>CM054194.1:44590000-54590000 GCA_028830015.1 Eucalyptus grandis x Eucalyptus urophylla
TTGGAATATGTTCAATAACTGGTTGGAAATTTCTTTGTCTTGACAACAAATATAAACTCTTAAAGTATTCCACCATCATTTGCTTTAGAGCACTAGGTTCACGTGTGCACTCCCCATCGGCATTAGCAGCATAGAGATTCCATTTTCCTACCTCCTTTGAATAGTTGTTGCATAAAAAATTTTGGAGTTTTTATCCCTCATTTCAACTAGCTAATTCTGGAATGCATGCCCCAAAAAAATTTCTTCGCTTTTCCACGGTGAGCTAATTTCCTTTTTGTCAATTTCGATATCTTTCCTTTACTTTGAAAAATATCTGGGCTGTTTGTTATATTTTTTTTATTTCCTACTTTAGCGTCTCAATTCTCCTATGGCCGCTTTGAGAATTTTCTCCTACTCCAAGATGCAAGGGTTTAGGTCGCTTTTCACAATTTAGTTATTAAATCGGCTCCTTCTCACTTGGGAGACAACCAAACCCCAATTTTTTTTTTTTTGGTCGAATAAACCCCATTGACAATATTTCCATACTCCTCGTCCTCAAAGCACTGTGTTTCAAATCTAAATTCTTTTGCTTTTTTCATTGGTTGTGGGAATAATCTTAGCAAGATAGGACTATGGTCGGACCAATTGCAAATAACGCAAAGACTTCCATGTCTGGAAAAGCACCATCCGTTCAACCATGCATAAGACTCTATCTAGTTTCTTTTTGACAAATTCCTCCCCTCTTTATTATTATCCCAAATAAAAGCGCATCCCTTGCTTTCCACTTCTATAATATCACAATTGTTTAGGAAGTTTCTAAATGCTACTAGTCAGTAATTTTTAGCCATCCTCCTCCCCACCTTCTTCCAAGGATAGAGTATTTCATTAAAATCCCCCACACAAATCCACGATAGATGGTTTGGATGTTAAATGGTAAGGCTCTGGATGCTCTTTGGGCTTCGTGGTCTTTTGCTTTTGGATTCTTTAATTGGCACTGAATTGAAATCATGGCGCTTGAATTCAAACATACACTTCTTTGGGCCTTGCAAACTGGACCAAGCCCTTATAATCAGGACCACATTGGAGCCCTGTTTATCATTCTTTTTTTTTTTTTTTAATTTGTTTTTAAATTCATTTTAATATATTTTACAAAAGTCTATGCTTGATTTGTCAACTAAAACTCAAGTGTCAATATTGATATGGACAATTTTTTAATTTTTGATTTTATTTTTATTTTTCTTCACATGGCTAACAAGACTGTCGGCCTTTGTTAGAGGCTATGGCCAATGAACCCCTCACCAAGCGCGAGTAAGGGTTCATTGTTTCACAAAAATAATATTTACTATATACCAAAATTGAGATTAGATGAAACTTATACATGAATGTGCCATATGATATCGAACTTTAACTTACCAATATTCAATTCAATAGTCTTATAAGTGTAATTGAGTTTTTCTTTTTATCAATTATTTTTATGAAATTTCGAGCCCAATCTATGTATATCTCAACAAAATAAAATTGAATCCAAATGCAGCTTTTGAATACTTCGATTTTCTTCAGTTGAGTTCGAGCAAGAAATTCAATACTGATCAAGCCAAGCTCGAGTGAAATTTCAAGCAATCAAACATGTGAGTCGAGCTTGACATTGCATCAACTCGTCTCAATGTGATTATCCTTCACATTGTCCTTCTATCTTGAGTGGATGGGGAGGTTGGTTAGGATGTGACAATCGACCATCGCTCAACAACCAGATCTAGTTTGCTACTCAACAACTTTGAGCTCGAGTCTTGGTTTGTCTATAGCTGCTGGTGACAAGCTCAATAGCTTTGTCAAGGACCATGGTGGGCACGGAGGGCACGGTGAGGTAGGTCTCAAGGATGGTGGCGATGGCGGCTTGGGCAGTGGAGAAAGCCAAGCCCAGGTAGAGAATAGGTTGAAGAAGGAGGAGTAAAAGAGAAAAAGATTAATTTTTTTTTTTAATTTCAATGTCAATAGCCATACCTCAAGATCTAATTGGATATTAATAAATAAGTGCACTCCGTATAAGACATTGACGTGGTGGCGCTTGCAAACCGTTGAATAGTTTTTCTCTCTATCGCGATGACAAGACTTAGGTCGCTAGCTATTAGACTGATGCCTCAAAAGTGGACTGCGCATCCTTGCGCGTGGACTAAGAGACACCAGCAGCACGGGTGATCGCGGGGGCCGCACCCGACACCTCGTAGCCAGATTTACAAACCCTAGCGGCAGTCTCTGTCTTTGAGTCCTTGGCTGATTCTTCATCGGTCCAGCTTTTGTCTCTGAGTTCTATCTGCTTCCCTGGCTTTCTCTCTCTTCCCACTTTCTTCTTCCTCCTCCTTCATACTCCTTCAAAACGATAGTCAACTCAGAACCACCTGGCAGCCACAATCCTAGATCTATCTTCTCGCCCTCGACACCGTCAGGGCCGGGCGATCCATCGTCGTTACGGGTTGGCTTCGTTTATTTTTGCACGTCTATGGTTTTCCGGTGATCCTGACGTCAATCTCGCCCTCTAAACCCTCGCCACCGCGCGTTCCTTCCTCGTCAAGCAGCATATTTATCTGAAATCGAAATCTGAAAACGTTTTCAGCAACCAAATGGCCCTGAGCCTCGTCCAATATTTTCCTGAGAATGAGACAGGCTGAGAGCGCTTGTTTCTTTGAAGCGAGCGAGATCTAGAGCCAGAGCAAAGGGAAGAGATCGTTGGCTTCGCTGCCGATCGGGGAAGGGCAACCCCGGTTCAGAGGCCGCAGTGCCTCTCCGAGAGCAAAGCCGACTCTGCTTCGGCCTTCAGCCCTCGATTTTCGTAGCAAGACTCTCTCTCTCTGTTCCGATGCTTGGTAATCTAGGGAAGCACATGTACCATCAGCACTTCTGATGGCTGCTTCTTCGAATATGGAAAGGAATTACCATGTGTTCCTCAGTTTCAGAGGGACAGATGTCCGCCAAGGCTTCCTCAGTCATCTCTACGTGGCTTTGGACCAGAGAGGAATATACACTTTTGTGGATAGTGAGGAGCTTAGGAAAGGAGAGGAAATATCGCTGATGCTCATGAGGGCAATTGAGGAATCACGCATCGCGATCATCATTTTCTCTGAGGACTACGCCTCCTCGCCGTGGTGTTTGGAAGAGGCTGTGAAAATCATGGAGTGCAGGGAGCGAATGGGCCTAATGGTGGTCCCATTTTTTTACAAAGTGGAACCAAGAGAAGTAAGAGGAGGGAGAGAGAGTTATGGGAGAGCTATGGCTAAGCATGAGTCCAAGTTTGGTAAGGATTCAGAGAAAGTGAAGAGATGGAAGAAGGCTCTCTCTGAAGCCGGTAGCTTGTTTGGGTGGGAGTTGAATGCCAGGTACGCACAAATGTGACGTGGTGTTTCGTGATTGTTAGCTTGTGATTGTTTGTTAGATATCAAATCGTATGCTCTTTTTGGATCTTTGAATTGAAGATACAAAGTGGAGATAAATTATACAGTAGTCACAAAAGTCAAATAACCAAAGCTAGAGTAGATTCTTTGAATTGATTCTTGGTGTGTGGATAATGAGAAATTTATTTAACATAAATAGTGGATTCATAGTGCCTGAGTCATTATTGTCTTCAGATTCAGGTTCTTTGTAATTTTTCTTGCGTAGATGTTGGCGCAGGTTCACCCACCTTTCATCTTATATTTTGCTAATCTTATTATGGAATTTTACTTATTTGAAATGCTAAAACCTGTTTATCTTTCTCTTGAACGCTTATCAGAAATGAAGCGGAGCTCATACAATGCATAGTAAAGGAATTATCAATTCATCTCAACCGGACGCCTTTACATGTCACTAATTATCCAGTCAGAATAGATTCCCAAGTTCGACAAATTATATCGTCGTCAAAGAAAGAGTCAGATAATGATGATGTTCTCATGATAGGTTTATGGGGGCCTGGAGGCATAAGGAAGACAACAATTGTGAAGGCCTTATATAATGCTATGGAGAGACAATTTCAGGGTTGTAGTTTTTTGGAGCAAGTTAGAGAAAAATCAAACCGAAGCGATGGCCTTGTTACTTTACAAAAGGATCTTCTATCTGAGATCCTGGTTCCTCCTTTAACGGTCTACAGTGTCGCTGGAGGAATTAGTTTGATACAAGAAAGACTACATTGCAAGAAGGTTCTCCTGGTTCTCGATGATGTTGACCATATGAATCAACTGAATGCATTAGCTGGAAAAGGCAATTGGTTTTGGAAAAGGAAGTAGAATCATTGTTACATCAAGAGATAAACAATTGCTGACTTCTCATGGCATAAATTGTGTGTATGAAATTCAAACTTTAGGATGCCATGAAGCACAATATCTCTTTAGTTTGTATGCTTTCCCAAATAGCAAGAGTGTTGAAATAAGAAGGGATCTCATAGATAAAGCACTGCATTATGCCGACGGACTTCCATTAGCCCTCGAAGTGTTGGGCTCCTTCTTACATGGAAGAAAGGAATCTGCATGGGAAAGTACGTTGCATAAACTCTCCAAAGTTCCTGAACCAACTATCAATCGAGTTCTCAAGATAAGCTTCGATGGATTGGAGAACAACGAGAGGGAGATTTTCCTCGATATTGCTTGTGTCTTTAAGGGGAAAAATATAGAGTACATCAAGGAAGTTCTTGATAGCTGTGGTTTTCACACAACCATAGGAATAGATATTCTCATCGAAAGGTCCTTGATAAAAAACCAGCATGAGACCTTGCAAATGCATGATTTGATTCAGTTGATGGGTCAGGATATTGTTAATGAAGCATGTCGTGATGATCCTAGGAAACGCAGCAGATTATGGCTTTTGGAAGATGTTGAGGACATTTTTTGTTGCAACACAGTAAAAGTTGTTTATGTCAGTTTTGCTACATTTCAGTTTACATTACTCTAATTCAAACAGTATAATGTAACTCTTAACTGGAAATTTTGTCTAACAACTGAATTTGCTCTGTTATGGATAGGGGGTGGATGCAGTGGAGGCCATAGTATTGGACTTGCCCCCACCAAAAGCAATAATCATCAGTCTTGATGCTTTCATGAATATGAAAAAGTTGAGAATACTCATTTTGCTCGAAGTGCATATCTCTTCACAAGCTCAAGTACGTCTCCCTAACAAGCTAAGATGGCTTGAATGGCCCAATGCCCCAAATCTAGAATTTGGCTCTGGTCTAAATAAACTCGTGAGACTCAATGTCCCAAATAGTCATATCAAGCAATTGGGGGGCAACTCTCAAGTAAGCCCTTGTGATGATTAGCTTTTCCTTTTTATAGCTATAAAAAAACATTTGTAGCTTAATGACCGCACTAGTATGTTTTTGCAGAATTTTTGAAAGCTGAAGTCTATCAATTTCAGTGAATGCAAGTCCCTAGTTAGTATTCACGACCTATCATCGGCTCCAAATATGGAGAAATTGATTCTTAATGGGTGAAGGCTTGGTGGAGGTTCACCCATCCATTGGAGATCTTGTCAAGTTGGAAGTTTTGTCACTAAGAGGGTGCTTTAATCTTAGAAAGTTTCCTAGCACGCTGAAGACTGAATCTCTTCAAACCCTTGAGCTCTGTGATTGCTCTAAACTTGAGAAGTTCCCAAATATAGACGGAAAGATGGAACATTTGGAAGTACTTCCTCTATATGGTACGGCTATTACAGAACTCCCTGCATCAATTGAAAATCTTGTCTCTGTGAAGCGGATAAATTTATCATTTTGCGAAAACCTCATGAGGCTTCCGTCGCAAATTTATAAGTTGAAAAATCTTGAGGGCTTTTATCTTGAGGGCTGCTCGAATTTAATCACGTTTCCAAAAAACATGGAGGATTCAATTGATCCTGATGGCCATCTGGGATTCCGAAAACTAGTGTCCCTGAAACTTGAGCAGTGCAATCTATCAGAAGTAGAGTTCCTTGAGAGTTTTTCCAGTTTTCCAAAATTGAAGTATCTACAACTTCAATATAACAAGTTTGCTGCTTTGCCAACATGCATCAACAAGTACTATCGTTTGGAATGCTTGTATGTTGATGGATGCGAGCTACTACAAGAGATTCCTCAGCTTCCACCAAATATTGAGCTACTATCAGCAGATGGTTGCAAATCTCTGCAAAAACTCCCAGATTTGTGGGGTCAACTCTCCCACACCTCATCTGTTAGCTTGGCTTCATGTTGTGAATTATTCCGCAAAGGGGTCAATATGGATGATGTGGCTAATGTGTCATTACTCGAGGTCTCTCTCTCTCTCTCTATGTATATATGTATATGTATATGTATATAACTTCAAATGCTTGACATGCATACTTTCCGTGTGACAGAAACTGCCAAAGATGGAAGATAAAGTCGACATTGACTTAATTGGAAGAGAGATGCCTAAATGGATTCTCCCCTGTGAAGAGGATTCCATATCTTTCATGGTTCCTTGGGACTTGTATGACAAGGTCAAAGGACTAGCATTCTGTGTTGTTCTCAGCCCGGAGGAAGGAAAAGTGGTCCGTTATTCATGTAAATACGCGATAGTTGTTAATGGCCAATGGGTGCAAAGGGGCACAAGATATTTTCATGCGATAGAATCTGACCATGTGTGGCTTAGTTGTCGGTTAATGAGTTTTAAGGATGGACTGCCAAAGGATTGGAGCCATTTCCAAGTTTGCCTCATAGCAGAGAAAGGAAGCATAAAGAAGCGTGGAATCCGTCTAATATGCGAGCAAAAGGAGGATGATTTGAGGGTGGTGTTCCTAGCACCATCAGTGGATATAAACAAAGTGAAGTGTTTTGGGAAGACTCGGAAGAAGATAATTCAATAGACACCGAGGAAGAAGATACTCCAATTGAAACAGATGAAGAGGAAAGCTCATAACAAAGAAGATGAGACGGTCTTAACTACGGTGAGACTTATGGGTTCCAATGTCTTCGCTTTTCCCTTTTCTGGGCCTCCACTAGAGATTTGCAAGTGTCTGTTCCTTCAATTAGAATTCAAGATCATTGTAACAGAGAGGTTTTGCACCATGCTACCGACATGATTGAGGAACATTTTTTTTTTTTTCAGTTTTTGCCTCTATTTCTTTATGATTTGTGATGCAGAGTGCATTAACCCAAAAATTAAGAGGATGCTAGTTAAAATGGCCATGATCTTCTAAATTGCACCATGTAATTTATCACACAAGCCTCTGTCGCCTCTCTTAATCCCATTAATGATGCCGAAACTTCATACTCCAAAATTCTAAGATAGTAAGTTTTGCTCAATCTAGTATAATCTATATCTTTAGGAAAGTGTTGTTCGAATTGTCTCAAAGATCAAAAGGTCTATAGAGGAAAAATTAGTCGATTCCTTTGTTTTTTACTCCGCAGATTGCATTGGATGGGTACAAAGGGAGAGCTTTGGCTTTGAGACTTTGCATTTAAGCAAAGGAGATTTAACTCAAAGAATGTTCATGATAAGCAAATAGCGCATAGTGAACACCTTATAAAATACTTGTTGCAAAGTATTTCATAAAATAAGAGAAAAAGATGCCAAAATGAGAATGGAGAAACTTAGATAGAAGCCCAAGCATGGGTCATAACAATAGCACCGGTGCCGGCGTCCCGTGACCCTAAGTGACGTGCTGCCAAGGTCGTGCGGGCCCACATATGGCAGCACGCACGTGCCCACATAATGCGCTGGTGCTGCACGATTCTAGGCGACACGATGCCAAATCCACAAGACTAGGCAACTCGACGCCTGACTCTCCGTGAGCTTCATCTAGCAATGAGTGACCCTTGGTGAGTTAGATTTGGTGTCAAGCAACCCTCGGCAAAGCTTGCTGACGTCTGCCAACCATCGGTGAAGTTGTGCAGGCATCCTTTGACCTCCTCCGCGAAGCTTCCTAGCCACGATTGACCATGGCTTTCTTTCTGTCTATCCAAGTTTTTTTTTTTTTGGGGGGGGGGGGGGGGGGGGTTGATGGAATAGGAATACTACTGTATCAGTGATATCAAGATTGGAACAAAACTATATTAAACCTCTGAACTTGCAATCCGAAAATACTAGAGCCCAAAGCTGGAGTTTGTCTTGAGCTTTGAGCAATTTCAAAGCAACAATTTACACACAAAAATTTGAAACCGTGTTACCAGACGCCAAAACTTCGGCTTAGGGGGGGTTTGTTTTCACTTCTTTTTTTGTTTTTAAACAACTTTTCTGTTTTTCTGTTCTTGGAAACAAAAAATGAACAGAAACGCGTTTGAGTGCGTTTTTGTTCCAAAATTGTTTTTTTGTTCCCAGAAACACATCTGGAACAGAAATGAGAAACAAAAAAAAATTGTTTCTCGTTTCTGAAACAGATTTGAGAAACACATTTCTTCTTCCTTTTTTTTTTCTTCTTCTTTTCTTCTTCTTTTTTCTTTCTTTTTTCTTTGGCGGTGGCCGGCTCAGCCAGGGCTGGCGACCGGCCGTCGGGGGCCGGCATACTCACCGGAGCATCGCCGGCTCCCGGCGAGGCCGAGCGTTGCCAGCCCTTGGCGAAGCTCGGGCTCGCCTTGGCTGGGCGAGCTCGCCCAGATCCGGCGAACCCGACCTCGCCCAGCGGCCGGCAAGGCTCGGCCTCACCGGGCCACCGCCAGGAGCCGACTTGGCAGTGGCCTGGCGACGCCGAGCCTCGCCGGCCGCTGGGCGAGGTCGGGCTCGCAGGATCTGGGCGAGCTCGCCCAGCCAAGGTGAGCCCGAGCTTCGCCAAGGGCCGGCAACGCTCGGCCTCGCCGAATCTGGGCGAGATCGAGCTCGCCCAGCCCGACGCAACGTTGGGCTCGCCTTGGCTAGGCGAGCTCGAGCTCGCATAGATCCGGCGAGCCCGACGTCGCGCCGAGCTGGGCGAGCTCGATCTCGCCCAAATCTGGCAAAGCCGAGCTCGCCCAGCGGCCGGTGAGGCTCAGCCTGGCCTGGCCACAACCAGGTCGGCATCGCCTGGCGGTGGCCCGGCAACGCCGAGCCTTGCCGGCCACTGGGCGAGCTCGGCCTCGCCGAATCTGGGCGAGCTCGAGCTCGCCCAGCCAAGCCGAGGCCGAGCCTCGCCTAGCTATGGCGAGGCTCGGCCTCGCCGGGGGCCGGTGAGCCTCACCGTGGTTGGGCGAGGCCGCCGGCCCTTGTCGGCTGGTCGCCGGCCATCACCGAGGCTGGCGACCGGCTAAAAGAAAAAAAAAGGAAAAAGGAAAAAGAAAAATGAAAAAAGGAAAAGAAATAAGAAAATAAGAAAGAAAATAGAAAAAATATTAAAAAATAAAAGAAATAAAGAAATTATACAAATTTACCAAACATATTTCTATTTATTTTTTATTCCTGGAACAAGTTTACCAAATGCGTGTTTTTGTTAAAAAATTGTTCCCCGGAACAGAAACACTTTTTTTTATTTTTATTTCCTGAAATAATTTTTAAATAGAAATATTACCAAACGCGCCCTTAAAGACTTTTAAAGGTGCAAAGCCCCTCGTAAATGCTCTCCCAAACACACTTGATTATCTTGGCTCAGTAAGAGCAAAAGTGTAATTTTATGAGTGCCCACTCTATCGGCTCAGTACTTGGGCCTCCTATGTCGGCCCCTTCCCAAATCACCACTGTCAATCATGCCCTAGCCGTCTCATCATGTACTTTCATCCCCACCCATCGACTCATCTCTCTGTCCGGCCCCATTGCATCTCCTCATCCCCAGGCCCCACTACAAAACCTATCCAAAAAAGAAAAGTTAGCTCTTAAATTATATGAAAATCTCCATTTTTTTTTTTTTGCCACTACAAAACAATTGAAATAAAGCAGGCCGAGTAAATCACGCATTCCCAAGATCACGAGCCTGCCATATTGCATAGAATAGTACCGATATTATAGCACAAAAAACTAGAGTTTAAATTAAGTGAAAATCTAATCTAAACATACAATGTAAATGACACAATCCAAAAATGCTCGGGATATTATTGTGTATGAAGATCCAATGACTTGTTTAGATTTTAACATCCAAATTCCAATAGGATTATGTTATAGCATATGTTTTCATTAGTTGATTTGTTCACCTAGGAGTAGGGACCCAAAAAAAAAAAAAAGGATTTAGGTACGTTCGTTGTACTTATATGAGGTTTCTTAATTGTAAAAAAATTCCTAAATTACCAATTAGTATCCCTTTGCAATTGTAGCTCCAAATATTTTTCTTCTCTTTCCTTTTCCTTTTAGTGGATTTTTTATGGTTTTGTATTGCGGTGTGACTTATTAAGTTGGTGATTTATTATTGAAGAATGAGTCATTTCGTTTATCGTTTATAATATAAATTTCCATTGAGTTATCCACCTTACCAAGATTAGACTTCAGGAACTCATCCCCAAACTCTTCTCTCGATGATGCGATAGTTTCTTACTAGTGGAATGGAGGTAAAGAGATCACTCAACAAATTGTGAGCCATTGATTTCAACATTCGGATGAAAAACGGCAAATAGATAAAGAAAAAGATCAAATAATTTCCTTTTTCGTATCACTTTCAAATCAATACTTAACTTTTATTTGAGGAAACCATATAAGAAAATAACAACGACTGCTGAAAATCTATGCGATAATTAATTCTAAGGAGGTAACGTGGCAAAAAAAAAAAAGTCCATCTATTACTTAAATTTCTATATACTCGTCAATTTAATAAAAGAAAAATGTCGAAGTTAGAGTAGTCTTGGTTTCGAATCTTGCATAAATGACAGCCACATCGATGACTTCTAGCATTCTCGATTATGTCGGGATGGACCAGGATTTGTTCTAGACAATGAAGGAAAAAGGCATTGCCATATTTTCACTTTGGGTTTTGCCATCAGCTCGCTTACCGTTTAGTTTTTAATTTATAACCCTCTTAGTTTGATTTTTTTTTCCATTGGTAATAATCGAATTTCTTTTATTAGATTTGACCAAACTCAATTCTCAAAATTTTGTTTTGAAATCGATCTTCGACGAGTGCAAGCAAATTATCAAAATGATCCGACAATGGAGCATGGATGATACCTACTGGAAATGAGCGGATGCGAGGATAAATTGGCTAGAGCTTGAAGGAGAGCAAGACTCTTAGAATACTTAAATAATAAACAAAGTTTTCATCTAACAGCTTAAATTTTTTGAATAGTTAGCAATAATTCCACCAAAATCTCATATGGCATTAGAGTAAGAGATCTTGAATTAAAATCTTTCCGGCCCCTATTTACTTCTCCAATTACATATTTCCATCCCTATGCTTAGGTTAAAGATCAATCTATGCGTAAGAGAGAGTCTTAGAATATTTAAATTATAAATCACGTCTTTATCTAACAGTAATATCTCAAAAGATCAAGTGGTGTTAGGATTATCCTAATGTTATCATTTTCTTTTGCCTTAAAGATATTTTTATATTCTTTTTGATTTTGTGCTAAGTAATATAATGGTCAAATTTCATGTGTACTTGACTTTTCTTTTTTCCTTTCTTATCCGACCAGTGTTTATTACTCTATCACTGTACTAAATACAACCACTGTATCGAACATATTTCAAGTAATTGATTTCTCTTACAAATACATTTCAAACTATTTACTTCAAGTAATTTTGCAATGTTTTATACCAAACAAAGTAAAATTTTCCTTTGATTGGAATCAAACAAAGTTTATTTATTATGCTAAAATATCTTCTTATCTATAGCGTTTGCACATGTCTCCTACATATATATGTAGTTTTTGTCCATTAAATTTTTTGTATGGACATACGAATATGATATCAAAGCTAATTTAAACCCAGTTTGTTTCATATATGTAGCTCTCCATAGTCCCTAGTTTTAAAATACGTTTTGCACACTAAAAGAGATATTATACTGGTCAACAAAAGAAAATCATAATTAAGTTACTCCTTCAACAAGTGCATGATTACGGAATGCCATGTGTGACAAAAGTAACTTTAACCCTGCCATGGTACTGAGATGACAAAAAAAAAAAAAAAATCAAAACACATAATGTTGATTCAGTTTTTTGTAAATCTAAAGTCCAAGCCTAGGTCGAAGTATGCAAGGAATGACGAGGTTCATTTAGAAAAAAAAAAAAAAACTATGGCGATCTTTACAATAAAAATGAAATAAAATGTAATTTTTAATCTTCAAGGAGTTGATTGAGTATGTGAGAGATTTATCTATAAGATAGATCCTATATTTAGTTGTATACTCGCCAATAAGAATAACTCTAAGGGGTCATGCTCACGATCGGCCCATTGATGGAGTCTTATTGCATGTGATTGAGACAATTATAAGGTTTTAGTCAAGTAAAGATTCGCATCCGTTGTTACAATTTATTTTTACCATATACCTACTTTTAATAATTGCAAAAATTCCTCTATAAGTATGCCAATTTCAATTGATACTTATCAATTTGTTGGTTTATGGGGAAATTCTTTAAGCTAAAAAGGGTTAAAACAATATCTGATGGACTAGCTAGATGTATACGGAATACAAAAGTGCGGTGAACAAATGGGTTAAAGGAGAGCACCTAAAAACAAGAAGCTGCTGTACAAATCCAATAGGATTGTCCAACCTCGCTAAACATTCGGAATGTGTAAACCGTATCGAATCTGCACTTTATATCACCATAACTTGTAATACCATAAACCAATTTTACCAATGTATCATAATAGTATTGTACTTTTAATTACAATGGGATGTTGTAATATTATATTATACATTTGAAGTAGTATAGAAGTGACTTTAATTTACGAGTTTGTTATTGAATCAATGAGAATGATACGTTGAAAAATAATGAACTTTTCTATTTTTATGCCGATCGAAAAAAGAAGAAGATTTTTTCAATTTACGGCACATCAGCTTATGGGAACCAAAATCGAGTTTATGTAAAACTTAAACTTTAGTGGTCGATAAAAAAAAAAAAAAAACATGAATGTGCCATACAATTCGGCCTCTTCGGTCGGCCCCTCCCTAAACAAATCACCGCCGTCGATCATATCCAACGACCCGCCTCTGTCTCTGGGCCCCACTGCATAGTGCATATCCCCATCCCTTTGGCCCTCGCTCACCTTGAATCTCTCCTTCTTCGTCATTTTTCCCATTCCATTCCGTTTCTTTATAACTAAATAAAAAACGGATTTGAGTGTAAATAAAAATAAATTTTATCAAGAGGTATCCAAAAGACACTGATTAAGAATAATAAAATAATAAAAACAAATATAAACGCATTGTAGAGAATTAAGCAAGAACAAATTTCGAATGAAAGCAATTTATTTTAATTTAATTTAATATATACATTTTTCTTTCTTCTTCTCCTCTTGAAGAGTTTTCAGTCCCATTTCAATTCGCAAGTGAAAATGCCAAGTGATTTCCTCTAAGAATATTTTATAAAGTGAAGTTCATACGAGGATTGCATTTATATTCCTCATAGACTTGTGCTAAGTTCAATCTCTCTCACTTTCCATCTTATTAGCGACCCTTCGTTTCAATTCTTAATGGCCTAAAGTCATGCGCAAAATTCAATGAAGTAAAAATGATATTGCGAATCACTTTCTGAACTCAAGAAATTGCCCAGAACCGGTCTACACGATCATTTTCGAATGGTGGGGAAGAGGGAACGAGTAAAGTTTCGAAAGGGAAATAGGAGAAAGAAACTTGGGCTACGGGCAAATGGCGCACGATCATTTACGGATGGAGTCTCTGACTGTACTTGATGGTGATACTGTGCATGGGGCTCCTAAATCCAAAAGGATACCCCCGGTCGTGGTGGGGATCTTATCTACGTAGAACTTTTTTTGGTCTTTGTTCCATTGCGTAAGCCATAATCCACAAACAAAGTGATATATAGATGAGAGCTAGAGCCTGGAAACCCCACCAGATGGTAAACATCCTTGAAGCCCCTCATTCATCGGCTCTTCTCATGGCTGCTTCTTCGAATCAGAAAAGGTGTTAGCATGCTCCTAAGTTTCAAAGGCAAGAACATCCGCAACAACTTCTTTGGTCATCTCTCTACTAGAAATTTGAAAATGTCCGCTCCTTCGATCAAAAATCAAAATCACTATGAAATATAGATTTCGCATCATGCTACCGACATGGTTGAGGAACTTCTTCTTTTTCCTCTCTTTATTTATGATTTGTGATGCTGAGTATTTTAATTCAAAATTAATTGGATACTTGCTGAATGGCCATGGTCTTCTGAGTTGCTTTGTGTAATTTATTGTATGGACATCTATCACCTCTTATAATCTAATTGATGATGCTAGCACTTCATACTCTAAAATTCTGAGATAGTAAGTTTGGCTCAATCTAATATAATCCATCTCCTTGGGAAAGCATTGATCTAATTGTCTCACAGATCAAGAGGTCTATACAAGGAAGATTAGTCGGCTCCTCTGTTGTCGCTAGGCAGATTGCATTGTATAGGTACTAAGGGAGAGCTTTAGCTTCAAGATTTTGCATTTAAGCAAAGGACATTGACTCAAAAGGAATTAAGTTTTAAATTAAATAGTGTTTAATACCTTGTTGAAATACTTATTGCAGAGCATTTTTTTCAAATAAGCAAGAAGAAGAGAACAGAGGAACTTTCAGTTGCATATGAAAACTCAAGCGAGGACCACAAAACTAGACCAGTGCCAATGTCATGCAATCCCATTGCACTGCGTGGTCCCATGCAATGCGCAATGCCATGGCCACATAAATAGGTAATGCAATGCTCAACCCTCAACAAACTGGATATGGTGTTAGGTGATCCTAGGCAAGTAGAATTTGGTGTTGAGCGACCGACCCGGTAAAGCTTGCCAATGTCCCCAACCCTCGTCAAGCTTGCCGATGTCCCCCAACCTTCTCCAAAAAGCATCCCAGCCATGAGCGAGCACGGCTCTCTCTGTCTCCATCCAAGAGAAAAAACACGAACATGCATGCCAAAGATGTTAAGCCCCCGAGCTCTCGCTCGCCTTGAGCTTTGACCATTTTCAATGCAAAATTTTGCATCAGAATATTTGAAGTCGTGTTCCAAAATGCCAAAACTTTGGCTCAAAGGGCTTTTGGAAATTCAAAGCTGCTCGTCTCCCATATGCAGCTTGAGCGTCCTGGCTCGGTAAGGGCAGAAGTGTAATTTCATGAGTGCCAACTCAGTCGGCCCATAATTTGGGCCTCTTGACTCGGCGCCTTCCCCCAACAGATAACACCTAAAATTTTCTTTCGAATCCGATCTTGGCGTCCGACGTCTTCCCGACTTTCTGAACCTTTCAGCCCTGAGAGCAAAAATAGCAATCTCGTTTTCTAGTTATTTTCTCTCTTTCTAAAACTTTGAATTTTATCTTACTCCACTTTAAAATTTAACATCAACTTACAATGCTCTTTGAATATGTACTTTTTTAAGGAGATCAATATTCACCTCTACAACCATTTAATAACAGGATTAATCAATCTTTTTTTTCAATTTTTTTTTCAATTTTTTTTTGTCAAGCTTGCACCCTTTTTTATATATATAATTTAAGAATTAGGAGGTAAGAACATAGTGATTCATGGTTCAACAATTTACATTAACCTCAAGAAAAAAAAATTAAACGTAGTTATAATTACTCTAAATATTATTCTATCAAAGAAAGAGCCAATAAATAATCTCCATACTATATAAGGAGTCGGTCGATATTGATAAACAGTTAGGAGGACTAAATATTCATTACCCTTATTAAAAGGTTTACTTGTTTTCTTGTCTCAGAATCATACAAGTGTGAAATATTATGTTTACTTCATTTATACAATAAAGAATCCCTTATACTGTGCACGCAATTCAGGCTTTATATTTTAATTTTTTTATTGTATAATTGATGTACACAAAATATAAACACGTCTTTGTCTTTATTCCTATTTGGTAAAAAAAAAATCTTTCACAAAATAGAATTTATTAATGTAAACACTTAATTCGTGTGCTTGTGTTACATTATAACTATACTAATACAACCACAAAATAGAATTTATTGTAAATTATTAATGTCTCTTTAAAAATATATATATATCAAATTGTTTACTCCAAGTAATTTTACAATGTTTTATACCAAACAACGTAACTTTGCTATCAAAATATCTTCTCATCTATAGGGTTTGCGAGGGTCTTCTATATATGTAGTCTTTCTTCGTCTAATAGCTTAAATTTCTAGGTTGGACTATTCAATATGATATCAAAGCCAAGTTCAAACCCAGTTTTTTTTTTTTTTATGTGGCTCTCCATACATCAATTTCACCTATCATTTTAAATATCGGTTTTGCATGCTAAAAGAGATATTATAATATTATACATTTCTTGTTTACAGAATTTATACTTACCTTATTATCTCTTCACGAATAGTGGCCAACAAAAAAAAAATCATAATTAAGTGACTCCTACAAGTGCACGATTACGGAATGCCGCATGTGAAAAAAGTAACTTTAACCTGCTATGAACTGAGAGGACAAAAACCAATCAAAACAAATAATGTTGATTAAGCTTTTTTAAGTCTAAAGTCCAAGTATGCAAGGACTGACCTAGTTCATTTTTTATTTATTTAACATAGTGATCAAGATAATATTTTTTACTTATAGTAGATAGAAATAAAATCTAATTTTAATTCTTCAAAATGTTGACTGAGATAGTGAGAGATTGATTCATACGACAAATCCTATATCTAGTTACATACTTGCCATTGGTGATCATGGGCGTGCATATCCCAAGCTTATGGGGTTCATGTCCCAAGGTTAAATAACAAGACATTATATATTCTTTCCCCAACTTAACATCGTGTTTAGCTTATGGGGATTCATGTCCTAAGATTTAATAACAATGCCATGTTTATTTTTTGCCTGACTTGTATCAAGTTTTTCATCTCCCATACCTTTTCTTGGATGCTTTCAATGCTTGGTTGTTTACTTTAAAAAGCCATTTCAATGGCCTATATGTTAATTTCCTTTCCAGAAGCTTGAGACTAGAACAATTTTTTTAGTTGTCAACTAAAACTCAGATGTCAATACTAATGTAGACAATTTTAAATTTTAAATTCTATTTTTATTTTCTTCACAAGGCCAACAAGATTGTCGACCCCCCTCGCTAGGCATGGGGGAGGGTTCGTTGTTTCACAAAAATAATATTTACAATATACGAAAATCGAGATTAGGCGAAACTTAAACATGAATGTGCCATATGATATCGAACTTCAACTCGTTAGTACTCAGCTCAATAGTTTTACAAGTCTAATTGAGTTTTTCTTTTTGTAAATTATTTATGTGAAATTTCAAGCTCAATCTATTTATATTTCAGCATAATAAAATTGAATCCAAGTGCGGCTTTTGAATACTTCGATTTTCTTTTTCAATTGAGTTCAAGCAAGAAATTCAATTCTCAATCAAGCTAAGCTCGAGTGAAGTTTCGTGCTATCAAACATGTGCGTCGAGCTTGACAGTGCATCAGCTCGTCTCAATGTGATTATCCTTCTATCTCGAGGACTAAGCCTAGGACGCTAGCGCTAAGACTTGATACCTCAAAGGTGGACTTGCGCGTCCTTGCGCGTTCTTTGACGCGTTCTTTTTGCGCGTCCTTGGGCGAGGGCCGGACCCGAGACCTCACAGCCAGATTTATAAACCCTAGTAGAAGCTTTCGTCTTCTGAGTCCTTGGCCGATTCTTCGTCGTTCTAGATTCGTTTGTCGATCACGTCGACCTCGCCCTCCACACCCTCTCCGCCGCGCATAAGCAGCATATTTATCTGAAATCGAAAGCTGAAAACGTCTTCACGAGCCAAATTACCCTGAGTCCGGTCCAATATTTTCCTGAGAATGGAACAGGTTGAGAGCGCTTGTTCCTTTGAAGCGAGAGAGAGCGAGAACCAGAGCAAGAGGAAGAGATCGTCGACTTCGCTGCTGATCGGGGAAGGGCAACGCCGGGTCAGAGGCCGCCCAGCCTCTCCGAGAGCAAAGCCGACTCTGCTTCAGCCTTCAGCCCTTGATTTTCGTAGCAAGACTCTCTGTTCCGATGCTTCGCATTCTAGGGAAGCACATGTACCATCAGCTCTTCTAATGGCTGCTTCTTCGAGTATGAAAAGGAATTACCATGTGTTCCTCAGTTTCAGAGGGACAGATGTCCGCCACGGCTTCCTCAGTCATCTCTACGCGGCTTTGAAAGATAAAGGAATACACACTTTTGTGGATCGCGAGGAGCTCAGGAAAGGAGACGAAATATCGCCAACCCTCATGAGGGCAATCGAGGAATCGCGCATTGCGACCATTGTCTTCTCTGAGAACTACGCCTACTCGCCGTGGTGTTTGGAAGAGCTCTTGAAAATCATGGAATGCAAGGAGCAAAACGACCTGATGGTGGTCCCCGTGTTTTACAAAGTGGAACCTAGAGAAGTGAGAGAGGGGAGAGAGTTATAAGAGAGCTATGGATAACCATGAGTCCAAGTTGGGGAAGGATTCAGAGAAAGTGAAGAGATGGAAGAAGGCTCTCTCTGAAGCCGGTAGCTTGTCTGGTTGGGAGTTGAATGACAGGTATGCACAAATGTGACAATGGTGTTTTGTGATTGTTAGCTTGTGATTGTCTGTTAGATATCAGATCGTATGCTCTTTCTTGGATCTTCGAATTGAAGATACAAAGTGGAGATAAATTATAAATTAGACAGTGGACACAAAAATCAAATAACCAAAGCTAGTAGATTCTTTGAATTAATTCTTGCTGTGTGGATAATGAGAATTTTCAAACATAAATAGTGCGATTCATAGTGCCTGAGTCACTATTGTCTTCAGATTCAGGTTGTTTGTAATTTTCCTCGTGTAGATGTTGGCGTAGGTTCACCCACCTTTCGTCTTATTATATGCTTATCTTCTTATGAAATTTTGCTTATCACGTCAGAGGTTGAATTCCTTCTATGGCTTTGAAACGCTAAAACGAGTTTTTCTTTCTTTTGAGTGCTTATCAGAGACGAAGCGGATCTCATACAATGCATCGTGAAGGAATTATCGATTCGTCTCAACCGAATACCCTTACATGTCACTAAGTATCCAGTCGGAATAGATTCTCGAGTTCAAGAACTGATATGGTTGTCACAGAAAAAGTCGACTGATGATGATGTTATGATGATAGGTCTATGGGGACCTGGAGGCATGGGGAAGACAACAATTGCCAAGGCCCTATATAATGCTATGATGAGACAATTTCAGGTTTGTAGTTTTTTAGAGCAAGTTAGAGAAAAATCACGCCAAAGCAGTGATCTTGTTACTTTACAAAAGGATCTTCTATCTGAGATCCTGGATCATCCTTTAACGGTCTATAGTGTCGCTGGAGGAATTAGTTTGATACAAGAAAGACTATGTTGCAAGAAGGTTCTCCTGGTTCTTGATGATGTTGACCATATGAATCAATTGAATGCATTAGCTGGAAAAGGCAATTGGTTTGGAAAAGGAAGTATAATCATTGTTACAACAAGAAATAAACAATTGCTGATTTCTCATGGCATAAATCGTGTGCATAGAATTCAAACTTTAGGATCTTGTGAAGCACGAGACCTTTTTTGTCTGCATGCTTTCCCAGATAGCAAGAGTGTTGAAATAAAAATGGATCTCATAGATAGAGCACTGCATTATTGTGACGGCCTTCTGCTAGCCCTCGAAGTCTTGGGCTCATTCTTATGTGGAAGAAATGAAGTTGCATGGGAAAGTGCATTGCGTAGGCTCTCCAAAAGTCCTGACCAAATTATTAATCAAGTTCTCAAGACAAGCTTTGATGGATTGGACAATGACGAGAGGGAGATTTTCCTCGATATTGCTTGTTTCTTTAAGGGAGAGAGAATAGAATACATCCAGGAAGTTCTTGATAGCTGTGGTTTCGAGACAATCATAGGAATAGAAATTCTCATCGAGAGATCCTTGATAAAAAATGAGGATGGTTCCCTGCAAATGCATGATTTGGTTCAGTTGATGGGTACGGATATTGTTAAACAAGAATGTCGCGATGATCTTGGGAAACGCAGCAGATTATGGCTTTTGGAAGATGTTGAGGACATTTTTTGTTATAATACGGTAAAAGTTGTTTATGCCAGTTTTGCTACATTTTGGTTTACATTACTCTAATTTGAACAGTATAACGTAAATCTTTTCTGAAAATTTTGTTTGACAACTGAATTTGCTTTGTTATGGATAGGGGACGGATGCAGTAAAGGCCATAGTATTGGACTTGCGCCCACCAAAAGCCATGGTAGTGGACTTGCCCCCACCAGAAGCAATAATCATTAGTCCTGATGCTTTCACAAAAATGAAAAAGTTGAGAATACTCATTTTGCTTGGAGATTGTATCTCTTCACATGCTCAAGTTCGTCTCCCTAACGAGCTAAGATGGCTTGAATGGTCCAGTGCCCCGAATCTAGAATTTGGCTCTGGTCGAAATAAACTCGTGATCCTCGATGTCCCGAAAAGTCATATCAGACAATTATGGGGCAACTTTCATGTAAGCCATTGTGATAATTTGCTTTTCGTTTTTATAGCTATAATTATTTTTTATTGAGTTTAATGACTTCACTAGTATGTTTTTGCAGAATTTTGGAAAGCTGAAGTCCATCAATTTCAGTGAATGCAAGTCCTTGGTTAGTATTTGCGACCTATCATCGGCTCCAAATATGGAGAAATTGATTCTTAATGGGTGTGAGAGCTTGGTGGAGGTTCACCCATCCGTTGGAAATCTTGTCAAGCTAGAAGTTTTGTCGCTAGAATCGTGCTCCAATGTTAGTAATTTTCCTAACACATTGAGGAATGAATCTCTTAAATTCCTTCGTCTCTCTAATTGCTCTAAACTTAAGAAGTTCCCAGATATTGACGGAAAGATGGAAGATCTGGAAAAAGTTTATCTAGAGGGGACAGCTATTAAAGAACTCCCTGCATCAATTCAAAATCTTGTCTCTATGAGTGAGTTGTGTTTAGCATTTTGCAAAGACCTCATGAGGCTTCCACCGGACATTTATAAGTTGAAAAATCTCAAGTATTTGGATCTTTCTGACTGCTTGAATTTAATAACATTTCCAAAAAACATGGAGGATTCAATTGATCCTGATGGCCTTATGGGATTCGAAAGACTATCCTACCTAGGACTTCAGGGCTGCAATCTATCAGAAGTAGAGTTCCTTGAGAGTACTTCCAGTTTTCCCGAATTGCAGATCTTAAACCTTTCATATAACAAGTTTACTCATTTGCCGACATGCATCAACAAGCTCTATTGTTTGAGGCTATTGAGTGTTGAGGGATGTGAGCTACTACAAGAGATTCCTCAGCTTCCATCAAATTTTTATAAGCTATCAGCACTTAATTGCAAATCCCTACAAAAACTCCCAGAATCTCTGTGGAGTCCGCAAAGGAGTCGATATGGATGATGTGGCTAATTTCTCGTTTACTCGAGGTCTCTCTCTCTCTCTCTCTCTCTCTCTCTCTCTCTCTCTCTCTCTCTCTCTCTCTCTCTCTCTATATATATATATATATATATATATATATATACTTAAATGCTTGATATGCGTACCCTCTGTGTGACAAAGGAGCTGACGTTATTATAAGTGGAAGAGAGATGCCTAAATGGATTCAACCCTGTGAAGAGGATTCCATATTCATGATTCCACGGGACTTGTATGATGAGATTAAAGGACTAGCATTATGTGTTGTTCTTAGCCCAGAGGAAGGAAAAGTGGTCGACGTTTTATGTAATTTCACAATACTTGTTAAATGGCCAAAACGTGATGACTTGGGATAAAAAACTTTCGTCAATAGAATCTGACCATGTGTGGATTTATTATGATTCACACTATTCTCTGCTTGGAGTGAAGAATCTTTTGCAAAATGATTGCAGCTATTTCCAAGTTTGCTTCAAAGCAGAACAGGGAAGCATAAAGAAGCGTGGATTCCATCTAATATGTGAACAAAAGGAGGATGATCCGAGGGTGGTGTTCCCAGCACCACGAGCTGATGGAAGCAATGTGAACATTTTCTGGGAAGACTCAGAAGAAGATAATTCAACAGAACCTGAGGAAGAAACTCCAGTTGAAACAGATGCAGAGGAAAGCTCATCACCTTTAACAAAGAAGATAAGACGGTCTTAACTACGGTGAGACTTTGGGTTCAATGTCTTTGCTTTTCCCTTTTCTGGACCTCCACTAGAGATTTGCAAGTGTCTGCTCCTTCAATTAGAATTCAAGATCGTTATAAAACAGAGGTTTTGCACCATGCTACTCACGTGATTGGGGAACATTTTTTTTTTTTTGCCTCTGATTGTTTATGATTTTTAGTGCAGAGTGCATTAACCCAAAAATTAAGAGGATGCTTGTTAAAATGGCCATGGTCTTCCAAGTTGCGCCATGTAATTTATTAGATGGGCCTCTGTTGCCTCTCTTAATCCAATTCCAATTAATGATGCAGATACTTCATAATTCAAAATTCTGAGATAGTAAGTTTTGCTAAATCTAGTATAATCTATATCTTTAGGAAAGTGCTGTTCAAATTGTCTGAAAGATCAAGAGGTCTATACAGGGAAATTTAGTTGATTCCCATGTTGTTACTCGGCAGCTTGCATTGGATTGGTATAAAGGGACAGCTCTGGCATCTAAGAAACGTTGCATTTTAGCAAAGGAGATTGACTTCAAGGATATTCATGAAAAGCAAACGGTATCTGTCAAACGCCTTCTAAAATAAGTATTTCGAAGCAATTTTTAGAATGAGAAAAAAAAATTAAAAAGGGAGAACGAAGGAACTTGCAGAGGTACATATGAAAGCACAAGGAGGTGGCACAACAGTAGGACCAGTGCCGACCTTGTGCGACCCTAGCAATATGCTGCTAAGGTCGACCAAACCTTGGAGACGCGACACCAGTGTCGCTTGACCCTAGGCGACACGACACTAAATGCCAGTGTCCCATGACCTCAAGTGGCGGAATGTCGGAGCCACACGACTAGGCAACGCAATACTCAACCCTTCACAAGCTAAATCTGGCATCAAGCAACCCTCGCAAAGCTTCTCAGAATCATGCAACCTTTGACGAAGCTTTGTCAGTGTTCGTTAACCTAGCCTCCTTCATGAAGCTTCCTAGCCATGACCAACCATGGCTTTTGCTCTCCTAAACAAGGTTGAGGGACAAAACATTATTACAAATATATTAATGATGGTAAGATTGTAAGAAAAAAAATTCATTAAACTCCCAAACTTGCATTCGGAAAATACTAAAAGCTCAAAGGTGAGGCTTGCCTCAAGCTTCAAGCATTTCAAAGAAAAACTTTTCGCTGAAGTCTTTGAAATTGTGTTACCAAATATCAGAACTTATTTTAAGAACTTTTGAAAGCCCAAAACAGCTTAATTCAAGATGATGGAGCACTCCAATTTTAAAGGCCAAATTGGAAGGGATTGAAACGGAGGGCAAAATTGGAATAGTGTATCACTTTTGGGGGTCCTTGTGGGTCAAAAAATAATTTTAAGTAAATTATTTAAGAGTACTGATTTAAGATTTTTCATGATATAAATCCAAAAAAAAATTATTTATTTATTTTTATTTTTTACCTTTTGAAGAGTTGAGTCTGATTCATTTGGCAAGTAAAATGCTAAGTAACATTTTAATAATTTCCACTGAAAATATTAGTAAGTTAAGTTCATACTAGGATTGCCTTTATATTCTTCATTGGCTTGCACCAAAGTTCATTCTCTTTCTCACTTTCTACCATTAGTCACCCTTCATTTAAGTCTAGCTGGCTCGATATCATCTATTTGAAACCTAAAATTCAATAAAATAGAAATGTTGTTGCTCGTAGCCAAAAATAAGATTACTACAGTCTCCAAAAAAGTGACTTAATCACATTATCAGAGAATACGATATATCAAATGCTCGTTACAAAACCATTAATTACAATCATTAAGGTTCGAAATCATGTACACCAGTAATATCTTTTTTTAATTTTTCATTCATTATATCGTAACACGTATTCACCTCAAATTAATTCTACCATCCACGATCAAATTCCAAAATTATAGCATCACCCCCTCCTCCTTCTCCTCCTTTTCCTCTCTCTCTAGATAAAAAGATGGAGAAGAGCTATCAATACTAGCCACCCTTTTTGAAATGTGCCAACCCATTAAGAGTGTATACTTAATTTCGCATTTTATTATAATTGGAGAAACACTACCTATGAAAAACAATTAATACTCCCAGAGCGATATGCCGATTCTATTTAGACATCAAGTCATCCCACATAATGAACCTTTCCTAATTGTTGTGATTTATACTGTGTGAACAACAATCGAGAGCAAAATCAAATGGATGACTCGAACCTTTGCGAATTATGCAACCTAAAAAGTCAACAAGCACGAAGTGATGTTGGGCAACTACTCAGACAAAATCTTGGGCCGACCAAAATTGAAACAGTCTCGGGTCAACTCCACCAAATGGGCAACCAAGACTGAAATGATGGGTCGATTCTCTTGCTGATCCTCTAGCAAGACTGAAGAATGGGCCATCTTCATACCTCATATCTAAAATAAATCGACATTGGGTTATTGACCATATCAAGATTAGAAATCATGTCATCAATATTCATAAAATTCAACCCCCAACTCCTCTCAATTAAAGATAATGCGATAGCTACTTACTACTGGAATTGATGTTAGGAGATCACTTGACCCATTGAGAGCCGTCGAATTCAACATTTGAATTAAAAACCAGAAACAAAAAAAAAAAAATCCTTTTCGCAACACTTTCTAAAGTTTATTTGAGGAAACTGTGAGAAAATGACATCTGACTACTGCTGAAAAAGCTATTTGAAATTAATTGTTGGGAAATATCTTGGCCAAAAAAATCCTTCTTATATTAATGGGAAAATCTCAAATAAGGACCCAAAGCGGGCCTATTTTCTCAAATAAGGACCCAAAGTGGTTGTTGTCTCAAATAAAGATCCAAAGTGGCTAACAAGTCTCAAATAAGGACCTGAACCCCACCGGCCGATGAGCGCGTAATATTTTCGGTGGCCGGAGTATGGGCAATTTTGTCCACAAAAAATATTGATAGAATTTGACAAACCCTAAAAACAAACCCCCAAACTCTTCACGTTCTTTTGACCTAAAAAAACCTCTTCACGTTCGCCTTTCTTCTTCTCTTCATCTTCTCTGTTCTTTGTCCTCTCTTGCTTGGAGCACTGAAATTTTCTGTTAATGGAACACGAATTGAAACACAAAACGAAATCCCTACCTTCGTTTCTTCACATCTACTTCTTTTGTTTTCTGTCTTCGTTTCTTTCCAATGAAGAAGACAAATCTCAAGTAAAACCACCTTTTTGTTATTGAGACACTCATGTGTAACACAAGGGTCTCGATTCTTCATTATCTTTTCCTAGGTTTGCCATACACTTTGATTCACACTTCCGAGGTCAGTTTCGTTCAAATTGGTGCAATCGATCCTTCATTCGTTCGAAGTGGTTGTAACTTGTCGAAGCAACATGTCAACAAGACACGGGCATGTGGTGGAATATCACACAGATGGCAGCGAGGATGGTGATGGTAGGATGAATTCTTTTGTTTTATGGTGTTATTTTTGCTTGTTTTGTTGGATTTCTGAGTTAATGTCTTTTTTGCCCGACAAAATGCATATGACTTGTGTCTGCTATGGATTTCTAATTAGATATTACTGCTGTTGGGGTCCTACATGTTGCAATGGTGGTCTCTGTTTTGCAATTTTTTTATACTCTCTTTTTATTTTTTTTCTGGTTTATATTTTGTCATTGATGGTTGGAACTCATGGCCTGTCATGGAATTTAAAAGCCCACATAGATTCTCATAGGGAAAGTAGATAGAGATTTAAAAAAAAAAAAAAAAGCTATAATTACTCTGATATGGGTACTCTGATAGAAAGTATTTAGAGGACGAAATTTGGTGGAAACACGTTGAGACAAAATCAATTTGAGTCTACGTGCGCATGAGTTTACAGTCAAAGCATAAGGGCATCTTGTTTCCAATAATTTTTGTGCGCACTAGTTATTAGGAACTGGAGGTGTCTTGTTTCTACAATTTTTGTGCACTGGACGTAACTTCTAAAGTAGCAATTTGTTAGATTACTTGTTAGAAGTTCTTCTTCCCAAGTTATTAATATGAAGACTATTTAATCTTTGTGTCAAGATGCATTGTAGATCCTGCTAGTTATCATTCCACAATTACTAAGTAAATTTGCAATTAAGTCTTCTTGATAGGATTGTGTTTTCAGCCTTGTTTGTTGAACGAGAAAGAGAGAATCCAGACAAAAGTTGAGTCGACCAAACTTAGTAGTCGTTTCCATAATTTTCAAGCCGATAACATATGAGCCTAAGAAATGCTTTGAATGGGATCAGTTTTCTTTTCCTTATGGTATATATCTCTAAGTTTGGTTCTCGGGCCACCATGGTTGGCTCGCCTAAGGAGAAAGTTATGGCAACATCGAAAACATTTTAACTCCATAATGCACAATATTTCGACAAACAATATCCAATAAAAGAGTGGTATATAGTCACTAGTGTGCCTAGTTTTCTTTCGTTAATCAAAGCATAGTACAATTTTATTGCAATTGTTTACTATTTTTGTTTTGTTTTTTCCCGGTGTACGTTTTGCACGGAAATATATTGACTTTATTTTTGCTTCATTTTGCACCATTTGAGGGATGTGAAGAACTAAACTATTCAATATATGATGGTGGGTATGATGGCGTTGCTAGAGAAGATGGGTTCGCCTTTGTTGATTTTGATGAGTTATACATGAGAAATGTACGCTGTGCTAACAGTGATGGATCAATGGAGAGGGATATGGAGGTTGGAGACATCAGTCAGTATGTAGATGTGTTAGCTGACAATGTAGATTTCTTGAATATGAACGGCGAAAATGAGTATGCGCATCCCGAGTTTAATGCTGAGGTTGATATGGAAAATCCTATCTTCAAGTTAGGAATGTGCTTTAGTAATGCTGAGGAGTTTAGAAAGGCCGTTAGGAACCATGCCATAAAAAATGGGAGAAAGGTGAGGTTTGTTAAGAATACACCTAATAAATTGAGGGCAATGTGTTCTGATGGTTGTGATTGGCTTATATATGCTTCCAAAGTGCAAAGGGAGCATACTTTACAAGTCAAAACCTTTAACTCCATACATACATGTAATAGAGCTCTACATGTTCCTTAAATAAACACTAAATGGTTAGCAAACAAGTACTGTGATAGGTTGAGAAACAATCCTACATGGTTAGGTGCTTCAATGAAAAAAACAATGGAGTCTGAGAATGTTTTAAAGTTGTCGAGGACAATGGTTTATAGAGCTAGGGCAATGGCAATGAGTATGATCACTGGGAATGAGGAAGAACAATTTCGGATGCTTAGGAGCTATTGTCAAGCACTTCTTGATGCCAACCCGGGATCCACATGTATAATCAAAACCGAGCAATATCAAGACCAATACAAGTTTAAGGCAGTTTATATTTGTCTGGATGTATTAAGGAGGGGCTTTGTAGAAGGATGTAAGCGCTTTGTGGGTTTTGATGGTTGCTATTTGTCATCAGGCTACAAGGGTATACTTCTAGCAGCGGTGCGCATAGATGGCAACAATCAAATGTATCCCTTTGCATGGGCAGTTGTCGGACAAGAAACATATAAGACATGGCATTGGTTTATTAGTTTGATTGTAGAAGACTTGGGGATTACTAACCCTGAAAATTCAAAGTACTGGACTTTCTTATGTGACAAACAAAAGGGATTGGTGCAAGCACTAGCACATCTAATGCCTGAAGAGGAACATAGATTTTGCTTAAGGCATCTTTATGAAAACTTCAAGCTACATCACAGAGGGGTAGAACTTAAAAAGCTCCTTTGGAAGGCTGCCATGGTGACTGGAGTATGTGATTTTGACTTGGCAATGGAAGAGCTGAAGGCAATTAATAAGAAAGCTTATGAATGGTTGTCTCAAAGGCCTCCAGTGCAATGGAGCAAGTCCTACTTCAGGACAAGCTCAAAATGTGATATTTCCTTGAATAATTGGTGTGAAAGTTTCGACAAAAGCATCATTGACGCAAGGGACAAACCTATCATCACAATGCTTGAAGCTATAAGAGTGTAGCTCATGGAAAGAATTCATAAGCAAAGAGATGGGATGGCTAAGTACACTGGTGTGATATGTCCTAATATCCAAAAGATATTAGATCTTCAAAAACAATTTTCAGCATCATGGATTCCTAGCTGGAATGGGGAGGATGAATTTGAATTGAGTGGCCCATATGGTGACAAGAGAGTTGTTAATATTAGACATAGATCTTGTAGTTGTAGAAGATGGGACATCAGTGGAATCCCTTGCTGTCATGCTGTGGCAGCTCTTATATACATGAGAGAAGATCCTGAAAAATGGGTTCACACAAGTTTTAGTAAGGAAGCGTTCATGCAAACTTATAGCCATGTTGTGCATGTTGTAGATTCTATGGACACATGGCCTGCTAGAGAGCCATTACTCCCACCAGATGTGCCCAAGCAGGTTGGCAGAAAGAAGAAACAAAGAACAAAATCAGTGAATGAAACAACTGATAAAAATTTGAAGACAAGAAAGAAGAAAGTTGTGCAAGAGCCCAAGGGAACAAAGTTGAAGAGACAAAATACTACAATCACTTGTCGGAAATGTGGCAGCATAGGCCATAATAGGTATCATTGCAATAATCCATCAATAGTATCGATGGCAGCGGCAACGACAACAGTAGCATCAGCATCTTCAGCCCTTGTAGCATCTTCAGCCCCTTTAGCCCCATTAGAATCACAACCTGAGATAGTTGAATTTCTTGCTTCAACTTTTGGTAACATCTCAAGCTCGTCAACATCTATAGGAAGGACAAAGATGCAAGTATCCATTTACCCTTGACTTTGTCCTAAAAGTGTTCTTATTTGCACCTTACTTCTTTTGACTAATTAATTTATTTTTTGATTCAATCGTAGGTAAAGAGGAGGATGTAAGGATCTCAACTTGAAAGTGGTGGAAGACGAGCAAATTTTTTTTTTTTTTTGGAGAAACGCAAGACCAACAACACAATTTCTCTTCTTGTTAGTTGATGTGGATGGGTCTATTTTGGTCTATTAGAGAGCATTTTAAAGTATAAATATGTATAGGTCTACTTCGTTAGGAAGATTTCCTTCGTGGGATATTTCTTTTTTCCATCATATAGGCCGTGTTTCGTGGTCTTCAGGGAGGACCACACATCTTGTAGTCTCATGGTTGATGTATCTAAGTTTTATGTTCCTAATATCTATGATGCTTTTACCCTTTGCTGCAATTCTATCTATTTGATAGAATTATGGAATCTGTTGATATCATTTGACTCCATTTAGCGCACTAGAAGCACGACTTCCTTGTTGCTTGAACTTTGGCTAAACTGGGTTCCCAAACTCAAATTGAAGTAATACCCCTAGCTATGTTTTTCCAAGTTAGAAATACCATTATGTTCTTAGAGAATAAGTTGAAGCTCATTAGTCCATGGACGTCAGTTTCTCTGCCCATTCAACTTGATCTATCAATGGCCATTTAAACATCACGTCCAAGCTTTAGACAACATAATTTTGCACCTTTTTCATTTTTTCGTACATCCCTTGCATCTTGTATGAAATCAAAGCCTTGCATGATAAACATTTAATTGTAGAATATAGACTATGTCACTAGACTGGGCTGTTTCGAGGAATCTTTTGATATTAATTCTTCATCAACTTATTATATAAGACTCATCACCGTAGTAGAAATAAACTTCTCTGTCCATTGAAGCCCAAGGAAATGCAGGTGTACAACTTGAGTTTCTCAGTTAACATGTTCTCATGGTGCAATAAGGAAAGAGAGAATTTCAAATTTCCATCCTTTTTAGTTTCAGATAGATACAAACTTTCTTGACATTGAAATTTGTATCTGCAGCAGCACTTCTACATCATAACTGATTTTGTAACACACTAATCCATGATTTCTCCCTCGGTTCTTGTACTTCATTGTCATTTTCTTGAACTCGATTGTAGGAAATTGCTTTGCATACTCCTTGACATCGTGGCAAAGTTTAGGACCCGATTGTAGCAATCTTTAATTGAAAGTGAGGGGAAGACTACATTGTGGCCAAGAAGTCCTTCAACTTTGTTCCTGCTAGACAAATTTTTTTTTAACATCGAATAAAGAACTTGTCCAAAAAAAAAAAAACATCGAATAAAGAAAGCGTGAACAAAAAAGAGGAAGCAGTAGAGAAAAAGCATTAAGCATGCTTGAATGCATGAGGTGATTTGAACCATCTGTAATTGGCAAACAAAAAAATGAATTTGGTAGAATCATTCACCTTTGGTTATGACCTTGATTTTCACTACCCAACTGACGACAGCATCAAAGAACTCAGCTACTTCCACAAAGTCCTCTTCGACAAGAAAGCAACACGATGGACAAATTTATAAGTAACCAACATAAAAACCCTGAATCTGAAAGCACAATCTAGTCCATAAGAAGCCTCTACCATCAGGAGCCATGGTAGATACATCTCTTGCAACATAGCAATATGAACAGATTCCGTTACATTTTCAACTTTGGAACCATCAATTCCTTGCAGAGATTTGAAAGCAAAAAAGAGGGATAAATTGATTCCTATTTTTGATGGGTTAACGGTAGTACAATTAAAGTGCCTACATTACCTACAAGTAAAGGGTAGATGAACTATAATATTTGCGTAAGTTCTTCAAGGTATATCTAGCAGACTCATAAAAAGGAGAGAATGTCAAGTTTTTGCATTACCTTTTTCTTCAAGTTCACTAGAACCGAATGACTTTCAGTTCCCCAGAAACAATTTCAATAAAAAAGGAAACATAGGTAAGAAAGTAATATAGAGTATTTCACAAACATCTCAATCTCGAGCACAATTCGAATCCACCCAACCAAGAGACAGAGGACATCTCCATCTCGAGTACCCACATCTCAGGCATAATTCGAATCCACTTTCACGGACCCAACCACAAGAGAAAGAACATCTCCATCTCGAGTATCCACATCTCGGGCGCAATTCGAATCCACTTCCACGAACCCAACCATGAGACAAAGAACATCTCCATCTCGAGTACCCACATCTCGAGCACAATTCAAATCCACTTCCACGGACCCAACTGAGAGAGATAGAGAGAAAAGGAGGGCACGTACCTTTGGAACTCAGGGAGCCAGTGGTTAGCACGCACTGACCGCGCACCAGCCCTTTGGTCCCATCCATGGCGATGGTCCTGACCATGTTCTCGCCCAGGTGCTAGGCCACCTCCAGCACGAGCCTAATCGAATTGTTGAGCACCTCTAGGGTTGTCAAGATCGGGGGCAAGCCCTCGTCGAACCGCACGTCGACCACGGCGTCGATCACCTAGCACACATGCCTGATCGCGCCGACGCCAGTGAACTCATCGGTGATCCTGCCCTTCCCAGCGCCCTTGGCCGCTACGGCGGGGGGAGGAGGGGGCAATGCGGCGGCTACGGAGGTGGAGTAGTGGGCGGCACGGGTGAGGAGGTAGCCGTGGGGGGGAGGGGCGGTGGTGGTAGTGGTGGTGGTGGGGGGGGGGGGGGCGGAGGAGGGGGTGAAGAAGGGGGCGGATTTGGGGTTGGAGGAAGAGGTGGGCCGCGACGGCAGAGGGCGGCAAAGCGGAGGAGGGGCGGTAGGAGCCGGCGTGAAGACGGCGACGCCATGGAGGAGGGGTGGGGGGTTTAGAGTGAGAAGGGAGGAGTGAGAAGAGTACGTAGGGTTTTGTTTTTAGGATTTGTCAAATTCTATCAATATTTTTTGTGGACAAAATTGCCCATACTCCAACCACCGGAAATGCCACACAATCATCGGCCGACAGGTTCAGGTCCCTATTTGAGACTTGTTAGCTACTTCATATTCTTATTTGGGACAACGACCACTTTGGATCCTTATTTAAGAAAACAACCTCACTTTGGGTCCTTATTTGAGATTTTCCCTATATTAATTAATCTCCATTTACTTGTAAATTTTTAATTGAAGAAAAATGTCAAAAGTAGATCTCGAATCTCGCATGAGCGACAGCCACATGGGCGACTTCAAGCCTCCTCAATTATGTCAGGATGGATTAGGCCTTGTTCTAGACAATGACTTGTTGGCAATGTTTTTCATTCTATAAATATCATCAAGGGGTCCAAAAGATCAAAGAAGTGGGGGAAAATGAAGAACAAGAAAGGAATTGCCTATATTTTCACTTTTGATATTTGCAATTAACTCCTATATTTTTGGTATTTTAGTATACCATTCTCTAAGTTTGTTTTTTTCTTTTCTTTTTCATCGGTAAATCTTTTCATTAGATTTTACAAGCTTAATTCTCCAAAATTTTGTTCCAAAAGCAATCTTCAACAAGTGTAGACAAATTTTTGCGACAATCCAACAAAGCAACATTGACGATTCCTACTGAAAATGAGCGGATGCAAAGATAAATTGGCCAGAGTTAGAAAGAGAGCAAGATAAAATGGTAATAAGATTATCCTAATGTTATCATTCTTTTTTACCTAAAAGATATTTTTTTATTTTCTTCTTCGATTTTGTGCTAAGTAATTTAATGGTCAAATTTCACGTGTAATTGACTTTTTATTTTTCCTTTCTTCTCCAACCAGTGTTCTCTCCGTGGCCATTGAATTCATTTTATCGTAAGAAAACGTGGCACTTGATTTCAACTGTCAAATTGTCTCTGGAAAAAAAAAAGGGAAAATGATAAAATCGTCCGGCTACATGAGCAGTCTGATTGTGTGTATTTACAAGTGTAACCTTGGCTATCCCTCCTGGAAAAGAGGGGATGTCAGAAATTTCTTAATTTTTGGTGTCCGTCGTTTCTCAATTTCCAAACTCCTTAACCTGTTGTGGGCCATTCGGGTTTTATATTTTAGTTTTCTAATATTAGTTAATGTACAAAATTTTTTAACACGTGGCATTCTTTCTTCCTATTTGGTGAGGTTAAAAATATCTTATGCAAAATAGAGTTTATTAATGTACACTCTTAATTCATGGGTTTGTTATTCTATCACTATACTAAATCCAGCCACAAAATTTAATTTATTTTAAGTTATTAATGTTTGCTCAATTCAAGTGGTTTTACAATGTTTTATACCAAACAAAGTAACTTTAGTATGCCCTTCTTTTTTTTGTGCGGTCATACTCTATTCATACTCTAATACTCATTCTCAAACTTTTGCCTTACCTCATCATAAAGCGTGGAAGCCAAAATCCACATTTGAAACTAAATCGTTCACACGGCAACCCTCTTGAGAAGGTGGCGATCCAAACCCCCTATCTCCCCATACTTATGTGAGAAGGGTGGAACCCCAGTGACCACTTTCTTATGCTAAAATGTCTTTTTATCTATAGGGTTTACATGGGTTTCATATACATGTATTCTCTATCATTGTAATGCTCTTTGTTTTTGGGTTGGACATTTTAACATACTCACAAAGCCAAGTCCTAAACCAGTTTTTTTTTTTTTTTAGGCGTTCCTCATTTGTTAAATCCACATGTTGTTCTCACATTAGCTTTACATACTATGAAGCTTATTACAGAATTGCACAGCACTTGTCTACGAAATTTATACGAGCCCTCCCCATGGATCTCAGCCAACAAAAAAATATAATTTACTCCTTCAAGTGAATGATTACAAAATACCAATTGCTAAAATTAAAATACCGAAGTTCGTTGTATGCATCTTAATTTTTTAAATAATGATTGATTGACTTACACTTTACAAAATGAAAGTGATGCATCGTTACGTATAAAAGAAAAAAAGTTTAACCCAGCTACAAAATTGAGATGAAAAGGAAAATCAAAATAAAATGTTGTTCAAGTTTTTCTTTTTAGTTTAAAGTCTGAGTCTAGGTGGTAAGTATGCAAAGATTGACGGGGTTTCATTCTTTTAAACCTATAGTCCAAGAGGTAGTTTGAGTAGTTAAATGGTTAATTCATACAATTAATTTAGTATTTAGTTATGAAGTCACCGTTTACAAAAACTTTAAGGGGTCAATACCCATTATTGGCTTATTGATGAAGTCTTGTTGCTCATGGATAAGATGATTTGTATGCATTAGTACGATTTAGTCAAGTGAAGATTCGTATTCACCGATGAAAAAAAAAATCATACCATAGAAATAATCTTATTTATTGTAAAAAAAAAAAAAAATCCTCGATGAGGGAGACGGTTCGGTCGGCCCAACCTTCAAGGGCAAGTGGCCAACATATGTGAACAAATGGGTTGAAAAAAGCCAAAAAAAAAAAAAAAAAACTGCAAACGAAAGCTACAATGCAAATCCTGCACGTTGTGGACTAAATTCTAGGAATGTTAAAAATGTACCAGATCCTACTTTTTTAACAACAGTTTTACCTTACGGTTATACCAATTTGAAGTATTATTAAGACGTTTTTGTATTTAATTGCAACGACACATGATAATCTTGTACAATAAATTTGAAGTATCGTAGAAGTGCTCCTAACATATAAATAACATATAAATTTTTCATTGAAGGAAAATAAAAAAGTGACTTTCACACTTTTTATGTAGGCAACCTGCCAATTGGGAAAAAGATTTTTCAATTTACAATAATAATCAATTAGATAATACACAAACGAGTTCAAGTGAAACTTAAACATGAATGTAGCATAAAATATCAAGCTTAAACTTGCTAATATGATATCTCAAGAGCCTAATTTGGCTTAACTCACTTTTTGTCAATTATTTAATATAGTCAAGTTGAGTGAAGTCAAATTTGAATGATCCGATTTTCTTTTTCAAGTTGAGTTTGAACAAGAACTTCAATACACGATTGAGTTCTAGTGAAGGTTCAAGCATCGAGTACGTTGTATTAGCTCAACTAAATTTGGATTATATCTCCACATTGAGGGCTAGACCTTGGACCCTGGCCTTGGGACTGGAGACACTAGGTAAACAAGTTTTAGCATGGGCCGCCTAAGACCCTACATAAACTCGGGACCTTGGCCTTGGACTTGAGTTGTGAATTATGGAACTATAATGTGCTATCATCAATTTGTATTTATATATCGCATAACAAATTCATATTACGAAATACTTGACGATGTTCTACAAAAAAGATCATTGAGTCCGCCCGCCACAACACAAGATATTAATAGAGTACCAAGCAAAAAGTATAGAAACAATCTCTCGCAACATATTTACTCTCAAAACTTATTAAGAAAAACTCTAAAACACTCTCAAGGTAGAACCATGCGAACTTCAGGTCAATCTTCACTCGCTTCAAGCCAAGTTAAACTCGTGCTTTGGTTTGGCCACAACCCATGGCGTCAAAATGACATGTCCAATTACTCAATCTCTTCCTATAAATTTTCAATCGGAAAAAAAATTCATTAGGTTACGCGAAATTGCGCATGATGATTTTCGGTTAGTGGCTTTGATAGTACCTCTCCCCAGTTCCCGTACAAAGAAGGAAAATAAAAAACGAACTCGCTGCTCTCCCTGATAGTGTGAGCATCTTGGCCCACCGAGGGCACAAGTGTAATTGCAAGAGTGCCTAGCTCAGTCGGCTCAGGATTTCGGCCTCTCGAGTCGGCCCCATCCCCCGAGACGAATCACGGCCGTCGATCATACTCGGCCCGTGTGTCGGCACACAGTGACCCGACACACGTGCGGAGTCTCATTTTACGTGCTTTCCCTCCCACCAGCTAACGACCCATCCCTGACTCCGTGGACCCCACTACATATCCCCATCCCTGGGCCATGGCCTCCACCATACGCTTATCCCGAATCTAATCTCAGCCCGTTTCCAATTTTTTTATTAAAAAGAAATTGAGCATAAATGAAAATAAAAGGGGACAATGACACCGCAATCTCTGAAATTTAGCCCAACAAATAATGTCGTCCCTAAACTTTCAATTTGTTCAATATGGTCCTTAAAATTTATATGCAACCTAGTTCTTAGACTATACAAAAATGTTTGAATTTGAATTATTGAGACAATAACTAGGGGTGATTGATTTCAGGGTAGGTAAGTTCTAAAGTTGGAATCTGAATTATACCTTATTATAACCGGTTTCTATTTTTTTGACCCTGGAATCTATCATGTCCACTATTTTTCTAGTCTGGTTCGAGGGTTCACTCGAGAATTTGTTTTATCTTCTTTTTTTCCATTTTTTATTTATTTATACTACAAAATCATATGAGATTATAAGTAATGAAATGATTCAAAGTAAAAGATGATTAACAGAAATCCTAATCTACCAAAAACAACAATATGAATACATAGTGAAGTACAATTATAAACGGTAAAAAAGTTCAAACGAGTAATATAAAACATAAATTCCCCATTCATCCATAAAAGTTAAATGAAAATGAAAGACTAGCAAGAAGTTTGAAAAAAGGACAAAAGACGAAAGAATACTGAGGTTAAAATTTAGGGGAAAAAACAATTAGAATTTAAGCTTTTTAACTTAGAAAAAAGATTCCAAAGTAGAGTGGAATCGGTGGATCTTTACTTGAAACCTATTCCTAGAACTATTTCAAGAAGAATCAATCCTCAGACATATTTTTCCGAAAGTTGGATCCAATTTCTAAGTAAAATCGATTTAGTTGCACACCTCTAATAACAACATTAAGCATCTTCGTATAGCGTATGAACTAATTTGATTATGTACTAAAATTTTAAGGATCATTTTAAATGAATTAAAAGTTCAAGAACCACATTATAAATTGAGTCAAAATTCAAAGACTATTTAAGTCATTATCCAAAATTGATATCAATATCCATTTAAAAATTTTAAAAGAGCAATTTGCTTTTAAGTTAGCAAATTTTTTTAATATTATCAAAGCACTATTAATAACCCGAAAGTCCGCCACCACAGAAAGATTATCGCTGTCTCAAAGCTCAAAAGGAAAAAAATATGAACAGCGCTCAGAGCTTCTCACTCGATAAACCCTCGCGGCAGCTTTCGTCTTTCGAGTCCTTGGCCGATTGTCATCTTCCCAGATTCGTCGGTCGATCACGTCGATCTCCCCCTCCAAACCCTGAGAGCGCTTGTTTCTTTGAAGCGAGCGAGAGCCAGCGCCGGGGCATAGGGAAGAGATCGTCGACTTCACTGCTGATCGGGGAAGGGCAACCCCGGGTCAGAGGCCACCCAGCATCTCCGAGAGCAAAGCCGACTCTGCTTCTGCTTTAAGCCCTTGATTTTCTTAGCAAGAATCTTTCTCTCTCTGTGTTCCGAAGCTTGGCATTCTAGAGAAGCACACGTACCATCAGCTCTTCTAACGGTTGCTTCTTCGAATATGAAAAGGAATTACCATGTGTTCCTCAGTTTCAGAGGGACAGATGTCCACCAAGGCTTCCTCCGTCATCTCTACGCGGCTCTGGACCAGAAATGAATATATACTTTTGTGGATAGCGAGGAGCTTAGGAAAGGAGAGGAAATATCGTTGGCACTCATCAGGGCGATTGAGGAATCTCACGTTGCGATCATCGTTTTCTCTGAGCACTACGCTTCCTCACGGTGGTGTTTGGATGAGCTCTTGAAAATCATGGAGTGCAAGGAGAAAAATGGGCTGAAGGTGTTCCCTGTGTTTTACAAAGTGGAACCCAGAGAAGTGAGAGAGGGGAGAGACAGTTATAAGGGAGCTATGGATAACCATGAGTCTAAGTTGGGGAAGGATTCAGAGAAAGTGAAGAGATGGAAGAAGGCTCTCTCTGAAGCCGGTAGCTTGTCTGGGTGGGAGTTGAATGACAGGTACGCACAAAAGTGACGTGGTGTTATGTGATTGTTAGCTTGTGATTGTCTGTTAGTTATCAAATCGTATGTATAGCTTCGAATCGCCGAAACGATGCATCAACTTCTTTGAATTCGCAGTAGACACAAAAGTTGAAAGACTAAAATTTCAAGCTAGCAGAAATTTGTCTTAGATAAGTAGTGTGGCTCCTGGGACCCGAGTAATTAGTGTCTTCAGGCGCAGATTCTTTGTAATTTTCCTTCCGCAGACGTTGGCGCAGGTCTGTGTTATTTCTTTTCATTTTATTATTTGTTAATCTTCTTATGAAATTTTCCTTATGACGTTAGACGTTGAATTCCTGCCATGGCTTGATATGGTAAAACAGGTTTCTATTTCTTTTGAGTGCTTATCAGAGATGAAAGAGATGAAGCGGAGCTCATACAATCCATTGTCAAGGAATTATCAATTTGTCCGGACCAAGATCCTTATCTGTCGCTAAGCATCCAGTCGGTCTAGAATCCCAAGTTCAAAAACAGATAAGTTTGTCAGAGTCAGCTGGTAGTGATGTTTTGATGATAGGTCTATTGTGACATCCTGAAATTCGACCCCGTTTCGATAAAGTGAGATGGGCATTTCGTTGGCGTGCCTATAGCCTTTTTCTCTGAGCTGATCACTCACGAGTTAACTAACCTATTGGGTAAAGCCGTTAAGGGATGTATCAGCTGTAAAATCCCTAAAAGCTACCTAATTGGTTGGATTGAGCTAAAATCACGTCTGATCGATTTTTAACCACGAAATTGAACTCGATTTCGGGAATCGAATTTTAAGCGTGTCATAATTCTTATTTTTAGGATCCTGTCTCATCGCTCGTCAATTTATTGACGAGTCCAATATTTCAATAAAGAAATTATCGGAAGATAATTGAAGACCAAAATAAAATAGAAAGAGAAAAGGAAAATTGCATAAAGGCATTATGCATTTTTATTTTTCTTTTTCTCTTCCTTTCCCTTTTTTCTTTCTCTCTTTTCTTTTCCTCTCCTTTTTCCCTTTTTCTTTCTCTCTCCTCTCCCCTTTTTCCCCTCCCCCTCGTGCGAATAGCCCCCCACCCACTCACTTTTCTCTCCCTTATCTCTTCTCTCTCTCCTCTCTCCTCTCTCCTCTTTCTTCTTTCTTCCCCACGCGACCGAACCCCTCTTTTCTTCATTCTTCTTCTTCTTCGCGGAAGCCAGAAACGGAGGAAGGACAGCAGCTCGCCGCTCGTCCCGCTCGCCGCACCGCCGCACCGCTGCCCGCGCCCGCGCGCCCTCCGCCGTCCGCACACGCCCAGGCTGCGCGACCCAGCTGCTGTTCGCTGCTGTTCGCTCCTGTTTCAGCTTCGTCCAGCCATCCCCGGCCACCTCCGGCCACCGCCTAGCCCCGCCGGACCTCCCCCGCGACCCCCTCGCCCTCCACCGGCCATCCCCCGCCACCCTAGCCGCCGGAGTTGCTCCGTTCAGCCGCGACCAGCAGACCCACGAAGTGGGTTTCAGCCACTTCGGGCCCGCTTTTGGGCCGTTTCCCAGCCCCGAACCCGAGTCGTGCTTTGGGATCAATCGTTCCTCGCGTCGCCGCCGTCGGATTGATCCGATTTGCGCGCGATTTAGTGAGTAATCTCACTAATCCAGGATTAGTGTCTAATTATGCTTTAAGCTGGTTTAGATTTAATTAATTATGTTTAGGTTGTTAGATTAGAATAAATTAGCAATTATTAGTCAATTGTGATGTGATTTAGATAAATTGATTGTGTAATTAGCAAGTAGACGTGATCTACTAATTATTGGAAGTGCTTCGGGAATTTTCCCGACCCTTAGCGGGCTCCAATTAGGCTTTTCGGGCCTAAGTGGATTTTTTAGTATTTAAATATTAATTTTCGGAATTTAATTAAATAATTATTTATTTTCCGAAAATTCAAGGGAGATGGTTCGGAACCGGAATATTATGAGGATGACTGTGGTGAAGTCCATTTATTTAATCGGGCTTTAATTTGAGCGAAATGGGATTTTTAATATTAATTATTTAATATTTGAAATTAATTAATTAATTATTTATTTTCCGAAAATTCAACTGAGATGATCTGGAACCGGAAAATTATGCTGATGAGCGTGGTAAAGTCCATTTATTTAATCGGGCTTTATTTTGAGCTAAATTGAATTTTTAATAATAATTATTTAATTTTCAAAATTAATTATTTAATTAATTATTTTTCAGAAATTAAGAGGTTGATGGCCGACGACTGAAATCTCGTGCTGATCGTCGTGGCGCAGTTCGTTTATTTATTTGAGCTCTACGTTGTATGGAATTGAATAAATTGTGATATTTTAGGGATTTACCCTAAATTGATTGGAATTGATTGTGATTGAATTGTTGATCGGTAAATGGCCAAGTATGTTATTAAGCATTTATAATGCTTTGTTGATTTGATTTAATTATTTGATTGAGAAATCGTTGGGCATTGGTTGTCGATATTGAAAGTGAACTGGTAACCACTGCAAAGAGGACACGTGGCTCGGTGAATTGAAATGTCACCTGGAAAATGCACGTGAGTTCAGTGGTTGAATATGTCACCTTGGCGAAAAGGTCGCCTGAGAGAATGCACGTGGCTCGGAGACTCGGTATGTCGTCCTGAAGAATGCACGTGGCTCGGTGACAGGATTTGGCATCTAAAAGGACACGTGGCTCGGTGATCTGATGCGTCACTTTGGTAAGCGAGTACCTTAGAGAATGCACGTGAGTCCAACATTCCGGAATGGCATCTAAAAGGGCACGTGGCTCGGTGAATTGATGCGTCACCTTGGTGAGATAGCACCTTAGAGAATGCACGTGGGCCCGGACATCGTAAAAAGGACACGTGGCTCGGTGGCTTGATGTACCACCTTGGCGAAGAGGTCGCCTTAGAGAATGCACGTGGATCCGAGGTTTGAGGCACGTGACTCGGAGACTTGGAAGGTCGTCCTGGAGAATACACGTGGCCTAGTTTTTAAATATCCCACAGTGGGGATTGAATTGTATGACATGTAATCGACTAGTTCGATTTGTTGGAAGCGAATGGCTGTTTATTGTGAATTGTACTGACTTGCAGGTGGGATCAGAGGCCAAGGTAAGTCCTCTACCCTGTGCGTGTTTAGGCAGCCTTTAGTATAATAGTTTACTAATCGGGCTTAGTGGGGTAGAACTCGCTGAGACGTAGTCTCATCCCAGTTTGGGGAAATCATTTCAGGACCCCGCTTGAGAGCTGAGGAGGAGGAATCCGAGAAGGAGAACTCGGAGGTGAGATATGAAGAAAAGGATTTTTGGAAGAAGAAGACAATTCTGAGAGAGGCCTTGAGTACGGCCTAGTTTATCTAAGTTTCTGTCTTCTTTTGAGATCTCTATTTTGATGTGAATAGAGTTTAGAATAAAAAAAAAATTTGAAGCGTTATGGTTTGTATTTTGTATAAAAGTGTGGTTATAAATTTCAATATGAAAAATATGGCCCTGCTTTTCTATCCCATCGTTTTATTGTCTAGGGATTTTAATTGCTTCCGCATGTGCTAATAAATGAAAGGGTCGGCGATACATTGTCCTGGGATATCGCATTATAAAATCGACCAAAGTAGAAGGATGTGTGCGTACCCGAGGATCGGGGCGTGACATCTATGGGGACCTGGCGGCATAGGGAAGACGACGATTGCTAAGGCCCTATTATTCAGAAGCAATTTTGGGGTTCTAGTTTTTTGGCGCAAGTTAGAGAAAAATCGAAACAAAGTGGTGGTCTTGTTTCTTTGCAAAACCGACTTCTATTTGGTATCTTACATCATAAAGAATTAACGGTCTATGATGTTGATGGAGGAATTATTTTGATACAGGAAAGACTATGTTGCAAAAAGGTTCTCCTAGTTCTCGATGATGTTGATGATATGGATCAACTGAATGCCTTGGCTGGAAAAGGCGATTGGTTTGGCGAAGGGAGTAGAATCATTGTTACGTCAAGAGATAGACATTTATTAACTTCTCATGACAAAAATTATGTGTATAAAGTTAAAACTTTGGAAGACAATGAAGCATGATACCTTTTTGGTCAGCATGCCTTTACAAACAGCAATAAAGTAGAAATAAAGAGGGATCTCATTGATGGAGCACTCATTATGCTGGCGGCCTTCCATTAGCCCTGGAAGTGTTGGGCTCACTCCTACGTGGAAGAAAGGAACCTGAATGGGAAAGTACGTTGCATAAACTCTCTAAAATTCCTGAATCAAAAATCGATCGAGTTCTCAAGATAAGCTTCGATGGATTGGACGAGAAGGAGAAGGAGATTTTCCTTGATATTGCTTGTTTCTTTAAGGGCAAAAGTATAAAGGACGTCCAGGAAGTTCTTGATAGCTGTGATTTCGACACAACCATAGGAATAGAAATTCTCATCGAGAGGTCCTTGATAAAAAATGAGTGGGGTTACCTGCAAATGCATGATTTGGTTTAGTTGATGGGTAGGAATGTTGTTAAACAAGAATGTCGCGATGATCCTGGGAAGCGCAGTAGATTATGGCTTTTGGAAGATGTTCAGAACGTTCTCTATGAAGATATGGTAAAAATTGTTCATGTCCATTTTGCTCCGTCTCAGTTTTTTACAGTACTCTAATTCGGAGAGTAATATGTAAATCTCGACAAGAAATTTTGTCTGATGACTGAATTTGCTCTGTTATGGATAGGTCATGGATGCAGTAGAGGCTATAGTATTAAACTTGTGCGCACCAGAAAAGATGACCATTAGTCCCGGTGCTTTCGCAAACATGAAAAGCTTGAGAATACTCATCTTGCGTAAAGTGCATATCTCATCACAAGGTCCTGTGCGCCTCCCTAAGGAGCTAAGATGGCTTGAATGGCCCAATCCCCCAGATCTAGAATTTGTCCCTGGTTTAAAGAAACTCGTGAGGCTCCATTTCAAAAACAGTAATATCAAGCAATTAGGAGGCAACTGTCAGGTAAGCCCTTGTAAATTGTAATGATCAGCTTTTCCTTTTCAAAGCTATGAAAATATTTGCAGAGCTTAATGACTGCATTAGTATGTTTTTGCAGAATTTTATATGCTTGAAGTCCATCGAGTTCTTGGATTGCAAGTCCCTGGCTAGTGTTCCTGACCTTTCATCGGCTCCACTGCTAGAGAGCATATATCTTTTAAGATGCAAAAGCTTGGTGGAGGTTCACCAATCCATCGGAGATCTTGACAAGTTAAAACATTTGACAATGGCAGAGTGCTCCAATCTTAGGATCTTTCCAAACACACTCAATACAAAGTCTCTTCAAATGCTTCATCTCAATGATTGCTTTAAACTTGAGAAATGCCCTGATATTCTAGGAAAGATGGAACATCTAGAATATTTTGATCTAAGAGGGACAGCTATTAAAGAAGTCCCTGCATCAATTGAAAATCTTGTCTCTGTAAAGACAATAGATTTAGGATTTTGCAAAAACCTCACAAGGCTTCCATCAAATATTCATAAGTTGAAAAACCTCGAGAGTCTGTATCTTTCTTGCTGCTCAAATCTTGCCAAGTTTCCAAAGAACTTGGAGGATTCAATTGACCTTGATGCCGATTTATTCTCAAGTCTAAAATGGCTTGACCTTCAAGACTGCGATCTGTCAAAGGCAGAGTTCCTTGAGAATGCTTCCAGCTGTCCTAAATTGAGGCACCTAGATCTTGCAAATAATAAGTTTACTCATCTGCCGACATGCTTCAACAAGTATGATCATTGGAAAGACTTGTTTGTTTATAGCTTCAACAAGTATGATCGTTTGAAACACTTGTTTGTTTATAGCATGCCTTACACATTATCAGAGGTCAGACTCTCTCTCTCTCTCTCTCTCTCTCTCTCACATTTGGAATGTTTGATATATTTACTATCTGTATGACAGGAAGTTGAGATTGTTGCAAATGGAAGCGAGATGCCTGAATGGATTCTCCCCTGTGAAGAGGACTCCATATCTTTCATGGTTCCCCCAGACTTATGTGACAAGTTCCTAGGACTAGCAGTCTGTTTTATCCTTGGCCAGCATAAAAAAAAAAAACCGTTTGGAATTCAATTTGATTTTAGCATATTTGTTAATGGCAAGATAGAGTATCGTGATGTGTACCTTCTTGTTGCTCCATTGGAATCTGATCATGTAAGGCTTGTATATATCCCAAGAGGAGAAGAGAAGCTTCTGCAAAACGATTGGAGCCATATCCAAGTTTGCTTCAGAACACCGAAAGGAAGCATAAAGAAGCGTGGATTCCGTCTAATATGCGAGCAAGAGGAGGATGACTTGAGGGTCCGTTTTCCAACACTGTCAGCCGATGGAAACGAATTGGAGTTTCAAGGAAGGACACTCGAAGGAAGACGATTTTCAGAAGAATTCGAGTATGAAGACAGAGGATGAGATTGTCTCTAGCGATGACGAGAGTACGGGTTCCGCTGACGCCACTTCTTGAGGTAGCGATTCTTGGGGATGCGAACTGGGTGATCTTGATTCCATTGCCTCTTTGCTTTTCCCTGTTTTTTTTTTCTCGTAACTATTAGAAATTTGTGAATGTGTGCTCCGTCAATGTCAAATTCAAAATCATGCCTCTTGCTTTTCCCCGTTGTCTTCTCTACTAGAAATTTGCAAATGTCTGCTCCTTCAATTAGATTTCACATAATGTTACTGAAATGGTTGAGGAATTTTTATTTCCCGCTCGTTTTCTATGATCTGTGATGCAAAGTGCACTAATCCAAAATTAAGTGGATGCTTGTTGAATGACCATGGTCTTCCAAGTTCAGTGAAATATATCACGTAGAACTCTTGTCACGTCCAATCGGTGATGCCGATACTTCGTACTTTAGAATTCTAAGGTAGTAAAGCTTTGCTTATTGAGGAAAGTGTCAATCTAATCGTCTTGAAAATTGAAAGGTATACATGGGAAAGATTAGTTGGTTCCTTTGTTGTTCCTAGGTAGATTGCGTTGGATAGATACCAAGGGATAGGTCTAGCTTCTAAGACTTTGCGTATAAGCAAAAGGCATTGACTTAAAAGATTTTCATGAAAAGCGAATGGTGTTTGACAAACACCTTGTAAAATATTTATTACAGAACAATTTTTAGTATAGAGAAAAAAAATTTAAAAAAATAAAATAGAGGAAGAAACTTGCGGTTGTATATGAAAGCACGAGCGGGGGTGACACAACAGTTTGGACTGGTACCAACACTGTGCAACCCTAGGCAACGTGCCTCTAAAGTTGAGCAAACCTGGTGACGCGATGAAGTCGAGTGAAACTAAGCGACCAACGCTAGTGTCACGCAACCCCAAGTGATAGAACGCCGGGGCTACACTACTAGGCAACGCGACGCTTGACCCTCGGCAAGCAAAATCGGGCATCAAGCGACCCTCGCAAAGCTCCTCAACGTTACGTGACCCTCGGCAAAGCTTTGCTGATGTCTTTCGACTCTCGGCAAAGTTGCACCAGCGTCCCTTGGTCCCTCTTCAAAGCTTCCCGGCCATGATCAATTACTTCTTTCTCTCTCCTATCCAGGGTTGAGGGGTAAAATATGATTGCAAATATATTAGTGATGGTAAGATTGGAAGAAAAAAACTTTATTAAACCATTGAACTTGCATGTCAAAAATGCTAAGGCCCATACTCAGACGCTTACCTTAAACTTTGAGCGTTTTCAAAGAAAAACTCTGGATCAAAATCTTTGAAATTGTGTTATCAAACATCAAATCCTTGGCTCAAGGGCCCTTGAAGGTCCAAAATAGCTTACTTCAAGATGACTGAGCACTCAAATTTTTAACGGCCAAAATTGGACGGGATTGAAACGAAGGTTAAAATTGAAATACCGGTACCACTTTAGGGGTTTTTATGAGTCCGATTTTTTTTTTTTGGAAGTAATATGTTGGAGTAGTACTAGTTGAAGATATTTTGTGATATTAATCCTAGTAATAGATATGTATTATTTCCTTTCTTTTTCTCCTTCTGAAAAGTCAAGTCCCATTTAATTGGGCAAGTGAAATGCCAAGTGGCATTTTGATAATTTCCTCTCTGAATTTTGGTAAGTCAAGTTTCTACTAGTATTGCCTTTGTATTCTTCATTGGCTTTCACTAAAGTTCATTCTCCTTGTACTTTCCCTCCCATTAGTCACCCTTCATTTTAGTCTTGGCAGTCCCAAGTCATCCATTTTTAAATGCAAAATTCAATAAAGTAGAAATGATATCACCAATTACTTTCGGAAGGCAAGGATTGGCAACAACAGAGGATTACTATAGTCTCCGCACAAGCAACGTCACAAGAGAATATGAGATGTCAAATGTTAGTTACTAAACTATCACTTACAATCATTAAGGATTTGAGATCATACACACTAGTGATGCCTTATGTCTTTTTTGAATATATGATTTTTTGAATTGTAACACGTGTTCATCTCACATATATTTACCACAAATGATCAAATTTCAAAATCATGGCATCAACAACCTCTCTCCTCCCCCTCCTCCCGCCTCCTCCCCCTTCTCCCCCTCATCTTTCCCTCCCTTTCTCTCTCTCTAACACAAGTACAAGCACGAAGTAATTTATACTTCACAAAGAATAGGAAAGAACTCCCAGCGCTAACAGCTGTTTTCTTGGTGTAACCCCATAAAAGAGAATGTACTTAATAAACATTGACTCTTTTTGAATCTTATTTTATGGGAGCAACACCGCTGATAGAAAATGATTAATAAAAACCGAAGCAACATAAAGATTTTATTTAGACATCCAATCATTCCGTTTTTTATGAGCCTTTCCTAATTTTATAACTTATTTTGAATTAACAACGTTCAAGAAAAAATTCAAAAGGATGAGCAATGTTGGGCAACCACTCGAGCAAAATCTTGGGCTGACCAGAATTGAAACAATCTTGGGTCAACTCCACCAAATGGGCAACCAGGACTGAAATGATGGGCCAATTCTCTAGCTGATCCTCTCGCAAGACTGAAGAATGGGCCATCTTCACTCCTCGTATCTAAAATAAATCGACATTGGTTTATTGACCTTACCAAGATTAGAGATCATACTTCAACATAAAATTCAAACCCCAACTCCTCTCAATTAAAAATAATGCGATAGTTACTAGTGGAATCGATGTTAGGAGATCACTTGACCAATTTAGAGCCATCAAATTCAGCATGTGAATGAAAAACCACAAATAGCAACAACAACAACAAACATCCCTTTTTCACAACACTTTCAAAGCAATACTAAACTTTATTTGAGGAAACTATTAGAAATTGACACCTGACTATAGCTGAAAAACCTATTTGAAATTAATTGTTGGGAAATATCTTGGCCAAAAAATTCCTTCTTAAATTAATTAATCTCTATCTACTCGTAAATTTTAATTGAAGTAAAATGTCAAAAGTGGAGAGGTAATGATCTCGAATCTTACATTAGCGATAGCCACATCAACGACTTCAAGCATCCTCAATTATGTCAGGATGGACCAAGCCTTGTTCTAGACAATGACTTCTTGACAATGTTTGTCATTCTATAAAAATCATCAACATGTCCAAAAGATTAAAAAAAAAAAAAAAAGTGGGGGAAAATGAAGAAAAAGAAAGAAATTGTCTATATTTTCACTTTTGATATTTGCAATTGGCTCCTATATCTTTAGTATTTTAGTATATAATCCTCTATTTTTTATTTTATTTTTTGTAAATCGGCGAATCTTTTCATTAGACTTAACAAGCTTGATTCTCCAAAATTTTGTTCCAAAACCAATCTTCGACAAGGGTAGACAAATTTTCGAGACGATCCAACAAAGCAGCATCGATGATTCCTGCCGAAAATGAGTGGATGCAAGGATAATTTGGCTAGAGCAAGAAAAAGAGCAAGATCAAGCGGTGATAGAATTATTCTAATGTTATCAATTTTTTTCACCTAAAAGATATTTTTATTTTCTTCTTTGAGTTTGTGCTAAGTAATTTAATGGTCAAATTTCAAGTGTATTTGACTTTTCTTTTCTCCTTTCTTATCCAACCAGTGTTCTCTCCGCGGCCGTTGAATTCAGTTTATTGTAAGAAAATGTGGCACTTGATTTCAACTGTCAAGTTGTCTCTGGAAAAAGAAAATGATAAAATCGTCCGGCTACACGAGCCGTCTGATCGTGTGTATATACAAGTGTAACCTAGCTATCCTGGAAAAGAGCAGATGTCGGAATTTTCCTAATTTGTGGTGTCCGTCGTCTCTCAACTTTCCAAACTCCTTAACCTGTTGCATGCCATTTAGGTTTTATATTTTAGTTTTTTAATTTATAGTTAATGTACAAAAAATGTTAACACGTGGCATTCTTTCCTACTATTTGGTGAGGTTAAAAAAATCTTGTGCAAAATAGAGTTTATTAATGTACACTCGTAATTCATGAGTTTGTTATTCTATCACTATACTAAATCTAGCCACAAAACATAATTTATTTTAAGTTATTAATGTCTGCTCACTTCAAGTAATTTTACAATGTTTTATACCAAACGAAGTAACTTTGGCATGCTAAAATGTCTCTTTATTTACAAGGTTTACATGGGTTTCATGTACATCTATTCTCTATCAGTACAACGCTTTTTTTTTGGGCAGGGGGGGGGGGGGTTGGACATTTTAACATAATCACAATGTCAACTTCTAACCCTCTTTTTTTTGGCACTCCTCATTCAATAATTCCACATGTCGTTCTCACATTTGTTTTACACACTAATAAGCTTATTACAGAATTACACATCACTTGTCTACGAAATTAATACGAGCCTTATCATCTCCCCATGGATTGCAGGCAACAAAAAAATATAATTTACTCATTCTTCAAGTGAGTGATTACTGAATACCAACTGCTAAAATTAAAATGTTGAAGTTCGTAGAACACATCTTAAATTTTTAAATAATATGTGATTGACTTACACTTTACAAAATGAAACTGATGCATCGTCACATGTAAAAAAAAAAGTTTAACCTAGCTATGAAAGTGAGATGAAAAAGAAAATCAAAATAAATGTTGATCGCGTTTTTTTTTTTTTTTAGTTTGAAGCCTGAGTCTAGATGGCAAGTACGCAAAGATTGACAGGCTTTCATTCTTTTAAACCTATAGTCCAAGAGGTAGTTTGAGTAGTTAAATGGTTAATTCATACAACCAATTTAGTATTTAGTTACGAAATCACCGTTTACAAAAATTTTAAGGGGTCACGCCCATTATTGGCTTATTGATGAAGTCTTGTTGCTCGTGGATGAGATGATTTGCATGCATTAATAAGATTAGGCAAGTGAAGATTCATATTCACTATGAAAACAAAAAATCATACCATAGAAATAATCTTATTTATTGCACACACAAAAAAAAAAAAATCCTGGATGGGGAGAGGGTTCTGTTGACCCAACTCTAACACATGGCAACAATTGGGTTAAAAAAAAAAAAAAACCTGCAAACGAAAGCCGCAGTACAAATCCAACATGTTGTGGACTAGATTCTAGGAATGTGAAAAAGGTACTGGATCCAACTTTTTTAACAACGGTTTTACGTTACGGTCGACGATTTGTGATATAACACACACACACATATATATATGTGTGTGTGACGTTTTTGTATTTAATGGCAACAACACATAATAATCTTATATAATACATTTGAAGTATAGTAGAAGTGCTCCTAACATATAAGTTTATCATCGAAAGAAAAGAAAAAAGTGACATTTGCACTTTTTATTTACAGCAATACGTGGATTGAAAAAAAAAGGTTTTTCAATTTACAATAAGTATCAATTAGATAATTCACAAATGAGTTTAGGTGAAATTTAAGCATGAATCTACTACACAATATCAAGCTTAAACTCAGTAATACCCAATTTGATACTCTCAAGAGCCTAATCGGGCTAAACTTACTTTTTGTCAATTATTTAATAAAGTTGCGTGAAGTTCAATTTTGAATAGTCTAATTTTCTTTTTCGAGTTGAGTTTGAACAAGAATTTTAATACTTGATTGAGTTCAAGTGAAGGTTCAGGTATTGAGTATGTTGTATTAGCTCAACCCAATTTGGATTATATATTCACATTAAGGGCTGGACTTATGATCTTAGTGCTTGGACCAGAGACACTAACCAAACAAATTATAGTGTGGGCCAAACCTAGAACCCTATCGTAGACTCAGGACCTTGGCCTTGGACTTGAGTTGTGAATTATGGAACTATAATGTGCTGCCATCAATTTGTATTAATATATCGCATGACAACTCCATATTACGAAATATTTGATGATGTTGCGCAAACAAGATATTAATAGAGTATCGAGCAATAAGTATAGAAACAATCTCTCTCAGCGTTTTTACTTTCAAAACTTACTAAGAGAAACCCTAAAACACTCTCAAGAGGGAGAACCCCCTGATTCTATGTCCCTTTGTTGCGCGGATGCCACGCGAACTCCATCTTCGGATCGATCTTCACTCCAAGCTTTCAACCTGAGTTAACTCATGGTTGGGTTTGGCCAAAACCCACGACCCCCAAAATGACACTCTGATCATTCAATCTTTCCCTTTAAATTTTCGATTGAAAACAAAACTATTAGGTTACGCAAAAATGCTCACGATTATTTTCAAATAGTGGCTTTGATAGTACCTCTCCCTGCTCTCCCCCGATTATAGTGTCGAGTGTTCGGGCTAAACGAGGGCACAAGAGCAATTTTGCACGAGTGCCAAGCTCAGTCAGCTCAGTATTTCGGCCCCTGGAGCCGGCCCCCTCCCCCGGAACGAATCACCGCCGTCGATCATGCACGGCCCGTGGGTCGGCACATAGTGACCCGACCCACGTGCGGAGTCTCATTACGTACTTTTCCTCCCACCAGGGCCACCACCCAGCGACCCCCATCTCTGTCTCTGGGCCTCACTGTATATCCCCATCCCTAGGCCGTGGCCCCTACCCATACGCTTATCTCGAATCTAATCTCCGCCCATTTCCAATTTTTTTATTAAAAATAAATCGCGTAAAAATAGAAACGGAAAATGACACCACTAATCTCTAAAATTTTTAATTTATTTAATATATCTCTGAACTTTAACTCAATATGTAATATTATCCATAAATTTTTAATTTATTTAAATTCATAAAAATGTTTAATATCACCCATGAATTTGAATTATTAGAATGATAATATTGGATATTAGGAATTAACTTGAATATATACTAAAATTTTAATGATTATTGAACAAATTAAAAGTTCAATGACCGTATAGTGTACTGAATAAAAATCCTAGGGCTATTTATATCATTATCCAAAATGGATACCAATATCTATTAAAAAAAATTAAAAAGAGCAATTTGCTTTTAAGTTAGCAATTTTTTTTAATATTATCAAAAGCACTATTAATAACCCCAAAGTGTCCCCAACATTGTCGCTATTTCCCCCTCTCTTAAAGTCTCAAAGCTCCACAGGAAAAAATATCAACGGCACAAAGAGAGCCGCTTTTGTCAACGAAAGCCAACATCATCATCATCATCATCATCATCATCTCCTCTCTCTCTCTCTCTCTCGCACGGAGCTTCTCACTCAACAGCAATGCACCACGCCTACATCACCCTCTCCCAGACCCACCACCACGGCCACCACCCCGCCACCCCCAAGCCCCCGCCGGCCCTGGCGGCGTCGTCAGCGTTCACGGTGATCTGCATGCTCCACTCCCTGATAGCGCTCTTCTGCAGCTCCCTCATGATGTTCCACGCCCGGGCAATCTACTCCCTTGGCCACGGCACCGATTTTTTATGGTTTTGTATTGCAGTGTGACTTATTAAGGTGGTGATTTATTAGAGAAGAATGATCATTTCATTCATTGTTTATAAAATAAATTCCCATTGAGTTATCCACCTTACCAACATTAGACTTCAGGAACTCAACCCCCAACCCTTCTCTCAATGATGCGATAGTTACTTACTAGTGGAATGGAGGTTAGGAGATCACTCGACAAATTGTGAGCCATTGATTTCAACATTAGTATGAAAAACGGCAAATAGATAAAGAAAAAGATCGAATAATTTCCTTTTTCATATCACTTTCAAATCAATACTTAACTGTTATTTGAGGAAACCATATAAAAAAATAACAACGACTGCTGAAAATCTATGCGAGAATTAATTGTAAGGAGGTAACGTGGCAAAAAAAAAAAGTCCATCTATTACTTAAATTTCTATATACTCGTCAATTTAATAAAAGAAAAATGTCGAAGTTAGAGTAGTTTTGATTTCGAATCTTGCATAAATGACAGCCACATCGATGACTTCTAGCATTCTCGATTATGTCGGGATGGACCAGGATTTGTTCTAGACAATGAAGGAAAAACGCATTGCATATTTTCACTTTGGGTTTTGCCATTAGCTCGCTTACCATATTTTCTCTTAGTTTGATTTTTTTTTTCATTGGTAGTAATCAAATTGTTTCATTAGATTTGACAAGCTCAATTCTCAAAATTTTGTTCTGAAATCGATCTTCGACGAGTGCAAGCAAATTATCACAATGATCCAACAATGGAGCATGGATGATACCTACCGGAAATGAGCGAATGCGAGGATAAATTTGCCAGAGTTTGAAAGAGAGCAAGACTCTTAGAATACTTAAATAATAAACCAAGTCTTCATCTAACATCTTAAATTTTTTTGAATAGTTAGGAATGGTACACCAAAATCTCATATGACATTAGAGCAAGAGATCTTTAATTCAAATCTTTCAGGCCCCTATTTGCTTCTCCAATTACATATTTTCATGCCTAGGCTTAAGTTAAAGACCAACCTATGCATAAGAGAGAGTCTTAGAATATTTAAATTATAAATCACGTTTTTATCTAATAGTAATATCTCAAAAGATCAAGTGGTGTTAAAATTATCCTAATGTTATCATTTTCTTTTGCCTTAAAGATATTTCTATATTCTTTTTGATTTTGTGCTAAGTAATATCATGGTCAAATTTCATGTGTACTTGACTTTTCTTTTTTCCTTTCTTATCCGATCGGTGTTTATTACTCTATCACTGTACTAAATACAACCATTGTATCGAACATATTTCAAGTAATTGATTTCTCTTACAAATACATTTGAAATTGTTTACTTCTAGTAGTTTTGCAATGTTTTATACCAAACAAAGTAAAATTTTCCTTTGATTGGAACCAAACAAAGTTTATTTATTATGCTAAAATATCTTCTTATCTATAGTGTTTGCACAGGTGTCCTATATATATGTAGTCTTTCTCCATCTAATAGATTAAATTTTTTGTATGGACATACGAATATGATATCAGAGCTAATTTAAACCCAGTTTGTTTCATATACGTAGCTCTCCATAGTCCCTAGTTTTAAAATAAGTTTTGCACACTAAAAGAGATATTATGTGGCCAGCAAAAGAAAATCATAATTAAGTACTCCTTCTACAAGTGCATGATTACGGAATGCCATATATGACAAAAGTAACTTTAACCCTGCTATGGTAGTGAGATGACAAAAAAAAAAAAATCAAAACACATCATGTTGATTCAGTTTTTGTGAGTCTAAAGTCCAAGCCTAGCTCGTGCAAGGAATGACGAGGTTCATTTTTTTTTTTTTTTAACTATGGCGATCTTTACAATAAAAATGAAATAAAATGTAATTTTTAATCTGCAAGGAGTTGATTGAGTATGTGAGAAATTTATTTATAAGACAGATCCTGTATTTAGTTGTATACTCGCCAATAAGAATAACTCTAAGGGGTCATGCTCACAATCGGCCCATTGATGGAGTCTTATTGCATGTGATTGAGACAATCATAGGGTTTTAGTCAAGTAAAGATTCGCATCCGTTGTTACAACTTACTTTTATCATATACCTAATTTTAATAATTACAAAAATTCCTCTATAAGTATGGGGAAATTCTTTGAGCTAAAAAGGCGTAAAAACATTATCTGATGGACTAGCTAGATGTATACGGAATACAGAAGTGCGGTGAACAAATGGGTTAACGGAGAGCACCTAAAAACAAGAAGCTGCCGTACAAATCCAATAAGATTGTCCAACCTCGCTAAACATTCGGAATGTGTAAACCGTATCGAATCTGCACTTTATATCACCATAACTCGTAATATCATAAATGGATTTTACCGATGTATCATAATAGTATTGTACTTTTAATTATAACGGGATGTTGTAATATTATATTATACATTCGAAGTAGTATAGGAGTGACTCTAACTTACGAGTATGTTATTGAATAAGAATGATACGTTAAAAAATAATGAATTTTTCTATTTTTTATGCCAATCGGCAAAAAAAAAAAGAAGAAGGAGAGTTTTTCAATTTACGGCACAGATCAGCTTATGGGAACCAAAATCGAGTTTATGTAAAACTTAAACATGAGTGGTCGATAAAGAAAAAACAAAAAACCAAAAAACACAAAAACATGAATGTGCCATACAATTCGGCCTCTTCGGTCGGCCCCTCCCTAAACAAATCACCGCCGTCGATCATATCCAACGACCCACCTCTGTCTCTGGGCCCCACTGCATAGCGCATATCCCCATCCCTTTGACCCCCCGCTCACCTTGAATCTCTCCTTCTTCGTCATTTTTCCCATTTCATTCCGTTTCTTTATAAATAAATAAAAAAACGGATTTGAGTGTAAATAAAAATAAATTTTATTAAGAGGTATCCAAAAGACACTGATTAAGAATAATAAAATAATAAAAACACATATAAACGCATTGTAAAGAATTAAGCAAGAACAAATTTCGAATGAGAGCAATTTATTTTAATTTAATTTAATATATATATATATATTTTTTTTTTCTTCTCCTCTTGAAGAGTTTTCAGTCCCATTTCAATTGGCAAGTGAAAATGCCAAGTGATTTCCTCTAAGAATATTTTATAAAGTGAAGTTCATACGAGGATTGCATTTATATTCTTCATTGACTTGCGCTAAAGTTTAATCTCTCTCACTTTCCATCCCATTAGCGACCCTTCATTTCAAGTCTTGGAGGCCTAAAGTCATGCGCAAAATTCAATGAAGTAGAAATGATATTGCCAATCACTTTCTGAACTCAATAAATTGCCCAGAACCGGTGTACACGATCATTTTCGAATAGTGGGGGAGAGGGAACGGGAAAAGTTCCGAAAGGGAAATAGGAGAAAGAAACTTGGGCTATGGGCAAATGGCGCACGATCATTTTCGGATAGTCTCTAACTGTACCTGATGGTGATGCTGCGCGTGGGGCTCCTAAACCCAAAAGGATACCCCCGGTAGTGGTGGGGATCTTATCTACGTTTAACTTTCTTTGGTCTTTGTTCCATTGCGTAAGCCATAATCCACAAACGAAGTGATATATAGATGAGAGCTAGAGCCTGGAAACCCCATCAGATGGTAAACATTCTTGAAGCCCATCATTCATGGGCTCTTCTTACGGCTGCTTCTTCGAATCAGTAAAGGTGTTACCATGCTCCTGAGTTTCAAAGGCAAGATCGTCCACAACGACTTCCTTTGTCATCTCTCTACTAGAAATTTGAAAATGTCTGCTCCTTCGATCAGAAATCAAAATCACTATGAAATATAGATTTCGCATCATGCTACTGACATGGTTGAGGAACTTCTTCTTTTTCCTCTCTTTATTTATGATTTGTGATGCTGAGTATTTTAATTCAAAATTAATTGGATGCTTGCTGAATGGCCATGGTCTTCCGAGTTGCTTTGTGTAAATTATCATATGGACATTTGTCATCTCTTATAATCTAATTGATGATGCTAGCACTTCATACTCTAAAATTTTGAGATGGTAAGTTTGGCTCAATCTAATATAATCCATCTCTTTGGGAAAGCATTGATTTAATTGTCTCACAGATCAAGAGGTCTGTACAGGGAAGATTAGTCGGCTCCTCTATTGTCGCTAGGCAGATTGCGTTGTATAGGTACTAAGGGAGAGCTTTAGCTTCAAGATTTTGCATTTAAGCAAAGGACATTGACTCAAAGGAATTAATTTTAAAGTAAATAGTGTTGTTTAATACCTTGTTGAAATACTTACTGCAGAGCATTTTTTTTCAAATAAGCAAGAAGAAGAGAACAGAGGAACTTTCAGTTGCATATGAAAACTCAGGCGAGGACCACAAAACTAGACGAGTGCCAACGTCATGCTATCCCATTGCGCTGCTTTGGTCCCATGCGATGTGCAACGCCATGGCCACACAAATAGGTAATTCAATGCTCGACCCTCAACAAACTAGATCTGGTGTCAGGTGACCCTAGGCAAGTAGAATCTGGTGTCGAGCGACCGACCCGGTAAAGCTTTGCTGATGTCCCCCAACCGTCATCAAGCTTGCCGACGTCCCCCAACCTTCTCCAAAAAGCATCCTAGCCATGAGCGACCACGGCTCTCTCTATCTCCATCCACGATTGGGTTGGGGTTAGAGGTGTCAAAAACTAAACCAAAAATTGAACCGAATCGAACCGAAAAAATCAATTTTTTTGGTCCGTTTCTTATTCGGTTTGATTCTCATTAAAAATCAAAACTTTTTAACAGGTTCAGTTTTTATCAGTTTGGTTAATCACACCAAATCGATAAAATCTAAAGTTTTTCCTTTTTTTTAAAAATCATTTTTTAATTTTTTGATTTTTTTTTCTTTTTCTTCCTCTTCTTATTCATTGGCTAGTCATCGGTCGGCGGCTGGTGACCAGCCAATGAAGAAGAAGAAGAAGAAAAAGAAAGAAAAAGAAAAAAAGTAATTAAAAATCGATTTAAAAAAATAAAAAGTTTATAGAAAGGGGTGTATGTAGGGAGAAATACAAACACAAATGAGGAAATCGAAAACTGAACAGGGATTTCGGTTCGGTTCGATTTGGGTTTAGATCGGATTTCGATTTGATTTAATAAATTCATTACCAGTTCAGTTTTTCGAAAAAATCGACCTGAGCTGGACCATTTACACTCCTAGAAGGTGCTGTTGGAATAAATATGAACATGCATGCCAAAGATGTTAAAGCCCCCAAGCTCTCGCTCCCTTTGAGCTTTGACCATTTTCAATGCAAAATTTTGCACCAAAATATTTGAAGTCGTGTTCCAAACTGCTCGTCTCCCATATGCAGCTTGAGCGTCCTGGCTCGGTAAGGGCAGAAGTGTAATTTCACGAGTGCCAACTCAGTCGGCTCATAATTTGGGCCTCTTGACTCGGCCCCTTCCCCGAACAGATAACACCTAAAATTTTCTTCTGAAACCGATCTCGGTGTCCAACGTCTTCCCGACTTTCTGAACCTTTCAGCCCTGAGAGCAAAAATAGAAATCTCGTTTTCTAGTTATTTTATTTCTTTCTAAAACTTTGAATTGTGGCTTATTCCACTTTAAAATTTAATATCAACTTAAAATGCTCTCTGAATTGGTACTTTTTTAAGGCAATCAATATTCACCGCTACAACCATTTAATAACAGGATTAATCAATCTTTTTTTTTTCAAATTTTTTTGTCAAGCTTGCACCTTTTTTTTTCATATATAATTTAAGAATTTGGAGGTAAGAACATAGTGATTCATGGTTCAACAATTTACATTAACCTCAAGAAAAAAAAAAACATAGTTATAATTACTCTAAATATTATATTATCAGAGAAAGAGTCAATAAATAATCTCCATAAAAAATAAGGAGTTGGCCAATATTAATAAACAGTTAGGAGGACTAAATATTCATTACCCTTATTTTCTTCTCTCAGAATCACTATAAGTGTGAAATATTATGTTTACTTGATTTATACAATAAAGAATCCCTTATACTGTGCATGCAATTCAGGCTTTATATTTTAATTTTTTTATTGTATAATTGATGTACACAAAATATAAACACGTCTTTGTCTTTCTTCCTATTTGGTAAAACAAATCTTTCACAAAATAGAATTTATTAATGTAAACACTTAATTCATGTGCTTTTACACTATAACTATACTAATACAGCCACAAAATAGAATTATTGTAAATTATTAATGTCTCTTTAAAAAATATATATCAAATTGTTTAAGGAGGCAGTATGTAACTGTATAAAGTTTTGAGAGCTATTGTGCAATAGTATCGATGTTCAGGGTGGTTTTCAGCAAATATTCCATCATTTTATATTCAATTTTAGCTATCATTGTATTGTTTAATGTTGTGAGATTTTGTGGTACTACAGCCAATTATTCTAAAAATTTAAATTGTTAGATGAATGTGTGGTTTATTATTTAAATATTCTAATAAATATCCAATAGAAATGCAATTACTCCCCCAAGAAATAGGCCGATTATCCACTAAAAGAGTTATTAGAAAATAAAAATAAACCTCCGACTTTGAAACTTATGAGAGATGTCTAAGTCTATTTTGAAAAAAAAGTCTTTAGCCCTTTCGGGGTATAGTTAAACGTTTTGACTGGGGACTAACAGAGCCATAGCCAGTTCGGCTCGATGGAAATTGCGACCGTGGATCCAAGTACTTTCCCTCAACGAGCACACGTCTTGTTAATATCCCACGAGGAGAGAGAGAAAGGGACAGGAAAACGAGAGAGAAATGGCCGGGCTCTGGACGCTCTTTGGGCTTCAATGGCTTATTTTATTGGATTCTTTAATTGGCACTGAGTTGAAATCGATAGTGGTTGAATTCAAACATCCACTTCTTTGGGCCATGCAAACTAGACCAGGCCCTTTAGGACCGCATTGGAGCCCTTTTTATTATTTTCCCTTTCTTTTAATTTTTTTAAATTCATTTTCATATTTATTACAAGAATCTATGCTTAATTTGTCAACTAAAATATAGATGTTAACACTAACATGAACAATTTTTTAGTTTTAATTTTTTTTCTTTTTGTTTTATTTTTTCATCACATGGCTAACAAGGCCGTCGTTCCCTAGCAAAGGTGAGGGCTAGTGACCCTCTTGCCAGGTGCTGGTGAGGGTTCGTTGTTTCACAAAAATAATAGCTTCTATATACCAAATTGGAGTCTAGGTGAAACTTAAACATGAATGTGCCATAAGATCTTGAACTTTAACTTGCTAGTACTTAGCTCGATAGTCTTACAAGTCTAATTGAGTTGTTCTTTTTGTAAATTATCTAATACTTCTAGCTATAAACAAAATACTAAAGATTCCATTGTATATGAATTTCTAAGCTCCGATCCATTTATATTTCAACATAATCGAATTGAATTCAAGTGAAACTTTTGAATACTTAGATTTTCTTTTCTAGTTGAGTTCAAGCAAGAAATTCAATACTCAATCAAGCTAAGCTCAAGTGAAGTTTTGAGCAATCAAACATGTGAGTCAAGTTTGATATTTCATTAGCTTGTCTCAATGCGATTATCCCTCTATCTCGAGGGCTAGACCTAGGACACTAGCATTTAGACTTGATACCTCAAAGGTTGATTACAAGGACACTAAAGCCATGAATGATAACTTTCTATTCCATAATTCAATTTCTTATCAAAAATAAAGTTGTCTATCTCCAATTCCTGGACAAGTTTTGAGCGTAAATACTCATTTGATAATAGCAAAAAAAATCTTGTTTCCAAAATAGGAATTCATTTGAAAATGACACAAAATTTCTCCCTCTCGAGTAAGTAGCGGAGGGTGGGCAGCCAGCTAATAGTAAGGGTAAGTAATGAGAAGAATTTTTCTTTTCTCCTTTTTATTCTAGAGATAGAAAAATAGAAAATTTTTACTTCTCAATTATGTTCCAAATTTATTTCTAGACAAAAAGCTTATTCCAAAAATATAAAATTGAAATTGCGTTATCAAACGGATTTCTGCCCCAAACCTATTCCCGAAATTAGAAAAAAATAAAATAAATAATATATATATATATATATATATATATATATATATATATATATATATATATATATATATATATATATATATATATATATATATATATATATATAGTATGATTATCATATGCGCCCTAAAAAATCCGCCAAATAGATTATTACATGTAGCGGAGCCAAGACCGCGTAGCCATATTTATTAACCCCAGGGGTAACTTTTGTTTTCAAGTCTGATTCTTCATCGTTCTCACTTTCTATCTTCTTCATTCTTCTTCAGGACGGCAGTCAACTGAGAACCTTCTGGCAGCCGCAATCCAAGGTCACTCTCTCCTCGCCCTCCACACCGTCAGGGCCGTGCGGTCCATTGCTGTTACGTATCAGCTTCGTTTCATTTTTGCACGTCTACGGTTTTCCGCTGATCCCGACGTGGGTCTCGCCCTCCACACCCTCGCCGCCGCGCGTTCCTTCCTCGTCCAGCAGCATATTTATCTGAAATCGAAAGCTGAAAACGTTTTCACGAGCCAAATGACCCTGAGCATATTTATTAGAAAGTACTGTAGGTGAATTTTTAAGCCATGGAGAAAAACGATATTTGAAAAAATATTGAGTGCGGTGACTATAAAAGTAGTCTGGGATACTCTGCAAAAATTCTACAAAGGCAATCATCGTGTAAAACAAGTTTGGTTTCGAACACTTCGAGGTGATGTAGACTTTCTATGCATGAATGACTCTAGAGATTGCTTCGAAGTAAAATCATTGCCAAATCAATCTCGACTTAATTTGATTGCGTGTAGATTTTTAGCCAATTTACTATATGGGCTAACATAGGGACATTGAGCTTGGTACAAGTGGATCAACACTTACCTATTAGAGCATGGCTTTCAAAAGTGCCACTATGACCATACACTATACATCAAGTTAAATACTAACAGTAATTTATAATTGTATGTCTTTATGTTAATTGAAGCTATGAAAAGATATTTACTAAAATTCAAGGATCAGCCATTTTAAGATGATAGATTTAGGATTGATGTCCTATTTTCTAGGCTTTGAAATGAAGCAAACAAGTGCCGCCATACTTATTTCACATTAGAAATGTGGTAATGTGGTAATGATATTTTGAAGCAATTGAAAATGGAATTGCTTATATCAATACGAACTCTGGCAACAAAATGTTCGGATGTAAAAAATGGACAAATCGGTGAACTAGTAAACCACACTTATTGTTGACACCCAAATTTCACCGATACATTATCTGTAATAATATAATAGTATAAAAATAGCAAAATATAAAAACAAAAATAAAATAGAATATAATAAATACAATAATAGAGCTAGCATGGGAAGCCCATCTTGTATGGCCCAAATTTGACAAACTCATCGAGTGAAAAAGATTTCTAATCCTTTCCCTATTAAGATGGACGAGAGATGAGATTGGCCGTAACGGCATGGGAGCACGTCACTGATAGATAACGCATTCCGGTGCAGCAAAAAGGAGGAGAATCGTAGCTCTGGGGACACCTCTCCGTCCGCCATCTCTGATCATCAGCCAGTCCCCGACAACATCAAATTCATCAATCTTCAGATGCCGGAGCCTCCACGAATAGTCGTTTTCGACCAATCTTGAAGCCGCATCGGAGCCCTCCGTTCGACTCTGTTCGGCGACCTTGAAGATTGAAATGACCAAATCTCCCCTGGAGCTCTTTCACCGGACTTGATACTCACCGGAGGCATCGCTCGCTTGGCAACAATTCGCGATCGGCAACCAAGCTTTCAAGGTAAAGTTCGAATGTTCATCTATAGATCAAAAACGAGGCTGGGAAATTGAGACTGGTGTCAATATGAACGCGAATCATCGGTGAATCCCTGCATTTAGACCATTAGATTGAGACGCCCTCCACGTGTTAGATGAAAGTTCTTTGAAGGTTGATCCTGAGGTAATGCCTATTGCGGTTGAGTCCGAAGACATTGCATACTTTGACCTGATTGTAGTGGTTATTAAGCACGGTTTTGTGGAATCTTACTTATCACTGTGGGTAGTAATCCATGTCTTTGTCTCATTATTTCCGGATTTGCTTGTCATGGTGGTCGTCGATGGCAGTTTACGGGGGAACAAATGGATTCGAATTGCGGGATTGTGTGTTCATCCTTGGGAGGCGTTCACACTGGTTCGCTTCTGTCTATCTCTATTACTGGTGTGCTGTGAATGTTAGAAGTCTCTGTTTTAACCGGTGAGTCAAGATGGAGGCGGTAGTTTGGTCACCGGAAATTGCCGCTGGTAACGTTCCGGTGGTGGCCGGAATAGATGGCCGACGGCGGTGCTTAGATGATCGGAGATGGAGGCTTACTTTGATGGCCGGCCGGTGGTTGCAAATGTTTAAGGGGAAAGCGACCTTCGGCGAGAGTCGAGAAAGACGACGCAGAGAAGGAAAGAAGAAATAACGAAATGCAAAAAATAATAAAATAGGAAAAAAATAAAAATTAGAAAATAGACAAATCAAAATAAAAAGTCAAAAAGATATAAACATCTGGATATAATGAAGTCGGGTCAGATCCAGGTAATTGATTCGGGCCGGGCTAAATAAATGGGCCTAGAGAATAGACCGGGCCGAATGTGAATAATGATTTTAAATAAATTAGGTGAATGGGCCATATTCGGACCGGGCTTGAAGGCCGGCCCAAGTTCAGACTAAACCCGGACAGCTGGGGTCCTATTCTGACCCACAATTCGGACCGGGTCCTTGATATCCGAAGTCCATTTTAGAAATAAAAATAAAAATAAAAAAAAATCCAAAAAATTTGCTTAGAAATTAGATTTGGACTAGTTTCATTATATTCTCGTTTAGATTCTAATTTCGAACTAATTTAGCGAAAATTTGAACTCAAAATTGAATCAGCCTTTGGGCTTCACAATAAATTTTGAATGCTTCCTTTTTTGGAAACAATGCTAAGTCGTTATTTGGACAACCTCATGTCAATTTTACTTGATGGTGCTTTTTCAATACATTGACTATTATTTCCACTTTTAGCATGATTAGGTTAAATCATAAGAGCATAATAAACAATCATCACTTGGACACTTAGCGAACAAGAATTTAGTGAGCAAATAATCAAGTTTAAGTATCGAAATGACACTATTTAGATTACTAGTTTAATCAAGTCCTCATTCCTTAAATCTCTAGTTGCATAAAAAGTGATGTATCCTCTCATACTCAGTTTCTAATCGAACTCATTAAACTAGTGGCGACTCTTTACATAGAATTTTTAGGATAGGTTCAAATTTAAATTGCAAATCCTATGTTTATGTGAGGTATGGTCTTGGGAGAGATTTATGATCGAGGGTCCATTTGCGGTGTTATCCAGTTAAGGTCTATCCGAGACTTCAGCTTGTATGTACCATTTGGTCGCAACACTTATTTCAAAAACATTGTTGGCGGTTTAAGATATCTAGCTTCTGTTAAGCAATATATTACTTGTGGTGTGGGAATTATTGGTAGTTTCATGGGGAAGTCATACCAATCTCATTTATAGGCAACAAAAAGAATTTTATGGTAAGTGGAACTGGCAATCATGGAGTTTATATTCTTGTACTAACAATTTCAATCTAGTGGTGTATACAAATAGTGATTGGGATGGTGATATCGAAACTCAAAAAAGTACTTCTAAATATGCTTTCTTTCTTAGATCACAAGTAATCTCTTGGTCCTCTAAAGAACAAGTTGGTATACTCTTGATTACTGAAGCCTAATACATAATATTAGTTGCAGTGGCATGTCAAACAATATGGCTTCAAAGGATATTGTGTGAATTAATGCATGAACAAACAAGGCCACCAAGCAAACACATTGCCGTCAAGTTTACTATATTCATGGGTGTGTCAAAAATGGTGAAATTGAGCTTGATTCTACAAATTAGAAGATCAAGTTGAAGATATTTTGACGAAACTATTAAAAGTGGTGATTTCCAAATTCAATTTTAAGACTGTCAGAATGATATAAAATTGATTGTTAGATCAATGAAAATTTGAACACGTCACTTGTTGGTTTCTATATACGGGCTGCTAGTGTTCTTCAAGAAGGTTGCGAGCACTTTATCAAGAAGAGCCATTAATGATTTCAGGATGGCTGTTTATATATGTATGTATGTATGTATGTATGTATGTATGTATGTATGTATGTATAGACACACACAAAAAATAAGCTGTTTGTTTTTTTTTTTTTTCATCAAATGGTGTGGTGGACTGTTTTGTTTTCTTCAATAAATGTTATTGACGTTTGTGCTTAGTTTGTGTGTATTTAGCCTCTATATAAAGATCTGAAGTTAAGAAATTGTTAGTATGAAATCACATAAAGAAAGCATTCTAATTAAGAAGTTCTCTTCATCTTGTCTGTGCTTTTATTCCAAATGTCTAAAGTTTATATTATTTATTTGGTTCCTACAAAGTGTTGATCAAATTATCTCAAAGATCAAAAGGTCTATACAAGAAGATTAGTTGATTTCTCTCGTTACAACTTAGACTTTGCAAGTGAGAAAAGGACATTGACTTAAAAGGATCTGCATAAAAGAAAATAGTGTTCGGTAAATAATGTGTAATAAACCTATTGCAAAGCAATTTTTAAAATAAGAAGAAAAAAAGGGAAAATGAAGAAATTTGCAGTCATATATGAAAGCTTAGGCAGGTGGCACAATCATATCACCGGCAATGACGTCGCGCAACCTTAGGTGACACGCTGCCGAGGTCAGGCACACCCTGGTGGCGCAATGTTAGGGCCGCAGACTAGGTAATGTGACGCTCGACCATTGGTGAGCTAGATGGCATTGAGCGACCCTCAACAAAGCTTGGCGATGTCTCCCCAGTCATCGGCAAAGCTACGCTGGGGTCCCTTGACCTTCTCTGCGAAGCTTCCCAGCCACGATCCACCACGGCTTTCTCTATCTCTATCCAAGATTTGAGGGGAAAGATCGGAATACTAATATGTTAGTGGCACCAAGATTAGAAGCGAAAATACCCCATGCCTCGGGCTTGGAGCATTTTCAAAGCAAAATTTTGCACGAAATATTTAAAATTATATTATCAAAAACCAAAATTTCGGGTCAAAGGCCTTTAGAGACCCAAATGTGCTCGTAGATGCTCCCTCAAACACTGCAGTATATTGGCTTTATACGAGCAATGCAATTTTATGAGTGCCAACTGAACCCAAATGCTTTGTAAAGAAGTTTTTACCAAATATAATTTGCATTTCCCAAAAAATTTTAGGCTATTAGTATCTTTTGTATATTCCAAAGCTCATTTCCAAAATCAAACCAAATGTAGCTTGAGTTGGCTTAGCATTTGGACCTCTTGAGTCAGCTCCACCCCAACAAATCACCACCGTCCATCATACCCTGCCTATCGGCATGGAGTAACCAAGCCATATTTTAATATCATTATGTACGTTCGCAATACACCCATTGACCTATCTCTCTCTTCAGGTCATAGCATCTCCCGTACCTGGGGCAACTACATATCATCTCAAAAAAGAAAACTCAAGGGATTAGTTTGTTCTTAAATTAAAAGAAAATCTCCCTTTATACCACCACAAACCAATTGAAATAAAGCAAGCCAAATACATCTTGCATTCACAAGATTACAATCGTGCCATGTTGCACAGAATAGTACCAATGTTATAGCACAAAAAATTACAGTATAAACTAAGTGAAAATATAGTCCAAACTCACAACGTATATAACACAATCTAAAAGCACTTGAAATATTATTGTATCAGAAGATTCGGTAATTTGTTTAGATTTTAGAATCCAAATTCTAATAGAATCACATGATAGTTTAACATATTTACCTAGGAGTAGGGACAAAAAAAACGAATTTAGGTATGTTCCTTTTAATTATTAAGGTTCTCCATTGTAAAATAATTCCTGAATTACCGAATTGGAGCATGTAAGAATATGGCACCCAATCTACTATTGCTAAACCTATCTGAAATTATTTGTCAGGAGGCAAAAAAGGCCAAAAAAAAAATCATCTAACAATTAATTGATCTCTATCTACTCATCAGTATAGAGTGGTCTTGATTTCGAATCTTGCATCAATGACAGCCACATCTATGACTTCTACCATCTTAAATTAAGTCAGGATGGGCTAGGCCTTGTGCTAGACATGACTTATGGACACTGTTTGTCATCCTGTAAGTTTTATCAAGGGGTTATCAAAATCAAAGAAATGGGGGAAAATGTAGAAGGAAAAAGCAATTCGTATGTTTTTCACTTTTGATTTTTGCAAATTGTTGCCATAGTTTTGAGGTTTTAGTAAATATTCTTTATTTGCTTTTTCTCATTGGCAATAAGATGCATAATTTGTAGAATATAGGATGGGGCGATGGATATGTATTATTTTCTGTTTTTTTTTTTTTCTTGTAGAGTATTTTTTTTCCTAAGCAAAGGCGTATCATGAACATGAGAATGCAGCTTACGGACTTTCAGAACTTAGGATGAGAATCGATATTGATACAAAAGGTGAGGATGGTACTTGTAATTATGTGATCTTCTTTTTTTAACGAAAAAAGGGTTCATCATAGAGCAAGGTTGACGTCGGGATATATTGATGCACCAAATAAATAAATTGATTTTGCCAATTTAGCAAGAAAATAACCTTACTATTTTTAGCCGAATCTTCGCCTTGATAAGCCAGTCCAAGGATCGAGCACTATCTTGATCACTAACGAACCGAGGAATCCACTAAGGAAAAGAGAGGCAAAGAAAGAAAAGATAGACGGAACAAATTTCCCAAAAAAAAAAAAAAATTAATATAATAACTCAACGATATTTATAACTGTCAAACAATAGTCTTATATGTTTATATATATTTATGACCAATGGACCACCGAAGATCACCCTTTGGGGATCACATAACCCTCAAGTGCTTGGTAGCATTGGTGGAGCCTTGCCGCAAGCCGCTATTTAGACGTAAACCCTCGAGAGGCTGACCCAGTAAACCACCCCTAAGACCCCCACTTAAGTCGCAAGCATCAGAAATTCGAACTCGTTCTCTCGGCGATGAGGTAGTAAATCCCAATCATCACGGCTACCTACGGGTGGGTTATGTTAAAAAAATATTCATTGTTCATCCTAACTATAATATCAAATCAAAATGACAATATTATACTAAAAATCGCATTCTAGATAAAACTACCTAGACAAATTCAATACTCAACTTATAGAAAAAAAATGATTAATATCACAAAAAAATCTCAAACTAATATATCTCCGATAAATTTATCAAAACTAATTTTTTGATCATAAAAAACTCCAAACTGGTATACATGTGACAAATTTACTTTCCGTTAGTTTTCGTTAAATTTTATTATTAAATTGCTGAGTTTAATGACACATAATAGTAGACAAGTGTACCAATTTGAGGTTTTACTCATTATTTATTATAAGTATACAAATTTGCAATTTTTCGTAGTATTAATTCAATTTAATAGAAACTAATTTAAGGAAAATTTATCACAAATATACCAATTTGGGGATTTGTATAATCAAAATAGTAATTTGAAATAAATTTGCTATAGATGTATTGGTTTTCGATTTTTCATAATATCAACTTTGATAAAATCGTAATCCAACTAAATTTGAATGCTAGAGTTTAAAAAAAAATTTCGACAGCATATCTTTCTCAAACCTTTCACATTATACTGCGGATCGTCTCTCACATCAAAGAACATTCAACTTAGGTCAATTCTATAGTCAGCAGACTACCTACCATAGATTAACCTGTCTTTCGGCTGATTTACGAGGTAAGTTTCCTAGCTGGGCACATGGAACAATAGGAGCAATCGACAGTGGCGGGAGTTGTCAGGGATTGCGATGATAATCGGATTGCGTGATTATCGAGAAAGATTAACATTGTCGCTCTGTTATGGCTCAGGCATGGCCAATGCAAGATGATATGAGGCATTCGATAAATCGTCATTACCCTTATTAAAAGGTCTACTTGTTTTCTTCTTATCTATAATAGCTTAAATTTCCAAATTGGACGATTTAATATAATATCAAAGCCAAGTTCAAAGTTGCTTTGTTTGGTATAAAACATTGCAAAATTACTTGAAGTAAACAATTTGAAATATATTTTTTAAAGAGAAATTAATAATTTACAATAAATTCTATTTCGTGGTTGTATTAGAATTGTGATAGTACAAAAAAAAAAATGTAACAAACACACGAGTTAAGTGTGTGCATTAATAAATTCTATTTTGCAAAATATTTTTTTTAGCAAATAGAAAGAAATAGAAATACGTGTTTACATTTTGCGTACATTAATTATAAAATAAAAATTAAAATATAAAGCCTAAATTGCATGCACAGTATAAGGGATTCAATACTTGTTTTCTCCTCTCAGAATCATATAGCTGTGAAATATTATGTTTACTTCATTTACACAATAAATGAGTCAATATGGGTCGAGTCATTTTCAATCCGTCCTAAACTCGACTCAACCCACTCATTTTACATACCCAGACTTCAAGTAAGTTTACAATGTTTAATACCTAACAAAGTAACATTTGCTATGCTGTGTATCTTTTTATTTGTATATGTAATCTCTCTCTGTTTAATAGCTTAATTTTTTTAGGTTAAACATTCTAATATGATATCGAGCCAAGTTCAAACCTAATTTATTTCGTATGCATGGCTCTCCATACGTCTATTTTACCTGTCATTTTAAGATCGATTTTGCATGCTAAAAGAGATTATTTTGTCATACATCGTTTGCTCACAGAATTTGAACGGCCTTATCATCTCCCCACGAATTGCGGCAAAAAAACTATAATTAAGTTGCTGCTTCTACAAGCGCATGATTACGGAATGCTACGGAATGCCACATGTGAAAAAAGTAACTTTAATCCTGCTATGAACTGAGATGAGAAAACAAATCAAAAAACATAACGTTGATTAAGCTTTTTTTTTAAGTCTCAATCCCAGTCCAGGTCGAAGTATGCAAGGACTGACATGGTTCATTTTTCTTTTTATACTATAGCGATCAAGATAATTTTTTTTTTTATTTACTCACGTTAGATAGAAATAAAATCTAATTTTAATCTTCAAGGATTTAACTGAGTAGTTAAGAGATTGATCCATACGACAAATCCTGTATTCCATTGCATATTCGCCAGTGAGAATAACTCTTAAGGGGTCACGAAGTCTTCTGGGATGTGATTGAGACAATTTGCATTCATTCATAGCATTTAGTTAAGTGAAGATTTGCATCCATTACTACAATATAAATAATTGTTTACTATGTACCTAATTTACGAACTAGACGTATACGGAATACAGAAATGGGGTGTGAACAAATGGGTTAAAAGAGAACACCTGCAAACAAAAGCTGCAGTGCAAATCCAAAACAATTGTCCTACCTTGCCAACATACGGCAATGTCTAAACCGTACCGAATCTCCGCCCTTTAAGCGACGGTTTTATACTACCATTCCTCATAACATCATAAATCAATTTTACCAATGTATTATAACGTTTCGGTACTTCAATTGCAGCAACACGTTGTAATATTATACGTCACACTTGAAGAAGCATCAAAGTGCCTCTAACTTATAAGTTTGTTGTTGGATGAGAATGTTACGTTGAAAAACAATGACTTTTATAAATTTTTATGCCATTTAGAATGTACAACTCAAATCAACTATATGAACCATAATGGAGTTTAGGTGAAACTTAAACATGAATGCACCATAAAATATCAAACTTGAACCCGATAATAATCGGTTCAATAGTCTTATGAGTCTAATTGAGTTTAAGTTACTTTTTAAAGATTATTTAATATTTCTAGGAATAGACGCACAAAGAAAACTTAAAATTCCATTGTACATGAAATTTCGAGCACTAGTTCATTTATATTTTAACATAATCAAGTTGAATTCAATCGAAACTTGAATATGTCAATTTTCTTCTCGAGTTGAGTTCAAGTATGAAATTTCAATACTTGATCAAGCTCAGCTAGAATGAAGTTTCGAGCATCAAGAATGTGAGTCGAGCTTGACATTGTATTAGCTCGAATTATAATGCTTCTATCTTGAATGCTGGACCTAGGACCTGAAAGGTTGATTGCGGATCCCAGCACATGGACTAAAGACACCGCCCAAAAAGTTTATCACATGAGCGGGGCCGGGACTCCACCATTAGACTCAGGACCTCAGCCTTGGACTCGAGTTATGAATTATAGAACTATATGCAATCGTCAATTTGTATTAATGTAGATAATTCAATGATGTTGCGCAAACCGGACCACGCCATACACCTCAACGCAAGAAATTATTAGAGTTCTAATTAAGAAATAGAGAAACAATATCTCATGGAATTTTTACTTCTATAACTTTTGGAGAGAAACCCCAAGACACTCTCATGGCAACTCCTAAGAACGTGTTTTTTTTTTTTTTTTGGGAGACTCTCAAGGAAGCTCTGGAATTTTTTTTTTTTGGGCACAAATGATAATTATTTTGTTTCAAAAATCAATTTTGTAAATATATTTTTGTATTTCTATTTCCTTTATGAGTTTTTTAGCAAACACACGCGTTTGACGACAAAGAAAAAATTGTTTCCAAAATAAAAATTCATTTAGTAACAATACAAAATTTCTTTCTTTCGAGCAACAAGCGGGCAAGCGACTACAAGCAACGGACAATAAATGGTAAGGAGTGGGTGGCCGAGCAATGAGAAGAATTTTTATTTTTTATTTTTGTTCTAGAATTAGAAAAGTATAAAATTTGTAGTTTTCATTTCTTAATTAAAAAATTATTTTAGAAATAGAAAAATAAAATTGTGTTAAAAATGAATTAAAGAAATATAATAGTTATGATGTGCATTTTTGTTCCTTTATCCAGATCCCCATGTCCTTTTTTTGTTTTCTGTTTTTTGTTTTTTCATCTTTTTGTCTTGTATTCTCCACGTGAAGAACCGAAAGGCCATTAAACACCATCCACCATTTCCTTGATTCCTGTTCCAAAGTCTTTTTCATGTGTCTTGTATTTTACTTAGGCAACCCATTCCTTTTCTTTTTAATTAGATATCACGAAGATTTTTAAATTAATATATTTATAATAAATTATAATAAAATAAATAAATTTTTTACTACTAAAAAAACCTTCAAATTGGTATATTTATAACAAATTTATCCTTAATTTTCATTAGATTTTACCGTCAAATTATTGAGTTGGATAATGAATATATTAATTTGGGGTTTTACCTTTCATTTTTTACAAGTGTACTAGTATATTAATCCAGTTCAACATAATTAATTTGAGGTAAAATTGTCCAAATATATTGATTTAGGATTTTTCGTGATTTATTAATTCATCCCTTTTCCCTTTCTTGGATGCATTCTCTTTGTAATCCTTGAAGCTTTTGCCCGTGCTTGAATGGCTGTGCTTGTTAGAGTGTTGCTCCCCTTTTTCTTTTGTCGAGTTGCGTAACAAGCTGGTTCACAAAATTTGGAAAGGTTGATTTCCGATGCGGGCATGCTATTTCATGAGACAAATTCTACGACTAAAAATTGAAATTTAAAAATGCAAATGCGAAATTATGTGATATCACTATTTTGATTGCAAGTCAAATTCTACTATTCTTATTCTTAATTTTTATGGAAACGCACAAGAAATTTTTGAGCGACAATTTATGTGTTGATGGAATTGGACTTCACTTATGAATCATGGAACTATAAGTGCATTCATCAATTAATATCAATATATCGCATTGATGACTCGATATCATGAAATGGGAGTACCCATTTTCTATAGTGGGCACATTATCACTGCGCGGCGGAGCCAATGTGTTACTAATACCAACCAACTGAAAGTTAATTTTCTGATAAAAGTAATAAGAAAGAGAAATATTTATCTTATTGCGATTGTCTTTTTCGACGTAATTTCACTATCGTACGTACTGTTTTTATCTGATAGATATAGTGCAAGCACACGCAATTTAGGGTTGTGGAGAAAGATAGGTGAGTCTTGTCTCTTCACATTTTTGGTAATATGCTTTTCTTAGACTTTATGTCAATTTTTCCCTTGCTGGGCCCATCATAGGGATTGGGATTGGGATTGGCTTTGTTGGAGATTAACAGGACACTTCAATCATATGAAATAATTATTTTCCTACATGGAAGGAGAGTATTAGGCAATTTGTGCGTAATCCCCACACGGCAAGATTTTCTACAGACTAAGAGCCTAGCAAGTTTTTATAGGTTTTCCGACCTCATTTATATGGAGTTCTAAATTGCAATACGCTTGGACCTATGCAATTTTGACTTAACAATAGTAGAGATAGTTGGGTAGATTCAACATTATCCAATTTTACATGGGTCTCCATTGAAAAAAATGGTGATCTGGTCATCATACATAAAAATGTTCATAGAAGCGTGCCTCGCCAATATCTTTAGCCTCATTAGTTGCCACATATGACATTTTAATGGTGAAATTAGACAGAACTATAATAGATTATAAATTTGAGGTAATAGTGAGTTGAAACATCATTTAGGTAAATGTGTTCAAGCAATTTGCTATTTCTGTTATGCTAATCCTAATAATATAGACATATTCTTCCTTTTCTTCTCCTCCTTTTGAAGAGTCAAAGTCCCTTTATGCCAAGTGATTCCCTCGAAGAACATTGGTGAAGTCAAGTTCATACTAGGATTGCGTTCACATTCTTCATTGGCTTATGCTAAAGTTCTTTCTCTTTCTCATTTTCCATCCCTTAGTGAACCTTCGTTTGAGTCTCGTCGGCCCCAAGTCGTCCCCTACCCAAAACGCAAAATTCAAGGAAGTGAGAATGATATTGCCAAGAAATTGCCCCGAACTTTGGTTCTGATCGTTGCTTTCTGCGGTTTGCGCAAAAAGAAGACGAAAGTCAAAAAGAAGCTCGACAAATGAACGGGGAACGGGCAAGAATCTCTACTTTATCGACCTGACTGTGCTAGTACGCGGTAGCGGGGGGAATCTAACTTCCTTTGGTCTTCGTTCCATTGCAACAGTCATACTCTACGAGCAAAGAGTTACAATTTTTGGTAATATCAGCCTTTCCTTACTCTTGTGATCTAATTGGAATTAGTTAGCTAATTTGAATGGATATATGTAAAAATGAGACACACAACAATCGAGTCTTTGTATCATGAAATATAAATAATGTCATATGTGAACAATTTATCTCATACCGTGTTTTCTTTGGATTCAGTGCGTTGTTGATACCGACCACTTGAAAGTTAAGTTTTTGATAAAAGTAATAAAAAAAGAGAAGTTTTTATCTCATTGTGATTGCCTTTTCGAGATAATTTCACTATCATCAGTAGTACTGCTATGTTGTTCTTATCTGCTTGACACATTGCAAGCACACTCAATTTAGGGTTGTGGAGAGAGACATGCGAGCCATTCTCTTCACATTTTTGGTAATATGCTTTCTAGACTTGATGACAATTTTTCCCCCGCTGGGCTCATCATAGGGATTAGGATTGGCTTTGTTGGAGATTAGTAGGACACTTTAATCATATGAAATAATTATTTTCCTACGTGGAAGGAGAGTATTAGGCAATTTGTGCGTAATCCCCACGGGGCAAGATTTTCTATAGACTAAGAGCCTAGCAAGTTTTTATAGGTCTACCGATCTCACTTGTATGGAATTCTAAATTGCGATATGTTTGGACCAAAAAAAAAGAATATAAATATTACAATATGCAATTTTGACTCAACAATAGTAGAGATAAGTTGGGTAGGTTCAATTTTCTCCAATTTTACATGGGTCTCCTATGAAAAAATGGTGATATGGTCATCATGCATCGCAAATGTCATTAGTCTCGTTAACAAAATTTTAATGGCAAGATTGGACGGAATTATAACATATAGTAAATTTGAGGCAATAGTGGGTTGAAACATCATTTAGGTAAATCTTTACCAAAAAAAAAAAAAAACATCATTTAGGTAAATATGTTCAAGCAATTTGCTATTTTCTGTTATATTAATCCTAATAATATAGATATATTCTTTCTTTTCTTCTCCTCTTTTGGAAGAGTCAAAATCCTTTTCATTTGGCAAGTGAAAATACCAAGTGATTCCCTCAATGAATATTGGTAAAGTAAGTTCATACTAGGATTGTGTTTACATTCTTCATTGGCTTACGCTAAAGTTCATCTCTTTCTCACTTTCCATCCCTTAGTGACCCTTGGTTTAAGTCTGGTCGGCCTCAAGTCGTCCTCTATCCAAAACGCAAAATTCAAGGAAAGTGGAAATGATATTGCCAAGAAATTTCCCAGAACTGGTGCGTGGGATATTCATTCGGAAGGGAGGGAACGAGGAAAGTCCCAAAAGGAACCTGGGAGAAAAGAAACTTTGGTTCCGTGAGAATGTAGACGATCATTTTCGAATAGTAGCTCTGATTGCTGCTTTCCGCAGTTTATGCAAAAAAAAAAGACGAAAGTTAAAAAGAAGCTCGACAAATAAGCAGCGCATGACAACTATACTGTTTCAGAAATAATTTCTGGAATAAAAATAGATTTTTCTATTTCTATTTCTATTTCTAGAAGAGTTTCGAAGCAAAAATAACCGTTTGATAATGACACAAAATTTTTACTCTAAAAATATAAATTCGTTTAATAACAACATAAAATTTCTTTTTTTCGAATGGCGGTGGACCGGTGGATAGCGGTGTTGCAACGGTGGCTGGCAGGTGGTTGGTGACCGATAGACGGTGGTTGACGGCAACGGACAATGAGAAAATTTTTTATTTCTCATTTCTGTTTCAGAAATAAAGAAGTAGAAAATTTTTACTTCTAATTTCTATTCCAAATATATATAATAGAAAAATGGAATACGTTTATCAAACGAATTTTTATTCCAGAAATAGGTCCGTATTAAAAAAGTCATGCACCCCCTAAATGGGGAATCGGGCAAAATCTCTACTTTATTGACCAGACTGTGATGATACGCGGTAGTGGGGGAATCTATCTTTGGTCTTCGCTCCATTGCGTGAGTCATACTCCACGAGCAAAGTGGTACAATGATGAGAAGTACAGCGTGGCTACCGACGACCCAACAGCCGAGGAGGAGCCAAGGGTGGCGGTCTACAGTGGTCCCAAGACACTTAATTAGATTAGCCTAGCTTAGTTTTAATAGGTTAGCTTGGATTAATAAACTTAGGTTTTAAGAAGTAAGTTAGCTTAGGTTCTAGTTAATAAAAACCTGATCATACTTAGAACTACATCCTAAATGATTGGTTAGAATAGCTTAAATTAGCTTCACCATCATAAAATAAATAGAATTAGGTTTAGGATTAGCATCTAGCCTCAAGCTTATGGGGGGGGGGGTTCATGTCCCAAGGTTAAATAAGAAGACATTATATATTCTTTGCCCGACTTAACATTGTGTTTAGCTTATGGGGATTCATGTCCCGATACTTAATAACGAGGCCATGTTTATTTTTTGCCCGACTTATAACGAGATTTTCATCTCCCATACTTTTTCTTGGATGCTTTCAATACTTGGTGATTTATTTTAAAAAGCCATTTCAATGGCCTATATGTTAATTTCCTTTCCAGAAGAGCTTGAGACTAGAACAATTTTTTAGGTGTCAACTAAAACTCACGTGTTAATACTAATTAGACATTTTTTTTAATTTTAATTTTAATTTTCTTCACAGGGCCAACAAGACTGTGGACGCCTCTCGCTAGGCATGGGGGAGGGTTCGTTGTTTCACACAAATAAAATTTACAATATGCCAAAATTGAGATTAGGTGAAACTTAAACATGAATGTGCCACATGGTATCGAACTTCAACTTATTAGTACTAGGCTCAATAGTTTTACAAGTCTAATTGAGTTTTTCTTTTTGTAAATTATTTATATGAAATTTCGGGCCCAATCCATTTAAATTGAATCCAGGCGCAACTTTTGAATACTTCAATTTTCTTTTTCAGCTGAATTCAAGCAAGAAATTCAATTCTTGATTAAGCTAAGCTTGAGTGAAGTTTCGAGCGATCAAACATGACATTGCATCAGCTCGTTGCTACGTGATTATCCTTCTATCTCGAGGACTAGGCCTAGGACGCTAGCGCTAGACTTGATATCTCAAAGGTGGATTGCGCGTCCTTGCGCGTGGACTAAGAGACACCAGCCGAACAGGTTAGCGCGTGGGCCGGACCCGAGACCTCACAGCCAGATTTATAAACCCTAGTGGCCGCTTTCGTCTTCTGAGTCCTTGGCTGATTCTCCATCGTTCCAAATTCGTTGGTCGATCACGTCGATCTCGCCCTCCAAACCCTCGTCGCCGCGCATAAGCAGCATATTTATTTGAAATCGAAAGCTGAAAACGTCTTCACGAGCCAAATTACCCTGAGTCCGGTCCAATATTTTCCTGAGAATGGGACAGGCTGAGAGCGCTTGTTTCTTTGGAGCGAGAAAGAGCGAGAGCCAGAGCAAAGGGAAGAGATCGTCGACTTCGCTGCCGATCGGGGAAGGGCAACCCCTGGTCAGAGGCCGCCGAGCCTCTCCGAGAGCAAAGCCCACTCTGCTTCAGCCTTCAGCCCTTCTAATGGCTGCTTCTTCGAATATGAAAAGGAATTATTACCATGTGTTCCTCAGTTTCAGAGGAACAGATGTCCGCCGCGGCTTCCTCAGTCATCTCTACGCCGCTCTGGACCAGAGAGGAATATACACTTTTGTGGATAGCGAGGAGCTTAGGAAAGGAGAGGAAATATCGCCGGCGCTCATGAGGGCGATTGAGGAATCGCGCGTTGCCGTCATTGTTTTCTCCAAGGACTACTTCTCCTCGACGTGGTGTTTGGAAGAGCTCTTGAAAATCATGGAGTGCAAGGAGCAAAACGACCTGATGGTGTTCCCAGTGTTTTTCAAAGTGGAACCAAGAGAAGTGAGAGGGGGGATAGAGAGTTATCAGAGAGCTATGGGTAACCATGAGTCCAAGTTCGGGAAGGATTCAGAGAAAGTAAAGAGATGGAAGAAGGCTCTCTTTGATGCTGGTAGCTTATGTGGGTGGCACTTCAATGACAGGTATGCGCTAATGTGATGCAGTGCTTTGCGATTGTTAGCTCGTGATTGTTTGTTAGATATCAAATCGTGTGTATAGCTTCGAGTTGCACAAAACGATGCATCAAGTTCTTTGAATTCGCAGTAGACACAAAAGTCGAAAGACCAAAATTTGAAGCTAGCAGAAATTTTTCTGTCTTAGATAAGTAGTGTGGTTCCAAGGACCCGAGTAATTAGTGTCTTCAGGCGCACATTCTTTGTAATTTTCCTTCCGCAGACGTTGGCGCAGGTGTGTGTTATTTCTTTTCATTTTATTATTTATTAATCTTCTTATGAAATTTTCCTTATGACATTAGACGTTGAATTCCTGCCATGGCTTGAAATGGTAAAACATGTTTCTATTTCTTTTGAGTGCTTGTCAGAGATAAAAGAGATGAAGCGGAGCTCATACAATCCATCGTCAATGAATTATCAATTTGTCTCAAACCAAGATCCTTATATGTCGCTAAGTATCCAGTCGGTATAGAATCCCAAGTTCAAAAACTGATAAGTTTGTCAGAGCCAACTGGCAGTGATGTTTTGATGATAGGTCTATGGGGACCTGGTGGCATCGGAAAGACGACAATTGCTAAGGCACTATATAATGCTATTGAGAACCAATTTCAGGGTTGTAGTTTTTTGGAGCAAGTTAGAGAAAAATCGAACCAAAGCGGTGGTCTTGTTGCTTTGCAAGAACAAATTCTATCTCAGATCTTTTCTCGTACAAAATTTACGTTCTACACTGTTAATAGAGGAATTAGTTTGACACAGGAAAGACTATGTCGCAAGAAGGTTCTCCTAGTTCTCGATGATGTTGATGATATGGATCAACTGAATGCCTTAGCTGGAAAAGGCGATTGGTTTGGCAAAGGGAGTAGAATCATTGTTACATCAAGAGATAGACATTTATTAACTTCTCATGACAAAAATTATGTGTATGAAGTTAAAACTTTGGAAGACAATGAAGCACGAGACCTTTTTGGTCAGCATGCCTTTACAAACAGCAATAAAGTAGAAATAAGAAGGGATCTCATTGATAGAGCACTACATTATGCCAGCGGCCTTCCATTAGCCCTGGAAGTGTTGGGCTCATTCCTACGTGGAAGAAAGGAACCTGAATGGGAAAGTACGTTGCATAAACTCTCTAAAATTCCTGAATCAAAAATCAATGGAGTTCTCAAGATAAGCTTCGATGGATTGGACGAGAATGAGAGGGAGATTTTTCTTGATATTGCTTGTTTTTTTAAGGGGAAAAGTATAAAGGACATCAAGGAAGTTCTTGACGGCTGTGATTTTGACACAATCATAGGAATAGAAATTCTCATCGAAAGATCCTTGATAAAAAATGAGGACGGGACCCTACAAATGCATGATTTGATTCAGTCGATGGGTCAAGATATTGTTAATCAAGCATGTCGTGATGATCCTGGGAAACGCAGTAGATTATGGCTTTTGGAAGATGTTAAGGACGTTTTTTGTTATAATACGGTAAAAGTTGTTTATGTCAGTTTTGCTACATTTCGGTTTGCATTACTCTATTTTGAACGGTCTAACGTAAATCTTTACTGAAAATTTTTTCTGACAACTAAATTTGCTCTGTTATGGATAGGGGACGGATGCAGTAAAGGCCATAGTATTGGACTTGCGCCCACCAGAAGCAATAATCATCAGTCCTGATGCTTTAACAAATATGAAAAAGTTGAGAATGCTCATTTTGCTTGGAGTGCATATCTCTTCACAAGCTCAAGTTCTTCTCCCTAACGAGCTAAGATGTCTTGAATGGCCCAATGCCCCGAATCTAGAATTTTGCTCTGGTGAAAATAAGCTCGTGAGACTCGATGTCTCGGAAAGTCATATTAGACAATTCGGGGGCAACTTTCAGGTAAGCCATTGTGATGATTAGCTTTTTGTTTTTATAGCCATAAATTTTTTTTTGCAGAGCTTAATGACTTCACTAATATGTTTTTGCAGAATTTTGGAAAGCTGAAGTCCATCAATTTCAGTGAATGCAAGTACTTGGTTAGTATTTGCGACCTGTCATCGGCTCCAAATATGGAGAAATTGATTCTTAATGGGTGTGAGAGCTTGGTGGAGGTTCACCCATCCGTTGGAAATCTTGTCAAGCTAGAAGTTTTGTCACTAGAGTCGTGCTCTAATCTTAGTAATTTTCCCAACACATTGAGGACTAAATCTCTTCAAACCCTTAATCTCTCTAGTTGTTCTAAATTTGAGAAGTTCCCAGATATTGACGGAAAGATAAAACATCTGGAAAGACTTTATCTTGATAGGACGGCTATTAAAGAACTCCCTGCATCAATTGAAAATCTTGTCTCTACGGAGCAGATAAAATTAGCATTTTGCAAAAACCTCGTAAGGCTTCCATGGCACATTTATAAGTTGAAAAATCTCGAGTTTTTGGATCTTTCTGACTGCTTGAATTTAATCACGTTTCCAAAAAATATGGAGGATTCAACTTATCTCAATGTCGGATTCCAAAAACTAAGGTTCCTAAAACTTAGCCGCTGCAATCTATCGGAAGTAGACTTCCTCGAGAGTTTTTCCAGTTTTCCCATATTGGAGAGACTATACCTTTCAGATAACAAGTTTACTCATCTGCCGGCATGCATGGACAAGTACCATAGTTTGTACGAATTGTCTGTTAATAGATGCGAGCTGCTACAAGAGATTCCTCAGCTTCCACCAAGAATCGTGCTATCAGCCCGATGTTGCAAATCTCTGCAAAAATTCCCAGATCTGGGGGGTCGCCCCGACCTCGCTCTTCAGGTTGACTTGACTTCATGTTGTGAATTATCCCGCAGAGGGGTCACTATGGCTGATGTGGCTGATTTGTCGTTACTCGAGGTCTGTCTGTCTGTCTCTCTATATGTATGTATATATGTTAACTGCAAATGCTTGATATGCGTACTATCTGTGTGACAGGATCTGCCAAAGGTGGATCGTCTCAACATTAGCCTACCTGGGAGAGATGCCTAAATGGATTCTCCCCTGTGAAGGGGATTCCATATCTTTCATGATTCCCCAGGAGTTGTACGACAAGTTCAAAGGAGTAGCACTCTGTGTTGTTCTTGGCCCGGAGGAAAGAAAAGTGGTCAATGCTACATGTATAGTCGGAAAATATGTTAATGGCGAGACAGCGGGTCAATTGGCGGAAAATTTTTATTCAATGGAATCTGACCATGTGTGGTTTATTTATTATCCACACCATTTTTTTAATCTGCAAAATGATTGGAGCCATTACCAAGTTTGCCTTAGGGCAAAAAAAGCAAGCATAAAGAAGTGCGGATTCCGTCCAATATGCGAGCAAAAGGAGGATGTTCTGAGGATGGTGATCCCAGCACCATCAGACGATGGAAACGAATTGGAGTTTTCAAGGAGTGACTCAGAAGATCGTTCAATAGACACCATGGAAGAAGATGATCTATTTTAATTTTATGCAGGGGAAAGCTCATCACGTTTAACAAAGAAAAGAAGACAGTCTTAACTTCGGTGAGACTACGAGTTCCAATGTCTTTGATTTTCCCTTTTCTGGGCCTCCACTAGAGATTTGCAAGTGCCTGCTCCTTCAATTAGAATTCAAGATCATTATAAAGCAGGGGTTTTGCACCATGCTACTGACATGATTGAGGATTTTTTATTTTTTTTTTTGCGTTGCTTCTCTATGATTTGTGATGCAGAGTGCATTAAACCAAAAATTAAGAGGATGCTTGTTAAAATGGCCATAGTCTTCCATGTTGCTCCATGTAATTTATCACATGGGCCTGTGTCGCCTCTCTTAATCCAATTAATGATGCCAATATTTTGTACTTTAAAGTTCTAAGATAGTAAGTTTTGCTCCATCTAGTATAATTTGTATCTTTAGGAAAGTGTCGTTTGAATTGTCTCAAAGATCAAGAGGTCTACAGAGGGAAAATTAGTTGATTCCTCTGTTGTTGGTCAGCAGATTGCATTGGATAGGTATAAAGGGATAGCGCTGGCTTCTAAAAAACTTTGCATTTTGGCAAAGGAGTTTTGACTTCAAGGATTTTCATGAAAAGCAAATAGTATGTGGCAAACACCTTCTAAAATAAGTATTGCAGAGCAATTTTTAGAATGAGAAAAAAGATTAAAAAGGGAGAACGAAGGAACTTGCTGGTACATGTGAAAGCACGAGCGAGTGGCACAATAGTAGGACCAATGTCGATGTCGTGCGACCCTAGGCAATATGCCGCTGAGGTGAACCAAACCTAAGGGATGCGACATCAGTGTTGCTTGACCCTAGGTGACACAACATTGAACGCCAATGTCCCATGACCTCAAGTGGCGGAATGTCGGAGCCATAGGACTAGGCAATGCGAAGCTCAACCTCCGCGAGCCAAATCTAGCATCAAGCAACCCTTGCAAAGCTTCTCGGAATCATGCAGCCCTCAACGAAGCTTTGCCGGTGTCCGTTAACCCGGCATTCCTTCATGAAGCTTCCTAGCCATGACCAGCCATGGCTTTCTCTGTCCTAATCGAGGTTGAGGGACAACATTATTACAAATATATTAATGATGGTAAGATTGCAAGGAAATAAAAATTTCATTAAACTCCTGAACTTGCATTCAAAAAATACTAAAGCCCAAAGGTGAGACTTGCCTCGAGCTTCAAGCATTTCAAAGTAGAACTTTTCGCTAAAGTCTTTGAAATTGTGTTACCAAATACCAAAACTTATTTTAAGAACTTTTCAAAGCCCAAAACAGCTTAACTCAAGATGACAGAGCACCCCAATTTTTAAAGGCCAAATTGGATGGTATTGAAAGGAGGGCAAAATTGGATTAGTGTATCACTTTGGGGGTCCTTGTGAGTCAAAAAATAATTTTTAGTAAATTATTTAAGGGTGCCGATTTAAGATTTTCCGTGAAGTTAATCCATATAATATCTATGTATTATTTTCTTTTTCTTTTTTACATTTTGAAGAGTTGAGTTTGATTCATTTGACAAGTGAAATGCCAAGTAACATGTTAATAATTTCCACTGAGAATATTAGTAAGTTCATACTAGGATTGTCTTTATATTCTTCATTGGCTTACACCAAAGTTCATTCTCTTTCTCACTTTCTACTATTAGTCACCCTTCGTTTAAGTCTAGTTGGCTCGATATCGTCTATTTGAAATGCAAAATTCAATAAAGTAGAAATGTTGTTGCCTATCACTTTTCTGAAGCCAAATGTAAGATTATTATAACCTCCAAAAAGGTGACCTAATCACATTAATAGAGAATACGATATATCAAATGCTCATTACTAAACTATTAATTACAATCATTAAGGTTCGGAATCATGTACACCGATAATATATTTTTTCAATATCTCATTCAGATTGTAACACATATTCACCTCAAATTAAATCTACCACCCATGATCAGATTCCAAAATTATAGCATCACCCCCTCCTCCTTGTCCTCCTTTTCCTCTCTCTCTAGATAAAAAGATGGAGAAGAGCTATCAACACCAACGACCCTTTTTGAAATGTACCAACCCATTAAAAGTATATACTTCATTTCACATCTTATTATAATTGGAGAAACATTGCCTATGGGAAACGATTAATACTCCCGGAAGCGATATGCCAATTCTATTTAGACATCAAGTCATCCCGCGTGGTGAACCTTTCCTAATTCTTGTGATTTATAATATATTAACAACATTCAAGAGCAAAATCAAACAGATGTCTCCAACCTTTGCAAAAAGTATGCAACCTAAAATGTCAACAACCACAAAGCGATGTTGGGCAACTACTTGAGCAAAATCTTGGGCCGACCAGAACTGAAATAGTCCCGGGTGAACTCCACCAAATGGGCAACCAAGATTGAAATGATGGGCCGATTCTCTTGCCGATCCTCAAGCAAGATTGAAGAATGGGCCATCTTCATACCTCATATCTAAAATAAATTGATATTGGGTTGTCGACCTTGACAAGATTAGAGATCATATCATCTCAGCAATCATAAAATTCATCCCCCAACTCCTCTCAATTAAAAATAATGTGACAGTTACTTACTAGTGAAATTGATGTTAAGAGATTACTTGACCAATTAAGAGCCGTCCAATTCAACATTTGAATTAAAAACCACAAAAAAAAAAAAATTCCTTCCCTACACTTTCAAAGCAATACTAAACTTTATTTGAGGAAACTATGAGAAAATGACACATGATTACTGCTGAAAAACCTATTTAAAATTAATTGTTGGGAAATATCTTGGTCCAAAAAATCCTTCTTATATTAATTAACCTCCATTTACTTGTAAATCTTTAATTGAAGAAAAATGTCAAGAGTAGAGTGATCTTGATCTGGAAGCTTGCATCAGCGATATACACATGGACGACTTCAAGCATCCTCAATTATGTCAGGATGGACCAGGCCTTGTTCTAGAAAATGACTTCATGACAATGTTTGTCATTCCATAAACATTGTCAAGGGGTCCAAAAGATCAAAAAAGTGGGGGAAAATAAAAAACAAAAGAAGGGAATTGCCTATATTTGCACTTTTGATATTTGCAATTAGCTCTTATATGTTTAGTATTTTAGTATATAATCCTCTAAGTTTGTTTTTTTTTTCATTGGTAAATCTTTTTATTAGATTTAACAAGCTTAATTCTCCAAAATTTTGTTCCAAAACCAATCTTCGACGAGCATAGACAAATTTTCGCAACTATCCAACAAAGCAGCATCGACAATTCCTACCAAAAATGAGTGGGGATAGAATTGGCCAGAGCTAGAAAGAGAGCAAGATCAAGTGGGGATAGAATTATTCTAATGTTATAGATTTTTTTTCACCGAAAAGATATTTTTATTTTCTTCTTTGATTTTGTGCTAAGTAATTTAATGGTCAAATTTCACGTGTAATTGACTTTTCTTTTCTCCGTTTTTTTTTCCAGTCAGTGTTCTCTCCGTGGCCGTTGAATTCGGTTTGTTGTAAAAAAAAAAAGCGGCACTCGATTTCAACCGTTGAGTTGTCTCCGGAAAAAAGAAGAGGAAAATGATAAAATTGTCTGACTACACGAGCCGTCCGATTGTGTGTATTTACAAGTGTAACCTTGGCTCTCCTGGAAAAGAGGGGACGTCGGAATTTTCTTAATTTTTGGTGTCCGTCGTCTCTCAACTTTCCGAGCTCCTTAACCTGTTGAAGTGCCATTCAAGTTTTAAATTTTAGTTTTCTAATATTACTTAATGTACAAAAAATGTTAACACGTGGCATTCTTTCTTCTTATTTGGTGAGGTTAAAAAAATCTTATGCAAAATAGAGTTTATTAATGCACGCTCGTAATTCATGGGTTTGTTATTCTATCACTACACTAAATCCAGCCACAAAATAAAATTTATTTTGAGTTATTAATGCCTGCTCACTTCAAGTAATTTTACAATGTTTTATACCAAACGAAGTAACTTTAGTATGCTAAAATGTCTCTTTTCCTACAGGGTTTACACTGGTTTCATGTACATGTATTCTCTATCAGTATAATGCTTTTTGTTTTTGGGGTTAGACATTTTAACATATCACAAAGTCAAGTTCTCAACCAGTTTTTTTTTTTTTTGCACTCTTCATTCGTTAATTCCACATGTCATTCTCACGTTAGTTTTACAAGCTAAGAAGCTTATTAAAGAATTACATAATACTTGTCTACGAAATTTATACGAGCCTTATCATCTCCCTATGGATCGCAAACAACAAAAAAAAGAAAAGTAATTTACTTCTTCAAGTGAATGATTACAAAATACCAATTGCTAAAATTAAAATGTCGAAGTTCACTATATGCATCTTAATTTTTTAAATAACGAGTGATTGACTTACACTTTACAAAATGAACGTGATGCATCTCTACATGTAAAAAAGAAAAAGTTTAACCTAGCTATGAAAGTGAGATGAAAAAGAAAATCAAAATAAATTGTTTATCAAGCTCTTTTTCTTTTTCTTTTTTAGTTTAAAGTCTAAGTCTAGATGGCAAGTACGCAAAGATTGACAGGGTTGCGTTCTTTTAAACTTATAATGCAAGAGGTAGTTTGAGTAATTAAATGGTTAATTCATACAACCGATTTAGTATTTAGTTATGAAGTCACCGTTTACAAAAACTTTAAGCGGTCAAGCCCATTATTGGCTTATTGATGAGGTCTTGTTGCTCATGGATAAGATGATTTGCATGCATTAATAAGATTTAGTCAAGTGAAGATTCGTAGTTGAAAAAAAGTTATACCATAATCTTATTTATTGTAAAAAAAAAAAAAAAATCCTGGATGGGGGAGAGGGTTCCGTCGGCCAACCTTCAATGGCAAGTGGCAATCACGTGTGAACAAATGGGTCGGAAAGCAAAAAAAAAAACGGCAAACGAAAGCTGCAGTGCAAATCCTGCACGTTCTGAACTAAATTCTACGAATGTGAAAAATGTACCGAATCCCACTTTTTTAACAACGGTTTTACGTTACAGTAAGACGATCTGTGATATAATATATTAATATGTACATATATATAGTGTTAAGACGTTTTTGTATTTAATTGCAATGACACATAATAATCTTATACGATACATTTGAAGTACCGTAGAAGTGCTCCTAACATACAAGTTTATCATGGAAGGAAAATTAAAAAGTGATATTCACACTTTTTATATATGGCAACATGCCAATTGGAAAGAAGGTTTTTCAATTCATAATAAAGATCAATTAGACAATGCACAAACGAGTTCAGGTGAACTTAAACGTGAATGTAGCACACAATAATATCAAGCTCAAACTCGCTAATACCCAATTTGATAGTCTCAAGAGCCCAATGGAGCTTAACTTACTTTTTGTCCATTATTTAATATAGTCAAGTGGAGTAAGTCAAATTTGAATAGTCCGATTTTCTTTTTCAAGTTGAGTTTGAACAAGAACTTTAAGCTCTGTTCGTGAAATAACTTCCGAGAAAACGTTTTCCGAATTTTTCAGTATTCGTTTCACAGAAAATAATTGCTTGGGGAAAACATTTTCCATGAAGGGAAGAGAGTATTCTAAACTAGGGAAAAATATTTTTCACTTTTGAAAATTGAAAAATATTTTCCTCACTTGATCTCTCTTATCTCATACTCCTATAATGCCTCACTTCCTCCTCCTCCTCTTCCTCCTCCTCCTCCTCCTTCTTTTTTTTTTTTTTTAATTCGAATTATTTTATATTTTCTTTGTTTTCCCTCTTCTTCTTTATTTTTATGTTTTCTTTTTCTTTTTTTAAAATTGAGTTTTTAATTCTTTTTTCTTTTTTGTCCCTTTTCTTTTTCTTCTTCCTTGGCCGATCGCCGACCACGGCGGCGGTCGGTGACTGGTCACAGGCCAACTCCAACCTCAGCCAAGGCTAGATTCGGCGAGGGTGAGGCTCGAGCTTATCAAATCTAGCAAGCCACAAACTTGCCGACCTCAATGGAGTTCATCGGATCAAGCGAGCCACGAGCTCGTTGGCCTCGGCGAAGCTTGGTCTCACTTGGATTAGGTCAGCGAGCTCACAGCTCGCCCGATATAGGCAAGCCCAAGCTCCGTCGAGGCTGGCAAGCTTGAGGTTTGACTGATCTAGGCGAGCCACTTGCGGCTCACTTAGGTCGAACAAGCCTCAAGCTTGCCAGATTGACCGAGCCTCGAGCTTGCCGATCTGGCGATTGTTTCTTGGTTGGCTATCAGGTTGGCTATCAGGCAGCCGGCCACATCAAGTCATGCGGCAACAGAGGAAGGAGGAGAAAGAAGGAGGAAGGAAAAGAAAAAGGAAAAAAAGAAAAAATAAATATAATAAAAAATTGATTTTTAAAACAAAAACAATTAAAAAATTATTTTTAAAATATATATTAAAATTAAAAAAATTTGGTCAATTAAAAATATTAAAATTTAATGTTTTTGGTAATTTTTCTCAAAAAATCAAATTAAATAATGTACAATGGAAAAAATATTCCACTCAAATTTTAGGTTTCAACATAATACTAGAAAATATAGGTATTTTTTGGGAAAATGACTTCCTAGAAAATATTTTTCAAAAATGTGATATTTTTTGCAAATTGAACGAACCCTTAATACTTGATTGAGTTCAAGTGAAGGTTCAAGCATCAAGTACGTTGTATTAGCTCAACTCAATTTGGATTATATATCCACATTGAGGGCTAGACCTAGGACCCTAGCACTTGGACTAGAGACACCAGCAAAACAAGTTATAGCATGGACCGCCTAAGACCCTACCATAGACACGGGACCTTGACCTTGGACTTGAGTTGTGAATTATGAAACTATAACATTCTATCATCAATTTGTACTTATATATCGTATAACAACTCCATATTACAAAATACTTGACGATGTTGTACAAAAAAGATTATTGAGTCCACCACAACGTAGGATATTAATAGAGTACCAAGCAATAAGTACGAAAACAATCTCTAGCAGCATATTTACTCACAAAACTTATCAAGAGAAACTCAAGATAGAACCAAGCGAACATGAACTCCGTCTTCATATCGATCTTCACTCCAAGCTTCAAGCCAAGTCAAACTCGTGCTCTAGTTTGGCCACAACCCGTGACGTCAAAATGACACGTCCGATTGCTCGATCTCTTCCTATAAATTTCCGATCGGAAAAAAATTCATTAGGTTACGTGAAAATGCGCACGATGAGTTTCGGTTAGTGGCTTTGAAAGTACCTTTCCCGGGTTCCCGTACAAAGAAGGAAAACAAAAAAAACGAACTCGCTGCTCTCCTTGATGGTGCGAGCGCCTTGGCTCACCGAGGGCACAAGTGTAATTGCACGAGTGCCTAGCGGGCCCCCTCACCCGAGACGAATCACGGCCGTCGATCATACCCGGCCCGTGTGTCGGCACACAATGATCCGACACACGTGCGGAGTCTCATTTACTTGCTTTCCCTCCCACCAGCCAACGACCCATCCCTGTCTCTGTGGACCACACTGCATATCCCCATCGTTGGGCCATGGCCCCCACCATACGCTTATCTCGAATCTAATCTCCGCCCATTTCCAATTTTTTCTTAAAAAGAAATTGAGAATAAATAAAAATAAAAAGGGAAAATGACTTAGCCCATGTAATGTTGTCCAGAACTTTTAATTTATTTAATATGGTCCATAAAATTCATATCAAATCTAGTTCCTAGATTATATGAAAATGTTCAATACTTCCCTTGAATTTAAATTATTGATATGATAGTTAAGGGTGATTGATTTCGGGGTAGGTAAGTTCTAAAGCTGGAATCTGGAATCTATCATATCTTCTATTTTTCCAGTCTAGTTCGAGGGTTCACTCGAAAATCTATTTAATCATTCTTTTTCCACTTTTTTTTACAACAAAATCATATGAGATTATGAGTAATGAAATGATTCAAAGTAAAAGATGAATAACAGAAATCCTAATGTACCATAAACAACAATCTAAATATGTAGTCAAGTACAATTATAAATGATAAAAAAAAAAATTTCAAACACGTAATATAAAACATAAATTCCCCATTCATCCATAAAAGTTAAAGGAAAATGAAAGACAGGCAAGAAGTTTCGAAAAAGGACGAAGGATAAAAGAGTGTTGAGGTCAAAATTTAAGGGAAAAAGAAATTATGCTTTAAGTTTTTTAACTTATAAAACAAATTCCAAAGTAGAATGGAATCAATAGGTCTTTACTTGGAACCTATTCCTAGAACCATTTCAAGGAGAATGGATTCTCAAATCTATTTTTCCAAAAGTTCGATTCATTTTATAAGTAGAATCGGTTTAATTACACACCCCTAATAACATCATTAAGCATCTTCTTATAGTTTAGGAGCTCATTTGAATATGTACTAACCTTTTAAGAATCATATTAAATAAATTAAAAATTCAAGAATCGTTTTGTAATTTGGGTTAAAATTCAAAGACTATTTGTGTCACCATCCAAAATGGGTGTCAATATCCATTTAAAAAGGGCCATTTGCTTTTAAGTTAGCAAATTTTTTTAATATTATCAAAAGCACTATTAATAACCCGAAAGTCCGCCCCACATCATCGCTATCTCCCCCTCTCTTAAAATCTGAAAGCTCCACAGGAAGAAAAATATCAACGGCGCTTAGGGAATCACTTTTGTCAACAAAAGCCAACATCATCATCATCCTCATCATCCCCTCTTTCTCTCTCTCTCTCTCTCTCTCGCTCAAAGCTTCTCACTCAACAGCAATGCACCACGCCTACATCACTCCCTCCCAAACCCACCACGGCCACGGCCCGGCCACCCCCAAGTCCCCCTCCGCCCCGGCGGCGGCGGCGGCTGCGACGACGGCATCGTCGGCGTTCACGGTGATCTGCGTGCTCCACTCCCTGATCGCGCTCTTCTGCGGCTCCCTCATGATGTTCCACGCCCGGGCCATCTACTCCCTCGGCCACGGCACCGACGCCGCTGAGCGCCTCCTCGGGTCCACCCCGCAGGACCGCCTCCTGATCCGGACCTCCGACTCCTTCGCCGGCCTCCTGCTCCTCGCCATGGGCCTCCTCCTCCTCATGGTGTCCAACATCAAGGACCGGGAGTTCCAGGACTTCTTCGCCAAGGGCTGCACGGTGCTGCACGTGTGCGTGGCGGTGTGGAGGGTCTCGTTCGAGCGGGGGGTGGAGGACCTCGCCGGGGACTGCCTCCGACAGACGGTGGGGGACTTCCTGCTGGCCCTGTCGTGGCTCCTCTTCGTTGTCTACTCCTGGAGGGAGAAGTACGACTGACCCAGAAATGGAATTGCGCGTGCCCTTTGAAACATCATTTAGGTAAATGTGTTCAAGTAATTTGCTATTGTTGTTATGCTAATCCTAATAATATAGACATATTCTTCCTTTTCTTCTCCTCCTTTGGAAGAGTCGAGTCCCTTTATGCCAAGTGATTCCCTCGAAGAACATAGGTGAAGTCAAGTTCATACTAAGATTGCGTTCACATTCTTCATTGGCTTATGCTAAAGTTCTTTCTCTTTCTCACTTTCCATCCCTTAGCGAACCTTCGTTTAAGTCTCGTCGGCCCCAAGTCGTCCCCTATCCAAAACGCAAAATTCAAGGAAGTGAGAATGATATTGCCAAGAAATTGCCCAGAACTTTGGTTCTGATCGTTGCTTTCCGCGGTTTGCGCAAAAAGAAGACGAAAGTCAAAAAGAAGCTCGACAAACCCGCGGCAGCTTTCGTTTTCTGAGTCCTTGGCCAATTCTTCATCGTTCCAGATTCGTCGATCGATCACGTCGATCTCGCCCTCCAAACCCTGAGAGCGCTTGTTTCTTTGAAGCGAGTGAGAGCCAGAGCCGGGGCATCGGGAAGAGATCGTCGACTTCACTGCCGATCGGGGACGGGCAACCCCGGGTCAGAGGCCGCCGAGCATCTCCGAGAGCAAAGCCCACTCTGCTTCAGCTTTAAGCCCTTGATTTTCTTAGCAAGACTCTCTCTCTCTCTGTTCCGAAGCTTGGCATTCTAGAGAAGCACATATACCATCAGCTATTCTGATGGCTGCTTCTTCGAATATGAAAAGGAATTACCATGTGTTCCTCAGTTTCAGAGGGACAGATGTCCGCCAAGGCTTTCTCAGTCATCTCTATGCTGCTCTGGACCAGCAAGGAATATACACTTTTGTGGATAGCGATGAGCTTAGGAAAGGAGAGGAAATATCTTTGGCGCTCATGAGGGCGATTGAGGAATCGCACGTTGCGATCATCGTTTTCTCTAAGAACTACGCTTCTTCACGGTGGTGTTTGGAAGAGCTCCTGAAAATCATGAAATGCAAGGAGAAAAACGGCCTGATGGTGTTCCCAGTGTTTTACAAAGTGGAACCCAGAGAAGTGAGAGAGGGGAGAGAGAGTTATAAGAGAGCTATGGATAACCATGAGTCCAAGTTCGGGAAGGATTCAGAGAAAGTGAAGAGATGGAAGAAGGCTCTCTCTAAAGCCGGTAGCTTGTCTGGGTGGGAGTTGAATGACAGGTACGCACAAATGTGACAATGGTGTTTTGTGATTGTTAGCTTGTGATTGTCTGTTAGATATCAGATCGTACGCTCTTTTTTGGATCTTCAAATTGAAGATACAAAGTGGAGATAATTTAGACAGTGGACACAAAAGTCAAATAACCGAAGCTTGTAGATTCTTTGAATTGATTCTTGCTGTGTGGATAATGAGAAATTTATGTAACATAAATAGTGTGATTAATAGTGCCTGAGTCATTATTGTCTTCAAATTCAGGTTCTTTGTAAATTTCCTTGCGTAGATGTTGGCGCAAGTTCACCCACCTTTTATCTTATATTTTGCTAATCTTATTATGGAATTTTACTTATTTGAAATGCTAAAACCTGTTTATCTTTCGCTTGAATGCTTATCAGAAATGAAGCGGAGCTCATAAAATGCATATTAAAGGAATTATCAATTCATCTCAACCGAACGCCTTTACATGTCGCTAAATATCCGGTCGGAATAGATTCCCAAGTTCAACAAATTTTATCGTTGTCAAAGAAAGAGTCAGATGATGATGATGTTCTCATGATAGGTTTATGGGGTCTAGGAGGCATAGGGAAGACAACAATTGCCAAGGCCCTATTTAATGCTATGATGGGACAATTTGAGGGTTGTAGTTTTTTGGAGCAAGTTAGAGAAACATCAAGCCGAAGGGATGGTCTTGTTACTTTACAAAAGGATCTTCTATCTGAGATCCTGGTTCATCCTTTAACGGTCCGCAGTGTCGCTGGAGGAATTAGTTTGATACAAGAAAGACTATGTTGCAAGAAGGTTCTCTTGGTTCTTGATGATGTTGACCATATGAATCAACTGAATGCATTAGCTGGAAAAGGCATTTGGTTTGGAAAAGGAAGTAGAATCATTGTTACATCAAGAGATAAACAATTGCTAACTTCTCATGGCATAAATTGTGTGTATGAAATTCAAACTTTAGGATGCCGTAAAGCACAATATCTTTTTAGTCAGTATGCTTTCCCAAATAGCAAGAGTGTTGAAATAAGAAGGGATCTCATAGATAAAGCGCTGCATTATGCCGACGGACTTCCATTAGCCCTGGAAGTGTTGGGCTCATTCTTACGTGGAAGAAAGGAACCTGCATGGGAAAGTACGTTTTATAAACTCTCCAAAATTCCTGAACCAACTATCAATCGAGTTCTCAAGATAAGCTTTGATGGATTGGAGAACAACGAGAGGGAGATTTTCCTCGATATTGCTTGTTTCTTTAAGGGGAAAGGTATAACGTACATCAAGAAAGTTCTTGACAGCTGTAGTTTTCACACAGCCATAGGAATAGATATTCTCATCGAAAGGTCCTTGATAAAAAACCAGTATGGGACCCTGCAAATGCATGATTTGATTCAGTCGATGGGTTGGGATATTGTTAATGAAGCATGTCGTGATGATCCTGGGAAACACAGCAGAGTTTGGCTTTTGGAAGATGTTGAGGACATTTTTTGTTATAATATGGTAAAATTTGTTTGTCAGTTTTGCTACATTTCAGTTTACATTACTCTAATTCAGACGGTATAATGTAAATCTTAACTGAAAAATTTGTCTAACAACTGAATATACTCTGTTATGGATAGGGGACGGATGCAGTAAAGGCCATAGTATTGGACCGGCCCCTACCAGAAGCGATAATCATCAGTCCTGATGCTTTCACAAATATGAAAAAGTTGAGAATGCTCATTTTGCTTGGAGGACATATCTCTTCACAAGCTCAAGTACGTCTCCCTAACGAGTTAAGATGGCTTGAATGGCCCAATGCCCCGAATCTAGAATTTGGCTCCGGTGCAAAGAAACTCGTGAGACTCAATGTCCCAAAAAGTCATATCAGACAATTAGGGGGCAACTCTCAGGTAAGCCCTTATGATGATTAGCTTTTCCTTTTTATAGCTATAAAAAACATTCGCAGAGCTTAATGACCACACTAGTATGTTTTTGCAGAATTTTAGCAAGCTGAAATCCATCAATTTCAGTGAATGCAAGTCCCTTGTTAGTATTCACGACCTGTCATCGGCTCCAAATATGGAGAAATTGATTCTTAATGGGTGTGATAGGTTGGTGGAGGTTCACCCATCTGTTGGAGATCTTGTCAAGCTAGAAGTTTTGTTGCTAGGAGGGTGCTTTAATCTTAGAAATTTTCCTAACACGCTGAAGACTAAATCTCTTCAAATCCTTGAGCTCTATGGTTGCTCTAAACTTGAGAAGTTCCCAGATATAGACGGAAAGATGAAACATTTGAAAGAACTTCTTCTATGTAGTACGGCTATTAAAGAACTCCCTGCATCAATTGAAAATCTTGTCTCTGTGGAGCGGATAAATTTATCATTTTGCAAAAACCTCATGAGGCTTCCGTCGCACATTTATAAGTTGAAAAATCTTGAGGTATTAAATCTTATGGGCTGCTTGAATTTAATCACGTTTCCAAAAAACATGGAGGATTCAACTGATCTTGATGGCCGTCTAGGATTCCAAAACCTATACAGCCTAGATCTTTACGGTTGCAATCTATCAGAATTACAGTTCCTTCAAAGTTCTTCCAGTTTTCCCAGCTTGCATTACCTAAACCTTTCATATAACATGTTTACTCATTTGCCGACATGCATCGACAAGTACTATCATTTGAGGAGATTAGGTGTTGAGGGATGCGAGCTACTACAAGAGATTCCTCAGCTTCCACCAAATATTACTATGCTATCAGCATGCAAATGCAAATCCCTGCAAAAGCTCCCAGATTTGCTGTGGGATTCGGGTGACTTGACTTCATGGGAATTATTCCGCGAAGGAGTCAATATGGATGATGTGGCTAATTTCTCATTACTCAAGGTCTCTCTCTCTCTCTCTCTCTCTCTCTCTCTCTCTCTATATATATATATAGACACACACACACACACTTAAATGCTTGATATGCATACCCTCTGTGTGATAGAAACTGCCAAAGATGGGCTCGCTCGACGTTGTTATAAGTGGAAGAGAGATGCCTAAATGGATTCAACCCTGTGAAGAGGATTCCATATTTTTCATGATTCCAGAGGACTTGTATGATGAGATTAAAGGACTAGCACTCTGTGTTGTTCTTAGCCCGGAGGAAGGAAAAGTGGTCGACGTTTTATGTCATTTAACATTACTTGTTGATGGCCAAGAAGCGATGTCTTGGAGTAGAGAATTTTGGTCAATAGAATATGACCATGTGTGGCTTTATTATGATTCACACTTTTTTAAGCCTTCAGTGAAGCATCATTTTTACGAGGATTGGAGCCATTTCAAGTTTTTTTCAAAGCAGAACAGGGAAGCATAAAGAAGCGTGGATTCTGTCTAATATTTGAACAAATGAAGGATGATCCGAGGGTGGTGTTCCTAGCACCACCAGCTGAAGGAAGCAATGTGAACGTTTTCTCAGAAGACCCAGAAGAAGATAATTCAATAGACGCCGAGGAAGAAGATACTCCACTTGAAACGGATGAAGAGGAAAGCTCATCACCAGATAATTCAATAGACACTGAGGAAGAAGATACTCCACTTGAAACAGATGAAGAGGAAAGCATATCACCAGATAATTCAATAGACACCGAGGAAGAAGATACTCCAATTGAAATAGTTAAAAAGGAAAGCTCATCACCTTTAACAAAGAAGATGAGACGGTCTTAACTACGGTGAGACTATGGGTTCCAATGTCTTCGCTTTTCCCTTTTCTGGGCCTCCACTAGAGATTTGCAAATGTCTGCTCCTTCAATTAGAATTCAAGATCATTGTAACAGAGAGGTTTTGCACCATGCTACTGACATGATTGAGGAACATTTTTTTTTCTTTACCTCTATTTCTTTATGATTTGTGATGAAGAGTGCATTAACCCAAAAATTAAGAGGATGCTGGTTAAAATGGCCATGATCTTCTAAATTGCTCCGTGTAATTTATCACACGGGCCTCTATCACCTCTCTTCATCCCATTAATGATGCCGATACTTCATACTTCAAAATTCTGAGATAGTAAGTTTTGCTCAATCTAGTATAATCTATATCTTTAGGAAAGTGTTGTTTGAATTGTCTCAAAGATCAAAAGGTCTATAGAGGAAAAATTAGTCAATTCCTCTGTTTTTAACTCCGTAGATTGCATTGGATGGGTACAAAGGGAGAGCGGCTTTGAGACTTTGCATTTAAGCAAAGGAGATTTGACTCAAAGAATGTTCATGATAAGCAAATAGCGCATAGTGAACGCCTTATAAAATACTTGTTGCAAAGTATTTCATAAAATAAGAGAAAAAGATGCCAAAAGGCGAATGGAGAAACTTAGATAGAAGCCCAACCGTGGGTCACAAAAATAGCACCGGTGCCGGCGTCCCGTGACCCTAAGTGACGTGCTGCCAAGGTCGTGCGAGCCCACATATGGCAGCACGCATGTGCCCACATAATGCACTGGTGCTGCACGATTCTAGGCGGCATAATGCCGAATCCACAAGACTAGGCAACTCGACGCCCGACTCTCTGTGAGCTTCATCTAGCAATGAGTGACCCTTTGCGAGATAGATTGGGTGTCGAGCAACCCTCGGCAAAGCTTGCTGACGTCTGCCAACCCTTGGTGAAGTTGTGCCCGCGTCCCTTGACCTCCTCCGCGGAGCTTCCTAGCCACGATTGACCATGGCTTTCTTTCTGTCTATCCAAGTTTGTTTGGGTGGCGGGGGGTTGTAAAATAGGAATACTACTGCATCAATGATATCAAGATTGGAAGAACAAAACTATGTAAAATAGGAATACTACCGCATCAGTGATATCAAGATTGGAAGAACAAAACTATATTAAACCTCTGAACTTGCATTCCGAAAATACTAGAGCCCAAAGCTGGAGTTTGTCTTGAGCTTTGAGCAATTTCAAAGAAAAAATTTACACACAAAAATTTGAAACCGTGTTACCAGACGCCAAAACTTCGGCTTAAAGACTTTTAAAGGTCCAAAGCCCCTCGTAAATGCGCTCCTGATGCCCACTCTATCGGCTCAGTACTTGGGCCTCCTATGTCGGCCCCTTCCCAACAAATCACCACCGTTGATCATGCCCTGGCCGTCTCATCATGTACTTTCATCCCCACCCATCGACTCATCTCTCTGTCCGGCCCCATTGCATCTCCCCATCCCTGGGCCCCACTACAAAACCTATATAAAAAAAGGATTAATATCCTGAAAAATCTCAAATTAATATACTTGTGACAAATTTACCAAAAACTATTTTTTTGACTACAAAAAACCCCAAACTAGTATACCTTTGACAAATTTACCATAAACCGGTACACTTGCGACAAATTTACCCTTTGTTAGTTTTTATTAAATTTTATTGTCAAATTATTAAGTTAAATGACCCGTGACAATTAACTAGTATACCAATTTGGGATTTTACAATCCGTTTGTTAGAGTTTACAATTTTTATGATTTTTTTGTGGTATTAATCTAATTTAGCGAATAGTATATTTGTCACAAATTGATCAGTTTGGGGTTTTTTGCGGTTGAATAAATTAGTTTGGGGTAAATTTGTCACAGGTGCACCAATTTGGAGTTTTTCATGGTCAAAAAAATAGTTTGGAGTAAATTTGTCACAAATATACTAGTTTGGGGTTTTTCAGGATATTAACCCAAAAAGAAAAGTTAGCTCTTAAATTATATGAAAATCTCCATTTTTTTTTTGCCACTACAAAACAATTGAAATAAAGCAGGCCGAGTAAATCACGCATTCCCAAGATCACGAGCCTGCCATATTGCATAGAATAGTAACAATATTATAGCACAAAAAACTAGAGTTTAAATTAAGTGAAAATCTAATCTAAACATACAATGTAAATGACACAATCCAAAAATGCTCGGGATATTATTGTGTATGAAAATCCAATGACTTGTTTAGATTTTAACATCCAAATTCCAATAGGATTATGTTATAGCATATGTTTTCATTAGTTGATTTGTTCACCTAGGAGTAGGGACCCAAAAAAAAAAAAAGAAAAAGATTTAGGTGCGTTCGTTGTACTTATATGAGGTTTCTTAATTGTAAAAAAAATTCCTAAATTACCAATTAGTATCCCTTTGCAATTGTAGCTCCAAATATTTTTCTCCTCTTTCCTTTTCCTTTTAGTGGATTTTTTTTTTTTTATGGTTTTGTATTGCAGTGTGACTTATTAAGGTGGTGATTTATTACAAAAGAATGAGTCATTTCATTCATCATTTATAAAATAAATTCCCATTGAGTTATCCACCTTACCAAGATTAGACTTCAGGAACTCATCCCCAAACTCTTCTCTCGATGATAAGATAGTTACTTACTAGTGGAATGGAGGTTAGAAGATCACTCGACAAATTGTGAGCCATTGATTTCGACATTCGGATGAAAAACAACAAATAGATAAAGAAGAAGATCAAATAATTTCCTTTTTCGTATCACTTTCAAATCAATACTTAACTTTTATTTGAGGAAACCATATAAGAAAATAACAACGACTGCTGAAAATCTATGCGAGAATTAATTGTAAGGAGGTAATGTGGCAAAAAAAAGTCCATCTATTTCTTAAATTTCTATATACTCGTCAATTTAATAAAAGAAAAATGTCAAAGTTAGAGTAGTCTTGATTTCAAATCTTGCATAAAGACAGCCACATCGATGACTTCTAGCATTCTAGATTATGTCGGGATGGACCAGGATTTGTTAAAGACAATGAAGGAAAAAGGCATTGCCATATTTTCACTTTGGGTTTTGCCATTTGCTCGCTTACCGTTTAGTTTTTAGCATATAACCCTCTTAGTTTGATTTTTTTTTTCATTGGTAATAATCGATTTTTTTCATTAGATTTGACAAGCTCAATTCTCAAAATTTTGTTTTGAAATCGATCTTCGATGAGTGCAAGCAAATCTTCACATTGATCCGACAATGGAGCATGGATGATACCTACCGGAAATGAGCGGATGCGAGGATAAATTGGCCAGAGCTTGAAAGAGAGCAAGACTCTTAGAATACTTATATAAGTCTTCATCTAACAGCTTAAATTTTTTGAACAGTTAGCAATGATTCCACCAAAATCTCATGTGACATCAGAGCAAGAGGTCTTGAATTCAAATCTTTCAGGCCCCTATTTGCTTCTCCAATTACATATTTCCATGCCTAGGCTTAGGTTAAATATCAACCTATGCATAAGTGAGAGTCTTAGAATATTTAAATTATAAATCACGTTTTTATCTAACAGTAATATCACACAAAGATCAAGTGGTGTTAAGATTATCCTAATGTTATCATTTTTTTTTTTTGCCTCGAAGATATTTTTATATTCTTTTTTATTTTGTGCTAAGTAATTTAATGGTCAAATTTCATGTGTACTTGACTTTTCTTTTTTTCTTTCTTCTCCGATCAGTGTTTATTACTCTATCATTGTACTAAATACAACCACTATATTGAACTTATTTCGAGTAATTGATTTCTCTCACAAATACATTTCAAAGTGATTACTTCAAGTAATTTTGTAATGTTTTATACCAAACAAAGTAAAATTTTCCTTTGATTGGAACCAAACAAAGTTGATTTATGGCTCCCATGATCCTTTGCGAGGAGGAGAGGAGTTCGAATCTCACTAGCTGCATGGGATCTTAAGTGTGACGTCGGGGTGGTGGGTCCTCCGCTAGCGTCACCCTGGGTTTACCTTGCCGGCTGCTGGTTGTACAGGGGTTCCCAGGTCATAAAAAAAAAAAAAACAAAAAACAAAGTTGATTTATTATGCTAATATATCTTCTCATCTGTAGCATTTGCACGGGTGTCCTATATATATATATATATATATATATATATATATATATATATATATATATATATATATATATATATGTATATATATATATATATATGTATGTATGTATATATGTATATATATGTAATCTTTCTCCATCTAATAAATTAAGTTTTTTGTATGGACATACGAATATGATATTAGAGCTAATTTAAACCCAGTTTGTTTCATATATGTAGCTCTCCATAGTCAATTTCACCTAGTTTTAAAATAAGTTTTGCACACTAAAAGAGATATTATAGTGGCCAACAAAAGAAAATCATAATTAAGTTACTCCTTCAACAAGTGCATGATTACGGAATGCCATGTGTGACAAAAGTATCTTTAACCCTGCTATGGTACTGAGATGACCAAAAAAAAAAAAATTAAAACATATGATGTCGATTCAGTTTTTGTAAGTCTAAAGTCCAAGCCTAGGTCGAAGTATGCAAGGAATGACGAGGTTCATTTAAAAAAAAAAAAACTATAGCGATCTTTATAATAAAGTGAAATAAAATGTAATTTTTAATCTTCAAGGAGTTGATTGAGTATGTGAGAGATTTATTTATAAGATAGATCTTGTATTTAGTTGTATACTCCCCAATAAGAATAACTCTAAGGGGTCATTGATGGAGTCTTGTTGCATGTGATTGAGACAATCATAGGGTTTTTGTCAAGTAAAGATTCGCATCCGTCGGTACAATTTATTTTTACCATATACCTAATTTTAATAACAACAAAAATTCCTCTATAAGTATGCCAATTTCAATTGATACTTATCAATTTGTTGGTTTATGGGGAAATTCTTTGAGCTAAAAAGGGGTAAAACAATATCTGATGGACTAGCTAGATGTATCGGAATACAGAAGTGCGGTGAACAAATGGGTTAAAGGAGAGCACCTAAAAACAAGAAACTGCCGTACAAATCCAATAGGATTGTCCAACCTTGATAAACATTCGGAATGTATAAACCATATCGAATATGCACTTTATATCACCATAACCCGTAATATCATAAATCAATTTTACCAATGTATCATAATAGTATTGTACTTTTAATTACAACAGGATGTTGTAATATTATATTATACATTAGAAGTAGTATATAAGTGACTCTAACTTATGAGTTTATTATTGAATAAGAATGATACGCTGAAAAATAATGAGTTTTTCTATTTTTATGCCAATCGAAAAAAAAAAAGGAGAGTTTTTCAATTTACGGGACATATCAGCTTATGGGAACCAAAATCGAGTTTATGTAAAACTTAAACATGAGTGGTCGATAAAAAAAAAAAATATATATATATATATATATATATATATATATATATATGAACGTGCCATACAATTCGGCCTCTTCGGTTGGCCCCTCCCTAAACAAATCATCGCCGTCGATCATATCCAACGACCCACCTGTCTCTGGGCCCCACTGCATAGTGCATATCCCCAGCCCTTTGACCTCCGCTCACCTTGAATCTCTCCTCCTTCGTCATTTTTCCCATTCCATTCCGTTTCTTTATAAATAAATAAAAAACGGATTTGAGTGTACATAAAAATAAATTTTATTAAGAGGTATCCAAAAGACACTGATTAAGAATAATAAAATAATAAAAACACATATAAACGCATTGTAAAGAATTAAGCAAGAACAAATTTCGAATGAGAGCAATTTATTTTAATTTAATTTAATATATACAGTTTTTTTCTTGTTCTCCTCTTGAAGAGTTTTTAGTCCCATTTCAATTGGCAAGTGAAAATGCCAAGTGATTTCCTCTAAGAATATTTTATAAAGTGAAGTTCATACTAGGATTGCATTTATATTCTTCATTGACTTGCGCTAAAGTTTAATCTCTCTCGCTTTCCATCTCATTAGCGACCCTTCGTTTCATGTCTTGGAGGCCTAAAGTCATGCGCAAAATTCAATGAAGTAGAAATGATATTGCCAATCACTTTTTGAACTCAAGAAATTGCCCAGAACCGGTGTACACGATCATTTTCGAATAGTGGGGGAGAGGGAACGAGGAAAGTTCCGAAAGGAAAATAGGAGAAAGAAACTTGGGCTACGAGCAAATGGCGCACGATCATTTTCGGATAAAGTCTCTGACCGTACCTGATGGTGATACTGCGCGTGAGGCTCCTAAACCCAAAAGGATACACCGGTAGTGATGGGGAGTGATCTACGTATAACTTTCTTTGGTCTTTGTTCCATTGCGTAAGCCATAATCCACAAACAAAGTGATATATAGATGAGAGCTAGAGCCTGGAAACCCCACCAGATAGTAAACATTCTTGAAGCCCATCATTCATCGGCTCTTCTCATGGCTGCTTCTTCGAATCAGAAAATGTGTTAGCATGCTCCTGAGTTTCAAAGGCAAGAGCGTCCACAACAACTTACTTGGTCATCTCTCTACTAGAAATTTGAAAATGTCTGCGATTTGTGATGCTGAGTATTTTAATTCAAAATTAATTGGATGCTTGCTGAATGGCCATGGTCTTCCGAGTTGCTTTGTGTAATTTATCATATGGATATCTGTCACCTCTTATAATCTAATTGATGATGCTAGCACTTCACACTCTAAAATTCTGAGATTGTAAGTTTGGCTCAATCTGATATAATCCATCTCTTTGGGAAAGCATTGATCTAATTGTCTCACAGATCAATAGGTCTATACAGGGAAGATTAGTCGGCTCCTCTGTTGTCGCTAGGCAAATTGCATTGTATAGGTACTAAGGGAGAGCTTTAGCTTCAAGATTTCGCATTTAAGCAAAAGACATTGACTCAAAAGGAATTAATTTTAAAGTAAATAGTGTTTAATTCCTTGTTAAACTACTTACTGCAGAGCATTTTTTTTCAAATAAGAAAGAAGAAGAGAATAAAGGAACTTGCAGTTGCATATGAAAACTCAAGCGAGGGCCACAAAACTAGACCAGTGCCAACGTCATGCGATCCCATTGCGCTACCGTGGTCCCATGCGATGCGCAACGCCATGACCACACAATTAGGTAATGCAATGCTTGACCCTCAACAAACTAGATCTGGTGTCAGGTGACCCTAGGCAAGTAGAATCTAGTGTCGAGTGACCATTTCCGTAAAGCTTGCTAATGTCCCCCAACCCTTGTCAAGCTTGCCGATGTCCCCCAACCTTCTTCGAAAATCATCCCAGCCATGAGTGACCATGGCTCTCTCTATCTCCATCCAAGATTGGATTGGGGGTAAGGGTGTCAAAAACCAAACCGAAAATCGAATCGAACCAAACTGAAAATTTTGGTTTTTTTTAGTTCGGTTCTCATTAAAAATCGAAGCTTTTTAACCAATTCAATTTTTGTCGATTTGATTAATTAAACCAAATCGATAAAATCTAAGGTTTTTCCTTTTTTTTTAAAATCATTTTTAAATTTTTTTACTTTTTTCTTTTCTTTTTTTCTTTTTCTTCCTCTTCTTATTCATTGGCTAGCTGGCAAGCGGTCAATGAAGAAGAAGAGGAAGAAGAAAGAGAAATAAAAAAAGAAAAAGAAAAAAATAAAAATAAAAAATAAAAAATCGATGTAAAAAATAAAAAATTTATAGAAAGGGGTGTATGTAGGGAGAAATACAAACATAAAAGTAAAAACTGAAAAATCAAACCAAACCAAACCAAACAGGGATTTTAATTCGGTTCGATTTCGGTTCAAATCGGATTTCAGTTCAGTTCAATAAATTCTTTATTGATTTGATTTGGTTTGGTTTTTCAAAAATACCAAACCAAATGGACCATTTACACCCCTAGGGGAGGTGCTGCTGGAAAAAATATGAGCATGCATGCCAAAGATGTTAAGCCCCCGAGCTCTCCCTCGCCTTGAGCTTTGACCATTTTCAATGCAAAATTTTGCACCAAAATATTTGAAGTCGTGTTCCAAAATGCCAAAACTTTGGCTCAAGGGCTTTTGGGAATTCAAAGCCGTCTCCCATATGCAGCTTAAGCGTCCTGGCTTGGAAGGGGCAAAAGTGTAATTTCATGAGTGCCAACTCAGTCGGCTCATAATTTGGGCCTCTTGACTCGGCCCCTCCCCCCAACAGATAACACCTAAAATTTTCTTCTGAAACCGATCTTGGTGTCCGACGTCTTCCCGACTTTTTGAACCTTTCAGCCCTGAGAGCAAAAATAGAAATCTCGTCTTCTAGTTATTTTCTCTCTTTCTAAAATTTTGAATTTTAGCTTATTCCACTTTAAAATTTAATATCAACTTAAAATGCTCTCTGAATTGGTACTTTTTTAAGGCAATCAATATTCACCGCTACAACCATTTAATAACAAGATTAATCAATCTTTTTTTTTTCAAATTTTTTTTGTCAAGCTTCACCCTTTCTTTAATATATAATTTAAGAATTAGGAGGTAAGAACATAGTGATTCATGGTTCAACAATTTACATTAACCTCAAGAAAAAAAAATTAAACGTAGTTATAATTACTCTAAATATTATTCTATCAAAGAAAGAGTCAATAAATAATCTCCATACTATATAAGGAGTTGGCCGATATTGATAAACAGTTAGGAGGACTAAATATTCATTACCCTTATTAAAAGGTTTACTTGTTTTCTTCTCTCAGAATCATACAAGTGTGAAATATTATGTTTACTTCATTTATACAATAAAGAATCCCTTATACTGTGCACGCAATTCAGGCTTTATATTTTAATTTATATTTTAATTTTTTTATTGTATAATTGATGTACACAAAATATAAACATGTCTTTGTCTTTCTTCCTATTTGGTAAAAAAAAATATTTCAGAAAATAGAATTTATTAATGTAAACACTTAATTGGTGTGCTTGTTACACTATAACTATACTAATACAACCACAAAATAGAATTTATTGTAAATTATTAATGTCTCTTTAAAAATATATATATCGAATTGTTTACTCCAAGTAATTTTACAATGTTTTATACCAAACAACGTAACTTTGCTATCAAAATATTTTCTCATTTATGGGGTTTGCGAGGGTCTTCTATATATGTAGTCTTTCTTTGTCTAATAGCTTAAATTTCTAGATTAGACTATTAAATATGATATCAAAGCCAAGTTCAAACCCAGTTTTTTTTTTTTGTTAATATGTGGCTCTCCATACATCAATTTCACCTATCATTTTAAATATCGGTTTTGCACGCTAAAAGAGATATTATAATATTATACATTGCTTGTTTACAGAATTTATACTTACCTTATTATCTCTTCACGAATAGTGGCCAACAAAAAAAAAATCATAATTAAGTGACTCCTACAAGTGGACGATTACGGAATGCCACATGTAAAATAACTTTAACCTGCTATGAACTGAGATGACAAAAACCAATCAAAACAAGTAATGTTGATTAAGCTTTTTTAAGTCTAAAGTCCAAGTATGCAAGGACTGACCTGGTTCATTTCTTTCTTTTTTTTAACATAGTGATCAGGATAATATTTTTTACTTACTTATAGTAGATAGAAATAAAATCTAATTTTAATTCTCCAAAAAGTTGACTGAGATAGTGAGAAAATTATTCATATGACAAATCCTATATCTAGTTACATACTCGCCATTTAGAATAACTCTAAGGATGCACACCCATGATCAGCCCATTGGCGATCATGGGCGTGCATATCCCAAGCTTATGAGGATTCATGTCCCAGGGTTAAATAACAAGACGTTATATATTCTTTTCCCGACTTAACATCGTATTTAGCTTATGGGGATTCATGTCCCGAGACTTAATAACGACGCCGTGTTTATATTTTGCCCGACTTGTATTGAGTTTTTTTTATCTCCCATACTTTTTCTTGGATGCTTTTGATACTTGGTTGTTTACTTTAAAAAGCCATTTCAATGGCCTATATGTTAATTTCCTTTCCAAAAGCCTGAGACTAGGACAATTTTTTAGGTGTCAACTAAAACTCAGATGTTGATACTAATATAGACAAATTTTAAATTTTAAATCTTGTTTTTATTTTCTTCACAGGGCCAACAAGATTGTCAACCCCCTTGCTAGGCATGGGGGAGGGTTTGTTGTTTCACAAAAATAATATTTACAATATACGAAAATCGAGATTAGGTGAAACTTAAACATGAAGAGTACGTGCACGACGATATAGGTGAGCAGGGGAGCTAGCTCGAATGGGAGAGAAAGGGAGAGTGCATCCCGTTTCGGAGTAGCAGACAACCGCTTCGTCGGAGTTCGCCGTTGGTTTTCAGAGCTCCAGTCAAAGGCCGATCCGCGAGTTCTTCTTCACAGAGTCGGTGTCGAAGGTCAGACGAATACTGAGATTTCTTCTGCGAGCGGAGGAAAAGCTCTAACCAGACGCTCTTCATCGTCGTCGATCGAGACCTCGATTCACCAAACAAACCAGTTACAATCTCGGTCGAAACGCTCTACTTTGTCTCTGTTTTGGCCGAGAAAGATATGCTCCGTTCGATCGATTTTCTTGAAGAGATCTTGATAACACAAAGTTTCTTTGTTGCTAACCATGGTGTTTTAAGTCTGTTCGTAACGTGTGAGGCTGAGGATCTCGTTAAAATTAAAACAGAAAACCATTGAAAGATCTGCGTATTGCATGTTTGATAAAATGCCTGACAGAGGGTCGAATGTCAAGTCCCGTCTAAATTCAAGATCGATTCGTACTTGCTGTGTTTTTTGTTGAATCATATCTAATACTAGCATTTTCTCTGTGTTTCTATGCGATTTGATGTCTTTGCTTGAGTCCAACGTACATGCGTATCTCCAAGGCCGGAAAGCTTTTCGTCAGAGTATCCCCTTGCACCAGCGAAGTTAGCATTTCAAGGACATAGTAGTTAGCTCATATCACTTCATTCTAATGTATTTTTGCTTGTTAATTTTTTGGGATGCTGCGGTGAAAAGTGTGGATTAGGTAGGATGGTTTTTGTTAAGTTCCGCTATAATGGAGCAAGCGGGCAGAGGTGGTCAACGTTGGTCGGAATAAATGATCGGCGGTTGGAGATAGATGGGCGGTAATCTAAGTTCTGGTGATAAACTCGTCAACGATGGTATTTGTTTCGTTAAAAAAAAAAAAAAATGGCGCGAAAGATGGGGTTGCGGGTTGAAAATGGCGTTCGGGTAAAGGATGTCTGGAGGAAGAAGAGGAAGTACAGGCAGAAAAAGACAAAAAGACAAAAAGACAAAATGAATTTAAAAAAAAAAACATTAAAAATCCAGTTTTAATCCGACGCGGGCCGGATCCTGGTATAAGCGTCAGGTCAATGGGTCAGATCAGGTAAACAGTCCGAACCCATTCCCCGAATATATTATTAATAAGGGTTAATATCCTGAAAAACCCTAAATTAATACATTTGTGACAAATTTACCCCAAACTATTTTTTTGACCATGAAAAATCCTACCTATGACAAATTTACCCCGACTGACCATAAAAAACCATAAATTTGTACATTTATGATAAATTTACCCTAAACTAATTTAGTCGACCGCAAAAAACCCAAAACTGATAAATTTGTGATAAATATACTCTTCGCTAAATTGAATTAATACCACAAAAAATCATAAAAATTGTAAACTTTGACAAGCGGATCGTAAAATCCCAAATTGGTATACTAGTCAATTGTCACGTGTCATTTAACTTAATAATTTGATAATAAAATTTAACAAAAACTAACAGATGGTAAATTTGTCGTAAGTGTACTAGTTTGGGGTAAATTTGTCAAAAGTATACCAGTTTGGGGTTTTTGGTAGTCAAAAAAATAGTTTGGGGTAAATTTGTCACAAGTGTAGTAGTTTGGGGTTTTTCAAGGTATTAACCCTATTACTAATAATTATAAAAAATTTAAAAATCCAAAAAGTCATTAAAAATTATAAAAATTGAAAAAAAATTATAAAAATTCAGAAAATGATAAAAAAAACTTAGGAAATAATAAAAATTTAGAACATTCGAAAATCAATAAAATATCAGGATTTTTAGATAATCATTAAAGATTTTAAAAATCTGAAAAATATTAAAAAAATAAAAAATCGATAAAAACATTTAAAATTTTGAAAAATGAGAAAATTCATAAAAATTTAGAAAATTCAGAAAATCATTAAAAAATTAGAAAATTCAGGAAATCATTAAAAATTAGAAAATTCAGAACATATTAAAAAATAGAAAATTATAAATAAAAAAAATTCAAAAAAAATAGAAGCCCTTACAAATTGAAACCCATATTTGGACAAGTCTTTATAGTTTTACAATAGGGTTCTTTAGTGGTTTGGATTTTTTTTTTTAAGGAACAATATTAGGAAGTTTTTATCTTTTCTTTTTATTATACTCGGTTGTACTTTTTAATATATTGGATGTTATTTCTTTTGTTTTAGATTTGTCAGGACAAAACTTAAATTTTTTCAATAGGTTGTTATGGCATTAGTTAACATAACCAAGTTAGGTACTGAAAGGGTGTTAGTCTTAGGACTAACGTAATTAAATTCACGAGTCTATAATCTTTGATTGTATAAATAATAAGAAATTCTCCTGTATCTTACTGATTCCTAACTGCCCCAAAAAAGCTAGTGGCCACTTTTTTGTTAAAATTTACATAGGCTAAATTGATTGAAATTTTCAACATTTAAAGTCACGCATGGTATGAATTTGAGAGAGCTAGAGTCAAGGAATGGTCATCGGCCTTAAGTTGATAATATTCCTAAACCTAACAATGAGTTAGGTCACGACAAGTATATACTATTTTTTCATTCAAAAATATATAGTTTAATTCACATCTTATGCAATGAGAGCAAGAGCAACACCATTGATAGAAAATGATTAATAAATCCTTAAGCAATGTACCGATTTCTATTTATATGTTGGATCATTCCATTTAACTAGCCTTCCTTATTGTTGTGATTTATTTTGAGTTAACAACGTTTGAGAACAAAATCCAAAAGGATGACTCTCCAAAATTGCCACACGAAAACCAACAAAGCGCGAAGCAATGTTGGGCAAATTCACGAGAAAAATCCTGGGCCGACCCGATTTGAAACAAGCTCAGGTCAAAATGGGCCTCTTAAGACTGAAACGATGGGCTGTTTCTCTTGCTAGCTTAATTGGAACATGAATGAAAAGATGGTTTGGATTCGCTTTACATTTCATGAAAATTTTCTTCCCTACTTTTTTTTTTTTTTGTTCCCAGCATCATGATGATGATGATGATAAAGTAAATTTTTTGTTCCCTACTTTCTAATATCATCATCATCATCATCATCATCATTAAGTAAATTTTAACGCATCCCGATCATGAAAATGCTTTGACAAATTGTTCGTTCATATTAGTAGTCTTAACTAGTATCTTTAGGGCACTTCTACACTTTTAAACAATTTGTTTTATGTTAATTGTAATAAACTCTTCCAAAAAAAAAAGTCAAGGGATTTTATGTTCACTCTATAAAAAATTAGTTCGCTCTTAAATTATAATGCAGTGATTACTTACAAGTGGAACCCATGTTAGGATATCACTCGGCAAATCGACAGCCATCAAGTTCAGATTTTGGATGAATAATGGCAGACGGAAAGAAAAGAAAAAAAAATCAGATTTTTTTTTCCCATAACAGTTTAGGAACCATCTGAAGGAAGTGACACCCAGTCATAGCTGGAAAACCTATCTGAAATTAATTGCTTGGAAATAACTTGGCCAAAAAAATCCCATCAATTAATTAATCTCTATCCACTTCTCATTTGATGGAAGAAAAATGTCAAAAGTAGAGTAATCTTGATTTCGAATCTTACGCTAGTGACAGCCACGTTGATGACTTAAAGCATCTTCAGTCACGTTAGGTTTGGACCAAGGCCTTTTTCTAGACGATGACTTCTTGACAATATTTATCATTCCATAAAATATCATCAAGGGGTCAAATATTCGAAGAAACGAGGAAAAAAGACTGATGAGAAAGGAATTGTGTATATTTTCATTTTTTATATTTGCAATATCTTTACTTTTTAGTATGTAATCCTCTAAAAATCAAGCCATTTGACGGTCATAGTAAAGACTCTGTCGTCCTACTCTTAATAGAGCATGTCCCATATTATTGTTTGTCTAGACTAATCTATCTTCCGGCAATTGAGAATTTAAAGGAATAGCAATAATTTCCATAGTTCGTCAAATAGTTCCCTCGAAGTGCTTCCAAAAGGTCTCATATATTCTATCATTCGCCTATTGCGTATCAAGTTCCAACATAGCTAGCAACTTCTTTGCCCGACTTAACATCGTGTTTAGCTTATGGGGATTCATGTCTCGAGACTTAATAACGAGGCCATGTTTATTTTTTGCTTGACTTGTATCAAGTTTTTCATCTCCCATACTTTTTCTTGGATGCTTTCGATACTTGGTTGTTTACTTTAAAAAGCCATTTCAATGGCCTATATGTTAATTTCCTTTCTAGAAGCTTGAGACTAGAACAATTTTTTAGGCGTCAACTTAAACTTAGGTGTCAATACTAATGTAGATAATTTTGTAATTTTTAATTCTATTTTTATTCTTTTCACAGGGCTAACAAGACTGTCGAGCCCTCTCGCTAGCCATGTGGGAGGGTTTGTTGTTTCACAAAAATAATATTTACAATATACCAAAATTGAGATTAGGTGAAACTTAAACATGAATGTGCCATATGATATCGAACTTCAACTTGTTAGTACTCAGTTCAATAGTTTTACAAGTCCAATTGAGTTATTCTTTTTGTAAATTATTTATATGAATTTCGAGCCCAGTCCAAATTGAATTCAAGCGCAACTTCTGAATACTTCAATTTTCTTTTTCAATTGAGTTCATGCAAGAAATTCAATTCCCGATCAAGCTAAGCTCGAGCGAAGTTTCAACCGGTCAAACATGTGAGTCGATGCGCGTGGACTGAGAGACACCAGCCGAGCAGGTTATCACGTGGGCCGGTGGCACCTTTTGTCTTCGAGTCCTTGGCCGATTCTTCATCGTTCCAGATTCGTTGGTCGATTGCCACGTGTTCTGGTGGATCCGACGCTTCAGAATCTTCGGTTCTTTCTGCTTCCTTGGCTCTCTCTTTCCCCACTTTCTTCTTTCTCCTCCTTCATACTTCTTCAAAACAAGAGTCAACTCAGAGCCGCCTGGCAGCCACAATCCAAGATCTCTCTCTTCTCGCCCTCGACACCGTCAGGGCCGTTCGATCCATTGTCGTTACGGGTCAGCTTCATTTACTTTTGCACATCTATGGTTTTCCGCCGATCCCGACGTGGATCTCGCCCTCCAAACCCTCGCCGCCACGCGTTCCTTCGTCGTCCAGCAGCATATTTTTCTGAAATCGAAAGCTGAAAACGTTTTCACCAACCAAATGGCCCTGAGAGCGCTTGTTTCTTTGAAGCGAGCGAGAGCCAGAGCCAGGGCTTAGGGAAGAGATCGTCGACTTCACTGCCGATCGGGGAAGGGCAACCCCGGGTCAGAGGCCGCCGAGCATCTCCGAGAGCAAAGCCCACTCTGCTTCTGCTTTAAGCCCTTGATTTTCTTAGCAAGACTCTCTCTCTCTCTCTCTCTGTTTCGAAGCTTGACATTCTAGAGAAGCACATGTACCATCAGCTCTTCTAATGGCTGCTTCTTCGAATATGAAAAGGAATTATTACCATGTGTTCCTCAGTTTCAGAGGAACAGATGTCCGCCACGGCTTCCTCAGTCATCTTTATGCCGCTCTGGACCAGAGAGGAATACACACTTTTGTGGATTGCGAGGAGCTCAGGAAAGGAGAGGAAATATCACCGACGCTCATGAGGGCGATCGAGCAATCACGCGTTGCGATCATCATTTTCTCTGAGGACTACGCCTCCTCACCATGGTGTTTGGAAGAGCTCTTGAAAATCATGGAGTGCAAGGAGCAAAACGACCTGATGGTGGTGTTCCCAGTGTTTTACAAAGTGGAACCCAGAGAAGTGAGAGGGGGGAGAGAGAGTTATAAGAGAGCTATGGATAACCACGAGTCCAAGTTCGGGAAGGATTCAGAGAAAGTGAAGAGATGGAAGAGGGCTCTCCTTGATGCTGGTAACTTGTCTGGGTGGGACTTCAATGACAGGTACGCACAAATGTGATGCAGTGCTTTGCGATTGTTGGCTCATGATTGTTTGTTAGATATCAAATCGTATGTGTAGCTTCGAGTTGCCCAAACGATGCATCAAGTTCTTTGAATTCGCAGTAGACACAAAAGTCGAAAGACCAAAATTTGAAGCTAGCAGAAATTTCTGTCTTAGATAAGTAGTGTGCTTCCAAGGACCCGAGTAATTAGTGTCTTCAGGCGCACATTCTTTGTAATTTTCCTTCCGCAGACGTTGGCGCAGGTGTGTGTTATTTCTTTTCATTTTATTATTTGTTAATCTTCTTATGAAATTTTCCTTATGACGTTAGACGTTGAATTCCTGCCATGGCTTGAAATGGTAAAACATGTTTCTATTTCTTTTGAGAGCTCATCAGAGATGACGAAGCGGAGCTCATAAAATCCATCACCGAGGAATTATCAGATCGTCTCAGACCAAGATCCTTATATGTCGCTAAGTATCCAGTCGGTATAGAATCCCAAGTTCAAAAACTGATAAGTTTGTCACAGCCAGCTGGCAGTGATGTTTTGATGATAGGTCTATGGGGACCTGGAGGCATGGGAAAGACGACGATTGCTAAGGCACTATATAATGCTATTGAGAACCAATTTCAGGGTTGTAGTTTTTTGGATCGAGTTAGAGAAAGATCGAACCAAAGTGGTGGTCTTGTTGCTTTGCAAGAACAACTTCTATCTCAGATCTTTTCTCGTCCAAAATTTACGGTCTACACTGTTGACGAAGGAATTAGTTTGATACAGGAAAGACTATGTCGCAAGAAGGTTCTCCTAGTTCTCGATGATGTTGATGATATGGATCAACTGAATGCCTTAGCTGGGAAAGGTGATTGGTTTGGCCAAGGGAGTAGAATCATTATTACATCAAGAGATAGACATTTATTAACTTCTCATGACAAAAATTATGTGTATGAAGTTAAAATTTTGGAAGACAATGAAGCACGAGACCTTTTTGGTCAGCATGCCTTTACAAACAGCAATAAAGTAGAAATAAGAAGGGATCTCATCGATGGAGCACTGCATTATGCCGGCGGCCTTCCATTAGCCCTGGAAGTGTTGGGCTCATTCCTACGTGGAAGAAAGGAACCTGAATGGGAAAGTACGTTGCATAAACTCTCTAAAATTCCCGAATCAAAAATCAATCAAGTTCTCAAGATAAGCTTTGATGGATTAGACGTGAATGAGAGGGAGATTTTCCTTGATATTGCTTGTTTCTTTAAGGGGAAAAGTATAAAGGACATCAAGGAAGTTCTTGACAGCTGTGATTTTGACACAACCATAGGAATAAAAATTCTCATCGAAAGATCCTTGATAAAAAATGAGGATGAGACCCTGCAAATGCATGATTTGATTCAGTCGATGGGTCAAGATATTGTTAATCAAGCATGTCATGATGATCCTGGGAAACGCAGCAGATTATGGCTTTTGAAAGATGTTGAGGACGTTTTTTGTTATAATACGGTAAAAGTTGTTTATGTTAGTTTTGCTACATTTCGGTTTACATTACTCTAATTTGAACGGTCTAACGTAAATCTTTATTGAAAATTTTGTCTGACAACTGAATTTGCTCTGTTATGGATAGGGGACAGATGTAGTAAAGGCCATAGTATTGGACCGACCCCTACTAGAAGCGATAATCATCAGTCCTGATACTTTCACAAATATGAAAAAGTTGAGAATACTCATTTTGCTTAAAGTTCATATCTCTTCACAAGCTCAAGTACGTCTCCCTAACGAGCTAAGATGGCTTGAATGGCCCAATGCCCCGAATCTAGAATTTGGCTCTAGTTTGATTAAACTTGTGAGACTCAATGTCCCGAGAAGTCATATCAGACAATTAGGGGGCAACTTTCAAGTAAGCCCTCGTGATGATTAGCTTTTCCTTTTTATAGCTATAAAAAATATTTGCAGAGCTTAATGACTTCACTAGTATGTTTTTGCAGAAGTTTAGAAAGCTGAAGTCCATCGATTTCAATGAATGCAAGTCCTTGGTTAGTATTTGCGACCTGTCATCGGCTCCAAATATGGAGAAATTGATTCTTGATGGGTGTGAGAGCTTGGTGAAGGTTCACCCATCTGTTGGAAATCTTGTCAAGCTAGAAGTTTTGTCGCTAGAATCGTGCTCTAATGTTAGTATTTTTCCTAACACACTGAGGACTAAATCTCTTCAAATCCTTCGTCTCTCCGGTTGCTCTAAACTTGAGAAGTTCCCAGATATTGACGGAAATATGGAACATCTGGAAGGAGTTTCTCTAAATAGGACAGCTATTAAAGAACTCCCTGCATCAATTCAAAATCTTGTCTCTGTTAATTGGATGGATTTAGCATTTTGCAAAGACCTTGTGAGGCTTCCATCACACGTTTATAAGTTGAAAAGTCTCTTTTATTTGAATCTTGAAGGCTGCTCGAATTTAATCATGTTTCCAAAAAACATTGAGGATTCAATTGATCCTGATGGCCATTTGGGATTCCAAAATCTAGGTTGCCTAAGTCTTCGGGGCTGCAATCTATCAGAATTAGAGTTCCTTGAAAGTTCTTCCAGTTTTCCCGAGTTGCGGTTTCTAGACCTTTCATATAACAAGTTTACTCATTTGCCGACTTGCATCAAGTACTATTGTTTCCGCACATTAATTGTTAAGGGATGCGAGCTACTACAAGAGATTCCTCAGCTTCCATCGAGTGTTTGCACACTATCAGCACCTTGTTGCGAATCCCTACGAAAACTCCCAGATTTGTGCGGTGGTTCCCCTTTACTCTTTCTTGAGGTTGACTTGTCGTCAAGTTGTGAAGGGGTCGATGTGGATGATGTGGTTAATTTGTCATTACTCGAGGTCTCTCTCTCTCTCTCTCTCTCTCTCTCTCTCTCTCTCTCTCTCTCTCTCTCTCTCTCTCTCTCTCTCTCTCTCTCTCTATATATATATATATATATAAGCTTGATATGCTTACATTTGTGTGACAGAATCTGCCAAAAATAAGCTGGGTCGATATTATCCTAATTGGAAGAGAGATGCCTAAATGGATTCTCCCTTGTGAAGAGGATTCCATATTTTTCATGGTTCCACGGGACTTGTATAACAAGATCAAAGGACTAGCAGTCTGTGTTGTTCTTAGCCTAGAGGAAGGAAAAGTGGTCGACGTTCAATGTGATGTCATGATACGTGTTAATGGCCGAAGCGCGATGGTCCGTACGAAAGATTTTTCTTCAATGGAATCTGACCATGTGTGGCTTTATTATTGTTCACGCGGTGGTCACTTTGGAGTGGAGATGCTTTTGCAAAATGATTGGAGCCATTTCCAAGTTTGCGTCAAAGCAAAAAAGGGAAGCATAAAGAAGTGTGGATTCCGTCTAATATGTGAGCAAAAGGAGGATGATCTAAGGGTGATGTTCCCAGCACCAAAGCAATATGAAGGTATTTTGGGAGGACTTCATAATAAGATAATTCAACAGACACCGAGGAAGAAGATACTCCAATTGAAACAGATGCAGAGGAAAGCTTATCACCTTTAACAAAGAAGATAAGACGGTCTTAACTACAGCGAAACCGTGGGTTCCAATGTCTTTGCCTTTCCCTTTTTTGGGCCTCCACTAGAGATTTGCAAGTGTCTGCTCCTTCAATTAGAATTCAAGATCATTATAAAACAGAGGTTTCGCACCATGCTACTAACATGATTGGGGAACAATTCTATTTTTGGCCTCTGATTCTTTATGATTTGTAATGCAGAGTGCATTAACCCAAAAATTAAGAGGATTCTTGTTGAAATGGTCATGGTCTTCTAAGTTGCTCCGTGTAATTTTTTGGATGGGCCTTTGTCGCATCTTTTAATCCAATTCCAATTAATGATGCCAATACTTCATAATTCAAATTCTAAGATAGTAAGTTTTGCTAAATCTAGTATAATGTATATCTTTAGGAAAGTGTTGTTTGAATTGTCTCAAAGATCAAGAGGCCTATACAGGGAAATTTAGTTGATTCTTCTATTGTTACTCAGCAGCTTGCATTGGATAGGTATAAAGGGAGAGCTCTAGTGTATGAGAAACGTTGCATTTTAGCAAAGGAGATTGACTTCAAGGATATTCATGAAAAGCAAATAGTATTTGGCAAACACCTTCTAAAATAAGTATTGCAAAGCAATTTTTAGAATGAATAAAAAAATTAAAAAGGTAGAACGAAGGAACTCGCAGGTACATATAAAAGCACAAGCGGGGGGCACACCAGTAGGACTTGTGCCGACCTTGTGCGACCCTAGGCAATACACCGCTGAGGTCAACCAAACTTAGGAGACGCGACATCGGTGTTGCTTGACCCTAGGCGACACGACATTCAACGCTAGTGTCCGATGACCTCAATTGGCGGAATGTTGGAAACACACAACTAGGCAATGCGATGCTCAACCTTCGGCAAGCTAAATCTGACATCAAGCAACCCTCGCAAGGCTTCTTGGAACCGTACAACCCTTGATGAAGCTTTGCCGGTGTCCATTAGCCCTTGGCCTCCTTCATGAAGCTTCCTAGCCATGACCAACCATGGCTTTCTCCCTCCTAAACAAGGTTGAGGGACAAAACATTATTACAAATATATTAATGATGGTAAGATTATAAGAAAAAAAAATCATTAAACTCCCAAACTAGCATTCGGAAAATACTAAAGCTCAAAGGTGAGGCTTGCCTCAAGCTTCAAGCATTTCAAAGCAGAACTTTTCGCTAAAGTCTTTTAAATTGTGTTACCAAATATCAGAACTTATTTTAAGAACTTTTGAAAGCCCAAAATAGCTTAATTCAAGATGACGGAGCACTCCAATTTTTAAAGGCCAAATTGGATGGGATTGAAACGAAGGGCAAAATTGGAATAGTGTATCACTTTGGGGGTCCTTATGGGTCAAAAAATAATTTTTAGTAAATTATTTAAGGATACTGGTTTAAGATTTTCCGTGATATTAATCAAAATAATATTTATGTATTATTTTTTTTCTTTTTTACCTTTTGAAGAGTTGAGTCTGATTCATTTGGCAAGTAAAATGCTAAGTAACATTTTAATAATTTCCACTGAGAATATTAGTAAGTTAAGTTCATATTAGGATTGCCTTTATATTCTTCATTGGCTTTCACCAAAGTTCATTCTCTTTCTCACTTTCTACCATTAGTCACCCTTTGTTTAAGTCCAGCTGGCTCGATATTGTCTATTTGAAATGCAAAATTCAATAAAGTAGAAATGTCGTTGCCCATAGCCAAAAATAAGATTACTACACTCTCCAAAAAAGTGACCCAATCACATTATCAAAGAATACGATATGTCAAATGCTCGTTACAAAACTATTAATTGCAATCGTTAAGTTTCGAAATCATGTACACCGGTAATATCTTTTTTCGATATTTCATTCATTATATCGTAACACGTATTCACCTCAAGTTAAATCTACCATCCATGATCAAATTCCAAAATTATAGCATCACCCCCTCCTCCTCCTCCTCCTCCTCCTCCTTTTCCTCTCTCTCTCTCTCTCTCTCTCTCTCTCTAGATAAAAAGATGGAGAAGAGCTATCAATACTAGCCACCCTTTTTGAAATGTGCCAACCCATTAAGAGTGTATACTTAATTTCGCATCTTATTATAATTGGAGAAATACTACCTATGAAAAACAATTAGTACTCCTAGAGCAATATGCCGATTCTATTTAGACATCGAGTCATCCCGCATAATGAACCTTTCCTAATTGTTGTGATTTATATTGTATTAACAACGTTCGAGAGCAAAATCAAACGGATGACTCCAACCTTTGCAAATCATGCCACCTAAAAAGTCAACTAGCACGAAGCGATGTTGGGCAACTACTCGGACAAAATCTTGGGCCAACTAGAATTGAAACAGTCTCGGGTCAACTCCACCAAATAGGCAACCAAGATTGAAATGATGGGCTGATTCTCTTGTTGATCCTCTAGCCAGACTGAAGAATGGGCCATCTTCATACCTCATATTTAAAATAAATCGACCTTATCAAGATTAGAGATCATATCATCAATAATCATAAAATTCAACCCCCAACTCATCTCAATTAAAGATAATGTGATAGCTGCTTATTACTAGAACCAATGTTAGGAGATCACTTGACCAATTGAGAGCCGTTTAATTCAACATTTGAATTAGAAACCATAAACAACGAAAAAAAATCCTTTTCACAACACTTTCTAAAGTTTATTTGAGGAAACTATGAGAAAATGACATCCAACTACTGCTGAAAAACCTATTTGAAATTAATTGTTGGGAAATATCTTGGCCAAAAAAATCCTTCTTATATTAATTAATCTTTATTTACTTGTAAACTTTTAATTGAAGAAAAATGTCAATAGTATAGTGGTCTTGATCTCGAATCTTGCATGAGCGATAGCCACATGGACGACTTCAAGCATCCTCAATTATGTCAAGATGGACCAGGCCTTGTTCTAGACAATGACTTGTTGACATTCTATAAATATCATCAAGGGGTCCAAAAGATCAAAGAAGTGGGGGAAAATGAAGAAAAAGAAAGGCATTGCCTGTATTTTCACTTTTGATATTTGCAATTAACTCCTATATATATGGTATTTTAGTATATGATCCTCTAAGTTTTTTTTTTTTTTTTTGCATTGGTAAATATTTTCATTAGATTTAACAAGCTTAATTCTCCAAAATTTTGTTCCAAAAGCAATCTTCGACAAGTGTAGACAAATCTTTGCAACGATCCAACAAAGCAACATTGACAATTCCTACCGAAAATGAGCGGATGCAAAAGATAAATTGGCCAAAGCTAGAAAGAGAGCAAGATAAAACAGTGGTAGGATTATCCTAATGTTATCTTTTCTTTTTACCTAAAGGATATTTTTATTTTCTTCTTTAATTTTGTGCTAAGTAATTTAATGGTCATATTTCACGTGTAATTGACTTTTCATTTTTCCTTTCTTCTCCAACCAGTGTTCTCTCTGTGGCCGTTGAATTCAGTTTATTGTAAGAAAACGTGGCACTTGATTTCAACATGTGACATCCCGATTTTCCAATTCTATTTTCAATAAATTGAGACGGGCATTTCGTTGGCACGCATATAGTTATTTTCCTTGAGTCAAACACTCATGTGGAAACTAGTCTATCGGGTGAAGTCGTTAAGAAATTCTAATGCATCAGACTCGATAATTTGACCCGGAAGCGATCTTTCGACCGAGCTAATCTGTAAGGGTCATTACGACACAATTAAAAATCGATTAGAGATCGGAGATAGGTCGACTCGACAGAGTAATGTGATCAGGTGTGGGTGATTCCACCAGATCGCACAATTCTTGTCGATCGGCACTGGACCGACTTTTCTATCGATTGGGTACCCTGTGTTCGTATTTGAAACCTTAATATTACCCCGACAACCGAAAGTCACCAATGTTTCAAAGATGTACATTGTGGCTTGAGATGATCAATCACAGGTCAAATGTATGAAAATTTCTAAAGACTACCTGGTAGGTTGGGCCGCGCTAGTGTCGTGCCAAAGTAAAATTAACCGTGAAATTGAGATCGAATTCAGAAATTGGAAGTCATGGTGTGTCACAAATCATTTTAGGATCATTGATTCATCTTTAGAAGATTTTTCATGTAATTAGAATTTTTCAGAAATTAAATCAGAGAATGGTTAATTTGGCTCGAGAAATTAGTAGGCCCGCATTTGGTTGCGCTTTTGGGACTTAAGTTGGTTCTATGGACAAGTGAAGATGCAAATTAAAGTGTAGTGACATTGGATTAATTTTATGGATTTTAATTGGATTCAATTGGAAGAGAATTGATGAGAATTGAAGAAATTGGATGTACAAGAATTGGACCTTGGCAGAAAATGAAATTGCAACCATTGGAAGAGGTTGTGGAGGATTGGGTGAGTAGATTGTGAGGTCATCCTAGGTCATGGTGGGCCACCTTGATTGGATGAAGGAAAAAGAGAAAAAGAAAAGGTAAAAGAAAAAGAAATGGCCCCCTTCTCTCTCCTCCCTCTCGTCGGCTCCCTCTCTCCCGATTTCTTCTTGCTGCTGGATGGAACTGAGCAGACCAATGGAGCCGAAGAAGCCGCCGGACCTCACGCCTTCGCCCGTTCACTCGTCGTCGCCGCCGCCTCGCGCTGCCCGCGCCTGCTTGCCGGTCAGCTCGTCTCCCCACTCCGCCTCAGCCCGCGTCCCCAGCAGATTTGAGAACCCCGAACCAGCAAGCCGAAGACCGTTTGAAGCCAGCAGCTTCGCCTGTCGCCGAAGCTCGCCGTCGCCACTGTCGTTCGTGCGCGAAGCTCGCCGCCGCCGCCGTTGTCCGTGCGTGAAGCTCGCGTGCCCACGTGCCACTTCGCCGGATAGCCGTCACACGCTGCTCCGCCCTGCTCGCCCGGCCCCGAGCTCCTTCCCCTTCGTCCAGCTGCTGTCGCCGTCGCTAGGGTCGCCGGAGCTACTGCCTCACCCGCACGAGCTGCTGCCGCCCTCCTCCACCCATTATGACGCCGGAACCGCCTCCTCCAGCCCCAAATCAGTAGCTGGAAAATGGGTATGGCAACCCATGTTTGGCCCGTTTTGGCCGCCTTCCTGAGCTCGAATGCTCGGCCCGCCTTGAGCAAAGTCGATCCTCGCGTCGTCCCCGTCGTTTTGGTCCGCTCGGTTCGTTAATCGGGTGAGTTTAACTCACTAAACCTCGATTAGATGGTTAATTATGCTTTAGGTGTGCTTAGTTTAAGTTAATTAAGCTTAGATGGTTAATTTAATTTTTTAATTGTGAATTAGATTAAGAGGTTGGTTTAACTTAAAGTATGTTTAGTTAAGGTTAAATTGATGTTTATATTAGTATAATGGTGATTTGACATAAATGAATTACTTTTAGGATTAAATAAATATTTCGAAATTGTTTAATAATTTAATAATATTTTATTATTCGAAATTATTAAAATATTATTATTTAATTATTTTCGGAATAAATTTAATTATTTATTAAATTCCGAAAATTTTGTGAGGACCTTAAACTCTCAGAATTTTGTATCGGTCGTTGCTGTGTAGTCAGATTTTGAAATTGATGATTAGATATTATAAATTGAGTTTGGATTGTGAAAAATATAGATATTATTATTTAATTAATTTTCGGAATAAATTTAATTATTTACTGAATTTCAAAAAATTATTTTGGGACCCTAAATTCTCAGAATTTGTGCCGATCACTGCTGTACATTTAGAATTTGAATTTGATGAATGTATGTGGCAAATTGAGTGTTGATTGTGATAAATAGGGATTTTATTCATAAAAGTCCAAGTGTCGGGTTTTAATGCAAAAATTGGATTTTCAATATTATATTAAATAGTGGGGTTTGAAAAAGTGAGATATTGGCTTTCTGGTTTGAAATTAGCATGCCCCCACACACGTGAGTAATTTCTGGAATATTTTTAATATGAAGAAGAATGATCGGGATCACTATTTTAAGTGGAAGCGTTGAGTAAAATGCAAAGTGTCATGGGGCCGAGTATGATTTGGCTGTGTGATAATTAAGAGGAATCGTCCTGGGCTGTTGAGCCGGACTTGCCCCTATATGGGATGCCCACGCAGTGGTTGCGGGTCGCTGTAGATTCTGGGCCCATGCTCCTTCGGGAATGCGTCGACGTATTGACGAAGCCGCGCTCTAAGGTGGAGAGGCGATGCCTGGCTATATGCCAGTAGATAGCCAAACTGCGAGTAGGCTATGCCATTGTGTGGCAGTGAATAACAATTGGAATGCATGTTGAGTGTTGTTGATGTGTCGGATTATGGGACGGAATTGTGTGGCATGGAATGTGACGTGTCATAATGATTTAGTCTTATAATTAGGACCCCCGCAGTTGTTGGTTATATGAAAGTGAATGCGTTCCGGTTGTTTAAGTTCCTATTGCTATCTGTGATTGAGTGATTTGAATTATGCTAACCTACAAGAAAGAACTGAGGCGAGGTAAGTCTTCTATGTGATGTGGCTAGGCTACCCTTGAGCGTATTTTCTTTCTAATAGGGGTTTAAGGGGTTGGACTTGCTGAGACATTGTCTCATCCCGATTTAGGGATTACAATTTCAGGTCCCTGGTGGACGGAGCGGCTAGATAGCTTTGGTTGGCCTTGAGGAGTTTCAGAGGTGAAGTCATAAGATTGGAGAACGTGTTCGACTTGTAGGTCGTAGGACAGTTCCTTTTTAAGAGCTGGTCTTTTGTAGACTTTTGGCTATAGACCTCTGTTTGTAATTCTGTTGAATTTTGAAAGTGTTATGTTGTGGTTTTGCTTCCTGCTTTTCTATCCCGTATTTCATTGTCAGGGATTTTATAATACATTACACTTGCGCAATAATAAATGAATGGGGTCGGCGACACTATCTAGGAATGTCGCATTTGCATGACCATGGTGGGATGTTGGCATGCTCGAGGTTCGGGGCGTGACACAACTGTCAAATTGTCTCCGGAAAAAAAGAAGGAAAATGATAAAATCGTCCGACTACACGAGCCGTCTGATTGAGTGTATTTCCAAGGGTAACCTTGGCTATCCCTCCTGGAAAAGAGGGGATGTCGGAAATTTCTTAATTTTTGGTGTCCGTCGTTTCTCAAATTTCCGAACTCCTTAACCTGTTGCATGCCATTCAGGTTTTATATTTTAGTTTTCTAATATTAGTTAATGTAAAAAAAATGTTAACACGTGGCATTCTTTCTTCCTATTTGGTGAGGTTAAAAAAATCTTATGCAAAATAGAGTTTATTAATGTACACTCTTAATTCATGGGTTTGTTATTCTATCACTATACTAAATCCAGCCACAAAATATAATTTATTTTAAGTTATTAATGTCCGCTCTATTCAAGTGATTTTACAACGTTTTATACCAAACAAAGTAAATTTAGTATTTTTTTTTATTCTACTCTACTCCTACTCTAACTCAATTTACAATGTTTATACCAAACAAAGTAACTTTAGTATGCTTTTTTTTTTTTGCCGGGCATACTCTATTCCTACTTTAATACTCATTCTCAAACTTTTGTCTTACCTCTTTATAAAGCGTGGAAGTCAAAATCTATATTTGAAACTATATCGTTTCCACATCAACCTTCTTGAGAATGTGGCAATCTAAACCCCCTACCTCCCCATTCTTATATGAGAAGGGTGGAACCCCAATGGTTAACTTTATGTCTTTCTATCTATAGGGTTTACACGGGTTTCATATACATGTATTCTCTATCAGTGTAATGCTTTTTGTTTTTGGGTTGGACAATTTAATATACTCACAAAGCCAAGTTCTAAACCAGTTTTTTTTTTTTTTGGCACTCCTCATTTGTTAAATCCACATGTTGGTCTCACATTAAATTTACACACTAAGAAGCTTATTATAGAATTACACATCACTTGTCTAAGAAATTTATACGAACCCTCCCCATGAATCGCAACCAACAAAAAAGTATAATTTACTCCTTCAAGTGAATAATTACAAAATACCAATTGCTAAAATTAAAATGCCGAAGTTCGTTGTATGCATCTTAATTTTTTAAATAATGATTAATTGACTTACACTTTACAAAATGAAAGTGATGCATCGTAGAATCATTGTGACATCAAGAGATAAACATTTGCTAACTTCTCATAGAATGAATTGTGTGTATAAAATTAAACCTTTAGAATACGACAAAGCATGAGAACTTTTTCATCAGCATGCCTTTCCAAATAGTAGGAAAGTTGGAATAAGAAGGGATCTCATTGATAGGGCACTGCACTATGCTGACGGCCTTCCATTAGCCCTTTAAGTGTTGGGCTCATTCTTATATGGAAGAGAGGAATCTGCATGGGACAGTACATTGCATAAACTCTCAAAAAGTCCCGACCAAACTATCAATCGAGTTCTCAAAACAAGCTTCGATGGATTGGGGGGTAGTGAGAGGGAGATTTTCCTCGATATTGCTTGTTTCTTTAAGGGGAAGAGAATAGAATACATCAAGGAAGTTCTTGATAGCTGTGATTTTGACCCAATTATAGGAATAGAAATTCTCATCGAGAGGTCCCTAATAAAAAATGTGAATGGAAACTTACAAATGCATGATTTGGTTCAATTGATGGGTAAGGATATCGTTAAACAGGAATGTCCCGATGATCCTAGGAAGCGTAGTAGGTTGTGGCTTTTCGAAGAGGTTCAGGACATTCTACGCGAATATACGGTAAAAGTCGTTTATGTCCATTTTACTGAATCTCAGTTTTTACATTACTCTAATTCAGATAGTAAAATGTAAAACTCAATAGGAAATTTTGTTTGATGACTGAATTTGCTTTGTTATGAACAGAGAAAGAATGCGATAAAGGCCATAGTATTGGACTTGCCTACACTAGAAGAGATGACCATTAGTCCTAATGCTTTCACAAACATGAAAAGGTTGAGAATGTTTATAATGCCTAAAGTGCATATCTTTTCACGAGGTCCAATATGCCTCCCTAATGAGCTTAGTTGGCTCGAATGGGCCAATTACCCGGATCTAGAATTCGGCCCTGGTCAAAAGAAACTTGTGAGGCTCTATGTCAAGAACGGTCATATCAAACAATTAGGAGGCAACTTTCAGGTAAGCCCTTGTGATGATCAGTTTTCACTTTCTAAAGCTATGAATATATTTGCGGAGCTGAATGACCGCACTAGTATGTTTTTGCATAATTTTATAAATTTGAAGTCCGTCGAGTTTTGCGATTGCAAGTTCTTGGCTATTGTTCCTGATCTTTCATCGGCTCCAAATCTGGAGAGGTTATATCTTTTAAGGTGCGAAAGTTTGGTGGAGATTCACCAATATGTATCTTGACAAGTTAAAACTTTTGTCGATATCAAGTTGCTCTAATCTTAGGATCTTTCCAAACACACTCAAGAAAAAATCTCTTCAAAACCTTGATCTCTCTTATTGCTATAAACTTGAGAAATGCCCTGATATTCCGGAAAAGATGGAACATTTACAACATCTTGATCTACAATGGACGGCTATTAAAGAACTCCCTACATCAATTGAAAATCTTGTCTCTGTAGAGACAACAGATTTAGGATATTGCAAAAACCTTACAAGGCTTCCATTGAGCATTCATAAGTTGAAAAATCTCAAGGCTCTCTATCTTTACAACTGCTCGAATCTTGCCATGTTTCCAAAGAACTTGGAGGATCCAATTGATCCTGACGGCGATTTGGGATTCCCAAGTCTAAGTTGGCTAGACCTTTGTGACTGCAATTTATTAGAAGTAGAGTTCCTTGAGAGTGCTTCCAGTTGTCCTGCATTGACACACCTAGATCTTTCAAATAATAAGTTTACTCATCTGCCGACATGCATCAACAATTATGATTATTGGAAAGACTTGTTTGTTTATAGCTGCAAGGAAAGCAAAGGGGTCAGTGTGGCTGATGTGTCACCACTCAAGGTCAGTCTCTCTCTCTCTCTCTCTCTCTCTCTCTCTCTCTCCCCCCCCCCCCCCCAACCCCCCTCCCGGGTCCCTCTCTTAGATTTTGAATGTTTGATACGTGTACTATCTGGACGACAGGTAGTTGAGATTCTTGTAAATGGAAGAGCAATGCCTGAATGGATTCTCCAGTGTAAAGAGGACTCCATATCTTTTATGGTTCCCCCAGACCTACGTGGCAACTTCTTAGGATTAGCACTTTGTGTTATTCTTGGCCAGAATAAAAAAACGCATGTTCGAAAATCTTTTTGAGGTCAGAATATTTGTTAATGGCAAAAGAGAGTATTTCCGTTTGACATTTATTTCTCCATTGGAATCCGATCATGTGAGGCTTGTATATATCCCAAGCGACAATAAGAGAGGAGAAGAGAAGCTTCTGCAAAACAATTGGAGCCATATCCAAGTTTGCTTCGGCGCACCAGAAGGAAGCATAAAGAAGCGTGGATTCCGTCTAATATGCGAGCAACGGAAGGATGATATGAGAGTCTGTTTTCCAACACCATCAGCCGATGGAAACAAATTGGAGTTTCAAGGAAAGATACTCGAAGACAATTCTCAATCAATGAAGAAGATAATCCAGTGGGACTGAACTCAACAAGAAGATGAGATGGTCTTAGCGATGGCGAGAGCATGGGTTCAACTCGCACCACTTTTTGAGGTAGCGATTCTTGGGGATGCGAATTGGGATGCAAACTGGTTGATCTTGATTCCAATGCCTCTTGCTTTTCCCTGTTTTTATCTTGTCTCTACTAGAAATTTGCAAACGTATGCTCCTTCAATGTCAAGTCAAAATCACGCCTCTTGCTTTTCCCCGTTTTGTCTTGTCTCTACTAGAAATTTCCAAATGTCTGCTCCTTCAATTAAAATTCGCATAATGCTACTGACATGGTTGAGGAACCTTTTATTTCCTTCTCGTTCTCTATGATCTGTGATGCAAAGTGCACCAATCCAAAATTAAGTGGATGCTTGTTGAATGGCCATGGCCTTCCAAGTTCAGTGAAATATATGACATAGATCTCTTGTCACTTCTCTTAATCCAATCAGTGATGCCAATACTTCATACTCTAAAATTCTAAGATAGTAAAGCTTTGCTTCCTGAGGAAAGTGTTGATCTAATCGTCTCAAAAATTGAAAGGTCTACACGGGAAAGATTAGTTGATTCCTTTGTTGTTCTTAAGGAGATTGCAAGACTTTTCATATAAGCAAAGGGTGTTGACTTAAAAGATTTCCTTGAAAAGCGAATGGTGTTTGACAGACGACTTGTAAAATATTTATTACAGAACAATTTTTAGTATAGAGGAAAAAATAAGAAAAAGAAAAATAGAGAAGGAAAGAACTTGCAGTTGTATATGATAACAAAGCGGGGTGACATTGTGCCGACATTGTGCAACCCTAGGTAACGCGCCTCTAAAGTCGAGCAAACCCGGCGACGCAACACTGAGGCCGAGTAAAACTAAGTGACACAAGGCTAGTGTCACACAACCCCAAATGATACTACACTGGGGCCACACTACTAGGCAATATGACGCTTGACCCGCAGCAAGCTAAATCTGACATCGAGTGACCCTCTTAAAGCTCCTCGACGTTGCATGACCCTCGGCAAAGCTTTGCCGATGTCTTTCAACCCTCGGCTAAGCTGCACCAGCATCCCTCGGTCCCTCTTCAAAGCATCCCGGCCATGATCAACCACATCTTTCTCTCTACTATCGAAGGTTGAGGGGTAAAATATGATTGCAAATATATTAGTGATGGTAAGATTGGAAAGACAAAAACTTTAGTAAACCTAAACTTGCATTTCAAAAATGCTAAAACCTATGCTCGGAGGCTTACCTTGAACTTTGAGCTTTTTCAAAGCAACACTTTGGATCAAAATCTTTGAAATTTTGTTATCAAACATCAAATCCTTGACTCAAGGGCCCTTGAAGGTCCAAAATAGCTTAATTCAAAATGACTCAATACTCAAATTTTTAACGGCCAAATTAGACGGGATTGAAACGAGGGTAAAATTGAAATACCGGTACTACTTAAGGGGTTTTTATGAGTCCGAATTTTTTTTTAAAGTAAATATGTTTGAGTACTACCAGTTGAATATATTTTATGATATTAATCCTAGTAATATATATGTATTATTTCCTCTCTCTTTTCTCCCTTTGAAGAGTCAAGTTTCATTTCATTGGGCAAGTGAAATGCCAAGTGGCATTTTGATAATTTCCTGTCAGAATTTTGGGAAGTCAAGCTCCTACTAGTATTGCCTTTGTATTCTTCCCTGGATTTCACTAAAGTCATTCTCCTTATACTTTCCCTCCCATCAGTCGCCCTTCGTATTAGTCTTGGCGGTCCCAAATCGTCCATGGTCAAATGCAAAATTCAATAGAGTAGAAATGATATCGCAAATCACTTTCTGAAGGCAAGAACTGGCAAGAGCAAAAGATTACAATAGTCTCCGCACATGCAACATAATCACATCACGAGAAAATATGAGATGTCAAATGCTTGTCACTAAACTATCACTTACAATCATTAAGGATTTGAGATTATACATGCTAGTGATGTCTTATGTCTTTTTTGAATTGTAACACGTGTTCATCTCACATATATTTACCACAAATGATCAAATTCCAAAATCATGGCATCGCCATCTTCTCTCCTCCCCCTCCTCTCCCTCCTCTTTCCCTCCCTCTCTCTCTCTCTCTCTCTCTTTAACACAAGTACATGCACAAATTAATTTACACATCACAAAGAATAAGAAAGAACTACGAACGCTAGTGGCTATTTTCTAGGTGTAACCCCATAAAAGAGAATGTATATAATAAACATCGACTCTTATCGAATTGTATTTTATGGGAGCAACACCTTTGACAGAAAATGATTAAAAAAAACCGAAGCAACAAAAAGATTTTATTTAGACATCCTATCATTCTGTTTCTTTTTTATGACCCTTTCCGAGTTGTTATACCTTATTTTGAATTAACAACATTCAAGAACAAATTCAACGGGATGAGCAATGTTGGGCAACTACTCGAGCAAAATCTTTGGGCCAACCAGATTTGAAAAAGTCTCGGGTCAACTCCACCAAATAGGCAACCAAGACTGATATGATGGGCTGATTCTCTAGCTGATCCTCTAGCAAGACTGAAGAATGGGCCATGTTCACTCCTTGTATCTAAAATAAATTGACATTGGGTTGTCGACCTTACCATGATTAGAGATCATACTTTAACTTAAAATTCAAACCCCAACTTTTTTCAATTAAAAATAATGCGATAGTTACTTACTAGTGAAATCGATGTTAAGAGATCACTTGACCAATTGAGAGCTGTCAAATTCAACATTTGAATGAAAAACCACAAACAACGACGACAAAAAAAAAAATCCCATTGTTCACAGCACTTTCAAAGCAATACTAAACTTTATTTGAGGAAACTCTTAGAAATTGACACCTGACTACAGCTGAAAAACCTATTTGAAATTAATTGTTGGGAAATATCTTGGCCAACAAAATCCTTCCTAAATTAATCAATCTCTATCTACTGGTAAATTTAATTGAAGAAAAATGTCAAAAGTGGAGAGGTAATGATCTTGAATCTTACATCAGCGATAGCCACATCGACCACTTCAGGCATCCTCAATTATGTCAGGATGGACCAGGCCTTGTTCTAGACAATAACTTCTTGACAATGTTTGTCATTCTATAAATATCATCAAGGGATCCAAAAGATAAAATAAGTGGGGGAAAATGAAGAAAAAGAAAGGAATTGCCTATATTTTGACTTTTGATATTTTGCAATTAGCTCCTATATCTTTAGTATATTAGTATCTAATCCTCTAAGTTTGTTTGTTTTCATTGGTATATCTTTTCATTAGATTTAACAAGCTTAATTCTCCAAAATTTTGTTCCAAAACCAATTTTCAACAAGCGTAAGCAAATTTTCTTGATGATGCAACAAAGTAGCGTTGATGATTCCTACCAAAAATGAGCAGATGTAAGGATAAATTGGCCAGAGCTAGAAAGAGAGAAAGATCAAGCAGTGATAGAATTATCCTAATGTTATCATTTTTTTTTTAAAACCTACAAGTTATTTTTATTTTCTTCTTTGATTTTGTGCTAAGTAATTTAATGGTCAAATTTTACGTGTAATTGACTTTTCTTTTCTCCTTTCTTATCCAACCTGTGTTCTCTCCATGGCCGTTGAATTCAGTTTATTGTAAGAACACGTGGCACTTAATTTCAACTGTCAAGTTGTCTCTAGAAAAAAAAAAAAAAGGAAAATGATAAAATCGTCCAACTACACTAGCCGTCTGATTGTGTGCATTTACAAATGTAACCTTGGCAATCCTGGAAAAGAGGGGATTCCGAAATTTTCTTAATTTTTGGTGTCCGTCGTTTCTCGACTTTCCGAACTCCTTAACTTGTTGCATACCATTCAGGTTTTATATTTTAGTTTTCTAATATTAATTAATGTACAAAAAATGTTAACACGTGACATTCTTTCTTCCTATATGGTGAGGTTAAAAATATCTTATGCAAAATAGAGTTTATTAATGTACACTCTTAATTCATGGGTTTGTTATTCTCCACATCGGGGCTAGACCTAGGACCCTAGCACTGGGATAGACACCGGCAAAACAAGTTATAGCATGGGTCACCTAAGACCCTATCATAAACTCGGGACCTTGGCCTTGAATTTGAGTTGTGAATTATGGAACTATAATTTGCTATCTTCAATTAGTATTTATATATTACATAACAACTCCATATTACGAATTATTTGACAATGTTGTGTAAATAAGATCATTGAGTCCGCCACAATGCAGGATATTAATAGAGTACCAAGCAGTAAGTACAGAAACAATTGCCAACGCCATGCGAACTCCATCTTCAGATTGATCTTCATTTTAAGCTTCAAGACAAGTCAAACTCATGCTCTGGTTCGGCCACAATCTGTGACATCAAAATGACACGTCCAATTACTCGATCTCGTCCCATAAATTTTTGATCGAAAAAAAAATCATTAGGTTACGCAAGAATGCGCACGATGATTTTCGGTTAGTGGCTTTGATAGTGCCTTTCCCCGGTTCCCGTACGAAGAAGGAAAATAAGAAAACGAACTCGCTGCTCTCCCTGATGGTGCAAGCGTTTTGGCTCACCGAGGGCACAAGTGTAATTGCACGAGTGCCCAGCTCAGTCGGCTCAGGATTCGGCCTCTCGACTCGGCCCCATTCCCTGAGATGAATCACGGCCGTCGATCATACCCGGCCCGTGTGTGGGCACACAGAGGCCCAACACACGTGCTGTTCCTCCCACCAGCCAACGACCCATCCCTGTCTCTCGGAGCCCACTGCATATCCCCATCGTTGGGCCATGGCCCCCACCATACGCTTATCTCGAATCTAATCTCCGCCCATTTCCAATTTTTTTTTTAGCATAAATAAAAATGAAAAGGGAAAATGACACTGCAATCTCTGAAATTTAGCCCAACAAGTAATGCTGTTCTTTCAATTTCTGCAATATGATCCCTAAAATTCATATCCAATCTAGTTAATAGACTATACGAAAATGCTCAATAATTTCTTTGAACTTGAATTATTGAAATAATAACTAGAGGTGATTGATTTCAGGGTACGTAAGTTTTAAAGCTGAACCTAGATTCTATCCTATTATAATCGATTTCTATTTTTTGAACCCTGGAACCTATCATGTCCTCTATTTTTCCCGTCTCGTTTGAGGGTTCACTCGAGAATCTATTTTATCGTTTTTTTTTTACGACAAAGTCATATGAGATTATGAGTAACGAAATGATTTAAACTAAAAGATGAATAATAGAAATCCTAATATGCCAAAACTAACAATTTGAATACGTAGTCAAGTACAATTATAAACGATAAAAAAAGTTCAAACGCATAATATAAAACATAAATTCCCTATTTCTCCATAAAAGTTAAAGAAATGAAAAACTAGCAAGAAGTTTCAAAAAAGGATGAAATATGAAAGAGTGCTAAGGTTAAAATTTAGGGAAAAAAGCAATTAGAATTTAAGCTTTTTAACTTATAAAACAGATTCCAAAGTAGAGTGGAATCGGTAGGTCTTTACTTGAAACCTATTCCTAGAACTATTTCAATGAGAATCAATTCTCAGACCTATTCTTCAAAAAGTTCGATTCAATTTCTAAGTAGAATCGGTTTAGTTGCACAACCCTAATAACAACATTAAGCATCTTCATATAGTTTAGGAACTAACTTGAATATACACTAAAATTTTAAAGATCATATTAAATAAATTAAAAGTTCAAGGATCGTTTTTATAATTTGGGTCAAAATTCAAAGACTATATATGCCACCATCCAAAATGGGTATCAATATCCATTTTTTGTTTTGTCCAGTATCAATATCCATTTTAAAAAGGGCAATTTGCTTTTAAGTTAGCAAATTTTTTTAATATTATCAAAGCACTATTAATAACCCGGAAGTCCGCCCCACATTACCGCTATCCCCCCCTCTTAAAGTCTCAAAGCTCCACAAGAAAAAATATCAACGGCGCATAGGGATCACTTTTGTCAACAAAAGCCAACATCATCATCATCATCCTCATCATCCCCTCTTTCTCTCTCTCTCCCGCTCAGAGCTTCTCACTCGACAGCAATGCACCACGCCTACATCACCCCCTCCCAAACCCACCACGGCCACGGCCCGGCCACCCCCAAGTCCCGCTCTGCGGCGGCGGCGGCTGCAACAACGGCGTGATCGGCGTTCACGGTGATCTGCGTGCTCCACTCCTTGATCGCGCTCTTCTGCGGCTCCCTCATGATGTTCCACGCCCGGGCCATCTACTCCCTCGGCCACGGCACCAACGCCGCCGAGCGCCTCCTCGAGTCCACCCCGCAGGACCGCCTGCTGATCCGGACTTCCGACTCCTTCGCCGGCCTGCTGCTCCTCGCCATCGGCCTCCTCCTCCTCATGGTGTCCAACATCAAGGACCGGGAGTTCCAGGACTTCTTCGCTAAGGGCTGCACGGTGCTGCACGTGTTCGTGGCGGTGTGGAGGGTGTCGTTCGAGCGAGGGGTGGAGGACCTCGCCGGGGACTGCCTCCGCCAGACGGTGGGGGACTTCTTGCTAGCCCTGTCGTGGCTCCTCTTCGTCGTCTACTCCTGGAGGGAGAAGTACGACTGACCCGGAAATGGAATCGCGCGTAATAAAAATGAAACAAAATCTAATTTCTAATCTGCAAGGAGTTGATTGAGTAGATGAGAGATTGATTCATAAGACAAATCCTATATTTAGTTGCATGCTCGCCAATAAGATTAACTCTTAAGGGGTCATGCTCATGATAAGTGGCCCATTGATGAAGTCTTATTGCACGTGACTAAGACAATTTGCATGCATTCATAGGGTTTTAGTCAAGTGAAGATTCGCATCCGTTGTTATATATTTGTTTTCCTGTATGCCTAATTTTAATTATTATAAAAATTCCTCTATAAGTATGCCGCTTTCAATTGAAACTTATCAATTCGTTTGGTTTAGGGGAAAATTCTTTAAGCCAGAAAAGGGTAAAACAATATCTCGTTAATCATCTAGTGGACTAACAAGATGTACACGGAGTGCAAAAGTGCGGGTTGAACAAATGGGTTAAACACCTGCACACAAAAGCTGCGGTGCAAATCCAAAAGAATTGTCCAACCTTGCTAACATACGGTAATCTCTTAGCCGTACCGAATCTCCACTCTTTCAATGACCATTTCATGTCGCCATAACTCGTAATACTGTAAATCAATTTTAGTGATGTATCATAACAATATTTTACTTTAATTACAATGATATGTTGTAATATTATATGGTAGACTTGAAGTAACATAGAAGTCGGCAGAAGTACAGCACAAGTGTCATAACTTGGCACGGAAGGACACTTAAGTGCCACTTCGGCGAAAATCCGGCAAAACGGCTGACGTGGTGACTTTTCGGCGAGTTTGGTCCAAAACGACATCGTTTTGCACGCTGACGTAGCGGAGAAAATGCAAAAACGACACCGTTTTGTGTCTACGTGTAAATAATAATATAAAAATTAATTAAATTAGATTTAAAATTAATTTTATTTAAAATATTCAAAAAATTAAAAAAATTAAAAAATTTTAAAATTTTAAAATTTAAAAAAAAATTAAGAAAAATTTAAAAGAAAAAAGGGGGGGGGGGGGAGAGGTCGAAGGGGCGGCTGAGGGCTAAGCCCTTGCCGCCGCCGCCTCCCCGCCGTCGCCAGGAAGGACTGGCGACGGAGGGGGGAGGGTCAGCCGGGGTCGCCGGCCCTTGGCCGACCGACGGCGAGGGTTGCGAGCCCTCACCGAATCGCGGCGAGGGCCGCGACCCTCGCCCCAGATTTGGCGAGGGCTCGCGGGCCCTCACCGCCGGTTGGCCGGCGTCGCCAGCCCTTGGCCAGGGGCTGGTGAGGCCAGCCGACCCTCCCCACTCCGTCGCCGGCCCTTCCCGGTGGCGACGGGGAGGCGGCGAGGGCCCGCGAGCCCTCGCCAAATATGGGTGAGGGCCGCGACCCTCACCCTAGATCTGGGCGCAAGCCACGACCCTTGCCCAGATCCGGCGAGGTCTCGCGGGCCCTCGCCGCCTCCCTGCCACTGCTGGGAAGGGCCGGCGACGGAGTGGGGAGGGTCGGCCGGCGGCGAGGGCTCACAGTCCTCCCCGTCGGTCAGCCGGGGTCACCGACCCTCCCCCCTCCGTCACCGGCCCTTCCCGGCGACGGCGAGGGCTCAGCCCTTAGCCGCCCTTTCGAGCTCCCCCTCCTTTTTTTTTTAAAAAAAAATTCTTAATTTTTTAAAATTTTAAAATTTTTCTTAATTTTTTAAATTTTTCTCAATTTTTTAATTTTTTTGAATATTTTAAATAAAATTAATTTTAAATCTAATTTAATTAATTTTTATATTATTATTTATACGTAGACACGAAACGGTGTCGTTTTTGCATTTTCTCCGCCACGTCAGCGTGCAAAACGACATTATTTTGAACCAAACTCGCCGGAAAATGGCAACGTCAGCCATTTAGCCGGATTTTCGCCGGAGTAGCACTTAAGTGTCCCATTTTACTCCGATATTGGCACTCAAGTGTACAATTTTAAAGTTATGGCACTTAAGTATCCCTCCGTGTCAAGTTATGACACTCCAGGTGTCCCAACCTCCATAGAAGTCACTCTAACTTAGGAGTCTTCTATACATTGAAAGATAATAAGTTTTTCAATGTACCATGCCAATTGGGAAAAAGAAAATCTTTCTATTTACAACACAAATCAATTATATGAACCAAAATCAAGTTTAAGTAAAAGTTAAACAGGAATCTGCGATATAATATCAAGCGTGAACTTGTTGGTATTCGGCGGGATAGTCTTACTATTTTAATTGAGTTTAAGTTAATTTATGTAGATTATTTAATAATTCTAGAGAGACACAAAAATACTTATGATTCCATTGCATATGAAATTTTGAGCTCTAGTTCATTTATATTTCAACTTAGTCAAATTGAATTCAAGTGGAACTTTTTAATATCTCAATTTTGTTCTCGACTTGAGTTTGAGCAAGAAAATTAATACTTGATCAAGCTTTGCTCAAATGTGGTGACACCTAACCTAAACTTTAACTTGTAAACTTATCACTCATCACATTAGAAAATTAAAATAAAATATAAAATAGAGTCCAATCCCTTAATAAATATCGATATTGCATTGCGTTTAGGCATTTAGACATTATGAAGCATATCCGCATTGAATAAGTTTCATTCGAATCGGCCCCGTCGTGGAGGCATTTGAATTGGCCTGTCAGCTAAATGTACTCGAATTTAGGAGAGGGGGAGGCCCTAATCTTATTTGAATTTTCAAGACCAAGCCAAATTTAATTCAAGTCCTGTTGAACTTCGGCCAGCACACAACGTAAAGCATGCAAGGCAAAGTATTTCGGCAAAATGCATGATTCTTGGCAAGATTATTTGGCGTTCTCACGGCAATCCAAGTCCTGTTGAACTTCGGCCAGCACATACTTCGTCGTGCCAGAGCGACATCAACGTAGCCTCGCTGGTCCTTGCCGTGGTTGCGCATCTGGCGCCGTCATTCAGGGCTTCCTCATCACATTCTGGTCGAAGTCGTTAAAATTGCAGGTTGTTTTTGGCGCGGTAAGTATTCTGTCGCGGTTTGTTAATAGCCCCCGAGGGGAGAGAGTGAGAAGAAAATGGCAGGGCTCTGGATGCTCTTTGGGCTTCGTGGGCTTTTTCTTTTGGATTCTTTAATTGGCACTGGGTTGAAATCGATAGTGCTTGAATTCAAATATTCACTTCTTTCGACCATGCAAACTGGACCAGGCCCTTCCAATCAGGACCACATTGGAGCCCTTTTTATCATTTTCTCTTTCTTTTAACTTTTTAAAATTCGTTTTAACATATTTTACAAGAATCTATGCTTGATTTGTCAACTAAAACTTCGGTGTCAATACTGACGTAAACAATTTTTTAAATTTTATTTTCATTTTCTTCACATAGCAAAGAAGACCGTCGACCCCTGGTAGAGATGAAGGCCAACAATCCCCTCACCAGGCATGGGCGAGGGTTCATTGTTTCACAAAAATAATATTTATTGTATACCAAAATGGAGATTAAGTGAAACTTAAACATGAATGTGCCATATGATATCGAACTTCAACGTGTTAATACTTGGCTCAATAGTCTTACAAGTCTAATTGAGTTTTTCTTTTGGTAAATTATTTATATGAAATATCAAGCCCAATCCTTTTATATTTCAACATAATAAAATTGAATCTAGGCGCAACTTTTGAATACTTCAATTTTCTTTTTCAGTTGGGTTCAGGTAAGAAATTCAATTCTTGAACAAGCTAAGCTCGAGTGAAGTTTCGAGCGATCAAACATGCGAGTCGAGCTTGACATTGCAGCAGCTCGTCTCAATGTGATTATCCTTCTATCTCGAGGACTAAGCCTAGGACGCTAGCGCTTAGACTTGATACCTCAAAGGTGGATGGCGCGTCCTTGCGCGTGGACTGAGAGACACCAGTCGATCAGGTTATCACGTGGGCCAGTGGCACCTTTTGTCTTTGAGTTCTAGGCCGATTCTTCATCGTTCCAGATTCGTCGGTTGATTGCCACATGTTCTGGTGGATCCTGCGCTTCAGAAACTTCCGTTCTTTCTGCTTCCCTGGCTTTCTCTCCCCTCACTTTCTTCTTCCTCCTCCTTCATACTCCTTCAAAACAATAGTTAACTCAGGACCGCCTGGCAGCAACAATCCTAGATCTCTCTATCTTCTCGCCCTCGACACCGTCAGGGCCGGGCGATCCATCGTCGTTACAGGTCAGCTTCGTTTATTTTTGCACGTCTATGGTTTTCCGGTGATCCCGACGTCAATCTCATCCTCCACATCCTCGCCGCCGCGCGTTCCTTCCTCATCAAGCAGCATATTTATCTGAAATCGAAAGCTGAAAACGTTTTCACCAACCAAATGGCCCTGAGTTCGGTCCAATATTTTCCTGAGAATGAAACAGGCTAAGAGTGCTTGTTTCTTTGAAGCGAGCCAGAGCCAGAGCAAAGGGAAGAGATCGTTTACTTCGCTGCCGATCAGGGAAGGGCAACCGCGGGTCAGAGGCCGCCGTGCCTCTCTGATAACAAAGCCGACTCTGCTTCAGCCTTAAGCCCTTGATTTTCGTAGCAAGACTCTCTCTCTCTGTTCCGATGCTTGGTATTCTAGGGAAGCACATATACCATCAGCTCTTCTAATGGCTGCTTCTTCAAATATCAGAAGGAATTACCATGTGTTCCTCAGTTTCAGAGGGACAGATGTCCGCCACGGCTTCCTCAGTCATCTCTACGCGGCTCTGGACCAGAAAGGAATACACACTTTTGTGGATCACGAGGAGTTTAGGAAAGGAGAGGAAATATTGCCCACACTCATGAGGGTGATTGACGAATCGCGCATCGCAATCATCGTTTTCTCTGAGAACTACGCCTCCTCGCCATGGTGTTTGGAAGAGCTCTTGAAAATCATGGAGTGCAAGGAGCAAAACGGCCTGAAGGTGTTCCCAGTGTTTTACAAAGTGGAACCGAGAGAAGTGAGAGGAGGGAGAGAGAGTTATAAGAGAGCTATGGATAACCATGAGTCCAAGTTCGGGAAGGATTCAGAGAAAGTGAAGAAATGGAAGAAGGCTCTCCTTGACGCTGGTTACTTGTCTGGGTGGCACTTCAATGACAGGTTCGCAGAAATGTTATGCATTGCTTTGCGATTGTTAGCTCGTGATTGTTTGTTAGATATCAAATCGTATGTATAGCTTCGAATTGCCGAAACGATGCATCAAGTTCTTTGAATTCGCAGTAGACACAAAAGTCAAAAGACCAAAATTTGAAGCTCGCAGAAATTTTAGTCTTAGATAAGTAGTGTGGTTCCTAGTAATTAGTGTCTTCAGGCGCAAATTCTTTGTAATTTTGCTTCCGCAGACGTTGGCGCAGGTGTGTGTTATTTCTTTTCATTTTATTATGTATTAATCTTCTTATGAAATTTTACTTGTGATGTTAGACGTTGAATTCCTGCCATGGCTTGAAATGGTAAAACATGTTTCTATTTCTTTTGAGTGCTCATCAGAGATGAAAGAGATGAAGCGGAGCTCATACAATCCATCGTCAAGGAATTATCAATTTGTCTCAAACCAAGATCCTTAGATGTCGCTAAGTATCGGGTCGGTATAGAATCCCAAGTTCAAAAACTGATAAGTTTGTCAGAGTCAGCTGGTAGTGATGTTTTGATGATAGGTCTATGGGGACCTGGCGGCATAGGGAAGACGACGATTGCTAAGGCCCTATATAATGCTATTCAGACGCAATTTTGGGGTTCTAGTTTTTTGGCGCATGTTAGAGAAAAATCGAACCAAAGCAGTGGTCTTGTTTGTTTTCAAGACCAACTTCTATTTGAGATCTTACGTCATAAAGAATTAATCTATGATGTCGATGGAGGAATTAGTTTGATACAGGAAAGACTATGTTGCAAGAAGGTTCTCCTAGTTCTCGATGATGTTGATGATATGGATCAACTGAATGCCTTAGCTGGAAAAGGTGATTGGTTTGGCGAAGGGAGTAGAATCATTGTTACATCAAGAGATAGACATTTATTAACTTCTCATGACAAAAATTATGTGTATGAAGTTAAAACTTTGGAAGACAATGAAGGACGAGACCTTTTTGGTCAGCATGCCTTTACAAACAGCAATAAAGTAGAAATAAGAAGGGATCTCATTGATGGAGCACTGCATTATGCCGGCGGCCTTCCATTAGCCCTGGAAGTGTTGGGCTCATTCCTACGTGGAAGAAAGGAACCCGAATGGGAAAGTATGTTGCATAAACTCTCTAAAATTCCTGAATCAAAAATCAATCGAGTTCTCAAGATAAGCTTCGATGGATTGGACGAGAATGAGAGGGAGATTTTCCTTGATATTGCTTGTTTCTTTAAGGGGAAAAGTATAAAGGACATCTAGGAAGTTCTTAACAACTGTGATTTCGACACAACCATAGGAGTAGAAATTCTCATCGAGAGATCCTTGATAAAAAATGAGAATGGTTCCTTGCAAATGCATGATTTGGTTCAGTTGATGGGTATGCATATTGTTAAACAAGAATGTCACGATGATCCTGGGAAACGCAGCAGATTATGGCTTTTGGAAGATGTTGAGGACGTTTTTTGTTATAATACGGTAAAAGTTGTTTATGTCAGTTTTGCTACTTTTCAGTTTACATTGCTCTAATTTGAACAGTCTAACGTAAATCTTTACTGAAAATTTTGTCTGACAACTGAATTTGCTTTGTTGTGGATAGGGAACGGATGCAGTAAAGGCCATAGTATTGGATTTGCCCCTACCAGAAGCGATAATCATCAGTCCTGATGCTTTCACAAATATGAAAAAGTTGAGAATACTCATTTTGCTTGGAGTGCATATCTCTTCACAAGCTCAAATACGTCTCCCTAATGAGCTAAGATGGCTTGAATGGCCTAATGCCCCGAATCTAGAATTTGTCTCTAGTCCAAATAAACTCGTGACACTCGATGTCCCGTTAAGTCATATGAGACAATTAGGGGGCAACTCTCAGGTAAGCCCTTGTAATGATTAGCTTTTCCTTTTTATAGCTATAAAAAAACATTCGTAGAGCTTAATGACCACACTAGTATGTTTTCGCAGAATCTTAGAAAGCTGAAGTCCATCAATTTTAGTGGATGCAAGTCCCTGGTTAGTATTCCCGGTCTGTCATCGGCTCCAAATATGGAGGAATTGACTCTTTGTGGGTGTGAGAGCTTGGTGGAGGTTCACCCATCCGTCGGAGATCTTGTCAAGCTGAAAGTTTTGTCGCTACAATGGTGCTCTAATCTTAGAAATTTTCCTAACACGCTGAAGACTAAGTCTCTTCAAACCCTTAAGCTCTATGGTTGCTCTAAACTTGAGAAGTTCCCAGATATAGATGGAAAGATGGAACATCTGAGAGAACTTAATCTACGTGGGACAGCTATTAAAGAACTCCCTGCATCAATTGAAAATCTTGTCTCTGTGCAGTCGATGACTTTAGCATTTTGCAAAAACCTCATGAGGCTTCCGTCGCACATTTATAAGTTGAAAAATCTCGAGACCTTTGATCTTGGGGGCTGCTCAAATTTAATTACGTTTCCAAAAAACATGGAGGATTCAACTTATCGTGATGGCTGTCTGGGATTCCGAAGACTACGCTACCTATACCTTAATGGCTGCAATCTATCAGAAGTAGAGTTCCTTGAGAATTTTTCTAGTTTTCCCGCATTGGAGATTCTACGCCTTCAATATAACAAGTTTGCTCATATGCCGACATGCATCAACAGGTACTATCGTTTGTGCTCATTGAATGTTAGGGGATGCGAGGAACTACAAGAGATTCCTCAGCTTCCACCAAATATAGATTATCTATTTGCAGATTGTTGCAAATCTCTGCAAAAACTCCCAGATTTGTGGGGTCAGCCCTCCCACACCTCGTTTGTTGGCTTCTCTTCATGTGGTGAATTATTCCGCAAAGGGGTCAATATGGATGATGTGGCTAATGTGTCATTACTCAAGGTCTCTCTCTCTCTCTCTCTCTCTCTCTCTCTCTATATATATATATATATATATATATATAAAAGTTAAAAGCTTGATATGCGTACCATCTGTGTGACAGAATCTGCCAAAAATAAGCTGGGTCGACATTATCCTAATTGGAAGAGAGATGCCTAAATGGATTCTCCCTTGTGAAGAACATTCCATATTTTTCATGGTTCCACGGGACTTGTATGACAAGCTCAAAGGACTAGCACTCTGTATAGTTCTTAGCCTGGAGGAAGGAAAAGTGGTCGATGTTTTATGTGATTTCACAGTACTTGTTAATGGCAAAAGCGTGAAGGTCCGCAGGAAATATTTTTCTTCAATGGAATCTGACCATGTGCTGCTTTATTATTGTTCACGCGATGGTCTGTTTGGAGTGGAGAAGCTTCTGCGAAATGATTGGAGCCATTTCCAAGTTTGTGTCAGAGCAAAAAAGGGAAGCATAAAGAAGTGTGGATTTCGTCTAATATGTGAGCAAAAGGAGGATGATCTAAGGGTGGTGTTCCCAGCACCATCAGCTGATAGAAACAAAGTGAAGTTTTTTGGGGAAGACTCATAAGAAGATAATTCAATAGACACCGAGGAAGGAGATACTCCTATTGAAACAGATGTGGAGGAAAGCTCATTACCTTTAACAAAGAAGATGAGGCGATCTTAACTACGGTGAGACAATGGGTTCCAATATCTTTGCTTTTCCCTTTTCTGGACCTCCACTAGAGATTTACAAGTGCTGCTCCTTCAAATAGAATTTAAGATCATTATAAAACAAAGGTTTCGCACCATGCTACTGACATGATTGGGGAACATTTTTTTTTTTTTTTTTGCCTCTGATTCGTTATGATTTTTAGTGCAGAGTGCATTAACCCAAAAATTAAGAGGATGGTTGTTGAAATGGGCATGGTCTTCCAAGTTGCGCCATGTAATTTATTAGATGGGCCTCTGTCGCCTCTCTTAATCCAATTCCAATTAACGATGCCAATACTTCATAATTCAAAATTCTGAGATAGTAAGTTTTGCTAAATCTAGTATAATCTATATCTTTAGGAAAGTGCTGTTCAAATGGTCTCAAAGATCAAGAGGTCTATACAGGGAAATTTAGTTGATTCCCCTGTTGTTACTCGGCAGCTTGCATTGGATTGGTATAAAGGGACAACTCTGGCGTCTGAGAAACGTTGCATCTTTGCAAAGGAGATTGATTTCAAGGATAATCATGAAAAGCAAACGGTATTTGTCAAACGCTTTCTAAAATAAGTATTGCAAAGCAATTTTGAGAATGAGAAAAAAAATTAAAAAGGGAGAACGAAGGAACTTGCAGGTACATATGAAAGCACAAGAAGGTGGCATAACAGTAGGACCAATGCCGACCTTGTGCGACCCCAGGCAATACGCCGCTGAGGTCAACCAAACCTTGGAGACACGACACCAGTGTTGCTTGACCCTAGGCGACACGACACTAAATGCCAGTGTCCCATGACCTCAAGTGGCGGAATGTTAGAGCCACACGACTAGGCAACGCAATGCTCAACCCTTGACAAGCTAAATCTGGCATCAAGCAACCCTCGCAAAGCTCCTTGGAATCATGCAACCTTCGACGAAGCTTTGTCGATGTCCGTTAACCTGGCCTCCTTCATGAAGCTTCCTATCCATGGCCAACCATGGCTTTCTCTCTCCTAAACAAGGTTGAGGGACAAAACATTATTACAAATATATTAATGATTGTAAGATTGTAAGAAAAAAAAATTCATTGAACTCCCGAACTATACTAAACCTCAAAGGTGAGGCTTGCCTCAAGCTTCAAGCATTTCAAAGCAAAACTTTTAGCTAAAGTCTTTGAAATTGTGTTACCAAATATCAGAACTTATTTTAAGAACTTTTGAAAGCCCAAAATAGCTTAATTCAAGATGACGAAGCACTCTAATTTCTAAAGGCCAAATTGGATGGGATTGAAACGGAGGGCAAAATTGGAATAGTGTATCACTTTGGGGGTCCTTGTGGGTCAAAAAATAATTTTTAGTAAATTATTTAAGGGTACTGATTTAAGATTTTTTGTGATATTAATCCAAATAATATTTATGTATTATTTTTTTTTCTTTTTTACCTTTTGAAGAGTTGAGTCTAATTCATTTGGCAAGTAAAATGCTAAGTAACATTTTAATAATTTCCACTAAGAATATTAGGGTGCGAATGGTAACGTTTCTGTTCTTTTTTTGTTCCAGGGAACAAAAACAAAAAAAAAGTATTTCTGTTCCGGGGAACAATTTTTGAACAAAAGAACGCATTTGGTAACGTTTATTCCGGGAATAAAAAATGAATAGAAACACGTTTGGTAAATTTTATTCTTTTTTTGTTTCTTTTAATTTTTTAAACATTTTTATTTTATTTTTCATTTTTTTCCTTTCTTTTTTATTTTTTCTTTTTTCGGCCGGCCCTCGACGGCCGGTCGCCGGCCATGGTCGAGGCCAGTGACCGGCCAAAGAAAAAAGAAGAAAAAAAGAAGAAGAAAAGAGAAGAGATAGAAGAAATTTTTGTTCTTTTTTGGCTTCGAAGAAGTGTTTCTTTTCTCCAGAAACAACTTTTTTGTGTTTCTTTTTTTTGCTCCAATTTTGTTCCGGGAACAAAAAAACAAAAACAGAATAGAAATGCAACCAAACGCATTTCTGTTCTTTTTTTGTTCCCGGGAACAAAATCCGTACAGAAGTGTTCCAGAAACGTTTCTTTGGAGCGTTTCCATGCACACCCTTAGTAAGTTAAGTTCATACTAGGATTGCCTTTATATTCTTCATTGGCTTGCACCAAAGTTCATTCTCTTTCTCACTTTCTACTATTAGTCACCCTTCATTTAAGTCTAGTTGGCTCGATATCGTCTATTTGAAATGCAAAATTCAATAAAGTAGAAATGTTGTGGCCCATCACTTTCTGAAGCCAAATGTAAGATTATTATAACCTCCAAAAAGGTGACCCAATCACATTATTAGAGCATACGAGATATCAGATGGTTGTTACTAAACTATTAATTACACTCATTAAGGTTCGGAATCATGTACATTGATAATATATTTTTTCAATATCTCATTCAGATCGTAACACATATTCACCTCAAATTAAATCTACCATCCACGATCAGATTCCAAAATTATAGCATCACCCCCTCCTCCTTGTCCTCCTTTTCCTCTCTCTCTAGATAAAAAGATGGAGAAGAGCTATCAACACCAGCGACCCTCTTTGAAATGTACCAACCCATTAAGAATATATACTTCATTTCACATCTTATTATAATTGGAAACACTGCCTATGGGAAACGATTAATACTCTTGGAAGCGATATGCCGATTCTATTTAGACATCAAGTCATCCCGCGTGGTGAACCTTTCCTAATTCTTGTGATTTATAATGTATTAACAACGTTCAAGAGCAAAATCAAATGGATGACTCCAACCTTTGCAAAGTTTGCAACCCAAAAAGTCAACAAGCACGAAGCGATGTTGGGCAACTACTCGAGCAAAATCTTGGGCCGACCAAAATTGAAACAGTCCCAGGTGAACTCCACCAAATGGCCAACCAAGACTGAAATGATGGGCCGATTCTCTTGCTGATCCTCAAGCAAGACTGAAGAATGGACCATCTTCATACCTCATATCTAAAATAAATCGACATTGGGTTGTCGACCTTGACAAGATTAGAGATCATATCGTCTCATCAATCATAAAATTCATCCCCCAACTCCTCTCAATTAAAAATAATGCGATAGTTACTTACTAGTGAAATCGATGTTAAGAGACTACTTGACCAATTAAGAGTCGTCCAATTCAACATTTGAATTAAAAACCACAAACAGCAAAAAAAAAAATAAAAAAAAAATCCTTCACAACACTTTCAAAGCAATAATAAACTTTATTTGAGGAAACTATGAGAAAATGACACCTGATTACTGCTGAAAAACCTATTTAAAATTAATTGTTGGGAAATATCTTGGCCCAAAAAATCCTTCTTATATTAATTAACCTCCATTTACTTGTAAATTTTTAAATGAAGAAAAATGTCAAAAGTAGAGTGATCTTGATCTCAAAGCTTGCATAAGCGATAGCCACATGGACGACTTCAAGCATCCCCAATTATGTCATTCTATAAACATCGTAAAGGGGTTCAAAAGATCAAAAAAGTGAGGAAAATGAAGAAAAGGAAGGGAATTGCCTATATTTTCACTTTTGATATTTGCAATTAGCTCCTATATTTTTATTATTTTAGTATATAATCCTCTAAGTTAGTTTTTTTTTTCATCGGTAAATCTTTTTATTAGATTTAACAAGCTTAATTCTCCAAAATTTTGTTCCAAAACCAATCTTCGACGAGCATAGATAAATTTTCGTGGCTATCCAACAAAGTAGCATCAACAGGTCCTACCGAAGATGAGTGGATACAAGGATAAATTGGCCAGAGCTAGAAAGAGAGCAAGATCAAGCGGGGATAGAATTATCCTAATGTTATCGATTCTTTTTTCACCTAAAATATATTTTTATTTTCTTCTTTGATTTTGTGCTAAGTAATTTAATGGTCAAATTTCACGTGTAATTGACTTTTCTTTTTTCCTTTCTTATCCAACCAGTGTTCTCTCCGTGGCCGTTGAATTCAGTTTATTGTAAGAAAACATGGCACTTGATTTCAACTGTCAAGTTGTCTCTGGAAAAAAAAAGAAAGGAAAATGATAAAATCGTCCGACCACACGAGCCATCCGATTGTGTGTATTTACAAATAACCTTGGCTATCATGGAAAAGAGGGGATGTCGGAATTTTCTTAATTTTTGGTGTCCGTGGTTTCTCAACTTTCTGAACTACTTAACATGTTGCATGCCATTCAGGTTTTATATATTAGTTTTCTAATATTAGTTAATGTACAAAAAATGTTAACACGTGGCATTATTTCTTCCTATTTGGCGAGGTTAAAAGATTCTTATGCAAAATAGAGTTTATTAATGTACACTCGTAATTCATGGATTTGTTATTCTATCACTACACTAAATCCTGCCACAAAATAAAATTTATTTTAAGTATTTAATGTCTGCTCACTTCAAGTAATTTTACAATGTTTTATACCAAACAAAGTAACTTTAGTATGCTAAAATGTCTCTTTACCTACAAGGTTTACACTGGTTTCATGTACATGTATTCTCTATCAGTATAATGTTTTTTTTGTTTTTGGGGTTAGACATTTTAACATATCACAAAGTCAAGTTCTAAACCAGTTTTTTTTTTTTTTTGCACTCCACATTCGTTAATTCCACAAGTCGTTCTCACATTAGTTTTACACGCTAAGAAGCTTATTAAAGAATTATATATCACTTGTCTACGAAATTTATACGAGCCTTTATCATCTCCCTATGGATCGCAAACAACAACAAAAATATAATTTACTCCTTCAAGTGAATGATTACATAATACTAATTGCTAAAATTAAAATGTCGAAGTTCACTATATGCAGCTTAATTTTTTAAATAACGAGTGATTGACTTACACTTTACAAAATGAACGTGATGCATCTTTACATGTAAAAAAGAAAAAGTTTAACCTAGCTACGAAAGTGAGATGAAAAAGAAAATCAAAATAAATTGTTTATCAAGCTCCTTTTTTTTTTTTTTCTTTTTTTGTTTAAAGTCTAAGCCTGGGTGGCAAGTACGCAAAAATTGACAGGATTGCGTTCTTTTAAACTTATAATCCAAGAGGTAGTTTGAGTAGTTAAATGGTTAATTCATACAACCGATTTAGTATTTAGTTATGAAGTCACCGTTTACAAAAACTTTAAGCGGTCACGCCCATTATTGGCTTATTGATGAGGTTTTGTTGCTCATAGATAAGATGATATGCATGCATTAATAAGATTCAGTCAAGTGAAGATTCGTATTCACTGTTGAAAAAAAGTTATACCATAGAAATAATCTTATTTATTGTAAAAAAAAAAAAAAATCTAGATGGGGGAGAGGGTTCCGTCGGTCAACCTTCAATGGCAAGTGGCCAACACGTGTGAACAAATGGGTTGGAAAGCCAAAAAAAAAAAAAAAACAGCAAACGAAAGCTGCAGTGCAAATCCTGCACGTTCTGAACTAAATTCTACAAATGTGAAAAATGTACCGAATCCCACTTTTTTAACAATGGATTTACGTTAACCACTGAGGTTTGCCCTAGTGGCCACCCTTCCAATATGGAAGGGAGAGGTGGGGGGTTTGAATCCCCACCTTCTCAGGGAGTTGGAGTTGTGACGATTTAGTTTCAAGTATGGGTTTCGATTCGCATGCCCTATAATGAGGTAGGACAAAAGTCTGAAAGTGAGAGTTAGAATAGGAGTATAGTAGAACTAAAAAAAAAAACAATGGATTTACGTTACGATTATGACGATCTGTAATATAATATATATATATATATATATAGTATTAAGATTTTTTTGTATTTAATTGCAATGACACATAATAATCTTATACGATACATTTGAAGTATCGTAGAAGTGCTCCTAACATAAAAGTGTATCATGGAAGGAAAATAAAAAAGTGACATCCACACTTTTTGTATATCGCAACATGCCAATTGGAAAGAAGGTTTTTCAATTATTAATAAGGATCAATTAGACAATACATAAACGAGCTCAGGTGAAACTTAAACATGAACATAGCACACAATATCAAGCTTAAACTCGCTAATACCCAATTTGATAGTCTTAAGAGCCTAATCAAGCTTAACTTTATTTTTGTCCATTATTTAATATAGTCAAGTTGAGTGAAGTCAAATTTGAATAGTCTAATTTTCTTTTTCAAGTTGAGTTTGAACAAGAACTTTAATACTTGATTGAGTTCAAGTGAAGGTTCAAGCATCGAGTATGTTGTAGTAACTCAACTCAGTTTGGATTATATCTCCACATTGAGGGTAGACCTAGGACCCCAGCACTTGGACCAGAGACACCGGCCAAACAAGTTATAGCATGGGCCACTAAAGACCCTACCATAGACTCGGGACCTTGGCCTTGGACAGAGTTGTGAATTATGAAACTATAATGTGCTATCATCAAGATCATTGAGTCTGCTACAATGCAAGATATTAATAGAGTACCAAGTAATAAGTACGAAAACAATCTCTCGTAGCATTTTTACTCTCAAAACTTACCTAGAGAGATCTTAAAACACTCTCAAGAGGTAGAACCACCTGGCCCTATGTCTGTTTGTATGGTGGACACCACGCGAACTCCATCTTTAGATCGATCTTCACTCCAAGGTTCAGGCCAAGTCAAACTTGTATTTTGTAATCAAGGGGTCCAAAAGATCAAAGAAGTGGGGGAAAATGAAGAAAAAGAAAGGATTTGACTATATTTTTACTTTTGATATTTACAATTAACTTCTTTATTTTTATTATTTTAGTATATAATCCTCTAAGTTTGTCTTTTTTTCATCGGAAAATCTTTTCATTAAATTTAACAAGCTTAATTCTCCAAAATTTTGTTCCAAACCAATCTTCGACGAGTGTAGACCAATTTTCACGACGATCCAACAAAGCAACATTGACGATTCCTACCGAAAATGAGCGGATGCAGGGACAAATTGGCTAAAGTTAGAAAGAGAGCAAGATAAATCAGTGACATGATTATCCTAGTGTTATCATTTTTTTTTCTTTTGCCTAAAATATATTTTTATTTTCTTTTTTGATTTTGTGCTAAGTATTTAATTGTCAAATTTCACGTGTAATTGACTTTTCTTTTTTCCTTTCTTATTCAACTAGTGTTCTCTCCGTGGCCGTTGAATTCAGTTTATTGTAAGAAAACGTGGCACTTGATTTCAATTGTCAAGTTGTCTCTGGAAAAAAAGAAAAGGAAAATGATAAAATTGTCCGACCACACGAGCCGCCTGATTGTGTGTATTTATAAGTGTAACCTTGGCTATCCTGGAAAAGAGGTAATGTCGGAATTTTCTTAATTTTTGGTGGCCGTCGTTTCTCAAATTTCTGAATTCCTTAACCTGTTGCATGGCATTCAGGTTTTACATTTTAGTTTTCTAATATTAGTTAATGTACAAAAAATGTTAACACGTGGCATTATTTCTTCCTATTTGGTGAGGTTAAAAATATCTTATGTAAAATAGAGTTTATTAATGCACACTCGTAATTCACGGGTTTGTTATTCTATCACCATACTAAATCCAGCCACAAAATATAATTTATTTTAAGTTATTAATGTCTACTATTTCAAGTGATTTTACAATGTTTTATACCAAACAAGTAACTTTGGTAATTTTTTTTTAAAATTTTATTCTACTCATATTCTAACTCAGTTTACAGTGTTTTATACCAAACAAAGTAACTTTAGTATGTTTTTTTTTTTTGCCAGTCATACTTTACTCCTATTCTAATTCTCATTCCCGGGCTTTGTCTTACCTCCATATAAAACGTAGAAGTCAAAACCCACATCTGAAACTAAATCGTTCATACCACAACCCTCTTGAGAAAGTGGCAATCCGAACCCGCTACCTCCCTTTTTTTATGTAAGAAGGCTGGAACTTCAGTAGTTAACTTTAGTATGCTAAAATGTCTTTTTATCTACAGGGTTTTCATATACATGCATTCTCTATCAGTAAATGCTTTTTGTTTTTGGGTTAGACATTTTAACATACTCATAGAGTCAAGTTCTAAACCAGTTTTTTTTTTTTGGCACTCCACGTTCGTTAATTCCACATGTCGTCATCACATTAGCTTTACACACTAAGCTTATTATAGAATTACCACATCACTTGTCTACGAAATTTATACGAGCCCTCCCTATGGATCGCAGTCAACCAAAAAAATATAATTTACTCCTTCAAGTGAATGATTACAAAATACCAATTGCTAAAATTAAAATGTCGAAATTCGCTGTACGCATCTTAATTTTTTAAATAATGAGTGATTGACTTACCCTTTATAAAATGAAAGTGATGCATCATTACATGTAAAAGAAAAAAGGTTTAAGCCAGCTACAAAAGTGAGATAACCAAGAGGTACTTTGAGTAGTTAAATGATTAATTCATGCAATCAATTTAGTGTTTAGTTATGAAGTCACCGATTACAAAAACTTTAAGGGGTCATAACCATTATTGGCTTATTGATGAAGTCTTGTTGCTCATGGATAAGATGATTTGTATACATTAGTAAAATTTGGTCAGGTGAAGATTCGTGATCACTAATGAAAAAAAAAATCATACCAGAGAAGTAATCTTATTTATTGTAAAAAAACAAAAAAAAAAAAATCCTCGATGGGAGAGACGGTTCGGTCGGCCCAACCTTCAACGGCAAGTGGCCAGCACATGTGAACAAATGGGTTGAAAAAAAAAAAAAAACTGCGAACGAAAGCTGCAGCGCAAATCCTACACATTGTGGACTAAATTCGAGGAATGTGAAAGTACCTATCCCACTTTTCTAACAACATTTTTACGTTACAGTTACGACGATTTGTGATATAATATATATAGTATTAAGACGTTTTTGTATTAATTGCAATGACACATAATAATCTTATACAATATATTCAAAGTATCATAGAAATGCTCCTAACATATAAATTTATCATCGAAGGAAAATAAAAAAGTGACATTCACACTTTTTATATATGACAACATGCCAATTGGAAAAAAAAAAAAAAAAGGTTTTTCAATTTACAATAAGGATCAATTAGATAATGCACAAACGAATTCAGGTGAAACTTAAAACACGAATGTTGCACACAATATCAAGCTTAAACTTGCTTGATAGTCTCAAGAGCCTAATTAGGCTTAACTTACTTTTTGTCAATTATTTAATATAGTCAAATTGAGTGAAGTCAAATTTGAATGGTCTGATTTTCTTTTTCAAGTTGAGTTTGAACAAGAACTTTAATACGTGATTGAGTTCAAGTGAAGGTTCAAGTATTGAGTATGTTGTAATAGCTCAACTCAATTTGGATTATATCTCCACATTGAGGGCTAGACCTAGGACCCTAGCACTCGACTAGAGACATCACGTAAACAAGTTATAGCATGGGTCGCCTAAGACCCTACCATAAACTTGGGACCTTGGCCTTGGAGTTGAGTTGTGAATTATGGAATTATAATGTGCTATCATCAATTAGTATTTATATATCGCATAACAACTCCATATTACAAAATACTTGACGATGTTGTACAAAAAAGATCATTGATTCCGCCACAACGCAAGATATTTACAACGCAAGATATTAATAGAATATCATATTTACTCTCAAAACTTACCAAGAGAAACTGTAAAACACTCTCAAGGTAGAAGCACGCAAACGTGAACTCCATCTTCACATCGATCTTCACTCCAAGCTTCAAGCCAAGTCAAACTCGTGCTCTGGTTTGGCCATAACCCGTGACGTCAAAATGACACGTCCGATTACTCAATCTCTTCCTATAAATTTTCAATCAGAAAAAAAATTCATTAGGTTACGCGAAATTGCGCACGATGATTTTCGGTTAGTGGCTATGATAGTACCTCTCCTCAGTTCCAGTACAAAGAAGGAAAATAAAAAACGAACTCGCTGCTCTCCCTGATGGTGTGAGCGTCTTGGCTCACCGAGGGCACAAGTGTAATTGCACGAGTGCCTAGCTTGGTCGGCTCCGGATTTCGGCCTCTCGAGTCGGCCCCATCCCCCGAGACGAATCGCGGCCGTCGATCATACCCGGCCCGTGTATCGGCACACAGTGACCCGACACACGTGCGGAGTCTCATTTTACGTGCTTTCCCCCCCACCAGCCAACGACCCATCCCTATCTCCGTGGACCCCACTGCATATCCCCATCCCTAGGCCATGGCCCCCACCATACGCTTATCTCGAATCTAACTTCAGCCCATTTCCAATTTTTTATTAAAAAGAAATTTAGCATAAATAAAAATAAAAAAGAGAAAATGTCTTAGCCTAACATACAATGTTGTCCCGGGATATGGTCCATAAAATTCATATCCAATCTAGTTCCTAAATTATACGAAAATTTTCAATACTACTCTTGAACTTGAATTATTGAGATGATAGTTAGAGGTGATTGATTTTAAGGTAGGTAAGTTCTAAAGCTGGAACATGAATTCTATCCTATTTGGATCTTGGGACCTATCATGTCATCTATTTTTCCAGTCTAGTTCAAGGGTTCACTCGAAAATCTGTTTTATCATTTATTTTTCCATTTTTTTACGGCAAAAACATATGAAATTATGAGTAACAAAATGATTCAAAGTAAAATATGAATAACAGAAATCCTAATCTACCATAAACAACAATCTGAATATGTAGTCAAGTACAATTATAAATGATGAAAAAGTTCTAACGCGTAATATAAAACATAAATTCCCCATTCATCCATAAAAGTTAAAGGAAAATGAAAGACTGGCAAGAAATTTCAAAAAAGGACGAAGGACAAAAGAGTGTTGAGGTTAAAATTTAAGGGAAAAAGAAATTAGGATTTAAGCTTTTAAACTTATAAAACAGATTCCAAAGCAGAATGGTATCGATAGGTTTTTACTTGGAACCTATTCCTAGAACTATTTCAAGGAGACTCGATTCTCAAACCTATTTTTCCGAAAGTTCGATCCAATTTCTAAGTAGAATCAGTTTAGTTGCACGCCCCTAATAATAGCATTAAGCATCTTCATATAATTTAGGGACTCACTTAAATATGTACTAAAATTTAATGATCATAATAAATAAATTAAAAGTTCAAGGACTGTCTTATAATTTAGGTTAAAATTCAAAGGCTATTTATGTCACCATCCAAAATGGGTATCAATATCCATTTAAAAAAGGGCCATTTGCTTTTAAGTTAGCAAATTTTTTTCATATTATCAAAAGCACTATTAATAACCCGAAAGTCCGCCCCACATTATCGCTATCTCCCCCTCTCTTAAAGTCTCAAAGCTCCGCAGGAAAAAATATCAATGGCGCATAGGGAATCACTTTTGTCAACAAAAGCCAACATCATCATCATCATCCTCATCATCCCCCCTTTCTCTCTCTCCCGCTCAGAGCTTCTCACTCGACAGCAATGCACCACGCCTACATCACCCCCTCCCAAACCCACCACGGCCACGGCCCGGCCACCCCCAAGTCCCCCTCCGCGGCGGCGGCGGCTGCGCCGTCGTCGTCATCAGCGGTTCTCGGGGATCTGCGTGGTCCACTCCCTGATCGCGCTCTTCTGCGGCTCCCTCATGATGTTCCACGCCCGGGCCATCTACTCCCTCGGCCACGGCACCAATGCCGCCGAGCGCCTCCTCGGGTCCACCCCGCAGGACCGCCTGCTGATCCGCACCTCCGACTCCTTCGCCGGCCTGCTGCTCCTCGCCATCGGCCTCCTCCTCCTCATGGTGTTCAACATCAAGGACCGGGAGTTCCAGGACTTCTTCGCTAAGGGCTGCACGGTGCTGCACGTGTTCGTGGCGGTGTGGAGGGTGTCGTTCGAGCGAGGGGTGGAGGACCTCGCCGGGGACTGCCTCCGCCAGACGGTGGGGGACTTCCTGCTGGCCCTGTCGTGGCTCCTCTTCGTCGTCTACTCCTGGAGGGAGAAGTACGACTGACCCGGAAATGGAATCACGCGTAATAAAAATGAAAAAAAAATCTAATTTCTAATCTTCAAGGAGTTGATTGAGTAGGTGAGAGATTGATTCATAAGACAAATCCTATATTTAGTTGCATGCTCGCCAATAAGATTAACTCTTAAGGGGTCATGCTCATGATAAGTGGCCCGTTGATGAAGTCTTATTGCACGTGACTAAGACAATTTGCATGCATTCATAGGGTTTTAGTCAAGTGAAGATTCGCATCCGTTGTTATATTTTTTTTTCCTATATGCCTAATTTTAATTATTATAAAAATTCCTCTATAAGTATGCCGCTTTCAATTGAAACTTATCAATTCGTTTGGTTTAGGGGAAAATTCTTTAAGCTAAAAAATGGTAAAACAATATCTTGTTAATCATCCAGTGGACTAACAAGATGTACACGGAGTACAAAAGTGCGGGTTGAACAAATGGGTTAAACACCTGCACACAAAAGCTGCGGTGCAAATCCAAAAGAATTGTCCAACCATGCTAAAATAGGGGAATCTCTAAGCCGCACAGAATCTCCACTCTTTCAATAACCATTTCATGTTGCCATAACTCGTATACTGTAAATCAATTTTAGTGATGTATCATAACAATATTTTACTTTAATTACAATGATATGTTGTAATATTATATGGTAGAATTGAAGTAACATAGAAGTCACTCTAACTTAGGAGTCTTCATCGAATGAGAAGGATATGTTGAAAGACAATAAGTTTTTCAATGTACCATGCCAATTGGGAAAAAAGAAAATCTTTCTATTTACAACACAAATCAATTAAATGAACCAAAATCAAGTTTAAGTAAAAGTTAAACGAGAATCTGCCATATAATATCAAGCGTGAACTTGCTGGTATTCGGCTAGATAGCCCTACTATTCTAATTGAGTTTAACTTAATTTATGTAGATTATTTAATAATTCTAGAGAGACACAAAAATACTTATGATTCCATTGCATATGATATTTTGAGCTCTAGTTCATTTATATTTCAACTTAATCAAGTTGAATTCAAGTGAAACTTTTTAATATCTCAATTTTTTTTCTCGAGTTGAGTTTGAGCAAGAAATTTAATACTTGATCAAGCTCTGCTTAAGTGTGTTGACACCTAAACTTTAACATGTAGACTTATCATTCATCACATTATAAAATAAAATAGAGCCCGATCCCTTAATAAATATAGATATTGCATTGCGTTTAGGCATTTAGACATTATAAAGCATATCTGCATTGAACAAGTTTCAATTGAATTGGCCCCGTCGTGGATGGCATTTGAATTGGCCTATCGGCTAAATGGACTCAAATTTAGGAGAGGGGGAGGCCCTAATCTTATTTGAATTTTCAAGACCAGGCCAAATTTAATTTAAGTCCTGTTGAACTTCGGCCAGCACACAAAGTAAAGCATGCAAGGCAAGGTATTTCGGCAAAATGAATGATTGTTGGCAAGATTATTTGGCGTTCTCAAGCAAGAAATTCAATTCTCGATCAAGCTAAGCTCGAGTGAAGTTTCGAGTGGTCAAACATGTGAGTCGAGCTTGACATTGCATCAGCTCGTCTTAATGTGATTATCCTTCTATCTCGAGGACTAGGCCTAGGACGCTAGCGCTTAGACTTGTTACCTCAAAGGTGGGTTGCGCATCCTTGCGCGTGGACTGAGAGACGCCAGCCGAACAGGTTATCACGTGGGCCAGTGGCACCTTTTGTCTTTGAGTTCTAGGCCGATTCTTCATCGTTCCAGATTCGTTGGTCGATTGCCACATGTTCTGGTGGATCCTGCGCTTCAGAAACTTCCGTTCTTTCTGCTTCCCTGGCTTTCTCTCCCCTCACTTTCTTCTTCCTCCTCCTTCATACTCCTTCAAAACAATAGTCAACTCAGAAACGCCGGGCAGCCACAATCCTAGATCTCTCTATCTTCTCGCCCTCGACACCGTCAGGGCCAGGCGATCCATCGTCGTTACAGGTCAGCTTCGTTTATTTTTGCACTCCTATGGTTTTCCGGTGATCCCGACGTCGATCTCGCCCTCTACACCCTCGCCACTGCGCGTTCCTTCCTCGTCCAGCAGCATATTTATCTGAAATCGAAAGCTGAGTACTTTTTCACCAACCAAATGGCCCTGAGTCTGGTCCAATATTTTCCTGCGAATGAGACAGGCTAAGAGTGCTTGTTTCTTTGAAGCGAGCCAGAGCCAGAGCAAAGGGAAGAGATCGTTGACTTCGCTGCCGATCAGGGAAGGTTGACCGCGGGTCAGAGGCCACCGTGCCTCTCTGATAGCAAAGCCGACTCTGCTTCAGCCTTAAGCCCTTGATTTTCGTAGCAAGACTTTCTCTCTCTGTTACGATGCTTGGCAATCTAGGGAAGCACATATACCATCAGCTCTTCTAATGGCTGCTTCTTCGAATATGAAAAGGAATTACCATGTGTTCCTCAGTTTCAGAGGAACAGATGTCCGCCAAGGCTTCCTCAGTCATCTCTACGCGGCTCTGGACCAAAGAGGAATATACACTTTTGTGGATAGCAAGGAGCTTAGGAAAGGAGAGGAAATATCGCCGACGCTCATAAGGGCGATCGAGGAATCGCACATCGCGATCATCGTTTTCTCTGAGGATTATGCTTCCTCACGGTGGTGTTTGGAAGAGCTCTTGAAAATCATGGAGTGCAAAGAGAAAAACGGCCTGATGGTGTTCCCCGTGTTTTACAAAGTGGAACCCAGAGAAGTGAGAGAGGGGAGAGAGAGTTATAAGAGAGCTATGGACAACCATGAATACAAGTTCGGGAAGGATTCAGAGAAAGTGAAGAGATGGAAGAAGGCTCTCTCTGAAACCGGTAGCTTGTCTGGGTGGGAGTTGAATGACAGGTAAGTACAAATGTGACAATGGTGTTTTGTGATTGTTAGTTTGTGATTGTCTGTTAGATGTCAGATCGTATGCTCTTTTTTGGATCTTCGAATTGAAGATACAAAGTGGAGATAAATTAGGCCGTGGACACAAAAGTCAAATAACCAAAGCCAGTAGATTCTTTGAATTGATTCTTGTTGTGTGGATAATGAGATTTATCAAACATAAATAGTGCGATTCATAGTACCTGAGTCATTATTGTCTTCAGATTCAGGTTGTTTGTAATTTTCCTCGCGTAGATGTTGGCGCAGGTTCACCCACTTTGCATCTTATTATTTGCTTATCTTCTTATGAAATTTTCCTTATCACGTTAGAGGTTGAATTCCTGCTATGGCTTTGAAATGCTTAAATGGTTTTTTCTTTCTTTTGAGTGCTTATCAGAGACGAAGCGGATCTCATACAATGCATCGTGAAGGAATTATCGATTCATCTCAACCGAACACCCTTACACGTTGCTAAGTATTCGGTCGGAATAGACTCTCGAGTTCAAGAACTGATATGGTTGTCACAGAAAGAGTCGGCTGATGATGATGTTCTGATGATAGGTTTATGGGGACCTGGAGGCATAGGGAAAACAGCAATTGCCAAGGCCCTATATAATGCTATGATGAGACAATTTCAGGTTTGTAGTTTTTTGGAGCAAGTTAGAGAAAAATCACACCGAAGCGATGGTCTTGTTACTTTACAAAAGGATCTTCTATCTGAGATCCTGGTTCATCCTTTAACGGTCTACAGTGTCGTTGGAGGAATTAGTTTGATACAAGAAAGACTATGTTGCAAGAAGGTTCTCCTGGTTCTTGATGATGTTGACCATATGAATCAACTGAATGCATTAGCTGGAAAGGGCAATTGGTTTGGAAAAGGAAGTAGAATTATTGTTACATCAAGAGATAAACATTTACTAACTTCTCATGACAAAAATTATGTGTATGAAGTTAAAACTTTAAAAGATGACGAAGCGCGAGACCTTTTTGGTCAGCATGCCTTTACAAATAGCAATAAAGTAGAAATAGGAACGGATCTTATTGATGGAGCACTGCATTATGCCGACAACCTTCCATTAGCCCTGGAAGTGTTGGGCTCATTCTTACATGGAAGAAACAAAGCTTCCTGGGAAAGTGCATTGCATAAACTCTCCAAAAGTCCTGACCAAACTGTTAATCGAGTTCTCAAAACGAGCTTTGATGGATTGGACGACAACGAGAGGGAGATTTTCCTTGATATTGCTTGTTTCTTTAAGGGAAATGAAATAGAATACATCCAGGAAGTTCTTGACAGCTGTGATTTCAACACAACCATAGGAATAGAAATTCTCATCGAGAGGTCCTTGATAAAAAATGAGAGGGGTTACCTGCAAATGCATGATTTGGTTCAGTTGATGGGTATGAATATTGTTAAACAAGAATGTCGCGATGATCCTGGGAAGCGTAGCAGATTATGGCTTTTGGAAGATGTTGAGGACATTTTTTATCATAATACGGTAAAAGTTGTTTATGTCAGTTTTGCTACATTTCAGTTTATATTACTCTAATTTGGACAGTATAATGTAAATCTTAACTGGAAATTTTGTCTGACAAATGAATTTGCTCTGTTATGGATAGGGGACGGATGCTATAAAGGCCATGGTATTGGACTTGGCCCGACCAGAAGCGATAATCATCAGTCCTAATGCTTTCGCAAATATGAAAAAGTTGAGAATACTCATTTTGCTTGGAGGTTGTATCTCTTCACAGGCTCAAGTATGTCTCCCTAACGAGCTAAGATGGCTTGAATGGTCCAATGCCCCGAATCTAGAATTTGGCTCTGGTCCAAATAAACTCGTGAGACTCAATGTCTTGAAAAGTCATATCAAACAATTAGTGGGCAACTTTCAGGTAAGCACTTGCGATGATTAGCTTTTCCTTTTTTATAGCTATAAAAACTATTTGCAGAGCTTAATGACTGCACTCGTATGTTTTTGCAGAATTTTAAGAAGCTAAAGTCCATCAATCTCTGTGAATGCAAGTCTTTGGTTAGTATTCCTGATATGTCACCGGCTCCAAATATGGAGAAATTGACTCTTTATGGGTGTGAGAGCTTGGTGGAGGTTCACTCATCCGTTGGAAATCTTGCCAAGCTAGAAGTTTTGTCACTAGAATCGTGCTCTAATTTTAGTAATTTTCCTAACACGCTGAGGACTAAATCTCTTCAAATCCTTCGTCTCTCTGGTTGCTCTAAACTTGAGAAGTTCCCAAATATTGACGGAGAGATGGAACATCTGAAAAGACTTTATCTACATAGGACAGGTATTAAAGAACTCCCTGCATCAATTCAAAATCTTATCTCTATGGAGTGGATGGATTTATCATTTTGTGAAAACCTCGTGAGGCTTCCATCACACATTTATAAGTTGAAAAATCTCGTGTATTTGAAACTTTCTGGCTGCTCGAATTTAATCACATTTCCTGAAAACATGGAGGATTCAATTGATCCTGATGTCAGTCTGGGATTCCGAAAACTAAAATTCCTAATACTTAAGGGCTGCGATCTATCAAAAGTAGAGTTCCTTGAGAGTACTTCCAGTTTTCCCGAATTGGAGCACCTAAACCTTTCATATAACAAGTTTACTCATTTGCCAACATGCATCAACAAGTACTATCGTTTGAGGCGATTGAAGGTTAAGGGATGCGAGCTACTACAAGAGATTCCTCAGCTTCCACCAAATTTAAATAGGCTATTAGCACCTAATTGCAAATCCCTACAAAAACTCCCAGATTTTCTGTGGGATTCAGGTGACTCGACTTCGTGTTTATTATTCCGCGAAGGAGTCAACATGCATGATGTGGCTTACGAGGTCTCTCTCTCTCTCTCTCTCTCTCTCTCTCTCTCTCTATTATTTACACACACACACACACACACTGTTGGTATTTTACGGAAGCGTGTGTGTGTGTGCAAGTGTGTATGTGTGAAATATGGGCTACAATGGCAAGGGTGTATGGGTTAAAAAAAAGACTTTTATTATGAAAGTATGTACTACAAAGGAAGGATTTTGGAAGGAGTGTGTGTAGTTTTTTTCTACAAGTCAAAACACACACCCCAACCCCTATTTATAGGCATATCACCGCCATTCTCCACCGACAATGAGCTCTTCTAGTTGCTTCTCCATTTTTCTATATTTTTCTATTCTTTACAACTTTCAGCCATTTTTGTTGACTTTTCTTTGGCCCTTTTGCTGTCCATTCTGCCGCCCAGTACTAGAAGGCTCTTCATTATTTGAGAGTTTTCTTGCCTTTTTCTTGCATGCACATGCACTAGAAATTTCTCCAACGTACTAGAACCTTCAACTTTGTCTTGGACATATTGTTGCCACCATTTTTCTTTCTCCATTAAGTCTGGTGTAGTCTAGAATTTTCTAAAAATGGATCACTTTTTTAACACTCCTCCTTGATCCATTTTTGCGTTACTCCAAGCATTTCCCGCAATGTCTCGAACTTGGCTCGCGATAGTGCTTTAGTGAAGATGTCCACTATTTGTTCCTCGGTTTTGCAATATTTCAGCTCGATCTCTTTGTTATTTTGCGCCTCTCGTATGAAGTGATATTTGATGTCTATATGTTTGGTTCTACCATGGAATATTGGATTCTTTGATATAGCAATTGCGGACTTATTGTCGCAAAGTATCGGAGTTGATTCCATTTGTGCTTTTCCAATGTCTTCTAGAATTCTTCGAAGCCATATTGCTTGACTGGTAGTTGTAGCAGCTGCGATGTATTCAGCTTCTGCAGTAGACTGTGCCACTGATTCTTGTTTTTTTGGATGCCCATGAGAATATTCCAGAACCTAATGTGAAGGCATAGCCAGTAGTACTTCTCCTATCATCAGATGATCCTGCCCAATCGCTATCAGTATAACCGATCAACTTAGTTGTTTCACTAGGTCGGTACCAAATGCCGTAATCTATAGTTCCTCGTAAATATCTAAGAATTCTCTTGGCAGCTCCAAAATGAATTTGACTTGGACTCTGCATAAACCTTGATAGTAAACTTGTCGCGTACATAATATCTGGCCGTGTAGCAGTAAGATATAGTAGACTCCCAATTAAACTTCTATAGAGGGAGGCATCGGCTTTTTCTGCTCCATCTTCCTTCAATAGTTTTTCATTCATCATGAGCGGGGTTGAAACTACTTTGCAATAGTTCATCTTAAATTTCTTTAGGAGATTTTCGGTATATTTCTTTTGCGAGATGAAAATTCCTTCATCTTGATTGACTTCAATACCGAGAAAATAGTTCATCAAGCCCAAGTCCGTCATTTCAAATGTTTTCATCATTTCTTCTTTGAATTCTTGGATCATTGTCCCATTATTTCCTGTATATATGAGATCATCTACATATAGAGAGACAATGAGAGTGTCGGACTTACCTTGGGTCTTGATGTAGAGTGTCGGCTCACTCATACTCCTCCTGAATCCTTGCTTGATAAAGTACTCATCGATTCTACTATACCATGCACGTGGTGCTTGTTTTAACCCGTATAGGGCCTTCTTAAGCTTTAAGACTTTTTCTTCTTGGCCTTTGAGAATAAAGCCTTGTGGTTGTTCTATGTATATTTCTTCTTGAAGATATCCATTTAGGAATGCCGACTTCACATCTAGTTGATAAATCTTCCATTCTTTTTGTGCCGCCAAGGCTATAAGTGCTCGAATAGTATCAAGGCGAGCAACGGGAGCAAAAGTTTCAGTATAGTCAATACCTGGTTGTTGCAAGTATCCTTTCGCCACAAGCCTTGCTTTATGCTTCTGGATTGATCCATCTGCATTGAGCTTTGTCTTGTAAACCCACTTAACACCAATAATCTCTTTGTCTTCTGGACGATCAACAAGCTCCCAGGTTTCATTTTTCTGGATCATCTTAATCTCTTCTTCCATGGCTTTTATCCAAACTTCATCTTTGGATGCTTGTTCATAGTTTTCTGGTTCCAAAATAGCAAAATTGCATGTGTCATAAATTCTTCTAAGGGCTTTTACCCTTAGTATTGGAGACTCTGGAGTAGATTCTTCTTGCGTTACCCTTGGAGAGCTTGGTGGAGTTACGTCGTGAGTGGTAGAATCCGATACTTTTCCTTCTTCTTGTGATGTTAATTCCTCTTGAGCAGGCGGTGTATCTGGCAAGGTTATGTACTTCTTCACGATCTTCTCGTCTTCCCAATTCCAGGCAGCATTCTCATCGAACTCGACATCTCGACTAATCATTAGCTTTTTAGTTCTTAGGTTGTAAACCCGATAGCCTTTTGATTGGTCACTATAGCCAAGGAATATTCCTTTTTCTGTCTTTTCATCTAGCTTACTCCTTTTTTGAGCAGGGATGTGGACGTAGCAAATGCATCCAAACACTTTGAGATGCTTTGCTGAAGTCTTCCGTCCACTCCATGCTTCAACTGGTGTTTTATTTTGAACGGCTTTAGTTGGACACCTGTTTAATAGGTATACAGCAGTATAAACTGCTTCTGCCCAGAAAGTGTTGGGAAGGCCTTTCTCTTTTAGCATAGACCTTGCCATTTCCATTATGGTTCTATTTTTTCTTTCAGCTACTCCATTTTGTTCTGGGGCGTAGCCAACAGTTAGTTGATGATGGACTCCTTCATCTTCACAAAATTTATTAAACTCCTTTGAATTGTATTCTGTGCCTCTGTCACTCCTTAGGACTTTGATTCTTTGGCCACTTTGATTCTCGACGTGGTTCTTGAATTTTCTAAAGATAGAGAAAACCTCAGATTTATCTCGAAGAAAATATACCCACGTCATTCTTGTATAATCGTCAATGAATAGGATGAAATATTTATTTTGACTAGGTGTAGGTGTCCTCATCGGACCGCACACGTCCGTGTGGACAAGTTCCAAAGGCTTCTTAGCTTTCCATGAAACTCCAGATGGGAAGGACTGTCTCTGTTGTTTTCCAAGAAGACAGCCTTCACAAACATCTGAAATTTCTGTGATGGCTGGAAAATCTCTCATCATATTTTTCCGATGGAGAATTTTTAATCCAGCAAAATTGAAGTGGCCAAATCTTCTATGCCATAGCCATGAATCATCAAGTTGAGCTTTCATGGCTATATCTTTGACCAATTTCCATTGAATAGGAAAATTGTTATTTTTCATCTTAACAGAGGCAATGATATTTTTATATTTATCATAGATAATGCAGGCATCTCTATTAAAATATAGAGAATACCCACTTTGTATCATTTGGCCCACACTTAAGAGATTTTGTGCAAGACGAGGGACTAGATATACATTACGTATATATTTTGGCCCTTTATTCGTTTCCACAGCGATGGTGCCTTTTCCTTTGACATCTACTAATGCACCATTGCCCAACTTTACTTGAGATTTCACCGACTTATCAATATGAGTGAATATAGATTCGTCCCCCGTCATGTGATTGCTACACCCACTATCGATGTACCATGTTTCATTTTTATTGTCATATGCCGCTTGGCCCGCGTAGAATGTATTTTCTTCACACTCTTTTTTTTCTACATAGTTTGCTCGATTATTTATTTTCGAGCGACAATCTTTTTCTACGTGGCCATATCTTTTACAAAAGCGGCATTGTTTTTTATTTTTAAACCAACAATCCTTCTCCAAATGATTTGTTTTCTTGCATATACCACAAGGTGGATAATTTTCCTTTTTTATAATTTCTCCTCCTCTTTTGTTTTTCCATGAGCTCCTTCCATCATTTTTAGTTTGATGAGACCGTATATTTACTTTAGACTGAAAGGCACTTTCGACCGGATCTTCATCTTGTGCCATTAGTCTTTTCTCATATGCTTCTAGAGAGCCAATTAATTCACTTATTGATAGGGTCGTCAAGTCTTTAGTTCCTTCTATAGTTGTAACTATAGAGTTGTATTTTTTAGTAAGTGACACCAATATTTTCTCAACAACCCTTTGATCAGTTATCCCATCTCCATAGGCTCTCATTTGATTAACAAGTTCCTTTAATTTTCCACAATACTCTTGTACGGTCTCATAATTTTTCATTTTAGAATTTTCAAAATCCCTTCTCAGAGTTTGAAGGCGAATAATGCGTACCTTTTCCGATCCTTGAAATTCCTCTCGCAGTATATCCCAAGCCTCTTTTGCAGTCCTTGCTCCAATTATTCTCGGAAATACAGTTTCCGAGAGTGCTTGTTGGATAAAACATAACGCCCTTGCATCCTTTTGTAGTTGATCTTTCGAAACACTTGCACCTTCTGGCGGAGCCTCGTAACCTTTTTCCACGATGTCCCATAAGTCTTGGGCCATCAAGAATGTAGTCATTTTTATGCTCCAAAAATCATAGTTGTTCCCATCAAAAATGGGAATGGGAAATGAGGATGAGGTGGGGTTGGCCATGGTTTAGTTAGTGGGTATTTGGAAAGGGTAACTTTAGGAATGGGTAGGTAGGACAAACGCCCGACACCAACCAAAGACGTGGCTCTGATACCACTGTTGGTATTTTACGGAAGCGTGTGTGTGTGTGCAAGTGTGTATGTGTGAAATATGGGCTACAAAGGCAAGGGTGTATGGGTTAAAAAAAAGACTTTTATTATGAAAGTATGTACTACAAAGGAAGGATTTTGGAAGGAGTGTGTGTAGTTTTTTTCTACAAGTCAAAGCACACACCCCAACCCCTATTTATAGGCATATCACCGCCATTCTCCACCGACAATGAGCTCTTCTAGTTGCTTCTCCATTTTTCTATATTTTTCTATTCTTTACAACTTTCAGCCATTTTTGTTGACTTTTCTTTGGCCCTTTTGCTGTCCATTCTGCCGCCCAGTACTAGAAGGCTCTTCATTATTTGAGAGTTTTCTTGCCTTTTTCTTGCATGCACATGCACTAGAAATTTCTCCAACGTACTAGAACCTTCAACTTTGTCTTGGACATATTGTTGCCACCATTTTTCTTTCTCCATTAAGTCTGGTGTAGTCTAGAATTTTCTAAAAATGGATCACTTTTTTAACACACACACACACACACACATATATATATATATATATATATATATATATATATATATATATACTTAAATGCTTGATATGCGTACCCTCTGTGACAGATGGGCTCGCTCGACGTTGTTATAAGTGGAAGAGAGATGCCTAAATGGATTCAACCCTGTAAAGAGGATTCCATATTTTTCATGATTCCACAGGACTTGTATGATGAGATTAAAGGACTAGCATTCTGTGTTGTTCTTAGCCCGGAGGAAGGAAAAGTGGTCGACGTTTTATGGAATATCACATTATTTGTTAATGGCCAAGAAGCGATGGCTTGGGAAGAAGAACTTTTGTCAATAGAATCTGACCATGTGTGGCTTTATTATGATTTTCACTTTTTTGAACATTCAGTGAAGGAGCTTTTGCAAAATGATCGGAGCCATTTCCAAGTTTGCTTCAAAGCAAAACAGGGAAGCATAAAGAAGTGTGGATTCCGTCTAATATGTGAACAAAAGGAGGATGATCCGAGGGTGGTGTTCCCAGCACCACCAGCTGATGGAAGCAATGTGGACGTTTTCTCGGAAGACTCAGAAGAAGATAATTCAACAGAACCTGAGGAAGAAAATCCAATTGAAACAGATGCAGAGGAAAGCTCATCGCCTTTAACAAAGAAGATAAGACGGTCTTAACTACGGTGAGACTTTGGGTTCAACGTCTTTGCTTTTTCCCTTTTCTGGACCTCCACTAGAGATTTGCAAGTGTATGCTCCTTCAATTAGAATTTAAGATCATTATAAAACAGAGGTTTCGCACCATGCTACTGACATGATTGGGGAACTTCTTTTTTTTTTTGCCTCTGATTCTTTATGATTTTTCTTGCAGAGTGCATTAAGCCAAAAATTAAGAGGATGCTTGTTGAAATGGCCATGGTCTTCAAAGTTGCGCTGTGTAATTTATTAGATGGGCCTCTGTTGCCTCTCTTAATCCAATTCCAATTAATCATGCTGATACTTCATAATTCAAACTTATGAGATAGTAAGTTTTGCTAAATCTAGTATAATCTATATCTTTAGGAAAGTGCTGTTCCAATTGTCTCAAAGATCAAGAGGTCTATACAGGGAAATTCAGTTGATTCCCCTGTTGTTACTCGGCAGCTTGCATTGGATTGGTATAAAGGGACAGCTCTAGCGTCTAAGACACGTTGCATTTTAGCAAAGGAGATTGACTTCAAGGATATTCATGAAAAGCAAACGGTATTTGTCAAACGCCTTCTAAAATAAGTATTTCAAAGCAATTTTTAGAATGAGAAAAAAAAATTAAAAAGGGAGAACGAAGGAACTTGCAGGTACATATGAAAGCACAAGCAGGTGGCATAACAGTAGGACCAGTGCCGACCTTGTGCGAGCCTCAGCAATACGCCGTTGAGGTCAAGCGACACGACACTAAATGCCAATGTCCCATGACCTCAAGTGGCGGAATGTTGGAGCCACACGACTAGGCAACGCAATGCTCAACCCTCGATAAGCTAAAAATCTGGCATCAAGCAACCCTCGCAAAGCTTCTGAGAATCATGCAACCTTCGACGAAGCTTTGCCGCTGTCCATCAACCCTCGGCCTCCTTCATGAAGCTTCCTAGCCATCACCAACGATGGCTTTCTCTCTCCTAACCAAGATTGAGGGGTAAAACATTATTACATATATATATATATATATATATATATTGATGATCCGGAAATCGCTGTACAATCGGCAGCCGATGACGTAAAACTCGGGGTAACACTGGCGCATGGACCTATCTCCCACAGCGCCGCACTTAAGTCATGCAATTGCACACGCGGTGACTCGAACCTCCCCCCAATCGGAATGGGGGAAATGCCCGAGCCAATGTGCCCACAGCAGGGTGGGTATTACAAATATATTAATGATGGTAAAATCGTAAGAAAAAAAATTTCATTAAACTCCCAAACTTGCATTTGGAATAATAAAGCGGAGCTTCAAGTAATTCAAAGCAGAACATTTCACTAAAAGGTCTTTGAACTTGTGTTACCAAATATCAAAACTTATATTAAGAGCTTTTGAAAGCCCAAAATAGCTTAATTCAAAATGACAGAGCACTCAAATTTTTAATGGCCAAATTGGACAGGATTGAAACAGAGGGTAAAATTGGAATAGTGTATCACTCCGGGCGTCCTCGCGAGTCAAAAAAATATTTTGATAAATTATTTAAGGGTGCCGATTTAAGATTTTATGTGATGTTAATCCGAATAATAACTATGTATTATTATTTTTTCTTTTTTAGCTTTTGAAGAGTTGAGTCTGATTTATTTGGCAAGTGAAATGCTAAGTAACATTTTAATAATTTCCACTGACAATATTAGTAAGTTAAGTTGATACTAGGATTGCCCTTATATTCTTCATTGGCTTATGCTAAAGTTCATTCTCTTTCTCACTTTCTATCACTAGTCACCCTTCGTTTAAGTCTAGTTGGCCTGATATAGTCTATTTGAAATGCAATATTCAATAAGGTAGAAATGTTGTTGCCTAGCACCTTTTGAAGCCAAATATATAATTACTACAATCTCCAAAAAGGTAACCCAATCACATTGTTAGAGAATACAATATATCAAATGCTCGTTACTAAACTATTAATTACAATCATTAAGGTTTGGAATCATGTACACCGGTAATATCTTTTTTTGATATTTCATTCATTGGATTGTAACACGTATTCACCTCAAATTAAATCTACCACTCACTATCAAATACCCAAATTATAATGGGATGGGGAGTGAGAAAGAGTGTGAACTTTAGCACCGGCCAATGAATAATTTAAACACAATCCTACTATGAACTTGACTTAACCAATGTTCTTCGAGGAAATTACTTGACATTTTCACTTGCCAAATGAAATGGGACTTGACTCTTCAAAAGGAGAAGAAGAAAAGAAAAAAATGTCTATGATTAGATATTAAATTAAATTGCTCTCATTGGAAATTTGTTCTTCTTTAATTCTTTAAAATGCATTTATATGTGTTTTTTTTTTTTTTTTAAGAAAAAAGACGGAATGGAAAAAACGATGGGGAGGGACAGATTCAAGAGAAGCGAATGGCGGGGGCCAGAGTGATGGATACGTGCAGTGGGGCTCACAGAGAGATGGCTCGTTGGATAGGATCGACGGCGGTGATTTGTTTAGGGAGGGGCCGACTGTAGAGGCCGAATTGTTTGGCAATTCATGTTTTTTTTTTTTTTCTCGATCGACCATTCATATTTAAGTTTTACATAAACTCAATTTTGGTTCATATAGTCGATCTGTCCTCTACGTTGAAAAACTTTACTCTTTTTCCAACTGGCATAAACAAAAATGGGAAAATTCATTATTTATCAATGTATCATTCTTATTCGATAACAAACTCCTAAGTTAGATTCATTTCTATGCACAAAATGGCCCTCATTTGTGGCCTCCAATAATAAATAATTATAAATTTGATATTAAAAAAAATGAGTGCATGAAGGAAAATTTAATCATTTTTTCATACCAAATGGCAAAAAATATTTTCTAATTCATTTTCAGGTTTTAGGCAAAAACAAAAAAAAATGCAATTTTCCTTTAAAAAAACTTCTTCCAAGAAACAAATGGAGGCTTATTCTTTTAAAATATTATAAAAATTGTCCACTAGATTTGTATTGCATGAAAGTGTTTTAGCAATACTATTTTAAAAAAATAAGAAATAAGATTTCTTGGATTTACTTAAACAAGTTAGGTATAGGTTAGTAATGGGTCGGGGTGGGTATAGGTCAAGAATTTCGCATCACAATAAATGAGCCATAAACGGGTTAAATAAGTCGATTTGGATCAAATCATTTATGACTCTACCTAAACCCAACCCGACCAACCGATTTAATAGGTCTAGTCTCCGAGGGCCACCTGAGGTCTAGAACCTCGAACAATGGCCACTTATGTAAACAAAGGGCTAGTTATTTTTTTTATTAATAACAAAAGTCCTTTATAAATATAATTTTTTTCAAATATTATTTTACTCAAATGTACTTCATAATGGACTTTTGCATTCTGAAAAACGCATTTATTTAAAATTTCTTTACATTTTCCCTAAGGCTTTCCTTAAAAGTCCTACCATATGCAACCTAAATGGTAGACTTAACGACTTCAAGCCATCTAAACTTAAATGAAGGGTCGCTAATGGGATGGAAAGCGAGAAAGAGTGTGAACTTTAGTGCCGGCCATGAGCTTTACTTAACCAATGCTCTTCAAGGAAATAACTTGACATTTTCACTTGTCGGGAAAATGTCACAAATGGACCCTATACTATTACTTAATGTGCAATTTCATCCCTGAACTTTCGATCAGCTCAATTTGGTCCTTAAACTATTAATAAATGCCCGATTTGGTCCCTAAATTTTTGATCGACTCAATTTGATCCATGAACTATTGATAAATGTCTGATTTAGTCCTTCATTACTTTTTTTTCTTTTTTCTTTTTTACTTATAGTAACGAAATTGAAAAAAGAAAAAAAATAACGAAAAAAAAAAGAAAAAATAGTAACGAAAAGAAAAATAATGAAAAAAAAAAACCCTAGCGAGTGAGTATTGTTCATCTTCCTCGCAGAAGCAACCTTGCCCGCACCGGCCAATTATGCATGGGGAAATATTTCAAATAAAATAAAATAAAATAAACTTGCCTAATAAAATAAATATACCTAATTTAATTTTTTTCTTCTTTCTTTTTGAAAAAAAAAATCTTGGCCAGTTCGGAACTCCGGCGAGGGGAGTGGCCGGCGAGGGCACGGTGAGTAGCACGTCCGGCGCGGGAAAGCGAGGATTGACACCGGCGAGGGACTCCAGCGTGGCAGGGCACCGACGAGGGGCGTCGTGGGGCGAGCAGCGGCAGTGTGGGCTCCGGTGGTGTCGGGTCGCGGCTGGGACAGCGGCACGGCAACGGTTGAGCATCGGGCGGAGGCGAGCAGGGGCGTTTGGGTCGTGGCTGCTGCGGGGCTCTCAGATCTGCTGGCGTTGGACACTCGAGTGGCGAGATCGGGACAACGATGGTGTCACAAGTCGGCACGGGCTGGAGCAGGGGACTTCGAGTGCTGGGTCACGGCGGCAAGGATCAGCTCGGCGAGGTAGCAGAAGCGTCAAGTCATCGCTGGTCGTCGGGCAGAGCGTTGAGGTGCGACAGGGACGCGAAGGTCGCTGGATCTAGAAGTTGCGGGCAACTGAGGCGTTGCAAGGTCGACGGGCGGCGGGCAAGACCAATGAAGCGGCGATGGAGCAGAGAGGGCTCGTGGGTCGCCGGCACAGTCGAGGTCTACTGGCGCAGTGACCGGTGCGGGCAAGGCTGCTTCCGCGAGGAAGATGAACAGTACCCGCTAGGGGTTTTTTTTTTCGTTACTATTTTTTTGTTATTTTTTTTCATTACTATTTTTTCTTTTTCATTTTTCATTTTTTTTATTTTTTCAATTTCGTTACTATAATAATAATAATAATAATAATAATAATAATAATAATAATAATAATAATAATAATAATAATAATAACGAATGACTAAATCGGACATTTATCAATAGTTTATAATAACGAATGACTAAATTGGACATTTATCAATAGTTTATGGACCAAATTAAGCCGATCGAAAATTCAGGAACCAAATTGGGCATTTATCAATAGTTCAGGGACCAAATTGAGCTAATCGAAAGTTCAAGGATGAAATTGCACATTAAGTAATAGTATAGGGATCATTTGTGACATTTTCCCTTTTTGAATAGTGGCTCTGATGGTCGCTTCCACGGTTTATTCACAAAGAAGACAAAAGTCAAAACGCACCTCTGACAAATAGATGTGGACTTGGGTAGAATCTCCAGTCTCACCCGATTGAGATGGTTCGTCTAGTCATTCGTTCCATTGCGTAACTCATACTCCACGTCTATACAAATATACGTAAGAGCTAGATCATGGAATCCCTGTGACATCCCGATTTTCCGATTCTATTTTCAATAAATTGAGACGGGCATTTCGTTGGCACGCATATAGTTCTTTTCCTTGAGTCGGCCACTCATGTGAAAACTAGTCTATCGGGTGAAGTCGTTAAGAAATTCTAATGCATCAGACTCGAGAATTTGACCAGAAAGCGATCTTTCGACCGAGCTAATCTGCAAGGGTCATTACAGCACAATTAAAAATCGATTAGAGATCGGAGATAGGTCGACTCGACAGAGGCATGTGATCAGGTGTGGGTGATTCCACCAGATCACACAATTCTGGCTGATCGGCACTGGACTGACTTTTCTGTCGATTGGGTACCCTGTGTTTGTATTTGAAACCTTGAGATTACCCCGACAACCAAAAGTCGCCAATATTTCAGAGATGTACATTGTGGCTTGAAATGATCAACCACAGGTCAAATGTATGAAAATTTTTAAAGGCTACCTGGTAGGTTGGGCCGCGCTAGTATCGTGCCAAAATGAAATTAACCGTGGAATTGAAATCTAATTCAGAAATTGGAAGTATGGGTGTGTCACAAATCATTTTAGGATCATTGAATCATCTTTGGAAGATTTTTCATGTAATCAGAATTTTTCAGAAATTAAATCAGAGAATGGCTAATTTGACTCGAGAAATTAGTAGGCCCGCTTTTGGTCGTACTTTTGGGACTTAAGTTGATTATATAGAAAAGTGAAGATGTGAATTGAAGTGTGGTGACATTGTATTAATTTTATGGACTTCGATTTGGACTTAATTTGACGTGGATTGATTGTAATTCTGCACAAGATTTATGCCCCGGCGGAAAAATAAATTGCACCCATTGAATAATGTTGTGGGAGAGGAGATAGTGGAAGATAACATCATGCAGGTGATGTCATGCTGATGGAAGCCAAGCAAATGAGGTGTTGACAAGTGTCAAATGCTCATTGGTCCCCAAAAAGCACCTCTCACTTCAATCTTCATCTTCTTCCTTGGGTTTTGGAGACAGAAAGAGGGAGTGCGAAGCTTGAAGGAGGAGCTGCGTCTGCCCGACCGCCGCTCGGCCATCCGCTCACTCGTCGTCGGAGCCGTCGCCGCCGTGCACCGTCGCCGCTCCACCTTGGCCGTCTCCCTCTGTCTTTCCCCTTTCTCTTCCGTCGGTTCTCTCCTCCATTGTTGTTGTGCGGATATCAGAAAAATGGCAGAGAAGTAGCTGGAGCAGCCATGGCCGTCCGCCCCCTTCGCCGCTAGCCTCTGCCCGTCCGCTCGCCGCCGCCACCGCCGCGCGTCTGCCCCCACGCCGACCGTGTGCCTCGCCGCTCGCCCCACCCGCTCGCATCTCCATCTTCTTCTTCTTCTTTGAAAGCCTAACAGATCCGAAGACACCAGAGCAGCCCCATCCAAAGCCGCACGCCACCGAAGGAGCTTCTGCCACCACCCGTTGCCGCCCTTGTGCGCCATTGCTGCCGCGCGCCTCCGCCTCCCTCTCGTCCAGCAGCCATTGCAGATCTGAGGAAGCTCAGCCGGAGCCGTCCAGCCCATCTCCGGCCACCGTGTGGCCCGCCTGGCCACCGCCTCGCCCATCCAAGCGACCGCCGAGCTGCAGCTGCCGCTTCTCCGCCGGTTCCGCGCCCGAACCACCGCCGATCAGCCCCTTCTCGGCCACAACCAGCAGCTGGAAAAATGGGTATTCCAGCTCAGTTTTGGCCCGTTTTGGCCGCCTTCCCGAGCCCGGATGCTCGGCCCGCTTTGAGGAAAGTTGTTCTCCTCGGCGTCCTCGTTGTTTTGGTCCGCTCGGCTCGCTAATCCGGTGAGTTTAACTCACTACACCTCGCTTAGAGGGTTAATGATGCTTTAGGTGCGTTTAGTTTATGTTAAGTGTTATTAGGTGGTTATTTTAATTTATTTAAGTGTAGATTATATTAATGTGATTGATTAACTTAAATTGTGTTTAATTTAAAGTTAAGTGGGTGTTTATATTAGTATAAATATTGATATGACATAAAGGAATTTACTTTTGATTTATTTAAATATCTCGAAATTATTTAATAATTTAATAATATATTATTATTTGAAATTATTAAAATATTATTATTTAATTATTTTCGGAATAAATTTAATTATTTATTAAATTTCGAAAATTTTGTCGGGACCCTAAATTCTCAGAATTTCGTGCTAATTGCTGCTGTGCATTTAGAATTTGAATTTGATAAATGGGTGTGGCAAATTGAGTGTTGATTGTGATAAATATGGATTTTATTCATAAAAACCCAGGTGTCGGGTTTTGATGCAAAAATTGAATTGTAATGATTATATTAAATAGTGGGGTTTGAAAAAGTGAGATATTGGCTTTTTGATTTGAAATTAGCGTGTCCCCACACACGTGAGTAATTTCTGGAATATTTTTAATATGAAGAAAAATGGCCGGGATCACTATCTTAAGTGGAAGCATTGATCGAAATATAAAGTGTTCTGGGGCCAAGCATGCTTTGGCTATGTGATAACTAAGAGGAATCGTCCTGGGCTGTTGAGCCGGACTTGCCCCTATATGGAATGCCTACGTGGTGGATGCGGGTCGCAGTAGATTCTGGGCCCATGCTCCTTCGGGAATGCCGTCGACGTACTGACGAAGCCGCGCTCCATGGGGGGAGGCGATGCCTGGCATTAGTGTCAGTAGATAGTTCCCCCCTTTTTGTCGAGCTGGTCTATTTTGTAGACGGTTCAGAGTTATATTTAAACCTATGTGGTTGTAAATGAGATATTGGTTCCTACTTTTCTATCCCAAGTTAAATATTGTCAGGGGATTTGTTTCGCTTCCGCATGCGTAATATAATGAATGGGTCGGCGACGTATCTTGGGATGTCGCATATTTGATCGACTGCAGTGGGATGTGCACGCGCTCGGGGTTGGGGGCGTGACACCCCGGTCAGAGAGCAAATGTTCTTAAAGCACATCATTCATCAGCTCTTTCAATGGCTGCGTCTTCAAAGCCGAAAAGGAATCACGGAGTGTTCCTAAACTTCAGAGGCACGGACGTGCGTAAACTTTCTTAGTCATCTCTATATAGCTTTTGACCAGAATGGAATACATAGTTTTGTGGATAACGAAGAGCTTAGGAAAGGAGAGGAAATATCACTGGCACTCATGAAGACGATTGAGGAATCGCGCATCTCGATCATCATTTTCTCTCAGGAGTATGCTTCCTCACCATGGTGTTTGGAAGAGCTTGTGAAAATCATGGAGTGCAAGGAGCAAAAAGGCCTAAAGGTGTTGCCGGTGTTTTACAAAGTGGAACCAAGAGAAGTGAAAGTGGGGAGAAAGAGTTATGGGAGAAATATGGCTAAGCATGAGTTAAAGTTCGGGAAGGATTCGGAGAAAGTGAAGAGATGGAAGAAAACTCTCTTTGATGCTGGTAACTTGTCTGGGTGGGATATGAATAATAGGTACACGGAAAACTTGAATAACCAAAACTTCAAGCTAGCAAATTCTTTGAATCCAATTCTTGGTGTGTAGATAATTAGAAATTTTGTCTTAGATAAATAGTGTGGTTCATTGCACTCAAGGCATTATTGTCCTTAGGCACAGGCTCTTTGTAATTTTCATCGCGCAAATGTTGGCACAGGCACGTGTTATTTCTTTTCATCTTATTATTTGCAAACCTTCTTATGAAATATCACTTATGATTTTTAGAGGTTGAAATGCTAAAGGATGTTTCTCTTTCTTTTGAGTGCTCATCAAAGATGAAGTGGAGCTTATCCAATGCATCATCAACGAATTATCAATTCACCTCAACCGAAGACCCCTATATGTCACTAAGTATCCAGTTGAAATAGATTCGCAAGTTCAAAAACTAATATGGTTGATACAGCAAGAGTCGGCTGATGATGGTGTTCTAATGATAGGTCTATGGGGACCTGGAGGCATAGGGAAGACAACAATTGCTAAGGCCTTATATAATGCTATGGAGAGAAAATTTCAGGGTTATAGTTTTTTGGAGAAAGTTAGAGAAAAATCGAACCGAAGTGATGGTCTTGTTGCTTTATAAAGGGATTTTCTATATGAGATCCTAGTTCATAAATCTTTAATAATCTATAGTGTTGGTGGAGGAATTAGTTTGATACAAGAAAGACTATGTTGCTAGAAGATTCTCCTGGTTCTTGATGATGTTGACCAAATGAATCAACTAAATGCATTAGCTGGAAAAGGCAATTGGTTTGGAAAAGAAAGTAGAATCATTGTGACATCGAGAGATAAACATTTGCTAACTTCTCATAAAATGAATTGTGTGTATGAAACTAAACCTTTAGAATACGACAAAGCACAAGAACTTTTTCATCAGCATGCATTTCCAAATAGTAGGAAAGTTGGAATAAGAAGCGATCTCATTGATAGAGCACTGCATTATGCTGACGGCCTTCCATTAGCCCTCAAAGTGTTGGGCTCATTCTTATATGGAAGGGAGGACTCTACGTGGGACAGTACATAGCATAAACTCTCAAAAAGTCCCGACCAAACTATCAATCGAGTTCTCAAAACAAGCTTCGATGGATTGGGGGGTAGTGAGAGGGAGATTTTCCTCGATATTGCTTGTTTATTTAAGGGGAAGAGAATAGAATACATCAAGGAAGTTCTTGATAGCTGTGATTTTGACCCAATTATAGGAATAGAAATTCTCATTGAGAGGTCCCTGATAAAAAATGTGAATGGAACCTTACAAATGCATGATTTGGTTCAATTCATGGGTAAGGATATCGTTAAATAGGAATGTCCTGATGATCCTAGGAAGCATAGTAGATTATGGCTTTTCGAAGAGGTTCAGGACATTCTACGTGAATATACGGTAAAAGTTGTTTATGTCCATTTTACTGAATCTCAGTTTTTACATCACTCTAATTTAGATAGTAAAATGTAAAACTCAATAGGAAATTTTGTCTGATGACTGAATTTGCTTTGTTATGAACAAAGAAAGAATGCGATAAAGGCCATAGTATTGGACTTGCCTACGCTAGAAGAGAGGATCATTAGTCCTAATGCTTTCACAAACATGAAAAGGTTGAGAATGTTTATAATGCCTAGAATATCTTTTCACAAGGTCCAATATGCCTCCCTAACGAGCTTAGCTGGCTTGAATGGGCCAATTACCTGGATCTAGAATTCAGCCCTGGTCAAAAGAAACTTGTGAGACTCCATGTCAAGAACGGTCATATCAAACAATTAGGAGGCAACTTTCAAGTAAGCCCTTGTGATGATCAGTTTTCACTTTCTAAAGCTATGAATATATTTGTGGAGCTGAATGACCACACTAATATGTTTTTGCAGAATTTTATAAATTTGAAGTCCATCGAGTTCTGCAATTGCAAGTTCTTGGCTATTATTCCTGATCTTTCATCGGCTCCAAATCTGGAGAGGTTATATCTTTTAAGGTGCGAAAGCTTGGTGGAGATTTACCAATCTGCTAGATATCTTGACAAGTCTCTTCAAAACCTTGATCTTTCTTATTGCTATAAACTTGAGAAATGCCCTGATATTCCGGAAAAGGTGGAACATTTACAGCATCTTGATCTACAATGGACGGTTATTAAAAAACTCCCTACATCAATTGAAAATCTTGTCTCTGTAGAGACAATAGATTTAGGATATTGCAAAAACCTCACAAGGCTTCCATCAAGCATTCATAAGTTGAAAAATCTCAAGGCTCTGTATCTTTACAACTGATCGAATCTTGCCATGTTTCCAAAGAACTTGGAGGATCCAATTGATTTTGATGGCGATTTGGGATTCCCAAGTCTAAGTTGGCTAGACCTTTGTGACTGCAATTTATCAGAAGTAGAGTTCCTTGAGAATGCTTCGTGTTGTCCTGCATTGACGCACCTAGATCTTTCAAATAATAAGTTTACTCAACTGCCAACATGCATCGACAAGTATGATTATTGGAAAGACTTGTTTGTTTATGGCTGCACGCAAAGCAAAGGGGTCAGTGTGGGTGATGTGTCACCACTCAAGGTCAGTCTCTCTCCCCCTCCCTCCCTTGCTCTCTTACATTTTGAATGTTTGATACGTGTACTATCTGTACGACAGGTAGTTGAGATTCTTGTAAATGGAAGAGAGATGCCTGAATGGATTCTCCAGTGGAAAGAGGACTCCATATCTTTCATGGTTCCCCCAAACTTACGTGACAACTTCTTAGGATTAGCACTTTGTGTTATTCTTGGCCAGAATAAAAAACGCATGTTCGAAAATCTATTTGAGGTCAGAATATTTGTTAATGGCAAAAGAGAGTATTTCCGTTTGACATTTATTTCTCCATTGGAATCCGATCATGTGAGGCTTGTATATATCCCAAGCGACAATAAGAGAGGAGAAGAGAAGCTTCTGCAAGACAATTGGAGCCATATCCAAGTTTGCTTCGGCGCACCAGAAGGAAGTATAAAGAAGCGTGGATTCCGTCTAATTTGCGAGCAACGGGAGGATGATCTGAGGGTCTGTTTTCTAACACCATCAGCCGATGGAAACAAATTGGAGTTTCAAGGAAAGATACTCGAAGACAATTCTCAATCAATGAAGAAGATAATCCAGTGGAACTGAACTCAACAAGAAGATGAGATGGTCTTAACGATGGCGAGAGTATGGGATCTACTCGCACCACTTGTTGAGGTAGCGATTCTTGGGGATGCGAACTGATTGATCTTGATTCCAATGCCTCTTGCCTTTCCCTGTTTTTATCTCGTCTCTACTAGAAATTTGCAAATGTATGCTCCTTCAATGTCAAGTCAAAATCATGCCTCTTGCTTTTCCCCCCTTTTGTCTTGTCTCTACTAGAAATTTCCAAATGTCTGCTCCTTCAATTAAAATTCGCATAATGCTACTGAAACGGTTGAGGAACCTTTTATTTCCCTCTCGTTCTCTATGATCTATGATGCAAAGTGCACCAATCCAAAATTAAGTGGATGCCTGTAGAATGGCCATGGTCTTCCAAGTTCAGTGAAATATATGACATAGATCTCTTGTCACCTCTCTTAATCCAATCAGCGATGCCAATACTTCATACTCTACGATTCTAAGATAGTAAAGCTTTGCTTCCTGAGGAAAGTGTTGATCTAATCGTCTCAAAAATTGAAAGGTCTACACTCTACATGGGAAAGATCAGTTGATTCCTTTGTTGTTCTTAGGGAGATTGCAAGACTTTTCATATAAGCAAAGGGTGTTGACTTTAAAGATTTTCATGAAAAGCGAATGGTGTTTGACAAACGCCTTGTAAAATATTTATTACAGAACAATTTTTAGTATAGAATATATATATATATATATATATATATATATATATATATATATATATATATAAGAAGGAAGGACCTTGCAAGTTGTATATGAAAGCACAAGCGGGGTGACATTGTGCCGACATTGTGCAACCCTAGGCAACGTGCCTCTAAAGTCGAGCAGACCCGGTGACGCGACAATGAGGCCAAGTAAAACTAAGTGACACAATGCTAGTGTCACACAACCCCAAGTGATACTACACTGGGGCCACACTACTAGGCAATACGACACTTGACCCGCAGCAAGCTAAATTTGACATCAAGTGACCCTCCCAAAGCTCCTCGACGTTGCGTGACCCTTGGCAAAGCTTTGCCGATGTCTTTCAACCCTCGGCAAAGCTGCACCAGTGTCCCTCGGTCCCTCTTCAAAGCTTCCCAACCATGATCAACCACATCTTTCTCTCTCCTATCGAAGGTTGAGGGGTAAAATATGATTGCGAATATATTAGTGACGGTAAGATTGGAAAGACAAAAACTTTAGTAAACCTAAACTTACATTTCAAAAATGCTAAAGCCTATGCTTGGAGGCTTACCTTGAACTCTGAGCTTTTTCAAAGCAAAACTTTGGATCAAAATATTTGAAATTTTGTTATCAAACATCAAATCCTTGACTCAAGGGCCCTTGAAGGTCCAAAATAGCTTAATTCAAGATGACTCAGCACTCAAATTTTTTAACTGCCAAATTAGACGAGATTGAAACGAGGGTAAAATTGAAATACCAGTACTACTTAAGGGGTTTTTATGAGTCCGAATTTTTTTTAAAAGTAAATATGTTTGAGAAGTACCAGTTGAATATATTTTGTGATGTTAATCCTAGTAATATATATGTATTATTTCCTCTCTTTTTTCTCCCTTTGAAGAGTCAAGTTTCATTCCATTGGGCAAGTGAAATGCCAAGTGGCATTTTGATAATTTCCTATCAGAATTTTGGGAAGTCAAGTTCCTACTAGTATTGCCTTTGTATTCTTCCCTGGCTTTCACTAAAGTCATTATCCTTATACTTTCCCCCCCATCAGTCGCCCTTCGTATTAGTCTTGGCGGTCCCAAATCGTCCATGATCAAATGCAAAATTCAATAGAGTAGAAATGATATCGCAAATCACTTTCTGAAGGCAAGAACTAGCAAGAACAAAAGATTACAATAGTCTCCGCACATGCAACATAATCACATCATGAGAAAATATGAGATGTCAAATGCTTGTCACTAAACTATCACTTACAATCATTAAGGATTTCAGGGGCAAAGTATAGCCCAAGTGCCAAAATTTGGCACGAATGGACATTTAAGTGCCAACAGTTAGTTAAGTATCACTTTTTTTTAAAAGTGGGACACTTAAGTGCCATCTTCAACAAACCTCACCGGAGATCTTACATGACAATATTTTATTATTTTTTTCGTCTACATGGCTCTCTAGAATACTAACTCAACCAAAAAAAGGCAAAACTGACGTCATTTTTAAGCGAATTCAAATGTTAATATAAAAATTAATTTAATTAAATTATAAAAATAAATAATAATTATTTTAATAAAATAAAATAAAAATAGAAAAGGTTGAGGGCTGAGCCCTCGCTGCCACTGCCGCCACCGAGAAGGGCTGGCGACAGTTGGGGAAGCGTCGGCCGAGGTCACCAGCCCTCACCACCTCCCTGCCATCATTGGGAAGGGCCGGCGATTGAGGGGGGAGGGTCACGGCCCTTCCCAAATCCAACGAGGGCTTGCGAGCCCTCGCCGTCAATCAGCCGGGAGCCGGCGACCCCGACCGATGCTCCCCCCATCATCGCTGGCCCTTCCCAGCGATGGCAAGGAGGCGACGGCGGCAAGGGCTCACCCCTTAGTCGCTGCCTCCTCTTCCCCACCTTTTTAAATATATATATATATATATATATATATATATATATTTGTATTTTTAAATATTTTAAATAATTTTAGTTTAAATTTAATTTAATTAATTATTATATTAATTTTTTACCACGTCAGCATTTTGGCCGAATTGACACTTAAGTGATTCATTTTGCTCTGATTTTAGCACTTGAGTGTTACTTTCCAAACTTTTGGCATTTAAATTCCCCTGTGCCAAGTTTTGGCACTTCAGATGTCCGTATCTTAGGATTTGAGATTATACACACTAGTAATGTCTTATGTCTTTTTTGAATTGTAACACGTGTTCATCTCACATATATTTACCACAAATGATCAAATTCCAAAATCATGGCATCGCCATCTTCTCTCCTCCCCTCCTCCCCTCCTCCCCCTCCTCTTTCCCTCCCTTTCTCTCTCTCTCTCTTTAACAAAAGTACATGCACGAATTAATTTACCATCACAAAGAAGAAGAAAGCACTACGAACGCTAGTGGCTATTTTCTAGGTGTAACCCCATAAAAGAGAATGTACTTAATAAGCATCGACTCTTTTCAAATCTTATTTTATGGGAGCAACACCATTGACAGAAAATGATTAAAAAAAAAATGAAACTACAAAATGATTTTATTTAGACATCCTATAATTCCAATTTTTTTTTTTGACCCTTTCCTTGTTGTTATACCTTTATTTTGAATTAACAACGTTCAAGAACAAATTCAAAAGGATGATCAATGTTGGGCAACTACTCGAGCAAATTCTTGGGCCCACCAATATTGAAAAAGTCTCAGGTCAACTCCACCAAATGGGCAACCAAGACTGATATGATGGGCTGATTCTCTAGCTGATCCTCTAGCAAGACTAAAGAATGGGCCATGTTCACTCCTTGTATCTAAAATAAATAGACGTTGGGTTGTCAACCTTACCAAGATTAGAGATCATACTTTAACAAAAAAATTCAAACCCCGACTTTTCTCAATTAAAAATAATGCGATAGTTACTTACTAGTGGAATTGATATTAAGACACTTGACCAATTGAGAGCCATCAAATTCAACATTTGAATGAAAAACCACCACCACAACAACAACAACAACAACAACAAAAATCCCTTTTTCACAACACTTTCAAAGTAATACTAAACTTTATTTGAGGAAACTATTAGAAATTGACACCTAACTACAGATGAAAAACCTATTCGAAATATCTTGGCCAAAACAATCCTTCCTAAATTAATTAATCTCTATCTACTCGTAAATTTTTAATTGAAGAAAAATGTCAGAAGTGGAGAGGTAATGATCTTGAATCTTACATCAGCGATAGCCACATTGACCACTTCAAGCATCCTCAATTATGTCAGGATGGACCAGGCCTTGTTCTAGACAATGACTTCTTGACAATGTTTGTCATTCTATAGATATCATCAAGGGATCCAAAAGATTAAAAAAAAAAAATTGGGGGAAAATGAAGAAAAAGAAAGGAATTGCCTATATTCTCACTTTTGATATTTTGCAATTAGCTCCTATATCTTTAGTATATTAGTATATGATCCTTTAAGTTTGTTTGCTTTCATCAGTATATCTTTTCATTGGATTTAACAAGCTTAATTCTCCAAAATTTTGTTCCAAAACCAATCTTCAATGAGCATAAGCAAATTTTCTCGTTGATCCAACAAAGCAGCATCGACAATTCCTACCCAAAATGAGCAGACGCAAGGATAAATTGGCCAGAGCTAGAAAGAGAGCAAGATCAAGCGATGATAGTATTATCCTAATGTTATCATTTTTTTTACCTAAAAGATATTTTCTTCTTTGATTTCGTGCTAAGTAATTTAATGGTCAAATTTCACGTGTAATTGACTTTTTCTTTTCTCCTTTCTTGTCCAACCTGTGTTCTCTCCATGGCCGTTGAATTCACTTTATTATAAGAACACGTGGCACTTAATTTCAACTGTCAAGTTGTCTCTAGAAAAGAAAAAAGGAAAATGATAAAATCATCCAACTACACGAGCCGTCCGATTGTGTGTATTTACAAGTGTAACCTTGGCTATCCTGGAAAAGAAGAGATTCCGGAAATTTCTTAATTTTTGGCGTCCGTCGTCCCTCAAATTTCCGAACCACTTAACCTGTTGCATGCCATTCAGGTTTTATATTTTAGTTTTCTAGTATTAGTTAATGTACAAAAAATGTTAACACGTGGCATTCTTTCTTCCTATTTGGTGACGTTAAAAAAATCTTATGCAAAATAGAGTTTATTGTACACTCGTAATTCATGGATTTGTTATTCTATTACTACACTAAATCCAGCCACAAAATAAAATTTTATTTTAGGTTATTAATGTCTGCTCACTTTCAGTAGTTTTACATGTTTTATACCAAACGCAGTAACTTTAGTATGCTAAAATGTCTCTTTACCTATAGGGTTTGCACGGTTTTCATGTACATATATTCTCTATCAGTATAATGCTAGTTGTTTTTGGGGTTAGACATTTTAACATATCACAAAGTAAAGTTCTAAACTAGGTTTTTTTTTTTTTTGGCACTCCTCATTGGTTAATTCCGCATGTCATTCTCACATTAGTTTTACATGCTAAGAAGCTTATTAAGAATTACATATCACTTGTCTACGAAATTTTTACGAGCCTTATCATCTTGCTATGGATTGCAAACAACAACAAAAATATAATTTACTCCTTCAAGTGAATGATTATAGAATACCAATTGCTAAAATTAAAATGTCGAAGTTCACTCTATGCATCTTAATTTTTTAACTAACAAATGATTGACTTACACTTTACAAAATGAATGTGATTCACCTTTACATGTAAAAAAGAAAAAGTTTAACCTAGCTACGAAAGTGAGATGAAAAAGAAAATCAAACTAAAATGTTTATCAAGCCTTCTTTTATATATATATATAAGTCTAGGTGGCCAGTACGCAAAGATTGACAGGGTTTCTTTCTTTTAAACTTATAGTCCAAGAGATAGTTTGAGTAGTTAAATGGTTAATTCATACAACTGATTTAGTATTTAGTTACGAAATCACCGTTTACAAAAACTTTAAGGGGTCACGCCCATTTTTGGCTTATTGATAAAGTCTTGTTGCTCATGGATAAGATGACGTGCATGCATTAGTAAGATTAGGCAAGTGAAGATTTGTATTCACTGATGAAAACAAAAATCATACCATAGAAATAATCTTATTTATTGTTAAAAAAAAAAAATCCTCGATGGGGGACAGGGTTCTGTCGGCCCAACCTTCGATGGCAAGTGGCCAACACATGTCAACAAATAGGTTGAAAAAAAAAAAAACGTGCAAACGAAAGCTGCAGTGCAAATCCAACACGTTGTGGACTAGATTCTAGAAATGTGAAAGATGTACTGGATCTCACTTTTTTAACAGCGGTTTTACCTTACGGTTGTGACGATTTGTGATAATAACATATTATATATATATATATATATATATATATATATATAAGATGTTTTTATATTTAATTGCAACAACACATAATAATCTTATATAATACATTTAAAGTATCGCAAAAGTGCTCCTAACATATAAGTTTATCATCGAAAGAAAAGAAAAAAGTGACACTCACACTTTTTATTTATGACAATATGCCGGTTGAAAAAAAGGTTTTTCAGTTTACAATTAGGATCAATTATACAATTCACAAATGAGTTTAGGTGAAACTTAAGGATGAATGTACTACACAATATCAAGCTTAAACTCATTAATACCCAATTTGATAGTCTCAATAGCCTAATTGGGCTTAATTTACTTTTTGTCAATTATTTAATATAGTCAATTTGAGTGAAGTCAATTTTGAATAGTCTGATTTTCTTTTTCGAGTTGAGTTTGAACAAGAACTTTAATACCGAGTTCAAAGTGAAGGTTCAAGCATCAAGTATGTTGAATTAGCTCAACTCAATTTGGATTATATCTCCACATTTAGGGCTAGACCTAGGACCCCAACACTTGGATTAGAGACACCAACAAAACAAGTTATAGCATGGGCCACCTAAGACCCTACCATAGACTCGGGACCTTGGCCTTGGACTTGAGTTGTGAATTATGGAACTATAATGTGCTATCATCAATTAGTATTTATATATCGCATAACAACTCCATATTACAAAATACTTGATGATGTCGTACAAAAAAGATCATTGATTCCGCCACAACGCTAGATATTAATAGAATATCATATTTACTCTCAAAACTTACCAAGAGAAACTGTAAAACACTCTCAAGGTAGAACCACGTGAACATAAACTCCGTCTTCACATCGATCTTCACTCCAAGCTTCAAGCCAAGTCAAACTCGTGCTTTGGTTGGGCCATAACCCGTGACATCAAAATGACACGTCCGATTACTCGATCTCTTCCTCTAAATTTTTTAAAGGAAAAAAATTCATTAGGTTATGCGAAAATGCGCACGATGATTTTCGGTTAGCGGCTTTGATAGTACCTTTCCCCGGTTCCCGTACGAAGAAGGAAAATAAAAAACGAACTCGCTGCTCTCCCTGATGGTGTGAGCATCTTGGCTCACCGAGGGCACAATTGTAATTGCACGAGTGCTTAGCGGTCCCCTCCACCTGAGACGAATCATGGCCGTCGATCATACCCGGCCCGTGTGTCGGCACACAGTGACCCAACATACGTGCGGAGTCTCATTTTACATGCTGTCCCTCCCACCAGCCAACGACCCATCCTTGTCGACCCCACTGCATATCCCCATCCCTGGACCATGGCCCCCACCATACGCTTCTTATCTCAAATCTAATCTCCGCCCATTTCCAATTTTTTATTAAAAAAATATTGAACATAATTAAAAATAAAAAGGGAAAATGACATCATGGTCCTTGAATTTTGACCAAATATACAATGGTCTCTATACAAACAATTTGTTTAATATAATCCCTCAACTTCATATCTAATCTAGTTCCTAGATTATAAGAAAATGTTTAATATTGCCCTTGAACTTGAATTATTGATATGATAATTAAGGGTGATCGATTTCAAGGCAAGTAAGTTCTAATGTTCCATCCTATTATAACTGGTTTCTATTTTTTGGACCTTGAAATCTATTATGTCCTCTATATTTCCAAACCGGTTCGAGAGTTCACCTAAGAATCTGTTTTATCTTCTTTTTCTTTTTTTCTTTTTTTTCATTTTTTTTTTATTTTTATAGCAAAATCATATGAGATTGTAGTAATGAATTCAAAGTAAAATATGAAATAGCAGAAATCCTAATCTGTCAAAAACAATAATCTAATTATGTAGTCGAGTACAATTATAAAAGATAAAAAAATTCAAACACGTAATATAAAATATAAATTCCCCATTTGTCCATAAAAGTTAAAGGAAAATGAAAGACTAGCAAGAAGTTTCAAAAAAGGATGAAAGATGAAAGAGTGCTAAGGTTAAAATTTAGGGAAAAAAGCAATTAGAATTTAAGCTTTTTAACTTATAAAACAGATTCCAAAGTAGAGTGGAATCGGTAGGTCTTTACTTGAAACCTATTCCTAGAACTATTTCAAGGAGAATCAATTCTCAGACCTATTCTTCGAAAAGTTCGATTCAATTTCTAAGTAGAATCGGTTTAGTTGCACAACCCTAATAATAGCATTAAGCATATTTATATAGTTTAGGGACTAACTTGAATATACACTAAAATTTTAAGGATCATATTAAATAAATTAAAAGTTTAAAGATCGTTTTATAATTTGAGTCAAAATTCAAAGACTATATATGTCACCATCCAAACTGGGTATTAATATCCATTTAAAAAAGGGCCATTTGCTTTTAAGTTAGCAAGTTATTTTAATATTATCAAAGCACTATTAATAACCCGGAAGTCCGCCCCACATATCGCTATCCCTCCCTCTCTTAAAGTCTCAAAGCTCCACAGGAAAAAATATCAACGGCGCATAGGGAATCACTTTTGTCAACAAAAGCCAACATCATCATCATCATCCTCATCATCCCCTCTTTCTCTCTCTCTCTCGCTCAGAGCTTCTCACTCGACAGCAATGCACCACGCCTACATCACTCCCTCCCAAACCCACCACGGCCACGGCCCGGCCACCCCCAAGTCCCCCTCCGCCCCGGCGGCGGCGGCGGCGGCTGCTACGACGGCGTCGTCGGCGTTCACGGTGATCTGCGTGCTCCACTCCCTGATCGCGCTCTTCTGCGGCTCCCTCATGATGTTCCACGCCCGGGCCATCTACTCCCTCGGCCACGGCACCGACGCCGCTGAGCGCCTCCTCGGGTCCACCCCGCAGGACCGCCTGCTGATCCGGACCTCCGACTCCTTCGCCGGCCTCCTGCTCCTCGCCATCGGCCTCCTCCTCCTCATGGTGTCCAACATCAAGGACCGGGAGTTCCAGGACTTCTTCGCCAAGGGCTGCACGGTGCTGCACGTGTTCGTGGCGGTGTGGAGGGTGTCGTTCGAGCGGGGGGTGGAGGACCTCGCCGGGGACTGCCTCCGGCAGACGGTGGGGGACTTCCTGCTGGCCCTGTCGTGGCTCCTATTCGTCGTCTACTCCTGGAGGGAGAAGTACGACTGACCCGGAAATGGAATCGCGCGTGCCCTTTGCTGTTTTTCTCTATGTTTTCTTCTTATCCTTTTGGCCAAAATAAGGTTGTACTGTAAAGAAGGAAAGGCAAACAAAAGGGTTTTTCATCTTCTTTACTTCTCTCTTCTTTTTCAGTTTTGGAATCTCCTTTTTCTTTGGGGCAAGTGGGGGTGCCTGTGAAGCTTGCTGAATCAGGCTCCTTCTCGTCTTTGTGTTGTAACATCTGAGAGTTTTCTAAGGAATGTATACAAGTTTTGTTATACGATCTGTGTACTGTAGATATGCGGTGCTTAGTACCAATCAGTAGAATCTTTGGCTAAGTGGGTTCTCTATTATTTATCTTTTTTTCTTTTTCTTGGGTTGTTCTCGCGTGGTGACAAGTGGAGGTGGGACCGAAGCTCGCGTGTTCTGGGTGCCAGCTGAACGAGGGATTGTCCGTCGTCGATCCGTCGCGATCGGATTCACGTCGGTGTCGGATAAGATGAAGGGATTGAAAACTCGGTTTATGGGGTCTCTTGCAACCTCCGTCTGTCGGACGGACAGACCGGCCCCATTACTATTCTACGTTAAAAATGACTACGGGAGGAGAGATATTTTCGCGGAAAGTATCGGGGCAAGAACGTGTTTTGTGCTCCTCCGCGAGCAAAAAGACAAATCGGGAAGATTAATTCTCCCAACGTCTTGACCGCGACTTCGTACTTTCTAAAGCGTTTGTAGGTCTTGAGGTGAATTTCCTAGGAAACCTTCGCTTCAAGTCCGGTTCGTTTTGGATGTCTAGGGGCGATGATGTTTCAGGGCAGCGACACTGATGTAGACCGAGGCCTGGAAGATTCGACTCGCGTATTCTCCGGGAAGAATCCCGGAAAATATGCAGGAAATAGTAGAAAGTTCCCTGGCAAAGCCTAATGGCAATGGTTATTTTCCTACAAAAGCCGGGTCGACGTCAAGATTATTTCCTTGAATTTGTTTGCGATGGGGAAGCCTGCGCTGTCGAAAGGATGTAGTAATATTGTAAGTTTCCGATCATGAGAATACCGCACAACAAGAATCTTTAATTTACGAGGACCAGTGCGCTTTTTTAAGGTAACTTCTTCGCAACATCGTGAGCGTTTGATACTCAATAAACAAGCACCTCATGCAGGCTGCAAATCATTTAGCGGAGGAAAATTTCAGACAAAGAAATATAAAGTTCATCAAGTGAAAAGAATATACATTATGGCAGGCATCTTTTGCAACGGACACAATCCTGAAGGCAATCATAGAAAAGAGCAATCTTCATCTTCTCTCCGCCAGAGTAGATAGCCTCTACAGCTCTACCATGCTCGCCCTGGTCCGCCATCTCTATCTGCCAGGAAAGCTTCTTGATGGGCATCTAAACTGTGCCTTACTCCATTTGCAAGCAAATTAAGATTGGATAAGAGCGCAGCATGGATAATGAAACTATCTTAACTCTTTTAAGTCCCCATTTACCCGATATAACGAATATCTGTCGCGCATCATCACTCTTAACACGGCAAAACATAAGAAGGCGCGAGTTGATAGATCTAAAGCTCACATCATTTATAGCCTCGGCAGCTGCATCAAAGTCATCTTCAAAGAAAAACATTTAGCTGTTCTAACACCCAAAGGGAAACAGAAGGTAAGCCATGTGCATAGATATATGTAGCTCTATGATGGCGTCAATCGCTTCACATCCACAATCTGGATCACAACTTTATCTACAAAATTCTCCAGCGTGCAGAATTTGCTATGGAAACTTGCAAAGAAACCACAGATTCCCAGCCGATTAAAGAAGTCAATCTGAATTTTATTAATCCAGCACTTCGAATGAGATCTGAACTGTTCTCAAACATCAGCCACGTGACTTTTAATAAACCTGCCCATCCCCTCCCAACCCCATTTCCCACCCAAACTCCCCTGCTCTCATGTTTCTGTGATTTGGAATATTTTAGTTTCCTTGAAATTCACAATGTCTAGGCTAATCCAAAAAGTCAATCCCAGTTCCCTCTTCATAATCTGAATTCTGATAAGGGGAGGGTACGAGTACCTCTAGGCCCCTTTCTCAAGAGACTCAGAACCACGTGACGTCAACATGACTGGTTTTTTTTTTTTTTTTTAACAGATAAAACTTTCTTTAAAACACGACACTACGGAATATATGTCCCCTCCATTTCACTTTTTCCAGCAGAAGAGAAATGAGGAAGAAGAGTAGAAACAATAACACCACATGCAAGCAGCCAAATAGCATCTACAACAGCTTACCTTCGCATCATCTGTCTTAAATGTGGGAATATGGTAAGTCACTGAAAAGGCATTGCCGACACCAATTGACTCTCCAAGAAACTCACTGCACTCGTTGTCCCTACCACGAGAAGGTTCTTTCCCCTGAAAATATGAAAAGCCAAATATATGCGTATAATAAGCTAAAAGATTGAGTGATGTGAAAAGAGTACCAGAATCAAACCTTCTTATGCCATAGATCAGTGACTAGATCGGTAGAGATAAAAGCTAGTATAATACTATCAGAATCAGAATGCACAGGGGAACATGCTCATGACCTAATGCTTAACTAGAAAGCAAAATTATCTATAACATTTTATATTTCATTTGTTTGTACTAGAAGGCACATGTGCATGGTAATGCCAAGTTAAAATGCATTTTCTTCCCCCAGAACAACCTTGAGGAAACACGTTATACAGTGAGACAAACTTCACTACTTCTCCATCTCGAACTAGAAAAGCAAACTACTTAATCCTTCAAGATCACCATGATGGAAGATAATGCCGATGAACTGAATCATAATCTCACAAACCCAGAATTATTGTTGGCACCAGCATCGTAACATCCTGGTAGTGCTTACTTGGCGACATGACTAGGGATCTTTGCTCTCTACTTTTTCACTCCTAATTTTCATTTCCCAGAGAAAGGGAACTAATTCCCACTCATCCACCTTGAAGCATTCTTAATGAAACAGAGCTGGCATCTTTGCTAGCATTGACTAGAAAAGGGTAATTACTTTTCACACCAACATTGATCAGGTGAAACAATGAGGGGAGAAGCGACAACCTTTTGAGGAAGCTGCCTCAAAAGGACTAATAATGTCTGATATATCAAATTTCAAATAGAGCCCCAATTTGTGACATAATCCAGTAGCCTGCAAAGCAATTCACTCAAGTCAAGATGATCATCTAATGCCAAGATTGACACCAGAGATCAACTAATAAAAACCGACAACAGAGATCAACTAATAAAAACCAATAGAATTTAACTTTCAACATCACAAAGATGATAATGCTGAATGCAAATATGTGCGCATTCTTGAAAACCTATCAAAGATTATGTCATTATGGAAATGTAAGATAACCGCTCTGCTACATTTAATATCCATGAAAGAAAATCAGGAATTGATACTTGATGCACTAAGAAGTCTGATTGCTCAAAGAAAGCAAAGGGTGCAGCAGAAGATACCATTTTAACACATGGAAAATTACTCTCGATGCCAACTGTTGGTGCCAGAGCAGCTTTACCACTGTACAACAGACAATATTTAGAATAATCGCAATTGTTTTAAGACACAGGAAGAACTGGTTAGCAACAATGAAAAAGCAATGCATCAGAGAACCCCAAATACCTGCCACTCTGACCCTCCAAGAGGCAAGTGAAAAGCGAACATCCTTCGCTCACCATAACTTGCTCAACCAGTAGCATTGCTTTCTCATGTGAGTCCACATGTCGGTTACAAAAGTATTTGCACAAACTATTGAGGCAGTGGCACATGCTGCAAAGTGTCTGCTCTTTACATTTAACTGGAACTCCAGAGCAAAACCTAAAGACTACTGAAACTTCAACAGACGCTCCCAAAAAAAAAGGGAAAAAAATATGCCTATGTTTAAAAATGATATCAGGTATATCATAGTATATATGAGCACCATTTTAACGACTTCATGAGATGGCCAAGAAGATGCTAAGATAACAGCACTATGTACTCCCCAAGCAGAATGGAAATTTCGCATCTGCAAATTGTTGAGTGTTAAAGGAGCGGGCGAGAAACCCATTAACATTCAGATCATCCAATCTATTTGATTAATGAAACTCGAGATCTGTTCTTCTGAGCCATCAATGGACCAGATATTACTTTAAAACAACCATGTTGACTACCTTACGGGAATCTCTCAAAAATTAACCGTATCCAATTTTTTCAACACCGTACTTTATGTCAAGACGATTGATGTGTGACGAGTATTATATATTTAAATGTGAGTATAGGTCATGATATTATATGGTACACCTGAAATATCATACAAGAGATTCTAACTTATAAATCTGTCATCAAAAAAGAGCAATAAAGGGAAATCCGTACTTTTTTACACATGGAAAGACAATACAATTTTCATTTTACTATGCAAATTAGAAAAAAGAGAAGCTTTTCAATTTACAATGCACGACCCAAAAACCAATTTTAGGGGAAACTAAAGCGCGAACGTGCCATATAATATTGAGGTTGAAATCGCCAATACTTTATTTAATAATCTCACGAGCCTAGTAACGTTTAAGTTACCTTTGTAGATTACTTAATACTTATAACAGTACACATAAAAATCTGTAAGATTCATCCTACATGAAATTCCAAGTTCAATTATATTTCAATCTAGTCGAGTCAAATTTGAATATCTCTATTTCTTTTTATTTCTTTTTACGAGTTGAGTCTGAGCGAGAAATTTATTACTGGGTCAAGGTCAAGTGAAGTTTCGAGCGTCTAAGTTTAACGCAAAAAGGAAGGGCCTGTGGCCCCAAGGAATTGCTTTAAATGGCAACTGGCAACACCTGGGAACAAATGGGCTATGACAAAAACACCTCGTAAACTAACAACCTACGGGTATGTCTAAAAAAACACCTCGTAGACTATAACTCGCAAAGTGCTCGCCCCTCAACAAACAAACAACACATGTAGACCGCAAATCGTTATACAGATCATCGAGTCAAAAGAATAAACGATATATGGGACGCTAAAGTGGTTAGCCGCGCATCTTAGTAACGAACGATGTCCTGAAGGCAATCGTAGAAATGAGCAATCTTGATCTTCTCTTTGCCGGAATAGATGGCCTCCGCAGCTCCACCGCGTTCCCCCTGGGCTGCCATCTCTATCAGCATGTAAAGCTTCTTGATAGGCATCTACGAAAAGTAGGAGAACAAAAGCACGAGTTAGAACTCTCTCTAGCATCACTCCATTTGCAGGCAAATATGATGGATAGGAGCATAGCATGGCTGATGAAATTATCTCAACTCTTTCCAGGCGAATTTCCGTTGCACATCATCACTTAACACAGCAAAACAGTAGAAGGCACAAGTTGAGAGATCTAAAGCTTACATCGTTTAGAGCCTCGGCAGCTGCATCGACATCATCTTCAGAGAAAACATTGAGCTGTTCCAACACCTGAAGGGAGACAACGTAAGTCATGTGTACATATATACGTAGCTCTATGGTGATGCCAAATGCTTCACATCCACAATTTGGATCCACGCGACTTATCAACAAAATTCTCCAGTCTGCAGAATTTGCTTTGGGAAGCTTACAAGAAAACCAGATTCCCAGTCGATTAAAGAAATCAATCTGAAATTTTATTAATCCAGCACTTTGGATGAGATCTGAACTATCCTCAAACATCAACCACGTGACTTTCTATAAAACTGCCCATCCCCTCCAAACCCCATTACCCACCCAAACTCCCTCGCTTTCTGAGGAAAAAAGAAAACAAGAGAGAAGCAAACGGAAAAGCTAAGGACTCCAAAGTTACTATCATGTTTCTGTGCTCGGGAACATTAATGTCCTTATAATTCACAATGTCTAGGCTACTTCAAATGGTTAATCCATATTACTTGTCTTGATTTGGAATCTGATAAGGGGATGTCATTTTGGATACGAGCACCTCTAGACCCCCAATATTTGCAAGAGAATCAGAACCAAGTGAGTCAACAAATGACTGGTTTATTAGAGCAGATAATGTTTTCCTTAGAACAAGAGGCTGCTGCACATTTTCTCCCCCTCTATTCCGCGATTCCAGCAGAAGAGAAATGAAGAAAAGAACGGCAGAAACAAGAATACCACATGCAAACACCAAAATAGCATCCACAGCAGCTTACCTTCTTCGCGTCCTCTGTCTTCAACGTGGGCACATGGTAAGTGACAGAAAAGGCATCGCAGACACCAACTGAATCCAAGAAACTCACTTCACTTGTTGTCCCTATCACGAGAAGCTTCTTACCCTAGAAAAAGGAAAAGCCAAATATATGTGTATAATAAGCTAATAAATTCAGTGATGTGAAAAGAATACCGAAATCAAACCTTGTAAGTAAGCAACCACCAACTCAATCAGTGGAAATAAAAACAGCTAGTATAATGTTATTAGAATCACAATACACAGGGGAACACGTACATACCCTAGTTCTTAATTAGCGAAAGCAACATTACATATAACATTTCAAATATCATCTATTCATACTAAAGTGCATCTGTATATGATGATGCCAAGTTCGATGCATCCACATATTCCCCTGGGACAGCCTTGAGCAAACACGCGAACCAAGGTTGCACTCGGTCTGTTGCTTTATACAGCAAAACAAACTTCGCTACTTCTCCATTTCAAACAGGATAAGCAAACTAGCCAATCATTCTAAGGTCAACATGGGGAGAGATAATACCAATGAACAGAATCAATCTCTCAAACTCAAGCTCCTAATTACCACCTGCATCGTGGCATCATTATTGTGTTCCCTCAGCAAGATGACCAGTGATTTTTGCTCTCTAAATTGTCCCACGAATTTTTCATTTCCCAGAAAAAGAACTAATTCCCACTCATCCCCCTGAAGCATTCCTACTTCAACAATACTAGGAACTTTGCCAGCATTAACTTTCAGAAAATATCAGAGAAAAGGATAATTACTCTTCACACAAATATCTATTTGTGGAAACAAGGCGAGGGAAGGAGAAACAACCTTTGGAGGTAGTCGCTTCAAAAGGACTAACAATGTTTGAGATATCAAATTTGAAAATCGAGGCCCAATGGCAACATACTCCAATAGCCTGCAAAGCAATTCACTAAAGTTAGAATGATCTCTTAATGCCAAGGATGACAACTGAGGTCAACTAATAGAAATCAACAGAATTTACCTTTCAAGGTCATCAAGGATGATAATGCTTAATGGAGATTTGTATGCATCCTCGAAAACCTATCAAAGATTAGAATCCATTACAAAACCTTCCCCCGATCATTATGAAAAATGTAAAGGTAACCACTCCTCAAGTTAGTCATAAATGGAGGGGAATCAACTAATTTCCCATTCCTCAAACTGCTAATCGACCAGAAATACAGGTCACAAACCTTCACAATTTGTGCACATTTGGTGCTCTCATGTAATCCAATCATAGTTTCTGCCGAGACCTAAGCATCCAAAAGAAAATCAGAAATTATAATTAATGCACAAAGAAGTCTGATTACTCAGAGAAAGCCAAGCGTGGAGCAGAAGATTACAATTTTAACATATGGAAAATCACTCTCGATGCCAACTGTAGCTGCCAGAGCAGTTTTACCACTGTACAACAGAGTATGTTAGAATAATCCCAATTGTTTTAAGACCATAATAAAAAGTGTTTAGCAAAAATGAAAAGCAATGTGTCAGAAAAGCTCACATACCTGCCACTCGGCCCCTCCAGGAGGCAAGTGACAAGTGGACTTCCTTTGCTCACTTTAACTTGCTCAACCAGTAGCATTGCTCGTTCATAGATGTGCTTATGTCGATCGCCACAACTTACTATCCCATTAAGCCTACAAAAATATTTGCACAAACAATTGAGGGAGTAACACATGCTTAATAGTGTTTGCTCTTTATCTTTAACTGGAACTCCAGAACAAAAGTCAACAATACATGAAACTTTAATACAAGCACACAAAAAGTGTATTTTTAAACATACTCCAATAGCCAGCAAAGCTGAGCCATTTTAGCGTCTTCATGACATGGCAAAGATGCTAAAGTAACAACACTGCAGGCTCCCAAGCAGAATAAAAAACCCAGATCTGCAAAATGCTTTGCAAGATCGCCAAGGTTTTATGATCATATTTTGGCAGAACAAAAGGAATGTTTTTATGTTGGTTTGTCAATTTGGAGAACCTTGAGCTCTAAGATCCGGATAAGCCACGAATCATATGATAACATGCATGAAAGAAGCATGTGGGAAACCCATTAATATTCACATCGTTCAATCTATTTGCCTAATGAAACTCAAAATGTTTTTGTCCAGACAACAATGGACCAGACATCTTATTGAAAATTACTTGCGGCAAATTTAATGATCAGCTCAGAGAGAATTCTCTGAATTACTCCCCTCCTCTTGTTTATTCTTTCCAGAATTAAATGTCAGAAAACCAGAACTACCATATGATTCACCATGGTCCACATATAATTGGGTAAAACCACACAATAAGACAATTCCTAAAAACACATCAGATAAATCTACTTATGTTATCATTCTGCAACGCTACAAACCAAGTTGAAAAACCCAAACCCCAAATGAAGAAGCAATTTCAAAGATATCAACTCTCATCTGACCTTCATTCATTCTTTATCCAGACATTCGCTCCTGTAATTACCAATCCTTAAGTAAAATTCAGAGATCCTTCTACATTTTAATAAGAATCGCTTGTATATGGCATGCAGCTAGAGCAGCTAAACCATCTCTAAGGCATTGGGTTGTTCTACATGAATGCTCATATGTAATGCCCAAGGGTAATCAGAGAAAGCTTTTGCAAATCATCCTCTTTTGCTTCACCCTTCTTAGTGACCTAAATCTCAGTCATTGAGAGGCCAGCAGTGAAAGGTCATCACAGTATCTTTTAGCGTTTTGAACCAATGTACTCTTGTGCACTTGCTATGGGTGATGGACAATACAAGTATCATTGGAGACCCAATGGAAGTATCAACCAGGGAAAAAAGCAATTACTGACTTCACTTAGTAGGATAATGCTAAGTTTGTGGTTGGTGTAGATTTCCGGCCAAGCAATTTTGAAGGCCTTTAAATTTACATGCGATATCCACTCATACAATTCTTACTTCATTGGAACTATGGATTATAAGAACATTGCCACAAAAGATAGATATATAATGCACATCATCATTCAATTATTCCTACCTGCATCTTTCCAAGTCATCTGTGGAAGCTCCAAATGCAGGAACAATTTCTTTGAGCGCATTCAAAAAATCATCCATAGTGACTTTGATACTCTCTTCATCTACAGGCTTAGTAAGATCATCAAGACTTAATTGTCTATTCAAAGCATATGATACGGCACTCTTCACAACGCCTTCAATTTCTGCACCACTATAGTTCTTTGTACGAGCAGCTGCACAATCGCAGATTGCAAATAAGGTAGGGTCATCACAAGAGATGAACTAAGCACCAGCTTTTTTAGCATATACATCCTTTTTTTTTTTTTTTGGGTTATTAAGAGCGTCCCTTACCCCTACTTCACAGGAGGTGGATCCCAATTCTCAGAGAGAACAGTGGCCACCAGGCCAGGGACCCAGTAGTTCTTTTTAGTATATATGTAATACGTCCAGAAATACAAGAGTTAGCCTATTTGATCAAAGAAAAAAGTAAAATTATTCCAAACTACATTACTATCATATTTATGCCCATTTTTTTCTGCTTCCACATGACAATGCTGAACAAGGTAAGCCACTTCTTAAATAATAAACAAAGATTTGCTTGATGAAGTTTCATTCTAGTATATGCGCCAGCTGACTAACCAAGCGCGGATAGATTGACATCAGGAGCAAGAAAGGAATTCTCTTTCATCTTGTTCGTGTGGATCTGAAAGATTTGCAGGCGACCATTCTCATCAGGAAGGCTTATCTCAACTTGTACCTCCAAGCGTCCAGGTCTATATATCAAAAGTCCAAAATGTCAAGTATGTCTTTAAGTATCTACTTTTACCTCTAAAACAAATATTGTAAATGTACATATGATCCTGCCAAAGTCATGATGCCACCGCATGACAGCAACAAAATTACAATATTTTCTATCCTCATAGTGCTAGCCATCATATATCTTAAAAGCAACAATTAAACAATCTTCCATTAAGTTGCAAGATGGCATATGAATGCTTTTTACCATCTCAGGAGATCAAAAGCAGCTACAAAACTTAGACACGAAGAACCAAAAGAGAAAATGAGGGACCACCTCAAAAGAGCCTCATCAAGAAGATCTTTTCTGTTGGTCATTCCAATAAGCAAAACATTGTTCAGTGACTCTACACCATCAATCTGAAAATCAGGAAATATCTCAGCAGCAAAGATTGGTATAAATGAGCATAACGGGAAATATTCACAGATAAAAATGGAAAATAACTGTGCACAATTAGAACACATAGATACTACTATGGACCTTCGTAAGTAGCTGGTTTACAATACTGTCATGAACTCCAGTACCATCTCGGGTTGATCCTCTTGACTGCAGATGCAAAATCAGGTCATTTCATATCTTTATTATAAAAAGTTGACAACCAGCAGTAGTCTACAATAAGAGAAAACACAGCCATTTAAGAAGGACAAAAAAAAAAAAAAAAAAAGCAACAAATTAAAATGATAATCTTCATGATAAAGATGGGACTCTAAGCAAAAAGTGCAGTTAATGCAATTGACACATAAATATCACAACCATCGCTCCATTTTTTTATTTTTTTTATTTTTGGGCTTTTGTGTGTGTGTGTGTGTGTGTGTGTGTGTGTGTTTTTTTTTGGGGGGGGGGGGGGGGTAATGGGGTCATTGAGACAAGCACTGCACAGTACATAGTTCCATTAAATTTGATAAAAATTCCAGGAACGAATTAAGCAACTTAACAAAATATTTTATATTGGATATCCGAATAGTGAATGTTAGTTATCAGACCATCAGGGAAAATCCTACAATGGAACCTTGAAAACTATAAAAATCATGATAGAGGACCTACCAAGACAATAAAATACATAAGTCTAATCATACCGCTAGCTAAAGTTGACCTTATACAGGAACCAAACCCTGCAGACACACTGCCTGCTATTCTATATACACTACTTCCAAAACAACAAGCCAAATACAACCGGTTACTAAGAAATGACAGGGAAGACGAAGTTGCCCCAAGCAATTGATATAAGCAGCAGTGCTAGCTATTCAACATCATAGAGGACAGGAATGCCTATATCGACCAGATAATGTCATACCTTGCATATAGCATCAATTTCATCAAAAATGATGACATGCAAATCACTCTCATCGCCTGAAAATTAATGTGAGGCATAAGTTATAGATACTTGCTAAGAAAAATCATACTGCAATTCATATATTCAATTACCAAGAGTCCTCTGATCCTGTTCAGCATCAGCAAATAAATCTCGAACGTTCTTCTCGGTTTCACCAACAAATTTGCTCAACACTTCAGGACCATTGATTATCTGGCAGAGAAAATGAAGTCAAATCGACAAAACATACATACATATAATTTACAATATGAGTAGGTAGGTCAACATATGCAAGTACAAAGGTCAGTTCGAATACCTACATCTTAGAGATGATTCAAACATCTTCAACAATATAAGTAAACTACCATAAGAACAGTAATAAGGCTATGTCCAACAGGATTCAAGGTTTTGAGAAAGAAGGGAGACAAATTCTAAGCATAGGGGAGAAAATAGAGGCCAGGCAGCAAAAAGCTCTCAAGCCCTTGACCTTCTTGGAATCTAAATATCATTGGTTAGTTCACAGATACCCATGTTGGGTTAAAGGCCTTCTACAAAAATAGCATCCATAGTAATTGAATAACCACACAAGGGAAAATAGAATACCTTTGGTTCTTTGCCGTTCAACATCTTCCCTATTTGACGAGCCATTAGGGTTTTGCCAGTGCCAGGAGGCCCAAAAAGCAGCATACCTTTTACGTGTTTAATACCAAGCCTGGAAATGACCATGTATTACAGAAAGGAAAAATTCACCAGAATATAAGACATCATATAAATTGCAAAGCCCAGAATTCTGCTTTCTTTACTTGCTAGTCACGTGAGGAGGGAAAACACGAGAAGCAAAAGCCCTTCGAAATATATCCGCAAACTCTGCACTCAAGCCGCCAATGCCTAGGGACTCAAGGTTAAATTCCTTCTGCCTAAATATGTTGCTACTAGCAGCTTCACGTTGATTGACGACCTGAATATCAAGACAAAACAGTCGAGACAGAATCAACAAAATTACCACATTATAGTATAATTGCCAATAAAACTGCATCAGGAAGGTGTTCACTATCAAAGACTCACACAGCAAAAGAAAAGGATGTTCACTATTTGTCCAAGCAATAAGTACAGAGCAAGTTTAAAGATCACGGAAGTTTCAGCTGTGCTCCATGAGCATGACAGACACCCTCACTGCACCCAAATTCTAATGCAAATTACTAGAGTTTCTGCAGTCAAAAATCAGATTTGAAGGATATACTAAGGAAAATTTCATCATATGACTTCAAATCCGGACCACAAAATAAAAGTAAAAAAAAAAAAAAAATGAAACTGTATAAGATGAAAAAGAAAAGAAATTAAAAGGAAAACCTTTATTCCACTAGCATTTGACGCTTCAAAGACAATGTATGTTTCGTTTGTAATCTTTCCTCTTTCAAGAGCATTTGACCTTTCTTGTCCCTCCACGGCAGCTTGATTGACTGTGAAGATATAGTTGTTCCCATGATACTCAAATGATACCCTTTGCCCTACTGTCATAACCTGAAAATACATTTACATGTCGACGTACATTAAAAAATTTATATATCAGAGACAGAAAGGGCAAAATGCATGTCTAAGAAAATTTCATAATAGTCATGGAGGCAAATAAATACATGAACTTTCAGAGTCCCATTTCAATAAATTTAGCTAACATAAAAGCATAGCCTTTTGTCATAATTCACTAAGTACTTGACAAGGAGATGTAGAGGTACAAGATGCAATCCTATGCTAAATATGCACCTTTACCTCCAAGTGCACCATATATACTTCGATATTTTCCCCACAAGTATAAAAAATGCATTTCAAAGAAATGACAGACTATACTAAGTCCTTGACAAGGATATATTAGAGATCCAAGCTGCAATCCTACCTCAGCAATCCTATGCTGAATTGGCCCTTTATCAAAAAGTGCCCCTATGCTTGGGTTTTTCCCTACCTATTAAGAGAATGGCTTTCAAACACACTTAGATGCAGGAGTAGTTCCTAAAAATTCTCTCATCATACTAACTGTGATTAGTCTGTTGATTCTCCTCAGTACTTGAATGAAGCAGGAGTTGTTCACCAGTTCAAGTTTTATACTTAGGGCGCGTTTGGTAACGATTCTGTTAAAAAATTGTTCCAGGGAACAGAAATAGAAAAAATTATTTTTGCTCCGGGGAACAATTTTTTAACAGAAGAAGGCGTTTGGTAAATTTGTTCCGGGAATAAAAAATGAATAAAAACGCGTTTGGTAAATTTGTGTTCTTTTTTTGTTTTTTTTTTAATTTTTTAATATTTTTTAATATTTTTCTTTTTTTCTTCTTTTGGCCGGTCGCCTGTCGCCGGCCTCAGCCATGGCCGGCGACCAGCCGACGAGGGCCGGCGGCCTCGCCCAAATCTAGCGAGCTCGAGCTCGCTCAGCCTTGCCCCGCACCGGCGAGGCTCAGCCTCGCCTTGGCTAGGCGAGCTTGGGCTCGCTAGATCTGGGCGAGCCCGAGCTCGCCCAGCCACTGGTAAGGCTCGGCCTCGCTGGGCCACTGCCAAGCCGGCAAGCGTCGCCAGTGGTTGGGCGAGCTCGGGCTTGCCGTGCTCAACCAAGGCGAGGCCGAGCGTCGTCGCCGAGGGCCGGCGATGCTCCGGCGAGGTTGCCCGACCTCGACGGCGTCGCCGGCCCTCGATGGCCGGTCGCCGGCCATGGCCAAGGCCGGCGACCGGCCAAAGAAAAAAGAAAAAGAAAAGTAGAAAAAAAAGAGAAGAAAAAAAGAGGAGAGAGAAATTTGTTCTTAAAAATTGTTCCAGAAACAAGAAACATATTTTTCTTGTTTCTCGTTTCTGTTTCAAATGTGTTCCTGGGAATAAAAAAATAGATTTTGAACAAAAACACAAACAAACGCGTTTTTGTTCTTTTTTTTTCATTGAAAAAAAAATAGAATTTTTTTCATAAATAGAAAAAAAGAATGTTAACAAACAGGGCCTTACTCATTAAAAATCAAAATCTATCATTCAAATGATTTAATATTGTTTGGGATGAAAAGTTAGAGAAGCTTAGATGATCCTAGAAATTACCGACGCTAGAGTGTTGATCAGTAATATGTTTGTAGTTTAAGTGAAAAGCCCCACAGCAACTTCCTTCATAAAACTCATGCTACGTATCAACTACATTCACTTCTGGATTGGCATCATCCAGTTGGGTACTTATGCAGTTCAGCATTGTCACTTGAAGACGTTGTTTCCATGTGTAGGTACATTATCTCACAAAACTTTTTTTTTTGTCTAGAGCATGTTCATCTTTGTCTGGCACATGTGCAATACTCAAATCTATTCATTAGAAACCATATTAATTTACTTAGTTGTGGTGAATGTATGCATTTTCTTAATCTTGTTTATGATTTGAATCAGCTAATTATAATAAGTCTGAAAATGCAGTTGTTATTTGACATTTTTAGGCAGCAGCAAATCTCTTCTACGTAAGAAAGAGCCCATTCACACATTTGTGGATTGTTGTACGGGTGATCCCAAGAGATACTTTGTTGCATGCCTCATAAACTAGCAACTGGCTCGTGAATTTCCCCACAAAGGGGGCAGAATAATAACTTGTAAACCAATAACCAGGACAGGAGGGGGATAGTTAATAAATGCAATGAGGCGAATAAATTTGACTTAATGAACATAATCTACACACTCCAAGAACGATACTGCCACTATGCAACTGGAATTGTTCTGAAAAATTGCACGCAGTACCTGGTCCTTAAACTTCTTCCGTAGTTGATTAGCCAGTAAAACAGCATCAACCTACAAAATTCAAAAAGAACATAAAAGGAAGCTCCGTGAGACTGCTACTACTGGCATGGAGAATCGCAGGACAGTTGGCGCGACATGCAAACCTGTTCATTTTTGGCTCCTCTCTTGACAAACTCCAGCTCAAGCGTGAGCAATGCTAGATCGAAATTTTCTGGCGGCACAAACCTACATTCGCAACAACCCCTTGAGACAATCTCCAATCACTACGAATCTCAAGTACCGCGGTCTGCCATGAACTAACCTGCCAACGGAGATCGAGTCGCCGGTTGAGACCCTCGCGTAGCGCCGTTGGATGGCATTAAGCCCGATGTGACCAGGGCGGACATTCTCGTGAGGAGTTTCTCTCAGTTAAGGCTAACGCACAATAAACGGACAGCTCGATCAAAGAACGCACAACACCACCAGAAAAACAATCACGCGAATAGACAGATCTCGCTCAAAATCGCATCAAGCTACAAAATCAACGATCGATCCTAATCAACACCTCAAAACGACAAGATCAAGCACGCAAACGATCAAACGGCATTCGGATTGACAACCGAAACGACGAGAGGAGAGGGAGAGGGTCGGAGAAAAGGATATGAGACGGAGAGGACGAACGAATCGGCGATGGAGGCGAGGGAGAGCTTGGTGCCGGGGACGGCGAAGTGGTGGAGATCGGAGGGGCAGCAGTAGGCGAGATTGGTGAGGGCGAGGTCAGCAGCGGGGGTGTTGGTGACGATCATGGTGGACGGCGTCGGGGACGACTGGAAGAACCGGCCGGCCATGGCTGCGATCGGAGGTGGACGACGGCGTCGAGCGAAGGAGACCAAGGTAAAGAACAAGAAGCAGAAATGAAGATCCGGTCTTGTTATTTATGGGCTCGGGCTCGGGTTCGGGTTTGGAATTTCGTAATATCCATTAAGGTAATTTTATGCTATTTGATGCATTTAAATAACTCTATTTTTTAATTTTTTTTGGAGCTGAGTCTGAGCGAGAAATTTATTAATGGGTCTAAGGTCGAGTGAAATTTCGAGCGACTAAGTTTTAACGCGAAAAGGAAGCGCCCGTGCCCCCAAGGAATTGCTTTAAAAGGCAACTGGCAACACCTGGGAACAAATGGGCTATGAAAAAAACACTTCGTAAACTAAAAACCTACGGGCGTAGCGTAGACTATAACTCGCAAAGTGCTCGCCCCTCAACAAACAAACAACACACGCAGACCGCAAATCGTTATACAGATCATGGAGTGAAAAGAATACACGATATATGGGACGCTGAAGTGGTTAGCCGCGCAACTTAGTAACGAACGATGTCCTGAAGGCAATCGTAGAAATGAGCAATCTTCATCTTCTCTTTGCCGGAGTAGATGGCCTCCGCAGCTCCACCGTGCTCGCACTGGGCTGCCATCTCTATCAGCATGCAAAGCTTCTTGATGGGCATCTAAGAAAAGTAGGAGAGCAAAAGCGCGAGTTAGAACTCTCTCTAGCGTCACTCCATTTGCAGGCAAATATGATGGATAGGAGCATAGCATGGCTGATGAAATTATCTCAACTCTTTCCAGGCAAATTTCCGTTGCACATCATCACTTAACACACCAAAACAGAAGAAGGCACAAGTTGAGAGATCTAAAGCTTACATCGTTTAGAGCCTCGGCAGCTGCATCGACGTCATCTTCAGAGAAAACGTTTAGCTGTTCCAACACCTTAAGGAAGACAACGTAAGTCATGTGTACATATATACGTAGCTCTATGGTGATGCCAAATGCTTCACATCGACAATCTGGATCCACGCGACTTATCAACAAAATTCTCCAGTCTGCAGAATTTGCTTTGGGAAGCTTACAAGAAAACCAAATTCCCAGCCGATTAAAGAAGTCAATCTGAAATTTTATTAATCCAGCACTTTGGATGAGATCTGAACTATCCTCAAACATCAACCACGTGACTTTCTATAAAACTGCCCATCCCCTCCCAACTCCATTACCCACCCAAACTCCCTCGCTTTCTGAGGAAAAAAGAAAACAAGAGAGAAGCAAATGGAAAAGCTAAGGACTCCTAAGTTACTATCATGTTTCTGTGCTCGGGACCATTAGTTTACCTATAATTCACAATTTCTAGGCTACTCCAAATGGTTAATCCCATATTACTTGCCTTGAATTGAAATCTGATAAAGGGATGTCATTTTGGATACGAGCACCTCTTGACCCCCCATATTTGCGAGAGAATCAGAACCAACTGAGTCAACAAATTACTGGTTTTTTAGAGGAGATAAAATTTTCCTTAGAACAAGAGACTGCTGCACATTTTGTCCCCGTCTATTCCATGTTTCCAGCAGGAGAGAAATGAAGAAAGAACAGCGGAAACAAGAATACCACATGCAAACACCAAAATAGCATCCACAGCAGCTTACCTTCTTCGCGTCCTCTGTCTTCAATGTGGGGACATGGTAAGTGACAGAAAAGGCATCGCAGACACCAACTGAATCCAAGAAACTCACTTCACTTGTTGTCCCTATCATGAGAAGCTTCTTACCCTGGAAAAAAGAAAAGCCAAATATATGTGTATAATAAGCTAATAAATTCAGTGATGCCAAAAGAATACCAAAATCAGACCTCATAATTCAGCAACCACCAACTAAATCAGTAGAAATAAAAAAAGCTGGTATAACGTTATTAGAATCACAATACACAGGGGAACACGTACATACCCTAGTTCTGAATTAGCAAACACGTACATACCCTAGTTCTGAATTAGCAAAAGCAACATTACATATAACATTTCAAATATCATCTATTCATACTAAAGTGCCTCTGTATATGATGATGCCCAGTTCGATGCATCCACATATTCCCCTGGGACAGCCTTGAGCAAACACGCGAACCAAGGTTGCACTCGGTCTGTTGCTTTATACAGCAAAACAAACTTCGCTACTTCTCCATCTCAAACAGGATAAGCAAACTAGACAATCATTCTAAGGTCAACATGGGGAAAGATAATGCCAATGAACAGAATCAATCTCTCAAACTCAAGTTCCTAATTACCACCTGCATCATTATTGTGTTCCCTCAGCGAGATGACCAGTGATTTTTCCTCTCTACGTTGTCCCCCGAATTTTTCGTTTCCTGGAAAAAGAACTAATTCCCACTCATCCCCCTGAAGCATTCCTAATTCAACAATACTAGTAACTTTGCCAGCATTAACTTTCAGAAAAGATCAGAGACAAGGATAATTACTCTTCACACCAATATCTATTTGTGGAAACAAGGCGAGGGGAGGAGAAACAACCTTTGGAGGTAGTTGCTTCAAAAGGACTAACAATGTTTGAGATATCAAATTTGACAATCGAGGCCCAATGGCGACAAACCTTATACTTAATTTCCCATTCCTCAAACTGCTAATTGACCAGAAATAAAGGTCACAAACCTTCACAATTTGTGCACATTTGGTGCTCTCATGTAATCCAATCATAGTTTCTGCTGAGACCTAAGCATCCAAAAGAAAATCAGAAATTATACTTAATGCACAAAGAAGTCTGATTACTCAGAGAAAGCCAAGCGTGGAGCAGAAGATTACAATTTTAACATATGGAAAATCACTCTCGATGCCAACTGTAGTGGTCAGAGCAGTTTTACCACTGTACAACAGACAGTATGTTAGAATAATCCCAAATGTTTTAAGACCATAGTAAAAAGTGTTTAGCAAAAATGAAAAGCAATGTGTCAGAAAAGCTCACGTACCTGCCACTCGGACCCTCCAGGAGGCAAGTGACAAGTGGACTTCCTTTGCTCACTTTAACTTGCTCAACCAGTAGCATTGCTCGCTCATAGATGTGCTTATGTCGATCGCCACAACTTACTATCCCATTACGCCTACCAAAATATTTGCAAAAACAATTGAGGGAATAACACATGCTTAATAGTGTTTGCTCTTTATCTTTAACTGGAACTCCAGAACAAAAGTCAACAATACATGAAATTTTAATACAAGCACACAAAAAATGTGTATTTTTAAACATACTCCAATAGCCAGCAAAGCTGAGCCATTTTAGCATCTTCATGACATGGCAAAGATGCTAAAGTAACAACACTGCAGGCTCCCAAGCAGAATAAAAAATCCAGTTCTGCAAAATGCTTTGCAAGATCGCCAAGGTTTTATGATCATATTTTGGCAGAACAAAAGGAACGTTTTTATGTTGGTTCACCAACAAATTTGCTCAACGCTTTCAGGACCATTGACTATCTGGCAGAGAAAATGAACTCAAATTGACAAAACATATATACATATAATTTACAATATGAGTAGGTAGGTCAACGTATGCAAGTACAAAGGTCAGTTCGAATACCTACATCTGAGAGATGATTCAAACATCTTCAACAATATAAGTAAACTACCGTAAGATCAGTAATGAGGCTATGTCCAATAGAATTCAAGATTTTGAGAAAGAAGGGAGACATATCCTAAGCATAGGGGAGAAAATAGAGGCCAGGCAGCAAAAAGCTCTCAAGCCCTTGACCTTCTTGGAATCTAAATATCATTGGTTAGTTCACAGATACCCATGTTGGGTTAAAGGCCTTCTACAAAAATAGCATCCATAGGAATTGAATAACCACACGAGGGAACATAGAATACCTTTGGTTCTTTGGGTTTCAACATCTTCCCTATTTGACGAGCCATTAGGGTTTTGCCAGTGCCAGGAGGCCCAAAAAGCAGCATACCTTTTACGTGTTTAATACCAAGCCTGGAAATGACCATGTATTACAGAAAGAAAAAATGCACCAGAATATAAAACATCATATAAATTGCAAAGCCCAGAATTCTGCTTTCTTTACTTGCTAGTCACGTGAGGAGGGAAAACACGAGAAGCAAAAGCCCTTCGAAATATATCCGCGAACTCTGCACTCAAGCCACTAATGCCTAGAGATTGAAGGTTAAATTCCTTCTGCCTAAATATGTTGCTACTGACAGCTTCACGTCGGTTGATGACCTGAATAACAAGACAAAACAGTTGAGACAGAATCAACAAAATTACCACATTATAGTATGATGGCCAATAGAACTGCATCAGGAAGCTGTTCACTATCAAAGACTCACACAGAAAAAGAAAAGGATGTTCACTATTTCTCCAGGCAATAAGTACAGAGCAAGTTTAAGATCACAGAAGTTTCGGCTGTGCTCCATGAGCATGACAGACACCCTCACTGCACCCAAATTCTAATGCAAAATACTATAGTTTCTGCAGTCAAAAATCAGGTTTGAAGGATAAACTAAGGAAAATTTCACCATATGACTTCAAATCCGGACCACAAAATAAATGCCCCAAAAAATGAAACTGTATAAGATGAAAAAGAAAAGAAATTAAAAGGAAAACCTTTATTCCACTAGCATTTGATGCTTCAAAGACAATGTATGTTTCGTTTGAAATCATTCCTCTTTCAGGAGCATTTGGCCTTTCTTGTCCCTCCACGGCAGCTTGATTGACTGTGAAGATATAGTTTTTCCCATGATACTCAAATGATACCCTTTGCCCTACTGTCATAACCTGAAAATACATTTACATGTCGATGTACATCAAAAAATTCATATATATCAGAGACAGAAAGGGCAAAATGCATGTCTAAGAAAAGTTCAGAATAGTAATGGACCTTTCAGAGTCCCATCTCAATTATTTTAGCTAACATAAAATCATAAGACTATAAAAATGTCATGCAACCTCCGCCAGCGTCGCCCGCAGCCAGATCTGGTCGCCAATGGTTGGCCTGCCGTTGATCAGCGACAGAGTTTCATTGGATTTTATTTTTATTTTTTTAAAAAATAATAAAAGCCCTTTGCAAATGTTGGGTTTACCAAACAGTATTTACACCAAAGTCACTTTCCAGAAGCTTCTTCTCTCGTATCGCCCTTTGGGATAAAGAAAAGGCTTACATGATCGGACTCCGATGGTTTAACTGCATTAGTTTTGTCATACATTATTTTGTCATTAACATATATGGAAAACCTAAAACAAGAAATTCCAATCAGATCTTCTTTATGCTGGTCAATGATAAAACAGAGTGCTAGTCCTAAGAACTCGTCACATAAGTCTGGGGGAATCATGAAAGATATGGAGTCCTCTTCACAGGGGAGAATCCATTCAGGCATCTCTCTTCCATCTGCGAAAATCTCAACTACCTGTCATACATATAGTGCACATATCAAACATTCCAAATGAGAGAGAGAGAGAGAGAGAGAGAGAGAGAGAGAGAATCTGACCTTGGGTGATGACGCATCATCCACACTGATGCTAAAGTAATAACACTACAGGCTCCCGAGCAGAATAGAAAATCCACATCTGCAAAATGCTTTGCAAGATCGCCAAGGTTTTCTGATCATTTTTTGGCAGAACAAAAAGAATGTTTTTATGTTGGTTCGTCAATTCAGAGAACCTTGAGCTCTAAGATTCAGATATGCCACAAATCATATGATAGCATGCACGAAAGAAGCATGTGGGAAACCCGTTAATATTCACACCGTCCAGTCTATTTGCATAATGAAACTCAAAATGTTTTTTTTCTGAGACAACAATGGACCAGACATCTTAATGAAAAAAAACTTGCAGCAAATTTAATGATCAGCTCAGAGAGAATCCTCTGAATAACTCCCCTCCTCTTGTTTATTCTTTCCAGAACTAAATGTCAGAAAACCAAATCTACCATATGATTCACCATGGACCACATATAATTGGGTAAAACCACACAATAAGACAATTCCTAAAAATACATAAGATAAATCTACTTATGTTATCATTCTGCAATGGTACAGACCAAGTTGAAAAACCCAACCCCAAACAAAGAAGCAATTTCAAAGATATCAACTCTCATCTGAGCTTTATTCATTCTTTATCCAGACATGCACTCCTGTAATTATCAATCCTTAAGTAAAATTCACAAGGGAAATCAGAGAAAGCTTTTGCAAATCATCCTTTTCTGCTTCACCCTTCTTGATGACCTAAATCTCAGTCATTGAGAGGCCAGCAGTAAAAGGTCGTCACATTAGGTTTTAGCGTTTTGAACCAATGTACTCTTGTACACTCGCTACATGTGATGGACAGTACAAGTATCATTGGAGACCCAATGGAAGTATCAACCAGGGAAAGAAAAAACAATTACTGACTCCACTTAGGGGAATGGTGCTAAGTTTGCGGTTGGTGTACCACTAGATTTCCGGCCAAGCAATTTTGAAGGCCTTAAAATTTACATGCGGTATCCACTCATACAATTCTTACTTTCATTGGAACTACGGATTATGAGAACATTGCCACAAAAGATAGATGTATAATGCATATCATCATTCAATTATTCCTACCTGCATCTTTCCAAGTCATCTGTGGAAGCTCCAAATGCAGGAACAATTTCTTGGAGTGCATTCAAAAAATCATCCATAGTGACTTTGATACTCTCTTCGCTTGGTAAGATAATCAAGACTTAATTGTCTATTCAGAGCGTATGATACGGCACTCTTCACAACACCTTCAATTTCTGCACCACTGTAGTTCTTCGTACGAGCAGCTGAACAATCGCAGATTGAAAATAAGGTAGGTCATCACAAGAGATGATGAACTAAGCACCAGCTTTTTTAGCATATACATCTTCCTTTTTTTTTTGGTAAGGGGCATATACATCTTTTTTTCTTTTTTTTGGGTAATTAAGATCGTCCCTTGCCCCTACGTCACAGGAGGTGGATCCCAATTCTCAGGGAGAACAGTGGCCGCCAGGCCAGGGACCCAGTAGTTCTTTTTAGTATATATGTAATACGTCCAGAAATACAAGAGTTAGCCTAGTTGACCAAAGAAAAATGCTAAATTATTCGACACTACATTACTATCATATTATATGCCCATTGTTGATGCTTAAATTTCCTTTTTTAATTAATTAGGTTTCAGAATTTAAAAAAAAAATGAAAATGAAAATGAAAAAAAGCGCTGCAATGTGGCCCAGCCCGACGGTTTTTCCTTCCCCGCGCGGATCTAGACTCGGCCCGACTTGTGCGCCTGTTGTCTTCCTCGCGTGGTTAAGCTCCACGCGCCGGAGACGGCGACGCACGCGACGCCGAAGTTGCAAGGAAGACTACAACGTACAGAAAGCAGGGGCAACTGGCATTGGACGACGACTCACGTGGGAGGAGCAACTGGCGTCGAATGGGACATCGGTTTGGCTGTCGGGGGCCACTCGGCGCGCGAGGAGGATCGGCGGTCGAAGTTCCGTCGATCGGCCACCCCTCGCCTATAAATAGCCCCCGATGTCGACGACGAAGGACACAGAGACGAACAGAGAGAGAGAGAGAGAGAGAGAGAGGGAGAAGGATCGAGGTTGCAGACTTCGGGCAACCCATTGAGAGACTTCAGGGGGGGTCCGAGGACTCGCAGCCGCAGATCTGAGCCTCGCCGGAAGTAGAGAGAGAGGGAGAAGGATCGAGGTTGCAGACTTCGGGCACCCCACTGAGAGACTTTAGGGGGGTCCGAGGACTCGCGGCCGTAGATCTAAGCCCCGCTAGAAGTAGAGAGAGAGAGAGAGAGAGAGAGAGAGAGAGAGAGAGAGAGAGAGAGAGAGAGAGAGAGAGAGAAGCTGGAGGGGAAGGAGGTTCGCGTGGGTCTTGTCATCGTCGCGCCGTTGTCGCAAGCAGGTAGCATGCTATCGCCGTCGCTGTCGCCCTCTCCCCTTCCTTAGTCCAATCCTCGCTGCCGTCGTCACCATTGTGCCTCAGCCCTCTTCCCCCCCTTTCGGCTTTGCGATTCGGAAACCCTAGGGTTCCCGATTTTCCGAGTCGCGACCCCGGGTCGTTGGGTCGGACCTGGGTTAGGAATTGGGTAGGGATTTCGTGATTTTGGGGGCGCCGCGAGCTAGAGCCGGGTTAGGTATGGTTTTTGCCGGGAGTGGGGCCGCTAGGGCCGAGTCATCGGGTCAGGACGGGCGTCTCCAAACGCCCGGTCACAACGTCGTTTTTAAAAAAAGTCAGGCCCGCATAGCGGGCCTGCCTGCGTTTTGGGCTGACCCAGGTCGGACCCAACCCGTGGATCAGACTCGGGTCGGCTTTTATATTATTTTATATAATATTTTAATAAAAAATCAAAAATAATTTATTTTCAAAAAAATATTAACAAATATTTTAATTTCCAGAAAACCAAAAAAATATTTAAAAAATGTTTTATTTTCCAAAAAAATCAAAAAAATCAAAAAAATTTCATATTTTCCAAAAAATGCCAAAAATCCAAAAAATGCCAAAAATTCATGAAAAAGCCTAAAAATTCATAAAAGGCCAAAAAGACTTGTATTTTCCAAAAAATACCAAAAAAAAATCCCAAAAAATCCCTTTTGTGTCAAAAAATAGAAAAAGACCCCAAAAAAAAATGTTTTTCCTCCCCAATTTGCATGGAAAATCCCTCAAATATCCAAAAAAAAAAAAAACCCAAAGGTTTAAACAAGATTAGGTACCGAAATGACATTAGTGATTAACTAATGTAATCAAGTCCCCGATCCTAATTTTTCTGATTGCGCAGGAGCAAGTATTTCTCCCAATACTTCGCTTGGGTTTCTAATCAACCCACCCCAAATCGATTAGTGGCGACTCCATTTTTAAAATTGACTTACAGGTTAAAAACTTAGACTATTAAAGTCGTGAATTGGTGGACTTGGGAGAGTTCGAACATAATTAATTTCAGTCGAGCCATTAGCCTCCGCAAGGCGCCCGCCCCGATTGCGGGCGCCGAAAAAAAGAGGTCGCGACAGCTTGGCAACTCTGCTGAGGACATTTGAGGACTTAGGCCATTCTATCTTGTTTAAACACTTTACTGACTTTTTTTTGTTTGTTTTTTTTTTTTTATGCAGGTCAGAAGCTTAGAAGTTTATTTTAATTTTGCTTAAAATAGATTATCTTGTGATTATAAACTGTTATGCATGATTTACTATTTTAAACACTACACATGGCATACACAACCCAGCCGTTGGACCTGGGCCGCCATAGGATTTCTAGGATGGTGTTAAGAAAGATACGACCTCGAACGCAGGACTGCAATGTAGAGGTTGCCTTTCTTTTTCCCGAATTTATTAGCCAAGGTTAGGAGGGTATGCTGCTAATGTGAGACTGTGACAGGCGGACATCTTTTTAATCTCAACAAACCTTCTCAGTTAGAAATTGAGCCACACATCCCATGCGCATGTCTTTGTGTTTGCCATTTTCTTTAAAAACAAAGTAATTTCTTTACTTTTACTCAATCTTTTTTATTGGCCCATGGCAATTTAGGATAGGTTTTTTGAGTCCCAATTTATATGCGATGCGAGAAGACGATATCCAGTTTATTCCCGCTCCCAAAACAGAGCTCTTCAGATGGTGGGGTCAATTGGACCAATATGCCCAAGAGCGCGTGAAAGCCAAAGTCGGTCATCTCCTATCATTGATTCAAATCACTGTTCATCTTGAAGTCATACAAGCCATGGCGCATTTCTGGTGCCCAAAGACAACTACTTTTGTGTTTGGTAGGTTTGAGCTAACCCCAACTCTGGAAGAATACAACATCATCACTAGAATGCCTCTCGAGAATAAGCTTGTCAGGTCATCAACGGACATCATCCCGTTGCGTGGGTTAGCACGACTTTTAAGAACTGAAGTTCATGTTATGAGGCAAATTCTTGAAAACAACCATAATACCTACCCACTAGAATTTATGAATGCATATTTTCAAAATCAGCCTATGACCTAAAAAAGTGAGATTTTCCTCTTGGCCTTTTTCGGGTTTATTGTTTTCCCCCATAAAAGAAATGTCATAAGTCCTAAGATGGCATGGATAGTTGATCAGATCTTGAGGGGGCAAAATTATGTCAACATGATATTAACCGAAACATTCTTGTCCCTTAATCATTTTAAAGAAAACACGGAAAAAATCATGCGGGTCTCCCTGGAAATTTTACAAGTTTGGTTCTTTTCTCACACAAGTGAATTTCGATTCTTCATGCAATCATCTGAAACGAATGATTTTGAAAATCCATTATTTAGGACCATACATTCCCAATCAAAACTGTTTAAATTGGATAAATTTCCTAAGAGACCCGGCTCCTGAGGTATTCTAATGGTGTGCTGGTTGGTTCCATGAAAATAGAGCTCGCTTCGCTTGCAAACGCTGCCATCCAATTCCATTGCTCGGCCTCACCGGTGCCATTTCTTATTTCCCATATCGGGTGGCACAACAGTATGGAGCCCTTCAGGAGATCCCACCGCCTTTCAAAAGGAAGGTCCCTCCACTCCTTTTTACCCATCAAAGTCATGAATACACATTCGAGATTGACATCATAGAGGAAGCATGGAGCAGGTGCCATCGTAAAAGAATCGTGGTACCTGAAGGGCTTGAGAGATAGGAAAAAGCCCACCACGCCTCTGAGTCCTACATCCACAATTATCGTATTCCGACAAAACTGAAGCCATCGGTCCCTCACTCAATTAGCGAGAGCAGCCAGCATGAGTAAGCAGAGCTTACACAAAGGGATTTGGGAATAGACTAGATACATATCTCAGAGCCAGCCTAAGAAAGCAGGCATCCTCGCAAGAACAAGGCTCCTCGTCGCACATAAAATGACAATCATGTGCCCCTTAGTGTTAATATCGTGAAAGTTTTGTCCCATTGTTTAGGGACTTTTGTTTAATATCTAGTACTTCCTTCTGTCATTTCAATTTCAAGTTTTAGACGTCAGAAGTCTGCGGTCTATAAAATCCTCTTTTGATAAATAAAAAAGCAGTTAGACCATTGCCATGGGTCAATCTTTGTCTGCTTTCATGCTCATTTATTGTTTTTGCAAGCAGGTAATTATGAATTGTCAGCCACCAATCGCCTACAAATGGCCTCATGCAATAGGGCCTGATCATAATGATGTACAAAATCGCCTCATTAACATTGAAGACGGCGTAGGACAGATGTCCATTGTCCTTCGACAACTCTCGAGGCAAATGGAATCCACTCAAGTTGAGCCTAACTCCGTAGTTGTTTTTAGCACCGTCATGACACCTGCGAATTTGCCAGAGAATAACCAGCACCATAGACAGTTTGAAAAGATCATGAAAAAGTTAAACCAGCTGCAGGGGCAGAATCCCATGGACCTGTCCAATTACGCTAGCATTGAGATCCCTGAATAGCTCAAAGCACTTGAATGCGAAAGGTATGCTGATACCTCCCGCCCAGAGACCTACTTGCAGGCCTACCTGGTTCGAAAGATGATTCAATCGTATCAATCAAGCTTGATTGGCCCCGCCTTGCGATGATACATTGTCAGGAAGATTAGTCCCCTTAAGACCTGGGGGGAACTAATTCATGTTTTCCACCAAGAATATAATATTGACATCAGCCTTGACATCGCCTTACCCTACGAAGAACAGATGGTCGCGGAGCACGAGGAGTCGTTAGTTGCTGAGATAGGAGAGCGTGTCAATGAAGCCTTGCATAATAAATGGGCAGCTGAGCAATATCCTATTACTGGAAAATTTCCCACTAGGAAAGGCAAGGAGCCTTTGTACGAGATCATAGACTCAGAGCCTGTTCAAAAGCGGGGCACGACTGGACAACTCCCCAAGCTTACTCCAAGAGCTAGGGTCCAAAGAATACCAACCCTTATCAACCTGGAAAGTGAATCAGACAGTGAAACTCTAATCGAGTTGGCAAAATGAAAGGCCTTACTCAAAAGGTTTAGACTAGAAGCCAAGAAAAGAAAACCTAAGCAGATCAATTCAGCATCTGTCAACGAGCCACCGCACCAAAGCTTCGAGCATTCCCAATAATATAGCTTTGAAGGCTACCATCCCCTAGAGTACAACCCTGAAGACTTCCTGTCTCTAGAATACAATCCCAAGACTTCTAGCATTATTTCGATGAAACTGACGATTCATCATATAACTGTTTCCTACTCTCACCCGGGGATGAAGGCTTGTCAGAAGAAGAAACGTACGTCTTTATCCGCTACGATCCTAACGAACTACTAAGCTCGTCCTCTAACCATGAGGATAGCTTCAACACTTCATCCTCATTCGGAAATTTTGACCCAGAAGAAAGCAATGGGGTAATCTCGATAGAGTCCAACTTCCCTAAAACAGAAAAATTCTCCACTACGATGAATATGTAGTGGGAAAACCAGTGGCCTAACCAAGACATATCAGGCTCGTCTTGCCCTCGTAGGATCATGACCCCCATAGAAATGTGGATACCCAATCTCCGCAAGTACAACGACACGACTTGCCCCCTGGCTCACTTGTAGTATCTCCATGCGGAAATGAGTCGGTACTATGGCCCGATGTCATTCACAACTCAGGCATTCCAAGAAACTCTTATGGGGTCTGCATTGCAATGGTTCATCACAGCAAATATTTATCTCCTAAAGGATTGGAATGAGCTGACTTCCACATTCTCGCATTAGTACCAAAACCAGATTGGAATTGAACTGCCTTGCGAGAGTTTGGCTCACTTCAGAAGAAGACCAATGGAGGATTTCCGAGCATACGCAGGGAGGTGAGGGATTTCATGATGCAAACCCACCCTCAACTGGCTGAAGAGGAGTTAATGAAGCAGTTCATAGAAGCTTTGTCTTGCAAGCATTGCTGTTGGCTGCGTGGGTTACACTTCCGTAGCTTCAACGAGGTAGTCATCGCATGCGAATACTTCGAGTCTACTGAAGGCGAAGAATTCAAATACGCTTAGCTTCAAGACCAGCACTATCAAAACGCTCATTTACACAGGAGTTTTCATGAGTTTTACTTGTTTTTATAATTTCATGTTTCTTATCTTGTCTAATGTGCTACTGTTGTATTTTCCATTCCAAGTACTCTAATGTACAGTTATAATATTTTGTTTTGGGAGCATGAGGCGGTACTCCAAACCTACCTAGTGATGCTATCCAACCATGAAAAGAAAATATCATCCAAGGAGAATACTAAGGGCTGGGCTTCCTCATGCTTTTTCTCCCCCAAAAAACGTAGTTTGAAAAATAAAAATATTTCATCACCCAAAAGCTTTTGTCAAAACAAGATGATAAATTTAAGCACGTTTGTCTTTCTAACCCTCTCACTTTATGTTTCAGAACATCATCCCCTTTGATTTAGTGTGACAAAAGGCATTTGAAACTAGCACATCTTGAGAACATACCAAACTCGAGAACACATTTTCAAGAAAGCGGGGGCAAAGAGAAAGGAGCATCCTGTTTCAAAAAAGGGTAAGTTTTATTTCCTTAACATAATATTGAGAATGACAACCTCTCTCTTCTATTTACAGGATACAAAAGGTAAGACGTAATAAGTACAGGCATACAGTTGAAATCAAAGTATCCATGACATGCCTCACTCCTGCCCAGCTCCATCCTAAGCCAAAGGACTATCTTGTCGCACGACGCGCCCAAATAGCTAGATGTTATAGTTTCAACTTTGACGAGCCCAGAAGCATAAGGAAGAAGTTCATTCTCTTCCTTTAAAGTGATTACTGTCAACAGGGAGAAAATCTAGACAGTCAAGGCGATCTATAGCCCCACACCCTGGACAATGACTTTGGAATCTAGAAGCTTGAGATTTTTAATCTCAGATTCCATAGAAGCTTGAGGTACATGACTTTTGCCCAATGATGCTATAGTTAAAGACAGAAGCAGAAATTCCACAGAAGGAAGGCGTTGAAGATGAATTGACGACCAGCAATCATGCATACATGGTCACAAATGAGGAAGGCCAATTGAAGGAAACATTGAACTATGCCCAAATAAAGGGCCATCATCGACATTCAAATATCCTTAGGAGCTAGCACAAACAAATTTTGGGGAAGGGTAATTTGGTATCGTTTCCAATACTCCCACTATCTAAACTCGCTTTTGACGTATTTTCCCTATTGACAGGAAACATTGGGAATCAAAAACCAAACTTGATGGTCAATATTGGCTAAGTGAGGTTCATGAGAATGACCCGTATCGAATTCACTTGACTTCATGTAAAGAAGGACATGACATCCATAAGCCAATTAAGGGGAATAATCGACTTGACAAAGTGGGAAACACGAGACTTCATGTCCTTCTCGTACTCCAGGTCCACTTAATCATTTGCAAACCAGTGAAGGGTAATGTTGTATCGCTTCCAGTTATTTGATTTCTAAAAAACAATTTCATGACTAACACGCCCTCTCTTGTCTTTTACAGGATCACCTAACCGTCAAAGATGTGGAAAACAAATCAATGAAAGGCATGTCAGACTTTGATAAGCTTTCCCAAACAAAATAAAGTCTCAAAGCAAATGACAGAGATCCTTCAGGTCTCAAGTCACTTATAATCTTGGCCCTATTGGTTGAGCCATTTCCACAGCTTCTCTTTTATAAGAGGCAAGAGTAAAAATTCCTGATCAGATTCCCAATCCCTAGCTGATTATTCATATGTCATGTCCCTAACTAATAGGAGCAATCTATCAACACCCATTTGTGAATAACCCTTTGTAAATAACTCTTTTGATGTTCAAATTTCAACACATTTGTGAATACCATTTCACCAAGCAAACACCCTTAAAACTATTAATAAGTTTTTCTTGAGTAAAAGCCATTCATTTATTTTGAAAGTACAAACTCTTTCACATCATATGCTGCATGCCTTTTTCCAGGTGATTTTTGCATGATGATATTGTCTGTCTAAATCTTTAATTCTATTAAGGATTATTAGAATAGATAGCTAAGTGAAGAATACAAGATTAATTGAGCATGTTGGATGAGGCGCGTCAGAATGATGACAGGCAAGCCATATCCTACACACAGTCCCCCATCTATACACTTGTGAGATGAGTGCAGAAAATTCCATGATTATAGGGTAAAGAGTTCTCTCGCGAATGGTACGATGACCAAACAGTGAGAGGCATTCCATTGCTCACTTTGAGCCCCATACACTGACAAATTTCTACCCTACCCCCGTTAAAGAACCACCCCACATTGGGGCAAGTCGAAGGCAAGTCAATGTCACGAGGTGAGAAAAGGGATAGAAGTTCTCTTGCTTGCACTTGCATAAATCTTTGAGTGTCTTTATTGCATATGAACACTCGCATTAATTTAAGTGCCCTAAAATGACAGAGCAATTCTTTCTCTACGCACTTGTATTCATTGTACAACTCAATTGAGCCTGTAATTTCACCCTCACATGGAGGCAAAAAAAAAGTCACTGCCATTTAAGCAGCATAGCCTAGAGCGCCGGCTAAAGATGAAGACTCAAGAGTCTAATAATGGTACTTTGATTGAACTTGCCTAGGCCAGTTCCTCTAACGACAAGAATGAAAAAAAAAAAGCAGGGGCATAAAAAAGTAATGTACTTGGTAAAAGCAAGGTCAATGCCCATAAATGAAGAACTGGAATAAGAAATAGAGGCATAAAAAAGCAGTGTGCCTGGTAAAAGCAAGGCCAATGCCCCCTCAGTCAAAAATGTAGCCAAGAAAAAGTTGTTATTGTGATCCATAGAGCCTCTATCTGACAAGAAAGACCAGTGAGAAATGCCAAGACAGTCACCAACTCTCACCCTCTTACATGTGAGCGAAGTCTATGTTACATTCCCATTGTAAAAGTTTCTTCAGACTATGGCACTTCAATTAACGTAGGATTGTGCATAAGCATCGCTCGAAGAAGTACGAGCAAGATTACTCTATCTCTTTTTGCAGGATTCTTGACTTGTAAACCCAGAGATGATCGTGCGGCACTTTGTTCATGAGCCTTGACCTTGATGGTCCCATTTGATGAGCCATTGACCAAGTTTTCATCATAATTTCAACAAAGACCTCTCACATTGGTGAAGTCGTACCATTTGCGAGAATACTCAAACCCCTGTTGACATGATGACAGTGAAATAGTGTGGTCCTTATAAATCTTGCATCAATGGTCAGGATAGCATTTTCCATGAGTGAACGAAAGGTCCTTTCAGACTGAAAGTCCCTCATCTAGCATGCTCAAGACATCTACATTCTGAATAAAGGTTGTTTTTCAAAATCTTCTCCAGTGGAACTCAGATGATGCAAAACTGACAAAATTGTCATGCATAAATCACATTTAAACTCATAAATTTACAACATATACAATCATGTATGCATATTGTGCAAATAACAAACATACTCTCAGAGATCAGAGATATTGCCAGGTAAGCATATCCTTATCCTCATTTGTCTTAAAGTGCCTACCACTGTCCTGGTACTCTCTTCTTGATACTCGACCTATTCGAATCGTCCCTTGAGTTCGGGTGCTTGCAACTATCTAAGTATCATCTTGTCGTTGAGTACCCACCACTTGCCGAGTATCCCCATATTGTCAAGTACCCACCACTTACCGGGTACTCCCTCTTATCGACACTCGACCTATTCGAGCTGTCCTAGAGTATTGATACTTATGACTGACCGAGTATCCCTTTATCGTTGAATACCTACTGCTGTCTAGGTATCCCCATTGTCTTTGAGTATCGGCCACCGTTCGGATACTTTCTTTCCCTGACACTCGACTTGTTCAAATTGTCCCTAGAGTATTGATACTTGTGATTAACTAAGTATCCCTTTATCTTTGAATACCTACTGCTGTCTAGGTATCCCCATATCGTCAAGTACCCACCGCTGTCCAGGTACTCCCTTTTCATGACACTCAGCTTACCCGAGTTGTCCCCAAATAATAGCAGCTGTTCAAGCATTCCATTGCTTTGTGTGCCTGCGCCTACCCAAGTATGCTTTCTTACACTTGGACTAGCTGAGTGGTCCTAGGTCGTATCATTAAATACTTGTGTTCATCCAAGTATTTCAGTACTTTGTACACCTGCGGCTACCCAGGTGTTCCACCCCTTTTAAGTGCCTGCGGCAATCCAGGTCAGCCCCATACCACATTCAAGTTTATAATACCAGGAGGTGGGACACCTTCATGAATATGCGAGGTACGTCCTCGATATTCCCATTTACTAGGAGGTGGGACCTTCATGAATATGCGAGGTACATCCTCGATATTCCTACTATCAAGAGGTGAGAGACATTCATGAATATCCCAGGTACACCCTCGATATTCCTATTTACCAGGAGGTGGGAGACCTTCATGAATATGCGAGGTACGTCCTCGATATTCCTACTACCAGGAGGTGAGAGACCTTCACGAATATCCTAGGTACGTCCTCGATATTCCTAATTATCAGGAGGTGAGAGACCTTCATAAATATCCAAGATACGTTTTTGATATTCCCATTACCAGGAGGTGAGAGACCTTCATGAATATTCAGGGCACGTCCTTGATATTCCCCATACCAGGGGGTGAGAGACTTTCATGAATATTCGGGGCTCGTTCTCGATATTCCCATTACCAGGAGGTGAGAGACCTTTATGAATATTCAGGGTACGTCCTTAATATTCCCTATATCAGGAGGTGAGAGACCTTTATGAATCTTAGGTACGTCCTCGATATTCCCATACCAGGAGGTGAGAGACCTTCATGAATATCTCAGGTACGTCCTCGATATTCCCTTTTACCATGAGGTGAGAGACCTTCACGAATATGCGAGGTACGTCCTCGACATTCTCATTGCTAGAAGGTGGGAGACCTTCATGAATATCTCAGGTACGTTCTCGATATTCCCTTTACTAGGAGGTGAGAGACCTTCACGAATATCTCAGGTACGTCCTCGATATTCCCACTATCAGGAGATGAGAGACCTTCACGAATATTCCAGGTACACCCTCGATATTTCCAATTGCTAGGAGGTGGGACACCTTCACAAATATCCAAGGTATGTTCTCGATATTTCCAATTATCAAGTACCCCTTCGATACTTGTGAATGTCCAAATATCTCCCAAGAATTCATCCTTGTGATCATCCAAGTACCCCTTCAATGCCTATGATCAGCCAAATTCCCATTTTGACGCCTGCAAAGGCCCAAATATCCTTCAGGTTAGTACTTGTAAACATCCAGGTACTCTTTGATATGCTTGTGAATGTCCAGGTATCTTCTAGAATCGATGCCCTGAGAAAGGTTGGCGCATCCTCCCGAGAAAAGTCGGGTACTAGCTGTTGTCTTTGATAGAGGTTGGACACCCCCACAAAATAGATGCCCTGAGAAAGGTCGGCGCATCCTCCCAAGAAAAGTCAGGTACTAGCTGTTGTCTTTGACAAAGGTCAGACACCCCCACAAAACAGATGCCTTGAGAAAGGTTGGCGCATCTCCCGAGAAAAGTCGGGTACCAACTGGTGTCGTCGATACAAATCAGGCACCCACAAATGAGATGCCTTGGGAAAGGTCGGTGCATCTCCCGTCAAGGTGACCGAAGAAAGGTTTGGGTCCTAGACAAATCATTGATTGTTTTAATAGGCGACCAAAGAATGCTTCGGGTCCTCGAGAAGCAATTTCCCGTCACGGTGACCGAAGAAGGTTCGGGTTCGAGACAAACCACTGATTGCTCTAACAGGCGATCGAAGAATGGTTCGGGTCCCGAAGAAGCAATTTCCCGTCACGGCAACTGAAGAAAGGTTTGGGTTCGAGACAAACCAGTGATTGCTATAACAGGTGACCGAAGAATGGTTCGAGTCCTGGAAAAGCAATTTCCTATCAAGGCGACCGAAAAAAGATTCGGGTCCTAGACAAATTATTGATTGTTTTAACAGGCGACCAAAGAATGGTTCGAGTCCTAGAAAAGCAACCTCCTCATATCACCAGGTAAGATGACGCCTTGATACTTGCCAAACTCGGGGTAAATACCCTATCTTACTCACTCCCGGTAAGTAACTATAGGTATCTTCTTATCTGTCTTAGTATATGTAAAGTTATATTGCTCTTTTTCTGCATAGAATAATAAGTCCCAACTAAAATATAATATGCTACACAATCATGGATAAAATTTAGGCATCAGTTCGTCTTTGAATGCAACCTTGCGAGCTCACTTTCAAAGAGGGGCAGCTGTTGACGTCTAAATTTCTTTTTTTTAATTAATTAGGTTTCGGAATTTAAAAAAAATGAAAATGAAAATGAAAAAAAGCGCTGCAATGTGTCGAGCTGGGCCTTCAAGCCCACCTCGACGGTTTTTCCTTCCCCGCACGGATCCAGACCCGGCTCGACCCGTGCGCCTGTTGTCTTCCTAGCGTGGATAAGCTCCATGCGCCGGAGACGGCGACGAGCGCGACGCCGGAGTTGCAAGGAAGATTGCAATGTACAGAAAGCAGGGGCAACTGGCACTGGACGACGACTCATGTGGGAGGAGCAGTTGGCGTCAAATGGGATACTAGTTCGGCCGTCGGGGGTCGCTCGGCACGCGAGGAGGATCGGTGGTTGAAGTTTCGTCGACCGGCCACCCCTCGCTTATAAATAGCCCCTGATGTTGATGACGAAGGACACAGAGACGAACAAAGAGAGAGAGAGAGAGAGAGAGAGAGGGAGAAGGATCGAGGTTGCAGACTTAGGGCACCCCACTGAGAGACTTCAGGGGGTCCGAGGACTCGCGGCTGCAGATCTGAGCCCCGCCGAAAGTAGAGAGAGAGAGGGAGAAGGATCGAGGTTGCAGACTTCGGGCACCCCACTGAGAGACTTCAGAGGGGTCCGAGGCTTTGCGGCCGTAGATCTGAGCCCCGTTAGAAGTAGAGAGAGAGAGAGAGAGAGAGAGAGAGAGAGAGAGAGAGAGAGAGAGAGAGAGAGAGAGAGAGAGAAGTTTGAGGGGAAGGAGGTTCACGTGGGTCTCGCCGTCGTTGTCGCGCCGTTGCCGCAAGCAGATAGCGTGCTATTGCCGTCGCCGTCGCCCTCTCCCTTTCCTTAGTCCAATCCTCGCTACCGTCGCCATCATCGCCACTGTCGTCGCCGCTACGCCTCAGCCCTCTTCCCCCCCTTCAGCGCCGCGATTCGGAAACCCTTGGGTTCCCAATTTTCCGGGTCACGACCCCAGGTTGTTGGGTCGGACCCAGGTTGGGAATTGGGTAGGGATTCCGTGATTTCGGGGGCGCTGCGAGCCGGGTCACGAGCCGGAGTCGGGTTGGGTAGGGTTTTCGCCGGGAGCCGGGCCGCCAGGGCCGGGTCAACGGGTCGGGCCGGGTGTCTCTAAACGCCCGACCACGATGTCGTTTTTAAAAAAAGTCGGGCCCGCATAGCGGGCCCGTTTGCGTTTTGGGCTGACTCGGGTCGGACCCAACCCGCGGATCCGACCCGGGTCGGCTTTTATATTATTTTATATAATATTTTAATAAAAAATCAAAAATAATTTATTTTCGAAAAAAATATTAAAAAATATTTTAATTTCCAGAAAACCAAAAAAATATTTAAAAATGTTTTATTTTTTTAAAAAAATCAAAAATATTTCATATTTTCCCAAAATGCTAAAAATCGAAAAAAGGCCAAAAATTCATGAAAAATCCAAAAAATTCATAAAAGGCCAAAAAGTACCAAAAAAAATCCCAAAAAATCCCTTTTGTGTCAAAAAAATAGAAAAAGACCAGAAAAAAATGTTTTTCCTCCCCAATTTGCATGGAAAATCCCTTAAACATCCAAAAAAAATCTCAGGGTTTAAACAAGATTAGGTACCGAAAGGGCATTAGTGATTAACTAATGTAATCAAGTCCCAAATCCTAATTTCTCTGGTTGTGCAGGGGCGAGTATTTCTCCCGATACTTTGATTGGGTTTCTAATCAACCCACCTCAAATCGATTAGTGGCAACTCCATTTTAAAAATTGACTTACAGGTTAAAAACTTAGACTATTAAAGTCGTGAATTGGTGGACTTGGGAGAGTCTGGGCATAATTAATTTCCGCCGAGCCATTAGCCTTTGCAAGGCACCCGCCCCGATTGTGGGCGCCGAAAAAAAGAGGTCGCGACACCCATTTTTTTTTTTCTGCTTGCACATGACAATGCTTAATAGGGTAAGCCACTTCTTAAATGATAAATGAAGATTTGCTTGATGAAGTTTCATTCCAGTAAATGAGCCAGCTGACTAACCAAGCTCGGATAGACTGACCTCAGGAGCGAGAAAAGTATTCTCTTTCATCTTGTTCGTGTGGATCTGAAAGATTTGCAAGCGACCATTCTCATCAGGAAGGCTTATCTCAACTTGTACCTCCAAGCGTCTAGGTCTATATATCAAAAGTCCAAAATGTCAAGTATGTCTTTAAATAGCTAATTTTACTTGTAAGATAAATATTGTAAATGTACATATGGTCCTGCCAAGGTCATGATGCCACCACATGTCAACAGCAAAATTACATTCTTTTCTATCCTCAAAGTGCTAGCCATAATAAATCTCAAAAGTAACAATTAAACAATCTTCCATTAAGTTGCATGATGACACATGAATGCTTTTTACCATCTCAGGAGATCAAAAGCAGCTACAAAACTTAGACACGAAGAACCAAAAGAGAAAATGGGGGACCACCTCAAAAGAACCTCATCAAGAAGATCTTTTCTGTTGGTCATTCCAATAAGCAAAACATTGTTCAGTGACTCTACACCATCAATCTGAAAATCAGGAAATATCTCAGCAGCAATGATTCGTATAAATGAGCATAATAGGAAATATTCACAGATAAAAATGGAGAATAACTGTGCACGATTAGAACACTTAGATAATACTACGGACCTTTGTAAGTAGCTGGTTTACAATACTGTCATGAACTCCAGTACCCTCTCTGGTTGATCCTCTTGACTGCAGATGCAAAATCAGGTCATTTCATATCTTTATTATAAAAAGTCAACAAGCAGCACTAGTCTACAATAAGACAAAACACAGCCATTTAAGAGGCACAAAAAAAAAAAGCGACAAATTAACATGATAATCTTCATGATAAAGATGGGACTCTAAGCAAAAAGTGCAGTTTATGCAATTGACACACAAATATCACAACCATCGCTCCATTTTTGTTTTTTTTTTTGGGGTGCTTTTTGTTGGGGTTTCATGAATCACGTATAAGAAAAATTAACAAAATAAACGCAGTGGAAACAAAGATATATTTTACACATGATTCTCCTAAGGCGTTGTTCGTGCGTTTTAATCAAAAATCTAAACATAAAAGGGAGTTAAACGAAATACCTCTCGAAGCGCGCTTTGAAACGAGTCGGTTCGGATGTTCTACAGTTTGAGTCCCACAAGCGTCGAACCTCTAGTTCAGACACACCAACAACGAACGTCGAACGGAAGAGAGAACTTTCGGATATTCACTACTTTGATCGTGCTAGCAATCACGTGAAAACAATCCGTTGTATTCTTGATGTATAATAGTCACGGCCCAAACGAGATAATGTTCTTCTTTCTTGTGACTTAAAAACAAAGAACATGCACACACTTTTGCTCTCTATTTTCAGCAAGGCATCTTCTCTCTCTAGTTGAAAAAACAAAACGCACGCCCACTTTTTCTCTATATAAGCAGCCCCTCGTTTTTGTCCTCAAAACCGTTTTTCAATTTAAAATAAAACCGATCAACAACGGTTGTTGATCGATGGATGATCAGCAACCGTTGCTGATTGTCCATAGCAGACGATCGTGCATGAGCAACCGCTCATGCACGATCTTGGCATGATGGCTTCGTGCATCCGCTGACCATTACGCTTCGTGCATGTGCACGAATTCGTGCACATGCATGAAGCTTTAATTTAACTCTTTTTTTTAATTAGTTAATTAATTAATTAAACGGATAAAGGATTAATTAAAATAACATAATCCTTAGCAGCTTTAGGGCATACATCTAACAATCTCCCACTTGCACTAAAGCCAACTTGTTTGGTATGTTAACATATATCCATTTTGGGCATGCGTGTGCATCATATGCAAGTAGGCTAGTGACTATAATACAAATTAAATTAAATCTCATTTAATTTAATTTCAAATCGACTCAATTCAATTGCAGTAATTGCAAACACATTTGCAATAATATTTCTCTCTTGTTCCACGTTATCCTAATTGTTTATGGTGTTGACATCCCTAGGTTCATCACTAAGCTGGTAGTAAGACTTGTACTAACACATTAGTACTTCCAAAAGAATTAATTGTCCCGATTAATCTTTTAGGTCCTACAAGCCACGATTGACATCTAGCAATATGTCATGGCTACCCAGATAGTGTGAATACTTTAAGAACATAATGAACCTGTCAGCTTTGGCTACAGTGTAATTCAATCCCTCTGTCTTACTATGTCCCGATCAAACAAAGACCATGGAATATTTGTCAAGTCATTAATTCAATCATATGCACAAATCTAATTGACATGCATTTTATTCGAGACATAATTAGATTGCATAGGACATCATTATCATACCTTGCATATAACAAGGAGACAGATTCCATATTGTGCACACGTGTAACTTCATATATGACCAAACTATGACCATCAGATATAAAGACGGATCAATGACCCGGCATTATGTGTACCTGTGAACCATAGTTGTTCAATACACAAGTTAACATTGTGCCTCATGTTTAAGAATTATTTACACAAGACCAAAGCATGAACAATTAGACATTGACCACGCTAAAAGCTTCCATGTCGCTAATCGTTCCATATGTGTCACGTTCAGTGAATTTGTCTAATATAAACACCTGTGTTCTAACTCAGGCATCATAATACCCAATGACATGCGACTCATCATTCCCTTAAGTATCCAATACTTAATTGCGAAGTTAAGAACACACCGGCCTCAAAAGAATTATTAATATCCACTCAATAATCCATCGACCGGGAACGATTTAAAGATTCAGTCTAATTATGAACCAGTCACATATATTCTTGACGTCTCAAGAATAGGTCTAGTTGCAACTGATCTTATGGAATCATTCATCAATATAAAATAATTGGACAAATGAATGAATACGTCATTGCCATTAATTAAATAATAATAATGAAAATACAACTGAAATCCGTAATATGTAACAATTACATAGTAGCTTTAGGGCATACATCCAACAATTTCCCAGTTGCACTAAAGCCAACTTGTCTGGTACCTTAAACCCATTTTGTCAATATGTCTTTCAAAAGAAGACTGAGGTAAGGCCTTAGTGAAGGGATCTGCCACGTTTTCTGCTGAGGCAATTTTCTGCAAGGCGATATCACCTCTCCCAACAATTTCTCTGATGAGATGGAAGCATCTCTCAATATGCTTGGACTTCTGGTGAGACCTTGGTTCCTTAGCTTGAGCTATCGCCCTATTGTTGTCACAGAACAATGTGATCGGTTGCTCAATTGAAGGAATGACTCCAAGTTCAGAAATAAATTTCTTCATCCAAGCGGCTTCCTTTGCTGCTTCAGAAGCAGCTACATACTCTGCCTCAGTGGTGGAATCGGCAGTTATACTTTGTTTGGAACTTTTCCAACTAACTGCACCACCATTGAATGTAAAGACAAACCCAGACGTAGACTTATAATCATTAGGATCCGATTGAAAATCAGAATCAGTATAAGCTACATCTTTAAATTCTCCTTCTTCATATATCAAGAATAAATCTTTAGTCCTTCGCAAGTACTTAAGAATATTCTTGACTGCTATCCAGTGCTCTTCTCCTGGATCAGACTGATATATGCTAATAATACTTACAGCATGCGCAATATCAGGTCTAGTACATAGCATAGCATAGCATACATTATGCTTCCAATAGCGGATGCATATGGTATCTTTGCCATTCGCTCTCTTTCTTCAGGAGTGTTGGGACACATCTCCTTAGAAAGATGGATCCCTTGCCTAAAAGGCAATAATCCTCTCTTGGAACATTGCATGTTAAACCGTGTTAACACTTTGTCTATGTACGTAGATTGTGAGAGGCCAATCAATCGTCTTGATCTATCTCTATAGATCTTGATACCTGAAATGTAGGTTGCCTCTCCTAAATCTTTCATGGAGAATTTCTGTGACAAGAATAGTTTTATCGATGATATCATTGGTACATCGTTTCCAATCAAAAGTATATCATCGACATACAAAACCAGAAATGCAATTGCACTCCCACTGATCTTCTTATATACACAATGTTCATCCGGATTTTTGATGAAGCCAAACGATTTGACTACCTCATCAAAACGGATGTTCCAACTTCTGGAGGCTTGTTTGAGTCCATAAATGGATCTCTTAAGCTTACACACCTTATGTTTTTCACTATTGGATTCAAAACCTTGTGGCTGTTCCATATAGATGTCCTCATCGAGAAAACCATTTAAAAAAGCCGTTTTGACATCCATCTGGAATATCTCATAATCAAGGTGTGCAGCTATAGCCAACATAATCCGAATGGATTTTAGCATGGCCACAGGTGAGAAAGTTTCGTCATAATTAATTCCTTCTTTTTGACGATATCCTTTTGCCACCAACCGTGCTTTGTAAATTCCAATTTGACCTTCAACATTCATCTTCCTCTTGAAGATCCATTTACAGCCAATTGGTACAATACTATCTGGCAGGTCAGTCAAGGTCTATACCTCATTGGAATACATTAAATCCATTTCAGATTTCATGGCTTCTAGCCATTTACTAGAATCGATGTCCAACATCGCCTCCTCATAGGTTTTAGGATCACCGGGTTGATCACTATCATTCACAATGAATAATGGTTCAATATGATCAACCGAGTGTCTATAACGAGCAGGTAGGCGAGACGTTCTCGCACTTCTCTTAAGAGGTTGTGTATCAGAAGCTCCCACTGAATCAGAGATTGGTATCTGAACTCGGTTGTTTGATACTTCATTATTTCCTTCTTGTAAGACTATTTTCCGCCCAGCACCACTTTCTTGGATGAACTGATTCTCCAAAAAAGAAGCGTGCTTGCATACCAAAATTTTTTGGTCTGAATGAAAATAGAAATAATATCCAAGAATTTCCTTTGGATATCCAATGAAGCGACCTTGTTCAGATCTTGCCTCCAATTTTTCCATTTTCATCTTTTTCACAAAAGCTGGACAACCCCAAATCTTAATATGATTAAGATTAGGTTTCCTACTATGCCATATCTCATAGGGCGTAGTTAGAATAGATTTGGACGGCACTCTATTCAGTATATATACAACTGTCTCAAGGGCATATCCTCAAGGGAATATTGGCAAATCGGTGTAACTCATCATAGATCGTACCATATCTAACAAAGTACGATTTCTTCGTTCAGATACACCATTATGTTCTGGAGTTCCAGGAGGTGTCCATTGTGATAAAATGCCATTCTCTTTAAGATAGTCCAGGAATTCAGTACTAAGGTATTCACCTCCTCGATCCGATCAAAGAGCCTTAATACATTTTCCCGTTTGTTTCTCAACTTCAGCCTTGAATTCCTTGAACTTTTCAAAGGATTCATATTTATACTTCATGAGTTATAAATAACCATACCATTACTGATCATCGGTGAAGGTAATGAAGTAATTACAACCACCTCTAGCAGTTTCATTAATTGGTCCACATACATCTGTATGTATTAATTCTAATATGTCAGCAGCTCCCGCACTTTGTCCCACAAAAGGCACTTTGGTCATTTTTCCTAGAAAACATGCCTCACAAGTCGAGTATGACTCAAAATTTGAAGGATCAATGTATCCATCATTACTCAACTTGTTAATTCCGTCTTCTCCAATATGACATAATCGGAGATGCCAAACATACGTTTTATTTGGACCGTCTTTAGGGCGTTTATTAGTTATGGTATTTATATCAATTCTATTTTGCTTATTGACATTGGTAATTGCATTACCGGGCATTGTAATGGTATAAAGATTGTTGGTTAATAAGCTAAAACCAACACATATTCTATTATGATAAATAGAACATACATCATCAGCAAAAGGGAATTCATAATTCTCTTTACCCAGACGAGGTATAGAGATGATGTTCCTAACAGCATTCTTATAATGCAAATAGTTCTTTAAAACCAATACATGTCCAGAAGGCAAACATAAATGAAAAATCCCTATAGCTAATGCAGCAACTCTTGCTCCATTGGCAAACGTCAGGACAATCTCATTTCGCCCTAGCATCTTGCTTATTTCCAGATTCTGCAAAGACATACAAATATGTGAAGTTGCAGCAGAATCTAGAACCCATGAGCTGGATTCAGCACTAACCATAAGATTAGTTTCAATAAGCATAGACACCATACCTTCATAAGGCTGGTTCTTGGGCTTGACCTTCAAGCTCGCGAGGTACCTCCTACAGTTTCTCCTCCAGTGCCCTTTGACACCACAGTAATGACATTTCCCTTTATCAATCGTGGGTTTTGGTTGCACAACAGGTTTGGCAGGCCTCTTCCATTTATTCTTCTTTAAAACAGTCTTACCCTTTGAAGAAGAAGCCTTAGCCATAGCCACTACATTTGGCCTCGTGTTATGCATTTCCTTCTCATAAACTACCAACATGCTATGTAACTCAGCAAGAGTTTTCTCCATCTTATGCATGTGGAAGTTTTGGACAAAACCAGAGAAGGAATCGGGTAAAGATTGGAGGATCAAATCCACAGCTAACTCATTGTCCATAATGAGATTCAGCCTAGCCAATTCTTCAATGTGCCAGATCATTTTCAAAGCATGATCATTAACAGATGATCCTTCAGCCATCCTCATACGGTACAATGCCTTAGATATCTCATATCTAGAGGTTCAACCATTCTCATCAAAGTATTTCTTTAAGTGCAAAATGATCGACCCAGCATCTTCCATAGATTCATACTTCTTCCATAATTCATTGTTCATTGAAGCAAGCATATATGACCTAACTTTTAAGTCATCATCACGCCACTTATCATAAGTGACACGCTCCTTTTGGGTCCCACCCTCAGGAAAGGAGGTTGGCATCTTTTCATCAAGCACATACCCAATTTTTTCTGAATTGAGAACAATTCTCAAATTCCTCACTCAGTCAGTGAAATTGGGTCCAGTCAAACAATTCTTGTCAAGTATAGAAGCGAGTGGGTTTGTGGTCACCATTTTTTCAGAGTAATAATAGATCTGTTGCAGAAAATAAATTGTTAGCCGTTGTACTTTTCATAATAACTATTTCATTTTGGTCTTTAAATGAAATAGATCCTCCCACTAAATTTATCTTCTAATCCCATACTCCTTAAGATGGGAAGCGGTAATCTTTGTTGGATAAAGATTACTAGTGGGGATTGGAGTCCCACTAGCCCAAAGTCCACATCACCAAAAGTTATTGGTGTCCTATGAACTTAGTGAGTGAACCAGCTTGTTCAACGCATCATATGCAAGTCCCAATCATAACTTCGGCCTCTAGACCATGAAAGCCTCACCTAACAGTTATTGGCATCACGATCATAGTTAAGTCTAGCCCATCGTCTCATGCAAGTCTTGAAAACACAAATGATTCCCTCACCTGACAGTTATTAGAAATCATTTGGCTCCAACCCCACAGCATCATATGCATAATGGAGTGGTCCAATATTATAAATGGTAATTAACCCCTATGTATCCATAATCGGTTAGTTAACCACTATAATATTGAATCAAACCACGACGATGGAAGGCCACGAGTCCGAACCCATTTCGACTTAATATTCTTTGTAAGGAGATTTGGATCATTATTAACGGTCTCACTTTGCACATTAACCGGTTTAACATGCACAATATCATAAACACAATAAATAAATAGATATCACATAATATCTATCTTATGTGGTGATCATGGAATTATGGTTCAATGGGTCTCAGGCCAAAGAGACCCATTTAGCCATTTTAATGTTTTAATAATATGGACCTGCTCTTCACTTTTTCTTCAATCTTTGAACTCTTCAAAGACCGGGCCTAGAGAGCTCACCGGTTTAATGGCTCCTCCAATGGCTCCTCCTCTCTTGTAATATTTACATCAATAATTGAAATACTAAACTATACTAAAATTACATTTCATAAAAATAAATATAAAAGGAAGGGCGCAGCCTCCATTTAATAATTACATCCCCAAAAAGAATACCTGTAATTATCATACATTCATCCATACAACAATCACAACATTTAGAGATTTTTCCATGATCACCACCCTTCCTTACGAGCCATAAATTCAAAATTTAAGGCTCTGGAAGGCATGCATAAAATTCTGCATATCATTTGCAAAACATAAACATAAAGTATAACAAGTTACGGATTTTTGATTCAAAATTGATTCAGTTCTAATTTTTGCTTTGTTGATCAAATTTATCACATAAATCAATCAACTTCTATAAGCCACATTCGAGCAAGAGAACCAATTCTCAATAAATTGGCCATTAGAACGCAAAAATATATTTGAACTACAAATCAATTAAACGCACGAAAAATGCCTAAGGTTGGCTCTGATACCACTGTTGGGGTTTCATGAATCACGTATAAGAAAAATTAACAAAATAAATACAACAGAAACAAAGATATATTTTACACATGATTCTCCTAAGGCGTTGTTCGTGCGTTTTAATCAAAAATCTAAATATAAAAGGGAGTTAAACGAAATACCTCTCGAAGCGCGCTTTGAAACGAGTCGGTTTGGATGTTCTACAGTTCGAGTCCCACAAGCGTCGGACCTCTAGTTTAGACACACCAACAACGAACGTCGAACGGAAGAGAAAACTTTCGGATATTCACCACTTCAATCGTGCTAGCAATCACGTGAAAACAATCTGCTGTATTCTTGATGTATAATAGTCACGACCCGAACGAGATAATGTTCTTCTTTCTTGTGACTCAAAAACAAAGAACATGCACACACTTTTGCTCTCTATTTTCAGCAAGGCATCTTCTCTCTCTAGTTGAAAAAACAAAACGCACGCCCACTTTTTTCTCTATATAAGCAGCCCCTTGTTTTTGTCCTCAAAACCATTTTTCAATTTAAAATAAAACCGATCAACAACGGTTGCTGATCGATGGACGATCATCAACAGTTGTTGATCGTCCATAGCAGACGATCGTGCATGAGCGATTGCTCATGCACGACCATCGTGCATCGTGCACGATCTTGGCATGATGGTCAGCGGTTGCTGACCATCCATGCTTCGTGCATAATGGTCAGCAACCGCTGACCATTACGCTTCGTGCATGTGCACGAATTCGTGCACATGCATGAAGCTTTAATTTAACTCTTTTTTTTAATTAGTTAATTAATTAATTAAACGGATAAAGGATTAATTAAAATAACATAATCCTTAGCAGCTTTAGGGCATACATCTAACACTTTTGTGTGTGTGTGTGTTTTTTTTTTTTTTTTTTTGAGGGGGGTAATGGGGTAATCGAGACAAGAACTGCACAGTACATAGTTCCATTAAACTTGATAAAAATTCCAGGAACGAATTAAGCAACTTAACAAAACATATATTAGGTTAAGAATATTTTATATTGGATATCCGAATAGTGAAAGTTATCAGACCATCAGGAAAAATCCTACAATGGAACCTTGAAAACTATAAAAATCATGCTAGAGGACCTACCAAGACAATAAAATACAAAAGTCTACTCATACTGCTAGCTAAAGTTGACCTTATACGGGAACAAAACCCTGCAGACACACTGCCTGCTATTCTATATACACTACTTCCAAAACAAAAGGCCAAATACAACCAGTTACTAAGAAATGACAGGGAAGACGAAGTTGCCCCAAGCAATTGAAATAAGCAGCAGTGCTAGCTATTCGACATCATAGAGGACAGGAATGCATATATCGACCAGATAATATCATACCTTGCATATAGCATCAATTTCATCAAAAATGATGACATGCAAATCACTCTCGTTGCCTGAAAATATATGTGGCATAAGTTATAGATACTTGCTAAGAAAAATCATACTGCAATTCATATATTCAATTACCGCGAGTCCTCTGATCCTGTTCAGCATCGGCAAATAAATCTTGAACGTTCTTCTCGGTTTCACCAACAAATTTGCTCAACACTTTAGGACCATTGACTATCTGGCAGAGAAAATGAAGTCAAATTGACAAAACATATATACATATAATTTACAATATGAGTAGGTAGGTCAACATATGCAAGTACAAAGGTCAGTTCGAATACCTACATCTTAGAGATGATTCAAACATCTTCAACAATATAAGTAAACTACCATAAGAGCAGTAATGAGGCTATGTCCAATAGAATTCAAGATTTTGAGAAAGAAGGGAGACATATCCTAAGCATAGGGGAGAAAATAAGGGCCAGGCAGCAAAAAGCTCTCAAGCCCTTGACCTTCTTGGAATCTAAATATCATTGGTTAGTTCACAGATACCCATGTTGGGTTAAAGGCCTTCCACAAAAATAGCATCCATAGTAATTGAATAACCACACGAGGGAACATAGAATACCTTTGGTTCTTTGCCGTTCAACATCTTCCCTATTTGACGAGCCATTAGGGTTTTGCCAGTGCCAGGAGGCCCAAAAAGCAGCATACCTTTTACGTGTTTAATACCAAGCCTGGAAATGACCATGTATTAGAGAAAGAAAAAATGCACCAGAATATAAAACATCATATAAATTGCAAAGCCCAGAATTCTGCTTTCTTTACTTGCTAGTCACGGGAGGTGGGAAAACACGAGAAGCAAAAGCCCTTCGAAATATATCCGCAAACTCTGCACTCAAGCCACCAATGCCTAGAGATTGAAGGTTAAATTCCTTCTGCCTAAATATGTTACTACTGGCAGCTTCACGTTGGTTGACGACCTGAATAACAAGACAAAACAGTTGAGACAGAATCAACAAAATTACCACATTATAGTATGATGGCCAATAGAACTGCATCAGGAAGATTTTCACTATCAAAGACACACAGAAAAAGGAAAGGATGTTCACTATTTCTCCGAGCAATAAGTACAGAGCAAGTTTAAGATCACAGAATTTCAGCTGTGCTCCATAAGCATGACAGACACCCTCACTGCACCCAAATTCTAATGCAAAATACTATAGTTTCTGCAGTCAAAGATCGGGTTTGAAGGATATACTAAGGAAAATTTCACCATATGACTTTAAATCCGGACCACAAAATAAATGCCACAAAAAATGAAACTGTATAAGATGAAAAAGAAAAGGAATTAAAAGGAAAACCTTTATTCCACTAGCATTTGATGCTTCAAAGACAATGTATGTTTCGTTTGAAATCATTCCTCTTTCAGGAGCATTTGACCTTTCTTGTCCCTCCACGGCAGCTTGATTGACTGTGAAGATATAGTAGTTCCCATGAGACTCAAATGATACCCTTTGCCCTACTGTCATAACCTGAAAATACATTTACATGTCGATGTACATAAAAAAATTCATATATATCAGAGACAGAAAGGGCGAAATGCATGTCTAAGAAAAATTCATAATAGTAATGGACCTTTCAGAGTCCCATCTCAATTATTTTAGCTAACATAAAATCATAGACTTTAATAGAATCATAGACTTTAATAATGTCATACTTCACTAAGTCCTTGACAAGGAGATGTTAGAGGTACAAGATAGGATCCTACGCTAAATATGCACTTTTACCTCCAAGTGCACCTATACTCAGATATTTCCCTACGAATTAAAAAGAATGCATTTCAAAGAGATGACTCGCTATACTAAGTCCTTGAGAAGGAGATAATAGAGATCCAAGACGCAACCCTAAATCAGCAATCTTATCCCAAATTGGCACCTTTGTCTAGAAGTGCCCCTATGCTTGGATATTTTCCCTACCAAATTAAGAGATGGATTTCAAATGCACTTAGATGCAGGAATGAGTTCCCAAGGATGCGCAACCCCCCTTTTGGGTATCAAGTCCCAACGCTAGCGTCCCGGGTCTAGTCCTCGAGATAAAAGTATAATCACATTGAGACAGTGTTGATGCAATGTCAAGCTCGGCTCACATGTTTGATTGCTCAAAACTTCAGTTGAGCTTAGCTTGATCGAGTATTGAATCTCTTGCTTGAACTCAACTGGAAACGAAAATCGAAGTATTCAAAAGTTTCACTTGAATAATATTTGATCATGTTGAAATATAAATGGATCGAAGATTGAAATTTCATATACAATGGAATCTTTAGTATTTTGTCTATATCTAAAAGTAATAAATTATTTACAAAAATAAAAACTCAATTAGACTAGTAAGACTATTGAGCCGAGTAGTGGCAAGCTGAAGTCCAAGATCGTATGGCACATTCATGTTTAAGTTTCACCTAATCTCGATTTTGGTCTACAATAAATATTATTTTTGTGAAACAACAAATCCTCGCCCCCGCATGGCAAGGGGGTGTTGGCCTTCACATCTACCAGGGGCCAACGGTCTTCTTGGCCATGTGAAAAAAAAAATTAAAAATTAAAAAATTGTCTATAAGTTTTAGTTGACAAATCAAGCATAGACTCTTGTAAAATATATTAAAATAAATTTTAAAAAATCAAAAGAAAGAGAAAATGATAAAAAGGGCTCCAATGCGGTCCTGATTGGAAGGGCCTGGTCCAATTTGCATGACCCAAAGAAGTGGACAATTGAATTCAAGCACTATCGATTTTAACTCAATGCCAATTGAAGAACCCAAAAGAATAAGCCCAGGAAGCCCAAAGAGCATCCAGAGCCCTGCCATTTTATTCTCTCTCTCCCCCTCCCCCTCTCTCTCCCTCCCTCTCCCTCTCCCGCTCCTTGGGGGATATTAACAAGATGTGCACTGGTTGAGGGAAAGTACTTGCATCCACAGTTGCAATTTCCATTGAGCAAAATACCGATAAATTTATTGATATGATGTGTGAACTGAAAGATCATAAGTTACGAATGCTTATAACTTGTATCCATGTACCCAATGTATTTCATGATAGAATAATGTTATGGAAGGAGCTAGAAGGTATTAGACATCCGAATGATTTACCGTAGGTGTGTGCAAGGGATTTTAATGAAATACTCTATCCTTAGGAGAAGGTGGGGAGGAGGATGGCTAAAAATTATTGGCTAGTAACATTTAGAAACTTCCTAAACAATCGTGATTGTATGGAAGTGGAAAGCAAGGATGTGCCTTCATTTGGGATAATAACAAAGAAGGAGAGGAATTTGTCAAAAAAGAAACTAGATGGAGTCTTATGCATGATTGAATGGATGGTGCTCTTTCCAAACATGAAAGTCTTTACTTTATTTGCAATAGGATCAAACCATAGTCCTGTTTTGCTGAGATTATTCCCAAAAATAGTGAAAAAAAGCAAAAGAATTCAAATTTGAAACATAGTGCTTGGAGGACGAGGAGTATGGAAATATTGTCAAGGGGATTTGGCTATCTCCCAAGCGACAAGGAGCTGATTACTAATTAAATTGCGAAAAATGACCTGAATCGTTGTATTTTGGAGTAGGAAAAAATATTCTCAAATACTAATACGAGATTTGAGACACTAAAATAGGAAATCCAAAATATAACAAACAACTCATATATTTTCCATAGCAAAGAAAAGATAGTGAAATTGAAAGAAGAAATTTGGCTCATTGTGGAAAAGGGAAGAAATATTTTGGGGCATACATTTCGGTTTTCCAATGAAACTGATCACTATTTTTTTCCACTACTTTTTTCCCTGTACTTCTTTTTCCCACTACTTGGCACCGAACCCAGATAGTGTTTATTTTACATTTTACTAATTTTTTTTTCAAGAAATAGTAAAAACAAAAAGTGTATTTAGTCAGTCCAATCCAATCTGTTCCTCCCTTTGAACTCGAAACCGACCTGCCCGAATACCGATTCCACTTTTAGGAACTGAGAACTGGATCGACGCTCTCATACATCGGTTCACACCAATTGGTTCAATCTAGTCCGGGCGGTTCCCCATTTAGAATCAATCGGGCAGGCCTAAGTCGTCGCCCCCAAAAGTTCCCAATCATAGTATCCTTCAAGCTAACTCGATCGGGATGAGCGGGCCCAGCTAATTATCAAGAAATAAATCAAAGAGTCCAATCATGAGAATGACGAAACAAGAGTCTGTAATTCAGAGGAACATTGTACTTTTTCAAGTTCTAAATATAACAAATCCAAATTCGATTAAGCGTGACCTAACTCATCACCTCAAAAGTTCCTAATTTCTTTAGGCTAACTCAATTGGGAATAGCGACCCCAGCTAGCTACCAAGTATATTGAGGTGTCCGATCATGAGGATGGCCAAATAAGAATCTGTAATTCACAGGATTTTGTGCGCTTTTTCAAGTAGCCGCCGGAAACTTCTTCACAAAATCACAAGTGTTTACTACTCGCATTAAGAATACTTGATAAGCGTCTCCAACGAAGTTTTTCACAGAATTATTTCGAATAAGTCTTGGAGAGATGTGGCAATACTTTTTTTTTTTTTTTTGTCAAGGAGATGCGGCAATACTTTAAGAAGAGATTTTTTTGGTGTTCGTTTCCATTTAAGTCCATCACAAGGTAAATGCAAAATGTTACGTGGATTTAAATAACATTTTCCTAACAATGATCACTTCTATTACTTAAAATAATTAGTTAATTAAAAATATTTTACTTTATCGATAATAATTTATATCTAAATATTTTCGCGAATGATAAAAAAATTTGCTCATTTGATTTTATAAGTGATCATTCTTTTGAAAATGTATCTAATATAATTCATTTTTCGCGAAACAGACGGAATCTGTGATGCTTTAGATTCAATCAGACGGGGTTAACTCGTCACCCAAAAGTTCCTAATTAAAGTATTCTTCAGGCTAATTCAATCAGGACGAGTGGGCCTTCGTTATTTAATTTGGGCAAAATGGGTTTAGTTAACAAGAGTTTGTAATTCATAGGACCAGTGTGCTTTTTCATGTAACCGTCGGTTTACTTCTTCACAAAATCACAAGAGTTTGCTAGTCAACAAATGAACAACTCGTGCCGACTGCAAAGCATTTCAGAGAAGAAAAGTTTGCAAAAGATACATGCAGATCGTTCAAGTGAAAAGAATAGACATATTGGAGGCTACGACGGTCAGCTGTATCTTAGTAACGAATGACGTCCTGAAGGCAATCGTAGAAATGAGAAATCTTGATCTTCTCTCTACCAGAGTAGATGGCCTCTGCAGCTCCACCGTGCTCGCCCTGGGCCGCCATCTCTATCAGCATGTAAAGCTTCTTGATGAGCGTCTACGAAAAGTAGGATCACAAAAGCACAAGCTAGACTCTCTCTTTCTCTCTCCAAATGGATGGGAAAACAGCATGGAGAATGAAGATATCTTAAGTCTCAAGTCCTGAATTACGCAACTTAATGAATTTCTGTCGCACATCATCACTCTAACACGGCGAAACATAAGAAGGCACAAGTAGAGAGATCTAAATCTTTCATTGTTGAGAGCCTCGGCAGCTGCATCAACATCATCTTCAGAGAAAACCTTTAGCTGTTCCAACACCTGAAGGAGGAAAAAAGAAAGTCATGTATACATACATATGGAGCTCCATGGTGATGTCAAAAGCTTCACAGCCACATTTTGGATTGACGCAACTTAATTAACAAGATACTCCAGCCTGCAGAATTTGCTTCAGGAAACTTGCAAGAAAAACCAGATTCCCAGTCGATTAGATAAAGTCAAATCTGAAAATATTACTAATCCAGCACTTTGAACGAGATCTGAACTGGTCTCATACACAAAACACATGACTTTTTTATAAACCAGCCCATCCCCTCCCGACCCCTTTACCCTCCCAAACTCCCCTGCTTTCTGAGGAAAAATAGAAAAGAGAAGCAATCAGAAAAGCTAGGGACTTTAAAGTTACTATCATGTTTCGCTGCTTGGGAATATTAGATTCCTCAAAATTCACAATGTCTAGGCTAATCCAAATGGTTAATCCAATGTCCCTCATCTTGAATTGAAATCTGATAAAAAAGATGCTTTCGATACGAGCACCTCCATACCCCCCAAGTCAACTGATAACTGGTTTTTTTAAAGCGGATATAATTGTCTTTAAAACAAGACTGCTTTACATTTCTTCCCTCTATTTCACGTTTTCCAGGAGAAGAGAAATGAAGAGAGAACAGTAGATTAGACTTTTGTCTTCTTGAGTGTCTGTTTTTGTTGGTGCCGGGCCTCCCTCTTGTATTCTTTCTTGCAAAATCAATATATTACTTACCTTTACCAAAAAAAAAAAAAAAAGAAGAGAACAGTAGAAAAACACCAAACTAGCATCTACAGCAGTTTACCTTCTTTGCGTCCTCCGTATTCAATGTGGGGACATGGTAAGTGACAGAAAAGGCATCACAGAGATCAACTGAATCCAAGAAACTCACTTGACTTGTTGTCCCCATCACGAGAAGCTTCTTTCCCTGGAAAAGAGGAACCCAAATGTACGTACATTTTTTTTTTTTTTTGGTCGAAAATGTACGTACATAATAAGCTAAGAAAACTGCATCAGGAAGATGTTCACTATCGAAGATTCACACTGGAAAAGAAATAGACTCCAAGCAATAAGTGCAGAGCAAGATTAAGATCACAGAAGTTTCAGCTGTGCTCCATGAGCACGACAGACACCCTCACTGCTCCCAAATTCTAGTTCAAAATACTATTGTTCCCGCAGTCTAAAATCAGATTTAAAGGATATACTGAGGAAAATTTCACTATATGACTTCAAATCTGGACCACAAAATAAAGGTCACACAGAATGAAAACTGTATGAGATGAGAAAGAAAAGAAGTTAAAAGGAAAACCTTTATTCCACTAGCATTTGATGCTTCAAAGACGATGTATATGTCGTTTGAGATCATTCCTCTTTCGGGAGCATTTGACCTTTCTTGTCCCTCCATGGCAGCTTGATTAACTGGGAAGATATAGTTGTTCCCATGATACTCAAATGATATCCTTTGCCCTACTGTCATAACCTGAAAATACATTCACATGTCGACGTACATCAAAAAATTCATATATCGGAGACAGAAAGGGCAAAATGCATGTCTAAGAAAAGTTCATGATAGTCATGGAGGCATATCATGAACATTCAGAGTCCCATTTCAATAATTTTAGCTAACATAGACTTTAAGAATGTCATACTTCCCTAAGTCCTTGACAAAGAGATGTAGAGGTACAAGATTCAATCCTATGCTAAATATGTACCTTTACCTCCAAGTGCACCTATGCTCAGATATTTCCCCACCAATTAAAAAAAATGCATTTCGAAGAGATGACATAACATACTAAATCTTTGACAAGGACACATTTAGACATCCAAGAGATGGATTTTCAAATGCACTAAGATGCAGGAGTGAGTTCCCAAAAATTCTCTCATTGTACCAACTGTTACTTAGTCTGTTGATTATCCTCAGTACTTGACTCAAGTTTTATTGTTCAATTAATCACTTACTCATCAAAAAACAAAATCCGTCATTCAAGTGATTTAACATTGCTTCGTCGCCTCTGTCGCGTTAGTATTGACCCAACCTGATTTCTTCCGCATTCAAGGCATTTTAATTCTCTTGGCTCAATGAAACCGATATCTTTTAAAAATACGAACAGCGTTACTTCACTTGGAAAAGCACATCATATAACTAGAGTAGAGAAATAACATGAGTTATAATTGTATCAGAGTCCATGCAAGGAACTTTAAACTCGGAGATCAAACAAAAATCACTACCCCAAAGACATTGAATGTAACGCCCATAATTAGAAGTAACAACAAGTCAATTTTCTTTTTTAGAATTCGATGATAAATAAAGCATAATGCTTTTTATTTTGTTTCCGCTTTGGGAAAAACCCCAAACCCCACCAAATCTTTGTCCACCATAAATGAAAATATCTTTTGGTGGATGACACTAATAAGTTGAAGTTGACTTGCAATGTGAATTGATGAAATCTCTATAAATTAGTTCCGGTTTCGAAGTATGTAACTTCAACTCCCATTCCAAACTTGACCACCATTTTCCGGATTATGGCGGCCTCCTCCTCCTCCGCCCCTTGCACCGCGGCGACCCCACTAATCCCCTCCCTCCCCAATGATGCTGCCATGAACATCATAGCCCGTGTCCCCCTGTTTCCACCTGTTGGATTATAATGTCTCAGTGCTGCTGGTTTTTCGACTGATGTTCCTCTGTTCTGTTTTCACCTTATGGTTTATTTTTCTTGCTAAGTTGGTTATATTATGCAGTTGGTATTTTTGTTATTTAGGAAGTGAATTAGCACGTTTAGGTGCAGTTATATGCTGCACGTGTGTGTGGTTTGTAAGCAGTTATTGTTCTTGTTTAAGTTGTCCTGTACTTGACAATTTCCTAAGAGAATCGATGTATGCAAGTTCGTGTTATGTTTCTCTATGCTTCTCTTCCTCATTCGAAATCTAGAGCTTCTGGTTTTCTGTTTCTTGTTTACTGTTTGATCAGTAACAACAGTGGTATCAGAGCATGAATGATCTTGAGGGACTGTGAAGTGAAGCAAGTATCGAAGTGTAAAGAAGTTAAAGGGTGATGGAGACAGGGTCGAGTGGTTTCTCTGTGATGGCTTCTCCAGTATTTACTGGAGAGAATTATCAAGCATGGGCTGTTAAGATGACAGCATTTTTGGAGGGTCATGATCTGTGGGAAGCTGTGGAGGATGATTATGAAGTTGCTCCACTTCCAAATAATCTGACCATGAATCAAATCAAACTTCATAAAGAGAGAACCACAAGAAAAGCCAAGGCAAAATCTTGCATGTATGCTGCTGTCTCGCCTACCATCTTTACCAGAATTATGAAGTGTGACTCTGCAAAGGCCATATGGGACTTCTTGAAGGAAGAATATGAAGGAGATAAGAAGATAAGAGGTATGAAGGTGCTGAATCTCTTGAGAGAATTTGAGAGACAGCAGATGAAATAGTCTGAGTCAGTGAAGGAATACTCTGATAGGCTAGTGGGGATAACTTATAAAATCAGAGTTTTGGGGACTGACTTGAAGGATGATAGGCTTGTTTAGAAGATCTTGGTGTCTCTTCCAGAGAAATTCGAAGCTACTATAGCTTCTCTAGAAAACACAAGGGACTTGGCTGATATAAAACTTGCAGAGTTGTTGAATGCTTTGCAGGCACAGGAACACAGAAGACTAATGAGGAGAGAAGAACATGTAGAGGGGGCATTGCAAGCCAAAGTAAAGCAAAATGATGGAGGCAAAGGGAAGAAATGGATTCAGTTTAGAGGAAATGTTGCTGATTCGAGGTTTTTACCAAAAGAAGGGAACACTGGTGGATCTAACAAATGGAAAAATAATAAAAGGCCATGTCAGTACTGTGGTGGAACCAATCATCAGTCTTTTAGATGCTGGAGAAAGCCAGTTGCTAGGTGTAGAAGATGCCACAAGTTGGGTCACATGGAAGCTATTTGCAAAGGGAAAACTTATCAGCAAGCAGGAGAAGCACAAGTGGCAGTAAATGAAGTTGATGAAGAGCACCTGTTTGTAGCTTCAGCTGGTGAATCTTCAGTTGAAAATAATACATGGCTGGTAGATAGTTGCTGTACCAATCACATGACTGGTAACTTAAAGCTATTTAGGAACATAAACAAGACAGTAAAGTCCAGAGTCAGAATTGGCAATGGACAGCATATTGAAGTGCAAGGTAAAGGTGTAGTTGCTATTGAAGGAAACCAGGAGGTAAAGCTAATCGGGGATGTTCTCTTTGTGCCAAATATTGACCAAAATCTGTTAAGTGCTGGTCAGTTAGTGGAGAAGAGCTATAAAGTGAAGTTCGAAGGAAGGGAATGTCTCATTAAAAATGCTGATAGCAAATAAGTCTTGAGAATTCCAATGAGGGATAAAAGTTTTATGTTCAAGCCACATGAGATGCAACAGATGGCTTTCAAGTGCAAAGAAGAAAATACAGAGCTATGGCATAAAAGACTTGGGCATGTTCACAGGAGGAGCATGCTGTTTATGCAGAAAAATGGCTTGGTAGATGACTTGCCAAGCTTGGAGAAAGAACTTCCACAATGCATAACCTATCTTCTTGGCAAACAAGCTAGATTTCCCTTCAAAGGAGGAGTCTCGAGGATATGTCAAAAGCTGGAACTAGTTCACACTAATATATGTGGACCTATGTCTGAACCCTCTCTCAATGGAAGTAGGTATTTTATTACCTTTACTAATGATTTGACTAGGATGAGCTAGATCTATTTTCTGCAAGCTAAGACTGAAGTAGCTGATGCATTTATGAAGTTTAAAGCTTTAGTTGAGAATCAAAGTGGGAAGAAAATTAAAACTCTCGGGTCTGACAATGGATCTGAGTATACAGCTAACAAATTTAAGCTGATTTGTGAGCAAGCAGGAATTGAGCAGCAATTTACAGCTCCTTACTCACCTCAACAGAATGGGGTCAGTGAGAGAAAGAACATAAGTATTATGGAGATGGCCAGATGTATGATGTAAGAGAAGAATTTGCCTAAGAGGTTTTGGGCTGAGGTAGCCAATACTGTTGTATTTCTATTAAATAGATTGCCTACAAAAGCCTTAGAGAAATTAACACCTCTCGAAGGCTGGCAAGATATTAAACCTTTTGTGAAAAACGTAAAGGTTTTTGGATGTTTGTGTTACACTCATGATCCTGATGTTAAGAGGGACAAACTTGATAAAAAGGTAGAGATTGGGATCTTTGTTGGATATAGTCTTCAATCAAGAGCTTACAGAATTTTCTATCCCATGACAGGGAAAATAACTGTGAGCAGAGATGTCATGTTTTTAGAGGAAGATGAATGGATTTGGATAGATGGAAGGATCACAGAATTGAAGCACTTCGAAAGACAGTCTAAAACGGATGTGGAGACTAATGGAATTACAGAGGAAATGGAAAAAATTATAGATGATCAACCTGTGAGAGGCACAAGGTCACTTGCTGAGATCTATGAAAGAAGTAATGTGGCAGTGCTTGAACCATCCAACTTTGCATAAGACAAGGAAGATCAGAAGTGGATTGCAGCAATGCAGGAGGAGATAGCAATGATTCAGAAAAATCAGACTTGGGAATTAGTAAACATGCCACTAGACAAGAATGTGATTGGAGTTAAGTGGGTGTTTAGGACAAAGCTCAATCTTGATGGTTCTGTCAATAAGTAAAGCATGACTAGTTGTGAAAGGCTATGCTCAAATATGAGGAGTAGACTATTCTGAAACTTTTGCTCCAGTTGCAAGGCTGGACACAATAAGGCTTCTGTTAGCTGTTGCAGCAGAGAAGGGATGGACTATCTTTTAGTTAGATGTCAAGTCTGCATTCCTAAATGGAGAGCTTGAAGAGGAAATTTTTGTTGAACAACCTGAAGGTTTCAGTATTAAAGGGCAAGAGGAAAGTGTATACAGATTGCGCAAAGCTCTATATGGACTGAAACAAGCTCCAAGAGCCTGGTATGGAAAGATAGATCGATATTTACAGGATTTTGGTTTTGCAAAAAGCTTAAGTGAATTCACTCTTTATATCAAGAAAGTAAATCAAAGTGTGGTAGTTTTGTCACTCTATGTGGATGATTTATTGGTGACAATAAATGATGCAGAACTAATAGAAAATGTTAAGCAAGGTTTGTTTGTAGGTTTTGAGATGACAGACTTAGGAAAAATGGCTTATTTCTTAAGTCTGGAAGTTAAGCAAAGTCCATATGAAATCTTCATTTGCCAGAGGAAATATTTGAAGGAAATTCTAAAGAAGTTTCAGATGGAAAACTGTCGAAGTGTCAGTACACCAATGGCAGCTAAAGAGAAGTTGCAGAAGGTTGATGGAACAGATGCTGTGGATGCCTCGATGTATAGAAGTCTGATAGGGTGTCTCATGTACCTTACAGCAACCAGACCAGACATTCTATTTGCTATAAGTGTTCTATCTAGATTTATGAGTGATCCAAGTAAGCTTCATTTGATTGCAGCAAAGAGGATCTTGAGGTATCTAAAAGGAACCTTGTTCTTTGGTGTGAAGTTTCAAAGGGGTCAAGAATTCAATTTACAAGTTTTTTTCTGATAGTGATTGGGTTGGCTCGATGGATGATATGAAGAGTACATCTGGATATTGTTTCAGTTTTGGATCAGCTTGTTTCTCTTGGTGTTCTAAAAAACAAGAAATTGTAGCTCAATCTACTGCAGAAGCAAAATTTATAGCTGCTACTGCAGCTGCAAATCAAGCTTTGTGGCTGAAGAAGATAATGAAAGATTTTTGGCTGAATTCCAGTGGCTGTATCGAAATCAATGTGGATAATCAAGCTGCTCTAGCAATATCTCATAATCCAGTTTTTTCATGGAAAAACTGAGCATTTCAAGGTTAAGTTCTTCTTTTTACGTGAGGTGCAACAAAATGGTGAAGTTAAGCTGGTTTATTGCAGATCTGAAGATCAACTTGCAGACATGTTCACAAAACCACTTCAAGCTGAAAGATTTGAAGTATTAAGAAATAAAATTGGAGTATGTAGCAGCAACTGATCCAAGGAGGAGTTTGTTGGATTATAATGTCTCAGTGCTGCTGGTTTTTCGACTGATGTTCCTCTGTTTTGTTTTCTTCTTATGGTTTATTTTTCTTGCTAAGTTGGTTATATTATGCAGCTAGTATTTTTGTTATTTAGGAAGTGAATTAGCACGTTTAGGTGCAGTTATATGCTGCACGTGTGTGTGGTTTGTAAGCAGTTATTGTTCTTGTTTAAGTTGTCCCGTAATTGATAGTTTCCTAAGAGAACCGATGTATGCAAGTTTGTGTTATGTTTCTCTGTGCTTCTCTTCCTCATTTAAAATCTAGAGCTTCTGGTTTTCTGTTTCTTGTTTACTGTTTGATCAGTGACAACACCACCACCCTCCCCTCTCTGTCGTCTCCAAGAACTTCCTCTCCCTCCTCTCTTCCCCTCACCTCTTCTTCACGCACCGCCTCCTACGCTGCACAAAGCCCTCCCTCTACCTCATCCTCCGCCTCCCCTCCTCTCGTTACCATTATTGGTACACCCTCTACTCGAACCCCAACCCGAACCCCACATCTCCGAAGCAGCACCATCTCGTCCCCATAGCCTCAAACCCTTCCCCTTACCTTGACATCTGCTCCACCTTCATCACCCTTGGCCCGCTGATCTACGTCCTTGGTGAGTCCATCAATGACATGGCGTCGGACTGCGTCTGGGTCCTGGATTGCCGGTTGGGTAGAAGTCTGAGCCCGCCATGCATGAGGGGCGGTTGTTTGCTGCTGCGGGCGTGGTCGAGGAAAAGTTGTACGTCATGGGTGGGTGCATTGTGAAAAGCTGGTCCCAAGGCATCCATTGGGCGGAGGTCCTAGACGCAGGAGCTAGGTCATGGGTGGCGGTTCCGTCCTCATCGCACAAGGTGAGGGAGAACCCGTCGTGGGCGGCGCTTATGCTCTCAACACGCAAGGCCGGGAGAAGTTTATGCATGCTAGCGCGGTTGTGGATTGGAGGATCTACGCGATGGCATACTAGGGCAGTGTCATGTACGATGTGGACAAGGAGGTTTGGGAGAGTGTGGAGAGTGAGATCGACAAGGGGTGGAGAGGAAGGGGTATCTGATTGATGGGGTTTTGTATTGCTTTGGATCGCAGAAGATTAGAGGGTTTGATGTGAAGGAAGGGGTTTGCAAGGAGTTGAAGGATGTGGAAAGCTAGCCAACGGAGTTCGTGTACGGCGTGAGGATGGCAAATTTGGGCGGGAATTTGGCAGTGGTTTGGGAGGGAAGGGAGCGTGGGAGGAGAAGAAGGTCTGGTGTGCTCTGATTGCTGGGAGGGAGGACGAGCATGGGAACTAGTTGGGTGTTTTTGCTGGTCGGATTCGGTTCTCAAGGTATCCAAGTGGTCCTCAATCATCGATTGCTTGGTGATGGAATTGTGATCTTGGTTGGGTCTATGGTTTGCTCGAACAATTGTTTCTCTTAGATCTACCTCATTACCGTGTGGTTTCTATGCTTATTAATAATCCAGTCATTTAAATTTACTTTGCTAGTGTCACGGGCCGATTGATTGAGATCGTGACCGTGCGGCGACTTAAGCTCTTTTGGATCAACTTAGATCAGGCTCTTTTGGATCAACTTGGATTGTTGCTTAAGCCAAGCAACTTGGATCAGACTCTTTTGGATCAACATGGATTGTTGCGACTTAAGCTCTTTTAGATCAACTTGGATCAGGCTCTTTTGGATCAACTTAGATTGTCGCTTAAGCCAAGCCTTGGATTGTCGCTTAAGCCTTTGGATCAACTTAGATTGTTGCTTAAGCCAAGCAACTTGGATTAGGCTCTTTTGGATCAACTTGGATTGTCGCTTAAGCCAAGCCTTGTATTGGCTCACTCACTCGCTCACCTGGATTGTAGAGAGAGAAAGTTTCTAGAAAAAGAAGCTCTAGAGAGAAAGGAGCCTTTGATTACTGAATTGGTTGGATGGATACAAATGAGGGGGAGGGCATCCTTTTTTATACTAGAGGCCCTTAGATTATAACTATTGATTGAGTTTTCATCTGGCGGATGAGATCGTACCGCCTAACCTACCAACTACCAACATTAATGGTAGGAGACTTCTAGATATTGGCATAATGACCGTATCACCCTCCCTTGAAACATTCAGGAAGCTCTCTTGTTAGGAATCCTAACAGCTTCTCCTCGAAAAGGCATGGCCCTTTTGCTACAGAAACTCTTGGCCGTGACACTAGCCTATGCGAATGACGATACATTATGGGAGCAACGTAATAGTGCGATATAGCTGATTTCTGCACTTAAATTGGCGGAGTCATCACATGTACAGGCAGCTCCGTTTATCATGTAATACGATGACCATTTATGCAGTACTTATCTAGCCCAAAGATCATCTTGTGGATGAGCTGCTTTTGGGGGAGACACATTTGGTGTCTGCAATATATTATATACTCAAGTCCATGTGAAGAATGCCACTCGGGTGGGGTTCCGAAAGATCAAGAGTGTTTTAGTGTGAGCTAAAAAGAATTGTATGATCAAAACGAATTGAAAAAGAAGAATAATAAATAAAATAAGACAGTGGTTCCACGAGCCGGGACGGCGGACTATGATCAAAACGAATTCTATTTTCATAAACAATGCCAATATATAGAAGAAATTATTCACTAGTTTATGTTTTTGTTTATTATTTACTTATTAGGTATTTACAAAATTTAGGTTTTTCATACATTCTCCAAATGTGGCACGTTTTGTGCGCTGTCCATGTAAAGTTTGGCGTACACATGATGTTTGGAATATGCTATGTATTTTTATGACGGGAAATTTAATTGAGCCAGAAACTAGGGAAGCGTCAACACGCCAACCTCTACAAAACTATATCACGCACCAAAAAGAATTTCGAATTTAAGATCGCCACGAGTACTTGTCTATACGCCACAATTGATTAAGATTTGATGTATATAATAGTTCATCGAAAATTCGAAAACATGTGAAAATTAAATGAAAATTAATATTTTACTAATATATAGATAAGTATATAAATCGCCACAACAACACCAAAATCTTTTTCCAAAGCCCTTCTAATGTACTTCTGGAAGTCGAGTATTCGGAAAAATGGGCCTGTAATCAAGATGAGCGACCAATATTAAGAATAGGAATTTCTAACACAATTTCCACAGATTAAACTGATTAAATTAATATAACATTAAGGTGCCGTAATAGATCCATGACGCAGCATTAGATATTCTACTTTCGAGACTGAATTATAAAACACCGAAGAAAACATGCCTACCCAGAACCCTTAAAACAGAGAATTAATAATATATATATATAGTACAAATTAATATTAAACAGTAAAATGTAAACATTTTTTATTTATTTATTTGATGACGAACGAGCCAACGGAGAAGACGGTGCTTGCTCCTACAAATCAAGCATCGTCTTGCGAATGACGTTTGATGAACGAGTTTAAACCTTCTTAGGTCTGTGCCAAATATAACAAGTCAATATTTTGAATAGAGTCGGCAATTAAAAACAACCCTTAATTCTCTTTCTTAAAATTCAATAATTCGATGATAAATAACATGTAATGTTTTTTGGCTTGTTTCCACCTTTGAGAAAAATATCAAACTCTGCCAATTCTTAGTCTACCACAAACAGGAATCTCTTTCGGCAAATGATACTAATCAATTGATGTTGAATTTGAATATGAAGGGCGTGAATAACATTCCAAGCTATATGCTCAAAATATTAGGATAGAGAGATATCAATGGCTTTGATCTAATGTGGCACAAACCGCATTGACAATGATGTTTGATGGAGGAGCTTGAACTTTCTTGGGTCCGAGCCAAACATAACAACAACTCAATAAAATCAACAAAGTCAGGTAATTAGAATCAACCCTCAATCTTCAATTTTAGAATTTGATGATAAGTAACGCGTCACATTTTATTTATTTATTTCCGCTTTGAAAAAAACACCAAACTCGACCGATTCTTTGTCCACCACAAATGGGATTCTCTTTCGGTGGATGACACTAATCAGTTGACGTTAACTCGCAATGTAAATTGATGAAATCTCTATAAATTAGAACCGGTTTCGAAGTACCAGCTTCAACTCCCATTCCAAACTCGATGGCCATTTCCGGATCACGGCTGCCTCCCCCTCTGCCACTCCAATCGCTGTGACCCCACTAATCCCCTCCCTCCTCGCCTCTCCCTCCTCTCTTCACCTCACCTCTTCTCCAGCGCCGCCACCTCCATTGCACGGAGCCCTCTCTCTACCTCGTCCTTTGCCTCCCCGATTTTCTGGTTCACCCTCTCCTTGAACCCCACCTCTCCGAAGCAGCACCATCTTGTCCCTATAGCCTCAAATTCTTCCCCTTACCGTGCCATCGGCTCCATTTTTGCCACCCTAGGCCCCTTGATCTTCGTCCTCGGCAGGTCCATCAATGACATGGCCACGGACTGCATCTGGCTCCTGGATTGCCGGTAGAAGTCCGGGCCCGCCATGCATGAGGGGCGGCTATTTGCTATTGTGGGCATGGTCGGGGAGAAGCTTACGTCGTGGGTGGGTGCGCTGTGGAGAGCTGGTCTCGAGGCATCCATTAGGAGTAGGTCTTGGACCCCGGGGCGGGTTGCGGGCGGTGGTTCTGTCCTTGTAAACTAGCAACTAGTTGGGTGTTTTTCCTGGTCAGATTCGGTTCTCAAGGCATCCAAGCAGTCCTCGATCCAGGCAGTCCTCGATCATCGATTGCAGTACAGGTGATCCCAAGAAATGCATTGTTACATGCCTCATAGACTAGCAATTGGCTCATGAATTTCCCCACAAAGGGGGCGGAATGATGAAGTTCTGACCATCTATCAGAGAAAAAAGAAAGAATGGATCTTTTAGGATTCCCAAGAAATTCTTCAATTTCTTCTGGAAGCAGATGATTCTTCATCTCCTTCTCACGTTCCGTGAATAGCCAGGAATATCCAGAAAGGCATTTAGAGAATCGGTCTGATTCTAGCTCTGTTCGTTCCGTTTGAAGAAAGGTAGGATCTCAAAGAATCGATCTTTCTTTTAGTTGTTGAATCTCTCTTTGATTGATTAATGTGTAATATTCCGAATCCTCATTACTAATGGAATCGAAATGATCTCTGGATTGATTAGAAGATCCTTTCAATTGGCTAGAATCCATTACTTGAACGAAACTAAATCTTGCTTCCCCCTTGGACAGCCTTGAGGAAACACATGAACCAAGGTTGCACTCAGTCTGTTGCTTTATACAGTAGAACACTGCAGGTTCGTTTATAAATTCAAAGAATACCGAAATCAAACCTTGTAAGTCAGCAACCACCAACTAAATCAGTAGAAATAAAAACAGCCAGTATAATATTATTAGAATCACAATACACAGGGAAACACGTACATACTCTAGTTCCTAATTAGCGAAAGCAAAATTACCTATAAAATTTCACAGATCATCTATTCATACTAAAGTGCATCGGTATATGATAATGCCAAGTTCGATGCATCCAAATATTACAAAAGTATCTTCCCCTGGGATGGCCTTGAGCAAACACGTGACCAAGGTTGCACTCCGTTTGTTGCTTTATACAGCAAACAAACCACGCTACTTCTCCATCTCAAACAGGACAAGCAAACTAGCCAATCATTCTAAGGTCAACACGGCGGCAGATAATGCCAATGAAATGGATCTTATAAATCATTTCGTTGGGAAAGGCAAACCAATTCCCACTCATCCACCTTCAAGCATTCTAGCATTCACTTCCAGAAGAGGTCATAGAAAAGGATAATTACTCCTCAAACCAACGTTGATTTGTAGAAATAAGGCGGGGGAGAAGAAACAACCTCCAGAGGACGTTGCTTCAAAAGGGCTAACAATGTCTGAGATATCAACTTCGAAAACTGAGGCCCAATGGCAGCATACTCCAGTAGCCTGCAAAGCACTTCATTCGAGTCAAAATGATCTTTTAATGCCAAGGATGACAAGAGACGTCAACTAATGGAAATCAACAGAATTTGCCTTTCAAGGTGTCGCGACCAAATTTTCGGGTGTGAACCACCTAAGATTTGGTTAATGGATTGTTAAGCCTCGGGCTCTCCCAAGCTCATACCAATTTGCGACTTAGGGTTCAAATTTCTTAACGTGCAAATGGATTTATTTAGGAGTCGCAACTAATCTATTTTTTGGTAGGTCGATTAAAAACCCAAGTAAAGTAATGAGAGTTTTACTTTACTTCTACGAATCAAAGACTCTAGGTACGGGGATTTGGTTACACTAAATTTATCTAATACCCTTTCGGTACCATTCTTTTATTTTTAAAAATGCTTTTGCAGACAGCTTAAATTGATTTTAAATTTATTTTCTTAACATATAAGATGGTTATGCGGGTGCGCAAACCATCAATTTAACACCCAAGAAAGCAATTAAATAATGCAAAACTTACATCAAAACAACGAAAGCATCTGCGTTGTTAGATCATGATTCATATCAGCAATCATAGATATGATTTCTAGTTAACACGCCATCACCCAATTTTTTTTGTTTTCACTTTTTAATAAGAATATAATCAATATGCAATGTAATGCTTTTAATTTAATATGAAATGATATGGCATGGCAATATGTCCTAAACTATATGAATGAGTAAAAAAAAAACTAATGATTTTTTAATGAACACGCAATAATTAAATATGCAATCTAAATTAACCAAAATAATCTAATTCTACTGACAGGCAATTTCTAATTAAATGAACCTAGCAATAATCACTAAATGGCATGCATTTTATGGACCTAATTCTATATGACATGCACATGATTTTTTATTCTTAAAAATGCAATCTATCCTATAAATTGCAACTAATTTATCCTAAGACAAATTTTATTTTTTATAAAATGCAAAACATAACTATCTAGATAAAAATTCTATCCAGCTTATATTAAGGATCGGATCAGACTAAATCCTAATTTAAACTAAGATATTGTCTTAACCTAGCAAGCTCTAACCTAAGATGCAAAAATCAATCTAAACTTAAGATGAAACATGCAATTTATTTTAATATGCCATGACGTGCAAATAATGCTCTAATTCTAATTTTTTCTTTTATGAAATTCGAAATTAAAATTAAACACATAATTAAACATGCAATTCAAATATAAAAAAAAAAACTAACATCCTAAATGAATGCACTTTTTTTGTTTTCTTTTCATGATTCAAAATAAAATCTATATTCTAAATATGCAAGATAAAAAAAAAACAAATCTAATCCTAATTCAGATTTTTTTTTATTTCATTTTCCTTTTACGAAAATAAAACTGACTCAAACACCATGACATCAAATCAATCAAGATAATGTTGATATCCAAAAATTGGCGAACCATATCTCGTGTATGAGATCGTGTTGACCAATTTTAAAATTAAATCGCGAATCGAATCTCAGACGTGAGATTGGATTGTCGATTTTTGTTAGGGATTGCGAGTCGGATTTCGGGAATAAAAATCGAACTGACAATCCCTGACTTTTTCATGTCAGAATATTAATCATATATTTAAGGAACAATTCTACTAAAAAAAAAAGCTATAATGGAAAAATAATAAAAATTCAAGAAAGAGATAAATAAATAAACTACCTAGTTTTTTTTTTTCTTTTTCAAACACAGCTTGCTCGTGCGGCTGATCTCCAAGGGCAGCAAGTCGTCGGTCCGGCAAGGGGAACTCCGGCGAGGGTAGACCGGCAGAAAAGGGGCAGCACCTGGGTAGCAAGGATAACCGGCGGAACAGGGGCGTCGTGATAGAAGCTGTCGGCGTTCGGACTCCGGCAAAAGGCGTTGCGGGCGGAAGACTCCGCGTGCGGGTGTCACGTCGGAGGCAGGTTCAGATCTGCCGGCGTCGGGCAGCCGAGCGATGAGATCGGGACAGCAACGGTGGAGGCGGCGTCGCGGACGTCGGGTGCTGGCGCAGTGGCGTCGGTTGAGGGAGGCGGAGCACCGGTTTGCTGGGTGCGGATTGCAGAGGCTGAGGCGCGGCAGGTGAAGGTGCGAGGGCGTCGCGGGTCTGCGCTCGGAGCAAAGGCAACGTCGGACTCCGGTGGTGCTGCTGGGCGTCGGCGCTGGGTTGCGGGCCGGAGCAGGCGACGGCGTCGGAGATGGCTGGCAGAGACGATTCCGGCGTCGGCTGGTACGGATGCGGAGACGACGCGGTCGAAGCCCCCCTGCGAAGAAGACGATCCGATTCTTTTTTCTTTTTTTTCTCTCTCTCTCTCCCTCTCTCACGTCACTCTCCCTCTGCCCACTCTGTACTTTCTGCAGAAGACCTTTCCACTTTTCTCAACCGAAGGAGAATTTTTTTCTTCAATTTCCTCACTTTCACCCCCAAGAAAAGAACCCCCCCTTTTCTCCTCGTACACTGTTACTTTTACAGGAGGTAAGTTTTCGATTTCCCCTTCAAATTCACATCTGTCATAATTTTTCACCAACTTATCACGTATTAATAAGGATTCAAAATTACAATAAATTTTTTCTCTAAATCCAAATCTTGTAAAGATAAATCGCAATATTTTTTCACACATATACCCTATCCAAAAGATTTATATCCTGAAAAAATTTCAAAATTTCTATTTTTCCATGAGATAATTTTCGATCAATAAAAACATGAGTTTGGGTAAACTTGCTTGCTTCTGGGCTTAGTCCAATTAATTTGAACTCATCCGCACTGGTCCAATAAATAAAATGCAAACTAAATTTAAAAAATGCACCTTATGCTATTTAATTAATATTTTTTTAAAGATAAAATTAAACCTTAATTTTTTTAATGCTATAAATGACTAAATGAGTTGTCAAAATTTAGATATCAACACAAGATCATCAAATATGACAATACTCAAAGAAGATTTGTAAGCATCCTCAAAAACCTATCAAAGATAGAATCCATTACAAAAGTTTCCCCAGTCATCATGGAAAATGAAGGATAACCACTCTTCGAGTTAATTAAAAGTGAGAGGAAAACAGCTAATCTCATATTCCTCAAAGCACTGACGAAGCAGAAATACAGGTCACGAACCTTCACAATTCTTGCACGTTTGGTCTGCTCGTCTAGTCCGATCATAGTTTCTGCCGATACCTAAGCATCCATAAGAAAATCAGATATTGATATCTGATGCACAAAGAAGTCTGATTACTCAAAGACAGCAAAGGGTGGAGCCAAAGATTACAAATTTAACAAATGGAAATCCACTGTCGATGCCGACTGTAGCTGCCAGAGCAGTTTTACCACTGCACAACTGACAATATTTTAGAATAATCCTAATTGGTTTAAGACACAGGCAAAATGAAAAGTAACGCATCAGAAAACTACAAAAACCTGCCACTCGGACCCTCCAGAAGGCAAGTGACAAGCGAACTGCCTGTGCTTACTTTAACTCGCTCAACCAGTAGCATTGCGTTCTCATAAATAAGCTTATGTTGATCACCACAACTTACCATGCCATTAAGCCTACAGAAATATTTGCACAGACAATTGAGGCAGTGACACATGCTTGATAGTGAATAAAAACTTCAACTGATGCCATTTTAGCATCTTCATGAGATTGCAAAGAAGGTGCTAGAGTAACAATACTACGGACTCCCCAAGCAGAATAAAAAATCCACATCTGCAAAGTGCTTAGAGAGATATAGACAAGGTTTTGTGACCATTTTTTGGCAGAACAAAAGGAATGTTTTTATGTCAGTTCGCCAATAAGGAGAATACTGAGCTCTAAGATTACGTTAAGTAATGAATAATGCGATAGCATTGTGAAAGAAGCATGTGGGAAACCCATTAATATTGCCTCATCCAATCTATTTGCAGAATGAAACTTGTAATGTTTAAATTCCTGAGCCAACAATGGACCAGACATCTTAATTAAAAAAAAATGGGCTGCAAATTTAACACCTCCAGATCAGCCGAGAGAGAATTCTCTGGATTACTCCCCTCCTCTTGTTCATCCTTTCCACAACTAAATCTCAGAGAACCAAATCTATCATATAATTCACCGTGGACCAAATATAATTGGGTAAGACCACGCAAGAAGACAGTTCTTGAAAACACATCAGACCTATCTATTTATGTTATCGTCCTATAATAGCAAACACCAAGCTGGAAAAACCAAACTCAATAGTAGAACGCAATTTCAGGGAATCGACTCTCATCTGAGATTCATTAATTCTTTATCCAGATATTTGCTCTTGTGATTACCAATCCATAAGTAAAAAAAAAAAAAAATCAGAAATACAGAGAATATCAGCATTCAACTATCCCTACCTACCTGTGCCTTTCCAATACAGGAACGATGCTTTTGATGGCGTTCATGAAATCATCCATGGTGACTTCGATACTCTCTTCATAATTTTGGTATGATCTAAGCATAGCAAATGATATGGCACTGTTCACAACCATTCCGATTTCTGCCCAAATATGATTCTGCGCACGAGCAGCTGCAAAATTCACAGAGAGAGAACGTTTGCCGCCAGGGCGTAGACCCAGTCGGCTCTTTTCAGTATAAATGCAAAAACTGTCCAGAAATACAAGAGTTTAAATGTTTTAACCAGATGAACGAGCAACATCATTCAAGACTCCCTGTTTTTTTGCGACAAAATTTTGAGATTTCCGGTGAGGACGAGGAGACTCGAGATGGGCTGTTCCAGCGGGCTGGACGATGCTCCTTCAGGAATGCCCTACGTCAACGGATGCCGGTCGCAGTGGAGGCTGGGCTGATGCTCCTATATGGAATGCTATCTAGATGTAGGCGTTGTCGTGCTCGATGCTACAAGACGATGCCTGGTTATGCCGGAAGACTGTTATATGTGCATTGAAATCATTTCTGACACATGAATGGGTGAAAGAGAGGGACCTAATTAAAAGACGGAACTGTGTGGTGTGGTATGGGACGTACCATAACGATTTAGTCCATGGTCATGCGGTGGTCGTGCAACGATCGTGCGGCGATCGTGGGGCGATCGTGCGGCGATCGTGGGGCGATCGTGCGGCGGTCGTGCGGCGGTCGTGCAGTGGTTGTGCGACAGTTGGCGGTGGACAATCATGCAACGGTTGGCAAAGCACATCATATAACTAGAGTAGAGAAATAACATGAGCTATAATTGTATCAGAGTCCACACAAGGAACTTTAAACTCATAGATCAAATAAAAATTACTACCTCAAAGACATTGAATGTAAAGCCCATAAATAGAAGTAATGAGAAGTCCATTTTCTTTTTTAGAATTCGACAATAAATAACGCGTAATGCTTTTTATTTTGTTTCCGCTTAAGGAAAAACCCCAAACCCCACCAAATCTTTGTCCACCATAAATGGAAATTTCTTTTGGTGGATGACACTAATGAGTTGAAGTTGATTTGCAATGTGAATTGATGAAATCTCTATAAATTAGTTCCGGTTTCGAAGTATGTAGCTTTGACTCCCATTCCAAACTTGACCGCCCTTTTCCGGATCATGGCAGCCTCCTCCTCCTCTGCCCCTCGCACCACGGCGACCCCTCGATCCCTCCTTGATGTCGCCGTGAACATCATAGCCTGTGTCCCCCGTTTCCACCACCCTCCCCTCTCTATTGTCTCCAAGAACTTCCTCTCCCTTCTCTCTTCCCCTCACCTCTTCTCCATGCGTCACCTCCTATGCTGCATGGAGCCCTCCCTCTACCTCATCCTCTGCCTCCCCTCCTCTCATTACCATTATTAGTACACCCTCAACTCAAACCCCACCTCTCCGAAGCAACACCATCTCGTCCCCATAGCCTCAAACCCTTCCCCTTACCCTGACATCGACTCCACCTTCATCGCCCTTGGCCCACTGATCTACTTCTTCGGCAGGTCCATCAATGACATGGCCTTGAACTGCATCTGAGTCTTGGATTGCCGGTCCCATCGGTGGAAGTCTGGGCCCGCCATGCATGAGGGGTGGCTGTTTGCTGCTGCAAGCATGGTCGTGGAGAAGCTATACGTCATGGGCGGGTGCATTGTGAAAAGCTAGTCCTAAGGCATCCATTGGGCGAAGGTCCTGGACGCGGGAGTCGGGTCATGGGCAGTGGTTTCGTCCTCATCACACAAGGTGAGGGAGAACTCGTTATGGGCAGCGCTTCCACTCTCAGCGCGCAAGGCCGGGGAGAAGTTTATGCATGCTAGCGCAGTTGTGGATGGGAGGATCTACGTGATAGTAGACTAGGGCAGCGTCGTGTATGATGTGGACAAGGAGGTTTGGGAGAGTGTGGAGAGTGAGATCGACAAGTGGTGGAGAGGAAGGGGTACTTTGATTAACGAGGTTTTGTATTGCTTTGGATCACAGAAGATTAGAAGGTTTGATGTGAAGGAAGGGGTTTGTAAGGAGTTGAAGGGCGTGGAAAGCTGGCCACCGAAGTTCGTGTACGACATGAGGATGGCAAATTTGGGTGGGAATTTGGTGGTGGTTTGGGAGGGAAGGGAGTGTGGGGAGGAGAGGAGGCCCGGTGTGCTGTGATTGCTATGAAGAAGGACAAGCATGGAAACAAGTCGGGTGTTTTTGCTGGTCAGATTCGGTTCTCAAGGTATCCAAAGGGTTTCTGATCGTTGATTGCTTGCTTGGTGGTGGAGTTGTGATCCTGGTTGGGTCTATGGTACGCTCGAATAATTGTTTCTCTTATATCTGCCCCATTACCGTGTGGTTTCTATGCTTATTAATAATCTAGTTAGTTAAATTTACTTTGCTAGCCTATGCGAATGAAGATACATAATGGGAGCTACGTAATAATGCTATATAGCTTATTTCTGCACTTAAATTGGCGGAGTCATCACGATGACCATTGTGGGCGGCACTTTCGCCCTTAGCGTGCAAGGTAGAGCAGTTGTGGTGGGAGGATCTACGCGATGGCAGACTGGGGCAGCGTCATGTACAATGTGGACAATGAGATTTGGGAGAGTGTAGAGAGTGAGATCAACAAGGGGTGAAGAGGAAGGGTACTCTGATTGACGAGGTTTTGTATGGCTTTGGATCGCAGAAGATTAGAGGCTTTGATGTGAAAGAAGGAGTTTGGAAGGAGTTGAAAGGTGTGGAAAGCTGGCCATCGGAGCCATCGGAGTTCGTGTACGGCGTGAACATGGCAAATTTGGGCGGGAATTTGGCGGTGGTTTGGGAGGGAAGGGAGCGTGGGGAGGAGAAGGAGGTCTGGTGTGCTGTGATTGCTGAGAGGGAGGACGGGCATGGGGAACTAGTTGGTGTTTTTGCTAGCCAAACTCGGTTCTCAAGGTATTCACGTGCTCCTCAATCGTTGATTGCTTGATGGAACTGTGATCCTGGTTGGGTCTATGGTATGCTCGAACAATTATTTCTCTTAGATCTGCCTCCTTACCGTGTGGTTTTTGTGCTTATTAATAATCCAGTTATTTAAATTTACTTTGCTAGTGTCATGAGCCGATCGATCGGGATCGTGATCGTACGAGGACTCAGGCTCTTTTGGATCGACTTGGATCATCGGGATGCTATGCTCGAACAATTGTTTCTCTTAGATCTGCCTCATTACCTTGTGGTTTCTATGCTTATTAATAATCCACGTGTGGTTTCTATGCTTATTAATAATCCAGTTAGTTAAATTGTACGGTGACTCAGGCTCTTTTGGATCGACTTGGATCGTCGGGATGCTTAAGTCAAGTCTTGCTCGGATCGATCACTCGCTTGCTCGCTCACCCAGATTATAGAGAGAAAAGAGAGAAGCTTTGGAGAGAAATGAGCCTTTGATTACTGAAATGGCTGATTTCTGCACTTAAATTTGCGGGGTCATCACATGTACAGGCAGCTCCTTTTATCATGTAATACGATGACCATTTACGCTGTACATATCTAGCCAAAAGATCATCTTGTCGATGAGCTACTTTTGGGGGAGACACATTTGGTGTCTGCAATATATTATATACTCGAGTCCATGTGAAGAATGCCACTCGGGTGGGGTTCTGAAAGATCAAGAGTGTTTTAGTGTGAGCTAAAAAGAATTGTATGATCAAAACGAACTGAAAAAGAAGAATAATAAATAAAATAAGACAGTGGTTCCACGAGCCGGGACGGTGGACTATGATCAAAATGAATTCTATTTTCATAAACAATGCCAATACATAGAAGAAATTATATGTTTTTGTTTATTATTTACTTATTAGGTATTCGCAAAATTTAGGTTTGTCATACATTCTCCAAATGTGGCACATTGTGTGAGCTGTCCATATAAAGTTTGGTGTATACATGATTGTTTGGAATATGCTATGTATTTTCACAACGGTAAATTTAATTGAGCCAGAAACTAGGGAAGCGTCAACACGCCAACCTTTATACAAACTATATCACGCACCAAACGGAATTTCAAATTTAACATCGCCACGAGTACTCGTCTATATGCCACAATTGAATAAGATTTGACATATATAATAGTTCATCGAAAATTCAAAAACATGTGAAAATTAAATGAAAATTAATATTTTATTAATATATAGATAAGTATATAAATCGCCACAACACCAAAATCTTTTTTCTAATGTACTTCTGGAAGTCGAGACTTCGGAAAAATGGGCCTGTAATATACTTATCTATATATTAAGAATAGAAATTTCTAACACAATTTCAACAGATTAAACTGATAATATAACATTAAGGTGCGATAATAGATCCATGACGCAGCATTAGATATTCTACTTTCGAGACTGAATTATAAAACCACCGAAGAAAACATGCCTACCCAGAACCCTTAAAAGAGAGAATTAATAATATAAATATATATATATATATATATATATAGCGACAAACTAATATTAAACAGTAAAATGTGAACATTTTTTATTTATTTATTTGATGACAAATCAAGCATCGTCTTGCGAATGACGTTTGATGAACGAGTTTAAACCTTCTTAGATCTGTGCCAAATATATATATTTTTTTGTCAGTCCTACTCTAATCATATTCTAACACACACTCTCAAACTTTTGTCATACCTCCTTGCAGGGTGTGGGAGTCAAAACCTACTCTTGAAATGAAATCGTCCCCACCCTAATCCCCCCTGAAAATGTAGGGATTTGAACCCCCAATCTCCCCATTTCAAGTTGGAAGCCAACCTCCCCCTTCCAAGTTGGAAGGGTGGCCATTGGGGCGAACCCCCAGTGGTTAGGTCTGTGCCAAATATAACAAGTCGATATTTTGAATAGAGTCAGCAATTAAAAACAACCCTTAATTCTCTTTCTTAAAACTCGATAATTCGATGATAAATAACATGTAATGTTTTTTGGTTTGTTTCCGCCTTTGAGATCAAACTCTGCCAATTCTTCGTCTACCACAAACAGGAATCTCTTTCGGCAAATGATACTAATCAATTGATGTTGAATTTGAATGTGAAGGGCGTGAATAACATTCCAAGCTATATGCTCGAAATATTAGGATAGAGAGATATCAATGGCTTTGATCTAATGTGGCACAAACCGCATTGCCAATGATGTTTGATGGAGGAGCTTGAACTTTTTTGGGTCCGAGCCAAACATAATAACAACTCAATAAAATGAACAAAGTCGGTAATTAGAAGCAACCCTCAATCTTCATTTTTAGAATTTGATGATAAGTATTGTTTCCGCTTTGAGAAAAACACCAAACTTGACCAATTCTTTGTCCACCACAAATGGGATTCTCTTTCAGTGGATGACACTAATCAGTTGACGTTAACTTGCAATGTAAATTGATGAAATCTCTATAAATTAGAACAGGTTTTGAAGTATCAGCTTCAACTCCCATTCCAAACTCAACGGCCATTTCCGGATTACGACTGCCTCCCTCTCTGCCGCTCCAATCGCCGCGACCCCACTGATCCCCTCCCTTTCGGATGATATCGCCTCTCCCTCCCCTCTTCACCTCACCTCTTCTCCAGCGCCACCTCCTCCACTCCACGGAGCCCTCTCTCTACCTTGTCCTTCGCCTCCCCGATTTTCTGGTTCACCGAGCCTCAAACCCTTCCCCTTACCCTGCCTTCAGCTCCACCTTTGCCCACCCTCGGCCCCTGATCTTCGTCCTCCATCAATGACATGGCCACGGCTCCTGAATTGCCAGTCCCACCAGTGGAAGTCCGGGCCCGCCATGCATGAGGGGCGGCTGTTTGCTACTGCGGGCATGCTCGGGGAGAAGCTTACATCGTGGGTGGGTGCGCTGTGGAAAGCTGGTCTCAAGACATCCATTGGACGCAGGTCCCGGAACCAGGGCAGGTCGCGAGCGGCAGTTCTGTCCTCGTAAACTAGCAAGTAGTTGGGTGTTTTTGCTGGGCTGATTCAGTTCTCATGGCATCCATGGGTCCTCGATCGTCGATTGGAGTACAGGTGATCCAAAGAAATGCATTGTTACATGCCTCATGGACTAGCAACTGGCTCATGAATTTGCCCACAAGGGGGGCGGAATGATGACTTGTCAACCAATAACAAGGACGAGAGGGGGGATAGTTAATAAATGCAATGAGGAGAATAAATTTGACTAAATGGACATAATCTATACACTCCAAGAATGATGCTGGCATTAAGTGAACTGGAATTATCCTGACAAAAGTATGGAGTACCTGTTTGAGCAACATCTTCCGTAGTTGATTAGCCAGTAGAGCAGCATCAACCTACAAAATTCAAAAACAACAGTTCCATGAGACTGCTACTCCCACGCAGAATCGCAGGACAGTCGGCTCGCGACATGCACACCTGTTCATTTTTCGCTCCTCTCTTGACAAACTCCAGATCAAGCGTGAGAAACGCCAGATCCAAATTTTCTGGCGGCACATACCTACATTCGCAACAACACCTTGAGACAATTTTCATTTGCTACGAATCGCAAGTACCGCTGTTCGCCGTGAACTATCCTGCTAACAGAGATCGTGTCGCCGGTCGAAACCCTCGCGTAGCGCCGTTGGATGGCATTCAGCGCGATGCGACAGGGCGGATATTCTCGTGAGGAGTTTCCCTCAGTCAAGGGCCACGCACAATCATCGGACGGTTCGACCAAAGATCGCACAACACCACCAGCAAAAGATCACGCGAGTAGACTGAACTCGCTCAAAAATACACAAAGCATGAAGCAACAAAGTCAACGATCGATCCTAATCAACACCTCAAAACGAGAAGATCAAGCATGCAAACGATCAAACGGCGAGGAACCGAAACGACGAGAGGAGAGGGAGAGGGTCGGAGAAAAGGATATGAGACGGAGAGGACGAAGGAATCGCGGGCGGAGGCGAGGGAGAGCCTGGTGCCGGGGACGGCGAAGTGGTGGAGATCGGAGGGGCAGCAGTAGGCGAGGTTGGTGAGGGCGAGGTCGGTGGCGGGGGTGTTGGTGACGATCATGGCGGACGGCGACGGGAACGACTGGAAGAACCGGCCGGCCATGGCTGCGATCGGAGGTGGTCGACGACGTCGAGTGAAGGAGACGAAGGGGAGAAGACGAAGAAGAAATGAGATCCGGTCTTCTTATCTATGGGTTCGGGTTCGGGTTCGGGTTGGAATTTGGTAATATCCATTAAGGATATTTTATGCTTTTTCATGCATTGACTGTTCTTGGACTATGCATAATAATAACATCGTATTTTTCATAAATACATAAATGCAGATAATTTTCCTTCATTTAGTGATACATGATTGAAAATGTTTTTTGATATTGTTAGAAAATGATTTTAATGTCGTGACTTTACCTAGACAAAAAGATAAGAAAGAATTTTTAAATATTTTTTATTTAAGAAAAATCAATTTTTAATTATTTTATTTTTCATTTTTCTCTTTTTTTATTTTTCTTCATATTTTTTAATTTTGTCTTTTGTTTTTGTTTTTCTTTTCTTCCTAGTTTTTGATCCCTCCCTCCATTGCAACCAATCGACTGCTACAAACAAGCTTGAGCTCGCCAACTTGGGTGAGCTCAACCTACTCACCTCAGCGAAGTTCGAGCTCACCTAGATTTGGTGAGCTCGGACTTGCTAGGATTGGCCAAGTTGTGAGTTCACCTTGATTTGCGCGAGTCTCGAGCTTAGTGGCCTCCGTCGGCAACAATCATAGGTAAGCTTGAGCTTGTCTCACCTTGAGCTCATTGGCCTTGGGGTGGCTCAACCTCGTTGGGATCAAGCGAGCCACAATTTCACTGGTCTCAGCAGAGCTTGAGCTTTCTTGGCACTAGTGAGTCCCAAGCTTGTAGGCTTCAAGCAAGCCCAAACTCACTAAGATTGAGCTGCAAGCTCAATTGGATTTGGCAAGCCTTAAGCTCGGTGGCCTCAACTAGCTCAGGCCCACCTAAACCACCCTGCGTCATGGCTAGTCGCTAGGTTGCTGGCCGTCACAAAGGAACGTGGCGGAGAAAGAAGGAGAAAGGAAAAAAAAAAAAAAAAGAGAAGAAAGAAGATATAAGAAGATAAATAAATAAAAATTTTAAAAAAAATCAGTTTTTTCTAAACTTATTTTTATAAGAATAAAAATTTCATTAAACAAGGACACTAGTACTAAGAAAATATTTTGGAAAACATATTTTGATTCTTTCAAAGGGGAAATTATTCTCTTTAATTTACTCTTTGATAGGAACATATTTTCCATCGATTAGGAAAATTTCTGTTAACTCATTTTTCTAAACAAATCAAATATCAAAAAATGATTTTTTTTGCGAAATAAATTAACTCTAAGCTTCTCCAATTTACATGTTAATATTGGAGAGACGCCACGACACTTGTAAGAAGAGATTTTTTAATGTCCGTTTCCATTCAAGTCCGTCGAAAGAGTAAATCTAAGACATGATCAAGAGGTAATGTTTTTAGATTAAGTCGGGCAGGCCTAACCTTTTTTTTTTTTTTTCGGTCTGAGGGCAGGCCTAACTCGTCGCCCCAAAAAGTTCCCGATCACGGTATCCTTCAAGCTAACTCGATCGGGACGAGCGGGCCCAGCTAACTACCAAGTAATAAATTGAAGAGTCCGATCATGATAATGACGAAACCAAAGTCTGTAATTCCAAGGGACCGGTGCATTTTTTCAAACTCCGAACCGATACATTTATAACAAATCTAAACTCAATCGGATGTGACCTAACTCGTCACCTCAAAAGTTCGCAATTTCTCTGGGCTAACTCGGTTAGGATTAGCGAGCCCAGCTAGCTACCAAGTATATTGAAGTGTCCGATCATGAGGATGGCCAAACAAGAATTTGTAACTCACAGGGACCGTTGCACTTTTTCAAGTAGCCGCTGGAAACTTCTTCACAAAACCACGAGTGTTTGCTACTCGAACTAAGAATACCTGATAAGCATCTCCAACGAAGTTGTTCACAGAATTATTTCGAATAAGTCTTGGGGAGACGTGGCAATATTTTAAGAAGAGATTTTTTCGGTGTTCGTTTCCATTTGAGTACATCACAAGGTAAATGCAAAATGTTACGTGGATTCGAATAATATTTTCCTAGTAATGATCACTTATATTACTTGAAATAATTAATTAATTAAAAATATTTTATTTTATCGATAATAATTTATGTCTAAATATTTTCGTGAATGATAACAAAATTCGTTCATTCGATTTTATAAGTGATCATTCTTTTGAAAATATGTCTAATATAATTCATTTTTCACGAAATATACGGAATCTGTGATGTTTTAGATTTAATCGGATGGGGCTAACTCGTCGCCCAAAAGTTCCAATTTAAGTATTCTTCAGGCTAATTCAATCAGGACGAGTGGGCCTTCGTTATTTAATTTGGGCAAAATGGGTTTAGTTTGACCCAGGTAGCTACTAAGCATATTGAAGCGTACGACCATGAGAATGGCGACACAAGAGTTTGTAATTCATAGGACCAGTGTGCTTTTTCATGTAACCGTTGGTTTATTTCTTCACAAAATTACAAGGGTTTGCTACATGTACAGCTCATGCCGACTGCAAAGCATTTCAGCGAAGAAATGTTTGGAAAAGATATATGCAGATCGTTCAAGTGAAAAGAATAAATATATGGAACGTTACGGAGGTCAGCTGTATCTTAGCAACGAACGACGTCTCGAAGGCAATCACAGAAATGAGAAATCTTGATCTTCTCTCTACCAGAGTAGATGGCCTCCGCAGCCCCACCATGCTCGCCTTGGGCTGCCATCTCTATCAGCGTGTAAAGCTTCTTAATGGGCATCTACGAAAAGTAGGATCACAAAAGCACAAGTTAGACACTCTCTCTCTCTCTCTCTCTCTCTCTCCAAATGGATGGGAAAACAGCATGGAGAAGAAGATATCTTGACTCTCAAGTCCTGAATTACGCAACTTAATGAATTTTTGTCGCACATCATCACTCTAACACGGCAAAACATAAGAAGGCACAAGTAGAGAGATCTAAATCTTACATTGTTCAGAGCCTCAGCAGCTGCATCAACATCATCTTTAGAGAAAACCTTCAGCTGTTCCAACACCTGAAAGAGTAAAAAAGAAAATAAGTCATGTATACATACATGTGGAGCTCCATGGTGATGTCAAAAGCTTCACATCCACATTTTGGATTGACGCAACTTAATTTACAAGATACTCCAGCCTGCAGAATTTGCTTCAGAAAACTTGCAAGAAAAACCAGATTCCCAGTCGATTAGATAAAGTCAAATCTTAGATATACTAATCCAGCACTTTGAATGAGATCTGAACTGTTCTTATACATCGAACACATGACTTTTTTATAAACCAGCCCATCCCCTCCCGACCCCTTTACCCTGCCAAACTCCCCTGCTTTCTGAGGGAAAACAGAAAAGAGAAGCAATCAGAAAAGCTAGGGACTCCAAAGTTACTATCACGTTTCTCCAACTCGGGAATATTAGATTCCTCAAAATTCACAATGTCTAGGCTATTCCAAATGGCTAATCCCATATCCCTCGTCTTGAATTGAAATCTGATAAAGGGATGCTTTTGATACAAGCACCCTCTAGACCCCCAATATGTGCAGCAGTCTTTAAAACAAGACTGCTGCATATTTCTTCCCCTCTATTTCACATTTTCAAGCAGAAAAGAAATGAGGAAAGAACAGCAGAAAACACCAAAATAGCTCTGCAGCAGTTTACCTTCTTTGCGTCCTCTGTCTTCAATGCAGGGACATGGTAAGTGACAGAAAAGGCATCACAGAGATCAACTGAATCCAAGAAACTCACTTGACTTGTTGTCCCTATCATGAGAAGCTTCTTTCCCTAGAAAAAAGAAAGCCAAATTCATGTATATAATAAGCTAAAAAATTCAGTAATATGAAAAGGACACCAGAATCAAACCTTGTAAGTCGGAAACCACCAACTAAGTCAGCAGAGATAAAAACAGCTAGTACAATACCATTGAATCACAATGCACAAAGGAACATGTACATAACCTAATACTTAACTAGTCAAAGCATATTTACTTATGACATTCTATATATCATCTATTTATATTAAAATGCATCTGTATATGATAATGCACTCAATCTTGAGGAAATGCATATAAAAAAAGTTTCTTCCCCCTGGACAGCCTTGAGGAAACACATGAACCGAGGTTGCACTCAGTCTGTTGCTTTATACAGTAGAACACTGTGGGTTCGTTTATAAATTCAAAGAATACCGAAATCAAACCTTATAAGTCAGCAACCGCCAACTAAATCAGTAGAAATAAAAACAGCCAGTATAATATTATTAGAATCACAATACACAGGGAAACACGTGCATACCCTGGTTTTTAATTAGCAAAAGCAAAATTTCCTATAAAATTTCACATATCATCTATTCATACTAAAATTTCCTAAAAGCTACCCCATAGATTAGGTTGTACTTAAGTCACGTTCGATCAATTTTTAACCACAAAATTTAATTCGGTTTTGGATATCGAACGTTCGAGCTTGTCACGATTCAATTATTGAATGTCATCTCATCTTTTAGCAAATTTTCGACGAGTCCGAAATTTTTCAGAAAAATGATTTTTCAGACAAAAAGAAAAAGGAAATGAAATTCGGATGGGGAAGAAAATTGGAATTTTTCTACCCAAAAAGCTTTAATTTTGGGAAATTAGAGTTAAAAATTTGATTGGGAGACTATAGATGAGCTTAGGATAGAGAGTAGTCTTTATCTCCATATCCCAGGGGACCCCGAAATGTATCAGGTGCATCTCTATACTACGGTGTTGACACCTAAATTTTTGGGGTTAATTTTTGCTAAGCAATATAAAAAAAAAAAAAAAAACACACACACACACACACACACATGGCATATAGTTTAGAAACATGTTTTATTTTAGGCTGCCGGTGAAGGAAAGATTTTTCACATATTCCGTTCAAACTTTTCATATTTTTAAGTAATATACACTAGGGGTGTATTTCGTGCAAAAAGGGAATTTTTTTGGATAGAATATGTGAAAAATACAAAAGAGAATATCACATGTGGTGCAATGATATATTCAGAGAATTATGCACGAGTGAAATTGGAAATAAAATATGCTTCAAAGATCTAAAATTTTCCCCTATAAAAGGCGTTGCACACGTATGGACAAGGAGGGGGGATTTTTGAAATTTTTGAAGAGCAATTACGTGAGGAGTTCTTGGGGTCTGGTGAGCGGGGATTCGAAAGAAAAATCAAGAAAAAAAAATTGCTTTCTTCCGTTTGTCTTTGGTTTGTCTTGAAGAGAAAAAAAGTCAAAAAAGAAAAGAAAAGTCATGTCTGCAGAAGAGAAACAGTAGAGAGAGAGTACAGAGACAAGGAGTGACGTGAGGAAAAAGAGAAAAAAAAAAGAAAAAAAGAAAAGGGGGCGCCACTGTTCATCTTCCTCGCCGGGTTGCCCCTGCCCGCGCCGGCGCCGCGTGCCAACGTCGTCGACCGCGCCGGCACCGCCTCCACCGGCTACCTCCGCATCTCTGCCGCGGCCGCACCACCACTGATCCGCCTCCACCGCGTCCGCCAGCCCCCGCGAGCAGCGCCTTGCCACCGACCTGCAGTACCGGAGTCCTGCCGCCCCTGCCCGCGACAGACCCAGAAGCAGCCGCCGTTCGTCCCACCTCGCCGCGGCAAATCCGCGATCCAGACGTCCGGATCTCTCCACCTGCAGGTCCGAAGCTCCGGTGCTCCTGTCCCGACACCGCCGTGCCGCCGCGACGCCCGCACCCAGCCAGGCCCGCGGTCCTCTTCCGCTCCGACGTCCAGTAGACCCGCGACGCCCCCCCCTCACTGCTTCGCCAGCCGCCGACGCTCCCTGCTTCGCCGCCGTGCCGCCCCGATCGCCGATTGACAGAGCCCACGCCACGATCCGACGTTGTAGCAAGCCGGACGCCCGCGACGCCCCCTCCTGGTGCCGTGACGCCGCCGCACCGATCCCCGAAGCCCCTGTTGCTGTGACCGCCGTCGCGCCGCTCTCGGTGCCCTCGCTAGAACCCTAGCCGGAGATTTCCCCTCGCCGGACCCACCAGCTTTATTTTTTTTTCTCTTTTTCTTTTTCAGGAAAAAAGAAAAGAAAAAAAAAAGAGAAAAGTAAAAGAAAATTTAGGTATTTTCTCTATCTTACTTTCGTTTTATTATTTTTGCTATTTTTATTTTATCTTTTTAGTGTAATTGTTCCTTTAATGTGAAATTGGAATTCCATGATATGAAATTGCCTGGAAATTAGTGATTGTCAGTCCGATTTTCAAGCTCGAAATCCGACTCGCAATTACTTAAAAAAATTGCCAATCCGATCTCCCGCTCGAGATCCGATTCGTGATTTATGTGAAATTGGCCAACCCGATCTCATGCTCGAGATATGGTTCGTCGATTTGGATATCAATATGGCTTGATTTGCTGTTGTGTTACTTAAATTAGCTTTCTTTAAAAAAAAATCAAAAAATGTAGTTTTAGGGTTTGCATGTTCATAACAGGTATTTTATTTCGAATTTTCAAAAATAAAAAAATCAAATCAATTAATTTAGGTTGTTAGTTTTCTTTAAAACTTGGATTGCATGTTAATTATTAATTTCGAAATTTAAAAAAAAGGAAAAAAGGAAAAACATAAAAAAAATCATCATGCATAATTCATGTAGAATTAGGGTACATTTTGCACGTCATTGCATATTAGGATAGAAATTGCACTTAAGTTAATTTAGATAATTTCTTAATTTACTATAGGTTTAGGTATTTTATTAAATGGATTGCATTTTAGGATTATCTAGGTTAAGATAATATTTTAGTTTAAATTAGGATGTGGCTCAACCTAATTCCTAATATAAATTAAATAGGATCTTAATCTAATTAGGTAATTTTCATATTTCACCTAATTTCGAATTTCATAAAAAAATAAAAAATGCCATAGGTTGATTTGTCTTTTATTTTTTAGGATAAAAAATGTATTCTTTTAGGAAAAAGAAAAATTGTCATATGCACGTCATTAGGGTTAGAATTCATTGAGATGCATGTCATTTAGTATTTTTGCTAGGCCCATTCAAATTACATGTTATTAGAATTAGGTCATTTAGTTAATATTGCATTGCATATTGCATGATTTTCATTAAAAAGTGAAAACAAAATAAAAATTGTGTGTTAATTAGAAACCATATCTAGGGTTGTTGATGTGGATTTTAATTTAACATTGCAGATGCTTTCGTTGCTTTGAGGTAAGTCCTGCAATTTATTCATTTGCTTTCTTGAGTGTTAAATTGGTGGTTTGCGCACCTGCATGGTCACATCACATGTTAAGGAATTAAAATCAATTCAAATTGCTTGCCAAACAATTTTTTTTTCAAAATAAAAAGAAAGGTACCGAAAGGGCGTTAGAGAATTCTAGCGTAACCAAGTCCCCGTACCCATAGTCTCTGGTTCGTAGGAGTAAAATAATTCTCCCATTATTTTACTTGGGTTTCTAATCGACCCACCAAAAATAGATTAGTGGCGACTCCTAATTGAAAATCAATTGCATGTTAAGAACTTAAACCTAAGTCGCGAATTGGTATGGGCTTGGGAGAGCCCGAGTTAATTCTAGGCTTAACAATCCATTAGCCAAACCTTAGGTGGTCCACACTCCCGAAAAAATTGGGTCGCGACAGCTTGGCGACTCCGCTGGGGACTTGAGTTAAAACTCTTAGTGGACTTAGGCCAATTTTTCTTTTCTTTTGAAAAATGTTTTTGTTTGGCAGCGAGGATCCCAGGTACGTCCCTAACATTTAAGGTGTTAAATGTTTTTGCAGGATGGGAGGTATAAGGGGAAGTGTTTGCTAACCTTTGTTTTGTAGGGAGGTGTAGGAATGTATGGTTTATTTTCATATATGAAGTGTTGCTTGATATAAAATGTTGTGCATGCCTTGCATCTAGCACTACACTATTGCACACACAACCTGCCGCCGGACCTAGGCCGCATTAGGATCATCTAGGATGGTATTGAGATGTTTGCCACTCCGACCGCATGATCGCGGTACGAGTCGCCCATCTCAATCCCGAAGTTTCTTTCATGGTGTCAAGAGTACCCATCTCGATCCGCATGCTTGCGACCCGGGTCAGCTCTTTGACCAAGCCGGAGTCATGAGGACCCGACATAGTCCACAAGCTCGTGGCTAGTCCGATCATCCTTGTGGCTTCACTTTGATAAGCCTTATAGAGTAGAAATCGAGCCACTTAACATGCGCATGTCTATGTGATTGCCCATCATTGGTAAAGTAAGTTCTCTAAATTTTTGGCCTTTGCAATTTACTTACTTTATCGCATTATTTTGTCGGTCCATGGCATTAGGATTGTCCTGAGTCTTGATCAATATACAATGGGGACACCGGACATTCGAATTATTTTCCCTCCAAGGGAAGAGCTTAGCATTTGGTGGGACAAGTTAGATCAAGATGGCCGTCAGTTTGTAGGGTCACATATTGGTCGACTGCTTCCACTGCTGCATATCAACATCCATGTCGGCCTCGTCCAAGCACTCGCCCACTGTTGGTGCCCCGAGACTTCTACTTTTATCTTCGGCGGTAAGCATGAGCTCACTCCCACCTTGGAAGAGTATAGCATTGCCATAGGAAAATCCTTGAAAGCTGAATTGATTAGTCCACCTATCGGAATAGATCCTGTTATGACCTTATCTGATTTCCTGTTATGACCGCAATGCATGTCCTTTATCTTTTCTGAAACAATGCTTTGAGAAAGGCACTTCATCTCAAATGCGAAGGGTTTTCCTTTTGGCTTTCTTTGGGTTTATAGTTTTCCCTTACTGCAAGAATGCTATTAACCCTTTGATCGCTCAATTAGTTAAACAAGTGTTGGAAGGAAAGAATTTTGTAAACACTATTCTAACTGAAACTTTCCTTTCCCTCACTTGGTTTAAAGGAGGCGGTGATAAGACTTTCCATTCCTCTCCTGAACTTTTGCAAATTTGGTTTCTTTCACATATAAAAGGGTTTGGTGGTCTAATGACTATACATGATGTTAGTAATTCCAACCACCCTATTATGAGATTTGAGAACAACCAAAAACATGCATCGGATTATCATTATTCTAGGTGGCTAGCTTTCATGAAAAAACCAACTTCCAAGGGTTTCCTATGGCATGCTAAATGGTTCCAAGTTCGGGTAGCGAGACTCTCGTGTGGAGGAGTTGGCCCAATCCCTCTATTGGGATTCACCGGAGCATTGGAGTACTATCCGACTAGGGTGACTCGTCAATATCAAGTCGTGCAAGAGCTTCCCCCGGCGTTACAAGTAGAGCCACTCCAAGTCAGTTTTGTCGATGGAAGTCGAGGCCATGAAGATTCCATTCTCACTATCAAATCAATGTGGGACATGTGCCATCCGCGAAAGCTCAAATGGCCCGAGGAGGAGTTGAAAGGCAAAGAAAGGAAGTACTATGCCTCGATTAAGTATATCCAACAACACAAGATTCCCGAGAAGCTGCTTCCGAAGATACCGGAGGCGCCGTTGAAGATCACCAATCAAGCTGAGAATAAACGCCTCAAAAGAGTTGCTGAAAAAGCTCAAGAGGAGAACAAACTATTGCGCCGAATGGTGTCTCGAATGTATATTGATCAAGCCAAATGAAGTGCTTGAATCAATCTTGCTATTCTCATTTTTAGATTAATGTTTAGGGAGTTTGGGTCATTTACTTTCCTAGTTCATTTGCTTAGGACATATCAAATTTCTAGGCTTGTCAAAAGCTCCATTGATGAATAAAATTTCTAGAGTATTGCCATGGATCGGCGTATTTTCATATGAGATACTTATTTGTGTTCATTTCTTAAATATTAGGTGATAACGGACCCTCCACGCTCTCCTATTATCACGCGATTAAGAGCAAGAATGGCCGAACAAACCGAAGTGCGTGATCGTGTCTCCGCTATGGAGGGCCAACTCCAACAGTTAGCTGCCTCTATGGAGCTTATAACAGCTCAACTCCAATCCCTCCAAGTAAATCCGGCTCCTGTGCCCACTCTCCCTGAGGTAGTCGTCCCGAAGCCGGCAAACAAGGCACAAATTGGTGAGGATGACATGCCCGGGCTGGAAGATGATCCATTCCCGATCAATGTGGAAAAGGCTAAGCTTGTCAACATCCCTAAGACGGAGCAGGATGAACGCTTTGTGAAAATGGAAGAAAAGTTGAAACAACTGCAGGAGTCACAGAGTTCACTCCCGTTCGACTTGTCCGTGTACGAGAAAGTCAAGATGCCAAAGAAATTCAAAATGCCGGATTTTGAGAAATACGATGGTACTTCCTGCCCAAAAGCTCATTTGCAGATGTACCATGTACGCATGGCCCAATATGTCAAGAACGAGCCTCTCATGATCCAATCATTCCATGCAAGTTTGACTGGGCCTGCATTGAATTGGTATGTCATGAAGAATGTGAACCTTCTCAACACTTGGAATGAAGTGGCTGATGCATTTCTCAAGCAATACAAGTTTAACATGGATATTGCACCTTCCCGAGAGGATCTTGAGAGGATGGAGAAAAAGAAGAGCGAGTCGTTCAAAGAGTATGCCGTGAGATGGCGAAATCTGGCAGCTCAAATCACCCCCGAGCCTACTGACAAGGAGCTGATGAAGTTATTTATCAAAACTCTCCCATCTGAGTTTCGTATTCGGATGGCCAGCACGTACGTTGAAAGCTTCAATCAGCTTATTTCTGTGGGGGAACAAATCGAGATGGGGATAAGGGAAGGATGGTTTACTGAACCATCGAGTAGAAGATTCTCTGCCAAGAAAGAGAAGGAGACTGTTGTAGACGTAAATATGGCTTATAGCCAGGAAAATGCCAATCGCACCCCGGCTATCCAGATGAATCCAAAGCAATAGCAAGCTACCGGCCGTCAATCATTTGCCCAAGCAAGAAGGCAGTTCTCTCCTCTCCCTGGATCTCCATCCCAAGTGTTGGCAATTCTAAGAAAGAAAGGATTGCTTACTAGCGAACTGAAGCGCCCTAACCGCGAAAGCATTCGTAGTTACGACTCGACGAAGAAGTGCGACTATCATAGCGGTGAATTGGGACATTCAACTGATGAATGTTTCACCTTGAAACACAAGATCCAAAACCTCTTGGACACAAAGGCCTTTTCATTTCAGACTACTCAGCCAAACGTCAAGAAAAATCCGTTACCGGAGCATGAAGGTACGGTCAATGCTATCCTAGAGCCTGAAGTTGGTCGAATCAAGAACTCGAAGGTACATGTGGTAGATGCTTACAATGGCTTGGTAAGAGCTGGATATTATCCAGATCAGGAGGATGTTCCTCTTTCACTGATGAAGGAAAGAGTCACCAGGATGGTGGATGACGGAATCATCGTTTATGCTGACCATAACTCTATAGTTTCCACTATTTCCCCCATCATTATTGATTGGGAGGAGGAGCAAGCGGCGCTCAATGCTGATAAAGAGGAAGTTGATCCTTCACTCGTGGACATGCCCCCACTTGAAGATGCATCCGACGATGAGATAGTGATTGAAATGCCTCAACCGTATGAATATGTCAACAATAAGGCGGTCCCTTGGTCTTATGATGTTGACCTCGTTACAAGGTCTGGTCGGACTTATTCTCAGGCCAATGTTCAACCCGCAAAACCTGTCACCGATGAAGAGGCTAAAGAGTTTTTGGCCGTGATCAAAGCAAGCGAGTACAAGGTGGTCGAACAGTTACGAAAGATGCCCGCCCAGATTTCTTTGCTTGAACTCCTGCTTACATCCCCTGTGCATCAAAAGTCGCTAATAAAGGTGTTAAGTGAAATTCGTGTACCTGAAACGGTCGAGGCAGACAAGCTGGAAAACTTTGTGGGATCGATCCTTCTTAAGGACATGATTGCCTTTTCTGATGAGGAATTCCCTCTTGAGGGTAGGGGGCATAACAAGGCACTCTATGTATCTGTCAAGCATAAAGCTTCTCATGTGTCTCGAGTACTCATTGATAATGGGTTCGCCCTAAACATATGTCCACTGGCCACTCTTCATCACCTTAAGGTGGACCCGTCCAGGATACATGCTGCAAAGACTTCTGTCTGAGCTTTTGATGGTACAAAGAAGGAGGTGCTTGGGGAGATTCACCTCGATGTGCAAATAGGGCCGGTGGTTTTCAATGTTCCTTTCCAGGTAATGGATATCCCTACTGCTTTTAATTTCCTGCTGGGTCGTCCCTGGATTCATACTGCTGGGGCGGTACCATCAAGTCTACATCAAGCTGTGAAATTCGTAATCAAAGGGAAGCTAGTCACTGTCTATGGCGAAAAAGATCACCGAATTTATCATGAGACAGCTATCCCCTATGTAGAGCCAGACTTTGAGTTCGAATCGAGCTACCACTCATTTGAGTTGGTATCCACTATTCATGCTTCTCGAGACTCACCACCACCAACTCCTGAAGTTTCAAATGCTACTCTAATGGTGGGAAGGATGATGGTTGAGAATGGTTTTATTCCTGGTAATGGCCTTGGAAGAAGTGGTCAAGGGATTCGAAACCCCATTGAAGCCCCTCAGAGGTCCCGTGCTGCTGGATTAGGGTACCATGGAAGAGGTGGGGAAAGTTCTGGAGGACGAAGACAGGAAAGGCGGAACCCGCCACCTGACCACGGGCGAGGAAGGCAAAACCCATTACCCCCAAACATTCACGAGACATTCCCTGGTCCTCAGGATGAAGCAGAAATAATGGACACCCTGGGGCAGCCAAGCGGAAAATTCGACTATCTGGTGAAGTATTCGGCTCCTCCCAGTTTCTACATTGATCCCCGCGACATTGTCCCAAATGGATGGGGTGGCATGGATGATCCGACACCCCCGGAGATCGAAAACCCCGAAGATGCATTGGAAGGAATCTCTAGTCTCTTCGATGATGTCTTCATAGGGGCCATTGACGAAGGACCTCAGGAGAAGATGGGCTCTAGCCCACAAGAGTAACTCATTTACCGCTTTCTTACGTTCCCCTGCGCGGGAATTTTGATCGCTTTCTAGGGCTTGTTTTTGATTTCTTCCTTTTCGCTTTCTTTTTAGGGCTTGAAAATTGCATTTCCATTCAATAAATGTAATTGATTGATGAATATCAATAAAATTACAAGTTTTATTTTGAGGGCATGATGAGGTACACCAAACCAGCCCGGTGATGATATCCAGCCGATAAAAGAAAAAGAAAATCCAAGGAGAATTCTGAGGCCTGGGCTCCATCATGCTTTCTCATGTTAAAATGTTTTTAAAAAAAATGTTTTTGCCAAAATTTAAAAAAAAAACAACAACAAAAAAACAACAACAAAAACATAAAAACAAAAACATAGATTACTTTGTCTGTCTTTCTAATTTATTTACTTCATGTCTCAGGAGCAATCTTACGGCATACAAAAGTATGGAAATGGCCCAGCCCAATGCAACAAATGCTGACATTGACGACCTCGATGACTTGAATGAAGATTCCATTGAGGTGCAGCGAAGCTGGGAGCAACATGAAAAAGCCAAGGCTCTCACATCCGAGCAGACTGTCACTATTAATTTAGGTGACACCGAAGAAGTCAAAGAAATTAAAATTGGGGCAAATCTTCCAGAAGACGAGGCCGAGCGCCTAACTCAGCTACTAAAGGAATACCAGGATGTCTTTGCATGGACCTATGCTGACATGCCTGGTTTAGACCCATCGATCGTCGAGCATTGCTTGCCTACTAATCCGGATGTACCACCTAAGAAGCAAAGGCTCCGGAGAACTAAGCCCGAGCTCTCGAAGAAGATAGAGGAAGAGGTGATGAAGCTTCTGAAGGTGGGATTCATTGAAGTCTCACAATACCCTGAATGGGTGGCTAATATCGTGTCGGTGATGAAGAAGGATGGTCGAGTTCGAGTTTGCGTCGACTATCGAGATCTGAACAAGGCTAGCCCAAAAGATGATTTCCCACTGCCTCACATAGATGTCCTCGTGGATAGTACCGCCGGATTTGAACTATTCTCGTTTATGGATGGATTTTCCGGGTATAATCAGATAAGGATGAAAGAGAAAGACAAGGAGAAGACTGCATTTATCACCCCGTGGGGGACCTTTCATTACAAGGTCATGCCCTTCGGACTCAAAAATGCAGGGGCAACTTACCAACGAGCCATGGTAACACTATTCCATGATATGATGCATCAGGAGATTGAAGTCTATGTTGATGATATGATTGCAAATACTCGGCCTGGAAGAAGCCATGTAGAAACCCTGAAGAAGTTGTTTGATCGACTCCGTGAATTCAAGCTTCGGCTAAATCCCACTAAATGCGTGTTCGGGGCAACATCCGGTAAATTACTCGGATTTATTGTAAGCAGTAAGGGGATTGAGATTGACCCATCCAAGGCTAAGGCCATATGTGAATTGCAACCTCCATCAACAGTGAAAGAAGTTCGGAGCCTCCTGGGAAGACTGAATTACATAGCCCGGTTCATTGCCCAACTCTCTGAAACTGCCAAGCCATTCTTCAAGCTCCTAAAGAAGAATGCGCGAGTCAACTGGGATGATGAGTGTTGAGAAGTGTTCAACAAGTTAAAGCACTACCTGATGAATCCACCAGTTCTTGTCCCACCATCACCGGGGCATCCCTTGATTCTCTACCTCACCGTTCATAGTGAGTCATTGGGTGCAATGTTGGCTCAGGAAAGTCCTGTGGATAAAAAAGAACGGGCCATTTATTATCTGAGTAAGAAGTTCACTGTATCAGAGCTAAAATATTCTGATGTTGAAAAGACTTGTGCGGCATTGGTGTGGGTATTGCATAGATTGCGACAATACACACTGCATTACCAGACATTCCTCGTGACTAAGAATGACCCCATCAAGTTCTTACTTGATCGGCCAGCTTTGGTGGGTAAGTTGGCCAAATGGCAAATTTTGATTTCGGAATTTGATGTGCAATACATGCCACAAAAGTCGGTTAAGGGTCGAGTGATCGCCGATCTATTGGCCGGAAATTCAGAAGTTTCTAATGACGATGACCGTGTCTTGAGTGTAAATGAAGACTCATGGAAGATGTTCGTTGATGGAGCTGTAAACTTGTCTAGTTCTGGTACTGGGGCAGTTCTGATATCCCCAAATGGACAGCACTATCCGATAGCTGCAAAATTGATATTCCCATGCACTAACAATGTGGCCGAGTATGAAGCTTGCATCCTCGGACTTCAAGCTGCAATCGAGATGGGTGTGGCCAAGTTAATGGTATTTGGAGATTCGGCACTAATCATATTACAGACTGTAGGTGAGTGGAAGACCAAGGACGCCAAGTTGCTCCCGTACCACAGGTACTTAGAAGATATGGTAAAGGAGTTTGACGAAATTTCATTTGAATACTTGCCAAGGTCTCATAATCAATTTGCGGATGCACTCGCAACTTTGTCGTCTATGTTACAAGTCACTGACGGGTTAGAGGTCGAGCCTTTGAAAATAGATGTTTTGCCAAAGCCAGCTTATTGTATGATCGTGACTGAAGAACCCGATGGAAAATCATGGTATTACGATATCATGAACTACATTAAAAGGCAGGAATTTCCTGAAGGAAGCACTCCCACTGATAGGAAGTACATGACAAAGATGGCCTCAAAATTCTTCATCAGTGGCGAGAATTTGTACAAGAGATCTTATGATTCAGTCTTGTTACGGTGTGTGGATACAACCGAAGCCACTCAAATCATGCAAGAAGTGCACGAAGGAATATGTGGCCCTCATATGAATGGGCACATGATGGCTAAGAAGATTATGAGATTAGGCTACTATTAGCTCACACTAGAAAGTGACTGCATCAAGCACGTGCGGAGTTGTCATCGTTGCCAGATCCATGGTAATAAGATAAATATTCCTCCAACTGAGCTGCATCAGTTTTCCGAGTCATGGCCCTTCTTAATGTGGGGCATTGATGTGATCGGCCCAATAAATCCGAAGGCCTCCAATGGGCATCGATTCATTTTGGTAGCGATAGACTATTTCTCCAAATGGATTGAGGCTACATCCTTTGCAAGCGTCACTGCCCGCAATGTTGCAAAATTCATCAAACGCGACATAATTGCTCGCTATGGCGTCCCCGAAGCAATCATCACTGACAACGGGACAAATTTGAACAATAAAATTGTTGATGAGTTGCTCAACGAGTTCAAGATTAAGCATTTGAATTCGTCCCCTTATCGCCCTCAAATGAACGGGGCTGTTGAAGCGGCCAACAAAAATATTAAGAAAATCTTAGCTAAAACAGCCGAGAATTATCAAGACTGGCATGACAGATTACCCTTCGCACTAATGGCATACTGGACATCGATCCGTACTTCCACTAGGGCAACCCCATTTGCTTTGGTGTACGGCATGGAAGCAATTCTACCTATAGAAGTGGAGATTCCTTCTCTGAGAGTTTTATCCCAAATGGAGTTGTCTGAAGCTACATGGTCGCAACAAAGACTTGAGCAGTTAAACTTGATTGATGAGAAGAGACTGAAGGCTCTTTGTCATGGCCAAGCTTATCAGCAAAGAGTTGCCAGATCCTTCAACCGAAAAGTACGACCAAGACATTTCGAGGTAGATAATCTTGTTCTAAGGAAGCTGTTGCCAATTTTCCCCGATCCTGGGGGCAAGTTCGCCCCAAATTACAGTGGTCCATATGTGGTGAAGAAGGTACTTCCTGGAGGTGCCTTGATCTTGGCAGAAATGGATGGTCGCGTGTTCTCCACTCCAGTTAATTCTAATACTGTCAAGAAGTATTATCCGTGACAGAATTTGCCATGTCTTGTCTTGAATTGCAAGTATTTTATGATGAATAAGATGCCTCGATCAATTGAATTGTTCAAGTTTGTCATAAATTTTGCATTCTTCTTCCTTAATGAATCGTGTGAGATAAATTAAATGTGTCAAATGAGATACCTTGGAATGATGAAGGGCAAGCCTTATTCCATACACTATCCCATACACTAATCCTTGGTGAGTTGTGCGAAAGAATTCCATGCCCGCAAGGAAAAGGGTGATCTCGCAAATGGTACGTCAACCAAGGTGATGAGAGGCCGTTTCTTCTTCTACCCAAAACACCACAGGTATACCCATTGTTTAGCCCTTCGAACCCACACACATGAAGAATTTTTAAATCATCCCTGTTAAGGATCATCCCACATTGGGATGAAGTTTGAAATGAATGAAAGGAATTTTCTTACTCACACTTGCATCAATCTTTGAGTGTTCCTTTCGCATTGTAACTCATATGATAATTTAAAGTGCCTTAGGATGATGAAGAGCAGTCATTTCTCTATCCTACACACTTTCATTCATTGCATAACCCACTTGAGCTTATGAATTTATTTCATATTAAACCCAGTTGGTAATCATCCCCCACACTGGGGCAAGACAAAAATACTCAAGTAGCATGAACTAGAATACCGACAAAAATGGAGATTTTGTTTTAAAAAAATGCAAAAATGGGGCATAAAAAGCAGTGTGCCTGGTAAAAGCAAGGCCGATGCCCAAAAGAAAAAAAAAGCTCAAATGCTGTTGCAATCAATGAGTGCAAAAAAAAAAATCTCCGATAATGGAGAAGGAAAGTGGTGGAAATGTCAAGATGATCACCAACTTTGACCCTCTAAACACTTTTTGAGCCTAATGATCCTTTCATTTCACAACCTATGAACCAAGCCTATGTTACGTCCCTTGCAAAATCTTTTCAGATTAGGGCACTTGAATTAACGTAAGAGTTCATATACTTAAAAGCATCGCTTGAAGAAGTGCGAGTAAGATAATTACTTCCTCATTTCATATGTTTCTTGACTTGGAAATCCCAAGACAGTTATGAAATGTCATTTTTCAAATGGTCCCGGCTTAAAGAGTCTCCTTTGTTAAGCCGTTGACCAAACCCACATTACGGTCCCTTTTGAAGACCTCTCAGATTGGTGAGATTGTACCACTTGCGAGATTGCTCAGACCCTTGTTTGGCATGACGATGGTGAGACAAAATCCTGCATCAAAGGTCAGGATGAAATTGCCATTTTAATGAGGATGAGAGAAAAGTCCTTTCAGACCAAAGGATCCCTCATTTGACACATTCATGACACTCATGTGTTCATAATGGAAATTAGGTGATGCAAGATTAATGAAAATCATCGTGAACCTCCATTAAATTGATACATGTTTATGATTACCAATGCATGTTGTCTCTTCTACGACCATATTTTGCAGGAGACGTATCCCCGAAGATCGGAGATGTTACCAGGTAAGTATATCTCTATCCATACCTTGAATATTTGTCATTGCACAGGTATTCCTTTTTAAGCATACCGACACTCAATTGAGTTGTCCCCCAAAAGATTTTTCCTCCAGATTCAATCTGATTAAGGCGACCGAAGAATGGTTCGGGTCCTAGCCAAGCAAAACCTTAGTCTAGGCAACCGTAGAATGGTACGGGTCCTAGACAACATTTATTGCTCTAACAGGCGACCGTAGAATGGTACGGGTCCTGGAAAAGCAATCTCCCCATTCAGGCGACCGTAGAATGGTACGGGTCCTGAAAAATCAATTTTCCATCAAGGCGACCGTAGAATGGTACGGGTCCTTGACAACACCTATTCCTTATTCAGGCGACCGTAGAATGGTACGGGTCCTGGAAAATGAATCCCCGTTTAGGCGACCGTAGAATGGTACGGGTCCTAGACAAAACCTTTCTGCCGTACTAGGCGACCGTAGAATGGTACGAGTCCTGGGAAAGCAGTTCCTTACAAAACCTTACTGCTATATTGGGCGACCGTAGAATGGTACGGGTCCTGAGAAAGCAGCTCCTTTATGCCATACTGGGCGACCGTAGAATGGTACGGGTCCTAGGAAAGCAGCATCTTCACAAAGTCATGTTACAGTTCTAGGCGACCGTAGAATGGTACGGGTCCTGGATAGGTAACACCCACTACCTCGAATTACTCTATTCTCTTCGAAGGTAAGTTATTTCAGGTAGGTTCATCTATCATTTGCATTTCCATTCATCATATCAATTGCATTAAAAATGGAATTCATGTTCCAACCAAAAAGTCATTCATTACATGAGCATTCCCAAAATTTAGGTCTCAATTTGTCTTTAAAGGCAATCTCTGCGAGCTCACCTTCAAAGAGGGGCAGCTGTTGACACCTAAATTTTTGGGGTTAATTTTTGCTAAATAATAAAAAAAAAAAAAAAAACACACACACACACACACATGGCATATAGTTTAGAAACATGTTTTATTTTAGGCTGCCGGTGAAGGAAAGATTTTTCACATATTCCGTTCAAACTTTTCATATTTTTAAGTAATATACACTAGGGGTGTATTTCGTGCAAAAAGGGAATTTTTTTGGATAGAATATGTGAAAAATACAAAAGAGAATATCACATGTGGTGCAATGATATATTCAGAGAATTATGCACGAGTGAAATTGGAAATAAAATATGCTTCAAAGATCTAAAATTTTCCCCTATAAAAGGCGTTGCACACGTATGGACAAGGAGGGGGGATTTTCGAAATTTTTGAAGAGTAATTACGTGAGGAGTTATTGGGGTCTGGTGAGCGGGGATTCGAAAGAAAAATCAAGAAAAAAAAATTGCTTTCTTCCGTTTGTCTTTGGTTTGTCTTGAAGAGAAAAAAAGTCAAAAAAAAAGAAAAGAAAAGTCATGTCTGCAGAAGAGAAACAATAGAGAGAGAGTACAGAGACAAGGAGTGACGTGAGGAAAAAGAGAAAAAAAAAAGAAAAAAAGAAAAGGGGGCGCCACTGTTCATCTTCCTCGCCGGGTTGCCCCTGCCTGCGCCGGCGCCGCGTGCCAACGTCGTCGACCGCGCCGGCACCGCCTCCACCGGCTACCTCCGCATCTCCGCCGCGGCCGCACCACCACTGATCCGCCTCCACCGCGTCCGCCAGCCCCCGCGAGCAGCACCTTGCCACCGACCTGCAGTACCGGAGTCCCGCCGCCCCTGCCCGCGACAGACCCAGAAGCAGCCGCCGTTCGTCCCACCTCGCCGCGGCAGATCCGCGATCCAGACGTCCGGATCTCTCCACCTGCAGGTCCGAAGCTCCGGTGCTCCTGTCCCGACACCGTCGTGCCGCCGCGATGCCCGCACCCAGCCAGGCCCGCGGTCCTCTTCCGCTCCGACGTCCAGTAGACCCGCGACGCCCCCCCCTCACTGCTTCGCTAGCCGCCGACGCTCCCTGCTTCGCCGCCGTGCCGCCCCGATCGCTGATTGACGAAGCCCATGCCACGATCCAACGTTGCAGCAAGCCGAACGCCCGCGACGCCCCCTCCCGGTGCCGTGACGCCGCCGCGCCGATCCCCGAAGCCCCTGTTGCTGTGACCGCCGTCGCGCCGCTCCCGGTGCCCTCGCTGGAACCCTAGCCGGAGATTTCCCCTCGCCGGACCCACCAGCTTTATTTTTTTTTCTCTTTTTCTTTTTCAGGAAAAAAGAAAAGAAAAAAAAAGAGAAAAGTAAAAGAAAATTTAGGTATTTTCTCTATCTTACTTTCGTTTTATTATTTTTGCTATTTTTATTTTATCTTTTTAGTGTAATTGTTCCTTTAATGTGAAATTGGAATTCCATGATATGAAATTGCCTGGAAATTAGTGATTGTCAGTCCGATTTTCAAGCTCGAAATCCGACTTGCAATTACTTAAAAAAATTGCCAATCCGATCTCCCGCTCGAGATCCGATTCGTGATTTATGTGAAATTGGCCAACCCGATCTCATGCTCGAGATATGGTTCGTCGATTTGGATATCAATATGGCTTGATTTGCTGTTGTGTTACTTAAATTAGCTTTCTTTAAAAAAAAATCAAAAAATGTAGTTTTAGGGTTTGCATGTTCATAACAGGTATTTTATTTCGAATTTTCAAAAATAAAAAAATCAAATCAATTAATTTAGGTTGTTAGTTTTCTTTAAAACTTGGATTGCATGTTAATTATTAATTTCGAAATTTAAAAAAAAGGAAAAAAGGAAAAACATAAAAAAATCATCATGCATAATTCATGTAGAATTAGGGTACATTTTGCACGTCATTGCATATTAGGATAGAAATTGCACTTAAGTTAATTTAGATAATTTCTTAATTTACTATAGGTTTAGGTATTTTATTAAATGGATTGCATTTTAGGATTATCTAGGTTAAGATAATATTTTAGTTTAAATTAGGATGTGGCTCAACCTAATTCCTAATATAAATTAAATAGGATCTTAATCTAATTAGGTAATTTTCATATTTCACCTAATTTCGAATTTCATAAAAAAAATAAAAAATGCCATAGGTTGATTTGTCTTTTATTTTTTAGGATAAAAAATGTATTCTTTTAGGAAAAAGAAAAATTGTCATATGCACGTCATTAGGGTTAGAATTCATTGAGATGCATGTCATTTAGTATTTTTGCTAGGCCCATTCAAATTACATGTTATTAGAATTAGGTCATTTAGTTAATATTGCATTGCATATTGCATGATTTTCATTAAAAAGTGAAAACAAAATAAAAATTGTGTGTTAATTAGAAACCATATCTAGGGTTGTTGATGTGGATTTTAATTTAACATTGCAGATGCTTTCGTTGCTTTGAGGTAAGTCCTGCAATTTATTCATTTGCTTTCTTGAGTGTTAAATTGGTGGTTTGCGCACCTGCATGGTCACATCACATGTTAAGGAATTAAAATCAATTCAAATTGCTTGCCAAACAATTTTTTTTTTCAAAATAAAAAGAAAGGTACTGAAAGGGCGTTAGAGAATTCTAGCGTAACCAAGTCCCCGTACCCATAGTCTCTGGTTCGTAGGAGTAAAATAATTCTCCCATTATTTTACTTGGGTTTCTAATCGACCCACCAAAAATAGATTAGTGGCGACTCCTAATTGAAAATCAATTGCATGTTAAGAACTTAAACCTAAGTCGCGAATTGGTATGGGCTTGGGAGAGCCCGAGTTAAGTCTAGGCTTAACAATCCATTAGCCAAACCTTAGGTGGTCCACACTCCCGAAAAAATTGGGTCGCGACATACGGACTTGAAAATATTTTGACATCAACACGGCGAGATAAAATCTCAGCGAGTTAAAATCCCTAAACCTCAATTAGGACGCGAATTCGCCTTGAAGGCAGTCTAAACACGCACCACACAAAAACTCACCTCACCCCAGCACCTCCTTGCATATTAGCACATCTCGCACAACAATAATAGTATAACGTGCATAAATAACAATCAGAACACATACAAGAATTTCACGCGCATTGTCAACACATGCGTTCTAATTATTAAGACCCCTCGAACCACGGCCAACACAAGTGTCGGCGGTCTTCCGGCATAACTGGGCATCATCCTTGGGACTAACCGATTTCGCAAGTTGGTAGTGACGACAGTGTGGGTAGATGATGGCTTTGTGAATATGGTGCCTCACTGCTTCAAAGTGTGGTTTATTACGGAGCTGAACGATGGTCGGGAGGGAGGGTCCACTGCATGGTTTTGATGGACTGCCTGTCGGAAATGTGGATGGGCAAGATATTGATCCCATGAATATCAACATCCCTGACGGTGTCGTACTAGATCTAGATTTCGAGCTGGAAGGGCCCACGGAGCCGTGCTCACCTGACATCGTGCCCGACTTTGTGGCTAGGCTTGGGTACTAGAGCGGATGTTGTAGCTTGTGTAGTGGGAAGTTAACCCCGACCTTTGACCCTTTTTGTTTGTAGGTCGTATAGGAGTTCTTTTTTGTGGTAGGCCTGTATATATTAAACTCCTTAAGTTAACCTGTTGGTATATAAATCGTAGTTTGTGAGAACTCGTAGTTATGTTTTTACTATCTTTATTATTGTTGATTGACTGAGTGTTTAATTTAATTCGTTTCCACATACATATAATCGAAAGATAAAAAGAATAGGTCGACGATGCGTCCTAGGATGTCACATTTTTAATCAACCGTTGAGGGATGTTCGCATACTCAGGGTTTGGGGCGTGACACATGACATGTGTTTTTTAATCATGTCCAACAATAAGATGACACATGTCTACTAAGTTTGAATGAAGAAAAGTAAAAGGCCAAATTCTCCCTTCTCTCTCCTCCATCCTTCGAGTAGTAGTAGGAAGGTGACCTTTGATGGCCATGGCCGTCGTCATCTTCATTAGCATCCTTTGTCACCTTCATCAGCATCCCTTGTCCATAGCCGAATGAGTAGTCGTCGCTCATAGCTATGGCTCTAGATCTTGACTTCCAAATCAAGCTACCCCTTTCGGCATTAGTCGACACTTACAGCCATGGACAAATGATAAGATACCTGAACGCGTTTGGCCATGGATGGCTAGATCTAGAGATTTAGCGAGTGGTGTCAATGAAGGTGATGACAACCTTGGATGATGGACACGATGCCAGATCTAGAGGTTGGATAAAAATAGAAAAAGCCAAAGTCAAAGGGGAGGCTCGGGCCAACCGCAAGCAATATTGGGAAGGGGTCCTCCATCATCCATGGCTATAAGCTTTACTTGTCCATAGCTCGCACGGAGCCTTCTCCACAAATCTGGCAACCATGGATTGTGCATGGCTGTTAGTTTTGATGGGAAGCTCCAAATCACGTTGATGGATGAACAATGTTAACAATGGAAGCTTCTTTGCTTCATTAGAGTTGCAGATCTCTCACTAGTGTTCCCTGAGTGTTTTTGACGTTTGGCTAGGATGGAGGAAAACAAAGGACGGAGGAGGAACACGGAGAATTTGATCTTTTAACTTTTATTCCAACTGAGCAGACACATCATCTTATTTTTTGACATGATTAAAAAACACATGCCACATCAACAATTAACGTGGTGGTATGAAACTACTTAATATTTTCTCCATAGGATACATGGTAGTTTGAAACTATCGAATATTTTCTCTACAAAACAAGAGTCTGTAATTCATAGAAATCTGTGCAGTGTGCTTTTTCAAGTGACTACTAATAACTTCTTCATGAAATCACATGTATTTGCTACTCAACCAATTAAACGCTCCTGTCGAGTGCAAATCTTTTCGTGAAGAAGAGTCTCGAAAAGAAATGCATAGGACACCACAAATGGTTAGTTGCATCAAAGACCAATAGTGTCTTAGAGAGAGTTAAAAATAAAAAGGTTAATACCACAAAAAATTTCAAATTAGTACTTTTAACAAATTTACTCCAAAAAAAAAAAATACCATATAAAACCCCAAGTTGTTACATTCGTGACAAATTTACCTTTCATTAGTTTCCATCAAATTTACCATTAAAATGTTAAGTTAGATGACATGTGACAATTGATAGGATACTAGTTTGGGGTATTACCCTCTATTTGTTGCAGGCTTACCAAATTATGATTTTCATGGTATTAATTTAATTTTAAAAAAAAAAACTAATGGAGAGCACATCCACAAGACTTCCGGTTGCATACGACACACGTCCACTTGTTGCTGCTCTTCTTCTGCTGCTTCACCTACCGATTCGATGACATCAGGACGACGGCATGAGTTGAAGTGGACATCCATTTAATATAGTATGAAATCATGGAAACAAGCATAAGTTAGTAACAAACATATAGCCTTTAATTTACTAATAGGAGTATAAGTTTCATAAAAATCAATATCTTCCTCCTATAGGTATCCCTTAGTGACTAGTCTTGCCTTGTTACATACGATATTACCTTCTTTATAAAGCCTGTTTCAAAATACCCATTTGGTTCCTAAAACTGTTTGATCCTTAAGTCTTGTAACTAGTTCCCATATATCGTTGACTTTGAATTGATGTAATTCCTCATACATAGCTTCAATCTAGCGTTTATCCTTGAGAGCATCTTCCACTTCCTTGGGTTCAAATTGGAATATGAGAGCCAAGGAATTCAACATACTCTTAAGAGACAATCTTATTTCGATTCATTCATCCACCTTTCTTCTTATTTGATCCTTAGGATGTTCAAACTCAAATCTCCAATCTTTGAAAGATTGTCCTTGATTCGGAAGATCAGCTGGTGGTTGTGGTTGCTACTGTTTATGAACAACTAGTGCAAATATATATATGATGTCTTTGTAGTCATCAGTTTGCACTCCTTTTTTATCATCCATGAACTTCACGTTTATAGATTTTTCCACTATCTTTGAATCGTTGTTAAAGATTTGATAGGCTTTACTTGTAATTGAATAACTAAGAAAAAATACATTTATTTGCTCGTGCATCAAATTTCCCGATATTGTCATTTGTATTCTTAAGAATGAAATATTTGCACTCGAATCTAAGGAAGTAATGAAGAGTAGGCTTTCTTCATTTGATTATTTCACATGGAATCTTTTCTATCATAGGTCTCAATAGTACTCTATGAGTGTGTAATAAGCAGTAGCAATAGCTTTAGCCCAAAATTAAGTAGATACACCACTTTTGATCATTGTTGATCTAGCTATTTTTGTAGTAATTGATTTCTTCTTTCTGCCACCTGTTGACAAGTGTAAGCGTGGAGAAGTTGTGTTCCATTCCATTTTGATCACAATACTCAGCAAAGCTATGGTTGTCAAATTCTCTTTCATGATTAGTTTTGACGGCGGTGATGCTGTATCCCTTCTCATTCGGAACTTGTTGAGCAAATTTCTCAAAAGAATGAAATGTCTTGTTCTTATGTGATAAGAATATTACCCCTTTGAATTTTGAGTAATCGTCAACTATGACTAGACAATATTTTTTTTCCTCCTAGATTGGTTCTTCAAGTTGGTCTAAATAGGTCCATATGCAGTAGCTATAGAGATCTGTTAGTGGTAATAGCTTTGATAGATTTGAAAGAATTTATTACCCGTTTGCCCAATGTGCATGCATTACATGAGTCACACTTGCTATAGTTGATTTTTCGTAAACAACAAACTAGATCTTTAAATAATATCTTATGCATTTGCTTTGCACTGATATGACCTAATTTCTTGTGTTATAGATCATGTTCTTCCTTGATAGACATTAAATAGTATGATCCCTCAAAGTTGATATCAAGTAAGTAGATGTCACCATACTTATTCCTAATGAATGTTTGTGATTTGTTCTTACTGATGCCAATACATTTACCTCTTTTGAGTTTTATCTTGTATCCTTTGTCACAAAGTTGGCTAATGCTTAGGAAGTTATGTTTTAGTCGTTGTACAAGTGAGGCATCTTCAATAACTAGGTTTGCCAACCTAATGTTTCCTTCTTGATAATTTTTCTTTCATCTTTTCCTCCAAATATGACCATGCCTCCATCTATGGTTGTGAGTGCTACAAACTTGTTATTTTCTCTAGGCAAATGTCTAGAACACTCACCATCTCGGTACCACTTGTTTTTCTTCAATATTACTTGAAATTAAAGATCATCTCATCTTTTCTTTGGCACACACACAAACTTGGGTCTCTTGTGGTTAGGTCTTGTTTGAAGGTTAAGAGATCAGCGGTTTTCCTAAATCTCTTCTATTGTCTTAAATAGTCCATTTCAAAATGACGATATCCTTCGCAGTTTGAACACTCGGGCAATTTTTTACTAGTAGCTTAAGTAAACTATTAAACAAAGTGAGACTTGTAATACTGTATAGGAAGTCTGTGTTTTGATCTATTTTTTGTTTTTGGAAAAGGATTCATTTCATCTTTTCCCCCATTTTCTTCACATTCTAGACCACTCTTGTTGTAGTGAGGGATTTGAATAGAAAGAATGTGTTGTAAGGCTGTTGAATCAAGAGAAAATTTGGTCTTGATTTTGGAAATTTCATCCTTGAAATTCTCATTTTCACTTGTAGTAGCTTTACCTGATTTATTTGAAGGTCGAGCTCTTTCTTAAGATTGTCAATGAGAGTTGTGCTAGCAAGGTTTTCAGTGGTAATATCATGAACCTCCTTTTTCAAAATAAAAATTCTTTATGAAGCCTTTTGGTGTTCCTCAAACATTTCTTTAAAAAATTATTGTAATTCATCATAAGATAGTTTAGTCTCTTTAATCTTATCTTCTTCTAATTCTGAGTCAGCCATGAGACAAAGATTTACTTCTTCTTCATCACTTGACTCACATTTGACTCTATGTTTAAGCTTTAAATGCCTTTTCCTTCTACTCGAATTTCCCTTTCTTTTTCTTGATCGATAGACATTCTGGTTTTGTGTCCTAGTTTCCTGCATTCACAGCACACAATATCCTTACCTTTGGATTCTTCCTTGTTCTTGTGAGGCTTTTTGTCATTAGGATGTTTAGATGATCTCTTCCCTTTGTAGTTTCCTCCTTTCCTCACGAAACTCTTAAGTTTCTTTGTTAGTAACGTCATGTCATCATCACTCTCCTCATCATCATAGGATATTTCTCCACTTGTATCATCATGATTAGCTTTAAACACAATAACTTTCTTACCTCTGGTATTACTTTCTTCATTCTTGGAATAGAAAATGAATAGAAATTCTTTTGGTAAAAATTTATAAATTTTTGTATTTATTTGTTTTTTTCTTCTTACTCACGAACTATTGACTACCACTCGCCGTCACACGACTGTGGCCGGTGGGCTGTGGGCGGCGGTCGAAAGTGATGGTCCGCAGTTGTGCGGCGGTCGTGCGGCAATCGTGCAACGATCGTGCGGCAGTCGTGCGATGATCATGCAACTGTCATGCAGCAGTTGGCGGTGGACGGTTATGCAGCGATTGGTAGTTGACGGTCATGTAGCAGTTGGCAAAGCACATTATATAACTAGAGCAGAGAAATAACATGAGCTATAATTGTATCAGAGTCTACACAAGGAACTTTAAACACGGAGATCAAACAAAAATCACTACCCCAAGGACATTGAATGTAAAGCCCATAATTAGAAGTAACGAGAAGTCAATTTTCTTTTTTAGAATTCAACAATAAATAACGCGTAATGCTTTTTATTTTTTTTCCACTTTGGGAAAAACCCCAAACCCCAACAAATCTTTGTCCACCATAAATGGAAATATCTTTTGGTGGATGGCACTAATGAATTGAAGTTGACTTGCAATGTGAATTGATGAAATCTTTATAAATTAGTTCCGGTTTCAAAGTATGTAGCTTCAACTCCCATTCCAAACTTGACCACCATTTTCCGGATCATGGCGGCCTCCTCCTCCTCCGCCCCTCGCACCGCGGCGACCCCACTGATCCCCTCCCTCCCCGATCCCTCCTGATGCCGCCGTGGACACCATAGCCCGTGTCCCCTGTTTCTACCACCCTCCCCTCTCTGTTTTCTCTAAGAACTTCCTCTCCCTTCTCTCTTCCCCTCACCTCTTCTCCACGCGCCGCCTCCTACGCTACACAGAGCCCTCCCTCTACCTCGTCCTCCACCTCCCCTCTTCTCATTACCATTATTGGTACACCTTCTACTCGAACCCCACCTCTCCGAAGTAGTACCATTTCGTCCTCATAGCCTCAAACCCTTCCCCTTACCCTAATAATTGCTCCACCTTCATCGCCCTTGGCCCGCTAATCTACATCTTTGGCAGGTTTATCAATGACATGGCCTCAAACTACATTTGGTCTTGGATTATCGGTCCCATCGGTGGAAGTCTAGGCCCGCCATGCATGAGGAGCGGTTGTTTGCTACTACGGGTGTGGTCGGGGAGAAGCTGTACATCATGGGCGGGTGCATAGTGAAAAGTTGGTCCCAAGGCATCCTTTGGGCAGAGGTCTTGGACGTGGGAGCCGAGTCATGGGCAGCGGTTCCGTCCTCATCACACAAGGTGAGGGAGAACCCGTCGTGGGCGGTGCTTCCATTCTCAACGCGCAAGGCCAGGGAGAAGTTTATGCATGCTAGTGCGGTTGTGGATGGGAGGATCTATGCGATGGCAAACTGGGCCAGTGTCATGTATGATGTGGACAAGGAGGTTTGGGAGAGTGTGGAGAGTGAGATTGAAAAGGGGTGGAGAGGAAGGGGTACAAGAGGTTTGTATTTCTTTGGATCATAGAAGAATATAGAGCTTGATGTGAAGGAAGGAGTTTGGAAGGAGTTGAAGGGTGTGGAAAGCTAGCCATCGGAGTTCATGTACAGCGTGAGGATGGAAAATTTGGGTGAGAATTTGGTGGTGGTTTGGGAGGGAAGGGAGGGTGGAGAGGAAAAGGAGGCCTAGTGTGCTATGATTGCTGTGAATAAGGATGAGCATGGGGAACAAGTTGGGTGTTTTTGTTGGTCAAATTCGGTTCTCAAGGTATCCGAGGGGTCTCCGATCGTCGATTTGCTTGGTGGTGGAGTTGTGATCTTGGTTGGGCTATAGTATGCTTGAACAATTGTTTCTCTTAGATCTACCTCATTACCGTTTGGTTTCTATGCTTATTAATAATACTCAGGTCTTTTAGATTGACTTGGATCGTTGGGTCAGTAATAAATAGTATAGCACACTTCTTTATTTTACCCATAAGCTAAGGCATATTCTTCATGTTGAATTGATAGAAAGGTGGAGAATCATCTCGAGAATTAAGATGACTTTTGTAATCCCAAGACCTTTCTGGATACTATCTCTGTATCCGGCTCGCTCAGCTGGATTATAAAGAAAGAAAGTTTCTAGAAAGAGAAGCTCTGGAGAGAGAAAGGAGCCCTTGATTACTGAATTGATTACTGAAATGGTTGGATGTATATAAATGAGGATGATGGCACCCCTTTTTATATTAGAGACCCTCATATTACAACCATTGATCGAGTTTTCATCTGGCGGACGATATTGTACCATCCAACCTACCAATTACCGACACGCCGGAGACTTCTCGATCTTGGCATAATGACCGTATTGCCCACCCTTAGAATGTTCCGGAAGCTCTCTTGTTGGGAATCCGATTGCAAGAGGTCCTCCTCGAAAAGGCATGACCCTTTAGCTATAGAAATCTCTTGGCTGTGACACTAGCCTATGCAAATGATGATACATTATGGGAGCGACGTAATAATGCGGTATAGCTAATTTCTGCACTTAAATTGGTGGAGTCATCACATGTACAGGCAGCTCCTTTTATCATGTAATACGATGACCATTTATGCAGTACTTATCTAGCCAAAAGATCATCTTGTGGATGAGCTGCTTCTGGGGGAGACACATTTGGTATCTGCAATATATTATATACTCAAGTCCATGTGAAGAATGCCACTCGGGTGGGGTTCCGAAAGATCAAGAGCGTTTTAGTGTGAGCTAAAAAAAATTGTATGATCAAAACGAATTGAAAAAGAAGAATAATAAATAAAATAAGACAGTGGTTCCACGAGACGGTGGACTATGATCAAAACGAATTCTATTTTCATACACAATGCCAATACATAGAAGAAATTATTCACTAGTTTATGTTTTTGTTTATTATTTACTTATTAGGTACTCGCAAAATTTAGGTTTGTCATACATTCTTCAAATGTGGCACGTTGTATGCGCTGTCCATGTAAAGTTTGGCGTACACATGATGTTTGGTAGGGGTGTACAAAATATTCGGAAACCGCCCGGACCGCCCGGAACCGGACCGGAACCGCCCGGAACCGGCGGTTCTTGAGGAAACCGGTCCGGTTCCCGGTTCCAATTTATGGGAACCGGTGGGTACCGGTCCAGTTCCCGGTTCCATGGGCAGATCCGCCCGCCTGCCCACCTGGACTGGACTGGAACCTTTTTAATATCAAAAAAAAAAAAATTTACTAAAGGAAACTCTAGATCTCATCTCACTCCCTTCGTCTTCGGCTCCTAATCCTATCGCAATTTCGCTGCGTTTACTTCTCCCGCCATCTGCATCTCCTCATACTTAAATTTGGTTTTTCTTTCTTTGGCTTGCTTTGATGTCACGTAATCGTTCTATGTTGAAAACCAAAATTGTTTCGCGTCAAGATCGGTTCCATAGATCCACCCGGGAACCGGACCGTATCGATGGTCAGGTTCCCGGGTGGATCCCAGTTCCAATTTTTCAGAACCGGTCCTTAGCGGGCGGTTCCCGGTTCTAAGTCGGGAACCGCCCACCCAAACCATGCACACTCCTAATGTTTGGAATATGCTATGTATTTTCATGACAGGAAATTTAATTGAGCCATAAACTAGGGAAGCGTCAACACGCCAACCTCTCTATACAAACCATATCACACACCAAACGGAATTTCAAATTTAACATCGCCATGAGTACTCGTCTATATGCCACAATTGATTAAGATTTGACATATATAATAGTTCATCAAAAATTCGAAAACATGTGAAAATTAAATGAAAATTAATATTTTATTAATATATAGATAAGTATATAAATCGCCACGACAACACCAAAATCTTTTTCCAAAGCCCTTCTAATGTACTTCTGGAAGTCGAGACTTCGGGAAAATGGGCCTGTAATCAAGATGAGCGACCAATATTAAGAATAGGAATTTCTAACACAATTTCCGTAGATCAAACTGATAATATAACATTAAGGTGCCATAATAGATCCTTGACGCAGCATTAGATATTCTACTTTCGAGACTGAATTATAAAACCACCGAAGAAAACATGCCTACCCAGAACCCTTAAAAGAGAGAATTAAATATATAGATATATATATTTTTTGCGACAAATTAATATTAAACAGTAAAATGTGAACATTTTTTATTTATTTATTTGATGACAAACCGGCCAACGGAGAAGACGGTGCTTGCTCCCACAAATCAAGCATCGTCTTGCGAATGAAGTTTGATGAACGAGTTTAAACCTTCCTAGGTCTGCGCCAAATATAACAAGTCGATATTTTGAATAGAGTCAGCAATTAAAAAAAACCCTTAATTCTCTTTCTTAAAACTCAATAATTCGATGATAAATAACATGTAATGTTTTTTGGTTTGTTTCCGCCTTTGAGAAAAATATCAAAGTCTGCCAATTCTTCGTCTACCACAGACAGGAATCTCTTTCGACAAATGATACTAATCAATTGAGGTTGAATTTGAATGTGAAGGGCGTGAATAACATTCCAAGCTATATGCTCGAAATATTAGGATAGAGATATCAATGGCTTTGGTCTGATGTGGCACAAACCGCATTGCCAATGATGTTTGAACGAGGAGCTTGAACTTTCTTGGGTCCGAGCCGAACATAACAACAACTCAATAAAATGAACAAAGTCGGTAATTAGAAGCAATCCTCAATCAATTTGATGATAAGTAACGCGTCATGTTTTTTAATTGGTTTTCACTATGAGAAAAACACCAAACTCGACCGATTCTTTTATCACCACAAATGGGATTATCTTTCGGTGGTGGATACTAATCAATTGATGTTAAATCGCAATGCAAATTGATGAAATCTCTATAAATTAGAACCGGTTTCGAAGTACCAGCTTTTAACTCCCATTCCAAACTCGACGGCCATTTCTGGATCACGACCGCCTCCCTCTCTGCCGCTCCAGCTGCCGCGACCCCATTGATCCCCTCCCTCCCGGATGATATCGCCTCTCCCTCCCCTCTTCTCCAGCGCCACCTCCTCCGCACGGAGCCCTCTCTCTACCTCGTCCTTTGCCTCCCCGATTTTCTAGTTCACCCTCTCCTTGAACCCCACCTCTCCGAAGCAGCACCATCTCATCCCCATAACCCTTCCCCTTACCCTGCCATCAGCTCCACTTTGCCACCCTCGGCCCCCTGATCTTCGTCCCCGGCAGGTCCATCAATGACATGGCCACGGACTGCATCTGGCTCCTGGATTGCCGATCCCACTGGTGGAAGTCCGGGCCCGCCATGCATGAGAGGCGGCTGTTTGCTACTGCAGGCATAGTTGGGGAGAAGCTTACATTGTGGGTGGGTGCACTGTGGAAAGCTGGTCTCGAGGCATCCATTGGACGCAGGACCCGGACCGGGGCGGGTCGCAGGCAGCGGTTCTGTCCTCGTAAACTAGCAACTAGTTGGGTGTTTTTGCTGGTCGGATTTGGTTCTCAAGGCATCCAAGGGTCCTCGATCGTCGATTGCAGTACAGGTGATTTCAAGAAATGCATTGTTACATGCCTCATGGACTAGCAACTGGCTCATGAATTTCCCCACAAGGGGGCCAAAATGATAACTTGTAAACCAATAACGAGGACGAGAGGGGGAATAGTTAATAAATGCAATGAGGAGAATAAATTTGACTGAATGAACATAATCTATACACTCCAAGAATGATGCTGGCATTAAGCGAACTGGAATTGTCCTGACAAAAGTATGGAGTACCTGTTTGTCAACATCTTCAGTAGTTGATTAGCCCGTAGAACAGCATCAACCTACAAAATTCAAAAACAACAGTTCCATGAGACTGCTACTCCCACGGAAAATCGCAGGACAGTCGGCTCGCGACATGCACACCTGTTCATTTTTCGCTCCTCTCTTGACAAATTCCAGCTCAAGCGTGGGAAACGCCAGATCGAAATTTTCTGGCGGCACAAACCTACATTCGCAACAACACCTTGAGACAATTTCCATTGCTACGAATCGCAAGTACCGCAGTTCGCCGTGAACTAACCTGCAAACAGAGATCGAGTTGCCGATCGAAGCCCTCGCGTAGCGCCGTTGGATGGCATTCAGCGCGATGTAACAGGGCGGATATATTCGTGAGGAGTTTCTCTCAGTCAAGGGCCACGCACAATCATCGGACGGTTCGACCAAAGATCGCACAACACCACCAGCAAACGATCACGCGAGTAGACAGAACTCGCTCAAAATTACACAAAGCATGAAGCAACAAAGTCAACAATCGATCCTAATCAACACCTCAAAACGAGAAGATCAAGCGTGCAAACGATCAAACGGCGAGGAACCGAAACGACTAGAGGAGAGGGAAAGGGTCGGAGAAAAGGATATGAGACGGAGAGGACGAAGGAATCGCGGACGGAGGCGAGGGAGAGCTTGGTGCCGGGGACGGCGAAGTGGTGGAGATCGGAGGAGCAGCAGTAGGCGAGGTTGGTGAGGGCGAGGTCGGCGGCTGGGGTGTTGGTGACGATCATGGCGGACGGCGACGGGGACGACTGGAAGAACCGGCCGGCCATGGCTGCGATCGGAGGTGGTGGTCGACGTCGAGCGAGGGAGACGAAGTTGAGAAGAAGAAATGAGATCCGATCTTTCTTATTTATGGGTTCGGTTTCGGGTTTGGAATTTGGTAATATCCATTAAGGATATTTTATGCTTTTTCGTGCATTGACTGTTATTGTACTGTGCACTATATATCATCGTATTTTTCATAAATACAGATATTTTCCTTCATTATGATCGAAAATGTTTCCTGAATATTATTGGGAAATGATTTTTATGTGATGACTGACAAAAAGAAATAATATTTTTAAATATTTTTTATTTAAAAAAATCAATTTTTAATTTTTTTTCTTTTTTCTTTTTTTTTAATTCTCTTTTCTTTTTCTTTTTATTTTCCTCCTTTTCTTTTCTTCTCCCTTCTTTCACTGCAATCAATCAACAATTGCCATAGACAAGCTCAAGCTCGCCAACCTTGGATGAGTTTAGCCTCGCTAGGATTAGGCAAAGCCACGAGCTCGCTGGCCTCAGCGAAGCTCGAGCTCACCTGGATCTGGTGAGCCCAAACTTGCTAGGATTGGTCAAGCTATGAGCTCACCTTGATCTAGTGACCCTTGAGCTTGGTGGCCTCAACCAGCGGCATCCATAGGTGAGCTTGAGCTTGTCGGCCTTGGGAAAGGTCAACCTCACCAGGATCAAGTGAGTTGCGAGCTTGTTGGCCTTAATAGAGGTCAAGCTTGCTTGGATCTAGTGAATCTCGAGCTTGCAGGCTTCAGGCAAGCCCAAACTTACTGGGATCGGCTAAGCCGCAAGCTCGCTAGGATCTGATGAGCCTTGAGCTCGATGGCCTCAACTAGCTCAGGCTCACTTGGATCGGCTTGCGTCATGGCCAGTCGTTGGGCTACTAGACATCACCAAGGAACGTGGCCAACTGAGGAAGAAGGAGAAAGGAAAACGAAAAAAAAAAAAAAGGAGATAAAAAAATTCGAATTTTTTTAAAAAGTTATTTTATAAGAATAAAAATTTCACTAAACAAGAACCCTAAGACTAGAAAAGCATTTTGGAAAATGTATTCCAGTATTTTCGAGGGGAAATTATTTTTCTAAATTTAACCGTTGGTAGGAACACATTTTCTGTTAATTAGGAAAACAGGAAGATGACTTTCGTAGGAAGTCTCGTGCAACAAGACATGTTCCACTCCTTTGCAAGCACAAAGACATGGGAAGACACATCTAGCATGTGATAACTCCGCTCGACTGCGACTTCGTACTTTCCAAAGCATTTCTAGGTTTTAAGGTAAATGTCCTAGAAAACTTTCACTTATACGTCCAGCTCTATGAAGATGTCTGCTGGTGATGCTTCTGCGCAACGATGCTGATGTAGACCAACGCCCGGAAGACGCGACTGGTGTATTCTCCATGAAGCACCCTGGAAATATACAGGAAACAGTAGAATGTCTAATAATGGCGATGGTTATTTTCCTACAAAATCCTTGTCTGCGAAGAGGAATTCTGCACAATCCTCAAAAGCATGGAGCAAAAGGCCACGATATTGAAGTGTCCAATAACGAGAATACCACAAAACAAGAGTCTGTAATTCGTAGGGCCTAGTGTGCTTTTTCATGTAACCGTCGGTTAACTTCTTCACAAAATCACAAGCGTTTGCTACTCAACAAACGAACAACTCATGCCAAGTGCAAAGCATTTTAGCAAAGAAAAGTTTGGAAAAGATATATACAGATCGTCAAGTGAAAAGAATAGTCATATGGGACGCTACAGTGGTCAGCTGTATCTTAGTACTGAACGACGTCCTGAAGGCAATCATAGAAATGAGAAATCTTGATCTTCTCTCGACCAGAGTAGATGGCCTCCGCAGCCCCACCATGCTCACCCTGGGCCGCCATCTCTATCAGCATGTAAAGCTTCTTGATGGGTATCTAAGATAAGTAGCATCACCAAACAGAGTTAGAAATTTCTCACTCTCTCCAAACTCCGCATAGCTCCATTTGCAGGCAAATTAAAATGGATCGGAAAACAGCATGAAGAACGAAGATATCTTAACTCTCAAGTCCTGAATTATGCAACTTAATGAATTTCTGTTGCACACCGTCACTCTTAACACGGCAAAACATAGGAAGGCACAAGTTGAGAGATCAAAATCTTACATCATTTAGAGCCTCGGCAGCTGCATCAATGTCATCTTCAGACAAAACCTTCAGCTGTTCCAACACCTGAAGGGGAAAAAAGAAAGCAAGTCAGAAAGCAAGTCATGTATACATACATATGGAGCTCTATGGTGATGTCAAAAGCTTCACATCCACATCTTGGATTGATGCGACTTAATTAACAAGATACTCCTGCTTTCAGAAGTTGCTTCGGGAAACTTGCAAGAGAAACCAGATTCCCAGTCAATTAGATGAAGTCCATCTGAGATATTATTAATCCAGCACTTTGAATGAGATCTGAACTATTCTCATACATTGAACACATGACTTATTTATAAACCAGCCCATCCCCTCCCAATCCCTTTACCCACCCAAACTCCCCTGCTTTCTGAGGAAAAATAAAAAAGAGAAGCAATCAGAAAAGCTAGGGACTCCAAAGTTACTATCATTTTTCTCTGCTCGGGAATATCAGATTCCTCAAAATTCACAATGTCTAGGCTAATCCAAATGGTTAATCCCATGTCCCTCATCTTGAATTGAAATCTGATAAAGGGTGCTTTAGATACAAGCACCTCTAGACACCCAATGTTTGCAAGGGAATCAGAAACGAGTGAAGTCAACAAATAACCGGTTTTCTAAAGCAGATATAATTGTCTTTAAAACAAGACTGCTGCACATTTCTTCTCCTCAATTTCAGTTTTCCAGCAGACGAGATATGAAGAACAGCAGAAAGACACCAAAATAGCATCTACAGCAGTTTACCTTCTTTGCATCCTCTGTCTTCAATGTGGGGACATGGTAAGTGACAGAAAAGGCATTGCAGAGATCAATTGAATCCAAGAAACTCACTTGACTTGTTGTCCCTATCACGAGAAGCTTCTTTCCCTGGAAAAAAGAAAGCCAAATGTATGTATCTAATAAGCCAAAAAATTCAGTAATGTGAAAAGAACACCAGAATCAAACCTTGCAAGTTGGAAACCACCAACTAAATCAGTAGAGATAAAAACAGCTAGTACAATACCATTGAATCACAATGCACAGAGGAACACGTACATAACTTAATACCTAACTAATCAAAGCATATTACTTATAACATTCTATATATCATCTATTTATGCTAAAGTGCATCGGTATAAAAAAAGTTTCTTCCCCCTGGACAGCCTTGAGGAAACACATGAACCAAGGTTGCACTCAGTCTGTTGCTTTATACAGTAGAAAACTGCTGGTTCGTTTATAAATTCAAAGAATACCGAAATCAAACCTTGTAAGTCAGCAACCACAGACTACATCAGTAGAAATAAAAACAGCCAGTATACTATTAGTAGAATCACAATACACAGGGAAACACGTACATACTCATAGTTCTTAGAAAGCAAAATTACCTATAAAATTTCACAGATCATCTGTTCATACTAAAGTGCATCGGTATATGATAATGCCAAGTTCGATGCATCCAAATATTACACAAGTATCTTCCCCTAGGACAGCCTTGAGCAAACACGTGAACCAAGGTTGCACTCCCTCTGTTGCTTTATACAGCAAAACAAACTACGCCACTTCTCCATCTCAAACAGGACAAGCAAACTAGCCAATCATTCTAAGGTCAACATGGCAGCAGACAATGCCAATGAAATGGATCTTAGTTATCATTTCATGGGGAAAGGGAACCAATTCCCACTCATCCACCTTCAAGCATTCCAGCATTCACTTCCAGAGAGGTCATAGAAAAGGATAATTACTCCCCACACCAACATCGATTTGTAGAAACAAGGCGGGGGAGAAGAAACAACCTCTGGAGGACGTTGCTCCAAAAGGGCTAACAATGTCTGAGCTATCAACTCCGAAAACTGAGGCCCAATGGCAGCATACTCCAGTAGCCTGCAAAGCAATTCACTCGAGTCAAAATGATCCTTTAATGCCAAGGATGACAATAGACATCAACTAATGGAAATCAACAGAATTTACATTTCAAGGTCATCAAGTATGACAATGCTCAATGAAGATTTGTAAGCATCCTCAAAAACCTATCAAAGATAGAGTCCATTACTAAGTTCCCCCATCATCATGGAAAATGAAAGATAACAGTCTTTGAGTTAATTAAAAGTGAAGGAAAAACAGCTAATCTCATATTCCTCAGAGCACTGATCGAGCAGAAATACAGGTCACCAACCTTAACAATCCGTGCACATTTGGTCTGCTCATCTAGTCCGATCATAGTTTCTGCTGACACCTAAGCATCCATAAGAAAATCAGAAATTGATTTTTGATGCACAAAGAAGTCTGATTACTCAAAGATACCAAAGGGTGGAACCAAAGATTACAAATTCAACAAATGGAAATCCACTGTCGATGCCAACTGTAGCTGCCAGAGCAGTTTTACCACTGCACAACAGACAAGATTTTAGAATAATCCTAATTGGTTTAAGACACAGGAAAAATGAAAAGTAATGCATCAGAAAACTACAAATACCTGCCACTCGGACCCTCCAGAAGGCAAGTGACAAGCGAACTGCCTGCGATCACTTTAATTTGCTTAACCAGATGCATTACTTTCTCAGATATGTGCTTATGTCGATCACCACAACTAACCATGCCATTAAACCTACATAAATATTTGCACAAACAATTGAGGCTGTGACACATGCTTGATAGTGAATAAAAACTCAAACTGATGCCATTTTAGCATCTTCATGAGATGGCGAAGAAGGTGCTAGACTAACAATACTACGGACTCCCCAAGCAGGATGAAAAATCTCACATCTGCAAAGTGCTTAGAGAGATAGAAAAGGATTTGTGACCATTTTTTGGCAGAAAAAAAGGAATGTTTTTATGTCAGTTCGCCAATAAGGAGAACACTGAGCTATAAGATTATGGTAAGTAATGAATAATGCGATAGCATTGTGAAAGAAGCATGTGGGAAACCCATTAATATTGCCTCATCCAATCTATTTGCAGAATGAAAATTGTAATGTTTTCTCCTGAGCCAACAATGGACCAGACATCTTAAGAGAAAAAAAGGGCTGCAAATTTAACACCTCCAGATCAGCCGGGAGAGAATTCTCTGGATTACTCCCCTCCTCTTATTCATCCTTTCCACAACTAAATCTCAGAGAACCAAATCTATCATATAATTCACCGTGGACCAAATATAATTGGGTAAGACAACGCAAGAAGACAGTTTTTGAAAACACATCAGACATATCTAGTTATGTTATCGTCCTATAATATACCAAACACCAAGTTGAGAAAACCAAACTCAATACTAGAAAGCAATTTCAAGGAATCGACTCTCATCTGAGCTTCATTAATTCTTTATCCAGATATTCGCTCTTGTGATTACCAATCCATAAGTGAAAAAAAAAAAAATCAGAAATACAGAGAATATCAGCATTCAACTATCCCTACCTACCTGTGTCTTTCCAATATAGGAACGATGCTTTTGATGGCGTTCATGAAATCATCCATGGTGACTTCAATACTCTTTTCATAATTTTGGTATGATCTAAGCATAGCAAATGATATGGCACTTTGCACAACCATTCCGATTTCTGCGGAAGTATGGTTCTGCGCGCGAGCAGCTGCAAAATTCACAGAGAGAACATTTGCCGCCAGGCCGTAGACCCAGTTGGTTCTTTTCAGTGTAAACGCAAAAACTGTCCAGAAATACAAGAGTTTATATATTTTGACCAGAGGAACGAGCAGGATCATTCAAGACTCCCTGTTTTTTCACGACAAAATTTTGAGATTGCGAGGACAAGGAGACTCGAGATGGACTGTACCCGCGGGCCACGGTGGTGCATATCGAGAGGAAGAAGATGGGGGGTCAGAGAGAAAGGTCATGCCTCGGTGGTGGGGGAGACCAAGGCATCGCGGAAATTGATTCCCCTTTTGGTTTTTTCAATAAATAGGAAGTCTTCTTTCGTACCTTTGAAAGTTTTTTTTGGGGAAATTGTACCTTTGAAGTTGAATATAGAAACTATAGCCTTTTAGAAGCGCTCCCTCGTGAACATGCGCTCGAAGCTACATCTAAATGCCCGATGAACTTTTCGACAGGAAAAAAAAAAGAAAGTACCCGATGAACTTTTCAACCCAAAAAAAAAAAAGGAAGATAAAAGCCCGACGAACTTTTCGGCCGGAAAAAAAAAATGCCCGATGAACTTCCAAGTACCGAATGAAAGACTTACCGAGTTCCTGAAAATTAACATCAGTAGCAAGAACCGAACTCTGCTTCAGATGCGCGGTGTGGATCTCGAAGCACACAACGCGAACATTTTCCTCGGTACTTGGTCTAAAAAATTAAAGGCGCTTCTATAAATATCCATTTTTACCTCAAAAACCAAAAAGACATAACGCCTCCACAGTCATATCCCACTGTTTGAATACTGAAGTCAAGACTAACAAAAAAAGAATACTGAAGTCATAAAATATATAAGGAATCAGAGAGCACGTTGAACGAGACAGTGCTTGACCTCAATCGCATCACATAACTCAATCGAATTTAAAGGCATATAGTAGATCAATCTCCAATTAAGTTTGCCCGTTGATTGTTGGATTTCACTTTAATTAAGTGGATTTCGTTGTGATGAACACGGATGAGAGTGGGAGGCACCTCGAAGGAGCCTCGTCAATAAGATCTTGCCTGTTTGCCGTTCTGATTAGGGACCCATTGTCCGATGATTCTCCAAGGATTGGGATCTCGTGAGCAGCCGCCGTGCTGGTGTTGATTACCATTGCCAAAAATTTGTGCAAACCTGAGACCAACACCAAGCTATTGTGCAAAACTAAGACCAACGCCAAGAACACCAAATTTATATGCAATGTGAAAAACCACTACTCATTTAACGCGTGTGAAGGTAAGAGGCGGACAGGATCCAACTTCTGTAATGACAAGAGTCGGATGTCACCTACCACTCATTTAACTTCTTTTTAAACGGAGCCACTCATTGACTTTGTACTCAACCCTTTTTAAGCCTCAGACCTGACGTCTAGGGAATACCATCACTGGTCCTAACACGACAGGATTCGAGGTTTCCATAAAGGGGAGAGATAAAGACACTAAGCTTGATTGAATAGATTCGCGCGTGCCCATCTTGGATTGTTAAGGATTATGGTCATATGAAGAGAGGGTTTAGCTTCGACAATTGAAGGAATTTGATGTTCACCGCCATTTTCATTCTTTCCCCTAGTACCCCACAACTAAAGGAATTCCACATCTCTTGGTAAGTGTTCGCATTATTTGTATGGATTGGAGAGATTTAGAGGCGACCATTCTCATCGGGAAGACTCATCTCATCTTGTACCTCGAATCATCCTGATGTATGGTTCTCAATTTTTACCTCAAATCGTCTTGGTTATTGACTAGAAGTCCAAAATGGAAAGCCGTGTCTTTTACATTGTTGTTTTTCACCATTGAAACCAAAATTGTAAATGTACGCACGATCCTGCCAAAGTTATGACGCCATCACATTTCCACAGTCAAATTACTTTCTTTTTCATTCTCAAAGTACTAGGCATAGTAGTTCTTAAGAAGAACACTGAAGTGAGCACGTTTATACATATAATGCTATTCACCGACTCAGGAGATCAAGATAACAACTAAAAAGACTTAATTTTGAAGAACCAAAAGGCAGGGGACCACCCCAGAGGAGACACGTCAAGAGTGATGTTCTCCATTGTCCATTCTAGCAAGCAATTTGTTCGTGACTTCATATCATCAATAAATAAATAAAAATTAGGTACAAATGAGCATATTTTAGAATATTCACAAAAGAAAGAATAGTTGCCAACCGAAAAGCTTCGCACATTTAGAAGGAGTACCACCATACTAGCAAACCCTGGTTTAAAATATGCAAAATTAGTTTCTCTGTGACTGCTGATGCAAAATCAGGTTTTTTTTTTTTTATATTCCTTGTTTATAAAAGAAGAAAAATAAAATTGACAACAAGAAATAGCAAAACGTTTAAAGAATGTTTTAAAAGAAGGAAAAAAAACAAAAGTTCAAAGAAAAAGCAACAAATTACCATAACTAACTTGATGATAAGATTTCGATCCAAAAAAAAACAAAAAACAAAACTTAACGGCAAAGATACGACCGTCCACCGACAGTGCAGTCGATGCCATATCGAAACGACAAAATATTGACTTCTCCCACATGATGCCACGTTTGACCTTGTCCGAGAAGCTATATGACGACCATCGAACATTCTGGATTTTATTATCGTTCTTTTTCCTCGTCCTCCTTTTTGTCTCTCTCTGTCTTATTACTGTTCATCGTCTTCGATTTTCTTCGACCTCTGAGAATGTGGGTCTTCAACTGAGAGCGCCATCTCCATCCTCACCTGGAGGACTGTCCATTCCATCTTTGATTTCAGCGCCTTCAACTGAGTTCTTCTGGTCAGATCTGGGAGCCATGCCTTCAGTGCCAGAGGCACGACTCCAATCCAGACCTGAACGGGCAAGGACCGAGCCGACCGCGAGAGAGGAAGAAAAGGAAAATCAACCTTTTTGTCTTTTGTTTAAACTCAATTGACAGCAATTGAGGCGGCGGTTAGCAACTTCGCATAGGATTTCATACCCACTCCCCCCGTTGGCCCAGGGTCGTTACTGGGCCTCTCAGCCCGAAAACTGGAGTTGTGGGGCTGCGATCGTAGGATGAGGGGAGGCAGCGCCAGAGATTATATACAGAGTTGTTAACGTCAAGCTCCGCGATGTGGGATAAAATTTCATACCCACTTACGCTAACCTGCGACTAAGGCGTTATCACATATGTCTGAAAACCGCAGAAAGTGTTTTGATTTGTTAAAATTTTGACAACCAGTTGTTTCTTTGTAGTCGATTCGTTGTGGCTGAATGATTGTGGGATCTTGGATGAGTTGACTTTCTGGTGTTTTGTTCTAGAGTGGAGGTCGTTAATGTACTGTTTCCGATGCCCACGGTCAATGCTTGTCTGCTGAAGTCTGTCATCATGCTATTACCACTGGAACCGACGGTTTCCAGTGCACTGGAATTTTAGAAAGTGGCTGCTGACTGTGCCGTCTCCTCGTGAATCGAAGCACTCCGGATGGGTCTACCATCCATTGTTGACTGGAGAACCTTTGCACAATTTTCGTCCAAAAACCGAGTTGCTGAAATTTGTGGAAGTCCCGTATGCGCCCACCGTTTCAGGTAGCTGCCCTGACTGTTCTAGCTGAAATTTTGGGTGCTGGGGCAGATTAGCGAACTGCACATTCTCTTGCCCACTATTCTTTTGAATTTGCTGGTATAATCTTTGGCTGACTAGGTGAGTCTGGCATTCCTTGAGGCATTTCCAGCATCTGGCTTGGTATCGTGGACTCAGAAAAGCTTTGAGAGACATCCAGACGTTGTCTCCGCTCCTGGAGTTGTTGGGGATGACTTGATTGCGTTGCACACAAAAGTGACTGTTGCTGCCTCTGAAGCTTCTGTAGCAGTTGAAGCTGAATCTGGTTGTGCGACATTGGTAACTGCGGGCTTGATTGATCAGGCATCTGTGAGTTCAATGTGCTCTGCTGTTGATTCTGACCCATAATCTATTGCTGCCGCAGCTGACGTAAACTTTGAGGAACAATGCATTATTTATATGTCGAACTTGAGTAAATTGTATCCAAGAACGAGTAGTTCAGCTTGGAATGCATTAGTTCAAGTTAGAGTGCATTAACTCATGAAGGAGAGGGTCAGATGGGGTGGGTTTGCGATTGCCAAGACCACCAACTCATCCCCCTTGTTCATCAATCCTCATCCTATTGGGTCTCATCATCCTCCAATTCAGCTTGCATCGCAAACAATGTAGCAATTACTTCCCACGTTTCTCTTAGCTTATTTATATTTCTTACTCAGTAAAATGCTCATGTGGGTTGGTTTTGAGCATGACATATCTGCCATCTCTCTGTCCTCTCTTTAAGGAGAGAGCTTCCAGAGTTCCGTGTGATTGTTCACTTCTCCATCTTCTTGATTTTGTATTCGTTATAGTGTGAACTGTTTTCTGCGTTGTTAAATCTAATTAAATGGTCAATGGTTCACAACCAATCCGCAATCATTCTAAGCTTAACTCATGTATTCTAAGGTGGATGTCTGTCTCCCAATAAAAGCTTCAGCTTCAATCACTCAAATTTTCGATATTCCCGTTTGTTTCCCATCAAACAAATCGCATCTTCTTTTGGAAATCCTAGCCATTTTTAGCATTATATTGAGGAATCTTATTGCTCTTATTCAAATAAGCATGAAATGTATCCCTGCATATTCGTATGGTGAACACGTGTCTTCCGAACCATAAGTTTAAGTTGGTTCTTGCGCATACATTCGCCTTTAATAAGAATTTAAATGAGTAATGGCCACGGTACAATTCTTTTTCACCTGCCGCCTTTTGCATATGCAACTTACAGTTTAAATGAGTAATCACTCTCAAGATTAATTGACGATGTTGCTTACTCTAATGTTATAGCAAAGTAATTGCGGCTTCCTCAACATTGATTGACCAACTTATAGGAATCTCTAGAAGATGAACCGTATCCCACTTTTTAAGCATTGTCCTTTTGCATTAAGACGATTAGTCTTAAAACTAGTAAGACAATTTTACAATGTGTTATGACTACATATATTTAGTTGTGACGGCACCTCATAAACTTATATGATACACCTAAATTATCATACAAGCGATCCTAACTTATGTGGTTCGAGTGGAGGACCTGGCCGTGGACTCCCTCTGGCAGGCGGTGACAAATGGAGGGAGTGAAGCTTAGCTGTTCTGGCGCAGCTGAATTAGGGGTTTTCCATGGTCGATCGGTCACGTTCACTTTGGATAAGATAAAGACACTAAAACATTTAGGTTAATGGGTCGATTATTTTGCAAACAGATCAACAAAGAACGAAAAGAGATCAAGCGAGGGGTCGAAGCAAAAGAGGAAGATGACTTTCGTAGGAAGCGTCGCGCAACAACGCATGTTCCATTCCTTTGCAAGCACAAAGACGTATGGGAAGACACGCATCTCCAACGTTTTCCCTAGCAGGTATAAACTCCCGCTCGACTGCGACTTCGTACTGTAAAGCATTTCTAGGTTTTAAGGTAAATGTCCTAGGAAACTTTCACATGACGTCCAGCTCTCTGTAGATGTCTGCTGGTGATGCTTTCGTGCAACGATGCTGATGTGGATCGACGCCCGGAAGATGCGACTGGCATATTCTCCATTAAGTACCCAGGAAATATACAGGAAACAGTAGAATGTCTACTGATGTCAATGGTTATGTTCCTCCAAAAGCCCGGTTGAAGTTGGGAGCTTAATTCCGCGAAGTCGTCTGCTAAAAGGAATTCTGCACAATCCTCGAAAGCATGGAGCAAAAGGCCATGATATCGAAGTCCGATCATGAGAATACCACGAAACAAAGGTCTATAATTAATAGGGACCAGTGCGCTTTTTCAAGTAACTGTCAGTTAACTTCTTCAATAAATCGTGCGCGTTTGCTACTCAGAAAACGAACAAGTCATGCCGACTGCAAAGCATTTTAACAAAAAGAAGTTTGGAAAAGATATATAGATCGTCAATGAACACATTGAACAGAATAAACATATGGGACGCTATGGCGGTCAGCTGCATCTTAGTAACGAACGACATCTTGAAGGCAATCATAGAAATGAGAAATCTTGATCTTCTCTCTACCAGAGTAAATGGCCTCCGCAGCTCCACCATGCTCACCCTGGGCCGCCATCTCTATCAGCATGTAAAGCTTCTTGATGGGCATCTAAGAAAAGTAGGAATCATGACAGCACAAGTTAGACTCTCTCTCTCTCCAAATGGATGGGAAAACAGCATGGAGAACGAAGATATCTTAACTCTAAAGTCCTGAATTACGCAATTTAATGAATTTCTGTTGCATATCGTCACTCTAACACGGCAAAACATAAGAAGCACAAGTAGAGAGATCTAAATCTTACATTGTTCAGAGCCTCGGCAGCTGCATCAACATCATCTTCAGAGAAAACCTTCAGCTGTTCCAACACCTGGAGGAGGAAAAAAGAAAGCAAGTACAGTATACATACATGTGGAGCTCTATGGTGATGTCAAAAGCTTCACATCCACATTTTGGATTGATGTGACTTAATTAACAAGACACTCCAGCCTGCAGAATTTGCTTCAGGAAACTTGCAAGAAAAAACCAGATTCCCAGTCGATTAGTTAAAGTCAAATCTGAGATATTACTAATCCAGCACTTTGAATGAGATCCGAACTGTTCTCATACATGGAACACATGACTTACTTATAAAGCAGCCCATCCCCTCCCAACCCCCTTACCCACCCAAACTCCCCTGCTTTCTGAGGGAAAATGAAAAAAAGAAGCAATCGGAAAAGCTAGGGACTCCAAAGTTACTATCACGTTTCTCTGCTTGGGAATATCAGATTCTCAAAGTTCATACTGTCTAGGCTAATCCAAATGGTTAATCCTCATGTCCCTCGTCTTGAATTAAAATCTGATAAAGGGACGCTTTTAATACAAGCACCTCTAGACACCCGATATTTGTAAGAGAATCATAAACAAGTGAAGTCAACAAAGAACCGGTTTTTTAAAGCACATATAATTGTCTTTAAAACAAGAATGCTGCACATTTCTTCCCTCAATATCACGTTTTCCAGCAGAAGACAAGTGAAGAAAGAACAGCAGAAAAACACCAAAATAGCATCTACAGCAGTTTACCTTCTTTGCATCCTCTGTCGTCAATGTGGGGACATGGCAAGTGACGGAAAAGGCATCGCCGAGATCAACTGAATCCAAGAAACTCACGTGACTTGTTGTCCCTATCACGAGAAGCTTCTTTCCCTGGAAAAAAGAAAGCCAATATATTTATATAATAAGCTAAAAAATTTTGTAATGTGAAAAGGACACCAGAGTCAAACCTTGTGAGTCGGAAACCACCAACTAAATCAGTAGAGATAAAAACAGCTAGTGCAATACCATTAAATCACAACGCACAGAGGAACACGTACATAACCTAATACTTAACTAGTCAAAGCATATTTACTTATAACATTCTATATATCATCTATTTATACCAAAATGCATCTGTATATGATAATGCACTCAATCTTGAGGAAATACATGTAAAAAAAGTTTCTTCCCCCTGGACAGTCTTGAGGAAACACATGAACCAAGGTTGCACTCAGTCTGTTGCTTTATACAGTAGAACACTGGGGGTTCGTTTATAAATTCAAAGAATACCGAAATCAAACCTTGTAAGTCAGCAACCACCAACTAAACCAGTAGAAATAAAAACAGCCAGTATAATATTATTAGAATCACAATACACAGGGAAGCACGTGCATACCCTCGTTCTCAATTAGCGAAAGCAAGATTACCTATAAAATTTCACGTATCATCTACTCATACTAAAGTGCATCTGTATATGATAATGCCAAATTCGATGCATACAAACATTGCAAAAGTATCTTCCCCTGGGACAGCCTTGAGCAAACACGTGAACCAAGGTTGCACTCCGTCTGTTGCTTTACACAGCAAAACAAACTACGCTACTTCTCCATCTCAAACAGGACAAGCAAACTAGCCAATCATTCTAAGGTCAACATGGCGGCAGATAATGCCAAAGAAATGGATCTTAGTTATCATTTCGTGGGGAAAGGGAACCAATTCCCACTCATGCACCTTCGAGCATCCTCACATTCACTTCCAGAGAGGTCATCGAAAAGGATAATGACTCCTCACACCGACGTCGATTTGTAGAAATAAGGTGGGGGAGAAGAAACAACCTCCGGAGGACGTTGCTTCAAAAGGGCTAACAATGTCTGAGATATGAACTCCAAAAATTGAGGCCCAATGGCAGCATACTCCAGTAGCCTGCAAAGCAATTCAATCGAGTCAAAATGATCCTTTAATGCCAAGGATGACAACAGACGTCAACTAATGAGATCAACAGAATTTACCTTTCAAGGTCATCAAGTATGACAATGCTCAATGAAGATTTATAAGCATCTTCAAAAACCTACCAAAGATAGAATCCATTACAAAAGTTTCCCCCGTCATTATGGACAATGAAAGATAACCACTCTTCAAGTCAATCAAAAGTGAAGGAAAAACAGCTAATCTCATATTCCTCATAGCGCTGATTGAGCAGAAATACAGGTCACGAACCTTCACAATTCGTGCACATTTGGTCTGCTCATCTAGTCCAATCATAGTTTCTGCCAAGACCTAAGCATCCACAAGAAAATCAGAAATTGATATTTGATGCACAAAGAAGTCTGATTACTCAAAGATAGAAAAGGGTGGAGCCAAAGATTACAAATTCAACAAATGGAAATCCACTGTCGATGCCAGCTGTAGCTGCCAGAGCAGTTTTACCACTGCACAACAGACGAGATTTTAGAATAATCCTAATTGGTTTAAGACACAGGAAATATGAAAAGTATTGCATCAGAAACTACAAATACCTGCCACTCGGACCCTCCAGAAGGCAAGTGACAAGAGAACTGCCCGTGCTCACTTTAATTTGCTCAACCAGATGCATTACTTTCTCAGATATGTGCTTATGTCCATCACCACAACTAACCATGCCATTAAACCTACAGAAATATTTGTGCAAACAATTGAGGCAGTGACACATGCTTGATAGTGAATAAAAACTCAAACTGACGCCATTTTAGCGCCTTCATCAGATGGCGAAGAAGGTGCTGGAGTAACAATACTATGGACTCCCTAAGCAGGATGAAAAATCCACATCTGCAAAGTACTTAGAGAGATCAACAAGGATTTGCGACCCTTTTTTGGCAGAACAAAAGGAATGTTTTTATGTCAGTTCGCCAATAAGGAGAACACTGAGCTCTAAGATTACGGTAAGTAACGAATAATGTGATAGCATTGTGAAAGAAGCATGTGGGAAACCCATTAATATGGCCTCATCGAATCTATTTGCAGAATGAAACGTAAAATATTTTCTCCTGAGCCAACAATGGACCAGACATCTTGAAAAGAAAAAGGGCTGCAAATTTAACACCTCCAGATCAGCCGAGAGAGAATTTTCTGGATTACGCCCCTCCTCTTGTTCATCCTTTCCAGAACTAAATCTCAGAGAACCAAATCCATCATTTAATTCACCGTGGACCAAATATAATTGGGTAAGACCACGCAAGAAGACAGTTCTTGAAAACGCATCAGACATGTCTATTTATGTTATCGTCCTATAATAGCAAACATCAAGCTGGAAAAGCCAAACTGAATACTAGAAAGCAATTTCAAGGAATGGACTCTCATCTGAGCTTCATTAATTCTTTATCCAGATAGTCGCTCTTGTGATTACCAATCCATAAGTAAATGAAAAATAATAATAATCAGAAATACAGAGAATATCAGCATTCAACTATCCCTACCTACCTGTGTCTTTCCAATACAGGAACGATGCTTTTGATGGCGTTCATGAAATCATCCATGGTGACTTCGATACTCTTTTCATAATTTTGGTATGATCTAACCATAGCAAATGATATGGCATTTTGCAGTTCCGATTTCTGCCCAAGTATGATTCTGCGCACGAGCAGCTGCAAAATTCACAGAGTAAGAACATTTGCCGCCAGGCCGTAGGCTCAGTTGGCCCCTTCCAGTATAAACGCAAAAACTGTCCAGAAATACGAGAGTTTAAATATTTTCCAGAGGAACGAGCAAGATCATTCAAGACTCCCTGTTTTTTCGCAACAAAATTTTGAGATTTCCGGCGAGGACCAGGAGACTCGAGATGGGCTGTAGCCTCGGGCCCCGGTGGTGGACATCGAGAGGAAGAAGATGGGAGGGGTCAGAGAGAAAGGTCATGTTTTGTACCTTTGAAGTTGAGTATAGAAAACCTACGCATACAGAAGACCTACGCACCCGAAGACACTACAAAACCCCCCTCCAAAAAAAAAAAAAAAAAAAATACCCCGCAAAGTTGAGTATAGAAAACCTAGGCATACAGAAAACCTACGCACCCCAAAATAAAAAATAAAAAATACCCCGCGAAGTTGAGTATAGAAAACCTACGCATACAGAAGACCTACACACTACAAAACACAAACCCCACCCCCCATAAAAAAAAAAAAAAATACCCCACGGCAAAAGCAAGTGGCAAACACCCACACAACAATACGCCCCCCCCTTCCCCCGCGGCAAAAAGTATGGCTGCGTTTGGTAACGTTTCTGTTCTTTTTTTGTTCCAGGGAACAGAAACAAAAAAAAGTGTTTCTGTTCCGGGGAACACTTCTTGAACAAAAATATGCGTTTGGTAAATTTGTTCCGGGAATAAAAAATAAACAGAAACACGTTTGGTACATTTTTGTTCTTTTTTTTGTTTCTTTTAATTTTTTATATTTTTATTTTCATTTTTCATTTTTCCCTTTATTTTTTACTTTTTTTCTTTCGGCCGGTCGCCGGCCTCCGGCGACCGGCCGACGGGGCCGGCAGCCTCGCCCAGCCACGGCGAGGCTCGCCGGGGCGAGGCTCGGCCTCGCCTTGGCTGGGCGAGCTCGGGCTCGCCCAGATCCGGCGAGGCCGAGCGTCGCCGGCCCCCGGCGAGGCTCGGGCTCGCCGGATCTGGGCGAGCTCGAGCTCGCCCAGCCATGGCGAGGCGCGGCCTCGCCGGATCTTGGCGAGCCCGAGCTCGCCCAGCCAAGGCGAGGCTCGGCCTCGCCCGCGCCGGCGACGCCGAGCCTCGCCTTGGCTGGGCGAGCTCGGGCTCGCCCAGATCCGGCGAGGCCGCGCCTCGCCATGGCTGGGCGAGCTCGAGCCTCGCCGGATCTGGGCGAGCCCGAGCTCGCCCAGCCAAGGCGAGGCTCGGCGTCGCCGGCGCGGGCGAGGCCGAGCCTCGCCTTGGCTGGGCGAGCTCGGGCTCGCCCAGATCCGGCGAGGCTCGAGCTCGCCCGCGCCGGCGAGGCTCGAGCTCGACCGCGCCGGCGACGCCTCGCCTCACCAGGGGCCGGCGACGCTCCGGCGAGGCGCCGACGGCGTCGCCGGCCCTCGACGACCGGCCATGGCCTCGGCCGGTGACCGGCCAAAGAGAAAGAAGAAGAAAAGAGGAAGAGAAGAGGAGAGAGAGAAGGAGAAACAAAAACCAAAAATTGTTTCTTGAGAATTGTTTCTGAAACGAGAAATAACTTTTTGTTGTTTCTCGTTTCTACTCTTTTTTTGTTTCAAGAACAAAAAAACAAAAAAAGAACAGAAACGCAACCAAACGCGTTTCTGTTCTTTTTTTTGTTCCCTGGAACAAAAAAACAGAAAAAGTGTTTATAAACACTTCTCAGAAACGAAAACATGCAGGCCCTATGTAGCCTGATTGAACACCTCCGAGCCCCCGCCACAAAAAGAACTACATCTAAACGCCCGATGAACTTTCCGACCAAAAAGACAAATGTCCGATGAACCTTTCGACCCAAAAAAAAGGAAAAAAAAGCCCGATGAACTCGCAAGGCATATGTTCAAAAAAGAACTTCCCAAGGTACCGAATGCAAGACTTACCGAGTTCCTCAGAATTAACATCAGGAGCAAGAACCGAACTCTGCTTCAGATGCGCGGTGTGGATCTCGAAGCACACAACGCGAACATTTTCCTCGGAACTTGGTCTAAAAAATTAAAGGCGCTGCTATAAATATCCATTTTTACCTCAGAAACCAAAAAAGATATAACGCCTCCACATTCATATCCCACCGTTTGAATACTGAAGTCACAAAATATATAAGGAATCAGAAAGCGCATGAACGAGACAGTGCTTGACCTCAATCGCATCACATAACTCAATCGAATTTAAAGGCATATAGTAGATAAATCTCCCATTAAGTTTTCCCGATGATTGTTGGATTCCACTTTAATTAAGTAGATTCCGTTGCGATGAACACGGATGAGAGTGGGAGGCACCTCGAAAGAGCCTCGCCAAGAATGTCTTCCCTGTTTGCGGTTCTGATTAGGGAAGCATTGTTCGATGACTGTCCGACGATTGCGATCTGGGGCATCATCTCAGTAGCGGGCGTGCTGTTGTTGATGATTATTGCCAAAAAGATGTAGCAACCCCAAGATCTTACTAAGGTTGGTGTTTGTACGAATATTAAACAATCATGTATTCTTTGTTTAACTACTAGTTTAATTCAAATTTTAAAATAAAATAAAATATGTACTCATTCTTTCATTTTTCTTTTTCTTTTGAGTTTGACCAACAGTAGTTGTGAATGATTGATTTTTTTTCCAATCTTTTCGACCTTGGTTCTGTAGGAGCAATATTAAGAAGATTCCGTGTTCACACATGAAAATTGACAGGTGGATGAAAAGGTACCCGTGTGCTATTTCGGAACCACTCATTTGAGATTGTAAAGATGCTATTAAGGAACCACTCATTTGAGACGTGTAAAAGTAAAATGATTAATGTCTAAAATGACAAAGAATTGGAGAATAGGGGCACCTACTAATCAAAACTCCATCCAAACCACTTACTTGCTCTAGGACTCTATTCGTTTCATGAAAAATAATTTTCGAAAAAAAGATTTTTAGATTTTCCAACGTTCGTTTTACGAAAAATTAAATAATTAGGGAAAATATTTTCCACAATTAAAAAAAACTCTTTCAAAAGAGGGAAAGGTATTTTTCACTTTTCAAAAGTGAAAAACATTTTCCATAACTTCTTCCACTTCACTTTCCTTCACCAAGTGCATTTCCTTTTATTTTCTCTTTCTATTTGTTTAAATTGAGTTTTAATTATTTTTTTCTTCTTTTCCCTTTCTTTTTTTTTTCTTTTCCTCCTTCTTTGGCCAATCCCCAACTTCGGTGAAGGCCGACAACCAGCCAATGGCGACGAGGCTCGAGCCTCGCAGATTGGCAATGCTTGAGCGTTGCCAAAGGGGCCTTGCCAGATTGGCGAGGCTCTACCAACGACCTCAAGCGCTGTTATTTTACTATCAAATTACTAAATTGAATGACACGTGATAATTAACTAGTATACCAATTTGGGATTTTATTATTCGTTTGTTACAGTTATACAATTTTTATGATTTTCTGTGGTATTAATTTAATTTGTCGTACCAGTTTGGAGTTTTTAACAATTGAATAAATTAGTTTTTGGTAAATTTGTCATAAATATATCAATTTATAGTTTTTTATTATCAATCAGGATAAATTATCACGGGTGTACCAATTTAGAGTTTTTCATGATTAAAAAATTAGTGTTGAACAAATTTATCATTGGTGTAACAATTTGTGATTTTTTAAGATATTAACCCTAAATAAAAAGCAACAAATTACCATAAGTAACTTGACACAAAATTCCAATAAAATAAGAGAAAAGAAAAAGAAAACTTAATGACAAAGATACACGGTCGGCAGACAAATCAGTTGATACCACGTCAAAACGACAAAATATTTGACTTCTCCCACATGATGTTAAATTTGACCTTGTACGTGAAGCTATTGAAGGACCATCGACCATTCTAGATTTTATTATTATTATTGTTCTTTTTCCTCCACCTCCTCTTCCTCCTTTTTTCGCTTTCTCTCTCTTATCGCTGTCCATCCACTTCGATTTTCTTCGACCTCTGAGAACGCGGGCTCTACGAAATCGGGGACCGGGTAAACCCGGTTCCCGTACCGGCCCACCCGGAAAATAGGGTCGGGAATCGGTTTCCATTGAAATCGGTCCGGGAACCGGTTCCCAAAAGTCAGAACCGGTCAGGGAACCGGTTCCGAGGGATTACCCACCCGGGAACCGGATCGACTGGACCGGTTCGGGAACCGGTTTGAGAACCGGATTGTACGCCTTCTTGTCGACCTTGCGGCTTCACTGGTTGTTGGTGTCGCGAGGAGCCAAGCGGCGGTGCTGGTGCAGTGGCGGCTTCACAGGGGCAAGGGCGACGGCGACGGAGCTTCGGGCGGTCAGAGGTGTCGGGTCGTCGCGGCCACAGCAGGGGCGACGAGTGGCGGTGCGAGCTCACGGGTGAGGGGACTCCGGCGGTGGCGCGGTGGTGCGGCCGCGGCGACGCAGGCACAGCGGTCGGCGGCTATGGCGTGCGGAGGGAGCCCGTGAAGAAGATGAACAGTACACTGTTCTATTTCTTTTCTCCCTGCTGGCTTGTCACGTCTCCCTCACGTCCCTCTCTACGCTGCCCACGTCTCCTCTGCCTCCTGACATTGACCTTGACTATCAACCTTTTCCTCCCTTTTTTTTTTTTTTTGGTGTTTCTTTTTTCCAAGAATCGAAGAAGGCCCCTGCCGAGTGATCCACAAAGAAAAATCACAAAGAAAAACCTTAGTAGAGTTGCTAAATTATCGTGACCTAATCTCGAGTGAACCACCTAGGATTTAGGATTTGATAAATATATACAAAATGAGGTAAAAATTTATTTATTAATAATGTTTAATATTTTAATATAAATTAGAAAAATTATGTTATTTTTTCACATATTAAAATAAAATTCGAAGTCGTATAGATGGGCGGTTGCAAAATAGATTCCAATATAAACAGAGTCAATCCTGTTTCTGAACCGGAAAAATAGAGTGGGCTAAGAATAGGATCCAATGAAAATAGGATAGGGAACAGGGAAAAAATAGGGTGGGCTGAGAACAGGATCCAATGAAAACAGGATAGGGAACATGGTCCAAAAAAAAAAAGAACCAATTATAACAGGATAGATAACATGATCCAAATCTAGACCCTACCCATCCACCCACCGCGAGAATCGTCCCATTCCATACAATATTAGATTCCAGCGCCTTCAACCGAATTCTTCTGCTCTGTTCGATTCGCTCAATTAGACATGTAGAATCGACAATGTAGGTGTGGAAGCAGGGCGTAATGGTCCTCAGCCCCAAAATTGCAGTTGAGGGGTGAGGGTAGGTACCCCGACGCCATATGTACAGTTGCCCCGAAACGCTTTCTATCATATTGCTATCGTGACTCCGTTGTGGGATTACGACAGCCCCGCCAGGTTTTATAAAGATACCAACGTTACACATTATGTCCCGGGGTGACCCCGAGGCTATATGCAGAGTTGCGAACGTCGAGCTTGTCGATGTGGGATTTGTGTTAGGATTTCAAACCCACTCCCCCCCAATTGGCCCATGGCCGTTACTTTTATCTTATACCGAGTAAGGTTCTCGGCCCCGAAACTGCACTTGTGGGCGTGAGGGCAGTCCCAAAGGCTAATGTCACGCTAGGCGATGTGAGATCTGCGTTAGGATTTCATACCCACTAAAGCTAACCTGCGACTGATGCGTTTTCGTATATGTCCGAAAATCGAAGCAAGTGTTTTGTTTTGTTAAAATTTTGACAACCGGTTGTTTCTTTGTAGTCGATTCATTGTGGCCGAATGATCGTGGGATAGTGGCCCACGGTCAATGCTTGTCTATTGAAGTCTTTCATCATGCGATTACCACTAGAACCGACGGTTTAAAACGCACTGGGATTTTAGAAAGTGGCGGCTGACTGTGCCGTCTCCTTGCGAATCGAAACGTCTCGGAGAGGTCTACCATCCATCGTTGACTGGACAACGTTTGCACAATTTTCGTCCAAAAACCGAGAGAACAGAGAAAATATTACATATGGCCCACCTGCGGCAGCTCCAGCTAGCAAACTGGCAGAAGCAGATGCGTGGCTTGTTGCCGAAATGTGGAAGTCCCGTATGCCCCCACCATTTCAGGTAGCGGCCCTGACTGTCCTAGCTGGAATTTTGGGTGCTGGGGCAGATTAGAGAACTGCACATTCTCTTGCCTACTATTCTTTTGAATTTGCTGGGATAATCTTTGGCTGACGTGGTGAGTCTGGCGTTCCTTGAGGCATTTCCAGCATTTGGCCCGGTATCGTGGCCTTAGAAAAGCTTTGAGAGACATCCAGACGTTGTCTCTGCTCCTGGAGTTGTTGGGGATGACTTGGTTGCTGCAACGCCCACTGTTGCACACAAAAGTGACTGTTGCTGCCTCTGAAGCTTCTGTAGCAGTTGAAGCTGAATCTGGTTGTGCGACATTGGTAACTGCGGGCCTGATTGATCAGGCATCTGTGAGTTCAATGTACTCTGCTGTTGGTTCTGATCCATAATCTATTGCTGTCGCAGCTGATGTAAACTTTGAGGAACAGTGCGTTATTTATATATCAAACTCAAGTAAATTGTATACAAGAACGAGCAGTTCAGCTTGGAATTAGTTCAGGTTAGAATGCATTAGCTCATGAAGGAGAGGGTCAGATGTGATGGGTTTGCGATTGCCAAGACTACTCATCCCCCTTGCTCGTCAATCCTCAGCTTCTTCCTCATCCTACCGGGTCTCATCATCCTCCAATTCAGCTTGCATCACAAACAATGTAGCAATTACTTCCCACATTTCTCTTACCTTATTTTTGTTTCTTCTTCAAAAAAATGCTCATGCGGGTTGGTTTTGAGAGTGACATATCTGCCATCTCTCTCTGTCCTCTCTTTGGGGAGAGAGCTTCCAGAGTTCCATGTGATTGCTCAATTGTCCATCTTCTTGATTTTGTATTCATTCTAAGGTGGATTTCTGTCTCCCAATAAAAGCTTCTGCTTCAATCACTCAAATTTTCGATATTCCCCTTTGTTTCTCATTAAACAAATCGCATCTTCTTTTGGAAATCCTAGCCATTTTTAGCATGATATTGAGGAATCTTATTGCTCTTACTCAAATAAGCATGAAATGTATCCCTGCATATTCGTATGGTGAACATGTGTCTTCCGAACCATAAGTTTAAGTTGGTTCTTGCGCATACATTCGCCTTTAATAAGAATTTAAATGAGTAATGGCCACGGTACAATTCTTTTTCACCCGCCGCCTTTTGCATATGCAGCTTACAGTTTAAATGAGTAATCACTCTCAAGATTAATTGACGATGTTGCTTACTCTAACCTTATAGCAAAGTAATTGCGGCTTCCTCAACAATGATTGACCAACTTACAGGAATCTCTAGAAGATGAACCGTATCCCACTTTTTAAGCATTGTCCTTTTGCATTAAGACGATTAGTCTTAAAACTAGTAAGACAATTTTACAATGTGTTATGACTACATATATTTAGTTGTGACGACACCTCATAAACTTATATGATACACCTAAAGTATCATACAAGTGATCCTAACTTATGTGGTTCGAGTGGAGGACCTGGCCGAGGACTGCCTCTGGCAGGCGGTGACAAATGGAGGGAGTGAAGCTTAGCTGTTCTGGCGCAGCTGAATTAGGGGTTGTCCATGGTCGATCGGTCACGTTCACTTCGGATAAGATAAAGGCACTAAAACATTTAGGTTAATGGGTCAATTATTTTGCAAAAAGATCAACAGAGAACGAAAAGAGATCAAGCGAGGGGTCGAAGCAAAAGAGGAAGATGACTTTCGTAGGAAGCGTCGCGCAACAACGCATGTTCCATTCCTTTGCAAGCACAAAGACGTACGGGAAGACACGCATCTCCAACGTTTTCCCTAGCAGGTATAAACTCCCGCTCGACTGCGACTTCGTACTGCCTAAAGCATTTCTAGGTTTTAAGGTAAATGTCCTAGGAAACTTTCACATAACGTCCAGCTCTTTGTAGATGTCTGCTGGTGATGCTTTCGTGCAACGATGCTGATGTGGATCGACACCCGGAAGATGCGACTGGCTATTCTCCATTAAGTACCCAGGAAATATACAGGAAACAGTAGAATGTCTACTGATGTCAATGGTTATTTTCCTGCAAAAGCCCGGTTGAAGTCGGGAGCTTAATTCTGCGAAGTCGTCTGCGAAAAGGAATTCTGCACAATCCTTGAAAGCATGGAGCAAAAGGCCATGATATCGAAGTTTCTGATCATGAGAATACCACGAAACAAAGGTCTATAATTCATAGGGACCAGTGCGCTTTTTCAAGTAACCGTTGGTTAACTTCTTGAATAAATCGTGAGCGTTTGCTACTCAACAAACGAACAAGTCATGCCAACTGCAAAGCATTTTAGCAAAGAGAAGTTTGGAAAAGATATATCGATCGTCAATGAAAAGAATAAACATATGGGACGCTACAGTGGTCAGCTGCATCTTAGTAATGAACAACGTTTTAGAAATAAGAAATCTTGATCTTCTCTCTACCAGAGTAAATAATGGCCTCAAGACAATCATAGAAATGAGAAAACTTGATCTTCTCTCTACCAGAGTAAATGGCCTCCGCAGCTCCGCCACGCTCACCCTGGGCCGCCATCTCTATCAGCATGTAAAGCTTCTTGATGGGCATCTAAGAAAAGTAGGAATCATGACAGCACAAGTTAGACTCTCTCTCCAAATGGATGGGAAAACAGCATGGAGAACGAAGATATCTTAACTCTCAAGTCCTGAATTACGCAATTTAATGAATTTCTGTTGCATATCATCACTCTAACAAGGCAAAACATAAGAAAGCACAAGTAGATAGATCTAAATCTTACATTGTTCAGAGCCTCGGCAGCTGCATCAACATCATCTTCAGAGAAAACCTTCAGCTGTTCCAACACCTGGAGGAGGAAAAAGGAAAGTCATGTATACATACATATAGAGCTCCATGGTGATGTCAAAAGCTTCACATCCACATTTTGGATTGACGCAACTTAATTAACAAGATACTCTAGCCTGCAGAATTTGCTTCAGGAAACTTGCAAGAAAAACCAGATTCACAGTCAATTAGATAAAGTCAAATCTGAGATATTATTAATCCAGCGCTTTGAATGAGGTCTGAGCTGTTCTCATACAATGAACACATGACTTCTTTATAAACCAGCCCATCCCATCCCAATCCCTTTATCCTCCCAAACTCCCCTGCTTTCTGAGGAAAAGGGGCTCCAAAGTTACTATCATGTTTCGCTGTTCAGGAATATTAGATTCCTCAAAATTCACAATGTCTAGGTTAATCCAAATGGTTAATCCCATATCCCTCTTCTTGAATTGAAATCTGATGAAGGGATGCTTTCGATACAAGCAACTCCAGACCCCCAATATTTGCAAGAGAATCAGAAACAAGGGAAGTCAATAAATAACTGGTTTTTTAAAGCAGATATAATTGTCTTTAAAACAAGACTGCTGCACATTTCTACCCCTCTATCTCACGTTTTCCAGCGGAAGAGAAATGAAGAAAGAACAGCAGAAAAACACCAAACTAGCATCTACAGCAGTTTACCTTCTTTGCGTCCTTTGTGTTCAATGTTGGGACATGGTAAGTGACAGAAAAGGCAGCACAGACATCAACTGAATCCAAGAAACTCACTTGACTTGTTGTCCCTATCACGAGAAGCTTCTTTCCCTGGAAAAGAAGAAGAGAAATGTATGTATATAACAAGCTAAAAAATTCAGCGTGAAAAGGACACTGGAATCGAACCTTGTAAGTCAGAAACCACCAATTAAATCAGTAGAGATAAAAACAGCTAATACGATACCATTAGAATCACAATGCACAGAGGAACACGTGCATAACCTAATACTTAACTAGTGAAAGCATATTTACTAATAACATTCTATTTGTCATATGTCTATACTAAAATGCATCTGTATATGATAATGCACTCAATCTTGAGGACATACATATAAAAAAAGCTTCTTCCCCCTGGACAGCCTTGAGAAAACACGCATGAACCAAGGTTGCACTCAGTCGTTGCTTTCTACAGTAGAACAAACTTCACTACTTCTCCATCTCAAACAGGAAGACCAAACAAGCCAATCATTCTAAGGTTAACATGCACGAAAATAATACCAATGAACTGAATCTTAGTTTCTCAAACTCAAATTTCTGATTAGCACCTGCCTCATGACATTATTATTGTTTTCCCTCAGCAACATGACCAGGGATTATTGATTTCTACATTCTCGCTCATAATTTACATTTCCTGGGAAGTAGGGGAACTAATTCCCACTCATCCACCTTGAAGCATTCTTAATTCAACAATAGTACTAACTTTCCTGGCATTAACTTCCAGATGAAATTGTAGAAAAGGGTACTTACTCTTCACACCAACATCAATTTGTAAATAATGGCAAGGGGAGAAGGAACTACCTTTGGAGGAAGACGCTTCAAAAGGACTAACAATGTCTGTAATATCAAATTAGAAAATCGAGGACCAACGGCGACATAATCCAGTAGCCTGCAAAACAATTCACTCAAGTCATACTGATCTTTTAATGCCAAGGATGACTATAGAGGTTGACTAATATAAATCAACAGAACTTACCTTTCAAGGTCATCAAGGATGATAATGCTCAATGGAGATTTGTATGCATCCTCAAAAACCTATCAAAGATTAGAATCCATTACAAACCTTCCCCAGTCATTTTGAAAAATGTAAGATAACCACGCCTCAAGTTAGTTAAAAGTGGAGGGGCAACAACTATTTCCTATTCATCAAAGCACTAATCGACAAGATATAAAGGTAAAAAACCTTTGCAATTTGTGCACATTTGGTGCTCTCATGCAATCCAATCATAGTTTCGGCCGAGACCTAAGCATCAATAAGAAAATCAGAAATTAGACATGATGCACAAAGAAGTCTGATTACTCAAAGAAAGCATAGCATGGAGCAGAAGATTACAATCTTAACAAATGGAAAATCACTGTTGATGCCAACTGTAGCTGCCAAAGCAGTTTTGCCACTGTACAACAGACAAAATTTTTAGACTATTCCCAATTGTTTTAAGACATAGGAAAAAATGCTTAGCAAAAACGAAAAGCAATGCTTTAGAAAACCCAAATACCTGCCACTTGGACCCTCCAAGAGGCAAGTGACAAGCGGACTTCCCTTGCTCACTTTAACTTGCCCAACCAACAGCATTGCTGTCTCAAGTATGTGCTTATGTCGATCACCACAACTCACCATGCCATTAAGCCTACAAAAATATTTGCATAAACAAATGAGGCAGTGGCACATGCTTAAATAGTGTTTGCTCTGTCTTTAACTGGAACATAGGAACAAAAGCTAATAATTAATGAAACTTGAATAGAAGCACACAAAGGATGTGTATATTAAAAAACGCTGTCAGGTTTATCTTACTAAATAAGAAGTCAAAACCTGACGCCATTTTAGCGTCTTTGTGAGATGGCGCAAAAGGTGCTAAAGCAACAACACTATGGACTCTCCAAGCAGAATTAAAAATTCACATCCGCCAAATGCTTAGTGAGATTGCCACAGTTTCATGATCATTTTTGGCAGAACAAAAAGAATGCTTTCACGTCAATTTGTCAATTAGGAGAACCCTGAGCTCTAAGATTATGGTAAGCATGTGTAAAAGAAGCATGTGGGAAACCCATTTATTTTCACACAGTCCAATCTATTTGCATAATGAAACTTGAAATGCCTTCCTCTGAGCCAACAATGGACCGGACATCTTTATGGATAAAACTTGTAGCAAATTTAACTCCCACACCTCAGCTCAGAGAGAATTTTCTGAATTAGTCCCCTCCTCTTCGTTATCTGTTCAAGAACTAAATCTATACCAAATCTAACATATAATTCACCATGGACCACACATAATTAGGTAAGACCACACATTAAAAACACATCAGATTAATCTATTATGATTCAATAATAACAAACACCAAGTTGAGAACCTAACTCCAAACAAGAAAGCAGTTTCAAAGAAATCAACTCTCATCTCAGCTTCGTTCATGTTTAACCAGATATTCGTTCTTGTAATTACCCATCCATAAATAAAAATCAGATATCCTCCTACATTTTAATAAGAATAACTTATATAATACTAAAGACTGCAGCTACAGAAGCTAAACCATCTCTAAGGCATTCATTGTGTTGTTCTACATGTGATCATTTATACTGCATACAGAGATTCAGAGAAAGCTTTAAGGAACCTATTGCGAATCAACCTTTTTTTGCTTCCCCCTTCTTAATGACCTAAATCTCAGTCCTCAGGAGGCTAGTACTAAAAGGACATCACATTATACTTTACCGTTGTGAACAAATGTACTTTCCTTCCCTCGCTATACATGATGGACAGGGAAAGTATCATTTGAAACCCAATAAAAGTATCAACTGGGGGAAAAACAGTTACTGACTCCACTTAGTGGGATAATGCTTAGTTTATGGTTAGTGTACCACTAGATTTTTGGGCAAGCAATTTTGAAAATGTGTAATTTTACATGCAATATCCAGTCATAAATTCTTGCTTCACTGGAACTGAGGATTATAAGAACATTGCTACAAAAGATAGATGTTTGGAGAATATCAACATTCAATGATTCCTACCTGCATCTTTCCAAGTCATCTGTGGAAGCTCCAAATGCAGCAACGATTTCTTGGAGTGCATTCAAAAAATCATTCCTAGTGACTTTGATACTCTCTTCATCCACAGGCTTCGTAAGATCATCGAGACTTAATTGTCTATTCAAAGCATATGATACGGCACTTTTCACAACACCTTCAATTTCTGCACCACTGTAGTTCTTTGTCCAAGCAGCTGCACAATCGCAAATCGCAAATAATGTAGGGTCATCTCCAGAGATGAATTAAGCGTCACCCTTTGTAGCATATGTGCCTTCTTTTTCTTTGGTAATTAAGAACCTCCCAATTCTCAGAGAGGACAGTGGCCACCAGGCTGGGGACCCAGTAGTATAGTATAGACATAATGCGTAAAGAAATACGAGAGTTAGCCAATTTGGTCAAAGAAACACGAAAAATCATTTGAACTACACTACTACCATATCATATGCCAATTTTTCTGCTTCCGTATGACAATGATCACTAGAATAAGCCACTTCTAAAATAAAAATTGATAATGTGCACCATGAAGTTCCATTCTAGTAAAAGCGACCAGCTGACTTACCAAGATCCTCAAGTATGACATCATCAGCAAGAAAGGAATTCTCATTCATCTTCTTCGTGTGGATCTCAAAGATTTCGGTGCGACCATCCTTATCAGGAAGGCTTATCTCAACTTGTACCTCCAAGCGTCCTGGTCTGCAAATCCAATAGTCCAAAATGTAAAGAACATCTTTAAAAATCTATTTTTACCTCTAAAACCGATATTGTAAAAATACATATGATCCTGCCAAAAGTATGACGCCACCACATGTCAACAAAAAGATAACATTCTTTTTTGTCCTCATAGTGCTTGGCACAATAATGCTTAAGAGCAACAATAAAAGAATCTCTCAAGAAGTTGCATGATGACTAGTGAGTGCTTTTTACCATCTGAGGATATTAAAATAGCAGCTAAAAGACTTGGATATGAAGAACTGGAAGAGAAAAAGAGGGACCACCTCAGAAGAGCCTCATCAAGAAGATCTTTTCTGTTGGTCATTCCAATAAGCAAAACATTGTTCAGTGACTCTACACCATCAATCTGAAAATCAGGTACTATATCAGCAGCAATGATTGGTATTAATGAGCGTAACAGAAAATATTCACGAAAAAATGGACCTAGTCGAATAACTTCGCACATTTAGAACACTAAGATACTAATACGAACCTTTGTAAGTAGCTGGTTTACAATACTGTCATGAACTCCAGTACCATCTCTTGTTGATCCTCTTGACTGCCAAATCAGGTCATTTCATATCTTTATTATAGAAAGTTGACAACCAGCAACAGTCTATGAAACAATAGGACAGAACACAGCCATTTAAGAGGCACCCCCAAAAAAAAAAAAAAAATTAAAGGAACAAGAAGCAACAAATCACCATGATTATTTTCATGATTGAGATGTGACTATTAGCAAAAAACACAGTTGATGCAATTGACGCTTCAATTTTACATCCATTGTTCCTTTTCTTTAACTTTTTTGGAGGGTTGAGAGGGAGGGGGGGGGGGGGTGTTGGTGGTTGTTGAGAAAAGTTCTGCGTCGCACATGTTTTCTGTCATACTTGATAAGAATTCTAGGAACGATTTAGGCACCTCAACATAACATAGTTTTGGTTAAAAAAAATGTATATCAGATCAGTGAGAAGTGAAAGTAAACCATCAGGGAAAAATCCTGAAGCAGAACCTTGAAAACTATAAAGGTCATTATAGAGCAGCTACCAAGAAAACAAAATATGAAAGTCTACCCTTACAATTCGCTAAAGTTGACCTTATACAAGAAAAAAACCCTGTCAACACAATGTCTGCTACTCTATATACACTGCTTCCACAACTTAAGCCAAGACAACCAATTAAAAAGTTCCTCAAAACTAAGAAATGAAAGGAAAGATGACATTTGCTCCTAAAGAGACTAAGCTATTCGACACTATAGAGGACGGAAATGCATAAATCGACCAGATAATTCATACCTTGCATATAGCATCAATTTCATCAAAAATGATGACATGCAAATCACTCTCATCACCTGAAAATTAAGGAGAAGCAGAAGTTACAGATACTTGCTAAAAAGGATTCATAAATCCAATTCATTTATCTGAAATACCGTGAGCCCTCTGATCCTGTTCAGCATCAGCAAATAAATCTCGAACATTCTTCTCAGTTTCACCAACAAATTTGCTCATCACTTCAGGACCATTGACTATCTGGCACAGAAAATGAAGTCAAATTGAAAAAACAGACATACATTCAAATAATTTTCAATGTGACCAGGTAGATCTACATATGTGAGTACAAAGGTCCGTTCGCATGCTTACATCTTAAAGCTGATTCAAACAAGCTCAGCAAAATAAGTAAACGACCATACAAACAGTAATGAAGCTATGTCCAATAGGATTCGAGGTTTTGAGAAATACGGGAGACACATCATAAGCAAATGGGAGAAAGTAAAGGCCGGGCAGCAATAAACTTCTAAGTCCTTGACCTTCATGGAAACTAAGTATTATTGATTAATTTCACCGATATCCATCTTGGATTGAAAGCCTTTCACGAAAATAGCATTCGTAGTGATTGAACAACCACAAGAGATAGCATACCATACCTTTGGTTCTTTGCCATTCAACATCTTTCCTATTTGACGAGCCATTAGGGTTTTGCCAGTACCAGGAGGCCCATAAAGCAGCATGCCTTTTACGTGTTTAATACCAAGCCTGGAATTGACCTTGTATTAGAGTAAGAAAACTGCACCAGAATATAAGACATCATATAAATTGCAAAGCCCAGAATTCTGGTTTCTTTACTTGCTAGTCACATGAGGAGGGAAAACACGAGAAGCGAAAGCCCTTCGAAATATATCGGCAAACTCTGCACTCAAGCCACCAATGCCTAGGGACTGAAGGTTAAATTCCTTCTGCCTAAATATGTTGCTACTGGCAGCTTCACGTTGATTGATGACCTGAATAACAAGACAAAACAGTCAAGACAGAATCAACAAAATTACCACATTATGGTATAATGGCCAATAAAACAGCATTAGGTAGATGTTCACTATCGAAAATTCACACAGGAAAAGAAATAGACTCCAAGCAAAAAGTGCAGAGCAAGATTAAGATCACAGAAGTTTCAGCTGTGCTCCATGAGCACAACAGACACCCTCACTGCACCCAAATTCTAATTCAAAATGCTATTGTTCCTGCAGTCTAAAATCAGATTTAAAGGATATACTGAAAAAAAATTTCACTATATGACTTCAAATCTGGACCACAAAAAATGAAAACTGTATGAGATGAAAAAGAAAAGAAGTTAAAAGGAAAACCTTTATTCCACTAGCATTTGATGCTTCAAACACAATGTATGTGTCGTTTGAGATCATTCCTCTTTCAGGAGCATTTGACCTTTCTTGTCCCTCCACAGCAGCTTGATTGACCGTGAAGACATAGTTGTTCCCATGATACTCAAATGTTACCCTTTGCCCTACTGTCATAACCTGAAAATACATTTGCATGTACATCAAAAAATTTACATATCAGTGACAGAAAGGGCAAAATGCACATCTAAGAAAACTTCATAATAGTCATGGACGCAAATAAATACATGAACTTCAGAGTCCCATTTCAATAATTTTAGCTGACATAAAATCAGACTTAAGAATGTCATACTTCACTAAGTCCCCGACAAGGAGACATAAAGGTACAAGATACAATCCTATGCTAAATATGCACCTTTACCTCCAAGTGCACCTATAGTCAGACATTTCCCCACGAATTAAAACAGTGCATTTCAAAGAGATGACATAATATACTAAGTCCTTGACAGGGACACATTAGAGATCCAAGACACAACCGCACCTCAGCAATCTTATGCCGAATTGGCACCTTTATCTAGAAGTGCTCCTATGCTTGGATAATTTCCTTACCAAATTAAGAGATGGATTTCAAATACACTTAGATACAGGAGTGAGTTCCCAAAAATTCTCTCCATTGTACTAGATGTTAACAAGTCCGTTGATTGTCCTCAGTACTTGAACATGTAGCAGGAGTTGTTCAGCAGCTCAAGTTTTATTAATGAAATACTTACTCATCAAAAAACAAAATCTCTCATTCGAGTGATTCAATATTGTCTGGGATGAAAAGTTAGAGAAACTTAGATGGTCCTAGAAATTACGGATTCTAGAGTGTTGGTCAGTGATATGTGTACAGTTTAAGTGGAAATACCACAATATCCTTCATAAACTCATACTACTTATCAAATACACTCACTCCTGGTTTGGCATCACCCAGTTGGGTATTTATGTAGCTACAATCACTTGTAGAAAATGTTCCCATGTTTAAAGGGTAGAACATCTCACGAAACCATTTTTCTTTTGTCTAGAGCGTGTTCATCTTTGTCTGCTGCACGTGCACACTCAAATCTATTCATTGGAAAACGCACTAATTTACTTAGCTACGGTGAATGTTAACACATTTCCTCACTCTTTTTTCAGACTTGAATCAGATAATTATAATTAGCTTGAAAATGCGGTTCTTATCCGTTTGGAAATTTTTATGCAGAAGTTAAGCTCTTCTACTTATCCCAAAAGAAAGAGCTCATTGATTCATTTGTGGATTGTGGTTCAGGCTACCTCAAGAGATACTCTGTTCCGTGCCTCATAAACTAGCAAGTGGATCGTGAATCTCTCCACAAAAGGGGGAAGAATAAAACCTTGTAAATCATTAAGTTGACTGAATGAACATAATCTCTACACTCCAAGACTGATTCCGGCATTACGCGAACTGGAATTATTCTGAAAAAAAGTATGTAGTACCTGGTTGATGAACTTCTTCCGTAGCTGATTAGCCAGCAGAACAGCATCAATCTACAAAATTCACAAGAACAAAAGAGGACGTTTCTTGAGACTGCTATTCCCACATAGAAAAGCAGGACAGTAGGCTCACGACATGCAAACCTCTTCACTTCTGGCTCCTCTCTTGACAAACTCCAACTCGAGCATGAGCAACGCCAGATCGAAATCATCCGGTGGCACGAACCTACATTCGCAACAACCCGTTGAGACAATCTCCATTTGCTACAAATGCGAGTACCACGGTTCGCCGTGAACTAACCTGCTAACAGAGATCGAGTCACCGGTCGAAACCCTCGCATAGCGCCGTTGAATGGTATTCAGCGCGATGTGACCAGGGCGGATATTCTCGTGAGGAGTTGCTCTCAGTTAAGGCCAACACACGATCACTGGACAGTTCGAGCAAAGATCGCACAACACCACCAGCAAACAATCACACGCTTAGATAGACAGTCCTCGCAAGCAAGAAAACCAAAACCATCGATATCTATCGCTAACTCTTTTGTGCCGACGAAACCAACACCTCGAACGAGACGATCATGCACGTAAAACGATCAAATGACATGCAGGTTGACGACATCATAAGAACGTGACTCGCGAGGGAAAAGGATATGAGAGCGAGAGGACGAAGGAGTCCCCGACGGAGGCGAAGGGGAGCCCCGTGGTGGCGCCGGGGACGGTGAAGCGATGGACATCGGAGGGGCAGCAGTAGGCGAGGTTGGTGAGGGCGAGGTCGGCAGCGGGAGTGTTGGTGACGATCAGGGCGGACGGCGACGGGGGCTGGGAGGACACACCTGCCATGGCTTCGACTGGAGATCAACGTCAAGCGAAGAAGATGAAGATGAAGATGATGGTGTTCAGTTCTTGGTTGTTTTCTTCGGCCGTAAGGAAACGAGAGAGGAGAGGAGAGGAGAGGAGAGGGAGCGATGGTTTGCGCGGGAGAACGATTCTTCCCAGCGGCTTCGTTAGTTAATGACGGTTGACACAAATGGCAACTTAATAATTAAGTTATATTTTTTATGCTTTTCTTATGCATGGGGTTCTTCTCTTGCCATGTATGATCCAGATCTCGAAATCTTTTTCCTATTTGGACGAGCCCCCGTTGACATAACCATTTTGGGAAAACTTCAGAGGCGACGTTCAGATTTGAATTTGGACAGGGCCCAAGTTTCCAGTCGGATGAGCGGACCTTTGGGTTCGGTTTGGCCCAATTAGCTGTCTGGAAAATTATCGTGCCTTCATGATATTAAGGCATCGTGATGGATTCTGTTTATTGCTAGGGGTGTCAAATGGGCGGGTCAAATTAGGTTTGGGTCGCATCGAAAATGGTTCAACCCATATTAACTCGTTTAATCTGCCTTGACCCATATTCATGTAATACAAATCTAGTGATCAAGACTCATACTTGACTCGTATGTTAAAACATATATGTTAATTGAATAAAAACTTCAAATCAAATTTAAAAATTAAAAAAAAATAGTAAATAAAATAGATATAAGGATATTAAAATGTTTTTAAAGATTCAGAAAGAAAAAAATATTTATAAAGAACTTAGGGCTGGCAAACCCATTTTGCAACTCGGATTTAATTAGATCAATTTCACATCGGTGACTCTTTTATTTTTAAATGTGTTATAAATAAGTTGAGAAAAAATAAAGCTGAAAAAAAAATAGATCATTAAGGACCAATAATTTGACCCATTTTCCAAAACCCACACCCACTCAAGCAAGTTACGTGGGCTAATTCTACGAACAATTCAGAGGTCTTGAAGGATCGAATTGAGAATCATAAGATTCTACAAAAAGCCAGAGTGTATTGGCAATGATGACTCGTGTACTAAGGCCCTATTTGGTTCGGCCTTTCAAATGGGCTTTTGGATTCTAAAGTCCTTTGGCCAAATGTAAATGCGTTTGGTTCGATTTTTTGGACAACTTTGATAAGATGCAATTACATCTCCAAATGGCTCTATGAGCTATTAGCTCAAAGTAAGTCTAGAGGTATTTTGGGAAGTTGCATCTTTGGAATACAAGTCCTCGTACTGTTCATCTTCTCCAAAATCACCACACAAAAGCTAATCAGAGGCCGACGACCGCTGGCCAAGGGCTCGCGCACGCTGGAAACCGCCACTTGAGAGTCGCCCAACCCTGGCAATCGTCACCGAACCTTAGGCGACGCTTGGGTCACGCAACCCAGGTGATTGATGGCCTAAATTGCGCGACCCCGACAACCATTCAGGGGCCAGATGTGGCCATCTAGCTGCCATATTTGGCACTCTGACCGCCAGATCTGGCACTCCGACAGCCAGATTTGACTGTGGAGTGGCTAGACTTAAAAAAAAAACAATACAATTTTTTTTTTGTTATTTTTAATTCAATAAAAGTCTTTTATAAATGTAAATTTTACCGAACGATATTTTAGCCAAAGTTGTTTCTCAATATAAATTTTACTAAACGCTATTTACATTTCAGAAAATCCCCTTCACCCAAAGGTATTTGCATTTTGGCAAATACATTCTTCAGAAGCCAAATCAAATGAGCCCTAAGATGGACTTAAACAAGGAAAAATCCTAGACAAAGAGATTTAGATAGCTTATTTAGATCAAACCTAAGTGAGGAAAGGAGTGATGCAACGGATTGGAGGACAGGGCGCATGACAGAGGCGGGCGATGGTGGTGCACAACGGAGGTAGAACGGCTGGTGTTCTAGTGAGGTCGCGAGTCACAAATGGGTGAAGTCGCAAATGGGCCATCCATTTTCGATTGATGACTTATTTTTTCAAATGGGACCATCCGATTCTAATCTAACTTTTCAGACCTATATTCACCCAGCTCTTTAAAAATCTACGACTCATACAATCCATTTATAAAAACTTTGAGTAAAAAAATGGGTCACGTTCACATTTTGACACCTTTATCCATCGCATGATCTTATTTAATGAATCTATATGATCGCATATTGGGAATTTTTTGAAATAAAACAAATTATTGTACGCCATTCTCATCCTCATCCAGCGGCTGACGGTTGATTATACATTAGCTCTGAATATCGAGTCACAGAGCCGAGCGCGGCCTCTAAGTTCCCCTTTTCAGGAGCTAGCCTCGGACCCAATGCGAAACTACAGACAGGGAAGATGCAAATCCAAGCATAGCTATCAGTGTTCAAGCCGTCAGACACAGACACGAAATAATTTGATCTATGGACAGCATCGTTGTAGTAAAGGTCGTATTTGATTTTGGAAAAACACCATCATTATGGGAATGTACGTGCAGTAGAGATGGAGTGTAGGGTCGATACCGTGTGATTTAACCACCACACTGAACGCAACTTAGGGACTAGCTAACGTTGTGCCCAACAGAGAATAGACAATACAGTACACCCGCCCAATTTGGCCCAGGATGTCTCGTGACGACCGCCCTCATACTACTTCTCTCGCCATTCTGTAGGTCCCGGCCCGAACACCACTGGTTTCATTTGCCCCGAAACGATCGAAACTTTACCGAATTTACCAATACCGTACTGACTTGTCGAATGCAATACATAATATTTCAAAACAAGAATATTATTTTCGAATTTTGAAGGGGAAGTCATGAGCAACCGGTAAGAGCAGACAAACAGCGGATAAGTTTCAACTTCCAACCATTGTGTCTTCCCTCCCACTACCAAGCAACTAGTATACCAAAGCCAATGAACAAAATCCGAGTCTCCTTTAGATGGAAACGTACCAGTGCCCATCAAATCATACACTCATTCCATAATCTCAGAATTCTCACACTCCTGAAAGATGTTATGGACTTCAACAGAGAAATTTCATAGCAGGACTTCCACATTTCAGATGCAGATGGCAGACAACTTGTCCAGTTCACTCCCATCATTAGCAGCCAAGGCGGTACTCACATCCCCAACAAACTCAATGGATTAGTAAGTCGCATGAATAACATTTACCATTCAACAACAAACCAAAACTGTCCCAACATCTCATTGCTTGCTTAATGAAACTAATTATCTCTTAAACTTTGATCCGCTTTACTTCACTAACATTTCAGCAATCAGGCCAGGCAAAGCACATCGTACAACTAAGGCAAGGAAATAACCTTGAGCTATAACTGTATCAGAGTCCACGCAAGGAACTTTAAACTTGACGATCAAACAAAATACACTACCCCAAAGACATTGAATGTAACGCCCATAATTAAACGTAATAAGAACTCAACGCTTCTTGGAGACACCAACAGTTTTTCCTCTACGTCCAGTAGTCTTTGTGTGCTGGCCACGAACACGCAGGCCCCAGTAGTGCCTCAAACCACGGTGGTTCCTGCATTATTGCAGTGCTAATGTCAGATACTGAAGCCATGATCAACTTGCAGAAAATTCAAGAGAATACGATGTTGAAATCCACTTTGCCACCCCGGGGGTGGGGGCCTGGGGAGGAGAAGCAAGTTTGAAAACTAGCAAAAATAACTGGAGCGAAATGCTTATTACTAGCTTTTACAGTTGGCATTAATGGAAAAATCTACTTACAAGAATGTAATACTAAAAAGAATTGTGATGCAAATGCAAATCTGCTACCCACATATTCACATACAGAAGGAAAAAGGCCATTGGACAATAATTTTGTTAACCATCAAGACTACAGCAGCTAAAAAAGCAAATTTCGTCACCTGATCTTCTTCAACCTCTCCAAGTCATCTCTCAGCTTCATGTCCAATGCGTTTGAGACAACCTGAGAGTACTTTCCATCCTTGTAATCCTTCTTTCTATTCAAAAACCAGTCTGGAATCTTAAATTGGCGTGGGTTGGCAACAATGACCATGAGGTTGTCTAGCTCAGCAGCAGTCAATTCACCAGCCCTGGTGGAAAAGAAACACATTCTAGCATTAGCACATCAGAAATACCAGTTATCTTGCAAGAAATTTTAGACCAAATCATACAAGGGACTAAAACATGCTAGATTTTGCATCCTCTTAGCACCAATTAGATGCACTGTAAATAAAATAAGAAACAATGAAAAAGGAACTCTGACAGAAAGGAAATGAGGCGCCTGCACAGTCAGCATATTTATAGCATACTCTATAACATAACACCTACACAACCCCAAAGTAGTGAATTGAAGTCCCCAAGTCATTGATAGATTTCAGCCAAGTAAAAGTGCAGAATTAGAAATTAAGGTTTCCACCAATCCAAGTGCCCATCATTGTTTCTGATTAAACCCATGAAATGTCAGAGGTCATTGTTTCCTCAGACAATGGACCTCCTCGTAGAACCGTGGGAATCGCTGCATCAAGCCCACAACTGGGCAGATCTTCTGAATGCCCTGGACTCAACAGCAGATCAGACTAAAGAACAGTCGTCTTCTCTGATTCTACAAATCAGATTCGAAGCAAATCACAGGCCCAACAAAGGATTAAACTAATCATTAGTGCTCTCTTGCACTTCGATACTTCCGCAACGAAGACCACTATTCCCAATTCCTACTCAGATCACAAGACGAAACACCCAAAATCCACATGTTCCCTAGATCATCCACACAATCTGCAGATTGCAGATGCCGCAAAAATCATAGCTAATTCGCATCCGACAGTACCCAACTACCTAGGTAGCTCGACCCATTGCGGCAAACAGCTAAAATTCACAAACTTCTTCGCAACCACCGCAATCGCATGCGCACCGCACCGCACCCATTTCGCTAAACAAGAAAAACAACGCGGGCAGCACGACGACCGGTCGGGAGCGGCAGACGAGATGGGAAGCCGAACCTCTTGTTCATGTCGACGTCGGCCTTCTTGCAGACGATGTTGGCGAAGCGGCGGCCGATACCCTTGATGGAGGTGAGGGCAAACATGATCTTCTGCTTCCCATCGACGTTGGTGTTCAGCACACGCAGGATGTGCTGGAACTCCTCGTTCGCCACGAGCGACTGCCCAACACAAAAATTCAACACAACACAACACGCTCCCGGTCAGTCAGTCGATCGATCGAAGCAACAGAACGAGACCCGGAAGCTCGGATCTGAGCGGATCGGGTCGGGCCGAGGAGGAGGAGCAGCAGCAGCTTACCATCGTCGTTGCGCTAGCAGGCGAGCGAGGCAGAGAGGAGCGAGTCTTGCTTGAAGAGAGACGGCTGAAGGACTGGAGCTAGGGTTTTGAGTGTGGTATTTATAGGGGACTTCGACGGGTTAGGGTTTTCTTTGGTGTTCCTTTTCCCCCCTCGTTCTTCTGTGCATAAAAATTGAATTTTTAAATAGGATAGAAAGCACTGACCAAAAAAAAAAAAGGATAGAAAGCTACCAAAAATATTAAATTATGTCAATTCTAATATATTTATTCTAAACATTATTTATAACACCAAAAATCGTAAACTTATATCTATATGACAAATTCGACCTAAATTTGGATGATGTGATATATTTATCTTGAAACTTTTTTATAATAACAAAAATATCAAATTTGTATTTATATCACACATTTACTCCAAAAATTTAGTGTCACAAAAAAAAAGTATTCTAAACATTATTTATAACACCAAAAATCATAATATCTATATGACAAATTCGACCTAAATTTGGATGATGTGATATATTTATCCTAATCTCAAATGTGTATCTCTATGACACATTTACTCAAAAAATTTAGTATCACAAAAAAAAATTATAATTTTTAGTGTGACAAAAATGTGGGAAAAATGTGTTAAATAAATATAAGATCGCAATTTACAAATATTGGAAGTAAATGTGATATAGGAGTATAAATTTAGGATTTTTTTTTTTTGGTGTTACACAAAATATTTGGGATAAATTTATAACAATTGACAAAATTTTAGGGTCTTTTTGTGGCTTTTTCCCATATAATATTGTTAAAGGCAAATCAGGTGAACATCTCATTTTTTAAAAAACAATTAGTGAAGCACATTAAAAGATCTATTTTTGAAAACATAAGAATTTTCGTATGAAGCGTGTTTTTTTTTTCATAACTTTTTTTTATTAAGTTTACAGACGTTGTTATGGCATCCTAATCTCCTTTTTTTTTTTATGTGGAAAGGATAATTATGAATTAAGATCGCTTGAGCTTTTATCTAGGAAAAATCCACAATGAGAAAATCATAGGAAATCATGGAACACTTATATTTTAACTTTGGAAAGAAAATAATAATTTTGTAATTTCTCGCAATAATTAAAACAAAAATAAGTGATGTCCTTACTTTTAATAGTAATAAATTCCTTGAAGAACTAATCTTCTCTCGACATCTAACCTATACATTTTATAGTAAACATAGATTTTCGGACATGAAATGAACTTTTTTAATGGAATGACTCTCTTCCCATCTTAAATAAATATTGAGTTTTTCGAGAAAATGAAAATTAAAGGAAATTAGACTTGTTGACACCTGGTTAGTCGTCAAAAAATAGAAACAGCAAAAATAGACACTTGGGTAGGCTAGCAAATAGCAATAGATTTTTTTATTTATTTATAATTATTATCTAAAAAATCAAAAAGAAAAAAGAAAAAACGAAATGGGCCGGGCCCTCCTTCTCTCTCCCTCTCTTCCTCCCGTCTCTCTCCCTCCCTTTCTCTTTCCCTCAGCGCTCTCTCTGCAGCGAAGGACAGCGACGCTCGTCACTCGTGCAATGGAGGGCGCAGGACGCAGGGCAGGGCCTAGAGCAGAGTTTTCGGTCGAGGCCAGGCAGGGGTTTTTCTTTGTCCTGACTGACGTTAGGGCTTGGTCCGACCAAGAGCACTGATGCCGTACGCTTATAGCCAGCATGAGGTGAGCCGTTGTCTAGAGGACCAGCTTTGCTAGAGTCGTGCTTGGCTCGGCCTGAGCCAAGCTAGGGTTACTCGAGATGGGCTGCTATTTGGAGGCAAAAGGGCCGGTCCGGCGTGGGGAAACGGGATCGAATAGGAAGTTGGGCTCGATGGGATTGAATAGGTTTAGTGGGTTTGGGTTCATTTGGTTTAATGGGTCTAGGCTTGGTGTGGGCTTGGCAGAGGAAATGGAAGTTGGGGTGAGATGTGTGTTTAGGGTTGACAAGACTGGTCCTTGAATGGATCGAGCTCATGAGTTAAGCCTAGTACTAGCGAAGGCCCAGGTTGGGCAGGACCGGAGTCCGTGCTTACCCTTTCCGGAAATCAGGGTCCGACCCGAGTCCCATTTTAGTAGAAATTATTTATTTTAAAACTATTAAAAATATTTATTAAAAAATTAAAAAATAGGAAAATTCTATAAATTAGATTTTGATTAGTTTTCCTATATTTTCGTGCTAATTCTAGTTCAGAATTAGTTTAAATTTTCCTAAATTGGAATTCACGTAGTTTAGGATTTTGATAAACGTCTTAGGGTTAGCATAGTCTAAACAAATGTTTAAATCTTTGGAAAAAAGTTAAACCCAATTCGAAGAACCTCATAAGGCTCTACAATAGGGTATTGTATGTTATTGGAGAAAAATGTTAGGTTATTAATTGTGCATTTCAATTTTGATTATATACTCGAGTGTGCACTTTCAACACGTTGATTGTTATTTTCTTTCTTAGCATAGAAAGGATAAATCCTAGGATCTTAATAAACAAAAATTGCATAGACACGTAGTGGATTGGAACCTTGGAGCTCATAATTGGTAAAAAGACTACCCAAACACTTCAGTGATTAAATGATCAAGTTTTGGTATTGAAATGGCACTACTTAGATAACTAGTGTAACCAAGTTTTCAATCCTAAATCTCTAGTTGCTAAGAAGTGAAATTATGCTCTCATACCTCATTTTGTCTCTAGTTGACCTTAATAGGCTAATAGCAACTTTTCATTTGGAATTATCATAGTGCTAATTGAATTGAAAGTTGAATATCCCAACTTCGTGTGAGGTGAGGGTTTGGGAGAACTCATGCTGATCGAGGATTGTGGACCTATCTTTGGCATTACCTCTAAACCTAATCGGCCGAGGGTAGTCCCTCAAAGGGTAGGTCTCGACAAGATCTATGGATGTTGGATGCACTAAAGTTAATGACACGAGTCTTTTCTTTTCCAAATAAAAATTCTAGAGTTTTGCCATAAAATGTGAAGTTAAAAGGATAATCTTTTGAAATCTCAATGTACATGCAAATATTTAGAGAGTGATAGTTTCAGGGAAAATTATTTGATAAAGAAAAAAAGTATTAGGAAATTCATTTTTCTAACTTTAAGCATGCATATTTTCTTTAAGTGTAAATAGTTTTTCATTGATTGATTATTTTCAGCACCCCAAATGCGTGAAAGTATGGAAAACTAACTCACAGAAAACTTCTTCACTCAAACAAACTAGCCCTTAATTATATTATCATTTATATGCAACAAAAATTGACTATATATAATAGTTGTGAAGTGAAGCGAAATATTATTAAATGTCTAATTATATCATGATTTATATACATGTATTAGGAGAAACGTATTTCAAAGTGCCTAATTATTCGTGTAATTAAATTAACATTATCACCGTTGAATTAGAATGTGTCAAAGCCTAATATGTCTCTTTTGTAATTAAAAAATATTTGAAAATTCTAAGGATAAATCCATACAAAACATGGGCCGAGAACTAGTTAGATAAAATGTAAAGGTGTGATTAAATAGCATTCAAAAGATCCACTTATTTTACAGTTATTAGGCTGGGATTAATCAATGCATTTTGAAGAAAACTAACCAATTAAAACTCAAAGAAATCTGATGTGGCGCTCTTTCTTTTGCTTAGTTGGCACAATCTTAATTGACCTCTCTAGTTACCAGTTACCTTTCTTTATATATACGAACTACTAAGCACGCTTGTGCATTTAACCGTTTGTGTAAAAGTATAGCATTTTTCTTAAAATCTGTTAAATTGCATTTAACCATTTTGTCATTGCAATATGAAATAGGGATATTTTATATTTAATCATTATAATATTGCGAAAAAATAAATGCCTTCCAAGGAGTTACCTAATAGGGAGATCTATAGAAGATGTTGGATCTTTTATTTATTTATTTTTTTGGGAAATTGTCCAAAAAGTCTTAAACCTACTGTATGGCAATTAATTTAGTCTTAAACATTTTAATCATACTAATTTAGTCCTAAAACTTTTGCCAATTTGTCAATTCAATCATAAACTTTTCAATTGTGCTAATTTAGTCATTTTGACTAATTTTGGTCGGAAATTGCTAACTTGGTGGTCCAATTGATGTTGATAATCTTATATGGAATGGTTGGCATTGACATGAAAATTTTTATTTATTTATTTATTTTCTTTTTAAAAAAAATTTTCCCCTTTTTTCTACATAGAGTTGACAATTATTGTTGGACATTGGGCAAGGGTAGACAACGCTCACCGGCTGATGGGCGAGGGTTGTGAAGCTCTCATTAGCCATTGGCAAGGGCTTGCGAACCCTCGTTGTGGCTGGCGAGCCTACACAAGGGCTGCCACCCCCTCACCTAGTCTCAAATTTGACGAGTGTCGTGGGCCTTGCTAGGCACAATGAGGGGGGCAAAGGTCATGCGTTCTCATCATATTTGGCTAGGTGAGGGCATCCCGGCTCTTGCATAGGCCCTTGCTAGCCACAAGGGATTATCTTTAAGAGTGACAAATAGAATTCTAAAGAATTACCAATTCAGTTTTTAAAATTTACCAATGTAGTCCTTTTGGCTAATTTTGAAAGGAAATCGTTGACGTCATGGTCCAATTACCAACGAGCATCCTATATGGTGCCGTTGGTATTGACATAGTCGATCATTTAATTTTTTTAAAATTCAAATTATTTTTAATGATTTCATTTTTCATTTCATTTCTTTTTTTCTTCAATGTGCCGACGGTCCACTGGCTGAGGGCTGGTGACCACTAGTGGTACCAAATAGGATAGTTGACATTAACTAGACAACCACCATCACCATTTTCTGTTAAAGTTAGCTATAAAGACTACATTGATAATTCGTTATAAGGTTTAGGATTAAGTCAACACAATTGCAAGCTTTATCATTGAATTGGCAAATTGTCAAAAGGTGTAGGACTGAATTGGCTATTGTACAATATGCTTATATATATATATATATATATATATATATATATATATATATATATAATTGCTTATTTTCAACATTAAAGCTTGTTAAAACTAATGTTTTGCTATTGTTCAACAAACCTCATTAGTAGAAATACTAGTTGTAAGCAAAATAAGACAAGAGTGCAAGAACGGTACTCTTTGCAAGCAAAATGATCAATCCCTTGAAATTTAGAGTTCAAGCTCTCTAGCAATTCAATCCATCGGTCATTTATTGAATTCAATGAATATCAAAATAGAAGAGAATTAACCCACCCACATATGGTTACGCTGGTTGAGGTTTGCTCCTTGAATTTGGCCACAAGGTCAGGGGTTCGACTCCTAGGGTTATGCTCCGTGATTTCAGTGGGGGGTCCTAGTAGTGGGTTGTGCCAGTCTCCTCCGAGGTATAATCGGTGCTATGCTCCTGTAAGGTGAGTTAGGCCGGATCCTCGGTATCAAAAAAAGAAAAAAGAAAAAAGAAAGAGAGAATTAAAGAAGAAAACGCTCACATTATAGCAAAAGGTATCATTATATACTCTAGCAATTCATTTCATCGACTTCCAGAATTTCAAATTCGAGTTCATAAGTGAAAGCCTTTAAGGACGTCATTCATTATTTGTCAAGAATCTTGATTGGATCGGCTTAATTCAATGAGATACGCGAGTGTTTCCTTTCGGGATAAAATAGTAGAGATGAGACACAGCTATTCCTTTTGGCGTTAGTTTCGACGTTATGAAAAGAGTTTCGTATTAGTTACAAAAAACTGTTTGAGCATAATTACTCAGTCCACATGTAGGTGTACAAGTTTGTCACTGCAACCCTATCAAAGTGCTAGAAATGAAGAGATCTCTGACGTGAGATATCAAATGCCCAGACACATGATGATTAGAAGTTCGCTCACGACTTGTCTTGAAACTTATGACCTCGTTATACCCATTGTGATCTTTTTACCACTAGGTTACCTCGCTCCTTGGTGATAACAAGTGACTGTTGAACATTTCAGAAAGACAGAGTTCTGCATTTTTTTTCCGTCAAGCCATTTTGACGAGAATCAAGAAATTTGGGAAGCGATAGCAACCCTGAACTTTCGCGCTAAACTTGATGGATCGGTTAGAACGTGTAAGATTTTTCCATATTTCTTAACTTGCCCCTCAAATTGAAACTCCGTATCCGTCGCTGTCATGAAAGATAAAACTCAACTGAGGGCAATCGGACGCCACTCAACATTTTGTTATCGAGGATGACGCTCTTGCTGAACCAAGTCAAAGATCGATACGAGAAATCCACGGCTTGTCGACAATGAGATAATTACATGGTTTTCTCTCTATTTATAGAGAGCTGGAGGTGATAACTTCAAGATCTTCTTTTAATGCCCGTCTGCGTGCGTGTCTGTACATTATGTTTACAAAAGATGATTAAACATCTTTCAAAGTATTGATGGATCGATGAGTGATCAAAAAGATTAAGAATGATCCTTTGTTAATTTTGGCTAGTAAAGTAAATAATAAGAAATTTAATGATACGGAAACCGAATACAATGGTATCCAACCTTGTAGATTGCAGGAAAGTACAAATATAATAAATTTGTAGAAGAATGTTAAGTTATGTGATTGATGGTTTACAAAGAGTACACTTGGGTTATATATAACCCTCCATGATGTTTAGATATAACAGTCACTAAATTTGAATAAAGAAGTGATTTCCTAATAATATCGGTGGTTGCAAGAAGTTACACGATCTCATATTATCTAGCAACACTTACCCATGAGAAGTTACAAACATTCGATAGAAGAAACTACCTAGTAATTATGTTCTTGGGTCGATTTATCATTGTTGCCTTCGAGTTCCAACACTTGGTAAAATTTACAATAAATGTCGATGACCTTGTCGACTAATGAAGGCTCTTGTCGACAACTGGTGATGTTTATTATCGATGACTTCCTTGGAAAGTTGTCAATTCCCTTTGAGTTGTTGATTGTTTTATTTAATGTTGACCAAACCTTGCTGTCATAGAGTAAGCCTAATACTTTTCGATAAAAACAAATAAAAATCTGTCATTTTCGGGTCGCATATTTTCCACTCCCACCATAGCTAATAGATTCCTTGTGACAACGTTTTGACAGTCTCAACTCTTGTAGGTCCCATCTTTTTAATGCATTCTTCATTTGCTTTTCTTCTTTTTCTTTTTTCGCTCCATCACTTGTCATAATTTATTTCTCAATGTTCTCTCCGTCTCTCTCTAAAACAACCACCTCATGTCAATAATAAACAAATTTTTTACACCCCAACGTCTATCAACAGCACCAAAAGATTAAAAAACGCCCATCACCGACACAAGCTACCCACTAAGTTGAAGCCTTGATTTCTAGAAACCTCCTCCTCACCCAACTAGTCCTCTTCCATCTCCATTTCTTCAACTCAAAGCTCAGTTGTAAGTAAAAAACCATCTCATATCTTTTCACTCTTCGCTGTTCACCCCCATTCCATCCCTTTCGCTCTGTGTTATCCGTTGTCTCATTTCACATTAGACTCTCTAATTGATTGATTACAGAGATAAGAAAAACTCCCATCAAAGATTCAGATCCAGGAGCTGAAGCCCTCACCCAAAACCTCATGAAGCTCATTAGCAGTGTCCGCTTCTCCACCAATATCTATGGCCCAAATCCGCCCTTGCTCTCACTAAGTTGCTTATGCAAACTGAAAAGGCCACCTTCAAGAACAACAATTCCATCCTCAAGACTGGCGAGGATTTGCCCCTCTTTGCCTTAGCGCTCTCTTCTACTTCTGTCCTGACCTTGGTTGCCAAGTTGCTGTCGCAAGCAATTGAGAGGGTTGAAGTGGTGATTACAAACTCGACCCTTAAGTCAAAGCCCTTATGATGAGGTGGCCTTGTTGCCCATCAATTGTTCAAATCCCCATTTTCTTGATTGCCGTGAAGAAGTTCAATGTGAGAGCCTTTAGGTCTATTGTGTTCTTAGGCATCAAACTCTGGCTATAGATTCAAAAATTGATAAGTACAACGTGGCCTGGAAGACAAGTGATAGAGATAGATAATGGAGCATTCTTTTTTTTTTTTTTACAGGTACTACCAGGGGTTGAACCATGATCACAATTAAGACGGAACGAAGAGAAGTAAAGAAGGAGGAAAATGAGACTCACAAGAAAAGAGAGAGAAGAAATAAACGGAAACCAAAACCAAACAAAAAAGGATGCTAAAAAAAGTGGGACCCACAAAGGTTGTCAAAACAATGTGATAGGGAGTGTTTTAGCCATGGTGGGAGTGGAAAAAGCGCAATCTTAACTTTTTATGGGTTAAATTGTTCAAAAATTCCTAACCTATTGTACTTTTTGTTAATTCAGTATTAAACTCTTCAAGTTTATAAATTAAATCGTAAACATTTTTACTTTTTTGTCAATTAAGTCAATTCGACTGATTTTATCCAGAAATCGCTAATGTGGATATTGAATATCCTACATGGCATAACTGACAATGATGTGGACAATTATTAATAATATTTTATTAAAATTTTATATTATTATGTTGAATATTTATCTTATATTTTCCTTTTTTCTTTGAGTTTTTTTTTTTTTTTTGCCAACAACCCTTGCTAGCCGTGAAGGCCTTGCTAGATCTAATGAGGGCCTTCTACCATCACCTGCCACCAGCGAGGCCGTGATGGCCATAGACAAGGCTTTATAGCTTCGTCGCCCATTAGTGAGGGTGCAAAGGCTTTGCCAAATTTGGATGAGGTTTTCATGGTCGGTGAGGATCACCAATCAAAGAAAAAAAAAGCAAAGAAATTAAGGAAAATAAAGACAATAAAAAAGATATGGAAATATTACTAAAATTGTCTTGTAAGTGTCGGCCATGTTGTGAAGCATGGTTAGCATCCATGTTAACAATTTTCGACCAAAGTTGGCCAGATGGACTCAAATGGCGAAATATGAAAAGATTTAGGACTTATTTAATGAAATTGAAAGTATTAGGACTAAATTGTTAAAAGTGCAATAAATTTAGGACTTTTTGGATAATGTTTCCTATTTTACGTGTCAACACATACATTCTAATATATATAGTTTTCAAATCGGTTTGATCATTCCCAATTATCCTTCCCAAAACTTTCGTTGGTACTAAAAAATCTAAATTGGGTCTTCAGGTCTTAAGTTGAACAATTCATTCTAGTTGTTTTAATTATTTTTGGACTAACATTGTTTGATTGCTCGAAAGCGGTTTGGAAAATCACTACCTGTCATCTTTGTGCTCGAGTGGAGCTTTTCTTCTTAAAGTAAGTTTTGAGAGGATTGAATGAATTGCATGACATATTGTCTACTTGCTTTTTCTTTTTCTTTTTTTTTTTTCAAAAAGAAAATGTTAAGCATTATTATATACAACATATAAACACGTAAGACAATGATAAAAAAATGCCCGTCAAATTTGATTTTTCTGTTTAATTACATCCACCAATATTTAGAACAAATAATATTTGGGAACCACTATGCTGTGATTTATCCATATGTCAATTAAATTTTAGTAAGTCAATGTTATTTTACGGATACAAATTTGATAATACAAGAGTTTTGGCATTCCTAGGATGATACTTACGAGAAACATCTGGGCGGCGATTCTCGCGAGGTTGGCGAAGTTATTGGGAAGTTTCCAAGATTTCACGCCTGACGTTATGTTTCATGGAGAATATGACATTCATTCGGGAATGTGTTCAGCAAGAAATAGTCATGGGCTAAAGTCGAAGGACATGCGTCCAAACTCCACTAATGATAGCATCGACGGACAGAAGTCAATAGCTGGGTCAAGTCAAGTAGTTTGTCGGGTGCTAACTCGTAGAATAACTAAAAAGAGAGAGAGAGAGAGAGAGAGAGAGAGAGAGAGAGAGAGAGGTGTTTTGACAATTCAATAGCCAGATATAGAAGCGAACCGTGGAGGATGAACCGGGAGAAGATGATTCTGGCGATGGCCTTCTTTATCTTTGTGCTTGCTTTCGCCGCGAACCGGCCAGCTGATGCTGCAGAACCACCTCGTCAGAGTCTGGCCTGGCCAGGCTGCCCGGACACGTGTGGCACCCTGACAAACATTCCGTACCCTTTCGGAATCGGACGTGGTTGCTTCTTGAGTCCCCTCTACGAGATCGAATGCCGGCAAACCCACAACATCTCCACTCCGGTACTTAAGAATTTCAGCGTAGTGTTGTTAGATATCCAGCTACCGCGACTTTTAGGCTCCCCGGGCCTCATTAAGGTCAGCCAGCCGATATCGTATTCACATCATAACTGTACGACCAACCGGCAAAATGATGCCCTAATGGACTACTCAATGGGCAATAACAGCATTTTCGGGTACTCCCGGGATGATAACTATTTTGTTGCCGGAGGTTGTGACAACCAGGCCTTGATGGTCCTCGATGGTAACCCAGGGGAGGTCCTAGGATGCAAGTCTTCCTGTGACGGCGGCAGACACAGGACTCACGGGCATTACTACTGCCATTCTGGTACCAGAGGCTGTTGTATGACTCCGATCACCAAAAATGTCGGCAAATACAGTGTGGAATTCAAGTCTTACGAGGGCAAAGCCATAGCGCCAGGGGATGCGAAATGCAGGTTCGCATTCTTGGTGGAGGCTGCATGGTGGTCTCGAGCTCATCTGAATAGTTTACCACTGGATGTTCCGGTGGTGCTTGAATGGGCGATCACCCCAGATGAGGAAAAGCTGCTGAGCAAACGAAGCAATGGGCACAGTAATAAAAACTCCGTCTCCTGCCAAACGCTCAAGGATTCTATTCGTATATCCTGTGCTTGCAATCCAGGCTACGAAGGGAATTCTTTTCTTCCCCTTGGATGCCAAGGTGAGCTTAGAACGCCCGCTTTTACTTTGTATCTTAACCTTATTCTTTATCCAAAGCCGGGTAGGACGATGGGTGCGTTTGGGAAGACTTTTGGGGAAAGTCTTTAGAAAAATACAAAGACTTTGAGCTGAAGGCGTTTTCCAAATGCAAACTATGTTTGGTAAATTGTAATTTAAAAGCCCTTTGTGAAGTACCTTTGAGCAAAATGGTGTTTGGGAGACAAGTGACTTTTGTAAAAAAAAAATTATTATTAAAAAAATAAAAAAATGAAAACCAGCAAGGGCAGGCGGTATCCAGCAGCCGGCGGCGACCCTCGGCGACCTCCGGTGACCTCGGATCTGGGCCGGCAAGGTCGCCGGCATCGCGCAACGCCGTTGCAACCTCCGGCGACCCCGGATTCTGGGCCGGCGAGGTCTTGCGACTTCGTCGCGACCTCCGGCGACCCCGGATCTGGGGTGGCGAGGTCTTGCGACGCCGTCGCGACTTCCGGTGACCCCGGATTTGGGGCGGCGAGGTCTTGCGACGCCGTCGCGACCTCCAGCGACCCTCGATCTGGGGCGGCGAGGTCGCGCGACGCTGTCGCGACCTTCGGCGACCCGGGATCTGGGGCGGCAAGGTCGCGCGACGTCACCTGGACCTTCAAGAACTGTTCGTTGGCCGTCGCGAGGCTACGCAACCCTCGCCAGAGGTCAGGGTGTGGCATCCCAGAAATTCAAAGCCAAGCCTTAAGGTGTGCTAAATGTCTTTAATTAGGTGGTAGAATTTTATGGCTTATGCTTTAGCCAATTCACCCTTGTATTTGATGAATTTTGCTTGTGATTGTGGAAATTTAAATTTAATTAGTTAATGCTTGGCCATATGATTTAAATTTCAATAATTAAAATATCCCAAGACTTTGGCCAAGATGAAATTTGAAATTTATAAATATTTATAGAAAGAAATTTAAAAAAAAAAAGGGGATAAAATTCGAATGGGCCTTGGGCCCATTAGCCTAAAGCTTGGTGGGCCAAGCTAGTCGGCCCATTGGGCCCAAGAGATGGCTGTCGACCAGCCCAAGGAAGAGTGGCCGGTTGGGCCAAAGCCCAAGCCCATTTAATTCAAAAACAAATTACAAGTGGCCAAAGGAAGAGCATGCATTGGCCATTGGTGAGGTGAGTTAATCATTGCAAATGATGGGCTTTTGGGGGAATAAAAGGAGAGAGGAGAGAGAAGTGGCCGGCTCCTTTGCTTCATTTGGCCGAGAAAAGAGAGAGGGTGAGAGAGAGAGAGAGAGAAATCGCGAGTGAGGGAGAGACCGAGAGAGAGGAGGTGGAGCCGAGAGTTGCTGCTGCCCGTCCGCCGTACGTCCGCCTAGTCCGACCACCGTACGCCGTCGTTCATCGCCGTTTGTTCTTCTTTAAGGCAAGTGGGGTCCTTAACTTCTTTTGCATGTCTGTTTTGTTGGTTGCATGTTCGGTTTTAGGGGTGGTTTGGGCGAAGAACCGAGGTAAGGGTTGAATGTGTTCAAGTTATGTGACTGTTTTCGTTCGGTTTATGGTAGTCAGTACCTTATTCGAGCTTGCATGTGTGTTTGGAGTGCGATTTTGGCTTTGGTGTCCTCATGAAAGTTGAAGCTAACATCTTGTAGTATGACATACTCGAATTTCATGGAAAACGATGGTGATATGAGGGGTCAAAAGCTCTGTTATACGGAGACCTCAGATCTGCGAAATCTTCACTGACCTTTTGTTGATTTCTTGGTTGCATGTTGATTTTTGTTGGAGATCTCACCTTGTTGTCTTCATGAAAGTTGTTGGTAACATCCTAAACTACAACATACTCAAATTTGAAGAGAAAAAAATGAGTATAGCCTAGTGAATCGGTTAGATCTTTGAGACGGTTGGTTCTGTTGAAGTATACCGAGACACCCGAGACTTCAAGGACTTAAAAGAGGATCATACTTTGGTTATTTAACCTAAATCTCTTCATGAAACTTGTAAAGGACACATTGATACATAACATACTCGAATTTCAGAGGAAACGAAAGGGACTAGATGGGTCAAACCTAAGTTTTTCGGTGATATGTACTCTGGACGAAACGGTAGAGGTTCCAGAAGCTTCGTGGAGTTGTATAAATTAATCTATGAAGAATTTGGCTTAGGGTTCTTCATGAAAAATGCACGAAAATGTGTTGGTTATCACCCTGTAAAATTTCGTAATTTTTGGAGGCCATATGAGTATTTTAATCGAATTAATTTGAAAACTGTGCAATCTGGCCATTTTCCGAATGTTAAGTGCTATTTTGTGGAAAATTGAGAAATTATGTAAAATGCAAATTGGCCATGAATTTTGCATAAAATTGTGATTCTAATTGTTTAGTGATTGTTTAAATATTATGATTTTGGGAGAATCATAAATATTAAATGAAATGTTTATTTATAAAAATAATAATAAAATAATAAAATAATAAAATAATAATATAATAAAATAATAATATAATAATATAATAAAATAATAATATAATAAAAATAATAATAATGGATTATTTTATTAGCCATGTATTCCATTGAATTTATGATGCATTGTTATATGACATAGATGCATGTATGATCATGAATTGTGATGCATGTGTGTGATTCATATGCCATGTAATAATAATAAGATTAAAAGGAAGGTGAATGTGGAAGTGGTATGTGAGTAAGGGGTTGTGGCAGAGGATGATGTCTGGTGGCCCAAAAGGCATAATTCCAGAGATTCCCTGGGAGTTTCAGGATGCCCGGAATGTAGGGGGGCCGGAAGCCCTGTCGGAGGTTTCTGCCCGAAGGGAGTGACTCGCGATGCCAGGATTGGGGTGCGAGATCCTTGGCTAGAAGGGTAAAGGCCGGAAGCCCTGTCGGAGGTTTTTGCCCGAAGGGAATGCCTCGTGATGCTAGTTGAGATGCGAGATGCCCGGAATGTGGGGGGCCGAAAGCCCAGTGGCCATGAGATGGCTGGAATGCTGGGATCCCTGTCGGAGGTTTCTGCCCGAAGGGATGGTGATGATGGTGAATTTGATGATTTGAGAAAAGATAATGTGGGGATCAATTGATAAGTAAAAGTGGAAAATGATGATATGATGTGATATGCATGGTGATGCATGGCTAATGATGATATGATGTGATATGCACGGTGATGCATGGCTAATGATGATATGATATGCATGGTGATGCATGGCTAATGATGATATGATGTGATATGCATGGCAATGCATGGCTAATGATGATATGATGTGATATGCATGGCGATGCATGGCTAATGATGATATGATATGCATGGTGATGCATGGCTAATGATGATATGATGTGATATGCATGGTGATGCATGGCTAATGATGATATGATGTGATATGCACGGTGATGCATGGCTAATGATGATGTGATATGCACGGTGATGCATGGCTAATGATGATGTGATATGCATGGTGATGCATGGTTAATGATGATGTGATATGCATGATGATACATGGCCATGATGATGATATATATGCTATAATGATGCATGAATACGCTTGACATCAAAAAGGTAAGCAATGCCTGCATTGTATGATGATATGCATGGTGCACTGAGTTGTTATTGGATTTCCCTATCTGCTGAGTGGTGGTACTCACCCCTTTTGGGGATAACATTTCAGATTAACACTATGCCGCTACCTGCTGTTTCGCGTGGGGTATTTTACGGTCTACCGTCTGATGTTGAGGTGGAGTGTACGGAGATAGATTGTCCCTCTGTGCCCGGATTGACGTTTATCCGAGTGCGATGTTTAGTTATGTATGATATCGGCCTGGCTGGGGGCCCTGTCATACAAGAGTTCCTGTCTGTGCACGTTCGACGGGATGGAGCGATGCGAGGGATGCTGCCGCCGCCACCACCTGACACACCGGGTTGGGTGTGAGACCTGCGCGCAAGGAGTAGGAGCTAAATCACTTTTTGATGTAGATAGTTGACGCTGGTGATGGGAGGGTTTGTGTTCATGTGATGTTAAGGGTCGGAGTCCCTTTTTGAGATTTTAGGTAGGACATGGCAGAGTCCTAACCTTTCTGGTTTGTGTACCGACCTGAAGGAAACCCCATCTCGCTATATGTATGTATGTAAGCAAAGCGTCAACGTTATTTATAAAATCATGATGTTTAGCTGGTGTGTATTTGTATCATGGGTTAGAAGGGAGATAGATGACGATGTGAATTTTGCTTCCGCTATGAGTCGCGCATGGGACCGCTTTAAAAAAAAAAATGCCTGTAATCTGGCAAGGCTTAATTTAGCCAAGAGATAGAGATGGTAAAAGATGTAACACCGGTGCTAGTGACGACCTGCGAAGGGTTCGGGGTGTCACACGGGGGACCTCGGCGAGGGCCGCGCTTGAGTCGCGCGACCTCGGCGAGGGTCGCGCCTGTGTCGTGCGACCCCGATCGACCGTCACCGACGCTACGCAACCCTCGCCTGAGGTCACGCGATCTCGGCGAGGGCTGCGCCTGGGTTGCGCGACCTCGCCGGTGGTCGCGCGACCCGAGCAGCTATCGCCGGGGCCACCTCGATGGAGAAGATGAGCACTGACCGGAGTAGCTGTGGCCAGCGCCACCCTCGACGAAGAAGATGAACAGTGCTCCTCACAAGGGCAAAACACGGGAAAACAAAATGTTCGTAAGGATAATTTTGGAAAAAAAAAATGAACAGTACCCCGAGCGGGCATGCCGAAAAAGCCGAAAGCCCAAGGCAGGTCCTCCCCTGCCTTGGGCTTTCAGCCTTCACAAGGCTGGCCTTCTCCAAATGGGGCTTCAAATATTTTTGCCAAACACCCACACTTTAGCCTAAAGATCTTTAGGGGCTCAAAGATACTTGGCAAAGTGGTTGCCAAACGGAGCCGATATACAAGCTCGAAATCTACGAAAAGCCTACGGGTACAGTTGGAATAATTAAATTGTTCAGATCAGATAATGGATGCTCACAAATTGGTGACATAGGATAATCCAAGAGAGAATTTGACCGCTGAATATTCCGTCATATATCTTGAAACCACCTCTTCTTTTTGCTTCTTTCCTTAACCCATGTATCATTCAATATCAATCAGATATCAATGAGTGCAAACAACCGAACATCAAATGCCATGGGAAGTGTGTGAATCGACCAGGGACACACCACTGTGTACTCCATAAGACCATCACCATGATAGGTATGTCGCTGCCTGTCCTCTCTCTTCTTGCTTACGGAACACGACTGTCTGTATATACATCAACTTCTTCTGCATGAGATGGGGAAATATATCACCATCTCTCCTCAATTTAACTGTGCTTTCATAATCTTTACTTTCAATAATTCTTTTAACTCAATTATATTTATGAATTTAATAATTTGATTGAAATCTTCGTTTCTCAACCATACATGATGCATCGTACTCGATGATCTTTCGAATTATATTGTTAAGTGAATCCTCCTTTCTGTTTTCGCTCTTCAAAGCGAGAAGGCACTTGTTCAAATTGGTGGAAGCAAATCCTAGGGCCAAGAGAATCTCTCAGAATGTTATCTGTTAGGTTCCTAAAGTAACTGCAGTTGACTTCTTTTTTACACAGGTGTGGGCACCAGTGTCGCAGCTGTAGTATTATCTTTGCTTCCTTGGTGGTCGTACGACTTCATCAAAAGAAGGCGCGCGGCAAAGCTCAAGCAAGAGTTCTTCAAACGTAACGGTGGACTTATCTTGCAACAACGCCTATCTTCTGTTGAGGACAATCACACGGCGAAAGGCAAGTTATTCGCCTCATTGGAGTTAGACATGGCTACGGACCATTTTAATGAGAACCGGATATTAGGTCACGGTGCTCAAGGAACAGTTTATAAGGGAATGTTGACCGATGGAGCAATCATCGCGGTCAAGAAATCCAAAGTTGTTGATGCAAAGCAAGTCGAACAGTTTGTCAATGAGATCGTTATTCTCTCTGAAATCAATCATAGAAATGTGGTCAAGCTATTGGGATTCTGTCTGGAGAGTGAAGTCCCTCTTTTGGTATATGAATTTGTTCCCAATGGAACTCTATACCAGTATTTTCATAATCCATGTGGAGGATTTCCTGTGCCGTGGGAGGCACGGTTAAGAATTGCCAATGAAGTTGCTGGAGCTCTTTTGTATTTGCACTCTATTGCGGCCATTCCCATTTATCATCGTGATATCAAGTCGTCGAATATACTTTTGGATGAAAAATATCAAGCCAAAGTGGCGGATTTTGGAGCTTCCAGATCAATTACCATTGACCAAACTCACTTGACCACAAAGGTGCAAGGAACCTTCGGATACTTGGACCCAGAATACTTCCGAACAAGTCAATTTACGGACAAGAGCGATGTCTATAGCTTTGGGGTTGTCCTTGTCGAGCTACTGACAGGAGAAAAGCCAATTTCTCAATTGAGGGCAGAAGAGGGCAGAAGTTTAGTCATGTACTTCATCATTTCAATGGAGGAGAATCGCCTGTTCGACGTTCTTGACAAGGAGGTATTAGATCAAGGCAAGAAAGAAGAAATTGTTATTGTGTCTAATTTGGCGAAAAGATGCTTAAACCTTAACAGAAGATATCGACCTACAATGAAGGAAGTGGCAATGGAATTGGAGCAAGTACGATCCCTCGAAAATCCTGTGGTTGCTTGGCAAAATGATGAATAGATTGACTGCATTAGAATCGGATCTATTCGTCCTTTGGGTGCGGTCTCCACGTTGACGCGATCGGAAGCAGATGTGGAGCTGACTTTGTTGGACAAGGATCAGTCCCTCTAGTACGATTTGCCGAGATGAAGATGCATTTCTCTGTTTGTGTCTAGTTTTCTATGATGCGAAACATCATGGTCAATCATTTTCCCTTTGTATGTGAGTTACAGAATAATGATATACTCTGTGTATCTTGAATCATTGGAGATTATATTATCTCTACTTGATTTCTTGTTAGTCTGCTCTAGCTTTTCAATCGGGTTTAATATCAATGACTCATGTCTATGCCTTTGGCAATGGTTGTCCATATACTTTTCCTTTCCATTCTCTTGTTGACTCTCCTGATGCACAATGCACCACACAAGCTACAAAGTGTCTAGCAAAGCTCGGCTGCTGCCAATGCTGCGGAGGTGTCACGATTCCTTTCTTGTTCTGTAGGAAGAAAGTCAGCGAAGGAAATGACTTCCATTTGATATGCACAATGAACAAATTACCCAAGAACAAACAACAAATCACAAGCAAACAACAAGCGATACTACTTCACAATGGTCTGAATACAATCACGAGGAAAGTATTCACGTTCTACAACGTTAATGTGACATCCCGATTTTTCCTCAAGTTTATTTTCAGTCAATTAAGTCGGGCAATTCATCTGTGCATATAGTTCGTTTCTCAGAGTTGGCCACTCACGAGAGAACTAGTTTATCGAGTAAAGTAATTAAGGAATTTTACCGCTTCTGACTTGGGGACTGATCACCCTCGGGTCGGATGCAAGAAAATTTCCCCAAAAGCTACTCAGTGGACTAGGCGCGCTAAAATCGCACTAGAGTGAAATTAACCGTGAAATTGAAATTGAATTCTGAAATTTGAAAGTCAAAGGGTGTTACAAAGCTTATTAGGAAGATTGGATTAATTCATGGACTTTAATTTGGACTCAATTAGAAGAGAATTGATGGAAATTTAAATAATTAAATGTGCAAGAGCTTGGACCCCGGCGGAAAACAAATTGGACCTATTGGAAGATGTTAGAATTTGAGTTAGTGGAAAGTGACATCAGCAGGTGATGTCATGGTGGAGGCCAAAATCAAGGAGAGCTTGACAAGTGTCACCAACCGATTGGCCCACCAAAAGTGGGGGTGTCTCATCCACTTCATCTTCAACCTCTAGCACCTTGGGGGGAGAGATTCGAAATTTTGGAGAGGGAGAAAGGATCCGGCGACTTGCAGCTGCTCGGACTGCCTTCGTCGCCCGCCCATCGCACGTCGTCACCGCCTCGCCCACCGTCGCATGTCGCCGTCGTCCGCCGCTCGTCCGCGTGTGAGGTCCCGGGTGCGAGGCCGTCGTGTCTTCGTCGCCGCTGTCTCCTCGCCCGAGCTGTTGGTCGCCATTCGTCGCCTCCTCGCCCGCTCGTCGCCGCCTCGCCCGCCCGTCGTACGCCGTCGCCGTCTCGCCACTGTCGCACGCCGCCACCGTTCAGCCACCGTTTCGTCCCCTTCCAAGCTCGGTTAGTTGCTGGAAAAACTAGCAAGAACCAGCTCCTTTTAAGCTCGGTTTGGTTCCCTTTTAGTGCTCATTTGGTCTTGATCCGTGTAGGTTTGTCGTCGGCGTCGTCGTGCTCTTCGCTGGAGACCTGTCGGAAAGCGATTCCGGTGAGTTTACCTCACTAATCCGCGATTAGCAAGATAATGATGCCCTAAGTATGTTTAGCTTAAGTTGATTGAGATTAGGTGGATAGATTGGCTTAATTAGTGTGGATTATATTAAGGTGATTAATTAAGGTTAAGTGTGTTTAGTTTAATGGTTAAGTATGTTTATTTTGTTAACATAAACCTTGATGTGACTTAAAGGAGTTTATTTATGATTTAAATAAATGCTTCGAAATTGTTGGATTATTTAATAATATATCTTATCCCGAAATTCATTAAAATATTATTTATAAAAAAAAAAACTCGAAAAATTTATTTTGACCCTAGTTGCTCAGAACTTCGTGCTGATCGTGGTTGTGCTTGTAGAATTTGAATTTGATGATTAATTGTGGCAAATTGAGTGTGGATTGCGAAAAATATGGATATTATTATTTAATTAATTTTCGGAATAAAATAAATTATTTATTTAAAATTCGAAAATTTCGTCGGGACCCTAAACTCTCTGAATTTCGTGCCGATCGTTGCTGTGCTAGTAGAATTTGAAATTGATGATTGGTGGTGATGAATTGTGTGTGATTGCGATTCATGAGGATTCTTTAGAAAAACCCTAAGTGTGGGAATTGATGGGAGATTGGCCGTGATTAACCACCTATTAGAGGTCGTGCCTAGTGAGGCCGTGATTAACCACTGATTGGAGGTCGTGCCTAGTGAGGCCGGGATGGACCACCTATGAGAGGTCGTGCCTAATAAGGCCGCGATGAACCACCTAAGAGGGGTCGTGCCTAATGGGGCCGTGATTGACCACCTATTAGAGGTCGTGCCTAATAAGGCCGCGATGAACCACCTATGAGAGGTCGTGCCTAGTGAGGCCGGGATGGACCACCTATGAGAGGTCATGATGGACCACCTAATTAAAGGTCGTGCCGAGTGGGGCCGTGATTGCCACTGATTATTAAGCCTTCCTATAGGGTCGAGATTGGAAGTAGTAAGTGATTCACTAGAATGGCATGTAATCGACCGAGTCGATTGATCGCTGAGACGATCCCCATGATTGAGCTGTGATGATGATGTGATTGTATCTTCGTTGTTGAGTTATTAGAATTACACGTGATTGAATTAAATAAACTGTGCTAACTTGCAGATAAGGGCTAAGGCGAGGTAAGTCTTCTTGATGTTGTGGCTAAGCTGCTTTGGGGCGTATTTACTTTCTAATAGGGGTTTATGAGGGGTGAACTTGCTGAGACAAAGTCTCATCCCAGTTTGGGGAAAAATATTACAGGACCGTAGATGGCGGGACCCCCAGAGAAGAATGGACTCCCAGTGCAGATCATCGAGCACGTGCACAGGGCCCCTGACCCTGGGAGCCATTGGGTCTATGAACTGATCAAGGCTACCGTGTGGATCCAGGAGACTGAAGATATTAGGGTGCCCCATAGGTATAGGGCTTGGTTCCGTTTTGGGACCAATGGTTTTAGGATTGGTCCGCTTGACAGTTTTGACATCCCCCTGGCTGTGATGGATGCTCTTCTAGGAGAGGGTGTGGCTGACCTTCCCGATGGTAGGGTGGACAACCCGCCATCTCCGAACCCTGCACCGTCAGCCGTGGAGGATGTGGGATCGTCGAATGAGTCCAATTAGTAGTTGTAGGACCGTTCTTCTTTTTGGTGGGCTGATACTTATTGTGTAGGTTAACCCTCTCTTGATGCACATAGACTCTGACCCATTTTGGTGCATAGGCCCTGGATCCGGTTGATGTATGTAAGCCCTGGTTTGTTGATGATATATGAAAGTATGTTGTTTGATGTTGAGTTGATGTTCCTGCTGTCCTATCCCGTACGCTTTTGTAAGGGGTTTCTTAATACGTTCCGCTTGCGCATTAGAAAGTAAAAATCAGGGTCGGCGACACTATCTGGGAATGTCGCATTTGCATGACCATGTCGGGTTTTTCACGTGTCTCGGGGTTCGGGGCGTGACAGTTAATGCCGATTATCTTTTCAAAGTAATAATCAAATTGCCTTTTGTTTGTTCTTGTTTGATGGAATGCGAGAGACAAAATGAAGAGCGTTCTTTTCTGAAACATTCTATTGTCATCTGTCGATTATCTATTGAAGTCATCCTATTTATACTTCCTTTAAAAGATAATTACTCATATCCCTTCAAAGAGTGCCTTCTCAATCACGTTACATTAAGACGAATCGGTGCCTTAATCACTCCTCATCAGGGACGTATCATACAAATATAACATGTTTGAAATTGGAGAAAACTGTTATCTCAACAAATGATTCGAGATCAATTGCATCTTTAAGCGCCTGTTCCAGGCAAGGGCAGGCTTAGACGTGCTGGAGATCACCCTGGCAACTTATCGCAAAGGACAAGGCAATGTTCATGTCTGATCTCCGATCAGATATGCGAACGGCTTCGGCAAGTGAAATACCAATGCGTCTGCTAGCTTGGAAGGAAGTCCACTTGTGTGACGAAGGTCTTTCGGTTTGGCATCTTTTCCCTCCTAGTTAGAAAGAAAAGTAAATGTTCAAGAACTCTTCACAAAAATTGTGACTTGACTAACTAGAAACTAGTCTAGAAAACTCCAATTCACTGAGTTACTTCAAATGTGAACGCATAATTTATAAAATCGGATTAATACAAGGATAATGATTTACAGTCCTGACTTTAGCAGTGATCTAAAAGATCTAGCATATAAATGAAAATCAAAATGCAGAATAATATAATTTTATTTAATTTATAAAATCGGGCGTAAGTCGGTGTTTGTTTGTTTTGGTTTGGTGTGTATTTATGAGAGCAGAAGAGTTTTACATTTTTCCCCTAGCCATTTGGACGAGAATTAAGGACTTTGGAAGCAATACCAACCTTGAACTCTCGCACTCAAGTTGATGCGTTGGTTTCAACCTTGAACTCTCGTACTAAAGTTGATGCATTGGTTAAAACACTAAAATTTTATTTGTTTCGCAAAAAATGTCTTCCAAGAAGATCATCTTCAACCAAGCCAAGATTAGTACAATAATCCATAACTCTTCGGAATGAGATACTATGCGGTTTCTCTTAGAGAACCAGAGGTGATTTCTTCAAGATCATCATCTAATATCCAGTGTGTGTGATTTCACAAAGGTATAGACAGTTTCAAAAGGTTTGATCTTTCCTAATTATCTTGGCCTAAACATTCGTTCATACTAAAAATCTATCATGACCCTTTAAGACATAGGTTGAATTGTTCATTCTAGGGGTGAGCAAAAGGAACTAATTGGACTGAACTAGACCACTTCGGTTTGGTACGAGGGGCGTCCTTCCGATTCCCCAGTTCCAATTTGGAGTCGGTGATTTCAGTCCAATTACAAGGATGATACGTCTAGACTAAATTCATTACTTTTAAAATTTTAATTTTATTTCTTTAAAAGTATCAAAGAAATAAATTGAACTCTTAATTATTAGGGATTTTCTCAATGTTGTTGAGTTGCAAATATTTGGACCAATCGCAAGAAAGGCATGCTTGAGTTGGCTTGGCTTTTATTCACAACCCCTCTTATGGACTTTGCATGCTTGTCTGATCATTGATGTGGGACTCTCAATGTGTCTGGCTTGTCTCTCCGGTGGTGTGCAGCCTTCCATGCAAATGCCTTCAATATAGGACTCTTGGCTTGTCTTTATTGTTGTGTCCATCCATGTGAATGTCGAGAGTCCCATATTGAACGAGCAAGTAGAAACCCTAAAAAGGGTTGTGAAAGAAAGCCAAGCTATATTCAAATCAAAGTATACCTTTCTTGGCCTTTTGGTTAAGATTAAATGTAGTATTTGTTAAGTGTGTAATGCTCACATAATTTTTGAAGCATTTTGATCTTTTTGTAGGTAAGGAGTAAATGCTTGATTTCAAAGGGGAAGGGGAACCGGTTTTCACCGTAATTCACTAGTTCTATTGGACTGCTTGGGCAGTTACTTCCACTTTTAGTCTAATTGGAAATGATGAAACACATATCTAAATGATTAATAAAAAAAAAAAATCCAGGATTCAATTACATTTTGAATTGACAAAATATACATCTAAATGAACAGTCACAAAAAAAGATAAAGCAAATTGGAAATTTTAGGAAAGTAAAAACAAAAGAATTCCTGACAATCAATGTATCATGCGCTTAATTATGTACAATACAACTTATTGTTGCATGGTCGTATATGTGTGACTCTTGCTCTATAACTTATGAAAGCTTCATATTTGAACCATATACGACTCAGAAGAAAATAAATATATTCAATGAAAAACTTGTTTTTGCTAAATATTAAATCAATGAACGGTGTATGCCCGACTTAACGTTAGAAAACATATCTTATTACACTAAAGCAAAAGTTCGGGGGTAATTTTAAGTACATGTTAATGCTAGAGATAGTGGGATAATTTTATCACATCCGTAATATATTTTAACAATAAAAAAATTAGTGGAAATTTTCGGAGGGGTATTAGAAAAGTCCAAGTCGTGAAATTTAGTGATTTTGTGAATAACAAAACATATTTAGGGTAAGTTTGGTAAATACTGTGTTCTGGGGAATAATTTTTGTTTAGAAATAATTTTTTTTAGTTCTATTTCTAAAAGCAATTTTTGAATTTTTGAAAGCGTTTGGTAACTGTCCAAAATTTCTCCTCTTGAGATATAATGTGTTTGGTAAGATTTTTTTTAATTTTTTTTTGTTTCTTTTAATTTTTTAATATTTTTAGTATATATATATATATATATATATATATATATATATTAATTTTCTCTTATTTGTTTTTGCTTTTCTCTTCTTCTTCTTCCTCCTTCTTTGTGACTAGTTGCCAGCCAGGGCCGTGGCTAGCAACCACTTGGGCGAGGTTCAGGGAACTCGTCAAAGGCTTGCTTGGCCACTGTGAGGCTAGCCTCACACCGGCTGGTGAGGCTCAGCCTCACCTTGGTTGGGTGAGGTCAACCTCGACTAGATTTGGCAAGGCCAAGCTTGCCTAACCAACAGCGAGGCTTGATCTCGTCAGGCCACCTCTAGGCCGAGGCTTGAGCCAATGAGAAATGAGAAGAAAAAGAAAGGGAAGAAGAGGAGAGAGAAGAAAAGAGAAGAGAAAAGAAAAAACTTAGACTTGATTCTGGGAATTGTTTTTGGAAAGAAGAAGTGATTTTTTTTTTTTTTTTGCTTCTTAATTCTATTCCAAATCTATTCTTGGAAAAAAAAAAGATTTTTGTTCCCCAAAACAAAAAATTTACCAAATGGATTTTTGTTCTTTTTTTTGTTCCCAGGAAAAAAAGATGATAGAATCAGTTGCTCTTGGGAGTGTTACCTAATAGGCCCTTAGTGACCGGTATATTGGGATTTATCCCGCATGTCAAACGCTTTTAATGTGTTAATGATGTTCTATGGATACAAATGAAATAGTACAAAAGCTTTGGCATTGTTAGGATGATAGTTATGAGATTTCATGCCTGGCGTTATGTTTGATGGGAATATGACATACATTTGCAACAAACACATTTAGCAGGAAATAGTCATGCGGGTAATAAACGGACATGCATCCAAACTCCACCAACAATAGCATCGATGCACAAACGACAAATAGCAGTGTCAAGTAGTTCCGTCGAGTGCTAACTACTAGAGTAAATAAATAGAGAGAGAGAGAGAGAGGCAGACAGAACAAGCCGAGATTGAGAGGCATCATCAATCAATGAGAGAGAGGAAGACGTTGGATGCGGTTGGACAAACAGCGGCAGCGTCATATGTTTCATGGCGTGGTGTCTAGCTGTAGGAGCAGGCTGTGGAGGATGAACAAGGAGAAGATGATCCTGGCGACGGCCTCCTTTGCTCTTGTGCTTGTTTTCGTGGCGAGCTGGTCAGCTCATGCTGCAGAACCACCTCCACGGAGTCTGGCCTGGCCAGGCTGTACAGACACGTGCGGCAATCTGACAAACATTCCATACCCTTTTGGAATTGGACCCCGCTGCTCCTTGGATCCTTGGTACGAGATCGATTGCCAGCAGACCGGTGGCATCTCTACTCCGATACTTAAGAATTTGGGCGTGGTGGTGTTAAAGATCGGACTATCTGAAAGTTCAACCACCCCAGGCCACATCAGGGTCAGCCAGCCAATATTGTATTCGAATCTTAATTGTACGACCAACCGGCAAAAAGATGCCCCCGTGGACTTAAGGAGCAGTAATGGAGTTTTTAGGTTCTCCCGGAATAGAAACTACTTTGTTGCCGGAGGTTGTGACAACCAGGCCTTGATGGCCACCGATGATACCGCAGGGAACGTCGTAGGATGCAAGTCTTCCTGCATGGAGATAGGATTTTCGGTTTTAACCAGTGCGCTAATGGTACTGGTTGCTGTGTGACTTCGATCATCAGTGATATCGTCAAATACAAAGTGGAGTTCAAGACTTCCGAGGGCAAGGACTTAGCGCGGGGGGATTCAAACTGTAGGTATGCCTTCCTGGTCGAGCAAGGATGGTTGCGTAAAGCTCATCTGAGACGTTTACCCCAGGATGTTCCGGTGATGCTCGAATGGGCGATTACCGAATATGAGGAACAACTACTGAGCAAACAAAACAATAGTCTCGCCAATGGCAATTCCGGCTCCTGCCATGAGGACGTTAGGCCTGGTTTGGCTATTCTACTATATTGTTCTTGCCATGAAGGTTCCACAGGGAATTATTTTCTTCCCCATGGATGCCAAGGTGAGCTTAGAATGTCCGCTTTTACTTTGCATCTTAGCCACATTCTTTATCCAAAATCAAGTAGGATGCTATGCAATCTCGAAACCAATGAAAAGTCTGCGAATATAGTTGGGATAAATAAATTGTACAAATCAGACAATGGATGCTCACAAATCGGTAATATAAGAGAATCCAACAGAGAATTTGACTGTTGAATGTTTAGTCATATATCTGGAAACAATCTGTTCTTTTTCCTTTTTTCCTTCACTAAGCCATCATTTAATATCCATCAGATGTCAATGAGTGCAACGAGGATCCGAACCCCTGCCGCCGAGGGAAGTGCGTGAATCGACTGGGATCATTCGACTGCGTAGACCACAGGGCCATCATCATTACGAGTACATCACTGCCCGCTCTTTTTTTTCTCCTGCTCACGGAACGTGACTGTGTACACACCAATTCCATCTGTACGAAGGCGAAAGATATTGCCATCTCTGCTCGGATGAACTACGGTTTCATAATCTACGCATTCAACAATGCTCTTAGTACAATTATATCCTCCAACTCTATGCATTTGACAATTCGATTGAAATCTTTGTTTCTCACCTATACAAGATGCATGGCAAAATTGTCTTAAAAGTCATAAACTTATATACGACAATTAATTCAATTCTAAACCTTTTAATTATGCTAATTTAGTCCTTAATCCTTTAACAATTTGCCAAATTAGTCTTAAACCTTTTTTAATTATGTCAAATTAGTCCTAAACATTTTGAGAATTTGCTAATTGAATTACTAGTGTAGTCCTTTTGACAAATTTGGCCGGAAATCACTAATATGATAGTCCAATTAATGCCGGTTGTCCTATGTGGCATGGCTGATGCTGATAATGGCAATTTTTTTTTTTCAATGGGCCACCATTGTTGCCAGCCCTTGGGTGAGGACTCTCGCCTAGGCCCTTGCAGACCACAAGGAGGGGTTCGCAATCCTTGCCCACCCTTGTTGTGGCCAGTAAGGGCCTGGGCGAGGGTCATGACACCCTTATCAATCATAGTGAGGGCTCACGACCCCTCACTAGATTTGGTTCAAAGGGTCAATGACCAAAGAAAAGAAAAGGAAAAAAATGATTTTTTTTTAAAACTAAAATATTATAGAATGGCGGCGTTCCAGGACTTCATGAACTCTTGTTCATTGATGGATATAGAGAGTAAAACGTGTACTTACACATGGTCTAATAACCGAGAAGGTGTTAAACTCGTCAAAAAAAAAAAATACTTGATAGGGCTTTTTGCAACCTTGATTGGAGAGTCTCATTCCCTAATGTGGAGGCATATGCATTTCTAGCAATTGGTTCAGATCATTGTCCGATTTTTCTACAAACAGATACAATTGGGGTGAGGAAAAAGAAGAAATTCATATTTGAAGCTTTTTGGGTAGAAAATTTAGAATGCAAAAAAGTGATTCAAAGAGCCTGGAGAGCTGAGGAAGGCTACCCGGTTGGATATTGTGGGCAAAACTAGGAAGGTTGCTAATGCATTAAGGCGATGGAACAACAAAACATTTAGAAATGCATCCCATGAAATTCCTTATCTACAAGGTAGACTCACCGAGTTAATGAATAAGGCTTAAGGGAGCCAAAAACAGGAAGAATATCGCCAAGTTGTCCAACATATTGAAAGCTTGTGGAGACAAGAAGAAATGTATTGGGGTATGAGATCCAGGATTAATTGGATTAAATGGAGGGATAAAAATATGAAATATTTTCATGCTACCACAATACAAAGTAGACAACGGAATAAAATCTCTCTGCTACAAATTGATGATCACAATTGGAGTCGGGACCCTTTGATCCTTAAACAACACGTATCAAGTTTCTACCAGGCTCTATATATGACGGTAGGGTATAAAGAATATCAACCGGTGTTAGATCGATGTCAAGAAGTGATCACTATGGAGATGAATGAAACTTTAACAGGGCCTGTTACAAAGGAAGAAATAAAACTCACCATTTATCAAATGGGCGCAACAAAGGCACCGGGTCTGGATGGACTCAATGGATTATTCTACCAAAGTAACTAGTTAGAAATTCATGAGGATATTTTCAACATGGTAGACAATTTCTTCAGCCAAGGTATGCTTGATCCTGAACTTAATAGGACCCATCTTACTCTCATTCCAAAAGTCACAAATCCAGAAAGCATTACTCAATGTAGGCCCATTAATCTTTGCAATTTCAATTATAAAATTATTGCAAAGGTAATGGCCAATAAATTAAAACCCTGGCTCCCAGAGATTATTTCCTAAGAACAAAGTGCCTTCGTCGGGGGCCAACAAATTCATGATAATATATTAATTGTTCAGGAAGTGCTCCATCAGCTTCGAGTGAGGAAAAGAAAGCGGAAATTTTAGGCAATCCTAAAATTGGATATGCAAAAGGCCTATGATAGTGTCGAATGGGACTTTCTATGTGATTGTTTGTTGAAAATGGGATTATGTAACAAATGGGTAACTTTGGTTAAGTCCCGTATTTCCTCGGTGTCCTTTAGGGTCCAAGTAAATGGGGAGTCATGTGACTATTTCAAACCAACAAGAGAGGAATTAGACAAGGTGTCCATTTTCTCATTATTTTCTCATTATCTATTCATTATGATAGCAAATGTCTTATCCTCCTTATTACTAAAAGCTATCAAAGATGGAAGCCTAAAGGGTATTCAGCTAAACACACACTGTCCAATACTATTACACCTTCTTTTTGCAGATGATGCTATATTTTTTCTGAATGGTACAATTATTGAGGCTAAGAATTTAGCAAATATTCTGAAGCAATATTGCTTTGCATCGGGATAGTCCATTAATCTCAATAAGTCATGAATTTTCTTGGAAAGGAATTGCCCTCAAGTACTAAAACATAATATAGCAGCTGAATTAAGGGTGCCGATCATTGAAAAAACAGGTAAATATCTGGGAATACCTTTAGATTGGATGCAAACAAGGAAACAGATGTTTTCTTGGGTTCTAACAAGAGTCGAGAGGAAATTAGAAGGGTGGAAAGAGAAGCTAATGTCTAAGGCTAGGAAAGAAAAACTAATCAAGACAGTAGTCCAAGCATTACCCCAATTTGCCATGTCGATCTTTAGAATTCCTATATCAATTTGCAAGGTGATTGAAAAGAGAATTTCATCTTTCTAGTGGAAACAAAATGCTACAAGAAAGGGCATCCATTGGAAAAGATGGGATATTTTAAAAATAAGGAAAGATTGTGGGGCTTTAGGCTTCAAAGACTTAGTTGATTTCAACAGAGTGATGTTGGGGAAACAAGCTTGGAGGTTTATACAAGACCAAACTTCCATATGGAGTAGGATGTTGAGAGGTATCTACTTCCCTAGAGGTGATTTCTAGACAGCTAAAAAAGGTCCCCGACCCTCATGGGGGTGGCAAAGCTTACTTGTGGGAAGAGATGCAATTGAGCATGAAGTAAAATGGGAGGTTGGGGATGGTAGTAAGATCATCATTAGAGAGGATAGATGGCTAATATCAGGCAAGATAGGCGGTCCAGCAAATAAAAATGATCCTCTTCTTGTAGCAGAATTAATTAATCGAACTGAAAGGAAATGGAACTCTCAACTACTACAGGAGATGTTCAATGACAAACTTGCAAAAGGAATTGCAGCTACACCTTTGAGCCTAACACCTGGGCCAGACAAGATGATATGGATAGTGAATTAATTAGGAGACTATACGGCAAAGAATGGGTACAACAAGCTTCAAGACTCAGAAAGATTCCAAATGACAAATCAACCATCCTCGTCATACCAACCTCCTAAAAAGCTATGGATAGAAATATGGAAACTTAGAACTCCCCCAAAGGTCAATTTTTTTATATGGAGTACATGCAACAATGGTTTACCTACAAAAGAAAACCTACACAAGGGGAAGATTTTACATGAACAAGACTCCTTTTTGTGACCAAGTTCCTGAATCCACTGAGCATGTATTTATTCATTGTCCCTAGACAAAGGCAATATGGTCAGATCACAAAATGGTAGCCAATACTTCTCTAGAAATCAGTAATCGAATGGATAAATGGGTATGGGCAAATCTCATTGTGAGGAAGAGCTTGCAAGCCAAAGCCAAGTTCACCGAAGCTATTTGGAGGATATGGAAGGCGCGGAAATCATATCTTCAAAGGAAAAAACCCCAATCCGAGTTTAATAGTTGAAGAATCTATATTTTTTACACAACTACAATTGAAACAGGGAATGAATAGTACTAACCGAACAGAAGACAAACCTCCGGTAGCTGCACAATCCAGTGGACGCCCTTTAACAACAACATCAGAAGACCCACCGACCGACTTCTTCTTCAAGATCTTGATGCATAGCTCATGGATCAGCTCTGGACTTAAGGGATTAGTAGCAAGGGTGAAGAGAAATAGAGAGGGCATCCTCCTTGATGGATTTGCGAAACCAATTGTTGCCCCTTCTGTATTCGTGGCCAAAACCCTAGTTGTCAGTGAGGCGTTGAACTGGTGGAAAGAGAAAGAAGCCGCACGAAGTGAACGAATTGGAGCAACACTTTCGGCTGAACAGAACACGTGCACTTCAAATGTTCTTAATGGAGTCTTGGTGTCCGACAGCTTGCAAGCGGTGAAGTCCATCTTGGGTTGAGGTGAACCTCCATGGGTTGCACGCTCTATCATCCAAGATTGCAAGGAATTGTTGGGCCAACTTAAGGAGATTAAACTATGTTTTGAGTCCAGAGAATTTAATCAGGCCGCAGATTAGGTTGCTAAGGCTCATTGAACCGACTCACTCTCGATGAACTGGATTTTAAATCCCCCTCATCCTCTTTGGCTTATTTTATGTTTGGACATCGAATCGTTTTGTAACCCATCAGTCTCAGGTTAGTAATGAAATATCTTTATTTTCAACCAAAAAAAAAATAATCAAATGCCATTGACCAAACTCACTTGACCACAAAGTTGCAAGGAACCTTGGGATACTTGGATTTAGAATTCTTCCAAACAAGTCAGTTTACAAACAAGAGTGATGTTTATAGCTTTGGGGTTGTCCTTGTCGAGTTACTAAGAAGAGAAAAAACAATTTCCCAACTTAGGGTGGAAGAGGGCAGAAGCCTGGCCACCTATTTCATCTAGGGGTGAGCATGGTCTGGGTTGGGCTAGTCCACCCCTAACCTTAGGACCAACTCATACAGTGCTGGTCCTCAATTTTTGGAACCGAGGACCAACCCTATTGAGCTTGGGACCGAGGACCGAACCAACCCAATAGGTTTGATCCGGTTTCCAGGTCAACTCAGGACCAAATAATAATTTTTTATTTCATTTTTTGTACTACTTGAAAAGGCAACCAAGGACCCTACCGATCCAATGGGTTCAATGATGAGCGAGGTCAACTAAGAAAGGCAAGCGGTGAGGGTCAAGTGGGGTGAGTGTTGAACATAATAAGCATCGAATGTTGGGTCGGGAGCAACAAGCGAAGCGAGCATCGAGTGGTGAGTGGCTCGAATGACCCAAAGCAAGCAAGACAAGTGTCGAATGGCAAGTGGAGAAGTTGTTTCTTTCGATTTTGGCAAATTGAAGACAAAGATGACAAATAAGACAGAAGAGAACGAATACTAAAGGAGGATGCCATAAGGAGCTGTTTATGCCTTTTTGAATGTCGATAGGAATCCTCACAAAAACATTTTCCTCCTACGTAAATTATAACTATTGACATTGTAAAAGACATTAAAAATCTAAGTTATTAAAGAAAAATGTAAAATTACTTGATTTTTTTTACTAAAGAGCTATTTAATGTTGTTGACGTTATTTATTTTAAGATTTTCTCTATTTAAAAAAATTATAAATAATATATTAGATGGAGAAGAATTGCTTGTTTTGGTCTAGGAATTCTAGAACCAAGGACCGACTCGGTCTCCCTAGGAATTGGACTAGGACTGGCAGGGTTGTGCTAGTCTAAGGTCGGTCCAGGGTTGACCCTAGACCGATGCTCACCTCTAACTTCATCAATAGGATGGAGAAGAATCGCTTGTTCAATGTTCTTGACAAGGAGGTATTAAACCATAGCGAGAAAGAAGAAATTATTGTGGTGTCTAACTTGGCGAAAAGATGCTTAAACCTTAAAGGAAGGTGTAGGCCCACAATGAAGGAAGTGGCAATGGAATTGGAGCAAAATGATGAAGAGATCGACCACATTAGAACTGGATCTATCTATCCTATGGGTACAGTCTCCACATTGACGCGATGGGAAGCAGATGTGGAGCTGACTTTATTAGAGGACGATCGGTCGCTCTTCAACGATTTGCCGAGATGAAGAAGGATTTCGTTGTTTTGTGCCTAGTTTTCTACAATGTGAAACATCACAATCTCTCTATTTGCCCTTTATAAGTGAGTTACAGAATAGTGTTGATTATTATAGGAAGTGGCCCTTATATTATCTCCTTCTCTTCTTGATTTCTCATTGGTCTGCTTTAGCTTTTCACTGCGGTTTACAATCTATGAATCCTAATGCACAATGTCCATTTGCTATTCCTTTCCTGTTTGCAATCATTGTCTCAACAAGTGGTCCAAGATCAAATGCAGATTTGAGCGCTCGTTCTTGGCGAGTGTGGGCTTGGACGTCCTTGAGATCACTCTGGCAACTAATCGTGAAGACCAAGGCGTTGTTCATGTCCAATCTCTGATCATATATGTGAACTACAACGGCAATGGAAATACCAATGCTTCTAGGGAAAATTGTCCAAAAGTCCTTAATCTATTATATAGCAGCTAATTTAGTGCTAAACCTTTCAATTTTATTAAACTTGTCCTAAACATTTTAACAAATTGACAATTCAGTCCTACAATCCAAAACATTTTAATGATTTGTTAATTTAATCCTAAATTTTTTTAATAATTTGCCAATAGTTCTTCTAACCAAATTTGGCCGAAAATCACTGATGCGGTGGTTTGATTAGCATTAGCTATCTTACATGATATGGACGATGTTGACATGGAATTTTTTTATATATTTTTTATTTTTCTAAAATTTTTATAATTTTTTTTTATTACTTTATTTTCCTTTCCTTCTTCCTTTGACTAGTCATCAAGCCCTAGTAGCCAACCGCTAGGCAAGGCTTGACCTTAGTGTTGTTGAGCAAGGCTCACCCTCGCTAGGTTAATATGTTCACATGAACATCAAGCTTAATATGTTCGATCTTTCCCTAGCTTTGCGAAAAGACTTTTCATTATTGCTACTCTCATCAATGATAGCAGTATATTTCTCAACTTGAAGTACTAACTCAAGATCCAAGACACCTAATTGAAATGGACTTGTTCACTTGAATCAGAGAAATTGATTTCATTCGATAAAGGAACATACAAAGCATGCTTATGAAGAGAAACATATGTAAATACTGCAAATATGCAAGAAAACACTCATACGTCAATGTTTTGACAATATCACACAATCATAGTCAAATTAAATGATACATGTAAATCATAGTTCTCCTTTGGGTGATTCTACGATATACAAACTTACATTAAACCATAATGATGCTAATAACTTTTATTTGGTAATTATAAGTATATCTTGTTAAATTTATTTACTACCTTTGGATATTAAAACAAACCTAACAACACATTAATTACCAACTATAATAATTATGAATTATAAGAAATTAACTAACCTTTAGGTGAATCCCTAAGTTCTTATAGTAAATGAGTTTCAATATACCCATGACACCGATAAGGATATGTAACATATCAATTTCAATCATAGCATCAATTAGACACGGGTAATTGAACAAAACAATATACAATATCAAAAATTCAAAAGACCAAGTTCCAACCACTTTGGTGACTAACAAACCATTCATAATTGAATTTTTAACATTATAAAACACAAACATTCTCCAAACATTCTCCAACCACTTTGCGGCCCCCTTCCACTCTTCCTGTTTTTTATGCAGCTAGAGTGAAAGTTTTTGGCGCCGTTTGTACTTTTGTCCTAAGCTCAGTAATATATTCTTACCATTACCAAAAAAAAAAAACATTCTCCAAATTGACTTACCAAAAAAAAAAAAACATTCCCCAAATTGCATGCAAGGGCAATACCGTAATTAACGTGTAAGGGCAAAGCTGTAAAACAGAATACCAAAGGGGTAAAAACATAAGTTTATCAACAAGGGCCAAAATGATAAGTCAATGCGGCTAGGGTACAATCGTAAATAATCAAAGAAGAGGGGTAGAATCGTAAAATAAATAGCTAACGGGCAGAACTTTAAGTGCACGTGGGGCATGTGGATTCCACACACTTGATCGTTAGCGCACGTGGATCCACGCGCCTTCTTCCCCTTTGTGCCAGTTCGCCAATTTTTTTCCCTTTTTTCACTTCGTTTCCTCACACCTTCCAATGTTTAGGTTTCTCGTGAAATCATTTCAATAATTGGTGAATAACAAGAAAAAGACCAACCTCATTCAACAAATCTTTATTCAAAAACCATACATTTTCAATAATCATGAGATCCAAAACTATGCTTCGATACCGGTTATTAGAAATAATGTAATTCTTTTTGTGAAAATTTGAAAAAATAGGGATCTTTGATATTCATGATTTTTTATGATAAGAGAGATGAATGCATGTCATCATCCACAGCAATATCATTGAGAATAATTGTTGTAGAAATTGAAGAGATGAAAAAATTTGATTTCTCTCCCTTGATTCACTTTTCTTAATGTATTTTATCCGATAGATGATAGAATACAACCTTCGTTGTCTTAAGTACAGATATGACCAGACTCTGTTTATACTAATTATCAATAAGGGCCTTTTATCAAAGTAAATTTTTATAAGAACTATAACTTCCTCATAAAAAATTGTACATTTTCATGAGAGTTGTAACTTTTCATAGCCAATATTTCTTTTATAACATTTAAATAATTATTAAACCATTAATTAATAATATCATGAGGGCTACAATAATTCTTACGACATGAACCTATCTAGCGCTTGTTATGCCAAATGAAGGAGAAGGAGAGGAGGGCGATTAGACTTGGAAAAATCACTCAAAAGAAAGTCGCTAGGATCTCTAAGCACTTCTTAGGGTCTTATATTTCGGTACTTTAGGTCGTTTCCCTTCATGTACCCAGGTCAGTTGGCCAGCGTAAATTTACCTGGTTTACATTGACAAAAAAAAAAAAAAAAGCCAATTCTTCGGAACTGATGAATAGTAAAATTTGATTGGTTTATCGAGTTTGATTAAGAAAGACGACTCAAAGGACATGCGGAGAAGTGGATATGGAGAACTATATGGCACGGTCACCGTGGATTACATGACATGGTTAATCTCCGTAAGGCAGAGGACGTGTATTATGATCCAGTGATAAAGACAGTTGGATGGCCAATTAGCGTGAACATAGAAAGGAAAACGCATGGACCAAGGATGTCGAATTGGAGCGTCGGTGCGAAGTAACGGTTTGGTATTTCGATGACCTCGAAAGTCGTAGCCGCTTACAAATAGGACCAATGGAATCTCGAAATGTGCAGTTGTGACCGGATACTAACCGCTCGTTAGCAGTTATAATTTAGTGGGCTTTGGATACCCACTGTTGGTAATCATTGTTACCGTCACGCAATTCCCCAATGTTTCCGACCATTGAATTAGCATGTTGTCTTTTGCTCAAAAAAATAAAATAAAATAATAATTAGCATGTTGTCTTTTTATCATTTCCATTACTCAATAATTTACCATTCATCTTCACTATAAAATCAAGCGTTTGGCCTGTTTAAGATCAACGTAGAACCCCCTTCCACAAAAAACCAAAATGAACCTTTCAGGAAAGGATTTTTTCACTACTTGGGAAAGTCCCCATTTATAGTGAAATAATTAATAGTGGGGAAAATTATCTAAAAATTTCTAAATTTGTTATACAGTGGTTAATTTAATTCTAAAATTTTCAATTTTGTCAATTTAGACTTAAATCTTTACTAAATAGGCTTCCCGTACAATTTTGGATGGAAATTAGTGATGTGTATGTTAGGTGTTTTACATAACATGATCAATGCTAATAAGAACAATTTTTGTGATTTTTTTTAACTCTATTCTTTTTCCCTGAAAGGCCGGCAGGGGTCGCTTGGGCCTCGGCGATGGCTGATGACCCTTGCTGGCCACAAGCTTGGGCTACGTAGAACAGTGAAAAGAAAATAAATTTTAAAATTTTATAAAAAGAATTCAAGAATTTTTGCGAAGAATTATAGAAGATATCCATGTCATCTATTTCCAATCAAAATTGGCCAAATGAACCAAATTATCAAAAGATTTAAAACTAAATTAGTCAAATTTTCAACAAATGTGGCTGAATTAACCGCTAAATAATAGGATTAGATCTTTTTGGATAATTATGCTGTTAGTATGATTTCATGGATACAAGTACAATAACAATGGAGTTTTGGCATTCTTAGGATGACACTTACGAGAAGCACTGGGCGGCAATCATTGTGGGGCTTGTTAGGTTATCGGCAAGTTTCCTAGATTTCATCCATATTATTATCTCTAAATCCACGTATTGGTTTAATCCCCGGCTCAAATTACCCGTTAAACAGGCTATGATCATGCCTGGCGTCATGTTTGATGGACAATGCGACATAAAATTTACCGCCATATTTAGCAAGAATAGGAACAATAAACGGATACGGACAAAAGTCGAATGGCAGGAGTCGAGTCCAGTAGTTCCGTCGAGTGCCAACTGCTAAGAGTAGATAAATAGAGAGGGCGAGAGAGACAGAACACCCGAGACTGAGAGAGGCGTCATCAATCACCGAGAGAGAAGTAACAGGGAGCGTTATATGTTTCATGGCGTGCTGCTTGACAATTCAATAGCTAGCTGTGGGAGCAGGCTGTGGAGGATGAACAGGGAGAAGGTGATCCTGGCGACGGCCTTCCTTGCTCTTGTCCTTGTTTTCGCGGCGAACCGCTCAGCTGATGCTGCACAACCGCCTCCTCCGAGTCTGGCCTGGCCAGGCTGTCTGGACGCGTGCGGCCATCTGACAAACATTCCATACCCTTTTGGGATCGGACATGGCTGCTTCTTGGATCCCTGGTACGAGATCGATTGCCAGCAGATCCAGAGCATCTCTACTCCGGTACTTAAGAAATTCGGCTTGGTGGTGTCAGATGTCCAGCTACCCAAAAGTTCATCCTTCCCAGGCTACATTAGGGTCCGCCAGCCAATATCGTATTCACATCCGAATTGTTCGACCAACCAGCAAACGATGCCCCAGTGGACTTAAGGAGCAGTAACAGAATTTTCACGTACTCCCGGCGTAAAAACTATTTTGTTGCCGGAGATTGTGACAACCAGGCCTTGATGGCCATCAGTGGTAAAAACAATTTTGTTGCCGGAGGTCGTGACAACCCGGCCTTGATGCCCATCAGTGGTACCCCAGGGAAGGTCATAGGATGCATGTCTTCCTGCGGTGGAGACAGGACTCTCGGATTAAACCAGTGCGTTAATGGTGCCGGTTGCTGTGTGACTTCAATCATCGATGATATCGGCATATACAGTGTGGAATTCCAGACTTTCGAGGGCCAAACCGTATCATCAAATGATGCAAAACGCAGGTTCGCCTTCTTGGTCGAGCATGCATGGTTGAACCAAGCTGATCTGAGCAGTTTACCGCCACATGTTCCTGTGATGCTCGAATGGGCGATTACCCAATATGAGGAACAACTACTGAGCCAACAAAGCAATAGGCTCGTCAATAACAATTCCGGCTCCTGCCAGCAAAACGTCAAGCGCGGGTTGGAAACCATACTATATTGTTCTTGCAATCCAGGCTACATAGGGAATTATTTTCTTCCCCATGGGTGCCAAGGTGAGCTTAGAACGTCTGCTTCTACTTTGCATCTTAGCATATTCTTTATCTAAAATCAAGTAGGATGATATGCAAGCTCGAAACCAATGAAAATTCTGCGAATATAGTTGAGATGAATAAGTTCATCAAATCACACAATGGATGCTCACAAATCGGTAATATAAGAGAATCCAAGAGAGAATTTGACTGCTGAATGTTTAGTCATCTATCTAGAAACAATTTGTTCTTTTTCCTTCCTTCATTAATCCATCATATAATATCCATCAGATATCGACGAGTGCAAAGAGTATCCAAACATCTGCCGAGGGAAGTGTGTGAATCGACCGGGATCACACTACTGCGTAGACACAAAGGCCATCATCATCACAAGTACGTCACTGCCCGCTCTTTTTTTCTCCTTCTCGCGGTACACACCAATTTCATCTGCATGAAGGCGAAAGATATTGCCATCTCTGCTCAGATAAACTGTGCTTTTATAATCTGCACATTCAACAATGCTTTTAACTCAATTTTATTTTCCAATTCCATGCTTTTGACAATTTGATTGAAATCTTCCTTTAAGATGCATAGAAAAATTGTCCAAAAGGTCCTAAACCTAGTGTACGGTGGCCAATTTAATTCTATATCTTTCAATTATGCCAAACTAGTCTTAAACCCTTTGACAATTTGCCAATTTAGTTTTAAACATTTTAATTATGTCAATTTAATTGTAAACATATTGAGGATTTGATAATTCAATCATAAACCTTTTAATAAATTATCAATGTAGTCATTCTGGCTAATTTTGGCCCAAAATCGTTAACGTGACAATCTATTCAATGTTGGTTGTCCTACATGGCATGGTCAATGCTAACATTGACATTTTTTAAATTTTTTTGGATTTTTTTTATTTCTTATTTTCTTTACTTTTTTCTTTTTTAGTTCAATTGCCAGCGTTTGGGCGAGCCCTTGCGAGCCACGGCGAGGGGTTCACAGCCCTTGCCCCTGAACAAGGGCCTTGGAGAGGGCCGCAACACCATCGTCAAGCATAGTGAGGGCTGGCAAGCGCTTGCCACATTTAGTTCAAAGGTTCAATGACCAAAAAACGAGAAAAAAATAAAGAAAATTAAAAAATTCGAAAACTTTAAAAAAAATTAAAAATTGTCCATGTAAGTGTCGACTGTACTACATAGATAGTAGGTGCTAGCTAGATCGCTGTGTCAATGATTTTGGCTAAAATTAACCAAAATGATTGCATTAGTAATATGATAAAATGTTTAAGACTAAATTGGCAAATTCTAAAAAAGTTGATCACTAAATTGGCAAAAATAAAAAAATTTGGTGGATATGTTTACTAAAAGTTTTAAAACTTATCATCGAAGTACAATTAAGTCCTATAACTTTCTAAAAGTGCAATCGAGTAATAGAACTTGCTAAATTGATGCAATCAGGTCGTTTTGTTAACTTTGTCCAATTTGGGCAATGGAAAATATTGATGTGGCTTTTTATTTTATTTTATTACTCTCTCTCTCTCCTACACAATAATGACATGGCCAAAACAACAAAGATAACCCCAAAACAACATTTTGATACAAATTTGATTTTTAATATAAATATCAATTAAATTAAATTAAAAAATAAACAAGATTTTTGTTAGAAAAATAGCGAGGCTGATGGCCATCGTTGGTTGGGGCGGGGTATGCTACCTTTTTTCAAAATTTAATTTAATTGATATTTATATTTAAAATCAAATTTAAATGAAAATGACGTCATTTGAGCTTATGTTTCTTGTTTTGGCTATGTTAGCGTCACATAGAAGAGAGAAAGTAATAAAAAAGCCATGTCGGCATTTTAAGTTGGTCAAATTGGACGAAATTAATGAAAGCACTCAATTGCATCAATTTGATAAGTTTTGGGACCAAGTCTCAATTACACTCTTAAGTTTTAGGGACTTCTATTAAACATTTTCGAAGGTTTAAGATTGAATTGGCAAAATGTCAAGATGTTTGAAACTAAATTGGTAAAATTAAAAGATTTAGGATTTAATTGGCCATCATATAGTAGTTTAGAACATTTTGAACAAATTTTTTCAAGATGCATGGCACTTGAGGGGCTTTCAAATTGTTTTGTTGAGTGAATCGTCCTTTCTGTTTTCTCTCTTCAAAAGCAGGAAGGCACTTTTTCGAATTGGTGGAAGCAAATTCGTTGACATGAAGGTGAAATTGATCATGTAAATCCTAGAGTGAAGAAAAACTCTCTGAATATTATCTGTTAGGTTCCTAAAGCATTTGCAATTGACTTTTTCTTTACACAGGTACGGGCACAGGTGTTGGAGCCATAGTATTACTTTTGCTTTCCTGGTGGTTGTACAAGTTCATTAAAAGAAGGCGTGCGGCAAAGCTAGAGCAAAAGTTCTTCCAACGTAATGGTGGACTTGTATTGCAACAACGCCTATCTTCTATTGAAGACAATCACAAGGCGAAAGGTGAGTTATTCGCCTCAACGGAGTTAGACATAGCTATGGACCATTTTAATGAGAGTCGAATACTAGGTCGAGGTGGTCAAGGAACAGTTTACAAGGGAATGTTAATAGATGGAACGATCATTGCAGTCAAGAAATCTAAAATTGTCAATGTAAGACAAGTCGAACAGTTCATCAATGAGGTCGTTATTCTCTCTAAAATCAATCATAGAAATGTGGTCAGGTTGTTGGGATTCTGCCTAGAGTGTGAAGTTCCTCTTCTAGTATATGAATTTGTCCCCAATGGAACCCTCTACCAATATCTTCATGATCCATGTAGAGGATTTCCTATATCATGGGAGACACGGTTAAGAATTGCTAATGAAATTGCTGGGGCTCTTTCATTTTTGCTGCGGTCATCCCGATTTATCATTGAGATATCAAGTCATCAAATATACTCTTAGACGAAAGTTATAGAGCCAAAGTGGCAGATTTTGGAACTTCCAGATCAATTACCATCGACCAAACTCATGTGACCACAAAGGTGCATGGAACTGTTGGATACTTGGACCCAGAATTCTTCCGAACAAGTCAATTTACGGATAAGAGTGATGTCTATAGCTTTGGGGTTGTTCTTGTTGAGCTACTAACCAGAGAAAAACCAATTTGTGAACTGAGGGCGGAAGAAGGAAGATGTCTAGCCACATACTTCATCATTTTGATGGAGGAGAACTGTTTGTTCGATATTCTTGATAAGGAAGAATTAGATCATGGGGAGAAAGAAGAAATTAATGCTGTGTCTAACTTGGCGAAAAGATGCTTAAACCTTAAGGAAAGGTATAGGCCCACAATCAAGGAAGTGGCGATGGAATTGGAGCGAGTACGATGCTTCCGAAATCCTGTGGTCGTCTGGCAAAATGATGAAGAGATCGACCCCATAAGAACTGGATCTATCTATCCTTTGGGTGCGGTCTCCACATTGACGCGATCGGAAGCAAATGTGGAGCTGACTTTGATGGAGGACGATCAATCGCTCTTTCATGATCTGCCAAGATGAAGATGCATTTCGTTGTTTATGTCCAGTTTTTTGTGATGTGAAACATCAGAATCTCTTTACTTGCCCTTTATATGTGAGTTACAGAATAATGATGTACTCTCTGTGTGTCTTGCATCATTGGAGATTATAATATCTCTTCCTGATTTCTTGTTAGTTTGCTTTAGCTTTTCAATGGGGTTTATTATGTAAGTATGAACTCTTTACGTCTGTTACAATCATAAAAATTCTCCATGGTTTCTATAAATTGGAATATTTTTTTTTTAATTTTTATGCAAAAAAAAAAATTCTTGAACTATGGTGATTTCTATATGTTGTTAATTGTTTTTGTTTTATATGTTCTTCGTATTTTAAACATTCTTTTTACTTAGAAGTCGCCATTAGAGAGGTGGCACGAACTCGACACAGATGGAGCAATCATGAGGTTTTAAAGTTCGTGCAGCTAGTGCCAAAGGAACATTACGGGATGATGGTTGAAAGGGGGTGGTTGAATTCTCCGAATTAGTGTGACGTGTCACAGTCCTTGAGTCTCTCATACTCGTTATGCTTGTGAGTGGAACTTGGGTTATCAAGTGAAAGATAAGTGATGCAGAGAAGATAAATACAATTGGTTTGTAGGAGTAAAGTCAAGAGAATTGGTATTAAGAGTTCTAAAATAGAAAAATAATATTACTTTGGAGCTCTCAAGGTGGGGTTAACCTCTCATACACAAACTGGTCAGGAGTTTATGCTGCACTCCTAATCAGGGTATAGCAAGCCAAAACTAGTCGTCAAGCCTAAAGTAATATGTTATCTCATTTGATAGACTAGAACACTTGTGCTAAATTGGGCATGATACGACCTCATATAAGGAAGGTATTCACCCTATTATTCTCTTGGACAGCTATTGAATAATGGCTAGTCTAGTGACTTCTGCTCGCTAGGTGTTGCACTAGTTGTTTAGCAGTCAAAGAACTGTCAACCCATGAAAAAAGGACATTACTGGTTATCGTCGAGACTTCAACTAGAAGTGAGAGATTTGAACTTCTTAGTTAATAGTGGTGAATGATTGCTCTAATGTATCATGAAGCTTCTTTAAAATGGAATCATTATATTAGAATGTGTATGATAACTATTCTATTTCTCTGATTTTTTTTATTTCTTTTTGAGAACAGGTTTAAAATACATATTCGTTTGGTAAGACAATTTCATTTTTTTATTTTTGAGAAAAAAATTTTAACTCAAAAATATGTTTGGAATAAAAATGAAAAATAAAAATTTTCTACTTTTTTTTTTTTTTTATCTTTGGAATAGAAATGAGAAATAAAATCATTTCTCATCTCTCGCCCTTGTTGCCGACTAGTCGCCGACTAGCTATTGCCCATCCACTGTCCACAACTGTTGATCGCTTGTCATCCACTGCTGGCTGCTCAAGATAAAGATATTTAAGAAAGTCTAGCAAATGAATTTTTGTTTTAGGAATATAAATTTTATGTCTTTATCAAACGCTTATTTATGCTTAGAAACTTGTCTAAGGAATAGGAATAAAACAAAAGATAGAGTTTGGGAATATAATGGATTATCATTCGTGCCCTAGTTACTACCTTGCATAATGAGAAGAGCATCAAAAGATTACATTCACTATTGCATTAATGCAAGGAGTTGATAAAACCGATGGAGGATTGTAGGTCATCGGGAAATTGTTGTTCTTATCATGTGTTAGAACTATTGCACAGGATGTCCTAAATTTTGTATATGAAATGTAATCAAGTTCCAAATCTTTCATTGATTCAAATAAGTATTGAGTTTTCATTAAAAAAAGTGCAATCAAATCATTCAATGAAGAATACTTAAAATTGCATGCACATCGCTCAAAAAGTCCTTACATGATATTCTTAAATTGTACTTCTCATCGTATTATTATACCCAATGGCATTTTCCAATAAAAGTTGAGGACTTATAAACATTTAGGACAAATGTACCCTCGAATATACTGTTTTTTCTTATAAAGTTTATGACTCGATCACACAAAACAAGAGCCAGTGGTGCCATTTCCATTTGAGTCAATGGGTCTGTTTGGTTTAACTTTACGAAAATGACTTTAAGAGAATGCAAATATTTTTGAACTAAAAGGGTTTCTCGAAATGCTATACCGTTTGGTAAATTATAATCTCAAATAGCATAGAAAAATGACTTTTTTTTTTTGGTAAAAGGTAAGAATATATATTAAACTTTGAAGAAATGAACAAGAACTCGGCACCGTAACTCACACTTTAGCTGTGGGGCAGGGAGAGTGTGAGGGTGCCGGAACAAAAAGAAACATAGAGAAGGAAACAAAGCAGCAACTACTCGGCTGAACTACAATTAAAAAACAGACTAATGACCCTCAGGCACCCCTCCAAAGATTGAAGAGATGAAGGAGAGCTAGGAAGAGGACGCCGAGCTGAAGATGGACGGATCGAACCCCCAACTTCTCTGGAGTCGCTTGTTTCTTAGAGTAGGCGGGACATTAGAGAACAGAAGAGCCTTATCCTTCACAACCTTGATCAAGTGATTCTTCATTGCCGGAATTGCCAAAGAATCACCTCGAAAGATGATAGAATTCCTTTTTTTCCATATGAAATGGCATAAAGCCCCAAAAGAGAAACGGGCAATACTGTGAAAAAAATCTTTGCCGGATAGGAATTTGAGAGCCCAAGAGAGGTTGTCCTTCCAAACTCTGTTCTTCCAAGGTAAATTACATCTAGAAGCCCAAAAGAACGCAAGAGTCGCAGACGTTGTGCACTGAAAGAACAAGTGGTCCACGGAGTCTGGAACGGAGCAGCAAAAAAGCACAAACAGAGAACTCAATCCTCCCATAAGAGAGAAGGAGAGTCTGAGTTGGCAGCCTATTTTTTGCTAGCAACCACAAATGAAATTGAAATCTGGGTGCAAGGTCATTGTCCCAAATAAGAGGAGCCCAAGACACTCGATTCTTTTTAACCCTGATGTATTTCCAGGTAGAGGCAACAGAAAACGAACCTGATGGATCTTCTTGCCAGGTGAAGCGGTCAGAATCAGTAGAAAGAATGGGTATAGTAATACCCATATTTGCGAGGGATTCTCTCAAAGAAGCACCCACGGGAGAATAAAGGTCCGCCACTACAGAAGAGCTTGGAAGGCGACAGCTCTCCATAAGGTCCGGCGGGATAAGTAAGAGAAGCGGGCCACACTCCAGCCAATTGTCGTGCCATAAGGAAACAGAGGAACTGTGGCCAATCTTCCAAAAGAAAGAGAGCCTAAAGTGTCTTCGAAGTTGAAGGATTTTTTTCCACGCCCATGAACACGTAGTGGGTGTGGAGGAGTTCCAAAAGTTGTCCTTCTTTAAAAAATAAGAATGGATCCAACGACACCAGAGAGATTTTCTATCGGTGAAGAGAAACCAGATGTACTTAAGCAAGGAAGCAGTATTGCAGTCTCTCAATTTCCGAATACCCAAGCCACCTTCATTTTTTGGGAGGCAAATGTCATCCCAAGATACTTTGGCACCGCCTCGGCCAAGCGAGGTGCCTTTCCACAGAAACTGTCTTAGCAGTTGTTCAATTCTATCGAGAACAGAGATAGGCAGAGAAAACACACTAGCCCAAAAGGCTTGGATAGAATGCAGCACCGACCTTATAAGTTGGAGCCTTCCAGCAAAGGATAAAAAGCGGTGGGCCCACGATTGAATTCTTGCGGTAATATGATCAATCAACGAAGCACAATCAGCTTTCCCAAGTCTTGAAGTAATGATGGGCACCCCTAAGTACCGGACTGGGAGTCGACCTTCTTGAAAGCCAAATGCAAGCCGAATATTCTCTCTGATGGAAATAGGGCCTCCTGAGAGAAACACCTCGCTCTTGTTTTTATTCGGACTCAGTCCACTCCAAGATGAGAATATATCAAGACTTCTCTTGAGGATCGTGGCGGAAACCCAATCAGCTTGACAAAAGAGAAAGACATCGTCGGCAAAGAAAAGATGGGTCAACTTTACCTTCTTGCACCTCCAAAAGTATTTGAAGCCTTTCACTGAAGTACGGGCATTTAAAATCCCTGAGAACACATCCATAACAAGGGTAAAGAGGTACGGCGACAAAGGGTCCCCTTGGCGAAGGCCTCGACCTCCGGAAAAGAAGCCATGAAGTTCGCCATTAATAGAAATTGAAAACTTGGGTGTTCTCACACACACCATTATCAAATGGATGATCCATTCCGGGAATCTTAAAGCTTGCAGAGTGAGTTCCAAAAAATCCCAATCTACAGTATCATACGCCTTTTGAAAGTCTACCTTAACAGCACATTTCGGAAGGTAAGGATCTAAGTGAAAACCAGAGAACAATTCCTGAACAAGAAGAATGTTATCTCTAATTCTCCTTCCTTTAACAAATGCATTTTGAGATGATTCAACCAAAACATTCAAAACAGTAGCCACACGATTAGCTAGAATTTTTGTAATAACCTTGTAGATGGTATTACAACATGAGATAGGTCTAAAGTCTGTGATTGCAGTAGCATTCTGAACTTTGGGAATCAACGTAAGGATAGTACTGTTTACCTCTTTTAGGAGGAAGCCCGAAGCAAAGAAATCCTGAACAGCTTCAATAACCAATGGCCCAACAAGATCCCAGTTGGTCTTGTAAAATTCAATCGAAAAGCCATCAGGACCCGGAGCTTTTCCTCTTGCTAAAGAGAAGAGAGTATCCTTGATCTCCAAATCTGTGACCGGGCAAGAGATGGAGCTGCATTTAATATCCGAGAGAGGTTGATGGATGAGCTCCTTCATCTCATGAAGAGACGGTTTTGAGAGGCACGCCTGAGGTGAGAGCAATTTTGAGAAGTATGACACAAACACTTGAGGCACAAGGGCTGGATCATCTATGAGAACACCAGATGAATCCATAACCGAGAGGATGTGATTTCTAGTCTGTCTGTTCTTAATCGAATTGTGGAAGAATCTAGTGTTCCGATCCCCCTCTTTTAGCCAAGTCACACGAGACTTTTGGTGGTAAAAAGACTCCTCATGGGCTCGCAGTTGGACAAAGGCACGTCACTGGTTTTATAGAAAAATGACTTTAGTATAAACACCGTTTGACAAAACTTATATTTGTAATTGACTTTTGCTATTTTTATTTTTTTAAAATTTGAAATAAAATTTGACCGTCAGCCAACTATTGGACGGCCAGATTTGGTGGCTGAGGTCGCAACCTCAGGCGGCATCGCTTGGTCACGTGAGCCAAACGATGCCGCCTAAGGTCACGCAAACCCAGGCGGCGTCGCATGGTTCCCGCATGCCAGGCGACGCAGCCTGGGTCATGGGTCGCGCCACCTTGGGCGGTGGTCACTGGGGACGTGCGACCCCCATACGGTGATAGTTGCTGATAGAAGCCGAACTCTCAGGCTGGAAGACGAAGACGAACAGAGAAGAAGATAAACAATATTGGTGATGAACAATAAACTTGCATTTCCAAAATGCTCAATGCACAAAACTGGTCCGGACCTGCATTGGGCTTTCAGCATTGGGAATGCTGATATTTGGCTAATAAGCTTTAAAAAATGGTTGCCAAACACAAAATATTTCCCCCAAAGCACATTAGGAAAGGTGAACCAAACGGGGTCAATATCATGAAAAACCAAAAACTAATACATATGTGATAAATTTATCCCAAACTGATTTTTTGATTACTAAAAACCTCAAACCGGCATACTTATAATAAATTTATTTCAAATGGTCACAAAAAACCATAAATCGGTACACTTGTAATAAATCTACCCCAAATTAATTCTTTTGATAGTTAAATACTCAAACCGATATATTTGTGACAAATACATCATTATTTAAATTGGAATAATACCAAAAAAAAATTATCATAAAACTAATACAATCGTGACAAATGAAAAGTAAAATCCCAAAATAATGTATTATATAACTGTAACGTGTTATTTAATTTATTAATTTTATAATAAAATTTAATAAAAATTAATATGGGGTAAATTTGTCATAAGTGTACTAATTTAGATAAATTCATCAAATGTGTAACAGTTTAGGGTTTTTAATGATTAAAAAATTAATTCGAAATAAATTTATTACATATTTATCAGTTTGCAGTTTTTCATGATTGTTTTTATTATGAGCTAAAAACTTCTCTCTAATGAAATCCTCCAATTAACCGGAAAAGAAAATAAAAAGGAAACAATAAAAAAACATAAAAATAAAAAAATGAACAAGGAGAAGAAGAAATGAGCGAGAAGGAGAACCCCGGCCGGACCGAGCTAAAACCCTAGTCGTCGCCGCGCCTCTCCGAAAATGAACTGAAGAAGGAAGAAGAAGAAGAAGAAGAAGCAAACCAGAAGGCGGCAATGGCGAGCCGGCGCTGCCTCCAAGCCCTGACCCGCCGCGCCGCGCCTCTCTCTTCGTCGCTCCGCCGCCTCAGGACTCCGCCGCCGCCGCCGCCCCTCTCCGCGCCGCCCCCTCCCGAATCGCTCTTCCAAGCCCGGTGGGCGTCGGCCGGCCTCGAGCCGAGCCGGTGCCCTCCGTGGCAGCCGCGGGCGCGTCTCTTCTGCTCCAACAGGAGGAGCGAGGACGACGAGGACGAGGGGGACGAGGATGAGGAGGAGGAGTCGGACGGCGAGGGAGGGGAGGTCATGGAGGAGAGCGACTGCGAGACCGGGAAGGCCTCGTCGCGGTCCAAGTGGGACTACACGCCCGAGGAGAGGGAGGCCGAGGCCGCCGCGATTGGGTACACGGTGCTCGGCCCCCTGCAGAGGTCGGACCGGGTCTTCACGCCTTACGAGCCGGTTTTCGCCGTCGTTCAGGTTCGGTGATCCGCCGCGGCGTTCTGTTCGTTTGTTTTTTTCGGGTTTGGTTGTATTCATGTGTTTAGCTGCTAGGCGTGTGGTGTGTAGATTGGATCGCACCAGTTCAAGGTGAGCAATGGGGACTGCATTTTCACGGAGCGGCTCAAGTTCTGCGACATCAATGAGAAGGTACATCGCAAGCTGATGAATGTTGCTCGCGAATCTTGACGTGGGTATATTTGATAACTCATTCTGCTAGTAATCTGCTAGGTTGCTATCTGATCTTGGTTACTTGTCTAACTAACTTGTGACTATGTGATGTTGCTTGAAGCACTAGACCCTTTTGAATTTGTGTTTACCAATCTCTGTTGGAGTTCAAATTGATAATGAATCGAGTCTAAAGCCGGCTTTTGAGTGGTACTGATGTTTGAGGCGGGAATGAAATTGTATTGAAAGAAGAATTTTCTTGAATTGATATACAAAATTCGAATTTTTCAGAACGTGGTAACCACCACCGAGAGAATACAGAAAAGACAGTTTTTTCGTTCTGTATTATTTAGTACTCGGCTTGTACCTAGCCTTCAATTTTCTTGATGTAGTAGAGTAGTTGTTTCTTTTGGTTTTGGGGCGTTTTCTTCTGCTCATTTGGCCTCAAAATACACGGCGACAGCTCATTATTTTACTTATAATACAACAAAATGCAAATTGTTATGCTTTAGATTGATCCATAAAGCCATCAACCATCTCATTGGAGTTCACCTTCTGTTAAATCTAGTAGCCTTTTCAATCTTCCAATGACAGGGTGTGTATATATTTCCATTCCTTCTAGTTCCATACCCATTCTCCTAGAAGTGCATTATTCACCTAAGTAAATGAGGCAAACTGTCTGCACTTTCTTTTTTGCATTAATGAAAACTTCTATTCATGATTGCATTGTTCTTCCTCAAAATTTTGGATGTGCCGAATTATTATCTGTCCCTTTTGGACGATGGTTTGGACTTGTGCTTCTTTTTTATCTTTTCTTTCCTTCTGAGTGTGCATTAAACTTGTCAACAACCCCCGGAAATCATCCTAGAGCAATTGGCTTTAACATGACTTGTGCTGTCTTTTCTTGTGGTTTACTATTTGCCTGCCCATAAATTAATCTACAAGCAAAAATATTCTACATCTAGGTTGCCTAATTTTCTCTTTTTGTTGTCCTTTGTCCAATAGAATTGCGTAGTCAATGCTTAGAACTCTTTATGTGGTGCAGTTAATTTTGAACAAAGTGCTGCTGGTTGGCTCACAGACTCAGACAATTGTTGGCAGACCGACAGTTCCAGATGCAGCTGTACATGCAGTCGTCGAGGAGCATGTGAGTTTTGCATCATCATCACCCACTTTCACACTACAGCGAGAGAGAGAGAGAGAGAGAGAGAGAGAGAGAGAGAGAGAGAGAGAGAGAGAGAGAGAGAGGTCATCCTATGCTTATTTGGCCTTCCTAAGTTCTGAGAGTTAGCATGTCTACTGTAAATGATCTGTCGAGCTGAGTCATGTAATATCTTGTTCGGTTGTGATCCTTTGTCAGATCCGTAACAGGTGAGTACTTATCTGATTTGCATTTTGTCTAGAAGTTCTTGACTGGTATAAGAAATTATCAGACCCATACAACATGACCATCTAATGGTGGGATGAAAGAAACTTCCTTTTATACTGAATTTTTTACTACTTAGTCATATACGAAGGCATTGGTACGCTGACTGCATTTTATTTGCTCTTTCTACTTACTGCCCTGCCTAGTAAGAATTTAGTCCCTTCTAAAAGTTAGGATATCATCTTTTTTCCCATCATATGACACCTAACTCCTTTTCATTTAATACTTCAGGCATTAGATGCAAAAGTAATTATTTTTAAGAAAAAGAGGAGGAAGAACTACCGGCGAACCAAAGGACACAGACAGGTACATCATAGGAAATTACTGTTTTGCTGTTCATTCACCTTCTGGTAATTTCTACTGACCTACCTTTCGCCCCCCCCCCCCCCCCCCCCCCTTCTTAGGAACTCACCAAGTTGAGGATAACTGACATTCAAGGAATTGAGAAACCTGAGAAGACAGACAATGAGAAACCTGTCAAGTCAGCAGTTAAGAAGTCGGAGAAGGTCACTGTTGCAGCGTAGGAATGATTTTTTCCATGGTCATTTGCCAATAATGGTGCCACTGCTACTTCTGCATCATGGGCACCAGTTGGACATGCTGCTTGCTCAATGTATTGTCTGCCGAGTGCCAAGCCCCTTTTAAGAGGGTAATACCATCATAGCACATGCTTTGAGTCTCAGGATTTTTCTGGTGATCCATTCCTGTTCCTCCGGATTGATGTAATATTTCTAGGATAATGGGAGCATTAATCTTGCTTCTTATATCCGGATATGACTGATGAATCACATGTGGCAAGAGATCTTGTGCGTAGATCACCGCAAGGCATCAGGGTAGAGCTTTTCTGTACTTCATTTAATGGATCGAATGCTTCTTATAATTTTGATTTTTATGTATTGCGACTGCGACATAGTGGGGATAGTTTTGATTCAATCTGCCTGATATATAGTGATGTGTGATGGGGCTACTGATTCCAAGTGTTCCTCCCTTGACCAGAGAATAATCCTCCTGAATTGGTTGATGGAGCTACGGTGGATGCTCCCGCATCATATAGGGTTCACAAAGGAGGCATTGCCTAATCAGTAACTCCTTAGAGAGATGTGCGGTGCTGCGGGGTTCCACGCTGCAAAACAGTTTTAGTTCTTTTAGTTCGAAAAGCTGCAAAACAGTTTAGTGAGTGAAAATTATGCAAGAGATTATTGCCATGATTTACATTGTTGAATTGCTAATTTTCTATTGATCCTTATACCAGTTGTAATCCCGGCCTTAACTTGCACCAACTTGGATGAGATTTGTTGACATAGATGTGTGCAAATTGTTGCTGGTTTAGAGAAAGTCTAACGTATCATATCCGAAGAGGATACAGTGGATGTATCATAATTGAAAGCCAGATCGACGAATAATCTATTACATTATGGATCATGCTGTGTCGAAGAATAGGCGGGCGATCCATGTGCATAGTTACATGGGAAATCGAAGTTGCGTCATGCATTGTAAATTATACAAATTATAGATTGAAGTTGTGTTGCGTATTGGAAATTATAGATGGATCTCAACATTGGTAGGCCTTCAATACGATTCGAACTCGGGAGATCGTAATGTAGGAACTGTTAGATTGGCAGTGGCCCATGAATAGAAATGTGAAACCCAGTCATGTGAGAAAAAGCGAGAAAATTACCAAAATAATCCTAAATCTATTTCAATTTTCAATTCAATCTTAAACTCTTGTTTTGTTAATTTAGTGCTAAATCTTTTATTATTATGCTTATTCAATTCATTCGATCAATGTTGACCGGCCAATACTAAAGTAGATAATATTTTAATAATATTTATGTTATCCGAATTTTTATTAATTTTTTCTTTTCTTTCGAATTTTTATTAATTTTTTCTTTTCTTTTCTTTTTTCTCCTCTTACCTCCTTCCTCCTTAGGGCAAGCTTTGCCTAGCAACGACAAGGCTGCTCTCGCCATGGCTGAGTGAGGCCTTGCTAGATTTGGTGAGGTCATGGCCTTTGGCAAGACACAATCTCACCAGATTTGACGAGATCAAGTGTTGTCCATGGCCAACGAGGGTCAACTCTCACTAGATTCGACAAAGGAAAGTCTCACCTAGCCACTAACAGCCCTCGCTAGAGGACACGCAAGGTCGCAACCTTTGACTTGGCGAGGTCGCCTAGCCATAGATAGGCTTCCTCGAGGCTGGTGAGATCCGCAACTGACCTTATCTTTGGCCGGCCAGCTAGAGGAAGGAGGAGGAAGTAAAGAAAAAAAATAAAGAGAGAGAAAAAAATTATTAAAAATAAAAAATTATAAATATTATCTACGTTAATGTTGGCCCACATTAGAATTGATTTGTCAAAATTGATCGAATTAATTGAATCTGTATAATTATAAAAAATTTAAGATTGAATTAGAAAATTTATAATAAATTTTTATGACTTCTTTAGTAATATTCTCGCGTGAAACAAAGCATCAGCAATTTCCCCGTTGCTGCCCGGGCAGTCAATTCGCATGATGGCACTCTCGAAAGCGCCGTCCTTCATCCGAAAGTTATTTTATTCTGATTCGGAATCATCGTCACGTCATCGTTTCGATGATCACAACCCCCATCTTGACCTTGTCCTCCGTTTCGATTTGCTCACTTTTCTGAGTGAGCTTTGTTACCTCTTTTGGAATTTTTTCTACGGCTTCGGACGCAAAAGCTCGTGCGAAAAATAGAAATTTTTCCCCGTTACTTTTTCTTGCAAAGTAGACATCCTTAATTTTGAAAAGATCGCGAGATGTGGTCGAATTACACGTCGATTATCAGTTAATGAAGAGATATCATCAACAAGTTTTTCTAGTGTTCTTGGGACACGAGTTAACCATGCTTTATTAAAAAAATGTCTTGATTTCAAAATGCACTGATAACACGACATGAAAAAAATTTAACATATTAACAATCATGATCTTTTTTATTTTGTGACCAGGGGAACCCCGTACGCACTTCGGGTAAGTCGAATCCTTGGGAAGGCACGTAGGAAACCATCACCCATGCACTTCGGGTAAGTCGCAAAGTATCTCCACCTGTCCCTTGCAACTTGCGTCGCAAGGGCTTCGAACTCTAGCCTCCAGTGTGGAAGTCTTGGAGCCTACTAGCAGAGCCACCCTCGTGGGTGGTAACAATCATGATCTTTTGTTAAATGGGTATTTGATAAATGCCTTTTCAGGACATCCATTATCAAAATCTATAACAAATTCCATCTCTCATTCGATAACCTTTGTTATTAGTTAATATTTACTTACGTATAATCACATAAAGATAGAACAATAAATAACTAAACAATAAATTACCCTTTCTAGGGATGAAAAAAAAGATAAAGAAATTGGACAAGAGCAAATCCTTAAGGGGAAGAAATAAGCGTGTCATCTCGCAACGTCATTCATATTCTCACTCATTCGGGAAAAAAAGCTCGGGTGGGAACTTAGAACAATAAATAAATGATGAGCAAAGTTTTCCTTTTGAGGGATGGAAAAAAAGAAGGAAAGACACAAAATGAAAAAAATTAAACTAGAGTAGGTCTCTTTTTTTTTTTTTTTTGGGTTGGAATTTATAATATTCCCGATTCACCCTTTCCCCTTTCTTACCTTGCCGGCCGAAAGATTCCTGCCTTTTTTAAGCTCTAAAAAACGTAAAACCCAATGGCCAAAAGTCTCCGCAAAAAGACACAGATCTGTCGTCATCTCCGGGGTTTTTCTGCTGCGCATTTCTACAAATAGCTTCACTTCATCCCCATCAATGGCGTCTTGACATCCCTCGGCGCGCCCTCCCTCGATCCCGCCGTCCCTCTGGCCACTGCCCATTGCCGTCGTTCCTTCCTCCCGCGAAAACCCAATGGAACCCACGTCCTCTCCCGCCGCCCTCCTCCTCTTCGCGGCCGCCTGCTTCCTGGGCATCGCCGCGTCCACGGCGAGAATCCACTCCGGCGACTTCGACTCCTATTACGACAAGCACTGCGGCGGCGTGGTCCCCCCGCAGCCCATAATCGCCTCCGAATCGGCCAGCTCGTACGCCATGCTCCTCCAATTCTACGGCGGGTACTTCTCGGCCGATGGTGGCCGGCGGAGTGGGGCGGCGTCCGGCCATGATCTGAAGAGGGCGGTGTCGTTCGCTCCCATGGGGATGCGCAGGACCGAGTCCGAGGACGTGATCAGTCTGCATGGCTCGCTGGTGTTCGCGGACCCCTATGTGAGTGCGATCTTTGGGAAGCCGAAGAACCGGAGATTGCGCCAATTTCACGTCCGCGGGCCGAGAATCCCCGTCAGGCGGGATATGGTGAAGTTCAGGCTTAATGGGTACTGGTCTCAATCTTCAGGTAAGCTTTGCATGATTGGATCTGGCATGTTGTTTTTCAACCATAGTTTCAATGCCGTTTTCAAGCTGAATTATCCGCTGCAATCGACTATTAACAGTAGTTTTGTTAGTGGGGTTTTGGAGAGCTTGGATGCTGGTGTTGGTGCTGGTGGTGCAGATCATTTTGGGACTGTATCTGTACTGGCTTTGAGAAGTGGAAGTGTCGATTATGATTATAGTTTGATAGAGAGGGAGGGAGGGAGTGGGTCTTTTGGTGAATTCGATGATGGTGGAGGAGATAATTTGTCTAGTGAGAAAATGGGGCAAGGTTTGTGCTCGGCCTTGAAGTGGAATTCAGCCTTTGACTTGGAATACAGGAGTGTTTGTGACGGTGGTAAGTGCAACCCTCTTAGCACAGATGTCGGGTTTTTACCCAAGGCCATGAGCTTCACTATGATTCGATGTTTGGAGGAGGGTAAGATGCAATTGTTATTGAACTTTCGAAATGATATCAATTTTTCTTATGGCTACCGTACTTTTGATCCTAGCACTACCCTAATCAGTGAAGGAGAATGGGATTCAAAGGCCAATAGGTGGTGTGCTGTTGCTTGCCGAATCTTGAACTTTTCAACGTCGTTGACTGATGCTTTCGCGGGAAATTGCTCAATAAAGTTGTGCTGGAGATTCCCTGCCACTTTTTCTGTTACAAACAGGTATCCAGTTGTAGGATGGATGTGGAGCAATGAAACTGTAAAGGATTCTGGTTATTTTGATAAGATCAAATTTTGGGGTCACAATGATGTATCACCAGATGTCAAGTATGAGTACGGAGTGATGGGGAGTGTTGGGAAACCTTGTGAGTCAAAGGCTGGGAAGCATAAGAGAAAGAGATATCCGAATTCGTACTCATCGGATATGAGATTTGACATGTCAATCAAGTTTAAGAAGGGGGAGATAGTTTTTGGTTATTCTACTCCACTATTTGTGGGTGATAAACGTTTTTCACCATTTCATATTTATGATGACAGATACATAAAAGCAAATCGAACGGAGAACACAGTTCAGCTAAACAGCAGCCACAGTCCCTTGCAGAACATCAGTTACACTATAAACTTCATCCCTCCAGCTACTTATGAGCAAGGTGGTGGATATTTTCCATCCAAAGCAGTTGATATTTTTGCAGAAGGAACATATAATGAAGAAACTGGTCGTTTGTGCATGATGGGCTGTCGCTATGTCACACAAAGTGGGGTGGAAGTGTATAAAAATGGCTCTATGGACTGTAAGATTCAGATCAACATCCAGTTGCACCCATTGACTGGGAAAGCAAATGAGAAAATCAAGGGGACTATTAAAAGCACTCGAGTGAAATCGGATCCTCTTTACTTTGATTTACTGGACCTAGCTTCAAGTTCAATGTATGTAGAACAAGCCGATGAGTCCATCTGGAGGATGGACTTGGAGATCGTGATGGTTCTTGTTTCTAACACTCTTGCATGTGTTTTTGTGGGCTTACAGCTTTTCCACGTGAAAAAGCAACCAGAGGTGCTTCCTTTCATTTCCATCACTATGCTGATTGTTCTTACTCTGGGACATATGATTCCTCTCCTGTTAAACTTTGAAGCACTCATGACAAACCATAATAGGCAGAGCATTTTTCTCGGGAGTGGTGGGTGGCTCGAGGTCAATGAAGTAATTGTAAGGGTGGTTACTATGGTAGCTTTCCTTTTGGAGCTTTATCTTCTCCGCATGACTTGGTCCGCAAGACATGGTGATGACAAACCCGAGGGCTTGTGGGTGTCTGAGAAAAAGGTCATCTCTGTATCTCTACCAATGTATATCGGCAGTGGGTTGATAGCTTGGTTCATTCACCAATGGAGGAATTCTCACAGAAGTCCTTTTCTACGCCGAGGCCGTATCGGTTACCAGCAAGTTTTATTTTGGGGGGACCTTAAATCTTACGCAGGATTGGTCCTGGACGGTTTTCTACTCCCTCAGCTCCTGTTCAACTTATTCTTCGACTCTTCTGTAGAAGCATTATCTCGTTCTTATTATGTTGGGACCACAATAGTCCGTTTAGTACCCCATGTTTATGATCTTTACAGGGCTTACAATTCTGGCTGGAACCTCGATCCGTCTTATATATACGCAAACCATAGGATGGATTTTTACTCCCCTGCCTGGGACATTATCATTCCTTTTGGGGGTTTGCTGTTTGCTGTTTTCATCTACCTACAGCAGCGATTTGGAGGCCGGTGTATTCTTCCCAAGAGGTTTAGAGGGACTCCTGTGTATGAGAAAGTGCCGACAGTAGGCACTATTGAATTATGACAAAGCATTTACATTGATAGAACAGTTTTTCACTTATACGAGAAGTTTTCCTTGTTTTCTTCCTTCGTCCCTGCCAGTCTAATGAGATAAATCTGAACCTGTCTTGTTTCATTTGATATGCTTTCTTCTTGGTGGCATTGCCATATCCATTGCCTTGGGGCTAATATTTGTCGTATCATCTCATATGGTGAAGCCTTATGTCGAGCTAAACAACTGATCCGCAAAGGAAGTATGTACAGTCAGCCTTCATGAGTAACTTCGATGCAGATTCTCACGCTTGTGTAGCAGAGACAAAACCATCGGTAGAATGATGATGATGCTTCTCTTGGAAGAGGACAAATTTGTTTAAGCTGATCTCTTGCTCCCGACAAATCGTTTGTTCCTTAAGGGCTCGTTTCATCCTCTTTTGATCCGAGCGTATTGCTACACTTAGTTGGGATTGATCGGTTGCCAAAATAATCATAGAAGATACGAAGAATGACTAAGAGAGAATATTTTATTATGACGGCCACTCGGTGTTTTTAGCCACATTTGTTGTCTAATTTCTCTGTTCCTAATGAATTTAGCTTATAGAGTAGGACTTTATTAATACAGCATCTTTAGATAGATAATAGGTCAGTCTCGCCAATTGCTTCCGCACCCTTCGAACTAGGTGAAGGCTTAGGCAAGAGGATCGGTAAGCATCTCACTATATAGAGTTAATGGGAATCGGAAGCTCAGAGCCCCAAACGCCGCAAATGTTCCATTGATCTTTTGCTGTTCTTCACTGTATGTACCTGGAAACACAATGAGGTCATACTAGATAGCAAAATGCTCGTTATTACTCCCTCAGTCTTTGGTAGTGACAGCTTCATAATCAAAATACACGGGTGATTGTCCCTTGGACAACGTTAATAACGCATACCAACAACCAAGACGGCAAGAAATTCGAATTTCATGGATGATAATGTAGCATATGACCAAATTATTCCATGAAAGACGAAGTAACAATGACAAGAACTCATTAGTACCATTATGAAGTCACAGCACAAAGCACGATATGCACGAATGAAGTAGCGACCGGGTTAAAACATCTAATCTGGATGGCCATTTGCTTTCTGGATGGCCATTTGCTTTCATGGGAGCTTTATCAGACTCGCCTACATCTCCTCATCAGTCTGTATTTGCGAAGACACTTCGACAACCATTTTCTGTTCTTATCCTCACACCTAGAGAAATTACTTTCGCATGATGTGACTTTCGTATTTAGCCTTTTTTAAAGTTCTCTATTTCGAAATGATCGCGTGGGATTTCTTTTTCCACAAAAATTCCAACAAAACATGGACCACATGTATACATCGTCTTCTGGGTTAGGGACGAAACGACGTTGAGCATTCAAGCATAAAGGCACACTTCGCCTGCAGAAACGAAGGAGAAAGTCCCATAAAAGACTGGCGCCAGTATACCAATGCCAATGTTGCAAATGACAAGAATTGGCTTGCGGCAGTGTCCAAAGCGTCCCATCACATTTCATTACATGCCATCAGAAGCAAAGGCATATAATCCTCCTTTCTCTTGTGAAATATATTTAACTCATTGCAACTTTTTAAAGTACCGCAAAAATTGTGAATTACGAAGTAGCAACAGAACCAGAATGTACCTGAACCGCCAATCCATGTCAATTTCTCATTAGGACAAAAATGTGCGAAATCTCATCTATACAGTACATGTTAACAAAAGCAAAAGTTCAGAAAATCTTTTGACCTCAGGTATCGTATCTTTTGGCACATAATGTACAAAAACCCTATCTAAATGTCATTCGGAGAAGTATTGCCAAGCAATTGCAATCCCAGCTACCAATATGATTTTTAGTATGAGTTTTAAACTAATAAAAGATGATGACCTCGCTGATGACTGTGACGTTACCACTGGTTTTCCTCCAAGCTTGGCGGACAGCTTACTAAGCAGACGAGACAGTGGACTGGACCTCTTGTCTGCAAATTGAACATTCATAAGAAAAGGTTGCGAAAGATATCAGAATCTAAATAGGATAAATAGAAAAAGTTGCAGGTTATGATCATTTCCATTAAATGGCATGCTGAATAAAATGGATGAAAGATCATTGTAGGCAAAGGTATATTATATCTGCTGCTTTTGCAGGTAAAACTTATAAAGCTAACCAGATATGGTAGTAGGTTTGTGGAAGTTTGTCTAAAACACACACACACACACACAAAAAGGAAGAAAAAGTAGGTTTATCGCAGTGAATATAATCTCAGGTTTCTCGCTGTCAATACACTTTCAAGGGTCATCTCAGTTCCTTGATCTCCATGATGGACTAATGAGGCAAATAAGGTACTTCACATACATACATACATACATGCATACATACATACATACATATATATATATATATATATATATATATATATATATATAAGCTGCAAAAATAGAGACAAAAAGTTTTCTAACAGTGCATCACTCATTGAAAAGAGAAAGGGTAAGAGTACGTTTTGGACTGCTACCAAAAACTTCAATAGCAGGCATTGCTCTAGGTATATATTAAAAATTCTTTACAAGATGAACAGACAGATACACAAATCCTGAGATGGGAACTGCAACAAATTTTCATAGTGATTACATGGTCTATCCTCATACTATCATGGTACTGAAAAATGGTTGAACTTAAGAGTGGTGATGAAAGCAAGAACACCTCAAATCCAGAAAAGTTTCTTTTCGAAAATTGACTATATCATCCATCAAGTCATCAAACCAATGATCCTGGTGTCAAGAAAAAGTACCTTTGCTTTTGAGAAATCTTTCCTCCTCATTGACACGTCTACGGAGCACGTTAAGCAGAGACCCAAAATATAATGCAAATACGGTGCATGTAATAGTGATCACATTGTAAGGCATGCTGAAATCAGGAGTTGTCAGAGGAACTAGCAATACTTCTGTGTAAGATCGAACAGGAATGTTGTCCTGTAAATGTAAAAAAATAATTCACAAGAAGCAATGAGTATGTTCTCTTCTTCGCTCAGTAGTAATTAAGAAACAACATACAGCCTTTTAGTACCTCAAACCTAGACAACACCGCCGACTGTTTTGACGAGTTATCTTCACCAAAATGCATTTTCACGTGAAAGTTAGGAAATGTTATTACAGCTGGGGGGATGTCAAATCCCTGATTAGCATCCGGAGGATATTCATCAATGTGCAGAAATCCCTACATCAATAAAAGAAAGCATAACAATAAGAATCTGAAATTGGAGAGATATGCTTAAAGCAGGCGAAAATCAGCAGCAGCAGCAGCATGTGGATGGCCCAACTTGGAATGCTGTATCTTTTTGGGAACCACTGAAAATCCTGATATGATAAAAAAACCAGTTTTGCAAATGCACAGTCCATTCATGCCACAACCAAGATAAAAACAGAGAAGAAGCCCCTAACTAAGCAAAAGCCAGTGGCCTATCATTGTAGGAAAATACAATATAAAATCCCAGTGCAGGTTTAACTCTTGCACCTGCTGATATAAGAGATATTTCAGTTCAACAATGCAAATAGTAGTGAATCTCTTTCTACCATGTCTTTAACTTGGAAACTTATCATTCTGTTGCTCCATTCCTTATCATCCTAAAAGGCCTTTGATGGGGAAAAAAATCATGCTATTATGTTTCTTTTGAAAATATAGTCTCAACGTTATATCAAGTATGGTCACTCACATCATCATCATCACCTCCTCTTTTGAAGGTGACATGATGCCATCGCTTAATGGAGCATCTCTTACGGATGCTAGAGTTTTGCAAATGCACAGTCCATTCATGCCACAACCAAAGATAAAAACAGAGAACAAGCCCATAACTAAGCAAAAGCCAGTGGCCTATCATTGTAGGAAAATACAATATAAAATCCAAGTGCAGGTTTAACTCTTGCACCTGCAGTGCAGGTTTAACTCTTGCACCTGCTGATATAAGAGTTATTTCAGTTCAACAATGCAAATAGTAGTGGATATCTTTCTACCGTGTCTTTTACTTGGAAACTTATCATTCTGTTGCTCCATTCCTTATCATCCTAAAAGGCCTTTGATGGGGAAAAGAAATCATGCTATTATGTTTCTTTTGAAAATATAGTCTCAACGTTATATCAAGTATGGTCACTCACATCATCATCATCACCTCCTCTTTTGAAGGTGACATGATGCCATCGCTTAATGGAGCAGCTCTTACGGATGCTAGAGAGACGAAAATGTCCAGATGTTGATGAGATCCCCTAGAGATTAAACAAGGTTGTGTTTCACTCTTAATTGTGGCTTTAAAGCTTTCACTTATGGCTTTTATTGCATTTATCACTGCAGGTTGTTACTAAGATGCTTCAGCTATTATATCTTACGAAAATGATGTAAAAAGGTGTAAGGGAGACTATAATCCAACACAGATTTCATGTTCTTGATTGTTTAATATAACTTCTGAGATTCTGCATTTATTTTCACTTGCAAATAGAACAATAACCAAAAGAGTCTTAATCAATATTTTTTCACCAATCAATGGAAAGATTTTCCACTATACTATACCAACGAAGAAGGAACCTACTGTGCTAATACTACGTGAATATTTATAAATCATTGCCATCATTTGTTAATGCAATGCATATGACTAGTGTTCTGCTCGATTGAGCACTAAATAATCTAACGGAAACTTCTGTCTATGACAAGATAATTGCAACTGACAAGAGCAAGATGTTAAAGCAAACCTTGTCAAACTCCAAAGTGAAACCAGCAGAGTCTACACTACAGGGTAATTTCAGAATCATCTCCAACACCCCTGGAGATACTTTGTCTTCTGAGGGTGAAACATGTATCTTCTCAATGATATCTGAAACCGCTATAGGCTTTCCATCCACAAACACTTTCATTGTATGAAAGTAGACCTTGATATACCAGGGCACAACTTGGAAAACATTTACATCCACTTTACAACTCTCTCCCATGGCTTTGGCATTTGTTAGTCCCTCCCTTACTCTTGTTGATCTCAAGGAGATAGCAATAGCACCTCTTTCATTCCCACTTCCCATTAAGAATCGACTGACACGTAAAGGCAGTTGTGGGCACGACCAGACTATAGGAGTCTTCCAAGTAAAGCCAAGATCAAAAGGTCCCAAATCACTGTGCTTCCTGACTGAAAATTCATACAAAATTGCTGAGGAGCCCTCACTACGAGAATTAACTTCATTAATCACTTTATCTGGCTCATCAGATAACACAAAGGCAGGATTACTGAGAAAACTTTCTTCCATTATACTTTCAACCCCAAGTTCCTGATTTCCATTTTGCAGATGTTTTAGTTCTCTCACCAGATCCCAATCAAGTTGGAGATAAACATTAGAAGACTTGGCAAGAAGACATGTCCCACCGATTTTCCTCCCAAAAAGTGAACTCATAGACCAGCTCGGTTGTAATTTATTTTCCCCGTAATTCACTGTACTCGTCTTCTGAATGTTAGGATGAAGAACAACTGTAAGAGTCTGTTCGAGTATGATGCTTGAGTGAGTTCCATCAGAACTAGTCTTAACTGACCTCAATCTCAACCTTTGAGAATGATAAAATCCTCTATAGATAGATGGTCTGTCCATCAACGAAGATATCCCAGCTTTATCACGGCAAGGAAGGAGCTTTAACCATGGAGTTAAGTTTTCGGTGCAAACAGCCTCACGAGGAAGTGTGCCATACCTCAGGCTTCCTGGAGCAGGCCTGAAGCTCCATTCAGGTGCGGCATAAGCCGTTGAAGATTCAAGGAAGTTGATGGAAGCACAGAAAAGTCCTGAAAGACTATGGGTTAAATTCTTCCAGGAAGCATCAACATCATCTGGAGGGACGTCAAAGACAGCCCATAATTCAACCCCAGGTGGCTTCGCATTGCTGCTTGCTATTGGTTCAAATCCACCCCAACTCTCATAATTCCACCGACCTTGTGTAAAAGACAACTCCATTTCTTGAATGTGGAATTTCTTGACCTGTCAAAACAGTACCAAAAATCCGTAAGTTATTTTGCATCCTAAAGATCCTACCAAAGAGCAGTTTCTTTGGAGTGTGTTTTGGAATAAGTAGGTTGAATGTAATCAGGTTAACACTGTAAATTGCTCAAACGCATTCACCACAATGATAGTTTACTAGAGTACATCTATTGAGGACATGAAATGAGATTTCACTCACTATTTGAGATAAAAAATGCAATAGAATAAAAATCAGATTGGTCACAGCAAGTAAAAAGAATATCCCAATTAAGTTTAATTCCTTCCCACTGCCATGAGCTAGACTGTCAGGTCAGCACCGATAGATGATGTCACTCTGGCATTTGAACCATGGGCAAGCAGTGATACTCTTGGAAGAACATGTCCCTTTGGCATGACAACTAAGGGTGAGCACTGAAGCCCTTGGAGCCAATACTCTTGGAAAGATTTGCACAAGTAGTTCCCATGGATCCAATAGAATAAGACGGGGTCCAATTCACTATTTTCTGAACTTGCTCAAACAAGCTCAGGTTCTAGAATACGATCTACATCAACACCATCAGGAATGAAGACATCTAGGGTACCCACTTGAACCGATATCACACGGAGAGAGAAAATTCCAAATCTCTCTCCGTACCGATCCTCTTTTGTGTGCAGGGCACATAAATACCCGCTACAGGTTTCGAAATTTATAAAACCAATCCAAAATCCTACAGTGCAGATAACCTACCCACCTGGAACCACCCATCCGTAATGCAATCAATTCAATGCCCCCCGTACACATTGACACAACAACACAATCAATTCAATGCCCCTCGCCGCCCGCGCCCCCCCCCCCCCCCCCCCCCCAAAAAAAAAAAAAAACCAAAGCAAATTTCCATGATACTGTAAAGAACAACAGATCTCCAAATGCTCTTCCAGAAAATTCGATCTCGTTAACGAGTCTTAAAAAGAAACTAAATAACGGAAACACTATAGTTTTCCATGACAACCGACTCTCGGCATAATGAATGCAAGCAAGATCAGTTCTTTGCAAAATTAAAAGCATTCCTTATCAAGAATGCTCAAGAACAAGCTCCTAGCGGCCCGAACCACCACACGCAGACAACAACATTCACAAAGTTGGGCAATGGCAGATCCGCAAACCGAAAAAAAGAAGAAAAAACACGCGAAGACAGGCGCGAGTGGAATCGAGAGAGGGGGGGCAGCGTACGAGCTGAGCGATGGATTTGGGGAAGAGGCGGTGGTGGCGGCCGTAGGAGGGCGTCTCGGGAGCGCCGGTCTCGAAGTGGAAGTGGGCCAGCACCTTGCGGTCGGGCAGCGGCTTCAGCAGCAGCGCCTCCGAGAAATCTTCCTCTCCCGCTCCTCCCTCTCCGATCGCCGCCGATCCGGAAGCGAACGCCGCCGCCGCCGCCACGGCGGAGGAGCCGCGCGAAGGGAGGAGGAGGAGGAGGGCGGAAACGAGTATCGAGAGGAACGCCATTTTCGAGCGCCGGAGAGGGAGAGAGAGAGATGGGGTTTCAGCTGCGAGATTCGGCGAGGGAGAACTCCATCGGAGGCGAGCTCGTCGGAGGAAGATTGCTCCTCGTTTCTCAATTTGGTCGGCGACTACGGTCACTCTTTTCGCGTTTTTTTTTTTCCTTATGAAAAATGTCTGTAATTAATATTTTGAAAATCATCGCAATTTAAAAGTGTGTTTATTTGGGAAAAAGAATTTAATAAAGAATAATGCTTTTTTTTAAAATCATTCTTCCGAAAAATATTTTTCCCGTTTTCCGATTGGAATATTCATTTTCCTAACTCTATGCAAGTATATTGACTTACTATTTTCAGTAAATCGATAGTGCAAAAGTCCAAAAAATTAACTTATGGAAAAAAAATTCGCTCATAGAAGCACTTTCTAACAAGTCTCTCACAATATTTCAACCTCTCGAATATTTACTTTGCACTTTTATGCTCTTATTGGCTTGAGCATCTTTTCAAGCGAGATAAAATTTTCATAGGAAAGGAAAGTTCCAAACCCAACACATATGGGTTTGAATGGGAAAAATTATCTAAAAAGTTATGAATCTATTATATTTTGTTAAGGGTTAATACCTTAAAAAATCCTAAACTAATACACTCGTGATAAATTTACTCCAAATCATTTTTTTGACCATAAAAAACCCAAAACTGGTATACATTTGACAAATTTACCATAAATCGATATACTTATGATAATTTTACCCTATATTAGTTTTCGTTAAATTTACTATCAAATTATTAAATTAAATGACAAATGACAATTGATTGGTATACCAATTTAAGATTTTACACTCCATTTGTTACAATTCACAACTTTTGTGATTTTTTTGTGGTATTAATATAATTTAGCGGAGGGTAACCACCTGTGGTGGCAGCGTAGTGGTTGGGCGCTGGTTCCTTTTACGAGAAGTCTAGTGTTCGAATTCCTGCGTCGTCTGCCTTGTTGGAAAGGAACTCACGACTTACCCAGGGAGTAAGGTGGTGACTCTACTCCCTCCAGGGTTTACTCCAACCTTGTTGGAAAGGAACCCACGACTTACCTAGGGAGCAAGAGCGGTGATGACTCTACTCCCTTCAGGGTTTACTCCAACTATGAATTACCCGAGTTTACTCCAATTGTGAATTACCCAGGGAGTAAGAGTGGTGGTGACTTTACTCCCTTCAGGGTTTACTCCAACCGCACGGCGCACGGAGGTTCCCTAGGTTACCAAATATATATATATATATATATATATATATATATATATATATATATATAATTTAGCGGAGGGTATATTTATCACAAATTTACCAGTTTGGGATTTTTTGTGGTCGAATAAATTAATTTGGGGTAAATTTGTCATAAATGTATAAGTTTAGAGTTTTTTATGATCAATCGGGGTAAATTTGTCACAGGCGTACACGTTTGGGGTTTTTCATGGTCAAAAAATTAGTTTTCAATAAATTTATCACAGATACACTAGTTCAGGGTATTAACCCTTTTGTTAATTTAGTTCTGAGTTTTTCAATATTTTTTTTTTTGGTAAAAGGTAAGAAGAATTTTTCAATTTTGCTAATTGAGTTCTAAACATTTTTACTTTTTGTCAATTGAGTACATCTGACTAATTTTAACTAGAAATCGCTAACATAAAAGTTGGTCATGCCACGTACGATTACTAGCCTAGTGTAGACAATTTTAATAATATTTTAAAATATTTTTTTGAATTTTTAAAGTATATATATATCTCTCTCTCTCTCTCTCTCTCTCTTTTCTTTTTCTTCTTCTTCTTCTTCCTTTTATCGGTGGCTAGCCATCGACCATGCCGAGCCAACTAGCCTCCCCCACCACAAGGGAGATGCACCCAAGTGAGCCTTAGCAAGGGGAGCCCTCGCCCAGGTGAGGCTTGGCGAGGGTTAGCCTCGCCTAGGCTAGGGCAACCTCACTAGGTGTCATTTGAGCATAAATGATGCTCGATGAGGTTGCGTTGGTTGGGTAAGGGTTGTTCTTGCTAGATCTGGCGAGGGTCAACCTTGCCTAGGCTAGATCGAGTAAGGATTAGCCTCGCCCAAGCGAGGGCAACCTCGCCTAGTGTCACCTTTGCTTGACCAATGCTCAACAAGGCCACCCTAGCTTGGGCGAGGTCAACCTTTGTTGGGTCTCGCTTGGCCACACCTTGCCTATAGCAAGCAAAACCAATTAGCCCAACATGGGCGGTGGCTGGCGATCGGCAAAAGGAAGAAGAAGTAGCCAAAAAGAAAAGAAAGAGAAAAAAAGAAAAAAAAATTTACAAAATATTAAAACATTATTAAATTTTATCTATATTAGCACTTGCAGTTTTAAGTGGCTTAGCCGGCATTCAAGTCATCAATTTTCTATCAAAATTAGTTAAATGGATTCAATTGACAAGAAGTAAAAAAATTTAGGATTCAATTGACAAAATTGAGATGTTTATGACTGAATTAGCAAAAGTACAATAGGTTTAAGATTTTTTGGATAATTTTCCGGATTTGAATGGGTATGTTATAAATCTATTTCTAATTCACTTAATAAATAAGACTCTCTTTGTTCTTCATAAGAACTTCCTCTGGACCATACCCTCTTCTCCCACTCCCTCTCCGATTCTCAAAAGGCTAATGTATCCCAATTCACATGAGAGGGCCTTAGGCTTCAACCTAGTTGAGATGAGATGGTCCCTCAACCTACTTGTGGACGAGAAAAGGTCCGGTGGGCTTTGGACTCGGCCTGCCCCATTATGGGCTTGGCCTCAAGCCCAACCTATAATTGCTCGAACTTCTTTTTATGGTAACATTTTGCAAAAGATATAGATAACTTCACGTTTCATGATTTATGGATAGCTTGGAACCATCTATATTTAATCTAAATCCAAAGTCGGAAACCCACTTCATGATTAATGGATGGTTTGAGCCAAACTTTCACCACCATCTTCACACTCCCGTCCATAACCTCGCCGAGCTCCCTTACGGACTCGACAAGTCAATCCATAGAGTTATCCATTATTCAAAGGCAACGATTTAATAAGAAAATTGCCTAAACACACAAGGATTTATAGTCTGGTGTAGGCCAGATAAGATTTGGATTGCTAAATTTATATTACATATAAAAATAAATTAAAACGGATTAAATAGATCAATTTGAGTCGGATATTTTTTTTACCCCATTAGATCCGCCTACTTGACAGACCTAGTCATGACACTCTAAAAAATAGCCATTTACTTTGGGATCCGGAGGAGATATAGTTGCTTTGACTTTTGTTATTTTAAATTATTTGCTGAGATCAACTTGGTCTTCAATGCAGCGCACCTAAGTTTGTGGAGGGTATGAATTAGGTTGCACCGACACGGACATGTGACACGTGACATATGACACGATATGACATGGCACGCCGACACATCATTTCTCAAAAAGTAGAAAATTTCGACACGTTTCGACACGTTATATATTAAATAAGTATTTTAATATATAAATGCATAAATAACTAAATAATAAAATAAAAAAGAGTCTAGAATTAATCTATACTAAAAACATTAATCTTATATTTGTTAATATCATTCATTGTTTTAATTTGGCAAATTCAACTACATTTCATTGTAATAAATCATAAAACTTGGAGGAAAAAGCAAGTAATCCACGTTCCACTATTCGTTTTAGCTTTATTTTATTTTATTTTATTATATATTTATATTTAGACTCCAGAAGTATTGGAAATTTGTAAAAATAACCCCGCACGTATCAGGGTCACGTGTCAGAATTTCCGACTTGCGTGTTGGAGTGTGTCGGGGGCCGTTGACCACGTGTCGAAGTGTGTTGGAGCGTGTCGGATACGTGTTGGAGTGTCGGACATGATACGAAAGATTTCAGAGAGTGTCCGTACAACCTAGGTATGAAAGTACGGTAATTTATCATGAGGAGCGTCATTTGAGAAGTCACAATTATCTTGTTTCCTCAAACTCCGTGTCCAGTCTGATCCTATATGATTTTCTGCCATGCCAGATGCTGCTCAACTTGATTGCTAACTCGGCGGAGAAGGTTGAGTCTCCTTTCTTTTACACCGGGGTCGTTACAGTGCGTTCGCTGCCCCGCGCTTACCATCTTTATAAAGCCCATATTTACACTGGACAACTTGACTTAGTGTACATACAATTGCACCACAGGGTGAATATCTCCTGCACTATTTGGGATATCATTGCCCCTTGTGTTGGTTTCCCATTCGTCCTCATTTATCTGCAGCAGCGGTTTGGGGGCTGTGGCATGCTTTTCCAGAGGTTTCAAGCAAGTAATGTGTTTGAGAAGATGCAGCGAGCCATGTCAACTCGAAAAATGAAGCCGTGAAAGAGAGAGCATTCGCAGCACTCGATCACTTATAAAGTGATCTCTTTTTGCTCGAGTCTCATCACGTGTAATTCTCATTGGTTTCATTCACATGCGATCTTGAATTCTGCTCAGCCATCCTATACAGTTGGGCATGCCTCGATTAGAAAAAGAAACCGCGACAACAGATTTCAGAGAGGTCCTCCGTGCAGCTGGTTCTTTAGGCTGCGCATAACAACACTTCTGTTCCCGTGAATAGTTTTTTTTTTTTTCAGAAATAGTTCTTTTCTATTTCTACTCCGGGGAACAATTTCTGAGTAAAAGAACTTGTTTGGTAATGACACAAAATTTCTACTCTTGGAATAGAAAAAGAATAGAAATGCGTTTGGTAACGCAACAATTTCTTTTATTTATTTATTCATTTTTTATTTTTGCCGATGGATCATTGCTCGCCGCTTGTCTTCATCGCCGGCCCGCTAGCCGCCATCGCTGCATGACCGTCGGCTGCCGACCGTCACCGCCTATCGTCGCTAGAAGCCCATTGGCCGCCCCCTCCGGCGGCCGGCAACGATGGGGGCGGCGGCGGCCGGTGATCGGCGGTGGCGGCGGCTGGCGGTGGCTTCGGGCAGTTTCGGGCAGTTGACGGTGGTCGCGGCAAGAAAAGGAAATAAAAGAAAAATAAAAAAGAAAATCAGCTTATTTCTAGAAATTGTTCCCGGGAACAAGAAGCAACTTTTTTTTGCTTCTCAAAACTGTTCCCGAGAACAAAAAATTAGAGAAATTGTTCTCGAGAACAAATGTTTTACCAAACAGGTTTCTGTTCTTTTTTTGTTTCAAGGAACAAAAGAATAGAAATTTGGAAAAACATGAGCGTTACCATGCGATACCTAGCGATCTTAGTCCCGATAAGAGCACCAGGTTAACTATTCGGAAACTCAAGCTGATAACAAACCTGCGCTCTGCTTTCTTCAGTCCAAAAAGTGAGGCCTTGCCTAACAAGAGGGACCTTCTTTGATGTATCCATCATTTTTCAGCGTGGGATGTTGTTGATTTGGAATAGTCATAGATATCACCAGTATAACATCACCATCTTCGCATCTCTCTTTGGAAGAGGTCTAATACTAAATTATAACCAGGTTAAGTGTAACAACCATCTAGGAATATTCAAAGGGCAAACGTCTCTCTCAAGTGCCAATTATGGAGATAAGTACACTAATGTTGCCATAAGTTGTGTACGACGCTCACTTTGGTGCCAACTCCGATCCGATTGGTCGGGAATCCGACGTGGCACTTTTTTATTAATTTTTTAAGCTGATGTGGCTTATCGGAGAACACAGTCAGCATCCTATCACCAAAACGACGCCATTTGGTGTCTCCCCTAATTCAAAACCCTAATCTCCGGCCATCGCTGTCCTCGACGGTCCTTGCGCTCGGCGGCCACAACTTCGACCTCGACCTTGACCCCAACCCCGATGATGGCCACTCAACGGCAGCGACTCCAACCTCGACCTCGACCCCAACCCCGACCGCGACGATGGTCACTCGACGGCCGCGGCTCAGACCCCGACCCGACCCCGACGATGGCCACTCGACGGCTACAGCTTCGACCCCGACCCCAACCTCGATGATGGCCACTCGGCGGCCGCAGCTTCGACCTCGACCCCGACCCCAACCCCGACGACGGCTACTCGGCGGCCAAGTCGAAACCTAATTTCAATCCCCAATGAGTTAAACGGCGTCATTTTTGTGAGGCCATCCATGTAGGATGGAAAAACGACATCGTTTAAGGCCTTGTTGATTTTTCTTTTTTAAAAAGCCACGTAATTATTTTGGTCGGAATCTTTCGCCGGTTGCCGGAATCTTTCGCCGGTTGCACCAAAGTGAGCGTTTTTCCTCCGATTTGGCATTTAAGTGATCCGACGGAAACTTTTGGCACCAAAGTGAGTGTTGTACACAACTTAATGCATCATTAGTATACTTATCCCGCCAATTATGTGAAGATTATTCCGTCACTCAGCATCTGTTGTGACGACCCGAGCGGCGGTGCGCGAGGAGGAGGGATGGCGGTGCGTTCGCGCCTCCGTCCTCGGACGCGCGCAAGGGAAAGGGAAGGGATTCCTCTCCCTCTTGTCCCACATTGCTTAGGGAGGGGTCATGGGCCTTGTATATAAGGCTTGGGTTCCCTTAACTTGTAACGACGCGTTTTAAAACCGTGATGACTCAGTGTCCAAAGCGGACAATATCACACAAGTGGGACCCGGGATGTTTCAAATGGTATCAGAGCCGACTCCCGACCGCGTGTGGGACCACAGCGAGGGCGCTGTGCTCCCAAGGGGGGAAGAGTGTGACGACCCGAGCGGCGGTGTGCGGGGAGGAGGGATGGCGGTGCGTCCGTGCCTCTGGTCCTCGGACGCGCACAAGGGAAAGGGAAGGAATTCCTCTCCCTCTTGTCCCACATTGCTTAGGGAGGGGTCATGGGCCTTGTATATAAGGCTTGGGTTCCCTTAACTTGTGACGACGCGTTTTAAAACCGTGAGGACTCAGTGTCCAAAGCGGACAATATCACACAAGTGGGACCCGGAATGTTACATCTGTAGAGACCCCCAAAGGTGAATTTTCACCCTACCGCAACAAGTCGCAAGAATCAAATGACACCCAGCTTCAGTTTGGACCACATCACCAGAAATCTAAACATGAATATGACCCATCCTTAAAGTGGTGAAACTGGAGCTTGTCTCTCACAACAATTTCCCTGTTGGCGACAAGTGAAACGAACTTAAATGCTAAGTGATAGTCTTCACACATACGTAGATTTTTTACAACCTTGATGGTCATGCCATGGCTAGTTTTCATTAGCCCAAATGCAACAGCAAGCTTCTCACTATGAAATCTAAGTGCATATTCCCTTTCCTCCCCTTATAACTCATGCATCAATGAATCGGCCAATGGTACATAACCAGCCTGGGTACATCTCAACGTCAACTCATCCAAATACTCATATACGATATTTGTTTCGGGATGAGACTTGTCGCCCATGCTAAACATATATGTCTTTCCATCAACTTCTATAATGCTATAACCAACTTGCATTCTCAGCCCTCTCTGTATCATCATGTTTCTAACTCTTTGCACTCCGTCACTCCGACCAGCCAAGGCATATATGTTAGAAAGCCTGACATAGTGGCCTGGATTATCCGGTTCACTATCTAAGAGATGTTCAGCAACTCTTACTCCCAAATCAAAATTCTTATGCATCTTGCAAGCCCCAAGCATAGCAGTCCACACAGCCGATGGAGGCTCCTTAGGAATTTTTTTTCAATAAACTCGTAAGCTTCATCAAGGAATCCCGCTCGCCCAAGCATATTAACCATGCGTACACGGTGTTCTAGTCCTGGCCCTACATCATATTCTTCCTTCATGCTTGCAAATGCATGACGCCCCACATCAACTAGCCCAGCATGAGCACCACCACGAAAGTGATTTTGTTAGGCCATGGGCCTCCGAGTCGCATTTGGTCAAATAGTTCAACTGCTTGGTTTCCACATCCATTTGTCGCATATGCCGATATCATAGCTGTCCAAGCAATAACATTTATTTCCCTCGTCGAATCAAAAACTTCCCTCGACTTGGTAACATTTCCACACCTAGCATACATATTGATTAGCGAAGTGCCTAACACAACATTCATATCAAACCCCTTACTCAAGGCTCCCAACCGCGCACAAGTAGCCAAAACTCCCACAAACGTGGTGGAATCCGGCTCAATACCAGATTCCCTCATACGATCAAACAATTCAATTGCCTCCTTAGCAGACCCATTCTACTCGTACCCAGAAATCATCAAATTCCATGTAATAACTGTTCTCTCCCACATTTTATTGAACACCTCATGAGCCACATTCAAATGACCTGACTTCGCATAAAAGTGACTAGAGCCGCTTAAACATAATGATCCGACCCAAACCCACAATTAATAATTGTAGAAGTGTGCACAGAAAGTTGTGGAGGTTTGAGAGTGGAGGGGGCAGATGTGTTTCTAAAGGATGGTTTTTTCTCTCAATTGGCTCACAGGAGTAGCGTCTCCTACACAAATTCTGAATGATTTTAGGGCACAACAGTTCATTTTCACAAATACTAAAGCTGATTCCTGGAAAGAGCCAATTTGTTAAATTTAGAAACCTTCCTTCCTCATTAACGCGAAAGCTATGTACAACAATCTCTGCATAATTTCCACTGACGGAACCTTCCTTCGGTTGGTCCTCAGAATTCAAGATCTTGACTTTTTGTTAATTGGTTGACTTGCGCGTTTCAATGACAGATGACCTCCCAACTGATCTTCTCGACCCGCCCCTTTTGTTGACCCGCCACCAACGCCCGTCAGACAAAGGAGCCTCCTATGAAAGACCACGCATTTACCACCCAATCGTCTTGTCACTTTCGACTCAGCATTGTTGGACTGGCGATTCCCCGAAGACCGCTGGCTAATGAGAAATCAAGATTTGTCGGTTCAAGGAAAGACTTAAGAGTTGCTAATTCACACCATGTCAAAGCCATTGCTGCGAAAGAAAGAGCAACCACATTTGAGTTGCATAAGCGGAAACTCTTAGAAATGTTTCCTTATGTCTTGCTTCTTCTCTCTGTCTCGTTCAGCCCCTCTTTGTCCACAAGCACCGACACCATCTCACCCGGCGAGTCTCTCTCCGGAAACCGGACATTAATCTCTCAAGGAGGAACATTTGAGATGGGCTTCTTTTCACCAGGTAACACTGGTAACCACTATATTGGCATTTGGTACAACGGCTTACCTCAAAAGACTCTGGTATGGGTCGCAAATAGGAACCGTCCGGTGTTTGACCCGTTCTCCTCGGAGTTGAAGCTCCTCCGGGATGGTAATTTAGTCATACTCGCTTCATCCAAGCATCAAATCTGGTCGACTGGTTCGACATCACTAGTGCCTAATTCAACTTCAGGAGTGCTCCTTGACAATGGAAACTTCATTTTAAGGAAGACATCGGATGTGTCTAGTGTTGCTTGGCAGAGTTTCGATCATCCCACTGATACGTGGTTGCCAGGTGCCAAGTTTGTATATCATTCACATACCTCTGAACGGACAGTTTTGGTGGCTTGGACAGATTTAGATGATCCAGCTCCCGGGATATTCTCTGCAATGCCGGCAGCAGAAGGAAAATTTCAGTTATCGCTATTTAACAGGTCAGAAGCCTACTGGAATGGTAATGACTGGAATGGGGATAATTATGGGCTTCAGCCTTCACTGACGGTGGTAAACACGATAAACTTCACCTACGTTTCGAATGAGAATGAGACCTATTCCAAATATTCCTCAGTTGCTCCTTATAATCTTTCTAGGATGGTGCTCGGACCGACAGGGCTGCTCAAGCAATTAGTATGGGCAAAGCATATCCAGGAATGGAAAGTGCTTTGGACACTACCAATACAAACGTGTGAGATTTATCCCTTTTGTGGTGCTTCTTCTAACTGCAATCAGAGTGATGCACCGGTTTGTGATTGCGCTCTTGGACACTTAGATCATCTGAAGCTGGAAGATCATATGGGCCGATGCAAGAGGAGAAATGCGTCGAAATGTAGTGGTGACAGAAAAGATAATTTTTTCCTCATGCCTCATATACAATTGCCAAAAAATTATGATTCGTTCATGGTAGAAAACATTGATGCATGCAGGTTATTGTGCTTGAGCAACTGTTCATGCAGTGCATACGCTTACATTGCTAACTGTCAGATATGGACGGATGAGAAATTTTTGGTTCAACATTCTGCCAGTGATGCAGTTTTTAAAGATTTCTATGTCCGGATTGTGGGGTTGGACTGGAAGGAGGAGAGTAAGAAAAAGGGGAAACCCAGTTTGAATTTCATAGCAGCAGTTGTTGTGTCCTTAGCTTTTCTCGTGCTCCTTGGTGTGTTGCTGGTGACTATTAGGACAAGACGGTTTGCTCGTGTAGTGGACGATCATTTGCTGCATTTTGAATATCGAGTTCTGAAGAAGGCAACAAAGAACTTCTCTGAGAAAATTGGGGAAGGAGGGTTTAGTTCTGTTTTCCGGGGAGCACTGCCAGACTCAACTCCTGTAGCAGTGAAGAAACTTGCAAACCAAAGCCAAAGTAACAAACAGTTCCTTGCGGAAGTTAGAACTATCGGGACAATACAGCATGTCAATGTGGTTCGACTGCGTGGCTTTTATGCAGAAGAGTCGAAGAGGTTCCTAGTTTATGACTACCTTACAAATGGTTCGCTCGCAGCTCATTTGTTTCAGAAAGGTTCCAACACCCTCGATTGGAGAACCAGATACAACATTGCCATTGGGATTGCTAAAGGATTGGAGTACCTCCATGAGAGGTGTCGAGATCGCATCATACACTGTGATATCAAGCCGGAGAACATACTTTTGGATTCAGAACTTGCACCACAGATTGCTGATTTTGGCCTCGCGAAGCTCGTGGGACGGGATGCCAGCCAGGTAATTACCACCATGAGGGGAACCAGAGGGTACCTCGCACCAGAATGGATTTCCGGAGGAGCCATTACTTCGAAAGTGGACGTTTTCAGCTATGGAAAGATGCTCTTTGAGATCATATCGGGAAAGAGAAACATTGAAGAGCTGAATAGTGATATGCGTGATTATCTACCACTTCGGGTAGCTAATTCAATAGCCAAAGGAGAAGAGGTCTTGCCACTTGTGGACCGCAGATTGAAAGGACTCGTGGAGATGGAAGAATTGTGCAGAGTATGCAAAGTAGCTTGTTGGTGCATTCAAGACAGCGAGAAAGATAGACCAACTATGTCTCAGGTAGTTCAGATTTTCGAGCGGGTTATGGCAGTAGAAAAGCCTCCAATCCCAAGAATTTTCTTGCGACTGGTAGAAAGTGATGAGATTGAGGCATAAAACGAAGCACTATGTCCTTTCTTTGATAATTCATGGGCATGGTGTAGCCCCAATCCATCCTCCTTTGAGTTTCTACAGTTACAAGCTGTGTACCCCCTTGGCCAATAAATTACAGTAACCTTTGTGGCCACTTGAAATGTAAAGACGAAACAGTTAATGTCGCTGATGGACTCACTGGTCTAGGATCTGCATCATGCTTTCCAGAATTGCAGCTCCAAACCATTTAATACCCATATTTCTCCATCCTCTTGCAGCAGAAGATCCAGTGAAGGAGTTGGTCATCTATTCAGCTTATGTGTATGCTCCAAATGAAATTAGATGAACTGTTTAAACAAAACAATGCAAAATCTTTGCCCACTTGTTTAAACATTATTTATATGAGCAATCCCTATCATCAGAAACGGTTGACACTTGAAAGTTGGTAGAGGCTCCGGCCATAGAGGCAAGAGTCATCCAAAAAGCGGTATTCATTAATAGAAGGCAAAAAAAATCACTCTGTGCACACCAAGTAGCTGCGTTATCAAACAATATTAAATCACTAAGTCCATAAGATTATCTCCATTTCTCGCTTCAACCGTTGTGGGACTCAAAACTCACCTATGTGGAAAACCACTTCATATATTGGCCACATTGTACTGCAAAGGCTTTGGCCTCTGTTCCTGGTCCAGATCCTTGTGTTAGTCTGCTAGAGACACGCAGCCATTTGGGCTGCCCTGGTGCTAAGGATCACTGTCCATGTTTGAAAAATTTAGAGCACAAGACTTTAGGCGTCATATTCTCTTTGTAATATTCCATTTTAATGCATGTAACTAGATACATAAAAAATTCAACTATAGAATCGCAAGATACTCAACTACAGCACCTTGACTTAATTAACTGCTCTAACTAATTGAATGCATCGTAATAAAGCCAGATTCAACTAATTTACCGATGAAATTTGATTAGCCTATGAGCAGCCTGACCTGAAAATTTTCAAATGGTTGCTAGTAAAAGAACCGACCGTAAAGTATTCGGTGAATACAAGAGAGTCTCACTAGCCGACGTGGAATAGTTTCATTTTATATGCGAGAAGCACTCTTCATTTGCCCTCCAGCGTCCCACTTAAATACTGTAACTATCATCCGCTCACTCTAAGCCCTCCTCCCAAAGACGGTACAGACGAGTACTACCGTGAAGTCTGCGAGACAGAGAGACATCCTGACTTGTGGATCTACTATTGTGCTCCTTGCGAATATGAAGATCTCGTTAGTTGCATATGTCCTGACGTCCCGCCTTAATGTGGAGTCCTTGAGACGTCCCTTTGTCCTGCGAAGGTCTCGTCTTTGATCACATATTTCCTTACATGGTTTGCTTGGAGGATAAGTGGCAGAAACTCGATCCTCAGCTGAGGGAAATTTCAGATTCCAAACTAGCTTGGTTACCAGAAGATGGCGACATCTAGTCCGCCATCAAATTCAAGTGAAACTTAGCTAAAGAAGGTTGCAGTGAGCACGAGGCCAACGTCTTACCATCAGATCTTCCAGTTTTTTTTATTTTCGTCTGTTGAGTTTTTCATCCTGCTTCATCTCTTAGGTCTCTATGTTTGCGAAAATAATGTTATGAATGTGCCATCTCACTCTTGTCCTTTCCTCGGCATGATATCAACTCATCTCATAGGTAATTTGGTTTTATGAATTTTCTGTCTAATCATCTTGAAGAATTAGCATCTTCTTCATCTATATATGCAGACTTTTCACCAAATTACTTGAATAGCAAAGTATTCATCTTTACACCAAAGTGAACAAAAAGAATCGCATGGTGTTGGTTTTACACTGGACAACTTGACTTAGTATACATGCAACTGCACAAAAGGGTGAAGGCAGAAGTACAGCGCAAGTGCCACAACTTGGCACGCTGGGACACTTAAGTGCCATAACTTCCAAACGGTACACTTAAGTGCCACTTTTTTTTTCAAGTGGGACACTTAAGTGCCACCTCCGGCGACCCTTGCCGGAAATCCTACGTGGCATTTTTTTATTATTATTTTTCGCCTACGTGGCTCGCCGGAGCTCCAAATCAGCATAAAAAATAATAAAAAATTTAAAAATTTAAAAATTTTAATTTTAAAAAATTTAAAAATTAAAAAAAATTTAAAATTTTAATTTTAAAAAATTTAAAAATTAAAAAAAATTTAAAATTTTAATTTTAAAAAATTTAAAAATTAAAAAAAATTTAAAATTTTAATTTTAAAAAATTTTAAAAATTTAAAAAAAAATTAAAAATTTTAAAAATTTTAAAAAAAATTTAAAAATTTTAATTTTAAAAAATTTTAAAAATTTTAATTTTAAAAATTTTAAAATTTTAAATTTTAAGAAATTTAAAAAATTTAAAAAAATAGGAAAATTTTAAAAATTTTAATTTTAAAAAAAATAAGAAAATTAAAAAAAAAAAAAAAGGGGGGGGTCGAAGGGGCGGCTGAGGGCTGAGCCCTCGCCGCCGCCGCCGCCCCGCCGTCGCCGGGAAGGGCCGGCGACGGAGGGGGGAGGGTCGGCCGGGGTCGCCGGCCCCCGGCCGACCGACGGCGAGGGCTCGCAGCCCTCGCCGGATCGCGGCGAGGGCCGCGACCCTCGCCCCAGATCTGGGCGAGGGCTCGCGGGCCCTCGCCGCCGGTCGGCCGGCCTCGCCGGCCCCTGGCCAGGGCCCGGCGACCCCGGCCGACCCTCCCCACTCCGTCGCCGGCCCTTCCCGGCGGCGGCGGGGAGGCGGCGAGGGCCCGCAAGCCCTCGTCGGATTTGGGCGAGGGTCGCGGCCCGCGCCCTACCGCGACCCTCGCCCAGATCCGGCGAGGGCTCGCGGGCCCCCGCCGCCTCCCCACCGCCGCCGGGAAGGGCCGGCGACGGAGTGGGGAGGGTCGGCCGGGGGCCGGCGACCCCGGCCGACCCTCCCCCCTCCGTCGCCGGCCCTTCCCGGCGATGGCGGGGCGGCGGCGGCGACGGCGGGGCGGCGGCGGCAGCGGCGGCGAGGGCTCAGCCCTCAGCCGCCCCTTAGACCCCTTTTTTTTTTTTTTAACTTTTAAATTTTTCTTAATTTTTAAATTTTTCTTAATTTTTTTAAATTTTTAATTTTCTTTTTTTTTTTAATTTTTTGAATACTTTATAATTTAATTAATTTTTATATTAATAATTACACGTAGACACACGAAACGGCGTCGTTTTTGCGTTTTCTCCGCCACGTCAGCGTGTAAAACGACGCCGTTTTGGACTAAGGTCGCCGGAAAATTGCCACGTCAGCCATTTGGCCGGATTTTCGCCGGAGTAGCACTTAAGTGTCCCATTTTGCTCCGATGATGGCACTTAAGTGTACCATTTTAAAGTTATGGCACTTAAGTGTCCCGGCGTGCCAAGTTATGGCACTCCAGGTGTCCCGACCTCAAGGGTGAATATCTCCTGCACTATTTGGGATATCATTGCCCCTTGTGTTGGTTTTCCGTTCGTCCTCATTTATCTGCAGCAGCGGTTTAGGGGCTGTCGCATGCTTTCCCAGAGGTTTCAAGCATGTGTTTGAGAAGATGCAGCGAGCCATGTTAACTCGAAAAATGAAGCCGTGAAAGAGAGAGCATCGGCAGCACTCGATCACTTATAAAGTGATCTCTTTTTGCTCGAGTCTCATCACGTGTAATTCTCATTGGTTTCATTCACATGCGATCATGAATTCTACTTGGCTATCCTATACAGTTTGGCATGCCTCGGTTAGAAAAATAAACCGTGACAGCGGATTTCAGAGAAGTCCCCCGTGGAGCTGGTTCTTTAGGCGAATTTAGTCCCAATAAGGGCACCAGGTTAACTATTCGGAAACTCAAGCAGATAACAAACCTGCACTCTGCTTTCTTCAGTCCAAAATCTGAGGCCTTGCCTAACAAGAGGGACCTTCTTTGATGTATCCATCATTTTTCAGTGTGGGATGTTGTTGATTTGGAATAGTCATAGATATCACCAGTATAACATCGCCATCTTTGCATCTCTCTTTGGAAGAGGTCTAATACTAAATTATAACCAGGTTAAGTGTAACAACCATCTAGGAATATTCAAAGGGCAAACGTCTCTCTCAAGTACCAATTATGTGAAGATTATTCCTTCACTCAGTATCTATAGAGACCCCAAAGGTGAATTTTCACCCTACTGCGACAAGTCGCAAGAATCAAACGACACCCAGCTTCAGTTTCGACCACATTGCCAGAAATCTAAACATGAATATGACCCGTCCTTAAAGTGGTGAAACTGGAGCTTGTCTCTCACAACAATTTCCCTGTTGGCGACATGTGCAACGAACTTAAATGCTAAGTGATAGTCTTCACACATACGTAGATTTTTTACAACCGTGATGGTCATGCCATGGCTAGTTTTATTAGCCCAAATGCAACAGCAAGCTTCTCACTATGAAATCTAAGTGCATATTCCCTTTCCTCCCCTTATAACTCATGCATCAATGAATCGGCCAATGGTAAATAACCAGCCTGGGCACATCTCAACATCAACTCATCCAAATACTCATATACGATATTTGTTTCAGGATGAGACTTGTCGCCCATGCTAAACATATGTCTTTCCATCAACTTCTATAATGCTATAACCAACTTGCTTTCTCAGCCCTCTCTGTATCATCATGTTTCTAACTCTTTGCACTCTGTCACTCCGACCAGCCAGGGCATATATGTTAGAAAGCCTGACATAGTGGCCTGGATTATCCGGTTCACTATCTAAGAGATGTTCAGCAACTCTTACTCCCAAATCAAAATTCTTATGCATCTTGCAAGCCCACGCATAGCAGTCCACACGGCCAGTGGAGGCTCCGTAGGAATTTTTTTTCAATAAACTCATAATCACTCAAGCATATCAACCATGCATACATGGCGTTCTAGTCCCGGCTCTACATCATATTCTTCCTTCATACTTGCAGATGCATGACGCCCACGTCAACTAGCTCGGCATGAGCACCACCACAACAGTGATTTTGTTAGGCCATCGGCCTTGGAGTTGCATTTGGTCAAATAGTTAGACTGCTTGGTTTCCACATCCATTTGTCGCATATGCTGAGATCATAGCTGTCCAAGCAATAAATTTTGTTCCCTCGTCGAATCAAAAACTTCCCTCGACTCGATAACATTTCCACACCTAGCATATATATTGATTAGTGAAATGCCTAACACAACATTCATATCAAACCCATCGTCCTTAACAGACTCCCTAACTCAACGCTCCCAACTGCGCACAAGTAGCCAAGACTCCCACAAACGTAGTGGAATCCGGCTCAATACCAGGTTCCCTCCTACGATTAAACAATCCAATTGCCTCCTTAGCAGACCCATTCTGCTCGTACCGAGAAATCATCGAATTCCATATAATAACTGTTCTCTCTCCCATTTTATCGAACACCTCACGAGCCACATTCAAATGACCTGACTTCGCATAAAAAGTGACTAGAGCCGATTGAACATAAGGATCCGACCTAAATCCACAATTAATAATTGTAGAAGTGTGCACAGAAAGTTGTGGAGGTTTGAGAGTGGAGGGGGTAGATGTGTTTCTAGAGGATGGCTTTTTCTCTCAATTGGCTCACAGGAGTAGCGTCTCCTACACAAATTCCGAACGCGTGAGTGACCATGATTCAGATCATAGAGGAGGAAATCACAGGGATGAACTTGAAGATTTCGTGCAGGGAAGTCTCTTTGATGGAGCAGCAGGACAGAGTCCAATTTCAACTCCCCAGGTGAAAAGACTTAACTAGCGACTTCCTTTTTATTATCCGTGCTGTCGAAAACGATGCTTATATTGGTTTCCTGGTATGAATGAGTTGATATGCTCAGTGACTTCAACTATGAATTGCCATAGAAATGAGAGCATTTCATAGTATATTATTTCTTTGCCTTCCCCAGAGTGCACAATCTTGTTTAGTCATGCTCAGCAGTCTAGTATAGTGCTGAATTATTGTTTTCCCACCCTACAATCATGGTTTTCCCTGTGATGCAAACAAGGACAAGGCAAATGAAAATGTGAGTGTTGAACGATTTCAAGGCGGATCAGAGTCAGTATCATCAACTGTCCATTCTTTAGGGTCTCATGATGTGATATCTAACAATGCAAGAGCACGTCAGATGTATGACATCAGGAAGACTCTAAAAAGAACCTTCTTAGCAGTGATGTTTGCCTTGATTTTCATTTTGCCTACATTTGGCCCTTCAATAGTTTGGAATGATGTCAACTTTGAGATTGGCCACCTTGTACCAACTTAGATGTTTTTCAGTAACTTTCTAGATAGTCAGAACACTTTACAGATGTTCAACATCTTGTATTTTTTATTTTTTATTTATTTTTAATGATGAGCAGTAAGCCAATCTTATCAAGATAGCATGTGAATCAATCTTACCTTGCGATTAATGAACTTCTGTTCACAAACCTGAATATGAGATACAAGCAAAGGATCCAGCTAAATGTTTGTGTACCAATTTTTTGTAGTGATGGAACATTCAATAGCTAGCATTGCAGCATAGTGAATGGCAGTCAAATGCTGTCAAATTGGGATGGTGCATGCATAACCAATTTGTCATTTTGGCAAAACCTGATCTGATGGTGAATAGTGAAGGTGATAGCACGCTCTTCTAGGTGCCTTCTACTAATTCTTTGAGGCCATCCCTTTCTTTTGAAATTCTATTCTGCGAGGGGTTTGTGAATAGCTTTCAGAAAGCTTAAATATCTTGCACCAATTGCAGTATAAATTCTATAGCAGCATAGTGATTAATGCTCTCAAGTTCCCTAAAGCTGCTCTAATTACGCCTTCTACGACAATCCTCACTTCAGGACTTCAGAGTTTGAATTGTGTACATGGTGCCCTCCTCTCCAGACTTCTCCAAGACTAATAACCATTGGTTTTAGGAAAGCTGATTGCCCTACACAGATGTATGCGTCATAATCATCCCTTGCTACTACCACCAAATTCCTCATTCTCCATCATACATGGGAAAAGACAATCATTAAGGTAGAAAATTGGTTTCCTAGTGTTTTATGAATGAATGAAATGAAGCAAAGCAATGAGTCCATAGTTTAAAAAAAAAAAAAAAAGGCTCAAGGAATAAGCAGTTAAGAGGCACTTAAGTCATAAGACTTTCGGAGCAGTTGTTAAAGCTAAATTTATTTATGAAGAGACTCAGTGCAAAATGGTATTGTATTAATAGCAGAAAGCAGTATCTATATGCCATTTTATATGGCATCTTCCTTTTAGGAAAGAAGCAATCAGAACAACAACTACTTCAGCATTTGTTATTTCTTCATGCCATTAAATGGATAGAAACACACGGTTTAGCACCTGTATCATGACTTTGGGGGATGAAATAGGCTGCCATTGCAAAGACGGTTTGGAGGAGCATAAGCACCAGCAGCATCAATCCCATGATTGACAAGAAAATCTTCCATTTCATTTTAGTTAGCCGTAGGTTCCACGGGTCATTGGCGTACTTGTTCATGTTCTCAAACAAATTGGCCAGGTAGCACATTCTCCAGTCAAACAATAACTCTTCGCTCAGGTCCCATAAGAAACGCACGACCACATCATTGGACCCAAATCAGTCGCCTTGCAGGATGCCAAGATCAAACAAGACAGCCGCATCCTCGGCCAGGCGCATGAGGAGCCCAAGGAAGATGATGTAACAACTGATGTTTTAGGAGCTACTTGCAAGGCAGTTGCAAAGGAAAGGGACCATCATAGAACTTAGACGTAAATCCAGCAAGTGTTTGGGATGGAGATAGGTGTTCAAATTTGAAGTAAATGTGTTACATGAGTATAAGTTTGAGGTTCTTGGTATCAAAAGATTTGCCTTAAACTTGCTTTCTTTCTTACCGAGGGGAAGGTCGCAACACACCCCGACTAAACCGTAAACCTAAATTGACTTTTCTAAAGTTTTACACAACGACAACACTGCGAAATTACCTTATACAATGATTTCACAGCTCTACATTAACTCTAATTTGAAATTCAACATAGTTCGAAATTACATTTTTACAAAGAAATTCTCTCCCATTAAAGGAATTAAGAGTTAAAATTCATTTTGAGCATTTCGGGACGGTGTTGATTTGGCGTGTGTTGGGGTGTTCATGGCTTGTTCAATCGCTGCGCTCCCCCGCCCCGCCCCTCCCTCCTCCCTCCTCTTCCTGCTACTTCTTTTTCTTGAAAGAATCTCGATAATTTTCCAATGTTACTTGACACTAGTCCTGGAGAAGTTTAATAAGAAAATCTTTGAAACCTTGATTGAAATATAAGCATCCGAATCTATATCTATATAGTCACACAAATGTAACACACACACACACACAAGGGGAAATTTTTTTCCCTAATTTTACGTTTTTTTCATTGTCTTTTAAAGATAAAGACCAAGAAAACGCGTGATTGTTTCCCTTGTTAAAGAGAACTTCAAAGATCTTTCTAATAAAAGTAAAAGCCTAGAGAGCAACTTTTGAAATTTCAAGGTGAGTTTGTTTAACAGAAAAATTAAAATTTGAAAAACATTTTCTGAAAAATGATTGATAATATCGTTTAAAAAAATTTAATCAGTAAAAAATATTTTCATTATTGACAATAATTTATCCTTAACTACGTTGATGGTATTAAAATATTTTTCATTCATCATTTTCATAAGCAATATCATCAATCATTCATTGGAATTTTTTTTAAATAATTAATTTTTCATGAAACAAATAGACCCTCAGCCTGTAAAGAAATATATAGTTCCGCTATAGTTTTTTCATAGCTAGCATATCGACAATGTCTAATAGTTATGAGACATAAATATTTTAAAGTATCTAAATCTATCATAATTATCAACACATGCATAGTGAATTTAATTCTTCTATACACGATAATAATTATTATACTGTCTTCATACCATCCGAATATATCATAACTAAACTTTAAAAAAAAAAATTACTTCAATGTTAGTGAGTTCTGTTAATTGATTCGTTAAATATGTATTAAAGAGTTGATATTATTTCTCTGACCTAATCATGTCCCCCTTATCAAAAGCCAATGCAGTCATTTGGATTCCATAACTTTTTGCATATTCCACAATTTTAGATTTATGTCACAGTCACCATTGCAGCTCCTGTAAGAAAAATCTCAAATCAGATTATTTTCCTCTCCTATTTTTTTAAATGGCAAAAGAGCGTCATTTCTATTCACATGCAAATACAGCTAGAGAAGTTTGTTCTTTTCTGCATTATCTCTACCTTGCCCAAGCATCTGCATCTTTCAAAAGGTTGTCTTCTTTGCCTTATGCTTTATGTAACTCAAAGGAGTACATTTAAGATTGTTCGATCTCATCACGTACTTTCTTTCATGATAAAACTCCAGTATAATATAGTATTTGTTGAATCACAAACCACTTTAAGTCGGAAAAATATTTCTGATTAATTTGCTGCACATTATGTACTTAATCTTGCTTTTTTCAATACGACTTAAGAGAAATTCGCTAATCAAACTAGAAAACATAGATGACAAGGTTATCAATATGTCAAAAGCATTATTGCTTACTTTTCTTTATTTATAGAAATTTCCAAAAGCAAAAACATAATCTCACTTTGGTCTTATTCATATCAATCTATTGACAATAGAGTATTTAATCAATTACTTTTCAAGCGTCTAATGATCTCCCACTCTCATGTCGATGCCGCCCCGATTTCCACCAACAAAACAAAAAATTGGAAAAATCAGTTCCTCATAATTGTGTAGCCTTAATGACTACTTGAGGCGACTACGACTGTAATATTCTTGATCTTTTTTTTTTAGACTCATTGTCGTTAGCAGTCATATCTTTTGATCCTGCAGCTGGTTTCATTATATCTTGGAAACAAAGAATCACAAGATGTTGATTAACAATGGCAATGGTGAAAAAAACTAAGATTGATTTTTGGAAAATCAATTTCCTTTATATCAATGGAGAGAATAACGAGGGTCTATTGAAGAAAACTCATACTCACTTGTTTGGTTCTTGCGAAGACATCACTCACAAAGTGATTAATTCTATGAAAACCAATTTCAACAGAAATCCTTATACACAGAGAGCACTGGTCATGCCTAACGAAACCCTAAAACCAAGAAAAGCTCAAAAAGGAACTAATCCGTGCGCTTTTATTCCAAGAAAAAACTGCACCGTTCCTAAGAAGTTGATGGCTTCCATGATGACCTTCTCCTTTGATCTCTCAGTCCACGAATGGAACCAAGTAATGGCCACTCCGTTAAACTCGAATCAGTGCTATCTACTGTGAAATTGTGGCCGTCTCTTCTTTGTCCGTGAGATCTTGCCATCGATTCTTCATCATGAATCTTCATTGTCCTCCTTCGATCACCATCGTGACCTGTTCTCTTCCTCTTGCCCGACTTCTTCTGGCAATTCTGACAATCTTCTTGCTTTTGACATATAGCTGCTTATGATAATTTCGCCTACATAAACATCATCGCTTTCCCTTCGATGCGATCCATCTGCCAATTCTGGATCTTCAACCATCACTATTTGACCATTAGGAACACATTCTCTCCCTCTTGTTTGGAGTTGACCATCGCCCTACGATCATCACCAACATTACCGTCTCTTTCCCTTCGACATGACCCCTCTGTCGATTCTTCATCTTCAGCTGTCGCTATCCGACCATTAGGAACAGCATCCTCTCCCTCTCGTTCGGGTTGACCCTTGCGGCTTGATCATCTCGTCCTTGATCAGCAGCATTACTTCTTTGCCAGAAAAAAGAAGTACTCGTGTGGAGTTTGCGTAAATAAGGAAAATCCCGGTACTGAAAAATCAAGTCGCGGACGTGATTGCGACGGTCTTGATCTATCTTTAAACCCGTCGGCATTACCGCTCGTATCTTGAAAATCTTCTTTTCGTTCCATCTCATCAGAGAGAATAGAATTCTCTCGGTTCTCTTGGGAACAAAGATGGGTGGAGCTTCAATGGAAAAGACAAATCTTTGAGTTGTGATTTCTTTCGAGACACTTGGATATAAAATACAGAATGGCTTGTGGAGGTTTAATTTGCAAATACCGATCTCTTATACGAAGCGTGAACGGAGCGCTGGGTTCTTGAAAAGCGGTTATTTGTTTTTCTCACTTTTGATCCCTAGACTTTCATGAAAGCTGAACAAGTTCAATGTACAGATTAACATTTATTGTTTCCTTTAATCATGAAAACCAAACACATAATACACAAATTAGTCAACAAAGCTATATATCTTGATGCAATAAGTGCTTTTGCATAACTTGCTGAAAAATAACCATACGACGAGATGATATATTCGCTGGAATGAGAACAACTAGGGATGAATGTAGAATATTAGTCATTTATCAGAAAGACCGAATTATTAAATGGTTATTGCAAACTGACATCACTTAGCCATTTTGTGGCATTAAGTAGGGATCACTTACTATTTAAATACTCATTTTTGCAGTAAGACATATCGTTAGTTTTACTAATATTTTGAACCAAGCTTATCATTGTCGGCATTATTCGAACTCATACCTTCCCCACATTATTTTTTTCGTACAACCCTTTTGGTGCCTTCTTTGTCACATTTTATCATGATAAGCCACTTTAGTGATAATGCAATCTGACATTAATTTGGGAAGCAACATAGTTATTTTTTCCTAAGTGGCTCACTTTTTAGTTTTACACGATAGTTTTACAAACTTTCAACCAAAAGTAAGATAGTTTTACAAACTCTCCCCCAGATTACTTAACTTTTCCAACAAAAAAAATAAAACGAAAGAGACTTACTTCCAGAATTACATTACTTTCACTGAGCACAAAGCTAATTTCCCAGCCAACTTTCCCGGAATTGGGCCGTGCCCAGAAAGAGGACAGCCTGGGCCCAATGGCTGCCCACCCTAATGGACAGAGGCCCGACCGTGCCTGTGCCACCAGGCCCACTAATGGCTGGCCCGGACTCGTTCAAATGTAGCATATGTGACTAACTAAGATGATTGCGACGTTCCTGATCTTCTTAGCCCTAGCTCATTCCATTAGACAAGAGGAGTGGAGAAGTCACTCGGTTATCAACGAAACAAAATGTGTAGCTTCTATGGAAAATTGAAATTCTATGTAGAGATTTCTCTCTGAGATACTTGAATATAAGATTTAGATTGGCTTGTGGAGGTATAATTTGTATCAAGGAATTATAAAAAGAAGAAATTACTCTTGTATCTAAACTATATACGTAATTGTTGAGAGTTTGTAGTCTTTTCAATTTTGAAGTGCTCGTTCAATTATTGCCCCTATTTTCGAGGATTCTAATTCGTAGGCAAGAATCATCTTGGATGTTATTGCAACGACTTCTTTTTGACCAGAAAAGGATCACGAACAATACCCTTTTTTTTTTACTTTCGAATCTACAATAGTCCATTACTTTTTGTGGTACCAAAGTTTAGTGGTTGGAATTACATTATTAGTAATAAAGAGAACTTTTAGTTATAATACAAACCTGTGTAGTTATAAAACTGGAAGAAATATTTGCTCCTCTCTATTTTCTGATTAAAAAGAAAAGGAAAAAAAAGAAGAAAATCCTGCGCAGGGGTAGTAAACCTAGTAATATTTATAGTTGTCATAAGAACAAAGTATAACAACGACGACGACATGTATTTGTCTATGCGTATGTATAACAACAATAACAACAAAAACTGTGACATCCCGATTTTCCAATCCTATTTTCAATAAATTGAGACGGGCATTTCATTGGCACGCATATAGTTCCTTTCCTTGAGTCGACCACTCATGTGAAAACTAGTCTGTCGGGTGAAGCCGCTAAGAGTTTCTAATGCATTAGACTCGAGAATTTAGCCAGGAAGCGACCTTTCGACCGAGCTAATCTGCAAGGGTCATTACGGCACAAATAAAAGTCGATTAGAGACCGGAGATAGGTCGACTCGACAGAGGCATGTGATCAGATGTGGGTGATTCCACCAGATTGCACAATTCTTGTCGATCGGCACTGGACCGAATTTTCTGTCGATTGGGTACCCTGTGTTCGTATTTGAAACCTTGAGATTTCCCCGACGACCGAAAGTTGCCAATGTTTCAAAGATGTACATTGTGGCTTGAGATGATCAACCACAGGTCAAATGCATGAAAATTTCTAAAAGGCTACCCGGTAGGTTGGGCCGCACTAGTATCGTGCCAAAGTGAAATTAACCGTAGAATTGAGATCGAATTCAGAAATTGGAAGTCTGGGTGTGTCACAAATCATTTTAGGATCATTGACTTATCTTCAGAAGATTTTTCTACAAACCGAGATTTTTGGCAGAAAAGCAAAGTAATGCCGTTTTTGTTTGGGATTGTCAGAGGGCCGTTTTTAATCGAATCTTCGGGATGCAAGTTAGATCATTTGATGGGGAATGTCGTGAGAAGGCCAAGGACACATGGGTTAATTTAATTGAGCTTCAATTGGACGGAATTGATTGAGAATTGATTGAATTAAGTGTACAAGATTTTATGCCACGGCGGAAAATGAAATTGGACCTATTGAAGAATGTTGTGGGAGAAGAGATAGTGGAAGATGACATGGGATGATGTCATGGTGGGCCTTTTTGGGGATTAAAGAAAAAGGAAAAAGAAAAGAAGAGCCCCCCTCCTTCTCTCTCCTCCCTCTCTTCTTCCTCTCTCCTCCGTGCGATTCCTCCATGGTCTTCATCTTCTTCTTCGAAGCCCAGAAATTGCAGAGGAGAAGCTGCTCGTCGCCTGGAACAGCAGCGCCGCCCGTCGCCGTCCTCGCCGTCGCTCGCTCGTGGAAGCCAGCCGGAACCAGCTGCTGCCGTGCGCCTCCCCAGCTCGTCCAGTCGCTACTCCGCCTGGATCTGCTCGTCCAAGCCGTCGTGCAAGATGGGCCGGCCACCGTGGAGCCAGCAAGGACTGCCGGAGCCGTCGCCCAGCCAGCTCGCCGTCTCGTGCACCGCCACGGCTTCGCCTGCCTTCGTCTTCCTCTCACCGAAATCCCTGCTGTTCCGCGAGTCCAGCAGCGATTTCAGATCTAATGGAGCTCCACCGGAGCCGTCCAGCTCACCTCCGGCCACCGTGAAGCCCCGCCTAAGTCCGGTTCAACTCCTCCGCCGTTCCTTCGCCCATTCCGACCCGAACCAGCCGCTGTTTGGCCCTCTTCCGCCCGTGACTAGCAACCCAGAAAATGGGTATGGCAGCCCCTTTGTGGCCCGTTTTGGCCGCCTTCCCGAGCCCGGATGCTCGGCCCGCTTTGAGGAAAGTTGTTCTCCTCGGCGTCCCCGTCGTTTTGGTCCGCTCGGCTCGCTAATCCGGTGAGTTTAACTCACTAAATCTTGATTAGATGGTTAATGATGCCCTAAGTGTGCTTAGTCTAAGTTAAGCAAGTTTAGGTGGTTAGATTAGTTTATTTGATCGATGATTAAATTAGGATGTTTGATTAAGTTAAAGTGTGTTTAGTTTAAAGTTAAGTATGTTTATTTTTAAAATAAAGCCTTGATGTGACATAATAGGGTTTTATTTTTGAATTATTTAAAGATTTCGAAATTCTGGAAATTTATAATATTATATTAATTCCGAAATTATTAAAATATTATTATTATAAAAAAAAACGGAAAATTTATTTTTGACCCCGGTTGCTCAGAATTTCGTGCCGATCGCTGCTGTGTGTTCGGATTTTGAAATTGATGGTCGGATAATATAAATTGAATGTGGATTGCGAAAAATGTGAATATTATTATTTAATTAATTTTCGGAATAAATTTAATTATTTATTAAAATTCGAAAATTTCGTCAGGACCTTATACTCTCAGAATTTCGTGCTGATCGCTGCTGTGCATTTAGAATTTTAATTTGATGAATTGATGTGGCAAATTGAGTGTTGATTGTGATAAATATGGATTTCATTCATAAAAACCCAAGTGTCGGGTTTTGATGTAAAAATTGGATTTTAATGATTATATTAAATAGTGGGGTTTGAAAAAGTGAGATATTGGCTTTTTGATTCGAAATTAGCGTGTCCCCACACACGTGAGTAATTTCTGGAATATTTTTAATATGGAGAAAAATGGCCGGGATCACTATTTTAAGTGGAAGCATTGATTGAAATACAAAGTGTCCTGGGGCCGAGTATGCTTTGGTTGTGTGATAACTATGAGGAAGCGTCCTGGGCTGTTGAGCCGGACTTGCCCCTATATGGGATGCCCACGCGGTGGATGCCGATCGCAGTAGAGGCTGGGCCGACTGGATCGATGCTCCTTCGGGAATGCCGTCGACGTAGTGACGAAGCCGTGCTCCAAGGGGGGAGACGATGCTCCTTCGGGAATGCCGTCGACGTACTGACGAAGCCGCGCTCCATGGGGGGAGGCGATGCCTGGCATGAGTGTTAGTAGATAGCCGAACAGCGAGTAGGCTATGCCCTTGTGTGGCAGTGAATAATAACTGGAATGCATGTTGGGTGTTATTGATGTGTCGGATTATGGGACGGAATTGTGTGGCATGGAATGGGACGTGTCATAACGATTTAGTCTTATAATCAGGACCCCCGTGGTTGTTGGTTATATGAAAAAGAATGCGTTCCGGTTGTTTAAGTTCTTATTACTATCTGTGATTGAGTGATTTGAAATTGTGCTAACCTGCAGGAAGGAACTGAGGCGAGGTAAGTCTTTTGTGTGATGTGGCTAGGCCACCCAGGGTGTATTTTCTTTCTAATAGGGGTTTAGGGGGTTGAACTTGCTGAGACATCGTCTCATCCCGGTTGTGGGATTAAAATTTCAGGTCCCTAGATGGCGGTTGTGGAGGACCCGAAGCCCTAAGTCTGGAAAGGTGGAGACTGAAGTATCGGTGATCGTGTCCCGCTAGTTGGTTTTAGGGTAGTTCCCCCTTTTGTCGAGCTGGTCTATTTCGCAGACAGCCCAGAGTTGTATTTAAGCCTATGTGTTTGTAAATAAGTGTTTAGTATTATGATTGATTGCCTGCTTTTCTATCCCAAGTTAAATGTTGTCAGGGGATTTGTTTCGCTTCCGCATGCGTAATAAAAAGAATGGGTCGGCGACGTATCCTGGGATGTCGCATATTTGATCGACCGCAGTGGGATGTGCGCGCGCTCGGGGTTCGGGGCGTGACAAAAACTTCCCTCACTTGATATTTAGAATTTCATTAGACTTATAAACAAAACAACAAAAGAAAAAGGAACAAAGAAAGTTGGCTCCCCCCCCCCCCCCCCAACCCCCCAAAAGAAAAGAAAAACACCCGAAAAGCATGTGACCATCCAAATTTCCAAATAAAAGATAACAGTAATAATAAGAGAACACAAAAAAGTAACACCACTTCCATACGTGTCCATCGCCTAATCTTATTGTCACAAGAAAATCCATCCGTACTCGTTTTGTTCTTGTCAAGACGCAACTCATGAACTAAAAGAGATAATTCCATAAAAGTCAATTTCATGAGAAAAAAAAAAAACTGATGCACAGAGAGAACCAACAAAAAAAGTGCTTAACAAAACCCTAAACTAAGAAATCTCACGAAGAAAACATAAAAACAAACCAAATTATCAACCTAATTATTCCTAAATAATTTGCAAATCAACGTGGATGGGTGACAGACTTTCCTCCCTTCTCCTCAACTTTATGGTCCTTTCCTTTTGATGGTGCTGCTCCATTGGTCGATTTTGGCTTCGCGGGTAAGCCAAAATATTCCTCTGGTGTTGTTGTGAAGAAGGAAAAATTATGTCCATCATCCCGATTGAGAACCTCCTTGGCTATCTGGAGAGCGGTTTTTCCATTGAAAAGCTCATAAGTATTCTCTGTGCTGTTGTCGTCTCTTGGTCCATTCCTAGGTGCGGCCGCCGACTGTGTGGAATGATTTTGCTGTTGTCGAGCTACAGTGGAGGAGCTGGGTTTCGTTGAGAAATTGTCTCTAGAATGTGAGTTGTTCGAAGACATGATTAATTGAAATAATGTAACTACGGAGTTTATGAAAAATTCTCTTTCTTTGGTGGGGAGATTATATACCCATACTACATGATTCCTAAACCTAATAGGCATAGGTTTTCTAATCTGGTTATATTTACTAGTGCAAGTTGCTCTTAATTGAATTACAGATTTCTTTGGCCATGCTTATCACATATTTTGATATATCAAAATTAGACTCTATCTCACTAAATATATATATATATATATATATATATATATTTGGTAAGATCTCACTAAATATATTGGTTGTTATTGTTTGCAAGAAAGGATATAGATAAGTTTTAAAGGGGTGGAGGCTTAGTTCAAACCTAATTTTGCTATTAGAAGTCTCATATAAAGGAATTTCAATAGATTAATTTTCGATCCCAAGGCTAAGGCTTATTTCTTTTTATCCCTTCTTTATGGCTATCCTTTAAATCAACAATAGGTATATATATCCTTTACCAAAAAACAATAGGTATAGATATCCATCTCTTAATTAATTAAAGTGAATCATGTCATGTGACTCAATTTCATGTGAAGTTATCATAAAGCTCCTTTCATTGTTCACTCTTGTTAAAAAAGTTTATTGAGTATGGTATATAAATCATGGAGTTAGCCGAAGCTGGAGCATGAAAAATATGGATATATTTTATGGTGGAAGATAGGATCACACTGTGCTTTATACATATGTTTTTTATTTGACACTTGCTTTAATATATGAGTTGAAAAACTAAACCAACTCATAAATACTTGATGTTCAATTAAATAACTTGATGTTATTTAAACAAATGGCAGCGGTGTAGGACAAAAATAATATTCACGCTTTTAATATCTTAAAAGTTGCGTTTGTTTCACTGAAATCTTCACTATAAAAAAAACTATTTTTCATCAAAATCATTTTAAAATAAAATAGTTAGTTTTCATTCATTTGGTTATTTAAGAAAAGTAATTTCCTTCTCATTAGAAGAGAAAGTAATCTCCTCTGATCTAAGGTTTTTTTTGGGGTTCATGAAATAATGTTTTTGATAAATTTAATAGTTTTTCATCATTCAAATATTGGAAAGTCAGAAAATAATTTCCTTGAAATAGTTATCAGCAAAACAAGTGGACAAGTAATACTCAAACCCCATACACTAAATGCGTCTACATTATGACATCGACATGCTTGTTTAAGATAGATTCGCCTCAGTGGCTACCTTTCTAATATGGAAGGGGGAGGTGAGGGGTTCAAATCTCCACATTCTCAAGAAGGGATGGGGTGGGGATACGTAAGTTTCAGGAGTGGGTTTCGACTCCCACGCCTTGCAAGAGGCAGAGTAAAAGTCTGAGAATAAGTGTAGGGTAGGGATAGAGTAGGACTGACAAAAAAAAAACTTATTTTCTGGGGAATTTTTGTAATAAATAAGGGCAGTTAGTAAATAAGGAAGACTGGATTTTCACATTTTTGTCAAGGAGAGATCAACGATTGTAACTAAATGGGCTAATTTATAAATAGGGTCCTCTCTCCCATATTAGTATCATCTCATATGTTCAACACAAGAAGAATGATAGAGCATTCTCTTCTAAAATACTAAGCAAGTGAGCGATAAATCGAGACAATGGCTGAGCTTAGGTGACCCTAGTAAGAGGCGAACAAATCAAAGGAAGCCTTGTCATGCCATCATGGAGGAGTCGTGTTCCATTGGGAGATGCCTCCAGAATGCGCGAAATTCCAAGACATGATTAACTAAAATAATTAGCTATGGAGTTTATGAGAATTCCCATTGGTTTGGTCCGAAGGATTCTACACCCAAAACTATCTGATTCCCAAACCCTAGGCAAACGTTTACTAATCCAATTATGACTCCGAGTACATGTGGGTCTTTAAGTGCTTGGTATCTAGATTGGTTTAAAAGCCTTAATTGGCTTATCAAATATATAGATTGTGCTACATGAATTGCTAACTAAATAGTAATCTAATGTTTAACATTAACTTAAATAAAGTACATACCCTGGCTAGATAGTGGAAACATGGCATCTAATGTTGTTCCAAGGAAAGGCATGATTAATCCTTTTCAACTAAAACTCTTCAGGATTTTTCCAACAAATATTCGGTCCTGCTATAATTTTTTATAAGTAAAGCGACCACGGGTAATAGTTACTAAATATAGAAATGTTTTAGATTATGTAAATCTATCGTGATTGTTAATATGCACATAGGCAATTTAATTATGTTATACATACTAATTCTTATTATACAATTGTCATACCAGTTGAATGTATCATAACATAGACAAATTTTATGTTAATGATTTCTTGAAATATCTCATTGTTGATACCTAAATTTTGGCTACCCAGTTAGTCATTAATTACATGAAAAATTAGGGATCGATCACAATCCTAAACAAACATACTATTAATAGATAAGCCCATACATTTGCATGTTTATTGGATCGGTGGCTAATAGACTTAAGTGAATGGACTTGAATTCAATTAATTGAACTGAGCTCATAAGAGTATTAATTTTTGGCCAAGCCCATACGACACTAAGGGAGTCGAAATTTGCATTATAAGACCCAAGTCGAAAGAATTGACTTATTAAATGACAGTACCTGGAAAACAATTCAGAAAATTGCCTAAGATGAATTATGAAATAGATAGGTGTTTTAGGGCTCGGGGCACTTGATAAAACACACGGCGGAGCTCGGTCACATTGGAAAGAGGGTTATGAGAAGAAAAAATAGGCAAGAGAGATTCATGATAAATAAACAAACATTTTCTTTGTGTAAATGGAAAAATAACAAATATTTGTTAAAGAAAACAATATATAAGATTCTGATTATATCCCTAAAAATGATATCTTGTATAGCTTGAAATAATTAGTCGCTAAAAAATGTTTTTATGACCGACAACAATTTATGTCTAAACATTTTCTTGAACAATGATTTTTTTTTTAATTCATTAATTTTTGTAAGCAATACAAGTGATCTTTTTTAGGGAAATGTTTTCTAAACCATTTTTTTCACCCCCCAAAAAAAAAAAAAAAGAATGCACCCTAACTTACATCTAATTTTTCATCCTCCCGTTTTTCACCCACTTGTATTGAATTTGAATGTCAATGACAACCTCGTTGTCCACAAGAGATTGCTAAAACGGTGAAGTTGACAATTTTGATCGGGTTGCGAAGGATTCTTAATTAAAAGTCAACCAAAACAGATCACAAAAAAGATAAGGAAAAGAGTTGGAAAAAGAAGAGTTGCAAGAATCAAAGGAAATACAAACAATAAAGAGATGTATAACATATAATTACTTGAGCGTTAGTGATTCTCCTTGTTGATTGTGCCTAATCATGAATTGAAATATGAAAAAGTCAAGTATAAAGTAAAATTATCTTCTAATCTGGGAGCATCCATAATGGAATTGAAGCAAAAATGGTATAGTTGGTCAAGGATGAAGGTCGAGGAAGGAGGATCTACAAGAGGTTGTTATATGGTGGATCATCCTTGGTGGGAAACCGCCTGTATAATGGCGGTAGTAGGCTTTAGATTGATGGCGAAAGAGGAATTGCCAAATTTGAAGGGAACACTTACATTATTATATTTAGTTTTCCCACAATACCAGATGTCACTTTAAATGTATTAGGGTCATTTTCCCAAGTATAGATAGCGTTCGACTCCGCTTCATGCAACTTGACATAATTTATTCGAGATACAATATATTTCACAATGAACTGCGTTGATTAGTTCCATAATATATGCAACCAATTGTATATAGGAAAATACATATCAAGAGCACTTGTCGTATTTATATTAGGTCTACTATAGCTGGAAAAGATTATTGATTGCACACTAATGTAAAATAATTTAGTTACACTATATTAGTCAAGGACTGAGTTAAAAACTTATGCCAGAGAAAACTATATAGGAAGAACTGGAAACAAATTATATTATAAGGAAATACTCGTTATTGCTTAAGGTTAGAATGATAGAATCTTCCCATACTTTTGAGTCAAAAGAATCCTATCAGACTAAGAAAAAAAACTAAAGAATTAACCAAAAGAAGAAGAAGATATAACATGAGTTGCTCTTCCTCCCATATACGTAGTATCCAAGATTTCCAAACAAATGATAACGGAAAGGATAAGAGAGTGGAAGAATTATCTCCACGTCCGTAATCTTTCCAGGAAAATCTACGACTACTGTTATGGGTATACGTATAATGATACATTTTTCCTCACAGCCGATGCTATTATCACAAGAAAACTCATCCTAATTCGTTTTGGTTCTTGACAACATGAACAAAAAGTGAAAATTCCATGAAAATCAGCAACGATAGTTTCTACCAAAAACCGTATGCACAGACTCGCAGAGAGAACAATTATGAAGGAAAGTATCGGACATAACCCTGCACCAAGAAAAGCCCAAAGAAGAAACTAATCCCCATGCTCTGCGAGAGAGTTCCGAGAAAATGCATATTTTCTAAAAGGTTCGTGGCCTGTCTCACTCTGGCTTCCGTGATGACCTCTTCTATCCCTCCCTTTCTTCTTGGCTTCCTTCTTCTTCTTCTTGGCTTCCCTTTTCTTCTTATCTTGTTCCAATAAATAATTGAAATCTAGCCTATTCAACAATGCTTCCGTGCCCGGCTGCATGATCGACGTCTCTCCTCTATCCACGTGATCTCTCCGTCGATTCTTGATTTCAAGTGTTGCCCTTTGATCCTCCATTCCACGATCTCCCCCTAGTTCTGGCCACTCCGTTGAACTCAAGTTAAAGCTACCAAGTGTGACAACATTGTCATCTCTTCTCTGTCCGTGTGATCTCTCCACTGATTCATGATCACGAACCGTCGCCATTCTATCACCATCACAGTCACAAGCGTTCTCTTCCTCTTGTTCGACTTCGACCCTCTTAGATTGATCATTGATAAATGCCATTTGATCATCCCCACAGCTTCCAGGAACACTTGCTTCCTCTTGTTGAACTTGGAAATTCGTACTTTGATCATTTTCAACTTGCTTCCTCTTCTCCAACTCGCTTTCTTTTCTTGCTTCAAACGCGACATTGACAGCCTCATACAACTCCAACCCACAGAACTCGGCTAACGACTGAGTGAATGGGTCTTCAATGGACAAGTCGTTTTGTATGAGGATTGAATCTGGAGATTCCGAATCTCTCGCTCGTTCCATTAGACTGGCAAGTAGGGATTCCCTCGATCTTTTCAGGGACGAACCGTCGGTTCGATGGTGAGTATCATACCTTGATCTCTCCATTCAGTGATGAAGCGTATGAAAAATTGGAGGAATGGGGAAATTTTTCTCAGAAAATCTTGCTATCAGATGTGTTATATGGCTTTGTGTAGCTTTGCAAATAGGGGAAGTCTTCTATAAAGAGTCGACTGAGCGCCGAACTTCTCAAAAGCATTTTCTTTTTCAAAATTCGGTCCCCTATTTGTTTCCTCTAAATCAAGAAAACTGGACACATTTTACGAAAATTTCCGTTTCTCTGTTGCACTTTCTTGAGCAGGTATTGAAAATACACGAAATGCATATATTATATATAGTTCGTTATATAACCGCTTGTGTAGCGGCGGCGGCGGAGGGTTTCGTTTGACTGCAAAAGACGAATTGCCAGATTAGAAGGAACGCTTACTTTATTATATTTGTTTTTACTACTAAACCAATAATGATTTATCTACAATTTACGTTACTAAAGTGTATTCTGGTCATTTTTTCTAATAGTTTGCTTCATGGTGTAATATATATTACCACCAGGTCTTCGCTTCACACAATTATTTCTTTGGAATAATCTATTTTTGCACTTATATTCGGGATATAGTATATTCAATGATGAAGAGTAGTTCCATAACTAGTACAACTAACATATATATAGGAGTTGTTGATTTTTTTTTTTTTTATAATATGTGGGGTTAATACCATGAAAAAACTTCAAAATAATACATATATGGCTTATTTACCTTAAATTAATTTTTGAATTACTATAAAACTCAAATTGGTACACACATGATAAACTTACCCTCTGTCAGCTTCTGTCAAATTTTACTGTTAAATTGCTGACATTGATAACATATGATGATGGATGTGGCAAGTCCATGTGCAAATCCATAAGGTAATACCGAAAAAAAAAATCCCAAATTGGTAAATTTGTGATAAATTTACTAGAAACCGGTATACAAGTGATAAATTTACTCTTCGTTATTTTTAGTAACTCTAGTGGTACTTTTGACAAAGTGGCTTGACCAAGCACCACTCATATGGCCTAATCACTGCCTAATGTAGCATCTCATGTAAGGATATTAGCAATGGGTTAAGCCCTTAATAATTAAGGGCAAAAGACTGCAACCAAGCAAGGCGGAAGTGATGATAGGACTAAATTGATACAAATACAATAAATTTATGACTTGTTGTACTTTTCATTTATTTGTCAATTGCATTATAAGCAATAGCATTATTCATTTAATAATGTTGGTTTAGTTTTCCATCTAGTACATCAAATCAAGTACCAATTGAAGTACTGATTTATAAAGCAAAGTGTGCTCCTATCTTCCCCCAATAAATATATCCATATTTTTCAAGGTCCAGTTACTCCACGATGAAATTAATCACTTCTATGTATCATACTCAATAAACACTTAAAATGACTTTGTATAGTCCCTCTTAATATCTCCATATAGTTATTAACTTTTGAAATCATTGACATCGAAGTTGGTGGCCAAATTAACTAAATCATTCATATGTCAATATTGGGAACATGTTAACAATGAAAGACATTAGTGAACACCCATTTGAACGGCTGCATGTTAGAATGTTGAATCACAAACATGTATATGACCATGAAAATCAGATGCACTGTCGAATTGTTTATCTCAATGGGTCCAACTTTAATTTCACTCTATACGAAGAACACTGAAATCTATAAACCGCATGAAGCTTAATAGAACTTCAGGATCAATGAAGCCCTCAAACTTGCCAGTCTACCATCTCAGACCGGGCTGGTGAGGGTCGAAGTACTGAGCAATGACATGGATCGGGTTCTTTCATGAATAGAAACGTCAGCTACTATCGGTTTCACTAATAGCTAGCGTTTGACTACTGATCGATCAGACTAATGTTTGTAGAGGGCCAGCAAAAGTATGTGATAGACATATGGATACACGAAATTACATGAAAATACTATCAAATTGGCCGAGTCGCCAGCGATATTCATCTCGCCGAAATGATGCGTTACAATATCTTCAAATTTATAAATTAATGATGACCATTTTCTTATCCTATTCACTTTAAATTTACCCTTACCCAAACTTGTTTATCCTTCTCTTAAATGAAGATTCTAAAACATGTCGATAGTCATTTGTCACGTAGAAATTTTGTATTCTACGTCACTCTAGTCTCCTAATTTCAAGAAACATGGTGTTTTTAATTACTTGTTTTGGAGCTGGTCCGTTAAAGGCATTCCCTGACACTAATGAAGTGATATTTAAGAGTCTAATTGCCCCCGCCGGCCTGGCTCCCAGTTCAGTTATATTCCCTTTCACTCGACGGCGAGAAATCAGCAAGGGCGGCCTCGCTTCATGTGGCCGAGCACATGAAGCTAATATAGTCGGTCACTAGTCAAGTTAATCGCATAATTTATCACCTAATTAACCTTACGAAAAGAAGAATAGTTTTGAAAGATAACTGCGATGCGAGATTGTGATGGCCAACTCTTAATAACGAAGGTCAATGACAATCACTGATTACCTGATTGGTAGTAAGATTTAACCATCACTAATAATCTAATCCAAACTATTTAGGTATTTTTATCATAAATTCAACACGTAAACGTTCAACTTTTTTTTTTTTTTTTGGGTAAAGATGTAAACGTTCAACTTGATTTCCAGGTAATTTAGAAATTAACTCGTTGACGCAATTTACCATCGAGGTTGACCTTGTCGGCCACCGATTGAGTAACCGTGAATAATTGGTGGAGCTAGGTGTTGAAACGATTAATAGTTGAACAAAAGTTAATTGACGCTGCTAAACATGATCTAAATAATATTTATGTATGGGCATGTTAATTTATTTAAAAACCAAACAAGTCATTACATCTCGGTCACCTACTAGTTACTACCGTTGAATTGGTAACTTAATTCCTAAACGAATAAATATGGGTGGACATACTACCTTTATACCTTAATTATATATGTTTGGTTAAATAGAATGACCATTAGCAAATTTCCACGATCCTGGATAAAACAACAGATCTCCAAATGCTCTTCCAGAAAATTCGATCTCGTTAACGAGTCTTAAAAAGTAACTAAATAACGGAAACACTATAGTTTTCAAGACAACCGACTGTGAGCATAATGAATGCAAGCAAGATCAGTTCTTTGCAAAATTAGAAGCATTCCTCATCAAGAATGCTTAAGAACAAGCTCCTGCCGGCCCGAACCACCAAACGCAGACAACATTCACAAAGTTGGGCAATGGTAGATCCGCAAATCGAACAAAAAAAAACACGCGAAGACAGGCGCGAGTGGAATCGAGAGAGGGGGGGCAGCGTACGAGCTGAGCGATGGATTTGGGGAAGAGGCGGTGGTGGCGGCCGTAGGAGGGCGTTTCGGGAGCGCCGGTCTCAAAGTGGAAGTGGGCCAGCACCTTGCGGTCGGGCATCGGCTTCAGCAGCAGCGCCTCCGAGAAATCTTCCTCTCCCGCTCCTCCCTCTCCGATCACCGCCGATCTTGAAGCGAACACCGCCACCGCCGCCGCCGCAGAGGAGGAGGAGGAGGAGGAGGAGGAGGAGGAGGGCGGAGACAAGTATCGAGAGGAACGCCATTTTCGAGCCGCTGGAGAGGGAGAGAGAGAGAGAGATGGGGTTTCAGCTGCGAGATTCGGGGACGGAGAACTCCATCGGAGGCGAGCTCGTCGGAGGAAGATCGCTCCTCGTTTTTTTCACTTTGTTCAGCGACTGCGGTTAACTCTTCCCTCGTTTTTCTTTTCCTTATGAAAAATATGCGTAATTAACATTTTGAAAATCATCGCACTTATTGGCTTGTGGAGGTTTAAGTTGTATCGAGGAATTATTAAAAAAAAAAAATTACTCTTTTATCTAAACTATCTAAGTAGAGAGTTTGTAGTCTTTTCAGTTTTGAAGGGCTTGTTCAACTATTGCCCCTATTTCTAATTGATAGGCAAGAATCATCATGGATGTTATTGTCGCAACTTCGTTTTGATCATGAAAGGATCACGAACAATACTTTTTTTAACTTTTAAATCTACAATAGTCTAGTATTTTTTGTAGTACAAAAGTTTAGTGGTTAGAATTACGTTATTACTAATAAAGAGAACCTTTAATTATAATACAGATTCATGTAGTTATAATACTGGAAGAAATATTTGCTCCTCTCTCTTTTCTAATTAAAAAAAAAGGAAAAAAAAAAGAAGATCGTGCGCAGGGGTAGTAAACCTAGTAATATTTATAGTTGTAATAAGAACAAAGTATAACGACGACGACGACATGTATTTGTCTATGCGTACGTATAACAACAATAACAACAAAAACTTCCCTCACTTGATATTTAGAGTTTCATTAGACTTATAAACAAAACAACAAAAGAAAAAGGAACAAAGAAAGTTGGCTCCCCCCCCCCCCCCCCACCCAAAAGAAAAGAAAAGAAAAGAAAAACACCCGAAAAACATGTGACCATCCAAATTTCCAAATAAAAGATAACAGTAATAATAAGAGAACACAAAAAAGTAACACCACTTCCATACCTGTCCATCGCCTAATCTTATTGTCACAAGAAAATCCATCCGTACTCGTTTTGTTCTTGCCAAGACGCAACTCATGAACTAAAAGAGATAATTCCATAAAAGTCAATTTCATGAGAAAAAAAAACTTATACACAGAGAGAACCAACAAAAAAAGTGCTTAACAAAACCCTAAACTAAGAAATCTCACGAAGAAAACATAAAAACAAACCAAATTATCAACCTAATTATTCCTAAATAATTTGCAAATCAACGTGGATGGGTGACAGACTTTCCTCCCTTCTCCTCAACTTTATGGTCCTTTCCTTTTGATGGTGCTGCTCCATTGGTCGATTTTGGCTTCACGGGTAAGCCAAAATATTCCTCTGGTGTTGTTGTGAAGAAGGAAAAATTATGTCCATCATCCCGATTGAGAACCTCCTTGGCTATCTGGAGAGCGGTTTTTCCATTGAAAAGCTCATAAGTATTCTCTGTGCTGTTGTCGTCTCTTGGTCCATTCCTAGGTGCGGCCGCCGACTGTGTGGAATGATTTTGCTGTTGTCGAGCTACAGTGGAGGAGCTGGGTTTCGTTGAGAAATTGTCTCTAGAATGTGAGTTGTTCGAAGACATGATTAATTGAAATAATGTAACTACGGAGTTTATGAAAAATTCTCTTTCTTTGGTCGGGAGATTATATACCCATACTACATGATTCCTAAACCTAATAGGCATAGGTTTTTTAATCTGGTTATAATTACTAGTACAAGTTGCTCTCAATTGAATTACAGATTTCTTTGGCCATGCTTATCACATATTTTGATATATCAAAATTAGACTGTATCTCATTGAATATATTGATTGTTATTGTTTGCAAGAAAGGATATAGATGAGTTTTAAAGGGGTGGAGGCTTAGTTCAAACCTAATTTTGCTATTAGAAGTCTCATATAAAGGAATTTTAATAGATTAGTTTTCGATCCCAAGGCTAAGGTTTATTTCTTTTTATCCCTTCTTTATGGCTATCCTTTAAACCAACGATAGGTATATATATCCATCTCTTAATTAATTAAAGTGAATCATGTCACGTGACTCAATTTCATGTGAAGTTATCATGAAGCTCCTTTCGTTGTTCACTCTCGTTAAAAAAGTTTATTGAGTATGGTATATAAATCATGGAGTTAGCCGGAGTTGGAGCATGAAAAATATGGATATATTTTATGGGGGAAGATAGGATCACACTGTGCTTTATACAGATGTTTTTATTTGACACTTGCTTTATTATATGAGTTGAAAAACTAAACCAACTCATAAATACTTGATGTTAAATTAAATAACTTGATGTTATTCAAACAAATGGCAGCGGTGTAGGACGAAAATAATATTCACACTTTTAATATCTTAAAAGTTGCGTTTGTTTCACTGAAAACTTCACTGTAAAAGAAAATATTTTTCATCAAAATCATTTTAAAAGAAAATAGTTAGCTTTCATTCATTTGGTTATTTAAGAAAAGTAATTTCCTTCTCATTAGAAGAGAAAGTCGTCTCCTCCGATCTAAGGGTTTTTTTTTTTTTTTTTTTTTGGGTTCATGGAAAAATGTTTTCGGCAAATTTAGTACTTTTTCATTATTCAACTATTGGAAAGTCAGAAAACAATTTCCTAGAAATAGTTATCAGCAAAATAAGCAGAAAAGTAATACTCAAACCCCATACACTAACTGTGTCTATATTATGTCATCGACATGCTCACTTAATATAGATTTAGGGTGATTATGGTTATTGTACACTTGTATTCTAGGGATTTTTTTTTTTTTGTAATAAATAAGGGTAGTTAGTAAATAAGGAGGATTGGATTTTCACGTTTTATCAAGAAGAGGTCAGCGATTGTAACTAAATGGGCTAATTTATAAATAGGGTCCTCTCTCCCATATTAGTATCATCTCATATGTTCAACACAAGAAGAATAATAGAGCATTCTCTTCTAAAATACTAAGCATGTGAGCGATAAATCGATTTAATGGCTGAGCTTAGGTGACCCTAGTAAAAGGCGAGCAAATCAAAGGAAACCTTGTCATGCCATCATGGAGGAGTCGTATTTCATTGGGAGATGCCTCCAGAATGCGCGAAATTCCAAGATGATTAAGTAAAATAATTAGCTATGGAGTTTATGAGAATTCCCATTGGTTTGGTCCGAAGGATTCTACACCCAAAACTATCTGTTTCCCAAACCCTAGGTAAACGTTTACTAATCCAATTATGACTCCGAGTACATGTGGGTCTTTAAGTGTTTGGTATCTAAATTGGTTTAAAAGCCTTAATTGGCTTATCAAGTACATAGATTGTGCTATATGAATTGCTAACTAAATAGTAATCTAATGTTTAACATTAACTTAAATAAAGTACATACCCTAGCTAGATAGTGGAAACATTGCATCTAATGTTGTTCCAAGGAAAGGCATGATTAATCGTTTTCAAATAAAACTCTTAAGGATTTTTCCAACAAATATTCGGTCCTGCTATAATTTTTTTATAAGTAAAGCGACCACAGGTAATAGTTACTAAATATAGAAACATTTTAGATTATGTAAATCTATCATGATTGTTAATATGCGCATAGTTGATTTAATTATGTTGTACATACTAATTCTTATTATACAATTGTCGGCAGAAGAACAGCACAAGTGCCATAACTTGGCACGCCGGGACACTTAAGTGCCATAACTTCCAAACGGTACACTTAAGTGCCACTTTTTTTTTCGAGTGGGACACTTAAGTGCCACCTCCGGCGACCCTTGCCGGAAATCCTACGTGGCAATATTTTATTATTATTTTTTGCCTACGTGGCTCGCCGGAGCTCCAAATCAGCATAAAAATTAACAAAAAAATTTTTAAAAAAAGAAAATTTTAAAAATTTTAATTTTAAAAAATTTTAAAAATTTAAAAAAAATAAGAAAATTTTTAAAAATTTAAAATTTAAGAATTTAAAAAAAAAAAAAGTGGGGGGAGGTCGAACGGGCGGCTGAGGGCTGAGCCCTCGCCGCCGCCGCCTCCCCGCCGTCGCCGCCTCCCCGCCGTCGCCGGGAAGGGCCGGCGACGGAGGGGGGAGGGTCGGTCGGGGTCGCCGGCCCCCGGCCGACCGACGGCGAGGGCTGCGAGCCCTCGCCAAATCGCGGCGAGGGCCGCGACCCTCGCCCCAGATCTGGGCGAGGGCTCGCGGGCCCTCGCTGCCGGTCGGCCGGCCCCTGGCCAGGGCCCGGCGACCCCGGCCGACCCTCCCCCCTCCGTCGCCGGCCCTTCCCGGCGGCGGCGGGGAGGCGGCGAGGGCCCGCGACCCCTCGCTGGATCTGGGCAAGGGTCGCGGCCCGCGCCCAGATCTAGGGCGAGGGTCACGGCCCTCGCCCAGATCTAGGGCGAGGGCTCGCGGGCCCTCGCCACCTCCCCGCCGCCGCCGGGAAGGGCCGGCGACGGAGTGGGGAGGGTCAGCGAGGGCCCGCGAGCCCTCGCCCAGATCTAGGGCAAGGGTCACGGCCCTCGCCGCGCTTCGGCGAGGGCTCGCAACCCTCGCCGTTGGTCAGCCGGGGACCGGCGACCCCGGCCGACCCTCCCCCCTCCGTCGCCAGCCCTTCCCGGCGACGGCGGGGAGGCGGCGACGGCGGGGAGGCGGCGGCAGCGAGGGCTCAGCCCTCAGCCGCCCGTTCGACCTCCCCCACCCTTTTTTTTTTTAATTTTTCATTTTCTTAATTTTTTAAAATTTTTAAATTTTTCTTAATTTTTTAAATTTTTTGAATACTTTATAATTTAATTAATTTTTATATTATTATTTACACGTAGGCACAAAACGGCGTCGTTTTTGCGTTTTCTCTGCCACGTCAGCGTGCAAAACGACGCCGTTTTGGACTAAACTCGCCGGAAAATTGCCACGTCAGCCATTTGGCCGGATTTTCGCCGGAGTGGCACTTAAGTGTCCCATTTTACTCCGATGATGGCACTTAAGTGTACCATTTTAAAGTTATGGCACTTAAGTGTCCCGGCGTGCCAAGTTATGGCACTCCAGGTGTCCTCACCTCTACAATTGTCATACCAGTTGAATGTATCATAAAATAGACAATTTTTATGTTAATGATTTCTTTTAATATCTCATTGTTGATACCTAATTTTTGGCTACCCAGTTAGTCATTAATTACATGAAAAATAAGGGATTGATCCCAACCCTAAACAAACATACTACTAATAGATAAGCCCATACATTTGCATGTTTATTGGATCGGCAGCTAATAGACTTAAGTGAATGGACTTGAATTCAATTAATTGAACCGAGCTCATAGGAGTTTTAATTTTTGGCCAAGCTCATAGGACACTAAGGGGGTCGAAATTTGCATTATAAGACCCAAGTCGAAATAATTGATTTATTAAATGACATTACTTGGAAAACAATTCAGAAATTTGCCTAAGACGAATTACGAAATAGAAGCCCGAGTTTTGTCTTATAAAATAAGTGTTTTAGGGGTTCAAGGCGCTTGATAAAATATAGTTCCCCTTTGAATTTAAAATTTGGCATAGGTTCCCCGTTGAATTTAATACTAAATGAAACCGTTGAAACACATTGCATGACCCACTCCACCCACTTTTCACAAAACCCTATCTTGATTAGGCACTTCCGTAGGAAGTCTCACTCTATTTGATCATATGCCTTATGCATGTCAAGCTTTAGGACAGCTTGGAATTTTCTTTTCCTATCACCTATTCTTAGTCTATGAAATTTATTTCATTTTTTGTACTTCTTAAAAAAGCGATTGAGGACTGGACTAACCAATGGGCTCAGTTCGGTTTTAAGGTCAACCCAATATTATCAATAATTTTTTATTTCATTTTTGTTGCTCCTTAAAAGGGTAATAGAGGATTGTATTGACCTAATGGGATCAATGATAAGCAAGGTTAATTAAGAAAGACAAGCGGTGAGGGTTAAGTAGAGTGAACATCGAATAGAATAAGCATCGAATGTCGAGTGGGGAGTAACAAGCCAAGCGAGCATCGAGCGGTGAGTGGCACGAATGACCGAAAGCGAATGAGCGAGTGTCGAGTGGCGAGTGGAGAATTTTTTTTTTTTTTCGATTTTAGCAAATTGAAAACTAAGAGGACAAATAATACAAAAGATAATGAATACTAGAGGAGGATGCCATAAAGTGCGTTTTTGGATGCCATGAGGACTCCTCACAATGATTATTGATACTGTAAAAGATATTTAAAATCTAAATTATTAAAGAACAATGTAAAATTACTTGAACTTTTCACTAAAGAGCTGTTTAATATTGTTAACGTTGTTTATTTTAAAGTTATATATATATATATAGTCAGGGTTGGTTCGGGTTGGACCGACCTAGAACTCTCAGAATTGAGGACTGACCCATATAGTGCTGGTCTAGGAATTCTAGGACTAATGACAGACTCAGCCTTCTTAGGAACCGGACCAAGACCGATAGGGTTGGGCCAATCTAGGGTCGATCCAGGGTTGACCCAACCCTGGACCGATGCTCACCCCTAGACCAGGCTATGTCCACTCACTTGGCACACCTAAAGTTGGACTGGCACTAGGCCAACCCGGCCCTTTTTTTCCTTTTCCCCTTCCTCCGCCTGGGCCAATCCATTTTTCCCTCTTCCCTCGCGTGGGCCAGCCCCTTTCTTTTCTATCTTTTTCCCTTCCCCAACCCAGCCCTCTCGTTTTCCTTCCCCTTTCCTCCCTATCTCTTGGGATTTGCTACAAAAATACAGAATGGAGGAAGGTGGTAAAGCAAGGCAAAGGGAGGAGGCCAATTGAAGTTGGTGGTCAGGACTACACCAACAAGGTAGCTAGTAGTGGCAAAGGGCGGGAGAGAGTCTTTCGGTGACTCCACTACACCTAAGCCATTTATGACGACCTCCAGTTGACGCCTTGAGTTCATGCTTTCCCCCTTTCTCGGTAATTTTCAATTGTTTTTGGTTTGCCTTTATCACAACCTTCCCTTGAAGTGCACCATATGGTTAAGTTAATAGATTATTTAGTCTAAACTTAATTTGGGTTATCCAAAAATCATAGCAATTTGCAATTTAGGTTCAAGCCTTTAACTTACAAATGATTTACAATAAGGAGTCACCACTAATTAATTTATGGTGGATTGATTAGAAAATCAAGTAAAATTATCATTGATTTACTTTACTCCTATGAACAATGAAATTTGGGTAGAGGAACTTGGTCACATTAGATTTTTCTTACGCCCTTTCAATACCGTTCATTTTATCAAAAAATAAATAAATTAATAAGCAGCTTGGATATGTTATATTATTTCCTAATATATGAGGTAACCATGCGGGATTCTAGTAAGAGCCTGTTAGCCTCTGCCTCTAGTTGGTGAGGGTTGCCATGCGCCGAAGACCTCGCCAACCATGGCCAACGCCTCACTAGTGATGGGGTAGTGTCCACAACGCAAGAGAGCTAGCCAGGCCTACATACTTGGTTTTTTTATTTATTTATTTTTTAAAGTTTTATCCTTTTTTTTCTTTTTTGAGTTTGTGTTTTTGTGACAACCCTAGCACGTCACGGTTACTATAGAACTACTATTGCCAATATCTTCTTCATTTTAATTTTTCTTAAGCATGCAAAAGCGTAAGGGACTAAAGGAAATTCTGGGATATATGTGATTTTCTGTAAACATGGCAACTTTATTTCTTATTTATTTATACATGTACATTAGACGACAAGTGTGAGATGCTATGGGTAAGTACAAAAGTTTAGTACTAAATTGATTATTCTGGACTCAAGGTTGGTCACCCCTCCCGCCTAACTGTACAAATGTCGCCTAATAGTGGCTCATGATGTTATCAAAATCTTCCGAGCTCCAAAAATCTTATTCCCTCCTACCTCCTTCTTATGTTGTTGGGCTGTCTTTGGCTACTAACCCTTCAGAGGACAATGGGAGTGGACCCACCCTACGTCCGTTAACTTGTCTCGTCAAGGGTCCTATGTCAATGACCATATTCAACTTAATCCGAATGAAGACAATATTCGTAAAATTGGGGTCCATGAACTTGTCCTCTTCCCAAGTGAAGTTCATTGGCACCCCGTAGCAGATCATCAGAGGCAGGTGCAATCGATATCCTAATGATCTGAAAAGATGAAGTCAACAACCAGTGAGTCACAACCTAACCAGTAGAAGGTACACCGGTCTATATCACACAAATTGGTCACTGTATGACAAAGAAAGTCTCAATAGAAAGTTTTGTAAATCCCATACATAGCACTTTACTCGAGAACTTATCAAAATACACGGTTGATCGATATAAGTAATAATTTTTCCTAACAAATGACCAATAGTTCAATTCAGGAATACCAAAGTCACAATCAATAGAATTTCATATTGCCATCATCTTTTGGGGAACCCCGTTACCCCCCGAGCATCTCGCACCCATTTGGCATCGCGAGGCATCTAGGGGAACGGCGTTACAACCCAGGGCAACATCGTCCCAAGGACAGAGGCATTCTCAATCACACATTCAAACCATGATACAACAATTCCATAATTCAATTAAAAGTACATTAACACTACTACGATTCAAGGATTCAAGCATGCATCTAATAAGTCATCAATCATTTTCATTCCTTAGACTAATACAAACTTATCCGTATAGATATTAAGTGAACCGTGGGAAGGTCCCACATTTTACGCCCAAACTAGCCTCATATGGCGTCTCGCACGCCTCTAGAGTCAGCAACTATCATCTTAATAATCAATCTCCAAAAATTATGAAACTTTAGTATGATGTAGACAAGACCTAAAGGAACATCTTTTGTGAGGAACTCAAAATGCTGTTTAGTTCATACAGTTCTAAAACTTTTGCAAGCTGGGCTCAAAACAGTCAAAATCTCCAGGAAATTTAGTATGTGGTAACTTGGGATGTGCTCTACAACTTTTGTGATGAACATATCTTAGAATTTTGGATCGAGAAATCTGTAGAAAATGAGAAGCAGAAAGAGGTCGGTCCAGCAACCCAAAAACAGATTTTGAATCTTGAAGTTTTTCAAATATATTTTTGTCATATGAAATCCAAAAATTCTTAAATTAAATTATGTCGCAGAACAATCAATAAGGAACAACTCTTGTGAAGAACACCTCACGAAATTTGCACCACAGAATTCGGTACAAAATTAGCAAACTTTTGGATCGGGCTAGAGCCGAACCCGCCCTCAGCCCAGTTGCGAATTTCCTTCAAAGTTTCTTCTGTTCCGGCCTTCACACATGCCAAATATTGACTATCCATGCCTCTATAACCTAATTTGACTATTTCAAACTCGACAACGTAGCTAAGTAATGTAATTGGAACTTCCGATTAAATGAATAATGTAGTCGAAACTTCAATTAAGCGAAAATCTCAACAACGTTCTTGAATTTCTATGAAACTATTCTCGTCACATGACAAACGATCAATATAGGATAGAACGAAGGATATCCACTTGCCTCGGGTTCTCATGTACGGCGGTCTCGAGTCAATGGAGATGGCTTGTTGCTGGCCCGATGTTCTTCTAGGAGCGAGCAATGAAGACGTTGAAGCCGTTTGTCTCTTCTGCTGCTGGTTTGTTTGGCAGCAACTAGGCTGAGAGAATAAAGTGAGGAGGGGGGCGTGGGGACTTTGGTGGTGGACTAAAAATGAAGGGGAGTGGCGTGTGTTTCCCAGTAAAAAGCAGCCCCCTCCCCCCCCCCCCCCCCCCCCCTTCTCTCTCTCTCTTAGTCATTCGCTGCCCCTTCCACCGCCATGGTCCCTCTCTTGTGTAGCAACAATTATTGACTATTTATCCCATCTCTTGGCCAGCTGGATCCTTATCCCTCTTATAGCAAATGTGGCGGTGAGGGGATGGTTCAAGAATCCTCAAACGATGGAGATAATTTAAAAATATTTATGAGCAATAACGAGGAAAAATTCAAGACTCTTATGTTGATGTAAAGGACGTGGCGGCTTGGTTATGTAGACGCATCCTTGGATGAAGGGAAATGGCGTCACTCGGTGTCGACACCGTAAGGACGTGAACGGTGTAGTCTGACGATGAGCTCACTAATGTCATGTTGACTGTCAAACATTCGAGGCTCACTATTTTGTCAAGTGAAAATCCAAATGTCATAATTTTTTATTTAAAAAATAGAATAAGGAAAAAATAAAGAAAAAAGGAAAGAAAATAAAAAAAATTAAATGATGGAAGTGCTCTTGATCAGCTGATGAGTTTGGACCATTTTTTTAGACTGACATGGTCACTCTACACCCTTATTTGAAATAATGTCAACTTCATATCCTTATTTGGAAAAATGAGAGCACTTCATGTCTTATTTAAAATAAAATTCACCTCAGGCATTTATTTGAGAAAAGAATGATACTTCATACCCTTATTTGAATTATCTCTAGATTTTATAATAAAAGGTCATAATAATTCTTGACTAATTTATAATCATTAGAAGTTATGATATGGTTCTACTAATTATAGTTTATAATTGCAAGTAAATAGTAAGTGACATATCAAATTTACAATATGAAGAATCGATATTATGATATTAGGATTTAATCATCATAAAATTAAAATTGATTAAAAAGAGTTTCAAACTTGCGGATATTATTCTCAAATTGTTCAGTGAATCGATTTTAAAGAATCTTTTTTGTATTTATTATTTTAGTTTATTTCAGTCTATTCCTGCTATTTCATTTTGCAAATTAAAGGCTCAGGGTTCGCTCTCTCCCTAATTGAAAAATAGCGAAGAGCCGACACAACCAAAATTAGAATTTTATTATCCTAAATGTTTGATGAACATGCATTTGTTAAGGAAAAAAATAAAAGAAAATACCGAGCAAGTTAGCATAGCACGTAAGTCGATTACTTTTACCTTTTTTTCTCTAAGCATAATTTTAATTTTAGTCCTCCACCTCTTTTCTCACATCAAAATCTTCTAATTTGTTTTTGCAATCAAATTCTCTGTTTAGTCATGCATGGTAAAGAACTGGAAAGAGAAAAGTTTCGATAAAAAAAAAAATCAGCAACAAAATAGGAAAAATATTTTTAAAAAATAAAATTGAAGGATAAGGCAGTGTGTTTAAAAAAGGATAGGAAATCGGATCGAATAATAATAAAAAAAGATAGATTCCAAATTGTATCGATAACTAATTGACTGCTCGTGTAGAACAAATTGAAAACGAAATATCCTTGGAAACCTCAAGGGAACATCGGCAGAAACCCTAAGAATTTCAAATCCATGGCGACGCACTCCGTCCACCGGACATCCTCCGGTGACCGTCCGAATCGCGCCCAAGGAAACCGACATCCTCCTCCTTTGAGCCCTGGGGATCTCATCAGCGCCTTGCCGGACGCCGTGATCCACCACATCTTCTCGTTTCTGCCCCTCAAAGACGTCGTCAAGACTAGCGTCCTCTCCAAGCGCTGGCGGTGCACTTGGACGTCCACCACCCACCTCGCATTCAATGGAGTCCGGCCTCGCAATCACGATGCCTCCTCCTTCGACTTCCCGTCCGTCGTCGACAGTGTCCTGAGGCAGTGCACCTCGCCCACGGTGAAGAAATTCCACGTCACCGACTTACAGTACCATGAGGCCGACCGCCCCAAGGTTGACCGCTGGCTCCACTTTGCGGCGGGGCGCTGGGTGGAGGATCTCTGCCTGTCTCTCATCACCGAGATGCGGTCTATGTATATACTGCCACCGTCCTTGTATTGCTGGAGCTGGTTGGTGCGCCTCGAAGTCAGTTTGTGCTGTTTCTCGTGGGACCTGACTATCAGCTGGCCTTGTCTTAAGGTCTTGTCGATGGAATATGCGGAGTTGAGTGATGATTTTCTGGGGCGAATCTTGAGGGGAAGTCCTGTTTTAGAGTCCCTTGAGTTGCGGCAGTGTTGGCGCATGACAAACATTATAATAGATTCAACAAGTGTGAAAGACTTGCTACTCGTTGGTGCCAATAATTGTCTCCTGGAGAAAATTTGGGCCCCGCATTTACTATCATTGCATGTATCAGGGATGTGGCATCGCCGTATATTCAGACTTGATGATATATCTTCTTTGGTTAAAGCCGACTTAGTTTTTTCCATTCGAACTTTTTCATTGAGAGACAAGGGGATGTGCTATGACTCGGTGAAAGAACTTTTTGAGAAGGTGCAGGGAGTTCCTATTATCACCATCGGTGGTTGGTGTTTGAAGGTACAAACTCAATAATTTTACCACATGCTCATGTTGAATGGTGTCTGTAGTGTTTGGCAATGTTTGTTGCCCAGGCCAAGTGATCTCGGCTTTTTGTGGCATTCTAGTCTTTCATCATGGGAATCATAGACAAATATAGGATGATGTCTAACTTTGTGTTCCAACATAAGAAATATTGTGAACCTGGGAGCTCATTCCCTCCATTTAATTTCCAATAAATGGATCTAGGATGACTCAAATTTTGGGACAATGAATGTCCACTAGATAGGATATCAATGCAACAATCTTAGATGCTTGATTTTCATGGGAAAAATACATTAAGAGATTATATAAATAATGGACCTAGTCACCCTAGGTTCACAGAACGGTCATGCTATCTCATGTGTTGTTCCATAATCATCTTCAATGGATAGATGGATAGAGTTGCTTGGAAATAACGAGGTTTGTTATCTCATGTGACCAACTATTAAATCCTTCAAAGATCACAAGTTTTACACGATTTAAATAGTCTTAAACAAATTATCCTGTTCATTTCCGCCTGTAGTATCATTATTGGTTTTTTCTTGATTGGGAGACAAGGTCAATGGATATCATATTTGGATGGAATGTAGTTTTGTTATTCTTTATTAATTTTAGAAAGGAAAAAAATATTAATGAAATTTTCATTGTTGCTTACTCAATGTGCTTAGGTTCTGTCCCTTTTCGAGATGAAAGGAGTGCCATCTCCATTGTCAAAATGTAAGAATCTAACACTACACACACCAGTCACTCAAAGGGACCTTCCTGGGATAGCATACATGCTGGGAAGTTCGGAGTTCCTGGAAAAATTAATCATGCACCTGAATGGCTTACATGTATACAAGGTTTGTTCCTCTGCTATACTATCTTCAGTTTGCTTCTTGTGTTGACTTCCATTTTCAATGAATGTTTGAATAGTGAATTAAAACTTTAGAAGTACATAAAGATTATCAATCTCAAACTCTTATTTGTTCCTGTAATTGAAATTTGCTTGTAATTTGGTCAGTCTACTCAACATTTGTGCCTGGCCACTTTAAGCTGTTTTAGTTCATGTCCTAAAATAAATGTAGCATTATACTGGAGGTTATTTTGCTGCCATGCAGCGTTGGGATCTTGAACTTATAGTTGAATGATGAGCATCTAGAAAGAGAGATATTTTATCGTGTAGACGAGTTTAAGAGTTTAAATTCATTAACACTCAAAATAAAGTAAAACCAACTAGCATTTGCGGTGGACAAATGAAAGTTTTTTTAATTTTTGAAACTTCAGTGAGGCAACTAATTCTTTTTGTGGATTTGCATCTAATGTGAAGTAAGTTTCTTAAATGGGGTATCTTTGTGCAGTATAGGCTTGACAAAGAATGGAAAGACCATTTTAACTATGATGAAGAAGATTTTTTGTGTAAGCGAAAGGGGAATTTTCAATGTTTGGTGAAACATCTCAAGAGAGTTGAGATCATTGGTTTCAAAACTAATAGTTTTGGATCGAAACATCTGCTTGTCCTTATTAAGTTTCTTCTTGGTGATACACTTGTGCTGGAGAAGATGATTATCAAGGCTGATTTGCACTCATGAAATGGACAGAAAGATCATCAAGCCGCTGTTCTTTCGAAACTACTTGGTGTCAGCCGAAATGTGCTCACCTATCGAAGAGCTTCGAAAAATGCTAAAGTTATCTTTGATTATCCTTTCAAATTGCTATCCTTGTAGAAGCATTTGGAAATCTGGATTTTGTTAATCATATGGCAAGGTTACGTTGCTCTAGGCACTACATTGCTCATTCTTATTCACACTCTTTTGACGGTAAAGTTACGTGAGTTATGACAATATCAGGTCTTTGACATGTACCTAATATACATTCCTTTCAAAAGTTCCGTTTAGTTTAGTTGTAAATACGAACCTCTTCAGGAAAGAGGTTAATGGTAGGGTCTTGGATTATCGACATACGAAAGGGTGTTTTGGTTACGATATTGCTCAGCCTTCTCTTCTTCTTCAGGAAAAATAGAAAATTTAGAGGTATCATATTTATCTGCACCCTTGAAAGATTAAGGAAACCTTGATTATAATGATCCGCATTTTGAAATCTTCGCTTATTTGCTTGTAACTGCATAGACAGCATTAGAGTTTGATTTTAGTTTCAGCACAACCCCTTGTTTCCAAGTGAAGCAACTACTTACACTGTCCAAAAATTTATTGAACTCCTCCACTCGCGTTTGATTCAAATAACACAAACTTGAAGTACTTCTTTTCTGTCCAAATGAAATTTAAATTCAAATTTTAACATAACCTTTTTCTGTGGTCTAATTGGGTTTAAGGGGATTTTTTTTTCCAGATAAAAGGTTTGTGGGTAGAACTAGACCACATTTCACGATTCGATTTAGTTTAACATTTTGAAAACAAAACAAACTGGGAAATCCAACTACGGGACATACTACTTTTTTCAGTTTTTTTTTTTTTTAATGTCGTTGAAATTTGAAATAGCTTAGATTTTTAAATCTAAAGTAGCTGGACTTTAATTATTAATTATCAATATTATGTGTCTATGAGGATCTTTTTTTTTTTTTTTAAATAAGAATACTGACTTTTTGTTTGAGCAATGCCATTTTTGGTGAACTTGTAGGTTCGTGAAATCAGCAACGAAGAGTGCATAAAAGGAAATGAAGATTTTACCAATTAGTTTCGACTCAATTCGAAACATAACTTGCTTTCACTTCAGTAAAATTTGGGTCAAAGCAAGCATGCATTTCTATGGGTAGATTCAAGGGTAAGAACCTAACATACCCTTCTAGTCCTTATGTAACCCTTGAAGCCTTTAACTTACTGTCATGCCAATATTATGATTAGTTTTTCCATAATTTAATGAAGTGCATGATAGGTACATAAGCAACCATACTTGGATTAAGTTATCAAATATTAAATTACCCAATTAAATGAAAGTTATATTATAAGATAAATCAATTAGTAAACTTAAATAATCTAGATGTTAATGACCATAATTAATTAATGTGATTTTAATTATACTTGATCAATAATAAATTTATAGCACTGACTATTAATAATTCATGATTTGTATGGTTGCACATTAAATTGTTTTTCTTTTGATAGCTTTTTTTTTTATAGCTTGACTAACTTATAATCACTAGAAATAATGATATAGTTCTGTATTATTGTTTATGATTATCATTAGGTGCGAGTAAACTGTAAGTTACATATCAAATTCATAATGAAAATAAATGATATTATAATATTAAGATTTAATTATTATGTAATTAAAGCCGATTAAAAAGAGTTTTAAGCTTGCGGATGTTATTTTTAGATTATCCTATTAATTGAATAAAAAGAATCTTTTCCGTGCTTATTCTAGTTTAGTTTATTTTCATGAGATTATTATTTATTCCCCTGCTATATCATTTCGCAAATCAAACTATCAAGATCCACTCTCTCCCTAACTCAAAAGTAGGAAGAGCCAATGGTGCCAAAATTTGAATTTTATTGTCCTAAATGTTTGACTTTTTTGGGGGATGGATCATAAATGTTTGATGAACGTGCACTTTGTAAGGAAAAAAAGTAAGAAAATATCAAGCAAGTCAATCTTCTAATTTGTTTTCACAAACGGATCCTAAATGTTTGATGAATGTGCACTTTGTAAGGATAAAAGTAAGAAAATATCGAGCAAGTCAATCTTCTACTTTGTTTTTACAATCATATTCTTTATCTAGTCATGCTTGATAAAGAATCCTAAGAGAAAAACCACCGCCCATGGTGGCGCAACTGGTTTCGGGCTCTCTCCCCCTTACGAAGGGGAGGAGTTCGAATCCTAGAGGCGTCACATTCGAGCGACTCACCCGCGGCTGGGTCTGTGGTGGTGGCTTAGTCCGCCCCGGGTTTACACCACTACCACTAGTTGCCGGCTATACGGTGGTTTCCGAGTCACCAAAAAAAAAAGGAATCCTAAGAGAAAAAATTTCTATAAAGAAAATTTTCAACCAAAAAAGAAGAAGTAAAGTTATGGTAGATCCGTTCTTGTAAATGAGTGAAGAAGAAGAAGTAAAGTTATGGTAAATCCGTTCTTGTGAAATGAGCGAATCTTTGCAAACTGCACTAAGTTGATTCATTTTTTAGATTTGCAATAAATTGTGACTTTTTAGGATTAGTTTTGTTTTGGAGTTATGTATCTCTTTTATGTGAAATAAAAATATTTCTTTTGATAAAAAAAATAGAAATTGGATCAAATAGGTAAAAAAATAGGTTCCAAATCGAGTTAATACCTAATTGATTGCTTGCATAGAAAGTAAAAGAAAAAGAAATTGGAAAAATCCTTGGAAACCCGGGGGAACATCAGCAGAAACCCTAGAATTTCAATCCATGGCGGCGCCCTACGTCCACGCCGCCGCCCACCGCAAATCCTCCTCCGGCGACCGTCCGAATCGCGCCAGGGGAAACCGGCCTCCTCTTCCTTTGTTGCCGGATGACGCGATCCACAACATCTTCTCCTTTCTGCCCATCGAAGACGCCGTCAGGACCAGCGTCCTCTCCAGGCGCTGGCGGTCCACCTGGACCTCCACCACCCACCTTGTATTCGATGGATTCCGACCTCGCAATCGTGACGCCCGCTCCCTCGACTTCCCGTCCCTCGTCGGCCGCGTCCTGAGCCAGTGCACCTCGCCCACGGTGAAGAAGTTGCACGTCACCAACTTCAAGTACCGCCACCGTTACCGCCCCAAGCTCGACCTCTGGCTCCACTTCGCACTGGGGCGCCGCGTGGAGGATCTTCGGCTGTGGCTGATCTCCGAGCAGTGGATTAGATATACACTGCCACCGTTCTTGTATTGCTCGAGTTGGTTGGTGCGTCTCGAAGTCAGTTGGTGCAGTTTCTCGTCGGATGAGACTATTTGGTGGCCTTGTCTTAAGTTCTTGTCGATTGAAGATGCGGATTTGGATGATGATATGCGCGGGCGAATCTTCACGGGAAGTCCCATTTTAGAGTTCCTCAAGTTGGGGCGGTGCTGCTACGTGGAGAACATTATAATAGATTCAACAAGTGTGAAAGATTTGGTATTGATTGGCAGCAAAAACTACTCTTACTCTTACATGGAGAAAATTTGGGCTCCACATTTGCTCTCGTGGCGTGTATCAGGGACGTGGTCGGAGCCGTGGCTGTGCACCCATATATTCAGACTTGACTATATATCTTCTTTAGTTGAAGCCGAGTTAGTTTTTTCCGGTCCAACTTCCTTATTTGGGAGGATGTACTGCAACTTGTTGAAGGAACTTCTTGACAGGATGTGTGGAGTTCCTAAAATCACCATTGGCAGTTGGTGTTTGAAGGTACAAGCTCAATAGTTTACATATTAATGTTGAATAGTGTCTGCAATGAGCACTGTTTGGTGGTGTCTCTAGCCCAGGCTGATTGACCTCTAGTCTTTCATCACGGCAATCATTGACAGTGCATGTATAATTAATTCAGCAGATATAGGATGATGTCTTTTACAATGTCAATGGACATATCCACTTGGAAACTTCAGTCAATAACAAGGTTCACTATCTCATATAACTGACTACTTGAAATTTCAGATCGTTCAAAGATAATAAGTTTTTACATGAGAAGCATATGTAAATGACTATTTAATTTTAAAGAGATTCACATGTGCTAGGAGATAGGACAATATATCATATCTGGATGGAACGTAATTTTTTTATTCTTTATTCAAGTTATATTAATTGAAATATTTTTTGTTGCTTGCTCAATGTGCTTCGATTCTGTCCTCTTTGGAGATGAAAGGAGTGCCCTCTCTGTTATCAAAATGTCAGAGTCTGATACTACGCACACCAATTAGTCAATTGCAAGAGCATACATGCTACGAAGTTCACAGTGCTTGGAAAGATTAGTCATACACCTAACTGGTGTCCTCCGATTGAAGGTTTGTCCTTCGCTATAATATTTTCAGTTCACTTCTTGTTCTGGCTTCCTCTTTGCATGAATGTTTAAACAATTAGTTGAAACTTTAGAAGCACAAAAAGATGATCAATCTCAACTCTTATTTGTTCCATCAATTGAAATTTACTCATACTCAGTTAGTATACTCAATATCTGTGCAGGACAACTTTAAGCTGTTTTAGGTCACGTCCTAAAGTAACTGCTCTGTCATAGCGGAGCAATGAGCACTTAGAAAGAGAAGAGTTTTCATTGTGAAGATGAGTTTAAGAGTTCAAATTCATTAATACTCAAAAAGAAAGAAAAAAAGAAGTAAAACTAACTAGCATCTGCAGTTCTTTTAGTTAGGCAACAGATTCTTTTTTCTGTTGATCCGCATCTAATGTGAAGTTTCTTAAATGGGGTATTCATGTGCAGGAAGAATCAAAAGGAAGTTGTAACTATGATGAAGAAGATTTTTTGTGTTCACGGAAGGAAAGCTTTCAATGTTTGGTGACACATCTTAACCAAGTCGAGATCATTGGTTTCAAAGCTAATAGCTTGGGGTCAAAACATGTGCTCACCTTGATTAAGTTTCTTCTTGGCAATACATTTACACTGGAGAAGATGATTATCAAGGCTGATTTGCGTGCAAGGAATGGACAAAAACGTCTTCAAGCCACTGTTCTTTCGGAACTGCTTGCTGTCCGCCAAAATGTGCTCGGCTATCAAAGAGCTTCCAAAAATGCTGAAATTATTTTTGATTTTCCTCTTCAATTGGCGTCCTTCTAGAAGCAGATGAAAATTCGAGATTCTTAATCTCATGGCAAGGATATGTTGCATGAGGCACTAGGCTGCTCATTCTTATTCACTTTTTTTAACAGAGAAGTTACATGAACTATCACAGTATATCTAACTTACCTTCTTTTTAGTTTAGATTAGTTTAGTTGTAAATACAAAACTCTTAAGGAAAGAGGTTAGCAGTAGTGTTTTGGATGGTCGACATACGAAACGGTGTTTTGGTTGAGATATTGCTCACCATTCTCTTCTTTGTCAAGCAAAATAGAATATATAGAGGTATAATGTTTATCTGCACTATTGGAAGATTAAGCAAAGCCCAGATTATAATGATTTGCATTCTGGAAATCTTGTTGTATTCGTGTGTAACTGAGTAGACGTCATTAAAGTTTGATTGTAGTTTCAGCATAACTCCTAGTTTCCAAGTGAAGCAACTCCTTGCACTGCCCGAAAATTTATAAAACTGCTAAGCTTGCGATTGATTTCAATAACACAAACTTGAAATACTACTTTTCTGCCCAAATGAAGATGAAACTCAGAACATTAACATAATCCTTTTTGTGGTTTAATTGGGTTCAAGGGGATTTTTTTTCCCCACCGCCCAATCAAACCGCATAGAATGAAAAAGAAAAAAAAAAGTAAAATCCTTGGAAAACTCCGGTCACATCCCCAGATATCCTAGAATTTCAAATCCATGGCAGTGACCTCCGTGCGCGGCGCCATCCACTGCAAATCCTCTGGCGACCGGCCAAATCACACCGAAGCAAACCGACCTCCTCCTTTGCAATGGAGCAGAAGCCCTGGAGATCTCATCAGCGCCTTGCCAGACGCCACCATCCACATCTTCTCATTTCTACCCATCGAAGATGTCGTCAAGGCCAGCGTCCTCTCCAAATACCACCGCCGACCTTGTCTTCGATGGAGAGATTGAAGGCCTGCCTCGCAGTGCCTTGGACTTCTCGTCCGTCATCGACAGCATCCTGATCCATTGCACCTCCCCCATGGTGAAGAGGTTTCACGTCATCGGCTTCAGGTACAACAAGGCCGATCGGCCCAAGGTCAACCTCTGGCTCCTCTTCGCAAAGCCGCGCTGCATGTAGGATCTCCGCCTGTGGCTATCCAACGAGTCGCGGTGCATTTATATACTGCCCTTTTTTCTTGTATTGCTGGAGCAGGTTGGTGCGCCTGAAGTTAGTATGTGCCGTTTCTCCTTGGGTGTGACTATTAGCTGGCCCTGTCTCAAGGGCTTGTCGAATATGCAAAGTTGAGTGATGATATCTTCCGGCGAATCTTAAGGGGACGTCTTGTTTTAGAGTCCTTTGAGTTGTGCGAGTGCTGGGGCGTCAAGAACTCTAGGATAGATTCTTTTAAGTGTTAAAGAGTTGGCAATCATTGAAGAATAGAACTCTAACATGGAGAAAATTTGGGCCCCGCATTTGCTGTCACTGCAGATATTTGGGGATTGGCATCACCGTCAGAGACTTGACGATATATATTTTCTTTGGTCGAAGCCAAATTACTTTTTTCTGCTCGAATTCTTTTGTCTGGCGATAAGAGGATGTGCTACGACTTGCTAAAGGAACTTCTTGAGAAGCTGTGCGGAGTTCCTAGAATCACCATTGGCGGTTGGTGTTTGCAGGTACAAGCTCTATAATTTTATCATTCGTAAGACATGCTCGTGTTGAATGGTGTCTGTGATTAGCACTGTTCGGTGGTGTTTCTTGTCTAGGGTGATTGACCTCAATTTTTTGCGGCATTCTAGTCTTTTATCAAGGGGAATCATTGAGAGCGCATGTATGATTAATTAATTTAATTTGGCAGGTTACAACATAAGAAAGTATTGTGAACCTTGGAGCTTTAATTTCCAATAAATGAATTTAGGACGACTCAATTTTTGGGACAATGAATGCCCACTAGATCTGGGATGAATGCAATATTCTTAGATACTTAATTTTCACAAGAAAAATGCATGAAAAGATTATTTTAAAAGGCTACTTTTCCAGTTCATTCTTTCAAATTATAGAGAAAAGTCAATTATCTAAAATATGACGAAGAGTAATGAACCATCTTAGGTTGATAGATTCAGGTCTTGATCTCTCATCACTATAGGCTATTGTTCTAGAACATCTCACGGGAGTATTCTCAGAATATTATAGAATGGCAAAACAGATTCACCAATAGACTTCAGTCAATAATGAGGATCATTGACTTATGTGATCTAGATCCTTTAAAGATCACAAGTTTTACATGAGAAGCATATGTAAATAATCTTGATTCTTGGAGAGACGCTCTTGTTCATTTATACTTGCAATACCCTTACGATCTTTTCCCAACTGGAAGACAAGCTCAGAGGATATTGAATTTGGGTTTCGGATCGATCTCGTGGCAAGGTATGTTGCCCTAGGCACTACACTACTCATTCGTATTGACTCTCTTTTGACAGTAAAGTTACATGAACTATGATGCCATTAGGTTTTTTACGTGTACCTAATTTAAACTTTTTTTTAATTTAGTTCATTTGTAAATATGAACCTCTTAAGGAAAGATGTTAATGGTAGTGCTTTGGATTATCGACAGATAAAGGGATGTTTTGGTTGAGGTATTCCTCGGCTTTCTCTGTCCAAAAATATATGAATAATCAAATAACTCCTTGGATTGCGTTTGATTTAAAGACACAAACTTGAAGTATGTCTTTGCTGCCCAAAAGGAGATAAAGTCGAATTTTAACAGCCTTTTCTTTTTGTGGTTTAATTTGGTTCAAGGCGATTTTTTCCAGGCAAAAAAGTTTGCAATCAGAACTAAATTGTATTTCATGTTCGAAAACCGAAGCAAACCATAAAATCATCAGTCTTTCTGTTACCTTTGCTAGGTTTTGTTGGATGTTCTCGCGACATTTTTTTTATAAATAGTCATGGGATATTAAAAGAATAAAAAAAATTTATTTGACACTTTCTATCCACCTAAAATTGACGGAGTTAAGCAAAAGATTCAGGTGCATCGAAGTCGTATGTTTGAGGATTTGGGCGCATGAGAAGTGAGTTCTGGAACTCGAGCGCATTTTATCCTAACTAATTTTTAGGATTTGTCCCGTAATTATCCAAAAAAAGAAAATCTTATATAAGATTTTAAGCTTTTCTAATTTTTTTTCAAGCTTATAATTATCGAGCTCAATATCTAATTTGCGGAAACAAGGAAGTCTTTAGAGACCTAAAAGCAAAGCATGCATGATTCCAATGGGTAGATTCAAGGATAAGAACCCAACATACCCGACTGGTTATAGGGTAACCCTTGAAACCGTTAATTTAGTTTTATTTCAATATTATGATTAGTTTTTTCATAATTTAATGAAGGGCATGCACGGTCCATAAGCAACCATACTTGGATTAATTTATTAAATATTACATAAAAAAACAACTTAAATAATCAGATGCTAATTACCATAGTAAATTAAAGTGATTTTTATTATACTTGATAAGTAATAATTTATTGCACAAACTGTTAATAATTCAAACTAGGAAAAATATTTAAAAAAATTTTAAGGATAACGCAGTGTGTTTAAAAAAGGATAGGAAATCGGATCGAAATAAAAAGAAAAAGAAAAATCCTTGGAAAACTCGGGGAACATCCGCAGAAACCCTAGAATTTCAAATCCACGGCGATGCCCACCGTCCACGGCGCCCTGGAGTTAAGCTAAAAGGGCCTTCTGATTGTCGTTGTCCCTCGCCCTGGAGTTGCCTACCGAGAGAAAACCCTAGAATCTCATCAATTCCATGGCGGAGTCCTCCAAGCGCCGGAGGATTTTGCTCAGCCCAGAATCCTCCCGCGACCGACCTCCTCCTCCTCCTTCGAGCCCTCGGGATCTCATCAGCGCATTGCCAGACCACGCGATCCGCGACATCTTCTCGCATCTGCCCACCGAGGACGTCGTGAGGACGAGCGTCCTCTCCAAGCGGTGGCGATACAGATGGAGGACCGCCACCACCAACCTCGTATTCAATAGAGTCCGGCCTCACCGTCACAGAGCCCACTCCTTGGACTTTTGGTGCATCGTCGACAGCGTCCTGAGCCAGCACACCTCGACCTCGGCGTTGAAGAAATTCCACGTCAATGGCTTTTGTTACGACGAGGCCGCTAGCCCCAAGCTCGAGGAGTGGCTCCGCTTTGCAGAGCAACGCCACGTGGAGGATCTGTGCCTGGAACTGGATACCAGCCTGGAACTGGATACGTCCACCTATATACTGCCGCAGTTCTTGTTTTGCTTGAGTAGCTTGGTGCGCCTGCAAGTCAGTCGGTGCCGTTTCTCATTGGATGCGACTAGTATTAATTGGCCTCGTCTAAAGGTCTTGTCCATGTCAAATATCAACTTGAGTGATGATATCCTAGGGAGTATTTTAAGGGGAAGTCCTGATTTAGAGTCTCTTGACTTGGGTTGGTGCGTGGGCTTGAACAACATTATTTTAGATTCAACAAGTGTCAAACACTTGTTCCTCAGCATTACCAATTTTTTTGACCTACGGAGGATTAGGGCCCCGCATTTGCTGAGGTTGCGTATAGCAGGGACGTGCTCTTGTTCTGAGGGAGCAGAGCATATGTCACTTGAGGATATATCGTCTTTGGTTGAAGCCGACTTAAATTTTGAAATTCTACCTCGTGTGCATGGTGACAATATGATGGCCTGCGACCTGTTGAAGGAATTTCTTGAGAAGCTGGCCAGAGTTCCTACAATTACCATTGGTGATTGGTGTTTGCAGGTACATGCTCAATATTTTTACCATTTTTTACCATTTATAAGACGTGCTCCTGTTGCTCCTGTTGAATGGTTTCCATGTTTAGCACTAAATTCCGTGTTTAGCACCATTTAGTGCTTTATGTTTCCCACTTGAGTGACCTTGATGAGGGTAATCATTGGGGACCCATTTGCAATTAGTTATTGGCAGATAGGATGATTGGTAACTTTGTGGTCCGAGTTACGGCATAAGATGATATCGTGAGCCGTGGAGCTTCTTCTCTATGTTTAATCTCCGATAGATGGATCGCACAATTTTTGGGACAATGAATGCCGCTAGATATTGCTTTTTATTGTGGATGCCACTCAGGGCATCGTTCTTAGACACCTCAATTTTCAGACGAAAAGAGATTATTACAGAAAGGTTTCTTGAATTTTCAATCTTTCAGTTTATAGAGAAAGTACAATTATTTGCAAATATAACAAAGTTTAGTGGACCTAGTCATCTTAGATTGACAGAACCGCATCATGCTCTCTTGTCACATCTGGCTATTGTTTCATAATCATCTTACATTGTGTTCTTACAATATTTCACGATGCCAGTGGATAGATTAACTTGGAAAGTTCAGTCAATAATGAGGTTTGCTGTCTCATGTGACCAACGATTGGAATTTTCGGATCCTTCATATATCATGAGTTTGACATGAGAAGCATATGTAAATAGTCTCAATTATTAAAGAGATTCATTTGTTAATTTTTATTTGTAGTATCCTTATCAGTCAGCCTTTTCATGGCTGGGAGATAGGGTCAAAGGATATTGTATTTGGATGGACTGTAGTTTTGTTATTATTTATTCATGTTAAACAGGAAAGTATTAATCAGATTTTCTATGTTGCTTGCTCAATGTGATTAGATTATCTCCCTTTTGGAGATGGAAAGAGTGCCACCTCGATTGTTAAAATGTCAGAATCTGATACTACAAGGACTAAGTAGTCAACGGGACCTTCTCGGTATAGGATATATGCTACAAAGTTCACAGTGCCTGGAAAAATTAGTCATACAGCCGACTGACGTCCCCCTATCGAAGGTTTGTTCATTTGCTATTTATTTTCAGATCGCTTCTTGTGCTTACTTCCTCTTTGCACTAATGTTTAAACAGTGAGTGGAAACTTTAGAAGCACATAAAGATGATCAATCTGGAACTCTTATTTCTTCCGGAATTTGAAATTTACTCATGGCTCTGTCAGTCTACTCAACATTTGTGCAGGGCAAGTTTTAGTTCATGTCTTAAAGTAACAGCAGTGTCGTACTGGAGGTTCTTTTGCTGTTGGGTTTTGTTAGAATCTTGAGCCAAGAGTTTAGTGATGGTTTAGTGATGAGCACTTAGAAAGAGGACATGTTTAATGTGTGTAGACAAGTTTAAGAGCTTAAATTGATTAAGACTCGTTATAAAGTAAAACCGATTCGCATCTGCAGTGGACAATCAAAAATTGTTTGTCTGAAATTTTAGTAAGCCAATGAATTTATTTTCCCCATGGATCCATATCTAGTGTGAAATAAGTTTATTAAATGGGGGTACCTATGTGCAGTTTCAACTTGGTGAAGAATCTAATGAAGATTTTAACTTGGACGAAGAAGTTTTCTTGTGCTCACAGAAGGAGAACTTTGGATGTTTGTCAAAACATCTCAAGAGAGTTGAGATCATCTGCTTTGGAGCTTGTGGTTCTGGGTCAAAACATCTGCTCGCTCTGATTAAGTTTCTTCTTGGGTATGCACTTGTGCTGGAGAAGGTGATTATCAAGGTTAAATTGCCCACACGTGTACATGAACTTCCAGCCACTGTTCTGTCACAACTACTTGATTTGAGCAGCGATGTGCTCAGCTTCCGAAGAGCTTCGGAAAATGCTAAAGTTATTTTTTATTATCCTCTTGAATAGGCGTCCTCATAAAAGTTTGGGTTTGTCATTGATCTCATAGGCAAGCGTATGTTGCCTTGGGCACTTCACTGCTTATTTGTATTCACTCTTTTGACTTAAAGTTCTATTAGGAGTTTAAGTTTTATACTAGTTGTAATTATGGACCTCTCAAGGAAAGAGGTTAATATTAGTGTTTCAGTTCAAGGGGATTTTTTCGCAACAAAAAAAGTTGCAATCGGAAGTAAACTGCATTTGCAGTTTGATGTGGTTCAGCTTTTCCAAAACCAAAACAAACCATAAAATCATTGTTCTTTCTGTTCGCTGTGATAAGTTTTATTGGATGTTGATGTGACATATATTTATTATCAATAGTCACAAGATATCAAGTCCCGTGACATTTTCAGTGGACCTAAAATTGACAGAATTGATGAAAAGGTTTAATTCCATTGAAGTTGCATGTTTGAGCACAAATGCACTAAATGTAAGTTTTGCAACTCAAGGTTTTAGGACTTGTCTGAGGATGAATTAGGATGTTCTTCTCATGCCACAATGCATGTGCACTTGTCCTGGAGAAGATGATCATCAAATTTAGGATGCACATATCCTTTCAGAGAAGAATCTTTGGAGGCAGGTAATCTATGAAAGCTGCCTGATTTGATCCAATGTCTACAAGGCCACCAAAGAGCTTCTAATCATGCACGAGTTACCTTTGATTATCCTTCAGGGATGCTCTTTTGAAGGCATATGCAATTCTCGGTCCTAAGAAATTTCGCAACTAGGTGTGCTTCGGTTGTTCATGCACTACTCTTCCCTCATTGAACTTTCAATGTGGAGAGGTCATGCTTTTCAAAGAGCTTTGTTTGGTTGGAACTTGAGAAGCACTTCTTGTAGAAAGGGATCGTCTTGTGATTTTGTGAGCAAGTGCTCCTAAAGGCATCATCTTGTGATTTTGTCAGCAAGTGCTCCCGACGGCTTTTCTTAAGTAACTGTAAAATATGTAACCACAATCATTAGTACACTAACTTTATTGCTTAATAGATATTCCTCACGAGTCTGTTATTTTTGCCTCCGTTTAACCACTACTAGCTTAGTTATCACAAAATATGAGCAGATGTTTTGCTCATTTGGTTCCTTTGATGGGACAATTCTACCACTACTTTTCAATTATAGTAAAGAGAGTCCATTATTTTCCCTTTGGCTTTTTTTGTTTCTCGCCTTTTTTCTACTTCTTCTTCACAACAATCTATACCACCTATTATTTTCTCTTTGCCTTTTCTCTTTTCCCACCTTTTTTATGCTTATTCCTTATAACAATCTGCACTGCCTGTTCTTTTGCAGGCGTTACTCTCTCTCTCTCTCTCTCTCTCTCTCTCTCTCTCTCTCTCTCTCTCTCTAACAAATTGAAGGCCCCAACCTTTGCTGTGAGATAGGCCACCTACATCATGTCTTAATATAACTACGTCGTGACCTCATCTGGATATAATTATCATCAGTGACCTATTTTTAAAGCCCAAATACGACAAGTTTATTAAACGCCTTACATATCACGACATGCTTAGCACATTTAAGATATTAATTCCCACAAACATATGCAAAAATGTGCCTAAATGTTAAATCATGTCCAAACTTATCTAATCATGTGGGGTCCACACACGTAAACACTAACGTGTTTTATTAAACATATCTAAGCATGTGATAAAAGTGTCGAAAGGTTCCACCTATGACAGCATGTTTACCGCATGTGTTTAAACATACATGTTCACTTCTTTTTTTGCCCCTAGGAAAAGGTCCTGAAATTTGATGATGAGAAAAGAAATATTGAGTGAACTACTATATCACGTAAATTTTGTGTTTGTTTTTCCTCCGAGCTTAAGTGTTTATTTGGGTCATCCCAATTTCTTTTCACATCAAGATCATTTAATTTGTTTCGCAGTGCATTATGAAGCAGATAATTCATATGATTGCATAAAGAATCGACTGAGAAAATTTTCTGTCACAAAAATAGGAAAAAGGCTGAAAAGAATTGGAGGATGAACTCCAGTAGTTAAAAAAAGATTAGGAAATCAAAGTGAATTCCTAAGTAGGTAGACTGTAAAATCGAGATCGATCAGTTTAATTTGACCTCCTTTCAATTAAAGGAAAGAGATAAATTCTGTGAAAAATTAAAAAAGGAAAAATGAAAAAGAAAAAACAATATCAATTAAAAGGGCAACATGACTTCAGTCTCGTTCCCCGTCGACACAGAAAGTATAAATCCTTCGAAAAACTTCGAATCCATGGCGGAGAGGAGACATCTGTGCGCGGCACCATTCACCGTGAATTCTCCGGCAACCGGCCCGATCGCACCAGACGAAACCGACCTCCCCCTCCTCCTCCTTTGAGGCGAAGCAGGAGACCCGGGGATCTCCTCAGCACGGGATGCCGTGATCCACCACATCTTCTCGTTTCTACCCATCCGAGACGTCGTCAAGACCAGCGTCCTCTCCCGGCGGTGGCGTTCCGCTTAGACCACCACCACCGACCTCGTCTTCCATGGAAGGATCGGAGGCAGCGTCCTGAGGCAGTGCACCCCCCCCCCCCCCCACCCCCCCCCCCCCCCCCCCCCCACAGTGAAGAGGTTCCTCTTCACCGGCTTCGAGTAGCTCCTCCGCCTCAAGGTCGACCTCTGGCTCCGCTTCACGGTGGAGTGCCGCATAGAGGATCTCTGACTGAGGTTGGATTTCCCACCGCCGACCTTCTATATGCTGCCGCCGTTCTTGTATTGCTCGAGTTGGTTGGTGCGCCTGGAAGTTAGTTGCTGCAGTTTCTCGTTGGGTTGGACTATTAGGTGGCCTTGTCTTAAGGTGTCGTCGATTGTGTATTTGGATTTGAGTGATGATATCGGGATTTTCAAGGAAAGTCCTGTTCTAGAGAAGCTACGCGGATCTCTACAATCACCTTGGTGTCTGCAGGTACGAGCTCCATATTTTCATCATTTTTAAGACTCGCGTGTTGAATGGCGTATCTGACGAGCACCGTTTTAGTGTTGTATGCAGGCCAGGTCGAGTGACCTCGCTCTCTGTGGCATTATTTCGTCAAGCAGAATCATTGTGAATTCATGTGTAATTAACTATTGGCAGATAGGATGATTCATAACTTTGTCTTTTGAGCTACTACGTAAGAACTTACAGTGAACCTTGGAACTTCGTCTCTTTGATTAATTTTGAATAAATAAATCTGGGATTACTCAATTAGGGACAATCAATGCCACTAGATATTGCTAATTATAATAGATGGTACTCAACGCAACATTCTTAGATGCTTGATTTCCACACACAAAATTTATGAAGAATAATTGAAAAGGTTACATTTTCCATTCATTCTTTCAGTTTGTAGATGAAATATAGATATCTGGAAATATGGCGAAGAGTAGTGGACCTAGTCATCCTAGGTTGACAAAACCAGATCATCCTCCCTCGTCATATTAGGTTGTTGTTACATAATCATCTTATAGAATATTCTCGCAATATTTTACATGTAAATGCTAGGTGATTGGATTGCCCTCATGCGATGGTTTTTCTCAAGGAATTATAGGTGATAAGCTTCCGATTCCCAGTATTATTTCCAAAAGATGAAACTACTTGTATATTGGAGGACGAAACGTAGAATTCTCTAAACCTTCTCTTTTCCGTGGAAATGTAAAGAATGACTGCCATTCTCTCTCTCTCTCTCTCTCTCTCTCTCTCTCTCACATGTGCAACGGCTTGTGACGGGAACATTTTATTTGGGCATTTGTGGAGTTTTTTGTTATTGAATAATCAACAATAATTACATCTGCTGCAAATGATGATTATCACTGAAAGATATCCTTTTCTCATGACTTGCTTAAATGTTCTTTGGTTTTTATGCGGGGTAATAGGATTTAAAGTGTGCTCTTTGGCTTATGCAAAGTCTATCTGACTGGATATGCCTATAGAGAGTGCACAAATAGTTTCGTATCAATTCTGTCTTTATCCTGCGATCAGACAGTCTAAATTCTCAAGAAGAATATTTACAGCAAAATATGCCTTTCCTGCAAAGTTTTTTCTCTCAAATATTCACTTTTGCATCTTTATTGTTTGACCAATCATGTCAGTAACTTTTTTTGTGCCTATATTAATTAGAAGGGCCAAATATTCACTTTTGCATCTTTATGTTTCATGAATCATGTAAGTAGTAGGGCCAAATGACTTCATTATTCTTCACCTTGTAGAAAAATACAGAAGGTAAAACCATTTGAAAACTCTCCACGTGTAAAACTGCAAGTAAACCCTAGAATTTCAATTTCATGGTGGAGACCTCCATCCATGGTGTCATCCACCGCAAATCCTCCTCCGGCGACTGTCCAAGCGGCACCAAAAGAAATCCACCTCCTCCTCCTCCTTCGTGCCCTAGGGATCTCATTATTGTGTGCCTGTGATTAGCACTGTTTCGTGGCGTTTGTTGCCCTGGCTGAGTGACCTCCACTTTTTGCGGCATTCTACTCTTTCATGACGGGGAATCTTGGAGAGTGCTATATTTATTGATTTGGCAGATAGGATGATATATAACTTTGAAACTTGGAGCTCCTTCCCTCTATTTAATTTTCAATAAATGGATTTGGGATGAGTCAATTTTTGGGACACTGAATGCCCACTAGATCTAGGATCAATGCAACATTCTTAGATGCTTGATTTTCACAAGAAAATATGCATGGAGAGATTATATGAAAAAGATGCCCTTTTCAGTTCATTCTGTCAGTTTATAGAGAAAATACAATTATCTAGAAATATGATGAAGAACAATGGACCTAATCATCTTAGGTTGACAGAATCGGGTCATGCTCTATTGTCACTTTAGGCTACTCTTCCATAATACATCTTTTAGAGTATTCTCAGAATATTTTACAATGACAATGGACATATTCACTTGGAAACTTAGGTCAATGTTGAGGTTTGCTATCTCATATAAGTAACTACTAGAATTTTAAGATCCTTCAAAGATTACAAGTTTTCCATGAGAAGCATATGTAAATAGTCTCCTTTTATAAAGAGATTCACTTGTTCGTTTCTACTTTTAGTGTGACATTCGAGATTTTTAATCCTGTTTTCCATTAAATAAATCGTACATTTCACCAATGCGCTTATAGGATTGTTCTCAAAGTTAATCACTCTTGAGATAACTTAACTATTCAGATAAACCATTAAAGAATTTTAATATAATAGACATGAGAATTTGACTAGAAATCAGCTATTCGACCGTGCTTATCTTTAGAGGCCATTACGGTACAATTAAAAATCGATTAGAGTTCAAAGATAGGTTGGTTCAACTAAAATGTGTGGCTAATCGTGGGTAACACCACCAAATTAGAAAATTCTTGTTGGTTGGTAGTAAACTGATTTTTCTATTGTTTTGGTTCCTTGTGTTCGTATTTGTATTCTTGAGATTTTCACGACAACCGAGAGTTGTCAATGTATCGAGTAGGTTCATTGTGACTCGAAGAAAATCGACCACGGGTCATTTACACTAAAAATTTCTGAAACCTAACCGGTAGCCTAGGTCACGCTAAAAATGCTCTAGTTTGAAATTAACTGCAAATTTGAGTCTAATTTTAGAAATTGAAGGTTCTATCATGTCACAATTAATTCGAAGAGTGTCAACTCAGTCTTAGAAGTTTTTTTACAAACGATACTTTTTGGGAAAAAAAATTGTCCTAAGGCCGTTTTTGTCTAGAAAAAGTCATGGATCATTTTTTATCGCGAAATTTGGAACCAAGTGGGATCCATTGGTAAGGAAAATACCAATTTGATCTTTGAGGTGACGGTGGAATTTGTTGAGGCCAATTTGTCTTGATTTAAGAAGAAAAAGAAGACCAATTAGAGAGGAAAACCATTAAAATTAGTAGCTTCCCCTTGCCTAGCCATTTTAGACCATTTCAAGAGTCCTAAGATGAGCCTTGGTGGCTGAATTGTGGCCCAAGAACTCAGCTAGTGGATGAGGATGGTCAAGGGAACCGAGGGTTGGCAAATAAGACCAAGTGGACCTCTCTTGCCCCCTCTCTCCCTCTCAAGCTGGCCGAACCCCTCTTTGCCTTCTTCATTATGCAAGTTTTGGAACCAGCAACCAAGGAGAAGACTAGTAAGACCGCCGGACCGCCCTGCACGCTGTTGCAGCCACCGTCCGATTGTTGTTCACGCCGAGACTCTGCTCACCGTCGCACGTGAGCCCTCCGCCTCACCACGTGTGTCTCTACCCCATCTTGCTTGCTCCTCCGGTTTAGCTGTTGTTTCGGATTTGATGGAGCTCAGCCGAAGTTGTTTGGCCTGCCTCCGACCTTCGTAAGTCTCTGCCAAGGCCCGGTTTGGCCCTTTCCACCTTTCTTGATCCATTCTCGCCCTTAACCAGTCTTGTTGCCGTATGTTTTAGCTCTTTACAACAGCAAATAGAGAGGGTTTCCAGTAGCCTTCGAGGCCCGTTTTGAGGTCGTTTCAAGCCCCGAAAGTTAGGCCCACTTTGGAGATAATTGTTTCATGTTGTGTCCCCATCAATTTGAACCGACCAACTCACAAATCAAGTGGGTTTAACTCACTACTCCCCGCTTAGTAGGTTGATCGCACTTAGGGTTGATTAGTTTAGGCTAAGATGGATTAGGTGGTTAGATTAGATTAGATTAATGGATTTAGTTAATTGTTGATGTATGTTAGGTGGTTAATTAGTGCAATTAGCGAGTAGACACATTCTAGTATTTATTTAACGAACCTTGAAATTTTCCGAGTCCATTTCGGCATCTAATTAGGCATTACAGGCCTAAGTTGGATTTATTGCATTTATTTAATATTTTTCGTAATTATTTATTTATTTATTTATTTTTCGGAAATTAGGCTAGGTTAATTGATGACTAGAATTTTATGCTGGTTATTGTGGTGTGGTCTGTTTATTTATTTGAGTTTTAATTTGTGTTGAATTGGTTTAATTGTGATTTTAGGATTTTATTTCTAAATTAATTAATTTTGGGTAATTAATTGAAAAATTACCAAACGTCGGTTTCCAACGCCAAAAATATGTTATAGACCGTTGAAATTGGTAGAATGTTCAAAAAGATGAAATTATTATATTTTGGTTAAGATCGACCATGTACTCACACACGATTATTTTTATCGAGTATGATAAAAATGATGAATTGATTAAATGGTTGGGTGATATACTATATCAACTTATGGGTCATATGTCAGCTTAGATTGCGAGCAGTATACCGATATACTATATTAACCTTCGGCCTCTGATATGTTAACTTAGCGAGAGCAGTATACCTAGTCAGCTTAGTGAGAGCAATATGATCGGCTTAGAGAGAATATTATTAGTGTGCTATATTAGCCTGCGGACGATATGTTAGCTTAGTGAGAGTAGTACACTATTTATCAGCTTAACGAGTGTTATACTATCTATTTATCAGCTTCGAATGAGCAGTCCTATTATGGGTGGACTTATAGATAATATTGATTGGGCCGACCATGAGATGGTCGTGATGACATGTAATCAACTAGGTCGATTGATCAATGATTTGATTCGATGTTAAGAATTGATTGATTGATGTGCTTTGAGGCATCTGTAAATGATATTAATTTGTAGGATGGAACTGAGGCCGAGGTAAGTTTTCTAAACCGTGGTGTGCTTAGGTAGCCCTTAAGGCATATTTGCTTCTTAATTGGGTCTTTGGAGGGTAAAACTCATTGAGACATAATCTCACATCTTGTGGGATAACATTGCAAGTCCTTAGATGGCAGCACATCTACCTCCTCCCGTGCATTTTGGTATACCTAAAAAAATTACTAAGATAGGTTATCATATTCTGATACACCATCACCTAGAAGGCTTGGAATATGTCTAGTGAAATCCACTATCTGGAATGATGTGAGTGAACCCCAAAAAGTCCCCCATAGGTTTCGGTCATGGTATCGCCATTATGGTGATGAACGAAAGGTGGACCATATACCAGAGTTTGATATACCTCTGTATGTTTTAGAGGTAGCATTCGGGAAGGGGACGGTAGATCCCATGGGTGGATCAATGGTGGATGCAAAGGATCCCAAGCTTGGTGATGATCCTGACTCTCCATAATGCTCGGCCGTAAACTCCAAATAGAGTATGGAAGAAGGAGAGATTGCTGAGGAAGATCCGGAAGAGGACTCAGAGGAGGATCTAAATGAGGATTGAAACCCCACCCCCTGTCTGTAGACCTTGTTTTGTGAACTTGTTGTTCAGGACCTGACTTAGTAGTTTGTCTTGTATATATTTGTATTATGATTCACATTGTATATAAGTGTGGTGGTTTGGATTTTAAAAATCTATGGCCCTACTTTCATATCTCATTGTTTTATTATCTGTTGATTATTTATATACTTTCGCTTGTATCCTAGGATATCGCTATTAATCGACCATGGTAAGGTATGGGCATGTGCTCAGAGGATCGGGGTGTGACATTTAGTATCCTTATCGGTCTTTTCTCAGCTATAAGGTAGTGTTAAAGGATATTGTACTTGTATGGAATGTAATTTTATTATTCTTAATTCATGTTAGAGAAGAAAATAAATATTACTTTGATTTTCTTTGTTACTTACTCAATGTTCTTAGATTCTATCCCATTTGGAGATGGAAGGGGTCTCCATTGTCAATATGTCAGAATCTGAGACTATATGGACCAGTTAGTCAATGGGACTTCCCCCGGATAGCATACATGCTACGAAGTGCACAGTGCCTAAAAAATCATTCATAGACCTGACCTCCCCCCTCTCATGAAGGTTTGTTCCTTCGCTATGATATTTTTAGTTTGCTTCTTTGGTTTGACTTTCTCTTTGCATGAATGGGCAAGGCTACGACTATTCGACATTCAAAAAAAAAAAAACAAATCAATAGGTGATCCTAGAAAAGGGAAAACTAAATGGCATAGAATGTATTAGTTGGCAACAGGGGCCGAGTGATCAGTCCTCTCCACGTAGTTCCCCCACAATGCTTGCTAACACGTCTCCTACTTATTTTGGCTTCCGAGCTTCGACCAACTTAGATAGAAATTGATGCACAAACTCGACAACCTTTTTTTGGTAGAATGGTGGAGTTGGCATCTAAATAAAGACGTGCGACATGCATTGTAGTCTGTATTTGGCATGGTTGGGAGGTGAGAAAAATCTTCTCTGGTGCCATATTTGTTAGCTAGTTTGGAAAAAAAAAAAAACACGTGTATGTAATTTAAGATGTGATTATGCTAGTCCTAAGCTCATGATATGCCAAACATTATCACGAATGTTGTTTTTGCTAAGGATTATGTCTGAGAAGTCATTTATGTTGAACTTTTTGAGTAGAATTTTGCAAGTTTCATCACTTATTTATGTCAACTGCTTAGTAAAAAGAGCGTTTGGATATGGTATCGTATATCATGCTCACTCATGCAATTAATTTTTTTTCTAGAGCTCAAGCTCAGTTATGCGTAAGCCCTCCCCTTTTGAGCCTATCCAAACCCGATTATAATAGATTTCATTTATTACGCGAGAAATAAGTAATTTTAAAAAAAATCAAAATACTCAAAATGATGCCATGTCAAAGCATTTGTTAGACCCGACTTACAGTGTCAACATACTTGATTTTCACACACCATCCAAGGTGGCACAAAAAGAGTGAACAAATTTTATTTCCATCTGGTGTGATTTGCGTTTTCTTATTTCATATATGCACACTTTTAGATGAGATTGTGCATTAAAGAATTCCTTCTATTTTGGCTATTATTACTAGCAAAAGTTGCACATATTTTGTGTATATTCAAAATATGCATAAATGAATAAAGGATTTAGTATGATTGAAAAAGACTGGCCAAGTCTCCTAGAGTTTCCAGAGACTTCTAGAATATTCCCAAGGATGGGCGACATGGCAAATGTAGCATGTTCTAGAGAATTATTGTCATAAATGTCAGTAGTTGATAGACTCTTATATAAATCTCCATCATTCAATTGAGTACCAATCAATGAATGTTACATGAGGGACTCTTGTCTAAATAGGAATGTTAGCCTCTCATTTGTATTAATCTAATACTTGAGTAGTAGAATGCATTATCTTATAGAGCTACTCTCTAAAAAATGTTCCAAAACTTAGAAAAATTTCTTGTCACCCCTTGTTGGATTCAATTATTAATAGCTATGTTGAGTTTGCAAGCCCCTTGTTGGATTCAAGTATTAATAGTTGTGTTGAGTGTTGAGTTTGTGATCAGGCATGGCATCGAAGAGTTGTCGTTAAACCTAATCCTGGCATTTCAATTTCATGTGTTGTTGGTTTCCTTCTTCCACCTCACTACGTTGGTAAGTTTGCTCTTGTCTCAAGGTGATTTTTGGTTGATAGATGCTGTGAATTGGTAGGTGATTTTTGGTTGATAGATGCTGTGAATTGGTCTTCACTAAAGACACTGCGCATTGAATATGCCAAGTTGATGGATCGAAGACTTTCAAGGAGGTGCCTTGTTTTGTAGTTTCCTGAGTTGAAAGACTGCATAAGCTTTAAGCACATGAGAATTGAATCAAGAGCTATGAGAGAGTTGCTGATTAACTCTAATAGGTTATATGCTCATGATGGTTTGCTCTTGAATATATTGGCTACTCATCTACTGAAATTGAAATTCTTATTTGTTCCAGTAATTGATTTTTTTGTAGGGATTAACAATACATAGGACCACCTATGTATTTTTGTAGGGATTAACAAAATTTATGATATGGTCAATAAGTGCAAAAGAAGACTATTGATTTGCGGCAGAAGAATGATAGTGTTATTCTCCATTAAATTTAACTATAATAGCCCAGTCAACATTGGGTCAAAACAAATTCAATGTCACACCTCCCAAAATTCTTGACTGGCACCATGCATGGGTGCAAAGGTCATGGAAAGAGGATGATCTTGAAATCGACATGAAACTGCCTTCCATTTTTTAGACAAAAGAACAAATTTTCTTGTTTCTTGCTTTCACTAGACGTTTCGATTCAGTCACAATGTTGGTGTTCTCTTCAACTTCATGCAGCTTCATGTTCAGATAGGCTTGAGAAAGCTTTTATTTGAAACTTTGCCATGGACTGGCCAAGGGCAGAACCTAGCTGGGCGAGAGTAATGATGGCCAAAGGAGACCCCCTCCAGGGAGAAGGGGCGGGGGGAACCAGTTTAGATCATCAACCTTTGTACTTCCAAATATAGATGTTCTTAACAAGTGTTCCCTAACCAGGTTTTGCTTTCCAGCTCAACGATATTCCATATCATATTATCTTGTGGAGTTCGTAATGGAAAAGCTTTTATGTCTTATATGTAGAAAATTATTTACATAAACAACTAACCAATCAAGAAGAATTGGATCAATATATGATTGTAAAACACCGATATCAATAAACACGGCGGAATTCAAGCGTACCTGTTTAAGCCATTGCTTTACTTAAAGAAAAGTAGATCAATCTGATAACCAGTGATCTATCAAAATGCCAGATCTTCCTCTCTATGACCTATTTCAGTATAGTAGCTTTCAATGTGATTAAAGCAATCGATAGGTATAACATACTTTTTTATAGGTTAGAAAGGAGACCTAACAAACCCTAATAAACAACATGTCAACCGAGCCCTTCCCATTATGGGCTTTAATTAAACACAATTGCCTACACTTTGCTGCTCAACTAGGCCCGTTACTAATAGATGTCAATACCCAATTCAATAAGATCACTGTAGGGTTTATCAAATATTGGAATATCCGATAACCCAATTATTTAAAATAGAAATTAATTAATTAATGTAAGCCCATATTATAGAAAATTTCCAACATTATAAACTGTGATTGACTTCTTTTTATGCTTATGGGTTGCATTGTATACGCATGCACATCGTTGGTGTGAAATGGGAAAAAGAGCGTTTCTTTGCCTTAAAACCAATGGGCACTGCCTTACTTCCGAATGAGGTAACAACTTTGTCTCTAAAATCATACCCCCATAAAACTTGAATTTGTGGGTATAGGTCCACACCAAGAAACTACATAACGTGGTTAACAATTTTTGTTCACGCGCACCTACACATCTCAAGTACATTTGATTTGTCATTAAATGAGGTTAGAGTGCAGCTAAATTTACGAGAAAGTCCGAGGATATGTAGAATATTCCAACAAATCTAGAGCTTTCAATTCTAGGCCGACAAAGGGTTGCTTGTAATGATTCGTAATTCATTTCCTAGGATTAATACTTGATTAGAACTTCATAGAAGGCAGATACAACGAGCTCTAGCAAGGGTTTACTCACCGGCAAACTATAGATGGTGTGATGAGCTTTTGTTCTCTTTTTACTGCATCACTTGATAACAAGAACTAATATAAACGTTCATAGAAAACACATCTACATAAAATGAAATTTAACATCCTTAAGTCACACTTACAAAAGGTGGCAAGTATTGTTTGCATTGTCACAACGAATTGTCACAACAATGACACCTCGACTTCCAAAAGTGGGATTGGATCATATATCATGAGAAATCGACTATAAACGGGATAAGAACGCTTCAAGTGCCAAAAGTTACGAAAGTGACACTTAAGTGCCACTTTGTAAGAAAAGTGGGACACCTGAGTGCCACCTCCGGTGAAGGCAGCCGGAAATCATACGTGGCAATTAAATATGATTATTTCTTGTTGAGGTGGCTCGCCGGAGAGTTGAGTCAGCTCTAATTCACCCAAAACGACGTCGTCTCCTCAGGTTGGCCAAGATGGAGCCCTTAAATTAACCAAAACGACATCGTCTCCCCCATTGCCCCAAATCTAAAACCCAAATTCGGCAAATTGCCATTGGAGCGTTGGAGCCCTAATCCCGAACCCTAACTCGATTTGCCCCAAATTCTACGGTTGGATATTAAGAATGAAGAGCAGGACTTTTAGCAGCGACTCAAATTTCTCTCGCCAAACCGAAGGAGAAGGCAAGCGTTTCTGTTTTTGTGGGTTACCAAGTCCAAGAAGAACATCGTGGACGCGAAGGAATCCTGGGAGAAGATTCTATGGATGTGCCCGATACAAAGAAGGGTCAAAGTGCAAATATTTCGAATGGGTTGATGCGAAATTCTCTCACCGAGCCACAAAGGTGATATTGGACCTACTTGATGGATGTCATCAACCTCCATCTACACCTGTGGACGATTTGGACGAGGTTGACTCAATGCAAGCTCAAGCATCTTCTGCTAACCATTTGAAGAATGAAGTTTCAAAGATGAATATTGAACGAAAGTGTTATCGAGCGTTTATTGTGTTGTTGTTTTTTTGTCTATCCTATTTTATGATGAAATGTAAAGTATTGGAAAATGAAAAGAAGTTTCTCCGACTGCCATAGTTGTAAATGAGGTCAAGGAAAGGGAATGAATGAATGAATGAGATGCTGTTTGAATGAATGAGATGCTATTTGTACTATATTTTTGCTTATTCTCGAATATAAATCGGTGATGATGGAATGTATATTGGGTGGATGTGTTGTGCTGACTTATTTTCTTCAACTAAATGTAAACCAGTAGCAATGAATCGAATGGAGTTGGCATAATTTGAACATTCGTATATATAAACTAGCAGCTTCTCTGGTTTGCTGCAAATCACCATTTACATAGGACAAACATGAGTGATTACTCGAGTGCTATAAGTTGTATATAGTGAGCACTTAAGTGCCAGTCGTGATTAAAAAAAAGTCATTTAAGTGTCAAGTTAGTATCAAAAGTGATCACTTAAGTGCCATTTGTGATTAAAAGTGAACACTTAAGTGCCGAGTTTTTTAGAATGTGATCAGTTAAGTGTCAATTTTATTTGTACGTTTCATCTATAAACTACACCAGCCATCAGCTGCTATCAGCCACCACGATCGCCCACCACTGGCCACCATCGGCCTCTAGCCATCACCACCAACCACATCAAGCATTCCAGGCATCCACTTGAGCCATTACTATGCTGCTGGTATTCTGCAGTGCAGAAGTTCTGTCACGCCCCGAACCCCGAGCGCGCGCACATCCCACTACGGTCGATCAAAAATGCGACATCCCAGGATATGTCGCCGACCCATTCATTTCTTTTACGCATGCGGAAGCGAAACAAATCCCCTAACAGCATTTAACTTGGGATAGAAAAGCAGGGAATCAATCGCAATACCAAACACCCATTTACAAACACAAAGGGTTTAAATACAACACTGGACTTTCTACTAAATGGACCAGCTCGACAAAAGGGGGACTATCCTACAACCGACTAGCAGGACACGTTCTCCAACCCTTATGACTTCACCTCTGCAACTCCTCAAGGCATCAACTGAAGCTATCTGGCCACTCCGTCCACCGGGGACCTGAAATTTTAATCCCACAACCGGGATGAGACGATGTCTCAGCAAGTTCAACCCCCTAAACCCCTATTAGAAAGAAAATACGCCCCGGGTGGCCTAGCCACATCACACAGAGGACTTACCTCGGCCCAGCCTTTATCTGCAGGTTAACACAATTTATATAATTCAACCACGTGCAATTCTAATAACTCAACCACGGAGATACAATCACATCATCAGCACAGCACAATCATGGGGATCGTCTCAGCGATCAATCGACTCGGTCGATTACATGTCATTCAAGCAAATCAATCCTTGCTCTCAACTATGGCCCTACTTGGCAAATTTAAAATCAGTGGCATCACGGCCCCACTCGGCACGACCTTTAATTAGGTGGTCCATCACGGCCTCTCTAGGCACGACCTCTCATAGGTGGTTCATCACGGCCTCGCTGGGCACGACCTCTCATAGGTGGTCCATCACGGCCTCACTGGGCACGACCTCTAATAGGTGGTCAATCACGGCCCCATTAGGCACGACCTCTCTTAGGTGGTTCATCACGGCCCTATTAGGCACGACCTCTCATAGGTGGTCCATCACGGCCCTACTAGGCACGACCTCCAATCGGTGGTTAATCACGGCCTCACTGGGCACGACCTCTAATAGGTGGTCAATCACGGCCAATCTCCCATTAATTTCCACACTTAGGATTCTATAAAGAATTCATATTTATCACAATCACACTCAATTTGCCACAATAAATCATCAAACTCAGATTCTACATGCACAGCAACGATCGGCACGAAATTCTGAGCAAATAAGGTCCCAATGAAAATTTTCGGAATTTAATAAATAATTAAATTTATTCCGAAAATAATTAAATAATAATATCCATAGTTTTCGAAATCCTCACTCAATTTATAATATCCAATCATCAATTTCAAAATCCGAATGTACCGTAGCGACCGGCACGAAATTCTGAGAATTTAGGGTCCCGACCAAAATTTTCGGAATTTAATAAATAATTAAATTTATTCCGAAAATAATTAAATAATAATATTTTAATAATTTCGAATAATAATATATTATTAAATTATTTAATGATTTCGGGATATTTAAATAAATCAAAAGTAAATTCCTTTATGTCACATCAAGCATTATATTAATGTAAACCTTCATTTAGCCTTAAATTAAACTCACTTTAAGCTAATTAAACACATTAATATAATCCACACTTAAATAAATTAAACTAATCACCTAATCTCATTTAACATGAACTAAGCACACCTAAAGCATAATTAACCCTCTAAGCGAGGTTTAGTGAGTTAAACTCACCGGATTAACGAACCGAGTGGACCGAAACGACGGGGACGCCGAGGAGAACAACTTTCCTCAAAGCGGGCCGAGCATCTGGGCTCGGGAAGGCGGCCAAAACGGGCCACGAAGCCGCTGCATACCCATTTTTCTGGGTTGCTGTCCATGGCGATTTGAGGCCGAGAATGGGCGGATCCAGCGTCGGTTCGGGCGGAGGAACGGTGGAGGAGCTACGGCGGTGGCTGGTGGCGACGAACGGCGGTGCACGGCGGCGAGGATGAGCTCCGGCAGCTCTTGCACGAGCTGAACAGCAGCTCGGGACGACGAGCTGGGCGAAGCGAGCGGAGCGGCAAGCCGGCGAGCTAACCGGCGGAGCGGCGTGCGAGTGAGCTGCGACGGCGAGGAGCTCCGGCTGGCGGCGTGGACTGGCTGCTGCTTAAGCGATCTCAGATCTGTCCGCGGGTTCGAGCAACAACTAGGGAAGAAGAAGACAGCAAGAGAGAGAGGGAGGCGGAGGTGCTTGCGGGGCTGAGCGACGGCGAGCGGGCGGCGGACGGCGGAGGCGGCGGTGCTGGTCGATTTCTGCTGCTGCTGGTGGTGTCCGAAGAAGAAGAAGAAGAAGAATGGCCATGGAGGAATCGCACGGGGGAGAGGAAGAAGAGAGGGAGGAGAGAGAAGAAGGGGGGCTCTTTTCTTTTCCTTTTTCCTTTTCTTTAATCCCTCACACATGGCCCACCATGACCTCACATGAGGTCATCTTCCACTATCTCCCACAACCTTCTTCAATGGGTCCAATTTCATTTTCCGCCGAGGCCTAAAATCTTGTACATCCAATCTCTTCAATTCCATTCAATTCTCTTCCAATTGAGTTCAATTGAAGTCCATAAAATTAATCCAATGTCACCACACTTCAATTCACATCATCACTTGGCCATAGAACCAACTTAAGTCCCAAAAGCACGACCAAAGACGAGCCTACTATTTCTCGAGCCAAATTAGCCATTTTCGGATTTAATTTGCCAAAGAACTCTGATTGCGTGAAAAATCTTCCAAAGATGATTCGATGATCCTGAAATGATTTGTGACACACCCAGACTTTCAATTTCTGAATTCGATCTCAATTCCACGGTTAATTTCACTTTGGCACGATACTAGCGCGGCCCAACCTACCGGGTAGCCTTTAGAAATTTTTACGCATTTGACCTGTGGTCGATTATCTCAAGCCACAATGTACATCTTTGAAACATTGGCGACTTTCGATTGTCGGGTAAATCTCAAGGTTTCAAATACGAACACAGGGTACCCAATCGATAGAAAAGTCGGTTCAGTGTCGATCGACAAGGATTATGTGCTTCGGTGGAATCACCCACACTCGATCACATGCCTCTGTCGAGTCGACCTATCTCCGGTCTCTAATCGACTTTTATTTGTGCCGTAATGACCCTTGCAGATTAGCTCGGTCGAAAGGTCGCTTCCTGGCCAAATTCTCGAGTCTAAAGCATTAGAAACTCTTAACAGCTTCACCCGATAGACTGGTTTTCACATGAGTGGCCGACTCAAGGAAAAGAACTATACGCGTGCCAACGAAATGCCCGTCTCAATTTATTGAAAATAGAACTGGAAAATCGGGATGTCACAACTCTTCCCCTCTTATAAAAATTTCGTCCTCGAAATTTAAACCTTCACCAATTCTTAAACCAAAAGGTGGGGGTACAATTGTCTCATCGATTATGCTCCTTCATTCTGCTTCGTACTGCTATCCAAGATCCTCGGTGCCGACGAAACATTTCCGAATTAACCCGACCAATCCTTGATTCCCAAAAAGGCTAAGCACTTGTCCATCTTTACAAAAATAAAAGCTGCAAAAACTTTGGTTTTTTTTTTTCACAAAGCGGCTAACTGCCACGTCGGGGATTCGAACTCCCGACTTCGGACCACTGCTTCACACCCGGATACCAACTCGGCTAGAGGCGCCGATGGTGTCCCAAACCGCTTTCTTTTTCCATTTAAAACCAAAATTCTCCTTTGACCTCAAACTCGAAATGTTCCGCCATTTAAACAGTTTCGGCTCTCCTTTCTTAACAATTCGAGATGTCCCTATCCTAGGTGACATCCAAGGATGAACAGGATTCTCAATCTCAAAATTCAAAGATTTTCGACACTTTACTGCGTAAATTTTCCCGGCATCTCTGAGCGGTCCTTAATCTGTCACTGATAACTGCAACTAAATCACTAATTTCTGAACCGACGCTGGACCTGCAATTTTCTAATCTCTGATCTCATCTCAACCAACTGAAGTTCTGAACCCTCTGCTCTGCACTGATTAAAAAGAAACTATCTGACTGATCTGCTAAAACTGGGAACCTCTGATCAAGATCTGACATAACTCTAACACTGATCTCGACAACTGCAATCACTGACTACTGTACTGACCCTGGCCTACGATCTTTCTTTTCCTGACTTCATCTCAGCAATCGAAATTCCGCACTCTCTGCTATGCACTGCTTAAGAAAGAACCATCTGAAAGCTCTGCCAACTTGGAACATCTGATCTAGATTTGAAATACAATTCATCCCCAGCACTCCATGCAGATGATTTATATGATGTACACACACTTCGATGTACCCACTTTGTGACGAGACGTAATCTCCAATTTCTGAAATCGAACTTAGATTGGCGGTTAATTTCACTCCGACATGCTTTTAGTGTGACCTAGGCTACTGGGTAGTTTTCAGAGCTTTTTAGGACAAATGACCCATGGTCGATTTTCTTCGAGCCACATTGAACCCACTTGACACATTGGCGACTCTCGAGGGTCGTGAAAATCTCGATGATTCAAATACGGACACAGGGTACCAAAACGATAGTAAAATCAAATTAGTATCATTCGACGAGAGTTTTCCAATTTAGTGGAGTCACCCACGATCGGTCATTCATCTCAGTCGAACTGACCTATCTCTGATCTTAATTCGATTTTTAACTGTGCCGTAATGATCTCTAAAGATGAGCACGGTCAAGAAGTCGATTCCTGGTCGGATTCTCAAGTCTATTTACCTTAAAGTCCTTAATGACTCACCCAACTAGTCTAGTTATCTCGTAAGTGGCCAACTCAGAGAAAAACACTGTAATCGCGTCGATGAAATGCCCAATTTAACCAATCGAAATCGGAGTTTGAAAATCAGGATGTCAAACACTCAAAACATGGTCTATTCGTACTGTCTGGACAACGCTGAAGTTGCCATGATGAGTTTCCCATAATATATCTTCTTTAATCTCTACATCATCAATTACACACAATCATCCTTAGAACCTTAGCGTTCTGTCTTCAGAAATCTGAAAATCAACCTCTCTCTCATTTGCATTCTCTTATAGAGTCTCCTGAATTTCTGAATCTGTTCGCTGGAGCAATTTGATTCTGATCTGCTCTCTCGGTTCAATTCCGAGGGTAGTCATAAGATTCAAAAGGTGGCTTACCTTAGATCTGAAAACCGAATTTCGAACTTTCTCAAATAAGATCCAATCTCTGAGTACCAACTATGTAACCAAGGACTCTCGACTCAGTGCATCTGCGACTTTGCTCACCTTTTTCAGAGTGATACAATATCATAGTCAAAATTCTCACTGAGTTCCATCCAGCGACGCTGTCTCATATTCAACTCCCAAGGTCTCAACTGACGAGACGCATATTCAATAATCCTATTATGCTACATCAACAAGCAACCACATCCTTTAAACGATGCACCACTGCAGATCTCATGACTTCTAGGACCAGATGGAATAGTCAGCTTCTGCTTACGCTCTTGGAAACTACACACGCACTTACCTGACCACACAAACCTTTCTTTCTTCTTTAGTAGTCGAATCAACTGCAACGCTGACGCTGAAAACCCTTCCATAAAACTTCTGTAATATCCTGCTAATCCCCAAAAACTTCTAATCTCTGTCACTGTAGTCAATCTCGGCTAACTGTTCACTACTTTAATCTTGGACGGGGTCTACGGAGCTTTCTTCGCCTGAAATCACGTGACCTAGGAACGCAACACGAGTTATCCAAAACTCACACTTGCTAAACTTAGCATAAAATTGAAGAGTCCTCAAGGTCTGAAGTATCATCTTCTAATGTCTCTCGTGCTCCTCAGCACTTTTTGAACACGCTAGGATAACTTCAATGAACACGATCAAGACTGATTCAAGTACCCTTAAACATTATGCTCATTAGACCCAAACAAATAGCTATGGTGTCCATCAAACCATACGGTATTACAGCGAACTCATAACTGTCATATCGAGTACGAGATGCTAACTTTGGTATGTCTTTCTTCCTGATTCTCAATTGATGATACCCTAACCTTCAGTCGATCTTGAGGAATATCGATACATAACCACAACGAACCACATTTCTCCTTCATGTACAGAACTAGTGCTCCCCAAGGTTATGCACTGGAAAGTATGAATCCCCTACCCAACACTTCCTGCATCTACACCGTCAGTCCTTTTTAACTCGGGTAACACCATCCGGTAAGGAGCCTTAGGGACTGGCTCTATTCTGAGTGCTAATTCAATCACGCACTCTATTTCTCCTGTTGACAACAAACCTGACAATTCCCTAGAAAATGCCTTAGAAAACTCGTGTACCATGATTATGATCTCCATATTCAGCTCCTCAACTGACGCATCCATTACAACTGCCATGCATATTTGGTAACCAACAACCAGAACCAGGTCATCTTTAGTGACGAACAACAAGGGTTGAAGTTCCTCTTCAACTTTTAATGATTCAAAACTTTCACACGCTAACTGAACAAACTGAATTAAGTTACTACTACGATTCAAAACAACAGAAAGCTCCTTGAGCCAAGCCCTTTCATAAATGACTTTCAAGTCATACTTAAGCAACCCTTCAAGTACAACTATAGCTAGACTCATCTTTCTATCACTTTATTACCACAACGAAAATCCTATAACCTTCACTGAAAATTCTGCTGTACTACTCTGATAGCAACATCTCAAAAACATTCTTCTTTTGATTGATGCATGGTCAATCCCTTCATGCTCCTCTAGCCATCCTAGTGGCGTCCAATCTGCAGTAACAGTGCTTACGCTCAACTGAACTTTCACAGACAGCTCTCAACATGACGGCTGTGCTGGCCATATTCAAATCATGCTCACCTTTTTACTTTGACACTAGGCTGACTCATGTCTCCTTTCCACTGACTCGGCACACAATCAGGGAGTCATTTACCTCCTATCAAAGAATATCATGAACCCTTCTTTGCACTGGGGTCTGTTCCAAGTACCCCATTAAATGTCCCGAAGCATGTTTCCTCTGTTCTATCTCATCAACGGCGGGGTAGAAACAACTATGGTTCCGTCCATCTATACGAGCCATCTTTGATCAAATGGCTTTACTGGCGACACCTGTAACAAGTCCTTTCCCTCTTACAGCACGAAACAAATCCATGTCTTTTCTTACAGACACAACACGCATCGATCAAATTGAGCACTGACTTTCCAACTCTACTCTTCCGGTTGGGTGAAACAGGGCACCTTTCTTCTGACATCAGCCTTTCCCCAATCGATTTCCGTCTCTGTCTAAACTGAACCTTGACTCAGATACGGAGACTTGATCCTCGATCACAACTCCAGATTAGGCCTCAACAGGCGCGGCAATAACAACGGTCACAACACTGGCAGCGGTGGAAACAACGACAACGGCGGCGGCTCGGTCTTGAACTCACTGACCCAACAATCTTCCAAAGGGCACTAGCACTTGAACGATCCCGACAAACCTAGGATCATTCGGTACTACTACGCCCTCAGTACCAGCCTATGGTGGTACTCTCACGCACACGCTGGACTAAGCCTGCGCTCTACCTCGAGTACTGACTCTTGTCAGCATCCTACCCCGAGGCATAGGTCCTACCGACCTTCTCCAAGGAGTTCACCACTCCTGGTCACCCATCCTACAGGCTCTTTATCGACGCCCGCTTTCGATTCCAACCTTAGGTTAGAATTTGAGTGACCCCACAAACAAGCTACCAATCAGCTATCATTCACATGCATCAACATATTAAAAGCCTTTCCTACTAACTATCCCATGACTCATCGCACCTTATCACTCCATACACAGACCATGCTCTGATACCACTTAAGCGGGGATGTCACGCCCCGAACCCCGAGCGCGCGCACATCCCACTACGGTCGATCAAAAATGCGACATCCCAGGATATGTCGCCGACCCATTCATTTCTTTTACGCATGCGGAAGCGAAACAAATCCCCTGACAGCATTTAACTTGGGATAGAAAAGCAGGGAATCAATCGCAATACCAAACACCCATTTACAAACACAAAGGGTTTAAATACAACACTGGACTTTCTACTAAATGGACCAGCTCGACAAAAGGGGGACTATCCTACAACCGACTAGCAGGACACGTTCTCCAACCCTTATGACTTCACCTCTGCAACTCCTCAAGGCATCAACTGAAGCTATCTGGCCACTCCGTCCACCGGGGACCTGAAATTTTAATCCCACAACCGGGATGAGACGATGTCTCAGCAAGTTCAACCCCCTAAACCCCTATTAGAAAGAAAATACGCCCCGGGTGGCCTAGCCACATCACACAGAGGACTTACCTCGGCCCAGCCTTTATCTGCAGGTTAACACAATTTATATAATTCAACCACGTGCAATTCTAATAACTCAACCACGGAGATACAATCACATCATCAGCACAGCACAATCATGGGGATCGTCTCAGCGATCAATCGACTCGGTCGATTACATGTCATTCAAGCAAATCAATCCTTGCTCTCAACTATGGCCCTACTTGGCAAATTTAAAATCAGTGGCATCACGGCCCCACTCGGCACGACCTTTAATTAGGTGGTCCATCACGGCCTCTCTAGGCACGACCTCTCATAGGTGGTTCATCACGGCCTCGCTGGGCACGACCTCTCATAGGTGGTCCATCACGGCCTCACTGGGCACGACCTCTAATAGGTGGTCAATCACGGCCCCATTAGGCACGACCTCTCTTAGGTGGTTCATCACGGCCCTATTAGGCACGACCTCTCATAGGTGGTCCATCACGGCCCTACTAGGCACGACCTCCAATCGGTGGTTAATCACGGCCTCACTGGGCACGACCTCTAATAGGTGGTCAATCACGGCCAATCTCCCATTAATTTCCACACTTAGGATTCTATAAAGAATTCATATTTATCACAATCACACTCAATTTGCCACAATAAATCATCAAACTCAGATTCTACATGCACAGCAACGATCGGCACGAAATTCTGAGCAAATAAGGTCCCAATGAAAATTTTCGGAATTTAATAAATAATTAAATTTATTCCGAAAATAATTAAATAATAATATCCATAGTTTTCGAAATCCTCACTCAATTTATAATATCCAATCATCAATTTCAAAATCCGAATGTACCGTAGCGACCGGCACGAAATTCTGAGAATTTAGGGTCCCGACCAAAATTTTCGGAATTTAATAAATAATTAAATTTATTCCGAAAATAATTAAATAATAATATTTTAATAATTTCGAATAATAATATATTATTAAATTATTTAATGATTTCGGGATATTTAAATAAATCAAAAGTAAATTCCTTTATGTCACATCAAGCATTATATTAATGTAAACCTTCATTTAGCCTTAAATTAAACTCACTTTAAGCTAATTAAACACATTAATATAATCCACACTTAAATAAATTAAACTAATCACCTAATCTCATTTAACATGAACTAAGCACACCTAAAGCATAATTAACCCTCTAAGCGAGGTTTAGTGAGTTAAACTCACCGGATTAACGAACCGAGTGGACCGAAACGACGGGGACGCCGAGGAGAACAACTTTCCTCAAAGCGGGCCGAGCATCCGGGCTCGGGAAGGCGGCCAAAACGGGCCACGAAGCCGCTGCATACCCATTTTTCTGGGTTGCTGTCCATGGCGATTTGAGGCCGAGAATGGGCGGATCCAGCGTCGGTTCGGGCGGAGGAACGGTGGAGGAGCTACGGCGGTGGCTGGTGGCGACGAACGGCGGTGCACGGCGGCGAGGATGAGCTCCGGCAGCTCTTGCACGAGCTGAACAGCAGCTCGGGACGACGAGCTGGGCGAAGCGAGCGGAGCGGCAAGCCGGCGAGCTAACCGGCGGAGCGGCGTGCGAGTGAGCTGCGACGGCGAGGAGCTCCGGCTGGCGGCGTGGACTGGCTGCTGCTTAAGCGATCTCAGATCTGTCCGCGGGTTCGAGCAACAACTAGGGAAGAAGAAGACAGCAAGAGAGAGAGGGAGGCGGAGGTGCTTGCGGGGCTGAGCGACGGCGAGCGGGCGGCGGACGGCGGAGGCGGCGGTGCTGGTCGATTTCTGCTGCTGCTGGTGGTGTCCGAAGAAGAAGAAGAAGAAGAATGGCCATGGAGGAATCGCACGGGGGAGAGGAAGAAGAGAGGGAGGAGAGAGAAGAAGGGGGGCTCTTTTCTTTTCCTTTTTCCTTTTCTTTAATCCCTCACACATGGCCCACCATGACCTCACATGAGGTCATCTTCCACTATCTCCCACAACCTTCTTCAATGGGTCCAATTTCATTTTCCGCCGGGGCCTAAAATCTTGTACATCCAATCTCTTCAATTCCATTCAATTCTCTTCCAATTGAGTTCAATTGAAGTCCATAAAATTAATCCAATGTCACCACACTTCAATTCACATCATCACTTGGCCATAGAACCAACTTAAGTCCCAAAAGCACGACCAAAGACGAGCCTACTATTTCTCGAGCCAAATTAGCCATTTTCGGATTTAATTTGCCAAAGAACTCTGATTGCGTGAAAAATCTTCCAAAGATGATTCGATGATCCTGAAATGATTTGTGACACACCCAGACTTTCAATTTCTGAATTCGATCTCAATTCCACGGTTAATTTCACTTTGGCACGATACTAGCGCGGCCCAACCTACCGGGTAGCCTTTAGAAATTTTTACGCATTTGACCTGTGGTCGATTATCTCAAGCCACAATGTACATCTTTGAAACATTGGCGACTTTCGATTGTCGGGTAAATCTCAAGGTTTCAAATACGAACACAGGGTACCCAATCGATAGAAAAGTCGGTTCAGTGTCGATCGACAAGGATTATGTGCTTCGGTGGAATCACCCACACTCGATCACATGCCTCTGTCGAGTCGACCTATCTCCGGTCTCTAATCGACTTTTATTTGTGCCGTAATGACCCTTGCAGATTAGCTCGGTCGAAAGGTCGCTTCCTGGCCAAATTCTCGAGTCTAAAGCATTAGAAACTCTTAACAGCTTCACCCGATAGACTGGTTTTCACATGAGTGGCCGACTCAAGGAAAAGAACTATACGCGTGCCAACGAAATGCCCGTCTCAATTTATTGAAAATAGAACTGGAAAATCGGGATGTCACAAGTTCCTAGTGCCTTACATCAGCTTGCACCAACACTACCTGGAGCAAGATGTGTGCAAGATGTGCATATTGCACACTTACATCTTGCACCAAGTGCAGCACAAACCCCCAGCCCCCAACCCCTATAATAGACCCACCAGCCTATCAGTAGGCATCGGCACCAACATCTTAGCTACCACACCAGCACGTAGCCACCACCATAAACCCACCATTAGCAGCCACTGTCGGTGGTGGGTCGTGGGGTTGTTGTAAAAGGGGTTCATGCAAACTATACTAGTTACAGCAAAAGGCCCCAACCCAATCCACATAGTGGATCCACCACCAGCCACACAAGCACCCTAGTCACCACCACAGATCCACCACCAGAAGCAGAAAACAATAAGTAAAAGTAAAAACAAAATACAAAAAATGAAAAAGGCACCAAAGATGACAAGCAACAAAATCATTTCATTGATATTGAAATGAAGTCTCATAAAATCAATGACAAACTATTTAAAAGAAAACATCCACAGTAAAACAATTGACTCGTCAGCCCCACAAACCATATCCCATCCCATTTCATTAATCAATATGCACAATGCCTCCTGTTCGTGCTCCTTTCACTTGATTCATAATCCTTGTGCTTTTTCTAACTGGACGTGAGGTTTCTTCTTCAACTGTCTCAGGATGCGTTGATTTTGATGGAGGTGCAATTGTCCTAAGCTGAGCTGATTGAGAAGGAGCTAGAGCTGCAACTGTCGTAGGCCGAACTGATTCAGATGGACCTGTAACTGGGTTTTTCTTACTCTTCTTTCTTGTTGACGCAACCAATGTCTTCTTCTTTTTTGTTGGTGCAGCCGTTGATTCTTGAGTTTGGCCTTGAGAGATAAGAACCTCTGAACTTCTCCCAGGCTTCAAAAAGAAAACTCAATTATTAACAAAAGTTTGCACCATAAATTAAATTAAATACAGCCTAGTAAGCTTATAAAACCTACATTAAGAATAACTGTTCCAGAACGCTCATCTGTATAAAGCCCATAACCATACTGTTTTAGCCTCTTTCCAAGAGCTCCTCTTGTTCGAAGGGGAACGTCAGTTTCAGGTACTTGTGATTGATTAGCCCTTCTTCTCGCATGTGATTTCTTGGGCTCTTGTTGTGGCTGTTTAGCTACAGCAGGGGCTTCTTCTGGGCATTCGAATGTTAGACGTCTTGTAGATGGCCTTCTTGTAGGTGGCTCATGATTTGGCTTTCTTTTGGTTGTTTTTCTATTTAGCCCTTCAGCTTCAATGACACCTTCTGTTGGCTTTTGTGGTGGTCCTTGTGATGACCATTCTAGTGGCCTTTGTGGTGACCTTTCAGTTGGGCCCTTTGTTGACAGCTGAGCTTTAGCTTGCCTTCTTCGAACCTGAGAAAAAGACAAATGATATCATAAATATAAACATCAGGCCATTGTAAAGGAAAACTAAACACAAATTATTTAAGTTACCGTGTGACATTCCGATTTCCCAATCCTATTTTTTATAAATTGAGGCGGGCATTTCGTTGGCACGCATATAGTTCCTTTCCTTGAGTTGGCCACTCATGTGGAAACTAGTCTATCGGGTGAAGCTGTTAAGAGTTTCTAATGCATCAGACTCGAGAATTTGACCAGAAAGCAATCTTTCGACCGAGTTAATCTGCAAGGGTCATTACGGCACAATTAAAATCGATTAGAGATTGGAGATAGGTCGACTCGACAGAGGCATGTGATCAGGTGTGGGTGATTCCACCAGATCGCACAATTCTTGTCGATCGACACTGGACCGACTTTTCTATCGATTGGGTACCCTGTGTTCGTATTTGAAACCTTGAGATGACCTCGACAACCGAAAGTCGCCAATGTTTCAAAGATGTACATTGTGGCTTGAGATGATCAACCACAGGTCAAATGCATGAAAATTTCTAAAGGCTACCCGGGAGGTTGGGCCGCGCTAGTATCGTGCCAAAGTGAAATTAACTGTGGAATTGAGATCGAATTCAGAAATTGGAAGTCTGGGTGTGTCACAAATCATTTTAGGATCATTGACTTATCTTTGGAAGATTTTGCATGCAAGCCGAGCTTTTCAGCAAATTAATCAAAGAATGGCTATTTTGGCTCGAGAATTTAGTAGGCCCGCTTTTGGTCGTACTTTTGGGATCTAAGTTGGTTCTATGGACAAGTGAAGATGTGAATTAAAGTGTGGTGACATTGGATTAATTTTATGGACTTCAAATTGATTCAATTGGAAGAGAATTAATGAGAATTGAAGAAATTGAATGTACAAGAATTGGACCCCGGCGGAAAATGGAATTGAACCCATTGGAATAAGGTTGTGGGAGTTTTGGGTGAGTGGAGTATGACATCATGGATGATGTCATGGTGGTGGTCCTTTTTATGGATTAAAGAAAAACAAAAAGAAAAAGAAAAAGAAAAGGGCCCCCTCTTCCTTCTCTCTCATCCCTCTCTTCTCCCCCTCTCTTCCGACGGTTCCTCCCCCATCCCTCTCTTCGACCGCTTGACTCCATGGAAGCTGGAGACCAGCGAAGACTAAGCTACAATTGCTGCCTCTCGCCGTCGTTGTCGCATGCCCGCCAGCGCCGAAGGTGCCCGCGCACCCAAGCCCGCCGCCGTGCTGCCATGCACGTCTCCGCCCCTCTCCCTCCTCTGGTTTGAGCAGAACCGAGCAGCAGAAGTAGAAGCAGCGTCCAGCGTCATCGGAAGGAGCCGTGACCAGCTGCTTGGACGCCACCGCACCGGAGCCGCTGCACCACCGCCCGCCGTCTCGCGCTCCGCCGCTGCCCGCGCTCGCCCGTGCCTGGCCGACGCCCAGCTACATCTCGGCCTCTGTCCGTGAGTTCCAGGAGCTGTTGGAGCTCCCTCCGGCCGCCGTGAGTCCTGCCGGAGCCCGCACGAGCTGCCGCCGCCCTCCTCTGCCCATTCCGGCACCAGATCCGCCCATCCTCGGCCTCAAACCGCCATGGACAGCAGCTGCAGAAAATGGGTATGGCAGCCCACCGTCGTTTTGGTCCGCTCGGCTCGCTAATCCGGTGAGTTTAGCTCATTAAACCTCGCTTAGAGGGTTAATTATGCTTTAGGTGTGCTTAGTTTATGTTAAGTGTGATTAGGTGGTTAGTTTGATTTATTTAAGTGTGGATTATATTAATGTGTTTAATTAGCTTAAATTGTGTTTAATTTAAAGTTAAGTGGGTGTTTATATTAATATAAACATTGATGTGACATAAAGGAATTCACTTTTGACTTATTTAAATATCTCAAAATTATTGAATAATTAAATAATATTTTAATATCCGAAATTATTAAAATATTATTATTTAATTATTTTCGGAATAAATTAAATTATTTATTAAATTCCGAAAATTTTGCCGAGACCTTAAATTCTCAGAATTTCGTGCCGGTCGTTGCTGTGTAGTTGGATTTCAAAATTGATGACTGGAAATTATAAATTGAGTGTGGATTTCGAAAACTATGGATATTATTATTTAATTAATTTTCGGAATAAATTTAATTATTTAATAATCCGAAAAATTATTTTGGGACCTTAAATTCTCAGAATTTCGTGCTGATCACTGCTGTGCATTTAGAATTTGAATTTGATGAATGGATGTGGCAAATTGAGTGTGATTGCGATTTATAGGGATTCTTTATGAAATCCTAAGTGTAGAAATTGATTGGAGATTGGCTGTGATTAACCACCTATTAGAGGTCGTGCCCGATAAGGCCGTGATATACCACCTACTAGAGGTCGTACCCAATGATGCCGTGAAATACCACCTATTAGAGGTCGTGCCCGATGAGGCCGTGAAATACCACATACTAGAGGTCGTGCCCGATGAGGCCGTGAAATACCACCTATTAGAGGTCGTGCCCGATGAGGCCGTGATATGCCACCTACTAGAGGTCGCGCCCAGTGGGGCCGTGATATGCCACCTATTAGAGGTCGCGCCCAATGGGGCCGTGAATTGCCACCTGTTAAAGGTCGCGCCGAGTGGGGCCGTGATGCCACTAATTTAAATTTGCCGAGTAGGGCCATAGTTGAGAGCAATGATTGATTTGCTAGAATGACATGTAATCGGCCGAGTCGATTGATCGCTGAGATGATCCAAGTGGTTGAATTGTTTGATAATGTGATTGTGCCATGATTGTTTGGTTATCATAATTGCACGTGGTTGGTTTATATAAATTGTGCTAACCTACAGATAAAGGCTGAGGTGAGGTAAGTCCTCTGTGTGATGTGGCTAGGCCACCCGGGGCGTATTTTCTTTCTAATAGGGGTTTAGGGGGTTAGACTTGCTGAAACATCGTCTCATCCCGGTTGTGGGATTAAAATTTCAGGTCCCTGGTGGACGAAGTGGCCAGATAGCTTTGGTTGGCCATGAGGAGTTGCGGAGGTGAAGTCATAAGGGTTGGAGAGCGTGTCCTGCTAGTTGGTTGTAGGATAGTTCCCCTCTTGTCGAGTTGGTCTATTTTGTAGAAAGTCCAGTGTTGTATTTAAACCCTTTGTGTTTATAAATGAGTGTTTGGTATTGTGATTGATTGCCTACTTTTCTATCCCAAGTTAAATGTTGTCAGGGGATTTGTTTCGCTTCTGCATGCGTAAATAAATGAATGGGTCGGCGACATATTTTGGGATGTCGCATTTTTGATCGACCGTAGTAGGATGTGCGCGCGCTCAGGGTTCGGGGCATGAAATCCCCGTTTAAGTGGTATCAGAGCATGGTCTGTGTATGGAGCGATAAGGTGCGATGAGTCATGGGATAGTTAGTAGGAAATGCTTTTAATATGCTGATGCATGTGAATGATAGCTGATTAGTAGCTTATTTGTGGGGTCACTCAAATTCCAACCGAATGTTGGAATCGAAAACAGGCGTCGATAAAGAGCCTGTAGGATGAGTGACCAGGAGTGGTGAACTCCTTGGAGGAGGTCGATAGGACCTATACCTCGGTAAGATGCTGACAAGAGTCAGTACCCGAGGTAGAGCGCAGGCTTAGTCTAGCGTGTGCGTGAGAGTACTGCCATAGGCTGGTACTGAGAGTATAGTAGTACCGAATGATCCTGGGTTTGTTGGGATTGTTCAGGTGCTAGTGTTCCTTGGAAGCTTGTTGGGTTAGTAAGTTCAGGACCGTGCCGCCGCTGTTGCCGTTATTTCTACCGCTACTAATGTTGTGACCGCTGTTGTTGTTCCGCCTGTTGAGGCCCAATATGGAGTTGTGATCGAGGATCAAGCCGCTGTATCTTAGTAAAGCTTCAGTTTAGACAGAGATGAAAATTGGTTGGAGAGAAAGGCCGATGTCAGAAGAAAGATGCCCTGTTTCACCCAACCAGAAGAGTAGAGTTGGAAAGTCAGTGCTCAACTTGATCGATGCGTGTCGTGTCTGTAAGAAAGGACATGGATTTGTTCCGTGCTGTAAGAGGGAAATGACTTGTTACAGGTGTCACCAGTAAAGCCATTTGATCAAAGATGGCTCGTATAGATGGATGGAACTATAATTGTTTCTACATCGTCGTTGATAAGACAGAAGAAGAGAAACATGTTTCGGGACATTTAGTGGGGTGCTTGGAACAGACCCCAGTGCAAGGAATGGTGCATGATGTCACTTGATAGGAAGTAGATGACTCACCGATTGTGTGCTGAGTTTGTGGGAAAGAGGCTTGAATCAGCCCAGTGTCAGAGTAAAAAGGGGAGTGTGCTTTGAATGTAGCCAGCACGGCCATCGAGTTAGGAACTGTCTGCGTAAGTCCATGAGAGTGTAAGTACCGCTACTGCAAATAGGACGCCACTAGGATGGCTAGAGGAGCATGAAGGGATCGACCATGCATCAATCAGAAGAAGGATGTTTATGAGATGTTTTATGCAGAGTAATGCAGCAGAATTTTTAGTGAAGGTTGTAGGGTTTTCGTTGTGGTAATAAGGTAAGAGAAATGTGAGTCTCTAACTATAGTTGTACTTGATGGGTTTGCTTATATATGACTTGGAAGTCATTTATGAAAAGGTTGGGCTCGAGGAGCTTTCTGCTGTTATGAATCGTGGCAGTGACATAATTCAGTTTGTTCAGTTAGCGTGTGAAAGTTTTGAATCCTTGAAAGTTGAAGAGGAACTTCAACCCTTGTTGTTCGTCACTGAAGATGACCTGGTTCTGGTTGTTGGTTACCAAATATGCATGGCAGCTGTAATAGATGTGTCAGTTAAGGAGCCGAATATGGAGATCATAATCGTGGTACAAGAGTTTTCTAAAGTATTTTATGCAGAATCGCTAGGTTTGTTGTTGGAAAGAGAAATAGAGTTCATGATTGAATTAGCACCCGGAACAGAGCCAGTCCCTAAGGCTCCTTACCGGATGGTGTTACCCGAGTTAAAAGAATTGAAGGCGTAGATGCAGGAAGTGTTGGAAGTGTTGGATAAGGGATTCATACTTTACAGTGCATCACCTTGGGGAGCACCCGTTCTAATCGTGAAGAAGAAAGTTGGTTCGTTGTGTTTGTACATCGATGTCCCTCAAAGTAGATTGGAGGTCATGGTATCATTAGTTGAGGATAAGGAAAAAGGGACATACCGAAGTTAACATCTTGCACTCGATATAGCAGTTATGAGTTCACTGTAATACCGTATGGTTTGATGGACACCTTAGTTGTTTGTTTGGGTCTTATGAGCAGAATGTTTGAGGGTACTTGAATCAGTTGTGATCATGTTCATTGAAGTTATCCTGATGTGTTCAAAGAGTGCTGAGGAGCACGAGAGACATTTGGGGATGATATTTCAAACCTTGAGGACTCTTGAATCTTACGCTAAGTTTAGCAAGTGTGAATTTTGGATGACTCGTGTTGCGCTCCTAGGTCACGTGATTTCAGGCGAAGAAATCTCCATAGACCCCGTCCAAGATTAAAGCAGTGAACAGTTACCCGAGATTAACTACAGTGACAGAGATCAAAAGTTTCTGAGGATTAGCATGATATTTCAGACAGTCGTAGAAGGGTTTATTTTGAAATTCAAAAGACTCTATAAGAGAATGCAGACGAGAGAGAGGTTGATTTTCAGACTCTGATTTTGATTGGTTAAATTGGGCATTTCATCGACGTGAATACAGTGTTTTTCTCTGAGTTGGCCACTTGCAAGATAACTAGACTAGTTGGGTGAGTTATTAAGGACTTAAGGAAAATAGACTTGACAATTCGACCAGGAATCGACTTCTCGACCGTGCTCATCTTTAGAGATCAATACCGCACAGTTAACGAATTAAGATCAGAGATAGGTCGGTTCGATTGAGATGAATGACCAATCGTGGGTGACTCCACTAAATTGGAAAACTCCCATCGACTGATACTAATTTGATTTTACTGTCGTTTTGGTACCATGTGTCTGTATTTGAATCATCGAGATTTTTACGACCCTCGAGAGTCGCCAATGTGTCAAGTGGGTTAATCGTGGCTCGAAGAAAATCGACCACGGGTCATTTGTCCTAAAAAGCTCCGAAAACTACCTAGTAGCCTAGGTCACACTAAAAGCGTGTCGGAGTGAAATTAACCGCCAATCTAAGTTCGATTTTAGAAATTGGAGATTCTGTCTTGTCACAAAGTGGGTACACCGAAGTGTGTGTGTATCATATAAATCATCTGCATGGAGTGCCAGGGTTGAATTGTATTTCAAATCTAGATCAGATGTTCCAAGTTGGCAGAGCTTTCAGATGGTTCTTTCTTAAGCAATTATAGCAGAGAGTGCGGAATTTCGATTGCTGAGATGAAGTCAGGGAAAGAAATATCATAGGCCAGGGTCAGTACAGTAGTCAGTAATTGCAGTTGTCGAGATCAGTGTCAGAGTTATACCAGATCTTGACTGGAGGTTCCCAGTTTCAGCATATTAGTTAGATAGTTTCTTTTTAGTCAGTGCCGAGCAGAGTATTCAGAACTTCAGTTGGTTGAGATGAGATCAGAGATTATAAAATTGCAGGTCCAGCGTTGGTTCAGAAATTAGTGATTTAGTTGCAGTTATCAGTGACAGATTAAGGACCGCTCAAAGATGCTGGGAAAATTTACGTAGTTAAGTGTCGAAAATTTTTGAATTTTTAGATTGAGAATCCTGTTCATCCTTGGATGTCGCCTAGGATAGGGACATCTCGAATTGTTAAGAAAGGAGAGCCGGAACTGTTTAAACGGCGGAATATTTCGAGTTTGAGATCAAAGGAGAATTTTGGCTTTAAATGGAAAAAGAAAGCAGTTTGGGACACCATCGGTGCCTCTAGCCGAGTTGGTATCCGGGATGAAGCTCGTCGGTCCGAAGTCAGGAGTTCGAATCCCCGACGCGGCAGTTAGCCGCTTTGTGGAAAAATAAAAAGAAAAAGAAAAAGAACCAAAATTTTTGCAGCTTTCATTTTTGCAAAGATGGACAAGTGCTTAGCCTTTTTGGGAATCAAGAATTTGTCTGGTTAATTTGGAAATGTTTTGTCAGCACCGAGGATCTTGGATAGTAGGGCGAAGTAGAATGAAGGAGCACAATTGATGAGACGACAATACCCCACCATTTTGAAGAAGAATTTTAATGGTTTAAATTTCGATGACGAAATTTTTATAAGAGGGGAAGAGTTGTGACATCCCGATTTTCCAATCCTATTTTTTTAAATTGAGGCGGGCATTTCGTTGGCACACATATAGTTCCTTTCCTTGAGTTGGCCACTCATGTGGAAACTAGTCTATCGGGTGAAGCTGTTAAGAGTTTCTAATGCATTAGACTCGAGAATTTGACCAGAAAGCAATCTTTCGACCGAGTTAATCTGCAAGGGTCATTACGGCACAATTAAAATCGATTAGAGATTGGAGATAGGTCGACTCGACAGAGGCATGTGATCAGGTGTGGGTGATTCCACCAGATCGCACAATTCTTGTCGATCGACACTGGACCGACTTTTCTATCGATTGGGTACCCTGTGTTTGTATTTGAAACCTTGAGATGACCTCGACAACCGAAAGTCGCCAATGTTTCAAAGATGTACATTGTGGCTTGAGATGATCAACCACAGGTCAAATGCATGAAAATTTCTAAAGGCTACCTGGTAGGTTGGGTCGCGCTAGTATCGTGCCAAAGTGAAATTAACTGTGGAATTGAGATCGAATTCAGAAATTGGAAGTCTGGGTGTGTCACAAATCATTTTAGGATCATTGACTTATCTTTGGAAGATTTTGCATGCAAGCCGAGCTTTTCAGCAAATTAATCAAAGAATGGCTATTTTGGCTCGAGAATTTAGTAGGCCCGCTTTTGGTCGTACTTTTGGGATCTAAGTTGGTTCTATGGACAAGTGAAGATGTGAATTAAAGTGTGGTGACATTAGATTAATTTTATGGACTTCAAATTGATTCAATTGGAAGAGAATTAATGAGAATTGAAGAAATTGAATGTACAAGAATTGGACCCCGGCGGAAAATGGAATTGAACCCATTGGAATAAGGTTGTGGGAGTTTTGGGTGAGTGGAGTATGACATCATGGATGATGTCATGGTGGTGGGCCTTTTTATGGATTAAAGAAAAAGAAAAAGAAAAAGAAAAGGGCCCTCTCTTCCTTCTCTCTCATCCCTCTCTTCTCCCCCTCTCTTCCGACGGTTCCTCCCCCATCCCTCTCTTCGACCGCTTGACTCCATGGAAGTTGAAGACCAGCGAAGACTGAGCTGCAATTGCCGCCTCTCGCTGTCGTTGTCGCACGGCTGCCAGCGTCGGAGCTGCCCGCGCAACCGAGCCCGCCGCCTGCTGTCGCGCACGTCTCTGCCCCTCTCCCTCCCCTGGTTCGAGCAGAACCGAGCAGTAGAAGTAGAAGCAGCATCCGGCGTTGTCGGAAGGAGCCGCGACCAGCTGCTTGGACGCCGCCGCACCGGAGCCGCTGCACCGCCGCCCGTCGTCTCGCGCTCCGCCGCTGCCCGCCCTCGCCCGCGCCTGGCCGACGCCCAGCTGCGTCTCGGCCTCTGTCCGTGAGTTCCAGGAGCTACCGGAGCTCCCTCCGGCCGCCGTGAGTCCCGCTGGAGCCCGCACGAGCTGCCGCCGCCCTCCTCCGCCCATTCCGGCGCCAGATCCGCCCATCCTCGGCCTCAAACTGCCATGGACAGCAGCTACAGAAAATGGGTATGGCAGCCCCTTCTTGGCCCGTTTTGGCCACCTTCCTGAGCCCGAATGCTCGGCCCACTTTGAGGAAAGTTGTTCTCCTCGGCGTCCCCGTCGTTTTGGTCCGCTCGGCTCGCTAATCCGGTGAGTTTAGCTCACTAAACATCGCTTAGAGGGTTAATTATGCTTTAGGTGTGCTTAGTTTATGTTAAGTGTGATTAGGTGGTTAGTTTGATTTATTTAAGTGTGGATTATATTAATGTGTTTAATTAGCTTAAATTGTGTTTAATTTAAAGTTAAGTGGGTGTTTATATTAATATAAACATTGATGTGACATAAAGGAATTCACTTTTGACTTATTTAAATATCTCGAAATTATTGAATAATTAAATAATATTTTAGTATCCGAAATTATTAAAATATTATTATTTAATTATTTTCGGAATAAATTAAATTATTTATTAAATTCCGAAAATTTTGCCGAGACCTTAAATTCTCAGAATTTCGTGCCGGTCGTTGCTGTGTAGTCGGATTTCGAAATTGATGATTGGATATTATAAATTGAGTGTGGATTTCGAAAACTATGGATATTATTATTTAATTAATTTTCGGAATAAATTTAATTATTTAATAATCTGAAAAATTATTTTGGGACCTTAAATTCTCAGAATTTCGTGCTAGTCACTGCTGTGCATTTAGAATTTGAATTTGATGAATGGATGTGGCAAATTGAGTGTGATTGCGATTTATAGGGATTCTTTATGAAATCCTAAGTGTAGAAATTGATGGAAGATTGGTTGTGATTAACCACCTATTAGAGGTCGTGCCCGATGAGGCCGTGATATACCACCTACTAGAGGTCGTGCCCGATGAGGCCGTGAAATACCACCTATTAGAGGTTGTGCCCAGTGAGGCCGTGATATGCCACTTACTAGAGGTCGCGCCCAGTGGGGCCGTGATATGCCACCTATTAGAGGTCGCGCCCAATGGGGCCGTGAATTGCCACCTGTTAAAGGTCGCGCCGAGTGGGGCCGTGATGCCACTAATTTAAATTTGCCGAGTAGGGCCATAGTTGAGAGCAATGATTGATTTGCTAGAATGACATGTAATCGGCCGAGTCGATTGATCGTTGAGACGATCCAAGTGGTTGAATTGTTTGATAATGTGATTGTGCCATGGTTGTTTGGTTATCATAATTGCACGTGGTTGGTTTATATAAATTGTGCTAACCTGCAGATAAAGGCTGAGGTGAGGTAAGTCCTCTGTGTGATGTGGCTAGGCCACCCGAGGCGTATTTTCTTTCTAATAGGGGTTTAGGGGGTTAAACTTGCTGAGACATCGTCTCATCCCGGTTGTGGGATTAAAATTTCAGGTCCCTGGTGGACGGAGCGGCCATATAGCTTTGGTTGGCCTTGAGGAGTTGCGGAGGTGAAGTCATAAGGGTTGGAGAGCGTGTCCTGCTAGTTGGTTGTAGGATAGTTCCCCTCTTGTCGAGCTGGTCTATTTTGTAGAAAGTCCATTGTTGTATTTAAACCCTTTGTGTTTGTAAATGAGTGTTTGGTATTGTGATTGATTGCCTGCTTTTCTATCCCAAGTTAAATGTTGTCAGGGGATTTGTTTCGCTTCCGCATGCGTAAATAAATGAATGGGTCGGCGACATATTTTGGGATGTTGCATTTTTGATCGACCGTAGTGGGATGTGCGCGCGCTCGGTGTTGGGGGCATGACATACCAGGTATTTTTTTTCTCTGCTTCTGCTGAAGAACAGTCGACTTAACTGGCCCTCCAGTTGCTTCGGCTAATCCTTGAGCTGGCTGTCTACCTGGCCTTGTTTGAATAGACTCTTCAGTTTCAGGTATAGCAGGGGCTTCGACCAATTCTTCACGTGTCATTCTCCTGACCTAACAAAGACAAAAACATTATGTCAATTAGTTGTACATATCTGTTTATACAAACCATAAAACAACATAAACACAATTGTCATAACTTACTGGGTTTATTGTTGTCGACTGAAGAACAGACGACTCACTTCACATTTCTGTTTGTCCTTCTCCAATTGTGCTTTCACTAGGTCCTTCGACTAGCCTCAACTGTTCCTGCTGCTTCCTTAATTGACAGCCTTTAGTATTGTGCCCTGCTATGTGGCAAAAAGAGCACTTCATCTTTACACCTGTCCTACTCATCCTACGTTGACTTGAGACCTCTCCTTCTGCCATTCTTCGTTTTCGCTTTGGTCTTCCCATTCTCTTCTTTAGTGGCAAAGGTTGAGGTGCTTCATGATATGTTGGCTCCCAAAACTTGGCACCTCTGATTGGCTGCAACATGCATTGGTACGAAGCAAGATATCTCAGTTTCTTGTACCAATCATCAAGGTAGTCTTCTGTGTTGTGGCCCTTCAATTGAATGGCACATATGGCATGTGCACAAGGAATTCCACTTACTTGCCATGCTCGACATGAACACTTCCTCGTACCTAAATAGACAACATACTTATCAGAGCCCTTCATTATCTCATATCCTTCATCCCCATTCCAAATGGGATGACAATACCTACTCGTAGCCAAGTTCTCATCCAATTTTTTAGCAATCCTAGGACCACATTGCCCAGTCCAGTTTGCAGCCTCATCCCTTTGTTTGTGCAACCGAGTCATAACCATAACCCTTATGTCTTCAAGCATCGAGATAATTGGTTTGCATCTGGCATATATTATCCTCCCATTGAATGATTCGCAGATGTTGTTATTTATGTTATCACACTTGAATTCCTCACTGAAGAACGCCCTACACCAATACTTTGGTTCTGTTTGGAATAGTGCATCATAACCTTCCCTTGTCAATTGAAGCAGTTCTTCTTTGGCCATCCTAAAATCAGCCATATTCGTGCTCTTTGCTAGCTGCCAAAATTTGAACTGCAGCTTATCCCCTTTATAGTTCTTTCCCTAATTTGCATAAATGTGCCGCGCGCACATTCGATGCTCGGCATAAGGCAACAACTCAGCTATTGCTGGAACCAGTCCCTGCAATAATTCAAAAAAAGAAAAGAAATGTAAGCAAATGACATGTTCATATCAACAAGCAAACAATTGACCAAATCTTTCAAAGAGTACCTTCTGTTGGTCACTCATGAACGCCCACCCTGCACCATTTGTTATCTCCAAATCAGCCATCAAATTTTTTAGGAACCAGGACCAATTGTCCTTGTTCTCTACCTTTACAACAGCCCAAGCCAGTGGAAACATCTAGTTGTTTGCATCTATTCCAATTGCAGCCAATAATTCTCCCTTGCACAAGCCCTTCAAAAAACACCCGTCCAATCCTATAATCCGTCTACAACCAGATAAAAATCCTCGTTTGCATGCATCGAAGCAAACATAGAACTTATCAAACTTGGTCCCAATATCAGGAAGTGGTCTCTCCACAACCTCTACATACACTCTACTTGAAGGATTTTGCAGCCTACACTCCCAAGCATAATCCCACACATGTCCATATTCGCTGCTGTATTGATCAATGAGTATCTTCATCACCTTTTGCTTCGTTCTTTTGCATTGATTCCTGCTTATATTGATGCCAACCTGCTCCTTCACCTGCAACCTGAACTGAGTACTATTCATCTGAGGCATCATCTTAATCATATTAAAGAAGTGCTTGCACAACCATGCACTTGTTACCCTTTTATTTTCAAAATTAATGGAACAAGTATGTTCCTCTTCGTACGCTCTAATCTGGAAAGATCCACTTCTCCTAACAAATGCACCATAGATCCTCCATGGACAATTTTGCTGCGAACACTTAGCTCTTACAAAGGCCTTAGTGTTTCTAATGAAGTCAATGTTCCTCTGTGCAGCAATGGAGTTCTTCAGTATAGCTTCCCTAAATTGTTTTGCATCTTGAAATTTCATACCTACCGACAAAGTAGGAGAGGCAACGGATGGATCATAAGAAGGAAACTTACTTTTCCTTCTCCTTGTATGCACAACTCCTTCATCTTCTTCAAGCTCATCCTGGGAAGTAACATTCTCAAGGCTTTCTTCATAATCAGTCTCCTCACCAATGGCAACAGCATCTACAGGGCCTTCGGCTCTATTTGGAACTTCATCAGCTACCTGCAAAGCTGCAAATTTATTTGTCAAAAAATCCCTTTGCCTTTTTCTTGACTGTACAAGTTCCTCGTCGTCGTTATCACTTGTGAAATTTGCAGTAGGCAACCCTTCATCATCATCATCACTTGATTCAGCTACTTCCCAATCTAATCCAGTGATTGTAACATCACCTATGTCATCATCACTATGGTGAACTGCATCTGCGCTCCTCTCCTCTCCATCATGTCTATCTTGCCTTTCTTCGACCCTAACCTTAGTACTACCTTGAATACCATTTCCTTCTTGTTCTATTTGGGCACTTTCTTCATCATCATCTTCATCCTCACTTTCATGGTACTCAACATATATTTTTACCTCTTCACCATGAAGATAATGGTATAGAATATCCCTAAAGCCGTTATCGTTTTCTAAGGTTCGCAAACCATCTCTTAAACCTTTCCCAGGAATACAATACAGCAACTTCTAAACTTTACAAGGCAAATAAGTTAGTATATCCCTAACAAATCCTATATAAGATGCCTTCTTAATGTCGACAAAAATGGTGCCCTCATTTCCACCCTCATACTCCCACTCATCCTCCCCAATTACAAATTCCCTAGCATAGCAAACTATGACAGCGACATAATCCTTGGCATGAGCCATTTCTGCACCAACAACAAGACAAAGAATAATTAGTTTTTAGACCACATCCACAAAGAACAATAGACAATCGCACAAGGGAGTCCCCCCACTCTCATAGACTTTATTAAACAGGTCCCCACACTGACAATATGCCCCTATATGACAGCCAAAAAAGAGGTCGACACTTTAATAATTTACCTTCCCTTCCTCTACAATATTAATAAAAAACAGAGGCCCCCACACTGAGAATATGCCCCTTCATGACAGCTAAGAGGTCGCCACTTTAATTATTTGCCTTGCCTTCCATTCCCTTAAAATATAAACCAAAAACAGAGGTCCCCACAACAAGCATAGGTCCCCACAACAAGCACAGCCCAAGCAATTTTGTCTACTATCTTTTGCTGAACTAAACCTGTGATATGAGAATGTACATCCACTTAATCAAATCTATTTTTCCTGTGAAAACACATAGAATTTCATTAAAGCAAGCTTGATGTAAAATTATAGGGTAAAAGTTCTGTTTCTCATCCAGCCAAGAGGAGAAATCATACCCTAATCTATAATGTTTGGCCATTAATATATTGTGTCAAGAGGTCATTACACAATCCAAGCCCTAAATTTATCCATTGCACAGTAGACTAATACTACATGTCAAAAGAGCTCATAGTTTATAAACTTTAAAATGAGGTACTTACATGTGGTTTCAAATTTGTCCCTTGCAGGTAAATGAACTTATATAAAGTATCAAAACAAATTTTGCACTCCTCAATGCCCTGCATATATGTCGACTATCTGATTAGAAACAACAATCAGGAAAGAAGACTACAAGAATGAAAAGATCGGAATCAAAGGAACAAAAGCAGATTGATAGCAAAGTTGCGTGCTCTTTGCAGAGCGCTTAAAGGCCATTATTCCAGCCACCTGATTCAATAACTTTTCACTCAAACACATTAGTTCCTAGTTCCACATTAGTCAATATTTTGTCTCACTCGAGCCTTGACTGCATAAATCATCGACTGAGGCAAGCATCTCCACACAAGGGAGTAACCAAATAGAGCGCACGCATTTCAACAGCATTTCCATCGTAGCCTTAATAAAATAATCGAGCGAGCCCTAATAAAATAATCGAGCCCTAATTTCATCACGAGGGAGGGGGAAAAGGGGCCCAACCTAGAGGAGTGACGATGGTGAGCAGGGATGACGACCAATAATGCTGAGTGGCTATGACAACCAACAACGGCGACCGATGACCACCTATGGGCGTGAACGGCGACGGAGAGAAGGGCAGTGACGGCGTGAACGGCGATGGAGAGAAGGGCGGTGACGACTAAGATCTAATGTGAACGCAGATGGGAAGGAACAGCGACAGCTAGGTGTGCTTAAGCCAAAATGACCTAAACGACGTCTTTTAACACCAACGAAAAACAACGTCGTTTAGGTCAGCTCACTCAGTGTGGGTGGACGACGTCGTTTTGTCGTCCACGTGAGTTTTTTTTCTTTAAACGTTTGCCACCTCAGTAAAAGAAGTCGCCGGGAAACGCCACGTATGCAATTTGGCCGGATTTTAGCCGGATTGGCACTCAAGTGATCCATTTTGCTCCGATTTTTGCACTTAAGTGTACCTTTCCTAACTTTTGGCACTTAAGTGTCCCTTTGTGCTAACTTTTGGCACTCCAGGGGTCTGTGTCCCACTATAAACCAAGCATTTTCAGAGATAAATAATTTATCGTCAACCTCTTACAAGGAAATATCAATCCCATGCTTTGGAGGACACTCTTGAATTCTCTATTCATCCTCCAAAGGAGGGACTTTGATGTGGAAGATGAATTTCAAACAATATGCCAATGCTATTCATTTAAGGTAAAAGAAACAAACATATAAATACCCTAAATATTTTTGTTTCTCTTTCAAGGGATTGATCACAAATTTTGCTTGTATTTCACGTTCAAAACCGTGGGTTGTTTTGCCATGAGGACTCACATGTGTAGGCATCCACTCTCGAATATGCATAATCCACTCACATATGTGCTAGGGGATTTTTTTCAATGATATGCTTCTTTATGGCTATCTCCTTAAACTATGAAGTGATCAACTCGTTTCGTTTAGATAAAATTATCAATCTTTCATTGAAAGTAATTATGTCAAGATAACTTGAATCAAAATGAGCTTCTTTTAAGCTCATCCAAAATATTGTTCCTATAATTGATTCTATTGTGTAACAACCAGAATTTATAAAGGGAGAGAGCGGTTATTAATCACAGCATGAGGCAATATCACCTCATAGTTGAAAGGTGGAGAGTGGTTTATTTGCCTTGAGATAATTTGTGAATTGATGTCGCCTCATACTCTGTTCATTTCCCAAGGGGGGCTTTTATGAACTTTGCCAATTCTAGGGCAAGTTCAAAATGTGTAGAGAAGACCAAGTTACCATGAGTGGAAATCACAGCTACCAAAGTTTCCATTTTTCCAAACGGCAAAGTACACGAATCTGATGTGGTAGTGCTTGTCAAGCTTCAGGAAGTGGGATTGGATCATACATCGTGAGAAATTGACTATATACCAAGCATTTTCAGAGATAACTAAATTGTCGTCAACCTCTTGCAAGGAAATACCAAATTTTGGGAGTTCTTTTTTATTACAATCCCATACTTTGGACTCTATTTAATTCTTTGATCATCCTCCAAAGCAGGGACTTTGATGTGGAAGATGAATTTCAAACAATATGTCGATGTGATCTATTTAAGGCAAAAGAAACAAACATAAAAATACTCTTAAGTGTTTAAACAAAACCATGTGTTAGTTGAACATGAGGAGTCACATGTGTCGGCATCCACTCACATATTTTCGAAGTCAAGAACCTAGCCGATTCTCATCTGAACTAGCCTCAAACAGAACCAATTAGGTTGGTCTTCGTCAATTCTAGCGTTTCCTCTAAATCATTGCTGACCCTAAGACCTTGTCTTTATCACAAATTCTCTTCCAACATCCAAATATTATCTCAATTTACTTCTAACATCCCACATCGACCACATAATGAAGGATATCCCAACAAAAGCTTGATCTTGCTTTCCTTATATGAACAAAGTCAAGTGCTGAGAAACATATTTGGGCAATTCCTCCTCAATCAAATTTACATGCTATGAGATGGCCTGTAGTCACCACTTACTTTAATCCAAACATGCGCACATGTTGTCCAGATAACACCACTTCTTTCATCCATTCTAAGCATGTACATTTAATGGATATTGATACAATTTTTTGAAGTGCGATGATGCTTAATCAGTAAACAAGCCAAAGAGCTGACTTTGAAGCTCGATGACATGCACTCCCGCATCAGAATCACAAGCTTTGCCGTTTCAAAAGATTGAAACTTTGGTGACTATGATTTCCATTTTGTATATAAGTAGATGAACCTTGTTCCCTTCGCTACTTACTCCATCGAAAATCCTATACTATCTCCATTCAACATCCATCACCAAAGACCAGCCAAAATGTCCAACTGCACTCTCACTACCGCCTTCCTCCTCCTCCTCCTCCTCCTCCTCCTCCTCCTCCTCCTCGCCATCACCACCACCACCTTTGTTTATGCTGCCACCAACCCTAGGCCCTTGACCATGACCACAATGGTGCTAGGAGAGGTAGTCCATTGCTTACTTTGTCTTATTATTATTATTATTATTATTTTTATCTTGTCCAATAAATTCATTTATGTACTAAAATTGCAAGGTTGTTACTCCCGTTTGCTTACAAGAGCACTACCGATGCTTGTGCCAGACCTGTACAACGAGCTTTTAGCATCATGGAATGCAAAAACTTCAAAGGCCGACTTCGTTGTGGCCCATGACAATTCCAGCTCCCACAAGACCATCAATGAGGCTATGGTCACACTCAATACAATGGGTACGAAAACGACCCAAAAGACTGGTAATATATGCGAAAGCGGGAGTTACAACGAGCAAGTACATATTGGAGATGACATGAAGAATATCATGTTCGTCAGTGACGGCATGGATCAAACCGTCATCACCAGCAACAAAAATGTTGTGGATGGGTCCACCACTATGACTTCAACTACATTCAGTAAGAAATTAAGCTAAAACCAGTCAATTGGTAGCTCATTAATGTATTGATTCTTGAACTAATCTCTCAAAATTCATGCAAGTGTCTTTGGGGAAGGCTTCTGGGCAAGAGACATGATGTTCAAGAACACAACCGGTCCCCAGAAGCAACAAGCCATTGCACTTTTGGTCAGCTCAGACCAATCCGTCTTCTACCAATGCAACTTCAAGGCTTACCAAGATACACTTTATCCATACTCCAACTAGCAGTTCTATTGTGACTGCCATGTTTATGGGACCATCGACTTCATTTTTGGCAACTCGACCATCATCTTCCAGAATTGCAGCATCTTTGTCAGGAGCCGATGGACCAACAAGGCAACATGGTGACGGCTTGGGGTCGAGAAAAGGAGGAGAGTAACACGGGGATTTCAATCCACATGTCACGAATCACCCCTGCCCCTGACTTGGCACTAGTCAAGCGCTCATTCAAGACCTACCTAGGATGACCATGGAAGAAGTACTCGAGGACGATGATAATAAAGACAGACATTGACAACTTCATAGACCCACAGGGATGGAACGAGTGGACCGGTGATTTCCTCATGACCCTATTTTATGAAGAGTGCCTAAACTCGGGTGTCAGTGCAGCAACGAGGAGGAGGGTGAATTGGACGGGTTTCCACATCTTCAAGAGTCCACAGGAGGCCGAGCCATTTTTAGTGAGAAGATTCATACAAGGTGATTTATGGATACCTAGAACCAGCATACCGGTTTCACTTGATATATGAAAAATACCGTAACTCATGAATTTCAATGTAATAAACTTGAACCGGCACCTCTGTAGTATCGGTATGATTTCAAATAGAACCAAGAATTGACACCCCCCCCCCCCCCCCGGCCCCCTTTTTTAAATTGTTTGACACAATTTTTCTGTGTAAATTTTACTTTAACTCACAACTTATGTTTTCACGAGTAATCTTAAGAACCAACCTATCTTGGATCGCGTCTGAGACAACAGCGAGAGCCCTGACCGTGAGATCGAGACCAAATAGAGAGAGAGGGCAAGACTGCCAGGATTTTTATTTTGCGATTGTAAGTTTTGATTTGATTATAAAGAGATTGGATTTGGTCTCAAGACTGGGTGTGTGACCTTGTACAATTGCATGTCTTTGTGGACCCTTTACTTTTTGAAGTTGTTGAATTATTACAATACTTCCTTAAAAAAAAAAAAATCAATAACAGCTCCGGACCAATTTTACTTTGGATTCAGCCAAGTCGATTTGGATCTCACGTAGAACAGGTGAGTTCAATGCTCAACCTTTGGAAACCGAACCAAACCTAATTGGTTCCAGATTTTCAATCCATGAACCTTTTTCAGGAATCAACATTGAATCAAACTCGCAAACCCGTTCAAGCTGGATCTTGAGTTAAATCAGAATAGTTTAGGACCATGTCGATTTTCAAATTCTTCATTCCTATTTGAATCGTTTTCTCTGTCTATAAAACACCAAATCATTTTGATTATGGTGTCATTGGAAAGATATCACGTACTACTACGATTCGTAATGAGGATGGCCCTAGTACTAATATAAAAAGGATCTTATTTCTAGGAGATGATTATATGTTGACTAGCCTAACTAGCTAGCTTTCGGGATTCAAAGACTCATAATTTTCAAACAATGCATCTAAATCAATTATCATCCGTCTGTGATGTGAAGTATTTGCTCATGCGATGAGAGCCGCTGGAGTTTCGTTGGAGCATTGCCAACAAAGGCAAAACGGAGGGTTGTTAGCAACTAGTGTTTTAACTATAGATACTTGAAATTTTTTTGCAAGTTTGAAACCAAAAGAATACCTATTACGATTTGAGTATTATTCGATGAAGAAAAACCCTCTCGAGCGAGCCTTCGACATTTAGTGACCGCCCCCTCTCTTACCCCTTTCTATTTTCTTTGATTTAGGTAGAAAGGCCAATAGTAACCCTTGATATAAATAGATTGGAACTACAATGAGCAAGACAGCAAGACGAAGTCCCATGATATTTCTCCCCTACATGTCGAGAATGTCCTACTTGATCGTTCCCATTCCCTCGTTTGCATTTCCCGTTGTCTTTCAAGGGAAAGTACCGATATAGAAGATAGGAGTGTCAGGCCGAACCGAAAAATCAAACCGCAATTTCGTGTATTTTCGGTGCGGTTTGGTTTTCAGTTCAGCTAATAGTAAAACCAAGTTTCTTTTTACTAGTTTGGATTTTATTGGTTCAGTTCAGTTCCAATAACCGAATCCATTCAAAAACACACAACTCTCTCTCTCTCTCTCTCTCTCTCTCTCTCTCTCTCTCTCTCTCTCTCTCTCTCTCTCGCTCGCTCTCTCTCGTCTTTGGATCTCTGAGAAGAGCGCACTTTGATTGAACTGTGCAATGCAGACAAAGGGGAGAGAGATAAAGTGGAGCGAAGCAGTGAACCCCCCACTTTGTGTTTCCTCTTCCATCTTTCAGTTTCGCTCACAAAACAACACCTCATCCCCTTCCTTTGCATCCCTTTCTTTCTGGGTTTTTCTCCCCGGGCATTCCCATTCGATCTCGTCTTCTCCTTTCCCTTAAGGGGATGTCCACCTGAGCTCCGGGATCGTCGCTGTCTCCTGGAAGTCCTGTTGAATAAACTTGTCGGAGCCATTGTTGAACTATCGCTATCTGATGAAGAAGCTTCGTGGATAAATCGACGTATGGGCTTTGGATCTTCGAAGCACATTAATCGTATTGTGTGCGTAAAGCATGGTATTCATTTCTCATTTGAGCAATGTGATAAAACGGTTTAAGCTTTTGGGATAAGCATACAGTTTATCCCGATATCGGTGAAAAAGTCTCGATTATATCTTGAATGGAGATTACAACAGCTGTCACTGTTTAATATAGCTAATTTACACCAAAAAATCCTAGACGACCCCGAACATGAATATATATATATATATATATATATATATATACGCATTTAGATACACTAAAACTCGGAAAACGGTTCAGACCAATGATAATGAAGGATTTTTAAGTTGCAAATATCCTCGAAAGGATACTGAAATTTCTCCTCAATATCCCAAGTATCCTCAAAAGGATACTGGAATTTCTCCTTCGGGCGAAATTTCGAGATTGGTATTACAGGCTCCGTAAGAAGAAGAAAATTGAGGGTCAATTGAATATATGTCGCAGAATTTTAGTCAAACCCTAGTAGTTCGTCGTGTTTATTCATTCTCAACACTTCACATTCTTGTCTAGGAATCCCAAGTAAGTTATCTTAATCTATTTCGTTTTCCAACTCTTCTATATCAAAATGGACGAACACTTCAAGATTAAGACCTTGTACTCATTCTGTGCACGCCCAGGGCATAATTGAGAAATGAGGTGCAACTTAAATAGCTAAGATTAGAAAATTGAAAAGTTGTCCAAGGCATCAAATTTCACATGATTTGACGTCACGGTTTTGCATGCCCCACGTCATTGTTGCTCCTTAAACATATATTACACGATCTATGAATTACGTAGATGAAGCCTATCCTGACATCGTGTGGTTCTCAAGGTGAAGCTAACATTATCAATAGTTGAGATTATATTGGTCCACATTTTATGAGAAGTCCGCACTATCGTGTGCTCTTGGATGATAGAGTCCATGTGATCATGGTATAAGTAGCTCCTGAACTTTCTTTTTATGGCATTACACAATTAATAGACTTATAGTTCACGTTTTCATCTTAACTGGACAATGTTGTGAGTAGCTCAATATTCATTGTCTCTTTTTACTTTATTTGATCAACCCAATCCCTGAACCATTCAAATTCTTAATAGTGAAATCATTCAGTGAGATGCAATGCCAAATCACGAGCTTTTTTGCTTATATGGACCGCCAACACGAACATCCTATGAGCCACCTCACCCAGTGGGCCCCTTTAATGATTAGACGAGTCAAATTGCACCTTCAACATTTAACGATCAATTAACGATAGTGGACACTGCATTAGCAATTTCTGTTATTCTACTTGATGGAATGACAACATCGAACCTAGTGATAAATTTTGAATCATGAATTTTTTATGCCATGCATCATGTAGCTATTGCTGTGTCATGCCATCTTCGAGTTATATTCTCATCCTGTTTATATTATGAATTTTCCATACAAGTAATTAATACCATGTCATTGCATTTTCTCATCACATTTGTATTCAAAATTTTCATGTCCTCATTATCATGTCATATCATTTTCTCAACATGTTCCAAAACATATATTTGCCATGTCATGTATTTTTCTCATTAAGTATGAATTTCGAAGCTGCCATGTTGTTGTCAAGTCATGTCATTTTCTCAAATAATGATTGAATGTTTTATCTAAATTGAAATTTACATGCACACTTTCACACAAAAAGAGAGTCGCGCCACTACTTATGAGAAAAATGGCCTTGTTATAACAACATCAAATAAGTGTTTTTGTAACATTTGAAATAATGCACCAAGCATGAATTAAATAATGGATGACTAGAACTTAAACTAAATAGGGCGGTGGTACCGAAAGAGTGCCACAGAACGCTAATGCATTCTACACGGAAACAAATCCCTCTAGGTTTCCTATAACTAGTTCTTTCATACGTGCACTTAGGTAGCTAACTTTTCCATTATTACCTGAGCATTAGGTGTCCAATCGATCTAGAATTTTCCGAAATGATAGGTGGCAACTCTTGTTCGGTATCTGACCCCAAAAAAATAATCTATTTCTCTATTTAAGTTCATGATCATTTTTGCATCTCGTAGACAATCCTTGGATTTATGAAGATCCTAGGAATCGAGGTGCCACTAACCGGCAACGCCTGATTTGCAAAACTCGAGATCTACGACCACTGTTAGCCCTCCTCATCCCCTAGCACTTGAGGGGCTGATAGTCGATCTCAATTAATCCCTTTGCACAAATCATTGCATAAAGACATGCCAATTGCCAATACTAGCTGTTATTAAAAGATCATCAGCAGTCCGTGAGCCAATCGATTTGACTCGCAATTCCAATGGGGCTAGTCAGTACATTCATAGCTGGATTGCCGGTTCATTCCCTTAACGGTGGCTCTGACCGCTGCCCAATACTAGTCCACATCCGTTAGACTGCAAGAACACATACGAACGTGTCAACAACGCGTTACTAACTTCCTCTACTTCTTTGCTGTTTCGTAATGAAACCATTAGTTAATTCTCCACGTATAAGAAAAGTCAAATACACTATCGTTCCAATTTCTAATAGTATAATGTACATTGTTCATAAAAAAATTGGTCATGGACTCATGGTATTGGAAAGCTATTTCATTGTGCGCCAAATATGTTTCATTGTGGAGGTATCCTTCTTATGGCTGCTCTTCAACTCAACATATGTACTTAGTATTTAGCTATCTCGACAATAAATGGATATGGGATAGAATTAGTTTGCCGGTAATTGCAATTAATGGTCATATTCTTCTATGTTCCTTGAAATTTGCAGGAAATAAAGCTGTTGGGGTGATGGAAGGCTGGACAGACATGGACTATCGAACCGATGATTAATGTAGGTTTTCTTTCGGATAATTTATTTGTGGTCTTCTCGCGAAATATATTTTTTTTTTGGTAAGGTTCTCTCGAATTATATTTGCTTTCACTAAATGACCCTTTCTCGAAATTCACCCGTCTGACAATTTCCTAATCGGAGGTTGGCGTGATAGAATGTGGCCTAATGGATGGACTGCAGTTACAGCCGATGGCAAACGAAGCGCCCAGTTCCAGCATACTCTCTTCGTAATAACGTTTCATTTTAATTGCAAAAAAAAAAAAAATGATAGAAGAGAGAGGTTGTGTTCACATACAGAGATAATGATGAGTTTTGAGTTGAGGGAATTTCGTCGGGGTGGCATGGCAGTGGTACCCTGCTGATTTTCGTATAACTCAGGCATCTCTCTATTATTAGATGGTTGCATTATGCACGTAAAGCAATCTCAACGAATTTACATATACCGATAATACCACAATGTCGTCACTATTTAGTCACCAACACCAATCAATTAATGATGAAAGAGAAACCGGGTTCAAGATAAAATATTAATCAAACACGCATTCAAAATATACATATTCATATTTGGTACAAGTAAATCATCCATTCAAGATGCCCAGATCACAGTTTGAGGGATATGCTTGCTTCTAACCTCTATGAGGCAATTCAAGAATGCTTTTTCTCAAATCCCAATTCAAGTATTTACCAGAAATGCCCGGAATACTACTATTGTATAAAGATTACAAATATTGACCAGAAATGAAAAGGGCCAAGAAAGGAAACTTCAGATCTTGATGGACTAATCTGCAGCAGGAGGGAAGTATACTTATTATCGCTAAGCATGTCCTCCTTAATTTTTTTTTTTTTTTTAGTGTACTTGGAGAAAAGAAAAACATCGTAACCGCAAAGCGGAGAAGAGAAAAAACTGAAGGAGCCCATATTGCATGCTGTCACTAATTCAGTAAAATACTAGACTCGATAAAAATAAATAAAAATTAATAAAAATAAAAATTGGTGTTGTCCTTTGACATGTCCAGTATACATATTTCCGCCAACTACGTGAAATTCCTTAGTATTAACATGTACCTCTTCCTTTTTAACCTTGCAGCTAAAGCATGGGCCTCACTGCGATGGACGCCAACAATAGGCTTGCTGAAGAGCCCAGCAATTTTTCGAGCTTTCCGCACGCCAACTGCACCACCCAAAAAAATTAAAAATAAAAGAGCAAGTAGCCATATACCTCAAAATATGATGCATTGAACTGGTGATGCAGATTTCAGTGAATAAAAAGAAAATATCCTTGATCCCGGCAATCCATCAAAATGTAACAACAAAAGCTCCTCAGCTCAGTTCAGATGGCTGCTGCTATTTAAGTTTGCATACCCGTGCATGCAACAAAAGAAAAACATAAATGTGTAAATTCAATTATCGAAAGCACAGGTTCAAACCAGTCGACATCAGCCTACCTCATGTTTTTAAAATGACATTATATTCAACCAAAAGACTGTCAACTCTGCTGTCAAAACTTCGCCACCTAGTTAGACATATAACACGCTCTACTTCAGACATTTTCGGTCAGAAACCCACTTTAGGTTTCTAAGTAAGGTAACCAGCAGACATTTTCAAGTTCAAACCGACCCCAGATTCACAGAAAGAGACTAAGAAATGAGTGCCCGGACCAGACAGAATTTTCTTTTGTTCTTGTTGACAAATATGGACAACATAACCCAAAAGTGAACCAGACACTCTGCTTCATGGAGTAGAAGTAAAAGAATAACGATCAAAACGTCAAATTACTGCGAAGGCAGAGGCTTAAACCAGGACTGATAGTAACAGCAACATGAATATCTGGCTGTCAGACTAGCCTTGGTCAGTGCTTTCTCTACAACCCGCATTAAAGTAACAGAACTTCACATGAAAAGAAGTTCCATATGATGCACATAAGACAATGTCGGCTCATCAATAGGAGAATGGAATGGCCAAGGAACTGGCAGGAGCTCTCATTACAGTAATAATAGAAGGGAGCAATACATGATGCATATAACAGACAGTTGCTTTGATGATAATAACATTAAAGAAAGACCAAAACGATAAAATGTTACCTGATCAATAGCTTCAGCATGAGCAGCTTCCGCCATTTTGAGAGCAATACCTCCATATCGTATCACTGCTCTAGTTGCCGTATAAAAAAGAAAAGCTACGTTTGGATTGGGAATGAGATAACCTAATTTTCAACCCATAAAAGCATACAAGACAGAAAAAGAAAACGAAAAACTTGCTTTTTTAATGATTAAGATGCAAACCAGTAAGCTCTTCCATTAGTTATTCAGTTGAGGGATATAATTTATTTGGATTTACCTTACAAAGTGTCATTAACTGTAATAAATCCAAACCAAGCTCCAAATGTTTGTCTCTGTCTCCCCATCCTCACCCCAACTAAATAAACTAAAAAAGGCACGAAAAAGTGTGGAAGTTCAAATATTATGTCATTGCCGGATGGTCGAGTCAATGCAGCAGATAACCTACTGTACAATTCTGTACTAATCCATGGACCAAACACTCAGCTTAAACTGTCATCCAAAAGGCACATTGAGCAAATGACGCTTTTCCGATTGCTACATTCCTAGTTCACCAGAATATTCTGCTGAAATTCAAAGCCGAAGAGAAAAGAGGAGATAATCTGACTGCGCCCAAACACGAGTTAAGGAGTCAATATCAAACAAACAAAACAGCACCAAAGTAAGGATCTTCCTCACGTATCATCAGCTCCTCAATACATAAAGGAAGCCACGGACACCAGAATTACCAAAAAGAAGCCACGTACCTGAGACCACACGACTTGACTTAGAATTTGTCCATCGCCTCTCACCTGCACGCAAAAAACACCGATCAGAAAACCAATGATCGCCAAGAAACTACCCCTTCGAGCCATCAAATGTCAAGAGAGAGCTTGCAATGGCAGCCGCAGTGTCGTCACGGCTCGTTTTGATGCCAAGGACGACCAGATCATCGCCATCCGCGCTTGCGGTTCCTCCCCATGGAACAGAGGAAGTGGAGTTCTTCAAGGTCGAGAAGCTAAAGGAAGGAGAAGCCAACAGAGGACTGGAAGGTGGCCACGACGAAGAGAGTCGCACTCGTTGCCAACGATTGTGGCAGTGCCGACGGAAGCGAGAGCTTCAGAACAAAGTGAAGGCGAGAAAATGTTGCAGAGAGGGAAAGTGACGACGAAGATGCCATGAGAGAGAGAAAAACAAGCCAGCGTTCACTGAACACTGAACTCAACGTTCATCTGCTCCAGCTCTCTGCTTCGAATTTCCCCACTTTATGTTGGTAAAAATATTGTAAATGATTCCGAACTTTGTCCCAACATGCAATATCATCTCTAAATTATTAATTTATTCAATATGATTACTAAACTTTAGTTAGATATGTAATATCGTCTCTGAATTTTAATTTAATCAATGTGATCCCTCAACTTTTTATTCGATCACATCTTAAACAAAATGAAAATGTTCAATTCAATAATTCCATTAATTTAAGTTTAAGGACGACATTGATAAAGTTTAGAGATAAAATTGAACTATTACAAGTTATTGTACATTTGACCAAATATCCGTTATTATCTTATGTGTGTTTATATATGCATTTGTTTAATAATTATATTTTTTATACATTTAATATTCATCAACTCGAGAAGATAATTATGATGAGTGTATAACTACATTTTATTAACTAACGTCTAAGGTGCATACATTTGTTAAATTTTTTCAAGTAAAATTAACGGGTCAAAAACTATAGTAACCATATTATTGCCAAAAACCATATATGTTGATCCTATGCTAATTTTGTGATATTTTTGAAGTTATCTATGTATTCTTTATTCAATTGTGAAAATCTGTGAAGGCATGTTCCCCATGAGGAACCATAAACTCACTCAAGAATATGATCCAATAATGTCATCCGACTTCTTCGAGAAAGAAGATTTGTCCCAGGACAATTTGACTATTGTCCTCGTTTAAAAAATTATATGTGAATCTAAATGTTAATAATTATATATTGCGAAAGTTTCAAATAATTCAAGAAAAAAATCAAGGCTGGCCAGCGTAAGATTTAAGCTAAAAAAGTCCATCCGACATGCCAAAGCATTTAGCTTCATGCATGAGGACTTTTATTGCACTTTGGCCCACTAATAAATTCCTTATGGGAGCTTTTTTTGGTTAAATATAAAATACAAAACTAAGAAAAATTAACGACTAAAGTCTACAATTATTAGGAAAGCATTTGTTAACAAGGCACAAATAGGATAAGAAAACCCTAATTGATATTTAATGTGCGCTCTAAAATGGACGAAAAGATTTCGTCCAAAGCTCTGGATTTTGGGATTTATGAGAAGCAATCCAATCTCGCACCTCTCATTTTTTGCCATCAGATCTCAAACTTCATCAAAATATGCAATCGAGTAAGAAACCTTCTAATTTGCTTGCTTAAATCATAACCCTTTTCTAATAAGAGCAAAATTTGAAGTTAGTCACTTGGGCAATTCAAATGCCAACAGGTATTCCTCAATTCTGCTCATCAACATGGGCTTATTTGCACTTTCTAGGAAAAACACTTGGAACTTGAATGTGTGGAAAATTAATGGAAAATTTAGTACTTTATCACATTTCCTACATTATGTTTGAAAAATCTAAAACAATTTCCCTGACCCTTAATAACTTATCCGAGCTCTAAGGTTGGATCATTTTGTCAAGATGAGGATCCGTCGATCGCGAATCCACGCACGTCTCTCCGAATTAAGCCCAAATTGACCAGTAGTAGCCAGTGGAAATTGAAAAACTGCAAAGAAAATAATAAAACCCTCAAAAATTGACGGTAATCCAGAAGAATATATACTCATATATAACTTATTTTTAAACACTGTATAAGAATAAATATTCTCGAAGAGGCAGGTCGATTTGGCAATTTTGTCGAAGAATCCAGATTTACTAGGACATTAAATATTGGGTAATTATGGCATTTATGGCTGACGCAAGTCGATTTGGCAATCTAATTGGAGAATATGGTATTAATTTGGATATGATTTGAATTTCTAATTATTATATGGCTATAAGCAAGTCAAATTGAGCAACCTTATCAAATTCGATGAAATTTATTCTTATACACTGTCTAATAATAAATTCATTTTTATATAATACCATATAAGAAATTGTGTCAATGTGTAACATGGCCAGTCCTTTTTGTATGAATACATTGTCTTCATACGAAAATTACGTGAAAATCTCCATTTCCAGGATAAGTATGAATTATGCATTCTTAATCTCTTCCCTATTCCCGATCCAATTCCTCATGATTTTTTATTGCGTCTGATCCGCAAACGATATCGTTCAAGACACTTGCAAGAAGATTGCAGTCAATGATCTAGTTCTGAACGTCGACTTCTGCATGAAGTCTCTTGGGTAAAACCCGAAGAGCCATGAGGTGGATCTCGAGGGACTAAGGTTGATCGGGATCAAGCTATTACAAGCCAACTTTACAGGCACGATCAAGTACATTAAGCAACTACAAAAGCAAAAATCGGACTCCCCTACTCAAAGCACTCTCGCTTTGATTGGACTTTTACATCTTAGGTGAACACAAAGACCTAATCCCACTTTACAAGGTGAAGCGTTACGCCAAGGTGAATATTTGTGTCTAAAATGATGAATAGCGAAGCAGCATGTGACACTCAAGGATCGGAGAATGGAGGCATGGTTCCACCTTTGACAAAGAGTAATGCTGACGTTTATCAATTGTCCGCCATAGTACCTGATATTATGGCTATTTTGTGAGGGAGGAATTGTGTGTTTGCCAATAAATAAATGCATGGTCTATGAACATCCATGGTAATACGAGCCTTCTGTTTTGTTCTTTTTTCCTCCTATTGGATAGAAGTGGAATGACGAACCTTTCAATACACAACAAAAGGAATTAATCAGGATTCTACGTTGAATCACCAGCGAGACGAATCTACAATTTCACAACAATCCAAATATAGTCACAAGGAAAATATTCGTATTCCTTAGTATTAACGTCGATTGTCTTCTTGTTATTGATTGCATTTTGAGGAAGTTATCTTAACTTCTCTTAAGAGACAACCATTCGCACATCTTTAAAGGGTGCCTCTTAAACACATCCTATCATGGGTGAACTGGTGCCTCTTGAACACCTCCCATCATAGACAAACCACCACAACATATCATATCTCACTCGGATATGAGGGGCTTGATAATGTTATAGAACACAAAAAAAGATATTCAACATTCACCTACTTTAAAAACAATTCATACTAGCATAAAGACTAAAATCAGTGAATACACCTACACTTGTGAGCTCTAATTATGCACTTGTTAGAGATAACATAATTGCTACAATCCCAAAAAGAAAATAAATAATTGATGTCTCATAGTGGTTCAAACATATTCTTGTACATGTAGAGAGAACCACCATGAAAGTGATTTTGTTAGGCCATGGGCCTCGGAGTTGCATTTGGTCAAATAGTTCAACTGCTCGGTGGCGCATATGCCAATATCATAGCTGTCCAAGCAATAACATTTCTTTCCCTCATCGAATCAAAAACTTCCCTCGACTTGGTAACATTTCCACACCTAGCATACATATTGATTAACGAAGTGCCTAACACAATATTCATATCAAAACCATTGTCCATAATATACCCATGCACCCAACTCCCCAAACTCAATGCTCCAAACTGCGCACAAGCAGCCGAAACTCCGACAAACCAGTACGTTACTTGCCAAATTGTTTCAAATCACCTTATTATAGTAGCTATATGACTTTTGGCTTAGCTGCGAGTTTAGCAGTGCTATAGATGCATTTTGCCAAATCTCTAGTAGATTGATACATACACCACCGAGTGCTTTTCCCCCCTTACGAGAAATTTTTTTGTAGGATGTTGGAGGATGCGACATTTAGAAGCAAGAGACTCGTGAAGCAGTGGAATCGCCCCTTACTTATCATGAACTATACAAACAAATCAGTATTCATCCCCCGCGAGGTGTGCTGCTCTATGGTCCGCCACGGACAGGCAACACTATGCTAGCCAAGGCTGTTGCTAATCATACAACTGCTGCCTTCATTAGACTTGTTGGTTCAGGATTTGTTCAAAAGTATTTGGATGAGGTATGACAATGGTAATAGGAACAACAAGGAACCACTCACCCCTTATCCAAATTCACATGAGAAGGCCTAGGGCTCCAACCTAGTTGAGATGAGATGGTTGCTCAACCTACTTGTGGACGAGACAGGGTCCATTGGGTTTTGGACTCAAGCTGCGCCATTATGGGCTTGACCTCAACCCCAACCCATTATTGCTTGAAGTTCCCCCTTCATGCTGACATTTCACGAAAGGTAAAAGATGGCTTCATATTTCAAAATTTATGGGTGGCTTGGACTCCGTCTACATTTAATCCAACTTAAGCCGGAACCCACTTCATGATTAACGGATGGCCCAAGCCAAACTTTCGCCACTACCTTCGCATTCTTGTCCATAACTTGACCGCCAAGCTCCCTGACAAACTTGACAAGCTGATCTATAGAACTATTCATTATTTAAAGGTGACAAATTAAAAGAAAAATCGCCTAAACAAAAAGGATCCCTAATCTGGCGCGGGCCAGATCAAATATGCATCGCTAAATTTACATTTCATATGAACATGGGTCAAAACAAATAAGTCAAATTGAGTCGGATCATTTTCAGCCCTACCCGACCTATCCGTTTGACGGGCCTAGCTATAGCACTCTAAAAAGCAGCCATTCACTTGATAGTCGCTTTGGATTTTTTTTTTTTTTTTTTTTAAAGATTGTCTAGGTCTTCAATGTACCGCACCAAAGCTTGTGAAGGGTATGAAAGTATGGCAACTTATCTTAAGTACAGGTTCGACTTGCTCTGAGGAGCGTCTTTTGAGAAGTCACAATTATCTTGTTTCCTGAAACTCCATGTCCAGTCTGATCCTGGACGGTTTCCTGCTATGCCAGATACTGCTTGACGTTAACTCAGCGGAGAAGGTTCTGTCTCCTTCCTTTTACATCGGCGTCATTACAGTGTCTTCGCTGCCCCGCACTTGCCGTCTTTATGAAGCCCATATTACACTGGACACCTTGACTTAGTGTACATGCTACTGCACGACGGTGAATATCTCCTGCACCATTTGGGATATGATTGCCCCTTGTGTTGGTTTTCTGTTCGTCCTCCCCATTTATCTGCAGCAGCGGTTTGGAGGCTGTTGCATGCTTCCCCAGAGGTTTCAAGCAAGTAATGTGCATGAGAAGATGCGGCCAGCCATGTCAACTCAAAAAACAAAGCCGCGAAGCAGAAAGCATTCACAGCACTCAATCACTTATAAAGTGATCTCTTTTTACTTGAGTCTCATTGCATGTAATTCTCATTTATTTCATTCATATGTGATCTTGAATTCTGCTTGTCTATCCTATACGGTTGAGCATGCCTCAACTAAAAAAAGAAACCGTGACAACACATTTCAGAGAGGTCTGCCATGGAGCTGGTTCTTTAGGCAATCTTAGTCCCAGTGAGGGCACCGGATTAACTATTTGAAAACTCATGCAGATAACACAGAAACCTGGACTCAGCTTTCTTCAGTCCAAAAGCTGAGGCCATGCCTAACGAGAGGGACCTTCTTCAATGTATCCATCATTTTTCAGTGTGGGATGTTCTTGCTTCGGAATAGTTATACATATCACCAATATAACAGCCCCGTCTTCACATCTCTCTTTGGAAGAAGTCTAAAATAAATTATAACCAAGTTGAGTGTAACAACCATTTAGGAGTATTCAGCAAGATAGCAAGGGCAAACCTCTCTCTCAATTGCCAATTATGTGAAGATTATTCCTTCATTCAGCATCTGTACACCCTCAAAGGTGGATTTTCACCATACCACAACAAGTCACAGGAATCAAATGACACCCAGCTTCAGTGTAGACCACATCACCAGAATTCTAAACATGAACATGACCCATCCTTAAAATGGTGAAACCGGAGCTTGTCTCTAACAACAATTTCCCTGTTGGCAACAACTGAAATGTACTTAAATGCTAAGTGACAGTCTTCACACATACGTAGATTTTTCACAACCGTGACAGTCATGCCATGGCTAGTTTTGAGTAGTCCAAATGCTACAGCAAGCTTCTCACTATGAAATCTAAGTGCATATTCCCTTTCCTCCCCTTCTAACTCATGCATCAATGAATCAGCCAATGGTACATAACCAGCCTGGGTACATCTCAACATCAACTCATCCAAATACTCATATATAATATTTGTTTCAGGATGAGACTTGTCGCCCATGCTAAACATATATGTCTTTCCATCAACTTCTATAATGCTATAACCAACTTGCTTCTTCAGCCCCCTCTGTATCATCATGTTTCTAACTCTTTGCACTCTGTCACTTCGACCAGCCAAGGCATATATGTTAGAAAGCATGACATAGTGACCTGGATTATCTGGTTCGCTATCTAAGAGATGTTCGGCAACACTTACTCCCAAGTCAAAATTCTTATGCATCTTGCAAGCCCCAAGCATAGCAGTCCACACAGCCGGTGGAGGCTCCAGAGGAATTTCTTTTTCAATGAACTCATAAGCTTCATCGAGAAATCCCGCTCGCCCAAGCATATCAACCATGCATACATAGTGTTCTAGTCCGGGCTCTACATCATATTCTTTCTTCATGCTTGCAAATGCATGACGCCCCACGTCAACTAGCCCGGCATGAGCACATGCAGAGAGAACCGCCACAAAAGTGATTTTGTTAGGCCATGGGCCTCGGAGTCGCATTTGCTCAAATAGCTCAACTGCTTGGTTTCCATATCCATTTGTCGCATATGCAGATATCATAGCAGTCCAAGCAATAACATTTCTTTCCCTCATTGAATCAAAAACTTCTCTCGACTTGCTAACATTTCCGCACCTAGCATACATATTGATCAGAGAAGTGCCTAACACGACATTCAAATCAAACCCATTGTCCATAACATACTCATGCACCCAACTCCCCAAACTCAATGCTCCTGATTGCGCACAAGCAGCCAAAACGCCCACAAATGTAGTTGAATCTGGCTCAATACCCGATTCCCTCATATGATCAAACAATTCAATTGCCTCCTTAGCAGACCCATTCTGCTCGTACCCAGAAATCATCGAATTCCATGTAACAACTGTTCTCTCCCCCACTTTATCGAACACCTGACGGGCAACATTCAGACGACCCGACTTCGCATAAAAAGTGACTAAAGCCGATTGAACATAAGGATCCGACCCAAACCCACAAGCCAAAGCATGGGCATGAACGCCTCTACCGAGCCTCGAAGCCGACAAGTCCGCGCAAGCCTTAATAACGGACGTGAAAGTGTAATTACTGGGGGGAATGCCTTCGAGCAGCGAGCAGCGATAGAACGCGACTGCATCATTGGGGAAGCCAAACTTGGAGCAGGACTTGATGAGGGAATTGAAGAGGAACGAGTCGGGCTCAGGCACGGTGACGAAAACCCGGCGCGCGTAGCCAATCGCGCCGGCGGCGCAGGCGAGGTTGACGAGCTTGGTGAGGAGGGATAGAGAGCGGTGTGATCCGGAGACGACGACGTAGGCGTGAGCTTGTCGGAGGAGGCGGAGGCGAGGGCCTGCTCTGAGAAGGGCTTCGTGAGCTGGAGAGGTCGGCGCCGGCGCCGGCGCCGGCGGCGGTTGAAGGAGGTGAACTTCTTCTCTGGCTTCCATTGAAAGCGGGTGAGGAGGGACAGTTGGAAGGCCAGGAGGTGTTTAGAACAGACTAAAACGACATGTCGTCTTGGCGATGAGAGTAGAATGTTCAAGATTATTCAATGGGAATGTGAAGAGGAAAGGTAATAAATAAGGATCAATACTCACAATATTTCCAAAAGCAATTCAGATATGACGAAAACTTGTCTAATAGGCAATGTTTTCTACAATCCGGCTAGTTGACAAATGCGTTTTTAGCCAAAAACAAAAGGATCACAAGTTGAATCAATCAAATCAATAGCAATTACTAATCCAACTTGATTCCAAAATGGTTCCGAAAGCATTGATGTCGGGCATGTTCGAATGTTGATACTACCCTGGTGATGCTCACAAGTGGTTGAAAGTCAATAGTTGATTGGAGTAATGTGTATGACTTGCTCAAACAAAAGGAAGTTCGAGCTAAACAAGACACACTCGAGTCACTAGGGTACACTCCGTCGTACTGCTTCTAAGACAATCTAGTAAGGGAAAGCTGAAGGAGTGAGTTTTGGGGAAACTCGGTAAGTAAAATTCCAAGTTCTCTACTAGGAAAACATCTCATCATCAAAGCCTAGCAAGTACAATACTAGCAAACAATGTCAATGGTAGATCAATAGCAAACTTATTTCTACATCTCAAATAAATGCAAATATTCATAACAACATACTTCAATGCATGCTTACCTTCAGCATAACAATGAATACATCAACATATCATGCTTGTGCATAATTAGCACTCATGTAAATTCATTTAGCACTGTCCTGACTCAACCAGGCCCTCCTAGCTTGACCAGGGCTTCCAACTTCTTACTGGGCTTCCTAGCTCAATTAGGGCATCTCGGCTCGACCGAGGCTTCTCAGGGCTAGCTTCCTGAGACCTTCGGGTTCAAAACCTAGGCATCATGACTCAACCAAGACATCCCTACTCAACTGGGGTATCCCGTTCAATGAACGAGGCATTATTGCCAACATTGTGTGGTGACGAGCATTTTTTTCCTCTTTATGTGCACACACGAGTGTATCACACAAACCGATTCTTATTGTTTCTTCTTAGCCGACTCATACCTCACTCGAAAGCATGCTCATTCATATGTTTATGCCATGAATCCTAATATTGCACTATACAACATGTCGGGAACGACCCTTAGTCCGTAACTTGAGCCAAACACATAGCGACGATCCCTGCACTGAACAAAGCTCAAAAATGGCATGCCTCAATGCCGATCCAAGACCTTGAGACTTAGGTATACCTCGCCTTCGTGTAGATCCTAAGCTCGATAGACCTCTACTTCAACCCGACGTGAACACACTTCATGCCGTGAATGACCCTTGGGTCATGGCTTGATTCAAATGCCAAGCACAAAGTCCCAACAACAACCAAGGCATAAAATCGGCATGCTTTAGTGCCTTATCACGACCTTGTGGGCTTGGGTGATCCCCATACCGATCAGGACTTAGAACAAGCACGCCTCAATGCCGATTTAAAAGCTTACAACTTTGGGCGATCCCCACACCAAACAAGACTTAAAACTGGCATTGCTTGAATGTTGATCTAAGGCCTTGTGGCCTTAAGCCCTTAAGCGACCTCGCCTTGAATAAAACTCAACCCAAGCTAACTTCGACCTCATTCTAGGTGTAAACAACCTAAGCACACGTTCGAGCACAAAAATGAGCAAAACCATACAAAAAATCCAACATCCTACCTACGGCTTGACGGGTGAGCACCTAACTAGATTCAAATAATGGAGTCTACCACCTAGAGAAAAAATAGGGATCTTACTTACCTAGATAAACCTTTAGAACTAGCTTGAGTGACTTGATGAGGGGCAATGGTGCAAGGCCGAGAGAAAGGGGGAAAATGGCGTGTAAAAAGCAATAGATGATAGTATAGTTCATGTGAGAATGAATTGGGTGGTTTCCCTATTTATAGGCTCAAACCTTATCATTACCTTTCCAAATGGCCCAATCATTTTTCTTGAAGTCACGTGGCTATGACATCGAGGTGGCAAGCCTAATTTGCAAGGTGGCACACTTAGGGTCCTAGAAGAACACTTGCCATCTTCTTATTAGACCACCTATTCCATGTCATCTGACTTAGTCTACTTATTTTCCAAGAAAAATTTTATGGTAATAATGACCATATATTCCATGGAGACCTAAGCCAATGAGTCACCAACTTCTTCTCTAAGTAAAAAATTTTTGCCATCATTACAAAATCTTCAAGTGGACACCTAAGCTAATAACTTATCATTTTCATTAAATGCCTAGATTTGGTTAATCGTGAGATTTGAATATTTAGCACATGCCTGAATTGTATAACTTGTTTTTTATGTTTTGCCCCTCTAGAATATTCCACCAAGTTCTCTTTTAATTGGTCCACTTAATATCTTGAGTCCTTTGCTTCTTCTCCACGGAAAAATCTTGGGTAATCATTACCAAATCTTCAAGGGACACCTAAGCGAGATGACTCATCCTTGCATTTAAAGAGGTATTATAAAATCTTCTATTATGTCTTCTCTTGATTAGTCCACTTGTCTAAGAGTCCATTACTTAATTACCAATGGTGAATCTTTGGTAATCATTACCAAATCTAGAAATATCTATCTGAGTCATCATTCTTCAAGAAGAACCTAGGATATTCTAGAAGGTTATATTTTGTCAATTTCCAAGCAATAAAACAACCATGGGAAATAGGCCATTAGAAATGCAACTAGAACCGGGCAAGAGCTTTTCATGTACATCCCTATACGACCATTTTTACACATCCGATGTTTGTGGCCAAGCCATCCTCGGTGTAGTTATTGTAGGCAAAGTGCCTACTTCAGCTAAGTCGGTGGCCTCTACATCATGTGGTCTACTCACAATAAAACCCATGTCCTAGAAGTGGAATAAAGAACAAATTCCTTTTAATTCCTCCAAAATATTAAAGTGGATTGGAAAAGTAGCAACCTTGTATAATGGTACAAAAGTTGTAGGCTCTGGGTAGATTCCTAGTTATTCCTCCATGAGACCATGCGCGACCACAAACTCCTCTCCTCTCAGCCAGCTTGACAAATCCGACTCCGAATTCGAACCGCCTTTGCAAGAGAGCACACACCGAGGGTTGAAAACTCGGATCAACGGGGTATATCAAATAGGAGGATGGCCGCGTCAGCAAGGGTCAAGCAGAGGACAATGCCGTCGAGTAGGAGAGGGCGAAGTGTGAGAGGAGAGAGGCTATAGCTCGATCGTGCGATAGGTGTTAAGGCGGTGGCGCATGGGAGCAAATGGAGTGGCTCTCGATAGTCCAGGACACTAAAACTGATAATTGGGCTATATGGGCCAATCCTAGGCAAAGCCCATTTCAAACAGTTCTTCGCATTAGAAGAGTTACATCCTAAAATTTTAGGGGTTAATTAAAAATAATTAGGCAGAAGAACAGCCTAAGTGCCATAACTTCGGAAATGTACACTTAAGTGCCAATTTCGGAGTAAAGTGAAACACTTACTTGCCACTCTAGCCAAAATCTGACCAAATGACTAACATGGCAATTTTCCGGCAAGTTGGGTGCAAAACAGTGTTGTTTTGTACATTGACGTGGTGAGAAAATGCAAAAACGACGTCGTTTTGTGTCTGATATATAAATAATTAATATAAAATTAAATTTAAACTTAATTTTATTTAAAATATTCTAAAATTTAAAAAAACTTAAAATTAAAAACTTAAAATTTTAAAAACTTAAAATTTAAAAAACTTAAAATTAGAAAAATTAGAAAAACTTAAAATTTAAAAAAATAAAATTTAAAAAAATTAAAATGTAAATATGGAAGTTTTTTTAATTTTTAGTTTTCTAAATTTTAAGTTTTTTAAATTTTAATTTTTTTTAATTTAATTTTTTTAATTTAATTTTTTTAATTTTAAGTTTTTAAATTTTAAGTTTTTAAAATTTTAAGTTTTTTAATTTAATTTTTTTAATTTAATTTTTTTAATTTTTTTAATTGTAATTTTTTTAATTTTTAGTTTTCTAAATTTTAAGTTTTTTAAATTTTATTTTTTTAAAGTTTTTAAAGTTTTATTTTTTAAAATTTTTTTAAGTTTTATTTTTTTAAGTTTTTAAATTTTATTTTTTTAGTTTTAATTTTTTATTTTAATTTTAAGTTCTTCATTTTTTAAGTTTTTTTAATTTTAAGTTTTTAATTTTTTAGAATATTTTAAATAAAATTAAGTTTAAATTGATTTAATTAATTTTTATATTAATTATTTACACATCAGACATAAAATGACGTCGTTTTTGCATTTTCTCGCCACGTCGATACGCCGTTTTACACCTAACTCGCCAAAAGATTGTCACGTCAACCATTTGACCGGATTTTGGCCGAAGTGGCACTTAAGTGTTCCACTTTACTCCGAAATTGGCACTTAAGTGTACCTTTCCGAAGTTATGGCACTTAAGTGTCCCTCCATGCCAAGTTATGGCATTCCAAGTGTCCCAAACTCAAAATAATTATCATCAAATTGCATGGCATATAGAAATTAGGAACATCTGCATTATTAATGTTAAAATTTAAAAGAATAAGCAATTAAAATATTTTTATCATATTTTTATTTTTAAAAATTATTATTAAAAAAAAAGCCGATTTGTACTGGGGATGGGCCGGCCCTACCTCCTTCCCTCATTTTCGTTCTCTTTCATTGGGCCTGGTTTCTTTAGTTTCTCCTAGCCCAGTCCTCTCCTTTTTCTCTCTTCCTCTCTTCCTCTTTCGCACTAGAGACAAAAGGGGGAAGAGAGAAGGATGACGCATAGAGGTGACGGAGGGCAGGGCGTCTCGCGCGGGAGATGTTCGGTCGAGGTCAGGCCGACAGCACCAGTTGGCACGGCAGGAAGCCATGCGCGCCGGTGCTTAAAAGCGAGGGGGGCTGGCTCGTTTGAGGGGGATTTTGGGGGGGGGGGGGGGCGCTCGGTTTGGGGAGAGAGAGAGAGGGGGGGAGAGAGAGAGAGGGAGAGAGAGAGAGGCAAGCAAAACGGTAAGGCTTCAGCCGACATCTCAGCCACGCGCGAGCTCTACCGACAACTCTTTTCTGTCAACGCCATCGAGCTGAACTGTTAAGCCCTTTGTCAGTGCCCTGCTTTGGGCACGACGGCCGGAGTTCGCGCGCTCATGGCCGACCGGCTCGTGCGAACTCTGGCCCCATCCATTCCCCCGTTGGTTGTTATGTGTTTTGTTGCTTGTTTGGCAAGAGTCTCATTTGGGTTCGAGTCTTGAGCTGGAAACTGCATGATTCGCGAGCGCCCTTCACCTGTTCAACGAAATGCCTAAGTAAGATCTAGTTTTTGTCCTCCCGTTAGTGGCCAAAATCGAGTTATTCGAGCACGTCACGTTCTATTGGGATGTTTCAACGGTGTTGGGTGACCTTGGGCGTTGGCCGTGTAGTCGTTCACCATGTTCCCATCGTTGCTATAGTCTATTCGGTGTTTAGCCGTGGTGCGGTTCTTAGCCGACGGCAAGGAGGTCGGCCGGCGAGTGGTGGTCGGAGTGGACGGCTAGTGAAGGTTAGTAGCTTAGCAGTGGCTTGAGATTTGGCCGAGGTTTGTCTAAAAATGTAGGAGCTTCGGGGAGGGCGTGAGTCTCATTGGGGAAGACGCCCAAGGAAGAAGATGACCTGCCAAAGGGGGAGGGAAAAGAAAATTAAGGAAAAAAAAAGAAGAAGAAAGAAAACAAAAGAAAATAAAGAAAGCTGAAAAAATAGGCTATGTAAACTTGAGCATGAGAGAGAGCAACAATGAGGATGGGCTCGTTCTGATGAAGGAGGGGAATATGACTTGGGTCTTGGGCTTAAGAAGGCTTTATGATTTTGGGCTTCTCTTGGGCTTTAGAGGAATCGGACTAGCTTTAGTCTTAAGGGTGCTTGGAATGATTTTTTTTAGGAAGATGGGCTTAGTGCTTTTAATTTCAAGAAAATGGGCTTGGTGATGTTTCTATTCGAGTGGGCTTGTTTTGGATAAGCCTATTTGTGTCCATGGGTCAGACCCGCGAGATCAAAGCCAGCCCATATTGGGACTGGGCTTGATAGCCCGGGCCGGGTCCCATTTTTGGATTTAAAAAAAAATAAATTAAAATATTAAAAATTCCAAAAAAAACTTATTTTTTCTAAAAATCAGAAAAAGCTTTAATATATATATATATATATATATATATATATATATATATATTTTTAATTTTTTTTAGTAGTTTCTCTTAATCAAATTAGATAAGCTATTAGGGTTTCACCATAGAATTTGAGTGCTCTTAGAGACATGTTAGGGTGTTTTGTGCATTTCCATTTCGACTATTATGTGATTCCTCTCTTTTAATATGTTAACTATGGTTTCATTTTGGTCTAGTTAGGAACAGGAATGACATTTGTCTTATTTCTTAGGGTTGGATGGCATTTGTTTTATTTCTTAGGGTTAGATTATTGTTTTTCCTTGCAACTCATTTAACACTTCATCAGTTGTTGATTGTTAGTTTAAATATTGTGTACCCGCATGATCATCTCATATGTTAGTGGATGGGTTTAAAACCAATCCAAATTGCCTAACAAACATTTCCTTTAATAAACAAGATTATGTACCAAAAATGCACTAGTTAACTGATTAATGTAACCAAGTTCCCAACCAAAAATTCTTCGGTTGTGTAGGAAGTAAGGTATTCTCTCGTGCTTTACTTGATTTTGGGCTGACCCCAATAAGCCTATGGAAACTCCTCACTAGAAAATTTTTATAACGTCAATGAATACCTCAACGTCATGCAAGGTATAGGCTTAGGATAACTTGTGTCTAAAATGAGAGCCATAGCCTTTTTTTTTTAATAAATATCCCTAAACCTATGTCTTTGCCCCTTCAAACAGAAAAGTTAGGTCGCAAGAAATGGAGTTGACTGATAATCTCATAATTGACTGAACTTGCACCATACAAGATCATCATAAATCACAATCTCCGATGTTTGTTGCGTATCGTGAACTAGGGTAAGTTCATGCATTGGCTAAATCCAACTTAGTGATTTATAAGGGTAAAACGTGTATGTAGACACTTGGTATGTTGGCTCCTTGTAGGAGGTTTTACTTTCTGTCAGTTGGAGTAGGTTGTATTCTTATATTGGTGAAGTGAGATGTTCTCTGAGTTTTCAGTGATCTCTCTTAGAATGACCCGGAATCATAAATTCAAAATAACATTACTAGAGTAGTAGCTGTTGGAAGGTGAAGAAGGGTCTATTTTACTTGGTGCTATTGTTATTAATTCAACCAAATCTTGGCTATAATTTAATAAGTTGAAGTTATCGATGATGTAGAGATGTTATCAACGCAGTGGACAAGTTGTCTATATTACTACTTGTTGATTGGTCACCTGATTGATTGATGTCAGTGTCTAGTTGGGTCTTAAGATTGGAGCACAAATTTAAGAGTCCTATTGTAGTGTTATTTTTCAAAAGTCTGTTTTTATCTCTATGCCTAGTTTGATGTTTTGTAAATTCCTAGGAATATATCTCCTTGGAATGCTAAATATATTTATGAGTCATTTAAGAGTAAGATTCATACCACAAGCCTATATAAAGGCAAGTCTTGTGATCATTTCGATAAGTTGACAAGGTTAAAAAAAAGAAAGAAAACAAAAAGCCTATTCGTCTCACTTTCTTCCTTAAATTGTGTGAGTTGTGAGTAAAATTTTACCTTCAAATTTTCCCTTGAAGATGGTATCATAACATATGGTTTATGATCATGGCCTCAACAAACACCCAACCTCCTTTTCAATTGAGATGTCCCTAGTGTGTCATGGCTAATGTGGAACTATTTTCACCATTATCCTTTCCATTTCGCTTTTTCTTAAACATGCGGAAGCATAAGAGACTAAAGTAATCTTGGGGTACACACAATTTTCTGTAACCATAGCAACTTCATTTCTTACTTATTTATATATACATCAAACGACAGGTGGATTACATTGGGAAATTCAAAATGTCAGGACTACTAACTACTGGATTATATGTCAGTCACCCATCCCCACCTAGCTATAGACGTGTTGCCCCCTAACCCCTAAAATTGTCAAAATCTCCTTAGCTCCAAAAATCCAACTTCCATCCTACCTCCCTTCTATGCTACGGGGCTATCTCCATCTCCTAGCCAGTTGGAGAATAGTGGGAGTGCACCCATCGCACACCTATTGACACAAGCATACATCTCGACGAATCAATGGTGACTTGCCCCATCGAGAGCCCCACATCAACAACCATGCGAGAATTGATCCGGATAAAAATGGTATTCAGAAAACCGGGGTCTACGAACCTGTTCTCTTCCCACATGAAGTTTACTGGCACCCCGTAATGGACTATCGAGGAGATGGGTGGGATTGACATTTTATTGATCTAAAAAGATGAAGTCAACAACCAATAAGTTATAAACCAACAAGCAAACAGTCCACTGGTCTATACTACACAAATCGAGCACCGTATTAATAAAGAAAAGCCTCAATAGAAAGTTCAATAAATCACACGCACATCAACTTACCCGAGAACCCTTTCAAAATACATGATAGACCAATATAGGTAATAATGTTTCCCAGCGTATAACTAGTAGTTCAATTCAGAAATACTTAGGTCATAATCAATATAATTTCATGCTGTCATCATCATCCGGGGAACTCCGTTACCCTTTTCGGCATCTCACACTCATCTAGCATTGCGAGGGCATTTAAGAGAAACCGCGTTACACCCCCTAGGCATTTGGAGGAACCCATTACCCTTCCAGGCATCCCAACTACAACTCGAGGCATTGTCGTCTCAAGGTGTGACGGCATTCTCAATCCCACATTCACACCATGATGCAATAATTTCATAATTCAATTAAAGTACGTTAACGTCACTACTATTCAGGAACTCAAGCGTGCATCTAATGAATCATCATTCGTCTTCATCCCTTAGACTAATGTAAATTATCCGTACAGATATTAAGTGAACTGTAAGGAAGGTCCACATCCTATGCCTAAAATAGCCTTATAGGGTGTCCCGCACACCTTTAGAAACGATAGTTGTTGTCTAGGTAAATGTCTTCCAAAAATTATGAAATTTTAATATGAGGTAGAAAAGACCTAGTAGGACATTTTTTGCAGGGGATCAAAGTTCGATTCAGCTCATACAATTCTAAATAATTTTTGTAAGCTGGGCCCAAAGCAGTCAAAATTTTCAGAACAAAATTGGGTAGGAAAACAAATATTTCATTGACCAAATGAGACTGAAAAATTATGGAAAATTAATATATGGTAGCCTAGGATGTACTCTGCAACTTTCATGAGGACACGTGTTATAATTCTAGACTGAAAAATCTATGGAAAATGGAAAACAAGGAGAGGTCGGTGTAGTAAGTCCAAAAACAGATTTCAAATCCCAAAGTTTTTTAAATATATCTTTGTTGTATGAAATCCAAAAATATTGAAATTAAAGTATGTCATAGAACAGTCAATAAATGATGACTTTTGTGAAAAAAACACCCCATGAAATTTGCACCACCTAAGTTAGTGCAAAATTAGCAAACTTTGGGGTTAGGCTAGAACCGAACCTAACCTTAGTCCCTACATGGATTTAATTTAGAATTTCAACTAACTCAACCTCACACGTGCTAAATATTGACCGATCATGCTCCTATGATTCAACCACAAGTTTGACTAGTACGAACTCGACAAGGTATCTAGGTGACTTAATCAAAATTTCTATGTAAACGAAAATCTAAACGACATTTATGAATTTTCTAGGAAACTATTCCTGTTGCACGGTAAACAATTGACATAGGATAGAATGGAGGATGTCTAATTGTCTCGGATCCCAGAGACGCTGTCGCATGGCTTGATGAGGTCCCAGACGTCCCGACTTCTTGTTGTCCTCTGGCGAGTCACGCCAAGCCGAGGGTGCAGTGGATGAAGACGCGTTGTCGGCTAGCTTCGGGGTTGCACACGAAGAAAAAGGGAGCAACGGAGATAGAGCTGCGACTGTGGAAAAATGGAGCTGAGATCGGCTGAAAGTAAGGGGCGGTGGCTGAATTTGCAAGATTAAGAGGAGGAATGGTGCTGCTGCTGCTGTTGAAATCCACCCACCCCAATTTTTAGGCTTCTCTCCTTTCACCGCCTTGCTGTTGTCGCCCGTGGAAGTGGGTTGGTCAACGGTCTTCATAATTTCTTGCCAGCTGTGAAAACGTGTCACTTTTACGTAGCAAATGCGGCAGCGAGGGGAGAAGTTCAGGAATCTTCGTGTGACAGAGGAGAAACGTGGCGACGGCTTCAACGTTTTACAGGGAGGAGGAGAATGAAAGATAGGCAATTTGTTCCCACGCCGATCGTGGTCTTTGTGCCACAAAGAAAAGTTCAATAAATTTGCCAACCGTCCGAGCAGGCCGTCGAGCGATCCTCACAATTGCCGAAGATAATGTTGACTGGAGAGCAGTGTGACCACGCTCAATGAAAACGGACGTCGGAGTTGTCAATGATGAGTAGTCGCGACGGTTCGGTGACGTAGACGTGTTCCTGAATGAGATGGATATGGTGTTGCTCCATGATGACTTGATGTAATGTGAATAGCATAGTCTGACGACAAGCTTGTTAACGGGGCATGGGCCATTAGGCATCCGGGGCTCACTATTCTCTAGAGTGAAAAATCCGGATGTCATATCAATACCCTCATCTTACTAAAAAAAAATTATGGTAATTAGGTTGTTAGAATGAAAGTGCTACCGGACACCCATGATGTATGGGAACTTGTCAATATAGGCTATGATGAACCAAAGGACAAAGTTACTTTTAGTCAAAATCAGAAGAATGCCTTGGAGAAGGTTTCAAGCAAAAGATTAATAAGCCCTATTAATCATCTATCAAACTTTAGATGATTCGATGTTCGAGAATATGTTGAACGGTACTACTTCTAAGGAGGCATAGTAGACCCTTAACAACACACACCAAGGAGTACAAAAATTCAAGAACATATGCCTTCAAACTTTGAGAGGCAAATTTGAAGTAATTCATATGAAAAAATTTGAATTGATTCTTGATTATTTCACAAAAATTCTTGCGATTGTTCACTAGATTGAAAGAAATGATGAAAATGTTCTAGACGTTTGAGTTGTTGAGAAGATTTTATGGTCCTTAGACAAGAAGTACGATCATATTGGTGTTGTAATCAAAGAGTCCAAAAACTTGGATGTAATGACGAACAATGATTTTCTAGAATTCATTGCCAACCCATGAAGTAAAATTCAAAACAAACAAGCATGAGCCAATGAAGGAAGTACTCCAAACTTAGTTGACCATACTAGATGAGAAGGAGCAAAGTAGAGATCCCGTGCAAATTCGAAAGACTAATCAAGATTGTGGTTGAGATTGAGGCCGAGGTCACTATCAAGGTAAAGGTCAAAGATGAAGTAGAGATTTCTCAAACATCTTTTTTAATAACTTAAGTACAACCACAAGGGCCAGTGTGCTAACACATTTTTTGTCTTAGCCACATACTTAAAGTCATCTTTCTCTGTCGTCATTCATTGTGATTTCAATTCAGAGAAAGTGATGCTACTAGGTCGGGAGGGCCCTAAGAAAGCTCTTACCATAGGGACTTGACCATGTAGAATTCATTATTAGCGTAACAGGGGAATCTCTCATTTAAGATAGGGACCCAGCTTCTTCCATGGCTATGATGGCCTCGAGGTCTATGTAGTCCCCATAATTGTAGCTCTCCACACATTCAAATGAACTTTCTAGAGTTTGGCCTCTTGATTGGCATTTAGGGCGTGTTTAATAATATCTCTCTTCGCGAGAATAATTTCTATTCAGAAATATTTTCTTTTATTTTTATTCTCTAGACGAGTTTCTAAGCAAAAATAAAATAAAATAAAATAAAACGTGTTTGTTAACTGCATGGATCTTCTATTCCTGAAATAGAGAAAGAACAAAAATGCATTTGGCATGGACCTAAAAATTTCTAATGCCAATTTTTTTATTTAATTATAAAGAGACTTAACATTTCTTGTTTGGATAATACTAGGCTTTTATAATGATTTAGTTGATCAAGATATTATAAAATGACCTAAGAAAATCCAACATAAAAATTAGTCAATGATGAATAGCCAAAAATAGTAATAGAGAGTTCCGTTGGTTTATAACTTATAATATGAGGAGGTTGATAGTAAATCTTTGAGCATTACAACAAAATAGGTGTATAGATATTTTGAAAAGAAAAGTAAAAGTTGCTTGGAGTCACCAAGCTTTCACGATCGAGCATTGTCTCTAAAGGAAAACAACATTCAAAATCCAATAGTAAAGTCCTAAAAACTTATGCAATCTTGAATCCAATTTTTATCAAAATATTTTCACATTTTTTATGCTAAACTAATTCTAAACGGAAGTTAACATTAAAATCTAGTAAATCTACTCAACATCTAATTTCTAAATTTTTTCCTAAATTTTTGAATTTTAATTTATTTTATATTTTATTTTTATTCCGAAAAATGGGAACTCATATGAGGTCAGGAGACTAAACATTGGGTCGATTGTGTAAATACGAATATTAGGTTATGTTGAGTTTATTTTTCTAAAATAACCTATCTCCTTTTTTTTTTTGTTTCCAAGAATAGAGAAGTAGATTTTTTCTATTTCTTATTTTTATTTCAAATTTATCCTCTGACTATTGATTTGTTTCGAGGAATAGAAAAATTGGTTAAAAATTGGTTGACATTACTAAACTAATTTTTATTATTTTTCTGTTATGAGGAATAAAAGAACAAAAAAAAATAGAGAAATAAAAATATTATCAAATAGGGCTGAACTATTTAAAAGCAACGTGAAAATCAATCGGAAGATGTGAAACTACTAATTTAGAGGCAGCTTTCTCGAGTGCTTTGAGAGGCGAGATGGTTTGAATGTGATGAGTTAAAAACACACTGCGAAATAGAAAAAAGGGTGGAACACGTGAATGACCTAATTAAGAACGACGAGGCCAATCCACAACCACATAAAATAAAGTACTACTGCCTTGGATAAACTAGGTAAGGTTGGGCGTGCGTGGACCACAAGTGCTGCACACGTTCACAGGAACGATCTTCACATTTTAATTCAGAAACAAATCAGGAACTACATAACGCGGTAAATATCTCCATTCTTGACGAGGTTGCAGCACCGCATGGGACCGTGAAAGCGAAAAGTCATTGGTACAGCACTCACATCACTCAGGCTAGTAGTTGGTCATAGTGCAATAATAGAGAGTACGTAGAACAGAACGTTCTGGTCCACAGCAAGCGAAGACGAGGAAGACTAGTTTCTGATGGGAAAATGAACGGTGGAGAAGCAAAACACAGCTTCCAAGATTTCTCCCTACAGTCTGCACCGTTCGCAGGTTAAAAAGCCCTTCCAAAATTCTGTACTGTACACGTGTTAAACGCCGTACATCAACCGGCCTAATAGAACCCCACGACAAAGCATTTACTAAAAATCAACCGTGCTCAGGTGCATAACCTGAGCCACTGGCATTCGGCACGAAAAATCCTTAAATAACAGTGCAATTACTAGAATTGCTATCCATCAGTAAGGTCTTTGGCACTCACGAAAAAGCCTCTCGTGCTCTTTATCAATTGGTCAAACATTAGAATCTCATTAGAAATAGCCAAAAAAAGAAAAAAAGAAAAAGAAAAATGTCACTCAATTAGTAGATGTCGGCAGGAAGTGAAAATGAGGAAGACTAAATTCTGATAGGAAAATGAACGGTGGAGAAGTGAAACACAGCATGCATGTTATTTTGGGGAATGACAGGTTTAAGTACCTTTCCAAAATTGTCCACGGTGCACATGTCAAACCTTGTCCATCAACCGGCCCCATAGAACCCGGCGATGATGCATCTGTACTCAAGTGCATAACCGGGCCACTGGCATTTGGCACATATTGTTATTTTGGGGAACGACAATCCCAAAATAACAGATCAAACGGTGCAATTACGGGATTGCTAAGCCGTTCCTTGCCTATAAATACCCATCAATAAGGGTCTTTGGCACTCACAGAAAACCTCTCGTGCTCTTTATTTATTGGTCATACACAAAAATCTCATTAGAGAGAGCCAAAAAAAAGAAAAGAAGAGAATGTCTCATCCGATTTCAACAATTCCCTCTGCTCCTCCAGCTCAAGAAAAAAGCCATGTGGTCGATTGCTCGTCAGCAGATTTTCATCCAAGCACATTGGGGGATGACTTCTTCAAATATGCCTCTAGCTCCTACTCAATGGTAGGAATTTAATACATTGCTTCTGACTTAACTATATATATGTATACATATTTTGTGAATAGTAGTGGCATAGCAAGTGAAATACATTTTATGCACTTCGTCTAGAATAACACAAAGCTTCCCCCACGTAATTAAACATTGGTTTTAGGGAAATTCTGACATTCCCATTATAAATTTAACATTCACGTGTAAAGGCAGGGAAAATATTGCACCTAAAAGAGCATTATTTGATTCTAATATTTTGCTTTCATGTTCCTTGCCAGGTAAATAGTAAGGAATATGAAAGCATTGTTACCCGAGTTTGACAGAGAAAAGATAAAATATGAAATTCCAAAAAAAGTATATATAAATTGCCTCAATTACCTATGGTCTAAAGCCCAGCCAAGGCTTTCTCGATTTATAATAGACCTTATCAATGAGTGAATTTGAGCCTAAAAATCCTCGTCCACGCCTGTCTATGATATTGAACATATTAAAATTTCTTTATAAAATTAACCTGACTTGCAGGTTTCAACAATTCCACGTTCTTCTCCAAATATAGGAACAGACCATGTGATTGAACGTCAATCGGCGGGTTATCATCCGAGCATATGGGGGGATTACTTCCTTAAATATGCTTTCCCCTCCAACTCAGTGGTTAGTAATTCTTCTGTTATCTTCTACTTCTGTTTTCTCGCAATTGCATTTTGTAGACTTACTTCGATTTCCTTGAGTTCCTCCACATCGCATATATGATTTCTATTGGTCTCATAAATGTACATGTTCCCTTCTCCGCACAAAAAGATGCAGTTGAAAATCCTGAAAACATAAAGAAGTTTGGAAAACAACAATAATTATTCAGTCCAAAGAACACTCTTAAAGCTTCATCGACCACTGTATGTTCTCTACTGCAAGAAACATCTCATTATGGCATCAACTCCCTCCTTTGGTATGCTTGTTGTTCTCATGGATCCAATTTCACTTTTCATTTGAATGAGCGTAGAACATGGAAATACCTAAATAGGGTACACAGACGGGGCCATCAAAACTAAGTTTATTTTGTAAAGTATAAGTATTTCATGCTTGCTTTAATTTGAAATAGCGTACAATTTGTAGAAGTTCAAATTTCTTGGAAGAGTGGAGGAACAAATCGAGGAACTGAAAGGAAAGGTGAGGAAGATGCTGGCTAGCGTCGTTGATAAGCCTTCACAAATGCTTCACTTGATTGATCAAATCCAACGCTTGGGATTTGACTACCATTTTGAACATGAAGTAGATGAGCAATTAGAACAAATCCACAAAAGTTACTCTCAACTTCATCTTGAAGATTTCAAGGTAGATGACCTTCACATGGTTGCTCTTATCTTTCGATTACTGCGACAACAAGGTTACAATGTTTCTTCAGGCACGTCTTTAATGTAATGAACCAATATGATAAGATACGTATTAAGATACTTCTATTGCTTTGTCGAATTTCAGGAGAAACACGTACAAGAATATCTACAACGTTAACCACGCATATCCCCTTCCTAATATCTAATTGATTGCATCTTTTTTCCATGTTGGTTGGTTGCACAGAGATCTTTAACAAATTCAAGGATAGTGAAGGGAATTTTCAAGAATCGCTTGTCACCGATGCACGCGGATTGCTAAGCCTATATGAAGCTTGCCATTTAAGGTGTCATGGCGATTCCATCTTGGACGAAGCACTTCCTTTTGCTACAACTCACCTTGAATCAATCGATGAAAGCAAAGTGAGCACTAGTCTCGCAAAACAAGTGAGTCATGCCCTAGAGCAGCCACTTCGCAAGGGATTGCCGAGACTGGAGGCGAGACGTTATATTCCACTCTACCAAGAGGAGCCTTCACATGATGAAGTTTTGCTCGCCTTGGCTAAACTAGATTTCGACTTACTGCAAGAGCAACACCAGAAGGAACTTGGTGAGATTACTAGGTTCATTAACTTCATGTGATAGCATAATCTAAAATTAGCTTCTAGACTATGTTTTAACAATACCAAACTATCAATAATGTTATAACAATTCCCAAGCTATCAATTATTCTCATTGTGTTTTCCACAGGTTAACTCATCTAGTTTCAATTTACCCTTTTAAATAGTGCTTTTCAAAGTCCTTTACAAGTGAAAAAAGGTGTATATCTATGCGAAGTTATCGGCCTAAAGTACTTTCAATTATGCTCATGTTCGTTTAATCATAGGTGGTGGAAGGAGATTGATGTTCCAAGGAAGTTCCCATTTGCTAGAGATAGGATTGTGGAGTTGTTCTTCTGGATCTCTGGAATATATTTTGAGCCTGAATTTGCCATGGCTAGAAATATACTGACCAGAGTGATCTCCTTGACTTCAATTCTCGATGATATCTATGACGTCTATGGCACATTGGAAGAACTTGCGCTCCTCACTGAAGCAATCCAGAAGTATGGAATCCGCACTCTTTCTCAAACTTCTGAATTTGATCAATTTTGTATAGAGTCAAGTGTGTCATTTTCCAAGACTTGAATTCAGGTGGGATGTTGATGCCATGGATGGATTGCCACTGTATATGCAAGCTTATTATAAGGAGCTTCTCCATCTCTATGAATACATTGGGAATGAATTGGCCACAAAAGAAAGATCATACCGCCTTGTCTATGCAAAAGAAGTCGTAAGCATCATTGGTACACTTTACATGCATCGAAGGCAATCTTTAGTTAGAAACCCAACATTCTTGTTTATGTTTCCATTGTCAGATGAAGAAGCTAGCAAGAGCATACTTTCAGGAAGCCAAATGGTTCCATACCAACTACATACCAACACTAGAGGAGTACATGTCCCTTCAACTAATAACGACTGGATATGGAATGTTAGCAACTACATCACTTGTGGGAATGGGCGATGTGGTCACTAAACATGCTCTTGAATGGTCGGTTGGTGATTGCAAGATTGTGAAGGCTACACAAACCATCTCTAGGCTCATGGATGACATTGCCTCTCACCAGGTATAATAAAACATAATTATCCTCTAGAAATATGATACAGTTTGATCGACCACCATTTAATCTAGAAACACCAATGTTGTTTGACATACAGTTTGAGCAAAAGAGGGGGCATGTAGTATCTGCAATGGAGTTGCTCATGAAATACCATGGCATCTCGGAGCAAGAAGCTGGGGAGGAACTCCAGAAAGGAGTCATTGATTCATGGAAGGACATCAATGAAGAGTTTCTTCGTCCAACCGCAGTCCCAATGCCAATTCTCACACGAATGCTCAATTTCTCACGAGTGATGGATGTGTTATATAGTGATGGAGATAATTACACCCATTCTGAAACAAAGCTCAAAGATTTTGTGATGTTGCTCTTCGTTAGTCCCTTGCTGATGTGAAGTTTGGACCAAACGTTGTCAAACCAATTTGGTCATTGCAAATCAATAGTCTATAGGTTATGCCTTTGAAATCCTATTTTTCCAGATATATGAGGGACAATATTATTACCATTATGTACTTTCAGATTGACGTGTGTGATAAAACTCATAAATAAACTATGCATATGTTGCTAAGTTTGCAAAGTTTAGTGTAACGTGTAATTGAAATATTTTAATAATTCCTAACTCTTGGGAAAATTATCCAAAAAGTCCTAAATTTATTTTACAGTGGCAATTCAGTTCTAAAATTTTCAAATATGCTAATTTAATACTAAACTTTTTAATCATTTGTCAATTTAGACATAAACATTTTAATTATATCAGTTTAGTTTTAAAACTAATTTCTCAATTTAGTCCTAAATCTTTTAACGATTTTCCAATTAAGTTTGTCTAGCTAATAATTGTTGAAAATCACTAACATTGATGATATTTGTAATTTTTTTTTAATGTTTTTGATCTTTTCCTCCTTTTCTTTTCTTTTCTTTTCTTTTTTTTCTTTTTTTTCATTTTTTTCCTTATTTCTTTTCACCAATTGCTAGCCACAAGCGAGGGTCGCCCTCACCTTGGTGAGGACCCTCACCATATGGGTGAGCTCGCTCCTCACCCAACCCTCACTAGCGGCCAACAATTGGCATAGGGAAATAAAGGAAAAAAGAGAAAAGAAAGAAAAAAAATTCAGAAAATTTAAAAATATTTAAAAAAATCATCCATGTTAGCGCTAATCGTCAATGTCAACCATAACACATACGATATCTGATGTTGGCTAGATCGTCAAGTCCACAATTTCCAACCAAATTAGCAAGAATGACTAAATTGGCATATCATCAAAAGGTCTAGACCTAAATTAGCAAATTATCTAAACATTTATGACTAAATTAGCATAATTTAAATATTTAAGACTGAATTGGCCACCATACATGGGTTTAAAAAAATTTGGGCAATTTTTCCCCTAAATTTTTGATGTCTAGCTTATGTAAGGCTCCGTTTATTTACTTCATGAAGGAAACATAAATAATTGAACATAGTTCGTGGTTAAACTTGATTCTTCATTTCTTTGTTGTATGTATTCTCATTTGGCAATAATAAGTTGTCTGAGCTTTTATTGCATGGCAATATCAAGAGTATCGCTTGATCTGTTGGCCATGGTCAATCACATTGTCTGGTAGTGTGGCACCCCTCGAACGACCCCAATCTGTTGGGGTCGCCACAGTACACTTACCTTTCTCTTGTCCTGACAATATATCACTCTGATACCATAGAATCATAATAGGCCCATAACTTTTGGGGGTTTATATCTTTTAGGTCGGTCCCTGCGCAGAAATATGGCGGAAGCGTATCCAACAACGCCCTTCCCTATATTCAAAAAACGATGCACACCAACTAAATATTTATAGGTTAAAGCCGAACACTTTTATTTACTTAAAGTAGATGGACATCATTCATCTGTACATCAAAATGCTGTTCTTCTATACTCGGCTATACTTCAAAAGATGACCGACATCTTTTCCAACAGTCATATACTTAAAGTCCATCGATCAGTGTCGGCGTCCAAAAGTTCCTTCCTTTGCTGTCCTCCTCCTCATGGTCATATCCAACCACTCGGTCCATTTGCTGGTGGTGGTGATAGTAGAGGCATCTTATCTAATCTGAAATGTTAGTCCCCAAAAGGGATGAGTACAACCACTCAGTAGTAAAAGATTCATTAAGCTATATCACGCAGTACCATCAATATCTAGATTCATGCAAGATAGACAAGATAGGCAATCAATGAATGAGTATACATCCAAACCATATAACTCTTCAATGCAATGACTAGTGCATTTCCAACCAATAAGATGCATCATGCCCAGTCACACAAGTTCCGATCATAAGGCCAAACTGTAATGACACATCCCAATCCATGCCATACAATTTAGTCTTATAACTAGACCACACGCACACTTAGTGGAACCATCAGTTTTAACATTCAAAATGTTTCACCCCCCCCAGAGGACCAATGTTTGCGTCCTTCTAGGCATTCGCACCCAATCCTGGCATTGCGAAGTCCTCCGGCACACACCTCCAGGCATCCGGCACACACCTTCGGGCTTCCGGCACACACCTCCGAGCATCTCACACCCCACCTGGCATCACGAGGCTTCTGGCACACACCTCTGGGCATCTGGCACACACCTCCGGGCATCTCGCACCCCACCTGGGATCACGAGGAATCGCCGAGGTTTGCCATGAAAATGGTTATCCCTACCTTCCGAAATTACGTACCAACATACCACCAGGCATCCCCTGGAATTACGTACCGAATATACCACCGGGCATCCTGACACTCCCGAGGAAAAACCTCTGGGCATGTATTCAAATACAACGAGGCATCCAAAGGGCATCGACTCATTCGAACCTTTGGGCATCCCGACTTTTGGGGCATCGTTGACCCGAGGGTCCAATGGCAACAATTAACATCTTAATTTCCAAAAGCACTTTTCAATACAATGACAAAATGTCTCTTGAGTCTCATCACATCTCAATATTGCATGATATGCCAATGCCAATATCATCATGTCACATAACAACCCAAGCTGCATTCACTTTTGAAATCAATTGAGCGAAGTCGGAGTAAAACAGCTTAAAAACCAAAATGTGCAGCTTTAAAATTTCGAAATTACCCCTAAATGAACTCAGAAAATTCTGAAATTTGGATATGTTTTAAACAAGACCTAAAGGAAAATGTTTCATGAAGATCACTAAGTCAGATTCGTTGTATATCAAGAGCAATAATTTCGATATTCCTTACTAACACTCTGTAATAATTTCCAGATTTAACATTTACAAGAAAAATCATTTCACTGACCAAAACTTGTCCATTTATTCTCAAATTTTGATATATTATTCCTAAGGATATTTCCTACAACTTTCATTAAGGATTCGGAGTCCAATTCTATCTAGAAAATTACAGAAAATTCACATAATCATCGAAGGTCATGCTGTTTTCTGCGAAAACAGTTTACTAATTCAAAGAGAACTACTCCAATTCGTTTGAATCCCAGCATCCAACATCTATAACCAAACCCTTACAAGTCTATTGCACTACATTATAACTACTTCACTTCAAGAATCCATTTTAGTTAGATCTTTCAATCTTATTTTAACCGAAAACCCAAACTACATAAAACCAACTCTGTTTTTATCCAATCTCTTAATCCAACTTCATCTCAATCATCCCAAACTCCACATGCGGCTCCCAATTCTGCATTTTCTCACATCTACCAGCATCAGCATGCAAGACATAGATCAATGAACTTCTACTTGCCTCTAATTCCTTAGCTTGACAGCAAGCAAAACCCAAAGCTCGGGCTTGGCTCAACGGCAACGAAGACTGGCAGCAACGACGGTGGCAGCTCAAGCACAGGCACGGGCGGTCTCTTCTTCCTCACACCGTGTACTCACTCACTGCTCGCATCTCTCTCTCTCACTTGCTCGCTCACTCGTTCGATCTCTCTCTCTCTCTCTACTCAAAATTCTATTCAGTTCACTCTCTTTCTTCACCATCAAAACTGAGCTAATAATTTCCTCAAAATTAATTAGATTAATGATGATATTTGCATGTAGGGGTTTCAGTGGATGCATGCATGGAGGATAGGTGGAGGAGGCGAGGACAGGTGGGTGTGAACGCGGCTTGCATGCATGCTGGGCTCTCTTCGCTGGCCACCGAAGAGGGAGAGAGAAACGTGGCTTGCATTCGGTCTTCTCTCTCACTCTCTGTTTTGCTCAACTACTTGCTGTTTTTTGGTCACTGGTTTTGTTGAGAATCAGTCAACAATCGAGGAGGGTCTCGGTAGCAAAAAGGGGGGGAGGACGGGTGGAAGCAACGTGGCCATCGCTCGGTTCTCTTTCTCTCTTTGCTGGCTACCGAAGACAAGGTCACGTGGCAGCAGCTGTCCAAGTTTTCTTCTTCGTTGGCAGCCGAGTGGGGGAGGCTACGTGGCCTTTTGGTCAACATCTCCTTAGTTGTTGACCCATCCAACACGTGTACATGGCCGGGGAACAAAGGTCTTCGAGCAGTATGGGCAGCTTAAACGAAAAAGGGAGTCTCTCGGCTCCTTACCTAGGGTACACTCCTAATGAAAACGGTTAAAATTTCAAATGATAGGTAACTTGTCGACATATCCTTCAAAATAATCCTCGGTCTCGCTAGTAAAGGTATGTAAGAAAATTCTTGACAAGACCATAATTTATTTGACGATCGGACCATTACTAAAAGAGGCACATTGGTCCGATGATGATAACAAAACAATGTCCGTACATGATACTAATAACACAGTCCGATGATAATTTCATCACTTAGTTATGGGCCATCGCATATTCGAGGGTTGCCAAAATTTCCGGATGCCACAAGTAGAACTTCATTGATTCATGTACAAAATGTGGATTTTTTGCGTGCCTGTAAATTTTGATGTCTTTTTTTTTGGCCAACAATTTCAATAAGTTCCAAAGTGGCAAAAAACTATTTGTAAAGAATATGACCTGTGTGACTTCTTTTGCAGGTAACTTACCGATAACTTATTAAAGCATTTGTAAAATTGCCAATTTTTTTTAATAATAATTTGCAAATTAGTAATTTTTGCACTAATTTACTTGTTTTTATTTGCATAATGTACAAAGGCTTTGAATAAGCTAACTTTTACATGAAATCACTAACCTAAATTAACACAGTTTACAAACTTTTGTCAAATTGAACTACTATCTAGTTTAGAGTGTCAACTTTCATTTGAATTATTTACCAATGTTCAATTTTTTTTTTAGCAACTTGTCCGTTGAGTTACATACCAATAATTCTTTTTTTCTTAATTGACCAACTTTTTAAAGAAATTGCCGAATTTTCCTTTGTTATGGGTACAAAAATAAGAAAACGCAGCTTGGTTGCTTTTCCTATCTTTTTTTAGAGAACTACCGTCATCCTTTAGCAAAAATAATGGAAGCCACCAAACGTTCTCTTATCAGGGAACTACCAAAACTCCTTTTTCTTTGTAAGATGAAGACATGCATACCGTTCCCAGTCTTATATATAAGGATCTGCGAATGTATTGTAACACGTTAAATCTCATATCAAATTATAAAGGCCCTGTAAAGTGATTGATGAATAAGACAAGAAAAGTGTTAAAAAAAAACTCCTCAATATTTTGTATTTGTGTCAATTTAGTCCTAAATCTTTTTACTTGGTGACAATTTAGTCATTTCTGGCTAATTTTGGCCAGATTTTGCTGATTGGGCGCCAGCCAGCTGACGTGGCATGATCAGCGTGGCCAACTTTTAATAATATTTTAATATTTTCTGAATTTTTTATTACTTTTCTTTTTCTTTTTCTTTTTTCTTTGTTCCTTCTCCTTCTCCTTCTCCTTTCTCTAGCCAGTGGCCAGACCTCGGAGACCAGCCACAGGAGACGGCCAGCGAGCCTCGCCGGCCATCGCTAGTGGCCGCGAGGGCGGCCTCGTGCTGGGTAGCGAGGCTCACCCTCACCGGATCTAGCGAGGTCGAGCTTCACTCAAGCGTGAGGCTACCTTCGCAGCTAGTGAGGCCAGCTCAAGGCTACCCAGGCTGCAAAGATGGCCTCACCCATGGCTGGCCAGGGTTGACCCTCGCCAGATCCAAGGAGGGTGAGCCTCGCCGCCTAGCGTAAGGTTGCTGCAAGGTCACCATCGTGGCCACTAGCGGGGGCTCAAGCCTAGACAGCCATCGCCTTTGGCCGGTCGTCCCGAGGTCGCCATCATGGCCATTGGCAAGGGCTCGAGCCTCGCCAGCTGTCGCCTTTGGCTAGTCACAGAGGTCCGGCAACCGGCTAGAGGAAGGAGGAGAAGGAAAAAAGAAAATTAAAAAAAAAATTCAAAATTATTAAATTGTTATTAAAAGTTGTTTACATCAACGTTGATTGTATCACGTCAACAAGCCGAAGCCTAGTTAGCAAAATCTAGCCAAAATTAGCTAGAAATGATTGAATTGACACCAAGTAAAATGGTTTAGGACTAAATTAGTACAAATGCAAAAAATTTATAACTCTTTTAACACTTTTCCCAGAATAAGACTGATCCTCAATGGTTGATATGCACTGAGTAATGCCAACCACCTTGCACTCAGCGTTGTTGCCCATAAACACTGCACCACTCTTGCTAAACGGATTATCTGAAAACCAGTCCCTATGTAATGTCACAGGGGATGTGCATCCGAAATCCATGATCCACCTTCTGCAATCAAATCGACAGATGTACAGCAGATGTAGTTCGAATTTTCCCTATTGGAGTCTGCAACATTCACGTCGCATTTTTTTATCTCACCGCTTTCTTTAGCTCTGGGCAGTTCCATGTATTGTGGCCCCCCTTTTAACAGTTGTAAAATATACGAATGCCATGCTTGCTTCATATTTGAAATAGCGTATACTATATTTGCAGAAGTTCAAATTCCATGGAAGAGTGGAGGGACAGATGGAGGAACTGAAGGGAGAGGTGAGGAAGATGCTGACTGATGTCGTGGATAAGCCTTTGCAAACGCTTCACTTGATTGATCAAAGCCAACACTTGGGAATAGACTGTAGAATATTATTCTCATAAACAATTAATCAATTAAGAATAAACGGATCCATACATGATTGTAAAACACCGAGATCAATGAATACAGCGGAATTAAAGCGTACCTGTTTGAGCCATTGCTTCACTTGCAGAAAAATAGATCACTCTGATAATCAGGGATCTATCGAAATACCAGATCTTCCTCTCTATGACCTATTTCGATATAGCAGCTTTCAATGGGATTAAAGCAACTGATAGGTATAACCTACCCTTTTATAGGCTAGAGAGGGGACCTAGCAAACCCTAACCAATAGCGTGTTAACTGGGCCCTTCCCATTACGGGCTTCAGTCAAACACAATTGCCTACACTTTGCTACTCAACTAGGCCCGTTAACAATAGATGCCAATACCCAATTCAATCAGATCACTTTAGGATTCAACAAATATTGGAATATCCATTAACCCGATTATTTAAAATACAAAATCAATTAATTAATGTAAGCCCATATTATAGGAAATTCCAACATAGACTACCAATTTGAGCGTGGAACAGACGAGCAATTAAAACAAATCAACAAGAGTTTCTCTCAAACTTAATCATGGAAATTTTAAGGCAGATGACCTTCACATGGTGGCTCTTACCTTTTGATTGTTGCGACAATAAAGTTATAATGTTTCATCGAGTATGTCTTAAATGTGGTGCACCAATTTAATAAGATATCCAAAACGAATTAAAATATTTCCATTGCTCAGTCGAATTCCAAGAGAAACAGGTAAAAGAAACCTAGAACATTTGTCACGATCAATTTTTTGGGTGCACCACCTAAAATTTGGTTAATAGATTGTTAAGCTTAAACTTAACTCGGGCTCTCCCAAGTACATACTAATTCGCGATTTAGGTTCAAGTTCTTAGTATGTAATTGAGTTTTTAATTATGAATCGCCACTAATCTATTTTTTGGTAGGTCGATTAGAAACCCAAGTAAAGTAGCGGGAGTTTCACTTTACTCTTACGAACCAGAAACTATGGATATGGGGACTTGGTTACACTAGATTATTCTAATGCCTTTTCGGTACCACTTCTTTTTAATTTTCAAAAATGTTTTTGAAGGCATTTCGGATTGATTTTAAATCTATTTCCTAACATGTGAGGTGATCATGCGGGTGCACAAATCACCAATTTAACATCCAAGAAAGCAATAAAATAATAAAAAAAATGAGGGGACTTACCTTGTAACAAAGAAAGCATCTGTATGGTTAGATTAAAAATTCACATCATCAACCCTAGATACTATTTCTAATTAACACGCAATTTCTTTTATTTATTTCACTTAATTAATGAAAATCATGCAATATGCAATGCAATATTAACTAAATGACCTAATTCTAATGACATGCAATTTCTAATTAAATGAACCTAGCAATGATCACTAAATGGCATGCATTTCATGAATCTAATTCTAAATAACATGCAATGACATTTTTTATTTTTTATTTTTAAAAAAATGCAATCTATCCTAGGGATTAAAACTAATTTATCCTAAGTCATTTTGTATTTTTTCTAAAATTTCGAAAAATGTGAAAATTATCTAACTAGATTAAGATTCTATTTAATTGGCATTAGGGATTAGATTAAGCCAAATCCTAATTTAAACTAAAATATTATCTTAACCCAAATAATCCTAAAATGCAATCTATCTAATAACTAAAATTATAATAAATTAAGAAAAATATTATTTAACTAAGTGCAATTTTACCCTAATATACAATGACGTACAAAAAGATGCCTTAACTCTACATGACATATGCATGACGATTTTTTTGCATTTTTTCTAATGAAAATTCATAATTAAAATCAATAAAAATCTAACTAAAGTGAAATGTTAAAATGCCTTCTCAACATGCAAAAATAACTAACCTATCATGCGATCAATCTTAATCTACATGGAATACAAAATGCAATTTTTTTTATTTTCGAGATAAATAGAGCAATTAAGAGATAAACCCCCAAATCATCACAAATGTTATCTACCATTCGAATTAAAATTCAAATTTAATTATTTCGTTAATAAAATCGATAAATTGATCTTAAACCTTAAAGATCAAAATATCAATTTTACTCCCGCGTGAATAATTATTCCATCTAAAGCCTTATAGATAAAATAAAAATTCGTGCAGTTACGAATTGGATGCTATATCAGGAATTTCAACAATGCATTGATAAACATTTCAAACAAAGAGATAAAATATCAAACTAAAATAAGATAAATTAAATCTACCTAATAAAATAAATCTACCTAAAAATAAAATAAATCTCTACCCAAATAGAATTTTTTTTCAAAAATTCGAATGGATTCGGGGCGGCACGGCTAAGGATGGTGCAAGGGCAGCGGCTGTGGTGTCGCCGGTTACTACCGGTCGGAGGTCCCGGTGGTCGGAGCTCCGGCGAAGTCCGGCAAAAGCAGGCTTGTGCAGCAGCAGGTCGCGCAAAACCAGCAGAGTGTTGCTGTGGGCGTCGCTCAATACAGAGGACTCGGGATCAAGCGCGGTGCTGGGCTGAGAGACAGCGGCGGCGGCGTCGTGACTGACGGCGGAACGGTGCGGCTGAGCGGACAGGAACAGCGGCACAGAGAGCTGGAGCAGCAACGGGTCAGCAGCGTCGGGTCTCGCGGCGTTGCTGGCTTCAGGCGAGACGGGGCAGAGGCGTCTTCGCGGGGCACGGTGGCACGGCTGGGTCACGAGCAGAAGCGGCTTCGCTGTTGAGGTCGAGTTGCGGCGCGAGCGCAGGGCAGGAGCAGATCTCCGGTGAAATTGGGTGATGCTGGTGCGGTGAGACAGAGCAGGGCAGGAGTTGGGTGGCACCGGTGTTCACGGACGAGCGTCGCGGGCGCGGCAGCGGTGCAGGGAACCGGCGACTGGGGATCGTCGGTGCAGAAGCGGGTCGGCAGAGGCGGAGCGGCGAGGAGGCTGCCGGCGAGGGGCAGCAAGGGTGCTACGGATAGGGGGCGAAGAAGAAAAACAGTAACTTTTCTTTTCTGTTTTTGTTTTTTCTTCTTTTCACCCCTGCTGGCCGCACGTTCCTTTGCTGTTGTACTTTCTACTGTGCTTACCTTCTGCAGACGTGACTTTTCCTCCTTCTTTACTCTTCAAGACAAACCGGAGGAAAATTGGCTCAACGGAAGGAAACAATTTTTTTTTGGTTTTTCCTTCGAATTCGCTCTCCTCGAGCTTTTCTTCTCTCTTTTCACGAATTTTCCCCTCACTTTGCCTCTGAAATTTTTTCGAATCCCCCCCCCCCCCCCCCCCCCCCCCCGGTTACGAAAAATGAAGCTCTCTTCTATATTGATTCCGAACAGCTACTTTGTATTAAATCAAAGATGCAAATCGGAACATGTTTCGCAATCAACTCGATTTTGCATCGATTCCTTTCATTTTATCAAAATCATTACCATTTGTTCACCTGATTTTTAATTGTTTCTGCATTTATCAAAATCTGAATATTCATCAGAATTTCAAATTTTCATGCATAATCAATCAAATCAATTTCCTCCATTTTTTTTCATTTTTCCTTTTATTTGTTAAAAATGTAATTTTATTTTTCCAAAATTATGTGTTAACAACATTAAATAGGATTTGAATTACATCTTTTTTCCCATGCTGATTGGTCACACAAAGGTCTTTGAAAAATTCAAGAATATCACTCATGAATGATGCACGTGGATTGTTAAGCTTATATGGAGCTTGTCATTTAAGGTGTTATGGTGATTTTATGTTGGAAGCAGCACTCCCTTTTGCTATAACTTACGTTGAATTGATCAATGAAAGCAAAATGAGCAAAGTGAGCACTGGTCTTGCAAAATAAGCGAGTCATGCCCTAAAGCAGCCACTTCACAAGAATTTCCCGAGGCTTGAGGCAAGATGTTATATTCCACTCTACCAAGAAGAGCCTTCACGTGACAAAGTCTTGCTCCCACTTGGCTGAATTAGATTTCAACTTACTACAAGAGCAACATGAGAAGGAACTTGCAAGATTCCAAAGTTCATTAACATCATATGATAACAAAATCTAAAATTAGCTTCGAGAATATATCTTAACAATGCCTAAACTCTCTATTTTTTGGTTCTATTTTCCAAAGGTTTACTCGTCTAATTTCAATTTACCCTACTAAATAGTGTTTTTGAACATTCTTTTCACTTTTACTTGAACTTTGGATAATTTTAGAATAAAGGTTTCCCATTAAAAAAAAACCTTTATTCTAAAATTATACAACTCATTAATACAATAATCTGTTAGCTATCTGCCAAATAAACCATTTTTGGGTTCTACCACATATATATATATATATATATAAGAGGGACACAAATTTCGTCCTAGTGGGAGAACAAAAAAGAAAACCAACAAAGAAGAAAAAAAATGTAACAAATTATCTTAAATCAAGAATAGGCCCCACGTTTGACCTTTATCTTTGATGTTCGAGTCTAACATGGTAGATTTGTCTTTTAGTCAAACATGTTCGGTAGAAAAATGTTCAGAAAAAAGGACTAAATGGGCAATACCATCTCTAGACAACAACACCAACCGATCTATAATGGCTATGTACTTCTTTGGGGCATCTTCAATGGGAAGATTGAAGATAACTATTTAAGAGAAGATGGGAGAAGTACCAAAATGCCCTAGTTAAACATGCAACCTATCCTAGAAAGATCTCTAATTTACTCTAAAATGATGTTTTTGGTATTTTATTTTAAGGAAGCAATCAAATAACTAATAAGCACTCATCACAAATAATATTTATCCAATCCGCATCACTGAATATCTCATCCATTCAAATTTCAAAAAGAATAAACCGACCATCTTCAAAGGGTTATAGATGGCCGCTATTCCGCTTGGACAAGAATCGTATCTTGAGGTTGAGATCGGATTGCCATCCATGCACACATTATGAATTATCAAATAATCCTATTTTGAGTAATCATAAAAATCTTCCCAATATGCATTAGATAACAAATCATTCAAATATCTCGATTTGATACCAATCGTTCAAATTATGCAATAAAATCAGATATTCAACTTTGGATAATGATCATCACCTAACTCGAAGATATGTTCCCAAGTCAAATTCAACAGAGGCACGTGGACGGAGGTGCTTCGGACGACGACCACCGATGGGGGCACGGCTAGGTAGCCCACGGTAGCTTGGTCGCGGTGGATGTGTTGGGATCAATGAGGGATGTCACCGCAGCCATTCCTGCCTACAAAAATGCAATAAAAAGTGTGACTCGACCTAAGGCAAATGACTTATCGCAAGACTCCCACGATCAACAAAAGGACAAAGCAAACACCGTGTTTCCAATCAATCCTCAGTTCACAAATCCTGCATCAAGTGCTCAAGTATTCTCTTTTCAAGGAATAAAAATTTGGTCGTGAAGTTTAAGCTCTTAAGAACCTTTATGCACGCTGAATATAAACGTTAAAGTCAAATAAGCTTAAGAAAACAATATTCTGCACAAATTCCAGGTTAGTCGTCTACTGAAACAGCGCTTCAACGAAACAAAGGAACTAATGCTAAGCAAAATCTAACAAATCAAGGGATACCATGCAAAGGCTGTGAAGTGAAACCGTGGATAGGTTTGGCGCGGGGGGGATGATGGGTGACGCGGCGATGAATTCTGGTCTCGCTGGAAGTGCTTGAAGACTCGCCTGGTTTGAAGCGTGCACGGCCATTGAGCGCGACGACAAGGCTTGGCGAAAGCGACTGGGCAATCACCAGACGGCGGGTGTTCTTTTATATCGACTGATCCGGACTTCACACCAAGGCCACCGGACGCGATGGTCTCGCCGGAAAACCTACCAAACGAGAGAAAATCGCTGGTCTCTCCTGAATTTCTCTATGAGCGCCGGGACTTGCTGAGGCGCCGGTAAGTAGCTGGACACGGCTGAGCTGTAGTAAGGCAGGAGGATGAGCGTGACGACCAGGCCTGCTGGACGACTCGCAGGAGCCGTTGGGCGCAGCCGCGTGTACGCTGGAGGTGTTGGCTTCGCTACGAGAACTCGCTGGGCGCACTAGAAAGCCAGGAGATTTCACGGCGTCGTTATTTATATTTGGAAGGACACCAGGAGGCCTCGACTCGCCGGGAAACAGCCGGATTCTTTACTGGTGCAGATCAGGTGCGAGGTGAGGAGCGGGAGAAGGAGTTGGGCGGCAAAACCCGAGCTGAACTGCAGGACTGTTTCTAGGAGATCACTGGAGGGTGCTGTTCCGGCGTCGGGACTGCTAGAGTTGCTGCTGGTCGGTGGCTGAAGCATGCTGATCACTTCACCGGGATTTGCTCGAACTATTGCTACGGTGAAGAGCGGCGGCAAAGGCGAGTCACGGCCGTAGGGGCAGCTTGGCAGCATGAGGTTCCAGCCTAGAGGGTTGCTGATGCGGGCGGGGCGTCAGCAGCAGTAGCAGGAGGGATGGCGTGACCCTGGTGGATGGCTCTCGGTGGTCGCGGGCTCGTCGGGCCTGGTTCGTTGGGCTGACGCCAGAGTCGCGGATGCTGATGCTTCATTGGAGTCAACGGAGAAAAGGAAGGACTTGTCGAGGCGGTTGTTTCGCGACGTCCAAATCCAGAACTCTTGATAATCGTTCAAAGCTGTAGAATCGCAGAGGTAGTTGAACTCTTCAGGTTTATAAGGGAAAAATTCAATGAGATCATGGTCGAATTCCAAAAGAGTTTGAAGATAGAATGTAAAGGAAGAAAGTCGAATAGGTGTATCCAAAGGTGAATGACTTAGTAATCAATATACTTAAGGGAAATTATGAGAATGTCTAGAGTTTGCTAAAGAGTAATGTGGAAGATCACGAGAATATCTACTGAATAAACAAAGAAAATAAAGACCAGCCATACTTGCAAAAGCCAAAATGGACCACCATCTTTGGATTTCATTGAAAGAGATGCATGAGTAAACCCCTATATGACGGAGCCAAAACAAGTGGACCCAGAGCAAACCATTTACCTGCTGCAAGATCTGAGGTAATGTGTAGATGGTCCCTTGAAACTTTAAGAGTTAAAGAATACATATTTCGATAGTCAATAGAGCACAAAGACAATACTTTAGTGGACTCAATGGGACCAAAAGTGCAGCAGAATCAATCAAGGAATTCCCCATGAGCAAGGACACTCTTAGAAATATAAGATACTTCCAACGGTTCCAAATTTTCTACAGGAATGCCATTTAGCACAAAGCCAGCTATGGTAAAGATATCTAAAAGAGTGACAGTTTTGGGTCCCCAAGAGAAAAAGAAGCAATTGGTTGATTGGGATAGAAACATATTGCAAAACCCAATAGTCCCCTGTTCAGATCATGGGACAACATACTAACCTCAAGTGTTGTCTCTATCCTTGCTTTTTTTCCAAGCAAGCTTAACTCACAGATAATCCTTCATTCGTAAGTACGATGAGTGGAATTCCACTTCAAACAATGGAAAACCACGAAATCAGAAAGGCGCCGAAGTCCAGATGTCCATCGAGAAGAGTGCTGAAAAGGAAGTATCTCTTCGCGTTTCATTGGTAAACAAGGTTTGAGAGATGGCGGGATGTGTTGATGGTCTAAAGGCAAGGCCCAAGGAGTAGGCATTCGTGATGTTCTTCCATAACACTCAAGAGTCCAAAACGACAATTATCAGCGTCCTCACTTTGTTCTAGATCATCAAAATTAGCAATGTAACTATCTGGGTGAAATTTGGAGGTATTGGATGCAATGGAAGATGCTGAAGTAGACACAGAAAACGAGATGCAAAAGGTTTTAGTGTTTAAGGAAGAAGACAAAAGGAGTATTAAAAGGGAGTCTCTAACATGTATAATAGGGTTGAAGACGATGGCTCGAAATCGCAGTAATCAATTATCTACACAAATTCGAAAGGACGCATCAAAATAATACAGGAAGTAATGATCTGTATTGGCCATGCATAGGAAAAGAAGCGTTTAAAGAAAGAAAGGCATGATTGTGACTAGGAGGAAATCGCACATAAGACAAGATATTTTATTTAAAAGAAATAAATTTCAAATTTACTTCCTTTAAAATGGGACATATGTTAACATTCAATATTAATCATACCATCACCTGTTGATCACGATTGCGAAAAACATGATGGAAGTCAAATGAAATTACGCATGTCCGTCAATAGGATTATAATATATGGTTAACTATCGATGAGCCAGAGGATGAGGATTCAAGGATCGAGAGCAAAGCGAGAAGCCTCCACGTGGTCAATTGTTAAAATAAAACGGCAGATATTAAGTGGCTACCCGAATGATGCCGGTGGTAAGTTTTGGACAAAAACATTCGAAATATACAAAGAAGCATCAAAGGAGGGCACGGTTGAAGAGTGGTTAACATCCAAGAATTTAGGTGTGAAGTCATTGTTGATAAATTAGGACATGATCAAGATAGTTGTAAAAGGAATGAGCGGATTGATTACGAACAAGAAGGAACGTGCTTAAGGTTGGAAGCCGTTATCAAAAATGAATAACTGAGTGGTGGTTACCAAGCTCCTATAAAAATACCACTAATCATCCAACAAGAACCCCTTGAACAACACATCAAATGTTATTTCCTTATTGTATTTTAGTTTTCCCTAGTTGTTATGTTTAGATTTCCTTCGTTGATTAAATTTCATTGATTGTCTATATCTTAGCACGGCATTGTTGATTAAATTCTGACATTGTATTCCTAGTCCAACGTTGTCAATTATATTTCGACATTGTGTCTTCTACCTAGGTGCATTGTCACTTCCGACATTGTATCAAATTATCTTAAAGCTGTACTATTGATTAGATTCCATCATATAGTTCAAATTGGGTCTCAAAATTAGTAAGTCAATTATCAAGATTGTATAGTGCTGTTTAAAATTGAAAATTCAATCTTTAAATTGCATTTGATATCTCTGTTCGGAATTAGCACATAACCTCCGTCCTTTTTAAACAAAAGCCGAGAATGACACTCAGTGAAAGATATTTCGTCACGAAATCAAAACCAGCGAAATAGCACTACTGCTGAAGATGCCTAGGGTTACTAGATGGGGACTGCAGAGGTAGCCGGAGGAGTCGCTGGGACAAGTCTGGCCGCACCAGAACAGCAGCAAGTGGCACAGCGTGGACTAGCGATCAACGGCTGCGAACGCGGCGTCGGTTGGAGCACCGCGAGAGGGCCGCGGTTGCGGTTGCGGTTGCGGTTGCGGCTGGCGTCTGTGGGTCTTTACCGCAAACCCCACAAAACCTGTACGGCACAACTCAAGATTTTCTCCATTAGCTTTCTTTTCGTTTCTTTTCTGTTTTCCTTTCTCATGAAAACGTGCGGACGCCCTTTTTTTGTCCTTTCTTCCTTCTACTTCTGTTGTGAACTGCCCCAGAAAGCTTTTCTCCATTTGCTTTCTCATGAAAACGTGCAGACCTCTTTCCTTTTCCTTCCTTTCTTTTGCTTCTTTTGTGTAAACGTGGATGGAGACCAAAGAGGAAGAGAGGAACAGACCCCCTTGCGTCAGTCCATGGAGAAAAGAGCTTAGCTTCTATCCACCCTTTTGTCTCTGCCCTACTCGGAATTATAGCCGACCTCTCCTTTTCCTTCTGGGCGTATAAGGGGCAGGCAAGAGAGAGACCCCTCGTTTGTCTTTTGTGGCCATGGCATGATATTCATATTTAGTAATGTCAGCCAATTTTTATTTCATGAAACAGATCAATAGCCAGAGAATAAATTTGAAATAAAAATAAAAAATAGAAAAAACTTACTTCTTTGTTCCTGAAAATACAAAAGAGAGAGAGAGAGAGAGGTTATTTTAGAAAAATAAACTCAACATAACATAATGTTCGTCTTTACACAATCAACACAATGTTCGGTCTCCCGGCCCAATATAAGTTCTCATTTTTTAGAATAAAAAATAAATAAAAATTCAAAAATTTAGGGAAAAAAATTTAGAAATTAGATGTTGAGTAGTCTTATTGGATTTTTATGTAAACTTTAGTTTAGAATTAGTTTAACATAAAAATGTGAAAATATTTTGATGAAAATTGGATTCAAGATTGAATAAGCTTTTAGGGTTTTACTATATAGATTTTGAATGTCGTTTTCTTTTAGAGACAATACTAGATTGCAAAAGTTTGATGACTCGAAGCAACTTTTTCTTTTTCTTTTTTTTCAAAAGATCTATACACCTATTTATCGTAATGCTTAGAGATTTACTATCAACTTCCTCATATTATAAGTTATAAATCAACGGAACTCTCTATTACTATTTCCAACCCTCCATCTTCGACTAATTATTATGAAGATGGAATTGTTGAAATATGATGAGACATTCTTCTCTCTCTCTAGGGTATTTACAGGCAAGGAATGGTTACTATTTCAAACCATCTTTAACTAATTATTATGAAGATGGAATTGTTGAAATATGATGAGACATTCTTCTCTCTCTCTATCTCTCTCTCTCTCTCTCTCTCTCTCTCTCTCTAGGGTATTTACAAGCAAGGAATGGCTTAGCAATTCTAGTAATTGCATGGTCATTTTGGGATTTTTCATCTCCCACGATAACAATACGTGCCAAATGCCAGTGGCCCAAGTTATGCACCTGAGTACGGTTGATTTTTAGTAAATGCATTATCATCGGGTTCTATTGGGCTGGTCGATGGACGGCGTTTGACATGGGTACCGTGCAGGATTTTGGAAAGACTCTTTAACCTGCGAGTTCATGCTGTGTTTAGCTTCTTCACCGTTCATTTTCCTATCAGAATTTGGTCTTCCTTTGCGGTTGCTTGCTGCGGACGAGAAGGTTCTACATATTTTCTATTATTACAGTGCGCGGTAACCTTCTGAGTGAAGAGAGTGCCGTGCCCATGCCTTTTCGCTTTCACGGCCTCATAAAGTGCTGCCATCTCGTTAAGAATGGAGATTCCTTTCGCGTTGTGTGGTTCCTGATTTATCAATTTCTAGCTTTCCAATTGATTTTCACGTTGATTTTAGACAGTAGAATTTTGGAAAGGCCCTTTAACCTGCGAATGGTGCAGACTGTCAGACATATCATGAATGCTGTGTTTCGCTTCTCCACCATTATTTTCCTATCAGAATTTGGTCTTCCTCGTTTTCGCTTGCTGCGGACGAGAAGGTTCTACATATTTTCTGTTATTACAGTGCGGTCAACTACTAACTGAGTTCCGATCAAGGTCGGAAAAAAAAAAAAAAACTACTGAGTGATGTGAACGTTGTCCCCATACCTTTTCGCTTTCACGGCCCATGCGATGCTGCAACCTCGTTAAGAATGGAGATATCTACCGAGTTGTGTGGTTCCTGATTTGATTCTGAACTAAAACGTGAAGATCGTTCCTGTGAACGTGTGCAGCGCTTGTGGTCCACATCCGTACCCAACCTCACGTAGTTTATCCAAGGCAGTAGTACTTCATTTTATGTCGTTGTGGATTAGCCTCATTGTTGTTGGTCAGGTCACTCGCAAGTTCCTCCCTTTTTCTATTTCGCAGTGTGCTTTTAGCTCATCACATTCGAACCATCCTGCCTCTCAATGCATTCAAGAAAGTTACCTACCTCTAAATTAGTAGTTTCGCATCTTCCAATTGATTTTCACAATTCTTTTAGACAGTAAAATACCAGTTAAGAGTGCCAAACTCTGGAAAGCTCATTTGAATGTGTTGAGAACTACAGTTACAGGGACTATATAGGCCTAGAGGCCATCGTAACCGTGGAAGAAGCCGGATCGCTATCTCAAATGTGGGATTCTCCTGTTGCACTAAAAATGAATTCTACATGGCCAAGTTCCTGTAGGTGGGCTTTCATTCCGTGCTAATAGTAGATCTCATTCTCTTCTTTCCATACTCCATACCGATCAAATCAATTGGTTTTATAACCATACCATTCTAAATCGCATCCTTTGAAATTCGAAATGAAAATAGCTCATCAAAAGCTTGATTAATCCTTTTTGGACAGATAAATTATGCACTTTATTTCATTCTTCAATGAAAAAAACCGTTCTTACTAAAAGCTTTAATTTTACCCCAACTGACCTATGTATCCCACATCTTGTTGCCACTCATTAACACAGTACACCTGCATAGCTGCATCATCTTTTGAACAATGGGTCCAGTTTTCTAATGTCCAGCTGATGAACTTCTAGTTCACTAATTGCATATCATAACTATTGCACTGGGTCTATGAGCACCGAATGTATGTAATCTTTCAGTGCAATATGAGGATTGGTATAATGATCTCCACCATCCTTGTACAACACATCCATCACTCGCGAGAGGTTGAGAATTCCCATGAGAAGTGGCATTGCGACAGCAGTCGGGCGAAGACACTCCTCATTGATGTCCTTCCACGAGTCATTCACTTGCTTGCGAAGGTTGTTTTCCGCTTCTTGTTCTGTGACACCATATTGCTTCATGTTACATTGCACGGCCGAGTCCAAATGTCCTCTTGATTGTTCAAACTGCAAAGATATGTATAACAAGACATTTAAACAAGACCGTCTATATTCCATAGGAGTTGGGTTGGGTCTACATCTTCATGGAACACTAGCAAGAACAAAAAGTACCTTATGTGTTGCCAAATCATCCATGAGCCTGCAGATGATTGTTGAAGCCTTGAGGATCTTTGGGTCGTTGAACAACCAATCTAGATCGTCTTTTGTGACAATATCAGGCATTCCCACAAAGGACGTGACAGCTAACAATGGGTAACCACTTGATACTAGCGCAATGGACATGTACTCATCCATGGTGGGCTTGTGCTGTTGGTGCAGCCATTTTGCTTCAGCAAAATAGGATCTCGCCTGCCTCTTCATCTGAGAATGCAAAAGATTATATTTCTATCAATCGAGAATGACAGCACTAAGATTGTAGAATATAGTAGGGGTGGTACGATCTTACTGCTTCTACCACATAGCAGAGGCAGTATGATTTTCCTGTGCATGCCAGTATTTCTTCAATTTCAACATAGATATTGATAAGTGCTTTGTAAAACACTTGCATGTACTCTGGAAGTTCATGTATGCAATCAATGTCCCACCTGAAACTATGAGATATTTTAAGATATGGTATAAACTACGTGATAATTTTAAACTTCAGATCGCACAAGGATTTGGGAATCACCATATTACCATATATGAAAAGGTTGATCAATCAAACTCCATCTTCTTTTAACATAGAGTTACTGATCAGATACGTTTTGCCACATCATACAAGTAGTGGTGAAACATAATGTACGTAAAGTAAGACGCACATGCTGCAAACCAAAAGGCAGAAAAGCGAATTTAACCTTTGAATTGCTTGAGTAAAGAGCTCTAGCTCTTCATAGGTGCCATAGACATCATATATGTCATCAAGAACTGAAGTCACTGCGATCACTTTGGTCATCATTCTTCTAGCAACCGCTAATTCGGGCTCAAAATGAACTCCCAGAATCCAAAAATATCCTTCCACGAGCCTGTCTCTTGCAAATGGTAACTTCCTCTTGAAGTCTAAATCCATCCACCACCTACATGTAAAATGGCATTATTCATGTAAATCTTCCGTAGAGTGTAAACTCAAACTATTTAATCATGTGATTCCATAGTTGATGAACCTTGTAATATCAAATAACTCCTTCTGGTGTTGCTTCTGCAAGCGGTTGAAATCTAACTTGGCTAGTGATAGCAGGACTTCATTATGTAAAGGTTCTGCTTCGTACATGGAGATGTATCGTCTGGCCTCGAGCCTCGGCGCCCCTTTACGAATTGTTTGCTTTAAGGCATGACGGACTTGTGTTGCGAGAGGAGGGCTTAGTTGCTCCTTAACGGATTCGAGATGGGTTAAACTGAAAGAAAGCGCTTGATCCAGAACATCTTCTCCATGCACACTCAAATGGCTAGCTTCGTACAAACTTAGTAGTCCCCTTACGTCACTTGCATGTTTCTCACTGAACTTTCCACTGGGGTCCTTGAACTTGTTGAAGATGTCTGCTCATAGATCACAGTGAAATAAGGATTTCTATTGTAAACATCTCTGTTAGACAGAGATTCTTCACGAGCAACAATAACAACCAACTTACAAACGATGGTTGAAGCCACTTTTAGTTATTATTTTTATCTCTTGCCAAGGACAGTCCCTATAACAATTGTTCCTCATGATATGAAAACCATGTGACCTATCATTTAGAGTGTATTAAGTGAACTATATGTAGAAATCACTCTCTGTATCTCTAGCATTTTTCTAAAAGAAACAGTCGCAAACTAGTTGTATTCTAGGGTTTTCCGGGGATATCCGGCATATTTGGTCAAGAACGTGAAGTATGCCACAAGTTTAACGCATTTATGAAGTTCCTTACGGTCAGAATTTTGCCTAGTAGGAGTACTATTTAGGTGCGTTATACTTTTAACAGATTGTGGCTTTGGGGTTCTGTTGTGCAATAACTTGGGCAGGTCGTCTGTAACTTCGGGTGATTGATTGTCGAATGACCTCGATCCACGGTAGAGAAAGGCAAAGGGGATAGATTTTGGACAATAGGAAAAGATCAAAGTATATAGATCATCAATTTTGTGGCTGAGTATTAAAAACAAAAGAAGGCGACTCACCAGATGAAACTCGGTAGCCTTGTTGTCGCAACAATCGGAAGAGGAGAGCAGCCGTGTAGAGGTCATCGATATCCCTGTCTCCATTGTTGCAAACGAAACATGTCTCACTAAGTTGTTTCAACACGTGATCAATGTCACTTGCGAAGTGGTGTGCAATGCCTAATCGTTGTATTTGATCAATCATGTCCAGTTTCAGGGACGGCTTGTCGGCATCAGCGCATAGCATTCTCTTCACCTCGTCATCCAGCTTCTGGATTTCTTGTTCCGCATGCTGATCATGGCCATTTTCCTACACATAACAGCGAAAAACATATGTCAATTTCTCTCTGGTACCGAATGCATGAGAAGTTCACTGGCCCGTAAGGAAGGACGAGAGGGGCTTTCTATTGGTGTCAATTTCTCTCTGATACAAAAGACTGCAGTGGACCGGGCCAAAATCGATATCTTTGTGCATCACACCGCAGCACGTGGATATTTTACTTTGCTCTCACTCGCGCAAGGGCTCTCTCTCTCTCTCTCTCTCTCTCTCTCTCTCTCTCTCTCTCTCTCTCTCTGCTTGATGTTAAAGTCAATTGTGGAGCTCAAGCGGTCTCATGATCTCTCCCGGCCAGTGAGAGGCTGCCTCCTCCTCCAGATCCGGATCCAATGCCTCCAGATCTATAACCTCAACCTCCATGGCCATGGAGGGCGGCGGCTCCTCTATGGCCATGAGACTCAACCGTGACGTCAATATCTCAACAGCTATAGAGGAGTCGCTGATATCATGGTGGCGGAGCGCAGAGAGAGAAAGAGAGACCAGCCTGGAGATGATGAGGACGATGGCAGACGGTGGAGCGACTCAGACATGTGCCCAAGGCTCAGCCTGGAGGCGGCGGCGGCAACTTCACTGGTGGCGAGAGCACAGGGAGAGGCGGCATCTAGTTGCTGTCAGGAGGAGGACCTAATATTTTCTCCTCCTTTCGCTCTCTCATGCACACCGCAACTCGATGTCGCACAGCAACGCTCCGATTATCCCGGAAAGAACTCTATTTTGTTAAAGCCTCCCTTGCCCTTAGCAACGAGAATTCAATTCCATGCCTAAAGATCATTTGTCACTTCTTTTAGTCACATCCGATTTCCTCACCATAGGATGAAGAGATGTGTTCATCTAACTCTAGTCCTCACCGTACCAATTCCAAACGCCACCAGACCTCCCACTCGTGCAGGGGAGTCTCGGGAGAGAGAGGAGAGAGGAGAGAGAAGAGAGCATGCAGGGAAGTCTGACGTATGGGCCCACTTCGGACACGTGTTGGCTACATCAGAGATACCTAATATTTTCTCGAGAAAAAGGAGGGGGAATTTGAAGTTGGTACGAAAAGGACTAGAGTTACGTGGACAAGCACTGGATTTTTTATGGTAAAAAAGCATGGGATAGTCCAAATAATCATAAACTGTAACTAATTATCATCTAGGTATGGTCTGGAGAGGACGTGGGTATTGAATTCTTGAATGCATAAGGTAAAAAAAAAAAAAAATAGAGAAAGAAAGATGGTAAATATGGAATAGCTAAGAGTGTTTATTGAAATTGTGCACCAGGATATTCACGAAGATGTTATTGATAATGATAATTCTCACATTCCTTGTTTACGAGATTTGTTTGGATTTCATGTCGTTTCTTTTCACCTTACATCAAAGGGCTCTCTCACATTTACTTAATATTTTCACTCTTTTTTAGCACAAATTTTAAATTTATAATGAGAATGTCAGAATTTCCTTGGTCATTATAGAGTAACAAAGTGAAGAAGCAAGTTTAAGCACGAGAGGAAGCTTTGTATTATTCCAGATGAAGTGCATAGAAGGAAATTTATTTTCACGTGCTATACCACTACTATTCACGAAATATGTATGCATATATATATATAGTTGAGTCAGAAGCAATGTATTAAATTCTAACCATTGAGCAAGAGCAAGAGGCATATTTGAGGAAGTAATCCCCCCATATGCTTGGATGAAAATTTGCTGAATGGCGTTCAACCACATGGCTTTTATCTTGAGTTGCAAGAGAAGATGGAATTGTTGAAATCGGAAGAGACATTCTTTTCCTTTCTTTTATGGCTTTCTCTAATGAGAGATAGAGAGCACGAGGGGCTTTTCTATGAGTGCCAAAGACATTATTGATGGGTATTTATAGGCAAGGAACGGCTTAGGCTCCATATGGTAACGCTTGTGCTCTTTTACTCTTCGCAGTAGAAGAATAACTAAAATCTGTTTGATAATATCAATTAATTTTTCTACTCCCCGTAATAATAAAGTAATTGGGAAATAGATTTAGAACAAAAACAAAAAGTATAAAAAAATAGTTTCTTATTCTCGAGAACAATTTGTAAAAATAAGTTATTTTTATTTTTATTTTTTTTCTTTTCTTCTTCTTCCTTGCCGCTCGCCGCCCATTTCTTGTTCCTAGAATAATTTCTAGAAATTAAGTTAATTTTTTCTTTTCTAGGCGGCGAGCGGCGAAAAAGAAAAAGATAAGAAAAAAGAAAAAAATTAAAAAAAATATATACATAACAAAAGAAATTGTAGATTATACTAAAAATATTCATATTCTTTTTCTATTTCGAGAATAAAAATTTTGTATAGCTAATAAACACGTTCTTTTACACAAAAATTATTTTAGGAATTAGAAATAAAAAAAATTATTTTTAAAAGAAATGAAATAAAAATATTATCAAACCACATCCTTAATAATTTTAGTAATTGAACTGTTATTTTCGGATTCATCGTTTCCCAGAATAATGATTTGTGCCAAATGCTAGTGGCCCAGGTTTTTTCTTTTTTTTTGGGTCAAAATAGTGGGGCCCAGTTTATGCACGTGAGTATGTGAGGTTCTATCGGGCCGGTTGATGTACGACGTTTAACACGTGTACCGTATAGAATTTCGTAAAGGCTTTTCAACCTGCGAACGGTGAAGGCTGTTGGAGATACCTTGAAAACTGTGTTTTGCTTCTCCACCGTTCATTTGCCAATCAGAATCTAGTCTTCCTTGTCTTCGCTTGCGGCGTGCTAGAATATTTTGTTCTGCACGTTCTCTATTATTGTACCATGGTCGACTACTGACCTGAGTGGTGTGACTGTTGTGCCAATACCTTCTCGCCATCCCAGCCCCATGCGGCGCTACCGCCTCGTCAAGAATGGAAGTATCTTCCGCGGCGTGTGGTCCCTGATTTGACGTGAAGACGTTCCTGTGAACGGGTGCAGCACTATGGGGGCGTGGATTGGTCTTGTCGTTCTCAGACAGGTCATTCTCAATCCGCAGCGTGTTTTTAGCTCATCACATTTGGACCATCCTGCCTCTCAAAGCACTCGAGAAAGCTACCTCTAAATTAGCAATTTCACATCTTCTGATTGATTTTCACATTGCTTTCAGACAATTTGGTCCTATTTGACAACATTTTTATTTCTTTATTTTTCTGTTCTTTTATTCCTTGAAACAGAAAAAGAACAAAAATCTATTTAATAATGTCAGCTAATTTTTCTATTCCTCAAAACAGATTAGTAGCAAGGGAATAAATTGGAATAGAAACACGAAATATAATAAATAAATAAATAGATAAACCTACTTATTTGTTCCCGGAAACACAAAAAATGTTATTTTAGAAAATAAGCTCAACATAATCTAATGTTTGTCTTTATACAGTCGACACAAGGTTCAGTCTCCTAACCCGATCCGAGTTCCCATTTTTCGAAATAAAAAATAAAATAAAATACAATCAAAAAATAAAAATAAAAAATAGGAAAAAATTGAGAAATTAGATTTTGAGTAGTTTTATTAAATTTTAATGTTAATTTCAATTTAGAATTAGTTTAGCATAAAAAATGTAAAAATATTTTGATGAAAATTGGATTCAAAATTGAAAAACTTTTAGGGCTTTACTATATGGATTTTTAACTGTCATTTTTGTTAGAGATAATGCTGGATTGCGAAAGCTTGGTGACTCCAAGCAACTTTTGCTTTTCTTCTCAAAACGTCTATACACCTATTTATTGTAATGCTTAAAGATTTACTATCAATCTCCTCATATTGTGAGTTGTAAACCAACGAGATTTTCCGTTACCACTTCCAAGGAGAAAGTATAAAAAAAGTCATAAACCTATTATATTGGTACCAATTAACTCCTAAACATTTTTGTATCGGTACCAATTCAGTCCATTTAACCAATTTTGGCCAGATGGCGCTGATGCCCAGGGCCATTGGTGAGGTGGCTTCGCTCGGATCTGGGCGAGGCCATGGTGGCCATCGCTAAGCCAAAGGCTCGCCGGCCACTGGTGAGGGCTGTGATGGCCTCACCAATCGCGGGCAAGGCTAGGGCAAGGCTGACCTTGCCCAGATCCAGGTGAAGCCGCCTTGCCTACAGCCCCAGGCAAGGGCCGCAACCTCGGTGAGGGCCAATGGTCGATGAGCCTCTGGCCTGGCGAGGCTACCTTCGCTAGTCGCGGGCGAGGCCACCTTCACTTGAGGCAAGGCCAGGGCGAGGTTGGCCTCACCCAAATCTGGGTGAAGCCGCCTCACTAGTGGCCCTAGGTGAGGCAAGGCGAGGGCCTCGGCCCTCGTTGGCCACCACAGGGACATCCAAGGAGGAACAAGGGAGAAAAGAAAATGGACAAAAAGAAAAAATTAATAAACAATTCGCACAAAATAAAACAATTATTTAAGAAATTGCCACGTTAGCGTCTGGCCATCAACATGCATCCACGTCAGTGCCGACTGGCTAAAATTGGTCAGATGGACTAAATTGGTACCAATACGAAAATGTTTAGGACTAAATTAATTCAATTAAAAAGTTGAGGACTGAATTGGTACAAATATAATAAGTTTAAGACTTTTTTTCGTACTTTTCCCCCATCTCAACCATTTATCTTTAACTAACTATTATATTGGTTTTCTTAGGTCATTTTAGAATATCTTGATCAATTAAATCATTACAAAATTCCAGTATTATCTAAACATGAAATGTTATGTCTCTATATAATTAAAAAAAAAATGGGGTTAGAAATTTTTAGGATCGTACCAAATGCATTTTTGTTCTTTCTCTATTTCGGAAATCTAAATTTTGTACAGTTATCAAACGCATTCTTTTGCTCAGAAACTTGTCCAAAGAGAACTATTTTTTAACAGAAATTGTTCTCGAAAATAAAATGTTATCAAACACACCTTAAATACCAGTCAAGAGGCCAAACTTTAGATATTTCATTTAAATGTGTCAACAGCTACAGTTATGGGGACTATATAGGTCCCGAGGCCATCGTAGCCATGGAAGAAGCTACGTCCCTATCTCAAATGCGGGATTCCTTTGTTACACTAATAATGAATTCTACATGGCCAAGTCCCTATGGGAAGAGCTTTCGTATTACCCTTCAGTAGCATCGCTTTCTTTGAATTAAAATCACAATGAATGACACTAGAGGAAGATGACTTTAAGTATGTGGCCGAGAAAAAGATGTGTTTGCACACTGGCCCTTGTAATTGTTACAAAAATAGATGTTTGATCAATATCTCCTCTACTTCGCCCTCGACCTCCACCTTGATAGCGACCTTGGTCTCGACCTCAACTACAATCTTGATTAGTCTCTCGAATTTGCACAATATCTCTACTCTGCTCCTTCTCATCTCCGATGGTCAACCAAGTTTATGACAACCGAGAGTCCCCTACGAGTTAGAGATGCACAAACATGAATAAAAAATTATCAACCATGGGTTAAATGCGTTAAAATCCTTAAAAGCTACCAATAGGTTAGGTTATACTAAAACTGCGAAATTGAATTTATTTTCGGGAATCGAACATTCGAGTATGTCATGATTCATTTTAAGGACGCCATCTCATCTTTCGGAGAAATTTCGTCGAGTCCGGAATTTTTGCGAAAAATCAATTTTGGACAAAAAGAAATTATGGAAATTCGTATGGGCTGCTCTAAGGGGTTTATTGGCTGCCAAAATTGCTTTGTTTGGAAAGAAATGAGAGGAAATTAGCCATTGGAAAGAGCCTTGACTTCTTGGCTGAAGACTTTGAGGCCAAATGCACTTGAGTGCATGAATATTTCCCTTGGACTCCCATTGGCCCTCACCTTGACTTAGTTTTCCCCCTCTCTCCCTCCTTATTCTCTCTCTCCCTCCTTGTGCGTGAACTTCAGCCAGCCAAACCCCCACCCCTACTGCTTCTTCTTCTTCTTCATTTCCATTTCCCTTGGTGCCACAAGCCTCCAGCAGCCAGCCAGCCCACGCTGCCATCTTCAGTCTAGCACCGCGCCACCTTCAGTTTGCCACCGCCAACCCGTGTCCGCCCAGCAACCCCTATCTTGAGCTGCCGCCCACCTCAACTCAACTCTGTCCTGTTAAGGAAATCCCCTATAATGTTTTGAATATGACGAAATAAATCAAAGGCTACTGACATGATTAATTATTGAGTAACAGATTATGCAGATGATAAAATATGTAAAAGATATTATCCAAAGTTTATTCTGAAGATTTCCAGACTTATGTGTCAAAGTTTGAAGATTGTTAGACTTTAGTGTTAAAGTTTGTTCTACATCAAAAGTCTGTCAACTCTAACAAATTCTAGATTGAACGTAAATGAAGAATCAGAAGACAAACTCTATGCTGAAACTAAACTTATTCAGACTGTGTTCAAACCTTAAGGTTAAATCTGTTCAAAAGCAGATTATGCTCAGACTTAGATTGTAAAGTCTATTGCTCTCAGACTTTACATTCAAAACGAGACCACGTAACACAAGTGCTAAATGTATAACAGTTAGCGATCTGATTTAGATTCAAAATCAAGATTGATTTGATTGACTTAATCTAATTAATTGACAATTGGATCTTGAAGACAAGAACTTTCTATACAAAGAAACTCTACTTATGGAAACCAAGATTCTGTTTGTATGGGCTATTAGAATCAATTTGGGATTCTACTTCTATTACTCAACAGCTACCAAATCTTCTAGATACAAATTTGTCCAATGAGTATATTGGAAGAGGATCCTCGAGATATTGTCTAACGGCTAGTTTGGAAGTAGAGGAGTATTTAAGGGGATCAAGGACCAATGAGCAAGTAAGAAACGGAGTGTAGAATTTATAATTCCAAAGTCTAAGTGACCTTTGATCATACACTTGTCTTTGGTGAGTTTAAACGTTTGTGATCATGAGAGAAATACTAAAAGAGTAACTTAATGAGATAATGTGATATACTACTAAGTGTTTGCACTCAAAGTTGTAATCTCTTGTTAATTGCTAGTGGAATCTAGCCAAGAAGGCTGTTAGCATGGGAGAGTGGACGTAGGCTTAATTTAAGCCGAACCACTATAAATTTTGTGTTCTTATTCTCTTTTCTGAATCTCTTTATTTTGTTTGTAGTTCTATTTAATTGTTAAAGTCTGAACTTGCTCAAAATCTGTTGTTCTTCAAACTTAGTTTCAAAAACAAAATATTTTACTACGTTTAGTGAAAAAATTTCTTCACACTTATTCACCCCCCTCTAGGTGTTCATACTAGCAATTTCACGTTTGACGCCCTCCACAATTCGCACCACCTCACGCCCCCATCATCGAACCACCAGCTCAGCCAGCCCTATCCGTCCGCCAGCCACCCGCCAACTTCGTCCAACCGCCTCAGCCAGCCCACTCGACCACCCGACCAGCTTAACCCTTCGATAGAACCACCCCTTGAGCCGTGAGCTTGCTGGGCTGATTTCAACCCCGGTCGAGCCTCCGTTGGAGAAATGGTTGCCTCGGGATCTCACCGCCGTCACTGTGAACTCGTCACCATTGAATTCCAGTGAGTTAGCTCCCTAATCCCGGATTTGGTGGTTAATTACACTTAGTAGGTTATGTTAGTGTTAATTAGGGATTAGTGGTTAATCTAGTTAGAGTAACTAGTTAGTTAGGATTGATTAGTTTAGTTAGGTTAGTTTGGTTAGGTGGTTAGTTTACTTAGTTAGCCTACCCTAGGTTAGATTAGTTAACTTGGGTTAGTTAGATAACCATGGTTAGGATAATTAACTATGGTTAGGTTAATTAACCATGATTAGTTTAATTAAGTTGGATTAATTAATCGCAATTTATTTAATTAATCATAATTAGTGTAAATAGCGATAGGATAGCAGTTTCATGAAATGTTACGCTGATTTGGTGATCATTATGGATTATTATTGCAAAATTTGATTTTTATGGTATTTAAATAGAAAAAATACCGAGTGTCGATTTTTTACGCCAAATTTTTATGTATTATATAAAATCATGAAATTTTGAAATGAGAGCGTACTACGTTTATTGGTTCGATTTAAATACGTGACCACGCACGATTATTTTACCGAGATTTTTAATACGGATGAAAATTAGCCAACTTCATTATTTGAAAACGAGGCATTTGAACACGAAGTATGGTGTCCTTAGTTAACCTTAATTTATGCGGGGTAGTGAGCCCGTCCTGATGCGTTTACGTGGGACGATGCTTGATTAAGTTCGGATGCCCCATGTCAACAGATGCCGGTCGCAGTGGAGACCAGGTCGATGCTCCTCTATGGAATGTCATCTTAATGCGTTTACGCGGGACGATGACGTGCTCAATGGAGCGAAACAACGCACGGTTATGCCGGATGACTGCCAACTGTTGAGTTGGCCGTGGCCAATGGCTCGTAATAACTGGAACACGCTTGAGTGGTTGTAATGACTGCGCCTGATTATGGGGCAAAATTGTTTGGCACAGAATGAGACGTGTCATAACGATTTTACCTTATAATCGGCACCCATGTGATTATTTGAAAGATAAATTGAGGTATTTCCATTATTAAATACGTTTGATGTATGCATATGATATATGTGACGCACTAATATATAGGAACGTGCTTAGGCGAGGTAAGTTGACGCCTGTATAGGCTGCCTTTGAGTGAATTTGCGTCCTAATCAAGGTTTAAGGTATTGATTCACCGAGATTTATCTCACTCTGTAGTGGTTAACTCTTTTTTAGGGCCGTAGCATGAAAATTTGCCGAGTGCGGATGTGGTGGGCGCATGATGCGACACCTTTTGGCTGGCCCTATCACTAGTGGAGTGTAGGTCACCTAGGACTTTCTTTTGAAATCGACTTGTGAATATAAACTCGTAGGTTAACCGGGTATGTTTATAAAGTGTGGTTTGTGAAAAAGCGTTAGCATATTTTACTATCCCTGTGTTTGATGGTTGTCCAGGTGTTTATTTAATTCGCTTCTGCATGTGCTTAATTGAAAGATAAAAAGAAAGGGTTGGTGACACGTCCTTTGAAATTTCAGTCGACTATCGAAGGATGTGCACGTGCTCGGGATTCGAGGCGTGACACGTGGACAATTTTTAATAATATTATAATATATATTTTTTTAATTTTCTTTTCTTTTCTCTTATTTTTTTCTTTTATTCTTTTTTATTTTTTTTCTCTTTTTCCCTTCACCAATCATCACTAGGCCTCATTAATGGCTAGCAGTGGTCGCCACCCTCATCAACCTTGGGCGAGGGACATCTATGCCTAGACTAGCGAGGGGCTACCCTCGCTTGGCCGGTCGAGGGTGGCCCTCACTTAGGTGGGCGAGTGTAGGCTGCCTTTGCTTGGGCAGGGGATTGCCACCCTCGCCAAGGCAAAGGCTGCCCTCACCAGCCTAAGCCTAGGCAACCCTTGCCCAAGGCCGATAAAGGTGGCCCTAGCTTGAGGCTAGTAGTCGGCAACCTCTATCGGCCATCGATGAGGCTTGATAGTGGTTGGCGAAGAGAAAAGGGGAAAAACAAAGAAGAAAAAAAAAGGAAAAAAAAAAGAATGAAAAGAGAAAAAGGAAAAAATAAATAATTAAAAAAAATAAAATATTATTAAAATTGTCCACGTTAGCTCAATCGTGCCACATAGGAAAGCCAATGTCCTCTTCACGATTTGTGGCCAAAATTAGTTCGATGTACTCAATTGGCAAAACATGGAAATGTTTTAGAACTCAATTGGCAAAATTGAAATACTTAAAGTTGAACTGAGAAAATTACAATAGTTTTAGGACTTTTTGAACGATTTCCCCCAAGTACTAGAGAGAGTAGGATGAATTGATCATAAAGGAACAACTTTTCAATACAAGGATTCTACTCTGCCTTTGCCTCTTGTTCTCCCATTTTTCTTTTTTTCTTTTGTGTGCTGTCAATGGATTAGGGAGTTTCATTGGCAAAACATATCTCATACAAGAGTTAATTTTTACACATGACTTGATTGCAATTCGAAACATAATATTTACTTATCATTTAAGAGTATCAAAGTCGTGACCATTTGATACTCCAATTTATTTTGTGATGTACTAAAACAATGGTGTGGCCACCGAACTAATTGACTTAGAAATAAACATCCCAATAGCTAAGTTTCTCTCAAATTTCCACCCCAAAGGGATGTACATTTGCTGACCAAGGCCCATGATGAACTATACGCAATCATAGCCATCGAAATTTGTGGAATTTGAGTGAAAATCAAGTGACTGACAGCTTTGGTTGGCTCCAGTCCACGCTGCTTGTGATTGGACCGTGTCTAAGATAAGAATTTCCACCCCAAAATACACGCCACATCAACATTAGTAGTGGCTCCTACATTGTTATCAATAATTCTTTAAGAGAAGAGAATTGGACGTGAAAACAAGTAATTGTTTTATATGAAAAGAAGTGATTATTGACATGAAGAGAAGTGATTATTGAGCATAAAAAGTGGAGATGGTTCCAATAAGGTACTCATTTTCGAGAGATGTGTTGTTTTTCTATTATCACATATTGTTTTCTTTTTTTTAAAAAAAAATCTCTTCTTCATAGTACTCTATTGTTCATATTTCTCTCTTCTTATATTTTGTCACAAAAGTTTAATAACACATTCAAGATGAAATTCTAAAAGGAAATCAGAAGAAAAATAAGAGAAAGTAAGAGAAAGGGAAAATGAAAAGAAAAAAAATGAAATAGATACATAAATATTTGAAAAAAAGTTAGAATATAATTAAAATTATTTACGTCAGTGCCAACCATATCACATAGAACAACCAAAGTCCATGTTAGCAATTTTCGATCAAAATTAGCTAGATGGACTCAATTGGTAAAATTGAAAGATTTATGACTGAATTGACAAAAATGTAATATGTTATAATTTTTTGGACAATTTTTCCCAAATACCGATCTAAAGTACCTCACATATATAAAATAATTGCAAGAAATGTGGAAAAATTAGATGATAAATGGAGCTTCATCTAGCTTGCTAGCATACAGTAAAGGGGATCACTACTAGTCCATTGATGCATTAAACGATGAAGCATCATGGAAGCCCCCCGAACAGTATGTCAAAGCTCTTCCAATTGCAATGGCATCGTTAATGAAATTGTTGATGCTTTCAATTGCTGGAGCACATTATTCCTTCTCGATGATCCCGGCTATACTTGGTCCTCTGACAAACCTCTGAAACTTTGAATCGTTTCAGGATGATATCCACTCATCACGTCCAAGGAACTGAAAAGAACCTACGTAGAATCATTTGCATAGGTAAAATGTAAAAACAGAACAGGTTACAGAAACGAGTTTACGTTTAACATTTTCGAAAAAGAAACTTAAAAGGTCCTCTCACCTTGTGACTTTGATGTTGCAGCGGACGAAGGCAGATTCTACATCTCCAAAACAATATCTGAAACCATGGCTTGAAAAGTGAGTTGTGAGGCGACTAAGGAATATGGTCATGGCCTTTAATTTTTCAGTGCCAATGTTTGACCCAAGTGGTCCTGTAAAGAACATAATTTGAACTTTCGTTTTCATCTGGGAAAGTGGCTGCCGATCAAGGTGCAGCTTTTAATTCAAGCATCTTTGCAATATTGGAAGAACAGTGCAGCCAATGAACAAGTAAGCTAACATTGGCTGTACTACTCAGATTATGAAGTTTGTCAATTTACTCCTCCTCATAAAGAAAAAACTTGAGTATATTTCTAATGACGGGTAAATGTCAATTCACGGTTTTGATGCAGAAACCTTCAAATACTTCTCCATCCTTGATTCTTGAAGTGCACCTCTCTAAGAGAGTGCTGGCATAAATCCACTTCTGCAGACAAACAAGCTTCTTGATTAGGAAAGAATGATGAATTTTTGCTGATCGCCTTCTTGTTACTATCTGCGCAAAATTTCCTTGCGTCTACAAAGTTTCACACTGATGGTCTGCTCAATACCAGTCCCGTCATCATCATAGCCATCTAAATCACTGTGAACTGATTCTGCGGACCACCTCCAAGATCGTTGCTTCTTTTGAGGGACAAAAGCTTGGTTAGCTCTTCTGTGGCTTTCGAACTTTTGTGACAACGGATTTCTGCTTGAGATTTTGGTTTTCCCGGCTAACCCTGAAATCAGTTTTCCCAAAAGTCACATTTGCAAGTAATCCATGCGGCAAGTCGGTGAACTCTTTTCATTGTTCTATATTAACCTGATCTGAACCATTAAGGTTTAAACATGACATTAAATTCTGCCAATGCAAGAGATGACATGAAGTTCATGTATATCTACGTAATTTGGTATACTCTCAACAAAACTCGTGCTCTCCAGAAGTGGAATTAGGACGAATTCCACTGAATTCCTCCAAAATATAAGGTACGTTGATTGGAAAAGTAGGCACTTTTTATAATGACATGAAAGCTGTAGGCTCCGAGTAGACTCCTGGTCACTGTAATCAAGATCATGTAGTCATGTAAGGAAATGAGAAGCACGTTCACTGGCCATAGAAGCCCCCATTCACAGCGCAGTTGGCAAGTGCAATGTACACATGGCAACATGGCATTCGCCAGTGGAGAGAAACAGATCAATGAAAGGCCTTTGATTCCACCCTAATGATAGTATGGTAAGCTTCTTAACTTTCTCATCCTTTGTGATGTACATAATGAGTTAAGTATTATTATTTAGAAAAACATGCCAAAATAGTGCTTCCAGTTACGGGCTACTGGAACTTCTTAGGCTTAAGGAGTAGATGACTCCTGTCTCGCCTGCATCCAGCTGAGCAAATGAATCCTTGTATTTGTGTTTGAGAGAGCAGAGTTTGAACAAAATTCATCACTGCCACAGGTGTTTATACTTTCATCTTGAATCAGAGGATTGTGGAGTGTCTGGGATGGAGGCGCTGAAGGTGACTGAGTGACCTGATTGTGGCCCATTCTTGCCAAATGACTCGCGAAAATAAATTGGATAAAGTCAAATTATAGGAGACGTGACGAACAGAACCAATAAAAGCGTCCGACTTGAGATGCCAAGATGATATGGATGAGGCAGTTCTACATCTCCAAAAAGATATCTCAAACCAAGGGTTGACAGATCAATTGGTCAGCTAACTGTTTTAGGATTTTGCTATTCGCCATGCATATCTGGCTATGTTTGATTCAGCAACGTGGACGTGTCATTACATCTTCACTGAACATATTTGACCCTGGTGGTTCCCTGAATGTAGGACTTATGTTCGTCTAGGAAAGTTGCTGCCAATCAAGACATAGCTTTTGGCTAACACATTTATACAGCGCACTGGAAGTGGCAGCACCACAATGAGCAAGTAAGCCAAGAGTGGCTGTACTACTAAGACTACGAAATCCGTTGATTCACTCCTTGTAATGCAACTCCTTACAGTCAGAATCTGTTTTGACCAAGTTTCTGATATCTTCCCCGTTGTTTTTTCCTCTACTAATTATGGCAGTGGTTTATGCCAAAGTATTTCTTAACCAATGATGCTCGAGATGCATTTCAGGGATAAATTTTCTTGTGAATTATTGTACTCAAAAGATGCACCATGAAAAAGAAGGGTTAGCTAACTAAATTTTTTAGTTTCCAATGATACTTTGTGCTGAGAATAAAACAGCACAAAATTATGATAATAAAATGAGTACACGGATAAACGACCTCATTCTTATCTGATGGTACAAGATAGGGCTTTGCAAGAATCTCTAACTAAATATTACATCTGGAAGCCAACTCAAACCGCAACTTAGACAAACATGAAACTGGATCATGAGTAGGGGAGGCTATGTTTTGGAAAGTAAACTGGTGTGCAAGGTTGTGGTACAGACTAACGAGTTCTACAATATCCATAATCACAAATTTCTAATGACAGTAAAGTTCAATTCACGATTTTAATGCTGGAACCTTCGAATATTGATTAAAGAAAAGCTCAACCATGTACGGACCTTCCGCATCCTTGATTTATGAATTGCACCTCTCAAAGTGTGCGCTGGCATGAATCCACTTCTGTAGACAAACATCTTCTTGATAAGGAAAGATAATTACTCTTTCGCCAATCGTTCTTGTTCCCATCTGCACAAATTTCCTTGCATCTACGAAGTATCGCACTGATGGTCCGCTCAATATCAATCTCGTCATCATCGTAGTCATCTCAATCACCGTGAAACAAACTGCCCATTCTGCGGTCCATCTCCAAACTCGAGGGACAGTTGAGGAGTCTATCCAGCAGGAGGTCCACGATTTGTTTTCTGTTTCGCTGCTTGTTTTAAGGGACAAAAGCTTGGTTAACTCTTTCTGTAGCTTTGTAGGATGAAATTGATTCTCCTAGAGATCTTGGTTTTCCCTGCTTCCCCTGAAATCACTTTTCCCAAAAGTAATCCGTGTGGCAGTCAATGAACTCTTCTCAAGGTTCTAGTTTCATCTAATCTAAGCCATTAAGGTTTAACAATATATTAAATTCCACCAATGCAAGAGACAACATCAAGTTCATACATATCTAGATCAATGTGGTCTACTCACGATAAAACCCACGTCCTAGAAGTGGAATAAAGAACAGATTTCCCTGAATTCCTCCAAAATATAAATCAAATGGATTGGAAAAGTAGGCACCTTGTATACTGGTATAAAAGTGGTAAGCTCTGGGTAGATTCCTAGCTACTACAATCAAGATCATCCAATCATGTAAGGATATGATAAGCGCGTTCACTAACCGTGAAAGTACCCGTTCACAGTGCATTTCCATAAGCAAGTCTAGTGTACACATGGTAGCATGCTAACTCGCGTTTGCAAGTGGAGAGAAACAGATCGATGAAAGGCCTTCAATTCTACCCTAATGAGAGTACGGTTCGTTCTTAGCTTTCTCAGCTTTTGCGATGCACAGTACAAAGTCAAGAATCATCCATCACAAAGACATGCCCAAACAGTACTTATGGTGACAGGTTGCTGAAAACTGCATCGGCTTTACGAGTATGCTCCTCCTATCTCATCGCAACCTGTGTTTTTACCTTCATCTTGAGTCAGAGGATCGCGGAGTTTCTGGGATGGAGGTGCTGAAGGTGACTGAGGTGTAGATAAGATTAGTTAAGGTGGTTCAAAATGGCCGATGTAGGCATTTATAATTGGATACAAGGAGCTCGTGGAAACCAGCTGAACAGCTTTTCTTGGTGGTTCCGGGTACATGAACGCGGGTCCTCTCTCGCCACTTGACTCTCCTATGAAAACATATTGGATAAAGTCAATCCAAGGAATGTCACTTGACATATTGGAACGGAAGATCGCAGGCGTTAGAAACTAAGGAATGTTACTTCAGGGATTTTAACCAGTGCTTGACCCCAGATTGGCCTATACATTCTACAACCAATCAAGCAAGTTGTTCAGCACCTATTAGCTTTGAAATTTGAGCGAATGAGGAGCCATTCCAACATGTACAAGACGATTCAATTGTCTTTCTTTCATTAAGATTCACGAATAAGCATGAAAAGCTAAGCTGTTAAAGCTGATCATGCATAGAGATTGAGAACTCCCTCTTGGATCGAGACTACAGACAACTTACATGCACATCTTTCAAACATGTCACTCAGCGAACCATATTCATGATGTGCATGCTTTCGAAGCCAAAAGATCTTCAGATCTTGCAAAGAGAGAACCATCTGCCATCTACCATGATAACACAAACCGCACAAGGCAAGGCTCCCATTTCAGAAACACATCTATGCTGGCAGAAATCAACACTAGCAGAACACAACGACCTTGAAGTCCTCATCTTAGAGAAAGAATCATTTAATATCTTCATTGAATTTTGAAGCCATACGGTCAGATCAACGTAGTCCTTTTCTCATCCCAGGACCAAATAATCATAATATTATAACTAACTAAAAATCACATATGGTTGGCACAGTGGGAAAGCTGGTCTTGTATTCTAGCTCATCAGGCGCTCCACGGGCTTGTCTTCAGTTTAGAAAAGTCTCAGCCCTCAACACATGGGTGTCGGCTATTTTGGCAGAAAACTGTCAATTTGAATTGGTGTAGCACTCTAATTCGCATGTAAGGAAAGAACCTTCATAGCCCGAGCGTGAAGCAATTACCATATTGGAGATACCTTACTGGACAGTGCTTGATTTGGTAGTTCATACAAACCACGGGGGAAAGCTCCCAAAATTCCTTTCACTCGTTAAACTAGCGATGGAACTAACACTCTTTAGTTCCACAAACCTGTACTAGTTGCTGTATGGTATGAGGTCCATTATAGTCCTACTTTCTCTATATAACTTCCTCTGTAAGACCATGAGAGAGATTCTTAAAAGCGTCATTTTACACTAAAATACAATGCATGGAAGGATGATACAAATCGAGCTTCAAGATTTCAGTGCCCCTGCATCTTCATTGCAGCACCGGTGAAGCTTTAATCTCTCATGCAACTATCAGAGCAAACATAATCTAAGTGTAGATTCGAAGAAAGAAGATGAAGCCCTGGTTCATCTTGCTAGGATTCAGGAGATCGTGAACCCTTTCTCATGCGTTAATGAGAGTGCTTGCTGCTCCAGCCATTGCATTTATCCTGACGTTTGCATACAGAAGAAAGGTCATCGAGAGCTTCTAAAATTTGTAGACATGATCTTCGTACATGTGGGTTGTCATGTTCAATGACTGCAGCATCGCTTCTCCTTTTTTGTTGAAGCTGAATACAGAAATCCCACCATTATTAATATCTGTTGCTCGAAACCTGAAAAAGTGACAAAAGAAAGTCAAATAGATATTACAGAGAAAATCTGGCAGTTGTAGAATGACATCCATGAGTTTCATAGACTTTGATGAAGAGCAAGTCAAGGCTATTGCCATTTGGCATAAAGAAATGCAAAACCATCCTTGGATCTTTGCAGATATACAAGAATTGTAGACAGAGGCATTGTACCAAGCCAAGGTAACAATTCTCAGGAAAAAAAAAAAAATTCGCTCATGAGCATTCCTTTTGGACTTTTCATGATGATTGAATACACCAACAGCATTTTTTAAAGAACAATCCAAGAACTGCTTAATAATCATAATCTGCACCTACCTCTCTGGCCCTAGACCAAGAGCTACACATATCAGTGCCCTCAACAGTGATTTGTGGGTCACAACCAGAAAATCTTTCCCCTGGAAAAACAGAAAAGGATGAAGATGAGTGGCAATGCAACTCTCATCAACAAAATATCTCATGATGAGTAGAGAACTAACAGGTGATAGCAAGATCTCCTTCCAAGCCTCTCTTGCTGTCCCCCACAATTCCCTTACAGGGTAAACACCATACACGCAAAAGTTTGATGGATCCTCCCTCCATGTTGTATACTCCTTTGGATATATCTTCCGAGCATCAACTGCCTCCAAATTCTGAGTTTCATTTAGCATACAGGCATATAACAAAAGCTAAAGGTAAAATTTATGAGTGGAAACGAAGTTTATGGCTCAATGAACTTGAAATTTGAATGCTTCAGGAACTTAGCACAGATAAAGCAGTGAAAAGCACAACAAATTTATGTCAACAACAGCTAACATAGGAAGCATTATTGAGATTTGAGGCTCCTGAGTCAGAAGATGATGAGAACTGACCATTTTTCATTCCTTCAAGGTAGAATAGATGGGCCTCCTTCAGTGAATCCAGGAAAATCACTGGCTCTTCCCTTCCTTGCCATAGGACTTCCGCGGTAGTCTGCATTAACACTCAAAAACTGATTGCTGATAAAAGGATGACTAAGTACTAGTTTGACCATCCTGATTATCATTTTCAAACCTTCGCACGGGATATTGGACTTGAGAAACACTGATCAAAGTGGATTTCTGACAAGGCTCGTCTGCACCGCTCAGCTTGCTTCACCCCTGTCTCTGTTAGCACAGAAAGATTTGAGCTTCCCTGTGTTTCATACATGGGAAGATTATTAGCTGAAGAATTACTCTAAAATCATCACAAGTGAAGAAAATATATGATAAAATGACAAGATTTGTCAGGTCACAAACAATCCAAGCAACAGGAAGTGAACTATCTTTCCCTAGTAAAATGTCTATTAACATAATCAGATAACAGCCTAACCTGGACTCTGCCTTCTTCATTCCAAGAGCTAAGACCATGCCTAACAAGAGTGACCCTCTTTGACGAATCCAGCATCTTCCCAGTAAGTGATGTTGTTGCTCTGGAAAAATCATACGCACCACCAGTCACAGAAGCACCGCTTTCAATTCTCTCTGTGGAGGAGGCGTGGGTTAAATCACAATCAACTCAAGTTGAAATGTCCATCTAGAAGTAATCAGCAAGATGGCTACTGCAGATCTCTCTCGGTCTTGCCAATAAATTGAAGATATTCCACAATAAAAGATGCTTTCTAGCTGAAGTAATGCTCAAAACCAACGCATCGCCAAACCAGCCAAATTATACTTTCATGGTTTCTTTTGCCAAATTAAAGTTATGATAAAAGCCCGTGACTTCTGATGGATAAACATAGACTTCGTCCAAGCATAAAGAATTTCTCTTTTTCTTTTCTCTATAATTTCGAAACATAAGATCAGTCATCAACTGTATTGCAGGAATTGCAGAACAACGGCGCTCTATAAGCTCTTCCCACAGTACTCTCCCAACAAATCACTCTTCACCTGCCAGTTTGCATATAAACCTCACTAGTTTTGCATCTCGCTACGCTTGTGCTTCGTCTATCACTCGTTTCACATCAGACGAACGTGGTTTCGCAAATCAACTGGCATTCCGAATCAGACAGTCGCATCCGACAGACAACCCAAAAGACTTCAGTGAAATCAGTCACTGCACGTCTACTCTACTCTTTAGACATAACAAACGCCGCACATTCAGAAAGACACGGAAGAAGAAGAAGAAGATGGAGAAGAAGAGTCGTCACCCTCGGTTAAAGGCGGCGCGGGGCTTGCCTCGCTCCGCACCGCGGGAACGGCCGAGCTGCGGCGGCGGCGGAGCTCCGGTGGCCTCTGGACGCCGACCCGGAACCTCGACGACCTCGAGGAGGAGGTCGCGAACGGGGGGCTCGTCAGGGCGGTGATGACTCCCGGAACCATCTTTTCCGGCCGACGAATGCCTTCGATCGACGACTTCCGATGCGGGCGAGAGAGAGCAATGCCAGATGCTTTGAGCGATGCGGGACCGCGTTCCGGACACAACGAATGTTGTCCTCACGAGTGTGGAGGATATGCCCTGTCAGATACTCGTGCCGGCGAGATTTTTATGACGTGGTCCGTGGCTCATGAGAACCTCGTCGTCAGTGATTCCTAAGCTTTTTGTAATTTGTCTCATTAGATAGTTTTTCGCCAATTGAAAATTAAATAGGGAAAAGGCCATCAAAAACTTCAAATTTTATTCAAAGTGATAAATTTATCTTAAACTTTTTTTGTGATATGAAAAACCTTAAACTTTGCAAACTGTAACATATTTAACCCACCAAAGACATTTTTGTCTTATTTCTTCTATTTTCTTATTTCTTTTTTTTCCTTCTTTTTTTCTTTTTTGTCTTATGACAAAAGGAAGCCAGCGTTCGGCGAGGGCTGCCCTCGCCGATGTCGGCCCTCGGTTGGGTCGGGCGAGGGCCTCCCTTGCTTGATGTTGGCGCCAACCCCTCCCCGAACATTGGCTTCCCTCCGCCAACTTCGCCATGGCCGGCAGAGAGAAGAAAGAAGAAGAAGAAAAAAAAAAAGTAAAAAGACTAAAATATCCTATAGTTTAGGATAAATGTGTTACATAGATAAAAGTTCAGGATTTTTTGTGTCACAAAAAAAAATTTGGGTAAATGTATTACGATTAGTAAAGTTCAGGATTTTTCATTCAAAAAAAATGGGTAAATTTGTTGCTTTGGGTAAAGTTTGGAATTTTTGGTGTTTTTTTTCCATAATAATATTTATCTGAATATTTTCGTTCATTCATTTTGATAAGTGGTGTAAGCAATCGGTTTTTGAAAAATATTTTTTAATTTATTTATTTTTTGAGAAATAAATGAAACTTGTTTCTATATCAGTTTTTTCATTTTGCAATTGAATCTTTTCTTACTAAATATACAAATAGAAATACTAACGTGAATTGGCATATCGACATCAAGTCAGCGCTGATTGGACTAATTGAAAATACTATGGATTTGTTTGTGGCGTTTATGATGATGACCATGGTCAAAATATTCAAAAATAATAATCTAAAACTGTCGTAGGAATAGAGAGAGAAGAGGGAAGCCGGTGGGGAGCCGCCAGTCGGGCATGGCTGCCCAAGGGCTGCCGGCCTGGCTGGCCTCTGGCGACACGGGGCGGGAGTACTGCTGCCGCCTTTCGATTCAGAGAGGAAGAGGGAGTATAACTTATTCGTTCGCAAATGCTCTTCAAATTGCTGGGGAAAGGGTCACGTTGGAGAACAGTGCGTCTGGCGATGAGGGTATTGAACGTCGTCCGATGAGGAGCAGGGGGGCATTTTGGGACGGTTTTGTGTGGTACGAGAAGCAATTTGAGAAAATGCTGTTTAGGGAGAACTTGAATCTGGTCAATATGGGGAATATACGAAAATTTCATTCAATTATGTCTGTCTTTTCTGAAGAGTTTATTCAAGAAATTCAAAACGGTCAATCAAAGAAGGCCTCTTTGGGTCCCATTATTTTGCTGAAAACTTTTTGCCGGGAACCTCTTTCTCATTTTTTGCATAGCTCATAAAAATGTGAAATAAAAAATCATTTCATAATCAATGGAAAATGCATGTTAAATTTATAAAAATGATTTTATTTTTTATGAATCATATAAGTTTTCAAAATACTCTACACTCAGTCCAAATAGCTCAGATCTTGGGCACAAGGGCCCCAATGATTGTGCACAAGTCCATAGAGGCCAGGTTCGAGACCTCAATTGAGCTAAGATTCTCAAAGCGGCCATGCGTGGGTACTAATCTTTCATGCACAAGTTATTAGTGCTTGGACCTGGTTCTACAAAAGCTAGGCTCAATCTCAAGCTCAAGTCTCATGAGATTGAACCTTGGACCTCAGTGTCTGTGCCTGGGTCCACAAATGCCCCAAATCCCTTGTGGCCATGTCCCGTTACCTAGTTCTTGTGTCCAAATCACTTGCACCCCCACATCCATCGAGGCTAAGCCCAATTCCTTAGTTATTGGGCCTCACTCCATAAAGGTTGGGTCCCAAACCCAAGTCCCCATGCCTAGGTCTCCAATGACCATGCTCGAGTATCTCGCTCTCATGCCCAAGCCAGCAACACTTGAGCTTGGGAGGTTACCCAAGCTGGGTCCTCGAGTCTTGAATGCAAGACCTCGGGTATTGACCGTCGTCCGATGAGGAGTGAGGGGGCATTTTGGGACGGTTTTGTGTGGTACAAGAAGCATTTTGAGAAAATGCTGTTTAGGGAGAACTTGAATCTGGTCAATATGGGGAATATACGAAAATTTCATTCGATTATGTCTTATCTTGTCTTTTCCAAAGAGTTTATTCAAGAAATTCTAAACGGTCAATCAAAGAAAGCCGAGTTCTTCTACCAAAAAGAACACAAGCCAAATCGTTAGGCCTCTTTGGGTCCCATTATTTTGCTGAAAACTTTTTGCCAGAAACCTCTCTCATTTTTTGCATAGCTCATAAAAATGATTTAAAAAAAAAAACATTTCATAATCAATGAAAAATGCATGTTAAATTTATAAAATGATTTTCTCTTTTACAAATCATATAGTTTTTCAAAATACTCTACACTCAATCCAAAAACCTCATATCTTGGGCACGAGAACCCCAATGATTGTGCCCAAGTCCATAAAGGCCAAGCTCAAGACCTCAATTGAGCTAGGGTTCTCAAAGTGGCTATGCATGGGTACTAATCTCTAGTGCACAAGTTATCAATACTTGGACCTAGGTCCATGAAAGTTAGGCTCAATCTCAAGCTCAAGTCTCTTGAGATTGAGCCTTGGACCTTAATGTATGTGCCTGGGTCCACAAATGCCCCAAGTCCCCCATGGCCATACCGCGTTACCTAGCTCTTGTGGTCAAATCACTTGCACCCCCAAAGGTTGGGCCCCACCCGAGTCCCCATGTCTAGGTCTCTAATGACCATGCTCGAGTACCTCGCTCTCATGCCCAAGTTAGCAACACTCAAGCTTGGAAGTTACTCGACCTAGGTCCTTGAGTCTTGAATGCAAGACCTTGGGTGAAACTTGAGACTTTTTTTTCTCAAATACATTTGAGGAGTTTCTTTTGTGACCAACGTCAAGTGATAATTTCCATATTATTTGCAAAATGCAATCAAACCTAGGAAAACGATCATTTACGTTGAAAATAAATTTATTTGAAAATATTATCCTGCAAAGTTAATTTTTAGTCAACTATAGGGAGCTTATTAGGACCATATTTATTAAGTATAATTAATTTATGGATCGCTAAGAATTGATGTTTCAAATAATGCTATGCATTGTTAAATATATGACAACAAATCTTGCAACAACAAAAAGAAAAATAATAAATCTTCTTAAATAGTCATCATCTATCATACGAGGAAAAAATATAAGAACAAATAAGTTAGATTACGTTACACAACATATAAAAGGTAAACCACCTTACTTTTTTTTTCTAGGTGCTTATGTCAACCATAACAGAAAAAGTGTCCATAAAATATCAGAAGAGATAAAAAAGGTAAGGAAAATCTAATCCGACAAAACACTTTTCAAATTTCAAGGATATAGCATTTGTAATTCTTATACTACCCGAACAGTACATTTCTTCGCAGAAAAATGAAAATTGGAATTTTTTTTTTATCTGTAGATTTTCTCAACACGCTTTCTCGAAAAATAATTTTTCATAAAAAAAAATTCTAAACATCTCACGTAATAAACCGTGCAAAACGTAAACCCACCGCCATCCCGAGAATAGTTGACCCTTCTCCTGTCCGTCTCCCCTCTATAAATACCCCCTCACCCCCTTCGTCCGTCACTTTTCGGAGAGACTCGCGATCTCTCCCTCAGCACAATCCCGTGCGCGAGCGGCCGCGCTGCGGAGAACTTCCCTCCCAAAAGAATCGAACTCCAGTTCGAACGAACGAACGAACGAACTCGCTTCCGAACTCGAACCGCTAACGCCGTAAAGCTCAATCCGAGGGGGAGAATCCAGGGGGCGATTTAGGGTTTCGAAGCTCGCGGCGGCCATGATGGAGGACGAGCAGGAGTACGATCCGGCGTACGCCGAGGGGGAGGGGGAGGAGGACGACGACGAGATCACGCAGGAGGACGCGTGGGCCGTCATCTCGGCCTACTTCGAGGACAAGGGCCTGGTGCGGCAGCAGCTCGACTCCTTCGACGAGTTCATCCAGAACACGATGCAGGAGATCGTGGACGAGTCCGCCGACATCGAGATTCGCCCCGAGTCGCAGCACAACCCCGGCCACCAGCCCGATTTCGCCGAGGTCGGTTTCTTCGTGTTCCGCTGGAAACGAGCTCGCGAGCTTCTTTTTGCGCGTTTTGGATTTCGATGATTCGGACGGGGTTTTAGGTTAGTGACGGGCTGGTTTGAGGACGGGAGTGTTCGAGTTGTGGTTTTGGAGATGGTCTAGCTCTAGGCGATTGCGATTCTTCAGTGAATACGGTTATAACTGTGCACATCGCATAGGCTGTTCTTGGTTGGAGCAGCTTATGAGTCTTGCTTACAGAAGTGGTTCGGAAACCTTGTCCATTTGAGGTTTGTGAGGCACGTTGTCGAGTTTGAACGTACTTAGTTTCGTAACATCAGTTCATGGGGTTCTCTCTTAGCTCGGGAGTTCGGCAGTGGTCTTCAGCTGTTGAGAATTTGATAAGCCTTAGTTGAGGTTATTTTGAAAAGATATGTACGCCGGAAGGCTTTCCCATGGTGAAATATTCTGTCTTTTTCTGGTTGTGGAAAAACTGGTTTCATTTTGTTGCTGAAAGTCCTGTTGTACACGGCAGCAGCATTTGAGAAGTGAGAACTTTAGAGGAATGAAAGGGCAAAATATTTGAATTCCTTTTTGTTCTTTAAGTTAATTAAGACCAAATTGAGGCTAGATTAATTTCAGGCTTAGTCTGTGCTCTTAAGTCCAAGTTGGATTTGAGAAAGGATGGAGTTGGTTCGATATTTGTTCAAAATTACATATATATGATGAGTATTTCTCATGTCTTTTCATTTTTGTGGTGTAACTTCCAACGTTACCAGATGATGGCAAATTCCACTTTTAGCATTTGAAATTGTGAAGTTCTTGCATATTACTCTGGTCAAAGTTACAAAGCAATATTATTCCCACAAAGTGGGTGAATAGTCTGTCAAGTAATGTTTGCGGGATAAAGTCAACTGTATCATGTGTGAACCAAGCATAGAAACAATGCTATGAAATTCTGTATACCAGACCCCTGTTGATTATCATTCGTATAGTCATAGACCCCCTCAAATGTCGTTTGTCTGATTGGATCCATCTAGGACACAGAATACAAAAAGATATTGATCCCTTTTGTGATGGATAAGGGTGCTCTCCTCTCCTTTTGTAATGTTAATGAGACACATAATCGTGCAAAAGATTAAATGACAGTGACTTTGGTGGAGAGAATTTTAAAGAATTGCTGAGGGAGGAGAAATTTCTGAGTGGTGATATATGGCTAGTTGATGACAGTGGGTTGGAAAACTTGACTAGACAGCGTGACTTCATAGAGTTGCTTGTTTTGATTACATGTTAGTCAAGTTTGCTAAGTAACTACTTTTGCAATCGCATCTTGCTTCTCTCTTAATGCTTTTGGTTGGCCTGCAGACCATATATAAAATCAACTTTGGTCAAATATACTTGAGTAAGCCGATGATGACCGAGTCAGATGGAGAAACGGCAACTTTATTTCCCAAAGCTGCAAGGTTGAGAAATCTGACGTACTCAGCTCCCTTGTATGTTGATGTTTCCATGAGAGTTATCAAGAAGGGACATGATGGTGAAGAACTCACTGAACCTCAGGACTTGCAAAAAGTTTTTATTGGAAAGGTCTGTTATTTGAGTACTAGTATGGTGATATTGTATATTGGGAAGCAGCACATGTTAACTGTTTTGATGTCATTGTTATTAGGTCCCTATAATGCTCCGATCAAGCTATTGCACATTATACCAGAATTCAGAGAAGGATTTGACTGAACTTGGAGAGTGTCCTTATGACCAAGGTGGTTATTTTATCATTAATGGAAGTGAAAAGGTTTTAATTGCTCAGGAGAAGATGAGCACCAACCATGTGTATGTGTTCAAGAAGAGGCAGCCCAATAAGTATGCCTATGTTGCGGAAGTTCGGTCAATGGCTGAATCTCAAAATAGGCCACCCAGCACAATGTTTGTCCGCATGCTTTCTCGCACAAGTGCCAAAGGGGTAATGCAATTTCTCTGTTCCTTCTCTGTGTGCACTTCTGTTTTTCTGGGTGTTGATCGTTCTAATTGGGGTTTGGGGTTTGGGGTCTGCAACGACAAGGTTGGTGGGTTTGGAAGGGTGCGATGGTTCATTTTTACTTCTAACTGCTTGAATACATGGCTGTTGTAATTGGAAAACTGCAGGGATCTTCAGGGCAGTATATCCGGGCGACTCTTCCGTATATTCGGACAGAGATCCCTATAATAATTGTGTTTCGAGCTCTGGGTTTTGTTGCTGACAAGGACATACTGGAGCATATATGTTATGACTTCTCTGATACTAAAATGATGGAGTTGCTTCGTCCTTCTCTTGAGGAAGCATTTGTAATACAAAATCAACAGGTATTTTTGTTTCTGTCACCTCTTCTTCTGGGATAAAAGGCAATCACATGGAGAGGTCGAATCTTTCTAGGTCGCATTTGATCTCCCAGGCTGATGCATAAATATTCTTTTTCAGGCTGGGTCTGCTAAGGGAGTTAGTTGCCTTGAGCATGACTTTTTATTGTTCACTAGGATGAGGAAATGGACTTCTGTTTCTAAGTAATAAGTGGAAAGACATGAGCTATTTGCTTGATAATAGATTTATGGTTTTTTCTGTTTACCGTCTGCGACTTTTATCTATACAAGAGTTTATGATGTTTTATCAGTTTATAATTTCTAGTTAACAGTTTTGTAATTAGAATGATGTAACTATATTTCTTGATGTCAGAGTATGTGATATCTTTACATTTTTTTCCTTGCATATGAACCGCATTTTTCTTGTGTCTACCAAGAAATAAGTTGAGTCTTGTAGTTCCAGCACAAGTTATCTGGCCTTCTTGACATGATCTAGCCTTCTTTTAACTGTAGGTTGCTCTAGACTACATTGGTAAGCGAGGAGCGACAGTTGGTGTGACTCGAGAAAAACGTATAAAGTATGTGGCAACCACTGTAACATTTGCTTCAGGCAACTTTTGATTGTATTGTGGTGACTTATGTCCTTCTTTCTTTGTGCAGGTATGCCAAAGAAATCCTTCAGAAAGAAATGCTTCCACATGTTGGTGTTGAAGAGTATTGCGAGACAAAAAAAGCTTATTACTTTGGGTAGGTTCATTTCTCCTCAAAACGTAATTTTTCATGGAGACACAGCAAGTGCTTAGTAAGTCTGTGCTGCTTGCACCAGATACATCATCCATCGGCTTCTTTTATGTGCTCTTGGTCGAAGGCCAGAAGATGACCGTGATCACTATGGCAACAAGAGGCTAGATCTTGCTGGACCTTTACTTGGAGGCTTGTTCAGAATGGTCTGTCCTATGGAAGTGTCTGTTGTGGAATTCCCTTGCCGGTTCATTATTTTTTCTGTGCTCTAAGATTATTTTCCTTTCGGTATATGCAGCTTTTTAGAAAATTGACAAGGGATGTTAGGGGATATGTGCAGAAGGTTAATTACTATATCCCCTTCTACTGAACCACATGTTGGCCATACCACTTCTGTGTCCTTACCAGTGTTCATGAATGACAGTGTGTTGACAATGGAAAGGATGTCAACCTCCAATTCGCAATAAAAGCAAAAACCATAACTAGTGGTCTTAAGTACTCGCTTGCCACGGGGAACTGGGGACAAGCCAATGCTGCTGGAACAAGAGCTGGAGTGTCACAGGTTTATTGCATTTTCTTTTTCCGAAGCTGCCTTTTAAGTTTGTTATGCTAATGTACCCAATGCTTTTGAATTTCGATTATGAGGATTTTTTCCTCAGTGCTGTTGATGGGAAACTTTTATTGATATTCAGGTGCTGAATCGGTTAACATATGCTTCGACGTTGTCACATCTGAGAAGACTAAATTCACCAATAGGACGTGAAGGTAAAGTTAGTTACTCTGGGAGCTCCAGTTGTGTGGATTGTTCTTACTGTCGAGAATGTTTTATCAACAGTTATCAAGGCATGTGCTTGTTTTTCTCATATTTTTTTCCCGTGAGTAATGCTTTTCTCTACAGGTAAATTGGCAAAGCCACGACAGCTGCACAATTCGCAATGGGGAATGATGTGTCCAGCCGAGACTCCTGAGGGACAAGTGAGTATTTTTCCTATTAGCGAATATCTACGTTGGTTTGTGAAGATAATCTCTTATTTTATGGTGTCTTTAAATTCAATTGATATGTTAATCAGGCTTGCGGACTGGTGAAGAATCTTGCTTTGATGGTCTATATTACAGTCGGGTCAGCAGCATATCCCATATTGGAATTTTTGGAAGAATGGGGCACAGAGAATTTTGAGGTTGTCAAAGTGTTTTGGCTAATTGTTCTAGTTCTGTGTTTTCTTAAGGATTTTTAACAAATTTTATCGTTCATTCATGGTAGGAAATTTCTCCTGTGGTTATTCCTCAAGCGACGAAAATTTTTGTCAACGGTTGCTGGGTTGGCATCCATCGTGATCCTGATATGTTGGTGAAAACGTTACGACGGTTGAGGAGAAGGGTGAGTGCATAAGATCTTTTATGTTTAGTAGTTAAGAGTACTTCTTGTCAGGCTTTTTCTGGATCAGCAGCATGTTTTCCAATGTTCTTGTTATGATAAGGATATCTAGATACTAATTGTTGAAGAGATTGAGAGTTAGCTCCTGGTGCTGATGGGCTCTCACATTGTGCAGGTTGATGTCAATACTGAAGTCGGGGTTGTCAGAGATATCAGATTGAAGGAACTGAGGATATACACTGATTATGGACGGTGTAGTCGTCCACTGTTTATAGTTGAGAAACAGAGACTTCTAATAAAGAAGCAGCATATACATGCATTGCAACTGAGAGTATGCCTTCGAATGTAAACCTGTTATTTGCCTGAAGCACTGCTGGTGCTTATTTTGAGTCTTTATCTGCTTTCCAGGAAGGGAGCCCGGACGATGTGGGGTGGCATGAGTTAGTGGCTAAGGGATTCATAGAGTATATCGACACTGAGGAAGAAGAAACTACTATGATTTCCATGACCATTAATGTGAGTGGATAGATTTCTCAGAATAAGCATGTTTTGGAGCATCTCAGTGACACACCCAATTTAAATTGCCCGACATCTGTTTCAGGACCTTGTGCAAGCACGGCTTAACCCTGAGGAGGCATATTCAGAAACTTACACCCACTGTGAAATCCATCCATCATTGATCCTAGGTGTTTGTGCTTCAATCATACCGTTCCCTGACCATAACCAGGTAGGCCAGTCATGCCAATGAACTTCATTTATCAAAGTTAATCATAGGAATTCAACTTAAAGTGAAGTTTTTCTTTTGGTGGGCTAGTCTCCACGTAATACGTATCAATCAGCAATGGGAAAGCAAGCCATGGGAATTTACGTCACCAACTACCAATTTCGGATGGTGGGTTTTCACTCCAGATTTTTATAATTTTTTTTGTTCCCTTAATATAATCAATTCTTGCTTAAAACATGTTATCTTTCCAGGATACATTGGCATATGTGCTATACTACCCTCAAAAGCCTCTTGTTACTACACGAGCTATGGAGCACCTTCACTTCAGGCAGCTCCCTGCTGGCATTGTAAGCATTTAGTTTTGGGAGTGGGTTGCATCTTTTGCCTATGTCATGATCTTATCATGCTTCGTCACACCTTTTGTATCTTGATTTGGTTAGAATGCCATTGTCGCCATTGCTTGCTATTCTGGGTACAATCAAGAAGATTCCGTCATTATGAACCAGTCATCAATAGATCGTGGATTTTTCCGATCTCTGTTTTTCCGATCATACAGGTAAAGATGCTACTGGCTTGGTGATAAACCCGTTGATATTTTAAATTATTTCCAATTTAGTTTTAATATTGCGTTAAAACTATTCTCTTAGGGATGAGGAGAAAAAGATGGGGACTCTGGTCAAAGAGGATTTCGGTCGTCCTGACAGAGCCAATACAATGGTGAGAACCATTTGAATGCTCTTCATCCTTTCCTATTGTGAAAGTAGTGGAATCTAACTTCATCTTTGTTGCACAGGGCATGAGGCATGGCTCCTATGATAAATTGGACGATGATGGCCTTGCCCCTCCTGTGAGTACTTGCACGTCCACTGGATAACCTGTTTTTGGTTTAAAGATAGGTTTCGCTTAATTCAGTTTTCTGTGATAGGGAACGAGGGTTTCAGGTGAAGATGTCATTATTGGAAAAACAACTCCAATCGCACAAGATGATGCTCAGGGACAAGCCTCCCGTTATTCAAGGCGCGATCACAGCATAAGTTTACGGCACAGTGAGACTGGGATAGTTGATCAGGTTAGGCCTGCGTTGACTTCACTGATACAGGCTAAGCGTACTGTTTCTTTTGGTTCTGAATTAATGATTGCTTACTGTTGGTTTACTATTTCAATAGAGATTCTTGCGGTAATCAAACCTTCTATTTTGATTCGATCCCCTTTATACTTTGGTGAATGCAGGTTCTGCTGACGACAAATGCTGATGGCTTGAGATTTGTCAAAGTAAGAGTGAGATCTGTTCGAATACCTCAAATTGGGGATAAATTTAGCAGTAGGCATGGGCAAAAAGGAACAGTGGGCATGACATACACGCAAGAAGACATGCCTTGGACTGTGGAAGGCATTACACCTGATATAGTCGTGAACCCACATGCTATTCCCTCTCGCATGACAATTGGGCAGCTTATTGAGTGTATCATGGGCAAGGTTGCTGCCCACATGGGAAAGGAAGGAGATGCTACTCCATTCACAGATGTGACTGTGAGTTCTGATGTCTCCTAATCTTTTTGTTTTGGCCTAGATTTTGTAAATGCTCATTAGAATCTTGGGAGTTAGGTGATGCAGTTTAGATATGATGGAGTAAGGAGGTGGAGGCATATCATATATATTTTCCATTTGGCAGAGATAGGGCTACTTTTCTCAAGCTGCATTGCCAAATGTGCTTTGTATAAGAACAATGGCTCCTCAACCTGATCTGGAGAGACATTTTCACTTGTTTTGTTACATGCTGTGATTGCGGGGATTAATTATTTGTTTAATGGGGTGTCAGGTTGGAGGATAAGCTTTTACTTTTGCTTTCGAGCTGCATTTTTCATGTTGGAAGTTGGTCATAACTGCGTAGTTATACATTCCTTTGTTTTTAGTTGTGACAGCAAGACTTGATGTCTAATCCCTATTTTCTGATACTTAGGTGGATAACATCAGCAAAGCGCTTCATAAATGTGGGTATCAGATGCGAGGATTCGAGACAATGTATAATGGTCACACTGGCCGGCGGCTCACTGCTATGATTTTCCTGGGTCCAACATATTATCAGAGACTCAAGCACATGGTGGATGATAAGATCCATTCCCGTGGTCGGGGTCCTGTGCAAATTCTTACAAGGCAGCCTGCCGAGGGACGATCTCGAGATGGTGGTCTCCGATTCGGAGAGATGGAAAGAGATTGCATGATTGCTCATGGAGCCGCTCATTTTCTCAAGGAGAGGTTGTTTGACCAAAGTGATGCGTATAGAGTCCATGTGTGTGAACGCTGTGGATTGATTGCCATTGCAAACCTGAAGAAGAATTCTTTTGAGTGCAGAGGTTGCAAAAACAAAACCGACATTGTTCAGGTGTGTATTGCTTTCATCCAGTGCTTACTTCTCACCTCTGATTAAGTTAGGGTAGAGTCAAAAGTGTTGGTTCGCTCTTTAGATTTAAGCTCTGGGTTTGTTATTTTCTCTGTGGGCTCTGCATGCTTCTGTAGTTGGATAGGCTGAGGCTGTCTAACTTGTCCTAGGCGATAATCGTATTTGTCATGATAACGCACAAATGATGTTCTCTCATGACCTTGTGCAGGTTCACATTCCTTATGCTTGTAAATTGCTCTTCCAAGAGCTTATGTCAATGGCCATAGCACCTAGAATGCTCACCAAGGATATCAAACCAGCAAAGGACCAGAAGAAAAAGGGTGCTTGAACTCGGGTAGTTGAGATTCCATTTGGTTCGATTGGTCGAGCGCTGCTGTTTTGTATGGCCTTGTACTTATAAGTGTCAACCATCTAATTATCTGTAATGAGGGACTCGGTTCTTCTCGGTAAAGGACATGTCCCTGCGATGTAAGGCATCAGTGTTCAGCTTAAAGTAAATTCTTGTTTATTTGTCCAAAGGACTGAAATTTTACCTAGCAAAGGAATTGTATGTTAAATCAATCTGCTGAGTGAAGACAAGATATCCCCTGTATTCGAGCCTCGATAATTCTCGGCGCAAAAACCAATTTTAGTTATAATGGCTGTCTGTACGTAGAATGTCTTCCGGCTTAACCGGAAAACTAGGATGATACCGGTTCAATAGGAAGTTGGGCCCTTGAGTCTTTTGTCCATGTACCTTTCTCTTACATTTTTCCTCGATCCCCTGGTCTAATTGCAAATCAAGACCTGTCATCACCACCTGATTTGAACAGGGTTTCAGTCCCGTTCACACCAATTGGCACGATCGTTTTTTGATGATTAAGGACCTTCCTTGCATGGTGTACTGCAGCTTTAGGTTTGCAGCCGATTGAAATCGCATTTCAATATGGTCCTAAGTTGGCAGGACCGGTTGTAGTTTAAGGTAGGAGAAGAGGTGTTGGAACAAGATATGTAAGCCCGTGTGGAGATCTCTACATTGTGTAGGAACTGATAAGGAAATTAAAATTTTTAAAGCAAAAATAACCGAGACAATAGATCGGTCGAGTCAATAGAACTTGGTATTTCGGGAATCCTAGGAGGCGAGGAATCTTGATTAATCCTTGAATCCCGACCGGTTTGGACCGTCGGAGAAATTGAATTTAATTCTGGCGCCGGAAAACCTGACTCCGGTTCACTGGTGAACCGGATGCAATCGCGAGCGAGACGGGTCGTCGGGTTCGGCCGGCGTCCCCTGAACCGTCGCCACTGCGCAGTTATTTCAATTTCGCTACTGTCTGGGAGTGTAGAGAGAGAGAGAGAGAGAGAGAGAGCATGGAAGCCCAAGAAGAGCTCAGGGAAGAACGAATGGCGGAAGACGAGGTGGAGGAGGAGGAAGAAGAAGAAGGGCCGCCTCCTGGATGGGAGTCCGGGCCCCCTCCGCCGTTGCCGACCTCACCTCGCTCCGCGAGAATCGAGACCAGCGCCGCTATGGAAGTAGTAGGAGAAGAGCAGAAGGAACAACTGAATGAAGCCGAAGAGAGAGAACAGGAAGAGGAAAAGGAAGAAGAAGAAAGTCCGCCTCCTGGTTGGGAAGCCGCTGCGTGTCCCTCGATCGGACAGCAAAGCGAGGGGACGGAAAGCGAAGCAGTCGCGCTTGTAGGAGAAGAGAGGGCGGCGGGAGAGAGAATAGAGGAGGAGCAGGAGGAGGAGGAGGAACAGGACGGTCCGCCTCCTGGTTGGGAAGCCGGCGCTCGTCCCTCGCTCGAACCGGGGAGCGAGGGTATGGAAAGCGAAGCAGTCATGGAAGAGGAAGCGAAGGAGGAAGTGGACGGTCTGTCTTCTGGCTGGGGAATCGATCCTCATCGTCCGATCGAGCCGCCGCGGAGTGAGAGAATGGTGAAGAGCGAGGAAATGGAGGAGGCGGAGGAAGCGGAGGAGGACGGTCCACCTCCTGGTTGGGGAATCGATTCTCATCCTTCGGTCGAGCCGCAAAGCGAGAGAATCGAGAGCGAAGAATCCGCACGAGAAAATGCGATGGGAGAGAGAGCGAAGAAAGAACGAGGAGTGGAGGACGGTCCGCCACCTGGTTGGGGAATCGGTCCACATTCTACGATCGAGCCGCAAAGCGAGACGATTGAGAGCGAAGGAGCCGCGGAAGAAAATGGGATCGGAGAGAGAGCGGAGGGAGACGAAATGGAGGAGGACGGCCCGCCTCCTGGTTGGGGAAACGCTCCTCATCGGTCGATCGAACCAGGGAGCGAGGGAATCGAGAGCGAACGAGTTGTGGAAGAAAAGAGAGTGAAGGACGACGGCGCACCTCCTGGTTGGGAACCTGCCCCACCGCCGCCCGCCTCTAAGGTGCCGCAGCCAGCGCCATCCACGTTAATGCCGTCGGCCTCGCAGCCTGGTCGGCGTACCTCAGGTCAGTGCGACCGACCACATCCCAAGTTCATTTTTTGATGAGTGGTAGTTGCTTTAGCAGGTGGTCTGTAGCGTCATTCTCTTTTGATCCTCTAAAGTTCATTGCAAGAGGTGATTTTCACTTCGTCGTTGCTCGGACGGTTGACATGATCTAATGGTCAGTCCTTTACTATGAGTAAGCTTTCGGGTGGAGATGAATCCGGAGATCCTTCGTTTCATTGGTACTGTCCTTCGATGGTTGCGATACCTGTTTTGTTCTGATGAATAGGTTTCTTGTGGAGATTATAGCTCTAGTCTTAGCAGGCTATCTGCAAGATGAACGTCTGATTGGTGGTTTTTGAGGGCATTCTTGTTTATTCACACATTCAAGAGCTTATAGTGGCTTCGCGCTTGCTTCTTCTTTTACTGTTTCATCTATGTATTTTTTTTTTTAATCTTTCATCACATTATCTGGGCACAATTTGCTGTGTTATATATGGAAATGTTGGCCCTATTGAGTAAAATTTGTGTAATGATGGTTCCTCATTCTCTGAATGCTCATCTTTGTAATAGAAAATTGGGAAACAGCCATCTTTTGGATTGTTCTTTCAACATTTCTTTGGTAAGAACTGGTTGTTTAAGCAAAGAGAAGAGTGCATTTAATTTAAGCTGACCATGCTTCATGAGGGGATGCGTGTGGATTGTTAGCTTGTACTTCTTTACCATACTGTTGTACTCTGCTATCAGGTCGTTGTTTTGGTAGACTTAGGATTAGACAAGTCAAACTCATCAGCCTCTTTTGGAGTCTATTCATGTTTCGGAGGCTCATATCTGCTATTTTTTCATGCAATCACGACAACATCTTGATGCTTGATGTCTTATTGAGACAATGATGCTGCAGAAATGGCTCAAATGGTTTGTGGTTCCTGCCAAAGATTGATTTCATATCAGCCAGGAGCCAAATATGTGCAATGCTTATGCTGCAAGACGATTAACTTTGTGTTGGAAGGTTTATCTCTTAATCTTTACTGGCATTACTTTTATTGTCATCTTTCCTTTTCTCCTTTCAAGAACTATACAATTTGACAGTACTTCGAACTCATATCGTCTGTGTGTTGATTGATAGACCAGCAAGTGCATTGATTGTTGCTGCGTAATGTCTAGTTACTCCCTATTCTTCTTCTTCACAGAGCTAAAAGAACTCATTAGTGTGTGACCATGTTCTGAGCTGCACAGTGGCATTATCCTCTAGAAGATTCCATGACTGGTTCAAGACTTTTTGTTGCAGTAAAAATATGTTGTCATACCATCAGTCCTATATGTTTCATGACACCACAGTTTCTTAGAATATGCAATTGGCTTGTTGGTTTATGCAGAATTGTTGTCTTACATGTAGGACATAAGATTGTTTCGTGCTTAATCTTGTGATCTTGGATTTTAACCTTTTGCCTTTTCTTTTAGAATGGGGATGGGATTGGTGAGATTGGGTTGTGGTAGGAAGAGGGAGTCAAAGATAGATATGTGGCATGGTAGATGTAGGTTGAGGAACAAGACTGTTTTATAGTAGCGAAATTTTTTTGACTTGCTTTATGTATGCATGATGTATTTGTTCTGGACATATCATTGTGATAAAAATTGATGCAATTACGTCTGTACTTCTTCCTTGATGCTTGGATGCAAAAGTTTTTACAATAGGAAATACTCTCTATGGCAACCATTTGAGAATTTATTATAGTCTGATCCAGCTTGAATATCTTGGACCTGCTTTATGTATGCATGATGAATTCGTGTCGCTGTGATAACAATTGATGCAATTACAACTGTACTTCTTCCTCGATGCTTGGATGCAAAATTTTTTAAAATAGGAAGTACTCTCTATAGCAACTATTAGAGAAATCATTATTGTCTGATCCAGATCGAGCCTGATCCTGGAAAAAAGAGAGAAGAGTAAGCCTTTCAAGAAGAGACCTAAATCTGCCTGTAACATGTCACTTTGTTAAGAAATTTGTCAAAATTCACATGAATGTCATGTGCCTTGAGAAATTAAACTGGAAGAGTTCAACAGTAAGTAGTTATTGGAGGTCAAGTGACTTAAGTCGAGTCTGTTGGAAAAGTAAATAGGTGCCTGGGTGATATACCATACTATAAGTTTTAAGAAGCTGATTGTTAGCATGTATTGAGTTAACAGGATAGTTTTCCCCCAATGTCATATCAGCTTGAAATTGTCTTTTGCATTAGTTTCAGGCTGAAAATGGTTATATCCTTTGTCGGTTAAAGTTTTGCCTCTAATTCTGCAGCTTTTGCCACAGTAGTATGAAATCTTATCACATAATAATATGATGGAGGGATACAACTGATGAGCAATTCCTCTTTAATTTTGCATTCAGACTAAATATGTCATATTTCTATTGCAAGAAGAGCATAAATGAAGAAGGGACAAAACAATTCAGTGTTGAAGCTGAAGTTGTTCGCTGTCTAAAATAAATTATGGTGTTCCTACCACTGCAGAGTGGAGTCTAGTTTGGCTGGAAACTTCTTTCTGTTAGTCAGCGATGTATGTCTTTGTCTTACTGAAAAACAAAATACTGTCTTTGTTCTTGTTTCTTCAGAGCATCAGGTTGGACAAGTTAAGTGTGGTACATGTGCGATGTTGCTTATGTACCCATATGGCGCTCCAGCAGTCAAGTGTTCGGCCTGCCGTTCTGTGACAGAAATTGGGGTATGCAAACTGTTTGCTTGAATAACTTTTGCATGACCATACTTGGTAGATATATCTTTTAACTTCCTTCATCCATGGAGTGGGTTCCCATGGAAAACATCAGTGGCAGTAGAAATTTTTGGGTCCCATGATCCTTAAGGTCCCTTTAGGACATATATAACCATTTTTGTGACTGGAAATATTTCATGTTGATGGACTTCTACTTTTTGTAGACTTGAGGAACCAAATTACAATTGTATGTATCTTTTTTAACTGTTGGCCAATGCTCGTTGGACACCCAAGTTGAATTAGATACTTGTATGATTTAGCTGTGATTTTGAAGATTTTGAGTGGTGGGGTGTTATTCCCGTTTCTGGTCCCTCTTGGCTAGTCTTAAATTGATCACTAAGTCTGTATTATTTTCTTAATTTTTCTTTTTACTTGAAACTATTTAACATATTGAGGCAACAAAGTTACTTTCCCTCCATTGGCACGGTCTCATTGACAAGAGCTGGCACTTGGGTGACCGATTGAATATATTCATGGTTGTTTACAAGCATCAGTCCTTTCCATGTACATCAAACTTTAACTTGATTTGTTTATGGTAATGCCTAAACTGAGTATTAATCTGTATCACTAGGAGCACAACAAAAGGTCCCCATGGGCGGTACAGCAGGGGAGACTTCCCCCTCCCAGTACAGTTCCTTGATGGGCACACGCAAATCTACAGTTCTGCAGGTAGTATCATTTTCTGAATGCTTTTTCCGGTCTAAGTGCATGTTTGTTATATCATCCACATAATTGAGATATGCTTGCTGAATCCCGAATTTATACTTCCCCAGTTGGAACTTTGTTATGCCTTGTTATTATGTGCTGCCCTGCATCCGAGTAGGCTTCTATTCTCATACGGAAGTGCTCTAAAAATCTGTGTATGCTTCTTGTGCAGATGTTAACATCAACGGGGAATGAAGGCAAATTCTTTGCATCTGCACAAGCTACGCTCATGCTTTTTGGACTCATTTCTTCGGGCGCCTGCAGTATGAAAACCCAAAAAGGTCCCTGCAGCCAGATTTGCAGTTTCAGAGGATCTCAGCCAGAGATAAGTTAAGACCTAACAGCTGCATCAAAACGATCCTCAAAATATTTCCCTAATACTGCTGGCGTGTGAGATGTTTTTGCCTGCCTGGGTCTGTTCCTAGAAGCCAATCAAGGATTGCTAGTTAGAACGCGATTAGTATCCGAGTTCAAGTCCCTTATGTACATGCCTATGTATTAGTTCTTGAAGCCTGAAAAATTTATGTGCCGTATGATCTGCTTCTCAAACTTTTGCCCTGAGATTAATTTCTGCACCTGAGCAATCGCTTGAAGACTTTGGTCCCTCTGAACATTTTATGAACCGACGGCAGCAAACCGCGACATGGCGATGGTCGTGTTTTCGGAAGTGCTGCTGCTTTTAAAGAATATTCGGAACAGATACGCAGTAACGTGTTTCCACCTCAACGTTAGAATCGTGGATGGGCTACGTTAATGACTATCTCTGGGTAAGTGGGTCTTTGGCGAGCTCACTGGGACCGTGGTCGTCCATCTTCGTTTTGCTGGCAGACGAGATCTTTGCGATTGACAAGCCAGCTGGGTTGGTTTGCCAAGTTCCAAATTAAGATTCTGTTTGATTTACAGAAAATAATTTATAGGAAAATATTTTCTGAACTTTTTGATGTTCATTTCACAGAAGATTTCACAGAAGATGAGTTGATTTGGTTGGGAAAAACATTTTCCAAGAAGGGAAAAAAGGTTTTTAAAATAGGAGAAAATATTTTATAGTTTTGAGAAAGAGCAAAAACATTTTTCACATCTTCTTTCACCTCATTTTCTGTCATCAAATACTTTTTACTTTTATTATTTTTTAATCTTTTAAGTATTGATTTTTAATTATTTTTAATTATTTTTCCTTTTTTCCTTTTCTTTCTTTTTTCTTTTTTTCTTCATTGGCTGATCGTCAGCCTGACAAAAAAAGGAGAAAAAAATTAAAAAATCAATTTTAAAAATATAATAAAAGAATTATTGAAATTGTTGCATGGAGGAAAAGTTTTTCCGTATTAACAATGAAAAATATTTTCTAGCTGATTTTCAGATTTCAGTTGAATATTGAAAAATATGATTATTTTTTTTTAGAAAAAATGCTTCATATAATACATTTTTTTTAAAATATTATATTTATGCAAAACCGAATGGAGTCTAAATGAAGTGCAAATGTATAGTTGATTGCAATATTGCTAATGAGGAAAAACAATGAAAATACGGTGGGGGGGGGGGGGGGAGATGAAGAGACATAACTTTCGATGTCTACTTTAATGCCAAAACTTTATGTTAGATTGTTTAAATGATGAATTGGAGAGGAAAAATTGATTATTTTGATGCTTTTGGTGATGAATTCATGTAACGAAATTTTAATGTCTATGTAGCTTTCTTATAAAAAAAGAAAGTCCCATGTGGATGATGACTTGCCCTTTGAACTCATTCTCTCTCAGTTCTCTGTTCTCCTCTCATCCAGAAAATAGTTTCACTTGGCTTGAAACTTAAGCTCTCAAGAAGTCAGGATTCATCTTCAATGACGACCCCACCTTCCATAGCAAGCGCAATCTATTCCCCTTCCCCCAACCCTAGGTTGACATCACCACCTTCGTCTCCTTCTGTTCCCACTGCGGCTCGACCACCTGCAATAATGCCTCCTCCGATCTCCATGTCCCCTTCCGCAAGCTCCGGCACACCGTCGACTCCCTTGCCTCCCGCCTCTCTGCTATGGGCATTCGCTAGGGTGACATCGTCCTCCGTTGAACCTTCATTACGGTCCTTTGTTATTGTCAGTCCTCAAAATACCACCTTAAAAATTGCAATTCCGGTGAAACAAAATCACACAAATGAAGTAGCAAACTCTATTGTAAGTTTCGGTCATTAATTTTGCCCCAAATCCACGGTTGTAAGGGTATGGTTTGAGAAAGAAGCTGAATTTTTCCCCAAATCACTTATTGTGACGTTAGGGTTTGAAGAAAGGTTGAATAGAGGTATCTTTTAGTCCACTAAACTAGGGGTGTCAAGAACCGAATCGAAAACCGAACCGAACCGAACCGAAAACCGAACCGAACCGAACCGAAAAAATCGGTTTTTTCGATTCGATTCGGTTTTCGGTTCGGTTCCCGTTAAAAACCGAAATATCTTTTATCGGTTCGGTTTTTATCGGTTAACCGAACCGAACCGAACCATGAACCGATAAAATCTCTTTTATCGGTTCGGTTTATTCTCTCCCGTCCCGTCTGTCCCGACTCTAGGTTTTATTCTGTCTCAACTCTGGCCCTCTCCTCTCGTCTCGTGTCTCCTCTTGGTCGGCTTGGAGGTGCAACGGCGACGGCGGCAGGGACGGCGACGGCGGCAGGGACGGCGACTGCAACGGCGACGGCGGTAGGGACGGCGACTGCGACGGCGACGGCAACCGATTGAGGGACAGAGCCCCTCTTCCTTCTGCGACGGCGCGCGCTCTGCTTTGGACTGGGGGGCGGCCAAAGTCTCTCCTTCGTCACTTTACACGCTGTTTGGCTAAGACCAAACAAAGATCTCCTCCTCCTCGTCTTCTGCTACCTTGGGAAACCGCAGTGCAACCCCCCTCCCTCTCTTTCTCTCGTAAAGGTGACTGCTTTTCTCTCGAATCTTGGTTGATGGTGATTCTCGCGTGCAATTCGTGCGCATCGGGTGTGTCAGAGGGTCGTCAAATTGATGAATTTTGTGGGTGGAGTTCAGCTTGACATTCAGCTGGACTGATCGGATGAACTGGGCTCTACTTTCGTTTTGTAAAAATTGCTTTTTGTCCCCTGGGCGGGGAGTTGATTTTGGAATTAACTCCAATGCGATGGCAAGTTCTCTTTGAATTCGCTCCCTCTCTCAGCCCCGTTGTCTTAAGTGAGGGTGAGGTGACATAGCGGGTGGTATTCCAACATTGAATGCTTGAATAGACCTATCTACCCAAAATTCCTGAGAAGATATGATGTTTTCATGTTTCCTTGCACAACTTATTAGGGTCGGTGCAAAGGGTAGTAAAGGCTCTCTTTCTGTTTTGCATGTCCCAAATTGCATTCTGGACGAGAGTAGAAGCTAATTTGTGACGATCGAAAGTTTGATTATGCTTCTTCTGATTTATATAATGATTCTGAGTTGTTTAATGTGTCATTAGGGATTCAAACTGATTCTGAGTTTTCATTTGTAGTGCTCATTGGATAACAGATCTCAAGGAATACATCCCTCTCTGTGTGATTGAGGGGAATGCTTGTTAACTTCTTTCACACGATGTTTATGGAGAAAATCCATCATGGCAGAGCATCGAGTATTAACAATAAGCTCAAGTAAATAAAGAAACAATTGAAAAAGCAGTTGTTTTATAATTTTTTTTCTAAAGAAATGACTGGGATGAGAGAAGTTAGGTCTGAACTTTGGATATATGTTAGCCTTTCTTTCTGCTATTCTTATGTGTCTCCATTATAGCGAGTTGTGGCTATGGTAATTGGTGCACTAGCTTCTCCGGATCATGTATTTACTTACCTCGTTGGCTCTTCCTAATACAGTTTTGCTTTTGATCTGAATTTTGCAGCTTGAGAGTATTTGCATTTGCAGGGGTTATTGGAGTCTTCATTCTTCTTCCAGTGAACTGCACTGGTGATCAGCTTGAGGATATTGACTTTGTTGATTTTTCAAACAACTCACTGGATGTATTTACAATATCAAATGTAAATAATGGATCAAACAGGTATGTTCTTTGTTTTTTTTTTGCTCATCTGTTTTTTGTTAATTTCTATGACTGTTGGCAGGGAAGAATGAGTAGTATATATGTTTGTATCCTTATATAACTTTGACCAAAGTTGAATGATTTGTGAGAAGGTTTATATGTTACCATTCTATCAGTCATTTACAAAGCATTAACTCTTCCTGCAGCCTCGAACCTGATAAATTGCCTTTTTCTATGACAATGGAAGCTTGAACGATCTCTTTCTCTTTGTTGCAGCGTCTTCGTCGACTTAGCCCTTTCTTTATTCCAAGGATTTTGATCAACATGGCATCGGGTCATGTGAGCATGAAATATGGTTTCCAGGTGAGTACACAACCATGGCCAGATGATTTTGTATTATAAAACTATCCAGAGACAACAGGATAACTTTCTCTGTTATGATCTGTCTCTGTTATGTGTCCTTGCCTTCTTCAGAGGGAATTTATCTATAATTATGCATCTTATGTAAAAATGGTTTTCAAAAAAAAAAAAAAAAAAACCGAAAACCGAAAACCGAAAACCGAAACCCAAAATTTGAAAACCGAAAAACCGAACCGAACCGAACCGAACAGTTCGGTTCGGTTCGGTTCGGTTCGGTTCTTATTCGGTTCGGTTCGGAAATTTTCTCTAACGGTTCGGTTCGGTTCGGTTTTTCAAAAAAACCGAACCGAACCGAACCGTTTACACCCCTACACTAAACCAGTCGAGATTATTTGGGGCAATCATGGGTCAAATGGTATTGTTTAGGACTATTATTAGTTGTTAGGTACGCCTGCCACGCCTGATTTCCAGCATCTCACATCTGAGTTGCCATTTTTCTTTTTTAAAGTGACACTTTGATCCGACAAAAAGTGTTTGCACCAAATTGAGTGCCGCACAAAAGTGATAATATTTTTAGTGTCACTTTTTCACAGACATCACATTATGAGAAATAGCATGTGAGGAAGAAGTTGCAAATAAAATATTAAAAATAGGTCAAACAATGGTAGGACTCGGGTCTCTCTCCAAACCATAAACATGAAATGGCGAAAATAAAACCTAAGCACAAAGCGTAAGCCGCCAAATAAACTGAAATATATTTGGGAACCACCGTCTCAAAGCCTCTTGAGCTCTAAAAGCCCTTGGGCAAATATAGAGAAGCAGTATGCAAAAATTGCGCAAAAGAAATCCACAGAATAAGGACGCGTTTGGTAACGATTCTGTTCCGGGGAACTAATTTTGACAAGAAATGATTATTTTTTATTTTGTTCTCGGAAACTGATTCTGAGTAAAAGAACGTGTTTAGTAAATGTCCAAAATTTCTGATTCTGGAATAGAATTGCGTTTGATAACGTGTTCATTGATTCTTTTCTAAATTAATTTCTTTTAATTTTTAAATAATTTTTTTTACTTCTTTTCTTTTCTTTTTTTTCCTTTTTCTCCTATTTTTCTTCTTCTTCTTGTGGCCGGTTGCCGGACCGGCGACCGGTCGGATGAGGGCCATCGACCTCACCAGAGCGTCGCTGACCCTCGGCGAGGCTGGCCCTCGTCGGCCGAGCCTCGCTGACAGTTGGGTGAGGCTCGCCCAGCCTCGCTGGTGGACAGGCGGGCCTCGTCGGGGCTTGGCAAGGCTCGCCTGGCCACTGGTCGGGCTAGGCGAGCCTCGCCCAGCCTCGTCGAGACTCGGCCTCGCCGGTGGATAGGCGAGCCTCACCGGGGCTTGGCGAGGCTCACCTGGCCACATGCTGGGCTAGGCGAGCCTCGCCGGGGTTGGGCGAGGCCCACTTGGCCATCGATCAGGCTAGGCGAGCTCGGCCGGTGGCCAGGCGAGCCTCTCCCAGCCCCGGCGAGGCTCACCTGGCCATCGGTGAGGCTCGGCCTCCCTAGATCTAGCGGGGCCGAGCCTCGTTGGTGGCTGGGTTTGCCTCCGGTGAGCTAGCCGGACCTCGCCTTGGCCAGGCGAGCCTTCGGTGGGTGGCGACTGGCGGCGGGCGGTGGGCGGTGGCGGACGGCGGCGGTCGGCGGCAGGCGGCGGGGGCAGCGAACGACGGTCACGGGATGGCGAAAGGGAAGAAGAAGAGTTTTATTGTGTTGATTCTCTTTTTGATTCTCAAATGCAGAATCAACTTTTTTTTTTTTATTCTTAAATCTTGTCTCAAACTGATTCTAGGAACAAATTTGTTCCCGAGAACAAAAATTTTACCAAACGCGATTCTCGTTCCAAACTGATTTTGAGAACAAAAAATCATAATCAAGTACTGTTTGGCACGTTGCCAAACAGGGCCTAAGTGACTAGGGTCTTCAAGTCTTAAATTCATTTAAAATCCAATGTAAAATTCCCATTATCACCACCTTAGATACAATCAGGCAAAGACAACCTTAAAAATTATTTGTTTCTCTCCGCTAGCATGTAGAGATGAATTGACTTCCCGGTCAAAGGTGTAATGCGCCACAAAATGAGGAGCAATTCAAATCCATCTGAATCTATTAGAAGATCCATGGCTCCAAATTCTCGATAGAGAACTTTAGATGGAGGTTTCATTCATGTTTGAAACCATGTTAAGTTAGCTCCTCGGCCAATGATTTAATTTTTAGAAATGTAATTTAATTAGCACCACAAAATGAGGAGAGAATTCAAATTCATCTAAATCGATAAGAAGATTCATGGCTCCTAATTCTTGAAAGATAATCATAGATGAAGGCTTTATTCAAGTTTGAAATCAAGTTAGCTCCTCAGCTAATGATTTGATTTTTAGAAATGTAATTTGATTAATTTTTTGTAGATGAAAAAATCGAGTGAGTTGGATTTAGAAGTGCGGAGTTCTAGAATCATCTAGTTGAAAAGCATTGCCTATAGAAAAATACTTATAGAATAGCATTGCGGAGTTCTATGTGCATATATATGAGATGACTGCAAAAATTGACTTGGTCTTCAAAACCGCTGCCCTCTATGAGATGACCTGGTTAAAAAGCTAAAAAAACGTTATCTTAATTCATGGATAAAACCTCATATTTGTTGATTTCCTGAATCTCATAATGTTTCTCTTATGGATGATCATGCTTCTTAGGCCATACCATTTAACGATCGAGCTCATCGGATTTGCACATCGCCCTCCAAGGGAAGTTATTTGACAGATCTAGTTTCTCGTACAAGACCAAATTTAGGACCAATGAATAAACTTCCCGTAGGTGAAAGTTGAGTAGCTCGTGAAAAGTTAGTTGATTTATTTAAAGTGACATCTTTTTGTTAGGATGTCGGATAATCTACTTCCCGAACTCAATCAAATTAGCTCCTTAGTCAATGATTTAATTTTAAGAAATGTAATTTAATGACCTTTCCACAAATGGAAAAAAAAAACGGTTAGTTGGATTTAGGATCGTAGCCAAAGATGATCTGGCGAAATGCATGTTCATAAGAAATTTCGAGTACTGTTTACAACCTTCCCATAAGGATTGTGAGGTTTATAGTTGACTTGGTCTTTTGAAATTTTTCATATGATTCCTATTTGTTATATCTTATCATCATTGATTTGGTTAGTCTGATGATTACAGCAATCAGAGTAATGAGCCACTCTGATCCTTCTTGTGATTGCATGAATCTGAGTATTCAACAAGCATCACACGTGATGTTTCTTATATTATGCGTAACACCATCAAGATATTCATTCCATATCATAATGATTAAAATGATTAATTAGCTCCTCAGCCAATTATTTTTTATAGAAATGTAATTTTATAGACTTGCTTGATGCAAAAAATGAGTTGGAGTTAGAGAGGTCGTCCTCTAGGGATGGTATAGTTGAAAAACATACTTTCGATCTTTATATTTATTGATTTGTTAAAAATGTAATGTTCAACTACATCTTCTCTTCTGGTTGTTAGCATGATTATGCTTTCCGAATTGAATCGTGTTATCTCCTCAGCCAATGGTTTGATTTTTGGATATACGATTTGATAAGCTTTCTGTAAGTGCAAAAATTGAGTAACTCTCTTCAGGGGATGATTCTCAACTTGTGGATATTGATAACTCTCTTTAGGAGATGATCCAGTTGAGAAGTTTGTTGATTTCTTTAAACTCATAATGTTCAATGACATCTTTTTCATTTGGACGTTAGGATGATTTTTCTTGCTGAACTAAGCGAAGTCAACTCCTCAGCTGATGATCTGATTTCTAGAAGTATAAGTTGATGAGGTCTCCGTAGACACAATAATTGAATTTAGGATCCGAGCCTTTAGAAGATGATCCAGTTGAAAAGGATGCGTACAGAAAAGTCAACCACTTGAATACTTGGTATAAGAAGATTACGCTACAGAAAAAAGTTATTTATTTCTCTAATTAAGCACCGTGAAGCTTACCGATTGCCCCATACTCTTCGCCATCCTTGAATTATATAAGGAAGTAATGATGATTTTCTTTCTTTTTCTTTATTGCTACCAGATTTCCTCACACATTTTGAACATTCCCTTCTCATAATATAGCGTGATCTTCTAATATTTCTTGTGATATTGGTAAACGTCATTGATCACTGATATTCATTCCATATGATAGAAATCAATATGCTTGAGCTCTCACCACCTGACGCCACTGCGAAGTCTCTCACCATCTCTCTCTCTCGTCATGTGCTTGAGCTCGTATGTCGCAGCCATCAGAGCCCGAGCTCGCTGAAACTATGAGCTCGACTTTGTGGGGCTCGTGTGACTCAACGAACTACGTGACAAAGCCTGCAGCGGCCATGCTGGCTCTATCACAAAGCTCTTGGTCTCCCATGTTGTGGCCACGGTGGACCTCGATATGGACAAGATTAGAGGCAAAGCCCGTGACGACGATGGGCTCGGCTGGGATGCAGCGACCGAGCAGTTGTGGGGGTAGGAAAGAGATGATGGAGGAGAGAGAAAGGCGGGTTATGTTTGTTCGTTTTTGGGACGAGGTTAGTTTGGGAAAAGGATAGCAAGTTGGTAGAAGATGAGTGGAGGAGATGTCAGAGTTAAAGAATAATAATGCCACGTAAAATTTGTGTACATTTCATTGCGTAACAATGAAGGTTACATTAGCCTATTTATAAGTTTCATGAAATGATAGAATAAGATGACAAATCAATCAAGATATGCACAATTAAATAGAGATATTCGCATATCTTGAGAGACACAAAAAACTATTATAATTATACTATATATCTCTAACATTCCTCTTAAATGTAAAGTGCATTGAAGATGTCAACTTGAGTATGAACACAAATCTAAACAATGTCCAACAACTAAGATGTGGTGGATGAGATTGCGTCCAACAGCTGTTCATGGCAAAATTTTTAGATCTAGCTGGTCTAGAGCGACGAGTCTGATAGTGGTGTCAATTCTCGAAACAACACACAAAATGTCAAGAATCGGAAGGGAAATAGCAAGCAGCCGATGCGGCTAGCTTGCAAAACGGTAACTGAGTGACATAGTCTATATGACTGGCATCATGGCATCAAGCAGCCTATATGGCTGATTTGGAAAAATAGTTACTAAGCAATGCAGTCTATGAGGTTGGCAATGAGGTTGGCATTGAAAGAAAAGCCACTTATGTGAAAGGCTTGACTAAGTGATGCAGCAATTGCGATTGGCATGAAAATACGACCATCACGGAATGGATTTGACTAAGCACTTGCTTATATGAGAGGGCTTTGAAAACTATGCAACCAAAGTTCGTTGGTTATCGAACGAGATGAATAATGTTGAAATCAATGTTGACTGGAGAATGTTAGGACTTATTTGGGGAAAAAAAATAACAAGAAGCAAAATTAGCTTTGGTGTGCATTGGGTGCGAGTGCATCAAGTGCACTTCAAGATCGACTAGTGCTTTGATACCAAGTGAGATTTTATAGGAATACCGTCAACTATTTTAAAAGCCTAAATTGTTAGATGAAAGCATGGTTTATTATTTAAATATTCCAACACTCTCTCTTACGCTTAGTTCGATCTTTTTTGCTTAATACTAAATATGGAAATATTTAATTGGGGAGACAAATGAGATTCGAAAAAGTTCGGGACTTTTTGTTTTGATACCATATGAGATTTTATGATATTGTTTGGATTATTTTTTTTTCCGAGGCAAGGTGAATTAATACAAATCAACTTGAATATGAATGAAGTTGTGTTTGTTGCTTAAATATTGTAATAATCAGGACGTGACTCGAAATCAAATGACGAAGGTGCTTACGTCGGTTCAGGTTGTTTTATTGCAATTATCTCATTTTATGAAATGTAATGGAGTATCTGTCCCTGTGCAACGCAAGGCCGTTTTCCAGCAATTGACGGAAAGCAAATATAACGCGTGGCTATCCTAGAACTGTCGTCTGGACCACCTGAAATGAAAATCTAAACGATGAAAACTGTTAATGATATATGCAATTTCAACTTCCAAGAAGCCCCTTTCGAAGTGATCATAGAATTTGGGAAACTACATTATTAGAATTTCTGGGTCCCTCTGGGGCGATTGACTAACCAGCCAAGTTTTCAAATCAAAAACCATAGACATGAACTTCAATTTAAATTGCCCGCAGAAACGGTCACTTTCCAAAATCCGCATAGAGAAGCTAATCCAAATTCAGGCACGTTCATCTTTAATATCTCTCACTATCCTTATATGGTATGCCTTCCCATGACAAGACACAACCAAATCTTTGTTACTAAGGAGAACGCACTCCACTTTATGTTAAAGTATTCCGCTCCACTTGCAAATTGTTTAATATTTCAAATTGTATTTTCGACCATGCACGGAATTGAAGACATGTTCGAGACTTCATGTTGCTTTCTTGTGATCCTTATCCATGTTATTTCACATTCCTTGATACCGCCCGTTTTCCGAAATTAGAATGAATTGATTCCATCCAGAATCGCACATGAGATCGGTTTTCTTAAACTACACTTTGCTTATGTACAGGATTAATGAATCTCTTTTAAATCAGATGTGATATCTCTCTACCTAATAACTTTGTTTGAACTTTCAAACACTTTTTTTTTTCCCATCTCGGTAAGAGAGCAGGATATAGAATTCCGGACTTCTCCGATGGAGGCCTTCCAAACCACGAAGAACAGTGCCCTCATAGTAGAAAGATCCGTCCCTCTCGCCGTCCTGCCAGAACAAGAAACTCCCGGGGGTTCCCTTTTCTTAAATAGCCTTGATGAAACGGCCAAAGCGATAATATTGATTGTTTATTCTTGAAGGGAAACGGAATTCCCAAAATAGTGATTCGACACGGAATCGAACCCTAAGAGAAACAACGAAGCGGAAGCAAGCCCAGAAAATCATGAATCACCGATCCTAAGGCACGTTACATAATCAAATGTATCTTATTTCTACAAACTAAACACTAGTGTTGTCTTCAGAGGATAATCCTGTTCTGTTCTTCAGGAGAAAACGGTGTAGAAAGACGTAACTTCAGAGAGAGCATAATCTCTCTTTTTCAAAATACGTAACTTCTTATCGATAACCGCCTCTTTGATTTTCCCTTATCTATAATAACTTCCTCCATGGGCCCTCAACTCATGTGCCGGGCCTTTGTGCCCAACATGGGTGGACGGCCCAACTTAGGCCCATCAAAAGGAAAAATCCATCAATTCTTACGACAGGGGTGACACAAATGTGGTAGACGTGTTTAATCATGCTTTGGCCAAAGTTCTGGTCTGTTACTATCCGCTTGCAGGGAGATTAGCTAAAACCTCTCGAGGGAAGTTGGTTGTTGATTGCCAAAAGAAGTTAGGAGTCCCATTTGTGGAGGCAATATCTAATCGTGATATCGAAAGTCTGGGTGATACGAGAGTTTTGTATTCTGATGTTCTAGGTAAGCTTATCTACAAGGATCCTACGGAAGATATACCTGAAGTTGCCCCCCTTCTAACTGCACAGGTAAGGAACAATTTTTTATTTTTTTCCTGGTAATGCTTGAGAGTGCTCTTCTAATCTATTCATTTCATTTCAGATTCCTATGTAAAGATCATAAATACTCCTTTTTGCCTTTTTATTTGTTTTTCTCGATTAAACATGATTGTCTATTTGTTTTGGTAGAACGAATTCGCGTTTAACTAGTTGGGTTCCTGATTCGTTAACTTTGCTTAAGATTTAGAAGATGATAATTTTCGTTTGGTAAGAAGTTATTTACTTTTTTTTTATATGACTAGTAATTCATATGAAAAAAACTCGATAGTGATTAGCAACTTCCTATATTGTTAATTAATATTTTCTGCTTATAATAAAGCAGAAGTTTCAACTTATTTTTGCAAGACGTAATTCTAACTTTTCATCTAGTATAATAATTATCTACCTGCAGGTCGCCAGTTTTTTCTCTATATAATTGATTGAGAACTTTATTTGTTTTTTATTTTTGGCAAAGGTCAGTATATTTGTAATCATTTAGTTATTTCACCAGTAAACTAGTATCTCCATGACAAACAATATTATAAAGCAGCCTCTTCATGGTCCAAAAAAAATGGAAAATTGGCACTTTATCATTAGTATCTCTCTCAATGACATAATAAATTTTCAAATTCAATGCCAACTTATAAGTATCCATTTAGATAGTAACTTGCCGATAAAAGAAGGAAAATAGAGATAGCTACCTTTCCAGGAGAAGAAACACTAGGAATGCTAAAAATTATGTGCAATGCTTACTTTAATGCCAAAAGCTTTTTCTAAATCACTTAAGTGCTACATTTTAACAAAAACGATCACTTAAGTATCAACTCCGATTTGGGTTATTGAAAATTCTATGTGACCATATTTTATCAATACCTCAGTCCTATGTGGCCCGCTAGAGTGCCAAATTAGCACATAACCCCCGAACAAAGTTGTATCAACAAGTTAACGAGTGATTATTTGGGTGCCAAAATTTGTAAATATGGATCATTTGAGTGCCAATTATAGTTAAAAGTGATTACTTACATATTGATTATTATTAAAAAAATGACCACTTTAATGCTAGTTGTTGTTAAATTTGATCACTTTAATGCCAATCTCAATTAAAAAAAGATTATTGTGGGACATTGTTTTGGATGTCCAAGAGGACAATTTAAAAAAAAAATATTTCAAATCATACTAAAATTTAAATTGTAAATGTCACATAATTAATATGGATGAAATTTATTGCTGAAGGCACTTAAGCGCTCTTTTTCTCCTATTTGGCATTTAAGTGCGTCGACAAAAACTTTCAACGCTTAAATGAATGCTGTACATAACTTTTGCACTTTGAGTGTCCTCTTCCATTATTATTCCTGATGGGCTGTGACTCGTCCTGGTAGGGTCTCATGAGGAATGATTCTTCAGTCCACCAGTGATAGGTGATTTGGTACTGTTGGATAAAGATGTGGCCCCCGCTTACATGACGAGGTTAGCAATCGAGAATCATCAAATTTGTGGTGTATCGAGTCTAGGCAAATCTTTCTCTTTATCGAAGGCAAAAAGTCAAGATATTATGGCATGTATCAAGTACATTCATCCCGATTCCATTTGCTGTGCATAAACTCAATCCACGCAAGAATGTTTTCACATGTTGACATGTTCTACATTCTCTGTTGAAACATTATTAACTTTGAAGACAACTTACAGGTGACTAAATTTAGATGTGGAGGTTTCACTATTGGGATCGCAATTGACCATTGCATGGTAGATGGAGGGTCAACAATGGATTTTATGAACACATGGGCTAAAATAGCAAGAGGCAAGCCATTGTCCCTCGTCCCTTCTCATGACAGAATTATACTAAAAGCAAGAGTGCCTCCTCAAATCAATGGTGTTTACAAGGACCTTGTTCACGTAAGTGATGTATCAAACATGACAGCATTATAAGCAATAACTCGTATATAAATCTTTCCACTTTGATGCTAAGAAGCTGGCGACCATCAAAAGAATGGCAACAAAAGACAGAGGTAAATTTCTGTCTTGTGATAATTGACAAGTGGCAATTCATAGGCATCTTTGTATAATTTATGCGTCAACTGATAGTTCCAAATGAACTCCAAACACGCTCAAAACTAAATCAAAACAAATTTCCAATCGAGTTAAATGTACTGAAATTTTTAAATAATGAGTGTAAATAAAAGGATAAGTTCATAATATCATTTCTTTTCTCTAAATGTAGTTTTCATTAAGCAATATGTGTATAATACCGTGGCCTTCTTAAATCATCATAAATATCACTAGTATGTACATCCTTACAGTTATATGGTCACTAAAAATGGAATCTATCTATTTTGAACAACAGGTAATGAGTAGCTACACTAAATTCGCAATAGATAGGATTTTTAATATTCATAAGAGAATTTTTTTTCGAATAATAACTTTTTAAATTAATAAAATTAAAATAATATTTTAATATAAATAATATTAGAATTCTAATATAATCCAAAATAACAACAAATTCATTTTAATTTATTCATATTTTTATTTATGTATTTGAGTGTCTTGGTATTTTATAATATAAATTGGATATATAAATATATATTTAGTAGTTATATCTATTACATATGTTAGTATTTAGGTATATTAGTATAATTTACTAGTTAATGACATATTATTAAGGAACGATGGAAGAGGGGAATTTTTTTTTTAAAAAGAGGGAAAAATAATAAAGTATAAGAAAAAATGAAGTAGGTAAGAGCGTTGTAAAAGATTTTTATCATCTCTATTTATGCAATTTTTAAATTCATTTATATTGATATGTTGTTTGATCCTGGGACCTGTGGGTTATGGGCCCACCACATTTCCGCCGCGCCACTCTGATTTTGTTGAAACTCCTTCAAGAAGATTTTTTATTTATTGGAAAATGCTGCTCTTCCCTCCCCTAAACCTTTTGCTGTATGGGGGGATTATTTATATTTGATGACAACGCTCCGGAAGGACTGTAAACCAATGTGTTACAGTCAATGGAGTATTGTGAAGGCAATTCCCAATGGAAAAGAAGACCGATGGTAATGTTAAGACGATCACCAACCCTCACATCTCTATACACATTTTGAACTAGGTCATCGACTGATCCTTGGACTTTGGTGACGAACAATTGGAGCTTTGTCATTCGATGCTCCAGATCCCCCATTGAATCCCTCAAACTCGAACCACCACGGTTCTTCTTTCCCTTGGTAGCACCCTTCTTGGCGTTCCTCCACGATCATCACGATTGCCTCCTTATTACTTATGTTCCTCTCAAGAAAACGAAATTATTCTTGAATCTTCCAGCAAACCAAGCAAAAAGAGTGCCCCGCATCGGCGAGTGCCGTGCACGCACTTGCCTCTGCACGGTGTGTTAGGTGCGCACGCGCACCATGTGCTTCTTATGCAATCCCTTCCTTTTTTTTTTTTTTTTTAATTTATATGTTCCAAACCATAAGAGTGATTTTAACCACATATTAAGATTTCCCTTTAAGTTTTTTTTTTTAAATTTATATGTTCCAAACCATAAGAGTGATTTTAACCACATATTAAGATTTCCCTTTAAGTTTTTTTTTTTTTAATTTATATGTTCCAAACCATAAGAGTGATTTTAACCACATATTAAGATTTCCCTTTAAGTTTCATTTCATGTCGATTTAAATTTTGATAATAGAGAGTTAAAAAAAGTACTCTTGGCCAAATTAACTACTTGTATCTTGCAGGTGATTTTATCAGCACCCTCCAATCAATACTGGCTTTCTGTCAGAACCAAAAGTTTAGGATAGAGTAGATGGTGATTTATAAGTTGTTTATTTGATCAGTGCATTATTTTTTAGTATATCTATTTCCAAAAAGGAAAACTTTTTTTTCCCTTTCAAAATGCTATTATAATATAACAGCTAACAAAGATGATATGTTATCCTTCCCTAATACTTTTATGGTTCCGAACTCTCCTTAAATTTGACTTCAATAGGACAATTTTGTTAACTTGATTGTGATGTTCGTTCTCTTCTCATGGTTGTCATGGGTAGGTTCCATGAGCCAGACAAACTAGACAAGTCAAGATTTTGCTTCTACCGATCCTTGATTGGTGAGTTACATAAAGTTTCTCACGTGTAACTCTAAAAAATATGACCAGGAAACAAAAACGAAAAAAGAAAAAGAAGAAGGAAAAGAAGATAACCAGAATCGGCCCATCCCCCTCTATCTCTTTTCCTCTCTCTACTGGTTCAACCATGGCCGCTGTACCACCGTTTTGCTCCACCCTGCTATTGTGTCCGTGCAATCTCCAGCGCCCGGCCTTGCGGCGCCCACCGAAGTCCCCATTAGGGGCACCCATCCAACACAAGCTCAATGTCGACCACTCAACCGAAGCTGGACCACTCCAAAACAGGGGAGGAGAAAGAGGCGAGCTTGACAATGGTAAGGTAAGGTGTTGGTACCTAAATTTTGATGAATTATTTAGTTATTCATTATATAGAAATTTAAGAGTTGGCACTAGCCCCTAAACAAAAATTTTGTTAAATTTTAATTGCATGTTAGGAGCATGTAATAGTAATAGGCGAGCATGAATTTCATTATAATCTTAATTGAATTTACAAGATCGAGCCCATTTAATTCAATTTTGATGAAAGGCCCTGGAAAGAAAAAAATGAGCGTACGTTAAGAGAGAGAGAGATATATATATCCCAAGTTGAGTTGTTGTTATAACCGGAGCTTAGGGGGAGAATTTGCTGAGATTTTATCTCACTGGTGTTGATCCGTTTAGTCATTTATCGCATTAAAAAATTAGGGATTAATTTTAACCCCTACAAAATTAATTAATTAATCGCATAACATATAGTTTTAGGTGCATTTATTTTTAATTTGCATTTATATTGGGCCGGTGACAGATGGGTTCGAATTGATGGTTCAGAAACTTTAATTTGATGAGTTGGACTAAGCCCACGAAGCGAACAAATTGGCCGAAGCCCTTTTTTTTTTTTTATATGATCGGAAATTATCTCGTGAAAATAGAAATTTGAAAATTTTCAGAATACGAGGGAATTTTTTTTGGATAGAGCAAGTGTGAACAAATATTGCTTTCGGAAAAGTAAATATTGTGTTTGGAAAAAGAATCTTGGTGCATATCGATTTGGAAAAATTGGAAAAACCTAATCGGTAGCCTATAAAAAGGTAAAACTCATATGGTTTTGGGGGCTTGGCTTTTTCTTTTGAGTCGAAGGAAAAATCAACACAAAAAGAGAGAGAAAAGCTTTTCTATTGTTTGGTCGAAGAAGAGAAACACAAAGAAAGGAAAAAGCTTGAGGAAAAGTCAAAAAGAAAGAGGAAGAAGGAGGGGGAAACGTAAAAGCAGAAAAGGCAGAGGAGGGGGTGATTGGACATTTACTGTTCATTGTCTCCTCCACCTTTGCTGCTCGCGTCTGCAGCCGACCGCCGGCTCCTCCTCACCCGCGCTGCGCTGGTGCCACCATACCGCGCTGCTCCGAGAGCCCGTCGCCCCTACCGCACCTCCACCCAACGCCGGCAGCTGCACCACCAGTCACCGCCACTCCGCCGGTTGTCCACGATCGCCCAGCGTAGATCCAGCGACCCGACGTCCCTGCTCGCCGCACCGACGCAGCCCGGAGCCGAAGCCCACTGCGATTTCGCCCTGCTGCTTCACCGTTCCGCCCCTCGCCGTCGCGACCCGCCTTCGTCTGCCCGTGCCCCAGCAGGTTTCGAGCCGGCTCCTCCTTGCTCTGTTCGTGAGCCGCCCGAGACGCCTGCAGCCCTCTGTTCCCCCGACGACCGCTGCTGCTGCTCCCGCTCCGCTGTCCGCTCAGTCGCACCGATCTGCCGCCAGTCATGACGCCGCCGCCGCTGTCTCTCAGCCCAGCACTGCGCTTGATCCGAGCCTCCCCGAGTGACTGCTCTGTAGCCCCCGCGACGCCAAGCGACTCCCCTGTTTTGCTGCTGCCCCTTCGCTGCTGCCCGAGCCTGCCTTACCTCGCCGGAGCTCTGACAACCGGGACCTCCGACCGACGGTGACCAGCGACACCACAGCTGCTGCCCTTGCACCGTCCTTAGCCGTGCCGAGCCTCCTTCGTGGTCCAACTACCGGATATTTGGAAAAAAAATTCAAATTTAGGTAGAGATTTATTTTATTTTATTAGGTTGATTTATTTTATTAGGTAGGTTTATTTAGTAGATTTATTTTATCTTATGTTAGTTTTGATATTTTGTCTCTTTATTTGAAATATTTCTCAATGCATGGTTGAAATTCCCGATGTACCACGTAACTCGCAACCGCACGCGAATTTTTATTTTATTTATATTAGATGAAATAATTATTCACGTGGGAGTAAAATTGATATATTGATCTGGCTTATTTATTGATTTTATTAGTAAAATAATTAAGTTTGGATTTCAATTCGAATGATGGATAACATCTTTGATGACCATGAATGATTTAGTGTTTATCTCTTAATTTTTTTATCCTGAAAATACAAAAAAAAATTGCATTTGCATTCCATATAGATTAGAATTGATGACATGATAGGTTGGTTAGTTTTTTTAAAATGCATGTTTAGAGGGTATCTATAGTAGATAATATTTCACTTTAGTTAGATTTTTATTTTTAGTGATTTTAATTACGAATTTTCTTAAAAAAAATACAAAAAAATCATGCGCATGTCATCTAGAATTAGGTTCATGAAATGCATGTCATTTAGTGATTGTTACTAGGTCCATTTGATTAGAAATTGCATGTCATTAGAATTAGATCATTTGGTTAATTTAGATTGCACATTTAGTTATTGGATAATTTTCATTTCGAATTTCATGAAAAAGGAAAAAAGAAAACTTAGAGTTAGGACATTCTTTACATGTCATTGCATACTAGGGTAGGATAGCATGTTTTATTTTATTTTTTAATTAGTTATAGTTTTAGATAATTTTCTTTAGGATAGACTGCATGCTTATATTTTATTTATGTCATATAGGTTAGGTCATATTGCCATTCCATATCACTTCATGTTAGGTTAGTAACATGCATTGCATATGGATTATATTCTCATTAAATAGGTGAAAACAAAAAAGAAATTGCGTGTTAATTAGAAATCATATCTAGGGCTTTTGATGTGAATTTTGAATTAACCTTGCAGATACTTTCGTTGTTACAAGGTAAGTCCCGTAATTTATTCATTACTTTCTTGGGTGTTAAATTGGTGGTTTGCGTACTCGCATGATCACTTCACATGTTAGGGAAATAGATTTAAAATTAATTCAAATTGCTTGCAAAAACATTTTTTGAAAATAAAAAGAAATGGTACCGAAAGGGCATTAGAGAAGTCTAGTGTAACCAAGTCCCTGTACCCAAAGTCTCTAGTTTGTAGGAGTAAAATAATTCTCTCGTTATTTTACTTAAATTTCTAATCGACATACCATAAACTGATTAGTGGTGACTCCTAGATAAAATCTATTTGCATGTTAAAAAATTTTGAACCTAAGTCGCAAATTAGTATGGGCTTGGGGGAGCCCGAGCTAAGTTTAGGCTTAGTAATTTATTAGACAAACCCTAGATGGTGCAACCGAAAATTTGGTCACAACAGCTTGGCGACTCCGTTGGAGAATTGAGTTAAAACTCTTAGTAGACTTAGGCTATATTTTTCTTTTGCAGTGAGGATCCTAGGTATGTCCTTAACATTTAAGGTGTTAAATGTTATTGCAGATTGGGAGGTATAAGGGGAGTAGTGATTGCTAACATTTATTTTGCAAGGAAGTGTATGAATGTATGGTTTATTTTCATATATGAAGTGTTGTCTGATATAAATTGTCGTGCATGCTCTGCATTTATACTACACTTTTGCAAACACAACTTGTCGTCGGACCTGGGCCGCACTAGGATACTTAGGATGGTATTAAGTTGGATACGACTTTGACCGTGATGCTGCGTAGTAGAGGTTGCCCAACTCAATCCCGAAAGTTTCTTTCTTGATGTAAAAAATGTTTACCTCTATCCGCGAGATTGCGCCACATTGGAGTATCATTCTTGACTGAGCCGAAGTTAGGAGGACTTGACTTAGTATGCGAGACCGCAACTAGTCATCCCATCCTGCTAACTTCACTTTGCTGTCTAGAATATAAATCGAGCCTCACATCTCATATGTATGTCTATATGATTGCCATCGATTTTTCTTGGTGAAGTAAGTATTCTATCCCTATGCCATACAATTTATTTCGTCGTACTTTTGATCTGTCCATGACAATCTAGGTCAATCTTTGATTTAATTCATTTGTCAATTAAAAATGAAATAAGGAAATTGCCATGCAATGAATCATTTGGAAAATAACAAAAAAAAAAAAAAACTTAGGATAATTTGTTTTCAACTCATGTCTTTATTGTTCTTATTAGGGAGATTCAAATTTTGGCCTTTCCTAGTTCATGTTTAGGAAACTTCGTCATTGTTAGGGCGTCCCATGTCTTTATTTTTCTAATCCATTTTTAGGAAATTCCTTTCATGTGTGGACCTTTTCGTGACTAAAAAAGAAAAAATAATAGATTGTTGTCATGGACCAGTTCCCTCTTTACACTTCATGCTTACATGTTTTCGTTCATTTGAATAAGGTGATTATGGAGCAATCCCGCTCACCCATTCGAACATGATTGAGAGCTAAAATGATGGATCAAAACGAGGTGCCGAACCGTATCGTTGATATTGACAATGACATGAACAAGCGAATTGCACGCCTCCAAAGTCAAGTTAATGAATTGTCTACTATTGTAGCTTATCTCGTCAAGCAAAAGTGCTGTGATAATATAGATACTCTATTTTCAGTGAGAAATTGTGACTCGAAGAAGAGAGCCAAGAGGACTTTTGAACCATCTCATTTTCCCAAGATTGTCAAATTTGATGCCACCATGAAGAGACTAGCGACATACCTAGAAGGAAGATTATTTGACCTGGAAGGTTTGCATCACAAGACCAAGGAGGAGCATTACTTCCTTGGCCAGATGAGAAAGCATCTGAAAAAGGCACATCGGGTTGCATTACTAGATCAATTGGTTTAATTGTTACTCAACAAGTTTGAGAACACATTTTTAAAGAGTTAATGTGGGTCACATCTCAACTCTACTTGAAATATCCATCTTGAAGAGCCAAACAAAGTGTTTTTGCGTTTCCATGCTTGATGGAATTTTCATTCTTGCTCATTAATAAGAAAATGAGGAGCAAGTAAACGAGGACCATCCTTCTCTGGTGGAAGAGGTACATCTCGTCTTTGAACATAATTAATTTTGGGAAATGACACTTTGTTCTTTTCCTTGCAAATGGCAAATTGGGGGCATGACATATTTTGGTAGTGACCCGACTGAGATAAAATCTTGACCCAAGCCAAAATGGATATTCCATTTGCATTGATGTTGCATAGTATCCTATTCATGCATGTTCTCTTGCGCAGGGGCAAAAGTGGATTTTCAGTCTTGATTGATAGGGACAATCCAAGAACACACATTGCTGAAACAATCTCTTTGTGGGGTAATTCCCTGAATGAATTCTTAAAACCATATTTTGAGTATGATAAATTGTCTGTTTTGAAGTCACAAAAGATTTTCAAACTTAAAGCTGTTGGACTCTTTTGAAAAGAGAATTTCCATAGTGATTTTACCTATTTAACTCACCAATTTCATACAAGATGGAAAATTCATTGGAGTAATATTAAATGCTTAAGAATGCTGAATGAGACGTGTCAGGATGATGAAAGGCAAGCGTTATCATATCCACAGTCCCCTACTTATACACTTGTGAGATGAGTGTAGAAAGTTCAATATCCAAAAGGTAAAGAGTATTCTCGCAAAAGATACGATCATTGAAATGATGAAGGGCAATTCATATCTCTACCCCAAACACTATATATGATCCATTGATTAGCCCCTTTGAGCCCCATACACTTATGGAGATTCTTTTCAAATTACCCCAGTCAAGAACCACCCAACATCGGCGCAAATTGGAGGTAAGACAGCACCATAAGGTGGAGAAAATGGAAAGAAATTTTCTTGTTCTCACTTGCATCAATCTTTAAGTCGTGCTATTACATTGAATTTATGTGGTAATTTAAGTGTCTTAGGATGACGAAGAGCATTTCTTTCTCTATCCTACATACTTATATCCTTTGTATAGCCCACTTGATCTTGCAATTTCATTTCTTTAAACCTAGTTGGTAACCATCCCCCACACTGGGGCAAGGCAAAAGGCAATTGTTCAAATAATATGGTTTGGAGTGCTGATAGAAGACGAAGACCTCCCAAAAAGTCCAAATGTCAAAAGCACCATATGGTCATTCAAAATAGAATCAAGGGGCATGAAAAAGCAGTGTGCCTAGTAAAAGTAAGGCCAATGCCCATGAAAAAGAAGTGATGAAAAAATGAATGAGAAGTAGGGGCATGAAAAATCAGTATGCTTGGTAAAAGCAAGGCCGATGCCCATAGATGAAAAAAAGAGAGTCAAGATAGATGACTATCAATTGCAAAAATTGAATCCCAATGGACTAGTACTCAAAGTTTTAAGATCAATAGTGCATTTATAATGACAATTCCTGGTGAAGAAGAAAACTGGTGACAATACCAAGATGATCATCAACTCTCACCCTTATACACATCTTTGAGCCTAATAATCCTTTCATTTCTTAATCCATGAACTTACCCTACGTTACGTCCCTTACAAAATCTCTTCTGATTATGGCACTTGAATTAACGTAGGAGTTTATATGTTTATAAGTATCACTCGAAGAAGTGCGAGCAAGATTATTTCTTTCTCATTTTGCAAAGTTCTTGATTTGTAAACCCGGTGATGATTACAGAGTTGTTCTTTCAATAGCCTCGACTCAAAGAGTCCATTTGTTAAGCCATTAACCAAGCCCACATTACGGTCCCTGTCAAAGATCTCTCAGATTGGTAAGGTCGTACCGCTTGCAAGAATACTCGGACCCCTGTCGATATAGTGAGATTGAGTGATTCTCGTAAAATAGCATTTCTAAATGAGAGTGAGTGAAAGTCCTTTCTAACTGAAAATCTCTTATTTAGTATTCTTAAGAAATCCATGTCATTATCTTGAACGACAATTCTATCCTGTGGAAATTTGGGGTGATGTAAATATGGTAAAGTCATTATGCATAAACCTTGATTGAATGGATGACAACCCCATTGAACTTTGAAATGTGTATTATAGAGTAGCTCAAATTGTCTACAATGAATTCATATCAGTTTTTGCTCTAATCGTGTTTGACATGTAATATTTCCTTGAAGACTGAGTAATACTTGACGTTCAAGTTGCTCCTCAGAGTCCTTTTTCCATAGCCGGGTGTCCTTTTCATCGACTCAGCGTACTTTTGTAGCCCGGTGTCCCTCTTTATTGACTCAACGTGCTTCCATAGCCCGATGTCCCTTTTAATAGACCTGGCATGCTTTCGTAGCCTAGTGTCCCTTTCATTGACTCGGCATGCTTCCGTAGCCCAATGTCCCTTTTAATAGACTCGGCGTGCTTTTGTAGCCCGGAGTTCTTGATTTGGCATGCTTTCGTAGTCCAGAATCCCTTTCATCGATCCGACGTGCTTTCGTAGCCTAGATTTTTTTTTTTTATCAAACCAGCGTGCTTTCGTAGCCCAGATTTCTTTTATTGACCTGGCATGCTTCCATAGCCCAAAGTCCCCCCATCAAATCAGCGAGCATAAGAGGTATTCTCTCTCAAGTGCACTGACACTCGACTCGGTCAAGTTGTCCCCAAAGATTTTTTCTCCAAGATTTAGTCTGATTAAGGCGATCATAGAAAGGTACCGGTCTTGGAAAACAAAATTCCCCATTTAGGCGACCGTATAAAAGTATAGGTCCTGGAAAGTGATTTCCTATTTAGGCGACCGTAGAAAAGTGTGGGTCCTGGAAAGTGATTTCCTATTTAGGCGACTGTAGAAAAGTGCGGGTCCTGGAAAGTGAATCCCCGTTTAGGCGACCGTAGAAAGATACGGGTCCTAGACAACATTTGTTACTCTAACAGGCGACCGTAGAAAGGTATGGGTCATGGAAAAATAATTTCGCCATTCAAGCAATCGTAGAAAGGTATGGGTTCTAGGAAAACAGTTTCTTTACAAAATCTTGCTGCCATACTGGGTGACTGTAGAAAGATACGGGTCCTAGGAAAGCATTCTCCTTACAAAGCCTTGTTACTATTCTAGATGACCGTAGAAAGGTATAGGTCTTGGACATGTAACACCAACTATCTTGAGTTACTCTACTCTCCTTGAAAGTAAGTTATTCCAGATAAGTTCCTTTATCATTTGCATTAGCATTTCTATGCATCATAAAAGTTGCATTTTAAAATGAATTTTATTTTCCAACAAAAAAATCATTCATTACATGTGCATGGTCAAAATTTAGATCTCAATTTGTCTTTGAAGGCAATCTCTATGAGCTCATCTTCAAAGAGGGGCAGCTGTTAACACCTAAATTTTGGCAATCCATTTAGTTATTTATCGCATTAAAAAATCATGGATTAATTTTAACCCCTACAAAATTAATTAATTAATTGCATATCATATAGTTTTAGGTGCATTTATTTTTAATTTGAATTTACATTGGGCCAGTGACAGATGGGTTCAAATTGATGGTTCAGAAACTTTAATTTGATGAGTTGGGCTAAGCCCACGAAACGAGCAAATTGGTCGAAGCCCCCCCCCCCCCCCCCCCTTTTTTTTATGATCAGAAATTATCTCTTGAAAATAGGAATTTGAAATTTTTCAGGATATGATGTAATTTTTTTTGGATAGGGCAAGTGTGAACAAATATTGCGTTCGGAAAAGGAAATATTACATTTGGAAAAAGAATCATCGTGGATATTGATTTGGAAAAATTAAAAAAACCTAATCGGTGACTTATAAACAAGTAAAACTCATAGGGTTTTGGGGGCTTGGCTTTTTCTTTTGAGTCGAAGGAAAAATCAACACAAAAAGAGAGAGAAAAGCTTTTTTATTGTTTAGTCGAAGAAGAGAAACACAAAGAAAGGAAAAAGCACCACCAGCAGTGGTGGCTCTCTTGACAAGTCTTCCCCATCATGGGGGGACCCACTGACCCCTTCTTGGAGGGTGAGGGTTTGACTCACCGCGGAGATGCTTGGCGTCTTACCTGTTCCACGGGGGTGGTGAGTCCTCCCGTGGGGCCCTAGGGTTTACTCTAGCCGCCCGCGGCGTACGGGGCTTCCTTGGGTCATCAAAAAAAAGAAAAGAAAGGAAAAAGCTTGAGGAAAAGTCAAAAACAAAAAAGGAAGAAAGAGGGGGAAACGTAAAAGCAAAAAAGGTAGAGGAGGGGGTAATTGGACATTTACTGTTCATTATCTCCTCCACCTTTGCTGCTCGCGTTTGCAGCCGACCATCGGCTCCTCCTCACTCGCGCTGCGCTGGTGCCACCATACCGCGCTGCTCCGAGAGCCCATCGTGCCTACCGCACCTCCACCTAATGCCGGCAACTACACCACCAGTCATCGCCACTCCACCGGTCGTCCACGATCGCCCAGCGTAGATCCAGCAACCTGACGTCCCTACTCGCTGCACCGATGCAGCTCGGAGCCAAAGCCCACTGCGATTTCGCCTTGCTACTTCACCGTTCCGCCCCTCACCGTCGTGACCCGCCTTCATTTGCCTATGCCCCAGCAGGTTTCGAGCCGACTCCTCCTTGCTCTGTTCGTGAGCCACTCAAGATGCTTGTAGCCCTTTGTTCCCGCAACGTCTTAAGAGGCATTATTGACTCATTCATTTTATCTTTCGATTATATGCAAGCGAAAGCAGAATTAACTCCATCCAATCATTCATAAGCAGGGATAGCATGGAATACATATCAAAACACACTTTCATATATCTACACACACACACACACACATATATATATTAACATTTACACGCTAACTTTAACACACCAGAAGCTTAACATATACACATCTATGAAGCGGATTTCTTAGATCATCAAAAGGGGGTCGGGGTTAGCTCACCACCTCTATACTATGAAGGCGACCTCAAAAAGTGGTATCCCCTACGCATTTAAGTTATAATACCACAGCTTAGGCCCGGTGTCCGACTCCGTCTCTAGGCCAGTGAAGGCACCATTAGGGTCATTCACATCCATGGGGTCTCAACTAGTGCCCCTGGGTCCCTTGTTTAGTGGCCAATCAAAACCTCGAAGAGGGCCAAAGAGATCCTTCTTGACCCATACATACCAAGCCATGAACCTATGGGGCACCAGATTCATCAACCCCTCATCCACCCAAATGGTGGTCACATACTTCTTGTATCTTATGTCCATTCCCTTAACTAGATAGGAGGTCACCTCGATATTCTGATCCATAGGCACGCCAAAAGAAATGTTGATGAGGGCCTAAAAAATTTAAACAATAACGAATGAGATATACTCAATAAGTAAACTCCTTGAACCTTGCGTAGGAAGGTACTTCGCCTTGGAGACGCCCTAAACATGTAGGTTAATAGTTGATAACAGATCAATAGTAAAGCCTAAGCTTTACCTTAACTATAACATAAAGAGATTTAACCTCAACCTAAATCTCTCAATTCTTAAACAAGGGCATACAAATCCACATACTCATCAATTCATAAGTAGGGTTAATCAAGCATGCACGTGTCACACAAGTCACTAAAATGACATTTAATTTACACATGTATCTCATGCAACTCATATAATCCATGTCATATATGTGCAAGCCATAACATTACTCTTATAATTTGCATTTAGCATTCATGCACTTTACACACGTGGTGTCTCGAAAATAACATGGCATTCCATACTACCATGCCATTCTTGAGACCATAATTCTATTATTATTACTACTGCTCTTGGCCACAACTGACACTTGCGTCAGTGTTCTTTCGATGTAATCGGGCATCTTCTCGTCCCATTGGATACGGTAACGTCTCAACCTCACTCAAAGACAGCATTTCAATTAAGGAGTTTTGTTTCGAAATTCATCCGCGAGCGGCATCCCATTGACATGGGGCATCCAAAATTCATTAGGCATCGTCTCACATAATCATACGAGTAAGGAACCATTATGTGACCACACAAGCACATCAACCATTTAAGCGAATTTTTATCTTTCTCATTACTCAATGAAATAGTGTTTAGTGCTCACACATTAGCAATATTTGCATACAAAAATGCCACGAAATAATTCCACATGATCATCCATTGATTATTTATCCACCAAAATAATCATGCATCAACCTCATAATCTATAATGTCCCACCACAATTTCAATTATCAATTCAGCATACCAATTTTCAAAATAACATTTTACAAGCACTTATCATTTATTAAAATAGGATACCATGAACACTTATCATTTTGAAAATGAGGATTTCGTTAACACTTATCATTCTAAAAATTGGGATTTAATAAGTACTTATCACATTTAAAATTGCAATATAAATGCACTTATCACATTTAAAATTAAATTAAAATATAATAAGCACTTACTACAATTTTGATAAGTTATCACTATTCACAATAGGTTATCACTAGTACTTATCACTAATCATGATAGCTTATTATTTGCACTTATCACTTATCATGATAGCTTATCATTTGCACTTATCACATATCATGATAATATATCATCCTAATCTATTTATCACATAATCTAACTGTCATTAACCTTAATCTAACCCTAATCCTAAGCGTAACAGCCACCCGAAACAAGGGTTAGGAAGTTACTCACAGTTCGGATTTAGCTTCAATGGCTCATAGCGGCAGCAATGGTTCACGGCAAGTAGCAGCTTGGCACGATAGCAACTTGGTGTGGGTGGCGGTGTGGGGTGCGGCTCGACGTGAGGGCGGCAAGGGATGGAGAACGGTGGTTTGGCAATGGCTCAGCAATGGCGACTCATGACACGACGACAAATAGTAACAACAATGGCAAGAGATGCTACTGGTTCACAGCCAAAGAATGGTGTGAGGGCGGCATAAGGGCGCGGGTCTCATGGCTTTGAAGCACTGGTGGTGAGGCGGCTCGGCAAGAGCAAACAACGGCATAGCACAGTAGTGAGGGCATCGACTTGGGCGACGGTGGTGGACCACGGCAATGAAAGGGTGAGGTGAGAGAGGGAGAGTGTGAGAGGGAGGGGGTCTGGCGGTGAGAAAGAGAGAGAGATTGTCAAGTGAGAGAGAGAGATTGGGAGAAAGAGTGTGAGAGAAATGAGAGCATGAAAGAGAGAATGAGCTCAAACAAGATTTTCTCTCTCCCAAGCATTAATGATCTCATGTACAGCCCTCCTTAATTTGCTCATGACCAAGCCATTGCATGGCCAATAATGCCTCTTGAAGATCATCCTATCTAAGGCATTCAATTCAAGACATCATGCTTGACCTAGAATAGGAAATAGACTAGAAAATGCTAGCTAATTAGACTTCTCCTCTTCCCTCCTTCATTAGGGCGCCCTCTCTCCTTAGGATGACAACAAATTTGTCTTATTAGCTACTAGTTTCTAGGAAGGGCAAAATGGGAATTAAAATAAACTATGGTTTCATTTACTATTCATGCACGTGGGCCAATTTAATGTGCGTGCTTCCAAAAATCAAATGTGGGCTTGAATGGTTTAAGGGGCCCCATTGGGCCACCCATAGTGGGTGTGAGGCCCAATGGGCTGCCTGCTTATGGCTTGGGCCATTGTGGCTCCTCATTTGCAGCTTGTTTCCACTTTTTCAAAATTTTATGATCCGCTAATGAAAAGTTGAGTTTTCATCCTAAAGTGGTCTTTGCTTGCTTTTTTATGGTCCATCGATTACTGTCGTAATTCCGCTCCATAGATAGGGCTTGGATTGAGGATGTTACACAATGTCATGGCACCCACAATTCTACTTGACAATTGACGAATTTGACCGGTTTAAATTCTTCAATTGTATTTTTTTAATGAGCTAAAAATAATACGCTTTGTCGAGATAGTATCGCTCGATGATAGTGCTCCATTTTGCAAGTTGAATCTCATTTGCCAATAAAGAGACTTAGGAAGGTTTCTAATCAATAATTAGTAACTCCTTATGATGACAAAGCCATTAAGCCTTTTTACAAGATTACTAAAGAAATCTTCATTACAATGAAATTATAACTTTCAAAACCCATTGAAATCTTTTTCCATCTTCACATGATTAGTTACTTACATGACCTAATATGCCAATTATTGTGTATATAATAAGATTCTAGAGGGTGTTGGGGCACCAAATTGAACATTTATGTTTTGATTATGTAAACATGAAATTCGGCATATCAAAACAATGAATCAACTAAAAAATAATTAAGTTAATAGGGACATTTTATAGATCGGGAATTTACATAAAGTGGGCTATCTCATTATCAATGTATGTCTTTTCCTTGCTTTCTCTTTTATTATCAATATAAAAGGGGAGAAGTGGGGATCTGAGACCTCTTTGATAAAATTTTCTAGGGAAAGTGTTTATTGTTGATTTCGTTGTCAATCAGGACTCGGGGATTTAGGCGTGAGCCTTATTATTATTAAGGTTCGAGACATGATGAATGTCTGTCTAGCTTTATTCAAGGATTAGCATTGTGTTTGATGGTTGTGTCGATGCTTTTAGTCTAAGAAATCATCCTTCTACGTGATGATGTTGACTTTAATAGGGGAAATACACTAAGTTTTTACAAGTATTAATTTCACCGAAGCCGATATGTCCATCAAAGGTGGCAAGAGTGTGTGGAAAGCTTGTATGTAATGATTGCATTGAAAAATTTTGTTGCTTGTGGTCTGGTTACGGTCTTTGATCAATTGATAGTTCATGATGGCCAAAGATCTTTTTTCATGTTGGATTCTTGCCCACTTGTCACGACCTAAATTTCGGGTGCATCATTTAGGTTTAGGTTAATGGACTACTAAGTCTTTAAACTTAGCTCGGGCTCTTCCAAGCTCATACCAATTCGCAACTTAAGGTTCAAATATTTAGCATGTAAATGATTATTATCTAGGAGTCGCCACTAATCGGTTTACGGTAGGTCGATTAGACACATAAGTAAAATAATAGGAGAATTATTTTACTCTTACGAACCAGAGACTAAGGGTACGGGGACTTGGTTACACTAGATTTCTCTAATACCATCTCGGTATAATTTCTTTTTAATTTTTCAAAAATGTTTTTACAGGCAGCTTGGATTTATTTTAACCTAAATTACTATCATGCAATGGGGTGATTACACAAATGCTCAATCATTATTAAACATTGAATAAAATAAATTGCACCAAATGAATTCCACACTCTAAAGCAAGTTTTTTTTTTTTTTTGGATTTTTCTTTTAACTAGAACTTTATCATAAATCATGCATTTGAACTATATGACCTAATTTTACTAACAAGTTATTTCTAATTAAATGAACCTAACATGCAAACTAATTGACATGCACCTAATATTTTTTGTATTTTTCTTATTAAAATTCGGAATTAATAAAAAACCTTAATTAAACTAACTAAAATGAATAATTTTCTAATATGTTTTAGGGATTAATTTGACTTAAACCCTATCCTATCTTAGAAAACTATTTTTTTAAGAAAATTGAGATTATTTAAATGTGCAAACATTATTTAAGAGTCTTATCTAAAAAATTATCTAAAAGTGCAATCCTAAAAAATGCAATCCTAATTTACTAACACACTCCGATGCAAGATTTGATTTTTGATTTTTATGTTTTTCAGTGCTTTTCCAAGACAAGCAATTATGAAATTAAATCTAAACTGATCAAGATATTCACCAAATAAATGATTAAAATAATCGAAAAAATAACCTGTTGTCTCACAGGTTAAATTAACGATTACTCTAACCCTAAACATCACGACAAAAAGTTCAAAATAATCAAAAATTTGATTCGAAGTCTTACGGATCAAATTAATAACTATAATGATTTAACAATTAAAATACTATCAAAATACCCAAAAATTAATATAATTAAAAAAATGATTCGAAGTCTTACAGATCAAATTAATAATTATAATAATTTTGGGCAAAACCCCTGCAAATAATGTTTAGAATACGCATAAAATGAAAATCACATTCCTGTACAATAATATTGAAACTAAAAAAGAAAAAAACATAAAATAAAGGAAAAATAACAAATAAAATAAAAATAAGCCACCGAATGGAGGGAGAGTAGCAGTGTCGACGCGGGCGAGGGGGACGCGGTGCAGGGGGTCGGATCTCCGGTGAGTATGAACCGGCGGCGTTGGCAACCCGGCGGCAAGGACACTGGTCAAAGCGAGCGTCGCTTTGGAAGGGAATAGCTGGCGGAAGCGGACGGGTGCTGAGCGGCAGAGCTTCAGGTCGTCGCGGCACAGCTGAGCGAGCAGATCACGGACTAAGTGGTGCAGCAGCAGCTTTGCCGGGATCTCGCGGGTTGCAGGTGAGGCGGAGCGCGACGGTGACTGGAGGAATGGCGATGTGGCGTTCGGCGAGTAGGGGCGTCGGGTCGCGGCGCGGGTGGAGCAGAGGCAGGTCGGCGCTAGGCGGTCTTGGACAGCCGAGCAGGGCAGCAGCAAGTCGACGGTTGTGGCAGCGTTGGGTTGTGGCTGAGGAGCGGCGTCAGGCGAGCAGATCACCGACGGAGCAGGGACAGCAGCGGCTTCGCCAGGATCTCAGGAGCAGTAGCGGGTCGAGGGCCGACGCAGCTGCAAGCGAGATGGGGCGGATGCTGACGAAAGCGCGAGCTATGGCGTCGCGGGTGAAGGGCTGCAGATGATGAATGGGGCTCCGGCGCGGTGGCAAGCTGCTAGGCGGTGGTTTGCTGCAGTTGTCGCTGGTGGTGCTTCGGTTGCTGCGAGGAGATGGAGCGGTGGTAGGGATTGGCGCGGCGTCCGGTGAAGCAGCAGACCGGCGATGCGGGCTCCGATGGCGCCGGCAGTAGCAGAAGGTGAAACTGCAGGGGTGTCGAGTCGGAGGCAGGGTTGTCGGAGATCACCGGAAGGAGAGAGGCGAGGGCGCCAGACGGGTGGCGCTCAGCGACAGACAGAGGCATGCGGAAGACGACGAGCGTCGCGGGCGCGGCCGGCGGTGCGACGGTGGCGGAGGAGCAGGCGTCGGGCTGGAGGCCGGTGCAAGCGGGGGACCTGCGCGAGCGAAGGGAGAAGACGAACAGTAGCCAATTTTCTATTTTTATTTTTATTTTTTCTCTCTTTCCCTTTCTCACGTCACTTCTCTCTCTATTCACTGTTCTGCGCCTCTGCCCTCTCTTTCCTAGCTTTGACTTCGTACGGAGGAGATGGGGCTCCTTTTCCTCTCTTTTTTTACCATTTTTCTCTCCCACGAATTCTTTCTCTCAATTTTTTTTTTCTCTCTTTGTCCGTATGCACTCAACACTTTTTATAGGAGGAAAACATTAGATCTTTGTGGCATATATTTTTTCCAATTTTGCTTTGTGGCATATATTCCCCTTAATATATCATTGAAATATATACATCTGCGCAATATTCTCTTTTGTATTTTTCAAATATTCCATTCGAAAATTTCCTTTCTACCAAAGTATATTACTTGAATATGTGAGAAATCTCATATGAATATGTGAAAAATCTCACATCGTATCAACGCTCACCGTTGGTCTAATGCAAAAATGGAATAAAATAAATGTTTCTAAACTATATGTTTTATTTTTTTTTTGGGTAAAAATTAACCCATTTTTTATACAAAAATTTAGGTGTCAACACCACTTCATTGAACACGAGCTCCAAATAACCAAATTTAGGATCTAACTGAAAAAGCAATGTAAATTCGGTGACTTGATTAGACAAATTAAAGGTCCAAAGACTTTGTATGGCTCATAGAGGCAAGGTGCACTATTTCTTCTTCTTCTTTTTTAGGTCATTGAGGTGTGTTACATGACAACGTATCTAATGATATTATCTCAATTCTTTTTCATTTTTCAAATCTTGTAAATTTTTAATAGGTTTACTTTACACGCATTGGAATGGGATGAAAAAGTTCCGGTTGAACGTGGAAAATGCTATTGGTCCCTCTAGAATGCGAGTGAGTTTATTGGTGGTGGAGGGGTGCTTCCCGTTGTAAAGCCCATCAATATTGTTAAGTGATCAATACGAGTCTTATGTAGAAAGTCAAAGTCCTAGTCCTCTTAGAATGACATTATTGGGACACATATGGTGCGCATGACAATGTTTCTATTTCCGGGAACTATTTCTTTTCAGAAATAATTCTTTTCTATTTCTATTCCATGGAACAATTCCTGAGTAAAGTAAATGTGTTTGGTAACTATACAAAATTTATATTCTTGGAATAGAAATAGAATAGAAATGCGTTTGGTACAATTTATAAATTTTTGTATTTATTCGTTTTTTTTCTTGTTCACGGATCGTCGACCGCTGCCCGCTGCCACATGCCAGCCACCTGCCGCCACAAGACCGCCGATCGTTGCCGTTGACCGTCGTCGCAGGATCGCCGCCCACAACCCACCGGCCGTCGCCCCCTCCCGCGGTGGCGATCGATGGTCCTGCGAGTGGCAAGTAGGGGTGAGCGGTTCCCGGTTCCGGTTTGGTTCCGTCTGGAATCTAGAACCTACCATCGGATATAAGTTTCTCAATTTTTGAAACCTGGAACCTATCTGTCAGAACCAAGAACCTGGAACCTACCCTGTCACAGGTTCCTGGGTGGGTTCCAAGTTCCAACAGGTTCTTTTTTTTTTTTTTAGGCATCAAAATCAATAATCCATACTTGCAATTCAGAACTTCTCTAGAGCTAGAATAGCCCAGGTTGCTTAATACAACTATACATCCACCATCAAGCCTCTCACGGATACGAGAAACATCAACTTTCTTTACTTCACCCGTTGCCCCAAAATCAACACCTTCAATAACTCCTCTTCGCTACAAATAAAATAATCAACATTACTATAGCTACCAAAGCAGAACGATGACAGGAGAAATGTGAACTGTTCGTTCAACTAATTCGAGATATCGACCAAGAGAGTAAGCATGTAAACCCCCCGTTACCTTGGCTACAAGAAAGTTACCACTTGCAACACTTACACCAACTTCATGCAAATGGCTACTATGCCCATGACAGCGCATATCAGAAATTGGGGGTCCAGGAGATAGTTTAGCCTCTATCATTAAACAAGTACCTCCAGCTGCTTCCATAGCTGCTTCCAGAGCTTTAGTGTCTGTTATTTTGTATCTTCCAACATAGTTAGGCTCATGTCCTACGAAGACATGCTTAGTATAAGCAATTAAAGGTCTATTGTTGAAAATTGATTTTATAGAAACAAAAGCAGGCCACACAAACAAGACCTAGCCACTTCTGAAATTGAGATCCAATCTATGCAACATACATAAAAACAAATGCTCAGTTGCACCTCATGCAAACATTAGCAGAACATATACTTTCTTTGTCCTTTGTTTGGATAAATAAAAGTAAGTCAGCTACAAGGCATGAATGGTGTTCAAACTCCTTTACAAAAAAAAGGGCTCAATTTCAAGATAAAGCATTTGTACTATCAACGAACGAATTTACATCCACGTGCATATGTTTCCACTATACTCAAAGTGTAAAACTTTGGCTGATTTTCGGAACAAACAATACAGATGGCGGATATCTTTAAAGTTGATATTCCTACACATGCATTTCAATATAGGGTGGCTGAAGGAACCACCTTAAAGAGAGCATCATAATCTCAGGCAGGCACTAATCACTTCACAAGCATGTGATGCATAATTAAGGGGGAAAAGATTACAGATACCATCCCAGATACTGACAGTATAAGTTTTGGTTGATAGGGAAGTTTTCAGTGTGCAAGCCATAGTTGTGGACACGTCACGCCATTCTGATTATATATCAACTATGTCTGATACAGTTGATATTGCTAGACACAATAGCATGTACCATGCTTCTAATATAGTCAACAGAAAGGAAATCACACTGCAACATACCAAGCGCATAAAAGGATGAATTTTGAAGGACTCACAGCACACACATTTCACTAACCTCTCTCCTTCAGGAGTTTATCAATCTGCACGTGTGTCCTTGGAACAAGAACAAACCTGATCCCCAAGCCATGAAGGAGCACAATATCCTGCACAAAGAATTATATCTAGTTGTAATTACCAAAAGCCAACAATCAAGCACCCAAACCCCATAGAGATATTATGCAATATGCATCCAAATTCAGCAAGTAAAATCGTGCAACCGCAGTTTTATTATGATTCCAAGAAAAATTAATCCATTGAAGCCTGAAGAACGCGAATTTAATCACTTGGAGCATTCCACAACAGAACAGGTCCGCGCTTTTGTTCTTTTGTTCTTCCTCACAGCATTAACATGCAGCCAAACCACAAATCAGAAACGAAACAGAAGAAGCGAGGAAAAACCAACGCGTGCCTTGAGAACCAGATCCAAGTGCCGACTAGCGACGTTTTTTCCAGAGACGACGACGACGAAAGTGCCGCCCCTGTGAGCTTTGAAATATGACCACGCCTCGTGAAACCAGCTCACGAACTGCTTGTTCTTCTCCGAGCTGCCGCCGCCGCCACCGCCGCTCCCCTTGTCCCCCCCCCCCCCCCCCCCCCCCCCCCCCCCGCGGTCTCCTTCGGATCGCCGAAGGCGTGGCACCTGAACCCGAGCCCCCTCGCGGCCTTAACCCCGAGCGCTCCGTCCTCTGCCGCCGCTAGAGGCGAGGGGCTCGAGAGCCGTGCCCTCGCTCATGACGGCGAGGGGCGGCGTGCTAGCTTGTCGAGCTCAACGGCGAGACAGCTCGTTGGACGAGCGGTGGGTGGTGGTGGTTCAATGGCCAAGAGATGGTGGTGAGTAGGGCGTGGGGTGGCGGTGTGGTGGTGGGTGAAGCGGCGAGGGGCGGTGGTGTGGTGGTGGGTGAAGCGGCGAGGGGTGGCGAAGAAGAAGAAGAAGAAGAAGAAGAGAAGAAGGGGGTGGGGTTTCGGCCGAGAGAGAAGAAAAGAAAAAGGTTGGGGGGCAGGAAGTGACGTGTGAGGAGGAAAAAAGGGAGAAAAGAAAGAGAGAGAAAAAGGAAGGGAAAGGGAGGAAGAAACGTAGGGGAAATCATGTGGGGGGAAGCAATTAGGGTTTTTTTTTTTTTGGATTAATACCTTAAAAAACCTCAAACTGGTATAGTTATGACAAATTTACCTCAAACTATTTTTTTAACCATAAAAAACCCCAAACTGGTATACCTTTGACAAATTTACTCTAAACTGGTACACTTGTGACAAATTTACCATATGTTAATTTTTGTTAGATTTTATTCTCAAATTATTAAGTTAAATAACACGTGACAGTTAACCAGTATACCAACTTAGGATTTTACACTCCGTTTGTCACAGTTTACAATTTTTACGATTTTTTTGTGGTATTAATCCAATTTAGCATAGGGTATATTTGTTACAAATTTACCAGTTTATGATTTTTTGTAGTCGAATAAATTAGTTTGGGGTAAATTTGTCATAAATGTACCAATTTATGGTTTTTTATAGTCAGTCGGGGTAAATTTGTCACAAGTTTACCAGTTTGGGGTTTTTCATGGTCAAAAAAATAGTTTGGGGTAAATTTGTCACAAGTGTACCAGTTTGGGGTTTTTCAGGGTATTAACCTTTTTTTTTTTTTTTTTTGAATTTTGACTAGTTTTAGTTTCGGTTTCAATTCTGGTTCCTGTAGGAATCGGAACCGGAATCGGGAACGCCGGTTCCCAGGAAAAGGGAACTGGGAACCGAAACCTATTTCCTAAGAACCGGGAACTGTGCTCACCCCTAGTGGCAGGCGGCGGGCATGCGGCGAGGGGCGGCGATCGGTGCCAGTGGTAGGCTGCCGGCGGTCGGGCGGCGGTGACGGCGACGACGGTTAGGCGACGGTCGTCAGCTGGTGGGCTATGGATGGTGGCGATGGTCGGGAGGAGGCGATCGTTGCTGGCGGTTCGGCAGTGGCAGTCGGCTGATGGTGGCCGCGGGCGGTTGGAGGTGGTAGGCAGTTGGCAAATGGCCGGTGGTGGCCGCAACAAGGAAGAAGAACAAAAGAAAAATAGAATAGAAGAAAAATGACTTATTTCTAGAAATTGTTCCTAGAAACAAGAAGCTACTTTTAAAAAAAAAAATTATTTCTTATTTTTGTTCCAAATCTATTCCCCAGTCACTTTTCTAATTCCGAGGAATAGAAAAATAAGTTGATGTTACCAAATAGATTTTTGTTCTTTTTTTGTTCCAGGGAACAAAAAAACAGAAATCCGAAGAAATAGAAACGTTACCATGCAGGCCATAAGGTATTTGGTAATTATACAAAATTTCTATTATTGGAATAGAAAAAGAATAGAAATGCGTTTGATACAATTTATAAATTTTTGTATTTATTCGTTTTTTTTCTTGCTCACGAATTGTCAACCGCTGCCACTGTCGCACGCCTGCCACCTGCCGCCATAGGATCGCCGACCGTTGCCGCTGACCGTTGCCGCAAGATCACCGCCCACAGCCCACCTACTGCTGCCCCCTCCCGTGGCGGCAATCGGTGGTCCTGCAGTGGCGGGTGGTGGGCATGCGGCGGGGGGCAGCGATCGATGCCGGCGACTAGTTTCCAGCGGTCAGGCGACGGCGACGATGGTTGGGCGACGGTTGTCAGTTAGTGGGTTGTGGGCGGTGGCAATGGTTGGCGATGGTCGCGAGGCGACGATCATCGCCGACGGTTTGGCGATGGCAGTCGGCCGATGGTGGCCGCGGGCAGCCGGAGGTAGCTAGCGGTTGGCAGATGGCCGGTGGTGGCCGCGACAAGGAAGAAGAACAAAAGAGAAATAGGAAAGAAGAAAATGACTTATTTTTAGAAATTGTTCTTGGGAACAAGAAACTATTTTTTTATTTTTTATTTTTTTTATTTCTTGTTTTTGTTCCAAATCTATTCCTCAGCTACTTTTCTATTCCGAAAAATAGAAAAATAAGTTGGCGTTACCAAATGGATTTTTTTTCTTTTTTTATTATGGGGAACAAAAAAATAGAAATCGGGAGAAATATAAATGTTACCATGTAGGCCCATAATTTCCATGGTGGGGGTCACTTGAGTGTGGAAAATTCTTAGTGCCATAGAAATTCCCTTGGAAATATCTTCTTGAAATGTCTCTTGCACGCTCTGTCTTGCCATGTGTATAACAACCCATTGTCACAGCACTAATGACTTGTCTATTTGACATTTGACGAATTTGACAGTCTTAAAAATACTTTGATTGCATTTTCTGATCGGTATTTGTAAATGAGCTAAAAAGAATAAGCTCTGTCAATGTGTCGCGACAAAGTATTCCTTGATGACAATGCTCTATTTTGCAAGTCAAATCTCATTTGCTAGCAAAGAGAGTTTTCTAATCGATAATTAGTAATTCCTTATGACAACGCCAGTAAGCTTTTTATGGGATTACCAAGAAATCTTCATTGCTATTAAAATATTAAAATATTTAACTATGTTTTCATCTAATAGCTTAAGTTTTTAATATAATCAGAAATGGTCACATGAAATCTTATACAATATTAGAGTAGGAAGTTTCGAGTTCAAATCTTTTCGTATTCTCATTTTTTTTGCCTCCCCAAAAATATATCTCTACTCTTCGTTTAACAACGTAAGCTTTTTGAGCAATTGGTAATGATCCCACAAAATCACACGATTACGATAATATTATAACTTTTAAACCTATCAAAATCCTTTTTACGCCTTCACATGATTAATTACTTACATGACCTAATCTGCCCATTATATTTGGTGTTCGGATTATTGTAAATTATTTCAACGCAGATATAATAGGGTCATAGAGGGTACTGGAGCACTAAATTGAACATTTACGTTTTGATTGGGTAAACATAAAATTCAGCATATTTTCCTCCTATGTGATGGATTAGGTGCCGAAACAATGGATCGACTTAAAGGATAATTAAGCTTGGGCTATCTGGTAATTGAAGTACATCTTTTATTTGTTTTGTTTTTTTTTTTAAATGACAAAATGGGACTTTGATAAGATTTTGCAGGGAAGTTGTTTGGTGCCGATTTTGTAATCAATCATGATTTAGGATTTTACGATATTCTGTGGCCCTAGTTGAGTTGGAGTTAAGCGTGATCGTAATCATTTTAAAGGTTGGAGACCCGATGGTTGCTCGTGAACTATGTTCGTCTAGCTTTATCCATGACAGGGACTCCATGATTAAGCTTTAAGACTAAGAAATCATCCTTCCACGTGATGCTGTTAACTTTAATAGGGGAATTCACTAAGGTCTTACGAGTATTAATTTCACCAGAGCCGGTATGTCCATTCAAGCGGGCAAAGTCTGACATGGAAAGCTTGAGCATGACGATGGAAGTGAAAAATTTCGTTGCTTATGGTCTACTTGTGGTCTTTGATCAATTGATGGTTCACAACGGCAAAAGATCTTTTTCGTGTCGGGCTCTTTCCCACTTCGTTGAACACGTGAGCTCCGGTTAACCAAATTTAGAGTAGCAAAGATTTAATTAGATGAGCCATATAAATTTAATACTTGATTAGACAAATCCCATCTATTCTTCTTGATCATCGAGATGCCTTACATGACGACACATCGAAGTATATTATTTCAATTCCACTCTTTTCACTTTTCCAAATCGGATAAATTTTTAATGGGTTTATTGTACATGCATCAAAATGGGCTAAAAAACTGATTCCTCTAGTTTTGCCCAAAAAACAAAACTCTTCATCTACTTTTGAACCTAAAAGTTAGAGGGAAAATATTAATTTTTGAGTATAAGCATCAGCGGTGACATGCTCCTTTTTTTTTTTTTTGCCATGCAAGCCAGTCCCATCCTCAAACCTTAACCCCCTCCGTCCAAATCAAATGAGTAATCAACAAACCTAAGCTTAATCGACTTGATATGAACTTATCCTAAATTGAAATTCGATCATTGATCTTGTTGGGCAAGTGATGTATGTAAAGTACGCTAAATTATCTTCACACATACCAAGCGAATATACGAGATCAACTACACTTGCGCGCAAGAAAATGTAATCCGATGGAAAAATAAGATAAATAAATCAAATTCCAATTTAGGGAAATAGAAGGGATCCGGTGCACTTCTGCCGTGATTTGTCACCTTGAGTGGTGGCTTTGCTTTAAGGGCCAGCTATCCCTCCGATTGGCCCAAGACCGCCCTCACCTTCCTCATCCGGCTTCCATCATTGTCTCCGATCTAAAAAATTCAGTTCATTTTCGTTTTATTAAGCACTTTTAATCAATAATTACTAATCAATAATAGTTAAAGTTAACAGTACTTTCGCATTTAGTTATTTAATTAAAGGCTTATCTATTTAAAATGCAGCAGCAAAAGTAAAGAACATGTCAAAAGTTAAAATATTATTCTTAACCTTTAAAAAAAAATCAGATTATATAGAAATTCACGAGTCAATAATATGTATATTGTGAAATTTTTGGATGATCCGGATTTAACAAAAGTCAAAGCATGTTTAATTGTTTTGAGGACTAAGGTTCAGCATAAACTTACCATGTCGAAATCAATGAATGGTACTCACCTTCAGCTATGAATATAACTTCGCACATTGATGTAACCAACTGATGGTACGTATGTCGTAAATTAATTTAATCAATTATAAAATTAAGGACGGTTCTAACCAAATTATCATAAAATTAATTTAACGAGACTTGGACTCTATTAGATAGATATGTTGAAGGGAGGTTATATAGCTCATTGTTCTAGTCAAGCCGTAGACCCGTTTAAATGTGTCCAAAATCCATTTAATGACCCAAAATTATCGAAATGGGTCATATCAAATTTCGTGGGCCAGTCATAACAGAGGAGAGACGGAAATAAGTGGGTCGTAAGTGGGTTCTTAACCAACTTAATCCATTTCCAATGAAAAGCCTGGCTCTGACTCGTGGCCATCTTCTTCTTCTTCACTGAAATCGGAGCGAGCCAGCGAGCCACACAGAGAGATATGGAGGACAAGAAGCAATGCCAGCTCTGCAACAGCCTAGCGACCATGTGCCGCAAGTCGGACTAGGCGAACCTGTGCAGGAACTGCAATTCCAGAGTCCACGGCGTGACATCCTCGTCGCCAAGCACTCAGAGGAATCTCCTCTGCCACTCGTGCCAAAGGCCCACGCCACGGAACGCGATGAGAGGCCGAGGCTCGCGGCCGACAGTACGCGTCCACTTTGGACCTGTTGATGAGGTGCTCCGAGAGGAACCACAACCGTTGAATTTGGTTGTGATCCAAATCTGGGTCGAGCTTGCTGGGATTCAGGTTTAGAGAGGGTTGAATTAATAATGTTCGGTATTATGAGCTCCTTCGTTGGTTGTAGCTCCGCGAGGGAATGATTGTTTTGGTCGTCCGTCACTTCGGCTGCGGCGGCGATGCCGTGTTAGCTGTATGCGCGTTTTCGTTTTGCTGCGGCTAAGGCACAGAGAAAGTGGATGGTCTGATGATGGGGGTCTAGTTGCAGTCTTTCATCAATTATTCAAATCGTGTGGATCTATGATGGATTTATTTTTCGCCCAATACAAAATCTTCAGTCCACCATTTTTGCTTCAAAACCATCCCCTTACTTTAGAAAAAAAAGTGCCATCAATCGTCCTTATTTAGGTCCGGCGATGAAATTTGCCAACTTGGCGTTAATTATTTTCTGGCGTGGATTTTTTTCTTTTATTTGTTGATGTGCATTTTTTTTTTCTTTTTCCAAATGTTCTCTCTCTCTCCCCTACAAATTCTTCTTCTTCCTTAAACCCTCCTAGATAAAAAAACTCACAAAATTTAACAACCATTTCAATGCAAAAACTATGATTAGTTTCCCCTCACAACCCTCAATTGAGTGGCCACGGCAGCCGGCTTGAAGCTCAAGTGGCCATGGCCTCAAATTTCGTGGCTCGGAAAGATCTTACAACCATGATATCGAGTTGAAAGTCGAGTTGTCATGGTTGCCGCAAGCTTACATCAAGCGGCCAGGGTCAAGAGCTTGAGCAGCCATGGCATTAGAAAGCTTGAGCTTAGACTTCCCGGGACCGGGAGCTTAGAGCTTGGGCTCTACGATTGGCCTACTGGACCTCATCTCTTTCTCTCTCTATTTGATTTTTTTATGTTGCTCGACGCGACTCCAATGTAGTGTCTTAGTGTAAATCGAGTGAGTCATAGCAGGACATGCGTATAACTGTAAAAATTGACCATCGAAAAAAATTATGACCGAAGGAATGCTTGGCTTTTTAAAAAAAAAGTAAAGGAACACTCGGTGGAACAACAAACGTGCACGTCAAAACTAACAGCCCAAAAGAAATTTGCAAGAGAAATTCCAACACCGCCGTATACTAAGATACTATACATAAAGATAAAAGATGTGAGCAAAATAAGAGACTTCCCAAATTTTAAAAGGAAAAAATATGGTTGCACTGTAAAATAAAGAAAAAACCCCAGAGCAAAGTAGTGCCATAGAGTGAACTTGGTGGAAGGCCCAATTTGCGGATGGACCGGGCTCAGCAAGAGTCCTATGTTCAAAGAAGGCATGAGAAGAAATAAAATTCATGATAATTGGTTTTCACTCATAAAGAGCATGGCCGAAGATGTTTCTAAAACTCTATTGTTTTGAAGACCACAATTTAGCATAAACCCACGCTATAAAGATCGGTGAGTTATGCTAAACTTCGACTATTCACATAACTTCATAGGTTGATGAGAGCCACCACTCGTACAACTGTCTCAAGTTGATTTAACGAAGCATAATATTAGGTACGTTCCACCTAAAGATTTACTTTTTGAATTGAAAAAAATAGTTGATCATATGGACAGATTTCAGGGTGTTGATCCTTCAAGACATAATTCTTCGGCACATTAATTGATTAATTGACTTTGATTGCATGAGTGAAAGGTAATCTTCACTTCTAATTCTTCTTGGACATATAAAGTTTTGCATATGGGAAGATGGAAAATGTCTTTAGAGATTAATGGCACTTGGTTCTTTTTCTTCTTTTGCATTTTACTTCTTCTTTATCTAAAGCCGCATGCTTGACAGATCATATTTTTCATCTTCAATTCAACCGATATGAAATTGCACCAAGAAATATGGAGAAAGGACATTAGAAACAAGCCTTCATAAGGGAAATGAAATTTCAAGCTGTCCCAGTGACAACTTATTAACTAAACTTACATTACTAGTTTACAAAGACAAATTCCTCAAACAATTTCATTGTCCATGAAATTTGATGGCCTTTCGCTTTGGCTTCACTATCCATTCAGCTGCTTTACTCTCCAGGATCGTCACACCTTGCATGAGCCATTTGGGCCTTCCCATTTCAAATGCTATGTATGCTATGGAAATCCCAATTACGATTCCCGATGCATAGCCAATCCACATTATTTTATGTTTGAACCAACTCTCATGCCCTTCGCGATCGAAAGTTAATGAGGACGATGGTGGAGGAGGTTGAGCATCACCAGGGCATGCTTTTGGCAATGGAGTTCCACATAAGCCTTGATTCCCACTAAATGAGTTGCTTGAAAATGTGCTCAATTGCTTGTCTTGTGGAATTCGACCGGTGAGTTTGTTCTTCGAGAGGTTTAAGTACCCAAGGGATGCCAAATCTCCAAATTGTCGAGGAATCAATCCACTAAACTTGTTCGAAGAAAGATCAAGCCATCCAAGATTAGTCAAGTTCCCTAGAGTTTGTGGAATGGAACCCGAAAGATGGTTATGAGAAAGGTTGAGCCCTACGAGAGAATGAAGATGTCCAATAACTTCGGGGATATTCCCTTGAAAAGAGTTGCACGACAAGTCAATAATTGTGAGGAAGGTCAAGATCCTCACTAGCTCAACCTCTAGCCCTTTCATCATCACGGCCACTGAATTCTCGTATGTCCCCTGTCCAAAAGATCGTGTCATATACAATGATGTGTCTTGCACATTTTCGTCATTCATCATGCCTTTAAGGTTCATCATCAAGTTGGTAGGCAAAGGACCGCTGAAGTTGTTATTGGAGAGGTCCAAAATATGTAACTTGCTAAAGAGGTGATCTCCCTTGGGAATATCCAAAATATCCTTCAAATTGTTGGACCTCAAAACGAGAACTTTTAGTTCTGGGAGTGTTCCCAACCATCTTGGAAATGTATCATCTATTTGATTGTGACTAAGATCCAAAACTTCCAGATGTCTACATTTGACAAGCGATCTGGGCAATGTGCCTTCAAATCGATTTCGACTCAAGTCAAGAGTCATTAAGCCACTTCTCGAAGAAAAAAATTGAGGAATCGTGCCCTCGAGGTAATTCATTCTCAAGTTCAAAACTGATAGATCGGTGCTAAAATTTGTTAAGCACCGAGGCAAGCTACCCATTAAACTGTTGTTGGACAAGTCAATAATCTTGAGCTTAGTGGCATTGCATATCAAAGAGGGGATCTTTCCGATTATCTCATTACTTGCAATGGAATAATAAAATGTGACAGGAGATGGAAGTGGAATTGGCCCTCCAAACTTATTGTTGGACAAATCTATAATAGCTAATGAGGTGTTTGAGAAAAACCCAATGGGCCATGACCCAGTGAAATTATTGTTGGAAATAACTAAACCTTCAAGAGCAGGAAAGGAGGGTCCAAAGACAGTAAGGTTGATCTTACCATAAAATTTGTTCGATTGCAAATCAAGGTCTTGCATTTGTGGTGCTTCCAGCCAATGTGGGAAGATATCACTGAACTCGTTGTGACCAAGATGTAGCATCGATAAGTTCACACAATTAACTAGAGAGCGCGGTAATAGTCCTTGCAATTTATTATTGCTCAAGTCTAGAGATAGGAGATTAGTTATGTTACCAAAACATGATGGCAAATTCCCAGAGAGATTATTGTTAGATAATTCCAAATATTTGAGTGAACTAAATTGGCAAATCCAAGAGGGAATCTCATTGGTGAAATGATTGTTGGAGGCAAAAAATTGCACAGTTGAAAGAGGAAGAATGGGGAGTGGTCCTTCGAATGAGTTGTTCCTAAGGTTAATAGATGACAATCTCTTCCAGTGCAATAGTCGTATACCTCCCTCCAAAACGTTATTAGAAAGAATTAAGGTGTCTAATGTATCATGGCTTATTCCCCAAAACCACATCGGGATCACCCCAGTAAGTCTATTTGAAGAGAGGTTTAAGATTCTTAACCTTTTCAATGAATTCAAGAAATAGGGAAATTTGGTCAAATTGCAAGAATACAAACGCAACATTTCAAGCTTTGGGAATGTATACTTCGGTGTACTGTAGTTTAGGTTTAGCTCTTGAGAAACATAAAGCACTCGGAGATTATTAAGCGTTGTAAAGATTTCAAACTCTACAGCCTTGCTAAAGTTATTCCAACCAATATATAGAATTTGGAGTTGCTGGAGAAATGCTAATGATGATGGGATGTGTCCTGTGAATTCGCACTCTACAAGAACTAAAACTGTTAAACTCTTCAAGGTACCGATTGAATTGGGTATTTCTCCCGAAAAGCCCGTAAACAAGAGAGACAAATGCTGGAGACGACTAGTCCAATTGAATTTGGGAAGAATCCCGGAAATGTTAGGATTGTAATTTATGTTGAGAGTAGTAAGGCTCGGTAATCGAAAAACAGTATATGGAAATATCCCACCTAAGGAACAATCATTAATGTTTAAATCTGTCAAAGAAGAAGACAAATTAGCAAAGGACTTTGGTGAAACCACGGACATGTTTACTCCATCAAGAACAAGCTTTCTCAATGTTGTTAGATTTTGAACAAGCATTGTGAAAATTGAATTTTCCAATCTGAGAGAAAAGGACGAGTCTGTGCTGAAAAAATAATTATAAGAGAGATCAAGCGACACCAACTTGGAGAGGCGAGAGATTTCATTGGGAACAGAACCCGAAAAGGATGAAGTAGAGAGATTCAAATGAGTCAATGTTGCAAATGCACTCAGATTAGACGAAATGTGAGAGCCAGTAAAGTCATTACCAAAAAGGTTGAGTTTCCGAAGATGGCGAAGAAGAAAGAGAGAGCTATTGGAATGGAGAGTGCCACGAAGCCAACTGCAAGTAAGATCAAGACTGATGATATTACCGGTGGCACCATCACAAGCGACACCATCCCATAAGCAGCAATCCACGCCCTTGTACCATGAATTTGTCCTTGGATAAGACTTGACAATGTTTATATTTGGATAGAAGGAGAGGAAGTTATTCCAATAACAAGGGTCTGATGCCTTGTTATCAAGCACGAAGGAATTCTTAAAATGGAGCAAGGCATCGCGTTGGTCAGGAGGGCAAAGAGGCAAAACAAATCGAAGGGAGGAATGTAAGAAAAAGTGAAAACAAAGGAGGTGAAGGATATGATGCCACCCCATTCTGCAATTTAGCAGGCAAGTGAGTTTATTGGTGGTGGAGGAGAGTCCTTCCACTTATATAGCCCTTTTGTAGTGTGAACTCATCACACGAGCCTTCTCTTAAAGGTCAAAGTCAAAGTCTTCTTAAAATAAAATAATCAGGATCACCAAATCTCCATGGCAAAGAGCCTTGGTGGGGTTAGTTGAGTGCGAAAAATTATTAGTGCCATAGAAATTTCAGTGGAAAACTCTTCTTGGAAATTAATCTCTCCATTACTTGCGGATGATTAATTTAAAAGAATGCTTGTCAAGTATTTTATTGCTCCAATTGAAAAGGGAAAGAAAAGACGCGGTTTGGTAGAAATCAAAGTTTTCATGAAACGACATTATTGGGGTTACATATATGGTATTCTTTTTCTTTTCATTGTCTTGGCCGGGTTAGCTGAGCATGAAAAAACTTTTTTTGCCATAAAATTTCCAAGAAAAAGTCTTCTTTAAAGGTCCTCTTGCACCGCGATGTCATGCCACATGTACTAATTCCATGTCACAGCACTAATAACTCGATTTGACAACTTCTAAATTTGAGTTTCTTATATTCTTTTATTGCAATTTTTGTTGGTATTTGTACATGAGCTAAAGAACGAAAAAAAGCATATTCTTTATATTTCATATGCTAGTAGAGAAAATTAGGGTGATTGTAATGTTGATTCATCCATTAAAAGCACAGATAAAAATTCATAACTTGGCTATCGAAAATTAAAAATTCTCCACAACAAAGCTTTTATGCTTTTAATAGGATTATTAGGAAACTTTCATTATGACAAAATTATAACTTTCAATCCTGTTGAAATCTTTTTACTTCTTCACACGACCAGTTTCTTACATGACTTATGGTGCATTTGGTTTAGATTTCTCAAGGAGCTTTCGGCCTCCAAAGCCCCTTGGGGAAATGTTATGGTATTTGACAAACCTTTCGAAGTAGCTATTGGCCAAATGCTGGACTTGGAAATGTTAAAAGCTCAAAGCAAATAGAAACTAGCTTTTCAAAATAGCATTTGCAAAATGCTGAAACTATGGTTAAATAATTTTTTTCCAAAACTATCGTTACTAATTCTTTAGTTTTTTAATTTTGCCCCTTGTTATTGTTCATCTTCTTTGTGAAGGCAGGCAACGAGGTTGTGCGACCATGATATGGCCACGTGAGGTTGTGCAACTGCTTGGGCGACAGTCGCCTGGGTTCACACGACCTCAAGCCTGGGGTCACGCGACTCTCACTGAGGGTCATTGCAGGTCATGCGACTTCAGCGGCTGGCACTAGATCTAGCTCGCCGATGGCCCAAACCCTTCGTCGGAGCCAGTGAAAGATTTGATTTCTTTTTTGTAAAAAAGTTATAGTAAAAAATCTTTGTGAAATTTTGTTTACCAAAAATTACTTCACCGAAAGTTGTTTTGCAAATGAGTTTTTACAAAACGTAATTTGCATTTCCCAAAAGGCTTTTGGCTTTTAGTATTTGCATTGTATCCAAAATCCACTTTTAAAGTCGAACCAAACCCACCCTTAATATGCTCGTTATACCAGGTGGTTGAATTATTGTAAATTGTTTTTAACATGTAATAAAAGGTCTTAGAGGATGTCAAGGCACTCAATTGAACATTTACTTTTGGTTATATAAACATAAAATCCAGCACATTTTAGACACGACATGGCCATTCTCATCACAAGAGTCCAGCGCCATGCTATCAAGCACGAAGACATTTCTAAAAATGGAGGAAGATATCGCGTTGGTCAGGGGGGCAAACGGACGAAAAAAAGCCAAGGGAGGAATGAAAGAACAAGTGGAAACAAAGGAGTTGGGGGAACTAATGCCTTTCTATTTTACAATTTAGCATTTTTCACTTATGATAAAGCCCCTTTTGTATAGTGAAGTAATCAACACGGGTCTTCTATATAAGGTCAAAGTCAAAGTCTTCTTAAAATGGCATTATTAGGCCACAGAGTTTCCATGGTGGTATTTATAAATGAGATTAAAATATTATCAAATGATAGTGCAAGACTTGACAAGTCGAATCCCTTTTGTCAGTAAAGAGACTTAGGAAATTTTCTAATCAATAATTAGTAATTCCTTATGATGACAAAACCAATAAGCTTTTTATAGGATTACTAAGACAAAATCTTCAATATAAGGATATTATAACTTTCAAAACTTGTCGAAATCTTTTCACGTCTTCACATGATTAGTTACTTACATGGTCTAATATGCCAATTATACTAGGTGTTCAAATTTCTATAAAATGTTTGAACGTGTATATAATAAGATCTTAAAGTGTGTTGGGGCACCTAATAAAACATTTACGTATCAATTATGTTAACACAAAATTTGGCATATTTTCCTCATATGTGATGGAAAAGGCACCAAAACAACGGATCAACTCAAAAAACAATTAAGTTAATAGGAGAATATTATAGATCGAGAATTCCCATAAAGCACGCTATCTTGTTATCAACGTACATCATTTCCTTACTTTGTCTTCTACTATGGATAAAAATGGAAGAAGCCAGGATCTGAGACCCCTCCTTGATAAAATTTTCCAAGGACGGTGTTTGGTGTCAATCACGATTCAGGGATTAAGACATGCGCCTAATTATTTTAAAGGTTTGAGACACGATGAATGTCCGTCTAGCTTTATCCATGGCCGGGGCTCAATGATTAAGCATTGTGTTCGATGGTTGGGCAGATGCTTTTAGTCCTAGAAATCATCCTTCTATGCGATGCCATTTACTTTAATAGAGTAAGTACACTAAGTTCCTACGAGTATTACTTTTGCCGGAGCTGAGATGTCCATCGAAGGTGGCAAGAGTCTAACGTGAAAAGCTTGTTCATAACAATGTTATTGAAAAATTTTGTTGCTCGTGGCCTAGTTATGGTCGTTGATCAATTGATAGTTCACGACAGCCAAGGTCCTTTTCATGTTGGATTATTGCCCTCTTCGTTGAACACAAGAGCTGCAAGTAACCAAATTCAGAGTAGGAAAGATTTAATAGAAAAGCCATGTATATTTGACGACTTGATCAGGCAAATTAAATATCCAAGGACTTTATACGGCCCTATAGGAAAGATACACTATTTCTTTTTCTGTTTTTGGGCCATCGAGGCGTGTCACATGACAACACCTCTAATTACATTATCTCAACTCCACACTTTTCACTTTTCAAATTGTGTAAACTTTTAATGGATTTACTTCTTCTTTTTTGCCGAATGTGGATTTACTTTACATGCATCAAAATGGGATGAAAAGGTGCCATTAGAACATGTAAAATTCCATTGATCCCCTAGTTTTGCCCCAAAAAACAAAACCCTCCATCTACTTTGAACCTTAAAAAAAAAAAAAAAACGCATGAGAAATTCCAAAAGTTACTTATATACTAAGATACTATATATGAATACAAGATACAAGATACGATTAAATTAAGGGGCGATCCACATTAAATAAGGAAAAAAAGAAAAAAAGAAAATATTGATCCCACCATTAAAAAGAAAATATAAAGCGAGGTTTGGTCTTAAAGCATGCTGGCTCAAAGGCCCAACATGTGCATGGACCAGGCTCAGCAAGCATTTCTGCTTATGATAAAGCCCCTTTTGTATTGTGTAGTGCTCAACACGGTCCTCTCTATAAAGTCAAAGTCAAAGTCTTCTCAAATTGGCATTATTGAGACACAAAATTTCAATGGTGGTGGTCCCTTGCGTGTGGAAAATTTGAGTGTCGTCAAGATTTTCCATGGAATAATCTTCTTGAAACGTCTCTTGTGCGCGATGTCTTGCTACGTGTACTATACCCCATGTCACGGCACTCACGACTCTTCTTCAGAGTTGACAAACTTGATCGTTTTAAATTCTTTAATGTCATTTTTTTGTCTGTATTTGTAAATGAGCTAAAAATAATATGCTTTGTTGAGAAAGTATTACCTTATGATAGTGCTCCATTTTCAAAGTCGAAGCTCATTTTCTAGTCAATAAATAGAAATTCTTTCAGATGACAAAGCCAGTAAGCTTTTTTTAGGATTACTAAGGAAATCTTCATTACAATGAAATTATAACTTTCAAAGCTTGTCGAAATCTTTTCATGTCTTCACATGATTAGTTACCACGTGACCTAATATGCTAATTATACTAGGCATTTGAATTCCTGTAAATTGTTTAATGATGTATATAATAAGGTCTTATAGGGTGTTGGCGCACCAAATTGAACATTTACATTTTGATTATGTAAACATAAAATTTGGCATATTTTCCTTATATGTGATAGAAAAGGCGCCGAAGCAACAGATCAACTCAAAAAACAATTAAGTTAATAGGAGAATATTATAGATCGAGAATTCCCATAAAGTGGGCTATCTTGTTATCAACATACATCATTTCCTTACTTTGTCTTCTACTATGGATAAAAATGGAAGAAGCCGGGATCTGAGACCCCTCATTGATAAAATTTTCCAAGGACGGTGTTTGGTGTCAATCACGATTCAGGGATTAAGACACACGCCTAATTATTTTAAAGGTTTGAGACACAATGAATGTCCATCTAGCTTTATCCATGGCCGGGGCTCGATGATTAAGCATTGTGTTCGATGGTTGGGCAGATGCTTTTAGTCTTAGAAATCATCCTTCTATACGATGCCATTTACTTTAATGGGGTAAATACACTAAGTTCTTACGAGTATTACTTTTGCCGGAGCTGAGATGTCCATCGAAGGTGGCAAGAGTCTAACGTGGAAAGCTTGTCCATAACGATCTTATTGAAAAATTTTGTTGCTCGTGGCCTAGTTATGGTCGTTGATCAATTGATAGTTCACGACGGCCAAAGGTCCTTTTCATGTTGGATTCTTGCCCTCTTCGTTGAACACAAGAGCTCCAAGTAACCAAATTCAGAGTAGGAAAGATTTAACAGAAAAGCCATATATATTTGATGACTTGATCAGGCAAATTAAAGATCCAAGGACTTTATACGGCCCCTATAGGAAAGATACACTATTTCTTTTTCTGTTTTTGGGCCATCGAGGTGTGTCACATGACAACACCTCTAATTACATTATCTCAACTCCACTCTTTTCACTTTTCAAATTGTGTAAACTTTTAATGGATTTACTTTACATGCATCAAAATGGGATGAAAAGGTGCCATTAGAACATGTAAAATTCCATTGATCCCCTAGTTTTGCCCCAAAAAACAAAACCCTCCATCTACTTTGAACCTTAAAAAAAAAAAAAAACGCATGAGAAATTCCAAAAGTTACTTATATACTAAGATACTATATATGAATACAAGATACAAGATACGATTAAATTAAGGGACGATCCACATTAAAGAAGGAAAAAAAGAAAAAAAGAAAATATTGATCCCACCATTAAAAAGAAAATATAGAGCGAGGTTTGGTCTTAAAGCATGCTGGCTCGAAGGCCCAACGTGTGCATGGACTAGGCTTAGCAAGCATTTCCGCTTATGATAAAGCCCCTTTTGTATTGTGTAGTGGCCAACACGGTCCTCTCTATAAAGTCAAAGTCAAAGTCTTCTCAAATTGGCATTATTGAGACACAAAATTTCAATGGTGGTGGTCCCTTGCGTGTGGAAAATTTTAGTGTCGTCAAGATTTTCCATGGAATAATCTTCTTGTAACGTCTCTTGTGCGCGATGTCTTGCTACGTGTACCACACCCCATGTCACGGCACTCACGACTCTTCTTCAGAATTGACAAATTTGACCATTTTAAATTCTTTAATGTCATTTTTTTTTGTCTGTATTTGTAAATGAGCTAAAAATAATATGCTTTGTCGAGAAAGTATTACCTTATGATAGTGCTCCATTTTCCAAGTCGAAGCTCATTTGCCAGTAAAGAGACTTAGGAAGGTTTCTAATCAATAAATAGTAATTTTTTCAGATGACAAAGCCAGTAAGCTTTTTATAGGATTACCAAGGAAATCTTCATTACAATGAAATTATAACTTTCAAAGCTTGTCGAAATCTTTTCACGTCTTCACATGATTAGTTACCACGTGACCTAATATGCTAATTATACTAGGCATTTGAATTCCTGTAAATTGTTTAACGATGTATATAATAAGGTCTTATAGGGTGTTGGCGCACCAAATTGAACATTTACATTTTGATTATGTAAACATAAAATTTGGCATATTTTCCTTATATGTGATAGAAAAGGCGCCGAAGCAACAGATCAACTCAAAAAACAATTAAGTTAATAGGAGAATATTATAGATCGAGAATTCCCATAAAGTGGGCTATCTTGTTATCAACATACATCATTTCCTTACTTTGTCTTCTACTATGGATAAACATGGAAGAAGCCGGGATCTGAGACCCCTCATTGATAAAATTTTCCAAGGACGGTGTTTGGTGTCAATCACGATTCAGGGATTAAGACACACGCCTAATTATTTTAAAGGTTTGAGACACAATGAATGTCCATCTAGCTTTATCCATGGCCGGGGCTCGATGATTAAGCATTGTGTTCGATGGTTGGGCAGATGCTTTTAGTCTTAGAAATCATCCTTCTATGCGATGCCATTTACTTTAATGGGGTAAATACACTAAGTTCTTACGAGTATTACTTTTGCCGGAGCTGAGATGTCCATCGAAGGTGGCTAGAGTCTAACGTGGAAAGCTTGTCCATAACGATCTTATTGAAAAATTTTGTTGCTCGTGGCCTAGTTATGGTCGTTGATCAATTGATAGTTCACGACGGCCAAAGGTCCTTTTCATGTTGGATTCTTGCCCTCTTCGTTGAGCACAAGAGCTCCAAGTAACCAAATTCAGAGTAGGAAAGATTTAACAGAAAAGCCATATATATTTGACGACTTGATCAGGCAAATTAAAGATCCAAGGACTTTATACGGCCCCTATAGGAAAGATACACTATTTCTTTTTCTGTTTTTGGGCCATCGAGGTGTGTCACATGACAACACCTCTAATTACATTATCTCAACTCCACTCTTTTCACTTTTCAAATTGTGTAAACTTTTAATGGATTTACTTTACATGCATCAAAAGGGATGAAAAGGTGCCATTAGAACATGTAAAATTCCATTGATCCCCTAGTTTTGCCCCAAAAAACAAAACCCTCCATCTACTTTGAACCTTAAAAAAAAAAAAAAAACGCATGAGAAATTCCAAAAGTTACTTATATACTAAGATACTATATATGAATACAAGATACAAGATACGATTAAATTAAGGGACGATCCACATTAAAGAAGGAAAAAAAGAAAAAAAGAAAATATTGATCCCACCATTAAAAAGAAAATATAGAGCGAGGTTTGGTCTTAAAGCATGCTGGCTCGAAGGCCCAACGTGTGCATGGACTAGGCTTAGCAAGCATTTCTGCTTATGATAAAGCCCCTTTTGTATTGTGTAGTGGCCAACACGGTCCTCTCTATAAAGTCAAAGTCAAAGTCTTCTCAAATTGGCATTATTGAGACACAAAATTTCAATGGTGGTGGTCCCTTGCGTGTGGAAAATTTTAGTGTCGTCAAGATTTTCCATGGAATAATCTTCTTGTAACGTCTCTTGTGCGCGATGTCTTGCTACGTGTACCACACCCCATGTCACGGCACTCACGACTCTTCTTCAGAATTGACAAATTTGACCATTTTAAATTCTTTAATGTCATTTTTTTTTTGTCTGTATTTGTAAATGAGCTAAAAATAATATGCTTTGTCGAGAAAGTATTACCTTATGATAGTGCTCCATTTTCCAAGTCGAAGCTCATTTGCCAGTAAAGAGACTTAGGAAGGTTTCTAATCAATAAATAGTAATTTTTTCAGATGACAAAGCCAGTAAGCTTTTTATAGGATTACCAAGGAAATCTTCATTACAATGAAATTATAACTTTCAAAGCTTGCCAAAGTCTTTTCACGTCTTCACATGATTAGTTACCACGTGACCTAATATGCTAATTATACTAGGCATTTGAATTCCTGTAAATTGTTTAACGATGTATATAATAAGGTCTTATAGGGTGTTGGCGCACCAAATTGAACATTTACATTTTGATTATGTAAACATAAAATTTGGCATATTTTCCTTATATGTGATAGAAAAGGCGCCGAAGCAACAGATCAACTCAAAAAACAATTAAGTTAATAGGAGAATATTATAGATCGAGAATTCCCATAAAGTGGGCTATCTTGTTATCAACATACATCATTTCCTTACTTTGTCTTCTACTATGGATAAAAATGGAAGAAGCCAGGATCTGAGACCCCTCATTGATAAAATTTTCCAAGGACGGTGTTTGGTGTCAATCACGATTCAGGGATTAAGACACACGCCTAATTATTTCAAAGGTTTGAGACACAATGAATGTCCATCTAGCTTTATCCATGGCTGGGGCTCGATGATTAAGCATTGTGTTCGATGGTTGGGCAGATGCTTTTAGTCTTAGAAATCATCCCTCTATGCGATGCCATTTACTTTAATGGGGTAAATACACTAAGTTCTTACGAGTATTACTTTTGCTGGAGCTGAGATGTCCATCGAAGGTGGCAAGAGTCTAACGTGGAAAGCTTGTTCATAACGATCTTATTGAAAAATTTTGTTGCTCGTGGCCTAGTTATGGTCGTTGATCAATTGATAGTTCACGACGGCCAAAGGTCCTTTTCATGTTGGATTCTTGCCCTCTTCGTTGAACACGACCTCCAAGTAACCAAATTCAGAGTAGGAAAGATTTAATAGAACAGCCATGTATATTTGACGACTTGATCAAGCAAATTAAAGATCCAAGGACTTTATACGGCCCCTATAGGAAAGATAAACTATTTCTTTTTCTGTTTTTGGGCCATCGAGGTGTGTCACATGACAACACCTCCAATTACATTATGTCAACTCCACTCTTTTCACTTTTCAAATCATGTAAACTTTTAATGGATTTACTTTACATGCATCAAAATGGGATGAAAAGGTACCATTAGAACATGTAAAATTCCATTGATCCCCTAGTTTTGCCCCAAAAAACAAAACCCTCCATCTACTTTGAACCTTAAAAAAAAAAAAAAAAAACACGCATGAGAAATTCCAAAAGTTACTTATATACGAAGATACTATATATGAATACAAGATACAAGATACAATTAAATTAAGGGACGATCCAAATTAAAGAAGGAAAAAAAGAAAAAAAATATTGATCCCACCATTAAAAAGAAAATATAGAGCGAGGTTTGGTCTTAAAGCATGCTGGCTCGAAGGCCCAACATGTGCATGGACTAGGCTCAGAAAGCATTTCCACTTATGATAAAGCCCTTTTTGTATTGTGCAGTGGTCGACACGGCCCTCTCTATAAAGTCAAAGTCAAAGTCTTCTTAAATTGGCATTATTGAGACACAAAATTTCAGTGGTGGTGGTCCCTTGCATGTGGAAAATTTTAGTGCCGTTGAGATTTTCCATGGAATAATCTTCTTGAAACATCTCTTGTGCGCGATGTCTTGCTATGTGTACCACACCCCATGTCACGGCACCCACGACTCTACTTCACAATTGACAAATTTGATCGTTTTAAATTCTTTAATTGCATTTTTTTGTCTGTATTTGTAAGTGAGCTAAAAATAATATGCTTTGTTGAGAAAGTATTACCTTATGATAGTGCTCCATTTTCCAAGTCGAAGCTCATTTGCCAGTAAAGAGACTTAGGAAGGTTTCTAATCAATAATTAGTAATTCTTTCAGATGACAAAGCCAGTAAGCTTTTTATAGGATTACTGAGGAAATCTTCATTACAAGATAAAAATGGAAGAAGCCGGGATCTGAGACCCCTCATTGATAAAATTTTCCAAGGACGGTGTTTAGTGTCAATCACGATTCAGGGATTAAGACATGCGCCTAATTATTTTAAAGGTTTGAGACACGATGAATGTTTGTCTAGCTTTATCCATGGCCGGGGCTCGATGATTAAGCATTGTGTTCGATGGTTGGGCATATGCTTTAAGTCCTAGAAATCATCCTTCTATGCAATGCCATTTACTTTAATAGGGTAAAAACACTAAGTTCTTTCTTTTGTCAGAGCTGAGATGTTGATGCAGGCCAAGGTTAGGCTTTCTTAAACAGTAGGATCAGGAGAGTGACTCGCACATGAGAAACAGGACGAACACAAATTTCAGCTCTGTGCAAGCTCAGGAGAACAGTCGTATATTTGTCAATACAGATTGAATCGACCTTATTTGATATCCAAATGAACAAAGACTTCTGGATCTACAATTTCTCTGTTTTGGGTTTTTTGAAATAAGCACTGTAGAATGGTCGAATTTGGGTTGGAAGTGGGTGAAAATAACGAATAGAACAGGAAAAGATAGAAACTTCGTTGGTTGCTCTTCTAGGCCTCCAATGAAGTTGAGAGGGCACTAGTTCTTCTAGATCGATGACTGTAACTTTTCAAGGATGTAGATTTTTGAAAAGCTCCGACTCTTCAAGGATGGAGTGAAAACTCTTCTAGGTTTTCAAGGGTATGAACTCTGCAAGGTTCACGATACTTGCTTGAAAGCAAAGTTTTCATTCATCAAAAGTCCTCCATCTTGTACAAGGAATTGGATGGCTTATATCGTCAACGAAATAAAGACAGAGCATTGAAACTAGGAAAACATTGAATCTAGAAAGTCAAAACCGAGAAACTTGAAAGCATTAAAGAACTCTGAAACTAGAAAAATAGTAAAGAGCATAGAAACTAGAAACTAGTAAAAGCATAACGTCTTCATGGCTCCCAAGGTGTCTTCTTTCAAGCTTCCGGGATGGACTCAAGATATCGATATGGCTTCTCGGTTGAATCGACAACTTCATCGAACTTCATCAATAAAAGGTTTCGTCAAGCTTGAATGCAGGCTGATCTTCTTGGTCGAGAAAGTTGGTATTCAATGCGGGCTGCATCAGATGTCCATCGAAGGTGGCAAGAGTCTAACGTGAAAAGCTTGTTCATAACGATCTTATTGAAAAATTTTGTTGCTCGTGGCCTAGTTATGGTCGTTGATCAATTGATAGTCTACGACAGCCAAAGGTCCTTTTCATGTTGGATTCTTGCCCTCTTTGGTGAACACAAGAGCTCCAAGTAACCAAATTCAGGGTAGGAAAGATTTAATAGAAAATCCATGTATATTTGACGACTTGATTAGGCAAATTAAAGATTCTAGGACTTTATACGGCCCCTATAGGAAAGATACACTATTTCTTTTTCTGTTTTTGGGCAATCGAGGTGTGTCACATGACAACACCTCTACTTACATTATCTCAACTCCACTCTTTTCACTTTTCAAATCGTGTAAACTTTTAATGGATTTACTTTACACGCATCAAAATGGGATGAAAAGGTGCCATTAGAACATGTAAAAATTCCATTGATCCCCTAGTTTTGCCCCAAAAAACAAAACCCTCCATCTATTTTGAACCTTAAAAAAAAAAAATAGATAGAAGACATTAATTTTCACATAAAAGCACCATCGGTAAGACATTCTCCTTTTTTTTTTCTCTCTTTTGCCGTGTGGCCTGGCCCTATCCTCAAACCTTGGAGGTAGGGACCAAACTCCATCCCCCCTTCCTCTCCCGGGTTGATTTGACATGAACTTATTTAATATTCAAATACGTTTCTTAAAAAAATCATCGATCTCAAAGGACGAGTGAAATATGTAAAGTAAGCTAACTATCTTCACATATTCTTAATTAATTCACGAGATCAAGTACAATTGCCTAAAAGAAAATGTAGTCCATTGGAAAATACAGGATGCATAATCAATACCATCATGGGAAAAAGAAGGGATCCAGTGCTTTTCTTTAAAAAAAAAAAAGGTTCATTTTCGATTTATTAAATGTTTTTTATCAATAATATTTAAATTAATAATATACTCACGATGCATATTACGAAAAATAGGTCGCTCCCTTACGCATTACAGCCTTTTCACATCTATTACTTAATATAAAGCTTGTCCATTAAAAATTCAATGGCGAAAGTAAATAAGACGTCAACGGTTAAAATATTGTTTTAACTTTAAAAATATAAGGAGAATATACGTAAATTCACGCATTAATCATTGGTAAGGTGTGAATATTTTAGGGATTTTGGATTTAACAAAAGTCAAAGTGTGTTTACCGCAAGATTTTAATAATGGGGCAGTAAATTTTTTGGTTCTCTTGATTATCGTAAGTTTTCGTGTGCAAAAAACATTAAATGAACATCCAACCTGAAAAATTAAGGTAAGTTAACTGGACTTACTCTATCATTTTGAACGCACACAAGCGTATGAGCTGAAACAAAATTTGCAAGAGAAATTCCAGACGTTGGCTTCTGTAGGATGGTACCATAGACGTAATTAAAACAAGAGACCGTCCAAATTAAGAAGAGGAAAGGAAAAAAAAAAAAAAGGATCCCACCGTTGAAAAGAAAATATAGAGCAAGGTATGGTCTTAAAGCATACTGGCTAGAAGGCTCAACACGTGGATGGGCCAGGCTCAGCAAGAGGCCTATTGGAGAAAGAAGGCACAAAAAAGAAAAAGAAAAAGGAACTCCTGGTAATTGATTTTCACTCATAAAGAAAGAGCATAGTGAAAGACGGTTCTGAAGTTAATTGTTTTGAGTAGGGGTGTGCAACCGGACCGGGTTTACCCGGTTCCCGGTCCGGCCCACCCGGAAAACAGGGTTGGGAACCGGTTCCGGTTGAAACCGGTCCGGGAACCAGTTCCCAAAACTCAGACCCCGTTTGAACCGGTCTGGGAACCGGTTCCGAGGGATTACCCACCCGGGAACCGGATTGACCGGACCGGTTTGGGAACCGGTTGGGGAACTGGTTTTTAAGCCACCCCAAAAAACCAAAACGCAAAACCCTAGTTTCTACTTTCTATCCTTACCTCTCCCAAAATCGCGTCCGGCCAGCCTTGCTCCGAGCTCCCCTCCTGAAATCGCGAAGCGAAGCTGATGCCGCCTCTACCGCTCTGGTCGCACCCCTCACGCTCGCACCACCGCCGCCATTCCGCCGGTCATCTAAAGCTCCGCTCCACTGGTTCTGCCCGCGAAGCTGCTAAGAGCTCGCACTCGAGCGCCGACGCCGCCTCCGTTCGATCTCATTGTTCCACCTGCTGCTGTTGCCTCGCCGACGCCCCTGACCCCCAGATCTCGCGTCTGCAAGCCCACCTTGTCGCATCTTCGAGCAACACACAGTAGCCCTCCACTGATCCTGTTCTCACCGCGCGCTACAAAAGGTACTTCTGTCTTTTGGCTCAGATCAAAATTACTGAATGGTGCAAATTGATTTCTCATTCAATGGTACAAGTCCATTTGTCATCGGATGTTCTTTGATGCTGAAGAAATGTAAGATCTAGTATTACTGTGTTGTGAATGAACAAAAGAGGAGCCTGATCCCCGAAAATAATCGTCGAATGTAAATGGCTTATTCCCAATTCTAGCTGATCTGCCTGAATAACAAATAAGGGTCACCTTGATGAATTTTTTTTTTTATTATGTTGCTTTCATGATGATCTGAGCATGTTGGTCTTATTTTTAACAAGTTGAAAAAAATGACACTACAGTTTTTTATATTGGTATTTTCATGTTATAATGTCTCTTAATCATGTATTATCCATGATATGTATATGGAGTCATCTGGTATGTCTCTTCTTACTTGTGAGGTGATCTATATCCAACATTTTTGCGAATTTTCTTCTGTCTCGCTCTGCTTGGATGATTAAGTCCGGCATGCTAAAGCTATATTACATTAGAAGTTGTGGACATGTAATGTCTCAGTGAAAATGTAGAAAGAAATTTCATAGCGAAGTGGCTTGTAATTGTGCTAGACTTCACATTGTGCTTTGAAAACATGCAGGTGAACTATTTTTCATTACAGATAGACAGAATGGATTTTGGAATCTCTATAAGTGGGTAAGATCTTAACCCTGGGCCATTGCAGTTCATGCTTATCGACTTTGAATAGTCTAGATATTTTAGGTGCTTCATGTCATTGAAGATCTTTCCTAGTGACCATTTTTTTATGGTAACCATTCCAAAGCAGGTTTTCCACATGGTGATTTATACCGTAATTATGGTTGATCTCCATAATTTCCATATCAAACTCCATCCAGACTCAGACTGCATCAGTCATATAGTATGGCTTTTGGATGTCACACCGTGAAAATTATAAATGAGGATAAATTATCTAGTTGTAGATTTTCTGCAGGTGATTGAATAATCGTTACATGTGTGAGCTCTTTCAACTGCTACTTATACACTCATAGCATTATCAATGATGTGGTTGGAAAGGAATTGAATTGTATCTTTTATGTGCTTCATGATTCAACAGATTGAATCTACAAATGAGGTCTTGCCTCTTTATCCGTCAAATGCTGAGTTTGCTAGGCCATTATGGGTTTTTGGTATGAACTCTTATGAAGTTATCTAGAGTGACAAACATAAGACCCTGATTGCTTGCAGCTACAGGTGAGCTTTCTTCCATGTGATGATCTAAGGTGTTAACATTATCGAAATACAAATTATTGTATGATTCTTCATATCAATTATTTAGAATCTGCTTGCAAGCAAAGGGGAAGGTCTCATCTTGCAATTATTGACGTTCTTCAGAGCTCATTGTCATTGCTTGACATTCCATTCGCAGACATACAAGACATAGTATGTTCAATACCTTCTTTGTGACGAATTGTTGTTACTAATTTTTTTTAAGCTGATGGATTGGTATATTGTGCACATTCTTCTTTTGTAGACTTCAGGAAACAATTGCCTATATGTTGAGGGAGCATCAGGAGTACTCCCAATATCTGTGGCTAAGGTGCTTGCAATACTTTACCGTAGTAATCTCCTCATATTTAGTGAAGTGTGGACTGTGCTGCAGTAATTAGTGTTTCTCATTGTTGTTATAATTTCCTTTTGTTTATTGTCTGCAGGTGACTTTCAATGATGAAAAGTCAGAAGTCATTGATTTTCGAATTATATGGTCCTCTTCACTGGACAGTTTGAAGTACTAGTCTTATTTCAGCTTGCCAGAGCTGATTGAATTTCCAACTGAAGTTCTTGGTCAAAATGCTTATGCATACTTCTATCCTCCATCTAATAATGTTTTTTTTTTTTTTTGGTAAGGTCCATCTAATAACGTTTATCAAGCTAGTCAGGAAGAAAAGCCTCCACTGTTGTTAAAAAACCATGGTACGTCAATAATTGCAACTCAGTTCCTGTCATATTTCAATTTTTATGCAAAACAGGTTCCAATATAAACAAGGTTAACCTTGTTCCCGAACCGGAAAAACAGGGTAGGTCGGGAACAGGGTCCAATGCAAACAGGGTCGGGTACAGGGTCCAAAAAAAGAGAACCGGTTATAACAGGGTCGGGTACAGGGTCCAGGTCTAGACCCTACCCACCCCGGACCCGATCACCCCTAGTTTTGAGGACCAAGGTTCAGCAGAAACTTCTCCATATCAAAATCAATGAATTGTGCTCACCTATGACTATGAACATAACTTTGCACATTGATTCGATCAACCAATCATACATACGTCGAAAGTTAATTTGATAAAACATAAAATTGAGGACATTTCTACCTAACTGATCATTGTTAGAGACTAGATTCTATTACATAAATATGTTGAATACAGCTTATAAAGCTCATGGTTTTTTTAAAGCCCAAAAAAGCAGGTCATGCATCAATGTCACCGGGCCAAATGGTTTTGGGCCTGTGAGATGAGTTTTTAGATGTGTATAGCTAAAACTCCCATCCCTGCAGATCAAACCTAACAAGTGAGATCAGAGTGCAGAGTTTGTAATCTTCCATGAGTAAATGATGATGCTATCGCGATAGTTCTTGTGTTGGAGATGGAAAATGATCTTTCGTGTGGCTGTGTAGGGCTTGGACTTGGCATAAAACTGAATTCTGAAAATTGACTATATGGGAAAGGCAAATAAAGGGTGTCGATCGATTTGGCTGTGTAGGGATTTGCATTCACCTTGAATAGTCAACCTCCTTTGAGAGCCTATTTCACTCATTTTCTCTGTCTACTCACTGTAGCAGATGCTGGCACTCGATCTTTGTCATCTCTAGAGATGAAACCAGTCCCCCGGACAAGGATCTCATTGCGAAAACCCTTGGCTTACTCTTTATGGTCATTATTCACCGCCTTATTAGTCGTCAAAGCCCAAGCCACCATAGCCGCTAGGGATTTTCAAAACTTGGAGCGGCTAATGTTTCCTCTGCTGCAATCGACAAGCCTATACTTGGTCCTGTTATATGCTGTTTTGGGCCTTCTCGCTCTTGTTATATGCCTGTAATGCATCTTCTTCCCCCTGGAAAGAACCCCATAATCGGAATCTAAGCCCTTGTCTGCACTTGCACAGACACACAAACCATGACAACATATACTGTCTCTAGTTGATGAACTGTGTGTGTACGTATGAATATCCACGTACCGGAGTCTTGAATCCTGGTATGACAAACTTAGCATCAGTCTTTAGTAAGCATAGCCCCACCGTAAGATTCGCATGCAAAGGGCCAGGCCGAGGAAAGTCTCAACACTTCCGACGGTGCTCTCTTTTCTCCCACCTTTGGATTAAGTTATTCTTTATGTCTTTGGTGGGAAGAGATGATAAAATCAATCTCAATGAACACACACTATTTTCAATTTACTATATTCGTTCCCTCAATTACCAACTTTATCTAGAAGAGAAAATCGCTCATCTTCTCTCAACACTCAAATAATTTAAACCCCGAAGTCCATGGCTTCCACTTAATACGAATAGTTAAGGGTGAGATAATGAGCTGGATCTGAGTCTCAACACGCACGTACTGAACCAAGATCGACCTTATGAATGGACAAAGACACGCTACTGACATTTTAGGTACCTAATCATCATATTTGAAGAACATAAATGAAAAGGGTCGACATGCTCTTGCTTCGCAAAGTCACACCCTAAGTGATGGAGACTGTGAAGCTTGAACTCACCTTCGAATTACATTGTTTTGGAGATTTACTCGAATAGCTTATCTATACATTATTTTTATGGCATATGGAGTTGGTCGTGAGAAAAAAAAAAAACTCCGTGTGTATAGATTCCTCATAAGTTCAGGTACCCAAATATTGTTCTTGAAAACAGCATTGTTAGTGCATGAACAGACGTGTTCCATTTCAAGTCCATTTGCCAAATATGCAGATTGCATTGATCTTATGCATGGCATCATCCGAATTGATCTAAAGATTCTTAATAGACATGTAGTCTATAAGTGTAAATTGCAATTGTGCGGTATATAACGACTATATCTTTTCCTTTTATTTGGCATTCGATGGACTTTCCTAATATAGATTTGATAGAAATGAACCTTTTCACTCGATAACAAATCAACTTCCATATAAGTCATGCTCAACATATCTAGGTAAATGAGTTAGGAGTAGGACCTATACTTTACTCTAGAGATGGAGGTAGATGGGATTAAATCGGGATCGACACCAGCTTACAATCAGGTTTCAAGTCACCAGACGAGTTAATACTATTAGAAAAATCCTATACGATCTAGAATGGGTTTGAGGTTTAATTTTTTTTTTTTTTGTGGTTGGAAAATGTAGATACTTTCATTCATAAATACGAGAAATACAAGAAGGCGACAAGTAAGATTCTGAACATAAGATTTCCGAAAGAGCTAGAGGAGGACTAGATTTCCAGTTTTGAGGGAGTGATTTTGTTCTGTTTGCCTTCGCTAACCAGTCGGCAGCTAAATTGGCTTCACGTGGGCTGTACACCACCTGCATCGCATTTGATTGGGCTAGTATTTTATTGCATTGGTCAAGAATGATCTTCACGTTCCAGGGGTATTCGGCCCAGCCCATAAGGCTTTGCACTGTAGTCAAACAGTCAGACTCACATTGCACTTTCCCTGTTTGAACTTGTTCAAATCCGGCTTCTTCCACGTGCGATTCCTTTCTTAGTTGCAGAAACTCCAGCCCCTGCAAAATCGCTAGGGTTTCGATTTGCACGGGTGAGGAGGCTCGAATGTCTTGCACGAAGCCCTCAACCACCTGTCCGACGTGATTCCTCAGTATTTCGGCGACAGATCCGACCAATTCTCCTGGTACCCACGAGCCATCAACGTTTAGTTTCAGCGTTCCTCTCTCCGGCGATCTCCATCTTCTCGGTGAGTGCAGATCTGTGGGTTTCTTAGCTTCGTTTTTGTTGTGCCATCTTCTGAAATTTTGGAGGTATGCTTGTGTGAGATCGACGATTGTGTTCGGGTCCAACGACCTTGCTCTGAAGATGGTGCTGTTGCGGGCTTTCCATATGAACTAGAGGACCATCGCCACCAATTCCTTCTCGGGTGAGTGGTTGTTGCCATCGAAGCTTTCCTTCAACCATTTATCAAACCTGGATATGTGCGTGGGTTTACACATGAGATTAATTCGTGGGTCTGTCCATATATTCTTTGTCCACTTGCAGAGGAGGAACAAGTGCTCGGTGGTTTCCGGGTGTGCGTTGCAGAGCGAGCAGATTGGGTCAGGTAACACCTTTCTTTTGTAAAGGTTTTCTCGTGTGGGTATTACATTTTGACATATACTCCATACAAAGATGCGCATCTTCGGGGGGATAGATAAATTCCATAGCTGTGTCCATAATGTTCGAGGGGGCTAGAATGAACTTGATGCTCTGTTTTGTTCTGTTTCTGAAGTTCGCGCACACACTTTGTGGTATCCGCGCTTTACTTTGTACATTCTGGACCTGTTCCCTTTCCATACTAGATTGTCTTCCTCCTGATTTGGGCTTAGAGAAATGAAGAGGATTTCGTTTGCCACTCGGTCTTCAAACAGGTTTTGAACTTCTGTTTCTTTCCATGCTCTGCTTTCTTCGCTTATAAGTTCGACCACCATTTTAGGGTCATTTTTGTTTGCCGGACCACCTATAACTCCATATGCTAGCCATTTATCCTCTCGAATTCTGATTTGCTTGCCATCACCTACCCTCCATTCAGCCTCCTTTTCAATAGCTTCTCACCCCACCAGAATGCTTTGCCAACCCCATGATGGACGCTGCCCTTTCCCTGCCTTCCATATATCCATTAGGAAAGTAGACTCCTTTCAGAATTCTGCTCCATAAAGCTGAGGGGGATTGAGATAGCCTCTAGGCTTGTTTTCCCAGCATTGCCTTGTTAAAATTTGTCAAATCTCTGAATCTAAGCCCTGCTTCATCTTTTCTCGGTTTCAAAACTTCCCATTTCTTCCAGTGCAAGTCGCTCCTTTTGTCATTTTGTTTCCACCAGAAAGATGCAATTCTTCTTTCGATTGCTTTACATATTGAGATGGGTATTTTAAAGATCGACATTGCATATTGAGGCAGAGCTTGCACTACATTTTTTATCAGCGTTTGTTTGCCTGCTTTGGACAGTATTTTCTCTTTCCAGCCTTCCAACTTCATGTTTACCCGAGCTAGGATCCAAGTGAACATTTCTTTTTTCGATTTTCCCCAGTCCGTCGGGACTCCGAGATACTTTCCTGTTTTGTCAATGATCGGCACTCGAAGTTCTTGTGCCAAATTTCTTTTTAGAGTTGGAGGACAGCCCCTACTAAAACATACTCCTGATTTGTTGAGATTGATTGCTTGGCCCGTGGCGAAACAATACTGGTTTAAGACAGCTGCTAAGTTTTGGCATTCTGAAATAGTCCCATCAAGGAAAAAAATAGCATCATCAGCAAAAAGTAGGTGTGATAGAGTAGGGCAGTGTCTATTCAAGGTTATCCCTTTGAGGCTTCCATCTGCCGTAGCGCATTAACCACGATAATACATTCGACACTAGGATAAATAGATAAGGTGAGAGAGGGTCACTTTGCCTTAATCCCCTTGATGGTCTGAAAAATTGCATAGGCTCCCCATTTACCTTCACACTAAGAGTGATTGTTGTGACACATTTCATTATCAGCCCAACCCATCTTGTATTAAAACCCATTTTCAGCAAGCATGCCTCCAAAAAATCCCACTCTACCCTGTCATACGCTTTTTGCATATCGAGTTTCAGAATGGCTTGGAACTTCTTTTTTCTCTTCTTGATATGGAGTTGGTGGATAACTTCCTGCACTATTAATATATTGTCTTGGATTTGCCGACCTTGCACGAAAGCACTCTGTTCGGATGTGATAATTTATGGGAGCCATCTCTTCAATCTGTTTGCCATCACTTTTGCTATGATTTTGTAGCTGAAATTGCATAGGCTTATAGGTTTGAATTGGGTTATGCTTTCTGGATTTTTAACTTTCGGTATTAGTGAGATATGTGTTTGATTAAGGGTGGGATCGATGATACCTGTCTCAAAGAAGGTTTGTACTAGCTGGATAGCTTCATGCTTTACTTCCTTCCAAAAGTGCTAATAAAATTGCCTGTTTAGACCATCTGGATCGGGAGCTTTAGTTGATCCCATTTGGAATACTGCTTCTTCTACTTCTTCCATTCTCACGTTTTCCAGGAGGTGTGCATTAATTGTCTCATTTACTGGGCTAGGACACTGATCTAGGACTGGCTAGATGTTCCTCGGACCCACAATTTCATAAAGTGTTTGATAAAAGCCCTGGATATGTAGCTTAAGTACACTCGGCTCCCTGCACCAAGTTTCTTCATTTATTTTCAGCATTATGATTCTGTTTTGCTGCCTTCTTTGTACTGTTGTGGCATGGAAATACTTTGAGTTTTGATCTCCCCATTTGAGCCAATTTATGCGCGCTCTAATCCCCCAATATTTTTCTTCCTGTCTCCATAGCTTTTCTATTTGACCCCTAACCTGCTGAGATTCCTTCTTGCTGCATCTTTCTGGAGGTCTATTTGTTAACTCTGTTAATGTCTGCTTCAGCTCTCTTATTCGACGGGCAGCATTAGGAAACTTATCTTGGCTCCATTTTGCGAGTTCCTTTGACACTTCTTGAACTTTATCTAAAAAACTGCTTTTAGTTAAGGGGTTTTCAGTCCATGTTCGCTTGATTATGTCCCTGCATTCTGTTTCTTCCAGCCAAAAAGCTTCGAACCTGAAGTGTTTTCTCCTTTTCTTGCTTTTAGGGTGCAGCGCAAGAAGAAGAGGGCTGTGATCAGAGCCAACAGCTGGTAGAGCCTGTACTTCGGCATTTGGAAAGGTCACCCGCCATTCCATGGTACATATAACTCGATCTAATCTTTTTTTTACCAAGTCCGCTCTTGCTCTGTTGTTGGCCCAAGTGTAGGCACAACCTTTACTATCAACATCCATTAGGGAACAATCGTTCAAGAGCTCACGAAACGCTGTTATTCTATAGTGGTCAGCCTCCCTTTTTCCTACCTTCTCCCAAGCATATAATATTTCATTAAAATCCCCCATAAATATCCATGGAAGTAGGTTCTGTGACCATATCTCTCTTAATTTCTGCCATAAGAGTAGTCTCTCCCCATAATTGGTAGGTGCATAGAGGAAGGTGATTCGCATGTGACTGCCGCTTGTCGGGTCCTGACATTCCACGTCAATGAACGCTTTGGTGCTGTTAATTACTCTTAAATCCACATCTTCACTCCACATAAGTGCTGGTCCTCCTGCAATTCCTTCCGGGTTCTCTAGGAATTTATTTGGGAATTTTAGGCGTTTGATAACGCCCTCAACCTTCGACTCCTTGTTCTTGGTCTCCATTAAGAAGACCATGGTAGGCCTTTCGAGAGCAACTAGAGCTCTCAGCTCATGGAACGTCAGGGGATTGCCTAGCCCCTGACAGTTCCAGCTGATGATTTTCATGACGTCTTCGGTGGCTTATTAGGGCTAGCCACCAAAGCCCAATCGTTACCCTCCTTGACTATCTGAACAGGAGTATCTAGAAGCTCTGTTTCATCCATAAGCATAATGGTGTTCTCTGCTTCTTTTTTCTGTTTTTTTGCTTTTTGAGTCTTCAAGCCTTTCCTGCTGTTTCTTTCCTCCCCCTGAAAATTCTCTTTGGGGAAATCAATGCACATAATCTGCTTCCCTTTGTTTTTCTTACAGAGGTCTATTGCCAAGCCTTCATTTGTATTGTTAGTCGGATAACATTCTGCCCTTTTCTTTTCGCGTACAATAGAAGCCCGCATCTCCACTTCTTTTCTAACCTCTTCTCCCAAACCATTTTCTGCTACAGGTGTTTCAGGAATTATTTCTTCCAGATCTGAATTTGTTTCAAGCTGACCATAGAATGCTTTCCAATGGGGGCTGTGATCGCGAACTTCCGCCTTTAACCAAGGTCCATACTTTCCTATCTTATTTTTAATTAGCCATCTAGTTATAATCCTAAACAAAGATCATTTCTTTTCCTCCGGTGCACATTAGATTATATGAGAAATTTTTATATGATGAATAATTATGTCTCCCGAACTTGTTCCACCGTCATCCCGAGTTCGTTCTCCCATCTCTGTCAGAACCGCTGCTTGCGTCCCACGCGCTCAGGGCCACAGGGGGGGCTCACCAGTTGTCTGAATTTTCTTTTCACCAGACCATGGCTTTGACCATTGCTTGTGCGACTTAATCCAACTGCGCTTCACCAGACGAAAGGAAAGATTGTAAGTTTGAACACGCAAAAGCAGCGACAAGTCGAGAGTCATTCAATCTCCACCCGATCGAATTGAAAATTCTATAAGAATGGGTTTTCGGCTTTACTCCGTCAAATCAAACCCCCACGAAGTGGGTACCTAAACGTAGCCAGGAAACTTCAGAAGTAGAGCAATTCGTTATATTTTCTATAACCTGACGGGTTGACACGATATCATTTTATTCAATTAAATGCATCCCATTTCGGTATTCGTACAAAAAATCGCGACAGGCAAGAGCATGTATATGTACAATAACAAACACAAGACTTTTTATGTTTCAGTGTAAGTCTCGATAACTCTTAGCGAGCATGCCTAATAAGGGGAGTATTACTTTTATTACAACCCGAGAAAAATAATTAATGCTTTCCCATAAAAACCAGATCGATAGCCAAATCCTTAGAAAGTTATTGCTTTGTTTTTGTCATCACCATAAGTTCCTTTTTAGGACGCATGCTTGAGTTCGTTTGAGGTTGGAACCCAAATTTCTTTTTGCTTTTCTGCTAATCATATCAAGGCAAGTACCAAAAGGGCTCGCTTATAATAACTCACATAAATACCCACCGAGAGAGAGAGAGAGGGAGGGCGACATGCCATCCCTGCATGAACGCCACCACCGTGTTCACGTTTCTCCAGCGCCGCCGCTCAGCTCTCCTCATCCTCCTCCTATTCGTCACGCTTGTGGCCGCCTCTCATTCTTGGCCTTGGCCTCCGGACTACGGCGAGGTGCTTGCAAAGAGCCTCCTCTACTTCGAGGCACAGCGCTCTGGCCATTTGCCGCACAACCAGCGCGTCGCTTGGCGCAACCGCTCCGGCCTCACCAACGGCCTCGAGCAAGGGGTTCGTCCCGATTCATTTCAACCAATGCCATCGGATATTCTTTCCATCTCTTTTACTTTTCTTGATTTCCCTTTCCATATTGGTCGTGTTAGACTAAATCGACATAAAAACTGACAATCTCGATATATCATTGACAAACCTATATGTGCGTAATCAGGAATGGTTTTACGGAAACATAAAGATCAACATACCTCTAGCCATTGATTAAAATTTACAAATGCGAAAAACCCTAAAACCTTGGACAGATGCATAAAACATGATCGATCTCCTGAACGTCTTATTCCACTAGACAATACTTTTCAAAATTCAATGGTGTGTTTTCTGTAGCAATAGGATTTGAACTAGATAACTTGGCATTTTATTCCATTTCTTACGATACCCATTAAGACCGTTATGGTAACATGCAAATATCACATAATAAATGCGGGTAATAAATTGGGCAATAAATCAAAATTAATTAGGAAATACAAAATTGAGATCACATTCAAAATAATAAAATATTATAACATTCTCCCATTAAATCTCAATATTCCATCAAATGAAATATTAACCCAAACCCACATAAATTTCATGTTGAAATAAAACACATGAATCACGCCGATAAGTCCTCTTAGAGTGAGTATTATCTTCCGTGTATCATAATGCATTTCATCAACCCATATGTGATTAATGAATAAACCTTATGTTTACTCCAGGTCAAACGTAATTGTTTTTCTCAAAATAATTGAATGTAGACAACTATATTGAGAAAAACATTGTAAATGAATAAAAGTCTAAAACATTCTTTTATATAAAGAAAAATTTACATAATTGGACTAATGCCCATTCTGAATATATGATCCTTATAATTAAGTGGTAGCATGCTTTTAGTTAAAGAATTAGCTATCATTAATACAATGCTTACGTGTTCTATAACCACTTTCTTCTATTTTATACATTCCCTAATGGCTAAATACTTGATGCTGATATGTTTGTTTCGACTACCATTGTTTTGGTTCTTAGTCATGAAAACTGTAACTAAATTGTTGTAAAACATTCTTAATGGCTTAGTAATAGAATCCATTACCCTAAGCCCCGATATGAAACTTTTCAACCACATACCATGTGAGGTAGCCTCAAAATAGGAAACAAACTCTGCCTTCATAGTGGAAGCAGCAACCAAGGTCTGTTTCGCACTCCTCTAGAATACAGCTCCACCAACAAACATAAAAATATATCCTGATGTTGATTTACAGGAATCAATGCAGCTAATATGTCACGCCCCGATCCTCCGAGCGCGTGTCCATCCCTCAGTGGTCGATTAAATAGCGACGTCCCAGGATGTGTCGCCGACCCATTCATTTTAATACACACGCGGAAGCGAATAATTAATCTCTAGACAATAATCAGATGGGATAGAAAAGTAGGGTCACAATTTTCCTTTGAAAATCGAACCACGCCTTTATACATATTAAACAAAGTCACATACAATATTAGCCGATATATACAAGGTCTACAAAAAAAGGGTTTAGAGTGCTACAAATCCTCTAAGCATTCGAGTCTTCAATTGAATACTCCGGGGACTCTAGATCCGACAGACTCGGGTCCACCATTGAACCACCAGGAGGGTCTACCGTGCCTTTTCCAAAAGCAACCTCCAGCACCGACATAGGGATCTCAGATTCTGGTATGGGACATTCTTTTTGTCCATTCCACTCTCAACGATACCACGATCTTTATTGATGGGCTACCTTATGGGGTAGACTCGCATCAACCCAAACCACGGACCTCACAAGTTCATAGACCCATCCCCTTGGGTTCCCATGAAGCGAAATATAAGATACCTGCTTGGTGACCTTCTTCGGTTGGTCAAAATGCTTGGGAGGAGTTGCCATCTAAGGACCTGAAAATATTATCCCACAACAGGGTGAGATGACGTCTCAGCAAGTTCACCCCCTCAGTCCCGACTAGGAAGAAAATATGTCCTAAGGGCTGTTTAAGCACAAGCACAAGCACAAGTCAGAGGACTTACCTTTGCCTCCATTCCTTCCTGCAAGTCAATATAATTCAACCACTCAACTAATCAATTCAACTCAAATCAAATCAAGTCATCAAATCAGATCAAGTCATCGATCAATCGATCCAATCGATTCTATGCCATCAAGACCATCTCTCGGTCAACTCATTCAATACTATCTATCAAGTTCGATCACATCAAGAACTTCTCGCCCTAAGCTGAAGATAAATAGTATAGCTCGCCAAAAGATGATAAATAATATAGCTCGCCAGAAGTTGATAACAGAGTATACTGCTTATCCAAAATTGATATATCAAAGCCCGCAAGCTGATATAGTCTACTCACAATGCTCACCAAAAGTTGCTAAGGTATACTGCTCACCTAAAGCTGATATATCAAAGCCTACAGGCTGATATAGTATACCGGTATACTGCTCACCCAAAGCTGATATATCAAAGCCCGCAGGCTGATATAGTATACCTTCCTAATCATTTGACAATTTCACCACTTTTATCATACCCAATAAAAATAATCGTGTGTGGGTACACGGTCGCCTTAACCAAAATACAATATTTTCCTTTTTGAAAATCCCATCAATTCCAATAGTCCATAAACACATTTTTGAAGTTGTAAATCGATGCCCGGTATTTTCTAATTAAATACCGAAATTATTAAATTTTGGGATAAATACCCCAAAATTACAATTCACACTCAAATTGCACAAATCGACACTCAATTAAATAAACCAATTACACCATTGCAATCAGCATTAAATTCTGATCACCGGCTATCTCAGTCTAATTTTTGGAAAATAATAATTAATTAAATAATTAGCAAAATTAATTAATAAATACCAATAAATGCCAAAAATGCAAACTTAGGCCGGAAAAGCCTAATTAAATATTGAAACGAGCCCAGAAAATTTTTGAACCTAACTAGATAAATACTACAACTTATCCAATCTCTAATTACGCTACGCTAATCACCTAACATGCATAAACGATTAATTAAATCACTAATTCGTTCTAAATAATCACCTAAGCCATCCTTAGCCTAAACTAATAAACCCTTAAGCATAATTAACTCCATAAGTGGAGATTAGTGAGTAAACTCACCGGTGTTGAATTCCAATGAGTTCATGGTGACGGCGAGGTGGAGATGAGTGACAAACTCTGAAGTGGTGGCACCTTTCGAGGTCCGAAAGCTGTCCAAAGCGGGCCAAACAGTGCGTGGCTGACCCAGGGGCTTCGGTTCTATCGCTAGGCTAAAGGAGTTGCTTCGAAGGCTAGTTAGGTTGGAAACGGCCAAGGAGGAGGACTGGCGGCTTGGACGGGTGGGCAGGGGCGACGGCGAGGCTTTCGGCGACGTACGTTGGCCTGGCGAGCTGCTGGACTTGCGACGCATGACTGGAGGTGTGGGAATGGCGAGCTGGGCGTGAGGACGCACGCGGAGGACACACGGCGCAAGCGAGCGGCATGCGGCGGCTATCCAGGCTTCGGTGGGCGTCGACGAGCAATGGGAGGGGCTGAGCTCGGTTTCTCTGGAATTTCAAAGCTTCAAAGTGCTGGAATGGAGAAAGCAAGTGCAGAGGAAGGAGAAAGGGGACAACTCTTGCTTGGAGGGTCCCTCCATGCTCTATCCTCACCCCCCCTTTGTTCCCTTGGCTTGACCCCATTATGGCCAGCTGGCTCCCACAACCAAATGCATCCCAAAAACGTGATAAAAAATGGTCCCCTGAATTTTCCAGATGAAAACGGCCCTATTTTGACTTTTTGCCAAAAATCTTGGTTTGCAGAAAAATCTTCGGAGGATGAGTCGTTCCTAAAATGACTCGTGACATAGCAGAACTTTCAATTTCTGAAATCAGATTCAAATTCACAGTTAATTTCAATCTAGCACGATTTTAGCGTGGCCTAGCCTACTAAGTAGCTTTTAGAAATTTTTGAAGCAATTGACCCATGATCGATTTATTTCGAGTCATAATGTACATCTCCGAAACATTGGCGACCCTCGGTTGTTGTGAAAATATCAAGGTTTCAAATACGGACACAAGATACTAAAACGATAGAAAAATCAGTCAAGTGCTAATCGACGAGAATTTTGCAATTTGGTAGAATCACCCACGTTTAGCCACACATCTCAGTCAAACCGACCTATCTCTGATCTCTAATCAATATTTACTGTGCCGTAATGATCTATGCAGATGAGCGCGATTAAGTAGTCGATTCCTGATCGAATTCTCAAGTCTATTGTGTTAGAATCCCTTAATGATTTCCCGAGATAATATAGTTATCTCATGAGTAATCGGTTCAGAGAATAGCACTATAGACGCGTCGATGAAAGGCCCGATTCATTCAATTGAAAATAGGACTAAAATTTCAGGATATCACCTAATAAAGTCTGAATTCGAGTAACCAACTACCTCTAAGCTGTCTATTCGTCTAAACATAAATATGTGTCCATTTGCACCTTGAAGGTACTTCATCGCCTTCATTGTAGCTCTTTAGTGGTCTATACCTGAATTATTCTAGTATCTTCCCAACATTTCCATAGCAAAAGTAATGTTAGGTTGAGTGCAAACATAAACATATATCAAGCTTCCGATAGCAAAAGCATATTGGATGTTCTTCATTTGTGCTCTTTCAAATTTGTCATTCTAGCATTGGTTCAAATTAAACCCATCATCCTTTACAATTGGTGCTATTGTTGATGAACAATATTTCATTTGAAATCTCTCTAAGATATTATTGATATAGGTTTCTTGAGATAGTCCTAATATACCTCGAGGTCTATCCCTATATATTTTAATGCCAATAACATAAGATGTCTTACCCATATCCTTTATATCAAAACTCTTAGAAAGAATTTGTTTCACTTCATGTAACAACCCCTTATCATTGGTTACAAGTAAAATGTCATTCACATATAGCACAAAGAAATAAACTTTGCTCCCACTAACCTTCTGGTATATACATTGATCCATGATATTCTATACAAAACTGAATGAATATATGATCTTATGAAACCTTAAGTACCATTGGCGGGATGCTTATTTCAAGCCATACAGAGACGACTTAAGCTTGCATACCAAACGCTCACCAGCACTAGAAAAGAATCCTTCTAATTGTTCATGTAAATCACTTCTTCTAGTTTACCATTGAGGAATGCCGTTTTCACATCCATTTGACATGAGTAACCAATGCTAAAATAAAACGAAGAGAATCTTTCTTAAATATAGGAGAAAATCTTTTCATGTAATCAATTCCCTCCTTTTGAGTGAATCTCTTGACATTGAGTCTGGCTTTGTATCTCTTGATGTTGCCCAATAAATCTTTCTTAGTTTTGAAGACCCATTTACAACCAAAAACCTTCGCACCATCAAACAACTCAACTAAATCCCAGACCTCGTTAGATGCCGTAAAACTCATCTCTTCCTTCATGGCATTGTACCATAAATTGGATTTATCACAATTCATGACTTGTGAAAATGTTTCAGGATTATTTTTAGCTCCAACATTATAGTCAGATTCTTGTAGATATATAATGTAGTCACTAGGAATTACTAATTTTTTCATTCTAGTAGATATTCTTAATGTTGCGTTAACATTCTTCTGAGGAATTTGTTGTTCAACTACAAGCTCAATAATATCTAGTAATTGCTTAATAGTTGAGTATGTCGAATCAATATGAATAACTTGTGGATCTTCAATGATTGGTTGTTCAATAGCTGGTTGAGCTGAAGGTACGTTGTAAACAACAACTAATACAGTACCTGAGGTAAAATGTTGAGTATCTGAATGATTTTCTATAGGAAAAAGGTCCCCAAATTAATTGATTTCACTGATCAGGTCATTCTCAAGAAATTTAGCATTTTTCAATTCCACAAACCTAGTGTGAGATGGACAATAAAACTTATATCCCTTGTACGTTTCTGCATATCCAACAAAATACCTAATTATAGTCCTTAGGTCTAACTTCTTTTCATGTGAAATGTAGACTCTTATTGTGACATCTCGAAATTTGGCCCCGTTTCGAATATATGAAATGTTGCTTCGTCAACGTGCGTATGGTTAATTTACTCGGAACTGATCACTCACAAGTTAACTAATCTATTAGATGAGGCCATTAAGGGATATAAACGCAGCAGATTAGAGAATTTGATCAAAAATCGACCTCGACCATAATAATCAAATCGATTAGCGAATGGATATAAGCCGTTTCGATGGAAGCACGTAGTCGAATTGCGGGTGGTTCCGCATGATTGCGATATTCGTGTCAAACAACAATAACTCGATTTTTTATCGATATTATATTCGGGACACGTAATTGAAACCTCGCGATTTTATGACAATTGAGAGTTGTTTACGATTCGAAGATGCACAAACACGGATCGAAAATTATCGACCACGTGTCAAACGCGTTAAAATCCCTAAAAGCTACCCAATAGGTTAGGTCATACTAAAGTCGCGTTCGGTCGATTTTAACCACGAAATTGAATTCGGTTTCAGGAATCGGACGCTCGAGTGTGTCATGATTTATTTATTGGACGTCGTCTCATCTTTCGGCAAATTTTCGTCGAGTTCGAAATTTTTGCGGAAAAACGATTGTCAGACAAAAAGAAAATGGAAAAGGAAATTCGGATGGGTTGAAAATTAGGATTTTTCTACACCTAAATTGGTTTATTTGTGAGAAATTAGAACTAGATTGTGATTGGTTGGACACAAGACTTTGAGTCATGAAGACTTTGGGGGCATGGTGATGATGGGCTTGATATGTTGCTAAGTTTTTCATCGGCTAGCCTATCCCTTTCTCTCTACCTTCCTTTCTCTCTCTTTCCCCTCTCTTTCCATGCATATTCACCCCCTCCCACCAGCAGAGAACAGCCCTTCTTCATTTCTTCTTTTCTTCTTTTCTTCCCCTGCCGCCAAACCCCTTTCCCATTTCCCTTCGCCTGGCTGCTACTCCACCCCAACATCATCATCATCATCTCACCAACGCACCATCCCACATCCCCCACTAGCAGCACTCACGCCAGGACTCCAACACCGCATGCCGTAAACCCACCATCATCCACTGCAACTCCATGCCTCAGCCCAACACCACCGAAACCCCATCATCAACTAGCCCACCACACCACAGCCGCGCCATCTCCTTCGCTGCTTCAACTCCACTATGCCACGCCACAGTAGCAGTTCCACCACAGCCGCCTCACTGCCTCACCGCACGTCCAGCCACTGCAGGCCCGCGGCCACGTACCAACCCGAAGCCGAGTTCCCTCTCTCCTTGGCCGAGACTCATAGGGCAGCCATCGCCTTCGTCAAGCCTCCGTTCGAAACGCGGTTGCCTCGAGTTTTCATCACCGTTGCGTTGCCATCGCCGCAAGCTCGCTGCCGTTGAAAACGGTGAGTTAACTCCTTAATCGTTGATTAGGCCATTAATTGCGTTTAGGGGGTGTTTAGATTAGTGCTAATGAGGATTAGTTTAGTTAATCCCATATTAATGTTAACTAAGCTTGGTTATGTTAGTTAACCATGGTTAGGTTAGTTAACCTTAGTTAGGATAGTTAACCATGGTTAAGTTAGTTAATCATGGTTAGGTTAATTAAAAGGAGTTGAGTCTGGATTTCTCTTCGGATCTGTTTACTGGACACTCGCTATTTGCTATTTTCGTGGGTTAAAATGTGCTACGATTTTGAAATTGCTTCCCCTTGAAAAATGTTCTAAACATCTTCATTTATGACATATATTTTACTCAAGATTTTTTGGATTTAAAAGAACAAGATTTCAACTTCGTTGCATGCAAGGCAGAATCTCGTTTTGTGTTGAAACCCGTGACCTTTTGATGTTTAAAGGATTTTTATCAACTCTTAGGGTTCGATTTTTGAAAGAGTTTCTTCATAAAAGTTTTTCATCGCATCTTGAAGTTTAACATAGTCAAATTTTAGAGCAAACGGATGAGTTTTGGATGTCAAACCAAGCTGGTTTTGGAAAATATAATTTCTGCGCTCGGACATAGTTTTGGTAACGATTTGAGCGATTTACTGCTCTTATTCTAGAAAGATCTGGGTCAATGTGTCTTCATAAAATGTGTTTCTCTAAGTGTTCTTTATAACATATTTAAATTTGAGGGTTTTCTGAACTCATTTGGTTATGTTTCTGGAATTAATCTTGGCAACGTGCGAGTGGACTCGGTTTCCACTGGTGAGGGCCGGTTGTGGTCTTGTGGTTCTTGGTGTCTTGCTTGCTGGAAAATGTATATTTTGTGATTTGGTTGATTTTTGGCATGCTGAGAACTTGTCCGTGATTTTATGAGATTGGTTGCTCTATGTTAGTTCCGATTTTTTTTTTTTATGTCAAAAGATGGCTTTATAAGCTTTTAAATAGAAAAACAATGAGGTGTCAAGTTTGGACACCATAACTTATTTGTTCAACAAAACAATGAGGTTTTAAAGTAGAAGTGTGCAAAATTTGATGGGTTAATTTTGAGTACGTGAGCACATACGAATTTTTTTTCAAAAGTTTTAAAGAAAAAAAAAGGGGTTACTCTAAATTGTTTCTAAAAATGGGGGTTGGACAAAGAAATAGAAAAGAAATATAGTGTCGGGTTTGGATGCCAAGTTTTATGTGCTCAATAAAACCGTGAGGTTTAAAACTAGATGCGTGCAAAGTTTAACGGGTTGATTTCAAATACGTGACCCCATACGAATTTATTTCAAAAAGTTTGAACAAAAAAAAGGAGAGTTGCAAGATTTATTATTTGAAAAGGGATTTTCGTGTTCTTGGCTAAATAACAGAAATAAAAGCTGGTTTGATTGATGATATGCTAGTGTGGTTACCTAATTGAACCCATCACCCAACCGGAGTTTATGGACGATACCCAATTTTTATCGAATGCCCGGTGAGGGTCTAGAAGCTGAGTCACGGTTGAGACCGGACTGATGCTCATTTATGGAATGTCGTCTAGGTAGGGGTTCTAGATGTTGCCGTGCCCGATGGGGCGGGACAATATTCGGTTACGCCGGATGACCGCCGACTTTTGAGTTGGCCGTGGCCCAATAGGTCGTAATAATCGGAACACGCTTGAATGGTTGTGATGTTTTGCGCCTAATTACGGGGAAAAATTGTTAGGCATGATATGGGACATTCCATAATGGTTTTACTTTATAATCGAGACCCATGTGAATGTTTGGAGGGTGAGAATTATGTGTTCCGGATATTAATTATGCTTGTCATATATATAATGGCATATGTGATGTGCTAACCTGCAGGGGTGTGCCGAGGTGAGGTGAGTTTTGTATGGTGCATGCTTAGGCCGCCTTCGAGGCGAATTTGCATCATAATTGCGGTTTAGGCTATTGACTCGCTGAGATTTTATCTCACCCCGTCGTGGTTAAACATTTTCAGGGCCGTAGCTTGGAGATCTGCTGAGTGCGGATGTGATGGGCGTGAGATGCGACACCTTTTGGCTAGCCCTACCATTAGTGAAGTTTAGGTTAACCCTGACCCACTGTTGGTTTTTGTTGGTTGGTTGGAAGTTGCCGGTGTAAGGGCTTATAATCATTAAACTTCCAAGGGGCAATAGTGGATTAATAAATAAATTGTTTTCGACAACTTTTGTTGTGCTTTACTATCCCGAGTGTTTGTTTGTTGACTGGGGGTTTATTTAATTCGCTTCCGCATGTGCTTAATTGAAAGATAAAAAGAATGGGTCGGCGATGCATCCTGGGACGTCGCATTTTTAATCAACCACTGAGGGATGTTTGCGTACTCAGGGTTCGGGGCGTAACACTTATTTCAGGCGGGCATCCTCAAATGCATGCATGTTACAAACTGGATTTCCAACCTTTAAATAACTCAAAAGACGTCTTTGGGACGACTTTGGTTGGAACTCGATTTAATATATACACTACTATTTTAAGAGACTCAATCCACATGGACTTAGGAAGTTTGGAATTGCTAAGCATACTCCTCATCATATCCAATAAAGTTCGGTTTCTTTTTTCTACTATACCATTCTAGTTTGGAGAACCAGGCATAGTGTATTGAGTAAAAATCCAATGCTCTTCAAGAAACTTTGCAAATGGACCATGCGCTTGTCCATCTTCAGCATATCTATCATAGTATTCATCACCTCTATCTGATCACATGATCTTAATTTGCTTATTACATTGTTTTTCTACTTCAATTTTAAATACCTTAAAGGCATTTAGCGCTTCGTGTTTATTATAAAGTAAGTAGAGAAATATCAATCTTGAATAATCATTTATGAAATAGATGAAGTATCTCTTAAGATCTATAGACATTACTTGTGTGGGGAAAAGGTTTCCAATTTTTACAAATCATCAGAGTTTGAAGTATTTGTTCTCCTAGAAAGAGTTGAACATGAGGTAACAATGATGGATAGAACTTCTTAAGGACTATGATTGCGAAATTTTGTATCATCCAGGGAAAGTGAATAAAGTGGTGGATGCGCTCAGTCAAAGGTCAACAATTGCTCAAATGATGGTACAGGAATGGATTCTATTGAAGGGAGTCAGGGACTCGGATTTTAAAATTGAGGTTGGCCATCTTGCTAGTCTAATGGCCACTCTCAGGGTGGAGCCTGAGATGCAAAGTAGGATAAAAAGTGCCCGAGTGATGGATCCTGAAGTTCTTAAGATCTTGCAGATGGATCAGGCACAAAGAAAAGCAGACTTTCAAGTGTCCGAGGATGGGACATTGAGGTTTCAAGGATGATTGTGCGTTCCAAATGATGCAGAACTTAAAGAGGCAATTTTTCCAAAAGCTCATCGTAGTAACTATAGCATTCACCCTGGCAGTACGAAAATGTATCAGAATCTGAAGTAGCACTTCTGGTGCAATGGTATGAAGTTAGACATTGCAAAGCACGTGGCTAAGTGTTTGACGTGCCAGCAAGTAAAGGCTCGGCATTGTAAGCCTAGTGGACTGTTGCAACCTCTTGAGATCCCGAATGGAAGTGGGAACACATTACCATGGATTTTGTGATGGGGTTGCCAAGGAGTCAACGAGGAAATGACTCGATTTGGGTAGTGGTTGACAGATTGACAAAGTAAGCTCACTTTATTGTCATGCGGAAGGATTTCACGTTGGATAAGTATGCAGAGTTGTACGTGCGTCAGATTGTATGCATTCATGGAGTCCCAGTGATAATCACGTCTAATCGTGATCCAAAGTTTACGGCAACTTTCTGGAAAAGTTTGCAATCCCTTTTGGGGACGAAACTGCAGTATAGTACGGCATACCATTCACAGATGGACAGTCAATCAGAAAGGATGATCCAAACTCTTGAGGACATGTTACGAGCCTATGTCATAGATTTTAAAGGTAGTTGGGAAGAGCAACTTCACTTGGTTGAGTTTGCTTACAATAACAGTTATTAGCAGAGCATTAAAATGGTACCATTTGAGGCTTTGTGAGACCCCACATAACTCCGCTTTGTTGGGATGAGGTTTTTTTTTTTTTTTTGGTCAGTATTTGTTGGGACGAGGTTGGTGAGCGAAAAATCATGGGGCCAAAGTTAGTACAACCATCTTTGGAGGCAGTTCAAATTATCAGAGATAGACTAAAGACCGCTTAGAGTCGTCAGAAGAGCTACGCAGACAAGCGTCGTAGACCATTGGAGTTTAAGGTGGGCGATCATGTGTTTTTGAAAGTATTGCCTATGAGGGGTACTTGCAGGTTCGACAAGAAAGGAAAGTTAAGTCCGAGGTACATTGGACCATTTGAAATTCTGGAAAGAATAGGGGTTTTGGTGTATCGCCTTGCGTTGCCACCGAAGCTTGCACAAGTACATGATGTTTTCAAAGTGTCCATGTTAAGAAAGTATGAACCAGACCCCACTCACATATTGAACTTTGAAGAACTGGACGTAGACGATAGGGTGTCGTACGTGGAGAGGCCGATACAAATAGAGGACCGTAAAGAGCAAGTGCTTCGAAACAAGACTATCCCCTTAGTTAAGGTGATCTGGCAGCATCATGGGGCAAAGGGAGCTACATGGGAAAGTGAGGAAGCAATGAAGCAACAACACCCCCATCTTTTTGAGAATTTACCTGTAATTGCAAATTTCGAGGACGGAATTTTTGTAAAGGGGGAAGAATTGTGACGTCCTGAAATTCAAGCCTTTTGAGAGATAAATGAATGTGAATTTCGTCAATGCATTGTTGATTGATCTCACTTGGAATTGATCACTCCTAAGATACTAACCTTGAGGGGAAAGGCTAATGAGAATAGAACTTGTGCAACTAAAGAACTTGACCTGGGAAAATGACTTGACTATTAGACTTGCGTGAGGACAATCCTGTAGATAAGCAGGCCAATTTCAGGGAACGACTAGAAGTCGATTCGCTGACAGAACATAATGGGAAGACGGGTGATTCCGTTTACTGTTATCAAGCCCGTGAACGACCCTATGTCAATACTCGATAATTGTGTACTTTGAAATAAGAATTTATCCTCCGTAATTTCATGTAGTCAAAGACGTCCATGTGTCGAGATGTCTTGAACGTGGTTTAGCACAAGTCGGTTACGCGTGATTCTCAAAGTCGCCTGTCAGTCTGAGTTGTACCACAATGGCATCCGAGCGAAATTGACATGGCATGAGAATCCAAGAATGGACTTCGAATTTTCGAGAACGTCCGGGATGGACTTTTGAAAGGTGCTGCTTTGACAGCCGACAATATCAATTAAGCCGAGTTTTTGGAAAAAGGGATTTACAGACCGAGGAAGTGAGCCTATGAGGACATGGCCCGGGCCAGGCCAGGGTGGGCCTCGTGCCTAAGGTGGGATAGCCACCAAGGTAGCCCGAGACAAGCAAGTGAGCTCGTTGGACCCAACCGATCAGTTTACCTTCCAAGCCCGTTGTCCAATCTTTAGCCATTTCGAGCCCAACCAATTCCTGAGCCCGTTCCTATTCATTCCTAAGCCCATTTCTTAGGCCCACCCATCTTTTTCAGCCCGAGGGCAGATGGGGAAATGTACAAGGTGAAATGACCATTTTGCCCCTAGTTGTAGGGAGAAAAAGGCTAAAGAAGAGAGAGAAGATGATGTCACTTGCATGGGGACTTGAAGCAAGCCTTCAATGGCCTTGATAAGGCCTTGACAGCAGCCCTCACATCACTCTCTCTCCCTCTCTTCAGCCCCAAACCGTCGACCTCTCTCTCTCCCCTGTTTTCTCTTCTTCATGCTTCTGCTTCAGCTGACCTTTCTCCAAAAACTTGAGTTGTTCGTTGCCTTCCAGTAAGAATCAGCCCTCGTGCTACCCACCACAATGCTCAGGACATCCAGTCAGTACAGACGGTGGTGGCCACTTGCCAAAAGGAGCCACCGGTCGGCCAGAAGTCGCCGCTCGTCGGTCCATCAGTCTGCCTGCTCGCTTGCACTATTTTGAGATTTCCACCATTTTCCTCCCATTCCGACCCTTCCTCCACCCATCCCAACCACCAACAGCTCCCCCTTGTGCTGCTGATTGCCGGCCACCCGCTCGTCGGAGCTTCGACCAGCCCGTTTAGCTCTGTTTCTCCTCCGGCAGTCTAGTTTTTAAGGGTTGCAAAGTGAAGTAGAGGTTGTGGCTGTTGTTCTAGCTCGAGACAACCTTGGATCGTTGTGAGAGAGGTCCCCGTGTGTCACCTTCGTCGTCATCACCGCGTCCGTGTCTCCAGCCCGCTTAACGGGTGAGTTTAGCTCCTAAACCTCCATTTAGTGCCTAAGAGATTCGAGGACTTCAAATCATGATGAATGATAGGTGGATTGTAATGATGCAGATAATTCATGCCCCTAGCCTGAAAAGTATCCAATTCAATAATTACACGTTAAAAGCAGCAAGATAACATACAAGAGATAGTAGAATTCAAATAACTGACAAACTCTGGAGGCCAAAAGTTCACGGGCCAAGCAGTCTCAGGAAGTTAGGAATGCTAAGGTTCAAGACACTCAGTCTCAAATTTTTAGCAGGATGAAAGTAAAATGTACATTTAAAAGATATCAACAAGAACAAAAAGAGGGCAATATAAAAAGGAGCAAAACAAACGCTGACAGGGAAACAGATGAAAAAAAAAAAACATGCAGGTGACCAAAATGTAAAACACCGCACCTACAAGAGGATGAATTTGGTTACATGCTGAATGTACATGTAAAAGATATCAACAAGAACAAAATGAGGGCGGTATAAAAAGGAGCAAAACAAATGCTCACTGAGAAACAGATGAAAGAAAAAAACATTCAGGTGACGAAAATGTAAAATACTGGACTTAGAAAACAATGGATTAAGTTACACGAATAAGAAGCAGATACTTACCACATCCAAAGCCATATGAACACGGCGTCTCCAATCCAACTTGGCTGTGTTCCTCTGCAGTAAGCAGAACAAACTTCCACTGCATCAACACACGTAACAACTGTTAGCTCCATAGAGACGGGATATTGACAGAAATTACAATCACTAAAAACTAACAAACCAGACATTACAACAAACTTTAACATGATGCACCATATAATCATTTTTAGAGCCTTTTCGGAGTATGTCCTACTGGCATAATGAATAGCCAGACCCAAAATTAAAGAAAAACTACAGGCGAAAAGCATACTACTAATGACTCTTCAGGCATCGCTGAACTCTTATAAAATCCCTTCCGTCACACCGTCAGATAGAGAGAAGAGAGAAAAGAGAAAGCGAGAAATTACCTGGACAAGCCGGTGCCGGATCTGCAACCGGAAGGGGGGCGCGGTGGTTCGCCGGTCACGCGGTGGTTCGCTGTCGAAGAGAGGGAGGGTAGACAGAGACGCGAGGAGAGAGAAAGAGTAAGGGACGGACGAGTCGGGGCCGGAACCGGAGCCAGAGGGGCGGCGCGGTGGTTTGCCGGTCGGAAAGAGGGAAGGCAGAGAGAGAGAAGGAGGTCGCACGCCGGTCAGTTGCTCGCGGTGGTTTGCCGGTCAGAAAAAGCGAGGGCAAAGAGAGAGGGAGTTCGTCGGGGAGAGAGAGCGAGGGTAGAGCGAAAGGCGCAAAGAAAGAACCCGTGACAGAAAACCCTTTTCTCTAGATCTACAATACACGAAAATTTTCAAAATGGGCGCCTGAAATTGTGGGTCCCACACGGACACGTGTCGCGCTCCCACTGCCTTCTTGTTTGCCAGGCTGTAGCGTGAGACGTACCTAATATTTTCTCATGAACCTGTGGGTTATGGGCCACCACACTTCCGCTACGCCACTCTGATTTTATTGAAATTTCTTTAACAAGATTTTTTATTTATTGGAAAATGCTTGTCTTCCCTCCCCTAAACCTACTGCTGTATGGGGGGATTATTTATATTTGATGACGACGCTCCGAAAGGACTGTAAACCGATGTGTTACAGTCAATGGAGTATTGTCAAGGCAATTTCCAATGGAAAAGAAGACCGATGGTAATGTTAAGACGATCACCAACCCTCACATCTCTATAATGTTAAGACTAATCCTTGGACTTTGGTGACAAACAACTCGAGCTTCGTCATCCGATACTTCATATCCCCCATTGAATCCCTCAAACTTGAACCACGATGATTCTTCTTTCCCTTGGTAGCGCCCTTCTTGGCGTTCCTCCCACAATCATCACAATTGCCTCCTTATTACTCATGTTTCTCTCAAGAAAACGAAATTATTCTTGAATCTTCCAGCAAACCAAGCAAAAAGAGTGCCTCGCATTGGTGAATGTCGTGCACGCACTTGCCTCTGCACGGTGTGTCAAGTGCGCGCGCACGAGTGCCGTGCACGTGCCATGCGCTTCTTGTGCAATCTCTTCCTTTTTTCTTTTTTTTTTTATGTTCTAAACCATAAGAGTGATTTAACCACATATTATTAAGATTTCCCCCTGAGTTTCATTTCATGTCGATTTAAATTTTGATAATAGAGAGTTAAATAAGGTACTCTTGGCCAAATTAACTACTTGTATCTTGCAGGTGATTTTATCAGCACCCTCCGATCAATACTGGCCTTCTGTCAAAACCAAAAGTTTAGGATAGAGTAGATGGTGATTTATAAGTTGTTTATTTGATCAGTGCATTGCTTTCCAGTATATATATTTTCAAAAAGGGAAACTTTTTTTCCCTTTGAAAATGGTATTATAATATAACAGCTAACAAAGATGATATGTTATCCTTGCCTAATACTTTTATAGTTCCAAACTCTCCTTAAATTTGACTTCAATATGAAAATTTTGTGAACTTGAATGTGATGTTCATTCTCTTCTCATGGTTGTCATGGGTAGGTTCCATGACCCAAACAAACTAGACAAGTTGAGATTTTGCTTCTACCGATCCTTGATTGGTGGGTTACATAAAGTTTCTCACGTGTAACTCTAAAAAATATGACCAGAAAATGAAAAAAAAAAAAAAAAGGAAAAGAAGATATCCAAATCGGCCCATCCCCCTCTATCTCTTTCCCTCTCTCTACTGGTTCAACCATGGCCGCTGCACCACCATTTTGCTCCACCCTGCTACCATGTCCGTGCGATCTCCAGCGCCCGGCCTTGCGGCGCCACCGAAGTCCCCATCAGGGGCACCCATCCAACACAAGCTCAATGTCGACCACTCAACCGGAGCCCGACCACTCCGAAACCCACATTCATGTGAGCACCACAACTGAACATCGACCATGGTATGGTCACGCATCAATCGTAAACCCACGTATTACTACCAAGCTTTGCTCATAGAGAGAGAGGGGGGCATCCCACTACAAAACAAGGGAGGAGAAAGAGGCGAGCTTGACAATGGTAAGGATAGGTGTTGGTACCTAAATTTCGATGAATTATTTAGTTATTCATTATTTAGAAATTTAAGAGTCGGCACTAGCCCCTAAACAAAAATTCTGTTAATTTTAATTGCATGTTAGGAGCATGTAATAGTAATAGGCGAGCATGAATTTCATTTTAATCTGAATTGAATTTACAAGATCGAGCCCTTTTAATTCAATTTTGATGAAAGATCCTGGAAAGAAAAAAAAAAATGAGCGTGAGTTAAGAGAGAGAGAGAGAGAGAGAGAGAGAAGAATCAATGAGAAAAAAAGAGAGAAGGTACGGAGGAGAATTTTGAAAAGGGAAATAAGGATCCCTTTTATTCATTAACTTGATAAAGTTCTATAAACTATACTAGCAAGTTGATTATGAGCTTCAAACATTTCTATGCGCTAGCTAACAGATTAGCTATCATGTTTCCATAAATAAATAAATAAATATATATATATATATATATATATATATATATTTGTGCGTGTGAGATAAATTAATTAACGTTGTTATTGTAAGTAAATTAATCGTGCTTGTCATTAAATTGAAGAGAAAAATGGCAATGCTAACATAGGTTGCAATTTGGGAAAATTACCAAAAAAATCCTAAACTTATGGTAATTGTGTCAATTTAGCCTTAAACCTTTTAATTGTATAAATTGAGTCATGAATCTTTTTACATTTTACCAATTTAGTCCACCCAACCCATTTTGGCCAAAATCGTTGACATGGATGACAACCATCGTAGATGGCATGGTCGAGGCCGATGTACAAATTTTAAATAATATTTTAATTTTTTTGTTACTTTTTTTCCCAATATTTGCTTTACTCTTTCTAACTTTCTATGCATTTTGATATTTTCTAGGAGTGAGCAAGATAAACCGACCAAACTAGGAGTTGACCAATTTGATTCAATTCTTAAGAGTGCTGGTCCAATTCTCGGCTCCTAAAAGTGAAATCAGCGTATGGGCGGTCCGATTCTCAAGTCCTAGTTGTGACGGCCCAGTCGACGGTGCGCGGGGAAGAGGGATGGCGATGCATTCGCACCTTGGTCCTCAGACGTGCACAAAGAATGGGTTTCTCTCTTGTCCCACATCGCCTAGGGAGGGAGGTCTAGGCTGCCTTATAAGGCAATGGGCTCTCTAACTATATATACGTGTTTTCTTAGGGTAGTATGGATTGCCTTGAGAGGAATAAAACCGTGAAGACTTAGTGTCCAAAGCAGACAATATATGTACAGAGGGGGAGAGCCTGATGGCCCAGGCGACGGTGTGCGGGGAGGAGGGATGGCGATGCATTCGCACCTCGGTCCCCAGACGTGCGCAAGGAAGGGGTTCCTCTCTTATCCCACATCGCCTAGGGAGTGAGGTCTGGGTTGGTCAATTGTTATTTATTTATGTATTTATTTATTAAATATCTCATGCACACTCCCTCTCCTCTTTCGGTCTTTTCCTTTTGTCCCACGACACTACTTACTCTTTTCTTTCACTCTTTCCCTTTCTCTAGGTCTCTTTCACCACTCATAGAATTCAGGCATTCTCTCCTTTAGACTCAATCGGTTCCACGGGATCGCTCAAGAAGTGAACCGGTCCCTTTAGTCTAGCTCACAATTTTGCGATAGGACCGGACCAGACCAGGAAATGACTCATAATATTTTTCATATTTATACAAGGCAAGGGATGGTTGATCTTGTTCAATGATGAATAGGGCAGCCAAATGATTAATTTAGTTGAGCTGAGTCAAATATGATCCAATTTAAATTGACTCATTTATATGCAATAAAAATTTAGCATACTAATCTGACTCATAATATTAAAATGCATTGATAATTGCTTTTCTATGTTCCTTATATAAAAAACTCTTTTTTAAAAAAAAAAAAAGATAAAGAAAAGAGAAGCGTGAGCATCTTAAGCGAGCTCGACAGACTACTGACCATGACCACGCCATTATACAGCAAGACCTATCTAAGAACTTATCTTCAGAGAGTTCAAGTGTTGATGACAACAAGAACAATATGATTTCTCAAAGCATCCAGTGAACTACCGCTGACGACAAACGAAAACAGAAGTATATACAAATGAAAGAGCTTTCCTAATCGACGATCTCGTGGATGGTTAAGAGAAGAGTCAGAAGCCAGAATGACTGTGCATGCCGAGGAGGAGAACAGCCATGGGGTCGAGTTCGAACGGAAAAAGCGAGAGCGAGCGGGATAGGGAAGGAGGCGAAGTCGGGGTACGAAATAAGCGAAATGACCTGGGACGCCATGAACGAGGAGGAGTGGTGCAAAGAGAGGAGGTTAGCAGAAGACGGAAGCTGAAGCCGCCTGTGTCGTTCTCCGGAAATTTTGTCGATGAGGAATGTTTTGGTTATGTGGGGCGAACGTGATTTTCAGACCCATTTACACTTATTCATTTTGGACTTCTTCTTTTGAGAACCTAATAATATAATAAATAAGAGCTTACTCATTCACCGCCCATTTTAATTAATATGGGCTAAAATATGGTTTGGTAACCATTTTAAAAGTCAAAACCCAAAAAAAAAAAAAAAAATTGCCAAGTGTTACACATTTACTCAAAACTTTTTTTGTGATATAAAATATCCTAAACTTATATTTATGTAATACACTTACCCCAAACTTGTACAGTGTAATACATTTACTCTAAACTAAATTTATATTTGTATGACACATTTATTGCAAAATTTTGGTGTGACACAAAAAAAAAATGTGAGGTTTTTGGTGCCAAAAAAAATGAAGAAAATGTGTTACATAAGTACAAGTTTAAAAATTTTGGTATTACAAAAAAAAAAAAGGGATAAAACCACTGCCCTCAGTGACGCAACTGGCTCGGGCTTTCTCCCCCTCATGAAGGGGAGAAATTCAAATCCTAGAGGCGTCGTTAGAAATTCTTACCTGAAGTACTGTCACTCACTCTTCCAGAGTTTGCTCACCGGCTATCAGCTTGCGGGATTTCCTGGATTACCAAAAAAAAAAAGGGATAAATGTATCACAATTGGTAAAATTTGAATTTTTTAATGTCAAAAAAAGAAGTTTGGGGTAAGAAAAGTTTGGGATTTTTCTTTTTAGTCAGAAAAAAAAATATTTTAATTTATTCAATATTATCTCTAAATTTTTGTGCTTATTCAATTTAATTCACGAATTATATGAATATAATTTGGAGATTAAGTTAAATATATATCAAAGGTCTAAAAATCACAATGAATAAATTAAAAAGTCAATTACCACATGACACATTAAGCTACAATTTAAAAGTCACAAAAGATAAATTAAAAATTCAGGGCCTGCATACCCGGCCAAGGTGGGAGATCACGTGCGTCCCATTTTCCCCGTGCATATACAGTGATGACGGTGCACAGGGGGCCGCACGTAAACCCCGGAAGAAGAGAAGAAGATTCACTCGCTTCAGAATAAAGGAATGCCGTACATCCCCTTCCTCTCTCTCTCTGTATTTCTCTGGCTTTGAAGCTTCTCCGTCCAACCCACCTTCCTGCAACATTCCCCCATCTCTCTCGGTCGAATGATCTTCGCGTCGTGGCGTCTCGTTCTCTGGTGAGTCTGTCTCTATCCCCTCCGCCGCGTGCGGAGGTTTAACGTACTGTCGACAGGTGTTAGAGGAAGCCTCCATTTGTGGGTTGTCTTTCGAGAGAATTTTCGGGGACATGGAACGTGCGATGGATTCGGATGGATTCGAATTTTGTACCCATCTCCGTTGCGCATCTACGCGCCTCTGACCAGGGGAGAAATTGAAAAATTTCGACGTTGTCTTTGTTTGATCGTGTTGGTGATTTCTTGGGAATTTTTTTGGTGTTGGGTTTGAAATGAATGTAAGGCTGGGTAGAATTGGGAGTTCTATGTTGGGTTTGAAGTGAATTTAAGACCCGGGTCGGCTCGAATTATGCCCACTTCTTCTGTGTATTTCTTCACCGGAATTCTTGCCCACCGATCCCATATCGGGTTCGAAACTGTATTTGAGCATTCAGATCCCATATCGGGTTCGAAACTGTATTTGAGCATTCTAATAGGAAGGCGGAGGTGTTAGGTTCTCCTACGGCTGCTAACATTTCGAGCAAATGATTTCCTAGTGGGTTAAAGTCAGCAGTAATTTTTCCTTCTGCTCCAAATGACTATAAGCATTCAGCTTTGTCTTATGGTAATGTCTAATGTTGTTAGTCGTTCCTATATCTTCGGCTGAGCAGTTTTCGACAGTTGTTATACGGGGAAGAGTCCTAAAATGTCAGTTGAAAATTTCTTTAGTATTTCCTCGAAGTATATGCCAGTATAATTTTAGGATTTTTTGTGGCTTATGCTTTGTACTTGGGGTTTAGTTTTGCCATTTCATACGTATGATTGGGAGAGAGACTTGAGTCCTGCCACTGTTTGTAGTCTTATTCCAATGTAAGAATTGAAATTAGAACAAACTGCAAATACAATCTCCCATAACGTAATATAGATGAAGGGACTTCATATTCTAAGTGCAGCAGCAAATCTTTTGACATGTAAATTGGATCTTGTGTAGTTGTTCTCTGCTTGCTCAAATAAATGCTTGGAGCTTTTGTATCAAGTTTATTGCCTTATGGATTTGTGGTTCTCGGCTACACTTGGAGAGGTCCAATCCTATTCAGAATAATTGGTTCCTTCTAAGTTCCATTTACAAATAAAATTGTTTCATTCTGATGAAGACGATGCAGAGTCCAGCTACATATTCTTAACTATATTTTGAGAACCGAACAGAAAGTCAAGTGTGATCAATTTTTGTTCTGATTAAGAATTCAACATGTAAATGACGGGTAGCTTCTAGATGTGTTCACCTCTTCTCTCTGGCGATACTTACAAGATGAGATATGGAAAGACCTTGTGAAGCATTTTTCTCAGGCCTGCATTTTGCCTTGGAAAATGTATGTTGCTGAATTTGTGCTTTATTAATGTGGAAGGGCCACGGCTGAATGTTTAGGTTTAGTGCTTAGCTAATTCCAAGTAAGTCCTTTTGAGTTTTCCTGGAAGTCTGTCTGTCGCCATCACTGTAATTTGGTGGAAGATGAGAAATCTGGACTTGGATTATGGGTGTACAAGTCGTGAACGGCATTGTTTGTCTTCTTGCCAAGAGCTTTTAAATGTGTAAATTTGACCTTTTCCTCATTTTCTTCAATAATTTTTAGCAGACTATCAATGCATGTTGCTCTAGTTGGACTTTTCGTTTTATTTGGATATGATCTTATCTTCTATGTAACTTTATCATGAATGGGATCTAGTGTGATGCACATTCTGGATAATTTAACTTGCGGACTATACAGTCAAAAGCATTTTTCATGGTATCAAAGCACCACAGTAAATCTCTATAAGCATGTCTTTCGGGAGAAGTTAATGTCAAAAGAAAATTTCTGTGGAAGATGAAAGCAAATTTTAAAAAAGAATGTTAACATATGAACAGGTTCTTGCACGGGGTCTACAGGTCCAGTTGCTGCATATACAGTAATTGTATTCTAGATAGCCTATCTTGAGTTTCTTTATTTGAAATTTTTAACTTAAAGCAATGTTGTGGGCCCTTCATTTCGCTTTCTTTCTTGAGGTGCGTCCTCATTTTGGCCCTTTTTCTTGTCTCTCAATGAATTTGTGGGGTCATCTTGTTTGCTTTCTTGGCATTGTTTTAGATAATTCCGATAAAGTTTGAAAGCGTTGGTGTATTTTATGCGTTTTGAGGGTAGATCATTTGCTTCATTCCTTGCAACATTCGACTCCTTTCTCTTACCTTCTCTTTCTCCCTTGTCAATCCCAGACTCCCGTTGTCCCTAAACAAGTTTTGTTCAGAAAGATCCATGGTCTTGGAGCAGTATTTTGCTAAGGAATGGAAATCCACCTCAGGCAACGGTGACGCAATTGATCCAGGAAATAGCATCGGCTGCTTTGACTGCAATATCTGCCTGGAATCTGCTCACGAACCTGTGGTCACCCTCTGTGGTCACCTATACTGCTGGCCCTGCATCTATAAATGGCTCCATGTGCAAAGTGCATCTCTTGCTTCAGATGAGCACCCACAATGCCCTGTCTGCAAGTCCAAGATCTCACATACAGCCATGGTCCCCCTCTATGGACGGGGCCAATGCTCCAGTCAGCTCGGGCTCCAAGGGAAGTCTTCAAATCGTGCTGTGGTCATACCACCGAGACCAGCTGCCTGTGGAACTCGAGCTCTGGCATCTACGGCAGGTCCAACCACTCAGCAGCTTCCATATCGAAACCCTTATCAAAACCAACATTTCTATACTGGTCCTTTGAGCAGTTATGAGGATGAAGCTTCATCATCATTGCTCGACTTTGGAAACACGAGCTCTCAGAATACTATGGTGGGTATGTTTGGCGAGATGGTTTACGCAAGGGTGTTTGGCAACTCGTTGAGCTTGTATGGTTACCCTCACTCTTATCACATTGTTGGGGGGCAGAGCCCCAGGTTGAGAAGGCAGGAGATGCAGGCAGATAAATCACTGAACAGAGTTTCGGTTTTCCTTTTCTGTTGCTTCCTACTTTGCCTTATTGTGTTCTGAATAAGCTATGCAGATTTGGCCTAGCTATTTAGCCTGCTTGTAAAGAGTGTTGTAACTCTGAAACTCCATGCATATGTGAAGCAACCCGATGCAGTATCCTGAAGCTTATCTTATCTTGTCCAAATTAGTTGGTTTTTGAATGTTTGAGAGCACCGCATATCTCAGCCTGTAAAGGAGATTATAACAGTAATGAGAAATCATATTGTATTTTCTTACCAGTTTGCTTCATAGTTCACACTGTTTTAGATCATGTAATACAATGTATCCTTGTTTCATCAGCTAAAGTTTGTACCATTTTGCCCATTGTCGGGATGCAGATCGGTTCTTCCTAGAAATCGCAAAAGACAAGTAACCTTATCTAGTTTCACCTATCAAATTATAGAAAAAGAAATTGTAAAGAGCGCTCCCATGGCACCAGTTAAGGGTCATCAATTGAGCTTTGGAAACATAAACATATCTATTTTTAAGCGACTTTTTCGGAAAGAGTTCTTGCTCAATCTTTAAACCGTGTCGGCAGACGTTATTATAATTTTTAGTGCACTCAACTAATGCCCTTAGGGCACTTATTCACGAAATCATTATGAAAATTATGGTCGGCATACAGCGAAATTACCGAAACAAAAACGAATAAGGACAAATCAATCACACCCAACTGAACTATAGAGATCTAGAACTGAATAGTAGTGGACCTCCCATAAAGAACGAGGTACTCTGTGGTACAGATGCCCGCTAATCTCTCGTCCGTGCAAAGTTGGATTGGCACCAGTTGGTCCAACAATTATGGAAAAATGGGTGGGAATGCGAAGATTATTAAGATGGGTTTTAAAATGGGTGGGAATGCGAGGAGTGCTGGCGGGTGGTCCAATAGAATTTGCAGATCTGTCTTCATGGAAATGAACTTCCGTTAAAGTTAGATGCCAAGTCCCAATCAGAACTCTGTCTCTCTTCGAGCCAATCGATGGATGACTAACGGTGGGAATGCGAAGATTATTAAGATGGGTTTTAAAAAATTGGATACTATAGTTAAATGTGGCAGATACTATATAATATTCAAACAAGATATGTATCGATGTCATATAACGAACGAAACAAACTGTCATCATATACTATTATAGCCCTGATGTGTAAGCCAATAAACCAAGTTAAGTAGATAAATTGTAGATAGAACGTTGCGTTTCAAGCCAATTGATGATGGTGACATATATTAGTTGAGTAATGGTGGGAATTGCGAAGATTATTATGACGGGTTTAGAGAATTGGATACTATCGTTAATTGATGGCTACTGTACGATATTTGAACAAAATATATATCAGTGTGATGTGGTAAGAAACTACCATCATATAATATTATAGCTCTGATAAGTCAGCTACTACATTGCGTTTCAATCTAAAAGAGATTATGACAAAAAAAAAAATCTAAAAGAGATTCGCCTGAGGGCTGCTGGCATTGACTGATCACCCTATGATTTTGACATCTTTAAACGAGATTCTTAGGATCTTTCGCCGACGGCGAAGCACATGAGCTTTGGAATTGATTTCTTTCGGTCAGGAAGGGCTCTTCTTTGGTTTGGTAAAGCTCAACTCAACGAGCATTTTGATCCAAATTGTCCTTCTGCATCATTTTTTTTCCACAGAGAAGCAACCTCGAAATGCTTGCCTTTTGACCACTTTTGCTTGCCTCCAGTCCAAAGAAATCTGGAAAAAATTATTCAAAAAATTCTAAATTCATAACACTTTTGTCAATTTAGCTCTAAACCTTTCAATATTATCAATTTGGTACTAAAACATTTTCAAATTTTATTAATTGAGTTTATACGATCAATTTTGGCCAGAATTCATTGACATGCACGTTGGCTATTCTATGTGGCCGATATTGATATAGATTATTATTTTTTATAATATTTCAATATTTCTCAAAATTTTTATTAACATTTTTTATTTTTTTTTTCTGAATTTTTTCCTTTCTCTCTTCCTTTTGCTGGTGACGGCCACTAGCCACAAGTCATGGTAGGTCAAACTGGCCTCACCCACCACAAGTGAAGCTTGGCCAGGCGAGGGAGAGTCTTGGCGAAGGTCGGCCTTGCCTAGGCCGGGTGAGCTGAACTCAACAAGCATTTCGATCCAAACTGTCGTTTTCTGCATCCATTTTTCCACGAAGAAGCAACCTCGAAATGCTTGCCTTTTGACCACTTTTGCTCGCCTCCTATCCAAAGAAATCAGTGTAGGATGCACTAGCGGTGGACGTGCTCGATTCAGCATCTCACTTTTGATATGCCCTTCTGGCCCTTTTGTCTATATCAAGGTGTCAAATTACATATCATCATCTATGCTTTTGGTTGTTGGAGCCAGCTTGTCCTGGGAATTGTTCTGCCTGTCTCTCTGCCCTAAAGTGCTCAGTCGCTTTCTTCAGATGGTCTTAATTGATGCATGGTCTAGTCGTTGATCGCCTTTCCTAATGTAAATCTTATCCTCTTCAATCATGGGGAGCTCCAGGATTCCATTGCTGAAGGAAGATGGCCTGATCTTGTGTCAAACCTAAGCCAAATTAGCGCTAGGATGCTCGCCTCGCCTAGGTGTCGTAGAACACCGGCGAGGTTCGGGTTTCTAATCTCGGAAGAGGGGTCGACACCGGACGGCTTGCACGCGCCTTCAAGATTTTATTGAACTGTAAGACTCTGCAGACGTGAGTTCCCTCCGAATCATCAAGAAAAATAGTATGCTCGGCTCGGAAGCCGGACGTGTGTAGCCGGACATGAAGCTCAAAAAAACACAGAGACTAGTCCTCGCACAGAATCTAAAGTTGATTGCTTTACCAAGCCAAAGTTTTCTGATCACCTTAACACAAAATGATTATATAAAAAAAAAAAATCCAGAATAAAAGCAAAGGTAAATAATGGTTATGATCCTCTATTATTGGATTTCTTTTTTACCGGCTTGATATGTAAGGTCCAAAATCATTCAAAACCTACTTCAAAATATTATATTCGGAAAACATGAGTGAGATTTCGTGAGTTAGGTTCTTGATCAGCACGTCCGCATCCAAGCATGTTAGAATATCCATCCGTAATGAGCAAATGTATGGAGCAGTGCCTACGGAAAATTGAATGATGCTGGCTATAATATGATTAATCTGTAAAATTCATATATTAATCGATGTGATATACTTGAATTTGGTGATGAACATGACCGATATATTCGAATATCCACTTACGGTCGGTCTCATTCACATCGACGAAGCAAAGCGATTAGGTGATTCCGCATCTTCGGACGGCTCCGACCAATTCAGAAGATAGAGAAAGAGACACAGCTAAAGTTTATTCGAGATTGACGAGAGCACGGAACAACAAAGGAAAGGAATAAAGAAGTCGTCAAAGAGAAGGCCATAGTTCAGCATCTGAGATGAAACTAGAAGCACAAGAAAAGAATACGATTTTCCGAAAAGAAGTTATGTTCGTTTCCGTAGTTGTTTTGGCAAGAATAAAAGGATAAACCTACAACAAGCGATATTATTGTAGATGAAGCAACAATTTCCAGATATATTAGGTTTATCTGGTCTAGTTTCAAGGTCCATTCGGGATACGATTTCTTTTTTTATTTTTATTTTTATTTTTTTTTTGCTTCATTTAAAAAAAATCAAGATAAATAGCAATTATCTGAAAATAATATGAGCAACAAAAATAAACGGAAATATAAAGCAACAGTGAAGTTAAGCTCACTTAACAATACTTAATCATCTTCTTCCGACTTCAAAAAACGAGTTCTAACCGGGTTTGGGTGGGTGAGTAGGTTCAACACCAAACCATGGAACTTATCTGCATAATAGATTTCAAAATTTTGGAATTTGGAACTGGACCCGATGCCATTGGAACTGAGAATCAGACCTATTTCTATGTGCGGTCTGGTCTGGTTGGAATTGGAAAAATAGTAGAGCCCTAAAATATACAAGGGCTGCTCTGAAGATACAACTACAATGGAAATACCCAATTAGTCTGACTAGATCCGGATCTCGATTTGAGCTCGAACAGACAACCAGAACCCGATGGCTTACGAGCCGGTGGACTCGCTCGCGCACGTCAGCGTAACTACACAAATTGTAGGTTCAATGACTTCCCTATTCTCCAAGTTCAGAAGTGACCACAAAGATCAAGAGGCAGACTTAAGGCAATGATAATTGGCTGACTAGAATGACTAACGGGGCAATCCTCCTTGAACGTGTAGAATTGCAAGCCCAACCTGTCTCTTTATTACATTGACGATGCATAGGAACAGGCCAACAGTGGAGCAACATTGAAGATGCACAGGCTTAGCTAAATAATGGAGTCTCATTTGAACATCCGAAATTCCCAGTACATATCTCGGACTCAAACTAAGATGAAATGCAAGTTTACTAGCAACAGACAACAGAGTTTTGAATTCGCAATTAGCTCCTAGCTTATTGTGTTTATGCTTTCCATTCCTTAACAATGTCATGAGCACATGGCAACTCACTGCATTCCATGGAGCTCCGGTTCAGACGTTGTATTTTACTACATTTATTTCCCTTTCTCAACTCATTTCTTGTGCGCAATGCATTGGAAGCCAAAAATCTAAAATTTATCATTTAATCAAGCCCTGGAATTTGACAGTGGAGTTAAAAAGGCCACCTACGGACACTTATTTTATTTAGTTATTCACTAGAGCAATTATGATCTAGAAGTCGATCCAGGACAGAGTTGATCATTTGGACCTCTCAATTCATAGATGTGAATCTCCAACCTATGAATGGGATATTCCCAAAACTTGCAAAGAAATAAGGAAGTGAGTTAGACCAAAAAGGAAAAAGCCCAAAATAGTGCTTTGGTTTCAAAGCATGTGGAATAGAAAGTTCATTGATCAATTGGAATCCTATTGACATTAACCTTCGATTTTATTTTATTATTATTATTTTTTATATTGATAGAGTAGTTATAAATAGATAGTGTAACTCCGTGCCACCAACAGCAGTGATTATACAAGAATGCAAGCCTTATCCGGAATGATTGGGCAAGGAATAATTAATCGTGATACATTGACTTAAAAAAGGGCAACTGCATAAAGCTCCTTATAGAGAGCACGGCACGAGTCATCAACACGAGATTTTTCACCAGAAACTAAAAGATTATCCATGTAGTGCTCCACAAAAGCTGAAGATCATCTACATGAAAGATAGCAAACGAAGAATGCCTTTCTTTTCCTTGATTGAACCGTGTGACATGAATAAGCTTCAACACCATCCTCAATATCTTCATTTTGAACTCTAATCCTCTAATTCCCTTAACTTAGAGAAAAAGAAAACAAAAGTGAATGGTAGACCTCTTAACTCGGTTTCTACCAACACATACAAACAGCAATCAGTGTCCTAGAAAACAGGACCAAAATTAAGTGCCAGCCGCCAATGACGCTTAAGAATTTCAACTTCAATCCCTCTTAATGAGAGGCCTTGGTAAAATAGAGAGGCCATAGTCCTCTTTCACTTATATAATTACTTCATCACGTGTTTCTGCAACCAACTGAAGTCCAAGCAGAAATCTATTTTTTGGCAAAACTCAAGAGTTTTGGATTTATATTAGTCAGGGGAATAAGTATTACTCCAGCATTTCCTTCTTCAGTCCACTGAATTGATCCCCTCTCCAATAATTTCATAACCTGTTTCAACATAAAGAAAATCCTTGGGCTAAGTAATATTTAAAACTGTCTCACATCTAAAAAGCTGGCGTGCAAGATGGAAAAGGAGGCGAGAAAGCAATGTTTTCATCTGAAAGATCATAGTTCCACTGGGATTTATTAATATTGACCATGTAGACAGAGGGAGTTTGTAGCTATTGAAAAGACTAGCCTTGTTAGAATTTTCACTCTGTAGAATTGGAGTCACACAAACAGAGCAGCATATCTTACCAGCCGCCGCTTACGAGTCACTTTCGAGGCATCTTCTTCATTTGTTTCGATGATTACTTTAAGATAGTTGAATGCTGATTTCAAAACACAAAAGATCATTTACTATGTAGAAAATCAAAAGCAAGGTTTAACCTGCAGAACAGATACATACTTGGGATGCCAGCCAGAGACAAGAGGTGGCGCTTAAGAAGACGTATTGCCTCTTCGGCATCATGGTCATGCAAGTCAAGTGACACAAAGTCTGCTGTATCCTTGTTTCTGCACATCATTGTGAAGAGCAGTACAAGGCATTACACAAACTGGACATAGGGGGAGGGAGGGAGCCAACTCCACCTCTCATATTAAAAGAAAACTACTGAGTATTATAAAAGATACCGGCACCGCCACTTATATATTTATATATATACACTCGTCATGTTTGATGGGGCACTAACCTCGTTTCAAATATCTTCTGATAGGACTCTTCATCAACTTCACGAGCCTTTTTGCAGAAGAAGCGTCCCTGTCATTGGAGAAATCCTTTTTAGTAGCTGAATATCCTGTGCGGCACTTTCTATCAGAGACACAACTTTCCAGCTAAAAGGGATAGTAATGAATTATCTCAGTTCAGAAAAACTAGGAAGAACACATCTTTCTCTTGTTCATAGGAACAATTAATATAGGATCATACCAAAATAATTGGTGATGATGGTTAGAGACGATAGAAGATGTTATAGGCTTTGCTCATGAAACTAATAATGCCATCCATTTCTATTACCATAATAAAAGGATATTGGTTCTGAGTTTACACGTTGCAAGCATTTGACTTCACTGAACTTGTTAAAACATCACATCCAAATTATTATGAGAGAGGGAAAAGTCTCAGCAGGAAATTTCAACTTTGCTTACCTGTTCTAAAAGTTTGCTTGCCCGAGCCCGATCACCCTTAGCAAATGCTTCAACGGCCTAACAAGAGGAGGTACCAAACTTTAAGCAGACTAGCATGACCATATCAGGAGATACAACCATTACATAATGAAGTGAAGGTATCCTGAACAAAGAACTCACCGCCTTATAATACTCCTTCATTGTAGCCCTATATTCCTCTACAGCTTTACGAAGAGCCTCATAGCTACCCTCTTCATCTAGTTTTTCTACTGGAGAAAAAAGTGTACATAAATCAAACGGCGAGAAAATGAAGGTTACATATATTGAACAAATATCTGCCTATCAATATTTTGGGTAAACAATTAAGAAAAATATGACATAATGAAATCCTTTGTTCTGAGATACAACTGTCCAGTCACAAGCCCATCACAAGAAGGCAGGGTGCAAGATCAAAACAAAATTTAATATGTCAAAAAGAATTTTAGAGCCTGTCCATATTTGCTTCAAAGTTTCAACAAATAGGTAGACTTCAGAATTTATATAATAATGATAGCATAAGGAACTTTTCCAAGCTATCTGGAGAAAAGTGTATACCATCCTCATTATTATCTTGTTGAAAATCTACTATTTCATTCCTGTCAAGTAGAAAAGAATCTGGAAGAGGTGTAGCCACCACTTGACCATATGCTTTAGACCTCTTGACAGCTTTTACCCTAGATGATTTTGTCTGTCTTCCGGAATTATTGAATAATGCAGCCAGAACTTCTTCTTCAAGATCATTTCTCTGTCTCTGCTGTCTATTTAATTTACCTCCAGATGTACCTGGAACACTATGGAAAAAAAGTTTTGTGATATGCATTGACCCTTCTCTGCCATAAAACTGTTCTATTCATTCAATTAAACAAAAAGGAGTGGAGGAGAAGAGAAAATAAACGTACCCTTCTGAATTATCTACACTTTGCTTCTCCTTTTGACTTTGAACTTCCTCCTGCAAAATTAAGCCAGAGAAGGACATGAAGGACTATGTGTAAGCCAACCAATTAGGAATGTATATTTGACAAAAAAAATATAGAACCTATGGGTTGCATATCATCTAGCTATCAATAGGACTTGAGGACTATATCCATTATCATCCGAAGTGATCTATATTCCCAGAAGGCAATGCAGGCAAGCCCATTTTACACATGGCTCAATTGGAAAAGAAAATCAAGTAAATTCCACAAAGCCAATAACCAAGTGTTTGGCCCAAACGAGCTTGCAGAAAATGCAGTTACTGCATACCTTGTCTTCTGTGCCAGAAGGGCAGGGAAAAATGACTATGCCAGACACATGTTTTCATATAGCATCATCAACTCTCCTTTGCCAGATGAAGGCATACAAAAAGATGCAACATTTGAAATTGAAATCTGGCAAAGCATCATGATAAATACTGCCAGATAGTAATATTTCCAAAAGCTTTAATATGGATGTAATAGCTATTCCACTCAGACCTTGTATCAGCTGCTCCCAAGAGTTAGAGAATTTGAGGCTCATGCTTATCATCGAGCAAAAAGGGAAGGGCCCCAGCTGAATATGCATCCCATAGAGAATAATATGTGTAGAGCAAAGTTTTATATCAAGTCATTTATGAGAACACATACTATTGCATCAGACAGAAAAAAATCCACCCAAATAAAATCCAAGCAAAGCTACCTTATCTATATGAAGTTGCAAGAATGTTGTGGCAATTTAGACACTACTCAAAGTGTGATTTGAGAACTCATACTCAGTGGAATCCATTACTTCTACTATCACAAACAAATGGTTCTCATTGCAGACTGATTAATCCTTAAACAAGGCATATACCTAAATAATCAACATGGAATCACTTTGAATTTTATTGATAAAACATATTATGAATTCACTCGGTGTGAGAGCATTATTATCAGACAAACCATCAGACCAACCTTCTTAGACTCGCCGAGAAAGTTGTTTCCTCTCCTTGAAATTGCAGCTGACAAATCAATTAGCTTGTCCATGCTCTAAATGACCCAACAAGAAATAGAAGTAATTAATCTCCTATAATTCTCCATCATAATAAATATCATGTGAGGGACAGAGAATGCTATATAGCACAAGAGAACTTTTTTCTTTAAAAGATGGTATTCATGCATTTTTTTAAAAGTAAAATCAAATCATGCATACCTTTTCCATATTATATCCACAATTACCTGCATCCAAGGCAAGGTTTGTCAGTACACAACCTAAGAGTTCACAAAGGCAAACTCATAATCAAACTAAGTCACCAAAAACACTAATTTCTAAATAGAGGAGTGTCTCACTATTCCTTTGTAAACTAAAACTTCCTTGCTCAAGCTAATAATTATTTTAAAGTTCGCACAACTGGGAACTCAATTGAGGGAAGGAAAGGAAAGAGAGAGAGAGAGAGAGAGAGAGAGAGAGAGAGAGAGCCAGGAGGTAGTAGGCTGATGCTTTGATGAAGCATAATTCCATTTTGAACTTATATGGCAAAGGTCAAACTATATTCCTCACGCATCTCTATTTTTGCTCATTCATTTGGAAACTTCTGACACTTAAGAGACTAAGCTGCAGCTGCATCATGTCACCTAGTTACAGAGGTTTTGCTCCAGTAGAAGTCATGCAAGGGCTTCTTCCAACAGACCACTGAAAGCTCAAGCTGGAATTCATTCCATGACAATAGCAGCACAAGTGAAATTTTACCAATCTCTCCATCGACATCTAATCAAATAAACCTATGTGCTTGTTTCCTAGTTCTCTTCCCATTTTCCTCAACTCAATGTAAGTTACATATGAGCTATTAGTTATATCAAGTAAGGAAATGATAAATTATTAAAGTTTGAAGGCAACTGAAGATCACTTGTATGGCATTACCCAAGACAATGCTTACCAAGAACTTCTCGAATGACATCCCTATCGAGCTGAAAGCCATCTCCTAGCATTTTGAACAGAAAATCTTCCACGTCCTGGTGCATTTGATCATCCTTAGAAGCATCCATTTTGTAATCTTTGCCTAAAAGCTCGGATGCTGGCAACACCTTGGAGTCCAGTTTCGAAGGTTGTGCTGCCATACAAGAACCATTTGCCAAGGGTGTAGACCTGACATAATCTTTACCAACAACACTTGAAACAGTATCAACAGAAATAGTATGCCACTTCTGTTTTAAAGATCTGGGATTTCCATCAGCCGGAATCAACTTCTCAGAAAAGTTACCACAGGAAAGTTCTTCAGACGATTCACTTTCTCCAACACAATTAGTAGTATTAGTGGTAGATGCAAAGGAGCTTCCCTTCATGTCACTCAACACATAACCTGCATCATCTGCATTCCTGCCCGCATTGCAGTAAGCAGAAGCAATCTCTTCCAGAGAAAAGACAGAACCAAATGCATCCAGTAGAACCTTCAATCCTTTCTGGTCATCATCACATTTCTGTACCATTAAGCTGGATGCATCCATCCCGAATCTACTAAGAAGAGACAATAGTCAGTTTCAAGTCAATAAAGCATACAATTATGACAAGCAAAAATGGGGAAATAAAGCATACATTATTTGGTAGATGTTACTATGGTTACATAAAAGATCAACATCCATCATGGTTGGCTATTAAAAGAACAAATGAAAACATTTCCAACATCAATGAACTCACCGAAAATTTCCTTCCCCACGCTTTACCCAACTTTCCCAAACTGCTAATGGTTATTTACCCAGACCAATGATGGACTGCTTAAGTGAACTTAAGAATGAGGGAAAAAAACTACACTAGTAGTGACCCATCAAACCCTTTCCACGTGGGGGGGGGGACTACCCCACCAATGACGGAGTTGGGGTAGGGACAGGAATTAGCTTGTTGCCCAGTGTGGACCACAGAAAGGGGACGGGATCATCCTCTGCCCTGCATACTATAAACCCCATGTTGTGTGTGACCACAATATGAGTATCCCTTATTAATCATCATTACTACTTAGCCCTCTTTACTGTATGCTACATTCTGGGGATGCTCCTTAAGCTAAATTAAAAATGCTACTCATGAAATTATATTGCCATATCAATCTCCATTGCATCAGACTTCATGTTAGATTTAAGATTTTCCAAAGTAACACTGCCGACTCAAATACAGTGGATATATCTCTAAGCTGCTACACATGAGAAAGCTTAAATGAGCAGTTCCTTTCTTGCGGCCATCAAATGTGCTTCCGTAACCCCAGTTTTATCTATGTATTCCATATTTTATGGCTTGGTTTCTGATTAATGTTTTAATTCATAATTATAACTATGAGGAAGTGTGACAGTTGCATTTCCAAGAACAGAACTGCGGTCTAAGACACCGGATATGTTGCCTTTTCTTTCCTTTTTCATTCTCTATCCAATAGAACCAGGTCAAATGGGTAAACAGCAGTTTGGTTAGGTGTTTTTTACCGTACAAGATTTAATGCTCTCAGTTGGGAACCTTAGACCTCATCGCAGTCTGAAAGTTGGATTGAACAGGCCCGATCAGACCTTCAAAACATTGATCTTACTCTCACATTCTAAATGGAGCATTATCTCAATTGCCATCCAACAACTTGATAATACATCTGAATTCCCGCTCACCTAGCCATTTATCATGAATTTTCCTTTTGCTCTTCTTTAACATAACCAAGACCAAGTTCCCACTGAGTACTGAGGAGGAAATGAGTGAGAATCCACAACACGAAGCTAACTTTTAGTGCCACACTAGAAGAGCACTTTAATAACCACAACTAGCTGGGAAGGAATTTTTGCCTTTTTTTTTTCTTTTAATCTTTTGTAGCCAGCAAGTATCATCCATCCGCACCATACCTTGCACTAGACAGGTCAATGCAGATCTATTCTGAAAGCAGAAATTTTGCCATTGTCCCATAAACATGGTCCTTTAACCTGAAAGGCTTAAAGACATTCAGTGCAGACACATCCATTCGTCATATAGTCAAAATTCTGGCCGTCAGAGTGTTAGACTACTGAACACTTCTCCAGCAAGAGAACACCACCAAATGAACTGTACCAACTGAATCGAGTAAAGTCGACACCACACCTCAACAGAATCATTTGCACCGCGCGACAGGCAAGATGATCCTGGCAAAAGAAGCCTTGACACCAAAGAAAAGAACCGGTCTAGAATAACAAGAAGGAAAAATAATTCTATCTAACAATCACTCCCATTTCTTTTCTGGGTACCCGGCAATGACAAAGGACACTTTTTCACTGGAGAAACACGCTGCAAACCCAACATTTCGACGACACGAGAGAGAGGAGCCGAAACCAATCCCGGCAATGCGGCGAAAAAAAGTCGAGACATTTAAGCGCGCCCACGAACGATCACGCCACGCGCAATGCGACGGAGCAGCCGGCGGCGGCGGGGCGGCAGAAACCCCACGGTCCAATCAAGCAGTGAAAAACAGCACGAAACTGACTATTATACAAACCACAGAGAGAGACGGAGAGAGAGAGGTGGGAAGGGAGGGGGGGCACCTCGGAAGGGTCGGAGGAGGACGGAGCCGCGGCGGCTCGGGACGGCGGCTGCTCGGCCGGAAATGCCTCCGCGCTTCGCCCTCTCGCCGGCGGCGAGCGAGAGAGAGGAGGCAATGGTGGCGAAGGAGGAGCAGTCAGCAGTGGGCAATCGCGCGGATTCTCGGTGTGCGAGAGACGATTGCGATCGGCTGCGGGCGTTTATATAGAAAGGGACGGCGATGGTCAACGATGGATTGACCGATGAGAGAGAGAGAGAGAGAGAGACAGAGAGACAGGGGCAGTGGGGCGCGCTCTTAGTGAAGAAGGGCGCTTTTTTTTTCAGTTTTTTTTATTCCTCCAAAACCATCCCCGCCGTACCTTCCCTCGCAAGCTTTTCCTCCTCTTTTTTCTCTTTTTTTTTTCTTTTTTTTTTCCCGAAACGATTTGGAAAGTTATTCATGCTAAGAATTAATATTATCAAAAATCTCAAATCAGTACACATATCTCCAAATTACCAAAAGTGTTAAACTTGAATATCTATGATAAATTTACACAAAACTATTCTTTTATCACCAAAAGAATCTAAACCAATACATTTATAACAAATTTAATCATCTTTCTTGATTTATGTTAAATTATATTAATATTACAAAAAAGCATAAACTGTCATCCAACTAACAATTTCGATGGTAAAATTTGGTGAAAATTAATGAATGATAAATTTTTCACATGTATTCCAATTTAAGGTTTTTGGTGGCTAAAATGTTAATTTGAAGTGAGTGATATTATCGTTATTAGAAAGAAGTGAGAAACTTAGAAGGAGCAAAATCATTACAAGTATATTAATTGGGCCTTTTCTATGATATTGAGCCTCATGAAAATTGAAAACGATCCTACAAAAATAATAAACAAAAAAGGCATATTGATTATCATCATTGATAGATATATAGGTAGGAATACACTACCATTGAGTGATAGCAATGGACGGCCTAGGGGTTCAAGGCTCTCTCTCAATCGATCTAAGGTTCCTTGGTCACAGAGTTAGATTCGCCGATCGTTCCCAGCCTTAAAAATTTTGGTTTGTTTGTGGCATAAATTTAGGCCATGTCATGGCGTAAAATAAGTCTAGATATATTCCTACTAATGCCACCGTAGGGCTGAAATGAGAGACTTGCTCAAAATGAGCATTAGTTAGGATCTAAAATAAACATCCTGTCACGGATGTAAAACTCTTGTGGTGATGCTCAGAGGAGGTTGTTGAATGATGATTGCTCCTTCCGATCTTATTATTAATATTTGCAATATATCCTATCATTTTTCAAAGAAATGTTTCATAAATAATTCATTTTCAACGTGATAAATGGACATTTTTTTCCTCTCATTTTAGTCTATTTGACAATTCTTTGCTGAACTCGTTAGTTTAATGATTCAATCACATATCAAAGGCCCCGTGCAAGGACATATGATCGTGCTAAGTCGAGTCGATACACTTCAATGCTTTGGGTTGGGCTCGATTAGAACTTGATGCTCGAGCTCGATCATTAGTAACATCTTATAAACTCAGCCTCTGTTTGGGACACTACAAACATAGGGTAGCAAAGGCAAATACTGCAAAAAAACATTAAAATTTTCTTCTCCTCACAAAATTTTTAAAACTTTTCTCATTTCGATTCAATTTTTGGCCCTCTCCCATTTCTCTTCGTTCCTAGACACAGAGATTAATTTATAAAGGGTAGATTAATTAATTCATCAATTAAACTGCGAAAAGCAAAGGAATTAAGTTTTATAAGGAAGTGAATGGGAAGGTCGGCGCAAGAAAAGTAAAGTGAGTGGAATCTTGTCGTATCTAAGATTATTGGTTGCTTTAAGAACATCATATTAAGAATATCTTGTGAGACAAATTTCAACAGTTTTAAGAATTTAAGATACGGGATGAAAACATAACTTAATATTTTTTTTTCTGGTTGATTCTATTATATTTTTATTCTAATTTTAACTCTCATTTTTAAACTTTTATCTTACTTTTTTATAGGGTGTAAAAGTCAAAACTCATACCTAATACTAAGTAATCTCCATTCTAATCTCTAAAAAGATAGAGATTTGAATCTCCTCCTCCCTCTTCTCATTTTTAATTCATAAATTGGAATTTGATTTAAAGTTTTAAGCTCATAAAATAATTTCTACAGTGACAAATAAGAGATTTTGAGAGATTTGCCTAGCCTGGTGTCATGAATAATATCACGAGAAGTCGTGAAATCCGTCAAATCACATGACCTTTTACTTTATCCTTTCTGCTCATTTCAAACCTGCGAAGGATGTAGTTGGGGTCCTGGACTTTTTCTTAGCCCACAATTCCCGAACTTTTTATACGTTAATTCACCCCTAATTTTTTTTTTAAATTTGAATAAGATTTCAAATTTTAGCAAGGATAAGCACTACTTTTTTGCTTTACCTGAAACTTAAGAAACATGCCCTGGTAGCTTCCAAGCATCATTAACTTCCGTCAGGGCCAGATTCCAATTGGAGGTCGTCGCTTTCGCCTGCAGATCGACTCTCCAAAGTCGTTGATTAAAGATTCTTTTTGCCCTCTGGGCCATTGGAAACGATTTTTTATCCATCAATAGCTGAAGCTGGAAGAACTTCTCATGGGTGGTTGAAAGGGAAACTTCTTCATTGGGTAAATCTCAAATCTGTCAGCAGCTTCCAAAAGCAAAAATCGCGTTAGCTGAAAGGGATGGTAGTTCAGCTTCCTGAGAAGTCATCAATCTTCGGATGCTTCATTAAAGAGAAGCATTTACAAAGACTATATATGAATTCGTATCATCACAATTTATCAGGTCATGTGAGGTTCACATGAAATCAATTTATAATAACAACCGTGATTGTCTTGATTCATGATGGATCTTGATTCATGATGGATCTTATCTGACGTCAAAAAGCAATCAATGGAAGTGAATTTGATTGTGATGTGTAAGATATAATTACGTCCTCTTTTGTAATTTTGAGCGTAGATGCAAAGCAGCTTGTGTTGGCCTTGAGTTTCCACCGGATTAAGATGAACGGACATAAAATAAATAAATGAATCTGATTGCATTAAAACAAAAAGATCACTTAAAATGCCTTCTGTACATAGACCATTGGTTGACAAGATTAAATAACACAGCCTTCTTAATTAAGATAATGCAATCTTGCTACGAATTATTAGCAATCGTTGGGCGAGATGCACAGTCGTTGTAATTAAAGTGGCGACCAGGTATGCAATGATGGCTAAGCTTCTTTGTGGCCACGACGATTTAGAGGAAATGATGGCTGCGATACTGATAAGGAGGCCGCATTTCGATGACAGAGATCGTGAGAGAGCATTTCTGACAAGCAAGTATTGTATTAAGGGTACTGTTAAAGAGTGCCCCTATAACATTGATTAAGTATATTTTACTTTGAACAACTCAATTTAAGACATTCATCGCTCATGACACAAGGATAATCAGTGCACTGAAAATCGTAAAATTTCATTAATTGGTTGCTTAATCAATATCCTAAGGGCACTTGTTAATAAACTTTATATATAAAGTACATTACAAGATTTCATAGGGCTCATACTAGGCTCCGCTGAAAAACACTAGTTCCATGTCACTTCTAAACCAAATTTGTACAGGCGTTTTCTCGCTTTCCTGACAGTGGTCCCAGTCGAAATAGACACAAACCTTTCATGCCCCAACACAAAGAACAGAAACCACCCCCAGAATGGGAATATTTCTGTTTGTAGTACCTCAGATATCGCGTTTGTTGTATGCCATGTTCTTGCCCACGCTCTATCACTCATGTTGTAGCGCAGTGGTGAAAACTCCCATCACCGAGATCAGATGCAATTCCTCCATGACTTAAAACCAATTGCTGCGATCTTTTTTCCCCACTTGATTTCTTCGCAGATCATATCGAGAAACCGAGAAGTCGTCCAAGAAAATGAAATGGAAGAGCAATCTCAGGAAAACTAGAGGAATTGAAGCAGAACATTTTCCAGACTTGCTCTCTCGCGAAGAGTGAGATCATAATCCATGACACCAAACCGAGGACATATCGCGTACTCGAGCGAATCACCGATGTATGCCCAATGCTGCAAACCCTAACATCCAACCATAACAAATTCAATACACGTTATCAGGATTAGCGAAGAAACGGATACACGATCTTATTACTTGAATGTAACTAAATGATTGGAGGTTCCTAAATTCCTCGAGAAACAAACATAAATCTTCTGCATATACCCACCAATAAATAGAGCTTAGGGAGAATTCCTTTCGCCAGCTCCATGGCCATCAGCATACAAGAGAACTTGATCATCAAGATGCATAGCATTTAGCCTCGTTCTTCTCATCTGGGAGAATTTGAGAAACCAGCCATTGCTTCGTCATCGACACAAAACTCAGCCATTCATCAGTCTCTATTTAGTTTGATGACAAGCAAATTATCACCAAATCTGAGCATTGATCCAATGGTACATCACCCGCATGCACAAGATAAGGACATTTCCTACGCTAGCTCAAGTTGTCACGTATTTGTTTTATTTTATTTTTTTTGGTAAAAGAAGTTCACGTATTTGTTCTTCCTTGCAAACGTTAGAAACATCTACCGATATTTGTTCAATTAATTCCATCCATTTAGAGAGAGAGAGAGAGAGAGAGAGAGAGAGAGAGAGAGAGAGAGAGAGAGAGAGAGATTGTCAGTATCAGATTGACACGAAATATTTTGAGTTAACTTAAAATAAGCTTGAGAATAAAAGCATGGGACATTGCAGACTTCAAAGCATGAACTATACAGAATCGGGGCCAAATAGTGATGCTAAAGTAGCATCATCTTATCTCTTCATTCCATTTGCATAGCAATCTCTCTATCCTCGTCGCAAGTTCTCGTTCAGTTCCAAACCACAAATCTCCTGGCCGAGCGAAATTTCCTCGCTTTGCCTTTTGCTTAGATGGGTAATCGATGCTTCACAAAATGTGCAAAGGTTGTTGGATGGATAGGCCTGTTCAAGATATACCACCGACATAATATGCGATTCATCAAGTCAAAGAACATGGTTACCCCCATCTATATGGCAGGTGGTCCCTTTTTGAAGAATGAGATTTCTTCTAAAACTTTAGCACCATGGCTCCAACAATATTAGCGCAAAGTTGTCTATTCACATGTTCACCAAAGACAAGGACATGACATTGCCAATTAGGAATTTCCGCTGATGTCTACACCGATGCTCTAAATGCAAATTTGCTCTATTGGTATGACTAAGGATCAATTTTCAGCAGGATTAATCGAGTACATGTCCTCTTAGTGCAATCAGTTTTCAACCTACCATTACTAGTTATAGACCCCTGTGTCCTTAAAACCCTGTGGCTCCACTTGAGTGTGAAATCAGGATGCAAATCTTTTCATTTCAAAGATGCAATCTTAGTACACAACCCTCCCTACTGAACAAACTATTGCCTTTCAGCTAATCGACCCTTTGGCCCACAACTATGAATATAGCTAGAGAAGACTAAACAGGTATAATGACGTAAAGAAAAGTGAAAGTTATAGTAAAATACATATCTGAAAGTGAAGAAGTCGAAAGAAGATTATTTGGGGGAAGAACAATGAGATTACCTTTTGATTTGTTCATCTTTTGGCAAGGATCTGAACACCACAGGCAGTGGGAGCATGCTTTCCCTCTTTATACACAAGATTTCCTCCAACAAAAGTAGCAAAAACTTTCCCAGCTAATCTTTTTCCCATGTAGGCTGAGATAGACTGCTCACAAGATTGTTCACATGTCAATTTACTAAACAGACAAACCTTGTAAAGCATTAGACAAAACGATAATGCATCCATGCTTTGTAGTTAAGGGAAGGAAATAGGTTCACCCTATATGTAGATTCAAAATAAATGTCATCTGGATGTTCTAAGTAATACATTAGGTAACTCTACTCCCAAAGAGCCCCCCAAAAAATGCTTTGTTTTGCGACTTCTGCAGAGATGAGGAGATCCAAGCTGCAGCAAGTCATCTGAAAAATTGTTGACCACCGGTTTCTTGATCTATTTAAACCTCTGAAATATTATCTTCAACTGACGCTTTTGAAGAAAAATGAGGTGCTGATTGTGCATTATCAAATAGGTATATTTTCAATGGTAAACCAGCCTACTTACCGGGTGTTTAATATATACAGGGTATTCATCGGTGAGTTCAAACTCCGCACTGGGATCCCATACTACAATATCCGCAAAGTTTCCACTTGCAATGGCTCCCTGCAAATAGAATTGTCACTCTTTTCATCATGAAGACTGTAAGCCGAAAGCAGGAGCCTATTCTATTCATTGCCTGTTCTTTAAGAGCATATGGAGATGGAGAAACCTGAGCTGATTGGCACCATGTTAAAATAAACCAAAGTTCCATTTGTTTAAATAAATAAAAAAATAGTCATTTTAGGAGACGTATTAAATAAGGGTTGCTTTTCTGAGAATAACTACTTTGATCAGTTTTTACCAAGTCATACAGTAAGATCTTTGAAACAAGTCTACTCTGTGAAAAGTTCTCCTAAAATGTGACAAGATAATTTCATAATCTTAAATTAGAAGGGAAACTGATGATGCTGAAAGCAATCACCTTTAACTTAAGTCCAGCGATTTTCGCAGGCCTCTCGCTCCACCATAAAGCTAGCTGTTCCAAAGTAACCCCATATTTTTTGCCATATGACCAGGTGACTGGAAGAACAAACTGCAGATTTTCACAAATTACTTTAGATGACATTCAGAGAGGAGATACATGGTTTCTCAATATTGAAAAAAAGCATTTAACGGTTCAACCAAAGGAGTTAACTTAATGACATATCATCTGCAATTCTATGCACCTACAGAACACAACTTAGAGAGTAGATCAACTGCCATTGCGTCTTAAGTAAATGCCTTACAAACAAACTACCCAGAGGAAGAATGAACCTCATGACTGAACATCGTAAAAAAGAATGCCAGAACCTTATAACTCTCTACAGCCAATTATGCATGCGCATGCTTAATTTATCTAATGCTAAATGTCATCTGCTTAAACAATTTGAGTAGGAAATAAAACCATAATGTGCGGACTTAGAACCCTCTGATAATGCCTACAACAATAAGTGATAAAGTGGTCCTGGTGTGAAAGTGCCACATGACTCTGCAACAAAGTGCTTTTGCAATGCTATAGTGGTTAATGTCAGAACCCTGAATCTGAAAGAAGTAATCAAATTCAACTCTCAGTTATAATACCTAACCTCCTCCATCAACCAAAAAATTAGTATTTGTCAGTAGTTTCTTATGTGGCAATGGTATTACAGATTTCGGCACATCTGAGCCAATGGTATTACAGATTCTCATTAATCAAATAATCACAGCTGAGTCAGGCAAGCTTTATCAGGTATAGGACATAATGAGAATACATGCTTACATCAGTCAAAGTACATTACAAAGATAGACCAACCTGCAAGCCAGAAATTCCACCCCAAGCTCTCAAAAAGTTGCCTTCACCCAGCAGTTTCAGCTCTGGAACTGTTGGGGAATGGTCAGAACTCAGCATGTCAATGTGGCCATCCTGATATATAGAGCAAACAAATTAAAAGAATGGGGCATGTGGCACATAGAGAATCCAAAAAATTAGAAGTACCATTAAAGCCTCCCACAACTTTTCTCTATTAGGTGCATCACGGATGGGGGGAGCACATTTAAAGCGCGTATCTCCATCCTGAATTTCTTCTGCTGTGAAGGCTAGGTAATGGGGACAAGTCTCAACACTTAAACTGTCACCATTAACTTTTGCTTCCTGTGCAAAACAGAAAATAAAATTAGGTTTAGTTCTTTTGCATAGGATAGGAAACACTAGTGCTGCATCCATAAAACATTACCACAACTAATAACAATTATAGCAGACTATCACAACTGACTCAGCAATAATTGCTACTGATCTTTCACTGAAAAAATCTTGCATATCCATTCTATAAAGTTGATTTATGAACATTTTTTCTACAAATAAGAGACAGAAAAAAGGTTCAAGAAAGTAGTTTTGGTCAAAAAGGTGCCTGTACCTAATCATCAAACTTTTCATCATAGGAAGTCACAATCCCAAAACCAGCTGAATTTAACAATGTGTATTAGGAACCTCCAATTGAACTTGGAATGCAATATGGGGAGGTATATGATCTCCTTTTAGGCAAGTCACACATCAATGTCCAGAAAAGCATAAAGAAATTTTCCACACACTTCTGGTATTTTTGTATATCCACTGGATGAGAAACTTCCCAGGAGATCTTATTAACAAGAGGTGATAAAGATGATATACCTTTATCAGATCCAAGGATGAACTTGCATCAGACAAATGAACAATATGAAGATGAGCTCCTTCAGCAGAGCCACCGATCCTTGTGTCCTTTGTCACAGTTAAAAGCTCACGAATAGCTGCCTCCTCCCTGTTTATAAAAATTAATTGATATGAATAGCCAAGTCTATTTAACATTGCCACAAGAGATCTGCTAGAGATAAGAGGAAGATGAGCTCATAATTCAACTTGATTGGGTGAAGACCTTGACATGATTATCCTCTTATAGTAGGCTGGCAAAACTTTGCAAACATATCAAGCAGTAATTTTCAAAGAAACTCATCTATCTTATTCAAGCAAAGCTTTTCTCCTTAATTTTGTGCCCATAAATGGCTGAATTTGATAAAATTACAGACACTAAACGTGAAAAAGCATTCTGGATTCCTATTATGGAAGATAACCTACTCTTTGGAATTTGAAAAATATTTTCATACTACTGTTGCATCTCTCATAAGTAAACACATCGATTAAAGCAACAAAATGTAGAATTATGAGGATTGGAAGCCGGTAGCTATGAATCTGAGGGAATATTTTTAAGAGTAATTAGCTAGATCATAGATCCAGATAACTTAACGTTCTTAATGGAACATCAGCTACTCCGTTAAACTATATGCCAATCACCTCCATAAGAACATTAAAAAGCTAACACCAAATTTCTTAAATAGATAGTTCTGATATTTCTAATCAATTTGTAAGGAAATCTTGCCAAGCAGGTGGCCTTGTCTTCAGATAGGTGGAATAAGATCGGGCATCTTCTGTATTTAGATCCAAGTGGCTTTCGGAGTCTAGTTGGAGTTCTGCATGAACAAGCAATGGTCTTCTATATTTTGCTAACACCGACAATCCTTCCTGCATAAATAATCGATAACTAATCATTGACCCATGACTATAGTGAAAAGATAATATTACACGAGAACAGAGAACTTTGCTAAATTTTAGCGAACAGCGTAACTAATTCATGTGATTGTTTTGATCTCAGGTCGTGTTAAAGGACAATAAAGCATTGCTCTATCAATACATACCACAAACTCTTAGTTGACATGAAAATCAAAGTTGTAACGAGCAGTTTGAGTCCTCTGCTATAATATTGAGGCTCAAAAGTAAATATGAGTGTCGCATGACGAACCTTGATATGATCAGCATTTGTCATGGGAAAGTCGTTGATTCCTGAGGGACACATAAAGGACTACAAAACAAGAACAGTGAAATTGTCAGATAGCAAATTGGCCCAAAGAAAAAGTTTTCACTTCTTTTACTTCATTGTCTCAATTTACTATTTCCTTGAGAACTTGAAACTTTCTGTTTAATAGTACTTGCAGCACAAATATCCAAAACCATGCAAATAATGACGTAATGCATCAGACAAAATAAGTCCAGGTCCAGTTGAATTTTCACATAAAATCTCTGTAACTTGGGACTTTCAAAAACTTACCATAAAGAGACAGTGGCAAAAGTTTGATAAAGAAGTAATTGATGACACCGAGATTCTGGTAATTACCTTCAGACCAAGAACACCAGCCTCTAGGAGAGCTTCCAGCGTGCTTGAATTGAATGCATTTCCAGGAACTAAACCTCCCCAGAAACCTGTGGAAACCAAGGTGAGAATTTACATGCACCTCATAAAGGATATCTAGCCTGCTCATGTGTCATTTTCAGTTCATACCGACATCGACATAAATGTTCTTCTCTGCAGCTTTAATCTGCCAAGGAAGGTGGAAAATCATGAATAGAAACCATGAACTTACATTTTATAAAGAGAACAGAAATTGGAGACGCAAGGCTCATATTTCTATTTATTTGGCCAGGATAAGGGCTATGAAGAAATATCCAGACTAGAGGGACTTAAAAAATGCAGTGCGTGGTTTTCAGAAACATATGGTTACTTGCCAGATTAAAAGTGCAAAGTAACCTTCCTACTTCTCGTACCTTCAATTCCAGGCTTTCTGTGGAAGTAGTTGAGGGATCACTATTGAGGGGCATATCAATCAATGTTGTTATTCCACCTGCATGAGAAAAAAAAGTAATCACTCAAGTAAAGCTCAACATATAAAAATGATCACAGTTCAGTACTTCTAGTTTTCACATTAGATGTTTTACAGCGCAATCACTGACAAAATACAATGATACAGAAAAGTAGATTCATGCTTCATTTTCTGTTTGTATAAGGCTCAGAATGTTATGCTAATCTCATCCACCACAGCTTTAGCAAGAGAAAGCAATCTATGTGAAATTTAAGCGACTTTTCTCCTAAAGAAAGATGATCTAGTCAATGGAGTGTCGGCTGCCCCTCACTAGCATTTCAGGAAATTCATTAATTAAGATGTCACTGAAGGGCAGAAACTTGAAGAGAGTCTAATTTACCAGCAGCTGCTGCTTTAGTCCCTGAAGGAAATCCTTCCCAATCAGCTCTTCCAGGGTCATCAAGATGTGCATGCCTGCCTCAGACATTTTATAAAATGTATATGAGTGTAAGTTTTTCTAAAAAGGATATGATTGCTCAACTCTTAAGCATAATTACATTAGTTTATAGAGGGACATCTAAAGCATAATTTGGCAGTAGTTATCTAAGTAAGACCAAATTACTGAAAAATGAGCACCCTCTATTTAATTTATATTTGACCAATATTTCAGTCATCCAGTTATCATTCACCCTACCAACCTTCTGAAGATGACGGCAAGAGTAGAAGTGTGGAGGTAAAGGAAGTACCATGGTCATGTTGCTTTTATTGGTCCCTCTGTTTATCATCCAATGTTATACTATCTCCTAAAACCTTTTTTCGGGTTGAAAGTGATGAGATATAACCATTATTTGGAGCAGAGATGCATCTTACACATCAACCAAGCCAGGCATGACAACAGCCTCTCCATAATCAATTACTTGCTCTCCTTTGGAAGCCCCTCGCCAATCATTCTCCGTTACAACAGAGGTAATGAATTTCCCCTTCACCTCGACTGCTCATAAACATACATTAGAAACATGAATAAGTTAAAGGTTAAACCAAAACCATTGTTATCTATCTACAATAACAGCCAATTAAAGTTTTTTTTTTTTCTAAATAGCACAAAGCTGATGAGGCAGTTACATTTCCTTCTATCTCGCAAAAAGCAAACTTTGTCGCTCACTTCGAGTTGCAGATTAGTTCAACACCATTTTAGAGCAAATAATACAGCTACGAAAGACTATAAAGCAGTCACACACGAAGCAACAAACCTGCCCCGCAAATGATCCCATCTGGCATCACTATCCGTTTGCTCTTTATCCAATAATGATGGTCTGGCAAAAGGCTGCAATCATCACGAGGAACCTGCAATAAGCATCACCATAAACTTCCATCAGCATATCGTTTTGCCAATTTACCAGCAAAGCAGCCGATACGCATAGTCCTAGAAACCTCAATCGCAACAAGAAAGTCCATTTTTCGTTCGCTAAGCTGTGATGCTGCACATTCAAAGCAAGCGTGTGATCGAGCATCAGAATGCCGAACGACGCTCTGTTTGTCTAGCAAAGGCAGAGTAGAAACTTCTACACCAAACCGATTGCTTCGTTGCACAATCTCATTCCAAAACAAATCACCAAAAACGTCCATCAGCATATCATTTCAAGGATTTACCGACAAAGGAGTTGTGCAAAAGTCCTAGAAACCTCAATGGCGACAAGAAGGCCCATTTCTGTTCGCTACTCTGTGACGCTGCATGTTCAAAGCAAGCGCAAGCATCAGAACGCTGAACAAAACGCTCTGTTTGTCCAGCAAAGGCCGAGTAGAAACTTCTACACCAAACCGCTCGCTTCCTTGCACTATCTCATTCCAAAACACATCACCGAAATTTCCATCTGCATAACGTTTCGCCAGTTTACAGGCAAAGCGGCCGTCGCACAAGTCCTAGAAACCACAATCGCAATAAGAACGTCCATTTTTCATTCGCTAAATCCGTGGCTCTGCACGTTCAAAGCGAGCAAGCGATCAAGCATCAGAACGCTGAACAACGTTCTGTTTCTCTAACAAAGGCCGAGTAGAAACTTCTACACCAAACCGATTGCTTCGTCACACAATCTCATTCCAAAACACATCACCGAAACTCCCATGAGCATATCGTTTCGCCGATTTCCCAGCGAAGCAGCCAACGCGCGAGTCCTAGAAAACTCAATCGCAACCGGAAACACCATTTCCGTTCACTAAATCCGTGACACTGCATGTTCAAAGCGAGCGCGTGACGAGCATCGGAGCGCCGGACAACGCTGCGTTTGTCTAACAAAGGCCGAGTAGAAACTTCTACACCGAACTGCATATCGTCTCCCTGAGTTACTGGCAAAGCAACCGACGCGTGAATCCTAGAGACCTCGATCGCAACCAGAAAGGCCATTTTCCGTTCGCTAAATCCGTGACGCTGCATGTTCGAGGCGAGCGCGCGATCGAGCATCAGGATGCAGAACAAACGCTCTGTTCGTCTTACCACACCGAACCGATTGCTTCGTTGCACGATCTCAGTCGGAAAAAACGAACGTAATCATCTCTAGGAAACGATGAACTCGCGAGGAAGACGACGACGACAGAGACGACCGGCGGAAGAGATGATAAAAGGAAAGGAAAAGGGCGCGAGAGCGACGCGAGAGCTGACCTTCGACGGCTCCTTCACGTAGAAATAGGCGGCGAAGGAAGCCAGCAGGATTATCGCAGGAATCCGCCATTGCAGATGCTCCATTCCTCCCTCCCTCTCTCTCTCTCTAGAATCTCGATGACGCAGAGAGGAGAGAGAGAGCTTCGCAGAAATTCGCGCTCCCTCACGAGTCGCGGAGCGCTATCAGAGTCAGCTCCCTCTTGTCGTTTTTCCTTCCCTCTCTCTCCTTAATATTTTGATTTTTCGGTGTCAAGGATATGGCTCGAGATTCCATTCCACGGGAGCAGCGTGCGTGGCTGCGTAAAGAATATTTACCCTACCGACCAATGGAACTCTGACGCTTGTCGCTCGGCGGTGGGCCTGTGATCTATCCAGTCGTTCCACGCCACGTGTAGGATTCACCGAGGCAATTTAATAAAGGTTTTTGTAATCGATAAGGGGAAAAGAACATTTCTTCTTCTGGGCACGACCAAATACTTTCATTTTTCCAAAGCGATGTCTTTAGTGGAGCGTGCGTGCATGCGTGTAAGCCCACTTGTCTCCCATTGGCGAAATTTTTATTATGTACACGATATCATTTTATATTATGACTAATGCGATATTATGTATTTTCCTATGTTCAATTCCATTTTAATCTGGAAAATTTCAAGTGTTAATTGACAGTGAATTATTAACTGAGGCTTTTTTGTGGAGTAGGTTATGACATAGGTGGAAAATGAGTATTATAAATGTAGGTAGATATCAATAACTGGGTATGACAAACGAATGAATAGAATCTAATTTTGCCTAGAGGAGGCTCAAGATGTTCTAATAGCTTTGATTTTCAATATATAATATAGATAGAAATATAATTTAATAGGTTGAAAGTCATAATTGATTCCTCAAATCTACATATCGATTTTTGTTTAACGAACCTTTGATAAGTTCTATAACAGCCATATTGGTCTAATAGTAAAAAGTAGTTTTTATGGGCTTTTATCAAGTTAATATTTCAAAAGTGACAATAATATGACAATTTAATTTTGGAGACAACATTAAATATTTTAACTTAATGTATGGACTATAATGAATATATATCGAAATTGTAAAGACCTTGTTGTACAATAAATTAGAATTTAGGGAATATATGAAATAAATTTAAAGTTAATGGATCAATTATGCAATTTTAAATAACAAAGGTAGTTTTGAGGAGGGAAGCGCGGGATTTTAAAGCCGTCTTCTTCGGGGATCCGGAGGTCTTCTTCATCCACGAAAACCGTCTCGAGCGTCGGTTTTCATAGATATCGCCTTCTATCTCGGCGTCTCAAGTTAACTGCAGCGGTTTTCTTCCGTGCCGTTTTTTAAAGAGAGAAACAGATACCATATGCAGAGAGCCAAGAGCCGTCGAGAGAGTGAAAAATCGATCCTCCAATTCGTCGATCGTCTCTGAAATCGCCCGTCGTCATTCATTGCCACCGGGCTTCAACCCAGGCGCGTATCCTCGTTGGCGACGAGGTTCCATGGCTGTCTCGGAGTTTTACTCCTTTTTGTCAAGGTGAGGGCGGTGACTATATGGTGGTTGATCCATGAGAAATGGCCCGGAGTTCGTGTAACGCTTGACGACGATAATCAGAGATAAGCTTTTCTCAATCCTTTTTCTCCTTTGTATTCTCATCGTGCTGTTCATGTGTTGAATTATTATCTGTGATGCTGTGAGTTCAAAGATGTTCAAATGATCGGTGGCGGTTGATGGTGGTGTTCTAGTGATGGACGGTGGAGGCGATGGCCATCGTGTCGATGGCCGGAAGTAGTGAATAGCAAAGTTTTATACAATCACGATTTAGGATTTGAGGGTAGATTGATCTCTGTAAACCTTGAAGTTCATGAAGGCATGGCGTAAGTTCTGGCATGTCGGGTGACACCGTGAGGAAGACGATGGAGCGGAAAGGAAGATAAAAAGTTAAGAGTTAGAGTGGGCCTGAATACAGAAGCCCGGATTGCGCCCATTAGCCCAATCCAGAGAGATCAGAGTGCGGCCCATTTTTGGACCAGGCCCAAGGGCCCGGTCTGAATCCTCATTTTCAGAAACTAAAATAACATAAAAATTTAATAGAATCTGAAAAATAAAAAATAAAAAATAAAAATGGATTAATAGTTAGAAAAATAGGAATTGATTAGGTTGTTACATCTTAGTATTAGAATTGGTTTAGTTTCAATTAGATAGTTAGAAATGGTTTTGTCTCTTTAATGATTGTCTCTATCAAGGTGTTTACTGGGTGGTGGTCTTTGTCCAAGACAAGCAAATTAATGTAGTTTGTGGGGACTTAAATAGTTTTAAAAGCTAGTATTTTCACATCAGCTAGCGGCAACATTCTCGTAACTATTGTATCATGTCTCTATATCTAGTAGTGATTAGTTCCCATTTTTGGAACTGAGGACCGAACGGTCTTAGGATTAGGATTGGTCTAGTTCGGTCCAATGGAATCAACCACTTAGTAAAAAGATTTTTTTTTTTAAATATTAGAGTTATTACAATTTTAGGACTTATTATTATTATTTTAAGAAATTAAAAAAATATATATATTTTAAAAAAGTGTTGGTTCGGTTCGGTCCGGTTCCCCTTGAAATCGACAACTAGACTGAAAATCACTTATTCCATTTTTATGGAATCAAAAACCGGACCGACATTCTTGGGAACCGGACCAAATCTATTGGTCCGATTAGATCTAGGTGATTTTCAGTCCAGACAGTCTGATATGCGCACTCTTATTTGAATCTCATGTCTCTAGCAATTCATGGACATCTAATTGCCACAATGGAGAGCAGTTCTTTCTTCAGGTTAATTTATAGGGCACAAAGTTATCTCCTTTGCCGAAAATGAAGATAAAAACGTGAAATTGAAGGTAAGGACTCTGATATTGTGTCTGAGAGCTCAAAATATACATCCATATCATATATGTCAAGTGTAGCCTCACTCTATGTCGCAAGTTATTAGTCACATGTTGCGTTCCTCTTAATCTCTCTCTCTCTCTGCTTCGACCCCAATTGAACAAAGGAGCTGTTCCTTCGACAAAATGTTGGATGGCGGAGGGTAGCTAAAGTTATGATCGAATTGAAAAAAGTATTATAGATTTAGGATTTTTTGAAGAATTTTTCCTTAAAAAATTTGACTATCGAATTGGCTTTTTACTGCTCCACAAGCCTTACAGGCTCTTCTTTGTTTTTTTTTTTTTGATACCCAGGGAACCCCGTACAGCCGGCAGCCGGCGGGTAAACCCTGGAGCGACGCTAGCGGAGGACCCACCACCCCGACGTCGCGCTTAAGATCCCGTGCGTCCTGCGGGATTTGAACCCCTCCATCTTGGGTAGATGTCATGGGGGCTCTTATCCAGCTAGGCCACCGCAGGCGGTGGTTAGGCTCTTCTTTGTTGATACTCTACAAATGAAATAATGCTTTTATAGAACCAAAAAGCTTTTAAACAATTTTCCATTAAAAAGTTTGGGTGAAGGTAGCCTTGCCCAGTTTTTGGGCAAGGCTACTTCACCCATGACCCTCACCCAAATGGCGATCGCCGTGGGAGTTGCAGTGATCCTCACAACAATGGTGTTCTAGATGGGGCGAAAATCTACTTCAAGAAATGACTCAGTCTCCCATTGCATATAAATTTTTCAGTTACATGTAACGATATTAATTTAATGGCATCTGTAGGTGTAATTTAATTGTTACCAGCAATCTTCAACAAAAAGGGTGGATAATCACTGACGTGATGGTCCTGATGATGGGGGTCACAATCATCCTAGCAGTGGCCATGTACACAATTTTTACACTGGTATTTTACCCTTATAGTAAAACCAATGTGTCATTTGAAATAGTCGGTGTTGCTGTGATCGTATGATTGATATTTGTGGCCATTCCATTCTTCTACCAACTTAATTAGGAAAATTTGGTCTTGCCCTCTCCTTTCCTTTATTTTTATTTTTATTTTTATATTTATAAAGGCATTATATAAGCCCTATGAAAGACTCTAGAAATAAAATAATATTCTTTGAGTCCAATAATATTCTCCAATTTTCTGCGAAACAATTTAATGGAAGAATTGAATAAGTTGGTTGAAAAGCAGAATAGCCATAAATATTAGCCATGTGATCATAGCAATGCTGATTATTTCAAATGATGCGTTTGTTTATTATATGGGTGGGATATCAGGGTAGGACTTGTGTATGTAATAGCGACCCACGTCATTAGGATTACTGGTTTTGTGAATACCAACCCCTTTTGTTGAAAGTTGCTAATAAGAATTAAGGTTGCACTTATGGATGCTACTAAATTAATACAATTACACGTTATAAAAATTTTATGAGAGACGGAGGTATTTCTTAAGGTGGATTTAGCCTTGTTTGGAGCATCACTATTGCGAGTATCACCGAAACTACTACTGCAATGGTGAAGGTTGTGGGTGAAGCAGCCTCGCCCAAAAACTAGGAGAGGTCGCCTTTGCCAAAATCTTCTTCTTCCATTTTAGATCTTCCCAACACTGCTAAATGTGGTTCATTGCTAGCTACCTTTGAAACTACCCGTCTCTCTCTCTCTCTCTCTCTCTCTCTACCCCAATTGAACAATGGAACTATTCCTTTGATGAAATGTAGGGCGGTAGAGGGTAGCTATGTAATATTAACGAGCGAACACTTGTACATGTGGTCCAAATCTAAAGAAAAATCAAACAGAATGAGATTGTGCAAACAAGTCTTAAAACTGGGTTGAAATTACAATTTTGGGCAAAATGTGGATTCTTTGATTTAAAATTGGGCTCAATTGGCAAAATCGAAATATTTAGGATATACTTGGTATAAGGACAATAGGTTTATAACTTTTTGAGCAATTTACCCTTAAAAAAATTGACAGTTGAATTGACTTTTTACTCCTCCACAAGCCTTATAGGCTGTTCTTTGTCTAGACTCTACTAATGAAATAATGTTATTGTAAAAAAGAAAAATTAATTTTTAAACAATTTTCTTTTAAAAAATTTGGGGGAGGCAGCCTCGCCTAGTTTTTGGGCGAGGTTGCTTTACCGTGACCCTTGCCCAAATGGCCCTCGTTGTGGTAGTCGCGGGGGTGCTCGTGACAATGGTATTCCAGATAGGGCTAAACCCACCTTAAGAAATGGACCAGTCTCCCATTGCAAATAAATTTTTATTACATGTAATAATATTAATTTAATGGCATCCTTAAGTGTAATTTTAATTGTGACTAGAAACCATCAACAAAAACGATGGGGTAATTACTTATGGTCCTAATGACAGGGGTCACTTTCATCCCATCGGTGGCCATGTACGCAATTTCTACATTGGTATTTTACCCCTACAGTAAAAGAACCGCAGCGTTTGAAATTGTCGGTGTTGCTGTAATCATATGGTTGATATTTATGGCCACTCTACTTATCTCCCAACTTAATTAGGAAAATCTGGTCTTGCCTCTCTTTTTTTTAATATAATAAAAGCATTATATAAGCCCTATGGGCTCTTCTTTGTTTAGACTCTAGTAATAAAATAATAGTCTCTGAGCCCAATAATATTTTCCCATTTTCCGCGAAACAATTTGTGGAAGAACTGAATATGTTGATTGAAAAGTAGAATGGCCCTAAATATAAGATATGTGCTCATAGCAATGCCGATTATTTCAAATGACGCATTGGTTTTACTATACGGGTGAAATACCAGTGTATGACTTGCGTACGTGACCATCGCTAGGATAATGATATCCACATCATCAGGATTATGAGTTCAGTAAATACTCGCCCTTTTTGTTGAAGGCCCTTAGTAAGAATTTAGGTTGCACTAATGGATGCCACTAAGGATGCCACTAAATTAATACAATTACACAACATAAAAAAATTACATGCGATGAGAGACTATGCCATTTTTTAAAGTGGTATAGCTTCATCTAGATTGCCACTATTGCGAGCATCGTCGTGACTACCACTGCGATGGCAAAGGTTGTGGGTGAAGCAGCCTCACCCAAAAACTAGGATATGTTGCCTTTGCCCAAATTTTCTTCTTTCATTTTTTATTTTTCCAACATTGCAAGATGTGGTTCATCGTTAGCTGCCTTTGAAACTACCCTTGTTGGTCTCCTCTCTCTCTCTCTCTCTCTCTCTCTCTCTCTCTCGACCCAAATCGAACAATGGAACTATTCCCTTGATGAAATGTTGGGCGCAGAGGGTAGCTAAAGTTATCTTGTACCGTTACTCTTGTAATATTAATGAGTGCACTCATGTGCATGCGGTCCAAAGCCGAAGCAAAATCAAAAGGCATGACATTGTGCGGATAAGTTATAAAACTGGGATGAAATTGTGATTTTTGGCAAAATGTGGATTCTTTGGTTTATAACTGGGCTCAATTGGCAAACTTGATATTTAGGATAGACTTGGTAAAGGTACAATAAATTTAGGACTTTTTGAACAATTTACCCTTAAACAATTTGACAGTTAAATTGACTTTTTACTCCTCCACAGCATTATGGGCTATTCTTCGTGTAGACTATTAATGAAATAATGTTATTGTAAAAAAAAAAAAATTTAAACAATTTTCCTTTAAAAAATTTGGGGGAGGAGACTTTGCCTAGTTTTTGGGCGAGTTTGCTTCACCCGTAACCCTCGCCCAAATGACCATCGTGATGGTAGTCGTGATGGTGCTCGCAACAATGGTGTTCCAAACGGGGCTGAATCCACCTCTAGAAATGGCCTAGTCTCCCATCGCATGTAAATTTTTGATTACATATAATAATATTTAATTTAGTGGCGTCCTTAAGTGTAGCCTTAATTGTTATTAGCAGCCTTCAACAAAAAGGGTGGGTAATCATTGAACTAATGGTCCTAATGACTAGGGGTGTAAACGGGTCGGGTCGGGTCGGGTCTTGATGTTACCTGACCCGACCCGAAACATACTGGTCGCATATTGTGACCCGACCCGACCCGACCCGAAACACGTTAAACTCGCATATGAAATTCGGGTCGGGTCGGGTTTTCGGGTCTTCCTCTTTTTTTTTTTTTTTTTTTTTTTTTTTTTTTTTTTTTTTTTTTTTTTTTTTTTTTCGGGTGAGAGTAGAACGGGCATTGGGCCGCAAATGAATGTATCTTCTACAAATGAGCACAAGCATATGGGGAAAAGAAAGAAGTTAAAATGGGGTCGGAGAGAAGTAAATATTTAAGAAATACATTCATACAATTGAGATGCTAGAGAATCGGAAATAAGAAAAGCTGCACTTCTTGCCAATGCCCAAGAATTCATAAGGTATGGTGAGCTCGGTAAATATGCTGAAAAGGGTTTTACACATGGAGAATCGAGCTGTCTAATTTTGTAGTAACATCTTGTGCAGCAAGAATCTCATGCTATTGATCTGATACACACCAAAGATACACAAAAATTAACAAAACCAGATTCTCTCCCAATGCAGTCTTTCACACGAGAATTTTAAGAAGGCAAACAAAATTCACTCTGTTTGCAAAGACCATGATCTTGAACCTCACTGCAGTGGCCAAATCCACCCAAGACCAAAGACTTGTTCTTGGCCACATGGGATCTTCAAGTGAATTTTAGAAATCAGGTAAACTGGGTACATAAAACGGTCAGTTTATGGCATCTCATTGAATTGTACGCCATAGATGCATGTCCCTAGAAAGTTTGGCCATCGTCGGAATTATTAGGCACCAAGCATGAAATTTAGCAAACAAAAAGATCTTAATGCTCTAAGATGCAAACTCTGAATTCATATGCAGAAAAGAGAGAAGTGCCCGCACATTTTATCTGAGCTGACAAGATTCCAGCAGTTTTCTAGCGCACCAAACAGAGAGAAAGAAATGAAAGGGACCGCTATTAGGAATATCATTCCTTGACTGGCTTTCTATCAAATGTCCAATTTTTGTAACTGTGTCTACCTAGCCTTGTAATCAATGCCACAAAGAAAGCAAGTTGAAGGATCTAAACCAGTATAGTATAGCATAGCAGCCATGAGTCAAAGTAGGTAGAGTTGTAAGGTAGCTATCAGCAGACCCTCAATTAGTGGATACGTAATGATCTATTCACTAATCAATACCCCAGGCAAGCACAATCTAAACCAACATAACAGGGACCTCCCATGGAGACGGAGACAGAGACAGACATTAAAAACCAGCGAATGCCCAGCTGCAACCAAACATGTACCAGAAGTGAATGTAGACAAACTTTGATCTCATCATAAACATGTGCATCATGTGCACATGGCTTGTTCTAAAATTTACAGACTTAACATGCATCTCTGTGGAAATACAAAGTAAGCAAAATCAAATGAAATGTACATGAAACATTACTCTAAAACAATAAATCAATTCAACATAGTTTGATTACATATATAACCTATTCCTTATGTGACAACTAACACAAGCAAAGGCATCAAGCTATTTTCTAAGCTTGTCTAGGTGGTGTGGCCCCCGGCCACTCAAGCTAAGATCATGACACATCACGCAAATCTAAACTTTGGTGTGTTCAATTATCAATTGCTTGTCCACCTTAAGTAATCCAGAGATTCGTGGTTAAAGCCATAGTGAACAAAGCGCAATGCCAGGAACAGAAATGAAGAAATTTTGACAGAGATCAAAAGAATAATTAAAGGTAGATCAATGCTGATTGGCGCATTTGTATCATACAATTAGGAGGACAATACGATTCCACCGCCTCTGAAAAGAGAATTTTAGTTGCCCAGATAGCTAAATTAAACCATCAATAATTTAAGGGGAAGTAGGGCCTCCATCCCAAGCAAAGGCTTGTTTAAATAGTAAGATAACGAAATCTTGTTAGCATTTTACATGTTGATTCACATTTAACTAGTAATGTACCTCTGAATGAGTGCCTGTGTTCACATGCTTATCACAACGTGTGCCCCGGAAAAAAAGCTCTCCACCAGAAAATTGCTTACCCAAGCACACATTTAGAGTTACTTCTGAGTCATCAACATGAAAACCTGCAATTCTAAGTGGAAAAATCAGTATCAGAGAGAGAACTTCAACAGCTTATTGTAACCATAGATCATCTTCAACACCTAGTTACTGCACTCCGTTTGCACCCACTTAATACAACCAGCACAATTTCTAGCACAACACAGCACATGAAGAGGATGTGATCTCATGCTCGTTGGTACACAAACACTCGATGAGTGAGCAATTCCGTATGAACAGAACAAATTATCTCAACCTTGAAGCACCCATCTCCTTTAATTTCAGTAAAGATACTTGCTTTCTATAAAAAGTCATAATTAATCTTGCAGCATACCAGGGTATATGCGGGACCACGATATGGAGAATCGATAAGCATCAAACCCAAGCTTTGCAATAAGATCTATGTCTTCCTGCATAACCAGTAATCAGATCAAAGAAAGGAACTTTTAGGTAGAGGCCAAAAAAAAAAAGACGACGACCCAGGACGACTGTCAGACGAGGAAGAAAGGCAACGAGAGATAGTGATGAAATTAGAGCTCAAACTCAAAACTAAGAACCACGCATCTAGCACTAGCAGCCCACTTTTTTCTCTGTCAAATACAACAAAGAAAGGATAGAGAAGATCCCTCACATCTTAATACAACAAAGCAAGGGTTTCGGCGTCGGCGAGGCGGAGGCGAGGGGTGGCGAAGGCGACGGCGAGGCGGAGGCGCGTCGATCGGAGGGCGGCAGCGGACTCCACGAGAAGGCGCACTCGTCGGAGAAGAAGGCGGAGCCGACGAGGTATGTGCTTCAAGTTTAGCCTTCAGTGCTTGAGTTGTGTTCAACTGTCGTGTTTTTGGGGCTAAAGTCTAAACCCTAAAGCGTTTGTGTTTTTGGGTTTTGAACTTGTTTCGGGTCGAACAATGTTCGAACACGACCCGAACACGAAACACATTTTATTTGCTTGTTTTATATTTGTTACCCGAACACGAAACACGTTAATACATGTTTTGTGTTCGGGTCGTGTTCGGGTCGGGTCGGGTCGGGTCGGGTCGGGTCTTTTTGACACCCCTACTAATGACAGGGGTCACCATCATCCCAGCGGTGGTCACGTACACAATTTCTACACTGGTACCATACCTCTATAGTAAAACCAACGTGTCATTTGAAACAGTCGGTGTTGCTGTGATCATATGGCTAGTGTTTATGGCTATTCTACTCTTCTACCAACTTAAATAGGAAAATATGATCTTACCCTCTCTTTTCTTTTTATTTTTTATTTTTATAAAAGCATTATATAAGTCCTATGGGCTCTTCTTTGTTTAGACTCGTGATAAGATAATATTTTTGGAGTCCAATAATATTCTCCCACTTTCGGCGAAGCAAACAATTTGTGAAAGAATTGAATAAGTTGGTTGAAAAGTAGAACGTCCATAAACATTAGCCATGTGATCAAAGTAATGCCGATTATTTCAAATGACACGTTGGTTTTACTATATGGGTGGAAACCTTGTGTAGGACTTGCGTACGTGGCCATTGCTAGGATAATGGCGACCCACGTCATTAGGATTGTTAGTCTAGTGAACACCCGCACTTTTTGTTGAAAGCTGCTAATAAGACTTAAGGTTGCACTTATGGTTGCCACTAAATTAATCTAATTACATATCATAAACAAATTTACAAGCGATGAGAGATTGTGCCATTTTTTAAAGTGGATTTAGCTCCGTCTGGAATGCCACTTTTGTGAGCATCCCCATGACTAGAAAACTCAATCGCAACCGGAAACACCATTTCCGTTCACTAAATCCGTGACACTACATGTTCAAAGCGAGCGCGTGACGGAGCATCGGAGTGCTGGACAACGCTCTGTTTGTCTAGCAAAGGCCGAGTAGAAACTTCTACACCGAACCGCATATCGTCTCCCTGAGTTACTGGCAAAGCAACCGACGCGTGAATCCTAGAGACCTTAATCGCAACCAGAAAGTCCATTTTCCGTTCGCTAAATCCGTGACGCTGCATGTTCGAAGCGAGCGCGCGATCCAGCATCAGGATGCTCTGAATAGACGCTCTGTTTGTCTTCGACACTGAACCGATTGCTTCGTTGCACGATCTCATTAAAAAAAAAGAGGAACTTAATCGTCTCTCGGAAATGATGAACTCGCGAGGAAGACGACGACAATGGAGACGACCGATTGAAGAGATGATAAAAGGAAAGGAAAAGGGCGCGAGAGCAACGCGAGAGCTGACCTTCGACGGCTCCTTCACGTAGATATATGCGGCGAAGGAAGCCAGCAGGATCAGCGCCGGCAGGATCCGCCATTGCAGATGCTCCATCCCTTCTCTCTCTCTCTCTCTCTCTCTCTCTCTCTAGAATCTCGATGAGAGAGAGAGAGAGAGCTTCGCAGAAATTCGCGCTCCCTCACGAGTCGGGAAGCGCTATCAGAGTCAGCTCCCTCTTGTCGTTTTTTCTTCCCTCTCTCTCCTTAATATTTTGATTTTTCGGTGTTAAGGATATGGCTCGAGATTCCATTCCACGGAAGCAGCGTGGCCGTGAAAGAATATTTTCCCGTCGACCAATGGCATGATGCCACGTGGCACTGCGCGGTGGGCTCGGGCCTTTGATAAGGGAGATAGATTCAACCGTACCGTGCCATGTGTAAGATTCTACAGAGCAATTTGATAAAATATTTTGTAATCGATCGGGGGAAAAGAAATTATTATTTCTTTTCTATTGGCACGACCATGTACTTTGATTCAACTAGCGATGTCTTTTTCCAGAGTGGAGCGTGCGTGCCTGCGTGTAAACCCAGTTATCTCCCCTTGGCGAAATTTTTATTATGTACACGATATCATCTTATATTATAACTAAAGCGACATTATATATTTTTCTATGTTCAATTCCATTTTAATATGGAAAATTTCAAGTGCTAATCGACATTGAATTATTAACCGAAGCTTTTTTTGTGGAGTAGGTTATGACATGTGAAAAATGAGTATTATAAAAGTAGATAAATATCAATGACCGAGAATAACGAATGAATGAATAGAATCTAATTTTGGTTAGCGTAAGCTCAAGATGCTCCAATGATTTTGGTTTTCAATATATAATATAGATTGAAATATAATTTAATAGGTTGAAAGTTGTAATTGATTCCTCAAATTTACACACCGATTTTTGTTTTCCAGAAACCAACCTTTGATAAATTATCTAAGGGCTAGATTAGTCTAACAATAACAAGTAGTTTTTACGCGTTTTTGTCAAGTTAATATCTCAAAAGTGACAATAATATGACAATTTAAATTTGGGGACAATATTAAATATTTTAACGTAATTTATGGACTAAATTGAACATATATCAAAAATCTAGCGACCTTTTTGTACAATAGATTAGAATTTAGGAACTATATGAAATAAATTTAAAGCTAATGGATCAATTATGCAATTTTATCCAACAAAGTTAGTGGGATTTTAGAGGTGCCTTTTTGGGGATCCGGAGGTCTTCTTCATCCGTGAAAACCATCTCGAGCGTCGGTTATCGTAGACATTGTCTTCCATCACGGGTCTCAAGTTAACTGCAGCGGTTTTCTTCTTCGGAGGTGCCGTTTTTCAGAGAGAGAAACGGATACCATACGCAGAGAGCCAAGAGCCTTCAAGAGAGTGAAAAATCGATCCTCCAAGTTCGTCGATTGTCTCTGAAATCGCCCGTCGTCATTAATCGATCGCTGCCGGGCTCCGATTCCGGAAGTGCACAGGACCTGCTGCTCTATTTCTCCCCCGGCCGAGAAGTCTGATTGATCTTGGTCTTGACTGAAGCTTCAACCACCCAGGGCGTATCCTCATTGGCGACGAGGTTCCATGGCTGTCTCGGAGTTTTACTCCTTTTCGTGAAGGTGCGAGCGGTGACTCTGTGGTGGTTGATCTGTGAGAAATGGCCCGGAGTTCGTGTAATGCTTGACGACGATGACCGGAGATAAGCTTTTCTTAATCCTTTTTCTTGTTTGTATTCTCATCGCACTGTTCATGTGTTGAATTATTATTCTGTGACACTGTGAGTTCAAAAATCTTCAAATGATCGGTGGCGGTTGATGGTGGTGTTCTAGTGATGGACGGTGGAGGCTACTGCCATCGTGCCGATGGCTGGAAGTAGTGAATAGCAAAGTTTTATACATTCATGGTTTAGGATTTGAGGGTGGATTGATCTCTGTTCGTAAATCTTGAAGTTCATGAAGGCATGGCGTAAGTTCTGGCATGTCGGGTGACACCGTGATGAAGACGGAGTGGAAAGGGAGATAAAAAGTTAAGAGTTAGAGTGGGCCTGAATACAAAAGCCCGGATTGCGCCCATTAGCCCAGTCCAGAGAGATCAGCGTGCGGCCCATTTTTGGACCGGCCCAAGGGCCCGGTCTGAATCCTTATTTTCAGAAACTAAAAAAACATAAAAATTTAATAGAATCTGAAAAATAAAAAAATTGGATTAATAGTTAGAAAAATAGGCATTGATTAGGTTGTTACATCTTAGTGTTAGAATTGGTTTAGTTTCAATTAGATAGTTAGAAATGTTTTAATCTCTTTAATGATTACCCTTATCAAGGTGTTTATTAGGTGGTGGTCTCTGTCCAAAACAAGCAAATTATGCAATTTGTGGGGACTTTTTTTTTTTTGCCTCAAATTTGTGGGGACTTAAAAAGTTCTAAAATAGCTTTATTTGAAGTATTTTCACACTGCCTAGTGACAACATTCTCATAACTATTGTATCTCATGTCTCTATATCTAGGAGAGATCAGTTCCCATTTTTTGAAACTGAGGATCAAACTGGATTGTCTTAGGATCATGATTGGTCTAGTTTCATCTAGTGGAATCTACCACTTAGCAAAAAAGATGACAAATTTAAAAAATACAAGAGTTATTACAATTTTAGGGATCATTATTTTAAGAAATTAAAAATATATATTTATATTTTTTAAAAAGAGTTGGTTCGGTTCGGTCCAGTTCCTCCTAAAATCAGCAACCATATTGAAAATCACCAATTCCATTTTTATGGAACTAGAAACTAGACCGATGCCTTTGGAAACCGAACCGAACCAGCTAGTCCGATTAGGTCTAGGTGATTTTCAATCCAAACGGTATGATATGCTCGCTTTTATATGAATCTCATGTTTCTAGCAATTCAAGGACATCTAATTGCCACAATGGAGAGCGATTCTTTTAGGGCACAAAGTTAGCTCCTTTGCCAAAAATGGAGATAAAAACTTGAAATTGAAGGTAAGGACTTTGATATTGTTTTTGAAAACCCAAAATATACATCCATATCATATATCTTAAGTGTAGCCCCACTCTCTCTCGCAAGTTATTTGTCATATGTTGTGTTCCTCTTAATCTCTCTCTCTCTCTCTCTCTCTCTCTCTCTCTCTCTCTCTCTCTCTCTCTACTTTGATGCCAATCGAACAAAAGAACTATTCCTTTGATAAAATATTGGATGATGGAGGGTAGCTGAAATTATCTTGTACTGCTATTGATGTAGTATTAACGAGTGAATTCTTGTCCATGGAGTCTAGATTTGAAGCAAAACCAAATAGTGTGAGATTGTGTTGATAATTTTAAAACGGGACTGAAATTGCAATTTTGGGCAATATTTGGATGTTTTGTTTAAAATTGGTCTCAATTGAGAAAATTGAAAGATTTATGATCAAATTGAAAAAAATACTATAGGTTTAGGACTTTTTGAACAAATTTTCCTTAAAATTTGACTATTGAATTGGCTTTTTACTCCTCCACAAGCCTTATGGGCTCTTCTTTGTTGAGACTCTACAAATGAAATAATGCTTTTATAGAACCAAAAGACTTTTAAACAATTTTCCATTAAAATATTTGGGTGAAGGCGGCTTTGCCCAATTTTTTGGGGAGGCTACTTCACCCATGACCCTCGCCCAAACGGCCATTGTTGTGGTAGTCGCCGTGGTGCTCCCAACAATAGTGTTCTAGACGAGGCTAAATCCACCTCAACAATTGACCAGTCTCCCATCGCATATGAATTTTTTAATTACATATAATAATATTAGTTTAATGGTGTCTTGAGGTGTAACCTTAATTGTTACTAGTAGCCTTCAACAAAAAGGGTGGATATTCACAAACCTGATGGTCTTGATGAAGGGGTCACCATCATACTAGCAGTGGTCACGTACACAATTTGTACATTGGTATTTTACCCCTATAGTAAAACCACCGTGTTATTTGAAATAGTCGGTGTTGCTGTGATCATATGGTTGATATTTATGGCCATTCTACACTTTGACCAACTTAAGTTGGAAAATTTCGGTCTTGCCCTCTCTCTCTCTTTTTTTTTTTTTTTTTTTAATAATAGCATTATATAAGCCCTATGGGCTCTTCTTTGTTTAGGCTCTAGTAATAAAATAATATCCTTTGAGTCCAATAATATTCTCCTATTTTCCGCGAAACAATTTGTGGAAGAATTGAATAAGTCGATTGGAAAGCAGAACATCCATAAATGTTAGCCAAGTGATCAAACCCTCAAGGACATGTTGTGAGCTTGCGTATTGGACTTCAAAGGAAGCTGGGAGGAACGGCTTCATCTAGTTGAGTTTGCCTACAACAACAACTATCAACAGAATATCTAGATTGCACCATTTAAAGCGTTGTATGGCAGAGCCTGCAGAACTCCTATTTGTTGCGACGAAGTTGGAGAACGTAGGATTACGGGCCTTGAGTTGGTTTAGCAATCAGTTGATGCCGTCAAAGTCATTCGAGATAGACTCAAGACTACTTAGAGTTGTTAGAAGAGTTATGTAGATAAGTGGTGTAAACCATTGTAATTCCAAGTTGGTGAATACGTATTCCTCAAAGTGTCACCGATGAGGAGTACTTTGCGCTTTGGCAAGAAAGAAAAGTTAAGCTCGAGGTACGTCAGTCCCTTTGAAATTTTGGAGCGAATTGGGATTTTGGCGTATCGTCTTGCGTTGCCACCGAGACTTGCACAAGTGCATGATGTCTTCCATGTGTCGAATTGAGAAAGTACGAACCTGATCCAACCCACGTGCTGAATTTCGAGGAAATAGACGTGGACGAGAGAGTGTCATACATGGAGATACCGATTTGGATAGTGGATCGAGCAAGTGCTGGCAGCAAGACGATTCCTTTGGGTAAAGTGGTTTGGCAACACCACAGAACGGAGGGAGCCACGTGGGAAAGTGAAGAGTCGATGAGACGTCAATACCCCCGCATTTTTTTAGAAAGGATTGTAATAGTTTAAATTTAAAGGACGAAATTTTTATAAGAGGGGAAGAGTTGTGACATCCCGAAATTTTGTCCCGTTTCGAATATATGAAATGGTTGTCTCGTTGACGTGCTTATGTTTTTTTTACTTGGAACTGGCCACTCACAAGTTAACTAATCTATTAGGTGAGACCGTTAAGGGATATAAATACGACAAACTAAAGAATTCGATTAGATTTCGACTGCTCGACCATAATAATCGGTAATAATCAATACGACACCATTATAAACCGATTAGCAGACGAATATAAGTCGATTCGATGGATGTATGTAGTCGAATTGCGGGTTTTCCGCATGATTACAATATTCGTGTCGAACGGTAATAACCCGATTTTCTATTGATATTATATTTGGGACACGTGATTGAACCATCACAATTTTATGACAACCGAGAGTTGTCTATGATTCGGAGATGCACACACGTGGATAAAAAATTATCGACCATGGGTCAAATGCGCAAAAATCCCCCAAATATCCAATAGGTGAGGTTGTACTAAAATCGAGTTTGGTTAATTTTAACCATGAAATTGAATTTAGTTTCGGGAATCGAATGTTCGAGTGTGTCACGATTCATTTATTGGATATCGTCTCATCTTTTGGCGAATATTTGTCGAGTCCGTTGCGGAAAAATGATTTTCAGACAAAAAGAAAATAAAAAGTTAAATTCGGATGGGTAGAGAAAATAGGTTTTTTTTTACCCCAAAAATGGTTTAATTTTGGGAAATGGAGGTAATTTTGTGATTGGATGATTAAAGGACTTTGGGGGCTTAGGTGATGATGGTGTAAATATTTTCCTAAGTTTCTCATTGGTTGTGCTATTGACTTCCTCTCTCTCTCTCTCCCACTCTTTTTCCTTCCTTTCATGCGTGCAAGATTCCCCCCCCCCCCCCCCCCTCCCCCCCCCCCCGCCGCTTCTGCCGACCCTCCTTGCTGCCCACGTTCCCTTTCTTCTTCAACTTTTCTCTCCTCCATTTCTCTTCCCATAGGCAGACACCCAACTCTACGTCAGCCCCTTGCTCCATCTTCTCTTCTTCCACTTCTTTGCTGCCGTACGCCCAGCCACCACCACCTTGTGTCCACCTCACGCCCAGCTCTTCACGCCCTCAACATCCACCAGCAACTCCAATAGCCGCAGCTCTTCGCCTGTCCCAACTCCGCAGCCCGACACACCGTCCGCATCCCAGCGCCTGCTACCACTCCCAATGCCAGCAACTCTGTCCAACCGTCCAGCATCGCCATCCTTCTGTCCTCGTCTGTCTCATGCCACTGCCAATAGCTAGCTTTGCCACCAGTAGCCCTAGTGTTCGTCACCTCTACCAGCCCAAGCTAAATCGCCCACCTCCACCGAGCACTTGTAGGGTAGCCACAACCACCGTCAAGCCTCTGTGCAAGCCGTGGTTGTTTCATGTTCTTGTTGCCATCGCGTTGCCATTGCCGTGAGCCCACTATCGTCGAAAACCGTACAATTAACTCCTTAATCATTGATTAATCCGTTAATTGTACTTATAGGGTGTTTAGATTAGTTTTAATCATGGTTAGATTATTGCTAAGAAGGATTAGTGTTAATTAAGCTTGGTTAGATTAGTTAACCTATGTTAGGTTAGTTAACCATGGTTAGGTTAAATAATCATTATTAGGTAAGTTAATCATGGTTATGTTAATTAAGTTGGATTAGCTTAATTAATCATGATTTACTTAATTAATCACAATTAGTGTAATTAGTGACGGATTAGCCATTTCGTAGAATTTTATGCCTGTTCTCTTGGATGAAATTATGTGTGTTTTTGATGGCTTATATGTGCTAGGATGTGCAATTGATTGCTTGATGGTAGTTATTGATTTTTAGTACAAAACTTGGTTTTATAGGCATTTAAATAGAAAAATCCGAGGTGTAAGGTTTTGACGCCAACTTTTATGTACTATATAAAATTGTAGAGTTTTGAAATGAGAGTGTATTAAGTTTGACGGTTTGATTCTGAACACGTGATCATGTATAATTATTTTACCGGGATTTTCAATAAGAAGAAAAATTAGCCAAGTTCATTATTTGAAAACAAGGCATTTGAACTCAAAGCATGGCGTTCTTGGCTAAATATGTGCTCGTGTGGTCACTTGTTAGAACCCATCCTAATGTGTTTACGCGGGACGATGCCTAATTAAGTTCGGATGCCCCCAAGTCAACGGGATGTTGTTCACAGATGGATTTTGGGACAAAGCTCCTTTGTGGAATGCCATCTAGGTGAAGGATGCTAGACATTGCTGTGCCTGATGGGGCAGGACAATGCCTGATTACACTGGATGACCACTGACTTTTGAGTTGGCCATGGCCAAGTGGTTGTAATAATTGGAACACGCTTGAATGATTGTGATACTTTGCGTTTGATTATGGGGCAAAATTGTTAAGCATGGTATGAGACATGTCATAATGGTTTTACCTTATAATCGGGACCCATGTGAATGTTTGAAGGGCAAGAATTATGTGTTCTGGTTATTAACTATGCTGGTTGTATTTATAATGACATATGTGATGCGCTAATATGCAGGGACGTGCTGAGGCGAGGTGAGTTGCGTGTGGAGCGTGCTTAGACCGCATTCAAGGCGAATTTGCATCCTAATCGGGGTTTAGGCTGTTGACTCGTTGAGATTTATCTTACTCCATCATGGTTAACCCTTTTCAGGTTCTTAGTATGGAGATCCGTCCAGTTTGTTTTGGAGTTCTGTGCGATATGGAGGTAGAGTCTACCTTCTTCCCTATCCCCAAGACCAACCAAACTCGCGAGTTGGTTGTGACCACGATTTGGGTCAATGAGGGTTTCTTTAACGTGGTGCCTCATTGCTTCAAGGTGTGGTTCATCAATGAGCCCAACGGTGCTTGAGAGGGTCCCTTGCAGGTTTTTGATGGACTGCCCATTGGGACCGAGGATGGGTAGGTAGGTTACCCCATGGATATTGACATCCCGGATGGTGTTGTGGTTGATCCAAAGCCCGAGTCGGAGGGGTCTGGGGTCGCCTAGGAGTTCCTTTTTGAGGCAAACTTGTATACATGAACTTGAAGGGTTAACTTGATATATATTAAATCATAGTTTGTGAAAAATCACTGGCACGTTTTTACTATTCCTATTTTTGTTGATTGACTAGATGTTTATTTAATTCGCTTCCGCATGCGTTTAATTGAAAGATAAAAAGAATGGGTTGGCGACGTGTCTTGGGACGTTGCATTTTTAAATCAACTGCCGAGGGATGTGCGTGTGCCTAGGGTTCGGGGCGTGACAATGGTGCCTCAATTTGCTCGAGGCTAGGACCAAGGCCCCAATACTCGAGCTTGAGTCTCCCAAACCTGGAGTTGTACTTGAAACTTTTTCTCTAAAGTCCGTTTCATTTTTTTTTTTTGCATGACTTTAATATCATTTGCACAATATGACCAAACATAAAATAAAAATGTCTCTTTGAAATAATATACTAGTAAAGTTCATTTAACAGACAAACATAACCTCAAGAGGCAAAACATTTTCATAATATTTGTGGAAGAAACTATTAAGGTGGATTTGCAAACAATAGTGAATCTTTTATCTAAAAGGGATAAGTATAATAGAAGTTCTAAGACTTACCACAAAAGAACAATTAAGTACCAAAACTTTCAGAAAGTGCAATTAAATCTTAAAATTTGTCACAAAAGTTAAATAGTATCCTAAAACTTTCAAAAATTGCAATCAACGAAAGAACTTGGTTAGATCAATTTGAGAAGTTTTAAGACTTAATTGAACTTTTAAAAATTTTAGAACTTAATTGCACTTTCGTAACAACTTTACAACTTAATTACATTTTTGAAAGTTTTAGGACTAAATTATACTTTCATGATAAATTTTAGGTCTTTCAATGCACTAATCCTTATTTAAAAAGGAAGGGACCATTTTCATATTGGAAAATCTCTACTACCTTGCCATAGGGGCATTGTCAGAATGGAGGTCCAAGGAGGTCATTTCAAAAGAACCACTTGATTTTCTCCGTGAAGACCCCTTCAACTCTACCAATACGTCATTTATGTCCGGCCTTCGAATTGCTGTTGCTCGTGTGCAAGACATAGCAATCTCCACTACTTTCCAAACCGAGTTGATGTCCAGTTTTCCTTGTAACATTGGATCCATAATTCCTTGTATATCACCACTTTTGATGATGGGAATCAGCCATTGAAGAAGGTGAATGCGGGTGTTGCCATTAAGACTTCTCATTATTGCAAGTCGTCTAGTGATCAACTCGAATAGTACGATTCCAAAACTATAAACATCACTCTTCTTGTTAAATTTTCCAGAATATTGGATCTTGGGGGGAGGAAAAAAAATATAGATCTTTATATCAAAGATGAATTCCTTGGTTATGTCAACATTTTTATGCAAATTGAGATCCTGAACTAAACCAAAATAGTAATATTGAGTTTTAGTCTTTACTCAGGGTCGACGTAGCCAGGAGTGCCCGCAAGAGAAGTTGACACATAAGAGTCCTTTTCAGTCATAAATGCTCTTGACAAGCCAAAATCAGCTATTTTGGCTTGGAAATCTTCGTTCAACAAGATGTTAGTAGTCTTCAAGTCTCTATGGATGATGGGTGGCTTGCAACCATTATGCAAATAATCCAAACCTAAAGTACTCAAAAAAACTGTGTCAAAAATACCAAAACAATGATAGGAAGAAAATGTTCAACTATGGATGTCTTGTTCACATACCTCGTGCTACATCCATAGCTATTTTCAGTCTCTGATTCCATGTCAAGACTTTCAAATGGTCCTCTGTCGACTGCACCTTAACTTTACATATGAGCAAGAAATAGAGTTTTTTAGAATTATTTTATAGAAGAAATAACACAACAAACATGAATACGCACTTGACAAATGTTGCCTTAAATTTCCATTGGCCATGTATTCATATATTAGTGCCACATGCTTGGAATCATCACAATATCCCAACAAAGAAACCAGGTTTCCATGGTGAACAATCATTAAGAGTTGAGCCTGCATTATCATGAGTTTGCATTATCAAAACATATACTGATAATAATCTACCAGGATGTTTCTAAATTACATTAGTGTAAATGAGCACAAGTTGAGTTTAAAAGGAGAAGTGATTCCATCACCCTATCTAACCTTAGCTTGAAATTCCTTGTACCCTTGATTCGATGATTTAGAGAGCATCTTCACTGCAACTACCGTGCCATTATCTAGTGTACCATGATATACCTTTCCAAATCCACCTTCACCAATCACTCGTCTAAAGTTCCTTGTGATTCTTGAAACCTCTCCATACTTAAAAGACCGATTCTTAAATATCAATGTCCTTTCACTAGATTCTGTACCAAAAAGGTTCCAATGAGTATTGCGACTATTGCTTTGGATAGCAAACTTTTAAGGTAAATAACTCCAACCGCGTCCTCGACAATTGAAAACGTTCGAGGATTTGGATCTCATTTGAAAAATGATTTCAATCTCATAGATTACCCCAAAGTCATCTAATTGGTTAACATTTGAACTAACAAATCATAATAGTATGCCTCTCGATTTTCTAGAATTAATTTCAATGGAGCCTTTCCAAAGTGGTTTTCTCTCCTAGAAACTAATGTTGATGAGATTAGTTGAGTACCACAAAAATTGATTACCCCATGTCACAAAAAAAGTTACAACTATTTTAATAGGTAAAGTTATTCTCGTGTATATATTAAGGGTGAGCATGGTTCTAGAATATAACCTACAACTTGATAATCGGACCGATGGAAATCTATCCAGTTCTAGGTTTCAGGGTATGCAGAGTAAGTTTTAGGTTCCAAAAATTAGGGAACCTATTTCGATGGATAGGTTTTGGGTTCTAGGTAAGTAGAACTTGGAACATAGAACCTAGAACAACTTTTTGTATTTTTCTTGGTTTGTGTCTTTGTGTGATCACACAGTTTCCGTGGTGCCCAATTATAAATGTATAATCTGGAACCACTAATTTGGGTTTTCATTTTATGACTTAGACTCTTATTTTGTTAATATTTTATATTTTTCGTGCATTTAAATACAAGTTGTAGTTAGTTGATTGTAGAAGCAAGTAGTGGTAATAAAAGGTGACGCTTAATTGCAATAATTCAATTAATAATACAAGTGGAATTTAGGTAGACCTTGAAACTTGTGACAAGGTAGGTTCCGCATTCTAATTTCAAGGGTATGAATGGTAGGTTTTAGATTCCAAAAAATGAGGAACATGTTTCAACTAGCAGGTTTTAGGTGGAATTTGTACAAAAACTAGAATTGCTCACCCATAATATATATTTGTTTGTAACAAAATTGCACGCAATATTGTGCGCATTGCTAAATGCAAAATCGAAATTCTTGGAGTGTGAGTTTAGGTCTGACTACATATTACACAATGGCTCTAAAACTTAAATCTAAAAATGCGAGAAATGCTTCAAAAAAAAAATAGCGGTACTTTAGCTGATTAAAGCTCAATTTATATAATACTCAAAACTATTTAGATATATAGAACTCAATTTATCGTTATGATAGGAACATGTATATAATTTTTTTTTTAACATACAACTGTAAAGCATCTATTGTCTCAGTAACCGATTAACATTTGTTGGGAAGCTTCAAATAATGCTTTCACCTCTTCAAATTAGGGAATTCACTTTCCTAATTCTAGCCTTGATTTTTTTTTTATCACTGTTAATGATTTTTTGTTGACTTATTATTTTCAGCAAACCAAAAAAGAGAGTCTATAAAACTAATTTGCAGAAAACTCATTCACTCAGACAAACACATCCTTAGGGAGCATTGAAATGTCAGGGACAAAGTTGTCCAAAGTTGCACTCGGAAGTTGTTATAAGTAATTCCCGTGCATAGCAGGTTACTTTCGATAAAAGAATCAGAAATTTGATTGTCGATAATTAAGCTGAATAATGTACATTTTGTGATGTTGATGCAACCACGCTGCGGTGATTCCTGTATCTCTAATCTCCTTTTATTTGTGATTACTATGTAATTCATATTACTAGCATCAGGAAATTTTGATTAAAGCTACCTTTACTTTCTAATGCAATGTGGATGAGATTGTAAAAGAACACTCTTAGGATGGGTGAGAAAAGATACCTAGTTGCTGAGTTGTATATTATCAACTAAAATATCCTAGAAAAGACATTGTTGCAGATAGAACTGTACCAAAGTGAAAAGCAAATTCAAGAATGTCGTCAAATGTAATGCATAGCACAGGTAAGAAAACTTACCTGTTGTCCGTTTTCGTTTAATTAACCAAATAGTAGCCAAAGCACCAAAGAGAACTATGAAGAAGCCTGAAACTGATGTAACAACTAAAATGCGGATGGTATTTTGTTTCTTCTTCTGCCGGCAAGGATCAGCTAGGAAAAGATTTGGGTTTCCCACCAAACTGCCAAAAAGAATGAAGGAGCTGAACTTATATTCCTCTCAAAATTTGTCCGGATTCATTTGCCAAATGCTGATCACGAGCCTGTAAAAGTTGCGTAACGAGAGGGAGAGAGGGAGGGAGGGAGGGAGGGAGGGAGGGAGGGAGGGAGCACCTCATACTTAAAGCATTGTCTGCAACCCTTTTCTTAAGAGCTTCAGGAACCAATCCAATCAAGTTGTTTCCACTCAAATTTCTGCAAATGTAGCCATGATTAGAGATTTGTCCACTTTGAATACTTTGTTGCTTCACTTAGACACATTAACTTACAGCAATCTTAGATTTGGTAATTCTGCTAGAGTTTCTGGTATTGCTCCTGTAAGCTGATTGTTGGATAAATCTCTGGAAAAGAAAAAGTTTAGAACACCTAATCTCAAGTTAACCAGTTCCATAGCCAAAAGTAGGATGTTTCCCACACATTAGGGCAATATTTCAACAGCTTATGTCTCCTAAAGCACAACCTTAATCATTCAATCATGAGTTGACTCCCTTGGGTTGCTTAATCAAGAGTGATGTGCAAACACAACTAAGTAAACAGACGATGAAACTTACAGGTATTCCAGAGTTGATACACATGAAAATGATGAGATTATGTCACCACTCAAATTGCTTGAGCTCAAATTCCTGACCATAATAAACCAAAATAGGAGATCCTGTCATTGCCATCTTTCTAGAGGCAGATTTTTTGCTACAAGAAAGAAAAGTTAGTGCAATATATTCTTCAGAATTAAGGTCCTCCTGTTGTAATTGTTTGAGGTACTAGAAGACCATTCATAATCGTCAATTTCATTACGTGCATGGATCTTCTTACCTCCTTGTTCTGTAAGTTATGGTTATTACTAGACCTAGAGTACCTAAATATTGTTTTCGGATGAGCTAATACTGGCTCGTACACAATGCAATTTGGAACACTTATGCAAAAATTTGAAAGTAAGTTATTGGTGCAAAAAGTTGCACAGACAACTTAGTGATATGTTGGAAAAGAACAAAGCATTTATTGCTGATCAATGAGTATAAAACTTGTTATGATCGACCCCATCCGTATTAAGCAACCCAAAAAATATATATATTGGAGATGGTGACTTTTGAAGGCGGGTACCAATTTAGGGATCAGTTTATGAGAGTTTATAAGCTCCCTTCTATACCATCGGAGCCTTGGGGTGTCAAAAACTCCTCCTTTTAAAATATTGAAGTTCTCACCATAACCCCATAGCCTGGCGGCACTCTTACCCCTTTCGACGTGTGAGTTGGTCCAGTCTAACTCTCATGGCAATCTTAGTAGCCCTGCAAGTGGCCTAATAATTACTCTCTGCCGTAATCAAGCCAACTTGCAATATATACTATTGTATCCAAGAACGAGTGCTCAAGAACGAGTGCTCACGAGTGCTCCACTCCTATTTTGTGATAGCCCAAAAATGAGTAGTGGAGGGTGTCGTACTCTAATAATGATTTTTAATATCCTAGTCAAATCCATGTGGACGAAGCCCAATACGGCTAATCAAGCGGCTGACTTTTGGGGCCAGGTGTCAAATTTTTAGTCACCCCACGTGCTCTGTCCAATTTCACGAGGAGACTATAGGTGTAACGTAACTACACGACAGAATTTCTCGGTCTATTTGAGAATTCACGCCTGAATGATTGCATTGATCTTAACTGTTCTTTCTCGCTAATATATAGAGCTTCCGGTTTTCATGATGAAAGAAAATTTTTCTTTAAGTTTCATCTAGAAAATCAGTACTATCTAAGAAACAGTGTCAGATGACTCACAATGATATAATTCTTGGAGGATTTCCATAGCTACAACTTAGACCATCCCATTTGTATTCACTTGGTATGCACGGATCACCTTGCCAGCTTTCTCTCTCAATGTGGTACACTGCTTTGATGTCATTGATAGCTTTCACTGTGTTTGAAATCACACAAAAAAATCTATTATTTAGAGAGAAGAAAGGAGATGAAAAACGCGGTTGCAATCAGATGAGTTATATAGACTTTCAGTTTCAGCTTCCAAAAGACTTGTAACATTTCGCGGCTTTGACTTGAAGGCTAGCATCAAAAAGTAGCCAAAGCAGGGAATTAAGCAGTTAGCAGAGTAATACTTAGCCACATCTGGTCATTCCAACAAAGCAACTGTTGCTCAGAATTCACGAATAACATAAAGACCCGCAATGGAGACTAGTATATTTAGCATAGGATTCCCTAAATCTTCCTTATTGACAATGGAATATCTGCCCAATTATTACTGATGTCAACTGTAGCACAACTATAGAAAGTGTATGTCGACAATTAAAACATGTAGAAGAATAAAAGCACACCATCATCTTGTGTTGTGGGCACATTCGGAAGATCACCAACAGTATAGAACTCCACGGCATTGAGTATAGGTGGATTTCCAGATTTATTCGTCGATTCAATCGAGAAGATGATGGGCGACCCGCTAACTGGAGTGGAAACTACAGTCACTGGCTTCAAGTATTCAAGGCTTACCGTCTTCGTGAATTGATTACCATTCGTGGAAATTGTGAACTCCCTTTGTAGGCCACTCGTCAGTCTCTCAATCTCTACGAAATGAAAGTATACAATCGATTTCCGCGAGGGGATCAAAGGTGCCCACTGAAATTGCAAGGGAAAACTAGCATTCATTGATCTTTGAGCAGTTTGGAGAACTTCCCAGAGAACATTGTATTTATCCGCATCAATGTCGTTAGATAATTGAGTGGAAGATGTGGTGTTCAGTATGAAGCAGTTTTTAAAGTTTTGAGCTGTCCAGATCCGATCGTAAACATCAACAGGGTACCTGTGTGCGGCATTTCGAGAATAGTTGAAGAGCAAACTATTAAGTAATTGACTAAGTGACTAGCAAATGCCAATTCATATGGATCTACAATAGGAATGTTGAAGCTACTATACTCAACAGAAGTAAATGTATATACCATACATCAGCTTCTTATAGTTCAATTTGTGTAATTAAACAAAAATTTTATTGGTTCGTAGAAATTTATTAGATGGAATATATTGTTTTCTTTTTCTTTTATTTTTTTTCTTTTTACAAGCCAAACGGGTTTTGGACGGAGTCGGGACCTAATTTATCCACTGTTGGAATGTTTCCTAGTCAGATCCTGAATGGAAATTAAACACTTCAAAATAGCGATAATTATTAGTTCTGTATTTTTCAAACTTCAGAGAAAAATATATTGTTAACGACTATCCCATGAAAATATTTAAGACCGCTAAGTTAGTACAAATGGACACCAATATGTTTTGCAAATTGAAAGCCAACATATTTCAAGTAAGTAGACTATTTTAAATAAAAAATTTCATATTTTCAAAGTATAATTAATTACCCTTAGCAAGTGTCCGGGAAGTACTCTTTAGAACTTATATACATTTATATAAACATATATATATATATATATATATATATATATGTATATATAATATATACATATATATATGTATATATATGTATATACATATACATATATATGTATATATTATATATACATATATATACATATATATGTTTATATATATATGAAAGTTCCCTTTTCTTAAGTACTAGATGTAATATGCACTTTCTGCGGATTTTTGTACATATTTATAATAGGAACATATATAGACATTTAAGCATAAAAAAATCGCATCTATATATTGATAATATGAGATTATAATGTTAACATAGGGCGCGTTTGGTAACGATTCTGTTCTCGGGAGCTGATTCTGACTAAAAATGATTATTTTTGATTCTGTTCCCGGGAACTGATTCTGAGTAAAAAAGTGCATTTGGTAACTGTTCAAAATTTTTTATTCTGGAATAGAATTGCGTTTGGTACCGTATTAATTGATTCTATTCCAAATTAATTTCTTTTGATTTTTAAATAAATTTTAAATAATTTCTTTACTTTTTTACTTTTTTTTCTTTTTTTCCCCTTTTTTCCTATTCTTCTTCTTCTTCTTCATTTGGCCGGTGATGCTCACCGGAGCGTCGCCAGCCCTCGGCGAGGTCGGCCTTCGTCGGTCGAGCCTCGCTGGCAACTGGGCGAGGCTCGCCCAGCCCCGCCGAGGCTCGGCCTCGCTGGCAACTGGGCGAGGCTCGGCCAGCCCCGCCGAGGCTCGGCCTCGCCCAGCCACCGACGAGGCTCGACCTCGCTTGATCTTGCGAGGCCGAGCCTCGCCCAGCCCCGCCGGTGGCCAGGTCGGCCTCGCCGGTGCTAGGCGAGGCCGGCCTAGCCACCGGCGAGCTCGCCGGACCTTGCCCTGGCTTGGCGAGCCTCTAGCGACCTCGTCGGACTGGCGAGCCTTCGGCGACCTCGTCGGACCGGCGACCGGCAGCGGATCGGCGGCAGCAGATCGGCGACCGGCGGCGGTGGGCGGCGGCGGACATCGGCGGGTAATGGCGAGCGGCAACTGAGATGTTGAAAGAGAAGAATAAGGGTTTTACCGTTTTGATTCTTTTTCTGATTCTCGGACTTAAAATCAAATTTGTTTTTTATTCTCAAATCTTGTCCAAAATCGTTCCCGAGAACAAAAAGTTTACCAAACGCGATTCCCATCCCAAACTGATTCTGGCAAGTTGCCAAACAAGCCCATAGCTTCTTAGGAATTTAAGTAAGGAAATAGTCAAATGATGTTTTCACCTTTTTCATTTCATCTGTTCTTACTATGTCTGAAGAACACGTAATTTGTGTATTTTTATTTTGCATATCTACTTATATGCTAATATAAAATATTATGTTAACATTAAGGTAGGAAACTTTGGTGCGAAAGATGTACAATTGGAATAAAAATGAATCATAGAGAGAACAAGGGAGAGAGACAAGAGTAATAAATAAGTAACAAAATGAGTGGAAAGTGAAAGAAAAGTGCTCACTTTTAAGAAGAATGATCAACCTCACAAATTAGAATTCGCACAATGTCTCAAGTACACGTAATCTAAAGTATTTTTTCTTTAGTAAACGTACTTGTATACTAATACAAAATATTATGGTTACATTCGAATTCGTTTGATAGGAAAGAGGTACAATTAGAATAAAGAAATAACAAAAAGAGAGGGAGAGGAACATGTTTTATTATTAGATTGCAAAATGAGTGGAGTTCCCCCCCAAAAAAAAAATACTCATTCCAAGAAAAATTATCAGTCCCTTTCAAGAAAATTGATCAAACCCCTACAAATTGAAATCATGTGTCAACCTAAAAAGGCAACTCGAAGGAAGATACTGTTATCACCTATTAACTAGCAAAAGTGCACATGTATTGTGTATCTGCAAAAAAATTGACATTTATGAGATTTTGGAAAATCATCTTATTATGAAATATCTGAATTATTAATTATTAGTAGAAATAATTATTGACACCACTTAAAGGAATTGAACATACATATATGCATATATATGGAAAGAGAAAAACAAGGCTCTTTACAACATATAAAATATTTAAATTTTCTTGAAATACTCGAGAGATAAGATAAAATCATTAATTTAAATATTTTCTATTTATATAATATTTATACAATCTTGGAGATGAAAAAAGGATTGTGATCCTTTATATGTATGAGATACTCTTTACTAATAGTAGAGATCTAGAAAATGCTTGTGAACCTATACAATGTTTTTTTTTTTTTTTTCCTCAAGTGTTCTCTGATTGATAGAAGCTAAAAATTACCAAAACTAGTAGCAGGCAAATCCCATGGTATGCAAATTCTACACACGAAAAAATCCCTTTGGATTTAGTATATAATACATGTACAAACGTTACCTTAAAATAAATTAGTAATGTTATGAAATTGTCACTTTTTTGGATTAGAGTGTGATTAAGAAAAAATTAAATTCATGCATGCGTGGTAGCAGGTAGGTAGGGGAACATAATTACGTTTGTTGACATTACAATATATCTACAATAAGTGAATTTCCTCATATTACAAAAATTTCATTTTATAATGTCAGTAAATCGTTGTATTAAAGTTTATCTATCAATGTTGCCTTAATAATTTTTCCCCAACCACATCATCTGATGGTGCGTTTTCTTCAAATACTATATGCAACTCAAAATCACTCTTAAATTTATTTAATGTCTATAACTTAAGTATAAAAGCAGACTTTCTTTTATGACATTAATGTTATATAGTAAATAATTTGTAATATTATTGTCAATACCCAATTCAAATTATTATTATAGTATATAATTCATATAAGGTTAGTTAATTTTTATGTACATAGCGGGGCTGAAAATTATTACAAAAGAATACTAAATTTTGTAATGGCGTTGAAATCTTTTCCAGAATAGATCAATGAGTTCGCTTGTTACGATGGAGCATGTTAGGCTGCTTTTGATACCTATCCGAAATTCTTAGATTGATTTGAATCATAATTTCAATATTTCATATAATTTTTCTTCTTGGAACCTAATGGTTTTTCTGTTCCTCTCTTCATTCTTTTTAATCATCTAATGATTTTTGTGGCAATCTTTGACAACTATTATCATTTTCTCAGTTATCTTTATTGCTTATTTTATTTACAAGGGAAAATTTCAAAAAAGAGTCTGAAATATCCTTATTTTCTCAAATAAGGGTTTGAAGTAGATATTATTTTAAATAAAGGCCTGAAGTGCTCTTATTTTCTCAAATAAAAGCTTGAAATGGATCTTATTTCAAATAAATGCATGAAATACGTATATCAATCTCAAAGAATGAACTCACTAGATGTGAGGGGCAATTTCGTCTTTTAAAATTTTTAATTTTTTTAATTTATTCAGTTTTTCCTTTTAAAGAACAAAAAAAAAAAAAAACATTAAAAAAAAGGAAAACATGGGCTACCCATCGCAAGTGGGGCGGCCTAGGTAAGGGCCAGAGACCTTCACCCAGGCTAAGGTGAGGGCAAGCTACCCTATCTACATGGGAGAGGGTGGCAAACCTTTCTCAGATCTAGGCGAGGGTCACCCACCCTCGCCTCGGCTCCAACAAGGGTTGCCAACCCTTGCCCAGGCACTAACGACCCCACTGGTCTTCGTTGCTGCCCCACTAGTGATGAGATGGTGGTCTTATGTTTTTCCACTTTTAAAGTTTTTTTTTAAAATTAATCTAATTTAATTTAAATTTAACTTGTGTTTGGACAAAAACACCCTTGATTGTTGGAATATTTTGCTGGCCGATGAGCTAGCAAGGCTAGGCCCTTATTAAAAATAATCATAACCACTTCAAGCCATTTTTTGAGACTAATATAGCCATTTCATATTCTTATTTGAAATAAAATTCACTTGCCCTTATTTGAAAACATAAGAGCACTTTATATCATTATTTGGAATTTTTCCTATTTACTACAAAAGCTATACATCTGTATTTCAAAAGTTAATTGATCACCTGATAGGAGAATTCAACCTTCGTCCGATGTCGTACCGCCAATTGAGTAGCAAGAATCCGTACCCAAACCGGTAGATGTCATCATCAAGACGTCTTCGTCCCAACGTCGTAATGAAAGGCACTCCATTGCCAGTGTTCACAAGACATACTTGCACATCATCTGCCTGGGATACGTACATGATTTCTTTATATATAATTGTCGAAGAGCTCACTGTGGCCCAATGATTAACGTCAATGTATAGATCGAATGAAGTCCGATGCTCCTTATCATGTTTCCCATACCGAAATGACGCCCTAATCAAATAGGCGTTGTTCTTGGCTTGACCGTGTTTTAAAGTGCAACAGTTCCTTGTTCCGTTAGGAAAGCGCATTGCACTCTTCTCATCGGTGAATTCATTAGATGCTCCACAATCAACGTTAAGGAAACCTTGTAAGTGTAGAGAAAAGAAAAACTCACTGAAATGGAACGACGGTTTTTGGTGGACCATTAGAGCAAGTTCAGTGAATCTCGATCAGTCACAAAATTCCACACTACTTTATCTAGCACGTCAACAATTTGAAGCCGAGATCAAATGAGAATGACTATAAAGAAAAGAAGAAACCATTTTGCTTAATTAATGATTGTGATTTACAAGGAGATAATAAAAAAAAAAACCTAAACCAATTGTACAAATGCCAATTCAAAAACATTTTAATCTAGCCAATTGAGTCATAAACTTTTAAATGATAGTCAATTTACTAATTTTAGTCATTTTAGCCAATTTTGATAAAAGAAAAAAATGCTGATGTAGACACTTGCCATTCTACATGATACAGCTAACATAGACAATTTTTGAAATTTTTTTAAGTTTTCATAATTATCTTTTAAATTTTAAAATATTTTTTCCATTGTGGACAAGGGCACAAAGCCCTCTTTAGATCTAGGCGGAGGGCGCGCTCCCTAGCAGCTGACAAGGGCCTTCGCCCAATGGTTAGTGTGCTGGCCATAGCTGGGGCTCGAGCACAATGAAAAATAAAATTCAGACTTTTTAAAAAAAATAATATCATGCCTGCTTGCCCGAAAATATTAGCCCTTTTTGTTGGACTGCAAATCCCAAGTTTGATATCTGGTATATCGGATGAATCGATACATTTTGCTGGTATTGAATCTCGTGATGTTCTTATCACATACAAAAAACATTCCACAATATTCCAAAGTAATGAGAAGCACGAAACTCTACTCCGAGATAAAATCAGCATCAGATGCAAACTCAGAAACTTTTCTCAATGCGGAGAGAGAGAGAGAGAGAGAGAGAGAGAGAGAGAGAGAGAGACCTGAATTTTCTTTGGCTTGAACCACGACGAAAATTCCTGAAGCTAAAGAAGCAAGCAATGCGAACGAGAAAGCTGTAATTGATCTTTGCATCGTCATGGAGTAATGGAGATTGTCGAAGAGAGCAAATGTGAGGAAGATATATGCTTGCACCGCATTATATCAATGTCAAGAGCTCTTGATACCACGGGCTGACATCATCCTAATGGCTAAGGGTCAACATATTTCCATCGGTATCTGCTATTTCGTATCCTGATTTTCCTTTTTTGCAGTTTATGTTGTTATAAGAAGACCAAGACTTGCTGCTAGGTCTTCCTGAATATGTATCAAAGTCTAAGAACCAAAAGAAACGTTAATAGACTGCTTTCGATTGACGACAGATCGACTATTGGTAGATTAAATATAATATATCGAGATTGACGTCATGACCGTTTGGATTGTCCCCTGGAATGCGCACCCTGCTTCTCCTTCTTTTTTTCTTTTTTTTCCTTGAGAATATCCTATATGGGGTTGAACTCAAATGCGAAGAGACGAGGAATAAGTACTTGCTTTCTTATTATGCACATTTATATAGTCTCCAAAAACTCTGAACTATCTTTGTGGAGACAGCAGTGATTAGCAAGTGTGAACATTTATCTCGCCATTCATACCGTGATTAGTTAGAGTTCCTCTTCCTCTTAGTGAATTTCTGGTCTTAAAATTTGTTTACATTAGTTAGGATCACCATAGAAACACATGGTTAAGTTTTTCTTAGACACAACGACAAATTTGAGTAGATATTGATGGTTTACCAGCCTATCAAATCAATATGTCAATTACCATTAGCCATATAGTCGTAGATTAACGCCATATTATCAAAGTCATCACAATATTTGACAAGAGAAAAGTGGAAGTGGTGAACAATTATCGAGAGCTGGGCCTGCAAAAATTAAGGAATTGTTTTTGTAGACAACACAGATTGGTCTACTTAGGGCGCGTTTGACAACCGGCCAAACAATGAAAATTTCTATTCTTTTGTTCTCGAAAATAGATTTAGAATAAAAATCCATTTGGTAAAATTTTTGTTTCTGAGAAGAAATTTTTATTTTTTTGTTCACAGAAGTAGATTTGGAACAAAATCGAAAAGTAAAAAAAAGTTGATTATTTGTTCTCGGGAACAATTTCAGAATCACACCAACTTATTTTTTCTCTTTTCTCTTCTTTCTTCTTGTTCTTCTTCCCTCTCTCTTCTTCTTCAACTGTTGCCACCGCCACCGTCATTTGCCGCCACCAGTCGTTGACGACCGGTTGGGGTTTGGCGAGCTAGCCGGAGGCTCGCCAAGCCAAGGCGAGGTTCGGTGAGCTTGCTGGAGGCTCACCAACCCTCGTTTGGCCGGTGACCTGTCATCCCAAGGCCGGTGACCGGCAAACCTTGAAGAAGAAGAAGGGAAAGAAAAGAAAAGAAAAAAACAAGATGAAAAAAAAGAAAAATATAATAAAATTATTTAAAATGAAAAGAAAATGATTTAGATTAGAAATTTTATTTATGATCAGAAATTGTTTCCGTGAACATAATGGCGGCACGTAAGAGATGTGATCACCGCATGTGAGCTACGCATGAAATTCCTTGTATCCCTGAGATTGGCTACTCCACCTTTTCAAATTCAATCAAAGACATCCTTTGGATACCCGATGGATGCATTAGGCGACGTTCGCTAAATTTGATTATGGACCTCGTTCATGACACGTGGCATATGTTTTGACTCTCAATAAATAAAAGGACAAGAGGGATGTATTTTTCGCCATGATCTAAGGGCTGACAGATGGGTTAAACCCGGCTAATTAGTTCAACCTCGTCAAATATGAATTCTCTGGGGATAGGTCAGGATTTGTTAATATTATGAAGAGCCCAAAATTTCAACTTCACGAGGAGACAGTGTATTCGGCAACCCCACATTTCTTTCCGAGGAGAAAAATGTGATCCCAAATCGAACGGGTAGAAGGCGTCGTCGAACATTCGGGCCTGGTTGTGCCATCATAGTTTCCGTAGCAAAGGAGGCCCAAATCAAGTTCTTGTTGCCCTTGCCTTGGGGGCAGTTCCTCGTTCCATTCAGGAAACTCCTTAAATTCTTCGACCTCATTTCGCCTTTCAAGCCGAAGTTCTCGCCAGACACTCGCCTGTTCCTTTCGGGATTAACGAATGCGTGCCATCTGGTGATATATGTCGTGATCAAGATAGGTGTTGGTGGAATTATGAAATATGAATTTTTATGCTTAAGATACTTACTATTTAGTAAAACATAGATGAGAAATCAAATTGCGTGTCCGCTACATCAAGTGACTCCTATCTTCCAAGACCAAACCTCAAGGACAACCCAGAATCGAATAATCACACTATGAAGTTCTAGATCACTAATGTGACGCCTCTGAATTACTAGCCCATCTCATACTGAGTCTTACAGTTTTGTCCTTTGATATATAGGCAAGCACTTTTTTGTAGTCACTAATTTTGATAATGCTATAGCTTCTAGGTCTTAACTTTGGAGTTCCAAAAGTTTCATTATGTCAAAAGATACCTCCATGAGTCAATTTTAGTTTTTCTATATACCCTCTCCCAATTCAATGTGCAATTCAGCTTATTTCTGTCCTGTTCGTCATCATAGAAGCCCATTAGGAACAACACCTTGTTCAAGCCCTTTGGCCTTGGCGACCATTCTCCACCTTCGTCGGACAGGGTTATTATGCTTGTTTTCACATAACTATAATTCTAAATATAACTACAACTTAGAACATCCCCTGTCTAGTTGCTTGAGACACATGGATCACATTGGCTACTCTCTTTATTTAGGCAATACATTGAGTGAGTTAATTTCACTATAATTTATGTCACAATAATATTAGTGTTGTTATCAAGAATTGTAATTTGTGAAAATAGACAAAACATAATATATATTTAACTTGAAGTGATTTTCCGAAATGTATGCGACGCAAAGTGTAGCCTTTCACCTTTTGGGGACCAAGTGAAGAGTGGCCTTTTAACTATTAAAGTTGCATCTCCTAGAGCTCATCGAAGAAAACGCTATCATATTCATCCTAGAATTTTCACAAAAAGTTTATTGAAGCTAAATTTTCACCGCACCTTTCAGAAAACTTAGGTCGTTGCCTTTTCTCGCCACTAATGGTTCCTCATTCAATCCAACATCACCTCTCTTCCGATAAGCAAAAAGGCGAGTGAACCTAAGGGTGCATTTTGTGATGCCCCAGAATGTCAGACACGAGACGTGTCTTTTCCAATTACTATTATAAGCATGTAGAAGCACAACAAAATTTTCACAACACCCCACATAAGAAAGCGCACGGGCTTAATAAATATACATATGCATCTTCTTTATAATAACATCAGTAGCTACCAACTTAATACGACATTAAGCAAAACATAACAAAATACACAGTGCTAGGAAAGGTCGGGTCACCTAAGATCATCACACCACTCCACCAAAATTGACTACCTTACCCATCAGCAAGCCATCACTGTTGAAACGAGGGGACCATCGAAACCTCTAAGTTGTCCAACAAAGCCCTCGTCAACTCATACCAAATAACTACATTTAGTATATACTACTATTGATTCAAGTATAAGAACATACTTCACAAACACAATCGAAATGCATGAGAACTTCGAAAAAATCAATGGCTCTGATGAGGCCAAGCAATAGGATCAGATTACAATGTTTGTAAGCAAAGCAAGCTTTCTTTTCGTGAAACTAACCAGCACACCATAGGAAGCCTCAGGACCGGGGTCCTTTAGGGAATCTATTCAGTTAAAATAGTTTTGGTTGGGAATGTATGGTCTTAGAACCACAAATCTTTGTAGTGGATTTTTGAAATAATTTATTTCAAACAATTGCATGAGGCATCCAAATTTGCTTGGTGAGAAAAGAACCAGACCTGTAAAATTTTCGGGGAGGCCCGCATGATTTTTTCTTCATTTTCTAAGGGACAGGATTATTTCGGCTAAAATCATGTTGACATAATTTTTTCCCCTTAAGACCCGATCAACCACACATGCCATCGAGGGACTTATGGCATCTTTTTTATGGGGGAAAATGATGAACTTGAAAAAGATTAAGAGGAAAATCTCACTTTTTAGCTCATAGGTTGATTTTCAAAACAATCAGTCAAAAACGATATTGGGCAGGTATTATGGTTGGTTTCTATAATTTTCCTTATAACATAAATTTCAGTTCTTAAAAGTCACGCTAACCCACACAATGGGTCAATACCTGTTGGTGGCCTAACAAGCTTATTCTCGGGAGGCATTCCAATAGTAGTGTTGTATTATTCTAGAGTTGGGGTTAGCTCGAACCTACTAAACATAAAGTGGATGTCTTTAGACACCAAAAGTGTGCTATTGTCTATAGAGCTTCAAGATAAACAGGGGTTTGGAACAATGATAGAAGATGACCAATTTTGGCTTTCACGCACTTTTGGGCAAATTGGTCTAATTGACCCCGCCATTTGAAGAACTTTTCTTTGAGGGCGGGGATAAGCTAGATATTGTCTCTTCCCATCGCATATAAACTAGAAAACCGATCTAAATTGACATGGGCCAATAAAGTAAAAAGACTGAGTGAAGAAAATAGTAAATAAATCACTTTACTTTTAAAGAAAATGACAAGCACATAGACATGCGTATGATATGTGCGGCTCGATGTCTAATTGAAAAGGTTTAGAGAAATTAACAGGGTGTTTGCTTGTTACAATCTCGCATTGGCATCCTACCTTCTTAACCTCGGCTCTACCTAAATAAATTCGAGGAAAAGAAAGGCAACCTCTATATCGCAATCTCGCATTTAATGCCGTATCTTTTTTAATACCATCCTAAATATCCTATGGTAGATCTAGTGGCTGGGTTGTGTGTGCCACATGTAGTGCTAAAACATCACAGTTTATAATCATGAAATAATTTTTCTATTAAAATCAATCTTTAAGCTACTAACATGTTCGCCCAAAAAAAAAAAAGCTACTAACATGCACAAAAAAAAAATACTCAAGTTAGCGAGGCATTTAAACAAAAAAGGCCTAGGTCCAAAAAAGATTGTTCCCAATGGAGTCGCTAAGCCATTGCGACCTCTCTTTTGGCACCTTGGTGCCTATGAAGGCTAATGGCTTGCTAAGTTTATTAGGCTTAACGCGGGCTCTCCCAAGCCCACCAATTTCATAGGCTAAATTGAACATGTATCGGAAATTTAGGGATCTCATTGCATAATAAATTAAGATTGAGGGGGCTATTTGAAACAAATTTAAAGTTCATGGATAAATTATGGGTTTTCTCTGACATAATTCGTTTTGAGGTGGGAAGCACGGATTTTAGAGATCTCTTTTTTTGCGGGAACCGGAGATCATCTTCATCCACGAAAATCGTCTCGAGCATCGGTTATTGTAGATATCGCCTTCCATCATAGCGTCTCAAGTTACGCTGAATGAATCTCTACCATGGCCGATCATCACAAATCCCAGCGCCGCCGCCGCCGCCGCTGCCGCCAGCGGGGGCGGTCATCTTCCCCACCTTCATTAACTGCAACGGTTTTCTTCTTCGGAGGCACCCTTTTTTAGAGAGAGAAACATATACCATATGCAGAGAGCCAAGAGGTTTCGAGAGAGTGAAAAATCGATCCTCCAGGTTCGTCGATATCTCCAAAATTGCCCGTCGTCATTCATCGCCACCAAGCTCCAATCCTGGAAGAGCGCAGGACCCGCTGCTCTGTTTCGCCCCCGGCCGAGAAGTCAGATTGATTCCGGTCTCGACTGAAGCTTCACCACCCGGTGCGTATCCTCATTGGTGACGAGTTTCCATGGCTGTCTCGGGGTTTCGTTCGATCTTCGATCGTGATTAGAACTCCATTTCATTGAGGCGTTTCTGGGTCGTTGCAGCGTCGGTCTATCTGTGAGAAGTGGCCCGAAGTTTGCGTAACGCTTCGACCATGATGACCGAGGTGAGCTTTTCTCAATCTTTTTCTTCTTTTATATTTTCGTCCCGCTGTTCATGTGTTGAATTAGTATCTGTGACGCCGTGAGTTCGAAGATCTTCGAATGATCAGTGGTGGTCGATGGCAGTGTTCTATTGATGGACGGTGGTCGGAGGCGATGGCCATGGCGCCGATGGCCGGAAGTAGTGAATAGCGAATTTTTATACATGCGCGGTTTAAGATTTGAGGGTACATTGATCTCTGTTTGTAAATCTTGAAGTTCATGAAGGCATGGCGTAAGTTGTGGCATGTCCAGTGACACCGTGAGGAAGACGATGGAGTGAAAAAAAGGAAGAGATAGGGTTAGAATTAGAGCGGGCCTGAATATGACAGCTCGGATTGTGCCCATTAGCCCAGACCAGATTGATCAGCTTGCGGCCCATTTTCGGACCCGGCCCAAGGGCCCGGTCCGAATCCTCAATCTCAGAAACTAAAAAAATATATAAATTTAAAAGAATCTGAAAAAAAAAAAAGAATTGGAAAAATTGTTAGAAAATAAAACCTTGATTAGGTTGTTAGGTCTTAGTATTAGAATTGGTTTAGTTTCAATTAGATACTTAGGAATGGTTTAAGAATGATTTAGTTTCTTTAATGATTACAAATGTCAAGGTGTTTATTGGGTCGTGGTCCCTATCTAAGACAAGCAATTTAATGCAATTTGTGGGGACTTAAAAGTTGTAAAATGGCTCTATTTGGAGTATATTGACATTGGCTAGCAACAATATTCTCGTAACTATTGTATCTCATGTCTTTGTATCTAGGAGTGATCGGTCCCATTTATTGGGATTGAGGACCGGGTCGGATCGGACCGTCCAGTTTAGTTCATCTAATCCGGTCCTCAATCCCAAAAAAGGGAACTGATGGAACCAACCACTTAGCAAACAAATATTAAAAAATTTATAAAAATATTATAGGTATAATTTTTTTGTTATTTTTAAGAAATTAAAAATATTTATATAAAAAAAAAACTCGGTCCAATTCGTCAATTCAGTCCAGTCCGATTCCCCCAGAATAAGGAATCAGATAAAAAAAATCATTGATTTCATTTTTATGGAATTGGGAACTAGACTGATGCCTCCAGGATAGGACCAAACCGGCTAGTTCGATCAGGTCTGCACAGTCCAATATGATCATCCCTATATGTATCTTATGTCTCTAGCAATTCAAGGACATCCAATTGCCACAATGGAGGGCGGTTCTTTCTTCAAGTTAATATATAGGGGACAAAGTTAGCTCCTTCGCCGAAAATGAAGATAAAAACTTGAAATTGAAGGCAAGGACTTTGATATCCAATATGAGAGCCCAAATTATACATCCATATCATATATCTTAAGTGCAGCCCCATACTTTGTCGCAAGTTTTTAGTCACATGTCACATTCTTCCTAATCACTTACTCTGCCAAAAACTGTCATTCATTTTGCATCCATAGTGCAAAGTGCGGCAAACCTCTTGTGACTATATTAAACCAAGAAGTATAAAAGAAATTGGGATCGAAGTTATCCATATGGAATAGAATTATTGTGCTAATTTAGGCTTAGATTTAAAAATTTGTTAAATTAAAATGCCTAATCAAAAGCACTTACCATCTCTACTCCTTTAGGTGTTTGGTTTCACTTTTGCCTCCTTCCTCATCTTTTTTATATGCTTATGGCTTAAGCATTTTCTTCTTTCTTCTATTCTTCACTTTCGTCCACACCAGTCCTTTATGTAGAGTAGTATTTTTTCTTTAAAAAAAAAAGATCTTTTGTAATCTCTAAGCCATCCTCTTTAGACAAGGGAGTGCAAATTTCCTCCAAGGCATCAAGTTTTTCAGGCGTAGGTTGACAATCATCGCAAAGCTAAATAACATCGAGCCAAAAATATTTTTTTGTTTTTTCAAAAAACAAAAAACTTATCCCTAAAGGCAAAATCCCCATATAAAATTTGAGAAAGATATATGAAAAAAACATATGATTTATCTAACAAGGTTATCAATAATTAAAGATGTAATAAATAAACATTTTAATTTTGAATTCATTGAAAACCTAGTCTCACTCTTCTTTTTTGTTTGTACTATAAAAGCATTATTCATTACTAGAATCTAAAGAAAAAAGAGTCCATAAGGCTTGTGGAGGAGTAAAAAGCCAATTTGACAGTAAACTTTTTTAAGGGAAAATTGTTCAAAAGTCGTAAGTTTATTGTACTTTTGTCAATTCAGTCATAAATCTTTTGATTTTGCCAATTAAGCCTAGTTTTAAAAAAAAAAAATCCATATTTTGCCCAAAATTGTAATTTCTACCAAGTTTAAAAACTTATTAACACAATCTCATGCCTTTTGATTTTGCTTCAGATTTGGATAACACGTGCAAGAGTGTACTTGTTAACATTAAATGAGTAATAGTACAAGATAACTTTAGTTGCCCTCCGCCGCCCAAATTTTTTATTGAAGAAATAGTTCTTTTGTTTGATTGGGATCGAAGCACATGGTTTTCTAGGCTTAACTCAAGTATACGAATCTGGTCCTATTGTCACCTCAACTTTAGAGGTGTCAAAATGGGTCATGGACCCATTTTTGGACTCATATTTTATTTATATGAGTTGTATATGGGTTAGGGGCTTTTAAAAACCCAACTAAACTTAGTCAAAAATGGGTCAAAACTTGTGACCAACTTTCGATCCATTTAAAATATCAAGTGGGTTGGAACCTTAAAACCCATTTCTAAATTTCCAAGCCAAGCCCTACACAATCTTCCCCTCTTTAACTTTATAAAAATATGTTATATCTATATATACACTCGAAATTATAATTATTTTTCATCTTTCTATTTTTCTTTCTTTTTCCTCTTTCCTTGGCTGGTGGCCGGCAGGGCGACAGCCACAGGCGAGGCAAGGCTCAAGATCGTTTTTGTGTTTAAGAGTTTTTAGATAAATTTCGTTTTTCTTTTCTCCTTCATTCAATTTTTTGAGCTCATAAGTTTATGAATCAAAGTCACGACACCGAAAGTTGATTTCACTACGATTTTATCTAGTGTCCCTTATCTCAAAACTTGTTCCACTACAAAAGGTAACTCCATATCTCAAGTTTACTCGAAGCTTTCCGCATGTAGGTATAATGGCTTCTCCAAAAGCTACTTTAGAGATGCGTGTTTCTTCTAAATTTGCCCACTTCACAAACTATTCTGTTTGACCTTCGATGAAAGGCCAAAGGCAATCCTTCAAAGTATTTGTATGCTATCCTTCCCTTTCATTTTGTAGCGCCTTCTTTATTTTCCTGAACTTTTTGCCAATGGACTACATGATCTTGAAAATCTTCTTCTGCTTCAATCCTTGTCGAAGAAGCCAATGCAAGTTGCCCAACATAATCTTCGAATAAGTCACTCCTTAAAACAATCCCAAGCACGGCTGAGGGGTCCAACATGGTGCCTTGAGTAACTCCTGCCTTTCCATGCTTGACATATGCCTCTCTAAAGTAGCTTTTGGAGAAGCCATGCTTCTTACTATTAGTTATACTTCTAGGCGAAAAGCTGCTAGAGAACTTGGGAATGATAGACAACATATGAAGTTACCTTTTGTAGTAGAATGAGTACGAGGTAAGGCTCGCTAAATATCACAAGTGAAGGCAACTTTTGGTGGTGTGACTTTGGTTCATAAACTGGATGAGTTCAAACAGTTGAATGAAGGAGAAAACAAAAATGAGATTCATTTAAAAACTCTTGAAGACAAGAAGGATGACATGCTTAATTCACTCTAGTGAATTAATGTGGTTGATAAATCTCATTTTTGTTTTCTCCTTCATTCAACTGTTTGAGCTCATCTAGTTTATGAATCAAAGTCACACCACCAGAAGTTACATTCACTTGTGATTTTATCTTGTGTCCCTTATCTGGAACCCCATTCTACTACAAAAGGTAACTTCATATTTCGTCTATCCTTCCCAAGTTCTCTAGCAGCTTTTCACCTAGAGGTATAAATAATAGTATGGAGCATGACTTCTCCAAAAACTACTCTAGAGAGGTGTATGTCAAGCATGGAAAGGCGGGGGTTACTCAAGACACCATGTTAGCCCCCTCAGCCGTGTTTAAGATGCTTTTTGGTAGTGACCTATTCGAAGATTATGTTGGGGAACTTGCATTGGCTTCCCCCGCAAGGATTGAAGCTGAAGAAGATTATCAAGATCGTGTAGTCCATTGTTAAAAAGTTCGGGGAAAAAAGAAGGCACTACAAAACGAAAGGGAGGAAAAACTTATAAATATTTTGAAGGATCGTCTTCCACCTTTCGTCGGATGTCAAACAGTAAAGTTTGTGAAGTGGGCAAATTCAGAAGAAACACGCCTCTCTAAAGCAACTTTTGGAGAAGCCATGCACCATACTATTAGTTATACCTACATGCGAAAAGCTGCTAGAAAACGTGAGAAGGATCGACGACATATGAAGTTACCTTTTGTAGTAGAATGGATTCGAGATGAGGGAACTAGATAAAATCACAAGTGAAGGCAGTTTTCGATGCCCTGACTTTGATTCATAAACAGGATGAGCTCAATCAATTGAATAAATGAGAAAACAAAATTGAGGTTTATCTAAAAACTCTTGAAGACAAGAAGGATGCCTTGCTCAATTCACTATGGCGAATTAACGTGGTTGATATAAAGTCACATTTATCGCATGTCTATCAAGCAGTACTTACTTCTAGGAATGTTCTCAAGTTTTGTGCTAAAGCTTTGAAGAAGCTTGGGACAATCTTTCAAGGTTCTAAGTCTGCTTATAGAAAAGTGAGTAGCTTGCAACTTGACGGTAACATCAAAGCAGAAGAAACTTGGGACAATCTTTCAAGGTTTTGCACACAGAAAAGTGAATAGCTTGCAACGTGATAGTAACATCAAAGCAGAAGAAGCTTAGGACAATCTTTCAAGGTAAGTCTCCTTATAGAAAAGTGAATAGCTTGCAACATGACGGTAAGATCAAAGCAGACAAAGCTTCAAGTCCCTAGAAGCATTAGGGTCTTTGAGAACTATTTAGCAGACATGTGATAAACTTGACTCTACATCAACCACATTAATTCATGAGAATAAATTAAGCATCGCATCTTTCTTGTATTCAAGAGTTTTTAGATAAATCTCATTTTTGTTTTCTGCTTCACTCAATTGTTTCAGCTCATCCAATTTATGAATCATGGTCACGGCACCAGAAGGTACCTTCACTTGTGATTTTATCTGGTGCCTTTTATCTCGAACCCATTTTTCTACAAAAGGTAGCTTCATATATTATATATCCTTCCTAAGTTCTCTAGCAGTTTTTCGCCTATAGGTATGACCAATAGTTGAAGCATGACTTCTCCAAAGGCTGCTTTAGAGAGGCATATGTCAAGCATGGGAAGGCAAGAGTTACTCAAGACACCATTTTGGGATGTTTTTTGGGAGTGACTTGTTTCAAGGTTATGTTGGCAACCTACATTAGCTTCTTCGAATAGGTCACTACCAAAAAGCATCTTAAACACGACTGAGGGTTCTAACATGGTGTCTTAAGTAACTATTGCCTTCCCATGCTTCACATATGCCTTTCTAAAGCAGCCTTTGGAGAATTCATGTTTCACACTATTAGTTATACCTACAGGCAAAAAAGCCGCTAAAGAACTTGAGAAGGATAGACGATATATGAAGTTGCCTTTTGTAGCGGAATGAGTTTGAGATAAGGGGCACTAGATAAAATCACAAGTGAAGGCGCTTCCGGTGCCGTGACTTTGATTCAAAAACTAGATAAGCTAAAACAGTTGAATGAAGGAGAAAATAAAATTGAGATTCATTTAAAAACTCTTGAAGACAAGAAGGTTGCCATGCTCAATTCACTCTGGCGAATTAACGTGGTTGATATAGAGTCAACTTTACCACATGCCTACCAAGTAGTTCTTAAAGACCTTAATGCTTCTAGGGATATTTCCAAGCTTCGTGCTTAGTCGAAAGTCCACTTTCGTCATCCGCTAAGATATAGAATGGCCTAAAACTCTATTTCAGATGAAAACACATCAAATAACTGCCAAGCTACAATTATGGAAGAGAAAGAAGAAAGAAGAAGAAGTAGAAGCTGGACAATAATGAGGAGGGAGCTTGGTCGAGAATCAAGGGGGAGAGAGGAAGGGAAGCAAGGGGACAAGGGGACAAGGGGGAGAGGAAGTCAACCCAAAATATCCAAGGTACTTGAGTGATTTTCACTCTTATCTTCAGCCAACATTGATCAATTGGTCACCCAAGGCCAATTTCATCACCAACCTTCACCAATTGAAGCCAAAATGAAGACCAAAATTTAGCAGCCCCACTAGCCTACGAATTTACAGATTTCCAACTTTAATTTCTTCACAATTCTCTCCAAATTGATGGCCATATTTGTTAAGAAGGTAGCCCATGCCTATTCCACACTTGCCTTCACAAACTAGTCCCTTTTGAAGGTCAAAAATCCACTCGAAAATGGCCATCCGAATTTCTTGATCCAATTTTGCCAAATTTTGAATTTTCGCCAAAAATCTCGGGCTTGCCGAAAGTTCTTCAAAGGATGAGTCGACGTTCCTAAAATAAATCGTGACATGCTAGAACTTTCAATTCTTAAAACCGGGTTCAATTTCATGGCTAATTTCAATCAGACGCGATTTTAGCGTGACCTAATTTATCGAATAGCTTTTATGAATTTTTAGTGCGTTTGACCCGTGGTTGATTATTTTCGATCAACATTATGCATCTCCGACTCATAGGCGACTCTCGGTTATCATGAAAATCTCAAGGTTTCAATTATAGAAATTGGTTATAGAATCGACAGAAAAATCGGTTTAGTGCCGTTCAACGCGAATTTTGCAATCAGGTGGAATAACTCACAATTTAATTACATGCCTCTGTCGAATCGACCTATCTTCGGTCTCTAATCGATTTTAACGGGGCCGTATTGACCCTTGCAGATTAGCACGGTCGAGCAGTTGATTTCTGATCGAATTCTCAAGTCTATCGCGTTTATATTCCTCAACGGCTTCACTAGATAGATTAATTATCTTATGAGTGATTAGCTTAGAGAAAAATGCCATAGGCGCGTCGATGAAAAGCCCATTTCATTTAATTGAAACAAAGTCGAAAAATCATGATGCCACAGATATGAACAAGGTATCTTATGCCATTGGCATTAAGATCCATAGGGATAGACCTCAAGGTATATTAGGACTATCTCAAGAAACCTATATCACTAAGGTCTTAAAGAGATTTCAGATGAAAAATTGTTTACCAAGTATGACACCCATTGTGAAGGGGAATAAGTTTAATTTAAACTAGCCTCTGAAGAATGATTTTGAAAGGAAACAAATGAAAAACATTATTTATGCTTTTTGTCACGCCCCGAACCCCGAGTGCGAGCACATCCCACTACGGTCGATCAAATGCGACATTCCCAGGTAGTGTCGCCAACCCCATTGATTTATTATTGCGCAAGCGGAACGTATTATAAAACCCTTGACAATAAAATACGGGATAGAAAAGCAGGAAACAATTTCACAACCAATCACTTAAACAAACCAACGGAGTTACAGACAAATGCCTACAGCCAAAAGTCTACAAAAGACCGGCTCTAAAAAAAATGAACTGTCCTACTACCTACAAGTCGGACACGCTCTCCAATCCTTATGACTTCACCTCTGCAACTCCTCAAGGCCAACCAAAGCTATCTGGCCGCTCCATCCATCGGGGACCTGAAATTTTAATCCCACAACTAGGATGAGACGATGTATCAGCAAGTTCAACCCCCTAAACCCCTATTAGAAAGAAAATACGCCCCGGGTGGCCTAGCCATATCACACAGAAGACTTACCTCGCCTCAGCTTTTATCTGCAGGTTAGCACAATTTATATAAACCAACCACGTGCAATCATGATAACCAAACAACTGCGGCACAATCACATCATCAGAACAATTCAACTACTTGGATCGTCTCAGCGATCAATCGACTCAGTCGATTACATGTCATTCTAGCAAATCAATCATTGCTCTCAATCACGGCCTCACTCGGCAAAATTAGAATTAGTGGCATCACGGCCCCACTCGGCACGACCTTTAAAAAGGTGGTAGATTACGGCCCGGTTGGGCGCGACCTCTATCATGTGGCATATCACGGCCCCACTGGGCGCGACCTTTATCAGGTGGCATATCACGGCCCCACTGGGTGCGACCTTTATCAGGTGGCATATCACGGCCCCACTGGGCGCGACCTCTAATAGGTGGCATATCACGGCCCCACTGGGCGCGACCTTTATCAGGTGGCATATCACGACCAATCGCCCATTCATTTCCACACATAGGATTTTATAAAGAGTATCTATATAACACAATCACACTCAATTTGCCACAACCAATCATCAATATCAAATTCTAAATGCACAGCAGCGATCGGCACGAAATTCTGAGAGTTTAGGGTCCTAACAAAATTTTCGGAATTTATTAAATAATTAAATTTATTCCGAAAATAATTAAATAATAATATTCATATTTTTCACGTTCCACACTCAATTCATAATATCCAATCATCAATTTCAAAATCCGACTACACAGCAGCGATCGGCACGAAATTCTGAGCAACTGGGGTCAAAAATAATTTTTCCGTTTTTTTTAAAATAATAATATTTTAATAATTTCGGAATTAATATAATATTATAAATTTCCAGAATTTCGAAGTAATTAAATAATTCAAAATTTAAAACCCTATTATGTCACATCAAGGCTTTATATTAAAAATAAACATACTTAACTTTAAACTAAACACACTTTAACTTAATTAAACACCATAATCTAATCATCAACCAAATAAACTAATTTAACCACCTAAGCTTACTTAACTTAGGCTAAGCACATTTAGGGCATCATTAACCGTCTAATCAAGGTTTAGTGAGTTAAACTCACCGGATTAGCGAGCCGAGCGGACCAAAACGACGGGGACAACGCGAGGATCAACTTTCCTCAAGGCGGGCCAAGCATCCGGGCTCGGGAAGGCGGCTAAAACGGGCCAAATAGGTGCTGCCATACCCATTTTTCCAGCCCTCTAATTTGGGGCCGAGAAGGGCGGATCCGGCGCCGGAATGGGCGAAGGAAGGCGGCGGCAGCTCGTGCGGGTGAGGTGGCAGCTCCGGCGGGGTCTCACGGTGGCCGGAGGTGGTTGATCCGTGGCCTACAGCAGCCCACGAAGGCGAGGACAAGCTGGATCTCGGCGAGAGGCGGGCTGAGACGCATGGCAGCAGCGTGCGCGAGAACGACGAGCGGCGACGGGCGACGCAAGGCGAGGACGGCGTGCGGCGAGCGACGGCTCCCGGCGACGTTGGCTGCTGCTTCTGCCTGGCGTTCGACCAGACCTGCGACCTCGAGTAGCAGACGGAGGCGGAGGAAGAAGGCGGAGCACCACACGCGGGTGAGCGGAGCGACGAACGGCGGACGAACGACGACGGCGTGCGAGTAGGAGCGGACGGCCATGGCTGCAACTTCTTCTTCTCTGCATTTTTCTGGTCTTCGCCCATGGAGATGGAGGAGAGAGAGGCGACGGTAGAGGGGGGAGGAGAGAGAAGAAGGAGAGAGAGAGAGAGATGGGACCCTTTTCTCTCATTTTCTTTTCTTTTTTTTTTAATCCCTCAAACATGGCCCACCATGACCTCACATGAGGTCATCTTCCACTCACACCAAGCTTCCACCACAATCCTCCAATGGGTCCAATTTCATTTTCCGCCGGGGCCTACAATCTTGTACAACCAATTCTCCAATTCCACTTGATTCCATTCCAATTGAATCAAATTGAAGTCCATAAAATTAATCCAATGTCACCACACTTTAATTCACATCTTCACCTGTCCATAGAACCAACTTAAGTCCCAAAAGTACGACCAAAAGCGGGCCTACTAATTTCTCGAGTCAAATTAGCCATTCTCTGATTATTTTGCTGAAAAACTCGGCTTGCATGAAAAATCTTCCGAAGGTTAGTCAATATTCCTAAAATGATTTGTGACACACCCAAACTTCCAATTTCTGAATTCGATCTCAATTCCACGGTTAATTTCACTTTGGCACGATACTAGCACGGCCCAACCTACCGGGTAGCCTTTAGAAATTTTCATGCATTTGACCTGTGGTTGATCATCTCAAGCCACAATGTACATCTTTGAAACATTGGCGACTTTCGGTTATCGGGGTAATCTCAAGATTTCAAATACGAACACAGGGTACCCAATCGATAGAAAAGTCAGTCCAGTGCCGATCGACCAGAATTGTGCGATCTGGTGGAATCACCCACACTTGATCACATGCTTCTGTCGAGTTGACATATCTCCGGTCTCTAATCGATTTTTAATTGTGCCGTACTGACCCTTGCAGATTAACTCGGTCGAAAGATTGCTTCCTGGTCAAATTCTCGAGTCTGATGCATTAGAATTTCCTAATAGCTTTACCTGATAGACTAATTTTCACATGAGTGGTCGACTCAAGGAAAAGAACTATATGCGTGCCAACGAAATGCCCGTCTCAATTTATTGAAAATAGAATCGGAAAATCGGGATGTCACACTTTTGATGTTGGAAGCTTGATGTATGCTTGGGTTTGCACTTCACCTGACATTGCTTTTACTTTGGGACTATTGGGAAGATACCAAAGTAATCTAGTTATAGATTACTGGAGAGTTGCAAATAAGGTGATGAGGTACCTTCAATGTACAAAGGGACACATGTTTATGTATAAACAGATGGATAGTTTGGAGGTAGTTGGTTAATTGGATTCAGACTTTGCTGGTTGCGTTGATCCCGTAAATCAATATTGGGATATATTTTTATGTTTGCTGGTGAAACTGTATCTTGGAAGAGTGCGAAACATATATTGGTTGCCACTTCCACTATGGAGGTAGAGTTCGTTTCCTATTTTGAGGCAACCTCACATAGTGTGTGGTTAAAAAGTTTCATAGTAGGGTTTAGAGTTGTGGATTCCATTGCTAGGCCATTAAGAATGTTTTGCGACAATTCAACTATAGTTTTCATGGCTAAGAACCACAAAAGTGGTAGTCAAAGCAAGCACATCGACATCAAGTATTTAGCCACTAGAAAACGTGTTAAAGAGAAGAAAGTTGTCATAAAACACGAAAGCACTGGATTGATTAATCTAATTCTTTAACTAAAGGCATGTACCAATGAGTTATAAGAATCAATATTTAGAATGAGCATTGGTCCAATCATGTAGACTTTTCTTTATATAGAAGAATTTGTGAGACTTTTATTCATTTGTAATGTTTTTCTCAATACAATTGTATACATTCAGTTATTTTGAGAAAAACAATTACGTTTGACCTGGAGTAAACATAAGGTTTGTTCATTAAGTTTTTTTTATCACATATGGGCTAATAAAATGCATTATAACACATGGAAGATAATACTTGCTCTAAGTGAACTTGTCACCATGATTCATGTGTTTTATTTCAGCATGAAATTTATGTGGGTTTGAGTTAATATATCATTTGATGGAAATTTAGCATCAAGTGGGAGGATGTTATAATATTTTATTATTTTAAATGTGATCCCAATATTGTTTTTCCCAATTAATTTCGATTTATTATCCAATTTATTACCCACATTTATTACATGATATTTGTTCGTTAATATGTTATCATAATGATCTTGATGGAAGACGTCGGTAACGTAAGAAATGAAATAAAATGTCAAGCCGTCTAATCCAAACCATATTACTACAGAAATCACACCATCACGTTTTGAGAAGTATTGACTAGTGGAACAAGACCTTTAGCAGATTGATCACACTTTGTGTATCCGTCCAAGGGTTTTTCGCATTTGTAGATTTTCATCAATGGTTGGAGGTATGTCGATCTTTACGTTTACACAAATCAATCCCGAATTTGTACGGATTTATCCGTGAATGATAGATCAGGATCGTTAGGTTTTATTTAGATTTAGTCTTACAGAGGGTCATAGAAGGACCTTTTAGATTATGGGCCACATGAAATATCATTATAAAAGGGGCTTCTGAACTGCGCCTAAATAAACCACTAAGGTTTGCCTTAGTGGCCACCTTTCACACTTGAGAAGGGGGAAGTGGGGCTTTAGATCCTCATCTTCTTAGGGAGGTTGATGTAAGGATGATTTATTTTCAAGTATGAGTTTCGACTCCCACACCCTACAAAAAGATAGAGCAAAAGGCTAAGAATGAGTGTTAGAATATGAGTAGAGTTAGATCAATAATAATAATAATAAAAGACGACTAAATTTGGACTAACTCACAACAAGTGTATTTTGAAAGAGCAATACGATTTAGCAATGAAAATCCAATGATAAATGTGTCTAGTTGAGAAACTTATCAAGATGGGTAGCCTCCTAAGACTAAACCGTGAAATCGGTATATGATGGATTAAAGTGAGTAATACCTTGAGCAAATTAGTTCAGAGAGTGGCACGAAGACCTAGAAAAAGAAACATCAATTTTATTTTTTTCTTCGAATAAAAAAAGAGTGACTCGAACGAAACTTTCTCGGAGGGTTCTAATCCTTAGGCCGTGTTGCATCAAATCATATGAATCAAATTTTATCTATCAGATTCTTCACCTGCCTAATGGAAATTCAGAGCTATAAGCGTCACCAAAATCACTTTCATCCCCATCTCTTCTCTCTCTCTCTCTACACCAACATCACTGGCATCCATATCTTGACTTTTCTTCTTCCAACCTCCACGTTGAGATCGTCTGTCCATTGATCATTGATGGCCTAACTAACGCCAATTTTTTTCGGAATTGCCTTTAATGTTTTTGACTTTAGAATCACTTTCATCCCCATCTCTTCTCTCTCTCTCTCCACACCAACATGGCATCCATATCTTGACTTTTCTTCTTCCAGCCTCCATGTTGAGATCGTCTGTCCATTGATCATTGATGGCCTAACTAACACCAATTTTTTGCAGAATTGCCTTTAATGTTTTTGAATTTAGAATCACTTTCATCCCCATCTCTTCTATCTCTCTACACCAACATCACTAGCATTCATATCTTGACTTTTCTTCTTCCAACCTCCACGTTGAGATCATCTGTCCATTGATCATTGATGGCCTAACTAACACCAATTTTTTCGGAATTGCCTTTAATGTTTTTTACTTTAGGGATGATCTCACCTTTGACTAGTTTGACTTGACTCATGATAATATGTTATGACCTTCCCGTAGAAAAGATAGCTTTTCATTATTTAAACCATCAATTTTCATATGTTATATAACTCTTAAATATGGGGAGAATGACACTAGAAATGTCATAAATTGTGTACGTCGCTTATTTTAGTGTCAAAAGTTTTTGTTGGTTCACTTAAGTGCCAAAATAGGAGAAAAATGATTACTTAAGTATCTCCAACAAGAAATTATGTGACATTTATAAATAAAAATTTTATCCGAGGAGGCATTTTTGGCACTAAAATGATCAATTTTTCATTAAAATTAATATTTGAGTGATCACTTTTTAACAACGATTGGAACTAAAGAGATTATTTTTTTTTTTATAATGACTAGCATTGAAGTGATCAATTTTCAATTTGCTACACAACGTCGTTTAGGAGTTATATGCTGACTAGGCATGCCAGCAAGCCACGTAAGATTGAGAAATTAATAAAATGTGGCAACGTTAGATTTTCAGTAACTCAAATCGGAGTTGGCATTTAAGTGATTATTTTTTCAAAACAATAACACTTAAGTGATTCGAAAAAACTTTTGGGGCTAAAGTGAGCACCATACATAACTTATGGCATTTCTAGTATCCTTCACCCCTTAAATATGTCAAATTTCAAATTTTAAATGCTCATATAAGAGGCCTCGTTTGGTTTGGCTTTGGGGAAATACATATGCATTTGGGCTAAAGGGGTTTTTTGAAATACAAATAGTATTTGGTAAATTATATTTTGAAAACATATGGAAAGAAACTTTGACCTAAATGTCACTTAATAAAAGCTACACTTCGTAAGGATTTTTCTAATTTAAAAAAAAAAAAATCAAACTATTTGCCAACGGAACTCAACCACTGCAAGCAAGGCTAGTGGTGGCTCGCCCATGGTTAAGGCCTTCATCGGCAAATTAGGGTTTTTCATGACATTTTCGGAATTATGAGACTACCCCTAAATTTGGACTAACACATAAGTGGTGCAATTGGTAGAACAATATGATATAGTGTCGGAAATTCAATGTTAAACGTGTCTAGTTGAGAACCCTATCAAGATGGGTAGCCTCGTAGAGACAAAATCATGGAGTCGGTATATGATGAATTAAAGTGGGTCATACCTTCGAGTAAAAAAAAAAATCAATTTCATTTTTCTTTCCAAAAAGAAAAGAAAAACAGTAGCTCAAGCAAAACACGTTTTCGGAGGGGTCTGAACCTTGGGCTGTGTCGTTGCAAATCAAATTTAATCTACCATATTACTCTGTTCCCCCAATGGAAAATTCAAAACTATATGTTGCTGCAATGGAAAATTCAAGTGTCACCGAAATCACTTTCATCCTCATCTCTCTCTCCCCAGTGGAAAATTACGCATCTTGACCTTTCTTCTTCCAGCCACCGCGTTGAAACCAAAGAAAGATGCCAACTCCTGTCGCTTTAATATTTTATGAACGGACTTTAATGTTTTTGACTTTAGGGATGATCTTCGACTCGTTTGTCTTGACTCGTAATAATCTGTTCCAACCTTCCCGTAGGGAGAATTTAAGAAAGTGAGTCTCTCAACCTTTTTCTATCTATTTTTAGAAGTAGGGCAAGAGAAAGTAAATATGATATTTTGCATTTTCATATATTTTATAACCTTTATATGTCAAACTTCAAATTTTAAATGCTCACGTTAGAGATCTCGTTTGGTTGGGCTTTGGGGAAATGTCTTTGAAGAAATGCAAGTGCATTTGGGTTAAACAAGTCTTCCGAAATGCAAATAGTGTATGGTAAAATGTATTTTGAAAACACGTTGGGAATCAACTTTGAGTTAAATGCGGCTTGGTAAAAACTATACCTTGTAAAGTACTTTTGCTAATTTCCTTTTTAAAATTCAAACTATTTGCCAAGGGAACTCAACCGCTGCAGGCCAGCCTCTTGCAGTGGCTTATCGATAGTTTGAGGCCTTTGCCAGCAAGTTAGGATTTTTAATGACATTTCTGAAATTATGAAATTGAGCGAGGGGAAAGTTTAGATGAAAAAAAAGTCTATCTACATTCTGAGAATGCCATTTTTCAGAGTACTTTGGACCTGTCTTAGCCCAAAAGGCCTTTAGAGGCATTTGGTAATGCAATTGAATTTCCTCAAAGTTGAGCAAAAAACGAATAAAACATCATTTGCATTTGCCTAAAAGACTTTAGAGCCTTAAAACCCGTTTGCAGTGCTGAGCTAAATGGGGCCAGAATATGTCTTGAGTTTGTAAAGGAAACCAGAGTCAAGTAAGTTTCCCTTTTTGGTTTGAGTATATTTTTTAAAGGTATTTTTCTATAAAAAAAATATTTGACCATAAAATTCGTCAGATTTCACTTTGGTGCCCCTAGTCTATTAATCATCTATAAGAAATCCAATCCATCATTTACATATGGTTCTATAGACTACATGATACACAACAAGTTATGGCATAGCCTTAATCTAATTCATAATATTAATCATATATTAAAAAAACAGTAAGAACAATGAGTCCCGTGTGACAAACAGAAATTCTAACCACATGCCATTAGTAGAACGAGTCTATATTCCGATACTTCTCTACGATATTACTAAGAATGCACTATGATAAATAGAAGATTCCGCTAAGCAGGATCTTGCTTGCCATTTGTAGCCGTTGGATTACAACCACTTGAACATCGGCAACAAAGATATTTTTATCAAGGGTATGATAGCCATTGGATTACAATCTTTTGTTTTGTTTTTTTGTTCTTTTCAATTATTCACCAGATTTATTTTCCGAATAGTTCCCACGAAAAAATATATTGGAGAGCAGACCACGGCTCTTCCTTCTTCTTCCCCTAATTCCATGCCTGTAGAGGAAGACCAAGGGATTCATCAACGTAGAAATGAGTTCCTGCTTCACCATCTCCCTCTCTCTCCTCTTCTTCTTTATAAATTTTGCAGCTACCGAAGCAGCACCTACGTTTCTACGGCACTACTGCCCAAACACCACCCTCTTCACTCCCAACTCCACCTATCAATCCAACGTCAACGCCCTCCTCTCTTCCCTCTCCTCTGCCGCCACCGACAGCGCTGATGGCTTCGCCAATGCTATTGTCGGCCAAAACCCTCCCGACCAGATCTACGGGCTCTTCCTCTGCCACGGCGACATTGACATCACCACATGCAGCAACTGCGTGGCCACTGGAAAACAGGATATCCTCCAAAGATGCCCGAACCGGCAAGTCTCCGTGATCTGGTACGATGAGTGTATGTTGAGGTACTCCGATGTGTTCATCTCCTCGGTCATGGAACAAGTGCCTTCTTTCACGATGCACCACACTGGGAACATCACTGATCCAACCCGGTTCATGCAAGTCCTGGAAGAGACCATGGACGACATCACCGCAAGGGCTTCAGTCCGCAAGTCGGGGAAGAAAGTCGCCATTGCGGAGGCAAACTTTACCAGCTTAAAGAAGCTGCACACGCTCGCACAGTGCACGCCGGACTTGACAGTGTCGCAGTGCAACACGTGCCTCCGCGCAGCAATCTTGGGCCTCCCACGGGGAAAGAAAGGTGGGAGGATGTTCACTCCGAGCTGCAGCATGAGGTTCGAGCTGTACCCATTTTATAATGCCTCGGCCATAGCGGCCCTGGTGCCTCCGCCGTCCTACCTTCCATCTCCTCCTGCTCTTGTGACCAGACGTAACGGTACGTATTTGTTTTTGTTATTTGTCTTCCGATAACAGAAAGATCTGTCCTATTTATTTTTTTCGGTGAACTACAATCCTACTTTGTAGTTCGAATAAGGGGAGTGAACCTTTTTTAAAAAGGGAAGAAAACATGATAAGTGCCATAATCCTTGTACACCATGCCATAAATGTTTAATTGATCAATCATTCAATTGAGTGACGTCAATAATTTCACTAGCTGAAAAATTTAACTTGTCAATAATTTAATATAAAGCTATCCGATATGGCTCGCCAAGGAAATGATGTTATCAAAAGCATAAAGAAACGAGTCATTAGCCCTTTCTTGCCCCTAAATTTAGGGGTGTTAATGGTTCGGTTCGGTTCGGTTTTTTTTTAAAAGCCGAACTAAACCGAACTGTTAGAAAAAACTTCCGAACCGAACCGAATGAGACGTGAACCGAATACGAACCGAACAGAAATTTCAGTTCAGTTTAGTTCGGTTCGGTTCGGTTCGGTTTTTTTTTTTTTTTTTTTTCTGTTCAACTCAAAATAATCTAAATTCAATATGTTACTGCACTTCAAGCTTAGAGGATTTTGTACTTCATTCCCTTTTTTAAGCATTAGCCAAGTAATGATATTAAATTTAAGGGTTAATACATTGAAAAACCCCAAACTGGTACACTTATGACAAATTTACCCCAAACTATTTTTTTGACTACCAAAAACCCCAAACTGGTATACTTTTGACAAATTTACCCCAAACTGATATACTTGTGACAAATTTACCCTATGTTAGTTTTCGTTAAATTTTATTATCAAATTATTAAGTTAAATGACACGTGATAGTTGACGGGTATACCAATTTAGGATTTTACGCTCCGTTTGTCACCGTTTACAATTTTTGTGATTTTTGTGTGGTATTAATCCAATTTAGCATAGGGTATATTTGTCACAAATTTACCATTTTGGGGTTTTTTGTAGTCAAATAAATTAGTTTGGGGTAAATTTGTCATAAATGTACCAGTTTAGGGTTTTTTTATAGTCAGTCGGGGTAAATTTGTCACATGTATACCAATTTAGGGTTTTTCATGGTTAAAAAAATAGTTTGGGGTAAATTTGTCACAAGTATACCAGTTTGGGGTTTTTCAGGGTATTAACCCTAAATTTAAACAATTGCTTAACATAATCTCTCTTGATGATTCTCTAAAAGGCAATTCTATTGTTCAATTGAAAGAAAGAAAGAATTTTTTCTGTATTGATAAATTACTAAAAGAGTTTATAAGTGTCAAAAAGGTGGAGGTACCCATGTCACAATGAACAAGTCTTGAGATTTTTGGTGGTACTTGTCCTATAAGCTTAGTAATATTAACATTAGTTTTACCAAGATCACTATAAGATTATTATTATTATTAGTAGGGTTAATACCCTAAAAAACCCCAAACTGGTACACATGTGACAAATTTACCCCATACTATTTTTTTGACCATAAAAAACTCCAAACTGGTACACCTGTGACAAATTTACTCCAACTGACTATAAAAAATCCTAAACTGGTACATCTACGACAAATTTACCCCAAACTAATTTATTCGACCGCAAAAAACCCAAAACTGATAAATTTGTAACAAATATACCCTTTGCTAAATTGAATTAATATCATAAAAAAATCACAAAAATTGTAAATTGTGACAAATGGAGTGTAAAATCCCAAATTGGTATACTAGTCAACTGTCACGTGTCATTTAACTTAATAATTTGACGATAAAATTTAACAAAAACTAACATAGGGTAAATTTGTCACAAGTGTACTAGTTTGGGGTAAATTTGTCAAAGGTATACCAGTTTAGGGTTTTTGGTGATAAAAAAAATAGTTTGGAGTAAATTTGTTACATGTGTACCGGTTTGAGGTTTTTTAGGGTATTAACCCTTATTAGTAAAAAGATTCCGGACGCGATCCACTTGGGTTGGCTTTTTGGTCTTCGAGAGCAACCCATCTTGCTATCTCTCTCTCTCTCTCTCCTCCTCCGTTCGAATCAATCTTCTATCCTCGCTCGCTTGCTCGCATCTCTCCACCATTTCCAGAGTCTCCATCGCCGCCCCTCTCTCTCTCTCTCTCCTCCCTGCGCCTGTCCCCGTCTCCGTCGTGCTTAGAGCGAGCTCGCCATTCGCGAGATCTCGCCACCGCCCGCAAGAGAAAAGCCTCTAGCCCGAAATGCCCTGCGCCTAGGGTTTTCCGACTAGCTCCCTCGTCCGCCCACCCGCCCACCGCTTCCCGAGGCCTTCCAATTCCGCTGATTTCCCCCACCGTCTGAGGGGCCTCCTCCGATTTCGGTCTCTGCATTTCGGAGCGGGCCCCTCAAGGATCGATCGATCAAGCGAGGGAGCATCGGGGGGCGAATGCGATGTCGTAGCGCTACGCAATTGAGCTCTACTTCGACCCAGCACTGGAGAACTCAGAGCCAGAGGAGACGGGAGTTGGAAAAGAATAAAATCGAATTTTTAATGATTTGATTTTATCGGTTTATGGTTCAGTTCGGTTTGGTTAACCAATAAAAACCGAACCAATAAAAGAATATTAGTTTTTAATGAGAACCGAACTGAAAAAATCTAATTTTTCGGTTCGATTCGGTTCGGTTTGGTTCCTAACGCCCTTACCCAAATTGATGAATTGGGGCTTAGTTGAACTCAAACCCTAACCCTATCCTTAAGTTAGGTCCAACAGCAGCCAGTCTTTATCCTACAAGTGCTGCCAAAGGACATCCTCGGGGCGAAAGGCGCCGCTACTGGTCCTCAAGGGTCGCCACGATTGAAATCATTTTGATTTGTGGTAACATAGCTTTCTCTTCGTGGGATGGACCGGTATTATGTGTATCGACATTGACGATTTTCCCTTTGAGGCTGCGAGCTCAAGTAGCAGCACTCAAGGCCATGCGGAATAGGGTGTGCAGTGGGTTCGGGGCAATGTCTTTCATCTCCATTTCTTGAGCAATTAGTTGCTTGTCAATTCGGTGCAAGGAAAGGGTTAAACAACCTCCTTTTTACAAGCTTTTGATGATATTACTTACCCAGCGAGTCCCCTCGGATGATTTTATATTAAATTAATACTGCATCAAATTCTTTAACAAGAGAAATTACCATAATCACTTAAATAAACATTTTTTATAAAATTATTACATTGAAATAATCGATTGCAAAGTTACAGCACTTATAATATCATTTTCCCTATTTCAGATGATTGTCTCTTGTTGAGATGAACCTGCGACAATACAAGTCATTTTAAAGTTAAATGATAAAAAAAAAAAGTAAAAGAAAGAACGGTAGCTGTCAAAGTAACTAAAGTGAAAATATAATTCAGTAATAACCTTACTTTGAGTTAAACACAATAAGCAAAATTTTGTGAATTATCAACCTGATCCCAACTGGAAGTGAAAATTGTCCAAAAAGTCATAAATTGATTATAAACTGATTGTAGTGAATCGGGTTGAAAGTGAGACTCAGCTAACTTTGTGCCAACAGTTACGGTGAAACCCCAAATTGACGGCCAATGTGGTTGCTTAGAAAACAAGAGGAAGGACATCATCGTGAGCTTGCTACACACCCTAACACCCTATTGTCCATGGGCCCGAGTGCTAGTAGCCTTAGGGAAAATCTCCGATGTCGCATCCAAATTTCAGTCCAATTCCAGTCCTTTGGCGGCATCCGCAGGATAAAGACTAATCACCATTGGACCTAATTCGGGATTAGGGTTTGAGTTGGATTTAGCCTTAATTGGTCAATTTGGGTCAAGTCAATGGCTAAATGATGTCGTTTCTGAACACTTTAGATGACATCATTTCCCGGTGCACCACGTCAGATGGTTTCTTATTAAATTAAAGCCATATCAGATGTTTTGGCAATACCCAAATAAATTTGGGTGTTTTAAAGTAGGGCACTCAAGTGATCAACTTAAAATTTACAACACCATAGTGAATGTGGTACAAAATTTGTGGCACTAGTTGTGTCATTCTCACGATACGGTGTTTATCCATTTTGATCTGCCTATAAGAGGTGAAGTTTAGCAAGGCATTTTTTACAAATATTTCTTGAACTGTTCCACATTATTCCAATGACTCAGCACTTGTGTTCTTTGCTTCGTCTTTTCCCTCCATCAAGCACTTCAAAGCAGCACAATTGACAGTATAACTGCATCAACTCCTCTCGTTCAGAACCAAACCATTGTCTCTAGTCGTCAAATCTTTGAGCTTGGGTTCTTCACGCCTAAAGGATCAGCAAAGCAGTACGTAGGAATATGGTACAAGAACTTGACTCCCTCCAAAGTTGTCTGGGTGGCCAACAGAGACAAGCCACTTGAACACACAGATCAATCTGCGAGCTTAATAATTGGGGAAGATGGAAATCTGAAGCTTCTTGATGGGCAACAAAACACTGTGTGGTCTACTAATGTCATGGCAAAGTCTAACTATTCTGTAGCACTGCTTTCAAACTTTGGAAACTTTGTTCTTCAAGACAGGAACGCGGATATAATGTGGGAAAGCTTTGATGAGCCAAGTGACACTCTCCTGCCAAACATGAAGATCGGAGTGAACGTGAAAACAGGAAAGAAACGGAACTTGATTTCCTGGAAAGGCGAAGATGATCCCTCATTCGGAAGCTTTTAGGATTGACATCAGAAACAGCGCCTCAGGTTTTCACTTGGAATGGATCAAGTCCTTTCTGGAGAAGCGGACAGTGGGATAAAACCAAGTTCATCGGAATACCGACCATGAGTGGGCCTGGGTCCGTTCTCCAGCAAGATAATATACAGGGAACAACATATTATTCCCTCAAAAGTTACGACAATCTCTTTGGATATAATTTCATCTCATCTGAAGGATATTTAATGGCAGTTCGTTGGGCCAACGGATGGTCGACATACTGGGGGGCACCGGAATCAACTAACCCTTGCGATATATATGGATATTGCGGCTCCTTTGGAGTTTGCAACCTGCTTAATTCACCCATGTGCAGATGCTTAAAAGGTTTTAAACCAAGATCAGATGAAGAATGGAACAGAGGAAATTGGACCAGAGGTTGCCATAGGGAAATGGAATTAAATTGTCAGAAACCTGCAAATGCAGCAGCTTCGACGATTGTCGAAAAAGATATGTTCCGGCGAATGAGTCAGATCAAGTTGCCTGATTCCGCTGATTTTCCATTGATAGATGATGCAGAGCGATGTCAAAGTTGGTGCCTAGAAAACTGCTCGTGCTTGGCCTTTTCTTATGTGAATGCTATAGGATGTATGGCTTGGAGTAAAGACCTCCTAGATATTCAGCAATTCTCCATGGGTGGCCAAGATCTATATATTTGGCTTGCAGATGGGGGTGCGGGTGCAGATGTGGGTGCGGGTGCAGATACAGGTTGAAAAGATTGAATTAATATGCGTTTGGTTTTGCACTGTCTTTGGTTCTTATAATATATTTTCCCAGGTTCAGGTTTACCCATGCGGACAAAACTTATCATCAGCCTAAGTACTATTTCTGGCATCATCTTATTTGGAGCCAGTATTTTAGTCTGTGGTCTTTCAAAGTGGAGAGGTAATATAAGATGTACAATTTGTTGCTGTCTTAAGGGTGATTTTGCACTAACCACAATATAAGAGTCTTGAATCATTGGTAAAAACATGGCTTCAGAAGCTAAGCAGTTACTGCTATAGAAACACTGCTTTGCTTATGATATTCTAATGCTTATCTTGAGTTGATTTCGTTGTCTGTAAAATGCAGGGAAGTTTAGGAAAATGACAATCCCAGGGCTCTTTAGGTCAGTGGCTGCGGCCATCAAATCAGAAAAACTGCTAAAGGAAACTGCATGGAAAGAGCAAATGAAGGAAGATGATGCATCTAAATTGGTGGCCTATGATTTTGATAGCATATGCCTCGCAACAGACAACTTCGACACGAAAAACAAACTCGGGCAGGGAGGGTTTGGCCCGGTTTATAAGGTAAACGAAAAGCCTTCTCCAGTGGAAATAAAGAGATCATGGAAAGATCTGATAGTGCTGTTCGTTTGAAACAGGGAAAACTGAAGGATGGTAAGGAGATAGCAGCGAAGAGACTTTCGAGCTGCTCAGGCCAAGGCTTAACGGAGTTCAAGAATGAGATCCTTCTAATATCCAAACTTCAACACCGAAATATGGTGAGACTCCTCGGTTGCTGCACTGAAAGAGAAGAAAAGATTCTAGTGTATGAGTATTTGCCAAACAAGAGCTTGGACGCCTTCCTTTTTGGTTTGTCTCACTCTTTGAAGAACTTATTTATGCTTTCAACAAAATCCGGTACTAAAACTAGATTTTAGTTCTGTTTGCTACCTCGTTTAGATTCAAAAGAGAAGGCGAAACTTAGCTGGAGCGTACGCTTCCACATTATCCAGGGGGTCGCGAGAGGGCTGCTCTACCTCCACCACGATTCTGGCCTCAGGGTCATACATCGAGATTTGAAAGTGAGCAACATTCTATTGGATGAAAAGATGAATCCTAAAATTTCTGATTTTGGGCTGGCACGGATGTTTGAAGGATCTCAAGTTGTGGTAAATACTCACAAAGTTGTGGGGACACAGTAAGCTTTCTATCATCACTCTTATAAGCAATTACTCATGAGGCAATATATCACCTCGAAAGCAGATTAGCATTATTATACGCTCACCTATCCATTCATACGTGTTCCTACGGTTGCTTTATTATTACGGATAAAATTCTTCCATGCACAGCCAATGGTTCCAATATGTTAGTTCTCTCCGTAGTAATTATAGACCAGCGCTACAATGCAAATGCTAAAAGATATGAGAAATACGGTACTCATCGAGGTGGAAGTTTATCGCCCTCCAATTTGCTCACCTCTCATGTCATCGTCCTTTAGTCTATGATTTTTTGTTTGAATTGTACTTCAGGAACCTCCACTTATATTATTTTGTCTACAGCGGTTACATGTCTCCCGAGTATATCATGGGTGGGACAATTTTTGAGAAATCAGATGTTTATAGCTTTGGAGTACTGTTATTAGAGATTATCAGCAGCAAGAAGAACGCAAGTTTAGATTACCCCGAGCAGCATCTCAATCTCATGGCTTATGTAACTGCAAGATCTGACTTCGAACTATTATACCTCCATTTCAGTTTCTAACCATGGGTAGTCCTTGAAATAATCTAATAATCGACCAATTGTTACAGGCATGGCACTTGTGGACTGAGGGCAGAGGACTGGACCTGATGGATGCAGCCATTGCTGACGCATTTTCGACGTCAGAAGTAATGAGATGCATTCAATTAGGGCTTCTCTGCACGCAGGACCATGCCACAGATAGACGCAACATGTCCGCCGTGGTTCGAATGCTGAATGGAGAGTCCAAGCTTTCACAGCCGAAGCAACCGACATATACATTTCAAGGTTTGCTGGCTCGCGAAGTCCAATCACAAGAAGGAATCCGGTCCGTGAATAACATCACCATTACAACGGTTGAAGGGAGATAAAATTCTTAAATGCATTTTCACTATCAATTCATCTTTCGTGGGATTCAGTGTTCACCAAATTAAATGGCATGAATATGCACTCTTTTGTTGCACTTTTATTGGATATATGATGTAAACATAGAGATTGTGAGAGAATTTGAGTTGCTAGCTCTCTGGTAGGATAGTTTTATGTGGGCAAGGTCGCAGAAAAGTTCAGAACATCTGTATGCACAGGGGTTTCTACCCCTTCTACATATAAAATTGTTTTCCCTCTCAACATTTCTATTTGCATCCATTGCAGTCTTTTAATGGAATTTAAGTTTCACTTGTCTTTGAAGAGGGAATCTCTACGAGCTTCCTTTTAAATAGGGATGGCTATTAGTAGTTAAATTGTCGCCTAAAAGATTATTCATGCACTTGAAATTTTTAGGGATCGAATTTGCTGTCAAACGAAAAAATTTGACCCCAAAGCAAAACTGCAATCCCACACCATCTTGCTTTGACATTTCTATCAACACATCTCTGTAATTAGAAACTGGGGAAACTGTAGTCTTAGTATCTTGGATCCTATGTCAAGAGTTATGTATCAAATAAGCATTTCATAAAGTTAGGGATTGAATATTGATAAGAGCGAAATTCGACCCCTAATTGAGAACACTCACATTGCGTGATCATGCAATTACATTAATCACCGCATTTATTTTGCACGTCGTAATTAGAGTATCCTAATTTATCATAATAGACTCGGAGGCAAGAACTTTGATCAACAAAGGTGCTAGAAAAGTTGTGAGGTAGATCCTCAAATGTTTACAGGGGACAACAAATGTTGGTATAGTGTTTAGGAGGGATGACAATGATACTGTAGCTCGGGGTTATGTGGATTCGGATCATACCAGTGACTTAATGAGCGAAGGTCTTCAGTGGGGTACATATATGCGTTGGTAGGTGGTGTGGTGAGTTGGAAAACACTCTTACAAGATAATGTTGGCTTGTCATTGATTGATGTAAAGTGCATGAACTGACCTTCATAGCAAAGGAGGTGATATGACTAAGAAACTTGCACTTGAACTTTGTGTGGAAGCAAAAAAGTGTTGTTATATATTGTGACAACCATGGTGGGATAATCTCGCTTCTAATTCAATTTATCCCAAATGGACAAAGTTTATTGACTTCTAGTATTATTTGATCCAAGATTTCGTGGCAAACGGCAAAGGTGTTGTGAAAAGGATTGCAACAATGGAGAATCTGATTGTGATATCCTAAAACTCGACCCATTTCAAAATATATGAAATGGTTAACTTTATCAATGCATTGTGTTAATGCCCCGAACCTTGAGCGAGCACGCATCTCTTGGTGGTCAACTAAATTACGACGTTCCCAGAACGCGTCACCAACCCAAACGAATCATGCACAAGTGGAAGCAAAATAAACAATCCCCAAACAACAACAAACACGGGATAGAAAAACATGACAACAAATTTCACAAACACACTTTTATAAATGCACTGGGTTTATACACAAGAGCTTATAAACAAAAGAGACTACCGAGCTAACCCTATCTCGAACCCTATCTACTTGGGATCAGGATCTATCACAACACCGTCAGGTGGGTCAACTATCCCTTCGCCCTCAATGGCAAGTATGTTGAAACCCTGAAGGGGACCTTCCCGTACCCCATTAAGCTCATGACGAAACCACGCCTTGAATCGATGAGGTACCAACTGTGGTAGGCCCTCATCGACCAAGATAGTGGTCACAATGAGCTCATGGAGCCAGGAATTCCCGGGGATAGGAACGTCAGCACTTTGCTAGCTATACTCCTGCGGCTGTCCAAAACGAACCAGATGGGCCTCCATCTAGGGACCTGTAAAAAGTTAAACCACGATGGGGTGAAACAACGTCTCAACGAGTTCACGCCCTAAACCCCAATTAGGAAGGTAATACGCCTAGGGGCGGCTTAACCATACAACCAATGATACTCACCTCGCCTCAGCTTGTTCCTACACGTCAACACAATTCATATAATAGATATATGCAGTAATAACACTAAACAATTGGAACGCCTCAACTTATGTCTCAAACAATCATAGGGGTCCCAATTATAAGGCCAAATCATTATGACACGTTTTATTTCGTGCCACACAATTTTATTCCATAATCAGGTGCATTTATCTTAATTATTCACGTGTTTCAATTGATTACGGCCCCACGGGCACGGCCTACTCGATGTTCTTTGATCTTCCAGCGTAACCAGGCATCGTCTCACCCCACCGAGCATGACAACGTCTACCTCGAGACGGCATTCTCGAAGGAGCATCGGTTCAGCCCCTACTGCGATCGACATTTGTTGTCAAGGGTGTTTCCGAAGGAGCATCGTTTAGCATAAACGCTTGCAATCGGTTCTCATAACGTTCACACACACACCCAATCCCGGCCAAGGACATTGTGCTTTGCACCCAAATGCCTCAATTAAAATAATGAACTTGACCTATTTTCTTTATATTAAAAACACCAAGTAAAATAATCGTGTATGAGTACACGGTCAGCTTGAGCCATAAGAAGCGATACTCTCCCTTTTAAAAATCCCACTATTTGATATAGTACTTAAAAATATTTTTGGCGTCAAAAACTGACACAGTATTTTTTGATTAAATACCAAAAATCCACAAATTTGAAATAATAAATCAAAAATCACAATTATCATTCAATTGCACCATCCAACACTCAATTGCATAAACTAATTACAACATAGTAATCATAATGAAATTCTAACCAACTAAACCACTAATTAAACTAAACTCAACACCTAAATCAATCTTAAGCTAATCTAATCATTCACTAAGCATAATTAACCCCCTAAGCAAGGTTTAGCAATTAAACTCATTGGATTTGCGAACCGATGAGTTCATGGCGACAGTGATGCGGAGGCGAGTGAAACACAGGCCTACGGCGACATCCAACGAGACTTGGAAGGGCCCGGAAACAGGCCACAAAGCTCACAACCTAATTGTGAGGTTCGACTCTATCCAAGGGCTGGACCGAACAATTCAGCTTGGCTAGAACGGTGAGTTGAGAGGCTAATAGCAATAGGGACGAGCTGGAGCAGCAGATGGTGGGTGGAGGCGGCTCGGTGGCTTGGACGGTGGCTAGGCGAGCTTGGGACAGCATCTTGAGCAACTGGAGTCGCGGAGCAAGCGGCGAACATGCGAGTGGGATGGCGTGACGACTCTGGCGAGCTCAAGTAGGTGTGTGGGCGACTTGCGATCCCGGGCAGTTGACAGCAAGGGCTGGCTGGCTTCTCTAGTTTGCTGGCTAGTTTTATTCTTCAAAGACAACAACAATGGAGGAAACTGAGGCAAGGAGGAAGAAGAAGAAGAAGAGTTGCAATTGGAGGGGGCAACAAATGCCACAAAAGTCTTCACAAAATGTCCTAGCTCATCATCACAAGGCTTCCAAAGTCCACAGCCCTATCCTCAACCAATTTTCCCTCAACAATCTTCTCTAAGAAGCCACGATGGTGCTAAAATGTTGCAGCCCCCCATGGCTACGAATTTCCAAGCATTTCCTTCAATTTCACTTCAAATTCAATTCAATTCCCCTCAAAATGACTTCAAATAAATGGCCATAATGCCGAGGTAGATGCCCACATCAAATCCTTGCAACTCCCTTGCCAATTGGTCCATCTTGAACACCAAAAATCCACCCAATTTGGCCTATCTGAATTTCCCGGTCCAATTTTGCCAAATCTTGATTTTTCGTCGAAAATCCTGGACTTCCGAAAATTCTTTAAATGATGAGTTGACATTCCTAAAATAAATTGTGCCATGTCACAACTTTCAATTTCTGAAACCGAGTTCAATTTCATAGTTAATTTCAACCGAACATAATTTTAGCGTGACCTAACCTATCGGATAGCTTTTAGAAATTTTTAGTGCATTTGACCCTTGGTCGATTATTTTTTAGCCACATTGTACATCTTCGACAAATTGGTGACTCTTGGTTGTCATAAAAATCTCAATATTTCAAATACAGGCACAGGGTATAGAAACGACAAAATAATTGATCTAGTGCCATTCAACAAGAGTTTTGCAATCAGGTGGAATCATCCATACTTTAATTACATGCCTCTATTGAATCGACCTATCTCCAGTCTCTAATCGATTTTAACTGTGCCATAATGACCCTTGCAAATTAGCACGGTCGAGCGGTCAATTTTTAATTGAATTCTCAAGTTGGTCGTGTTTACATTCCTAAACGGCTTCACCTAATAGATTAGTTATCTCGTGAGTGGCCAAATCAGAGAAAAAGGCTATAGGTACGTCGATGAAAAGCTCATTTCATTTAAATTGAAATAGGGTTGAAAATCAGGATGTCACACAAGCATCCCTCATCAGTTGATTAATTGTGATTTTCCAAGACTTGTTGCCGACTCATTCTTTTTATCTTTTGATTAAATGCAAGTTGAAGCATTTAACAAAACATCCAGTCAACCAACAAATAATATGGATATTAACATGCATTAGAAAATTCCAAAAGCGACTTTTATTTAGTTACGGTTAACCTGTCAGGCCCCGATCCTTAGGCGCGCACCCATCGCTGCACGATCGATTAAATAGCGACATCCCAGGACTCATCGCCGACCCTTTAAATTTATATATGCATGCGGAAGTAATTATAAATCCCCAGACAATAAAATAATGAGATAGAAAAGTAAGGCCATATTTTTTCTTTCTGAAAAACCATAACCACACTTTTATACAAAGCAAACCTTATAATATATATTACAATACTATTTATAGGAGTTTGATCTATCATACAATAGTTCAAGACCCGAGGTTTGCAAAGCAGGATGAGGTCTCAATCCGCATCCGAGTCATACTTGGGATCCTCCTCTAGATCTTCCTATTACTGCTCCTCGGATTCTTCTTCAGGTTCCTCTTCTTAGGGCTCTTCTTGTTCGGGCTCCTCATCAAGGTCTTCCATCTCCTAATCTTCCTCTGGTTCTCCCTCAGCAGGTTCCTCCACTGGCCATTCCCACTCTTGATCCTCCTCTGGTCCTTCCTCTTGCTCGACTATCTCCCTTTCTTCCTCACTCCAGTTAGAACCCCTAGCTGAGTATACGGGTAACTTAAGATTGCCCTTAAGCTTGGGATCCTTAGCATCCACTACCGACCCATCTTTAGGGTCTGTCGTCCCCAACCCGAATGCTGCCTTTAAGACAAACAGAAGTACATCGACTTCCGTGATGGGACCCTCTCTTTGCCTATCATGGTAATGATGATATCATGATTGATACTTATGGGGTACCAGGTTGTCTCTATTCACGTCAACCCAAATCTTGGACTCAATCAACACATACTCTAACCCTTCTAAGTGGGGGTGTATAGGAGAATGATACGCTACCTCGATAACTTCTTTAGGGATACCAATATGCATGGGAGGACGAGGAGATGGAGGCGCTGCCATCTAGGAACTTGAAATGTTGTCTCACAACGGGGTGAGATTACGTCTTAGCGAGTTCTACCCTACTAAGACCCGATTAGGAAACTAATACACTTTAGGTTGCTTAAGCACAACACGAACCAGATGACTTACCTTGACCTCAGTTTCCTTCCTGTACATTAGTATATATCAAATATACATCAATTACCTCAATTTACTCAACCAGATCGAACCGTCGATCGAGCCACGTGTATTTTCCGAGATGATATACCTAGTCACCGAGCCATGTGTATTCTCAGAGGTGATGTACTCAATCACCGAATCATGTACATTCTCCGAGATGACATATCCCATCACCGAGCCACGTGTATTCTTCAAGGTGATATACACAAATCATCGAGCCACGTGCATTCTCTAAGGTGATGTATCCCATCACCGAGCCACGTACATTCTCCGAGGTGATATACCCAAATCACCGAGTCATGTGCATTCTCCGAGGTGATGTTTCAATTCAACAAATCACGTATATTCTTTACTTCAATACCACAATTTTCCACTTTTGGAATAATTACCCACTTATATAATTTTATTCAATTTGCACAATTAGGTACTTAAATAAATAAATAGGCAGCACCACAATAACCAGCACGAAAATTCGGTCGTCGACCATCCAGGTCTAATTTTCAGAAAATAATTAATTAATTAATTATGAAAATTATGAAAATTATTAAATAAATACAATAAATCCAACTTAGGCCCATAATTTTCCGAGATGGACCTGAAAAATTTCCAAGGTTCGTGCAATAAATACTTGAGCCTATCTACTCACTAATTACACTAACCATTTGCATAATATGTCCAGGTATATCCCTAATTTAATTATTCTAATCTAATATCCATCTAATTGTACTTAATTAAATCAAATAAACCCATAAAGCATTATTGGCAAACTAAGCGGAGATTAGTGAGTTAAACTCACTTGATTAACGCACAGGTCGGATCAAACCGATGGGAACGGCGCGGGGATCACTTTTTTCCAAATCGAGCCTAGGATCCGAGGCCCGAAAACACCTCAAAATTGGCCTGACACCTTGCTAAAAACCCACAAAACAACCCTATGTTTTAGCTACAAAAGAAAGAGAACAAGGGCAATGAAGAGCGGCAAGGACTGATGGAGGCTCCGGTGACATGGAGGGGCAGTCCACGACGGTTGAATGGTGAAGCACAGCTCTGGCTGAGCTCAGCCAGGGCTGGGACGGTAGTGATTGGACGATGGCTTGCACAGCATGCGGGCAAGATTTGCGAAATGGTGGCGGCGTGGGTGGTCTTGGCTCCGACGATGACTATTGCAACAGCTGAGTTGCTTCTGGCGACTTCCTCCTTGGCGTCTAGGGTTTTGAACAGTAGGGATGGAGAATGGAGTGGGGTGGACGGCAACTAGGGAGAGAGAAAGGGAAGGGATAAGGGGGGTGGGCCACCATGGCCATTTTCTTCCATGGCATTGTCCCCTTGACCCATCCTAGGCCATGCATGGTTCCTTGGCTGTCCTTAGGCCACCAATGCTTCTTTTTGGACATGTGAAATGGTCCAAAATCCTAGGGGAAGAGGGGCACACGAATTTGCAAGCATTTTGGCTTCAATTAGACACAATTCCTCACTTAATTTAATCTTATTTGGTCCTAATAAATTCAATTGATCCTCCATCAATCAATCCGGCATTTTTCCTCACCCATATATCCATCTTGCATCCCATTTGCGCAATAAAAAATGATCCTAGCCTTTTTCTGGACAAAATGGCCTTGTGACAACTTTTTTCCAAAAAGTCTCGGGTTACAGAAAAATCTTCTAAGACTGAGTCAATACTTCTAGAATTTATTGTGACATGACAGAATCTCCAATTTATGAAATCAAACTTGAATTCACAGTTAATTTCCATTTGGCACGTTTTTAGTGTGACCTAGGCTATCGGGTAACTTTCATAAATTTTTCAGTGCAAATGACTTGTGGTTGATTTTCTTTGAGCTACAATGAACCTACTCGACTCATTGGTGACTTTCGGTTGTGTGAAAATCTCGAGGATTCAAATACGGATACAAGGTACCAAAACGATATAAAAATCAGTCTAGTGCCGGCCGATGAGAATTTTCCAATTTAGTGGTGTTACCCACGATTTGCTACACATCTCTATCGAACCGACCTATCTCTGATCTCGAATTGATTTTTAACAGTACCGTAATGGCCTCTAAAGATAGACACGGTCGGGAAGCCGATTCCTGATCAAATTCTCAAGTCTTTTGCCTTAAATTTTCTTAATGGCTTATCCAGATAATCCAGTTATCTCCCTATAAGCGCATTAGTGAAATACTCAATTTATTTAGTAGAAAACAGGATTAAAAATCTGGGATGTCACATAACCTTAGGAAGTTAGTGATTTACAAACTTATCCCAAAGGGCCACTTCCTAAACGACCAACATACAAAAAGGGTTAGCAACGTCGGGGTTAACCTACTCCTCTAACATGAGAGATATCCAAAAAAGTGATTCCCACATTGACATTAGTCCACTTCGGTAGACCATCAATCCTTGGGAAAGGATCGAGGAGGTCCCTGTGGAACTTGACAAACCAAGCCACGAAACAGTGGGGAACCAAGTGGTCTAGGCCCTCTTAAATCTAGAAAGTAGTGGTGTGCTTCACGACGGTCATCTCAGTCCCCTTTATGACATACTTAGTCATATCCCACCCACCCCAAAATGATTAAGGCACTCCATCACTATGGCTTGAAATTATTTAACGACAAGGATTAAGATGAAAATCTCAGTGAGTCATCAATCAAAGCCTTGACTAGGATGTGAATTCATTTAGAAGGTAGCTTAAACATGCACTATATATAAATTTACCTTGCCTTAGCACACCCCCACAAGTTAACATGTCACATATGACAATATTAGTGCAACAAGCATAATCAATGATCAGAACACATTGCGCAACATCCAAGCACACTACCAAACACACATGTTTCAATTATTATGATCCCTCGGGCCACGGCCAATACATGAGTCAGCGATCTTCCGGCATAATCGGGCATTGTCCCACCTCATTAGGTACGGCATCATCTAGAAACTCCACCTAGACGGCATTTTTTAAGAAGCATCGGTTCGGTCTTAATTGTGACTCGGCATCCAAACTCCTGTTGGGCATTCGATAAACATCGGACATCACCTGTCATGCCCCGAACCCTAAGCTCGTAAACATCCCTTAATAGTTGATTAAGTTGCGATGTCTTAAGATGTGTTGTCGACCAATTCTTTTTCTCTTCCAATCAAACACATGCGGAATCAATTTATATTAACACCTAGTCAATCAGCAAAGAATAGGGATAATAAAGCAGTACAATAGTGACACTACTAAGATGCTACTTTGTTTTATATATTTGTTAACCCCAGGAAGTTCATATTTACAAACCATCACAAAAATTAGCAAGGTTCTAAGGTTAACTTGAACTTCTCTTAATGAAAGGCCAACTTCTCGTCTTCACAGGGACCTTAAACCAAATATGACGGTTCTCCATATTACAGGCCTAAAAAATAATAAATAACAACAAGGTGAGTTATAAATCTCAGCATGTTAACGGCATAAACTCGATTATGATGCAAATTCATCTCAAGGTAGCCTAAATATACAATGGCATACAATCTTACCTCACCTTGATACATCCCTAAATATTAGTGTATCAAATGTGCCAACATCGATGCAACAAGCATAATCAATAGCCAGAATACATAATTCTCGTGCACCAAACATTCACACGGATCCCGATTATAAGGTAAAACCCGTTTTGGCCCATCCTATACCATGCCTCATAGTTTTACCCCATAATCAAGCGCAATGCATCACAATCGTTCACATGTGTTCCAATTATTGCAACCCTTCGAGCCACAGCCAACATATAAGTTGGTGGTCTTCCAGCATGACCGGGCATCATCTCGCCACATTGGGCACAACATTGTCTAGAACCCCCACCTAGACGGCATTTGATAAAGGAGTACCGATCCGGCCTCAATCGCAACTCGGCATCCGAAACCCCGCGGGCATCCAATAAACATCAGACATCATCCCCAGACTCTCGTTAGGTGACGAATTCAATTAAGTGACCCCTCAAGCATACCAACACTCAAGCCAATTTTTATCTACTATTAATTAGCCTAGAGTAAAAGAGTTAATGCTTAAATAACAAACCTTGGAAAATCTTTACATTTAAAATTCTGGTAAAATAATCACACATGGTCATGTACAAAAAATCAACCTGCCAAAATTTGAACGCTTTCATTTTAAAATCCCATTGCCCCATTTAGCACATAAAACACGGCATCCAAACACAACACCTTAATGTTTGCCATTTTTTTTTCAAATAAACATTTTTTGAAAATAACATTTAAATTCATGATTTGGGCAATCAACAACATGACATTACAAGCTTAGACAATCATAATTATGCATAATTTCACCTAATAAATTAAGCATGAAATTCTACTTTACAGCTAATCCTAATTAGTGCTAAACGCAACTAATTAAGCTAATAGCGATTAATTACACTAATCATGATTAATTAAGACCAATCGTCATTAATTAGTCTAACTAAGATTAAGTAAGACTAATTGTAATTCATTAAACTAACTACGATTAATTAAACTAACCGTGATCTATTAAACTAATCATCCATAATTAAGACTAATCTCTATTAGCCTTATCTAATCCATCCTTAGGGCTAAACCATCATTAAAGACCACTAACTACCATTAGCTCTACACTAAATCTATCCCTAAATGCAATTAATTGTTTGATTAATGATTAAGACTTAACTCATAGGTTTTTTTGGCGACGATGAGCTCGCGTTTATAGTATCGGGATAGCATCGAGGTGTGACACTTGTGGCTTGAACAATGACACAAACGCAGCGGCTCAGCAAGGCTTAGTTTAGGTAGTGGTGCTCAGCGATGGTAGCCCAAGCGGATGGCATGAGGGATGCGGTGGCAAGTGATGGCAACAAAGGGTGGGCAACTCAGTGGCAGTGAGGTGCAGTGGTGATGAGGGTGGGGGTGGTGGTTGGTCCAACGAAGAAGAAAGAAGAGGAAGAAGAAGAAGATCATTCGGCTAAGGGGGAGGTAACGTGAGAGAGAGAGAGAGAGAGAGAGAGAGAGATTTTCTAAACTTTTCCCCAAAATCTTCATCATTACAAAATTCAACAAAATCTCTTCAAATCCTCTCGTCCTTTCCTTTATTTCATTTGTCATCTAGTCTATAAATGCAATGGCATTTTGGACAATCACACATTTTTGTCCAAACTTTCCAATTTTGCCTTGGGTCCAATTTTTCCTTTTCCATCTCCAATTTTCGTCCGATAATTCATTTTCCAAAAATTAGTCTTGAAATCCTCAAAAGTGCATTGATAAAATAACCATTCCATATATTTCATATATTTCAAAATATGGTCAAATTTTGGGATGTCACAACTCTTCCCATCTTAAAAAAATGTTGTCCTTGAAATTTGAACTATTATAACTCTTCAACAAAAAGGTGAGGGTGTTGACGCCTCATTGACTCTTTGTTTTCCCACATGACTTCCTCCATTCCGTGGTGTTGCTAGACTATTTTGAGTAAGAGAATTGTCTTGTTGTGCAACACTTACTCCTTTCGATCCACTATTCGAACTAGTCTTTCCATGTACGACACCCTCTCGTCCATGTCTATTTCTTCGAAATTCAACACATGGGTTGGATCAGGCTCATACCTCCTTAGCATCAAGATGTGAAAGACGTCATGCATTTGAACAAGTCTTGGTGTCAACGTGAGACAATAGACCAAAGTCCCAATCTGCTCTAAAATCTCGAAGGAGCCAACGTACCTTGGACTCAACTTTCCTTTCTTGCCAAAATGCTAAGTGCCTCGCATTGGTAACACTCGCATTTATCTGCATAGCTTTTTTAACGACCCTAAGTGGTCTTAAGCCTTTCTCAAATGACTCTAATGGGATCCACTCATTGTTGGACCAACTCAGGGCCCATAACCTTGCACTCTAATTTCGTTCCAGCAGATAGGAATTCTACAGGCCCTACCATACGACACTACAAAAAGGGCCATCTTGATACTATGCTAAAAGCTATTGTTGTAAGCAAACTCAACCAGATGAAGCTGTACCTTCCAACTTCCCTTGAAGTCTAATATGCAAGCTCATAGCATATCATCGAGCATTTGAATAGTATTTTTAGACTGGCCATTCATTTGTGGATGATATGGCATGCTGTACTACTACTTCATTCCCAAGGCAATTTGTAGACTTTTCCAAAATGTTGTCATAAGCTTAGCATCTCAATCTGACATGATTGTCACTGACACTCAATGAAGTCAAATCTGTTGCACATACAATTCATCATATATATCTAATGTAAAGTCCTTTCACATAATGATGAAGTGCACAAACTTTGTTAACTCGTCAACCATGACCCAGATGGAATCATTACCTTGTTGACTCATCAGCAATCCTATCACGAAATCCATTGTGATATGTTCCTAATTCTACTCGGGAATCTCAAGAGGTTGCAAAAGTCCCCTAGGCTTGCAGTATTATGCCTTCAATTGTTGACACGTCAGACACTTTGCAACATGCTTGGTGATATGTGCCTTCATATTGTTCCACCAATAGTACTAACGCGGATTTTGATACATTTTTGTGCTGCCCAAATGAATGTTATAACTATTACGATGGACTTGTGACAAGATTTCTTCTTTAAGCTTTGTATCGTTGGGCACACACAATCGTTCATGAAACTTCAATATTCTGTCCTCCGTGACTTGAAAATCCTTCGTGCAAAGCTTTTTGGATTTTAGGGTTTGTCGACTACAGCATCTTAATCTTCGCATGTCTCTCCAGTTCAATTCTAAGGGTAGCCATGAGACTTGAAATATGGCTTACCTCAAATTTGAAATATGAATCTCGAACTCCTTCGAGTAGAATCCATTCTTGAACCATCATTTGCGCAATTGATGACCTCCGACTCAATGCATTCGTGATCTTGTTAGCCTTTTCAGAGTGATACAAAATGTCGCAATCGTTATCTTTCAGAAGTTCCATCTGACAATGCTGTCTCATATTTAGCTCCTTTTGAGAGAACAAATATTATAAACTTTGATGGTCCACAAAGATCTGAAACTTTTCTCCGCACAAGTAATGCCTCCAAATCTTCATAGCAAAGATGATCACTGCTAACTTCAAGTCGTGTGTCGAATAATTTAACTCGTGAGACCTCAGTTGATGGGACGTGTACACAACTACTTTCCCATGTTGCATCAACACGCAGCTTAATCCTTTATATGATGCTTGTTATAAATCTCATATCCTATAGGATCAGGCGGAATCATCAACACAGGTATGGTAGTTAGCTTATGTTTAAGCCATTGGAAACTATGCTCGTACTTCTTCGTCCATTCAGACTTTTCGTCCTTCTTTAGCAATAGCGCTAGAGGCATGGCTATTGTAGAAAATTTTTCCATGAATCGTCTATAATAACTTGCTAATCCCAAGAAACTTCGGACCTCTGTCACTATTGTTGGTCTTGACCATTTCATGACTGCCTCAATCTTGGTCCGGTCCATAGAAATCCCTTCACCTGAAATCACATAATCCAAAAAAGCTATGCGAGTTAGCCAAAACTCGCACTTACTAAAATTGGCATACAATTCATGTTCTCTAGGGTTTGAAGTATTGTCCTTAAGTGTTGTTCATGCTTGTTTGGAATCTTCGAGTATACCAAGATGTCATCTATGAAAACGATTACGAATTGGTCCAGGTATTCCTTGAACACTCGATTCATCAAATCCATGAAAGCAGCTAGGGCATTGGTTAATCTAAATGGCATTACAATGAACTCATAATAACCATAACACATACGAAATGCAGCCTTTGGTATATCCTCCTTCTTAATCCTCAACTAATGGTAACCCATCTTTAGGTTGATCTTGGAAAATACCAAAGCCCCTTGCAGCTGGTCAAACAAGTCGTCTATCATTGGTAATGGATACTTGTTCTTGATTGTCACTTGATTGAGTTACCGATATTTGATACAAAGATGCAACAAACCATCCTTCTTCCCCCATCAACAAAACCGGTGCTCCCCAAGATAATGCACTACGGCGAATGAATCATTTGTCTAATAACTCTTGCATCTACACCTTTAAGTCCTTTAGTTCCAACAATGCCATACAATAAGGAGCCTTAGAAATTAGCTCCGCTCCAAGAGCCAACTCAATTGCAAATTCGACCTCCTCTCTATGGGCAATCTAGGTAACTCCTTAGGAAAGACATTAGAAAATTCTCGCACCACTGCGATGTCTTCTATCCTTGATTCCTCAACTGATGCATCAACCATAGTCGCCAAATAACCTTAGCTAACCACATCCAATAGCCAGGTTGCCTCGAGCGATGAAATCAAAGTAATCAAGGGTCCCCCCTCAATTGCCAACAAACTGAAAACTACCACTCGCCAACGGGTTAAATTGAATTGTTTTATGATAACAATCCATTGTAGCTCGTTGCTTGGTGAGCTAGTCCTTCCCAATAATCACATTAAAATCAAACATTGCCATCAATTAGATATATTCTTTCTTCTCGATCACCAATCACTAACTTGCAACCAACACACTCTACTGTAGACAACACTTTATCTTATTGTAGACAACACCCTACCATGAACATTTGATTTGGTGCTTTGAAATGAGAAAGCTTTAGTGTCTAACAGGTTCTAGATTCGATTCTTAAGGACGAAGCACTCATTAGTCGAGTGCCCTACTTCACCCATGTGGTAGTCGCATATCTTTGACGGGTCATAGTTGGAAAAGCTTTTGGCGTTGGATCGTTTTGGCTTAATCAAAATGAGGTTTTTCTTCCAGAGGATTGCTAGTACGTACAATGGAGATCCAAGAAGCGGAGTAAATTGTCTCTTGTTGCTGTAACGCTAGGACAGCTAACAGCCGGTGGTCTGTTGCTGTCCTGCACTTGTCTAAATTGTCAAAGGATGATTGGTATGTGCAATGTATGTCACGTTGACATCTACCATAAGTTTTTTTTTTTTTTTTTTATCTTTTTTCATGTTGAGCCTCCTACTCACGGGTGCAGGTTTAGTGAACCAACCATCCCTTAACCCTATCTTGATTTTCTCCCCTATTGGAATGAGTTGATTAAACGATTCAACAATCGCGGTTACCATTTGATTGCAGTACTTGTAGGGGAGGGTTTTGATAAACATTCTTTTTAACTCGAAATCGGTTGGTTCAAGACTGATTTGGACGCCTAGATTCCTCCATCTAATGGCATATTCTTTGAATGATTCATAATTTTTCTTCTCAGTACACTCAAGATCCTCACAAGAAGGGATAGCGTCCATTATGAACTTGTACTGCTTGAGGAATGCCTCACTCACTTCGTTCCACGTTTTGAGGATGTTCATGTTCTTCGTGATGTACCACCTTAGAGCATGGCCTACTAGACTTTATTGGAACAACTAGATCATTAAGGGTGCATTATTGATGTGTTGGGCCATTTGAACCAAGTACATTTGCAAATGAACCCTTGGGCAAGTTGTGCCATCATACTTTTCAAATTCGGGCATTTGTTTTTTTTTTTTTAGCATTTTGACTTTGAAATAAATGGAGAGGTCCTTCAGAGTAGGATCTTCGAGGCCTTGCAGTTGTTTCAACCTCTCTTCAAGCTTCTTGAGGCGTTTGTCATGCTCAGTTTTAGACAAATTGTCTGGCTTAGCTCTCTCAATTGCAGTTTGGTGCAAATCATCCTCCAATTCGGGCATGTTATCATCGGTATCTCTACCTTGATCACCCCCGATGGACGATTGTGGTAACAATACTTCGATCGAGGCCAGGGTGGGAGTAAGTTTGCCCTGGATGGAGTCTATTTGCTTTGGGAGTTGTTGAAACTCGTTAAAGACTTGCTTCATTTCACTTTCCACAACCGCAACATGGCTTGATACATTCTCTTCGACCATTCTTGCTCTTGCTTTTGAGCCAGTTTGGATCAGTGAACATTGATGTTCTATAATTACCTAGTCATGAATAAATAAGCATGTGCAAGCACAAGGCATAAATAGGGAGTCAATCCATGATGATGACTTAATCCTATCCTTTTTGTTTATTCATGAAAAGTTTGTATATGTAGAGGATTTCCTAAGCATGGTTTCAAAAAATGACATGGGACATGTTAGCATGGACTAAGAAGATATTCAATTTGAAAGATGACGAAAGCATGAATTGAAAACAAATTTTCAAAAAAAAAAAAAACTTCTATCCCTTTTTTGAAACAATAAGAAATTTCTTGTGGAAAAGAAATTTATAACATGCTAGAGGAAATAAAAGAATCACATGAAAGTAATTTCTTTTGCAAAAAAAAATTTCTCTAAAAAAAATTATGACAATTACTTCCAAATCTAAATGACCGTAGTATTAAATCCTAGACTAATCATGGACCACTCAATACATATAAGTTGGTAAGTAAATTGCAAAGTGCACAAATAAAAAAAATAAAAAAAACTTACTCTATGTGAGAAAGTAGATGACAATCACACAAACATGCGCATGATATGTGTGGCTCGATGTCTAACGGAGAAGGTCTAGGGAAATTAAGAGGGTGTCTAGCCATCGCAGTCTCGCGTTGGCATCATACTTTCTTAACCTTGGCTTTACTTAAAGAAATTCGGGGAAAAGAAAGGCAACCTCTACATCGTAGTCTCGCATTCAAAGTCGTATCTTTCTTAACACCATTCTAAATATCCTATGGCGGACCAAATCCGGCGGCCAAGTTGTATATGCCACGTGTGGGGCTTAAAACATTAAAATGGGCATAACAGTTTTTGAATCATAAAACATTTTATAAAAAAAGCTACTAACTTGCACAAAAGAAAAAAAAAAACCCCCAAGTTAGCGATGCATTTAAACAAGATAAAAAAAAAAAAAGGCCTAAGTCAACAAAAAAGTCCCTAGTAGAGTAGCCAAGCTATCGTGACCTCTCTTTTTTCGGCGCCTAATAGGTGTAGGTGACAGCGGAGGCTAATGGTTTGGCTAGGTTTATTAGGCTTAGCCTGAGCTTTCCCAAGCCCACCAATTCACAACTTAATAGTTTTGTATTTTAACCTATAAGTTAATTTTAAAGAAGGAGTCGCCACTAATCAATTTGAGATTGGTCAATTAGAAACCCAAGCGAAATATTGGAAGAAATATTCGTTCCTACACAACCAAAAAAACTAGAATCGGGGACTTGATTACACTAGTTAATCACGAATACCCTTCCGATACCTAATCTTGTTTAAACCTTAAGGTTTTTTTTTTCAAGGGATTTTCCATGCATTTGTGGAGGAAAAACATCATTTTCTATTTTTTTAACATAAAAGCTTTTTTTTATCATCTTTGGCTTTTTTTTTTTTTTTTTTTGGAAATTTGTTAGATATTTTGATTTTTTATTTTATTTTTGGAAAATAATTTTTTTTATTTTTAATTAAAATATTATTTTTTATAATAATATTATATACTAAAAATGACCCGAGTCAAATTCTCGGGTTGGGTCTGACCTGGTTCACTGAAGCCTGAGCCCGAAATGGGCTTGTAGTGCAAGCTCGGCCTGGAAGTCTCCCCTTTCAAAATAATCCAGGCCCACTTTTACATAAGACTAGGCTCTCTTTTAATCCAACGAACATGCTTGGCCCACGTTCCAAGCCAACCAAGACCCAGCTCTAGCATATTCGGCTTAAATTGCCCAAAACCCTACCCAATGGTGACCCGCGCTCTGACCCACTTCGCGTCTCTCCTCATCCCTACTTCTTCGCGGTGCCAATAAGGGGTGGTTAAGACATCACAGGGCAGACAGGCTGTGACGACAACGGCGGACTTGATGGTGGTGGCAAGCTGTTCAATAGGGATGACGTTGGGGGATGCGTTTGGAGGTGTGGCACGGCGGTGAGATGGGCAACAGGCATCGAGCCCAACAAGATACGAGGGACGGTCGAGCGACACCTATGGAGACGAGCAGCAAGCGTCGAGCTTAGCAAGATACGGGGGACGGTAGTGACTAGGGGATGACCTCGATGGAGATGGGCGATGGGCATCGAGCCCAGCGAGATGCGAGGGATAGCGGTGACTAGGGGGCTGCGAGAGTGAACGACAACGACGCGATGTTGATGTAGACGGTGGTAGCATGACTCGAGGGGATGACACGACAGCACATCGTCGGTGGCTGAGCAGCGGCAATGAGGTGAGCAACAACGACTCGACACAACAAGGGTCACAGTTGGTTGTCGGGGACGACATCGGGGCTGAACAACGACAGTGTTGGGCTAAGGCAAGCAGTGACGGGGTTAGACACGACGGACCCTCCTCCCACAAATTTATTTCTCCGGACCTCCACCCTCTAGATCCGACCTTCTCCTCCAATTTCTCTCTCACTCAACCCTTCTCTCACAAATCTGAACCCTCTCGCTTAGATCTGACCCTCCCTCTTCAACCAACCTTAGATCTCAGCCTACTTACCCTCGGGCCCCCCTGAAGTCTCTCAAGGGAGGTTCTCGAAGCTCGCAGCCCTTTGATCCTTCTCAGTCACGTGTCTTTGGCCTTCATTAGGGGCCCTATTTATAGGCGAGGGAAAGGTCGGTCGATGGAGCTTTGGCCATCGGTCCTCACACGCCGATTGGCCCTAGGTGCGGTTGAATCAACGTCTCCTCAGCCGTCCACTTGTGCGTCCCGTCTGCTACCAGTCTACTCTTCCTCTCTCTACGGTAGGTTGTCCTCGGCACACATCGTCGACCACTGCGTGTGAGGCATAGAGGTGAAAAGGAGAAGAACAGAGGAAGAAGAAGAAGGAAGGAGGAGAGGGAAAGAAGCTGAGCTTGGAAGAGGCTAGGCCATGGGCCCTTGTGGGGAAAAAAGGAAAAAGGGGGGGGGGGGTTGGGCATGAAGGCCCAGCCCAGCGGGTTGGGCACGAAAGCCCAGCTGGCTACCCCTCTTTTTTTCTTTTCTTTTTAACATATTTAAATTATCCGAAAAAGTTAACTAAAATAAAATAGGAAAATAAAGCTTAATGGATGCAAAAATGGAAATTAAGGCATAAATGATGCGAAATCATTTTTGTTAGGGCCAAATCGGTCCTTAATTTTCTTATGCAATTTAATTTAAAATATCTAACCAAAATTTATGTGTCAACAATATTGGAATACTAAGCAGGTATCAAAGTAATCCTAGATTGGATCGCTAAAAAGCTGCAAAGAAAGTTCTTAATTACTTGCAAGAAATAAAGAATCATATGTTCACTTATAAAAGATTCAATCATCTTGAGATGATTAGATTTTCAGATTCAAACATTGCCAAATGTGTTGATGCAAGAAGATCAACATCTTGTTACTTCTTTCTTTTGGCTGGAGGGCAATTTCATGGACAAGTGCGAAAGAATCAGTTATTGCAACATCTACTATAGAGGTTGAGTTTATGGCATGCTTTGAGGCCACTATTCATATATTATGGCCACAAAACTTTATTTCAGGCTTCTGATTGTGACAGTATTACTAAACTGCTAAAAATTTATTATGATAATTCTGTAGCAGTTTTCTTCTCAAAGAATGACAAGTACTTTAAGGGTGCTAAACATATGGAAATCAAATACTTGTCTATTAAAGAAGAATTTCAAAAATAGAGAATATCGATTGAGCACATTAACACCAACCTTATGATAACAGATCCATAAATAAAAGGATTGTCGCCTAAAACATTTAATGAACATGTTGAAATGATGGACATCATTAGACATCATTAATAATTGTATTATGATTGCATTAAGTATATGTTGTTGGAGAAACATTTCTAAGAGATTTTAATGATGTCCAAACTATCTTTAGTATAATATTTACCGTGAGTATGTAGATGTTCATATCAAAGGACTACGTAATATCCATTGTGTGATCTAGTGAGCAAAAGTATGCAATAAGTCTGAAAATGGATTTTCCATAAACAGTACCGATGGCCCTAAAGATTAGCTAGTTGCGATTTCTATGTCGTAGTTGTAAATATTGGGTCAGTGTTGTGGCAACTACTTACATTTAATGATGTTCATTAGGTTAGCAAACTAGTTGTGGTGGTTGAGGATTTGCATAACAGCAAAATCTAGCTAAAACCAATAATCTAGAAGTTAGGTTGTCTGACAGGTTTGTCAAAGATTGCTATGAAGGGACAGTAGCATATGTTATTTTTAGTTAGATTGCAAAGGACTGTATAGGCAGTTCTATCTTTAGACAACAAATCAATGGTAACTATAATGGTTCTTTGCTTTTGCAATCCACCTCCGATGAATAGATTGAAGATTGTTATAAAAGAGAGGACCTCAAAAGCCAAATGTTAGAGAGAGCAGAATACCAAGATCTAAAGATTTGCAACTAGTTGTGTTCCAAGTGATACGTTTTCTTTCAATTGTTTCATCGAGTGTTGAATTCATGCTATCTAAGAAATTGTGCTACAGATTAAGCATACAAGAATAAGAGTGGCAGCTAAATCCTCATAGTGTGATCTATCTTGTAAAAGGATCAATGCTTGCCAATTGTAACCTTCTAAGCAAATTAATAGTTCAATCTAGCTTGAATTATGGCTATTAGTATGAAGAGTGAACTTAGGCTTGTGCATAAAACTAAACCACTATATATCTTTGTGTACTATTGTTTCCATCTCCCTACTTTTACTAGCCCACATTTCCATCATGAGCTTTAAAATATTACCTTGGCTTGATCTTTACTTAGCATTAGTTAATTTTCTTGAAAAAATTGTTAAGTTTTCTAAAACAACCTATTCATCTCCCCTCTAGGTTGTACTGTTAGCACCCAACTTATGCATTTGACACTATGAGCTCATTTATGTGTTTATGATATTTCTTGTTTTCTATTTAGTATATATTATGGAAATAGATAAATGTTAAACATTATAGTCTCTAATAGAGACATTATGATTGGACCATTACTATACTTTTCATTTATGGATCATGTTATGTAGAGAGCTATAATTGTAGTACATATAAGGGACTATGTCGATTAATAACATACAATCGCTATGACTCGCATTAGTTTTCTTTACTTAATTATGGTTATTATGTGATAGCCAATTTAAGAAAGGTTTTAGCATAATGTTATTGTGCACTTTATAGTCTTTACTAAACCATGAAAGGAAGGTCTTATGGGCCAAGTGGGAGAATGTAAGAATAATTGGGGGCCCACATGATGTTAATCAATGGTTGGATAATCGTATAAGTGCTAAAATGTATTATGAAAGGTTGCAACCCTTAGGAAAAGGATGAAATGGTATAATTATATGAAGAAGTTACTGTTCTTCTAAAGAGATGTGACTCTTATGAAAGTTAAAAAGCACTTTGATGAATGACACTTATTGATAGCATGTATAAATGAAATTTGGTCCTCTCTCCACCCATGATGTGGAAACAACGTTGTATTCTATCATCCATTAGAGAAAATACATTAAGGAAAAGTATGGGTTAAAGGAGAGAAAGATTTCTTCATTTCTTTGGTTTTTTGCAATAAATATTTTCAAGATTTTGCTATGAGTAAAGGTAAGTTTTCATTCCTATTATCGTGAAAAGTCATGAAGATCAAAAATCTCCTTTTTTATATTTTCTGCATTGAAGAATTATGTTATCGCTTATATCGACTGCATTGCTTATCAAGCCTAGTAGTATTAAGTAAAGAAATATAAAACCTTATGCAAGAGATGACATCATTCATCCTCCATCTTCTTTGACAAAAGATCTAATGCAATTTGAGCAACATCTTCTTCAACTTTCTTTCTCTAGGGGAAGGTGTTGGGAGATGTGAAGCTTTAACTATGTAAGTTAGATTGCACAACCGTACTCCTATCTTCATCTTCCTCAGTCAATTTAGTGGTTCCCATATAATCAAGTAAAACTATCAACTCTTCCATAGACATAATATCGAGAAAATTAACCTAAAGGGCAGACTAGAAACTAGGAACATATGGAGAAATTAACAAGGTTAACCACATGATAGGAAAATCTAAATAATGACAATGAAGACTTCCTTTGGATGTGCGCACAGAACTAAAATGAATTATGTTAATGACTATTAAAAGGCACGTTTATGCACTTCAGCTTTTGTAAGACAACATTATGGAGGAGAAAAGGCATAAATATCCACGTGTCGTACATTCATTGTTGGAAGGTTTGAATTAATTGGTTTAATTTAAGGTTTCTTCAAGACATTCATTTTGCATGCAACAATAAAAGATCATGATTTACAATATTCAGCTATACCACATATGCAAATGGACAATTCAAGGGACTCGATTGCAATGCATATTAAGCTTAGTGGCAATAAGTAAAGATATGAACCTCATGGAAGAGAGGACAACCTTCATCCTTCTTCTTTTGCAACGAAAGATCTAATGCAATTCGAGCAACTTCTTTTTCAGCTTCCTTTTTCTAGTGGAACATGTTGGGAGATGTGAAGCTTTCCTCATTAATCCATACATGTTGGGGTATGTTGAAATCCTTCATCGATAGTATTATTATAAATAGGGAAAGGCAACACTTACTTCTGCATATATTATTTACTGATTTTTGTGCATCATTTTCTTTGGAACGCTTGAATAAATTATGACTCCATTTATTTCACAGAAAAATGTGATGTTTCTTGAAAAAATATTTCAGAAAGTCATTTCTAGCGTTTAACTAAAACTTGAAAATAAACTATAAAATATTTTGAATTGTTTGGTATGGAAAATATCCTTTGATTTTCCTAGGGAAAGTTACCAATATATTCAATTTTATTTTTATTTTTAATTTTTTATCGTTTTCTTTTGTTTTGTTTTTCCTTCTTCCTCGACTTGTTGCTAGTCAAGGGCAAGAGACTAGCTCGCACAAGGCTAGTGAGGCTTGAGCTTGCTAATTCTTACGAGCCAAGCTAGCATTGAGCAAGGCTCCACCTTGCCAAATAGACGAGCTTGGAGCTTGCCAAAGTTAAGAGTCCTCGACCTCGCCTCAAGCCAATGTCCTCAAGCTTTGCCAAATCAACAAGCTCAATCCTCACCACATGCCAAAGAGGCTCAAATTTCCTCTTTTTGAAGATATTTTTTTCCATTGTTGGAAAAATGATTTTCTTGACTATTTTTTTTTTTTTTGTGAATCAAACACTGGAAAAATCTATAAAAAAAATTCCTAAAAATTGTTTTCAATGAAAACAAACGGTCTACATATATATTATGAAAGGGTTCTTTTTTGGTTATCAATGATGCATATTCCTCACTTTACAGCATTAACATCCATTTCTTTTGACCATTTTAGAATATGAGGGGGAGAAAAGAGAGAATACATGTTTTGTTTTTTACTCAGACAAGAACTCTAAATCACAAAGCTCTAAACTTCATAGGAAGGACATATTGAAGTAAATGCCAAATCAAAAGTCATGTCAACATATATGAAGATACTCTGAAAAAAGGCATGTTCCCATTGTCACGACCCTCCCAAAGGGGTTTCTATAGGAGATAGGTTTAGAGGTAATGCCAAGAATGGACCAGTGATCCTTAATTGGCTCGGATTCTCCCAAACTCTCACATCATGTGATGTTGAAATTTTTTGTTTTTTTTTTTTTTTGATTGATCAAGACAGAATTCCATTTTAAAACTCTTTTTGCCCATTGTTATGTCATTTTTCCTAGTTCACCTCTTTAGATTTAACAAAATCATTTTAGTTTTTCTGGAATATCCACCACAAACAGCAAATCCCTAGAATTTGTCGCCACACCTCATATATATGTATGTAGAGTTACATTTGTCCCCAAATTACATGAACTTTCCCTCTAATCACCCTTGTTATCAACATGATTTATTGTAGATAAGTTCTTGAATCATATTCAATAAAGTCAAAAGCAAAAAGTCAACTATTCGAATGAATCAAAGTGTCAAAAAATGACAGTTCGATCCTATACAAATACAATGGGCCATGCATTAAAATCTAGCAAAAAAATTAAGCCACCTTAATTTATGGAGAAATCATGATCCATGGGGCACTTTACAGAGGGAAGCAAAGTGATATAGACCCGAAATAATTAATATTAATGGTTAATATAATGAAAAATCTTAAATTAGTACACTTGTAACAAATTTACTCCAAACTAGTTTTTTGACCACTAAAAATCTTAAGCTGGTATACTTATGACAAATTTACCCATATTAATTTTCATTAAATATTGTTGTCGAACTATTAAGTTATGTCATGTAACAGTTGACGTGTATATCAATTTGAGGTTTTACTCCCCATTTGAATCAAGTTGTGATTGTTCGTGGTATTAATTTAATTTAATAAAAATTAATGAATGGAAAATTTTCCATTAACATACCAAATTGGGGATTTTTGGTGATTAAAAAAATAAGTTTTGGGTAAAATTATTATAGGTGTACTTATTTAAGGTTTTTTGTGGTAAAAAAATTAATTTATGGTAAATTTATCATAAGCATACCAATTTGGGATTTTCGCAATATTAACTCTATTATTATTAATTTATTTATCAAGATCGAGTAAAATTAGATAAGAGAGAGAAAGGCAAGACTTACACGAAGGAGGGTTGAAAAACCTGAGCTTGCTTTGAAGCTTGACTTTTGACTTTTGTCCACCTTTAGTTTTTGTTTCTTTTTCTCATTTTTTAAATGGGATTTTCAGTACAACAGATGACAAAATTGAAATGTTTATGTTCAATGCGCAATGCAAATTAACAAAAGAAAAAAGGCACTTATTTCCTACACATCTGCTGAGAAAAAAGAGAGAGGATACAATCACAATTAAATCAAGTTACTTTATCTATAGCACCAAAGGAAATTATTTGATTAAATGTAAGAGCACAAACGAGAGTATAGCAAACTATTTTAGCAATATCGTTTGGGATTAAAAATCAATCGATAATGGTCCATTTCCGAAATAAAAATATTTTCATTTAATAGTATAGAACAACCTTAGGTGAGTAACATTTAAGGCGCACATGATAAAATTTCTACTTTTTTATTTCTCTATTTCTCTGTTCCCCGGAACAGATTTGGAACAAAAATCCGTTTGGTAACATAATTTGATTTTTTCTATTTCTAGAACAGATTTCTATTCCAAAAATAGATTTGAAGAAGAAATCATAAGCTAAAAGTTTTAACTTCTCAATTTCTGAAATAGAAATTGAGAAATCAATTTCTGGCAAAAAATTAATTTCTATTCCAAAAATTTTGTCATGCACACCCTTACTTGGTCAGGTTAACCTGCAAACCTTACTTAATCAAAAAGAAAATATATTTATTTATGCAGTAAATTTATTGACTTAGTTCAATATTATTAGTTTCCAAATTTATAAACCAAAATGAAATCAATAAAAAAGAAATCTAAACCAAAACCAAATCAATAAACTCATAAGCCAAGCTTATGGGTTTCCAGCAACTCCATTTGTTTCACAAAATTTGAATTATTAGGAAAATATTTTCCTAAAAATGATTATTTCTATTGCTTGAAATAATTAGTTAACGAAAACTATTTTCATAATTGTTGTCTAATCATTATTGTGGATGGTGAGATAACTTTTCGTTTTTTAATTTTTATAAGTGATATAAAAACTATTATTCTTTGAAAAATATTTTTAAATTAGGATTAATGCCACCAAAAACCCAAAGTCGGTACACTTATAACAAATTTATCTCAAATTAATATTTTGACCACCAAAAACCATAAGTTGACATACCTGTGACAAATTTACCATTAAATTGGATTAATAATATGAAAAATCACAAACTATAGTGGATGCTAAAAATATAAATAATTATGTACATCAACTGTCACATGTCATCCAATTCAACAACTTGACGATAAAATTTAAAGGAAACTAATAGAGGGAAAATCGTCATAGGTGTACTACTTCAAGGGTTTGTTTATGGTTATTAAATCAGTTTGGGATAAATTCATCATAGATGTACTGGTTTGAGATTTTTCATGATATTAACAATTTAAATTATTCATTTTTCAATTTGGTTGTGGTTGGTTTATTGATTTGCAATTACGTTCAACTTGATCAGAACCCTAAATGGGCCCTTGAGCGTAAAAAGCCCATCTTCACAGCTCCTCCCATGTTCTTTTAAACTCTCACTGACAAAAGCGATCGGAAGAGAGCGCCGGCGCCAGAGGTTTCGGAAGAGCCGGGATCGCTAAACCCTTCGGAGCTCCGATCCACGGCGGCGACCAGTTCTGGTTCCGACGACCGTCACGAAGGGCTCTGGGGATCGAACTTGAGCGGCGGTGGAGATGCCTCAGGTGAAGATAATCGCCAGGAACTTCATGGACATGGTCGCGGCCCTGCCCGCCATGAAGCTCGACCAGCTCTAACAGAACGCCTTCATCTGCGAGGCAATTCTCAGGTCGGCCAGTCTCTCGCGTTCTCTGCAGTTCTTTCCCGTCCTCTGTTTTGCAGCAGAGCAAACCTTGTTGTAAATCGTCATCGAGTCTGCCGAGAATGAACCTGAACGGATAAGAGATCGACTCCTTCTGGCCGATCGTAAACAGGAGTTGAAATGCACTTTCTTGGTCATCGTTTCTCTCGTTTTGATGGCGCCATTGCAGACTAGCCAGCATCGAGCGTCCTATACGCTGGTGTACACTGTAAAAGAAGTAATTTTTTTTTTTTTTAATTTCGAATGCCTGTGGAATGCTCGTGTGGCGGCGTAATATGAAAGCGAGCAATTTCGACATGGGGGGTTCGCGAGTCGTCCATGTAATTTCGTTCTTGTTGTGCTCAGGTCGTTGCCCCCGTTTGCAAAGAAGTACGTGATACAAATGCTGTACATCTAAGAGGCAGTGACAGCAAAGTCGATGGACGAGTGGGTCCTTACGGGCGGATTCTCCAAGCATAAAGTTGCAATCGACCGGTTGCTTTAGTTGAGGATCTTCTCCGAGGCTTTCGACAGGTGAAGTGGGTCTTTTGTTCGATTTTCTCTTCGTAACTATTTGCCTGAGGGTTATCTAATATCTTTTGCCCCGAGATGAGGTCTTCAACGGATTGTATGTTTGGCTTCATATTCCTAGTATTTTTTTCCCTGCCTAGAAATTTTCCTATAATAGCAATAGAGAACAGTTGGAAAAGTCGGGGAAGTTTGACACTCAAATTTATGAGAATTTTAGCTTCCTTATTCTAGCTCTTTTTCTTCAAGCTAGTTCTATCTTTCTTGGATTGAAGGGAGTTTTTATACGCCTGCTCATGTTTCATATGTCAAGATGAAAGGCAAGTAGATTGCGCGACAGTACACCCTTTTTATGGTAGAGATACCTTCCTCGGCTCTTCCTTTGCATCTTTGTAAACCCTACAAACAAATTGAGACGTCTGGGATAAGTACATTAGTTGGAAACTGCATGCTTCTTCAGTCTGTGGAATAGGGAAATGCTTGTCCGTAGTTACTATATATGTATGGATGATCTAATTACCTTATAAGCTGCTCATAATAAATGGCTTCCACTGCAATTTTTAGTTCTTCATATCTACAAGGCACGTGTTTTCATATAAGCGTCTTTTCTTTGCAGTTGTTCACTTCCTCCATTATGTTGCAAAAAATCTGCATGCACTGGAAACAGAATCTCATTTTGTTTTTCCTTGGATTTTTGTTGGCACGACCTAATACTTTGATTCGACTAGTGATGTCTTTTTTCGAAAGTGGAGCGTACGTGCGTGCGTAAGTGCGTGTAAACCCACTTATCTCCGATTGGTATAATCTTATTATGTATAGAATAGAATTTTATATTATAATTAATGCGTTATTATCTATCTTTCTCGTTCAATTCCATTTTGATCGGGAAATTTCGAGTGTTAATCAACAAAAAATTATTAATCGAGTTTTTTTTTCCTGTAGAGTAGGTTATGAAATGGATGGAAAAGAAAAATGATTGAGTGGTAATATTTAATTTACTGTGAAAATAATAATCTATTTTGAATCACAAAGTTATTGTGAGACCCACTCCTTCAAAAATTTGCGACTCACAACAAGTTATTATTCTCACGGTAGTCTAAAATTTGTTTTGCTTGCAAAGCTCAATGGAAAAGAAGTCTCATAAAAATAGGTAGATATTAACAATTGGGCAAAACGAACGAATGGATAAAATCCGATTTTGGCTAGAGGAAGCTTGAGATGCTCCAATAGCTTTGGTTTTCAATGTCTTATATAGATACAGATATAATTTTATCGGTCGAAGGTCCTGATTATTTCCTCAAATCTACACGCCAATCCTTGATGAGCCTTTGATAAATTTGTAACAACTAGATCGGTCTAGCGATTAAAAGTAGTATTGATGTGTTTTTGTCAAGTAAATCTCTCAAAAGTGGTAGCAATTTGACAATTTAAGTTTGGAGGCGGCATTAAACACTTTCATATAATTCATAGGCTCAATTAAACATGTATCAAAAATTTAGGATCCCATTGCACAATAAATTAAAATTGAGGGGCTATATAAATTATGGGTTTTCCCTGACATAATTTGTTTTGACGAGGGAAGCACGGATTTTAGAGATCTCTTTTTTGTGGGATTTGGGGATCATCTTCATCCACAAAAATTGTCTCAAGCATCAGTTATTGTAGATATCGCCTTCCATCACAGCGTCTCAAGTTACGCTGAATGAATCTCCCCCATGGCCAATCATCACAAGTCCCAGCGCCGTTGCCGACAGGGGCGGTCATCTTCCCGACCTTCGTTAACCGTAGCGGTTTTCTTCTTCAGAGGCGCCCTTTTTTAGAGGGAGAAACAGATACCATACGCAGAGAGCTAAGAGGCTTCAAGAGTAGAAATCGATCCTCCAGGCTCGTCAACCGTCTCCGAAATTGCTTGTCGTCATTCATCACCGCCAGGCTCTAGTCCTGGAAGAGCGCAGGACCCGCTGCTTCGTTTCTCCCCCGGCCGAGAAGTCTGATTGATTCCGATCTCGACTGAAGCCTCACCACCTGGCACATATCCTCATTGGCGACGAGTTTCCATGGTTGTCTCGGGGTTTCGCTCGATCATCGATCGTGATTAGAACTCCGTTTCGTTTAGGCGTTTCTGGGTCATTGCACCGTTGGTCTATCTGTGAGAAGTGGCCCGAAGTTTTCGCAACGCTTCGACGATGATGACATGAGGTGAGCTTTTCTTGATCTTTTTCTCCTTTTATATTTTCATCGCGCTGTTCATGTGTTGAATTATTATCTATGACGCCATGAGTTCGAAGATCTTCGAGAATCAGTGGCGGTCGATGGTAGTGTTTTATTGATGGACGGTGGTCGGAGGTGACGGCCATGGCGCCAATGGTCGAAAGTAGTGAATAGCGAATTTTTATACATTTGTGGTTTAAGATTTGAGGGTAGATTGGTCTCTGTTGGTATTTGTGGAAGCGTGTGTTTAATGTGTGTGCAAGGGAGTGTTAAAAGAGAAGTACAAGGGAACAAAAAAGAACTTTTTATTATTGATTATAGTACAAAGGGAAGGGGAGGAGCTTGTTTACATTTGTTGTTCTACTACGCTCCCCCCTCTTTCCTATTTATAGGGTGCTCCACCAACTAAGTACAACATTCTAGATTTCTATAGAATGCTGTCCATGTAGGTTTCATCTAGGAAATTCTAGATTGTAGTTTAGCCACTCTTCTTCTAGAGACTTCTACATTTGTGCTTCTACACTTTTCTTTGCCACCTAAGCTAGATTTTCTTTTTAAAGGATTTTTCTTGTCTTTTCTAGCTAATATCACTCTTGAAGTTTCTAGAAATTGGATCAGTAATTTAACAGTCTCTGTTTGTAAACCTTGAAGTTCATGAAGGCATGGCATAAGTTGTGGCATGTCCGGTGACACCGTGAGGAAGACAATGGAGTAAAAAAAAGGAAGAGAAAGGATTAGAATTAGAGTGGGCCTAAATATGAAAGCTCGGATTGTGCCCATTAGCCCAAACTAGACAGATCAGCGTGCGGCCCATTTTCGGACCCAGCCCAAGGGCCCGGTCCGAATCCTCAATCTCAAAAACTAAAAAAGTATAAAAATTTAAAAGAATTTGAAAAAAAAAATTGGAAAATTGTTAGAGAAACAAACCTTGATTAGTTGTTAGGTCTTAGTATTAGAATTGGTTTAGTTTCAATTAGATAGTTAGGAATGGTTTAAGAATGATTTATTTTCTTTAATGATTACCTTTGTCAAGGTGTTTACTGGGTTGTGGTCTCTATCTAAGACAAGCAATTTAATGCAATTTGTGGGGACTTAAAATTTGTAAAATGGCTCTATTTGGAGTATTTTGACACCGGCTAGCAGCAATATTCTCGTAACTATTGTATCTCATGTCTTTGTATCTAGGAGTGATCGGTGCCATTTATTGAGATTGAGGACCGAGCCGAACCGAACCGACAAGTTTAGTTCATCTGATCCGGTCCTCAATCCCAAGAAAAAGGGAACTGATGGAACCAGCCACTTAGCAAACAAATATTAAAAATTTTAAAAATATTATAGTTATAAAAATTTAAAGGTTTTTTGTTATTTTTAAGAAATTAAAAAAATATTAAAAAAAAAAAACTCGGTCCAATCCATCGATTCGATCCAATATTTCCCCCAGAATAAGGAATCAAATAAAAAATCACCGATTTCATTTTATGGAATTGGGAACTAGACTGATGCCTCCATGATAAGACCAAACTGGCCAGACCGATCAGGTCTGGATAGTCCAATATGCTCATCCCTATCTGTATCTTATGTCTCTAGCAATTCAAGGACATCTAATTGCCATAATGGAGGGCGATTCTTTCTTCAGGTTAATATATAGGGGACAAAGTTAGCTCCTTTGCCGAAAATGAAGATAAAAACTTGAAATTGAAGGCAAGGACTTTGATATCCAATATGAGAGCCCAAATACATCCATATGATATATCTTAAGTGCATCCCCACTCTTTGTTGCAAGTTTTCAGTCACATGTCACATTCTTCCTAATCACTTACTCTGCATGTACGTGAGATGCCAAAATCTGTCATTCATTTTGCATCCATAGTGCAAAGTGCGGCAAACTCTCTTGTGAGACTATATTAAACCAAGAAGTATAAAAGAAATAGGGATCGAAGATATCCATATGGAATAGAATTATTGTGCTAATTTGGGCCTAGATTAAAAAAATTGCTAAATTAAAATGCCTAATCAAAAGCACTTACCATCTCTACTCCTTTAGGCGTTTGGTTTCACTTTTGCCTCATTCCTCATCTTTTTTACATGCTGATGGCTTAAGCATTTTCTTCTCTCTTCTATTCTTCACTTTCGTCCACTTTAATCCTCTATCTAGAGTAGTATTTTTTCTTTAAAAAAAAAATTCTATAATCTCTAAGCCATCCTCTTCAGATAAGGGAGTGCAAATTTCCTCAAAGGCATCGAGTTTTTCAAGCGTAGGTTGACAATCAAAGCTAAATAACATCTTCGCAGAGCCAAAATATTTTTTGTTTTTCAAAAAACAAAAAACTTATCCCTAAAGGTAAAATCCCCTTATAAATTTTGAGAAAGATATATATAAAAAAAAAACATATGATTTATCTGGCAAGGTTATCAATAATTAAAGATGTAATAAATAAACAAATTTTAATTTTGAATTCATTGAAAACCTAGTCTCACTCTTCTTTTTCGTTTGTTCTATAAAAGCATTATTCATTACTAGAATCTAAACAAAAAAGAGTCCATAAGGCTTGTGGAGGAGTAAAAAGCCAATTTGACGGTCAAATTTTTTAAAAGAAAATTGTTCAAAAGTCCTAAGTCTATTGTACTTTTGTCAATTTAGTTATAAATCTTTTGATTTTGCCAATTAAACCTAGTTTTAAAACAAAGAATCCATATTTTGCCCAAAATTGCAATTTCTACCAAGTTTTAAAACTTATTAACACAATCGCATGCTGTTTGATTTTGCTTCAAATTTGGATAACATGTGCAAGAGTGTACTTGTTAACATTAGATGAGTAATAGTACAAGATAACTTTCATTGCCCTCTGCCGCCCAAATTTTTTATTGAAGAAATAGTTCTTTTGTTCGATTGGGATCAAAGCACATGGTTTTCTAGGCTTAACTCAAGTATACGAATATGGTCCTATTGTCACCTCATCAACTTTAGAGGTGTCAAAATAGGTCATGGACCCATTTTTGGACTCATATTTTATTTATATGAGTTGTATATGGGTCATGGGCTTTTAAAAACTCAACTAAAAATTGGTCAAAAATGGGTCAAAACTTGTGATCAATTTTCGACCCATTTAAAACATCAAGTGGGTTGGAACCTTAAAAACCATTTCTAAATTTCCAACCCAAGCCCTACACAATCTTTCCCTCTTTAACTTTATAAAAATATGTTTTGTTAATAAAAAATCGAAATTATAATTATTTTTCATATTTCAATTTTCTTTTCTTTTCTTTTCTTTTTTTTCTTTCTTTTTCCCCCTTCCTTAGCCAGTGGCTAGCAGGGCGACGGCCGGCAACAAGCTAGGTGAGGCTCAAGCTCATTTTTGTGTTCAAGAGTTTTTAGATAAATCTCATTTTTGTTTTCTCCTTCATTCAATTTTTTGAGCTCATACAATTTATGAATCAAAGTCAAGGCACCGAAAGCTACCTTCACTGCAATTTTATTTGGTGTACCTTATCTCAAACTTGTTCCGTTGCAAAAGGTAACTTCATATATCAAGCTTTCTAGAAGCTTTTTGCACGTAGGTATAACTAATAGTATGAAGCATGTCTTCTCCAAAAGCTGCTTTAGAGATGCGTGTTTCTTCTAAATTTGCCCACTTCACAAACTATTCTGTTTGACCTTCATCAGAAGGCCAAAAGCAATCCTTCAAAATATTTGTATGCTATTCTTCCCTTTCATTTTGTAGCGCCATCTTTTTTTTCTTGAACTTTTTGCCAATGGACAGCATGATCTTGAGAATCTTCTTTTGCTTCAATCCTTGCGGAAGAAGCCAACACGAGTTGCCCAACATAATCTTCGAGCAAGTCACTCCCAAAATCAATTCCAAGCATGGCTGAGGGGTCCAACATGGTGTCTTGAGTAACTCCTGCCTTTCCATGCTTGACATATGCCTCTCTAAAGCAGCTTTTGGAGAAGCCATGCTTCATACTATCGGTTATACTTCTAGGCAAAAAGTTGCTAGAGAACTTGGGAAGGATAGATGGCATATGGAGTTACCTTTTATAGTAAAATGGGTTTGAGGTAAGGCTCGCTAGAGATCACAAGTGAAGGCAACTTCTGGTCGTGTGACTTTGGTTCATAAACTGGATGAGTTCAAACAGTTGAATGAAGGAGAAAACAAAAATGCGATCCATTTAAAAGCTCTTGAAGACAAGAAGGATGACATGCTCAATTCACTCTGGTGAATTAATGTGGTTGATATAGAGTCAACTTTATCGCATGTCTACGAAGTAATACTTAAAGATAGGGATGTTCTCAAGCTTCCTGCTAAAGCTTTGAAGAACCTTGGGACAATCTTTCAAGGTTCAGAGTTTGCTTACTGAAGAGTGAACATCTTGCAACATGAGGGTAACATTAAGGGAGACAAAGCTTCTAGTGAATTGCGCACGGCATCCTTTTTGTCTTCAATAGTTTTTAGATTAATCTCATTTTTGTTTTCTCTTTAAAGCAACTTTTGGAGAAGCCATGCATCATACTATTAGTTATACCTACATGTGAAAAGCTGCTAGAGAACATGAGAATGATAGACGACATATGAAGTTACCTTTTGTAGCAGAATGGATTCAAGATAAGGGAACCAAATAAAATCGTAAGTGAAGGTAGCTTCCGGTGCCCTGACTTTAATTCATAAAGAGGAGGAGCTAAAACAATCGAATGAAGGAGAAAACAAAATTGAGATTTATCTAAAAACTCTTCAAGACAAGAAGGATGCCTTGCTCAATTCACTATGGTGAATTAACATGGTTGATATTAAGTCACATTTATCACATGTCTGTCAAGCAGTACTTAAAGACCTCAATGCTTCTAGGAATGTTCTCAAGTTTTGTGCTAAAGTTTTGAAGAAGCTTGGGACAATCTTTCAAGGTTCTAAGTCTGCTTACAGAAAAGTGAATAGCTTGCAACATGATAGTAACATCAAACAAAAAAGTGAATAGCTTGCAACATGACAGTAACATCAAAGCAGACGAAGATTCAAGTCCCTAGAAGCATTAGGGTCTTTGAGAACTATTTGGCAAACATGCGATAAAGTTGACTCTACATCAAACACATTAATTCGTCAGAATAAATTAAGCATGGCATCCTTCTTGTATTCAAGAGTTTTTAGATAAATCTCATTTTTGTTTTTTGCTTCACTCAACTGTTTCAGCTCATCCGGTTTATTAATCATGGTCACAGCACCATAAGCTACCTTCACTTGTGATTTTATCTGGTGCCTTTTATCTTGAACCCATTTTGCTACAAAATGTAGCTTCATATATTATATATCCTTCGCAAGTTCTCTAGCAGTTTTTCGCCTATCGGTATAACCAATAGTATGAAGCATGACTTCTCTAAAGGCTGCTTTAGAGAGGCATATGTCAAGCATGGGAAGGCAAGAGTTACTCAAGACACCATGTTGGACCCCTCAGCTATGTTTGGGATGCTTTTTGGGAGTGACTTGTTTGAAGGTTATGTCGGCAACCTACATTGGCTTCTTCGAATAGGTCACTACCAAAAAGCATCTTAAACATGGCTGAGGGGTCCAACATGGTGTCTTGAGTAAATCTTGCATTCCCATGCTTGACATATGCCTCTCTAAAGCAGCCTTTGGAGAAGTCATGCTTCACACTATTGGTTATACCTATAGGTGAAAAAGCTACTAGAGAACTTGAGAAGGATAGACAATATATGAAGTTGCCTTTTGTAGCGGAATGGGTTTGAGATAAGGGGCACTAGATAAAATCACAAGTGAAGGCACTTCCGATGCCGTGACTTTGATTCATAAACTAGATAAGCTAAAACGGTTGAATGAAGGAGAAAAAAAAATGAGATTCATCTAAAAATTCTTGAAGACAAGAAGGATGCCATGCTCAATTCACTCTAGCAATTTAATGCAATCGATATGGAGTCAACTTTATCACATGTCTGCCAAGTAGTTTATAAAGACCTTAATGCTTCTAGGGATATTCCCAAGCTTCGTGCTTAGTTGAAAGTCCACATTCGTCATCCGCTAAGATATAGGATGGCCTAAAACTCTGTTTCAGATAAAAACACATCAAATAATCACCAAGCTACAATTATGGTCAATGCAAATGACAAGCTTTAAACACCCTACTTGGGCTAAATTCCAATCATGTTAGAAGCCCTTGAAAAAAAAAATGCAACAACTAGAGGGCTTAAAGAATGTCTACTACACGAGAGAGGTCAAACACACACAGCAAGGATTCCGGGTAAATAAAACATTATGAACTTGAAGCTTCGTCTGCTTTGATGTCACCCTCATGTTGCAAGTTGTTTGCTTTTTTGTAAGCAAATTTAGAACCTTGAAAGATTGTCCCAAGATTCTTCAAAGCTTTAGCACAATGCTTGACAACATCCCTAGAAGCATTAGGATCTTTAAGAACTACTTGGCGGACATGTGATAGAGTTCACTTTATATCAACCACATTAATTCGCCAGAGTGAATTGAGCATGGCATTCTTCTTGTCTTCAAGAGTTTTTAGATAAATTTCATTTTTGTTTTCTCCTTCATTCAACTATTTGAGCTCATACAATTTATGAATCAAAGTCACGGCACCAAAAGCTGCCTTCACTGTGATTTTATCCGGTGCTCCTTATCTCGAACCTTTTCCACTACGAAAGGTAACTTCATTTATTGTCTACCCTTCTCAAGTTCTCTAGTAGCTTTTCGCATGTAGATATAACTAATACTATGAAGTGTGGCTTCTCCAAAAGTTGCTTTAAAGATGCGTCTATCATTGTGGCTAATGTTCTATCTATGATGCTAAAAAGAGAAATGGAAAATGGCAGAAATAAGGGAATTAAACTAAATAGATTTTGTCCCTCATTATCTCATCTCATATTTGCAGATGATTTAATCTTATTCTTGGAAGGAAAATTGCTCAAATGTCAAAATATAGCTATGATCCTAAACCAAGGGATAAGTACACTAATGGTGCCATAAGTTGTGTACGGCGCTCACTTTGGTGCCAAAAGTTTCCGCCGGATCACTTAAGTGCCAAATCAGAGAAAAAACAATCACTTTGGTGCCACTGGCGAGAAATTCCGGCCAAAATGATTACATGGCTTTATATTTTAAAAAAAAATCGATAAACCCTTTAAACGACATTGTTTTCTGTCCTACTTAAGAAAACGACGTCGTTTTGCCATCCTATGTGGATGGCTTAGGAAAAACGACGCCGTATTCCTAATTTGTGATTGAAATTAGGGTTTTTTTTTTTTCATCCTCGCCGACCAAGCTTGCTCAGCCACCATCACTTGGCCACCGTGCTCGGCCACCATTGCTCGGCCACCATCGCTCGACGAAGAAGTGATGGGAAAATAGGAGGCGAGGGCAGCAGAGGAGGAGGAAGAAGGGGGATTGAAGGTGCAGAGAGAGAGAGAAGACGAGGAGTGCGAGGGAAACAAGGAGGGCGCAGATGGAGATGGTAGATTGGGCTCTGTTCAAAGAGTGGCTGGTGCTGGTGTTGTTCTTCGAGGAAGAAGACGCCGCTGCCATGGCTTCTCTATCTCTGTTGATGTTGTTCTTCGGGAAAGAAGAAGACATTGCCATGGCTTCTCTCTCTATTGGTGTTGTTATTCGGAGAAGAAGATGATGCTGCCATGGCTTCTCTCTCTCTGCGCTGGTGTTGTTCTTTGGGGAGGAAGACAACGCCACCGCCATGGCCTCTCTCTCTCTCTCTCTCTCTCTCTCTCTCTCTCTCTCTCTCTCTCAATTTGGGGATTTAGGGCTTCGACTTGGGGTTTAAGACGCCAAACGACGTCATTTGGTGGTTTACTTGCTGATTGGACTCTCCGGCGAGCCACATCAGTGTAAAAAATTAATAAAAAATGCCACGTTGGATTTCCGGCGGTTCAGATCGGCGTTGGCACCAAAGTGAGCATTTTTCAAATTTTTTGGCACTTAAGTGATCCGATGGAAACTTTTGGCACCAAAGTGAGTGCCGTACACAACTTATTCACCATTAGTGTACTTATCCCCCTAAACCAATCTTGTTTTGTGTCTGGATAAGCTATAAATTTGAACAAGTCTAGCATGCTCTTTAGTAAAGACTGTCCAAGAGAATTGAGGAGTAACTTGACTAATGAAATGAGAGAACTAGAGCTAGGAAAGTTGGGGAAATATCTCGGAATACCTTCTGATTGGGGTATATCTTAAAAGCAAATATCTGACTTGATTCTTGCAAGAGTCAACATGAAACTAGAGGGTTGGGAAAAGAACATTTTATCAAAGGTAGGGAAAGAAATCCTTCTTAAAACTGTGGTGCAAGCTCTACCGCAATATGCTATGTCTCTTTTTAAAATCCTCCTATCTATTTGCTGTGCCATTGATAGGAAAATAGTAGCTAGTGGAAAAATAATGAGAATAAGGCAGTTTGCATTGGAGAAACTGAGACACACTTAAATTAAGAGAGGATGAAGGTGGGCTAGGCTTTCAAGATCTAATTAAATTCAATGAAGCGTTATTGGGTTGGCAAGCATGGAGGCTAATTTAGAATCCTAATTCTCTTTGGAGTCGAATTCTTAAATAACTATACTTTCTACGCACAGATGCATTACATGCAGAGAAAGGCTCAAGACCATCTTGGGGTTGGCAAAGTCTAATCTTGGGAAGAAACACTATAAATCATTCATCACAGTGGGTGGTTGGAAATGGAGAAAAAATCAGTATTAGGAATGATTAGCAATGACTGAGAGGTTTAATTAGAGGACCTGTAAATAGAGATGACCCATCATGGGTTTCAAAACTGATAAATAGAGAGAATGCAACCTGGAAGGAAAATAGAATGCTAGAACTTTTTGACCACAAAGTGTCCTAAGAAATTCTAGCTATCCACCTTAACCCTTAATTCCCAGAGGACAAATTGGTTTGGAAGCCAACCAAAGCAGGCCAATTCACAGTCAAGAGTGCATATAACAAGCTCAAGGCACAAGGAGAAATCCAAAAGCAAAACCACGCATCATCGTCCTATCAAGCACCACAGACATTGTGGAACAAAATATGGAATGCCCAACTATAGCCTAAAGTCAGATTCTTCCTTTGGCAAATTTGTCAAAATGCATTAGCAACAAAGGAGAACTTATATCGTAGACATATTATACCTAAGGCCACTTGCATTATCTATAACAAATACCCAGAATCAATCGAGCATCTCTTCCTCCTTTGTTCATGGACGAAACAAGTCTGGGATGGCGCTGAAGTGAAAATACAAAAAGATGGTCATAGGGTAACTTGGATAGAGGAATGGTGGCAAAATTTCAACATACCTCAATTTCTTTCAAGCGACTAGCCCTATTACTATGGTAGATCTAGAAATCCTGTAACGATTAGTTGTTAAGAGCCAAATCGTTGAGTCCTCAACACACAATCACCTCAGCAAAAGCCATGGAGGAAAACTTCAACAGATAGGTGGGAAAACATACCCAAAAAGAGCATATGCGGACTCACCCACCTCAAATCTAGACTCCTTCATCGCACGATGTGCTCAAAATCAATGTTGATGGTTCTTTTCTTCAAGAGACAGGGGAAGCAACTGTAGCTCATGTTTGCCGAGACAGTAGAGGTGTCCTCATAGATGGATTTGCACGCACGGTGCAAGCTTCCTCAGTGATCCAGGCAGAAGTAGAAGCGGCGTTACAAACCCTAAAGTACTTTGAAGGGAAAGATGAATTGCAGATGGAGATGAAGACCGACAACTCTAAACTAGCAAAGGCTTTGGTGGAAGGTACACCGTGGGTCAACTAGGAAATAGACGCGCTGACATTCGAAGTCCAAGCATGTGTTAAAACCTTCCCAAATATGAGAATAACCCATTGTTGAAGAGAGTGTAGTCAAGTGGCGGACTGGGTCATCAAGGCCCATCAAAGAGAGGCCCTTCCAGCTAATTAGATTTTTTATCCCCCATCTTGTCTTTTAGATTTGTTATGTTCTGAAGCTCATGCTTCTACTATCCAAACTCTTACTTGAATGAGAACTTTATAAATGCTTTTTTTGATTGAAAGAAGGAAAAAAAAAAACATAAACTCATCCTACCGTGTGCTGAGGTCCAAAGGGGTCAACATTTGATTCTCCTTAGTTAATTGTTTCTATCACGTGGTCAATGGGACCTTGCTGCTTTCTCAATTGTTCTTGATATCTAACGGAAGTTTTAGGCTAATTTTTCTTATTATTGTGTTTATTGAAGAGCTGATATTTTTACTCACCTATATGGGAAGCAATAAATTGATTGAGGAAGATGAAGATGGCATGCATAAATATACAATGTGGGTCCTAACTTAAAAAGTTAAAACTTCATATCTCCCAACACATTCCCTTAGAAAATTGAAGCCAAAGAAGATGTTAGCGCAAATTGCATTAAATCTTTTGTCACAAAAAAAGATGAAGGATGAAGGTTGTCTTGTTGTCCGCAATGTTTCACAACTCTTTACTTATTGCCACTATGCTTGATATACATTGCAATCGAGTCGCTTGAATTGTATGTTAGCGTATGTAGTATAACTGAAATGCCGTAAACTATTATCTTTGAATTGCCACAATACTGTGAAAATAAACCTTAAGATCATATAAAAATCATGAACATCTTGGACTTGCGTATAAAAGCAGAGATATCCACAAAAATGTACATTAATAGTTGGAAGGTCATAAATGACTTAATTTAGTCAATTCAAGGTTTCTTCATGATATCCACTTTGCACAATAAGATTATGGCAACAATTCAAAAACTAAGGATTTAACACATTTCGGCTATATCGCGTATGCTTATAGACAATTTGAGTAACTCGAGTGCAATATCTATCAAGCATAGCAGCATAAGTAATAAGTTTTGAAACCACATTTGAGAGACAACCTTTATCTTTTGTGACAAAAGATCTAATGCAATTTAAATAGCATCTTCTTCGGCTTCCTTAACCTAGGGAACATGTTGGGAGATGTGAAGCTTTAACTACCTAGGGAACATGTTGGGAGATGTGAAGCTTTAACTATGTAATTTAGGACCTACATTATACATTTTCCTCAACACCCGGACCCTTAGGGTGCCAAAACTTGGCAGGCAGGACACTTAAGCTCCGTTTGGCAAAGCTTATGTTTTTTTTTCTGTTGTTTTGCTCTTCAAAATAGAAAAAATAATAGAAATTCATTTGGTAACTTCAATTAACTTTTTTATTCCCCAGGATAGAAAAGTGACCAGGGAAGAGATTTGAAATAGAAACAAGAAATAGAAAAAAAAAAAAGTAGTTTTTTATTCTCAAGAATAATTTCTAGAAATAAGTCTATTTTTTTCTTTTCTTTTCTTCTTCTTCCTTGTCGCTCATGGCCATTGTCGCCGGCTGTCGGCCATTGGCAACAATCGGCGACAAAAAAAAAAAATCTTAATTTTTTTTTTAAAAAATTAAAAAATACCATGTTTGTGGATTGTACCAAACGCATTCTTGTTCTTTTTTTATTCCGATGATAGAAATTTTGTGAAGTTACCAACCGCATTCTTTTACTCATAATTATTCTAGGGAATAGAAATAGAAAAAGACTATCTAAAAGGAAATTGTTCCCCGAAATAAAATATTACCAAACAAACTCTTAAGTGCCAAAAGTTAGGAAATGTACACTTAAGTGCTAAAATCAGAGTAAAATGGAACGGTTAAGTGTTGATAGCGAAAAAATTTGGTCAAATGCTAATGTGGCATTTTTCCTACGAGACAAGTGCAAAACAATGTTGTTTTGCATACTAACGTGACTAAGATAAGCAAAAAACAACGTCCTTTTGCCTCGAATTCAAATTTTAATATTGAATTCGAATTTTAATATAAATATTAATTAAATTAAATTTAAAACTAAATTATTTTAGAAAAGGCGAAGAAGAAGTTGCAGAAAGTGGGCGAGTGTTGTGTAAACCCTTGCCTTTCTACAATCTCTTCACCTGCTATTTTAAATTTAATTTAATTAAGATTTATACTAAAATTAAAACACAAAGCAAAATGACATCATTTTGCCTCTTTTTTCCTAACTTAACTCTTCGGTGAGCCATGTATGCAAGCTATATTAATAAAAAAAAATTGCCATGTAAGATTTCAACTAGGGTTGTCGAACTTAGTACTCAGGTGTCTGAATTTTCAAAAAAAAAAAAAAAAGAACTTCCGGCTAGGGTTGCCAAACTTGGCAATTAAGGCCCTATTTGGTAACCATCTCCGGAATAACTATTTATGTTCTTTTAATCCCCAGAACAAAAAAAAAATCCTTTGATAAAATTTTTGTTTCCGGGAATATATTTGGAACAAAATCAAGAAGTGGAAAAAAGTTGTTTCTTATTCCTCGGAACAATTTCAAGAATCAAGTCTAACTTTATTTTTTTTTTCCTTTCTTTTCTTTTCTTTCTTTCTCCTTCTCTCTTCTTCTTCTTCTTCTTCTTCTTCTTCTTCTTCTTCTTCCTTCCAGCCCTAATTGGTCACCGACCACTACCGTCACCGCCGACGGTGAGTGGCGACTGACTGGGCGAGATTCGACAAGCTCGCTGGAGCCCGCCTAGCCACGGCAAGCCTCAGCCTCGCCAAATCTGGGCTAGGCTGAGCCTCGTTGGTGACCAAGCAATCTAGCGAGGCTTAGCCTTGCCTGGCCACCAATGAGACTCGGCCTCACCCAGGTGGCGCAAGGTCAGTCTTGCCCTAGCCTAGCAAGGCCAATCTTGAGCTGGCTAGCAGGGCCGAGCCTCGCTAGTGGCTGGGCGAGGCTTGCCTTGAGAGATTTAACAAGGAGAGCCTCGCCAGTCGACGTGAGGCTTGGCCTTGCCAGGCCAAGGCGAGGCCGATCTCATCCCACCTAGGCGAGGTTGAACCTCACCTTGCCACCGGCAAGGCCCAGTCTTGCCTAGATCTGGCCAAGCAAGCCTTCGGCAAGCTTGTGGAAGCCTCATCCTAGCCCCAGGAGGCTCCAATGAACTCACCAAACCTCGCTCAGCTAGTCACCAACCACAAAGAAGGAGGAAGAAGAAGAAAAAAAGGGAAAAGAAAAGAAATAATAAAATAAAAAGAAAAAAGAGAAAAATATAATAAAAAATTAAGAATCCTACCAAACACATTTCTATCCCTAGAATAGATATTTTATGTAGTTACCAATCGTACTCTTTTGCCAAGAAATTATTCATGGGAACAGAATTAGAAAAAATCATTTCTAATAAAAAAGTTATTTCCAAGAATATAATAGTTACCAAACGTGTCCTAAGTATCTCCTTATGCCAAGTTTTGGCACTTACGTTGCACTTTTGCCCATCTTCCTCAATTGACTTAGTGCTTTCCATTTAATCATGTAAAAAGTTCGTCTTTCAATGAGAAAACATAAAGTGGTTTCAAACTGCCATTTCAATTGCTGATGTGGTGTGTGTTTTTTACTCATGTCCAATAATAAGATGACATGTGGTTGCTGAGTTGGAATAAGAAAACTAAAAATATAAAATTCTCCCTTTCTTCCTCCTTTATCCTTCGAGGAGTAATAGCAAGAAGATGACCTTTGATGACCACAGTCGTCGTCGTCTTCATCGGCGTCCCTCATCCATGACCCTCATCACCTTTGTCAACGTCCCTCGTCCATGGCCAAACGAGTTGTCATCGCTCGCGGTTTGGCTCCAAATTTGGCGAACTTCCAAATTGAGCCACCCTTTCTAGTGTTGCTCGACGCTGATGACCTTCGACAGCCATGGTCGTCGTCATCTTTGTCGGCATCCCTCATCCATGACCCTCGTCACCTTCGTGAGCATCCCTCCTCCATGGTCGAACAAGTTGTCATCGCTCACGACCTGGCTCCAGATTTGGCCGAACTTCCAAATTGAGCCGCCCCTTCTAGCGTTGCTCGACATCAATGACAGTCATGGACAAACGACATGATGCCTGAATGCATTCAGCCATGGATGGCTAGATTTGCATATTTGGTGAGCGATGCCAACAAAGGTGACGACCATGGACTAGGGACACAATGCCAGATTTGGAGGTTGGAAAAAGCTAGAAAAAAAGGGGTCGGAAGGGAGGCTCAGGCCAACTGCGAGTGATCTCAGAAGTGGTCCTCCACCATCCATGGTTGAAAACTTTGATTGTCCATGGTTCACAAGGAGCCTCATCCACAAATCTCGCAACCGCAGATTGTCCGTGAGAGTGAGTTTTGACGGTGAGCTCCAAATCTCGTCCATGGATGAACGATGTCAATAATGGAAGCTTCTCTGGTTCATTGCATTTTTCAGATCCCTCATCGAGACTACTTGAGTTTTTCTATCGTTGAGCTGGGATGGAGGAGAACGAAGGAGGGAGGAGGAAGAAGGGGAGAATTTGGTCTTTTTACTTTTTTTATTCCAACTCGGCAGCCACATGTCATCTTATTATTAGACATGAGTCAAAAACGCACACCACATCAACAATTGACGCGGCGTTTTGAAATCAGTAAATATTTTCTCCCTTTCAATAGACATAATAACATGGAACAACAAGGTCCCATTGACCACATGACAAAATTTTTTATTTAACGAGAATAAAAGTTTACGCCCATTGGACGTGTGTAAAAAAGAGTATGAATTATGTTTAAAATAATTGGGCAAGTTCTTGCATATTATTAGCTTTTATAAGACAATATTAATTACCGACAAAAAAATATCAATGAGGAAAAAAGTAGAGATATCCAATTGACCTACATTTATGGTTGGAAGGTTTTAGGCGATTGAAACAGGTTTGTTCATGATTTCTTCAAGATATCCAATTTGCAAGAACATAATATGGCTCTATCAAAGTTATTTTACTTGATTATGTGGGAACTAATCAATCGATTGAGGAAAATGAAGATAGGATATGTACAATGTGGGTACTAGTTTAGACGGCTAAAGCATCAAATCTCTTAAGGCATTCCCTAGAAAAAGAGAGCTAAAGAAGATAATGCACAAATTGCATTAGATATTTTGTCACAAATGATGAAGAATGAAGGTCGTTCCCTCATCCATGAGGTTTTATAATCCTTTACTATTGCTGCTAGACTTGATATACATTGTAATTGAGTCATATGAGTTGTCCATTAGCATATGTGGTATAGCTGGAATGCTGATAATCATTATCTATGAATTGTCAGTACATTTTTATTGTTTAAGACCTTCCATCTATGGATGTACAAGTGGATATCTCTATTTTTTTCCTCATTAATGTTGTCTTATGAAAGCTGATGAAGTGCAAGAATGTGCCTTTCTATGGTTGTTAACGTAATTCATCCTGCTGTGCACAAGTCCAAAGGTGTCAGCACTTGATTGTCCTTATTTGAATGTTTTAGTCAAGAGGTCAATTAGACTTTGTTGATTTCTTATTGCTTCTAATATCATACTGGTTTTTTAGGTTAATTTTATTGGTATTGTGTTTGTTGAAGTGTTGATAGTTTATGGGAAGCATAAAGCTTTTGGGGTGTCTGTATCTAGAAATTATGTGTCCACCTATGCCAAGTTTTGACACTTGGGGTGTCTATATCTCAAAATTTATCTATAAGAATTTTGAACTGAAGCATATGGGAGAGGCAATGTATGTGATATTAGATCGGTACTCAAACGTGTCGGATCAAGCCGCGATCCTTGATTCGTGCCCGGCATGATGTACAGTTTTGGAAAGGTAAAGCATATTATATAGTTGGCATGATTCACGCCCTCGAGCTTTGCTTGTATTGGCTAAGATGAAAGATGATAAACCGGCTTGTGTGATGCACAACGTGTGATCATCTAATTAAAGATAAGAATTGTTGCCACATAAGATGGCGATTATGCCCCCACGCCAATGGGATGTTGTGATAATTCTAGCCGTCATCCTTGAATTAGAAGATGTTTCCCAATTAAGTTCGAATGTCCGGTGGATTCCAGAAGAACCAATGGATTTCGGTCAATTAATAATGAATCTAGTAATGAGTTCCTCATATTATAGAATGATCTTGGTTTATACTTGCATATTATTGAGTGAGGCGTAAGTTCTCATATTATGGAATGATTCTCGGTTTATGCTTGCATATAATTGACTGAGGATTTCTCATGTTCTAATCAAGATAAAGCTTTTCTTTTGCTATTGATTTGTCATTGACTTATTAATGCAATTATGTCCACGTGGTTGTTTGATGGCGAGGCATCCTCCTACTCGAAAATTAGTAAATTTACTTACTGAGTTCATGACTCACCCAGTTGTTTTTAAAAATTGTAAGCATGGAGGTCTCACACAATTTTTGGAGTTGCAGTATCTCTAACAGAGCTAAGGTTTACCTCGACCTTTTAAGCATAAAACATATAGTGGTTGTAAATATAATGGCTAGTGAGAAAAATATTGTAAGTATAACTGATGTAATTATATATTTGTAAGTGATTGTTTTCCTAGCTATTTATCGTTGTATGATTATTGTATGTACACTTCCGCACATGCTTAAATTGAATATTAAAAATAAACGGGTCAGTGATGGGCCTACGATGTTGCAAAAATAATTCCCACTACTTGTGACCTTGGAGATTGAGTTGGGGTCATTACATTAATGGAGAGTAAATTTGTCACAAACGTACCAATTTGAGATTTTGGTGATAAAAAAATAAGTTTGGGGGTAAATTTACTATAGCTGTACTTATTTAAGGTTTTTTGTGGTGAAAAAATTAGTTTGAAATAAAATTATCACAAGAATATCAATTTGGGATTTTCGCAGTATGGAATAATGATACAAACAGTCCTTAAACTTTAGCCCAAATGTAATTTGGTCCCAAAACTTTTAATTTATTCAATGTGATCCTTGAACTTTAACACAATGTGCAATGTGGTCTATAAATTTTTAATTTCTTAATCTAGCCTCTGAACTTTTGGTACATGTCCAATTCAAACTCTGAACTGTATGAAAATGTTCAAGGACTACATTGAGCAAATTAGAAATTCAAGGACCGAATTACACATTGAGTTAAAGTTTAAGGATCGCATTAAATAAATTAAAAATTTATGAACTAAATTATATATTTAACTAAAATTCATGAACTATTTATGTCATGTGTCACTTTCTTTATATATATATTTTTATCAAGAACGAGTAAAATTAGATAAGAGAGACCAAAAAGGAAAGGCAAGACCTACACAAAGGAGGGTTGAGAAACCTGAGCTTGCATTGAAGCTTGACTTTTGACTTTTGTCACCTTCAGGTTTTCGTTTCTTTTTCTCATTTTACTAATGGGATTTCCAGTCCGCCAGACGACAAAATTGAACTTTTACTTTGAATGCGTAATGCAAATTAAGAAAAGAAAAAAGGCACCTATTTCCCACAGATCCGTTGAGAAAAAAAAAAAAGAGAGGATACAATCACAATTAAATCAAGTTACTTTATCTATAGCACTAAAAAAAATATTCAATTAAATGTAAGAGCACAAACGAGCATAACAAACTATTTTAGCCGTATTGTTTGGGATTAAAAATCAACAGATAATGGTCCATTTCCGAAATAAAAATATTTTAATTTAATAGTATAGAGCAACCTTAGGTGAGAACCATTTACTTGGTTAGGTTTAGCTACAAACCTCACTTAATCAAAAAGAAAATTTATTTATTTATGCACTAAATTTATTGACTTAGTTCAATTTTATCAGTTTCCAAAGTTATAAACCAAAACGTAATCAATAGAAAAAAATAATCTAAACCAAAACCAAATAAATAAACCCTTAAGCTGAGCTCATCGGTTCCCAGCAACTCCATTTATTTTGCAAAATTTGGATAATTGAAAAAATATTTTCTTCAAAATGATTATTTATATTGTTCGAAATAATTAGTTAACAAAAATTGTTTTCTTCATCGTTGTCTAATCATTTTCCTGGATGGCGAAGTAACTTTTCATTTATTAATTTTTATAAATGATATAAAATGATTATATTTATAAAATAATTTTAAATTAGGGTTAATGCCACCAAAACCTCAAGTCGGTACACATATGAAAATTTTATCCCAAATTAATATTTTGATTATTAAAAACCACAAGCCGGTATACTCATAACGAATTTACCATCAATTAGTTTATGTTAAATTGGATTAATATAGTACAGAAAATCACAAAATATTACCATGATAAATGGACGGTAAAAATCCAAGCAAGTACATATGTCAACTGTCATGTGTCATCTAATTCAACAACTTAATAATAGAATTTAACGGAAACTATTAAAGGGCAAATCTTCACAGATGTACCACTTTGAGGGTTTTTTTGATAAATTCGTCATAGATGTATCAATTTAGGATTTTTCATGGTATTAACTATTTAAATTATTTATTTTCTTAATTTTACCAAAAAAACTATTTAAATTATTCATTTTTCAATTTGGTCGTGCTGGGTTTATTGATTTGCAATTACGTTCAACTTGATCCGAAGTAAAACCCTAAATGGGCCCTCGTGCGTTAAAAGCCCATCTTCACAGCTCCTCCCATGTCCCTCTAAAACTCTCACTGACGAAACCGATCGGAAGAGAGCGCGGGCGCCGGAGGATTCGGAAGAGCCCGGAATCGCTAAACCTCTCGGAGCTCCGATCAGCGGCGGCGACCGGTTCCGGTTCCGACGACCGCCGCGAAGGGCCTTGGGGATCGAATTCCAGCGGCGGCGGAGAAGATGCCTCAGGTGAAGATCATCGCCAGGAACTTCATGGACATGGTCGCGGCCCTGCCCGCCATGAAGCTCGACCAGCTCTACCAGAACGCCTTCATCTGCGAGGCGATTCTCAGGTCTCTCTCTCTCTCTCTCTCTCTCTCTCGCTCTCGCTCTCTTCAATCGCAATCGTCATTCGGTCCGCCGAGAATGAACTTGAACGAATGAGAGAGATCGTCGGCTTCTGGCTGATCGCAAACACTCAGCTCACTGCATCAGCTCCGATGGAATTGTACTTCAAAACGCCTTTTTTTTTGCCGTCATTGCAGACTAGTGAGCATTGAGCATCCTATGCATCGGTGTACACTGTAGAAATAGCGAGTTGAACTTGTATAAAATGAAAGCAATTTCGACACCTGAGGGGGGGGGGGGGGTGTTGAGGGTGGCCGATGTGATTTCGTTCTTGTTGCGCTCAGGTCGCTGCCCCCGTTGGCGAAGAAGTACGTGATACAGATGCTGTACATCGAAGAGGCAGTGACAACCAAGTCGATCGAGGAGTGGGTCCTTCCGGACGGACTCTCCAAGCATAAAGTCGCGATCGACCGGCTGCTTCAGTTGAGGATCTTCTCCGAGGCTTTTGACAGGTGAAATGAGTCTTCTGTTTGATTTTCTCTTCATAACTGTATATTGCCCCGAGATGAGGATGAGGTCTTGGACGGATTGTATGCTTACCTTTATATTCCTAGTATTTTTTTTCCCTGCCTAGAAATGTTCCTAGTGTAGCAATAGAGAACAGTTGGAGAAGTGGGAAGTTTGACACTCAACTTTATGAGAATTTTAGCTTCCTTGGGATTGAATGAAATTTTTATAGGCCTGCTCATGTTTCATAGGTCGAGCTCAAAGGCAAGTAGATTGTGTGACGGTACACCCTTTTTTGGTAAAAATGCCTTCCCCGGCCCTTCCTTTACATCTTTGTAAACCCTACAAACAAATCAAGACGTCTGGGATAAGTAAGTTGGTAACCATATGCTTCTTCAGTCTGCGGAATAGTGAAATGCTTGTCTGTAGTTACCATATATATGGCTGATCTAATTACCTCATAAGCTGCTCGTAATAAATGGCTTCCACTGTATAAGTTTCTGTAGAAAGTTGTTCGAGCAATTTTTAATTCTTCATATCTACAAAGCACGTGATTTCATATAAGCATCTTTTCTTTGCAGTTGTTCACCTCCTATGTTATTTTGCAAAAAATTCTGCATGCACTGGAAACAGAAATTCATTTTGTTTTTCCTTGGATTTATGCATGTCAATTTACTTGTTTTCTTTATTGTTAAATTTTCTTTGTGCTACATCCTATACCTGTTGACATTAGAAGTGGTTCAGAGATGCATTGCCAATTACCCCTCTCTCGCACTCTCTCTTTCTCTCTCTGGGTTGTGAGGGTAATCAGAATAAGCATTTGCACTTCGTGGAAATTCAAGAGAGAATTTCGTATTATAAACTTTTTGATTTGTTTTAACTATGTCGGTTTCTGAATTTAAAATTGTAATGGCAGAAGTAGTGGAACCAGCTACAGGCTAAATCCAACCTTTCAGTCTAACCTCCAGAAACACATAACCTGTGGGTAAGTTACAGATTTGTTTGTGGCTTCTATTTCTTTCATTTTTTATTTTTTTAGGATCTGGTGGGATAGAGAGGAACGATGCTTTGTTTGAATTTATCTTGGGTAATATGTAGCTCGGGTTTGCATTGAGACATCAGTATGTTTCAAGATTTTGTCAAGAACTGAGAACTCAACCTTTTGTTTAAGTAGCACTTGAAGCCCAATGATAAGATATGATTTTTGTTGTATAGCTTCTGCTGGAATTTTTATTTATCATACATTGCAGAAAATTGAAAAACTTTACAATGCTTCACAGGTTCTGGATCACCAATTTGACATATACCCTTAAGCATTCATTTTGAATTAAGTCAGACTGATGAAAGCTATCATACATAGATCCTTTTTTGCGTTTTATCTTGTTCCTACCTAATTAAGGATCATATAGTCCCCCTTTTTTGTTGTATATTATCTTTTCTGCCTTTGCCAATCTTAAGAACATGGTATCACATTTATGCTAGCATGTCTCCGCTGCTCATTTTTCTCCTTGCTTCTGTTTTTTTCTCATATTACTGCATCAAATCATGGCTGAAGATGGATAGATACATATAGTACTGATACATATTAATAGATCATCCTGGTGAGGCATATTCATGGCATTAGAATTATTGGGATATCTTCCGTCACCAAGTATTTTTCCTGTAAATTGCCAAATATTGGACTTCAGCTTAGTTCATCAGTTGTTTTTCTTGACACAATCCTTAGTGCATGACTGAAAGTTGAACCATGCAGAGGAGTTTTGCCAAGGGAACCAATGCCATCAAACATCACCGCCAGGCTCCCAAGCTTGGAGGATCTCGCGGCCTTTGCTCTTGAACAATGGGAGGTGAGAATTTTCTTCTTCTTCTTCTTCTTCTTCTTCTTCTTCTTCTTCTTCTTCTTCTTCTTCTTGGGTCTTTCTTCTTACAGATGGCTGCATTGACTCTTCTTAAAGTCTTGCTCATTTGACTGAATTTATCAGTTTAATTAGCCGCCATTGATTGGTTTTGTTACTTCATTTACTTTGCTCTTTCATGAAGCTTCAATTGTGATAAAACAGTGTTTTCTTCTGCAACTTATAAACTCAACCCAAGCTGAAAAGATGACAAATATAAGTCCCTCTATGATGAGAATCTTCCAAAGGGGACTTCTAACTCAGAGGTTGTTTATTTTTTTTCACATATATTATATGTTTGGAGGTCTTTTTGGATGGTTGCAAATCTGGTTGATTGGTGACTGGTCTGTGCCATTTCTACAGGGACAAAGAACCTCCTAGGTTAACTGAGAGTGGCTTCCAGTTCTTGGTACGCATAAAAGAATCATGACCCACTTTTAAGTCTGTTGGCATGTCTGTTGGCATATTCTTTAATAATAGTTGCTTCGTGTGAACTGCAGTTGATGGATACAAATGCACAACTATGGTACATCATCAGAGAATACATATCAAATTCTGAGGTATGGTTGTATAATGAATAATATTCATATATGTACAGCCACCTTATTCCTTTTATTTCCTCTGTATGTGACCAGTTAGAATCCTCCTTTTCAAGTCATTCCTTAAAGGTCATGTTCATGAAATAAGAATAACTTGAATTATTGGCTAATTCTAAGAGGATTTTAGCTATTCAATAGCATAAACCATGATTGGCTCTGTAATGACACAATCTGAGAGCTCTGCAAAGTAATTGTCTTTTCACTCAACTCTGTTGGTGACTACTTGCATTTGGATATTGCTTGTCCTAGTGGAATTTGTGATCCTAATGCAGTGGGTGTTTGGGCTCCTGAATATTCACATCTTGATCAACATGATTCCAGGAGATGAGCCATTGAGACATATACATCTTCTAGCTTCTTCACAAGTATAGTTGGGGGGTCCATTATTGCAGTGGCAAGTTTAGAGTTTGACTAAGTGGAGAGACTAATTTGGAGATAATACCCTCCTTTCTGTGGAAATTCAAAGCAGAAACCTTTCTTGTCTCACCAGCCTCACTGGCTTAAGGGACTGAGAGTGTAATGCTGTCTTGTGGAATCACAAAAGAGTGTAAGGGGGTTTCAACTCGCTTCTCCTGTAATCTCTTCTTCAATGATGTTGAGCTTTAAGTCTGATGCACTTTAAGGCATTACCTACAGCTATAGCCTTTTTTTAGTCTTTCATCGTGGGCCTTTCTTTCTCATGAAAGAGTTATAAAAAGAATTACGATTACTCAAGAATAGGATAGTGCTGTACCCCAATTGTCGACACCATTAGTGTCATTGAGTTTGTCCGTTGGCTTGACAACCTGACATTTTGTTGATTTGTTTTGTCAAAAACACTTTGCTGATGAAATTTCATTCAATAGAGATGACATGTTCATTTATTTGCAGTATCCGCTGCTCTCTTTCTAAATGGAGTCTCAATTTGGTGCAGGAGCGAGATGTAGATTCAGCTGATCTGATTTCATTTCTGCTTGAGCTTAGTTTTCATGCTACAGGAGAGGTATGGTAGTTTAAATGTGTTATGTTCATGCACAAAGTTTCACAGGACATAAGTTTTCTATGAGATAAATCTCTTGAGGTTGTGCAATGTTTGCCTGAAAAGCTTTGCTTAGGTGACTCACTATGACTCTGTTGTGCTTGTCAAACGTGTGCTAGGCATATAACATGAATACACTGACTGAAGTCCAGAGGAACACACTCAAGGACCTTGCTGACTTGGGCTTAGTCAAACTTCAACAGGTATGGCAGCTCTTTAGTTCTTTTTTATTGGTGCAAGATGTAGCACTTGCTTTATAAATAAAACCTTTTAATGGATTTATTGCTACTTTTATGTGTATATTCCCAGGGAAGAAAAGAAAGTTGGTTCATACCAACCAAATTAACTACTAATCTCTCCGTGAGTTTGACTGATTCATCATCTAGAAAAGAGGTATTTCCTTTGCGTATTTGATATGACTGTGGGCACTATGTTTTTGTTCTTTATTTTGCAAACAATAGCTTCTTTGTTGATTCATGAAAAGGTGTAATTACTTTTGTTATTTTTTCTATAAATTAACATTGCACAAACATGCACAACTGAATACCCGTTTTACAACAACCTCTTGAATTGCTAATTGCTGTATTGATTGATTAAGTGTTGCTAACAATTCAGGCCAGGTCTCAAGGACAGTAATTGTAAGACATGCTTTTTTCTAGTTGCAAACATTAGACAAACCATGACCTTTTCTTTACCTGCATGTTTTTCTAGCACTTGTGGAAGGGCTTTAAATTTGTCCAAATGCTGCCACTGATCTGTTATGTCTTAGAAAGTTCTATGTTCTCCCTTGAAATTTGAACCACTATTACTTTTGGAAGTTCGATGTGTTCTCCATTGGGACATTACACCTCCAGTATTATGCATGTTATGCTGTTAAAATTTTTAATTTGGTTTGTTCTCTCTGCAGGGATTTGTTGTTGTGGAAACAAATTTTAGGATTTATGCGTACTCAACATCTAAGTTGCATTGTGAAATTCTGCGACTTTTCTCAAGGTATGGTCATAAAAAAGTTGGATTAGGAAACAGAAAGAAACTGGATTTGAGCAAGCATGCAATACATCAAATGAAATTGCACCACTGCTTAATTTTATTCCATATTAATGTTTTTCCTAGTCTGAATCTCTGCCTGCTTTCTTCTTTCCACATTTTCTATTCTGTCTGGTCATGGAACTTTCTGATCTCATTTTGTTCACCATTTGAATTGCGGGGTGTTATATAGGCTGGGAACCTGCACTCTTTCTGGGAAAAGGAATCAATCTTTGTCATCTTTCCTTTACTGGGCCCTGGGGCCAATATGCTTATCTACTGGCCACTATGCAGAAACCCAAATCTTAAATCATGTTTTGTTTGAGGTGTTCATGTGGAGCAGCCAATTGCTCTACTTACTTTAATGTTTTTGGATCCCTTGTGGGCAAATCCAGTGAAGTAAGTCTTGAGTTCAAGATGACAAGCATTAAATTAGTTGTGATTGTCTATCCATTATTACAGGAGAACTTTCTTTTCAAAGCTAAAATCCCATGCCCACTCTTGCAAGACAAGACTGACTTATGTCTGCATGGAATTAACAATAACTGTTTTGGGCAAATATCTGGATTTTTTTTATGGTTCAATTAGAACCTGTCACGATATAATTTTATGCACGTCCTAAATTTGAGAACTTGACAATTGTGTGGGTTTTTTGATAGATGGGAAAGCGAGCAACTTAGTGCCTCTTCAAACAGTCTCTCATAACTTAGAATCTCTTGAGAATAGATTCAAACTGCACATCTTCTTAGCACGGTGCTAAATGGGTTTAAAGGAATATGAAGATTATATCCTGGCCAATGAGTCCTTAATTGTGAATTAGCAAGGTACAGAATGAACAATTAGATGTTTGCTTGATCCCACAGACACAAAAGCGGTATCCAGAATAGACTTGCCATTTTATTGTTTGTCATTTGCACACAGTTTTCCTCTCTCTCTCTCTCTCTCTCTCTCTCTCTCTCTCTCAATTCATCTGCTCTTTTCTATTGGTCAATTCTCTTTACTTCTCATAATATACCTGATCTCCACCATTTTCTGCATTCTATGAACTTATTTCTGTTTGTTATCAACTGCAGAGGTACTGATAGAATGCTTTTATTGCAGAATTGAGTATCAGCTACCAAACCTTATAGTGGGGGCTATTACTAAAGAAAGCTTGTATAATGCATTTGACAATGGGATCACAGCAGAGCAGGTAAGTTTTGTTGCTTAGTGGGCAACTTTCATTTTTATAAAATTTTGTGTGGACTATAGTGTGAACATAATATTTGTTTCTGTAAGGATTTATTTCCTTCTTAGAGGCCCTATCATTGGGAGCGAATTTGACTGACTTGCAAGGTTCCTGATTTTATGTGCCTGTTTAATTTCATGGAGCTCCTTGCGAAGGTTTGCCTTGTGGATGATTAATATTTAGAAAGAGGCATCTGATGGTGTTATTGAATTACTTGAAATTTAATGCTTTGTGAAAAGCATATTTAGTTTTTGGCCTATTATGGTTACTTGTATTGGGACTATCAATATCTCTTCAATTTTCTGATGATGAGATTTTGCTTTGACATCCATCACATCAGTAATCAAATAGTGCTGTTATACGCACCTGATTTAGATATTATGTCAATATCGTTGCTTCAAGAATAGATGCAGGCATAGCGTATTGTGGATGAATGCTTACATAATTGAAGAAAACTACCTGCCATTCATCAAATTTCTTTTCTCATGCTGCAGATTATTTCTTTTCTCCAACAAAATGCGCATCCCCGTGTCGCAGAGAGAGTACCATCTGTTCCTGAAAATGTTACAGATCAGGTACCATCCCTGGTTGACATTACTTTTTTTCCTTCTTTTCTAAGTAAACCATTGCATTTCATAAAGTTCAAGCAGGGAAGCATCGGCTGCTCCCCACTACAGGTTTTTATAAAGGTTCAATGACACAGAACAGAATTAATTCACAAGTACAGTTTGCAAATGCTAACAGTGTTTTGAAAAGTAATTGACTGCACTAAGCATCAAAGTCCTCATTCCTGTACTTCATCTTACCTATGGCTATTAGTTCAGCAAGCAACATTAGGTAACTTTTGATAATGAATTGTTTCATTTCTCATCTTGCATGTGGTATAGACAAGCAATCCAAACCATCCTGATTATGAGTTCGGAGTAGTCCATCCTTTATGTTCTTAATCCAGCCAATTAATTCAAGCTCGGTTCTACTTGTTTTCTAACATCACCACGTGGCTAGACATTTGGACTAGACGGACTTAAGAGAGACATTAATTAGAGAGAAGATGGTAGCTAGTCTTATCTTGCAAACAACACAACATACTTCCTTGAATGCTGGTGCTTAATCTCCAGTACCTAGTCCTTTTAAAATTGCATCCCAGGCAATTAACATAAATCGGTTCTGTCAGGTGTCAGTTACGTCCTGTTCCTATCAGTCATGCCCCCATCCCACAAATGTTGATCACATCTCAGCTATCTGCTTTAAAAAAAAAAAAAAAAAAAATCACCTTTTAGTAGTTGAACAGAACTAGATTTCTGACTCAGGCAATGACTTGGTTATGTTGCTTCTTAATGAGGTACCTAGATTAAGTGTGTGACGTTTGTATGATGACCACCCATGACTTTGGAAAAACGACTGCTTCAATTTTATTAACTCATAGCTTTTAATCTGTGATTGACACATCAATCCTGGTGTGCTATAGTTGGCAAAGCCATTTCCTATCTCATTTTCCAGGTTTTTGACAGATTAGATTGTGGGAATCTGATCTTAACCGGGTTGAGATGACTCCTGCACATTTCTATGACGAATTTCCTACTCGGGTAAAAATTGGTGAACTTCAAGTGATATACTCATCTTCCAGTGCCAGGATTATTTTTTATGTTTGGTCTCTCTAATTCTGTAGGATGTCTTTGAGGCTGCCTGCGACTTTGCACGGGAGTATGGTGGTTTGTTGTGGGAGGATTCAAAGAAAATGAGGCTAGTAGTGAAGACAGATGTGCACATGCACATGAGAGAGCATCTTCGCCGCCAGAGGCAATAAGCCAGAACTTTGTTGCTTATACGTCATTGAAGTTTGAGAGTGACATGACATGTGAAGCAATCTAATCCAACTAAGGCCCTGATGGATGTGCTAAAATTATTAGATTGCGGAGATTATACTGTCGCGTCTAAGAATTGTTGATTTTACTCCATTAAGCATGTAAGCTGACGCACTAGATCAGCAAAACTGGGGAGCGATCTTAAAAACAGTTGAAGATGGTTGCCATTTGATGATTCGTGATGATAGGGAAGGGAAACAAGCATACAAATTGTATAACTAGAGCTAGCATAACATCATGAAGCGTGTTTACGTAGGAAACTTTTGAGTCGGCATGTGAAGTTCTGGAGAAGGATAACTTCTTTGATCATGTAAATGAGATTTGAGGATGGTTCTCATAGCAACGGAAGGTGTTGATTGCTGTCATGACATGCGATTGTGTTTAGACCAAGCTGAATGATGTTTAATAGAGCAACAACCATATCCTTTGGCCGGTGTCTATCCTGTGTTTACTGTTACTGCAAGGTAGCCATCAATGAGCAGTTGAATTGATTGAAAAACCAAGACCAGTTAAAAAATGTCATGCACCCCACTTTTGAATAACTTTAGCATGTCATTGACAAAGTTATCGAGTATATAAGCTTTGGAATTGATTGAAAAAGTCAATTGCGCACAGCCGAAGAAAATCATTATGAGCGAAGAAATTTATGAGAGAATTACTAAAAAAGTTTTATACCAATTGCAATTTTGTCAATTCAGTTATAAATTTTTTTTTTGGGCCAAATTAATTCTAAATCTTTTATAATTGTACTAATTCGGTCCATCCGGCTAGCATTGACATGGTTGGCGCTAACGTGGACGCCGGCTAGGCGAACGCTGATGTGGCAATTTTTAAAAAATTTTAAATATTTTTTTGAATTTTTGAATTTTTTTTTTCTTTTTTTTTCCCTTTCTTCTCCTTTCTTTGGCCGGCTGGCGAGGTCGCCTAGCGACGGCGAGGCGGCTATTGCTAGATCTGGCAAGGCCCCAACCTCGCCCACCAACGCTGCCCAAACCATCTACGTGTGCTTCCTTGCGCTCTTCGGCGGTGGCGGCGGTGAGGATCGCGTCTCCCCAGACTCACTCCTCACACTCTGGCCCTAGCAACTACGGCAAGTTGGGGTCTCCGGCCACAAAGCTGGGTACCTCCATGACCTTGCCGAGAATTACAAGAGCAGCACGTTGTCAGACAAGTCAATTCTCCAGATGAAAAACGAGGCTCCCCTGAGCACGCTAATGAAGGTCAAGGGAATCGGGGTAGGCGAGGTTGGCCATCGCCAGATCTGGCGAGGTTGGGGGTGACCTCACCGTCGTTGGGCGAGGCTTGCCTTTGCCAGTGGCCTCGCCAGCCCTTGCCACCGGCCGGCCAGAGGAAGGAGAAGAAGGAGAAAAAAAAAATTCAAAAGTTTAAAAAAAAACTAATTCGAAAAAAAAATATTTAAAAAATATTTAAAATTTGTCACATCAGCGTTCGCCAATCAGCTGTCCTTGGCCAACGTCCACGTCAGCGCCAACTTGCTAATTTTGGCCGGATGAATTGAATTAGTGCAATTATAAAAGGTTTAGGATTAAATTAGCCAAAAAAAAGGTTTATGACTGAATTGACACAATTGCAATAAATTTAAGACTTTTTTAGCAATTCTCCCGAAATTTATTAGTACTCACTAATCGATGATGTTGGGTTGCCCTTGAATTTAAAACGCAACAAACCACTCTAATTTTGGACCCAGTGTTTAAAGCTTCAGATTACAAAATATTTATGAAAACTCTTATCAAAGGGCTGCGTTCAACAGCATTCCTCTCCACCCTTGGGGAAGCTCTTGCTGCTTGAGCTTTTCTATACCTTACGGTCATAGTTATTTATAATTGGATAAGGATTCGGCGCAGAAGCTTTGAAGCAAGGAATCGACAGCAAGACGAGAACAGCGTCTATGTTAATCTTTGCTTGGTGCTTACTGGTGTTGTTTAGTAAGACCATAAAACAAAGCACCTTCTCCTTTTTGGCTTTGACGAGAATAAATGTAAGGAATGTCAAAGTCATGGTCAAAGAGTTAAACATCAAAGTTACGCTTACCAATAGCGACAAGCTCAGACGTATAAACTCTCAGGGCCCAAAATCACTACTCCCTACAGTTCAAAAGTAGGTTTCAAGTACTTGAAACCAATTTCATGAAATGCCCACCATAGCATCAGACAGCCAAAGTGGTTCTTAGCATAAAGATCTTCTGAAGAGATACCTGGCACTAGCATCAGCCTTTGACCAAGTCAATGAAGCGGATACTCTCTACAGGAATGACTTGCCCTTCAATATTTACACAAATGACTGGCAGTATTCATACCCATCCACAATTAGGGGTAAAATTGTAGAGAGGAAGATCTTATCTCATCACAAATGTAAGGACTTTTGTGCCAAGGTTTGCCCACCGCCATCTCTATTTAAATGACAAGTGTGATAGTATCTAAAAGATACTTCCCAAATACCTCATGTACCAGATGCCTCATCAACATAAATCAATAAATTATCTGGTGTTTAAGTTAACCAATCAACAAATAACTCAGTCTTTTCAGTCTGCAGGTACATAAATACTAATTGCTTAAGTGTACATAATCACAGAGAAAAAATTGCAGTAACCAATATAGAGAACCAAGAAGAGAGAAGTCGAGGTGAATCTATTCAGATTTCTTGGAAGTCACCAATGATTTCCTCTTCATTCGGCTGAAAGGCCCCACAGTGCAGTCCATAATATACATGTAAATGACCTGGCTCCAAGATTTATATGCATCAAACCCCTCATAATACTCTGGTGCAATCTCCTTCACCTTATGAAGTTTGCTTCCTGGAATCCTAGGGAAATCATGGTGCTCATTGTGGTATCCCACGCTCCATGTCATAAGATTCAGGGGACCATAGTAGGAATATGTCTCTTGGTCTGGCTTGAAAACGTAGTGTTCTGAGATGAAGTGACCAGCCATTGGGTGCAATCCACCCCCAACAAATGTAGAAAGGATCAAATAAGCAAAAGACTTCCAACCCCAGTAATAAACCATGGACACATCGAGGGACACCTGAATGACTAAATTGACAAACTCCCAAATACCAGGAGGTTTAGGTTTGAGAAACAGAGGTCGCAGAGCATAGAAGAAGAGTTGTAAGACTACCCATATGGATTTCGTGAAAGCATTTCTCACAAGATAGGCTTCAGCAAGGCTCGGAATGTCCATATCTATCCCATCAACTCCCTGGTAGCGATGGTGCTCCAGGTGATACTTTTGGAAGGTTACAGACATGGGAACACCAATGGGGAGATTAGCGAATATTCCAAGCCAGCGGTTGTATACCGGAGTTGAGAATGCGAGATTGTGGCTGAGTTCATGGATGGCTAGAAAGAGATTGTGGTTGAGAAAAGAGCCAAAGAAATAGGAGATAACCAGAATCTTTAGCCACCCTGCATCATGGAGCAAAGTAGCGGTTCCTAGCTGTAGCAGCACTGCAACAGTAATCTGCACAAAATGATAAAGACAATATATGAGACGATCAAAGTTAAAAGACACAGCTGACATATATTGCACGAATTGGCACATTACTCCTAAGCGTATGCATTAAGGTGCTCTCAACAAGTCACATTCACCAAAACATCTTAAAAGCGACCACCTTTCCACAAATCAGGATAATGTAGATTCGCTAATGTTCTCCAGTGGTTTCTGATGCATACGCAATTGCAAGAAAAGAAATAACAATATCACTGAAGTTACCAAAGACCAGTTATTTAAATTTTCCATTCAGGGCAACAAAGGGCGAATGAGTTCATCTCATTATGCAAGGCTGAATCACCAAAAAAAAAAAACAAGGAGAGACAGTTCACGCCCCCTTAAGAAATTACGAGATAAAATGAATCGTGGAGCAGCTTGCGCTGCGCAATCAGCAATGGATGAGCAAAAAGCCTAATTGTTCAAATAAAATGAAAAATGGAAGAGAAACCCCTAACCAAGGAAAATCAAGGTTAATATGCCAATAGAAAGCTAAAAGCTAGAAAAAGAACTCTTTTCCATTTCTTCACAAGAAAGCAACAATGGAAAACATGCCAATCGAGATCTACAAAAGGGGAAGACCCACAGGGGAATCCCGCTGAGGAATCTCTTCAAACATTTAAATAGGCCCCGAATCGCCGCACCTACTTCGGACTAGGTGGATTCGGATGGCGACATCGTATCCACTCATAATTACGCATGAACGCAGCAAAACCAAAGAGAAAATCCACTGTAGCTCAGATCGAGACGGACACCAACACGAGAATAAGGGCAAATCATCACTAAAGAGGCGATGCAAATGCAATGCAACGCAAGCGAAACCAACCCACGAGGGGGACACTAAACCCACACAAAGACTCCCATTCCCCGGACGAATCAAGAACTGCCCACTTCCACGAGACCCGAACCCACCAAGAAAACCGAGTCAAGCAGTAATTTTGACGGCGAAAAGGCCGACCTTGAGGAAGGCCCAGGGGTCGGGGCCGAAGAGCTGCTTGATCTGAGGGTACTGAGAGAGGATCTGACGCCGCCGCGAGGTGTGGGGCTCGTCGGTGTAGGACCAGAAGAAGTCCGTCGCCATCACGCCGTCTTCTTGATCCTCCATCGCCACCACCATCTCTCCCCTCTCCTCCTCTCTCCTCTCTCTCTCTCTCTGGATTTTGGGATGGCGTTTTGTCGTCTGGTGATATCTTTTTATGCTGTTTCCGCCATTTCAGCTGCCGCGTTGGTCCCCCAAAATAGAAAAACAGTAAAAGAGAAAGTAAAAAGGGAAGAAGGAACTCCAGCTTTGCAAATGAGCGAAAAAAACGGACGTTGTTTATGCAGTGACTCTTGAGGACCAATCAAATTCAAAGCCGGCCTCCATGTTCTCTCTCTCTCTTACTTGGTTTGACAGTTTGTGCAGGCTGCTTTTAGCTGGATCCACTTGCCCTCAGCAGCAACAAACCGTGCAGCAAACATGGGGGGAACGTTAGAATCCATCAAAAGTTCAAAACTAGGGGTCGGCATTACAACCGCTTGGATCGAGAAACGCTGAGATCGGCCGATTTTGGGTAGTTCTAGATGGCGCCGATCCAGTTCCATAAAATTAAAAGTGACTTTCGGTTTGGTTCCATGCTCAAGGGTGGAATCGGATTGCCCGGAGCGATTTATATTTGTTTATTTGTTTATTTCTTAAATAATAAATGTGTAGACCTATACTGTAATCTCCTCTTACGCCTCAACTTATTTGAGATGATGAAGTGAATCTTTGTTTCTTTTATATTGTTGCACCGATTCATAGAACTTGCCCCTTTTGTCACTTGTATCTTTCTTTATTTAGTTTCTTTGGTTATTCACCAATTTTACTTGGGCTGAGTTGTCATTAATGGAAAAGAATCCATTGAATCTTCCTCCTTTTTTTGAGCTAGCCCCTAGAATCATGGGCCCATAATCTCTGTCTTCTTTGCAAATCTCGGATGAAATCCTAGTTTTGAATTGCAACACAAATTAACAATTCAATTAATCCAAAACTTTTGGCCAAGATATATGAATCCACTGATTCTATTGGATTGGCCAAGAACCAGACAAGACTGATCCCAAGGCCAGGTGGTCCGGTTCAATACTTGGGTTGGTGCGGACTAAACTGGAAAACGATTACCTCTAATCAAAACTAGACCTGTTAAAATGGATTATATGCTCATTTCTTAACCTACATTTGATGGGTTGAGTTGTTATACGAATTAGTCATATTTGATAAATGAGTCATAAATGAGTTTAAAATGACAAAACTCAAGATAATATGAATATTGAATGAGTTTACAATTAACTTAAATCCACCTTGCCTCTATAACTCTCTCTTCGCTCTCACTCAATCTCACTCTCGCTCTCCCTCCATGCTTTTACCTTGGTTTAGTTATGATTTTTCTTATCAGGTTAGATATATAAGTGTTTTAGCAACATGGGATGGATATAAGTTACTACAAATAGGTCAAAATGGGATGGATATAAGTTACTACAAATAGGTCAAAATGGGTTAGGACATGTTAATTTGGGTCTGACCATTTTCGGCTCAACCATCCCATTTGATGAGTCTAACCAAAACTTTTGATCATTGCTATGCCATGAATTCAAGTCTGGTCCTGTCGGGGCATATCAATTTCCGGCCGAAAATAATATGTCAAATTTAATCGAAGGATTACTTATGAACCTTTTTTTTTTTTTTTGTTAAATACCTCTTCATTATACGTCGAGGCAAAACCCTGAGTGTAATTGGCCAGATTGCCCCTCCTTGCGAAATCAACTTAGCTTCTTATTTCGGATTCAAGTGGTTTTGCTTTTAGTTAATAATTGAACACCTTGAGTGGGCATATGAATTTAGATAACTTTTTGAAAAATGATAGTTTCTAAATAAGAAGGCTCGTGGAGATGCAAGGTTGTTAACAAGAACAACAGTCGGGTTTCTATTTGGTACTTACATAGAGATTTAATTTATTTCGTAAAAAATGAGTGATCTTGAAAATATTTTTCTAAAAACTATCTTTTGTATTGCATAAAAAAAGGAATAATTCTGTAAAATATTTTCATCGTCCATGAAAATTTGAAAACATAAATAATTAGTTAATGAGAAACATTTTCATTGACTAATTATTTTAACTAAGACAAATGACTATTTTTAGAAAAATATTTTCCAAATAATGTATCAACAAAAGTGACTATTTAAAAAAGAAAATAAAATAAAATATTCACACGAAATAATGTACCATTACTGGTTGCGGACATTGTTCTTGTTTTAACAAAGTTGGTGGAGGGCAATTGCTCTACAGCCGTCCATGGTCGATGCTGTTTTCAATATTTACTTATCATAGTCGGTAAGATTTTAGTTTAAATTCCTTTATTTTCATGACTTACCAAAGTTACAACATCCTCGATAATCTAACATTTCTATCATTATTGGTCGCAGTCTCGCAGACATTGCTCCTTGCTGAGCAAAGATTTTGTCAACAGGTGTGTCATGGATAATAGTTAAGCAATTGATTAAGGAAAATTTATTATTTTCCATACATTGATTTTTCTGGTGTTATGCATAATCAGTACTTTGAGAATTGAATTATCTAAATAAAATGTCCAAGACACTCATTAATAGTAAAAATAAAGAAACATTCGGAGTTAAATGATGGATCAAGACAGATATCTATGATAACATTCTTTTACCCACAGCTTCCTTTTATATTCTCGGCGAAATTGATTGCATTTGACAACTCAAAAAGAAAAGTAAAATTGCATAAATTGAAGGAAAGTCTTCGGTCTCCTGAAGAGGAGAAGGGTGCTTATTCAACAGGACCAACACCATGTTTAATTAAAGTACACACCTTGAAAATCAACATAGATGGAGCTTTCTTGGATGGTGCAATGAAAGGGGTGGTCTCGGGGCTCGATGATAGAGGCGCTTTAGGGCGCGCATGATAAAATTTCTATTTCTTTATTTCTCTGTTTCTCTGTTCTTGGGAATGAGTTTGGAATAGAAATCTGTTTGGTAACACAATTTGATTTTTCTATTTCTTGAGCAAATTTTTATTTCATAAATAGATTTGAAGAATAAATCAAACTTCTCAAATTTTCAAATAGAAATTGAGAAATCAATTTATGGCTATTTTTGTTCTAGAAATTTTGTCATGTGCACCCTTATTGGATGGTTTGCTATCAAAGTTCCGTCTTTATCTTTGATTCAAACAGAAATTTTGGCTCTGATTGAAGCTCTGAAGTGATTAGAGCCGAGGGGAGAAGAGTGATATGGAGGATTGAGACCGGCTGTGCTGAGCTAGTGGACGAACTTAGGGGAAGACGCACGTGTAGTGGGAGCTGGAGACGCTGATTGAAGAGGCTAGGATTTGAATGGCCCAATTTAAGTCCACCTCGCTGGCCCATTTCGCGAAGGCCCATCGTTCAAATTCCCTTTCATCTTTTTGGGATTTTTTATGTTTGGACACCTTTATATTGGGCTTTTTGTTTAAGAACTCTTGAATTTTAATGAATATCGAGAAATATTTCAAAAAAAAAAAAAAATCACAAGACAAGAAGGAAGATGCATGAACTTAAATCAAACACCTCAGAGTCAATTTGACTCTCAAGATTGCCAGATTTTTCCATCACATGTGATGCACCCAAATTTCATCAATGATCTTGAGAAAGTCTTTCAATAATGTTCTCTTTGGTAATATATTTGTAGCACCATTTGTAAATTCTAAATAAAGATGGCACAATCGTGTAATCTGCTACCTACTATTCAGGTACATTGATGAAATTTGTTAATAATGTTAGCAAATTACGATCTTCAGTGTTTCAGTAACCTACTAAGTACTAATTATGATGTATGTGTTTATATATATATATATATATATATATATATATATATATATATATATATATATAATTTATCACACAAAACTACGTCACAATGATGGGAGATTTTGTCAAAAAAAATCTTAAATTTATTGCAATTGTGTCAAAATCTAACTTGTTAAAATATTTATATAATAAATTACACATTTATCTAATAGCTTAATTTTTAGAATAACTATCGGTAATCCCACATAATCTCAAGCATTATCGGAGTAGGAGGTTCTAAGTTTGAACTTTCCAAACTCCTATTTGCCTCCTCAATTGCATATTTCCAAACTTAGTATAAGGCCAAAAAAGAAAAGAAGAGAACCGCATGAAGGGTAGGTCAATGCCAAAAAAAAAAAAAGAAAGCAAATTGCAATAGGCTTAAAACATTTTTAGTAATTTTTCCTCACAATAATTGCTAGTAATTTGCTATTAAATGTCTATAGTAAAAATTTTATGTCATTGATAACATACAAATAGTTGTCCCCTGTAAAATCTAAAAGCAAGTGCTAATTTATTATTAGGATTATCTGGCAAAATTGTTATTTCATTGATTACTTTTAAATAGTTGACCAAACTGAAAAGTTGCCGGTCCCCTTTTACAGCCCTTTTTTCAATTCCAAATTTACTGCCAACGTTATATATTTACCATACACGGAACAAACCGCTTCAATTTCAGAAATCTGCCGAATCAATATATGGACTCAATGCCAAACTGCTTGAAACATCCAGCGTCAGTCCATCCAAGTATTTCCCTGTGACATGCTTCCTACAATTGTCCTATAAACGTTCGGAAATCGTGATCGATGGTCTCTGCTTTGCAGCAAAGACAGGAGAGTGACAAATGACAATAGACTAACCAAGAGGGCTGGTTACAGGTCGAGAGATTGCGGAATACATTGCACAGCAGGATTATACAACATGGAGAAAGAAAAATCTACACTGCGTACAAGTCCTGGATGAACAGAATGACAAGCCCTCCTTCCATCAACTTAAGAGACCTTGCTACACACAGCATCAAGAAAGAAGAAAAATCTAACATAAGTCTGGAATATAACCCGCAGAAATAGGGGTGAGCATGGTCCGGGTTGGTCCGGGCCACCCCCTAACCCTAGGACCAACCCGTACAGTGTCGGTCCTCAATTTTTAGGATCAAGGACCGACCCTATTGAGCCTGGGACCAAGGACCGGACCGACCCAATGGGTTCGGTCCGGTTTCAGGGTCAACCCGAGACCGATCGATAATTTTTTTCGTCTTATTTTTTATACTCCCTAAAAAAGCAAATCTACAAATTCAAATTACACATTCATTGACAATGTGGCATTGTACAACTAAATTATAAATACCGATACATATTTAGCAAATTTAAGATGACACAATAGAAATTTCATACTTGCTAACCGTTTATCGAGATATGGGACAAGATGGAAAGTTCTTGTAATCATCTATCTTTAATATTCATAACATTATATACAAAAGCGGTTTCCTACATTTGATCATGTAGAGTCCACTCAACCAAAAAATGAGTTTCACACCACTTGATTAGCAAATCACCGTAGCAACTCCAATACTACTCTACTCTTCAAAAACTTCTATCATTCGACACAAATTGAAAAGCAAAGTGCAATTGAAATTTATTAGTAAAATACAATTAAACTATAAAAAGTTCAAAATACTAATATAAATCATGAATATATAACTTCACATCTTGTTAATTCACTTGAATTTCTAAACACCTGAAAACAAAACAAACGACACATAATTAATACTCAACAAAAGTTTTAAATTGAAATTACTATTAGTGTTATTGATAGAACATTTCAATATAATATAATATAACAGACATTTTACTTAGGTTTGAATATATAAAATAATTATACATAATATAATATAATATATAGGGTTGGTCCAGGGTTGGACCGACCCAAAACTCTTAGGACCGAGGACCAACCCGCACAGTGTTGGTCCTGGAATTTCAGGACCGAGGACCGACCCAGTCCCCTTGAGAACCGGACCAGGACCAGCAGGGTTGGGCCGGTCCAGGGTCGGTCCAGGGTCAACCCTAGACCGCTGCTCACCCCTACGCAGAAATCACGACTGAGGCGGCAAGGTTGACAAAACGGTACTTCTTTCCTGTCAAAAGCCCTTTGGTTTCTGTCTAACCACGGCCTCCACATAATGCAATGCTGTTGATCCCTGATTTAGGTGTACCATCTCAACTTATCTTCACCAGCGCCCTTGATCTTCAACTCGCTCGTTGTCCTGAAGAAGTTCAAAACCGAACTCCCTTCCCAATCCAATCCTGGAGTAATCTGAAGAAATGTTGATTCCGAATCATCAATTTATTATTTACTAGGAACATGAGCTACCATCTCAGCCTATCTAATGTTTCAGCAAGCAGATATGTTTAAGTAACACAATTTATTGACTGAATTACCATTGATGAAAGTACTGACTAATCGATATGACATTAATAGCAAGTAATGGCTCATTCAATCATGGGTAATTGGTTTGACAATTAACTAATAGCAAGCTGGCATATGAAGAAGTTCATAGTCATGCGAAAATTACCTAAAGTATTTACATATCACAGGCACGTTTTTGTTTTAGTTTCCTGAAATCTTCATCGGAGCATGATACTATAATATGCAATGGGGTGTGAGCATAAAAATATACAAACAGGGACGTTCTCAAATGTCAACTTAACACTACAATATGTTTTGTTACTTACGTACTGAACTGTCTTTCAATAACTTATCAATTTTTCATGTTTCCTCTTACAGGTTTTATTTTACACACAGTCGACGTGTCTGATTCTATGATGACAATTTAATTTCTCCAAAGAATTCTCAATAATGAACAATTCTGGAAGCCCAGTACTTTCGATGAAACCTCCAAACGACAAACTTAGACAATTTGGATATGCTGGCTTGCTCACATGAAGCGGTGCAATATTACATCTTATTACATAGATAAGATAAATTTTCAAACTTCGTTAGAACACAGTCGTAGATTGCCCAAATTAAGAAAATTTTATATTGGGCAATTGATTTTCTCAAGATAACTCCATGTCCAATCCGGCATGACAAGTCTTTCACACAGTCCTGAAATTAGGAGCATCAGGTTCCTCCTAGAATTTTGGAGGCACAAACAGATAAAAAGTACTAGCATGTAGATTCTTATGCCACAAAACTAAGCTTTAAGCAAATAGTTTTTGCTCTAAAAAATAAAATAAAATAGAAACTGCTAAAGTTGGTTTATGCTGATGGTTTATAAATCAATGAGGAATCATACAGTGCATTAAACTGGGGACTTCAATGCCCACCACATGTTCAGAGTCCATGTGATAATCATTCCTTGAATCTCATCTTTACACTAGAAGAAGCACAGAGTAAGTAGAGTGTGACGATGGGAAAGAGAAACTTTGCTGCAAGAAAACAGGAAAAAAGAAATGAAGAAAACTACAAAATTGAAATATTCACCTTTGAGACTGTTGGAAATAATAAGGTCTACCAAATATAGATGCAGAGAAAAAGTGCAGTATTTACTTTGGAGAAAGAAATAAACCCAACCTCTTTCAATTGGAAATAGAGAGCATCCGTGCATCTTGCAGTTAAGATCACAACAAACATCAACCACCATGTTGATATTGGTACGGACAATCACAGTGCCTTGAGCAGCAACTCTTATGGTTCTTCTCACCGGGCTGATCCTGAATGTTGCAAAAGTCTATTTCCTTAATTTCCAGACTTGTGCACTTTGATAGGTCTGGCAACCTGCTAAGAGAATGGCAATAAAACATAGAAAACCTTCTCAATAGTGACGCTTGTTCAAGACCATCCAAGTTGTTAATATTGCAGCCAGATATCTTCAACACTTGCAGGAGCCTTAGGTTCCCAAGACCAAGAATTTCCAATGCGTTGCAGTCACAGAGCTCCAATACGGAAAGAGTTTCCAAATTAGAGAAATCCACCCTCTGGCTCTTGCAATTCTTGATAAGCAGTTTTGACAAGCTTGAGGGAAGTTGTGGGAGGTCTAGCAGGTTTATGCAGGACAAATCAAGTTTTTTAAGTTGAGTAAGAGCATTAAAATCTTCTGGTAGACTAGTAACATTTGGAAGGCACAGCTCTATGGTTTCTAAGTTGGATAAACTTGATATCCAGCCAAAGCTTTCCACTTGGGATGGCTCAAAGGAAGACATGTCCTCATCGGGATCATTAACTAATTCCAGAACTTTCAAATCTCTCAACTCTGAAAAATCCTGAACTATCCTCATGTTTTTGGTTCCCCAGCGCAAACTCACTAAACTAGATGGTAATTTTGGTAGAGTCTGAAGTTCGTCACAGCTGAGCAAGTGGAGAGTCTGAAGATGAGAAAGCCTACAAATGCTCTTGGGTAGGCTACTAATCAGGGTAAATGATAACTCCAAGATTTTCATAGACAATAACCCTGAGATGTCACACAGAATTTCCCCATCCATACTCAGGCAGTCAGAAAACGTTATAACTTGCAACTTCCCTAGATTAGCAATATCTTTAGGGAATTTACTTATGTGAGTACCATCCATTCTCAGCACCTCCAGTCTATCCAATTTTTTTATGGATTCTGGCAATATCTTAATTCTGGTGTTTGACAGATCCATTTTCTTTAATGACTTAAGCACCCCGATGGAGTCTGGAAGTGCAGTTATCCGCTGACAGTCTCTCAAGGACAGCTCTGCAAGTCCCTCCAACGATCTAACATTATTTGGGAGTCTTGGGATAATGGACTCATCCAATGCAAGATATGTCAGAGACCTTAAACAACCAATATACTCTGATATTTCAGCCAGATTTTTGCAGCCGGAAGCACTAAGAGTTTCAAGTTCCTGCATAGAATCTCTTAAGAAATGAAGGTGACATATGGAAGTCTTATCAATCAAAAGCTCTTTCAAATCATCCAAGGAACCCATCTCCTTCGGCAGCAGGGCAATCGGAGTGGACTTGATGTTCAAAGATTTCAAATTTTTCAAATTACCAATGGATTTATCAATAAGTGATAATTGAGAACATCCTTCAAGAATCAGTCTTTCTAATTTGCCGTCAGCTGGGAAGCATGGTGTTTTACATAATTGACTGCAACCAGTCAGGTCCAAAACTTTCAATTCCTTTGCCTTCTGTGTAACAAAAAGACAGAAAAGGTTCAGTTTCTTTTAACTAGCTTTCAAGAAAAGTCAAAAAAAGAAGGTCATACCTGCATTATTTGTGTCCAACCTTCCCAGTCATCTGCCACTGCGCTCCAGGATAAATCAAGAATGACCAAATTTTCTAGGCACAAAAGAAGAGTCGCAGAGCTCTTATGGCACCCTCCCCAATGAAGCCACCTTAATTCTAAAAGAACACTAGTGAGATCTCCTTTCATCTGAGCTCGATCCAACTTAAGGAACCTTAATTTTGAAAGTGGGCCAAATTCCTCAGATGTGAAATAATCATCACATCCTTCGTCAAAGGTGAGACCAAGGGCTTCAACTTTTGTAGTACCCTGCCAGTTTGAACATAAAGGAAAATGAATATGAATTGAATCTGTCATAGAATCGCCTCTGTTTCCTAAATTTCTTTTACCAATTGAAATTTAAAAGGGAGTGAGGTAATTTACAAAGAAAACTAATGCAAGTAAAAAAAGAAAGTAGTTCTGGCTCTCAGATTTACCTTCTTCTTCTTCTGTAGAGTGCACAGGGCTTCATTGTGCACCCACAACCTGCTTCGATTATGAGGGATATGATCTTCACTTTTCACAATATTTCTGCCTAGTGCTCTCAGTAGATCATTCATCAACAGCTCCTTGTTTTCTCCAATTTTCACCAAAGACTGGACACAAAGAGCATTGATCCCAGTATGAGGATAAAGATCACAGACATCCCACATGTAAAAGGCAATTCTGCTGTCCTTTCCAATCAGAAAACATGCTATATCCAGAAATATTTGCTTTGCATGATCATCTAAAGCATCGTAACCTATCTTTAACACCCGTTCGACTTTCTTATCAGGAGCTCTTTCCAATTTCTTCAACGTTTCTTCCCATATAACCTTTGGTTTTTTAAATAAAAACGAACCTGTCACCTCAAGTGCTAAAGGAAGCCGCCCAGTAGCCTCTGTGACATTCCTGGAAAGGCTTTCAAAGCCCTTGTCAGGATTATTCCTTCCAAAAGCCCACTTCGAAAACAGTTGAAGTGCCTTTTCTTCTCCCATTGCTTCAATCTTATAGGTTTCAGCCTGTTCGAACCTCTGAAGGATGTCACTATTTCTAGAAGTCACAACAATCCTACTTCCTAGACCAAACCAAGTAAGCTTCTCGACAACCAAATTGAGTTGCTTGACATCATCCACGTTGTCAAGGAGAATGAGGACCCGCTCATCTTGAAATCTATTAGCAAGAAATGTCTTAGCATCATTAGAACATGTGAATGTTGCACGTCTTTTTCGGAGGCCTGAGATTAATTTATTTCGCAAGGGCAAGGTCATATCATCTTGACGTAACTCTGAAATGTTAAGATAACTATAACTTTGAAAGCAACGATAGAGTTGATTGTAAACAAATTTTGCAATAGTAGTCTTGCCAACCCCTCCAATACCATAAATTCCAAGGACTCGAACATCGCTGCCACATATTTCAATTACTTTTCCATTGCGATGCACAACACCGAGCTTTTTCATAATCTCTTGCACTTGATGGTCAACTCCAACTAAATATTCTGTCACGTTTAGTCGACCCTTCTTCGGCTTATTCTGAACAAATGGGATGAGTTCTTCTATGATCTTGGACTGATGCCTACAGAAATCAAATTATGGATGCATGAGGAGAGGGAATCGGAACAATAATCATACAACAGAGCAAAGCAAAATATGCAGGGTTGAACCAGGAGCAATGCCCCATGAGGCAAGAAAAAAGGAGGCCTCTCATTGCATTTCCAAAGATCCTGCATCTGAATGGTCTAACTTGGTCTGAAAGCCAAACGGTCAAGTGGAGTCGTGAAACCAAAAGGCTTGAAAAAGAAGAATAATTTCAGGGATAGCATGATTGGTTCAAATAGATCCTACATCAATTTTGTAAGTCAAGTTTACATAGAATTGGATTACCTGTTATGCATTTTTGCCGTTTCAAATCCCTTTAACCTTCCAATTCCTGTGAGAGCCATCTTCCACTCCTCAATGGTCTTCCTATCGACCTTATTCCTCTCGTGTTCGAGAAAGCTTTCCGCAAAAGAATTCCTTTGGTCTTTCAAATCCAAGGGGTCAATCTCAAAGAAAATGGGAATAATTTCTCGATTCATCTTTCGCTTGCAATTTAATATTTGGACCAACTCCATGAGACAGCTTCTGCTGGAAGCATAATCTCCGGAGATGATGGGAATCAAAATCTCCGACTGGTTGATCGCTTCAATCAGTGTGGGCTTGATCGGTTCTCCGACAGGCAGCTCATCATTGTCTCGAAAGACGTATATCTCAGCATCTGTCAAGCTTTTGTAGAGTAAATCTGTAAAACCGGTACGAGTATCTGGTCCTCTGAAACTCAAGAACACTTCATATTTTTTTTAGCCAAGTCAGAGATTGGTGATGAGGACAAAATGGGTGATTCCTGTCAAGTGAGTAAATTGAGTTCATCACACCCACGCAGAATGTCGACTATGTCTATTGTCATATTGTAGTTAGAAAAGAAGTATTGAAACTTGGGCTGGGGAGAGATTGCCTCAATTTATGCAGACAAAATCGAAATATATGCATGCTCTGCAAATGCTTCTCGCTTTTCTAATGTAATAATGATAGGGTTTGATGATGCGATATGTCTCGATCCTAGTTAAAAGACATGAAACTTTAATATCGTATTAGACGAACGGGACTCTGATGCGGGAATTGCATGCTTTCAAAGTACTGACGTGACGGAGATATGCTGTAGCCATCGTTAATGCAAATTTCCTGGCCAAAAGACTAAACAGAGAAAGAATCAAGGCGCAAAGTCAATGAATCTAACCGTAATAGTCCTCCGCCTCTTCAGAGAAGCAGCACCGCGATCAAGCCGAGAGTCATCACATTCCCAAGAAGTATTCTGAGGCGACGAAAGTACCTCAGTCCTCGATTCCATCTTCTTCCTCAGTGATCTTCTTCCTCTGCTACGCATGTAAGTGGGACAAGCTTTTGCGCACCAGGTGAGAGTGCAATCTGCACTTCAAGCAGAAACCCTAGCTCTGTTGGAGGGAGTGGAGTTCGTGCACGAGTGGGAGAAGGAAAAAGTGAAATGTGTAAGTACAACACTTGAGTCTTGACTGCTTTTGTTTAGTTCAGGCACTGTTGGGGAGAGCCAAGCATCGTGGGAAGTCTCTGCACTGCTCAAGAAAGGCCGGGCCTCAATTTCCTCTTTGCCTCATTTAAGCCTAGCCCACTATTTTAGAGAACAAAACAAAGTAGCAGATTGGGTGGTTAAAGTCCAATTAGATCAGTCTCTCCCTCTGAATTGGGTCTGAAGCCCACCCCAATTGTTGTTGGATGTTTTTTGTTCTAAAGCCCAGTTGGGTTCGTTTTCTACTCTCTCTTTTTTTATCAGTCCTACTCTATCCCTACTCTACACTCACTCTCAGACTTTTACCCTGCCTCTTGCAGGGCGTGGGAGTCAAAATCCACTCCTAAAAACTTACGCGTCCCAACCCCATCCCTCTGAGAAGGTGGAGATTTTGAATCCCTCACCTCCCTCTTCCATGTTGGAAGGGTGGCCACTGGGTTGGTTCATTTTCTACTTTACGTGAAATGAAATGAAGCATTTTCGACCAAAAAAAAAAAGTGGGACAAGCTTTTATATTGATTGGAACCAGTTAAACGCCATGTGAAAGGTCGAGATCCCACTGTTCAAAATGTTGACTCTGACTTTGAAAAAAGATTTCTAAATGCTTCCCCTAACATCTTTTAGCTGCACCGAGGATTTTATAAAGATACATAATATTTTCATGAGTTTTTAATGCTGTAGTCTTTTTGGAAAAGTGAACCAACCGTAATAAACGTCTGTCCAACATTGCAATCCAATCCTGCATCGTTGATCCCTAGTGTTTTGGATATGATGCAATCAAGCCTCTTTTATAATGTTTCAATCAAATTTATTAACGTGACGTATCAAAAATCGATGTAACTCTTTTAATTTTTCAGCATGTATGGCATTGCGGTGGATAACAAATAAATAAATTCCACAAACGGAAAAATCAAAAAGGCCAAAATAAAAAAAATAAAAAAAAAACAAACTGTGCATTCTGTTTGGTCCTACTTGAGAACCAGAATGAATCAATCATGAAAATCCGTCGGATTTTTGATTTAGTTTTAATATTTTGAAATTGATATTGTACAAATTGGTTCCTAAGAGGGTGCATGACAACCACCCGTTTCTGTTCCAGAAACAATTTTTTTATTCTAGACTTGTTTCTAGAATAGAAATCCGTTTGATAAAATTATTCAATTTTTCTATTTCTGGAACAAATTTTCTGAAATAAATTTTTGTTCCAGAAATAGGTTTGGAATATAAATCAGAAGTAAAAATTTTCCACTTCTCTATTTCTGGAACAGAAATGAGAAATAAAAATTCTTCTCATCGGTCCTCCATCCGTTGCGGCCAACCACTGTCCATCTGTCACCGGCCACCGCCGTTGGATGCTAGACGCCTGCCGCCACCAGTCGCTGGTCTACCACTGTCCGCCGGTCCACCGCCATCTGAAAGAAAAAAAATTTGTGTCATTATCAAACAAATTTCTATTTTCAGAGTAGAAATTTTATATCGTTATTAAACGGTTATTTTTGCTTAGAAACTCATCTAAAAATAGAAATAGAAAAATCTATAAAATCAATTTCTGGCCATAATGGTTATCATTCGCACCCTAATTCTAGACTAAACTGGTCTTACTCTGCCTTGGAATCTGTACTGTTTGACAACCGTATATAGAGATTTCTCGATTTTGATTGTCAATAATGGGATTTTCTATGGCTTTTTCAACTTCTGATTTTGATTTGTGATATTAATGTGGGGCCTCGCATGGCTGCATGCATCTCCTCCCTTTTTTTTTTCCTTCTTTTTAGTCCCTCTTGTTTTCATGAGTTGTTCTTTGACCGTTTCCTTTAGCTTTATAGAAGGCACATAGCACTCCATTTCTTCCCTGCAAGCCTCTGTTCATTTGGTTCCCTTGATGCTTCACACCAGGGCAAGGTTTAATCATTTCGTTTAGCAGTCAGCACCTTTTGGAACTTTTGGAAGAAAATTGATTAAGATAAGAGATGGGGTGAGTTTGCTGGCATAATTTGAAAGTGCAACACTCATGACTCACACAATATAGAAAAAGGAGACGAATAAGCCTTTTTACTTATTTCACCTTATTGAAATAATCATAAGATTTTCCTTTATATAAATTTGTTACAATAATCTTTCTTTTACTCTTACTTTTAAATGATTCATAGATTTAGCTAGTATTTTAAGGAGATAGTTTCCTGGAATTTACAAATTATTAAACTTGACATATAATTACAATTAGACTTTTTGAAAACAACACTACACTAAAAACTCTTCTTCAACTTGTGCATTTGTCTTGAAATCCGAACAATTTTCGACATTAAACTTGTACATCAACAACCAAGAAACCGATCAACAACCATTAAAATTGATAACCTGTTTATTGAATCAATAACTCATCACTGAAATCGACAACATTTATGAATTTGATTTAAATACTAATAATCCCCTTTAAATTAAATTCTTTTACATCGATCATTCTAGGCAAACTCTTGAATTTTCAAAAGACATCAATCTTGAGAGGTTTAATAAAGATATATACTACTTGATCTCTTGTCTTCACATGTGATACTTCAATTTCACTATCTGTCACTTGTTCTCATATGTAGTGATATCGAAGAATGATATACTTGCTTCGTTAATGAAAAACTAGATTTTTCGCCAAAGCAATTTTTGACAAAAATCTCTATTGCTTGCTTCTACTCCACATGAATGTTTTTGAGAAGTCTTCTCAACCATATGGCATGGCAAACTCATGAAGATACTGGTAAATATTCAGTTTCACATGCTTGAGAGGGTAATGTCGATTGCTTCTTTGATGACCATGTGAAAGCAATGTCACCAAGAAAAATGTAAAGGGTGAAAGAACTTAGACTAATAGTAGTGTAAGCCATGAGCAACAATACTTTTGGTGTAGCAAAGTATCCTTTTTGTAGTTTTAAGAAGAGATGACTTTGGTTACTACATATATTGACTCACAATTTTGACAATGTATATGATATCTGGTCAAGTACATGTCAAATATCTCAAGCATCCGATCAAGTTTCGTACATTGAATCAACATCACACCATCACCAAACTATGAAAGCTTAGTTTCATACGCCACTAGGGTATTGATTGGTATATAGTTCTTCATATTGAATTTTTCGAGAATATTTTCTGCTTATCCTTTTTGGGAAATAAAAATTCCGCTTGCACTTTGCTTCACTTTTTATGCCAAAAAATAATAATTTATAAGACCATTATCAATCATGTGAAATTCCTTCACTATGGATCCCTTAAAAGCATCAATCATTGTTGAATTATTTCTAATAAAAATAAGAGAGAGAAGTACACTAGAAATAGCAAAAGTTATACACAACACTCATTTTAGTGTCGAAGTTTTTGCTGACTCACTTTGTTGGAGCTAACAAAACAACCTAGAGAGGGGTGAATAGGTTGAGCGAAGATAATAATAATTTTCACATAATGCCAAACCCTAACGGGTTCTACTGATGACAGATAATGTGATCAAGAGTGGTGCTCATAAACTAATAAACATAATTGGGTGTGATGATAATAAAGAGATAAAAGATAACACATTGAGTTTTATAGTGGTTCGACTTTATCTCCAAGCTTACATCCGCTTTCAAGATTAGTAGCCACGATCAGGTTAGAATGTACTAGTAATTAGCATTGCAAGTTTCAATCAACTAATATTGTTCTCATTACGTGATAGATTGCACTATTAGGATACAACCACTTGCACTCACGCTTGTACACTTGACTCTCTACTATTACAACTCAATATTACCAACACAGAGACATAATCACCATCACAGCTGCTAAAGCAAAGCAAAGAAGGAGACTCAAGAGTTAATACTTGGTTTGTTCGCTATACTCCCCAGCCTTACTACTTCTCTTGGATTACATCTATATAGTCATCCAACCTTAGATGACTGTTCGCATCTCAACTCCATGAATGAGCCATTGGTATCACCGTTGTTATTAGTAGAGCAACTTCCTATCGCTCACCAAAGCCAATGTATTTTCCTAAACCAGTTAGACTACTCTTGTCAGTGCCTATCTTCAATCAAAGTTGTCATAAATGCTCTGATACTCCCTAGTACTCCTGATGAGAACTCCAAGCCTTTATAACAGTTAGTTTCATCTCAATCAATGTTCCCATCAACTAAACATGGCCAACAACTTCCAGGACTTGATATTTGCATTGTCCCTTACCCATGTAATTAAGAGTGCATATCACTAATAGTCCGTTGATGCCATCCACTACGTGGAATGACTTTCAATCAATCTTCCAATGATCCTTTTAGCTTCATCATCTTCTGAAGACTTCCAAGGACATTAGCATCCCCGTCAATTCCTTGTCTTCATTGATTTACCAAGTCAATTTATAAAGATCTTCAAGGACACTAGCATCACTGTTGATTCCTTGTCTTCATTGAACTCATTGGACCATCGACATTGATACTGTCTTTCCACCTCATCTGAAGAGAACTACTCCAACCAACAATTTGTTGTCCTGTTGATAATCCACTATTCTATCTTTTGGTCTTTCCAAGCATATTGGCGATCATGACTCTACTAAGTTGTTCATGTTCATAGTTGCAGTTCTTTCAAGCTTTAACAAGGCTTGTTCACCATTACTAAGGTCCATCCAACTATTCACCTTATCTTGCTCCTTCCAAGTCATCATGAACATCCCCATTTTTCTCGGCTCATTTACCCTCGACCAAGCTCCATATAGCTTGTTCACCTTTGTAGAGAGCCTTTTGACTTGCAAACATCTCCACGCCCATTACCTTGTTCACTTTAGACATTGGCAGTGATCCTTTCATATTAACAGAGCATTCTTGATTGTGATAGAGTAATAAGGACACTGATCAAGACACCATATGTATTGCGGCTTGTGTGTATATCATGTGGTAATACTCAACCAACACCCACTTTAGTAGACTTTGATTGTCTCTGTCATCATCAAAACAACATAGGAGATTTTTTCAATACATTTAAGCGTCAAACTAGAAAAAAAATGATCAATTAAGTGCCATCACGGAGAAGTTCCAACCAAATTAATTACATGGCTTTTATAAACAAAATTTTATCTAACTCGGCATACTTTTTAAAAATTCTGGTGGCTTGTGCAAGCAAAACAACATCGTACCAAATATGGGCACAATGATGTCGCACAGGATGGATAAAACTACCACTCGCCCTCTGTCATTCAGGGAACTAATCATCATTCAGTCATTTTCGCTCTTTGTTGCTTGCTTGGTCGCCGTCATCACTCACTGTCGCTTGCGTGCTGTCCTTGTAACCCTAGGCTTGTCATCTTTTCTCCCTAGCTCAATCAATTGGAAAAATTAGGGCTCAAAGGGCAAAATTAGGGTTCTGAAAGAAAAAAAAAAGGATTGTTGGTGCAATCACGGGGACTACAGTAGTAGAGAAGGAATCGCCAAATAGTAAAGTTGTGATTATTGGGACCTCAATGTGTTTAATTAATTTGGTGCATGCTAGCGTTGTTGCTTTATTTCCACTAAATGGCAATCGCCGAGTCATTCTTTAATCACTTAGTTGGGATTGTAGGGCCTCCATGTGAAGTTGTTGTCCCTTTTGTGTTGTGGTCCCAAAAGCTAATTAATAATTTTCCTTGAATGCAACCTAGGCATGGCAGACAATCTTGTAGCTATCATTGTTTGTTATGGTGAAGAATTTGTCGTTGGGGTCGAGAAGTGGGAATATGCTGGTGGAAATAAAGGTATCATTTATTGAATTCGTGAGGAATATAGTGTATTGTTTTTTATGCAAAGTATACAAGTTGCATTATTGTGTCCTTGGGAAGAGCTTGAAGGATAGTTTGAGATACTTCAGTGATGATAATGATAATAAGGACATTATTTACCATTATTTTTAAAGCAAGAAAGCTAAGGTGTATGTTGAGTATTACAGTGATGATGAAGATGATGAGAGCACTCAAATAAGAGAAGAGGGAGATAGTATTGAAGCTAGTACCTAGGTGGGGATGAATCTATTTTAGATGGAGGACAACATAAGAGAGAGGAGAGGGAGGGAAGTCATATAGAAAAAGTTAAGCAAACAGAGATATGTCTTGAAATCTCTCGAGAAGACATAAGTGATGAAGAATTGACTGGATTAGATTGGAAAGTCGCTCTATCCAATGAATCAGACGATGAAGCTTTGACAAATGTAAATTTCCCAAGTGGCGATGATGAAGAACTTGCACAATCAAGGCAAAAGTAGATGGAATTTATGAGAAATAAATTTGCAACATTTCAAAAACTACATGAATCTCGACCAATAAATAAGAATGAAAGAGCTCTAATTGATGGTACTCAAACTAGATATGAAGAAAATGCCGGCAATGATGAGAGTGCTAGTTACAAGAATGAGCCCAAAGATGATGAATTACTTGTGTGTAGAAGACAAAGTAAGTATCCTTCATATGATCCAACTACCGCATGTCATGTTTTGTTTGTAGAAATGAAATTTGGTAATGCGAAACAATTTAAAGAAGTAATTGTCAAAAATTCCATTGGTGAACAAAGAAGAATTGAAGTTATTAGAAATATGCAAGAATTTGTGAGTGTTAAGTATGCACAATCAACTATTCATGGAAGATTTATGGTGCACTAAGTAGCAAGAGCAAGTCATTCTAGATTAGGTCTTTGCAGGAAGAACAAACTTATTCTGTTAGATTTGACAATGGGGATAAGTGCTGCGGAAGTCATAAAACTTGTCGCGAAGATGCATTTGAGTCTTAAAACTTGTCAGAATGTTTTATTTGAGTCCTAAAATCGATGTTGTCAGTTTTATTAACGGAAAATGCTGATGTAGTGCTGACGTAGTATTTTAAATGATTTTTTTTTAATTTTCTAGCTGGTTCTTTAAAATAATTTTTTATTCAAAAAATTATATTTAAAAACTAAAATTCAATTTTTAAAAACTGTTAAAAAAGGGAAAAAAAGAAAAAAAAGAAAAGGGTAGGAGTTGCCGGCCGCCCATCGCCGGAGGGGCCAGTGAGCCCTCGCCTGATGCGAGCAAGGGCGGCTAGATTTGGGCACGCCGGCCCTCACGGGGGGCCGGCGACCATCACCCGCCCTGGGCGAGGCCTCGCCGGTCCTCGCCTAGGGGCCGGTGACCGTTGCTAGCCTTGGGCGAGGCCTCAGTGGCCCTCGCCTAGGGCTGGCGAGGCTCGCCTAGATATGTGCTGTGCTGCCCGGATCTGGGCTGCACCGCCACAAATCCGACGACCCGACGCTCCGCTGCTGCTGTTGTGTCTTCGCCGAAGCCCTCCATCGTCCACAAGCGCATAGCTCCGCGTGTCTCCAAAGCCTAGTAATGACCGCTACGCTTGACGCCTGACGGCTGCACCTCCATTGCCACTCCACGCCCCTGCGTCCACCATCGCCGCTATAGCACCGGTGTCATCCCTCACCCGCGACCAGCTGCAGCTCGCTGCAATACCCTTGCTCGAAGTCCCGACATTGTTTCTGCCCTGTTCGTTTCTACAGATCCCGTGACCCCTCTACCTCCACTGCTGCCATCGTTCACCGCCACCCTCGTAACCCTAGCCGCCGTCGGAGCCTTACGGCGAAGAGAGGCTGACAATTCCCCTCGACAGAGACGTCCTGACACCTACTGCCCACATCGCCACCGTGCTGTGTAGACTTGAGCCATGAAGCCGACTTGCGCATCTCGCCGTGGATAGAAGCCCATGAAGCCAGCATGCGCAGATCTGGGCGCCCTTGCCCACGTCAGGCGAGGGTCGCCGGCCCTCACCTGGGGCCGGCAAACCCTCGCCCGCACCAGGCGAGGGTCGCTGGCCCTCGCCCTGGTCGGGCGGCGGCCGGCGACTGTCACCGGCCCCTCCGGCGATGGGTGGCCGGCTCCTCCTGCCCTTTTCTTTTTTTTTTTTCTTTTTTTAACAGTTTTTTAAAATTTGAATTTTAGTTTTTGAATATAATTTTTCTAAAAAATTAAATAAAAAATTATTTTAAAAAGCAGCTGGAAAATAAAAAATAATTTAAAATGCCATGTCAACATTTTCCGTCAATAAAACTGACTGCGTCGATTTTAGGACTCAAATGAAACATTTTGACAAGTTTTAGGACTTATTTGCACTTTTCGCAAGTTTTAGGACTCAAATGCATTTTCCCGACAAGTTTTAGGACTTCCGCAGCACTTATCCCAAAAATGGAAACATGTGTATGGTTATCGAAGCACTTTTTCAATAATATTAAGACGATGCTTGATATGAAGAGTCCCCAATTCAAGCAGTTAATGAAGGAACAGGTCAAGGTTAATGTGTGAAGAAATCATGCAAAAGAGCCAAAGCATAAGGTGATGAGTACACTAATGAGTTGGTACATGAAAGAATTATATTTAGGTTTGGGATTACACTGATGAATTTACACTTTATAACTCATCTAGTAGAATATATGTGGAGTTTGTTGAGAAACCATTACCTAACTGTGAGACTAAATTTGATAGATTTTATGTTTGCTTTGAAGTATGCAGATGATGATTTTTGGTTGGTTATAGAAGAGTTGTAGGATTCGACAAATGTTTTTTTTTTTTGAAGGGTTTATGTAAGGAAAAGTTGTTGGCTGCCATTTGAAGAGATGCCAATAACCAAATGTTCTCGATGACTTTGGCTATTGTCGAGATGGTAAATAATGACACTCGGTCCTAGGTCTTAAAAAAAATTAATATTTAACCTTGAGATAACTAATGATGGAGGTTGGACATTCATCGGCAATCAACAAAAGGTTATGCTAGTGTCAATTCTTGGCTTTCTAATATTAATCACATGTTTTTACTTACAATCGTATGCTTGTTTAAATTATTGCAGGGACTTGTTTCAACATAAGCTGAGTTGATATTATATGTTGAACATAGAATATGAGTGAGGCATATATACGCAAATTGAGCAAAGAACAATAAAGAGGATGAGCTGCAAAAACAATTTTGGCAAATAGCAAAGAGCACCAACATGATTGATTTTAGAATAGCCAAAACATGGATTGTTATCCACCGTAAGCCTTTCCTCGTTTGAACCTTGCCCTTCACTTTAAGGCTATGCCATCAACTAACAAATGAAGGTTTTCAAGCACTACTCCAAACTAAACTAAAGCATTGGTGCATGCCCTTCTTAAGCAAAGAATTCAAGTGTGGTATCATTGACGATAACCCCAATGAAGCTTTCAATGACAGAATAATAGAGGTCAGGTGCAAACTAATCATTAGCATACTTGAAGATATACGAGTTGCCATGATTAGGTTGCATAAACAAAGAGATGAGGTTGAAAGTAGACTAGACAATATGAACCTAAGATTGCAAAGTGATTAGATAGGAACATGGTTGCTAGTAAGTTTTATCATCCAATTTGAAATGGAGATATGATGGATATGAGATTATGAACAATACTGATAAGTATGTTGTCTACTTGGAGAGAAGGAAGTGTTCATGTTGAGTCTGATAATTAATACCTCACAACTCGCACAACTCAAGGAAGAGAAGGAGATGTATAGGCTTTTTTAATTTATTTCACTTTATCGAAATGATCACAAGACTTGCCTTTATATAGATTGGTTACACGATTCTTACTTTGACACTTAATTAACTCATAAATGTAGCTAGCATTCCAAGGAGATGCTTTCCCAAGAATTTACAAAATATTAAAGTTGACATAGAAATATGAATAGACTTTTAGAATCCAAATAAATATCAACATTAGACTTGTTCATCAACAACCAGGCAACCGATTAACAACCATTAAAATCGTTAACTTGTTTATTGAATAGATAACTCGTCCACTAAAGCTCACAATTTGGTTTAATTACTAACAGATTCACTGGGATTTTCCTACAACACCCAAAATCAATCCAAATCGGCATGCACTTGCTTTTTACCACTACTGCCTTCCTCCTCTACTATATCCTCCATGATCTCCTTCTTCACAAGAAACAAAATCATTTCTTTCCGTAAAAAAAAATACTACCTTGGTTGTGGCGGGGATGATGGAATTGGGAAACCACACTATATAGGTAGGATCTGGGTTCCAATTCTAAAACTTGTCCACCTTAAAACCAATCACCCCTAAAATCAATTTATTAAAAGCTAACTATTAAAGTAAAAAAAAATTAAGAATTAATAATTTAGATAGAGAGAAATTTATATATATATATAGGGGGGAGCTAGAGAGAAATTAAGAGTTAAGAATACATATATATATATATATATATATATATATATATATATATATAGAGAGAGAGAGAGAGAGAGAGAGAGAGAGAGAGAGAGAGAGAGAGAGAGAGAGAGAGAGAGAGTGGGGGGACGGGGGAGCATTGGTGGTGTGGGGACTTGAAGCAGCGGCTGGCAAGAATTGGTGATCCTTGCTGAAGAAGGCAATGCTTGCGGACCACAGCACATTTGTAGCTCTATCGGTAGCCACCACTGCACGAAGGTGGAAACTGTTAGGAATCACTAAGTTGTCACATCCCAACTCTTACAAGAATGTAGGAATGCTATGGCCATCCTTCTACCCGAAGGACACAAATTTAAACATAAATTAACATAATCTAATTATCAAAATATACAACTTTCTATATTTATGATAAAACAATGAATTGGTCGTACAAGATCAAAAGGAATTATATTACTTCGACATAAATAAGTATATATCAGAAAATATTCATTCAATCAATAATATCGAAACAAATATTAATGGTCTAGTCTATTGATAAATCTTATTAAATCACACATCATGATCTATCATATTGATCAATCTAGTGTTCAATATTCAACTATGGTCACGATTAATGCCCAGTGACGTGACCAAGATTCTCCCATTGGCTAGGTTTCCACTTGTATTAGTCGGTAGCTTGGCCTAGAAGGATATTCTGAATAATATGTATACTCAAATACCTGTCAATATATTTATAACATCAATGAGCATCTATCACTAAGACATCCTCCAATAATCCATAAAGTTAATCCGGAATCAATATCATAAATTGGTTCTACAAATCAAAACATGTGATATTTTATAACGAGGTTCACATTTAATGCATACAATCTTTTGCAATTCCCTTCATAAAAGTATCTTAAAACATTTCACAATTAATTAATTCACAACTATTTCCTAGAAATGCTTTGCTATGTTATTTCAAATAATTAAAAAGGTGGTAAGTGTCTAATCTAAATATTTTATGTAATATATATGTTATTTCATAACTCATAATATATTGAATCTCTATCACTTTCAACACATGAGTTTACAAATTCAAAAAATATATAAGCACCACTCACTTGGGATTGCAAAACCAAACAATGAAACTACTTGAACCAACAAACTCAATATCCCATCAAAAACGCATAACCAAACATCAAACTTACGCGCCAACTAACTTTGACTAAGACTCTACGAGGTGATGCTATTTTCGAAGTCAAATCATTCACTATAGGTCGATAAGAAACCTTAAGAACAGCCACTCACGTAATGAACAATCTATTTGCACTTGCACTACAAATTTTGTCGCACCATAATTTTCTCTATGCAACTTGATTCAAGCAAAGTTGCTAGTGAATGAAAGCTCTTTTGAAAAACTGAAAGACCTTAAGCTTCACTGATCTAGCCGACAACAAATGAAATTTACAAAAAAAAAAAAAACTATAGGTCAACAATTTTTATAGCAATTTTCAAAATTTCAATATCTCTCAAATAGGAAGTCCAGTTCACGAACCGTGAAATCCTACAAGTTCTTAGGGTTGAGAGGAAACTAATTATCACTATTAAAAAGTTCATACTTGGCCGGAGCATCACTAATGAAGCTAAGATAACTAGGACTATATTTTGATTTCTAGAACAAAAATTGACTTGTAAGAGGGAAATAAAACAAAGAATACTTACCAATCACACGTAAAAGGGTATCCCAGCACTAATCCCAAAAACTATTGCAATTTCCCTCTCTTCTTCATCTCTCTCTCTCTCTCTCTCTCTCTCTCTCTCTGTTCTTAGTGACTCTTTTTAACGAGTTTTTCTAATGTGTGCTATATAAATTAATGTTGTAATTTACCATTTTACAATATTGGTCTGATAAAATGAGATAAAATGTTTTTTAATTAGTCTAATATGGGGGTGGCTAATGAGGGCCTAGTTGAGCTCAGCCCATGATGAGAGCGCTTAGCTAAAAGCTTTATACATAGTACTCAAGTCTTTCCTCTAACCCTATCACAAAGTTATCCTCACATAATAAGGGTTTACTAAAACGCTAAGGGTAAATGGTGGTCTCATAAAGCCAGTAATATAGAGGGTAATAGAGGAGAAGTTCTTGAGTTTGAATTGTTGTTATTCCACATCAATAATTCTGAATTAGGTGTATGAATCTCTTTACTTAATTATATGTGTATTATTGATTTTAGTTATAGAGATCCTGGAATTGCACTCTTGTGGCTTACATCTCTCTCTCTCTCTCTCTCTCTCTCTTTCCCCCTTCCTCCCTCCCTTGCAAACAACTATAGGAAGAAGAAGAACACTTCTTGAAGTTCATTAGGACTGAGGTATGTTAGGTGTTAGGATAACGTCCATATGGATTTTTAATGAACGAAAAGCTATGAAAAATATAGATGTACGTGGTGAGGTCAAGAAGGACAGTGATGATATTTATGGTCATTATGAGATCAGTGAAGACCGGTTACAAGAATGAAGATCTTGACAAGAGGAGAACGAGTAAGATATGACAATGTGATCATAAGATTTGGAGGTAACAGGGTTGATAAGAAATTAACATAATGTCTTTAGAAGCTAGCATATTTAGAAGGATCATTGGTTAATAAATCGCAAGTCATTGTGCATGGTTTAACCATGGATATCACTAACAAAATGATGATAACAAACACATGCTACCAACAACTGATAAGGAGCAATGGATCGTGCTGATGTTAGGTCTTAAGAGATTTTGGTTTACGTATTCATTTGAAGATTACTGTTTGACAATATATATATATATATACATGTTGATAGGTAGAGTAACCATAGTAGAAGAACCAGAAATAAGTCAAAGAATAGTTGATAATTCTAATTAAACAGCCAAAGGAGGATGTGACAATGTCTGCAAATTCCATTTTGGGAAACCTTGCTATTGCTGGTAGAGTGGATTGTATGGGCAATATCAACCCCCAAATTCCATTTTGGGAATTCTTTATTTTTTGAGAAATAAAGTGTCAGTGTGTTGTGTTGTGTCGTGTGTCCATGTCGGTGCTACATAGCCTACTAATTGAGGGAAAAAGTATCAGAAAATTCCTAACATATTGCATTTGTACCAATTTAGTCTTAAACCTTTTGAATTAATGTTAATTTTGTCTTAAGCATTTTGAATTAACGTCAATTTAGTTTTAAACCTTTTGATTTGGTACCAATTAAGTTATTTCAGCTAATTTTGACCGAATGTTGCTAACGTGGATGTTGGCCGGGTAACATGGCACCGCCGGAGTTGACATGGACAATTTAAAATAATATTTTAATAATTTTTCTGAATTTTTTTCTTCTTTTATTTTTTTATTTTTTTCTCTCCTTTCTTTCTTCTACCTTTCACCAATGACTGCCCATCGGCCATGGCCAAACAGGCTAGCCTCGCCTGGCTTGGGTGAGGGGAGCCCTCACTGAGGCTGCCCTTGCCCAAGCGAGGGTCGGCCTTGCCCAAGCCGGATCTGGCGAGGGCTTGAGGGCTCGACCTCGCCCTCACTATGGCCAAGTGAGACCAGCTTGCCCATCCATAGCCGATGGCTAGTCACCAGCGAAAGGTAGAAGAAAGGAAGGAGAGAAAAAAATAAAGAAAAAATAAAATAAAATAAAATAAAAAATCGAAAATTTATTAAAAAATTATTAAAAATTATCCACGTCAACACTAGCCAGCATTCATGTTAACCAATCAGCATCCACATCAGTAATATCCAATCAAAATTAGCCAAAATGACTGAATTAGTACAAAAATAAAATGTTTAGGACTAAATTAGCACTAATATGATATATTTAGGACTTTTCTAACACTTTTCTCACTAATTGAGAAAAATAAAAAAGTGACAAAAAAAAAAAAAACTACATCAACATTTTTCGTTAACCAAATAAGACATGGTTTTTTTTTCTTTTTTTTTTTTGGTGACGAGAAAGGAGGATATCATTACTAGCTAAAAGTCTAAGCAAATACAGCATGTGTATCAGTACAAAGTAAATCCAAAAAAGCAGAGGGAGGGTTATTGGCCCAGTTTGTAGGAAGAAAACCCATGCGCTGGGATTTAACTACCCAATCAGCCACTCTATTAGTATTCCGACTACAGTGGGCAAAAGTTAGACCCGAAATAGTCTTTAGTTTATGCTTGGCCCAGTCCATGAGAGGTTGCACTGACCAACTTAAATCAGTTGAGGAGAGAACACTCTCCACCAGCATTCGACAATCAGATAGAAGTACTATTTCTTTTTCTGGGGAATTTAGGATGAACTTAAAAGAGATGAAATCTAAGGTTTCAACCAAAGTTATGGCCTCTGCTTGTTCAGCTGAACTCAGCTCGATATTTTTTGCAAACTCATCTCTTATTCAGCCAAATGAATCTCTATAGATGCAAGCAACAAAAGCCCGAGATCTTGATCTTGTCTGCTGAGGACCGAAGAAGGCTCCTGTCGTCTCTCTGGTTGGGGCATGGCTTAATGCCGAATCAGGGTTCCTTGCAGCTACGCGTTTGGTGAGATATGGGCCGAGAAGAGAAGCGCATCCTTCCTCTATGTCACTGCTGTACTGGTAGGTCGTTCTCCCATCCCTCTCTTCCGATCCACAAGTTCTTCCATGGTGGGCGTTGTTGTTGCTTCTTCTGTGCTGCTGTTGTGCTGGAGATTCAGATCCAGTTAATTTGAGGTCGTGTTCCGCTGCAGCAGAGGTGGTAGATGTTTCCTCGATGGTGCCGCTACTTAGGGGAAGCTTTCCATAATCTAGGACGACACCTGTATTATGTAGCTCAGGCGAGCGCGTTCTGTTGCAGATTTAGAAAGATTGTGGCATCTCCAATTGATCGGACCCATTCCCAGCAATGGATCTGAGGTCGTGTTCCACTACAGTAGAGGCAGGAGACGCTTCCTCGATGGTGCCGCTACTCAGGGGGAGCTTTCCATAGTCTAGGACGACACTTGTGTTATGCAGCTCAGGCGGGCAAGTTCTATTGCAGATCTGGAAAGAATGCAGCATCTCCAATTGGTCTAACCCATCCCTGTCATCACTGCTGATCAGGAGAGGCCTGCTCCTATCTAGCTTTGTCACTCGGGCATTCTTAGATGGAAGTGGCATTTAGTTATTCCTCCTGCTCGAAGGCTGTGTTCTGGAAGCAACTTTGACAGTTCTGACTTGGTTATTGGGCTTTGTAGGTGACAGGGGGTGGGCATCATTGGGGCCTTAATCCAGGGGTTGTTTCCCATAATCTATCACTCGACCTCTACTGGGCATCTTGGGTGCGCCTTTGCAGGTATGCCTTCGACTCGGGCTGGGATGTTCTCTGCGCGCCGCTCTGTTCAGATTAAGTATGCTTGGGCCCAGACTAGACTTCTCGAATCTGCACGAGGCAACGTAGCTCTATGTCTTTTATCCTTCCTGGCAGTGCTGTTGACCTTCAGGTTATGTGTTATATCAGAATCTTTCTCAGCCATGTCTAAAGTCAAATTTGGATTAGGGATTGGGAGGGCATGTTGGTTGGCCAGAGTTATGTCGCAATTGGAGGTTGAAGGCAAGCAAGGATCCGAATTGTTTTCTATATGATGCACCACCTCCTCTAGATATCTTTCAGGCGAATTGTTGGCATTACGGGTACATTCGAACAAGGCATCTATATTAACTTTTAGTACTCCTGGGGCTGGAGGTTGCCATTTGTCAGGTTCATCTTGGCCTTGATTTCTTTTTGGTGATTTTTTATTCCAAGTTGAGAAGCTCTCTTGTGACATTGTGGCTTTGAACAGGGTTTGGTGTGGGTTGAGGGTATGTTTCTTGAATATGAAATGGTTACGATCCTTCCATATGCACCATAAAACTGTGGCAACTAGTTCAAAATTATGTGAGTTCCTTTGTCCTGCAAAATATTTGCACAACCAGTCATCAAATCTTGTTAGACCCACTTGATATGTGCGGGCTTGCAGGGATGGCTCATTCCAGATTTGTGTTGTCCAGAGGCAAAGCAACAAGTTGTGCTCGATCGTCTCTGGTTCCAGCTCGCATATTGGGCACATTGGTTCAGGTACAATCTTCCTCCTATAAAAATTATCCAAAGTAGGTAGTGCATTTTGGCAAGCACTTCAGAATGGAGTTCCATATAAGCTTCCATATGACTAGATCGAACTGTTGTGATGTTATTGGAGTCGACTCTTGATGAATAGTAGGTTTTCTGTTTGAAAAGTAACCACTATTTACCGTATAGGTTCCCGATTTGTTATTTGCCCAAACCAGTTTGTCTTATGTAGTTGGGAGGCCGAGAGGTGTTGCTTTGATTTTTGTCACTAGGGGTTCATCGAACAAGGACTGCAAAAGGTCTTCCTTCCATTTTCCAGCTTCAAAATCAATCAAGTCGGCGACTTTGCTTGGTTTATTTGGGCTCACAAGTCCTCCAATCAGTCCTATCTTTAGCCACTTATCCTCTCTAATTAAAATTTTTTGTCCATTACCCACTACCCATATGACTTGGGGAGCAATTGCCTCTTGTCCAGCTAATAAGCTTTGCCAACCCCACGATGGACAGGAACCTTTCCCTGCTCACCAAAAGTCACAGTTGGGGAAGTAAAGACCTTTCATGAGTTGGCTCCAAAGTGTATTCGGACATTGAGAAATCCTCCAGGCTTGTTTCCCTAACATAGCGGTGTTAAAAGCCAGTAGGTCCTTAAAGCCAATACCACCTTCCTCCTTACGAAGTTTTAGGAGATCCCATTTTCTCCAATGTAGACCAGTCGTCTTATTGGTATTTCTCCACCAAAAGTTAGCAATTTTCTTCTCGATGGCTTTGATAATGGAAACTGGGATTTTGAAGATTGACATTGCATATTGAGATATTGCCTGAGCTACTGATTTGAGAAGAATCTCCTTTCCAGCTCTTGAAAGCAAGTTTTCTTTCCAGCTCTCCAATTTCGAGTTTACCCTGGCCAGTATCCATGCAAACATATCTTTTTTCAAGGCCCCACAATCTGAAGGGATTCCTAAATATTTCACAGCTTTCGCAATTTCGAGAACCCTCAGCACCAATACCATGTTTCTTCTAAGGCTGTCCGGACACCCTTTGCTTAAAAATAATCCTGATTTGTTAAGATTTATGGCTTGACCAGATGCATAGCAATATTGGTGGAGTATAGTTGCCAAGTTTTGGCATTCCAGCACTGTGCCATCTAGGAAGAAAATAGAGTCGTCTGCAAATAATAAGTGGGAAAGGGTTAGGCAATTCCGGTTCAGTTTAATGCCATGGATTGTATCTTTTGTGAGTGCTTTCTTCATCATATGTGATAAGACATTAGCTATAATGAGCAGATATTGGGATAAAGGATCTCCCTGGCGAATACCCCGACATGGCTTGAAGTAGGGTAAAGACTCGCCATTGAACTTGATGCTGTAGGACACTGTAGTAATGCATTGCATAACCCACTTCACCCAGTCAACGCTAAAGCCCATATTGCATAAACACTCATGTAGGAAGTCCCACTCGATTCGATCATAAGCTTTCTACATGTCGAGTTTAAGAATGGCTTGAAATTTGTTCCTCCTGTCTTGAGTTCTTAATATGTGGATTACTTCTTGAACAATCAAAATGTTGTCTTGAATTTGCCGACTCCCCATGAAAGCACTTTGCTCCTCAGCAATGATGTCTAGTAATAAAGGTTTTAGTCTATTCACGACGATTTTAGAGATGATCTTGTAAACAAAGTTACACAGGCTAATGGGCCGAAATTGTTCTAACCTTTTTGGATTTTTGTTTTTGGGGATAAGAGTGATTTGGGTTTTATTTAGGGCTGGGTTAAGGGTTCCAGACTCAAAGAAAAGTTGCACTTCCCTGAGAATATCCCCGCCGATGTCATGCCAGTGTTGCTGAAAAAAGAGGCCATTCAGACCATCCGGTCCAGGAGTTTTGGTAGCACCCAATTGGTGAGTAGCAGCATAAACTTCTTCCATAGTCACCACTTCGGTAAGTTTAAGATTCATACCTGCATCAACTGATGATGGAATATGGTTTAGAATAGGTTGAAAATTCTGAGGACTTACTGAAGTATATAAGTTGTTGAAGAAGTCCATCGTCATGTTCTTGAGAGTCTCATTATTCCTCAAACAGTTGCCTTCGGCATTCATCAGCATGGAAATACGGTTTTTGTTTTTCCGTTGTATAATGGTGGAATGAAAAAAAAATTGTATTCCTATCTCCCCATTTGAGCCACTTAATTCTAGATCTTATGCCCCAAAACATTTCTTCTTGTTGCCATAGGGATTCGATTTTTTTATGGATATTTTGAATTATGCAATGATCATACTGCAAGGTGGGGTTGTTCATCCGAAATTGAAGCTCATTTTTCAACCCTTCGATTTTTTTATAAGTGTTGGGGAATCGTTTTTTACTCTAGGCCGCTAATTAAGTAGCCACATTGTTTAGTTTCTCGACCATATTTTTCCTGTGGGAATCCTCTCATGTTCGCTTGACAATTCTCCTACAATCTTCATCTTCCGCCCAAAATGGCTCATATTTAAACTCTCACTGCTTGCGTGTTAGAGTGGGTAAAGTTGACAAGATGAGAGGACTATGATCCGAACCAATAGCTGGTAAGGCTGTAACTTCAGCATTTGGGTAAGCTATTCTCCATTCCATGGTACATAGTGCTCTGTCCAGCCTTTCTTTAACATTTTCATCTCCCTCTCTTTTGTTCGTCCAAGTAAACGCGCACCCTTTACTTTCCAGATCCATCAATGAACAAGCATATAAGAAGTCCCTGAATGCGATAAGTCGAAAATGTTCTACCATTCTCTTTCCCACTTTTTCCCAATAGTATAATATTTCATTAAAGTCCCCGATACACAACCAAGGCAATGATTGGAGGCACTAACTCTTAGTAATTCGTCCTAGGGGATAATTCTGTCATGAAGTGCATTAGGAGCATGGAGAAAAGTAATCCACATGTTCTGTCTACTTTCATGAAGAAGGCATTGCACGTTGATAATATATTCAAAATGAGAGTCGATTGAAATAGATACCTGGTCATCCCAAAAAAGAGCCAAACCTCCCGATAACCCTTCTGGATTCACCAAAAAAACTGTGATTAACCTTGAGCCGTCTTCTAAGTCGTTGCACCGTCTGCTCTTGATTCTTAGTTTCCATAATAAATATAATATTGGGTCTTTCCTGAGTCGCTAGGACTCTAAGAGCCTGAATCATCAGAGGAGAACCCAACCCCTGACAATTCCAACTTAGTAATTTCATGGGTACACCGATGGCTTATTAGGGCTAGCCACCAAAGCCCATTGAGTTGAGTTATCAAATGTAAGTTTTCAGCAGCAGTCGGCCTTGAAGATTAAGCTCCATACAGGCAAAATTGCTTACCTTTCTTAGATGTAAGAAGCTTGGTAGGCCTGGCTTTACCCTTAGCTAAACCTCTTTCTAACTCTAAATAGAATTACCTCTCTCTTTCAACTTCTTTAAGGTGTTCATTGTGCAGGGTCATCATGGAATCCACGTCCAAGCAGCTGCTCTCTCGCTTCTGTGGAGATTTTCCTTCTATAATGGTTAGAGCTCGGGAAGATACGAGATAGTTAGTCTGCTGTTGAGGTCCCTTCTTCGGGGGATGTTGGGAGTGGAGAGGTAGGAGGGGCTGCTTTGCTGTGTTCTTTGCTGGCTGTGATTCATGGGTTTCCGCTACCAGGGGAGATTCCGGCACCATTTCTTCGTCTTCAATTAACTGGGTTTGTTGGCCATAAAAAAATTTCCCATACAGGCTTAGTTCTCAGACTTTAGCTCGCAACCAGTTCACGAAATCACCCGGTAGGTCTTCCTCCAACCTTGTACTTTCGTAATGTATCTCTTTACAGGCAGTGGCGTAATGGCCAATTCTACCACAGGAGTAACAATAGTGTGGCAGCCTCTTGTATTTGAATTTGATCTACAACTTTTTGCTTCCCAAGTTAACTACTATCCCTATTTTAAGAGGTGTAACTAGGTTCAGCTTGATTCTTGCTTTCTCGACCTTATAGTTACAGTTTCCTTTTGCTCCAGTTTCACCTCAAGAACTTCCTCGATCTTGGAGGCAATCTCTCTAACTACCTCCGTCGTAACTCTGCCAAAGGGTAATCCAAGTAAGTGCATCCAAAATGGACAATGAGAGAAATCATAGCAAATGTCAGGAATGTCAGGATCACACTGTTGGAGCACAAGGAGGTTGCTGGAAAAGGACTACGGCCCGGCATCAAGGACTTTCTACTTCTCGGCTTCTGATTTAAAAGAGAATGAGAAGAAGCCCGGTTCTAACAAGGTACAGGAAACATTCTCCGTCCTTCAAGCCCATTTCATAGTGTTGAGAAATGCTTGGAAATTGACATTTGGGCGAGAATAAAGTTTGCCAAATAATGTAAGCCTGCATTCTGTTAGTTTTTCAGCTGAAATACCCTGTGTAACATCTATGACATCATCCTTAGACCATAAGTTACCTAGGCTTTTACACAGCGCCTCTAATCGGCTCGTTTCGTAGTAGGATCTGCCATAATGCCTATTGCAAGAAAGCTAAATGATATGAAACATAGGTTACCTCAAGATAGAAATTTTTGTCCAGACGCCATAGCGATACCAAGGGAAGTCTCAATGAATTAGCTGAAAGCGTTGAGGAGACCCTTTATGAATGATTATAGAGAAAGGCTGGAACTCGGGCATACCATTTCCGTCAATAGACTTACTGCTGAGCTGCAAGGGATACCAAGCCAGGTAAAGCAAGGCGTGATAATTTCATGGAGGGGATGGTGAGATACGGGTAGGGAGAGGTGTGTGGGAAGACAGAAAGGGTTGGGCTGAGGCCGGGAAAGCATAGGGTAATACGAGCTGGGGGAAATTGGTGGGTTACGGCTTGATGTAAGGGTTGGTGAATTTGGGGCCAAAGGTTAGGGTTTTGAAGGGGGCTCGCAAGGTGAAGGATAAGGTAGACAAGGAGGAGCGGAAAGGGCCAGAACTGCGTGAGGGATGGAGAGATAATTAAATTAGGGTTGCTAGATCAAGATGGTTAAATTAGTTGATTGGGTTTGTCGATATGAGGGAGACGACTAGGGAAAGGAGAATTGGGGTCGGTTGGGGAGTGCTTCTTCATCGCGAAGAGGATTGAGGGAGATGGGGAGGATAGGAATGGAACAAACTCTGAAGGTGATGTTCGCATGTAGGAAACAAGCAAAACTACCATACGATAGGGGAGAGCCCAGAGCACCTGGGAGTCTAGTCTGAATTCAAACGGTAAATTTCACTCTTAAATAACACGTGGTTCAAATTAACGAGTTTTAAGACTTGATTGTAATTTTTGAAAATTTTAATAGTTGATTGCATTTTAATGATAAGTTCCAGGACTTTTGGTATACTTACCTCTTTCTTCTTTTGTTGTTTTTCCCGTTTAATTTTTGCTCGGTTGGCACCAATTAGCATCACTCATCATTTTCTGTCACTGAAATGGTGCCATGTCATCAGCTGATATGATAGTTTAGTTAGAATGGTTGACCAAATGATTTGATTGTATGAATTTGAGAAAGTTAAGGGATTTGTTTGTATAAAATAAAATTTAGAGGACCAAATCGCTTATACATTGAAACTTAAAGGATAAAATCCATACTTAACCCACAAGAAAAATATAAAATACCAATCAATTAATAAAAGTAAATGAGGCGAAGTGAAATGGAGTTAATAATACATTTATGAAAAATATATTTTAAACAAAGTATCAATACATGTAAAATTAATCATTAAGAATTTTATCTCTATCTCAGATTTCAAGTAGAATCTCAATTAAATAGGACCATTAACAAAATTCTGAATTTTAAAGTAGTTAAAATTTCATTTATATGAGTTCATCAATATTACATTTTGAATTACTTAAAGACTCATAAATCTGAAATTCAGAACTAATATCACAATTAATTTATAAAATCTTTTAATAATCCAATTCAAAACTGCAGTGAAAAGTCTTCTTCATATCATCACATGCTCAAATTGACCACACATATTCACACTGTTATATAATGAAGGAGAAACTCTTACTTTTAAGCGACCACAATCCTTTTTTTAACCTAAAACCTCAATTAGTAATAATATGAATATTCTATTAAGGGATAAATCAGTAAATTAATAATTCTATTTTATCTCTCATGTATTTTTACTTTTAGAAAATATTTTTTCTATTTTTTCCTCTGTGAGGCTCTCTCTTTTGGTTGGTTTTTCTTTTATTTGGTCAAATATTTGTATCATTTTATCTAAACTTGTTTAAGCGATGTTATTGCTTAATACATATGTGTCAAGTGTCAAATGAAATTTTTTCTTTTCTCTTGTTACTTTATCTCTATTTTTATTTGGTACTTAGTTATTTTTTAGAAGATGTGAAGCGGTACCAAGTATTAAAGCTGCATCTTTTATTTTTTTTTCTTTGCTTTCTTGTTATTTTTGCTTCAGTTTATACTATTAATTTATGTTTTCACATATTTTAGTAGATATTATAAGTAAATATTCAATCATTGTCAGACAAACTGCTTTTTCTAAAAGTATAAGCTATTCAAAAGCGGGTCAACTATGTATTTATAGCACATGATTTAAGACTTCCCATAGCATGTAAGCCGGTCATTATACATACAATACAGGGTGTAGACAGAACCACAGTAAGAAGATAATCGACAGAATAGGATAAAGGACTGAATGATAGGAATAACAAATAAGAGAAAATTTAGAGGGAGCGCAAGCGGTCAAACAATTGACTTGTGTTCTGATATCTTGCTGGACAAATTGTTTTTTTTTTCAAAGAAAATTATCCAAAAAGTCTTAAACTTATTATACTTTTATCAATTCAATCATGAACCTTTTAATTTTATCAATTGAATCCAAAATCTTTTTGTATTTTGTCAATTGAGTTTATACAGTCAATTTTGGCTAGAAATTACTGACATGGACTCCAACCATCTACACAGACAATTTTTAATACTAAAAATTATTTTTTTATTTAAAAAAAAATCTTTTCTTTTTCTTTTGTTGTCTCTTTTCTTCTTCTCTTTTGATTCAAAGGGCTGGCAAACTCCGCCAACCACTAACTAAGCGTTGGCAACCCCCGCTAGCCCTTGGGTGAGGGCCATGAAGCCCTTGCCGGCCACGGCTAGGGGTCACGGTCCCTTGCTAAGGCCAATGAAGGCATCACAAGCCTTCATTGGCAATAGCAAAGGTGTTGTGAGCCTTTGTGGGCTATAGCGAGGGCATCGTGAACCTCGCCCGACCTTGCTATGGCTCGCAAGGGTCGCGACCCTCATCCTATGGCTAATGAGAGGTTACTGGCCCTCGACCAGTAGCCAGCAAGAACAAAAAATAAAAGAAATAAAAGAAATAAAAAATTAATAAAAAGAGAAAATATTTTGAAAAAATATTTAAAAATTATTAAAAGTTGTCTATATCAGTGCTGGCCATGTTACGTAAGACGATTGGCATTGATTGGACTACAATGTTAGTGATCCCCGATCAAAATTAGCAAGATGGACTCAAATTGGCAAAACGTGAAAATGCTTAAAACTCTATTAACAAAATTAAAAAGGTTTAGAACTAAATGGGCAAAAATACAATAGATTTAGGACTTTTTGAACAATTTTCCTGTTATTTTCTAATCATTAAGCCATTAGAAAATGGATCATATGAATTTAATGCATGTGACTTAACAATCTTAACATATGATAATTACAACAAAGGAGTAACACAATTTAAATTTACATTGATAAAGTTAGACCTAAGTTTGTGCTACGTTAAATGGATTCTATAAATTTCAGGAAGGGTCACAATTAAAAAAAGTCATAAGATGTGCTTACAGACTTGCATAATTTGCAAATTTAGAGAAATAAACATGAGTTTCCGAATGAAAAGTTCGAAGATCTATTGAGTACAAATAATCTTGTGTTTTGAATTGCATCCTATTTGAAATTTGAAAAATCTATCACGTGCAAACAATCACTCCAATTTTAACTTGCATCCTTTGACATTCCGTGTTCGTGATATTTTTTTAGAACATGATTGAGGAAAAAAGGTATGACAATAGTGATTGAGATATGCATGAAATGATTATAATGATTTTTAAAGTGAAGTGATGGGATGCAACATGATCATTCTACTTCTAGACCACATCTTTGTTGAAATATATACAAGTTTTTGAGTTTGAAGGGTACATATTAAGATGACAATTCAAGAATTCATGTACATGCATGCATATATATCTTTTTCTCGTGTTAATTATTTTAACCTTTCAATATAATTTTATTGTTAATAGCGTTCGCTGCAATGCTCGGCTATTTCCTAGTATATAATTAAAGCTTAGATTTAAAGATCATTTGCTCCTATGGTCGCCATGTAAGAACTTCAATTTGCAATATTCAGAACGTTGGCGTTGGTTGCGCTAAACACTTTCAGGAGAACATGTTGATAAAAGTGGGAACCGACAATATCTCAATGATTCAACATTTGCCGCCCCATATCATTTTTCAATTGAGTCATGTTCTCTAGTAATATTTTCTGAGGTTTTAATGTATACTGTCCTTCTTAAGTTCTTACACACATGCATATCAAAAGATTCGCTTGTCAATATATAGTAAGAAAGTTCAAAAACGGGTTAATTGTTTGACAAAATATATTTGGGAGGCAAAAGTTCTTCACTCCTGAATCTTGGATTTCCTTGGAAACGATGTGGCAGTAATGTTGATCACTGGTAGATCAGGATGACCAGCGACTTCGTATGGTAGATGTTGGGAACAACGGATCCCCGCAAAACCGGATTCGACACTAAATCGAACTTCTAAAGCAATGCGGAAGACGAAGCCCGGGAAAACACGTATCACCGATCGTAAAGCACACCACGGATTCGAGCGTACCTTGTTAGCCACATATTAGACACCGATGCTGAAAATCGAGGAAGAAATTCTGATCCGATGATGTTAATTTTTCTTGAAAAGGGAAACGGCGTCGCCTTAAGCGTTTGGAAGAAAAGAGAGGGAGATGAACGTACGTTGAAATTGCCAAGAGGTGCGTTCTCCCTCTCTCTCATCCCTTTTATATGTTCCCTTATCAACGGGCCCTAATTCCGTGGGCCGGGCTTTTAGGCCCAACATGGGCGGACGGGCCATAAGCCCATCACTAATAAAACCATCATCTCCCACTCGCACATGGTGGGCTGAACAGGATTCTCTTTACCTCTCTTCAACATTCATACCGGTGAATAATCCGTGCGACCAGCATACTTTGAGAGCTCGTTGCTATACATCCGTTAGGAATATATAGCAGCTCATAATGGGCATCACATCCTGAGTAGATTTAGTACGCAGTACCCTAGATCAATCGATCACATTCATATCTCTCTTGATCTCTTTCAAACAATGATATATATATATATATATATATATATATATATATATATATTGTATTCACAATTATGATTATCACAAAGACAGTCATAATTGGTTAACCGGTGAATACAAAACTATAATGTGATTCTCCAAAATCGATATTCCTCTTTCCTTCAAACTCTCAATTTCAGTTTAGTTTGCTTTTCTAGAAATGTCCCATTAGATCGAATCAACTCATGACCATTGGCAACATCCTAAGATAGCAAATACTAAATAGAAATCTTGAGAATAAGTAAGAGTTATGAGGGGACTAAAAATTGAGGAACTCTTTTTCTCAAGAGTCTCACACGTCATAAAAGTTGAGATGAAACTTTTTGCCACTCTTATTGGTCGGCTCATGCATACGTAGTATGAAATACGTATTACGGTATTAACTCCTTTCCCATTGAGCGTATGTCTACACCTTCAATACCGTACAGATGATAGTTCAGACATACCCAATGTCTAACTTGAGTTCACGTATCTACTCATTCACAAAATTCATCAGAACTCACATATGGCATCATAGACAAATAAAGTAAAATATGTGGGTTATTTTACTTTCGGACATAGTAAGTATTATGTCCTCATCTTAACACCCAGTTAAGGCGACATACATATTTTAAGCTTGAGCTCTCGATTATCACCTAGATAATAAGCTTAAAAACAGTCTCATCTCTATTTATCACATAGTAATAGAGGCGATTACCTGTGTGAGTGGGCTAATCTTATATCTGTCTGACATACTTTCTCAACTTAAAATAATACACTAAGCATTAAGATGCATAAAGATCAAACAAAGATACATAGGCATTAATGATGGAAAAACACAAATTCATCAAATGTGAACACTTCAGGGAAATTACAATCCAGTACATCAGACTCTACGCAATCCTAAAGATTTCATATGGCCACAAAAACACATCTCTAGGTATTGGCTTTGTCATAGGATCTGCTACCATTCTATGCGTAGTATGTACTCTTAGTTCACATCTTTTCGTGTAATCATATCCTTGACAAAATTTATACTTGGTATCTATAGGTTTGGTCTTGCCATGATATTTTGGATATTTGGTGTACACTTTTGCTGCTTGGCTATCACAGTTAACCAACAATGAATCTGCAGAACTTCCAATAACACCTAAATGATCCAATAATCTCTTAAGCCAAACATCTTCTTATATTGCTGCTGATAATACCACGAACTCAGTTTCCATCGTGGACAAGGCTATACACTTTTGTTTCTTACTGCTCCAACATATGATGCCATTATTCGGTAAGAAAACAAACCCAGAGGTAGATTTTCTTTCATCTAAATCTCCTCACCAATCAGCATCAGAATAGCCTTTGAGTTGCAGATCCTTTTCATAATAACTCAACGTATAATCAGCAGTCCCCTTTAGATACCTTAGTATTCATTTAACGACCTTCCAATGTGCTTGACCTGGATTGGATTGGTATCTACTTACCATTCCAACTGCATAACATATGTCAGGTCTTGTACACATCATAGCGTACATCAAGCTCCCAACAACACTAGCATAAGGAACATATTTCGTTTGTTCCTTCTCTTGTGGAGTCCTTGGACACAGTCTATGGCTCAATCCTTCACCTTTTGCAATAGGAGTGTCTATGGGTTTAAAAACCCATATCCTTCAATTCAAAATTGGAAGACAACCAACTTTTGACAGTATTGACAAGCTCCATATTGCTTCCGGCAATTAGTATATCATCAACATATAATGATATGATCACAAATAGACATTTGGATCTTTCGATATATATACAATGATCCTCATCTATCATTGTAAAATCATATGCCATTATGGTATTATGAAATCGTATATACCATTGTCTTGATGACTGCTTAAGGCCAGATATCGACCTCAAAAGTCGACATACCTTTTTCTTCTTGGCCTTTCACTATGAAACCAGCAGGTTGTTCCATATATGTTCCTTCCTCTAATTCTCCATTGAGGAAAGCAGTCTTTACATCCATTTGATGTAACTCAAGATCCATATTAGCCACTATTGCCAGAATAATGCGAATCGAGGTAAATCCCACTACAGGAGAAAATGTATCTTCATCATCAATTCCTTCCTGTTGATTATATCCCTTCGCCACAAGGCGAGCCTTATGCCTTTCTATCGAGCCATCAACCTTTCGCTTTATTTTGAGAACCCACTTGTTCCCAATAGCTTTGTGTCCTTTTGGAAGATCAACCAGTTCCCAGACTTGGTTTGATTTCATTGACTCCATTTCCTCTTCCATTGCATGAATCCATTTTTCCTTATTAGAGCAATTCAGAGCCTCATTAATATTTCTTGGCTCATCCTCATCTTGCGGAGCAATCATAAAAGTTTCCCCTTCAATGTCAAAACGTCGATGGGGAATACTCTGGCGACTTGTTCGCCGTATGGGAAATTGTACACTTAGCACATCATTCCCCATAATGCTCCCACTAGGATTAGATAATGACGTTGTCTCATCATGTGGTTGCAATTGAGAATGAATTAAATTCAATTCATCACTTCTCATATTACTCCCACTTGGATGAACTCCATTAATATCATTATCTTGATCCAAGGTTTCAAATAGGGGTAATCTTCCCCTATTTCGCCCTTCTTAGGAAATTCATCCACTAAGAATGTGACATCCCGTGATTTAAATTCAGTTATACTCCCACTTTCCTGCTCACCTACGAACACATACCCTTTCGAGTGTTCGGAGTATCTCATTAAAATACTCTTCTTTCCTTTAGGACCAAATTTCCCAAACTTGTGAGAGGACTCATGAATATAGGCAGCACAACCCCATGGCTTAAGAAAACTTAAGTCAGGTTTTCTACATGTCCATAACTCATATGGAGTGGAAGTAACTGATTTGGAAGGCACCTGATTAAGTATATAGGCAGCAGTTAACAATGCATCACTTCAAAAAGTGATAGGCAAGTTAGCATGCGCCGTCATGGACCTAACCATTTCCAGTAGGGTGCTGTTTCTTCTCTTTGCAACACCATTTTGTTGAGGAGTATATGGAATAGATAACTGTCTTTCTATTTCTTTTTCATCACATAATTTTCCGAACTCATCAAATAAATATTCTCGACCTCGATCGGATTAAATACTTTTATTTTCTTGTCTAATTGATTTTCAACCAAGTTCATAAACCTTTTGAAACAACATAATGCTTCAGATTTATGAGAAATCAAATAGACATATCCGAATCGAGTATAATCATCTATAAAAGTGATGAAGTAAATAGCCCCATGCCTTCCTCTCACATTCATTGAACCACAGACGTCAGAATGGATTAAATGCAGAGGAAATTCAGTTCTTTTACCTTTTCTAAATGGTTTCCTTGTCGTTTTCCCTACTAGGCAATGCTCATATATGGGCAAATCGACTTTTTCAATGTTGCCCAACAAGCCCTCTTTGGCTAGTCTATTCATACGATGTTGGCCAATATGGCCAAGTCTAGCATGCCACATAATCACATCATTATCATATGAAGTAGGAGATGTGAAACAAGGGAATAACAAATATTAACATCACTACAGTCAACATTTAGTACAATAAAACCATCCAGAAAGTGACCACAACCATAGTAGTTTGTATCCAAATACAAATCTACACCGTTATTACGGAAGTTCACACTAAAACCAAGCTTAACCAACATCAAAACAAACACTTAAATTTCGACGAATCTTCAAAGCATATAGAACATCATGTAGGAACAAGGTGCGCCCACCACACATGTTTAGTTGGCAGGTGCCAATCCCTTTAACTTCAGCTTTGGAGTTATTTTCCACATAGATCCACTTAGTTTCAGTTGGTATTCGTCGGAATTCCATGAAGGATCCTCTATCCTTCGCTACATCATCTGTTGCTCCTGAATCTACAGTCCACAAAGGATTGGATTCTGTCTATAAAGCAGAACTTGACACAAAAGCAAAGTTCTCAAATGTACAAGAGGTGTATATCTTCTTTGGCTCACGACAGTCGCGAGCATAGTGACCCTTCTTGTCACAATTGTAACACCTCACCCTTGACATTTTCTTTACTTGATGACGTTTTCCTCTCTTGTGTTGGTTAACTCTTGATCTCTTGCAATAAGGACTTGATCCTTTGCATTCCCACATATTGAACGAATCAATACGCTTGTGCTTAGAGCTCAAAGCCCTTTCTGAGCTAGAACCAGCATTGCAAATATCTATTTTCGGCTCACATGCCGTTAAGCGGTCCTCTACTAGCTCAAGGTGGCGCACAGCATCCTTAAGATCTTCCATAACATGGTCAAGAGCTTCTAGTGCTTCTTGCTTTTCCAGCACATATTGAATCTTCATATTCAATATTTCACAATTGTTGCCGTTCACATCAGCAATTACGTTCTTAGTTGCTGAATCCATCAATCTGAACACATCAGACATATATGCACGAATAATTAATGCCTATCATTTATGCATCCACTTTGCACAGACCCATCATATCAATGAATAATTTCAAGTAAGGTTTCAGAATCAGAAGGTCACTACGTTTCCAATCATCCTCCAAAAATCCTAACTTAAAACTATCATTAATATAATTGTCTTATGCAAAATAAATTCTATGAAGTTACAAAAACTTCTATAACTACCCACAGCTAACTACCCACAGCAATCAGCAATTAACAGAAAGCAACAGATAATTGACATCCAATAAAATAATAATGCTTTCAACTAATACAACAATTCATTACACTAAGTAATATATCCAAAAAAAAGAAATATCAACATAGAAAGAGATATTCAACACTCAAAAACATTTCAAACTAATCTAAGAAATAAATAGGGAAAGTCCATTATAATCTATCAGTCAAAGTATCTGAGAAAACTGAAGGCACAGTTGTCAACCATGGAAAAACTTTTGGAGAGTTTTCATGTCGCCACCAAGGCGCATTTACTCTACGCCATGTGGCGCTCAATCTAAGGGTTGAAGTTTTGGCCAACTCAATCCTATAGTACTCTCTTACAAAAGCTTCCACTAGCCCCCTGTAATCCAGGACCACGTTGACCTCCCATAGCCGATCTAACACTGCTTGCCATTCAGGAGGAAGAGTGTTCATCAAAGCCGGCATCTTCTCAAAATCCGGCATAAGATAACCATTCCAGATGATTTCTTGTATCATCTGATTGACCCTGACCACGTGTGATACTAAATCATCGTCATGCCATCGATAATCAGCTAAACCTTTCATCAGCCTTTTAAGTCTAGCTCTTCCTTCGTCAGTTCTCAGGATTGCAGGTATCCGTGCATAACGCATCATAGTTCCTGCAACAAATGCAGAACCAATAACTGGATCACTTATAATCCACAATAAACAAAATGGAAAATATATAATTTTCCATGATTCATGCAACGAATGTAGAATAAAAAATGAATTACCTCTAACCCATACAGACATAATTGAAAAAGAAACAAATCCTTTTTTTTTTGTCCGGGTCAACGGTCAACGGTCAATGGTCATCAGTCAACGGGTCAACGGGTCAATGGTTAGGTCGTCGGTCCGGTCGGGCCGATCGGGTCGGGTCGGACGAATCGACCGCACGTGCCGCACGCGTGCCAGGCGTCCGCAGGTCAGGTCGGGTCGGATCGCCGGCCGGTGACCGCCCGGCCAGCCGTTGTCGGCGCTGACGTCAGCGATGACGTCATCCCAACGGTTACCGACCGTTGGATGATGTCATGCTGACGTCAGCACGCGTCGGTCCGCCGATTGGCGCGTGCCGGTTTGCCGCCGGCGTCACGCACGTGCCGGTTCGTCGACCGGTGCGTGGGACACACGCGCTGGCCGATGCCAGCGCTTCGGGCGCGTCGCGCCCACGCGCAGCGGCTTCTGGCCGCGCGTGTGGGCGCGTGTGGCGTCACCCGGCGGCGCACGACATGTCGCCGGACTCGCCTCGACGACCTCTTTCACCCAATTCCTTCAGAAATTGATTTCGACTTACGGAAACTCATAAAAAAGGACGAACAACGCTCAGGTGTCGGGATTTCTCGCCCCGATCCGTATGGCCGAATTATTTTCGTGAAAAATCAATCAAAAAACATCAAACAGGTCGGGAAAACGTGAACTAGGGTTCTGATACCAATGTTGGGAACAACGGATCCCCGAAAAACCGGATTTGACACTAAATCGAACTCCTAAAGCAATGCAGAAGACGAAGCCAGGGAAAACACGTATCACCGATCGTAAAGCACACCACGGATTCGAGCGTACCTTGTTAGCCACGGATTAGACACCGATGCTGAAAATCGAGGAAGAAATTCTGATCCGATGATGTTAATTTTTCTTGAAAAGGGAAACAGCGTCGCCTTAAGCGTTTGGAAGAAAAGAGAGGGAGAGGAACGTACGTTGAAATTGTCAAGAGGTGCGTTCTCCCTCTCTCTCATCCCTTTTATACGTTCCCTTATCAACGGGCCCTAATTCCGTGGGCCGGGCTTTTAGGCCCAATATGGGCAGACGGGCCATAAGCCCATCACTAATAAAACCATCAGTAGACAATTTATGCAAACACAACAACGTTATAAAAAATCGACAAATATGGGTACTTCTTCGCATCTTGCAGTCTTATCAGTGAGCAATCATCATGTTTCTTCTAGGTGGCTGAAACGGAAGTTGCCAGTATCGAAAAAGATGTTGGAACTGATGATCAAGTAAACCGCATCATGAGCTTGATGAATATTAGTGATATGGAGCAGCGGATCGTTGTCGTCATTTATGGAAAAGATGGAATTGGCAAGACAACTCTTGCAAAACTCATATACAACCAATTCTCTTGTTATTTTGATGGTTGTAGCTTCCTTACAGATATTAAAGAAAAAACTCAAGCATTAGGAGGGCTTCGGCTTTTGCAAACTAAGTTGATTTTTGATGTTCTAAAACGGGAACTTGAGGATGTTGCTCTTGTCAACAGGGGAAATGAGTTTTTCAGGGACTTGTTTTGCGACACGAGAGTCTTGATTGTCCTTGATGATGTGGAAAATGTGTTTGATGTCCAGCAACTCGTCGGAAATTGCTTTAATTGCTTTGCATCTGGAAGTAGGATCCTGGTAACCACTAGAAACAGTGTCATCCTGGAAGACTCTCCTCAGATCCAGACTTATCACGTTAGTTGTTTGGATAAGGATCAGGCTCTTCAACTCTATAGGCAGCATGCATCTATACCAACTTCTTCCTCATACGGCAAATGGTCTGTTAATGGTAGGGGTGCTCAATCGTGGGTGCATGCATCTGTACAAGCTTCTTCCTCACTTATGAACTTTTTTTCGGAACATGCTTTTAAGGCTATAGTAAGACTCCCATTGTCTATTGAAGTTATGAGTGCAGTCTTCAACGGGAAAACGGAGAGGAAATGTAGATTCATACTAGACCGGTGGCAGACGATGTTCAAGCGCTGGGATTTTCAGAAAATTGTGGAGGAAAGTTATCGAACATTAGATCCTAAGGAAAAACACATATTTCTTGATATCGCCTGCTTCGCCACCGGCATAGATTTTCGAATTGCTCGGTACATGTGGTATGATTCCTCTTTTCCGCCTTCCCGTGAAAGATTGACTCCCCTAGCGAAAATTGAAGAAAACAATCAGATATGGATGCATAGCATGTTGAGGCGACTTGGCAGAGAAATTGTTCGTGCAGAGAGTCTTACAGACCCAGGAAGGCGGAGTAGATTATTTAATCATGAAATAGCTCTTGACACGATAAAGCGGAAAAAGGTGAACGTTTGGTGTCCTTTTTTTTTTTTTTTTTTCTCTCTTTAATTTATTCATCGTGAAGCATAAGAAATAGTTTTGTTGTGTTCACCGCCAAAGGAAAGGAACTACTTTGCCAGATACTGTTAAAATCTGACCGTGTGTGCAATTGACGTTGCTCATAATTTTTCTTTAGGAGTTTATCCTGACTAGTTACGAATCAAGAAAAGAGACCATCCTCACTAATTCTTTTTTCTCGTCCATCACAGGGAACTGAAAATGTTAGGGCACTCTGCCTTAACTTTCAGTGGCATACTTCAGTCAAACTCACACCAGAAGACTTTAGGAGCATGCCAAACCTACAGTATCTTCAATTGGATCATGCAGACATTGCTGGAGATTTTGCTTACATTTTTCCAAATTTAAGGTGGCTCCGTTGGCGAGGGTGCCCTCAACAACTGCAAGTGACTAATTTTCGCTTGGTAAACTTTACCATTCTTGACTTGTCATTCAGCAAAGTCACGAAAGACTGGAAAGGCTGGGTTCAAATAGAGGTAATTTACAATTCATTGCTATGGTGAAATTGCCCGGTTTAATGTAACTATTTATGAAGTGAAGTCACGCAAATATTTGTCCTATTTTGCAGATGATGAACTTGAGAGTTCTAGATCTTACAGAATGTGCTGACTTATTAGTCACTCCTAAGTTCTCTGGCTGCGAAAATCTTGCCATATTGATTCTGGAGCAATGTTCACAGTTGGTCAGGATAGATCATTCGATCAGCGACTTGCAGCACTTAATTACCTTGAATTTGAAGTTCTGCACAGAGCTTAGCATGTTGCCGGTAGAAGTGGGTCACCTAATAGCTCTGAAAGAGCTTCTCATGGATGGGACTTCAGTACGAGAAATTCCCATCTCCATTGGTAATTTAAAGCAGCTTGAAACTCTGAGTGCCTCAAATTGCTTCTGCTTGAGTCAGCTACCAAGAACAATATGTCACCTGATAAATATCTCACTTCTTTCACTGGATGGCACCAGAATCACAGCACTTCCCGATTCTGTTGGAGAACTGGTCAGACTTAAACACTTGTCATTAAGGGAGTGCTGTCAAATAAGAAAACTTCCAAACTCCATTGGCAACATAGGGAGATCCTTAGCCGAGTTAGACGTGTCAGGGACAGGCGTTGTCAAGTTTCCGCATTCGCTAGAAAATCTGCAGAATTTGAAGGTACTAAGAATGGATTCTTGTTTCTTCAGAGAGTTCCCTCCTGATATCGGAGAGCTAACCAGCCTCGAAGAAATACACGCCTGTTGGTGTCGGAGTCTGGAGGGGGGCATTCCAAGTGAGATTGGAAAACTACATAACCTGAGAATCTTGAGGCTGCGGCATTCGACTATTTCCAGCATACCGGCAGAGATCCACCAACTTTCCAATCTTCGAACCCTTGATTTACTTCACTGCGACATGATCAAAGAGTTGCCAGGGCTCCCCTCTAGCATAACGATTTTGTATGTAGACGATGAACTGAAGTCGTCGCATCTGCCATAGCTAGGAAAGCTATGCCACTTTATGAAGACTAGGCTCTAGAGACCCTGGCAAAATGATGGCCTTTCCATTTGTTCGTGCTTTCATTCCAGATTTGGCTATGGATATGACAACAAGATGTGTTTTTCTGAGCTGCAAAGTCGTTTCATCTGAAAACGCGGTAACTTTATATGTGCGTTTATGTGTATATACCCATGCCTATCGATATATTTCGTTAATGACCGAGGCAAAAATTCCTAATGCAGCGTCCTTTCGGACCCATCTTGCAGGTAATCAGGAGCTTTGGGGGTCTACTAACTTGGGCGGTACCCAGATCAGCATATAGACTTTTATGATAGTCTCCGAAGATTGGTATTGCTAGCAAATACCTCGTCATCTCGTAATAGAAATAAGACATGTATATACATCTCTTTTTTTTTTTTTTCAATTTTGGTTGTGTCCTAGAGAGTCCCTTTTCAAAAGGGAAATTATACTAGTAATTCACAAAGTTTGGCCGAATATCCAATGTTTGCTTTAGACTTTTAATTTGTTTAATGTGATCTTTATCTATTCCTAAGTGTTCAATCTAGTCCTTGAACTTTCAATTGTTTAATCTATTCTATCAACTTTCCATAACAAAGTCAAATCATCCCTTCGATACTATTCAAAAATTTCATAAGTACGCTATTAACCGGATTTTAGAATATTTTCTCATTTCAATCCATTCATCCAATCAACAAAACTATTACTTTTTAACTTCGTTCAATGAGAAGGACAGAGATTTAAATATTACGTTCAACGAAGGACAGAGATTTAAATATTACGTTCAATGGATTCGATCTGAAATGAGCGAAGGTAATTGGGAGAAAGTAGAACGTGGACCTGATAAGAGTGTTCCCTGCGTTGCAATGGAGGTAGCAATGGGGACTGCTTGCGCACACAAGTATAATGACTTCCCAAATTCCTTCCCACGCAAGAAAGTGTGTGTTCTGGCATTGTTTTTTTTTTTTTTTTTTTTGATGACCCAAGGAACCTCGTAAGCCGATAGCCGGTGGGCAAACCCTAGGGCAACGCTAGCGGAGGATCCACCATCCCGACGTTGCGCTTAAAATCCCGTGCGGCTAGCGGGATTCGAACTTCTCTCCTCCTCGCAAAGGATCATGGGAGCCTTATCCAACTGGGCCACCGCAAGCGGTGGTGTGTTCTGGCATTGTTCTTACCTTGTAGGATCAAGAAAAGAAACTGTTTCACTGGAAATGGTGTTTTACCCAAAACAGTGAAAAACCTTTCATCGAAGGTTGATCTTTGATTTTTATTGTTGAAATGGGTTTCCATGGTGATTCTAGATAGGAGTTTTGATTGGTTTCACAAGGAAATATGAATAGTAATTCTACAATTGAAGTACTGAAAAATAAATAGGACATTGCATTATTAATAAAAATACATTGAATGTGTGTTCTTGATGATCGGAGATCCTCTACAATGATAGCATATTGCCACTTATTTAGTCCACCAATTACAACCATTTAACCACGGTTACTGCTACTAAGGCAATAACACATTTAATTCTGAGATTCTAGGCTCCCCATGCACGGGCCATTTCCATCCACAAGCGGTTACAACTCCAAAGGCTATCATAATACTCAACCGTCACTTGATATCTTTGTCTTCAATCTTCATCTCGATCCTTGTGTTCTCTTCTCTATCCAACACCCTAATTTCGATGGCCTCCTTGTCGTGCTCTTCAACCATCATACTTTGCCGATCTCCTCTTAATTACTTGTCGATGTCAATGCTACTTTGTTGTCAACTGCTATATCACATATGCCAATATTCATGCTATAAAATTGTCAATTGTCCAATGGCTCGATCATTGATCAATTCTCACTCAATCGACTAACCCCAATTGCATGTCGATTACAATGGGTTATTTCTCCTGACCCTCAGCAATCAACTTAAAGTTCTAGTGTCTCTTCAAGAATAAATACTAGCTTTTAGATGCAACAGCAATACTCAGAGCGATTAACTTCTTTGAGCCTTGATTAAACCAATGAAGGACAAATGATGAAGCAGGTTGTCCTAGCCAACAGTCAAGACTAGACAAAGCAGATCATCCATGTAAAACTAATTCACAACCGTTTCTATACATTTTATTAGTAGAGTGAAAATAAGAGAGAGGATTGGAGGGAAAAACCGTGTGTCGTTGAGACTGCACACATGTATTTATACTATATTGAAGTATTACAGAGCAGGAAAACCCACAATTAAAGGATATTACACAATCAACATGCACATTTATATTCCTAACACTCCCCTCAAATTGGAGCATAAATATCATAAATGGCAAGCTTGTTATATATATGCCTGATTCAGGGACCACTTAGAGCTTTAGTGAATATGTCAGCTACCGATCATTAGTTCTAACAAATGCAGACTTGATCTCCTGGGGCTATGGCTTTTCTAGAACAAAATGACCGTCGACCTATATATATATATATGCTTCATCCTCTCATGAAAAACAAGGTACGGAGCAACATGTGTCGCTGCTTGACCATCACAAAACAACGCCATCAGTGACTCACGAGGACCAATCAAATTCAAAGCTGGCCTCCATGTTCTCTGTCTCTGTCTCTCTCTCAGTTTTGACAGTTTGTGCAGGCTGCTTTTAGCTGGATCCACTTGCCCTCAGCAGCAACGAACCATGCAGCAAACTTGAGGAGGAACGTTAGAATCCATCAAAACTTGGGGTCGGCGTATACAACCGCTTGGATCGAGAAACGCTAGATCGGCTGATTTTGGGCAGTTTTAGAATGCACTTTTGGTTCCTCATTCTAGGGTGGGAATCGAATTGTTTGGAGCAATTTATATATTTTTATTTTTTAAATAATTAAAATGTAAATCTAAATCCTAATCTCCTCTTGTGCCCCAGCTTATTTCATCATTTGAAATGAATCTTTATTTCTTTTATATTGTTGCACCAATTCATAGAACTTGACCCTTTTGTCTCTTGTTCCTTTCTTTACTTTAGTTTCTTTCTTATTTTACCAATTTTACTTTCCTTGCTTACTCGCTTTGAGTCTGTCATTAATGGAAAAGAATCCATTAAATCTTCCTCCTTTTTTCAAGCTAATCCTTACAATCATGATCCCATCATCTCTTCGTCTTCCTTGCAAATCTTGGATGAAATCTCAGTTTCGAATTGCGACATGGATTAACAATTCAATTAATCCAAAATTTCCAGTTAAGATATATAAATCCATTGGTTATGTTGGACTAGCCAGGAACTAAATGAGACCGATCCCAAGGCCAGGTGGTTCGGTTCCCGATTCCTGGGTTGGACCAGTCTGAATTGGGAAACAAACACCCCTAATCAAAACTATACCTTTCAAAATGGATTATAGGCCGATTTCTTAACCTACATTTGATGGGTCGAGTTGTTATACAAATTAATTATATTTGATAAACAAGTTTAAAATGGTAAAACTCAATATATGGGTATTGAATGAATTGATAACTAACTTAAACCCAACCCACCTATATAATTCTCTCTTCACTCTCTCTCCCCTTACTCAATCTCGCTCTCGCTCACTTTGCGCTCTTACTTTGGTTTAGTTATACTTTTTCTTATTAGTTTAGATATATAAGTGTTTTAGGAATATGAGATAGGTATAAGTTACTACAAAATAGGTCAAAGTGTGTTAACACATTTCAATTTGAGTCGGATCATTTTCAACCCGATCATCCAATTTGATGAGTCTAACTAGAACTTTAGATATTTCTATGCCATAAAGTTTAGGTCAGGTCCCCTTGGAGTATATCAATTTCTAGTCGAAAATAATTCTCAAATTTAATCGAATGGTTACTTATGTACCTTTATTTTTATAAATACCTTTTCACTATACGTCGAGGCAAACCTTGCATTTAAGAGGCCAGATTGCCCCTCCCTGCAAAATCATCTTAGCTTCTTACTTCGGGTTCAAGTGGTTTGGCTTTTAGTTAGTAATTGAACAGATTGAGTGGGCATAAGAATTTATGACTGATAACTTTTTGAAAAATGATCGTTTCGTATATAGGAACGCTTGTGAAGATGCAAGCTTGTTCCCGTGAACTATAGTTGGGTTTCTCATTGGTATTTTCACAAAAAATGCGTTTATTTCGCGAAATATGAATGATTTTGAAAATGTTTCCTAAAAATTATCGCATGTATCACATACAAAAGTGATTAACTTTGTAAAATATTTTCATCACCAATGAAAATTTGTCCACATAAATTATTGTCGATGATGAAAATTATTCTCGTTAACTAATTATTTCAACAAATACAAGTGATTGTTGTTAGGAAAATATTTTCTAAATTATTAGCCATTGGTTAAAAAGTGAAGATGGTTTTGGTATTTTTCGAATCCGCCCCCACTAAACCAAATACAGCGACTAGTGGGGCTCCCCCCAAGTGATTATATTTGAAAAAAAAAAGGGGAGAAAATCACCAAAAATCTCAAACTTTGCCCAAAATGACAAATTTATCCCAAACTTTTTTTTTTGTGACATGAAAAACTCCAAATTTTGCTAATCGTGACACCTTTACCCCATGAAGGGCGTTTTCATCTTTCTTTTTTTGTTTCTTTTTTCTTTTTCTTGTTCTTTTTTTTCTTCTTCTCTCTTCCCTCTGCCATGGCTAATGGAGGGAAACCGGACTCAGGTGAGGGCGGCCCTTGCCAGCATCGGGTGAGGGCCGCCCTCACCTAGGTGTTGCCCTTGCCATCCCAGGCGAGGATAGCTATCGCTAGATCCGATGAGGGCGGCTGACAAGGGCGACCTTCACCGCACTTAGGCGAAGGCGACCCTCACCGGCATCGAGTGAGGGTTGTCCTCACCAAATCCGGCCCAAGCAAAGGTCGCCCTTGCTGGATCTGGTGAGGGCAGTCCTCGCTTGGGCTGGCAAAGGCAACACCCAGGTGAGGGCGACCCTCGCCAAACTCGGCCGAGGGCCACCCTCGCCTGAGTCCGGCTTCCCTCTGCCATGGCCGAGGGTGGGAAGAGAGAAGAAGAAAAAAAAAGTAAAAGACGAAAATAACCTATAATTTAAGGTAAATGTGTCACATGGATATAAGTTTAAGGTTTTTTGTGTCACAAATTTTTTTTTTGGGCAAATGTGTCACGGTTAACACAGTTTGGGGTTTTTCATGTCAAAAAAAAATTGGGGTAAATTTGTCACTTTGGGCGAAGTTTGGGATTTTTGGTGGCTTTTTCCCAAAAAATAAAAAATAAAAGAAGAAAATATTCCTCAAAATAATGTGTCATTACTGGTTGTGGACATTGTTCTGGTTTCAATAGAGTTGGTGGAGGGCTATCGGTGTCTAGTCGTCCATGGTCGATGCTGTTTTCAATAATAACTTATCATAGTCCGTAAGATTTTATTTTAAATTCATTTATTTTCACGATTAACCCAAGTTTCAACATCCTTGACAATCTAACGTCGTTCCTCGCCATTAGAGCAAATATTTTGTTAACTGGTGTCTCATAGATAATAGTTAACTAATTGATAAAGGAAATTTCATTATTTTCAATACACTGATTTTCTCATATTATGCACAATCAGTACTTTGAGAATTGAACTATCTAAATAAAATGCTAGAGACACTCATTAATAGTAAAAATAGAGAAACGTTCCTAGTTAAATGATCTATCATAATTAGGGGTGTTAGAATCGAATCGAAACCAAAACCGAAACCGAAGAGAACTAAACCAAAGTTTGTGCATTTTCAGTTCGGTTTGATTTTCGGGTCAAATAATTGAAAAGTAACCATTTTTTTTTTTCGGTTTGGTTCAGTTTTTGGTTCGGTTTGGTTAACCGAAACCGAACCTAACCGAACCGAAATTCTCAATAAAACCATGCAACTTAAAACCTCTCTTCTTTCTTACCCTTTATTTAGTTTGGTTCCAATAAGTAAGGCAAAAATAAGAAAACCAAAAAACTGAACCGAACCAAACCAAATCGAACCTAACTGGGTTTTCAATTTGGTTCGGGTTAGATTCACACCTTATCGGCTTGGTTCAGTTCGGTTCAATTTTTTTAAAAACCTGAACCGAACCGAACCGTTGACACTCCTAAATTACATTTTTTTACCCACGGCTTCCTTTTATTTTCTCAGCGAAATTAGTTCTATTTGACAACTCAAAAAGAAAAGAAAAACTGAATAAATTGAAGGAAACTCTTCAGACACTTGAAGAGGAGAACTGTGCTTATTCAACAGGACCAACACCATGTTTAACTAAAGTACACACCTTGAAAATCAAACACAGATGGAGCTTTCTTGGGATGATGCAACGAAAGGGGTGGTATCGGGGGTCCTTAGAGATGACAGAGGCGCTTTACTGGATGGTTTTACCATGGCAGTTTCGTCTTTGTCGCCGATTCAGACGGAAATTTTGGCTCTAATTGAAGCTCTAAAGCGGTTTGAGCCGAGGAGAGAGAGTGATATGGAGGATCGAGACCGGTTGTGCTGAGCCAGTGGACAAACTTTAAGGGAAGATGCACGTGTAGGGGAAGCTAGAGACGCTGATTGAAAAGGCTAGGATTTGAATGGCCCAATTTTAGTCCATCTCGCTAGCCCATTTTATAGGTCTGCAAGCAAAGTGGCTAATTGAGTCTCGAAGGCCCAAATTCCCTTTCATCTTTTTGGGATTTTTTTTTTAAATGTTTGGACACCTTTATACTGGGCTTTTTGTTTAAGAACTCTTGAATTTCAATGACTATCGAGAAATATTTCAACAAAAAATTAAATAAATAATAAAATCACAAGACGAGAAGGATAATGTCACGCCCTGATCTTCGGGCAAGCACACATCCTTCTACTTAGTTGATTTTATAATGCGATATCATAGGACTATGTATCGCCGACCCTTTCATTTTTAATAGCATATACGGAAGCAGTTATAAATCCCCAGACAATAAAACGATGAGATAGAAAAGCATGCCGTATTTTTCATATTGAAATTCACAACCAAACCTTTATACATGGCATAGCTCAAACTCTATTCACAAGACTATTCATAACATTCTAGTCCCATTCTATATACTCAACACAAGGTTCACAAAAGAGGATGGGGTCTTAGTCCTCATCTGGGTCGTACTCAGGATCATCTTGATCCTCTTCTGACTCTTCTTCACTAAGCTCACATCATTCAAGCTCTTCATTTTTTTTCCGGCTCTTTGTCCTCTTCTGGTTCCTCCTCCATAGGCTCATCTACAAGCCTGAAATATTGTCCCACAACCGGGATGAGACTATGTCTCAACAAGTTCTACCCCATTAAGACTCGATTAGGAAACTAATACGCTAACCGGGCTGCCTATACACGCACAAGTCAGAGGACTTACCTTGGCCTCAGATTCCACATGCATATTAGCACAATTCAATAGGCACCCTAACAATCACATCACAGATCGATACTTCGATCAATCGACCTAGTCGATTACATGTCAGTCGGACCATTTCCAGGTCAAATTACTCCTCAATATAGAACCTCCAATTGTACTCTCGGTCACAGAGCTCCATTAATGCTCCCTTTTCGCCAAGGTGACATAAGTAACAAACAGTCTACGTACATTCTTTAAGGCGCCGTTTTCGAACAGTGATATCCTTCATCACCGAACCACGCTTGTCATAGGTCACAGATCACAAACAGTCTACATGCGTTCTTTAAGACGCCGTTTTCGCACAGAGATATCCTTAATCCCCGAACCACGCCTGCCACAAGTCATAGACAGTCTACGTGCGTTCTTTAAGGTGGCATTTTCGCACAGTGATATCTTTAATCACCGAACTATGCCTGTCTATACTTCGTACTTGATTGGTCTTAGCTAAGAGTATTCCCAGTTAAATCTCACGATTCTCTCCACCTTATTACTCATCAGGGCATTAACAATGCTGAATAACCATACTCGGCCGTCTACCAATCAATCATTCAATTTCACTCAATTTCAATCAATTTAGGAATAATTCCTCAATTCGCGCAATTAATTCAATTCAGAACAACATATGGCTCAAATAAATAAACGGACTGCACCACGACAATCATCACGAAATTTCGGTCATCGGCTATCTCTGCATAATTTCCGAAATATAAATAATTAAATAATTAATTTCGAAAATTAATAAATAATTACTAAAATCTAATTTAGGCCCGTAATACCTAATTGAAGCCCATGAAGGGTTGGAACAAATCCCGAGATGCATTCAATAAATATTAGTAGCTCTCTACTTGCCAATGACTATGTCTAACCACCTAACATGCATCATTAAGTCACTAATTTAATTGTTCTAAATTAATCTAACCACCTAATTGCACTTAATTAAATCTAAACAACCCTTAAGAATAATTAGTATACTAAGCAAGGATTAGTGAGATTACTCACTTGATTAAAAGTAGGAACCGAGACACCACAACGGCGACTCGACGGCGGTCGAAATCGGGCTTTCGACGACATCGGCGGGCTTGGACCGGCCTTAAACTTGGGCCCAACAAATCTTAGCCCAACTGAGATTTATTCTTGCTTTTGGGCTGGACCCAAATTAGGTTGGGCCTGCTGAAGACGGGCTTCAAGTTGTGGATTGGACTTCAATTGCTTTGCTGCAAATTGGGCCTCAAAATTTCAGTTCAATTGAAGAATGGGTTGCGAGCTGGAATTTTGTTTGGGATGGGCCCACAACGCTGGACTTTAGTGGGCTTCGCACGGCCAGATGAAGGCTGCTCGATTTCACGCTCACAGCTTCGTGGAGTTGATGGCGAAGACACGCGAATTTGAAGCTACTTCGGCTTCAACCGACATCGAGCTGAGGAAACGAAGGTGACGCGGACGTTGTTGCTGCGCTGTTGAAGACGCGTGGCTATGAGGAGTTGGAGTCGTTGAAGCTAGCGTCTGAGGTGTCCCGCGGCTTGTTGACCGAGTTAGGGGCAAGCGCGGCCAAGCGGCAGCAAGGCACAACCACTCGGTCAAAGCAGAAATCTCAGTGGGCTCATTGTTGACTGAAGCAGATGGAGCAGTTGCTGGCGTCTTTGACTAAGAGGGGGCAATCAAGCTTGAGACAGCTGCAAGGTCAACCAAAGGGGTTTCGGTGGAGATGAAGTTGGCTGAAGAGCAGCTGGCTTGCGTTGGATCTTCGAGAGACGTCATTGCAGGGCTTCTTCCACGCTTCAATAGCTTGGTCTTTGTTCGTGAGCTGGCGTGGCCAAAAGAGAAGCACGAACGAACGGTAGCTCCAGTTTTCTTCAACTGCTAATGGAGGTGTCGCATGAATTTGGTAGGGAAAGAGAGCTGTTCGGTTGAGGTGAGAGAAAAAGAGAGATGGATAGGAGTGAGGTGGGGCATTGGCTTCATATTTTGTAAAAATATCCTCCATGAATCACTCTTGGCCAAGTAAAAACACTTGGCCTTCACTAGATCATCCAAATGACCCCCATAACCTCTCAAGTAGTCCAATACTGCTAGGGTGAAGGGATGTTACGAATTTCTTAAGTTCTTGCTTCAATTGCTCTTCCATTCTCTCTTGATTCATTTTCAATTGCCCACCATAATTTCAATTGGTATATCAATTATCAAATTTATCATTTTCCTCACTTAATTACCCATCTTGCATCTCAATTTTGCAATCGAAACCATCTTCAGCCTTTTCTGCACAGAAATGACCCGGTGACGACTTTTTTCCAAAAAGTCTCGGTTGTCAAAAAAATCTTATGAGACTGAGTCGTGGATCTAAGAATTTATTATGAAATAAAAGAACTTTCAATTTCTGAAATTGGTTTTGAATCAGCGGTTAATTTCTATTTGGCGCGTTTTTAGCGTGACCTAGGCTATCGGGTAGTTTTCAAAACCTTTCAAGGAAAATGACCCATGGTCGATTTTCTTCGAACCATTATGAATCCACTCGACTCAATGGTGACTCTCGATTTTCGTGAAAATCTCGAGGATTCAATTACGGACATAGGGTACCAAAACGACAATAAAATCAAATTAATGTCGGTCGATGAAAATTTTCCCATTTAGTGGAGTCACCTACGATTGGCCACACATCTCAGTCGAACAGACCTATCTCTGATCTCAAATCGATTTTTAACTGTGCCACAATGGCCTCTAAGGATGGGCACGGTCGAGATGCCAATTCTTGGTCGAATTCTCAAGTTTATTGCCTTAAAATTTCTGAATTACTTACCCAGACAGTCTAGTTATCTCAAGAGTGATCGGCTCTGAGAATAGCCCTATAAACGCATCAACGAAATGCCCGACTAAATCAGTAGAAAACAGGTTGAGAATTTCGGGATGTCACAACTCTTCCCCTCTTATAAAAATTTCGTCCTCGAAATTTAAACCTTACAAAACTTAAGTAAAAAGGTGGGGGTACAATTCTCTCATTGACTCCTTAGTCTCCCATGTTGCTCCTTCTGTACCATGGTGTTGCCAGACCACTTTGACCAACGGGATGGTCTTTGTACGCCGAACTTGCTCTTTGTGATCGACAATTTGAACTGGGCTTTCGACGCATAACACACAGTCATCCACGCCCAATTCCTCGAAATTGAGTACGTGGGTCAGGTCAGGCTCGTACTTCCTTAACATCGACACGTGAAAGACGTCATACACTTGCGCCAATCTTGGCAACAATGCAAGACGATACGCTAGGTTCCCGATTCTTTCAAGAATCTCAAACGGACTTACGTACCTCGGACTCAGTTTGCCTTTCTTACCAAAGCGCGATGTTCCCCTCATTGGTGACACTTTCAGAAAAACGTGATCACCAACTTGGAATTTCAAAGACCTTCGACGCTTGTCTGCGCTGTCTTTAATCTGTCTCTGCTTACTACCATAGCATCTACTGACTGCTGAACCAACTCTAGGCCTGTGATTTTTCTTTCCCCGACCTCATCCCAACACACTGGGGTTCTGCATGCTCTGCCATACAATGCTTCAAATGGAGCCATTTTAATGCTCTACTGATAACTGTTATTGTAGGCGAATTCCACCAGATGCAACTGATCTTCCCAACTTCCTTTGATGTCTATTATACAAGCTCTCAGCATGTCCTCGAGAGTCTGAATTGTCCTCTCAGACTGGCCATCCATCTGAGAATGATACGCCGTACTATATTGAAGCTTTATACCTAGGGCACTTTGCAAGCTCTTCCAAAAAACAACAATAAATCTCGAGTCTCTATCTGACGTTATCGTAACCAGCACTCCATGCATACAAACCACCTGACACACATACAAGTTTGCGTGTCTATCCAGACTCAGATTCTTTCGAACTACAATGAAGTGAGCCGACTTTGTTAATCTGTCGACCACTACCCAAATTGAATTATTTCCTCTTTGACTCCTTGGTAGTCCAGTCACGAAATCCATCGTGATATGCTCCTATCTCCATTCTAGGATTGCAAGAGGTTGCAAAAGTCCTCTCGGCTTGCAATGCTAGGCCTTTACTTGCTGACACGTCAAACACTTGGTGACATGCTTGGTGATGTTCACCTTCATACCTGATCACCAATAGTGTTGACGCAGGTTCTGATACATCTTGGTACTTCCAAGATGAACGATGTAGCTGCTACGATGTGCTTAAGAAAAAATATCCTCTCTAAGCTCTAGATCGTTAGGTACAACCAAACGTCCATGGAACCTCAGTACTCCATCATCAGAAACCTGAAAATCAGCCTTTCTTTCATCGGGGTCTTCTTGAATTATCTTCTGTACATCTAAATCTATCGGTTAGAGTAGCTTAATTCTGACCTGAACATCCGGTTCAATTCTGAGGATGGCCATAAAACTCGAGAGGTGGCCTATCTCAAATTTGAACACCGAATCTCGTGCTCTCTCGATTAAGTTCCACTCCTTAATCAATAGGTGAGCCACCAAAGACTTTCGACTCAAAGCATCGGCGACTTTATTCGCCTTCCCCAGGTGATATAGAATATCACAGTCGTAATCCTTCAGCAACTCCATCCATTTGTGATGTCTTATGTTCATCTCCTTTTGAGAGAATAGATACTTAAAACTTTGATGGTCCATGAAAATCTGAAACTTTTCTATACACAAGTAATGTCTCCAAATATTCAATGCAAATATAATCACCACGAGCTCTAAGTCATGCGTCGGATAGTTCTGCTCATGAGGCCTTAACTGACGGGACGCGTATGCAACCACTCTACCATGTTGTATCAACACACAACCCAATCCTCTGAATGACGCATCACTATAGATCTCGAATCCTCTAGGACCAGATGGAATCTTCAGTACCGGTGTGGTAGTCAGCTTTTCTTTAAGCTCTTGGAAACTACGCTCACACTTGTCTGTTCATATAAATTTCTCTTCTTTCTTTGTAAGCTTTGTCAAAGGCGATGCTAACGATGAGAATCCTTCCACAAACCGTTTGTAATAACCTGCTAATCCCATAAAAATTCTTATCTCTGTCACTGTTGTCGGTCTCGGCCACTTGATCACGGCTTCTATCTTGCTTGGGTTGACAAATATTTCTTCTCCGGAAATCACATGACCTAAGAACGCAACACGAGTCAACCAAAACTCGCATTTGCTAAACTTAGCATATAGTTGGTGAGTTCTTAAGGTATGGAGTACTAATCTCAGATGATTTTCATGCTCTTCATCACTTCTCGAATAGACCAAGATATTATCAATGAATACGATCACAAATTGATCCAGGTATTCTTTGAACACTCTGATCATCATATCCATGAATGCAGCTGGAGCATTCGTCAACCCGAATGGCATCATTGTGAACTCGTAATGACCATACCGAGTACGAAATGTTGACTTAGGAATATCCTCCTTCATAATCCTCAACTGATGATATCATGTCCTCAAGTCAATCTTTGAGAAAATCAACGCCCCTTGCAACTGATCAAACAAGTCATCAATCCTCGGCAGTGGATACTTGTTCTTGATCGTTACTTGATTGAGTTGCCGATAGTCAATGCACAGACGCAACGAACCATCTTTCTTCTTTACAAACAGAACTAGTGCTCGCCAAAGTGATGCATTAGGGCGAATAAATCCCTTATCCAGTAACTCTTGCATCTGCACCTTCAATTCCTTCAACTCAGATAACGCCATCCGGTAAGGTGCCTTTGAAATCGGTTCTGTCCTTGGTGCTAATTCAATTACAAATTCAATCTCTTTTTCCGACGGTAACCCTGGCAATTCCCTTGGAACCATCTCAGAAATTTTTTGTATCGCGGCAACCTTCCTCACATTCTATTTCTCAACTAACAAATCCACTACAGTTACCAAATCAATCTTGACAACCTCTGTCTAATAAACGGGTTGTCTTTAGCCAACGAGATTAATGAAATCAAAAAATTTCTTCGAATCCCCATAAACTCGACACTTTCACATGCTAATGGACCAGACTGGATTACTCCATGGCCATAATTCATCACCTCAAGATGTTCTATGAGCCCACTCTATTCATGTGGTGTCAAACTTACACCTTAGCAACTAGTCAAGCACAATTATTGTCACGCCCCGATCCTCGGGCACGCACACATCCTTCTCATTTGGTCGATTTTATAATGCGATATCCCAGGACAAGTATCGCCGACCCTTTAGTTTATTAAGCACATGCGGAAGCAGTTAAAATCCCCAGACAATAAAACAATGGGATAGAAAAGCAGGGCCATATTTTTCATATTGAAAATTATAACCAAACTTTTATACAAAACACAAACCAGAATACTTCACAACTTTTTACTCTATCTCTATTCACATCAAAATGGAGATCTCAAAAGAAGGTAGGATCTCAATCCATCCATTCCATACTCAAGGCACATCTCGGTATTATCTTCTTCTTTCAAAATCCTTCCCTTCAAGTTTCACCTCCAAGATCTCCTTCCCAGACTTCTCCTCCTCAGCTCCTTATCGGGTCCTGAAATGTTTTTCCCCAAACTGGGATGAGACTACGTCTCAGCGAGTTCTACCCCACTAAGCCCAATTAGTAAACCACTATACTATAGGCTGCCTAAACACGCACAGGGCAGAGGACGTACCTTAGCATCAGATCCCACCTGCAAGTCAGTACAATTCATAATAGACACTCAAACAATCATATCACCGATCGAAGCATCGATCTAATCGACCCAGTCGATTACAAGCCAACAAGACCGCTCATGGTCATTTTTAATCAGTCAATCAATTCACAACATCAAAGCAAAACAATGATCAATCGACCTCGTCGATTACATGTCAACCTGACCCTTTCCCGGTCATTCAAGCTATTGCTATTCAGAGTCCCACTCAGCAACATTCAATATTTAATGGCTTTACGGTCCCACTCGACCACTTGCAAGATTTAATGGCTTTACGGTCCCACTCGACCGCTTGCAAGATTTAATGGCTTTACGGTCCCACTCGACCGCTTGCAAGATTTAATGGCTTTACGGTCCCACTCGACCGCTTGCAAGATTCAATGGCTTTACGGTCCCACTCGACCGCTTGCAAGATTCAATGGCTTTACGGTCCCACTCGACCGCTTGCAAGATTCAATGGCTTTACGGTCCCACTCGACCGCTTGCAAGATTCAATGGCTTTACGGTCCCACTCGACCGCTTGCAAGATTCAATGGCTTTACGGTCCCACTCGACCGCTTGCAAGATTTAATGGCTTTACGGTCCCACTCGACCGCTTGCAAGATTTAATGGCTTTACGGTCCCACTCGACCGCTTGCAAGATTCAATGGCTTTACGGTCCCACTCGACCGCTTGCAAGATTTAATGGCTTTATGGTCCCACTCGACCGCTTGCAAGATTTAATGGCTTTACGGTCCCACTCGACCGCTTGCAAGATTTAATGGCTTTACGGTCCCACTCGACCGCTTTCAAGATTCAATGCTCAACGATTTCTCAATGAAATAATTAACCACAACCATTTAGGAATATATCCTAAATTCCACATTCAATTCAATTTGGCACAATTCAACGCTCAAATAAATAAACAGACTGCGCCACGACAATCAGCACGAGATTTCGGTCGTAGGCCATCTCAATCTTAATTTCCGAAAAATAATTAATTATTAATTAATTTCGAAAATTAATTATTAAACATTAAAAATTCCGTTTAGCTCAAAATAAGGCCCAATTAAATAAACGGACTTCACCACGGTCATCAGCAAAATTTTCCGGTCACGGGCCATCCCAGTTGAATTTTCGGAAAATAATTAATTAATTAATAAATTTCGAAAATTAAATAATTAGTATTAAAAATTCGATTTAACTCAATTTAAAGCCCAATTAAATAAACGGACTTCACCACGGTCACCAGCATAATTTTCCGGTCACAAACCATCTCCCTTGAATTTTCGGAAAATAAATAATTATTTAATTTAATTCCGAAAATTAATATTTAAATGCCCAAAAATCTCACTTAGGCCCGAATTGCCAAATTGAAGCCCAATTAGGGGTCGGAAAATTCCCGAGATACTTCCAATAAATAGTAGACCACGTCTACTTGCTAATTGCACAATCAATTTATCTAAATCACATCACAATTGACTAATAATTGCTAATTAATTCTAATCTAACAACCTAAACATAATTAATTAAAACTAAACCAACCTAAAGCATAATTAGCCAACTAATCAAAGATTAGTGAGATTACTCACCAAATAGCGCGCAAATCGGATCAATCCGATGGCGGCGACGCGAGGAACAATTCTTCCCAAAGCGGGCCTCGGGTTCGAGGCTCGGAAACGGCCCAAAATGGCCCACGAACAGCTGGATACCCACTCCGTGGGTTTGCTGGTTCGGCCACAAAACAGCAAGAAAGAGAGAGGGTTGGGGGCGGCAAGAGGTCGGGAGAGCGGGTGGTGGCTTGGCGAGGCCGAGCGGTGGCCCACGGTGGCCGGAGGTGGCCGGATCGTGGCCGAACGGAGCTGGACAGAGGATGGGCAGCAGCTGGATCGCGCGAGGGAGCACGCCTGGGCGCGAGGGATGGCCGGCGGAACGCGCGGCGTTGTGCAGGCGGCATCGCGGGCGGTTCGGCTCCGGTGCGGCGACGGGACGGGCGACGGTGGTCCTCGGCGAGCTGCTGCTCTTCTTTGCTGGTTTTGGTCTGGTTCGCACAAAGAAGAATGAAGAAGAAGAAGGTCACGTGGGGGAGAAGAGAGAGGAGAGAGAAGAAGAGATAAGGTTGAATGGTCAAAGGGAGAGAGAAAGAGAGAGTTGGCGTGGGGAGGGGGCTGTCCGCACGGAAGAAAAGGGGAGAGAAGAGAGAGAGAAAGAGAGAAAAAGAAAAAGAAAGAAAAGAAGAGAGAGGGAAAGAAAAGAAATACTAATATAATACCACATGGTATTATTTTTCTTTTCTTTTCTTTTCTTTTCTTTTCTCTTTCCCTTTCTATTTTCTTTTGGTCTTCGATTTTCCTCTGATAATTTCTTTCTTGAAATTTCGGACTCGTCAATAAATTGACGAGCGATGAGACAGGATCCTATTTATCCAGTCAAATTAAAACCCGAAAATCTGGATGTCACAACTCTTCCCCTCTTATAAAAATTTCGTCCTCGAAATTTAAACCTTTACCAATCCATAAACGAAAGGTGGGGGTATTGCCGTCTCATCGAGTCTCACTTTTCCACGCTGATCATCTTTGTACACAAATTCTGCTCTTTCTGAACCAACAACTGAACTGAGCTTCTCACATAGGACATTCTGTCATCCACATCTGATCTCTTTTTCTCGACCCCCTAATAAATTTTTGAATCTCAACGATTCAAAATTTCTGACAGTTCTGAGCAGTCATTACTCTGACACTGATCTGACAACTGCAAACACTGATTTTTGAGCCGACTCTGGACTTGCGATTTTCTAATTTCTGATCTCATCTCAACCGACTGAAATCCTGTACACTCTGCTTTGCACTGATTAAAAAGAAACTATCTGACTGATCTGCTGAAACTGGGAACCTCTAGTCAAAATCTGATATAACTCGGGCACTGATCTTGGCAACTGCAATCACTGGCTACCGTACTGTCTTTGGCCTGAAATCTTCTTCACTTTCTCTTTACCACTGAAATTCTGTACCCTCTGCTATACACTGCTTAATAAAGAATCCTCTGAAACTTTGCCAAATTTATAATTTCTGATCTAGATTCGAAATATAATTCATCCTCGACACTCCATGCCGGCGAATTATCTAATGCACACACACTTCGGTATACCCACTCTGTAACAAGATAGGATCTTCAATTTCTGAAATCGAACTTAGATTGACGGTTAATTTCACTCCGACACGCTTTTAGTGTGACCTAGGCTACCGAGTAGTGTTCAGAGCTTTTTAGGACAAATGACCCGTGGTCGATTTTCTTCGAACCACAATGAACCCACTCGACACATTGGCGACTCTCGATTGTCGTGAAAATCTCAAAGGCTCAAATACGAACACAGGGTACCAAAACGATAGAAACATCAAATTAGTACCGGTCGATGAGAATTTTCCAATTTAGTGGAGTCACCCACGATCGGTCATTCATCTCAGTCGAGCCGATCTATTTCTGATTTCAAATCGATTTTATACTGTGCCGCAATGATCTCTAAAGATGAGCACGGTCGAGAAGTCGATCCATGGTCGAATTCTCAAGTCTATTTGCCTTAAGGTCCTTAATAACTCACCCAGCTAGTCTAGTTATCTCATGAGTGGCCAACTCAGAGAAAAACACTATAATCGCGTCGATGAAATGCCCAATTTATCTAATCGAAATCAGAGCCCGAAATCTGGATCGCACACTCAAAACAAGATATATTCATACTGTACCAAAGTGGACCAACTCCATCTATCGATCAACCACTATTCTCAAATGGTATCAGTAATCCCCTGAATCCTTAGTAAGCCATATATTTCCATTTCCACTTGGGACTCTCGAGTGATGCTAAAATCTTCCGGATTTGCATTACTGAACTTCCACTTACTGACACCTTTGACACTTGCAACCTGCTTGGCGATATCTATCTTCATATCGATCTACCAATTTAGCTGACATCGATTCTGATTACTTGCCCCATTTGGTCAAAACTGTGATACTATAGTGAACATCTGACAAGATCTTTTCCTTAAGTGCTACACTGTCAAGTGCACTCAATTCCTCATGGAACCCGAACGTTCCATCCTCAGAAGTTTCAAAGTTAGATTCTTTCTTGCCAGTATCCTCTTATAAGATCTCCTGAACATCTCTGTCTGTCAACTAGGCGCCGATTCTAACTTGAACATTTGGTTCAATTTTGAGGGCGGCTATAAAATTTAAAAGGTAGCCTACCTCAAATTTGAAAACCAAATTTCGAACCCTTTTTTTTTTAAGTAAAGTTTATACTTTAGCCAGCCTATGTATAATCGAAGGCTCTCGGCTCAACACATAAATTACTTCTTTCATTCTCCCAAGATAATACCAGATAACATCATTATAGTTCTGCCAAAATTCTGATTCACGACACTGTTTCATGTTCAGCTTGTTGGGTCTCAACTGGCGGGACGGTTATATAACAATCTTCTCATGTTGTATCAATACATACCCAGTTGTTGGCAAGACACATCACTAAAGGTTTCATGCTTTCCAGAGCCAAATGAAAAGTTTAGCACAAGTGCGGTAGCCTGATCTTACTGAAGCTCTGGAAATTATCCTCGTACTTGTCTATGCCAATAAATTTCTCTTCTTTCTCTAGAGGTCAAGCGCATGATGATACTGATGTTGAAAATTCTTTCACAAACCTTCCGTAGTAATCTGTCCAATCCCCACAACTTCTTATCTCTAACATTAATGTCGGTCTCGGTCCATTAACAACTGCTTCGATCTTGGCTGGGTCCATGAAGATTCCTTTACCTATAACCACACGACCATCCTTAGGGGCATCTCGTGATTCTCAACACTTAATGAACACTCTATAATGTCGCTACACTACACGATCACCATTGATCTAAATATTCTTTGAACACTCGATTTGTCAAATCTATGACAGTGGCTAGAGCGTTCCTCAAATCAAATGGCTTTACATTATTCTCACAAGGACAAAATCAAGTGCGAAATGCCGTCTTCAGTATAACCTCCTTCCTGGTTCTCAACTGACCATAACCTGTCCTCAAGTCGATCCTTGAAGACATCCACACTCTTTATAACAAATCGCCCAATTCGTCGATCTTTGACAATGAACACTTATCCTTGATTGTCACTTGATTAGGTCGACTATAGTTGATGCATAATTGCAACAAACCATCTTTCTTTCTCTTTTCACAAAACTGATGATCCCTAAAGTGATGCACTGATATGCATGAATTCATCATTCATCAATCCCCACATCTGAACCATTGGTTCTATCAATTCAAACAACAACAACCGGTAAGGACTTTTAGAGAATGGTTCTGTTCCAGATGTTAACTCAATCGTAATTCTATCTCTTTCTCTGGCAACGGTTTGACCACTTTCTGGCAACACTTCCAAGAATTCTTGGACTACTGAGGAGTTCTCAATTTTTAATTCTTCAATCTGTCTTATCTAAGATCATTGCCCACTAATCTCGATAACTTCTGTCTGACAACCAGGTTACCTCAAGTGACGAGATCAAAGAAGTTACGGACCCTTCTTAACTCTCAGTAAAACTCGGTACTTCTACATGCTCCTGGAATAAGCTGGGTTACTCTACCATAACAACTCATCACCATAAAATGTTCAAGAACCAATTCTTTCTACACTTGACGAATAAGTCATACACCAACAGCCAATCAAGTATAACTCTAGTCAATGGTTCTTTTCCTACAGCCTTAACAACAACTGAAATTCCACACTTACAATCCCAACATTCTATGGCACTATTCTGATAAAATCACCTCAAAATATTCTTTCATTGAATAAGGCATAGTCGGTTCCGTTCCTGTTCCTTTTGCCATCTTGCTGGCGTTCTGGCCGCAGTAGCAATGTCTATGCTACCTTAGACTTCCGCTGACAGTCCTTCATCTGATGGCCATGCTAGTCATCATCACAACATGTTCTAGTCATATTCGAACACTAGATTTATCCATGCATTCCTTCCATACTTTCGGCACTCATCAGGTGAGTCTTCTATCTCCTGCCAAGTGACAGCACACACTCTTTCTGGTTGTCCCATCGGTCTGCTAGAACTGCTCTCGACTTCGATCTTTTCCCTGACCGATTTCCATTTCTGCCTGAACTGGATCTGTACCTTGACTTGGAAGTGATGGCTCGACCCCAGATCATATCCCCACTCTGGATCTCAACAAGCGTAGCAACAAAGGCGCTTGCAACACTAACGGCAGTAGAGATAGCGACAACGACTTGATCCTGAGCTTACTGGCTCATTCAGTTCCCAAGGAACACTTGCATCAAAACGATCCTATCAAACGTAGGATCATTCGACGCTGCTACACAAGTACCAACCTGCGGTGGTACTCTTACACTCGAGCTGGCCAGAGCCAACACTCTGCCACAACCACCTCGGGTACCGACATTTGTCAGTGCTTTATCCCGAGTCACAGAGGACATTGTCCTCTTACTAGGAGTTCTCAGCTCCTACTCGCTCATGGTTTAGTCTTTACACTGAAACCCATCTTCCACATCCACACTGGATTAGAAGATGAGCGATCCTCACACGACAATCAATTCTAGCATCCAGCTAACACAGACATGCATCAACATAAATTTAAAGGCCTTTCCTACTAACTATCCCATGGTCAACGCTCCTTATCACTCCAATCTTCAACTTCGCTCTGATACCACTTAAACAGGATGTCACGCCCCGATCCTCGGGCACGCACACATCCTTCTCATTTGGTCGATTTTATAATGCGATATCCCAGGACAAGTATCGCCGACCCTTTAGTTTATTAAGCACATGCGGAAGCAGTTAAAATCCCCAGACAATAAAACAATGGGATAGAAAAGCAGGGCCATATTTTTCATATTGAAAATTATAACCAAACTTTTATACAAAACACAAACCAGAATACTTCACAACTTTTTACTCTATCTCTATTCACATCAAAATGGAGATCTCAAAAGAAGGTAGGATCTCAATCCATCCATTCCATACTCAAGGCACATCTCGGTATTATCTTCTTCTTTCAAAATCCTTCCCTTCAAGTTTCACCTCCAAGATCTCCTTCCCAGACTTCTCCTCCTCAGCTCCTTATCGGGTCCTGAAATGTTTTTCCCCAAACTGGGATGAGACTACGTCTCAGCGAGTTCTACCCCACTAAGCCCAATTAGTAAACCACTATACTATAGGCTGCCTAAACACGCACAGGGCAGAGGACGTACCTTAGCATCAGATCCCACCTGCAAGTCAGTACAATTCATAATAGACACTCAAACAATCATATCACCGATCGAAGCATCGATCTAATCGACCCAGTCGATTACAAGCCAACAAGACCGCTCATGGTCATTTTTAATCAGTCAATCAATTCACAACATCAAAGCAAAACAATGATCAATCGACCTCGTCGATTACATGTCAACCTGACCCTTTCCCGGTCATTCAAGCTATTGCTATTCAGAGTCCCACTCAGCAACATTCAATATTTAATGGCTTTACGGTCCCACTCGACCGCTTGCAAGATTTAATGGCTTTACGGTCCCACTCGACCGCTTGCAAGATTTAATGGCTTTACGGTCCCACTCGACCGCTTGCAAGATTTAATGGCTTTACGGTCCCACTCGACCGCTTGCAAGATTCAATGGCTTTACGGTCCCACTCGACCGCTTGCAAGATTCAATGGCTTTACGGTCCCACTCGACCGCTTGCAAGATTCAATGGCTTTACGGTCCCACTCGACCGCTTGCAAGATTCAATGGCTTTACGGTCCCACTCGACCGCTTGCAAGATTTAATGGCTTTACGGTCCCACTCGACCGCTTGCAAGATTTAATGGCTTTACGGTCCCACTCGACCGCTTGCAAGATTCAATGGCTTTACGGTCCCACTCGACCGCTTGCAAGATTTAATGGCTTTACGGTCCCACTCGACCGCTTGCAAGATTTAATGGCTTTACGGTCCCACTCGACCGCTTGCAAGATTTAATGGCTTTACGGTCCCACTCGACCGCTTTCAAGATTCAATGCTCAACGATTTCTCAATGAAATAATTAACCACAACCATTTAGGAATATATCCTAAATTCCACATTCAATTCAATTTGGCACAATTCAACGCTCAAATAAATAAACAGACTGCGCCACGACAATCAGCACGAGATTTCGGTCGTAGGCCATCTCAATCTTAATTTCCGAAAAATAATTAATTATTAATTAATTTCGAAAATTAATTATTAAACATTAAAAATTCCGTTTAGCTCAAAATAAGGCCCAATTAAATAAACGGACTTCACCACGGTCATCAGCAAAATTTTCCGGTCACGGGCCATCCCAGTTGAATTTTCGGAAAATAATTAATTAATTAATAAATTTCGAAAATTAAATAATTAGTATTAAAAATTCGATTTAACTCAATTTAAAGCCCAATTAAATAAACGGACTTCACCACGGTCACCAGCATAATTTTCCGGTCACAAACCATCTCCCTTGAATTTTCGGAAAATAAATAATTATTTAATTTAATTCCGAAAATTAATATTTAAATGCCCAAAAATCTCACTTAGGCCCGAATTGCCAAATTGAAGCCCAATTAGGGGTCGGAAAATTCCCGAGATACTTCCAATAAATAGTAGACCACGTCTACTTGCTAATTGCACAATCAATTTATCTAAATCACATCACAATTGACTAATAATTGCTAATTAATTCTAATCTAACAACCTAAACATAATTAATTAAAACTAAACCAACCTAAAGCATAATTAGCCAACTAATCAAAGATTAGTGAGATTACTCACCAAATAGCGCGCAAATCGGATCAATCCGATGGCGGCGACGCGAGGAACAATTCTTCCCAAAGCGGGCCTCGGGTTCGAGGCTCGGAAACGGCCCAAAATGGCCCACGAACAGCTGGATACCCACTCCGTGGGTTTGCTGGTTCGGCCACAAAACAGCAAGAAAGAGAGAGGGTTGGGGGCGGCAAGAGGTCGGGAGAGCGGGTGGTGGCTTGGCGAGGCCGAGCGGTGGCCCACGGTGGCCGGAGGTGGCCGGATCGTGGCCGAACGGAGCTGGACAGAGGATGGGCAGCAGCTGGATCGCGCGAGGGAGCACGCCTGGGCGCGAGGGATGGCCGGCGGAACGCGCGGCGTTGTGCAGGCGGCATCGCGGGCGGTTCGGCTCCGGTGCGGCGACGGGACGGGCGACGGTGGTCCTCGGCGAGCTGCTGCTCTTCTTTGCTGGTTTTGGTCTGGTTCGCACAAAGAAGAATGAAGAAGAAGAAGAAGGTCACGTGGGGGAGAAGAGAGAGGAGAGAGAAGAAGAGATAAGGTTGAATGGTCAAAGGGAGAGAGAAAGAGAGAGTTGGCGTGGGGAGGGGGCTGTCCGCACGGAAGAAAAGGGGAGAGAAGAGAGAGAGAAAGAGAGAAAAAGAAAAAGAAAGAAAAGAAGAGAGAGGGAAAGAAAAGAAATACTAATATAATACCACATGGTATTATTTTTCTTTTCTTTTCTTTTCTTTTCTTTTCTCTTTCCCTTTCTATTTTCTTTTGGTCTTCGATTTTCCTCTGATAATTTCTTTCTTGAAATTTCGGACTCGTCAATAAATTGACGAGCGATGAGACAGGATCCTATTTATCCAGTCAAATTAAAACCCGAAAATCTGGATGTCACAATTATAGTTAGTGATTCCTCTTTCTTTCACTTTACTTCAACAATCAAAGTTCTACAACTTAAGCACAAAACTCTACTGCGCTGCTCTGATAAAATCACCTCCAACACATTCTTTCTCTGATCGGTGCAAGGTTGATTCTATTCCCGTTCCTTTCACCATCCTAGTGGTGTTTTGGCCGCGGTAGCGATGTCTATGCTACCTTAGACTTCCATCGACAGTCCTTCACCTAATGGCCATGCTGGTCATCATCACAACATGTTCTAGCCATACTTAAACACTAGATTTATCTACGCTTCCTTCCACACTTTTGGCACCCATCTGGTGAGTCTTCTATCTCCTGTCAAGTAACAGCACACACTCTTTTTGGTTGCCCCATTAGTCTGCTAGGACCACTCCTGACCAGATATCCCTATTGGCTATACTCCAAACAATTTCTTGTCCTATGAAGGACATAAGACCAATCTCTACCATCATGTCCAGAAATAACATGATCCATTTGACTCGGTGTTGACCTAACTGCCCCACCCTTCCTCTTGAGTGGAATATAATACTTTTCTCTCGACCTCGGTCTTTTCCTTGGCCGATTTCCATTTTTTCCTGAACTAGATCTATACCTCGACTCGAATGTAACAGCTTGCTCCCAGATCACATCTCCACTCTGGATCTTAGCAAGTGTGGCAACAACGACAATTGCGACATCGACGGTGGTAGAGACAGCAACAACAGCGGTAGCTTGGTCCTAAGCTTGCTAGCTCAATTAAATCCAAGGACACTAGCGCCTGAACGATCCTACCGAACTTAGGATCGCTCGGTGCTGCTACACTAGTATCGGCCTACAACGGTACTCTTTCACTCGCGCTAGCCTAAGCCAATGCTCTGCCACAACTGCCTCGGGCACCAATCCATGTCAGTGTTCCACCCCGAGTCATAGAGGTTACAACCCTCTTACTATGAGTCTTCAGCTCTTGCTCACTCATGGTTCAGCCTTTACACTAAAACCTGTCTTACAAATCCACACTGGATTAGAAGATGAACGATCCACACATGACAAACAATTCTAGCATCCACCTAACACAGACATGCACCATCATGAATTTAAAGGCCTTTCTTATTGCTATCCCAAGACTCATCGCTCCTTATCACTCCAATCTTGAACTTCGCTCTGATACCACAGAAAGGGGATGTCACGCCACAATCCTCGGGCAAGCACACATCCTTCTACTTGGTCGATTTTATAATACAATATCCAGGACTATGTATTGCCGACCCTTTCATTTTTAATAGCACATACGAAAGCAGTTATAAATCCCCAGACAATAAAATGATGGGATAGAAAAGCATGCCATATTTTTTATATTGAAATCCATAACCAAACCTTTATACATGGCATAACTCAAAGTCTATTCACAAGACTATTCATAACATTCTAGTCCCACTCTATATACTCAATACAAGGTTCACAAAAAAGGATGGGATCTCAGTTCTCATCTGGGTCGTACTCAGGATCATCTTGATCCTCTTCTGACTCTTCTTCACTAAGCTCACATCCTTCAAGCTCTTCATCTTTTTCCAGCTCATTGTCCTCTTCTGGTTCCTCCTCCACAGGCTCACTACAAGCCTGAAATGTTGTCCCACAACCGGGATGAGACTACGTCTCAGCAAGTTCTACCCCACTAAGACTCGATTAGGAAACCAATACGCTAATCGGGCTGCCTATACACGCACGAGTCAGATGACTTACCTTGGCCTCAGATTCCACCTTCATATTAGCACAATTCAATAGGCACCCTAACAATCACATCACAGATCGATATCTCGATCAATCGACCTAGTCGATTACATGTTAGTCGGACCATTTCCAGGTCAAATTACTCCTCAATATAAAACCTCCAATTGTACTCTCAGCTACAGAGCTCCATTAATGTTCTCGGGCGTCGTTTTCGCCAAGGTGACATAAGTAATAGACAGTCTACGTACGTTCTTTAAGGCGCCGTTTTAGCACAATGATATCCTTCATCACCGAACCACGCTTGTCATAGATCACAGATCACAGACAGTCTACGTGCGTTCTTTAAGGCGCCATTTTCACACAATGATATCCTTAATCATCGAACCACGCCTGCCACAAGTCATAGACAGTCTACGTGCGTTCTTTAAGGCGTCGTTTTCGCACAGTGATATCTTTAATCACCGAACCACGCATGTCTATATTTCGTACTTGATCGGTCTCAGCTAAGAGTATTCCGAATTAAATCTCACAATTCTCTCCACCTTATTACTCATCAGGGCATTAACAATGCTAAATAACCATACTCAGCCGTCTACCAATCAATCATTCAATTTCAATCAATTTAGCAGCTCTCAACTTGCTAATGACTATGTCTAACCACTTAACATGCATCATTAAGTCACTAATTTAATTGTTCTAAACTAATCCAACCACCTAATTGTACTTAATTAAATCTAACCAACTCTTAAGCATAATTAGTCTACTAAGCAAGGATTAGTGAGATTACTCACTTGATTAAAAGCGGGAACCGAGACACCACAATGGCGATGCGGCGGCGGCCGAAATCAAGCTTTCGACAACATCGGCAAGCTTGGACCGGCCTTAAAATTGGGCCCAACAAATCTCAACCCAACTAAGATTTATTCTTGCTTTTGGGCTGGAGCCAAATTGGGTTGGGCTTGCTGAAGACGGGCTTCAAGTTGTGGACTGGACTTCAATTGCTTTGCTGCAAATTGGGCCTCAAAATTTCAGTTCAATTGAAGAATGGGCTACAAGCTGGAATTTTATTTGAGATGGGCCCACAACGCTAGACTTTAGTGGGCTTCGCACGGCCAGATGAAGGCCGCTCGATTTCACGCTCGCAACTTCGTGGAGTTGATGGCAAAGACACACGGATTTGAAGCTGCTTCGGCTTCAACTGACATCGAGCTGAGGAAATGAAGGTGACGCGGACGTTGTTGCTGCGCTGTTGAAGATGCGTGGCTGTGAGGAGTTGGAGTCATCGAAGCTAGCGTCTGAGGTGTCCCGCAGCTTGTTGACTGAGTTAGGGGCAAGCGCGGCCAAGTGGCAGCAAGGCACAGCCACTCGGTCAAAGTAGGAATCTTGGTGGGCTCGTTGTTGACCGAAGCAGATGAAGCAGTTGCTGGCGTCTTCGACTAAGCGATCGAGCTTGAGATAGCTGCAAGGTCAACCAAAGGGGTTTCAGTGGAGATGAAGTTGGCTGAAGAGCAACTGGCTTGCACTGGATCTTCGAGAGACGTTGTTGCAGGGCTTCTTCCATGCTTCAGTAGCTTGGTCTTTGTTTGTGAGCTGGCATGGCCAAAAGAGAAGCACGAACGAACGGTAGCTCCAGTTTTCTTCAGCTGCTGATGAAGGTGTCGCATGAATTCGGTAGGGAAAGAGAGTTGTCCGGTTGAGGTGAGAGGAAAAGAGAGATGGATAGGAGTGAGGTGGGGCATTGGCTTGATATTTTGTAAAAATATCCTCCATGTATCACTCTTGGCCAAGTAAAAACACTTGGCCTTCACTAGATCATCCAAATGACCCCCATAACCTCTCAAGTAGTCCAATATTGCTAGGGTGAGGGGATGTTACGAATTTCTTAAGGTCTTACTTCAATTGCTCTTCCATTCTCTCTTGATTCATTTTCAATTGGCCACCATAATTTCAATTAGTATATCAATTATCAAATTTATAATTTTCCTCACCAAATACCCATCTTGCATCTCAATTTTGTGATTAAAACCATCTTCAGCCTTTTCTGCACAAAAATGACTCGGCGACAACTTTTCCCAAAAAATCTCGGTTGTTAGAAAAATATTCTGAAACAGAGTCGTGGATCTTAGAATTTATTGTGATATAAAAGAACCTTCAATTTTTGAAATCGGATTTGAATCAGCGATTAATTTTTATTTGGCACGTTTTTAGCGTGACCTAGGCCACCGGGTAGTTTTCAAAACCTTTCAAGGCAAATGACCCGTGGTCGATTTTCTTCGAACCACTATGAATCCACTCAACTCAATGGAGACTCTCGATTGTCGTGAAAATCTCGATGATTCAATTACGGACACAAGGTACCAAAACGACAGTAAAATCATATTAGTGTCGATCGATGAGAATTTTCTAATTTAGTGGAGTCACCCACGATCGGCCACACATCTCAGTCAAACAGACCTATCTCAGATCTCAAATTGATTTTTAATTGTGCCACAATGGCCTCTAAGGATGAGCATGGTCGAGAAGCCGATTTTTGGTCGAATTCTCAAGTTTATTACCTTTAAATTTCTTAATTACTTACCCATACAGTCTAGTTATCTCAAGAGTGATTGGCTCTGAGAATAGCCCTATAAACGCATCAATGAAATGCCCGACTAATTCAGTAGAAAGCAGGTTGAGAATTTCAGGATGTCACAGAAAATGCATGTACTTAATCAATCACCTCAGAGTCAATTTGACTCTCAAGATTGCTAGATTTTTCCATCGCATGTGATGCACCCAAATTTCATCAATGATCTTGAGAAAGTCTTTCAATAATGTTCTCTTCGGTAATATATTTGTAGCACCATTTGTAAATTCTAAATAAAGATGGTACAATCGTGTAATTTGCTACATATTGATCAAGTACATTTATGAAATTTGTCAATAATGTTAGCAAATTACGACTTTCAATGTTTTAGCAAATTACGATTTGTAGCACCATTTATATATATATAATTTATCACGTAAAACTACATCACAACAATGGGATAATTGCCTAAAAAAATCCTAAACTTATTGTAGTTATATCAAGTCAGTATAATTTAGTCTATTGGCTTGTTCGAATATTTTAATAATAAACCACGCATTCATATAATAATTTAAGCTTTTTAAAATAGTTGTGGTGATCCAACGTAATCTCACACATTGTTGGAGCAGAAGGTCTCGAGTTTGATTCTTTCTAAACCCCTATCCCCCCCTCCTCCCAAATTGCATATTTCCATGCTTAGTACTAGGCCCAAAACAAAAAAGAAAACTAGCATACATCAATGCCAAAAAAAAAAACAATAGCAAATATATTTAAGATATTTTTAGTAATTTTTCCTCACAATAATTGCTAGAATTTGCTATTAAATTTTTCAATAGTAAAATTTTTATTTCGTTGGTAACATACAAATAGTTGCTCCTTGTAAAATCTAAAAGTAAGTGGTAATTTATTATTAGGATTATCGATAGTAAAATTGTTATTTCATTGGTTACTTATAAATACTTGACCAAACTGACGAGTTGCTGATCACCTTTTACTACCCTTTTATTTACCATCAATTCCAAATTTACTGCGGACGTTATACATCCGCGAAGCTAACTGCTTCAATTTTAGAAATCTGCCAAATCAATGTATGGACTCAATGCCAAACTGCTTGAAGCATCTTGCAATCGTGTTAGCCCATCCAGGTCTATTCCTGCTATCACATGCTTCCTACAATCGTCCTACAAACGTTCGGAGTCCGTAATCGATGGCCTTTGCTGTGCAGCAACAGACAGGAGAGTGGCAAATGACAATGGACTAACCAAGAGGGCTAGTTACAGGTCGAGAGATGCAGAATACAATGTACGGCAGTATTATACAAGAAGGAGAAAACGAAATCTACACTTCATACAAGTCCTAAATGAACAGAATGACAGGCCTTCCTTCCATCAATTGAAGAGACCTTGTTGCACAGCATCGAGGAGAAGAACAGTCTATCAGAAGTTGGAATAAAACTCGCAGAAATCACAACTGAGGCCGCAAGGTTGACAAAATGGTACTGCATTTTCTGTCAACCATGGCATCCACATAATGCAATGCTGTTGATCACAGATTTACAACGTGTTGGGATTAACGGATTTCCAAAAATCGGATTCGACATTAAATCGAACCCCTAAAACGATTACGGAAGACAAGCCCGGGAAAATCACGTATCACCGATCCTAAAGCACACCACGGATTCGAGCGTACCTTTTTAGACACAAATTAAACACCGACGCCGACGTGAGGAAGAGAATTTGGCCCTGTTCGATCCGATGATGCCAAATCGTGGTTGAAGGGAAGAAAAACATTGCCGGAGCCTTACTGTTTTCCTTTTTAGGAGAGAGAGAGAGGGGGGGGGAGAGGGAGACGTACGTACGTTCTGATTTCCAAAAGGTGTGTTCTCCCTCTCTCTCCTCCCTTTTATACGTCCCTCCATCCACAGGCCCTAATTCTATGGGCTAGGTTTTTAGGCCCAACATGGGCGGACGGGCCTTAAGCCCATCACTAATAAAACCATCATCTCCCACTCGCATATAGTGGGCCGAACATGATTCTCTTTACCTCTCTTCAACATTTATATCGGTGAATAATCCGTGTGACCAGTATACTTTGAGAGCTCGTTGCTATACATCTGTTAGGAATATATAGCAGCTCATAATGGGCGTCACGCTCTGAGTAGATTTAGTATGCAGTACCCTAGATCGATCGATCACATTTACATCTCTCTTGATCTCTTTTAAACAATGATACATATATTGTATTCACAATTATAATTATCACAAAGACAATCATAATTGGTCGACCAGTGAATACAAAACTACAATGTGATTTTCCAAATTCGATCTTCCTCTTCCCTTCAAACTCTCAATTTTAGTTCAGCTTGCTTTTCTAGAAATGTCCCATTAGATCGAATCAACTCATGATCATTGGCAACATCCTAAGATAGCAAACACTAAATAGAAATCTTGAGAATAAGTAAGAGTCATGAGGGAACTAAAACTGAGAAACTCTTTTCCTCAAGAGTCTCACACGACATAAAAGTTGAGATCAAACTTTTGCCACTCTTATTGGTCGTCTCATGCATACATAGTATGAAATACGTATTACGGTATTAACTCCTTTCCCATGGAGCGTATGTCTACACCTTTCAATACCGTACAGATGATAGTTCAGACATACCCAATGTCTAACTTGAGTTCACGTATCTACTCATTCACAAAATTCATCAGAACTCACATCTAGCATCATAGACAGATAAAGTAAAATATGTTGGTTATTTTACTTTCGGACATAGTAAGTATTATGTCCTCATCTTAACACCCAGTTAAGGCAACATACGTATTTTAAGCTTGAGCTCTCGATTATCACCTAGATAATAAGCTTAGAAACGGTCTCATCTCTATTTATCACACAGTAAATAGAGGCAATTACCCGTGTGAGTGGGCTAATCTTATATCTGTCCGACATGCTTTCTCAACTTAAAGTAATGCACTGAGCATAAAGATGCATAAAGATCAAACAAAGATTCATAGGCATTAATAATGAAAAACACAAATTCATCAAATGTGAACACTTCAGGGAAATTACAATCCAGTACATCAGACTCTATGCAATCTTAGAGATTTCATATGGCCACAAAAACACATCTCTAGGTATTGGCTTTGTCATAGGACTGCTACCATTCTATGCGTAGTATGTACTCTAAGTTCACATCTTTTCGTGCAACCATATCTTTGACAAAATTATACTTGGTATCTATAGGTTTGGTCTTGCCATGATATTTTGGATCTTTGGTGTACGCTTTTGTTGCTTGGCTATCATAGTTAACCAACAATTAATCTATAGCACTTCCAATAACACCTAAATGATCCAAAAATTTCTTAAGCCAAACACCTTCTTATATTGCTGCTGATAATGCCACGAAATCAGTTTCCATCGTGGACAAGGCTATACACTTTTGTTTCTTACTACTCCAACATATGTTGCCATTATTCGGTAAGAAAACAAATCCAGAGGTAGATTTTCTTTCATCTAAATCTTCTCCCCAATCAGCATCAGAATAGCCTTAGAGTCGCAGATCCTTTTCTTAATAACTCAGCGTATAATCAGCAGTTCCCTTTAGATACCTCAGTATTCTCTTAACGGCTTTCCAATGTGCTTGACCTGGATTGGATTGGTATCTTATCACCATTCCAACTGCAAAACATATGTTAGGTCTTGTACACATCATAGCGTACATCAAGCTTCCAACAACACTAGTATAAGGAACATGTTTCATTTGTTCCTTCTCTTGTGGAGTCCTTGGACTCAGTCTATGGCTCAATCCTTCACCTTTTGCAATAGAAGTGTCTGTGGGTTTACAATCTTGCATATGAAATCATTCAAGAACCTTATTTATATATGTTTCTTGCGAAAGAGACAACGATCTCTGGAAATCTTAACTCCGAGAATGTATGCAGCCTCACCCATATCTTTCATCTCAAAGTTGGAAGACAACCAACTCTTGAGAGTATTAACAAACTCCATATTGCTTCTGGCAATTAGTATATCATAAACATATAATGATATGATCACAAATTGATCCTTGGATCTTTTGATATATACACAATGATCCTCATCTATCATTGTAAAGTCATAAGCCATTATGGCATTATGAAAACGTATATACCATTGTCTTGACGACTGCTTAAGGCTATATATCGACCTCAAAAGTCGACATACCTTTTCTTCTTGGCCTTTCACTATGAAACCATCAGGTTGTTCCATATATTTCTTCCTCTAATTCTCTATTGAGGAAAGTAGTCATTACATCCATTTGATGTAACTCAAGATCCATACTTGTCACTATTACCAGAATAATGCGAATCGAGGTAAATCTCATTACAGGAGAAAATAATCCTTCATAATCAATTCCTTCCTGATTATACCTATTCGCCACAAGGCGAGCCTTATGTCTTTCTATCAAGCCATCAGACTTTCGCTTTATTTTGAGAATCCACTTGTTCCCAATAGCTTTGTGTCCTTTTGGAAGATCAACCAGTTCCCAAACATGGTTTGACTTCATTGACTCCATTTCCTCTTCCATTGCATGAATCCATTTTTCCTTATTATGGCAATTCAGAGCCTCATTAATATTTATTGACTCATCCTCATCTTGTGGAGCAATCATAAAAGTTTCCCCTTCAATATCAAAACGTCAACGGGGATTACTTTGGCGACTTGTTCGCCGTATGGGAGATTGTACACTTAGCACATCATTCCCCATAATGCTCCCACTAGGATTAGATAATGATGATGTCGTCTCATCATGTGGTTGTAATTGAGAATGAGTCGAATTCAATTCATCACTTCTCATATTACTCCCACTTGGACGAACTCCACTAATATCATTATCTTGATCCAAGATTACAAATATGGAGTAATCTTCTCCTATTTCGCCCTTCTTAGGAAATTCATCCACTAAGGATGTGACATCTCGTGATTCAAATTCAGTTATACTCCCACTTTCCTGCTCACCTATGAACACTTACCCTTTTGAATGTTTGGAGTATCTCATTATAATACTCATCTTTCCTTTGGGACCCAATTTCCCAAACTTGTGAGAGGACTCATGAATATAGGCAACACAATCTCATGGCTTAAGAAAACTTAAGTCCGATTTCTACCTGTCCATAACTCATATGGAGTGGAAGTAACTGATTTGGAAGGCACCCAGTTAAGTATATTGGCAGCAGTTAACAACACATCATTCCCAAAAATGATAGGTAAGTTAGCATGCGCCATCATGGACCTAACCATTTCCAGTATGGATATGTTTCTTCTCTCCGCAACACCATTTTGTTGAGGAGTATATGGAATAGACAACTGTCTTTTTATTCCTTTTACATCACATAATTTTCTGAATTCATCAGATAAATATTCTCGACCTCGATCGGATCTCAATGCTTTTATTTTCTTGTCTAATTGATTTTCTACCAAGATCACAAACCTTTTGAAACAACATAATGCTTCAGATTTATGAGAAATCAAATAGACATATCCGAATTGAGTATTATCATTTATAAAAGTGATGAAATAAACAGCCCCATGCCTTCCTCTCACATTCATTGGATCACAGACATCAGAATTGATTAAATGCAGAGGAAATTCAGCTCTTTTACATTTTCCAAATGGTTTCCTTGTCGTTTTCCCTTATAGGCAATGCTTACATATGGGCAAATCGACTTTTTCAATGTTGCCCAACAAGCCCTCTTTGGCTAGGCTATTTATACGTTGTTGGCCAATATGACCAAGTCTAGCATGCCACATAATCACATTATTATCATATGAAGTAGAAGACGTGAAACAAGGGAATAACAAATATTGACATCACCACAGTCAACATTTAGTACAATAAAACCATCTAGAAAATGACCACAACCATAATAGTTTGTATCCAAATACAAATCTACACCTCTATTATGGAAGTTCATATTAAAACCAAGCTTGACCAACACCAAAACAGACACTAAATTGTGACGAATCCCCGAAGCATATGAAACATCATGTAGGAACAAGGTGCGTCCACCACGCATGTTCAATTGGCAGGTGCCAATCCCTTTAACTTCAGCTCTGGAGTTATTTCCCACATAGATCCACTTAGTTCCAATTGGTACTCGTCGAAATTCCACAAAGGATTTCTATCCTTCTCTACATGGTCTGTTGCTTCTGAATCTACAGTCCACAAAGGAATGGATTCAGCCAATAAAGCAGAACTTAACACATAAGCAAAGTTCTCAAATGTACAAGAGGTGTATACCTTCTTTGGCTCACAACAGTTGCGAGCATAGTGACCTCTCTTGTCACAATTGTAACACCTCACCCTTGACATTTTCTTCACTTGAGGACGTTTTCCTCTCTTGTGTTGATTAACTCTTGATTTCTTGCAATAAGGACTTGATCATTTGCATTCTCATATATTGAACGAATCAATACGCTTGCGCTTAGAGTACAAAGCCCTTTCTAAGCTAGAACCAGCATTGCAAATATCTATTTTTGGCTCAAATGCCGTCAGGCGGTCCTCTACTAGCTCAAGGTGGCGCACAACATCCTCAAGATCTTCCATAATATGGTCAAGAGCTTCTAGTGCTTTTTGCTTTTCCAGCACATATTGAATCTTCATATTCAATATTTCACAATTGTTGCCATTCATATCAGCAATTACATTCTTAGTTGCTGAAACCATCGATCTGAACACATCAGACATACATGCACAAATTATTAATGCCTATCATTTATACATCCCTATTTGCATAGACCCATCATATTAATGAATAATTTCAAGTAAGGCTTCAGAATCAAAATGTCACTATGTTTCCAATCATCCTCCAAAAATCCTAACTTAAAATTATCATTAATATAATTGTCTTATGCAAAGTAAATTCTATGAAGCTACAAAAACTTCTATAACTACCCACCGCAACCAGCAATAACAGAAAGCAACAGATAATTGACATCCAATAAAACAATAATGCTTTCAACTAATACAACCAAGATATCGGTTACTACATCAACAACAATCAGGTAGTAAACATTACATAATATGTCCACAAAGCACACTTAACAAAGATCAGCCAATACAACTAACACCAAGTCAGCACACGAACTGGGAAAGATCCTCTTTTGTTCAATTTCTTGATCTTTTCCCTTGTAATAATCCAGTAATATTCATTTACAAAATCCATCACAATTTTCTTATAAGAAGCAGCTCTTTTGACATCCCATATGCGATTCAACACTCCTTGCCATTCAGGTGGAAGGGTGTTCATGAAAAATCGCACCATCTCTGACTGTGGCATAGGACGACCATTCCATATGACCTTTTGAATTTTTTCATTGACTTCAAGGACATGATCAATTAAGTCACCACTCTCCCATCGATGATCAGTCAACTCAGCTATCAACTTAGAAAGCCTATCCTTTTGTTCATCGGTAATTGCACGAATAGGTGTGCGCAACCTGAGGGGAGGCATTTTTCCTGCAACAAATGCAGAACAAATAAGGGATCACAAATAATCCACATAGACTTAATTGAAAAAGAAACACATTCTTTTCCTTCCTTTTTTTTTTTTTTTGGTCAGTGGTCAACGGTCGTCAGTCGACGGTCAACGGTCAACGGTCAACGGTCATCGTCGGTCGTTGGACCGGTCGGACCGAACGGACCGGTTGGACCGGTTGGACCGGTCGGGCCGGGTCGCACGAACCGACCGCACGTGCTGTGCACTTGTGCGGGCTGACGTCACGCAGACGTCAGCCGGCACGTGCCGCGCGCGTGCCAAGTGTCGGGTCGGGTCGGGTCGGGTCGGGTCGGGTCACCGGCCGGTGACCGCCCGGCCAACCGTCGTCGACGCTGACGTCATTGATGACGTCATCCCAGCGGTTACTGACCGTTGGGTGACGTCATGCTGACGTCAACACGCGTCGGTTCGCCGACCGGCGCATGCCGGTTCGCCGCCGGCGTCGCGCACGTGCCGGTTCGTCAACCGGTGCGTGGCGCCCACGCGCAGCGGCTTCTGGCCGCGCGTGTGGGCGCGTGCGGCGTCGCCCGGCGGCGCATGACATGTCACCGGACTCGTCTCGACGAGCCCTTTCACCCTATACCATCAGAATTCGATTTCGACTTACAGAAACTCGAAAAAACGGACGAATAGTGCTCTGGTGTCGGGATTTTGCACCTCGATCCGTGTCGGCCGAATTTCTTTGCGAAAAATCAATCAAAAAACATGAAAAGGGTCGGGAAAACATGAACTAGGGCTCTGATACCAATGTTGGAATTAACGAATTCCCAAAAACCGGATTCGACACTAAATTGAACCCCTAAAACGATTGCGGAAGACAAGCCTAGGAAAATCACATATCACCGATCCTAAAGCACACCACGGATTTGAGCGTACCTTTTTAGCTACAGATTAAACACCGACACCGACGTGAGGAAGAGAATTTGGCCCTGTTCGATCCGATGACGCCAAATCGTGGTTGAAGGGAAGAAAAACGTTGCTGGAACCTTACTGTTTTCCTTTTTAGGAGAGAGAGAGAGAGAGGGGGGGGGGAGAGGGAGACGTACGTACGTTCTGATTTCCAAAAGGTGCGTTCTCCCTCTCTCTCCTCCCTTTTATACGTCCCTCCATCCACGGGCCCTAATTCTGTGGGCCAGGTTTTTAGGCCCAACATGGGCGGACGGGCCTTAAGCCCATCACTAATAAAACCATCACAACGCGTGCCATCTCAGCTTATCTTCACCAGCGGCCTTGATCTTCAACTCATGTGCTGTTCTGAAGAAGTTCCAAATGGAACTACTTTGCAATCCAGTCCTGGAGAAATATGAAGAAATGTTGATTCTGAATCATCAAGTCATTATTTACTAGGAACATAAGCTACCGCCTATCTAATGTTTCAGCAAGCAAATATTTTGAAAGAAACTCCTTGATTGAACATCAATCAAAGAACCGGTTAGCCAATGTGACAATAACAGCAAGTAATGGCTCATTCAATCGTGGGTAATTGGGTTGGCATTTAACTAGAAGAATGTCAGCATATGAAGAATTTCATAGTTGCTGGAAAATTACTAAACTATTTTGGTTTTAGATTCATGGAAATCTTCTTGCAAACATTATACTATATCATGCCACGTGGTCTGTGCATAAAAATATACTAACAGGGACGTTTTCAAATGTTCCACATAACGGTACAATATGTTGGGTTACTTACAAACGTGACATTTTTATATGTCCACATAACAGTACAACATGTCATGTTACTTAAGAGATAAACCGTCTTTTAACATAGACCATGTGTCTGTTTCTGTTATGAAAAATTAATTTCTCAAAAGAATCCCGAATAATGAACATTTTTTGGAAACCCTGCACTTTCAAGAAAACATCAAAACAACGAACTTAGGCAATTTGGATATGCTTACCCACATGAACATTGCGATAGTTACACCTAAAGATAAGACACGATTTTCAAACTTCGTTAGGACACAGGCATAGTTTGCATGAAATGAGAAAAGTTCACTATGGACAATTGATTTTCTAAAGATTACTCCATGTCCAATCGGGCATGACACCTCTGTAAACACATCCTGAAATTTGGAGCGTCAGGTTCTCTTAGAGGGGTTGGAGCCACAAACAAATGAAAGTACTAGCATGTAAATTCCCAGGCCTAAAAAATTTACCAAGTCCTGCTTGTTGAATCCATCAACTTTTGCTCTCACCAGAAAAAGAAATGCCAGAATTGGTTCATGCAAATGGTTTATGCATCAATTAGGAACCACAGAGTGTATTAGACCAGGTACTTCATTGCCAACCGCATTTTCACGTTCCATGTGATGATTATTTCTTGAATCTCATTGTAAACCAGAAGCAGCACAGATTAGGTAGAGTATAACAATGGGAAAGAGAAGTGTCGCTGCAAGAAAACAGGAAAACAGAAACGAAGAAAAACAAAAAAATTGAAATATTCACCTCGGAGACACTGTCAGAAATAATAAGGTCTACCAATTGTCATGCAGAGAAAAAGTGCAGTACTTTCCTTGGAGAAATAGATAAACTCCAACCTCTTCCAATTGGAAATAGAGAGCATCCTTTGCAGCTTGCTGTTGAGATCACAATATGCATCAAACAACACATGGTTATTGGTACGAACAGTCATGGTGCCTCGAGCAGCAATTTCTATTGCATCTCTAACGGGGCTGATCCTCAATATTGCACAAGACTATTTCCTTAAATTGCAGATTTTGGCACTTTGATACGTCTGGCAACCTGTCAAGAGAATAGCATTGAGACATAGAAAACTTTCTCAATTGTGATGCTTGTTCGAGACCATCAAGGTTCTTCATGTTGCAGTCAGATATCTTCAACACTTGCAGGAGCCTTAGTTTCCCAAGACCAAGAATTTCCGATGCATTGCAGTCACAGAGCTTTAATTTGGACAGAGTTTCCAGATTAGATAAATCCACCCTCTGGCTCTTGCAATTCTTGATGAGAAGTTTTGACAAGCTTGAGGGAAGTTTCGGGAGGTCTTGCAGGTTTATGCAGGACAACTTAAGTTTTTTAAGTTGAGGAAGAGCATTAAAATCTTCTGGTAGACTAGCAACATTTGGAAGGCACAGGTTTAAGTTCTCTAAGTTGGATAAACTCGATATCCAGCCAAAGCTTTCCATTTGGGACGGCTCAGAGGAAGTTATGTCCTCCTCATCAGGATCATTAACTAATTGCAGAACTTCTAAATTTCTCAAATATGAAAAGTCCTGAACGCTCCCCATATTTGTGGTTCCCCAGCGCAAACTCACTAAACTAGATGGTAATGTTGGTAGATTTTGAAGTTTGTCACAGCCGAGCAAGTGGAGAGTCTGGAGATGAGAAAGCTGACAAATGCTCTCGGGTAGGCTACTAATAAGAGTAAACGATAACTCCAAGATTCTCAGAGATGATAACCCTGAAATGTCACACAGAATTTCCCCATTCATACTCTGGCAGCGTGAAAACGTTATGACTTGCAACTTCCCTAGATTTGCAATATCTTTAGGGAATGTACTTATGGGAGTATTATTCATTCTCAGCACCTCCAATCTATCCAAATTTCTTATGGATTCTGGCAATGCCTTGATTCTGGTGTTTGACAGATCCATTTTCTGCAGTGACTTAAGCATCCCATCAGAGTCCGGAAGTGCAGTTATCTGCTGACAGTCTCTTAAAGACAGCTCTGCAAGTCCCTCCAACAACTTAACAGAATTTGGGAGTCCTGGGATAGTGGACTCATCCAAACAATTAGTAAACTCGGATAATTCAGCCAAATTTTCGCAGCTGGAAGCACTAAGAATTTTAAGTTTCCGCATAGAACCTCTTAAGAAATGAAGGTGACGTATGGTAGTTTTATCAATCAAAAGCTCTTTCAAATTATCCAAGGAATTCATCTCTTCTGGCAGCCGGAGAATCGGAGTGGACTTGATGTTCAAAGACTGCAAATATTTCAAATTACCAATGGATTTGTCAATAACTGACAAATAAGAACATCGTTCCAGAATCAGTCTTTTTAATTTGCTATCAGCTGGGAAGCATGGCGTTTTACGTAATCGACTGCAACCAGTTAGCTCCAAAACTTTCAATTTCTTTGCCTTCTGTGTAACAAAGAGACAGAAAAGGGTCACTTTCTTTTATCTAGCCTTCAAAAAAAGTTGACAAAAGAAGGCAATACCTGCATTATTTGTGTCCATCCTTCCCAGTCATCTGCCACTGCGCCCCGGGATAAATCAAGAATGACCAATTTTTCTAGACACAAATGAAGAGTCTCGGAGCTCTTATGGCACCCTTCCCAATGAAGCCACCTTAATTCTGAAAGAACCCCAGTAAAATCTCCTCTCATGATAGCTCGATCCAACTTAAGGAACCTTAACTTCAAAAGCGGGGCAAATTCCGCCGATGTGAAATATTCATCAGATCCTTCCTTAAAGGTGAGACCAAGGGCTTCAACTTTTGTAGTACCCTACCAGTTTAAACATAAAGGAAAATGAATATGAATTGAATTTGCCGTGGAATCGCCCCTGTTTTCTAAACAACTTCTACAAATTGAAATTTAAAACGGAATCAGGATTTTACAAAGAAAGTAGTTCTAGCTTTCAGGCTTACCTCCTCCTTCCGTAGTGTGGATAAGGCTTCATTGTGCACCCACAACCTGCTTCGATTACCAGGGACATCATCTTCATCTAACACAATTTGTCTGCCTAGAGTTTTCAGTAGATCATACATCAAGAGCTCATTGTTTTCTCCAATTTTCACCAAAGACATGACTTGCAGAGCGTCAATCCCACTATAAGGATAAAGTTTATAGTCTTTCCACATGTAGGAGGCAATTCTCCAATCCTTGCCGATCAGAAAACATGCTATATCCAAAAATATTTGCTTTGCATATTTATCTAAAGCATTGTAACTCATCTTCAACACATCTTCAACTTTCTCAGGAGGAACTTTTTCCAATTTCTCCAACATTTCTTTCCATATACGCTTTGATTTTTTGAACAAACATGAACCAGTCACCTCAAGTGCTAAAGGAAGTCTCCCAGTAGCCCTTATGATGTCGGTGGAAAGGCCCTCAAAGCCGTTTTCGGGGGAATCCCTTCCAAAAGCGTGCTTAGAAAACAATTGGAGAGCTTTTTCTTCTTCCAACGGTTCAACCTTATAGGTTTCAGCCTCTTCAAACCTTGAAAGGATGTCGCTCTTTCTAGAAGTCACAATAATTCTGCTTCCTGGACCAAACCAACTAATCTTCTCAACAACCAAATTGAGTTGCTTGACGTCATCCACGCCATCAAGGAGAATGAGGACCTGCTTGTCACGAAATCCTTCAGCAAGAACTGTCCTAGCATCATTAGAACATTTATGTGCTGCAGTTTTTTTTTTTTTTTTTGGAGGTCTGAGATTAATTTATTTTGCAAATACAAGGTCATATCATCTTGATGTAAATTTGAAAATTCCAGATAACTATAACCTCGAAAGCAACCATAGAGTTGATTGTAAACTACTCTTGCAATAGTAGTCTTGCCAACCCCTCCAATACCATATATTCCAAGGACTCGGACGTCGCTGCTACATATTGTATTTTGGTGTCCGTTGCGATGCATAACGCCAAGCTTTCTCATAATCTTTTGCACGTGATGGTCAACTCCGACTAAAAATTCTGTCGTAGGTAGAACTCCCTTCTGCAGGGTTTGCAGAACCAATAGGATGATTTCGTCCATGATCTTGGAATAATGCCTACAGAAATCAAATTATGGAGACATGATGAGAAAGTGAATTAGAACAATAATCGTACGGCAGAGCAAAGCAGAATGCGCAGACTTGAAACAGCAGCAATGCGCCATGAGGCAAGAACAAGGGAGGCATCTAAATGCACTTCCAAAGATCCTGCAATCGAATGGTCTAACTTGGTCTGAAAGCCAAACAATCAAGTGGAGTTGCGAAACAATTAAACACGAAAATGAAGAATAATGTTGAAGATAGCATGATTGGTTTATACGCCCAGTTAATCTATTTTGTAAATGGATTTAAAAAAATCGGATTACCCGTTATGTATCTTTGCCGTTACAAATCCCTTTAACCCTCCAATCTCTTTGAGAGCCAGTTTCCAATTATTGATGGTCTCGCTATCCTCCCCATTGCTCTCGTGTTTGAGAAAACTCTCCTCAAAATAATTCCTCTGGTCTTTCATATCTGAGGGCTCAATCTCATAGAAAATGGGAATGATTTTTCGATTCATCATATTCTTGCAGTCTAATATTTGGACCAACTCCATGAGGCAGCTTTTGCTGGAAGCATAATCCCTGGAGATGATGGGAATCAAAACCTTCGACTGTTTGATTGCTTCAATCAGCGCAGGCTTGATCGGTTCTCCAACAGGCAGATCCTCTTCATCTCGAAAGGCGTTTGTCCCAGCACCTGTCAATTCTCGGTAGAGGATATCTGTAAAACTCTGGCAAGTATCCAGTCCTCTAAAACTCAAGAACACATCATAGTTGTTTCCAGCCAAGTCAGAGCTTGGTGACAAGGACAAAATGGGCGTATCCTGTCAAGTGAGTAAATTGAGTTCATCACATCTACCGTAGAGGTATTGAAACTTGGGGTGGGGAGAGATTGCCTCAATTTATGCAGACAAAATTGAAATATATCGATGATCTGCAGATGCTTTTCGCTAATCCTATCTAATATTGATAGAGTATGATGACACGATATATTCTGATCCTAGTTAGAAGATACGAGACATGAATCTCGCATTGGAAAAAGGGGAGTTTGATGCGGGGTTTGCATGCTTTGGAAGTATTGGCGTGACCATTCATAATGCAAAATTTAAACAGAAAGAAAGAAACACAAGGGCTAGTACAGAATTAAGACGCAAAGTCAATGAATCGAACCGCAGTAGTCTTCCGCTTCTTTAGAGGAGCAGCATTGCGACCGTACTGAGAGTCATCACGATCCCAAGTAGTACACTGATGCGACGAAAGCGTCGCAGTCCTCGATTCCATCTTCTTTCTTCCTCCGTAATCTTCCGCTGCCGTGCGTGCGTGAGTGCGACGAGCTTCTTTATTGATTGGAACGAGTGAAACACCATGTAAAAGGTCGAGATCCCACTGTTCGAGAAATCGACTTCCCATCGGATCCACCCACAACGTTGACTTTGACTTTGGAAAAAAAAATTTAGACGCCCCTCCAAACACTTTTGGAAAATTACAAATAAGATGGAATCAAACCGTCCGTGGTAGTCCTCCGCCTCTTTAGAGAAGCAGCGATTGTGATAACGCCAAGACTCATCACAAGAATCACGGTCCTCCATTCCATCTTCTTTATATTTTTTGGGAAAATTGTTACAAGGTGTGATGAAAAATCATTTCGCGAAATTATTCTCAGACTTTTTAGCATTTGAACGACGAAAAGATAGGCAATTAAAGAGAAATATTTTTCGTAAATTGAAAATATAAGTTTAGATCGACAAAAACTTCTACTTCTGACAAAAAGGAAATCATTTTTTCTTGGTGTCGCTTTGCGCTCTAAGTGATAATAATAATCCCTCTCTGGATGTGTCATGATAAAAGTAAAATGATTAAAATTATGTTTAAGGAAAATAGTTAGTTTTTATTTTATTTGCTGGTATGCTAAAAAGGGTGCCTGAAAACAGTTTTGAGTGCGTTGAAGTCATTTGGGATTACAGAATTCATATGCTTGAAAAAGGGATTTTCTCTATCTAGATTTGAGAATTCGTTTTTCTAATTTTAAGTGTGAATGTTTTATAGTATTACATAAGCAAATCATTTTCGGCCAATCATATACACGAAAATTCAGAAAATTAATTCACTGAAAGCTTCTTTAGCGAAACAAACACATGTCACGTATATTTCCCATCTCTGATTGATTTGTCTTTTCCTTCATTACGTCACATCCCCACATGACTGACAGACTGAGCACAAATAGGCTTTGCGGTCTTCACACTGTCCTGTCCATCGCCTCTGCATCTGAATCTTGCTCCTCTTGTTCTCGTCTTGCCTCACCAATCTTTTCTTCTCTCTCCAAGAAGATGGAATCGCCCAAAGTAGGCGAAGACGAGAGGAGCTTCAAGGAAGATGAAGACGGAAGCAGCAAAGTCGACAGCAGATCAGGGGCGGACACTAGGTCTAGCAAGAAAGGCGGATCATACGGCGAATGGGCACCGCCGCCGTTGTGCCAGGTGGAGGGTTGCTCCGCCGACCTGGCCAATGCCAAGGTCTACTACCGCCGGCACAAAGTCTGCGAAATCCACAGCAAGGCCCCAGTCGTCATGGTCGCGGGTCTCGAGCAGCGGTTTTGCCAACAATGTAGCAGGTTAGAAACCCTAAAAGTTACATGTTTACATTAAAGATCCTCCAACTCATTTCATTGATGAATTATTGGTTTAGAACCAAAGTTTATTATTAAATTGGGTTGATCTCCGTTCGATTATTTGTTAGATTCGAAATATAGAAGAGATAAATGACCTTTTTTTTTTGTTACTTTCATGGAATTTGCTTTGCGTGAAGTCTTACTAATTTACGAAATTAAATAAAAAATGGTTGATGATTTACATCTTTATGCGAGCATGGAGTCTCTGATTGTTTCTAGATGTATGATCTTGTGTCTCTGATTTATACGAACATCACACACTTGACACCTTAAATAGTACACTAGAAAAGGCGACATATCTACAATTTTTGAGTCATTAAATTAGCGGAAAAGTTTTTGACCAAAGCAAAATTAGTGGAAAAGAATTCGCTTTTTAACAATGATTTGAACCGTAAAATGATAATGCTTTCCTAAGAATGAAAGAAATGTTGGGAGCATCGAGCAAAAGCCCACTACCTTCATTCCTTGAGATCGACAAGAGAAAGTTTAAGTCTAGTCTATTAACATATTTAATTGGATCCACTTTCACTCAAAAGTTTAAGTAAATAAATTATGAGTTAACTATAATATATTAACTACTCACATCACACTAATTTTTTGATGTGGAACTTCTCTAACATAACTCCCACGTGCATCCTACAATCTTCTGCTCACGTGTGAGTTTTAGCGTTAGGTTTGCTCCCCTTTAATTTGGATATTATTCTGCATCAACTTATTTCAACTTGAATATCCAACATACAACTTCATTCATAGCCTCTTTCTCCAAACTAAACTATGAAGTTTGCCATTGGGGCCGTGTCGCTACACCACAACGTCCACTTTCTTAAAAACCGTGTTGGTAACCAATTTCTTTTCTTGAAATACTCACCAAACACTGCTGGAACAGATCAAGGGCCAACCAATCTACCATTGGCTTTAATACCATTTGTTGGGAACACGCAATAGATACCTAATACCTTCATCCTAGGAGATAGCCAAGAGGGAATCTAAGTCTGAGTTCATCAATATATCCAGTTAGACTTATCTTTATTCAAAAGTTTAAGCCAACTAGTTATATGTTAATTATAATATATTAACTACTTCACACCACATCAATTCTTCAATGAGGGGTTTCTATAATAACTTACAAATGTATCATAACAATCTTCTTCTTACATGTAAGCTCTAGTGTTAGGTTTGTTCCCTCTTAATTGGGGCATCTTATGTATTAATTTATCTCAACTTGAATCTCTACTGTGGAACTTCAATTCTGGTCTCTTTCTCCAAACCGAACTCGCATTGCAACACCACAATGCCCATTTGCCCAAAAACCATATTGGTCATCAGATTTCTTCTTTGGGATACTTACCAAACATCAAAACAGATTGGGAGCGCAGAACATAAGCCAACGAGTTATGAGCCCATCAAGATTTCTAGTTGAACCCGCCTTCAATTGAAAGCTAATGAGTTATTAGTCAACTATGATATATTAACTGCTACATGCTACAGTGATTCTCCATTATAGGATAACTTTAATATAACTCACACATACATCTTAACAATCTAACACACAAACACAACGACGTAGAAAGTAAAAGTGAAAAAGGGAAATCGAGACACAAGATTTATTGTAATTAATCTTTAAACTAGGGTTATCTCCGGCAAAGGATTCTACTACAATTAGCATCTCTCACCTCTCCTTTACTGTTCTCAATTATAAGAAAGAGATTATATATAAACATCAATAATTATTCATAGGCTCAAACCTAAACTATCAATAAAATACAAGTTAAAATTTAAAAAAGTCCTTTGACGGCTTGGGGGCGTTGCCCTTGCAACCCCTACCATGACAGTCCCCTCGGACTCCTGTGGCTTCTTGTGGATGAGAAGTAACACCCACTTTCCAACAAGAAAGCCCTCCTAAAAGCCAAAAATACAACTAATGCTGCAAGTTGGATTGGTTAAAAGTTTCAGCCTCACCAGTTCAAAGGACAGCCTTATTTTTCTCGCTAAAATCGTCCTATACGTTCATCTAAGTGTCATGCCTAGTCAGAGTTTTCATTCTAGGAAAAAGAAAAACACTCCTAAAGGTCGCTTGTTTTTTTTTTTTTTATGCGTTTGCGTCTCTATAGACACTTTCTTTCTCTTAAAACACAAGGGCTTTTCTAGGTGTTGTGGTTTTGGTTGGTGTTTCAAGAGTTTCACAAGGATCGTGTTTGAGACCAGAAAATTCACGAGAGAAGTTAATCAAAGAATCAAGCAAAGAAGATGGTGTAGTTGAATTTCGTGCAATTGAAGAAAGTGTACATATGAGATTGACGAAATTCCATGAACATATAACGAAACGCCTCTGACAAAGGACAATTTGTCCTTTTGGGAGGGTGCACATCTTATTGGCAACCGAGTGTGACGTCCTCCGAAGCCCTTGAAAGTTAACATGAAGTCGAATGGCCGAAAGGACGAAACTCTGAAATGAAGTAATTCCATACATATATGATTGAGAGGAAAATCATTGATCGAGAGGAAAATCATTGATCGAGATATGATTGTTTATGAGAAACCGAAAACACAGGCTTCCTGATTTAATTCCATATATATAGACAGAACATATTTTTGTCTCATGGTATCCTGTCCTATCCCGTGCGAAACTTTCATTCATAGTTTAGCGTAAATAGATAAAGGTAAAAGAAAGAAACCATTCGACTCTTCAAAGGAGAACCAACTCAATTTGAGACTAGAAATGTACCGTCTGTTTTGAGAAAGAAATGGAGTGAGTTTGTTTGGGATTGCATTAATCTTTACATGTTATTAGTTCCCAAGCGAGTCAAAGCTCCAACCCAAAAAACTTGTCCGTTTCCTTGGCCTAATGTATTCCTCTTGCTTGTTGTTAACATTTGCATTGGTTTTTCCTTCTTAAAAGGCTTCTACTACGTGTCATAGGTTCCACCAGCTGTCGGAGTTCGACAACGGCAAAAGGAGTTGCCGAAGGAGGCTGGCCGGGCACAATGAGCGGCGGCGCAAACCACATGTAAGCAATTGACGGGAGACCAAAGATTCATTGCTACACATCCTCCTTTGCTGATTGCTATGATTAAGCCTTAATTAGGAGGAGCTAAAAGTAAAAATAAATTTTAAAAGAACCACTAGAGTTTGCATTCAGATTAATTTAAAGTATTAGCAAAATGTCCATTTAATCTTAGGAATTTGGAGTTTTTATTTTTGTCCGTCCGATTCCTAACTCTTCTCTCCAACATTTGTTCTGTCTCTTTACAGAAGGCAGAAGACGGACCCAGCATTTTTTATGATAGCATCCCCTCCCGCTATCTCTCTCACCGCGTGCCCGCGTGCTCACTGGTTCCCCAATTTGGAGATGAAAAGCAAGAAGTTGCACAGGTTCTATTCTGGGAAAAAAAGGTAAAAGAAATTAAAAAAATAGAAAATTAGACATGTGCCAAGAAAAGATATGTTCACATGTCAATTCCGAGGCGGCCACCTTGGTCACCACCAATGAGCAAGACCTTACTACTATAATCATAGAACCGGCAATGCTAGGGACAGTAATCAAAATTTTACGATTCTTGATTCATATCATAAAATTAAATTCAATTCAAGATCCTAACGATGAGTATTTACAAGGTGAGCCAATGAAATACCGAATCATAAGCAAATTTATGGATTCATCATTGAAATTATCAATTCAATACATATCTATTGATTTTGTTGATTCACATTAATTAGATTTCATCTATCAAATGATGTAGTTTTTATCCTTGCGCATTTTTATTAGTTTCACGAAAATATAAGTGAGGAGTTCTAAATTACACACCAACCGAACAAGAAATGGCATATAAGCTTTCCTTTTACATGCCAGTCGTATGCTTACCATTCAGATGTATGTACCTTTGTTTATGAGCACTTGAAATTGGGATTTATTTACCTTTGATCATGAAAATTTATCCGGAACTTCTTGTTTTGCAATTTTTTCACTTACTTTAAATGTGTCTATGTGAGAAAAACTAATTTTATCAAAACATAAGATTTGATCATTTTCAATTTACGATTCATGAGTTTGAAATTTTGATTTATGATTCATGTCTCGATTTGACAAGTATTCTGTACGATGCACTTTAAGGTATAAACTTTTGTGGAGTAGATCATTATTATCTCGATCGTGGTCTGTAATGTGCCCAAAAAAGTCACGTTTGGCGTCGGATTTGCACTAGATCGCTGGTAAGAGAGGAAAAAAAAGGTGACACTTGATTAGATTGGCTCCACTCTGATCGAGAGCTTTCCCATGCATTTTATGAAGAATCTTCAATATTCTAATTATAATAATATGGTAAGATGGGGGACAAAATAATATAGTAAGATGAATAATTAATTCTTAAACCATTTTTGCCCCTTGGCATCTTATTTGGGGTGTAAGTTTAAAGTTTGACCAATCAAACAAAGACAAAATAAGAACAAAGGTAAAATATAGATTTTTCCTGCAAGTTTTACCGTTAGTTCAATTTGATCCTTTGATTTTATGTTGTGTAACGAAGTCCTCTAACATTTTAGATTTGTGCGATTTAGTCTTCTAAGTTTTGTTTTGCAAAATTAAGTGTTTCGTTTACCCACTGTGAATAATATTTTCAAATTAAGATCTCTTTTTCTTATTTTTCCATTTTATTTTTTGCTCATGTGACGCCAAATTAGCAACTTGTGTCATTTTCTGTCACATAAGCAGTGCCACGTCATTAAATGATTTGATAGTTTAGTTAGAGTGGTTAATTGAAGGATTTGATTGTACAAATTGTGGAATTTAGAGGATCAAATGAAGCTGTTGTTTCTTTTTCTTTCCTCTCTATATTTGTTCGGCACATTTCTATTTTCGAAACATGTGAAATGGTGTCAACTTTTAAAGAACTGCATCTTTTAATGTTGGGATAAATGTATTTAATGTTTTAAAACTTGTCATGAAATTGTTATTGAGTTTTGAAACTTTCAAATAATGCAATCAAATCCCAAAACTTATCAAGAAAGTACAATATAGTCCTAAAACTTGTCAAGAAAATACAATAAAATCCTAAAACTTTCAAAAAATGCAATCAAGTCATAAACTTATCAAGTTGGTGCAACCAAGTCCTTCCATTAATTTCGTCCAACTTGACTAATGAAAAATATTAGAAAGTTTTAGGATTTAATTGTACCAACTTAACAAGTTTTAGGACTTTATTGCACTTTTGAAAATTTTAACTCTACCAATTTAATAAGTTTTAGGACTTGATTGCACTTTTGAAAGTTTTAAGACTCAATTTCCCTTTTGTAATATGATTTAAGATTTGATTGTATTTTTGGAAAGTTTTAGGATTCAATTGTATTTTCATGATAAGTTTTTGGGTTTTAAATACACTTATCCCTTTATTTTTTCTTATCTTTGCTTTAGTGTATACTATTCATGCTTGTTTTCACATATTTTAGTAGATGTTATGTGTAAAACTTAACCTTCATTAGACAACACGGTTTTTCCTAAATGTTTAAGCAAATGAAAAGTGGGCCAACAATGTATTTAGAGCATATGAGTTAACACTTTCGATCCTGTGTAATATGGTCCTTACATGCACGAGACAGGCTGTGGACGGAACCGCAGTAAGAAGATAACCGGTGAAACAAGAAAACAGAGGAATAACAAGTAGGAGAAAATTGAGAGGCAGTGCTAGGATTCAAGCCCATAATGGGTGCTTTGTTACCATGTTAAACAAATCAGTCTTTTCTTCTTTTTTTTCAAAAGTTTAAGCTATTAGAAAAATGAGCTAACAATGTATTTATAGCATGTGACTTAACAATCTTAGTGTATGATGATTATTACAAAAGAGTCACATGATATAATTTACATCAACAAGTTAGACCTTGGTTTGTGCTTTTATGTATTAATTAAGATATATGTGATTGATGCAATTTAATTTTACATCAATTTAATTTTTTGAACCTGATTTAGAAAAGAGAAGGTATAACAATATTGATTAAGATATAACGATTAATAATGATTTGTAAAAGGATGAGACGATGCAACATCGCTGTAGATTAATTTTTAATGCGTTCACGGCAACACACGGGTATTTTTAGTATATAATTAAAGTCAAAAGATCCACTTGTTCGCGAATAAATAAGAAATTTCAAAGCGGGTTAATTGTTTGACAGAACTTCATTTTTCTTCGGTCAGATGATAAAACATGTTTGAAAGGTATAAGATCATCACTCCTGAAACTTGGATCTCCTCTAAAACAGTGTGGCAATAATGTCGATCACTGGTAGATCAGGATGACCAGTGACTTCGTATGGTAGACAATTTATGCAAACGCAACAACGTTAGAAAAGATCAAGAAATATAGGTAGGTCTTCGCACCTCACAGTCTAATCAGTTATCAATCACCATGTTTCTTGTAGATGGCTAATATGGAAGAGAAAAGACAAGTTGCCAGTATGGAAAAATATGTAGGAACTGATGATCAAGTAAACAACATCATGAGCTTGATGAATATTGATGCTAAGGACAAGCGGATGGTGGTGGTCATCCACGGCGAAGCCAGGATTGGCAAGACCACTCTTGCAAAACTCATATACAACCAAGTCTCCTGGGATTTCGATGGCTGTAGCTTCCTCGCAGATATTACAGAAACAACTCAAGAATTAGGAGGGCTTCAGCTTTTGCAAACTAGGTTGATTTCCGATGTTCTGAAACGGGATCTTGAGGATGTCGCTTTTATCAGCAGGGGAATCGAGTTTTTCAGGGACTCATTTTGCAACATGAGAGTTTTGATTGTCCTCGATGACGTGGAAAATGCGTTTCATGTGAAGAAACTCATCGGAGATGGCTTTGATTGCTTTGCATCTGGAAGTAGGATCCTTGTAACTACGAGAAACAATGCTGTCCTGGAAGAATCTCCTCAGGTCTGGGCTTATCGTGTTAGTCGTTTGGATAAGGATCAGGCTCTTCAACTCCTAAGGCGGCACGCATCTATACCAACATCACTCGAAATTCCTAACGGAGCTCTTGATGCTATGGCAGGACTCCCATTGTTTATTGAATTCATGGGTGCAATCCTCAATGGTTCACCGCAGGAGAGATGGTCTCAATTACTGATGGTGCCAATGTTCGGGCAGCAGAATTTTCGCCATCTTCTAGAGAAACTGTACCAAACATTAGATTATAAACAGAAACAGATATTTCTGGATATCGCCTGCTTTACCAACGGCATTTACAGTCAAATTGCTTGGTACCTGTGGTATGACAGCTCTTTTCTGCCTTCTAGTGAAATTTTGACTCCCCTAGCCAAAATCAGAGAGAACAATCAGATATGGATGCATAGCATGTTGAGGCAATTTGGCAGAGAAAAAGTTTTTAGGGAGAATCTCACAGATCCAGGAAGCCGGAGTAGATTATTTAATCATGAAAAAGCTCTCGACACAATGAAGCGAAAAAAGGTGAAAGTTTGGTGAATCTTTTTTTTTTTTTGCATTGTCAAGCATAAGAAATAATTTTTGTTATTTCACTGTCTAAGGAAAAGAACTATTTTGCCGGATATTGTTAAGATCCGGCCATGTGTGCAACTGACGTTGATGTCATTTTTCTTTAGGAATGTTTCCTGAGTGGTTACATGTCAAGAAGAGAAACCATCCTCACTACTTCTATTCGTTTTCTCGTCCATCACAGGGAACAGACAAGGTTGAGGCACTCTGCCTTAACTTTCATGGGCATACTTCAGACAAACTAATACCAGAAGATTTTGAGAGCATGCCAAACCTACGGCTTCTTCAATTGGATCATGCAGACATTGCTGGAGATTTCGCTAACCTTTTTCCAAATTTAAGGTGGCTCCGTTGGCGAGGGTGCCCTCGACATCTGCAAATAACTAATTTTCAATTGGGAAACTTAACCATTCTCGACTTGTCATGGAGCAAAGTCACAAAAGACTGGGATGGCTGGGATAAAATAGAGGTAGTTTGCAATTCATTCACCTAGGCCTAACGTAACTATTTGTGAAGTGAACTCACGCAAATATATGTCCTATTTTGCAGATGAAGAACTTGAGAGTTCTAGATCTTACAGGTTGTGCAGACTTATTAGTCACTCCTAAGTTCTCTGGTTGCCAAAATCTGGCTATATTGATTTTGGAGCGATGTTTGCAATTGGTCAAGATAGATCAATCGATCAGCGATTTAAAGTGCTTGGTTTCTCTGAATTTGAAGTTCTGTACAGAGCTCAGCATGTTGCCAATAGAAGTAGGTCGCTTGACAGCTCTCCAAGAGCTTCTCATAAACGGGACTTCAGTACAAGAAATTCCCATCTCCATTGGTCATTTAAAGCAGCTTGAAACTCTAAGTGCCTCAAGCTGCTTCACATTGAGTCTGCTACCGAGAACGATATGTCACCTGACGAATATCTCACTTCTTTCCCTTGATGGCACCAGAATTGCAACACTTCCCGATTCTGTTGGAGAACTGGTTAGACTTAAACACTTGTCATTAAGGGATTGCCGTCGAATAAGAAAACTTCCAAGCTCCATTGGCAGCATAGGGAGATCGTTAGTTGAGTTAGACGTGTCAGGGACTGGCATTTCCAAGTTTCCAGATTCACTAAAAAATCTGCAGAATTTGAAGGTGTTGAGGATGGATTCTTGTTTCTTTAGAGAGTTCCCTCCTAATATAGGAGACCTTATCAGCCTCGAAGAAATACACGCCTCCTGGTGTCGGAGTCTCGAGGGGGGCATTCCGAGCAAGATTGGGAAACTGCATAATTTGAGAATCTTGAGGCTGCGACATTCGACTATTTCCAGCATACCAGCAGAGATCCACCAACTTTCCAATCTTCGAACACTTGATTTACTTCACTGTGACATGATCAGAGAGTTGCCAAGGCTTCCCTCTAGCATAACGGTTTTGTATGTAGACGATGAGCTGACATCGTCGCATTTGCCATAGCTAGGAAAGCAATGCCACTATCATGAAGACCAGGCTAGGGACCCTGGAGAAATTATGGCCTTTCCATTTACTTCCGTGTTGTCATTCCAAATTTGAATATGGACATCACCAAGAAGAAGTGTTTTTATGAAGTTTGCAAAGTCGTTTTCTGAACTTTATATGTGTGTATAATACATGCCTATCTACATAAATCCTTAATGACCGAGGCAAAAATACCTAATACATCATCACTGTGGACCCATCTCACAGGTAACTCAGAAGCTTAGGGGTCTGCTAACTTGGACGGTACCCAAGTCAGCAATCGGCATAAAGACTATTGTGGGTATTGCTATACCTCATCATCTTATAATAGAAATAAGATGTGTATATAGCTCTAATTATCGTGTCCTAGAGAGTCCCCTTTTAAAAGGAAAAATGACACTAGTAATTCCCAAACTTTGGTCCAATATACAATGTCATCCTTAGACTTTAATTTATTCAATATGGTTCTCAAGCTTTTTATTTGTTCAATTTATTCCCTCAACTTTCCAAAACAAAGTCAAATAAATTCTTCAATACTATTTAAAATATTTCTTAATACTACTTGGATCTTAGAATACTTTTTCATTCCAATCCATTTCTAAATCGACAAAAAAGTTGTGTTCTATCTTAATTAATAAGAAGGACAGAGATTTACACATAACCTTCGAAGGATTCGATCTAAATTGAGCGTACGTTAATGGGAAAAAGTAGGACGAGGACCTGATGAAGAGTGTTCCCCGTGTTGCAGACTACTCGGCAATCAACGTCCACGCATAACATAGAGGTAGCAATGGGGAGTGCCTGAACACACAAGTATAATGACTTCCCAATTCCTTCTCACGCAAAAAAGTGTTCGTTCTGGCATTACTATTACCTTGCAGAATCAAGAAAAGAAATCGTTTCACCGGAAATGGTCCCTTACCCAAAAACAGTGAATAACCTTTCGCCAAGCGTGGATCTTTGGTTTTGTGATGGAAATAGGATTATGTGTGGTGATTCCAAACAGGAGTTTTAATTGGTTTCGCAAGGAAAAATGGATAGCATTTCTACACGTAGACTACTAGAAAATGGAGGATGAGGGTAAAAATAGGACATTCCATTAATAAAATGATAAGGCTACATTTGTGTTCCCGATGTACAATGATAGCACATTGGCACTATATATAGCCCACTAATTATGACTGTTTACCAACGGTTATTACCACCAAGTGCAATTACACAAGTATTTTTCGAGATTCTAGGCTCTCTATTCGCATGATATTTCCATCCACATCCACAAGCGTTTATAGCTCCTAAGGCTATTATACTACTCGACAGTCGCTCAATATATTTTTCTTCAATCGGCATCTTGATCCTTGTGTTCTCTTCTATATCGAATCCTTGGCCAAATTTAGATGGCCTACTTCTTGTGCTCTTGGTCGTCATATTTTGAACATTTGTCGATGTTGATGCCAATATTATTTTGTTGTCGATTGATGTGTGCCAATATTCATGCTATATAATTGTCAACTATCCAATGGCTCGGTCATCAACCAATTCTCACTCGATCGACTAGCCCCAATTGCACATCGATTGCAATGGGTTATCTTTTTGTATAAGGAGAAATAGTCAATGAGATACAGGTTCCCCACTAAGCCCTTAGCACAAACCGAGTTTCTTTTTTCTCTTTTTCGGGTCGGAAGCACATGCCGAGTTTTTTTTTTTTTTGGTCGAAAATACGATGATTCTTCATTTAACTCGGAAAGTTCGGAGCATTTACATTAAAAGTATCAGCGCAAATTAAATCAAATAAGGCTGTAGGGGGATGGATTACCCAATTACTAGGGAGGGAGTTCTCGCGTTGAGCTTTTGCAATCCAGTCCGCGGGCTTGTTTGCCTCTCTGCTGCAATGGGCCAAGGAAAAGCCCTGAAACTCTTTTAACTTGTCTTTGATCCGGTCCACAGTGGGCAGCAGCTTCCAGTTCACTTCCTCTTCAGTCAGAACTCCCCGCACGAGCGTAAGACAATCTGAGTGTACTTCCCATCTTCTGTTCGTGCGGCTGGAGAGAAAATTTAGGGTTTCCAAGAGGGAGATCGCTTCTGCTTGTTCCGCGGAGATCGCCTTCACCGTTTTGGAGAAGCCATCGATTAAGCGTCCCCGTGAGTCTCTGCATATGCAGGCTATTGCTGCCCTGTTTTCCGGTCCTCCTCTGTTCTCGGCCATGTTTGCTGGCGCGGCTTCTTGCTGTACAAAGGAGGCGTCAATGTTTGCTCGGAATGAGTCGGGGGGCGGGGGTTTCCACCGGTGCGTGTGATCTTCTCGCAATTTCTCCTTGGCTGTCCTCTTGTTCCAGATTTCGAAGTTCTCTTGGAGAGCCGCTGATCTATATAGATTCTGTTTCGGTTGCAGGGCCTTTCCTTCAAAGATATAGTGGTTACGGTCTTGCCATATACACCATAAGGTTGTTGCGATTTTGTTGAACTTTGTTGCGCTTTGAGCATTCTCTTTCTGTATATGCAACCATTCATCCAACCTTGTTAAACCTAACCTGCTGATTTTGATTTGCAGCGAGTTGTCTTGCCAGATTATTGCTGTCCATGGACATAACAGCAGTGAATGTTCAATGGTCTCGGCTTCTTTTTGGCATATGGGGCAAAGTGGGTCAGGTAAGATTCTTCTCCGGTATAAATTTTCCACTGTGGGTAATGCGTTTTGGCATGCGTTCCAGAGGAATAGCCTTACTTTAGGTAGAATGTTTGAGCTCCAAATATGTTTCCATAGGCCCGGTTGTATTTGGTGAGAGGATGAGGCTTTGTTGGGGTGTGGGGTTGCGGCGTTATCTCTTGTAGTCAAGTAGCCGCTCTTTACTGAGTATGCTCCAGATTTTGTTTGCATCCATACTAATGTATCTGCTGTTGAGGGTAGGCCAATGGGTGTAGCTAGAACCTCCGTCACCCTTGGTTCATCAAACATCATTCGGATCTTTGTTTCATTCCACGTGCGACTTCTCTGTTCTATGAGTTCACACACTTTCTCTGGCTCGTCTCTCGCCGCCGGACCTCCAATTATCCCGCTTCTTAGCCATTTATCTTCCCTCACCATAATTTTCTGACCATTACCAACAGACCACATAACATTTGGAGATATAGAATCCCTTCCCGCAATGATGCTTCGCCATCCCCACGAGGGTCTTGTTCCTATTCCAGCATTCCAGAAATCGCACTTTGGGTAATATAGACCCTTCATTAATCTACTCAATAAAGAGTTAGGTCGCTGCGAAATCCTCCATGCTTGCTTTCCTAGCATTGCCACATTAAAAGCTAGTAAGTCCTTAAAACCAAGCCCTCCTTCATCTTTCCTAAGCTTCAGAGACTCCCATTTCTTCCAATGAATCCCAGCAGAATTTTTCCCATTTTTCCACCAAAAATTAGCTATCTTCCTCTCTATTGCTTTACATATAGACACCGGGATCTTGAATATAGACATTGCGTATTGAGGAATAGCCTGCACCACCGATTTGATTAGTATTTCTTTGCCTGCTTTAGTTAGCAAATTCTCCTTCCAGCTTTCTAATTTCTTGTTCACTCGAGCCAAAATCCAAGCGAAAACATCTTTTTTAGATCCTCCCCAATCCGAGGGAATACCAAGGTACTTCCCTGTTTTTTCTATTTCTGGGACCCTCAACTCTTCTGCCATGTTAATTCTTAGTCTCCTCGGGCAGCTCTTACTGAAGCATATACCTGATTTATTCAGATTGATGGCCTGTCCTGACGCAAAACAGTAACGATGTAGTATTTCTGCTAAATTTTGACATTCTAAAATAGTGCCATTGAGGAAAAATATGGAGTCATCCGCAAAGAGCAAATGGGATAGAGTAGGACATGCACTGTTAAGCTTTATCCCCTGAATTGTACCATCTTCAACAGCTTGTTTCATCAATTGTGAGAGGACATTTGCCACTAGAATAAAGAGATACGGGGATAAAGGATCACCTTGTCTTAGTCCTCTTGTAGGCTTGAAGAAAGGCTGAGGTTCACCATTAAAATTTATGCTAAAGGAGACTGTTGACACACACTGCTGCACCCATTGCACCCACTTCTCGCAGAAACCCATTTTTAGCAAGCATTCCCGGAGAAAATCCCATTCAATACGGTCATAGGCCTTTTGCATGTCCAGCTTTAACACCGCTTGGAATTTACGTTTTCTCTCTCGGGTTCGCAGCTTTTGGAGTACTTCTTGCACCATTAGGATATTGTCTTGAATCTGCCTTCCCCCCACAAAAGCACTCTGTTCCTCTGTAATAATGCTTGGTAGCATAGGTTTAAGCCTATTTGTCATCACCTTAGATATTATTTTATAAGCGAAATTACATAGGCTAATTGGCCGAAACTGTTCGATCTTTTCAGGATTGGGGATTTTGGGGATAAGAGAGATTGATGTTCTGTTTAGATCAGGGTTTAGGTAACCTGTCTCAAAAAAATTCTGCACTTCTCTGAATATATCATGGCTGATAGATGTCCAATGGGTTCGATAGAATAATCCATTCAGTCCGTCTGGTCCAGGAGCCTTAGTGGCCCCTAGTTGTTGCATTGCAGCTGTGATTTCCTCCATTGTAACTGGTTCAACAAGCCTCTGATTCATATTTTCATCAACTGAAGCTGGAATTTGCTGTATGACAGGTTGAAAATTACGTGTCCCCACTGAAGTGTACAAGTTTTTGAAGAATGCTGCTGTTATCTCCTTTAAGGGCTCTTCCTCTTTCACCCATTCATCTCCTTCATTTTTCAGCAAGGTAATTCTGTTTCTAGATCTCCTCTGGATAGTAGTTGCATGAAAAAATTTTGTGTTTCGATCTCCCCATTTAAGCCATGAAATCCTTGAGCGCATACCCCAGTACATCTCCTCTTGTCGCCATAGTTGTTCAATTTCCCGAGTTATCTGCTTTGCTGTCTCACTTTCTTGATTTGTTTCCGGAGCATTTGTCAATCTTTGTAAATCATGCTTCAGCTCATTAATCCTGGTTTTTGCATTATATAGCATCTGTTTACTCCAAACTTCAAGTTTTTGTGCTACTATCTGCAATTTCTCCACCATACACAAGTTTTGAGGTCCCAATTCCTCCCAAGTTGTTCTAACAAGATGCCCGCACTCCTCATTTTCAGACCAAAATGCCTCATATCTGAAAGCTCTCCTTTTCCTCTTCCTTCGTACATTTAAAGATACTAGTAGCGGGCTGTGGTCCGACCCAATGGCTGGTAGAGCTGTACATTCAGCATTGGGGTGTGCTATTCGCCATTCTATATCACATAAAGCTCTGTCAAGCCGCTCCTTGACTAACTGCTCCCCTGTTCTGTTATTTTTCCAGGTGAATGCACAGCCCTTGCTCTCCAAATCCATTAAGGAGCATTGTAGAAGGAAGTCCCTGAATGCAGTAAGTCTGTAAGTTTCTGCCCTCTTCTTTCCCGCTTTTTCCCAATGGTATAGTATTTCGTTGAAGTCCCCCAAGCAAAGCCATGGTAAATGGTTTCTAGTGCTATCTCTATATAGATCCCCCCATAACACCACTCTTTCTTGAAACACATTAGGGGCATGTACAAAAGTAATATGCATTTGCTGTTGGGTTTCTTTAAGTACGCATTGGGCATTAATATGGCTTTTTGACCAAGAGTCCATAAATAACTCTACTTGATCATCCCAGAACAATGCTAATCCCCCTGCAATTCCTTCTGGATTCACCACGAAACTATTTTTATATCTCAGCCTTTTTTGTATGCGCTGCACCTTTTTTTCTTGATTTTTTGTCTCCATTAAGAAAATAACACTGGGCCTTTCCTGGGTCGCTATGACCCTCAGGGCTTGAATTGTCAAGGGTGTGCCCAACCCTTGACAATTCCAGCTTAATAGCTTCATGGATGATCCGGTGGCTTATTAGGGCTAGCCACCAAAGCCCACTGTTTAGACTTCTCCATCACATGGATAGGGGTTTCCACCAACTGTGTGGTGTCCAGGACCTGAGTTTTTGAAGATTGTGCACCATACGGGCAAAAGCGCTTGCCTTTTTTCGTATTTGAGGCCTTTGAAATGCGGGTTTTAGATTTCCCCAGCCCCTCTTCCTCTGGTATTATCTCTTCTACAGCCATCGCCGCTTCCTTCAATTGTTCTTCATATAGAATCATTTCTGACTCTGTATCAATACATCTGCTTCCTCTCTTCTGTGGCCCTCGCTCCTCCATTAATAGCATTTCTATGGGCTGATATGAGTGTCTGTTCTCCTGATTAAAGTGCTGTTCTGCATCATCCTGCCCACAGATGGCTAAATCTTGTTCTGAATTTTGCTCTTGCTGATTCTTACGTGTTTCAGGATTTGCATAGATGGGCGTCTCGGGCACACTCTCTACATCCTCCGGTATTATCTCTTGCTTTCCATAAAATATCTTCCCATATGGACTGAGTTGACGAACTTCTGCTTTTAACCATTGGCCAAACCTTCCTGGTAGGTTATCTGCTAACCCCGATTTCTCATAGGGTATTTCTCTGCAAAATGTGGCATAATGCCCAATCTTTCCACACGAGTAACAGTAATGTGGGAGTCGTTCGTATTTGAATTCAATCCACAACCTCTTTTTCTCCAAATTTACTAGGACTCCTGTCTTCAGAGGCTTCTCCAGATCCAGCTTGATTCTGGCCTTACCAAACTTGTAGTTGCTGTTTCCTTTTGTTTCTATTTTCACCTCAATCACTTCGCCCAATTTCACAGCTATATCTCTTATCACATCATAAGTTACTCTTCCATAAGGGAGCCCATAGAATTGCACCCAAAATTCGCAGTGTGTAAAATCATAACACAACTCAGGAGTATCAGGATCACATTGTTGTAATACTAATAAATGACTAGAGAAAGACCATGGCCTCATATCGAAAACTCTTTGTTTCTCAGCTTCAGATTGGAAGGAGAAGGAGTAGTAACCCGGTTCAAGAACAGTGCAGGTAACAGTATCAACTCTCCACACCCTTTTCATTGTGTTGAGGAAAGCAGTAAAGTTTGCATTCGGATTAGTATAAAATTTCCCAAACAGAGTTTTGCGGCATTCAGACAGTCTTTCATTAGTAATATCACCTTTTATCTCCACAACATCTTCTTCGGACCATAGATTTCCAAGGCTTCTGCAAAGAGCCGCAACTCGCCTCTCTTCCTCATTCTGAGCTGCCATTTTCCGTCTGCAGATTACGCTGGCTGGCTTAACTATTTGGAAACAGCGAGGGGTCGTTACCACGCTTGATTTGAAGGGAGCTCGGATCTGCGGGTATATCTAAAGGAGGATTCGAAGGGGTTTTTGATCGAGGGTTTCTGTGGGTTTTTCAGGCAAGAAATAATGGGGGAGAGGATGGGAAATATCTATTTGATTTCTCCGTGTGAGGATTCGATCGGCTGAAGAGTATGTAATGGGTTTCTTAGGGATTTAATCTGTGGATGAAATATTGCAGGAACTGGAAAAAACCGAGTGAGTTATAGTGGATGATGATTCGTGGGTTTTCATCGCAATGGGTTTTTAGGGTTTAATGGGTGGGTATAGTATTGCAAATCTGGAAAGATCAAAGTGAGTGATAGTGGAGGATGGTTCATGGGTTTCCATTACATGCCGAGTTTGAGAAGCTTAAGAAACCGCTTTATCAAGAGGACAAAAAGGGCCACACCAAGATCGTGGATTGAAACAACTTCCGTTCCTTAAAAGCAACTCCTCTCCAAACCTCCAAACCACCTTCTAGCTTAGAGTAAGAATCTATCGTTTATATGCACTGGGAAGAGGCACGTGACATATGTACGAAAAAAATAGTTTTAAATAAATAAGATTTCTTTAAATAAATAAATAAATAAAACCAACACTAGGGTCTAATTTGATTACCCAATAAAGTGCTAAAAAAAATAAAAAGTCAGCAATTAATGAAACTGAGCTCGATTGATAATCTTAATTAGCATTGGCTTAAAGGATTTAGTTAAGAGAAAAGCCCCTTCGTGTGTTGAGTAAGCAACGGGTAAAGTAATTCTTTCAATTTATAAAAAGTAATGAATGATAAGAATTATATGCTAACACCTATCAACAATGACAGGGGTTAATACTACGAAAAACCCCAAACTAATATATGTGACAACAAATTATTTTTAATTCTAAATTAATACATCCGTGATGAATTTACTATATGTTATTTTCCATTAAATTTTACTTTCAAATTACTGAGTTTGATAACATGTAACAATTAATGGGTATACCAATTTATGGCTTTACCCTCCACTTGTCATAAGTATACTAATTTGTGGTTTCATGGTTTAATTCAATTTAACGGAAATTAGTATAGGGTAAATTTTAGAAAAATGTACTAATTCGAGGTTTTTTATGATCAAAAAATTAGTTTTTGGTAAATTAGTTTCGCGTGTATCAATTTTGGATTTTTCGTGATATTAATCATAATAATAATATCTAATGATCAATATTTAGTCATCAATTTTTTTATTTTATTTTTTTTAAGTTCCCAACACTTGAAGTTTAGAACTTATACTTTCAGCTAGTTTTTCAGTTTTATCATGCAAGCCCCGACGCCTATACCAATACCAATTTATGATCTATTTCGTCTGACCTCCAACAATCAACTTAAAGTTCTATTGTCTCTTCACAAATGAATACTAGCTTTAAGGTGCAATAGCAATACTCAAAGCGACTGACTTTTTTTAGCCTTGACTAAACCAATCAAGGACAAATTATGAAGTAGGTTGTCCTAGCCAACCGGTCAAGACTAAACAAAGCAGATCAACCAAGCAAGATTGATTGTACAGCAGTTTCTATATATTTAATCAGTAGTGTGAGAATGAGAGAAAGGATGGAGAAAAAATCGTGTGTAATAGAAACCACACACATGTACTTATATTACGTTGAACGAATTACAGAACAGAAAATCGACAATTGCAGATTTTTACACATTTAACACACATTTGTTATGATACTATTTTCCATTCCTAACACCCCCTCTACTTGATTCAGGGACCACTGACAGATTTAGTGAAAATATCGGTTAATTGATCATTAGTTCAAACAAGAATAGTCATGATTTCTCAATACTATAGTTTTCTCAAACAAAATGACAGATAAACCTCTATATGCTTTGTCCTCTCATGAGAACCAAGACTTGAACCATTATGTGTATCACATAATAACATCATTGGTTGCAATCGTGTCATACCAATCTTTAACAAATTCCCAAAATATCTTTCCAATCCTAGATTTGTCTAAAGAAATTGAGACTTAGGCCAATGGCCAGCTACAGATTCATCTTTAGTAACAGCAGCATCGAGCAAGTCTAAAATGAGAAGTTCAGCAGCATCGAGCAAGTCTAAAATGAGAAGTTAAGTGGCTAGCTACTACCCCTTCAATCATGACACTTTTCTTCCATCACCCATATCAAACCGATCGAAGCATGTTTGGTAACCATACTGTTTTTATACTTTTTTGTTCTTTGGTTCTCTAGAACATAAATCAATTTTGTAACGTTAACTAATTTTTCTAATCTCCAGAATAAAAAAGTGGCCAGTGAATAGATTTAACAGAAATAAAAGTAAAAAAAAAAAAAAAAAACCTACTTCTTTGTTTTTTGGAATGATTTCTAAAACAATGTCATTTCCTTTTCTTTGTTTCCTTCGTTCTTCTTCCTCCCCTAGCCGATCGTCGGGTCTTGACGATGGCTGGCGAGATCGAGCCGTATTGGTGGCTAAGTGAGGCTCGACCTCACCAAATCTTATGATGGCCAAGTGTTTCGACCTACCCTTTAGTAATGATGAAAATAGGTTTAGAGGTATCGTCTAAAAGACAGGCCTATGGCCCTAATTTTAAACATGGGCTCTCTCAAGCCACACCTCACACAACAATGGGGTGTTCAATGTTAACTTAAATTGACATCATGAAAATTTTCTAATAAGAAGTTGCCACTAGCCTATTAAAGTTGGTTATAAGTCAAGTGAAGCATGAGAGCGTATCTCAATTCTTACGCAACCAAGGAATATTGGGTTGAAGACTTGATTATACTAATTAATCAATTTGTACTCTTTCGGTATCTTATCTTATTCATTTAAAAAAAATTATTAAGAAGTCTGATTTGATTTTAAACCTATCTATTAACATGTAAGATAAGATACGCAATCATTAGAATAATAATCAGCAACCAAGGTGATGTTAAACAAAATGGCATTGGGAGAGCAAGAACCTAACATTACCAAATAAGAAACATGCCATTGCTAACTAAGCCAAAGGAAAACCATAATCAACATAAGGAAAGTGTGCGAAAAGGATATTCGTCTCTAAGGACAATTGAAACCCTATGATAGAGCCCTAAAGGCTTGTTCAATTTTTTGAGCACAATTTTAGATCACTTTTTAAGAAAAGATTACCCAAAAACTATTTTGAAGCTTTTTAAGGAGTTTTAGTTTTTTGTAAAATTTGTGACTTTCTTGGAATTTCTAAAAATATTTTGATTTTTCCAAACTTTCCACAATTTTAACATTTCTTTTAAATTTATCAATGCATTTTCTGAATTTTTATATGTTTTATGATTTTCTGAATTTAAATTTTTTTTAAATCTTTCTATATTTCTAAATTATTGAGAATTTCATAATTTTTTATTTTTTATATTTTTAACTAATTAATAATTTTTTATGACCTTTTAATATATTTTTGAATTTCATAATTATATTTAAAACGAGAAAGAAATTCGGACCGGGTCAAGAGACCCGGCCCGACTAAACCGACCCGGACTCTATCGGTCCGGGTTGGATAAAAAACCGGGTCGCACCAAGGCCCACCCTGAATTAATTCCAATGGCCCATAAAAAAATTAGAAAGAGAAAGGCCCGCTCGGCCTCCAGGCCTTGTCCATTACACGACTCTCTGCCCAGCCCAGTCCCAACAGCCCACGTTTCCTATTTTTATCGACCAGCCCAAAACCGGAGCCCGTAGCCCAATCTTTTTCTTCTTCTTCTTCTTCTTCTTCTTCTTCTTTTTGTTTTTTTTTTTTTTTTGTTTCTTTCACTTTCCCTTTTTTCTCATTCTTTATTTCCATTTTTATCCACTTCTTCTCCACGCCTTCCGCTACGCAGTTCTCGTGAAGCCCTGCTCCCCGAACCAACACCATCCGCAGCGTCCACATCTCTCGAATATGTTATCGCCGGCAGTCACACCGTCGAGCAACCAACCGGCGTCGTCCACTCCAAACCCCACTCGTCAGCCGACCTCCCCTCCTTCAGCCGAGAGCCACACCACGGCCAGACACCAAACAAACTACAGCGGCGATGGGAACGTGGCGAACGACTACACGGCCGACCCCCAAGGTCGCCCAACACCACTGGAACATCCTAATAGAACACGACGCGCACGGACGACTCGATTTCGGCCAAAAACGGGAGGACGAAAACTATATCTCGCTTAAGCATTTCGTCGAACGGGTGAGGGGCGCTCACGAATCATGAGGTTTCTGGCTCAACTAGGACCCAAACCCTAGCCAAGACTCTCACCAAACAGAAAATGAAACACGCAAGAACAAAAGGAGGAATGGACGGGGGCCGAACTCCGCGGGAGCCGGTCGTCCTCGAGCTCCAGGCGTCGTGCCCAAAACAGTGGAAGAAGAAGGGCGGCTTACCGGCTCGGCCTGAGGATGTCGAACGGAAGGAGTCGCCGCCGGAGCTCGTGCGCAGCCGAGGCGTCGGCTGAAGCTCTACCGCTCTCGCTCAGTCGCTGGGACCTCTCCCTCTCGGTGTCAAGCTCTCTCGGTCTCTCTCTCCCCTCTGGTTTTCAGCCGAAAGAACCCCCCAGCCAACGTTACTCTCTCCCTTTTAAGTTCCGACGCCGCCAGCCTGCCCAGACCGATCGTACCGCGACATTCCCTTCGCTGCTCATCCTCGTCGTACCCCGTCCTTCGTCCCTCCTTTGTCGGGAAGCCAGCGGAGGGGAAGAGAAGAGAAGAAGTGGAATGGGCCGGGAAAAGGAAAAGAAGAGATGGGCCGCGCGGGGGGAAAGAAAAGATGAAAAAGAAGAAGGGACCGGGCGGGCCCAGCCCTGGCCCGGCCTTATTCCATTTTCGAATTTTTTTTTAAAATTATGATAATGATTTTTTTCAAAAATATTTAATAATTAATATTAGCTATGCAAATGTTTCTAATTTCTATATGTGATGCAAATGAATGAAAATTATATTTGCTAGGGTCTAAGAATTAATCCATAATGTTCTATATAATTAATGAATGATTAAACGAATCACCAAAATTTAGGTGTCAACATTAGGCGAAGTTGACTTCTTGGTGGCTAGGTGAGGTCAAGCCTCGCCATGGCTGGGCAAGGTGGAAGGGGCGAAGCTTGGCATCGCCTAACCATTGCAAGGGACCTTGTGGTGGTTGGGAGGCTCCATGACCCTCGTCTTTGGCCGGTCGCTGGCCCTCATCAAGATCCATTGACCGGCTAGAGGAGTAAAAAGTGAAAAATAAAAAAATTATTAAAAACTAAAAAGAATTCTATGTTACAAAAAAAAAAAAATCAAGGATCATACCCAACATTTTTATGTTCTTTTCTTATTTTGGCAATAGAAGTTTTAGGATTATACCAAACACATTCTGCTTAGAAACTCATCTAGGGAATAGAGAAATAAAATATTTTTTCAAAGTAAAAATTATTCTCGAGAATAAAAATGTTACCAAACACGCCATTGCCGTGCCACAAATTCGATTTAGGTCCCTTAGGAGTTTCTCAAAAATTCTAGTTGCAGATATTGCTTTATGATTTTCAATATTTTAAAAGAATATACAAAACATACTTCACTTTGGATCAATAACCATTTATATACCTTCATATTCACAAATACTATTTGCATACGTCTAAGCATACCTTCATATTTAACAGGAAAAAGTGTCCTCTTTGCAAACTCATTTTAGCTAATTGCTTTGAGTTTTTGTGATTTGGTTTTTAGTTGATTTTGAACATTTTCAATGGTATAAGAAAATTTATGATTAGTAAAGGGGAAATTTTGAAAAAATAAAGAAGATATTTTCGTGAATAAGAATACAAAGATAATTGATGTGAGTGTACAAAATCGTATTCAAGAGTAAAATTTGGGTTTGTATTTCATAAGTAGAGAAATGTAACGGATAATTGGGTGAAAAGTGAGACATGCTTTTGGTATTTTTCATTAATTGTTTTTGACCCGCCTCGATAATGAACCAATAAATAGTTGTAAATATAAAAAAAAAAAAATCACCTAAATATGTAAGTTGGTTGTAGACATTGTTCTCGTTTCAAGAGAGTTGCTAAGGGCCATCGCTTTCCCGCCATCAATGGTTGATGTTTTTAGCAATTGCTTAAGTCAGTGAAATTGTAGTTGAAATTCCTTTGTTTTCACGCTTAAACTCAAGTTTCGGCATCCTTGGTAATCCAAAATTTCTATCTTGTCCTCCACAATCCTCATTGGTCGCGTGACATTGCTGAACATCATTAGAAAGAAGATAATGCTAACAACAGGCGCTTGATAAGTAGTTGGAATAATTGTTCAAAAAATTATAAACTTATTATATAATGACCAATTTAGTCATACACTTTTCAATTTAACCAATTTAATTATAACATTTTTACGATTTATTAATTTAATCATTCCGACCAATTTTGATCAAAAAATCAATGATATAGACACTTTTATTTTTTATTTTTTTATTTTGACGATTTTTTAATATAATTCTTAATCTTAATCTTTTCTTTTCTTTTTCTTTTTATTTTCTTTCTTGTTTACTGTTCTTCTTTCCTTTCTCAATAAGTCGATGAGGCCTTCGCGATCACTGACGAGACAAGGGTTGTCGTAGCTCGCACCAACTTTGCGAGAACCCACGAGGGTTGCAATAGCCCTCGCTTCACAGAGATCAAGTGAGGAGAAGGCCGTTGGGCCCTCGCCATGCGTAGATTTGGCAAGGTGGGGTGGCTGGCCCGAAAGAAAATTAATGAAAAATAAAAAGAAGAAAAAAAAAAGAAAAAAATATTGAACTTTTTAAAAGATTACAAAAAATCATTTATGTTATTACCGGTCATCCACGCCACATAGGATGGCAAACATTTATATTGTTAATTTTCAGTCAAAATTGATCGAAAAGACTAAATTGACAAATTGTCAAAAAATTTAAGACTAACTTAGCCAAAAGATTAAGACTGAATTGACCATCTTATAATATGTTTAATACTTTTTTGAACAATTTTCCTTAAGTAATTAATTAAGGAAACTTTACAATTTTCAATAAACTGCTTTTTCTTTTGGTATTATGCACAATCAATACTTGAGAATTGAATTGTCTAAATAAAATATACTTAACAAGTATTCGGGACACTTAGGACCTTCAGAAAAATAGTAAGGTTATCAAGATTTTAGTAGTAAAATTAAGTCACATTCAGAGCTAAATCATGGATCAAGACAATTATCTACGATAACTTTTTTCATTTACTGCTTATTTCTATGTTGTTAATGAAAATAATTCAATTTAAAAGCCCCGAAACTAAATTGAAGGAAAGTCTTCAGTCTCTTGAAGATGAGACATATGTTCATCCAACAAGACCAACTCCTTGATTAAATAAAGTAAATCACAAAAGTAGAGAGAACATGCATTAACTTTAATCAAACACCTCAGGGTCAATCCCAAGATTGCCAGATTTTATCATGCCATGTGATGCACTCAAATTTTATCAATGTTCTTGAAAAATCCTGCGACAGTGTTCTATTCCGTAATATACTTATAATGTTGCAAATTCTACATAACGATGGTACGATCTTGCAACCTGCTACCTATTTATCAAATATATTCATGGAACTTACCAAAAGCATTAGCGATTTATGACCGTCAATGCCCTAATGACTTACCAACTATGTTATCCATTCACTACTCGAAACTAAGTCACAGCGGAAGCCGATAATTTACTATTGGGCTTGTCAATAATAAAATTGTTATATCATTGGTTTACATGCCTACTTATAAAATCTAAAAGTATATAATATTAGGTTTGTCGATGGTAACTCACCATCAATATTTCGAATTTATTACCAAACTTACCTATCAACCAAACTGACAACTAATAGTAATCTACTATTGGATTTGTGGATGCTAAAATTGTTATTTCATTAGTAATTTGCAAATGGTTGTCCAGACTGACAATTTATAGATCATTATTTACTTGCCATCGATATTTCAAATCTGCCACCGATATTACATATTTATTTTCAACAGAGTAACATTCCATTTTTGGCAAACGGAGTATTCGGAATCTGCCAAATCAATATGAACTCAATAACAAACTGCTTGAAACATCCTGCAACTACATAACTAAGTGTTTAGTCCATTCAACTCGAGTATATCCCTATAACCAGTTAGTCATCATGCTTCCTCCAATCGTACCATAAACCTTATGAAATCGTAATTTATGGTCTTCGCTTTGCAGCAAGATACAGAAGAGTGATGAATGACAACAGAAACAAAGAGGGCCGGGTCAAGAAATATAGAAGATAATGCACAGCAGTATTATACAACAAGGAGAAAAACAAAATCTGCACTTCACCCATGTCCTAGATGAAAATCTGCACTTCACACATGTCCTAGATGAACAGAATGACGGACGGGCCTTTCTTCCATCGACTAAAAACTTGTTACGCAGCCTCAAGAAGAACAAGATCTAACAGATCTCGGAATAACACTCGCAGAAATCACAATTGAGGCCGCAAGGTGCGGTGTGCTTACTTTTCAAGGTTGAAGAACGGGCACTTTTGTGCTGTCGAAGGCCCTTATGTCCACCAGCGCCCTTGATCTTGTAACTCCCGAATTGTCCTGAAGAATTACAAAGCGGAACTCTCTTCCCCAATCCAATCCTGAAGTCATCTGAAGAGATATTGATTCTAAATCATCAAATCATTATTTATTAGGAACAGTAGCTACCACCTATCTCAGCAAACGGACACCTAGCAATCTAAATATGTTGAAGTAAGAGCCTCATTGATTGAATTACCACCAGTCAAAGTACCGACTGATGGATATGACACAAATAGCATGTAATGGCTCATTCAATCGTAGGCAATTGGTTTGGCACAAGAAGCATGCTGGCATATGAAAAATTTCAAGATGGCAGAAAAATTACTTGTGTATTTACGTTTCACATGCATGCTTTCGCTTTTAGTTTATGGAAATCTTCATGCAAACAGGATACTATATCATGCAATGAGGTGTGTGTACAAAATACATAAACAGGGACGTTTCCAAATGTCAACTTAACATCACAATATGTTGTGTTGCTTACAAAGCAAACCGTCTTTCAATTACTAATTAGCTTTTCATGTTTCCTCTTACGGTACATATTAGACACAGTGGATGTGCCTAATTATATTATGGAAAATTTTTATTTCTAAAAGGTATCCTCATTGATGACCAATTTTCAAAACCCAGTACTTTCAATGAAACATCAAAACAACAAACTTAGACAATTTATATGAGCCTACTCTCTCACATGATTGATTCAATATATACATCCCAAAATAAACTTTGATTTTCAAACTTTGCTAGAACACAGGCATAGTTGGCATGAAATAGGAAAAGTTCACTTCAGGCAATTGTTGTTCTCAAAATTACTCCATGTCCCATCAGGCTTGACATGTCTGTGCACGTCCCTGGAATTTGGAGCATCGGGTTCTGCTAGAACGTTTGGAGCCAGAAACAAATAGAAGTACCAGCATGCAAGTTCCTATGGCTCGAAAGTTTACCGAGTCTTGCTGGTGAATTCATCAACTGGCAGATCTCTGTTTCTTTGCAAATACTTTTAGCTTTCTACAGAAGAACTGCTAGAGTTGGGTCATGCTGGTCAATGAGGAATCATATAGTGCATAAAGCCAGATACTTCAATACCAACCACATTTTCGCAGTCCATGTGATGATTATTTCTTGAATTCGTTACCCAGAAGCACAGATTAAGTAGAGTATGACAATGGGAAAGAGAAATGTTGCAGTCAGAAAACAGGGAAAAAAAGAAGAAAAAATGGAAATATTCACCTCGGAGAGACACTCTGTTGAGAATAATGTCTACCAATTGTAGATAAAGAGAAAAGTGCATTACTCACCTAGAAGAAAGAAATAAACTCCACCTTCTCTCAATTGGAAATAGAGAGCATCCTTGCAGCTCACTGTTAAGATCGCTACATGCGTCGACCACCACATTGATACATCTAGCGACAATTACAGTGCCTCGAGCAGCAATTTTTATAGTGCCTCTCACAGGGCTGATCCTGAATGTTGCAAAAGTCTATTTCCTTAATTTCCAAGCTTTTGCACTTTAATAGGTCTGGCAATCTGTTAAGAGAATAGCATTCAGACATAGAAAACCTTCTCAATTGTGATGCTTGTTCGAGACCATCAAGGTCCTTAATGTTGCAGCGAGATATCTTTAACACTTGCAGGAGCCTTAGATTCCCAAGACCAAGAATTTTCCATGCATTGCAATTACAGAGCTCCAACTCGGACAGAGTTTCCAGATTAGAGAAATTTATCCCCTGGATCTGGCAATTCTTGATAAGCAGTTTTGATAAGCTTGAGGGAAGTTGTGGGAGGTCTAGCAGGTTTATGCAGGACAACTCAAGTTTTCTAAGTTGAGTAAGAGCATTAAAATCTTCTGGTAGCCCAGTAACATTGGGAAGGCACAGCGTTAGGGTTTCTAAGTTGGATAAATTTGATATCCAGGCAAAGCTTTCAGTTTTGGACAGTTCAGAGGAAGATATCTCCTCTTCATCGGGATCATTAACCAATTCCAAAACTTTCAAATCTCTCAAATACGAAAGACCCTGAACTATCCTCATATTTTTGGTTCCCCAGCGCAAACTCACTAAACTAGATGGTAATCTTGGTAGAGTCTGAAGTTCGTCACATTGGAGCAAGTGGAGGGTCTGGAGATGAGAAAGCTGACAAATGCTCTCAGGTAGGCTAAAAACCAAGGTAAATGATAACTTCAAGATTCTCAAAGACGATAACCCCGAAATATCACATGGAATTTTCCCACTCAAAGGGCAGCCAGAAAATGTTATGACTTCCAACTTCTCTAGATTTGCAATATCTTTAGGAAATTTTCTTACATGAGTATTCTTCATTCTTAGCACCTCAAGTCTGCCCAAATTTTTTATCGATTCTGGCAATACCTGAATTCTGGTGTTCGACAGATCCATTTTCCGTAGTGACATAAGCGTCCCAATGGAGTCCGGAAGTGCAGTAATCCGCTGACAGTCTCTTAAAGACAGCTCCACAAGTGCCTCCAACAACTTAACAGAATTTGGGACTCCTGTGATAATAGCTTTATCCAATGCAAGATATGACAGGGACCTTAAACAACCAATAGACTCGGATATTTCAGCCATACTTTTGCAGCCTGATGCACTAAGAGTTTTAAGGTGCTGCATAGAACCTCGTAAGAAACGAAGGTGACATATGGGAGTTTCATCAATCAGAAGCTCTTCCAAATCATCCAAGGAACCCATCTCTTCCGGCAGCAGCGCGATAGGAGTGGACTTGATGTTCAAAGACTTCAAACATTTCAAATTACCAACGGATTTGTCAATAAGTGACAAATGAGAACATCGTTCAAGAATCAGTCTTTCTAATTTGCTACCAGGTGGGAAGCATGGCGTTTTACATAATTGACTGCAACCAGTTAGCTCCAAAACTTTCAATTTGTTTGCCTTCTGTGTAAAAGAGACAGAAACGGTTCAGTATCAATTAGCTAGTGTTCACAAAAAGTCGAAAAAGGAACGGGTCTTGTACCTCCGTTACTTGTGTCCAACCTTCCCAGTCATCTGCCACGGCGCTCCAGGAGAGATCAAGAATGACCAAGTTCTCTAGACACAAAATAAGAGGCTCAGAGCTCTTACGGCACCCTCGCCAATCAAGCCATCTTAATTTTAAAAGAAGACTGGCAAAATTTCCACTCATATTGGCTCGATCCAACTTAAGGAACCTTAAGTTCAATAGCGGGCCATATTCATCAGATGTGAAACAGTCATCAGATACATTGTCGAAGGTGAGAGCAAGGCCTTGAACATTTGGAGTACCCTGCCAGTTTGAACATAAGGTAATGAATAGGAATTTGCACTTTGTTATAGAATTGCTTGTATTTTCTCCAATTCTACAAATTGAAATTTAGAAGGGAATCGGGTAAATTACAAAAAAAAAAAAAAAACAAAATTAACTACAGGTAGAAAAGAAAGTAGTGCTGGCTTTCAGGTTTACCTCCTTCTTCCGTAGAGTGGATAGGACTTCACTGTGCACCCACAACCTACTTCGATTACCAGGAATAGAATGTTCATCTAACACAATTTTTCTGCCTAGAGTTCGCAGTAGATCGTGCATCAATAGCTCCTTGTGTTCTCCGATTTTGACCAAAGACATTACAAGGAGATCTTCGATCCCACTGGTAGGATAAAGTTTACAGTCTTCCCACATGTAAAAAGCAACTCTCTCATCCTTTCCAATAAGGAAACATGCTATATCTAGAAATATTTCCTTGGCAGTTTTTTCTAAAGCATCATAACTTATCTTCAACACAGGTTCGACTTTCTCATGAGGAGCGTCCTTCAATTTCCGCAACATATCTTTCCACGTACCCTCTGATTTTCGAAACAAACGCGAACCTATCACCTCAAGTGCTAAAGGAAGTTGCCCACTAGCTGATATGATGTCCCTGGAAAGGATTTCAAAGCCCTTGATGGGAGAATCCCTTCCAAAAGCCCGCTTTGAAAATAATTGAAGAGCTTTATCTTCTTCCATTGGTTCAACCTCAAAGGTCTCAGCCTCTTTGAACTTCAGAAAAATGTCCCTCGTTCTAGAAGTCACAATAATCCTGCTTCCTGGACCAAACCAACTAAGCTCCCCAACAACCGCATCGAGTTGGTCAAAATTATCCACATCATCAAGGAGAATGAGCACCTGCTTATTGCGAAATTGTTCAGCAAGAACTACCCTGGCATCATCAGAACATCCGAACCTTACACATCCTTTCCGAAGGTCTGAGATTAACTGATTTTGCAAGGACAAGGTCTTATCATGTTGATATAATTCTCTAATTTCCTTAAGATAACTATAACATTGAAAACGATCAAAGAGTTTATTGTAAACAACTTTTGCAAGAGTAGTCTTGCCAACCCCGCCAATACCATATATTCCAAGGACTCTAACATCGCTCCCACATATTTCAATTACTTGCCCATCACGATGCACAATGCCGAGCTTTCTCATAATCTCTTGCACGTGATGGTCAACTCCAACTAAATGATTTGTCACAGTTAGTCGACCCTTCTTCAGCATTTGCAGAACAATTGGGATGAGTTCGTCTATGAGCATGGAATGATGCCTACAGAAATCAAATTATGGAGACATGATGAAGAAAGTGAATCAGAATAACACACAACATAGCAAAGGAGAATGAGCAGAGTTGGACAAGGAGCAATGCACCATGAGGCAAGAACAGAGGAGGTATTTAAATGCACATGCAAGGATCCTGCATGTATACGGTCTAACTTGGTCTTAAAGCCAAATGGTTGAGTGGAGTTGCCAAACAGGAAAACTTGAAAATGAATAATCTCATATATAGCATGACTGGTTCACGATCTGATTCATCAATTTCGTAAATCAATTTGAACATTGAATTGGATTACCCGTTATGTATTTTAGTTGTTTCAAATCCCCTTAACTTTCCAATCTCTTTGAGAGCCAGCTTCCACTTCTTAATAGTCTCACTATGGACTCCCTTAATCTCGTGTTCGAGAAAGCTCTTCTCAAAAGAATTCCTCTGGTCTTTCAAATCCGAGAGCTCAATCTCATAGAAAATGGGAATGGTTTCTCGACTCATCGTTTGCTTGCACTCTAATATTTGGAGCAACTCCATGAGGCAGCTTCTGCTGGAAGCATAATCCCTGGAGATGATAGGAATCAAAACCTTCGACTGTTTGATCGCTTCGATCAGTGCGGGCGCGATCCCTTCTCCCACAGGCAACTCATCATCGTCTCGAAAGACGCGTATCCCAGCATCTGTCAAGCTTTTGTAGAGGAAATCTGTAAAACCCTTGCGAGTATCCGGCCCTCTAAAACTCAAGAACACATCAAAGTTGTTTCCAGCTAAGTCAGGGCCTGGTGTCAAGGACGAAACGGGCGATTCCTGTCAAGTGAGTAAATTGAGTTTATCACATCCAACGTAAAACTGCGTCCATTGTAGTAATAAAAGAAATATTCGAACTTGGAAATCGAGATCTATCCATATTCTGCATATGCTGCTTGCTAATTTAATCTAACACTGATATGCCGTAACCATTGATGATGCAAATTTCCCGGCCAAAAGAATTATAAGAAAAAAAGAAACACAAGGGTCAGTACAGAATCAAGACGCGAAGTCAAAGAATCTCACCGGAGTAGTCCTCCGCCTCTTTAGAGAAGCGGCAGCATCGCGACCGGCCCGAGAGTCATCACATTCCCAAGCAGTATTCTGAAGCGACGAAAGCGTCACAGTCCTCGATTCCATCTTCTTACACTACTATGAGTGTGAGAGTAGGACGAGCTTTGTTATTGATTGGAAGGAGTGAAACACCATGTGGAAGGTCGAGCTCCCAGATCCAGAACCACTTTCCAACGAAGATAAGGAAACGCGTCGTTGACTCCGACCCTGTAAAAAGACTTTCAGGAGCTTTTTATAATCCGGTGACGCATATATGACCAAAAAAATAATCAATGTGACCCGTAAAAAATGGAACCATCCTAAATATTTTGTGTTAAGTCCATCCGACATTATGTCAATCAAATTTGTTGATGTGACACAATGAAAATTCATCCTACTCTTGCCAATGAGGTGGAGAAAAATAAAACCTTTTCATCAAAAAAAAAAAAAATCCAAAATTTGAAAAAGTATAACAAAACAATCACCTTCTTTAAAAGTTAATATCGCGAAAAATTTCAAACCGATATATATATATATATATAAAACAAATTTGTCTCAAATTAATTTTTTAAGCATAGAAAATTTCAAACTAGTACACATGTGGCAAATTTATCCCAACCTAAATTTCTACAACTGAAAACTTCAAATGAGTACATTTATGACACATTTCCGTTAAATATTAAATTGCTGAATTGAATAACATGTGGTAGTTGACGAATACAATAGTTTGAGGTTTTTGTAGTTAAAAAATTAGTTTTGAGTAAATTTGTCATATGTATACTAATTTAGAATTTTTTTTATGGCATTGACCTGTTTCTTCAATTCCATAAAAGACCCTTGAATTAGTACATGTGACAAATTTACCTTAGACTAATTTTTTTTATTATGAAAAACTCCCCAAAATGGTACACTTCTAATAAACATATCCTAAACTAATTTTTTAATCCTAAAAAACACAAAATTGGTATACATGTGACAAATTTACCTCTAACTGATTTTTTTATCTTCAAAAACTCTAAACTTGTATATATGTGACAAATTTATCTCAAACTAGTTTTTTAACAGTAAAAAACCCCAAATTAATACATTTTATTATAAATATACCCTCCATTAAAGTAAATTAATATCACCCAAAAAAAACATAAATCTAGCACACTTGTGATAAATGGAAGGTAAAACTCCAAATTGGTACACTCATCAATCACTACATATCATTCAACTCAGTAATTTGATATAAAATTTAATGAAACTAATTGAGGGTAAATTTATCACAAATATAACAGTTTAAGAAAAAAAACTAGTTTTCAGTAAAGTTGTCATAAATGTATCAAAAAATTAGTTATGAATAAATTCGTCACATATATACCAATTTGAATTAATCATAAAAACAAAAAGACCAAAAGTTTCAAAATAAAAAGAGATCAAAGAGAGAAAATAGCAAGAGAGAGAATGGCTGATGGTTGCAACTAAGAAGGTTTGGTGATCTTAGGAAAACAAAACTAACATTTAATTTTTTTTAAAATTATATAATAAGGCCAAAGAAGAAATTAAAAATAAAAGAAATCAAAGTGAGAGAATAGCAAATGGCAAAGGCCATAAGGGTTAGCGATCATCAAGAAAGAAAAAACCAATTTTTTAAAGGATTAATACCACAAAAAAATCTAAACTAATATACTTGTAATAAATTTATCAAAAACTAATTTTTTGACGACCAAAAATCCTTAATTGGTAAATTTCTGACAAATATACCATCCATTAAATTTGATTAATATTACGAACCAACCAACCGTCACATGTCATCCAACTCAATAATTTGATAATAAAATTTAATGGAAACAAATGGATTATTTATTTGTCATGATTTCTTTAAGGTAAATTTGTCATAAAATGTATCAGCTTGGGGTTTTTTTATTTTTATTTTGTGTGGTATTAACCCCTTTTTTAAAAACAAAAAAATAAATCCAAAAGGAAATTAAGAAAGAAAAAAGAAACCAAAGATAGAGAATAGTAGGTAAGAGAATCATTGAATGGACCTAAGCTCAAAACCTGATAAGACAGAGTCAGTTTCCTACGAGTATGCCTTTCCATAATAGGCGAATCTCTTGTTCAAGCCCTTTAGGGACAGCCTTTTAGCAGAAAACTACTCGGACTTTTAGTTTAGGGCCTAGATCCATTCATGGTATCAGAGCCATGGTTCCATTTATAACAAGATCCGTTCCATGTGCTTAGTAGGTGAATCTAGTGTTGACAAGATCTCTTCACACCATGATTGAACCTGAAATACTAAAAGCACTGGTTACTCTGACCTCACCCCCATTTTCCTCAATTCTTTTAGATTTTCGTGTGTCAAATAATTCTAAGATTGACTATCTTTATGAAGTCTCTCTTAGTGATGAAACCAAAATCTCTGAAACTCAATTTCCCCTTATGAACCCCTATTCTGCTTTTGCTAAGCCTACTTCATCATTTTCTCCCATTCGCTCCATCCGACAACTTATTCGCCAAACTCCTAAGGAAGTAAAGGAGTACGTCCAGTTCTCAAAGTTTGATCAACATCCCATTCCTACCACTAAAAATAAGTATTTTGTTACTCTTCAAATTCCATCGGAATTTCCTAAGCAGTGGACCTAACAAGGATACTCTCATGTCCATTATGGAACTATTCGTCTTGCTCTCACTTTTCATGGTTGAAAAGGCTTGCTAGTTGTGGCCAAAATAGCCTTATTGGATATTCGGTTCCTAGAATACCAGCATGCCTATATTGGTATTGTTCAAACCACTTTGAATGCTAGAACAGTCTTTGTAACCTTATATTCAAACTTCAATATTGCTCTAATATTTAGACCAACTCCAAGAGGTAGCTTCTGCTAGAAGCATAATCCGTGGAGATGACGGGAATCAAAACTTTCAACTGTTTGATCGCGTCAATCAGCGTGGGCTTGATCCCTTCTCCGACAGGCAGCTCATCATCATCTCAAAATACGCGTATCCCAGCATTTGTTAAGCTTTTGTAGAGGAAATCTATGAAACTCTTATGAGTATCAGGCTCTCTAAAACTCAAGAATACATCATAATTGTTTCCAGCCAAGTCAAAGCTTGGTGAATAGGACATCCAGCATAAATTGAGTTCATCACATCCAGCATAAATTGAGTTTATCACATTGTAGTTAGAAAAGCACTATTGGAAACTCGAAATCCAAATATATCCATACCCTGCATATGCTTCTTGCTAATCTAATCTAACACTGATATTCTGTAACCATTGATAATGCAAATTTCTTGGCAAAAAGGATTATAAGAAAGAAAGAAAGGAACGCAAGGGCCAGCACATAATCAAGACGCAAAGTCAACGAATCTAACCGTAGTAGTCCTCCGCCTCTTTAGAGAAGCAACATTACGACTGTGCCGAGAGTCATCACATTCCCAAGCTGCATTCTGAAGCGACCAAAGCATCCTGTCCCTCGATTCCATCTTCTTCATCTGCTATGCATTTATCGGAACCAGTGAAGCACCACAAATGCTCCATTCGTTTCGTGGAAAATAATTTTCGGTAAAATGTTTTCCGGATATTTCGGCGTTCGTTTCATGGAAAATGAATTTTTTGGGGAAAATGTTTTCCATGAAAGGAAAAAAGTCTTCTAAATTAAGGGAAAATGCTTTCCACTTTTAAAAAGTGGAAAACATTTTCCTCACTTGATCTCTCTTATCTCACACCTCTATAGATCCTCACTTCCTTCTCCCATTTCCTTTTCTTCTTTTCTTTTTTTGTTTGAATTATTTTTTAATTTTCTTTTTCTTTTTAAATTCGAATTATTTTTAATTTCCTTTTTCTTTTCTATTTTTTTCTTTTTCTTTTCTTTGTTTCACATCTTCTTTTTTCTTGGCTAGTCATCGACCGTTGCCAGGCGAACCTCGAGTTCGTCGATATCAAGCTCACGCTCTACACTCTTGCTTATCATTTTCTTTATTTATTCTATCCTACAGTTGTATATTGCTCAAGTAAATGGTTCTGCATGCTTTGCTTCTTTTTTTGTTTTGTTTATTAGAACACAAAAGACGCAGGAGACCACCGCCCGCAGCGGCACATCTGGCTTGGGTTCTCTCCCCTCACGAAGGGGAGAAGTTCGAATCCCAAGGGCGTCGCTAGGGATTCTTACTCGGAGTACTGTGGTGGTGGGTCCTGCAGTTGCTCTCCTAGAGTTTGCTCGCCGGCTGTCGGCTTATGGGGTTCCTTAGGTTACCAAAAAAAAAATACGCAAGAGGAGAACATGCCACTCAACTGGAAGATTCTCATAAGGGTTGTGCATGCTTTACTTCTTTTCTCTTACGAACATTTTTTAGAGTAGTTGAGCGTTTGGCGACAATGAAGGAACAAAAATATGAAGTAAGTTTGCTTGGATTTAAAGGCAAGTTCGTATTGGATGGATTTATAGGTTGATAATTGATGCATGCCTAAGTGGTGAAGTTTTAGAAAATATTTTCCTTATCGAACATTGGAAAATATTTTCCGAAACATTTTCAGGTTTTAACCGAACACTAGAAAATATTATCATTTTCCTGGAAAATGACTTCTGGAAAAATATTTTTTGGAAATGGCTAATTTTTTGCGAAACAAATGGACCCAAAATATGTTGACTCGAATTTGTGGAGGCAAGGGGGTTGAAGTGGAACTTGTCCGTTGAAACCTGAGAATTACCATTTCTTTCATCCGCATGACCAAGTGAGACACGCGTGCTAGAATCCACCCATTGAAATGCATTTCAATACACGTGCCACGTTCACCCAATAATTCCATTCTCATATCCAGATATCATGGGATCTCGTCTCTCCACCACAAGTGGCCATGTCAATGTCCAAGATTGCCTCTTTTGGTCAATAATTGTGGATGAGGCCTCGTATGACCCGAAGCAGTCGCTCCATGCTTGCTGTATCAGCGGAGAACTGAAGCTCAAACAAGGACAAGCGGTTCGCCTCCGAGATTTGGCGCTGGTTTCGTCTCGGCAGCGCAAGGTAAGTTTCGCCCGACCACTCTGTTTCCTTGCAATATTTAAGCTTCGTTGGGGTCAATAGTCGCTCAGATTTGGATGAGTGTTGCGACTCACCCACAAAGAATTCTCATTCCTTTTTGCCTCGCCGTGGCCACCGCCCTTTCTGTTGTCTGAGGAGCCGATGATGGCCGCCGGAGCTTGGCCGTCGTCGGTTTGGTGGAAGTGGTGGTCGGTCTCGGTGGCTAAACCTAAGAGAGAGCAAGAAAGGCCTTTTCTTGTGGGAACTTTGAGCTAGACGATGACGGTTACTATATGTCATGAGCTAAAAGAAAATTTCGCGATACTCCGTTTCACAAAAAGTAACTTTCGACAATATGTTTTCCAAATTTTTCAATATTCGCTTCACAAAAAATGAGTTAGTTCAGGAAAATATTTTCCGCTATGGAAAAAAATACCTTCAAAAGTGAGAAAAATATTTTTCACTTTTTCATAATTTCTTTCATATCACCTTCTTTCATCAAATAGATTTTCATTTTCTTTTTTCTTTTTTTAAAAAAATCGAGTTTTAATATTTCTTTTTTTCTTTTCTTTTCTTTCTTTCCCTTTTCCTTCTTCCTTGGCCGTCACCGGTCACGGTGGCCAGTTGGCGATCAACCATAGGCTAGCAAACGGCTCTACATCGCTTAAGGCCAGATCAAGCGAGGGTGAGGCTCGAACTCACCTGGTACGATGGAGCTTGGGCTCACTTGGATCTGGCAAGCTCGAGGCTCGCTTGTCATCTCAATGGAGCTCGAGCAAGCTCGAGGCTTGCCACCAACCTCAGTGGAGCTCGAGCTCACTTGTCATCTCAATGGAGCTCGGGCAAGCTCGAGGCTCGCCACCGCTGACCACTAACCTCAGGCCTCGCCTAGCTCACCCTAACACTCGTTGATCTCTAGCAAGGCCAGAGGCCGACAAGCTTGAGCCTTGCCCAAGGCCAAATCCGGCAAGGGTGAGGCTCAAGCTCATAGGATCTGTTGAGTTGCAAGCTCGTTGGCCTCAGCGAAGCTTAGGCTCGCTAGATCTGGCAACCCGCCGAGATTGAGCCTCAAGCTTGCCAGCCTCAGCGGAGCTCAAGCTCGTCAAATCTAGTGATCCGTGTCTTGGTCAGTTGCCGGATAGTCGGCCATTGTTGAGCCATGCGACGGTGGAGGACGGAGGAGAAAGAAGGAGGAAGGAAAAAAAAATAATAATCGATTTCTTAAAAATAAAAATAATTAAAAATTCATTTTAAAAAATATATAAATTAAAATTAAATATTTTTGGTTAATATAAAAATTAAAATGATGTCATTTTTGCATTTGTCTAACCATGTCAGTGTGCAAAATAACGTTGTTTTGCATTTGCCTCGCCAAAAAATTATCATGTTAGCATTTTGGCCGGATTTTCTCGCCATTGACATTTAACTGATCCATTTTGTTCCGATTTTAATACTTAAGTATCACTTTTGTAACTTTTGGCACTTAAGTATCCATCCATGCCAAGTTTTGGCACTTTATGTGTTCTTTTATCCCAATTTATGAATAGAGGTAATCCTTTTCCTAGGCATAACAAGTCTCTTACCACAAGTGCTTTTCTTTAGCAAGATAGTGTTTTATGTTCTTTTCAGCATATCACCAAATAAATTAGAACTAATTATTTTTTTCTAAAAATTATTTTTCACATAAAGCGTTTTCTTTATGATGAAGTTATATGCAAAACTAACAAAGGAGCATGATACAAGAATTTTATGTACAATTCCATAAAACATGATAGAAATAGCATCAAGCATGGAGCAACACCCTCTGTCCGTCATCGTACATGTTCTTTTCCCTCCTGAGTTGGATTTGTCTGTGGATATCCCTTGACCTTCTCCTGAATTAAATAGTTTTTGACAAAACGCTGGGGAAAAAGAGATTAAACATCGAGGCATACGTTATAGATAGCAATTATAGTTGATGAGATTTATTTATTTTTTTGATCAATCCTACTCTATTCCTACTCATTCTCAAACTCTTGCCCTACCTCATTGCAGGGCGTGGGAGTCAAAACCCACTCCTGAAACTAAATCGTCCCCACCCTAACTCCCCCCGAGAAGGTGGGGATTCAAAACCCCCACCTCCCCCTTCCAAGTTGGAAGGTAGCCCCCAGTGGTTATAGTTGATGGGATTACTCGATGTGGCAATTGACAAAACTCGTCACTCAGTTTTCTATTTTTACGGCCCCTCTATTTATAGTGTTTTCCTTGACTCTTGCTGGCAAATCATTGCCCATCATAGTAACGCGAACTTACTGTGGCGGACACCGAAGATATCACAATCAAGATGAAGGCAAAAGATGATTTTGCAACTGAGCATTTAGTTGGGATAGATGGTCATGTGGAAGCCATATGTGTATTTTGTAGAACAAAGGATATATTGAAGCACTCAATCTAGCTGGAGATCCTACTCTGCTCATCTTAACTGATGAAGATTTCTCAAGGCTGTCAAATCTAAGATTCCTAGAATTAGATGGGGGCAGCTTTATCGGGGACTTTACCAATCTCTTTTCAAAGTTAAGATGGTTTTCCTGGTGCCATTGTCCTCCAGATTTAGTGGCAACTAATCTGTTCTCACAAAACTTGGTAGTCCTCCAACTCTCTGAATTTAACGACAACGATAATTGGGAGGGGTGGAGCCAAATTAAGGTATGTATGCCATCACACACTTTTCTTATAGCTGTATTGTCTGACGACATTGTGTAATGCTTTATTCTTGTCACAGATGCTACACAATTTGAAAGTTCTACAGCTGACACGTCTAAACATGATCAAGATGGACTTGTCTGAGTTTTTTGCTCTGGAAAGATTGATTATTAAAGAATGTCAACAATTGGTTGACATCTCCATTGGGGATCTAAAACAGTTGGCTTACTTGATTATTGAGGGTTGCCATCGACTAAAAGATTTGTCTGGTGAAATTGGCCTGCTAGTGAAATTAAAGCACTTATCTTTGAGTAACTGCTCAGAGTTACGGGGACTCCCAAGCTCGATCGGAAACCTAAATTCATTGATCAAGTTGGATCTATCCTTCACATCAATTGGAGTATTGCCTCGTTCTATTGGATATCTTGCAAATCTCAAGTCTTTATCTCTTGCAGGATGCAAAAAGATTTGTGAACTTCCGGGTTCAACCGGAAACCTAGAGTCTCTAACTGAATTGGATCTGTCGTCCACGTGCATCAATGCGTTGCCTCATTCTATTGCAAGTATAAAGACTTTGACTGTCATAAAGATGGAACATTGCCGGCTAGCAGAGTTTCCTTCAGCCATTGGCTTTTCAATGAAGCTTGAAGTGATACATGCTAGAGGATGTTCCGCTATGGTGGGCGAAGTTTCAAGTGAAATTGGGAAATTGTCCTTTCTGAGAATCCTTGATCTATCATACACTCGCATCCGTCGAGTGCCAGAAACAATTGCCGCACTCCCTCAACTAGAAGAACTGATCCTTGAGAATTGTGATGAGCTGCAAGTGTTGCCTTCGCTTCCCACAAGTTTGACTTGTCTACTTGTTAGTTCTTGGTCCTTGCAGTCTATTTCAGATCTCTCGAACTTGACCAATCTAGTTAATCTTCTCTTATCAGATGGCAAGGAATATCTATCACTGCCTTCATGGGGCTCAACCGTAATCTATAACTTAGAGTGGATTGGGAAGTTATCCAAATTGAGAAATTTGGAATTGTGCCTTCAGAACAATACTATGTCACTAACTGCATTGGGTTCCCTTTCTAATCTCAGGAAACTTTACATGTCTGGCCACCTACACCAAAATTTTTACATGGAGCCCCCTAAATCAGCAATGCTGGGAGATCTCAGCTCAGTAACAACTGTCCCAGGTTTATCCAACTTGAGAAATCTAGTTATTTTGGAGCTCTGTCACTCTCTGGAAAAGGACATCGAACTCGGCGGGCTAGCGGGCTAGAGCAGTTGAGACATTTAACCATCCGCAACTGTCCAGCCCTTGAAAGAATAACGCTCTTCCGGCCAGGCTTGCAGAATCTTAAAGAAATGGAAATATGTGACTGCCCAATGTTGAGTGACATTTATGGTCTTCGGGCATTGGCATTGGTAACATTGGAGATTAGTAGCTTAAGTGATCCGCCAAGATCAAGATTGCAAAAGTTGATGGAGAATCGTGACCAGATGATGCCCATGAAAACGGAGTCGGATGGCTCCCATTCGATGAAGATGAAGAAGATTGACTCTGCTGGGGAGGCGGAGTCGACTCTGATGATGGACAATTCGGTGGAGGATCCGTCGGCGGAGGAGTTGAAGAAGCCACCTTTGTTCCGGACGCCTCAATTGCACAAGCCCTTTGTGGATCTGGAGTTGACTCTGAGGACGGGCAATTCGGATTCAACTGTGACGACGGACAATTCGGTGGAGGATCCGTCGGCGGAGGAGTTGAAGAAGCCACTTTTGATCCGGACGCCTCAATTGCCCAAGCGGCTTGTGAAGGTGGAGTCGACTATGAGGACGGGCAATTCGGAATCAACTCCGATGACGGACAATTCGGTGGAGGATCCGTTGGCGGAGGCGTTGAAGAAGCCACCTTTGCTCCGGACGCCTCAATTGCCCAAGCGGCTCGTGAAGGTGGAGTCAACTATGATGGCGGACGATTCGGAGCCGACTCCGACAACAGACAATTCGGTGGAGGATCTGTCGGTGAAGGAACCGTTGGCGGAGGAGTTGAAGAAGCCACCTTTGTTCCGGACGCCTCAATTGCACAAGCCGTTCGTGGATGTGGAGTTGACTCTGAGGACGGGTAATTCGGTGGAGGCGTTGAAGAAGCCACCTGTGTTTCGGATGCCTTACTTACTCGAGCCGCTTAAGGGGGTGGAGTCGACTCTGAGGACGGGCAAATCAGTGGAGGCGTTGAAGAAGCGACCTTCGTTCCAGACGCCTCAATTGCCCAAGCGGTTCGCGGAGGCTACAGACGATTGGAAATGGACTTTGACAACAGACGATTCGGTGGAGGATCGGCCGGTGAAGGCGTTGAAGAAGCCAGGGTTGGTCTGGACGCCGGAATTGGACAAGCGGTTCGTGGATGCGGTCGCACACCTAGGGATTAATAACGCGGTGCCGAAGACGATACTGCAGCTGATGAATGTGGATGGATTGACCCTCGAGAACGTCGCCAGTCACTTGCAAGAGTACAGGCTTTCTTTGCAGAGGATGCAGGGGCCGTCCAGGGGCCCTGACGAGCTTCCGTCCCGCCTCTTGGAATCTTGGACTGATTCATCGGACACAATGATACCGGATGAATGCCACGTCATAATTCAAAATTGTCCGAAACTAGGTGATACTCCTGGGGGTGGCATGTTCTACAAGGATTATAGAGATACGATTCTTGGACTGATCAAGTCTAATTCAGATACGCACACATCCGACTGTATGGGCAAGGTGCGTTTCTTTCTTCTTCTTTTTTTAATAATCATAAGACAAGCTTAATACCGGGGACGGATCTAGACGGTAGGAGTTTAGTTTAGGGGGGCCAAAAACCTTAAGAAAATTGACGCCACATGTCAATTATAGTGCAATTAATTACTAAAAAGTGAAATTTAAAAAAAAAAACACTTGAATGCACTGAAATACCTTTTTGGACCGAGTAATCTGTATAACAAAACAATATTGATGAAACTAAAAGGAAATATCATGCTGTAATTTGTTTTTCTATTAGAATAATCATATATGCAAAATTTTGAACCATTTGCGCAAAAAAAGTTATTTCCAAAATATGTTGCAACCCCAATATCGATTTATATTAGGTAACAATAATGATTAGAGGGAATCTATGTTGCCTGTTTCTATACTTGTTCAACGTTCTCCTCAGACAGCTGCTCATTACTACATATTGAGTAGATTTATAACACCTTGAGATATTGATGTTCACATAATATTATCCCGTGTCTATTTTTATAGGCAATATCTATGGATCTCATGTCAAAATATTCAATGTGATCTGCTTAAACTTGATACCAGATGAATGCAAAAAAGGGTAATTCACATTGGACGAATGTATCGGATACAATGATACCAGTTGAATGCAAAGTGGTGATTCAAAATTGTCGGAAACTGGACGAAAGTGCTGAGGGTGGCATGCTTTACAAGGATTATAGAAATAAGATTCACGGATGGACCGAGTATACTTCATATAGGGGAGAATCACCAAAAAAGTCCTAAACATAATGCAATTGTGTCAATTCAGTCATAAACATTTTTTTTTTTTTTGCCAATTTAGTCAATCTGGCCAAAATTGGCCAGCCGGCATTGACGTGGATGTCAGCGGGGGATAGCCGGTTGGCAAGGCAATTTTTTAAATATTTTTTTCGATTTTTTAAATATTTTTTTAAATATTTTTTAAAATTTTTAATTCTTTTTTTTTTTTTTCTTTTTTCACCTTCTTCTTCCTTTGGCCAGTTGGCGCCTAATAGAGGCGAGGGCCGGCGAGGTTAGCTTCGCCGGCCATTGGCGAGGGCGAGGCCCCACCAGATCCGGCGAGTCGGCCCTCGCTAAGGCTGGGTGAGGTTGCCGTTGCCAAGGGCTATGGTAAAGGCGGGGAGGGAGAGGATGAGGAGGAGGAGAAGGAGGTGGCTGTAGAGATGGGGGCGTTTGCTCCAGCGCCAAAGAAACTCGACATCCCCGTCGTTGTCGTCGCCGTCGTCCTCACACTCGTACACAGATCTCTGCCCCCACCTTGCTCTCCCTGCCGCCGTAGTCGCAGCGCCCCTCTTCTTCTCTCCGCAACCACTCTGCCGCCTCCTCCTCCTCCTCCTCATCCTCTCCCTCCTTGCCTCCGCCGTAGCCCTTGGCGACGGTAGCCTCGCCCAGCCTTGGTGAGGGCCAAGCTCGCCAAATCTGGCGAGGGCCGACTCGCCGAATCTGGTGGGGCCTTGCCCTCACTAGTGGTTGACGAGGCTGACCTCGCCAGATCTGGCGGGGCCTCGCCCTCGTCGGCCCTTGCCTCTGGCTGGCGTGGGCGAGCCTCGCCAGCGGCCGGCGAGGTTGACCTTGCCGACCCTTGCCTCTGGCCAACGCCGGCCAACCAGAGGAAGAAGAAGGTGAAAATAAAAAAAAAAGAAAAAAAAATTAAAAAATCATATTAACAAATTCGAAAAAAATATTAAAAAATTGCCTCGCCGGCCGGTTGTCCCCTGCTAGCGTCCACATCAGCGCTGGCCGGCCAATTTTTGGCCGGATGGACTGAATTGATACAATTATAAAATGTTTATGACTAAATAGGCTATAAAAAAAGTTTAGGATTGAATTGGCACAAGTGCAATAAGTTTAGGACTTTTTTGGTAAGGCCCAGATTCGACAATATGGACGAGGTGCTTTTCCTTCTTATTTTTCTTCATCATCATAAAACAAGCTTAATTCAGTGAATCTACAAGGCAACAGTTGGTGGCCAAAAAGCTGATGAAAATGGACACCAATCAATTTAGATATAGACCTACAGCAAATTTAGAATACATACTTTGCCTCACAATTGCATCAATTTAGATACGAAAATATAGCAAACTTTGGGTGAAATGGGCTTTGGGTATCTTAACGATAAAAGGAATTTATGTGGGGTTGCACTATACATGACTAAAAGTTTAAAAACTAGGCTAATACCACCAAAAAAATTAAGTTGTTAGAAACTGTTGAACAATGTATTTATAGCATATGACTTGACCATCTTAACCAATGATAATCATAACGAAGGAGTAACATAATTTAAATTCACATTGATAGAGCTAGGCCTGGATTTGTGCAACATAGATGCATTTTAAGAAGGTTTACTGTAAATCACTGGGGCTTGCCCCAATTGCCACTCTTCCCACATGAGAAGGGAGAGGTAGGGAATTCAAATCCTCATCTTCTCAGGGGATTGGGGTGGGGACGTTTAGTTTTAGGTATAAGTTTCAACTCCCATGCCCTACAAAAAGGAAGTAAGTTCAACTCCCATGCCTTGCAAAAAGGCAGCATAAAGGTCTAATGGGGAGTTGAGAGTTAGAGTGGGACAGACAAAAAAGAAAAAGAAAAAGAAGGTTGACTATAAAAAGAAGTCATAACATTTGCTTATAGACTTGGGAATTTTGAGGACTATGATATAATTTCCAAAGGAAAAGTTAAAAAATGCATCAAGTGCAAATAATCTTATGTTTTGAACAGTAGTTTTAAGTTGCATACTATTTGAAATTTCATGTGCGTGAATTTTCTTTTGAATGTGTAAAAAAGTGTGGCAATATTGACTGAGATATACATTAAATGATAATAGTGATTTTGAAAGTGATGTGGCGGGATGCAACGACACCAATCTACTTCTAGACCACATATTTTTTAAAAATAAATGCAAGCTTTTGAGTTTAAAAGATACATATTAAGATGACAAGTCAAGATTTAAGTACATGCATATGTCACGGGCCGACAGTTCCTTAGCTGCAAAATAGCCTATGTAGTACCTGGTGAGCGAAGAACACCAGGTTAGCCTTCCTTCTATAGTTGTTTCTAAGAATAGTACAATGAATAACATCATCGTATTTCAACCAAAAATAAATAAATAATAATAACATCATCGTATTAGATCGTACCACGTCCAACTTAACTTGGACGTCCGATCCATTGATCGAGACACACACAACACTTTAGGTATATTAATTGGTTTCTGCCTATCATAACCTTATCAAAAGAGTGGCATCAGCTCCCAACTAGTTTGTACAAGGGAGGCTAACTCCGCCTTCAAAGCTCTATAGAGATATAACATTTTTATCTTGTCACCGATCCTGTCACCAACCATCTCGATGCCACTCCCACAAACTAATTGTATCATCTTCTCTGCATCACTCACTTTTCACTCAATAGCTCCAAGCTCCAATCACAAGGGTACGCGAGTACCAGACCAGGACACATGCATGTATATCTTTTTCTCATGTTAATTATTTTAACCTTTCAATGTAAATTAATTGTTAATAATGTTCGCAGAAATGCTCAGCTATTTCCTAGTACGTAATAATTAAAGCCTAAATTGAAAGAATATTTGCTCCTATGCCATGTGAGAAAAGTGGGAACTAAAAATATTTCAATAATTGAACATTTGCCGCCCCATATCATATTTCAATTGGGTCATGTTCTCTATCAATATGTGCTAAGGTTTTACTGTACGCTGTCTTTGCACATGCATGTCAAAAGATTGGCTTGTCGGTGTATAGTAAGAAATTCAAAGCGGGTTAATTGTTTGATAAAACGATTTTTGAAAGGTAAAAGATCATCACTCCTGAATCTTGGGTTTCCTTCGAAACAGTGGGGCAGTAATTTTGATCGCTGGCAGATCAGGATGACCAGTGACTTCGTATGGCAGGCAATTTATGCAAACACAACTTTAGAAAATATCAACAATTGTAGGTACCTCTTCGCATCTTGCAGCCTTATCAATGACTAATCATCATGTTTCTTGTAGGTGGCTGAAACGGCAGAGAAAGCACAAGTAGCCAGTATCGGAAAATATGTTGGAATTGATGATCAAGTAAACCAAATCATGAACTTGATGGATATTGATGCTAAGGACCAGCGGATCATTGTAGTCATTTATGGAAAAGGTGGAATTGGCAAGACGGCTCTTGCAAAACTCATATACAACCAAGTCTCCTGTGATTTTGATGCTTGTAGCTTCCTTACAGATATTAGAGAAACAACTCTAGTATCAGGAGGGCTTCGGCTTTTGCAAGCTAAGTTGATTTCTGATGTTCTAAAACGGGAACTTGAGGATGTTGCTTTTGTCAACAGGGGAATTGAGTTTTTCAGGGACTTGTTTTGCAACATGAGAATCTTGATTGTCCTTGATGACGTGGAAAATGCGTTTCATGTCCAGCAACTCGTCGGAAATTGCTTTAATTGCTTTGCATCTGGAAGTAGGATCCTTGTAACCACCAGAAACAGTGTCGTCCTGGAAGACTCCCCTCAGATCCGGACTTATCATGTTAGTCGTTTGGATGAGGATCAGACTCTTCAACTGTTTAGGCAGCATGCATCTATAGCAACTTCTTCCTCACATGAAGACTTTGAGCCTCTGTACGGGTCTCTCTCGTGGATGTGTGCATCTAAACAAGCTTCTTCCTCACTTATCAACTTTGAGTTTTTGGGACATGCTTTTGACGCTATAGGAGGACTCCCATTGTCTATTGAAGTTATGAGTGCAGTCCTCAATGGCAAAACGGAGGAGGAATGTATAAACATACTACAGCGGGAGTGGACTATAACCAAGCGCTGGGATTTTCAGGAAATTGCGGAGAAAGGATATCAAACATTAGATTGTGGGAAGAAAGTGATATTTCTGGATATCGCCTGTTTCACCACCGGCATTGATTTTCGAATTGCTTGGTACCTATGGTTTGACACCTCTTTTCTGCCTTCTCGTCAAATTTTGACTCCCCTGGCCAAAATTGGGGAAAACAATCAGATATGGATGCATAGCCTGTTGAGGCGACTTGGCAGAGAAATCGTTCGTGCAGAGAGTCTTACAAATCCAGGAAGGCGGAGTAGATTATTTAATCATGAAATAGCTCTCGACACGATAAAGAAGAAAAAGGTGAACGTTTGGTCTGCTTTTTTTTTTCTTTTTCTTTTTCCTTTAATTTATGCATCGTTAAGCAGAAGAAATAGTTTTGTTGTCTTCACCACCAAAGGAAAGGAACTATTTCGCCAGATATTGTTAAGATCCGACCATGTGTGATATTGACGTTGTTGTCATTTTCCTTTAGCAATGTTTCCTGACTAGTTACGTGTCAAGAAGAGAGACCATCCTCACTATTTCTATTCGTTTTTCTCGTCCATCACAGGGGACAGAAAAGGTTGAGGCACTCTGCCTTAACTTTCAGTGGCACACTTCAGACAAACTAACAGCAGAAGATTTTGAGAGCATGCCAAACCTACAATATCTTCAATTGGATCATGCGGACATTGCCGGAGATTTCGCTAACGTTTTTCCAAATTTAAGGTGGCTCCGTTGGCGTGGGTGCCCTCGACATCTGCAAGTAACTAATTTTCACTTGGGACATTTAACCATCCTCGACTTGTCATGGAGCAAAGTCACGACAGATTGGGATGGCTGGGATCAAATAGAGGTAGTTCGCAATTCATTTGCCTGGTCTACCGTAACTATTTGTGAAGTGCACTCACGCAAATATTTGTCCTATTTTGCAGATGAAGAACTTGAGAGTTCTAGATCTTACAGGTTGTGCAGACTTATTAGTCACTCCTAGGTTCTCTGGTTGCCAAAATCTGGCTATATTGATTTTGGAGCGATGTTCGCAATTGGTCAAGATAGATCATTCGATCAGCGATTTAAAGTACTTGGTTTCTCTGAATTTGAAGTTCTGCACAGAGCTCAGCATGTTGCCAATAGAAGTAGGTCGCTTGACAGCTCTACAAGAGCTTCTCATGGACGGGACTTCGGTGCAAGAAATTCCCATCTCCCTTGGTCATTTAAAGCAGCTTGAAACTCTGAGTGCCTCAAGCTGCTTCACATTGAGTCTGCTACCGAGAACGATATGTCACCTGACGAATATCTCACTTCTTTCCCTTGATGGCACCAGAATTGCAACACTCCCCGATTCTGTTGGAGAACTGGTTAGACTTAAACACTTGTCATTAAGGGATTGCCGTCGAATAAGAAAACTTCCAAGCCCCATTGGCAACATAGGGAGATCGTTAGTAGAGTTAAACGTGTCGGGGACTGGCATTTCCAAGTTTCCAGATTCACTAAAAAATCTGCAGAATTTGAAGGTGTTGAGGATGGATTCTTGTTTCTTTAGAGAGTTCCCTCCTAATATAGGAGAGCTTATCAGCCTCGAAGAAATACACGCCTCCTGGTGTCGAAGTCTCGAGGGGGGAATTCCGAGCAAGATTGGGAAACTGGATAATTTGAGAATCTTGAGGCTGCGACATTCGACTATTTCCAGCATACCGGCGGAGATCCACCAACTTTCCAATCTTCGAACACTTGATTTACTTCACTGTGACATGATCAGAGAGTTGCCAAGGCTTCCCTCTAGCATAACGGTTTTCTACGTAGACGATGAGCTGAAATCGTCGCATTTGCCATAGCTAGGAAAGCAATGCCACTATCATGAAGACTAGGCTAGGGACCCTGGAGAAATTATGGCCTTTCCATTTACTTCCATGTTGTCATTCCAAATTTGAATATGGACATCGCCAAGAAGTGTTTTTATGAAGTTTGCAAGGTCATTTTCTGAACTTTATATGTGTGTATAATACATGCCTATCTACAGAAATCCTTAATGACCGAGGCAAAAATACCTAATACATCATCACTGTGGACCCATCTCACAGGTAACTCAGAAGCTTAGGGGTCTGCTAACTTGGACGGTACCCAAGTCAGCAATCGGCAATAAAGACTATTGTGATAGTATCCAAAGACTGGTATTGCTATACCTCATCATCTTATATTATATAGCTCTAATTATTGTGTCCTAGAGAGTCCCCTTTTAAAAGGAAAAATGACACTAGTAATTCCTAAACTTTGGTCCAATATACAATGTCATCCTTAGACTTTAATTTATTCAATATGGTTCTGAAACTTTTTATTTGTTCAATTTATTCCCTCAACTTTCCATAACAAAGTCAAATAAATCCTTCAATACTATTTAAAATATTTCTTAATTACATTACTACTTGGATCTTAGAATACTTTTTCATTCCAATCCATTTCTTGAATTGACAAAAAAGTTACGTTCTATCTTAATTAATAAGAAGGACAGAGATTTACACATTACCTTCGAAGGATTCGATATAAATTGAGCGTACGTAAATGGGAGAAAGTAGAACGGGGACCTGATAAAGAGTGTTCCCCGCGTTGCAGACTATTCGGCAATCAACGTCCACGCATAATATGGAGGTAGCAATGGAGAGTGCCCGAACACACAAGCATAATGACTTCCCAATTCCTTATCATGCAAGAAAGTGTGCGTTCTGGCATTATTATTACCTTGCAGGATCAAGAAAAGAAACCGTTTCACCGGAAATGTTCCCTTACCCAAAAACAGTGAAAAACCTTACGCCAAACGTGGATCTTTGGTTTTGTGATGGGAATAGGATTATGTGGTGATTCTAAACAGGAGTTTTAATTGGTTTCGCAAGGAAAAAATGGATAGCAATTCTACACGTAGACCACTAGAAAATGGAGGATGAGAGTAAAAATAGGACATTCCATTAATAAAATGATAAGCCTACATTTGTGTTCCCGATGTACAATGATAGCATATTGGCACTATATATAGCCCACTAATTATGACTGTTTACCAACGGTTATTACTACCAAGTGCAATTACACAAGTATTTTTCGAGATTCTAGGCTCTTTATTCGCATGATATTTCCATCCACATCCACAAGCGTTTATAGCTCCTAAGGCTATTATACTACTCGACCGTCGCTCAATATCTTTTTCTTCAATCGGCATCTTGATCCTTGTGTTCTCTTCTCTATCGAATCCTTGGCCAAATTTAGATGGCCTACTTCTTGTGCTCTTGATTGTCATATTTTGAACATTTGTTGATGTTGATGCCAATATTATTTTGTTGTCAATTGTTGTATCACGTATGCCAATATTCATGCGGGATTACCAAAAAAGTCCTAAACCTATTGCAATTGTGCCAATTCAGTCCTAAACCTTTTATATTTTTGCTAGTTCAGTCCTTTCGGCAATCTTCAATCGAAATAATCTGATGTGGAATCCCAATCAGCACCAGCTGGCGTTGCGGGCGCTGACATGGATGTCGGAGATGCAAAACGGCGACGTTTTGCTTAAAAAAAATCGAAAAAGCCACAAACAGTGTCGTCCTTCTTCTTCTGCGTTTCTTTCCCAAAATTGACGTGAGGAACCCTAGTCTGAGATCTTCTCCACATTGAGCATTGCTTTCTCCTTTAGATATCAAAATTTTTGCCCCAAATCAGAGTTGATGCTCTACCAATGCTTTATCCGACACTCACTCACCTTGCCCAATGCCTTCACCCAGATTTGCCTGACAGTGTTGCTGGCCCCACACTCGAGCTTGACGCTCGCCCAGATTCGCCCAACCGTTGCTTGCCTTGCGCCTGCGCTCAACGCTCACCCAGATTCGCTTGACAGTGTTGCTGGCCTTGCGCTCGGGCTTGACGCTTGCCTAGATTTGCCCAATGATGTTGCTTGCCCTGCGCCCGCGCTCAACGCTTGTCGCGACCTCTTTCTTTTTTTCGGCGCCCGATCGGGGCGGGCGCCTTGCGGAGGCTAATGGTTCAGTTAGGTCTTTTTTAGCCCGGACTCTCCCAAGTCCACCAATTCACGACTTAATGGGTCAAGTTTTTAAACCTGTAAGTTAATTTTAAAATGGAGTCACCACTAATCGATTTGGGGTGGGTCGATTGGAAACCCAAGTGAAGTATCGGGAGAAATACTTTGCCCTTGCGCAACTAGAGAAATTAGGATCGGGGACTTGATTACACTAGTTAATCACTAATGTTCTTTCGGTACCTAATTTTGTTTAAACCCTAAGACTTTTTGGATTTTTGAGGGATTTTCCATGCTTTTGTGGAAGAAAAACATTTTTTGGTCTTTTTCTCATTTTTGGACATAAAAGGGATTTTTTGATTTTTTTGGTATTTTTGGAAAATATAAATCTTTTTTGGGCTTTTTTTTTTGGAAAAAATGGGATATTTTTGATATTTTTGATTTTTTGGAAAATAAATTATTTTTTGATTTTTTATTTTTTAAAATATCGGTTTATATTATAATAATATAAAAAACGAACCGGGTTGGATCCTTAGGTTGGGTCCGACCCGGGCCGTTCGCCCATAACGCGAACGAGCCTGCGTTGCAGGCTCGACTCATTTTTTTTTTTTAATCGCGGCCCAGCAGCTCGTAGCTTGAAAATGACTCGGCCCGACCTGACGACTCGGCTTCGTGGGAACCTTAGAGCTCGACGATTCGCGGCGTCGAGAGGGGGAAGTTGTGACGTCGCCCAGCGGTGACTCGGAGGTCGCAGCACGGACGGACGGTGGCTAGGGTTTCGAAGGTGATGGCGCGAGCGAGACCCGTCGTTACCTGTTTGCAGAGAAGGCGCGGCGCGGCGGCAAACGGTGGCGGGATGGCGTCAGCTGCTACGACGGTGACGGACAACATATATTCATCTTAGGGATGGCGTCACTAGCGGTGGAGGCGACTACCTAGAGCAGCGGACGCGACGGGGCAGCGATGGTCGCGACAATCGCGACGAGGTGACGATGGCAGGCCCTCGGCTTCTTAGATTTAGTTCTCTGGAACCTCCTCTCTTCAGCTCCTCTCCTCCGGTTCCGATCTCTTCCCTCTCCCTCAGATCTGAGCTCGCTTGCCGCCGGCCTCCCCCGTAGTCTCTCGGAGGGAGGTGGTTTGAGCTCGCGACCCGATTTCTGCCTTGCTCGCTCTCTGAGCTCCCTAAAGTCTCTTAGGGACCCCTCTGAGCTTGCTGGCTTGTGTCTCCTTCAACGACGGAGGTGCTCTGCTATTTGTAGGCAAGGAGGTTTGGTCGACGGAGGGGCTCGGCCACCAATCTTTGGCTTGCTGACGGGACCCCTGCTGCTGAACGCCATCCGAGCTCCTCCAACAAGGCATGCTCGGCATTGAAGGTAGCCAATAATGGCGCCTGAGATCCGTCTCTTCCGGCCAACGTCGGCCTACCCTCCTCGGCCGTAGGTTGTCTTTGAGCGCATCGTCGTTGTTGCGCGTGAACTACAAAGGCGAAGAAGGAAGGAGCGAGGAAGAAGAAGAAGGAAGAAGAAGGAAGAAGGAGGCCGGGCCGGATCTGGGAAAAAAAGGCTGGGCTTGGGCCCGTGCGAAGGGGGAAAAAGGGAAAGAAAAGGGGGCTGGCTGCCTTTTTGCTTTTTGTTTGTTTTATTGATTTTTTTTTTGTTATTTATTATTTATTATCTGAAAAAAGGAAAAACAAAGATTAAAAGAGACTAAGGCCTAATTAAGAAAACCTAATCAAAATTTAGGCGTCAACAACGCTCACCCAGATTCGCCTGATAGTGTTGCTGGCCCCGTGCTCGGGCTTGACGCTCACCCAGATTCGCCCAACGCTGTTGCTTGCCCTGTGCCCGCACTCATTGCTCACCTAGATTCGCCTGATACTTACTCCCCTTGTGCTCTTGCTCGACACTTACGCAACGCCTTCGCCCAGATTCATTGATGCTCTCTCTCACCTTGCACTCTCGCTTCACGCTTGCCCAACGCTTTTGCCGAAATTTGCCAAATGCTTGGTCGACGCTCGCCGAGATTCACAAGAAAGATGTTGAAGATAATGTGCGAAGATAAAATGTAAGATTGCCTAAGGCCTTGTTCCAAATTGCTTCAACCAAGGCGTGCGCAGGTTTAACTCTATTACAGATGGTCTTGGCTATGGTTGCTGTCTTATGCAATTTGTGGTTTGCTTTGGAGTCCTTTTTTATTTTCCATGATAACTGGATGATCTGGCAATGTAAATGTATTGATGTAGAAATTTTAGAGTGCATTAGGGAATTATAGGTTAGGCAATGTAGATACTGCTACTGTTGTCGAAGTTCTGTTGTAGAATCTTAGATTCGCAAGAAAGATGTTGAAGATAATGTGTGAAGATAAAATGTAAGATTGCCCAAGGCCTTGTTCCAAATTGCTTCAACCAAGGCTTGCACAGGTTTAACTCTATTACAGATGGTCTTGGCTATGGTTGTTGTCTTATCCAATTTGTGGTTTGCTTTGGAGTCTTTTTTATTCGCCATGAGAATTGGATGATCTGGCAATGTAAATGTATTGATGTAGAAATTGTAGAGTGCATTAGGGAATTATAGGTTAGGCAATGTAGATACTACTGCTGTTGTCGAAGTTTTGTTGTAGAATCTTAATGCAGAGATATAGCAATGTAGATAATGTTGCTGCAGTATGAGACTTACATGATTGTAAAGAGGATGCAATTAGATAATATTATATAATCTTAATGCACATTTATGTGACTACATTGTTGTTGCAGAATCTTAATGCAGAGACATAACAATGTAGATGCAGTGTGAGATTTCGGTGATTTTATAACTGCCATTGAACTTTATTGTTAAACTTGAACTATACTACATGTTTACAGGTTAGGTATGTTCAGACTAGTGTTGACCCTGACAGCATAAATACAGTTCCGCTACAATTGTCACAATCAATGAAAACATCAACGAATTCATCACAATCGATGGCATCGAATTTGAAGAACAACAATATATATGTGTTTTGCTATTGTGGCCTGAAATGTCCTCTACAAATAGTAAGGACGAAAGAGAATTGAGGAAGAAGATATCATGGTTGCCCGAAATATAGAATTGGAGAAAGTTATGGTTTTCTTATGTGGGTTGATGCAGAAATTAGTCAATCGACAGGAAGCGTGTCGCAAAATTTTCATCGGAGCAATTTTGAAAGAAAACCAGTGTTGACACATAATGAAGATGAGGGTAGTTCGATGGACAGTGAAGTTAGAGCTCTTAAGGCCCAATTAAAATGTGCAACCAAGATGTGATAAAGCTAAAGAAACAAAATTTGACATTGAAGACAATGTTAGTTGTGTCGTGGGTGTTTTTTGTAATTATAGGAGGTATGTTATTTGGAAATTTGAAGACGAATGATGTACTGAGCTTGCCGTAGACGGTGTCAATATTGAATGTATTATGTACGCTATTTTAGTACTTGTTTTTAGTATGGTTTGTATTTGTTTACATGAAGTATGAACATGAATGAAGTGCAAGTTATTTGCAATCTCCTTTATTTTATATGCAATTTGTTTCTCAACCTCAACATCAAAGATATGTCATTTTTTTGTTTTTATGATCCGTTGGGATGATATTAGGTGTCAAAATGTGACAGGAAAAAAAAAGCAATATAATCTGACTACTTCATAATAAACGGTCACAATGTAGTAAACAAAAAAATAATAGATCAATAAACCTCATTGTATTGCATAAGAGATGGTTCATAAGCATAGTTCATCACTGATCCCAACTCTATACAAACCACCATCTAAGATAGACCCAAAAAATACAGCCACAAACACTACTTCACAAATCTCATCATTGATTAAAAAAACAAAATGGATCACCACTTCATCGAACCTATCTCCACCGAAAAAAAATGGACAAAGAAAGATAAACAGCAACACTGTGTCATCACTAAACCCACATCTTGTTACTTTGGCTTTTCGTGCAACTTTTGGTACTTTTGCATGTTGTCCCATAAACAAGAGGATTCACACTGGTAAGACCACCACCACTTGCACTTGCACATTTGCTTGTACATCTCTAAACCTACGAAATATATATTCATTTTATATTTATGAAATTTTGCTAGTATAAACTAAGTTTCTAAGAAAACACTACTTATCGTTTCATGAACAGAAGAATTCACATCGGTAAAACCACCACTACTGATTGCACCTTTGTGGGTACGTCTCTGAAAATGCAAAGTGTATATTTGTTTTATGTTTATGAAAACTTCACTAGTATATATTAAATTTCTAATAAAATACTACCTACCGTCCCATGAACATAAGCATTCACCTCGGTAGAGCCACCACTACCACCAGTACCTTTGTGGGTACGTTTATGAACCTGCACTATACTTAAAAATTAGGAATGTTAAGCTATCACATAGTTATAGTAATCATAATTTAGCTTATGCCCACAAGAGACCAAGACATAATGGAAATGGAAGAACTAACCGAAATTTTTTGCCTTGACAATTGTTTTTGTGATGATGTAGACCCAGTCTTCTTAATTGGACATGTCGAACTATTGTGTCCTAGTCTCGAGCAAGTTCGACATGTCATCTTCATTCCTATCCTGGACATTTTAGTTCCACTTGCCACCTCACCTTCCTCTCTTAACCTTTTCTGTTTACGTCTACCGGGCTTCACTCTGGCTGGCAATGGTTTTGGTGGCTCCTTATTAGTCTTTTTCCAAAATTTCTCTCATTGAATTGGCATCATCATGTTCTCATATGCAGCTAAAAACTTGGTCATCTTATAACACTCATCAATATACTCATACATATCCTCTTGCCTATAATTTAGAGTAGAAATAGCATGTGGACAAAGGATGCCAGTAAGTTGTCATTTTCTACAAGAGCACTCTCTGTTCAACACATCTACCACGTACTTGTTACCCTTATCCATCACCTCATATCCGATATCACCATTCCATATCACTTGGCAGTATATTGCAGAAACTCTATTTTCTTCTAACTTTCTTAAGATTCTTGGACTACAGTTCCTTTTTCACCTAGCACATGCATCCCTATATGTATGCATCCTTGTCATAATCATTATCCGTATTTCTTCTAGCATACTATAAATGGACTTACATCTAGCATGTAGAATTCTTCTATTAAATGCCTCACATAAGTTGTTGTCAACAATATCACATTTTACATCAGTGGTGAAGAAAGCCCGAGACCAATCCTTTGGCTTTGTTTGAACCAAGTCATGATATGCAGCTGGACTAATTTTCTTCAATGCCTGAGAGCGTTCGTCATACTCTGGCATAGTACTGCTCTTAGCACATTGCCAAAATAGCCTTTGCATCTGTATCCCCTTATATTTCTTGCCCCAATTGGCATAGATGTGTCTAGCACACATCTTATGCTCAGCTGCAGGCAATAACGCAGCCACAGCTTGTAAAAGTCCCTATAAAAGATGAGTGTAATACAAATCATATGTTACAAATATAACTATCTAAAAGGCATAGCAACTAAAAATTAAATAAGAAACTTACATTTTGTTTGTCACTAATAATGACCCAGCCTCGTTCGTACGTGTTCAAAATATTAAGATCATACATCAAGTTTGTTAAGAACCACGTCCAAGTATCACTACTTTCAACCTTAACAACTGCCCAAGCAATTGGGAACATCTGATTGTTTGCATCCCTTCCAACAACACACAAAATCTGATCTTGACAAATTCCGTTCAAGAAACAATCGTCTAACCCCACAACTTTCCTATATCCACCAAGGAAGCCTTTCTTACAAGCAGCAAAACATATATACATTCTTTCAAACAATGCCTTAGATTGCATATCGGGTTTTTTTCACCTTCAATGTAATGGTACTCCCAGGATTTCTCTCTCTAAGCTTCCCTGCATAATCCCACAACTTTACATATTCTTTCTCATAATTCCCCATCAACACTTTATAAGCATGCAATTTGGCCTTTGTACATTGAACTATACTAACATCTAAACCCAATTGTTCCTTGATTAGCTCCTTGAAAGCAATAGTTTCAATAGTTGTCATTGCTCCTATTGTAGGAAGATAGTGATTTGCCAACCAAGAACTTGTCACTCTCCTATTTTTGAAGCTAATACTACATGTATGCTCCGAATGATAGGTCTTCATGTGAAATGATCCACTACGAGCATCAATAGATCCAAAAATCTTCCAGGGACAACTTTCATTAGCACATTTTGCTCTAACAACCTTCTTCTCATTCTTTATAAATTTGATCTCTTTACGCTCAGCTATTGAGTACTTTATCAAAGCATCTTTAAATTGTCGACTACTATCAAATGCCATAGCCACAATAAATCCAAGCACAACACAATTATGATCATATCTTGGAAACCTACTCCTTCTCCTAGTAAAATCGTCCTCTCCTACTTTTGCATTAGACCTTCAACTCTCATTTGCATCCGTTTCATAGTACTCTGTCTCGTAACCAGCTACAAGATCAACTGCGTTATCCACATCCAATGGTTGGGATGGTACCAATGCTCCGGATGGTTCCCCTAAAATAAGATCCTTTGTGGACCTCCCACGAAACTCCATCATGTTCTTCCTTGCTTCCAAAAGCTCCTCATCATCACGATCATCATCAGTGAAAAATCTTACATCGCCAAGAAAGTCTGTCTCATCGTTATCGTCATCATAATAGGCAGAAGTATAGCGCAAGTGCCATAACTTGGCACCGAGGGACACTTAAGTACCATAACTTTAAAATGGTACACTTGAGTGCCAGTTTTGAAGTTAAATGGGATACTTAAGTGCCACTCCGGTGAAGATCCGGCCAAATGGCTTACATGGCGACTTTTCGGCGAGCTTGGTCCAAAACGGCGTCGTTTTGCACGCTGACATGGCGGAGAAAATGCAAAAACGACGCCGTTTCGTGTCTACGTGTAAATAATAATATAAAAATTAATTAAATTAAATTTAAAATATTAAGAAAAATTTAAAAAATAAGAAAAATTTAAAAATTTTAAAAAATTAAGAAAATTTTAAAAAATTAAGAAAATTTTAAAAAATTAAGAAAATTTTAAAAAATTAAGAAAATTTTAAAAATTTTAAAAAATTAAGAAAAATTTAAAAATTTTAAAAAATTAAGAAAAATTTAAAAATTTTAAAAAATTAAGAAAAATTTAAAAATTTTAAAAAATTAAGAAAAATTTAAAAATTAAGAAAAATTCAAAATTCAAAAAGTTTAAACTCAAAAAGGGGGGGGGGGGGGGGGGGGGAAGGTCGACGGGGCGGCTCCCTCGCCGCCGCCCCGTCGACCTTCCCCCCCCCCCCTTTTGAGTTTAAACTTTTTGAATTTTGAATTTTTCTTAATTTTTAAATTTTTCTTATTTTTTTAAAATTTTTTGAATATTTTAAATCTAATTTAATTAATTTATATATTATTATTTACACGTAGACACGAAACGGCGTCGTTTTTGCGTTTTCTCCGCCATGTCAGCGTGCAAAACAACGCCGTTTTGGACCAAACTCGTCGGAAAATTGCCACGTCAGCCATTTGGCCGGATTTTCGCCGGAGTAGCACTTAAGTGTCCCATTTTACTCCGATATTGGCACTTAAGTGTCCCTCCGTGCCAAGTTATGTCACTCCAGGTGTCCCAACCTCCATCATAATATCATCCTCTATGTCAGTATAATCACCTTCATCAATTGCGTTATCAGGATCTAAACTACCCAAGTGTTCAACAATTGTCTCATTAGCTAAACCAACTTCATCATGAACACTCTCACCAACCCCATGAGCGACCCCCTCACCCTGCCCAACACCCTCACCCTCACCCTCAATGGCACCCTGACCATCACCCTTATCTGCCTCATCGGCTACAAAATTTTCTCCATATACCTCAATTACCCCTCGATACAAATAGCTAAACAATAAATCGACAACACTACTTTCATCTCATATATATCTCAACTCATCTTCTAGAGACTTTCCAGGAACTTTAAAATAAAGCTTCTCAAATTTAGTATTTACCACTTTCTCAATATCTCTAATGAAGCTTTTGTAGCTTGGTGAACTGATATCGACTTTTATTAAATTAGTCTTGCCCCCAACATATTCAAGCATCGGGCGACGGTAAAAATTTCCACCATGAAAAAGTCACACCCAAGCTAACTTGTCGCTCATATCAACCCCACATAGAAAACATAATGTATGTAAAAACATAGCCACATAATGGAAATTTTGACTTGAGCATAAGTTTTGAATCTTCTCGATCTCATTGTATTCTCCTAATACCTTTTATTATATATTCTCATTTAAAGAATCCAAAGGCCAAAACTTACTTTACAAACAAAGTTATTCAATTGACAAATTCTCATTTAAAAAATTCATCTATTCTCGCACCTCAAAGGACAAAAGGTATGTTACGCATAGAAGAGGCAGTCTGTTGGTGGGCTGAACTACAACAGAGTCTCAGCTGTTAATGCCATATCTTATGAGTACATCTAATAGGAAGAAGCGAAATCAATCTTTGATCTCTTCTCCGGAGGAGCCATATATGGCTAGAAAGGACGAGAGGAGAACCTCGAAAACATGGAAGAGTACTAAGGAAAATCAAGAGGTTTGTTGGACAGGTGGAAGCAGGACCATTGAGGAAATAGTTTCCACGCATAAGTGTAATGTTATGTCTATAAATCTCAATGGTTCTGCTCCAGGCAATCACACCTGGAGGTTTGGTACAGTTGAGAATTTAACTAATTTCTCTGTAATTAGTGCTAGAGACTGTTGGAAACTGGGCGGCTCGGAGAATCACCGACTTCTAGATCTTTATTACGTTCTATTACTCTTGCAAGTCCAACAACCAGGAAGAAAAGTGGTTGCAACTGGTCTAAAGGACTTGAATTTTCACATGATATGGTTCGAAGCAGGTCGAGGGAGAAAGAATTCAATTGGAAAGACTCGTCAAAATTAAAATCCTCAGTGGACCAAGTTGACTTTCTTACTAAATAATTACAAGTAAAAAATTAGATATAGGTTTTATCTAGCACAGCAGCTAGTGAGACACGAACTTCCTTGGATTCCTACACCCTCTCCTCTCATCCTGGAATGAAGAAGGACGCAACTAAACCAACTGAACCATTCCTTATTTCTAAAGAGCATAACAATTCTTTGGTGTCATGCCAATAAGCATGCAAAAATATTCTTTTCCCAACCAATGACAACACACGCCAAAAAAACTAACGCAAATTGAAAATATAAAATAAGACGAGGAGAACCCAATAAATTTGGGACCACCGCAACATACCTTTTGACTATTTTTCGCTATTGTCGTGTTCGCTCAACACTTGTCGACAACAAAACTAAACCGGGACCACAACTCCTCCTCATGTTTGCTGCGATTAGTGATGGGCGAGTCGGGTCACAGCGGGGTTGTGGCCAAATCGGGTCTTCACAATACGGGTGTGTCTATGATTGTGATGGATGAGCAAAAGTGCCGGGCAAAAGGCGCTCGATCAATGAACGCAACAACAAAAGAATGATTTGGCATGAGGAATCTAGACAAAATTTGCGAGATTTTTGGGCTCTTTCGGTTGGGCAAATTCAATTTGGGAGAGAATAGGGTTCTTGACATTCGTGAGGAGAACAATGCTGATAAAGCGTGGATTGAGCATCAACTCTGATTTGGGGCAAAAATTTTGATATCTAAAGAAGAAAGCAATGCTCAATCTGGGGAAGATCTCGTACTAGGGTTCCTCACGTCAATTTTGGGAAGGAAATGCAGAAGAAGAAGGAAGACGCTGTTTGTGGCTTTTTCGATTTTTTTTTTTATAAGCAAAACGTCGATGTTTTGCATCACTAGCGTCCATGTCAGTGCCGGCAATGCCGGCCGGTGCTGATTGGGATTTCAGATCAGATTATTCCAATTGAAGATTGCCGGAAGGACTGAATTGGCAAAAATATAAAAAGTTTAGAACTGAATTAGCCAAAAAAAAGGTTTAGGACTGAATTGGCACAATTGCAATAGTTTTAGGACTTTTTTGGTAATTCTCCCCATTAATTATCACATGCTTCCCTGGCTTAGACGCGCTTATTTTGGGATCCAATTATTTAGCACAAAATCACGTTTGCGAAAATTAGAGGCATTATTGTCCCCAAATTAGGCCTACAATAACTTTCGTAAAAATGGCGCGTAGTGTCCCGGTGGGGACATGTTCGTGAGTGTCCCGGAGGGCGACGCGATCATGATTAAGGCAAGCTTCGTGAATCCTTCTCATTAATTAAACTACTCGAACGCGAGCCATGTCCTAACTTTATATGACTCCGCAAATTGGCCAGGGCATGTGCCACAATTGGAGCGACGAGTCGTGCATGAAGTTACTGAAGAACTGTTACAAGGCGTTGCCGGCGAACGGGAAGGTGATCGTGATGGACTTCATAATGCCAGACGAGCCGGAGGAGACGATGGCGTCTCAATACGTATCACTGCTCGACAACGCCATGTTGATCCAGCCAGGAGGGAAGGAGAGGACCGAGAAGCAGTTCAAGTATGCAGAGAAGCAGGATTCACAGGCTTTAAGGTCTTTGCCGAGCTGTGTCTGCACTGGGAGTGACTGAATTCACCAAGTGATCGAATGAAACTCCATGATGCTTCTGGTATGATGTTCTTCTTTCTTTTCTTCTTGGTCTCTGTCGGATTTGTACCTCTTTGTCCAGCACCAGGTGGTCTTACCTTGTGTGCACGAAGCAAACAGGCATTGTGGAATTCAATGAATATGAAATGCCTTGGCAGGGATTTTTCTGCCATCAAGATTTTTCTCTTTTGGTTTAGCCTTAGCTCTCTTTATAGATAGGGTTAATACCATTAAAACCCTAAATCAATACATTTGTAACAAATTTATCTTCAATTAATTTTTTGATCACTAAAAACTCTAACCGATATACTTATGAAAAATTAACCCAAACCGATATACATATAACAAACGGAGGATAAAACCTCGAATTGATACACCCGCCAATTGCCACATGTTATCCTACTCAGCAATTTGATGGAAAATTTAACGAAAACTAAGGGGATGTAAATTATCACAAGTATAATAGTTTGGGGTTTTCCGTGATATTAATCATTTTTTTAAATAAGTAAAAAGATGAATTGAAATGGTGTTTGTGAATTGAACGCAAAATATCTCAAATAAGTATATTATGGCCCAACAACTCATGCAGCATTGATGGCATGTGAATTATTAGATGTGTAAATATAGTAGGTACAAATGAAAATTCGATTTCTTTATTAGGACCGCAGCCTGCTCGAGTAAACTATTTTCATATCGAAGCTCAACTCAACTATTTAGTCGAGATACCTAGTTAAATTTGGCTTTAGAATCAAGTGGAGTTTGACCAATTTACCAGTGAGATCAAGCAGCTTCCTAGCAACTTGACTCACTTCTATCCTCAAGCATCATTTGCCTTAACCCTCCAAAAGTGTGTTGGGTGTTAAAAAAGACTCGATGCATACTTCTTTTATTGTATATCATCATCACAAGCCAGAAACTTCTTCTACATGAAATCATTAAATTGGAAGGTGCAGGTCCCCAGTTCCTTTCACAGTTTGCGGCGTGAAATTTGGACCTCAATAACGTAGTATTGATGCATGATTAAGATTGCAATGGAAATGAACCTATTCATCATATTAAGCTAAAGTTCGAGGACTATATTGCACAAATTAAAAATTCATGGACGATATTGCATATTGAGTCACAATTCACATCTTCCACCCATCATTAAATGGCCTGAACAACAATCTAATCCAGTAGTAAAAGCAACCGCAGAGAAAGCTTGACAAGATTTTAAATAACGGTTCAGTTTTGCTGTTACCTTTCATGAGAACACTCGGAGAAGTGCATCAAGAAGTTGATTCTCTGAGTAGCTGGGTCAGATTACAGTCAATATCCCAAAGCCATTTGCGCTGGAACTCCCATGAAACGCATGGCGTGCAAGGGATGTTCGTTGAACGCAGCACTCCGATCACTCTCAGTGCGCAAATACCATAACTGGACCGTCGATAGCAGCGGAGAACCACCGGAATAGTAGTCATTGCAGCTTGCCCAAATGTTACAGTTGGAAAAAGAACATTGATCATACTAAAGAAAGCCTCATCATAAGTAGGATAACTCGGAAGCTTGCCTTCGTGGAGTTTCCGTCAAAGTTGGCGGCGGAGGTGAGACCACCGAGAGGGCTGACCACCGACGGGGCGTTCGGTTGTGGCGGAGGTGACAGAGAGGAGCAAAGCTCAATGCCGAAGGTGGGAGTAGGAGTTGGACTCGTTATAATTTCTGCATGTTTTTCAGTAATAATGAGACGGGATAAAGGCGGTCCTCGAACTATCATTTTGTGCGATTGAGTATTTAAAGCATATGCTTTTTATTCGAATTAGTTCTTCCGTTAAAGTAAAATTAGAAATGCCAACGTGGATAGGCTTCCGAGTGACTACGTCAATATTAACAAAATAAATTTGTATTGGGAAAATTACCAAAAAAAAGTCACACCAATTTAGTCTTAAACCCTTTTTTTTAGCCAATTTAGTCCATCTGACCAATTTTGGGCAGCTGGCATTAACATAGACACCGTCCAGCCAATGCTAACATGAACATTTTTTAATAATATTTTATTCTTCGGATTTTTTATTTATTTATTATTTTACTTTCTTTTTCCTCTTTCCTCCAACTAGTGACGCTCAGCCTCGCTCAGCAATGTTGAAGCCAAGCCTCACCAGTAGCCAGCAAGGTAGAGCCTTACCGGTCCCCACTTCTAGCCGGTGGCCAGCAGCAACTGTTAGTGCTAGTATGAACACCTAGGGGGGTGAATAGGTGTGAAGATAATTTTTCGCAAATAACAATGAAAATATTTTACTTTTAAAAACTGAGTCTAAAGAATAACAGACTCTGAGCGAGTTCAGAATTTAGCAGTTAAATAAAACAATGAACAAAATAAAGAAGTTCAGGGAAGAGAATTTATAATGGTTTGGCTTAAATCAAGCTTACGTCCACTCTCCCACGCTGACAGCCTTCTAGCTGGATTCCACTATGAATCAAAAGAGAATTTAGAATCTTGTGATCTCAACTCCACAATGAAGAGTGTCTATTGCTCTCTCACGAAATCACACTATAATTTTATCTCTTTTGAGTACAGTTTAGAGCACAAAGTAAGAAGTGACAAGATACTGGAAAGTTTCGGACTTTGGAATTTCTCTTTCACACACTCTATTGAACAACTGGAGAGTCCTCCTTAAATACTTCTTCATGCCTTCTCGATTGTTGGCACTTTCCAAATGAATTCTTCCAATCAACCCATTGGACAAAATCAATCAAGGAGATCTCGAGCCGTTTAACGATTTGTGATGGAAGCCCGTCAATCATGTTCGCCCATACAATCAGGATCTTGGTTTTTATAAGTAGATATTTACCTATTTTGAAATAGAAATAATATTCAGTTTGATGCGAATAAACTCAAATAGATTTTTCTCTAGAGGGTTTGTGAAGATGTCTGCTAGCTGATTCTTCAAGTCAATGAACCGAATCATAATCTCCCCATTCTGGACATGATCTCTTATAAAGTGATGTCGAATCTCTATGTGCTTAGCCCTCGAATGAAGAATTGGGTTCTTGGTGAGATTAATAGCACTGGTGTTGTCACATTTGATCTCGGTGCACAATTCTTCAATCCCAAAGTCTCTCAGCTGTTGTCTTATCCATAAGATTTGAGAGCAACAACTCCTAAGAGCAACATACTCTGCTTCTGCAATTGAAAGTGTCACAGTACTTTGCTTCCTTGAGAACCAAGATACCAACATATTTCACAGTAGTTGACAAGTGCTAGATGTGCTTTTCCTATCGACTTTACAACTTGCTAAATCAGCATATGAATATCTAAGAAAAGTAAATTCTCTTTCTTTTGGGTACCACAGACCCAGCTTTGGACATGTTGCAACATATTTAATGATGCGTTTTACAACACTTAGATGAGATTCCTTAGGGTTAGACTAAAATCTCGCACACATGCATACACTAAATAAAATATCAGGTCTAGAAGTAGTAAGGTAGAGAAGCGAACCGATCATGCTTCTGTATAGCTTATGAGCTACTTTCTTCCCATCTTCATCCTTGTCCAGTTTCAAAGAACTTGACATTGGAATCTCTATTTTCTTGCAATTCTCCAACCCAAATTTCTTGATGAGATCTTTAGCTTATTTTTCATGGTCAATGAATATACTTTTCTTCGATTGTCTCACTTGCAATCCTACAAAGAAAGTTAACTCATCCATCATGCTCATCTCGAATTCATCATGCATAGACTTTGAAAATTTATCGCAAAGACTTTCATTAGGAGAACAAAAAATAATATCATTTACATAAATTTCTACCATTAGAAAGTGTTTTCCTTCTTTCTTTATAAATAAGGTAGTATCAACCTTTCCTTTTTCAAAACCATTATGAGTTAGAAACTTACTAAACCTTTCATACCAGGCTCAAGGTGCTTGCTTGAGTCCATACAAGGCCTTTTTCAGTTTGTAGACTGAGTCTAGCTTTCTTGGATCTTCAAATCTTGGTGGTTGTTCCACATAGACTTCTTCTTGTATAAATCCATTCAGGAATGCACTTTTGACATCCATTTAGAATAACCTGAAATTTTTATAGTAAGTAAAAGCAAGTAATAATCTAATTGCTTCTAACCTCGCTAATGGTGCATAGGTCTCATCACAATCTATCCCTTCTTCTTGTGTATATCATTTTGCCACGAGTCTTGCTTTGTTTCTGACCACTTTGCCATTTTCATTTATCTTGTTCTGAAAACCCATTTTGTTCCAATAATGGATTTGTCTTTGGGTTTTGGAATTAGTTCCCATACATTATTGATGCTGAACTGTCTGAGTTCTTCCTGCATAGCTTCTATCCAGCTTTCATCATACAAGGCTTCGACTACACCTTTTCGTTCTATTTCAGAAACAAGTGCTAGAGCACTGGACTCTTCTCTTCCTTTGGATCTGGTGCGAACTCTTCCATCAATGTTACCAATGATGAGTTCTTTGGGATGACTTGACTTGTGCTTCCAGTTGTTGCTTGGTTTGAAAGTTGGTCGATCCTTTGTAGTTGTTGAATCTTCTTGTTCTGCTTGTTGCTGTTCTCCAGAAGTCTGAACCTCTTCAGGGGAACTGGACTTTGTAAAGTCTGGAGCAAGTTCAGACTCTTCAAGTTAAGTCTGGTCTGGTAGATTCTCCACATAATCTTGAAACTTAATGTTTATGGATTCTTCCATAGATTGAGTCTTCTTGTTAAAAACTCTATAAGCTTTGCTTGAAGTCGAATAACCAAGGAAGATTCCTTCATCTGATTTTGTTTCAAACTTTCCACATCGATCATTTGCATATTGTTATGAAGTGTATGGAGAAGAGAAAACATGTTGAAAACCAGATTCATCACAGAACTTAGCAAAGTCTTGATTTTCAAATTCATCTCCATGGTTAGTTCATATGCTCGAAATAGCATAACCCTTTTCATTCTGAACCTTCTTGGCAAATTTTAAGAAATAAGAGAAGGCTTCAGACTTACTTGCCAAAAAGTAGACCCAAGTGAAGCGAGAGAAATTATCCACGATTATTAGACAATACTTTTTTCCACCAATACTTTGAGTTATAGTTGGACCAAAAAGGTTCATATGAAGAAGCTGCAGAGCTCGATTGGTAGAGACTTGATTCACAGGTCTAAATGAACTTCTGACTTGTTTTCCTATAACACAGGGAGTGCACAACTCATTCTTTTGGTAAGCTAGATTAGGAAGTCCTTGAACAAGCTTCTTAGAAGCAATCTTGGCAATTTGCTTTAAGTTAACATGACCAAGCTTCCGATGCTAGAGACTTGCTTCATCTTGGATGGAAATAAGACACTAAGAACTTTTTGGGTTTACATCCAGAAGGTAAATGTTGACATGCCTTCGCCCAGTGAAAGATTGAGAGAAATCTTGACTCGTTCTAGAACAAATGCCTTCTTGAAAGGTTATTCTAAAACCAGTATCGCAAAGCTGACTTATGCTCAGCAGATTATAGTTCAATCCTTCCACCAAGGAAACATTGATAGTTAGGCTTCCAATCTTCACAGTTCTACATCCTACAATCTTTCATTTGTTGTTTCCTCCAAAAGATATTTTTCCTCCATTCAGTTTAACAAGCTTTATAAAGTAGCTTGAGTCTCCTGTCATATGCCTCGAACAGCTACTATCCAAATACTATTTGATCTTTCTTTTGATAGTGACCTCAATTTCTTTGTCTAAATCTAAATCTAAATCAAAGTGTGTATCTGATTCTAAGTCTGAATCGGAATGAGCCATTAGACATATGTTGGCATATTCTTCTTCGCTTTCCTCACACTCGGTGTCACTCCAAGTTTTAGCTTTGAGTGCCTTCTTGTACTTCTCAGTTTTTCCTTTCTTCTTCTTCAACAGAGGACAGTTAGGTATGATATGCCCCTTTTTTCTTGCATTTGAAGCATATCACATCTTTGCTAGTTTCATTGTCCTTAGTTGATCTACTCTGGAAATTTTGCGTGCTCTATTTCTTCTAGTTGAATTTTCTTCCCTTTTTATTTAGCAATCTGAATTTCTTGATCATGAGTGCCGGCTGTTCGTTGTCCTTAACATCATCCGAGTCTGTATCATCAGAATCAATGTTAGACTTTAAAGCAATTGACTTCTTACCTTTAGGATCTTTTTTATCATTTATTTGTTTCACTTTGTACGACTAAAGCATGCCTATCAGTTCGTCTACTAATAGAGGCATGATCCTTTAGGTCTCTCTAATTGAAGTCTTCACATGATTCCAGTCTTTTGAAAGCCCACACAATAGCTTATTGACTTTCATTGGTCCTGAGATTGGTTGACCTTGATAAGTCAAGCCATTTACAATCTCTGTAAATCGAATGAACATATCAGTAATTGATTCTCTAGGCTTCATTCTGAAGGCTTCATACTGTCCGAGCAAAATGTTTATTTTGGTTTCCTTCACATGGTCAGTTCCTTCGTAGGTTATATGCAATCTATCTCAAACTTCTTTTGCTATTTCACAATAAGAAATTCAGTTATACTCAATAGGAGATAAAGCACGGTATAAAGAGTAGATTGCTTTAGTGCTAAGAGCTTATCTCTTGGTAAATTCAGCTCGTGTTGCTTCATAGCATCAATGACTTCTTTTCCTCGGTCTGAAGTTGATGCAGCTTTAGGGTTGATCCATTTTTCTACAACATCCCACTCCAGAGGATCTTTGGATCTAAGAAATGCCTTCATCATGTTCTTCCGGACAATGTATTCATTTTCATTGAAGTAAGGAGGTTCGGTGTTGCTCTGACCTTCAACCAAACCTGGAGCCAAAATACTAGCCATAGAGGATCTTTAGCTTAGAAGTAAAACACTTCAAAATTTAAGCACACAAGCTCTAATACCAACAACTGGCTAGAGGAAGGAGAAAAAAAGAAAAGAAAAAAATAAATCTAAATTCTAAAAACTAAAATTATTATTAAAAATTGTCAACGTTAGTGTCGACCAAACGGTATATACATCTATGTCGCCTCTCCAAAATTGATTGGATTGACTAAATTGTCATAAATGCAAAAATTTTAAGAATTAACATAATTGTAATAGGTTTATAATTTTTTTTTAGTAATTATTTCAATTCGTACTTACATGTAATTTTTAGGTGATGATTAAATAAAAAACAATCTCTGAGAGAGAAGATTTGGAATGCAGCTAGAGGTGACGGTAATGAGAGCTGCCAAGCTACTCTCTCCATCTTCGGCGTTGCTCGACCCCAACGAAGGCCAAATCTAGCCTTGATTGTGCAACCTTAGCTGCGGGACACTTAGCGTTGCGCAACCTAATCGTCAATCCTCAAGGTGACAACCTCTAGCATCGCCTTCTAACAAAAAAAAAAAACCCTCTAGCATCACCTCTCCGAGGCCTTGTGGCCACCGATTATGCCTGGCCAAGGTTCACCAACCCCAATTTGGATTTGAGATTTGGCCCTAAATTTTCAAATGTCCTTTTTTTTCTATTTTTATTAATATTTATTTTGTTGTTTCAACATCAGAGGTTGCACCACCTCCCATACACCTAGCCGAGGTTCACTATCCCCATGTTGAAACTGGGAATCATGCCTGTTGACACCTATTTAAAAAAAAAAAAAAGGGGGCATGAGAGAGGTCGGGTCGGGCTGGATCTAACCTTGGCTCGGCTTGCCTCTCTTTCTTTTCCCCTGCACAGCCCAAGCCTTTTCCCTCGTGGCCCAGCCTCCTTCCCCTTTCAACCCGGCCTCACCCCTAGCTGTCTTCCTCCTCTAGCTTTCCCTCGCATGCGAACCTGTAGAAATAGAGAAAAGACAACAGAACAGACGAGTAGAGAAGGAGCATAGTAGGTGTAAAGAGCAGGAGTAGAGAACAAGGTGCGAAGGACTGAGCACGGAGAACGAAGGGGAGGGAGAGCCAACTAGGGAGAAGAGAGAAACGAGAGGAAGAGAGGGAGGAAAAAGACTCATGGAGGTTAGCTAAGGAGTCAAGGAGCCCCCCCCCCCCCCCCCCCCCCGAAACACCCAGCCACCGTTGAAACGCCCAGCCGAATCCTCCTTTCCGACTCCTCTATGTAGAGCCCCAGCTAGGATGTTTGGCCATGGGAGAGGCACTGCCGTCTAATCGGAGGCCACCCACATCGCTTGCCGTCGCTGTCTTCCCTATCACAACCAAGCAAACTGCAGAGTAAGGGCTGTGGGCTAGCGGAACGCCGTCCTCAACCAACGTCCTGCCGCCACTACCGAGACCCTCGACCTGAAGGGTCGGGCCGCCCTTTCCCGCCTAATCAAAATGAAGCGGCCGCGACTTAGCTAGAGAGCTGCCCGGGCTGCCCGCCATCATGGCTTCCCTCTCGGTCATGAACCAGGAGTCGTAGGCTAAGCTAGGCCCGATTACAAATTCGGCCCGCTCAGCCTTTTTTGCTAAGGATGGGCCTGATTTAAGGAGCCCAACTCCAAACCAAGTAAAGGCCCGACCAACTCTGGTCGGGCCTGGCCTTGTCAAGCAAGCTGATTGGCCCGCCCCCACTTGGGTCGGACTCGAGCGAGTTTGACCGACCTGCCCTGACCAGGTCAAACCCAGGTCGAGCCGGACCTTACCGTCCATATATATATATTCCAAAACAATTAATTAAAAAAATTCGAAAATCTAAAAAATGTAAGGTTTGGTTGAGCTCGTATATTGATTATATCACATGTTTAATTTGCATGTTTAATTATGTTTAATTGCACATGCTCAATTTTACAACAATTAGAATTTTGGTAGCTATAATTATTATTTTAATGATTGCGCACCCGCATGATCACCTCACATACTAGTGGATAGGTGTAAAATCAATTCAAACTACTTGACAAAAATCTTTTCTTTTAAAATGAACAAGATTAGGTACTGAAAGGGCATTAATTGGTCAATTAATGTAATCAAATTGCCGAGCTTAGATTATATGGTAACGTAGGAAGCAAGATACACTCTCATACCTCAATTGGTTTCTAGCCTACCCTAATAGGCTAGTGGCGACTCCTTATTGCGAAATTCTTAAGAATACTCCAATGTTGCGCGAGGTATGGGCTTGGGAGAGTCTATGCCTAATTATGGGCCTTAGGTCCGTCCTTTAGGCAATACCCTTAAACCATAGCTCGTCCTTTAGGCGATACTCCTAAACCTATTCCCTCCCCTTGAGGGTAGGTCACGACAGCTTAGCAACTTCGTTAGGGACTTGATTCAAACCTTAGAGGACTTAGGCCTAAATCTATCTTGTTCAAAAATAATTTTTGTTTGGCAGTAAGGATCTAAGGTACATCCCTAAAATGTCAGTCGCTAAATGTTCATGCTGAATAGGAGGTAAGGGGAAGTGATTGATGATCCTTATTTTGTAGGGGGCATAGGAATGAATGGTTTATTTATGTACGAAGTGTTACTTGCTTATTAATCGTTTCATGCCTGCATTCCCTACATTGCACTACACCATGGCACACATTACCTACCGCTAGACCTAGGCCACATAGGATCACTTGGGATGGTGTTAGGTGGATACCACTCTGACTACAACCATGTAATACGAGTCGTCTATCTCAACCCCGAAATTTCCTTCTTGATGTGGAAGGTCCATACCCTAGTCTACAACCATGAGACACGGGTCGGCCTTTTGACGAAGCCGAAGTCATAGGTAACACGACCTAGCCGCGATCTTGTTGGTTTAGTCTGGTGATTCTATGACTCCATTTTAGGCCATTTAGAGGAGAAATTGAACCACTACCCCATGCGCATGTCCATGTCATTGGCTTTTCTACTCAATGATGTAGGGTAAGTTTTGCAATCCATTTTACTTGCAATTTACTTATTCGCTTTCCTTTTGGTCGGTCCATGATAAATTAGGTTGGTTGTAACTTTGGTTGGCATACGATGGGAGTACCCGAGCTTCACATTCTTCCCACCCTGAAAGCCGAGCTTCGCGCGTGGTGGGATAGATTGGATCCGATTGGCCGTGATTGGGTGTGATTTTATGTCGGACGATCACTTCCCCTATTAGAGATAGAGACTCATTATGGTGTCATGTGAGCGTTGGCACATGTCTGATGCCTCGAGACTTGCACATTTATATTCGGTGACCACGAGCTCACCCCAATCTTGGCGGAATACAGTGTTGCCATTGGGAAATCCCTAGTGTCGAAGTTAGTTAGTGCACCTATAAGGACTGAGCACGCTTCAACCTTATATGAGTTCCTTAGAGTTAAGGGAGAGGACACGAAAAAAGTTTAAAAAGCTAATCGCAAAACCTACCCATTTTCATTCCTAAATGATCTTTTTCAAAACGCTTTATCTTTCCGAAAGAATATGATCTTCTTGCTAGCTTTCTTTGGGTTTGTGATATTCCCACATTGTAGGAATGCTATTAACCCTTTCGTGGCATGAGTAGTTCGCGAAGTATGTATGGGAAAAAGGCTTTTTAATGCCATATTGGCTTAAACTTTTCTTTCCCTTACTCGTTTTAAATAAAACAAAGACAAAGCTTTCCATGCTCCTCCCAAACTCTTGCAAATTTGGTTCCCTCCCACATTAAGGGGTTCAGTAGCTTAATGACTATCAACAATATTTCTGATTCTAGCCACCTTATTATGAAGTTTAGAGATAGGAAAACGTTTGCCCCTGACTATTATTATTCTGAGTAGTTACTTTTCATGACCAACCCTGGACCTGATGATTTCCAATGGCATGCCAAATGGTTCCGAGTTCAGGAAGCGCGGTTCATGTGTGGGCTTACTGGACCTATTCTTTGACGCGTGGACCCCTAGAGTGCCATAACTTGGCACAAAGAGACACTGAAGTCATCGAATATTACCTGACCTAAGTCACCCGCCAATTTCAAGAGGTTCAACAACTTCCACCGGCAATTCAAGAAGACCCGCTTGGGATAGACTTCTTCAACGGATGCCAAGATCACAAGGACTCTATTGTGCTGATCAAGTCAATGTGGGATATGTGCCACCATCGGAAACTGATGTGGCCCGAAGAGGAGTTGAAAGGGCAAGAGAATACCTATTATGCCTCGATGGAGTACATCCTTAGGCACAAGATCCCAGAGAGCCTACATCTCAAGATTCTTGACGTGCCATTGAAGATCACCCACCAAGCCGAGATCAAGCGCCTCAAAAAGGAGCTCGAGGAGATTGAAAAGTGTGCCTTGAAGTTGACCCAAATTAGCGGGCTGCCACGAGCGGAAGCTGTCCCCATTAGTCGGATTGAGTCAAATGCGATATGTAATGGGCCATTGCCCACGTACGTTACAATGTTAAGGAGTTTGTCTCTTGTCTCAATGTTGGGAGTTAAAAGTAATGTCTTTCTGTCTTTAAAACAGCTTCGATGTTTAAGGGTTCTATCTCATGTCTTTTCCTGCAGTATGTAGCAACCTTACTTTCAATGAAATGAACGAATTGCGGCAATTAGATCTCTGTCATGGGCTGACCACCTTATTATTACTTATGCTTATATATGCTTATCCACCATTGTTTAAGTACTAGCCAATCGATTGTCTTCTATCGATCATCAACATGACCAAGTGGAGATCTCCGATTCGCACTCGTGCAAAAGTCAGGATGGAGAACGAAGACACCAACACACGCATGGCCAATATGGAGGACCAGCTGGCCCAACTTACCGCGATGATGCTCGAGATAAGCCAAAAGCTCAAAGAGCCCCCCGTCGTAGCTGTCACTGGGACATCCACTCCTACATCGTTAGGGCATGCTCCCCTGTTGACAAGAGACCTACACGTCGCCGACCTTCTCGGAAAGGAGACTGCCAGAGAAGCCCATTCTGTCATGCCCATCGTCGTCGACTTAGATCCTCCTTGAAAGGAAGAGCCAACGTCCCGCCTAGATGGAGAAAGTGAAAAGCGTCTAGCTAAGATGGAGGAGCGACTGTGTGCCTTACAAGGATACGAGCTAAAAGAAGCCGACAAGCTGTCCCTGTATACCAAGACGAACTTCCCCGAGACTTTCCAAGAGCTCAAATTCATGAGGAAGTATGACGGAATAGGATGCCTTAAGACTCACCTTAGGTACTACTTGAGGAAAATGGCTCGTTATGCTAACAACGTGCCCTTCCTCATTCACACGTTCCAAGATAGCTTAGAAGGCATCGCCTTGACATGGTTCATCATGCTGGAGATCGAAGAGTTCACCAGTTAGGAGGACTTGGTCAATGAATTTCTGCAGCAATATATGTTCAACACCAAGCTTGCCCTCACAAGGGAAGAGTTGACCTGCATAGAAAATGAATGAATCATTTAAGGCCTTCGCGCAAAGGTGGAGAACCATAGCCTCATGAGTGAAGTTAGCCTTGAATGAGAAGGAAATGAAGCAGTTATTCCTCAAGACATCGCCCCCTAAATACTTCTAAGGACTAGTATACTTGGGATGCCAAACGTTTTCACAATTGGTAGATATGGGTGAAGGAGTTGAGTGGGTAATTATTAAGGGAATGATATCTACCAGAAGCACTAAGAGGTTCCCGGCGAGGAAAGATAAGGAAACCACGATTGAAGTAACACTTGTGCAAGAGTCGCTTCTCCCTAGGCCGCCTTCAACATCCGCACAAAAGCCTGTAGTGGTTTAAGGGAACTCATCCCGAGCATACGACAAGGGCAAGAGCCTTATCCAAAAGGAATTCTCTCTGCTATCACGCCTATTGTCAAAGCTGCTACCCATCCTTCTCGAGAAAAGGATGGTTGCGAAGGAAGTACCTAGGGACAACCCTGCGAAATTTGCCAGATTCGATATAACTAAAGCATGCGAGTACCACATGGGAGAAAATGGGCACGACATAGATAATTACTAAGTACTGAAATACAAAGTCCAACAATTGCTAGATAATGGCATCTTGACTTTTAGGGAAACTCAGCCTAACGTGCTGCAGAACCCCTTACCAAATCATGCAAAGGGAGTGAACTCAATCTCCGAGAAGATGCGGGCGGGTCAACAAACTCTAGTGGTAGATGCTTCCAAATTATATGAGTTCTTAGTGTTGGCAAGATACTATGGAAGCGAGAAGGATGTGACCTCAGTGGAGAAACTAAACCACGTTTGCAGAATGGTAGTTATGGGGGTAATTCGACATGAAGAAGAGGAAAAGAGGTCCGTATCCATGATAGTGCCATCATCATTCCGTTCATCTTTCTACAATTTTGCTTGCATCTCTCGAGCAAAGAAGGTCGTGCCTGGAGTTTCGAAGACACCAGCATTGTACGATGAAGGAATGATAGCTATGATAACTCCAATGGTGATTGAATTATTTGATGAGGAGCACGTTGGCGATATCGAGATGGAAATCACCGAGCCCACGGTGATCGACCTCATGATCGAGGAGTTGTCGACGGTCGAAGTCACAGAAGGGAGCATGATGCCGATCATAATTGAATTACCACCCTAGGAGGAAGATGGAATGATAGTGTTGCAGCACCCTCCCAAATTCAATCTTAAAGCAGTACCTTAGGATTATGGAATGAATGAGGTGGACATAGTCACTTGATCGAGCCGCTGTTACGCACCTGATAAAGGAGTCGGAAAGAAAGCCGTGACCGAGGAGGAGGCAAACCAATTTTTGGCTGTGATAAAATACATTGAGTTCAATGCGATATACCAACTGCAAAAGTTGCCAACTCAAATCACTCTCCTAAAGCTATTCAATTCTTCTGAGAAGCACAAGAACATATTGCTGGACGTCCTTAATGAGATACACATGCCAGAAACAATCGATGAAGTCCAACTGGAAGAATTTGTCGGGGCTATTCTACGGAAAGATCAAATTTCTTTCACTAATGAGGATCTCCCCCCCCCCCCCCCCCCCGGCGATGGTCCTATTCATACCAAGACACTACACATCTCAGTAAAGCATGAGAGCTCTCTAGTCTGTAAAGTGTTGATCAATAACGGTTTTGCACTCAATATATGTATGTTGGCTATGCTCCACCGCTTTGGCATTGATCTTGGGAGAATCCGCATTGGCAGGTTGACTGTGCGGACTTTTGATGGGATGAAAAAGGAGGCGATAGGAGAGATCAAACTTGAGTTGTTGATCAGCCCCGTGCTTTTCCAAGTCTTGTTCCAATTGTTAGACATATCGAGCACCCTCAACTTTTTGCTAAGGAGGCCATGGATCTACACGGAGGGTGATGTTCCTTCCAGCCTTCATTAGAATGTACGATTTATGGTTGGCAACAGGCTTATCATGGTGCATGGAGAATCTGATTTCAAGATCTACCACGAGACAGCCAACCCATATGTAGAGCTTGAGGGTACCGAGGAATCCAGCTTTCAAACCTTTGAGCTGGTATCCATGATTCATGTGCCCACCCCTGAATTGTGTAAGCCAGCTATAATGGCGGGAAAAATCATGTTGGCGAGCAGGTATAACTCTAGAGAGGGTCTTGGATCGCATGGTTAGGGTGTGTGAAAACCCATCGAAGTTCATAAAATCTTGAAGAGAAAAGGCTCAGGATACGTCGAGAGGCGAGGAGGCCATAACGAGCAAGGTGGTCGTAGCAACCGAGGAAGCCATGGAAGGCAAAGAGGTCGAAGTACCCGAGGAGGCCGAAGTGAGTGGAAACCGAAGTGGACGCATCGCCTAAAGAGAGGACAATCGGGGCAATCAGAAGCCTTTTCCCCCGTTGTTGGAACAAACATTTCCAAGACCTCCAAAGATGTTGTCCGAGGAAGAGGGGGCAATCAATGATGTGACCGAGCTATTCAAGGAGGACGTCATATGCACCATCCTAGTGTGCAAGGAAGCTAAGTTTCCCGAAATTGTAGCTGTTCCTCCAAAGTAGGGCAGTTCTTGCTTAGCTTAACCTTATGTTTTACGTCTTCTCCCTTGCGTGGGATCTCGTAGTTTTTTTTTTCTTTATTGTTTATGTCATTTGTAACATAAACTATGGCCAGTCCCGATCTTAAGTCGTTGGTCAAGGGTGGTATGTGTTAAAATATGGCTTTATCTTTTCTCAAAATAGACTCATGTTTTATTAAGGACATGTGGAAGCATATCAAACTAGTCCTATGATGGTCGCTGAGGCCCGAGCCTCCACATGCTCCCAAGTTTGACTGTTTTGCAAGGATGAGGAAATCTGAGGATATGATGATGAGTTCTTGAAACTTTTTATGAAAAGATACTTCAAAAAATTCTTCAAAAACGACATGCATCATTTTTATTGTTGACATGCTTTAACTTATCTCATCGCATCTCAGGCATTACATTATGCATAATCATGATAAGGACTCATGTGACTTGGATGTGCATGAAGAAAGTCTCTCAGGCTCCGATGACACCGACAATGATCAGAAGGGGATCGAGCGTGAATGGAATCGACATGAAAAATCGAAGCCGTTGACAAAAGAACAAACAATCACCATAAATTTGGGTGATACAGAGAATGTCAGGGAAGTAAAGATCGGGGCATGTCTTAAAGTCAGATGCGAAAAGGATGAGTAAACTCTTGAAAGAATATCAAGATGTATTCGCTTTGGACATATGCCGACATGCCAGGATTGGACCTCGAAATTGTGGAACACGCTTTGCTGACAGATCCTAACATGCCACCTAAGAAGCAAAGACTTAGGAGAACTAAACCAAAGTTGTCCAAGAAGATTGAGGAAGAAGTGATGAAACTGCTGAAAGTAGATTTTATTGAATTGACATGTTATCCTGATTGGATAGCAAATTGTGCCTGTAATGAAGAAAGATGGGCGAATCAGGGTGTGTGTTGACTATCACAACCTGACTCGAGCAAGTCTCAAGGATGACTTTCCACTCCCACATATCGATGTCTTGGTTGATAGTTTAGCAAGATTTGAGTTATTTTCCTTCATGGACGGTTTTTCTGGATACAACCAAGTCCATATGAAGGAGAATATAGGAGCAAAACATCATTCATAACTCCTTGGGGATCTTTCTGCTACAAAGTGATGCATTTTGGTCTAAAGAATGCTGAGGTAACATATCAAAGGGCCATGGTCACATCATTTCATGACATGATGCACAAGGAGATCAAAGTATATGTGGATGATATGATCGCAAAATCAAGACGAGGTGAGGACCATGTTGAAGTCTTGCGGAAACTGTTCGAACGTCTTCGGAAGTTCAAGGTACACCTTAATCCCACGAAATGCGTTTTTGGAGCAAGATTTGGGAAGCTGTTAGGGTTCATGGTCAGTAGCAGGGGCATAGAGGTTGATCCGTCAAAAGTTAAGGCCATCTGTGATTTACAACCCCAAATTATTGCTAGGGAAGTTCGTAGCCTAATGGGACGACTTAATTATGGGCAAGGTTTATCCGTCAGTTGTCCAAAACAGTGAAGTCATTCTTCAAGCTCCTAAAAAAGAATGCAAAGATTGAGTGGGATGTCGAGTGCTAGGGTGCCTTCGAGAAAATAAAACAATATCTCACTCACGCACCAGTCCTAGTGCCCCATCTCCCTAAAATTCCCCTGATTTTGTACTTGACCATACATGACGAGTCACAGGGAACCATGTTAGCCTAGAAAAGACCAAATGATGGGAGAGAATGCTTAATATACTACTTGAGCAAGAAGTTCACCATTTCTAAGATGAACTATAAAGAAGTTGAGAGAACTTGTGTGCCTTTGATTTGGGTCTTGCATAGGCTATGGCAATACACACTTCATCAGCAAATCTTGTTGGTGACCGAAAATGATCCCATCAGGTATCTCCTAGAGAAGCCGGCATTGGTTGGCAAGTTGGCCAAGTGGCATATCTTAAATTTAGAGTTTGACGTTCAGAGCTTGGGACAAAAGTCCGTTAAAGGTCGCACCAAGCAGAATACTTTGAGAAGTCGAGAGCATCCGATGAGGATAGTGACACAAAGGAGCAAATTTTACTTATATCCAACAACAAATGGACAATGTACTTCGATGGTGTAGTTAACTTAGCCGGGTCGGGTATTGGGGTAGTTCTTATCTCCCTAGATAGACAGCACCACCCCGTTGCCGCTAAATTGACATTCCCTTGCACGAATAACATTGCTGAGTACGAAGCATGCATTCTTAGTCTCTAGGTTACCATCGATATGAAAATCCGAAAGTTGTAAGTTTATGGTGATTCGACCCTTATCATCTTACAGACCGAAAGCAAATGGCGAATATGATATTCTAAATTGATTCCGTATCATGAGTTCCTGGGGGAGTTGATGGAGGAATTCCAAAAAATATCATTCGGATACTTACTAAGGTCTCAAAATCAATTCATTGATGCCCTGGCTACCCTATCTTCAATGTTACAAGTAGCTGGAGGCATGGACATTGAACCGTTGAGAATTGAGATCCTTAGGTGTCCGGCTTATTGTATGACGGTCGAAGAGGAACCGAACAGACATCCTTGATATCACGACATCTTGAAGTACCTACAGAAGGGCAAATTCCTCGAAGGAAGTGAAGCAGCAGACAAAAAGCATTTGATGAAGTTAGCGTCAAAATTCTTCGCCAGTAGAGATGTCCTCTACAAAAGGTCATTCGACTCGACATTGCTAAGGTGTGTCGACACTAAAGAAGCTGACTATTTGATGAAAGAGATACATGAAGGGGAGTGCGGCCCCCATATGAATGGACACTTCTTGGTGAGAAAGATCATGCAACTCAATTATTATTGGCTGACCATGGAGTCTGACTGCATTCAACACATACGACGGTGTCACCAGTGCCAGATTTATGGAGGCAAGATAAATACCCCTCCAAATGAGCTTTGCCAAATGTCCCAGTCCTGGCCCTTTTCAAAGTAGGGAATTAATATGATCAGACCCATTAACCCAAAAGCTTCAAATGGACACTGATTTATCTTGGTGGCAATAGACTATTTTACGAAGTGGATCGAGGCCGACTCGTATGTTAATGTCACCGCCAAGAATGTGGCCAGGTTCATTTGTCGCAACATTGTCGCCTATTACGGGGTGATGAAGGTGATCATTACTAACAGCGGCACTAATTTGAACAACAAAGTCGTGGATGGCTTGCTCAGTGAGTTTCGAATTAAGCATTTGAACTCATCACCATACCGCCCTCAGATGAATGGAGTGGTGGAGGCGACAAATACATAAAGAAAATCCTATCAAAGACTGCTGAAAATTATTGTGATTGGCACGAGAGGCTTCCTTATGCACTAATGGCATACCGAACTTCTATCCGCACCTCTACGGGGGCAACTCCTTTTTCACTCGTGTACAGGATGGAGGTATTCTTGCCTGTTGAAGTTGAAGTTCCTTCTCTAAGGGTCCTTTCCTAATCTAAGCTCGATGAGACTGAGTTGATGCAACAAAGGCATGAGCAGCTAAACATGATCGATGAGAAGAGATTGCAAGCCGTGTGTCATGGTCAATGCTATTAGAGACGAGTCGCAAAAGCCTTCAATCGAAGAGTGCATCCTAGACACTTCAAAGTCAACGACCTAGTGCTGAGGAAATTGCTTCTGATCATACCAGACCCTCGTGGCAAATTCACCCCAAACTACGAAGAGCTATATGTCATTAAGAAGATTCTTCCCGGAGGTGATATGATTTTGGTTGAAATGGATGACAGTGAATTGCCTAGACCCGTAAACCCTGATGCAGTCAATTAGTATTTTCCATGAATGAAATCAAGGCCAAGGAGCCACTTCATGCACAATCCGAGTTGCATAGCATCATGCATAGCATCGCAGATCGCATAGCTATTTGTGTTTCAGGCACCCTACCGTTTGATAAAAATGGTGGGGGAAAAAGTCGACTCAAGGACCCATCGAGTTTCCGCACATATAGCTAAGCATCTCATCTTCTTAAATGAGAGGTAAACCGGGATGATGGAAAAAAAAAAAAGAACAAAATACATGGCATCATTCACATGACTTATTTCTGGTGTCGCTATGCATGCTTCATGTCAGTGACCCTCAAGAAAGGGTCTTGTAAAAATGATTTTGTTCGGGCAAAAAGGTGAAACGTTAACCATGCCAAACAATAAGCATTTAGGATGAAGAAAGGCAAGCCATTTCCAAACACATCCTTCAAACACTTATGAGAGTCAAGTGAAAAGTGACATTCTCTTAGGATGAAAGATTCATTTACATTGAATGCAAAAATCAAAATGATAAAGGCATTTCCTTCATCAATCCCAAGTACTGCACTAATCTCTTGCTAACCCTTTTGGCCAAATAAAGATGATCCTTCGAAATACCCTTATCAAGAACAACCCCATGCTGAGGCAGCATAAGAGGTTACGATTAAGATGTAGAGCGAAAGATTGAGAAAGATTATAATATTTTCACTTGCATTAATCTTCTAGTAATAGCTTTAGAGGAATTCTCATCAGAGCTTGACTCATCCCAAAGTGAAGAAGAGCATTCCCTTCTCTACCCAAACACTAACACCCATTGCTTAAACCGATTTGAGCCTAATTGTTCAATTCTAAAGCCCGAGTGGTGATCATTTCCCTTCATTAGGGCAAGGCATAAGAATTTACTACATACAATTGACATTTACAAGAAAACATGAAAAGCATCTCGAAAGTCATAAGAGCTCCAAAAGTTCAAAGAGCAAAAAGTTCGACAAAAATTATGGGGCATGAAAAAGCAGTATGCCTGGTAAAAGCAATGCCAATGCTCGTAAAAAATGCCAAAAGGCTGCATTTTGTGAGAAAGAAGAGTTATCAAAGTCCCAATACTTGCATAATAAAAAAAAAGCATCGCAAGTGCAAAAGAAATTAAAGAAATGAGCAAAGCTCCCATAAGGAGATGATTAGCCAAGGGACTTTCGAGACATGATGTGTTTCAAAAGCCAAATGGTTTCAAAAGATTGAGTGACATGGTCACAACGCCATAATGATCACCAACTCTTAAAAACCCTTTTGAAAATTTTAAGCCTTTTGAGCCTCTCCCTATCCAACATTATAACCTTCTTCCGAAGTCTCTTCTAATTGGGATAGTTTGAGTAGAAGTGGGAATGCCACAAAGAAGCTACCGCTTGAAGGAGTTGAAGTAATTTTATCTTGTCTTATCTTCCAGGTTCTCGACTAATAAACCCGATGAAGATAGCAACGAATGTTCCTTTATTGGCCTCAAAGCAATAATCCCTTTGTGGCCCATGACCAAACCTATATTGCGGTCCTTTCAAAATACCTTTTTGATTGATTAGGTTGTGCTCATCGACGAATATTTCTAAAAGCCTTTAACATAGGTTATGTGAATACCCTCAGCAATCACTTACTTCCCACGTGAATAGATGGGATCAAGCAACTATTTTATCGAGAGTATGTGCGAAACTCTTTCTGACTAAGAAGCTCTAGTTTTGCTGCTTAATAAGCCTTTTTCACGAGTAAAAATCGTTTTGATAAGAACTTGACTCCCAGAGAATTTGATAATTAATGATACATCCCCGAGTAAGATAACAATTCTATACCACATGATGCTAATTGACATCAAATGTTTCTCAAGGGAATCAGACTTAACTTGATTAGCTTGTTGAATTAATATTGCAATTTGCCAATACATCTCTTGATGCCGTCCCTAATCTTCGGCAGAAGAACAGCCCAAGTGCCATAACTTGGCACGGGGGATACTTAAGTGCCATAACTTCAAAACGGTACACTTAAGTGCCACTTTTTTTATAGTGGGACACTTAAGTGCCACCTTCGGCGACCCTTGCCGGAAATCCTACGTGGCAATATTTTATTATTTTTTATTGCCTACATGGCTCGCCGGAAAGCTGAGTCAACTCTAACTCACCAGAAACGACGTTGTCTGCATAATAAAAGCCCCAAATCTTCAAAAAATGACGTCGTCTCCCCAAATGCCCCAAATCTAAAACCCTAAATCAGCCAAAATCCCTATTGAAGTACTCGAATCCAAGTCTCGAACCCTAATTTTCATTTGCCCAAAATTCTTTCGTCGAATCTTGAAAATGGAGAGCAGGACTCGCAGCAACGCCTCAATTTCCTCTCACCGAAGCGAAGGAGAAGGCCAGCGTTTCTGTTTTTGTGGGTTACTGAGTCCAAGAAGAACATCGTGGACTCAAATCAATCCTGGGAGAAGATTTTATGGATGCGCCCAATATAAAGAAGCGTCGAAGTGCAAATACTTCAAATGGGTCGATGCGAAGTTCTCTTACCAAGCCATAGAGGTGATATTTGATCTACTTCATAAAAGATAGCAATCTCCATCTCTGTTCATGGATGACTTGGACAATGTTGACTCAATGCAAGCTCAAGCGTCTTCAGTTAAACTTTTCAAGAATGAAGTCTCAATGCACGCTCAAGCATCTTCAACTAAACCTTTCAGGAATGAAGTTTCAATGATGAAAATTGAACGAAAGTGTTACCAAGCGTTTATTATGGTGTTGTTTTGTTGTTTATTGTACTTTATGATGAAATGTAAAGTACTTGAAAATGAGAAAAAGTTTATCCAACTGCCATAGTTAAAAATGGTGTTGTTCTGGATTAAACGTAGGCTTTTTTCTTTTTGAAAGATGCGAACAAGTTTGTATTGTTCCACAAGATCATTATGGCTTTGTTGTTGTTTGTGCTGTCATATGGAGTTGCCATAAGTTAAATTACCATCATCTTCTCTGTTTTGATGCATAATCATCTTCTATGTTTTGATGCAGACCAACATATACACAAGACAAACATGAATGATTACCCGATTGCCATAAGTTGTATTTAGTAATCACTTAAGTGCTAGTTGCGATGAAAAAAGGATCACTTAAGTGTCAAGTTATTATTAAAGTAATCGGTTAAGTGTTACTTGTAGTTAAAAGTGAACAGTTAAGTGCCAAGTTTTTTAGAATATGACCAATTAAGTGCCAATTTTTTTGTTGATTTTCTCTAAAAATTGCGCCAGCCACCACCACCGGTTGCACCACCAACCATCACCACTAGCCACACTACACACTACGCACTCCAACCACCACCATGCTGGTGGTGTTGCTGCACAAGGTACTAGTGCAAGCTAAGCTTGAACCTTGCACTAGCTTGCACTAGTACACATGGTGTAAGATGTGCAAACTGCACACTTGTACCAGGTGTAGGTGCAATTGTTTAAGCCTATAACCCCCACCACAAACCCATAATCACCAGGCATTACCACCAGCCACACCAACACCCCAGCCGCCACATTAGCACCCCAACAACAAACTCACTACCACCAAACATCACCATCCACCACCACCAGATACACCAGCACTCTAGCTATCACCACAGAACACCAACAGCAGCAGCAGCAGCAGCAAGTAAAAGCAGAATCCATGACAAACAACAACAACATAAATTGACAAGCAGTGCCAAGATCATTTCATTGATATTGAAATTAAGTCTGATAACATCAATGAATGACAAACTAAAGAAAAAAAAAAGATAACCATCCATAGCAAGTCTGACAACATCAACGTTTACATAACTGTTTTGACTCCTAAGCTCCACAAATCCTATCACATCTCATCTCATCAATCAATATGCACGACACCCCCTATTCGTGCTTCTTTCGATGGGTCTTTCACTTGATTCATAATTCTTGCACTCTTTCTAACTGGATGTGCAACTTCTTCTTCAACCTTCTCAGTATCCACTAACTCAGATGGAGCTGCAAATGTTCCAGGCCGAATTGATTCAAAAGGAGCTGGAGCTGGAGCTGCAACTAGGTTCTTTCTCTTCTTTCTTGTTGGCACAGTTGATGTTTTCTTTTTTGTTGGTGCAGCCGTTGATTCTTGAGTTGGGCCTGAGATAAGAACCTCTGAACTTCTCCCAGGCTACAAAAAAACAATAAATTGTTAGCAAAAGTCTACAACATAAATTAAATTAAATGCAGCCAATAAAACTTACATTGAGAATAACTGTTCCAGTATGCTCATCTGTATAAAGGCCATAGCCATATTATCTTAACCTCTTCCCAAGTGCCCCTCTTGTTTGAATAGGAGCGTCACTTTCAAAAACTTGTGATTTGTTGGCTCTTTTTCTTACTTTCTTAGGCCCTTCAGCTACAGCCAAGGCTTCTTCGACCAATTCTTCAACTAGGCGTCTTCTAGATGGCCTTTGTGTAGCTGCCCCTTCACTTGGCCTTGTTCTAGTTGTCATTCTGTGTAGCCCTTCAACTTCAGTGACACCTCCTTCTGTTGGGTCTTCTGGTGGTACTGGTGGTAGTACTTATGGTGCCCCTTGCAGTGATTCTTCTAATGGCCCCTGTGATGATCCTTGAGGTGGCTCTTGTGATGGCCCTTCAGTTGGCAGTTGAGTTCCAACTTGCTTTCTTTGAACCTGAGAAAGAGGCAAAAGACACCATAAATATAATATCGAGACATATAATAATATAAAGAAAATGAAAACTGAATACAAATGGTTGAATTTACCACTGGGTATTTCTTTTGCTGCTGAAGAACAGTCGACTGAACTGGCTGTGATGCTGCTTGGGCTAATCCTTCAGCTAGCCGTGATGCTGCTTGGGTCAATCCTTCAGCTGGCCGTGATGTTGCTTGGGCCAATCCTTCACCTGGTTGTCTTCTACCTTGCCTTCTTCGAACAAGCTGTTCAATTTCATTACTTACTGAGGTTCTTTTTGTGACCTAACAAACACATTACATACAAGGCCAAATAGGATATTATGTAAATTTTTATGATAAATGACAAAGCAACATAAACATAAAATAAATTTCATGACTTATCAGGGTTCTACTTGTTGACTGAAGAACAGTTGACTCACTTGGCCCTGCTATGTGCATTTCTCCAACCATCTCTTCACTAGGCCCTTCACCTTGCCTCAATGGTTGTTGTTGCTTCCTCAATTGACAACCTTTAATATTGTGGCCTGCTAGGCGACAATAAGAGCATATTATCTTTGCACCCTGCCTACTCATTCTTTGTTGACTCGAGACCTCTTCCTCCGCCATTCTTCGTCTTCGTTTTGTCCTTCCAATTTTCTTCTTCAGTGGCAAAGGTTGAGGTGCTTCATGATCCCTGGGCTCCCAAAACTTGCTACTTCTAATTGGCTGCATCATGAACTGATAGGAAGCAATGTATTTTGATTTATGGTACCAATCATCGATGTAATCATCTGTATTGTCGCCCTTCAACTGGATGGCACATATGGCATGTGCACATGGAATTCCACTTACTTGCCATGCTCTACATGAACACTTCCTACTTCCTAGATTGACAACATACTTATCAGCACCCTCCATTATCTCATATCTGTCATCTCCATTCCAAATGGGATGACAATGCCTACTTGCAGCCAAGTTCTCATCCAATTTCTTAGCAATCCTAGGACCATATTGTATTGTCCACTTTGCAGCCTCATCTCTTTGTTTCTGCAGCTGAGTCATAACCGCAACTCGTATATCTTCAAGCATTGAGATGATTGGTTTGCATCTGGCATCTATTATCTTTGAATTAAATACTTCACAAATGTTGTTGTCGACGTTATCGCACTTGAACTCCTCACCGAAGAATGCCCTGCACCAATGCTTCAGTTCTAGTTGAAATAGGGTAGCAAAACCTTCATTTGTCAACTAAAGCAGTCCTTCTTTGGCTATTCTAAAGTCAGCCATGTTTGCACTCTTTGATAATTGCCAAAATTGCAATTGCAGCTTATCCCCTTTGTAGTCTTTGCCCAATTTCCGTATATGTGCCGCGCACACATTCGGTGACTGCTGGAACCAATCCCTGCAAAAATTCAAAGTAAGAAATACTAGAGCAAATTACATGTTCATATTACAAAGCAAACTATTGACTAAATTTTTCAAAAAGCAAGCATTACCTTTTGTTGGTCGCTCATGAATGCCCACCCTTCCCCGTTTGTTATCTCCAAGTCAGCCATCAGATTTTTCAAGAACCAGGACCAATTGTCCTTGTTCTCAATCTTTACAATAGCCCAAGCTAGTGGGAACATTTGGTTATTCGCATCTCTTCCAATCACCGCCAACAATTCTCCCTTGCACAAGCCCTTCAAGAAATAGCTGTCCAATCCTATAATCCGTCTACAACCAGCTAAAAATCCTCATCTGCATGCATCAAAGCATACATAGAACTTATCGAACTTGGTCCCATGATTAGGAAGCGATCTCTCAACCACCTTTACATACACTCTACTTGTAGGGTTTTGTAGCCTATACTCCCAAGCATACTCCCACACCTGCCCATATTCCTTAGCATACTGACCAATAAGTATCTTTATCACCTTTTGCTTTGCTCTTTTGCATTGATTCCTTGATACATTGATGCCTACACGCTCCTTCACCAGCATCCTAAAGTTAGTAATTTTCATCTCGGGCATTAACTTGATCAGATCGAAGAAGTGCTTGGACGACCATGCACTTGTTACCCTTTTGTTTTGAAAATTAATGGAACAAGTGTGTTCCTCTTGGTAGGCTATAATTTAGAAAGACGCACTCTTCTTAACAAACGCACCATAAATCTTCCATCGACAGTTTTGCTGTGAACACCTAGCTCTTACAAATTTCTTGGTATTTCTAATGAAATCAATATTTCTTTGTGCAGCAATGGAGTTCTTCAGTATAGTTTCCCTAAATTGTATTGCATCATGGAATTTCATACCTACTGACAAAGTAGGAGAGGCAACAGATGGATCATAGGAAGGAAACTTACTTTTCCTTCTACGCACAGCTCGTTGATCTTCTTCAACTTCGTCCTGGGAAGTTGCAATGTCGATACTTTCTTCATAATCTATCTCCAGGACCTGGCCAGCAACACCAACATCTGCAGGGCCTTCATCTCTGTTTGGAACTTCATCAACTACATGCAAAGTTGCAAATCTATCTGACAAAAAGTCCCTTTGTTTTTTCCTTGACTGTGTAAGCTCCTTATTGTCGGCGTCACTTAAGATTAATAAATTTTCAGCTTCAGCAGCCAACCCTTCATAGTCATCGTCATCATCACCATCACTGGATTCAGCTACTTCCCAATCTAATTCAGTGATGGTGACATCACCTATGTCACAATCGCTGTGGTGAACAGCATTTGCGCCCCTCTCCTCCCCGTCATGTTCATCATGCCCTACTTCATCCCTAACCTCAGTACTAGCTTGAATACCATCTCCTCCTTCTCCTACTTGAGTGTTATCTCTGTCATCATCTTCGTCCTCACTATCACTATTGTTTTCAACAAATACTTTCACATTTTCGCCATGAAGATAATGATATAAGACATCCCTAAAACCATTATCATCTTCCAAAACTCTCAAACCATCTCTCAAGCCTTTCCCAGGAACACAGTACAGTAACTTTTGTACTCTACAAGGCAAAAATGTCATTATATCCCTAACAAATCCAATATAAGATGCCTTCTTTATATCTACAAAGATAGTACCCTCATTCCCCACCCTCATACTCCCACTTATCCTCTCCAATCACAAAATCCCCACCGTAGTAAACGATGACAGCAACATAGTCTTTATCATGAGCCATTTTTGCAACAAAAGAGGACAGATATACCATTAACTTTTGGGACCACATTCACAAAGGACAGACAATTGCAAGTGGAGGTGCCTACACTCTTTATTAAAGAAAAGAAGAAAGAAAGAAGGAAGATGCATAGGTCAGACGACAACTACAGCTTGAAAAGAGGCCTCAGGATAAGGACAAATACAGATGGGACCTAACAATTACTTTGATTATGCCGTCACATTCCTTTAAAATATGGAGAGATTCCTCAGCATGGGTCTTCAACAATGAAATTTATTAAAAAAATACCTAGAAGTCCCCATTCCCACAACAACAAGAGATTCGATTCGAACATGTCCAAAGTCCAATACTTTGAACCCTAACAATCACCAATCACCATCGCACATTTCACATCCGACCACTACAAATTACTTTCGCACATCACAATTCAACACCCTGAATAAATCACACATCACAATGGATGAGGCGACGTCGAGCCCTACACCGAGCCCTAATTTTCCCCCTGCCGAGCCCTACACCGAGCCTACATTTCAAGGCCGCTCCTAAACTATCAATTTGAACCCCCCAATAGGATTGTAGCACCACATCTGAGCCATAAATCTCACACTAAGCCTGAGCTTTCCCAGCTGACCCCCAAATTTCAAGTCCGAGCCCTAATAAACGAGTCGGAACCCTAATTTCACCAAAGGGGAGAGGATGAAGAGAAAAAACCTTAGCAAATCAACGACGGCGAGTGACAACGGCGAGCGAAGACCTGCGAACGGCGACCTGCGAACAGCGAGCTGTGAACGGCAATAGAGAGGACGTCAGATCTGGTGTGAACTGACGAAAGGTTAAAATCGAAATAAGCAAAACGACGTTGTTTAGCACTAAGGAAAAATGACGTCGTTTAGTTTGGCCAAATGCACAGTGGATGGGGTGACGTCGTTTTCCTCCTCCACGTGTGTTTTTTTGTTTTTTTAAATTGCCACGTCGATTAAGCATGTCGTTGGAAAATGCCACGTCTGCATTTTGGCCGATTTTTGGCTGGATTGGCCCTTAAGTGTTCCATTTTACTCCGATATTGGCACTTAAGTGTACCATTTCAAAGTTATGGCACTTAAGGTAGCGCATGCAAACGTTTCTGTTCTGGGGAAGAGTTTTTTTCAGAAATAGTTCTTTTCTATTTCTGTTCCGGAGAACAATTTCTGAGCAAAAGAACCTGTTTGATAACTGTACAAAATTTCTATTTCTGGAACAGAAAAAGAATAGAAACCTGTTTGATAACTGCAAAAAATTTATATTCCAAATTTTAATTTTAAAAAAAAATTAAAAATAAATAAGAAAAAGGAATAGATTAGATATTACGGAGAATTGACAAGATCAAAATATTATTAGATTAATATATTTTATTTTTGCAAATTTTACTGTTTGGTATAGCAAATATTACGAAAATAAAAAAGCACAAGGCACGTTGAATTTGTAGTAATTTCCTTGGGACTAAGTTTTTACTCTTTTAAAAAAAAAATTGTAATTCTAGTGCATTCGTGGCTTGAGAATTTTTTGTCTTGTAATCTTGATATGGATGTCGGGTTGGGGTTGGAAATTTCCCATCATGATACTACTTTTTACCCATATTCTTCCAAATTACAAACTAAATCATTTTCGTGTTTCACATAAGCTTATAAGGTTTTGGCTAATTTTGATGAAGGGAGATGTTTTTCCTCTCCTCTTTTGCTTTTTTTCTTTCTTGAATAGGACGTAAGGTTCGGATGGCGGTTTGTATGTCTTGAAGTGTCAACTATACAATAGCTTACAATTTGCTTTTCTTTTGTTTGTCCACATTTATGATACATGCAATGGCATTTGTGCTCATGGAGATAGAATTGGATGACCTTAATACTATTTAATAGAAATATATTCATAATAGTTTACAAACACATCGCAAAAGTTTTCACCAAAAAACAAAAACACATCGCAAAAGTCGGAAATAAAAAATCATGGAATCTCTTGCATATTGTGATCCCTTGCCATCATATTTGCAATATTTTTCCTGATCATGTTTATCTCAGCCGCTTCATCACGTAATGTATCATCCGCAACATCGTCTTGTGTAGGTCCAAACGGAAACTCCGGATCTCCATATAAGGCAAAGTTCCTATCCATCTTGTCTTGGTCGCGAATATAATTATGGAGAGTACAACATGCGATTACAATATATACTTGCTTTCGAATTGAAAATGGAGGCATGTGTCTCAAAATTGGGAAGCGATTTTTTAATGCCCCAAATGACCTTTCAATAACATTTCTCAATGAAGAATGCTTATGGTTGAACAATTCTTTTGCTGATCTGGGCCGTCTCGTTCTACCCCTATAATCATTCAAATGATACCGTTCACCTTTGAATGGAGTTAAAAATCCTGGAAGTGCTACATAACCAGAATCAACTACATAATATTTTCCTACAATAATATATACATAAATTTATTATGATGTGCAATAGCTATACAATTATAAAGAAAATCACTTGATATAACAAAGCAAATACCTGGTGGTGGTCGAGGAAATTGCAATCGAGGAGTCTCGAGTGCTGCTGAGAGAACCCAACAATCATTGGCAGATCCTTCCCACCCAGCATATACGAAAGTAAATCTCATATCAAACGAACAAGCACACATCACATTTTGAGTGGTAGTCCCTTTGCTGCCTCTAAATGGGATTTGTTTCGATATAGGGACGGATGCATTAACGTGGGTGCCATCAATAGCACCAATGCAGTCCTGTGATTTTATGAAAGTATAGCGTTAGACAATATTATCGGCTATATATATTTTAATAATGTAAAATTGATATAAAAATCATACCTTAAAGTAACGTCCATGGTTAGGATCAAGAAGAATCTCTTCTGGAACAAAATCAAAAGAAGGCGGCCTGATAATTTCTTTCGCTAATTCAAGAAATGCTTTCAACACTAGAGTAAAAAACTTACTGATTGTTTGTCCCGAACGTTGAAATCTCTCACATAAATCTCTATTGGAGTTTTTGTGACCAACCGTAGATAAAAAAATCCCAACTTGTTCATCTACCCTTATATCTCGAGTATCTTTCAGCCAGCCTTTTGCCTTCATTAAATCACATAGGTTAAGAAAAACATGTCTCTCTAATTTGAATGTTTCATATATCCTATCTGAATGTCCGTAAATAATTTCCCTTACCCATTCGGCTCCTGATAATTTATTGTCCCTAATAGGCTCTCTTGTATGCAAAGACTTGTCAAGAATTTCCAGAAATAACCATCCTATTGTTAGGTCAATATCAAACTCATCCATATAATATTCAACTGTTGCTACTTCTTCATTAGACACACTATTTGATTCATCTTCCATAGTACCTATGTCATCACACAAATACAAGAAAATCAATATAGATATATGTAAAAATAAAAATAAAAAACAATAGAAACCAATATCGTGAAAGCAAACCAAATATAAAAAGTCAACACAATCCATCACAATCCATCACAATCCATCATATCCAAACCAACAACATAAAAAACATAATCTTAACATCAATATCTTCAACAGCAAAATGACAACCAGCAACATAAAAAACATAGTCTACTAAAACTCCATGCAATTCCTAGCATCCACTAAAGAAATTGGAGAAGCCCATATCTCATGTCAGCTGGGGTTTTGATAAAAGCCTCCCTCCATGTGGGATTAACACAGGCTCGTTCCACTGCTTTGTTGTAAAGATCCGGCTCCAACATAGGAATGGCAAGTAGAAGATCAATCACAATAGATACGGAGAATGGGTCTGTATGTGGTGATGTGACTTGTGAGTTGATGGAACCACTCACAGATTGACTAGCCCTGCTCTTGATCATCTCTTGTAAGGCTTTGTAGGTGCTAGCAATGCCAAATGATTCACTCCTCCTTCTCCTCTTACTATTTGGAGTTCTATCCATCCTATGTTTGTCATGAGCTGGAGTAGGAGTTTTGTCAGACGTAAAAACTCCCTCATCAAGATGGTGTTCACCAACGTCCTCTAGTCCATTGTCTACATCATCACCACCAATGTCAAGTTCATCTGACATCACAAAACCTTCGATATTTCCTCCTGCATAATCCCCAGTAGCATATGTATCTCCAAATACAATACACAAGTCGGGATATTACGGAAACCCATCCTTCTTGAATTTTGCCCACTCAATATTATCCTGCAATTTTCACAATGATAACATATATCAGCAATACAATTAAACATATTGCACGTACCAAAATGATCAAAGGTTAAAACATACCTTGATGTGCGATTCCCATATACTTGGATCATCAACAACAATTTTTTTGTTCACATTATCCCAGCCAAATCCAGATTGTGAAAGAAGCTTCTTGAAACTACCATACTGTTTTCTCAATTTGTTAACCTTGTTCTTCAACTGTACTTGAGTATATTGAAGTTCTACTCGTTTATTGAATTCTGTCCGTATGGAATTCCACCCTGCTTTATTGAAAGTAGAAGAGGTTCGATTTCCCTTTTTGACCTCTTCTACCAACAAATTGACGTACAAATTGGTTAAAGATTCAGTCCACTTTGCGATGAATGCCTCTTTTTGGGATGCCATGTATCCTTCACTAGTTGAGCATAATATGAGTTCAAGACAATTAAAAAGAGAGTGCAACATGCTGCTTCATTGGCTAAAACGGAGCCTTTATCACAACCTATCGCTAAAACAGAGCATCGACAACTGCAACTACTCATGCACACGCACACACATACACAAAGGATGAAATAGATAGGCACTCACAACAAGAACACAATAAGAACACACATTCACCAGCAACTGTTTCATTTTCCAGAGGATGAAAATTCTTGTCTACTATGCTGATATTGTTAGTGGATTTACTTGAGAGGTGAGAAATGAAAGATCATAGACAATTTCACTTCCAAAATTGGGAACTCAAGCCATTTATCTATATATATATTTTGTTCCTGAATGCTGTTTTTTCAGCCATTACGAAGCATTGTTATAATGCTTGAGTGTTTTGTTTGGTATTGTTTCTTTAGAAGAAATCTATAGCAAATTTTTAATGGAAAGTCTCAGTTTCCATCTCCTCGATGATTGATGAAAGGATTTACTTGGGAAGAGCAAGTAAACAAATCACGTGCAGTATGTTCTATGTCCTTTCTCTAGTCTGAACACTCTCTTTGTGGTGGCAACTCTGATATAAAGTTGTCGTTAGGAAAGTAAAACAAACATCGATTATATAAGAGATGTACAATAAAGCTAAGGATTTTGTAAAACCAAGCTATTGTTGTTCTAACATATCTGTTCTTTTTTTTAATATGGTTATGCACTTAAGATTTTCTAGTATTCACATAATGCTTTATCACAAGCTCGGAATTGGAGGACTTCACCAGAGAATGAAAAAACATAGAAATACAAGAAACTACAGCGAAAGATGCTTCAGCATAACATGATGCCTTCAATCTTCCATGAGCAATGCCTGTGTTACTCAGAGACACACCCTGATCACGCTCCACAACAAGAACACGCATTAACCAGCAACAACGAGCCACGCAGGGGAGACCAATCACACCCCACAACAAGAACACGCATTAACCAGCAACAACGAGCCACGCAGGGGAGACCAATCACACCCCACAAAAAAAACAAGCATTAACCAGCAACAATGAGCCAGAGCAGGGGAGACCAATCACGCCCCACAACAAGAACACGCATTCACCATCAATAATGAGCCACGCAGGGAAGACCAATCACGCCCCACAATAAGAACACGCATTCACGAATTCACCACATCCAAAGAACCGCATCTTACCCAAATCCCCCCAGAATCCCAGAATCCCGCACCAAAACAGCCACGCGAGACCAACAAACCTAATTTAAGGCAAGACGACGACGAGGCAACACGACCAGAGGTGATGCGACCGGAGAAAGGTGACTAGCGGCGATGGGACTAGAGGCGACAGGATCGGAAAGACGCGATCAGAGGCGATGGCACTGCAGGCGGTGAATTCAACTTCAAAAAAGGCCCCAATCACCACTAGAACAGGTTAATTGAGAAAAAATCAAAGCAACAAACCTGGGCAAGATGACCACAAGGCGACGCGACCAAAGCGACCCAACCAGAGCGAAGAGACTGCAGGCGGCGGGATCGGAGAGAGGCGACCCAACCGAAGGCGACGCGACCAAAGCGAAGCGACCTTCAACTTCAGAAAAGGCCCCAATCACCACTAGAACAGGTAATTTGAGAAAAAATCAAAGCAACATACCTGATTTAGGGCAAGATGACCACGAGGCGACGCGACCAAAGCGAGCCAACCGGAGCGAAGAGAGTGCAGGCGGCGGGATAGGAGAGAGGCGACCCAACCAGAGGCGACGCTACCAAAGCGAAGCGACCTTCAACTTCAGAAAAGGCCCCAATCACCACTAGAACAGGTAATTTGAGAAAAAAAACAAACCAACAAACCTGATTTAGGGCAAGATAACCACGAGGCGACGCGACCAAAGCGACCCAACCGGAGCGAAGAGACTGCAGGCGGTGGGATCGGAGGGAGGCGACCCAACCGGGATCAACCGGGGCGAGGCGTCGGTATGGAAGCAGAGGTGTCGAGTGAGCTTTGGATCAACCGGGGCGAGGCGAGGGCTCGAACTTTGGAGGCTGGGCGACGGGTGACGCACGGGTCTTCGGCTCCGAACAGCAGGTGGATCGCGGGTCTTTGGCTCCGAGAAGCAGGTGTCGCGATTCAGGCGATGCCGAGGAGCAGCGTTCGGTTGCTGGTGCGGGACCGACTCAGGCGAGCGGGGGCGTCAGGCTTGGCTGCAGCGGGCTTTGAGTCGCAATGGCGGCGAAGACGGTCTCCGGCGGGAACGAACAGCAGGATCTTGGGTCGCGCGGCACGGGGAGGCGTCGGGCGGCAACGGGTCACCGAAATCGTGGGTCGGCGCAGCACGAACGGGAGTACGAGCACGAGACCAGAGAGAGTCGACCGGAGGCTACCGGAGACCACGATACCGGCGGCGACGGATCGGCGACGACGGGACCGGAGAGAGGCGACCGGAGATGATGAGATCGAAGAGAGGCAAGCGGACGAAGGGAGAAAGAGAAGTTAGGGTTCGTAAAAAGAGAAGAGCCGTGAGTTGAGAAGGGAGAAAAAAAGAGAAGGGCCGTGAGGAGTGAAATTGGTTCTTATTTTTGTTCCCGGGAACAAGAAGCAACTTTTTTTTGGTTCTTGTTTCTGTTCCCAAACCATTCCCGGGCTAAGTTTTTATTCCCGGGAACAAAAAAACAATGTGGCGTTAGCAAACAGGTTTCTGTTCTTCCTTTGTTCCGGGGAACAAAAGAACAGAAACCATGAGAAATAGAAACGTTTGCATGCGGAGCCTAAGTGTCCCTCCGTGCCAAGTTATGGCATTCCAGGTATCCCAACCTCTGAATTTGCTCAAGTTGAGTTTGACAGGTTTCCCTAGAGAAGCCATACGGTTTTCAAGGGATTAGCAGATGCCTACCTAAAGACTACAAGGTTCATGGTCAGCATTAAAACCATGCCATCTATAAGGTTCATGGTCAACCCTAAACCATGTCATCTACAAAGTTCACGGTTAGCCTTAAACCATGTCATCTTCAAAGGGTTAAGGTCAACCTTAAACCATGTCATCTACAAAGGTTTATTGGTTTTCCTCAAATCAAGTATTTTCAACCCGATCGAAACTCGTTGTTACATAGTGAGACTTCATTTCATTCTTCTTATGACACAGTGTGCTTTTGTAGCCTGGAGTCTCTCTTTCCTATGACACAGTGTGTTTCTGTAGCCCGAGGTCTTTCTCTTTCTTCCTATGACACGATGTGCTTCTGTAGCCTGGGGTCTCTTCTTTCTTTCTATGACACGACGTGTTTCTATAGCCCGGGGTCTTTCCTTCTTCCTATGACACGATATGTTTCTATAGGCTGGAGTCCTTCTTTATTCTTATGACACGGCGTGCTTCTGTAGCTCGGGATCTCTCTTTCTTCCTATGACACAGTGTGCTTATGTAGCCCGGGGTCTCTTCTTTCTTCTTAGGGATAAATGCTACGGAAGTCCTAAAACTTGTTACGAAAATGTATTTGAGTCCTAAAACTTGCAAAAAATACAAATAAGTCCTAAAACTTGTCAAAATGTTTCACTTGAGTCCTAGAATCGACGTCATTAGTTTTATTGATGGATAATGGTGAATGGCATTTTAAATTATTTTTTTATTTTCCAGTTAGCTTTTTAAAATAGTTTTTTATTCAATTTTTTAAATAATATATTTTAAAAATAAATTTCAATTTTTAAAAAACTATTAAGAAAGAAAAAAAAAAGGGTAGGAGGAGCCAGCCGCCCATCGTCGGAGGGGCCGGCAACGGTCGCCGACCACCGTCCGACCAGGGCGAGGGCCGGCAACCCTCGCCTAATACGGGCGAGGGCACCTAGATTTGGCCTTGCCGACCCTTGCTTGGGGCCTCGCAGCCCAAATCTGAGTGAGCCTCACCAGCCTCAAGCGATTGTCGCCGAGGCCATGCCCAAGGCTAGTGATGGTCGCCAACCCCCAGGCGAGGGCCGACGAGGCCTCGCCCAGGGCGGGCAATGGTCATCAGCCCCCGATGAGGGCCGGCGTGCCCAGATCTGGGTGCCCTCGCCCGCATCAAGCGAGGGTTGCTGGCCCTCACCTGGGGCTGGCGAGCCCTCGCCCTTACCAAGCGAGGGTTGGCGAGGCCTCGCCTAAGGTAGGTGTGCCTAGATCCGAGTGCCCTCGCGCACATCAGGCGAGGGTCAGGCCCTCGCCTAGGGCTGGCGAGCCCTGACCTTCGCCAAGCAACGGCCAACGAGCCCTCGCCCAGGGCGAGAGACGGTCGCCGGCCCCCCGTGAGGGCCGGCATGCCTAGATCTAGGCGGCCTCGCTCGCGTCAGGCGAGGGTCGTCGACCCTTGCCTGGGGACGATAAGCCCTCGCCCTGGTCGAGCGGCAGCCGGCGACTGTCGCTGGCCCCTTCGGCGATGGGTGGCCAGCGACTCCTGCCCTTTTTTTTCCTTTTTATATACAGTTTTTAAAAATTGAATTTTAGTTTTTAAATATATATTTTTTTAAAAATTTTGAATAAAAAATAATTTAAAAAGCTAGCAGGAAAATAAAAAATAATTTAAAATGCCATGTCAGCATTTTCCGTCAATAAAACTGACAGCGTCGATTTTAGGACTCAAATGAAACATTTTGACAAGTTTTAGGACTTATTTGCACTTTTTGCAAATTTTAGGACTCAAATGCATTTTCGTGACAAGTTTTAAGACTTCCGCAGCAGTTATCCCTTCTTCTTATGACATGGAGTGCTTCTGTAGCCCGAGATCTCTCTTTCTTTTTCTTATTCATGACATGTTTCATAACCCGAAGTCTCTTTGGTTGACCTGGCATATGCCTATGTACCTGAGATTCTCTCCCACCAAAATAATTTAGGTATTTTCTGTCGAGACTACATTCAAAGAGAGGCAGCTGTTAGCACCTTTTAAAAAAAAAAACAAAAACAAAAAAAAGGGGTGAGAGAGACTGGGACAGGTTGGATCCGACCTTGGCCCGGCCCGCCTCTCTTTCTTTTCCCCCCGCACAGCCCAGGACTTTTCCCCCATGGCCCAACCTCCTTCCCCTTTTAGCCCGGCCTCGCCCCCAGCTGTCTTCCTCCTCTAGCTATCCCTCGTGAGCGAACCTACAGAAAAAGAAGAAAAATAGCAGTAATACAGAGGAGCAAAGAAGAAGGAGTAGAGAAGAGAGCAGGAGCAAAACAGGAGTAGAGAAGAAGGTGCAGAGGACCGAGTGCAAAGAACAGAGGGGAGGGAGAGCCAACCAGGGAGGAGAGAAACGAGAGGAAGAGTGGGAGGAAAAAGACTCGTGGAGGTCAGCCAAGGAGCCGAAGAGCCCCCCTAAAATGCCCAGCCGCCGCCAATGAGTTGCAACCACTGCCATCTCCCCAGAACTCAAGTTGGTATTTTAACAAACACTTAGTGTGCGCGCCTCGGAACCAAGTCGATCGAAGCTCACCCCCACCAGTTCAGGCGAGTTTCGGCTACCACTCGTCCTCCATTCCTTTCCTTGACGTTCTAACATTTTGTTTTGAAGTTTAGGACCTGCGCTTGGGCCTCAGCCGAGCCAAAACCCCTGGGAACCATAGCGCCCGCCACCCATTCATTGAAACACCTAGCCAAATCCTCCTTTCTGACTCTTCTACGTAGAGCCCCAGCTAAGATGTTTGGCCATAGGAGAGGCACCATCGTCTAGCCGGAGGCCACTCGCGTCACTTGCCATCACTGTCTTCCCTATCGCGACCGAGCGGATCGCAGAGCAGGGGTCGCGGGCCAACAGAACGCCATCCTCGACAGACGCCCTGTCGCCATCATCGAGACCCTCGACCTCAGGGGTTGGGCCACCCTTCCCTGCCTAATCGAAGTAGAGCGGCCGCGCCTTGGCCGAAGAGCTACCCGGGCCGCCTTTCACTGTGGCTTCCCCCATTTGCGACCGAGTGATCCCGGACCAGGAGTCGTAGGCTGAGCTACGCCGAATTACAAATCCAGCCTACTCAACCTCTTTTGTTGGGGTTGGGCCTAATTCAAGGAGCCCAACTCCAAACCAAGTAAAGGCTCGACTAGCTCTAGTCGGGCTTGACCCGCCCCTAGCCGAGTCGGACCCGGGAGGGTTTGACTAACCCCCCCCCCCAAATCGAGTCAGACCCGACCCGACCCGGCCCAACTCGGCCAAAAAATATATTTATTTTTTTCGAAAAAAATATATATTTCCAAAAAAATAATTCAAAAATTAAAAAATCTAGAAAATATAGGGTTTGGTTGGGAATTGTTATGTCTTGCCTTCTTAATGTAATTAGGCCTTTATTTGCTCATATATTGATTATATCACATGTTTAATTTGCATATTTAATTATGTTTAATTGCACATACTCAATTTTACTACAATTAGGATCTTGATAGCTATAATTATTATTTTAATGATTGCACACCCGCATGATTACCTCACATGCTAGTGGATAGGTGTAAAATGAATCCAAACTGTCTGACAAAAATCTTTTCATTTAAAATGAACAATATTAAGTATCGAAATGACACTAATTGGTCAATTAGTGTAATCAAATCACCCACTTTAGATTCTCTAGTTACGTAGGAAGCGAGGTACACTCCCATACCTCACTTGGTTTCTAGCCAAGCTCAATAGACTAGTGGTGACTCCTTATTGCAAAATTCTTAAGAATACTCTAATGTCGCGCGAGGTATGGACTTGGGAGAGCCTATGCCTAATCATGAGCCTTAGGTCCGTCCTTTAGGCAATATCCCTAAACCATATCACGTCCTTTAGGCGATACCCCTAAACCTATTCCCTTCCCCAAAGGGTAGGTCGCAACAATGCCTAATCTTATTTTTCAAATTTCCTTTTTTCAATTTTTAATATTCATCAATTTTAATTTTTTTAAATTTTTAAAATGCCGCATAGGATGCCATGTGCCCATTTTATGACGATTCAATCATGCCAACATGTCCGTAAATTATTTGAAGGACCAACTCATACAAAAAAGCATATAGTTTAGAGGTTCAATCTTACATTAAAAAAAAAAAATTCAGAAGTCGCTAATCTTCTAATCTCTAATAAAATAATTAATTTTGATGGCAGAAGTACAATTTTTCTTTTTTTGTGATCAAATATGTATTTTAGTTTTATTTTGTAAACTATAGAACTTTCCAAGTCGGCATACCATATATTAGCATCCTTCCAAACATTAAAAAATGGAGGGAACATGATTGACAATTCACATGAACGAGCGATGATATTATTGGATATTCATATCAATAAATATTGACACTAGAATAATCTATTTTTCTATCTAAAGTTTATTTCACTTGTCAATTCTTGTCCGAATATGGGTCGTATGTTGTTTGAGATTTGTCTTGAATTCATTATGGCATACGCATTAGCAATTTTTTTTCTTTTTTTGCATCATTTCACTCCATTTTCAGATATTTTCTCTCCGTTATTATTTCATTTTGCAATCAATGCAAATGCAACATAAATATGTATATATATATGTGATGTTATAATTTCTGAAATCCGTCTTTGTAAACATTTTGCAAGTCTAGCGTAATTTATGTTGTGTGTCGCAACCGGCCTAAAAGGAAATGGTTTGAGAGTAATTTTAATAGGCCGCGAGTTGCCGCACCTACTTTGGACTAGGTGGATTCGGATGGCGACATCGTCTCCACTCATAATTACGCACGACCGCAGCAAAACCAAAGAGAAAGATCCACTGTAGCCCATATCGAGATGGACACCGAAACGAGAATAAGAGCGAATCATCACTAAAGAGACAATGCAAATGCAATGCAACGCAACGCAAGCGAAACCAACCCACAAGGGGGACTAAACCCGCACAAAGACTCCCATTCCCCCGACGAATCAAGAACTGCCCACTTCCACGAGACCCGAACCCACCAAGCAAACCGAATCAAGCAGTAATTTTGACGACGAAAGGGCCGACCTTGAGGAAGGCCCAGGGGTCGGGGCCGAAGAGCTGCTTGATCTGAGGGTACTGAGAGAGGATCTGCCGCCGCCGCAAGGCATGGGGCTCGTCGGTGTAGGACCAGAAGAAGTCCATCGCCATCACGCCCTCTTCTTGATCCTCCATCGCCACCACCATCTCTCGCCTCTCCTCCTCTCCCTCTCCCTCTCTCTCTCTCTCTCTCTCTGTGGTTTTTGGGATGGTGTTTTTGTAAGATATAAAATTCATGATGCGGAAGCCAGGATCAATTAAAGACAAACCTCCAGCCATTGTTCTTGTTTACGTTTGTTAGAAAAACCTGAAATCAAAGAAAATTGGGGACACGCTACTAACCCAATTCCCTCATGTACTGATGGTGTATTCCAAATATGAGAGTTTGTGTTAGACCTTGTCATCACCCGTCAGAAATAAACGTACGTTCCTTTTTATATCCTGTCTCCCATCAAGACGGTTACCAAATGGGTGGTTGCCACGAAAGGGTACGAAGGGTGGAAAAACTTTATGTCGAATAGTCGCAACTTTAAGAGAAAAGTGTGGGTCTAAAATGTGGGATCACAAAAAATAAATAACATTCTCCCACTTGATCCCATCATTTTCATCATACAGATTATCTAACTAATTCCACGAAACTTTATGCTTAAAGAAAAGAAACAAAACACATGGATCATGGCGACATGTCCTCTAAGAGTGAGTAATATCTTCCATGTATCACAATGCATCTTATTTCTTTAATGTCAGCCTATATGTGACAACATATCTTAATGAATAAATCCCATGTTTATTCCAAAACCAAGGATAAATGTTATTCTCATAAACAACAAAATGTGTACACAAAAATTGAGAATCAACATTACAACTGAATAAGAGTTGCATACAACAAAAATCGTTCATATGACGACAAATTACATGATGGGACCTATTCCCATACTAGTTACATGATCCTTATACTTCATTGGTGGCATGCCTTTAGTTAAAGGATCGGCTATCATCAATTCAATGCTAACGTATTCAATGACCACTTTATTCTCTTTAACACGTTCCCTTATGGCTAAATACTTAATGTCGATATGCTTACTTCAACTGCCACTTTTGGCATTTTTAGCCATAAAAACCGCAGCTGAATTGTCACAATATATTCTTAATGGCCTAGAAATTAAATCAACAATTCTAAGCCCATCAATGAAACTCTTCAACCATACACCATGCGAGGTAGCCTCAAAACAAGAAACGAACTCAGCCTCCATAGTGGAAGTAGTAGTCAAAGTCTGCTTGGCACTTCTCCATGACACGGCTCCACCAGCTAACATAAAATGTATCCAGATGTTGATTTTCGTGAATCAACGCAGCCCGCGAAGTTCGCATCTGAATAACCGACCACTTCTAGGTTGCCAGTCCGTCTATACATAAGCATATAGTCTTTGGTACCTTGAAGGTATCTCATCACTTTCTTTGCAGCTCTCTAGTGGTCTAAACCTGGATTACTCTGATATCTTCCCAACATTCCCATAGCAAAAGTGATGTCAGGTCAAGTGCAAACCTGAGCATACATCAAGCTTCCAACAGCAGCAGCATATGGAATGTTGTACATTTGTTCCCTTTCTAGATCGTTCTTCGGGCATTGGTTCAAATTGAACCTATCTGAAATCTCTCTAGGACCTTATTGATATAGGTTTCTTGAGATAATCCTAAAATGCCTCGAGGTCTATCTCTATGGATCTTAATGCCAATGACATAAGATGCCTCACTCATATCCTTCATGTCAAAACTCTTAGAGAGAAATTGTTTCACCTCATGCAGCAACCCCTTATCATTGGTTGCAAGTAATATATCATCCACATACGGCACAAGGAAACAAATTTTGTTCCCACTAATCTTTTGGTATATACATTGATCCATGACATTCTCTACAAAACCAAATGAAGAGATGACATCATGAAACCTTAAGTACCATTGATGGGATGCTTGCTTTAAGCCATATATAGATTTCTTAAGCTTGCACACCAAATGCTCACCTTTACTAGAGGAGAATCCTTCAGGTTGTTTCATGTAAACCTCATTCTCTAGTTCTCCATTGAGGAACGCCATTTTCACATCCATCTAATGTAATTCCATATCAAAATGGGCAACCAAAGCCAAAACAATACGAAGAGAATCTTTCTTAGATACAGGAGAAAAAGTCTCTGTGTAATCGATTCCTTCCTTTTGAGTGAATCCTTTGGCAACAAGTCTAGCTTTATATCTTTCAATGTTACACAATGAATCCTTCTTAGTTTTGAAGACCCATTTACAACCAATGGCCTTCACACCATCAGGTAACTCAACCAAATCCCAGACTTTGTTAGATGCCATTGAACTCATCTCTTCCTTCATGGCATTGTACCACAAATTGGATTTATCACTATCCATGGCTTGTGAAAACGTTTCGGGATCATTCTTAGCTCCAATATTGTAGTCAGACTCCTATAAATACACAATATAATCACTAGGAATTGCCGATTTTCTTATTCTAGCAGATCTTCTCAATGTTGCATCAACATTCTCTTGAGGAGCGTGTTGTTCAACTGGTTGTTCAACATTTTCTGGTAATTGCTGAACAACTAGATCTACTAGATCAATATCGGCAGGTTGTGGAACTTCAACGATTGGTTGTTCAATAGCCGGCTGAACTGAAGGGGCATTATGAGCAACAACCAATCTTAAACTTGAGGTGGAAGGTTAAGTATCTGTATGATCTTTCTTAGGATCAAGGTCCTTCGATCGATCACTCCCACTGATCAAGTCATTTTCAAGAAATTTAGCGTTTCTTGATTCCACAATCCTAGTGGTGTGAGATGGACAATAAAACCTGTATCCCTTAGACCTTTCGGCATATCCAATGAAATACCCACTTATGGTCCTTGGGTCCAACTTCTTTTCTTGTGGATTGTAAACTCTCACTTCAGACGGGCATCCCCAAACGCGCACATGATGCAAACTCGGTTTCCAACCTTTAAATAACTCAAAAGGTGTCTTTGGGATAGCCTTGGTCGGAACTCGGTTTAATATGTACACTGCCATCTTAAGTGCTTCAGTCCACAAGGATTTAGGAAGTTTGGAGCTGCTAAGCATACTACGCACCATGTCCAATAATGTCCAGTTTCTTCTTTCCGCTACGCCATTTTGGTCCGAAGAACCAGGCATAGTATATTGAGCAACTATCCCATGCTCTTGAAGAAACCTTGCAAATGGACCAGGTACTTGTCCATCTTTAGTGTATCTACCATAGAATTCTCCACCTCTATCTGATCTCACGATCTTAATTTGCTTATCGCATTGTTTCTCTACTTCCGCCTTAAATATCTTAAATGCATCTAATGCTTCATACTTATTATGAATCAAATAGAGATACATGTAACGTGAGTAATCATCTATGAAAGAGATGAAGTATTTTTGACCACATGAGTCCATATCCGGACTACAAATATCAGTGTGTATGATTTCTAATATTTTTGTACTCCTCTTAGCACCTTTCTTTGTCTTGTTAGTCTGCTTTCCCTTTATGCAGTCCACACAAGTATCACAATCAGTAAAATCTAAAGTACCGAGTACTCCATCATTTATTAATCGCTTAATTATTTCTATGGAGATATGTCCCAATCTCCGATGCCACAACATAGAGGAATGTTCTTTCACAACACATCGTTTCATACCAACTTTATCATGAACATGCATCACATCATAATAGGCATTGTCTTGTAAATTAATTCGAAAAAGACCATCAAACAAAGTACCACTCCCAACAATTTCAGAGTTAAATGATAAACAAAAGTTTGAATCTGAAAAGTTAAAAGAGTATCCCAAAGGTACAAGTCTTGAAACTGAAATTAAGTTTCTAGAAAAACTAGGTACATAAAAGGTCCTTTCCAAATTCAAAACAAAGCCACTATTGAGAACTAGTCTGCATGTCCCAATAGCTTCCACATGCGAACGCATCTTGTTTCCTAAATAGATGCTTTGTTCACTTCCCACTGGCTTCCTGTGGTTTTGAAAACCCTGCATGGAATTCGAAATATGGATTGTAGATCCAGAATCAATCCACCAAGTGTTGTGACTTACATCAGTCATATTAGATTCATAACAAACACAAGAGATTGGATTATCTTTCTTCTCAAGCCAGGCCTTAAATTTGACACAATCCTTCCTTGTATGCCCCTTCTGTTTACAGAAGAAACATTTGGATTCTTTCTTAATGTCAGCTTGGGGAGGTATTTTACTTTTTCCCTTATGCTTGCCATGGCCCTTATTCTTCCCTTGTGTTGCCAAATGAGCACTTTCTCCCAATTCCATAATCAATCTTTCTTCCTCTTGAACACACATGGTCATGAGTTCATTAATTGACCATTTATTCTTATGTGTGTTATAAGAAATCTTGAAAGGTGCATACTGTTGTGGGAGAGTGTTCAGAATATAATACACAAGAAAAGATTTAGATATCTCAACCTCAAGTTTCTTAAGCTGAGCTGCAATGTTCCTCATTTGCATGATGTGCTCATGCACACCTCTAACACTAGTGAGCTTCAATGATGAAAACTTCATAATCAGGGTCATGACATGCGCCTTCTCAGAACTCTCAAACTGCGCATCTATGGCCTCCAATAAAGCCTTAGCATTGCTATGCTGAGCAACCGAACCACGAATACTAGGAGATATTTTAGCTCTTATAAACATCGCACAAATGCAGTTGGACTGCTCCCATTGGTTATAAAGAGCTATCTCAGCTGAAGTGCTCGAATCAGTAGGAGCAGGTGGTTCGTCTTTCCTTATAGCATAATCAATGTCCATCCACCCCAATTGAAGAAGAACTTACTCCTTCCAAACTTTATAGTTCTCACCATTCAGTATAGGAACATCAAACTTAAATTTAGAGAAATTCACAGGTTGCGAAACTACATATCAAATAATCATGCTTATGTCACAAAATTTGAGACAAATATAAATAAATCATGTTTTACCAATGTAAACATGTCACAATATGAATCACATAACATAAAAACTACATGCGGGCTAAGTTTTTAATTTAAATAGATTCATAATTACTTCATGAAGAAACTACCATATTATATGCATTTTCTTAATCCATGTGGGTAAATTAAGAAAAATAATATCATATTTCATCCTAATTAATCATATTAATATAATGAAAATTCTTGTGGGATAAAATTCATCATATTAATATAATTAATTACAATCAATGTCCATTTCTAAATATCATCCGGAGGCTTTTAATATATAATTTTAATTAAATAAAGATGTTGTGGCCACTCTCTAGTTAATTAAATATTAGGACCATTGGACATTTAATTTCATGCATAAACTACTCATAAAAATGCACGAAATGACATAATAAATAAATACATCAAGGGTAAAACAGTAAATAAATAAATTGGCCAAGGGCAAGATTGTAAAACACGAAAATTTTGGGGCAAAAATGTAAAAGCAGCCGTGGGTGGGAGACGACGGGCGCATGCCGAGCACGCACGCGTCCAGCACACAGACGCGTGCCGAGCACGCGCCAAAATCCGCGTGGGCGCGTGTCCCACACGCACGCTGTTCAGTGCGCAGGCGCGTGCGTTACACGCGCCTAGCAACTGTCGCGCGCGTGCGCACATGAGAGCGTGTGGTGCGTGGGCTCCACGCGCCTACAACCGCAGCGCGCACATGGGCTCCACGCGTCTTCTTCCTCGCGCCCAGAACAAATTTCTTCGCCGTTTTTCACCATTCCGCCACGGTTTCGCCGGCCGTTTCTCCTCTGGCAACCCATCTAAGACCAAAATAAATGATGGGTTTTAAAGAGCATCCCGGCACGACCACATGGGTTCAAGTTTCGGCGAAAATGACGAAGAAATAAGCCCCAAATCATAAGAAAATTTCCAAAAACACAATTCCTCAACCACCGCGACTTCCGCCGCCTGATTAGCCTCCGGCGAACACTAATATGCCGAAATAACTCATGGCTAATATTCCTCATGGCGGTGCGACCGTACGGGTCCGAGTTCGAGGGGTGGGTTGCCGGATTTTGCCCGAAATCAGCAAATCTCTCTTGGCCTCAAAACTTCGAGTTACTATTCATCCTCAAAAATGCCCGAAAATACACCAAAAAAACACCAAAAAAAAAAAATACAACAAAACAAGGCAGAGGCTTTTAACACGCTCTGATACCAAATGTAAGACATAAAAATTCATGATGCGGAAGTCAGGATCAATTAAAGACAAACCTCCAACCATTGTTCTTGTTCACGTTCGTTAGAAAAACCTGAAATCAAAGAAAATTGGGGACATGCTACTAACCCAATTCCCTCACGTACTGATGGTGTATTCCAAATATGAGAGTTTGTGTTAGACCTTGTCATCACCCGTCAAAAATGAACGTACGTTCATTTTTATATCCCGTCTCCCATCAAGACGGTTACCAAATGGGCGGTTGTCACGAAAGGGTACGAAGCGTTGAAAAAATTTATGTCGAATAGTCGCAACTTTAAGAGAAAAATGTGGGTCTAAAATGTGGGATCACAAAAAATAAATAACAGTTTTGTCTTCTGGTGATATCTTTTTGATGCCGTTTCCGCCATTTCAGGTGCCGTGTTGGTCCCCCAAAAAAGGAAAAATAGGAAAAGAGAAAGAAAAAAGGGGTGAAGGAACACCGGGTATGAAAATGAGCGAAAAAACGGACGTTGTTTATGCAGTGACTCGTGAGGACCAATCAAATTCAAAGCCGGCCTCCATGTTTTCTCTCTCTCTCTCTCTCTTACTCGGTTTAACAGTTTGTGCAGGCTGCTTTTAGCTAGATCCACTTGCCCTCAGCAGCAAGAAACCGTGCAGCAAACATGAGGGGGAACATTAGAATCCATCAAAACTAGGGCCCGGCATATACGACCGCTTGGATCGAGAAACGCTGAGACCGGCCAATTTTGGGTAGTTCTAGATGGTGCGGATCCAATTTCATAAAATTAAAACCGGTGACTTTCAGTTTGGTTCCATGCTCTAGGATGGGAATCAGATTGCCCGAAGCGATTTATATCTGTTTATTTCTTTATTTCTTAAATAATTAATATGTAGACATAAACCCTATTCTTTTCTCACGCTTCAACTTATTCGATATGATGGTCCATTTGTTTCACGGAAAATATCATGTTTCCGGAAAATATTTTCCTAGAAGTCATTTTCCAGGAAAATGACTCTATTTTTCGGTGTTCGGCAGAAACCTAAACTTTGAATGGAAAATATTTTCCACCGTTCATTAGCTAATTTAATTGTTTGGGAAAAATTATCAAAAATTGAATTTTAATATTTCTCATTGAACAAAAAATTAGTTTTATTTTTTATATTTTTTTAAAAAATGAATTTTTAATTATTTGTATTTTTAAAAATCGAAATTTTTATTATTTTTTATTTTTTCTTTCTTTTTCTTTTTCTTTTTCTTTTCCTTCCTCCTTCCTCCTTCCTCCTCCTTCTTCTTCCTCCTTCCTCCGCCGCCGCCTCCTTCCCCCTCTTTCTTCCTCCTCCTTCCGCCGCCGCCGCCTCCTTCCTACCTGACGATGGCCAGTTGCCTGGCTGCCGACCAAGACCCGGTGGCCAGATCTGGCGAGCTCGCGACTCGTCAAAGCCCAACGAACCTCTAGCGAGCTCGAGCGAGGCCCAAGCTCCACCCCAAGCTGGCGAGAGCTCCGCCTCGTCCGATCTGGCGAGGCCCGATCTCAACTTCGCTTGATCGGGCTAGGCGGAGCCTCGCCGACCTGGGGCTAGGCGGAGCCTCGCCGACCTGGGGCGAGGCTCGAGCTAGTTTGCAACTGATCGATGGACGCTGCCGTGGCTAGTGACTGGCCACCACCAAAGAAGAAGATGAAAAGGAAAGAAAGAAAAGAAAAATAGAAAAAGAAAAAAAAAGTCGATTTAAAAAAAATAAATAAATAAATAAAACATAAAAATAAAACGAAAATGTATTGGTAAAAAGAAGAAAGATGGAAGAAGTTATGGAAAACGTCTTCCACTTCTCAAAAGTAGAAAACGTTTTCCTCACTTTTAAAGGTTGTTTTTTCCAATGATGGAAAAACATTTTCCTTAACTAGTTCATTTTCCGTGAAACGAACGCCCAAAAATTCGGAAAACGTTTTTCCGGAAGTCATTTTTCGCGAAACGAACGAACCTGAAGTGAATCTTTATTTCTTTTATATTGTTGCACTGATTCATAGAACCTGCCCCTTTTGTCAATTGTATCTTTCTTTATTTTAGTTTCTTTGTTAATTCACCAATTTTACTTTCCTTACTCAGGTTGAGTCATCATTGATGGAAAAGAATTCATTGAATCTTCCTCCTTTTTTCGAGCTAGCCCCAAATCTTGGATGAAATCCCAGTTTTGAATTGCGACATGAATTAACAATTCAATTAATCCAAAACTTCCAGCCACGATATATGAATCCATCAATTCTATTGGATTGGCCAGGAACCAAACGAGACTGATCCCAAGGCTAGGTGGTCCAGTATCCAATTCTTGGGTTGGAGTGGACTAAACTGGAAAACGATCACCTTTAATCAAAACTAGACCTGTCAAAATGGATTATATTCCATTTCTTAACCTACATTTGATGGGTCGAGTTGTTATATGAATTAGTCATTTTTGATAAATGAGTCATAAATTAGTTTAAAATGACAAAACTCAAGATAATATGAATATTGAATGAGTTTACAATTAACTCAAACCCAACTTGCCTCTATTACTCTCTCTTCACTCTGTCCCCTCACTCAATCTCGCTCTCGCTCTTACTCCATGCTTTTACCTTGGTTTAGTTATGATTTTCTTATCATGTTAGATACATAAGTGTTTAAGCAATATGTGATGGGTATAAGTTAGTACAAAATAGGTCAAAATGGGTTAAGACATGTTAATATGGATCTGACCATTTTCGCCTCGACCATCCCATCTGATGAGTATAACTAGAACTTTTGATCATGTAGGTCCAAATATTGCTATGCCATGAATTCAAGTCAGGTCCTGACGGAGTATATCAATTTCCGGCCGAAAATAATATCTCAAATTTAATCGAAGGATTACTTATGAACCCTTTTTTTTTTTGTTAAATACCTCTTCATCATACGTCAAGGCAAAACCCTGAATGTAATTGGCCAGATTGCCCCTCCTTGCAAAATCAACTTAGCTTCTTACTTCGGGTTCGAGTGGTTTTGCTTTTCGTTAATAATTGAACACCTTGAGTGGGCATATGAATTTATGACTAATAACTTTTGGAAAACTGATAGTTTCGTAAATAAGAAGGCTTGTGGAGATGCAAGGTTGTTCACAAGAACAACAATCGGGTTTTTATTTGGCACCTTCATAGAGATTTAATTTATTTCAAGAAAAATGAGTGATTTTTAAAACGTTTTTCTAAAAACTATCACTTGTATCGCATACAAAAAGGAATAAATTTGTAAAATATTTTCATCATCCACGAAAATTTGGAGACATAAATTATTATCAATAATGAAAATATTTCTCAATAACTAATTATGTCAACTAATACAAATGACTATTTTTAGAAAAATATTTTCCAAATAATGTATCAACAAAAGTGACTTTAAAAAAAGAAAAAGAAAAGAAAATATTCACACAAAATAATGTACTATTGCGACCTTTCTCGAGGGTGAATTACTCAAAGAAGGCTATTGAATTACTAAGTCTGAAGACTTGGCATGAACCCTCCCAAATCCTACCATTCGCGACTTGATACTAAGAAATTAACTCATTTAAACATGCAATTATACTCAATTTGGAGCCGCCACTAACCAATTAGGGTTGGTTAGAAACCCAAGTAAGATATGGGAGAATACTTTAGTTTTGCGAACCAGAGATTCAATAGGTCCAGGGACATGGTTACGCTAGAAAAAGCTAACGCCCTTTCAGTACCTTGTCATTTTAATTTAAAAAATATTTTGCAGGCATTCTTGATTAATTTTAACCGAAACTACTAACATTCAAAGGATGGTCATGCGGGTGCACAATCAATGAAATAACATTCAATAAACCAAAGTGATAGATTGTAAGAAATTATGAACTACAACCTTATTAAGATCTACTCACTAAAATAAACTTACAAAAATGCTAATAAAAATGCATGCCCTAAACATGATTTTTAAATTACATGACACCTAATTTTTCTTTTTCCTTTTTATTATTAATTATATGCAATCTTAACTTAAACTTAATATACATGAATTTATTTTAATGACATGTGAAATGCAATTCAAATGGCATAACTTGAACCATCACAATATGTGTGCAATATAACTTACATAATCCTAAATATGCATGTACTTCATGATATGGGATGGATGACGTGGTAATTCTATATGCATGTTCTTTTATGATTTTTTATGATTATTTTTTTTATACCTATATGCAACCTACACTAAACAATGATGACATGAAATATGATTAATTATAAACTAATTTATTAACTAACCAAGTAAATGATCTTTCGTGTTTTCTTTTTTAAATGACTTAATAATTCTTATTAAAGAAACAAAATAAAGATGTAATACTAATTTTCGGCTTTTTTATTAAAAAATTGCACGACGAGAATATTAAAACATTAACCTATGACCCTCTAACTAAAGCGCAACATGTGGTATGCACATTATGAAATCTATATAACCTAAATAAAATTTTTTGTTCTTTTTTGTTTTATTAAAGGAAAGTTAACCTAATCCTATATGAATCTAAAAAATCAAAATGCAAAGCTTTAAATATGAAATGCATATGGACCTAAGTACTTAAATTCAAGATATGACACATGATATGATATGTGATGTGCAAATAACACACCAAAATATGTCCTATTGAAAATTCATCAATATAAATCAATGACATATTACTTTCAATGATGAAAAGCAATTCATGAATTTGTCATAAAAAAGTTGAAATAATCAAAAATCTAACCCAACGTCTCGCGGCTCAATATTTTTTATTATCATGATTTAATATGACAAATTTTCTAATTGGATAATAAATCAAAACAAATCAAGTTAGAATGAAAATAATAAATAAAAAAACTATGAAACCAAGTATCTAAAAATTTACCTAGACTAACTCACGGTGGACTTGAAGAATTGGCGAGGAAGCAGTAATGGCTGAGCTGCGATGGTGGTTTGCCAAGGGTGATGGGTCCTGGTGGCCAAAGCTAGGGCTGTCTATCGGAGGTCCAGCGAGGTAGACCTGCAACAAAACAGAGGATCGCCTCGGCAGTAGCTGATGGCGCAGCAAGGACAGCAGCAGGTCGTGCGGTGCATTCGTCAGTTGCGGGGGACGCCGGTAAGAGGGCGACGGCTAGCAGATTAGCAGCGGGCAGGAGGGTCGTTGTGTGGAGGTGCAGTGGCGTCGGCAGCAAGCTCAAGGGTGCTGGTTCTTGGGCGGAGACAAAGCACTGCTGGCGTCAACCGCAAAGGAAGGCGCGACACCCGTTAGGGACCTGTTGGCGTCGCTTGGTTGCTGGGTTGAAGGACGGCAGCCGCTAATGAGTAGAGAAGTCGACAGCGGGGAGCCTAGTGTCTAGCGGAATGGCGAGCTGGCGTCGGGTCGCTGATTAGAGGCGCTGCAGGTGTCGGGGAACAACGTCGGGTGGGCAGAGACCAACGAAGACAAGGTGGAGCTTTGGACTAGGTCGAGTCGTCATGGGTTGTCGCAAAGCCGGCAAGGGGAAGTTCAGCAGCAAAAGTGCTCGGCGGGACACGGCAGTGTGGTTGGATCTTTGGTTGGAGGCGCACGATGGTCGCGAGCATGGAGGAGTTGAGCAGGGGACGTGGCAGCTATTGGCGGTGATCAGCTCGGGCTTGCTGCTACGGCGGTGTTCGCACGATGGTAGTGCGGTGGCGGACGAGCGGCGACGCCGTGTAGAGCAGAAGCAAATGATCGGTCGAGCAGATGCGGATAGGGGGAAGAAGGTGAACAGTAGGGGTCTTGTCAACTTTTTTCTTTGTTTTTTTTTTCTCTTTTCCTTCCCAATGACCGGTTGTCACGACCTCTTTTTTTCCGTCCGGGGGAAAGGGAAGAAGGTTTAGGGGTATTTGCCTAAAGAGGCAAACCAATAGCCCTAAATTAGGCGCGGGCTCTCCCAAGCCCATACCTCGCGCGACGTTGGATTTCGTATTTCAGTTCTTAACAACTTATGTATTTCTAGGAGTCGCCACTAGCCTATTGGGGTCGGCTAGAAACCAATCAAGACATGAGAGTGTTGTCTCGATTTCTACGCAACCAGAGATTTCTAGGAATAGGGACTTGTTTACGCCAATGTTTCTATTAGCGCCCTTGCGGTACTACTAACTTGGAAGGTTGTTTATCTAAATGGCCACACAATCTTGATTATCAATTATAATCTTTATGAAACCACTAAATGTCCATGCAAATGTTTTTGTAGGTTTTCTTTTTTCTTAATGTCTCGACTAATCCTAACATAATTTAGAAAAGAAATTTACACTCAAATTATTGAAGAGCAGTGCGGTAAATAAATATCCAAGAAATTGAAAGGACCTGAAAGTAATGCGGAAAGAAAGACCCGATACAAGTCGGGCAAATAATATTACATGGCTTTGTTATCACGCCCCGAGACAGTAGCCCCGTGAGCGAAATGGGAATTTAAATATGCATGAAATTACTCTAGAGGCATGAAATTACTCTAAATAATTTTAATCTACACAAAATAGATCATTTACAAAAAAATGGTTATAAAATACCAAAATATCATTAAATTAAGAAAATGACCTTTTATAATAAGAAAATTTTCCTAGTTGTCATTTCAATCATAATTTGATATCATCCACCATTTTTATAATTTTTTTGAAATTTTCATATTTTTTATTTTTTTTTATTTTTATTTAAAATTAATTCCCTAACCCGATATATGCCGATTTACACTAATATGGGACTGCCCAGTACATGAATATAACAAGAACCAAGCTCAAATCAACCGTTTCAAGATCGAAACTTGGTTTGCGCATTTCGTCGAACACTTGGCGTGTATCAAATCATCCCAAACCAGCTTCCTTGGGTCTTCAATCTCAACACATGAGTAATATTATGTGGAACTAAAACATCAAGGTTAAACTACCACATGCAAGGAACAATATTAGACATAAATCATAGCTTAAAACACAAAAGAACTAAGTTGAAATCGATCTCAAATATGCGGGTTTGAGCTGATTTTGCAAATCTGGGTTTGAACCCAAGTCAAGTAAACAGGTTGCATGCCCATATTCAAGCCCCGACACTCACCACATGCAAGATCTACGGGACACATTACTTGATCCGAGTAAAATTATGTAGTATGCGATTTCAAATGCAACAAACATCATAGAGAATGACCAATTGAACACATCAAAATGACCTCTACAAGAAGCATACATGCAAAACTCTTGAAGAGATTTCAACACTTAGAAAAATTCCAGCCTCAAAATCAGTTTCTTGGACTACTTTTCCTCTTGATCTTTCACTATTAAAGCATGTTCAAAATCGAACAAAAATACATCTAGGATACTTACCTTGCTTCCTAGTTTCTTTTGCAAGTGGTTCTTGGCGGAGGAAACCAAGAAATTATCCTCGGGGGGCACGTGGAAGTTAGCTCCTTCAAACTGGAAATGAGATCTGCAGAAAAAAAAGAACTGACAACGAAGGTTTTAGTTCACCTCCAAAATTAGACTTCAAGACGTCTTTTGTTGAAAAACTTGACACCAATCCAAACTATATTATTCTAGTTTGGGTTTAAACTCATGGTTTTCCTCATTTGTCTCTCAACTTTCTCAAAAACACTCACTTTCTCTCACTCGTGACCAACCGGGCTCAACACTTAGAAAAACTTTCAGACTTTCTTTGGCCCGCTAGGAGGGCACTGTTTCGGGGGGCTTTAGGAGGCCTTGCCGATCTCCATTTTGGACGTTCAAACTATGGATGGAAAGATATTTGAGTGAAGTTTAACTCTCTAGTTTAAGGTTTTGGCTAATTTTGGCTGCAAGTTTGTGAAAATTTCCCTTTTCTCTCTGGAGGTTGATCTGGGATTTCTAGGTTTGCTTTTCTGGAGTTGCTTCTGAGGGCTTCTTTTGGGAACGATTCCGAGCTCTCCCCTCTCCTTCTCATCCCCTCTCTCTCCTCCCTTGAAAGACCTTGCTTCCGTGATCTTATCCCCCGAATTAATCAATCTCTTGGTCGGCTTTTGTCCACCTGCCAAGCCTGTCAACTGACCCAGCTCACCCACTTTCTGACTTAGCCAAAATTTTTAAATTTCGCAGCTGTTGAGTGTCTGGATTTGGTGCGATTTTCCCGTGCCTACAGCAGCTTATCTCTGAGAAATGTTTGTCCACTTGCAATACCAATGATGTTCTTCCATCACGTGCAAAGATCAGGCTGGTTGGGCAGGTGAGGAGGATATGGTGGGGCCACCAATATGCCTACTTAGCAGCTCCGAATTAAGACCTAATTGTGGGCTGGGTTTTGGTAACTAGTTTGAGTGCTTTAATCCATCAATTTGGCCGCGTTTTTTAATCAATTAGCAAGTAAATGTATATTAGTTTAAGATCTCAACCAGATTTTGCAATTGTGCCCTCCCAATTTTGCAAGAAAGTCCCTCAAACTTAGCCATTTTCTTATTCGAAAATACCCAATTCAAGGCAAATTTTGTCTTTTTGGCTTGATTTGATTGATTCTAGTTGGTCCAAATTCAATTTCATCTTAATTGGTGACCAAGATGATGATTTACGGGCTTGGGCGCAAATTTTGCAAAATTTGCGAATTGGTCCCTCAACTTTTGAAAATTGCATTTTGGCCCCAACTTGCCATTTGAATTTCAATCTGACCTCCTGGGCTTGGCTAGTCACATTTAGATCATTGGCCCCAACTTTTTTTCTTTTCTTTTCTTTTAATCTTTTTTTTTATATTTTCAATTTTTTTTAAAGTAAAAACATCTTCCATTTAAAACACTATATTAAATGCCTAAATAATCTATATGCAAGAATTTAACATGAAATATTTTCGGGCAAAAATTTAGGTGTCAACACCGGTCACTTCCTCACTTTATCCCCCTTTCTCTTTTGACTTTTCTTCTTTTCCCCTCAAAAACTGAAACCCTCTTCTCTGTTTTCTCTCTTTTCACTTTTCAATTTTTTTGACGAAAAGAAGCCCCCCCCCCTCGGGTTCCGAAACCTCACCTTCTTTTTATAGAGGAAAGACTCCAAGTTGTTGAAGATCTCGCAATATTCACTCAACTTCTTCAACAAAAAAGTGGCTCCAAAATCTAACTGTTGAATTCTTTTGAATTCAAACTTTTATCAAAATTTCCCTCTAATCAAATATTATCTTCTATTTCTATTTTCTAAATTTAAATTAGGTGTCAACATGTACCATTACTAGTTGCGGACATTGTTCTTGTTTTAACAAAGTTGTTGGAGGGCAACCACTCTCCAGCCGTCCACGGTCAATGCTGTTTTAAGAAATTACTTATCATAGTCCGTAAGATTTTAGTTTAAATTCCTTTATTTTCACAATTAACCGAAGTTACAACATCCTTAATAATCTAACATTTCTATCATTATTGGTTGCAGTCTCGCAGACATTGCTCCTTGCCGAGCAAAGATTTTGTCAAAAGGTGTGATGTGGACATCGAGCCATATCGAAGAGGAGGTGCTAAGGACCCATTGTCTATTCCTACTGGTTCGATCACTCAAGCGCGGGCCAAGCAATTTAGGCAAGCTGTTGGTATCATGGTTCGTGATCTTTGGCATGGAGATGACATTGGATCAAATCTTGAAGAATCTTGAAAATTTTGGTGCAATTTGATTATCTGGTCACCAAATATTTGACCAAGTCAAATAGGAATATTCTTCTTGTCTAGGAATATTCTAGAATATGACGCATTAGATTTTTAGGGTTTGTGTGGCGGCTAGAAAGCCTATATAAAGGATTTACCAAATTTCTTTGAGGACTGAGATATTTTTATTTTTGAAGAAAAGAATTGAGAGGTTATCTTATACTGCTCTTTTGAGGACTTGACTTTATCAAGATTCTCTTATGGCGGTCGATTCAACTTATCGAGCGAGATAGCGAATTCTTTTGCTCGTGGCGTCTATAATATTGGTTGGTTGACACGCGTTCGTCAACAAGTCATGTTCTGTGGCATCCTAAAAAAAAATTCATGACAACCCCTGGATATACCATAAACCATGAATAGGTGATGGAAGTGCCATCGGATTTTATTATGGCCATTAGACTAATAGATTTCAATTAAACAAGACCGGACATTTAATGGACTATTGTTTTGATTTGGAAATGTATCCTATAACTAAGTATGATCAAGGATTGTACTAAAGGATAAATTGACAAAAGAATTTTTTGTTCTTGGCCGTATACTCTATAAGTTGGATTGTCATTTGATGAATGTTGCAATTTTATATAACCAAGTGACTATTTGAGATTATGAAATTAAGTGGAGAATTAAGGTGGATTAAGGAGCAAATGTGGGCAGATTTAGTTAAGGCCCAAGACAGCCCAAAGGAGACCCACAACCCCACCATTCGACCAACCCAAAAGCTGGCCCAAATCCGGCCCATAGAAAGCCCATCAGCTTGCATGGCAAAATTAACAAGTGGCTTAGGAGACTTACCAAGTGTCATCTTGCATGGGAAAAATGCCAAGTGGCTAAGGGGTTTGGCCAAGTGGCATTTGCATGCAATCTAATGATTGCAAATCATTGCAAGAGGAAAGAAAAGAGAGAGAGAGTGGGCGGAGTGAGCGAGAGAAAGAGAAAGGGAGAGAGAGTGGTCGTCCGAGAGAAAGAAAGGAAGAGAGAAAGAGAGCGAGCGTGCAAGAGAAGAAGAGGAAGAAGGAGGAGCTCGTTCGCCTTCGTTCCTTCGCCGCCTTCGTTCCTTCGCCGCCTCGCCCCGCCTTGTCTTGCTGTGTTTCCTTCGAATTTGAGGCAAGTGAAGTCCTAAAACCTACCCTTTGCATTGCTGTGTGTATGTGTAGTAGATGGTAAGTCTTGGTTGTGGTAGATGGGATGAAATTTCGGAGCTATGGAGAGAGATTTGTTGGTCATGCATGTGGTTTCTGGAAAGACCAGTTTGACCATTCTTGAGTTTGTGTGTTGCATGTGACTTTTTAGTCGGAATCTTGCTTCTATTTCTTCATGAACGTTGTAGAGAATATCTTGAAGAAAAACATACTAAAATTTGAGGCAAAACGAACAAGAAATGGTTAGTGAAATGATTTTTCTTTGGAGAGACTAGATCTGGAATTAGTCGTGATGACCTTCAGTGGTTTCATGGTCTGTAAAGTAACCTTTTTTGTGAAAATATCACTTTGATATCTTAACAAAAGTTGTAGTGTACATCCTGAGGTTTAACATATCAAAAATTTAGAGAAAAAAAACAATAATAGGTAGGTGAAATCGTGGTCCTTTGGAGATGGTTAGATCTGGAAATTTCGGTACTAGAAACAGGGGTTTTAACCGTCTATATTTAATTACCTAGGGCGAATATGACTTTGATGTCTTCATGAAGTAGCTACCTTATGGTCTTGGCTATCACATAGTCTAATTTCATACTTTTTTAAGGTCATTTTGGTATTTAATCGGAAATGTTTCTAAAAATGTGCAATTTGATGTGTTCAGACTTTGTAAGTTGCAATGCATGGACTATATCATTTTGGTATGAGGTTCTTTTGGAAATGCGTTCTGCATGAAATATCTCTCTTCATTTCTTCCGTATAACATATTCAAATATCGTAATTTTTGAAGTTCATTTGCCTATTTAACCAAAAATGTTTCAAAAACTGTGCAAGTTGAACTGTTAGAATAGTATTGTTGTGATGCATGGTCTATACCGAATTATATGGGGATCTTTTAGTGTAGTGTTCTTCATGAAATATCTGTCTTAATGTCTTTAATATCACATGTTCAAATTTCATAATTTTTTAAGGTCATTTGGGTATTTAATTAAAAACAATTCTAAAACTGTGCAAGCTGGATTGGGCGAATTTCAAAAGCTGTAATGCATGGACTATTCTGTTTTGTATGAAATTCTGGTGGTGTTGTGTTCTTCATAAGATATCTACATTTAGGTCTCGTCTATAATGTGTCAAATGTTTATAATTTATTAATACCGTTTACTAATTTTTCTAGAATTTTAATTAAAGGAGTGCATTCTGTTTTATCCGAAAATTGATGCATTTTCAAAAATAAATGAATTTCTCTATGTGATGTGTTGTCTTGAGTAATCAATTGTGCTGCATATGTGGTGACAATTAGCATTACATATAACATCAAAAGTTGAATTAGACCTTTGTTACCATCACATCATATGCCATGTTGATAATGAGCCACAAATGTGAAAATAAAGTATGAAAAAGAGGATACCGTTGGAGGTGTGAGCCGACAATGCCCCGGGAGTGTCGGGATGCCTGGAGGTGTGTGCCGGATGCCAGAGGTGTGTGCCGGATGTCCTCGGGAGTTTCGAGATGCCCGGTGGTATACGGTACGTAATTCCAAGGGGAATGCTTGGTGGTATGTCGGTACGTAATCCCGGAACCCCTAGAGGTGTGTGCCAGGGGGGATTCCTCGTGATGCTAGTTAGGATACGAGATGCCCGGAGTATATGTGTCGGATGCCCGAAGGTGTGTGCTGAAGGCCCTTGCGATGCTAGGTTGGATGCGAGCGATAAATTGTGGGATGCAAACATTGATCCCTATAAAGAAAAACCGATGAGATCCTCGTGAAAGATAAGAATTGAAAGTAAATCATGTGCATGGGTGTATGCATATGGCATGATGCATGATCTGCTTATGAAAGTAAATTGATGCTATTTGATATTGAAAATGCGATCATGAAGGCATGAATGGATCTCATGGTGATGTATGCTTGATAGCATGGATGATATGAATCATGATGATATATGCACGATGGCATGGTGAGATATGCATGACTGCATGGTGATATATGCATGACTGCATGGTGATATATGCACATATGGCATGGTGATATATGCATGAATGCTTGATGGTAAGTACATTGTGGTATATGCACAGATGGCATAGTGATTATGCAGGGCTGTAAGGTAAGGTATGCTTGAATGCATGAATGATATGTGCTTTGCTCGTGATATCTTGATTTTCTTGCTTGTTGCATTGAGTAGTTTGGTTGATCTTTACTGCTAAGTGGTTGTACTCACCCCTTTTGGGGATTAACATTTCAAACTAGATAAGATACCTCTGCTACCACTGCCACCGGTAGATGGATCGAGTGGTTGGATATGACTGCGAGGAAGAGGATAGTAAAGGAAGGAACTTTTGGACACCGACACTGATCAATGGACTTTAAGTATATGACTGTTGGAGGAGATGTCGGTCATCTTTTGAAGTATAGCCGAGTATAGAAGACTACAGCATTTTGATGTACCGATGAATGATATCCATCTGGTTTAAATAAATAAAAGTGTTTGGCTTTTACTTATAAATGTCTTAATTGGTGTGCATCGTTTTCTGAATATAGGGAAGGGAGTTGATGGATGTGCTTCCGCCATATAAATTGCGCAGGGACCGATCTAAAAGATGTAAACCCCCAAAATTGATAGACCTTTAGGTCAAGCAAGAGAATGGTAATCGAATTGTGGCGACCCTAATGGTTTGGGGGCCGTCAAGGGGTGCCACACGTTCATACCGAAGTTGCCAATCACAGGTTTGATTAGAGGTTGAGATTTGCAATTCGCACCATCTGGGCCTTCGTAGAATGATCCTGCTGTAACGATTTACATCAAGGTGTGTCATGGATAATAATTAAGTAATTGATTAAGGAGATTTTATTATTTCAATACATTGATTTTTCTCGTGTCATGCATAATCAGTATTTTGAGAATCGAATTACCTAAATAAAATGCCCGAGACAATCATTAATAGTAAAAATAAAGAAATATTCTGAGTTAAATGATGGATCAAGACAAATATCTATGATAACATTCTTTTACCCACAGCTTTCTTTATATTCTTGGTGAAATTGATTGCATTTGGCAACTCAAAAAGAAAAGTAAAACTGTATAAATTGAAGGAAAGTCTTCAGTCTCCTGAAGAGGAGAACGGTACTTATTCAACGGGACCAACACCATGTTTAACTAAAGTACACACCTTGAAAATCAACATAGATGGAGCTTTCTTGGATGGTGCAATGAAAGGGGGGGGGGGTCTCGGGGCTCCTTAGAGATGACAGAGGCGCTTTACTGGACGGTTTGCTATTAAAGTTCCGTCTTTATCGCTGATTCAGACAGAAATTTTGGCTCTGATTGAAGCTCTGAAGTGATTAGAGCCGAGGAGAGAAGAGTGATATGGAGGATTGAGACCGGCTGTGCTGAGCTAGTGGACGAACTTAAGGGAAGACGCACGTGTAGTGGGAGCTGGAGACGCTGATTGAAGAGGCTAGGATTTGAATAGCCCAATTTAAGTCCATCTCGCTGGCCCATTTCGCGAAGGCCCATCGTTCAAATTCCCTTTCATCTTTTTGGGATTTTTTATGTTTGGAGACCTATATATTGGGCTTTTTTATTTAAGAACTCTTGAATTTCAATGAATATTGAGAAATATTTCAACAGATAAAAAAGAAAAATCACAAGACGAGAAGGAACATGCATGAACTTAAATCAAACACCTCAGAGTCAATTTGACCCTCAAGATTGCCAGATTTTTCCATCGCATGTGATGCACCCAACTTTCATCAATGATCTTGAGAAAATCCTCCGATAATGTTCCGTTTGGTAATATATTTGTAACACTATTTGTAAATTTTGAAAAAAGATGATACAATCATATAATATGCTACTGTCATGCCCCGAGCTCCGAGCGCGTACCATCTCTCTCTGGTCGATAATATTTCGCGACTTCCTAGGACGAGTCGCCGACCCTTTCCATTTTATTGCACATGCGGAAGCGAAAAGAAATCCCCTAATAGTAACCATCTCAAGATAGAAAAGCAGGACAACAATTTCACAAACAAACATGTCTTTATATTCACATAGAGTCATGTACAAAGTCTATGACCAAAAGACCACAAAAACTGACTTTCCAAAAAGAGACAGTCCTAATTGACCCACACTTCACATCACCTCCTCTCGGCTCCTGGTCCTCCACTCAACGACCCTGAAAATATTGTTCCACAACGGGGTGAGATATAATCTTAGAGAGTCTAAGCTTTAAACCCCAATTAGGAGGGAAAAACGCTAAGGAGTGTCCTAACCACACAATCACGCATATAGCATAGAGGACTTACCTCACCTCAGTTCCTCCTTGCAGGTTAGCATAGTTCATATACATTAGGTATAGAATCGATACACACAACAATTAAATTGCATCACTCAACTCAATAAATCACAGGGGTCCAGATTATAGAGCCAAATCGTTATAACATGTTTCAAACCATGTCACACAATTTTGTCCCATAATCCGGCGCATTTATTTCACTCAACATGTGTTCCAATTGATAATTTCACCCACTCGAGGGTACGGCCTACTAGAAGTTCGGTGGTCTATTGGCGTAGCCAGGCATCGTCTCACTCCATTGAGCATGGTTACGTCTCTCTCAAAGACGACTTTCCTGAAGGAGTATAAGTCCATAATCTACTGCGACCCAAATCCCACTAAGTGGGTATCCTATATAGGGTAACGTCCATCTGATATAGTTCGAAGACAGTTTCTCTTAGTCAACACACGACCACTCAATCTTGGCCCAAGACACCGTACATTGCATTCAAATGCCTCAATTAAAATAGTAATTCTGGCATATTTTCTTCGTATTAAAAACACTCAGTGAAAATAGTCTTGTGTGGGTACACGGTCAGATTGGAACCGGAAAATTCATAACATTCTTTTCAAAATTCCACTAGTTCATATAGTATATAAAACCATTTTCGGTGTTTAAAATCCGACACCCGAGATTTTTTGGATAAATATCGAAATTCACAAATTTAAGGATAATTGATCAAATTCCCAATCAGCACTCAATTTTCACAATTTAACACTCAATTGTAAATTCAACTTAATTTCTAAAAACACTAACCTAGGCCAAAATTATTAAATTAAATACCAATACGGACTCGGAAAATTCCCGAACCCTTCTAAACAAATAGTACAATTTATCTACGCCTTATCTAAACCATGCCAACCACCTAACATACTTAATTAAATAATTGAATTTATAATTTAATCTAACTAACCACCTAATTCTTAATTAAATAAATCTAAACATCCCTTAAACGATATTAGCCTACTAAGCAAAGTTTAGAGTATAAACTCACCGGTTAATTGTGGAAACCGGTTCACCGCAACAACGGCACGACGACGGCCGAAATCTGAATTTTCCGCGGCATCAGCGGACTTGGATCGGGCCTAAAACGGGCCCAACAAATCTCAGCCCAAATTGAGATTTGTTATGAAACAAGCTGGGCTTGAAGTGGGCTGACCTCGGGGGCTTGGATTGCTGAAAAAGACAACTAGCTGGGCTTCAAAGTTGGACTGGACTACTGGACTTTTGGGCCCAGCTAAACTGAAATTCGTTGGGCTTGATCGACTGATGACAAGGCCAGCTATTGGGCCAAAAGACTTGCGTGGACTGGACTTGAAGACACGATGGGCTGCGGCTTCGTGCATTGCTTGATTCTACGCGGCCCAATGGAAACAGAAGCAGCTTCGGTGGAAGACCTCACGCGGCAAAATGGAGTGATGAAGCCACGCGGAGACGAAGCAGCGAGACGGGACAACTTCGGTGTCTCCAACGCTGCTTCGTTTGACTGGAACGTGGCAGAGGTGGACTTCGGTGGGGCACAATCGCTGGCAGCTGGAGGATGGAGGTGTGATCGTGGGCTCGTGGACATGGGCCTCACTTGGAGTAGCTTCGGCGAGTTGGCAGCTTGAGATGGAGCACGATCGCTGGCAGCAAGCGGCTAAGTTTCTTCAGTGGTCAACTAAGGAGAAGGGGAAGTTGTTTTGTTGACCGAAGGGAGTTGGCTCATGGACAAGTGTCCATGGGTGAAGGGAAGAGGAAGAAATTTTGGTGAGTGGAGATTGACGCAGGGGCGGCTTCAAAGGAAAACAAAAGGGAAATGAAAGGCAAAGTAAAAGAAAACGTGAGCAAGAGAGGTCGAGAGAGAGAGAAGTGCACGAAGATGGAGGTGGAGTCGGCAACGCCAGCTTACCCGAGAAGACTTGTGCAAAAAGAAAGGAAATAGCCAACAACGCTTAACCACTCCATTAATGGCTTGTCCCCTAGTACTTTCCAATCAAATTTCTCACAAATAACCCCAATTAAAGTCCTAATTTTTCAGCCTTATGTCCAATTTCGAATTTCACTATATTAAATTCAATTTCCTTACTCAATTTCTCAAATTGAGGTCCAATTTCTATGAAGAAAAATCATGTATAATTTTCTGCAATTCCCCAACACTTAAAGGCTCAGCTTAAAAGTCGAAATTTCCTTTAATTTGGCCAATCCGAATTTCTGTTGATTTTCCACAACATCCAAATCGATTTTCCGTAAAAATCTTGGAATCTCCGAAAATCCTTCGGAGGATGAGTCGACGTTCCTAAAATAGCTCATGACACCACAAAACTTTTAATTTCTAAAATCGGGTTCAAATTCACGGTTAATTTCACTTCGAAGCGATTTATCTCGAGTCACAATGTACATCTTCGACTCATTGGTGACTCTCGATTGTCGTGAAAATCTCGAAGTTTCAAATACGGACACCAGGTACAAAAATAACAAAAAAATCGGTCTAGTGCCGTTTGACGAGAATTTTGCAATTAGGTGGAATCACCCACGCACTAATCACATATCTCAATCGAATCGACGTATCTCTAGTCTCTAATCGATTTTTTACGGTGCTGTAATGACCATTGCAGATCAACACGGTCAAGCAGTTAATTCCTGGTTGAATTCTCAAGTCTATTGCATTTAGATTCCTTAATTGTTTCCCCAAATAGTCCCCTTATGTCATAAGTGATCAGCTCAGAGAATAGCACTATTGGCGCGTCGACGAAATTCCCGATTTATTTAATCGAAAACGAGATCTGAAAATTCAGGCTGTCGCAGCTACTGGCCGATCAGGTATATTGACATAATTTGCCAATAGCGTTAGCAAATTACCACCATTAATGTTCCAATAACTTACTAATTGATCACTCAAAACTACATCATAACGATAGCTAGGAATTTGCTATCGGATTTGTCAATAGTAATTTTTTTATTTTATTGATAAATTACAACTAGTTACGTGCCCCTTGTAAAATCTAATAGCAGGGTTAATCTACCATTGATGGAAAGTTATTATTTTATTGGTAACTTGTAAGGGAAGGAGCCTAAATCGATCTCCTTATTTTCTTTTTTAAGAAAAGTTGTACAAAGATATTAGACTCTCGAATGAGACTAAGCAGCCGCCGACCATTCCAACGCACCTCTGACCCATTTTTATTAAGACCAAAAAGCTATCTTATTTGAAGTAGAGCCTAGTTGTTGTTGTCAAACAAATGATGGAATGGAAAATGTTGAAGAACCACCCACTAGTAGGGATATGGGTGGAGTCTTGCTCTGTAAAGAGAGTTGTAGATTCGTATAAAATGAGAAGAGCCTTTATGTACTTGATATCAAATATATTAGAAACTGTCCTAAAACATTCTAAACCTTGCCCACCTCACGATCGAATTTCCATAGCCTAGCTTCCTACTAGCAACTCAAAATAAAGGAAGGAAAACTTCCACTCGAGACACAGCACTTCTGACTCATTAGGATAGCTTTAAGCAAGGAAAATTGTCTTGCAGCTTTTACTTACCGTCGATTTCAAATTTACTGCCTACATTACATATTTACCATCTGCAGAACAAACTGCTTCAATTTCAGAAATCTGCCAAATCAGTATATGGACTCAATGCCAAAATGCTTGAAACGTCCTGCAATTGGGTTAGTCCATCCAAGTATATCCCTATGACATGCTTCCCACAATCGTCCTATAAACGTTCGGAAATCGTAATCGATGGTCTCTGCTTTGCAGCAAGAGACAGGAGAACAAACGACAATGGACGAACCAAGAGGGCTGGTTACAGGTCGAGAGATGCAGAATATAATGTACAGCAGTATTATTCAACATGGAGAAAGCAAAATCTGCACTTCATATGAGTCCTGGATGAACAGGATGATAGGCCTTCCTTCCATCAACTGAAGAGACCTTGTTACACAGCATCAAGAAGAAGAAAAATCTAACAGAAGTTTGGAATAAGAACAGGCAGAAATCACAAGGGTAGGCGCAAGGTGCGGCGCGCTTGCTTTTCAAGGTTGACAAAACGGCACTTCGCCCTTCGTTTTCTGTCTAACCATCACACCCACGTAATGCGACCTCTCAGTTTATCTTCACCAGTGCCCTTGATCTTTAACTCGCAAGTCGTCCTGAAGAAGTTCAAAACCGAACTCCCTACCCAATCCAATCCTGGAGTAATCTGAAAAAATGTTGATTCCGAATCATCAATTCAATATTTACTAGGAACATGAACTACCACCTATTTAATGTTTCAGCAGGCAGATATGTTGAAGTAACACAATCTCTTGATTGATTACCATCGATCAAATTACTGACTAATCGATAGGACACTAATAGCAAGAAATGGCTCATTCAATCATGGTTAATTGGTTTGAAATTTAACTTGTAGCATGATGGCATATGAAGAATCTCATATTCGCACGAAAATTACTTACATATTTACGTATCACAAGCATGTTTTTGCCTTTAGTTTCATGGAAACCTTCATTGGAGCATGATACTATATTATGCAATTGGGGTAAGCGTAAAAATGTACAAACAGAGACGTACTCAAGTGTCAACTTAGCACTACAACATGTTGTGTTACTTACAAACTAAACCGTCTTTCAATAACTTACTAGTTTTCCATGTTTCCTTTTACGGGTTTTATATGGCACACAGTCGACGTCTCTGATTCTATTATGAAAATTTAATTTCTCTAAAGAATTCTCAATAATGAACAATTCTGGAATTCCGCTACTTTGGACGAAACCTCAAAACAACAAACTTAGACAATTTGGATACGCTTGCTTACTCACATGAAGCAGTGCAATATTACATCTTATTAGATCTACGACTCAATTACTTTTGCGGAAAACGTTTTCCTGATTTTTTCTGTATTTGTTTAACGGAAAATGAATTGACTTGGGAAAATATTTTCTATCAAGGGAAAAAAAGTCCTCTAAAATGGGGAAAATGTTTCCACTCCTCAAATAAGGGAAAACATTTTCCTCACTCACTCTTTATTATCTCACACTCTTACTAGTCCCCACTTCTTTCTTTCTTCTTTGTCTCCTTTTTTTATTCAAATTTTTTATTATTATTATTATTATTATTATTATTATTATTATTATTATTATTATTATTATTATTATTATTATTGATGGTTTTGCCCCTTCTTCTCCTCGGTCGTTGGCCACACGATGGCCGACAACCAGCCAAAGGTGACCTTGAGCTCGCCGGCAAGCTAGCTCGCTCGCTGACCTCTAGCAAGCTCAGACTCGTCGATCTAGCAAGGCCTGAGGCCGGTGAGGCTCGTACTTGCCAGCTCCTGTTCGCTGACCTCGGGCCTCGCCAAATTAACAAGCACAAGCCCTCTCGCGTGCTAATTGGGTGAGCTTCGAGCTTGCCAGCCTTGGGCCTCGCTGATCTGGTGAGCGAGAGGTCGGCAAGCAAGCTCAAGCTCACCTTTGGCTGGTCACCGACCGTCATGGGGTAGGTGATTGGCCAAAGAAGAAGAAGGGGCAAAAAAAAAGTATGAAAAAATTTAAAAAATCAATTTTTTTTAAAATAAAAATAAAATAAAAATTTTATTAAAATGAGTGCATGAAGGAAAATCAAATCAAATTTTCCAAACCAAATAGCAGAAAATATTTTCTAGTTCCTTTTTAATTTCAACTGAACACTGGAAAATGTGATTATTTTCTTGGAAAATGGCTTTTTAGAAAGCATTTTCCAGAAACAATATATTTTACGTGAAACGAATATAACCTAAAAATAAGATAAAATTTTAAAACTTCATTAGAACACAGGTGTAGATTGCATGAAATAAGAAAAGTTTATTTTGGGCGATTGATTTTCTCAAGGTTACTCCATGTCCAATCCGGCATGACTGTAACACGGTCCTGAAATTTGGAGCATCAGGTTTCTCCCAGAATTTCGAAGCGACAGACAAATAAAAGTACTTGCATGTAAATTCTTATGCCACGAAAATTTACCAAGTCCTGCTTGGTGAGTCCATCAAATCGTAGATCAAAGTTTTTCGCAAATAGTTTTTACTCTCAACAGAAAAAGAACTGCTAGAGTCCGTTCATGCTGATGATTTATAGATCAATGTGGAAGCAGACAGTGCATTAAACCGGGTACTTCAGTACCAACCACATTTTCACAGTCCATCTGATAATTATTTCTTGAATCTCATCTTTACCCCAGAAGAAGCACAGATTAAGTAGAGCATGACAGTGGGAAGAGAAGCGTCGCTGCAAGAAAACAGGAAAAAAGAAATTAAGAAAAACAACAAAATTGAAATATTCACCTTGGTAACACTGCCAGAAATAATAAGGTCTACCAATTGTAGATGCAGAGAGAAAGTGCAGTACTTACCATGGAGAAAGAAATAAACTCCAACCTCCTTCAATTGGAAATTGAGAGCAACCTTTGCAGCTTGCTTTAAAATTACATTATGGATCAAACATCACATTGATATTGGCGCGCAATCACAGTGCCTCGAGCAGCAACTTTTATAGTGCCTCTCACAGGGCTAATCCTGATGGTTGCAAATGTCATTAATTTCCAGACTTGCGCAGTTTGATAGGTCCGGCAACCTCTCAAGAGAATGGCATTCAGACAAGGAAAACCTTCTCAATTGTGATGCTTGTTCGAGAACATCAAGGTTCTTCATGTTGCACCCAGATATCTTCAACACTTGCAGGAGCCTCAGGTTCCCAAGACCAATAATTTCTGATGCATCACAGTTACGGAGCTCCAATTCGGATAGAAATTCCAGATTAGAGAAATTCATCCCCTGGATCTGGCAATTCTTGAGAAGTAGTTTTGATAAGCTTGAGGGAAGTTGTGGGAGGTCTAGCAGGTTTATGCAGGACAAATCAAGTTTTTTAAGTCGAGTCAGAGCATTAAAGTCTTCTGGTAGACTAGTAACATTTGGAAGGCAGAGAGCTTTAGGGTTTCTAGGTTGGATAAATTTGATATCCAGCCAAAGCTTTTCATTTGGGACAGCTCAAAGGAAGATATCTCCTTCTCATCAGGATCATTAACTAATTCCAGAACTTTCAAATCTCTCAAATATGAAAAATCCTGGACTATCATGTTTTTGGTTCCCCAGCACAAACTCACTAAACTAGATGGTAATCTTGGTAGAGTCTGAAGTTCATCACAGTCGAGCAAGTGGAGAATCTGGAGATGAGAAAGCTGACAAATGCTCTCAGGTAGGCTACCAATCAGGGTAAATGATAACTCCAAGATTCTCAAAGATGATAACCCTGAAATATCACACAAAAAATTCCCATGCAAACTCCGGCAGTCAGAAAACGTTATGACTTGCAACTTCCCTAGATTTGTAATATCGTTAGGGAATTTACTCATGTGAGTATTCTCCATTCTCAGCACCTCCAGTCTATCCAATTTTTTTATGGATTCTGGCAATATCTTAATTCTGGTTTTTGACAGATCCATCATCTGAAGTGACTTAAGCATCCCAATGGAGTCTGGAAGTGCAGTTATCCACCGACAGTCTCTTAAAGACAGCTTTACAAGTCCCTCCAACGACTTAACAGAATTTGGGAGTTCACGGATAATGGCTTCATCCAATGCTAGATGTGATAGAGACACTAAACAGCCAATAGACTCAGATAAGTCAGCCAGTTTTTTGCAGCTGGAAGCACTAAGAGTTTTAAGTTGCTGCATAGAACCTCTTAAGAAATGAAGGTGACGTATAGAAGTTTTATCAATCAAAAGCTCTTCCAAATTTTTCAAGGAACCCATCTCTTCTGGCAGCAGCACAATCGGAGTGGACTTGATGTTCAAAGACTTCAAATGTTCCAAATTACCGATGGATTTGTCAATAAGTGACAAATGAGAACATTGTTCAAGAATCAGTCTTTCTAATTTACAATCAGCCGGGAAGCATGGCGTTTTACATAATTGACTGCAACCAGTTAGGTCCAAAACTTTCAATTTGTTTGCCTTCTGTGGAACAAAGAAATAGAAAAGGTTCAGTTTCTATAAATTAGTCTCCACAAAAAATTGAAAAAGGAACGTGTTTGATACCTCCATCATTTGTGTCCAACCTTCCCAGTCGTCTGCCACTGCACTCCAGGATAGATCAAGAATGACTAAGTTCTTTAGGCACAAAATAAGAGGCTCAAAGCTCTTATAGCACCCTTGCCAATGAAGCCACCTTAATTTTAAAAGAACACCAGTAAAATTTCCACTCAAATTAGCTCGATCTAAATTAAGGAACCTTAATTCCGATAGCGGGCCAAATTCGTTAGATGTGAAACAGTCATTGGATCCTTTGTCAAAGGTGAGGGCAAGGGCTTGAACACTTGGAGTACCGTAGCAGTAAATGAATAGGAATTGAACCTTGTCAGACTTTCTGTGTTTTTAACACTTTCTTCTACAATGTGAAATTTAAAATGGAAACCGAGTAAATGAAGGGAAAAAAATCAACTGCAGGTTAAAAAAAACAAAAAAAAATAGTAGTTATGGTTTTCAGGTTTACCCGCTTGCCCTGCAGGGTCGATAGGGCTTGATCGTGCATCCACAACCTACTTCGATTCCAAGGGATAGGATCTTCCTTTGACACAATACTTCTGCCTAGATTTCTCAGTAGATCTTGCATCAATAGCTCCTCGTTTTCTCCAATTTTCACCAAAGACATGACACAAAGAGCGTTGATCCCAGTAAGAGGACAAAGTTCACAGGCGTCCCACATGTAAAAGGCAATTCTCCTATCCTTTCCAATCAGAAAACACGCTAGATCTAGAAATATTTGCTTTGCTTCTTCTTCTAAAGCATCATAACTTATCTTTAAAACTTGTTCGACTTCCCTTCCAGGAGCTTTTTTCAATTTCCCCAACGTTTCTTCCCATATACCCTTCGATTTTTTAAACAAAAACGAACCTGTCACCTCAAGTGCGAAAGGAAGCCGCCCAAGAGCCTCTATGATATTCCTGGAAAGGCTTTCAAAGCCCTTGTCAGGTGAATCCCTTCCAAAAGCCTGCTTAGAAAACAGTTGAAGAGCTTTTTCTTCTTCCTTTGCTTCAACCTCGTAGGTCTTAGCCCCTTTGAACCTCAAAAGGATGTCGCTATTTCTAGAAGTCACAATAATCCTGCTTCCTAGACCAAACCAACTATGCTTTTCAACAACCAAATTGAGTTGCTTGACATCATCCACGCCGTCAAGGAGAATGAAGACCTGCTTATCTCGAAATCCTTCAGCAAGAGCTGTCCTAGCAGTGTCAGAAGATCCAAAGGCTACACTTCTTTTACGGAGATCTGAGATTAATTGATTTTGCAAGGACAAGATCCTATCGTGTTGATGTAATTGTGGAAATTTCTCAAGATGACTATAACCTTGAAAGTGATAATAGAGTTGATTGTAAACAACTTTTGCAAGAGTTGTCTTACCAACCCCCCGATACCATATATTCCAAGGACTCGAACATCGCTGCCACATATTTCGATTACTTGTCCATTGCGATGCACAATACCAAGCATTCTCATAATCTCTTGCACGTGATGGTCAACTCCGACTAAATAATTTGTCACAGCTAGTCGACCCTTCTTCAGCTTCCGCAGAACAATTGGGATAAGTCCATCTATGAGCTTGGAATGATACCTATAGAAATCAGATCATGGAGACATGATGAGAAAGTGAATCAGAACAACAATCATCAAAACAGAACGCGCAGAGTTGGACCAGGAGCAATGCACATGAGGCAAGAACGAAGGAGGCATTTAAATGCACTTCCAATGATCCTGCACGTGAATGGTCTAACTTGGTCTTAAAGCCAAATGGTTAAGTGGAGTTGCTAAACAGAAAAGCTTGAAAATGAATATTCTCATATGTAGCATGATTGGTTCACGATCTGGTTCATCAATTTTAATATCAAATTGGATTACCCATTATGTATTTTTGCGGTTTCAAATCCCTTTATGCTTCCAATCTCTTTGAGAGCCAGCTTCCACTTCTTGGTAGTCTCACTATCGACCCCCTTCATCTCGTGTTCGAGAAAGCTCTTCTCAAAAGAATTTCTCTGGTCTTTCACATCCAAGGGCTCAATCTCATAGAAAATGGGAATGGTTTCTCGACTCATCGTTTGCTTACACTCCAATATTTGGACCAACTCCATGAGGCAGCTTATGCTGGAAGCATAATCCCTGGAGATGATGGGAATCAAAACCTTCGACTGTTTGATCGCTTCAATTAGTGCGGGCTTGATCGGTTCTCCGACAGGCAGTTCCTCTTCATCTCGAAAGACATGTATCCCAGCATCTGTCAATCTTTGGTAGAGGAAATCTGTAAAACCGTTGTGAGTATCGGGTCCTCTAAAACTCAAGAACACTTCATGGTTGTTTCCAGCCAAGTCAGAACTTGATGACGAGGACGAAACGGGTGATTCCTGTCAAGTGAGTAAATTGAGTTTATCACAACCACCGTCCAATGTCGAATATGTCTATTGTAGTTAGAAAAGAAGTATTGAAATTTGGGCAGGGGAGAGATTGTTAATATAACAGTTATTTCCTTTTTCACATGTTGCTGATTTGGTTTTTTAGTTATTAGAGTTAGTGGAGTCATGTGTGTTGGTTATCCTAGTTTTTAGGTGTTAGTGGCGCAAGTGCTTTTTGGAGAACATGGGTAGTTATGGTGTGTTTTACGTTATGTATTTTATCTTTTGTAAAAGACTTGGTTGTTTTGTACGTAAGATGATGTTTTAGCCTCATCTCTCCTCCCTTTAGCAATTTAACAGTGGTATCAGAGCCTGAGAGAAACGTGAGAGTTTTAAAAAAAAAAACTTTTGTGAGAGAATTGCAGTAGCAATATTTCCAATGGCCACCGACAATTTTGTTCAACCAGCAATTCCACGCTTTGATGGTCACTATGACCATTGGAGTATGCTAATGGAGAATTTTTTATGATCAAAGGAGTATTGGTTGGTTGTCGAATCTGGAATTCAAGAGCCACCAGCAGGCATGGCTTTGACAGATCCCTAGAAAGCAGAATTGGAAGCTCGAAAGTTGAAGGACCTGAAGGCAAAAAATTATTTTTTTCAAGCTATCGATCGTTCCATCTTGGAGACTATTCTTTGCAAAGAAACTTCTAAGGATATATGGGATTCTATGAAGAAAAAATATCAAGGCTCTGTTAGAGTGAAGCGTGCATAGCTTCAAGCCTTGAGAAAAGATTTTGAAACATTAGCGATGAAAGATGGAGAATCTATCATTGGTTATTATGCCAGAACAATGGAGATCAGCAACAAGATGCGATTCCATGGCGAGAAGATGGACGACGTTACCATTGTGGAGAAGATTTTGCGTTCCTTGACGTCAAAGTTTAATTATGTTGTCTGCTCAATTGAAGAGTCGAAAGACATAGATGCGATATCTCTTGATGAATTGCAAAGCTCCTTATTGGTCCATGAACAGAAGATGAACAGAAGTTCAATAGTAGAGGAGCAAGCATTGAAGGCTTCTACCAATACTCATTCCAACAATTTCAGAGGAAGGGGTAGAGGTAGAGGTAGAGGTAGAGGAAGGGGAGATCGAGGAAATAGAGATGTTGGCAGGAATTTCAAAGCCAATAATGACCAATTTCAAGGCAAAGGCAGAGGACGGGATCCTAACAAAGCCAAGGTAGAGTGTTTTAGATGTCATAAATTTGGTCATTATGCATCCGAATGTTATACTAGGCTGCCTAATAATAAAGAAAAGGCAGAGAGTTCAAACTTTATTGAAGAAAATGAAGCAGAAACGTTGTTGATGGCTGTTCAAGATGAAAAGGAGCGCGAGTCAGATATTTGGTATGTGGATACAGGCTGCAGTAACCACATGAGTGGAAGTAAGTCTTCTTTTTTCTCATCTAAATGAAGATTTTCATTCCACTGTGAGTTTTGGGGATCATTCTACTGTGAAAGTGATGGGAAAAGGAGATATTAAGATAAGAACCAAGAATGGTTTTGTGGAAACGATCTCTAATATGTTGTATGTTCCTGACTTGAAAAGTAATCTGTTGAGTGCTGGGCAATTACAAGAAAAGGGTTATGTAATCACCATTCAGAGGGGTGTCTGTGAAATTTATGATTCTGTTAGAGGTGCTATTGCAGTTGTTCATATGAGTTCAAATAGATTATTTCCATTAAAGATTGAAAATATTCAGTCTTATTTGATGGCTGAAAAGAAAGATCCCTCATGGCTTTGGCATTTTCGCTATGGTCACTTGAGTTTTGGTGGATTGAAGACCCTCCCACAGAAAAACATGGTGATGGGTCTTCCTCAAATTACTGTTCATTCCCAAGTCTGTGAAGAATGTGTTGTTAGCAAACAGCATCGTTCTCAATTTTCAAAAGAAAAGTCATGGAGAGCAAATGATGTTTTGCAGCTGGTGCATTTGGACATTTGTGGTCCTATAAACCCATCTTCTAATGGAGGTAAAAGATACTTAATTACCTTCATTGATGATTTTTCCAGAAAAACTTGGGTTTATTTTTTACAGGAAAAATCAGAAGCTTTCTCCACATTTAAAAGCTTCAAAGCTCGTGTTGAAAATGAAGCAAGAAAGACCATTAAGACTTTTCGAATAGATCGTGGTGGTGAATATTGCTCAAAAGAATTTGAAGTTTTTTGTGCAGAGCATGGCATTCGAAGAGAGCTTACTGCTGCATATACATCACAGCAGAATGGTGTATCTGAGAGGAAAAATAGAACAATTCTCAACATGGTGAGAAGTTTATTGGCAAGAGAAAGAGTTCCAAAGACTTTCTGGCCAGAAGCAGTAAATTGGAGTATTCATGTTTTGAACAGAAGTCCAACTTTTGCTGTTCAAAATATGACACCTAAAGAGGCTTGGAGTGGGAGAAGACCGGCTGTAGATCACTTCAGAATTTTTGGATGCATCGCATATGCCCATGTCCCGGATGTGAAAAGGAAGAAACTTGATGACAATGCTGAAAAATGTGTCTTTCTTGGTGTAAGTGAAGCATCCAAAGCATATAAATTATTCAATCCACTAACAAAAAAGATTGTGACTAGCAGGGATGTTGTTTTTGATGAAGAGAACACTTGGGATTGGAATAGGCAGCAGCCTACCCAAGTTCTTTATGACAATGATGCTGAACAGGAGCAAATTTCAGCACCTTATATGCCCCAAAATTCATCAAATACAACTTCTACAACTGCTGGAATTTCACCAACAGGCACTGAAGTCAATGAAGAAGAAGCCCAATCTCTTCGCCGCGTTAGAAGAAAGCCTACTTGGATGGAAGATTATGAGGTAACTGGAATTGGAGATTCAATAACTCACTTTGCCTTATTTTCATATTATGACCCTACAACTTTTGAGAGTGCTGTCAAAGAAGAAAAATGGCGAAAAGCGATGGATGATGAAATTAATTCCATTGAAAGAAATGATACTTGGGAGTTATCCGATCTTCCGGATGGACAAAAAACCATTGGTGTGAAGTGGGTCTTTAAAACAAAACTGAAAGAAAATGGTGAAGTTGACAAATACAAAGCACGTTTGGTAGCCAAGGGATACGAGCAGCAATATGGGATCGACTATACAGAGGTTTTTTCTCCAGTTGCGAGACATGACACGATCAAATTGGTGGTTGCATTGGCGGCACAGAATTCTTGGCCTATTTTCCAACTAGATGTCAAATCGGCATTCTTGCATGGGTACTTGGAGGAACAGGTATTTGTTGAGCAACCCCCTGGTTATATCAAGATTGGAAATGAGCATAAAGTTTATAGATTGAAGAAAGCTCTTTATGGGCTAAAACAAGCCCCTCGGGCTTGGTATAGTCGTATTGAAACTTATTTTCTTAAAGTTGGTTTTTCAAAATGTCCTTATGAGCATACGCTTTTTGTCAAGATTAGAGATAAAGGGAAAATGCTTATTGTCTGCTTGTATGTTGACGATCTTATATTTACTGGAAGTTGTGATGGCATGTTTGAATAATTCAAGAAATCTATGATGGATGAGTTTGAAATGTCTGATCTTGGTATGATGCATTACTTCCTTGGCATAGAAGTGGTACAATCGGATGATGGGATCTTTATTTCTCAAAAGAAATATGTGGGAGAAATTTTGGACAGGTTTCAGATGAAGGATTGTAATCTTGTAAACACTCCAGTTGAGTTTGGCTTAAAGTTATACAAAGATCATGAAGGGGGGAAGGTTGACAACACACTTTATAAACAAATTGTGGGCAGTTTGATGTATTTAACTGCAACAAGACCAGACATAATGTATTCTGTGAGTTTAATCAATAGATATATGGAGAATCCTACACAAATGCATTTGTTAGCTGCCAAGAGAATCCTTCGTTACTTGCAAGGAACTAGAGACTTTGGGCTATTTTACAAGAATGGTGAAAAGTCTGATTTGTTGGGATTTACTAATAGTGACTATGCAGGAGATCAAGATGATAGGATGAGCACTTCGGGTTATGCTTTTATGTTTGGAGCAGGTGTTATTTCGTGGTCATCCAAGAAGCAACAAATTGTCACATTGTCAAGTACAGAAGCTGAATTTGTTGCTGCAACAGCTAGTGCTTGTCAAGCTATTTGGCTAAGGAGAATTCTTGAGGAGTTACAATTCAAGCAACAGGGACCTACTAAAAATTTTTGTGACAATAGCTCAGCAATAAAACTTTCCAAGAATCCAGTGTTACATGGAAGAAGTAAGCACATTGATGTAAAGTTTTATTTCTTGAGAGATCTTAGTAATGATAGAACAATTGATCTAATCTACTGTAGGAGTGAAGATCAAGTTGCTGATATATTCACCAAGGCCCTCAAGATGGAGTCATTTGTGAAGCTTAGAAGGTTATTAGGTGTTTGCACGGTGAAAAAAGTCAAGGCTTTAAACTGAATGTTAGCAAACATCAGTTTAAGGGAGGGATTGTTAATATAACAGTTATTTCCTTTTTCACATGTTGCTGATTTGGTTTTTTAGTTATTAGAGTTAGTGGAGTCATGTGTGTTGGTTATCCTAGTTTTTAGGTGTTAGTGGCGCAAGTGCTTTATGGAGAACATGGGTAGTTATTGTGTGTTTTACGTTATGTATTTTGTCTTTTGTAAAAGACTTGGTTGCTTTGTACGTAAGATGATGTTTTAGCCTCATCTCTCCTCCCTTTAGCAATTTAACAGAGATTGCCCCAATTTATGCAGTGAATATCATAAATTTCAAATGCTTCTCACTAAGCTAATGTAATAATGATAGGGTACGATGATGCGATATATCTGATCCTAGTCAAAATACATGAAACTTGAATCTCGTATGGGAGATCGCATGCTTTTGAAGTTTCAGCGTGACGGAGATATGCTGTAACCATTGATAATGCAAATTTCCTGGCCGAAAGGCTAAACACAGAGAGAGAAGAGAGAGAGAGAGAGAGAGATGCAAAGTGAAATAATCTAACCGCAGTCCTCCGTCTCTTTCGAGAAGCAGCATCGGGACCGTGCCGAGAGTCATCATATTCCTGAGCAGTATTCCGAAGCGACGAAAGCATCGCAGTCCTCGATTCCATCTTCTTTCTTCCTCAGTTATCTTTTCCACTGCTACGGGTGTAGGTGCAGATGGGACGAGCTCTCCAGTGAAACACCCAGTGGAAGGTCGAGGTCCGAGATTCAAGACCACTTTCCACGAGGTGGAGAGCAAATAAAACTTTTCATAAACAGAAAAAAAAAAAATCAAGAAAATTTAAAAAGTAAAACAAAACAGTCAATTTCTATAAAAGAAAAAACTGACATAAATAATCAATAAACCTTGTCCCAATATACCATATATTTATTGAACTTTCACATTTGTTCAATGATTCATAAAGTTAATTTTTTATACATGTTTAATTTAGTTATTTGATTATATAAAAATATTAACTCGAATTAATATAAAGATAATATACAGTTCATAATCAAATATGTATAAAAAATTCAGGGATGCTATTAAATAATATATTATACATTAAACTAAAGTTTAGAAATTATTTATATTAAAGTCCAATAAAAAAAGAAATAAAAAAGAGTGAATGATAGGTCACAACGATTGGGAAGTACAGATTGGTCGGTTTGGTTTAGTCCTTGGAAGCATCAATCCAGTTCCCAATTCCATAAAAATGAAGTTGGCAATTTTCAATTTGATTCTCAATTTCAAGAAGAACCGGATAAAACCAACTTTTTTGAAAATGGTTTTAAAATTTCTAAAAATAGTAATAAACTCTAAAATAGTAACAAATCTAATCTTTTAATAACTTTTTAAATTTTTTTTAGCTAAGTGATTGATTCTGTTGGATAGGATTAGATCACGGGGAACCGATTATCGTGAGGAAGGGTTGGTGATCCTTGAAAACAAAGATGCGAATTTTTTTTAAAGATAAAACAATAAGTGGCCACGAAAATTGAAAAACAAAAAGAAATCAAAGAGGGACAATGGCAGGTGAGAGAACGGCGCCATGGCAGCAACGACAAGGGCTGGTGATCCTCGAGACAACAAAACATCTAATTTTCTTTTTAAAAAATAAAATGACAGGGCAAAAAATAGTAAAAATGAGAGGATGGGAGATGGGGCTGCTGACAAGGTTTGGTGATCGTCGGGAAAATAAAATAGCTAATTTTTTAAAAATATAAACAATAAGGCCAAAAAGAAAGTTTAAAAAAAGAAATCAAAGAGAGAGAACGGCATTTTAATGCATTTTGGTCGATTGATGTTGGTAGGCCTCGGAAGACCCGAAGCAGTCGCTCCTCACTGGCCGTATCATCGGAGAACTGAAGCTCGAAAGGAGAAGCGATTTGGCTCCAGGATTCGGCAGTAGTTTCGTCTCGGCAGGGCAAGGTAAGTTTCGCCCGACCCTCGTGTTTCCTTTGCAATAGTTGAGCTGTGTTGGGGTCAATAGTCGCCCAGATTTGAATGAGTGTTGCGATTCACCCATAAAGAATTCTCATTCCCTTTTGCCTCGCCGTGACCACCGCCCTTTCCGTTGTCTGAGGGGCCGCTGATGGCCGCCGGAGCTTCGCTGTCGTAGGTTTGGTGGAAGTGGTGGTCGGTCTCCGTTGGCAAAACCTTATGGAGAGCAAGAAAGGCCTTTTCTTGCGGGAAGTTTGAACTAGACGGTGTCGGTCAATATACGTCACAAGCTAAAAGAAAATCTTGCAATACTTAGGGTGTGTTCGTTTCACTATAAGAGCATTTTGCAAATTAGTTTTTTGGACTTTCACTTGTTTAATTCATTGAAAATGGTTAATCAACCAAAAAATATTTACGGGCAAAAAAAACTCACTTTAAATTACAAAAATGATTTCCAAGTTTTGAATAGATGTAATAATTTTCCTAAGCATAACAAGTCTCTCACCACAAATGTTTTTCTTCACTAAGGTAGTGTTTTATGTGCTTTTCAGCATCTAACCAAACAAATACAACTAACTATTTTTCTCGAAAATGATTTTCACAGAAAGTGTTTTCTTTTACTATGAATTTATACGCAAAAAAGATAAACGAGCAATATATAGGAGTTTTATGTTAAATTCCAAAAAATATGATAGAAATAGCATCAAGCACAGAGGGACCCCCTGGGTCTGTCATTATACATGTTCTTTTCTGTATGTCTAATTTGGATGTATAGGTGGATGTGCTTTTACTTTCCCCTTTATTAAAAATATTTTGCAAAATGCCGAGGGAAAAAGAGATTTATATTAGACATACAGGCATACATTATAGAGAGCAATTATAGTTGATGGGATTAATTGGTGTGGCAACTGGCAACACTCGTCAACTCAGTCTTCTATTTCTGCAGCTCTGCTATTTATAGTGTTTCCTTGACTCTTGCTGGGAGATCACTGCCCATCATAGAAACGCAAACTTACTGTGTTGGACACTGAAGATATCACAATCAAGATGAAGGCAAAAGATGATCGTGCAACTGACCATTTAGTCGGGATTAATGATCAAGTAAAAGCGGTAATGGACTTGTTGAACTATGACTTTGGTTGTGCACGATGTCTTGGAATTCATGGCCCAGGTGGTGTTGGAAAGACAACTCTTGCCAAGGCTCTCTTTGATAAGCACATCTCTAACTTTGACCGGTATTGCTTCCTCCAAGATGTCCGTGGATCATCTCGCCGTGATGGCCTAGTATTTCTACAAAAGAAACTGCTATCTGACATCCTCGTTGAAACTAAGCCTATGATTAAATTCCACGGTATTGACGCTGGAATGTCTACGAATGATATCAATGACATTGACGATGGAATGAAGGTTATCAGGGAAAACCTCTATGGTAAAAAGATTTTGATTATTCTAGATGATGTGGACCATAGGGAATAACTTGCGAAACTAATTGGCAAGATCAGTTGGTTCGGTACAGGAAGTAGAATCGTAATTACGACTAGAAACAAAAGTATCCTAGAGAATGTAGAGAAAATTATACTTTATGAACTGAAAGAAATGAATGCTGACCAAGCTCTTCAGCTTTACAAAAATCATGCATTCAAAAGAAAATCTCTTGCAGACGATTACGATTATTATGACATGCTTTCAAGGGATATTGTTTCTAATATAGGAGGACTCCCTTTGATCGTTAAGTCATAGGTTCTTTTCTTCATGGGAAGCACAAAACTATATGGAAAGATACACTAGAAAAGTTAAGGAGCATTGCTCATGAAGAGGTCCACTGGAAGTTGAAGATTAGCTACGATGTCTTAAATTTCAAGCAAAAGCAGATTTTTATTGATATTGCATGTCTGCCCTTCCATGAGGAGGAGATTAATGCATCTTACATGTGGGAAAACTGTGACTCTTTTCCACAAATAGAAATTGAAGTCCTCAGTTCTCTGTCATTGATAAATATTGGAGAGAACGGTAGGTTATGGATGCATGACGTGCTAAAAGACCTAGGGCGCCAAATTGTCCATGAGGAAAACCTAGATCCAGGAAAGCGAAGTAGATTGTGGATTTCTGAGGAAACTGTGGATCTGATGAAAACTAAAGAGGTAATAAATTAAGAGCACAAATTCTTTCTTTGCATAGAATCGGCTATTTGAGATGAAATTCTACTTTGTGAAGAAGAGAAATTGAAATCTCTTTCTAATTGTGTGTGTCTTTGGCAGAATAAAGGAAATATTGAAGCACTCAGTCTAGTTGGAGATCCTACTCTACTCATATTTACTGATGAAGATTTCGCAAGGCTGCCAAATCTAAGATTCCTTGAATTAGATGGGGGGAGTTTTATCGGGGACTTTACCAATCTCTTTTCAAAGTTAAGATGGTTTTCTTGGTGTCATTTTCCTCCAGGTTTAATTGCAACTAATCTGTTCCCACAAAACTTGGTTGTCCTCCAACTCTTCGAATTTCATGACGCTAATGATTGGGACGGTTGGAGCCAAATTAAGAGACGTGTGTTATTATACCCTTTACTTATAGCTGCATCATTTGACGACATTGTGTAATGCTTTATTTTTCTCACAGATGCTACACAATTTGAAAGTTCTACAGCTGACACGTCTAAATATGGTTGGAATCAACTTGTCTGAGTGCTTTACTCTGGAAAGATTGATCATTAAAGAATGTCAAAAATTGGTTCGAATTGATCGCTCCATTGAAGAACTAAAACAACTGGCTTACTTAAATATTGAGGGTTGCCACGAGCTGAAAGATCTGCCTGGCGAAATTGGCCTGCTAGTGAACCTAAAGCACTTATCTTTGAGGAACTGCTTAAATTTAGGGGAACTCCCGAGCTCATTAGTAAAGCTAAAGTCACTGATCAAGTTGGATCTATCAGGCACATCAATCAAACGATTACCTTATCCTCTTGGAAATCTAATGACTTCAAAAGTGATCAAGATGGAAGATTGCCAGCAAGCAGAGTGTCCTTCAGCCAGTGGGTTGGCAATGAAGCGTGAAGTGATCCGTGCTAGTTGTTATTCTTTGGTGGGCGAAATTTCAAATGAAATTGGGAATTTGCCCTTTTTGAGAATCCTGGATCTATCATACACTTGCATTAATCTTGTCCCAGAAACAATTGCTGTGCTCCCTCACCTAGAAGAACTGATTCTGAGGAACTGCAATAACCTGCGACAGTTGCCGTCGCTACCCCCAAGTTTGACTCATCTACTTGTCAGTTCTTGGTCCTTGCAGTCTATTCCAGATCTCTCAAACCTGACTAATATGGTAAATCTTCTCTTATCCAATGGCAATGTTTCTTTACAGGGGCCTTCATCGATCCTAAGCAAAACCTGTGACTTAGAGTGGATTGGGAAGTTATCCAAGTTGGGAACTTTGGAACTGTGCCTTCCGACCATTACCATGTCACCAACTGCATTGGGTTGCCTTCCTCGTCTGAAGAAACTTTCCATAACTGGCCACCTATACCCAAAGTTTCTCATGCAGCCTGTTGAATCAGCAATGCATGGAAATTTCGTCTCAATAACAACTTTCCCAGGTTTATCCAACTTGAAAAATCTAATTATTTTGAAGCTCCGTTGCTCTATGGAAAATGCTATCCAACTTGGCGGGCTAGAGCAGTTAAGACATCTAACTATCGTTGGCTTTCGACTCCTTGAAATGATATTCTCCCCGTCAGGCCTGAAGAATCTAAACGAGTTGGAACTAAAGGACTGCCCGGAGTTGAGAGAGATTCATGGACTTGGGGCATTGGAAACATTGGAGAGCCTGAAGGTCGAATCTTGTCCGTCAATTAGGAAGTTTGGTGATCTGTCAAAACTGCAGAAGTTGGTGGAATTGAAAATCACACGTTGCTTTGAGCTACTGGATTTTGAAGGCCTTGACGAGTTAGGATGTTTGAGTCTCTTTAAAGTGGATTTTTGCCACTCCTTGGGATTTTGGACAAATGTATCGGACACAATGATACCAGATGAATGCCAAGTCGTAATTCTATATTGTCCAAAACTACATGAAACTCCTGTGGATGGCATGTTTTACAAAGGCTGCGTTTGGGAGTGGCATTTGCAAGCCACTTTGAACCCCCAAAGCTCTTTGGGCTAATTTGTGGGTGTTTGGTAAAAATTTCCAAACCCCATTTGGGGAATGCCAAGCATTCCCAAGGCTGAAAGCCCAAGGCAGGTGGAGGGCTGCCTTGGGCTTTCAACCTTCTCGGCATGCTGAGCTGAGCTTAAATAAAAAAATTTCCTTCCCATATTGTCCCCGTTGATTTTTCGTTTTTCCCTTTTTACCCTAACTGTTCATCTTCTTCTTCTTTCTTCTTCGTGAGCGGTTACCGATGAAGGGCACGCAATCGCCGGCGACCGTCGCGCCCGCCACGCCGACCCGCCACACCACGACCTCCGCCGCGGCCGCACGACCCTTCGGCGAGGGTCGCATGACCCCGCTCGAGAGGTCGCCGCGAAGGTCGCAGATCTGGTCGCCGGCCGCGACCTTCGCGCTGCGACTAGATGGGTCGCCGGTCGCGACCTTCAAGCGACCTTCGCGGAGGTCGCAACGCAGATCTGCGTCGTCAGCCGTGCTTCAGGCGACCTCCGCGGAGGTCGCGACCTTCGCGACACCCATCTGGTTGCGACCTTCGCGCTGCGACCAGATGAGTTGCCGACCACGACCTTCGCGGAGGTCGCGACGCAGATCTGGTAGCGACCAGATCTGCGTCGCCGGCCATCCTTCAGGCGACCTCCGCGGAGGTCGCGACCTTCGTGCAACACATCTGGTCGCAGATCTGGTCGCGACCACGCCGGCCGCAACCTTCACGCGCGACCAGATGGGTCGCCGGCGACCTCTGCGGCACGGTGGGTCGCACGACGGCGCGGCGAGGGTCGTGGCAACCCTCGCCGGATTGCCTACCCTTGGCCGGCGGTGACTAGTGAAGCCCTTGGCCGGAGAAGCCTTGGCCGGCCAACGTTCTTTTTTTTTTTAATAATAAAAGTATTTTACAAATTTAATTTACCCAAACATTATTTTGCACAAAGATATTTCACAATAGACTTTTACAAATAAATTTACCAAACACACTTTGCATTTTGAAAAACACCCTTAACTCAAAGGTCTTTACCTTTTCTCAAGGACTTTTCCCAAAAGTCTTCCCAAACGCACCCAAAGACTATAGAGATGAGATTCTTGGACTGATCAAGTCTGATTCAGAGATGTGCACGTCGAACAGTCAAGGCAAGGTACTTTTCTTTTTGATTTTTTTTTTTTTTGTTAACCGAGAAATCACCGAAGATCACCCTTCAGGGATCACATGACCCTCCTTTTGATATTTCCTCATCATCATGAAAGTGCTTAATTCAGGGATGGATCTAAAAGGTAACGTTAGGGGTAGATGATTTTCTTCCTGTTGACTCCTGCAGCCAAAGAGGTGGCGGCTGACGCCACATGTCATCATAGTGCAATCTACTGTAGAAAAGTGAAATAATTAAAATAAAATAAAATAACACTTGAATTCAGTGGAATACCTTTTTGGACAAATTAATTTGTATAACAAAACAATATTGATGAAACAATAAGGAAAAACCATTCTGTAATTTGATTTATCATTAGAATAGTTATATATGCAAAATTTTGAAGCATTTGAACAAATTGACTATAGGGAGTTTATGTCGTCTGTTTCTTTACTTGTTCATTGTCCTGCTAGGAAAATTGCTCATTTACACATATTGAGTAGGTTAGTAACGCCTTGAGATATTGATGATCACAGAATATTATCCTGTCTTTTTTACAAGAATTATATGGATATCATGTCAAAAGATTCAATCACAAGGCATAAACTAGAAGATTAGTTGCGGCTAACTTCATTCCTTTAAAATTAGGAAAAAGAAATCAACAAGTTTATTATGTCTAAACAAATATGAAAGATTATATAAATAGAAATAGTGTCGGGACACATGCTGCATATGTATGTCATCATCGGCGGGTTAAATTTGGAGAGAAAAGAAACACGCTTTGAAGGAATTGAGTGGATATGCAGTACACATTTATTAAAGATGCTTGAGGTGATTATTTAATGTAGATAAAGTCGCAAATACTTTTAATTTTTCATGGAAGGGTAGTTTTGAAAAGCAAAAAGTGAGATTAATAGTGGTTTCGGCTTAAAAATATAGATTAATAGAGATTAAGCAGAGGCTCGTTACTTTTTTTGTGGGGGGGGGGGGAGTTTAGACGTTATTAGGAATGTGGGACTAGAACAACTTGTGGGCCATGCATACAGGAAGAAAAATAATTAACTAGCACACATGTAAGCATTAGCACATTGTCCATCCAATCTTCATTTGTTGATTAATCATGGAAAGCAAGATAAATATACATGCATATGTATTTTTGTTAGATTTGATTTAGTGTATTAATATTTGTATGGCAAGTCATTTGAAATCTCAGAATACATATTTGACTCACAATTCCATCAATTTAGATATTGATCAAAGAGGGGAAATTTTCAAATAAATGGCCGAAATGCCATCATTTTCTTAAATAAGGATTTGAAGTGAATCTTATTTCAAATAAAAATCTTAAGTGCCTTTATTTTTTTTAAATAAGGGCTTGAAGTGGACCTTATTTCAAACATGAGTCTGAAATAGTCATGTTAGTCTTAAAGAAGGATTTGACCTCAAGGGCATTTTCGTCATTTAATTTTATTTCTTTGTTTCCTTTTTTTTCCTTAAAAACACATTCAAAAAAGAAAAAATAAGGCTAAAAAATTTTTTTTGGAAAAAGAAACAAATATAGGTTGGGAGGGCTGCCCTCCCTTGCCTATGGTTGCCACCCCATCACCAATGGGGCGTCGTTCAACGGCTATAGGACAGCTCGCCAGCCTTTTTTTAAATTTTTTTTTTCAACTTTTAGCCTTTTCTTTTGAGTTTTTTTATAGAAAGAAAAAACATAAAAGGGGGAAAAAAAAGAAATGGGAAAGAAAATTTTTAAAAATTAAATGACGAAAATGCCCTTGACCAAGTTTGGGCCATTTTTTGAAATTGACATAGCCACTTTAGGCATTTATTTGAAACAAGGTCTATTTCGGACCCTTATTAGGGAAAATGACAGTACTTTAAGCCAATGTTCACTTCAAGCCCTTATTTAGGAAAATGGATATGTTTACTAGAAGTCCTAAAACTTGTTGTTAAAATGCATTTGAGTCGTAAAACTTATAAAAAGTACAGTCAAGTCTTAAAATTTGTCAAATTGGTGCAAGCAAGTTCTTTTAATATTTTCGTCAATTTGACGAATGGAAAATGCTAGCGTGACATTTTTAATTTAATTTCTAGTTTCTATATGGCATTTTGTTATTATTTTTACTCAATTCCTTTTAAAATTAGATTAAAAAATAAAATAAAAAGTCTAAAATTTTATCAAAAAACAAAACTAAAAAAAAAAAAGAGAACGTTAGGCTCAAGCAAGGGCGGCCAAATCCGGGCAACACCAGCCCTCTCATGGGGCCAATGACCATCACCTACCCTGAGAGAGGCCTCATTGGCCCTAAGCGAGGGTCAATGACCAGGCCCAGGTGAGGGCAATGCCAATGCTCGCTCGTGGCTGGCGAGGCTTGCCAACCCTAGGTGAAGGGGCGAGCCTTGTTGACCCTAGGCGAGGGCTGATGAGGCTTCACCCGGCCCTAGCGAGGGTCGTAGGCCCTCACTTGGGGTCGGTGAGAGCTCGCCCTAAGCGAACGACGGCCATCAGCTTTAGGAAAGGGTCAGTGTTGCCTAGATCTAGGTGCTTTCACTTGAGCCTAGCAAGGGTCATCGGCCCTTGCCTAGGGCCGATGAGGCCACCCCTTGTTCGGGCTAGGGCAGGCGACCTCTATTGGCCCCTTCAGTGATGGGCAACAGCAATGGAAGCACCAACGGCAAGCCTTGCCATTTTCTTTTCTTTTTTCTAGTTTTGGTTTTTAAATAAAATTTTAGCTTTTCTTTTTAGTTTTTAATATAATTTTAAAAAAGTATTTGAATAAAAAATAATAATAATAAATGCCACGTGTGAAGGATTAATTCATTATAAAATGCCACGTTAGCATTTTTTGTTAGTTAAAATAACAATGTTATTGGAAGGACTTGATTGCATTAATTTGACAAGTTTTAAGACTTGATTGCAATTCTTACAAATTTTAAGATTTAATTACACGTTTAAAACAAGTTTTAGGACTTCTAGTGAACATATCATTTTAAGAAAATGATGACGCTTTAAGCTTTTATTTGAAATTTTCCCATCAAGAGCAAAATGGACATTGGATATCTTGAAGATAAAGGAAATTGTGTGGGGGAAGGGCCTATTGGATTTGCGCCATACATGACTAAAGATTAAAAGTTACATTTATCCGAGTAACTTGAAGATAAGGAACTTCTGAAGAAGGAAAATGGTTTATTGGTGTTTGCAGAGTATTTTGAGTAAAGACTTATGGTTTTCAATTTTTATTTGCCAGTTGCCATCTATATTCGCAGACTAAGAAGCATCTTCAAGACCTTTAACATTGCGAAGCGAAATATAGGGAATTAAGATCATTAAGTTGACATTTTTGCAAAAGGCTTCAAAATCAGCTATTTTATATATTTTTTTCACTTTCATTTCATTTGCGTAGAGTGCTCAATCTGTTTTCCATTTGAGAAAATGTCACAAACGATCCATGGACTTCTTCTTAATGTGCAATCTCGTCCTTAAGCTTTTGATTTGCTCAATTTGGTCCCTAAACTATCGATAAATGTCCGATCTAGTCATTCCGTTCAAACCATTAAGTGATGATTGTTTTTCCTCTCTTTTTTTTCCCTTCGCCGGCCATGGCGGAGGGAAGGGCGACCCTGGGTTGGCTAGAGTCACCCTTGCCGGCATCGGGCAAGGGGTGCCCTCGCCAGATCTGGCGAGGGCTGTCCTCACCCAACGCAAGCAAGGGCTGTCCTCGCCGAACGCAGGCAAGGGCTGCCCTCACCTACGTCCAACGAGGACGGCCCTCGCCCGATGCCGGCGAGAGCGGCCCTAACCCGATGCCGGCGAGAGCGGCCCTAGCTAGCCCAGGCGAGGGCGACCCTCGCCGGACGCTGGCTTCCCTCCGTCGGCTTCCCTCCGCCGGCTTCGCCGTGGCCGGCGGAGGGAAGAGAGGAGAAGAAGAAAAAAAAAAAAAAAAAAAGGAAAAAGACCAAAATGCCCAATTTTGTTAACTTTAACTAACGAAAGGACGAAATTGGTCAATTTTCAAATAGTTAAGGACTAGATCAGATATCTATCGATAGTTCAGGGATCAAATTGAGCAAATCGAAAGCTCGGGAACAAGATTTCACATTCAGTAGAAATCCATAGACTATTTGTGACATTTTCCCTTTCCATTTCTTTGCTTAACATTTTGCGAGACGTGGAATTAGAGAATTTTATAGTTGCCCATGATTATTATTTAGATGTGGGTTTTGGAATTTGGAAATAGAAAGAGGATAAAAGAAAAGAGGATAAGAATTGAAAAAAAAAATCTAATAATTACTTGTAGAAAAGAAATTAAGACCATCGTGCTTTGCCATTAATATGATAGTCTAGTTAGAGTGGCCAGCCGAATGATTTGATTGTACAAATTAAAAAAGTTAGAGGACTTGATTGTATAAAGTAAAACTTGGAGGACCAAATCGCACAAGTCTAGAAAGTTAAGACGATGTGATTGGACAAAAATAAAATTTAGAAGACCAAATCGCATAAAGATTGAAACTTAGAAGACGAAATATGTACTTAACCCATAAGAAAGGACAAACGGCCGATCAATTAGTAAAATTAATTGAGGCGAAGTGAAATGGAGTTGATAATAAATTTATGAAAATTAAATTTTAAACAAAATATCCATACATGTAAAATTAATCATTAAGAATTTTATGGCTCTCATATTTCAAGTAGAATCTCAATTAAATAGGACTTTTAGAAAAAAATTGAATTTTAAAGTAGCTAAAATTACAGTTATATGATCTCATCTATTTAACATTTTGAATTACTTTAAGACTCATAAATCTGAAATTCAGAACTAATATCGCAATCAATTTATAAAATTCAAACTGCAGCGAAGTCTTCTTTATATCATTACATGCTCAAATTGGCAAAACAAGATAAGAGACTGAATGATAGTAATAACAAATAAGCGAAAATTGAGAGGGAGTGCGGGGGTTCAAACCACTGACCACTGTTCTAATATCCTGTTGGACAAACTATTTTTGGTAAACGTTTGAGCCGTTGGAAAACGGACTAACAATGAATTTTATGCATACGACTTAACAATCTTAACAGATGATAATTATAACAAAAGAGTAACACAAATTAAATTTACATTGATAAGTTAGACTTAAGGTTGTGCTACTTTCAATACATTTTATGAATTTCAGGAATAGTTACAATTAAAAAAAAAAAGTCATAAGATGTGCTTAAGACTTGCATAATTTGCGAATTTAGAGGAATAGACATAAATTTCCGAACTAAAAGTTGAAAGATCTATTAATTACAAATATCTTGTGTTTTGACTTGCATCCTATTTGAAATTTAAAAAATCTATCAGGTACAAAAAATCGCTCCAGTGTTAATTTGCATCCTATTTGAAGTTTTGTATTCCTGAAATTTTTTTGGAACCTGATTCAGGAAAAATGGTATGACAGTATTGATTGAGATACGCACGAAATGATATAATGGTTTTTAAAGCGATGTGACGAGATGCAACATCATCAATCTACTTCTAGCCCACATCTTTGTTGAAATATATACGAGTTTTCGACTTTGAACGGTACGTATTAAGATGACAATTCAAGAATTCATGTACATGCATGCATATATATCATTTTCTTATGCTAATTATTTTAACCTTTCAATATGGATTAATTGTTAATAGCATTTGCGGCAATGCTTAGCTATTTCCTTTTATAAAATTAAAGCCTAAATTAAAAGATCATTTGCTCCTATGACTGCCATGTGAGAATGTCCATTTGCAATCTTCAGAAGTTGGGTCGGTTGCTTTAAACACTTTCAGGAGAACAATATTTCAATGATTGAACATTTGGCGCCCCATACATATTTCAATTGGATCATGTTCTCCTTTAATTTGTTATGAGGTTTTAGTGTTCACTGTCCTTCTGACGCACATGTATGTTAAAAGATTCGCTTGTCAGTTTACGGAAAGAAAATTCGAATCGTGTTAATTGTTTGACAAAACATATTTGGGAGGTAAAAGATCCTCACTCCTGAAACTTGAATTTCCTTTGAAACAATGTGGCAGTAATGTTGATCACTGGAAGATTGGGATGACCAGTGACTTCGTATGGTAGACAATTTATGCAAACATAATAACGTAAGGGAAGATCAACAAATAGATACTTTGCCGCATTTTACGGCCTTACCAGGGAGCAATTATCATGTTTCTTGTAGGTGGCCAAAATGAAAGAGAAAAGACAAGTTCCCAGTACTGAGACACATGTTGGAACAGATGATCAAGTAAACCACATCATGAGATTGATGAATATTAATGATAAGGACAAACGGATTGTTGTCGTCATCTACGGAGAAGGTGGGATTGGCAAGACAACTCTTGCAAAACTCATATGCAGCCAAGTCTCTTGTGATTTCGATGGCTGTAGCTTCCTTGAAGATATTAGAGAAACAACTCAAGCATTAGGAGGGCTTCAGCTTATGCAAGCTAAGTTGATTTCCGATGTTCTAAAACGTAAACTTGAGGATGTTGCTTTTGTCAACAGGAGAATTGAGTTTTTCAGAGACTTATTTTGCGACATGAGAGTCTTGATTATCCTTGATGACGTGGAAAATGCGTTTCATGTCCAGAAGCTCTTTGGAGATTGCTTTGATTGCTTTGCATCTGGAAGTCGGATGCTTGTAACCACCAGAAAGAGTGTTGTCCTGGAAGAATCTCCTCATATCCGGGCTTATCATGTTAGTCGCTTCGATAATGATCAGGCTCTTCAACTTTTTATGCAGCATGCCTCTACACCAACTTCGTCATTGCATAGCAACTTCAAGCTACCGGACTTTTTTAATACTATGGTACAACTCCGACTCCCACTGTTTATTGAAATTATAGGGGCATTGTTCAGTATTAAAATGCAGCCGGAATGGAATATATTACTAAAAGCAGTTAAGAATCTCGCAGAGGTATTTTCAGAGTATTGTGGAGGGAGGATTAGACTATGAGCAGAAACAGAGATTTTTGGATATTGCCTGCTTTACCGCCGGCATAGATAGTCGAATTGCTTGGTACCTGTGGTATGACACCTCTTTTTTGCCTTCCTGCGAAATTTTGACTCCCCTAGCCAAAATTGGGGAAAACAATCAGATATGGATGCATAGCATGTTGAGGCGACTTGGCAAAGAAATCGTTCATGCGGAGAGTCTTACAGATCCAGGAAGGCGGAGTAGATTATTTAATCATGAAATAGCTCTCAACACGATAAAGCGGAAAAAGGTAAAAGTTTGGTCTGCTTTTTCTTTCCTTAATTTGTTCATCGTGAAGCATAAGAGATAGTTTTGTTGTGTTCACCGCCAAAGGAAAGGAATTACTTTGGCAGATACTGTTAAAATCTGACCATGTGTGCAATTGACGTTGCTCATCATTTTTCTTTAGGAATTTATCCTGACTAGTTACGAATCAAGAAGAGAGACCTTCCTCACTAATTCGTTTTTCTTGTCCATCACAGGGAACTGAAAAAGTTAGGGCACTCTGCCTTAACTTTCAGAGGCATACTTCAGACAAACTCACACCAGAAGATTTTAAGAGCATGCCAAACCTACGGTTTCTTCAATTGGATCATGCAGACATTGCTGGAGATTTTGCTAGCGTTTTTACAAATTTAAGGTGGCTCCGTTGGCGAGGGTGCCCTCAACAACTGCAAGGAACTAATTTTTGCTTGGGAAACTTAACCATTCTCGACTTGTCATGGAGCAAAGTCACGGAAGACTGGAAAGGCTGGGATCAAATAGAGGTAGTTTACAATTCATTGCTATAGTGAAATCGCCAGTCCAATGTAACTATTTATGAAGTGAACTCACGCAAATATTTGTCCTATTTTGCAGATGAAGAACTTGAGAGTTCTAGATCTCACAGGATGTGTTGACTTATTAGTCATTCCTAAGTTCTCTGGCTGCAAAAATCTGGCCATGTTGATTCTGGAGCAATGTTCACAATTGATCAAAATAGATCATTCAATTGGCCACTTGCAACACTTGGTTATCTTGAATTTGAAATTCTGCACAGAGCTTAGCATGTTGCCGGTAGAAGTGGGTCAACTGATAGCTCTGAAAGAGCTTCTCATGGACGGGACTTCGGTACAAGAAATTCCCATCTCCATTGGTCATTTAAAGCAGTTAGAAACTCTGAGTGCCTCAAATTGCTTCACTGAGTCAGCTACCAAGAACAATATGTCACCTGACGAATATCTCACTTCTTTCACTGGATGGCACTGGAGTCACAGCGCTTCCCGATTCGGTTGGAGAGCTGGTCAGACTTAAACACTTGTCATTAAGGGATTGCTGTCAAATAAGACAACTTCCAAACTCCATTGGCAACATAGGGAGATCCTTAGTCGAGTTAGACGTGTCGGGGACGGGCATTGTCAAGTTTCCACATTCGCTAAAAAATCTGCAGAATTTGAAGTTGCTGAGAATGGATTCTTGTTTCTTCAGAGAGTTCCCTCCTGATATCGGAGAGCTGACCAGCCTCAGAGAAATACACGCCTGCTGGTGTCGGAGTCTCGAGGGGGGCATTCCAAGTGAGATTGGAAAACTGCATAATCTGAGAATCTTGAGGCTGCGGCATTCAACTATTTCCAGCATACCGGCGGAGATCCACCAACTTTTCAATATTCGAACACTTGATTTACTTCACTGTGACATGATCAAAGAGTTGCCAAGGCTTCCCTCTAGCATAACAGTTTTGTATGTAGCTGATGAACTGAAGTCGTCGCATTTGCCATAGCTAGGAAAGGTATGCCACTGATGAAGACTAGGCTCTAGAGACCCTGGAGAAATGATGGCCTTTTCCATTTACCTCTCGTTTTCATTCCAGAATTCCAGATTTGAATATGGATATCAACAAGAAGATGTGTTTTTCTGAAGTTTGCAAGGTGGTTTCATCTGAAAGCATGGTAACTTTATATGTGTGGATACGCATTACACCCCTATCTACCTATTTCCATAACAACCGAGGCGAAAATTCCTAATGCAGCATCACTTCGGACCCATCTCACAGGTAACTCAGAAGCTTGGGTGTCTACTAATTTGAATAGTACGCGGATCAGCATGCAGACTTTTATGCTTAGTCTCCAAAGATTAGAATAGATTCTGCTAGACATTATCATCTCATAAATAGTAATTAGAAATGTATATACGTCTCTAATTCTGTTCGGTGGGTCCATAACGTGAGAGTCCCTTTTTAAGAGATTATACTTATCTTTCTAGAGTCAAGGTTTGGAGCAAATTAATGTCTCTTTCATGCAGCTCGGTTGACATTTTACCGCAAATGTTACAAGGGGAGGCCGGTCGTTCTTTAGTAAAATTTTGACTATATTTACTGGAACAAAAAAATTTTGAAAAAAATGAGTTTCCTAAAATTTTGAATCTCATATAGTATCCCATGAAGGGAATGCTCCAGTTGAAAAAGCTACCCGATCCTAAGTAATGCTTGTGTTATCAGCTCCGGTCGTAAGTGTAACGCATTAGATTAACACATGTTTTTCCACAATCAAATATGCCCCCGCAGTACACTTGCTCGCAATTTTCCTTACGAGAGTGTTTTTGTTTTTCTCTCGGTCTCTAACCTCCACATGAGCACACCCACACCGTTGCTTGTAACTTGCATGCACTCTTTTGCACGTGCAACGGGGATTATGACAGTTATTTTCTCTTCAGTAACTCTTCCCGCCAGGGGAACTTTGAAAGTTGTGGGCTGGACTTGGGTCATGGGCTTGCCCCAAGTCCAAAACCCAACATCTCTCGCTCACATGCGATGGGCCCGATGCACAGTCCCCGTATTTGTACATCCCACTTAGATATAACGTTTATCATTCGCAAACAGATAAACTCATTAGGTATATTGATCGTGCGACCAATAAGTATACCTGCATTATACTTACTATGCATAGGTTAAGTTACATAAAAGCCATCATAAATAATCTTGTTGTACTTAAGGCCAGAAGAGGGCTGGCCTCCCTCGCCCATGGCCGACAACCTCTGTTGACCCCTTCGGCAATGGCTGACGACGACGGTGGCGCCCCACTAGCGAACACGCCTCTCCCTTTTTCTTTATTTTCAGTTTTTTTAAATAAAATGTTTGTATTTCCTTTTTAGTTTTTAAAACTAATTTACATAAAATAATAATAAAAAAAATACCACGTAGAAGAGATAAATTAATTTTAAAATGCCACATCAGCATTTTCCATTTGTTAAATTGACGGTGTATACAGAAGGACTCGATTATACCAATATAACAAGTTTTAGACTCGATTATGCTTTTTAAAAGTTTTAGGCATCAATTGTATTTTCGTAATAAGTTTAGGACTTTTAATGAACTTATCCTTAAAATCTAATAGCAAGTGATAATCTACTATTGATGACAAAATTGTAATTTCATTAATAACTTACATATAGTCGACCAGAATGACAAATTGTTGGTCACCTTTTACAGCCCTTTTATTTACCATCAATTCCAAATTTACTGCTGAAATTATATATTTACGATCAACAGAACAAACTGCTTCAACGTTAGAAATCTGCCAAACCATTATATGGACTCAATGCCAAACTGCTTGAATCATCCTGCAACTGGGTTAGTCCATCCAAGTATATCCCTATGACATGCTTCCTACAATCGACCTATAAAAATCCAGAAATCGTAATTGATGGTCTCTGGTTTGCAGCAAGAGACAGGAGAGTGAAACTGACAATGGACTAATCAAAAGGGCTGGTTACAGGTCGAGAGATGCAGAATATAATGTACAGCAGCGTTCTGCAACATGGTAGATAGCAAAATCTTCACTTCATCAAGTCCTGGATGAACAGAATGACAGGTCTTCCTTCCATCAACTGAACAGAACTTGTCATACAGCATCAAGAAGAAGAAAAATCTCACAGAAGTTGGAATTAAACTCGCAGAAATCACCTGCAAGGTTGGCAAAATGGTACTTCTATCCAGTCAAAGGCCCTTCAGTTTCTTACTGTGGCATCCACATAATGCAATGCTGTTGATCCCTGATTTGTAAGGTCTACCATCTCAGCTTATCTTCACCAGCGACCTCTTGATCTTCAACATGTTGTCCAGAAGAAGTTCAAAACCGAACTCCCTTCCCAATCCAATCCCGGAGTAATCTGAAGAAACGTTGATTCTTGTGAGGAAACGACATCGTATTATTCAACAAAGTTTAATATATATATATATATATATATATATATATATATATATATATATATATATATATATATATATATATACATCAAAATAAACCCTAAAGTGGTAAAGATCCATTTACCCTTCTTACTTCTAACACTCCCCCTCAAGCTGGAGTATAAATATTAATCATGCCTAGCTTGTTACAAATATGTTCTATCCTTCCACTACCCAAGGATTTAGTGAAGATGTCTGCAAGTTGTTCACTGGTTCGAATATGACTAGGAAGAATTACTCCACTCTGCAACTTCTCTCGGATAAAATGACAACCAACCTCAATGTGTTTTGTTCTCTCATGAAACACATGGTTGGAAGCTATATGCACTGCAGCTTTATTATCGCACCATAGAGTCATAGGTACTAAATCTTTAAAGCCTAACTCAGTCAATAACTGTCGAAACCACACTAATTCACATGTCACTTGTGCCATGGCTCTATATTCTGACTCAGCACTGGAGCGAGCAACAACACTTTGTTTCTTACTTTTCCATAATACCAGATTTCTTCCAACTAAGGTACAATACCCAATAGTTGATCTTCTATCATATGGAGACCCAGCCCAATCAGTATCAGAAAATCCTTCAACCCTGATATGATCATGATTTTGGTAGACAATTCCTTTCCCCGGAGCTTTCTTCAAATACCTCAATATCTGAATAACTGCATCCCAGTGAGATGTATGAGGGGAAGACAAAAACTGGCTTACTACACTAACAGGAAAAGCAATATCTGGTCGGGTAACTGTAAGATAATTCAGCTTACCTACCAGTCTTCTATATCTCTCGAGATTATTAAAATTTTCTCCTCCATTAGCAACCAATTTAACCCCTTGTTCCATGGATAAATCAAGAGGCTTTGATCCCAACATACCTATCTCAGTGAGCAAATCCAAGACATATTTTTCGCTGTGACAGAACAATACATTTCTGTGATTGTATCACTTCAATTCCTAGGAAATATTTCAATTTTCCTAAGTCTTTAGTTTGAAACTGTTGCTGAAGATAGATTTTTAGCTCAACTATACCAACCAAGTCATCTCCCGTGATGATAATATCATCAACATACACAATCAAGAATAGTTTGCCTCCCTCTGATTGTTTATAAAAGAAAGAATGATCATTTTCACATCTTGATAGCCCGAAAGATAGTACAACCTCAGAAAATCTTACAAACCATGCCCATTGAGATTGTTTCAAACCATATAAAGACTTTTTTAATTTGCAAACTAATCCAGACTCCCCCTGAGTAACAAACCCCGGAGGTTGCTCCATATAAACTTCTTCGTGAAGAGTGCTATGCAAGAAAGCATTCTTAACATCAAGCTGAAATAAATGCCAGTTATATATTGCAGCAAGAGAGATCAAAATACGAACAGAAGTAAGTTTGGCAATAGGAGAAAATGTATCTAGATAGTCAACCCCATACACCTGAGCATACCCTTTAGTAACAAGCATTGCTTTTAAACGAGCAAAAGAACCATCGGGGTTGACTTTTACAGCATATACCCATCGACAACCAATAGCAGTTTTGCCTAGAGGAAGTTGTACTAAGTCCCAAGTTTGATTAATCTCGAGAGTCTTTAATTCTTCTTCCATTGCTGTCCTCCAGCTAGAATTTTGTAATGCCTCAGCGATAGATTTGGGGATAGGATATTGTTCAATAATAGTTAAAAAAGCTCGAAAAGGAGGAGACACAAAGGAGTGTGAAATAAAATTTGCAATAGAATGTTGAGTACAAGTACGTGTACCTTTGCGATGAGCAATAGGAATATTAAGATCAAATACAAGAGGAGAGTCAGCTAATGGCGGATCTGAAACAAAAGATGACGTAGTAGTGACGGGAGGAGCGGGGGGAGTAGCAGCGACACGAGGACGTCGAGTATAAACTTGGAGAGGAGGTGATTTCTCTGTAGATATTGGTGATATAGTAGGAATAGTAGACCGAATGGTGGTCACATACAAGTCTTCATCCAATTCAAACACATCAATTGGAACATAATGATAAGGAGTGGACTCAAAAAATTAAACATCAGCTGTTATAAAATATTTTTTCATTAACGGAGAATAACAGCGATATCTCTTTTGAGTGCAGGAATAACCCATAAACATACACTTGATTGCCTTGGATCAAGCTTTGATACTCCAGGTCGATGATCACGAACAAAACAGACACAACAAAAAATACGGGGTGGTAGGACAAATAGTGGTTCATTAGGAAACAAAGTAGAAAAATGAATACCACCTTGCAGAACAGAAAGAATGCATGCTATTAATGAAACATGCAGTTAGAACAGCATCAAACCAAAATGTTTTGGGGACCTTCATCTCAAATAACATGGATCTAGTAACTTCCAATAAATGCCTATTCTTCTTTTCAGCAACACCATTCTGTTGTGGAGTAACAGGACAGGAAGACTCATGGATCATACTATGTTTGAGTCATAAAATCAAAAAAAGATGTGGAAAAGTACTCCTTAGTATTATCAGAACACAGAACTTTAACATACATGCCAAATTGAGTATAAATTTCAGATATAAATGCACGAAAAATAGAAAATAATTCCGAACGATCTTTCATTAAATATAACCAAGTAACTCTGGAATAGTCATCGACAAAAGTAACAAAATATCTTAAACCCGAATTAGAAACCACATGACATAAACCCCAAATATCTAAATGAACTAATAAAAAATGAGATGCTGCTCATTTAATGACTCGAGGTGTGTAACTAACACGATGTAATTTGCCAAGTTGGCATGACTCGCACTCTAGACTAGAAAGAGATTGAAAACTAGAATCAAACTTTTGAAGACTACGTAGAGAAGGATGACCAAGACGACAATGGATTTGATGTGGTGACGCAACACTTGAGAAAGCAATTGAAGAAGCATCTTCAAGTACATATAGCCCCCTTCCTCACATCCTCTACCAATCGTCTTCTTCGTAGCCAGATCCTGGAAAATACAAGAATCAGGATAAAAAGTTACTGAACACTGAAAGTTTTTAATTAACTTACTAACAGACATGAGGTTACATGGAAATTGTGGAAGATAAAGTACTGAAGACAACGGTAATAAAGGAGTTGGGTTAACTGTGCCAATTCCCTTAACATGTGTAGGTGATCCATTGGCTAGAGTAACTATGGACGATGATGGAGAAAGAGAGGAAAATATACCTGAAAGACCTGACATGTGATCAGAAGCCCTTGAATCAATGATCCAAGGACGAGAAGTAGCTGAAAGGCATGCAGTAGCATTACCTGTCTATGCCAAAGTAGCAGTGAAAGAAACAGGCTGTGAGATTTGAGACTGTTTGTACCGAGCATATTCCTCACCAGACATAACCACTATCTTGTCTTCAGATGACTGTGGAGTATAGTTAATATTAGATGCCATATTAGCGAACTGGTGCTGCTGCCCTGGTCTGCCATGTAGCTTGTAACAAAAATTTTGAATATGACCAGGTTTGCCACAGTAATGACAAACTCGTGTAGTCCTAGAATTATCAGTAGATATGGGGAATTGTCCAGAAGGATGCTGTTGACCTTGACCTCTTCCTATTTCTATGCCTTAGCCTCCTCCTTGAACACCACGCCCACTATATCCGCCACGGGTTCCTCCATCACTCCTATTACTACTACCAGTTCGAGTCTGGGACACAAGAGTTGAACTTCCCATCGTAGATGTAGTATCCTGAGAAGACTTACGAGATACTCAAAGAACTCGAGCAAACATATCTGTGAGTGACGCGATATTCTCTCTTCCAAGGATCTGAGACCTAACAATTTCATACTCAGAACCAAGACTTCATAAGAATCTCATTACAGCCAATTGTTCCCTCTGACGTTGCATTTGTTGAACATCAGCTGAAATAGGGAGAACAACATTTAACTCCTCATACAATCTCTTAAAGTCTGCAAAGCACTGGGTAATAGAGCGTCCATTCCTTTCAAATCGATAAAACTCCTGCGATAGCTCATAAATCCGTGACAAATTATCTTGGCCAAAATACAACACATTCAAATACTCACATAGTTCTCTAACTATATCAATATGAGTTACCATGTCAACTACATTATTCTCCATAAAATTCAGCATTTGGCCAAGAATACGTGCATCAACACCATCCCAAGTTACATCATCGCTGGACTTGGGCTTAAACTCAGTTAAGTGTCTATGTTAATTCCTGCCTGTCAAAATAAGCTTCACGATTTTCTTCCATTGGTGGAAGTTAGCACTACCTGCAAGCTTCCTATCAGTAATTCGATTAGACGAAGAGGAAATTCGATTAGACGAAGAGGAAATTACCTCAGTTATCACAGTATTATTCTTCTCAGGATCTACTTCAATTGTACCCTTCGAGTGATCACCCATTTTCCAAATAATAATAAGCAAACTCTGACCTTAGCTTCCGTCAAACAACTCAGCCTCAATAATTTAATAACCCAATATTACCACACAACTTTCAGACCACCAATGTACCCATGCAGCAACTATTTTGCTTCATCACAAAACAAACCAGAAAACAAACCAGGCTCGAGAGCAGCGACAAATCGCTGTGGAGTATATCACTAATGCATTACAGCGAAAAGCGGCACTTTCGTTGAGCAACGCGAGTCTAGGGAGCGTGGGTGGACAGCAGCGCAAGGCTAAAATCGACAGGGAAAGACACGACAGCAGTGCAAATATATCACATAAGGCCAGATATTTTGTTACTGACACAAAATCACTGACAGCAGCGACCTCAATTGGTGGCAACTTGAAGTGGGTGGGCACGGTGGCTGCAACACCTAGATAGGGACTGAGCAACGAGCACCCTTTTTCCTTCTTTCGTCCCCCAACCCTCTCTCCGCGCGAGCAGCGCGAGCGAGCTGTGCGAGCATCGTGAGCCGCGCGAAGAAGGGAGAGGGGCGCTCAAGTGGCGGGGACATTCAACGGTGAGTGACGGCAACAGCTGATTATTCCGGCGAGTCGACGGCGGCGAGTGGCTGCTCCGTCGTCTAGGGTAAAGCCCTAGGCTCTGATACCATGTGAGGAAACGTACATTGTATTATTCAATAAAGTTTAATATATATATACATCAAAATAAACCCTAAAAGTGGTAAAGACCCATTTACCCTTCTTACTTTTAACAATTCTGAATCATCATTTCATTATTTACTAGGAACATGAGCTACTGCCTATCTAATGTTTCAGCAAGCAGATAAGTTGAAGTAACACAATCTCTTGATCAGTCTCCAGCAGTCAAAGTACCAACTAACTGGTAAGACACTAATAGCAAGTAATGGCTCATTCAATCACGTGTAATTGGTTTGACATTCTACTAGTAGCATGATGGCATATGAAGAATTTCATATTCACACGAAAATTACTCACGTATTTACATATCACAGGCATGTTTTTGCTTTTAGTTTTATGGAAATCTTCATTGGAGCATGATACCATATCATGCAATGGGGTTTGAGCATAAAAATGTACAAACAGGGACGCTCTCAAATGTCAACACTGCAATATGTTGTGTTACTTACAAACTAAACTCTCTTTCAATAACTCATCCATTTTCCATGTTTCCTCTTACAGGTTTTATTTCACACACAATCGATGTCTCTGATTCTACTATGGAAATTTCATTTCTCCAAAGAATTCTCAATAATGAACAATTCTGAAACCCACTGCTTTCGATGAAACCTCAAAACAACTAACTTAGACAATTTGGATATGCTTGCTTACTCACATGAAGCAGCGCAATATTACATCTTATTACATCTAAAATATAAGATAAAAATTTCAAACTTCGTTAGAACAAAGGCGTAGATTGCATGAAATAAGAAAAGTTTACTTCTGGCAATTCATTTTCTCAAGATCACTCCATGTCCAATCCGGCATGACTGTAACACAGTCCTGAAATTTGGAGCATCAGGTTTCTCCTAGAATTTTGGAGCCACAAACAAATAAAAGTACTAGCACGTAGATTCTTATGCCACGAAAATTTACCAAGTCCTGCTTGGTGAATCCATCAACTTGTAGATCTAAGTTTTTCGCAAATAGTTTTTGCTCTAAACAGAAAAAGAACTGCTAGAGTTGGTACTTGCTGATAGTTTATAGATCAACGAGGAATGATACAGTGCATTAAATTGGGTACTTCAATACTGACCACATTTTCGCAGTCCATATGAAAATTATTTCTTGAATCTCATCTTTACCTCCGAAGAAGCACAGATTAAGTAGTGTGACAATGGGAAAGAGAAATGTCGCTGCAAGAAAACAGGAAAAAAGAAAGGAAGAAAAACAACAAAATTGAAATATTCGCCTCGCAGACTCTGTCGGAAATAATAAGGCCTACCAATTGTATATGCAGAGAAAAAGTGCGGTACTTACATTGGAGAAAGAAATAAACTCCAACCTCTTTTAATTGGAAATAGAGAGCACCCTTTGCAGCTTGCTGTTAAGATCACAACATGTATCAAGCACCACATTGATATTGGCACGGACAATCACAGTGCCTTGAGAAGCAACTTTTATAATGCCTCTAACAGGGCTAATCCTGATTGTTGCAAATATCCTTAAATTCCAGACTTCTGCACTTTGATAGGTCTGGCAACCTGTCAAGAGAATGGCATTCAGACATAGAAAACCTTCTCAATTGAGATGCTTGTTCGAGACCATCAAGGTTCTTCATGTTACAGCCAGATATCTTCAACACTTGCAGGAGCCTTAGGTTCCCTAGACCAAGAATTTCCGATGCATTGCAATTATGGAGCTCCAATTCGGATAGAATTTCCAGATTAGAGAAATTCATCCCCTGGATCTGGCAATTCTTGAGAAGTAGTTTTGATAAGCTTGAGGAAAGTTGTGGAAGGTCTAGCAGGTTTATGCAGGACAAATCAAGTTTTTTAAGTCGAGTAAGAGCATTAAATTCTTCTGGTAGACTAGTAACATTTGGAAGGCACAGCTTTAGGGTTTCTAGGTTGGATAAACTTGATATCCAGCCAAAGCTTTCCATTTGGGACAGCTCAAAGGCAGATATTTCCTCCTCACCAGGATCATTAACTAATTCCAAAACTTTCAAATCTCTCAAATATGAAAAATCCTGAACTATCATGTTTTTGGTTCCCCAGCACAAACTCCCTAGACTAGAAGGTAATCTTGGTAGAGTATGAAGTTCATCACACTCGAGCAAGTGGAGAGTCTGGAGAAGAGAAAGCTGGCAGATGCTTTCAGGTAGGCTACCGATCAGGGTAAATGATAACTCCAAGATTCTCAAAGATGATAACCCTGAAATATCACACAAAATTTTCCCATTCAAACTTCGGCAGTCAGAAAACGTTATAACTTGCAACTTCCCTAGATTTGTAATATCTTTAGGGAATTTACTAATGTGAGTATTCTCCATTCTCAGCACCTCCAATCTATCCAATTTTCTTATGGATTCTGGCAATATCTTAATTCTGGTGTTTGACAGATCCATCATCTGAAGTGACTTAAGCATACCAATGGAGTCCGGAAGTGCAGTTATCCGCCGGCAGTCTCTTAAGGACAACTCTACAAGTCCCTCCAACAACTTAACAGAATTTGGGAGTCCTGGGATAATGGCTTCACCCAATGCGAGATATGACAGAGTACGTAAACAACCAATAGACTCGGATATTTCAGCCAAATTTTTGCAGCTGGAAGCGCTAAGAATTTTAAGTTGCTGCATAGAACCTTTTACGAAACGAAGGTGACGTATGGAAGTTTTATCAATCAAAAGCTCTTCCAAATTATTCAAGGAACCCATCTCTTCTGGGAGCAGGGCAATCTGAGTGGACTTGATGTTCAAGGACTTCAAATAATTCAAATTGCCGATGGATCTGTCAATAAGTGACAAATGAGAACATCCTTCAAGAATCAGTCTTTCTAATTTGCTATCAGCTGGGAAGCATGGCGTTTTACATAATTGACTGCAACCAGTTAGCTCCAAAACCTTCAATTTGTTTGCCTTCTGTGTAAGAAAGAGACAAAAAAAGGTTCAGATCTATAAGCTACTCTTCACAAAAAGTCTAAAAAGGACCGTGTGCAATACCTCCATTATTTGTTTCCAACTTTCCCAGTCATCTGCCACTGCACTCCCGGAAAGATCAAGAATGACCAAGTTCTCTACAGACAATACAAGAGGCTCGGAGCTCTTACAGCAGCCACGCCAATCAAGCCATCTTAATTTTAAAAGAAGAGCAGTAAAATTTCCTCTCATATTGGCTCGATCCAACTTAAGGAACCTTAAGTTCAATAGCGGGCCAGATTCGTCAGATGTGAAACAGTCATTGGATTCTTTGTGAAAGGTGAGAGCAAGGGCTTGAACATTTGGAGCACCCTACCAGTTTGAACATAAAGTTAATGAATAGAACTTTGAGCTTTGACACAAAACTTTGTGCTTTCTACAGTTCTTCTACAAATTAATTTTAAAAGAGAATTGGGTAACTTGAAAAGAAAATCAACTGCAGCTAGAAAAGAAAATAGTTCTGGCTTTCAGGTTTACCTCTTTCATTGATAGGGTAGATACAGCTTCATCATGCACCCACAACCTACTTCGGTTACAGGGGATAGGATCTTCATCTAACACAATTTTTCTGCCTAGAGTTCTCAGTAGATCATGCATCAATAGCTCATCGTTTTCTCCAATTTTCACCAAAGACATTACAAGGAGAGCTTCGATCCCACTGTTAGGGTAAAGTGTACAGTCTTCCCACATATAAAAGGCGATTCTCCCATCCTTTCCAACCAGAAAACATGCTATATCCAGAAATATTTGCTTTGCATATATATCTAAAGCATCGTAACTTATCTTCAACACAGGTTCGACTTTCTCATTAGGAGCATCTTTCAATTTTTGCAACGTATCTTTCCATGTACCCACCGATTTTTTAAACAAACTCGAACCTGTCACCTCAAGTGCTAAAGGAAGTCGCCCAGTAGCTGATACAATGTCCCGGGAAATGCTTTCAAAGCCCTTGCTAGGAGAATTACTTTGAAAAGCCTGCTTCGAAAAAAGTTGAAGAGCTTTATCTTCTTCCATTGGTTCAATCTCATAAGTTTCAGCATCTTCAAACTTCAAAAGGATGTCGCTCTTTCTGGAAGTCACAATAATCCTGCTTCCAGGACCAAACCAACTAAGCTCCCCGACAACCGCATCGAGATGGTTAACATCTTCCACGTCGTCAAGAAGAATGAGGACCTGCATATTGCGAAAGCCGTTTGCAAGAACGTCCCTAGCATCATCAGAACATCCGAACGGCACGCCTTTTTTTCTTCGGAGGTGTGAAATTAATTGATTTTGCAAGGACAAGATATCATGTTGATGTAATTCTCGAATTTTCTGAAGATAACTATAACCTTGAAAGCGATCATACAGTTGATTGTAAACAACTTTCGCAAGCGTAGTCTTGCCAACCCCCCCAATACCATTTATTCCTATGACTCGAACATTACCACCGCATATTTCAATTACTTGTCCATTGCGATGCACAACACCGAGCTTTCTCATAATCTCTTGCACGTGATGGTCAACTCCGACTAAACATTTTGTCACAGATAGTCGACCCTTCTTCACCTTTTGGTAAACAATTGAGAGGAGTTCGTCTATGAGCTTGGAATGATGCCTACAGAAATCAAATTATGAGAAAGTAAATCAGAACAATAGTAATACAGCAGAGCAAAGCAGAACGTGCAGAGTTGAACCAGAAGCGATGCACCATGAGGCAGGAACACAGGAGGCATTTAATGCACTTCCAAAGATCCTGCATTTCAATGGTCTAACTTGGTCTGAAAGCAAACGGTTAACTGGAGTTGCTAAACATAAAAGCTTGAAAAAGCAGAATAATGTCAGAGATAGCATGACTGGTTTATGATCTGGCAAATCAATTTTAAATTGAAATGGATTACCCGTTATGTATTTTTGCAGTTTCAAATCCCTTTATCCTTCCAATCTCTTCAAGAGCCAGCTTCCACTTCTTGATGATCTCGCTATCAACCCCATCCCTCTTGTGTTCGAGAAAGCATTTCTCGAAAGAATTTTTCTGGTCTTTCACATCCAAGGGCTCAATCTCATAGAAAATGGGAATGATGTCTCGACTCATCGTTTTCTTGCATTCCAATATTTCGATCAACTCCATGAGGCAGCTTTTGCTGGAAGCATAATTCCTGGAGATGATGGCAATCAAAACCTTTGACTGTTTGATTGCTTCAATCAGTGCAGGCTTGATCTCTTCTCCGACAGACAGCTCATCATTGTCACGATATACGTGTATCCCAGCTTGTGTCAAGCTATTGTAGAGGATATCTGTAAAACCCTTGCGAGTATCTGGTCCTCTAAAACTCAAGAACACATCATAGTTGGTACTAGCCAAGTCAGAGCTTGATGATGATGACGAAGAGGGGGATTCCTGTCAAATGAGTAAATTGAGTTTATCACATTCATTGTTGAATGTTGACTACATCTATTGTGGCTGGAAAGGAGACATTGAAACTGGGCCTTGGGAACGATTGCCTCAATTATGCATTCGAATCAGAATATATCCATGCTCTGTAAATGCTTCTCGCTAATCTAATCTAATACGGATATAGCATGATAATCCAATAAATGGCGATCCTAGTTACAAGATATGAAACTTGAATCTCGTTGCATACAATTGAAGTATGGCTCTCACAAATTTTGTAGAGGGGTATGTTTTTGTTCCGAAACATTCTCTACTGTAACTTACACTCTGTATTTGCATGAAGTAGATATACTGTAACCATCGATAAATCAAATCCCCTGGCCAGAATAGTAAACAGAAAGAAAGAAATACAAGGGCCAGTACAGGATCAAGACGCGAAGTCAATGAATCTAACCGTGGTAGTCCTCCGCCTCTTTAGGGAAGCAGCGATGGCGATCACGCCAAGAGCCATCGCAAGCAGTAGTCGAAATCGAAGCGTCGAAACACTCCCGAGAAATAAGAAGAACACGGCCAGCTTCACAGTCCTCCATTCCATCTTCTTCTGCGACCCTCTTCCCCTGCCCGCCTGTGGGAGGCGGATGATAACGAGGGAAGCCACTTGCGACCGTACCTACACAAAAAGGTGTTGACTCCGACTTTCAAAAAGATTTTCACATGCTCCCCTATCATATTCTTTCTCTGGCCTGAGGGACTTAAAAAATAAAACCGAACGGTCAATTCTAAGGTAGAAAAAAAATATATAATAATAAGCACCTCTGCCCTAAGCATCTAAGCATCTAAATGCATGCGACTAATAACCATGCTATTCTTAGACAAAATTTATGGCTAGAAATTTCTATTTTTATTGTCTAGACAAATTTCTGAGTAAAAATACATGTTAATTTTACAAAATTTTCCCCTCTCCCAAACGAGCAGTGAAGGAGGGTAACAACTGACAGTAAACAGCGATCTGCTAATAACGAGGGCATGTAATAAATAGAAAAATAGAAATTCTTCACTTTTGAATTCTATTTCGAATTTATTTCTAGACTAAATAATTGTTTCAGAAATAAACAATAACAATATTAGGTTATCAAATAGAATTTTATTTCAAACCTGTTCTCAAAAATTAAAATATAAATCCGTCCCAAGCAGCTTGTGTGATCCACCAGTTCTACCAACTAAACTCTTTGACTAATTTAGTCAATATAGAGGTGCGCTTGAAACGAGGGCCGTGCTGTCATTGTACGAGGATGGGCCCTTCCCCAGAAGGCCCGGCGGTCGGGGTATAAGTGTCTTCTTGCTCATAACAGTAAAGTAAAAAGAAATCAAAGAGAGAGAATGGCCGGTGGGGCAAGGGTCGGTGATCCATGCAGGGAAAACGAAACAGCTAAAAATTCTTTAGTAAATAGAACAGCGAGGTCAAAAGAATTCCCAAACAAAAAGCAAACGACGGAATGGCAATTGCGAGGCAGCAGCCGCTGGGCCGTGTCCTCAACGAGGGCTGATGATCTTATGGCCAAGGCTCGAGGGCTAGCCATTAGCCATGAGAAAAAGTAAAAAAAAAAAAAAATCCTAAACATAATATATCGATACCAATTGAATCATAAACATTTTAATTGAATTAATTGAATCATAAATGTTTTCATATTTGTACCAGATTAGTTCATCCGGCAAATTTAGATCGAAAATTGTTGACATAAGTAATTGTGGTCTTACATAACACTTCATGCACTAAGATGAACAAACTTTATACTTTTTTAATTTTTTTATCCTTTTTTTTTTTCTGTTCTCTTTATTCGTTGGCTAGCGACCTTGCCAACCAGAGGCTAGTGGCCCTCGCCAGCCAACAAGTGAGGGCCTCCGCACCCTTGTGGGCCATTGGCGAGGGCGCAAAGGCCCTCATTGTTGCCCTTGCCCGCCACAAGTGAGGGTTACTGTGCCCTCATCTTTGACAGGTGAGGGTTTCAACTCTCGACTCAATTTGGACAAGGGCTGACGCGCTCACTTGTGGCTGATAAGGGCGAGGTGCCCCTCACCAATGGCCCGTGAGGACGTAGGGGCCTTTGCTGCCGGCCAAAATAAAGAGAAAAGAAAAAAAGGAAAAAAATAATTAAAAAACATGGAAAAAAATATTTAAAAATTATAAAATTTGTCAACGTCAATGCTGGTAGTGCTACATAAGGCCACCGATAGTGTCATGTGACTCACGTAGGACCGCCAGCATCAATGTCAATAATTTCTAGCTTAAACTAGTCAGATGGACTAAATTAGTACTAATGTAAAAATGTTTATGATTCAATTAATCCAATTAAAATATTTATGACTAAATTGGTACCAATATAATAAGTTTTAGACTTTTTTGATACTTTTACCCACTAGCCATCACCGCTACCATAGCAACTATTAGGAATTGCAGAGTTGCAATGCGAATCGCGACTTGCTTGTGGCTCATCATGAATCGAAACTGGGCTCGACTAGGTTGCTGTGCTACCTCCTACGCCAATCGGGACTCGCTCATCTCTCATCGCGAATTCCAATTCGCCCAACAAATCTTCCTTCTCCTTCACCACCTTCAATGGCTTCCTTGCTTTTAGCCATAGCTCGGCGGTGTGTAAGTGTTGGCGCCCTCCCCGATTCATCGACTGACTTTTAACCGAGAACAGAACCATGAAATCCTCGCTTCTTTTCTCGACTTACTGCCGAAGCCGGCACTTCTAAGAACGATGCGGGAGTCCAAACCCTCCGGTGCCCGTTACATCCAGGTCGATCTCGTGCAAGTATTCACCGACCTGTTCGAAGCAAGGGTCGTTGATCCTCGACGACATCCCAGTGAGAATTCCCGACCCTCGCCGGTGATGCAAGGGTGGCACCACTCTCACCCCCGAAAACCCCTACAAGGCCGGTGCCAACCTCTCTTATGCATACTCTAAAGACTGTACAGTTTATTCTCAACTTTCAACCATTACACGTTATTCCGTTTTAACATTATTTTAATTATTCATTATTTTTCTTTCGTTAATTATAATATAAATAATATAAAAAACAAAAAATAGTTAAAATTAGATAAATGTACCAACTTTAATAAAAATAATTAAGATATTTCAAACAAATAAACACAAGTAAAATGAAAAGGAAAAAGGCCTTAATAATAAAAAGAGAATGGTAAAAATTGATTAATCAATTTGTATATTTAAGGGCAAATTAATGTAAAAAATTAATTAATTAACAATAATATTAAAATTTTGTAAAATGGACATGATTAATCGAATTGCAAGATGATATTTTTAAATATTTTTAATTGATCAATTAGTTTTTTTTTTTTTTGCATTAATTGACTATTTAGGGTTCCATTTAAGTTGTGCCTAGGACCTTGGCGCCTTGGCTTGGGACCATCGAGGTTGAGCCCGGGACTCTAATAGTTTGACCTTGGTCCATTGAGGGTGGGCCCTTAGACCTTGATCCAAGACTTAGGTTTATCAAGGCCTAGCCTAGGATCCAAGCACGAGTGCTAAGGTCTTGGGCTCAACTTAAATGGACCAAGCCACAGGCATCGAGGTTTTAGGCTTGGCCTCAATGGACCCAAGTTTAGGGATCTAGGCCTAGCCTTGATAATATTGGACTTGGCATCGAGGGACTTGGGCGTGGGTGCTAGGGTCATAAGTCCACCCTCGATGGACTTGGGCATAAGTGCTGTAGCCCCGGGCTCGCCCTCAATGCATCGGCGTTAGCCTCGACGGACCGAGGCTTGGGCATCGAGTCCCAAGAATGGCCTTGATGGACCCAAGCTCAAGTGAGGGACACAAGTGTCAGGGTCTCAAGCCCAGCCTTGATGTGACCGGGCCTCAAATGGAGAGGACTTGATCTCAGGCACTAGGGTCTTGGAATCAACCTTAATGGACTTGGTCTCCATGGACTGAAGTGTGGGCATCGGGATCCTAAGCATGGCGTCAATGGACCCGAGCTCGATGCTAGGACCTAGGCACTGGCACCAAGGTCTTGGGCTTGGCCTCAATGAACCCAAGCCAAGCACCCAAGTACCCAAACACAAGCGCCGAGGTCCTAGGCCAAGCCTCGATGGACTTAGGTGTAGGTATTGGGGTTAGGGAAAGGCCCATGCCTGGGTCTTGGGAAAGGCGCTAAGGACCCATCCTAGATGGACCTAGGAGCAGGTGTTGAGGACCTAGTCTTGGGCACATTGTCTCGGGCCCAACTTCGATGGACCCAGATGCGAGCATCGATGACCCAAGCATAGGCACAAGAGTCCCAAGCTTGGGCTTGTTGTTCTTGGGCACAAGCGTTGGAGGCTACAGGCACTAAGGTCTTGGGTCTTGCCTTGTGGACCCAGTAGACTCAGCCCCAACCTCTAGATCTAGGCCCGTTGCTAAGGACTAGGGAATGAGTGTTGGGGTTTTCATGCATAAACATAAAGTTTCTGATCTAAGCGTCAATACCGAGTCATAATCTGGAAAATGATTTCATTTTTCAAAAATCGAAAATCATATGAATATAAGTATAGGTTTTTTGTTGACTTATTTTTATGTGGAACAAATGGAGACTCAAGAATAGTTCAAGAATTACATTAAATAAAAAAAAAATTAGGTACGTCATTGCATGTTAAAGCAAATTTTTGAGTCTACTATCGTCATTTTCATTTTCTTTTAATTTACATGACTAAATCAGAGACATGTGCTAAATCCACCGGTCAAAGTGCATTTTTAATACATGTGCCAATCACCTTATGGTCAGAAATTGATTTCTAGAAGAGAAATAGATTTTTCTATTTCTATCTTGGATGAGTTTTTAAGCAAAAATACGTATTTGATAATAATACAAAATTTTTATTCTCAAAATAGAAAAAAATTTCTCCCTCTCAAGCGATGGCGGCGGTTGATGACTAGTGACGGACGACAATCGGCGACCATCGACCTATTGCAGCTAACTGTAGGTGGCGGCAGGCGATGAATGGTAGGCGGCGATAGGTAGTTGGCGGTGGTGCGGTCAGCTAGTAGCAAAAACGAATGATGTAATGAGTTTTTATTTTTCATTTTTATTCTAGAAAATAGAAAAATACAAAATTTTTACTTTTGATTTCTGTTCCAAACCTATTTCTAGAGTAAAATCTATTCCATAAATAGAATAATGAAATAATTTTATCAAACGGATTTATGTTATAAAACTAAGTCAGGAATAAAAAAATAATTTTGAAATAGAAATAGAATGATTATCATGCGTACTCTTAATACTCTCTCATTTTCATCTGCCGTTGGACCATTAGGTATCTCTTCTAGTTGATAAATGTATATGGGGCCTTGGCTGACTCGACACGGTCGCTCCATGCTTGCCGTATCATCGGAGAGCTAAGGCTCAACAACACCAAGCGGTTTGGCTGCAGGATTCGGCAGCGTTTTCATTCCGGCGGGGCAAGGTAAGTTTCGCCCGACCCCTCTGTTTCCCTGCAATATTTGAGCTGTGTCATCTGTCATGGTCGATAGTAGCTCAGATTTGAATGAGTGTAGAACTTGACCACAAATAATTTGCATTCCCTTTTTGCCCCGCCGTGGCCACCACCGTTTCCACTGTCTGAGGAGCCGATGATGGCCGCTGAAGCTTCTCCGCTGTCGGTTGGGTGGAAGTGGCAGTCGGTCTCCGGTGGCTAGACCTTTGAGAGAGCAAAAAAGGTATTTTCTTATTGGAACTTTGAACTACACCGTGACGGTCATTAGGTGTCGCGAGTTAAAAGAAAATCTCGCAATAATTAATTATGGGAAGGGCATGGTATAAGAATTTTATAGAAAATTCTGTGGAATATGGCGTATATTTGATAAAAATTGCATCGAACACGGAGCGGCCCCCTGATTCGTCATTGGACAACGTTCTTGTCCGTTTGTATTAGTTGGATCTGCCGGTGGATGTGCTTTTATTGAAAACATTAGATATATCTTTCAAAATGCTGAGGGAAAAAGGAATATACTAGAAATCCTGCCAACAATTAGAGGTAGAGCAAATACGTTTGACGGGATTGCTTAGGGTGGGAACCGACGACACTCATCACTCGGTCTTTTATTTCTGGAGCCCCTGCTACTTATAGTGACAAAATATAAATAATAGAATAAATGAAAACATATATATATATATATATATGTAAAATAGGAGAAAATTATACTAATTATAATATATATATAATGTAAAAAATAACAAAAAAATTGCTAAAATTAGATAAATGTACCAACTTTGATAAAACTAGTTAAGATATTTCAAAAAAACTAATAAGCACAGATAAAATGAAAAGGGAAAAAGCCTTAATAATAAAAAGAGAAGGGTAAAAATTTATCATTCATTATGTATATTTAAGGGTTGATGAATGTAATAAATAAATAAATAAATAAATAATATTAAAAATGTATAGAAAATGATATGATTAATCGAAATCCAAGATGATATTTCAATTATTTTTTATTGATCAATTAATTTTTTGAGTTGATACTCTAAAAAACCCTAAACTGATACACATGTGACAAATTTAGCACAAATTATTTTTTAAATCATGAAAAATCCTAAATTTGTACATTTGTGATAAATTTACCCCAATTGATCATTAAAAAAAACCTCAAACTGATATATTTGTGACAAATTTATCATAAACTAATTTATTCGACCGCCAAAAACCTCAAATTAGTATTTTTGTGACAAATATACCCTCCGTTAAATCGGATTAATATCACAAAAAATTACAAAAATTGTATAAGTGTAACAAATGGAGAGTAAAATCCAAAATTGGTACATCAGTCAATTATCACATGTCATTCAACCTAATAATTTGACAATAAAATTTAATGGAAACTAACAAAGCGTAAAATTATCATAAATGTACCATTTTTGGGTAAATTCGTCAAAAGTATATTAGTTTGGAATTTTTTGTGGTCAAAAAATTAGTTTTAGGCAAATTTATTACAGACGTACGAGCTTAGGGTTTTTTAGGGTATAGTTAACTATTTAAAAGTAAAGGCGAGCATTGGTTCCAATTTGACTTGGAAACTAATTCGGATCTAATCAGACCAGAATGCCCGGTTCTAGGCAATATCCAATTCCCAAAAATTTGAAACTAGTTTGATTCTTGGTTCCAATGAAGTAATCAGACCAAAACAGTTCGGAAACCGGATGTCTAAAATAGAATTTAGGGCTCAAACTCTACTCTTCTGTCTTCAATTCATCTCCCTTAATTGTAGTAAGATATTAGATTTACTTTACTTGGAATATACTATAGTTCTATCTCTAGTTGAATATCAAATTTTTGAATGACCGTTTTATCTCTTTCTTAATTGTTGATTTTTGGTTGACTTTTGATTGAATCCACCAATTTTATGATGGCGGAGAATTCATGTTTGTCTAATCGCGAGTTTGCCCGATGTGACTCACTAAATAAAAGCAAAATCCAAAGGGAAAAAAAGAGAGAGTTGATCTTTGTCTAATCCAAAAATGGGACTAGGACTAACCAGTTTGGTTCCCGAGTTCAAGGACTGAGAACTGACCTTGGTGGGTCTAGTTTTGGGTACTGAGAACCTAGGTAGCACGGACACGTTACACGTGCTTCCGTGTCATGTCTGACATGTGTCGGAGTGTGTCTGACACGTTGATATGCTCAGACATGTGTTGATCGTGTGTCGGATTTGTTGACACGTGGTCAACTTTTGTCGACATGTTTCGACACGCGTGTCCGAAAGACAATGGAGGGTGGAGGCGAGGGCGAGAGAGCAGAGATAAGGCTGCGAGAGATGGCAAGAGACGGCTAGAGAAAGAGTAGAGACTGAGACGAGGGCCGCCACTCTATGATGCTGCGATGGATTGGCAATGAGGTTGCAGCTACGAGGGAGGAAGGGCTGGAAGCGAGGCGGTGAACGATTGTGATGAGAACCGAGAGCAAGCAGAGATCGAGAGGAAGAGAAGAGGAAGGGGTTGTGCAGCGAAAAGGAGGAGAAGAATGAAGCTGCTAGGGTTTTGAGAAGGAAAATAAAAGAATAAAAAATGGACTTGGCAACATTGGCGTGTTGGAGAGGGAGGGGGAAGTGACAGGAGGGAGGGGGAAGTGAGGTGGGGGAGGGAAAAAAGTGAAAAAAATTTGGGGGTGGAGGAAAGAGACGGGGAAAAAAGGGAGTTTGGGCTTGGGGGGTTGTTGGGGGTGGACCCCAAGGGGACTTTTTATTTAATCGAAAAATTATTAAATGAAATTAAAAAGTAATTTCGAAATATAAAAATACTATATGTTGAATGATTAGTGTAAATTCATTGTAGGTTCTTTTTTAATTAATTAATTATTTATAAATTTGAATTAAATTAATTTAAAAAATAAAAATATTCATTTAATATACAACGTGTCCTAGAGTGTCGGAATTTTTTATTTTTGAGAAATGATGTGTCGATGTATCATGTCGTGTCGTGTCGCGTGTCAATGTCATGTGTCGGTGCTACTTAGCTGAGAACCAACATAGCAGGTCTGGTTATTAACATATTCATCAACTTTTTAATTTTTTTATTTGTCGATATTATTGTAGATACTTTTTATTTTATTTTAATATTTTAACTAATTTCTTTTCTCCAATGTCTTTAATTATTTTTTAAGAAATAAAGGGTAAAGGAGATTCCTTTAAAAAAACTAAGATGGAAATATACTTTTACTACTTATAAGTAAAGTGAATTGCTCATGCTTATGGAATATATAATGGAGGATTAGTGATTACAACAAAATGAAAAATCTTCGGGTAATGAGAAACAAGTAGGAGCAAACATGTATTACCTCAATATTCAAGGTAATTTTATGTATTTTCCCCTTTTTTTACGTTTGGCTCCTGTCTCGATTTTTATTTATTTATTTATTTTTTTTAGTTTTTCTATTTTTTTTTTTGAATCTTTTGAATTTGACACCGCACCACATCAATGCCACATATGTTAACAAATAATTAAATGCCATGTTGGATTTCAAATGTAGCATGTTAGCAATGTTATAGGTGCAGTTGCTAAACATACGTTATTATAGAGACGATTATACTTTTTTTAAACATTCAAGAGTTGACTCTATGTTGCAAATAAAGGTTTTGGACTGAAGATACAATTTTATTTTCATTTTTTTTCCCTTTTGAAATAGATACTACTTACCCATTTACACTACACACACACACACACACACATATTTTCTTTTTCTCACTTGCGCATTTATTTATTTTAATAAGTAAATATGTAAAAGGACATTTAAGTCCTATTTTATTACTTTCCATTCATTTCTGTCTAACATCGAAGAACACGATGATTCAATTCCTTCATTTTCCTTTCATTCTATTTGAATTTCTTATTTTGCTTTTTAACGATCTCTACCAACAATAACATAACAGATTACCATGCGCTCTTGATTTTATAGAGACAAGGAGTGGAATGTGTCGATTGAAACGTGAAAATTACCGCATTTTTTAAAGGTAAATCAACTAATAATATTAAAATTTGGTTAAATGTGCAATATCATCTTTAGATTTTTAAATTGTTTAATGCAATCGCTAAACTATTCCTAAATATTCAATGTAATCATTATGTTTGATCAAACAAGGGAAAAAATCACCACATTTCCTTAAACTATTGTGAATTGTGCAATGTAATCCCTAATGATGTCTAGAAATGTGCAATCTAGTTCCTAAAAATATGTTTCTTTGATCAAATCTAATGATATCTAAAAATGTGCAATTTGGCTCTAGAACTTTTAAATTGTTCAATCTCTTAACTTTCTTTAACAAAATCAAATTAGTCCTTCTCTATGATTAATTACTTTTTATAATTACACTATCGCCAAGATTTAAAAGTATCTTTGCATTTCAATTGGCATAAAATACACTCTCCCTTTATTATGTTTTTGGTCCTCATAAATATTACAATAGTTATGATCTCTGCAATTGTAAAAGTAGCGAATATTTAGAAACAATATTGACCTCTATATATAGTAATACTTATAGTAATTTAGATCTCGCTCCTAGGATAGACAAAAGTTTCAAGTGTCTTCATTTTGCGTTTTATTTAAATTTAGTTGAATCGGATTTTTTTTTGGTCATAGAATCAATTTGTTTTATTATTGTAAAAAGGGTTAATACCCTAAAAAACCCCAAACTGGTACGCCTGTGACAAATTTACCCCAAACTATTTTTTTGACCACCAAAAACCCCAAACTGGTACATATGTGACAGATCTACCCTCCGTTAGCTTCCGTTCGATTTTTCCGTTAATTTTGCTGACGTGGTTGCTGACGTGGCAAGCCATGTGGAAATTCATAAGTTTAATACCATTAAAAATCCCAAACTGGTATATTTATGACAAATTTACCCAAAACTGGTATATTTATGACAAATTTACCCCAAGCTGATATATTTACGACAAATTTACTCTAATTAATTTTTTCGATCATAAAAAACCTAAATTGGTACACGTGCGGCACATTTACCATCTTTCAATTTTCCCAAATTTGATTGAGTTGCGATGTCCAATCAATTTTATTTTCCGGATTACTCTAACATTGCCTCCATATAATTAATACTTAATTTTTTTTTTCTTTTTATTGGAATCATTATTAGAAAATATTCAAAGACTACCAAATGTGCACTTCATTCTTGTGCCGAGAGGATGCCCATTAACTAAAAAATGGATAGATCGCTTGTGCACATATACAAAAGAAGTGCACATATTGTGATTGCTTCACTCGTTTTTGGTTTGTAACAAACTTGGCTTTATGTTTATATGTCTCAGCCCCACATGGTTTACTACTTGTCCACAATCTGTTTGTACGCTTACATATTACTCTTACTTTGCTGGTTCTTATTAGCGTTACGTAGTCTTTCCTACCTTGAATCGTAAGTGTCAAAATTTTAACATGGAACTTGCATGTGAATGGTATGAGTGACTCGTACATCACATGCTCGTTGAAATGTCAGAACCAAAATCACTTATGTCTGTTGCTAATTTTAGGTGTGCTTTGAGTGTGATTCTTTTGCTTATGTGCGCAAGCGATCTATCCATCTTTTAGTTAATGGGCATCTTCCCGGCACAAGAATGAAGTGCACATTTGGTAGCCTTTGAATAGTTTTCTAATAATGATTCCAATAAAAAAAATCAATTATTAATGATATGAAGGCAATGTTAGAGTAATCCGAAAAATAAAATTGATTGGACATCACAACTCAGTCAAATTTGGGAAAATTGAAAGATGGTAAATGTGCCGCACGTGTACCAATTTAGGTTTTTTATGATCGAAAAAATTAATTTAGAGTAAATTTGTCGTAAATATATCAACTTGGGGTAAATTTGTCATAAATATACCAGTTTTGGGTTTTTAATGGTATTAAACTGATGAATTTCCACATGGCTTGCCACGTCAGCAACCACGTCAGCAAAATTAACGGAAAAATCGAACGGAAGCTAACGGAGAGTAGATCTGTCACATATGTACCAGTTTGGGGTTTTTGGTGATCAAAAAAATAATTTGGGGTAAATTTATCACAGGTGTACCAGTTTGGGGTTTTTTAAGGTATTAACTCTTGTAAAAATGTTTTATTTTGGAAGGTAGCTTGCGGTTGGCCAGGGAGTAGGCGAGGTGGGCCCTTGAGCTAATTTCTACCTGCTTTCTAGCAGGGGAAGCAATGCGACGTAAATAATTTCATTTTTATTAATTTTGGAAACATTAACTATAGAGCATGAAACCAAATAAATTTAACTTAATTTAATTAAGAAAACACAAACAAAAGGTTGGAAATAAAATTAGGAACAAGATTTAGATTGGTAAAAGTATTTACGAATAAGATAACATCTATTGATCAATACGGTTCTAGGATAGAATCAGAAACTGGAGATTTTTTTTTTTTTTTGGTCGAAAAAGAAACCGGAGAATTGGACTGGTAATGAATTATGATTTGATTCCCAATTCTATCTTTTTTAGGAATTGTCGCTTCCCAGTTCGGTTTCCAGTTTCAGGGGAAACCGAACCGGGAGTCGGGAACCGGACATGGGAACCGGGAAACCCTGAAATAGAATATTGAGAGATCTTGTTAGCAGCCGTATGTCCTTTGAGAGTTCTCGTCGACCTCCTGCTTTCCTCTCCGAAATCGCCAGTCGCACGACCTCCCGTCCGCCGCCTCCATCACTGGCGAAAGTTCCTCTCCGGCAAAGCTCTCTACTTTCCTAGTTTTCACCTTAGCCTTTTCCTCGTTCCAGCGCCTTCAACTTCTGCCAGTGCCTTGAACTCCCTTTGACTCACAGGTCGCGGCTTCGTCATCGTCTATAAATCGGGTAACGTCTGATTCTTTGCCATGCGTTGTTTTGATTGTAGCTGGAACCGAAGTTCAATCTTCTCCGTTCAACCATGTGTCGGACTTGGATGAACTGATTCATTTGATTTCGAATCATTGTCATTTCAGTAAGTCCACGAATCTAGATTTGAAGTGATTAAAATCTACTCCTCAAATCGTCGGCCATAATCTGTTCGATAAAATGCCCCGAAGGCATGATTGAGAAATGATACATGATATTATCAGATCTGAAAACTTGTTAACACGGAGGAAGAGCCCTCTCCCAAAGGCCCAAGTGTGGGCATTTTGTAATTTTAGGATGATGAGGCGCTTTTCTTTGTGTCCCCTTTTCTGATCTGATATGCGTGTTAAAGGTCTTCTGTACACCTGTTGGTGAAGCTGAATGACACCGAATTGTTTGTTCACTCTATGTAGTTTACAAGTTAATCATGCAGAAATTCCTCTTAATAGTTAACCATCGTTAGATAAGACTTTGGGTCAACATGAATTGGGTAATACATATTTCATGCTCTGTTTGAAGATAGTAACAGCAGGAGAGCAAGCTCTAGAATTTCGATTTTTATTTTATTTTATTATTTCCGTGCTTCCTAGAATTTGAGTTGCATGGAGCTAATGTTGTTGAATTGTTATAATCTAGCAAAGAACTCCTTGCATGGGAAATAATCTGCTTAAATTGTTGATTTTAGTGTGATAGTAGGTGACTGTGTAGTTGTAATTTTAAATCTGGGAATTGTTGGAAGGTGCTGATCTTGATCTGTTTTGATTTGGATTTTCCGATTGTAATGTGTGTCTCTATTGTGCTTAGGCTATTGGAGGATGTTTTGCTTCAAAATTTAATTGCTAGACATATAAATTCTAAGCTGAGGGTACTTTGTAACTATAGAAAATTTTGGAGTAACGGTGTTTCGGGTTCTAGTATGGAGAAGTATGTCTATGAAAGTGTTGTGATAAACTGGTGCAGTCATTTCATGAATTGCATGCTTGCGCTTTAATTGTCAAATGGCTGAGAATTTCTGCACTGGTTGTACCAGAATTTGGGCACTTGTAAGCTGAATTCAACTAGAAGCAGAGGTCTTTTGTGAGAAGGTGCTGATCTTGATTTGTTGTGATTTTGACAATATAGCGTGGTTATTTCTGGTGAAAAAGTTGAATAAGGTGCATATTACATGTTCATCTTCTATGGATTGTTACTTTTGACAAATGAGAAGCTTTTATTTAATTGTTGCGTTCATTTCTATTTTGCTTAACTAAAAATGAAAAAAGAAGTAGAAAAAGAACCTGTTGGACTCTGGAACCAACTTTAAACCTTGTGATAGGGTAAGTTCCAGGTTTCAAGTTCTAATGGGTAAATTTCAAGTTCCAAAAAATAAGGAACCTGTATTAATGAGTAGATTCCAGATTTCAGGTAAAATCTGTAAAGAACCTGAAACCGCTCACCTCTAATAACATATTTTCTAGATATGTTTATGAAAATATTTAGAATTAAAAATACAGGAATATCAACCGGACATGACTTTTGATAAGATTCTACTTTGACTATTATAGATATCATAAACTAAAATATTCTTAAATGAAACTATCTTAATATTTAAATATACTACAATATTTATATATTAACTAGGCCCAGGAGCCTAGGCTTGGGTCCATGGAGGCCAAGCTCGAGATCTTGATGGTGTTCGAGTCCCAGAGCGCAAGCTCAGGTTCATCAAGATTATGCTCAGAACCTTGCACTCAAGACCGAGTCCTTGTTGCTTGGGCCCAGGTCCATTGAGGTTGGGATCGAGTCCTTGTTGGGATCAAGTCCTTGGTCCCAACCTGAGACCATCAAGGTTGTGCCCGGAACCGTGGTGCCTTGGCTTGAGACCATCGAGGTTGAGCCCAAGACTTCGGTAGTCCCACCCTAGTCCATGGAGGGTGAGCCCTTGGACCCCGATGGCCTAACTTGGGTCCATCGAGGCTTGGCCTAGGATTCAAGCATGAGTGCTGAGGTCGTGAGCTTGACTAAAATGGACTGAGACATGGGCATCGAGGTTTCAGGCTCAACCTTGACGGACTTGAGCCCGAGCGCTAGAGACCCAAGCCCGACCTCAATCATATTGAACTCGACATCAAAGAACTTGGGCGTGGGTGCTTGGTTCTTGGGCCCAACCTCAATGGACCTAGACACAGGCGTTAGGGCCCTAGGCTTGGCTTTGATGGACTCTGGTGGGGTGCTAAGGTCCCAGGCATGGCCTTGATAGACCCAAGCTCAAGTGTGGGGCACAGGTGTTGGGGTCCCTAGAAAAGCCTTGATGTGACTAGGGCTCAAGTGGAGGGGGCCTGATCCTGGGCATTAAGGTCTTGGAACTGACCGTAATGGACCCAGAGCCTCATCTTGATAGGCCTAGGCTCGGGCACTAGGTTCTTGGACTCGACCTTGATGGACTCAAGTGCGGGTATCAAGATCCTAGGCATGGCCTTGATGGACCCGGGCTTGATGCTAGGGACTCAGGCATTGGTGCCAAGGTCCTAGGCTCGGCTTCGATGAACCAAGGCTAGGCATCTAAGGACCCGGCATGCCGAGTCTTGAGGACTCGGTTCCTGGCATTAAGGTCTCAAGCACAGCTTCAATGGACCTAGGCACGGGTGTTGGTGTCCTAAGCAAGGGCATGAGAGTCTTGAGCTAGGCCTTATTGTGCTTGGGCTCGGCCTAGATGGACCTGAGCATGGGCGCTCGAATCCTAAGCATGGGCAGTGCGGTCTTGGGCCCTACTTCTCGGGCTTGCCCCTGGTGGAACCTAGCTGACTCAGCCCTGAACCTAAACTATTCCGAGGCTCAGTCATGCAAATTAAAAGAAAGGATTTTCAATTTTAAAAGTAATCATTTTCCTGAATTTAAGTATAGATTTTTCATTGACTCAGAAAATGATTTTCGTTGACTTATTTTAATGGGAAACAAATGCAGCACCTTGAAATAGTTCAAGTTCAAGGATTATATTGAATAAATTAAAAATTTTAGTATGTTGTCATTTTCATTTTCTTTTAATTTGCATGACTGAGTTAGAGATGTGTGCTAAGATCCGCCGATCGAAATGCATTTTAATACCTGTAACGGTAACCTATTACTATCTCATTTTCGTCTACCGTTGGACCATTAGGTGTCTCTTTTGGTCAATAAATGTTTATGGGACCTCGGATGACTTAAAGTAGTCACTCCATACTTGACGTATCATTGGAAAACTGAGGCTCAACAAGACCAACTGGTTCGGCTCCAAAATTTGGTAGTGTTTTGTTTTCGTCTTGGCAAGGCAAGGTAAATTTCGCCTGATCCCTCTGTTTCCTTTCAATATTTGAGTTGTGTCATGGTGAATAGTAGCTCAAATTTGAATGAGTGTAGAATTTGACCACAAAGAATATGCATTCCCTTTTTGCCTCACCTTGGCCACTACTGTTTCCACTGTCTCAGGAGCAGATGATGGTCCTTGGAGCTTCTCCGTTGGTCTCTGGTGGCTAGGCCTTAGAGAGAGCAAAAAAGGTATTTTCTTAGTGGAACTTTGAACTATGCCATGACGATCATTAGGTGTCACGAGCTAAAAAAAAATCTTGCAATAACTAATTAATGGAATGGCATGATATAAGAATTTTATAGAAAATCCTATACAATATGGTGTATATTTGATAAAAATTGCATCAAGCATGGAGCAGCCCCTTGATTCATCATTGTAGAATGTTCTTGTCCATCTTAGTTGGATTTGCTGATGGATTTCTTTTTACTTAAAACATTAAATGTATCTTGGAAAATGCTAAGGGAAAAAGGAATATTTTTAGACATCCAAGCATAGATTAGAGGGATAGCAAATATATTTGACGGGATTGCATAGGGTGGCAAATGGGGAAAAGAACCGAAAAAATCCTAAATATATGGTATTGGTACCGATTTAGTCCTAAACCATTCAATTGGATCAATTTTCATATTGACATTAATTCAGTCTATCTGGCCACGGCCAATTTCGGCTAGTCGGCACTAACGTGGACATCGGCTGGTGAACGCTTATGTGACAAGTTTTAAATAAATTTTTTATTAATTTTTTTCCTTTTTTCCTTTTCCTTTTCTTTTTCCTCTTCTTCCTATTGGCCTTCTTCTCTTGCAGTGGCTGCTAAGATGAATAAAAAAAGAAAAAAAGGAAAAAAATTTGAAAAAATAAAAAATTCATTTAAAAATTGCCACATCAACGTTTGTTAGCCAGCTAGTACCAGCCAACATTCATGCTAGCGCTGATTGGCCAAAAATGGCTGGATAGACTAAATTAATACCAATGTGAAAATGTTTATGACTAAATTGGTCAAATAGAAAGGTTCTAGATTGAATTGGCACCAATGTCATACGTTTCGGTCTTTCTTGGTACTTTTTCAGTGGCAACTGACAACACTCGTCACTCAGTCTTTTGTTTCTGCAGCCCCTGTTACATATAGTGTTCCCTTGACTTTTGCTTGTAGATCATTGCCCATCATTGCAACACGGACTTACTGCGTTGAACGCCGAAGATATCACAATTGAGATGAAGGCAAAAGATGATTGTGCAACTGACCATTTGGTTGGGATAGATAGTCAAGTGGAAGCCCTAATGGACTTGTTGGACTATGACTTTGGTTGTGCACGGTTTCTTGGAATTCATGGCCCAGCTGGTATTGGAAAGACAACCCTTGCCAAGGCTCTCTTCGACAAGCTTATTTCTAACTTTAATCGGTATTACTTCCTGCCAGATGTCCGTGAATCATCATGCTGCCACGGCCTAGTATTTCTGCAAAATAAATTGCTATCCAACATCCTCTATGAAACTGAGCCTACAGCTGACATCGATCACATTAATTATGGAATGCCTATGGATGACATCAATGACATTGATGATGGAGTGAAGCTTATCAGGGAAAAACTCCATGATAAGAAGGTTTTGATTGTTCTAGATGATGTGGACCATAGGGAACAGCTTGCTAAACTAATTGGCAAGATTAGTTGGTTTGCTAGAGGAAGTAGAGTCATAATTACGACAAGAAACAAAAGTATCCTAGAGTGTGGAGAGAAGATTATACTTTATGAACTAGGAGAAATGAATTATAATCAAGCACTTCAGCTTTATATAAGTCATGCATTCAAAAGAGAATCTCCTAGAGACGATTATTATGAGAGCCTTTCGGGGGATATTATTTCTACTATTGGAGGACTTCCTTTGGTTGTTGAGGTCATAGGTTCATTTCTTCATTGGAAGCACAAAACTGTATGGAAAGATACATTAGAAAAGTTAAGAAGCATTGCTCATGGAGATGTTCACCAGCAGTTGAAAATTAGCTACAACGCCTTAAATTTCAAGCAAAAGCAGATTTTTCTTGATATTGCATGTTTTTCCTCCCATAAGGAGGAGATAAATGTATCTTACATGTGGAAAGATTGCAACTCTTTTCCACAAATAGAAATTGAAGTCCTCAGTTCTCTGTCATTGATAAATATTAGAGAGAATGGCGGGTTATGGATGCATGACTTGCTAAAAGACCTAGGGCGACAAATTGTCCATGAGGAAAACCGAGATCCAAGAAAGCATAGCAGGTTGTGGATTCCTGGGGAAGCTGTGGACATCGTAAAAACGAGAGAGGTAATACATGAAGAGCACAAATTCTGTCTTTCTTTGCATAGAGTCAGGAATTTGATCAAGTTTCTACATATGAGAAGAAGAGAAATTTTCTAAATATGTGTGTATTTGGCAGAATAAAGGAAATATCGAAGCACTCAGTCTAGCTGGAGATCCTACTATGCTCATCTTTACTGATGAAGATTTTGCAAGGCTGCCAAATTTAAGATTTCTTGAATTAGACAGGGGGAGCTTTATCGGGGACTTTACTTATCTCTTTTCCAAGTTAAAATGGTTTTCTTGGTGCCATTGTCCTCCAGATTTAATTGCAACTAATCTGTTCCCACAAAATTTGGTTGTCCTCCGCCTCTCCGAATTCTGTGACGCCAATGATTGGAAGGGGTGGAGCCAAATTAAGGTTTGTATGTTGTTATACACTTTTCTTACAGCTATTTTGTCCAACGACACCATGTAATGATTTATTTTTTTCACAGATGCTACACAATTTGAAAGTTCTAGAGCTGACACGTCTAAATATGGTCAGAATCGACTTGTTGGGGTGCTTTACTCTGGAAAGATTGATCATTAAAGAATGTCGACAGTTGGTTCAAATCGATCGCTCTATTGGGGAACTAAAACGACTGGCTTACTTGAATATTGAGGGTTGTGACCAACTAAAAGATCTGCCCGGAGAAATTGGCCTACTAGTGAAGCTAAAGCATTTATCTTTAAGTGGCTGCTCAAATTTAACGGAACTCCCGGTTTTGATGGGAAAGCTAAATTCATTGATCAAGTTGGATCTATCATACACATCAATTGAAGGATTACCTTGTTCTGTTGGATATCTTGCAAATCTCAAGTATTTATATCTTGCAGGCTGCAGAGGGATAAGGGAACTTCCATATTTGATCAGAAACCTGGAGTCTCTAATGGAATTGGATCTGTCGGACTCAGGCATTGAAGTGTTACCTCATCATATTGGAAACCTAGAGACTTTGAACGTAATAAGGATGGAAGAGCTTGCAGAGTTTCCTTCAGCCATTAGGTTGCCAATGAAACTTGAAGTGTTACGTGCTAGATGTTGTTCTATTGTAGGTGAAGTTTCAAGTGAAATTGGGAAGTCGTCCTTTTTAAGAATCCTAGATCTATCATACACTCATATTTGTCGAGTGCCAGAAACAATTGCTGCACTCCCTCACCTAGAAGAACTGATCCTCAGGTTTTGTGATCAGCTGCAAGAGTTGCCGCCACTTCCTACAAGTTTGACTCATCTACTTGTTAGTTCTCGGTCCTTACAATCTATTCCAGATCTCTCAAACCTGACTAATCTCATTATTCTTCTCTTATCAGATGGCTGTGAATATAGTTGGTGGTCTTCATCAATCCGATTTGAAACCCATAACTTAGAGTGGATTGGGAAGTTATCCAAGTTGGAAAGTTTGGAACTGTGCCTTCCGGACATTACTGTGTCACCAACAACATTTGGTTCCCTTTTCCGTCTAAGGAAACTTTACTTGTCTGGCCACCTATACCCAAAATTTCTCTTGCAGCCCCCTATATCAGCTATGCAGGGAAATACCAGCTCAATAACAACTTTATCAGGTTTATCCAACCTGAAAAATCTAATTATTTTGAAGCTCCATCACTCTTTGGAAAAAGAAATCCAACTCGACAGGCTAGAGCAGTTGAGGCATTTTACTGTCAGCGGCTTTCAACTCCTTGAAACAATAATTTTCTCCTTATCAGGCCAGAAGCATCTAAAAGAATTGGAACTAGAGGACTGCCCATATTTGACAGAGATTTGTGGTCTTGGGGCATTGGAAACACTGGAGAGCCTGAAGGTCCACTTATGTCAGTCAATTTTGACGTTAACTGATCTGTCAAAACTGCAAAAGTTGGTGGGATTAGAAATCACACATTGCAATAAGCTACAGGGTTTTGAAGGCCTTGACGAATTAGGATGTTTGAGCCTCCTTAAAGTGGATTCGTGCCTCTCCTTGGTATTTTGGACAAATCCATTGGACACAAATATACCGGATGAATGCCAAGTTGAAATTCGATGTTGTCCGAAACTAGTTGAAACTCCTTGGGTTGGCATGTTTTACAAGGACTATAAAGACCAGATTCTTGGACAGATCAAGTCTGATTCACATACGTGCACATCCAACAGTAAGGGCAAGGTACGTTTCCTTTTTATTTTCTTCTTCATCATTAAACAAGCTTAATTCAGGGATGGATCTAGATGGTAACATATGCGGGGCAGATGATTTTCTTCCATTTGAGTTGTGCAGCCAAAGTGATAGCCGCTGACGCCACATGTTAGTTGCAGGGCAATCAATTGTAGAAAAGTGAAATAAAAAAAAAAATACTTGAATGCAGTGGAATACCTTTTTGGACTAATTAAATTGTATAACAAAAACGACATTGATGAAACTATAAGGAAAAATCATACTGTAATTTGATTTGTCATTAGAATAGTTATATATGCAAAATTTGGAACCATTTGCACAAAAAATATTACATAGATAATATATATTTATATCCAGTATCGGATTATTTTTGGTAACATGAATAATTAGAAGGAATTATGTCGTCTGTTTCTTAACTTGTTCAGCGTTCTGCTGGGAAAATTGCTCATTACACATATTCAGTAGATTAATAACACCTTGAGATATTAATGATCACAGAATATTATCCTTTCTCTTTCATAAGAATTCTATATGAATATCATGTCAAATTATTCAATCTCATCTGCATAAACTAGGAGATTATTTGTGGCTAACTTAATTCCTTTAAAATTAGGAAAAACAAATAAACAAGTCAATACCATGTCTAAACAAATATGAAAGATCCTATAAATAGAAAAACTAGTGTCAAGACACATGCTATGCTTGTGTATGTAATCGTTGGTGGGTTACATTTGGAGAGAAAAGAAACATGTTTTAAAGGAATGATGGTTTAATTGAATGGATATGCAGTAAATAGTTATTAAAGATGTGTGACTTGGGTGATCATTTAATGAAGATAGAGTTGCGAGTAGTTTTAATTTTTCATGGAAGAAGCGAAAAGTGAGAAACTAAAAACTGTGATTGAAGAGATTGATATTGAAACAATCATATTGATTTTCAATCTAAAGAAGGGTTATTTGCACACGGTCGTTCTCTGGTTTCCCGTACTTTCTTCAATTTCGACGTACCTGCTCATTGAGGGAAATAAAAAAGTAATAAAAAGACCATGTTGGCATTTTCTTTTAACCAATTAGAAAGGCGTTCAATTTGACAAGTTTTAGGACATGATTATACTTTTCAAAATTTTAAGACTTAATTGCATTTTAATGACGAGTTTTAGAACTCTTGATATACATACCCTCTTTCTTTTTTTTGTTGTGATTCTTGTTTATTTTCTACTCATTTGGCATCAAATTAGCATCCCTTGTCATATTTTGTCACTAAAACAATGCCACGTCATTAGTCAATTTGACAGTTTAATTAGAGTGGTGGATCAAATGATTTGATTGTACGAATTTGAGAAAGTTAGAGGACTTGATTGTAGAAGATAAAACTCACAAGACTAAATCATGCAGATCCAAAAAGTTAATGGTTTGATTGAACAAAATAAAATTTAAGAGGACTAAATTACATTAATGTTGAAACTTGAAGGATTAAATTTGTACTTGACCCATAAGAAAGAGACAAAAGACCAATCAATTAATAAAATTAGTTAGAGGCGAAGTGGAATTAACTATAAATTCGTGAAAATTTAAATTTAAAGAAAACTATCAATACATATAAAATTAATCATTAGGAATTTTATCACTTTCTCAAATTTCAAGTAGAATCTCAAATTTTATCTCTAAACTCATCTAAATGATGTAGGATGGATTTGGTTCAACTTTGGAAATGAGCTTTGGGTGTAATGCAAATGTTGAATGTCAAAGCCTTTTGGGGAAATGTAAATTACATTTGGTAAAAACTCTTTATAAAGCGATTTTGGGTTCAAGTAGTGTTTGGCAAAAGATTTTTTATAAGGGGCTTTGTTGTTTTTTTTTTTTTCTCAATTAATAAAAACTCAAACCTTCGCCTGCTCAGTTTGTCAGTGAGCCAGATCTGGCGTTGGTGGCCGTTGGCTGAGGCTTCTTGACCTTTGGTGACCACCGGCAAGGGTCGCATGACCTAGACAACCATCGCCTGAGGTTGTATGACCCTCGCTGGCCTCTCACTGGCCTCTCACTAGCCAGATCTAGCCTCGTCGGCAACTGGCCCTCGCTAACTGCCCTCGCGCAAAGAAGATGTACAGTAATAAAGAGGGGCAAAACCAGAAAACTAAAGAATTGGTGAGGGTAGTTTTGAAAGAAAAAACTATTTTATCCTAGTTTCAGCATTCCTCAAATGCTAAAAACTCAGTGCTGGTCCCTACCATCATGGAGCTTTTGGCCTTCCTAAGGCCGGTATTTGGCAGAAAGCCATTTGAGAAGGCTTGCCAAATACTCCAGCATTTCTCCAAGGGGCTTTTGAGGCCGAAAACCCTTTGGGAAAGCTGAACCAAAGGCACTGGTATTGCTTAATGAATTTGTGTCAAGTGTCAATTGAATAATTGTCTCTTCTTTTGTTTCTTCATCTGTATTTTGATTTTGTAATTTGTTATTTTCAAAACATGTGAAGCGGTACCAAGTGTTAAAGCTGCATCTTTCATATTTTCTTTGCTTGTTTCTTATTTTAGCTTCAGTTTATATTACTAATTTGTTTTTTCACATATTTTAATAGTTATTATATGTAAAACTTAGTCTTTGTTAGACAAATCATTTTCCCTTAAAGTTTAAGTTATTAAAAAGTGGGCCACAATGTATTTATAGCATAAGATTTAACACTTACCATAGCATGTAAGCCAGTCATTATACATGCAAGACTGGTTGTGGATGGAACCACGTTAAGAAGATAATTTGTGAAACAGGATAATAGGTGGAATGATAAGAATAAACAAATAGGAGAAAACTGAGAGGGTGTGTTAGGGTTCAAACCACCAACCTGTGTCTTGATATCCCATTGGACAAACCTTTTTCATAAAAATTTAAGCTATTATAATATGGACTGATAATGTATCTATTGCATATGACTTAACAGTCTTAATAGATGATAATTATGAAAAAAGAGTAACAAGACTTAAATTTACAATGATAAAGTGAGACCAAGTTTGTGCTACGTAGAGGCATTTTATGAATTTAAGAAAGAGTTATAATTAAGAAATCAAAACATGTGCTTACAGACTTGCATAATTTGCGGATTCTGGGGAATAGACATAAATTCCAAATGAAAACTTGAAAGATCTATCATCTACTTGAAATTTGAAAGATCTATCAAGTACAAACAATCACTCAAGCTTTAACTTGCATCCTAATTAAAATTTCACGTTCATGAATTTTTTTAACGAGGGTAAGATAATATTGATTGAGATATACATGAAATGATAAGAATGATTTTTGAAGTGATGTGACCGGCTACAACATCATCAATCCACTTCTTGATCACAGCTTTGTTGAAATTGATATAAGCTTTGAAGGATACATATTAAGATGATAATCGAGGATTTTTGTACATGCATAAATATCTTTTTCTGATGTTAATTATTTTAACCTTTCAATGTAGATCAATTCTTAATAGTGTTCCCGACAATAAGTATTCTAATAGATATTAAAAGTGGAACTGAGAGACCATTTGCTTCTATGCTTGCCTTGTGGAAACTTCTGTTTGCAATCATCAGATCATTGGAATCGGATGCGTTAAAACACTTTTAGATAAACATGCGGACAAAAGTGGGACCAGTGATATTTCAATGATTGCACATTTGCTACCCCATATCGTATTCAATTGGTTCATGCTTTTCTGTGAATATGTTCTGAGCTTTTAATGTACGCTGTCCATCACACACGCACAGATATGTCAAAAGATTTGCTTGTCAGTGCGAAGTTAATAGCAGAATAATTGCTTAACAAAACATATTTGAAAGGTTAAAGATCATCACCCCTGAAACTTGGATTTCCTTTGGAACAATGTGGTGATAATGTTGATCAATGGTAGACCTGGATGGCCGGGGACTTTGTATGGTAGACAATTTATGCAAACACATCAAGGTTAGAAAAGATCAACAAGTATTAGGTAAAGATCAACAAGTATTAGGTACTTCTTCGCATCTTCCAGCCTTATCAGTGAGCAATCGACATGTTTCTTGTAGGTGGCTAAAATGGGGGAGAAAAGACAAGTTGCCACTATTGAAAAATTTGTTGGAACTGATGATCAAGTAAACCACATCATGAGCTTGATGAATATTAATGATAAGGACAAGCGGATTGTTGTTGTCATCCATGGAGAAGGTGGGATTGGCAAGACAACCCTCGCAAAACTCATATACAACCGAGTCTCTTGTGATTTTGATGGCTGTAGCTTCCTTGGAGATATTAAAGAAAAATCTCAAGTACTAGGAGGGCTTCGGGTTTTGCAGACTAAGTTGATTTCCGATGTTCTAAAATGGGGACTCAGGGATGTCACTTTTGCCAACAGGGGAATTGAGTTTTTCAGGGACATATTTTGCGACATGAGAGTTTTGATCATCCTTGATGATGTGGAAAACGCGTTTCATTTCCATAAGCTCATTGGAGATTGCTTTGATTGCTTTGCTTCTGGAAGTAGGATCATTATAACCACCAGAAACAGTATTGTCTTGGAAGACTCTCCTCAGATCCAGACTTATCATGTTAGTCGGTTGGATAATGATCAGGCTCTTCAACTCTTTCGACATCACTCATCTACACTAACTTCTCCCTCGCATAGCAACCTCAAGCTTTCGGACCGTGCTCTTGCTGCTATGGCAGGACTCCCATTATTTATTGAAGTTATGGCTGCAGTCTTCGAGGGTAAAACAAAGAAGGAACGGATTAATTTACTAAGGCGGTTATTCGAGCAGAGGGATTTTCAGAGTTTTTTGGAGGGGGGGCTGGATGACCAGCAGAAACAGAGATTTTTGGATATCGCCTGCTTTACCGCCGGCATAGATAGCCGAATTGCTTGGTACCTGTGGCATGACACCTCTTTTCTGCCTTCTCGTGAAACTTTGACGCCCCTAGCCACAACCGGAGAAAGCAATCAGATATGGATGCATAGCATGTTGAGGCGACTTGGCAGAGAAATCGTTCGTGCGGAGAATCTTACAAATCCGGGAAAGCGAAGTAGATTATTTAATCATGAAATAGCTCTTGATACAATAAAGCGGAAAAAGGTGAAAGTTTGGCATGCTTTTCTTTTTTGTTTTATTGTGAAGCATAACAAATATTTTTATTGTGGTCACCACTTAAGGAAAAGAGCTATTTCCGCGGATAACTAATGTTTCCTGAGTGGTTATGTGTCAAGAAGAGAGACCATCCTAACTGCTTCTAATTGTTTTTTCTTGTCCTTCACAGGGAACAGAAATTGTAGAGGCCCTCTGCCTTAACTTTCAGTGGCATACTTCAGACAAACTTGCACCAGAAGATTTTGAGAGCATGCCAAACATACGGTTTCTTCAATTGGATCATGCAGACATTGCTGGAGATTTTGCTGGCATTTTTCCAAATTTAAGGTGGCTTCGTTGGCGAGGGTGCCCTCAACATCTGCAAGTAACTAATTTTCACTTGGGAAACTTAACCATTCTCGACCTATCATGGAGCAAAGTCACAAAAGACTGGGAAGGCTGGGATCAAATCAAGGTAGTTTACAATTCATTGCTTTGGTGAAATGGCCCGGTACAATGTAAACTATTCATGAAGTGAGCTCATGCAATTTTTCTCCTATTTTGCAGATGCAAAACTTGAAAGTTTTAGATCTTACAGGTTGTGCTGACTTATTAGTCACTCCTAAGTTCTCTGGTTGCCAAAATCTGGCTATATTGATTCTAGAGCAATGTTCACAATTGGTCAAGATAGACCCTTCCATCGGTGATTTGCAGTACTTGGTTTCCCTGAATTTGAATTTCTGCATGGAGCTCAACATGTTCCCGGTAGAAGTGGGTCAGTTGACAACACTGGAAGAGCTTCTCATGGATGGAACTTTAGTACAAGAAATTCCTGTCTCCATTGGTCATTTAAAGCAGCTTAAAACTCTGACTGCCTCAAATTGCTTCTCACTGAGTGAGCTACCAAGGACAATATGGCACTTGACGAATATCATACTTCTTTCCCTGGATGGCACCAAAATTGCAGCACTTCCTGACTCCATGGGAGAACTGGTCAGACTCAAACGCTTATTATTAAGGGATTGCCGTCGAATAAGAAAACTTCCAAACTCCATAGGCAACATAGGGAGATCATTAGTCGAGTTAGACGTGTCGGGAACAGGCATTTCCAAATTTCCAGATTCAATAAATAATCTACAGAATTTGAAGGTGCTGAGAATGGATTCTTGTTTCTTTAGAGAGTTCCCACCTGATATTGGAGAGCTGACTAGCCTCGAAGAAATACATGCCTCCTGGTGTCGGAGTCTCGAGGGGGGCATTCCAAGCGAGATTGGGAAATTGCATAATCTGAGAATCTTGAGGCTGCGGCATTCAAGTATTTCTAGCATACCGGCAGAGATCCACCAACTTTCCAATCTTCGAACCCTTGATTTACTTCACTGCGACATGATCAAAGAGTTGCCAAGGCTTCCCTCTAGCATAATGGCTTTGTATATAGATGATGAACTGAAGTTGTTGCATTTTCCATTAGAGGTGAATGGTTCTGGGATGGGTCGATTCTCACCTTGGAACTTGAAACTGAATCGGATGTGGAATCGTGAACCGACCCACTCGAATCTAGAACCAGATCGAACAGGATTGGTTCCCAATTTGTTGAACCTGAAACCAACCCACCCGGTCTTGGAACCAAATCGGGCAGGATCGGTTCTCGGTTTGTGGAACCGAGTGGAACCGGATCGGGTTGAACCAACCAGTCCGGTCCTGTTCAAGGGTCGGACCTAGAATCAGTTGATTTTTTTTTTTTTCCTTCTATTTCCTACAAGTAGGAGTTTTCCGACATTGGAAGAAAAATATTTATTAATTAGGATTTGCTGTTGGATAAAAAATAATAAAATTAAGAAGTCTTGACTGACCATTGACCCGGTCCGGTTCCTTAGGTGGAACCAAGAATCGGATCGGTCCTCTCAAAAATCACTTAGAATTGGCTAGTCTGGTCTAGTTCACGGATTGGACCTGGATCGATGTACATTCCTATATGTCATGGTTGGGAAAGTTATGCCACTAATGGAGACCAGGCTCTGGAGAAACTGGCTACATGAGGGCCGTTCCATGTACCTCGTGTTTTCATTCCAGACTTGTATATGGATATCGCCAACAAGAAGTGTTCTTTTTTAAAGTTTGCAAAGTCGTGTCATCTGAAAACACGGGACTCGTGTGGATGCATATGTACATGCCTATCTATTTGTTTCCTTAATGACCGAGCCGAAAATTCCTAATGCAGCATCACTTTGGACCCATCTCACAGGTAACTCAGGAGCATGGGTGTCTGCTGAACTTGGATAGTGCACGGATCAACATATAGACTTTTACGACAGCCTCTGAAGATTCATATAGATTCTACTGCACCTTTTACTGGCTCTTAGAGTCCCTTTTTATAAGAGAAAATGATCCTAGTACTAGCAGTTTCTAAACTTTGGTCTAATGTGTAATATAATCATTGGGTTTGGGTTTTTAATTTGTTTGATAAGATCTTTCAAGTATTTCTTTATATTCTATCTAGCCCTTAAACTTTCAATTTGTTTAATCTATTCCCTTAATTTTTCATAGCAAAGTCAAATCAATCATGCAACACTATTCATAATATTTCATAATTATACTACTGCTCAGATATTAGAATATTTTTCGTTTTAATTCATTTATTAAATCAACAAAAAAATATGCTATCCTTTTATTACTTTCTATCTTTTTGGTCCTTATAAATATACCACAATAATTACACGTAAGTAAATTCTAACCTGTGATCTCTATAATACTAAAAGTAAAACCTTAATGAGAGTAGTATCGAGCTGATATTTCACGCAATGCAACCGAAAGCACCTCTTTCTTCCACATCCCGATGGATGTTTGATACCCTGCGGAATAGTTCCATCATTTTTGCGGACACAAACTCATTCAAACGATTTCTGAACCAGTAAAGGAACTTGTTAAGACGCTTTAGCAAGGAGCGGTGACTTTAGAAAGCCCATTTGCATTCTCTAGGGGAAGGCTCAAAGATTTGCGTCGAAGCTCCATCTGAAGATCTTGTACGCATGGATGCTAAAAAGTGTTGACAGATCGCATGTAGCTGCACAAGATTAATATAACTCAGGCGTAGACGGTTGATAATTGCTTCACTTCTGCTCTTAACGTTAGCGACAATCTAGGGAGCATCACAAAGCCAGCAAACTGTTGAACAAAAAGTCCATAATGTTTTTTCTCCCCTGTTGGATAAGAAACATGCTGGGAGAAGTCCCAATGAGGACAAGACGGTCTTCCATTAGTTTTTCAGTAGATGCTGGACATTAAATCTACTCATTAGTGACAGGACGGTGTAATTATAAATGGTAGTCTCAGTTATTCACGAGTAGGATACAGGTTATTATATTATCTCTAAAGGGTTCGATCTGAATTGAGTGTATGTAATCGGGAGAAAGTAGATAAGAATGATCCCTGCGTTCCAGACTACTTGGCTATCACGTCCACCCATGAAACAACATCCGATCCTTGAAAGCGACTCCTCTCCAAATACTAAAGAGGAATTCTCTAAAGCAACCCATCCACTTCCTCAACTGGCTTCACCCTGCAAGGCTAAAATCCGTGGAATACATGCATCGGACCACTTTCTAGCTTAGGGTACGTTGAGTAACGATTTTGTTCCCGAAAATATTTTTTTTTATTAGAATTGGTTTTTTCTGATTCTGTTCCAGGGAACAATTTCTTAGCACAAGAACGTACTTGGTAATTGCACGAAATTTTTATTCTTAGGATAGAAATGCATTTAGTAGAATTCTTAAACTTTTTTGTTTTTTGTTTTTAAAATTTTTAAAATTTTTATTATATTTTTATTATTTTTCTTTTTCCTTTTCTCTTCTTCCTCCTCCTTCTTTGTCACTGGCCACCGCCTGGTGACCGGTTGGGTGAGGGTTAATGTGTTTGCCAAAGGCTTGCCTGGCCATCACCAGCGAGGTCGAGCCTAGCTGGTTGCCAAGTGAGACTTGCCAAGTTGTCGGCGAGGCTTGACCTCACCTAAGTGTTGAAAGGTCGGCCTCGCCCTAGCCTGGCGAGACCTGACCTTGTGTCGACTAGCAAGGCTCAGCCTCGCCGGACCACCGCTAGGCAATGTTGACTTGGCGGCGGCCTAGTGAGGCTCGGGTTGACGAGCCTTGCCGTGACTCGGCGTCACTGGGGCCGATGACACTTCGGCGAGGTCGCCGACCCTTGTCAGCAAGTCACTGGTCATGGCCAAGGCCGACGACTAGCCAAAAGGAAGAAGAAGAAAAGGAAAGAGAATAGAGAAAAAAAAAATTAGACTTGATTCTAGGAATTGTTTCTAGGAACAAGAAGTAACTTTTTTTTTTCTTTTTTGTTTCTAAATTTTATTCCAAATATATTCTGGGGAACAAAGAAATAGATTTTTGTTCTCGGGAATAAAAAATTTATCAAATAGATTTCAATTCTTTTTTTTGATTCCGAGAACAAAATAATAGAATCAGTTGTTCCGGAAGTGTTACTAAACAAGCCCTTAGAGTAAGAATCTATTCATAAATGAACTCGTAAAAGGCACGTGATAGATGGAAAAAAAAATCTGTCTAGATGAAATATTTGTTTAAGGTTAGTTTGTTTCATGGAAAATATTTTCCTCATTTTTGGTGTATGATTCACTTAGCAAAATGAGTCAATGGAAATTGTTTTCTTACCAAAACTTAAATGCAAGAAAATGATTTCTTTTTTAAAAAATCAGAAAACGTTTTTTGAATCTACTAGAGCTTAGATTCAGGTGCTTGGTTAACAAAATGATTATTTTTATAATATAATTTAAAAAAATTTGATTTTTTTACTTTTTAATAATTCAAATTTTTTTATTTTCTTTTTTCTTTCTATTTCATTTTTGTTCTTTTTCTTTTTGCAAGATTAGGCGAGCTTGCAGCCTCCGGTAGCGAGGGTCGAGCTTTCCCGAGGCCGACAAGCCTTGCCAGATACTAGAGGAAGTAGACAGGGATGGCGTGCGAGGAAGCAAAGGAGCAATGGAGAAGAAGAAGGAAAAAAAATAAAAATAGAAAAAGAAAAGAAAAATAGAAGTAATTTGAAAATAAAATAATTACAATTTTGATTTTTTTTTTGTTGATAGAAAGTCATGAAATTGAAATCATTTTTTAATGTGATTCAAACATTAGAAATTTTTTTTAATCATACATCACCGGACATGGATCATTTTCCTCTATCATTGACCCACGAAACAAACACACCCTAAGGCACCATTAGTTTCGCGGAAATTATTTTCCTCATTTCTTGGCATTTGGTTCACTAAGGAAAATGAATCAATGGAAAACGTTGTTCTAGTCAACTGAAAACTAAGGCCTAAATTCAAAAAATATGATTTTCTCTTTGAAAAAATTGGGAAAAGTTTTCAAAATATGACTCAGTATCAATATTTGGATTTAAAACTCTATGCTTGGACATAGGAACCCCAACGCTAGTTCCCATTCCCTGACATTTGAGATAAGGTCTTTGGTCCTCAGGCTCGAGTCCATTGAGGCCAAGGCTGGGTTTGCCTGAGTCCACTAAGCCAAAGCTCAAAGGCCTAGAGCCTGTATCTAATGCCCCGACACTAGAGCCCAGGTCCATAAAGGCAATTCTCGGGTCCCTAATGCTTGAGGTCTTGTTCTGGGCACTTAGGCCCACATCCATAAAGGCAAGTGTGTGAGTTCTCGATGCTTGGGCTTGGATCCTTAGTTAATAAAATGTTAATTCTTACAAAAATAGATTTTTTTTAAATTCAAAATTTAATTATTTATATTTATATTTATTTCATTTCTTTTTCTTTTTCCTTTTCTTTCCTTTACCTTTTCCTTCTTCCTCGACCAGTCACTAGCCATGGTGATTGTTGGCAACTGGCCATAGGAGAGGGACAAGCTAAGGCTCGCAAGCAAAGGTCACGAGCTCATATGATTTGGTGAGGTTACGAGCTCGCCCAATTTGGTGAGGCTGAGCTTCGCTGCCGAAGCCCGCAAGCTCACCCAGTTTGGCGAAGCCTGAGTTCGCTAGCTGTCGTCGTGGCTAGCCACCAGTCGAGAAAGAAGGAAAAAGAAAAAGAAAGAAAATAAAAGAAAATAAATTAAAAAAAAGGAAATTTTATTGGTAGTTCTCCCCAAAAAATAATTGGATTGTTAACAACAAATAGCAGAAAATAGTTTTTGGTTCTTTTTCAAGTTTTAGCCAAACATCGGAAAATATTATCATTTTCCTGAAAAATAGTTTCTTGAAAAATATTTTCTAGAAATGTCACCTTTTTTTAACAAAGCAAACGAAGTGCGAGGGAAAAAATAAAACCAAGGGCTAATTCGTTTACCCAATTAAGTGCTAAAAAATAAAAATCCAGCAATTAATGAGATTGAGCTCGGATAATTGTATTAATTAGCATTGATTTAAATGATTCAATTAAGTGAAAATTTGCTTCATGCGTTATGTAAGGAAGGGTAAAGTAATTCTTTCAATAGTAAGGTAACTAATGGCAAGTAGAATCCTACCAATTATATGCTAAAACCTACCAATAATGCTACTTGGTGAGATGCTGATAATATAAGTTATCTTCTAATGACATTTTATTTTAATTCTCAACACTTAAGATTGTTCACACTTAAAATTTAGTACTTAAATTTTCAGCATAAATTTTCAATTTTATCGAACATGCCCTTAGGTGCCAACACCAATATATGATTTATTCCGTCTGATCTCTTGCAATCAGCTTAAAGTTCCAGTATCTCTTCACAAATAAATATTAGCTTTAAGGTGAAATAGCAATACCCAAAGCGATTAACTTCTTTGAGCTTTTGATTAAACCAATTAAGACAAGTGATGAAGTAGGGAGACAATTGTCTTCAAAAAATTCTAAACTTATTATACAGTTGCTAATTTAGTTATAAACTTTCTAATTTAACCAATATAATCCTAAACACTGTGATGATTATCCAATGTAATTTGTCCAGCCAATTTAAGCCAGATTTTGTTGACATAATGGTCTCATTAGCGTTAGTCATGCAACCAATGATCTAATGTGTCCGATGAGGCTCCAAGCAACGCCATTTTGAGAATTTTTTTAATTTTTTTTTTAATTTTATTTCTTTTCTATTTTTTTTCCCTTTATATTCCAATCGACAAGATTGTCAAGGCCACAACAATGACCACCTCACTTGTGGCTGAATAGGGCTATGATGCCTCTGCCAAATCTGGGCAAGGCAAGGGAATCATGATGAGGGCCACCACAGGCTCACGCTCCCGCTTATCCATTACTAAGGCCTTGGCAACTAGTGGAGGGAAGAAGATGACTAGAAAAAACAAGAAGGAAAAAAGTGTTGAGAAAACATTCCTTAAATAGTTTCAATGATTGACAAAACTTAAAAACTTTGTTTCTGATAAAAAATATTTTTAGATGGAAAGTTTGATGGAATAGGATAAGATAATATCAATTAGAATTAGAGTCACGCTTTATTCTTCCTTCCTTATATATTCTATCAAATAGCTAGGAATGAGTCAAATATACTCGTGCAATGGCTAGTAGCGATTGGTTGGATTCCTTACCATTTTTATAAGAAGTTTCAAAAGGAAAATCTTCCTATTCTCATAATTTCTTATTAGAAACAAAACATTCTTTCCATTCGTAAACACTCAACTTTTGGAAACCCCAATTACTATATGAGTGGCAGAAATTATGGAAAGCATCAACCTCGGTGATCTTGAAGCCATTAGATCTTCTCAACCAGATCTAGGACTAATGGGTAGATTGGTTGAATGATCCTTCTGAAGATATGTCTAACAATCAGCTTGGACTAGGAGGAATATAAGAGGAGGTCTTGAAGCTGAAGGGATACAATTCGCATTCACGAGAATTGAAGCTTATAATTCCAAAGTCTAAAGAGTGTTTTGTGATTATACACATTTGCCTTCACTGAGCTATATTGTGTAAACCTTTTAGAGGTTGTGAGTGTGAGGAGTTGTTCACATAAACTTAAGCGCTCGAAGCTTAGGACTTGTAACCTCTGATCGGATTTTCTAGTGGATTCTAGCTAATAGACTATAGCGCGGGAGAGTAGACGTAGACTTCCAAAAGTCGAACCAGTATAAACTTTTGTATGCAATTCTCTATCCTTTACTCCTTTTTTACTATTTATGATAGAATTGTATACCAATAAGATCTAACCACTTCATCAAAAGTTATCTAACTGCAATATTTATTTAAACTCTTTCATCTCCACATAATCAGCTACTCACCCCCTTTAGATGATAGATCCAGTCATAACAATTGGTATTAGAGCACGATTACTCTTAATTGAAGTGCTTTATTATTTTTGAGTTAATGATCTTTTGATGGCTAGTAATATTACACTAGGTCTGATGGAAGGTCAGAGTGATACAAGGCCTCCTTATTTTGATGGAAACGATTACACCATTTGGAAGAATAAGATCAAAGCATTCATTAAATCCAAGGATCCCTTGGAGTGGGACTTTGTTCTAAGAGGCATAAAACCTGAACCTTCCTCAACTAAAGAAGAAGGCAAAAAATTAGAAACCTCAGTCCTATCTGATGCAGACATTGTCAAAAGAGAAGCACTAGATGTTAAAGCTGTCTATTCATTATATTGTGCATTATCTCTATTTGAATATAATCGAATTTCCTCTTGTGAATCAACAAAAGAAATTTGAGTTAGATTGCAGGTGACATACGAAGGAACTAATCATGTCAAGGAAACGAAGATAAACATTCTTCTCCAACAATACGAAGCCTTTAAAATGAAACCTAAAGAATCCATAACATATATGTTCAGTAGATTTACTGACATTGTCAATGGATTGGCATATCAAGGGCAACTTGTACCAGACCCAATGAAGGTGAACAAGATTCTTCGAGGATTGTCAAAGGAGTGGAACAACATCAAAACTTCCATATGAGAGACTCAAATGATATTACCTCTTTTTGTAGATGAACGCGTGGGAACACTCTAATCCTATGAAGAAGAACGTCTAAATGAGGAAGACACCGGAGGTAAGAAAGCAATAGCTTTAAAATCTAATCTTGACTCTGATGATTCAAATTCAAATGAAGATGACGAGGACGATGAAGAAATTGCCCTTATGGTGAAAAAGTTCAAAAAATGGCTAGAAGAGCAATGAAGTTTAAGGGAAAGAAATCCTTCAAATCATCTGAGTAAAAGAGAAGTTTCAACAACAAAGAGGAAAATAAAGATGTTATCCGCTTCGAATGCAGGAAGCAAGGATACATCAAACCGAATTGCCATCTTCTGAAGAAAAGAAAGAACAAGTATAAGAAGACAAAGAAAGCACTGAAGGCTGAAACATGGAATGACACTAAATAGTCTTGATATTACAGTAGAAGTATCCAATTATATACAGGAATTGCTTATCAATTACAAGGCCGTGCTTAGAAAATTCTCAGAATTGAAGAAGGAAAACTCAAGATTGAGACAATAGGATTCTTTCCAAAAAGAAAAAAATTGAGTGTCTTGAAAATGATTTTCTTCAAACAAAAGAAAATCTTGATTCCGCTTCAAAGGAAAACGAGTCTTTGAAAAAGGAAATTTTAGATGTTGCAAAAAGATTTTCAGATGGATTGAAGACTTCGGAACATATTTTGTCCACCCAAATCCCGTATTACAACAAATAAGGACTTGGATGTAAAAAATAGATTTTAGAAAATGACTTTCCGACCCACAAAGAAAGGAAGAAGTAGAAGCCTTCGAAAGTTTTCTATGAAAATCATTTTAGAAAACAATTTGTAAAACTTGTTGGTAAAAACCTTCTTAAATGTTCAATCTGTGGTAGTCATGATCATTATGAAAATGACTATTCTAGAAGTTGGAAGCCGATTTGAAGAAACTTTCTAAGTATGGCCGATCCTTCTAACCAGAGAGGACCCGGATAGATATAGGTATCAAAGAAGACTTGAACTTGCCTTGGTCTTTGCAAGCATCAAAGAGAAAGAGAAACAAATGGTACCTCGATAGTGGTTGTTCAAGACATATGACCAATGATACCGGTGATCCAAGCAAGTTCGTTGAACTCTCAAGATTCAATGGTGGAAACGTTTCCTTTGGAGGAAACAACAAAGGAAGGATCATTGGCAAAGGAATAGTTGAAATTGGAAACTTGATTATAAGAGATGTATCTCTTGTCAAAGGAGTGAACTATAATCTCATCAATATCAATCAGGTATGTGACGCCGGATATAAGATCTACTTTCAAGAAGACAAATGCTTAGGCATAAGTAAAGATCTAAAACAATCATTTACTGGAAGGAGACACAAGAATATCTATCTACTAGATATAACTACCAATGATGTTTAGTGTCTAATCTCCATCAAAGATGAATCGGATCTCTGGCATAGGAAGTTTGGACATATAAGCACCAAGCAAATATCGAAACTCTCCTCATACGAGAATCACTAGATCTTAAGTTTGAAAGATCTGAAGTCTGTTCAATATGTGCACTAGGTAAACAGGTAAGAAGTTCGTTCAAACCCATCAATTATGTCAGTACTTACAAAGATTTGCAGCTCCTTCATATGGACATCTTTGAACCTACAAGAACATAAAGTCTATGAGGTAAAAGGTACTGCTTGGCAATAGTTGATGATTATACAAGGTATACGTGGTTTTTCTTCCTCGCACACAAGCATGAAACATTTTATCAGTTTTCAAAATTTGCCAAAAAGATTCAAAAAGAAAAAGGTTATTTCATTTCTTCCATCAAAACTGATCATAGGGGAGAGTTCGAAAATTAGAGTTTTCAAAATTTTCGTGAGGAAAGTGGTTTTGAGCATCAATTTTCAACTCCTTATAAACCTTAATAGAATAATGCTGTAAAGAGTAAAATCAGATCATTGCAAGAAATGGCAAGAACCCTCCTTATCGAAAGCAAAATTGTATCACACTTTTGGGCTGAAGTCGTTTCCACGGCATGTTATATCATAAATCGAGTTTTTCTCATACCCTCTTTAGAAAAGACCCCCATGACCTTCTCAAAGGTAGAAAACCTATCATCTCATATTTTCGAGTTTTTTGGCTATAGATGCTTTATTTTAAGAACTGCTAATGATCAGTCTGGTAAGTTTGATGAAAGATAAGATGAAGGTATATTTCTGGGTTATTCAACTACCAGCAAGGCTTTCAAAGTTGGCAATAAGAGCTCTCACACAGTAGAGGAATCCATCAATGTGAAGTTCGGTGAAAATTCTCAAATCCATGAAGAGTCTGATCAAACAGAGCAATCACCTGACGCGGTTAGAGCACAATAAGAAATCAAGAATTCAAAACTAGATGAACAGTCTTGTTGACACCTAAATTTTCCCATTTTTTGTTTAGTATTTAATTGTCTACAGATTATGAATTAGCCACTAAAAAGAAAAAAAAAACAAACAAAGCAAACAAAAAAAAAAGAAAACAAAAAGAAAAGGCAAAAACAACAAAAAAAAAGAAAAAAGAAAAAACATGGAAGGGGCTGAGCCCGTTTTCCCTCTTGGCCCGGCCCACATTAGCCTCTGTCCTCCTCCACCTTGTTTCGCACGCGAAACCTGCAAAAGGGGGGCAGACCTGCAAGAACCACAGGAACAAAAACACAGGAGAGAGCTCGGCAGAGAGGAGGGGAGAGAGAGACCAGACAGAGAAAGAAAAAAGGGAGCTCGAGGGAGACAAACCAGAAAGCAAAAGAAAAAAAGAAGAAGAAGAGAAAGCCGGAAGGAAGGGCGGCGACGGCGGCACCGCCGCCGCCGCCGCCGCCCGACTGAGGCCTGACACCCGCGTCACCGCCGCCCTCCTACCCGACGCCGTCCGAGCCGCTGCCCTCCGCACGCCATCCCAACAGCCTGCCTCTGCCGGCCACCACTACGCCGTGCCTCCGCCTCTGCCCAGATCTGTCGGCCACGCCTCTGCCCAGATCTACCGTGCCGAAGCGCGACCCCGTGGCACCGCGCATTTGCGTGTCGTCACTGCTGCAATCCGAGCGACCCACTGCACCAAGCCGCCGCCCTCCTATCAAAACACCAGATCCCGAGCCCCCACTTCGCCGCCTCTGCTCCTGGTTGCTGATCTTCGCCAGGCCGCCACACTCCTCCTCGCTGGCGCATCCCGTCTCGCCTAGCCACCGCACGCCTCGGCCGCGTCTTCGCTGAGTCCCGACGACGGGAGATCTGAGCTGGTCGTCACTCCACCGCCGAGCGAGCCCCGCACCGGCCCACACCTCCGCGCTGCTGCTCCTGGCCGCGTCTCCACCAGTCACCGCCGTACTCCGACGCCCAGCAAATTCGCTCCGAGCCTCCTCCGAGTGAAGCTGTCTTCTACCCCCCGCCTGCTGCTCCGCCCGTGTCGCTCGGACTAGCGACCCGACGCCGCTACTCGCTCCCCTCGCCACGCAACCTGCAGCAGCCGAGCTCCTGTTCGCCGACCCTGACGTCGTCACCGCCCCTCGCCGAACCACCGCCGCCCACACTGCCGCTGCCGCCGAGCCGCCGACGTCCCTGCAATCCCTCTTGGCGCTGCGAAGAAACCCTAGGGTTTCGGCCATGAACCGGGTCGCACAAGTCGGGCGCGGGTCGCAAACCGGGTAGGGTTTTGATCCGTCCGGGCCGGGCCTGCGTGCGTAGGCTGATTTCTCTCTGGGCTGGAGCAAGGTCATTGGGCCGGGTTAGTATTAGATTTTTTTTTTTTTGGTGTTGGGTCAGGCTTTAGTTTATTTAGGTTTTTTTTGTGGACTGGATTGGGCCCTAGGGCCCGCGAGCTTCGTCGAGGAGGGTTGGGCCTGTCTGTCGGCCCCAACCCCAAATCAGGCGAGGGCCCGACTAATTCTGGTCTGGGCCCAGCCCGGGTCCGGTCTCCGACCGGACCCGACTCGCGGCAAGACCGGGTCGGGTCGAACCTGGGTCGGTTCGGACCGGGCCGATCCGAGCCAACCGGGTCGGGTCAAATCGGATCCGACCCGGTTCGCCTTTTTTTTTTAAATTAAAATTAATGATATTTTTTAAAAAATTTTTTTTTTTAAAAAAAAATTAAAAAAATTAAAAAAAAATTAAAAAAATTAAAAAAAAAATTAAAAATTTCGAAAATCCAAAAATTGTAGGATTTGGCTAGGAATTGTTATGTACTGCCTTTTTAGTGTAATTAGGCATTTATTTGCTCGTTTATTATTATGTAGCATGTTTAATTTGCATATTTAATTATGTTTGATTGCACGTGTTTAGTCTTATTGCAATTAGGATCTTGGTAGTTATGATTATTACTTTAATGATTGCGCGTCTGCATGATCACCTCACATGTTAGTGGATAAATATAAAATCAATTCAAATTGCCTGCCAAAAATTCATTTTGTTAAATTGAACAAGATTAGGTACTGAAAGGGCACTAATTGGTTAATTAGTGTAATCAAGTCTCCGAACCTAAATTCTCTGGTTGCGTAGGAAGTGAGGCACGCTCCCATGCCTCACTTGGTTTCTAGCCGACCCCAATAGGCTAGTGGCGACTCCTTTTATGCAAAATTTCTTAAGAATATCCCAACGTCACGCGGGGTATGGGCTTGGGAGAGCTCGCGCCTAATCATGGGCCTTAGGCTCGTCTTTTAGGCAATACCCCTAAACTTGTTCCCTCCCCCCGAGGGTAGGTCGCGACAGCTTGGCGACTCCGCTGGGGAACTGGTTTTAAACCTTAGTGGACTTAGGCCAAAATTAATTTTGTTCAAAAAAAAAAAAATTTGTTTGGCAGCGAGGATTCCAGGTACACCCCTAACATGAAAGGTGTTAAATGTTTTTGCAGAATGGGAGGTATAAGGGGAAGTGTTTGCTCACCTTTGTCTTGCAGGGAAATGTAGGAATGTATGGTTTATTTTTATGTACGGAGTGTTGTTTGCCTATAAATTGTTGTGCATGTATTCTCTGCATTGCACTATACTATGGCACACACAACCTGCCGCCGGACCTGGGCCGCATAGGACCACTTAGGATGGTGTTGAGGTGGATACCACTCCGACTACAAGCATGTAGTACGAGTCGCCCATCTCAACCCCGAAATTTCTTTCTTGATGTTAGAGGTCCCCACCCTGGTCTGCGAGCATGCGACACGGGTCGGTCCTTTAACGAAGCCGGAGTCATGGGTAACACGACCTAGCCACGAGCATGTTGGTTCAGTCCTGTGATCCTATGGCTCCATTTTGGGCTGTATAGAGTAGAAATCGAACCACATTCCATGTGCATGTCTATGTAATTTTGAAAAAAAAGCATGAGACAAAGGTCGGCACCCATTGTAAGTATCATTTCTCTTTTTATTTGCTCATTTTGTATTGCATTTTAATTTTGAAATTTGTGGAAATCAATCGAATGCCCTCGGTGATGCAAGCTTATGATTGAAAAATTGACAATTACTTTTGACAAGTGAGCATCTGAATGCAAGTTCTAAACATTTTGATTTGGCCCTGTTGAACACATGGTTCTGTTTAAATTTCTAGTTATGGGCTCAAAATCATTTCGAAAAAAAAGAAAGAAAAAAAAAACTTTCAAGTTGTGATTATATTGGGACATAAAAATTGAAATTGCATTTTTTATCAAATTTTCTCATTCTCGCATTTTGGGACTATAATGCAAATCATTTTGTGTACAAATTCCTCAAAATAGAAATCACTCTAATTTTCTATGAGTAAAATCACAAATCAATTTTTCAAAAATCAATAACACTTTTGCATACGAAACTTTTGGAATAAAAGTGGACATTCGATTGATGGCCATGGATTGATAATTTTAATGATGTTTTCTCTTATGATAAAATCTTGGCGAAATACTAATCCCGTAATAAGGATTGTGGGGGCATGTATTGTCGCCTCGATTTTATTATAAGAAGCGACGTCATTAAAATATCATTTTCCTTTATTCACATATTGACATTGTCATCTTTTTGCAGGTTATGCGCGATGCTCTTTGACATTCTCATGGTAACCATTCAAGGACGTGAATTCTAGAGCTGAGACAAGAGTTGTTTTTTACTTTCATCTGTAAAAGAGTCTCTTGTATTTTATCAGTCTTTATTCTTGTTAAGAAACATGTTTTCCGTTTTAGGTTTTGATTTGCAAATCCAATTTATGCTCTTGTAAATTGTGCGACTCACATTTTTAATGATGAAATTCGAAAATCATCATTTAAAAAAAATACAAAAAAAGAGAGCAAATTTAGAAGTGTTTTAAGTGAACCTATACATTTACCTTCCAAAATGAATCTCAAGAAAAATTTGTTTAATGCCCTCTCTTCATATAGTCATTTTCTTGGGCTCATCGAACTCGAGGAGCAAGCATGCGTCGAGGTTTCGTTGGCGCCAATTTTCCGTAAAAGCGGAACGAAGTCAAATTCCATTCTGAGAAGTTTTGTTATTCGCAAATGCCTTACGTGCCAAAATAACCCGTTGACCTCGTTCACTTTGCATGATGAGACAAATGAAGGGAGTTGCCAAGTATCCAAAAGGGCGAATTCAAAGGAAGAGTAAACTGTATCGATTCCAGTTATTCATTTCTAATACCGTTTCTGACATAATTTTATTTTCATTGTCAAGGAGATATCAAGAGTGCCAAGTTTTGTAACGTTCCCAACAAACGCAATGGAGCACTTTTAAGTCTTGTTCATCTTAAACAAAAAAGATTCAAATGAAAGAAAGTGGGCAATATTGTCTATTCCTCCATGAGAAATACATTGGACGGGTTCGAACATAACAAAGGATTGTCAAATGAAGAGTGGCAGAGCAACGTCTGATTTTTTAAAAATATTTCTCATCTCCCCACAAACAAAGTGTACTGGAACAACATTGTCAAATTCATCAAGAAGGATGTATCGTTCCTTTGTTGAACCTAACTAAAAATAGAGATAACTCATTTCATCTGCCTTCTTACAGGGTGATATAAAATAAAAAGGGTTGCACTTAACCGTGGAATCGGCGCCTTCTACCAAGGAATCAGGAAAACATCAAACACTTAAGGGCAAATGCAAGGGAAGGGTATTGTTGAGTTGCCAAATATCCATGAAGGTGAATCCAAGAGATGTTAGCGTCAAAAGGATGAAAGCGAGTGAAGGGTAATAATGTATCGTTTCCAACATTTCAATCCCTAAGGAGCTTTGCACTAACATATTCTTTTACATTCTTTACAGGATCATCGGGTCGCCATGTTGCAGGTAAGTACCCTTCTTCTCAGTTTTTTTTTTAAGTAAAAAAAAAAGAGAAAAAAAGAATAAGAGAATTTCCATTACAAAAGAGAACTTTTGGGCTTTCCTAGAGAAAAAAATGAATAATAATTGAGAAAAAAAAATTTACAAACCTTTTGAACATCATTTCTATCTCAAAATTGTTTTCTTGTCTTGTGGATTATTCATTTTGAATCAAAATTCCCTATGGAGATTGATATACTTGAATGGTCTCGGCGGAGTGAAATGGAAATGTTAACCATGCCAAACAAGAAGTGCTTAGGATGAAGAAAGGCAAGCTCATTTCCAAACACGTCCTTTAAACACTTTTGAGAGTTGAGCATTATTCAAACACTTTTGAGAGTTGAGTGAAAAGAAACCTTCTCTTAGGACAAATGATTCATTCGCATTGAGCGCAAAGATCGAAATGATAAAGGCGTTGCCTTCATCAATCCCAAGCATTGCACTGATCTCTTGTTACCCCTTTGGGCTGGAAAAAAAAGATGATCCTTCAAAGTACCCCTATCGAGAACGACCCTACATTGGGGCAACATAGAAGGTTACGGTCGTGTTGTAAAACGAAAGGTTGAGAAAGATTCTATTACTTTCACTTACATCAATCTTCTTGTGGTAGCTTCAGAGGAATTCTCATCGGAGCTTGACTCATCCCAAGGTGAAGAAGAGCATTTCCTTCTCTACCCAAACACGGATACCCATTGCTATAACCAATTTGGGCCTGATTATTCATTTATGAATCCCAAGCAGTGATCATCTCCCTTCACTGGGGCATGGCATAAGTATTGACCAAATATAATTGACAATCACAGGAAAATGTGAAAAGCATCTCAAAAGTCATAAGCTACCAAAGTTCAAAGAGCAAAAAGCTCGACAAACTAGGGGGCATGAAAAAGCAGTGTGCCTAGTAAAAGCAAGGCCAATGCCCGTCAAGAAAAAGAGCCAAAAGGCCGCATCTTATGTGAAAGAAAAATTATCAAAATCCAAGTGCCTGCGAAAAAAAAAAAAATCATCGCAAAGGACAAAGGAAATTAGAGAAAAGAGCAAAACTCTCATGCAGAAATGATCAGTGAATGAACTCTTGAGATGTGCTGTGTTTCAAGAGCCAAATGCTTTCGAAAGGTCAAGTGACCCGGTCACGACGCCATGATGATCACTGACTCTTAAAGACCCTCTTGAAAATTTTAAGCCTTTCAAGTCTTTCCCGAGCCAACATTATAACCCTTTTCCGAAGCCTCTTCTGATTGGGATGATTTGAGTGAAACTGAGAATACCACAAAGAAGCTACTGCTTGAAGGAGTGGAAATAATTCTATCTTGTCTTATCTTCCAAGTTCTCGACTCGTAAACCCAATGAGGATAGCGGCAAATGTTCCTTTATTGGCCTCAAAGCAATCATTCCTTTGTGTAAGCCCTAACCAAGCCTATATTGCGGTCCTTTCAAAAGACCTTTTTTATCGATCAGATTGTGCTCATTGCGAATGTCTCTGGAAGCCTTTGACATAGGTTATGTGAGATACCCTTAGCAATTAGTTATTTCCCACACAAATAGATGGGATCAAGCAGCCGTTTTATCAAGAGTGTGTGAGAAGCCCTTTCTGACTAAGAAACTCTAGTTTGGCATGCTTAATGAGCCTTTTTCATGAGTTGTAGTCGTTCTAATAAAAACTTGACTCCTAGAGAATTTGATGATTAATGATATATCCACAAGTAAGATAACAATTTTGTGCCACATGAGGCTGATTGAAATCAAATGTTTTTCCAAAGCAGTTGGACTTAGCTTGATTTGCTTGTTCAATTAATGCTACAATACCGCCAATACGTCTCTTAATGACGTCTCTAATGACATTCACTCAAGTTGAGTTTGACAGGATTCCTCAGTGAAGCCATGCAGCTTTCAAGGGATTAGCAGGTGCTTCCCTAAAAATCAAAGGTTCATGGTCAACCTTAAACCATGCCATCTCCACAAGGTTCATGGTTAGCCTTAAACCATGTCATTCACACGGTTCGTGGGTCTATCCTTAAACCACACGGTTGGTGGGTCTATCCTTAAACCACACGGTTCGTGGGTCTATCCTTAAACCACACGGTTCGTGGGTCTATCCTTAAACCACACGGTTCGTGGCTTTCCTAAACCACACGGTTGGTGGGTCTATCCTTAAACCACACGGTTCGTGGGTCTATCCTTAAACCACACGGTTGGTGGGTTTATCCTTAAACCACGGGGTTGGTGGCTTTCCTAAACCACACGGTTTGTGGGTCTATCCTTAAATCACACGGTTTGTGGGTTTATCCTTAAACCACGAGGTTGGTGGCTTTCCTAAACCACACGGTTCGTGGGTCTATCCTTAAACCACGGGATTGGTGGCTTTTTCTAAACCACATGGTCGAAACCCGTTTGTACACGGTGAGACATTCCTTTCAGTCGAAACCCGTTTGTACACGGTGAGACTATCATCCGGTCGAAACCCGTTTTTACACGGTGAGACTATCATCCGGTCGAAACCCGTTTGTACACGGTGAGACATTCCTCCAGTTGAAACCCATTTGTACACGATGAGACCTTCCTCTCGGCCGAAACCCGTTTGTACGTGGTGAGATATTCCTTTCGGCCAAAACCCGTTTGTAAACGGTGAGACCTTCATTTCGGTCGAAACTTGTTTGTACATGATAAGACTATTATATCCAGTCAAAAACTATCATATCAAATCAAAACCCGTTTTTATAGGGTGAGACCATCACATCAAGTCAAAACCAGTTTTTACACGGCCAGACCATCACATCTAGTCGAAACCCGTTTTTACATTGTGAGACATTTTTTTTACAGTCTAAACCACACGGTTCATGGGTCTATCCTTAAACCACAAGGTTCGTGGGTCATCCTTAAACCACACGGTTCGTGGGTCATCCTTAAACCCCGATTTTTAAAATGTTCATGAGTTTATTTCTAAACTGCAATTTTTCAAAAGGTTCATGGTCAACCTTAAACCATATTATCTACAAAGGTTCATTGGTTTTCCTCAAATCATGCGTTTTCAACTCGGTCAAAACCCATTGTTACATGGTGAGACCTCATTCCTCTCCTTCTTCCTATGACACGGTGAGCTTTGTAGCCCGGAGAGCTTTTGTAGCCCGGAGAGCTTTTGTAGCCCGGAGAGCTTTGTAGCTCAGAGTCTTTCTTCCTATGACCCGGAGAGCTTTTGTAGCCCGGAGAGCTTTGTAGCCCGGAGTCTTTCTTCCTCTGACACGGTGAGCTTTATAGCCCGGAGAGCTTTTGTAGCCCGGAGAGCTTTGTAGCTCAGAGTCTTTCTTCCTATGACACGGTGAGCTTTGTAGCCCGGAGAGCTTTTGTAGCCCGGAGAGCTTTGTAGCCCGGAGTCTTTCTTCCTATGACACGGTGAGCTTTGTAGCCCGGAGAGCTTTTGTAGCCCGGAGAGCTTTGTAGCCCGGAGTCTTTCTTCCTATGACACGGTGAGCTTTGTAGCCCGGAGAGCTTTTGTAGCCCGGAGAGCTTTGTAGCCCGGAGTCTTTCTTCTTATGACATGGTGAGCTTTGTAGCCCGGAGAGCTTTGTAGCCCGGAGTTCCTTTTCTTATGACACGGTGAGCTTTGTAGCCCAGAGTCCTTCTTCTTATGACACGGTGAGCTTTGTAGCCCGGAGAGCTTTTGTAGCCCGGAGAGCTTTGTAGCCCGGAGTTCTTATTCCTACGACACGGTGAGCTTTGTAGCCCGGAGAGCTTTGTAGCCCGGAGTCCTTCTTCTTACGACACGGTGAGCTTTGTAGCCCGGAGAGCTTTTGTAGCCCGGAGAGCTTTGTAGCCCGGAGTCCTTCTTCCTATGACACGGTGAGCTTTGTAGCCCAGAGTCCTTCTTCTTACGACACGGTGAGCTTTGTAGCCCGGAGAGCTTTTGTAGCCCGGAGAGCTTTGTAGCCCGGAGTCTTTCTTCCTCTTATTGACAAGACGCGCTTCCATAATTATGATTTCTTTCCATCGACCTAATACGTGCTTATGCACCTGGGTTTATCGTGAAAATAATTTAGGTGTCTTTTGTCTTTGAAAGGAACCTATTCGAGCTCCCATTCAAAGAGGGGCAGCTGTTGACACCTAAATTTTCCCATTTTTTGTTTAGTATTTAATTGTCTACAGATTATGAATTAGCCACTAAAAAGAAAAAAAAAACAAACAAAGCAAACAAAAAAAAAAGAAAACAAAAAGAAAAGGCAAAAACAACAAAAAAAAAGAAAAAAGAAAAAACATGGAAGGGGCTGAGCCCGTTTTCCCTCTTGGCCCGGCCCACATTAGCCTCTGTCCTCCTCCACCTTGTTTCGCACGCGAAACCTGCAAAAGGGGGGCAGACCTGCAAGAACCACAGGAACAAAAACACAGGAGAGAGCTCGGCAGAGAGGAGGGGAGAGAGAGACCAGACAGAGAAAGAAAAAAGGGAGCTCGAGGGAGACAAACCAGAAAGCAAAAGAAAAAAAGAAGAAGAAGAGAAAGCCGGAAGGAAGGGCGGCGACGGCGGCACCGCCGCCGCCGCCGCCGCCCGACTGAGGCCTGACACCCGCGTCACCGCCGCCCTCCTACCCGACGCCGTCCGAGCCGCTGCCCTCCGCACGCCATCCCAACAGCCTGCCTCTGCCGGCCACCACTACGCCGTGCCTCCGCCTCTGCCCAGATCTGTCGGCCACGCCTCTGCCCAGATCTACCGTGCCGAAGCGCGACCCCGTGGCACCGCGCATTTGCGTGTCGTCACTGCTGCAATCCGAGCGACCCACTGCACCAAGCCGCCGCCCTCCTATCAAAACACCAGATCCCGAGCCCCCACTTCGCCGCCTCTGCTCCTGGTTGCTGATCTTCGCCAGGCCGCCACACTCCTCCTCGCTGGCGCATCCCGTCTCGCCTAGCCACCGCACGCCTCGGCCGCGTCTTCGCTGAGTCCCGACGACGGGAGATCTGAGCTGGTCGTCACTCCACCGCCGAGCGAGCCCCGCACCGGCCCACACCTCCGCGCTGCTGCTCCTGGCCGCGTCTCCACCAGTCACCGCCGTACTCCGACGCCCAGCAAATTCGCTCCGAGCCTCCTCCGAGTGAAGCTGTCTTCTACCCCCTGCCTGCTGCTCCGCCCGTGTCGCTCGGACTAGCGACCCGACGCCGCTACTCGCTCCCCTCGCCACGCAACCTGCAGCAGCCGAGCTCCTGTTCGCCGACCCTGACGTCGTCACCGCCCCTCGCCGAACCACCGCCGCCCACACTGCCGCTGCCGCCGAGCCGCCGACGTCCCTGCAATCCCTCTTGGCGCTGCGAAGAAACCCTAGGGTTTCGGCCATGAACCGGGTCGCACAAGTCGGGCGCGGGTCGCAAACCGGGTAGGGTTTTGATCCGTCCGGGCCGGGCCTGCGTGCGTAGGCTGATTTCTCTCTGGGCTGGAGCAAGGTCATTGGGCCGGGTTAGTATTAGATTTTTTTTTTTTTGGTGTTGGGTCAGGCTTTAGTTTATTTAGGTTTTTTTTGTGGACTGGATTGGGCCCTAGGGCCCGCGAGCTTCGTCGAGGAGGGTTGGGCCTGTCTGTCGGCCCCAACCCCAAATCAGGCGAGGGCCCGACTAATTCTGGTCTGGGCCCAGCCCGGGTCCGGTCTCCGACCGGACCCGACTCGCGGCAAGACCGGGTCGGGTCGAACCTGGGTCGGTTCGGACCGGGCCGATCCGAGCCAACCGGGTCGGGTCAAATCGGATCCGACCCGGTTCGCCTTTTTTTTTTAAATTAAAATTAATGATATTTTTTAAAAAAATTTTTTTTTTAAAAAAAAATTAAAAAAATTAAAAAAAAATTAAAAAAATTAAAAAAAAAATTAAAAATTTCGAAAATCCAAAAATTGTAGGATTTGGCTAGGAATTGTTATGTACTGCCTTTTTAGTGTAATTAGGCATTTATTTGCTCGTTTATTATTATGTAGCATGTTTAATTTGCATATTTAATTATGTTTGATTGCACGTGTTTAGTCTTATTGCAATTAGGATCTTGGTAGTTATGATTATTACTTTAATGATTGCGCGTCTGCATGATCACCTCACATGTTAGTGGATAAATATAAAATCAATTCAAATTGCCTGCCAAAAATTCATTTTGTTAAATTGAACAAGATTAGGTACTGAAAGGGCACTAATTGGTTAATTAGTGTAATCAAGTCTCCGAACCTAAATTCTCTGGTTGCGTAGGAAGTGAGGCACGCTCCCATGCCTCACTTGGTTTCTAGCCGACCCCAATAGGCTAGTGGCGACTCCTTTTATGCAAAATTTCTTAAGAATATCCCAACGTCACGCGGGGTATGGGCTTGGGAGAGCTCGCGCCTAATCATGGGCCTTAGGCTCGTCTTTTAGGCAATACCCCTAAACTTGTTCCCTCCCCCCGAGGGTAGGTCGCGACAAGTCTCAACAACAAGAAAAGATAGATAAGGACGACAGTGAAAAACCCACAACATTTTATGACATATTCAATAGAAATTGGAAACACAAGTCAAGTCATCCAAAGAATCTGATCATCAGCAACATTAGTAACAAGATTATAACAAGATCATCTTTGAAAGATCTATCAATACTTTGGCACTTATTTAAGAAATTGAACCAAAAAGTACTGAAGGAGCTCTGTCAGATGAAAATTGGAATCAAGTAATGCAAGAGGAGTTTCAACAATTTCATATAAATGAAGTATGGGAATTGGTTCCTAGACTAAAAGACCATCTAGTGATAGGGATAAAAGGGATATATAGGAACAAGCTCAATGATCAAGGAAAAGTCACGAGGAATAAAACAAGATTGGTCGGAAAAGGCTACTCTCAAGAAGAAGGAATCAACTACGATGAAACTTATGTGCTAGTAGCAAGGTTAGAAGCGATCAAACTTTTACTCTCTTATGCATGTTTTCATGATTTCAAACGTTTCCAAATGGACGTGAAGGTGCTTTCTTAAATGGATTCATTAAGAAAAGTGTTCGTAGAACAACTTCTAGGCTTTGAAGAACCACGAAAGCTTGATCACATCTATAAGCTCAAGAAAGCTATATACAGCTTGAAACAAGCCCCTTGTGCCTGGTATGAAAGGTTAGCAACTTTGCTAATTCAGAATGGTTTCAAAAAAGGTAATGTTGACACTACTTTATTTATTCGAAGAGAATGACAAGTTTAAGATGAGAATGATGGGAGAATTGGATTTTTCCTTGGATTGCAAATCAAGCAAATGGATGAAGGAACTTTTGTTTTCCAAGAAAAATATGCCAATGAGAAGAAATTTCACATGGAAAACTCGAAGAAAATAGAAACTCCCATGTCTTACTCCTCAAAGTTTGACAAAGATGAAAATGGCAAAAAGATTGATCAGAAGCTTTACAGGAGCATAATTGGCTCCTTAATTTATCTCACTGCTTCAAGACCTGATATCCTTTTTAGTGTTTGCATGTGTGCTAGGTTTCAATCAGACCCTAGGGAGTCTCATCTCTCTATAGTCAAAAGGATTATTAAGTACATTAACACTTACCCTTCTCTTAGGACTCTGGTGTCATAAGAGATCAGACTTTGTGTTATCTGGGGAGATGCGAACCCCTGGAGTGCCATAACTTGGCAGAAAGGGACACTTAAGTGCAATAACTTACGAAAGGTACACTTAAGTGCCAAAATCAGAGCAAAATGGCTCACTTGAGTGCCAATCTAGCCAAAATCCGGCTAAATTGCATACGTGGAATTTTTCTGGCGAAGCGAGTGCAAAATGACGCCGTTTTGCACACTGACGTGGCCAAATAATGCAAAAATGGCGTCGTTTTGGGCTAACGTGGTAAAAAAAATATAAAAATTAATTAAATTAAAATTATTTAAATATTTAAAAATTTAAAAAAATTTAAAAAAAAAGAAAATGGGGGGAGGCGCCCTCAGCCACCGCCGCTGCCTCCCCGCCGTCATCGGGAAGGGCCAGCAACGGAGGAGGGAGGGTCGGCTGGGGTCGCCAGGCCTTGGCCAAGGGGCGGCGACCCCGGCCGATAAGCGGCGAGGGCTCATGAGCCCTCGCCCAGATCCAGCGAGGGTCGGCAGCCCTCGCCCGGCCGAGCCAAGGGCCACCGCCTCGCTGAGGCGACCCCTAGTGGGCGGCGGCCCTTGGCCCGGCCGGGCGAGGGCCATCAACCCTCGCCGGATTTGGGCGAGGGCACGCAGGCCCTTGTTGCCGATCGGCTGGGGTCGCCGGCCCTTGGCCAGGCTCGGCAGCCCCGGCTGACCCTCCCCCACCTTCCGGCAACGGCGAGGAGGCGGTGGCGGCGAGGGCTCAACCCTCAGCCACCGGCTGCCTTCCTCCTCCTCCGTTTCTATTTCCAATTTTTTTTTTAAATATAAATTATATTATTATTTTGTTTTAAATTTAATTTAATTAATTTTTATATTATATTAAAACTCAAATTGTACCAAAACGACGTCGTTTGGGGTGAATTAGAGCTAACTTAGCTCTCCGGTGAGCCACCTCGGCAAGAAATATTAATATTTAAATGCCACGTATGATTTCTGGCTGGCTTCGTCGAAGGTGGTACTTAGGCGTCCCACTTTTCTTCAAATGTGGCACTTAAGTGTACCTTTCGTAAGTTATGGCACTTAAGTGTCCCTTTGTGCCAAGTTATGGCACTTGTAGTGTTCTTTTCTAGTTATCTAGGTATTCTGACGCTGATTTTGTAGGATGCAAGATTAAAAGGAAAAACACGTCTAGAACATGTCAGTTGTTGGGCAATATGCTTATATCTTGGTTCTCCAAAAAACAATCAACGGTAGCCTTGTTAACTGCTGAAGCTGAGTACATTGCTTTGGGTAATTGCTACATCCAAATTCTTTGGATGAAGCAGCAATTGAAGGACTATAAATAGTGGACTCTAATACAACGATCAAATGCGACAATACAAGTGCCATTAACCTGATGAAAAATCCAATCTTACACTTCAAGGCCAAGCACATGGAAATCAAGCACCATTTCATACATGATCATGTCAATAACGGTGAAGTAAACATTCAATTTATTAATTCTTAGAAGCAATTGGCTGACATTTTTACGAAACCTCTTGACAAAAAGACTTTTGATTTTATTCGAGAAAAACTTGGTATTACTAATCCATTTGCTTCAAGTGTCTAAAGACAGGGTACATTAGAAGATGCTAAGCAGATCCATTATTTTGTCTTTGAATTTTGGCGGTAAGAATATATTTGGAAGCATATAAGGTATAATCTCTTCCTTAATTAAATTTATTGCCATAATTTTTATTTGACTCGGAAGTTGTTCTTTCTAAAACCGTTTTTATAGTTTTTCTCTATTTTTCCCTTAAAAATCGAATCTCTTTCAAACCTTTTCAATATCGTAGCTTTATATTCCATAAAAAAATTCTCTTTCTCTTCTTCGTTCCTCTCCACACTCCCAAACTCACTCTCTGCAAAATACCTCCTGCATCCTTTTCTCTATTACAAAAAGATCAAAACTTTTCTTCACTTTCAAAACCATGGCACCAAAAATTGCTCTAAAGTTGAAGCCTATACATTCTGGTTCACGTCGATCAAATCGCATTGCAAGTTTGCAATCTAAAGTTAGAGGAAGCCCTGAATTCTTCGATCTGTCTGACTCGTCTAATAGCATTAAAGGTGTGGAAACTTCTTCAAACTTTTCTCAGTTAAGATCAACGATTGGCACTCTCAAGGCATTAAGAGACAGTGAGGATGTAATTTCTCGACTATTAGCCAAGTATGGTTTTAATAGTGAAGACGCATTGGAGTTACTATTTGTTAATCCCATCAGAAGCATGCATCCCACTAGTATTGGTGAATCAGTGCTGCTGAATCAAGAAAAAAGGGAAGGAAAGAGTATCTTAGACATCTGTCAATAAGAAAAAGACTGAGGATGATGGGCGAAAGGGTGACAATGTTGAAAAACTATATGCTAGTTTTAGAAGGAAAGTTATTGTATATGTGACTGATGCAAAATGTGCAGATAAACTGATTAAATCTGAAGAGTATTAGCAACACTTTGGATCTCTGATGAACAAAGGAGTAATTAAATAGAGAACTATGGATTTCGATTTTTTCCAGTCTATTGGTATTCATCTGAAGCAACTTTTTGATGATCGACTTTTGACTGATCTTTGTGTTTCTGAGTATCTTACATTCCTTGCCCTGACTACATATTTCTATTCAACACTATCGTTTTACTCAGTTGACACTATCAAGTTTACAGTGTTTGATAAACCTTATCTTATTCAAGCATGAGATTTGGCAAAGATTTTCGGAGGTAGGTATTCATAATTAGAAGCTATAGATGTTGATCCTAATTGAGATAGCTAGTATAAGCACCTAGAGGGGGTGAATAGGTGAACAAACAAATTCTCGAGATACGGAAGCAATTCTAGGCAATCGATAGAAAGGAAAATACGATCAAAGTAAAGTAAATGTTAGGGAAGAGAAAATTGAACACAAGATTTATAGTGGTTCGGCTTATTCCAAGCCTACGTCCACTCTTCCGCACTGATAGCCCACCGGCTGGATTTCACTATGAACAAAAGAGAAGTTACAGCACAGCTTTTCCTTGATTCCACAGTGTAGATGGTCTATCACACTTCCTCAAGGTTTCTCACGAATATAGACTCTCTTTTGTTTACACGATTTTGCTCAACAAATGAATTGACTAAGAACAAGGAGCTTCAGACTTTGGAATTCTTCTATTGTGCACACTCTCGAACAACTGGAACGTCTTCCTTATATACTCCTTCATGCCATCATACCCGTTGGCACTTACCAAAGGAATTCCTCCAATCTACCCGTTGGATGGAATCAATTAGGAAGATCATTCGAGCTATTAAAGGAACATGTCGATAGCCCATCAATCATGTTCTCCCATACAATCAGGATCTCGGTTTCCATAAGTAGAACCTTCCAAGTATACTTTGCCAATCATCGGATCCTTAATCTTCAAATCAATTATGATCAAATAAAGGATTCCGTTATGTCATATCCAGCCAAGAGATCTTCTCCAGTCGATAAGGCCACATCCTTAATGAAACATCCAGTTCTGGATAGCATTTCTTCAACGGATTAGAAACTGTCAATGAGGATAGACTTTGAGTCTCGAGTCTGGCTGTCCAGAGGTCTTCAGACTTTAAATAGCAGAGTCTGCAAGCCTTCAGACTAGACTGATGGAAATGTTTTGTCAACTTCAAAACACTTCAAGAGGATTTCTCCAACAATCTTCCCCTTTTTGATGGTGACAGAACTTTCCTGCAGATTTGGAAAACTTTGACCTGCAAAACATTTCTCAAACACATATGCATATCTTATAGATAAATGGCTAAATGAATAATACTAGAGTCTGCAGCCACAGAAGATAGGTTAGTCCAGTATGTAATAAAGCCATCCATAAGATATCAATAGTAGTTAATAATAACAAGCAGTCAAATCCAAATTCCAAATTTAGTCCACATCCAGACACACAAGTCAAGTCAAAACAAACCACAAAACAAACCAAAAGTTCGACAAATTTAAGTTCAAAGTTTTTCAAGTCTTGCAACTCTCCCTCTTTTTGTCAGCATAAAAAAGATTGAGATGAAAATGAAGTCAAGGATTCTTGGGAACACGAACAAGCTGAAAATCTCCCATCGACTGAACGATGCCTTCCAGCCTTTTAAAGTCTTCCTTCAGCTGAGCAACATCCTCACCCTTAGCATTAGCCTGAATCTGAAGAGAAAGGGCTTGGATTTGATCATTTAATGAACCCGAAGAGACTTGTCCTGCATTCTGCAAGTTCTGAACTTCACATCCCAATGCATATATCTGACCTTGCATCTCCAAGAGAATATCCATCACTCTGCGAAAGTCTGCTGAATTGTCGGTCTGCGTACTGGCATTATCACGATCTGATGAAGTAAATGCAGACGATGGTAGATCAGCATAATCACGCAGATTTGGCGAAGAAACCTCATGACCTTCCTCAGGAAACTGAGAGGCAAAAACCTCCTCTGGATCTGCTGGGGATCGACTGACTCCCTCACTGGTTGCAGGATTTGAGGACATTCCTCTTTTCTCTTGGTCTCCCCCTGTGTTCATGCCTTCAGGTGGAGAGTGATCCTCATGTTCTCCTTCTTCTTGATCTCTTTTCTCTTCTTCTTCTTTTTCAACTCTCTCTTGCTCAGCATCTCTTTCTTCTTCTTCTTCTCTTTCCTCCGTTTCTTTTTCCTCTGCTTCTTTCTCTGCTCTTTCTTCTGTCTGTTGTTCTGACTCTTTCTCTGGAACAGATCGACTGAGATTCTTCAAAGCCATTGCAGAGATAGTGATATTATCCTCATCATCTTCATCCTCAACGAGGAGAGCTCTTCTTCTCTTAGATGGAGCATCCATGGGCTCCTTCCCTTTCCTTTTTCCTGCAAAAGAGAATTGATGAGATTTGACTAGAGTCTTCTCCTTAAATTTCTCCAATGCCTTGCTTAGTTCCTTCAGACGCATCTTGGTCACCATTTTCACTCCTACCACCATATGATCGCACGATCGAGCACAAAGAATTTGCGGAGGCTGAATGTTCAGATGTCTGAATAACTTCGTCACAAGACCTGGATAAGGAAGTTGTCCTCTGTCCTTCATCATAGCTCTATACATGTGGAATATAACAGTGTGAGGAAGTGAAAACCTTTTCCTAGTGATGATAGCATACATTAGCTTTGCCTTTGAACTTGAGACATCAGTCTTGGAAGTTGATTTCGGTCTGAGGCAATTGATTACAATTTTGTGCAGCAAGATGTTAAATGCACTCATCCTTGAATAGGAAATCTTTCCCTCTGTTCTCCTGTCCTTAACAAGTTCCAGAGTAGTACGAGCAATAGAAACTTTGATCCGTTGATATCTTCCTCTCTCAACTCCTAACACATCTGCCAGCATATCCATATCCACAACAAAGTCTTGATCTTTGACACTGAAGGAGAATCTATTCGCATCCAAGAAACTAAGATTTGAATAGAAATATGCAGTTAGGTGAGGATAGGCCTCTGTGGTGTCAGAGCAGAATTTCTCAAGTTGAAGATGACCGAACTTTTCCCTTAAGTTCACATTTACAGCATCCAGAAAGTCAAAATCCACACTCCTAGGGTTTATCACCCCACGCTTCAGCAATTTTGAGTATAGATCCTTCTGTTCCTTCGATCTAAACAACTCTCCCATTTTTCCTTGATTTTCCGCCGCAACTCCCATTCTTGGTTGAAATTCGCTGTATAATTTGTCATCATCATTTCCATCCACCGGATTAAATCCCCAATCACGAGGTTTACTTGGGATATTCGCAAGGGTTTCTTCTGCCACCCCCTTACGAGCAATTCCCAAACTTTCCATTTTTCGCAAAAAAGATATATTCATTTCCATATCCTTTGTCCTTAAGAAAATCATCCACATAGTTCAACGGAGTACCAGTCCCTTTTAAAGCACGATACAGCTTATAAATAAAAGAGGGCCTTTGAACTCTTACAAGATTTGCATCTTCAATGATTTCTTCATTTTTATGATGATCAACATCTTGAGGACTAGATGGAGGAGAATGACGCTGCTGAGAATGTTGTGGGCTCTGCTGCTGATTTAGAGACACTTCTTCTTCAATGAGATCGAAGTGCGTAGGCCCCTCACTCATTCGCCGTGGTCCCCTGCTTGCGTCCTCGAAGACTTTCTTGAAGACGACATCTTTCTTAGTCTTTGAAAGATTCCTTGCTTGACTTTCCCAAGAAAGATGACAACTTTTTCGAAGATTAAATAAGAGAGGAAAACAGGAATGGAAGATTGGTGCTTTTTAGGGTTTTGGAGTTAAGCGAAGAGAAACCGACTGTATATAAGACAGTCGTAAGGAGGGGATACCAATTGTCGTAATGGAAAGTGAAAAGATGCCTTTAAAAAAATAACTGCCTTTTTCGAAAAATGGTCATTTCAAAATAACTCATTTTTCTAAAGGAAACGATGCAATAATCTCGTCAATTAAAGATAGCGGTTGAGATAACAATAATCAACACAGTTGATAAACGTACCTTTTCAAGATGAGATTAGAGAGAGAAAATAACTTACAGTCAGAGTCTTGCAGTCAAAGTCTTATTTGTCTGAGTCTGAGAGTCTTTAGACTTTAACTTCTTCAAATATTAAAATGTTGAGTCTGGAACGGATAATTTCAAACTGATTTTTCTCCAAAGGCTTTGTAAATATATCCGCCAGTTGGTTCTTTGAGTCAACAAACTGAATTGTAATTTCTCCATTTTGAACATGATCTCTAATGAAGTGATGTCGAATCTCTATATGCTTTGCTCTTGAGTGAAGAATTGGATTTTTGGTGAGATTGATTGCGTTGGTGTTGTCACATTTAATCTCCGTGTATGAATCTTCAATTCCAAAGTCTCTTAGCTGTTGTTTTATCCATAGAATTTGTGAACAACAACTTCCGAGAGCTACATATTTTGCTTCTGCTGTAGAGAGAGCTACTGTACTTTGCTTCCTTGAAAACCAAGACACTATCCTACCTCCAAGTAGTTGACAGGTACCTGAGGTGCTCTTTCTATCAACTCTGCATCCGGTTAAGTCTGCGTCTGAGTACCCAAGAAGAGTAAAGTCTCCCCTTTTAGGAAACCAGAGACCGAAGCTTGAAGTTGATGCAATATATTTGATAATACGCTTTGCAGCATTTAAATGTGATTCTTTAGGGTCTGCTTGAAATCTGGCACAAATGCAAACACTAAACAAAATATCAAGTCTAGAAGCAGTAAGATAAAGAAGTGAACCGATGATACTCCTGTATAACTTTTGGTTGACTTTCTTTCCTCCTTCATCTTTATCTATCTTCACGGAGCTTGAGATTGGTATATCGGCCTTTTTGCAATTGTCCAGTCCAAACTTCTTCACAATATCATTACCATATTTTTCTTGATGAATAAAAGTTCCTTCCTTCAATTGTTTTACTTGAAGTCCAAGAAAGAAGGTTAACTCACCCATCATGCTCATTTCAAATTCATCCTGCATAGTCTTAGAGAATTTCTTGCACAGACTTTCATTAGATGATCCAAAAATAATGTCATCGACATATATTTGAACAAGTAGAAAACTCTTGCTTTCTCTTTTAATGAAAAGAGTAGTGTCTACTTTACCTTTAACAAATCCATTTTCAATTAAAAACTTACTCAGTCTGTCGTACCAAGCTCGAGGTGCTTGTTTTAAGCCATATAGAGCCTTTTTGAGTCTGAATACTGAGTCTGGTTTCCTTGGGTCTTCAAACCCAGGTGGTTGTTCCACATAGACTTCCTCATGGATAAATCCATTTAGGAAGACACTTTTGACATCCATTTGGAATAACCTGAAATTCTTATAACAAGCAAAAGCAAGTAATAATCGAATTGCTTCTAACCTTGCTACTGGTGCGTAAGTCTCGTCATAGTCTATCCCTTCTTCTTGTGTGTATCCCTTGGCCACGAGTCTTGCCTTGTTTCTTATGACTTTTCCTTTCTCGTTCATCTTGTTCCTGAAAACCCATTTAGCTCCAATAACAAACTTACCTTTCGGTTTAGGAGTCAATTCCCATACATCATTAATACTGAATTGCCTGAGCTCTTCTTGCATAGCTTCAATCCAGCTTTCATCAGATAAAGCTTCTTCTATGCTTTTGGGTTTTATTTCAGAAATAAGAGCCACAGCACTAGACTCTTCGCGCCTTTTGGATCTTGTGTGAATTCCTTCATTGATGTTGCCAATAATAAGATCTTTGGGATGACTGGACTTATGTTTCCAGTTGCTGGTTAATTTGTCAGATTGATGGTCACTTCCTTCACTTGAATCTTCAACAGTCACTTGTTGCTGGTCCTTCAAAGTCTGAGCTATTTTAGACTTTGTAGAGTCTGGAGCAGGTTCAGATTCTTCAAGATGAGTCTGAATGGATTCATTTTGCATAGAGTCTTGGAATTTAACATTCATTGATTCTTCCACTGTTTGAGTCTTCTTGTTGTAGACTCTGTACGCTTTGCTTGTGGTTGAATATCCAAGGAAGATGCCTTCATCTGACTTTTCTTCAAACTTACCAACTCGATCATTTGCATTTTTCAGTATAAAACATTTGCATCCAAATACATGAAAATATGAAACAATAGGCTTCTTTTCTTTGAATAGTTCATAGGGGGTTTTTTCCAGAATAGGCCTTAGAAAGACTCTATTTATAATGTAACATGCTGTAGAAACTGCTTCAGCCCAAAAACGTGAAGAGATGTTACTTTCAATTAAAAGAGTTCTAGCCATTTCTTGAAGAGATCTATTCTTTCTTTCCATAACTCCATTTTGCTCTGGAGTATATGGAGAGGAGAATACATGCTTGAAACCAGATTCATCACAAAATTTTGTAAAATCATGATTTTCAAATTCACCTGCATGATCTGTTCTTATACTTGAGATAACATACCCTTTTTCATTTTGAACCTTTTTAGCAAACTTTTCAAAGTAAGAGAAAGTTTCAGACTTACTTGCCAAGAAATATACCCAAGTAAATCGTGAGTAATCATCCACAATTACTAGGTAGTATTTCTTACTTCCAATGCTTTGTGTTCTGGTTGGTCCAAAAAGATTCATATGCAGAAGCTGCAGTACACGGTTAGTGGAAACTTGATTTATTGGTTTAAAGGAATTTCTTACCTGTTTTCCCAATGTTTTCCCAATATACATGGTGTACATAGATTAGACTTTTGGTATGATAAATTGGGTAGACCACGAACAAGCTTCTTTGCTCAGATTTTGGCTATTTGCTTCATATTGACGTGCCCAAGCTTTCTGTGCCATAAGTTTGCTTCGTCTTGGATTGAGATTAGACATTGTGATTCATCTGGTTTCACATCCAAGAGGTAGATATTTCCATGTCTTCGACCCATGAATGACTGAGTAGAATCTTTACTAATTCCAGAACATATTCCCTCTTGAAAGTTGATTTTGAAACCAGTATCACATAGCTGACTAATATTGAGCAAATTGTAATTGAGCCATTCCACTAAGGAAACATTGCTGATTTTGAGATTTCCAATCTTTACAGTTCCAAATCCCACAATTTTTCCTTTGCTGTTTCCTCCAAAAGAGACTTTTCCACCATTTACTCGAATAAGCTTTATGAAGTAATTTGAGTCTCCTGTCATGTGTCTTGAGCATCCACTATCCAGATACCATTTTTCCTTTTTCTTGATAGTGACCTGTATTAAAAAAAGAAACTCAAACCTTCTTTGGTACCCATATTTTCTTGGGTCCATTGGTGTTAGTATGATATGCGGTTTTTGCCCATACCTTTTTAACAGGTTTCCAAATCATAGGACATTCTTTTTCAAAATGATTTGAACTATTGCACTTTGAGCATCTGAGAGCATTGCGACCTACTGGTTTTACAAAGATCCTTTTAAAATGATTTTTGTAAGCATCTCTTGTGGGTCTTTGTTTGATTCTTTCCTTCACTTTAGGAAAATCAATTAAAGGAATGGTTTCAGCAGTCATTCCCAAACCAGATTTATTGAAATAAGGTCTTTGAACAGAGAGAATTTTTTCCAGTTTCTCAGATCCTATGGAAAATCTTTTGGAAATATTTAAGATATCATTTTTCAAGAATGCATTTTCTTTTAAAAGATTATCTTCACTTTCTTTAAGAGAAGAAACATTCTTGTCTAAACATTTCACTTTTTCTTTCAGAATATTTTCCTGTTGTTTTAGAGCAGAATTTTCCTTCTTAAGTTCGGAAATTCTTTTAAGAGAAGTCTTAAGGCTAAAAAACAATTCATCAATGTATTTTGAAACTTTAATAGGGATTTTGAAGTTACTTACCTCAAATTCGCTTTCTGAATTTGAATCTGTCTCGGAATTTGAATCTGAATCCGATTGTGCCATCAGACATATATTGGCATAATCATCATCACTTTCTTCACACTCTGTATCACTCCAGGTTTCAGCTTTAAGAGCTTTTCGGTACTTTTCAGTTTTTCCTTTCTTCTTCCTCAGAAGAGGACAGTTGGGTCTGATGTGTCCCTTTTTCTTACATTCAAAGCAGACTACATCTTTGTTTGATTCATCATCCTCAACAGACTTAGTCTGTTGCTTTTGAAAACTTTGTTTCTTTGGATTGAATCTTCTTCCTTTTCTGTTCAGCTTTCTGAATCTTCTTATCATGAGAGCAAGTTCCTCATCATCCATATCGTCTTCAGAATCTGTAACATTAGAATCATCATTAAATTTTAATGCAATGGATTTCTTACCTTTAGGGTCTTCGTCTTCATTGATTCACTCCACTTCATAAGACTGAAGAGTTCCAACCAACTCATCAACAGATAGTGGCATGATTCTTTGGGTCTCTCTGATTGAGGTCTTTATGTGATTCCAATCCTTGGAAAGTCCACGCAGTAGCTTGTTTACTTTCATGGGATCAAAAATTGGTTGACCTTGATTTTCAAGACCATTCACGATTTCTGTAAAACGACTAAACATATCAGTTATAGATTCTCTTGGTTTCATTTTGAAGGCTTCATATTGACCGAGGAGAATGTTGATTCTGGTCTCTTTCACTCGATCGGTTCCTTCATAGGTAATATGTAATCTATCCCAAACTTCTTTAGCTGTAACACAAGAAGATATTCTGTTATATTCAGTAGGGGATAAAGCACAATATAAGGAATAAATTGCTTTTGCATCAAGAGTTTGTCTCTTGATTATCTCTTCCTGAGTTATTCCGCTAGACTCAACAGCATCTTTTCCTCTTTCTGAGACAGATGCAGCTTTAGGAATGATTCCTTTTTCTACAACGTCCCATTCCAGAGGATCCTTTGATCTTAGGAATGCTTTCATCTTGTTTTTCCATATGTTGTATTCTTTTCCATCAAAATATGGTGGCCTTGTGTTGCTTTGTCCTTCTACCAGTCTTGGAGCCAACATACTAGCCATGGATCTTTAACTCTGAAGTAAAACACTTCAAACAAAGTGAGTACACAGGCTCTAATACCAATTGAGATAGCTAGTATAAGCACCTAGAGGGGGGTGAATAGGTGAACAAACAAATTCTCGAGATACAGAAGCAATTCTAGGCAATCGATAGAAAGGAAAATACGATCAAAGTAAAGTAAAGGTTAGGGAAGAGAAAATTGAACACAAGATTTATAGTGGTTCGGCTTATTCCAAGCCTACGTCCACTCTTCCGCACTGACAGCCCACCGGCTGGATTTCACTATGAACAAAAGAGAAGTTACAGCACAGCTTTTCCTTGATTCCACAGTGTAGATGTTCTATCACACTTCCTCAAGGTTTCTCACGAATATAGACTTTCTTTTGTTTACAAGATTTTGCTCAACAAATGAATTGACTAAGAACAAGGAGCTTCAGACTTTGGAATTCTTCTATCGTGCACACTCTCGAACAACTGGAATGTCTTCCTTATATACTCCTTCATGCCATCATACCCGTTGGCACTTACCAAAGGAATTCCTCCAATCTACCCGTTGGACGGAATCAATTAGGAAGATCATTTGAGCTATTAGAGGAACATGTCGATAGCCCATCAATCCTGTTCTCCCATACAATCAGGATCTCGGTTTCCATAAGTAGAACCTTCCAAGTATACTTTGCCAATCATCGGATCCTTAATCTTCAAATCAATTATGATCAAATAAATGATTCCGTTATGTCATATCCAGCCAAGAGATCTTCTCCAGTCGATAAGGTCACATCCTTAATGAAACATCCAGTTCTGGATAGCCTTTCTTCAACGGATTAGAAACTGTCAATGAGGATGGACTTTGAGTCTTGAGTCTGGCTGTCCGGAGGTCTTCAGACTTTAAATAGCAGAGTCTGCAAGCCTTCAGATTAGACTGATGGAAACGTTTTGTCAACTTCAAAACACTTCAAGAGGATTTCTCCAACACTAATATTGCTTATAGACAACTCTTTGGAATTCTTGATTTGACTAGAGATGATAAGTCCCATGTGTCTCATCAGTTGTTTCTCTTGAGACCAATTGTTCTTCACAAGATTATCATCAACTGCTTGAGACTGAAGGTTCTTCTACAACTAATATTTCTTTGTATGAAGTTGAGCAAATGTGGTAAATCTTGAATTGTCACTCATTTTCTATTACTCATGTTATTATACTGCATATGTATAGAACAATTCTCAAGAACGAGGAGCAATTACCTTATGGATGTCTGATTCATGAATTTTTTTTGTGAATTGAACATTGAGATTCCAAGAAAATTGAGCAAGGTTCAACTGCTTCCATTAAAGATAGATAAGCAAATGATGCAAAAAACGAGTTTCAGGCATGCTGCTGAACGATGGAAAAACACAAAAGGTAGATTACTTAAAGTGGATGTAGATGAAGTTGTGACAGAACCAGTTGATTGACCTACCAAGAAAAGGAAAATTGTTGAGTAGAGACAAAGCTCTTGAGCACTCTTACAAAGGCTTAATAAAGAGATGTTGGAAGAATCTGAAGAAGATATAATTGATTTAGATAACATCATTGATGCTTATCAACCTGACATTAACAATGATATTGATGATGAGAATGAAGCAGAAGAAGAGACAGGAACAGGGACAATCACTGATCAGATAGAGGAAGTCATTACTAAAGAACAACAATAAAAGGATGCTGAAGATCAACTCAGACCAACAAATGATCATGCAAGTATGGTGGATGTTGATATGACTTATGAACGGGAGAGTGCTGATATTGATGTTGAGCATTAGGAGCCTATTAAGGATCGAGACATCATCAAGCATTAAGAACTTGCTCAAGATCAAACTATTGTTGGTGAGCAAGTTTCAGCATCAAATATAGGTGCTGCTTAAGCTAATTCTTCCCAAGTGGAAGCATCTATTTAGGAGTAGCCTAATAATACAGAAGATCATATGGAACCTCTACCTGAAAATGTTCCCATGAAATTTGATCATTTGGAAGATCCTAGTGATGCGAATCAAGAAGCTACTGTTGATAAAGGAGCAACTGATAGTATTTACGTTGTTCAAGAAGGTCTAGAAATACCTGACGAAATGACTGGAGTTCTTGTTGATCTGCCAATTACTTAGGAAATTCATCCAGACACTCCTCTGGCTCTAGAACTTACTATTGAAGATGCCCCTATAGCTAAACTAACTTCCATCCCTACTGGAACTGTTAGTATTATTGGTGACCAAATTACTGATCTTGCTCATTCTTATGACCCAGTTGTGTAGGATGAAAGGAAAGGAGTTGCAAGTGTTGAGGAGGAGTCTGATGCTACTAGACAGAGGCAAGAGGATATTGATATGGTAACGAAACTTGGGATAGAGATTGACCCTTCAAGAATTCCTATAATTGATAGCACTAAAGATAGACTATTTTTGTGGACTCTGCTTCGAATGATGGAGTATAAGGATAGCATGGAGAGAGAAATGACGAACTTAAATGTCTTCCTCCGAACTGAGGTTGAAGCACTGGATACCGGAATGACAAACATGGAGCGTACTCTAGAAAATATGCAGTACTATGTTCTTGTTTAGCTGCTTCCAAACCATATAGTCTCATCTCCAGCTCCCATTCCTGAACTTGACCTAAACCAACCATCCTCTTCCAAATAATTCTCTATGTTTGCATTATTTCTCGAAGTTTGGATTGTTTTGTCGTTGGTTTGTAATGATTGTGGATTTTCTTTTGTTGAACTGGCCTTAATACTTTGGTTTGCTTATAATATTGAGCTTTATTTATTATCTTTTTGATTGTTGACAAAAAAGGGGAGAAGGTGGAGGTGGACCAGCAGAGCAGAACTAAGATTACAACTTTATACAACTTTACTGCACTAACACTCTTTTTGCAGGTTCTTCGAAGACTCTGAACATTGCAAAAGCTAAGGGGATTGGTTAAATCATTCTTATCTCCTATACTTTTTTGGAGCATTAGCTATAAAAGTTTCACTAAAATTCTTTCAATGTAGATATTCTTACAGCTTGACGGCGCTTTATTTTAAAATTTGCTTTATTAAAGAGCTACTTATATTTCAAATTTTTTTTCATCTCATTAAAAAGTTTTGCTCGTGCAAGTTTTGTCATCATAAAAAATGGAGAAATTGTTGAGAAAATATTCCCTAAGTAGTTTCGATGATTGACAAAACTCAAAGACTTTGTTTCTGATATGAAAAGTATAACAGAATAGGATAAGATGATATCAATTAAAATCAAAGTCGCGGATTATTCTTCCTCCCTTATATATTCTGTCAAACAGCTAGGAATTAGTCAAATATACTCATGCAACGGCTAGTAGTGATTGATTGGATTCCTTGCTATTTTTATAAGTTTTAAAAGGAAAATCTTCTTAATATCTATTGGAGATTCAACCATCCCGAAATTTCTTATTAGAAGCGAAACATTCTTTTCATTCGTAAAGACTCAACTTTTGGAAATCCAAATTGCCGTATAGGTGGCAGAAATTATGAGAAGTATCAACCTCGGTGATCCTAAAGCCATCAGATCTTCTCAACCAAATCTAGGACCAATAGGTAGATTGACTGGATGATCCTTCTGGAGATATGGCCAACGGTCAGCTTGGACTAGGAGAAATATAAGAGGAGGTCTTGAAGCTAAAGGAATAAATTCGCATTCACGAGAACTGAAACTTACAATTACAAAGTCCGAGGAGTGTTTTGTGATTATACACATTTGCCTTTGTTGAGCTATATTGTGTAAACTTTGTAGAGGCTAAGAGTGTGAGAAGTTGTTCACACAAACTTGAGCCTCAAAGTTCAGGACTTGTAACCTCTTATCGGTTTTTCTAGTGGATTCCAACCAATAGGTTATAGCGCGAGGGACTAGACATAGACTTGCAAAAGCCAAACCACTATAAACCTTTGTGTGCAATTCTCTATCATTTACTCTTTTTTATTATTATTTGTGATAGAATTGCATACCGATAAGATCTGACCACTTCATTAGAAGTTGTCTAGCTACAATATTTGTTTAAACTCTTTCATCTCCGCATAATCATCTATTCACCTCCATCTAGGTGATAGATCTAGTCGTAACAAAAGGAAATGAAAGAAAATAATCTCAATGTCAACTGTATCACATAGGATGGTTGGCTTTGGCTGGATCGCCACTTCAACAATTTCTAGCCAAAATTGCCTAGATGAGCTACATTGAAAAATTGGCCAAAAGATTTGGGACTATACTAGCCAAATTGAAATTTTATGATGGAATTGACCGTTGTATGATAGGTTTACAATTTTTTTGGATAATAATCCCATTAAGTAGATTGTCCTAGACAACTAGTTAAGACTAGACAGAGCAGATTAACCCTGCTAGATTAATTGGATAACTGTCTCTATGCATCGAATTACTTTGTGAGAATGAACAAGGTTTCAGAGAAAAATCACGTGTCATTAAGACTGCACATACGTATTTATACTATGCTAAAGTATTACATAACAAGAATCCCATATTACTAGGGGTGAGCATGATTCCCGGGTAGAACCGAGAACCGGGGAACCGAACCGGAGGGTCAAGTTCAGTTCCCGGTTCCAAAGACACCGGTTCCAGTCATAATTCTAAAAAATAAACCTAGCTTCCCCTGCATGATTTCCCCCCTCTGCGATTCTTCCCCGCTTCCTCTTTCTTTCTCTTTTTCTTTTCTCCACTTTTCACTCCTCACGTCACTTCCTGCCCCCCAACTTTTTTCTTTTCTTCTCTCTCTCTCTCTCTTCTCTTTCCCCCTCTCTCGGCCGAAACCCCACCCCTTCTTCTTCCTCCTCTTGCTAGCTGCTGCTTCACCCACCACCACATTGCCGCCCCACGCCCTACTCACCACCATCTCTTGGCCACCGAACCACCACCACCCATCGCTCGTTCGATGAGCCGTCTTGCCGTTGAGCCCGACGAGCTGTCGCGCCGTCCGCGTTGCCGCTCACCGCCACCATCTCCAAGCCACCATCACCACCTCTTGCCGCCGCTTGCTCGGCCGTCCGGGCTGTCGTTGCTTCGAACCGCCACTGCCACAACCTCCGCCAAAACCGAGCTCTTCCCCCCTTAGCTGTGGGTTTTGCCGCGACCGCCGCCATCTTCGCCACGCCGTCCGTGCCGCCGTTGGTGCCGTGAGACTCGTGTCTTCATTGCCATCGCCGTCGCCGTGTACTCGCCATTGTCAGACCTCCCTCGAAGATCAATCTGGCTACGAACGATTCGATGGCGAAGTGCCGGTGGCCGGGCTTCGCGAACCTCGCTCCCGGCTCGATGAATCGGATGGCCTCGTCGAGGTTCCAGTTCGCCACCTCCATTTCGCGAGCCATGGCTTTCGCGAAGTGCCTCACGGATCGTAAGGCGCAGTGGAGGTCTTGGGCGAAGTGGGTCGGGCTCAACGACGCGAGCTTGAAGCCGTCGAACAGGGACGAGACGCCGCTTGTGTTGAGCTTCTTCTCCGACGATCGGTTCTCGGAGACGGGCTCGTCGAGCTTCCTTCTTAGCGCAGAGATCTCCGACTCCTTGCGCTCCGCCTTGGCCTCCATCTTCTTCACTGTGATCTCGTACGTCCTCATGAGGCTTTGCTGCTCCTGAATCTCTGCCAACATCAGCGTCACCTGTGGGGAGAGGTCGAGCTCCTTCTTGAGGAACTTGATTACGTTAATTCCGACACTGGAAGAGATGAATTTAATATCATGCGTAAGGCTAATGTAGATACTCCTGATAATAATGAAAGGGGAAGAAAATGGGGAGAAATATCCACTTCTTTCTTTTATATCAGTTCATTCTTTCATTAATTTTTCAAAACTTTTAGATATGGCTGTTGGTAAATGCTGTCCTAACTTGCATGCTGACTTAAATTGACCCAACTCCATAGTCTCTGTTATTTCATTTCTTTCTTTCTTTTTTCACTTATGTTCAGCTATTGTTTTCGATGCTCCAACAACTGCCAACACCTTTAAAGTTTCTGCTGACATTGAATCACGAAATTATACATTAGACAATGAAGAACTATGAATTAAGTTGTCTATTCGAATGTAAAAGATTCACATTGCTGTGTATTGGCAGGTACCGAAAATGGAGGGCCAACTATTGAATTATTTCAGCTTTCGGATATTCGCGCTCACTACGAAAATGAAACCAAAAAAAGAACCCGTTGGAACCTGGAACTGACCCCGGAACCTGTGACAGGGTAGGTTCCAGGTTCTCAGTTTTGACGGGTAGGTTCCAAGTTCCAAAAATTGAGGAACCTGTACCCAAGGGTAGGTTCTAGGTTCCAGACGGAACCGAACCGGAACCGGGAACCGCTCACCCCTACATATTACACAATCAACATACACGATTGCTAATCCGGTCTGTCCAGCTTGTTACATTTTTAGTTGACTCAGTGATGACACTAGTCATTAATTCTATCAAATGTGAATGTGGTCCTTATTTCCCGAGACTTTTCGAACAAAATGATAACTTCCATAGGTTTTTTCGTTCTCTAATGAAAAACAGAATTCAAAGCAATATCTGTTGCTACTTGATTGTCACGGAACAATGTCATGGGTTGCGACTATGTCATATCCAATCTTCAACTCATGTACAAACTCATCGAAATCTTTTTCCAATATTGGATTTGTCTTTCGAAATTGAGACTTAGGCCAGCTACAGAATCATCTTTAGTAACAGCAAGATCAAATAGGTCGAAATTAAAGCTTCTAAAGGTTGGTTACTACCCCTTCAATCATACCAGAATTTCGCTTTTCTTCCAACATCCATATCCTGCAGATTGCTGTGCCATGGATTAGATGCGGGTCCCCTTGGCGTTTTTCAATATCTGATCCCAGACGTTGCTTTATGATATTTTACTTTTGACAAATTATTATAAAAAAAAAAAAATAGCATTCGCATGCATCAAGCAACGCTTCACATTTAAATTTTCAAATTGCTCCTCCCAGCAAACTAATTTTAGCTTCTTGCTTTGGGTTTATGTGATCCGATTTTCCATTGATTTTGAAAATATTGAGTGGGTGTGAGAAATTATATGATTAGGAAATGGGCAATTTTTTTTTTTTTTTAAAATAAACGAGTTCGTAAATAAGGACACAGAAAATGGATGTGAATGTACAATATGGTTTTCAGAGATAAAAGTCGGGAATGTAGTTGGCCGTTTCATAAGTAGAGATATGCAAGTGACAACTGGGCGAAAAGTTAGATATGCTTTTTGGAAATGTCACTACGCTTAACGCATGTAATTGGACAGCTTTCACCTTTACTACAATCGCCAATAGGCTAAGCCTCCGTCCTTGTGACATGGCTCACGAACGGAGCATGATCCAAGACCGACCGGATGAGGCCGTGTCACGCACGATGAGCAGCCCACGACCAATCCATGTACGACCCATGATCAACTCACGATCAGCCCATGTGCAATACGAACAAAAGCCTGTGACCGTTCAGCTACTTCGTGTCAGGCGGCCCTATTGATCCTGATCTTGCTTTTGACACACGCCCTGGGCTTCCCAGGCCTAAGGTCATTGAGTGGCCTACTGTACAGACTTGTAATGATGGCATGTATTCAAACACAACCGTTGGATTAGAAGGAAGATCAATGGATGAGATGACTCCCGCACTTGTATAAATAGGGGTCCCTCCCCCATATTGTACTTAGTTCGTTTACACGCAAATACATTCGTTCCCTTTGTGCATCCGGCCCTTGTGCTTGTACATGTGAGGCTGACTTGGGAGTGAAGTCCTAAGGCCGCACGGTGTTTGATCGATTGTAATCGACCGACCCGTAACACTTGCATGCCTTGTGGCAAACGCAAACTATACTGAGATTAACATCTGTTCATTTAATCATTTTACACATTTTTTTTTTGGATTTTTATATAAAAGGAGTTTTGCCCTTACTTACTTTCCATATCCTTGGCAATCTAAAATTTCTTTCTCGTCCTCCCTAATCATTATTGGTCGCGGACATTGCTCAACATCATAAAAAGAAAAAGAAAATCATGCTAACAAGCGTCTCAAAGGATTTTGTGTAGCAATAAATTAAGGAAATTTCCCAGTTTTCAATTCATTGATTTTTCTCTTGTTATGCATTATTAATACTATAAAAATTGAATTATCTAAATAAAATACAATTAACAAGTTTCAAGAGCACCAATCAAAAGTACCTTTTAGAAGAATACTAAGGTTGTAGAGATGTCAACATGAATTTATTAGTAAAATAAGAAACATTTCGAGTTAAATAATGGTTCAAGATAGTTCTCTATAATATATATATCTATATATATATATATATATATATATATATATATATATATATGTGTGTGTGTGTGTGTGTGCGTGCGTGTGTGTGTGTGTGTGTGTGTGTGTGTGTGCGTGCGTGCGTGCGTGTGTGTGTGTGTGTGTGTGTGTGGGCGCGCGCGCGCGTGTGCGTGTGTGTGTATTTATCACAGCTTCATTTTAAATTGTCAGTAAAAGTAATTCAATTGGACAACCCCAAAAGAAAAACTAAATAAATTGAAGGGAAGTCTTCAGTTTCCGGAAGAAGAGAAAGATGCATTTTCAACAACACCAATTCCATGATAAATAAAGTCGATCACAAGACCAAAAGGGACATGCATGAACTTAAATCAACCACCTCAGAGTCAATTCAACTCCCAAGATTTGCCAAATTTTTCCATGACATGTGATGCCCCCAAATTTCATCAATGATCTTGAGAAGTCCTTCGAGAGTGTTCTGTTCACTAGCATATCTTTGACATGACAAGAAGTATCACCTAAAGAGAGTGATTAGGTGACTGTAAAGGAACTTGACAAATAAATGCAGTAAGCGTCAAGTGAATATGGATAAACGGATTTTGGTAATAACTAAGAGTGTAGTTATGAATATGATCAGGGAAAGAGAATAGTGTACTTATAAATTATAATGGTTCGGCTTAGTTCAAGTTGTGTCCCAGCTAACGGCATACTAACTAGATTCAACTAGTCAATCATTGAGAAGCTACAATAATAGGTGCTGCTTAAATTTAAGAACTTCTCCTCGAAACTGGTGCGCCTTATATTCAAGTTAGATAGTTTTCACTATTTCACGCCTAAGCAAAAACTATAGCTTTGCAACATCTCTTACTACAATATTTATCTCGAAAAAGAAAATTCGAAAGAATGTAAAACTCTCTTGAAATATGGAATTTTGAACTCTTGATTTCCCTTACTCTTCGGCACCTTGGTCTTGTTTCATCCTCCTTGACATCTTGACTTCTCGTTGGACAAACTTTAAGAGTATCAATCTCCAATTTGGCCACTGGACAATTGATAAGAAGATTGGATGGCGGTTGAGGTAAATTAATCAAAATCCTTGTTAATTTGATCCCCTATACAATCAAATCTTGGTTTCTAAAATGTTAAAGTGCTTCAATTATAGAAAGAATCTTCCCTTCAGGATGATTGTCAATCAATCAAAATATTTTGCATCAAAGGGTGAGATATATTCATATCTGCTCATATCTAAGTAGAACATTGTATATATTCATACGATAGATGTATTTAGCTTCCTAATATAATCAACTGTTTATTTGGAGACACTTTGGTTACGAAAGTGATGTAGCTGCCGTAAACTAAAACCTTGGTATATCCAAGATCATTCGTGCTCCATGTATGTTCTTCAAGTCAAATACAATCTTTTCACTGATCATATCAAAGTCCTTTTTACAACCTAAAATGCACACAATCTTTTGCAATTATGAAGATCAAAATAAATTATAGACAATTTTGTCAACTTTAAATATAGTAGGAGGTTGTCTGAACGATCTATGGCATTATTCGGAAATATTAAATAGCGATAGTACAATTGTGCAATTTGCTACCTGCTGATTAGGTACATTGACGTAATTTACCAACATTGTTAGCCACTTGCGACTGCCAATGTCCTTTTTTATTTTTATTTTTTTGGGTCGAGATAGTGACGTTAATATTTAAACTCAGGAGTTGTTAAACCAAAAACCCGAGAAAGGAGCCTAAAAAAAAACAGATCTTATAGAGGTTGGGGGGATGGGTTATCCAAGAAGAGGCTAGAGTACTACCCAAGAAGAGCCAGTGCTCTAGTAACTTACCCACTAATATTATATTCACTACTCGAAACTAAATCACAGTGGTAACTGATAATTTTAGTATTCAAATTGTCAATGATAAGAACTTTTCTTATTTTAACTCACGAACAGCTACATGCCCACTTATGAAATCTAAAAATATGTTGTAATCTATATCGAGTTTGTTGCAAAATTATAATTTCATTGAAAACTTATAAATAGTTACTTGCCCGCTTGTTACATCTTAAAGCAAGTGGTAATCTCTCACTGGGTTTGTCGAAGGTAACGTTTTATTTACCATTGTATCAAATTTACTATCATTGTCATATATTTACTGTCCACAGAACAAAATTCCATATTTGGCGGACAAAATTTCAAGGTGTATTTTACACGGAAAACTCAAGATTTGGAAACGGAGAGTGGCAAATGACAGTGGATTAACCAGAAGTGCCTGTTACTGGTCAAGAGATGTAGAATACAATGTACAGCAGTATCACACAATATGGAGAAAACAAAATCTGCGCTTCATACAAGTCCTAAAGAAACAGAATGATAGGCCTTCTTCCATCAAATAAAAAGACCATGTTACACGGCACCAAGAAGAAGAAAATCTCACAAATCTTGGAATAATACTCGCAGAAATCACAACTGTAGCTACAAGGTGCAGCGTACGTGCTTATTAAGGTTTGACAAAAGGGCACTTCTGTACTGTAAAAAGCCCTTACGTTTCTCTCTAACCATAGCATCCCATAATGTTAGACTATTCATATAATTCTTTGATGCGAAAATTCAACAGAAAAAAAAACAGTGATATTTGATCTTCATGATTTTCACAAATAGATGAAGACGTACCTTTATCCATAGCGTTAATCATTGTGGAAAACCAAAGAACTCGAACCAAATGAAAAAATCCGATTTCTCTTCCTTAACCCGCTATTCTTTAATGTATTCTGTCGATGGAGGAGAGAATACCAAGTCCTTTTCAGTTATTGTTGTTCATATATGGGTGGAGAGAGGACCAAACTCTATTTATACGTTCTTTTAATAGGTGCCTTCCATCAAAGCGATATACCATTTCGTTTTATTAGAGTCGCAACTTCTCATAACCAATATTTTTTTTTTTGGGTAAAAATAACCAATATTTATTTATATTATAGCATTTCAACAATTATTAAATCATATAATAAATCATATCTTGTGGGCCACAATAATTCTTACATTCTCCCACTTGGCCCATATGATTTTTCTTTCATGGTTTAATAAAGACTGTAATGTGCACAATAACATTATGCTATAAAATTTTCATTAAATTGACAATCACATAATAATCACAATTAAGTAAAGAAAACTAATGCGAGTCATAGCGGTTGTATGTCATTAATCGACATAGTTCATTCTATGCACTACAACTATAGCATTTTACTTAACATGATCCATAAATGAGAAGTACAATAATAGTCCAATTATAATGTCTCTTTATAAACTATCATGTTTAACATTAATCTATTTCCATAATGTATACTAAATAGAAAACAGAAAATATCAAAAACACGTAAATGAGCTCAAAGTGTCAAATACATAAACTTAATACAATTATAATACAAACATTAATGACATTCAATAATGTCCATCTTTTCAACATGCTCATTAAATGTTTTGGGCGGCAGGCCTTTTGTTAAGGGATCTGCTATCATAAGATTGGTGCTAATGTGCTCAATTGACACTCTTTGTTTCTAAACTTCTTTTTTAACAGATAAGTATTTGATCTCCATATATTTAGCACCCTTAAAATACTTGTCGTTCTTAGAGAAGAAAACTGCTGCAGAGTTATCACAATAAATTTTCAGCGGCTTAGCAATACTGTCGATAATCATAAGCCCTGAAATAAAATTCCGCAGCTATAATCCATGAATAGTGGCCTCAAAGTATGCCATAAATTCAGCTTCCATAGTGGATGCAGCAATAACTAACTGCTTCACACTCTTCCATGAAATTGCCGCTCCAGCTAAAAGAAACAAGTAACCAAATGTTGATTTTCTTGTATCGGCACATCCGGCTAAGTTTGAATCTGAATATCCAATCACCTGGAGATGATTGGATCTTTTATAAGTGAGCATATGATTCTTCGTTCCTTGCAAGTATCTAAGAACTTTCTTTGCAGCTTTCTAATGATCCATTCCAAGATTATTTTAATACCTGCCCAGCATTTCGATAGCAAAACTGATGTCTGGTTTGGTGCAAGTTTGTGCATACATTACGCTCCCCACAACAGATGCATAATGAATATTTTTCATTTGTTCTCGTTCCGATTCACTTTTCGAACATTGCATAAGGCTAAATTTGTCACATTTCTGAGTTGGAACTATTCCTGCTGAAAATTTACCCATATTAAATCTCTCTAAAATTTCTCAATGTAGGCTTTTTGAGACAATCCTAATAATCCTTGTGATTTATCACGGAATATTTATATTCCTATCACATACGTTGCCTCTCTCATGTCCTTCATTTCAAAATTCTTAGAGAGAAACTTTTTGATTTCATGTAACAAACCAAGATCATTAGTAGCAAGCAAAATATCATTAACATATAGAACTAGAAAAATAAACTCGCTCCCACTAATCTTCATATATATACACCGATCAATGGTGTTTTCCTTATATCCAAATGAAGTTATGGTATCGTTAAACTTAAGATACCATTGTCGGAAAGCTTGTTTAAGTCCATATATTGATTTCTTTAATTTACATACCATGTGTTCCTTTCCTTTAAATGAAAAGCCTTCGGATTGGTCTATATAAACCTCTTCTTCTAAATTCCCATTAAGAAAGACGGTTTTTACATCCATTTGGTGTAACTCCAAATTATAATGAGCCACCAAAGCCATAATAATTCTAAGTGAGTCTTTCTTAGAGACTGGTGAAAATGTCTCTTTATAGTCAATGCCTTCTTTTTGCGTAAAACCCTTTGCAACAAGTCTGACTTTATGTTGTTCAATATTACCTTTTGAGTCGCGCTTGGTCTTAAAGACCCATTTATACCCGACCTTTTTACATCCTTTAGGCAATTCAACAATATCTCAAACTTTATTTTGATGCATGGATTTTAGCTCTTCTTCCATGGCATTAAACAATTTAGTAGGATTTTCACATTCCATGGCTTGGAAAAATGAATCTGGATCATTTCCAATTCCTAAGTCAATTTTTGACTCTTGTAGATAAACTATATAGTCATCAGAAATACCCGACCTCATTTTTCTTTGAGATCTTCTTAATGCTATTTCTTGTGACTTAGCTGTTGGAGGTTTAATATTGACATTTCCATTATGGAGTGTTTGTTCATTAATTTGTTGTTCTCAATATTGACATTTCTGACTCGTGTAGATAAATCATATAGTCATCAGAAATAGCCGACCTCCTTTCTCTTTGATATCTTCTTAATGCTATTTCTTGTGACTCAACTATTGGAGGTTCAATATTGACATTTCCATTATGGAGTGTTTGTTCATTAATTTGTTATTCTCGATTATTGTTAGATTATACTATAATATCACGAACATCAACTTTAGAAACTTTGGCTATATGAACTTCTACCCTTACTTCTTGAATGCAAGCATCATGCACTCTTTCACTCCCACCGATGTCACCATTCTCAATGAACCTATCATTTTCAGATTCAATAATTCTTGTACTATGATTAGGACAATAAAATTTATACCCTTTGGATTTCTCTTCATAACCAATGAAATAACCACTAGTCGTTCTTGAATCCAATTTCCTTTCATGTGGATTGTAAATTCTTACTTCTGCTGGACAACCCCAAACATGCAGATGTCGTAAGTTTTTAAAGCATACATCTACAAAGACAATGGTAAAGATGAATGACTCATCATACTCCTAACTATTTCCATTAAAGTACGATTACGCATTTCTGCTACACCATTTTGTTATGGTGTACCTGACATTGTGTATTGAGCACAAATACCATATATTTCAAGGAACTTAGCAAATGGACCTGGACATTGTTCCGATTCATTGTACTTTCCATAATATTCACCGCCTCTATCCAATCTTATTATTTTCACCTTTTAATCTAATTGCCTCTCAACCTCTTTAATATACACTTCAAGTGCATTAACTGATTGAGACTTATCATGCAATAGATAAATGTAACCATAACGTGAAAAATCATCAATAAATATAATGAAATAGCTTTCCTTACCAAAAGATGGAATATCAAAGGGACCACATATGTTAGTATGTATGATTTCAAGAAGCTTTATGCTTCTTGTGGCACCTTTTTTAGTATGTTTTGTTTGTTTACCTTTAATACAATCAATACACACTCCAAGGTCAGTAAAATCCAAATTTGGAAAAATTTCATTCTTCACTAATCTTTGCATTATTTCCTTGGATAGATGACCCAAACGTTTATGCCACAAGTAAGCAGAATTCTCATTCACCAAACTTCGTTTAGTGCCAACATTATGATGCAAAGTCATTAATGTCTCAACAAAAGTATTATCAAGTCTAAATTTGTAGAGACCGTCACATAAAGTTCCAGTTCCAATAAGAGTATCACTCTTAAATAAACTGAAAGATTCAAAACCAAACTTACAATAAAATCTCGCTACATCAAGTCTTGGCAAAAAAACTAAATTGCGAGAAAATGTAGGTACATAAAGGGTTCGAAACAAATTCAAATAATGCCCAGTATCTAAGATCAAACGGTAAGTGCCAATGCCTTCAATTGGAGCTTTGTTTCTGTTCCCTGTAATCACATAACTTTCATTTGGTTTTATAGTTTGGATTGTAAGAAATCCCTGCATCGTATTTGACACATGAGTGATGGCACAAGAATCAATTCACCAAGTATTATGAGGAACTTCAGTAAAGTTTGATTTAAAACATACTAAAGCACAAGGCTTACCTTTCTTATCAAACCAAGCCTTACGTTTTAGACAATCTTTCTTCAAGTGTCCAATTTTGTTACAAAAATGACACTTAATAAGATTGTGTTCCTTCTTGTGGATTTAAGAAGCCTTTGAAGAGTCATTCAGGACGTGTAATCCTTTCTTCTTGCTCCTTCCACCTTTTCTTTTGAAATTCCTTTAAACTTTTTGATGACTTAAGAGATGAACAGAATGAGCCTTTTGATTCTTTATCCTTGTTTCCTCTTGAACTAGCATATTGGCCAATTCATTCACATTCCACTTATCATTTATAGTGTTGTAATTCATTTTAAATGGCCCATATTGCTCATGAGGCAAGGAATTAAGCATAAACTGTACTAAAAAGTATTCATCCACATTCATTCCTATAGACCTTAACTTTGCTGTCAAATTTGTCATCTCAAGTATATGCTCATGCATGGTACGTGAACCATCATATTTCATGGTGGTCAGTGTGCTCATTAATATACTAGCAAGTGACTTATCAATAGTTTGAGAACGCTCTTTCACAAATTTCATAAATTCCTTAGCATTGTCAGTCTTGGGAAGAGAAGTCTTTAAGTTGTTTGCAACTGTCATTTGCATGAACATTAAGCTCAGTCTGTTCAATCTTCCCCAAACTTTATGGAAAGACTTTTTGTCATCATTACTTTTATCAGTAATAGCAGCCGGTTTCTCATCTTAAGCGCTAAATCAAGATCCATGACACATAAATGAAACTGGATTTATTCACTCCAATCAAGAAAATTTATCCCATTGAACAAGGGAACAGACGAGGCACGCGAATGGAGTGAAACAGGTACAAATACTGCAAATGTGCAAGAAAATAACCATACATTAATGACTTGAGAATATTGCCTAGTCAGATTCAAACTAAACTACACATGTACATCATAGTTCTCCTTTGGGCGATCCTATGATATACAAATATATACCATAATGATGCTAATAACTTTTATTTCGTAATTGTAAATATATCTTATTAAAATTTATTTGCTATCTTTGGATATACAGACAAATTTAACAAGTCATATTAATTACCAACTATCATGTTCATGAATTATAAGAAAATAATTAACCTTTGGATTAATCCCTAAGTTCTTATAATAAATGAACTTCAATATACCCATAACACCAATAATGATTTGAAACATATCAATTTCATATATATAACATCAATTAATCATAGGTAATTGAATAAAATAATTTACAATATCAAATATTCAAAAGACTTCAAGATTTGGTCACTTTGGTGACTTACAAACCATTCATAATATGAATTTTTAATATTATAAAATACAAATATTTACCAAATTGCACACAAGGACAAAAACATAACCAAAGCATAAGAGCAAAATCGTAAAATCATAATTCCATAAGGGCAGAACCATAAATTTAAAATCTAGGGGCAAAATGATAAATAAAAAATTGGCATAGGGGCAGAAAATAAAAACAGCGCCGTGGTACGTTAGGCGCATGCCTCGCACGTGTGCATCCAACTCGCAGGCGCATGCAATTGCACGGGAAGTCACTTGCGCGTGGATCCCACGCACGCAGCGGTTGCGGGCGCGTGATGGCGCTTGGCGCGTGGGTTCCACGCGCCTGCAACTGCAGCATGCACGTGGAGACCACGCGACTTCTCCCTCGCACACAGAAGCCATTTTCCGCCGGTTTTTGCTGTTTTCAACTGCAATTTGGCCGCCGTTTCTTCTCCAGCAGCAAATCCTAGACACAAATAAATAATGGGTTTTTAAGAGCATGCCAACACGACCACATGGGTCCAAGTTTCGGTGAAAATGACCAAGAAATTGGCCTCAAATCAAATGAAAATTTCCCAAAATGTAAATCCTTAACCACCGTGACTTCCGCCGCTCGATTAGCCTCCAGCGAACACCGATATACCGGAAAAACTCATGGCTAATGTTCCTCATGGCAGTGCAACCGTATGGGTCCGAAATCAAGCGGTGGATCGCTGGATTTAGCTCGGAGTTGGAGAGTTTCAATCTTGGGCTTAAAATTCTGAATTCCTCCACTTTTCGTCCCTTTTTTTTTGCCTTGTTTTGGAAACAGGAAATGGTATTCGTAGTACGAACAGGAAAACGTTCCATTTTCCCCGAATTCATCCATGAAAACGTTTCATCATTTGGATTTTCTTCGACATAACCCTCCGAACACATTTCAACAACAACAAATAGTACGAATAGGATCGTTCAACGAATCATCATACATAAATCATAATATTTCTATAAACGGAATAATCATGAGATCATAAACCACGCTCTAATACCAAATGTTAGACTATTCATATAATTCTTTGATGCGAAAATTCAATAGAAAAAAACAGTGATCTTTGATCTTCATGATTTTCACAAATAGATGAAGATGTACCTTTATCTATAGCGTTAATCATTGTGGAAAACCGAAGAACTCGAACCAAATGAAGAAATCCGATTTCTCTCCCTTAACCCACTATTCTTTAATGTATTTTATCGATGGAGAAGAGAATACTAAGTCATTTTTGGTTATTGTTGTTCATATATGGGTGGAGAGATGACCGAACTCTATTTATATGTTCTTTCAATAGGTGCCTTCATCAAAGCGATATACCATTTCGTTTCATTAGAGTCGCAACTTCTCATAACCAATATTTATTTATTTTATAGCATTTCAACAATTATTAAACCATATAATAAATCATATCATGTGGGCCACAATAATTTTTACACATAATGCATGTATTGCTTATTTATGAGATATAGCATCTCAGCTTGTCAGAAGTGTATCTCAGTTTATGTTGACCAGCGCCCTTGATCTTCAACTCACACATTGTCCTGAAGAACTTCAAATCCAAACTCTCTTCCCGATGCAATCCCGGAGTGATCTGAAGAAATGTTGATTCTGAATCATTGATCATTATTTATTAGGAACATCAGCTACCGTCTATCTGATGTTTCAGCAAACGGACACCTCGCAGTCTAAGTATGTTGAAGTAACAGAATCTCCTTGATTGAGTTACCATCAATCAAAGTACCGCCAAATTGATACGACACAAGTAGCATATAATGGCTCATTCAATCATGGTCAATTGGTTTGGCATTCAACTAGAAGCACATTGGCACGTGAAGGATTTCACACTTGCAGGAAAATTACTTATGCACTTACGTATCACATGCATGCTTCCGCTTTTAGTTTCATGGTAATCTTCATGCAAGCTGGACACGATATCATGCGATGAGGTGTGTGTATAAAAATATACAAACAGGGACATTTCCAAATGTCCACTTAACAATGCAATATGTTGTGTTAAATACAAATTAAACCGTCTTTCAATTATTAATTAGCTTTTCATTTTTCCTCTTTCAGTTTCATATTACACACAGTGGATGTGTCTGATTATATTATGAAAAGTTTAATTTCTAAAAGAATCCTCATTTGGAGTACCCTACCAATTTGAAAATATAGGTAAATAAATAGGAATTGAACTTTGCCATAGAATTGCCTGTGTTTTCATACTTCTTCTACAAATTGAAAAATCGGGTAAATTACAAAGAAAATTGACTAGCTAGAAAAGAAAAGAAAAGAAAAGAAAAAAAGTAGTTCTGGCTTTCAGGTTTACCTCTTTCTTTCGTAGAGTGGATAGGGGCTTCATCGTGCACCCACAACCTACTTCGATGACGAGGGATAGGATCTTCATTTAAAACAATTTTTCTGCCCAGAGTTCTTCGTAGATCATGCATCAATAGCTCATTGTTTTCTCCAATTTTCACCAAAGACGTCACAAGGAGAACTTCAATACCACTAGAAGGATAAAGTTTACAGTCTTCCGAATGTAAATGGCAATTCTCTCATGTCAGAAAACATGCTATATCCAGAATTATTTGCTTTGCATATATATCTAAAGCAAAGTAACCTATTTTCAACACATGTTCGGCTTTCTCATGAGGAGTGTCTTTCAACTTCTCCAATGTATCTTTCAACGTACCCTTCGACTTTCCAAACGAACGTGAACCTGTCACCTCAAGTGCTAAGGAAGTCGCCCAGTTGCTAATACGATGTCCTTGGAAAGGCTTTCGAAGCCCATGCTAGGAGAATCTGTTCCAAAAGCCCGCTTAGAAAACAATTGAAGAGCTTTATCTTCTTCCATGGGTTCAACCTCATGCTTTTCAGCCTCTTTGAACTTCAAAAGGACGTCAGTCTTTCTAGAAGTCACAATAATCCTGCTTCCTGGACCCAACCAACTAAGCTCCCCAACAGCAACATCGAGTTGGTCAGCATCTTCCACGTCGTCAAGGAGAATAAGGACCTGCTTATTTCGAAATCCTTTGGCAAGAACTGCAATAGCATCATCAGAACATCTCAATGATACACTTCTTTTTTGAAGGTCTGAGATTAATTGATTTTGCAAGGATAAGATCCTATCATGCTGATGCAATTCTCGAATTCCCCTGAGATAACTATATGCTTGAAAGCGATCATTCAGTTGATTGTAAACAACTTTTGCAAGACTATTCTTGCCAACACCCCCAATACCATATATTCCAAGGACTCGTACATCGCTGCCACGTATTCCAATTACTTGTCCATTGCAATGCACAACACCGAGCTTTGTCATGATCTCCTGCACATGACGGTCAACTCCGACTAAATTTGTTGTCACAAGTAGTCGACCCTTCTTGAGCTTTTGCTGAACAATTGGGATGAGTTCATCTATGTGCTTGGAATGATGCCTACAGATGGAGACATGATGAGAAAGTGAATCAGAACAACAGTCATACGGCTGAGCAAAGCAGAATATGCAGAGTTGAACCAGAAGTAATGCACCAGGAGGCAATTTAAGGCACTCCCAAAAATTCCTGCATTTGAATGGTCTAACTTAGTCTGAAAGCCAAACTTTTAGGTGGAGTTGCGAAACAATTAAACTTAAAAATGAAAAATAATGATATTCAAGATAGCATGATCCATTTATGATCCAGTCCATCAATTTTGTATATTGATTTTAAATTGAATTGGATTACCCGTTATGTATTTTCGCTGTCACAAAACCCTTTAACCTTCCTATCTCCTCGAGAGCCAGCTTCCACTTCTGGATGGTCTCAAAATCAATCCCATTCCTCTGGTGTTCAAAAAAGCTCTTCTAAAAAATATTCCTCTGTTCTTTTAAATCCGAGAGCTCAATCTCGTAGAAAATGGGAGTGGTTTCTCGACTCATCGTTTGCTTGCACTCTAATATTTGGACCAACTCCATGAGGCTGCCTGTGCTGGAAGCATAATCCCCAGAGATGATGGGAATCAAAACTTTCGACTGTTGGATCACTTCAATCAGCGCAGGCTTGATCCCTTCTCCAACAGGCAGTTCATCATCATCTCGAAATACGCATATACCAGCATCTGTCAAGCTTTTGTAGAAGAAATCTATAAAACCTTTGCGAGTATCCAGTCCTATAAAACTCAAGAACACATCATAGTGGTTTCCAGTTAAGTCTGAGCTTGGTCACAAGGACGAAACTAGCGATTCTTGTCAACTGAGTAAATTGAATTCATCACATTCGCCTTGGATGTATTGAAACTTAGGCTGGCCAGAGATTGCCTCAGTTTATGCAGTCAAAATCGAAATTTGTCCATGCTCTGCAAATGCTTCTTGCAAATCTAATGTAAGACTGAAAGAGTACGATGATACGATATATCCTGATCCTAGTAGAATAGAAATGAAACTTGAATCTCGTCTTGGAGGAACCGGACTTTGATGCAGGGATTGCATACTTTTGAAGTTTTAGCGTGAAGTAGGTATGCGTGTTGAAAATATAATACGCGGAAACAATAGGATCTTGCAATTTATGTCAACACAAAATTACCAGAAAAATAAACAAGAAATAATAGCGACACCAGAGATTTACGTGGTTCGGTCTGAGTATTGGTACCTACATCTATGGGGAGAGCCAGCAGCAAATAATCCACTATAATTGGAGAATCAGAGTTTACAATTGCCCACATGCTCAAGTGTTTCCCACACCTAGATATAAGCTTAAACCAAAGTGTTTATAAATAAACAGCTCACTTGGACGTAAATTCACGGCACAAAAATTACTGCGTATTCAAGCTCAAAGTAAAACGCTTTATGTACGCCAAAACAAGAACTAGGGCATCTAATTTGAAATCTACTTGGAAAATCTTTCTCAACAAATTCGATTTAACAAACCGTTATTCGAATTCAAACTCGAGACAATAATTTAACAATTCTCCACATTAGCTCGATGTTTGAAACTAAGTTATAGTGCTCATCATTCATGCTACTCTCTAAATGTCCCAACGAGTGCTCACTCTCCACAGACGCCAATAGAGCTCAAGCAGAGCTTGAGCTTTGCCAAAGGAACAAATTTAGCCATCATGTCTGCCAGCTTATTTGCTATAGCAATCTTTTTTATTATAACATTATCCTTAGTTAAGACATTTCGAATGAAGTGGTACATGATATTGATATACTTCATTCACTGGTGATAAACTGGATTATACGCCAAATATATCACATCTTGGTTATCACAGTGTATTCCCACATTTTTCTATTCTAACCCAAAGTCTGAAAGTAAATTTTGTAACCACATCGCATCTTTCGTTATAAAGGTTAGTGCCATGTATTCTGCCTTAGTTGAAGACAAGGCAATGTAATCTTGTAAAGATGCTTTTCAACTAATTGTATCACCTGCTAGTGTAAACATGTACCCTGGTAAAGATCTACGATCATCCAAGTCACCGGCGTGATCCGAATTCATAAAACCAGTGAACTCACTGCCATTGGTGTCTCTCTGATACACTATAATCATGTCTTTTGTCAATTTCAAATATCTGATGATCCACTTCACAACTTTCCAATAAGATTTACAAGGATGCTTCATATAGCGACTAATTACGCTCACATCTTGTAAAATATCAGGCCTAGTGCATACTATAACATATATAATACTACCCACGACACTAGAATAAGGAACACGGGACATATATTCCTCTTCCTCTTCAGTTTACGGTGATAATTTATTTGCAATTTTAAAGTACTTCGCTAAAGGTGTACTTGCAGATTTTGCCGATTGTATATTAAACATGCCGTGATCTTTTTAATATATTTCTTTTAAGATAGATGTAAAACTCCTGTAATCCTGTCACGCAAAATCTCTATACCCAATATTTTCTTTGCAGCACCTAAATTTTTCATCTCAAATTTAGTATTTACCGTCTCTTCAGCACATCAATATTAGACATATTCTTAGCTATTATCAGCATATCATCAACATATAATAGTAGATAAATCAAAGAACCATCATTTCATCTCTTAAAGTAAACGCATCTATCCATTTGACTTTTCGAATAGTCTTGATTAGCCATGAAAACATCAAAACGCTTATATCACTTCCTAGGAGACTATTTCAACCCATACAAAGATTTCTTTAACAATCAAACATGATCTTCCTTACCCGGAATAGCAAATCCCGCTGGCTGCCTCATATAAATTTTGCTCTTCCAACTCATTGTGAAGAAATGCAGTTTTCACATTTAGCTACTTTAACTCGAGATCCTGCGAAGCAACTAAGGCAAGTAAAACACAAATAAAAGTATATTTTACCACAAGAGAGAAGACCTCATTGTAGTCAATGCCCTCACGCTGTGTATACCCTTCGCTACAAGTCTCATCTTATACCTCGCTATCTTGACACCGAGAATGCCCTCTATCCGTTTGAAGACCCATTTACTTCCAACATTCTTCTAACTCTTGGGTACTTTGACTAGCTCCCATGTCTGATTCCAATGGAATGATTCCATCTCTTCACTCATAGTTCCTAGCCACTGCGACGACTCCGAACTAGCCATCGCCTCAAAGTAAGATGAAGGCTCATCTATCTCTATCTCATCACCTATAGTCAATGCACAAGCAATATCTGTATAATCATAACGTACCGGTGATTTAATTTGCCTTCTCTGTCTATCTGTTGTTATAGTGTGCTGTGGCTTCGCTAGTTGTTAACTATCACCGACTTCAGGAACTGCAGCCTCATCTGCAGTCTCAACTTCTGTTACCTTCGAGGTCTCTAAAGTTTCAACCTGAAACTCCACCTCACTAATGACACCATGGTCTGTTTGCTCTACTGGTTGTGTTTTAGAACTCTTATGTTAAAGTATTGTAGTCTCGTCGAAGATCACATCTCTACTGATTAGAAAATTGGGTGATTTGGGATTGGTGCACCACAACTGGTAGACTTTCACCCCATGAGCAAAACTAAAAAATATGCATTTTTTCACCCTCGGCTCAAGCTTACCATTACTCACTTGAGCATACGTAGGATATCCGAATATACATAATCCGGAGTAATCAACAAGTCTCCCTGACCATACTTCCTCAGGAGTCTTCCACTTGATAGCAGATGATGGAGATGAATTAATTAGATAACATGCCATGTTCACTACTTCAGCCTAAAAATCCTTGCCAAATCTTGCATGCGAAAGGATGTATCAAGCTCGCTTAAGTAAAATTCTGTTTTTTCGTTCTGCCACACCATTTTGCTGTGGTGTCCCAAGTACCGTGTGATGTCTCATAACTTCTTTCTCGTAGAACTTGGTAAAATCTTTACCACAGAACTCTATGCCATAGTTGGTTCTCATACGCTTGATTTGTTTATCTGACTACTTCTCAATCAATGCTTTAAATTTCTTAAACCGATTGAACACATCATATTTATGCTTCAGAAAGTATACACATACATTCATTGAATAATTGTTAATAAATGTCAGCATATATCAGACACCTCCTTTAGAAGGAACTGAAGACATGCCCTAAACGTTTGAATGAATGTATTCAACTGGTTGCTTGATCGAATGAATAGCCGTAGTAAATTTAACTCGGCGCCACTTCCTCACATAAGTCCAGCTTCCTTGTCTTCTGACTTTTCAACAACCCTTTACCACTCAGTATCATCATACTTGCTTCACTCATATGCCCTAAATGCATATGCCATAACTTAGTTAAGTTAGGGGACCCACCTAATAAAACTGTAGCGGTTCTGGTCATGGTCTCTCCCAATAGATGATAGAGAGTATTCACTTTCTTCCCCTTCATCACTGTCATGGCATCTCAAGAGATCTTCAGTACTCCACTTTTAGTGGTGTACCTATACCCGATATTGTTGAGTGTCCTAAAAAAAATAGGATTATTCTTGAGCTTTGGTACATGCCTCACGTCTGTTAATGTGCGCACCACCCCATCGTGCATCTGAATCTGAATTATCTCTATCCCCATAGCCTTGTATGCTACATTATTCCCCAAAAGAACGCTATCACCATTTGTAGTCTGGTAAGTAGTAAACAAATTCTTATGAGGCGTCATATGATAAGAACACCCAAAATCTAACACTCATTTGTCTCCTGATGAAGTAATAGTCACACATAAAATAGCTTCTGCATCACTAGTGTTCTTCTTGACAACGTTTGCCACACTACTTGTGGCATTTTGACTATCACCTTTATTTCTCTGCTTTGGACAATTTCTCTTGATGTGCCCCTCCTCGTGACACTCAAAACACTTCATGCGTCTCTTGGACTTTCTATGGCATGATTTTGATATGTTTTTACATTTGCTGCTACTAGGCCCTCGATGTTATTCTCTACCCCGAATCGTTAGTGCTCATGCTACTCCTTGCGCCAGATTGTCATTTTGAAACTTTCTCTACCACTCTTTAGAGAACAAAACGGACTTTGCCTCTTTTGAGGTAATTATAGTACACCCCTACAACATTAAATCAATAAAGTGCTCTCATGACTTTGGTAAAGAAGCTAACAATATCATGCCATGTTCTTTATCAAGTATCTTACCAATGTTCTTCAAATCCATCACGAGTCTTTTGAATTCATCTAGGTGGGTTCTGATAGACATACCTTCAATATATCTAAATTGAAACATCCTTTTCAATATGTACTAGCAATTATTCAAACCTTTCTTCAGATAGAGTGACTGAAGTTTTGCCCATAATAATATAGCATCATTCTCCTCGGCAACTTCTATTAAAACTTCATCCGACAAGTTCAACAAGATTGTGCTCTTTGCTCTTTCCATTAGCTCTACCATTTCAGAGGCTTTCATTATAATCGGCAACCCATCTTCACCATTCAGTGCTTTGGCCAAACCTTGGGTTGTTAATAACGCTCGCATCTTAATGCTCCATAACACAAAGTTGTTCCTCCCGTTAAATTTCTTAATTTCAGATTTCTTCTCAGATATAATTGCAATAATAGAATTTCCAAATAATAATCAGACAAGCAAAAGCTCCAAATTACAATCAGGAAATTTGATCCCAAATTCTGATATCAATTGTTGAAAATATAATACGTGAAAATAACATAATCTTGCAATTTATGTCAACGCAAAATCATCAAAAAAGTAAACGAGAAATAATAATGACACCAGAAATTTACGTGGTTTAGTCCGAGTATCGATACCTACGTCCATAAAGAGAGTCGGTAGCAAATAATCCACTATAATCGGAGAATCAACATTTACAATCGCTCATACGCCCGAATATTTCCTGCACCTAGATTTAAGTCCAATCTCAAAATGTTTATAAAAAAAGATTTTCCCAAGCGAATTATACATTGGATGAAGAAGTTTTCCTCTTGGTAGACTTTCTTTTGGATGTACAAAAGAAAGCAACATAAAAAAAAAAAGTAATATATAGCTACAAGACAAAAGAGGAAAAAAATAAATAAAGAAAAGCAAGGGTTTCTTCTTTTACTTGCAGCAGTCGACTCTTTTCGCTGCATACGGTGGGCCCAAGTCAAATTGTTGACCATGGGCACACACGGACAAAAGCAAAACGAGGGTTTTCTATCTCACTAGCCGCTGAAGTCCTACGAAGTAGACCGTACCGCACAAAAGGAAATCCAGTAGCCAACGAGAAGCAGCAACTTGCCATACGTGAAAAAAAAAAAAAAAATTCAAGAACGCTACACAGTCTTGATTTTCGGTCATACGAGAAGAGTATTGCTTGAGCTTGAACACACGAATATTTTCGTCCAATTGTTGAAAATATAATTATGTGGAAACGGCATGATCTTGTAATTTATATCAATGCGAAATCATTAGAAAAATAAATGAAAAATAATAAGGACACGAGAGATTTACGTGATTTGATTTGAGTATCGATACCTACATTTACGATGAGAGTCCGTAGTAAATAATCACTATAATCGGAGAATTAAAATTTATAATCGCTCACACGCTTGAGTGTTTCTCGTATCTAGATTTAAATTCAAACCCAAATTGTTTATAAATAAACAGCTTACTTGGACGTAAACTCACGGCACAAAAATTATTGCGCATTCAAGCTCAAAGTAAAATGCTTTATGTATGCCAAAACAAGAACTGGGGCGTCTGTCTTTTTTCCACATACGTACAGCTTCGCGTTCTCTACCCCTTCAAGGCTTGTGTGGCGTCTGGACAGGCGGCTTCTTTTTACTTCGTAGGGCTTCTCTTTCTTTTTCCATTAAAGAGCACGTCTTTTATATTGTGTGCCTTCTTTTCTCCAATAGGTATTCTTCTTCTGCCTTCTTCTACATGTACAAAAAAAGATAGAAAAAACCCTCACCTTTTTCTTTTCTTTTTATTTTATTTCCTCCTTTGTGCAGCTATAAAGAGTTCAAGAGAAGAAGGGCTTCTTCATCTAATTTGAAATCTATTTGGAAAACCTTTCTCAATAAATTCGATTTAACAAATTGTTATTCGAATTCAAAATTGAGACAATGATTTAACATGCTGTAACCATTGACAATGCAAATTTCCTGGCCAAAAGAATTACCAGAAAGAACGAATCTAGACGCGAAGACAAAGAATCTAACCGGAGAAGTCCTCCGCCTCTTTATAGAAGCACCATCGGGACCGTGCCGAGAGTTGTCACATTCCCAAGAAGTATACTGAAGCGACGAAAGTACCCAGCCCTCGATTCCATCTTCTTCCTCTACTACGCGTGGGTGAGTGGGACGAGCTTTTTCCGTTGACTGGAATGAGTGAAACAACATGTGGAACAACTTTCCACAGGATCTACACGAAGTGTTGACACCGACTTTGGAAAAATATTTTTACAATAATAAAATCCTTATACTCTTACTGGTATTTATTTATTATGATACTTATATTTTAGTGAATTTTTCCTCTGTTTTATTTATTTATCTATTTATTTTTGTTATAGAAATCAATAAGGGTGAGTATGGTCCGGTCCATCTCTTAATCCTAGGAGCAACTCACACAGCACTAGTTCTCAATTTTTTGGACCGAGGACTGATCTTATTAAGCTTGGAACAGAGGACTTGACCGACCTAGTGGGTTCAGTTTGACTCCAGGGTCAACTTGGGATCAATTGATAATTTTTTATTTTTTATTTTTTGTACTCCTTGAAAGATGACTGAGGACCGGACCAACCTAGCGAGTTCAATATGATTTTAGGGTCAACTCAGGACCAACCGATAATTTTTTATTTCATTTTTCGTACTCCCTAAAAGGGCAATCAAAAATCGAACCCACCAAATGGGTTCGGTGATGAGTAAGGTTAGCTAAGAGAGGCGAGCAGCAAATGTGGTGAGCATTGAGCATTGAGCAGAGTGAAAATTGAGTGTCAAGCGAGGAGCAACAAGCCAGGCGAGCATTAAGCAGTGAGCAGCACAAATGACTCAAAGCAAGTGAGGTGAGTGTTGAGTGGCGAGCGGAGAAATTATTTCTTTCAATTTTGGCAAATTGAAGACTAAGATGACAAATAAGACAGAATGAAATGAGTACTAGAAAAGAATACCGTGAGGAGCTGTTTATACTTTTTTGGACGTTGTGAGGACTCTTCACAAAAACATTTTCCTCCTTTGTAAATTATGACTGTTTATGCTGTAAAAAACATTAAAAATCTAAGTTAGTAAAGAACAATGTAAAATTACTTGAACTCCTCACTAATGAGCTATTTAATATTGTTGACGCTATTTATTTTAGGGTTTTCTCTATATAAAAAATTATAAATAATATATTAGGTTAGGGTTGGTTCATGTTAGATTGACTTTAAACTCCTAGGACTGAGGACCAACTTGCATAGTGTTGGTCCAGGAATTATAAGACCAGAGATCCACCTAGTCTTCTTGGGAACCAAACCAGGACCGACAAGATTGGTCTGGTCCAGGATCGGTTTAGGATTAACTCTAAACTGATGCTCACCCCTAGAAATCAAGGGTTAAAGAGAGATTTTTTTTTCAAAAAATGAGATGAAAATTCACTTGTGTCACTTAAAAATCATGTGCATTACACATGCTAATTCGGAAAATATAATGGAGTATAGTGGTTGTAACAAAATGAAAATCCCTTGGGTAATGAGTAATTGTTGAAAATATAGGGCAAGTGTGTCCAACCCCCAAAGTGAAAGGGAACTTTGTGAAATTTTTATTTTCATATATTGGATTTTGTCTTTTTAATTTTTTTTTTTACTTTTTTTATCTGATGTGGCATCACGTTAGTGAATTCGCTAACACCTCGTTATAATCACTTGATTATACCCATTTCAAAGCATTTAGGATTCAATTGAACATTAGACAAAACATTAGACTATACTTGGTAGATGAGATTTGAAGGGAGGAGAAAACCTTTCTAGAAATGACACCTTTTCTGGATGGAGAAAAAACAAATGAATGGATTATGAGGGATCATGAATGATGATGATACGATTGATTATGTATAATTCTTTCTAATCCTTCGGAAAGATGAAAGGAATTGCAAGGATTGTGCTGTTGATAAATACTTCTTTTTTCTTTTTCATTTTGCCTACTTGTACCTTTATTTATTTCTATGATAAAAGCATATTCAAGTCCTTACGTATTCTTTTCGATTCCTTTTTCTCGCTAACATCTAAATACTCTGACACTATTCCTCCATTTTCCTTTCCTTCTATTTGAGCATTTTATTTTCCTTTTTCATCACCTCTACCAACAATAACATTAGAGATAACCATATGCTCTCGAATTTATGGAGATAGGGGGTGGAGTGTTGTTGGTTTAAACGCGGAAATTACCAGATATATATATCATCACCTCTACCAACAATAACATTAGAGATAACCATATGCTCTTGAATTTATGGAGATAGGGGGTGGGGTGGAGTGTTGTTGGTTGAAACGCGAAAATTACCAGATATAGATATATATATATATATAGAGAGAGAGAGAGAGAGAGAGAGAGAGAGAGAGAGAGAGAGAGATGGGTGGCGACATTGTGGAGATGGGAGGCGATTGATGCAAGTGAAAACAAGGAAATTTTTTTGACAGATTTGTGAGGGAAAGAGAATAGGAAATTTCAAAATATCTCGAAATTTCCATTTCTTCCTTTTCTCTACTCGTCCAAACGAGCATAAACATTTCAATCATTAGTACAAAAGATATTATGTAACAGTATCTATATTGGTATTCAGAAGGGAGAAAAAAAAAAGCTAAAAAATAAAGTAGAGATGTTGGAACCAAAAGAATGACAATAAACTTTGGAAACTTGGAATAAGAACACTAGAAATTTGAGGGAGAAATTTTATTGAGAATGCTTTCTCTTATTTGTGTCTTTGTGGACTATGGCTTGTGGCTTGATTTACAACTCACGACTTCATCCCTTTATATAGGAATTGAAGTTTACAAACGCCATTGATTACATAACAACCCACAAATGTCAATGATGGGAATTTAATGACTAAAACAAAACAGCCTCATACATGTAATCATAAAGATAATCAAAACGCAAAATAAAGTAACAGAAGTTTTCAATAACTTCCATTCTTCAAATCCATGTAGCCTACCATAAAGTTTTTTTTATGACTCCTTCAATGCTTGCAAGTTTCTCATCCGGTAATCGTCATCGATAATCAATTTTATTTTATTTAAATAGAGATGAAAGTAATGATGCGTCTGTTCTTTTTTGTTTCATTTTCTTGTTCTTCTTTTTTTTATTTCTCCAAACCGACTGTCTAAATCACAAATTACAAGGCTGAAGCGGCTGCAGGGAAATGCACCATCGGGTGTTCTTTTGTCAAAAGTATTTGAGGTGAGGTAATTGATTTTATGGTGAAAAAAAGGGTAAGTGATCTCATGTGCATGATCGAGGGAGGCCCCTGTGCTAAAGTCCGCCGGTCAAAATGCATCTGTTAGATCATTAGCTTTCTCTTTTGGTCACTAAAAAAGTTGATGAGGCCTGGGATGACCCGAAGTAGTTGTTTTATGCTGGCCGTATCGACGGAGAACTGAAGCTCAATCCAGGATGCGGTGGCGGTTTCTTGTCGGCAGTGCAAGGTAATTTCCGCCTGACCGATCTGTTTTCTTTCAATATATGAGCTGTGTCATGGTCAACAGTTTCTCAGATTTGGAAGAAGTGTTACAACTTGCCCACAAAGAATACTCATTCCCTTTTTTACCTCGCCGTGGCCACTGCCACTTCCGTCGTTTGAGGAGCTAATGATGGCCGCAGGAGAGTCACGGCCATCATTGGTTTGATGGAAGTGGTGGCAGGTCTCCGGTGGCTAAACCTTAGAGAGAGCTAAAAAGGTCTTTTTCTTATTCGAACTTTGAGCTAGACCGTGACAGTCAATACATGTCATCAGCTACAAGAAAATCTTGCAATACTCATTTAATGGAATATGGCATATATTTGATAATTATTGCATCAAGCACAGCTGCCCCTTCGGTCCGTCATTGTACATGTTCATTTTCGTTTGACTGAATTGGATTTGTCGGTGGATATGCTTTTATCCTCCTCTTTATTACATATATTCAGCTCAATTCTCTTAAAAACACCAACTCAAACTCAAGTCCCCTTAAAAGGTAGAGGTGACAAAGTGGGTCTTAGACCCATATATGACCCATTTAAATCATAAATGGGTCATATATGGGTCATTTATTTTTTGACAAAAAGTTAAATGGGTTTAACAATTAAGGACTTAAGATAGGTGAGTCCTAGGAGGGTCTTAAGTGGGTCTTAAATGGGTTGGATTTAGAACTCATTTTCAACTGAAACCTCACAATCTCTCTCTTCCCTTTTTAACTTTACAAAAATATTTTTTATACAAATCGAATTTATAATTATTTTTTTTATTTTAAATTTTTTCTATTTTTTTTCTTTCTTCTTCCTCCTTCCGGTGGCTAGCATGGCGATGGCCGGCGACTGGCCAAGCGAGCCTCGAGCTCGCAGATGTTGGGCGAGCTCAAGCTCGCCGAATCTGGCAAGACTCAAACTCGCCGGCATCGGGCGAGGCTCGAGCTCGCCGGATTTGGCGAAGTGGAGGCCTCGCCCGACGCCTGGCAAGGCTCAAGCTCCCCAGCATCAGGTGAGCTCGAGGCTCGCCGGATTTGGCGAGGCTTGAGGCTCGCCTGTGGCTGGTCGCCGGCTGTCGTCGTGGCTAGCGACCGGCCAAAGAATAAGAAGAACAAAAAAGAAAAAAGAAAAGAGAAAACGAAAAAGAAAATTAAAAATTATATTCTTAAAAAATAATAAAAAAATTAATTTTTTAAAATAATTAAAAAATAGATTTTTTAAAAATTATAAAAATTGTCCATTAAATTTTGTGTTGTATAAAACTATTTTAGCAATACCATTTTTTAAAATATATATAAAAGAAATAAGTTTTCTTAAGTTTAGTTAAATGGATCGGGTATGGGTCGAGTATAGGTTGGGTCGGGTATAGGTAAAAAAATTTGCACTGCAATAAATGAATCATAAACGGGTTAAATGGGTCGATTTGGATCGGATCATTTATGACCTGACCCAAACCCGACTTGATCCACCTGTTTTACAAGTCTATTAGACTTAGACTCAGACAGCGAGATCGAGGTAAGTAATTTAAAAATCCCTACTAAAGTCTCGAAATACATTGACGAACCGTGTCTTAGTCTCAAAACCTCTCTCAAGAAGATTTCCGAGCAAAAAAGGGAGAATTCTACACTGAAGCAACAGGAAATTTTATGGAAAGAAAAGTTTAAATATTTAGATAAAAGTTTTGCTACATTAAAAGAAAATGCAAATTCTCTTTCAAAAGAAATTACGTTTTTGAAAAATGACATTTCAAATATTTCAAAGAGGTTTTCTATAGGATCTGAAAAATCGAAAAAGATTCTTTTAGTACAAAAACCCTACTTTAACAAACTAGGCTTGGAAATGACTTTTGAAACTATTCCTCTAATTGATTTTTCAAAAGTAAAGGAAATAATCAAATAGAGACCTACAACAGCCTTTTATAGAAATCATTTTCAAAAAGTCTGAGTCTAATTCTGATTTTGCCATTAGACAAATATTGGCATAATCTTCGTCACTTTCTTCACATTCAGCATCACTCCATGTCTCTCTGCCTTGAGAGCCTTCCTATATTTCTCAACTTTTCCTTCCTTTTTTTTTTTTCAACATGGGACAGTTGGGTCTGATGTGTCCATTTTTCTTGCATTCGAAACAGATCACATTTTTATTGGATTCATCATCCTCAATTGATTTGTTTTGAGACTTTTGAGTGCTTTGTTTCTTTCAATTGAATCTTTTTCCATTTTTATTCAATTTCCTGAACCTTCTTATCATAAGTGCTAGCTCTCTATCGTCTAAATCTTCTTCAGAGTCTATAACATCATAATCATCGTTAGATTTTAAGGCAATAAATTCTTACCTTTGGAATCTTCTTCATTATCGATTTATTCCACTTCATAGGACTGAAGTGTGCCAACTAGTTCGTCTACGGAGAGCGGCATGATCCTTTGTGTTTCTTTTATTGAAGTCTTTACGTGATTCCAATCTTTGGAGAGTCTTCACAGCAGCTTGTTAACCTTCATGGGTCCTGAGATTGGTTGTCCCTGATACTCTAGACCATTTACAATTTCTATAAAACAACTAAACATGTCAGTAATAGATTCTCCTGACTTCATCTTGAAGGCTTCATACTGTCCGAGTAGAATATTGATCATTGTCTCTTTTATTCGGTCAGTTCTTTCATAGGTAATGTACAACCTGTCCCAGACTTCTTTGGCTATTTCACAAGAAGATATTTTGTTATATTCAGTAAGAGACAATGCACAATATAAAGAGTAAATTGCTTTTGCTTCAAGAGCTTGTCTCTTAGTTATTTCTTCTTGAGTCATCACGCCAGCGTTTGCAACTTTTTTTCCCCTTTCTGAAACTGATGTAACCTTAGGAATAATTCCTTTTTCTACCACATCACATTCTAGAGAATCTTTCGATCTTAGAAATGCCTTCATCTTGTTTTTCCATATATTGTATTCATTTCCATCGAAATAGGGCGGTATGGTGTTGCTTTGGCATTCAACCAAATCTGGAGCCAACATACTAGCCATGGATCTTTAACTCGAAGTAAAAATTAATTGAGTACACAAGCTTTGATACCAATTGAAAGGGCTAGTACGAGCACCTAGAGGGGGGGTGAATAGGTGATCAAAGAAGTTTTTATCAAAACAAATGAACTTCTAAGAATAATAAACTAAAGTCGTGAACAACTATAAACAGTTATATAGAGCTGCAATTTACAGTAAAGAGTTTAGGGATAGAGAATCAAAACACAAGGTTTATAGTGGTTCAGCTTAGATCAAGCCTACATCCACTCTCCCGCACTGACAGCCCACCGGCTGGATTCCACTATAAATCAAAAGAGATTTTACAGTATCACGTCCTTGATTCCATAGTGTAGAGACTCAACTATACTTCCTCAAGATCTCACAAGAATTTGATCACTCTTTGAATACAATTTAAGCTCAATCAATTGAAACAACAAAGAATAAAGAACTTCAGACTTTGGAATTTCTCTATCTTTCACACCCTCAAATAACTAGAGCATCTTCCTTATATACTCCTCCATGCCTTCATAACCATTGGTACATTCCAAAGGAGTTCTTCCAATCAACTCGTTGGACAGAATCAATTAGGGAGATCTCGAGTTATTTAAGGAATATGATGATAGCTCACCAATCATGCTTGCCCATACAATCATGATTTAGGTTTCTATAAGTAAAACCTTCCAAATATACTTTGTCAAGCAACGGATCTAAAATACTCGAATTAATTTCAATACGAAAATAGATCTCGAGGTACAATCTCCAGCTGTGAGATCTTCTTCAACTACACGAATCAAATCCTTAAAGATATACCCGCATCTAGATAAGTCTTCTTCAACGAATAATACTCTTTCTTCGTCAGTCTGGAAACTGTCAATGATGGCAGACTTTAAATCTTAAGTCTGGAGGTCTTCAGACTTTGACGATAGAGTTTTCAAATTTTCAGACTAGACTGATGGAAACGTTTTGTCAACTTCAAAACAAATAGGAAAATTTTCTCCAACAATCTTTTCTCTCAATCTTTTTATTCATGACTGACTTTATCTTTTTGCTGATGACAAAAATGGGGAGAGTGAAAGCAGATTTAAAGTTTTGTTTTGAACTTTGTGGTTGTGGTTTGAACTTTTGAACTTTTGTGGTAGTGCTTGAACTCTAATTATTTTGTTGTTGCGGAATTGTTAAGACTAATGGTGTTTTACGGATGCAAACTCTATGTTATTCAGTTCTATAATAATCTATTTTTATTATAAAATATCATGTACTACTAAAGTGTTGTTTTGCAGGATATGGTGTTTAAATCTGCATGAAAGTTTTGTCACCATTAAAAATGGGGAGATTGTTGAGGAAACTCCTATTAGTTCTTGAAGTTGACAAAACTTTTCTATTTCTATTCTTATTCTCATTCTGGGGAATACTAGACTTCTGTGGAATTCTATGAAAAGTCTATCTTATATCAGAAGTCTGCCTCCCACTCTGATGAAGACCCAGACTAAACTCTACTGAAGAACGAAGAAATAATCAAACTCATGATTATTGTTCTTCTTTCAAGGATTTAGTATGCACAAGATATATATAGCTTTTTGGATGGAAATCCCACTTACCTTTTCGGATATTATTGATGAAATCAATCAAGGAACAATAAATTCAATTTGAAAGACAAGTTTATTTAGAAAGAATCTACTTATGGAAATCAAGATTCTGTTTGTATGGGCGACCATGATCATCGGACTTTCATCACAATCTTCAATTGGCTCAAGATCTGTTTGATTGATTCTATCCAACAGATTGATTGGAAGAATTCCTCTAGATAATGCCAACAGTCATAAAGGTGTGGAGGAGTATTTAAAGAGGTTTTTCGAGTCATTCGAGAGAGTGCGTGAAAGTTAGAATTCCAAAGTCTAAAGCTTCTCAAATCACTTGTTCTTCATCAAGAGTGCTCATACGTGTATTCGAAAGAGATCAAAACATTAAGGAGTGACTTAGTGAGAGCAAAAAAAAAAAAAAACTCTTTACTGAGTAGTTAGTGTTGAATTGATGTGATTCTCTTTCGATTCTTAGTGAAATCCAGTCAGAAGGCTGTCAACGTGAGAAAGTGGACGTTGGCTTAATCTAAGCCGAACCACTATAAACCTTATGTTCTTTCTCTTCTCCTTGAACTTTTTTAATTTATTTACTGTGATATTATTCTGAGTTTCATTGTATTTTATTTGAGTCTGAATCTTTATTCAAAGTCTATTGTTTAACAGACTTAACTTAAAAGAAAAATATTTTACTGTATTTTTAGAAAAATCTGTTTTTACCTATTCACCCCCTCTAAGTGTTTATACTAACTCTTTAAAATATGGCAGCCACAATTAAGAAGGGAGATACATAGAGAGTAAGAGAGAAAGAGAGTAATCTCTTTCGGATTCACATGTGCAATCAAAAAAAAAAAAAAAAGAAAGAAAGAAAGAGAGAGCACTATAGAGAGATCCACGGCAACAAGAAAGGAGGACAAAAAGTCAAAGGTTTCCGATGATCTGCTTTGTGGCGCTTATCTCGCCTCAGTCTTCCTCGTGCGCATGCCAACGAAGAGTTGACCTTTATCCTGTGACGACCATGTTGTTTCTGCTTCCTCGCGCCTGCTGTCAATAAGAGAACGTCGGCATCTGGTTACCGTGTCTTTAATCTTAAGCTGCTGACAGCCCCAGTTTCCAGCCGCGCTTTGCTTGGATACCGCTCCACCTGGTCAACGCAGATCTGCATCATCATCAATTGCAGTGTCTTCGACAATTTCTCGTGTCCTGTGATCTACCTTCAGAGAATTGTCCAGTAATCTCGACCGCTCTTCAGCAAGTTATGGAGGCTCCGGCAAGTTTCCGGATCCTAGTCCGCATCTCAGGACTCACAGCCATACAGGAGAGCCCAGCAGTCCTGGAATCCTAGTTGCCGTGATTCCCTGACTTTCTAGACCAGCATTACTGGCGCTCAGACCGTAACTAGTTATCTTGACAAGATCCCGACGCTTTCCCTTGTAGGTTTCTTGGCATTTCCATAGTTCCAACAGGCGTCACAACAAGCCTGAGCCTCCCGTTACGATGACGACGACGACTTTGCCCTCCTGAACCGTGACTACGAGATGTCCTCAGTCAGCCACCACGAGCTGTCCTTGCTAGCCGTACGCATGAGCATTAAGCCAAGACCTCAGTGACGCTTGAGCCATGCACCACCGCTGAGTTTCGGGCACTGCCAATCACCATCCAATCTGTTGTGCACCAGTTCGAATTTGGGAACAAATCCTCCGAATTAGGTAATAATCGTTATCTGATTCCATTAAATATCTTGTTGCCTGATTTGATTATTCCATCCATTTAGTCAATATCTTTAAGTGATAGGCATGTCCTCAAATTAGGATATATTTCCTAATTCACAATTGCACATGATTTTTAATCATCCGCTAAGATTGCGAAGTATAGTATAGAAATTGATGAAGCTAATCACAATTCCAACACGAAAAGATGAACGCCCAAATTTCTTCACAACCAGATTAAAAAGTCGTCAGTGTGGAATAATTGGGTTGGTAAAAACTTGCATCCATCCTTCAATTTTTGAAATTGACAGTGACGTACTTTTCTCATCCCTATATAATTGAAGGTCCCTCATCTCATGTATATTGTCTCCTTCCTACTACTATTGACACCACCAATGGTTAAGTTCTTGCTTCTCTTCAGGACATAGTGAGGAAATCAACGGCGAGCAATTGGATCGATTTAGCAAGCCCCGGTGTTCATGGTGATGATGGAGCAGATCTTCTGCTACTCAAGTCCGGGGTGATCTTCGTGCTGTGCTTGATCCTTGCGTCAGTTGTTATATTTTCCTGTGGCGATTCTCAGAGTGAAAACGGCGGTAGCAGCCACAAAGGCGGCGGCGGCGGTTGCGGTGGAGGCGGCGTTTCCGGTGGCGGAGGTGGGGGTGGTGGTTGCGGTGGAGGTGGGGGCAGTGGGGGTGGCGGTTGCAGTGGAGGAAGCAGTTGCGGCGGAGGGTGTTGAATTGAACTTATATTTATATACCTTTTAGGCATGAGTTAAAATAAATAAATAAATAAATAAATAAATAAATAAGCAGTTTCATTTTAATAAATTGTAATGCGATAGTGTGGTCTGTGTTTCATATTAGGATTGCTATTTAGGGTTAAGTATCTTGTAATTTACATATGTTGTATTTAAGTATAATTGTACTCTCCCCCTATACTTGTATTCTTCATTTGATAATGTACGGATAGTATATTCTAGTCTGAACTTTTAATTATCTTGTAAACACCAACTATCAATCAGCATCCGGATAGAGCCCTCTTCAAGTTTTTGTTTGATATGCTATTATAGATACGAAGATTCATCGTGTTATTACACATATAATCAGTGAAAACTTGATGGAAACTTGTCATGGGCTAGATTCAATACTAGCTAAAAGTTTGTGTTTTTTTATGAGATAACAAAAAAATTGGGCCTGGATTGGGACCTAACTTAGAGTTGGTATTCTTTTAATGAAAAAAATAATTTTTGAACCATAATTTGGACATGGGGGTAAAGATGGTATTGAAAGTGCTAGTATGTGCACCTAGAGGGGGGTGAATAGGTGTGAAAACAAATCTTGCAAAATATAATGTAGAACTTTACTTTTAACCTGAGTCTGGTCAACAGTAAACTTTGAAGAGGAAATTGGACTCTAACAATTAAATAGAATTACGAGTAAAGTAAAAGAGTTCAGGGAAGAGAATAAGAACACAAGGTTTATAGTGGTTCGGCTTAATCCAAGCCTACGTCCACTCTCCCACACTAACAGCCCATCGGCTGGATTCCACTATGAATTAAAAGAGTCGTTACAGTATCACTTCCTTGATTCCACAGTGTAGATGTGATGTCTCAGGGCGTCACGTACTAAGCGCAAGCGGAATTATAATTATTATTATTATTATCTTCCTAACTAGTAATCTCCTTTAGATAACCCATAGCATTTACCATTGAAGGTTAGCATGTATAACATGGATTATTTTAAAATATCAAATTTATATTATAAGGTTATCCTGCAATGCACATAGACAAGATCATAAAAGGCTTCCTTTCATTTTATCATCATCGGGGCATACAAAATTATCGACTTGGACTCGTTCCATGTTCTTCGCCTATATATTTACATCATATACAAAACAAAAGTGAGGCATAACAAAAGCCAGGGATAAAGGGTGAGGGTGTCTACTCCACGAGTTCCCACACTAGCCCACATCTAACAGAAAAAACAAAAGTTAGTCAGCCTCTACATGATCCAAGGCGTCTAGGCGCCATCCATCCTCGCTCCAGGTGCTCCTGCTCCAAAGGGTAAAGGTCCGAACATCTCCCCTTCATGGTTGATAAACCATGCAACGAATGTCATCGGTAATAACTCAGCTCTACCCTCATCCAGCCATAAAGTCACCTCATACTTGGAGAAAATCATGTCAATGTCGGGATCATAAACGTCATGAAGAGAAACATCAAGACGCACTATTGCCCCGTATCGAGCTACTGGCAGTACATCCATGCTATCAATCTGAAAATGTAAGGTACGAGCAAACAACCTTGCCCAGTAAAGAATGATAAACTCTAACTTAAACAATCCATAGCCATCAAAGTTACAAGTGAATCATCAAACAATTTAGGATGCTAAAGGAAGTATATCACCATCATAAACAATTGGATAATAACACAATATGTACATAATCACCTTATGAGCATCCATTTCTATGCTTACCTTTCTCAAACTCAATCTCATATCAAGATGTAATGCAACAATGATAAATGAACTCACTCGCCAAATAGAATTATATTTAGTGTGCATAAAATCCACCCTCGAATCAGTCACAACCGGGACTCTACCGGCCTGATCGAGTCACTTCCGGAAAGTACGTTATCCGGACTTCCACAATACCTCTAATTGTGGGCATGTCACTTCGAGGCATCTCAGTATCACACAACCGAGGTCCTCCCAAGACCACACAGCAAGGGCATCCCAAACTTCTGGGGGCATCACCGGTATCTCGGTACCGATGGGTTCATTCATCTTAAGCACACGTTTCACACCACCACACCTTTGATTAATGCATTTATCGTATGCAAAAGAAAAGACTCCAAAGTATCTAACTATATATCTAACTCTCATGAACTTAGCACACATGCGTGTCCAAATTATAAGATAAAACCCATTACGTCATGTCCCATTCCATGGCGAACAGATATTTATCCCATAATCAAGCACTATGCACCGCACTCATTGCACACACATGATACTATATGCACTTATATCTCAAATGATATATGAGAATTACTCCTATATGACTAACATCTATTATGAGGTTTATTAGACTCTACGTGCATCACAAAAGCCTAATATAAAAGACACAACCTCTAATATATGTTCTCGGGTCCAGACAGTTTACTAACTAATTGTACAGTTTTGGTTTCAGATACAAAAGGTATGTCAATTCTTGTCGAAATACTACCAAATTTTAGTATGTTATATTTAAGACATATAATAACAATTCCCATGAAGAAAATTAAGTCTGATTCTCACTGTATTAATAGTAAAAATTGCCATAATCTTTACTAGCACTCTGTATCGACGTCCAGATTCTTTATCTACAAAGAAAATTGTTGCACTAGCCAAATCTTATCTATTTAATCTCAAACTTTGACACGTCATTCCTTAAGATGTGTTCTACAATTTTCATTAAGGATTAGAAGTCCAAATCTAACTAGGTAAATACAGAAAATTCGCATAATCAGTAAAGGTCAAACCGTTTCTCACAAGAACAGTTTACTGGTTTTACTAAGTTCACTTCTATCTCTACGTTTTCTATATTCATATGGCTATAGCTACGTGTATAACTTGATCTTATAGACGTTCTATCATTTAGAATGGTTTCTTTCTTATTTCTATTAACATACATAAAGGAAATTAAACACAAACAGAAGACTCCATAACTGTTTTCACTTAGAACAGAATAGATACACAAATTTTCTCACTTCTAACTCAACGAAACAACTTATCTATCCACAAATCTCTTCTAAAATACTCCAATGCTTACTCACAGCAACTCAAAGCAACTTCAGCATATCTTTCTCTAACAAATAATCAATTCCACAGCTCGGCTCGAAGTGTCGTTGCATCCGTAAGTCACTTATCACGATTTCTACCAAAACAACACACTCGGCATCTATTTCATCACTTCGCTCAACAAAACAGCATACTCACACAAGGATTTCGAGACATGCAAGACTCAAGAGTGACATGCAATAGCTCCTACCTTCAATCTAACACTCACTAAGCATAGATCAATCACAAAACAACAACTAAAAACTATAACCATCACTATTTGGTTAGATCCTCAAGCTCCCTTGATGAAACAATGGATAACTTTCAATTTAGAGTTAGATCTTTCCTACCTTGCTTCAGCTACTAAACAACACAGAGATGCTTCAAGATCAACACTCAAAATCAGCATGCAAGAAGGAGAAATCGCTGGTTTACTTCTGGTTTTTCGCTGCTCAGCTGAGAGAAAAAGAAAGAAGAAGATGAAGATGAGGATTGCTCGGTTTTATATATATATATATATATATATATAGAGAGAGAGAGAGAGAGAGAGAGAGTGCGAAGCTTAAGGGGGAAATAGGCTATGAGCTAGTCCTAGGCTAGTGTAATGATTAGATTTAGCCAATGATTATGCTTCCTTGGAGTTGCCATCTTCGGTTCTATGGATTGAGAAAAACCGTTGGTGTTGATGAGAGAATCGAGAGAGAGAAAAGATGTCGTGGCTTTCATGCATGAAGATTTTTGCCATCTATCAATCGTCACTAATTAACAGTTAATTGATATCATTAGTTAGTTCGTTAGCTTCTAATATTTTCATCTAATTGCCTTTTGTTTCTACTTAATCCCAATTATACAAAGTCATAACATATAACATATCGAATGACATAACATATCGACTAGTCAACGTTAGTCTATAAAGAATTCATCACAAAAAGAATGCTAAAGTTATAAGTAATTTACTAATCAAATCACCTTAACTATAATCTATTAATCTTAATTGAAAACAAAATCACTCGGGCCTAATTATCCATTCCTGGCCCAACAGGCTCAATCTACAACGATCCGGCCCACTAAACTTATAAATCTAATAATTCCGAACCTTGGCCCGCTTCAAGTCAATTCTAAGCCCAGCTTTCCCATTTGAATCTACAAGCTCGGTTCTAAAGTAATTGTGTGGCCCACTTACTCTCAAGCCCACATGTTCCTCAAAGTCCATTGGGTTCACTTTTCGGCCCGTTCTACATAAATCTAAGTTTCTAATGATCTAATTTTGCTAATGACAATCGATGAAATTTGGGATGTCACAGTAGAGACTCTGCTACACTTCCTCAAAGCCTCACAAATGTATAAACTCTCTTTTGAGTACAAATTTACGCTCAACAATTGAATTAGCAAATAACAAGGAGCTTCAAACTTTGGAATTTATCTATCGTGCACACATTCGAATAACCAGAGTATCTTCCTTATATACTCCTCCATGCCTTCATAACCGTTGGCACCTTCCAAAGGAGTTCTTCAAATCTACCCATTGGACATAATCAATTAGGGAGATCTCGAGTTACTTAAGGAATGTGACGATAGCCCACCAATCATGCTCGCCCATACAATCAGGATCTAAGTTTCCATAAGTAGAACCTTCCAAGTATACTTCGCCATTCAACGAATCCAAATTACCTAAATTAATTTCAAAATGAATAATAGATTCTAAGATGCTATCTCCAGCCGTGAGATCTTCTTTAGCCGCTCGAATCAAATCGTTAAAGAAATACTCAATTCTGGATAAGTCTTCTTCGTCGGTCTAGAAACTGCCAATAAGGGTAGACTTTAAATCTTGAGTATGGTGGTCTGGCAGTCTTCAAACTTTGACGAAAGTGTCTGCAAGTCTTCAGACTAGACTGATGAAAACGTTTTGTCAGCTTCAAAACAAATAAGGAAGTTTTCTCCAACAATCTCTCCCTTTTTGATGGTGACAAAACTTTCTTGCAAATTTGGATACTTTTGAACAGCAAAACAACACTTAAGTAGACATGGATATTTAATAAAAGATAAATAAATTAGGATAAAGATAATATCGAATCTGCATCCACAAGAAATGATTTAGTCCTGTAAAAACAGTTATCTTTGCCATGAATACCAACAACGCTTAAGATACTGCAAGCATTAAACGATCAAATAATCCAAACCAAACCAGTCACAACTAAACAAAAGTAAAGTTAAATAATAAAGTCAAACAAAAGTCAAATCTGCACCAACTTCTCCCCATTTTTGTCAGCATTAAAAAGGTAGAGACGGAAAGAGAATTTGATAAAATTAAGATTGTTTTGGAACGCGAACAAGCTGGAAATCTCCCATCGACTTGACAGTCTCCTCCAGCTTTATCATATCCTCCTTCAGTTGTGCTATTTCCTCACCCTTGGCAGTTGCTTGAACTTGAAGATTAAGGGCCTGAACTTGATTGTACAAAGAAACTAAAGAGGCTTGACTAGCATTCTGCATATTCTAAACTTCGCATCCCAAAGCATAAATCTGGCCTCGCATCTCCATAAGAACATCAAGCAATCTTTGAAAGTCTGCTAAGGTGTCAGTTTGAGTGCTTGCTTTAGCATGATCAATTTGTGGAGTATTGGCAGATGATGGCATTTCAGCATGAGCACCTAGACTTGGAGATGAAACCTCATGGCCTTCTTCAGGAAATTGAGAGGCATATACATCTTCTGGATCGGCAGGAGAACGACTAACATCATCACTAATAAAAGCAAGTGAAGAAGTACCTCTTTTCTCAGCAGCTCCCCCTGTCTCAGTGTCTTCAGGTGGTGAGAAGTACTCTTCATGCTATGTCTTTTCTTCAATGACATGATGACCTTTTTCTCCTCTTCCCTCTTCTTCTGCAGTTCTTTCTTCCTCTGCTTCTTTCATCATCGATTCCCTCTCTTCACTCTCCTGCTCCGTCTCTTCTCTGTCTTGATCCTTTCTCTCCTCTGTCTCTGGAACAAAACGTTGTAAGTTCCTAAAGGAAAGAGCGGAAATGGTGACATCTTCCTCATCTTCTTCATCTTGCAAGATGAGTGCTCTCCTTTTCTTAGATGGAGCTGTCATGGGCTCCTTGCCTTTCCGTTTTGCAGCCATAGAGTTTTGACAAATCTTGACAGGGGTCTTCTCCTTAAAGCGCTCTAAATCCTTGTTTAGCTCATTCAGACGCATTTTTGAAACCATCTTCAGTCCCACCACCATTTGATCACAGGTTTGAACACACAGAACTTTGGGAGGCTGAATTTTAAAATGTCCGAATAGCTTTGTAACAAGTGCTAAATAAGGAAGTTGGCCCTTGTCCTTCACCATTGATCTGTACATGTGAAACATGATAGTATGTGGCAGAGAGAACTTTTTACCAGCATTGATAGCATACATGAACTTTGCTTCTGAATTGGAGACATCAGTTTTTTATGTCGATTTGGGTCTAAGACAGTTAATCATAATCTTGTGAAGCAAGACATTTGAGGCATTCATCCTCAAGTACGAAATCTGACCTTTTGTCATTCCATCCCGAACAAGCTCTATAGTCACACGACCAATAAACACACTAATTGATTGGAATACCCCTCTCTCTACTCCAATCACATCAGCCAGAGTGTCCATATCAACCACATAATCCTAGTCTCTAATATTGAAAGAAAATCTATTCGCATCCAAAAAGCTTAGATTGGAATAGAAATATGCAGTAAGTTCTGGATGAGCCACTATTGTCTCAGAGCAAAATCGTTCAAGTTGAAGTAAAGTAAATTTCTCTCGCAACTTCACATTTAGAGAGTCAAGAAAATCAAAATCCACACTCCTTGAGTTCATCACCCCTCGCTTCAGCAAGTTAGAGTAAAGTCGCTTATGTTCATCATGACGAAACAAATCTGCCCTTTTTTCCTCGAATATTGGTAGCAACACCCATTATAGACTTAAAATTAGTGAACATCTTTTCATCATCATTTCAATCAGGTTGACTAAATCCTCCAACACGTGGATCACTTTGGATATTCGCAAAAGCTCTTTCTATCGAGCCCGCAGGAGCAATTCCCAAAGGTTTCATTGTTCGTAAAAAATGAGTTTCATTTTGGTACCCATTTTCTTTCAAAAATTCATCAATAAAGTTCAATGGAGAATCTCCATTCTTTAAGGCAAAGTAAAGTTTGAAGGTAAAAGCAGGCTTTTAAGTGCTTACAGGTTCATCATCCTCAATAATTTCTGCATCCGCTTGTTGTTGTTGAACATCCTATGGTCTAGCTTAAGGAGAATGGCGCGGTTGAGAATGTTGTGGACTCTGCTGTTGCCTTGGAGATTCTTCTTCCTTGGTCAGATCAAAGTGCTAATATGCAGGTGGAATCTGAGGCCCAGGTAAGTCCTCTGATTCATGTTGTGCATAGGCAACCCTAAGGTGTATTAGTTTACTAATCGGGTCTTAGTGTGGTAGAACTTGCTGAGACATAGTCTCATCCCGGTTTGGGGAAAACATTTCAGGACCCTGATGAAGAACCTGAGGAGAAAGAAAGAAGAGGAGTATCTGAAGGAGAACCCCGAGGATGATCCAGAGTAGGATCCTGATGACGTTTGCTATAGAATCAATTTGAGTAGAAACCAATCGTTTTAGTATGGCTTGTATATGAACATAAGGGTGTTGGTTTTCGGGTTCAATTTCCTGGTCCTACTTGTATATCCCATTGCTTTATTGTCTGTGGATTTTATAACTGCTTCCGCATGTGCTATTAAAAATGAAAAGGGTCGGCGATATGTAGTTTTGGGATATCGTATTATAAAATCGACCAAGCTTGAAGGATGGTCACGTGACTGAGAGTCGGGGTGTGACATCCTCTTTTTGTGGTATCAGAGCAATGGTTAGGTATTGGAGTGATAAGGTGCGATGACCTATGGGATAGTAGTAGGAAAGGCCTTTAAATTCATGACTAATGCATGTTTGTGATAGCTGATTTGTAGCTTGTTTGTGGATCACTCGAATTCTAATGTGGTATTAGAATTAGAAAATAGGTTTCTATAAAGATCCTGTAGTTTGAGTGATCAGGAGCTGAGGGCTCCTAGTAAGAGGACAGTAGCCTCTGTGACTTGGGATTGAATGCTGACAAGGATCGGTGCCCGAGGTGGTTGTGGCAGAGCACTGGCTTAGGCTAGTGCGCGTGTAAAAGTACCACCGTGGGTCGGTACTGAGAATGTAGCGGTACCGAGCAATCCTAGGTCCAGCAAGATCGTTCAGGCGCAAGTATTCCTTGGGAACTAGTTGAGCCAGCAAGCTCAAGATCAAGTTGCTGTTATTGCCACCTTTGTTGAGATCTAATATGAAGATGTGATGTGGAAGCAAGCCATTGCATCCGAGTTGAGATTCAAATTCAGTAGGGATGGAAATCAGGTTGGAAAGGAGCCTATGACTGGAAAAGTGTATTCTATTCTGCACCTCGGAAAAGACGAGATAGGCAAGGCAGCATCGGATCAGAACATGGTGTGTCATGGAAGTCGACATGGATCAACCTCATATCCTATTAAGATGGGTGTTTGTTCTGACTGTGATTGACAAGGTCACTTGGCAAGAGACTGTCTTAGAAGGCCGATGGGATAGGTTGGAAGGAGTGAGCCACAGAGCGTACAGTGGAGTTTTTGAAACAGGCCTCCAGTGCAATCGAGAGGGTATGCTATCACCTGACATGAGATAGAGGACTCACTAGGTGAGTGCCGAAAGTATGGAAGGAATGCATGGATTAATCCTGTGTTTGAGAATGACTAGAACATGCTTTGATGGTAGTGAGCATGGCCATCAAGTGAGGGACTATCAGTTGGGGTTTAAGAAGAACACCAACACTGTTACTACCGTTAGAACACTAGCAAGATGGCAAAAAGGAACAGGAGCGGAACCGACCATGCCTTATTCAATGAAAGAATGTTTTGAGGTGATTTTATCATAATAGTGCCAGAGAGTGTTGGGATTGCAAGTGTGGAATTTCAGTTGTTTGTTAAGGCTGTAGGAAAAGAACCATTGATTAGAGTTGTACTTGATTGGCTGTTGGTGTACGACTAATTCGTCAAGTGTGGAAAGAATTGATTCTAGAGCATTTTGTGGTGATGAATTGTTATAGTGGAGTAACCCAGTTTATTCCAAGAGTAGGTAGAAGTGCCAAGTTTTATTGAGAGTTGAGAAAAGTCCTCGACTTCTTTAATCTTGTCACTTGAGGCAATCCGTTTGTTAGACGGAGGTTGCCTAGGTTACTTGACGATTGTAAAAAAATAAGACAAATTGAAGAATTGAAAATTTAGGACTCCTCAGTAGTCCAAGAATTCCTGGAAGTGTTGCTAGAAAAGTGGTCAGACCGTTGCCAGAGAAAGAGATAGAATTATGTACGAGCTAGCATCCAGAACGGAACCATTCTCTAAAGTTTCTTACCGGTTGTTGTTGCCTGAATTGATAGAACTAATGGTGCAGATGTGAGGATTGATGAATGAGGAATTCATGCATATCGGTGCATTATCTAGGGGAAACATCAGCCTTATAGTGAGAAAGAAAGAAAGATGGTTCGTTGCAATTATGTATCAACTGTAGTCGACTAAATCAAGTGACAATCAATGATAAATGTTCATTACCGATTATCAATGAATTGGGTAACTTGTTATAAAAAGTGTTAATGTCTTCAAGGATCGACCTGAGGACAAGTTATTGTCAGTTGAGAACCAAGAAGGAAGTTATACTGAAGACAACATTTTGCACCTGATTTAGCCCTTGTGAGAATAATGTAAAGCCATTTGATTTGACGAACACTCCAGCCGCTGTCATAGATTTGACAAACCGAGTGTTCAAAGAATATTTAGATCAATGGTGATCATGTGGTGTAACGACATTCTAGGGTGTTCATTAAGTGCTGAAGATCACGAGAGCCCCTAAGAATGGTCATGTGATTATAGGTAAATGAATCTTCATGGACCCAGTCAAGATCGAATCAATTATTAGCGGACCGGGATTGGCAACAAGGTCAGAGATCAGAAGCCGTGTGGATTGGACAGGTTACTACAGAGGATTTGTGGGAGGAGCTTCAGCATCAGTACCACCAATGACTCGACTTTTGAAGAAAGATGAAAAGTTCGTGTGGATAGACAAGTGTGAGTGCTCCAAGAGCTTAATGGAAGCTGACTACTGCAACTGTACTGATCATTCCTTGCGGTCGTGGAAAATATGAGACCTATGGTAATGGGTCGTTAAGAGGACTGGATACACATTGATACAACATGACAAGATTGTTGCATACTCGTCCCGCTAGTTGAGACATAACAAGTTGAATATGAAACAGTGTCGTGAATCAAAATCTTGGCAGGACTATAATGGTGTTATCTAGTATCACCCTTGAGGAACGAAAGAAGCCACTAATGCCTTGAGTTGAGAGTCTACAATTGTGCCCAGACTGACTAAAGTACATATTTTATTTGAAAATGATTCGAAACTTGGTTTTCAAATTTGAGGTAGGCTACCTTTTGAATTTTATAGCCGCCCTCAAAATTGAACCATATATTCAAGTTAGAATCGGCGCCAAATTGATGGACAGAGGTGTTCAAAAGATCTTATGAGAGGATACTAGTAAAAGAGAATCTGACTTCAAGATTTTTTAGGATGGAACGTTCAGATTCCGTGAGTGATTGAGTACACTTGACAGTGTAGCACTCAGGGAATAGATCTTGTTAGAAATTCACTATAGTATTGCAGTTTTCGACCAGACGGTGCAGATAGATCAGAATCGGCGTCAGCTAGATTGGTAGACTGATATGAAGATAGATGCCGTCGGGCAGGTTGTAAGTGTTAGAGGTGTCAGCAAGTGGAAGTTCAGTATTGCAAACCCAGATGACTTTTACCATCACTTGAGAGTCCCAAGTGGGAATGGAAATATATCACAATGGAACATTGTGATAGGCTTACTAAGGATTCAGGGGATTACTGATGCCATTTGAGAATAGTGGTCGATCGATAGATGGAGTTGGTCCACTCTGGTACAACACGAATAGATCTTGTTTTGAACGGGTATACCGAAGTGTGTGTGCATCGGATAATTCACCGGCATGGAGTGCCGGGGATGAATTATATTTCGAATCTAAATCAAAGGTTACAAGTTTGGCAGAGTTGTCAGAGGGTTCTTTCTTAAGCAGTGCATAGCAGAGGGTATAGATTTTCAGTGGTGAAAAAGAAAGTGAAGTGAAGAAAGATCACAGGCCAGAGTCAGCTCAGTAATCAGTGTTTGCAATTGTTAGATCAGAGTCAGATGTGAATGACAGAGTGTCATATGTGAGAAGCTCAGTTCAGTTGTTGGTTCAGAAAGAGCAGATTTTGTGTACCAAGATGGTCTCCTTAGTCAAAGTGGTCTAACAACACCACAAGACCGAATGATTAGTGCGGAAAAGTGAGACTCGATGAGACAACAACACCCCCACCTTTTGTATAAGGATTGGTAAAGGTTTAAATTTCGAGGACGAAATTTTTATAAGAGGGGAAGAGTTGTGACATCCAGATTTTTAGGCTCTGACTTCGATGAGATAAATTGGGCATTTCATTGACGCGGCTACAGTGTTTTCTCTGAGTTGGCTACTCACGAGATAACTAGACTAGCTGGGTAAGCTATTAGGGACTTTAAGGCAGAAATCGACTTCTTGACCGTGCTCATCTTTAGGGATCATTGCGGCACAATATAAAATCGATTTGAGATCAAAGATAGGTCAGTCGACTGAGATGTGTGGCCGATCGTGGGTGACTCCACTAAATTGGAAAATTCTCGTCGATCAGTACTAGTTTGATTTTACTGTCGTTTTGGTACCCTGTGTCCGTATTTGAATCCTCGAGATTTTCACGATAATCAAGAGTCGCTAATGAGTCGAGTGGGTTCATAGTGGCTCGAAGAAAATCGACCACGAGTCATTTGCCCTAAAAAGTTCTGAAAATTACCCGGTAGTCTAGTTCATGCTAAAAACGCGTCGAAGTGAAATTAACCACCAATCTGAGTCCGATTTCAAAAATTGAAGATTCTGTCATGTCGCAATAAATTTTAGGAATGTTGACTCACCTTTTGAAGAATTTTCAGTGAGTTTGGAATTTTTATGGAAATCGTTGTGGACGATGCGGAAAATAAACGGAAAGTCGGATTGGCAAATTTGAAGAGACTTTTGGCATCTGGTGTAAGTGAATCGGTGAATGGAAGTTGTTTGGGTTTTTCCTGATTTCAAATTGGACCTCAACCGAATTTATTTGTTCGGAAAATCGGATACCGAGAAAAGTGAAATAGAATTCGGATTTGAGAGAAATTTGTGGGTTAGAGGGATTGTCTACCGAGGTCGAGATTGGCCTTGGGTGACTAATTATTTTCAAGTTGAAGTTGAGCAGATTTTTAACTTAGGTTTTATTTTATTTCCTTGGACCCACCCTCTCAACACACGCACATCCCCTCTCTCTCGGCCACACAAATTCCTTTTCTCTCTCTCTTCGTCAAAGACGCACGCACGAACCCCCCTCACATCCGTGCCTCTCCTTTTCTCTCTCGTGCGTTTTTCTTTCTCCAGCCAATAGCCTCTGCAGGATTAATTTTCTTTGGCTTTATTTCATTGACTTGAGTCAATGTTTATCCCCTCATTCAGCCGACATCCCCTAGCTGTCTTCCCTTTTCTTTATTTTCTCTACTTTTCGCTTGTTCAACGGACGAAGCAGCTTCTTCATTTCTCTCTTGTGGCCACCTCAACCGAACAGCCCCTGCAACCCTTGGCCACATGTCCGCGGCGCAGCCATCTTCGGTCAGCTAGTGAAACCGAAGTTGCTTCTTCAGTGAATATGTTGACCCAGCCACGAAGCTGCGCGTTCGTTCCTTCACCAACCCAGCGAAGCCACCGAAACCAGCGGCACCTCTCCGCCAGCGTCACCCCCGTTTCGTTAGAACCCAGCCGCAGCAGCTCTGCTCGCCAAGCCCATCAGCCACCGTTCCTCGATCTCTTGGCCGCTCCATTCAGCTGCTTGAAGGCCCCTCTTCATCAAATCAGCAAGATCAACAGAGTGGGAACAGAATTTCCAGCCAAGCTGTGGGCTTGCGTGGCCGATTTCGGGCCGTTCCGGCCCCCGGTTGGCGGACTCACCTTGGAGAGGATCGAGCTTTGCCGCGTGCTCGTCGATTTGATCCAAGCGGATCTTTAATTAGTGATTTTTACTCACTAAAACCTTCTTAGTTTGCTAATTACACTTAAGGTTGATTAGTGTTAGTTAAGTGTAATTAGGTTGCTAGATTAAAATGGATTAGCGATTATTAGTTAATTTTATTGCATATTAGTGAAATAATTAGTGTACTTGGATAGAGAATTGCCTATAGTATTTATTAGATGCTTCGTGGGATTTTTCCCAACCCTTATCGGGTGTTAATTAGGCAATTCGGGCCTAAGTGGTATTTTTAGGAATTAAATATTAATTTTCGAAATTAATTATTTAATTATTTAATTTCCGAAAATTCAATTGGGATGGCTAGTGACAGAGATTTTATGCTGATGATCGTGGTGCATACCGTTTCTTTATTTGAGCTTCATATTGTGCTAAATTGGAATTATTGTGTTTATTTATTTATTTTTCGGAATTAAATAATTAATTATTTATTTTCTGAAAATTCAATTGGGATGGCCAGTGACCAGAAAATTATGATGATGACCGTGGTGAAGTCCATTTATTTAATCAGGCTTTATTTTGAGTTAAATGGAATTTTTAATATTTATTAATTAATTTTCGAAATTAATTAATTATTTAATTATTTTTCGGAAATTAATGCTGAGGTGATCAACGACCGGAATTTCGTGCTGATTGTCGTGGCACAGTCCGTTTATTTATTTGAGCTCTACGTTGTATGGAATTAAATAAATTGTGATATTTTAGGGATTTACCCTAAATTGATTAAAATTGAGTGAAATTGAATTATTGATTGGTAAATGGCCGAGCATGGCTCATTAGCATTTGTACTGCCTTGTTGAACTGTAAGTGGAGAAAGTGGTGAGAGCTAACTGAGAATTCTATTGGCTGAGATCGATCAAGTACGAAGTATAGACAGGCGTGGTTCGGTGATAAAGTACATCACTGTGCGAAAACGACGCCTTAAAGAACGCATGTAGACTGTCTATGACTTGTGGCAGGCGTGGTTTGATGATTAAGGATATCACTATGCGAAAACGGCGCCTTAAAGAACGCACGTAGACTACCTATGAATCGTGACAGGCGTGGTTCGGTGATGAAGGGCATCACTGTGCGAAAATGGCGCCTTAAAGAACGCACGTAGACTGTCAATGATTTGTGACCTATGACGGGCGTGGTTCGGTGATGAGGAATATCATTGTGCAAAAATGGCGCCTTAAAGAACGCACGTAGACCGTCTGATACTTATGTCACCTTGGCGAAATCGACACCCGAGAGCATTGATAGAGCTCTGTGACTAAGTGTATTTTGGAAGTTATGTGGGAGGAATGAATAACCTAGAAATAATCCGACTGACTCGTAATTGATTAGGTCGATTGATCGTCGCCTTGATTTGATGTTGTGGATTGAATGATTGAATGATTGAATGGAGATGACCGTGAGTGGTCTTCTTGGTGTGTAATCAACTAGGTTGATTTGATCGATGCTTCGATCTGTGATGTGATGGCTTGGGTGCCTATTTGATCTGTGCTAATATGCGGGTGGAATCTGAGGCCCAAGTAAGTCCTTTGACTCATGTTGTGCATAGGCAACCCTAAGGTGTATTAGTTTATTAATCGGGTCTTAGTGTGGTAGAACTTGCTGAGACATAGTCTCATCCCGGTTTGGGGAAAATATTTTAGGACCCTAATGAAGAACCTGAGGAGAAGAAAGAAGAGGAGTGTCTGAAGGAGAACCCCGAGGATGATGCAGAGTAGGATCCTGATGACGTTTGCTATAGAATCAATTTGAGTAGAAACCAATCATTTTAGTATGGCTTGTATATGAACATAAGGGTGTTGGTTTTCAGGTTCAATTTCCTGGTCCTACTTGTATATCCTATTGCTTTATTGTCTGGGGATTTTATAACTGCTTCCGCATGTGCTATTAAAAATGAAAAAGGTCGGCGATATGTAGTCCTGGGATATCGCATTATAAAATCGACCAAGCTTGAAGGATGGTTACGTGAACGAGAGTCGGGGCGTGACAAATGTACATTTTCGAGTTTTTATCCGTAAGATAAGTTTCTAAAACAGACATAACTTACAGTCGTGATTCTTGATCTTCTGAGTCTGAGCATCTTTAGACTTTTATCCCTGAGTCTGAACTTCTTCAGACTTTAAGATATTAAGTTTGGATCAAATAGACTCAAATTGACTTTTCTCCGGTGGTTTAGTAAAAATGTCCGCCAGCTGATTCTTTGAGCCAATGAATTGAATCAATACTTCTCCATTTTGAACATGATCTCTAATGAAATGATGTCAAATCTCTATATGCTTTGCTCTTGAATGAAGAATTGGATTCTTGGTGAGATTAATCGTGCTGGTGTTGTCACATTTGATCTCAATGCATGAGTCTTCGATTCCAAAGTCTCTTAGCCGTTGTTATATCCATAAGATTTGAGAACAACAACTTCCAAGAGCCACATACTCTGCTTCTACTGTTGAGAGAGCTACAGTACTTTACTTTCTTGAAAACCAAGATATTGTCCTATTACTAAGCAATTGACATGTGCTTGAGGTGCTCTTTCTATCAACTCTGCATCCTACTAGGTTTGTGTCTAAATATCCAAGGAGAGTAAAGTCTCATTCTTTAGGATACCAGAGACTCAAATTAGAGGTTGTTGTAACGTATTTGATTATGCGTTTGTAGCATTTAGATGAGATTCTTTGGGATCTGATTGAAATCTGGCACAAATGCAAACACTAAACAAAATGTCAGGTCTAGATGCAGTAAGATAAAGAAGTGAACCAATGATACTCCTGTATAGCTTCTGGTCAACTTTCTTTCCTCCTTTATCTTTGTCCAACTTCAAAGAACTTGACATTGGTATATTAGTCTTTTTGCAATTCTCCAATCCACACTTTTTAACAAGTTCTTTAGCATATTTTTCTTGGTGAATGAAAATTTATTCCTTCAATTGTTTTACTTGTAGTCCGAGAAAGAAGGATAGTTCACCCATCATGCTCATCTCGAATTCATCCTGCATAAACTTAGAGAATTTCTTGCACAGACTTTTATTAGGTGATCCAAAAATAATATCATCAACATAGATTTGAACAAGTAAAATTTTTTTACTTTCTCTTTTGATAAACAAAGTAGTGTCTACTTTACATTTAACAAAGCCATTTTGGATTAAAAACTTACTTAATCTGTTGTGCCAAGCTCGAGATGCTTGCTTGAAACCATATAGCGCCTTTTTCAGTCTGAATACAAAGTCTGGTTTCCTTTGGTCTTTAAAACCGAGAGGTTGTTCCACATAGGCTTCCTCTTGGATAAATCCATCTAGGAATGCACTTTTGATGTCCGTTTGGAATAACCTGAAATTCTTATAATGAGCAAAAGCAAGTGATAATCTAATTGCTTCTAATCTTGTTACTGGTGCGTAAGTCTCATCATAGTCTATCCATTCTTCTTGCGTATATCTTTTGGCCACGAGTCTTGCTTTGTTCCTTATAACCTTTCCTTTTTCGTCCATCTTGTTCCTGAAAACCCATTTAGCTCCAATAATAGATTTACCTTTTGGTTTAGGAGTCAATTCCCAGACATCATTAATATTGAATTGCCAGAGTTCTTCTTGCATAGCTTCAATCCAGCTTTTATCAGTTAAATCCTTTTCTATGCTCTTAGGTTCTATTTCAGAAATAAGAGTCATGGCACTAGACTCTTCATGCCTTTTGGATCTTGTACAAATCCTTTCATCAATGTCCCCAATAATGAGTTATTTGGGATGACTAGACTTGTGCTTCCAGTTGCTGGTTGGTCTGACAAACTGCTGATCTTTTTCTTCATTTGATTCTTCAACGATTGTTCGTTGTTGACCTTCTGAAGTCTAAGCTGCTTCTGGGGATTTAGACTTTGTAGAGTTTGGAGCAGGTTCAGATTCTTCAGGTTGAGTCTGGATCGATTGATTTTGTAAAAGGTCTTGAAATTTGATATTCATCGATTCCTCCACAGATTGAGTTTTTTTGTTGTATACTCTGTAGGCTTTATTGGTGGTTGAATATCTAAGGAAGATTCATTCATCTTATTTTTCTTCAAACTTACTAGTTCGATAACATGAAAATAGGAAACAATTGGCTTCTTACCTTTGAACAACTCATAGGGAGTTTTTTCTAGAATAAGCCTTAAGAAGACTTTATTAATAATATAACATCCTGTAGAAACTGCTTCAGCCCAAAAGCGAGAAGAAATGTTGCTTTCAATTAAAAGTGTTCTAGCCATTTCTTACAACGATCTATTATTCCTTTCCACAACTCCATTCTGTTATGAAGTGTATGGAGAGGAGAACACATGCTGAAAACCAGATTCATCACAGAATTTAGCAGAATCTTGATTTTCAAACTCACCTCCATGGTCTGTCCATATACTCGAAATAACATACCATTTCTCATTCTGTACTTTCTTAGCAAACTTTATAAAATAAGAAAAAAGTTTCAGACTTACTTATTAAGAAATATACCCAAGTAAATCGTGAATAATTATCCACTATTACTAGGCAATATTTCTTTTCACCAATGCTCTGAGTCCTAGTTGGTCCAAAAAGATCCATATGTAGGAGCTGTAGCACACGATTAGTGGAAACTTGATTTATTGATTCGAAAGAACCTGTAACCTGTTTTTCCAACACGCATGGTGTGCATAGATCAGATTTTTGGTATGTCAGGTTGGGTAGTCCACAAACAAGCTTCTTTGCAAAGATCTTGGCTATTTGCTTCATGTTGATATGGCCAAGTTTTCTATGCTAGAGATTAGCTTCCTCTTGAATTGAAATAAGACATTGAGATTTTTCTGGTTTGATGTCCAAAAGATAGATGTTCCCATGTCTTCGCTCCATGAAGGTCTGAGAGAAGTCTTTACTGGTTCCCGAACATATTCCTTCTTGAAAATTAATTTTGAAACCTGTATCGTACAGTTGGCTAATACTCAGCAAGTTGTAGTTGAGTCATTCCACTAAAGAAACGTTGTTGATTGTGAGACTTCTAATCTTTATTGTTCCGCATCCAACAATTCTTCCTTTGCTGTTTCCTCCAAAAGAAACTTTTCCACCATTAACTTACATAAGCTTTATACAACTTGAGTCTCCTGTCATATGTTTTGAGCATCCACTATCCAAGTACCATTTTGACCTTTTTCTTGATAGTAACCTGCATTTAAAAAAGAAATTCAAGCTTTCTTTGGTACCCACACTTTCTTGGGTCCAATGGAGTTAGTGTAATATACAATCTTTGCCCAAACCTTCTTAACTGGTTTCCAAACCATGGGACATTCTTTCTCAAAATGTTCCGAGCTGTTGCACTTAGAACATTTAAGAGCACTACGGCCAACAGGTTTTACAAAGATTTTTTGAAAATGCTTCATATAAAAGTCTTTTGTAGGTCTTTGTTTGATTCTTTCATTTACTTTTGGAAAATCAATTAGAGGAATGGTTTCAGAAGTCATTCACAATCCTGATTTGTAAAAGTAAGGTCTTTGTGCTGAAAGAATCTTTTCTAATTTCTCAGATCCTATAGTGAACCTTTTTGAAATACTTGAGATATCATTTTTCAAAAGTGTGTTTTCTTTTGAAAGAGAGTATGCATTTTCTTTCAAAGTAATAAGACTTTTATCAAAATTTTCGACTTTTTCTTTCCAAATAATCTCCTATTGCTTCAGTGCAGAATTTTCCCTTTTTAGGTTAGAAATCCTCTTGAGAGAGGTTTTGAGACTAAGACACGGTTCATCAATATATTTAGAGACTTTAGTATGAATTTTTAAATTGCTTACATCGATTTCACTGTCTGAGTCTGAGTCTATATCTGTCTCAGAGTTTGAATCTGATTCTGATTGTGCCATCAAACAAATATTAGCATAATCATCATCACTCTCTTCGCATCCGGTATCACTCCTGTCTGAGTCTGAGTCTATATCTGTCTCAGTTTCTGCTTTAAGTGCATTTTTGTATTTCTCAGCTTTTCCTTTCTTTTTCTTTAGCAAGGGACAGTTGAGTCTGATGTGTTCCTTTTTCTTGCATTCAAAACAAATCACATCTTTATTGGATTCATCCTCCTCTGCTGATTTATTTTGAAACTTTTGAGAACTTTGTTTCTTCCAATTGAATCTTCTTCCCTTTTTGTTAAGTTTTCTGAACCTTCTTATCATGAAAGCAAACTCTTCATCGTCCATATTGTCTTCAGAATCTGTAACATCGGAATCATCATTAGATTTTAAAGCAACGGATTTTTTACCTTTGGGATCTTCGTTTTCATTGATTTGCTCCACTTCATAAGACTGAAGAGTGCCAACCAATTCGTCAACGGAGAGTAGCATGATCCTTTATGTCTCCCTTATTGAGGTCTTTACGTGATTCTAATCTTTGGAAAGTCCACGTAGCAGTTTGTTAACCTTCATGGGTCTAGAGATTGGTTGACCTTGATACTCAAGACCATTCACGATTTCTGTAAAACGAATAAACATGCCAGTGATAGCTTCTCCTGGTTTCATCTTGAAGGCTTCATATTGACCGAGCAGAATATTGATTCTGGTTTCTTTCACTCGATCGGTTCCTTCATAGGTGATGTGCAACCTATCCCAGATTTTTTTAGCTGTTTCACAAAAAGATATTATGTTATAATCAGTAGGAGATAATGCAGAATATAAGGAATAAATTGTTTTTGCATCGAGAGCTTGTCTTTTGGTTATCTCTTCTTGAGTCATCTCGCTAACCTCAACAACTTCTTTTCCCTTTTCTAAGACTGTTGTAGCTTTAGGAATGATTCATTTGTCTACCACATCCCATTCCAGAGGATATTTTTATCTTAGGAATGCCTTCATCTTGTTTTTCCATATACTGTATTCATTTCCATCAAAATAAGGCGATCTAGTGTTGCTTTGCCCTTCAACCAAACCTGGAGCCAACATACTAGCCATGGATCGTTAACTTTGAAGTAAAAACACTTCAATTTAAATGAGTACACATGCTCTGATACCAATTGAAAATGCTAGTATGTGCACCTAGAGGGGGGGGTGAATAGGTGCGAAAATAAATTTTGCAAAATATAATGTAGAACTTTACTTTTAACCTGAGTTTGGTTAACAGTAGACTTTGAAGAGGAAATTGGACTCTAACAATTAAATAGAGTTACGAGCAAAGTAAAAGAGTTTAGGGAAGAGAATAAGAACACAAGGTTTATAGTGGTTCGGCTTAATCCAAGCCTACGTCCACTCTCCTGCACTGACAACCCACCGACTGAATTCCATTATGAATCAAAAGAGTCGTTACAGTATCACTTCCTTGATTCTACAGTGTAGAGACTCTGCTACACTTCCTCAAGGCCTCACAAATGTATAAACTCTCTTCTGAGTACAAATTTATGCTCAACAATTGAATTAGCAAAGAACAAGGAGCTTCAGACTTTGGAATTTATCTATCGCGCACACACTCGAATAACCAGAGCATCTTCCTTATATACTCCTCCATGCCTTCATAACCATTGGCACCTTTCAAAAGAGTTATTCCAATCTACCCATTAGACAGAATCAATTAGGGAGATTTCGAGTTACTTAAGAAATGTGACAATAGCCCACCAATCATGCTCGCCCATACAATCAGGATCTAGATTTTCATAAGTAGAACCTTCCAAATATACTTCGCCATTCAACGAATCCAAATTACCTGAATTAATTTTAAAACGAATAATAGATTCTGAGATGCTATCTCCAGCCATGAGATCTTCTTTAGCCGCTCGAATCAAATCCTTAAAGAAACACTCAATTTTGGATAAGTCTTCTTCGTCGATCTAGAAACTGTCATTGAGGGCAGACTTTAAATCTTGAGTCTGACGGTCTTCAGACTTTGACGAAAGAGTCTACAAGTCTTCAGACTAGACTGATTGAAACGTTTTGTCAGCTTCAAAACAAATAAGGAAGTTTTCTCAAATAGGTACTTTTTTTGAAAAGAAGTTTGGGCCAAAATTGGAGCCAGGCTTAAAGTTTATGCATGAGTGGGACAAGCTTTTACACTGATTGAAAGGAGTGAAACAAAAGTTTGAGATCTGACGTTCAAGAAAATAACTGTATGTGAATGGGACGACCGTTTACATTCATTGGAGCCGGTGAGGCAAAAAATAAAAATAAAAAAGTTTAGATCTGACGTTTAAGGAAAACAACTATCCAATAAAGCTCCAAAAAATGCTGACTCCAACTTTGGAAAACGATTTTCACATGCTCCCCAAATTATTTTCTCTTGCATTGTGCGAGAGTAGGATGATATTTACATTAATCGGTACAAGTGAAACTAAAGGTCGAGATTCAACGTCCTAGAAAACAACTTTCCACCAAATCCAAACAAAATGCAGACTTCTACTTTGGAAAACGATTTTTATATGCTCTCCCAAACAATTTTTTATTGCAACCGTGTGTGAGTGGGATGAGCTTTTAAATTCATAGGAAGGAGTCAAACAAAAGATTTAGATCTGTCTCTTAGGAAAATGACTTTCCACCAAATCCACAATAAATGCTAACTCCAACTTTGAAAAAATATTTTTATATGCTCCACAAACAAATTTCTCTTATTATTATAATAACCAGCTGCCTTCATTTCTCCTTTTGGGGGATCTGGCCCGGAGGATTTTATGTTGGTTATTATTCTTCCGGCGGTTTTCCTTGAGTTTCTTAATGGGAGTTTCTTAACGGGGGAAACTCTTGCGAAAGCCCCATGCAGGGAACTCACTTCCCCCCAACTGGGGCAGCCTGCCTGATGGCTGAAGCCTTTTAAGGTCGAAAAAAAAATATTTTTATATGCTCCACAAACAAATTTCTCTATGACCAAGCATGAGTGAGACGAGCTTTTACATTTATTAGAACGAGCAGCACAAGAGGCCCAGATCTGATGTTCAGCAAAATGACGTTCCACCAAATCTAAAAAAAAAATGCGGACGCCAACTTTGGCAAACAATTTTCATATGCTCCCCAAAAAAAAAATTCTTTTGCATCATGCGTGAGTGGGACAAGCTTTTCTATTGATTGGCATGAGTGAAACAAAAGGTTGACATCTGACGTCCCAAAGAACGATTTTCCACCAAATCCAAACAAAATATTAAATCCTCCTTTGGAAAAGATTCCATTTAGCCAAAAAAAATTTGTCTTTGCAACCGTGTGAGAGTGGGACGAGCTTTAACATTCATTTGAATGAGTGAAACAAGAGGCCTGCATTTGACTTTTAGGAAAATGACTTTCCACCAAATCCCAACATAAATGCTTACTCCGACTTTGGGAAAAGATTTTCACATGCTATCTAAACAATTTTCTCTATTTCATGCGCAAGTTGGAAGAGCTTTTACATTGATTAAAATGAGTGAAACTAGGTGTAAGTACGGTTCCAGTGTAAGACAGAAAACCTGACCGGCCAATTGGTTCAATTCCAAGTTCTTCGGCTAAAAGGTCCAATTCTCGATTCCCATGGGAACCGAATCGGGAACTAGAAAAACTGAGAAGCGAAATTGGACCGGGAACCTAAAAGCAGTAGGGTTGCCATTAGTGCAGTCAACTCAACCGTAATTTTTCTCTTTGCCCTTCTATTATCGCTCTCCTTCGCTTTTCCACTTTTCTTCTCCAAAACCCTAATTTGTGTTACCCTAAACTTTACTTCTGTTAGACTACCATCATCTATGTGTCGACGATTCCGCTCCATTGTTTACTTGGAGCAGAAATCGCTGTTTCATTGCGTGCAAATCTCGCGAGTGTTTTCTCTTGCTTCCAAATCTCCCAGAACTTACCTTCCAAGCTCAATTAGATACAATTCCTTGGCCCCGTATTATGCATTCATGACGTTGCTCTGACGCTTTCCTCGTGATTGTGTGGATCTAGTGCTCAATTCGCGGTCCCCCTAGGTTTGGTCTCTCAGGAGATGTGCGCAATTGGTAATGCGGGTTCTTGTGAAATTGGGTGAAGAAATGGCCATGTTTTTGTTTAAGTTCCTGAGGTTAAATTATGTTCAGTTTTGGATGCTTAAGGGACAGAAATGGAACAGAGAGGCGGAGTGTTTTTTGGGTTCCTGTTTGCTTGAAGCTTCATTTTGGTAGATTGAGGTGTCAATTTTTACTTACGGATGCAGTTAGTAATTGCCTATTGAGTGCATGAACAACACGGATTGATATTGTTGTTGCGTCCACTTTCGTTTGGCTTAAGTAAAAATTAAACCAAAAAAGGAACCTGTTAGGTCTTGGAACTTCTGAAATGATAGATCTTAAGTTATAGATTCTGATGAGTAGTTTCAGGTTACAAAAAATAAAAATAAAAAACTTGTACCGATAGGTAGGTCCTAAGTTCAAGGTAAAACCTGGAACCACTCATCCTTAAATGAAACTACAAGTCAAGATTCATTGTCCAAGAAAATAACTTTTCACTAAATTCAAACAAAATGCCGATTCTTACTTTGAAAAAGAGTTTTATATGCTCTCCCAAATAATATTTTCATCAACTACATGTGAGTGGGGTGAGCTTTTACGTTCACTGGAATTAGTGAAACATAAAAAGGTCTAGATCTGACACTTAGGACCAAATCCATAAAAAATGCTGACTCCAACTTTGTAAAAAGATTTTCATACGCTCCCCAAACAATTTCTCTTGCACCATGCGTGAGTGGAACGAGTGTTTACATTAATTGGAACAGTGAAACTAAAGGTCCCAGAAAACGACTTTCCACCAAATCCAAACAAAATACTGGCTCGTACTTTGGAGAAAAGATTTCTAAATGCTCTCACAAACAATTTTTTCTTACAATAGCGTTAGGGAGAGGAGCTTTTACATTCATCGAAAAGAGTGGGACAAAAGGTCTTGTATCTGATATTAAGGACAACGACTTTCCACCAAATCTACAAAAAATGCCAATTCGAACTCTGGGAACAGATTTTCATATGCTCCCCAAGCAATTTTTTCTTGCACCATGTGTGGGTGGGAGGAGATTTTTCATTGATTGGAGCAAGTGAAACCAAAGGTCAGTATCCAACGTCCAAGAAAACAACTTCCCACCAAATCCAAACAAAATGCCAACTCCTACTTTGAAAAACGATGTCTATATGCTCTCCCAAACAATTTTATTATGCAACTAGGTGTGAGTGGCATGAACTTATATATTCATTAGAACAAGTGAAACAAAAAGTCTGGATCTGACTTTTAGGAAAACGACTTTCAACCAAATCCACAAAAAGTGCTGACACCGATTTTGAAAAAAGATTTTCATATGCTTTCCGAACAATTTTCTCTTACATCATGCATGAGTAGGACGAGCTTTTACATAGACTGAAACGAGAGAATCAAAAGATCATGATTCCGGCATGGGTGGGACAAGCGTTTACATCAATCGGAAAGAGTGACAGAAAGTTGATATTTGACGTTGACGAAAACGACCTTTTACGAAATCCACACACAAATAAATTTTGGAAAAAGGTTTTCATATGCTACCCAAATAAATTTTTCTTGTAGCTATGCATGAGTGGGACCAGCTTTCATTATTTGGAACAAGTGAAAGGCCATGTGAATGGTCAAGTTCTGCCATCCACAGACGACTTTCCACCAAATCCACACAAAATGTGGGCTCTAACTTTGGAAAGTGATTATAATATGCCCCTCTAAACATTTCATGAGTTATTAATGTTGTATTTTTCTTGGAAAACTAAAGGTCTAATACCTTTAAAAAACCTCAATTTTAAATTTTATCCCACTTCTACCTTTTGTCTCACAAAATTTTAATCTAACTACAAATCAAGATAAACTCCAACGATTTCAACACACAACAAGCTCAAGATAACAATATATATGTTTAGAATAAGATTATGATTCACCTGCTCAAAGAGTATATCTAAGATTTCTTCAAATCAAAATTAATAGCCGATCACCAAATTTATCTTCACTAACCAATACATACTAAAATTTTCATATATTGCTACGACTTTGCCTTTCAACGCTTTAGCATCCCCAAAACCATTGCTGTTCAGAAAAATAAGGTGAAACGTGAAAAATACCAGCTTTTCTTATTTGCATGATCGAGCGAGGGAGTATGCTTAAATCCGCCGGGGAGAAATGCATTTAAATGCGCGTGCCCCACCCACCCACCCACCCACCCAATAATTTCTCTCACTTCATCTGCCGTTAGACCATTAGCTGTCTCTTTTGGTCAATAACTCTTAATAGGCCTCGGATGACCCGAAGCAGTCGCTCCATGCTGGCCGTATCATCAGAGAACTGAAGCTCCACAAGGTCAAGCGGTTACGCTCCAGGATTCGGCAGTGGTTTCGTCCCGGCAGCGCAAGGTAATTTTCGCCCAATTCCTCCGTTTCCTTCTAATATTTGAGCTGTGTCGTGGTCAATAATTGCTCAGAGTGTCAGAATTCGCACTCGTTTGCCTCACCGTGGCCACCTTTTGTCTGAGGATCCAATGATGGCCGCCGGAGCTTTGCCATCAACGTTTCCGACAATTGCTAAGCAACATGGTTTTTTTCTAATCTATTTAGCGTACGTTGCACTAATAGGGAGAGCAAATAATTTTTTTTCATAATCATAAAAATCGAAAAGGCTAACAATAAAAAATAAAAAAGCGCCAAATTATTTGAAATAATAAACTGTAAAGCCAAAAAATTCAAAGAGAATAAGAAATGAAAGGGAAGAGAGAATGGGGCCAGCCGTTGGGACTTCTTTGTTTATGAATTCCCAGAAGAAGGGAATCTAGATCCCATACAACTACTATGGGCACGTTTGATCACATTTCTATTTCCCTATTTTTTGTTTTTGTTTTTTTATCCTAGAAACGAAAAATTGACAGAAATCTATTTGTATAACCTTTTGTTCCTGGAAATGGATTTAAAACAAATTCAAAAAACAAAAATGAAATTACTTTTTTTTTTTTTATTCTGGAGAACAACTCAATAATCAAGCCCAATTATTTTCTCTTTTCTTTTCATTTTTTCCTTTCCTTTCTTTTTCTCTTCCTCCTCTTCTTCCCCTAGCCGGGTCAAAAGCAATAAATAAAACAAAAAAACACAATTTCTTGAAAGATAAAGCAATCAAACCAAAGACTCAAAAGGGAAAAATAAATAAATCAAAGGGAGATAGAATGGCACCGGCGGGGTGAGGGGTCAGAGGGTTTCCCCTATATATGTGTATCATTGAAATCCGCCGGTTAAAATCTATTTCAATATATGGGTCACTCACCTTAATAGATTCTCTTATAGTCATCTGCAGTTAGACCATTGGGTATCTCTTTCGGTCAATAAACATTAATGAGGCCTCGGATGACCCGAAACAGTCGCTTCAGGCTGATCGTATCATCGGAGAACTGAAGCTCGACAAGGATAAGTGGTTCGACTCCACGATTCGGTAGTGGTTTCCTCTCGGCAGGCTAATGTAAGTTTCGCCCGACCCCTCTGTTTCATTGCAATATTTGAGCTGTGTTGTGGTCAAAAGTAGCTCAGATTTGGATGAATGTTAGAACTTACCCACAAAGAATTTGCATTCCCTTTTGCCTCGCCGCAGCCACCGCACTTTCGATTGTCTGAGGTACCAATGATGGCCGCCGAAACTTGGCCATCTCCAGTGGCTAAACCTTAGAGCATGAAATGTCTTTTCCTATGGGAACTTTGAACTAGACCGTGACAGTTAATATATGTTGTGAGCTAAAAAAAAAAAAAATTCCAATACGCAATTTGTATTTATATCACTAGAGAGCATTTTGTGAATTATTTTTTCTGAACTTTCGCATTTTTGATTCATTGAAAATGGTTGGTTAACAGAAAAAATTTACAGGTAAAAAAAAAAAAAACACACTTTAAATTAGGAAACTGATTTCCAAGTTTTGGACCTAGGGGATATGCTTTTACTTACCCCTTTATTAAACATATTTTGCAAAAGGCTGAGGGAAAAAGATATTTAAATTAGTCATCCAGGCATACAATATAGGGAACAATCATAATTGATGGGATTACTCGGTGTGGCAACTGGTAACACCAGTCACTCAGTCTTTTGCTTCTGCAGTATAGCGTTTGCCTCTACGCTTGCTGGGAGATCATTACCCATCATAGCAACGGGAACTTACTGTATTGGACACAGAAGATATCACAATCAAGATGAAGGCAAAAGAAGATTGTACAACTGACCATTTAGTTGGAATAGAAGATCAAGTGGAAGCTATAATGGGCATGTTGGACTATGACTTTGGTTGTGCACGGTCTCTTGGAATTTACGGCCCAAGTGGTATTGGAAAGACAACCCTTGCAAAAGCTCTCTTTGACAAGTTCATTTCTAACTTTCATTGGTATTGCTTCTTGCGAGATGTCCGTGGATCATCATGCCGCGATGGCCTAGTATTTCTACAAAAGAAAATGTTATCTGACATCCTTGGTAAGACTAAAAGTATTGTTCAAATCAATGACATTGACGATGGAATGGAGTTTATCAGGGAAAAACTCCATGATAAGAAAGTTCTACTCATTCTAGATGATGTGGACCATAGGGAACAAATTGAGAAACTAATAGGCAAGATCAGTTCGTTTGGTATAGGAACTCGAGTTGTAATTACGACAAGAAACAAAAGCATCCTAGAAAGTGGAGAAAAAATCATACTTTATGAACTAAATGAAATGAATGCTGATCAAGCACTTCAGCTTTATAGAAATCATGCATTCAAAAGAGAATCTCCTAGAGATTATTATTTTGACAAGCTTTCAAGGGATATTGTTTCCACAATTGGAGGACTTCCTTTGGTCATTGAGGTCATAGGTTCATTTCTTCACGGGAAGCACAAAACTGTGTGGAAAGACACACTAGAAAAGTTAAGGAGCATTGCTCCTAAAGAGGTCCACCGAGAGTTGAAAATTAGCTATGATGCCTTAAATTTCAAGCAAAAACAATTTTTTCTTGATATTGCATGTTTTTCCTTTTATGAGAAGGAGATTAATGCATCTTTCATGTGGGAAGAGTGCAACTTTTTTCATCAAATAGAAATTGGAATCCTCAGTTCTCTATCATTGATACATATTGGAGAGAATGGCGGGTTATGGATGCATGATGTGCTTAAAGACCTAGGGTGTCAAATTGTCCATGAGGAAAACCTGGATCCGGCAAGGCGTAGCAGATTATGGATTTCTGAGGAAGCTTTAGACATGGTGAAAACAAGAGAGGTAATACACCAAGAGCACAAATTCTGTCTTTCTTCCAATAGAATCGGCCATTTGAGATGAAATTTCTACCATGTGAAGAGAAATTGAAAGTTCTTTCTAATTGTGTATGTATTTTGCAGAATAAAGGAAATATCGAAGCACTCAGTCTAGCTGGAGATCCCACTCTACTCACTTTTACTGATGAAGATTTCTCGAGGCTGCCAAACCTAAGATTCCTTGAATTAGATGGGGGGAGCTTTATTGGGGACTTTACTAATCTTTTCTCAAAGTTAAGATGCTTTTCCTGGCGTCATTGTCCTCCAGATTTAATGGCAACTAATCTATTCCCACAAAACTTGGTTGTCCTCCAGCTCTCTGAATTTAATGATGCTAATGATTGGGACGGGTGGAGCCAAATTAAGGTATGTATGTCGGTGTACACTTTTCTTACAGCAGCATCGTCTAATGACACCGTGTAATGCTTCATTCTTTTCACAGATGCTACGCCATTTGAAAGTTCTACAGATGACCCATCTAAATATGGTCAGAATCGACTTGTCAGGGTGCTTTTCTCTGGAAAGATTGACCATTAAAGGATGTCAACGATTGGTTCAAATCGATCGCTCCATTGGGGAGCTAAAACGACTGGCTTACTTGAATATTAAGGATTGTTATCGACTAAGAGATCTACCTGGCGAAATTGGCCTGCTAGTGAACCTAAAGCACATATCTTTGAGTAACTGCTCACAGTTGACGGAACTTCCGGACTCAATCGGAAAGCTAAATTCATTGATCAAGTTGGATTTATCATTCACATCAATTAAAGGATTACCTTATTCTGCTGGATGTCTTGTGAATCTCAAGTCTCTGTCTCTTGCGGGATGCAGAGAACTAAGGGAACTTCCGGATTCGACTGGAAACCTAAAGTCTTTAATTGAATTGGATGTGTCGTCCACGTTCATCGAAGTGTTGCCTCATTCTATTGGAAATATAAAGACTTTGAATGTGATAGAGATGGAATCTTGCCTGCTGGCTGAATTTCCTTCAGCCATTGGGTTGGCATTGAAGCTTGAAGTGATACGTGCTGGACGATGTTCTGCGATGATGGGCGAAGTTTCAAGTATAATTGGAAATTTGTCCTTATTGAGAATCCTAGATCTATCAAACACTGACATCTGTCGATTGCCAGGAACGATTGCTGCGCTCCCTCACCTAGAAGAACTGATCCTCAGGAATTGCGATGAGCTGCGAGTGTTGCCATCGCTTCCCACAAGTTTGACTCATTTACTTGTTAGTTCTCAATCCTTACGATTTGTTCCAGATCTCTCAAATCTGACTAATCTAGTTAATCTTCTCTTATTGGATGGCTGTGAATATCCTTTGTCGCATTCATTGAGCCTCCGAATCAAAACCTATAACTTAGAGTGGATTGGGAAGTTATCCAAGTTGGAAAATTTGAATCTATGCCTTCAGACCGTTACTGATTTATCAACTGCATTGGGTTCCCTTTATCGTCTTAGGGAACTTTCCATTTCTGGCGACCTATGCCCAAAATTTCTCATGCAGCCCCCTAAATCAGTAATGAAGAGAATTTTCAGCTCAATAACAACTTTCCCAGATTTATCCAACTTGAGAAATTTAATGATTTTGAAGTTATGTCACTCCATGCAAAGGGAAATCCAACTCGGCGGGTCAGAACAGTTGAGACACTTAAGTGTCCGCGACTTTCCAAGCCTCGAAAAGATAATATTCTCCCCGTCAGGCCTGAAGAATCTAAAAGAATTGGAACTAGAAGACTGCCCGCAGTTGACAGAGATTCATGGTTTTGAGGCATTGGAAACATTGGAGAGCCTGGAGTTCGATCTCTGTACGTCAATTTGGAGGTTAAGTGATCTGTCGAGATTGCAAAAGTTGATGGAATTGAGAATCAGAGCTTGCAATAACCTACAGGTTCTTGAAGGCCTTGACGAGTTAGGATGTTTGACTCTTTTGAAAGTGGATTGGTGCCCCTCCTTGGTGTTGGAATATGGGGCAAATGCATCAGACATAATGATACCAGATGAATGCCAAGTCATAATTCACTATTGTTCGACATTACACGACACTCCGGAGGGTGGCATGTTTTACAAGGATTACAGAGATAAGATTCTTAGACAGATCAAGTCTGTTTCAGATACGTCCACAATCTCCAGTATGGGCAAGGTGTGTTTCCTTATGTTATTTTTTTATTCACAAGACAAGCTTAATTGGGGTACTGACCTATAAGATTCATGGACTACTAATTTGTACAACAAAGACAATATTGATGAAACTAAATGGAAAAATCATATTGTAATTGTTCGTCATTAGAACAGTTATATATAAATTTGGCAAAAGTACACTCCAAGTGTCAAAACTTGACACAGAGGGACACTTGAGTGCCAAAATTTAGGAAAGTGACACTTAAGTGCTAAAATGAGAGAGAAATGAATCACTTAAGTACCAATCCAGCCAAAATAATGACATGGCGATTTTCCAACGAGGTAAATGCAGAACGACGTCATTTTGCACGTTGATGTGGCTAGAAAATGCAAAAACGACGTCATTTTGTCTCTGATGTAGAAAATAATAAATATAAAAATTAATTAAATTAAATTTAAAACTAAATTTATTTAAAATATTTAAAAATACATATATATATATATATATATATATATATTTTAAAAGGGAAGGGAGGCAGCTGAGGGCTGAGCCCTCGCCACCCTCGGCCGCCGCCGCGACTACCCTGTCGCCACTGGGAAGGGTCGACGATGGAGGGGAGAGAGTCGGCCGAGGTCACCAACCCTTGGCCGACCGGCGGTGAGGGCCCATGAGCCCTCGCTGGATTTGGGCAAGAGCCGCGACCCTTATAACGCAATCAACTATAGAAAAGTGAAATAAAAAAATAAAAAATAAAAACGCTAATGCAGTGAAGTACCTTCATGGACTACTAACTTGTACAACAAAGACAATATTGATGAAACTAAATGGAAAAAGCATATTATAATTGTTCGTCATTAGAACAGTTATATACAAATTTGACAAAAGTACACTTCAAGTGTCAAAACTTGACACGGAGGGACACTTAAGTGTCAAAAGTTAGGAAAGTGACACTTAAGTGCTAAAATCAGAGAGAAATGAATCACTTAAGTACCAATCCGGCCAAAATGATGACGTGGCAATTTTCCGGTGAGGTAAATATAGAACAGTGTCATTTTGCACGTTAACGTGGCTAGAAAATGCAAAAACAATGTCGTTTTGTTTCTGATGTGGAAAATAATTAATATAAAAATTAATTAAATTAAATTTAAAACAAAATTTATTTGAAACATTTATATATATATATATATAAATACCTTCTTTTTTTTTAAAGGGAAGGGAGGCAGCTGAGGGCTGAGCTCTCGCTGCCCTCAGCCATCGTTGCCGCCCTGTCGCCACTGGGAAGGGTCGGCGATGGAGGGGAGAGGGTCAGCCGGGGTCGCCGGCCCTTGGCCGACCGGCGGCGAGGGCCCATGAGCCCTCGCCGAATCTGGGCAAGAGCCGTGACCCTTATAACGCAATCAACCATAGAAAAGTGAAATAAATAAAAAATAAAAAATAAAAACGCTAATGCAGTGAAGTACCTTCATGGACTACTAATTTGTACAACAAAAACAATATTGATGAAACTAAATGGAAAAATCATATTCTAATTGTTTGTCATTAGAACAGTTATATATAAATTTGGCAAAAGTACATCCCAAGTGTTAAAACTTGATACAAAGGGACACTTAAGTGCCAAAAGTTAGAAAAGTGACACTTAAGTGCCAAAATTGAAGAGAAATTAATCACTGAAGTACCAATCCAGCCAAAATGGTGACGTGACGATTTTTCGGCAAAGTAAGTGCAAAACGGCGTCATTTTGCATGTTGACGTGGCTAGAAAATGCAAAAAACGACGTCATTTTGTCTCTGACGTAGAAAATAATTAATATAAAAATTAATTAAATTAAATTTAAAACTAAATTTATTTAAAACATATAAAAATACATATATATATATATATATATATATTTCTTTTAAAAGGAAGGGAGGCGGTTGAGGGCTGAGCCCTCACCATCGCTGCCACCTTGCCACCACTAGGAAGGGCCGGCAATGGAGGGGAGAGGGTCAGCCGGGGTCGTTAGCCCTTGGTCAATCGGCGGCGAGGGCCCGCGAGCCCTCGCTGGATCTGGGCAAAGGCCGCAACCCTCACCCAAATCCGGCGAGGGCAATGGCCCTCATCTCAGATCTAGCTAAGGGCTCGCGGGCCCTCGCTGCCGATTAGCTGGGGTCGCCCACCCTTGGCTAGGGCTTGGCGACCCCGGCCGACGCTTCCCCCACCGTCGACAGCCCTTCCCAGTGGCGGTGGGGCGGCAACGAGGGCTCGTCGGCCCTTCCCAGCGGCGGTGGGGTGGCAGCGAGGGCTCGCCGGCCCTTGCTGTCGATCGGCCAGGGGCTAGCGACCTCGGCCGACCCTCCCCCTCCGTCGTCAGCCCTTCCCAGCGGCGACGGGGCGGCAGCGGCAGCAACGAGGGCTCAACCCTTAGCCGCCTCCCTTCTCCCCCCCCCCCCTTTTATTTAAATATCTGTAATTTTAAATATTTTAAATAAATTTAGTTTTAAATTTAATTTAATCAATTTTTATATTAATTATTTTCTATGTCAGAGACCAAAACGATGTTGTTTTTGCATTTTCTAGCCACATCAGCGTGTAAAATGACGTCATTTTGCACTTACCTCGTCAAAAAATCACCACGTCACCGTTTTGGTCGGATTGGCACTTAAGTAATCAATTTTGCTCTGATTTTGGCACTTAAGTGTCACTTTCCTAACTTTTGGCATTTAAGGGTCTGCATGGTAACCTTCCCCAGCCCAAAAATTTCTATTCTTCTCTTCCCCAGAACAAAAAAAGAATAGAAACCTGTTTGATAACAGCAAGTTAGTTTTTTATTCCCGGGAACAAAAAGTTAGCCCGGGAATGGTTTTGGAATAGAAATGAGAAGTAAAAAAAAGTTGCTTCTTGTTCCCGGGAACAAGTTTAAGAAATAAGTGAATTTTTTTTTTCTTTTATTCTTCTCTTGCTAACCGCCATTGACCGCCGTTGACCACCACCCGCCGTCGTCCGCCGCCGCCGGCCGACCGCCGCCGGCAGCCGGCCGCCGCCGCCGGTCACCGCCGGTCACTGCCGGACGCCGCCGGACGCTGCCGGCCGCCGCCGGTCGCCGGAGGCCGACCGACCGTCGCCACCGCCGGTCGCCGCCGCCGCCGCCGCCGCCACCGCCGGTCGCCGACCGACCGTCGCCGCCGGTCACCGCCGGACGCCGCCAGTCACCGACCGACCGTCGCCGCCGGTCACCGCTGGACGACGCCGGACGCCGCCGGCGGCCGGAGGCCGACCGACCGTCGCCGCCAACCGACCGTTGCCGCGGCCACCGCCGGTCGCCGGAGGCCGACCGACCGCTGCCGCCACCGCAGGTCGACGGCGCTCGGCCGGCGGCGACGTGCGGCGGCGGCGGCGTCCGGCGGTGGCCACGGTATACCGGAAAAAATAAAACACAAATAAATATAAAAAATAAACTGTTTTTTACCAAACGCATTTCTATTCTTTTTCTATTTCTAGAGTAAAAATTTTGTGTAGTTATCAAACGGGTTTTTTTACATAGAAATTGTTCCCCAGAATAGAAATAGAAAAGAACTATTTCTGAAAAAAAATTGTTCCCGAGCCAAGAAATGTTCTCATGCGGACCCTAAGTGTCCATCCGTGTCAAGTTTTGGCACTTGGGATGTACTTTTGCCTATAAATTTCAAACCACTTTTGCAAAAAGAGTTTCTATATAAATTAGAATTTCAATATCCATGTATGTTGGGTAACCAAAATGATTAGAGGGAATTTATGTTGCCTGTTTCTTGTTTATTCTTATGCTTGGGAATCTGCTCACTAGTACATATTGAGTAGATTGATAACACCTTGTGATATTGATCATCACGTACCATTATCCTTTGTCTTTTTTTTTTTTTTTCATGAGCATCATATATGCGTCTCATGTCATAATACTCAAATGCTATCTGCATAAATTAGAAGATTAATAGCGGCTAACCTTATTCCTTTAAAATTAGAAAAAGGGAATCAACAGATCAATGCCATGTCTAACGAATATTAAATATTCTATAGATATATATTTTCAAAAAAAAAAAAAAACTAGTGCTAAGGCACACGCTATGCACGCGTGTGGTAGTCGGTGGGCTCCATATAGGGGTGAGCGATTCCATAGTTGTTAGGTTCCATACCTAAAACTTAGAACCTATCTTGTTAGAATTGATTCCCAGTTTTTTGGAACTTGCAACATATCTTATTTGTCCTAGAATCAACCCTAAAACCTAGCATGTTTTTCCAGTCAAGTTCCAAAGTTCACATAGAATCAGTTCTTTTTTCTTTTTTTTTATTGCCTCGTTTTTTTAAGGAAACCAAGGGAGTTACAGCAAGATAGCATGAACAACAAAATGGCTTAAAGTAAAATATCGATAAAAAAACAAAAATATAAAGTAATAAGGAAGTTAAGCTCATTTAGGAAAGATTAATCATCTTCCTCCAACATCATAAAATAGGTCCTAATCGGTTCCTCAGTGGGTTAGTAGGTTCAATACCCAAAACCTGGAACCTACTTACATAGCACCGATTCCAAAAAATTTAGAAGCAGGAATAGGACCTATTTCTATGGGCGATTTAGTTCGGAACCAGAGTAGAACGGGACCGGTTGCATAGCTTTAGTTAAATTTGAAGAGAGAAGAAACAGGTTTGTAAGGAACTAATTGATTATTTAATTGAGTGGATATGCAGTAGATATTTATTGAAGATGTGTGAATTGGGTGGTTACTTGGTGATGAGAAAGTAGTGAGTAGTTTTAATTTTTTATGCAAGGCTAGTTTTAAAAGTTAAAAGTGAGATAAATGGTGGATTAGGCTTAAATATATAGACTAATAAAGATTAAGGTCCTTTTTTTTTTTGTGGAAACCATTTTCCTCAACTTCCAATGTTTGGTTCACTTAAGAAAAATGCATCAACGGAAAATGTTTTTCTAATCAATGGAAAATGTTATCGTACCAAAACTTAAATTCAAAAAAATGATTTCCCCTTTGAAAGAACAAGAAAATGTTTTCTTAGTTTTAGGGTCCCTGGTTAATGAAACATTTTTTCTTATAAAAAAATTTAAAAAAAATGAATTTTTTGAATTATTGTTATTTTAAAAATTTTCCTATTTTTTTATTTTTTTCCTTCTATCCTTTTTCTTTTTTTCTTTTTTCTTTCTTTCCCTTCCCCTTCTTCCTCCGTGCATCAACGATCGTCGACAGCCTAGCGACTGCCTATGATGAAAGACAGTGAGCTTGAGGCTCAACCGAGCTTGACAAGTTCGAGCTGGCCAAGGTCACCCAACTTAAGGCTCGCCAGATCTATGCAAGCTCATAACTTGGACAATCCTAGCAAGCTTAGGGCTTGCCAGATCCAAGCGAGCTTAAGTCAACCAAGGTCAGCAAGCTTGCAGCTTGGCCAATCTTAGTGAAGCTGAGTTGACCTAAGGCCGACAAGCTCAAGCTCAAGCTCAACTGTGGTCATGACCGGCTAGTTGCACGAAGGAAAGGGAAAAAGAAAAGAAAAAGAAAAGAGAAATAATAAAATTTTAAAAATCAATTTTTTTTGTCTGAAATAAAGTCATGAAATTGAAATTGTTTTCCAATAAGATCCAAATCAAAAAATGTTTTTGATTATATATTACCAAACAAAGGAAAATTAACTATATTCTTGGAAAAAAATTACTGTGAAAAATGCACTCTAAGACTCCGTTTGTTTTACAAAAAAACAACTTTCAGGAAAAAGAATTCTAGATTTTTCGACACTTGATTTATAGAAAATAAACTAGTCAAGGACATGTGGGCCATCGCCTCCTTCAGCTACCTTCTTGACTTCTTTGGCATCAACTTCGTCTAGTCCTTCATCTCTAGTGCCTCTGATGACATGTGGAACATCCTCATCGATTTGTGGCGAGGCTCAAGCTTGTCAACCTTAGAATCGAACCTCATCGGCTTGTGGCGAGACTAGAGCTCGCCTATGGCTAGTTGTCAACTATTGCTGTGGTCATGACCAACCGAAGAAGAAGGAAAAAGAACAAGATAAATAAAAATAGTAAAAAAATTCAAAAGAATTATTAAAAGGAGTGCACAGAGGAAAGTTAAATCAGATTTTTCACACCAAATGAAGGAAACAATTTTCTAATTCATTTTCAAATTTTGGTTAAATACCGAAAAAAAATTGTCATTTTCTTAGGAAATGACTTTCTTAAAAACATTTTCCAAAAAAATTCATTTTTCGCGAAACAAATGGAACTTAATTTAAAGTAGGTTAATATCACGAAAAGCATAAAACTTGTACAATTGTAACAAGTTTACCCAAAATTAATGTTTTGACCATCAAAAACAACAAACTAATACATCTGTGATAAATTTCTCCTTTGTTAGTTTACATTAAATTTTGTTATCAAGTTCCTGAGTTTAAGACATGTGGTAGTTAATAGGTGTAAACCATCATTTGTCACAAGTGTACCAATATATGATTTTATGTAGTAATAATCTAATTTAATATAAACTAATGGAGAGTAAATTTATCACAAATACATCAGTTTAGGATTTTTAGTGGTTAAAAAATTAGTTTCAAGTAGATTTGTCACAAGTACACTAGTTTGGGATTTTTTTATGGTTAAAAAGTTAGTTTAGAGTAAATTTATCATAAATTTACCAATTTGGGGTTTTGAGTGGTCAAAAAGAATAGTTTGAGTTTGTGTGGAGAAGTACACCAGAAGTGCTTTAACTTGTGTATGACATTCACTTTAGTATCATAACTTGTCATCAACTCACTTAATTGCTAAAATAAGAGAAAAAAGATTATTTAAGTGTCTCTAGTGAAAAATTCAGGCTTGAGAAATTGCATGGCTTTTATAATTAAAAAATTTATTTGGTGTGGCATTTTTTGACACTAAAGTGGTCACTTTTCATTAAGATTGATACTAAAGTGATTACTTTTAACAGCAATTGGCATTGAATTAACCACTTCTTTTTTTACAAAGATTGGCACTGAAATGATTACTTTTTAACTTACTACATGACGTCATTTAGAGATTATATGCTGAATGGGCATGTCAACAAGTCACGTAGGATTGAGAAATTAATAAGATGTTGCCACATCAAATTTTTGGTGACTCATATTGGAATTGACACTTAAGTGATCGTTTTTTTTTTTTTTTTAATAAAGTGGCACTTAAGTGAGCCGACCAAAAAGTTGTGGCACTAAAGTAAACGCCCTACACAAGTTAAGGTACTTTGGATGTACTTCTCCCTCAATTTATGACATATATATTAGTTTGGGATTATGTGGTATTCGTTGAGGGTAACAACACATTCTAGAGGGAGAGTAAATAGGTTGTTTGAGAACTATGAAAGACATTTACGAAAGGTAACAAGTTCAACTTCAAAAATCGGCAGAAATAGATTCTAGAAATTTGGTGTGCGTGCTGCTGTTCAACATATAGTGTTAATAAAGATTAGGTAATTCAGATAGTGAAGAGATAAAAGTTATTGTAAGCAGATACATAGTGATTTAGTTTTATCCCTGAGTCTGAGTCCACTCTCAACACTAACAGCTACAATAAGGCTAGAATCCACAAGTAATCTTCAAGACAAGTTATAATCAACAAGTTTCACATTTTTGGTAGATCACACTACTAGGACTCATGTACTGCTATTACTATTATACACTTACTCTTATCACTAATTACAAACATTATCACTACCCAAACATTGACATTACGATACACAACAACTAACAAGAAAAAACAAAGCAAAGAATAAGATTCAAATCACATGAGTCACTCTATCTGATTCCAACCCAACCCAACTACTTCTCCTAGATTCAATCTATAGCCATCCATCCTCAAATGACCGTTGCCCATCAACATCTTCAAGTAACCATTGGTTATAGATATAGCCAGTGGTAGACCCTTGCTAAAGATTGTTAGAACGACTCTCTGTTTGTGGCTAATTCCATAACAATGTTAGTGTAATTTTGTCAAACTTGCTCATTACCAAAATTGCTCCTAATCAACTTTGGAATTTTTCTACGAATTCCTAGCCTTTTTTTTTTTTTTTTGGCAAGGAATTCCTAGCCTTTGTAACAGCTATTTTCTTCTTTTCAATGTTCTAAGCAAGTAGTCAAGTGGCCAACACCTTTCACGACTAAATATCTTTACAATCCCTTATCCATAATCAAAACATGCATATCTTTACTAATCTATTGATGCTATCCACTAACAAACCTCGTGGGCGACATGCAATCAATCATCCAATGATCCTCTTGGCTTCCTTAGCATGCAAAAGTTTCCAAGGACATCAACATCCCTGTCGATTCCTCATCTTCCTTGATTTGATTAAATCAACTTCTAAAGATCTCTAAGGACACCATGCATAGACGTTGGTTCCTCATCTTCACTGAACTCACAAGGATCATCGATACTGTCATAGTCTTCCACGTCATCCAAAATCGGCAACTACTTCTATGTCAACAACCTGCTTCTCTGATAACAATCCCTTGCACCCGATAACGATGCTGATCTTTCTTGTCCTTCAAAGCATATTGGCAATTTCAATTCTACCAAGCGATTTATCTTCATGGTCCTTCCAAGCTTTTACCAAACATCCCCTTCTAGGCTTGCTCACCACATCAAGGTCCATCCAACTGTTCACCCAATCTTTGTATCTCTAAGCCATCACGGACATTCTTGTTCTTCTCAACTTGTTCACCCTCAATCAAGGTCTTTCCAAATGTTCACCTTATATGAAGATCCTTCCAACTCATAGACATCTTCAATGCCCAACAATTTGTTCACCTAAAATATCGGTAGAGCAATCTTGATAGTGGCAGAGCACTCCTCATATCAGAATCTTCTAGTGCTATACAACATTTGCATTTTGACTTGTGCATATCACTTGACACTTTCTCAACCAATACACACATTAGTAACCTTTGACTTTGTCATCTTCAAAATAACATGGGGATTTTCCCAGCCCTTTAAAGCATGAGCAGACTCTCCATCTTCATTTGTTAATTATAATGGAAAAGCAAAATAAGTATCAAATCTCCTTTTAGGGCAACGCATTTTTTACCGCCGTTATAGCTAAAACGCTACTTTTTTCCAATAAAGTTAATGAAATACCCTCCTTTCTCTCTTCAATTTATTGTTTCTCTTTTAATCAAGCTTGCTCACAAAACTACCTTTATTTCTATCATCTTTCTTATCTTATCAATTTTACAATATAAATGTCAATTTACACCCAACAAAATGTTATCTTATCTCGCATCCTATTATCAGTTGCCTACCACCTACTCAAATTGAAGCACTCATTTTTATACTTTTATATAAAGCAAAGGGAACCTCCAACGTTTAAGCAATCGCAATCCTCTTTTCTCTGAAATGTCCTCAATTAGTTCTTCTATAATTATTCTATGAAGGGACAAATCCGTATGTTAATATTTATAATTTATCTCTCATGTATTTTAATTTTAGGATTTCTTTTTCTATTTTTTACGCATGAAGGCTGTCTCTCCTTTTTTTTTGGGTCAAATATTTATTTCATCTTACCTAAACTCATATAAGCGGTGTTGTTGCTTTAATGCATTTGTGTCAAGTGTCAAATGATTGCCTTTTCATTTTTTTCATCTATATTTTTATTTGGTACTTTTTTATCTTATTTTACGAACATATGAAGCAGTACCAAGATTTTTTTTTTAAATGCATGTTTTATTTTTATTTTTTTTTCTTATTTTTGCTTCACTTTATGCTATTAATGTCTTTCTTCACATATTTCCGTAGACATTATATAAAATAATCTTTGTGAGACGAGCCGTTTTTTTCCTAAAATTTTGAGCCCTTAGAAAGTGGCCAACAATGTATTTATAGCATATGATTTAAGAGGATAACCACGAAAAAGGAAAATAAACAGAACAATGGGAATAACAGGAAGAAGAAAATTTAGGAGTGTCGCGATTTAAATCCTTGACCTGTGCTATAATACGAAGTTTGTCTTATACCAGACAAGCCATTTGAAAAGTTCAAACCATTAGAAAATGGGCCAACAATGTATTTATAGTATATGACTTGACGATTATAATAAAAGAGCAACGCAATTTAAATTTACATTGATAAAGTTTAGACCTACGGTTGTGCGTTGATGCATTTTATGGAATTCCAAAAGGCTTACAATCAATAAAAAGTCATAACAAGTGCTTACCTATTTGTATAATTTGCAAATTTTGAGGAATATGATAATTTCCTGAAAGTTGGATTTCCTTAGAAACAACGTGGCAATTATGTTGATCACTGGTAGATCAGGATGACCATTGACTTCGCATCGTGGACAATTTATGCAAACACAACAACGTTCGTAAAGATCAACAACTATAGGCACTTCTTCGCATGTTACAGCCTTATCAGTGAGCAATCATAATGTTTCTTGTAGGTGGCTAAAATGGAACAGAAGAGACAAGTTGCCAGAATCGAAAAAGATGCTGGAACTGATGATCAAGTTGACCACATCATGAGCTTGATGAATATTGATGATAAGGACAAGAGGATCCTTGTAGTCATCCACGGGAAAGGTGGGATTGGCAAGACGACTCTTGCAAAATTCATATACAACCGAGTCTCCTGTGATTTCGATGGCTGTAGCTTCCTTGCAAATATTAAAGAAACAACACAAGTGTTAGGAGGGCTTCAGCTTTTGCAAGCTAAGCTGATTTCCGATGTTCTGAAACGGGAACTTGAGGATGTTGCTTTTATCAACAGGGGAATTGAGTTTTTCAGGGACCTATTTTGCGACATGAGGGTCTTGATTATCCTTGATGACGTGGAAAATGCGTTTTCTGTCCAGAAGCTCATTGGAGATTGTTTCGACTGCTTTGCTACTGGAAGTAGGATCCTTGTAACTACCAGAAACAGCGGTGTCCTGGAAGAATCTCCTCAGATCCGGACTTATCATGTTAGTCGGTTGGACAATGATCAGGCTCTTCAACTCTTTAGGCAGCATTCATCTATACTAAATCCTCCCTCACGTAGCACCATCGAGCTTTTGAACCCTGCTAGTAACTCTATGACAGGACTCCCATTGGTAATTGAAATTATGGGTGCAGTCTCCAAGGGTAAAACGCAGAAGGCATGGGATCACTTCAAAGTTTTTGTGCCGTTTCAATTAAAGCGATGGGATTTTCAGAGTATATTGGAGGAAGGATATAAAACATTAAATTATGAGCAGCAACAGATATTTCTGGATATCGCCTGCTTCACTGCTGGCATAGATAGCCGAATTGCTTGGTACCTGTGGTATGACACCTCTTTTCTGCCTTCTCGTGAAATTTTGACTCCCCTAGCCAAAGTTGGAGAAAACAATCGGATATGGATGCATAGCATGTTAAGGCAATTTGGCAGAGAAATTGTTTGTCGGGAGAGTCGTACAGATCCAGGAAGGAGGAGTAGATTATTTAATAATGAAATAGCTCTCGGTACGATAAAGCAGAAAAAGGTGAAAGTTTATCCTCCTTTTTCTTTTCTGTTTCATTGTGAAGCATAAGAAATACTTTTCATCATCCCTTCAGTTTCATTGCGCATTTGACGTCGTTCATCATTATTCTTTAAGAATGTCTCCTGACTGGTTACGTGTCAAGAAGAGACACCATCCTCACTACTACAATTCGTCTTTCTCGTCCATTACAGGGAACAGAAAAGGTTGAGGCACTCTGCCTTAACTTTCAGTGGCATACTTCAGTCAAACTTACACCAGAAGATTTTCGGAGCATGCCAAACATACGGTTTCTTCAATTGGATCATGCAGACATAACCGGAGATTTTGCTAACGTTTTGTCAAAATTAAGGTGGCTCTGTTGGCGAGGATGCCCTCAACATCTACAAGTAACTAATTTTCACTTGGGGAACCTAACCATTCTCGACCTATCATGGAGCAAAGTCACAAAAGACTGGGAAGGCTGGGGTCAAATCAAGGTAGTTCACAAATACTTTGCTATGGCGAGATGGCCTGGTCCAACCTAACCATTCATGAAGTGAGCTCATGCAAATTTTTCTCCTATTTTGCAGATGCAGAATTTGAGAGTTCTAGATCTTACAGGTTGTGCCGACATAATAGTCACTCCTAAGTTCTCTGGCTGCCAAAATCTGGCCATATTGATTCTGGAGCGATGTTCGCAATTGGTCAAGATAGATCATTCAATCGGCCACTTGAAGTGCTTGGTTTCCCTGAATTTGAAGTTCTGCACAGAGCTCAGCATGTTGCCAGTAGAACTGGGTCACCTGACAGCTCTGAAAGAGCTTCTCATGGACGGGACTTCGGTACAAGAAATTCCCATCTCCATTGGTCATTTAAAGCAGCTGGAAACTCTGATTGCCTCAAATTGCTTCTCATTGAGTCAGCTACCGAGAACAATTTGTCACTTGACGAATATCTCACTTCTTTCCCTTGATGGCACTAGAATCGCAGCACTTCCCAACTCCATTGGTGAACTGGTCAGACTTAAACACTTGTCATTACGGGATTGCCGTCAAATAAGAAAACTTCCAAACTCCATTGGCAACATAGGGAGATCATTAGTCGAGCTAGACGTGTCAGGAACAGGCGTTTCCAAGTTCCCAGATTCACTAAAAAATCTGCAGAATTTGAAGGTGCTGAGAATGGATTCCTGTTTCTTTACTGAGTTCCCTCCTGACATTGGAGAGTTGACCAACCTCGAAGAAATACATGCCTCGTGGTGTCGGAGTCTCGAGGGGAGCATTCCTAGCGGGATCAAGAAACTACACAATCTGAGAATCTTGAGACTGCAATATTCGAGTATTACCAGCATACCAGCGGAGATCCACCAACTTTCCAATCTTCAAACCCTTGATTTACTTCACAGCAACACGCTCGAAGAGTTGCCAACGCCTCCCCCTAGCAAGCGGATTCGCTTGTAGATTTTGAACTCAAGTCGTCGCATCTGGCGTAGCTAGGAAAGCTATGCCATTGTGATGAAGACTAGGCTCTAGAGACCCTGGAGAAAGGATGGCCTTTCCATTTACTTAATGTTTTCATTCCAAACTTGAATATGGATATCACCAAGGAGATTTTTTTTTTTCTGAAGTTTCCAAAGCCGTTCCATCTGAAAACACAGAACTTCTAACTCTATATTTCCTTAATGACCGAGGCAAAATTTGACTAGAAAATAGTTGTTCTCTTTCTCGTATGTGGGGTAATGTAAAGCAATCTTTGTAGCATGAAGAGCAAAATTTATTAGAAAATAGTTGTTTTATTTTTCGTGTGTGGGATAATGGGAAGCAATCTTTAAATAGAGAGTACATTTTTAACATAAAATCTTTTGTCTAGTATAATGTGAAAAATCGTTTATTGAGTGTCTGTTCCTGCAATTTGTCCTAAGTGGAATTTTGATTTTGATGTAGATTTTTCAAAGAAATTCAAGTCGAACATGGACAATCTTAGATTAATGTGGCAAAAATCCCTTCATCTTAGAAGGGAAATGCAAGCATCCTCGCTGGCATCTTGTCTTTCGAGAAGCTTGTCCGGAGATTCCAACTTGGGGCGACATAGGATGAACAGCAAAGAGCACATTGAGGTCGAGTGTCTTGCCAGGCCACCATGATTCGTTCCTTCGTCGGACCCACATGTTTGATCCTACTCCCAATCCCATCCCTGCATTTGAATTGCTTTGTTTGTTTTAAGTTGCACAAGTATATTATGTCTTTTCTTCTTTCTCTTAATCCGGAAATTCATGATAAAGCATTTTGTTCTATATATGCATTTGCCATCATATTGTTGACCGTTAATTATGGGGATAACTATATGATTAATGAACATCATAAATAAATTCGATTGGATTCTTGCATAGATATTATTGTTTTCTTATATATTCAAGCGAATCTCCCCAGCACTTCTAGTGAGGACACCTATTTTATCCATCTTCCAATTGCTGCATCTTGTCAACTTTTACTCAAACCATTTCTTTCCCGTCCAAGCAAAGCCATTGTAAATGGCAAAAGAACCCTTCAAGTGCCACAACTTGACACGAGGATATATAAGTGCCAAAACTTCCAAAAAGTACACTTAAATACCAAAATCAGAGAAGAAATAAACTTTGAAGTGCCAACGGCGAGAATTTCCAACCAAACAAATAACATGGCTTTTCTAACGAGAATTTTAAATGATGTGGCATTTCTTTTTTAAAAAATTATCCACATAGACAAGGCGAACGACATCACGCCGTCCACGTAGACTATGCAAAAAAACGCTAAATGATGTCGTTTTGGCATCCTTACTAAATGACATTGTTTAGTGTCTTGACCTAATTGTGTGACACTAACAATGTCACACAATTAAGCACGGTCCATAGCTCATTGTTCCTTCTCATGCTCTCCTTCACGCTCGGTTGCCATTCTCATTGAAGCTCTGTCGCTGCTCGTCATCGTTGCTCACTTAGGTTTGTCCTTTTCTCTCCCCGTAGCTAGTAAAAATAAGGCTCAGAGGCCAATTGAAGGACTCAGATGGGAAGCTTAGGGCTCGAATGGGAAAATTGGGGCTCGGACAGGAAATGTAGGACTCATATGGGAAAATAGGGTTCAGAGGGCCATTGAAGGGTTTGAATGTGTTATTGTGATTTGCTAATGTAAATGTGCTATTATGATGATTTGCTACTTTGTAATTTAATGCTTTACTATTGTGAATGTACACACAATCGTTGGGGCGGGAAATTTAGGGCTTGCCAAGATGTTGTGGGGTCCTGTACGTGAAATGGTGAAGATGGTATTGTGGGGACCTAAATTTGTTTAATCGAAGTGGTTGTTGTGGGGACCTCTGTTCATTTCTTTCCACTAAATGACAAATGCTCTTTCTTTAATAAACTATTTAAGATTGTTAGGACCTTCATGTGCAATTGTTGTTTTTGCCGTAGTGGTCCCAAAAGTTAATTGCTTTTTCCCCCTTTGTTGTAGACATGGATTAGGATTATGTTGTTGTCAAAGTTTGCTATAGTGGGGAGCTTGTGATTAGGGAGGATGACTGCAAGTATGAGAGCAGAAGTGAGGGCACTATCTTTGTCGATATAAACAAGGCATCTTATATTGGATTTGTTAGGATATACTATATTATTTGCCACACAAAGTACAATAGTTGCTTTATTATGTTCCTAAGAAGGGCATGTGTTGGAGAAATCTTTCCAGAATATTTTGAAGCTGACAAAACATTTCTATCAGTCTAGTCTGGATATCATTGGTTTAAAGTCTCAAGACTTTGTAATCTCAAGACTCAAGACTCAAGACTCAAGATTATTCTCACTGACAATCTTTCTAATCCAGTGGCGTAGGATATCCGAAGCCGAAGTATATGGTTGGGGATTTGATCCAATCCTCTGGAATAGATCCCTTGGTTGGATAATCATTTCGGATTCTTTGATTCTTATCTAAGATCAATTGAAGATCTGATGGTCGACGAAACATTCTTGGAATGTTCTATTCTTGGAAACCAAAATCCTGATTGTATGGGCGAACAGGATTGATGGGCTATCATCAGATTCCTTAAATAGCTCGGATGATCTTCTTAATTGATTCCGTCCAACGGGTAGATTGGAGGAATTCCTTTGGTAAGTGCCAACGGCTATGATGGCATAAAGGAGTATAAAAGGAAGACGTTCTAGTTGTTTTAAGTGTGTGATCGATAGATAAATTCCAGAGTCTGAAGAACCTTGATTGTTAGTCGATACAGTTCGAGCGAAATTGTATACACAGAGAGTGTTTGTACTTGGTGATACCTTGAGCGAGTGTAGTAGATCATCTACATCGAGAAATCAAGGAAGATCAACACTGTAACATCTCTTTGTTCATAGTGGAATCCAGCCAATCGGCTGTCAGTGCAGAAGAGTGGACGTAGGCTTGAATCAAGCCGAACCACTATAAACCTCGTGTTTAATTCTCTCTTTCCTTTACTCAGTCTTACGATTGATTTTTTTAATCCTTCATCTGTCTAAGTATTGCGCAAACTGCAAGAAAATTTTCATAAACCTATTCACCCCCCTCTAGGTACTCGTACTAGCATTATCAGCATGAAAGATGGTTTGAAAAACTTTGAGGATGATAATGGTTTTAGAGATGTCTGTACTATTCTCTTCATGGTGAAAAAGCAAAAGTGTATGTTGAATACAATAGTAATGATGAGAACAAAGATGATGACAGAAAGAGCACTCAAATAGGAGAAGTGTGTCATGACCTGACCCTGCGGAACGACATTCTTGCCAAGGCTGTATATCTTTTTTGAGCCTACTCAAGTCCAATCCATTTGGACCCCTTAGAGGTTCTAACCAAGGAGCACGCAGATCCTAAAAACGCATAGTTTCCCCTCCAAAAATTACTTCTCCAATTGGTTCTTGGGTAAAGTCTCCCAACTATATTTGAAAATGAATTGTTATCCATAAAGATAAAGAAAGCTTTGTTTGTCATATGATCTTAGTTCGGAGTCCCAATGAATCATTTTTATGCTATACGAGCATAAACAAGAACCATTTTGAAGACCTACAGGTCGAGGGAGAACTGGTTTGATTTATTTTCCACATAGGGAAGCATAAAAGGAAAGCGGTCAATATTCGATTGATTGGTCTGAGGTTATCGACAAAAAAGATTTGTCTAAGTCACTTTGTTCGTTTTGTTCATTATCTAATGGATTTTTCTGTTCTAATACTCCATCCGAGAGTTATCAGTATTTATCAAATATGTTCCTATCGAACGAAAGGCTATTAGATTAAATGATAAAGACATTGTTGAGAAAAGCAATGCCTCCTTGCATAATATGGATTCCAAACATTTATGATCTAGATGTGAATGAGTCGAATTACTTACCCCTCGGTCTATTAGTGAACTATCTCTCTAGGGATTGTGAAAGATGTTCCACTAAGCTAAGGAAAACAAAAAAAGAAATAGCATTGAAATCTATTTTTATTGACCAGTTAGAATTACCTCCCAGGACCTATAATTGCCTCAAAAGGTGCTTTGGTTTGGTTCGTTAGTCTGTCTTTCTCGAGTGTCCCCTTTTGGCGGTGGGAAGGTGGGGTTTAGAGGTACTCAACTATGAGAACTCCCTCACGATACATTACTCCAAAAGATGTTATCACCTCATCTTTTGGGATCAATCACATGAGTTTGCTCAATCACGGTCGTGAACTCTCCCAAGCTCACACTTTGTGTGATAGCAAAATTGTGTCGTGATTTGCTTTCACACGTACAGTATACCTTAAAAAGGAAATTGGGTGTGAATGACGAATTTAGGTGTACTTTTACCACAGTAGCCCTTTTGACCGTACTCTTCACCCAAAAGGATGACATCACTTCATCCTTTTGAACTACTATTACATTGAGTATGCTAAACCACAGTGAGTCTCCATGAGACCCATATCCTTCACAACAACTTTATTTTATTATTAGTTGTATTAGACAACATAAAACATGATTTTAGAAGTCGCCACTAGCTTCATTTTTGGGTTGGCTAAAAAATCAAATCGAGGGTTGGGAGTGGTCCCTCAATATGTACATAACTAGAGATTCTAAAGTTCAAGGACTTTGGCTACATCAATGTTTCTATTAATGCCCTTTCGATACCTAACAATTTGTCGTATTTCCTAAAATGTCCATGCATGTTTTTACTTTTTTTTTCCTACAAATGAGAAATTGACTAGATGATCATGCGTGGACGGTCGATTTCATGCCATTCTATTTCTATTACAGGAGAAAAGGAAATAAGACAATCAATCGAAATTTAAAGATAGTGCGGTACGTAAACACTCAAAACAGTTTAAGGAAAGCAATAAATCTAACATACAATCCTGAATAGAAAGTAAAGCAAAAGAGAGAAAGCCGCAACTCGTCAAACATTTATACAAAGTAAAGCAACCCAAAACATATTTTGGGAATAAATTGTACAAATTGATGCCAGATTGGACATTGACCATTTGTCGTATTACATAGAACGACTAGCATCATTGTCATTGATTTCCTGCTAAAATTGGTTAGAGGGACCAAATTAATAGATCGTCAAAAGATTTAAGACTAAATTGGCCAAAATATTAAGATTGAATTGACCATCATATAATATGTTTAGGATTTTTTGAATAATTTTCCTTAAGTAATTAATTAAAGAAACCTTATAATTTTCAATGCATTATTTTTTTTATTATGCACAATCAATACTTTGAAAATTTAATTATCTAAATAAAATATACTTAAAACAAGTACCTGGGGACCCTAAGGACCTTTCGAAAAATAGTAATGTTATCGAGATTTAATCTGAATTTAGTAGTAAAAATAAGTTACATTCCGAGCTAAATCATGGATCAAGACAAATTATCTTTGATAACTTTTTTCATCCACGGCTTCCTTCTATGTTGTAAGTGAAAATAATTCAATTTGACAGCCCCAAAATATATAACTAAATTGAAGGAAAGTCTTCAGTCTCCTGAAGATGAGAAAAATGCTCATTCAACAAGACCAAGCTCCATGATTAATTAAAGTAAATCACAAAAGTAGAAGGAACATGCATGAACTTTAAACAAACAACTCAGAGTCAATTCAACTCCCAAGATTGCCAGATCTTATAATGACATGTGATGCACTCAAATTTTATCAATGTTCTAGAGAAAGTCCTTCAACATCATTCTGTTCCATAGTATATTTATAACATTATTTGTAAATTCTACATGACGATGGTACAATTTTGCAACCTGCTACCTATTGATCAAATATATTCATGAACTTACCAAAAGCATTAGCGATTTACCACCGTCAATGCTCTCATAACTTATTAACTATGTTCTCCATTCACTACTCAAATCTAAATCATAGCAGAAGCCGATAATTTACTGTTGGGCTTGTGAATGATAAATTCTTATCTCATTGGTAAATAACAAATAGTTACATACCTACTTATAAAATCTAAAAGTATATACTATTAGGCTTGTCGATGGTAACTTACCATCAATATTTCAAATTTATTACCAAAGTTACATATTGATCAGATTGACAAATAATAGTAATCTAGAATTGGATTTTTGGGTGTTAAAATTGTTATTTCATCGGTAATTCGCAAATGGTTGAGCAGACTAACAATTTACAGATCATTTTTTACTTACCTTCCATATTTCAAATCTACCACTAACCTTACAATTTTATTATCAACAGAGCAGCATTCCATTTTTGGCAAACGGAATAGTTGAAATCTGCCAAATCAATATGAGCTCAATAACAAACTGCTTGAAACATCCAACTCAAATATATCCCTACAACCAGTTATTCATCATGCTTTCTACAATCGCAGATAAACCTTCCAAAATCGTAATTGATGATCTCCGCTTTGCAGCATGAGACAGAAGAGTGACGAAAAACAACAGACTAACAAAGAGGGCCGGGAAAAGAAATATAGAAGATAATGAACAGCAGTATTACATAACATGGAGAAAAAGAAATCTACACTTCACACGAGTCCTAGATGAACAGAATGACAGGCCCTTCTACCGTCGACAAAAAAGACCTTGTCACAAAGCATCGAGAAGAAGAAAATCTAACAGAATTTGGAATGACACTCGCAGAAATCACAATTGAGGCTGCATAATGCAGTGTGCTTGCTTTTCAAGGTTTGACAAAAGGGCACTTTTGTTCTGTCAAAGGCCCTTACGTTTCTCTCTACTCGTAGTGTCCACATAAAGCGTTGCCGTGTATCACTGATTTATGAGATATATCATCTCAGCTTATGTTCTCACCAGCGCCCTTGATCTTCAACTTGCACATTGTCCTGAAGAATTACAAAGCAGAACTCTCTTCCCAATCCAATCCTGAAGTGATCTGAAGAGATATTGATTCTGAATTATTGAATTCGTTATTTATTAGGAACATAAGCTACCACCTATCTAATGTTTCGGCAAACAGACACCTCTAAATATGTTGAAGCAACAGTCTCCTTGATTGAATTACCATCAGTCAAAGGACCGAATGATGGATATGACCCAAATAGCATGTAAAGGCTCATTCAATCATGGGCAATTGATTTGGCACAAGAAGCATGTTGGCATATGAAAAATGTATTTACGTATCACATGCATGCTTTCGCTTTTAGTTTCATGGAAATCTTCATGCAAGCAGGATACTATATCATGCAATGAGGAGTGTGTATAAAAAAATACAAACAGGGAAGTTTCCAAATTTCTACTTAACAATACAATATGTTGTGTTAGTTACAAAGTAAACCGTCTTTCAGTTATTCATTGGCTTTTTATTTTTCCTCTTACAGTTTCATATTAGACACAGTGGATGTGTCTGATTATATTATGGAAAATTTTTATTTCTAAAATGAATCCTCATTAATGACCAATTTTCAAAACCCAGTGCTTTCAATGAAACATCAAAACAACAAACTTAGACAATTTAACTATGCTTACCCACTCACATGATTGATTCAATATTTACATCTCAAGATAAACTATGATTTTCAAACTTTGTTAGAACACAGGCATAGTTTGCATGAAATAAGAAAAGTTCACTTCAGGCAATTGATGTTCTCAAAATTACTCCATGTCCCATCGGGCATGACTTCTGTAACCTCTGAAATTTGGAGCATCAGGTTCTGCAAGAACGTTTGGAGCCACGAACGAATAGAATTACCAGCATCTAAACTCCTAAGGCTAGAAAGTTTACCAATTCTTGCTGGTGAATACATCATCTGGTAGATCTCTATTCTTTTGCAAATACTTTTTGCTCTCAACAGAAAAAGAACTGCTAGAGTTGGTTCATGCTGATGGTTTATAGGTCAATGAGGAATCATATAGTGCATAAAGCCAGATACTTCAATACCAACCACATATTCCCAGCCCATCTGACAATTATTTCTTGAATTCACTACCCAGAAGAAGCACAGATTAAGCAAAGTATGACAATGGGAAAGAGAAATGTTGCAGTAAGAAAACAGGAAAAAGAAGAAGAAAAGAAATGGAAATATTCACCTTGGGGAGACTCTGTGGAGTATAACAAGTCTCCCAACTGTAGATAAAGAGAAAAATTGCATTACTCACCCAGAAGAAAGAAATAAACTCCACCCTCTCTCAATTGGAAATAGAGAGTATCCTCACAGCTTGCAGTTGAGATCGCTACATGCATTGACCACCACATTGACATCGGTAGGGACAATCACAGTGCCTCTCACAGGGCTGATCCTGAATGTTGCAAAAGTCTATCTCCTTAATTTCCAAGCTTGTGCACTTTGATAGGTCCGGCAATCTGTTAAGAGAATAGCATTCAGACATAGAAAACCTTCTCAATTGTGATGCTTGTTCGAGACCATCAAGGTTCTTAATGTCGCAGCAAGATATCTTCAACACTTGCAGGAGCCTTAGATTCCCAAGACCAATAATTTCCCGTGCATTGCAATCACAGAGCTCCAACTCAGACAGAGTTTCCAGATTAGAGAAATCCATCCCCTGGATCTGGCAATTCTTGATAAGCAGTTTTGACAAGCTTGAGGGAAGTTGTGGGAGGTCTAGCAGATTTGTGCAGGACAAATCAAGTTTTCTAAGTTGAGTAAGAGAATTAAAATCTTCTGGTAGGCTAGCAACATTTGGAAGGCACAGCCTTAGGGTTTCTAAGTTGGACAAACTTGATATCCAGGCAATGCTTTCAGTTTGGAACAGCTCAGAAGAAGATATCTCCTCCTCATCAGGATCATTGACTAATTCCAAAACTTTCAAATCTCTCAGATATGAAAGACCTTGAACTATCCTCATGTTTTTGGTTCCCCAGCGCAAACCCACTAAACTAGATGGTAATTTTGGTATAGTCTGAAGTTCGTCACAATGGATCAAGTGGAGGGTCTCGAGACGAGAAAGCTGACAAAGGCTCTCGGGTAAGCTAAAAGTCAGGGTAAATGATAACTTCAAGATTCTCAAAGATGATAACCCCGAAATATCACAAGGAATTTTCCCATTCAAAGGGCAGCCAGAAAATGTTACGACTTCCAACTTCTCTAGATTTGTAATTTCCTTCGGAAATTTTCTTATGTGAGTATTCTTCATCCTTAGCACCTCCAATCTATCCAAATTTTTTATTGATTCTGGCAATATCTGAATTCTGGTGTTTGACAGATCCATTTTCCGTAGTGACCTAAGCATCCCAATGGAGTCTGGAAGTGCAGTTATCCGCTGACAGTCTCTTAAAGACAGCTCTACAAGTGACTCTAACAACTGAACAGAATTTGGGAGTCCTGTGATAATAGCTCTATCCAATGCAAGATGTGACAGGGACTTTAAACAACGAATAGACTCGGATATTTCAGCCAAATTTTTGCATCCGGAAGCACTAAGAGTCTTAAGTTGCTGCATAGAACCTCTTAAGAAACGAAGGTGACATATGGAAGTTTCATCAATCAAGAGCTCTTCCAAATTATCCAAGGAACCCATCTCTTCTGGCAACAGGGCAATTGGAGTGGACTTGATGTTCAAAGACTTCAAATATTTCAAATTACCAATGGACTTGTCTATAAACGACAAATGAGAACATCGTTCAAGAATCAGTCTTTCCAATTTGCTACCAGGTGGGAAGCATGGTGTTTTACATAACTGGCCGCAACCAGTTAGCTCCAAAACTTTCAATTTGTTTGCCTTCTGTATTACAAAGAGATAGAAACAGTTCAATATCAATTAGCTAGTGTTCACAAAAAATAAATAAATAAATAAATAAATAAACTTGTCATATACCTCCATTATTTGTGCCCAACCTTCCCAGTCATCTGCCACAGCACTCCAGGATAGATCAAGAATGACCAAGTTCTCTAGGTTCAAAACAAGAGGCTCAGAGCTCTTATGGCACCCTCGCCAATGAAGCCACCTTAGTTCTAAAAGAAGACTAGAAAAATTTCCTCTCATATTAGCTCGATCCAAGTTAAGGAATCTTAAGTTCAATAGAGCGCCAAATTCCGCAGATGTGAAACAGTCATCAGATCCTTTGTCAAAGGTGAGACCTAGCGCTTGAACATTTGGAGTACCCTACCAATTTGAACATAAAGGTAAATGAATAGGAATTGAACTTTGCTATAGAACTGCCAGTGTTTTTTAGCTTCTTCTACATATTGAAAAATCGGGTAAATTACAAAGAAATTTAACTGCGGGTAGAAAAGAATGTAGTTATGGCTTTCAGGTTTACCTCTTTCTTCCGTAGAGTGGATAGGGCATCATCGTGCACCCACAACCTACTTCGATTACGAGGGATAGGATCTTCATTTAAAACAATTTTTCTGCCCAGAGTTCTCAGTAGATCATGCATCAATAGCTCGTTGTTCTCTCCAATTTTCACCAAAGACATTATGAGGAGAACTTCAATACCACTAGAAGGATAAAGTTTACAATCTTCCCACATGTAAAAGGCAATTCTCTCATCCTTTCCAATCAGAAAACATGCTATATCCAGAAATATATGCTTTGCATATATATCTAAAGCAAGGTAACTTATTTTCAACACATTTTCGACTTTCTCATGAGGAGTGTCTTTCAACTTCTCCAACGTATCTTTCCACGTACCCTTCGACTTTCCAAATAAACGTGAACCTGTCACCTCAAGTGCTAAAGGAAGTCGCCCGCTAGCCAATACGATGTCCTTGGAAAGGCTTTCAAAGCCCTTGCTAGGAGAACCTGTTCCAAAAGCCCGCTTAGAAAACAATTGAAGAGCTTTATCTTCTTCCATTGGTTCAATCTCATAGGTTTCAGCCTCTTTGTACTTCAAAAGGATGTCGCTCTTTCTAGAAGTCACAATAATCCTGCTTCCTGGACCAAACCAACTAAGCTCTCCAACAACCACATCAAGTTGGTCAACATCTTCCACATCATCAAGGAGAATGAAGACCTGCTTATTGCGAAATCCTTCAGCAAGAACTGCCATAGCATCATCAGAACATCTGAATGAAACACTTCTTTTTCGAAGGTCTGAGATTAATTGATTTTGCAAGGACAAGATCCTGTCATGTTGATGTAATTCTCGAATTTCCCTGAGATAACTGTAACCTTGAAAACGATCATAGAGTTGATTGTAAACAACTTTTGCGAGAGTGGTCTTGCCAACACCCCCAATACCGTATATTCCAAGGACTCGTACATCGCTGCCGCATATTTCAATTACTTGTCCATTGCGATGCACAACACCGAGCTTTCTCATAATCTCCTGCACATGATGGTCGACTCCAACTAAATTTTTTGTCACAAGTAGTCGACCCTTCTTCAGCTTTTGCTGAACAATTGGGATGAGTTCGTCTATGAGCTTGGAATGATGCCTACAGATGGAGACATGATGAAAAACTGAATCAGAACAATAGTCATACAGCCGATAAAAGCAGAATGTGCAGAGTTGAACCAGGAGTACTGCACCATGAGGCCAGAACAAAGGAGGCATTACAATGCAATTCCAAAGATCCTGCATTTGAATGGTCTAACTTGGTCTAAAAGCCATACGGTTAAGTGGAGTTGCGAAACAATTAAACTTTAAAAGGAAGAATAATGTCAAAGATAGCATGATTGGTTTATGATCACAGTACATCAATTTTGTAAATGGATTTTAAAGCATATTGGATTACCCGTTATGTATTTTCGCCGTTACAAATCCCTTTAACCTTCCAATCTCTTCGAGAGCCACCTTCCACTTCTGGATGGTCTCACAATCAACCCCGTCCCTCTGGTGTTCAAAAAAGCTCTTCTCAAAAGAATTCCTCTGGTCTTTTAAATCTGAGACCTCAATCTCATAAAAAATGGGAATGGTTTCTCGACTCTTCGTCTGCTTGCACTCTAATATTTGGACCAACTCCATGAGGCAGCTTCTGCTGGAAGCATAATCCCTGGAGATGATGGGAATCAAAACCTTCGACTGTTTAATCGCTTCAATCAGCGCGGGCTTGATCCCTTCTCCGACAGGCAGCTCATCATCGTCTCGAAATACGCATATCCCAGCATCTGTCAAGCTTTTGTAGAGGAAATCTGTAAAACTCTTACGAGTATCTGGCCCTCTAAAACTCAAGAACACATCATAATTGTTTCCAGCCAAGTCAGAGCTTGGTGAACAGGACGAAATGGGTGATTCCTGTCAAGTGAGTAAATTGAGTCCATCACATCCAGCATAAATTGAGTTTATTACATCGTAGTTAGAAAAGCAATATTGGAAATTGGAAATCCAAATATATCCATACCCTGCATATGCTTCTTGCTAATCTAATCTAACGCTGATATGCTGTAACCATCGATAATGCAAATTTCTTGGCAAAAAGAATTATAAGAAAGAAAGAAAGAAACGCAAGGGCCAGTACAGAATCAAGACGCAAAGTCAACGAATCTAACCGTAGTAGTCCTCCGCCTCTTCAGAGAAGCAGCATCACGACCTTGCCGAGAGTCATCATATTCCCAAGCTGTATTCTGAAGCGACCAAAGCATCCCGTTCCTCGATTCCATCTTCTTTCTTCCTCTGCGATCTTCTTCCACTGCTACTCGTAGGTGAGTGGGACGACCTTTCACATTATTGGAAGGAGTGAAAAACCGCGGGGTAGGTCGAGCTCCAAGATTCAGGACCACTTTCGACCGGATCCACACAAAACGTTGACTCCGACATTGGAAGACGACTTTTTAGGAGCTTTTAATCATGTGACGCCTCAAAAATAGAACTATCCTAAATGTTTTGGGTTAAGTCCATCTAATATGTCAACCAAATTTATCGATGTTACACATAAAAACTCGACCTAATCTTGCCGCACTGAGGTGGAGAACCAATTATAACTTTTCATAAACAGAAAAATAAATAAATAAAAAATTCCAAGAAGTAAAACAAACAGTTAATTTCTTTAAAAACGAAAAACCATGAAAAGTTTTAAAAGTTAAAAGAAATCAAAGACAGCAAATGATAGGTGGCAGTGGCTGGGAAGGATCTGTAGGGTTTGCCGGGAAAACAATAACAACCTAAAGGAAACAATACAGCTAATTTTTTTAAGGAAAATTCCAAATAAGAACTTGAAATGCCCTTATTTTCTCAAATAAGGGTCTGAAGTGAATCTTCATTCAAATAAGAACCTAAAGTGCCATCACTTTTTCAAATAAAAGCATGGAGTGGATCTTGTGTCAAATAAAAGCATAAAGTGTTTGTATCAATTTCAAAGAAGGGTTTGACTTTCCAATTAATCAAGGGCATTTTCATCATTTACCTTTTTAAAAAAAAATTTCTTTCTTTTTTCTTTTTTCCCTTTTTTTCTTTCTTCCCAAGAAGGCTTGACGAGGGTTGCCCTCAAGGGCCACCCTCTTCCTAGGTGAGGCCAACTCTCGTTAGCCGCTAGTGAGGGTAACTAGGCCCTCATCGACGCTCAATGGGAAAAAAAAGGAAAAAAATAATAAAAGAAAATAATAATTTGAAATTAAAATTATCATTTGACGAAAATATCATTAATCAGCCAAAATATTAAGCTAATTGGTGACCGATAAGGTCAAGCTCTTATTTGAAATAGCCATGGTCACTTTAGGCCATTATTTGACACAACATTCATTTTAGGCTTTTAATTGAAAAAATGATAACACTTTAGATTGTTATTTGGAAATTTCCTATTTTTTTTTAAAAGATAAAACAATAAGTGGCCACAAAAATCAGAAAACAAAAGGAAATCAAATAGAGAGAATGGTATATGGCAAAGGATAACAAGGGTTAGTGATCCTTGGGAAAACAAAGACAACCAATCTTTTTTAAAATAATAAAACAATGAGGCCCGAAAGAAATTGGAAAAAGAAAAAAGAAACCAAGAGAGAGAATGACAGGTCACAGAAGATGGCAGCGGCTAACAAGGGTTGGTGATCCTCAGGAAAACGAAACAGCTAATTTCTCTCTAAAAAGTAAAGAGTAAAGGTCACTAGAAATCTCCAACTATATCAACTTTAACACATTCATCACGAATTTCTTTTTTGACACAAAAAACCTCAAACTTATACACATGCAATGCATTTACCTTTTTTTTTTTGCAACACCAAAAACTCCAAAATTGTATTTATGTGACACATTTATCTCACAAATTTGGTGTCATAAATTTTTTTTTTAGAATTATTGGTGTCACAAACAAAAAGTTTGGGATAAACGTGTCAAACAAATATAAATTTAAGATTTTGATGTCACGGAATAAAGTTTTTGGTTAATATGTCATATGTGTACAAGTTTGGTGTTTTTTATCTCATAAAAAAAGTTTGAGATAAATGTGTTATAATTGACAAAGTTTAGGATTTTTTTGTGACTTTCCCCCAAAAGTAAAACAATAAAGCCAATAAAAGAAAAAATGATATCAAAGAGAGAGAATGGCATGTGGGAGTGGCCAACAAGGTTTAGTGATCCTTGCTGGAAAACAAAACAGCCATTTAAAAAAAAATATAAAACATACAAATTAAATAATGCTTCAATAACAAAAGAAAATGAAAGAAATTGTTTACTTACGGCGTATATTTACAGGTTGATTAATGTAAAAAATGATTGATTAATAAATTAGTAGAAGTTACCGAAAAAAAAAAAAAGATAGAGAGAATATGATTAATGAAATCCAAGGTGATATTTTCAGATACTTTTTATTGATTAATCATTCTTTTTGCATTAAGCAATCACTAAAAGCACATAATGATTGTTCACTTTTTATAATTTGACCATTTTGTTATTGAGGTCGTTTTTCCATTTGACTTAATTATGTTTCTTTTCCTTAACATATCTTATTAGCTTTATTAATATATGCATTAAACTTAGCAACTTTTGTGTTTTACTAATACTTTATATTTATTTATAATGATATTAATATTTTGATTATTTTTTCTCCATTTCTTCATTTTCTATATAATTAAAGTAAAGAAGAGATATTTACATAAAAAAAATGAAACTAAAATACACTTTTCAACTTAAAAATCATGTGCACTGCAGATGCTAAAAAAAATATGGGAGGATTAACATTTATAACTTAACTGCACTTTTTTTATCATTTAGGATTTGATGCACGTTCATTTGGTTGAATAGATTGGTAGGAGGAGAGAATATTTTTTAAAAGTGATCTTTTTTGTTTTTGGATGGTGAGAGAATAAAGGAATGGATTATGAGGGATTTCAAGTGGTTAACATAATTTATGTTATATTAATTTATAAGTTCCTTCGTATGCATTGAAATACTAAAGAAATTGCAGGGATTTGTGTTGTTAGTAAATAAATAAACATATATTTTTATTTTTTTTCTTTTTCCCACTCATATGTTCATTTATTTCTTTACATGAATACATAAAAGGATATTCAAGTCCTCATGCTACGTCCCCAAAAAAAAAAAAAGTCCTAATGCGCTTTCCATTCATTTCTCTCGCTAGCATCTAAGAACACAATAACACAATTCCTCCATTTTGCTTTCCACCTATTTGAATTTCTTTTTTTTCCTTTTAATCACCTCGATCAACACGACATTAGAGGGTACCATATACTCCCGAATTCACAGAGACAAGGGGTGGAATGCGTCGATTGAAATGTAAAAATTAGAAAAAAAAATTCTAAATAAGAATATAAAGTGGGGTAATTTTCTTTAAAAAATTAAGAGTAGACTTTGTTTCAAATAATAATTTGAAGTGGTCAAATCAGTCTCAAATAAGGGCATAAACTCACCGGCTGACTAAATGTTCTCTAGTGGGCAAGCAAGTGAATTTTCCGGCAATCAGTTGGCTGGCAAGTTTGAGCTTTTATTTTTTAAGTGATTATTTGAAAATTTAACTTAATTTCATCATCTTTATTAGAAAATTTCCCTGAAAATTATCAATTTTTCCTGTGCTAATATCCGCCGGTCCGAATGCATTTGGATGATGTGCTTCTCACCTTATACTTTTCATCTGCCGTCAGACCGTTAGGTGTCTCGTTTGGTCAACAAATGGTAATGACTCCATGCTTGCCGTATCATCGGAGAACTGAAGCTCAAACAAGGACACGCAGTTCTGCTCCAGGATTCGGCAGTGGCTTCGTCTCGGCAGGGCAAGGTTAGCTTCGCGCGACCACTCTATTTCCTTGTAATATTTGAGCTGTGTTGTGGTCACAAGTCGCTCAGATTAGGATGAGTGTCACAACTTACCCACAAAGATTTCACATACCCTATTACCTTGCTGTGGCCACCGCCGTTTCCGTTGTCTACGGGGAACCGATGATGGCTGCCGGAGCTCCGCCGTCGTCAGTTTGGTGGAAGGTGACGGCTGGTCTTCGGTGGCTAAACTTTAGAAAGAGCAAAGAAGGTCTTTTTTTGTTGGAACTTTAAAATAGACCTTGTCAATACCGGTAAGAAAATCTTGCAATACATAGGGTGTGTTCCTTTTATTAAAAGAGCTTTTTGCGAAATTAGTTTTCCGGACTTTCGCATGATTTGTTGAGAATAATTAATCAACAGAAATATGGTCAAAGAAAACACACTTTAAATTAGGAAAATGAATTCCTAGTTCTGCACGGAGGTAATGATTTTCCTAAGCATAACAAAGTCTCTTGCCATAGTAGCTTTTCACTAAGATAGAGTTTTATATTTTTTTTTTCAGCATATCAGCAAACAAATGAAATTGAAAATGATTTTTATTAAAAAACCATTTTCACTATAGGCGAACAAACAAATTAGCATGATATAATAATTTTATGTAAAATTCCATAAAATACGATAAAAATAGCATCAGGCAAGGAATGATCCCCTCGGTCCGTCATTGTACCTGTTCTTTTCCGTCTGTCTAAGTTGGATCTATTAGTGGACATGCTTTTACTTTCCCCGCTATTACATATACTTTGCAAAATGCCGAGGAACATAGGAATTTATATCGGACGTCCAGGTATACGTTATAGAGAGCAATTATAGTTGATGGGATTACTCAGTGTGGCAACTGGCACAACTCGTCCGTCTTTTATTTCTGCATCCCCTACTACTTTTAATGTTCTCCTCAACCTAGCTGGAAGATCATTGCCCATCATAGCGACGTGAACTTACTGTATTGGACGCCGAAGACATCACAATCGAGATGAAGGCAAAAGATCATTGTGCAACTGACCATTTAGTCGGGATAGATGATCAAGTGGAAGCCGTAATGGACTTGTTGGACTATGACTTTGGTTGTGCACGGTGTCTTGGAATTCATGGCCCAGCTGCTATTGGAAAGACAACCCTTGCCAAGGCTCTCTTCGACCAGCTCATTTCTAACTTTGATTGGTATTGCTTCCTACAAGATGTCCGTGGATCATCCCACCGCCATGGCCTAGTATTTCTGCAAAAGAAGCTGCTATTCGACATCCTCGATGAAACTAAGTCTATGATTGATATTGATGACATTGATGATGAAAGGCCTATGGATGACATCAATGACATCAATGACATTGACGATGGAATGATGGTCATTAGGAAAAAACTGCATGGTAAGAAGGTTCTAATTGTTCTAGATGATGTGGACCATAGGGAACAGTTTGAGAAACTAGTTGGCAAGATCAATTGGTTAGGTACGGGAAGTAGAGTTGTAATTACAACAAGAAACAAAAGTATCCTAGAGAGTGGAGAGAAAACCATACTTTATGAATTGAGAGAAATAAATTATAATCAAGCTCTTCAGCTTTTTATAAATCACGCATTCAAAGAAGAATCTCCTAGAGACGATTATTATGATAGACTTTCAAGGGATATTGTTTCCACCATTGGAGGACTTCCTTTGATCATTAAGGTCATAGGTTCGTTTCTTCATGGAAAGCATGAAACTATATGGAAAGATACACTAGAAAAGTTAAGGAGCATTGATAATAAAGATGTTCGCCAGATGTTGAAAATCAGCTTTGACGCCTTAAATTTCAAGCAAAAGCAGATTTTTCTTGATATTGCATGTCTTTCCTTCCATGAGGAGGAGATTAATGCATCTTACATGTGGGAAGATTGCAACTTTTTTCCACAAATAGAAATTGAAGTCCTCGGTTCTCTATCATTGATACATATCAGAGAGAACGGTGGGTTATGGATGCATGACATGCTAAAAGACCTAGGGCGCCATATTGTCCATGAGGAAAACTTGGATCCAGGAAAGCGTAGCAGATTGTGGATTTCTGAGGAAGCTATGGACGTTGTGAAAACAAGAGAGGTATTACAATAAGAGCAAAAATTCTGTCTCTCTTTGCATAAAATCAACTATTTAAGATGCAAATTCTACCATGTGAATAAGGGAAATTGAAAGCTCTTTCTAATTGTGTGTATTTGGCAGAATAAAGGAAATATCGAAGCACTCAGTCTAACTGGAGATCCTACTCTAGTCATATTTACTGATGAAGATTTCAAAAGGCTGCCAAATCTAAGATTCCTTGACTTAGATGGGTGGAGCTTTATTGGAGACTTTACTGATCTCTTTTCAAAGTTGAGATGGTTTTCTTGGTGCTATTGTCCTCCAGATTTACTCGCAACCAATCTATTCCCACAAAACTTGGCTGTCCTCCGACTCTCTAAATTTAACAACGCCAATGATTGGGCGGGATGGAGCCAAATTAAGGTATGTATGTTGTCATGCATTTTTTTGGCAGCTACATTGTCAAACAACACTGTGTAATGCTTTAATTTTTTTCACAGAAGCTTCACAATTTGAAAGTTCTACAGCTGATATGTCTAAACATAGGAAAAATCGAATTGTCCGGGTGCTTAACTCTGGAAAGATTGATAATAAAAGAATGTCGAGAACTGATTCAAATTGATCGCTCCATTGGGAAACTACAACAACTGAATTTCTTGAGTATTGAGGGTTGCCACCGACTAACAGATCTCCCTCGCGAATTTGGCCTGCTGGTGAAGCTAAGGCACTTGTCTTTGAGTCACTGCTCAAACTTACTGAAACTCCCAAACTCAATTGGAGAGCTCAAATCATTGATCGAATTGGATTTATCGTACACGTCAATCGAAGGATTACCTTATTCTGTTGGATATCTTGTGAATCTCGAGTCTTTATCTCTTGCGGGATGCACAGAGATAAGGGAACTTACCCATTGTATCGGAAAACTAGAGTCTCTGATTGAATTGGATCTCTCGTTCACGCGCATCAAAGAGGTACCTTCATCCATTGGGTTGGCAAAGAAGCTTGAAGTGATACGCGCTAGATGTTATTGGATGGTGGGCGAAGTTTCAAGCGAAATTGGAAAGTTGGCCTGTTTGAGAATCCTAGATCTATCAGAGACTGACATTCGTCGAGTGCCAGAAACAATTGTTGCGCTCCCTCACCTAGAAAAACTGATCCTCAAGAATTGTGATAAGCTGCAAGTGTTGCCGTCACTTCCACCAAGTTTGACTCATCTATTTGTTAGCTCTCTGTCCTTACAGTCTATTCCAGATCTCTCAAACCTGACTAATCTAGTTGATCTTCTCTTATCGGATAACCATGATTATCTATCAATGTCTTCGTCAGGCCTAATTGAGACCTATAACATAGAGTGCATTGGGAATTTATCCAAGTTGGTAAATTTGGAGTTGTGCTTTCCAGACATTATAGTGTCGGCAATTTCATTGGGTTCCCTTTCTCGTCTAAAGAAACTTTCCATGTCTGGCCTCCAACACCCAGAATTTCTCATGCAAACACCTAAACCAGCAATGCAGGGAAGTCTCAGCTCAATAACATCTTTCCCAGATTTATCCAACCTGAGAAATCTAGTGAGTTTGAAGCTCTGTCGCTCTCGGGACAAGGAGATCCATCTCGGCGGACTAGAGAAGTTGAGACATCTAACTGTCCACCAATGTCCTGTCCTTCAAAGAATTATATTCTCCACGTCAGGCCTGGAGAATCTAAAAGAATTGGAACTACGTGACTGCCCGATGTTGAGAGAGATTTGTGGTCTTGGGGCATTGGAAACATTAGAGAACCTGAAGGTCGAGCTCTGTCCGTCAATTAGAAGGTTAAATGATCTGTCAAGATTGCAAAAGTTGATGGAAGTGAAAATCGAACGTTGTCATTCCTTGGATTATTGGACAAATCCATCGGACACAATGATACCAGATGAATGTCAAATCGTAATTGAACGTTGCCCGCAGCTAGGCGAAACTCCTTGGTGGGGCATGTTTTATAAGGATTACAGAGATGAGACTCTTGGACAGATCACGACTGGTTCAGACACGTCCACATCTGACAGAATGGAGAAGGTGACTTTCCTTCTTATTTATCTTTTCATAATCACAAGATAAGCTTAATTCAGGGATGGATCTAGAAGGTAACAGCTTTCTTGGACAGATTTGGCAGTTATATATGCAAAATTTTGAACCATTTGCGCCAAAAAATAAAATAAAAATGTACTTCTAAATATATTGCAATTAAAGCAATTAATGTTAGGTAACACTAATGAGCATAGACGACACATGTTAATTGTACTGCAATCAACTATAGAAAAGTAAAATAAAAGAAAATTTTGAATGCAGTGAAATACATTTTTGGACTAATTCTTTTTATATAAAAGCAATATTTGATGAAACTAAAAGAAAAAATCATACTGCAATTTGATTAGTCGTGGAGAATAGTTATATATGCAAAATTTTGGACCATTTGCGCCCAAAAAAAAGTACTTCTAAATATATTGCAATTAAACCGATTAATGTTAGGTAACAATAATGATTGAAGGGCAATTATGTTGCCTGTTTCTTTACTTGTTCATTGATGTGCTTGAGAAACTGTTCATATATATATATATATATAGAGAGAGAGAGAGAGAGAGAGAGAGAGTAGATTACTAACACCTTGGGATATTGATGCTCAGAATATTATCCTGTGTCTTTTTCTATAAGCATAATATATGGATCTCGTGACAAAAATATTCAAATGTGATCCAAAGACTTGAAGATTAGTTGCGGCTAATCTAATAACTTCAAAACTAGGACAGGGAAATCAACATGTCTAACAAGTATGAAAGATTCTGTAAAACTCGAATTTTAAAGATATATATTGATCAATCTTCCTTTATAAACATTCCATCTCCATATGGGGGCAGGGAAATCATGATCAGGATAAATAATGTCGAGGCACACGCCACACACTGTATGGTCGATGGTTGGTAACCTTTGAGTGGAAAAGACACGAATTTTTAAGAAATTGAATGATTGTTTAATTGAGTGGATATGTAATAGATAGCTATTAAATATGTGTGAATTGGATGGTTACTTGATGAAGATGAAGTAGTTGGTAGCTTAAATTTTTTCATCCAAATAGTTTTAAAAAGTAAAAGTGGGACAAATAGTGGTTTTGGCTTAAATATGTAGACTAGTAGAGATTCATTTGGTAAAACATAGGCAGGAGAGAGAGAGAGTTTGCACGTTATTAGAAAAGTGGGCCATGTACATTTGAAGAGAGAGAATTAACTAGAACACATGTAAGCAACCTACTTGCCACAAATTATGCTTTGCTGATTGCTATAATTAGGCCTTTATTAAGTACATGAGAATTTACATTCAGACTAATTTAAAGTGTCAGCACAATGTCCATTTAATCTTCATTTAAAGTTTAATAATGAAAAGCAAAATAAATATCACACGCATGTAAATATTGTTAGTGTGTTAACAATTGAATGGTAAGTCTTTGAAATCTTAGGGCGTGTTTGACAACCGGCTAAACAATGAAAATTTCTATTCTTTTATTTCTAGGAGTAGATTTTGAACAAAAATCTGTTTGATAAAATTTTTGTTTCCAGGAACAAATTTCTAATTTTTGTTCTTGAAAGTATATTTGGAACATAATCAAGAAGTAAAAAAAAGTTGATTATTTATTCCCGAGAACAATTCTAGAATCAAGCCAACATATTTTTTATCTTGTCTCTTCTTTCTTTTTGTTCTTCTTCCCTCTCTCTTCTTCTTCAACTGTTGCTGTTGCCGCCATTGCCGTCCACTGCCACCATTGTCCACCACCCGTCACCACCGATCACTGGCATTCGGTTGGGCAAGGTCTAGCGAGCTCGCCAGAGGCTCACCCAGCCACTGGCGAGGCTTGACTTCACCCAAATTTGATAAGGTCGAGCCTCGCCAACGGCTAGGCGAGCTTGGCCTCACCAAATCTAGGTGAGGCCACTCACCCAATTGCGGGCAAGGCTCGACCGACGAGGCGTGGCCTTGTTGAGGGTCGGCAACGCTCTGGCAAGGTCGCTTGCCCTCGTCTAGCTAGTCGCCAGTCATCCCAAAGCCAGCGACCGGCAGTCCTTGAAGAAGGAAAGAAAGAAAAGAAGAAAATAATAATAAAATTATTAAAAAAATGATTTGGATTAGAAATTTCAAAATGGTATCAAATGCAACTTTATTCTGGGAATAAAATTTTTGGATAGATACGAAGTGACTTAAAATGCTTAAAAATTGTTCTCAAGAACAAAATCAAAAAGAATAATTTCTGAGCATAAATTATTCCCGAGAACATAATGGTTACCAAACGTATCCTTAGAATACATTCTTCGACCCACAAGTGCAAGATGATTGAAGTGATCTTGCCATAGACTCCTGGTTTTCATTTGCCAATTGCTATCTATCAAAGACCAAGCATCTTTCAAACATTTAACATTGTGAAGTGAAATCTAAGGAATTAACATCATTAAAAAGCAACTCTATTAAAATTAATTTTCAAATTTTGAAACTTAGAACCTACCATATTTGCAATTGAACTTGGCTTGTTTCCTAGTTTAGTTCTAGGATCTAGCGGAAATCAGTTTTTACTTTATTTTTTCAAAAATTAAGACAAATAATAGTTACAACAAAATAGTATGAACAACAAAATGGATCAAAATAATAAATTGATACAAAACAAGAATAAATATAAAGCAATAGGGAAGTTAAGTTCATTTAAGAAAAATCATTTTCTTCCAACTTCATGAAATAAGTTCTAATGCCAATTCTGGAATGGGTGGGTTCAATACCTAAGATCTAGAATCTACCCACATAATGTTTATTTCAAATTTTTGGAACCAAAAACCAAATTTAATTCCATGATCTGTACAGTGCAGATCCTAGGTAAAATCACACTGGTTGCACAGCCCTAGTGATCACATTCCTTTTTTTCTCTCGAAATGTCCTCAATTGATTATATTATCAATTCTATCGAGGACAAATCCGTGAACTAATAATTTTATTTTTTCTCATGTATTTCCATTTGAGGCTTTCCTTTTTGGTTCTCTTTCTATCTCTCGCTTTTTTTTTAGTCTGGTCCATTTTCTATTTCATTTTATCTTAAACCATATAAGCATTGTAATCGCTTTAATGCATTTTTGTCAATTGTCAAATGAAAATTTGTCTTTTCTTATTTTTTTTTCATCTCTATTTTTGTCTTGCACTTTTATATATTTTCAAAACATGTGAGTACCTTGACCAAAAAAAAAAACATGTGAGTACATTAGGAGATATTATATGTAAAACCAATTTTTTGTTAGACAAACTGTTTTTCCCCATCTTTCAATACATCATCACTTGTAAGCCGGTACTTACAGGCGCAAGAGAGGAGTTAGACTAAACCACATTAAAGAAGTTAATCAGCAAAACAAAAACCCGTCATAATATTGATGCAGAAATGCTAATTAGGATCTTGCAATTTAAGTCAATGTGAAAATTACTAGAGAAATGAACAAGAAACCTTAAAGGATACATTAATTTACATTGTTCGGTTTGAATATTAGTACCTATGGTCATAGGAAGAGCCACCAGTGAATAATCCATTATAATTGAAAAATCAAAGTCACAATTACTCGCGTGTTTAAGTGCTTTAATATCTAAATTAAACCCAAACTCAAAGATTACGTTTGGTCATCTGAATCTCTAACTAGGATAGGACTAGATATGATAGAATATGGATTTTGTTATATCATATCCATTATTTAATGATTACAGTAATAAAATTGAATATATTCATATCATGTCATGTAAAATGTTTGATATAAACGATATATCAATATAAATGAACCAAAAATTTTACAAATAAAGATGGCAAAAATTTCACACAATACTCTTATCTACTTTATTTTTATTTTATTTTCATTTTATTTTCCTCTGTTTTTTAATCAATTTCTTTTTTTGTTTCTTCTTCCCCTTCCATTATTCTCTAATTGCATTCCCTAGGAGCAGCTTTTCATGGTACTTTGACTCTTTTGTCGTGTCGATGTTCGATGCTTCTGATCAATAGGAAGAGGAGTATAAAAAAGCTTATGATTGGCATCTATTTGGGTAGATTTATTAAATAGTAAATTGTACTAATATATCTAAAATACTAAAACACCTAAAATATGTAGTAAGTATAAATATATATTTATATTTATATATTGAATTTATATTATAAGATAATTTTAAATCCCAATACATAATTAAAGATAAGATTAAATTAAATAAACTAAATTGTTATTTTTTGTTATTTTGAATTTCTTATATTAAAATTCAAATATTATTTATATTGAAATATAATTTTAAATTTGTTAATTTAAGAATTTTGTTGTTTAAGAAAAATAATTTTCTTATTATAGATATTTAGAAATCATATTAAGTTTTATCCTATTTCTTTCATGGAATAATTTTATCATACTTATATCTCACTTATATCCAACTTTATTATTTTTTGAGCAAGAACCAAAGATAGAATATGAAAATTTTATTCTATATCGATTTTTTTTTTCTGACTAAGAAAAGTGTTTAAAATAAATAACTTATTTGGATGTAAAGCTAAAGCACAGGTCGGTGCGGCTATCCAATATAATGTACGCTTTTCCATTCACATTCGTCCTTGTGCGGCTATGTCAAGAGCTCGCGGTGCGGGTCCTTCTTCCCTTCTTTTTCCTATTCACTTATGCCGCGACTGTGCTTCCTTGGAAACCACACCCAAATTCTTCCTCTTTTATAAGGGTTATCAACTTTACTTCTTTTTGACCTGGACCCACCACACGAGCCAATATATAGCATAGAATATGCGTGCCCATTACCTTTGTCCTGTAGTGGGTTTCTTCTTTGTTTTATACATATCCAAAGAAAGTGCCTCCCTCTATTTTTTTAATAAATCAAATTCTTCCAATGAATCGGTTTTGTACACGATTTAAACTCAAGACACAATTTAAAAATTCTCTACCTTAGCTCAACATTTATAGCCAAATCATAGTACTCATCATCATGTTGCTTTCCCATAGTCTAATGAGCACTCACTCTCTATAAATGTCAATTGAGCTCAAACAAAACTTGAGCTTCATTACTGAGTCTCAATTGTAGCAATTTTCTTCGCAACAACCTTACCTTTCGCCAAGACATCTCGGATGAAATGGTACTTTATGTCCATAGACTGCATTCACTTATGATGAACCGTATTATATGCCTAATATATGGCACCTTGATTATCACAGGTATATCAACTCTTTTCTGTTCCAACCCAAAGTCCGTAAACAAACCTTGTAGCCATATCACCTCCTTTGCTATAAGGACCAAATGCCATATATGCTACCTCACTCAAAGATAAAATGTGGTCCTATAAAGACACCTTCCAACTCACTATATCCCTTGCTAACGTAAACACATACCCTACTAAAGATTTGCACTCATCCAAGTCACTAGTGTGATCCAAATCCATATACCCTGTGACCTCACTACCATTAATGTCCATTTAGTATATTATACTCACGTCTGTCATCCCCTTTAAATATCTGATAATCCACTTCATAGTTTTTCGATGAGTTTTACTGAGATGCTTTATGTGATAGCTAAGTACATCCACAGCTTGTGGAATATCAAGCCTGAGCATACCATAGCATACATAATACTACCAACTACACTAGAATAGGGAACACAAGGCATATGTTCCTCCTCCTCCTTAATCTACCTTTTAAGCCCCTACGGAAGGGAGTCCCACATCGCTTGGGAGAAGCCCTCTAACCTACTTGATAATCGCTGCAGCTCCCTTCACCTCATAAGATGTCTTTTAAGGCTGAGTCCTCCTAGATTGGCATCAAAGTTAGGTTAAGGTAGATCCAGGTGTATGTTAAAACCCTGCGGAAGGGAGTCTCACATCGCCTGGGAGAAGCTCTTTGATCTACTTGATAACCGTTGCGGCTCCCTTCACCTCTCAAGATGTCTTTTGAGGCTGAGTCCTCCCAAATAAAATGTTTCGCTAAAGGTATGGTCACGAATTTCACTAATTGCATGCTAAAACGTGTAATAACCTTTGTAAAATATTTCTTTTGAGATGAACGTAAAACTCCTACAATCCTATCACACAAAACCTCCATACCCAATATCGTATTTGCAATACCTAAATTTTTAATCTCAAACTTAGCATCCAACTGCCTCCTCAAGACATCAATATCAAAGATATTTTGAGTTGTTATCAACATGTCATCAACATATAATAATAGATAAATCAAATGCTAATCCTCCAATCTCCTAAAGTAAACATGGCTTTTCATTTAACTTTTCAAATAATCTTGACTAGTCATGAAAGCATCAAAAAGGCTTACACCACTAAGAGACTATTTCAACCCATCAAAGATTTCTTTAATAAACAAACACGATCTTCCTTATCCAAAATAACAAATCCCTCATGCTACCTCATCTCAATCCAATCTTCCAACTCACCATGAAGAAACGTCATTTTCACATCAAGTTGCTCCAGCTCAAGATTCTGTGTAGCAACTGAGGCAAGTAATACATAAATAGAAGTATGTCTTATCACAGAAAAGAACACCCCGTATAGTCAATTCCTTCCTGCTATGCATACCCCTTTGCAACAAGTCTTGCCTTATATCTAGTTGCCCCCAACACTGGGAATGCCCTCCTTCCATTTGGAGGACCATTGGTTTCCAACGATCTTCTGACTCTCGGGTACTTTAACCAATCCCCATGTCCGATTTCAATAGTGTGATTCCATCTCTTTTCATAACTACTAGCCTCTACCATGGCTCACTACTAGCCATCACCTCAGAGTAAGATGGATGCTCGCTTGTCTCCAACTTATCACCTATAGTAAATGTATAAGCAAAGTCAGTATAACCATAATGTACCAATGGTTTAATTTGCCTTCTTTATATGCTCATGGCTATAATGTGTTAATCCCGTGTTGGTTATTTAGTATCACCAACTTCAGGAACCATGGCCTCATTTATAGTCTCAATCTGTGTTACCTTCGAGGTCTCCGAAGTCTTCACTTGAAACTCCACCTCACTACTGACACCACGATTTATTTGCTCTGCTAGTAATGTCTCAAGACTCCTCTATCAAACAATCACTGTCTCATCAAAGATCACGTCTCTGCTAATTAGAAAACCGGGTGATCTTTGATTAAAGCACCACAACCAATAGCCTTTCACCCCACGGGCATAACCTAGAAATATGCACTTCTACATACTCAACTCAAGCTTACCATCACTTATATGAGCTTATGCAGGACATTTGAATACTTGTAATTTGGAGCAATTAACAAGTTTCCCCAACCATACTTCCTCAAAAGTCTTCCACTCTATAGTAGATAATGGGGATCAATTAACCATGTAAAATGCCATGTCACTACTTCAACCCAAAATTCCTTGCCTAGTCCTACGTGTGAAGCATGCACCAAGCTCGCTCAAGTAAAGTTCTTATGTTTCGTTCTACAACACCATTTTGCTATGGTGTCTTGGATACTATGTAGTGTCTCACAATCTCTTCTCTCTCACGGAACTCGATAAAATCTTTGCTACAAAGCTCGATGCCATTTTCGGTTTTCATGGCACTTGATTTGTTTATCTAACTGCTTCTCAATCAATACCTTAAATTTCTTGAACCCAGAAAGTATGCCCGTATCTTTCTTGAATAGTTGTCGATAAATGTTAACATATACAGAGCACCTTCTTTCAAAGGAACCGGAGACAAGCGTTAGACATTTGAATGAATATACTCAACTGCTTGCTTAGTCGAATGAAAAGTTATAGTAAACTTAATTCGACACTACTTCCCAAAAATGTAGTGGTCACACAAGTCCAGCTTTCCTCACTCGGCATAGTTATACTTGCCTCACTCATGTGACCCTACCTCATATGCCATAACTTAGTCAATCTAAAGTCTGATTCACCTAATGAAATTGTAGAGAGTATTGTCACGGTCTTTCCCAGTAGTTGATAAAGAATATTCACTTTCTTCCCTTTCATCGTTGTCATGGCACCTTGAGAGATTTTCAATATTCCACCTTCAACATGTATTCACACCCGATATCATCAAGTGTCCCCAGAGAAATAAGGTTTTCTTTGGCTTCGGTGCATGCCTCATGTCTATCAATGTGCGCATTGCCCCATCATGCATCCAAATCCAAACTATTCTTATTCACACATCCTTGCAAGCTTCATTATTCCCCATCATAACTCTACCACCATATACAATCTAGTAAGTAGTAAACCAATCTGTCATATGATAAAAACACCCCAAATCTAGCACCCATCCATCTCCTAACGAATCGGCAATCACACACAAAATGGCCTCTGCATTACTAGTACTATCCTCGGTGAACGTTCACCACACTGCTTGTGGCATTTTGCATATCACCTCAGTTTCTTAGCATAAAGCAATCTCTCCTATTGTGGCTCTCCTCATAACACTGAAAGCACTTCACACGTCCTTTGAACTTTTTATGGCGTGATTTCGACCAGCTTTTACCTCTGTTGTTGCTATTGGACCCCTGATGTTATTCTCCACCTCAAGTCACTAGTCCATGCACTACCTCATGCGCTTGACCATTATCTTGCAATTTTTCTATTAGTCCTTAAAGGACAAAGCAGACTTTACTGCTTTCGAGGTATCTTAGTGCACCCCCGTAGTAGTAAATCAGTAAAGTGCTCCCATGACCTTGGTTAAAACACTGACAAATCATGCCCTACTCTTCATCATCTAGAATATTACCAACGTTTTTTAAATCCATCATGAGTTTATTAAGCTCGTTTAAGTGGGGCCTAATTGGCGTACCTTCTGTATATCTAAACTAGAACATCCTCTTCAACATGTAAGTGATTGTTGAAACCCTTCATTACATAAAGTGCATGTAGTTTAGCCCACAATGTTGCGGCATCCTTCTCCTCGACCACCTTTATTAACACTTCATCTAATAGGTTAATAAGAATTATACTAATTTTTTTATCACAAAAAAATTCAAACAGGTACACTCGTGACAAGTTTACCCAAATTAATTTTTTTACCATAAAAAATCTCAAACTTGTACATTTGTGACAAATTTACTCTCCATTAGTTTTCGTTAAATTGAATTAATACATGAAAATCTAAGGTAAAATCCTAAATTAGTACACTTGTCAATTGCCACATATTATTCGACTTGGCAATTTGACAATAAAATTTAAGAGAAACTAATGGATGATAATTTTATTACATGTGCACCAGTTTAGGGTCTTTGATTGTATAAAAATAAATTTGGGATAAATTTGTCACAAATCTATCAGTTTAAAGTTTTTCATGGTATTAATTCTTGTTTAAATACATACAAGCTTTTGAGTTTGAAGGATACAAATTAAGATAACAAATCAAGGATTTATGTCCATGCATGTATATATATCTTTTTCTCATGTTAATTATTTTGCCCTTTCATTGTAGATTTATAGTTAATAGTGTTTGCGGGACCCGCCGCTATTTTCTAATACATAATTATAGCCGGAATTGAGAGGTCCAGTCGCTCCCTTACTCGCCACTGGATATTTCTTTTTATTTTTTATTTTTTATTTTTTTTACGAGTCGCCATTGGATATTTCAACTTGCTATCTTTAGACCATTGGCGTCGGTTGCGGAAAACACCCTTTAGCAGTACGTGCGTATAAAAGTGGGAATCAACAATATTTTGATGATTGAACATTTGCCGCCCCATATCATATTTCAATTTGGTCATTCTTTCTATTAATATGTTCTGAAGTTTTAATGTACGCCTTCATACACATATCTAAAAGAATCCGCTTGTCAGTGTAGAGATTAGAAATTTCAAAGCGGGTTAATTGTTTGACAAGAAAAAAGCTTGTTTGACAAAACATATTTGAAAGGTAAAAGATCACTCTACTGAAACTTGGATTTCCTTTGAAACAATGTAGCAATAATGTTGATCACTGGCAGATCGGGAAAATCAGTGACTACGTATAGTAGACAATTTATACAAACACAACAACGTTAGGAAAGTTCAACAGACATAGGTATTTATTCGCATCTTACAGCCTTGTCAATGACCAATCGCCATGTTTCTTGTAGGTGGCAAAAACGGAAGACAACAGACAAGTTGCCAGTATTGGACAAGGCGGCGGAACTGATGATCAAGTAAACCAGATCATGAGCTTGATGAATATTAATGACAAGGATGAGCGGATCGTTGTTGTCATCCATGGAGAAGGTGGGACTGGCAAGACGACTCTCGCAAAACTCATATACAACCAAGTCTCTTGTGATTTTGATGGGTGTAGCTTCCTTACTGATATTAAAGAAGCGACTCAAGTAGTAGGAGGGCTTCAGCTTTTGCAAACTAAATTGGTTTCCGATGTTCTAAAACGGGAAATTGAGGATGTTGCTTTTGTCAACAGGGGAATTGAGTTTATCAGGGACTTATTTTGCAACATGAGAGTTTTGATTATCCTTGATAACGTGGAAAATGCGTTTCATGTCCAGAAACTCATCGGAGATTGCTTTGATTGCTTTGCTTCTGGAAGTAGGATCCTTGTAACCACCAGAAACAGTGTCGTCCTGGAAGAATCTCCTCAGATCCGGACATATCATGTTAGTCGTTTGAATAAGGATAAGGCTTTTCAACTCTGTAGGCAGTATGCATCTATGATGACTTCGTCATTACGTAGCAACTTCAATCTTTCGGAACATGCTCTTATTGTAATGGCAGGACGCCTATTGTTTATTGAAGTTATGGCTGCAGTCTTCAATGGTAAAACGCAGGAGGAATGGAATAACTTACTAGGGCGGCAATGGTCACCATTCAGGCAGTGGGATTTTCAAAGAATTTTAAAAGAAGGATATCAAACAGTAGATAATAAGCAGATATTTCTGGATATTGCCTGCTTCGCTACTGGCATAGATAGCCGAATTGCTTGGTACCTGTGGGATGACACCTCTTTTCTGCCTTCTAGTGAAATTGTGAGACCCCTAGCCAAAATTGGAGAAAACAATCAGATATGGATGCATAGCATGTTGAGGCGATTTGGCAGAGAAATCGTTTGTTGGGAGAGTCTTACTGATCCAGGAAGGCGAAGTAGATTATTTAATCATGAAATAGCTCTCGATACGATAAAGCGGAAAAAGGTGAAAGTTTGGTGTTGGTGTACTTCTTCTTCTTCTTCTTCTTTTTTAGATATATAGTGAATCGCAAGAAATACTTATGTTCACCGCCAATGGAGAAGAACTATTTCGCCAGATACTATTAACATATGACCATCTGTGAAATTTACGTTGTTAGTCATTTTTGCTAAGACTGTTTCCTAACAGGATACGTGTAGAGAAGAGACACCATCCTCACTACTTCTATTTGTTTTTCTTGTCCATACAGGGAACAGAAAAGGTTGAGGCACTCTGCCTTAACTTTCAGTGCCATACTTCGGACAAACTTACTCCAGAAGATTTTGAGAGCATGGCAAACCTACGGTTTCTTCAATTGGATCATGCAGACATTGCTGGAGATTTCGCTAAAGTTTTTCTAAATTTAAGGTGGCTCCGTTGGCGAGGGTGCCCTCAACATCTGCAAGTAACTAATTTTCACTTGGGAAACTTAACCATTCTCGACTTGTCATGGAGCAAAGTCACGAAAGACTGGGAAGGCTGGGATCAGATAGAGGTAGTGCACAATTTATTGCTATGGTGAAATCGCTTGGTCTAATGTAACTATTCATAAAGTGAGCTCATGCAAATATTTCTCCTATTTTGCAGATGAAGAACTTGAGAGTTCTAGATCTTACAGGTTGTGCTGACTTATTAGTCACTCCTAAGTTCTCTGGCTGCAAAAATCTGGCCATATTGATTTTGGAGCGATGTTCTCAATTGGTCAAGATAGATCATTCCATCAGCGATTTGAAGTGCTTGGTCTCCCTGAATTTGAAGTTCTGCATAGAGCTCAGCAGGTTGCCGGTAGAAGTGGGTCACCTAACAGCTTTGAAAGAGCTCCTCATCGACGGGACTTCAGTACAAGAAATTCCCATCTCCATCGGTCATTTAAAGCAGCTGGAAACTCTGACTGCCTCAAACTGCTTCTCATTGAGTCAACTACCCAGAACAATATGTCACATGACAAATATCATACTTCTTTCCCTGGATGGCTCCAGGATTGCAGCACTTCCTGATTCCATTGGAGAACTAGTCCGTCTTAAACACTTGTCATTAAGGGATTGCCATCGACTAAGAAAACTTCCAATCTCCATTGGCAACATAGGAAGATCATTAGTCGAGTTAGACATGTCAGGGACAAGGTTGTCCAAGTTTCCAGGTTCGATAAAAAATCTGCAGAATTTGAAGGTGCTGAGAATGGATTCTTGTTTCTTTACTGAGTTCCCTCCTGATATTGGAGAGCTGACCAGCCTCATAGAGATACACGCCTCCTGGTGTCGAAGTATCGAGGGGGCCATTCCTAACAACATCACGAAACTGCATAATCTGAGAATCTTGAGGCTGCGACATTCGAGAATTTCGAGCATACCGACAGAGATCCACCAACTTTCCAAACTTCAAATCCTCGATTTACTTCACTGCAACATGATCAAAGAGTTGCCCAGACTTCCCTCTAGCATAACGGTTTTGTATGTAGAGGACGAACTTAAGTCATCGCATCTGCCATAGCTAGGAAAGCTATGACAATGTGATGAAGATTACTAGGCTCCAAAGACCATGGAGGAATGATGGCCTTTCCATTTACTTCATGTTTTCATTCCAAATTTGAATATGAATACCACCCAGAACTTTATGCGTATGTATTTATACCATATTCAAGTATTACAGAAACTAAGAGATGCACAATTAATAAATGGGATTAATATCATGGAAAACTTCAAATTAGTACACCCGTGACAAATTTACTCCAAATTAATTTTTTTTATCACAAAAACCCAAAATTGATACATTTGTGTCAAGTTTACTTTCCGTTAATTTCCATTAAATATGATTAATACAATGAAAAATTACAAATCAATATACTTATGACAAATAGAGGGTAAAATCCCAAGCCGGTGCACCCGTCAACTATCACATGTTGTCCAACTCAACAATTTGACAGTAAAGTTTAACGAAAGTGAATGGAAAGTAAATAAGGTATACTAGTCTAGGATTTTTTTGTAGTAAGAATTAGTTTTAGGTATGTTTATTATAAATATGCCAATTTAGAGATTTTGGTAATATTAACCCTAATAAATATTACACAATCAACTCACACATTTATTGCAATTCCATTTCTCATCCTCAAGACTCCCTCTCAAGCTGGGGGCATAAATATCATGTATGGCAAATACACACACATACTTGACTCAAGGACTACGTAGAGCTTCAATGAATACATCGGCTACCGATCATTAGTTCCAAAAAACACAGTCTTGATTTCCCAAGACAATAGCATTTTTCCAAAAAAATTATTGTCAACCTCTATATGCTTTGTCCTCTCATAAAAAACAGGATTCAAAGCAACACGTATCGCTGCTTGATTATCACAAAACAACGCCATCGACTGCAACTGCATCATACCCAAGCTTCAACTCATACGTACCAACTCCTTGAAATGTATTTCCAATTCTGAATTTGTCTGAAGAAGCCAGGAAATAGGCCAGCTACAGACTCGTCTTCATTAACAGCAATATCAAGCATGAGAGGTTTTAAAAGATTGGTCGGTACCTCATCAATCATACTAGGACTTCCCTTTTCTTCCATCCCCCATATTGAAGGTGATGTGAACAGCAACACCTTATAACGCTGATCACTTATCAAATGGCATATTTAACAATGAAACTCTTCTCCATGATCTCTCCTTTTGTTTCAAAAAACCTTCATATCCATTTGCCTAAAAGAGCTTGAAGAACAAACCATTTTCTTCTGGTAGCCAGTCCCCATCTGAATATAAGAACAAATTGAAGTCCAGTGGATTAGATGAAATCTGGACATATCATCATCAGGTCTCCTGACAACAGAAATCTCTTTGCAAATTCTCTAATATGTTTGCAACATAGGAACTGAAAGAAGTGACAAAAAGTTAGTAGGTTAGTCTCAACAAAAACCCCTTAATAATAATAATTATTCTAACCCCTTTGGACAAAAACCTCATCCAACTGGCCAGCTTCCCGCCATTCTTCTCAATGATTCCCTTTCAAACAGATTCACAATTCAAATGGGAACCCACCAGCAATCCCAATAAGCTATTTGAACAGCATCCATATGTGCAACCAATAACTCCAGCTAGGTTAGACACCTCAACCATCACCGTGTTTCAAACAAAAATAGTGTCCTTTAGTATACAATGCGCCAAGGGAGACATACTCCACATCAATGGAAGTGGGTCATAATTCTTTTGACTCACAGAAGTCAGATTTTCAAAGACCATAGTGCTTGTTTATTAGCTCCAAACAGCTATATTTCTCATATTTGCAATCTTTCTGTTTCTCCAATTTGCTCAGAGATGATGCAGCCAGGATGCTACAGGATCCTGGTAAAACAAGAAATAGCCTCAGAATCTACATTATACAGGCACAGAATCTTTTTATGAGCAATCATAAAGGTGATAGAGAGCTCTCATCTATTTAATCATGCCCATTTTGCTAAAGCATGCCTAGTGACCAAGAAGTCTCTTGAAGATGTCATGCAATCTCTTTAATCAATGGGAGAGTTAAATTACCAAAAATTCTGAAGGAACAAGATACCAAAAGTACTTATTCATAATGAAGCTCCACGCACCCACTAAAGACAAAGATAGATCAGAAAAATTTCTATTAAAGTAAGGTACGGCCAACTTCTTATGAACCAGAAGCTTATTTTCTGAAATGGATGAAAAATAAAGCAGAACAGTTGTCAAGCATATAAAATAAGCATACTGGGGTGAAGGATATACAAGAAGTCCATGACCATCATGAAATCATGACATTTGTATCAAATAGAAAATAATGAGCATCTACGGTGTTGGTAGAAACAGTAACAAGCATCATTAACTCTGACCTTCAATCATATCCTTATGGTCTTGTCTGCTTCTTTCATTGTTCTCTAATCAATTCAGGCAATAAGTCAGCAGCCTCTTTCCCTTTCTCCCAGTGCACAAATCCTTCTACAACTGCCTTCCATGTTTCCTCGTCCAGAGCACATCCATCACCCATCATTTCCTCAAACACTTGAGCAGCTTTATCTATATCTCCTTTCCTAAAGAAATATCGAACAAGAGTACTGAAAGTCAAAGCATCAATAGAAATTCCCCTGGCCCGCATGCTTAGGTAAAGCTGATAAGCACGATTTATTTCACCATGACCAGCAAGGCCTTGAACAACTGCATTGTGGATTCTGACATGAATAGACCAAGTTAAACGATTGGGAGAGATTCCTTCTAGTATCATCTCATCAAGGGAGTTGGCAGCCTCCTGAAATTTGCACTTGTCGCAAAAGCCAGCAATGATCTTGCCATATAGTCCCGCATCTGGTTTCAAACCCTGAAGCTTCATCCTGTCAAGAGTCTCCAAAGCTTCATAAACTTTCCCTTCTTTACAGAGCCCATGGATTAAAGTGCTGTAAGTTATCATATTGGGCCTCAGCCGTTTCCTAACCATCATGTCCAAAAACTCCATTGCTTGAGAAGAACACCCACTCTTGCAAAATCCATCCATTAATGAACTGAAAGTAAACACATTAGGCTCAATACCTTTGCCCATCATCTGTTCAAACAATCCAAAAGCTTCATTTAAATTCTCAGATTGACAGAGACCGTGAATCATTGAAGTGTAGGTGATTACACTAGGTGAACAACCTTTTGTCTCCATCTCTTCAAACAATTTCCTGGCATCCCCAATTCTCCCCCATTTACACAATCCATTTATCAAAGTACCATATGTATATGAATCTGGAATAAATCCACGATTTGGCATCTCATAAAATATCTGAAGGGCAGAATCCATCGTTCCACTATTCTTGCACAAAGCTTTGATCAAAACATTGAGGGACGCAACCGTAGGTGATACACCAATCACCCTCATGTGTTTATAAAATCTAAGAGCTAGTTTCAATTGGTTCTCCTCAACAAGTATATCCAAAATAGTGACGTATGATTTGGGTGAAGGTTTGCATTGGAAGCGCTTCATCCTCTGGAATACCCTCAATGAATCCAGCGGCCTGTGAACCCGCCCGTAGCCTCTGCAGATGGAGAGAAATATGTCTTCTGTAAGATTACATTGCTCTTCTTTCATTCTCTGAAGAAGCTCTTCCGCTGTCCAGAACTGATTTGCAGAGACCAATTTCGATATGATAAGACTAAAGGTTTTCTCATCATGATGAAAACCATTGCTATATTCTGCTGTTGCCGAATCAAAGATCAGCATTGCCCTCTGTACATCCCTTTCAGCCCTAATAAGCTGCTCTACTTGGGACGTCGTAATTTTATTAGACCATTTGATTCTACTGGCCATTGCAGCAAACTTTTTAGCCTGATCACAGCTCAGGCGAAATTGAAAAAATGCGCTGACCTCCGCTCACAAAGAGATGATCCACATTGGGCTTTCAGCAGAATGAATGAGCCAGGTAACAATCATCTAATAACTGTGCCGGTCACCATGAACGCAGTAAATCTGCATCAAACAAAGAATTTTATTTCTCCCACATATAATTTACCAAGATTTTACAATCAATGAAAGAAGAAAAATCATGCAGACGAGGAAAAAAAAACATATTTCAGCCTAACCGATCTCTTAAAAGGGAAAAGCAAGAAGAGGGTGCAATCACAATTCCCAAGATACACACGCATCTTCCACTCGTCATTAAACAGCCCGAAAAACAATCTAATCTAGCAATAAAAGCAAATGCAGCGAAAGCTCGACAAGAAATTTTTATCGCGGTTCGCTTTTGCACTCATTTCTTGCAAGAACACTCAAAGAAATGCATCGAGAAGTTGATTCTCTGGGTAAGTCGGGTCGGATTACATTGGATATCACAATGCCATTCGTCCTGGAACTTCCATCAAACACATGGCGTGCAAGGGATGCTCGTCGAACGCGATGAACTCCGTCACCATCGGTGCGCTAAACACCATAGCTGCACCGTCGCTGGCGACACGGAACCACCAAAATAGTGGGTCATTTGAGCTTTGCTCAAATCCTGCAGTTGCGAAAAGAACATCGCATCTTGATAAGAAAGCCTGGACAAAAGTAGCATAACCCGGAAGCTTGCCTTCGTGGAGTTCTCGTCGAAGTTGGCGGTGGAGGTGAGACCGCTGAGGGGGCTGACCGCCGACGGGCGCGTTCTGTTGCGGCGGCGGCGCGCGACGGAGAGGAGCAAGCTCGACGTCGACGGCCGGACTCGGAGCTGTGCTTGTTTTAACGTATATATGTATTTCGACATTAATAAGATAGGACGAAAACCAGGAACTTTTTTTTTTTGTGCGATTCAGCTAAAATAAAAGGTTTCTTTTTTTTTTATTCGAACTGGTTTTTTTCTGTTAAGATAATAACGGAAAGGGAAAACATAAAAAAAAAATTAAATTATTGCACATTTACCATAATGTTTTTATGATGTCAAAAATCATAAATTATTCTCATTGAGACACATTTATTTTCCATTATAGTTTCATTCAAAATAACTATCAAAAAGCTAACATAAATCGAACATGACATTTTTAGGCTACGTTTGGCAGTTGGAATAAAATTCAAAATAGGATAAATTTTATCATTTCCTACATTTGACGCTTACTTAAGATAGAATAAAGTTGCATATAAATGAAATATAAATCGGATAAAATTATCTTATAGGGGAAATGAGATAAAAGTGGATAAGATATCTAAATCTATAATAAGAAAGTTATTTTTTTTCAAACAATCAACTTCTTAAATTAAGAAAATTAAAATTGTATTTTAATAATTAATATTTGAATTCTAATATAATAAATTCAAAATAATAAAATAATAAAAATTTATTTATTTAATCTAATCTTAATTATATTTATATATTTGAATTTAATTCTATTTTATAGTATAAATTCAACATATAAATTTAAATATATACTCATATTTATTTCATATTTTAGTTGTCTTAATATTTTAGATATATTAATACAATTTATTGTTTAATAAACTTTTATTGGAGAATGATGGAAGGAGAAGAAAAAAATAAAAAAAGAAATTAATTAAAAAAGAAGAGGCAAATAAAATAAAATAAAACTAAAGTAGGCTCTTGTGAAAGATTTTTACTATTTTTATTTATAATTTTTTTTGTTTATATATACTAATTATAATGTATTGATATAATATGAATATATTCAGTTTTATTACTGTAATGACTAAATAATAGATAAAATATAACTAAATCATATTATTTTCAGTTCTATCCTAACTAAAAATTTGAACGATCAAATATAACTTTAGGGACAAGTGGGTCCAATGAAGCCATACGTGAGCGCCACATTAGAAAAAAAAAAGATTTTAACGAAGGAAAAAAAAAATTTGCACCGCCGATGGTCTTCCTCTCAAGGAAGAGCAGTACGGAGTTTCAATAATGTCAAGCTTGAGCGGCTGCCATGGCCTCTCCACCTCGAAGCTTGGCTTGTCTGACCTTGACCATCGAAACTCACAACCGCCATGACCGCTCTAGCTAGAAGATTGGCTTAAGGGTCTAATTTAGTCCTTCAAAGCTAGCAGGTAGTCGCCAGTTGCCATGGCCAAGCTTCGAATTTGCAGGTGGTCCCCAGCCGCCATGGCCAAGCTTCGAAGCTCATGACTGCCATGACTGCTCTAGCTCAAATCTTGGCTTGAGGTACGACCTCGACCTTTGAAGCTTCGAAGCAGCTTGAAGGTCGAGCTTTGAAGCTCACAGCCGCCGCCATGGCCGCTCAAGCTCAAAGCTTGGCTTGATTGTCTGTCCTCCATCTTCAAACCTCGTGAATGGTCGGGCAACCGCCAACGAGCACCATCGGAGGAGTTTGGCCGAGCGATTGAAGACGATGAACACGGTGAACAGTACTTTGCAAAGTATTGGAGAAGACGATGACTAGTGCAATATCTTCCTTTTTAGTTTTTAATTTTTGAAAATGTGGCACCACAATAAAGCCACTTGCCCCTAAAAGTGTCACGTTGGATCCACATTAACTTTTTAAATGTGATTTTAGATGGAATTGTAAGGAAGGGTAATTGTGTCACAATTAATATAATTTGAAATTTTTTGTGATCTCTACCCTTGGTTAAAAGATATCTTTGTCTGGTTGATGTGGATCTTAGGAAGTCGACAACACTAAAGGGGGAGGAGACTAATACTAGCCCATATTGCTGACTAGATCGTGAAAGTAACAAGTTGTAAGAGTTAATGAAAATGGTCAATACTACCAAAATAAATAAATAAATCAAATTAATATATTTGTGATAAGTTTACCTTAAACTTATTTGTTTATCATAAAAAATGTCAAATTTGTACATTTGAAATAATTTTATTGCAAACTAATTTTCTGAACATCAAAAACTCTAAAGTAATACATTTATAACAAATTTATTCTCCATTTATTGCCATTAAATTATATTAATATTACGAAAAATCATAAACTAGTATATCTATGATAAATAGAAGGTAAAACCCCAAATAAGTACATCCCTCAATTACCAAGTGTCATCCATACAATTTAATGGTAATATTTGATGGAAACTCAAAAATAATAAATTTATCACAGATGTACCAATTTAATACTTTTGGTGTTCAAAAATTTAATTTAGGATAAAATTGCCCATTTCCAAGTTTGAAGTTTTTCATAATATTAACCTTAATGAAAAATAAGATACTTTAGGGATGAATTTTAACCCTCTAGCTTATCAGTTCCTTCAAAAATACTCCATGAATTTTGATATGCTTTTTAAGAATGTCTCACGTCACACAATTATAAAGTTTAACAAGACGATATATGCACAATGATCTCCCTCACTCTGATATTCTACTATTAAAATATCTTAATAAAAAGTACCGCCTCCGCTCATTAGCCTAAGCTTTTAAGAAAGTCGGTATTAGCCCCCTAAATCTCACATGGGAGGTCTCCGTGCCTCAACCATCAGTCCACGTTTGCCTAGTCATCCATCAGTCCACGTTTGACTTTGCCCAAGCACCTAAATTATGATGTATCAAGTGGTTTTGTTTACCCAATCATTTGGTCCCAACGTAATGGAACCCATGGATGGGCAAACCCCATTTTCCTGCACTAGCAATAGGCTATCAATAATTTGTACAATTACATGAGGACTTTGCCTAAGAACCTAAACTATGATGTCTCCCGTGGTCATTTGTTTAACAAATGCAGTGGATCCCATGTATTTGCAGCCCCACTTTCCTACACTAGGCTATCAATAATTCATACAAGACTATCCCGACACATTGTTTAGTCTTCTTTTTTGGCCACTTGGGGACCTAAATGTTCACCTTTGATTATAAAAAGTGCCTAAGTGCCCATCGCCTTTTGTATATCCTCAAGGAAGCAACCGAACACCCATCCAAACTTTGTCTGACGCAAAAGCATAGAGAGCGAAAAATGAGTTCCGCTCAAAACCAAGTGAAACCCTGCCATGAAGAAGAAGAAGAAGAAGAAGACCCATGCCTCAAAGCCCTCCTGTACTCTAGCTCTCAAGTCTTCCCAAGGATCCTGCACGCCGCGGTCGAGCTCGACCTCTTTGGTATCATAGCCCAAGCGGGCCCCGGGGCCTACATGTCGCCCCCCGAGGTGGCCGCCCACCTCCCTGCCCGGACCCCTGAGTCGGCCGAGATCATTGACCGGGTTCTCCGTTGCCTCGCGAGCCACTCGCTCCTTGCGTGCAAGTCCGAGACACTCGACGGCGGGAGGACTGTGGAGAGGCAGTACGCGATATCGCCGGCCGGGAAGTACTACGTCAAGGATGAGGATGGCAGCTCTGTCGGCTCGCTCTCTCTCTTCGCCTTCCACCGAGCTACCATTGACGTCTGGTGAGTGGAAATTCCTTCGTTGTGAATACATGACCTATTTATGATATGAAAGATATTACTTGGGACAGGCTCAAGATACGCTATCTTCTTAACACCCAACAAGAGGAAATTAGATGGAGCGATGAAATTTGAATCAAACAAAACCTTATTTACCTTTTTTTGCAATTACAGGCTCCAATTCAAGGAAGCAATTTTGGGAGGAGGAGGCAACTTGTTCCAAAAGGTCCATGGCAAGACCATTTTCCAGTGCATGAAGGAGGACTCGTCCCTGAACAAGCACTTCAACGACGCGATGGCCGGCCTCTCCACGACGCAGACGAGGAAGATCCTCGAGGTCTACCATGGGTTTGATGGGATCATGACTCTAGTTGACGTCGGTGGCGGAAAAGGCGCGACACTTAACATGATTGTCTCAAAGTACCCCTCAATCAAGGGCATCAACTTCGATTTGGCCCAAGTCATCGAACATGCCCCTTCCTATCCCGGTACATTAATTATCACATGCTTCCCTGGCTTAGTTGCGCTTATTTAGGTTCCAATTATTTAGCACAAAATCATGTTTGCCAAAAATTAGAGGCATTATTGTTCCCAAATTAGGCCTACAATTACATTAGTAAAAATGGCGCGCAGGCGTGGAGCACGTCGGAGGGGACATGTTCCTGAGTGTCCCGGAGGGCGACGCGATCATGATTAAGGCAAGCTTCGTGAATCCTTCTCATTAATTATAATACTCAAACGCGAGCCATGTCCTAACTTTATATGACTCCGCAAATTTGGCAGGGCACGTGCCACAATTGGAGCGACGAGTCGTGCATAAAGTTACTGAAGAACTGTTACAAGGCGTTGCCGGCGAATGGGAAGGTGATCGTGATGGACTTCATAATGCCAGACGAGCCGGAGGATACAATGGCGTCTCGATATGTGTCACTGCTCGACAACGCCATGTTGATCCAGCCAGGAGGGAAGGAGAGGACCGAGAAGCAGTTCGAGTACCTGTGCAGAGAAGCAGGATTCACAGGCTTTAAGGTCGCTGCCCGAGCTGTGTCTGCACTGGGAGTGATTGAATTCACCAAGTGATCGAATGAAACTCCATGATGCTTCTGAGACGATGTTCTGCTTTCTTTTCTCGTTAGTCTCTGTCGGATTTGTACCTCTTTGTCCAGGACCAGGTGGTCTTACCTTGTGTGCACGAAGCAAATAGGCATTCTGGAATTCAATGAATATGAAATGCTTTGGAAGGGATTTTTCTGCCATCGAGATTTTTCTCTTTTGGTTTAGCCTTAGCTCTCTTTGTAGATAGGGTTAATATCATAAAAACTCCAATTGTTATATTTATGAAAAAAATTACCTAAACTAGTATATATGTAACAAACGGAGGGTAAAACCTCAAATCAATACACCCGTCAACTACCGTGTGTCATCCAACTCAACAATTTAATGGTAAATTTAAAAAAAAAATAAGGAGATATAAATTTATAACAAGTGTACTATTTTAGGATTTTTCATGATAGTAATTCTTTTTTTAAAATAAGCAATAAGATGATTGTAAGTTGAATGGAAAAGATCTCAACATAAGTATATTATGGCCCAACAACTCATGCAGCCATAGATGGCATGTGAATTATTAGACGTGTAAATATAGCAGGTACGAATGAAAATTCGATTTCTATATTAGGACCGCAGCCTGCTCGAGTGAACTATTTTCATATCAAAGCTCAACTCAGCTATTTAGTCGAGCTACCTAGTTAAATTTAGCTTTAGACTCACGTGGAGTTTGACCACTTTACCAGTGAGATCAAGCAGCTTCCTAGCAACTTGACTCACTTCCATCCTCAAGCATCATTTGCCCTAACCCTCCCAAAAGTGTGTTGGGTGTTAAAAAAGGCTCGATGCATACTTTTTTTTATTGTATATCATCGTCACAGGCCAGAAACTTCTTCTACATAAAATCATTAAATTGGAAGGTGCACGTCCCCAGTTCTTTTCACAGTTTTCGGCGTGAAATTTAGACCTCCATATGCATGATCGCGATTGCAATGGAAATGAACCTATTCATCACATTAAGCTAAAGTTCATGGACCACATTGGACAAATTAAAAATTCATGAATGATACTGCATATTGAGTCACACTTCACATCTTCCACCCATCGTTAAATGGCCTGAACAACAATCTGATCCATTAATAAAAGCAACCGCAGATAAAGCTTGACGAGATTTTATATAACGGTTCAGTTTCGCAGTTATCTTTCATAAGAACGCTCGGAGAAGTGCATCAAGAAGTTGATTCTCTGAGTAGCTGGGTCAGATTACAGTCAATATCACAACGCCATATGTGCTGAAACTCCCATCAAACGCATGGCGTGCAAGGGATTTTCGTTGAACACAGCACTCCGATCACTCTCAGTGCGCAAATACCATAACTGGACCGTCTATAGCAGCAGAGAACCACCGAAATAGTAGTCATTGCAGCTTGCTCAAATGTTACAGTTGGAAAAAGCACCGATCATAATAAAGAAAAGCCTCATCATAAGTAGGATAACTCAGAAGCTTGCCTTCGTGGAGTTTCCATCAAAGTCGTCGGCGGACGTGAGACCACCGAGAGGGCTGACCACCAACGGTGCGTTCGGTTGCGGCGGAGGTGACAGAGAGGAGCAAAGCTCAACGTCGAAGGCGGGAGTAGGAGTTGGACTCGTTCTAAAAATTTCTGCATGGCGGTAATAATAAGACGGGGATAAAGGCAGTGAATCCATGAAACTTTCAAAGTATTCGACGAGGTACTAGAATTATCATTTTGTGCGATTGAGTATTTAAAGCATATGCTTTTTATTCGAATTAGTTCTTCCATTAAAATAAAATTTGAAATGCCGACCATGATAGCCTTACGAGTGACCTTGTCAATATTGACCGAATAAATTTGTTTTGGGAAAATTACCAAAAAACATATTGCAATTATATCAATTCAGTCTTAAAGCCTTTATTGTTCCCAATTCAGTTCATATGCCAATTTTGGGTTGCTGACACCAACATGGATGCTGTCCGGCCATTGTTAACATGAACAATTTTTAATAATATTTTATTTTTTAGATTTTTTTATTTTTTTATTTTTATTTTTTTCCCTCTTTCCTCAAGCTAGTCATCAACAACGCTCGGCCTCACTTGGCAATGGTGAAGCCAAGTCTCGCTAGTAGCTGACGAGGTTGAGCCTTACCGATCCTCACCATTGGCCGGTGGTTAGCAACAACTGGCTAGAGGAAAAAGGAAAAAAAAATAAAAGAAAAAATAAATTTAAATTCAAAGAATAAAAATATTGTTAAAAATTGTCAACATTCGTGTTGGCAGGACGATGTCCACATCAATGTCGGTCGCCCAAAATTGGCCAAATAGACTAAATTGGCACAGATGCAAAAAGTTTAATACTTAATTGTCACAATTAATCGACAAAAAAAGAATTGACATAATTGTAATAGGTTTATAATTTTTTTAGTAATTCTTTCAATTTGTACTTACATGTGATTTTCAGGTGTTGATTAAATAAATAAAAAACAACCTGAGAGAGAGAGAGAGAGAGAGAGAAAGAGAAGATGTGGAATGCAGCTGGAGGTGACGGCAACGAGAGCTGCCAAGCTATTGATCTCCATCTTGGGCGTCGCTCGACCCCAGCAAGGGCCAAATCTTAGCCTAGATTGGGCAACCTTAGCTGCGGGACACAGGGTCCCACGATCCAATCGTCAATTATCAAGGTGACAACCTCTAACATTGTCTTCTAACCAAAAAAATCTCTCCAGCATCACCTCGCCAGGGCCTTGTGGCCACCGGTTACACCTGACAAAGGTTCATCAACCATCCAAGCCCAATTTGGATTTGAGATTCACTCCTAAACTTTTCAAATGTCCTTTTTTTTTTATATATTTTTGTTAATATTTATTTTGTTGTTTCGACATCAGAGGCTGCGCCTCCTCCCACATACCTGGGCGGGGTTCGCCGTGCCCATGTCAAAACTAAGAGTCATGCCTGATCTTATTTTAAAATTTTCCTTTGTGAATTTTAATATTTATTTTTTCAATATTCATCAATTTTTAATTTTTTCAATTTATTTTTCAAATGCCGCATAGGACGTCACGTCCCCATTTTATGACGATTCAGTCTTGCCAACATGTCCATAAATTATTGGAAGGAAGGACCAACTCATATAAAAAAGCACATAGTTTAGAGATTCAATTTTGCATAAAAATTTCAGAAATCGCTAATCGGTTAATCTCTTATAAAATATTTAATTTTGATCGCAGAAGTACCTTCTTTTTTTTTTTGGTGAGCAAATATGTATTTTAGTTTTATTTTGTAAACTATAAAACATTTCAAGTCGGCATACCATATATTAGCATCCTTCCGAACATTAAAAATTGGTGGGAACATAATTGACAATTCACATGAACGAGTGGTGATATTATGGGATATTCATATCAATATGTATTGACGTCATAGTAATCTATTTTTCTATCTAACGTTTATTTCGCTTGTCAATTCTTGTCCGAATATGAGTCCCATATTGTTTGAGATTTGTCTTGAATTCATGCTGGCATACGCATTAGAAAACTTTTTCCTTTTTTGCATCATTTCACTCCATTTTCGGATTTTCTCTCGACGTTATTATTTTATTTTGCAATCAATGCAAATGCGACATAAATATGTATATATATGTAATGATATATTTTCTGAAATCAGTCTTTGTAAAAATTTTGCGAGTCTGGCGTAATTTCGGTTGTGTGCTGCAACCGGCCTAGTTGAGGAAATGGTTGAGAGTTATTTTCGAAAAAAGCCAAAGCCAAATACAAGGGTGTCAATAAACCGAATATTGTCAAGCTAGTCAAACATGCATTTCTATAAATAAATAAAAAGAGGAATATCAAGGGTCATATTCTTCGTCAATAGCGCAATTCAATCCTTGGTTAAAAAATAAATAAATAAAATAGGGAGTTCAACCTCGCATTCATTGCACCCCTTCTACACATAGGGATTAGGAACATTGCATTCCACTAGGGCTTGGAATACATTTCGCTAGGCCATTCATCCATAGGTTGAAAGTTGATTTTTTCGACCGAACTGAGAAAGCCTACCTTTGACAGAAAACGCCGTCGTTTCATCACCCCTCATCATTTTTTTACATTCCATTTCTTCCGCACACCTAATTTAGGGACACTAAAGTTTAGAGATTCTCTGTTCAAAAAAAAAAAAAAAGTTTAGCGATCCCAGGGCCAATAATGAAAAATTCAACCTAGGAAGGCTCGAGGAGCTGGTCAACTCCCAAAATCTATGGTTGACTTTTACGACGGAGCCCGTTTGGACTTTCTTGGCCCAAACCGAGCCCAATAAGCATGATTTCACGACACGCTAGCCACCCAGGCCCAGTATAACATTCAAGAAATGCCCTGTTCGCGCGGTAGCATTCGATTCTCGTTCTCTCTCCCTTCGCCTATTGCAGTCCCTGGCGTCATCGCCCTTGACGCCTCATTCCTCCAGTCCGATCGTCAGTCACGACCAGTAGCTGCTCTTCCTCAAGGTACCAACTCGTGCTCTGTTTTTCATGAGGTGAAAAAGACCTACACCCTTCGCCTCCACCAGAGCGAAAATCGATCGCATTCGGAGCTGTTTCGATGGCCTCGGATTAGCTGTATTGCCTTTGTTTCGGTCGGGCTGTGATTCTCTCACATTTCTTAAAGTCTTTTTTCGAGCATACTCGCGCCACGGCGCATGACAAACAGCAAACAATGACCCTAAGGCAGCAAACCAAGGAAGGTTTGGACGAGGGCCGGAGCTCGCACGAGCGGGACTGCAGTAGAAGGTTTTTCATGTAATTACAGGGGGAGAGTGATGGCTTGTGTCGTTGGATTCAGATTAAGACAGAAAATCTAGGATTGTTTCAATGCCTCAAACCATATCCTATCCTGCATCTGTGAAGTTCTGGTTAAATATTTGGCAATGGAACTTCACTTGTCTTGATTAGATTATAGAACTTTAATTCGCAATGCCTAGAGGTCCAAATGGCTCAAATGTTCGCGATGCCGATAGCTCGCTGGATTTTGATCGAAGTGCACCAATTGCAAAAAAATGTAAACGAATTGCAAATTTTATGCATGTATTGAGCAATTGAAATCACAATTTCGTAAAACTGATCGGGAGGAAATCACCACATTCATGTCGTAGCGCCAAATGTTCATGGTCCATGAATTGATGTCACTTATGAACTAGCCAAACAGCAAGATTGCTGAACTAGTAAAAGCTCTCTCTCTCTCTCTCTCTCTTAAAGACCAAAAGAGAGAACTTAACCCACTAACAATCTTTACAAATTATATATACAGATGTGAGAATCGGTAAGTGCAGATTATTTGTAGAACTTCTGATGAACCACCTACTCTGGTCTGAACTTCACCCATCAGCCGACAATAAATCAGGCTGGCTCTTCTGACATGAATAGGCAGGACCAACCAACAACCTATAAATCGTCCCTCACATCAGGAATGAAAAGTAAGGAGACATCCAGAAGGAGAGCAAGCTTGGACAAATGGGTTTTGGTTCCGACGGTCTTCAATCACCTTAGGTGAGAATCATAAGTTTCGAAGAGATTATCAGGAACGACCAGAGGCAACTTATCTATGTACATGAAGAGCCTCCGAAGATTCTTCCTGGTCACGGTGAACATGTCGACTATGTCCCTGCTGTCCATGAATATCCAAAGGTCGCCCGAGTTTACTCTCTTGAGGTTGTTCCGACAGAACGGGCAGGATCGCAATCTTGTCCGCCTGTAATGTCACAATGAGGCCACGTTAGAGAATTTTCACACAAACCCTGCAGTTAATGAATAATCCCAGCAAAACCAGACAGGTGACACTAGAGTAAAAGATCAAAGTTGTTCTAGCATCTAATCTTTCTTACATAATTCGGCCAAATGAATCATATATGTTGACACCTAAATTTTGGCGATCTATTTAGTCATTTATTGCATAAAAAAATTAGGGGTTAATTTTTATCCTTGAAAAAAGATATATTAATTGCATAGCTAGATTTAGATTGCATTTATTTTGTTATTTGCATATTTTGGACCTATGGCGAATGAGTTCAAATTAGATGTATCAGCCCACGAAGCGAGCAGGTTGGCCCAAGCCCGCATTTTTTAATAATTAAAAATTATCTCATGGGAATGTAATATTTTAAAATTTTTTCGAGATATGAATCTTTTTTAGATAGGGCAAATGGGTAAAAAAATATATTGTAATATTGCGATATTATCTTTGCGAGATTTGGATTTCGAGAAAATATTTATCGTAATATTAAATTTTTATCAATAGTGATCGGTTGGTGAAAATATATCGCAGATGTAGATTTGAAGGGAAAATCGAAAGCTTATCTCTTACCTCCTATAAAAGCAACCGTGTACGAGGACCTGGGGGCTTCTCTTCGTAGAAAAAAAAGAAAAAAAGTGAAAAGAGAGAAAACAGAGAGTGGTTAAAAAAATAAAAAAAGAAAGAGAGAGAGTACGAAGGAAGAGGGAGAGTGACGTGAGAGAGGGAGAAGAGGGAAAAAGAAAAAATGCAATTGACGAGACCCCTACTGCGTATCCGCACTGCCGGTCCCCTGCATTGCCAGTCTCCAGGTTGCGCCGCCGGCCTTCGAGCAGCAACGCCGCCCCCGCTTTCGCCGGTGATCCGCCTCAGCCTGCCCAGCGCCGGAGTTCCCCTGCTGCCGAGCCACCGCCGCCCAAGCGACACCCCAGATCTGACCGATCTGCCCGCGCCGGTCCGAGATCTGCCGTCCTGCCCCGCCGCGCCTCCTCCGCGAGCAACCCGCGACGCCAGCCCTCTGCGATTATCCTCCGCTCGTCCGCCAGCAACGACCCACAACGCCCAAGCCTACCGCGCCCACGCCGCCGAGCACCGACGCCGATCCGCCCAACGCCGGCCCCTGCCCGTCCGGACCCGAGCCTCCCTAGCTCTGCTCCTGTGTTGCTGCCACCGTTGGTTCACCTTGGCCGGAGCCTCCTTTGCCGAACCGATTAGCCGGTTCCCCTTGGAGATCCACCAGCGGTGCCTGGAAAAGAAGAAAAACAGAAAAACAAAAAGAAAATCTGATTAGGTGGTTTTTCTTTTCTTTTATTTTACCTTTTTTTAATATTCTATTTCGGTGGAATTGTTCCTTAGTATATTATTGATATCTCAATATGAAATAGTCCCTCAAGTTAGGGATTGATAGTCCGATTTTCGCACCCGAAATCCGACTCGCAATCCCTTACAAAAATCGACAATCCAATCTCAAGTTCGAGATTTGATTCGCGATTTAATTTAAAATTGATCAATCCGATCTCATGCGCGAGATATGGTTCATCAATTTTTAGATATCAATCTTATCTCTTGTTTGATTTGCTATGGTCAAGTTGGTTGAATCAAATCTTATTTTCGTAAAATAAAAAATCAAAAAAAATCTTAATTAGGATTAGGTTTGTTGTCTTCTTGCATATTTAGGATTGCAATCTTATTATGAATTTTTAAATAAAAAAATCCAAAAAAGAAAGTACAATCATTTAGGTTGTTAGTTTTTTATTTAAATTGCATGTTTAATTATGTGTTAGTTTTAATTTCGAATTTCTTAAAGAAAAACACAAAAAAATCATTATGCATATTAGATTAGAATTGCATGTTTCATTTTAAATTTAGATCATTTTTTTAGATAAATTGCACTTTAGATTTAGATAATGTCTTAGTTTAAATTAGGATTTAATATGACTTAATCCCTAGTTTAAATTAGATGGAATCTTAATCTAGCTAGATCATTTCAAATTTCATAAAATTTGTCTTAGGATAAATTAGTTGCAATTTCTAGGATAGATTGCATTTTTAAAATAAAAAATGTCATTTGCATGTCATATAGAATTAGGTTCATGAAATGCATGTCTTTTTAGTGATTATTGTTAGGTTCATTCATAATTAGAAATTGCCCGTCATTAGATTAGGTCATTTAATAAATGTCACGTGATATATACCTCGCATATTAAATTGCATGTCATTTTAGTTGAAATAATTTTGTACGTCATTGCATTGCATTGCACGTCATTAGAATTAAGTCATTTTGGTTAATGTAGATTGCATATTTAATTATTGCATGTTCATTAAGACATCACAAAAATTCTTATTCATTCATATAGTTTATGACATATTGTCATGCCATATCATTTCATATTAGATTAGAAGCATTGCATTGCATATGGACTATATTTTCATTGAAAAAGAGGAAATAAAAATTGAGTAATTGCTTGTTAATTAGCAACCATATCTAGGGTTGTTGATATGGATTTTAATTTAACATTGCAGATGCTTTCGTAGTTTTGGAGGTTTCCGGCATTATTTAATTGCTTTCTTGGGTGTTAAATTGGTGGTTTGCGCACTTACATAAACACCTCACATGTTAGGGAGATAGTTTAAAATCAATTCAAGCTGCCTGCAAAACATTTTTCAAAATAAAAAGAAAGGTATCGAAAGGGCGTTAGAGAAATCTAACGTAATCAAGTCCCTGTACCCTTAGTCTCTAGTTCGTAGGAGTAAAGTAAATCTCCCGTTACTTGACCCACTAAAAATAGATTAGTGGCGACTCCTAGTTAAAATACAATTGCATGTTAACAATTCAAACCTAAGTCGTGAATTGGTATGAGCTTGGGAGAGGCCGAGTTAAGTTTAGGCTTAACAATCCATTAACCAAACCTTAAGTGGTTCATACTCCGAAAAATTGGTCCCGACAATATAACTGGATAACCTAACTTGAAAATGGACTGTAGCGAAAAATCAAACAAGATTAGAGAACCGAGAAGTACTGTATGACAACTTATATAAACCCCCCTTGTTGATTGTCGGCAGATAGTGAATAATTCATCAGAGGTTCCATTTTAACCATCCAAACTACAATACAAATGCAAAAACTCTATGACAAGTAGCAATTATAATAATAAATAAAAGTCCATGACCCAACGAGGGTGAAAAAAACAAACTAATTTTAGAGTAGCTTACACCTGTAAGGAGATTTTAGACCCAAAAAAAAAAAAAAAACAGAGAGAGAGAGAGAGAGAGAGAGAGAGAGAGAGAGGGCCTGTAAGGAGATTTCAAAATGCTTTAACAAGAACTAGTGACTTCATTAAGGTTATTAAACTTCAATAGGGAATTAGCAAATTTGAACTCCCATCAACTATCAGAGATTGCCAGCAATATCTTTGAAGACTTAAATCTGACTTTATTGCTGAAAGAAGATTTATGTGTATGCAATTGGAAGAATGAAAAGTGAACTACCAAATTCATGAATAATGCATTATAGAGGTGGTTATGGAGGGTGATGGCGGAATTGGTACTTACTGGAAAGGAAAAACCATTTCAGACGCTTAAATCAAATCCAATTTTGCATAACTTTTACACATCCCCCGCCGCTTATTAGTCTCGTCATTCTTAATTTTGCCACTGTAAGTCCAGGCATTAAGTGTCCACACAAGACAAATTGACAAATATAAATTCACACAAAGTGCAGGAGCCAACAAAACCATGGTTCTCTCTTCACTTTTTTCCAGCGGGCAGAAACCCAAGCTTATCATATGTCCCAACCTCCACCCACATAAAAATTCGAACACGAAAGATCATCAACTGGGCTGCATTGAAACGCTCCCAATACTCTCATAGGATGCAGCTCCCTTTGCACATGATTTATTGATCCATGCTAGTATGTCTCCATGGGTGCGCACAACTAACAACTCCCCAAAGTCCCTGCTAATGGTATATGCAAGAATCTGACTTGTTCTTACCTCATAGGATCTGTAACTGGGTTGGAGAAACAAGAAATAGTTAAAAGTGTTCCCCCACTAAATCCTCAATATCTGCTAAGTTTCTGGGAAGCTTGATTAGTGCTAAGGACGGCCGACATTGCCCCACTCTAAGACTGCCTGCCGATTTCAAACAACTATTGATCTTTAAAAGCAACTGCTCTCTGAATAAAGAAAGTCACCAGATTGCCAATTCTCTAAAGCACCCCGTCCACTTCGTCAACCCGCTTTCCCACATTTCCTACCATGCAAAGCTGCAAATCCTAGTGGACATACATCAAACTTCTAAAATTTCCGATCGCACATATGCACTGAAAAGGACACAAGACAGATATAGAATGTTATACAACTGGACACGGAAGTGATTTACTACCTGAAAAGCACTGCTGAAAACAAGCTATAGTTTATTTAGTCTGACCATGTACACCAGCAATCAACTGGTCTTTCGCTAGAAGGTTCTAATATCTCTACTCAGGTATGTACTTCCTCCAATGTGCAGTCACAATCCTCAAAGGGTTGAGTTATTCTACCTTTGGTAAACCAATTACCTACTGTCAAGTATATGCAAGGCAGATGAACCGTGCAAGAGTAATTTTCTACAGAGACGTAACGTTGAGCATGATTTGGTTTGGGAAAATTGCAAACCAATCAGAATCAAGCAGGGGTCCAGAACCGAACCGGACTTACAAAAATGCCTCCTGGAACAGAACCAAACTGATAAATCAGATCAGTTAAGTATAATAGTTTGAACATGTTTTTCTTACCCTGGCAAACACACAAGCAAGTATTCGCAGGCAGCCAAGGCCAAGTTTCGAAGCAGCTTGAAGGTCGAGCTTTGAAGCTCACAGCCGCCATGGCCGCTCAAGCTCAAAGCTTGGCTTGATTGTCTGTCCTTCATCTTCAAACCTCATGAATGGTCGGGCAACCGCCAACGAGCACCATCGGAGGAGTTTGGCCAAGCGACTGAAGACGGTGAACGCGGGGAATGGTACTTTGCAAAGTATTGGGGAAGACGAGGACTAGTGCAATTTTTTTCTTTTTAGTTTTTAATTTTTGGAAAATGTGGTACCACATCGTTGCCAGCCCTTGGTGAGGCCTGGCAACCCTGGCCGACCCTGGCCGACTCTTCCCCACCAACTGTTCATCTTCTTCCTCCCTGCCTTCCTTTTTTTTTTCAAATTCGTTTTAAATTTAATTTAATAAATTTTCATATTAATTATTTATCCACATCAATAGTGAAACGACGTCGTTTTTGCACTTGTCTAGTCACATCAGCATGTAAAACGACATCGTTTTGCACTTGTATCACTGGAGAATCACCACGTCAGCAATTTGGCCGAATTTTCTCACCATTGACACTTAATTGATCTCTTTTACTCCGATTTTGACACTTAAGTATCACTTTCCTAATTTTTAATATTTAAATATCCGTCCGTGTCAAGTTTTGGCACCGTAAATATCCGGCACTCATAGCTTGTGCTTTTGAAATACTACGTTGTTTATACTTGGAAGGACAGACATCTCTTTTCACAACATCATTTTTTATTAAACGCTACTTTTCACATTTTTAGAAGTAACTTGCACTATTTTTTTTTCTTTTTGAAGAATAAATGTAGGCAACTCTCGTCAAAACAGTGAGTTTGAACCGACACATTTTTTGCATTCTAATAGTAATTTAGATGGTGTTTGTTTTGTCAATAGCATCTTCATTAGGTGATTTGCGTTTTCCTCTTCTTTTTGAAAACTGTATACATTGCACAACCACATTGATACCATCGGAATAGTTCATTTTCTTGATAAAGACGAAGCAAACACCACAAACCTTTGAAGTCACAACCCCTACTGACAACTGAAAAATTTGCAGACCGCTTAAAAACATAGGCAATATATATCAGTGACTATTAATTTCGCCATGGAATAAGTAACTTTTTACAATGAAAAGTAATTTTCCACCTATTAAAATTAATAACTTCACCATGTTAATCATCACTTTTTATATATAGGTGAAGTTTGAGCATAATGGCGACCAATAATTTCATGATGTAGTCAGTAATTTCTAATTTTGAAAGTTGCTTATCCATGCGATTAATGAAAATCACAAAAGAGAATTTGGATATATCAATGATAAATTACATCCATACGTGCTTAGTGCTTGCCAAAAACAAGTGATTAACAACTTTCCCGAAATGCTAAAAAAGGATAATTTAAGCAATAAACTTCAGAAATAGCAGTGCTGAAGAATATGCATTTGCAAGTTGTACCTCTAAAGAAACCCAATACACACGAGCTATTTTATTGGAATCGAGTCAGACTGATACTGAAGCATTCTTCAACAATCTTGCTACCCGCACCGACCACCGATACATTTCCTTGGATTGCCGCATACTAGGAGGCTGAATCCGAAAGCAGCACATCCTAATTCATCCACAAAACATATCTCTAGGAACCAAGAGCAATTCCAGACATCCAAGTACTTCTCTGTCAAGCTGCAGAAACCAAGCTTTTCTTTGAATCAATCCAATAGCTAAGCGATTGCAATTCGTACAAGAAACAATAAAAAAGAAGACGAAGAAGAAGAAGCAAGGCGTTTTATTTTGGATTTTATAGCACCAAAACAGAGTTCTAGTAACCTGACAGTACTCAAGAATGTGCGCACACATTGCAGGCCTCATGCTACTTTAAATTATGCACAGATACGAATGGTGGAAGATAACAACTATCATCTTCAAAGAACGATCTTCAGTTATGTGTTTTACCAGTACATTTGCATTTGCATAAACAATACAGAATGTATAGCAATGAGAGAAGAGAAAAGTTCTAATAAAATTTATGCTATAAACCTGTTTTTCATTATTGTCCGTGTAAACCCCTTGCGAAGAATTTCTCTCTAATCTTTTGCAGATGATTTGCAGCTCCACTAATGCTCATCCGTCTTCCAGGCATTTCATCAGAGCAAGCGACTCCAATATTATATACTGTAACCAAGCACTCTTGAAATATGCCATCGCTTTCAGAGAGCCAATGCCGATGGCTATTGGTGCTTAAATGATTCTCTATTTCTTGAAGTAGAATGTGATCCGTAATTTCCATCACTCGTTCAGGTAAAGCTTCAGCCACAAAACTATGAAGAGTCAAATTGTCTGCAAATATGTCATCGGTGGGACTCAACCCTGTGAACATCTCCAATAAGAGAATGCCATAACTATAGATATCGCCTTCTCTTGAAACCTCACATCCCATTGCATATTCTGTTACAAATGTAGATCATAGTGCAGGTGAAATTTGAAGTACGGATCACTAAAGCATAATGTAATGGGCATAAGAAGTATCATGCAGCTATCAAACCCACAAACTGACCCATCAACATTTTTTTTACTTAAATAAACTTTTTTTGTCTGAATGAGAGAATTACTTGGTGGAGCATAACCAATTGTTCCTCTTATGCCCATTGAGCTCATTTGATTAGCTACGGTATCAATGGATGATCCAAGGAGGAACTTTGCCAATCCAAAGTCACCAACATGGGCAACCATGTCAGCATCTAAAAGGATATTGCCGGGCTTTAGATCACAATGAACGATGGGGATGTGGCAGTGGTGATGAAGATAATCCAATGCAGAAGCAACACCAATAGCAACATTTATCCTATGAAAGAAATTCAATTTCTGGGTAGGTTCGTTCCTGTCAAATGGTGTTGGGTTTGGGTGTAGCCACCTTTCTAAGCATCCCTTTTCCATGTACTCATAAACTAAGGCCTTAAAATCATTTTGCCGATAATCAATACCCGAGCAAATTGTCAATATCTTTAGAAGATTTCGATGTCTGATATTCTTTAATGCCTCGCACTCCGCAATGAAGCTCTTTAGAGCACCACGATGCACTAAATGAAGCACCTTCACCGCAACGGTTGTACCATTCTCCTTAATTATCCCCTTGTAAACAGAACCAAAGCTTCCAACACCGATCAAATTCATTGAAGAAAAACCATCGGTTGCTTTTAGGAGTGCTCGATAAGATATGTATGGCCATGAATCCTCCATGGAAGTTGAAATCGGTTCTTTTACTTTCTTCTTTAACCAACAAAGATACAAAAAAACTAGAGTAAGAGTTATTCCAAGAATGCCAAAAATAATACAAGCCGACAATACCAATATATGGATTTTTCTTCTCTTGGAGCTTTTGGAGACGCATTCAGGGAGGTGAAATACCGGCAATCCCCCACAAAGTGCATCGTTCCCAATAATAGAAGTCATGGTAGCATTCTTAAAAACTCCTTCACGAGGTAGCATGCCTTCAAAGCTATTGTAAGACAAATTCAAAAGTTTCAAGGAATGAAATAACACTAAGAATTCTGGAATCTGACCCGACAAATTGTTGTGTGAAAGATCTAGTTCTTCAATGCCTCCTAACGATCTGATCAATTGAGGAATGGACCCATTGAAGAAGTTTCCCCCCATCCTCAATAATGTCAATCCAGTGCAATCCCCTAAACTATTTGGAATTTCACCTACCAACATATTGTCAAAGATTTCCAACTCAGTCAGAGTTCTCAAGTTCCCTACTTCTATGGGTAGAACCCCACTCAGACGGTTACGAGACAAGCCCAGAAAGATTGTTATCGAGGAGAGACCTATGAGTTGTGGGGGTATGGTACCGCTAAGATTGTTACTAGAAAGATCGAGATACTGGAGAGATTGGCACTTCGATAGATGTGAGGGAATTTGCCCATGAAAGTTGTTCTGACCAAGACCTAGTGCGATCAACTTAGTTAGATTTCCTAAAGAAGTGGGGATTGTCCCTCTTAGGTTGTTACTGGTTAAGCCCAATTTCACTAGATTCTGTAAATTCCCAATATTTGGGGGGATCCCACCTGAAAACTTGTTAACATTCAAACTTAACTCTTCTAGGTTGACTAGATTTCCAATTTCTCGAGGAATCTCACCAAACATTAGGTTCCCGTATGCGTTGAATGACTTGAGAGCGCTCGAGAAATTACCTATGCATTTGGGTAATGCCCCACCGAGTCTGTTCTCAGTAATTTGGAAGATCTTTAATCCAGTGTAGTTTGTCAATGAGCATACAAAACTCAAGTCTTCAGAATTTCCACTTCCCAACTCGTTATTAGCGATGGAAAAATACCAAAGCTTGGCCATATTTCTAAAAAAAGGCACTTTCCCTGAAAACTTGTTGGATCCGAATTCAATTATCTCTAGATTTGTCCAATTGGACATCGAGGGAGGAATTGGTCCCTCAAATTGGTTCTCGACAAAGCTAAAACCTCGAATATTTGGGAGCATCAAGCCTAGGTCTGCAGGAAGACTCCCCAGCATCCTATTAATTCCCACGTCAAACCAAACCAGAGAAGAGAGGTTAAGCAACAAGGACGGAATTCTGCCGGACAATCTGTTTTCTGCGAAAGAAACAAATTGTAAATTTGTCAGGTGCCCTAGAACTTTGGGAATGCTCCCGCCCAAGTTAGTTCTTGCGAGTTCAAGAGAATGCAATGAAGATAGGTTTCCGAAGGAGGAAGGCACATTTCCAGAGAGGGAATTTTTCTTAAAGGATAAATATTCTAGCTTTGACAATGAACTGAAATATTCTAGCTTTGACAATGAACTGAGTTCTGGGGGAATTTCTCCAGTTAGTTGGTTGGAGGTAATGTTAATGACTACTAGTTTTGAGCAACCTGACATGTTTCTAGGAATTTCTCCGGCCAATGAATTGTTGTATAGCAGCAACCCACGTAGGCGGCGCAACCGCCCAACTTGCGGGGGGATTTCTCCAACAAGACTATTACTTTGGAGATAAATCTCACTCAAGAAGCTTAGATTTCTGATATAAGGAGAGATGGACCCTGAGAATCCTAGTGAGGACAAATCTAGGACTGTGACCCTTTGGTGTCTCAGGCCGCACCTAACTCCATACCAATGGCAAAATCCAATGGTGTCGTTCCACGAGTCAAGCACCGAATAAGGGTCTTTGATTGCGGCCTTAAATGCGAGGAGTGCGAGTTTGTCAGTTTCATTTGTGGTGGAGGAGACTAGGACAAGGCACAATGCAAGCACAAGACAAAGAAGGAAACGGCATGGTTGTAATTGTGCAAAATTGAAGAGCGCAAGCTCCATAGCTCGAGCAGAAGTAGGTAGATATGACGAGAGGGACTGTAAGAGGAAAAGAGAGATGTTGGGAGTGATGATGCAAATTGCGAAGGGATTCATAAAGAGGGGTGGATTCTGATGGAGAGCATTTTGAAGAGCCTTTCTAGTTTTCCTTTTCTCATGTCACAGACAAAGCCAAAACAATGGCAAATGAGTAGCAGTCAACTATCAACCACCCGACCTTGGCTCCAGCACTCAACGCATTGGAGAAGTTGCACTACTTTTTCCTCGAGATCATCATAAGTAAATGATGTTGACTTGGTAGCTAGTGTTCCTAACCATCCATTGGTTTTTTCTCAGTCACCCATTATGATAATACATAGAAATCATAGTAAAAATTATATACAATTGATCTTTTGAGTTGAGTCCACTTCAAGCTAGATGACTATCTTTGTTATATTTACTTTTGGGTTGAGCCTGTTGGACAAGTTGGATCAATCACTGAACGGTGTTGTCGAGGTGGAAAATTGGGGGGAAGCTCCACTGTAGTAATATTGACTTCAAGAATTTGCATTGCACCCGCTAGAGAAATTCAATACATGGAAGTTACATGTTAGGATTGAGTGAGACCGATTATATTGAGGCATACTGGGATAATACCTACTATGCACATCAAGCGTGGATGCATATCTTCAAATTGCTGCATTTTCTAGAAGGTTGAAACTGAAAGTTATGCTACCTTATTCACACACTGAAGCAATGGTGTTGCTTATATATAATCGAACATGGATCTAGGTAGAGAGTAAATCCTGACATCCAATTATCTTGCGGTACACCTAAGCAACGGAGAGCCATTGTTCCTACTCACATTATAGAACCCAAGCTTTTGTTGAATCAAATTCTAATAGCTCATTGATTGCAATTCCTCTTAATGAGCGTCATACAAGTCAAAAGAAAAAAAAGAAGCAAGGGAATTTTATTTGAATTTATTTTAAAATATTGTAACACCAAAATAGAGTTTTAAGTAAACTGACAATAGTCAAGAACCAATGTTCATCACAAGCTTATACTAGTTTAAAATACTTACAGATACATATGGAAAATGGTAATCAATTATTATCTTCAAGTAAAAGATCTCCAATTATATATGTTACTCGTAAATTTGCGTTTGGGTAAATAAGACTAAATATATAGCAACTAGAGAAGATAAAACTTAATAAATTATATCATACAATGTATGTAAACCCAATGCAAAGAGTTTTTACTTAATTTTTTACAGTTGATTTCAGAGAGAGAGAGAGAGAGAGAGATTTGGTGAAAAGATGTGCTTTAACTAAAATTGATGTGGATATAACCCCGCCTTTATTGTTATTCTATAAAAGCAGATATATGATTTTAATTGTTTCTTTAATAATATTTTATTGTTGTAGAGTTTTAGAAATTCGCTCAAGTTTAGTAAGTTTTAGTTTAATATATTTGTTGATAATTGATTATTGTTTGTGAAAATTAAGATCTGGGTCTTATAATTTAAATAAGTACTAGAATTTTGAAGGGCCTTTCTTGTTTTTCCTTTTTTTTTTCTTTTTCATATCGCGGACAATGCTAAAAACAATGGCGAAGTGAGTAGCTGTCAACCATCAACCACCCGACCTTGGCTCTAGCACTCAACGCATTGGAGAAGTTGCACTACTTTTTTCCTCCACACCATCACAAGTAAACGATATTGACTCGATAGCCAGTCTTCTTAACCATCCATTGGTTTTTTGCTCAGTCACCTGTTATGATAATACATAGAAATCATAGTTAAAGTTCTATACGATTGATCTTTTGAGTTGAACCTGTTTCAAGCAAGATAACTATCTTGCTTATATTTACTTTTAGGTTGAGCTCATTGTACAAGTTGGATCAATCACAGCAGTCCAGTCCCACAATTTTTAATGGTGTTCTCAATGTGGAAAATTAGGGGGAAGCTTGACTGTTGGGATGTCGACTTCAAGAATTTGCACCTACACTCACTAGAGAAATCCAATACACATAAGTTACATGATTGGGATTAAGTGAGACTGGTTATATTGAGGCATACTAGATAACACCTATTATGCACATTGAACATGGATGCATATCTTCAAATTGCCGCATTCTAGAAGGCCAAATCCAAAGCTATACCACATTATTCACCCGCCAAAGCAACGGTGTTGCTTGTATCTAATTAAACATGGATCTAGGAAGAGAGCAATTCGTAATAATCCAATTATCTTACACTACAACTAAATGACGGAGAGCCACTGTTCTGGTCACATTGCAAAACACAAGCTTTCATTTAATCAAATTTCCAATCGCTCATTAATTGCAATTCGTCTTGATGAGCATCATAAAAGTAAAAAGGAAAAAATAAGCAAGGGAATTTTATTTGGATTTATTTTAAAATACCATGGAAAAGTAAAAAAAAAAAAAAAAAGTCATAAACCTATTGCGTATATATCAATTCAGTCATAAAATTTTTTTAATTGGTCAAATTTAGTCATCAACATTTTTACTTTATACCAATTGAGTACATCCAATCAATTTTGGCTGGAAATCATCGACGCGAATATCCGCTGTCCTACGTAGTATAGTCGGCACCGTGTGAACATTTTTAATAATATTCTAATAAAATTTTAAGATTTTTTGAAATTTTTTATTTTTTTGGTTTTTTTCTTTCGTTTTTATTCTTTACTTCTTTTTTTTTTTCCTTTTGAGCTGACTGATAGCGAGGGCAAGGAAACCCTTGCTGGAGAAGAGACTTGAGGCTTCAATCAAGCAAATGACGCACCTGGTGAGGCGAAATCGAGCTAGAGCATTGTGATTGCAGGCTGAACAAGAAAGAAGAAGATTCTCTCGGGCAAATGGAGGTTGATTCTACGAGCTGCACCAAAGGAGATAGCGCGTCGATCCAGACGAGGAGGAGCAAAGCCGTGACAGTCGGAGAAGCCATTAGCGGGTGACAATACAACAAGTGAGGGATACAAAACACAGAAAAGCAAAGGCGAGGAGGAGGAGGAGGAGGAGGAGGAGGCCGAACCTAGGAACCGACGGGGAAAAAGATAAACAAAAAAGAAAAAAAAAATAGGACTAGTGACCAAGAAGTCTCTGTCCGCCTACACAAATTTGGTTTTAGAACATTAATTGATCTTAGAGTTTTTTTGAATGGCTTCACTATTTTTGATAACTGGGAGACAAACCTCGTTACATAATTCAATCTTCCCAATAAATTTCGAACTTCTTTGACAGTACAAGGAGGTTTCAAGTCGCAAATGACTTTCACCTTTGAGGGATCAATCTCAATGCACCTAGTATTAACGACAAATCCAAGAAACTTCTCAAACTTTGCCCTAAATATGCATTTGGCGGGGTTAAGCCTCAGCTTGAACTTTTTGAGTCTATCAAATAACTTTCTCAAGACTTCGACGTGATCTTCACCTTGTCTCGATTTAACGATCATGTCATCGACATAAACTTCAATTTCTTTATGCATCATATCTTAGAACAATGCCATTATAACTCTTTGATAAGTTGCGCCTACATTTTTTAAGCCAAAGGGCATGACTTTATAAGAAAAGGTCCCCATGGGTCGATGAAAGATATCTTAATCTTGTCTTATTCCTTCATTCGGATTTGGTTATAACTAGAGAATCCATCCATAAAAGAGAATAATTTAAATCATGGCGTACTATCAATGAGAACGTTGATGTGTGTTAAAGGAAAATCATCCTCAGAACTTACTTTATTAGGTCGTGGTAATCAAGCATATCTGGATTCGTCCATCTTTCTTCATGAGGTTTTAAACTTCGTCTATTTACCCAAGCCCATTTTGTTAAAGTGTGCCTAGTGACCAAGAAGTCTCTTGAAGATATCATGCAATCTCTTTAATCAATTGGAGAGTTATTCTGAAGGAATAAGATGCCAAAAGTACTTATTCATAATGAAGCTCCACGCCCCCACTAAAGACAAAGGTAGATTGGACAACTTTCTATTAAAAGAAGGTATGGCCAACTTCTTATGAACCAAAAGCTTATTTTCTGAAATACATGAAAATAAAGTGGAACTGTTGTCAAGCATATAATATAAGCATCATGGAATCAGGATATTTGTATCAAAAAGAAAATAATGAGTATCTATGGTTTTGGTAGAAATAGTAACAAGTGGCATCATCTCCTACCTATGATAATATTCTTATAGTCTCGTGTCACGGTCCATGATTCTCCCGTACCCATGAACCCTTGAGAGTGAAGTTTGGGGTTATCAAGTGAAAAGTGAGGGCGCAGAGTGGATGAACATAACTGGTCCGTAGGAGTAACGTCAGAACGGTTGGTGCTAGGAGTTCTAGGATAATATTACTTAAAAGCTTGAAGGCGAGGTTGGCCTCCCGTGCACAAACTTGTCGGGAGCTGATGCCACTCTCCTCATGAGACCATGGCAAGCCGAAATTAGTTGTTGAGCCTAAAGAGGGTTGCTATCTCGTTCGATAGACTAGATGCCCAAGCAAAGCTGGGCGTGGTACAATCTCGTATAAAAGAGCTATTCGCCATATTGTTCACTGGAATAACTATAGAAGGAAGGCTGGCCTGGCGAATTCCGCTCGCTAGACGCTGCACGGGTTAATCCACGGCCAAGGAACTATTCACCCGTGACACTTGTCTGCTTCTTTCATTGTTCTCTAATCAATTCCCGCATAAGTTAGCGGCTTCTTTCCCTTTCTCCCAATGCACAAATCCTTCTACAACTGCCTTCCATGTTTCCTTGTCCAGAGCACATCCATCACGCACCATATCCTCAAATACTCAAGCAGCTTTATCTATATCTCCTTTCCTAAAGAAATATCGAACAAGAGTACTGAAAGTCGAAGCATCAACAGAAATTCCTCTGGCCCGCGTGCTTAGGTAAAGCTAATAAGCACGATTTATTTTGCCATGACTAGAAAGGCCTCAAACGACCGCATTGTGGATTCTGAGATGAATAGACCAAGTTAAACGATTGGGACAGATTCCTTCTAATATCATCTCATCAAGGGAGTTGGCACCCTCCTGAAATTTGCACTAGTCGCAAAAGCCGGCAGTGATCTTGCCATTAAGTCCTGCATCCGGCTTCAAGGCCTGAAGCTTCATCCTGTCAAGCGTCTCCAAAGCTTCATAAGCTTTCCCTTCTTTACAGAGCCCATGGATTAAAGTGCTGTAAGTTATCATGTTGGGCCTCAGCCATTTCCTAATCATCATGTCCAAAAGCTCCATCGCTTGAGAAGAACGCCCACTCTTGCAAAATCCATCCATTAATGTACTGAAAGTAATAACATTAGGCTCAATACCTTTGCCCACCATTTGTTCAAACAATCCAAAAGCTTCATCTATATTTACAGATTAAAAGAGACCGTGAATCGCGGAAGTGTAGGTGATTACACTAGGTGAACAACCTTTTGTCTCCATCTCTTCAAACAGTTTCTGCCATCCCCGATTTTCCCCCATTTACACAATCCATTTATCAAAGTACCCCATGTATATGAATCTGGAACATATCCACAATTTGGCATCTCATAAAATATCTGAACGACAGAATCCATCGTTCCACTGTTCTTGCAAAAAGCTTTGATCAAAACATTGAGGGAAGCAACAGTAGGTGATACACCGATCACCCCCTTGGGCAGGGCACATGCCAGTTCTTGAAGAACTATTACGAGGCGCTGCCGGGAACGGGAAGTTGATCGTGATGGACTTCATAATGTCGAACGAGCCGAAGGAGACAATGGCATCTCGATACGTGGATGCTCGACAATGCCATGTTGATCCAGCCGGGATGGGAGGAGAGGACTGAAAAGCAGTTCGAGTACCTGTGCAGAGAAGCTGAATTCACGGGTTTATGGTGGTTGCCTGAGCTGTGTCTACATTGGGAGTGATTGAGTTCACCAAAGTGATTGAATGAAGCTCCTCATAGGATGCACCTTCGAGAAAAATACTAAAAAAATCCAAAACATATTGCAAATGTATCAATTCAGTCTTAAACTTATTTTTTTGACCAATTGAGTCATAAACCTTTTACAATTATTTCCGATCAGTCCATCCAGCTAAAATTGGCTGGCCGGCGCCGGCAAGCTTTTTTTAATAATATTTTATTTTTTGAAATATTTTATTAATTTTTTATCTTTTTTTCCCTTTTCCTTTTTTTTTCCCCTTCTCCCTCCTCCCTCCTCCTTCCTTTGGCTCTGGCAATCGGCCAGCCTAGCCGATCACCGGACTAAGGTGATCCGACTGGCTCGCCTCGCCAATCGGCGAGCTCGCGCCCAGCAACAGCGAGGCAAGCCCCTGTCGGATCTAGCGAGGGCACGTCCTCACGGTTGCCAGGCAAGGGAGCCCTCGCCAAACGCGACAGCGAGCCCCCCTTGCCGGATCTAGCGAGGGCTCGCCTCACCTGGCGATTGTGACGCGAGCCCTCACCAGATCTGGCGAGGGCTTGCCCCGCCATCAATGGGCACGAGCTCGCCTCGCGATCGCTGGGCAAGGCAAACCCTCACTAGATCCAGCGGGGGCTCGCCCCGTCGTCGCTGGGCGCGAGCTCGCCTCGTGATCGTCGGGCAAGGCGAGCCCTCTCCAAATCCGGTGAGGGGGGCTCATCGTCGCGTTTGGCAAGGGCTCGCCTCACCCGATGACCGTGAAGCGAGCCCATCGAAGCCAAAGGAAGGAGGAGGGAGAAGGGAGAAGGGAAAAAAATTTTTAAAAATATATTATTAAAAAAAGCTCGTTGATGCCGGCTAGCCAATTTTAGCCGGATGAACTGATTGGGAATAATTGTAAAAATCTTAGGATTCAATTGATCAAAAAAATAAGTTTAGGACTAAATTGGCACATTTACAATAGGTTTAGAACTTTTTTTCGTAATTTTCCCCACTTCTTTCTGATCTTCTTAAGTGCAATCGTTTCATGGAAAAAAATAATCACTTGTATAAACTTATAAAAATAAATGAATGGATATTTTGTCGCCCATGATAGGCATAGATCATTATCAATAATGAAAATTTTCTCAGTTGATTAATTTTTCTAAAGATATAAGTGATTACTTTTGAAAAATGTTTCTAAACCACTCATTTTTCATAAAACGAACGCTTCTTAAAATTTATGAGATTTGTACCTCTTTGTTCAGGACCAGGTGGTCCAATCATATGTGCAAGTAACAAATAGGCATTGTGGAATTCAATGAATATGAATTGCCTTGGCAGGGATTCTTCAGCCATCAAGATTTTTCACTTTTTTGGTTTCGCTTAGCTCTTTTTTAACAATTAAGTAACGAGATGAGCCGAAGTATATTATGGCCCAACAACTCATGTAGCCATTAATGGTATGTTATTAGACGTGTAAATATAGCAAGTACAAATAAAAATTCGATTCCTCGATTATGACTACAGCATGCTCGAGTAAACTATATGTCGGAGCTTGACTTGGCTACGTAGTCGAGCTACCTAGCCAAATTTAGCTTTAGAATCAATTGGAGTTTTACCAATTTACCAGTGAGATATTACTAGCAACATGACTCGCTTTTATCCTCAAACCCTCCAAAAGTGTGTCCAGTGATAGACATATATTTTATTCTATATCATCGTCACATGTCAGAAATTTCTAGATAAATCCTTGTAAAATGGAAGGTGCAGGTCCCCCAATAACTTTCACAGTTTCTTTTCCCATGAGAAAAGGCCATTTCATTCAACTAGCGTCACGAAAGAGAGAAAACATATGAGTTCCTAAACATGAAATTTTTTATAAAAATGGAGGTGGTTTGGACAACAAATTAGATGGGAGAGCTTTTTGACGTTGAGTGTTTGCAGTCCAATCCGCAATGGGATTAACCTCTCGGACAATGGGCTGCTTCTATCGACTTGGACCGGGCTCGGTCTTTGCTTGCAATCTTAATCACGGCCCATAGCTTCCACGGGCTTAGGAGAGAGCCCGCAATAAACTGAACAACTGAGAAGCTATCACGCCTTTCTTGCAAGTACAGAAGTGCAGTTCTCATCGCTAATGCCTCGAAACCGACTGCAGAGGAGGCGCACACAAAATTCGATCATGACACGTTAACACGAATCACCGGCTCTTAACAGTCGTGTTACAATGCACAGTCGATTTTACATGCTACATTTTTTTCTTTTTATGTGAACATAGAGTGGACGAGGTAAGTTTTAATTTTGTGCTCCTTTTTCCAATCCCTTGAGTTGCGCTGACAATTGCCTTGGAGCATGGGCAAATTTATTTCTATGGACAAGAATATCTATGGGTTGACTTAGTTATGTGCTTGTTCACACTGGGAAAAGCAGGGTTGACTTAGTTATGTGCTTGTTCACACTGGGAAAAGTAGGTGGACGGATGCACATTGAAGTTATTTAAAGACAAAAAATGATCAATAATCTCTAAACTTTAGTCTAACATATAAGATTATCCTTGGATTTTTTAACTTTGGATTTTTTTTAACCCTTTCAATGTGTTCCTTGAACTATTTATAAGTATTCAACGCATAATCATTTCATTTGATCAAATGAGGGAGAAAGTCACAAGTCATTGAACCATAATGAAATGTGCAATCTAGTTCTATACTATTGCACAGTGTGCAATCTAGTCTCCTTAAACTTTCAATATATTCAATCTAATCCATCCATTTTCAATAACAAAGGCAAATCAATCCTTTGTCATTATTCACAAGTTTTCATAACGATACTATTGCCCTAATTTTATAAATTTTCATCCCAATTAATTTCCTAAATCAACCAAAAAAATCTATCCTTTTTTATTTTACTCCTATGGTTTTTATAAATATTACAACAGCTCCAATTAAATATATATTATCTCATGATCTATATAATAGTAAAAGTAAAAGTTTGTAAAATTGTATCGGGTTGGTATTCTTGCTATTTTAAGTTTAGGTGTTTTCATTGAATATCTATAAGTTGTATACGCAACAATATACAGATAAAAACTTGTGAATAGTATCAAATGAGTTATTTGGATTTGTCATAAAAAATTGAGGACTTAAATTAAACAACTTGAAATTTTAGGGATCACATATTTGCCACTAATTTTATGACTAGATTGTTTATAATATTTAAAGGACTTATTGTCACTTTCTCCCTTGTTTAATCAAACAAAGGGAACCACTGGGATTCGCCCCAGTGGCCACCCTTCCAACATGAAAGGGAGAGGTGAGGGGTTCAAATCCCCACCTTCTCAGGGGGATGGGGTGGGGACGCGTATGTTTCAGGAGTGGGTTTCAACTCCCACGCCCTGTAAGAGGTAGAGCAAAAGTCTGAGAGTGAGTGTAGAGTAGGAATAGAGTAAGACTGACCAAAAAAAAAAAATCAAACAAAGGGACTGAATTGAACATTTTTAGAAATAGCTGAAAGAACCATATCGGATGAATTAAAAATTCTTAGACAACATTACACATCAACACAAAGTTTGTATATTTGAAAATCACTGAAATTACCATAGCGGCTGTGGTCAAGCAACAGTCATCGCCACTAACTCTGTCCTTAGACCGTAACCTTTAAAGTATCCACCAGCCAAGCGCAATTACAATGTTTTATCCACGTGCGTAATTTCAGTTTCTTCCTTTCTTCTACTCAAGACCAGCGAGAGAGTTAGATTAAAGCCAAAAAAACAAGTGTGTTAACTAAATATTGTCCAGTAGTCGAACATGCATTTTCATAAAATAAAATAAAATAAAATAAAAATATGTCAAGGGTCGGTTTTATCGTCAATAGCGCAATTCGATCCTTGGTAAAAAAAAGGGGATCACATCCATTGCATCCCTTCTACACAGGAATTAGGAACATTGCACTCCGGTAGGACTTAGAATACATTTCATTAGGCCATTCATCCATAGGTTGAAAGTTGATATTTTCGATCAAATTGAGAAAGCCTACCCTTGACCGAAAACACCGTAGTTTCATCATCCTCATCATTTTCTTCATTCCGTTTCTTCCGTACATCTAATTTAGGGCCACTAAAGTTTAGAGTCTCAGGGCCAATAATGAATAATTGAACTAAGGAAGGGTCGGTAGCTAGTCAACTCCCAAAATCTATGGTTGACTTTTACGACGGAGCCCATTTGGACTTTCTTGGCCCAAAACGAGCCAATAAGCATGATTTCACGACATGATAGCCACGCAGGTCCAGTAAAGATTCAAGAAATACCCTGTTCGCGTGGTAGCATTCGATTGTCGTTCTCTCTCCCTTCGCCTATTGCAGTCCTTAGCTTTATCGCCCTTGAGGCCTCATTCTTCCAGTCCGATCGTCAGTCACGACCAGTAGCTGCTCTTCCTCAAGGTACCAACTCGTGCTCTGTTTTTCATGAGGTAAAGACCTAGAGCCTTCGCCTCCGCCGGAGCGAAAATCGATCGCATTCAGAGCTGTTTCGATGGCCTCGGATTAGCTGTATTGCCTTTGGTTCGGTCGGGCTGTGATCCTCTCACATATCTTAAAGTCTTTTTTCGAGCATACTGCGCCGCGACGTACGACAAACAGCAAACAATGACCCTAAAGCAGCGAACCAAGGAAGGTTTGGACGAGGGCCAGAGTTCGAGCGAGCCGGACTGCAGTAGAAGGTATTTCGTGTACTTACAGGGGGAGAGTGATGGCTTGCGTTGTTGGATTCAGATTAAGACAGAAAATCTAGGATTGTTTCAATGCCTTGAACCATATCCTATCCTGCATCTGTGAAGTTATGGCTAAATATTTAGCAACGGAACTTCAATCGTCTTAGATTACAGAACTTTCATTTGAATCATCTAATATACTAAATGTCCACCTTCAATGCAGTGAGGTCCAAATGGCCCAAATGTTCGCGATGCCGATAGCTCGCCGGATTCTGATCGAAATGCACCAATTGCAAAAATTGTAAACGAATTGCAAATTTTATGCATGTACTGAGCAATTGAAATCACAATTTCGTAAAACTGATCGGGAGGAAATCACCACATTCATGCCGTAGCGCCAAATGTTCATGGTCCATGAATGGATGTCACTTATGAACTAGCCAAACAGCAAGATTGCTGAACTAGCAAAAGCTCTCTCTCTCTCTCTCTCTCTCTCTCTCTCTCTCTTGAAGACCCAAAGAGAGAACTTAACCCACTAAGAATCTTTACAAATTATATATACAGATGTGAGAATCGGTAAGTGCAGATTATTTGTAGAACTTCTGATGAACCACCTACTCTGGTCTGAACTTCACCCATCAGCCGACAATAAATGAGGCTGGCTCTTCTGACATTAATAGGCAGGACCAACCAACAACCTACAAATTGTCCCTCATATCAAGGATTAAAAAGTAAGGAGACATGCAGGAGGAGAGCAAGCTTTGGACAAATGGGTTTTGGTTCCGACGGTCTTTGATCACCTTAGGTGAGAATCATATGTTTCCAAGAGATTATCAGGAACGACCAGAGGCAACTTATCTATGTACAAGAAGAGCCTCCGAAGATTCTCCCTGGTCACGGTGAACATGTCGACTATGTCCCTGCTGTCCATGAATATCCAAAGGTCGCCCGAGTTTACTCTCTTGAGGTTGTTCCGACAGAATGGGCAGGACTGCGATCTTGTACGCCTGCAATATCACAATGAGGCCACATTAAGAGAATTTTCAAACAAACCCTGCAGTTAATGAGTAGTCCCAGCAAAACCAGAACGGCAACAATAGAGTAAAAGATCAAAGTTGTTCTAGCATCTGATCTGTCTTACATGACGCGGCCAAATGAATCATATAACTGGATAACCTAACTTGACAATGGACTGTAGTGAAAAATTAAACAAGATTAGAGAACCGAGAAGTACTGTATGACAACTTATATGAACCCCCCTTGTTGATTGCTGGCAGATAGCGAATAATTCATCAGAGGTTCCATTTTAACCATCCAAACTACAATACAAATGCAAAAACTCTATGACAAGTAGCAATTATAATAATAAATAAACGTCCATGACCCAATGAGGGTGAAAAAAAACAAACTAATTTTAGAGTAGCTTACACCTGTAAGTAGATTTTAGACCAAAAAAAAAAAACAGAGAGAGAGAGAGAGAGAACCTGTGAGGAGATTTCAAAATGCTTTAACAAGAACTAGTGACTTCATTAAGGTTATTCAACTTCAATAGGGAATTAGCAAATTTGAACTCCCATCAACTATCAGAGATTGCCAGCAATATCTTTTAAGACTTAAATCTGACTTTATTGCTAAAAGAAGATTTATGTGTATGCAATTGGAAGAATGAAAAGTGAACTACCAAATTCATGAAAAATGCATTATAGAGGTGGTTATGGAGGGTGATGGTGGAATTGGTATTTACTGAAAAGGAAAAACCATTTCAGACAAAAGCTTGCTCAAATCAAATCCAATTTTGCATAACTTCTACACATCCCTCGTCACTCATTAGTCTCGTCATTGTTAATTTCGCAACTGTAAGTCCAGGCATTAAGTGTCCACACAAGACAAATTGATAAATATAAATTCACACAAAGTGCAAGAGACAACAAAACCATTGTTCTCTCCACTTTTTTTCCAGCAAGCAGAGATCCAAGCTTATCATATGTCCCAACCTCCACCCACACAAAAATTCGAACACGAAAGATCATCAACTGGGCTACATTGAAATGCTCACAATACTCTCATGGGATGCAGCTCCCTTTGCACATGATTTATTGATCCATGCTAGTATGCATCCATGGGTGCGCACAACTAACAACTCCCCAAAGTCCCTGCTAATGGTATATGCAAGAATCTGACTTGTTCTTACCTCATAGGATCTGTAACTGGGTTGGAGAAACAAGAAATAGTTAAAAGGGGTCCCCCGCTAAGTCCTCAATATCTGCTAAGTTTCTGGGAAGCTTGATTAGTACTATCTAAGGAAGGCCGACATGCCCCACTCTAAGACTGCCTGCCATTTTCAAACAACTATTGATCTTTAAAAGCAAGCTCTCTGAATAAAGAAAGTCACCAGATTGCCAATTCTCTAAAGCACCCAGTCCACTTTCTCAACCACCTTTCCCACATTTTCTAGCATGCAAAGCTGCAAATCCTAGTGGACATACATCAAACTTCTAAAATTTCTGATCGTACATATGCACTGAAAAGGACACAAGACAGATATAGCTTGTTATACAACTGGACGCAGAAGTGATTTAGTACCTGAAAGACACTGCTTATAACAAGCTATAGTTTATTTAGTCCGACCATGTACACCAGCAATCAACTGGTCTTTCACTAGAAGGTTCGAATATCTCTACTCAGGTACGTACTTCCTCCGATGTGCAGTCACAATCCTCAAAGGGTTGAGTTATTCTACCTTTGGTAAACCAATTACCTACCGTCAAGTATATGCAAGGCAGATGAACCATGCAAGAGTAATTTTCTACAGAGACGTAATGCTGAGCACAATTTGGTTTGGCAAAACTGCAAACCAATCAGAATCAAGCAGGGGTCAAGAACCAAACCGGACTTACAAAAATGCCTCCTGGAACAGAACCAAACTGATAAATCAGATCAGTTAAGTACAATGGTTTGAACATGTTTTTCTTACCCTGCAAACACACAAGCGACATACATACACCAACAGGGACACACTTTCCCAAGACCCCATGCGGGCAGGCCCACATGCATCAACACGCGAGAGAGAGAGAAAGAGAGAGAGTACCACTCCCGATAACATTTGAGGCACATGACATGGCTGCAGTTTGGCAGCACAATTTTACTATTCATTTCCATGCATATTCCACATTCATCTTCCTTTTCAAATTCTATATCTGCAAAGTGCCTATGTTCCTCCTCTTCTCTCCTTTTGTACCTCTCCATGCACGTAGTCTTCTGCCTTCTATCTTCAGTATCGGTCACACCTTTTTCAAGCTGCAGTAATGATGGATATATTACCGCTGACAACAACAGGAACAGAGCATTGTCAAAAATAACTAATTTAAATGGATTGCCCCTTGACTTTGAATGAAGGCGGTCAGAATTTGATTACCATAGAACTCTCTGATGCTAGCTTTTCTTTCATGGCTTGACATGGTCGTTGTGCCATCAACATAGACCTAGAGAACAAGAGAACTTCCAGGTTTCAGCAATTACCCTATAACCTATCACAAATATGACTTGATATAACTAAATGACAGTAGAACAGAGAACTTTCCCTTCCATTTTTACCTTGTAAATCAGAATTCTTAGCAACCCAAGGGCACCAGCTAAGTGACAATCTGCCCACTGCACTAGAAAAAGAAAGAAATGTGCAGCTGGACCGTATGACAATCTCATTTGGAGAGAAGCACCGTCATAATCCCTTGGAAAATCAGATGCTCTGTACCACATGCAATACAAACATTCAACTAAATGTATACAAAACTGATCTAACACTACGAAACAAGGAAGAAACTTCATGAGTTCATACACCAAGTGAAAAACTCTACAGAAGAAACTGGAGTACAAAGAAATTAAGCCCCCAGAATTTCAGATGCTGCCCAAGGAACTTACCAAGCATTAATCCATCAGACACCGCATAATGCAAATTACCAAGAACAATACTATTTAAAAGAGTAGGTAAAACTCATAACCCCTCTAAACTATTCAAAACAAAAAGGAAAATCTTCATTCTGCTCAAATCATATAATGGCACAAATCAAGCACCATAATGCAAAAGCGAGACATAAAGGGTGAGAAAAGTCTTTGGCCATGTCATCGGATATATAAAGCGAGCATCGGCATCCTCCTATGCAGATGAACAATAAACTAAATGCTGGAACCTTAGAGGGCAGAACCGTAGTTCAAAGAAAGAAACGCAATCTGAGAAAACAAAACAGTTCAATCAACTAAACAAGAGAACTAAAGACACTGAAGAATCAGAAGGGAACGAGCTCGAGCTCTAATTGATAAGTAATAAGAAGCTGAGACAAATAACCCAGAAAAGGTGAGGTCAACATTCGAGGTCCATGACGCAATTCAAACATTTTAGATGAAGTCCTGAAGAAACGAGGTAATCCCAGAAATGCAGCACTGACCATCAAACACCAAAAAAAAAAAAAATCTCACTAAAAACTGCAGAAATTCGAAAAAATCATTAGAAATACAAGAGAATTTCTAGCAAGAACTTACAGGGTATTCGCATGCTGAATGTCTGCCTCGAGCACCTTCAGAGAGTCCTTGAACGACTTCCTCATCGAGCCCGTGTACATCTCCAAATACCCTCTCTCTCTCTCTCTCTCTCTCTCTCTCTCTCTCTCTCTCACACACACACACACAAGTAATTCTCAAAACAACAAAGACCCTTCTAACAAATGAGGAATCTTGAAACGACTATCGCCAAAACCAGGTGATTTCTGGAACCCCGGGAACGCACTCTGCTTTCTCTGCACTCTTCCCGGTTAGACAGAGAAAAAATGGCCCTTCTCTCTCTCTCTCTCTCTCTCTCTCAAGGAATTCAAAACCAATAAAGACCCTTTTAATAAATGAGGAATCTTGAAACGACCATCGCCAGAAACCAGGTGATTTCTGGAACCCCGGGCAGGCGCTCTGCTTACTGTGTACTTTTCTGGGCTCGAGAGAGAGAGAGAGAGAGAAGAAAAGATGGCGGCCGTTGAATGGAAGTGTCAGGTCTTCGTGTTGCTTCTATGTGGTTCCGGGGAGCGTGCGCAACAAGTGCAGAGCGAGAGCGACACGTAGCCGTGTGCAACGAGCCGCAGCTGCCGTCGTGTTGCGCGCTGCTGTCGTCCTTACCAAACCGAACCGAAGGAGAAAAAAGAAACCGATAAAAGAAATCAGAAACTCTCGAAATGTCAAACCCAGGAGAGATAAAATATATCTATATATATGAGAAAATGACACAAACAATTTTTTAATTTTTACTTAATATACAATTTAATCTCTTTATGGTTAATTTTAATATGATCCCCGAAATTTAGCTTAATATATTTGTGATCTTTAAATTTTTAATTTGTTCTATATAATTCCTCAATTAATATAGTCTTAAATAGTGTGAAAACATTCAATATAACTCATTTCCATTAATTCAAGACTAAAGTTTACATTGAGCATTTCTATACATTTCAAGAACTATATTGTACATGTATCAAAAGTTGAAAGATTAAACTGAACAAATTAAAATGTTAAGAATCACATTACATGTTGAACTAACATTTAAGAATCATATTAAATAAATTAAAAATTCATGAATCAAATTGTATATTAAGCCAAAATTTATATACTATTTGTGTCGCTATCCCTATAAATATGGCAAATAGAATAAAGTGAGGAGAGGACATTGGAGGTTGGAGAGAGAGAGAGAGAGAGGGAGGAGGAACCCCGTGACGCTCTTGTCCACGCTTTTTCCTCCATTGTTTTCATCTACCTGCCATCTTTTTTCTATTTCATCTCTCTGATGTGTCCATGACTTTTATTCTTTGTTAAATCATTGGTGTGGCTTTCCCTTGACGCACCAACTCGATGATCGTTACCATTTAACTCTTTTTTTCTTTATAGTAGCGGGAGGTCAGCATCAGCAAAGTACGACGTTTGGAGGGTGCGCGAGGTTTGGAGATGTGTTTCACGCAGAATTTGATCTGTGTCGTGTTCCTTCGTGGTCCATGATGTATCATGTCGGCACAGAACTTAGATAGGTATCGCTCACACAAATGTCCAAATCACTGTCACGTGGTATACAAACTTCTTGTTGGTAGAGTTCTTCAGGAAAGATATCGGGAGCTGATTAAACGGCTTTTAATCATCATCTCTACTAGCATATGAGGGAATAGATGTGTTTTGAGTTTTTAACTAGAAGCATGGTGCTCGTACATACTATTTCGTGTTCAGTATTTTAATCGAGCATACTCGTGATTGTGTTCTAACCAATTTGATTTTGACCTGACCAATTAGATGAATTACTTCTAGAGGCTTACATTCAAATGACACTAGTTGATGAGAGTTACTTCGGAAACAAAAAAAAACGAAAGTCAAATTCATTTGGACTATTTTCTCAATTCCAATAAAATGCAACTGGATCTAATATGAGTTGTCGATTAGAACATCTATGGGTAGAACTTATAGTGGGGTCTCGAAAAATAAGTAATTTCTGCTGGGTCTTTTAAGCTGTATTATGCTGTAATTTGTGTTCACAGGTGCTTTAATATATGTTTTTATTAATATTTATTGATTTTCTCGAATCAGGGTAAGTCGTTGTAGTCACGAAAGCATACCAATTATTGAGTGGGGCCCATTTTCGTACCCATAATTGCTGGGCAAAAATTATATCTGGTATGCTCTTTTTTTTTTTGGACACAGTTGTTCCTAACAAGCTTCTACACGGTGATGTGACAGTAGATTAGCAAAATGAGAAGTAGCTAATGGAAGAGAAAAGTTAGTCAAATGCTATGTCTTTAGGATTCCTTATTTACAGGCTTTTCCTCTTCTTCTTTTTTATTTTGAAATTCAAGAAAAGAGCTTTAGTAAAGGTACTTAAGGAGATGAAAAGAAAAATATAAATAATAAAATCATCTTCTCATCATATAATGAAATAAAATGACATAATAACATAAATAAGGAAAGAGATCAAAAGCTTAAAATGTTTGTAAGATGTCACCGCTTATAAAATCTGACAATTTGAATTACAGGAAATTCTTCCATATACCGATGATATATGAACTCATCCATAAGCAGACCTACTCAACCATGATTTCTAAATTTGTTTTGCTATGAACGAAATGCCCGTCGAATTACTTACCTCATTTTTTTCCAATTTCCAATATGAACGTTTTCCTACGAAAACCAATAATACTGCAATGGTGGAAATCCAATAAATCATTCATATCCCTTCTACATCTACGCCAAAGTCAAACTTCCAAATTCCATCACGATTAGGCCGGTCTGCCACTTCCCTCGGTCAAAAATCGACACTGAGCAGCCACTAAGAAAGAAGATTCAAAGACGGTCCAATGAAAAATTGTCATACCACTTGATTAGGCAAAGACCAAACCAATTTAGATTAAATATGGGAGGAAGATTCTGTCGAGAGAAATTCATTGTACCCCTTGCTATAAGCCAAAAAAATAATTATTATTATTATTATTTTATGCAAATTTTGTAAATAATTTACGAGAGAAACCATCGCTCACAAAAAGAACTTAAAAACTTTTGGTTGAGCGGATCTGCTCGTGGATGAGTTCGTATATCACCTGTGTATGGAAAATTTTCCTTTGGATTATTTCAACAAGGAAACAGATTGAAGGTCCGAAAGGAAAAGTGCACTATATTCATATGACCGATCTTACTTTAGAGAAATAATATATTGCAGCCATCAAAAGATACCATGATAATATGATGTCATAAATGGATTGATAGATTTATAGTTAATTGGGTAAGTCACCATTATCAAGATAAAAATGATTAATATTACAGATTTTGTGTGGTTGACTAATGTACACTTTTTCGATCAAAATAAAAATGGAAAAGACATTGGTTAAATTAGCTATTTTTTAGACAAATGATTTAATTTTTATAACAATAAAACGACTGGACTTTCTTTATGTGTCCATCCAATGCATCAGGTGCATTGCATGGTTTGGCATCGTAGTAGTTTACTATAATTTAAACCCATCAAAAGATAGTAAACTCCCATGATGCCACGGTTCGTGATGACCAGAGGCGAAGTCAGCAAGTGCAACTCTTTATTATTCTCTGGGCAAAGTTGATTTGTTGACTTAGGTGGCTGTTTTCATTGGATATACGAGTTCTATTTGGCCTCTTCAAATTCAATAATCGTTTTACAGAAAATAAATTATTTGAAAAAATTAAATAATCGTTTGAAATAATTAATCAACGAATTTTTTTTTATTATCAACAACTATTTATATTTAAATATGTTCATGGGTAATAAAAATATATTTCATTCATTAATTTTTGTAAACAATACATACAGTCATTTTTAGGATGATATTTTATAAATCACTTATTTTTTATGAAATAAACAGAACAGTAGCTAGAAAGAAGAAGTGACCATATACTTGTTGAATTAATGCCAACTATAGTTCCTCTGGGCACAGACGATTGAAAGCTCAACTAAGTGAAATTTTGATAATTTTAAATACCTCAAATTTTTTTTCGTCTCACCAATTGTCAAAACTAGTATTGATGATTCAAAAATATCTTCCCTTAAATTTGTGTCCATCACATCCGAAAAAAACCCAACATCATGCCGTTCATACATGCTACCACATCAAATTTTTAACAATCATTATGAGCGGAACTATGATGTAAAGTACTTTTAAGTCACCAGATAAGTTTAGGGGTGTTTGTGAGACCAAAAAAAAAAGTTTGGTATATTGGTGACCTGCAGAAAAAAAAAAAAAGATTTTTAGTGAGATATTCCATGTATCATATGTCAAATACTAAGGTCCTAAAGGCTTCGTTTCAGTGGAAGAAGCATGTGACTGCCTTGTGTATGTTACTAAGAAGACATCTAAACTGACCAGCACAAAGAAATGATGGGTAGACCCCATAGAGAAATTGAGATAAATTTAGACATAAAACGAGGACAAAGATATTTTCTTCGATCGACATAAATGAAGGATGAGTGAGAGGAAAGAGATCTTTAGTGGGTCTCACAGAAATTAGTAGAGAATAATATTGGTTAGGGCTGATGGAGAAATGTCGACAGGTGTTATCCACCTCAATAGAGTATTATATTGTTCCCATCCAACTTATCATTCAACCCAACTCTCAAAACGATATATGTACGCGAAAAAAACAATAATAGAAATATAGGTTAATGTCTCTCTCATCGTGTTATATCATTTATCAAAGACCTAACACCTTTCTCACTATAAATATTTTTGAAAAAAATAAACATATTAATATATGTATGTATATATTATAAAGACTCCGATAGGTCAGTAGTAACAAATTTGAGTATAGAAATAATATGTTGCAAGTAATATCCAAAAGAGTATGCTCGTTGATACTCTCTTTCTTGAGTCCCGGGTCCTCAACCCAGCTGATAATATATGTTCTACTTTAAAAATGGATCTTACTTTTTTTGGGAATAAAAGCTACTAAAATAATTTCTTACAAATTAATTAAAACCTGCACCTAGTGCCTCCACCATTCATTAAATTATCCTAGCGACCCACTGGACCATATCAGCATTTAGCAAATTCAAGAATATTCAAGAGTTGGATAAAGAAAGATATGTGGCTCCACCTCCTTCCGAAACATGAAGATCTCTATTTGTGGATAAAATTCATGAAGCTGATTTCACTCTAATATATACACTTGATTTCTCGCTCAAAAAGAAAGAATTTGGCTCCTACTGACATCAGTTGTCACACACAACAAACTTGCCGTCGGTCCGGATGATCGTTCCTTTGGTTTCGGTGATGAAAATTGAGCTACGGATATTCATTCTTTAAAAGGAAGTATGACCCTAAATTCGTGCTTCATATTCTGTGAAGTACTCAAAATACATGCAAATAAGTTACATGATTTGGAAGCTCTGCACTTCCCCAGATCAATAATCTGACGCAGTTGCAGCTAGGACTTTACTCAAATTGAGAGTTCTTCCTTCAGAATGGACTATAGCCCTCAAATGGTGCTCCAAACCTTGTGTCAACAAGATTTCTGTAGATAAGTACTACCATCTCCACGCAACCAGCCACCACAACCAGCACAGCTCAACTCCACCTTTTCACAATCACCATGAGACGCCACCCCACGGATTCACAACCATCACCAACTATTCCACCACCACCACCAACTATTCCACCACCACGACTTCAATTCCACTAGCACTATTAACCCTCCATCTCCATTGCCACAGCTGCAATCTCCTATAACACCGGTCCTCAGAGTTGCTGACATTGCTTCTCTAAGATGTACATGTCAAGAACTCTCGTCTTCTTGACATCTTAAAATCCTATACTAACGATGAGGTACTCTAGTTCAGTTTTAAGATAACTCACAACTCAACAAAGGGTCTTCTTGCCACACTTCCTACCCGTCTGTTTTCAATTCGACAAAAATTATTCATCACTACCAGCATCAAAAGTTTCCCATCAGAATCTGTCATTGTGAACTGACGGGAAAGCAGATTTCATCCACTATAGGGAGACTGGATATCTTGGAGAAATATGCATGTTGGTTTTGGCTCAAGTGCAGCAAAAATGAGGCAGACGTGATTCAATGCATATGAATTTCTCTGTAATGTAATGCACGATACCCACATTAGAGAGAAAGGAACTATAATATCTTGCGTTTTTAATGTCTATCATGGTAACTACAGTTGACAAGAAGACAGCTGTACAAAACCAAAAGTCGTATGGTTAACAGCAGACATTGGCAATATCCTTTGCTAATAATGTACAGCCAGAAGAGCCATGAAAGAATGGAGGTGAAACTTTCAAGATTCAACTGACTCCTGCAGCACGCTATGAGAAATCCAAAGTCAGCCAAATGGTTTGTATAACTGATAGTCTTCAGACAACGTCGAGTATAAAACAGAAAAGTGTCACTTTATTGTGATTATTTGGCTTTGCTTCAATTGTCCTCCTCCTTATCCTCCTCCTTATTTGCACATTATTAACCTACTTACACAGATTGCAGTACTCGCAAGAGTGTCCTGGCATGGTTTTCAGATAATAATTTGAGAGACAAAATTCCAGGCCCAATGCATGGGGCATGGAGAAGAGAAAACATGATGTTTCTTGTGAGTTTCTGCAGTAAACGCTACTGCGATTGCTTATAGTCTAGCTCAAGCATGCATGAGGATAAGGCCTCTCTTACACGAGAATTGTCAGAGTCCATATCGAGTGCATCTTCATATAATCTCTTCGCCTGCTCAAGCAACTTCACTTTCTCCCTACTGTTTCTCAGACGTAAGCGAGATCTTTGTTGCAATACCACACCCCATCTGAACAAAGCTGCAAGTGCAAATAGGACATCAGCATTTATACAGTGTGTAACACTGCCAAGAGTTTGCCATCATTCACCTAATTTTACATTCACGCTCTAGATAAAAGAAGAATCTTCAATATGCCAAGTCTCAAGCTGGTTAAACTTTAAGCTTTCCTTTTTTCTTTTTTCTTTATTCCTATTCCTTTTCTTTCCATGCACATTCCCTGTACAACCAAATCCTATCAGACTAGCAATCTATCAAGTAACAGTACTTATCATTGGAGTCACTTTGTCTATCATTGGCTAGAACAATAGACCTGTCTTCAAATGACTAAGAAAAATTTCTTATTTTACCAAAAAGTTTGGTGCATTGTTAGCAACAACTTTCTTCCTTTTTTTTTCTGCCTTTGCGTTGAACTTCTCAATTCTAGACGTAGATTGCGCACCACCTCAAACACAACTACACTACCCCTAATGGGAGTCCCGTAATTCATTGAGGTGACAAATAGTGTGTCACCAAAATAAGTTCTAAACATCATTACACAGTGCCAAAAGAAAAGGCTTCGGTGGTTGTTCTGGCATCATCTTAAGCACAAATTACTGTAAAACCCTCAATTCCTCATGGGCCTGATGCCAGTAACAAAATAGCTTCCGACTTCTTGGTGCCGCATGCAGTTATTAGCTTTCGAGTTCTATCTTAACTCTTTAGTTTGCATACATGTATGAGACTGATAGGAGCATTGGCACAACAATAAAGTTGTGGCCATGTGACCTGGAGGTCAAGGTTCAAGTCGTGGAAACAGTCTCCTGGCCAAATTGCAAGACAAGGCCGCGTACCTTAGACCCAAAGTGGTCCGACCCCATTTCCTAGACCCTGTGCATCACCGGAGCTTCATGCACCAGGCTGCCCCTTTTTATATGAATATGAGGCTATAAGCACGCAGTAGGCACTCAAAAAAAAAAAAAAAACTATAGTTAGACCCAAAGTGGTCTGACCATTCCCCAACCCCATGTATCACCAGAGCTTCATGCACTGGGCTGCCCCTTTTTTTATATAAATATGAGGCTATAAGTGCACATTAGGCACACAAAAAGAAAACTATAGAATAGCCTTACCCTCAGATCAGTCAGGTCACAGGCCTGAAAGTCATAGGAGTGATGCCAGGGATTGACCCGCCCCCTGCCCTAAAAATCTTCTCAAAAATATAAAACAAAATCTGCAAAGCATTATGAAAAATTTCGTCCCAGCAAGGCTGCATAACTCGAATTAAGAAAAAAACTGAAAGAAAATTCAAGCCACAGTTAGACTTCAACCATTATTTGTTGAGCCCATTATGGATGAGATTAACATCAAGGCCAACCAAAGCAAAAGGGTGGATCATGCAATCTTCCTTGACTTGTGTGTTAAATTTATCTTCCTTTCCACTCTCTCAATTTTCAGTGTTTCACATTAAAAACAATAGCATCCATTACAATAACAGACATCTCAAACATCTAGATAGAATTCTTTTTACACCTAGATAGAATTCTTTTCCTATTTCCATCTCTCCTCCCACTTCCCCTGCCCTTATAGGTAGACAGCATAGTCTCACATACATCTAAAATTAACATGTAAAATTTTTGAAAACTTCTGGATTGGTGAATTTACATCTGAACAACGACAATGAAGATGTCGATACTCATGCATTGGCCAGTTTGGACCCCATATGCCAACAAACCACTCTTTTTTCTTACTAAAATAAAATCACATTAAGTAACAATAGTTGAACATATAATTAGACCGTCTAGAATTTAAAAATGTAAGATATTTCAAACAACAAACAATTCAATGCATTCACTTTGATTTTACAATAGTTATCAGATAGTTCACAGTTAATTATAAATTATTATAAAAAGTCTTAATGCGCATTCTTCACTCTTGATCCTTGTCGTCATATAGATACATATACCTTCAAATACAGAACAATTACGCCCCAAAAAAGTGTGGTTATTCCAATAGTTAAAATTATTTTTTTAAAAAACTGCTAGAAACATGCACCACATGAGAATCAGCTAGGAAATGATTCTTTCCAGAATAATTTCTCAAATGGAAAACACGTTTGCTGTTTGCACAGGTGATTGAATTTCAATAGATTCAATCTGTAGACTTCCTTCCAAGTAAATATCATCTTCAGTGATTATTCAACATATTCCAACGATTTATAGTGCATTGAGCTATTAAAGGAACATATCACTAGTGCAAATATCTATGTCTATCCACCTATTTACCATCTCAGCATTTGGCCTGGGTGGAAAGAAGACAATGTTGTGCCCTATAATCATCATGAATGGTGACATACCACATTTCAGGAACAAAGATCAGATAGGAATTTACCATCTGGAGCATATACATTTCCTTTGGACATCATTGCATTGAATTTATCAATTGCAGCCATAAACACTTTGTCTGCGTCAAAAGCTGCTTCCTGAAATTCAAAGAGGCAAAATTTGAAGTTAATAAGTTTTGCCACTTAAATGCATATGAGATGCTAACCATAGTGTCATAGAACAATAGAGTATGTGCAGGTAATACTTACTGGTCCTATGTCTGCAATCAACTGGGCACGGAAGGACAGAGCAAGACCCCAATTGTACAAGGCTCTAACATCATCCCCATCAATTGACAATACAAGTCTATACTTTCTGCCAGCTTCTACAAGAAGTTCCTCACACTCCTCACACACCTGAACAAGGACAGAAGCAATTTTATCTTTGCTGGAATGGTGGCCACTACTGCCTCCAATTCTAACTCGCCTCTCGAAGTATGACTCACTGCTTGTTAATGAAGTTCTCAGATCACGACTAATTCTCAATTTAAGTTCTCCATGGAGTAGATAGGTGTTCCCCAGCTGACCCACAGCCAACAAGCTCATCGGTTTCATGTCGACCGCTCTAGAGAGCAATTCCGCAGACTCATAAAGGATGACCTCTGCATGCTCTTCATCATGTCTTCCCCTCACCAACTCCTTGGCTTGCTTTAGAAGGTAATTTGCTTCTGTTAGATACCTATCAAACTCCATGTCATCCAAAATATTTGGAGAGGACATCGAACGAACATCTCTCTCATGTTCAGACTGGTGGTCAACAAAAAAGAGATCGTCTTGGGAATCCATTCTCTCTCTTCTCACTTGAGATTGGTAAGTTTCCACCTTCCTCCTTTCGCTGCTTCGGCGAGATGCATAATATCTATTAGATTTCTGAAGCAACTGGTCTTCCACAAAGGAAGCTTCAGTTTCCACATTTTTTGTCTTCATGTCAAAATCAACAAAATCAAGCTGGTTATCACGGGGCTCCTGTGATTGAGAGTTATAACTGTGTCTTCCCTTAGAGTACACATGTTGACTATTTGAGGAATGAAACCTGTCTGTGTGGTAATTGAACCTCCTCATGTTGTTGACATAATTTCTGGTACTCCCACCCTCCTCATCCAAATGCAGACTTCCATTTTTCATAAACTCTCTCGTTCTTCTTCCACCCTGATAAAATTTTGGCCTATTTACCACATCTTGGTATAAACCTGAATTTCCTTGACCAGAATTAACTTCAGATGCCATTTTTGAAGCACCTTCACTAGCATCATCCTTCGCCACACTCCCCAAGTTCTCTTCTTTAACACTATCCTTAACTTTGTTCGGCTTTGGACCACCCAAACTTCCCCTAAATAGGCCCCCCATGGATTCCAACAACGGAATCCCAAATTCCCCATTGTCTTTCCCTTTCTTATTCGACTTCTCATTCTCAATTAACGAGCCACTGGCATTCCCAGAATTAGCTAAAGAGCCACGAATGTTCTCTCTAACATTTGAAGCCGATGAACTGATCGTCTCAAGTTCTCGAACATAACTCTCCAAATCATCCAACCCAACTCTCTTACGCTCCACAGAATTCTTAACATCACTTATCAAATTGTTAACTCTACCATCTAATCCATCCAAAAAATCCACCAATTTCCGCCACTTCTCGCCATAAACCTTAACCACGTCCTCTTTCGACCGCCTCTTACTCCCGCCCGCCTCCGCGGCAATCCCGCCCCGAACCAAACCGAGCGAGAACCCGACCACGAACACCGAGACGCAGGCGGGGAATATGACTATGGAAGAAACCCTCACTCTAGAAATGGCCAGCGCGCAGACCAGCCCCAGGGCGAACACGAACACGTGCCGCTGGTCATCGAGTCCCAAAGAGACCAAGAACTTCCGCAGCTGGGTCGACTCGCCGGGGCGTGCGGCGTCGTCCCAGGGCCCGAAGTCTTCCCACCCGCCGTAGCCCGCCGACCCGGAAGCGGTGGAGGCTCTGGCCGGGAGCGGCGCCACGTGGGTCGCGCCGCGAAGCCATTTCGGATGAGGGCTCTGGACGAACTTGCGGGTTCTCCGGTGGGGCGACGATGGGGAGAAATGGGGAATTAGGAGATGATGAAAGTGGGTTCGGTTCGGAGAGATTAAGGTTCTCATTGGGTGCGGCCGGAGACGGCGGCGGTGGAAGAGCTAGTCAATCGCTCGCGGCGGAACCGACCGCCATCCGCGGCGGAGCTTGATCTGTTTTGTTCCTGTTTGGCAGGAGAGGGGATGGTGGACGGAAAAACAGATGGAAAAGATAGCCGGAAGAAAGGTTAAAAAGGGGAAAATACACACACACACACACTGTGTGACGATTCTAAATAATATTCTCAGAAAATTATTTTTTAAAATAATGATAAAAAAATTTATATTCAAGTAAAACTTAAAAAAGAACTTCCAAATATTTTCCGTTATTCGATAAGAAAAACTTGATTTGATTTTGTTTTGCACATTCCTTCTAACAAATGTTTCTTATTTCTTAAAAAAATCAAATTTCTAATTTTAATTTTTCTTTTGACTTTCTCCTTTTTTTATTTTTCTTTTCTTTCTTTTTTGATTAATTGGGCCATGACAATAGCAAGCGACTAGCCAATGGTGAACTCAAGCTCGCTAGCCAGAGGCTTGCTCGATCAATGAGCTAGAGGACCCGAGCCTCACCAGATCAAGAAGTTAGAGACTCATGCTCGCCAATAAAATAAACTTTCAACTCTCCCAAGACTAACAAGCTCAAGGCTCACTTGTGGTGTTGAGTTGAGACAGAGGAAAAAAAGAAAAAAAAATAAAAAATAAAAATAAAAGAAATTAAAAGTTATAATTTAAAAAAAAAAAGGAAAAAAGAAAGAGGAATGGGCTAGTAGAGATGTCAAATAAGAGAAAGTGAGAGGAAAATATTTTCCCCTACTTGAAAAGCTAAAAATATTTTTTTCTATTTTAGAAGACTTTTTTTAATGATGAAAAATATTTTCTCCTACCAATTCATTTTCCGTAAAACAAATACAGGAAAATTCATGAAAAAGGTTTTCTACCTAAGGAGAAAATTATTAAAAAATTTATTGAGACTTTCTTTTTAAAGAAAATTTACAGATTCTAATGCACAAACGAGAAAGGTGATCTGTGTAGTTGGCACTGTAAAAAAAATTAAACGAATCATCATTCAATATATTTAATCGATGTTTGGTACCACTCGTAAACAAGATTCATTTGTGAAATTACACCTTAATTCGTTTGAACGGTATGAAATCATGTAGAAAGAGTAAAGATCGATGTTGAATTAGCGGTCGATCATTACGTTAAGAGACAAAAATAACGGTCATCTCATGAAAAACACTCTTGACAAGGGGAATCGATCCTGCATTTTGTACGGGGAATGATTCATGTAGAAACTGCCTCCGCGGATATTCACTAACTGTTTGGTAACGTATGAATCAGCTTTGAATTTTCAGTACTTTCGAAATATTTTTGTGAGGATTTCATGACTTTTTCTCTTTCCTATAGTGCTGCCACTGATAATTGTGGGTTCCACTTGTGCCCTCAAAAAATTACTGTTCATCTTCTTCCTTGTGCTTGCTGGTTCATCGTTGAGGTGAGATCTAGGTCAAGGTCACCATCGTCAAGGTCAAGATGTAGGGTTGCCCGTGTTGTCGAGCCACTCACTGGAGCTATTGTCTTTGCTGGAGCCACCATGGGTCAAAGTCAAGGTCGATGGTCCTTCAACCGTGTCATGCGATCTCGGCGACCGCCGCCTAGGTCGCGAATAGTGAAAAGGCCCGGATGGTTTGCGAGATTAGTCGAAAGTTGCAAATTTCCAAATGAGAAAACCTTAGAATCAACAAGATTGGTCATCGATGAAGCCTCTTCACCTTGCCAAAGTCATGCCTGCGCAACCTCAGCCAACGGTTGCCTTTGGTTGCTGTGGATGGTCGCCTGGTCGACGCCGGCAAAGCTCGCCCAGTCCAAGCCTCTCTTCATGCTTGCCCTGTCTATTTCTGTCGTCTACGTTTTTCCTTTTTCTTTTCACCTAAAAGTTACTTTACAAACTACATCCCAAAATGAGTATCCAAACATTAATGCTTCCACCAAATGCGCCTACATGTAAAGGTACTTTGGGCAAATGGAAAGTTGAAAGAAGTTGCACTTTTTTTTATGGAGAGAGAGAGAGAGAATATTGGCCAGTTAACAGTGAAGTTTGCCTGATAAGAGTGGGATCTAATATTATTGTTTTGTTTTCTTAACTTGGTGGAGGCATGTGGCACAAATTCGATCCTCCGACATCGTCATAAAGGAAAAGAATATCATGTTTCAGCCACTTTATCAAGTTCATTGCTCGTATCGCGGTCCGATTTCCCCCATATTCACTTGGTGGCATCAAGTTCAATACAAATGATTCGTAAAAGAGGTGTCGAGCGTGTTTGTATTAAAAATCCAGGGATGGAATGATTATCATCTTAAAAAGGACCTTTAAATTAGCTTCTCGTATGCTAGTCAGAAGTTGATGTCGATATGTAGATGATGGCCATGGTAAAGCAAACTAGATGCCTGAGCTAAATTGGAATACTGTGGTTGATTATGAGGATGCGATTCGCTATACTGTTATTGAGAACAATCTATCGAGGAAAAGCTTGCTTAATGTTCTTATCCATCAAGCACCGTACGAGCTTTAACCTTGACAAGAAAACTTTTCAACTTGTGACAAGTAGTATTGAAGCAAATTCCCCATAATGTATTGGCAAATGCTAAGAAAAGATCTGTTGCCACATTTCTAACAAGAAAAGAAACCCCTGTTGGTTTGCTAAGATCAAAATAAGCCTAATAGGTTAAAGAAATTGCTGTCAAGGGAGACAATTGGCTTGGGATGTTACACTTTTAAGAGAAAGCACACATGACTGGAGATTTGTCAACAACTTTGATAAAGAGAAACAGTCGATGGAGTGGAGTGGCCACTATGTTGGGCAAACCTTTGCCATTCTTGTAATTCCTAAGAGACTAGCGGTGATGGTGCAAGGAAGCAACAAAATGGGCCGTAACGATCACATTACGGAAATTGAGTTGGAGAGTGTTAGTATGATTTTGTCCAAACCAATGTGCACTCTATAGAATAGGATTTTGTGCCATCGAGATGAAATGTGGAGATGCAAAATAGGCTCACAAGAGTGACATCAAGGTGTTTACACTAGAGATTTAAGGATCACAATGATTTTTATCTTAGAGGATTTTTTAAGGTAAAACGAGCCTCCCGATCACAAATTGATTGGGAGTTAATATTGTTATTCTAATGATGGCTACAATAGGTCGCAATCAATTGTTATGTTGAACTAAGCTATATGTCTTGCCTAAGAGATTGAATGCCCAATCAAAATTGAGTGTGAGATAGTTAATTATAAGGATGCAATTCGCCATATTGATCTTAACAAAAATCTATCAAGGGAAGGCCAATCTAGCATTTAAGACTCATCGGGCGCAATGTGGGCTCATCTTCAATTAGGAAACCATTGGTCCGTGACACTTGCATATATATCATGTTTCGTGACATCATTATTAATGGATACTTCATCCTCAAGAGCCAAAAGTTTACCCATCTACCGAACTCGCTCACTTGGCCATGAGCAAGGCAGCCTATCTTGGCTCATTCAACTCACCAGGCAAATGAGTGGATTTGGACAATCACGACCCTAATGGCTCACTAGCCTGCCTAAGCCCCCGCTGAACCAAATCCTGCCCACCCTAAGGAATGGTACATAAATTTTGAGACGGTGAATCTAGATAATAATCTAGGTTTAACCTCACAGCATGACCAGGCCACCCAACACTTATTTCTAGTAAAGATCTAATCTAGAACCGTCCAACCCGAATCTCGTTTCCAACGGGGGCACCTAACATGCCAAAGTTAGGACCTCAATCATCGACCCATCTCCACACCCACTCAATGATCACATCTTCTATTAACTTCCTACTTGTGATTTGCTTAAACCTTCTTCTTTTTTATTTTTTTGGGATACCAAATCGTGATGTGGGCTGGGCTGGGCTGGGCTGGGCTTTTGAGAAAAGCCCAGCCCATCTGATGGACTTAAACCCTCCCCCACCTCCACCATATCTCCCTGCTCCGTCGTCGTTCCTCATCACTATCATCATCTTCCTCCCCCCTAAAACCCTAACCAGACCTCCCTTTATAAAAGCCTCCATTTCCAACACTCCCAATCCTCCTCCGTCATCTTCCTCACTCCCCCCCTCTTAAACCCTAACCCGAACCCGCCCGCCGACCCGACAAAACCCGTCCCGCCATGTCCGACCTCGAGATCTCCCGCTCCGAGAAGAAGAAGAAGAAGCACCGCTCCAAGGACGACGCCGACGCCGCCGACCCCGCCGCCACCCCCACCCCCGCCGCCCCCGCCGCCGGCGACCACGACTACATGATCAAGCCCCAGTCCTACACGCCCTCCATCGACACCTCCCAGTGGCCGATCCTGCTCAAGAACTACGACCGCCTCAACGTCCGGACGGGCCACTACACCCCGCTCCCCTCCGGCTACTCCCCGCTCAAGCGGCCCCTCGCCGAGTACGTCCGCTACGGCGTCCTCAACCTCGACAAGCCCGCCAACCCTTCCTCCCACGAGGTCGTCGCCTGGATCAAGCGCATCCTCCGCGTCGAGAAGACCGGCCACTCCGGCACCCTCGACCCCAAGGTCACCGGCAACCTCATCGTCTGCATCGACCGCGCCACCCGCCTCGTCAAGTCCCAGCAGGGCGCCGGCAAGGAGTACGTCTGCGTCGCCCGCCTCCACTCCAAGGTCCCCGACGTCGCCAAGGTGGCCCGCGCCCTCGAGACCCTCACCGGCGCCGTGTTCCAGCGCCCGCCGCTGATCTCCGCCGTGAAGCGGCAGCTCAGGATCAGGACCATCTACGAGAGCAAGCTGCTGGAGTACGATGTCGACCGGCATTTGGTCGTGTTCTGGATTTCCTGCGAGGCGGGCACTTATGTGAGGACCCTGTGCGTGCATCTCGGGCTTATCTTGGGCGTCGGCGGGCATATGCAGGAGCTGAGGAGGGTCCGGTCGGGGATTTCCGGTGAGAAGGATAACATGGTGACGATGCACGATGTGATGGACGCGCAGTGGTTGTATGATAATTACAGGGATGAGAGCTATTTGAGGAGGGTGATCATGCCGCTCGAGGTCCTGCTGACCAGCTACAAGAGGCTGGTGGTGAAGGATTCGGCGGTGAACGCCATCTGTTACGGCGCGAAGCTGATGATTCCTGGGTTGCTGAGGTTCGAGAACGATATCGAGGTCGGGGAGGAAGTCGTGCTGATGACCACCAAAGGTGAGGCCGTTGCGTTGGGCATTGCTGAAATGACCACGGCCGTGATGGCGACCTGTGATCATGGCGTGGTGGCGAAGATTAAGAGGGTTGTTATGGATCGGGATACTTACCCGAGGAAGTGGGGGCTCGGCCCGAGGGCGTCTATGAAGAAGAAACTGATTGGTGAAGGGAAGTTGGATAAGCATGGAAAGCCGAATGAGAAGACCCCTCAAGAGTGGGTTAGGAATGTGGTTCTCCCACCTGGTGGAGACTCTATGGTTGCCGGTCTTGCTGCTGCTGCCGACGAACCGGCAAAGCCAGAGAAGGAGATTTCTGTCATTGGGGAGGGTTCTGTTTTGGAAAAGAAGGAGAAGAAGAGGAAGAGCAAGGATGAGGATGGGGAGGTGGATGACGGTAAGCCTGCTAAAAAGGTGAAGGTGGAAGAAGTGGAGGAAGTGAAGATTAAGAAGGTGAAGGAAGATGCGGTGGAACCGGAAGTGGAGAAGAAGGAGAAGAAGAAGAAGAAAAAGAAGGACAAAGAGAATGGCAGTGTGTCTTCGGATGAGGAGACGGCTCGGAAAGAAAAGAAGGGACACAAGGATAAGGCCGAAGCTGTTTCTCCAGATTCAGAGAAATCGGAGAAGAAGAAAAAGAAGAAAAAGAACAAAGAGGCTGAGGATGGTATTAGTAATGGTAAGGATGAGGATGGGGAAAAGACAGAGGAGAAGAAAAAGAAGAAGAAAGACAAGAAGAAAGACCGAGAAGAATGATCGGGACGGGCGGAATTACTCTTAGGTCTTTAGTAAGTGCTCATTGGGATCGATCTCATCCATGAACAAACGGCTACTGCGATTTCCTTGATGTATTTCAATGAGAATTGAAACTGATCCTGCGGCTGAGCTCTGTTATTTGTAGTTTTATCTTCTAGCAGTTCAACTTGTCTATCTTTGTTTCTACTTTTTTGCATTGTTTAATTGCTGTTGTTTATGCTTTGTCTTGCCCCTCTTCTTGATCCAATACATGGCATTGGCTATTGCAAGGATATTATCTGTATTTGGGCAATGTCAAGTACAAGGTTTTGGACATGGGAAGTACTTCCCATTTGACTTTGAAAGATCAGTTTTGTCTACAGGGGGTAGTAGTAGATGTTGTACAATGTTTATGCTTCAGTTGGATGCTCCCAGAAATGGGCTCTCTAGTTTTCACTGAATTCAATCGGCGATACCTGTGAATGAACAGCATCGGAAGCGGCCTCGGCACGGTTGTTTAGTCAATGCACTCTGGTTTTGTCGAGACATTTTAAGGGTGTGCCGACAGGCTTCCCAAGGCATACTCAATTACATTAGATAATATAGTTGAATTCCTAGATGATTCGCAGTATTCAGATAGAAAGCCAGTGTAGAAATTGGTTTATCGTTCGTGCTTTCTGGAGCTTTATACAGGATAGGGCAGGTGAGGAATGAGAATTCACGTCACGTATTGGCTTCACCGCCATAGCTTCTCGTTCTAAATGAACGTAGGATCGGCAAACTCAATGCGAGCGCAACATAAGCCGAAACAAAGATGGGGAAAGAGCACGGATGTAATACGGGAAGATTTACCAGCATGTCTAACCAATATCCCGGTTCTAGACACTGTATTGGCTTCACCACCATAGCTTCTTGTTCTAAATGAACTTAGGATCGGCAAACTCGATTCGTGCGCGACATAAGCCAAAACAAAGATGGAGAAAGAGCACGGATGTAATACAGGAAGATTTTATTACGAGATTAGAGAAATTGAAGATCCAAGGCACGCCCAGCTAAGGGGGAACATATTTCGGCATGGCAATCTCCAGCAACGAGGAGGATAAACTACAAATATATCAATACATGGGAGTAAAATTCGATCGATCCCTGGGTTACAGAACTGCATATCGTGGTTTCTTCAGTTTGAACGTCTACATCCGCGCAACATGTGACAACGAAAGCAACCAAGCAGTAAGAAAACCTGAGACTCGAGAAAAATGAATCACGACATTCAAGAGAAGAAAAAATATTCAATAGACCAAAATAGGTTCACCAAAAGATATCATGACGAGCGAGACCGATGGTAGCGCACTTCATTGCGCTTCAGAGAAGCAAGGGTGAAACCATGCTCAAGCACTCGCTTGCTCGGGTTGTTCCTCCGCAGGAGCTGCTTCTTTCGGCGGGCTTGATGAGCCATTGACACCATCTTTAACAGGGGATACTGCTGCAGCCACCGCAGGAGCTCCGTTAGCAGTAGGTGCACCGTCCTTCTCTTTATCCTTCTCCTTCTCCTTCTCCTTGTCCTTCCCGTCTTTTGCATTCTTCCCATCTTTCGCATCTTTCGCATCCTTGGGAGGTGGTGGGGGTGGGATCATGTGAGGCGGTGGATTGTGCTTCAGTTTTATGAGAATTTGACGCATCCTAGAGAGTTCAGTCGGCTTTCCAGGCTTTGGACCCTGGACGATGGTGATCCCTGGCTTTTTCTCCTGTTCCTTCTTCCCTCGCCTCTTTTCAATATTCGGAACCTCATGGGGAATCAGCTCTCCTATGGCTTTCCAGTACTGCTTATCAGCCTCTTTATGGAATTTCTCCTGATTAGCTAGGAATAACTGCAAGACATGTACAAGTCATTATGATCACCTGGTTCAGAACTAATCTAGTGAATTGGGCAGTCGATGGGACACTTTTGAGTTCCCTACCTTCTCCCTCTCCCTGTTGTTGGTCTTGTTGCTTTCAACATTCAGCTTTCTTTTCTCATAAAAATCTCGTATATAATCCTCAGCATCTAGGATGATCTGGATCCTCATGTCCTTCTCCTGCTTCTCCTTCTCCTCAAGCAAAAGTGCATTTTGGCTGCAGAAGCAAATGGAAGCACATAAACAATAAGTTAAGGTCATGCTGTGTTTGCAAACATGCTAAAAAAAGGCACCAACGGTAGGGTGAAACCGTCTGATCTCTCGATTAAAACCTTCCAGCCTTAGTCAACTAATTTGGAAAAAATCACAGAATCAGACACACGACATATTGCGAGATATGTCTAACCATGTAAATAATCTACTTGTACTCCAATGAAACTACAGTTTCCTTCTACACTGTGATTAAGCAAAAAGCAGGCACCATGTCACTGCTTTATTTGGACTCCAAAAAAAATTATTTGTGGATCTTTTATTAGTAAAACATGCAGAAACCTATGGTAATTTAGCTATTTTCAAAAAAGTTATGTCCATCTATCAATGTGATCATACAAAGAACTTCAGACATACATGTCAAGCTACTTCTTTGGACAATACAGTACTCGACACAGAACACATGCCAAACTACTCCTTTGGACAATGTGACTTTAGACCAATCAGCATACACATCTGTTAGTAACTACATACATGTCTATAAAAAATATCAATACCATCATCATCACCACCACCTGTGTTTCAACAAAACACCTAGGATACTGATCAAACGCGTCATAGTTTTCAAGCTAACCCAACAATGCAAGTCAGTCAAGCTACTAGAGGAGCAGGAAGACTTGATTGCTTTTCTACATCTACTATATGAAGTGTTTCCAGTTTTCAGTAGTTAGAATAGTTTTACCACATAAGCTCAAACTAGCAGATACTCTCTCAGTTCGCAACTGAAATAGACTCTATATAGTCATTTTTCATTAATACATTGGCACATGAAATTTCTTTTGAACAAAAAAGAACTAGCTCTTAATAACTATAACAGAATCTATATAACTAAAATTCAACAAATACTCACCAAATATATGCATATTCAATATAAACATCCAGTAGTAAAAAATTTATGTACCGTACACATCATGTATCTAGATAGAGTGTAATAGGCAATCATGCAAAATAACAACAAAAGTACTGGGAGTCTGTTACGATTAGAACATCCTACCACTGCTACCATCATCGAGAACCATATTGCACATATTTGGGTTTAAGTCCGAGGCTTACTGATGATGCCAAGGAGTCATGACTCTATCGGGGGTAATAATGGACCACTTAACTCACTCAACTCATTTTCTACTGGTAAGAGGAGATCACTCTTTCGAGAAGTATGCTCTGTACACAAAATAATCCAACTACATGGGGCTCCACCTATGTCAGCAACTATTACACCAAGTAAGGATCCGACATTCGGTGCAAAGTTTTAGAGCACTCTTCAAACTACTTTGGGGACCCAACTCAAGATTAAATAAAGAGCCATTTAAGAAATACTCAGGGAGCTAGAAATTAGATCAGGTTTTCATCTCAAAATTTCAAAATGAAAACCCTTAGGATGATACACTTGAGCTAAGTTCAACTACTTGTCACCTATTGAATAGAACTTCCTTTATACTCGAGCTTGAATCAACTCCTTTCGAACTAAGTCCAGTGAGTTTTGATCGGACCAAGTTTAGACTTGAAAATACTTCACTCCAAGTCTAATTAAACATTTAAGATTTGATATTGATTCTAAACAGGATTGCATAAATATAGTAAACACAGATATAGATTTTAGACTAGTACGAGCTTCAGTTTGAGCTTCGCTTGAGCTTAACACAATTTTGTGTTAATGTGTACTTATAATGACCAAGTCAAGTCCATTCAAGCTTGAGCATGCTATTAAATAGATTCAAGCTCATGCTAAAAATATAAGCCCAATCAAGCTTGAGTTATTGACCATCAAGCCAAGTTAAGTTCAACGGGAAAATGGTGTCGACTCTGCTAGTTTACACTAGTACCATCTTCACAATTCTCAGCTTTTCATTTCCTCTCTCTATCTATAGATGAAGCTGCAAGCTCTCTTCACAGTTCTTGACCATCAAGCCAAGTTAAGTTCAACTGTATTGATTTCTATGGATCTTGCAGACAGTCATTTAGGGGCTTCGTTTGAAATGCATCTTCTTCATTATATCGTGGTCTGGAGCTAGAACAGAATCTACTTTTATTCTTTTATCTGCATAAAATAGAAAAACTGGAGATTGCTCTCGAAATCAATTATGATTAATTACTCAGTTTGAATGGGGTCGCTTGCGCTTGAGTGTGTAGATTATTCTTATGCACCGACCAAATATGAAAAACAACCCACAATTGAGTTCATGATGAGAATTGGCATCTTCCTATGTCAACTGAATGTAGCTTGACTGTTCCCCTAGAGAAACCTGCTATCTTGGTAAGAGAGAGTCATGTCTTTTAGGTTCCCTTTTCCAGTTCAGCACCTCCTGCTAACAACTCCTATGTTTCCCTTTAGTGGGATTTATGTATATGCTGACATGACAATATCCTGCAAAGATAGACAGTAGTAAAATTTCACCGTGAAACTGTCAGTCATGGGCTGAGGTCACTGAACAGTGGACAAGCTATGGTTTTTCATGAAAAGGCTTACTAATCCTAATGTAGCAAAGTAAATGAAGTTCTTCATCTACACATAACAGTATGATTTCTATTCAGGTATACAACCAACGACAATTCGGATATATTTCACTAGACTGAAGAAATATTGCAAAAACAATCTACAGCTCATTAAGTTGTTCTATAATGGAATTACAAAGGAAACCGTTCCCATAACACGACTATAGGATCTAGACGTAAGGTTGATCAGCATCATTCTACTGTAATCTTTTCAGCTCTAAACTAGCGAATCATTTTGCTAAATTACTGTTTCAATGTAACAAAATGAACGATGACGTGTATCCCATCACCGGCAGTTATTGATTAACTGTTTCCAAATTTGCTAGTCCCAGTCAAAAGGTAACTTTCACCTCAGATCTAAATCTAGATCTAAGAACATCTAGACATTCCAAAGTTTCCAGCGTCAGCTGCAAAATCAACAAGAAATTGCACAAGTCCACAGTTACCCAATCGCTCTAAGCCTAATTACAAAGTGAAAATCAAAATCAAAGTCCAAGCGTCCAACCATAAAGTAAACTCAGAATCAGATCTTAACTAACTAGCAGTTCAGACGAGCGAATAAGATATCGAGAACCAGATAACTGATGACTAGATAAATTGCATAGAATGAAGCACGAATTTCGGAATCGAGATCGCCACCAGGACTAATCCACTTCAGCTATCGCTCGAAACCGCAGCTCGCCAAGCGCATTTCACCACATTTCGAAGGCAACAGCAATTCAAACCCGAGCAATCGAGCCTAGATCTAAGCATCAAACAGCACACCAACGCCGGATCTAACCGAATCCGATTAAATCCACACCAACGAACTCGAAAAGCCCTCACCGCCGCCACTCGCGCAGGGCGAACCCTTCCTCCTGCATCTCGTTCGGCGGGGGCAGGATCGGCCCGTCGGACGACGCGAAGACCCCGTCGTCGTCGTTCTCGAACATGTTCCCGTTCCCGTTCCCGTTCCCGTTGCCGTTCCCGTTCTCCACGTGGACCGAGTCGAAGGGCGACGGCGAGTACCCGGACCCCTGGTCCTCGTACCCGAAGATCTCCGGGGACCGTTCGACGGCGACATCGCCGTCGGCCGGGAACCCGTCGAGGCCGCCGCCGGAGGCCGGGGAGAAGCTGGAGTAGCCGCCGTAGCCGGAGAAGGCGCCGTCGTGGTCGGCGGCGGCGGCGGCGGCGTGGTGGACCTCATCGCCGTCCATGCTGAAGGCGTCGAAGGAAGCGGACATGGCTGGGGGATCGATCGACCGATCCGATCGGCCGGAGGATTTGGAGATCGGAGATGGAGAGATGGAAATGAAAGAGAGAGAGAGAGAGAGAGAGAGAGATCCGGTGGACTGGTGGTGTTTTTGCTTTTCTGAGATCTCGCGATTTCTGCTCCTTCCCTTTTTATGTTCTTCCTTTTTTCTTCTTCGCTTTCTGGTCAGCGATTTTTATTTATTTATTTATTTTAAATATGAATCCTCAAACTTTAATTTATTCAACGTGGCTACTAAACTTTTATTTAATATTTAAGGTTAATACTCTGAAAAACCCTAAACTGGTACATTGCCCCAAATCATTTTTTTTATCATGAAAAACTCCAAATCAATACACTTGTGACAAATTTATCCCAACCGATTATAAAAAACCCTAAACTAGTATATTTATTATAAATTTATCCCAAACTAATTTATTTGATCGCAAAAAACCTTAAACTGGTAAATTTATGACAAATATACCATCTGCCAAATTGTATTAATACTACAAAAATATCACAAAAATTATAAACTATGACAGACAGAACATAAAATCTCAAATTGCTATACCAGTCAACTATCACTCGTCATTTAACTTAATAAAATTTAACGAAAACTAACTTAATAAAATTTAACGAAAACTAACAGAGAGTAAATTTGTCACAAGTGTACCAGTTTGAGGTAAATTTGTCAAAAATATACCAATTTGAGATTTTTTGTGATTAAAAAAATAGCTATGAATAAATTTGTCACAAGTGTTACTAGTTTGGGGTTTTTCAAGATATTAACCCTAAATTTCTAAATTTTTAATTTACTGAATGCAATCTTTAAATTTTTAATATATATAGTCCGGGGACTAATTTGAATATATACCTAAAGTTTAAGGATTACGTTAAATAAATTAAAAGTTGATGAATCATATTGAACATTACATTAAAGTTTAGATATCACATTAAATAAATTGAAAGTTTATGAATTATTTATGTCATTATCTATTTTTTTATTGCGACAGATGAATGGGCGCGGAAAACGAGGTTGTTCGGCATTTTTTATTTTTAGTTTTTTTTTTCTTTTGGGGTGTTGAGAGATGAGCGAGTGTGGGAAACAGTATCGCACATTAAATAAATTAAAAGTTTATGAATTACTTATGCCTTTATCTAATCTTTTTAGTGGCGGGAGATGAATGGGTGTGGGAAAGGGGTCATTGTGCCTTTTTTTTTTAGCTTTTTTTTTTTTTTTGGTGTTCAGAGATGAGCGGTTGTGGGAAACGGCATCGCACATTAAATAAATCAAAAGTTTATAAATTATTTATGCCTTTATATATTCTATTTTAGTGGCGAGAGATGAATGGGTGCGGGAAACGGCGTCGTTGGGCATTTTTATTTTTTCTTTTTTTTAATTTTGGGGGTGTTGAGAGATGAGCGGGTGTGGGAAACGGCGTCGTAAGGGCGGTGGACCAGGCGAGTGGAGGTAGGCCGTGGGGCGCCATCGGTAATGGGCATTTTGGTAAAATCGGAATCAAAAGCCTAGAATTTGCTGATAATTGGTCGGATCTTGAGTGACTCAGACGTAAGCCTAGAAATTGCTTTTCAAGGCCTACCTAAGATTATAAAATGTCGGATATTTTTTCATTGGAAAAAAGCCACAAAAGGACTCTATACTTGTAACATATTTTTCTTAATTTTTTTATGACACCAAAATCTTCGAACCTCTACTCACGTAATACATTTACATCAACTTTTTATGTCATTAAAGATCTCAAACTTTTATTTGTGTGATATATTTAACTCAATTTTTTTCTGTAAAATCAAATTTCTCAAATAAATATGTGACATGAATTTAGAATAAATATGTCACACGAGTATAAATTTAGAGTTTTTTATACCACAAAATAAGCTTAGGATATATACGTCATAATTGGTAAAGTCTAGAGCTTTTTTGTGACTTTTTCCTTTATTTTATTCATAATATTTGATTTTGACAAGTCATAGAAGAGGGTTAAAACTCGAGATTCAAAGTGATTTGCCAAGATATAAGTCTTCATTGCGATGACGATAAGAATATTGACGATGTTGGCGCTCGCTTTGGCGTCAGCTTTTCGAGCGATTATTTAACTTTTAAAAGCAAAATCGATTAAGTTTCATCGGCAATATTTTCTATTAGATGATTTAATACTAAACCAACACCGAATAAGTCCTGTTAAAAAAAAAAACACCGCATAAGATTTTTTAGGCAAAGGAAAGTTGCCCTTGTAACATGCGATTTCTAAATGTTTTGACGCTTAAACGATCACTTGAAAAAATAACGTCACCAAGTCAAGGCTCTTAGAGGATTGACCTATACATTCAAGTTTTGCTGCTTATTAATATAGATTAATACCACGAATAACTCCAAACTGATATATATATATATATATATATATATATATATATATATATATATATAATAAATTTATTTTAATCTAATACACTTCTAATAAATTTATCCATTATTAATTTCGATTAAATTTCTCTATCAAATTATTAAGTCGAATGAAAAACAATAATCAACAAATATACCAATTTACCCACTATTGATTTTAATTAAATTTTACTATCAAATTGCTAAATTAAATAATTTGAAAGTTTTATTCTCTATTTGTCATGTATAAATTTATCATGTTTTTTTCGTAGTATTACTTCAATTTAAAAGAAACTAACAAAAATTAAATTTATTACAAACTTATCAGTTTCGGATTTTTTATGATAAAAAAATTAAATTGAGATAAATTTATCAAAAATGTACAAGTTTAGGATCTTTCGTAATATTAATCCATTGCCATATCAAGCATTACCATATTGAGGACATTCCTAATATTTCACAAAAATATTATATGCACTGCTCGCTCATTTTCCTGCAAGATCATGCGCCTGTGTATTCAATCCATCGGCCATAGAAAACTTAGAAACATCAGTCAGAATGCACACAACACTCACCAAACAAATCGTGCAGATTTCATTGCTCAAAGAATCAACCATGATACACCGAAACGTTACATCGCCGTGCCGAAAAATTTCACCGGTACCGCAGCTCTACAATTACCATAATCTCCCCCATCTTGCGGGCCGCCGAGCAGAGAAAAAAAGGGAAAACAATTAACTGTAGCACGGTTAACACTGTCGGTCAGTTGGTCAGGTCCTCGCGCCACCCTGAGGCATCGAGTGGAAGCAGCCTTTCGATCCGCGGCGGTTTTGTCGAGCCCTGCACAATTCCTGGGTTCTGCCTTGTGTAGTAAATACACACGGCGCAACCAAAGAATCTGATTTACACCAGAGACCGGAATCATGCAGACAAAATGATGGCTTGAGTTGTGAGGCAGTCTCGGGTTCATCTACACTTCTGATACTGAACGCCCTTAAAGCCGTCAGGCCAACATGGAAGATTTTGGCTGGGACATGTTGTCAGTTGTCGAAACGAAACATGACCCTGCGATTCGATATCTCCGACTTCTCCACATGTGAACTGAGAACGGCCCAGATAGAGAGCAAAAAGAATGAAACCTCAACTCAAACAGTTAGGGAACAGCAGGGGCGTTCTTGGGGTATCTAGCTGAAGAGGGCATCCGCTGCATAGCTCTCGGGAACTCCGGCTTGAGTCGTTTACTCGGTATCCCTTGCAATGTTCTTTTCCACAACATCAAATTAGTACAATGGCATATTCATCTTGATAAACAGACAAGAATTTATTTAGACGGCAAGAAATCAATCACTTGTGGAGGGAGAGAGAGAGAGCTACCAAAGCTCCCTTGTTTCCATTTTGTTAGTGGCAAAATTAAAGTGCCTAAAAAGTAACCGATGAAAAAATGGAAGAGATGGCCAATGGAAGTGGGGTAGAGCACTTTTGCAAGCTCCCTTGTTTTATTTCGTTAGTAATGGCAAAATTAAAGTGCCTAAAAAGTGGACCAATGAGAAAAATGGAAAGAAGTGATGGCCAAAGGAAGTGTGATAGAGCACTTGCGAAAAAATTCACAGTAAATTTGTGCAAGATAGTAATAAGTTTTCCAGTAAGCTTTGCAAATCAGGAGTTCTAAAGAGCCAGATAGGCCAATCCAGCCTTTCCTATATTAGCATTGGCTTGAGTTCACTACAACAAAAGGAAGACAAAATTATGGCTAAGATTGACCACATGTGAAATCACTGACCTGGGGGAGCCTGCACGTTTTGGAGTAACTTGACCAAGCATTGACCTCAACGACCCCAGAGCCCTCTCAGCAGCCTAAGAAAAGAAATAAAGTTGTTGAGAGAGCCTGGAAAAGATAATTTGTGTCTCTGATGCTTGATATAATCATGACATGTCTAATACATTGAATTTTGTAGGAAGAAGTTACCTGTATCTTAGCTTCTTCCCATGTCAAGCCAATTCCCCTCCCCAAAACCTGCCCATCGATTTCGACCTGAAAGTTGATAATGGAGTAGAAAAAGATATTAGTCAAATTTCAACAATAGAACCAAGGATGCATCACAAAACAATCCATAAGCCTTTCCCGTTCTAGCAAATCATGTTGTCTCTTGGAAAGGCCTTGAAAAATAAAACAACAATATGGTTTATAGTGTCAGAAATTAGTTTATTCAAGTCAAGGGTATAATTCACTAAAACCAGGCTTTTATTCCTCTATTGACTTCTAATTAACAAGGAATTCAAAATGAAGAATTCAATCGATGCTCTGAAGTTCACAAAATTAGAATGTCAGAGTATCAAAATTGCATTTGCTCAACCTGTGCGTGAACCTCCTTATTCTGCGTGGGATTCGTTGTCAGCTGTGGCGGGGATTGGAAGACCATGCCAAGACCCTCCATCATGCACTGATGATCAAAAGGAAAAGGAATGGATCTTGTTAAGCAGACACGCAAATCATGCTTTGATTTATATGCAAAAAGATTGAACAAGTTCTTTAATTTCTCACTAATTCTTTAAGTGCAGAAACAGAGCCCATTGAAGTCTTAGGGCCTTCAAATCTCGCGTCTGGAAATCTTGATGGCTCAGCTGCAGTAGCATAAGGAACAGGATCCCCTTTGGGCAACGGCTGATTCCCAAAAGAGTAAATACTACCAAAATATCCATTCTCACTTGCTGGGGATGGCCGATTTCCATCTCCTTGTCTGGAAGCAGGATCGGACTTTGCCCGGTTCATGTATATACCTGAAAAATAATATTGCAAAAAGTCAATAAACTGAATAGAAAATCAATTCTTAGTATTTCCATCCACGACATTAGTAGTTGTGAGAAGTGCTAAGATCTATGAATTTTTCAAAGAAACGCCAGACCAATAATACTTTACTTGAAAAACCCAGGAGATGGAAATTAAAATAAATAAATAAAATTAATTGAAAAAAAAAAAGAAACCCATAGTTCAAGCTGCAACGAAGCCAGACATAATGAGTTTTTTCTGATGGTTCTGCAAAAAAGAACCTTAAGAATTCAAACGCAATTGTTCATAATTAAGTTTTTCATTCAACATGTACAGCGTGTTTCACTGGAAGGCATAAACATCTCAGTTATCATGCATTTTCCTCAGGCCTGTTTATTCAATAGTTATTTATAAGCATAACAACAAAGAATGGGAACATATCCAACACTCTGGGGTCCAAACAAGTCCCAAAACCTATCAATGCTCCTACTGCATTTTGATCATAAATTAGCAATCACTAACTTCTCAGACGTCTAGTAGGTGCACATGGTAGAGGAATACTTTTTCCATTTTAGATGCATAATAGAGGTCCTAGAGGAGCAGCAAACTTCCACATTCTGATCCTATGGAGTTTGTTTAAACAGATATCCCATGGCTTCAACTAGATAGTACACTTTGGCCCAAAAAAAGGCTAGATCCCACACTCTTTGGTCCACCCCAATAGAATCCACAAAGAACTGGGACTGGCCTTGCAAACTTCAGATTACAGCTTAAGCAATACTGTAGTACCAAGATTCATGAAAAAGATGGCTATTCAAGTAGATAAGGATTTATGTTCTCTGTTAAAAAATATAAGGATTTATGAATATTTCCAACTAATTCCCATAACAGGTACCCAAAAGGTTGAAAATAAGGATTGAGGGGTAAAATGAAGGCTGATCCTTATAGAGAGCAAAAAGAACCACCTTTCTGGCAGTAGTAAGACAGAGCAGCCCAATCATATACTGAAAAATTTCAGCACTCTCTCCCGGGAGATATACATAGTCCATCAGGCACTTAGGATTTCCTTGACCAGATATTAATTGTCTCATGCTTCTCCAAGATAACCTTGACATTTTCTGGCCATGTTAATTCAGGCTCTAATAGGCTGCCCTCCCCTTCATTTCTCCCGCCCCAAAATAATAAACATAAAATCCAGCCAGAAAAAACACACCTACTAAAGTGAAGGTAAATTATTTTGCATGCATCTTTACAGGCAAACACGTATTTAGCTTAAGTTACAGTAGTCAACAGCATTATGACATAGTAATCCCTTATGATTCAATAAAATTGCCTATTCTTATATTATAGCAATAAAAGTATTAAAAATGCTTAATGAAACAGGTAATGCTAATTTCATTTTACCAAACATTCCAATGGTCACTCTGGCAGATTAACCAGTAGACAGAACTTTTCTTTAGGTTGTTTCAAAGTATCCAAGCCTACGTATGTCGTGTCAACTATGCTCGAACATCCTTACATTTAGCAGAAAATCAACGAGACATACTAGAACCCACACTTGTTTCCCAATGACCATCAATTGACATATTTCTTATGACACCATTTCCAATAACCATCGAGATTAAGCAGTCAAACAGAACCAAGACAAGGCAGTAAACAGGACACTGTAAGAGAGCATCTCACCGGCCAAATGCCTTAGCGAAGCTACAGCAGCCTGGTGTTGAGCTTCTCTTCTTGTTCTACCACTCCCTTCACCAACCTTCTCTCCCGCAAACCAAGCCTACAAGAGAAATCGATTTGTAGAGTGTTCTTAAGTATACCTTTTCCTATAAGTAGCGTGTTTTAAAATTATACTTAACTAAGAATGTTACAGCCAAGGGACCTATACACAATGTAGATAATTGAGTTTACAAATCCAATGAGGTGAGAAATGTTGAGAGTGAAAGTAAAAATTCTCAACACTATTCCTAGTGAGGAAGTACCTCAATAGAAAACTGCAGATCCATGCTTAGAAGCAAAGACGGTTTAAACTCCACCTGCAAATTTTTGTTCAAATTAACAGGTGAAACTTTAAGGGATCCAAAGACTACAGAAAAGTGCATTCTAACTGAACCTCAACAATAACAGGGCATTTTCTAATTACCTTTGCTCCACACTTCATTGCAATTTCCTGTAAAACAACAGCTGGAGCTTCTCTAGTTGGTATAGGTCGCCCCGATTCAGAGTCAAAATCTCGACCAGTTGTTGATGCGCGACTCAAAGAATTTTCCTCACCTTCAAGTCAATCAGCAATGAGAACATGAGTCTACAAAACAAAACTACTGATTATAAATGATAATAGAGTATTTATCAAGAAAAACCAAAAAAGCAACACGATGAGACATGCACTCAACCGGGCAGGTAGTATGTAAGTAACAGAGATTATATTGAGAACTCCTACATTTCTGTCGTATTATACAAAACCAACAATTGAAAATTTTAGGACCATTGGCAAAAGTAATGATCAGTAAAATTATCAGCACGGCATTGACCTAACCAAGGGAGGGGTGTCCTTTTCAACAGGTCCCCACACCACGGCCCCTACCCCGCGCAAGAACAAGGTAATAATGTCCAACAGAACATTCACGTCACACAAACAACTTTGACAAAAGTTACAGGCCCCACCAAATTCTATAAGCAATATTATCAACACTAGAAAAACACCACTTTATGTCCAAAATGGTTTTTGATGAAGGACCCCATGAAACGAGCTGTAACTCACCAGAGATAGAATGATAAGTGGAAAAGTTATGGTTTAGCTTTAGCCTGTCATCTCTACCATATCCCTGAAAGAAAATAAGGTCAAATGCACAACCTTCACAACAAAATTTCACTTAAGCAGATTCAAATCATTCAACCGAATCAACTTCCATCTTCACCTCTTTTTGCAATCTTTGACTTTCATGAACAGTTCTTTCAGGAGGAATGGAACTCTCCATATTGGGAAAAAGGGATGGATGATGAGGTCGATGCTTGTCAATATGCATTTCAGAATCTAATGGATATTCTTTCGGAACTGATCTGGTTAGTCGCCTTGGACTCATCTCTTCTTCCACCGGAAACCAGGTTCCGTGTGACTGTGCCCTTGGAGCGGATACTTGAATAGGAGGTCTTACAGGAAATGGCGGTTCCCCAGGAGCTTGATCCCTAGTATCTTGCCCGTGTTGCAATATGAGCAGCCGCCTCCTGGTGTCGGGATCTAATTCTGATTCTGGCACCTCACCCTCTTCCCTAGCAGGTGAACTCTGCATGCTCTGCTCTGGAGGACTAACCTGGCCAAATTTTTTAACTAAACCAGTAGCTTCAGGAAACTGTGCACTGGGAAAGGTAGAAGCTGTTGTCTGAGATGTAGACAAAGAAATTGTGCTTGCAGAAGATGCCAGTGCATTCTGAAGAGACGCAAGTATCCTTGGATCCAAATTAGAAATTGCTGAAGAGACAATTGAAGCTGGAATTGCATCCTGCATTAGAACATTGATTTCACTAGGCTGAACTGATAACTCCAAAAGGCAGGTAATCAATTAACACGAATGACAGAAAAAAAAAAATTCCACATTTTGATATGAAATCATTGAAATGATCTGCTCCCACAACCTATCAAAAAGTTGGCTCTCAGCCTGAAAACCATCAAGTAACATTAACGTATGCTTGCATAAGCAGAACAACACTTTTTTTTTCTCTATTTATTCATTGGGTCTTGTAACAAGTGGCCCAGACACTTGTTAAGTACACTACTGCAAATAATTCAACTTTCAAGGCATTGGTTATGCATCCATGAGGGCAATTAGTACGATGGAAATTAGAAAATTTCCTTCAGTAGTTGCTTTTCCATTGCCCGTGGGGCACTCGTTAATGAAATCCTTTCTAATAAGCAACAATAAATACTATGCAGCTTTACATGTTGACATCAAGAAAGATATTATGTACCTTTAATCTTCTTTCGACCTCAGCACCTGCCATTCCATCTGAAGAAAGTGGATCTTTGTTTCCATTTGAGGCATAAGTGTCATCCTGAAACAGTATGGTTCAACTGTGGTGAGAAAATCATGCAGAACGACAGACCTATGCAACCAGTATTTGGCTAGTATTTAGCCTATGACACGACCATCACAACTAACCTCTGAAACTAAATAGTTGCTCACGTCAGGAGGACAAGGGATATCTCTTGTGTCATCTTCATATGCAACTTCTGAAATTCTTTGTAGAAGACCCTCATCAAATTCTCTGTTCCAAATGTTAAATTTAAGCCCAAGTTCTACCGAAGGACATCATAGGATAAGCACATTCATGCATACAACAGAAAAAATGTCCAAATATTAAATTTAAACCCATGTTATACCAAAGGATATCATAGGATAAGCATATTCATGCATACTTCAGAAAAAAAATGTCCGCCTTTTACTGACTTACTTGAAAAAGCCGCCTCTAACATTACAAGCAACATTTCTTGCAACACATAATACTGGAACAGCACTGTTTGCCTGTAAAACAGAGAGGGGAAAAAAAATTATGAATGCTGGTAAGGCAGGATAAAGAAAACTCTTCAACTTGCAGGGGCAAATATGTCTTAGCCCATCACAACTTCAAGCAGCAGAGAAACTTCATTCTTGTACCTCAGCTTGGGGAGCATAGTATGGGGCAAATGCAGGAACAACATGAACACGAGGTTGGTCTTTCTCATCCCAAACTTTTAAACGGTCATCAATCACCAATGCCATCTTAGGATGGCATATTCCATTTTGAAAGACATCAAACAGTGATTTCCTTGAACCTGTGCACAGCAACAGATGAAGAGATCCCCCAAAAAAAGGGAAAAAAAAAAAAATCAGTGTCCTCTATGATGCAACCACCCAAAGACGCTTAAAGTAAGTCTATCGACAGGAGGCTATTCATATTTTCCCAGAAAACTAACAATGAAAGGCCATTCATCAAGTATACAGTTTCATTAGCCAGATGAAGAAAGCAAAAGGAGATCTAACAAACTTAAGTAACTTACCAGACTTAACACACACAATGCGCTCCGGAAATTCTTTTGACTGTATCAAGTTTGACTCTGGATCAAGAAGCCTCCACATTTCCAAAGCATAATCTCTTTCAGCCATAGTGCAAACATAAACCTCAAAGCGCTTGCGCCCTCTAGCAGTTAAGTAACTTCGAAGTTCCTCCCATGCAGGTCTCAACCTCACGAGAACACTTGTATCGCGAATCTGCATGGGTAAAAGAGAAAAAAATTGCATAAGCGATGGTGGTTGGTACGTGCTAGCCTTCTCAAAGACACTAAATACTAGCTGCAGCATCGAGTCAATATTGTAGAAAATCTTGATACACATTTTTTTAGAAGAGACCTTGAAAATCCCACATACCAACATTTCAATTGTGCATTTCAGTCGCACAAAACAAAAAAACAGAGACAAACATCGGTGGACAGGCACAAGTACTGCTCAGCATTACATGCATACCAGCGGATTAATGCGGGTCAGAATAATATTTTTCTCTGGCAACCGTATGAGTGGACGAACAAGAGGTTGGCTGTTGTCAGAAAACGCAGGGACATTCTCATACTGAACTTTGATCACTTTCCCATTCTCAACAACCTGATCATTGTCGACATACTGCTTAAGAATCGTCTTATCATCCTGATACCTCTTCACCTCTGCATGCATGCCAGAAATGCGTTGCGGATCTGACTCGGAATTTATTTTGCGTTGGAGAGCATCAATCCTATCCTCGAAGGATCGCATGGTATTGGCGACAATGAGCGTTTCATCGAGATCAAATACGATCCCAAGACACCTTAGGTTCAGCATGACAAGACAAGAACTGTAAAGTCCCGATGAGACACAAAACCCCCAAAAGCATGGATGTTGTCTATCACCATTTCGGGAGTACATGGCAACCAAGTGAAGTTCATCTTCTCCGAGTAGCATCACTGCAGTCTGAAATTGATATTGAAAAAACAAACGTCAATTTTCAAGAAAACCGATATCAAGCACCAAACATGACAGATATCAGGTACTTTAAATAAATTCTCTACAGTGAGCTCTCCTCAGAGCCTTGTATGAGGTGAGATTCGGTTTGCAAGGGTGTCACATCTTGTTCTTGTAAAAACGATTGTAGAAGTGAGGCAAATTAATGGTAGCAATTCAATGCAATTATGCTTGCAGGTAATTTCTGTACCATACATGCCTGCATGTTCCCGCCAACACGACTCAACATGTTCACGAAAATTCAATGGATTGTCCTCAGAGCTACATTGTGACATTTTATGCTAAAAATCACCTTGTTAATAAGATCAACAACATTAAAATTCTGACATTTCCTCAAATTTTGAAATATCAACTAGTCCAGACACCTATAGTACGTGGTGTAATACTGCAAACGCTGCACTCAATCAACTACTGAAATCTGCTACCATGATTTTAAGTACTCAATTGTCATTTATCAACAAAAACAGCAGTTTCCAGACCACATCCATGTCAAACACAGAAATCAATCATTAAAATCAGATGGCATAGTTCTAGCATCATTTAAGTCTCATTACAGCGCTCCAACTTCAGCAAGCTGAGGAACAAGTCTTCAAGTCAATCAAGACAGAGTTCTATGATAGGAACAGGAATAAAGTCCAAGCTTTTGTGTACAATCGTCAATCAAATGAAACCTTGTCCCCAGAAGTTAAGAACAAATCTGCAAAATTTAGAAGCCCATTCATCCTGGGAGTTCCCTGAAACTCTCGAAAACAGATACAAAGGTGCATGCCATATAGTTCGTCCTCAATAATTTGTCCACAGTCCATAGTAAAATTAAAGGGTTCGCCTTGATTACCAATTCATGTGTACTAAGCTCTTAAATCTTTATGGGTATTTCCCATTTCTTGATCTTCTTTCGAATTAATTCTTTCTTTTGTTGAATTATCTGGGTTATGTTCCTGAAGTTCAATGGGTTGTGTGCTGATGGATAGATACCTTGCTGTCTCTGGTACAGGAGGAGTGCAAAAGGGAGAGCGGCGAGTCCGGTGACAGGGAGGACTTGGCCTCCATTTTGAAGCAAATCCCACTAGGAGCAATGGTGTGGAGCACCGCGAGCGGGGGGCACCTCTCGCTGGGCGGCGACAGGTGATCGACCGTGACCCTCTCCTTCACCACATTCTCCACCAGTCTCGCCTTCTCCTTCCTACTCTGATAACAACCCTCGTCTTCCCCTCCTCCTCCGTCCCTGTTCGGCTGTTGCAGATAAATCTCCACCTCCCCCGCCAGCTCCTCCCCATGGTACACCACCGATTTGTACATGTTCTTCCTCCCCCCGGGGGCTCAATCAAAAATCGGTCAAAACCCCCTCCTCCGTCCGTCCCTTTAATAATAATCAATCAATCATCAAATCGATCAAGATCGAATCGAATCAAATCACGGATGATGATACCCCTTTTTAAAGGCCCTTGCCTGATCTTGAAATTTTTGTCTTTTTAAGTGAGAACGAACCCGGAAACGAAAAAAAAAAAAGGTCAAACGGAAGACGAGGCCGAAATAAAAATGAAAAATTTAGGTCAGCCCTTTTCTCGCGTGCGTGTTCCCGTTCGAAAATTGCTTAGATCCGCCACCGATTTCGACGACGGCCAGATGTGGGTATACAAAAGTGGGGCAAGAACCGACCAAGAAAACGGGGGCCGGGGGCAGGGGGCAGGGGGCAGTGGGCAGGGGGCAAAGCTCCTCCAAACCCTAGTTTTTTTTTTAACCAATCGGCGCCGAGAAATCCCCGACCGACCCACCGATCGGCCGCCGGAAAGCGGCGGAGAAGCGGCGGCTACGGCGTTCTGAGTTAGGGTTTGGCGGTGGCGGTGGCGGTGGTGGGGGGTTGATTGGAGCCGAAGATGGAGAAGATGTTGCAGAAGATGGAGATGAGGATGACAATCTGCACCTCCTTTTTAGAGGAAAAAAGGGGGGGGAAGAAGGAGGCGAAAAATTAGAAACCCTAGATCCGGATGGCGAAAGGTCAAAAGACAACACCTCCCCTGGGCGCGCGTATATGGTGACGATATCGATGATAATACACGCATGAATATAATAATGATGATGGTGATAATGATAATTTAAATTTTATATCATTATTGTTTTGAATTTAAATTTAAGATGGTGTGGAAATTTGATTGATCTAAGCAATGCCCGTGGTTGCTTGATTAGGGGGCTATTGCCTCGGTTGCTAGGTAATTAAAGAAATAGATAGGGTTTTTTTGTAGAGTGGGCCTACAGGAAAAGCTGATCTGACCATGCCTTCGTCCGTCGTTGCTCGATTAGGAAATATTACTAAAGAAATGAGAGATTAGTCATGGTTTTTTGGACATGGGCAGAGTTGTGCATCCTTACTCGATCAGGAAATATTAGTGTATTACTAGGTGACCAAGGGCTAATGTCATGAAAAAATTGAAATAATTCAATCGTGACAAATTTACTCCAAACCGAAAAGGATTTCCACGTAGACTTGCCATGTTAATTGAGTTAGTACCATGTGTCATCTAACTCAATGATTTCACGATAAAATTTGAAAGAATCTAATAGAGAATAAACATGTCAAGTGTGCATTAGCTTAGGTTTTTGGTGATACAACATTAGTCAGTGATATAATTGTCACGAGTGTGCTGGGTTGAGTGTTTTTTATAATCACAAACTAGTTATGGGTAAAATTATCTTGAGTATGCCAGTTTAGGATTTTTATAATATTAACAGTTTATTTTATAATATTAACCCAATAATTAAAGTATAGGTTAAGATTATAGTGCGATTGCCATTGAATTTAAAAAGGGCTCGCGTGAAGTGGCTTGAGGAAAATAGCATATATAATCGATGAACTTTGTCTAAACGTGTTATGTAATTTATGAACTTTTGATTTATTAAATGTAGTTCTTGACTTTGCCTCAATATGCAATTTGTGGTCATTAAACTTTTAATTTATTTAATATAATCTCTAAATTTTTGTACACGTTCAATTTAGTCTTTAGGCTAAATAAGGGATAAGTACACTAATGGTGCCATAAGTTGTGTACGGCGCTCACTTTGGTGCCAAAAGTTTATGTCGGATCACTTAAGTGCCAAATCGGAGGAAAAACGCTCGCTTTGGTGCCACTGGCGAAAGATTTCGGCCTCCGGCGAAAGATTTCGGCCAAAATGATTTTTTTTTAAAAAAAATTGATAAGCCTTTAAATGGCGTCGTTTTCGGTCCTCCTTAAGAAAACAACGTCATTTTGCCGCCCTACGTGGATGGCTTCATGGAAACGACGCCGTTTAGCTCACATGGGGAAGAAATTAGGGTTTCGGCGAGGTCGAAGCCGTGGCCGTCGTCAGGGTTGGGGTCGAAGTCGGGGTCGAAGCTGCAGCCGCCGAGTGGCCATCATCGAGGTCGGGGTCGGGGTCGGGGTCGAAGCTACAGCCGTCGAGTGGCCATCGTCGGGGTCGAGGTCGGAGTTTGAGCCGCGGCCATCGTCGCGGTCGGGGTCGAGGTCGAGGTCGGAGCTACGGCCACCGAGTGGCCATCGTCGGGGTCGGGGTCGAGGTTGAGGTCGGAGCCGCTGCCGTTGAGTGGCCATCGTCGGGGTTGGGGTCGAGGTCGGGGTCGAAGCCGTGGCCGCCGAGCGCAAGGACCGTCGAGGACGGCGACGGTCGGAGATTAGGGTTTTCGAATTGGGGGAGACACCAAACGGCGTCGTTTTGGTGTTTGGATGCTGACTCAGCTCTCCGACGAGCCACGTCGGCGTCAAAAATTAATAAAAAAAGGCCACGTCGGATTTTCGGCCAATTTCGTCGGAGTTGGCACCAAAGTGAGTATTTTTCAAATTTTTTGGCACTTAAGTGATCCGACGGAAACTTTTGGCACCAAAGTGAGCGCCGTACACAACTTATGGCACCATTAGTGTACTTATCCTGCTAAATAATCAATAAACTAGATTAAACGTAGTGACACAATAATTTAGAGACTAGATTGAACATTTATAATATATATATATATATATTATATTAAGTGAATTAAAAGTTCATATATCATATTGCACATTAAAATAAAGTTCAATAACCACATTGAAAAAATTAAAAATTCAGTAGATTAAATTGCACATTTAAGCAAAATTCAATGACCATTTATATAATTATTCCAAAATAAAAAGTCAATTTTACCACATTCGTTGTTATTTGATTCCGGAATACTACTAAACAATCAAAAAGTTAATTCGTGAAAATGATTTTGTTAGTACAAGCAGAGTCGTGCATTTTTCCTCGATCACGAAAAATTACCATATTACTGAATAATTGAGAAAACCAATTTAACGATGCATTGCATTGCTCTTGAATCTAAAATGGGTTTCGTAAAGTGGTCAAAAGAAAATATTACTTGATTAGGGTATATTTCTAAGTAATGAAAAAAAAATCTTGAAATTTTGATTTTTGATGAGTAAGAGTAGAGTGGTGATTGGCTGATCGTAAAAAGTCTATGCTTTTTGCACACCCATGACGCGTTTGAGCAAAAGTCGGAGACTCGATTGAGTGCTGGGGAAGAATGCCACGTGGCACGAGTATTTTCCCTTGACACGTGTCGGACTTTTTTCCCCTCCGCCCCTTTTTTTTTTTGGGTTAGTAAACCAGAATAATTAAGAATTGGTTTGGTTAAAAAGCAATGGGAACGCAAGGATTGAAATTAGATTTTGTCGAAATCCCTAAGTAAGGAACAAGAGACTTGATCAAAATTAGATTTTATCCACTAACTAGGGCCCGACGATCCTCGTTGACCCTTGGCCATCAATCATCCTTCCCGACAACGGTGGGGCGGCGACGGCAATTTTGCTTTGCTTTTTCTTCTTCTTCTTCTTTTAAAGTTAATTTATTTATAATATTATATTAAAAATCATATTTAAACCAAAATGGTGTCATTTTAACATCGTCCTTCATGTTTTAAACATGTAGGAGAAAGAAAATAATAAGAAAAACGAATTAGCATTTTATTAGTCAACTTAGATCGGGTTAACATAATGATTTAATTGCACAATTTTAACAAGTTGTAGGATTTGATTACATTTTTCTGTAAATTTTATGATGCAATTACAAGTTTTGGGACTTTTGGTATATTTATCCCAAAAACGAATAGGCAACTTGATGACCTCACTGTTACTCAATTAGGGAATATTACTAAGAAATTGAAGAATTAAAAGTGATTTTATGAATACAGGTAGAGTCATCCATTGTTATTCGATTAGGAAATATTACTCGATTACTAAATAAATAAGAGATAAATTAAAAATAGGATGTGATTTCTATTGAATCTAAAAAGGGTTTCATAAAGTGGTCAAAAGGACCCAAAAAAAAAAAAGAGTTAATGTTACACTGCCTTTTGTTACTTAATTACGAAATACTACTAAATAGTCAAAACTTTAACCTCGAAAATGATTCTGTGGATGCAACTAGAGTTGTGCATCCTTACCCGATCATGGAACAATACCATATTAGCAAACAATTAAAAAATAAATCGAGTATATAGCACGATTGCTGTTGAATCTAAAATGGGTTCGTTAAGGTGGCGAAAGGAAATATCAACTTTTTTGGTCAAAAAAGGAAATATTATTTGATTAGGAAAATATTTCTTAGTAATTAAAAAAATAAATCCTAAAAGTTGATCTTCATGGATACGAGTAGAGCGGGGATTGGCTGATGGCGATTGGCCGTGACGCGTTTGAGCAAAAGGCCGAGATTTTATTGGGTGGTAGGGACGAGTTCCACGTGGCACGAGATTTGCCCCTCAGACGTGTCGAACTTTTTTTTTCCTCCCAATTTGGGGTTAGATTTAGCCAGAATAATTAATGGGGGAACACAAAAATTGAAAATTAGATTTTATTTAAAAAAGGGAAAAAGCCACGAAAAACCCTAAACTTTACCAACTGTGACACATTTACCCCAAACTTTTTTTCGTGACACTAAAAATCCCAAACTTTAGCCCGCGTGACACATCTACCCTCTGTTAGGGTTCCGTGAAAAAACACAGTTAAAAATTCTACGTGGCCGCTGACATGGATGACGGAATGCAAACGGTGCTAACGTGGCACCCATTTAAGAAATAAAACGGCGTCATTTTACATCAAACGTGGGGTTTTTGATCGGAGCCGAAAGGAGGAAAACCTCGTCCGTCCATCCCTCCCCTCTTCTCGATCGAGAGGGATTGCAGGTGCGTATTCTGGTTTCTCCATCTCGATCGCACCTCCGATCCGTCCTCGATCGTCGTCCTCTGTTGTGCGTTCGCTTTTGTTTCGGTCTGATTGTTGCGGTTTTGATCGGTCCTCGCAATGCAGTCGTCGAGTGATTTTCCGTTAATCGCCCGCGGTTGTTGTCAGAGTTGCCGCAAGGGCTTCGCTCGATTAGTTGGCCGATCGTGCTGAGGTGGAAAGATGTGAACTTTGCCGATTTCGCTGCTGCTGTTGCTTCTCTTGGTGCTTTGATTGGTTAGTTTCCTGAGTCGAAACTATTTGGGCTGAGCTTGCGTGATGTTGCTCTTCATGGTTATAGCTTGAAGAACCTCGATTTTAGCTCGCTAATTTTCTGAATTTGAGTAATCATAACTTTTGGAGTGCTTGTGGTTTTTTTCATACCTCGTTTGTCTAATAAAGTTGACAGAAAAAACGGTAAAAAAAAAAGAGTTGAAGAGCTTGTGGTAAATCGAAGAGCTATTTGCCTTTGATAATGCCGCCGCGTTGGGTCTTAAGCATGTTTGCTTAGAAAAACTAACACGTCAAGTTCATATTTCTTTCGAACATGATATACCGTTAAAGTTAACAGGTAACTTTATCTTTGCAGGAAAATGTAGGAGTCTTTTGACTTTAGTCTCTTGCATACAAAGAGATGAAGCGTCGTACAGGAGGAATGACAAATAGAGTTGATGAAATAATGGATGACTTCGAGACTGAGATTTCCTGTGGAACAGGGGGTGCTAGCCATGATGGAGATAATGAGGCTAGAGTTGAATTAAGCGATGAAGTTGGAACTGAATTGGTGTTTAGGCCTGAGGCGAGGCTTGATTATGTTTGTGCTAGCCAAAGTGAAGTTAGTGAGAATGATGATGGCTTTTATTTTGAGAGTGATGATATTGAGAGTGATGATACTGAGATTGATTTATTAAGCTGGATGTGTGATGAACACATTATATCTAGAGATGAGGAAGGGATACATGAAGTGGGGATGGTGAGGGAGGCGACATTTGCTATTGATGATAGACAAGAAGACATGAATGAGGATGAAAATGATGATGACATTGAAGGGCATGAAAATCTCAGTCCTCTTGACTCTAGAGATGAGGAAGTATGTGACCAAAGAAGACCTTTGACGATTAGATATGACCCTTGCTGCAATCATAGTGAATTGCAATTTCAAGTAGGCATGAGATTTGAGTCTCATACTCAATTTAAGAGGGCAGTGCAGAAATATGCAATCACAAATGGTTACAATATTATTTGGAAGAAAAGCGAATTTAAAAAGATGCATGCGAAGTGTGTGACCGGATGCAAATGGTCCATTTATGGTAGTTGGCTCAATGAAGAGAAAACATTTGTTGTCAAGACTATTGGAGAAAAACATACTTGCCCTAGAAGCATGAGAAATAGAAGTGCATCTTACATATGGCTTGCCGAAGAGTTCTTGCCTAAGATCAGAGCTAATTTGAAATATACCACAGCACAATTGCAGGCAGATGCAATGGAGATGTGGGGACTCATGCTCAACAAAAGAACCTGTTATAGAGCAATTGATAGAGCTCTTAAGACTATTCGGGGTCCATTTGTTGAGCAATATAAGTTATTGGCATCTTATAAAGCTCAATTGGAGCATTCTAGTAAGAACAGCACATTTCATCTTTTACTTAGACAACCACAAAACATGTTTAAGAGATTTTATGTGGGTTTCGAAGGGCTGAAAAAGGGTTGTCTAGAAGGTTGTAGGAAAGTAATTGGACTAGATGGTTGTTTTATTAAAACCGTAGTAAAGCAAATGCTACTTTGTGCTGTTGGAAGAGATGGAAATAATCAGATGTTTCCAGTCGCATGGGCTGTTGTTGAAGCGGAAACACAAGACAGTTGGACTTGGTTCCTCAAGTTTCTATTTACAGACCTTCAAGTAGGTAGAGGTGATGATTGGACATTCATAAGTGATCAACAAAAGGTAGACTGAGTCTTAAATATCATCAATTCCTTTATAATAGTCGTTGAATTATGTCTTGCAAGGCTTTATTAATGCATTTCAATTATGTTTGTAGGGTCTTATCAATGCAGTTTCTTCATTGGCTCCTTGTGCAGAACATAGAAATTGTTCAAGGCACATTTATGCAAACTGGAAAAAAGTGTACAAGGGAGAAGCATTTCGAAATTACTTCTGGAGAGCTGCATATGCCACATACGAGGTTGAATTCAATATGGCAATTGAAGGAATAAAGAGGGAGTCTATTGATGCCTATGAAGATTTCATGAGGCAAGGGCCAGAGCATTTATGCAAGGCATTCATAAAAGTTGGGCAAAAATGTGATGCCATTGAGAACAATTTGAGCGAAACTTTCAATGCATACATTTGCAAGCAAAGAGAAATGCCAATTGTTGATATGTTAGAAGCAATAAGAACAGCTTTGATGGTGAGAATGTATGAGAAAAGCCAATTGATGATGGGTTCCCAAGATGAGTTATGTCCACGAATTAGGGCAAAGATCGAGGAAGCAAAGATGAAGTCTAGGTATTGTGTTACCAAACCATGCATTGGGGAAAAATTTGAAGTTGAAGTCAATGATGATCGATTTGAAGTAGACTTGAGGGGGAGGACGTGTGCTTGTAGGCAATGGGATATCTCGGGAATACCTTGTAGCCATGCTATCTCATGCATTAATTATATGAAGTATGAGATTAATCGGTATGTTGATGATTGTTTCAAAAAGGATGCTTACGAAAGATGCTACCAATTTCCATTACCGACATTGAATGGGAAGAAAATGTGGCCACTATCCACTGAAGAGCCAATATTGCCTCCGCCATTTAGAAAGCTTCCAGGGAGACCCAAGAAACAACGCAATAAGCAAGGTGAGAATGTTGAGAAAAGGACAAGAAAGGGGAAGGCCATGGTTAATCCAAATACTAATTCAAATAAATTGGCAAAAGTCGGGATAATCATCTCATGCTCAAACTGTCAAGACTTGGGACACAACAAGAGAACATGTCCGAAGCCTGTAGCAACAACACAAATCAAACCTCCGGTAAGAGAAAAAGGAAGACCAAGAAAACTTATATAGGCCCAAGCCTTCGATACTAACATGGTCTCATGACAATACTTATTGTAACTTACTCATGCTTTTCTATGCAGGGTAAAAGGGGGAGACCAAGAAAACATCCAAGACCAGCCATGGTGAAAAGGACATCTACAAGACAAGGAGATACAAGAACACAAGAATCTGCAAATCAAACCGACCATGTCTCAACTGAGGCTTTTGGACCATGTGGAACTCAAGAATCTACATGTAATGCTCCACATTGAAGTGGAATATGAGCCAAGAAGCTGTTGCTTGTTCCTTTTTGGTTGTAATCCGAATTCAACACTAACATAGAATCTCGGCTGCTTGTGCTTGTTTGGTTGTAAATGAAAACAAAGAGTGCAAGCCTTTTGACTGTAATACAAATTCCTTTTTGGTTGAATTCATTTTTTGTTGTAACCCAAGTTAAACACTAATTATGAATCACTATACAATTGTGGATATGCTGATGTGATTAGATTATTTGTTTTGCTTTCAATTGAGACTTCCACTTTCCCTCGTTTCTTCTATCACTTTCACTTCTCTTCAAGATTGATGATAAAGTGTGTGAAGGAAATGAGAATCTGTAGAGTGAGGGACCTGCTTTAGCGTCATTATCTTTTTGTGCAGGAGACTAAAGCCAAGAAACTACTTGATGCCATAATAGGAGAAACGTTGAGATATGACAAGAATGATATGTGGCAACTACAAGAGAGTTACTTAGTTTGAGCAATCTTAATTATATGGAGGATGAGTTTCAAAGTTCAAAGTTCAATCGGGTCATGACAATAAAAGTGAAAATCAATTGTACATTAGTGTGCTAAAGAAGATTTTGCACATACGATGACAAAAGAATATTCAAGATGTTACATTATCAGGGCTAACTTGATCAAGCCCTCTACATAGATCACAAGAGAGAAAGTTCCAAGTAGAAATTCTGATTAATGCCTCAAGCTGTCTCATTGAGATGTACAACTCATTCCCATATTTAAGAGGATAATCTCAAGAGCTAAAATCACAGGTAGGAGTTCTTTCTGCTGTTTTGGCAATCGTAGTGAGCAAGTTGTTTTTGAATGGGTTGTTGAGGTGCTTCGCAAGATTCTCGACAAGTCCCCCCCGGTAACGTATGCTTGCAAGAAGAAACCGAGCATGGACAACATGACGAGGTGGCTGTGGGACAAGAAAGCCCTCCCAGCGACCCCCTGACCCTCTTGTAAGTGATGCTCAACACAAGCGTCCCGAAAGCCCCACATATGAGGCATCTACAACATAAAATGCCACATCAGTTGTGGACATGCAGACTTGTGCCATGCAGCTACCATCAAAGCTAGAACATCTCTTTTTCACGCCACCGCCATTCGCCAGAACACTGCGATGCTGAAACGGGACCCAGGTTTGAGCCAGAGGTAGCTTGTGGGTTTCGCATGTGACTGTCACTATCTCCAAAATTTCAGCCAATGCATTATGCCGCCCTTCATTGCATATCTGGTTCAAAAGCTGATGTAAGAAAAATGAAAGAGCAAACCACTGTACTATCTTGATATCCAGCATTAAGTTGGGAATGTGGTGAAAACTTGGCGCATGTTACCTGTGTGCTTGGATGATCCAGGATTTCAGAACTTTTCAAGTTCACTGCCTGCAGAAAACTCTGATTGTATCACTGCCAAATTCTTCTAATGCTATCTCCACATGTTGATAAATCATTGAATAATATTAGAAACTGACGACCAGCAAATTAACGCAATAAAGAACGAAACTGTCACCAATGCCAAATAGGAGACTTTCCGAAGAAAGAAAAGCATGATTTCTAAACAAACCCAACCTCAAGTGCTTTGCAGACTTTATCAACCACCGGTGCGTAGTTAATCCTCTGTGAAGTCATAATGAGTTCAAGAACACCAATGCAAGATTGGCCCGATGGCTCAAAGACAGGCAAAGCCAAGGTTCCCTGAACATTATAATGAAGAGCATGATCAAGCCTCGAATATTCTTTGCTGGTGTAGTATTGTACATTAGGAGTCCATTCAGGCAGCTTTTGCTGGAAAACACGACCAGGAAGTCCCAGTTCTCCATCATTCCCCCCATCCGCAGAAAACAAATACATCATAGACACTATTCTGTACTGGTGAAGCCCATTAGTATTTGGACCAAGAACGAAGGGTTGCCCTGAAGTTGTAAGGACGTACCGACCACCATTCTTTACTGGTGCCCAAACCTGAGCTAGAACAAGCTGTTCAGTTGATTCTTTGAAGTCACGAAGAGCCTGGGTCATCCTTTCTTTAATGATACAGTATCCATCAGGATTTTCAAATGCCATCAGCCCCAAATATGGTGACGACAGCTTTTCACGATCACTATCCTCAGTGGGAGCTTCGGTCTCTGACTTGTGATGATCTATATATTCGGAAACAACTTATCAGTAAAAACTCAGTAGCCGTGGCTTCACAGGCCATTGCAGACAGTTGGAACAAATCAAACTTCAAGCAAGAGGCAACTTCATAGTTCAGGACTCTCAGAATTCATAATTCTCACACAATATATATAGGAAATCAGGTGAAATGGGAGGTGGAAGTGGCAAAGAGCCACTGATATTTGAAGGAGCAATCCCAACAGTTAATTCTAACTCCTTGCTTTGATTCGATTCCCAAGCTTTTTGAAGCGATAGAAAACAAAAACCGTACCATCAGACCAAATTCTCGATTAGTCAAAGAGGGAAAAAAAAGTCAAAATAACATGCAACGAATTCAGATTAGTTCCTAACAAGGATAAATTTCAACTTTCCAAAAATCGTAAAACCAGAGAACACCCAAAACCAAGCAAGTGAACGCCATCGGAGAAAGTCAACCCTTAATTCTCAAGTCTCAGATGGCCAGAAAAAACAGAGCTCTTCAAGGACCCAACTCCAGCTCAATCAATCGCGATCCGCAATAACCCGACTCGAAACTGAAAGCAAACGAATTCGAACGGACTCAAGACTGACATGCGACAAACCGAGAGCAATCGGAGAGGCGGACCCCTGCGGCGGCGGCGGCGGCGAGCTTGTCCTCAGACCTGCAGGAGAAGGCGCAGAGAGGCGAGCTGGGCTGGTCGGAGGCGGACAGGAAGAGGGGAGACGCGGCGAAGTGGAGCTGATGATCCATCATTGGCCAGGGACTGTAGACGTCAAGGTCGAGGTCCATGATGGATTCCCCCGGGGCCGCCGCTGCCGCGTCGTCAGGCGGCAGACTTGTCGGGCCACCACAGCCGGGGCCGTTGTCCTCCAGCTCGGGCATTTTCTCGGGAAACGACGGGATTTTCCGGGAGAGTTCACGAGTGGAGGAGAGGGAGAAGGAGAGAGCCGTGTGGGTGCCGTGAGCGCCGTTTGCATTCCGTCATCCACGTAAGCGGCCACGTAGGATTTTTAATTTTGTTTTTTCGCATAACCCTAACGGAGGGTAGATGTGTCACACGGACTGAAGTTTGGGGTTTTTAGTGTCACAAAAAAAAGTTTGGGGTAAATGTGTCACAGTTAGCAAAGTTAAGGATTTTTTGTGGTTTTTTCCCTTTAAAAAAATACCATATCATAACATCAAATAATCCATAAACATACATATGTGGAGTTCTTTTTTTTCTTTATAATTGGATTTGAACCAATGTAAAATTAGTTTTGTATCGAGATGAAAATTTCACAATTTCCTAAGAATGAATTAATTATGAGATGTTATTACTCTTCTTTCATCAAATTATAACCTACTTTGGCTTGGTGATATTATTCTCTTGTTATGAATTTGCATGATACCAAGTTGAAAATATACATCTCATCATTTGCGTGTCATATTTAATATGCGTGGTACTCAAGAGATAAAAAAATCAGAAAATAAAAAGATTTTTATAAATTGGTTTGTCCCATTCATTTTAAGATAAGAAATAAAATAAGAGTTTTCGTATAAGATTAAAAAAGCTGCGCAATAGAGTTTCATCTATTCTCTAGAAACTTTACAACGTGTTTAATGAAAAATGAGCGTATTGTCCTAGTATCATATAGTAAGCTTAAATAATCTGCACTTCAGACAGAGAAAACAAAATAAATAATAGAAAATAACTTTATGAAAAGGGAAGATCATATAAGTGGTCCCAAAACATTTAATTTGTCAATATAATACTAAACTTTTGTTAAATACATAATGTCGTCATTGAACTTTTAATATATTTGAGTGAACCCTAAATTTTGGTCTAATGTTACATTTTCATATAATTTATGAATCACATTGAGTAAATTAAAATTCTAAAGATAATATGGTATATTAGGTTAAAATTCATGAACCACGATGCTTTATTTAAAAGTTCATGAACAACATTACATAATAGACCAAAATTTGTGGGCCATTTGTGCTATTGGCCCCTCATGAAAACATTTAAAAGCCTTTTTATATGTGCCAAAAAAATTATTTCTCCTGTTTTGAGATTATTTAAAGATAATTAATTTTACAAGAGCGAGTAAAAGACATACAAAAGTAGAAGAGATGCACAACAATTGGCCCAAACATCACTTGACCACCAAAGAAGAAGGCATGCATAATTAGAAGGGGCAAAAACAACTTGTTATGCCCGAATCAAATTTAATCACTAGAGGAAATTTCACGAAAGATGCATGTGATATTTGTATTCTTCGTATTTTATTCGTTGGACTATTCTCCATATTTTATCTCGTGACAAATTTGGTCCCTACACCAATCTCCTTCTACAATTTCAGAACGAAGTCTATACTTTCCATCCAAATGTCAACAAATCGCTAACGAACACCGCCACCCGAGATAAATGCATAGAGAAAAAATAAACAAAAGACGAGAAGTTACAAAAATGGTCCCTACACTAGTACCGTGTTCGATTTTGGTTCTTGTACTCTATTATGCAACCAATTTGGTCCCCAAAAATTAATTTTAATCTCGATTTCAAGGTAAATTTCATGTATCACCTAAAATGCGGACAAGAACTGTTGAGTGAAGTGTGGGGAAAGGAATGGAAACATGATGTCCTGAGCAAGGAACTGTACCCGATTTGATCCGGTCAAAACATTATCGAAAGCTAACCTTTACCTTTTTGTCCGGTCGCGTGACTTTGTTGCCTCCTCTTTTGGGCTTTATAATTATTCTCGCAAACAACAGATGTTGATATAAATAATTGCATATAATTGTGCCCTAATTATTTTGGCCTAATCTCTAATTTGAATTCAGCTTCAATTATGATACGATTTTTTTTATCAATTTTTTTTTAACTTTAGGTAAAATCCAAATTTGCCCCAATTTTCTATGTCTGAAAAACTCCAAACTTTAGCTTCAATTCAAAATCTACCTCGAATCTTTTTTGTTTACAAGAAAACCACCAACTTTAACTGTCATCAAACATTCGTTTAAAAATCGTCATTAGTCATCCTTAATTTTTCTAATTTCCATATCAAATAATAGTTTCACCTTTTTAGATATTTTTTCGCTTTTCAAGAAATTATACTAGTTAATTCAAAATTCATCTCAATGGATTTGGAATATAATCCACAATTACAACTAGGGTGAGTATGGTTCAGGTGGATGGTTCTTACCCAAAACTTAGGAACCGCCTCTAAGGACCGGTTTCGAAAAATTGAAACTAAGAATCACTAGTTGGTTTCATAGATCTATTCAACAATTAGACTGTTGATCTAGTTCAGCTCTCGAGTAGGTCCATGGAACCGATCCACCAAGTTTCACGTACTTAATGCAACGTTCTCCAATAAGCCAAAGTAAAGCAAAAGACAAAGAACTTCCACATTCTTAATTATAAGATCAGTAAAAAGATTTGGCTCCTATTTAATGTTTAGAGTCGATGCCGTAAGCCGATGGGTGTTGAGTTTGAAAATCGATGATGTAAGTGAGAGATAGAAAGATGACTTTGATGAGGTAATATTGAGAACGAGACAAACACTTAGCTAATGAGGGTTGAGGTTCAAATTAGAGATTTTAGGGTTTTCATGTTTCTTAATTTTTTTTTTATTTTAAATTTGAGTGGATGGTTCTACACTTAGAATTGGAAACTGGACTTATACCTATTGATTCCAATAAATTATAATTGGGAATAAGACCGGTTCCCTTTAGAATGGTTGGTTCTGGACAGTTCTCAATTTTTTTGCACACCTTAACTACTACTACACTCCCCACAATACCCATTCAATCTTTAAATTTTGAAATTGATTATATTCAAGAGTGCTTTTAAGGTAGTTATTAAACATCTAAATAAAGAAAAAAACTGTCATTTTCAAAACACCATCTCTTTCTTATTATACGATCCAAAAAGTCCATCGTGTCGCAACCACTCGTCCTTCCCCATGGCAATGTCGTCCATGTGCAAAATCCTCAATCGCTTATTGACAAGTTTTCGAGGCTTTTATTTTTATTTTTTTTATGACCCAGGAAATCTGCGCATCGTATCAACACGAATAGCCTGATAGGTCCGGGGTAATAGGGGGTAAACCCTGGGATGACGTTAGCGAATGACCCACCACCCCGACGTCGCACTTAAGATCTCGTGCAGTAAGCGGGATTTGAATTCCTCTCCTCATTTTCGAGGCTCCTTTGTTTGAGCAAAAGGAAACAAAATGTCGAAATCCTCCCTTTAGTCTAACATGCCGAAGTCCTGAAGAAACTCGTTAATTTATCATCTCCTGACTATTTTGAAAAATAAAATCTTGATTTTTGGAAACATAGATTTTCAAAATCAACATAAACACGATTCACATGAAATACAAGGGCCGGATTTATTTCAATTTTTGCCGAAAAATATATGCGCGTAACTGCGTATATATTCACACGCACATGGACCTAAGTAGGTCCTTAAAAGGCTTACGGAGGAAACAGGCGGGAGAATCGCCTTGGGGTGGGAGACCCTGTGCCGTCCTCCATTCCTTCTCCGTCGGAAAGACAAAGATAAATAGAGAATTTGCCACCACCTGGTGGCTCAGTTGAATAAGTGCTCCTATGATCCTTTGCCAGAGGAGAGGAATTCGAATCTCGCTGGCCGCACGGGATCTTAACTGCGACGTCGGGGTGGTGGGTCTTTCGCTAACGTCACCCCACGGTTTACCCCTCATTACCCGGGCCTGTCGGGCTGTCAATGTTGGTATAGTGCACGAGTTCTCTGGGACATAAAAAAAAAAAAGTAGAGAATTTCTCATGATAATGAAGGTAGACACCACGTCAGAACTTCGGTTCTAACTAGTAGCTTCTGCGCCTAAAGCGAGTGAAGATGAATTAAATGTCCACAGTTGAGTTGATATGCCTTATGACACTGTTCTCAACTACAGATTTTCTCAGTTCCCTGGTTGAGGACGGTGCCGCAAGGGTTGTCCTCAGCCGAAAATATATATGCGTATATATACAATACACACGCACACACATTTGGCTCAATATTTGGATAATTTTCATTTTTCGTCCCCCCCAAAATATAATAACTTAACCGTTGAACTCCCGCCATTTTCCAGCTCACTCTTCCTTCTTCCCCCTCTCTATTCTCCATTTCTGCAAATTCTTCTGCTCAGAACCTCTCAAATTCCCCTTCTCCACCCATGAATTGCACCAATTGCGCATTCCGAGCTGCACCCATTGCCCCTCTCCCGCAAACCCCCCTCCTCAACCGCTCGCCGGCCGGGAGCTTGCGGCCCAACTGCCGAAACCCTAGGCCCCTCGTCTTGCCGAAAAGGAGCTTGCTTTCGTCCGGAAGGCGGAGTTTCCGGGCGAGGTCGTCAGCCGAAGATGGCAGCGGCGGGGGAGTCGAGAGATGGGTGGAGCGGCTGCCGAGGGGCGTGCTTGGGGCCGATAAGGTGCTGCGGTTGATCGCCAATGCTACCGCCAGCCCCATCAGCCAGTTCGTGGCGGCGCCCACCACGTTCTTGCATTCGGTGGATCCCAGGATCAAATTGGTGAGGCGCCTTCCCGTGCCGTGAACTGACGTGGCTGTGATCTTAAGGGTTTTCGCCAGAACCGAATTTTCTCGCATTTCTACTTCGTGCCGTGCAGGGACTCATTGGTTGTTCATCGGCATGATCTCTTACATGATTGTTTGATATGGTGCTGAGTTCTATGTGTTTATATATCCGTCAATTTATCAATTCAGTCCGAATTTCTGGGAATGATAGAGTAGTATAAGGCAGTGTAACTTCTTGGTTTTCCCTTGGCTTGCAAACACTCTGGAAAGAGAAGGGGAACTTCCAAGTGTTGATTTGCATTGAGTTTTTGGCAATGGGGATCTGCTCATCTTTTGGGCCATGTCAACTAGAGTAAATCCATACACTAGGTCTGCCGTTTCCCCTGTTTTTAAGTTCCGTAGCCATGGCTTGGAGGGGCACTGCTTGTCATTTCTCTGGTCTTATGTGAATTGACAGCTTTTAGTCATGATCCTTGACATTTTAGAAGTGTTTTAGCTTTTGACCAGCTGCTTCCTTACCATCAAGTGATTTCTGGCAGTTGCTATCCCCAGCTGCTCTGCACTGCCATTCATTCTAGTAAGCAGAACTAAGCTCTGAAGATTGTGGCATTTGGAGTCACAGTATTTATCAAGAATTTTTTCTTCTCCACTAAATGCACCAAAGATTCAAAAGCTGTTTGCGTGACTTCTTTTGATTATTAAAAAGACTTGTGACAAATCCTTCTTTTAATTCAAAATATTTTATGTTATGCGAGCTCTTTTTCATATGCAAGATTGATGCTCAGGTGCCCTTATCCACTTGCTCCTATGATGTATACTCTAATACAACAGATGGCTGCCTGTACAAATAGTTTAAGCAATTACTTCACCCTCCACAAGAGCTAGACAGGTTATTAATTTCTCAATTGTCTTTGGTTTGCAGGTTTGGCTTCTGGTTCTTGTTGTTTTACCAGCCAGGTCCCACATAATAATGCGTTTTGGGCTAGTGTTGTACCTGGCCTTTCTTTCTGTGTGGATTCTACCGAGACATACATGGATGGTGAGTGATCTGTTGACTCGTTGACACAGTCACGTATCCTTTTAAGATTCGTTTAATGAGCTTCCCTGGATACCTTTAGTTCATACAGATCATTGTTTGTGTTTTTCGTAGAAAGATAACTGCAGCATCTAAGGAGCACGCAGTAGAATTTGGGACTCTGTCTGGTTTTCCATAATTCTATTCCTTTTGTAAAATCAAGTCATATCTGGCATTAAGATGAATTGTCTTCTCTGCTTATGGCTTGTGGTCTTCAGAACGGAGACATGGTGTTGGGGGGAAGAGAGTCATGCCTCGGTTCAGTTATGGTTGTTCGTTATATTTATGTTTGTCTCTTTGTTGAACTGGCTATTCCATGCCCTTTGTGGCCTCATTCCATTTGAGGATCGTTTATCAAGGGACAATGACATAAAGGCATCAGCTGAACGGTCTAATATGATTTAACTCTGAACAGTTGAAAACATATCCTACTGGACATTCTCTTTATTCTTTGATATATAGCATGTAAGAATGACCGGATTTTATCTATCCTTTTCCCCCCTGGTGGAATTTCCTGTTTACTTGTTTGGCTATTCCAGGATCAACTGGGAAGAGTAACATTGCTCTCTGGCATTCTTTTTATAATGTTGGGATTCGGATCAGATGGTGTGCCTCCATTAGTCCAGTCAAGAACCCCACCCCCCGTGATGGTTGGATTGCCCAAAGTTCCTCCATCTTTTGAAGGTTATTCATACTTAATTATGAAGCTGGGACCGCTACGATTTACAAGGAAGGGCTTGTCAGTGGCTAGCACAGCTGCCTGTTTAACATTCACTGTGAGTTGCTTATAATTATCCTTATTTAGTTGCACTTTACATTGAATTCAGTAACAAGTAGTTCACAGTGAATTCAGTAATGTGGAGTTAGATACTTTAGCCAATGTACTTGTCTTCATTCTTTATTTTAGATTGATGTGGAATGGTACTCCTAAGAAGCATTTCTTCGAAGATAAGTGATTAAATTTTTTTCTTGCAACGGTATATTCATTTTATAGAACTTTCATGTTCTCAAGTTCTATCAATTGCATATATAGACTGAAAAAAAGATTATCCTGAGGAGAGATCATTCTTCCTTTTGAAGATTTTCCAAGGTGCGAGCCTTTGCCTAACAACTACAACACCAGAACAACTAGCATATGCTTTGAAGTGGTATATGCTCCCATTTAGTTATGTTGGTGCGCCAGTTGCTGAAATTATCCTCACCCTCTTGCTCTCATTAAGGTTCATTAATCTTGTATTTGATGAGGTAAGACTATAATTGGTCGGATGAGTTCCTTCAGTATCAATCTATTAGGTTTACCGCTTCGTCTCATATGTTTGAAATGTCCACTTCATATGGCAGGTCCGTAATGTGGCACTTGGAATAGTATCTCGTAGAATAAGTTGGCAAAAGTTGACCATGATGGAGACAATTGATGGTAACGACTATATCTCTGGCATTCATTATTGGCTTTTAGTCATCTTTTGGTTAACTTCAAGAAGTTGGAAACTGGAACCTTTTAGTCAGATCACCGGTTACATTTTAATCCTCTTTTATACAGGTGACAAAGTATCTTGAGTTCAATATCTTTTAGTCACAGTGATGTAGATCCACTGATGTTTTGCTCCCGTGCGTCTTATATCCTCCTTTTAGTCAGTTAATTTATATGGCTTTGTGGGAGGAGGGCAGAAAAGAAAAAAACCTGTCTTCTTTACCCCTGCTCTCTCTCTCTCTCTCGATCACATGCTTGCATGCAGAAATGCTTAATGAAGCACCAACTCATGCAAAGTATGACCTACTACTCTGCAGATAGAAGTATAATACTATTGCTAACAATCTATCAGAACATACTTTGTCTCAATTGGAGGGAACTCTCAATCAATATCATTGTGATATTCATTTAGTAGTTGTACTAATCTGTTCTCACAGGAGTCTGCCCCTATTGCCAGGACTATAAATTTATATTTATTTGCTGTCTCAGTAGTCACTACACTTTCATCTTGTTCTTTGAACAATTTGTATACTGTATAGCCAAACTTATTTAGCTCACCTCTCTCGTTTTTTCCATTGCCTATTCATATTCCTTCACTCAAATTTATTGATTTTATGTGAAACTGCATACAAAGGGTCATGACGTTGAAAATAAAATATAATGAAGAGTGTGGGTGCATTATGATTCCTTACTAATAAATATTTTTTGTTGTTTTAACACTATTCAACTTTTATAGTTACTCTACTAATTATATTGTATTGGTTTTTACTATGCAGTGTTCATTTCCTACATTCGTCGGATCTTCAAAAATATATTTACCCATGCCGAGCAGATCTCACAGGTTTATATATCGTTCTGGTTTAGAATTATAGTTCCTCCTTCAAATGCATGTAGCGAAATGTTGCGTCTTTTTTAGATCCACCAATTGCCAACTGAGAAACTGTCTAACCCTTTTCTGATGACCAGAAGATTTTCTTATTGCTTGCATTGTCAAAAGTTTCATGCAATGATTTCATATCTCAATCTTACGCTATAATAGCCAACTTCAGAGAAAATGGAAAATACCAATTTGGAGAACAAATAAAGAAATATGTTTGTAGCTAACGATGCTAAAGCATAGACCTAAGTTGAATTTAGGAAATTGTTCATAGGACAATGCTGGCATGATAGTTTTACTCTGTTTTCTGTTGATTTATAGACTTTTATAGACACTTATCACCTTAGCTTGGCACCATCTGCAAAACCCGAGTCAAAGATACGGACTTCGTGAAATCAAGTATTTCACATTTAGAATTATCTAGGCACATTTGATCGGGTTACTGAATGTCCTTAATCTATTTGAGATTGCAAAGCTAGTTCTACTTGATTTGATGTAATATGATCACATAATACAGTTTAGGCACTTTGTTGGATTCTCAGTTTCAGCTGAAATTTAGTGTGATCTATCTGCAATTTTTCGCTCATTAGCACAACAGTTATATCTAGCAAACGTGCCACTTCAGAATATGCATTATTTGCTTTGGAACGAAAAAGTAATCACCTATTTACTCCTCTTAGGGTGATGGTATGTCCCAATTCTTTGCATGATTTTAAGTGAACTTTAAGATCCTTTCTTGAAAGTTTTGCTCCGAAAGTGAGTGAAACTGTTGCAGAGACGATTTGATTGTGCATGACCTTGATTTGAGGGTGCGCGCGTGTGGAGGGGCGGGGGGAGAGTTTTTGTACAGCTCTGCCTCGAGGCTGTCAGATTGGAGTGGCAATGCATCTAATTTATCCTTATTGACTGTGAACTGAGATTGAATATCACATTGGAACCCTCAATGAGGAAGTGTTGATCATCATGTATGTAAAATTTGAGATGAAAATGTAGAAGTAGGGACTTCAATTCTTGGTTTGATGTCTTACGTATGTGGTTTTGAGTCCAATAGTTCAGGTTTAAATCAGAATAACTGATTTTTCGTTTCGCTTTGACTGTTAGAGTAAGCAACCGTCCCCTTCTGAGTCGTACTCCAACACCTTGCATTTATCTGTTGGCTCTCTAGTGTTTATTTGAAGCCCAGTTGGATATCACTCGAGAATTTGAAAAACCAAAGCTAATGTAGTTTCAATTTTTAGGCCAGTAGTGCCCATTTACAATGCTTAGCTTTAAAAGCAGTTCCCCACCTGTGCTTTGTTGTCTTTTGATTCTTCAAATTAATGGTTTTAACAGGCGATGATTATAAGAGGCTTCAGAGGTGACAGCAACAAGCACAAGATGTATTTCCGATCGACCTCATCGAATGGCATGGCAGATACCGTTTCCTTATTGTGCCTGATGGGCATTGTAGGTGCAGCAATTCTGTCCGATTACTTGATCGTTTGATGCTTAAATCAATATATCATTATTTTTCTGTTTAAGTATAGCAGTATTCCCGGGTTTTCCAAATCATATCTGTGTATAAGTAGGAATTTTACCCGACATGGATGGCATCATAGGTGCAGCAACAAATCGACCCTTGTTTTCTCTGTATTGGGAACTTGCTCTGCATTGATCAGGTTCTTAGCGTAGCTCTATCGAGCGTGATGAGTCGCTTGGCGATGGTTCTCTACCAGAGCAATCGTCTGCTGTACTTTGTCACAGGGCAAAGGAAAGGGGGAAAAAGCTGGAAATGCCTGGGATTGAGAATGAGAATCCATTCTTCATGAGAAGATTGGTGAACTGAACAATAAATGCAGTACAGCATGCTTTTTTACTCCATTAACAAGGAAATAGAAGTGAAAGAGAGTATATCACGCTACAGATTATGCCCTGTGAGTGGCCAAATTGGTGTTTGTTACTTAATATTCGATGCTAGGGAATTCGTGTATTTAGGTATGCAAATTTAAGACCTAACCAAAGCTCGAAGCCACTCCCTGAAGCAGAGCAGTCGCCGCCGTTCGAAACAGGACATCGCAGTTCGCGGACTAGCCAGAGCTCTCCTCTGTGTTATCGAAACACAGCTAATTCCTAGAGATAGATTGTCATAGAAGTCTGCTTATCCATAGAGTGAAGCAGGTAAAGTAGCATGCTTTGAGACAGAGCCTGTTGGTTAGAAGCACAGGCACGGCAGGCAACCAGAGGTGGCTCGACGATCGGCAAGGTGGCGGATCTGGGCAACGTGACTTCGGTTGGACTTGAGCTTGGGTGCGACCATCACGATCGCACAGTGACATTGCCATGCTTAGCCGAAGCCTCTGCCATTGCCGCTGCATTGCATGAACATTCACTCAGTCGTCGTGTTGCGTCGAAGCTGCTGGAGAAGAATACCCTTGTCGGAAACCCCATCTTTGTAGTCATTGAACACGCCATTGCCACAGCAGCCACCGGAGACCTGTTGCAGCCTCTCTAGTCGCCGTCGCAGCCACCATGAACCTAGGTCACACCCGCATGATTTGAGGTTGCACAACCTAGTCTACGGTCTCCAAGGCGATGGCCGGACCCTGGCCGGTGGCTAGGCCAGTGTCGCCAAGTCTCCATACCCTTTTTTCCCCTCTGTTCTATTAGATGCGCGCACAGTCTCTCTGTCTGTCCTAGAGTTTTAGGCCTTTTTCCCCCTGTTTGTGTACTCAATCCATATGGCATGGTTTGAAACAAGATCGGTGTTTATTCAATAGTCCAGTCAGCGTTCACGTGACAACCTAAAATGGCGATCCACGTCCTCATTAATAAAGATTTTATAAGTTCAAAAATTTATCCGAAGAGAACGTTTCTTGGACATTGAATATTATATTTAAGGAAAATGAAACAATATTTCTCGAATGTCATTTAATGTATAACGTGATTTCTAAACTTTTGAATAACTCAATATGATTCTTAATGTGATTTCGATCCTTTAATCTATTCAATGTAAATATTGAATCTTTGATACTTATTCAATTTAGTCTCCAAATTAAATAGTCTATAGACTATATCTAGTACATAGAAATAATAATTCTAAAAAAATGTATCAAAAGATCACGAACTAAATCTAATAAATTAAAAATATATGGCCCACATTTTATATTGAATTAAAATATAACGATCATGATTAATAAATCAAAACTTCCGGACCACGTGCTGTGCGAGTCATAAAATGCAATTATCCCGGTTCCTTAATGTTCACGAAACGCGTGCACCTGCACCTGCCTCCCTCCGCCGCATCTCAGCGGTACGATACGACGGCGCGTGGAAGTCCACGAACCGAACCGGCGAGAGAACCAAAAAAAAAAAAAAAAAACCGGTCGCGAGAAAAAATATTCGAAAAATGCCAAACCCAAGGGGCCGGCAAATCTGCCTCGTCCGTCTTCTTGTTCAGCTCGAATTCAAGAGCCTCGAAGCCTCTCCGTTCCTCCTCCCCAATCCCTGTCGCGCTACCCGAACGACCCACCAACCACGATTCAAAGTCCTCCTCCTTTGTCGCCACTGCCGAACAGGTATAAATAATTATGTCCCAAAACTAATTTTTTGATCGATAAAAAACTCAAATTAGTACATCTGTAATAAATTTATTATCAATTATAGTCAAATTACTTAGTTTGATGATATGTGATAGTTTTTTTGTTTTTTGGTCGGTAATACATGATAGTTTTTTTTTTTGTGTGGGAGAAATCGGCTTGCAGCCGACAGCCGTGCCGTAAACTTCTAGGTGACACTTAAGCAGATGACCCACCATTCCTGAGTCACACTTAATACACCTAACACCTCCCCTGAGTTTTGAGGTGAAGGAGGATCAGTTGGGCCTTATTCAGCGGAGCCACCGTGGCCAGTGTTACGATAATTGATGAGTATATCAATTTGGGATTTTATCTTTGGTTTGTAACAAATTTACTAGTTTGTAATTTTTTGTGGACGAAAATCAATGAAGAATAAATCTATCATAAATATATCAATTTGAGGTTTCTAATGGTAAAAAAAAATCAATTTGGGATAAAATTGTTATAATGTGCTGATTTATAGCTTTTCATAGTATTAATTTTTTGGGGTTTTTTTTATTGGTAAGGATTAAGTTTTTGGATTAATACATTGAAAAATCTTAAATTAATACACTTGTGACAAACCCAAAATTGGTATACTTTTGACAAATTTACCAAAAACTGATACATTTATGATAAATTTACTCTATATTAGGTTATGTTAAATTTTATTATCAAATTACTAAGTTGAATGGCACACAATAGTTAATTGATATACTAGTTTAGGATTTTATTATTCATTTATTATAGTTATATAATTTGTCATTTTTTGAGATATTAATCCAATTTAATGGAGGGTTTATTTATTACAAATGTATCAATTTAGGGTTTTTAATAGTCAAATAAATTAATTTAGAGTAAATTTATCACAAATGTATTAGTTTGTGATTTTTTCATAATTGATTGATGTAAATTTACCATAAATATATAAGTTTAAGATTTTTTATAATTAAAAAAATTAATTTAAAATAAATTTATCACACCTATATTAATTTTAAGATTTTTTAGGATATTAATCCTAATTTTTTAAAGAAATGAATTACACTCCTGCGCTGCCCATCTCGTTTCCTTAAAGTTCACGTAACGGCAGCGGCTTCCTCTCTCCTCAACGGCTCAAGCGAAACGACACGACGGGGCACGGAATTCCACGAACCGAACCGGCCAGAGAGCGGAAAAAACCGGTCTCGCGAGACCAAAATTTTCAAAAAAAAAAAAAAAAAAGATCGGCAAATCCAACCACTCGTCCCGGGCGACCGTCTTCCTCCTTCAATCTCGAATTCAAGAACCCTCAAATCCCTCTCTTTCTCTCTCTATCTCTACACCACCCAAGATTCAAATTCCTCCTCCTCCTCCTCCTCCTCCTCCGCCGCCGCGTGCCGAATCGAATCGAATCGGGCCGGGGTTGGTGCCGAGAAGGGCGGCGGACGGCGGCTGCGGGCGGCGGCGGCGGCTTAGCGACGGCGACACCACTGGCTCCCCGATGATCGTGCGGACCTACGGACGCAGGAACCGCGGCATTCCCCGGGGGTACCCCGACTCGATGGACGACGACTCGATCTTGGACGACCCCTACAGAGACTCCCTCCCCTCCCACCACGACGCCTCGGCCCCGCAAGACTTCTACGCCTTCTCCTCCTCCCAGGACTCCACCACCCCCGCCGGCCCCCACCACCACCACCACCTGCCCTTCTTCGACTCCGACCCCTTCGCTCCTCCAGCGGCGGCGGAGGAGGATTACGGGGGGTACGGCGGCGGCGGCGGCGGAGGGGTGGGAGGGGCGGCGAGGAAGTCGAAGAAGGCGAGGAACGGGGAGGGGGGCGGCAGGAGGGGGAAGGGGTACGGGGTGGAGGAGCGGTGGCGCGAGGGGCAGAGGGTGACGTCGACGCTGATGGAGACGCAGGAGTTCGGGGAGATGATGGAGCACGTGGACGAGGTGAATTTCGCCCTAGATGGGCTAAGGAAGGGGCAGCCCGTGAGGATCCGGAGGGCGAGTTTGCTCTCCTTGTTGGGGATTTGCAGCACCGCCCAGCAGCGCCGGCTCTTGAGGACTCAGGGGTACGTCTGTTGTCGAGCTAAAAATGTTTCCTTTTTTTCTTTTTTCTTTCTTTGGGATGCGTTGTGTGCTTTCGAGGGGCGCGGCTAATTGGGGGTGTTAGAACTGTTGTGTTTTGTCGAAATGAGGCGATCCGGTGAATTGAGTTTTGGGAGGGTGTTAAGAGAGATTGATGTCTTCTTGGTGGGTTGGGCTTGAGTTTTGATGAATTAGGAAACTTTTGGTGATGTTGATATTTTGATTCTTAAGTCTGTTTAATTTAGATTCCGGTTTCTAGTCCTGCAAGCTTTCAGTTTCCAAGAAACACCTCATGATTTCATCATAGTAGGTTTGTAGTATTAAGATGGGAGGAAATCTCCAGAAGTTCATCTTTCTGGCCAGTGAGCTTTTGAGCTGAGTTTTCCAGTATCGTGTTTTCTTTCTTGGAAAGTTAAAAAATTCATTGATCTTCTCATTGTAGCTTCAAAGCAGTAAGGGGTGATATAAGGGGAAAGCCAAAATTAGAAAGTAACCAATATATGGTTTGAACATTGCATTGCTTGTTGGTTTTTGGAAGTGTCCAGCTTTTAGGATTCCTGATTCAACTTTGGATTTGCTCACTGCATGTTATGCTTGACATAACATGAAAAACCTAAGGTATAGCTTCCATCAACTTCTGAAAGTGTATATTTTTCCCTTCTTGGTTCTGCAGTAGAGAAGCAGCCAAATGCCTCACTGCCTGAGCAATTTTTTCTTCAGCGTCTCCTGGCTGCTGTTGAAACTGCTATGGCGAACCAAAATTTAGATCCTGGTGTATCGAAGTGCTTTAGAACTTTTCTCATAGAAAGAAGTCATGGAGCATTAGTTAGCCAAAGGATTAGTAGTCTGCACCACTTTCAGAGACAATTGCAACAATTTTGTTAGGAAAAATGAAGCATTTAATCCAGATAGGAGGAGCTGGATAATTGGTGTAACAAAAGGATTCCAAACTTTGATGGCATCATTTGTAATTGTTAAAAAATAATGCGGTTCCTTCTCCGCCATGAGTGCCTTTAAACAAAGGGAATACCTATTTAGGATTGTCTAAAAAGGGTGTCCCATTGCACAAGGCTTCCGGCACTGGGGGTCTGGGGAGGGTTTGATGGTTGCAGGCTTACCCCTATTTTCCAAAAAGTCTGTTTCCATGAAGTCAGGCCATGATGAAGTGATAAATCCCAATGTAGGAGCTCCCTGCCATCCATTGTATGACCCAGTAAAGATGAGGTGACTTAAAAAAGAGGCTCATAGTTCTTTAGCTGCACACCATTTGAGAAGAAGCTATTGTTGTTCGCGTATGGCTTTAATGTTCAGACCAGATGGCATCCATGATGTTATGTGTGAAGCTCCAGTAAAAACCATAGTGCACTTTGCAAATTGTGGAGTGGAGTCGAAGATTTTGAGATTATTCTGCTAGTTGTCTGATGGCTTTCATACGGTTCTGTCTTCTCCTGATCCACAAACTTTATTGTGAAGTAATGAATAGAAGTGCAGATTAAACTATATTCAGCTCACGATATGTTCACAGCAAAAACTGTGTTCCTTTCTGGTTAATGTAGCGTGATGCCATCCTACTGTTGACTGCAGCTATCTTATTGTTTACCTCTGATGAGGAAGGAGAGAAGTCTTATTTTGGACGTTCTAGTGGAATTAAATTATCTAACTCCAATCCTTTTTAACAAAAATCTTCTTGGAGTCGCTCGCATTGTTTAGAAACAGAGGGTGGTATATGGCGCAGCCTTGAGTGGGCACATTTCATTGTCATGCTGTTTCTTTTGCTTGTGTTAATTTTCTTTGCTGTTAGCAATTTAGAAAGATAAACAATGTATTCCTGTCACCTTTAGAATAAAAAGACTTCTTCCCCATGCAAGCCTCCTTTCTGTCCTCTTCTTTTTTCTCTCATTATCATCCATGACACCTTTTTTCCCTATATTATTTAATTCGTTGCTCAATGAAAGTTAATTCAGGATGCATTTTGGGAGGTTGCCCCAAATAAAAAAACGATTTTGATTTTAGAAACAATGAGCAAAATTCATATAGTTTAAATGTTTTATAACTATACATTTTTGAAATACTTAAGTCATCCTACATTAATTTAAAGGCAATGACCTTAAGTTTACATGCTTAAAAGTAAAATCAAAAGTGTAAAGAGCTTGAATTTACACTTAATAAATGAAATAAACTGTAGGTTCACATGGCCATGGTGGAAAATATGTTGTCTATTCAAAATGGTGGATCGTTGACATGCTCACAGTTGACGCCTGATTATGTTTTGTTTAGTTTAAAGGAGTTAGGCGACATATTCTGCTTTTCATGCATTCGTCAATATTGCAATATTTTTTGGCTTACTCAAACTGACATTCATGATGCCTTGTTTTCAGGATTGCGAAGACTATAGTCGATGCTCTTATAGGTCTCAATTTCGACGACTCACCCAGTAATCTGGCAGCAGCAACCCTCTTTTATCTTTTGACCGGTGACGTAAGTCATTCAAAATCTGCATGCAATAGAGCGAATTCATTTCAGCTTCCCTTGATGTGCACCAATGGAATTGAACTCTTCTGAACAAGCGTCGCTAGTAATTGAGCCTATAAACTTCCCTAAAAAGAAAATGGCATCACGGTTCCCATATCAATCTTGTACCTCATACAATGTTTCAACAGTAGAAGGTGTGGTTACCCTTTCCTGCTTGCCTGGTCATGTGTATATAAATTTGATGACTAGAGCATATATGAGGAATATTCAATTTGGTCCTGCTGTATCATTATGGCAGGGCTCTTTAATCGATGAAGTTTATATGTTTCTAACTCAGAATAATGAATACGGATGACTCTTTGTTGGCCCCTAAATTAGAGTATCTTCATATTTCTGGGACTGAAATTGTTCAGTATGTTGTTATCGTATTGTATTTATGGACAAGACATGAATGAAGACTGTCAAGATATATATATAGGATTGATTAACGATATTATTATCAACCATGAGCCAATAATGACCACTTCATCATTGTCGAACTGATTTCATTGTGTCATTCACAGCATTCAGATATTACATATGAAGTCACCAGTAATTCTGGGGCTACACTGGTATCTATTTGTTCAATTTCCAAAAGCTGTTGGAACTCAAATTATCAAGCAGCAAACAACCCCCTCCCTCCCCCCCAAAAAAAAGTAAAATAAAATAGGTAAAAGAAAATGTATGTAATTGACCTGAGGAAAATATAAGCCAACAGAACTCAAACAGGGATACACTAATCATTTCATCATCAGGAGTGTTAGGTCCTGAAAAAGCAATACAAGTGGATAGTCGCAAATTATTTTATCTGCTTTTGAGGATGATCTTGCAGCATGGCATCCTTTATCGAACTTCTCTCTATATAGATCTAATCTTCAGCTTTGTATAAAGTGCTTTCTTTAAGTCTTCATTTGTCAATCAAAGGCCTGATTTATGTCTAAATTACAATCTCAGGGTCAAGACGATCAGCTTTTGGAATCACCAAGATGCATTAATTTCCTTGTTAAGATGTTGAAACCGACTGTCTCTGCATCTACCGAAGAAAAGTCCTCCCGATTCGGTTTTAAGCTTTTAGGATTACGTAAGGATTCTGAGATATTCCATGGGGGGATGAACAAAAAGGATAGTGGCGCTGCCAATATTATATCGAGAGTGAAGGAAATTCTTGTGAGTTGCAAGGAACTGAAGCCGAGCTTTTTGCATGATAGTGGAAGTCAGAGGCCTGAGTTAAGCCCCAAGTGGATAGCTTTGTTAACTATGGAGAAAGCTAGTTTATCTACCATTGCTCTTGAAGGTACTATGAACTGAATCAAACTCTTGTTCCATTTCTCTGAAAAACCTTTTTAGTTTTCTTCCCTGGTACGGCCTTTTCTTGGATTACATGAGGGATAAAGCTCATGTTGATGGCACTGGCTAGCTAACCAGGGAATAAGCTGGAGATTACTTCTTGCATACATCATCAAAAAATTAACAATAACTACAACAACTTAAGCTTTATCCCACTAGGTGGAGTTGGCTACATCATTAGATCAATAGTTAGACTTGGTTGGTCTACTTTGGAGGTTTGCGACTCAAACAGTTTTATTGGTTTTCTGTTGCAAATCATGGTGTCGTCTCTCTCTTTCTCTCTCTCTCTCTCTCGCGTTTCCCCTAGCAGTTGTTTTCACAAAACCTCCATTCCTTTTTGTAACAACTGTATCTGGATAAGTTCTCTGATTTGATTGTTGTTGTTGTGCCTGCTTATCTTCTCACATGAGTAAAATGCATATGGTCTTTTATTTCTACTATAATGGTGAAAACCTGCACAATCAATTTCTCAATTATGCCCAGCGGTTTTCAGCAACTGCTGGAAGAATTTATCTTTTTAAAATTTCGAGTTATCTTTTCTATCAATCTTCTAAATCATTAAAAGCAAATTATTGATCTTCCATTTCATAGTCTCCTTTTTTAGTCTTCTGATCTGCTTTAAAGTTTATGGGATGCTTGTCATTGATTTTGTTGCAACTTTTTGGAAGATTAGCTCCTGGTCTGTGTGTTACAAATTTAGCAGAGTATTTAAGTTATATTTCCTCGCTGCTTCCTTTGTTTCTAGCATAGTCCTCACTGAATGCAGACTTATCTTTCAAAATAATTCTTGCAGAAACTTCTGGTATTGTAAGAAAGACAGGAGGCAACTTTAAGGAGAAATTGCGTGAGTTTGGAGGACTTGATGCTGTCTTTGGGGTCTCCATGCATTGCTATTCCATAATGGAGGTGTGAGCTTGTATGTTTGCTTGATCTAGTATTTGTTTACCTACTTGGGCTGGGTTGGCCTAGTTTATGCAGGATACAATGCTTTAAGCACTAGAATTGTCCTTATCTCTCTGACCCTCCCAGGAGATTGTGTCCTGATTTAGAAACAATAGAAACTACTGCTGGAGTTAAATCCTTGTGTACTGGAGAAGAACTAGTTTGGAGTCTTGTTTAATCTCATGTAAACTCCATATTTATGAACGAAAAATAGAAGAGGTCCTTGATAACTGAAATGCCATAAAATTGAATGTTTCTCACAAGTAGATATCATTGAAAGAAGTTCTTGTGCTTGTTCTGGAGAATTCCAAACCTTTTTTTTAGTTGTTCTGACTGTTTATATCTCCGGAAGAAGTTTATTTTCATTGCTGTTCTCAAAGCTACATGTAGCCCTTCAAATGTGTTGCTGCTTTGCAGGGTTCGAGAGAGCAACACCCTTCTTCTTGGGATGCTAAAAATGACGTGTATCTAAGTAGCCTTGTGCTGCTTTTAAAATGTTTGAAGATCATGGAAAATGCAACCTTCCTTAGTAACGATAACCAGGTATAGGACAATAAAGTGTTATGGCTCTATAGCTATTTTTCATCACTACACTTAATTTGGTTCACAATGATTCCATTTGCTTTTTCTTTGAACAGACTCATTTGCTTGAAATGCGAGGGAACCTGGGTTCTGAAAGATCCAATATATCTTTCACAAAACTTATTATAAATGTAATCAAGATTCTCTCAGGTAATATATCATCTATAGAGTTACATACTTTAATTTTGTCTGTTAATTTAATCGCCTGTTGTTATATTTTGGAGGCATTTTCAATCATTGCTTGTTCAACTGATTTTTTGCATTTTATCTTTAGGTCTTTATCTTCTCAAAAGCACTCCCGCTCCAAACAGTCAAGAATCTGAGTTCTCCAATGGCATATATCATACCTCTCAATTGGCTTTGGTTGCTGCTGACAAAGGTAATGGTTGACAACTAATTTCACTATTGTAGCCTCACCTCCCCTCCCCTCGCCGCCCCCCCCCCCCCCCCCCCCAAAAAAAAAAAAAAATCCGCGGCCCCCGGTTTCCGGGGGGGGGGGGGTGGTGGTTTTTAAGTACGGCCCTTTCTTTAATAAATCACAGGAGACTCCATGTTGGGGAATTTTATTCTCTATTCTCCTATTCTCTTAGATCATAGTGCACACGTATATAATGAGTTCATTTTATTTCATTTCAATTAAAGTGGATATGCTACATATTTTGCAGAGATCAGTTGATCCACTTGGCCCTATAACAGCATTTTCTTTCTGAACAGTCACATGCATTTGAGTTTGTGACCCATTGTGTGGCAGATTTGCATAGAAGTGAACTCAATTGTACTCTGTATAGTTTGCAAGCAATTTGTCATTCAAACTGCACAGAACCAGAGCGCTTTATGAAATATTATTTATGGCTAAATTTGCATGTTCAATAATTTGAATGATGCAGATAACGCTTTTGTTGTTGAATAGAAAACTGTAAGAAGTGTTCTTTTATCGAGTCTTGAGTAAAATATAAGTTTACTTTTGTAAAATTATCTTGATACTTCATTATATCTATATATATATATATAAGACATACTTAAATAGTATTCACATAAAACATGTTAGGTTTACCAATTCGAGTGATGATCTTGATTTTAAGTGGATTACAGTCACAGTGCAGCATTCTTCTACTATCACTTGCCATTAAGTGTCAAAATAATCTAGTGCTATGCTTGGTGAGTGCATAAAAGGGCATTTTAGTGCTTGAGGTTCTGCAAGGGTCAAGGGTCAGACGTATGCTACCTTACTGTTACACCAAGGCTTGCCTGTGGTCTGCTCTTGGTGCTGGGAGATTTAGACCTTTTTTCTCCACTTCTGCATTCCACCTTTTTATACTTGAAGAGCTTTAGATTGTGAGTCTTATGTTCTTGGTAGTGCAGATTTTAGCTGCAGGATCTCTCTATTGATAGTCAACTTAGGGATCCTTTGTGGCTAAATCCTTGTTTTTGGCACGTCAGCAACATACTGTCATGATTTGACATAAAAAGAAAGAATATCAATTTTGTGATTGAATAATGTGGGAATTCAATTGGTGCTAACCTAGCGATTTATTCATCCTGTTCATATTATTGTCTTCTGGTGTTGGATGGGTTATCTCTCTATGATGAAAAGGTCTTGATAACTGGATGGGTGGTTAGAAGTTGTTGTCGAAGGAGTGTTTTCTTTTATTACCATTTTCTTTTGTTTTTTGTTTTTTTTTTTGGGGGGGGGGGGGGGGGATGAGATGGAGGAAGAGTCAACTTGAGGAAAGTGAAGAGAAGTAGGATTTTTTTTTTTTTTTTTTTGGTGTTAACAAATCAAGTTAGAAGAGAAATGTAAAAAAAATTGGAAGGAAATTGTAATTTTCCTATGTTGTTTGGATATGCATGGAGGGGCAATGATGTGGAGGGAATTGAAGTTAATTAATAGACAAAAATAGCTTTTGTTCCTTTTCTATTTCTCACCTTTATTATGAGTTGGTTTAGAATTTTGAAAGGACATATGCTTGTTTATCTTCCAAGAGAAGGAAAGGGAGAGAAATAATTTTTGGTGGGTCCACCTTTTTACTTATGATTGATATTTTCTGGGGCTGGGATTGTTATAGCTGCTTCCTAAGTTATTATTTTGGATTAGCTTAAATATATGTTACAATTGACTTTTTCATATCTTCAGAGGAAAGCAATGAGATTTTGTCCGTCAGATCCACTAGTGAGCGTTGCAGTGTGGAGGAAATTTCCTTGCAGAAAATTTCTGGTGCATCTGTTCCTCCAAGATATTCATCATCCAGTTCCGAGGTGACAACATCGTCAAATGGCAGCTCTTTGTTGAAGATAAATTTCAGTTCTTCTGCCTCAAGTTCACGTGGTGGGCTGTTGAAGAGTTCAAGCAGTGGGACTAATTCGACTAGTAACGGTTTAAAGTGCAACTTCAGCAATGGCAAGAGAGACATTGTTAGTGATGATGCCATGTTTGAATCTTTGGAACATAGCCAGGATCCTTTCGCATTTGATGAAGATGAGTTTGCGCCCTCTAAGTGGGAATTACTATCAGGGAAGAAACATTCTAGAAGTAAGAACAGTAGATTACCGATCAGAGAAACTGAGGATGTCTGTCAACTGCAGCTGAAAAGGCTAGAAGATTTAGATAAGGGGGAACGTCCTCTTCAAGAATCAAGTAGCTGTGATAACAATTGTTCTCAGGAAGCATCTACTTCAGGAGCCATTGATGAAGAAAATCACAGCTATCTAACGGACTGCCTTCTTACTGCTGTTAAGGTATTACAATGTTCCGATAAGCTCAGTTATTAAATGTTGGTCAGCTTTTGCAAGAAAATTCAATCAAGTTCACCCTGTCAAAAATATCTCAAGTTGCATGTGAGCTTAAGTATTTTCCTTCCTGATTTGATTGATGGTGATGATATCCTGTAGGAGTAAATTTTCAGTCAAATACTAATTATAGAAGGGAAGCTATGCAGGAGTACCGTTTTAATGATTTTTTTGAATCATTGGAGGGCCTCTTCCCTCACTTCTCATGTGTATATGTTTAGTACAGTGTCCAGATTTGATTTGTACATAAGATGAAGCATTTACGAGTTGCTCCCTTGGCAGGTATTGATGAATTTAACAAATGATAATCCTCTCGGATGTAAGCAAATTGCTGATTGTGGAGGATTAGAGACCATGGTGTCAATAATTGCAGGCCACTTCCCAATGTTTAGCTCCTCGTTGTCTCTCTTCAGTGACAGTAAGGAGAAGAATCAGAATGTTGATCTTGACCTTGAAAAGGAAAAGCACCTCACAGACCAAGAGTTGGACTTTCTTGTTGCTATTTTGGGTTTGCTTGTGAACTTGGTTGAGAAAGATGGAAGTAACAGGTCATCATACTGTCTCCTCCTCCTCCTCATACACAAAATGTTCTGCTTGAAACTTCTGCCGGGCAAGTGCAGCAATGCATGAATGTTGGAGAAGAATTCAATGAAGTTTGTTTTGTTAAAAATGCATGGACATATTTCCCTTTTTCCATAAATTTTCATTTCTTCAGTAGATATTAATATGAAATGATTGATATACAGTGTTTAGAAAGAAGCACATGTCTGGTCTCTTAACTTAATTCAATAGTCCAACCTGTACATTGAAATTGATAACTTGCTATGTTTGGTCAATCGTATGGGATGGGCTTCCTTTACTCTTAGGCTAGAAGTCTAGAACTTTTGATAGTTAGAGTCAATATTCATTGGTGCAGCATATAAGTAAGGATTCCATTGCTAGTCCTAGTACTTACTAAGCTTCTAATGCAGATCGCGGCTTGCAACAACCAGTGTTACTGTACCCAACTTAGAAGGTCTTGAAAGTGGGAGCAGGAGGGATGTAATTCCATTATTGTGCTCCATCTTTTTGGCTAACAGAGGTGGAAGTGAAGCAGCTGGTGAAGAACAGGTCATGGAATTGGTATGTGCCTGCTTTTAGCAATTATAAGTGATGGCACATGAATATTAGGCTGTTATAATATGGAAAACCCTTTTTTTTATTGCTTGGAGTTCTATATATTGTCTTTATTATTTGCCTTGCTAGGACTTGCCTGTTAATATAACCATGCCAAGTTATTGGTTCTTGAGGAATCGCCAAATTGATTTGATGCTCGAGTTATCTGTTCCCTTCAATCTCACAAAATCTTCATTTTTGAACACTTTGAAGGATGAGGCCACTTTGTTACAAGGAGAGAAAGAAGCTGAGAAGATGATTGTCGAAGCTTATTCTGCCTTGCTTCTGGCATTCCTCTCCACAGAAAGGTTTTCCACCTCTACCTTTTCATTTGTATGATTTTCCTTGACATCATCTTCTATTTTAGAACGTACTGATTTCACTGCCATATTCAGCAAAAGCATCCGTGACAAAATTGCTGCATGTCTCCCGAATCATAATCTGGCGGTTCTGGTCCCCGTGTTGGAGAGATTTGTGGTATGTATCTCTTATGGGATTTCAAATCTGCACTCTTAACAAGTTCTCTTCAGCTCATTCCATCTCGTCTCTTGCTTTTGCCTGTGAAATAGTGCAATATAAGTTTCTTATCCTAAATGATAGAGGGTTAACTTTTCTTTTCGGGGTGTTCTTGTCTGTGATCTGGATACTGCCCAGTGTGACTTTATCCTACAATTAGCGTTTGTTCCCCAATGTGAATTTGTCCAACAATAGCATTTATCACCCTGGGGACCCGGTGATTGTTGTCGCTGAAGTTTGATTTATATAAAGCTTTGTGCATGAAGTTACTAGATACTGAAAATTTGTGGCATTGGTCTGTGAGATTTACTTCGTTTTGTGTTTCCTCTCATCCAGGCATTTCACTTGTCGCTAGACATGATGACGCCAGAGACGCATAAAACCGTAAGCGAAGTGATCGAGTCGTGTAGAGTTCTTTGAGAACTCAAATGGTAGAGAGACCCAAATTCCTGTGTACAGCATCTTTCTTTCTGGATAGTTGTTTGAGCATCACACGGTGGAAGTGTGTGGCAGATGCAGCAGTCTATTGAGTTGACTACAAGCCTCTGTTAATAGTCTTTTATAGGCCTTTATTTTTTCACCCTCTCTTGTTCTTCTCTTTTAAAGCCTTTTTGATCCCTTCTCTTCTTTTACCCTTTTTTGCCTCTTTGTTATGTACTTTTGGCTTTTCGACAGTGTATCTTTTGTTTGTTTTTCACCTTCTTGGTGAGCTTAGGAGAATCTTCACTTTGTGCATTACTGCTGTAATTTGTAAATTTTCCTATTCTTTGTTTCAGTGTCGCCCCCTCAAGTATTTTGTACTCTTGTTATCTAAAAAAAAAAAAAAATTAACAAAAAGAAGAATGGTTGAGAGCCTTATACAGGTCTGTGCAGCATTTTTTTTTACAATTATTAATAGAACTTCAAAAAACAAGCAAGTCACTTGGACTAAGTTTTTGTGATAATTTTTTTTTTATTAAGGCTGTGTTCGGAAATGAATGATGTAAAAAATATCACTTTAAAGATATTCATTGTATGTTTGTGAAAATCAAATGGTGAAATATTTAGATATAAATTGTTAATAATTATACAAGGGAGTAGACTAGAGTCAGGTCAAAATCACAAGAACATAATTATATATTTTGTGTATAAATTGATGTCTGGTTTTAACTTTAAAAAAAAATTCCAAATTTTGAGGCTTTCATAATTTAATATTTGTTTCCCCAAGAAAATTTGAGATTTCCCAAGTCACGCCCTGCTAAGTAAGCTTATAATTGTAACATTTATGATGGAAACATTCTCGAAATTTTCTGATAATTGTCGATTATTCTTGGAGCTGGGACATCAGAATTGTAAAAGAAATATGACCGTTAGTAAACAATAAATAAAGGAATCCTCCTGACAAAAATAAAACGAGATAAGAAATAAATAGCTTTCTTGAAATTGTTTATATATATTAGGAGAATCAATTGCTTGGGACTTCCATTTCTAGACAATTAAAACTGAGAGTCGAACTAGCCAATTTTACGTATATTTTAGTAAAAATTTAAATTCTATAATAAATAGGAAAGTTGCGGCCTTTTATTATAAAAATATATGTTGGTCGTGATTATATATCATTGTTTGTTCTGGTAAGGGTCACGGTTCGATTTTTAAGGGAAAATTTCAAAAAAGGATCCGAAATGTTATTATTTTTTCAAATAAGGGTTCGAAGTGAATTTTGTTTTAAATAAGAGCCTAAAATAAGGATCTGAAGTGGTTTTAGTTGTTCAAATAAGGACCTAACCTCACTGATTGCTGACTAGCTAAATTTTCTGACCGATCAAGAGTATTTTTGTCATTTTGCATTTCACATTTTTTTTTCTAATTCTTCTTCTTTCTCTTCGTCGGTCGACCACCGGTGATGCCCATAAAGGGCTAAGTGAGGGTTGCCCTCGTCGGTGAGGGCCACCCACGCTGGCCACAAGTGAGGGACGGCCTCACTTAAGCGTGGTGACCCTCAACTAGGGGCCATTCGTGAGGTTGGCCCTCGTTGAGATTGGTGAAGGCCGACCTTGTAGATGGCCCCTAGGCGAGGGTTGTCATACCCAGGTGATGCCATCCCTCTCCTAGTCCTTTGTGGGCATTTTCCATGGTTGGCTGGCCACCGGCGAAGAGGAAGAAGAACTAGCCAAAAAAATGGAAAAAAAAATGGAAAAAATTACAAATGACGAAAGTACCTTGATTGTTGGAAAGAAAGGTCTTTATTTGAAATAGATATAGTTACTTCATGCTTTTATTTAAAATAAATATAATTACTTTAGGTCTTCATTTAAAATAATATTTACTTTAGATCTTTATTTAAGAAAATGAATGCACTTCATATTCTTATTTGAAACAAAATTCATTTTGAATCCTTATTTAAAGAAAAGAGAATTCTTTAGATCTCTTTTTGAAATTTTCCCAATTTTAATGGCTCAAAAGGTAATTTTTGATCTATCACACCGGATTCCCCAGCTACGTTATGATACCTCGCTCCTTATACAGGAGCAGCTCTTGCTGAATATTTCGGTATTTCTGAGTAGGATTGGCAATTCCAACCTTAATGTACTCGATCGGTTTCGGGGCAGCAGATCCGAAAATTAAACTGATTCTTCCCAAAATCGATCATTTATGTCGGTTTGGTCGGGGCCCCGAGTTTAGATAAGGAAAGATATTTCCTAATTCGAAGGTTATTCAATGATGGCTAAGGTTGTCCGCTGATTGCCTATTTCATCCAAAAGGCATTCTTTCCAGGAGAGTCATCAAGCCAGGAAGAAATCATCAGATCCCTTGAGAGTTTCTTGCAATTAGGGTTTCTCTGGTACGCTTCTCTCTCTCTCTCTCTCTGTTGTCTCGGATCTTTTCATTCAAATTACGTTTCTTGCTTCCGAGTTCTTTGATTTTTGAGCTTGCCCACGAGTTTTTCTGCGATACCCATGTCCTGATTTGGTTTGGAGACGTCGCGGGAGGACGATCTGGGCGTCCTGTCGAACTTCTTGCCGGTGAATTTCCCCGTTTTCGATTGTCTGCAGTGATAAAGGTTCCTCCTTTGGGAAATTTCTGGGGTCATCCGTCTGCGGTTGGGGGTTGTGCGTTTCTTGATTGCTCGCTAAAGGGATCTTTGATCGACGTTTCTTGGTTCTCGTGTTGTTTGGCATACTGAGAGAGTAGATGTCGGTGGAGTGAGAAAGGTCCAAGCCCCTTTTTTCGGTTTGTACGGTTATGTGATGGAGTGAAGTTGTTGACTTGTTGAGACTTGTAATTACCGAAAACGAATTTGGAAAAGAAAGCACTTGCGGGCGCGTCGTGTTTGCTTTTCCTGAGACGGGGTGCCGATTCTAGTGGCTAAGGAGTAAGGAGTATTATTAATGATATAGATTCCGGATTGGTTTTTTTCGTTATCAGGAGATCTGCGATTAGAGAATGCCGTGCTTGTGCTTGTTAACAGTGGAACCATTTAATTGGTTGTTTCCCATCATATAACGTGATGTTTCGAGGATATCATTTAGGGAAAGTGTAATTAATCGATATGGAATTTTCTCTTGGAGGAAGTATTAGTCAGTCATCTGAGTTTTGAATCATTATTCTAATCATGTAAGTTTTCTACAGCTGCAAGAATCATGGCGGACTTGGAAAATTTGCTGCTTGAGGCCGCTGGGAGAACCAATGGGAGAGGAAGGAATAAGCAGTCATTACCGCCATCAAGGAGGAGGCGGGAGGGCTCGTACTCTGATCATGGGAGCGACTCCAGGGACGATGAGTCTGACGATAATCGGGGTTATTCAAGCAGGAAGCCATCTGGGTCTCAGGTTCCTTTGAAGAAAAGATATGAAAGGGACGATGATCAAGGAAGTTTAGAAGAAGGTGATGATGACTATGGCGGCTCAGATCGCAGAGGTGACAGTAGCGATGAATCTGATGTTGGCAGCGACTTGTATAAGAATGAAGATGATCGTCAAAGGCTTGCAAAATTGTCTGAACTTGAAAGAGAGATGATTTTGGCTGAACGGGCAGAAAAGATGACGGATAAAAGCATGGCGAAAAATTTGAGGAAGGATAGGAAGGCCTCTCAGTCGCGAAAGGAGACACCACCTCTCGCGTCACGCGGACGCTCATCATCTAGATCTGCTGACAGAGCTGCTGCCAAGGACGAAGCTTTAAATGAACTGAGAGCAAAAAGGTTAAAGCAGCAAGACCCGGAGGCTCACCGTAAACTGAGAGATGGATCTAGAGGAGGTTCTGCTAACCGAGATTTATCATCAGCCAAGAGAAAAGCTTTTCCTGCTTCAAGTCTGAGTAGTTCGAGCCGGAGTGAGAGTGAAAGTCGGTCTGACAGTGATGATGACGCATCAACTGGCGATGGACTGGTTGACAGTGACGATGACAGGGCGCTGCTGGGTTCAGAGACTCTGAAATTTGAGGATGTTAAAGAAATTACAGTTCGGAGGTCAAAACTGGGAAAGTGGTTTATGGAGCCCTTTTTCGAGGAATTAATTGTTGGTTGCTTTGTAAGGGTTGGAATCGGAATGTCAAAAAGCAGACAACCAATCTATCGGCTCTGCATTATTCGGAATGTTGATGCCTCAGATCCAGATCGACAATATAAGCTAGAAAACAAGATGACATACAAGTACTTAAATGTTGTGTGGGGGAATGAAAGCTCCGCAGCTAGGTGGCAGATGGCAATGGTTTCAGACTCCCCACCACTTGAGGAGGAATTTAATCAGTGGGTTAGAGAGGTGGAGCGGAGTGGTGGACGGATGCCTAGCAAACAGGATGTGTTGGAGAAGAAGGAGGCCATCAAGAAAATTAACACATTTGTTTACTCAGCTGCTACAGTGAAGCAGATGTTGCAGGAGAAAAAATCGGCCTCATCAAGGCCAATGAATATCGCAGCTGAGAAGGATAGGCTGAGGAGAGAATTGGAAATCGCACAGTACAAGGAAGATGAGGCGGAAGTCAAACGGATCAAAGAGAAACTTCAGCAATTGGAGGCCACTCGACAAGCTCAGAAGACCGATGCAAAGGCTATTAAGCTTGCTGAGATGAACAGAAAGAACAGGGTTGAGAATTTCAAGAATGCCTCAGAATTGAAGCCCGTGAATACAGGCCTAAAAGCTGGAGAGGCTGGGTATGATCCCTTTTCAAGAAGATGGACCAGGTCAAGGAATTACTACGTCTCTAAGCCGAATGGAGGAAGTGAGGCTGGAGGTGCCAATGACAATGTTAATGTTGCATCCATGGTTGCCGAGAGCAATGGATCGGTCCCAGTTGTGTCAGAATCCGGTGTGGTAGCAACAGTCGAGGCGCTTGAAGCTGCTGCTGATGCTGGGAAACTGGTTGATACGAATGCACCAGTTGATCAGGGCACTGAATCAAATTTGTTGCACAATTTCGAACTTCCAATCTCATTGAATGTACTTCGGAAGTTTGGTGGGGCCCAAGGAGCATTAACCGGTTTCATGGCTAGAAAACAGAGGATTGAAGCAACAGTTGGATGCCGTGTGCCAGAGAATGATGGGAGGCGGCATATTTTGACCCTGACAGTTAGCGATTATAAGAGACGGAGAGGGCTCCTCTGAGTAATGATTTGACCAGATGGCATTTATAAAGGCAGACATATTCCTAGTCCTCCATCCTGTCAAGCCAGTGATCCATGCTCGTGATTTTTATTGGTGGGTTCGCTTGGGGTCCGCCTCATCTTGTGGGCTTATTTTGCCTTTATGGTGACTTCCATGCAGTGCACTTATTTTTGCTTGTTGTGTATCAAGTACTATCTATTGAACCCAGGCTAGGCTCTGTCTTGGGACATGTTTCAGCGACTTAAATGAGCTGATACACAGTTTGGGTATCATTCTCAGTTCTTTTTGGTATGCAAGCAGGATTTTCTGTTAGCCTTGAGTCTTGACTGACTGACAAAGACGCTAAGTGCTTTTTTCTTGGACACTGTGTGAGCAGGAGATAAATGTTATGTTCTTCTCGAGCGATTGTGTGCGTCATTCGTCACTCATTACCCTTCAATTGTTGCCATGACTCAGTTGTTTTGAAAATAAGGTTTTGATCAGCATGAATAGTTGATTGAATGTTTTGCATCTCATTAGATTTAAGATCAGAAGGTCCTGTAAGTCACAGCTAAAGTTTAATGCCTAGTCTCTGACTTATCTTTGCATGAAGTAGAGATCCGTCCTAGATAATGTGTTAAAATGTGTGGAGATATGCTTATTGAATGAACTTTTGCGGTTGATTAGCTAAGACTTCTTATCGAGGAGGATTTGTTGTTTAGGAATTGAGCTAGGCAGGTCAATGTGTGTCAACTTTCAGATTTTATAGTGTCCTAGCGTCCTCATTTTTTTGAGTGCCTGTACACTACTGCAAATGCCATCAAGAAACTGCCAGTTTATGTTAGCTTGAGAATGTAAAACTTGAGGTTGGAGAGGCTGGTTAATAGGTCAAGACTGCCTAGCATTTTCGTTAGGACTGATGGCAAATAAAGAAGATTGCATTTGACTGGAGGCTCGGCTGTCCTGCCACCTCTGCTTACGCAATGGTGCCACCACTACCCTTGATCGGCCTCACCACCACTAGTCGCCACAGGTCCGGCCGGCCTCACACCAGACTCGGCCTATCATAGATTTGAGGTTCTCGAGGTGGAAACATAGTCGTGTTCACGCTCACAACCATAGCCGATCGAGTTTTGTTGATCCCCTGCCATGGCTGCTTGAGTATCAGCAAAGCCTGGAGGGAACCCTCAAAATAGAGAAGGGCAGGCATTATCTACTAGCCGAAAAGATGGAGGAGTCAAGACATCTATTTGGCACAGAAGGCCATCTTATGAATTGGTTGGCCATGGCCGCTCCAGCTCTCAAGTTTCATGAATTGGTTGGCCATGACCCCTCCAACTCTCGAGTTTCTTCAAGCTTCCGGTCATGGCAACTTGAGCTTTGTTGAAGTTCTTGAGCTCTGCAAGCTTGCAGCCATTGATGCTAAAGTTTAGTCGAGCTCGGCCATGGGCGCTCCAGCTTCTAAACTTCTTCAAGCCTGCAGTTGTGACCGCTCGAGTTTAATTGAGTTCGGCCACGGTTGCTCCAGCTTCCAGGCATCTTTAAGCTCACGGCTGTGGCTATTTCATCCGGCTTGGCCATGGCCGCTTGAGTCTTCGAACATCATTTGGTGGAGGTCGATCTCGCGGAGCCAAGGCAACAACAGTGAATGGATTTGCACAACGCCAGACGAGGAAAGAAAATGTTGGAGTTGCAATGGATTTGCACAACGCCAGAGCAAGGAAGAAGATGTTGGAGTTATGGACACCATCTCAGCCCCTCTCTCATTGAAAATAAGGAAAGATCCCAAGTCAGCAAATTTTCATTAGCTAAATTGGATGGAGTGAATAAATGGATTTGATCGCATCAATTTAATAAATTTTAGAATTTGATTACGTTATTTAAGAATATTAGGATTTGATTATATTTTCACGATACGTTTTTGAACTTTCAGTGCACTTGTCACGATAAAATCAAATAATGTATGCAATATTAAAGGGTATTACATTCTTGAGGACCTTTCCAAAGGCTATCTGAAATAATTCAGAAGGAGAATAGTGGGAAAGAAAGAAATGAGGGTGGAGACAAAAAGGAATTGGAACTTCTCTAGATTGAAGCAATTAATTAAGACAATAAACTATCTTTTCAATCACGTATGCTTTGTTAGAATTACTAGGAGGCTGTTGTGCAGTGCCAATCCGCTTTGGTTCCATCTACATCCAATTGAAGAACAGCGGATTTTCTTCTCCTCCTTTTCAAACATAGCCTACGCACTATGAGGTAGAAATAATGGGTGTTCTTATACTCCTTGATCGATTTCACCAAACATTGGAAAAACTTGTATCTTTGACCAAACTAATGTTGATTTAGATAACAACTAATTGCTCGGGCCAAGAAAATCATTCCATTCATCCCTTTTGTAATTGGCCGTCGCTATTGACCTTTGGTAATCGGAGCATCAAGTGATGCAATCTGATTTGTCTAATCAAGATATTCCGTTTATACTTGGATTTACAGAAGGGCGTGAGTAAGTACATCATGTTGATGGAGGTTGCTAGGATTTAAAAGAAGAAAATGCGCACACCCTATAATTCAAAGATCTTATTCTAAGAGTAGATTCAACCATCATAGTGTTATCAATTTCACCTTTCTTTTTCCCTCAGAACAGGAAGGATCTGTCCAACTTCCCCTCACCCCTCAATTGGCATCCCCTAACGTGCGAACACGTCTGTTTCCTCAATTTCTTTCTTAAACAAAAATTGTCTTCATGTGCAATTTGTGTGCATGAACTAGCATGTTCCTAATAATAGCTATTTAAGCATAGCTGCTGCACATCTAACTTTCTCCTCCCGGTGGTCACTCATCGACCAAAATCTATTCTCATCAATAAAATAAAAGAATTGAAAAAGAAGAAGATAAGAAGATAGGGACCCCCCATATATATGTATGTATATGTGTAGCATAGGGTTTACCTAGAAACCTTCATGACTCATTAGGGAAGACCATAGATAAAGAATGCACTTCACACCAACCCAACCCAATCTTCACGGATATGATTTTTCCTTTCTATATCCAAACTCATACCAATGAGATTGGAGAGTTTGCTTGTGACTTAGTCATTAAGCATGCACAATAGTCATTAAGCATGCCCAATAGTTTGTCTTGATTAAGAAATTAGAAACTCATAAAAATTAAGAAAAATGAGACGTTGATAGTCACGATTTCAACCAAACTTTCTTTCTCAGATATCAGTCAAGGTGCTTGTATATGAGATGTTGAGATCAACTTTGGTTGTACAAGCCGCTTTTGGACGGCCTATTCAATTTCGTTGCATAAAAACATTCTGATCTAAATTCAAAATGAAGAGGGGATTGAGGACTTATGTCACAGATAAATCTCCATTTTGTAAGATCAAAAAGCTAATTGTCAAGAAGGCCAAACACGAGGGAACGAGGCAACTTCTTTGGAGGAAATACAAAGAAAACATCTCTTGACCAATCATCTTTCATTTTTCTTTCTTCTTTCTCGATGTAATTTGTAAAGCATAATTACCTATAAAATGTGGCGATTTATATACCGGATTTATCTAAGTAAATTCATTTATAATTTGATTCCCCCTCTCTCGAGAATTCCATTGTCCTCTCGGCCAAAACCCTTCTCTGCCAAAACCCTTCTCTAGCAAATCCTCAACGTCAAACTTGCATTTATATTCTTCGAAACTCCTCTTTTTTCATCATTCGACTCTCGCAATCAGTTTCTTTAGTCATAGCAAGAACAAAAAAGAAACAGAGGAAAATGATTGATTGACTTTACAAATCCCTTGAAAAGAAAAATTTGTCACATCTGCATGCCATCTCCCCCTTTTTCAAATCTCCTTTGCTTTTAATAAAGTTGCTTGAAGTGGATGTGGATAGTCCTCGTCATCTCCCACGTTATGCCCATCATCTTGTACCTTCCCTCCTTTCTTTTTTCCCTTAATTTGGTCAATGCCTATACTTCATATCAAATTTTATTGTACTTTTCTCTCTTCATTTTCTCTAATCTGGCCGTTCTCTATACTTCATCATCAAATCACATCAACAAATAAACAAACCCAAAATCTAGAAATTGGTACACAATGACAATTTCAATCCCTCCCCCATTAAAGTATCATGAGCCAACTACACACCCCCAAAAGCTCACATGGCACGACTCCATCACCACCATCACCATCACCATCACCATCACCATCATCCTCTCTCTCTCTCTCTCTTTCTCTCTCTACAGCAGAGACCAGAGCAAAGCACGTCCTTTTATGCTTCACTTCCCAAAGACCAAAGAGCCATCAATCAAATCCCCACCTTTCCCACACTTTCAATTTCCCTTTGCCGCCTCCGCCACGAGCAAGCATTGGCAATGCCACCGCCTCCTCCTCCGCCGCCGCCGGCGCCGACGCCGCCGCCTAGAGCTCCCTCAATGTCACGCCCGTAGCAGCAGCAGCAGCGCCACCGACCGACCATGTGGGGCCTCGCGGGGAGCGCAATTCGCGCGGCGCGGGGCGTCCAGAGATCCCCCCTCGGTTTCCTCCACCGCCTCTGGCCCGCTTCCTTCTTCGCCCTCCTCCTCCTGCTCCTCCTGGCCTACAACGCCGCCTCCATATTCTCCGTCCGAGTCCCCGCCGACCCGCTTCGAAGACCTCCTTCTTCGCCTCCGGCTGCGGGCGCCAAGATTTCTTCCGGCGGCAACGTCATGTACGCCGTCCGGGAAGAGAACCCGCCGCCGGTCTCGAGGACCCAGTTGGCTCTTCTGCAGAAAGACGAGATTTTGACCCGACCCGTCGCCGGTTCCCCGCGGCCGCCGCCGCCGAAGGGTCGCCGGAGGTCCACCAAGCGCGGCGCTCGAGCGCTGCGGCTCGGGGCTCAGTCGACGGGGTTCGCGGCGAGGGTGAACGGCTTCTTCGCGGCGTCCTCCTGCGAGGCGCGGTTCTTCATGACCTGGATCAGCTCGCTCGAGTCGTTCGGCGATAGGGAGGCGTTCGCCGTCGAGAGCCTGTTCAATTCGCACCCGGACGGCTGCCTCGTGATCGTGTCGAGCTCGCTGGATTCGGACGAGGGCCGCGACATCCTGCGGCCGTTTCGCGACAAGGGCCTCAAGGCGATCGCGATTTCGCCGAATTTCGGATACTTGTTCAGGAACACTCATGCTGAATTATGGTTCCAGAGGTTGAAGAGAGGGAGATTGGATCCTGGAGAGGTCGCCCTCGGCCAGAACCTATCGAATTTGCTCAGGCTAGTCCTGCTGTACAAGTTCGGCGGCGTGTACATCGACACCGACGTCGTGGTCCTGAAGAGCATGTCCCGGCTACGGAACGTGATCGGGGCGCAGACGCTCGACGCTGGGACCGGGAACTGGAGCCGGCTGAACAATGCCGTGCTGGCCTTCGACAAGGGCCACCCGCTGCTGTTCAAGTTCATCCAGGAATTCGCCCTCACGTTCGACGGCAACAAGTGGGGCCACAACGGTCCCTACCTGGTGTCGCGGGTCGTCGCGAGGGTAGGTCGGCAGCCTGGGTACTGCGACTTCGCGGTGCTGCCCCCATCGGCGTTCTACCCAGTCGACTGGAGCCGGGTCCGGAGCCTCTTCCGGGGGCCCCGGGGCCACCTGCACTCCAAGTGGCTGCACGACAAGCTGCGGCACATCCGGGGCCGGAGCTACGCGGTGCACCTGTGGAACAAGCAGAGCAGGAAGCTGAGGGTGGAGAGGGGGAGCATAGTCGATCACATAATGGCGGATTGCTGCATCTTCTGCAACAGATCAATGTCCAATCTGTAGATACACAAGGACAAGGACTAGTGCAATTTGCCAATTCCAGCATAGATTTTTAAAGTATACAACGTAGGGCTTGCTTGTGGACATGGGACAAACTCAGTCCATTCCAGTGCAAGGATAGCGTTTCGATCTGTTCTTTTTTAGTCAATAATTGAATCAGAATCTTGGTTCTGTTGATGGGTTCTGTTTCTTCTGATCTCTTCTCTTGTCCTGCCCTAGCAGCGCAAGCTGCAAAATGCAAAAAGGGCACAGGGAAGAGATTGCAATGCCACCCATTTGATTGGCAAATTTGGTGGTTCATTCATTGATTTTGGGGGGAATGATGATGGAATTTTTTTGGGTCAGATGAGGAATTTCATAAATGCTGAGGGGTGGGATTGAAACTGACTTTTGGGGGTTAGCCTGTGATAAGGGGAAAGTATTGATTTATGTAATTTTTTTTTCTCCTTCAATATCATGTCAATTTCAAGTTCAAGTGGTGAAAGTGACGTCTCATCTTTCAATCAATAGGAGCACCTACCCCCCTCCCCTCATGGTTTTGGATGGATCCTCCCCCTCCCCATTCAGCTTTGCATTTTGGTCCTCAATATGTGGTTGTTTTGTACACTTTGACCTTAAAGTGGAGCTTTCCCCCTTTTCAAGTAATGGCTAAAATTGACGAATTAATACTAAATAAATCTTGATCGTTCAGACTCGTGCGTTATTTAACCGGTTATCGACTGATTCGTCAATAAGTGATTCGATTAATGAATCGAATGTGTCGTCATAGAGATCAAATCTTGTGAGATTGAAAGAAAATCAATTGCATCTCCATCAGCGGCATTGATTTGCTCCCTCTCATGTATTAAGAAAAGGAAAGAAAAAATCTTTTGTGGACAAGGCTAAGCAAGCTTACATTTGATTCTGACCTGGTTTAGTTTATTTTTGATACAAAGAAAAACTCTACATTTTTATTGTCTTTTATTTGTTCATATATTTATTTATGTTTTGCCAAGCAAGGCGACAATTCAACTGATTTAGCTGGTCCTTACAACAGATTCCACGTCATAAGAAAAGAGCCAAGCAAGATATGCGCCAATACTCCTCTGGCAAATGCCCAATTTTAAAATGGGGGAAATTCTGAACTTTGCTTTCTCGAATGTACGCATTTTCCCATTCATCACGTCATCATAAACTTTTAATTTATTCTTTTTAATTTATTCAATCAAATCTTTGAATGTACATAACACTTTCGATTGAAATTTCTTGTAACTTCAAATATGTTCCTTAGAGTCAAAGACCCTTGAAATCGAAGACTGCAACCATACCCTCGGCGGGAGTCTCTTCCCGCCAACATTGTGATCGAGCTTTCCCACCTTCAATTCTCGCTGGCTCAAACGGGCACGCCGGCTCCGATCAACCGGTTTTCGAACAACTCGACCCGAAAAGAGAAAAAACAAAAAAAAAAAAAAGCAGGAAAAAAGATAAAAAAGGACAAGCAAGTCCTGCAAGACGGGTTATTGTGCAGGAACCTTTCATTAACTCCATTCCAGAAACGTGCCTGTCTTATATTGGGGACAATTGATGAAGCAGCACATGGGGGAAATTTCTCTACATCCGAACCGTGGCATAAATGCTCCCACATCGCGTTCGGACTACTGGCGCTTGGACCGTCGCGTGGGGCCCCCACGTGCACGCTCGGTTTTTGTTCTCCCGACAATTATTTAAGGACAAGGTCGATGTTTGGTGGGGCTCGGAAGAGGATAAGCGTCTTTGCAAATTCGAAACGGGGAATGCTTTCTAGATCGATATTTATTGTTAGTTTGAATAAATACATCATGAAAAAAAGGTTTGGGGACTCACCCGGACCTTTCATTTCCCTGAATCACGTCGGCGTGTTTCAGCCAGGAAGGCTTCACAGAAATCTAGGTTGGTTCCCCTACCCCCGTAAGGGGGGTGTGGATGGGAGAATCGATGATCTGGTATATTTTTATCAAGACCTCGGACCTGGGCCTTTACCCAAACTTTCCTGGTGGTCAGAGCTTTTTAAGGACTTGCTCAGGTCCTAAACAGGGAATGCTTTCTAGACCGATATTTATGGTTAGTTTGAATAAATACATCATGAAAAATGACAATATTTTTTGAGAGTTTTTTTTTTTTAAGAATAATAGTTATTTTTCTTTATTTGTGATATGCGATCGAAAATGTTGTTTAATGTTTGAATTTCATTTTGAAAATGATTTTAATCTCATAACTTTATTTCGGGTAAATCTCTTTTAAACTTTAGTTTATTTTATTTTATTTATTTTTTCCTTCTTTCTCCATTGGCTGTCACTTGGACCTCAGTAATGGCTGCTATAGGCCACTGGCACTGTCATCAAGGCCCAACGAGGGCTAACCTAGTTGGCCCTGGGCGAGGTCGAGCCTTGTCGGGCTTGGGTCAAGTTGAGCTTGAGTTTGCTAGATCCTAGTGAGCTTGACCTCAAGCGAGTTTGAGTTCACTGTGATGAGGCTTGCCTAGAGCTCATTGTGATCCGGCAAAGTCAAGTTCACTGGAGGTTGGCCCTTGCTAGCTTACGCCTGTGGCTGGTCGTGTGAGGCTCGGATAGGCATAATCGTGTGAGGCTCGGTGTTCAGTAGAGGAGGAAGAAAGAGAAGTTGAGCATAAAAAAAAAAAAAAATTAAAAAAGATTTTTTTTTAAATAAAAGAAAAAAATAAAATATTAAAAAATTCAAAAGAAGCACTTTCACAAAGTATTTCACCTTCTTTAAATTAGGAATTCAATTTTCTAATTTTATTAATGAATATTTTCCTTGATAGAACAATGTTTTCGGTTGACTAATTATTTTTGGCGAATCAAATGGGTGAAAATTTGGAAAATTAATTATGGAAAAACACATTCCCTCGAACAAACGCAACTTAAGTCGTGATTGATGCGAAAATTAAAGGATTCACATGCTTACTTCTAAGGTTGGTGCAGATGGCTGGGGTGTTGAGGGGGCTGGGGTATTATTTTGTTTAGGACCCGAAGGTCATATGTCTAAATCAGACTTGCCACATGATCACACTTGCTGTACATAAACTGCTTTGAATTAAGACCATTTGTATAGACGAAGGGTCTGAATTTAATAGGTTCACAGCCAAAAATGTTCACGCACTAATTCGTATTTGACTTAGGGTATGCGGTGGAATTGTGCCCTAGCGCTGAAAAATTGAAGAATGTCGTATGAATGAGGGCATGTCGCGAAATTTAATTTCGTTAAAAGTTGGCAAGGCTCGTGAAACAGTGAATTTGCAAGAACCAAATTCTGAAGGACTAACGAATTTTTATTTAAATTTATAATGGGCCATTGAACTTTTAAATATAGCTAACGAGGCCATAACTTCGAGTCAATTGCTCATATATTGCAGTTGATACATTCTACAACGAGCCTGACCAATTCTTCTGCGAAGTATCGACGTGGAACGTCGCTTTGACTATGGAAGCGCTTTGGTTGGAGAATGTTGATTCATATGGATTTATCGATAGGCTAGCTGGAAGTATGATACATGTTATATTTTGGAGGAAAAATTCTAAATAAAGACATGAGATCCTAAGGATCTAAAATGATCATATTAATCTTAAATAAGGGTTGAAGTGGTTATGATAATCTCAAATAATCGTCTAAGATTGCTGATTGCCATCTGGTTAAATATTTTGGCCAATCAAAGGGTATTTTCATCATAAGACCATTTTTATTTTAAATTATTTATTATTTATTTTTTCCTTCTTCTTTTCTTCTCTCTCTCATGATAAGCATTAGCAAGGGCCTAGCGACCTCAATCGGTAGGGAAGGCTGCAATCTGGCGAGGGTTGGACTCACCTAAAGCCAATGAGGGTGGCCTCACCCAGGGCGAGGGTCACCTTACTGACGCAAGGCTGTTCCTTGCTAAGGCAAGGCCATTTCTCATTCTCGCTCAAATTTGGCAAGGGCAGCCTCACTCAAGGTGAGGATTGCCTTCCTTAGGCGAGGTGACCCTCACTTGTGATTCCCTCGAAAGATCTGGTGAGGGTAACCCTTACCTAGCTTGCTTCTCGGCAATTGATGAAGAAGAAGAGAAAATTAGAAAAAAGAGGATATGTTAAATCTTTATTTGAAACCGATATAGCTACCCATGTATTTATTTGAAATAAATTCTACTCTAGGTCCTTATTTAAGAAAATGAGGATACGTTGGTCTCTTATTTGGAACAATGTCCACTTCAAATCCTTAATTAAGAAAATGAGAGCACTTTGAGTTCTTATATGAACTTTTTCCTATTTTGGATGATTGATGGGTCTAGGAGGAAGTTCATTTTACACATCAACAATCTAACGATTTTTTTTTTATGAGTGACACTAAAAGTCTTAAACTTATACCCAACATATTTTCCCTCAATTAAGGTTATTTTGATGAGAACCATTAAAAAATTTACCTACATAGACAGTAGAAAACAAATAGTGTTTACATGCCACCCACTTATCTTAAACGAAACAAAAATGATGTCTTTTCGATTGGGAAAAAAAAAATCATCCAACGGAACCTCGACGGACGGAGGGTAAACGTGTTGCACGGGTAGATAATCATAATTTAGAGTTACTTTACATCTCCGGGAAAAAAATTCAGGGGTAAATTTGTCACGGCGGGCATAATTAAGGGCTCTTGATGCAAAAAACCGAAAGTTCAGGGGTAAATCTGAAAATGTTTTCGCGCCACTCTCTCTCTCTCTCTCTCTCAGTGCAGAGCTTCATCTCCAGCTTCGTTGAATTCCGGCACTCAAACGGTAAAGAAACCGTCGCGCCTCGATCCTCTCCAGCACGAAGCCCAAAACCCTAGAAATCTGCTCCGTCCTGCTCCGATTCCGAGCACGGGATCCGGCGAATCGCGCGAATCCGCCGTGCCGGTTCGCCGGGAATCGCCGCCTCCACGAGCCTTTTGCCGGCCAGCGCATCCCGGCGCCGCCGCCGCCGCCTGAGATTAGCTTCCGGTCCGTACGGAAATGTCGCTCTCCGCGGCGTTCGGCGAGCGGCTGGAACAGCTGGACCGGACCAGGAACCAGCGCCTCTCTCTCCTCCAGGTCCCCAATCGCGATCTCTCGAACTTTTTTCTTTCGCGAGGCGATCGGTTCGGTCTGCGTCGACGGATCGGAAGCGGATGAGAGGTGCTGGAAATTTTGCAGGCGGAGAGAGAACTACAAGCCGCCAAATCGCTGGTCCTGGAGTCGAAGCGCGCGGGCATCAGGTCGATGGAAGAGAGGTGCCTGAGGCTCGAGCGGAGCCTGGCTTCGCAGAGCTTGAAGATCTCGGCTCTCGAATCTAAGATTGCCGCTCTCGATGCCGAGTATGACAACAATGTGCAGCAAATAAGGTGAAGCACTGCTCGTACGTTAAGATTAGTCGCGTGCTATGGCTTTCTCTTCATACGAGGTCGGTTATGCTTGATTTTTAGGGCGGTGAAGTGCGAGGTGGAAGAGCTCGAGGAGGTGGAGAAGGAGAAGGACGGATTCTACCGAGCGCAGACTGGTGAAATGAAGGATTTTAAGGAAGCTGCTAACGGATTCGTCGTGGATTGCCAGATTCGCATAGAGGAATTAAGAGATGAGCTAAATGAGGTAAAAGAGAAGCTCTCTATTTTCGGATCTGTGAGCTGACGTGATACTGTGCTATTTGGCGGATCATTCTGTTAGCTGGATCAAAGGCTGGAAGGTGATGACGATAATGATGAACTTTTATTGCTTGTTTGGCTACTATACCAGAGAATGAAGAAAGATTATTTTCCCCTGTTATCTTCGCTCATGTTCGATTTTGATTTGTTGAAATAGAGCTATGGTTCATCTTGAGTAGCATACGAGATAACTTGAAGATATAAAGTATCGTGTTATGATATTCTGTGACTGCAATTATGTGTGATGTGCTAACTGCAAAATGAATGTGTATTTACAAGAGTCCATGGAATTGCTTCTCCCACAATATACCATATAGGCAGAACTAGCTGGAGATGCTTCCATATGGTATGTTGCTTGAGACCAATATTCAACTCTGCACGAATGATTGATGGTGCTATGAACTGGTCTCAATCTCGTGAGCTAATTCTTTGCTTAGTTTTTCAGCATGGTCGTCGTGGCCACCGGCAAATGAGTACACTCGGAATGCGAACTGAAAAGCCCTCCAAAGCATTTTTGTGTAATCAGTTCTTCGTGTTTGTGATTTTGTTGACGTCGGTTTGTTCTCAATTTCTTTTGCTTCTCTGCTTTCCTGTGTCAGATCCAAAAAAGAAAGGAGCAGTTGAGGGCTCATGTTCTCTTCCCCGAGTAATATGTAAATTGCAAAGACAGCTCACTGGTCAAATAAATTTGAGTACCTTAAGTGCTAATTCCATGCATCTTGAAGATATGTCAACCATCAATTCCTTGATTTTTACAAGGATACTGAAGTCGAATTCGATATTATTTCTCCGAAAGATCTTGGACTCTTCGTCCTTTATTCGTTCGAGCGTGTCAATTTCTCGTTTCATCTGTAGTTTAGTTCCTTTACATTACTTTAAAATATAGTGTGTCTAGAATATAGCCGATAAAAAGGTTTTGTTCACCAAGAAACCAGAAGCAATTTGAAATTACCTTGTTGAAGTAGTTCTCAATCTGGTCGAATAGCTTGCCAAGAGGAGGTGCAATCTTCCAGTTCTGCAAGTCAACTACAATTGCCTCTAACTTTAAGCGTAGAGCTGCTGCTGCTCTTAAAGCTTCCAGCTTCTTTGTGGGGAAGTCTTCAAACCTTGCTAAAACCTGCATGTTAGAAAATTATATTATGATCCTGATATAATGGACTGGATAAAATGCGTGATAGGGGCTAAAAACTGTGTAAGCCTATGTTTACCTGTGTTTCATCTGTCAAATTTTCGAGATGAGATTCAATGAAGTTGCGGAACTTGATGAGCTCAACCATATCCTTGGTTTGAAAAGAATTTATTTTAGCTTTCAAATCCATGATTGTTTTTCCATGCGTTTGCATGTCTTTCTCTATTTTTTGGTAGTATGCTGATCTGGGAGACAAGAACCGTAAAATGGTTAAGTAGAGAATTCCATTTACTTTATATGTTTACCTTCTATCATTTAGATAGATCACTGTTTGTTGAGGTACTGGAAGCCTACCTCTTTTTCATCTCTTCTATATATTCAGCCTTTCCTTGTTTTCCACTGGCAGAGCCCCCAACTTGACGATTTTTTCCACTGTTACGTTTAATCTCTAAGTTCGACCCTTCTATTTTTCCTTTCAAGAACCGATAAAGGCTTGCAATTTGTGTTGATCTCCTCAACTTTGTCATTGCTTTTTTGGGGTACAAGGATTTAGTTGCACCTAGCGAAGGAGGAGGTGGTGGAGGAGCTCCTTTAATGACCAGTGGTTGAGGCGATGGTGATGGAATTGACCCTTTGGAGGGTGCAGGAAGGGGAGGTGGTGCAGGAAGGGGAGGTGGCGCAGGCGGAAGTGGTGGCGACGCTGCTATTTGTGCAGTTCTTGGTATCTTTGGTACCGTTGGCAATGGGGGCAGTTCTCCTGCAGCCAATTCAATTGGTGGTAATTTAGGTGGTGGTAAAGACGGTGCAGCAGGGGCTGGTGCTTTTATCGTCACAACTACAATCGTGTGAGCTGCTGGTTCTGAATCCACTGCTCCTTGAGTTGCTACATTTTCTGGTACAGGAAGGTCAGGGTTAGGTGGAGAAGGTGGGGCTTCTTTTGCAGCCGGAAGAGGAGGTGGTGGCGGCGGTGATTTTTTTGTCAACTCAGCTCCGGAGATCTTGAATGGTGCCGGTTCTAGGGGAGTCATTGGCTGATGAGGAGGTGGAGGTGGAGGTGGAGGTGGAGGTGGAGGTGGTGGTTTCTTTGCCAACACAGTTCCGGAGATCTTGGATTTTGGTGGTTGTGGAGGTGGTGCCGCCTGAGAAGGAGGAGGAAGAGGAGGTGGTAGTGGTTTCTTTGGCAACACTGTTCCTGAGATCTTGGATGGTGCTGGCTGTCGAGCTGGCTGAGCTGCGAGATTTAGTATTAAATTGGGAGAAGATGGAGGTGGAGGTGGAGGTGGAGGTGGGGGTGGGGGTGTTGGTGGTGCTTTTGCACTGAAGGAAGAATTTTGTGCCAAAGCTGCTGGTCTTGCACCAGATTTACTTGCTTCTGCTAATCTTCCCTGAAGGGGCTCCGGTTTTTTCACAGCTTCACCTCTGAGACTCCTAAAAAGACAAGGGACGAATGAGACATCAGGCTTTCTGGTCTTCCTCAGTTCTGAAATGGAAGTAGTTGGAATGGGATTAAAGCAGGAGTTTTGGTTTGCCTGAGACTCCCCAAGGACATCATAAGATGTGGTGCTTTGTTGGCTATGGTCTTTCTCATGGTCATCTTGATACATCAGCTCCCAATTTTCTGCTGCTACTTTTATGAGGTCATGAAGAGTTTCCACCACTTTATCAACTGCGGGAGAAAAAAAGGGAAAAGTGAAAACAATTTAGGGACTGAATTCTCAAACAAACTGAATCATCAAGTGGAATAGATAACTGAAAAACCACGGCAAGAATGTCTTGCCAATGCAAAGTGAATTTCATTGGGACTTGGAGCATACCTAGTTTTTCCAAATTGATGCTCTCCATGACGCCAACTTCATCAGACCTGATGTTCTCCATCCATTCATGATTCATCTTCCAAAGCTCTCCTAGAGATTTTAAAGCATTGCAGAAGGAGGCCACTCCCTGTCGAAACATAAATTGACCATTGGCATTAATATTCTGATAAGTGATGTCCCTGCTCTGCATGACAGTTTGAATCTGATTAAATAGCAAAAGACCTGATCAATTGCCGCTCTCTTCATTTCTATGAGCTTCACTCTCCTCCTTGTCCTATTCCCATGGAAGTCATCCATTGCCTCTATCATCAGCTGTGAGATGGACCATTGAACATAAATTTCTCAAGTGTGACACTTCAAAGGCTCTTGGAGGCCAGGTACTCCTGTGGAAGTAAAGCAACGAGGAGTTACCTTAATACCGTCTCTTGAATCAATTTGTCTTCAGCCGGAGCGTCATCATCCAAGTGAACTTGCCTGTCCATAAATTTGATCCACTTCTTGAATCCACCAACTTCTTCTGTCGATTCATGTCTAATTCAGATTCAGTATCTCCTGCAACTGCTCTGTCTATATTGTTTGATGTACTGATGCAATTGCTATTTTCTTTAATTTAACTTGTACACTTGGCAAAAAGCAATTGTTAATTGAGCATGTTGAATTTCCAACAGATTTTAGCACCATCAAGCATGATTACTGACTTGGAGTTCAATGATTGATACATAGCTTTGGTTCTTTGGAAAATAACCTTTGACGACACATGCATGTTTTGTCCTTGATTTACATCGAAGATAGGCGGAAATTAAAACATCTTTTCAATTGGACACTGTCATACCTGATATATATGTGACCTGCATGTTTTGCAGCTGTAGATGAGCTTTGCTTTGCCAGAGCAGCTCGAGGAAGCCATGTTTAAAGCTCGAGAGGTTTTGATGAATTAAAGCACTTTGGTCTTAAGAGTCCTGGTCAGCCTTCTGGTCTTAGAAGTAACCGTGTCATATGAGAGGAAAAGTATTGGTTAAACGTATCAAGCCTTGAGCAACTCCCTCTCAATTTCTCATGGAAAAGTCGACTTTTCTAGATTTGCTGGACGACTTCAAAGCCTGGGTTGCTTAATGTACAAGGATTACTCAATTTGCCGGAAATTTACTAGGAAAGAAAAGTCAATGGGTCACAAGTAATCTGGCCTTGGAGATCAAGAACTGATGAGCTGCATTACGCACATGCGCACACACCATCTTTTATCATACTTTTATGGAAAACCAAGGCATAGTGGTCCTCGTATAAATCGCTTGTTCCCACCTCTTTGAGGACCAAGAGTTGAATCATTGACCTCTTCCACTTCGAATTTCGCAAATTGGATAATAATTACGTAACTACGGGTTTGCGCTGTCCATCGAGTGATTATGAAGTTGTTTTCCGATGTTATAGTCGATAAGACATTAAACGCCAATTGCGCGACTTATTGTTGATATATAAGCTTGGATTCATCTTTAGGAGAACAGCCTCCTTTGGCATAACACAGTAGCACCTCTCTTAATTCGCAACTTTACAATCATAGTTTTTATACCTCTCGTGGGTTCGTGCAGATCTCTTCTGCATCGACCATAACACGACACCTGTTCTTGCTATTGCTTGGGAACCAAACTGTGAAAGTTCGAGGCTATATAAACAAAAGCTTTCACTTCATATATTTTTGTGGTAAGGTTGACAAGTATACAACAGAGAAGCCATAGGGTCTATTTGGTTTTCTCATTCCGACCCTAAAAGAACTATGGTACTTGGGTTTTTTTGTTGATTATGGACATGCCCTCAGAGTCGAGCAATGAACGTTCTTGGTTACAAATCTTTGGACACCCGAAAATGCCAGTGAAAAATGTGTCACTTGGCAGAACTGCAATCCAAATTTGTCCTAAAATTGGCTTCAGGACTGGAATCACACGTGATCGGAGTAAAGGAAAGATAAATTGAGAACTCAGCTGCGAAGAAGCCAAACGTTATTGTTCACTGGTGCAAGTTCTCCTTTTCTCCTTTTCGTCAGAGCTGTTAGTTTCCAGCGTCCTCTCTGAACGGAGGAAGAGACTGAAGTTATTGAGTTTATGCTGCTCAAACTCAGCCTGTCGTTTCATACAGAAACAATAAGGAATCATCGCTTCGTCACTTAACAGAGAGATGGAATCGAGATGACGATTACGGTGCTGTCTATGCTCAGATGCAGTTTGGGTTTGATAATATCCTGTCAACCATATTTCTTTGCCGGCATATTTTACGTTGTACGGAATGTGGCGGTGGATGTCATGTTTTCATGGATAATTCGTGACGTGTTATGGGTAAGCGCCACAGCAAAATCAAGCGTATTTAGAAGACTCATGGCACTGAGAAAGTATTGCATAAGTTGCACTATTGATGTTGTCAAGAACATCATTTAAATGTTAATAAAGTCAGTGTGTGTTACAGGGAAAACAGTAGTCCATCAAAATGTCTCAACTCGGATGGGTGGCACGTTGTGTATCCGATGGAATAAGATTACTTTCTCCCTTTGTTCTCAGCTGTACTTGTGTCCTATCTGTCCACTGTCAAGTGGTCATCAACAGAATTAGTAGGAGGCGCTTCAACATAATGCATGGTTAAAACGGCAAGTTAGAGAAATGTGGGATTTGATGATGCTAGGCACCGGTCTCGATTTCTTGAGCTAATTCTTTGCTGAGTTTGTCTGCACGGTCGTCATGGCCACCGGCGAACGAGTACACCCGGAAAGCCAATTGAAAAGCCCTCCAAAGCATCTTGTTGTTATCATCTCTTTGCCCTCCCAATCTCGCTGTGGTGTCCTCTTTCTCTTTCTCCTTTGCTTCTCTTCTTTCCTGAATCAGATATCCCAAAGGTCAAGTTTGAGGGCAGTTTTTTTCCTCTAATGCTTTCCAAATTGACATAGCTGACTCTAGTATCATTAACTGAATGTGGACTGTGGAGTACCTTAAGTACCAACTCCATGCACCTCGAAGAAACATCAACCATTGATTCCTTGATTCTTACAAGGATATTGAAGTCGAATTCAACATTGTATCTCTGAAACTTCTTGGACTCTTCTTCCTTTATTTGTTCGAGCATGTCAACCTCTCGCTTCATCTATATACATTTTAAGTTCCTTTAAGTTAGTCTAATATGTAGGTAGAGGCATTTGGACAAAAACCGCCAAGAAAGTTTTCATGAGGTAAGATATGAAGGATTGCAAATATAAGTTACCTTGCTGAAGTAGTTCTCAATCTGGTCAAGGAGCTTGCCAAGTGGAGGCACAATCTCCCAGTTCTGCAAGCGAATGGCAATCACCTCAAGTTTCGAGTACAGAGCAGCTGCTGCTCTTAAAGCTTCCAGCTTCTTCACAGGAAAGCCTTCAAACCTTGCTAAAACCTGTGCAGAAGAGTTAAGCTTATGACCACAGCGTTACGTATTGGAAACAATGTGCAACAATCTGACCCTATCCGTTGACCTGTGTTTCATCTGTTAAGCTATTGAGATGTGATTCAACGAAGTTGTGGAACTTGAAAAGCTCGACCATGTCCTTGGTGTGAAAGGAATTTATCTTAGCTTTCAAGTCCATGATCGTTTTTCCATGTGTTTGTACGTCTGTCTCGATCTTTTGGAAGTAATCCGATCTGAGGGAAACAGGGAGCATAAAATGGTAAAGTACATTCTGCAATTTAGTTCATACATCTAGATTAATTATGTGCTACATCAATGTACCTCTTTGTCATCTCTGCTAATGCATCAGCCATCCCTTGCTTTCCACCGGAAGAAACCCGAGCATGATGTTTTCTTCCGCTGTCGGATTTACCCTCTAGATTTGACCCCTCCATCTTCACTTTCAACAACCGATAAAGGCTGGAAAATTGAGCTGATCTTCTCAACCTAGTGGTTGCTTTCTTGGTGTATGATGATGTTGTTGCAGTTCGTGGAGGAGGAGGCGGTGGAGCACCTGCTTTGACTGGTGGCAGAGGCGGCGGTGATGTAAGCAAACCTTTTGAGGGTGTAGTAAGAGGTGGAGGTGGGGGTCTCGGTGGCGGCACAGATCGTGGTGGTGGTGGGGGTCTTGGTGGCATCACAGATCGTGGTGGTGGTGGTGGTGTCACCTCTGCGACCACTACATTTGCATTTCTTTGTACTGCAGCTGCAGGTTGTGCTTCCGAATTGCTTGCCTCAATTTCTCTCACCTGGATGGGCTTCAGTTTCCACTTAGTGCTACCACCGCAAGACTGGAGAAGACACAGGATGAATGACACATCAGTGAAAGGCCTTCTGGCTGTCGTCCATACCAAATTGAAAGTTGGCGGTCTAAAGCAGGAGGTCTGGCAGGGCGGAGACCCCGTGGGGAATTTGCCAGGTGTGATGTTTTGTTGACCGTGATCTTTCTTCTGCTCAGGTTGAACCGTCTGCTTGGAACTTTCTGCCGCTGCTTTTATCAGGTCATAAAGAGTTGCCAACACTTCATCAACTGCAGTTAAAAACCGAATAGGAAAAAAAAAAAACAAATCATCAAGTGGAGTCAGAGAAATTGAAAAATCACAGTGAGAATTCTATGCCTGCGCAAATTGAGTTTAGTAGATACTTGCAGGGTACCAAGCTTTTCCCAATTGATGCTCTCCTTGCCATGAAGTTTGTCGCAATTCATCTTGGCCATCCATTCATGGTTCGTCTTCCAGAACTCCCCTAGAGATTTCAAAGCAGTACAAAAGTAGGCCACTCCCTGTTGAAGCAAGTCCTGGCTTAGGATAAACCTTATGATATGTTAGTTTCACAGGACGATTCTTTTGTCATTGTACTAATGAAATAGCAAAAAACCTGATCTATTGCTGCTTTCTTCAGTTCTAAGAATCTCAGTCTCTCCCTGCCCTTGGGGTTATTACTTTTGAGATCACTCATTTTCTCTGTCATCAGAAAAGAAAAAAGTGATGTTGCTGAGAAAATTTCGCAAGTGCAGTAAAAATCTAATGTCTCTCAGGCTGCTTCGGAAAAGATTTGCTGACAATGATAAAAGGACAAGGCAAGGCAATTTTGCAAAAGTAAAGCGACAGCAAGATGTTGGTAGAAAGAGCTTTCTAGGAACAGTATTCATTGAATTGAGCTTCATCATCAAAATGAATTCACCTGTCCGTTGATCCATAGAATTCAAAGCCTTTGATTTGTTGATCCTCGGCTAATTAGATCATCTTATTCCTCCGGCAACAAGATCACTTTGTCACCATAATGTTCTCCGGTTACACCAAGTCATCTTCATCAATTAATTTCCTTATTCACCCAGAAAGTTTCCGGTTTTGTTGCCAGCACCTGGATTCAAATTATGGCCGGTCTCGATCTGTTTTGATACTGTGGGACAGAATCACTCTTTTAGACAAAACATCAAACACTAGAACATAATAAATTCCTAGATGTCAATATGTTCAATTCAAGCATGAAGGCAGAACTTGATAGTGCAGATTCTCATGGAGATTTCTTGATGGTGCAGTCAGAACCTTATTGCTGATTGAAAAGAAAAAGACAGTAGTTGTCTGTACTATCTATTTGTTTTGTCCTCAATTTTCATCAGACCTACATAGGAGAGATGAGCATAGAAAGGTACTCTAAATCCACTATTTTATCATACCTTGCATACAAATGTCTTGCATAAGTTGCAGCTGCAGATGTAACGTTGGTTATGTAGGTGCCCTTTTACCAACACAATGACAACAACTCGTGTTGGATGAGTCGTGCGAAGACCGATTTAGGGTTATTCACCTTTCTATTTCGTGGTATGTTAGATACTTATTTGTCTAGACTTTTCGGTTGATCCCAAATTACCTATAAGAATTTGTGGAAAATCCTTATGGGTCGACTTCAAGAAACCTCCACGAGAATCTGTACATGGTCAATTTTATTAACAGCATGTATCTGAGATAGTGACGAGCCGAGCCGATGCATAAATCAGGAAAAGAAGATAATAATTGAAATCTTGATATATATATTTCTTCTTTAGGCGATGCCCTATAAGGAATGGCAGTGTTTCTGTCACTCGGTAAACAAGGAATACAGATTGTCCTTCCATGTTGGAGGCAAACGTTATCTTTACCCTTTCCAATTATTTCCATGAAAAACAAAAAGGATTTATGGACATCTCCTACCATAAAACTGAAGATGTAGAGTTTCTTTCTTTCTTTTTAGGTCGAAATTCAGGTCACATTGGATGATGAATATGAGAGTTGCTCACAGCTTTTTCCTGCTTAATTAGATGCTGCTTCGGTGATATTTTTTCGTTATTTTCGGGTTTTGATTCGCAAAAAACAAACATTACATTATTACCCAGATTCGAGTGAAGTGAAAATGTTCCAAAAAGGGTATATGAGGATATAGATGATGCTTTCAGCGAATTGAATTGGCTATTCATACTACAGATGAAACTTGGAAGTAAGCAGAATGTGTACACAAACCCAAAAATAAAAAAATACATAAAATATACTTCCATCATTACAGCCCCAAGTAAAGTTTCCATGCCTATTATTAAACTCAATGTGACCACCAATAGTTTGAAAACCACGATTATTAGTATAGATTATACAGTGTGCTTATCTGCACGTAATAAAGAATCACAACAAGCTTAGCTAAATACCAAATGAATTTGTGTCCTGATCAGACATTCTATCCTCTTTCTGGCAAGGCAGCCATGAATGGCTAAACACGCACGGCTCGGTTCTGAGAATTTACTTTATTTATCACCCTGCCTGTGGATGGAGACTTAGTCTTGTCGACCTTGGTGGGCGTTTTCGCGGTTTTGCTATCAGCAGGTGACTTCTTGGAATCCGCTGAAGTTAATCCACTCGAGGCAGTTCTTTCGGCGATTCTTTTTTGGCGCTGAATCAACAATTCTTCCATCTTCTTCCGAGTCTCTTCCTCCTGTTTACAGGCACAACAAGTCAGCGATTCTGCTCAAATAAATATCAATGATCAAGCATTGTCTCTATCTTTCACAGCTTAAGTTTTTAGATCTGTTGATTGCGGTCGAAATATGGTGAAGAGAAAAAAAAATCAAGAATTTGATAACTGTAAAGCCCAAAATTCGGAAGTACCTTTTCCAATTTGCTCTTTTGAACAGTTGGTCGAGTAATAGTACTCGGTTTCCTGGTTTTACTGGTCAGGTCAGGTCTGCTCCTTCCGATGGTTCTCTGTACAACTTTGGATTTCGCATCCTTACCCAGTTCTTTCTTTGCCTGGACTTCTTTGTTCCCGGAGTTGGTGTCCCCATCCAAAGCATTCTTGTCATCAGTGTTATCGCATGCTTCATTTCTAGAGAACCTTTCAGCTTCTGCAAGTGAAATATTGATTGCAGAGTCCATAGACCAAGACTGCTTGCCAGGATCCACTTCAGAGTCCCTATCGAGCATCATGAAAAGATCATCAGGCTCATAGGATTTCGATAAGCCACGCTTATCTTCTGAATTATCTAATGTGCCATTTTCATGTTGGATGGTGGAAGTAAACTCGGCAACCATGCTGATGTCTCTTGTCAAGTGGAAATCATTGTACGGCTCATCGACTGTTGGCCGAGATTGTATCATGATAGAATCGTCAACGACAATATCTTCTTTACCTCTCCCAGGCCTGACGGATTGATTCTCCATGGATGCATAGTTGCCGTCAAATATCATTTCTTTGAGAGTTGCATCTCCGCTTTGTAATGGCCTCATGTTCACGATAAAGGAATCTTCACCCTTCCTCATTCTGGTTAAAGATGTGTCTACATCGCCAGCAGGTGTGTGATTCAGCATCTTTCCATATTCCTCAGTTCTTCCTGAGATTAACATTACCTCATCACCACAATCAGCCCTCTTCAAACCTGGACGGAGATTCTCCACACTACCAAAATCCATCGAGTTGATCACACTACCATCCATCCCTCGCCTATCCTTAGTTGCAAAAAGCGAATCCTCTGAAGCTTTCAGTTTTATTCCCACTTTCTCTTTTCCCAGTTCTACTGTCTGTTCAGTCATATAAGAAGATTCATTCTCGAAGCTTCTGAGCATTGATTGCTCATCCTGAGAGTACGGTGGTTGGTCAGTTTTGTCTGTGGATGTCATAAGAAGAGTCTGAAAAGCACCCCAGTTGTCATTTGTCTTATTCCCCAGAGAAGATTGGTTGTCCACACGATCGTTATCCTCAGCATCCACCGTACCATTCCCAAGAATCTGGTCATTTCTGTCCTTTTTACCGTGAGTATGCTGCTTGGTCTTACGATTCTTCTTCAAGGATTCAACAACATCCTCGACGTTCTGTTTCAAAGTATCTCCATCAATCAACTCATCCTCGATAGAAGAATATTCGGCAGAGTCCCCATCTGGGTCTCCTTCTTTTCCCTTTGATGAAATGTAGTTAATATTACGGATGACGACTGTCCGAGAGGATTTCTTCTTGTGTTTTCGACGATGGGTACTCCCTGCAGAGGAATGCCTCCTCTCCCGTACTGAAGTTGTATCGGATTCTCCGGAGTCCTCCCCACTGTCAGAGTTGCTGGAGTGGGTTTCTTCTTCAGAATATTCGTCTTCTTCTTTATGTGAAGTTTTCTTCTTCCTCTCTGAGGATGACTTGGAAACGTTTTTCTTCTCCCGTTTCATATCAGGATACGATGCTTCTGAATTGAAAGGCCATTGGTTGTTGCCATTTGGATTGTTAGGAAGACCAGACTGCATAACAGGGAAAGGATATCCGGGATATGGAGGCATTTGCTGAATAGGGTACATGTATGGAGGAAACTGATGTGGCCATGGAATTTGCATTTGAGCTTTGGCAGATGGAGTTGAAGAAACATTATCATCTGCACAAGATAGTTCAGCTTGAAAACACAGAATATTTATGTATATGGTTAAGAGGGTTCTGACAAACAAAAAGAGGAGTCCAAGCATTCTAGAGGGTATGGAGTGTGGTATCAGCAATCACAATAAGAGAACTGAGAAATCTTACATAGGAGGTCTAAAAGATAAGACGAAAAATTTGCTTCTCATACTTGAAATTCAAAATGCCTCCCTTAATGAAGTGCAGTTTACTGACCAATATCCATCATGACAAACAGGATGAATTGAGACTTATTCTGTGTAATACATTTAATTTAGACTGTGATAGAAATTCTCTATATTGGCATTGTCTGCTTCCAGATTTGAATTCATGTTTCACTACCCTGAAATGCTCTTTAACCCTATCACCATCCTTACTAGACCAAAAAGATAGCATGGCTGCTTAAGTAATAGGTCTACTCGAATGGTGAGTCGTAGCATAAGATACCCAATCACTAGGCATGAAATGTTTAATTAGGTTATGTCTTCCACGGAGCATATTATGGAAAGATTAACAGTATGAGAAAAGAAACATGAAACACCCTTCTCTGCAAAAGACTTTAGCGTTAGCAATATACTCTTGAAAATCAGAAAAATATACAAAGTCAGGATAAGGGATGGAGTAACTATAAAGTTTAGTTCAAATCAACATTACCATCTCTAGCATCTATTTAAGGTCCTAAGTATATTCTACAAACTTTAGTGGGTGATATTCTGATGGGGATTGACAAAATGTGCCTAAGGAGTACCAATAAAGTTCTATTGCACTATCACAAAGAAGATATCCTTAATTATGCCAATGAGGATTGAAAAGAGGGAAAAGATTATGCAATGAAAAAAGCAAGCCCAGCACGAGTAAGTACCTTTCCCGTTTTCAACATTTGGTTCACCAGGAAACCCATTTGCCGCAACAGTGTCATTGGAGCCATCTCCGCTTGGATAGTGCAAAGTGACACCTTGACCAGGAGCACTCATTTCATTAGCAAGCATAATCCCAGAATTTGCAGGAAATGACAGGTTTGATGATACGTATGCCTCCATTGCAGATAGTTCTTCCATCCAAGGAACATCTGCTTGCTTTTTCTCGCATAATTTCTTGAATTCAAGGCATGCTTCTCTGCAGTAATTAATCCATATGTTAGGATTATTGCAGCCAGGAAGAGATTTCAACTTTGCTGGAAAATATGAGTGAATCTATCATCAAGAAATAAAGAGAAGTTGTAAACATTAAGACATCGCTATAAAAACGGTTAGACGAAATTGTGTGTTCTGTTTCACAACTCAAACATTCTGCACAATCTCTTCATCTTCAGCCTTGTTCATACCTTAAACGTGATGCTCCAAACGCATCTGCGAAAGAAATAAGTTCATCCATATCGTCCATATCAAATCCAGCAGCTCGTCCACGAGCATATGCCATCGCTTGTGATTTAAGGAGCATTGCCTTCCGAGATTCCAGAAGGTGTTGAAGACGAAGCCTTGCCAACAGAAAGACTGAATGAATCAGTGATAAGTTATTCACAAAAGCACCACAAAGAGCAGATACTATTAGAAAAAGTTAAGAAATACCTCGAGTTTTCCTCTTGTGGATGATTATTTTCTTCAACAGTTTCACTCTGTAGCTGTAGTAGACACCAAAGAGTTCATAGCATTTGAATGAGCTTCTTGCAAGCATAACAATTGGCTGAATCCAATATAGTTAATATACTACCTTAGAAGAATCAGGCAACTTCACTATGCTTAAATTCGCAGCTGGAGGGCTTCCTACACATAAAAATCAAATAGATAAAATGAGAATACCAGGAGTGTGTTACTGTTGATGAGCAGGTCCTTCATGAGTCACCGAAAGCACAATATGGGAAATATATCCCACACAGCACAATGGTTTTTTTCTTTTCTTTTCCCTTCTCTCAATTAACCTTGTGGGGGACTAAGTTCGGCCAAAAACAAGTAAGCATGAGATCTTGAACATACCTTCATCTCCTTGTCCAGCTACAGTCGCAACATCCAGGTCATAATCTTGAAGTGAACTCTCGATTTGTACAATCTCCTTCTCCAGGCTAATAAAACGCTCAAGAATTTCCGGTGTGCTAACAAAGCGCACAAATCTGTGACAAAAGTGAATCAGTATTAAATAATCCCTTTACCCCTTTGTTTCGACCCTGTAACGAGTCGTAGCAACACAGCATTTAACAAATCTTCAATCTCAGTGATCTTTTACCGGAGCTTGTAAAGAATATGGCTACAGTAGGAATTACGCTTTCGCCGTCCAAACAGGTAGTCGGAAAACAAATTAAGGACAAATTCTCAGTTCATACGGAACAAGAAAGAAATCTTTGCATATAATCACGCAGAAACTATTTCCCAAAAGATTTTCACCAAAAAAAAAAAAAAAAACCTATTTCCCAAAAGATAAAAAGCAAATGGCTTACTCTCTACAGCATCCAATTATCAAAAGAACAAGAAATCAAATTCAGAACACAAAAAAACAACTGAAACTACAAGTGAACTCGCAACAGACCAGTGAGTAGGCAAAATCAAAAAAAGAGAAAATCATTACCTCTCGAAGGTGGATTTGGTGAACCAGGAGAGATCTTTGGCCGGTGGGCGAAGAGTGATCGAATACCCACCTTTCGAAATCTCGTCTTTCACGAATTTGAGGTGGGAGACGAAGGGTTGGAACAGCCCAGAAGCCAGCTTCTCTTGGGTGCCCCCACAGAAGATCACCAGATCACATCTTCAAGCACCGCAGTAGGAACACACCCACATCCAAAATCACCCGCAATTAGGAGCAGTTCGTGACTGTACACATTGGAAATTGCAGAGCACAGAGCGGGAAGTGGAGTGAGATTGAAGATGGAATCTTTACCTGGTCCGAGTCGGGGTGAGGTGAAACACAGCATGATCAAGACCAGTTCCCGAGTCCATTCCCACACACATTCAACACACACACACACACCCTGAGAGAGAGAGAGAGAGAGAGAGAGAGAGAGAGTTGTCAAGAAGACAAGAACATCAGGACATTGGACAAACGTGGGTGTTGCAGGTACTTGGCGGTTCTGAACTGGAAGAGAGAGAGAGAGAGAGAGAGAGAGAGAGAGGTGCATGCACATGCAAAGGGAGTTGAACTGAGAGATTGACAAGGAGTGTTGTGAGATGGGTTGGAGGTGGGACCTACTTTTTCACAGGGTAGTGTGAAGCAGGAGCTTTCCTCTTCTTCTCCTTCTTCCTTAAGCAGGCTGCAACCAGAGATGCCAGAGAAAAGCTGATGAGAGCATGTCATTCATTGGCTCTCTCTCTCTCTCTCTCTCTCTCTCTCCTACCTACTTTCATTTTCTCCTGTTCCTTTCCTTTTCTTTGCCTTTATCATGTCATTCATGATCATAACTACCTAATCAAAATATGTGCCTAAAAGAAATCCGAGACATTAACTAAAGCATCCTATGTTAAATTAATTATCATTGTTTAGTACTCCGCTGGATTATTATAGGTCTAATTAACATCAAATTCGAAAAGATTAATCTATAGAATCGCAGGGCGAAACCATAATATAATCATGTGGTTGAACAGTTTCGATTTTATTTTAATATATCACTATGGTATTTGGTAATTTAATTTCCATTTATGAGCAAGTATAGTGATTTGATGTATTCTTATTTAGCACATAAACAATGTAAGATGCTAATATGATTAGTGTTAGTTTTGGTTGCGAGATTTGGAGTGTCAGTGGCAATGGACACTTGATTCAGAGTTTCACAATTGGCTGGTTGTGCTCGAGCTCTTGGCAGCCATGACCATATAAGTTTTGAGCTTGTAGCCATGAACTTGTCATATCTCGAGCTTGCAGCCATGGTCACTTGACCTTTGGCGTCTCCTAACCATGGAAGACTGAACTTGAGTCAACATCGAGACTCGGAGGTAAGTTGTGATCTCAGTGCCGACGAGGCTAGGGTTTTTTTCTTTTTAGTTTGGGCAAATACTTCAGAAAATCCAACCCATCCTTATTGCCACATAAATATCTCAAACATTTTTATGTAAAAAAAAAAACTTGAACTTATTCATTGTAACATAAATATCCCAAACTTTTTTTGTCACAAAAAAATCTAAACTTTTATATGTGACATATATGTTCTTTATTTCAATTCCATAAAAGGTATATTTATCATATTAGTATAAGTTTGGAGTTTTTTATAATAAAAAAAAAAGTTTAGGTATCTGTATCATACCGACAAGTTAAGGATTTGTAGTTACACAATAGGAAAATTATTACATCAGATTTTTTTCCTAAGTTGATTCACACCAGCTTTTCGGATTGAAAACTTAGCTTTCCAAGCCGTGCCGACAGTAATCAGCCAAAAGAAATTAGTATCAAAGATTGAACAATTTCACTTTTTAAAAAATACAAAGATGAGTTCGGACCCAAAAAAAAGGTAAATGAGTGCTTTTGTTTAACAAAAGTAGAGGGACCACGGGTGATATTTTCCCTGTTTAAAATCAATCCGTGCATATTTAACATTGGAAAAGGTGCACATTTGGTCCTTGGAACCACACCATTTCTTCAATGAGGATCTCAAACAAGTAACTTTTGCAATTGAGTCTTAAAAAATGAAGGATTCTTCCAATTAAGTCTCTCTATCTCTAATTTCGACAAACTAAAGTTAACATGCTAGTTGTGCCAACTAAAAGTCTGGTATGAGTACAGCATGTACTAGCATAGGAAAAACTATTAAACGTTTATGTAATTGTATCTTTATATAATTGCTCTTGGAGCTTTTGGTAAGTGGAAATTGGTCATTGCAGTGGCACTAGTTTTCCCAATATTATACTTTTGATTGTAAGTGATAGATATGCCAACTTAGAGGGATTTGATTGGAGAACTTCACCACATTCAAGACTTATATCACAAGCTTGAGGACTGAAAAAAATAGCGGAATAAGTCAAGATGTCATATGTGTACATTTTCTTCCAAACACAATGAAGTTTAGCATAGTTTACTGAATGATTTCACTCCTGATGAAACTCATACTGAGAAGTTGTCATGATCACTCTTAATTATGATATACTTTGTGCCTGCTTATCTATTTTAGCTAGATAAACATAGTTTTCATAATGGTCTAATTATTCATAAAGTAGTGGGGGATTTGACAGACAATCATTGGGGTCCATGTAGATCTTAAAAGTGACATTTGATTTAAATAATTGGATTTTTTTTTTGAACAGATAAATAATTGGATTGACACGATATGCTAACTGATGTTGGGAGCCGACATCAAAATCAATTAATCTTTTTTTTTTTCTACCTTTAGGGGAAAAAGAAGAAGAAGCAAACTCAATAGTAACTTCGAAATTAAATCTCGCAAAGTTCATCCCTAAATTTTAAGACAAATGATAAGCATTGCAAAAAGTATTTATGGACAAACAGAAATCACGCATCTCTCATTTTGCAAAATTCGGTTAAAAATAATTGTCGAGCATATGGTAAATTTATATTATATAATATTGTCCATATTTCACAGAAATAAGAGGTTTTTGTAGAAATTTTGTTTCATGAAGAAAAGTCAAAGCCGCAAAAGAGGCCGCTTTTGTTTTCATTAAATGGTTTTCCTTTTCATTCATGGGCGGCAGCAGAAATCTTGCGGACCTGTTTTAGGTGGAGAGTCGACATCAGTATCCCTCTTTAATCATCGACAACTGGACCTAGCTAGATCTACCATGTGATATTGCTTCTTTAACAAGGTCAGGAGAAAGAATGTGTTCATAGAAATCTCTATTTATTGATATTTTGAAAATTGAATTAAGGGGGCTCGGTTTGGATAGACTCGTGGTGCCTTTGTTTCAAAGAAAATAAGTGATTTGAAAATATTTTCCTGAAAATAATTATCTTTGTCGCTTGAAAAAATGAATGAACGAAAATATTTAAATATAAATTGTTATTGATAATGAAAACATTTTTTGCTGATTAATTATTTCAAGCGATATAGGTTATTATTTAAAAAAAAAATATTTTTCAAGTCATTTTGTTCTGCAAAATAAACGGAGCCTCAATTAACAATTGGTTGGCTTTTTATATGATGTTTTTGTATTTTTCAAGGTTTTGAGTGAATTGACCCGATTCAACTGTCACTATCTCTTATAAAATGCAATTCGTTCTTTGGTGGGATTTTGAAAATATTATTATGACATAATCTTGGGTAAAAGTCATAGAAGCATCTATACTATAAATTAACCAAACTCAACGACCACTTCGATATCAAACTTTTACGAAGAGACTTTCATGAAAAACTTGTGCCATATTTAAGAAAAGAACTCCATCACCACACATAATTATAGATAGAAAAAATCGTTATTTGCGTTAATCAAAATGAGTGACAAGTCCTCTTACATTCTAAATTCAAAATCAAAGTAATTGTGAAGTATCTTATAAATCTCTCGTCACGTTAAAATTATTTTTACGTACTTCATTCCCTATCAATCTATTTTTTCTCATCATTTCCCTTCACACTCAACTTTTCTGCTTTTTTTTTATCAAGTACAACTTTGAGTGGATCTGAAATTTCATGGACACATCAACACGATGCAAAGGTCACAAGCGTTCCCTCATCTATTAAACTTTCATTTAATATGTGTGGCGTGAGATAATTCACATATTTCTAATAGTATCTCAAGAAATAATACATTCACGCAAAGAAAAAGATGTGAAATATCTCAAGAAATCTCTCTCTCTCTCTCTCTCAAGCAGGAACAGAAGCTGCAACATCATTGATGATGGACCAGCATGTTTTGGTTTTATGTGGCTTAACACCTCAAGAACAGTCAACACCAGAAGAGTTAAGTGAACATGGGTGGAATAGAACAAAGCCAACCATGCCACAGCTACATGTGCTGGTCTAGCTGGATAAACACATGACCTTCCTTCTGGCTTCTAATAAATAATTCTGTCATTTTCTCTATGTGAGAGAATATAATCATCGCTACAATGATTTAGATATCCCATCCTCCTCCCATAATATAAATTTTAACCCATAAAATAAAATAAAATAGAGGAATTAGAGCTTGACCGAAGTGTGGTGAGGTGGTCCTTTCTCACTAAGATCCAACAGGGTCTTAGGTTTGATTTTTACTTGGAGGTAGTTCTTGATTTAAAAAAAAGAATTGAAGAAATAATTTTTTTTAATAAAATTCGGGCTAGCTTTTTCATTGTTTGATAAAAGGGGAAAGAAGCTGGCATCCACCAGCTCACAATGCTCCTCTTGCAAGTCAAGCAGTCACATGTTGCCAAAGAGAGAAAAGCAGCAAATATCATTAGAATACATCATATTTATATTCTTTGCTTCTTCTTTTTTGTTTTTGTTTTGTCAATGCTCTTTTTTCTTCTTTCCTTGTTTTTTTTTTTTTTTGAAAGAAATTGGTTCTTCTTTCTACCGTACATACACCAATTGTTGTGCCTGCCTGGGGGCAGCAATGGCCTCCAGAAAAGCCTAATACCAGTAATGGAAAATGACTTGGCATTAAATACTTAACATCTTTTATTTTATTATACCTACTACTATTACCCTTTTTTCAGGATAACAGTCAATTTATCTTGGAATAATTTTCGCACACCAGATCAAATCAGTCTCTCAGACTTTATGTGAGAAAGACTGCATTAAATAGGAAATGAATTCAACCCTCATAGTTTCTGACATGTAAAGACCCAATTCATCACACTACTAATCCAAGGGTTAACGCTTCAAAATATTAAGCATAAATTTATTTTTTACTTTCTCAAACATACTAACCACACAGTAGAACTTCACCATCAAATGATTTTTCTTTTATATTTATAAAATCCTTTTAGGCTTTCTCTGACTTGCGAGAGTCGTACGTCAAGTCAAAAGCTTTTTGCATTTGCATTCGACACTAATCTTCTTTCCTACACTAATGGAATTGTGAATTTTCTGGCTAGGTAATCATGCATGTTGCGTACTTGTAGTTTATGAGACAAATCAGCTTAATCTCGGAGCACATGATGACCATATATATGATTTGGAAATCGGAATGCCCATGTGCTGCCCGCCATTATTCTACAATGCTCCTCGGCAACTTCATTGGGTCGATAGATCATCTCTTCAGTTGACTTAGATAGCTCATCCTAAGTTTGACTTTCGAAAGGTTATTTCGAGAGCACAAGCTCTTTCACTGAAGCCATGACTTTCTGACTGCCGTAGCTGAAAGCGATTTCCGTGTTAATTTTGTTAGGGTTTCGAAGTTGGTTCATGTCGTCTGTTTGACTTTAGGCTGGTGTCCAAGAGGGTTGCACATTTAAGTGACTTGGGCCCAATGCGTAAGAGGCTATTCCGTACCCAATAGTCCTCTAGCAGGGCGCCCAATAAGACCGTGCTCCTCATTTTAATGTGTCCATACCCATAATCTCACACCCTTAAGTTGGTTCTAAATATTTTTCTTCCCTAGATACCAAGAAATATCAACGATTTCACATAAAAGGAGAGCTGAACGTTAACAACTTTTTACTTCAAATTATTTCCACACTAGGTTCTCCCTAAAAGGTTACTGAATGTGTGAATTGGACATCTCGTGATTAATTGATATTTCTAAGATAATTAGGTGTACTCAAAGTCTTGGAACAAAAACTTTTTAATTGAATAATATGATCCTTAAATATATGTATCAATCAAGTTGTATTATGTTCAGGGTCCGTAAGTTTCATCTTAAATATGAAATAATGTTGTTGATGGGTAGGGGTGTGAAAAATACCCAAACCGAAGCACGGATCCTGGGTCTCGTGCCCATTTGGGTAGTTAGTAAAAAGCTATCTTGACGGTTTGGCTCGTTTTGAATTGTATGTCCGACTCGATTCGAGACACATTAAACATATATAGAAGATAAACGCTAGACAGCTCCCCTCCCTCCGTCAGCACCTCCGCCTCCTCCATCGCCCTCACTGCCACCATCCGCCGGACCTTCATGTTCGGCGGCACCTCAACGCGAACAACTCAACAACAACTCAACATCAACTTTGCCGGATCCGTCATTCATGGTCGTTTAGCTATTCATGGTCGTCCAAGTCTCGATGCGTCCATGGACGTCTAGATATTCAGAGCTGTGGTCATGGTTGTCCACACTCGAGCTCTGTTTCTTTCTTCCATGGCCATCCAGATCTTCGATGAGATTAGCAGTCATAGAGCCTCATCCTCTCCAATTCGAGAGGACACGCCCCAGATCTGAAGGCACCTTGTCGCCGGTAAAGATGATCTCGTCGATGACTTTTCGGACCTTCCGTCATCATCTCAAAATATGTCTATGATGATGCGCTTGACTATGGAGCAAAGTTGCTATGAAGTTGCGACGGATATGAAGGACGAGGAGGAAGGAATGGGAAAAAACAAGTAAACCAGAATCAACCTGTCGTTTCTGTTCAAGTCCTGTGTAAGTCGGGTTCATGAAAAATTCATTGAATCAAGTGATGAAATTCCACACGAAGTAGACCAAACATAAAGTTTTTGTGCCTTAAACTTCTTGCTCTTGCATAGAGAAAATTAAACTAGAATTGGTGGGGTGCGCCAGGCCAAGGCAATAGTGCAACGCCAAGGCGACGCGCGAGAGCCCCAGCAGCAAGCTACCGTGATGGGCTCTCCCCCTAAAGAAATTAATTTAATATCATGTGGACCGATGGCCCACGTATCAGATATTAAACTGATAAGAACAGATACTACACTTGATCTTAGCCAAAAGGCCGAGAAAGGTATGCTTAGCCTCATCTCCCGCCTTGCTTCTTAAGCCCACATCCCTGCTCGTTCCTCTGCTCTCCCTACTGATGTGGGACTGATCAAAGCTCTCCATCGCTCTCGTGCACGCCCTCCCTCCCTCCCTCCCTCCCTCCCTCTTTCTCTTTCAGCTTCCCAGCATCAGAAGTCATGTGCTGTGAAAGCTCTCTGTATCAGGAAACCAGGAGTTTGCCTTGATTGAAAACGTTTCAGTTCATATATATTCGACAAACAGTTGACCTCGAGAAGAACTAATTCAGCAAGATGCGAAATCAGTGGAAAGTCTAATGGGTCTTCAACCTACTAATCAGTGACTCGAGCTGCAGGAAGGACGAAGCTCAAAGAAAATGGTAAGATGAGCAGACTCTTCAACTAAATGAGGCTTGAATGAGCACACTGAAAACATGGTTTTGCCTTGAACTGCTTCGGCTTCTCTGATGAAGAAAAGGGCTTCCTTCACTTTAAAGCAAATTGCACAATCGCGATAGCTTCTTTTTCGAAACTTCCTTGAGAACAGACCAGAAGAAAATCCACACACCAGCCTTCCATTTCAATCCTTCCCGAGTATATATACAACGAAAAAAGAAGATCAGCAGTTCCAGTCTTCAATTCAATTCCGTTTCTGGGTCATAAATTCTAAGTGACGCCAACACTTCAGCTGAAGTTGGGCCTCAAGCCTTGTGGGATTTGTTCTTGGCAAAGCCCATGTGGATGGAAGGGAGATCAAAGTGATTTAGGTCCAAGAAGCCATACAAGTTTTGATGAGATCCAATAGCTTCCCCAAGAATCATAATCCTAATGACATTTACATCTGGCTTCTGCTCATTACTTTCCTCCCGAACAGTTATGCAAAATCAACATAAATATCGTCTAAAAAAATTGTTGGAGCGATGAGATACGCACTCCAAAAGTTTTGCTTTCTCAAACTTCTTGCAACAGGACAAATGACAGGAGACACACTCTAATAGCTTTAAAATATATATATATATATATATATATATATATATATATATATATATATATATATATATATATATATATATATATATAAACTTTCTACATTATCTGAATATTTTAAAAGGTTTCAAGTGCTTCGCATTGGATAAAACCAAAAGTGTGACTTCCCCACAATTTGTGAAAAATTAAAACTTGAAAGCACGAGGCACTCTAGACATGCCCTAATTCTCCATAAACAACGGTATCTCTTCGTTATAGAAGCTCCAAGATGAATAGTAGTTATCGAAAGTTACCAAACATAAAGGCCTTGTCTTTATTTTACAGATAGTGTAGTTAAGTGGGATGGTGATTAAGCTTTTCTGGATTGTACTACTTGCATAAGTTTTGTCTAAGGCAAGACATCCACGTAACCAAATTTATATATGAACAATAGTTACTTCATTGCAAGTCTATGACTATCAATGTTTCGAGCAATTAAAGAAGCAAAGTTTCGTTACAAAAAGAGAAATATTAATGGATCAGCCTACAGATTTAGATGATCCTTTACATTGGAGGGAAAATAATATCGATGTTCTTGAAATAGATTGTATTAGAAAACATACATTGAATATGATGTCCAAATCTAAGTGAGTGGATATTGCGAAGGGGGTATTACCCATGACTAGAAACATCATCGGTGCTCGAAGAAAGATTGATTATCCAAGAGACGCCAACTTAGGAACTTTTAACGTGGTGACTAAATAATGACATTGAATTTCTTCTCATTTTAGATCGTGAACTAATTTCAGAAATGGATTGTAGGTGGTGGTGAACCACCACCACCAAACTCTGCCACTGCCCCATTATCATGACGACCCACGGCGAGCTCGGTCCCCACCACCATGTGATCAGCCCACTGACCCCAAACTCGTCAACCACTATTCATTAGCACCAACAATTACACCAATATGAGCTCACAACGCTGGCCAATGTCGTTACCTCCATTGGAGGTTAGCCAACCAGCCACAGAGAGAGAGAGAGAGAGGGAGAGAGGTGGTAGTGATGGTGGCATTGCACCGGTATTGGCATGTGGTGATGTTTAGCAACACATAACATATTCAACTCGATGGACCGGTATCAGCCGCCCTGGTGGCTAGATGAAAAGGGCAGTTGAAAGAACTATCGTCATCAAATTGGTGTTACATCTCACTAGTTTTATCTCGTGATTGCCGACTTGGGCCACCATAAAGATTAAAAAAAAAGGACTAGTGCTCCATTTGATGAAATCAATGCATTAGGCAAATTTTAAAAGTTCAAACATTAAATTGAACAAGAAAAGAAAATAAGAGACGACACTAGACAATGGACACGAATTTTCAAGATCTTGTGACATTACCCATTGCGATTAATACTGAAGTGTACCATCCAATCACATATCAAAAGGTGTAGAACACCCGGAAGCTATGTAGGAATATGCATTTGTACCTTATTTGAAAAGGAAAATGCTAGAAATAGGGCGATTGGTGTATTAAGTACATATTTGACCATTCTTTTCCCCTTGGCTCTCAAATTTAGCATATCAAGCACAAATTTGGTCTTTTGGGTCCAATAAGGTCGTGTCAAATCATATGTCAAAACTAGAGAATTTGCATCCGATAATTTCCTTGAGGACATCTCCATGTGTCTGGAAACCGTAATGTTTCAAATTCCATTCGGACTTCTGAGGCACGTGTCTATTTCCTTGATCTCCAAGTACTTTCCCTCTCTCTTTTGGACTCTCAACATTCTGGACGTCTGACTTATTTTATGCTCCAGACACTTTGACAAATAAATAAAGCCACGTCGACTTAAAATCTTGAAGCCTATGTGGTCCAAACTCACGTTTCTATTATCAACCCAAGCTAGGGTTCGACCAATTCCAAAGGTGACGAATCGCTTCTTCAAAATGGGGGAAAGAAGGGCCAGCTTTTCACACCTTGGGACTGACCCAGAATAGCAACTTCGCAAAGGGTTTTGGAGAGTTTTAAGAAAAGCTGTTGGCTCGGTCGCGTTTGAAATGCTGTTTCAGTCCCTCAATAACGAAGGTGGGAATACGTGTGGGATCATGAAAGACCCTTTAAAGAGAGCTGGACAAGGCTTTTCGAGCCCGGAGGAAAACAACAGACGACTCAATTGCTGTCGTTGAACAATTTAACCGAGCTTAATATATTTGTTGTATGCATTTATATTTGGGGATTTTGTGAGAGTACTAGCTGAACTATGCGCTACATCGATCGAGATTTTGCGCCGTTTGGAAGCGTGGATTTCTCATATATGATCTCAACAGAAGTTGAATGTGATGAACGAGTTTTTCTACCCATCAAAAAAGCGTAGGGCGGCAATTCTGCAACTAAGAGCAAACCAGGAGCAACAATCTCGAACGGAGAATGAAAGAAAATCTAGAAAAGAATTGATGAAGGAGAAAAAGTCAATAAGTTTAGTATTGACATTGGACCAATCACTCCCCAAAACTTTGACTAGAGAAATGCAAAGAACTTTTGATTGGAGCTTTTTCTTAAAACGAACCATTAAAAAAAGTGGGCAAATTTTTTAAAGAATTCAAGTCCCAATTAAAGAATTTGTTTTCACTCTAAATTTAGTATCTTATATAGCTACTTAAATAAGTATATCAAGTGTACATAAATGTAGAAAACCAACGGGGAAAGTAATGTGGCAAACAACTGGTCGATGCAGCATTCATTAAATAGTAGAGTAAGCTAATTAATCTTTGAAACTCAACAACTTAATCTTGTAAATGTGAACATACGAAATATTTCATACGGTCATTTCAATGTAATCTTTTGTCAACAAAATATTTCAAAACTGCTCGATTCAAAAGAGAGCGTAAGAGTAACTTATAAGTCATGACTATCAAAATATGATGAATTAAAGTAATTTTCTTTGTCTCACTAAATATTTTCAAACCTTTTTTCTGGTTATGCTCGTCTAAATTAATGTATTAAAATCGCAACCCTCATCTAGAATCCAAAAGCCGTTTTAGGTGAAATTTTCTTTTTCATGCCTTGGCAAACAATGCACGAGGCAAAAAGTGAAGTTCTTTTCCGCTACTGTTGGCCAGGGGGACGAGTCTACGAGTCGTTCAAGCGTAACGAAGGCTTCACTCGACAGGTCAGCCAATGAAGCAGAGACACGTAGGGCAATGTCTCTGCATGAATATTCTTAAGTGTCGAAGAAGAGAGAACGTAGGGGATTTCGATTGTTATCATTGAGTGAGTCAAAATGTCAGGCTGCATGCTACTCTCTCTTGTGGAAAAAACTCTTTCGTTTTCCACAAGGCAATGATGATGTCCGAGGATGCGGTCGGGTGTACGAAAATCGAAAGGAAGCTGAGAGTGATATTGCGATGTAATTGTCCAAGCGTCTCTCGTTGTCAAGAAAACGTGCTGATATAATAGCTTTACAAGAACACAAATTCTTGAGCTTGTGAAGAAAATTATATCCAAATAGATATCTCAGTTTGAGCTTAGTTCAAGTACATTTTGTAATTTAAGTAGATTTCCCACAAATGAATTTCCTATTATGGATACAAACATTGTAATACAAGTCCGCTCCTATTTACCTCGGGACCTTTAGCAAATCGAAGGGTTTTGAGAACGTGCCCAAAATGCAGCCGTGTTACAAAAATTAAAGCTTGATGCGAATATTATAATTTAATTGGCTGTATATGTGAAGTATCAAGGGTAAATTTATGAAGAACGCTTCAGTCAGGTTAATCTCAAAAGTTAATTTACCAAATCAAAATATATAAGAAAACAGAAAATCAACAACCCAGTCTTCAATTCAATTCCGGATCCGGGTCAGAACTTCAAGTCAAGCTAGGCCTCCACCTTGAGGGGCTTTTCTTTCGGAAAAGTCCAAAGTAAATGGAAGGAAGATCAAAGTGATTTAGTCCCAAGAAGCCATACAAGTTTTGAAGGGATGCAACACCTTCCGTGAGAATCCTAATTTTATAGCCAGCCACATCTGGCTTTTGCGTATAAACTTTCCTTACTTAATTTGGAAATGCAAAAAAATTACTTTAATTCCTAAAAAAATCATAAAATAAATGCACGCCTGTGCAATATCTTGATATTTTAAAAGGTTTCAAGTGACTCGGATTTAAATAAAAGACATAGGGGGAGTTCCTTGAATTTTTTGCAGATCCACAAGTTAAAAGCACAAATGGTTCTACACATTCTCGAAACTTCCTTATAAACCAGCATCTCTTCGTTATGTAAGCTCCAAAATGAAAATTAATTTTGAGGACCGTGCTACCCGCATAAATTTTGTAAAAGGCAAGACATCCACGTTGAAATTATGAGACTTATATATGAACGATAATTACTTTGTATTAAGCATATGAATGCTTAGCGTTGAGCAATACAAGAAGCAAAGTTTCATTTAGAAAAACAGATTGTGTGAGGAAGCATTCATATGAAAAAGAGTATGAAAATGATGTCCGAACCTAAGCAAGTGAATGTCCAAAGGGGTATTATCCGTGAATAGAGATCGATTATCCGAGCGATACCAACTTGGCAATATATTGATATTATGACTAGATTCAATAGGATCCTCGTTGGACCTTGAACTAACATCGATGCGAAGTTAATGGTATTTGTTGATGTGGATGCTACTTCTTCTTCTCTGTTTTCCTTCTTTCTTCTTCCTAATTCCGTTGCCACTAGGGACAACGACAACTTGTCGGTGAACTAACTTGAACAAAAGAAAAATTCAAAAACGACATTGAACATTCAAACAAAATTTTAGGGACCTTTTGTAATATTACCTCTTGTAATTAACAATCTAAGCATACCATCTAATAACATATTAAAATGTTTAGAACACATGAAAGTAAAGTAGGAAGACACAAGCGTAGATTATTTAAAATGAATAATGCTAGAAATATGGTGATTGGTGTATAAAGTACATATTTGGCCTTTTGGGTCTAGTAAGATTGCTAACGTATGGCGATCCATTTAATTTTATAGTATTAAATTAAGCAGATTTCTAAATGTCGATGGACTAATTCAAAAATAAAATAAAATTCAAAGACGACATTAAACAATCAAAGAAAATTCTAAGAACCTTTCGTGATATTACCCCTTATAATTAACGATCTAAGTATACCATCTAATCACATAGTAAAATGTCTAGAACACCCGAAAGTCAAGTAGGAGTACACAAGTATAGATTATTTAAACTGAATAATTCTACAAATATGGTGATTGATGCATAAAGTACATATTTGGCCTTTTGGGTCTGGTAAGATTCCTAACATATGGCGCTCTATTTAATTTTAAAGTACTACGTGAAGTAGATTTTTAACTATCTCAAAAAAATAAATAATAATTCAAAGATGATACTGAACAATCAAAGAAAATTCTAAGGACCTTTCGTGACAATACCCCTCGGAAATAACAATCTAAATATACCATCTTATCACATATTTAAATGTCTGGAACAACCAGAAGTCAAGTAGGGATACATAAATGTAGATTATTTAAAATGAATAATGCTAGAAATATGGTGATTGGTGTATGAAGTCCATATTTAGTCTTTTGGGTCTGGTAAGATTACTAGCATATGGCGTTCCATTGAATTTTAAAGGACTACATTAAGAAGATTCTTAAATGTCGATGGACTAACTTGAACAAAAAAAAAAAAAAATCAAAGACGATGACACTGAGCAATCAGAGAAAATTCTAGGGACCTCTTGTGACGTTACCTCTTGTAATTAACAATTTAAGCGTATCATCTAACCACATATGTAAATGTTTAGAACACCAGGAAGTAAAGTAGGAATACATAAGTGTAGATTATTTAAAATGAATAATGCTAGAAATATGGTGATTGGTGTATGAAGTCCATATTTAGTCTTTTGGGTCTGGTAAGATTGCTAATATTTGGCGTTCCATTTAATTTTAAAGTACTACATCGAGTAGATTTTTAAAAGTTGATGAACTAACTTGAATAAAAAAAATCAAAGACGACACTGAATAATCAGAGAAAATTCTAGGGACCTTTCGTGATGCTACCTCTTGTAATTAACAATCTAAGCGAACCATCTAATTGTGAAGCAGATTTTTAAAAGTCAATGGACTAACTTGAGAAAAAAATATCAAAGACGACACTGAGCAATCAGAGAAAATTCTAGAGACCTTTCGTGATGCTACCTCTTGTAATTAACAATCTAAGCGAACCATCTAATTGTGAAGCAGATTTTTAAAAGTCAATGGACTAACTTGAGAAAAAAATATCAAAGACGGCATTGAACAATCAGAGAAAATTCTAGAGACCTTTCTTTTGGCCATAAGTACATATTTGGCCTTTGGGTCCGGCAAGATCGAGTCAATTCATTCCAAAGCTAGAGAATTTGGGTCGGATAATTTTCTCGAGAACTTTTGTGTATAGTTTGCGGCAATAAGAAGAACGGAAACCCGAATTTTTCAACTCTCATTTGGACTTTTGAGGCATGTATTTCCTTGATCTCCAAGCATATTCCGTTCTCTTCTCGCTTCTTAATATTCTGAAATTGCGACTGGTTTTACTCCAAACCCTTTGACAGAGAAAATAAAGTCTCACAGGTTAAACCCTCGAAGGCTACAGTCCAAACTCAAGTTGTTATTATCAACACAAGGTAGGGTTTGACCGATTTGAAAGGTGGCGAAAAGCTTCTTCAACGTGGCGGACGACGGGCCAGCTTTTCACACCGGGAGACTGACCCAAAAGAGAAAGTTCGTCTTTTTGGGAAGTTTCACGAAACCATTGGCTCGGTCGTACGTGAAGTGCAAAGCAAGTCCTTCAATAACGAAGGTGTGAATACTTGTAAGAAAAAAAAAAAAAAACGAAGGTGTGAATACGTGTAGCTCGAGAAGATTGTTTCAAGAGACCTTGACGAAGCTTTCAAGCCGATAACAAGAAGCATTCAATAGTTGATGCAGACCGATTTGTTTTTTATTCTGAAATTCCGCATCCAACTTGTACAAAATTTGCATCCGCTAAGACGATCGAAAGTTACCAAACATAAAGGCCTTGTCTTTATTGTACAGATAGTGTAGTTAAGTGGGATGGTGATTAAGCTTTTCTGGATTGTACTACTTGCATAGGTTTTGTCTAAGGCAAGACATCCACGTTGAAACCACGTTGAGATAACCAAATTTATATATGAACAATAGTTACTTCATTGCAAGTCTATGAATATCAATGTTTCGAGCAATTAAAGAAGCAAAGTTTCGCTACAAAAAGAGAAATATTAATGGATCAGCCTACAGATTTAAATGATCCTCCACATTGGAGGGAAAATAACATTGATGTTCTTGAAATAGATTATATTAGAAAACATACATTGAATATGATGTCCAAAACTAAGCGAGTGAATATTGCGAGGGGGTATTACTCATGACTAGAAACACCATCGGTGCTCAAAGAAAGATTGATTATCCAAGAGATACCAACTTAGGAACTTTTAACACGGTGACTAAATAATGACATCAAATTTTTTTCGCATTTTAGATCGTGAACTAATTTCAGAAATGGATTGTAGGCGCTGGCGTTCACCACCACCAAACTCTGCCACTGCCCCATTATCATGACAACCCACGGCGAGCTCGGTCCCCACCACCATGTGATCAGCCCACTGACCCCAAACTCGTCAACCACTATTCATTAGCACCAACAATTACACCAATATGAGCTCACAACGCTGGCCAATGTCGCTACCTCCATTGGAGGTTAGCCAGCCACAGAGAGAGAGAGAGAAAAGGGTGGTGGTAGTGATGGTGGCATTGCACTGGTATTGGCATGTGGTGATGTTTAGCAACACATAACATATTCAACTCGATAGACCGGCATCGGCCGCCCCGGTGGCTAGACGAAAAGGGCAGTTGAAAGAACTATCGTCATCAAATTGGTGTTACATCTCACTAGTTTTATCTCGTGATTGCTGACTTGGGCCACCATAGAGATTAAAAAAAAAGGACTAGCGCTCCATTTGATGAAAGCGATGCATTAGGCAAATTTTAAAAGTTCAAACATTAAACTGAACAAGAAAGAAAATCAGAGATGACACTAGACAATGGACAAGAATTTTCAAGATCTTGTGACATTACCCATTGCGATTAATACTGAAGTGTACCATCCAATCACATATCAAAAGGTGTAGAACACCTGAAAGCTATGTAGGAATATGCATTTGTACCTTATTTGAAAAGGAAAATGCTAGAAATAGGGAGATTGGTGTATTAAGTACATATCTGACCATTCTTTTCCCCTTGGCTCTCAAATTTAGCATATCAAGCACAAATTTGGTCTTTTGGGTCCAATAAGATCGTGTCAAATCATATCTCAAAACTAGAGAATTTGCGTCGGATAATTTCCTTGAGGACATCTCTCTGTATCTGGAAACCGCAATGTTCAAATTCCATTCGGACTTCTGAGGCACGTGTCTATTTCCTTGATCTCCAAGTACTTTCCCTCTCTCTTTCTCAACATTCTGGACGTCTGACTGATTTTATGCTCCAGACACTTTGACAAATAAATAAAGCCACGTCGACTTAAAATCTTGAAGCCTATATCGTCCAAACTCACGTTTCTATTATCAACATAGGCTAGGGTTCGACCAATTCCAAAGGTGACGAATCGATTCTTCAAAATGGGGGAAAGAAGGGCCAGCTTTTCACACCTTGGGACTGACCCAGAATAGCAACTTCGCAAAGTGTTTTGGAGAGTTTTAAGAAAAGCCGTTGGCTCGGTCGCATTTGAAATGCTGTTTCAGTCCCTCAATAACGAAGGTGGGAATTCGTGTGGGATCATGAAAGACCGTTTAAAGAGAGCTGGACAAGGCTTTTCGAGCCCGGAGGAAAACAACAGACGACTCAATTGCTGTCGTTGAACAATTTAACCGAGCTTAAAGGGGAAGAAGTTTCACATTTTCTCCAACTATATATTTGTTGTATGTATTTATATTTGGAGATTTTGTGAGAGTACTAGCTGAACTATGCGCTACATCGATCGAGATTTTGCGCAGTTTGGAAGCATGGATTTCTCGTATATGATCTCAACAGAAGTTGAATGTGATGAACGAGTTTTTCTACCCATCAAAGAAGCGTAGGGCGGCAATTCTGCAACTAAGAGCAAACCAGGAGCAACAATCTCGAACGGAGAATGAAAGAAAATCTAGAAAATAATTGATGAAGGAGAAAAAGTCAATAAGTTTAGTATTGACATTGGACCAATCACTCCCCAAAACTTTGACTAGAGAAATGCAAAGAACTTTTGATTGGCGCTTTTTCTTAAAACGAACTATTAAAAAAAGTGGGCAATTTTTTTTTAAAAAGAATTCAAGTCCCAATTAAAGAATTTGTTTTTCACTCTAAATTTAGTATCTTATATAGCTACTTAAATAAGTATATCAAGTGTATATAAATGTAGAAAACCAATGGGGAAAGTAATGTGACAAACAACTAGTCGATGCAACATTCATTAAATAGTAGAGTAAGCTAACTATTCTTTGAAACTCAACAACTTAATCTTGTAAATGTGAACATACGGAATATTGAAATATGTATTTTTTTTTTCAACAAAATATTTCAAAACTGCTCGATTCAAGAGAGAATGTAAGAGTAACTTATAAGTCACGACTAACAAAATATGATGAATTAAAGCAATTTTCTTCGTCTCACTAAATATTTTCAAACCTTTTTTTCTGGTTATGCTCGTCTAAATTTATGTATTAAAATCGCAACCCTCATCTAGAATCCAAAAGCCGTTTTAGGTGAAATTTTCTTTTTATGGTCTTAGCATACGCTTATTTCAATGTATTCTTTTTTTAACAAAATATCTCAAAATTGCTCGATTCAAGAGAGAGCGTAAGAGTAACTTATAAATCACGACTAGAAAAATATGATGAATTAAAGCAAGTTTCTTCGTCTCATTAAATATTTTCAAACTTTTTTTCTGATTATGCTCGTCTAAATTAATGTATTAAAATCGCAACCCTCATCTAGAATTCAAAAGCCGTTTTAGGTGAAATTTTCTTTTTCATGGTCTTAGCAAACGCTTATTTTAATGTATTCTTTTTTCAACAAAATATCTCAAAACTGCTCGATTCAAGAGAGAGTATAAGAGTAACTTATAAGTCACGACTAGCAAAATATCGTGAATTAAAGCAAATTTCTTCATATGACTAAATATTTCCAAACCTTTTTTCTGGTTAGGTTCGTCTAAATTTATGTATTAAAATCGCAAATCTCATCTAGAATCCAAAAGCCGTTTTAGGTGAAATTTTCTTTTTCATGCCTTGGCAAACAATGCACGAGACAAAAAGTAAAGTTCTTTTCCGCTACTGTTGGCCAGGGGGACGAGTCTACGAGCGTAACGAAGGCTTCACCCGACAGGTCAGCCAATGAAGTAGAGACACGTAGGGCAATGTCTCTGCATGAATATTCTTAAGTGTCGAAGAAGAGAAAACGTAGGGGATTTCGATTGTTATCATTAAGTGAGTCAAAATGTCAGGCTGCATGCTACTCTCTCTTGTGGAAAAAACTCTTTCGTTTACCACAAGGCAATGATGATGTCCGAAGATGCGGTCGGGTGTACGAAAATCGAAAGGAAGCTGAGAGTGATATTGAGATGTAATTGTCCGAGCGTCTTTCGTTGTCAAGAAAACGTGATGATATAATAGCTTTCCAAGAACACAAAGTTCTAACCTCTTATCAGAATATGTTTTGAGTTTGAGCTTGTGAAGAGAATTTTATCCAAATAGATATCTCAGTTCGAGCTTAGTTCAAGTACATTTTGTAATTTAAGTAGATTTCCTGAAAATGGATTTTCTATTATGGATACAGACATTGTAATATGAAGAAGAAGTTTGCTCCTATTTGTCTTGGGACTTTTAGAAAATCAAAGGGTTTTGAGAATGTGCCCAAAATGCAGCCATGTTACAAAAATTAAGCTCGATGCGAATAGTAGCATTTAATTGGCTGTATATGTGAAGTATCAAGGGTAAATATATGAAGAACACTTCAGTCAGGTTAATTTCAAAAGTTAATTCACCACATCAAAATATATAAGAAAACAGAAAATCAACAACCCAGTCTTCAATTCAATTCCGGATCTGGGTCACAACTTCAAGTCAAGTTCGGCCTCCACCTTGAGGGGCTTTTCTTTCGGAAAAGTCCAAAGTAAATGGAAGGAAGATCAAAGTGATTTAGGCCCAAGAAGCCGTACAAGTTTTGAAGAGATGCAACACCTTCCGTGAGAATCCTAATTTTATAGCCAGCCACATCTGGCTTTTGCGTATAAACTTTCCTTACTTAATTTGGAAATGCAAAAAAACTACTTTAATTCCTAAAAAATCATAAAATAAATGTATGTTTGTGCAATATTTGGATATTTTAAAAGGTTTCGAGTGACTCAGATTTAAATAAAAGACATAGGGTGAGTTCTCCGAATTTTTTGCAGAGCAACAAGTTAAAAGGACAAATGGCTCTACACATTCTCGAAACTTCCTTATAGACCAGCATCTCTTCGTTATGGAAGCTCCAAAATGAAAACTAATTTTGAGGACCGTGCTACCTGCATAAGTTTTGTAAAAGGCAAGACATTCACGTTGAAATTATGAGACTTATATATGAACGATAATTACTTTGTATTAAGCATATGAATACTTAGCGTTGAGCAATACAAGAAGCAAAGTTTCATTTAGAAAAACAGATTGTGTGAGGAAGCATTCATATGAAAAAGAGTATGAAAATGATGTCCGAACCTAAGCAAGTGAATGTCCAAAGGGGTATTATCCGTGAATAGAGATCGATTATCCGAGCGATACCAACTTGGCAATATATTGATATTATGACTAGATTCAATAGGATCCTCAGTGGACCTTGAACTAACATCGATGCGGAGTTAATGGTATTTGTCGATGTGGATGCTACTTCTTCTTCTCTGTTTTCCTTCATTCTTCTTCCTAATTCTGTTGCCACTAGGGACAACGGCAACTTGTCGGTGAACTAACTTGAACAAAAGAAAAATTCAAAAATGACATTGAACATTCAAAGAAAATTTTAGGGACCTTTTGTAATATTACCTCTTGTAATTAACAATCTAAGCATACCATCTAATAACATATTAAAATGTTTAGAACACATGAAAGTAAAGTAGGAAGACACAAGTGTAGATTATTTAAAATGAATAACGCTATAAATATGGTGATTGGTGCATAAAGTACATATTTGGTCTCTTGAGTCCGGTAAGATTGCTAACGTAAGGCAATCCATTTAATTTTATAGTACTACATTAAGCAGATTTCTAAATGTCGATGGACTAATTCAAAAATAAAATAAAATTCAAAGACGACATTAAACAATCAAAGAAAATTCTAAGAACCTTTCGTGACATTACCCCTTATAATTAACGATCTAAGTATACCATCTAATCACATAGTAAAATGTCTAGAACACCCAAAAGTCAAGTAGGAGTACACAAGTGTAGATTATTTAAACTGAATAATTCTACAAATATGGTGCTCGATGCATAAAGTACATATTTGGCCTTTTGGGTCTGGTAAGATTGCTAACGTATGGCGCTCTATTTAATTTTAAAGTACTACGTGAAGTAGATTTTTAACTATCTCAAAAAAAAAAAAAAATTCAAAGACGATATTGAACAATCAAAGAAAATTCTAAGGACCTTTCGTGACAACACCCCTTGGAAATAACAATCTAAATATACCATCTTATCACATATTTAAATGTCTAGAACAACCAGAAGTCAAGTAGGGATACACAAGTGTAGATTATTTAAAATGAATATTGCTAGAAATATGGTGATTGGTGTATGAAGTCCATATTTAGTCTTTTGGGTCCGGTAAGATTACTAGCATATGGCGTTCCATTGAATTTTAAAGGACTACATTAAGAAGATTCTTAAATGTCGATGGACTAACTTGAACCAAAAAAAAAAAAAAAATCAAAGATAATGACATTGAGCAATCAGAGAAAATTCTAGGGATCTCTTGTGACGTTACCTCTTGTAATTAACAATTTAAATGTATCATCTAATCACATATTTAAATGTTTAGAACACCAGGAAGTCAAGTAGGAATACATAAGTGTAGATTATTTAAAATGAATAATGCTAGAAATATGGTGATTGGTGTATGAAGTCCATATTTAGTCTTTTGGGTCTAGTAAGATTGCTAATATTTGGCGTTCCATTTAATTTTAAAGTACTACATCGAGTAGATTTTTAAAAGTTGACAGACTAACTTGAATAAAAAAAATTCAAAGACGACACTATATAATTAGAGAAAATTCTAGGGACCTTTCGTGATGCTACCTCTTGTAATTAACAATCTAAGCGAACCATCTAATTGTGAAGCAGATTTTTAAAAGTCGATGGACTAACTTGAGAAAAAATATCAAAGACGGCATTGAACAATCAGAGAAAATTCTAGAGACCTTTCGTGACACTCTCCTTTTGGCCATAAGTACATATTTGGCCTTTGGGTCCGGCAAGGTTGAGTCAATTCATTCCAAAGCTAGAGAATTTGGGTCGGATAATTTTCTCGAGAACTTTTGTGTATAGTTCGCGGCAATAAGAAGAACGGAAACCCTAATTTTTCAACTCTCATTTGGACTTTTGAGGCATGTATTTCGTTGATCTCCAAGCATATTCCGTTATCTTCTCGCTGCTTAATATTCTGAAATTGCGACTGGTTTTACTCCAAACCCTTTGACAGAGAAAATGAAGTCTCACAGGTTAAACCCTCGAAGGCTACAGTCCAAACTCAAGTTGTTGTTATCAACACAAGGTAGGGTTTGACCGATTTGAAAGGTAGGGAAAAGCTTCTTCAACGTGGCGGACGACGGGCCAGCTTTTCACACCGGGAGACTGACCCAAAAGAGAAAGTTCGTATTTTTTGGGAAGTTTCACGAAAACATTGGCTCGGTCGTACGTGAAGTGCAAAGCAAGTCCTTCAATAACGAAGGTGTGAATACGTGTAGCTCAAGAAGATTGTTTCAAGAGACCTTGACGAAGCTTTCAAGCCGATAAGAGAACAAGAAGCATTCAATAGTTGATGCAGACCGATTTGTTTTTTATTCTGAAATTCCGCATCCAACTTGTACAAAATTTGCATCCGCTAAGACGATCGAAAATTTGCACGTTTCAGAAGTGGAGATCCTCGTATGTGATCTCGTTAGAACTTAGAATGTGATCGACAAATTTTTCTGCCAGTCAAAGAAGTGAAGGGCAATTCTGCAAAACAAATCTCCAGCGGAGAATGAAAGAAGATCGAGAAAAAGGATAGATGAAGAAGAGTAAATCTATTAGTTTTTTCACCCTAATTATGTAGAATTCTCTTGTCTGAGTTATTTTTTTTTCTTTGAAGGGAACAATATAAAAGCACCTTGAGTTTACTCAAATGAAAAAAAGCATCGACGAAAATTATTATGATCGCAAAACTAGCCGTCAATGCAACAACTTAACAAATGTGAACATATTGAATGATTTCATATATTCTATATACCTTCCCTCCATTGTATATTACAAAACTATCTGATCCAAGAGAATGCGTGAGAGTAACTTATAAGTTACGCTCGAAATTTAAAAAAGCATGAAGTAAGTGATTCAGTCGGTCGGGTCAAATAGACATCTTCTCGGAAAGTTTGCTTTGCTAGTCTAAAACTGTGTGCATTAATTGCAAGCTGAACCATAATCTCAAATCAAAGACCTGTTTTAGGTGATTTGTTTAGGATAATCTTACACAGAACCTAAGGTCTTGGTTTTCTTGGTATAAAAGTGAGCGCCCCGAGACAAAAAGCACGTTCTTTTTCCAGCACTGTCGGCCAAGAAGACGAGTCTACGACTCGTTCAAGCGTAACCAAGGCTTCATCTACCGAGTGGACCAGTAAGCTGGCGCCACATAAGACAATGTCTCTGCATGATTATTCCTGGGAGTCAAAGAAGAGACCACGTATTTCGTACTGCATCCTACTGCCACGTGAAAAACTCCTTCGTCTTCGCCAGGGCGGCCAACGCGTCGAAGGGGTGGCCGGGTGGACAGAATACAAAAAATTGGAGGAGGTGAGAACGATGTTGCGATCTTATTGTCAAGGCTTCTGAATAGCAGCTACTCAGGCGTTTTTCGTTGTCGTGAAGATGCGTATGAACTAACTTACGGCAGATTCTGATCAATCCTGTGTGCGCGCCATCCATTCAAACCTCTGTAGGTTCAAAGAGCGTGCGTCTGGCAATCCCCACCGGGTAGCACGAGCTTCCTGCTTGAAGGGAGACCTGTCATGGTGTATTTTGAAGGACTTTTACCGTATATCTATGACATCTGATGTATAAAGTATAAGCAAGAAGCCGGAAACTAGCAAGGTTTTAATAGCAAGGGTATTTAAAGATTTGAAAAGCTCGATATCAAAAGTATGTATAATTTTCGGCACGGGACGTGGATAAATATGACATAATGTTACATTTAGTCGATCAAATTTTTAATCAAGATAAGACTGGATATGATAGGATGTGAAATCCACGGATTTTACTATACCCTATCAACTGTTTGGTGATTATAGTAATAAAATTGAATATATTCACATCATATCATATATATTGTTTGGTATAAATAGCATATTAGTAATAAGTGAACTGAAAATTTTACAAATTGAGATGGTAAAAATCTCTCACGACACTCCTGCCTACTTTATTTTTAGTTGCTTATTTTATTTTATTTTCCTCTCTTTTTTAATTAATTTCTTTTTTATTTTTTTCTTCTCTTTCCATCATTCTCTAATAAAATTAATTAGATAGTAAACTGTACTAATATTCCTAAAATAATAAAATACCTAAAATATGTAATAAATATAAATATATATTCATATATATTGAATTTATATTATAAATTAGAATAAATTTGAATATATAAATAAAGATAAGTTTGAATTAAAATAATTAAATTACTATTTATTGTTATTTTTAATGTCTTATATTAGAGTTGAGATATATTAATATTAAAATATAATTTTAATTTTGTTAATTTAAGAAATTTGTTATTTAAGAAAAATAACTTTCCTATTATAAATGTTAGAAATATTATCAATCTTTATCCCATCTCTACCATGGGATAATTTTATCTAGTTTATATCCCCATTATATCAAATTCTATTATGTTATAAGTGGGTACCGAATGCAAGATAGGATAAATTTGATATAATCCTGAATTTTATTCTAATTGTCAAATGCAGCCTAAGAGTTAGAGAGTATAGAAAGTCTTTGCCTGAGGCTGGTGAGGGCAACCCTTGCCTAAGGCCAACAACCTCTGTTGGCCATCAATGATGCATGGGTGATGGCCGACGGAGGGAAATAGTGAAAAAGAAAAAATAAAATAAAATAAAAAGAAAAGGAAAGGAAAAAAAAAGATTTTTTTTCATAAAATATAATAAATTGAAAAATTGTTTGCGTTAGTATCAATTGTGTCACGTAAGACAACTGTCATTGACTAAATTGCCACGTTAGCAATTTCCACGTCTAAATTGAAAAATCATTAAAAGGTGAAGAACTAAATTAACAAATTATCAAAAGTTTTAGGACTAAATTAGTATAATCGAAAAATTTAAGACTAAATTTGCAAGTTGTCAAAATATATATAAGGTAAAATTGACATAAATGAAATGTGTAGAACTGAATTGACAGCTGTACAATAGGCTTAGGATATTTAAGATAATTTTCCCTATAAAAGTGTCTCAAATGTTAGATCAAACCCTTGTTCTATCTCTCTTCTTGCCATTTTAACAAATTTGCAATATACTTGTACATAATTGTAAGGATGTTTTCTTATAGAAAATTATTCACACATTAAATGCTTCCTCCAATTTTCAGAAGGTTTAACTGATTAGGTGGCAGCATTCTCATCTTTAAGCCGTGCGTTATAAACACATCTTTAAGCTGTGCGTTATAAACGCATCTTTAATTCCAAAAGCTGTAAACTCCATCTAGGGTAACGACAAATCAAATATTCACAAAAGTATTGCCTAATCTTATTCTTTCATGTACTTACCAAAATTTGTGAAAGGCCAGTATGAGATTTGGATATCATCTTACTCACATTCTTTCGTATTTCCATCTCTGTCGCGGCAAATTAGCTAGATATAAATTTTGTCCAGATTTATCCTGGTTGTATCTTCACTTATAATACATCTTTGGCAATTTTTGTCTCTGTTACCTTTTGAAGTCCATAATACCAAAATTGGGCAAATATAATGAGTATATATTACAGGCAATCTCTTCATTGTTTTATGTACCTCTTCTTTAGCTTTTTTCAACGGTTTACGCTCTTTATCTCTCTTTGCCATGGCTGTTCACGAGGTCTTCCTCATATTAGCTATGGCGGTGGTAGCTTCTGCTATAGATGGTACTTGGTACGATGCGCGTGCAACTTTTTACGGTGACATGGGCGGTGGCGAAACCATGCGTAAGTAAAATCTCTTGGCAAGGAGAAAGAAAGGAGAGCCTTTTCCTAATTTTATTATCCCTTTTTTGTACTCCTTTGCGGGGACCTTTAGGCAGATGGGTGATTGAGCTATTTCATGTCACTGGTGTTTACTGATTTGTTTCTCGTTCATGGTCATTGCCTGCAGAGGGAGCTTGCGGATATGGAGATCTCATCAAACAAGGTTATGGACTAGCGACAACAGCACTAAGCACCGCCCTTTTCAACGAAGGGCTTAGCTGCGGTGCTTGTTTCGAGATCTATTGTAACAACGCCCCCAAGTCGTGCATTCCCAAGGCTGCTCCAATCATAGTCACGGCAACAAATTTTTGCCCCCCGAACTACACTAAGACGAAGGACGTCTGGTGCAATCCTCCGCAAAAGCATTTCGACCTGTCTATGCCCATGTTCACCAAGATCGCGTACTATAAGGCCGGCGTCATTCCTGTCCGCTATCGCCGCGTCTTGTGTTCCAAGCGAGGAGGAGTCAAGTTCGAGATTAAAGGAAATCCGAACTGGACCCTTGTGCTAATCTATAACGTCGGTGGCGCCGGCGACGTGAATGCAGTGAGCATCAAGGGCTCGAACACGCAATGGATTGCTATGACTCGTAACTGGGGGCAAAACTGGCAGACTGGAACTGTTTTGACGGGGCAAAGCTTGTCATTCCAAGTCACCGTGAGTGACGGGACGAAGATAGAATTTGATAATGCGGTGCCTGCTGGGTGGCAATTTGGGCAGACATATGACGGGGGAAAGAACTTCTAGTTCGACCATTTTCATTTTAGTGCTTGTTTTATGTAGTTAAAAAGAGATGGATGCGTTGATTACAAGTTCTTTTTTTCCATTTGTTAGAGAGTTGTTCAATAAGTTGGTTCCTAGTTAATAACATCCGCCATCTCATTTCAATTTCCATTATCCGTCTGTTCTACTGGCATCCAAACAATTTTATTTCAATTTCAATTAGTTTATCATTGGAAAATTTCGTGACATATCCAAGCTTTTCCAAAGTCACGCATCAGTGAAAAAAATTGCCTGAGATTATATTTTTCTACCATTATGATTGTTTATAGTTAAGATGATAATATCTCTATCTTGTCAAAGCCATAATACCTCATGTACTCTTCATTATTGATTATACAAGAATTATACAATTCTCTCTCTCTCTCTCTCACATATTCTTATCTAAAAAAGTTTACTTCTTTTATCGAAATGCATGATGGCATTATTGAAAATCTATTAGGTGTTGAGCAAATATGACAAACGATTGTGAAGAATAATGAAGTTAGACTTTGAGGAGTGATATCACTTTTTAAGAAATTATTTCTTTAAGAAATTATTTGCCCCAAGTATACAAACAAGTCTCGATTAAGAATATTATATAGCAATTTTAGTATTTCTCCAGAGTCTCTCGAGGAAAATAATTGAAAACGACCGCTGAATTTTGAAAAGAAAATTTGAAAAGACTTTTATCATAATTGATCCCAAGAACTAAACGTACTTATTACGTACTTAACTTTGTCTTTTGAATAGAAGCAACCCTTTGGAAAAGGTTGCAAAAGGAACAGGTTCAAATGTTTCATTGGAAGAACATATGAAAAATTTGGAATTAAAAAAATAATAAATAAAAATAATTGTAACTCCTTTGTGAATAGTTGCACTATTTCAAAAGAACACTATGGTTAACTTAATTGTAAATCCAAATAATCCAAATTTTAATAAATAAAAATAATGATCGCTAATTAGTGCCAAATCTAATCTACGTGCGCACTCGCATCCTTTCGATGTGGGGCAAAACACATCTTAGTTTGTTTGTAAAACAAACTATCAACATTAGGTTGCTAGTCAATGGATCGCTTGATAAAAATTTTGACTACTATGAGAAGGACAAATGTGGGAGATCAATTCCGAACCCATCTACTAATCTCAACGTCTTAGAAAAATGGGAATGAAAACTCGGATGGGACATTCAAACATGAAATATTTTGCACATAATAACGTGAGGAATCACATACTACGTGCCTAATTCTCTCACAAATTGGATCATGTTTTCATAATCTTGATGATGTTATAAACGAATCACGCAAGCCGACGCCGATTTTAAGAAAGGAAACAGGAGCTGACGAAATATATTCACTAAAGGAAAAATATCCTCTCTTGTAACCATTGTAAAGTAAATGGGTAAAAAAATATTGTGAAATAGTATTTCTAATGTTACATGAATCCAGAACCTTTGAATGGTAATTCCTCCAGGACTTTCATACTTTGTCATCCATTAAGAGTAGTCATATATATCAAGTAAATATTTCAATTGCATTCTTACCTTTGATAAAATAAAGGGAAAAAGTCACAAAAAAATTATAAACTATATCCACCGTGACATATTTATCCAAACTTTTTTTGACAAAAAAAACCCCGAACTTGTATCGACTTGACACATACAATTTGGGGCAAATATGTTATATGAGTACAAGTTTGATGTTTTTAGTATCATAAAAATATAAATTTGGGATAAATGTATCACGAGGATATAAATTTGGAGTTTTTTGTGTTACAAAAATAAGTTTCGGGTAAATGTGTCATAGTAGGTGTGGTCAAGGATTTTTTCTGTCATAAAAAAAGTTTGGGGTAAATGTATCATAGTAAATGTAGGTTACGATTTTTGGCAGTTTTTTTTTCCTTATAATAAATTCAAATCCTTTATGGAAACCCATACTTTGCATCACATTTCTGTTGGGAAAATTACCAAAAAAGTTTTAAATCTATATATGAATGTCAATTTGATAATAAATTTTTCAATTTGATCAATTTAATATGAAATATTTTGACTATTCGCTAATGTAGTTCTTTTGGCCAATTTTATTTTTCCTTCTTCCTCCACCCATCAGTGGTGGTTGGGGAGGTTGTTAGCACTAACTATGTTATGTATAACGGCTGACGTTCATATCATTAATTTCTAGTCAAAATTAACCTAAAAGATAATGTTGGCTAATGTCAAGAGACTTAAGGCTAAATTGGCCAAATTAAAAGATTTTTATGAATGAATTGACATTCATGCAATGACTTAGGACTCTTCTTTGTAAATATCCCCATTTCCATTAAGCTGCTTGCACACTAACTCGCATCTTTAATAAAGGAGATGAGTATGGCGAAGGTGAAAGCTTTCAAGACTAAAAAATCAAAAACCCCCCAAAAAAGTTATAGATATAAATAAGTAGATAAATAAATAAATAAAAGCAAAAGAACTGTTGATTGAGCACTCTAATTTGCTTTCACATTATAAAGTGTGGTCGTGAGTCAAGACCATCCGACAAAGAACCAAAAAACAATGTTATCGCGAAATTATCCATGAATTTTGTTGGGATATAATAGCGGAAACGATAGGATCTTGCAAATTACGTTAACGCGAAATCACCAGAGAATTAAACGAGAAAATCAGGACACCAGAAATTTACGTGGTTCGGTCCGAGTATCGGTACCTACGTCCACGGGGAGAGCCAGCAGCAAATAATCCACTAAAATCGGAGAATCAGAGTTTACAATCGCTCAATCGCTCAAGTGTTTCCCGCACCTAGATTTAACCCCAAACCCCAAGTGTATAAATAACAACTTAATTGGGAATAAACTCACGGCACAAATTACCGCGCTTTCAAAGCTCTCTACGAAACGCTCTACGTACGTCAAACAAGAACAGCGTCTTCACGTACGTATCCTCTTCGTGGGGCTTCAACAAACGGCGGGGATGTGCGGCTCCTTGCTTCGTAGGTCTCGGCGTGCGTCTTTTTCTCGTAGGGTTCTTCAGCCGCGCACCTCAAAGAAAAACGTCTTCTGTTATATATATATGTGTGTGCCCAGGTCAATCCAAAGATAAATCTTAAGCCCGACAAAACCACAAATGTCATTGCTTGTGTATGCACGGGTATCAGCAAAACCTGGTTTCACACAGGAGACAAACGCCGCAAACCATCACATCAAAATCGAGGAATTGACCGATCCCAAATCGAGTCAACTAACCATAAAAACTGTTAAACAAACATCCGACAAGTCCACGTCAGCGAGTCCAACCCGAGAGGAGAAAACCGTGTTTGAAGGGTTCTGTGCGCCGTTCCACGTAAGCCCTAGAAGTCCAAACGAAATTCCAAGCAAGAATTTCAGCACTTTGGAACGCAAAACCGCAGCTTGCCGAGTACTTTCTTAGGGTTTGATCTGATGGGAGAGAAATGGTGGAATTCTTCTGTCAAGAATCAAACCGAAAGCAGCACCCTTTCGGGTCTTCAGTCGTACCTCCCCCCCCCCCCCCCCCCCCCCCCTCCCATCAACCTTATATAAACTCGCGGAACAACCTCAAACACGATACCTGCAAACAACGACAAAGAACGCAATCGAAAAGAACCTCCGATTGCCCTCTCATCATTGCCATCGATCCTTGTCTGATTACTTCTTGATCAAGAAAGAGCGCCATGCAACGTTCACTAGCCATCACCAAGAGCTTGCTCCCGAGCATCATCCGGTATAAGAACCCGGTTCAGGCCGTCTGCCGGCCGTCTTATGACGTGTTCATCAACCACCGACGGATCGACACCCGGCGGACCGTTGCTGGTTTGTTGCATGACTACCTGACGAGGCTTGACCTCCGACCCTTCTTGGACAGTAGGAGCATGCGCCCAGGGGACAATCTGTTCGACAAGATTGACTCGGCAATCCTCGACTGCAGGATCGGGGTCGCCCTGTTCTCCCCTAGTTACTGTGACTCATACTTCTGCCTGCACGAGCTCGCCCTAATGATGGAGACCAAGAAGAAGGTCATACCCATCTTTTGTGATGTGAAGCCTTCTCAGCTTCGGGCTCTGAATAATGGAACTTGCTCGGAGGAGGAGACTCAGAAATTCAATTCGGCCATTGAAGAAGCCAAGAACATTGTGGGAATCACTTTTGACTCTTCGATGGGGTATACACACTCTCATTTCCTATTTACTTAGCTCCATCTGAAGCCAATTGATTACCCTCTAAACAAAAAGTATCATGATAACTTTTTTATTCTTGCATTAACTTCAACAAAAATGCAGACGTTTTAACTGGGGCATAAAGTTGATTTTTGAGCTTAGATACTATATACATTATCATTATTATAGTGCTGTCTCTAGAAACCAATCTCACTAAATTAGCAATGCAATCATGAATATATATAAGTCCACAAATAAAACTAGATTTCTTAAACATTCTTCTCATTAGGTCAATTTTCACTGCAAAATAATTATTTGGAAAAAGGAATTATATGCTAAGAGAGAATAACATAAAGTTAAAGGGGTCAAGTGACACAATAAATAGAAAAATAAAAAAGGTCTAATTGACTCCAAGTCGAAACCACAAGAAGTAAAACGATTTGACTCTGACAATTTCTAGCCAAATATCATGAAATGAGGCTCTAGAATCCTTCCTTATTAGCTATTACATTAGCTTTGATTAACCTCAAAACACTCCCTCCAAAAAGATTCGATTTTGTGTACCAAACGAACGTGATTTGAATTAATGTTTTGCACATTTTGTAGATCAGATTCTAACGTGTCCGTTCCTTTGCAGGGATTGGTCAGAGCTCCTGAGGGATGCTTCTGAAGCTATCATCAAGAACTTGATGGAGGCGAATCAAGACTGGCCAAACGAGAATTAGTGGAGAAACATCCAAGCCACCGTGAGCTTAACTTGTACAAGAGATTAAGGAGCAAATAATATAATCCAATTGTAGATTTGGAGGGAGGCGGGGCCGGGCGGCGTCTTGATGTGTCTTCGATTGCGGTTTTGAATGGTGTTATCTTTCCATTTGATTGATTTGTTTATAGAAAATCACAAATAAGTTATCAACTATGGTATAAGATCATGAATAATGGCACGATCGTGCTCTAATTCGCGGAACCCATTCACATTTTGTCTTTGTTTGTGATTTTCTTCTTCTCACCAATTAATGTAATAAAGGTTCAATCCTAACTTTTATCCTCTGACTCGCGCCATTTTTCCTCATTCCATTCTAGGACAATCAAGTTCTCTGACGCTAGTTTGATTTTGCGGCAATTTCGCGACACTTCATCCTGGCAAGACAGAAACCTCCTTTGGGTGTTGCTTTTCATTTTTCCTTTCGAATTTTTTCTTCTTTTTCGCAACACTTCTTATTGGCCAGATAGTCTCACCACGTAATGAATCGACTTTGTTGCATTGGCCCCAACACAATCAATCATGGGCCCTTGTCATGCAGTTGTCATCACAAGATTCCATTCATGCCATGCTTTTTAAATAGTGTTTCACACTTTTGAACCGGCTTCCAGGGAGCTAATCCGAACCGTGGTCATTTTCAAATGATTTTGGCATCTTTTGACATCGTTTATTCAAAAGAAAATTTTAGCGGCGCCAGCTTTCAAACGATATAAATTATCGTATATTCATACCATCTACCGGAAAGCTCATTTAGACAATGCTTGCTTTTCAAACAGTCTAGTTGCATACTCATACTGTCTACTAAAAAATTTAATGTCAAAGCACTAGATTCAAATGGGTTTATGGCACTATCTACCTGAAAGTTAATCTACACAACCAACCTGAGTTTGAACGGGATTGTTAAAGTTATTTTTTGGATAGTATGAAGATATTACCGATATATCATATGTTCTTTAGGTCATTCAAATTTGCTCTGATTTGGTTTGAGGCGTATAAATATGCCACAATTATATTGTCAAAGTTTACTAATTTAATTGTTCCATCATCTTACTTTGTGTTGTTGGTGGGGCTGCTTGTGTACTGTTTGTGCTGCCTATTTTTGGTTTTTGTTTGCTTTTGCAGTTGTTTTGGCTTTCCTTTGCTCCTGTATAGATTGCTCTCTCTTTCACCTTGGCACCCTTCCACTCACTCTGACTGTTGTCTTCGTGAGTGCAATTTTTTGGTGCCGAATTTTTACTATATAGTTTCTTACAGCTTTTTGGTTTAAAGAACCTTTTACCAAAAAAAAGAAGAAGCTGAAACCATGTCCTAACAAGGCTTAATAGAGATGAAATCAAGCAATTCATTATATAATTCTCACAAAATAGTTACATGCTAATCTAGAGACTAACAAAATAAAATTAGCAATAATTACAATGCTAATCTTAACAAAAACATTTACTTTGAAACAAGCTACCTTCCACTTTGATAAGGTTATATATTAGTTTAACCCCAGCTTGATTCGGAGGAAAGATTCAATGTATTCAAGAGAACCCATTCTTGGAGGGCTTCATTGCGGCGTACCACTTTTCTAACTTGGAGATTGCGTTATGCGCACATGATACAAGAAAAAAAGAAATTCTTCCAGAATCAATTTCAATGGTAAAACGTCGCTTTCGGAATCAATTGCAACGTAAGTCTTTCATTAAACTCCACAAAAACATGTTCATTATAAAATCTGAATTTCGATTGGTTAGTTCACATTCATGCAACAAGTTTCATACAAACGAAAATAAGTTTAGTTAGTTTTCGTTGAAATTAAGGAAATTATCCCCCCCCCCCCATTTTGTAAATAGGATGTCTAATAGCGTACAGCTCCAGATGCAAGTACATGTCAAAAGGAATTTGCTATTTAACAAATTTTAGCTCGAACCCCATAGTTTTCCCCCAACGATCCTGCCAATTTCAACACTGTGAATTCGAAAGGAAAAGAAGATTCTATACTGTTTCTTGCAAGTCAGAAAATAATATTGATTTAGATAAAGTATGTCGCTATGTCGCTAGTGCAAGTCTTCTCACGAGCAGTCATGAATTGAAACTTCTATCTGATAATGAAATGAATTCATTTATAGAAATTTCGAAAATTATATATGTTTTAGTGCTTGAATTTTGCCTTGAGCGGGATTTCACGTATCTTATGCTTGGAAAAAATAAATTATTATGGCATTATACAATAAGCCGAAAGACAAAAAAAAAAAAAAAATCTTGATTATTTTTCATTTTGACGATTTCATTAAAGATCTCTCTTCTACTTTAAGACTATAGAAATAAGAGCCTTCGCTTTTTTCTTTCTTTCTTTCTTTTTTCCTTTCTTTGCCAATTGTCAATAGTCTATGTTTGCAGAATAAAATATTCAAAGTCATCCTTGGAATTGAAATGCCTTTTACCGACAATAGACTCAACTCCATCTTCCGCTTTGCTCATTCACCACCTATTTCATTTATCAAATCTAAACTAAAATCGGATAGTATTTTGGACCGCAGACCATGAAGTCACGCTGTAGTTACTAGAATATTTAGATATTAAATCCAGTTATCATCTAATAATTTAAAATTTTAAAATAATCAATAGTTATATCTTATCAAGTAGTAGGATGTCCTTAATTCAAATCTTTTCAGACCCTTAATTTGCCTCCCAAATTATGTGCAACATTTAAATATTAGAATGCATCTTAGAAAAGTTAGAAATGATCCCAATAATAGCGCAATTGGAAAAAAGTATTTTTTCTTCTTTTTCGGTAGTTACCGAATGCACGCACTTAGAACGTGTCTTAAAACAGTTAGAAATGAGCCTAATAACAGCGCATTTGGAAAAAGTCTTCCTTTTTTATTTTTTGTAGTTACCAATTGCACGCATTTAGTGGCATCTCTCTGATGCGAAATCTACCGTATGAACGCATAGATATACGATAATCAGGCTATTAGCATGAATCATGCTATCGCATTAACTCCATCATCTTATTCTGGGATTGATTAATTAACTAGTTAGTCAAATTGTTTAGAATGGCCTTAATCTTTCTTAAATGTGCTTACACATCTGTCTATTATAATAAGTGGTTTCAGTGAACTCCGTACCTGTTAGCAATCTCCACTTTGACTTCCGGAAGAAACCGAGTAACTCTATCTCGTACCAAACATCACAATAGTTAGTTTACAAATGAAAATAACGAACTTTATTCAGATGCTTAAGTTCACATTATTATGGCCTCCCACGACATGTTTTTAAACGTGTTCTTTGGTGTTCGAGATTGACTACATCTGTTATCGAAATTTTGTCTTATTAAGATATGTTCTTACCTATTACCTCCATTATAAGTCCGCCTGAAAGTGGAGCTAAGAGATAAAACCCTATCTATATCATGAAATTTAAATGGCAGTGTTAGGAAGTCCAACCTAGAAAATTAAATTAGTAAGTGGAGAGAGACTACATGTGTATGAAGAGCATATAAATTCCATGGAAAAGTAATGTGTAATATTTTAACAGTGAGAATAAATTAATGTACTTTTGACTAGTCAATAGTTGCGCTTGCGCCGTATAACATATAGGGCTTTTGAATTGTAGCGGCAACTTATAATCATTGTCATTTCATGTGATTTCCCTGATCACTATTCAAACAACGGCGTTCATCACGGCTTGATTAGTCGCGATTTAAAATGGTATCACATGCTTCTCCCTTGGACGCGCTGAATCCAACGTGCAAATATTAAACGAGATTTGGTTTTGAACACATGCATCACGTAAAGGGAAGGGGCAACATTTTAATTGGTCCGTTCTACAATTAAGAAATAATTCTTTACAAAGTGCTGTCCCTTCTATATTACAGTTCGGGTACGAGAAAATACCGTTTACATTGTTTATTAGTTACAGAGTCATGTGGAGTTCCGGCAATTCTACCTTTAGACAATGTGAAACAACTTTCTCGAAAGGGAGTGATCGATTGTAGTTGCTTTGATTAGCAATCGAAGATTAAAAAAAACATGGTCGTACTTAAAGTTCGATTGACGTCGTGTTTCAATAAATCTTAGATGCCACGAAGTGACGACTTCGCATGCATCATCGATGTTTCACATCAAATGAGCTCATCAGAAGCATCTAAATATTTTTTTATTTTGTGTTTTGTGGGGCATGTCCGAATCAATGATTGAACCGAAACCAGCTTGCATGTTTGGCCATGCGTCAATTTTCGTAGTTAACACGGGAAACTGTTCACTATCAGAAATATGCATACGAAGACACCCTAGCACTATTTATCAGCCCCTCTTGATAAGATATCTTCCTAAAATCAAGCAACTTGGTCTCTTCCCCTTCTCATCAAATTTTAAATTCAAATTGAAATTTTGAATTTAAAATTATTTCCTCAATTTGAAGATTCTTTTATCGATTTAAGGAATCAATTTTGATCTCGTCATGGAATTGTGTATCTACTTAAACTCATTTTGTACATTAATAGAAGCATCGAGAAAAATAAAAAATTCAAAGCTTCCTTTACAATCTTTACACCCCCCCCCCCCTCTCTCTCTCTCGGTTTAGTTTGTCTTTCATCTTCCCAACTAACACTAGCACAATCGATTATGCATTTTCAACACTAGAATAAGTTATGACACTAAAAGCACATCTTATGAGTTAATTCAAATTCCATGTATATAACCCAACTTGCCATATCCCTTTTCCCCTTGACCATTTATCATTCCCCGCTCTCGTCAAAGCTGCCGATTGTTGTAATCGCCACTCCAACACTATTACCCACCTAATACGCACTATCTCCGCTACTACTATTGCCATCGTTGTCTCTTTCTCCCTTTCCTCAACGCTCTCTACGTCTCTCTCTCTCTCTCTCTCTCTCTCTCTCTCTCTCTCTATAGATCTAGACAACAACCACCATTGATCTATGACAGCCTTATGACATCTTGAAATTGCATTTCTTAATATCATTAAAGATATTAAGATGATAAATGGTTAGAATAACTTCAACAAATTACGATTTCATTATTGAAATTTCTAAACTACAAAAATTTCTAGAAAATTAGCTTTTCAAGCCTTGATTTTTTAAGTATGTCACTTTGTAAAGGGTTATGAAATTGTTTAGAAGGTCAAGAAGGGTGACGCAGAGTCATAATTGATGACAATACTTTGAAGGTTTATAGACATTACAAACTTTATAAGAATGTAAAATTTATTGATTTCCGAAGCATGAGAATATGTTGCAATTTAGAAAAATCAATTAGTAAAAATAATTTTACTAACTTCAATATGCGTAAATGAATAGAAATTGGAGCATAAGTTGTTGACGGTGAAAATCATGTCAACATAGTGTTTATCAGGTGGAATTGATATGCCCTAGAAAACACATAGGGGACTTATCAAAAGTGAAACTCACTAAGTTAAGATTACTCTTGCTAATAATTTTGGTGGTTTCAAAATAGTTTTCTTACTTATCGGTGCTAAGAATGGACACCTAGTTCCTTAATTATTTAAAGAAATCTAAAATGCCTTTTTTAAGAATAACAATGTTGCCGTTAAACCTACGTGACAAACCACTTGATGCCACACCTTAGTTTTTTTGCCTATATTCTATTCTAGCAAATGACATCATGCATGACATCAAATTTTTTTTAACTCTAGCCTATTAGTTTTCTTGATAAGCTTGCAAATCAAGACTCCCCACTAATACACCTAATTGGCGAATCATGCTTTCTCTCTTTCCACTACTACTTACTATTCATCATCTTCTTCACATAACTCATCCCCTATTCGTTTTCTTCTCTATCAAAACTAGAAGCCTTATCACTTGAACTTACTCCAAATCCCTTGGTTTTTAGAAATTTGCTAGCTAAGATCAAGAAGTTCAAGTTAGTTTGCTCCATTTAATCAAAACAAAATTCTTAAAGGTGGATCATGCTCTATGTTAATTAAAAAAAATCCATTTAAGGTAAGTGAATCTCTAGGAGTTAAATTGGTTTAACACTTGGTACTCTTGATCCTTATTTGATTTTAGTTTAAAGTATGGATAATATTATAGATCCTCATTGTTAAAAAGAATTAATGATTATATGATGAGCTAACCAGAGGCAAGACTATATGCATGAGTGTTTTAGATGATTTTGTATCATTGCGTGATGCGATGTTGATCTAAGATTAGATTGTTGTTGATATTACATGAAGTCCATTATGTTCATGATGCCATTAGAAGATGCAATAAGTCAGTCCATAAATCATCACTATATTTTATTAATAAAATAAGGTTAAGTGATTTCAAAAGGATTTTTATGACTTTGACGAGCAAAAGTTTAGAGAGATGAAATTATGCATGTAAAGGGATAAAATGATAATTTTGTATAATGCAAGGGCAATAACGAAATTCACAGCATATAAATCTTCTTGTAATATTTATTAATTAAAATGATTATTAGTTAATTATTGTTTCGTCGGAATCTAATTGACGATGATACATCTTTTCTGAAAGTCGTTCTTCGGCTTTTGATGAGAAGAGATGGGTTCTGTGACGACTCCAAATAGGAAATATCCAGGCAGACAAAAAATAATGACAAACCTTTATTTCGAACTTCGAATCAAATTGTACATACAAACCATGCCGGAATTCAATTAGCAACAAGGCTTGAAAATACAATTATTTCCACAACAATACACACGTGCATGAACTGAGTCAGAATTTAATCGATGACAAAACTTGAGAACGTGCAAAGATGTAATGTCGGAATTTAATCAATGGCACGACATCCATGAAAGAGACGAATGCTGAAATTGAATCATCGATGAAGTATCAGGATAAAGATAAGCATTAGAATTTAATTGATGACATGAATCGGAAAGCTATAATGAAGGAAAAATAAAGTGTAGGAAAGTAAAGATAATAAAAGATTACATTTGAATTGTCGAGGGGGCCTCTTCCAATTGATAGAACTTGATATTTATAGACCTTCTATTATAACCGCCTGGGAGCAGTTTCTTCATGATTGAACTGTAGTTCGAGGCTTTCGAAAATAATGGTCTCATATTCCCACGTTGCCAACTCCATTGACAATAGTAAACTTATCTCCAAGGAGTTGTTCATTTCCCAAGTTATCAATTCCCTTCAAAATAGCAGCCCTATCTCCAAGGAGTTGTTCATTTCTCACATTGTCAATTTCCTTCAAAATAGCAACCTCAATCTCCTATTTCACCTAACTATTTTCCATGATCTCCTTAATAAATCTTCACGTGCATGAGCCTCGGTGCAATTCTTTGAATGGATTATCTTGCTCCTCAATTAAGATGCTCATCGACACTCCTCAGTTATGATGCTTATTGACAACTTGGGCAAAAGAACTCGCAATCATTTACCACTTGTCAATATGTGCCAACATTGACATTCAAGTCCTCAAACATCATGTAATATCGACCAATCTTTAATCCGTTAAATTGGCTTCCTCCACAGATGATCAAAATGCCTAAATAGCATATTCTCCACTGTTTTCCCTTTTTCTTCATTGATTTTGAAGGTTGCATATGAGGTTTTCGAGTTCACTATTGTTGCTTTTGAATGATCATCGCATATCGATAATAATTAAATATTGGACACTTTTAGGTGTCAACATATGCCCCCTTTTAAAAGAATTGAATGATTTGTTAATCATTTGATTCTTTTAAGCTAGGAAACCCAAGAGTCATCACATGCCCCCTTGTCATCGCCATAATTGATACCACCAAAGCTAACTTGAATGAGATTAAGCGAAATGCCTCTACTGATAGGCACGACCTCTAAAAAAAGGCGATTTTATTAGGACTTGCCTACACTTGAATTGAATGACTTGATGTTCTGAGCTCGTTCATCACTTCATGGGAGGTATCGATGGCAATTGGCTTGATCACATTGATGAGCTATTTTATCATGCAGTTAATCAATTCATTCTTATGCTCCTACGGTAGCTGTCGCATGGCAGCCAACATTATAGGGCTTGGTTGTAATTGTCTTCTCTGCACATTAGTGAGTTGTCTTAAGATACCGACATCTCTGCTTTGTTATTGCCCTGCCATCGGTAGTGCAATTGATGACTTTCCCACCTTATTATTACCACGTTGTGATGAAGAGTTGTCAATGCCATATTTATCATGATCAAGTTGATTTCTTGTTCTCACCATTGTATCTCCGCAAATCAACAACAATGGTCCCATTGGCGTGCCATTTGTTTCATCGGAATCTAATCAACGGCAAAACATCCTTTCCAAAAGTCGATCTTCGGCTTTTGATGAGAGGAGACAGGTTCCATGGCGACTCCGGACAAGAACTATCCAAGCAAACAAGAAATAATGGCAAACCTTAATTTCGAACGTTGAACCAAATTGTACATACAAAGTGTGCTAGAATTCAATAAGCAACAAGGCTTGAAAATACAACCATTTCCATAGCAATGCACGTGCCCAAAATGTCGGAATTTAATCGACGAAAAAGCTCAAGAATATGCAAAGATGTAAAGCCGGAATTTAATCAACGGCGTGACACCCATGATAGAAATGCATGCCAGAATTGAATCGATGACGAAGCATTAGGAAAAAGATGCACATAGGAATTTTATTGATGACACGAATCAGAAAGCTATAACTAAGGAAAAATAAAATGCAAGAGAGTAAAGATAATAAAAGATTACATTTTGATTGTTGAGGGAGCATCTTCCAATTGATAGAATTTGGTATTTATAGACATTCTATCATAACTGTGTAGGAGCTGTTTCTTTGTGGTTGAACTGTAGTTCGACGCTTCCGAAAATAATGGTCCCATAGTACCATGTTGTCAACTCCTTCAAAATAGCAACCTTATCTCCAACAAGTTGTTCATTTCCGACATTGTCAATTCCCTTCAAAATACCAACCTTATTTCTAAGGAGTTGTTCATTTCCCACCTTGTCAATTTTCTTCAAAATAGCAACCTTATCTCCAACAAGTTGTTCATTTCCCACCTTGTCAATTTTCTTCAAAATAGCAACCTTATCTCCAACAAGTTGTTCATTTCCCACCTTGTCAATTTCCTTCAAAATAGCAACCTTATCTCCAACAAGTTGTTCATTTCCTACGTTGTCAATTCCATTCAAAATAACAACCTCAGTCTTCATTTTTACCTAGCTATTCTCCACGATCTCCTTAATGAATCTTCACATGCATGAGCCTTGGTGAAATTCTCTAAATGGATTATCTTGCTCCTCAGTTAAAATGCTCATTGACAACTTGGGCAAAATAATCCGCAATCATTTACCACTTGTCAATATATGCCAACATTTACGCCAAGTCATCAAACAGCAAGTAATATTGATCAATCTTTAAATCCATTAAATTAGCTTCCTCCATGGATAGGTAAATATGCCAGGATAGTATATTCTCTACTCTTTTTCCTTTTTTCTTCATTAATTTTGACGGTTGCATATGAGGTTGTCGAGTCCATTTTTGTTGCTTTCAAACGATCATCGCGTATCGATAATAATTAAATATCTGGCACTTTTGGGTGTCAACAATTATTAAGTTAGATTACTAAAAGGAAATGAACTCGGGCAAAAATTCTAAGAATCATGGAATAAGGACAATTGTGTAATTTCAAAAAGTTAGAGGTTTCGTCTTCTAAAACTGAAAATTTTGAGGGTTGTCTATGTGTTAACGATACTCGTTATGGTTGTTTCTTAGTTAATTACACAATTGCTTGTCTAATTTAGGCAAATATTTAACTAGTCAAAATTTGGATTCAATAGCACAAACAATTAAAGGTGGGTTGTTTTGGTAATTTCATGAAATTTGTGGTATGTTTATAGTGTAAATAAAATATTCGCGTGCTTAGATAACAAATGAAATACCTTAGGTATTTATGCTAATTTATATGGCTTCATTAGGAAATATTGAAATTAGAGGTAAAAATTGTCAAATGAAAAACTTATTGAGGCAAATAAAATTCTAGAATTATAGGAAATCATTTCCGTTTTGATTATCAAGGTGAATTTAATCAAGAAATGATCTTAGAAATGAAAATTTTATGATTGACCTAAGTTATAGAAGAGTTGATTGTCTAAGGCTAAATTCATCTAAATGATTTATGAATTTGCATAATTTCTCTACTAAATGATGATGGCATGGAGTTTAGAGGACGAAAGTTTGTAAGTTGAAAAACATCTAATTATTTCGTTCCCCCACTATTTACACAAAGAATGCCAAGGAATTGTGTGATATTATTTGCACCGTGATTACATGATAATTATTATGTAGTGATGATTTGTGTGTAATGATGCTATGTACTAAATGATGATTGTTTTATGAATAAGAGTTTGTTGGTTTGCAAATGATGATAAATGGATTTTTGGTTTCCATTGTTAATATTAGAAATGCCAAGAGACTATGATGATGATATAATTGTACCTGGTAATTGTTATGTTATGACGATTTGCATGTCAGTGATGCTATGTGGTAATAAAATTGTACATAACTATTATTAAGTTATGATGATATGCATGTTAGAGATGTCATGTGACGGATATCTTTGCCACAACCTATTCAGCAGAGAGCGAACTCTTTTATATGAGTATGTGTATAAGACTTTGAGAAAATGCGGATGTTCTACCATCTAACATGGATCTCTCTAAAGTTTTTTTTTTTTTTTTTTGAGCAAGGATCTCTCTAAAGTTGAGAGGACATGAAATCTTACGATCATACACAAAATAATATGACTCATATAGCCTGATGTAGCTTGAGCAGCCTGTTACGTGATGTTATGGACTTGAGGTCCAAGTTCGAGAAAAGAAAGGAAATATAATGAGAATGAGTGTGGACGGCTATTGTTATGCAATTGTAGAATGGTGTAATTACCTTTGTTGAGATAGAAAACACTTGTGATGGATGGACTAAGACAGGACAAAGATGTGTTAATGATTCCGCCTCCCATGAGTTGGCGATGCCTCATTAGTCGATATGAGTCCTAACTAGTGATGAGTAGCGAATAGATACTCACATGTGTATAGTGATGAGTTACTACGTGATATTTGTGCGCATGAGATTGTACGCTCATCTATTTGTATCTAAGTGTTAAATCGGATATTAGCTCACATGTGTATTAGGTGAGCTACTACATGGTATTTGTGCAGATGAGATTGTATGCTTATCTATGTTTATCTAAGCATTAAACTGGGTATTAGCTCCCGGCATCTATTCTCATTCGTTGCAATGTTTGTTCATGGCATGTACTCTTATTCATTGTGCACATGTTTCTAGTCATTTGCGTACAACTCATGGATTACATTATTTTCAACAAACTTAACTAATATGTGGACTTTCCTATTGACATTGACATGTGATTGTACTCGCTAATTGATAGTACACTGTTGTGCTCTCAAGTCAAATGGTGAGCAGGATTTTTACTTTGAATCTAGAGTTTTCATTTACCGAGTTTAGGCTCATCCTAAAATATTTTACGGATTGATGGAATTCAAAGTTCGGGCACATTTAAATTAGTTCTTTGGAACATCTCTTTTAAGGATTGAATTAGAGTGCGCAGCAAAAGTAGGAGTGTATATTCTGTATTGAGATTTTTTATTATGTGTAGTAATGAAAATAAAAATAAAAAAACTGTGCACATTATATGAGGCTAAATTATTTATTAATTCGAAATTTAAATTGTATGGAAAATTCATACGGTGACATCATCTAAACTAAGTCCATCCATCATAGAGATGGAGGAGATTGATCCATGTCTAGGGATTAGCCTGCGTTCGATTGACGGCAAGTAGCTTGACTTTACTATCAAAAGAGCTTAAATGTGGTGGAGACTACGCAGCGGAGGTGGTTGCGGCCGGGTGACCGAGGTGGTCGAGAGAGAGAGGGGCGGTGGTCGACGGGTCCGCTAGCGGAGGAGCGACAGCTACCGCGGTGGTGGCGATGGCTTGGGTTAGCGTCGGTGCGATGGCTCTGCAGCTGGAAAGAGTTGGTGTTTCGTTAGGGCTTCTACTTTCAAGTGGCTAACAAATTAGATAGGCGTGTAAGCTTTTGTACGAATACACTAAGGCTGCGTTTGGTCGTCCGGATTTCTAAATGGGATAGGACTGGATAGGATAGGATAAGAAATCCATGGATTTCTTCATATCCCATCAACTGTTTGGTGACCTACAGATTTAAAGTCGGATATCCTCATATCCTATCCAATCTACTGTTTGGTGAACTACGGATTTAAAGTTGGATATCCTCATATCTTATCAAATCTATCGTTTGGTGAACTATGGATTTAAATTCGGATATTTTAAAAACAATAACATTAGGCAAGTACAAATTTGCAGGTTTAATATTCACAAAATCATCCAAAACAATATATCGTTTTCAAATTAACAGATTCTCATCGAATTTCATGATTACGCATCGTAATAATCTTTTCCGTTCCTTTGAAATAATCACGTTAACGAACGATCTCAAAAATTTAATGATAGCGATAGCATAGTACTTCAAATTTAAAATGATAAAGTCATAATTCAAACATTATATAGGAAATATATGTCTCAATAATGACAAACCAGCACCATATTACATATGTCTAATAGAAATGGAAAAAAAAAAATCTTATAACGCAAGTCTTGCAACAATGGAAAACAAATGATTTTTTTAAATAATATAAAATCATACAACTCCTCCATGTCCTCGACTTGCATTCCACTCATTAAACATTTGTACTGCCAAATTTTGCCTCCATGTTGCCCAATGATCCGACGGCTTGACAACATCAATTGTTTCCACATCTTCAATAGTGGTAGCAGCTTCATCTAACTGTGCCTCGATTGGATCAATAGCCATTTCTCTTCTTATCAAGTTGTGCAGAAGGCAACAAGCTATGATTATTCGACCTTGCGTTCTAATTGGATAAAAAGATGGACTCCTAACAATTCGCGTTGAAGATATCAAATACTTTGCACAAAAATAGAAAGGCCTTTATAAATCTACAGATTCAAAACTACCAAGAAGACGATCTCCAATCAACCAGCAAAAAAAACCTAGAACTACAATTCTGACCTACGTAAGCTAAAACATAGATGAAACAGGAAAACAATCCACAACTACTTTAGAAATCAACGTTAGAGAGAGAATGATTATTTACCTTTGAAAATTCGTCGCTTTCGTAAAATTTCGATGAGAATCAGAGAGCTATTGAGAAGAAGGCTTCAACGTCGATACTTTGGAAACAGAGAGTCGTCTGTGGGTGAACGACGGAGAAAGAAAAAAAAAAGCGTAGGGTTTTATGTTCGGATAAAAGAAATCCTATCCGACCTTATCCCACCCCCCCCCTCGGATTTTTTTATCCGGTCTATATCCCTCCTATATCCGACCTTATCCTATCCTAGACAGCTACCAAACATGGGATAGGATAAAACATATCCTATCCTGGTTTTTATCCGGTCGACCAAACGCAGCCTAACCGTATGGAGGGGAAGAGGAAGTCAAGAACATGGCTCTTTGAGGACAAAGGTTTTACAGCTGCTTGGCTTTGCTCCAATCTTTTCCAATTAAAGCTCTGTTCGTTTCGCGGAAAATAATTTCTGGAAAAATGTTTTCCGAATTTTCCGACGTTCGTTTCACGGAAAATGAATTCCTTAGAGAAAATGTTTTCTATGAAAGAAAAAAAAAAGTCTTCTAAATTAAGTTGTTTAAACTTGAAGGCTTTTCCATTTATGGGAACCAACATGCCCGGAGATCCGACCCCTCCCCCCCTCCAAAAAAAGAAAAGAAAAGCATGCTTGGAGTGGCGGATCTGAGATTTGATGCCATGGCGGCGAGAGAACATAAACAACTAGAACACAAATGACTATCTCATCGAAAATTAATTTAATTCAAACACATTGTAATATCATAGCATCTCACCCAAAATCTATCGATACCAATCCAAAAAGAGCCATTTAAAATTTCTACTCCTTCCTACCCCGGGTTTGGCATAATATATGAAGATCCAACTTTTAGAAATCTATATCTAGGTTTGGCACGTATATTGAAAATGTTATTACAAAAAAATCACCACTTTATAGGGTGACTAGCAACCCGAACCCGACTTGGAGTGTGTGTGGTCTTTGTATATTCTCCAAAAATACATTATGCATGAACTAATATATGATGAAATACGAATATAACAACTTAAGAGTTTCATCTCTAAATAGGAAAATTAATTTTTTTCGGAGATAAATCGAGTTGACATATACTTCAATGATGGTTTTATCCCATTAATTTCAGTTTTCGTATCATATGTGCATGTTTTTTAAGCTTAGTTAGTTGCAAAAATTTATAAAGAAAAAGAAAGTGGTAATGAAATATGCACTAAATAAGCTTACTTAGAGATATGTCTTCATCAATATGTACATGACGGTTTTAGGCGAAAATAGTAATAATTCTTTATAGAGGAATGATTGCGTATACTTTGCATTCGTGATGTGAAGTTATGATAGAGTTAATGCAACTTTATTCTTTCTTTTGTTCTTATGTGAAAACTCTTTTGTCTTACTACAGATATTGAATAGTCTGAAGATGTTCCAAGATATAAAGATCTCGAGTAAATTTTTATTTTTTTTATGAATATGGAAAATATTTTCAACTTAGCATCATGCAAGTTTATAATGAGACAAAATACTCCCATTCTCATTTAGATAAATTAGGTAATGATAAGATAATGAAATCATAATTCAGTATTTTGTTTTTGCAAGAAACTTGTACTACGAAATGAAGTAAGCTCTCACTATGACAAAAGAACATTTACTACGTATTACGACAGTTTTTTTTTTCAGAATAATCTTTTGCTATTGTTTTTTTTTCCAAATAATCTTATATTATTGTGTTTTTCCAATCAAAATAATTTCTATCGATATCGAATAGTAAGTTCTATGATTTTCGGAATAATTATCGAGGCAAATATCATGCCATCCACTTCAGTACAGTCCCTATCTGCAATTGTCCTTTCGAGACGTTATAAAGCGACTTAAAATGATATAACTTTCCAAATTCAACCATAACAAAAAAAAAAAATTACGAATTACTTCTCAATGTCGCGTCGTAACCGCTAATTGAATTTCAATGAGGTCTACCAATCAAAACCATATTTCACATGATCCCAAAAAATTAAATTAAATTTCGTAGCCTATTGGAAATTTTGGTTAGGGTTCATGTTTTCATTAACCTATGAACAAACATGATTATGTCTCGAAAATCATTTGTTATTGCCTTGTGCGTCGAAATTAACATGGGCCGGCCCACACGGGCCCAACACAAAGAGGGCCCATCGAAACAGTGGAAGAACGAGCCCTAATCTCTCTCTCTCTCTCTCTCTCTCTCTCTCTGTTCTTTCTCTGTGCAGATCAGCTTCTTGTTCTCCACCTGCGGAAGCAAAGAATCTTGACGAAGTCTGAAGGAGACGATCGGGGTGGGGGATTTGGGGATTTGGGTTTTGGATGGCGAGATCCCGCGTGGCGTCGAGCGTCGTGCACCGGCCTTGAAGAAGAAGAAGAAGAAAGAGAATGGCACAAGTAACGTTCTTGGTGAAGTTGATTATGAGGGTTGTTCTCGTTTTCTTCCTTCCAATTCTGTTCCCCTGAAATCTTTTTTCGCCCCCCACGATCTCGATGCTCTCTCCCATGGTGAAAAGTTTGCTTCTTGGTTCTTTCTTCTTTGTGGGTTCTTCCCGCTTTGCGTGTTGGAGCGGATTTCTTGGCGTTCTGGATCGCATTTCTGTGCCGTCTCCGTGTCGTTCGAGGTTTATCTGATCTGGGTTTCGTTTCTTTTCTGTTTTTCTTTTCTGGGTTTGCGCAGGGGTCGTCGAAGAAGGTGATTACTAAGGAGGATTGGGAGAAGAGGCTCAACGATGTGAAGATCAGGAAGGAAGATATGAACAAGCTGGTGATGAACTTCCTCGTCACCGAGGGCTTTGTGGACGCCGCCGAGAAGTTCCGGAAGGAGTCGGGCACTGAACGTATCCTTATCATTATCAGTTTTTTTTTTCCGCGCCATTCGAGTTGGTTTGGGTTAGTTCATGGTGCGGTGGTGTTGTGAGTTATTCGAATTGTGTAGTGCCTTATTGATTACAGCAGATATAGATCTTTCCACGATCACCGACCGCATGGCTGTCAAGAAAGCAGTGCAGTGTGGGAATGTGGAGGATGCAATTGAGAAAGTCAACGACTTGAATCCTGAAGTAAGGCTATGTCCTCTGTTTGACTGTGGATTGCTTTTGATTATCATGAAATGTATGAAAGCGGATATCATTTGCTTTTCTCTGAGCATGCTCTGCTTCATGTCCTACTTGCACATAGCTATATTCGCCAGATATCTTAGGCTGCTGTCTGCCATCATATATTGGCTATTGAAATTAGCATCTAGATTCCCTTTTCCTTCTACAGAGTCATTTTGGGACTTCTCAATTGCCTTGACCAGCACTTTGTTCAATCTGGGGACAGATGCCTCAGCCAAAATCTTGCGAACAGTCCTCACCCAACTGTTCAGTCTGATATAGCTCGAAGTCAAATTCAGGGAATTAATGAAATCCCCATGTTTATGCAACCTGTTCCTTAGCGAGATTCTTGTCGAGAATATCCTTGTCCTTGGGAAAGAAACAAGAAAGATGGCTTGCAGAATTCTTTTATCACTGGTGCAACCAAAAGATTGTATCAAGGATTTAATTTTCATATCAAGGACTCTACTGGGAGTCTACCCACTAATTCAATCAAATCTCATATCCTCCAAATTGAATACCCACCGTTCGAATTCAGTGCATTATTTTCAGTAAATTTGTTAGACCATTTAAAAAGTTTCACCCTCTGTAATTGCTACAGCCATGCCATGTTGTGTTTTTATCTGATAATTTCATATCCTTTCCACTTCCTTCATTCAAAGACCCTCGATCATTTATGCCATGCCATCTCAGCTGGCATGGTAAAGTGAGATATCACTGCCAGCTTCACCATTTTATGTCAGTTTAATTGTTGTAATTGCTCAAAAGCATTAGAATTGCCACCTTCCACCGAGTCTCTTTTCTCATGAAAATTCAGTTGACTCCTTCCTGCCTGTAGGTGTGATTTCAAGTTCAATCCTTTCAGTTTAGTCGCTATTATCACGTGTGCTAACCATTGGTAGACTTTGCACATAATCCCCCCACTCTCTCCTTTCAGTGCTCCATTTTCAACCACTTCTTTTTCCACTCATTTTCAAAGTGAATGTGGCAAGGGAGGTTGGTTGGTTGTGGAGATAAAGAGAAAGGTGTTTGTGTTGGGCTTTTTTCGCATGCCAACAATTTGCTCATGGATGTGTATGAGGTGCATTTTTCCTTGTTCAACAAGGCTGAGCAGGATTTGCATATATTTTTGCTACATCTTATGCAATGCATCTTGCATAACCCGAATATAGACTCTTATGAGGAAATCTACCTTAAATGGACACTAGTTGAGTTGGGTGAAATTAGAATATGTTGATGTTGATCTCGATCTGAAAATGAGAAAGTTGATCTCAATCTGAAAATGAGAAAGTCAAAGGCAAAACTCAGTATACGTTAAGTGAATCAAAATCTGGTACTCTGTATATTTGGAGTGGAGCTGTTGGATTTCCTTGATAATCTTCAGCAACGATTGCTTGAGATATTGCCTTTAGGCTACCTATAAACATATTGTCTTTAGACTGGAAATTTGAAAAGTATATGTTGGGTACCATCTAACCTCAATTTATTCTTATGTTCTCCATCTTGATAGACGAATTTGATCTTCTTTCAATTTTCATCCTATTAATTCCATGTCCACTATTTATTTCTTGCAGATACTAGATACAAATCCCCAACTCTTTTTCCATCTTCAACAGCAGAGATTGATAGAACTGATTCGGAATGGAAAAGTAGAAGAGGCTCTTGAGTTTGCTCAGGAGGAGCTTGCACCAAGAGGGGAAGAAAATGTACCTCTTGATCTCTCTTAACTTTCTGTGTCATACACAGTTATGTGTGCTTTTATCTTGTCTTACTGTTAATTTTAAGTATGTTTGGTCGCTTTAGAAGTAAACCTTCCTCAGTTGCTCTTGGATGTGATGCAAAGCTGTAGATACAATCACTTTCTATTAGAAACTTTCATTATGTGCATAAGAGATGACCTATCAAAACTTCAATTCTCTTCAGCAAAGCTTCTTAGAAGAGCTGGAGAGGACTGTAGCACTGCTGGCTTTTGAAGATGTCTCCAATTGTCCTGTGGGGGACCTTCTAGATATGTCACAGCGCCTGAAGACAGCTAGTGAAGTGAACGCAGCTATACTTACTAGCCAGAGTCATGAAAAAGGTTAGTGCAGAAATTTGCTTCTGTACCTGCTGCCATCGGTGATTGCTTTTATTATTGCCGCAGATAATGGATCGAGATCATTTGCTGGTCCTTTAATTGTGTGCCCTTTTTTGCCTTAATTTACTTTGCTGGGAATACTGGTGTACACGACTAGGGAATGCAATGTGTCCATGGCATGAACATTTTTTTTTTGGGGGGGTACAAGTTTTTTGGGACATCCTATTAGTTCTTGATTCAGGAATTATGACTGCTTAGGTCACTAGAAAAAGTCAGAATTGGCTAAAAAGAAGAGAATGTCATGAGTGTCCAATGACAGAGCAGTAGTCTTGCATAGATGAGTTGCTTTCTAGGTAATCCTGCAGAAAAGAGTCATATCTTTGCTAGATGCTTTTTATTTCAAATCATGTCAATGAGACTTTTTCACATCATCTGCAGCATAATCCATTTTTACCAGGATGCATGATGCTCTCCACCTTGTAAGTTTCATTCGTGTGATGATTTTAAAAGACTTTGTCCGTTTTGCTTGAAACACAGATCCAAAACTTCCAAGCTTATTGAAGATGTTGGTGTGGGCCCAGAACCAACTTGACGAGAAAGCTATATACCCCAGAATAAAAGATTTGTCCACGGCGAAGCTCGAAGATCCCAGTGCATCGTGAAGATATCCCCTTGTGTGCACGATTCAGGTCCCGGGTAAAGCGAATAGGCAGAGCCACGAGGATAGGAGAAATTCTCATCATCATTCTGTGCTCCCATTTAGAGTAGGGATTTGTTGTTTCTTGGACTGTACATTTCTACCTTCAATACATCCCTGTTCCCCCACGTTCTGGATGGATGCTCTCATTGGTCTTGATCCTGAGCAGTTGTACAGATGATGATGAAAATCTCATCCATTCGCCTGATCACAAATTCATTTGGCATGTCATGTGAAAAGGAGTAGAAGACTCCTCAGCTTTCCTTTCTGTACTGTTAATATGGTAAAACATTGTGACTTTGTTCTCATTTTCATTATGTGCTTTGGTGAATTTGGTAGGCTGGGATTTTTGTGTAATGCTTTGTTAAATCTATTATTGCCTTCAACTCATACGAGGGCGATTGCCTTTTAAATTAATTACACTTGAAATTATAAATTTGGTTGACTGGGACTTCTGTGTAATATATGCCTCAATTTCAAAAACATAAATTACCATTTACATAAAGCAATTAATTGTGCTTAAAATTAAAAAAAAAATTCCGTAGTTTGATGACTCGCCAATTAAGGGATTTGTCGATTGTTTATCATGTACTTTTTCAAAAAGTTTGACGTGCTAGGCTCATTTGGCATACTTGCATTAAGATTGCGGACCTGACCGAATAACAATTTTTAAGTATAAAGGTAAAGTGAAAGTGCACTCCTAAGATTTCCATGGCCTACTTTTTTCGAAAATCTACACGCTAGGTTCATTTGGTATATACTTATTCTATACTTGCATTCATCTCAAAAGATAGCAAACTTGATCAAACACCATTAAGTGGAAACGAACCTATTGAAAATGCACTCTTTAGATTTCCATGGCTCAGACCAAACTTTTCTTATCAACCTTTTCCCAATTCGCCAAAAGAGTTTAATTTTGTCGAGTGACTATGAAAGATAACTTAGAAACAATTTTTGCAAAGTGGATGTGTGCATTACTGCTATTTTATTTTGGCTAGACATTTCAGTGCATTACAACAAATAAATTTTAGATTTTTCCCATGAATGATACCCTAGTCTGCAGTTACTCATCCCAGGTCACAAGATGTTGTCGGGTTATCGTTAAGTGTACTGCAACATTTCTTGGGCATATTTAACATAAGAATACTGGATTTTCAAAGAAACCAATTCCAGAAGAATATAATGCACCGAAAATTACAAAGTTTTCGGGGTTGTCCTATTGCTTATAAAGTGTTTTGCGGCACTCGTTCGACCAATTTACTTTTTCAAGAAAGTATGTTAGGCTCATTCAGTAAAAGTATGTTAGGCTCGTTTGGTACACTCATTTTTATGCTTCCAACATAGAGAGCGAATCTAAGATATTCTTGACTCGCTCGTCGACAAAACTCAGGTACAACTTGTGCGATCCTTCGCATCTTGTGTGATCCTTCACATCTATTTCGCAACTCGCAATTCTAGCTATAGAGCCACACTCATCCGGCAGCACCGGCACCGGCACCGGCACGGCGGCACAGGTTCAGGTTCTGTGGTCGAATCTCGAAAATGGGAAAAGGCAAAAAAATAGAAGACAAAAAGACGGGAAAATGAAAGGACATGAATGAGATTTCGAGGTCAGCATGATGAGAAACAGAGGAGGAAGGCTTTCCAATTCACTTGCAAATTGCATTATCTTCATGGCCAAAAACCAAAATTTATAACAAGCTAAACCCAGAAAAGAAGCCAGAAAAAAAAAAAAAAAAAAACCCAGAAAAGATGGGGGGGAAAAAAGTAGGCCGAAAACAGAGAGAAAAAAGTCAACATTTTTTTTTTCTTGCTGTTTTGCCTAAGGTCAAACAGTTGACCCAGAAGTCCTGCCCCCCCCCCCCCCCCCGATCTCCGGCGGGCATCACTCCGGCTTGACCCACAAGACGTAAACGAAGACGGCGTCGGCCCTCTCGATCCTCCCGATCCCGTCGTCGAAGTTGAGCGCGTAGCTCCACGGATCGTACTGGAACTTGTTGACTCGGTTCTTCCCGCCGCCGCCGCTGCTGTTGCCGCTCCTCTGCTTCTTCTTGTTCTTGTTCTTCATGGCGGCTCTGGCCCTCCACAGGTAGCTCCTCCACTTCCTCTTGCCGTACTCGGTCAGCCACTCGTGGAAGCTCCCGACCAACCCAACCATCCTCTTCCTCCTTCTTCTTCAAGTTAAAGGGTTTGACAATAGATTGCAGAGAAGTGCGGAGGGTCTGTGTCCGTTTTATGGGGGAGGGGTCATGTGAAGGAACGTCTCCTTAAAGGACTGCAGCCAAGCTGCTGCACAGAGAGAGAGAGAGAGAGAGAGAGAGGAAAAGCGAGCTTTTTGCAGGTTTAGAGAGAGAGAGAGAGAAAAAGTGCAGAGTCCACTGAGCAGGAGCGTAGAGAGAGAGACAGAGAGAGAATGCCCTTTTGGTCTCGCTCTTTCTCGCTCTTCTTGGGATGCTCAAATTCGGTCATTTATGTCGATGCGCGCAGAGAGAGAGAGAGAGAGAGAGGGAGAGGGAGGGAGAGGGACAGTGCGTGGCGTCGCCATCGCAAGAGATGCAGCAGCATCTAACGAATCCCCTGTTCCTCAGTGGTCAGTACCTAATTTTCGAACTCCTCCCCACCACTTTTCTTTATTCCCCCCTTCTCCCTTTTTATCCTATGATCTCTTGATCTCTTTCTTTTTTATGGATATATACATCATTGAAAGCCTTAAAATTTTATGCCATCGAATCTCAAAACCTTTTTCAATTCAAGATCTCTTTCTTTCCTTTTAGAGGTAACATTATTAAAAATCATAAAACTTACAAAACGTTCAATTCAATCTTAGAACTTGTCATAATTGATGCAGTTGAATTCTTCCATTAATTCCATTCAATCATATTGACGAAAAGATGCTAATGTAGCTTTTTTTTAGCATTTTATCTCTCTTACGTGGCATTACCTTACAAAACATGAAATATAAGACTTAAGTGACGTTGATTTGGCAAATATCCTAAGTTTTTAACCATAATATAAATTCATTAGGTCCTCACTTGTGATCAACAAGGGGTGCTAGCCAACTTTAATAAGAAACCGCTAGTATGAAAATCAATTGTCTTAAGTAACACAATCAATAAAGATATAGATAATTTTCATAATTTAAAAAATATATATATGATTTTTTTTCTTTCATTTTCCTGTGGTCATTGGCCCTCATTGGCTACTAGTGCAAGTCCCAGCCCTCACCCAAGCTTTTGCTAGATTTGGGCTTACTGGCTCTCATTGGCCAAAATGAAAGGAAAAAAAAATGAAGAGTAATAATAATAAATTCAATATTTTTATAAAATAGTGATAATTATCTATGTTAGCACTGCCTATACCATATAAGACAATTGTACCACGTAAAACAGCTGGCTTCCATATTAGTTTTAGAACTTAATTGTATTAATTTAACAAGTTTTAGAACTTAATTGCATTAATTTGACAAGTTTTAGAACATATTGCAATTCCGTTATAAGTTTTAAAATTTTCAGTATGGTAATACTTAAAACAACAAAAATTAAAAACCAAAATAAGCTTAAATTTTTCAAGAAAAGCACATACTAACTTAAGAAAAACGTAAAGTCCATAGGAGCAATTTCCCTATTAAAGAAACGTGCTGCTTTCCCCCCGGCAAAGGTCCCTGCTTGCACCTTGCCTTCTTCGAGGTTTGATTACATGGAGTTGATCCATGCAAAATCTCCCCGTACAAAGAAAGGTGTAAAGGGTTAGCATTTCAAATCTTAAGAGTGCTTCCTCAAAGAGAACGAGAGCGAAATTTGGAACACTCGTTAAGGATAGAGAAATCTGACCCGATGAGAAAGGGATCACGTCCCAATTGAATAGAACTGAGCTGAAATTTCCAGCAGAGAAAACAGAAGGGATGGGGGCCAATGAAGCTGGACGATGATCAATCAAATCAAGCTCCTCACTTTTTACAAGTAGCTGCTTTGTCTCCAGCAGAAGAGCACCATCGAGCTGTGGTCCTCATTCATTACAATTGCACATATTCTGATGATCCAGCCTCCTCCTTTTGTATCCGTCTCAACAGCCATTTCTTGCTTTTCCATATTCTTCATTAACTCCCTTTTGTCTCATTCATTCTCCTGCTTTCCTTGCTTTTTCCTTTTTGTCCCCCTCATCCGTTTTTTTTCCCAACGCCATTTTCATCTTCTTCTTCTTCTTTTTTGGCTTATGTTGGTATCTTTTTTTCATCTTTTTGTGGGGCTTATACTAAGATCTTGCAGTATATTAATATGATGAGGCATACTCATAGTATGCAAATTACTGCCCTTACCCCTACAAAATGATAAGAGGAGGGAAACTGGCTAGCGTTATATTTGGAGTCAATTTTTTTTCAAAAAAAAAAGTTTTTATGAATATTGAATCTCTAACAAATGAAATAGTTGATTTTCTTGACAGGAAAGATATAACAAGTGGATTAGTATTAATTGTACATTTACTCTTATTGGTAGACAACTTAGAAAGGTATTTAGCGAAGAAAAGAGGAATATATATTCTTAAAAACAAAGAAACTTATGCACGACTTTTTAAAGATTACTTATGGGGTTTGACCAGGAAAAAAAATGATCACTCAATGGTTGAATGCAGATTTAGTCCTTTAAGTTTTAGTATCAGTGCAATTTGGTCCTCCAAATTTTATTTTGTGTAGTCAATTTCTCTAACTTGTTTAGTTTATGCAATCAACGACTTGTTCCCACAGTAACTAATAGTGGCATGATAGGAGTTGTTTCTTCTAAAATTTGGAATATTTAGTTGAATAAAATAAAAGTTAGAGAATCAAATTGCACAAGTCTCAAATTTACGTAAACCAGTACTTATTTACTTGTTTGTCTTCAGTTTTATGATTTGGAAATTTTCGTAAAGGGATTCAAGTAAGAGGTAAGGTGAACTATTCTTAGAATTGAATAAACTCTCTTTTTGTTACATCAAAATAAAATAACTCAAAACTAGTATTTCTCCCACTTCTTATATCTATAATATTCACCCCCACATAAATTTTTGGAATTACCCACCACACCATTTTTGACGTTTTTTTTTTTCCAAAAATACCCACTACTACCCTATCAAATTCCTCTTCAAAGAAGTTAGTTTTTTCATGCACTCAATTTAAATACGGTGTTCAAAAAAATGAGCCTCGACCTATCTAAATTTAGAGGTATCCAACGAAAAATTTTCAGGCCTCGCAATGATTTTCTACTCCATGTCAACTGACAGCATCACATATTGGCTAAAATCTGCCAAATTCAAGCGACGTCGCAGTCAGAATTAGCTGGAATTTTGCAGCACCTTGTGTCATTTCACTTCGATCTAGTTGGAAAGTGCCTCGTCATGGAATGTATCCCCTTTCGCAGAAATTTCTCTGCGCAAAAATTTATGGAATTTTGGCTTTTAGTATTTTGCCTCAAGTCTTTCGGAAACTGCGTCAACCCCGCAGCGTCTTTTCCTGCTCTATAGTCTCTTTCATTCTCTCGTGTCTTGGGTACAATTATTGACAGTAAAGTTTTATTTTATAAAAATATGGATGCAATTAGTGTATATGCTATGAAAATTACTATTATGGATTACCGAGTTACTAGGATTACGTTAACATATGTTAAAAAATTATTATCATATCGACATAGTACTATCTTATACTTATGAGTTAGTTTTGGACACGGTCCAATACTCAATTTTCAGATCAACATTTAGGATTCGGCATAAGTGTTACGAAAGATGATAGGAATATAAGTTAGTAACTTGACTTGGAAGCATCCATGAACTGGTCGTGTATCTAATTTTGTGAATTTGTGAATTAAATCTCGCATCCTGCCCGTGAAGTTAGTTACTTAATCATGTAGCTAGAAGGACGCCTAGTAGTGTGCAGAAACCGAATCCTAGGGTTCACGTGGGAAAAGATTGCTTGGTACAAAAAGTCATAGGATCCCAGGATGAACAGGAATCAAAGTTTAAGATCAGAGCAAGAAGCTAGGTAGGCTAGATGCCCAACAGGCCCTAATAAGTTTAATAAATGTACATATTTAATTAGGTAAAGGGACGTAATTGGTATGTATGGGAACCTTTGCTTGGACCAAAAACGGGTTGAAACTAGAGTGATCTTCAATGGCAATAACAAGTTCTACAAGTTGGCCACAACTCTAAGTTGACATGTTGGGATTATATGCCTTTGCTGTTCATGGTCCGTGATCATGTTAGTCTATAAAGACCGATGCACAACGATCCACATGCTCAATGTGTTCCTAATTTCATTTTCACAAAGTTCAATTACCAAAAAAAAAAAAAGAGTAGTGTTTTAGGTGAAACTATTCCATAGTCAAACGGGCATAAGGAAATAGTAATATGATAACGACCATTTTCAATGGCAACTTCTATCTATATTGAAATTTCATATGTGTCATGATGTAAATTCCAATTGCATTTCTTCCTTGAAATCTTGATAATGGCCAAGTCTCTAGCAAAGATGAAAAGATACAAGGAGTGGGAGATCCTATGAACTTTGACTAGGGTCAAGTATGAGATCCTAGGAACAGAGGGCATTGCACCAATAAATATTGTCACTTTATACATCAAAAGGTGCAAATCTTGCCCCATTGTTTGCTCTGCAAGCGTAATAGGGTTCAAGATTCTCATGTAGATCTGCTCCCCACTCTCTCCTCATTTTGTCCCTTTTGAGAGTAGCTTCAAGGGATGGCACGCTCAGAAGATGAGCCGAGAGACCATTAGAATAATCAAGATTAGGTTGCTTGTAATTTTTTTAATTAGTAGGGTGTCCTTTGGTTTATCTTTTGACCTCATTCCAATGAACCTAATTAGCAGCTGTCGTCTTTTGTTAAATCCACGTGTCTATCTTTGGATAATATTCTATGAAGGTCCGCAATTTTTTGCATGATTCCAAGTGCACCCAAGCACAACGACTCTAGACAACCCTCCAATTCAAAAAATGGCAGGAATTGATGGGCTTGAGTGACTTGATTCCATCTTGTTGAGCCCATCTTAGAAGGAGAACAACATTTTCGAAGCAGAAAATTGTGGACCTTTATAAGGTGGGATCAAGTTGTAAAAGCCCATCAATTCATGCCATTTTTGAATTGGCACGTTCACCACCTCAAATGTTGCAGGGGGACCCGAAGAACTTGCTCATTCATTAAGTGCCTCCCATTCGCAAACTAAAACAAAGATCAGCCTGACACCAAGAAGTTCTCCCGCTGTCACCTACAGGTACTGTTTAAGATTTTTTTTTTTTTTTTACATTAATTGTTGCTAAAACAAGATGTTTCGTGTTACACCATACCAATTATAACAACTCGGCCCGACGAGAGCGTGAAGTTATTGCCAAGGAGCAGTTTCTGGCAGGCTTCTAAGATGGCAAAGGGGCAACGCATAATCTCGTGGAAAAGTGCCAACCTGTTTGCCAAAGGACAAAATCGCAAGACTCAATTTGGGACGGGCCAAAGCGGACAAGACTTTGAGTGAATTAATTCACGGGTGTTCGATATGGTATCAAAGCAAGACCCCATACAGGAGATGTGTAGTTCAATGATGAATTATGCGAAAGCTAGTGGGCCTATAACAATCGGTTTGATAAGGGCATGGAGTGATTGTTGGGGCTAGGGGGCTTGAACAAAAAGCAACTCCTGATAGACTTTTAAAATGGCGAATGGGACAAGAATGAACCGAATTGTGCACCGAATAAGGGAAAGCTTTTTGAGAATATATATGTGGAACTTGAATTAATTCACAAGCCTTGTAACAAAACGGCAACACTTAGTATTAGAACTCCAATTTTTAAGCATGCTTAGGTGAGAGCACAATCAAGATAGGTGACCTCTTAGGAAAGTGTCCACCCATACATCAAAGAGCAAAACTGTGAGGTTCAATAAGAGATAAGCAAAGTGAACAATACCTCAAATGAGTTAATTCATAATGTCATAATAACATCTAAATTTACTTAATTAAGTAAAAACAAAGTCACCTGCACATGGACGACTAACAAGAAAATTACTTCAATTCTAATTAATAAGTCTAAATAAGACCAAACCAAAAAGATCACAAACTCAATTCTTTTTTGGCCATAGATCACAAACTTCATTAAAAAAAAAAAAAATCCAATAAAGTTTCCATTCACACCTCAAATTTGTTAATTGTAATGTCTCACCCAACTTAAAACTAATAGAAGTTCAAATCTTAAAAGTCACTAATTCATTCACTTTTAACTTTTCTGCTATGATTTCTAGTTCTAGTAAAAGTGACACCTAATTTGCACAATTTAAGTCGTCAATAAATTCAGCTCGAGTCATAGCAATCCAAGTTAACTTGAAAGTCAAAATCATAATCATCTTGTGACTAGCCAAAAATTAAATTAATTTTTTAAAAAATAAAGTATGTTGAATTTGTTTGATCAAATTCCTTCCCCCATTGATTTTTTTCTTTGAACCCTAGTCTTTCACCATGCTAACCGACTTTCTAATCAAAATAACTTCACTAGATAAATATATATCATGGCTAAATTCAACAAATGCCAACAAGAGACTTATTGCAATACATGGATTTTCACTTGTTCAATAATTTTTTGAAATCTCATTAAATTAGGTAAAAACACATCGATTACTCCCTTACTTTCATTGTATATATAATAGGTGAAAATGTTTTATGCGAGGTTCACTACAAAATAATTGAATTTCACATATAAGGAGTTAATTAAAGTGCTAAAAAATATTCACAAGCAGTAATTATATTTCCTTCATGTTGATTTCATTTTCTTTTTCGGTCAAAAGAAAACTGTCCAATATCCGAGAATTTTCTATCGAGATTCCTTTTCATATGTGCTCCATCTCTGTCTTGCCAATTCCATTTCAGCGGCAATTTGTGGTCGAAAAAGCACCATGACTCATAGGAACAATGGTGTCATTACCATAGCAACAATCACATTTATATATGTCATACCTTCAAACTAATTATTCATTTTTTCTAAGTATATTTCTCTCTTAGTAGTGTTAACTGTGAAAAGGAATTTCAGTAGAACCCCCTCCTTAATTTGAGATGGTGTTTACAGTTTATTAAGCAATCTTCTTCAGGAAGTTGATACGGCCGTCTAAGATGTTGCACCTTTATAGCGCCACACAACTATAGTATTAGCACCATGTGGTTGGCTCAATCATTAAGGAACGGAAATGTGAGCATGGATTATGCACATAACACGTCTGATTCCTTATACCACTAGGCACAAAAAATTGATAGTTTGAACATTTACGTGGACTTTGGTTCACATCTTACCTAGTCCATAAATATACTACTTGCTCCATGAAATTAGGGCGGTATTTCATGGACCTCCGGCTTACCTACCCGAGTTGGAATTTCTAGTCATAAACAGAAAGACCATAACACAACCACACCTACACCAAGTGAAATCTAGGTTGGGAGGTGTCTGATGTTTTAGCCTACTATGAGGTAGAATGTTTCACAAAATTGAATCTGAACGTAGCCAATTGAATCGAGGGTATAAACTCGATTGTTCAAATGAAAGAGCCTCCAAGTTGAAGGCCTGCTCAATCGATATTAACCCATGAAAAGAGAGTATGTGGCAAAATCTCTCCAACTCGGCATGCAACGTGCACCTTCGAGATCGTCGGCCGAAACTAGACAATCGCTAAAAACCTTCAGAAAGAAACAAGTCCAACACCAATCATTGGCAACCGACCTTATTTGGAGTAAAAGAGAGAGTGGACTGCGACCCCAAGGAAAACCTAACTAGGTACAATGTAAGGGACAATGGCATGGGGGGTTTCCTCCAAAATGAGGGATTACTCTCGTAATTTCCCCCCCGGCTATTACAACAATTCGTCCATTCGTTTGGGAAATGAAGAGTCCAATGTACGGGACAGCAACCCCCCAAGAATTCCGTCAATAATTAGAACGATCTTTGCCCTAGGAGAAATTCCTAGATTGTAACTCCTAAACCCTTTTGTCGCCGCTACCTCGATTCACTTCATAGTCGATGTCAACGACAAAGGATCGAACCATTGTTGTGTCCGCCAGGGGCCCTTTATCATCTTCTCCCTCTTTACATGGTTTTTCTCCCTTTGGCATTCCACGGGAAGCACACGCCCTCTTCCTTCAAGGCAAAATCTTCCCTCTCTCACTATAGATGCTAATGAGCTGCCTCACATCCACGCCGCCGCCCGCGGCACCCCCACCGTCCTCGGAGTTTCCCCCCTCGTCGGGGCATCTCGTCTACGTGCCGTTCTGCCTCAAGGACCCGACTGTGAAGGCGGACACCGCTTCGAATTGGATAGAGCGCTACGATCCCGCTACCAATTCTTGGTCCTACGTGAGCCTAATCCCTCACGTGGTGGAAGGACATGTCTTGAAGGGCTTCGCGATGGTGTCGGTCGGAGAGACGATTTACGTCATCGGCGGCCGGCTCTGCCACAAGGAAATGACTCACGTCTCCGATGTTCTAGCCGACTGGGTCGACGTCGAGGTGGAGATACTCTCGACCGTCATGAAGTACAACGCGAGGACCGAACAGTGGTCCGCGTGCGCGTCGCTGGGGACCCCGCGTTCGGATTTCGCGTGTGCCGTTTGGGACGACAAGATCTATGTCGCGGGCGGGCAGTCGAATTTGGGTTGCGCTAGGGGGATTTCGTCCGCGGAAGTGTATGATCCGGTTCTAGACGAGTGGAGCCCTTTGCCCGACATGAACACCATGAGGTACAAATCGGTCGGAGTGACATGGCAAGGCAAGATCCATGTGGTGAGCGGGTTCGCGGAGCGGCTGAACTCGGACCGGACGTTCCCGTTCATCACCGAGCGAAGCTCGGCCGAGGTTTTTGACCCGAGAACCGGGACGTGGGAGCTGATGGTGAGGATGTGGCAACTGGACGTCCCCCCCAACCAGATCGTCGCGGTCGACGGGAAGCTGTTCAGCTCCGGAGATTGCTTGAAAGCTTGGAAAGGCCACATTGAAGCATACGATGCGGAGCTCAACATGTGGAACGAAGTCGAGAACTCGTGCCACCGCGAATTGTCACAACCGGCCAAGAGGCTCTTTCTTACTGTGGCACCCATCGGGACTAACCTGTACTTCTTGCGAGGTTATCGGTTCTCAGGCGAGCTGCCGCCGCCGAGTGTCTCCATGGCCTGCAAATTCGACACATCGGCGACCACCCGCGACGCGTGGACGAGCTTCGAGCCGGTCGTGGAAGCAGCGGAGAAGGAGCTTTGCAGCCACTGCTGCGTCGTTAAGCTCTTGTAATAAGCTTGATCCGAGCCTAGACATGATCCATCCGGGTCTCAACTGAGCCTACGCTATGCACTTGAATCAAACTTTATAAGGTTATGGCGCGTAAAATCTTGTTTTGGGTCTCATCGTACTATCACTGCCCCATGATTTTGTCCGTGGTGTTTGATCAAACTCAGAGAAAAATTTTAAAGAAAAATCGCATGAGCAATGGAGCTAAAGATCAATTAATGGTCGTGGCGAAATTAAACTTTCTCCCGAATATTAGCTTTATCGATAAGATATATATGCACCATCTCTAAGAAAAGGAGAGGAGAAATTTTGAGAAAATTTCAAGTGATAATATAAAGTACTCTTATTTTTTCAAACAAGAGTTTAAAGTATACCTTATTTTAAATAAAGATCTGAAGTGCCATCATATTCTCAAATAATAGCTTAAAGTAAATCTTATTTTAAATAAGAGCCTAAAGTATTATTGTATTTTTTTAAGGATTTGAAGTGGAATTTCTTTCAAATAAAAATTTGAAGTGATCATATCGATCTTAAAAATGGGCCTAAACTTACCAATCGAAGGGAATTTTTGTCTTTTACATTTTCCAATTTTTTCCATTTTCCCTTTTTCCTTTTCCCTATGCTAGACATGGCAAATGTTGCTAGACTCAAGTGGAGGCTACCTAATGCCAACAATGGCAACCCTCGCCCTCACTTGGGTTAGCAAGGCGAGGGTGGCCCTTGCTCAACGTCAGCGATGGCCGAGGGGGGAAATAGGAAAAAAGAAAACATAAAAGAAAATATAAAAGGAAAGAAAAAAATCAAAAAATTAGTGACAAAAATTATTTGAGATAAGGTGGCCACTTCATACCTTTATTTGAGACGATTCGGCCACTTCAAATCCTTATTTGAAACAATATCTAATTTGAGAATTTATTTGAGAGAATGATAACACTTCATACCTTTTTTAAAAATTTTCCCGGAAATTTTCAAGTTAGCTTATGTTACGGGATCAACCGATCAAAGGACTAGTATGCCAATGTTTCGACCGGTTTGACTGATCGGACGAAATGGAGTGGAAAGCCCCCCCTCGGTTCGACCCGGTTTCGGATTCCTTTTGACTTGACTCGGTAAAACAGCAACGGAGTCTCCGATGAGGATGTTTTATTTTAGTGTCCTTTCGCCTCCATCCCCAAATTGCCCGCAATTGGAGGGGCTTCCCCTACACACAAAGGATGATGACATTAGAAGAAAGCCCAACTTTGTTTGGAAAGCATTGGGCCTCTCAAGCAAAATGGTGGGGCCCAAGCACTTTTGGGACATTGGTGGGCCCCCACCAACTTCCTCTGTTTTTTTTTTTTTTTCCCTTCTTTTCATTGGGTCCCTTTTCAAGGATAGATTGGACTGGATCATTAGGAACCTAGCCCTAGGTGATAGGCCAGCATCAAGACTCTAAGTTTGTCTGTCTCTGTTTTTTTCAAAAGTTCCTTGGAACGGGCACAAGATGCTTTTTTGGATCGAGGAAAGACGGGGAATTGATTCTAGGGTAGGGCGAGCACTAGGACAAAGAATCAAGAATCTACCATGTCGGCCGGATTTAGCTTTTGGAATTAAAAACCGAACCAATCGATCTTGAAACTGAACCAATCGATCATATAAATTGTTTTTTGCAACAGTTCTTATTTAGAACGCCAATACGACCTGCTAATTTTGGAATTCAACCTTTTTATTTTTGAAAAAGTTCTCAATTTAAAGACTTGTAAGATTTGATTTTTTGAACCAAGTCCACACAAGTGTTACCAAAATTTATCGCCTAGAAACTGAATCGGTCTCCATATCAAACAAATCGCATAAATCGGATCAGACTAGTTTAGTTCAGTGGTTCTAAGATTGAGCTCATCTCCAAAGGAAAGAGGATTTCTATGATTCTTGGAGGATCGATTCACGCCCTCAATAAGCCATGTTCTAGTATGTTTTATTATACTTTCTATCAATAATATCATCATACAATTATTTTAAAGATTTCAGATAAACATACGACAAATATTCTTCTGTAATTTAATGACCACCATCCTCGAAAATCGGATAATTGGAGATTCGTAGAAAATTCGCCCCTCCAACAATTTCAAGTGTCCCCTAGGCTAGGCATAGCGTTTTGTTTTGTCGTAGATTGAATTGACCCGATTGCTCATCCCCAGAGAGAGGTAAGATGATTCGCATGGTTGTCAAAAGTGTTCTTCCCTAGTCCGACGATCACTAATCCCCAAGGAGTCCACATCACGAGGGATTCATCAACAAAATAGCCCCTCCCTTTACGAATTCCAAGTGGTCCTCCAAAAGGCTAAACGAGACCTAGTCCTCTCTCTCTCTCTCTCTCTCTCTATCTTTTCTCCTTTTGGGTCGTGTCTTCAGGGGCAGAGAGAGAGATGAGTGAATAGAAAAATGGGGTGGCGGTCCAAGCTGGGAAGGAAGACCAACAGGTGCCATGAAAAGAAGAGAAAGCGAGAGAAGATCACGTGAGAGCCAAGCCAATGGCTCTCGTTCCACGGCCGTAAGGAGACATCGCGCGACCCACACGCACCGTGAGCACGAAGAGTCGAGTTAAGCCCGCCCCTCGCGTCGCGTTCCAACAGCTTTTCTCTTCCCGGTCGAAGTCGAAGAAGCTTTTTCTGGGGCCCCCTTTTTTGGAGCCGAAAGCTCCTTCCTTTTTCCACGACACTTCGACCCCCCCACGCGTTTTTGCGCAGGGACTGTGCGTGAACAGTTTTTCGGCTTGTCTGGCACCAAGAAAAGAGGGAGAAGAAGTTGATAATGATGCCATTCGTGATCTTTCGGCTGATGGTATTAGATTCTTTGGAACTCCTTTTTAATCTGAGATAGAATGTCGTCTCGGAATTTTCAATTGAATCGAATAGATTTCTGGATTGTTTGGAGAATGTTCGATTGCATTGTTCGTTGGTTCGGAGGAATTATTTCAAATCCTGAAAATGCCGTTCATTCAAATGGAGGAATGCCGTCTTCTCCTTTGAACTTTCAATTCATATCACTTTTTAAACTGAGAATGAAGGGAGGAAACTAAACCCTCCACGCCTATTATAAGTAGGGAATTATGTGTCGCGTCCCTTGTTCTTCCGTGTCCTTGCACAATTTTTTGTCGAATGAAGTCATCCGAAAGTCACTTTTGAAGATGGTTGCACGATTCTTTTTTTGATTTTGTCTTTTTCAATGTTTATGATCTCCTTCTTCGTTCTCTTTTTAACTTTTTATTATTCTGATTTTTCTTTTCTTTTCCTCACTATTCATCTTCTTTTTATGGCGTCCCACGGTTGCTTGATAGGGCCAGTGAGGGTTATCGAGGTCTCGGCAATGGTTGACGACCCTTGTCCAGATCTTTGGCATGAGGGAGTTGCAATCCTCGCACTCCATCATTGAGGCCCTGGTGACCTTCGCTGGCTCTTTTCAACTATGGTGGGGCAAGATAAGAAGAAAAGGAACAATTGTGTCTTCTTAGTGACGAAGTGGGAGGAGATGAAGACATAACGAAGAAGATGAATAATGGTGTGGAAAAAAAAAGGAAAGGAAAAAAAATCTAAAAAATAATTGCAAAAGAACATGGTTTCTTTTCATTTTTCCACATCAAGCATCAATTTTTCCACATCAGCTATCAACTATTTTATGTGTCAATCACTAGCCGTGCCACATAAGATAGCCAGTGTAAACTACACCATCACATCAATTTTTTTTCCAATTTAAATTTCCCGGATATACTATATTGAAAAATCATCAAAAGTTTTAGGACTACATTAACCGAATTAAAAAAAATTATAAGTGAATTGAATTTTTTACAATATATTTGGGACTTTTTGGGTAATTTTACTTATCCTGTTACCAGCAGTCTCTATATCCTTGCTCATAATTTAAGGTTGTTTAATTTCTATTTTCAAAATGATTGATGTACTTTTAAAATGGCTACTGTTGGTGTTTGGATCATTATGAGATGGATTGTGCTGACATAGACCTATCACTGTCGAAAGATGCTGACTTAGATCGATCTAGATTTTCTTATGCTCCGGATGTGGTGTCTACGTTACAAAATATTGGGCTTAGATGGCTATTTGGCATTGCGCATACGCAAGATGTCCTAATAAGAATGGGATATGTCCAATCTGTCCAAATAAACATTCTCGACATCTAATGCAATATTCCTGGGAGCAACTTCAAGGGATAATATGAATGTTGCTAAAAATGAAGACTATTTGCAGACGATTTTGTAAATCAAGTAAAAGGACAACTACTATAAGGATGTGAATAGAAGGCAAAAATAGACGTAATCAAATTTTGAAATTTGTCAAATTAATGTCATCGAATACCTCCTTCGACTCCATCTAATTTGATTGAAAGAAAATACTAATTTGGAATACAATTTTAGTGTTTTCATTAAATGCATGGCGATGCTGTAGTGCCAAGCTTCAAAACCCAAGAAAAAGGAAAATATTATATTTGTTTCTTAGAAAATTTTCTATGGGAAATATTTTCTTCATTTTTTAGCATTTCAATTGCTTAAGAAAACGAATTAATGAAAAATCTTTTTTTAATCAAAGGAAAATGTATACTTAAATTTACAAAAATAATTGATTTTTTTACAAATAAAAATTCATTTTGAATATGACTAGACATTGGAGTTTGGATCAAAAAGCTCGTTGCTTGAGCACGGAACCTTGATTCCTTCACTTGGGTCTTCAGCAATGAGGTCCACATCCCTAATGCTTGTGCTTGGATTTCTAGTGGCCATGCCCTGGTATGTTGGTCGTGGACCCCAATACCTCAAGGTCGAGATTGATTTCTTAGTGGCCAAGCCTAGGTCCACAAAGGCTAACCCTAGGTCTCTCGAAACCGGTCCCAAGACTTCGATTCCCATGCCAGGGCTATCCTAGTGACTATGCCTTCCTTCGCCCAAGTCACTGGCACCCAGGCCTCAATCCATTGAGGCTAAGCTCAAGTCTCCCACAACCATGTTCAGAACAAGCAGTGCACTTCAAAGTTCTTAGGGCGCTCATAACAAAATTTTTGGAACAGAAATCAATTTCTATTCCTCGGACAAATTTCTAAGCAAAGAAACCTGTTTGATAATGACTCAAAATTTTTATTTCTAAAATAGAAATTTGTTTGATAACAAAATAAAATTTCTATTTCTAGGAATAAAAACTGATTAGATAACAACATAGGAAATCCTCAAATATAAAATAATAGTCGAAATAATGATAATACGTTACAAAAGTTGAAAATACAATCATGGAATTTCCAGCATATTACGATCCCTTGCTATTTTAATTGCAATACTTTTCCTAAGCGTATTCATTTGGTTTCCTTCCTTGGTTAATATATCGTTTGCAAGCTTGCGTAGGTCAAACAAGTACTAAGGATCTCCTTATAGGGAAAAGTTCTTATTCATCTTGTTCCGATCACACATGTAATTATAGATGGCACAACATACAATTATAATTTGTGCTTGCCTTCAAATTGCAAATGAGGGCATGTGCCTTAAAATGAAAAAAAAAAAAAACGATTCTTTAATGCCCCAAATGATCTGTCAATTACATTTCTTAGAGAAGGATGTCTATAGTCGAACAATTCTCTTGTAGTTGTTGGCCTTCTCGTTGTACCCCTATAATCATTTAAATGATACCATTCACCTTTAAAAAAAGTTAAAAATCCCGGAGTTGCTGCATAACCATAATCCACTACATAGTATTTGCCTAAAACAAGATATTCATACATTAGTCATAATTTGTAACTATAAATATGATCATAAAGAAAATTACGCCACCAAGTATTTGTTTGTAACTATACAAGCAAATACATGGTGGCGGCTGAGGAAATTCCAAGTGAGGAGTCTCCAATGCTACTGAAAGCACCCGACAATCATTGGCAAAACCTTCCTAACCAGCATATACAAAAATAAATTTCATATCAAATAAACAAACGCACATCACATTCTGAGTGGCGATGCATTTCCTACCTCTAAATAGGATTTGCTTTGACAGACGCATGAATATGGGTGCCATCAATAGCGCTTATACAGTTTTGTCATTTTATCAAATACTAGTATTATACAAGATTATCAACAAAATAAAATTGATGGTGTAAAGGAATATATGAGAATTCTACCTTGAAGTAACATTTATGGTTATGATCCATAAAAATCTCCTATCGGAAAACATCAAAAGAATGTGGTATAATAACCTCTTTTGCCAATTTGAAAACTGCTTGCAATACTTTAGTGAAGTATTTGCTGATAGTTTGTCCCGAACGTTGGAATCTCTTACATAAATCTCTATTTGAGTTCTTGTGACAAATCATAGATAAAAAAATCTCGATTTGTTCATCTACCCCAATATATCAGCTATCTTTCAATCAACATTTTTCCTTCATTAGACCATAAAGGTTGAGAGAGACATGTCTCTCCATTCTAAAAAGCTTCATATACTCTTATCAAAATGCCCATAAAGAACCTCCCTTATCCAGTGCGGTCTTGATAAGTTCTCTCACGTGCATGGACATATCCACTGTAACAGTGGCCAACCATGCTATCAGTATATTAAGATCAAAATCACCAAAATCTTGCTCAATCGATTCAACTGATACTACTTAACCATTACACATGCTACTTTCACCCCCATTCATATTACCTATATCATCACACAAAATAAGAACGTAAACCCATTAGATAATGACTCTAATAGTAATTAACAATAGCAATAATGTCATCAAAATTGCAACTTAAAAAAAAAAAAAAAAACAAAGTCTCAAATACATAAGTCATATAATAAAATTAAGTAAAATATAAATCTATAGCATATTTCTTAACAACTACTTAAAGAGATTCAAGAAGTTCACGTCTCCTTTCAGGTAGAGAGATGATGAAAGCCTCTCTCCAAGTAGCATTAAAGCATATGCCTGATTCACAGCTTTTTTGTAAATATTATACTCCAAATCAGGCATGCCATTTAGAACGGCAACCACAACTCCTATGGAGTAAAGGTCTACAGGAGATGGGGCCTATGAGGTTACGGAGCCACTTGTTGATTGGGCCGTCCTGAATTTGATCATTTCTTAAATGGTTTTGTAGGTGCCATTAACATCATAGTTGTTACTCTTTCTTCTCATCTTGAAATTTGGAATCATATTCAACTCGTGCTTCTCACAAATTGGGGTGGTAGTCCCGTTAGATGTAAAAACTCATTTTCAACATAGTGTTCATTAGATTCTTCCGAATCACCTATCGTAGCACCACCACCATTGTCGCCACTAACACCATTGTTTTCTCCCTCCGACACCACTAAGTCTTCTACATTTCCTGCTACATACTCCCTAGTAGCATATGTATCACCAAACACAACATAAAGATCTGGATACTGAGGAAACCCATCATTCTTGAATTTAGCCCATTCACTATTATCCTACAAATTTCATAGTAATGGCATATATTAACAATATAATTGAAGCTTACATCTATAATAAGAACAAATGGACCCAAGTAAAATGATACATTGATGTGAGAATTCCATACACTTGGATCATCCACAATAACCGTTTCGATTACATTATCCCATCCAAATCCAGATTGTGAAAGAAGCTTCTTAAAACTACTATACTGTCTCTTTAGTTTGTTTACCATATTCTTCTACTGAATTACATTAAATTGGAGTTGTGTTTTTTTATTGAACTTGGCATGTATGTTGTTCCACCATACTTTATTGTAGGTACATGTGGGGCAATTTCCCTTTTTCACATCTTTTACCAACAAACTTATAAGCAAATTGATTAAAAGCTCAATCCACTTTGCTAGAAATGTTTCTTTGTAGGGTGCCATTTAACCTTAACTGATTGAGTATCCAATGAATCATATCAAATGATGTACCAATTGAAGAACAAAAGATTTGATGTTAGGATCATATCAATGTAATATTCTATGACTGTTAATAAAATAAAATGCACGAAGAAAATTGAAAGAGAACATCCCCATATCAAATTATATAAGCAAGCATATATTGCTCTAAGATGCTCAATAGTCCATGAAAACCCAGTATTCTTTGCAAACTCATGTTAACTACAGCTGCAATATGATTTTTGCATACCATCCCTCAGATCATCTACTTCTACCGACAATAATCAACGTTAAAAGCATTTTCATTAAAACACATCAACTATATATGAAGCATCAATTTTATCAGAAACTATCATTCTAGAAACTACAAAAAGCCATCCTACCCAGCTCTTGCGTCAAAGTTACAAATGCCGGGGTTCAAGTCCATCAAGGTGAGCCCAAGTCCCTAGTGCTCGTGCTTGATTCGTAGTGGCCAAGTGCAAGAAACATTGGCTAAATGTGCCCAGCAGTAACTCTCGCGCCCAAGTCATTGAGACTTTGGCAAATGGATATCCCTTACATCACATGAACATCGGACATCGCAAATCAAGCTTATCCTTCGAGACAAAGGAAAATAGCTTTTAATTCATTTTTGGATTTTAATCAAACACTAGATAATATCGTTATTTTTCTTGAAAAAATGAATTCTTTAGAAATGGCAAATTTTCCATAAAACAAACGGGACAAAAACTATGGCCTTTTTACCAACTTAAATAGATCAATTAGTTGATTGAGTAGTGTCACCGAACAAAATGTACGTTGATCGGGTAAACTCCCCACGATGAGAAAAGATTAAAAGAAATTATGCTAATTAAAAAGAAAAAAATGATTAAAAATTTAAACAAACGTACTTGCTAATGTGGGTTTTGTACGAAGTTATATTAATTAGGTGATTAAGTAGCGTCACCAGACAAGAGATAGTTGGATCTGGTAAATCGTCTGCAATATTAAAAGATTAAAAGAAACAAGGATAAAAAATTTAAGGAAAGGAAAAAAAAAGGTGTAAAATTTAAGAAAAAACAGAGCAAATTTGGGACATTGAAGAGATTGGTGGGTGGCAAGGCCATCGATCTTCTCCCGAGTCTCGACAAAGAGCTGGTGACCTTCCCCTCCGTCGTGAGTTCTTTCCTTTTCTGAAATTTTTTTGGCCTTTTTCTTCTAATTTTTTTTTCAAATTTTTTATTTGGCCAATGCAGTGACCATGTTAACATTATTTTCCTTCAAAAAAATATTACAAAAAGAAAGTCAAGTCAATGTTTTCGGTCACTCTAAGTTAATGAAATTAACGAAAGCATTTGATTATATTAATTTAATAAGTTGTAAGACTTAATAACACTTTTTTTATAGGGTTAATACTCTGAAAAACCCCCAACTAGTACACGTGTGACAAATTTACCCTAAACCAATTTTTTTTTACTATGAAAAACCTAAACTAATACACACGTGACAAATTTACCCCGACTGACCATAAAAAACCTTAAATTGGTCATTTACCCTAAACTAATTTATTTGACTGCCAAAAATCACAAATTGATACATTTGTAACAAATATAATCCTTGTTAAATTGAATTAATATCACAAAAAAAATCACAAAAATTGTAAACTGTGACAACAGAGAGTAAAATCCCAAATTGATACATTTGTAACAAATATAATCCTTGTTAAATTGGATTAATATCACAAAAAAAATCACAAAAATTGTAAACTGTGACAACAGAGAGTAAAATTCCAAATTAGTATACCAGTCAATTGTCACGTGTCATTTAACTTAATAATTTTGCAGTAAAATTTCACGGAAACTAATATAAGGTAAATTTATCACAAGTATACCGGTTTGTAGTAAATTTGTCAAATGTATACCGGTTTAGAGTTTTTGGTGATCAAAAAATTAGTTTTTGGTAAATTTATCATGGGTATACCAGTTTAAGGTTTTTCAGGGTATTAATCATTTTTTTTTATAACTATTAGAACTCAACACCACTTCACAATAATTTTAAGGATTTTCAATTTACTTATCACTTTATTTGCATGTTTCGATTTAAGAGGCGGGTAATCTCTTTTCATATTCTTTTTGCGGAGACCACATAAAAGGAATCCATGACTCGAGATACAAGTCGACATAATCTCATAATTACAATGATACTGTCAGCCTAAGCCTACCAAGCACCTATATATTCCACCCTTTAATAATTTATTCAACTATAGGCAAATCAATCCTAATTCTCAAGGAATAATAAATAATGTGTTTCGTGCGCACATGCATGTAGAGGGAGTTCTAAACCCTACAAAATGAAGAAAAAGAAAATCTATTAATGGATACCAAACTGAAAGCACTAGTCTCCCCACTATCAAGAATTAGTGGAAAATTAATTGGGTTTAGTGGAGAGGAAAAGTACTAACAAAGTCCTAAAAACTTATTGTAGCTTATTGTATTAGTGTAAATTCAATTCTAAATTTTTTAATTTGATCAATTTAGTCCTATATCTTTCACATTTATGTCAATTTTGTCAATCTAGCCAATTTTAATCGAAAATCGCTGACATAAATGTTAATTATCCTATGTGGTACGATCAACTAGTTAACATGAAGTTTTTTTGATAATATATCAATATTATCTTTATTTTTTATGATTTTTTCTATTTTCTTTTTTTCTCTTTATTTTGATTTTGGGTTGAGGGCCGGTGAGGGTCGCCGGCCTGACTCTAGGTGAGGGCCGCAATGCCCTCACCTAGGGCTAGCGATTTTAGCTGGCTACCCTTGCAAGCCCTCAACCCCCAAAAAAATTAAAATGAAAAAAGGAAAAAACATAAAAATATTAAAATATTATTTAAAAAAATGTCCATGTCATGTAAAACGGCCGACGTTTACATCAACAATTTCCGATTAGAATTTATCAAAGGGACTAAATCAACACAAATGTAAAAGGCTTATGATTAAATTGGTCAAACTGAAAGGCTTATAATTAAATTGACATCAACTCAATAGCTTTAAAACTACTTTTTGATACTTCTCTCTTCGGCAGAGTATTTCCAAATTAAAATCGTGGAGATTGATAATATAAAAAAAGGGTTAAACACATCATCTTTCACATCGTGATTTAATCACCTTAATCTAATCACTCAGTTGAATGATCCGATGCAAGGGAAGGAAGCAGGTGGAGCCAGATGGAGACAAGAGGTTGGGGAGACGTGATGGGGGCAGGGGCAGCGGCCCGACACGGCGCATGTGAGGATTCAAATCCGAGCGGTTCTTCCGCTTTTTTTTGTTGTATTGATGACGACCACGACGGTGTCGTCGGACACGGTCGCTGTTCGTGGGGGATGCCTGCATCCGTACGATCGAGCAGGGGCTTGTCTTTGCCCCATTTTCGCATGGACAAAAGTACTATGCGGTATCAATGCATCGTCCGGAGACCATCAATGCTTTCCGGATTGATTTGGTAGTGCCGGTTGGAACATTTTTGAATCCGCGGCCATGGAGTGTTCCCTAAGCGACTCGCGAATTTTCAATGAGCTCAAGGTTGATTATGAAAGGAATGTTTCGGTGGGTTACAATCATGGCTCGATTGAGTCGGATTGTGAGCACCTGGAGTACCCTCGATCCTCCTTTTTAGCTGTCCGATCTATACTAACATATGCTCTTTTGCTCTGCTCTCGAGTCGATGGTTTACGAGCTTGGGTTTGCTAACAACGAGTATTTTTTGAGACCTTCATTTGCAAGAAGGTCCATGATGATCAGTAACATCGGGATCGACCTGTGGAGTGACTTACTTTTCTTTATTAACCATATAAGCATGACAGGATTTTTCCCATTCTTTTTATGATTTAAAAGCCTTTTTTTAAGATATGCACATTTCAAGACGCACAAACAGCTTGTAAAGTTACTATAACCAACTAAATTACTTTTTGTATATTGCAATTGCTGTTCATCAAATTCTGGACGTTGAGTGAAGGACACTACGAAAATTGAGAATTAAAAAATACAAAAATTCGAAAATTTTATGTTTATTTTTGATTATTTGGAACTTTCCTTGCTTCACCAGGTAGGATCTTTATTTTTTATCGGTTGGGCCACGACAACAAATAGAAAAGCTGAGTTTTGGAGCTGTCATTTGGCCCAGGCTGAGGAATCGCTTTTTGTCTCGATATCAGCCATTCATTTGGTTTCTTCTCCTTTTATAAAAAAAAAAATTAAATTCCAAGAGGGGAAAGTTAGGGGAAAATGTGTATTTTCTTGGCTTTGGCAGTTCTGGTTTTTGGGCACAACATGCATGGTCGATGGGGATTTCCTCATCTTTGAATGTTGCAACCATGTGTTGCCAATTATTAATTTCCCCACCAACTTATTAGTGTCCCTTTGCTATGAAATATCAACGTGGACATGTCTGGGATTCCGAATCGTAACCCCATCTATTATAGACATGCAATTATTTGCAGTCACATCTAAAATCCGCTTGATCGCCAAGGCTTGACCCGTTCAATACGAGAAATTTCTCCTTTTTTTTATTATCATTAATGCCCTTCATTTATCGCAATCATAAAAACAGACAATTGTTAATTAGGGTCTATAAATGCAAAGATAGAGATCGCTAAAATAAATTGCAGGTAAATTGCTGATGTGAGTCTTTATTTATCAACTTTGGTCGATTCAAGTCCCTATGTAAAGATTTAGGTCGATAAAGCCTTAAATGTTATGTTTTTATCGGCTTAATGTCGTGCGGTTGACCTCATCACTAATTTCGTATTTCAAATTCATTTTAGATGGGACTTGTGTTTAAATGACAACCTTATCGATGTAAACCACGTCCATCATGGCTGTCTGTAATAGTTTTTTGGCTAATTATTTACCTTTGGCTTTAATTTTTTAAAATTCAAAATCCAACTTTGTTGTTATAAAGAAATCGTATATTTGAGGGAAGGGAAAATGGAACGCGTGTAGAAAATGGGGTAACATAAAATGTCTTACGAGAAAAAATGTACAAAAAAAAATATTAAAATTTCCACATTTTTCTTCACCTTTTTGCTCTTTTCTCTCCAGCAAATTCCAAACGAAGCATTGGGGTCACTTAAAATTGTTCCTTAATAATGGTTTTAGCTTGCTCTGAAGCCACCTCAATTATGGTATAAATAGCTCCAAATGGACGAATCTTGTCGAACAGTGACTGAATAGACTAGTGGTAACCTGTGGTGCTGATCAAATACTACTTAATATTAACATGGTGACGCAAACAATTTAATTAATTTATTTCTTGCCTCAACATGAAAAAAAAAAAGAATAATAACCACCGGCCGTGATAGTTCCGCTGGGTAGGCTTTAGTGACCCTTTACGTAGGAGGGGAGAGGTCCGAAGCCCTTACAACGCAAGAGGGTTGGCGTGAGACGCTAGATGTATTAAGAGTGACGCCGTGGTGATAGGTCCTGTACTAGCATCACCAGGAGGTTTACGGCGCAACTGTCGGCTGCAAGCCGGTTCCTCCTGTCTAAAAAAAAAACAAAAAAAGAATAATAGATAAATTTCATAGTTAATGATCTTCAGCGAATTATGTTATCACTTACTCGAACATATTCGGAATGAATATTACATTTTACTCTTTTGCAATTTGTATAATACACACATTTCGACATTTTCCAAAATGTAAAATATTTGAAGCCCTCGCAAATGAATTCACTGTAATTCTTTGAATTTTGGATAAGCTTTGGAATTTTGCTGGAAAATTAAAAATTCGGACATTTCAAAAGGCCATCATAATTTTCTCTCTCTCTTTCTCTCTCTTGCACTCTTCAGTTGAATTATTAAGCCCCTTTGCATCAAATCAAGTAGCACGTTCGGACCCCAAAGCCCAAGGGCACAAGTCAATTAATTCGGCGTCTATCATTTCCTGTCCCCTCGCCATTTGTTGGCCAAAGCAATCTTTGTTCCTGAAAAAAGCAAAAAAAAAAAACTGCTTTAACTCTGATTTACTCTGAAAATCTTACAATCTTTTCTTGGAATAATTACTTGAACTTCTCATGGAAGCTTGGTGGCATATAACCATGAAACGAGTAGCTTTTTTGAAAGATTTTCCTAACTTTTAGGTCTATAATTGAAGGATAAATGCTGCATTTCATATAGTTGATAACACAAAAAGTATGGTCAAAATTTCCGGCTGGGCAACTAGCCACAAGACAAAAAAAAAAGGAAGAAAAGAAAGAAAGAGAAAAAAACAAAAGATAAAAGATAAACAAAAGCATTAAATTATTATTAAAAAATTATTCACCAGTCGGCAGCTACATATATCTAGTTAAAATTAGCCAAATGATGAATATAAAAATGTGTATGACTCATTTAGCAAAAAAGAAAAAGTTTAAGATTAAATTGACACAATTACAATAATTTTTTAATTTTTTTGGTAATTTTTCCATTGAGCAATTGTTTTGACCGTCAAATTTGTTTAGGCCTTTTCAAGTATTGACTTCGACGAAAAAAAAGGGGGTTGTCTTCGCCTTGGGCAGGAAGATAAAAGGCGAGAGAGGAAGGAAAACATGGCTTTGTTCCTATGTTTATTCCCAAATGGAATTCCCTATGTGCCTGTTTGGTATGCGGTTTTGCTCTTTATTAATGTTGTGACGTTCCCCGTTTGACTATAATGTAAGTTCGTGTAAATGAAACTTTACACAATTTAATACATTGGCCTATGAATGCACTTAATTTTCTTTCGTAACTTTTATATACTAACAATTGTTTTTTTTTTTTTTTCATTTTACAGATTTTGGAGGGAAAATAGATAGAGATCGATTAATGGGCTTTCTTTTGTCGAAAAAAATTATATTCTTTACTCAAAATGATACATGAGAAGAAGTACATAGTCTCAATGACAAAGTAAATCGAACCAAAGCAAGAATATTGAAAAGCAAAGCCAAATGCATAAAACGATGAGGATCAATGAAGCACTAGCAAATTTAAGCACACACTCATTCCACAAGAATGTATATGTCAAGCAAAATAATCAATGGCCGATCATTGAGTCTCGTCTCTTTGTCATTGATGAGCACACATTAAAAATTTATTCTCTAATAATTATGATGTTGCTAATTGGTAGTACGCACCTAGGTTCGATTTTGTTTACACCATTGCCTTACGAAACAATCAAAAGAAGTTGAATAAACACAGATCTAATATGTGAATGAACAAATCTTCATAATTCAAAGAGACGGAAAAACTCCAGCGATTATCATTAAAGCTAAGGGTAGAGGATTTGTACATAAATAGAGTAGAGGGGTGTCGAATCCCCAAAAATATATTTATTAAACTTCCAAATCTAAATTGAGAGAGGATAACATTCGGATCTAGAACTAGATCATGAGAATTCAAACTCTCAAATCAAGGACCATATCGGGAGAAAGGAGCTCCCAAATCCAAATCAAAATAATAAACAAGAAAAGAATGATAAAATGCAAACAAATTCAACAAAAAGAGGGAAAGTTGTGTTCGGCATAGTCTTCTATATGCTACGTTAATGCATTTACCACTCTCATTTTTCTTCTCCGCATAACATGGATACGAAGGTCCTTTATTTCATCCTTTTATCTCATGTGTGCAAATCTTAATTATCATAGCCGTACAAAAATAAGCTTTCAAATTAAAATTGTAACTAAAAACGTCAATTTTTGAGAACACGCTTATATTAGATGCTTTTGGAGCAACTGAATTTTCACGGAAAAAGGATTCGTCGATTAGTTCTGTGCTTGTCGTAGGTCATGAAAATATGATCGAACTAAGTAAAAAAAGAAATGAATCTATAGAAAACTGTTTATATGGACTATAACTTCATCGAGCAAAGTATTTTTCCTTTCGCTTTATATATATATTTTTTGTTAATTTAAGTTTCTCCACCGTTTGAAATCGTTCCACCAGAAATAATGAGATCAGTCCTGCAAAATTGAACTCGTGAGTTTCAATAATTACTTGGAGTGCATGAAATGATGAGACATCATATGTAACAAGATCAATCGAGTGCTCAAAGAATTTTGATATCTCGTTTGTTTTTATGGAGAAAATATTTCGGGCATGTTCGGGAAAGCTTCTATCTGTTGTCCCTCGCCTTTAGTATTAAGCTGTGCATGTCAATTCCTAAATCAAGTCCATTACATCATAGAAATGTTAAAGTCAATTACTCAATGATATCATGCTTTTTATATCTTGGGAAAGTTGTTTGGGGCTTTCGGCCATTGGATCACTGAAAGATTTATTGCGGCATTGGTTTGAAAAAAAAAAAAAAACACTTAAAGCATTTATATGACATGCGTGTGAAATTAAAATCACGACACGTTATAATTGAAATTTTAGGACCAGCAATGTTGGACACAACCGATCCACACGATACAAATACAATATAGATTGTTCAAATAAATTCCAAATATGACATTATACGATAAGCCTTTATATTACACGAATTACCACATTTTATCTTAATTTAATAACCTGAAATGCAAAACGTGGAGAATGCCTCGTAAGTTTGAGCTCGTAAAAGGAGACACATATAATATAATCGGTTGGTACATATTAGAGTTCTAGGGTTTTCTTTAAGCCTAATTAAGGCCAGACAACACTTCAATCATTGTAAATTCTTTATCCTCCATTTTTATAGTGATATCTTGGCGATCGGCTCTCTTGTTGCATAGGCACTATACATTTAGATCATAACACGTAAATTTCTAATGTTCTTATATTTCAAAAATGCATTAAAACTCCTAACACTTATTATGAAAGTGCAATTGATTTTTAAATTACAATCAAGTCTTAAAATTTGTCATAAATCTGCAATTAAATTATGAATTTTTCAAAAAATATAATCTAATCCTAAAACTTATCACAAAGTGTCATCGAGCTTTAAAACTTTCGAAATAAAAAGTGCAATCAACTTCTAAAATTCGTTATGACGTGCAACTATATCTTAACAAGCATTTTTTTTAAATTTTAAAATTCAATTGCACTTTCGTACTTTCTTTCGAATTACAAGACTTGAAAGTCAATAGTTTTGTAACCACCCACTAGGGTGGCTCTGCTGGCAGGGTGCTCCCTCTCCCGGAAGGGAGGTCGAGTGTTCGACTCCCTTGGGCTCCCGCAAGGTGATGCGCAGGAGGCTGACAGAGATACCTAGGTGACTTACTCGGTGCATGCGTGTGGTGGCTAGCACGTGTACTCCAGGGTTTACTCTCCGGCTGCCGGCCATGCGGGGGTTCCTGAGATACCAAAAAAAAAAAAAGTCAATAGTTTTGTAGAATCCGTGAACACGATCACGACACGCGAACACGAATTGCAAGCCAGCTCCCTTTCTTTTTCCAGGGCTATAGAAGTGACCCCCCGTGCTTGTCGTCATAAAGAGGACACTCTCCGCGAGAGAGAGAGAAAGAGAAGCAGCTCAAGCAAGCACCTCTCCACCTCCCAAAACTCTCTCTTTCTCTCTCTTCCCCCCGCCGGAGGCAGTGCAATGCGGTGACACGGACGGCGGCGACGGCGAGGAGAGATGGAAGCTTCAAAGTGGTCCGACGGGTGGTCGCCGATGGGAGCTCCGGCGGTGAGGCAAGAGCACTGGCGGCACTTCGACAACTCGGTCAACGCCGTGTCGTTCGGGTTCGTCGCCACCGCCATCCTCATCTCCATGTTCCTGGTCATGGCCATCTTCGAGCGCTTCCTCCGGACCAACTCCCCGGAGTTCTCCGCCGCCGCAGACGCCGGGGGCGATCCGGGGCGCCGCGGCGGCGGCGGAGGAGGAGGCGGCGACCTCGAGTCCCAGATGGGGTTCAACCCGAAGCTCAATTACCCTTCCCCGAAGGTTAGTTCGGTTCAAGCGAAGGCATTGTTTTTTGAACTTCCATTTTCACCGTTCTCTTTCTTTTCTGGCTCTGGTTTTCGGGATCAGTCCTTTTTAAGCTCGTTTATGTTCTGAGTAACGTTTCAACTGCAATCTTAGCAGAGGACAGAGCACATTCTGCCCTCTGCTGGGTTCGCATTCTGAGAGATTTTCTCTCGCCTTCTCTGTTCTTGTTCTTGTTCTTCGTCCCCGGGACATAAGTTTTCTTGATGACCCAAATGGGAAATCGGGTGTTTCCAAAGGATGATGTTTGGGAGCGGATCCCGGCCATGGGAGATGGCATTTGCTATGGGGCTGATTTGCTCTTTGGTTTGGGATCATTTCTGACAATTTCTGGATGTTATTTGCTTTTCCCTTTTCCTTTTTCCTTTTTCATTCGCTGCACGGTGTTCTCATTAGTGGCCTGACAAAGTCTCGATGCAAAGGCTCCATCTCTCTCTCTCTCCCTCTCCCTCCCCATGTTACTGTGGTTTTTGTTTTTACTGGTGAACTTGGTTTTACCCCCTTCGTCTCCTTTTTCTGTTTTCTGTCCTCTCTTTTGTTCTTTTTCTCTTAGTCAACTGGATGATGTTGGCGTCAAGCAGGGAACCCTTTGCGCTAAAATTGTCATTGCTCGTGAGTAAAAAAAGTTATCTACGAGACTTACAGCTGACACTGCTTTGCACTAACACTGTCATGATTCCCCTTGTCTATCCCAGTTACTTGAACTTTTTCATCAGAGATACAACAGCGTTGCGATATGGAAAATCTAAAGTGCGATATGCCCACATTGTATAAAGAACTCATGTGCTCCCTGACTATCGTTTGGTCATTTAGCACCATCAATGTCGATTGAAGACGATTGGACCTTTTTAATCCTCTGCTGTTCCTTCTCACACTGACCAAGAAAGGAGAACATGATTGTGGTGAAGTGCAAATCTTTGTTTAAGTTCTTGCTTTATCTGAACCAGCAGCTAGCACAATCAAGATAGGGATGAGATATACCACCTTTTTTAGAAGTCCCGTTTTGTGGTTTTATTATTTTTAGTAGGGTTAGGGTATTATACTATTGGAATCTGAGTTAAGGTGTGGTGTAAAGCTTCCATCATTACTAGGATTCAAGCACTTATGAAGCCAATAGAGTGGTCCAGCTTGAATTGTTTTTGGCCGAATTTGTCTAATTATTCGCGGCAGAGCCCATAACTTTGCATCTTGTCTGGCCAGTAAGTGAAGTCTTTGCTTTACCATGAAGAATGTGTCGGAAAAGGCATTTTTATATTTGTGCACCTGCATCAGGAGATGGCAGGTGGCGCATGGCAGAGTTCGAATTGTCTATTCCGTGAAAGCAGCATGACATTGACGAAAATGTAGGGGTTTTCAGTACGACATTAGGCCTGATTTCAAACCAAGAGGGTGTTATTTGTAATTAATTAAGACAGATCTGTTTCTGTATGAGGAGAGCGAAAACTTGAGTAGTTCTTCAAGCAGGGTTTGAAGTAGTTCTTCAAGAAGATGATTTCACTGCCCTCGAACTACTGCTATGCTACAGTTTAGAAATGTTAACGCAGTGATGACTGGGGATACTAGATTGCAATTCGGAGGACGTTTTATTGCGCGACATGTTCTTGTTGACAGATGTTCTCTCTGTTCAAGATATTGGCTATACTGATGCCCGTGATTTGTTTGTGAAGTTTTTTGTGTCCTGTTTCGTTTACTGCCTAGTACCAAAGCTTTCCATACCCGATACAGAGTCGACATAATACCCAAATGTAGCTGCAATTTGTTACTAAAAAACTCAGTGGCTGCTGCACCAATGCGATCTTCTGTTATGTTGCTGTATTGAGCCCTTTTTGTATAAGGGCCTGGTTAGATCTAGCTGTTGCTCCATTGTGTTAGTTAATCGCCATCGCGCACTCAACATTTGCTTTGACATGCTTTACATAGCACTAAATGGATGTCGTACTTGCAGATGACTGTCTACACAAGCGGCGTCTCCGTTGTTATGCCGGGGGACAATATTCCGACCTTCATCGCATGCCCAGCTCCTGTGCCTTGCCCACCAGAGCGCGCCTCCTGGCCTCTCCATCAACATATTCCCTTCCCTCATCATCCAGCACAAGGCACTAGCTCGAACAGAAGCTCATCCTCCGCTCAATAACAAGCAGACATGGGGAATGACAGATTTCGTCGCGAGGATTGTGGTGATTTACGATAGGTTCAGAGCACAAGTTGCCAGCTCTCAGAAGCGGCACCCCAAACCCGGAAGCATGTCTGCCGGAGATAGAGGTTGGGATGCTCTATTTTTTACTCCTGAGCTCTTGTATTTGATGTACATAAGATTCTCGAGGTTAGGCCTGTGGCTAATTTATTCTGAGTCATCCTGCAAAGTTGCAGAGAAGCCCTGTATGAGATTTAGTAATGCATAGTCCATCTTTGAAGAATGTTGTCATCTGGCAGGTTGGTACTATGGCAATTGACCTTTTCATCAAAATATATTTCTAAAAAAACTATATTATAAAAAATAGGCTTTAGGGTCGCTCATGACCCTCTTAAACCTAGTACAACTGACGCTTCGCATAGTATTTACTTTCTTTCAGAATTTAATTTGTCATAAATAATCAAAGCCAGAGCAAATTTTGCACCCATTATAAAGCCAAGTCGAAATTCAATATGTGGATAAAAGAATTTGAAATGCATTTTTCGAACACATAAAAGGTCATTGAATTTAGAGATTATTATATTTTATCAATTGCTAAACTTCTTCTTATAATAATGTTTTCGCTAAAAGTGATTTTTTTTTTTGGGTCAAAACAAAAAGTGAAAATTGACTTAGTAGGAAGATTACACCGAAACTACAATTTGACAATGAAAGAGAAGATTATACCCTATTCCAAAGATAACTAGCCCTTGCTATAAATATATATTTAGTTTTATATACTGATTTTAATAACGGAGATACATAATATAAAAGACCTTTTTGAAAAGATATCCATATCTTTGCTCAAAAAAAAAGAAAAAGATATCCATATCAAGAATACATAGATTATTCAGTATAGCCGATTGAAGTTAAAATCAAAGATATCCATTTTGTTTTACTTATGTCGTTTAATTATTGCAATAAGCATCGGTTTGTTTATCTATTCTAAAATGAAAGACGTGACACATAGAGTCATCCTCATAATCAAAGGTGTTACCATATTTATCATGTCATTTATTTTAATTTATATATGAGCTAGTTTGCGGAACATATGAATAAAATTAATTCACCTAAGCCCAAAACGGAAAAAAAAAAAAAGAAAGAAAAAGGGGTTCCGATTCTGGTGCATTACAATATGCCTATATAATTGAAAAATATCATAATATTGTAATATCATAGGTTCATAGTATCTATTTCTATTGGTAAATAACTACAGCATGACAGGGGATAATCTAGTCACAAAAGTTAGGGAAAAAAGTAGGAAAAAAAATCCCATGTGATTTTGTTCAAATTTTTAGATTTACCATATGTTTATCTAAAATATTTCAGTTTACTTCAATTTAATTAAATGGACCAACTTTATTTACTTCTATAAGCTACATGTAAATAAGCTATCTTATTATGATTTTTTTACAAAAACTCTCATGTTTCTTTGTCTTCATTTTTCAAACCAGGAATTCTAGGTAAATTAATTTTTTTTAATTGGATATAGCCTCATTGTAATCTTTCAATTAAGTGAAATGTATATGTTCAAAGAAACTTTGCATGATGAAAATAATTTTATACTTAAAATTATATCAAATTTTATTTGCTCTCAAGAAATGGAAATATTCACATTCAATGAATTATATTTTTAAGAGGAATTTCACTTAATGAAATAATTCTACAACGAATATTGTGAAATTCTAATATTTAATAAAACAAACATGTTATAAGGTTGCTTAAATTTTAATTTTTAATTTTTAAATGTTCTTTAAATTTTCGAAGTGAAACAATTTATTCAATGTTGCCTTATTATAATTATTCTAAAATGTATTTCAAAATTCATATTCATATTTTTTAAAGTTGAATCTGTACAAATTCTAGCACGACTTTCATTATTTATGACAGATGGATTTTCAGAAAAGAAAATATCGGGAAAAGTTATAGAAATTTAAACACTTTTAAAAATAGAGTAAATGTGATTAGGATAAAGGTGGCGATGACTAGGTAATCTCTGCCCCAACTGACACGGCAATAAGAAACCTATTTTGGTAAATAGTTTAGAGAGAGATCTATTTCAGAAATTAGTTATGGAAAAATATCTATTTTGGATTAAAAGTCAATTCTCATTTGGAAAAACAAGGATGACGACAAAATTAATGGTCCACTTGTTTTAATGAAAACTGTTTTCAGGAAATTACTCTCCAACTTTCTGGTATTTGAATGACAAAAAATTAATTGATATACGTAAAACGTTTCCTATAAATTCAAAACAAAAAGTTTAAATTGGAGGAAATGATTTTCTCTTCGGTAAGAAAGAAATCATTTTTCTGAAATCATGGAAAATATTTGTCTTTACATAAAAATTTGCTGTGAAACAAACGCACACTAAATTGGAGATTAGTTTCGAGAATTGAAAATCCAAATAAAAAATATATTTCCCGAGGCATATATAAGAAAGGGTCTAGAACGATCCCAAGAAATGACAGAGCAGAAGCGTGAATCTAGGTGCGGTCATTGTCTAGTGCACGACCTTTTCGGACAATAAGAATTGAGCAATGAGATTCACTTAATTGATGTGGAAGTTTCGGCGTTCTACACTCCTCGTGTAAGTCGGGATACAAACAAAGCTTGTCATTTAAGAAAATCACGGCATGGAAAACCGAAGGAGACGCAAGTGTTTCTTGTCGTTCATGACCATGAACACCAAACCCTACTTGATTACAAGTATTTGATTTGTATTTGCATTATCACCAAGAGACAAATCTCAAATCTTACAAATGAGCAGCAGAAGCTTAAAGACAACCACCTCTTTCTCGTCTCTTTCCCTCTGTTTTGCGTTCCATGTGATAATTACCTCATGTGACAGTGATATATATGACTAATAAGTCAATCAAAAGTGAGAACAAATTTTATTTGGCCCCACGTAAAATGAAATCCATTGCATGCGGGCAATGATGAGCGTGCATAAAGTGAGGCGGTAGGGAAACTTCAGTTTGGCGGCAGGAAGTTTTCATGTCGATTTGTCTTGATTTACTTACCACTCTTAACTCTGGTTACTTGGTTCTTTGAGGTTGAGTGTTATTTCACTTGTTAGAGCATTTAAATATTAAATCATGTGTTCATCTAATGATGTAAGTTTTTGGATAAATTATTGGTGATCCCACAACATTTTATATGGTATTTAAGTTAAACATCTTACTCCTAAACCTTAGACCAAAGTCCACCCTTTGTATGAGGGGAACGTGAGAATATTAAATCGTGTCTTTATCTGATAAAAGAATTTCACATGTCTATCTTTTAGAAAATCAATGGCAACATGATAAAACCGATTAGACATTAGTGGAGAGAGCGGCTAGCACAATGGTCTCATGCTCGTTTACCTTCCATAGGACTTGAGTTCAAATAATTAGAACAAATCTCATGAGGAAACCTTTACACCCTCAACTGAAGAGAGGTGTAATTTTCGAGTCAGAGATGATCATCATTCAGACCTAACTTTGAGGTTGAGATCGAATTTTATTCTCGAACTTGTCCATTATTACTTTTTTATATTTAAATCTTCAGGTTCAGTCAAGTTATAAATTTAATGCATTCAATTGTCCTAAGTTGAATGCATATTGTCTTTTTAATCATAGAGGCCAGTTTTTTAGGGTTCAATTGGAGAACGTGTTAAGTAGCAAAATGAGTGATGCGAGATCAAATCTACGGAAAGATTGAGATTGATATGGGATTATTATCTTTGTGATTTTGGTGCTATGATTGCATAGCAGGTGCTATCATTAAGCTTTATAATCTTTACATATATCCCATTTCATTTTATTGTAAATAAGGTTATTACAGGATTTGTTTGAGTGTTAAAGTTATTGAGATCCCAATCCTCAAAACACTTGGATTTTCAAACTGGGTTCCTCCTCGAAGCTGCTGCCACTTGATGTCAGGTCGCAAAGAAATCAATTAGCTTTGCAACCAAGTCTAGCGGTACACGATGTGCCTCCGACCAGACTAGGAACTAGGAAGGCGGATTTAGAGCTCCTCTCATAATGGTTTTTCTTTTGTCGGGCTCCTTTCAGAATGTCGGGCTTGTTAAGTATTATAATCCATATGTTTAGTAATATATGATTTAAAACTATAATATTTTAATGGAGTGGCTAATTCAATTTTAAATATTTTAATAATTTATCAATATTATCCTCTCGTGGGCAAGGACTGTTGTCGTGGCCTCTAGCAAAAGCTTGACCCTTGCGGCTTCTAGCAAGGTTCACCCTTGCCCAAACCACCCTAGGCAAAGGGGGCTCTTTGAGGCTTGGCAATTAAATAAAGGACATAGGAAATAAGGAAAAAGGAAAGAAAATTTCCAATTTTTTTAAAAAAAGATCAATATCATGAAAAACCTAAGAATGGTATATTAGTAATAAATTTACATAAAACTAATTTTTTTCACTAAAAAACCTAGTACACGAGTGATATATTTACTCTCCGTTAACTTCTGTCAAATATTGTTGTTAAATTGCCAATTTGGATGCAATTTCACGTGGATCAATTAATGAGTTAATATTACAAAAAATCTTAAACTGATAAACTTATTACAAATTTATCCTAAATTTATAATTTGTGACAAATTTACTTCAAACTAATTTTTGAATCACTAAAAATCACATACTGGCGCATTCGTGACGCAATTATCCTCTGTTGATTTCCGTTAAATTTAGCTAGAATTCTAGATTTTCTTCCTCTCCATCAAATCCTTCATTGCCGTCTTTGCCTAAGGTCGGCGAAATTGCAAATACCATTTAACAAGAACTCTTAAATGACACTTTTAGTAAATCTAATAGTACTCTTGACAAAATGGCTCAATTATAGAATCCGGAATGTTGTAATTGTTAGAATCCCTAGATTTATGAAGAAAAGTTGCCAACTCAAATGCTCAGTACACTTGCTAAAAAATACTGCTTATGCTCACTTTTAAGAGGAAGTATTGATAGAAGGTCAAGTAAAACTCACAATGGCTTAATCTGTCGTTAATGTTCTTACACGAAATGTCACAAGCCATATGGTGGGGCTTGGTCAAGCAATTTTGTCATGAGTGGCACTAGAGTTACTAAACATGTCACTAAATAGTTTTTGCTAAATGGTGTTTGCAATTTCTACCGTCTTAGACAAAGACGATAACAAAGGACTCAATAAAGACGAAGACAATCTAGAGTTCTCACTAAATTTAATGGTAAATTTTGAGATACCTAACAGAGGATAAATGTGTTATGTGTGTATTGATTTGAGGTCTTTCATGATACCAATTTAGAATTTTTTGTAGTACTAACACATTAACTGATAGCAAGTCCATTTGGCACTCAAATCAACAATTTAACGGCAATATTCAACGGAAGCTCTCATTTGTGTATCACTTTGGAATTTTTGGTGGTCAAAAGATTAATTTTGGATAAATTTGGATCAATTTGGAGTTTATCATGGCATTAACCTAGTAAAATTTAAAAAATAAAAATTGTCCATGTCAATGTTGTTCATGCTACATAGGAGATTACTGTCCATATTAATGATTCCCAACCAAATTTGGATGGAAGAATTATATTGGTAAATTGCGAAAAAGTTTAAAACTAGTGAAATTGATATAATTAAATTGTTTAAGATTAAATTGGACGTTGTACTATAGATTTAGGACTTTTTAAATAATTGTCCCCCTTTTAAATCTAGATGAGATAGTTTCGAGAATAATGTTGTAACTTTGGAGGTACTCAGATCCTTATAAAAATTGCAATATCCCTTTTCTACTCTTGAAATTTTTAAGGAAACCATGCCAAGTAACCTCTTAAATTCTGAGTGAAAGACGACTCTTTTCTTAAAAAAAGAGCAAGAAGTAGTTGCTGCTTGTCAGGAGGCGCTCATCTATTGGTAATTTTATGGAACATTTAGGCGCTCAATCCTCATTCTCTCTTTTCCTACTTCCATGAGCAGGCCTTACTCGATGAACCGTTAGATTTGCATCACGTGTCCAGTAAACACAAAGGAAAACTCTCTCTATCTAGTTGGGCCGTGGAGTAGCTGGAGACGTCTGCGGCGGCGCCCCAAGTTTTTTTTTTTTGGGTCATAAAAGCACTTTATTTATTTATTCATTCATTCTTTAGTACAAGTGCTACAAGTGATACTAATAGAAGATTCTGAATATAAAATGTCCCACAGAGGTTGGGGGGCGAAGATTTCCACACTAGAGGAAGAGTCTTTGTGCGGTGTGCTTTCGCAATCCAATCGGCTGCTTGATTGGACTCTCGCAGGATATACGTAATACTCTTTAAAGGTAATTGGGCCAACAAACGTTTGCCTTCTTCCATTATATTGCGCAAGGCCCATGGAATTTCTTCTCGGCCCATAAACATCTCAAAAGCCGAGGAACTATCACTTTCACACATTTGGACTTGCATTCTTGATGCTCCTTTTCCTTCCCGTGCTGAATGTGCCCAAGTTCACTAGGCGAGAATTCATAGAGAGAGGAGGACGTGATTTGCGGTTTTTGGGTGTTTTTGCAAACACTATCGTGTCTTGTTGTTGAGTGCGTAAGTGGACGATGGAGACGTTCAGCGAGCAACGGCTACTCATAATTCAAACAAAAGAGAAAAAAACAAGTTCACCTGTACCCACTTCAGCTAAATCGTCTAAAGATTTTCCACAATGACGGTTTTTTTTTTTCTATAAGGAGCGAGGATATAAAATAATATCTAGGTTTTCCAGAATAGTCTACGTCATGCTTGAGAGCTTCATGTAACAGTTAGCTAACTTAGAAAAGAAAAATTGTAATCCTGGTGGCAATACGCTTGTCCCCACTACCCAAATTGTTATCTTCAATTTGAAAAACACCATTTGGTCGTTTGTCGCGAGATTGGTAGGAGCATACAAGAAATGAGATCCTAACCCATCATGATTACTTCGCCCAACCTACATGCATTTTGTATAACTATAAGACAAAGGTAAGTTATTTTAGGATTGAGGATTACTAGTACGTCACATTACTTACCTTATAGTAATTTGCAATGATTTAGATATTGGTGTTGGTGTATATTACAAAAAATGTACAAACTTGGCGGCACCCTTTGGACGCTGAATGGGTTTCAAAATTTGACGAGCGTGATATTGATCTTTTAACCATTGATTAACTTGTAAGAGATCTTTGACAAAAAGAAAACAAAAAAAACTCGTAAGAGATGATTGTGCATGAAAGAGGCCCCCCAATTTCGAACCAATGTGCTCATTTTATATCTAATTCATTTTTTTTAAATGAGTGTCAAGAAATTAGTACCAACCTCATTTACACTAGTTGTGACGAGTAAATCCCTCGAGAAATATTCAAAGGGCCTTTGCCTCTAGCTCTAGACAAGTCCAAGAGCACGGCAAGTTGAAGGATTTGAGCTCACATCACATGGATGGGATCGAAGCACTATTGCCAATTGTGTTGTGCCCCATGAGAGCCTGATTATCTTTTGTCATGGGGATTCACATTGTCACATATAATCAATATATGATCCTTTATGGAGATTTCAAGCATTTTTACATTTAAAAATGTCAAAACACTGATCGCATAATCAAGAAAAGAGTCAAAAGTCGAAAGTAAGAATTACTCCACACATAACGACCGATGCCCATTTGAGTAATGTGTACTTACACCCCAAAATTGACTGTACATGATTCATAGCCTCATGAAGATTGTGGGTCATTTTTATATTATAGTCATATAGAATCCTGATAATATCATCCAATCATCGTAAATGATTGATGATGCTTCCACCATAAATCTTGTACGCGCATTGATTTTTGTGTTCTTAGTCTTATTCATCTAGAAAGGGTTAGAATTTTCAAATCTTCAATAGTCGTGACGACTGATTAGGAATCTTGGAGAATTCATCCAAGAAAGCAAGAGTTATTGAGATCAATTCCTACTGATAATTCTCTTTGAGTCACTCCCAGGAGCCCATCCCATGTGGGGCGTGTCGCTGTGCCATCGAGATTAGTCAATTATTGATTGGCGCTGGACATCTGAAGCAATAAATCAAAAGATTCAAAAACCCTAAATTAACTCCAAAATTCAGAAAAGGGAAAAAGGGAAAATTCCCAGTCATATATATACTATATAATAAATTCTATCAGCAGGTCTCGCTTGATGAATCGTAGGATTTGCATCACGTGTCAATTAAGCATGAAAGAAAACTCTCTCTCTCGTTGGGCCGTGAGTCGCCGCCGGAGACGTCTGTGGCGGTCTCCGGCGACTCCACAGTGGCGGCAACCCCAAGTTCGCTAGGTGAGGACTCGTAGAGAGAGGAGGAAGTGATTGCGGCTAATGGTGTTTTGGCAAAACTATTGTGTCTTTCTGTTGAGTGCGCAAGCGGACGATGGAGACGTTTAGCGAGCAACGGCTACTTATAATTCAAACAAAAAATGACAAAAAAAAAAACAAGTTCGCCTGTACCCACCTATAAAAGCTAAATTGTCTGGAGATTTTCCACAATGACGGTTTTCTCTATAAGGAGCGAGAATATACAATAATATCCAGGTGTACGATATTAGTCAACATGTTCGAGAGCTCCATGTAATAATTAGCTACCTTAAAAAAGAAAAATTGTAGTCCTGTTGGCAATACACTTGTCCCCACCACCCAAATTAGATCTTCAATTTGAAAAGCACCACTTGGTCGTTTGTCACAGGATTGGTAGAAGCATACAAGAAATGAGATTCCACCCATCATGATTACTTCCTCCAACCTACATGCATTTATATAGCCACAGAGCCAAGGTAAATTATTTGAGAACTGGGGATTGCTAGTATGTCACATTACTTACCTTATAGTAATTTGCAACGATTTAGATATGTTGCTGCTGAGTATTCTAAAGTATGTACAGCCTTGGGGGCACAATTTGGGCACTAGATGGGTTCGAAATTAGAAGAGTGTGACATCGATCTTTTAACCACTAGTTAACTTGTAAAAGATGATTATGTGTGATGTGTAAAGGAAGCCCCCCAATTTCGAACCAATGTGCTCATTTTATAATTAATTCATTTTTTTAATGACGGTTGAGAAATTCGTATTGTCCTTATTTACGCTAGGGGTGGGGATGGTCTAAATGGGTAATTCCAAGATAGGAACTAAGAACCGCAATTAAAGAACAAAATATTATAATTGAAAATCGCCCGTTGATTTCTTGGACCTACTCGGGAATCGAATTGGACTGCTGGTCCAGTTCCCAGATTAGTCCATGGAACTTGTCCCCAATCCTTATGAATTAATATCATGGTAAACCTGATTTTTGTGTAGAGTACTAAAGCTTGTTGGCCTTAAATTCAGATTGAATCACTAGCCATTGATTTAGATTAATGATCGAAAGTTATAGGGCTAAACAAATTGATAATACTCATTAGTTAGGAACTTAATTTCTCCAAAGGTCATAGTGTGATTTTTTTTATGATTTCACGACATCGAGAACATGTGGAGAATTAGACTCTATTTTAGAAGTCCTAACCTTCAAATAAGTTAAAACATTAATCATTTGATCCATCTTTTTTCAACATCAACCTAATTTAATTATAGGAATGATAAAGGAGAGACCTAATTATACTCTTAAAACGAGCTATTAGCTCTCAATTTCATACCATGATGACAAAGTGCCATAACATTTATGGACATCACCACGATCTCATCCATCCTCTTCATTTGTTTATTTTGTTTTGACTGAAAAAGCAAATAAATGGATTATTAGAATGAACAAAAAAATAAGGAGTTAATCATATTATGCACCCAAGAGACAAAATTAGTCAATAATGTTTAAAACTACGTATATATTAGTTGAAAAACCACAAAATAATTAAGTAAATTGAGTTGGAATTTCTTTTTTAAAATATATATACATACCAATCAATAATCAAAATGGCATTGAGCCAATGGCCCGGTGATGCTGCCTTTCTTAGCTGAAGGACTAAGCTATAGCCTTTCGAGTAGGATTGTTGTTTTTGTTGGGGGTTATGTATCCTCGAATGTTGCCATATTCATGAATAATCTACAATTTTTAGAATTAAAAAAGCTTTTTGATTTAGATCATGTGAATTTCACATGATAATTCATCTTTGGTCGAACTCATTTGAATCAAAATCATAGTCGAATTTTATAGAGCCGTGCGTACTTCTTTTAGTCTCGAGTCTCGAGCCATGCTTATTTGTTTTTTGGTACTCCCAAAAAGTCACAATCAACCCTTTTTAACTTTTCCATTGAAATTTAAAATATTATTCCTATTTCCAAAGTTATAAAAGAATTAAATAAAAAGCTATGTATAATTAATATAAAACCCTTTTTGGAGATTTCAAGCATTTTTTACATTTACAAATGTCAAAGTATGTTGATAACAAAATCTAGCAAAGAGTAAAAAGTCGAAAGTAAGAATCACTCCAAACAGAGTGGCCAATACCTTTTTGTGTGACGTGCACGTGGACCCTCAAAATCGATTGTTCGTGATCAATAGCCTCATAAAGCTAGCATGTCGATTTTATATTATAGTCATATAGAATCCCAAATCATCCAAAAACCGTAAATAATTAATAGTGCTTCCACAATAAATCTTATACATGCATTGATTTCCATGTTCTTAGTCTTATTCATCTAGAAAGGGTTAGAATTTTCAAATCTTCAATAGTTGCGACAAGTGATCAACCATCTTGAAAGCTTCACCATGAAAAGCAAGATATGTCGAGATTAAATCTTGTTGTTAGTTCTCTTCAAGTCACTCGCAAGAGTCCATGCCATGATGGAGGTGTTCGTCGTGCCATCGTGATTAGTCAATTGTCAACTGTCACCGGCCATCCAAATCAATAAATCAAAACTCCCAAATTAACTCCAAAATCCAAAAAAGGGGGGAAGAAAGGAAATTTCCCAGTCATATACATACAAATATATATATATAGGAGGACCATAGCGAGACCAACAAAGAATGCGGTGGGCCCAATCCTAGGACGAAGTCGTGGGTTGCCTTGCCGCTCGTCTCGCTGTCCTGTTCGTCAAAGTGCGACCTTTTTCCTCAGTCGAGTTCAAAAACACCATTAAAGAAAAAGACGTCCCGAAAAACGAAAGACATCGATGACGTGACGTTGTTATTCTCTCTCTACGCGCAGCTTGCAGTGCTAAAAATCGCGACTTTACAGAAGGAAACTCGGCTCTCGAGCTTAAAGTTAGTACCGACCCGACATCGAGAACCTGCTTTCCTTAGCAAACCTCTTGCTGCTTTCGCCCCCGTAAGATCACGCACGACCCTCGAATCTTTCCCTTTTTCAAGCGCATTGAAGGGATAGATACCGGGACATCGCTCGCCTTGATTCGCTTTCCCATTTTTACTGAGTTTCTTGTTTCGGTCCGGCAGGGGGGTCTGGTGTACGAATACGTATCTCGTGCGCTGCCTGCCTTTCTGGGTCTCTCTCTCTTTCTCTGTGTCTCGGTCCTTGCGCTCGCGGGCTTGTTTAGCTTTACCCTCCTCTACTTCACCGCCAATGACTTGCGCAGAGATCATTCTGGGTCCGTGCCTGTGACGTCCCTTCTTGGGATTTTCGTGCTTCATTCTTTTGGTACACTCCTCGTTTGTAAAATCCCGGTTGGCGAGCTGGGTGGAGTGTTTCTTTGCGTTTTGTGGCCTTTTAGGCTCTTGGGTCGTCGTTGTTTTGGCCATTGAGGCCGTTTCTTGTCCGTTTCCTGGGAGAGTGAGGTGCGCAGACGAGAACGGAAGGAAAAAGGTGGGAACTTTGAAGCGTGGACTGTACGGAGCGTCGTGGGCTCTGCGAAATTGAAGATGGTTTTCCGACGATTCGTGGTGATGCTCTTCATTTGCACGGCGTCGGTCTGCGCTGGCCTCACTGATCCTCGCGATGGTGGGTGAATCGTCACTCGTGGCAATTTGCATTGCGTGATCTGGGTTTTGAAATTGCGTGCGTGCGTTGGGTCCGTTGTTTTAATGTTTGTTTGGTTCATGCGAAAGAAAATAAGGACTGCTGAACGAGATTTGTAGCAGCTTGACTTGGCAAACACTCGCATTTTTTTTCCCAAATTTTACGAGTGTAATCTCTTTGGTTTTGTTTGCGAGCTGTCCTTTCTCTGTCCTTGGTTGTTGTTCACTGTTAGGTGACATAGTCGTTTTAATGAACAATTTTCCCGAAGCAAGCCCTAGTGGAGATGCATTTCAGTAATGCATAACATAGACTTTTGTGCTTGTGTGGTCTGTTTCTCTGTAAATCATCAGCTGTTGGTTTAACGTGTGAACTGTGAAACCTGAATTATGTACCTTATGCTAGCTCCTTCCTGCTTTTCAGTGGCGGCAATCAATAGCTTGTATGTTTCACTGGGCTATCCGCCTCTACGTGGGTGGTTACTTGTTGGAGGCGATCCCTGTGTTGACAATTGGGAAGGTGTCGAGTGTGTTATCTCAAACATAACGGGACTGTAAGTCAATTTCTCTCGCTCCCTTTTACAAGTATATTGATTTAATTTACTAAGTCATTTTGAGTCGGACAGAAATCTGAGCGGAGCCAATTTGGGTGGAGAATTGGGCGACACTTTGGACTTCGCATCACTCTTGTCGATGTAAGTGAATTATTTGCCATTCCAATATTTGATTGACATCATTACAATTATCGTTTCATGAGATCTGTATGACCTTGCTGCGTGTCTGCTTAGATAGTATCAATGGGCCTTAGTCTAGTTTGCACCTCTTATGACTGAAGTGTGCAACACGAGGTTCCTTGGGAAGCTGAAAACTCATATCTGCTCTTTTCAATGCAACATCAGAATTAAGGGGTCCATAGTCAACTCTTGATTCTTGAGAAATCTCATAGATGATGGGCATAGAAGAAAGAATTAGTAGTGTCTGCTATGTTACTGTAACTTGCATGCATCATGTTGAATGAGTGAATGAAGATACGTACTTCTATATGTAGGAAACTGAGTTGTGGACATGCATTACTGGCAAACCTTTTGATCCTTCTAATTATTTTTAAGCAGTGATTTCAGCAACAATCAGATTGGAGGGAGTGTTCCATCCCATGTGCCGCCTACCATTCTTACAATGTATGTGCGAACTTTGCCAATGAAGTTTCTCTGTTTTCCTAACATCAGAAGCTTTCATTTATGAATTGCTATTATTATCAAAGGGACACTTCATGTTGGGCCTTCCTTTCTGTTGTGGATTGTATTTTATGTTTCCCGTCATCTGATATTTACTGCTTATTTCTTTAGGTTGTTGGGCAATAACCATTTCAGTGGAATAATTCCGGACTCGTTTGAAGAGCTAACGAGTTTGGCACATCTGTAACCAACCATTTCTAGTTTTATCGTTTTTCTTCTTTTTATTTCTTCTTATGTTTCACTCTGATCTGACTTTCTGTTGCAGGGATTTGTCAAGTAATAACCTCACTGGTCCTTTACCTCCATCATTTGGAAACATGTCAGCTGTTACTACATTGTGGGTACATATCATTGCACAAAAGGATCATTTCCTTCAAAGATTTGATATTTCTAATGGATCATATAATCTTCTTCTTACAGGCACTTGCAGAATAATAAACTCATTGGGACTCTGAATGTTCTAGAGGATCTCCCTCTAATTGATTTGTATGCTTCTATTTGCTCGATCCTACTTCCACTTTGTCTGCAGATTCTAGTTCTTACAGAAACTTCTCTTCACTAGAAAATATATGCTGCCTTCATAAGTTGAAGACTAATAATATATTTATGCGTAGGGATATAGAGAATAACTTATTCTCTGGGCCTATTCCTCCAAAGTTGATGACTATTCCAATTTTCAAGTAAGTTTACTCTGACATGCTGCTTAAAGGTGAATTTGACACTTGCTGCTCGTATTCCCCTGAAGTATGTTAATGTTGGGCTTGTTTCGTACTCACTTTCAAATTAGTCTTGATCATTGATATTCCAAATTACGATATTGTGATGAAATCTCTTGTACTTTGTGATGTTTGGTTATCCATTTATTTATCAGCCTTTTCAATAATCTCTCTTGAAAATCTAGTACCCTTGGGACCTATGGCATCTCTAATATATATTACTAGAGATGCCTAGATTCTGAGAATAGTAAAATTAGAGATTCAAAATGGAAAAATAGGGTGACAACTAGTTTACGACACCATTTCAAATAATTACTAGGATTGAAGAAAAGGAAGCATTCTTCAAGTTTAAGATGACGAACAATTCGCAGTGGGCCTTCATATGCTTTTTGTTTCCTGTGAACTCTTACTTTGGAATGAACTAGACCCTACAATAAACACTTCCCTCATTTCCTATCCATTTCTCGTGTCAAGGATTTGTAAGTGTCCTTCTGGATCCTAAACTGTTGGTGTTTCAATTGGTAATTTTAAATTTCTAGTTTCCATTTCTTCAATCTTCAATTTATATTCCAATTTTATTTTATTTTATTTATATATTTATTTTGTAATTAAATTTTAGTTTTATCTTCTATACACAGGTGGTGCATGAATTCATGCATAAGCAAGTCTTATTTTTCGGTGACATATGTCGAGTAAACATAACCATAGTTACTTGTATGGTGGCTAAATTGAAACTAGGAAAGTTTCAACAAATACCTGTTAGCGAGTATTAAAATTGGAAGATCTTATTGCATTTCTTAATTTGTGTTTGTTGTTGTAATACCTGAGAAAAAAGACATACCTTATAATTGAAATCTTTTTAACACAAAAGACTGGTATCTTCCAATTTCGAAATAAAAAAAATAAAAAAAAAAGTTTTGAAGTCTTCTTGCACTTTAAATCCATTTTAAACCACAAACTTTTTGAAAATTAGATTCTCGAGTATTTTCTCTTATTTAAAAAATAAATTTCATTGTCTAAACAAAAAAAATGGGATTTGATGACAATAATTAGATTGGATAAGATATTGCACACTTCTTTGGCTTTGTGAAGTCTGAGAAGAAAAATTCCTTCTGTTGTGTCTCGCTTATTAATGCATCCTCATCATGCAGTAAGATGAGTGGTTGTGGACCCAGGAGACCATCCGCATGGGAGCGATGAAAGTAGAGTCCCGATTGGTATAAGAAAACCCGGGGGTGCTATCATCTAGCTTTGTATAGGCTAGGTTCATGAGTTGGCAATTAGGGGACTCAAGCCATTGACATCTGCGACAGGGTTAAACCACTGTGTCTCTGGCCCCCGGCTGATTCTACCATACAAACCAAGAATAGAAATTAATTCCCCCGGAACACAACTTGCAACTTTCATCGAATCGTGCTCTCCAAAGAGCAACTCTTCTCAAAATCTCTGGGGTTATTGAGTTGGAATCTCATTATAACTAAGGATTCTTGTGGTTTTGGGGGTTTAGCTACAAGGAGAATTAGGAATGGAGAGCTTCCCCCCCCCCCCCCCCCCCCTCTCTTTTTCACCCGATTCTTTGGTCTTAAGAATGATGATACAAATTTGATTATCTTTCTCTCATATTTTCAGTTTTCACATTCATTTGAAAGATTAAACAAGCAATAATCCTATATTTCGTGCTCTTATATCTTTACTATTTCATCTTCTATCTATCTTCCTTCTTTATCCTTTCCCCTCAAGAAAAGCTTCTTGGTGTTTTCAGTACAAACAAAAGATAGTGAAGGAACTTATTATGGTCTTACTTGGGTTGTAGAAAAATTCATCTTCCTTCCTCTCATCCAATCCAACATATATTCACATCACTGAAGCTCAAGATTATGGAGAATCCAATCAAACTTTGTCTCCATTCATCAAAAGAGCTAGAGTTTAAAGTATTTAAGAAGAAGTTCAAATGATTTTCGTGCGATACAATTTTAACAATCATTGATGGTCCACCTTCTTTTAGAAATAATTAGTTTTTAAGGAAATTTTAACTAATGTCTGGAAATAACTGTAATTAACAAGAAGAGGTTGCAAGGTGTGGTTAAGCGGACCACTTATGGATGAAGTTGCATACGCCCAATGTATGGAAAATTTCTCCTTAAATTTTTTTTTGTAATCTTGCGATATCTAATTATCAACAAATTTATCAATTTCTTCAACATTCACATCTTCAAATGTACTGCTGTCTGATCCTGTGGCATCTCTGGTGTGTGTCCATATATGTATAGTCAAATCTGGTGGAGTTGCGTAATGGACCAAGTAATCATGATGCCTGATTCCAAAGCCACTGATGTTTGAGAAATGACTAGTGTGGTGAACTCTTGACCTTATGTAATTAAGGATTCTCCTCATGCTTCTTTTTGGCAATTAACAGCGCTGCTGTGATCAAACCCTGGTGATTATCAGGCAGTGTGAACCAATTTCCAATTTCTAGTCTATACTTGGTTTTGTACTTTCTATATTGTCACCATAGCGTTGGTCATGCAGAAAAGGTGGAAATCCTTTTAATACAAGTGTAATTCCATCACCAGCACCAGCACCAGAGCCAACCTCTGCACCTCCTCCATTCATAGGCCAGCCACCTCCGAGCGTGCCTTCTAAAGATGGAAATGGATCTAGAGCAGAGGCACCAAAATCTGCTCATTCAGAGGGAGGGTCGAGGGTTAAAAAGGTCATTTTGATAGCTGTTATAGGGGCTCTGGTGGTCGTTGCGATTACATTACTGTGCCTATGCTTGTGGAGATGCAGCAAAAAGAAGCAAAGGAATGAGATGGGCGAGAGACATAACATGGGTGTATACGCAAACAGTCAAGGGGCTGCTAAAAGCAAAGATTCATCACGACAACCTAACATATATACGGAGAGACGTTAGTCCATGATTACCTAATTTTTTGCTATTAAATTTATTGTTACATTTGTGTATAGCTTGAAAGATGGTTTAAATTTCATCAGAATTTCCACGAAAAGCTGTTCCAGAACCTTTAGGCAAGATGGGAGAAGACCATGGAAGAGCCGGTTTAAGTAACAGACAAATGGATGTGACCAAAGCATTGAGCTCGAGGCAGAAGAAGGACCAAGTGGGAGACTCCAGTTTGCCCTTGCAGCCTGTGGTTTCTCCTCTTGCACCACCCATTCTGAATGATAAGGTTATCAGAAATCCTGTTGTTTCTGCTCAGCCAACTGTACGGAAACGGCCTTCTGAGAGAACAGTCTCTTCACCTTCAGTCCCGTTTTACAGCATAGCATCTCTTCAGGAGTTCACAAACAGCTTTTCTCCTGAAAACTTTATTGGAGAAGGCACACTCGGTAGTGTATACAAGGCCGTGCTTCCTGATGGAAGGGTAAAATATCATTTGAACTTGATCACTGTTTTTGAGTTCTCTGGAAGGCAGCTTTTGAGCCTGTTTGTTCCTAACGTGAAACTCTTTTTCCTCTCACCTTTTAGATGCAATCTTGCCAACTCTATCTAATCTCCTAGATTCACATTATTCCTGATTTAATATATCATGATTTCATTCTTTATGATTATTTCAGCTTTTAGCAGTCAAGAAGCTAAAGGCTGCGGTTTCCAGGCACCAGAGCGATGAGAAATTTGGTGATCTGGTGTCGAGAATCTATAAGATTCGGCATAGCAATATTGTGGAGCTGGTGGGCTACTGCGCTGAGCATGCTCAGTGGCTACTTATTTATCAGTATTGCCGAAATGGGACACTGTATGATGCCTTGCATTTGGATGATGAGGTCCATGGAAAACTTTCATGGGCTACGCGGATTCGTGTTGCCATTGGAGCTGCACGAGCCTTGCAGTAAGTAGAGTAACTAATTTTCTTTATCTATTGTAAATGTGAGCTTGCAGTGGAAGAGATTGGCACAATAAAAGTAATGGTTGTTATGGCTACTTGTTTATTAACCTCCTTGCTCATGTCTTAAGTTTTAGATGTTCTAGGCGGGCTTTCACGTCCCAATTATAGTCATTAGGCAGGTAAACTCACAGTATCTTCTTATTTGGTGGGAAGGTATCTGCATGAGGTTTGTCAGCCACCTGTTGTGTACAGGAACTTTAACTCTACCAACATCCTTCTAGATGATAAGCTCGAAGCACGAGCCTCAGATTGTGGCCTGGCTTCTTTAATATCATCTGGCTCTGGAAGTCAGGTAACGCTTCACAAAATGTACCTTGTTGACTTGAATCATGATCTTGTCTAAGTTGATTACGCTATATTTCCATTCCATTGAATGATGTATAAGGAGTTATTGGGAGTAGCCATAGATGAGATGCTGGGGAAAATTAAGATTGGTGGATAGGTTTTTTAGGCCCAGATATACTAAGTAGGATAAATTGAATCGGGGATCTCATGGCTGATTTGGTAAAAATTTCTTTAGCTGTAAATTATTAGCTTTTCCTTTCTTTGTTGATTGATCCTTGCTGAGAAAGTTGCTGTCTCAACTTTTTGGAGAGTTTATTGTTTCCAAGAAGAAATTTACTGAAGGTCAAACTGAGTCACTGACTATTCAAATCAACGAAACTTTCATGAACAACATGATTACATGTCTATGTCTACCTTATTTTAGATGCTAATTCGGGTTTTGGTTAAGTTTTTTTAACATTGACTGCTTATATCTCAGCTTTCCGAGCACCTCAATCCTAACGGTTACACCGCCCCAGAATCTGAGTCAGGTGCCTATTCCTGGCAAAGTGATGTGTATAGCTTTGGAGTTGTAATGTTGGAGCTTCTCACTGGTAGGAAGTCACTTGACAGGTACACAATTACCTAGAAAAGCCTATTCTTTTCTTTCTTTTTCATGTCTTTTTATTCTATTCTGATGACTTTAGATTTGAAATCTGGTGCTTGTCTTTGACCTTCACTGCTTCTTTTTTTTGCCATGATATCTTCTCTTGAAAAATTAGGTCAAGGCCTAGAGGGGAGCAATTTCTGGTTCGATGGGCAATACCCCAGCTTCATGATATCGATGCGCTGTCAAAGATGATGGATCCTTCGCTTAGCAGTTTCTATCCCACCAAATCATTGTCGCGCTTTGCTGATATAATCTCTCGATGCGTGCAGGTATAGTAGCCTCACTCTTTTTTGCGTTTTCCACATAAATATGTTTGATTAGGCCTTCAATTTTTCAAGGGAAACAATTTACTAATCCTTTCAAAATCAAGCATAATTACATAATATATATATGTGTGTGTGTGTGTGTGTGTGTGTGTGTGTGTGTGTGTTTTCTTTTTGGCAGCTGCTTGGTTAACACAGATGCATTGTTTCTGCAGAGAGAGCCAGAATTCAGGCCGCCGATGTCTGAAGTTGTGCAGGACCTATTGCGAATGATGTGAAGCGAAGTTCAAAAATCACCCTGAGACTGAAGTTTATTAGGTAACTTAATAATGTCTATAGCAATGGTCATGGAGGAGACAACAGAACCCAGAATACTTTGATATTTAATTACAGTGCAGTATCAGCTACGGTAACCTCTCGTCTGTTCGACCAATGGATCAGATGTTCATGTCGGGGTCGAAACTTATATCGATGTAACAGACGGGTTTTTTAGAAACTTAGAGATAGATGTCTTGTGCAGTAGATGACAAGTTGTGATTGTTTGGTTTTATGATTCTTTTCTTGTGCACCAGATGGACAAACATCTTCTTTCGGCTTGTTGGACATAGGATTGTCCCATGATTCAGTTTACTCAGTTCTTTGTTCATTTCAACAGTTTCTGTGACTGGTGAGAGACTACATCTCCTGCTGTTGATCTTTATAAATCTCTTCTTTTTCCCTTCAATTTCCATTTCTCAGATGTAATAATTGAGTTTGGCCAAGCATGATTCTCACGTCAGTTATAATTATTGCACATCATGAGGCATCTTTCATCATCAAAACATAAATACTCCAAGGTGAAAGAAATGAAAAACGACCAAACGATAGATCAGAGAAAGCAGACAACAGACTTAAACGAAAGAAAAAAGACAAATGAAGGTGGAGACAAGGAATATTAAAGCCTGTCTTAAGGAGAGAGCAAAGAGGGACCATGTTGCTTGCACATGTTGCAGATGAGACGGGCCAATGTGGGGGGAAAAGAAGGTCATTCTGGTCTCTTTGAGAACATGAGTAAAGAAGAAATAAAGTGAGCACATCATGCTCTTGTCTCTGTCATTTTTGCTTGGGACGCTTCTAATTCCATAATGACATCTCTCTGCCTCCTTCTCAAGTCTTGAATAATTCATTATTCTCCTCTTCTTTTCAATAAAGCCATTATGCCTCTTAAGACATCTTATTTTTGTGCCCTTGATTTCCATGATCTTTTAGATGCTTCTTAGAATAAATTATCTGTCTGGTTTTCAAATATTCAAGAGCCTTGCTATTGTGCAACTTTTTATTCTCTAGGTTTCACGTGATGTACTTTTTATGAGTCCCCTTTACGTGGTAACCCCTGTTGCCCTAATTTTCAATTACGATCAGCCATCCGTTTGCAACCATTGTCGTTGCTTACCTACTTTTCTTTTTTCTATAAGTAAGGTTAACCGGAAGGGCGGAACGTTAAATTATGTTCTACACGATATCCATAATGAGAACGAACATAACTTTCGAGATCTCGTATGAGTTTGGATTAAATATTTCGAGATAGGTACAAATGCTGACCTAAATTAACTTCAAAAGAAAAAGATACGGGGTGTATATTCTTCTTTCCTTCTTTTTTTTTTTGATTGAGGGTATCCATTATTTAGTAGTACTTTGGGATCATAATTAGTAAGACATGGACAAGCACCAAAAAATCTTAAATCTGTTATAATTGTGTCGATTCACTCATAAACTTTTTTATTGTGCCAATTTAATTATAAACATTTGCATAATTTGTCAATTGAGTCTTTTTAGTCAAGTTTGGCCGAAAATTATTAACGTGAATGTCGACTGTCCTACATGGCAAGATCAGTGTTGACATATTTTTTTCTTCTTTACTTTTTTCCCTTTCAATTTGGTCAGCAATGGCTAATGAGCCCTCGTTGATTGTCCCCATGGCCGGTGAGGTGGCTGTTGCTAGCGGCCAACGTCCGGTGAGCAACCAAAATGAAAAGGAAAAAAAAAGAAAAAGAAAGAAAAGATAATAAAAAATTTAATTTTTAAAAAAATTATAAAAGTTATTTATATCAACGATGATTGTGCCACGTGAGATAGTCAGTGTATATATCAACAAATTTCGGCTAAGATTAGGTAGAAAGACTCAATCAACTAATTGTGCAAAAGTTTATGACTCAATTAGTACAACTTAAAGGTTTATAATTGAATTGGTATAACCGTAATAAGTTTAAGACTTTTTTGGTAATTTTCCTAGTAAGACATTGCATATGTCTATTAGAATCTTTCATTAGCCAAAGCGTGAACCCATCAATTGGAAATGGGAATAATTGCTCAACTTGTTCCTGTCAAGCCGACTACAAGTATGTTATTTGATTGAAAGAATTTTTCGCAACTTAATATTCCGGATTTGCATACATTTGGCTTGCTGAAACTAATCAGTCGTCAAAAAATTATTTACAGTTAAAGAAAATATACATACTTGAAATTAAGAAAGTGAAATTCCTTAACTTGAAAATTGGGAAATATCCTCCTAAAAATAATTTCTCGAAAAATATTTTCCCAAAATAAACAGGCACTAAGCTTACAAATTATTTCCTCTTAATTTCACGTGCCATTCGGTCATTTCGAATGTCGAGAAGACATCATGGACCGATTCATAAATGCGTCGACGAATCAAACCTCCCCATTATAACGGTCAAAAAACAGCGGAAGTATGTATGTCCGAACCGGGATATGCATTGATGATGCGCAAACAACATGGTACACAGTGTCATTTATCACCTTGTTTTGTTGAAAAATAACTATATGACCCCCACCAAAAAAAAAAAAGAGAATATTCAAGATTTTTTTTTCTTTATCAACAAATCATCCGACTTAAATTTAAGATCTGTATGTTAACGTTCGAATTTTCTTTTCTTTTGATCTTTTGTTTCCCAGAATAGATAAAGAATAGACATTTGTTTGGTAACATCAGTTAAATTTTTCATTCCTTGGAGTAGAAAAGTCGCAAATGAATGGATTTAAAACATAAATAAAAAGTAGAAAAAAGTAACTTCTTATTATTGGAAAAAATTTCTACATATAAGTTTAAGTTTCTTTCTTTTTTTTCTTCTTCCTCTTCTAATCAATCGTCGGAGCTTTGCCGCCCATCGCCATCAGTGCTTGCCACAGTCATTTGCCGCCTTCAGGGCCATCACCCCCTACCGTCTGGCGTTTGGCTATAAGAGGAAGACGAAAAGAGAGAAAAAAAGAGAAAAATCTGAAAAAATTATTAAAAATTTTTTAAAAAATTATGTATAAAAACTTGTAGGTCATACCAAACATATTCCCGTTCTTTTCTATATTTCGAGAATAGAAATTTTATGCAATTACCAACACGTTATTTTACTCAGAAATTATTTCAAGGAATAAAAATAGAAAATAATTATTTCTGAAAAAAAATTATTCATGAAAACATAAATATTATCAAATGCATCCTTATTATTTTGTTATAACAGCACTTCTTTTTTCACGATTTGTTCGGTTCCGTCCACACAAGACCCAAAAAAGCCAATGGAAAAGTAGATTGCATTGTGCTCCTTGTTGAGGAAGTTTCCTCTCGCGATCATTGAGTTGGAGGAAGGGTTACCATCAAGCAGCAGTAACACCAAAAGCAAAAACAAGTTTTTTTAGTGGTTCGTTGCTGAGGCCAATATGAGTACTGAAATTTAGATGTTCGTAATTCAAAATGCCCTCCAAATGAGTGAAATAATGGGGGTGTTTATAGAAAGGGGATTAAAAAAAGATCGGTTTAAAATATTATGCCACGTGGCAATCTTGGTGTAAGGAGCTGACCGTAAATAGACAATTACTTGTCAACGGATACGAGTAGATCGTGAGTTATTGCGTGTCATGAGACATGGACACCGAGCCTACTAAAAGGGATTAGTAAATAGCATGAGCTACGCTTGATGAGCTCAACTCTGAGACCACTTAGTTAAAACTCTTTGAAACATCTTGAGACAAGAATAATTTAGCATCCTACCATCCATCCCAAGTCATTCTTACATGAAGCAAAGCTACGGTGAAATAAACCGACAACTTGCCCCTATTGACTCATTTAGCTTTCATTGAACTATAACAAAAAAGTTATGTCAAGAGAGTAAAAAAGTTCATGTTCTATAAATTTATGTCAAATTAATTTTTTGCCCAACTTTTCTTGAAAGCTGGAGGAAAAGGGTGACTCTATATATATGGGTCTTCACAAAATAGGGGGACTAAGGAAATTAAGCATAGAATTTGCACCCTAATCATCTTCATGGAATTGATTCTCACATACATTAGGGCTTGTTTGTTTAACAATTAATGAATGATTTGGAAAATAGTTTCCTATAAATGGAAAATTTTTCATTATCCATAACAATTATTTCTAAATATTTTCATGAATGATGAAAATATTTTTCCATCCATACATTTTTGTGACAATAAAGGCAATCATTTTTAGAAAAAAATTTCATATCATATATTTTTCGCAAAATAAACGGAGTCTAGATTTTAGAAAACATCAACCAAGTATACTTTCCTAATTTGCTGAGTTCTGGGCCAAACGAAGCCATCAAAATGTTTAATTGGGCAGTTGAGTAATGGACCCTCAGGTGGTTCTACCTAAAGATTCAACGAGAAGGGAAAAAGACCTCTTTTTTTTTGTCCTAGGGCATCTTTATTTTATTTTATTTATTTATTTTCCGCTATTGAAGAAGAGAAAATGTATATTAGCGGCAGTATAATGGTAGGTAACTCGACCTTTCATATGGTCACTTTCCATGAAAGAGAAAGAGGCTATTAAATGGAATCACGAATCAACTGACTTTACATAATTCAGGGAAAAAAAAAAGAACAATATTAATTTTTGGGGCTGTTAAGGTGTCTTTGACGATAGATACAGCGTTGACCCGTGTACCTGTACCTTAGCTAATCTTTTTATTTAAATTTTATTGGCTTATTTTTTTATTTAAATTCTATTGGTTTCTACAAGTCTATATTATAATAATTAAATCGGCCACCGCCTTTTCCAAGATTTCATCGGTATTTGAGTGAATCTCTCTTGCTGAGACACAGCCAACACACCTTCCTCGTCACTATATAATATAGACACACACCCTTTCGGATTCAAATTTTTTATTCAAAATGATGGGATCATTTTTATTAAATATTCCTTAGTAAACTCTATGGATAAGTTTAGTGATTAGGCGGCGAAATGGTATGCACGCATGACACAAATTGGATTTCACGTACAATGGATTCTATGCTCATGCCATTCATCAAGGTTTCAGCTCATGTCTTTACCTCTTCTGAAAAATTCGTAAAATTTTCCAAGAGTTCCAAATTTGTATATCTAAACAAAAAATTTCCGTCACGAAGAAAATCCCAAAAACATAAAGTAATCATCTCTATGCAAAATTATCAACATGATCCTCAATCGTTCATAAAAAAACACTCTTTTCTATTACTTGCTCTCTTAGTTCTACATTTCTCGCCATCCCCATTTTTTGACAGCATGATGAAGTGCATGCTAATCAGAAGCCGGGTTGAATCCCGAAACATAGTCATGTATTTTTACCTTTCGCACTCCTGAACGATGGAAATTTATCCTTTAGTGCCTACATGCCTTGGACGATCTTCATCTATCGTCTTCTATTGATGATTCTCAAGATTTTCGCAAATGAATTTCTCTTGAATTTACTTGTCCAATAGGGTCCTTATAAATTAGCTTGGCATGCGACCAAAAACAAATATGGCTGTGAAAGTTAGCTGAGTGGCTGAAGGTGAAGGAAGGGAAAAAGACAAGGAAGATGAGAGAGAGAGAAAATACCCCTTTTTCTTTTTCTTTTTTTCAAGGTGGTGCCACGTTAGCATTTACATTGACAAAACTTTCCTACATCATAGGTTGGCAACGTCTGTCAACCACCTCAACAGGATCTCACCGAAATTGATGGACACGATTGGAAATTTGTGCAAATAGAAGGATTCGATGAGTCAAATTAGAGGCAAACGAATTTAGACAAGTTTTGACCCAAAAAAAAAAAAAATTAGACGAGAAAAAGAGCGAAACCAGAAGGACGAAAATCGAAACTTTTACCAAAGGAAAATTTACGGAATCCGATCCCAAACGACTCAAAAAGTATGGTACATCTAAAATGTCATACTTCATATCCCAAGACACTATTCTAATTGCTACTTAGAAACGTTCCTTTCCAAACAAAATAAATAAAATAAATAAATAAAGCCTCGTCCACCGACCGACGTGCACGAGTCTAACAAAAAAAAAAACCAAAAGAAAATTAGAGAAAATCCAAAGCCACGTCACCGAATTTTCCACTAATTAATTAATCAATTTCAAAAACAAAAATAACAGACAATTTCAATTTCGGTGGCCCAGGAAAATCCCAGAAAGAAATTCCAGGGGGGCAATTCGGTCATTTCACTTGACGGCCAAGACCAGCCCAATCATGGTCTGAAGAAGAAGGAGCGTTGCCTCAGCAGAGAGACTAAAAGGAAGACTGTCTTCCTCAAGAAAAAGCAAAGCGGGGAATCGAGAAAGCAAGGCCTTCCCGTTCTTGGCGAGCACTGTCGAAATCTCACGCGCGAATTTCTCGCGAATCCGTCGTCCTTCCTTCGTCCCTTCCGAATCTGTGAATCCGATCCCCATCTTTCGTCTTGTCCGGAAGAGCGTGACTTTGTTGTTCAGAGCTTCCTTCGGGCTGGAGGAAAGTCTCGGGTTCCGGCTGCTCAATCTCGGGGTTCTGGGTTCTGGGTTTTGGCTCCCGAGTGGCTGGGAGGAAGATGTCCAAGCGGGGCTACAAGCTGCGTATCCTTCTCGTTGGCGTTTTTTTGAATTTGGCGTTTCTTGAATGTTGAGGTTGCCGTTGGCGTCTAGCGTTCCTTCTCGCGGTGTGGCGAAGTGTTTTGAGTTTTTGGGTCGGGAGAGATCTGTGGGTGCTTTAGGTTCGTGGGCAAGTCGCGCTTTTTGTAGTTTGCTCGGAAGGGTGAGATTTGATTTTGGGTCAGTGAAGAGAAAGATAGCCTTTTTCTCTTTTTTTTTTTTTTTTTGGCAGTCGGAAAATCCAAGGGGGTTAGGATGTGTTTATAGTGCTGCTGACTGGGGGGCTGTGGAAGGAAATGTGTCACTAGAGAGATTCGTCAATGCCGGGAGATTTTGTGTCAAGGGTAGTTCTTATCCTCTCAAAGGTTGGCATAGTCCTCGTTAGGAAATTAGGAGTCTGCTTGTTTCTAAATGCGATGGCCCTGGTGATAGTCCTGAATATTAGTATGCTTTTCTTCCTTTGTGATTTTCGGTTTTTGTGTGGTGGATAAAGGGATGTATTGCTTGCTGGGTGGATTTGTTTCCTTTGACTCGGATTTTGCGCAGAGGAATTTGTGGCCCATTCGTCCAATGTCAACTGTCTCAGTATTGGAAAGAAGGCATGCCGGCTTTTTCTCACTGGTGGAGATGACTGCAAGGTCAATCTATGGGCCATCGGCAAGCCGAATTCCTTAATGGTTAGTTGAGTTAGCATTTTATCTTGCCTTTTCCTTTTTCTTCTAATTGATGTGCTGCTAGATAAATTCTTTGTGCTATTCTAATCTTCTCTTCGCTGTAGTGCAAATTTGAAAGGTTACTTCTTAAGTAAGTAGTTCTGTGGTTACTTGTAAACAAACGTCTTTAGGCAGAATGAGCGCTGATGCTAACTCTTAATGGCAGTCGTGTCCTTCTGTGTAACTGTAATTTATATCACGAAAACTGAAAACTAATTTGATTACCTAAAATTTGGAAGAGAGCGAATTAGTGGTGACAACATCTACTTGTAAGAATGATTAATAATGTTTTTATGCTTGACAATGCAGAGCCTTTGTGGTCATACAAATGCTGTAGAGTCCGTAGCCTTTGATTCTGCAGAAGTGTTGGTGCTTGCTGGAGCTTCTTCTGGTGTCATTAAGCTGTGGGACGTGGAAGAAGCAAAGAGTAAGTTGATTAAATTCTTCAATAGTCAAGCATTTGAGTTATTGCTTGTCTGAATAAGAAACCTAGATATGTACTCACTTGATCACAAGCAGGAGTCTATTGCATATATGGCAGTGTCATTATTGTTTTTTTTTTTATATATCAATTCACTCTTAATTACTCTTGAAGCGTAGTGGTTCGTGGTCTTACTGGACACAGATCCAATTGCACCGCTATGGAATTCCATCCATTTGGAGAGTTCTTTGCATCTGGTTCCACCGACACAAATCTGAAGATATGGGATATCAGGAAGAAGGGATGTATACACACGTACAAGGGTCATACTCGAGGCATTAGCACCATCAGATTCTCTCCTGATGGTCGCTGGGTTGTTTCAGGGGGAAATGATAATGTTGTGAAGGTAAATTGGTTACCCTGTGAGGCACAGCCTTTGGCAAGATTGCTCTATTCCTTCGTCGAGTAAAGCATTTGACTGTTCATACAGGTGTGGGATCTAACTGCTGGAAAGCTTTTGCATGATTTTAAGTTCCATGAAAATCATATCCGATCTATAGATTTCCATCCCTTGGAGTTCCTACTTGCTACAGGTAATTGTCGCATTGAGATTTGTTGAATCCATTATTGCCATTAAAAAATTACTTTTGGTCCTGACATTATTAAAGCATAATTTGTTAAACACATTGATGGAAAACCTAGAGTAAAATACTTAGGATTATGTAAAGAGTGTCCTTAGGAGACTTGAGACCGAGTACGTGAAATGCTTTTGAAATTGTGTTTTTGTTATGACATACTAGAAGAATATGTTTCAAATTCTATGTACTTTCATGTGCATTAAAAAAATTGTAGGAGCACTTTTAGGTACTTACTGAGTTGCCTTAGGGCACTTGTCAACAAGACCTAATAATTATTCAGTAATGCGTGATATCTAGACTTAAATTTGTGTCTTTTTGTGATGGAAGCTCCTGAAACACTTATTTATCTCCGGAATATATTTAGTACCATCCGCATTTGGCCTTTGGATGAGTAGACCTTTAATTACATTTGTCAATCCAACAAACTATTATAACTCACTAATCCTCTTTCACTGTTCACTATTGTCTTTCTTTTGTGTGAAATTCAGTCTATTTCATTTGTATTCTCCTTTTTTCTTCCTTTACAAGTTGGATAGTGTAAATATTCTTTTGAATTTGTCTGTACTTCTAATTTCCAGTAATCCAATATGGATGATTTCTTGTCCAGGTTCGGCAGATAGAACAGTTAAATTCTGGGACTTGGAAACGTTTGAACTAATCGGATCTTCCAGACCTGAGGTATCTAATGGCTAGGTTTCTTGGAATTAATAGTATCATTTCCATTTAGTTATTTAGGATTTTTCTACTCCCTGCTGTCGGGGTCAGAATATATCATAATAAGAAGTTGCAAATTGTCCTGCGTCATATATGTGAAAACTTACCTGGAATTTTTCCTCATAATCGAGATGCTTGTTTTTAACTGAATCTTCGCAAATCTCTCATCTTTTATAATAATCATAGGTTCCTGAACAATGCTGGCTTTACCTTCATGACTGAATTTTATTGTTTATTTCAGGCCACAGGAGTACGTGCAATTGCCTTCCATCCTGATGGGAGGACCTTGTTCTGTGGTTTGGAGGATAGCTTAAAGGTCTGAAACATCCTAATCATGAATTTTATCACATTTTGGAAGATGCTGGCATGTGATTTCTTGCTTGGTAAATGTAGGTTTACTCATGGGAGCCTGTAATCTGCCATGATGGTGTTGACATGGGATGGTCAACCCTTGCTGATCTTTGTATTCATGATGGAAAACTCTTGGGTTGCTCATACTACCAAAGTTCTGTTGGTGTTTGGGTAGCGGATGCGTTGGTAATCTCTAGTCACCTTCATCTTTACTACACTAGAATTCCACTACCCTTTTCTCCTGTAAAGATGGCTTTTCCTATACAAGTTCATTAGTTCAGATGGATTTTTCTCTGATGGTGGTACATCCTCTTTTCAGCTTATTGAACCGTATGGAACTAATGTAAAGCCTCAGCAGAAGGATAGTGGGGATGATGAAATTGAACACCAAGAAAGTCGTTCCTCGGCTAAAGTTGGGACCACCATAAGATCAACTTCAATCATGCACTGCGCCTCTCCGGATTATGAAACCAAAGACATAAAGAATATATATGTGGATAGTAAGTTGGTTTTTTTGTACTTTTATATTACTGTCAAATTCATATACCAATATGATAACACATGGTCCTATGCAAAGTACTGGAAGCTTAATGGCCTGTACTACTGGATGGAATGTATATATACAGTGCTCATCAGATGAGGGTAAGGAAGAAAGCTGTAGCTGCATATCAAAAGTAGTTTGTTATTTTGAGCATCTATCACAATAGTATTTAGTGTGATTGGGTTCACCATCAAGTACTTTGGGCAAAGTGGAGGATTATCACTTTTTTTTTCTCTTGTTCTAATCTATTGTCAGCCATAAATGTTTGCATACATAGGGTTTTCCTAGCAAGTTACTTTCTAGTTGTCAGTCTTCACAAAGGAAAGTTTGACCTTGAATCAGAGACAGATTCTAACTTGTGTAAAGGATAAGTAGTCCTTGAACTTGGTTTTCTTTTCTTCTGTTCTTCTTGAGTGTACAAAGCTCTGTGAGTCTGACTTTGCAAAGCTGCATCTTCAATTATTGATGCTTCCATTCTTTACTGGAGGCACTTCTGGTGGAGAGTTTCTTTATCCCAAAGACTTGAATCCTGCCTATCCTCTTCCTGGAAGACAGAAGTTTGCTGGCTTTAATTGGCATCATTTCTTGCCCACAGTTTCAAGTCTTCTTCCTGCACAAAGCATTAACTCCGTCAAGAAGTTTAGTTTCCCACTTGGTTGGTGGTTCTTTGATGAGATATGAGATGATTTAGATCCTGGATCCTTTAAGAGTACTTTTAATGCGTATCAGACATATTACTTTCCCCACGTTTACAGGTGGAGCTTCTTTTAGAATACTCATGTAGTGCATGTATTATTGCTGAACACTGGTTTACATCCTAAAGTATATTATCTTGTTGTTGATGTGTTGCTCCATCCTCTTTGTGCAGCCGCTAGTGGTAATCCTGTTTCTTCACAGCGTGTTGGTACCACAAACTTTGGAAAAGTGACTCAACCGCTGGATTTTAACGACACTCCTAATTTGACACTACAGAGGCAGGGTTTGGTAACAGAAACGCCAGATGGATTAAGTGGGCATGTTCCTAGTAAATCTATTACTCAACCGAAAGTTGTTAGTAGGGACAGTCCTGATGGAAAAGACTCATCTCGAAGAGAATCTATTACTTTTTCAAGGACTAAACCGGGCATGTTGCTCAGGCCTGCTCATTCGAGGAGGCCGTCGAGCACCAAATATGATGTCGACAGGTTATCAGCATGTGCTGAAATTGGAGTGCTTAGCAGTGCAAAAAGTGGTTCTGAAAGTCTTGTAGATTCATTTTTGAACATCAAAGTTGCACCTGAAGATGGAGCAAGAAATGGCTGTGAAGACAATCATTTGAGTGTCAAGAATGTCTCTGTGGAATCTGAGAAGGTGCTACCACTGCAGACACCTAAAACAGAAAAGTGTAAGCAATTTCTCTTGAATATTGATGGTTCATTGGGTCATGTCTACGACTTTGCATAGAAAATACGAATTCAAATTGAATGAATGCAAAACAATGTTACTGCATGAATTTTTCAAAAAAGAAAAAAGAAAAAAGAAAAAAGAAAAAAGAAAAAGAAAGAATAGGATGAATCCTTATAACAATATATCTTGCAATGCTTATTACCCAATGAGTGACTAATGGGGGAATTGTTAAAATAGTGTTTACCATACTTTTCATTTTCTCTGAAGAATCTTAAGCAAATCACTGCTGTAACAGTTTCTGCAGTTCAAAAATATCGATTTTGCAATGCTATTGCTCTAAGACCATGGTTGTTCATGCCGTTGGTAATGCAGTCCTAATCCACTGGTTTTACGTAGGAGGTAGAAGTATGAAAGCATATCTAGAAATTAGCCAGTGCATAATTTTCATTGGTAAAGATACAGCAGTTGCTTCTTTTGAAAGTATTTATGCCATAGTTGAATAGTTTTGTTGGAGACTCAGATGCCATTTTGTGAACTAGATCTGAAAATCTGCTGACGTAGATTTGTTATTCTGTTCAAGGTGACCAAACTGTCAGTTTCAAAGAAGAAATCAACTCTGTCAAGTTTGTCAATGGAGGTTAGCTGCTGCTTGCCGATTAGGTTTAACTCCTAGTAACTATTGAATAAAACTGACCTTTTCCCCTCAAACTTGGTTTTGGCAGTTGCAGTTGTGCCAGGCAGGACGCGCACTTTAGTTGAGAAGTTTGAAAAAAGAGAAAAATTGAACAGCACTGAAGATCAAACAATCAATACACCTGAAAATCCCACGTTAGATAAAACCCCTCCTCCCTCTCTTGCAGAGAACGTGGAAAAGAGTGACAGATTAAACATCGCTGAACAAAAGGCAACAAGAATGTCTTCTCATATGGTAACCACTGAGGATAGAACACCTGTTACCCTTGTTCGCAGTACTGAAGATCAGTCAACTGTAATGGCTCCTCAAAGAGAATTATCAGCTGATGAATCAAGTAAAACTCCTCCATTGCCGGTTGAGGATTTGGAGATTCATCATGGATCAAATGTCAGTGAAGATAAGGCGACTATTTTGTCTTCTCAGACAGTATCAGAGGAGGATGGCAAATGCTCTACCCTTATTCGCAACTTCCGTAGAAGAGACAGATTTAAAAGTACTGAAGGTCGATCCCCTGTAATGGCTACTCAAAGAAAACTACCAACAGATGAATCAGGCAAAACTTCTTCTTTGCCAATGGAGGATTTGGAAATCAAAGGTGGATTGAATGTGAGTGAAGATAAGGCAACTAGTTTCTCTTCTCGTGCACCACCGAGGGAGGATAGAGCACACTCCACTCTTGTTCGCAATGTTCGAAAAAGAGACAAATTCAAAAGTACTAATGATACAATTACTATAATGGTTCATCAAAGAGGACTATCGACAGATGAAGCAACCACTGTTTCAGTTGAGAGGGTTGAAAGGAGACAATTATCTAATAATGTGGAGAACCCACTAAATAATGTGCCCCCTCACTCAGTACCTCCAACGACCACGGTAGAACTTTAAATCTTTTTAAATGGTTTAAGCAGCTAGCATTGAATCCATGATAGTGTGTTTTGTTTCCTGGTTGCTTATCATGTTTCTCAACTTACAGAGAGGGGAACCTCAATATGTGGGGAGTGAGTCAGACTCTGTTAACCATGAGGATGTTACTGAACTTCTACTGGGAAATCATGAAGTTTTCTTAAGTACTCTCCGTTCTCGCTTGACAAAACTACAGGTAGTTTAGCTCTTTTTGAATGTTTACGTAGTTGAGTAAGGCTAATTTGTATATTGCATGTCCCTGTATACTTTCGTTTTGTATGTTGGCCTCCTTACACTCTGGCTATTCCTCTAATAACTAGTCTTTTATTCCCCACCACAATCGTACGACTTGCCAGGTAGGGTTAGCTAAGGGTTGCAATTATGTTGGCACTGTCACAAAACTGATTAGAGAACCCGCAACAAATAGAAAGAGAGAAAGAAGGAAGAGAGAAGGAGGAGAAAGAGAACTAAAAGAAAGAAAGAGAGGGCTGTAGTTTTCTGTAATAACAGAAACCCTACACCCATTGTATTTATATTGAATATAAATTGTATATAACAATAATATTCTTATGTAAGTAAAAAAGGAAATAAAACTCTGATAATTAAGGAAACTTAACACTCCCCCTCAAGCTGGAGCATATAAGTCACCATGCCCAGCTTGGAACAACCAGCAACAAAAGCAGGACAAAATAATGCTTTGGTAAACATATCAGCAAACTGATCCCTAGAGGCAACGTAAGAAGTAGCAACCAACTTCTACTTCACAGCATTCACTTAACTTCTATATGCTTAGTTTGCTCTTGAAAAAGAGGATTCCTAGCAATATAAATAGCTGTTTGATTATCACATATCATATCAATAGGTTGATTAATAGAAAATCCAAGCTCCTGGAGAAGAGATTTCAACCACAACAATTCGGCCACAGTATGTGCCATAGCACGATATTCAGCCTCTTAGTTTGTTTCTTCCTATAGATAGTCGAGCCCAATCAGCAATCGTAGTAGTAGTAGTCGCAGTAGTAATGATAGTAGTAGCAGCAGCAGTAGCAGCAACAGTAACAACCGCAGTAGTAGCGGTAACGGTAATAGCAGTAGTAGTAGCAACGGCAGTAGTAGCAGTAGCAGCAACGGTAGTAGTGATAGTAGCAGCAGTAGCAGCAGCAACAACGGTAGTGGTAGTAGCAGCAGCAGCAGCAACAACGGTAGTAGTAATAGCAGTAGCCGCAATAGCAGCAGTAATAGTAGCAGCAACGGTAGTAGTGGTAGCGGTAGTAGTAGCAGCAGCAATAGTAGCAGCAGCAATAGTAGCAGCAACGGTAGTAGTAGTAGCAGCAGCCGCAATAGCAGCAACAGTAGCAACAGCAGTAGTAGCAGCAACGGTAGTAGTAGTAGTAGCAGCAACAGTAACAACCGCAGTAGTAGCGGTAACGGTAATAGCAGTAGTAGTAGCAACGGCAGTAGTAGGAGCAGCAGAAGTAATAGCAGCAGTAGCGGCAGCAATAATGGTAGTAGTAGCAGTAACCGCAATAGCAGCAGTAGTAGGAGCAACGGTAGTAGTATCACTCATGATGATAATCTCAATATAAATATATCTACCACAGAAATCTCGATTCAAATAATTATATGCTTGATAGAAACCAGCAAGACCAGTCAACCATAATCAATAAAGTACTCCGATTCTTGAATCCGCTAATTAGTAAGTGTTGTAATCCATGTTCACAAACCAAACCTGATGAATTTGATATCTTCCGATCTCATATGTATCAAAACTTGAAGAGAAAACCGATAAAAATTACAGCTTTAGGTGGCTGTGCACCAACCCTAGGGGACTCTCAAACCAGCAATAGGATCAAGTAATCAGGTAATTAGACCTGCTCTGATACCATGTCACAAAACTGATTAGAGAACCCGCAACAAATAGAAAGAGAGAAAGAAGGAAGAGAGAAGGAGGAGAAAGAGAACTAAAAGAAAGAAAGAGAGGGCTGTAGTTTTCTGTAATAACAGAAACCCTACACCCATTGTATTTATATTGAATATAAATTGTATATAACAATAATATTCTTATGTAAGTAAAAAAGGAAATAAAACTCTGATAATTAAGGAAACTTAACAGGCACCATTTCTAATACTTGAAAGACATAGTATTAGCAGAAAGTATTGCAGTTTCAGCAAAGTGTGATGACCAAATGCTTCTAAATTCTAATGCGTAAATCTAATCACCAAATGGATGGTTCAGAAGTCATAGAAATGGCATTTTGACCGACTATATATTACTTTTCTTAGCTGCACTTCTACTTGGTAGTTGCCTTGACAATTTTCTCTTGTATTTCCAGGTAGTCAGGCATTTCTTTGAAAGGAAAGATATGAAAGGTGCTATTAACGCATTGAGGAGGTTGCCGGATCATTCTGTGGGTATCATCATATGCAGTTTATCCTAAGATCCCTGATGTATGATAATTTCCTTTATTTTTCTGAGACACGTGATTGTGATTGTGGTGCAGGTTCAAGCAGATGTAATCAGCATCCTTACGGAAAAAATGGAGATGCTGAACTTAGATTTATTTTCTTGCTTGCTTCCTGTGCTTGTGGGTTTACTGGATAGCAAGGTAGAAAGGTAATGTGGTCATAAATATATGCTGTTCGGCTTAGTTATGTTGCTAGAAATAGTTATCTGTTTGAAATGGTGTTTTTACCGTCTAATTGCTGGAACTGTACAACGGGAGTTGTGAATGCTTTTAGTATCTATAAAGGAGCAATGACATGATTCTGGAGCATTAGTTATTGTATTTCCAGAACCTAGCATGAATTTGTCATTCTTATGCATATTTAACCTTTGATACCTAACTTGTTTGCTTACTGAAGGTTTCATGATGCAATGATCTCTTGATTTGTTCTTTTATATTATAAATCCGGTGCTGAAAGTTCTGTGTTGATTGCTTAAAAGAAATGGTTGATGCCTAGTCTTTTTAATCAGCAGTATAACTGAAATCCTTGATATAGATTATGTACATTTTTCAGCGATAGTAAGTCTCTGGATTTGGTAGCTTTACATCCTCTTAACTGATTTGACATTTTCCTTTTTCCGAGATTTACAGGCATTCATGTGTGTCTCTCGAGATGCTACTAAAGCTTGTAGCAGTTTTTGGTTCAGTCGTTCGGTCAACAGTTTCTGCACCTCCGACTGTTGGTGTTGATCTACATGCTGAGCAAAGGTTTTCTTCGTTGGACTGGGCACTTTCTATCTCTCATTTGGCTGTGTTCTTGATGCTGGGTACTGACAGATTTGTATACTTGATCTCAGGCTAGAGTGCTGCAACCAGTGTTTTACAGAGCTGCAAAAGATCCAGAAAATTATACCTATGCTTGTGAGGTAGGCATGTTGGGAGTTGTTGATGAAGTTTATATCATCCCTTTTAACTTGGAAGATGTGTAACCACCCACTGTTTCATAAATATCAGGACCATCTTTTTTCTACAGAATTGCATGATGTCTTATCTTTGGAGTTTGGTTAATGAATTCATGAGCAGTGTTGCTTCATATTATATGCTTAACGCTTAATGGGCAAGCTGTAGTTCTGACGCACCCACATGATTGGTGTGAACCTTGTATTCTGAGGTGAAAGCAGAATGTTGCCAGATGAATTTGATTTGCTTTTCTTTTCCTTTTTCTTCATTTTAAAATTGAAACTAGAGAATAGCGGGGCCTTTGCTCATTCGTGGATTCCACATGACATAAACTTCTCTGTTGCTTCTATTGCAGGAGAGGTGGTGTAATTGCAAGAAGCGCTCAGGAATTGAATCTAGTCCTTCAACAGTGCTGATGGACCATACCATCTGCATCCCTTTTCTGCTTACCTGCAGAGTCCAGTTGGATGACATCTAACAGAATACTCGTGTACATGGACACCGTCTGTCCTTAACTCGGAGTTTGGCTTTACGGCTACTGATTTTGCCGCTTCCATCGATCAGTTTTGCTTGGTTTCTCATGAGGCAAATGCCCGAGCACTACGCGCATGGAAAATTAAGCTCGAAGACTCAAGAGGCCTTGTTCGGGGCATGACTCCATGATATTCCGAAAGAGTAGGATCTCTCAATTCTTTGATTCTGTTGTATGGTGTATCTTATTGTATCTTCTATCTGCCCCCCCATGTAATTCATGTGTACTTCTCGCTCCCGTGTAATTCATGTGTACTTCTCGATGGTATAGTGAAAATCCACTTTGTTCATCATAACCGAAAGAGCTTGTCTACTGTGCATCTAAGTTGTTAGAATTTCACTGTAAAATGAGGATGCTATTGTATCTTGTCATGAGGAAGCCTCCATTAAAGATCAGATTGTCTTAGCTTACCGAGTCAACATTATAGGAATCACTCTGATCCTTGACACATTGGGTCCATTGCCAAAGGATTCATGCAGAAGTGAGTTGAAAGAGGGTGGTGAGCCACAAGGCTTTGAGTGGGAATGAGCTTAGTTAGTGTGGTGCATCTGAGAATGAGCATAGCAGAGATACGTGGTTAGGTTGATGCTGCATATTCACTTTGCCTCCTTGAATGTAGCTTTCGGAAATTTATGGCGTCGATTAGAGTCCACAGGACGGCGCTGTCATTGGAGGCGACAAATCCGATGACACGGGTTGGTGCATGCTACAGGAGCCTGAAGATTAAACCCGTTCTGCTGGTGCACAGAAGCTGGACGACGTGCCACCTTGTCGACTATGCCATTCTCTTAGATAAAATTTGACTGTTTGATGTTCAATTACTACAACTCTACGTGAACCTGAGGATGACAAGCTTGGTCACATCCCCAGAAAATGAATACCGAAAGTTCTGCATCATTCGAATATCACAATACCAAGTTTTACGAAAGGTTCTCACTTCTTTGTTTTTAACTTAATGTTAAACAATAAGTGAAAATGGGGACGCAATCGAGTAGCTGTGATCGATCTAATTATGCGTTTTTGCTGCAGATTCGTAGAAACTATTCATATTACAAACCTGAAAACACCAGGGAAAATAAATTAAATCAACAACTGATTAAAACGGATCATGATCAACATGAATTGCAAGAGTGATATTGGCATTCCATATTCACGTAGAAGCTGACAATGGAGGCCATCCATTCCAGAGTAGCAAAATTATATATATATCCTCTTTAAAATTCCTCTAATTCTTTCTTGTCATTCTGTTGACTGATTCCCAAAATAGATAACAGAAATTAACAACCTTAAGCCATAGAACACCAATAACTTATCCTCCAAGAAAGGAAAAACTAGAAAAAGGTTTAAAAAGCAAAAAAAAAAAAAAAACAAAACAAAACAAATATATCTCATAATCTTTATATCAAAACCCAGAATCACATATCCTCTCTCTCTCTCTCTCTCCAGAAACCTGCTTTCCTCTTCCAATTTTTTATTTTTATTTTTTGGTCTTGTAAGGCTTTGTCAAACCTTTTTTCTTAGGATTGAGGTTTTTAAGTAAGGTTGGTTTGGAGTCAAGACGGGTCTCGAATGATCTTCGTATGATGATGATACATACTGGCTTGATCGCCAATTTGAAGGAAATAGGGGGGTTTTGTTGTTTGGGCACCGACCAAGGCCGGGGCAAATAAGATTGGAGAACAGGAAGAAGAGGTTATTCTATCCCAAAGCGTGTGCATTCGAGTCAAAGACAATGGAGATGGGGAGGTGGAGCACATGGGACGAGCTCTTGCTCGGAGGCGCCGTGCTCCGGCACGGGACCGGAGATTGGGACCGGGTTGCGTCGGAGCTCCGAGCCCGAATCGTTTGGCCGTGTGAAATCACCCCAAAGGTCAAACTATATCCTCTTCCCTGAGCTCCTATGGTAACATTAATGTTACATGTGATATCTGTACTTTTTAGGGTTTACCAAAATTATGATGTTCCCTGGGAATTCACTCTCTCTCTCTCTCTCTCTAGTTTCCTTATTAGAATGTAATTGCCATGCCATTCTAGCTTGTGTGCACCAATAAGGAAGATAAGAGAAATTAAAGAAAAAATGTAATTCGATTTCTATTTTTGAGGGCATGTACTGATGATGCTAATCCAAGAAGAAGCCATGTAAAAAGGAAATGATATATTTCCTTGTTTGGTCTTTTTCCTGTTTAGGTTGTGTTTCCCTTAATATTTTTGTTGATTGAATCTATGTTAAATTAGTATGAATTTCTTGATAAATATTTGGGACTAGTTGCCAAAATTGGGAAAGAAGGCGTGTAGGTGATGGGAAGCTTCCCTCATCTCCTGTCTTATTTTATATTTTTTGTGCATACTTATTCAATAAATCTGGAACCGCTGTTTTTAATCTTTTTGTAATTTGAAGTTGACGTGTCCACACGTATGCCTTCCGAGACAAGCGTGTCCATCTAATTGTTTCAATAGAAAATTAGATTTGCCTCGAAACTTTCAACTGATACACAATATTGTCCTGAACTTTCATTTTGTTTCAACTGTTAACCCTCAATTGTTATTTCCATTATGATGTACAATTCACAAGAATTTTTGGGAGAAAAGGTGTATTTTTATTTTTTTATTTTTGGAAGAAAATTTTCTTTTACCTTAATTGAGTCAAAAATGAAAAAAAGAGAGGAGAAAATAAGTTAAGTGAAATATTAGAAGTAGAGAAAAATATCAACAACAATATTGAAAATAAAAGAAATTGTTAAAATTTGATGATTATAATATTAAACCTGATAAGATTTTTTAAGAAAAAGAAACATAATTTACTAATTTAAAGGGAATATGACCTTATTAGCAAAAAAGGGCAAATTCCAAAAATTGAACATATTTTTCAATGGTTAATTAACGTAAAAAATGACTGATCAACAAAAGTATTTAAAAAATCACCTAGATTTCATGAATCATTTCCTTTGTTGGGTTGAGAACATCATTTCTTTCTATAATTAAAAAAAAAAAAGTTGTGGTAATAAATCATTTTTACATGATCAACCATTTAAAAGTACACAATAAGTAACTAATTACTTTCATTTGAACTTTTATTAACGAGCCTTTCTTTTGTAATTACTTAGTTTGTGTTTACTTTTTTTCCTTAAAATATCTTAGTTAGTTCTATTAAAGTGGATAAATTCATTAAATTATTTTTGTCTAATATCGTTTTCAATATTTACCTTTTCAATTATTGGTGTTTTAATTGATTTTTCTTTTAAAAATGAGATAAAAATGAACCATTGACCCTTAAAAATCTGTGCATTGTCCATAACAACCGAAAAAAATTAGAGGACGGCTATAACACGATGAAAATTTAGGGGTATTGTGTAACTGTTGAAAGTTTGAGGGCAAACGTGTACTACTTCCAAAATTTAGGAGGAGTTTGCATAATTTTTCCTTATCTCGCCCTTTTTATTTCATCTCACTTAAATACTTTAACGTGTTGACCATCATGATGTATTAGCAAATTTGAATTCATTTATTTTTTGAAAAAGATCCAGATAAGCAAATGTATTTTTTATTTGCTCTTCGTGTATAGTATTATATATCTATTGCATTACAAAAACAACTAGAGCTTTAGCAAATGCAAAAAGCTTAGATCAACAAGTAATAGAGTCAACAAATCTAAATGGGTCACGTAAACACGTTATAAAAATTAGAAAAGCAGACTTATATCATAAAAATTTAGATAAAGGCGTAGATTGAATAACCCATAGGTGCATTATCTATCTTTCTACTGGTGCAAAAGTTCTGTCATCTTCTGCAAAATTGTCAATGTAATCGCTAAGTCCATATTAAATGTAAATTCCACGTTGTAATGCAGGTTTGCAAAGCCAAGTATGAGGACCTGCAACGGCGATTCTCAGGTCACACGTAAGTAGAACTCTTTTCTTTCTCAAAAGCCGTCGCAATACTATCCTCGTTTCTGCAATCTTAAGCAGTGTACGGTAGCCATGGTTGTGTAAGAAATGTAATGCCATTTTGATCGATTGGAGTGAGAGACATTTGCTTGTCTGAGAGCCTTTCATCAATCACTAAAAGTAGTGGCATCGTAATGCTTCGAGCCTTCACAAGCTGGGGGACCAAGTTCATCGCCATTATGGTTGCTCTTTGATTGCGGGCTCATGCTTTTCATGTTTCTATTTTAGAGCTTGGTTCGAAGAGTTACGAGAACAGCGAATGGAGGAGTTGAGGCGAGCCTTAGAGCAATCTGAAAGCTCCATTGGGTCAGCAATCTGATCTTTTTGGTTTATCTTGTGTCCCAAGTCGCCTTATAGACTTGCTTGTCCATGTGCATCCATTGCCTTTGAAGGGAAATTAAGGACATGAAATGTGTAAGAACCGTTATTACCCGAAATCTGTTGAATTCTAGATTGAGTTGGAGGCTACCCTGTGATTTTAACTATCTAAATTCCGTGGACATCGATGCTCACCCTTTGACACTGGAAGAGTCGGTTTTTCAGTGAGATATAAAATCGATATATGGTGAGTCCGACAGGGGAACATCATGTGTCTGTCATTCTGTTGTTCTTTGATTATGGACTCATGTTTTTTTCTGGCAGGATTCTGGAATCAAAGCTCGAATATCTCAAGGCAGAGGGCGGACCTTACTCCAACGTCGATTACGACTCCAGCCGAACAGTATCCGTTGTACCAGTTCAGAACTCATATGGAGCTAGATCATATCGAAGACAGACGCCGGAAGGTGCTCTCTCAGATAGTTTCACCCAAGAAGTCTCCGCTAACTCCTCATCAGATGGCCGTGTTCAGCTTTCAGTTTCAGCTGAAGAGAAGGAGACTAAGCCACGTACTTCCAAGTTGTCTAAGCGAGACAGGGATCGCAAGATCGATATGAAGCTCCAGGAGCTATGCAGAGGTCAAGCAGGCTTCCTTAAGAAGAAGAGAGGTCTGAGAAAAAGGAAGAATTGTGCTGTGCAAATTAAAGAAGGGAGTGTAGGAGAAAGCGAATTCATTGGCCCGGTTGACGTTTTGATGGATTCTCAGAGTCGTAAAGGTCGGAGAAAGGAGACTGTTGATGATCTGATGAGGATTTTTGATTCTGTCGTGGAGCACAAAAGTGCCAACATATTCTATCGCCGACTCAATTGCCAGGTGAAGTTTAGATTCAGTGCATAATTCAAAGCCAGCTCTTATCGATGTTTGCCCGCAAATCCTACTTCGATTAACTTGAATCCTACTTCCGAATTCTGTTGATCCTGTCAAGTTTAGATACCCCAGTTAATGCAACTGAATATGCAACTTCTCTATGATTTGTTTGATACCCATGTTATCGCTTGGAACTCCAGGACTAGTCATGTAACACAGTAAGAATAAGAAAAACAAGCGTCTGACTCTACATGTTCTATTGCATTCATCTGTCGCAGAAGAGAGGAAGATACAAGAGATTGATCCGCCAACACATGGATTTTCACACCATAAAATCAAGAATATCGAGCCTCGCCGTAACATCTTCCGCAGAAGTGTTCCGAGATCTTTTGCTCCTCGTAAACAACTCCTTGGTCTTCTATTCCAGAAGGACACGGGAGCACAAGTCTGCATTGCTCCTGAGAGACATTGTCACCCAGAAACTGAGGCAGCACTACAAAGGGACCGAGTTCGTCCACACCGCCGACGTTCCGGTCAGGCCTCGAGGCGCCTCTCGTCGCGGGGCGCACAAATTGCCCCCGAGGGCTTCGAATGCCAATAGCACGGTTTGGACAGCGTCATTGGGAAGCAAGAGTGCAGGCAACTCCGACTCTTCGCCATCGGCGGAGTCTTCGGCTATCGGCGAGAGAATTTCGATCTCGAATTGGCGGCGGAAACGTAAAAATGCCAACGATGGCCCAAGATCTGTGAGGTCTAATAGGGGACGGAAGAGAGTTAGGACTAGGTGAACAAGTACATGTATTTTTTTCCTTTAGAAGGATGGACTTAGATGCAAAAATTTGTAGGTTTAGGGTCTTTTTGTAGTACATGTATCCCGTTTCTTCTGTCTCCCGTTATTTTCGTGGGCTCGTAATCCTAAAGGGACAATAGGTTTTGTGGCTGCCGTTTGTTGTATGTTCACATAAGTCTTACTTGTACAATAACTCCATTGTTTCTATTGAAATATGGGAAAATTATTCAAAAAGTCCTAAACCTATTACACTTTTGCCAATTCAGTCCTAAACCTTTTAACTTTGCCAATTGAGTCATAAACATTTTCACTTCTTGCCGATTCAGTCCATCCGGTTAATTTTGGCCGGAAAATGCTGACATGGACGCCAGCGATGCCACGTAGGACTGTCGGCGCTAACGTAGACAATTTTTAATAATATTTTAATATTTTTTAAAATATTTTTTCCTCTTTTTTTTTTTTTGGGCTTTCTTGGCCTTTTTCGATGGCCAGCCATCGGCCACAGGCGACTGCCGGCCACCGGCCACGGCCAGCTGGCTGGCCTCGCCCGCCACAAGTGAGGCCCGACTGGGCAAGGAGGAGCTTGGCGAGGGGAGCCCTCGTTGGGCATCGGCTGGGCGAGGCCGCCATGGCCTGGGCGAGGGCCGGTCGTGCCAGATCTGGCGAGGGGAGCCCTCGCCCCTGGTCGAGCGACGGCGACGATTTTGCATTGAGCAGGCAGCGACATAGGGCTGGGGATCGAGAAGTTACTGACGAGGAGGGTGACAACGCCGATCACGAATGACGAGGAGAAGAAGAAGACGACGGGGAAAAGGAGAGCCTGGGCGAGGGCAAGCCCCGATGAGGGCTCCCCTCGCCAGATCTGGCAAGGCCGGCCCTCGCCCAGGCCAAGCCAGCCTCGCCCGATGTCGCCGACGCTCGGTGAGGCAGCCCTGGCCTGGGCGAGGGCTCCCCTCGTCGGGGCTCCTCCTCGCCCGGCTGGACCTCACCTATGGCGGGCAAGGCCAATCGGCTGGCTGTGGCCGATGGCTGGTGGCCGACCACCGAAAAAGGCCAACAAAGCCAAAAAAAGAGAGGAAAAAACAGAAAAAATATTAAAAATAATAAAAATTCAAAAAATTCAAAAAAATATTAAAATATTATTTAAAATTGTTCACGTCAGCGCCGGACCGCCGGCGTCTACATTAGCATCTTTCGGCCAAAATTGGCTGGATGGACTAAATCGGCAAGAAGTGAAAATGTTTAGGACTCAATTGGCAAAGTTAAAAGGTTTAGGACTGAATTAGCAAAAGTGCAATAGGTTTAGGACTTTTTGGACAATTTCCCCTAGAAAAATCGTCAAAGGATTTAGAATTACATTGGTCAAATTAAAAGTTTAAAACTAAATTTAGTAATCGTACAATATGTTTAAGATTGATTGAGTGATTATCTAGATGTATCTCTCTTTTGCTTTTTCTTTTTTTCCTTGTTTATACCTAGGGAAAGTTAACGTCCCCAGCTCCAAAGCAAAACATTTATGGTTGGCACCAAAAGTGTGCATCTGAGCTTGTTAATTGTGTGTGAGCAATTGAATCAATTGGCTACTCCCGTGGAGTTCTATCCAAACCATACTTAGGGAACGTTTGAAATTGATGTCCCCATTAATTTACTAAAATACCCTTAAAGCTCCATAATCATTATAATAATAAAATCTAAATTGGTCATCTTGTGCAAATTCTCTTCATCCTCAGTCACGCACGTAGGGCATGGGCAACAACTTGTTTAATACCCCGTATCTTGGCATTATCTTATTTTGAGAAAAATCTCTTAGAAAATTAACTTCTCCCGCTCGAATTGAACATTTACCTCCAACTTCCACTTTAGAATTAAATCATCTCCTACCGAGGAAATGTCTAAAATGTGTAGAAAGTGAAATCAATTCATGTCCTTAATCATGTGATTAAAATGCGTAAGTAAAGATGAGGCATGCGTGCGTTGAGGACTAGTATTGTTAAATGAAAATATGTGTGCGACTCAGCCCTGCATCAGGCATATGTGTAATTACCATTGCATGTTTAAAGGTAGAATTAGCATTGACGGTAGGAACATAGAGATGGCCAAAATACTGGTTAGAAAGGAGAATTGTCCAAATAATTCTAAACCTATTACATTTTTACCAGTTCAGTCATAAACCTTTTAATTTTCAATTTAGTTGTAAATATGTTAACAATTTGCCAATTGAATCCTAAACATTTTGACAATGTCATTTGAGTAAATCCGATCATTTTTTGTTGGAAATCACTAACGTGGATGCCGGTTATCCTACGTGACATTGCAAGTTTTGATATGGATAATTTTTTTAAAAAAAATTCTGAATTATTTATTTATTATTTTGTTTTTCCATTTTCTTTTACAACTCTTGCCCACGGCTGCGATGGTCTAGCAATGGCTGCAAGCAAGTGTCGTGGCCCTCACCTACTCACCGGTCATGGTAAAAAAGAAAAAAACCAAAGAAAATAGAAGAAAAGGAAAAAAATGAAAATAAAGAATAAAGAATAAATAAATAAATAATTCAAAAATTATTAAGATATTATTCAAATTTGTCTATGTCAAAGCTGGTCGTACCACGTACGACGGCTAGTATCCATGTTAGTGATTTTCATTCAAAATTAATTATATCAATTAACAAAACGTAAAAAGGCTTAAAATTCAATTGACAAAATTTTAAAATTTAGAACTCAATTGGCAAAATTACAACAAATTTATGATTTTTTGAATAATTTTCTCCTAACTAAAATAATAGCACGCTAAAGTAGGGAGGGAGAGTAACGGTAGAAGCTAAACAAAAGTATGGAGTCATAAAAGTACATAGAATCAGTGTGATGTATAAAAGGAAATCCCACCCAAGGCATGTCACGTTTTTGTAGATATCATCAAGAAATTGTAATCGACATTAGGGGTGTGCATGGTCCGGGCGGGCGGTTCCCAACCTAGAACCGGGAACCGCCTGCTAAGGACCGGTTCCGAAAAATTGGAACTAGGATCCACCCGGGAACCGGACCGTTGGTCCGGTCCGGTTCCCGGGTGGATCCATGGAACCGGTTCATCTTCGTATCGACAAACCGCTTTCACTTGCTTTGCGGAACAAATTCAGCATTAAGAAGCAACGAACCCCATGAATTTAGCAGGGAAAGAAAACGCATTCCACACCCATGAATCGGAAACATATCAACGTTGCGGGCACATACACTGACTTATAAAATTACACCCAGCTAAAACTTCTATCCATCAAACAGGTTAGCCACATAAAAAATCCCCAACCATATCTCACATGGTACAAAGATATCTTCTTAACTCACAAACTTACACAACTTCCCGAACTCAAACGAAGAACTTGGCAAAAAACCCAACTAAATACCACATTCAAAGATCACTGAAATAGACAAATCAATAGCCTGATTAGGGTTTGTTATTAGTATTTTTTTTTAATATTAAAAATTAATCGGTCCGGTCCGGGTGGGCAGGTGGATGGATCCGCCCATGGAATCGGGAACCAGATCGGTACCCACCGGTTCCCATAAATTGAAATCAAGAACCGGACCGGTTCCCTCAAGAACCGCCGGTTCCGGGCGGTTCCGGTCCGGTTCCGGGCGGTCCGGGCGGATCCCGGTTCTCTTGCACACCCCTAATCGACATCATGCTCTTGAATTCCTCAAAATCAAGTTTCCCGTCGTTGTTGGTGTCATACGCACGAATCATGCTGTTACAGTCTCTCCCGCTTCTCTCGTCCCATAACTCTAGTTTTGAGAGGACGCTCTGGAGCTCGTCGCAGGAAATGAAGCCGTCGTCGTTCAAATCGAACACTTTGAACGCCTCGGCAAGGTCGGTCTCTTGATTGACATCTCCTTCACTGCTCTCTCGGGATTCCACTCCACCGCTCCTCATGGTTTCTTCTGACGATATGGAGTCGTAAAAGAACAAAAACTCGTCAAAGTCGAGGCTCGGTTTCCCTATAGATAATTCCAGCTCGCCCAGGCTATGATGGATACCGATTTTCTCGAGCAGCCAATTGAGCTCCTCGAGGCTCACCTGGCCATCGCCGTTCTTGTCGAGGTTCTTGAAAATCCGATGTAAATCTCCAGTTCCGAGGGGAGACATAGTTATACAATGAATCGAAGATTGGTATGTATGTGCAGATTGGGGGAACTAATGAAGAAGTATGAGGAAATGCTAACGGCGCCCTGAGACGACAATTCGACTTCAAAGACTCCACCGGTCTATTTATACACGCATCGAGCTTCCGTGGTACGGTCCTGTGCGTACGTGCACAGCAGGAACTTGGAAGAAGATTGTGGTTTTTAGGGTTTCATGGAAGTTAGCGACTGAATTGATATCTTCTTGTTTTGGAATTTCATTGAATTTTAGATGGAGAAGATAATAGCAACGCTTACATGCATTTATCAACACGTATTATTTTTGTTCTCTCATTTCATGAATTATGCCATTGATCTTCCGAGATGATTCTTGGAAAGAAGAGTGGTCCAGGGTAAGCCACGCTTTTGACGCAGAGAAAACGTGCCTACTCAACTTTGGCATGCTCCTTCACGCCCAGGCTCTCCTTTTCCCCATCGTCTTCTTCTTCTCCTTGTCGTTCGTGATCAGCGTCGTCGCCCTCCTCGTCAGTAACTTCTCAATCCTCAGCCCTATGTCGCTGCCTGCTCAATGCAAAATCGTCGTCGTTGCTCGTCGACGATTCCCACTCTCACTCATCCCTTGGTGTCATCGTTGCCCAGCTAGGGGCGAGGGCCGGCCTCGCCAGATCTAGTCTGGGCCAGGCCAACGCTCACCTGGGCGAGGGCGAGCCCCGACGAGGGCTCCCCTCACCAAATCTAGCGAGGCCGACCCTCGCCCAGGCCAAGGTGGCCTCACCTGGTCGACGCCCGGCGAGGCCAGCCTGGCTTGGGCAAGGGCTCCCCTCGCCAGGCTCCTCCTCGCCCGGTCGGGCCTCGCCTGTGGTGGGCGAGGCTAGCCAGCTGGTCGTGGCAAGTGGCCGGCTATCGCCTGTGGCCGATGGCCGGCCACCTAAAAAGGCCAAGAAAGCCAAAAAAAAAAAAAAAAAAAGAAGGGAAAAAACAGAAAAAAAAAAAATTCAAAAAATATTAAAATATTATTAAAAATTGTCTACGTCAGCGCTAGCAGTCCTACGTGGCATCGCCATCATCCTTGTCAGCATTTTCTGGCAAAATTGACTGAATGGACTGAATCGGCAAAAAGTGAAAAGGTTTAGAATACAATTGGCAAAGTTAAAAGGTTTATAACTGAATTGGCAAAAATGCAATAAGTTTAGGATTTTTTAAATAATTTTCCCTTGAAATATACTGTTCTTTTTTTTATGAATTTTTAATAAATATTGGTAAGTTAAAAAAAAAAGGGGGGGCTTCGGTAACTTACCAATACTTTTACGAAATTACCAACTTATTCTGATAGTTTGCAAATTATCAATTTCGTGCTCATATTCTGAATATTATTTGCATAACTTGCTCTGCACGAGCTCTTATATGAAATTATCAACCTAGATTAGAGTAATTTATCACCACTTGTTAGATTAAATTATCAACTAATTTTTGGTAACCAACTCTTATTTGAATTCCTTGCCAACGTTCAAAAAAAAATTCTTGTTCAAATTACAAACTTTTCTATTGAGTTAACAATTTTTATTTGACTTGGTTAACAATTCCATACATTTACTAACACTATTGCTAAGCTAAATTGATGTGACTCGCCAAGTTTTATCCCAATAAATTATCTCTTAATATTGAATTACCAACTCTCTATTGAGAAAAAAATTTGTAATGACTCTAATGAGGTTGATAATTTTTAAAAAGAGTTGATAAATTTGATATGTTGATAAGCAAGGAAAATATCAATTGATAATTTAATGGAAATGTAGGTAAATTCAGGGAAAGAAATAAATAAATGGTTGTAAATAACTCAAATGAGAGTTGGTGAATCGGAAATAGTTGATAACTTGATGGAATCCAGTCATAGAAACAAAAGTTGGCAAGTTCTTATAAGTTTAAGTCTTTTGTAACAAAAAAGAATAGGAATTGGTAAATGATAAAGAAGCCTAATACATGTTGGTAAATAAATGAAATGAAGGTTGGTAACTCAAAAGTAGCTAGCAATTCAATCGGAAAAAGATTGATAAGTCTCTCATAAAAATTTGGTAAAGTAAGTTTACGTCGTTGGTTAAAATAGGGACAAAAGATACGTAAGTTTGTTATTTATAAACTATTAAAAAAGTGTTTATAATTTCATGCTAATTTCACTTTGCTACCAATAAGTTATCGAGAAATCAGGTGATCAACAAATATTTTTACCAACGTTTTTTTCGCCACTTGCAACCCCTTCAAAAATCTACTACAAAAAATCTGTAAGTAAAATGTAAATTACCTTCGATAAGTCTCTGATAAAAATTTGGTAAAGTAAGTTTATGCCGTTGGTAAAAAAAGGGATAAAAGATACGAAAAGTTGATATTTATAAACTATCAAAATGTGTTTTCAATTTCATAATAGCATCGCTTAATTACCAATAAGTTATCGAGAATCAGGTAATCAATAATTTATTATAACAACAATTTTTTTCCACTTCCAACCCTTTAAAAAATCTACTACAAAATATCTATTAGTAAAATGAAAATTATCTCTAAATTCTCTATACAATCTCAAGCTTTGTACCTTGTAATTTGGTTGTGGATGCCATAAGAATGTCCATATCTTAGCACTCACATCAGTTAATGAAGTCTTTTGTATGCTTGTGCTCTAAATATTTCAAAACGTTTCGAATAGACATTTCATTTTTTGTCCCCAAAAGAGTGAAATATCTAGGCTATCGGGTCAAACTCATGGAAGGCGACATATTAGGGATAGGAGAACTGCATCCCATACCCACAGGTGATATGAGGCTAAACATTCTCGATCCGTCTTTTCACTCAAATCGAGAGTCTTTAAAAATCTACCCGGATGATGTGAGTTGTTTTGTCAACAAAGAAAAAGCAATTCACAGCAAAATATAACAGAAAAGTATAAGTGAGTCTGGGAAATATAGATAGATAAAACATGACAAGGACGTCACATAACCTTCTTTTTTTTCACTTCTTCCACAAACAAGAAAAAGGAAAGGAGCAAAAAAAGACTGTCGAAGGAATAAAAGAAAATCAGGATGCGTTTTTTAGGCCCATCAAACTTGGGCTGCATCTAAAATATTGATAAAACCATTATCAGCTTGAGGACAGAATTTTTCCATTTGGGCTCAGCCCAGTAGAAAGTACATTCCGTTGAGCTTTTACGAATTACAAAAGTTAATTACGAACAAGAAATCACAGAATAAAACCCAAGGAAATTACAAATTGATCGGGAAAGATACTTATAAAAGGATATCACTTTTTTCTTAACTTTATTTAGGAGGAATGAGGATTTTTCACTTAATATTACAGAATTACGATTTTACATGATATTCGGATTAAAGATGCAAAGAAGTTGCTTGTGATGGTGTGTAATTTTGTTGACCTTATATTGGATGTTCGTCGCGGCCGAAATATTCCTATCACATTATCGAAATCACTACAACAAAAAGAAAGAAATTCCTGTTATAGATGGAAATAAGAATCTGCGAAAGAGAGAGTTGTGTAATTTATATATTTTGATGAATAGTATGCGAACTATTTATTGGGTTTATAAAATAACTTTTTAAAATTTCTAAGATATTATGATATCAATTATAATTGATTTGGAATACCAATCAATAAAAATATCCGTACAATCATAAAAGATATGGAGATTCTTTCAAATATTTTTTTAATAGATCGAATGATATTCTTATATTTTGTATAAAAAAAAAACATCATTGAAGAAAGAAACAGGAGGTCGCTTCAATATCAATTTTTCTAGGGTTTAATATGTTCCTCACCAAGCACCAATCACCTTTCTCCGGACCAAACACATTTAACAGCCCATGAAAGTCTGTTGAAGCATCATGGTCACGTGCTTAAGATGCAACCATAATTTGGTCATTTGCTTTACTGTTAAGCAAATTCAATTTATTATTTATTTATTTCATGAAAAATGAATAATTTTGAAAACGTTTTTCTAAAGCCAATTACTTATATCGCTTAAAAAGATAAAGTAATGAAAGATGTTTACCTTTCTAAATATTTTTGTGAACAATGAATTTTTCTTTTTATCTATTTTTGTAAAGCGATACACGCGATCATTTTGAGAGAAATATTTTTCAAATCATTAGTGAATCAAATGCACCATAACACGGCAAATCACCAAAGGAATATAACACTAATTGATCCTAAACTTTAGACAAATTTGCAACGTCATCTTTAGATTTTTAATTTCTTTAATATGGTATTTTTACTATTCCTAAATGTTTCAATATAGTTCTTTTATTTTATCAAACAAGACAGGAAATCAGTACAAGCCCCTAAATGTTTCAAACAGAAAGACTTTCTCCCTTATTAGATAAAAGCACAAGAATTACACTAAACATTTAGATAGAGTTAGACGATCATATTAAACGAATTAAAAGTTTAAGAATGACATTGCATATCAAGCTAAATTAAACTCTTGGCGTTGTTTTCCAATCACGAATGAGACATTTGATGACAAGGAAATAAAAAATAAATAAAAATATTTTTAAACAAAGAGCTTGCAAACCGTTCATATATTGATAAGATGGGCCCTTTCACTTGGACATATCCAACTTTGAGAGTGATTGGTTAGATGATGACATGTTTTTCACGCCTAATGTGCTAATCAAAGTCTACTAAAAACCTTGGATCGCCAATCATTGAATTTTCTAATTTTCATTCTCGGATCGCTACTTATTGAATTTTTTATTTGTAATTTTCATTCTCCTGCTTAATTTATATCCACTTGATGTGGGATTCGCAAGACCAATCGCAATCTCCTTCTTTGGCTTGACGTGGGATTTCATAAGACCAATCGCCATCTCCTTCTTTGGCTTTTCCATTTTTTTTTCATTTTTCCCCCTCAAGTGGACATTGAGATTGGAATAATCTTGATACGATCACGACCATTCGGGGGGCGTTAAACATAGTTTTATAGGATGAACCCCAACAACCAGCTTCATAACTTATTCTTTGATCTAGCCGTGGAATTCACGGGAAACTTGTAGCTTAAGCCTCGTGACCCCATTAAAAAGAAAAGAAAATTGAAGATGGCATCATCCTTAGAAGGTTATTCAAGTTAAACGTGATGATTAGGTTAAGCATCACATCGCATCACATCAGTCAATTCTCTTTCGACCCATCAACACGGATGGATACGGATCGAGAACATCCCTCGAAGGTCAATGAAATGTGAAACCCATCGGACATGAGAAACCAAATCTTAATTTATGGAAAAAGAGAGCATTATTGGCCTTCAGTTCAACCCCCTGATTGACTCATTGATTTGCTCCTAGATATACTTTATGAGAATCAAAAAGTTAGTAAGTTTAGGCGTGATCTAATCGTCAAAGGCTCTTGACAATCCGTTTGGATGTAGAAATTCTAAGAGATTAGTCAAATGAAGTCAATAGCTCCTCCACTATCTTATTAAAGTAGCAACAACTTCTAAACTACTCCATCGACCTTCCCCAGCTAAACCAAAGAGAGAGGAGATTATTCGATGTAGAGTCAAGAAGAACATCCCCAGTTGATACCTTTTGGCAGCACTCAGGTTACAATATTGGAGAAAAGAGGATAGGTTTGGTCGACCCCACTTGCCATTACCTAAACAATGAAATCAACATTGAATACAAGTTCTACGTGGTGACCATTTTGCACATTTTCCAATGGTTGGGTCTATTCCTACTTATCTTTCGGGCACTAAACATAATATTTTAAGTAACTAAAGTATAGACCGTTTAGTAATTGTTTTTTTTCTACAAGGGGTATTTTGGATTGTCAAATTTGTTTATTGAAAAAGTAGCTCCTCGAAACCCATCAAACAAGGGTAACTGAAAATTGCCGGATCGAGTTTTCTTTATATTGCCGATGTATAATTTAATTTTTCGTACCTAACGGTCCGATATAATAGGTGGTTAGAAATGAGAGTAGGAAGTTGATTAAGAATTATCTCAAAATGATCAATACTCAAATGAGATTTCACACTTATTGAGATGTAATGGTATAGTTTCAATCTCCCAAGGCTGTCTAAGGAATTATTTACACCAGTCAAGTAATTCTTTTATTATGTGGGCAAACTTAAATATATAATATTGTAAAATATAGATATGTGTCTATATATATATATAATTTAAGGACAACGGCTTAGGTACGGCAAAACCTGTCTGTGCCGCCACGTGTTAGAAGTACTGGATTTTTTTTTTCGACGTACTGGATTTCCATGGGTGGAGTTTGGTACTGACAACTTGCTAGATTATTATATATTTAATTTTTGATAATTGATCTAATCTAATGCCTCCACGCCTACCACTTCATGAAATTGTGATTAGTGACCAACCTGGGATTCCGATTCAAGCAACCAGATTATTACTAATATATATTGTGGAAGGGTATCCAATAATCATTATTTATATATATTTCATTGATTAAAATTCTTTCCGAACTCTCATGAAGAATTGTACATTTCGCTTTTGCCATATATATCATTATTATTTTTGAAAATGTTAAAAAGCCTCCTTATGACACTTATCGAGTCTCATTAGTTGTGCTTTGGAACATGAATATTTATATCTGAAGCGGGTGGTTTTTTTGAAATGTGAGATTGTCAATTTCCAGAGTGAGTTGGTGCACGTCATTTCTATTTTCAATGATTTTAATTGATATCTTGAAATATTCATAACGAGACTCAAATTTATAAGGACTGCAGGTGTATTTCATTCAATTTCATTGTGCAATTTTAATAGTTTCCAAGCATACCAACGTATGTGAATTCCATTTTCAATAAATAATAATATAAAAAAAAAACAACGTGGATTGGACTTGCAAAAGCTCTCTCCATTAACTTTTTTCACTAAGGTCAAAAGATTTTTCATACTCAATAATTTAAATATTTCTTCGTCTTCTCTCCACTGTGCAGTGATTGATTTGATGACTTAACGTTAATCGCTTGACTAATCTCTATAGATGGACCAGTCAATCTGCATAAATTACAAGTACCGATGACTTATTCAATATAGAATATAAGCGACTCATTCCTTGGGTAGATTATCGCCTTTCTTCATGATAAAATCATCTCTATAAGTCAAATCATCAGATAGTCAACATGACTTTTTGCCAATCTATCTTCATGATGAAACTTGTAAGAAGGGACACTAAAGTGGAAGGCTGTTCTCTTAATGATTTATAAGATCGACATCTCTAGTTTAAAATAAATTAATTAATAATTTTACCTAACTTTAGGAAGAGATTCATCAACATATAGGCTTTTTAACTGCTGGTATGTGCTTTTCATTTTCCTTCTTACCCAATTTTTTTCCTCCTTTATTCTTCTTCCTTCCCAAGCAGCCTCATCCTCCTCCGCCGTGGAATTATTATTTATTTTTCTACAAGGGGTATTTTATATTGTAGAATTTATTTATTAAAAAGTAGATCAACAAAACCCATCAAATAAGGGTGGATGAAATTGCCGGAGCGAAAAAATTTAATTTTGCGTATTTTACGGTCCCGATCAAAAGTAGGTGATTAGTAAAAAGAGGAGGTGATTGTATGTATGTATCTTTTGACAATTATTATATATTTCAATTTGCCCACATAACAAAAGATATACTTGACTGGCGTAAATAATTTCTTAGATGAGAAATTTAAACTAAACTATTACATTTCCAAACAACGACTTAGATGGCGGCAAAACCTTTTGAAATACTGGATTTTCACGGGTGGACTTTGGCACCGACAAGTTGCTGGATCATTGATATTCAATTTTTAATCATTAATCTAATCTAATATGTCTACGCCTCCCACTTCATGAAATTGTGATCTGTACCAACTTGGGATGCCAATTCAAGCGACGATATTATTACTAATATTTACTGTGGAAGGGTGTCCAATAATTATATTTTTATATTATTTCATCAATCGAAATCTTTTCCTAACTCGCATCAAGAATTGCGCATTCCGCTTTCACTGTATATATAATTACTATTTTTGAAAATGTTAAAAAGCGTCCTTGTGATGCAAATCTCATTAGTTGTGATTCGAAACATAAATAGTTATATTTGAAGTGGGTGACTTTTTTGAAAAATGTTTATCACTCGATTTTCAAATTGCGTCAATATGCATCATTTCTATTTTCTATGATCTTAATCGATATCTCAAGACATTTGTTAATAAGACCTGCATTTAATTGCTACTTAAGGGCTGCATGTGTATTTCATTTGATTTTATTGGTACAATTTAATAGTTTCCAATCATAGCAACTATGTGATTATTCCATTTTCAATGGAAAACACGTGGATTAGACTTGTAAAAGCTTTCTCCGTTAGCTTTTTCACCAGGGTTAAAAGATTTTTCATACTCAGTAATTTAGATATTTCTTCATCTTTTCTTTGCTATGCAGCGATTGATTTGATGACTTGATGTTAATCGCTCGACTAATCTCCATACATGGACTAGTCAATTGCATGCATTACAAGTACCGACGATTTCTTTAATTTAGAATTCAGCAAACTCATTTCTTGTTCACATTTATGCCTTTCTTCATAATATAAAAAATCATCTCTTTCGGACAAATCATCAGCTAGTCAACATGGCTTTATGCCAATCTATCTTCATGATGAAACTTGTCAGAAGGGACATTACAGGGTAAGGTCGTTCTCTCGTTGATCTTTAAAATCGATTTCTCTAATTTAAAATAATTTTATTAATAATTTAACCTAACTTTAAGGCAAGTGACTCATCAGCATATGGGCTTTTTAACTGCTGACATGTGCTTTTCGTTTTCTTTCTTTCCCAATTTTTCTCCACCTTTCTTCTTCTTCCTTCCCAAGCAGCCTCATCCTCCGCCGTGTAGCCATCGTCCCCGCTCGCCAACCACCGATGCCAGCCGTCGCGATGCCACCAGAATCGCCACCCCTCCACCTTTGCCACCATTTCTTTCTTTCTCTAAGAGAGGCGATGACAATGACAATGATGGCAATTTGAGTTTCCTTTCCGAGATTGCATGTACGAAAACAATTTTTTTCTTTTGGTCAAAAGAAATACTGATGCATTGGATTAAGTAGTCTTCGAACACAACGATGATTTATAGTTTGAAACTAAAATATTCCAAAGAGATAGAGGGGGTATCTGCACCCAATTAAGAGGAAGTTTCTTTGTGCAATGTGTGCGTACCAGCCAATCAGCAGCTTGGTTTGCCTCCTGGGGACAATAGGTTACTGCTACATTTTGGCATAGAGGAAGCTCCTGTCGGCATCGTTGAATTAAGTCTCGTAAATTCCACGGTATCTCGGCCCGGCCCATGACAAAATCCACCATCGCTAAACTGTCGCTTTCACAGAATTGAATGGGATTTTGTACAAAAACAATTGACGATGCATATAAGATGAATTCTTTTGACATTAGATTGTTATCAACGAGAGTGATGGTTACCTACATAACTCTTCTTTAAAAGTCTTACCAACTGTAGCAAAGTCTCCTCTTATCAAGGAAGATGCAACAATACACGTAAAGTTTTCGTGATGAAATTTTTTTTTCTAGAGGCATGTCATTATCATTTCTCTAAAAAGGACTCGTACCCATGACCTCCATTAATATTCACTTACTACCGTGGTCATTTTAGGTTCTTCACGAGCGTGACATAACCGTCCACATCACCCGGCATTTTTAGTCAAAATTATCCGCAACTTGCGAAGTTCGAATTTGAGAGATAGAAAGACAAGGACGGATGAAATTGGGTTTGTCACTCAACTTTTGGCCATGAACAAGATTAGCTAGAAACCCTAGAAAGAAAAGAGAGAGCCAATAAATTCACCCAACGAAAAGGAAGAAACATAGACCTAAAAGAAGATCTCCAGGGAGCAAAAGGATCCGAAAAAACGATAGCGTAGGGGGCTAAAGCTAAGGCTTCTCCATCACTGTCTACTTTTCTATAGCTTGTTCATGAAATTAGCAAGGAAAATAGTCAACTTTGATTTTCTAGTTTGACCTTACCTAATCAGTGAGATTTTTTCGAGGCTACCTAAGTTGAACTTCTGCCTTTTGATTCATAATTCAAGATGATATGCAATAAATGATAAGATCTCCATCACTTGAATGCAAGGACTATATACAGCATGTTCTTGAAATTTAGTAGGATAATAGTCAGCTTTGATTTTCTAGTTTGACTTACCTAATCAATGATTTTTTGTTGAGGCTACCTAATCTGGACCGTCACCTTTTGATTCATAATTCAAGATGATATACAATAAATGATACGATCTCCATCACTTGAATGCGAGGGCTTTATAGCTTGTTCTTGAAATTTAGTAGGAAAATAGTCAGCTTTGATTTTCCTAATCAATGAAATTTTTTTAGGCTACCTAATCTAGACCGTTATCTTTTGATTCATCATTCAAGATGATATACAATAAATGATATAATCTCCATCACTTGAATTCAAGGAATATATAGCTTGTTCTTAAAATTTATTAGGAAAATAATCAACTTTGATTTTCTAGTTTGACCGAACCTAATCAATTTTATTTTTTTAAGGCTACCCAATTTGGACTTTTGTCTTTTGATTCATAATTCTAGATGGTATGCAATAATGATATCACCTCCATCTATCCATATCTAGGGCTTTGGTCCACACCTACAAGAGGACATTTATTTTGTCATAATTAGATTGCATGATATCATCTTTTGTCGATTTCCCTCCCTACATCACGCGAGTTAGCAAAAAAAAATAAAAATACCTAAAATTGAGAGAATAGTCCAATTTTGTAGGTGTTAATGAACAAGAAAAGTGGGTTGATCAAATAGAGCGCACGTGTCGCTCGCCGGATGTCACGTGTTTTCTGTGAGCTTTCGCTCAGATCGGTGGCATGCTTCACTAATTAAGGGGGGGGGGGGCAACGGAAGTATTTATTTGCCACTAAAACTTCTTGATTATTATATAATTTTGACATTTTCTGCTATTTTCCCCCCTTTTTTGGTCATTTCCTTTGTCTTGTCGCGTTCTTCGAAAGTGCCATTTTCATGGCATTTGTTGTTCATATACCAGCGGTTATCAATTAAAAGAAATAATGAATTTATGACAAGAAATTATTTTCATCTTATCTACCGTCTCCAAATTAAAACACTTAAAAAAGGACTCCGATTCATCGTGAAATCAAGTAATTTCAGGTCGTTGAGTACGGCAAGATCCAGGGGAGGCTCATCGACGCTCGTTAGACCCCCGATAAATTTGGTCTAGATGGGAATTTGCCCCGTATTGACGCAACATAATGATCTAATTAGACAAAAGTCGATCGCTATAATGATGGCTGCAACATGCGTTTCCTTTCTTTAATGTTGTAGAGTAGGAAGAATAAAATATATGTACTAGGATTGGGAATACCATCGACACGTTCTATACTAAATCCGAGATGGGGTATCTAGGAATCATAAAAGAAACTAAATTAATTAATAATAAAAAAAGAAGTTGCTGGTCACTTTACCAAAGAAGAACCATAATTATTTAGTTAATTAATAAATAAATTATTTTTTTTAATCATGCTACGTGGCCGCTAGGCAGCTCACTTACTCCTCCCGGTGAAACGCTGGTTTTGGCGCCCAATTTTTCTCGAGTGGGTCGCCCAATTTTTCTCGAGTAGGTCACCCAATTTGTCGTCGCTATTTGCCCCTCGAACATGGTTGCTAATTATAGATAATACTTAGGTCGAAGGTGGCACGTGGCCACAAGACACCGGTTATATTCTTTTTTATTTTTTTCCCTCTCATGTCAAAATCCTTCTTGAATCATATCGACTATTAAAGTTTCATCTATATTGCAAAAAGTGAACAATTCGAAAAATATGATACTAAAAGATGAGAGAACAAAAAGTATTTTTATTACATATGTAAATATTTAGACATAAATTATTATTGATAATGAAAATATTTTTCATCCATTCATTATTTTAAAAAATATAAATAAATTATTTGAAAAAATAATTTTTTAAACGGAGCTTAAGAATATGTCCTAGTGATATTTTAATTTTGAGAGTACACTAGCCATAGGTTGTTATCAAAATTCTCAAAATTGGGACAGCATTTTAATTAATAAATTGTTTAGTCAGAAGCGGTGGAAGGCCAAAGGTAAAGAAATATGGCGGGCCCATCATTCCTATGTATTTTCTACATTTAAATTTCATTACTCTTTCTTCAATGATATCAAAGCGTGGGATCATATCATATTTTCTACCTTTAATTTTCATTACTCTTTGTCCAATGGTATCAAAGCCTAAGATCATGCCATATTTTCTACATTTAAATTTGTTTATCCAATAGTATCAAAGTCTAAGATCATACCATATTTTCTACATTTAGATTTCATCACTCTTTGTACCATATTTCTATATTTAATTTTGTTTGTCCAATGGTATCAAAGCCTGAAATCACACCATATTTTGTATATTTAAATCTGTCCTTCTAATGGCAATCGAAGCTTGAGATCACACCATATTTTCTACAATTAAATTTCATTCCTCTTTCACATCACATTAGAATATATTTGTTTCAAGAAAAATAACTGATTTTAAAAAATGATCATTTGTATCATTATAAAGTAAATAAACAAAAAATATTTTCATTATTTACAAAATACTAACACATAAATTATTATAGATAATGAAAGCATTTTCATTGACCAATTATTTTAAAAAATATCAGAGATTATTTTTTCAAAACATTTTAGAAAATATTTATTTTTCACGAAACAAACTTATCCTAAGACTCTTCATATTTGTTTAAAACTTTATACTCTCTTGTCGTGATGACTTTTCCACGGTTTATGCCCGAGGTCTATCCCTTCCTTTGCTCTCGACAATACAATCTAGAATGACACTCAAGCTAGGATTCACATCCACTGCATCCAACCCTCGATGAAAAAAAAATTAAGCCATCGGGAAATAATCTAAACAAAATTCACGAAGCAAGAGGGGGAAAAAAACGAATGCAAATTCAAAATTATTTTTCATCGTTTTTAAAAATATATATATTTTTAAGGTCGGAATCGCCCGACAAAACCTTTTCGCCGAGCCGCGGTTTTAATTATCCACCAAATTTGAAGGTGGCTTCCTCGTATAAAAAGGGCAAACCAAAATAATAAAAAAATAAAAAAGGTGGAAAAAGGAATAATAATTATTATTATTAACTCAATATCAGGAAACGCGAATTGTAACAGCTGTCGGTTAAAATCAACGACCCGGACAACCTCCGAGCAGATGCCACGAGAGAGAGAGAGAGAGAGATTTTAGAGAGAGAAAGAGGAGAGATTTAAGAGAGAGAAGAGAGATTTTAGAGAGAGAAAGAAGAGAGAGAGAGAGTGCTGTACCTCGTCGGCGAAATTTACCATTCTGGCGAAATCGCAAGCTCGCTCCTTTTCGCTTTCCGCTGTGCTCTCTCTCTCTCTTTCTTGCTCTGTCTTTCTCTCTCGGTCCCCTCTTCGAATCCCTTTATAACCTGGCGCTCCCGATTCTCCCGTCTCCCGTTTCTCTCTCTATATCTCTCTCTTTCTCTCTCTCTCTAGCTTCCTGTGTCGCTTGCTTCCGGGCGTTCCTCGGCTGCTGCTGCTGCCGGCCCTTCCCTCCGTCGAATCGTGGGCAGGATTCGGTTCCCGGCGATCGCGTGTTCGTTTCGCGGGACACCCCCGAACAGGTGGGATCGAGCTTCATCACAAGAATCCAGGAGAGAGAGAGAGAGAGACAGAGAGAGAGAGAGAGAGAGTGGAGGGCGGCGAGGATTTCGGTGGGGGGCGTTGTGGGTTCCGCGAGAGTCGTTCTGGGTTCGTTCGCGTTTCGGGAGGTGGGTTGGTTGGGAGAAGTCCTTTGAGATCCGGAGAAGGAAGAAAGGAACGAACTTGACGCGGTACTTGCATGCGGGAGGATTGCGGAGTTTTTCGTTACTGTGTTTTGGCCGTCCTTGACTTTTCGTGATTTGTTCTGAGTTTGATGATCGGATCTTTAATAGACAGTGCATGGAACTTGATGCGTGTTCCTTTTTTTTTTGTTCCTCGGATAGCAAGGAATCGAGTCGATTAGTTGCAATGTTTGCTCGGTTGCCTTTTATTACTATTATTATCATTATTTTTTTTTTTTTGGCTTTTTTGGCGGGGATTGTTCATGATTAGATTTTGGGGAGATTCTTGAGTGTGGTGCCAGATTTGCATGCCTTCGGCCTTGTGGGGGTTTTAGATTCTAAAATCTGGAGGGTACCTTTGATTCCCCCCATGTAATTTCGGTTGTGTCTGGCATTTTTTTTAGCTCTCAAGTTGTCAGGGGAACTTTTTTCTTTTTGGCATTGAGTTAATCGTTCAAGCATGTCGACATTCACCGGGCTTCTAGTGCTTTCACATACAAATATATCCATTCCTTTTATGACGTTTCTTAAACAGGCTGTAATACGGATCATCTCGTTGGAAGTTGTTTTAGTGAGTTATAGAAATCTTTGTTGGGTCATGATTTGTTTCTTATACTTTCAGTTGTAAACTTTGGATGATTTCTAGCTTTCCTATTAGTATTTCTCAATTGATTATTTTCAGAGGGAAAATGTGACCAATTTATGAATATTAACACCTTTGAGAACGCTAGATTGGTGATATGAACTGTGTTGGTTTTCTTAGCATGAAAACTTGTTTGGAATGATTTCTGATTGGATTGTATCTGTTTTGCCTCAGTGGAAACTTTGTTATGAGAGAAAGTAGAAGCATCTGTTGTCTATGAAGTCGATCAAATCATGGAGACTTCTCATGAGGAAAAAAAATGCATCGTTTGATGGGGTGAGTTTGATATTTGTTCCCTGTTCACATTTGGAAGGCTTTGAATGCTTTTTCATGTTTATAAGTTTGATTGTCATTTTCAAAGTTCTTGACATGGATTGCTGTAGGGACTATGCGGGTTCAAGATGAAACAACTACCATTTATGGGGATCATCTGTGTAGTGATGTTGTTTATTGTATATAGAACGACAAAATATCAATACCGTCAGACGGAGGTGAGTTCACTCTATCAGTATTTGAATTTTATAAAATATAATTTATGAAAATTAGCAGGGCAACAAGGGACTTCAACCTGTATTCTTTTGGCCTTTAAGGATCTTTGAGTCTGCCTAATAGTTAGGCTACAGCACCGAGATGGTTTGAGGGATAAAATGAAGCAATGGAAAATAGTAGAATGTAATGTCTAGAAAGAATTCATTGAAATTGGCCCCTTCTACTGTAGCTGGCTTCACCACTTGCCAGTTTTAATTTCATCTGATTAGGTTGTTGCTGTATCATCTCTAGACCTTCCGACACTTACCTGTGAAGTTGAAGTTATGATTTGTTCAATGCATCTTTTAGTGAACTAATCCTTTTGTTTTGCATCCTTTTTTTTATCAGATGGAAATTAATTTACACCCTTTTGACACACTAAAGGTGCAAGCTCTACTCGCCATTGTTCACTTTTGAACATTTGCCTTTGGAATTGAATTAGTGTTGCTGCTGAAGTTCATGATGACTTTAAGGGCTGGGTGATGGCTTCCTATGATGCATTTGATGATCTCTTTTGTTGTCCCTTTTTGTTTCCTGCAGGAATCTCAGGGTCTTTCCCGGAGACTAGGAAGTCTTCCCCGCGGCATCATACAAGCAAGATCAGATTTGGAGTTAAGACCATTATGGTCAACAAGTAGTTCGAGGTCAAAGGTCAGACTTGGTGAATAGAATGCTTCCGTAAAAGCTGATATGATATATAGAGATACTGAGATACTAGGGGTGCATTCGGCTTTACCATCAATTGCATTGCATGTCCCGGAACATGAATTGAGGCCTTTTGACAATTTTAGGTTGATGTCTCTAGCAATGAGGTAGATGCTCCCAGGTACCGTTACTTACTGGCAATTGCTGTTGGGATCAAGCAAAAGCATAATGTCAATGCTATTGTCCAAAAGGTAATACTTTCAAGCTTATGATTAAAGATGGGCTATGGTTGAAGTGAGATTCACTACCTAATTTTCTTGAATTCAGTTTCGTCCAGACAATTTCACAGTTATGCTATTCCACTATGACGGCAAAGTTGATGCTTGGGAAGATCTTAACTGGAGTAACAATGCCATTCATATAGTTGCTCGAAACCAAACCAAATGGTGAGTTTGACCTTCAGCACTTTGAGTTTGAGATAACTTTTCAGGAATATGCTCTGTGAGTTTGAAAACTTAGGAACTAGTGTACTTTGTGAAGAGAAAGCTGGTGTAGTGTGTAATTTAAGCAATGTCTATAGGTTCAGAAACAAAATGAACTTTGTTAATTTAGCTGCAGAGTCTTATAGCAAGTTTATCTTGTCATTTGAGTATAAATTTACAACTCATTTGACAAAAGTCTTATTTCTAAAAATAGTTTTGAATAGAATCTAGAGAGAACAGCTGCCTTTGGTTAGTCTGAGCTGTGATTCCTTTTGAAGAGTCTTATAGCAAGTTTATCTTGCCATTGGAGTATAAATTTGCAACTCATTTGACAAAAGTCTTATATCTGGAAATAGTTTTGAATAGAATCGAGAGAGAACAGCTGCCTTTAATTATTCTGAGCTGTAATTCCTTTCTTCTTGTCCTTGGCTAGCTGTATGCTGTTTGAGATGATGATGTTGTCCCTTGTCTCTTCTTTTTTTCTGAACGTATGAGTTGCTCTAGAAGTCTTCTTGCATGATTCTTAAGCAACACATGCTTCTGCAGGTTCTCAGGCAAAACTTTGTGTCTCCAACTCACATTTGAATAAAACTTTCTGTTGCAGGTGGTTTGCAAAGCGTTTTCTACATCCCAGCATTGTGTCAGCATATGATTACATATTTCTCTGGGATGAAGATTTAGGTGTGGATAACTTCCATCCAGGGAGGTAATAGTAATGAGCATAGTTTAACATCACATCCGAGCAATTGTTATCCATATGCTATCTCCAACCTGTTTGCTCTTCACATGCTATTCTCTCTCTTTTTATTCATGCAAACTTCTCTGCAATTTATTTACTTAGTAAGTGTACCCTTGTAGAATCTTTTGGAATCTTTAGGATTTTAAAATTAAGTAAACTTTCTTGTTTTCTGTGGGTTCCATGAAAAGGAATGCAATTTTATCTCCCATTTCTAGTCCGTTCTCAAGGTTCTCTGGTTCTAATGTGGCCTTTTCCCTCTGTTTGGTTAGCTGTGATTTTTCTCTGATTGTTTTCCCTTTTTTTGGCTGCTCCCAGATACCTGAAAATAGTAAAATCGGAAGGCTTGGAGATATCTCAGCCTGCTTTACATCCAAACTCGACAGATATACATCACAGGATAACCATTCGTTCGAGAACAAAGAAATTTCATAGGTGAATGGGATGTAGTTATGTAAGGTCCTTATACTACTGTGGCACAAAGTTTTGAAGGTACTTAAATCAAATGCATGATGCAGGAGGGTATATGATGTGAGAGGCAGCACGAAGTGCACAAATGTCAGTTGGGGGCCGCCCTGCACTGGGTAAGTTCCGCATGGGATGACTGTTAATTCTTTTTTACCTTGTTCTTTTCCTTTTCACTAAAAGATTTGATGGGTAATGTCATAGGCCTAATTCTGTTCCGCAGTAGTAAAACCTTTCTTTTAACGTTAATGGAGTTTGTGGGACCAGTGTTCTTGTAGGAGCCTCTGTAGGACAATGTGTCTCCATCAATGTCATAATTCATTGGTCTTTCGTGAATAAGATATACTTAGAATGCGACGTCTTAAGATATTATTTGTTGGGAATTTGACAGTAATACACATTCTTTGGCTAACTGTAGATTTGTAGAGGGAATGGCTCCAGTTTTTTCAAGATCTGCTTGGTTTTGTACTTGGCATCTTTTGCAGGTAATATTATGTTACTCGCCTGTCTTCATTGGCATAACTCATGTTTAACTATTTAAGCATGTTAATTTTTCAATGGTAGTTTATCCTTTTAAAATAAATACTGATGTAACAGTAGAACCAGTAGAGCTTTCACTTGATTATGGAGCTTAATTCTTCATCCGCAAATATTAATCCTTGGAGAAGGCATTCAGCAAAGTCTTATGCTCAGATCATTTTTCCAAATTAGCAAGAAGCTTTTCATGTACAATACGCATTTTTGGGTCCCAGATGTCATTGCTATTTCTGTCTGTTCATGAGGGTAATAATTGAGTTTTGCTTTTATGTAACTTTTGTTGTTATTACAAGCTAGGTCTGTGAGGCTTAAATCTTTAGGTGGTTGATTCCTTGATAGTTGGCAAAGATAAAGTGACCTGGATCCTTGGCATTTCTGTTTAATTAGACTGGCATTATACCATGCATTCATGGTTCTTTTAACTTTTCTCATTCAAGATCTGTTAGGTCACTGCAATGAAAATGATTTGCTTTCGTTCCCTTTTTATTGATGGCTTTTTCCAGTAAGAGGGAATCACTCTTCTACGAACTAGCTTTGTTCTGTATCTTTCTCTCTCTCTCTCTCTCTCTCTTATTTAAATTGTGTATATGTCGGAATATGATTATATCATTGCCTTTGGTCTTTGACAATTGGATGCATTTGTGTAAGACAGTAACATAATACAGTAACATAATCTTTTTTAACTCCTAAGAGTCTCCATTGGTCTAGAAAGCTACAACTAGTTCTTTGTTACACTGTTTCTTTCACAAGATTAATCACTCTTTGATTACTCTCTTCCAGAATGATCTAATCCATGGATGGGGAATGGATATGAAACTTGGGTACTGTGCACAGGTATTACTCGAATTTAACTCGTCAACTTTTGCATTAATGATTTGCCAATTATCTTTTCTTTTTTCATAAACACTCATGGAATAAGTACCTCCCAATTCGGGTGGGCTGTTGCATCATCTTTGAAGCATCATTTTGTCCTTGAAGGATAGGAAATATTACTTAGGGGTTGAGAGCTATTGGTGGAAGAGTGGGTTAGGGTACTCTTCCTGAATTTGAATGTAATTAGTGATATAAGCAAGCACTAATTTCTTTTTTATTGGGCATATCATCATTGCTGAAATTTCATGAGAAAAAAATTGCTGCCCGTGAAGGTTCTTATTATTTTTGTGCATTTTACATTTCCCCTCGAGTCACCACAGTTGATGTTAACATGCAATGTGGAACCGTTTCCTTCTGATAATTTAGTTCTTGTCAGCCACTGAACGAAGATTTAGGGACATGTTTACAGGGTAGACTCGGATCATTGGAGGCTTATAAACCTGTCAATGTCAGAAAGCATTTCTTGTTATTAGAAGTGAAATTTCTTTCACGTAGTTTCTTTGAATTCTTCTTCTAAACCTTGAGCATCATAATTGTTTTGCCTCTTGATTTAATCTCCACAACATGTTTGGAACAATTTGTATTGTATCAGAATCAGCTATGATACCCTTGTTGAATTGGGTTGTGAAAGTATATAGGCTCTAAGGTGTCCTCCCATATTTCCCTCTTATCGTGAGGTCAATATTGCTGGTGTGTGACCTGTTGTATTTAAGTTCTAATTATAGGGAAGTGGAGTGACTTTATTGGCTTCATTTCGGGGGATCTATAAGGTCTCATATATTAATTTCTGCATTGTTGTAATTTATGGAACAGGGAGACCGTACGAAGAAGGTAGGAGTTATTGATAGCGAGTATATATTTCATAAGGGTATACAAACTTTAGGTGGAGGTGGTCCACCTGGGAAAAAGGTTTGTTTCCTTCCTTCCTGCCTGTTCCCTGTTCGAGTTGCTCACTTGCTCTATAATCTTTCAACTGTTGTTTTCTTGTGCTAAGTATGTGCTTCATTTACTTTACGCAGGGTTCAAATTCTGAAGAGTCAACAAAGGTAAATATTCGTGTGTCTATAACTTCATTGTACTATAAACATCACAACAGTCACCATTTTCATCACTCAGTGATGAGTCTGATGAGTTTACTGGTTGTTTGTCTTGCAGAGACACAGCACTCCATCGGTGGACATGCGAGCAGAGGTGAGACCTGTTCCTTTGCTATTTATTCCTTCTTCAGGGCCATTTCCATCTGGCTGTATTGAAAGAAAAAAGACACCTTCCAATGCTTTAAGTGCCTCTGGTTGGGAGGGGAGAAAGAAATACACGGGACTCTTATTTGGACTTTGCCTCTGTCTGAGCAGATCCGGAGACAATCGACATGGGAGCTTCAAGTCTTCAAAGAACGGTGGAATAAAGCCGTGAAGATGGACAAGAATTGGATAGACCCGTTTCCTAAAGACATGTTTATAAGAGATGAAGAGCGTAGAAAGCGTAGTCGGCGGCATCGCCAATGAATGCCAAAACCCAATGGCCCCAGGGAACAGCTTGGTAATGTTAGGTTCAATCTTGGCCACACGCCATCCACACTCAAATCAATTCTGCTCTCATTTATACCTGTAACATCTTTAGCTCTTTTAGCATGCCATTCGATGTCGGCAATTAAATTCATTGTTTCTCAACTTGCTCGGTTGTGGTCCTTGGCCATGTAAAAATTTTGCCCTTCACATCTTTCTCAAGCCCCAGCATAATCCCCCAAGTGTAGGAACATTCTGAATACATCGGGTAATACCATATGATCGATCATACAAGCACTTAAGAGTTTTGATTAGAGAGCACTCTTGTTCTGCACGATCAGATATCAAATGGCTATACGGAATGCCACCCCTTTACATTGGTTGAGGCCTCAGTTGTTCTCTGATGGGTTACAGTTGTATTATTCCCGAGTTAAGCAATTCAAAAGCGCCCCGATCATCAGAGCTTGTTAGACCTTGCGGTCGGCGATTAAATTATGAATGGCTGAATCTGAAAAATTTCAGTTTTGTGAGTGAAAATTGGTACTTTCAAAGACGCTGAAGGGGCAAGGTAGCCCTGCTCATCAAATGGGTGGGCAAATTCGTCCTGCGCAAGCTGTTCTTGGACTCTTTTTATGAGAATGGTAACGGGGGTTGTGTCATGGTGGTTTCTGAAATTTTTATTCGGTTCTTTGAGCACTTGGAATTTTGCTCGATGTAGTCATTTCGTAAGCAATTTCGTAAGCGAAGCGTCATGCCAACTTATGCATCACCACTCGTGGTCAACCTCACGCCAACCCTTTCTTGTCCTCTCTTTGTGCTCCACGCCTCGGTGTTGTTCTAGTCAAGCGGCGGCAGGCGGTGCGGTGGCCGGCAGTGGAGCTTGACTGCATGACGGCCATGACGGAAGGAAGGGAGAAAGTTCCACTGCCGGCCATGACATTAGGAAGGGAGGAGAAGAAGAGAGAAAGTTCCACTGCGGGCCATGACGGTAGGAAGGGAGGAGAAGAAGAAAAATGGATACTCGTGATACTTGCCTCTTTGCAAATTTGTACAGTGAACAATCATTTCATCACCTCAACAATTTTCATTAGTCTACTTGATGGAAGGATGATGTTGAATCCAATTCAAAACGTTCGGCGATTAAGTCAAATCAAAACAATGTTCAGAGGACTTTGTTGAATATCGAGCTGAGATTTAGAGATAATTGGTGACATTTTTCTTAGGAGAAAAATCAAATAAAAAGATGCATGGGGGACTATTAAACACAGTTCCTTTGCCTTTAAGCTTGACCAATATCGTTCCACATTTGAACAAGCTGAGAAAATTCTTGGTGCCATTCAGATTGTCTCAGCTTGTTCAAATTTGAAAAAAGGGAATGGAGAAGAATCCTTTGGTGTGCTTTTTGATTTACACGTGGACAAACGTACGGAGCTCAAACTTAGCCGGCTTATTGTCATATGTTGACGTTGCATTGTTTGACCTCGTTGGTTTCTAGAAGATAATAAAATTTTTTTGGAAAAACATTTGCATTTAGTTGGGTTTTCTGTGGCATCCCAATAATGTCAACTATGCCAGGGCGACACTACGGGCACGTTTGTTTGTATTCTTTTTTTTTTTTGTTTTTAAACACTTTTTCTGTTTTTTTGTTCCTGGGAACAAAAAAAGAACAGAAACGCGTTTGGGTGCGTTTCTGTTCCTTTTTTGTTCTTTTGTTCCCAGGAACAAAAAAGAAACAGAAACAAGAAACACAAATTTTATGTTTCTTGTTTCTGAAACACTTTTAAGAAACACTTTTTTTTTTTCTTTTTTCTCTTATTTTCTTGTTCTTTTTTCTTTTGGCCGAGGCCGGCGACCGGCCGATGAGGGCTGGCGGCCTCGCCCAGCCACGGCGAGGCCGACGCTCGCCGTCCCCCGGCGAGGCCGAGGCTCACCGTAGCTGGGCGAGGGTCGGCCTCGCCATGACTGGGCGAGCTCGAGCTCGCCTAGATCTGGCGAGGCCGACCTCGCCCAGCGGCCGGCGAGCCTCGGCCTCGCCGAGCCACCGCCAAGCAACCTCGCCGGCCGCTGGGCGAGGTCGGCCTCGCCGGATCTGGGCGAGCTCAAGCTCACCCAGCCATGGCGAGGCCGACCTCGCGCCGGCCTGGGCGAGCTCGATCTCGCCCAGATCCGGCGAGCTCGGCCTCGCCGGCCGGTTGCCGGCCAAGGCCTTGGCCGGCGACCGGCCAAAAGAAGAAAAAAAAATGAAAAAGAAAAAAGAAAAAAAAGAAAAAAAAGAAATAAATAGAAAAAATAAAAGAAATAAAAAAAATTATCTAAATTTACCAAACATGTTTCTGTTTATTTTTTATTCCCGGAACAAGTTTACCAAACGCGTTTTTTTGTTCAAAAATTGTTCTCCGGAACAGAAATACTTTTTTCTATTTCTGTTCCCTGGAACAATTTTTAAACAGAAACACAAACAAACGCGCCCTACAATGCAAGAAAAAAATAGTTAGTTAACCGCATTAGCTTAGGGGGCGAGTGTGGTGCCAATGTACCGGGTCGACTTTTAAGCTCCACTCATGTTTCATTGACTGAACTAATCTATTCCTTAGTTTTATACATACAGACCGATTTTGACTATACTTCGATTCGATGGGTTCGAGTTGAAGATGTTGATTGTATGAGTTAGTTTGTCGATTTAATAGATAAGTTGTTGATTTTATGGTTGTCGATTGGCAACCTAGATGTCGATTTACGAGGTTGATGTTAACCATAAGGTTCTTAATCGATTACCTAGCAACTAGAAGCTATTTGGTCCAATTCCATCATTGTTTGATGATCTTATATGATGATTGTTTGGCTTCCAAACTGAAGCATGAATTTAGAAGAGTCAAGGTTCAAGTTTCTATGCGTTTTAATGAATTTCATAGTTTCTAGGTCTTTATTAAGTTTTTATAGTTTAATGTCTTAATTATTTGAATAGTTCCATGTATTTAAATGTTGTACTATTTGCTATGCTTTTGTTTTTGTTTTTATTTTTTTTGTTTTTTTATATCCAAGGACCTCGTACAGCCGATAGCCGGCGGGTAAACCCTAGAGTGACGCTAGCAGAGGTGATTACACTTAAGACACTAAGTGCCTCCATTGAGTTTCAAACCCTCACCTTTGGGTAAGGATCAACGGAGCTCTTATCTAGTGGAGCCATCACGGCCGGTGGTTGCTTTTGTTTATCTGTAAATAGATGTATAATCTCATTTGTTAAAAAAAAAAAACAAAAACAGAGAGACTTGAATATGGAGAATATATTAGATTATTCTATGTGTGAGTGAATTTCTATCTCAATTCTTTATAATTTAAAGGTGGACTTTTTTTTTTTAATTTTTTTAATGGTGAGCCAAGAAGCCTTTTGTTCTTGGTTTGTGGATTTTCCTTTAGGCCTTGGTGGTAAACTTTTCTTATCTTGGTTCTTTTCTTGGTGGTGAATCCTTGGCTGGTGATTTTTCTTTAGACATTAGCGATGAACTTCTCTTATTTTGAAATCCGTTATTCTTGGAGGTGGTTTATGCTCTAAGCCTCGGTAGTAAATTTCGACAATCCTAACCTTTATCCCTGACCGGTGGCGCATCATTTAAGCCTTGATGGTGATTGTAAACCATCATTCATCTACCAAACATCATCTAATTATCACTCAAAACAATTTGCCCATCCTCGCACCCTCGTCGAAGCTGCCAAAGGATTGGCCAAGTTGATGAAAACGTCTAGTATCTGTGTTACCATCGATCCCATCTCTTTAAAGAGTTCGAAGCAATTCTTTGTGAATTCTTTGATTTTGGCATGGATGACTTACCTTTGATCGAGGTTTATCTAATTCAAGAAATTTGAACGGATGAAGTGTCCAAGAAGTTGGATGAGTGGATAAGCACTCGATTTGATGTTGGCAAATCCCGCATTCGAATCAAAGTGTGTCCCCTCATTCAAAATAGATTCAGGACTCTTGGGTAAAACCTCATTTAAAAGGAGTAGACAAAAAGAATTGTGCATTTGCAGAGATTTTGGGGGGACTACTAAAAAAATTATAAATTTATTATACGAATACCAATTAAGTCAAAAACCTCTTAGTTTGACCAATTTAATTTGAAATCTTTTAAAAATCCTTCTAGCTATTTTTAATTGGAAATCACTAACGTGGCATAATCGGTATTGATGCAAACAATTTCAGAAAATTTTAAAAAAATTTCTGAATTTATTTCTATATTTTCTTTTTCTTTTTTCTTTTCGTTGTGGCTAGAAGTCTTGCGACCATTGGGTGAGGGCAAAGCCATCGCCTCCCCACCAGCCCTTGCGGAGGTGGTCCTCACCTAGATTTGGCATGGGCTTGCACTTTTTCGGCCAATGAGGGCCTAGGTAAGTTTCGAGCACAATGACAAAAAGAAAAAAAATTAGAGAAGTCTTTAAAACATTACACAAATTGCCCATATCAATGCTGGTCACATCATATAAGACAATTGATGTCAATGTCAGTAATTTTTTATCAATTTTGATCGGACTAGCTATATTAACAAATCATTAAAAAATTTAAAATTAAATTAGTTGAATCAAAAGTTTAGGATCTAATTGATATACATATAATAATAATAATAATTTTATGATTTTTAAGTAATTATTTTTCAAATTTTTATTTTGACTCGGGAATCACGATATAGCCGACAGCCGGCGGCGTAAATTAAGGAGAGCACTAGCGCGGGGGCCCACCTCCCATGGCACTCCACTTTAGTCACGTAATGGGGACGCGGAGTTTCGAACCATTTTCCTCCCAAATGAGGGGGCAGGGCGTGAACTAGCGCGTGCCACGGGGTGGGTTTATTTCCCGAAAATTTTATTGAGCTAAAGTTCATATTTCCAATAACGTTAGATATAGTACGAGTGGCGTGCCGAAAGGGTGAAAAACCAAAGGAAGCATAGGAAGAAATGAAGGGCTGGCAGACAGATCATAGAAGGGACCAACAAATCAAACATCGATAGGGCCGGTAGTCAACATCGACAATGTCGATTTTAAAATTGATAATGACACGTTTGAACTTTCCGCAGGAGAGGTCAAAAGAGAAGGGCGACGTTCCCTCCCCCACAAATTATAATTTCATCATCATTGAGAATATTCTTTTTCTTCATTTGAAAATAAGTAATTTCACACAGCATCCAGAAGTGGGGTCCAATATGGAACCACCTCCAAGAGAAGACAAAAATCACAAGGGCTAAAATATTAAAAAGGAGGACGGAAAAAGAAAAGGGAAAAAAACAGAAATGCCAATTGACCACTCTATGGGAGAGTAGATACTTAGGATAACTTTATTTTTTTCTGGCAAAAAAAGAAATTACCTATGGATTAGCTAGCTCTCTCTTATGGGTTAGGTGAGTTTTGAGGGGACCATTCAGGTCTTTTTTTAGCAGCTCCAGCAAAGTAGCCTTCCAATAGCATAGACATTTCCAATCTCAAAAATCAATTTAAATGACAAATTTTAGAAAATCATTTCTTGGTATGCAAATTGAACATACTCACTTATAAATTATAAATAAAAATATGCTGGCCCTACTAAGATAATGACCTGAGCCTATGTATTTTTCTCATTTTTCAAATTTCTGCGGTGCTTGTGCGACTCACCCGCGGTTCGAGGGAGGTGGGTCCCCTTAGGTCGCCCCAGGTTTACGCTGCTAGCTGTACAACAGTTCTCTGGTCACCATAAAAAAAAAATTAGGCAACAATTGATTGGTCCACGCAATTTTGGGGTTCATTAACATGTTCGTGAAATTAATTGGGGTTTTGCTGAAATTAGATCATGCAATTGAAAAAGTCTAAAGGAAATCTCAAGGTGTGTCAGATTAGCATTAGATCTCTAGTAAATAAGCGCCATTTATAATATATAGTTTGCTCGTTTGTTGTTTGACAATTCGATTGTATAATTTTCCCGATTATTAAATAAACATAATGATCTGAATTACGCATGCGATATCTCTATTTTCGATGTGATCGTTCCTAAAAAAATACTATCTAAAATGCGAGTCAATGGATGGAGTTGATTAACAAAGTAATATGAGAAATTCTATTATCGGATAAACACTATGATCTAAATTACATATCTGATATATGTGGTTTTGATATAGTCGCGTTTAAAAAAATACTATCTAAAACGCAAGTCAATGCATAAAATTGATTAATAAAGTAACACGACAAATTCTAATTCGTCACTTTTTTTAATTTCATTTCGGCCCCTCCTCAAAAAAAGTACTTATTCCACAAATAGGAATATTTTCTACAAAAAAGAAAAAGAAAAAAGGAGGAACAATGAAAAAAATAGAAACAAATTAGGACAACTCTGTTTTTTCACCCATGAAACCTCACATGGCTATCTTTAAGGAAGGAAAAAACCTCTCTCTCTCTCTAGCATTTCAAAGCGTACGTAATTTGTCCGCGAGCTGACCGAAGCTGACCGAAGACCAAGTTATCTCTCTCTCTAGAAGAGCTTAAATTTCGTGGAAAGGCTCGAGCTTTCAACTGCCTCGAGCATTTGAATTCCTTCTTTGGTAAGCAAATTTCTCTCTCTCTCTCTCCCTTCCCCTGTTTTCGATCCCATCGGAGGTGTTTCACACTTCTTCTCCCTCTCTCTCTGTCTCTCTCGCTGTGGCTGCAGAGCTGAGGCGAAGCGTCTTGGACCATGGCCGGCCGTTACGACAAGAACCCCTTCGACGAGGAAGAAGTCAACCCTTTCTCTGTAAGTCCCTCCTCGTCGAATTTCCCTGCAATTCGGGGCTAACCCAGTTGCCAAGTTGGGATTTTGGGTGTGTTTCGTTTGGTGATTGGGTGGTTGAGGACTGGTATGGGCGGTTGGTGCTGAGGAAGGGGCGGATGAATGGTAATTTGAGGTTTCTGATCTTGGGTTCCTGGCGAAGGGCCTGACTTTTCGTGGGTTTGAGTTGTGGGGGATATTTAGTTGGTCTGGATAGTTGAGTGGAATCATGCTTGAATTTGTGTTGTGATCGGTTGATTGATTAGATCTGCCTATGAATTCTTTCATCTTTCTCTTTGTTCGTGATCAGATTGTTCTTGATTGACTTTGACTTTCAGGACCCAGCAGTCAGGACCAAAGCTTCCACAAAATATGGCGGGGGTGCGTTTTCTACGGTAAATGCTAAAATTCAAGTGAACTTCTGGGTTTGATTTACTCTCTCGGTTTGTATCACGGCGCTAGGGTGCAATATCTTTGCTCTAGATGCATGTTTTATCTATTTCTTTTATCTGTTCCTCACGTAATATTGCTTTTTGCCAGAGTACTGGGGGTCTACCAAACTCAAGGCTTTCGCCACTTCCCCCGGAGCCTGCAGACTTTTACGATCGTGGTGCAACAATTGATATTCCTCTTGACACGGCAGGATCAGGTTATCAGGTTGGTCATAGAATTTAAATGTGCATTTTCATTTGGTCTTTCTCTATTTGGAAGTTATTTTGTCTGGGCATCTTATCAGTCACTAATTTTCAATATAGGATTTGAAAAGGAAGGAGAGGGAACTCCAAGCTAAGGAGTCTGAACTGAAGAAAAGGGAACAGGTTATTGCACTTCTAGTTTCCAGCGTGAACATGCGTTTCTTTGGATTGCCATAGGATCAATTGTAAGATAAAACAATAAAAGACAAATGAGAGGATCCACCGCTAACTTGTGATAAAACAGTGCCCGTCGGACTAGTGATATCTATTTCATGCATTCTCTGCTATAACAACCACGATGACTCATTTTCTCTCTAGCAGAAGGCATGTGATGATTCTCGTTCTCTACTAGGTTTAACTTGACTTATGTAAAGAGCATTCGGAAGTGAGTGTTAATGGTGAAGAGCATGATTGCATGATTACGAAATTTCACTAAAACAGAAGAATAGTATGTAACAAGAGTTTGGAAATCTTAGGCTCTTAGGTTATACATAACAGGCACTGTATTAATTGGCTTAGTGACCCTGCTGATGTGGTGTTTCTTCTGCTCCTTGTGCTTGCAGGAAGTTCGACGGAAAGAAGAAGCTTTAGCTCGAGGTAATTGAGTTCTGGAACACTGGTCCTATTTCTTTGGGGAATTAGTATATTTAGTTCTCCCTGTAATCTAGGCATGTGTTACTATATCCTTTGGGAAATTATTAGTTGATTCTCCATCTGAAGGCCTGTGGGTTACCAAGGGATATCTCATCACATTCAGATCAATCGATTGGCATATTCTTTATGATATTCAAGATGTTGCTCACCTCATTTGCTCGAAGCAGTGAGTAATGTCGTTTGAGCTATTTTCTTCATCTGACATGGTTATGTGAATTGCAATCTTTTTTGCAGCTGGTGTTACAATAGAGGAAAAAAATTGGCCACCGTTTCTCCCCATTATCCACCATGACATTGCAAATGAAATTCCGATTCATCTTCAGAGGTTACAATATGTTGCATTCACAACATTTCTAGGTATGTAAAAGTTGATTAATTCTCTTCTTGAGATGACAAGATGTTACCCATGGCATTTGACTGCTAGTAGCCTTGTGCTGTACTCTTGAACTCTGAAATACTGAGTTTCTGAAAATTTATTCTGGCGTCATGTTGCCCAAAATCATATATAAGATATCATATCCTTTTGGTTTGCTGAGTATTATGATTGGGTCCGGTATCCTTGTAAATGTGTAATGTCATTGTCAAAACCCAAATTAATTAAGTTTTGCATGTTGTGTTATGAGCTGCCATCAGTACCCGTAGGTTTTACATTTTACCATTCAGTTTGTTCTTTTTCCTAGAGTTTGACATTTGACTTCTAGGTAAATCTCGAGCCTGTGAAATATCCAATTAATGATATGGATCAATATGGTAGTTTTTGCACTTGATGGCATGGAATTGTACTTGTTCAGTGTTATGATCCACGCTCAGATGTCTGTTCCTTAACCTCTAACCCTAACTTAATGGGGTTAACAAGACCATTTCTGCATGGCCTGACCTGATTGACTCTTGCTTCTTTAAGAGATTAAGTTGCTATATATGCTTGAAAACCGCTTGAGTGGTTCTTGTAGTTATCTTTGCTGATAGTTTAGTTAAATAAAATAATAAGTATGCTTCAGCACACGCTTCAAAATAATTCAAATTTATACTATGCAGGAATGGTGCTATGTCTGTTTTGGAACATAATAGCCGTGACAACAGCATGGATTAAGGGGGAAGGTTGGTTTGCTGTGACGATAGTTTACTTCATGCACATGCTGGGGCAATCAATTTGCGAGATTTCCCCTTATTTGAGTTCTTGGCTCTTTTCTTAGGTGTTAAAATCTGGTTCCTTGCACTCATCTACTTCATCTCGGGAGCTCCAGGTGCTTACTTTCTGTGGTATCGCCCACTTTACCGTGCATTTAGGTATGTCATCCCACTACTCCTATATGGGTTTATTTTATGCCCATTTTAGTCCAATTCTACTATGTTCTGTTATGTCTCCCTGACTTTGCAATGATCTCAGAGAATAGGATGCCAGCTTTGGCTATTTTTTGCTGATTAAAAAGTCGGTTGGCCAATTGCTGATCCTTGAACCAGTTGGTTCAGTTGTTGTTACTTATTCATGTTCTTTCATTTGACATGTTATTTGCATAAATCATTGCAGGACTGATAGTGCTATAAGGTTTGGCTGGTTTTTCCTGTTTTACTTGGTAAGTTAACCAGACTTGCAATGCATTTTGTTATTTTACAATTTTTCTTGGTCTGATCAAAATTTTTTTGTCCTTGTCCCTGCAGCTCCATATAGGCTTTTGCATCATCGCTGCAGTTGCTCCCCCAATAGTATTCAAAGGAAATTCTCTCGCGTAAGCCAGCCACTATGATCTATGATTTACGTCCCACTTCATTTCGTGAGGATTTTAGTGTTTACTTGGTAAATTGTGGATGCTACCAAGGTCTTACGTCACAGTAAAATATGGTACCTTGCAGCTTTCAGTTCCTTTTGCATTTTTAGATATCCTCTCTAATTCTGAACATTCTTTCAAGTGTTGGCTCGGTCCAGGAAGAGTCCCCTTGCTTTCTTAACCTGCTTATTAACTTTATTTCCCTCCTTTTTGCAAGATTTTCCGCTAAATTGCTCATCTGCTTATGCTTAAGCAGTTATCACAATAGGCTTATGGGTTAAACTAGAAAGTGCACAACTATATCCTCTCCTCCGAATTGCTGACCTCCTTGCATTTTCTAAACAGGGGTATATTGGCAGCAATTAATCTTTCAAACAAAGGCGCCATAGTTGCGGTAAAGTTTCCCATTTATTTCTTCTAGTCATTTGTCTCAGGGCACTGTGAATGCTTGTCTACCTCTTCGCAAAATTAACGATCTTTAAGCTGCCAGCGAAGTCCTACCGGACTAATGCACTTTCATCCTTTCACAGATCTTCTATTTCGTTGGCTTCGGGCTATTCTGTGTGGAGACGTTGCTTAGCATCTGGGTCATTCAGGTCCTTTCTTATCCTTTCTTTGTGCCACAAAAACCTATTGAATGCATTGTTGCCACACGCTGAACTTCATTTAAAGATTTCATTGAAGTTGCTCAAATTTTGCATTGACGCCTTTGGTTGCAGCAAGTGTACATGTACTTCCGGGGAAGCGGGAAAGCCAATGAGGCGAGGCGAGATGCTGCCAGAGGTGCCATGAGGGCGGCATTGTAAGCCAGAATCCGGAAGCACGATGAGTCGGTTGGTTTCGCTCCTGTTCATACTTGTTTGTACGGTTACCCTTTGTGGTTAGTGATGCTTTGTCGAAACCAAGATTATGCATTTTTCGCTCGGCTCGAGGGATCATTGCAAAAATTCCATGTTGTAATCAGGGTGATGTAGAGTTTTGTTGTTTTACAAGTCTCAACAGTGTTGAACCCATACGTTGAGTTTGAAGTCGTTATTAAAGTTGCGAGCAGGGTTCCCCTCAAGCAGGCTTTACTGGTGTTTAACCGGCGGAAATTACAGAAAATGCGAGTCTGCATAATTTTTCAAATTTTACTTGATACTCCGACAGACGCGTTTCAAGATCTTTGTCCACAAAATCTGAAATTTGCACATTGTACGATATCTAGTTCAATGCATGAATTTTTTTCATGTATTATTCAGATTTGAATACTATACGTTTAAACCACCGGCGTGGTGGCTCTACTGGATAAGAACTCCCGTGATTCTTTACCAGAGGTGAAGAGTTTGAAACTAGGGGAGACATTTGGTGACTTAATTGTGACGTGGGGGTGGTGGGTCCTCCCACTTACGTGTCACCTGGGAGTTTATGCAACAGTTGTCGGCTGAAGCAGTTCCTCCAGCCCAAAAAAAAAAGTACTGTACTTTTAAGGCAAATACAAGTAAGGTTGGGAAATCATTAGATGCATGGAAAACACAGTCAAAGGAACATGAGGAGATTGCTATGAGGAAGTTAGTCATCAATGATTTATAAGTTAATTAAGATATATTAACCGTTTTGCCTTACACCACGTTATCGATATCAAATTTCTTTTGCCGAACGCACTCCCTCGCATGCACCTTAGCACAAACTTTCTCCATGTCGTGAATCGAAGCAAGCTCCGTATGAAATGAATGCATAAATCCATGGTGAGGGAGGACGAGGTGTACAATCGAATGATTTTGTTCAAAATTGTCCTGTTAGAACAAAGGAAAAACGCTTAAATGCACGAGCAAAACTTGATACTCGTTGGGTGATGGAAACACGTGAAATTATTAATTTGATGCAATTAATGCTTCGGACATGTTGCGATGGGGCTTCATTAATCTCCCGGGCCGTCCAAACCCCAGATCTCCAAGATCATCTTCAAAGTCAAATTAAAGCCTTTAATGCTCCCCAAATGTCAATTGAAGAGGCCCGCTTGGATTTCTCCACGAAGACTATTGATATCCGAGATGCGTTTATTTCAGACAATAGATATTTTAAAAAATATTTTCTTAAAGATAATTATTTGTACGACTTACAAAAATGAATAATAGAAGAAATATTTTCATCATCCACAAAAATATTAAGACATAAATTATAATTGATAATGAAAATATCTTGATTGACTAATCATTTTGGGCGATATAAACAACTGATTTTAAAAAAATATTTTTCAAATAATTCATTTTTCTTAAAACAAGCGCACCCTAATATAGTAGTGAAAGTCTTGATAATTTATGTGAGCATCTATGTATTTTACTCGTCTAAGCTCTAGTGTGTGGGCGCATAACCCATGCTTAACTTAAGTTAACCACAATGATTTTTCAATATACGATACAGAACAGAAAGGAACTACCCTCCTATGCCCTTATTATTAATCAATGGAATTAGAAAAAAAAAACACTTACGGATTTTGATGTACTTTTCTTTTTTGTACTGCATGTGATCATTTTTTGAAAATCCAAATATTTCTTATGGGTACGTATAGAGAAAATATTTTCGCGTTAATGACATAATCAATTGACGGTCCATGTTTGCGGGGCCCCATGTTGGTGACAAAGGAGGCAAGATAATTCTGAGAAGAGAGAGAGAGAGAGAGAGAGAGAGAGACCCTTAAAATCCTTCAATTTTTAAAATTGGTACACATGAGGATTTGAAGATTGGTTTATCTTGTTCATATCCTTTCAAGTACTTCCCAACATTATGATGAGAAAAAGTTCGAAATCAAAAACGAAATTCTTTTGTTCTTTTATCTGCCAGTTGTATTCCTGAATTTTGGAGCTGCTGGAGCTCTACTCCAGGCTCCTAATGGACCCATCTGGGAAAAATCCATAAACCCATAAACCATCTTACCTGGAGGAGGGGAGTTTTAAACTCCCCATCTTCCCATTGCCATATAGGAACGGTGAGCTATGCCTAGTCAAGATTTGCTTAATCGAATAGTTGTATGTGTATGTACAAGATTATGCCTTAAATATGTTAAATGTATTGTGTCATGTAATCCACTAGATATATGTGTTGTATTTGGGTTTCAAGCGTATGTTATGAAAAATCATGTCACGTTCATAGTAAACTGAAATTCAGCACAACATGATTATAGCATGTAATTATACGAGTTAATCCATCAAAAAAGGATTTTTCTATCTTTAGGAAAGAGTACACGTCCCTTTTTTCACTCCTTTCGGTAAAGAGTCATATGTGAAAGAAAAGGGAAAGTTGCACCAAAAGGCCTAATGCAATCTAGTCTTAACTGGTTGGTGCATCCTAATCTTATCATTATTATTGTTATTTTTAAAAAGTTAGAAGCATTCGAGTCCTCACAATCAATATTTCTCTTATTTATCTTTCACGTCACCCTTTGTGGCTTATAAGACCGTCCACCCGGGGGAGTTTTCCCCCGGACCTTTCATTTCTCGCACTGCGCGCCCCTGTGTTTCAAGAGGAAAGCCCGCTTGGATCCAGGTTGGCTCCCCTACTCCCTGTGAGGGGGGTGTGGACGGGAGAGCCAATGGGGCCGGTATATTTTTATCGAGACCCCGGACCCAGGCCTCTACTCAGACTTTTTTGGTGGTCAGAGTCTTTTAAGAACTTGCTCAGGTCCAAGGTAGATTGTCTCTTATTGTTAGATAAATAATTCTCAGTGAAAGGACTTCATTGAACTGTTTGACAAAAAAAGAATGAATGAAGGGTTTGGGATCAACTGCATCCTATACACAAGGTTTACGATTTAAATAAACTTTTTTTTTTCTAAAAGGCCGTCCAAATAGGCCTTATTTCCTGATTATAACCTGACATATTTCAATATTTTGTTATAGATTTCGTACCCTATGTTCTAGCAGTGAGAAATGTACGAACATGCCTCCTATTAATACATATATTTATACATTTTGACGAGGATCTTACATATATAAATGATCACGAGCTCTATTTAATTACATCATGATCCCATCTTCTCACAACTATAAACATAAACTAATACTAAGTTCTTAAAATATTTTAGGGAAAATGATATAAATGGTCTATGAAATTGGCTAAATGCGTTATGTGGCTCGTGAACTTTTTATTTATTTAATATAGTCCATGAACTTTTGATATATACTCAATTTAAAGTCCGGACTATATGAAAATATTCAATGTTATCATTTAATTAATTTAAATTTAGGGAAAATATTGACAAAAAATCTAAAGATCACATCGAATAAATTAATAGTTTAGAGAAGACATGGCACATCGAACTAAAATTTAGTTACACATTAAGTCAAATTTTGGTAATCATTTACGTCTATCATTCTAACATTTTATCTCTATAAAACAATTCACCATATAAGAAAGTTAAAAAAGAAAATATGTAAAAAAAGTTATCTCTATAATTAATTGGCGGTGAGTACGTCTCATGTAATAACAGTAAATGAACTTAATAAGTGTGCACGACCTACCCTATTGTCAATGCCCCCTCAACCGTCCTCCAACTCACAGCCACCATTAATGCCCTTTTAACTTTTTCTTCCCCCCCCCCCCCCCCCCCCCCCCCCCCCCACCCCCCCTTCCACCATCTGCCCCCACTTAAATATTCCCTCAGAGCAATCACCCATTTCCTCTCATCAAGTTCCACACCAATTCACACCCCAAAAGCTCTCCAACGCAATGAAGAACAAAACCACCACCGCCGCCGCCACCATCAACGCCGCCATCTCCCTCCTGGCCATCTCTTTGCTGCTCATCTCCACCATCTCCCTCGCCTCGGCCCGGCCCGACTCGTTCGGGCCCGACCGCAAGTCCTCCAAGGGAAAGGGGGCCGGGGATGACAACGGCGGCCCCGGCGGGTTCTTCGGGGCGGGCGGCGGCTTCGGGGACATACCCGGGCTCGCGAACGGGTGGGGCAGCGGGGTCGGCGGCGGGTACGGGGTCGGATACGGCGGCCCGGGCGGGGGGTACTCCAAGGGCGGTGTGATTAGGCCCACCGTGGTGTGCAAGGACAAGGGCCCCTGCTACAAGAAGAAGCTGACGTGCCCGGCCAAGTGCTTCACCTCCTACAGCCGCTCCGGGAAGGGTTATGGCTCCGGCGGCGGCGGCGGCGGCTGCACCATGGATTGCAAGAAGAAGTGTATTGCTTACTGTTAAAAGTGAGTGAGGTAACTTATGTATTAAGAGGGAGGTTTCCTATTAATACTCTCTATATATGCTATGGCATATGCTATGTATGTGATCGTTTTGATGCTCTGTTTTGTAATGTAAGCTGCTTGGCTGAGATCAGTTGACTCTATAGTTCTATAACTCTGGTCTTTGAAGGTTTAGCAAAATATGGTCATTATCAATAAATGGTGTGCTGGCATATTAACATATGGGTTTTCTTCATTTGATTATCATCATCATCATCATTATTATTCTTTAAATTCGTGAGGAGACTTTGGTTCTTGATGCACTGTTTTGTCGTTTGAAATCAAGGAAAAAGATATATAGTGGAGCAAAAAGGATGTAGCTAGGGGTGGTGGGTGATTTGGGGGCATGATGGGTGATATGATGGATCCATTTCTTGAGTGGATTTAATGGGGCCCAAATTTCATGACAATACTGTTGAGATGCTTGGTTTTTTTTCAGGTCTCTTATTTGAAGTTGTATTAACGGTTGAAAAATTGGCATAATATTACGTGGATAATCTGGTAAATTTTTTTTCCATAATTTGTGAATCATTGTCCGAAAATGTAACATGTGTATGATATCGTTCAAGATGTTCGAGGAGTCATTTGTGTTGACCGTGGCATTTTCTATGTACGTGTGGTCAAAAGTTTTAGACCCTTTTTTCACGTGGCGGCAGGCTTCTTTTTGGCTCATATTATTATTATTCAATTTCGGTGGAACTTTTTCATAATTTGCAGCTACTTAGCCATTACGATAACTTTGCACGATCCAACACAGCCCGCTCTAGGGAAAAAGAAAGGAGGACATAAACCGGGATTATTATTATTATTATTATTAATATCATCATCATCATCATCATTATTACAACATGGAGTGGTTGAAATTTTGTGTCTCGACGGTCCTTCGCAGAAGTACACAAATTATGCGATCCACGCGCATTGATTTGGATATAGAATCTACCAAAATACTTAACCACTCGACATATTTCCTCCGGAATTTGGCTGATGAAGTATCAACTATCTTTAAACCGAACTAGAAGAGTTCTTTCCCTGCTAAATGATTCGTCCTCATCTTTGTAGTTATTTTGGAAAATGTTCTTCACCTGATTTGAGGGATGATACCATTGATGGTCCCTGTGTTCTTGTTCGAAATTCAAAAGTACCCCCATATTTTTCTTTTCAATATGGTTCATGAATTTATTTTAGAGCGAATGAGCAGCTAGCTTTAGCTCGCGATTGCAACCATTGCCGAGGCTCATGACCACCTCATGACGGCAGCACGCTATGAAATCGCCGTCTTTGCAACCATTGCCGAGGCTCATGACCACCTCATGACGGCAGCACGCTATGAAATCGCCGTCGCTTGAGACCGCAAGAGTCATATGACCACCTTGGGGTGGTAGCGGTCCCATCTTGCAAGGTGGTTGAGGCATTAATTTTATGTGCAAGACCCCAAAATGGGAATCCCAATTAAATTGGTCTGGCAAAATCTGGGTCAACATCTTTTTAAGGCATTCGACTCACATCAAATGAATATCCCATTGTCTCGTCGGAATTTATCTCTCGACCACATACATTTCACTAAGTTTTTTGGTTTTTATTTGAAGGGATAGGTTCTGCCCTGATTCCTCGTAGGAATTTAATGGATGGTAGGACCTGGAAAATATAGACTTTGCAACGACATTGAATGTAAATAAACTATGTCGAAATTTAATTGACAATTAAATTTGAGAATGCAAAGATATTATGTTGAAATTTGATCAACAACATGGATCTAATAGCTATAATTAAGAAACACGTTGGAATTTAATTGGTGACATGAGTCCGGAAAATAAAATACAATGTGGGAAAGTAATGATAACTGAAACATAGTCAATTTGTTTGATTTGTGTTGAGGGTATTCATTTGATGATTAGTGGTATTTATAGTGGTTGTGCCATAATTCCTCCATCTCTGAAAATTTTGTGCCCATACCTTCACGATGCCATGATCTTGTTTGCTAAACTGTTGTTCCTTTGAAAATGTCTCCCATTGCTCCACGACGTCAATCATTTTGTTTTTCCAACAACTCCCCTCCTATAATTGCAACTTGATACTTACCATGCATCTAGCCTTCTCTCGATGCCTCGACAGCTCGCCAATCTCATTAATCGATACCCTTGTCGACCGTCGTCAGTCATATGTTGCCGTATATCAACAATATTGATCGGTAGTGAAGATTTATGTGCATCGCTATTGATATCAATCCCTGTGGGTGTCAATTATGGGTCGCGTGCTTGACAATATTCATGCTCTAGTCACGTGCTTATCCATATTGACAACTTGGTCGTTTTTGGCTGCAGACACGTTTCAAAACGCACTAGAATTCTTTTAAATGAACAAGAGAGAGAGAGTAGGAGATTAATCTTTGTAGAGTGCGGCGATCCAAGCCCGGCGTCCAGAAATCGAACTCCGAATCGGCTCGCATCGAGATGGAACTTTTTCAGAATTTGCTGTTACGCAGCCAACACGACAACTTTGCACGATCCAACCCACCCCACTTTAGGGTAAAGAAAGGACATAACCTGGGATTATCATCACCATCACCATCACCATCATCATCATCATCATAATCATTATTATTATTATAGCATGGAGTGGTTGAACCTTCGTGGCTCGGCTATCCTTCGTACAAGTACGCAAATTATGCGGTCCACGTGCATTGATTCGAATATGGCATCTGTCGGATCTAATCAGTGTACTTAAGCACTCAGCTTTATCTCCTTTTCTTGGATTTAGCGGATAAAGCAAGGACGATGTCAAACCGAAGTAGAAGAGTACTTTCCCCGCTGAATGATTCGTCCTAGTCTCGGTCGTTATTTTTGAAAATGATCTTCACTTGATTTAAGGAATGATAGCGGCGATGGTCCTTGTATTCTTGTTCGAAATTCAGAAGTATCCTTGTATTTTCTTTTACATGGTAGAGAAAGCAAGCGAGCGAGCGACTGACTGGCTGTATCTTGTGGTTGCAACCACTGCCGTGCCTAGGCTCATTACCATCTCATGGTGGCAGGGCGCTTTGAAATCTGAAACCTCTCTGTGTGCACGCAGAGAGAGAGGACGGTTGCTGTCACTTGAGACCGCAAGAGTCATGACTACTTAGGGGTCGCCGCATCACAGACGGTGGTTGAGGCATTAACTTTAGGTCCTACACCCCAATATGGTACTTCCCAATGAATTTGGCCCAAACACAACTAGGGCAACAGTCTTTTTAATGTTTCGAGATGAATATCCTATTGTTCCGTCACAATTTCTCCCACGACAAAATATCTTCCATTGACGGTCTATTCATCGGATTTATTTGGAGGAGACAGGTTTTGCACTGACCCTAGACGAAAAATATCACAAGTAATAAGGAAATCAACAGCATTAATTCAAATAGAATTGCACAAATACAAATCGTGCCAGAATTTAATTGAGATAGGGCATGGAAAATACAGACTCTACAATGGAACCAAACTTAACTACACTGGAATTTAATTGACAACAGAGATTGAGAACGCAAAAATGTTACGTCATAATTTAATTGACAATGGGACGTCCATGAAAAAGATACACTTTAGAATTTTATTGATAATGTGAATCTAAGAATTACAGCTAAGAAATATGTCAGGAATTTAATTAGCAATACGAGTCAAAAAGATAAAAGTACATAATAGGAAAGTAAAGATAGCTAAAAGATAATAAATGTCTTTAATTTGTGTCAGAGGACTTTTAGTAGATGATCGGTAGTATTCACAGTGATAGTGCCATAACTGCTCCTGAGCAGTGCATTGGTATCCATGTTCCTCCATCTATGAAGATTTTGTGCCCGTGCATTCATAATGCCATGATCTTGTTCCTTGAATGTTCCTTTGAAAACGTTTGTCCTATTGCTTCGTGACCTCAATCACTTTGTATTTCCAACAACTTCCCTCTTGAAACGACCATCTAATACTCACCACGAGTTTTACTCTCTCTTGATGCCTTGATAGCTTGGCAATCTCATTAATCGATATCTTTCTCAACCATTGTCAGCCATACATACGGCGACAATTGATCGCCAATAATAATTGATGTGCGTCGTTGTTGATATTGATCCTCGAGCATGTGCTTCACAATAATCACGCTCTAGTCACATGCTTATCCATATTGACAACTTGATCACTTTTGATACAAACACTTTCCAAAGAGACCGATCTTTGAAGGGGAAGGCGATTTGAGCCCTGTGTTCGGAAATCAAACTCTAAGCCGGCTCGTACCGAGAGGGGCTCGCATCGAGTTGGCGCTCCGGCGGAGCCATGTTGCCGGGCCGGGGCGATCTCCTGAAGATCTCTTCTTGAATGTCGGTGTACGGCTCTGGTGCCCGCCCATACGTATTTATATAGGCAAAAGGTCATCAATTTACTCGTCGAGGAAGAGCGAGCGCAGACGCGGGTCACTCATCTGGACAGGAAAACGCGTGGGGGCCAAAATGAATCAATTTTGCATTGATGGATCTTGACAGGAAGCCGTTCTTTTGTTTTTGTTTAGGGAGTATATAAAACTCCTATAAAAAAAAAAATACAAGTCGAGACGTGGAGCGTCCAGTGACTCGAATTGGGTAGGGCTATTTTTGCCTTCTACACGACTAAATCCACTCTTATTTTACTAGGTAGACAAGATCGTCCTTAATGGTTTCCTTTTTTTTTGCATAGTCTCCTTTAGCTTAGTTATTTTCTTTTTATGGTTTTCAGTGAAATTTAAACTTATTGCTATCAAGAAAAGAAAAAAAAAAAAGTCTTTTCTCCATCATTGCTATTATGGCAACTCATTTATTTTTCATCCCTTCCATGTCAGAAGTTTACTCCTTTAGCGAGCTTGTTATTTTTCAATTTCATTAGTCTAAAAAAAATATATCAAGTCCATTGATTTACTATGTCTCGAATTGGGTAGGGTTATTTTTGCCTTCTATACAACTAAATCCATTCTTATTTTACTAGATAGACAAGATCGTCCTTAATGGTTTCCTTTTTTTGCATAGTCTCCTTTAGCTTAGTTATTTTCTTTTTATGGTTTTCAGTGAAATTTAAACTTATTGCTATCAAGAAAAGAAAAAAAAATAGTCTTTTCTCCATCATTGCTATTATGGCAACTCATTTATTTTTCGTCCCTTCCATGTCAGAAGTTCACTCTTTTAGCGAGCTTTTTATTTTTCAATATCATTAGTCTAAAAAAAATATATCAAGTCCATTGATTTACTATGTCAAAGAACTTTTGTTTTTTCCTTACTATTGGCGAGCCACTTTTAATTGTCCTCAACCAGGGAACTGTTGTCAAAAAAAAAAAAAAAAAAAACAGGAAAACTGAGCTAATCTGTAGTTGAGGACAATGCCGTAAGACGTGTCGACTCAGCTGTGGACATTTCATCCACCCTCACTCACTTTAGGCGCATGAGACTATTATACATGCTTACCCGGTAATAACTAGAACTGAAATCCTAACGTGATGTCTATCTTTATTATCGTAAGACTCCCTAATTCCCTGTCTATCTTTGTCTTCCCGACCCTAGGAAGACAGTGCGGGGTCTCTCACTCAAAGGCTGTTCTCCTGCCTATTTTCTTCATGAGCCTTTTAAGGACCTGCTCAAGTCCAAAACTTATTGTTATCAAGAAAAGAAAAGAAAAGAAAAGAAATAGTCTTTTCTCCATCATCGCTATTATGGCAACTCATTTATTTTTCATGCCTTCCATGTCAGAAGTTTACTCTTTTAGCGAGCTTTTTATTTTTCAATTTCATTAGTCTAAAAAAAAAAATATATCAAGTCCATTGATTTACTATGTCAAAGAATTTTTGTTTTTTCCTGGGCTAATTCCATAAAAAAGCATGGATTTTAGGTGTTGTCTCAAATTTGGCCCCGAACTTTATTTTGTCTAAAAAAAAAGTATGAACTTTAGGTGTTATCCCAAATCTAGCCTGAACTTCATTTTGTCTAAAAAAAAAGCACGAATTTTAAGTATTGTTCCAAATCTGGCCCGAAATTTATTTTGTCTAAAAAAAAGGCACAAATTTTCACTTGTATCCCAAATGTGGCCATCCGTTAACTCTCATTTCACAATCATCCAACATGGCATTTCCACGTCACCAATAATATCCAACACAGCAAAATGATGCTGCATTCGAGTGTTTGGAGGAAGTGTTAAATTTAAGTTTGTCTTCCAATAAGGTGAACTTTACAGATGATTCTCATGGGAAAAATAATTCAGCAGCTTCAGTTCCAGAGGACGAGGCACATAGCTAGGGCCATTAGATCAATTAACAATTGGCAAACTGTCTGCACTGTTAGAAGTTGAGTTGAAATCAGAAGATTACATTGCCTTAAAGCGAGATATTAAAAGCATGTGCATCTTGTAGTTAAATAGAGATGTAAAGCTTATTTGTAATAGAATTACTTTGTTTTGTCTCAAATAAAGTTTATGCCAGATTTGGGACAATACCTAAAGTTCGTGCTTTTTTTTAGACAAAATAAAGTTCATGCCGGATTTGGGACAACCCTTAAAGTTCGTGTTTTTTTTTTTAAGACAAAATAAAGTTCGGGCCAGATTTGGAACAACACCTAAAGTTTGTGTTTTTTTATGGAATTGGCCCGTTTTTTCCTTACCATTGGCGAGCCACTTTTACCCGAGCACTTAAGACTTTGTAGGAGTTTCTGATACACATTAAAGACATCGACATGTAAAAGTTATGCACGTGAAGCATCTTGGTATTGCTTTCGTAAAATACTCCATGAATGATACAAATATTTGTCAATCGCAAATGAATGAAATTTTACTGGCATATGAAAAATTTTGCTTTAATTAAATCTCATCTTTTGAAGCTTCATGTTGGGAAATGCAACTGTGATTTCGTTTTGGAAAATCTTTAAAGAGGTTTTTATCTTTATTTTATTTTATTTTTGCATCTGCTTATCCCTTAAATATATAAAGACAACTGATAAGATAGAATTTGATAGTGATGTACACAACAAGTATTAAAGTTCATAAACGTGTAATTGTGTTAAAAAGAGGTTTAATTTAAAATATTTCTAGATTCTACTTGACAGTTATTCCGTAAATTTGCTCAACAATATAAAAAAGAACTAGGTTTCTTGAACTTTCTCTCCTCCACAAAGCTAATTTCTATAGGAGTAAAAACTAAAATTAAAAAAGAAAACATAGTGACTTTAATATTTGGTTTTTGATTGGTTTCAAGTCCGTAGTGTCGGTGTGAGAATTCAGGAATTGAGGATTCGCTTTTTTGGAAAAAAAATGTTGATTTCTTTTATTAATAATAAGAGCACAAGAATAATTGACGGCATGTGAGATATGCTTTTGGTATTTTTGTGGGCTATTAATTTTTGGATCTTCCAATAAAAGAAGGTGATTGAATCCATGGGCCTTGATCCAAATAGTTGGCTGGCCCAATGAAATTATATGTTCGCGCTAGGTGAGACTTGGGATCATGTATGAAATAGCCCAATAGGAATTAGTTTAGCTTTTCTATATACCCATTATAATACTTTTGAGCATAAGCATACAATGATAAACACCTATGAGCAAAAGAATATTAGAAGTGCCAAAAGTTATGCACGACACTTATCTTAAAGCTACAAAATTGCACCATATCACTTTAGTACCAAATTAGAGAAAAATATTCACTCAAGTGCCAATAGAAAAAATCCCAGCAAAAAAATAATGTGTGACTTTTATAATTAAAAAAATTATATGATTTGATTATATTATTTAAAAAATCCAATTGATAGGAGATTTTCACATAGCGTGCTTGGCACTAAAGTAATCATTTTTTTTAACAACAACTGGCATTTGAGTAATCAATTTAAATAAAATTTGGTACTCAAATGATCACCATATATAACTTTTCGATAACGCTGTTTAGGGGTTATATGCTAACTGAGCATGCCGGTGAGCCGTGTAGGACTGAGAAATTAGTAAAATAAAGTGACGTCTGATTTCTGATTACCCAGATCGGAGTTGGTACTTAAGTGATTATTTTTCTAAATAGTAACACTTAAGCGATTTGAAAAAACTTTTGGTATTAAAGTGAGTACACAACTTTTGACACTTTCTAGTGTCTTTCTCCCAAACATATGCAACTCAGTTCTAGATACAGCTTTTTAGCTAAAGGTGATACCGGGTGATTGTAATAAGAGATCACTGAACATAGTCAAGAGTTATACTAATGTAAACTTAATAAAAAATAAACACATCTATCTTCGCAGTGGTAACATCTGATTTGATCGGCATAGCAAGTCATGTCATATTGTTATAACTTTGTTTCTCGTTCCTGTTGTGAAAGTTACACCAACTTCATTATTAAGGGGGAGTCAATTGCGATCTAGAAAGGTTCTTTTGACTGAACTTGCAGAAAATTCTGTCTTTGACTTGTGGAAGGAAAAGTGTAGAGTGAGAACACATAAGAGGGGGTATCTCCAAGCAAAAGAGTCCCATGGAAAGTGCAATCACTCCTCCACGTGAATACGAGCAGAAGTTATTTCGGTCCTCGCCACACCTAATAATTTTGCCACAAAATCCAGAGCCCTAACTCAACCTTCCCCTCTTTTCTCTCTCTACCCGACCCAACCGCTGCCCTCCGCCCCTTCGCCGCCATGTGCCACCCGCCACCTCAGGCGACGGCAACCACCGCGACCACCATCCCAGCACCAGTGTTGAGTTCGTCTCGTCATTTGCAACCACTTGTGCGCTTGCTCGTTTACCACCACTTTTTGCTAAGTGACAATAAAAAATAAGTTACACGGTAAAGCTAGCAAACGGGCATGTCAAACCTTGTGAAACTCCATATTTGCACCATACGTTAAGGTTACTAAAAGTTTTCAACTTTTTTTTAGAGCATATTTCCGATCTTGAAAAATTACACTTCGGATGATGAAATTACTAATCAATGGTATATGTTGGGATATAATACGCGGAAATGACAGGATTTTGCACATTACGTCAACGCGAAATCACTAGAGAAATAAATGAGAAAATTAGGACACCAGAAATTTACGTGGTTCGGTCCGAGTATCGGTACCTACGTCCATGGGGAGAGCCAGCAGCAAATAATTAACTAAAATCGGAGAATCAGAGTTTACAATCGCTCAATCGCTCAAGTGTTTTCTACATCTAGATTTAACCCCAAACCCTAAGTGTATAAATAAACAATTCTGATTGGGTATAAACTCACGGCACAAATTACCGCGCTCAAAACTCTTTACGTACGGCTTCGCGAGGCTTCAAGATCTTGCGGATCTTCTTCAAGCGAAGTGGATCTCACGTACGTAGGCAGAGACTGCAGCAGCGTTTTGCTTCGTGCGGCTTCTTGGATCCTTCGGCGGCCGCTTCTCTTCGGAAGAAAAGAAAAGACCTCAAACTCGCAGCGAAAAATTTTGTTTCCTTTATACGTGTGTGCCCAGGTCAAACTTTGACCTGGGCCCACCACATTTTGTCTTCTTACGCATGCAGAGGCTTCTTCGAATTCGGATGTGTACGCGTGTGCCCACCTTGGGCCCACCTCCTATTAATTCAATCAGCTAGTAGAAGAAAGCCCATGGCGTGGGACCCCACCGTGGATTGAAGAATTCGGCTTCCGCAGCAGCATAAAAGAAAGTTTCCCTTCTTTTATTTTATTTTTATATTTTCTCTTTTCCAGCAAAAACTCGAGACATAATTTAACAGTATCGGACCTTCTAAAATAGAGAAATCTAGTGACCAATATGAATAACTTAATTGCCATGTATCATCTTCTATGTGAAAAGTGAAATATTCGATAGACACTAACTAATATCTAAATACCATCAAATCTTGCTTTTTAACTTTGAAAAGCTAATAAACATAAAGAAGAATTAACTCTAATCACCCATATGGGGAATTGAAAAAGCTTCCAAGAACAATGACCAAAACACATTAGAGAATTAAATGCACAGCTTACATTGAATATAATGAAGTTAGGGACCTTTGCATCTGCTATACGTCATCCTTGCTTTTTTAACTTATTAAACCAAATTCCCCATGTGAAGCACACGACTAAAAGGCCTGAATTGGGTTACAGGCTTACAGCATCTTCTTAAGAACTTGGGTGCCTCCTTTAACATCATGATTTGCTAAAGTGCCATCTTTATAATCTCCACTTCGTCAATTCCGTAGTTGTCTTTGCTTTCTTTTCTTTATTCCATCCAGTGGAGCAAATGATGCTGCAAGGTAAAAAAACACAGTTTTTGTTGTCTATCTACAGAAATGAAGAGTTCTGGATCCACTGCTTTTGAAATTTTCACGGGGTACACAGATTTGATTTGGTAATCTTAATCTTTCGAGTTGTTGCTTAAACCCCTTGACCTTTAATACTGATGCGCCATGGTCCATGAAATTTGAAAATTTACACGTTTATCCTCATTAACTTTGGCGCCATTAAGCAATAGCCCCCGGACTTTGAGAAGTAAAGGATATTCCTGAACTTTTACTTCTAATGCATAGTCATCAGTTTTTCCATTTGCACAATCATTAAGTGTTACTCAAACATGGACTAACTCACTCTTCTTGGCCAAAATAACATTTGCTAGATTTCTTAACTTCATTTGTCATGCATTATGCTCTTTTTTTTTTTTTTTAAACTTCATTAACCATAAAGTATAGGCTTTTTCATCAAGAAGATGAGTTAGTCCATATTTGAGTGACACCTAATAATGGTCATGTGGACGATCGTTTGTATTACTTGAAATAGTTAGTCAATGAATAATATTTTCATTAGCAAAAACAGTTTATGCCTAAACTTTTTTTGTGTATGATAAAAAAAATTTCGTTCATTTATTTTCCTAAGTGATTCAAGCAATTATTTTCTTTTTCTTTTTTGAAAATTTTCTTTAAATCATTCATTTTTTGTGAAACAAATGGAAACTAAATATATCCTTTTTTTTTCCTTTAGGTTGACATTGTATTAACGCTTCTTATTGTGACATAGTTAATTAATCTCATATGATTATAGCAATTTCCCTGAAAAGTTCTCCTCAGTGGAACCCGAACTCTCGATCACCATGATTCCTAAGGTCCATCTAGATTTAGACATAACCGGCTCGGTTATGTCTTAAACTTTTCAATTAGATGGTTAGCATCAACTTAAGAAATGTCATTCGCAGATACAGTCGTCATGGCCTAAATTAAATTCACTATCCAATCTCGCATCAAAGTGAAAAGAGAGGATTCCCACCACATCTCATATACCGGAGCTAAAATCCCAATTCAAACGTTTACGTGGGTCGATACGCAAGCATTTTGGATCTATTAAAAAATGAAAGAGTTGGCGAAAAGGTAACGAATGTCAAAAAGTGAAGTTTAAAAAGCAGCAGGACCTCATTTCAATAGTAATGAATTTGAAGGGCGTGCTGTAAATTTTGTGCTTTATATATAACTTGTCACTAACAAGCTTTTCAAACATCACGCCTCTCAAGCTCCAAGTCCAAGAACTTGTTCAAAGCTTCCATTTCATCTCTAGAGGATCAAACACCAGGAAATCAAGAAGAAGAAGAAGAAGAAAGATATGGGGGCGGTTCCAAGGAGTGCCAAGATCGACGGCGGACGTTCATCACGGAGGATTCCTAGCCGTTTGATCCCGAAGCGAGGTCGAGTGAAGGTGGCGATCGCGGCGGCGCTGGCCCATCGCTTATCTTCCATCTTCTCTCTCAATCCCAGAAACAGATGTGCTGGTTCTTAGGTTTCTCTGTGACCAAACTTTCACCATATTTTTTCAAATTTTTTTGTTTCTTCTGTTTTCTTGGGGGAGGGAGATGGCTTTTCTTGTCTTTTCTTCATTTCATATTTATCTTGCGGATATGTAGTATAAGTGCTATTTGTTCTCGTAAATAGGATTTTGGATACTCGATATTTTTCTATTAAATTTTAAAGAAATAAAGGTCGGTTTATCTATTAATTCTCATCATTTCCACTTGATTATTTTTAGTGATAGCGGCAACAATCGTTTGAATCACCTTGTTAGTGAATGACGTGTATTTAATTAATTAGAACGGAAATATTTACATACATATATTTGGAAAATCTGAATCAAAAATTCGAGTTTTTACGTATATTTTACCCAAATATTATTCGAATCGAAAATTCGAATATCTTGAAAATAGCGACACTACCAACGTTTCCACAAGGCAAAATAACAAAACAAAAATATGGTTTCGGGTCAATCAGCCCATCGTTTCAATTTTGTCTTTTTTTTTTTTTTTTTGACAAGCGTTTCAATTTTGTCTTGACTTGCAAGATTTTACTGCGTAGAATTAATGCCAAGCAGTAGACCCAGCAGACGTTGTTGGACCAAGTATTGAATATTTCATCCGATGGCTATTTTGCACTTTTTAGGCCTCTTTTTGGTTCCGTGGAAAAATATCCTCAAAGGGAATTCTCATTTCAAGTAGTCCAAGTCATTGGATTAAGTTTCATTTTCTATTCAATGGATGACAAGATATTTTGGCATTTTTTGAAAATAATTATTTATCTACAACTGCAGTGATATGTGACCAACATAGTTACCGGACTCTATAACCAACAATCGGTGATGGTGATTAATAGTTATCTACAATGAAATTGGGATTTTGATGATTCCGTGATTATATATATGTATATATTTTTGGGGACAAAGTAGCATATTTATATTTCCATATTTTGTGGTCATATAAATATGGAAATAATGTCTCGATAATGATTTAGCTAGGTTATCCAGTCGTGTGCCTTTTTGAGGAATTTTATTTCATGTAGAATCAAAATCCATATCTTGATTTCTCCTCGAACATGAAATATGTAGAAATTGGCCCCATTTCTGAAGGAATTTAATCTGCCGTCAAATAGGATAAGGTTAGCTATTACAATTGATAATCCTACAAAATCTAGATGACGTAGCCTCCGTACGAGCAACATGATGCAACGCTTCAAGGCATTAACCAGTCATCATTGAGAAAGTATACCTGAAATTTTAAATTTTGCATATAACGCTTAATTTAGTGCTTCATCTTTCCCTTGATCTATGTAGCAAGGATTTTATCATTGACATAACGTAACGTTATCCTTTTCAATGATCCAAACTGATGGAATAATAAAATCAAACTAAATTTGAAAATTAATAAATTTAAACGATTGCCCAAAAAGTTGCCATACTAAAATAGATGAATAGAAGACAAGACATATAGGGGAGACGCCGCAAATAATGAGGCCGATAGTCACCTCCGACGCATTGCCCGGAGGGGATGCACCTGTCCCGTCAAAATCTCTTTTGATATCTGATGAACAATCCCCCACGTGAATAAACATGAATTCATTGGGGACATGAATCGCTCCGTAGTGCGTGCGAAAGTGGCATCTTTCGCTATCTCCACTTACTTAAATTTTACGTGACAAAATCGCCCTCTCCCCTTTTATATTTTCTTTAAACAGAATCCAGCGTTACCCCCTATAGCAGTTATCTCAGACAAAACTCAATCACATTCGGATAAGTTATATGCTTACTCCTCTGCACACCCCCAAACTGAGCACCACCTCCAGCCTCAAGTTCTACAAGATGCATCTCCCACAAGAGGTGTTTTTATACCTGCGGCACAAAAGATGAAAGCAGTTGCTGAAGTGTTACCAAGTATAAAGAACCGGGATACAGAAGAGAAGCACCATCTCAGTACATTACTTCCAACTCCTAAGGTTGTCCCGTTTCCTCCAATCCTTCCACCAACCTCTGCCTCCATGTCTTCCTTAATGGTTCCACCCCCTCCATTGCTTGACCACCAACAAGGTTTTCAAAATCTTAATGCAGGGGATACCTCTAAAAAGAAACTAAAGTATACTCGATTATCTACCAAAGCAGGGATATCAAAGAAATGTAACAGACAAGTTCCCCATGTTTCGCGTACTCCTCTTCTTGAAGATCTTGATGAAACATTACTGCTGGAAACTCCGGTTGCTTCAGCTGCTGATGCTGGCAAGTGGGTTGAGGTGGCTTTCCCTCAAAAGCCACCGACAGTAAAATGAAGCTACTCACTTGGAACTGTCAGGGACTCGGCTCTCCCCTGACAGTTCAAGCCCTTAGGGCCCTTGTGGTCAAAGAGAAGCCTGATCTGGTTTTTTTGATGGAGACGAAGAATTCTGAGGCTGTCTTACTTCGTCTTCAGCGTCGGCTCAATTTCCCTCAGTCTCACTTTATTAACCCTATAGGCCTTGCTGGCGGTCTGGCTATGTTCTGGCAAGCTAATATTTCCCTTTATATAGAAAATTCTAATCAGCACTTTTTGGATACTATATGTACAGATTCTACTAAAGGTATTACGATGAGGCTTACGTGTTTACATGCACCCGCATTGTTCCAATCTCGGAAAGTGTTCTGGAATGCACTTCGCCAAATTGCGTCCATCAACTCTCTTCCTTGGGTTTGTGCTGGAGATTTCAATGAGATCATTAATCAATGGGAGAAAGTCGGGAAAAGAGCTGCAGACTCTCAACGCATACACTCTTTCAGGGAGTTATTACATGACTGTGCACTTATGGATCTTGAAAGTAAAGGTTGTGCGTTTACCTGGATGAATAACCGTCAGGGTAATGAACTGGTTAAGGAAAGGTTAGACAGAGTGGTGTGTGATCTGAACTGGAGATTACTTTTCCCAGAAGCTGAGGTTTTTGCTTTACCTGCAGTGGGTTCTGACCATTCCCCCCTGCTGTTGTGCACAGAAGTAAAACAAAGATGTCGAGGCAAGCCTTTCCTCTTTGAAGCATACTGGACCGAACACCAGGACTGCAGCAGAACCATTGCCATGTCTTGGGCATCCGCTGGGAACACAAGCCGCGATCTGTCATATAAATTACGACAGGTCAGCTTAGCCCTCAAAAAATGGAGTCATAGTACGTTTTCCAATGCCAAATCACAGATTGCGGCCTTGCAACATCAATTGAAGACTTTGACTAATCAACCTACCAGTTCATATGACAGAAATTTTGTAGACAGGTTAAAGCAACAACTACAAGAGGCATGGCAGCAAGAGGAGCAGTATTGGGCCATGCGGTCTAGAATTCAATGGCTCAAGTCTGGAGACAAAAATACACGGTTTTTTCATGCAACTACAGTGCAGCGTCGACAAAGAAACAGGATCAGCATGTTACTCGATATCAACCAACAATGGGTCAGAGATGAGCAGGTCCTCAAGGAAATGACTAGGGCTTTCTATGCCAACCTCTATAGCTCAGCCGGCCACCGAGACTATGGTCCGATTTTGGACCAAATTTCAGCGATCGTTACTCCTGCAATGAATGACAGCTTAATTGCAGAGATCACACCAGCAGAGGTCAAAACGGCTACCTTTCAGTTGGGTAAATCCAAAGCACCAGGCCCTGATGGACTAAATGGTATCTTCTACCAAACTTACTGGGATATACTTAAGGAGGACCTCATTCTCTCTGTTCAGGAATTCTTTAAAACAGGAGTTATGCCGGCTGATTTAAACAGGACCTCTGTCTCTCTGATTCCTAAAGTTCCCAATCCGGAAAGCCTAGACCAGTTCCGCCCAATCAGTTTATGTAACTATGCTTACAAAATTATCTCCAAGGTCTTGGCTAATAGACTAAAGCCCATCCTCCCTGATTTGATCTCTACTGAACAGAGTGCATTCGTAAGTGGACGCCAAATCCAGGACAATATCTTGATTGTTCAGGAGGTGATACACCAACTAAAGACCCGGGTGAAAAAGAAACATTTCCAGGCAATCTTGAAAATGGACATGAAAAAGGCTTACGACCGTGTGGAATGGGACTTCTTGAATGATTACTTTCTCAGATTAGGTTTCCATCCAGTTTGGGTGAATTGGGTGATGCAGTGTATTTCAACAGTCTCTATATCTATCAAGTTCAACGGCGATCAACTCAATTATTTTAACCCTACACGAGGTCTTCGTCAAGGTGACCCACTCTCCCCTTACCTGTTTATATTAATGACGAATCTCTTGTCTACCTTAATATCTCAAGCCATCAACATGGGTAATCTCAAAGGGATCAAATTGAATAGGTGGTGTCCTACTCTATCCCATTTACTTTTCGCCGATGATTCTATCTTTTTCCTAGATGGGACTGCTATGGAATGTCAAAATCTAGCTAACATTTTGAACCAATATTGTTTAGCTACCGGTCAGGAAGTGAATAGAAATAAATCAGGTATCTTTTTCAGTAGATCCTGCCCCTCCACACTTCAGAACAATCTATCACTACATTTCAGGATTCCTGTGATTTATAAGACCGGAAAATACCTAGGCATTCCGTCAGATTGGGGTCGATCTAAGAGAGACATGTTTTCATGGATTTTGGGAAGAGTTAATTCCAAGTTAGATGGATGGAAGGAAAAGCTGATTTCTAAAGCTGGGAAAGAAGTCCTTATCAAGAGTGTAATCCAATCTATTCCTCAATATGCTATGTCCATTTTTAAGATTCCTATCTCTCTGTGTCATTCCATTGAACAAAAAATAGCGCGATTCTGGTGGCAATCTGACAGCACAAAGAAAGGCATTCATTGGAGAAACTGGGAGTCCCTAAAGATCAGAAAGGCGCAGGGGGGTCTAGGATTCCGAGACCTAATTGCTTTTAACAAAGCGATGCTTGGTAAGCAAGCCTGGAGACTAATTAAATCTCCTTTATCTTTATGGAGCAAAATTTTCAAAGGTCTCTATTTCCATTCGCAAGATTTTAGGAGTGCAGGAAAAGGTTACCGCCCTTCCTGGGGATGGCAAAGTTTATTATTAGGGAGAGATTCCATTTTACCAAAGTTACAATGGTCTGTGGGGAATGGCACAAAGATTAGTATTCGAGAAGATCGATGGCTTCCTATGGGCATTATTGGTGGACCTGCTAATCGCAATGAGCCATGTATGGTGGCAGATCTGATGTTGCCAAGTGTGAATCAGTGGAATGGTCCTCTTATTAATCAGTTTTTTGATGAACGGGTTTCCAGAGAAGTTCTTAATATTCCCCTAAGCTCTACTTGCAATGAAGATAGGCTAATCTGGACAGATACTGCTCAGGGTCAATATTCTGTTAAAAGTGCATATCACAGTTTATCCTCTTCCATTCAACCATCTGAGCCTATTTGGAAAAGATTATGGACTCTTAAAACAGCCCCTAAAATTCGTTTCTTCCTGTGGTCTGTTTATCATAATGCTCTCCCTACCAAGACAAATCTTTTTAACAGACACATCAGTTCCGAACCAACATGCACATTATGTCCTCAGCGAGACCCTGAATCTATCGAGCACCTACTTCTTCTCTGCCCCTGGACTACAGCAGTTTGGTCACATCCTAAGATTGCTATCAGTCATTCTCAAACAGCAGCACAGAACATGACAGCATGGCTTGAAGTTAGATTTCGAGATAAAGCGCTGTTACCTGGTTTGGAAATTGTGGCCGCCCTTCTCTGGCAAATATGGAAGGCCAGGAACAGGTTCATCTTCACTGGTCAGAAGCCTGATCCATCCTTTGTAGTAGAATCAGCCTTAACTCAGTCGCGATCTGCTCGGATAAACTGTCTTTCCTCCTCAACTGCGTCAACCCCAGGAATCAAATTTTCTGCTCCTTCTACCCTGTGGCGACCACCTGATACAGGGGTACTCAAAGTCAATATCGATGGGGCTTTTCACGTTGCTGACTCCAGAGGCGCAATAGCTATTATTTGCAGAAATCATTTGGGCAAAATGGTTGATGGGTATACCTCTCGAGTTGCTGCTGCTTCAGCGTTGCAGGTTGAAATCTCTGCTCTCGTATCCGCGCTGCACCATCTCCGTCGACTCGGCAAAACCGACGCTCCCTTAATCTTGGAATCTGACTGCCTTGCCATGATCAACGCTGTTGAAGATCCTCGGAAGACTCCATGGGCGCTTCGACCCTTGTTTGACGAAGTGAATGATCTCCTCTGCTGTTTCTCTCGACTGCAGTTAGGGTTTGTCCCTCGTACGGCCAACGCTGTCGCCGATTGGGCTGCCAAGGCCCAATTGGGCGGTACCTTATCTTCCTCTTGGCTCGCTTTTCCCCCTCCTTTATTATTAGATCTTCTTATTTCGGATGTAATGGATGCTGGTGGTAATGTTTCTATAAATTAGTTATCGTTTCCGTCCAAAAAAAAAAAAAACCCAATTCAATCACATGATAATCGATATTTGAATATATATAAGAGATCTTGACCGAATTTATCAGAGTACAGTCCACGTATTTGTTATATGGTTAACTCTATTCATTAAGTCATTTAAAAATATGCCCATTAAATGTTGTATGATGGTATCAAAATTTTTATTGTTGTTGTCTCGGGGAGACAAAAACTTTAGTATGATTAATTGTAGTGTGACACGTATTTAATCATAGTGAGACATTTACGTACTTGATTACGTATTGGATTTACTAAGATGACAGTAGTGAGACATTTACGTACTTGATTACGTATTGGATTTACTAAGATGACACTCTCCGTTTAATTATTGGTGGGCTAGACGAAAAGGGTCAAAGTAGACAAGTCCAAATTCAAAGGGGCCTCACTTCAATTATGATGAATTTGAAGGGCCTATTGGAAAAAGTCGTTGTCTATATAACAATCCGTCTCCACAAAGAAAGGCAAGTGCCCCGCTCGAGCTTTTCCAACACATAAGCTCCTCTCAAACTCCAAATCGCTAGGGCTTCTTCAGAGCTTTCTTTTCATCTTCAGAGGATTCATTCGAAGTGCCAAGAGGAGGAGGAAGAAGAAGAAGAAGAGATGGCGATTTCAAGGAGTCGCAAGATCAACGGGGGCACGTCGCGGAGGATTTCGAGCCGTCCGATCCCGAAGAGAGGGCAAGTGAAGATGGGAATCGTGTTGGGATTGGCTCATTCTTTCACTTCCATCTTCTCTCTCAATCTCAGAAACAGGCGGGCTTAGTTTTCTTAGTGACCATCATGCACTCACCATAAGTTTTCTGCTTCTTTCTTTCTCAATCCCAGAGAGAGAGAGAGAGAGAGAGAGAGAGAGAGAGAGAGAGAAGATGGGCGTTTTGTTGCTGTAATTCTGGAAGAATTAGGAAACAACGGTTTGGTCTTGTAAATAGGAGGTTTCTCTTTCAATTTTGTACCCGTTTCTGTAGAATGAAATATAATTTTACACGGATGATTTATGGTTCTCTTCTTCTCTATTTCTCTTGTCTATTGTACAGTTGATAAGAATACCGTAAGGTATATTAAGATCGGTGTATAAAATTGGTATATGGAGTCATGTGGTAGACCGTGAGCGAACAGACAAATAGCTCAATTTTAACACCCAATTACAGTTTGCCACATCAATTTTTAAGTTAAACTTGGTAAACATGACATTTCTCTTGGGAAGAAACCAAAATGGCGATGCAGTGAAACCAAGGGCGAGCGGGGACCTTCATTGTAGGGGTGAGCAGCGGTCTAGGGTCGACCCTGGACCGACCCTGGACCGGCCCAACCCTGCCGGTCCTGGTCCGGTTCCCAAGGGGACTGGATCGGTCCTTGGTCCTGAAATTCCAGGACCAACACTGTACGGGTTAGTCCTCGGTCCTAAGAGTTTTGGGTCGGTCCAACCCTGGACCAACCCTGTATATTATATTATATTATTTATAATTCTTTTATATATTCAAACCTAAGTAAAATGTTTGTTATATTATATTATATTGAGATGTTCTATCAATAGCACTAATAGTAATTTCAATTTAAAACTTTTGTTGAGTATTAATTATGTGTCGTTTGTTTTGTTTTCAGGTGTTTAGAAGTTCAAGGGAATTAACAAGATGTGAAGTTATATATTCATGGTTTATATTAAATATTTTGAACTTTTTATGGTTTAATTGTATTTTACTAATGAATTTCAACTGCACTTTGCTTTTCAATTTGTGTCAAATGGTAGAAATTTTTGAAGAGTAGAGTAGTACTGCAATTGCTACGGTGATTTGTTAGTCAAGTGGTGTGAAGCTCATTTTTTGGTTGAGTGGACTCTACATAATCAAATGTAGGAAAACGCTTTTGCATATGGTGTTATGAATATTAAAGATAGATAATTACAAGAACTTTCCATCTTGTCCTATATCTCGATAAGCGGTTAGCAGGTACGAAATTTCTATTATTATGTCATCTTAAATTTGCTAAATATGTATTGGTATTTATAGTTTAGTTGCATAATGTCGCATTGTCGATGGATGTGTAATTTAAATTTGTAGGTTTGCTTTTTTAGGGAGTATAAAAAATAAGACGAAAAAAATTATCAATCGGTCCCGGGTTAACCCTGGAACCGGACCGAACCCATTGGGTTGGTCCGGTCCTTGGTCCCAGGCTCAATAGGGTCGGTCCTCGGTCCTAAAAATTGAGGACCAACACTGTACGGGTTGGTCCTAGGGTTAGGGGGTGGCCCGGACCAACCCGGACCATGCTCACCCCTACTTCATTGTTGGTGGTACGATTCTACAAATAAAAAATGAGTCCATCTAGCGTTGTACGGATATGTTAATTAGGACCTTTGATGCCGTGGGAAGGTTTGGATGATGAATTTGGGCAAGTGCCAGACTTTTTATTCCATGAGTGTTATTTTAGAGTCTTAACTCAAAGTGAACATTATAAAAATAGACGTAAGTCCGATTTGCTAAAGAAAAGAGATTGGGACAGGCTAAACGTGGCGTTCACATTTATAGGAACATTATTAATTTGCATAAAATTGATCTATTCTCTTTTTCCCATGGTCCAGCTTGATGCCCTTTCTACAAAAATCCATCATGCTCTTTTTTCTCGATGGGGCACACAAGAAATCGAAAGAAATGATTTGACATCGCAAATTGATGCATTACTATGTATTGATACATTAGTTTGCCTTTAGGAAAACTCTGCAAATTTAGGGGCAATTATAGGGCTTAATTTTAAAATATACACCTGATTAGATCCAAATCTAATTGTCCACCAGACACGATCCGACACAAACTGCAGAGATGTCCCTACCAAATAGTTAAACAAAGCATTCCAGCTAAGGTTCATTGAACACGTTATCCTTCTCGTTCAATCAGTGTTCACAAGTCACAACCACCCATCATTTTATATTTTATAGGTAAGAGTATGTCTAATTTCTTATTTCACAATTTTTAAGCGATGATTCTGCCCCTTACTTTACTGCTTAAAAAAGAGAAAGGCAACAACTTTGAGATCTTCAGATTCTATGATTAATTCAATATTACTTAGGTTAAGTGGAGTGTCACATGGATCATGTGGAAAAAAGAATGGTTTTGGTTCTTCCCCTCCAAATCTCATATTAGAATTACCTCATACGATTTGAGAATTCTTTAATGTCACAATGGTATCTCACAACGTATCTTTATTGAATTTATATATTTTTTTGATATAGATGTGGTCTTTTTTAATCTATCACCTTAGGTGTTTGGATTGACTTTCGTTTGTCTATTAGTGCATACATATGTGTTCTTTAGTCGGACTTTATAACTGCATTGCGCTTGGATTTGTATTAAATTTACTGGTCAAGGAATTTGCATAGTTGGGCTTAACATAATTAAATCCACTACATAATGATGTTGTCACCATTTAATGAAACCTACTGAAGGCAGAATAAGACATGATGAAACCTACATAATGATGTTGTCACCATTTAGATGAGGACATCTAAACAAGATTGAATCGAAGAAGTTGACTCATGTCTGACTGGATTGCGTAAGACATAAGAAGACATGTTTCAATCTTGCGTTAGAATCGACATTTTTAAAGAGATTGTTCACTTCAACCCAAGAACAGAAAAGTAAAAAGAAGTCAGTGTTCACATTTGGTTTGGCTTTTAGCCAACCAAATTATTCGTTTTTGAGTTTCCCTCGGCATAATGCCGAATTTAAATATTAAAGAATTTTGTAGTGGCCGAAATCATCATAGTTTTGGTCCGTCTAGGAGACCCCATGCCGGTCGTGACTTCTATCAGCCGGTCAAAAACTTTCGAAACAAAAACCCACGTGTTCATGAAGCACATCGCAAGACAGAGAACTGAAAGAAGCATATCTGTTTATTTTTTATCGAACAAAAGCAATAAATAAATAAGAAAGAAAGAGATTCCTGGCCCCCACCCAATACTTTACCAAATATATTCAGATTATTTTATGTACAAAACTTTGCCTTGTCCGGCAGATTTAAAAGTACCACCCTCATAGAATAAAATTTGTGCTCCTTAAATTACAAAAAGTAAAAGAAATATCACCCATAAATAATTTCATTCGTTCAATGTTGTTCTATCTAATTTGTAGAATATATGATGACATGATAATTGTGTTCAAGATAAAACTTTATACGATGTAAAAATAAACTTATCTAATCGATCATGCTAGAAAATCTCTAATTAATTCGAGCATATATCATATGAATAGGCAATTAAACTAATTATGTCAAAAGAAAGAAATCCATTAGAAAGTTACCTACTTACCTTTACGAGGTATCGCATCATAGTGGAGCAACTTGAGGGGTTATATATCTAATGTAGCATTAACTATCAACGCATCGTGAGCTTAATACATTAATATAAAAAGTCGCAATTTTTTTATGAGAAAAAAAAGTGTCGCATTTACGCAGTGGGTTATGTAAGCTTTTTTGACCAAAAACTGAATGCCAATTAGCAAGCTAATCTAATTCCGCATGTTTTTGAAGAATTCTATTCCATTATGATGTTGTTAATCCCACAATTATTATATGAAAGAGAGAGAGAGACAGTGTGTGTTTTGCCCTTTCGGATTTGATCTTTTAAATATGTATTAGAGTCAGTTTATTTTGAGGATGCATGGTTTTCCGTTCTTCAATCCCACTTTTCTTTTTCCAGAGGATTTCATGCCAGTTTGCTCGTAAGAAAGAGTGCTAAAGAGTGTCATCTTGCATCGCGTGACTACTGGGTTTGAAGCCTAAACTTATGAATTGATTTTTAACATCAGCAAATGCAATGTTGACATTATAATGTAATAGGTTATGGCAATTCAGTGGAGGAATTTTACTCTAGTTTGATTTGTTGGGAAAAAAAAAAGGACTGACATGATTGACCACTCATTGAATTCCTTAACATTCAAGTTTCATTTATTGAAATTACATTAGTGACTCATCGAAAAAGATATCACAGCATTATTTGAAATGCCATGCAATAGCCAATTTATCATTTCAATGATGCTACTTGCCATTTTTGAAGATTAAAGTTGTCAAACTAACTTAAACGAATGAAATGTGAAACTCAATAAATTTAATGAGCAGCAGAAAAGTTGTGACACAATGACGAATGATGCGAATAATTGCTCCCATAAATTGTTAAGAGCAGGGGCTCTTTTTCTAATAAATAAACAATGATGTGAACAATATGAATTGATTAGAGACCTAAATTATTCCATTATGCGTGCAAAGGTTGCATCTTTCATGGTGTCCACCCGCCATTTTCGAAGAATAAAGTTGCCCGGATAATTTAAACGAACAAAATGTGAAATAAAAAATTTAATGAGCGATGAAAAATTGTGGCACGATGAATGAGGCGAATATTCGCTCCCATAAATTGTCGGAAGCGGGTCTCTTATTCTGATAAACAAACACCCACGACAGCAATATACATTATTAATTAGAGACCTGAATTGTTCCATTATGTGAGGAAGGTGGCATCTTTCATGATGTCCACTCAGTTGAATTCACGTGACAAAATCAACCCTCTCTTCATCATTTTTACTTAAATCCATCTTATCAAGTTAACTCAATCGCATGGGAATTAATGTAGATAAATATTATCATAAGAGATTTGGACTGAACCTTGATGAAAACAATTATCCCATTAAATTTGTTATATTGCGAATCCATTCATTATATGATTTATGCCACAAAATTTGACCGTCACCAAAATCTTATAGTGCAACTTATAGTGCCAAAGTGCGTGCTATTTTCAATTCAACAATCTCATTTTCTATCATCTTGGTCAAAGTGTGACAATTACGTACTTGTTGATCTCTCTCTCTCTAAATTATACTTAGTGATTTATTTAGACAACGGGAGACTCGATGGGCGAGGTCAAACATGTCAAAACTGACCAGTCCAAAAACGAGGGGCCTCACTTCAATTATTATAAATTTAAAGGACATATTGGAAAAAACCCTTCTCTATAAAACGCCTCCTCACCACAAGGAAAGGCAAAGTGCCCCCTAAAGCTATTCGACACATCACTCCTCTCAAACCTCCAATTCCAAAAGCTCCTCCAAAAGCTCCTTCGAAGCACCAAGAAGAAGAAGAAAGAAGAGAGATGGCCATTTCAAGGAGCGGCAAGATGAACGGTGGAGGCATGTCGCGGAGGATTTCGAGCCGTCCCATCCCGAAGAGAGGGCAAGTGAAGGTGGGGATCGTGGTGGGATTGGCTCATTCTGTTGCCTCCATCTTCTCACTCCACCTCAGAAACAGATCTGCTCAGTTTTCTCGGTGACAAAGCACGAGGGAGAGAGACGGGCGTTGTGCTGCTGCTGTTTTTCCTTAGTAGTGTTTTTGGAGATCGTAAGAAGAACGGTTTGGTGATGTAATCAAGAGGCTTTTCTCTTCAATTTTGTACAAATCGTTGTGGAAGGAAATATAATTTTGCAGATGATTTACGGATTTCTCGTCCTCTATTCCTCTGGTTGAGCAAATTAGTTGACATTCATGCACATCGAACGACATGTCATCAACACAATAGCCGATATGATCTCAAGCTTTGCTCTAATTAGGTTTTCTTCTTCTTCTTTCTCGGTCCGAGAGGGAGGGATGGGTGTTGGGTTGCTGTTTTTCGTATATTGTTGTTGGGAAACTTAGGAAGAACGGTTTGGTCTTGTAAGTAAGGTGTTTGCCATTTTCATTTCCTACAAGTTTTTGCAGAACGAAACATAGTTTTGATTTATGGCTCTCTGTGTGTTGAGCAACAGAGTAGTTGACGTTCATGTACATCGGACCAGATTTCATCAAACAAAGTACCCGATTGTTCTCAAGGTTCGCTCTAATTAGGAGTCGTATTGTGATTCAAACTCGATTATTCTCAACCCCAATACATTGGTTGACCAATCAGTCAAATCCTTGATCAAAGTTTTGAATGTCAACTCCACATAATCCAAATTTCACTTAAGTGCCTTTCTTGGGTCTATTGTTTCTGGAGAGCTGAATAATAATGGGAAAATGGCACATCTGACCATGTCTTTACCCAAACTCATTACAATCTCAAGAGAATGTTAGGTATATTAAGATCCGTATATGAATTTGGTACGTAGAGTCATGCGCCGGGCTATGAGTGGACATTTAAATAAGTGGCCAACTTCAATACTCAATTACAGGTTACCATATATATCATATCAATTTTGTAATCGAAATTCAGTAGACATCGCATTTCTCATAAACAAGAAGACAATATGACAAGCGCAAAACTAGGAATGTGCAGGAGGGGCATCATCATTGCTGGTACGATTCTACAATTACGAAATGCGTCCATCTAGCATTTTGAGAATATGTTAATTAGGACCTTCAATGCTATTGCAAGGCTGTGATGATCGATTTATGTCAATTTCGAACTTTTTATTTTGTGGGGACGATAACTTTATAAGTGAACGATCATGACGAATATGATAGCTACTTGACTCGCTAGAGAAAAGAGCTCAGGATGAGGCAAAGGTGGCATTCACATTTGCAGGAACATTCTTAATTTGCATGGGAGTGGATCAATGTTGATGGTAGCTAGGTGAGTAAAGCCAGAGAGAGGTAGAGAGAAGGGATACAAAAAAGAAACATTGTATACATAGCCTTCAGGGAAACTTTGCAGATTTAGGTGCTAGTATAGGGCTTAAATTTTAAAATGACACATGATTAGACACAAATCAGATTTTCCAGTAGACACAATCCGACAGGAACTGCATTCCACCTAAGGTTCATTGAACATGTTTTGCTTCTTGTTCAATCAGCGTTCACAACCGCTAATAATTTACATAATCGAGGTTAGTGTACGTCTAATTTCTAATTAGATTAATGCGTCCCTTTCCTTGTTTTTAATTGATGATTCTGCCCCCTTACTTTAATTTCTAATTTGACAACTTTAAATTCTTTAATTCAATATTAACTACATTAAGTGGAGTGTCACATGGATCATGTGAAAGGAAGTATGATGCTAATTCTTCTCCCCTAGTTATCATATTAGAAAGGAGGTTACATTCACATAATCTCAATCATTTTGAGAATTTTTCTTAATGCGTGTGTGTATATATATATGCCGTATAATGAAAAGCTACTCAAGACAGAATAAGATGTGGGGAAGACATCTACGTAAGATTTGGTCGAAGAAGTTGACTCATATTTGACTGAATTGGGTAAGACATAAGACATGTTTCGATCTTACGTTTGAATTAACATTTTTAAGACATCGTTCGCTTTGACCAAAGAACAAGAAAAAAATAAAAAAGTCAGTGTTCACATTTGGTTTGCGCTCAGCCAACCAAGAAATAATAAAGAATTCAAGGAAAAAAATGGTGGGTGGAGATCATGGAGTAAAGGATATGGGTTGGACCGTCTCGGCGGACCCCATGTCTATCATGACTTCCATCAGCCGGTCAAAACTTTTGAAACAAAAGCAAAGAATCGTATTTGATAAATTCTAATCGAACAAAAGCAAAAAAGAGAAAGTAATAAAGCTACAAAGAGACAAGAAGATCCCTGGCCCATCACTCAATACTTTAACTAATAAATTTAGATTAATTACTGTAATATAATATGAAGCATTCGGCAGATTTAAAGGGGCTGCCATCACTGAATAGAGTTCATATACTCTTTAAATTACAAAAGATAGCGGAGGACACCTTCTAGAAAAAAAAATTACATATTAGTGATTCGAATTAGCTTTAACTCTCTTTCTCTATGAATGCTAGCTATATTTATTGATAAGACAGCTTGAAAAAAGGTATACCTAAAATTTTAAATCATTTGTACGGTATTTAATTTAACGTCGCAATTTTTCAATCGCTCATTTGAACTCTTCAGCTTTCAAATTTCATTCATTTAAATTACATACCGCACAATAACGATTGAAAATTTCAGGAAAAGAGACCAAAAACAGAAAAGAAAAGTAGAGTGGGCACCACGAAGGATGAGGCCAAAAATTAATAGCCACCTCCCAATGAGTGCGTCACGGGGGGGTGCACCGGCCACGTCATGAACAAACCCCCACGTGAACAATGTGAACCTGAATTATTGCAATAATGCGTGCAGAAGTGGTGTCCTTTCACGATCTCCACTTGCCTAACTTCATGGGACGAAATCACCCCCTTCCTCATTACTATTTCTTTTAAACTAAAAAAAATCCATATTATTAGGTTTACTCAATCACATGGCAATTAAAAATATGAATACACGTATAAGTATATGAGATTCCGAACTTTTTGCATTGGGATTAATTCTATTCATAACGTCGGCTATATAGTGAATTTGTTAAATTTTGTTTGATCATGTTGCGAACTTACAAAGTGTTTCTTCCTTGATTTAAAAATGAAAATTGACGTTGTTTGTACTGGTTCCCATTTTCTAGAACATGCCAATTTATTATTTTGTGTAAAAAACGTCAAAGTTTAATAAATTTACTTCATTTCCTTACAAAAGCATATGTTGCATAAATGATTAAATTATTTTTTATTCATGTCGAAAATTACAGTTTGATTTTTGTTAGATGCAGAGTCTTCTTTATTTCTAAAAGAAGCTTCAAAACAAGTTTAATGCAGGAATTAAATCAATTGAATCAATTTAGACCGATTCCCAGATGAATCGGTGATTCCAACCTTGGAACCAGATGAAATGGCCTAACACTGATAGGTTCGTGGAGTTAAGAACTGTTGGAGAAATCTTTCCAGAATATTTTGAAGCTGACAAAACATTTCTATCAGTCTAAGTCTGGATATCGATAGTTAAAAGTCTCAAGACTTTATAGTCTCAAGACTTTGTTATCTCAAGACTCAAGACTCAAGACTCAAGACTCAAAATTATTCTCACTGACAGTCTTTCTAAACCAGTGTTGAAGGAAATCCAAAGCCGAGGTTTATGGTTGAGGATTTGATCCTATCCTCTGGAATAGATTCTTTGGTTGGATAATCATTTCGGATTCTTTAATTCTTATCTAAGATCGATTGAAGATCCGATGGTCGACGAAATAATCTTGGATTATTCTATTCTTGGAAACCGAGATCCTGATTGTATGGGCGAACAGGATTGATGGGCTATCATCAGATTCCTTATATAGCTCGGATGATCTTCTTGATTGATTCCGTCCAACGGGTAGATTGGAGGAATTCCTTTGGTAAGTGCCAACGGCTATGATGGCATGAAGGAGTATAAAAGGAAGACGTTCTAGTTGTTTTAAGTGTGTGATCGATAGAAAAATTCCAGAGTCTGAAGATCCTTGATTGTTAGTTGAGACTGAGCGAAATTGTATACAGAGAGTGTTTATACTTGGTGACGCCTTGAGTGAGTGTGGTAGATCATCTACACCTAGAAATCAAGGAAGATCAACACTGTAACAACTCTTTGATCATAGTGGAATCCAGCCAATCGGCTGTCAGTGCAGAAGAGTGGACGTAGGCTTGAATCAAGCCGAACCACTATAAACCGAGTGTTCAATTCTCTCTTTACTCAGTCTTGCGATTGAATTTTTAACTGTTGCAAATTCTCTAATTGTTTAAATATCATACAAGCTTCGAGAAATTTTTTGTATACCTATTCACCTCCCCTCTAGGTACTCGTACTAGCTATTTCAATTGGTATCAGAGCCTGTGTTCTTACTTTGTTTGAAGTGTTTTACTTCAAAGTAAAAGATCCATGGCTAGTATGCTAGCACCGGGGCTGATGGAGGGGCAAAGCAATACCAGACCTCCCTACTTCGATGGAAAGGATTACAACATCTGGAAGAACAAGATGAAAGCTTTCCTACGATCAAAGGATCCTCTGGAATGGGACGTAGTGGAAAAAGGAATCACTCCTGCTGCTGCATCAATCACTGAAAGAGGGAAAGAAACTGTTGAAACCAGCGGAATGTCTCAAGAAGAAATAAACAAGAGACAAGCACTCGATGCTAAAGCAATTTATTCGTTATATTGTGCTTTGTCACCAACTGAATATAACAGAATATCTTCTTGTGTTACAGCAAAAGAAGTCTGGGACAGGTTACATATCACTTATGAAGGGACAGATCGAGTGAAGGAGACCAGAATTAACATTCTTCTTGGTCAATATGAATCCTTCAAAATGAAACCAGGAGAATCTATAACTGACATGTTTAGTCGTTTTACAGATATTGTCAATGGTCTTGAGAACCAAGGACAAAAAATTTCTGATCCCATGAAGGTGAACAAGCTTCTACGTGGACTCTCCAAGGATTGGAATCATATAAAGACTTCAATAAGAGAGACGCAAAGAATCATGCCATTATCTGTAGACGAACTGATTGGAACTCTTCAGTCTTACGAAGTGGAACGAATTAATGAAGACGAAGATCCAAGAGGTAAGAAATCTATTGCACTAAAATCAAATGATGATTCTGATGGTGCAGATTCTGAAGATGATATGGATGATGAGGAGCTCGCCCTCATGATAAGAAGATTCAGAAAACTGAATAGAAAAGGCAGAAGGTTCATCCCAAAGAAACAAAGTTTTCAGAGACAGCAGACCAAGTCTGTTGATGATGAGGAACCAAACAAAGATGTAGTTTGCTTCGAATGTAAAAAGAAGGGACACATCAGACCCAACTATCCTCTTTTGAAAAAGAAAAGAGGAAAAGCTGAGAAATCTCGAAAAGCTCTTAAAGCCGAAACCTGGAGCGATACAGAGTGTGAAGAGAGTGATGAGGAATATGCCAACCTGTGTCTAATGGCGCAATCAGACTCAGACTCTGGATCAGACTCAGACAGTGAATTTGAGGTAAGTGATTATAAAATCCCTGTCAAAGTCTCTAAATATATTGATGAGTTATGTTTTAGTCTTAAGACTTCTCTTAAAAAGATTTCCGAACTTAAAAAGGAAAACTCAGTTTTAAAACAAAAGGAAAACATTTTAGAAGAAAAGGTAAAAAATTTAGACTTGAATGTTTCTACTCTTAAAGAGAGTGAAGACAATCTTTCAAAAGAAAATGTTTTCTTAAAAACTGATTTATCAAATATTTCAAAGAAATTTTCAATAGGGTCCGAAAAACTTGAAAAAGTCCTTTCAATCCAAAGACCTTACTTCAATAAGTCAGGTCTAGGTATGACAGCTGAAACAATCCCTTTGATTGATTTTCCGAAAGTAAAAGAAAGAATTAAGAAAAGACCATCGAGAGAGGCTTATAAAAATCATTTCAAAAGAGTTTTTGTAAAGCCTGTAGGTCGAAATGCTTTAAGGTGTTCTAAGTGTAACAGTCAGGATCATTTTGAAAAAGAGTGTCCTATGGTTTGGAAGCCTGTTAAGAGAGTATGGCCTAATAATGCTCATCCTACTAACACCAAAGGACCCAAGAAAATTTGGGTACCAAAGAAAGCTTGAGACTCTTTTTTGAATGCAGGTCTCTGTCAAAAAGAAGGTAAAGTGGTATCTTGACAGCGGATGCTCAAGACACATGACAGGAGACTCAAAATGTTTCATAAAGCTTATTAAAGTAAATGGTGGAAAAGTTTCATTCGGAGGAAATAGCAAAGGAAGTATTGTGGGATTCGGAACTGCGAAAATTGGAAATCTCACAATAAGCAATGTCTCTCTAGTGGAAGGACTCAACTACAATCTACTCAGCATTAGCCAATTGTGTGATACTGGTTACAAGATCTTCTTTCAAGAAGGCATATGTTCTGGAATTAGCAAAGATTCGACTCAGTCTTTCATGGGTCGAAGGCATGGAAACATCTATCTCCTTGATGTAAAGCCAAATGAAGAACAATGCTTAATATCAATTCAAGATGAAGCAATTCTATGGCACAGAAAACTTGGCCATATCAACAAGAAGCAATTAGCCAAAATCTCTTCAAAGCAGCTTGTTCGAGGTCTACCTAAACTGCCATATCAAAAGTCTGACTTATGCACTCCATGCATTCTGGGAAAGCAGGTAAGAAATTCATTTAAGCAAATAAATCATGTATCTACTAATCATGTACTACAGTTGCTTCACATGGATCTCTTCGGACCAACAAGAACCCAGAGCATTGGAGGTAAGAAATATTGTCTAGTAATTATAGATGATTACTCTCGTTTTACCTGGGTATATTTTCTTGCAAATAAATCAGAAACCTTTTCGTACTTTGAAAAGTTTGCTAAAAAGGTTCAAAATGAAAAAGGATGTGCTATTTCTAGTATAAGAACAGATCATGGAAGTGAATTTGAAAATCAAGATTTTACGAGATTCTGTGATAAATCTGGTGTTAATCACATGTTTTCCTCTCCGTATACTCCAGAGCAAAATGGAGTTGTGGAAAGAAAGAATAGATCTCTTCAAGAAATGGCTAGAACACTTTTAATTGAAAGTAAAATTTCTTCACGATTTTGGGCTGAAGCTGTTTCAACTGCTTGCTATATTATAAATAGAGTCTTTCTAAGACCTATTCTTGATAAAACCCCCTATGAATTGTTCAAAGGTAAGAAGCCTATTGTTTCATACTTTCATGTGTTCGGTTGCAAATGCTTTATTTTGAAAAATGCAAATGATCGAGTTGGTAAGTTTGAAGAAAGATCAGATGAAAGCATCTTCCTTGGATATTCTACATCAAGCAAAGCCTACAGAGTCTACAACAAAAAAAGCCAGTCTGTGGAAGAATCAATGAATGTCAAATTCCAAGACTCAGTGCAAGATGAATCCAGCCAGACTCAGTACGAAGAGACTGAATCCGCTCTAGATCTTCAAATGTCTACATCTCAAGAAGCATCTCAGATTCTGGAAGTCCATCATCAAGACGCTCATGGAGAATCAAATAAAGAAAAAGATCATCAACCTGGTAACTGGAAGCACAAATCCAGTCATCCCAAAGATCTTATTATTGGCGAACTTAATGAAGGAATCCGCACCAGATCAAAAAGGCATGAAGAATCTAGTGCTGTGGCTCTTATCTCTGAAATTGAACCAAAAAGCATAGAAGAAGCTTTATCTGATGAAAGCTGGATCGAAGCTATGCAAGAAGAGCTCAGACAGTTCAACATCAATGATGTCTGGGAATTGACATCCAAACCAAAAGGTTATTCCAAATGGACGTCAAAAGTGCTTTCCTAAATGGATTTATCCATGAGGAAGTTTATGTGGAACAACCGCCTGGATTTGAAGACCCAAAGAAGCCAGACTCAGTCTTCAGACTGAAAAAGGCTCTGTATGGTCTAAAGCAAGCACCTCGAGCTTGGTACGACAGACTAAGTAAGTTTTTATTACAAAATGGTTTTGTCAAAGGTAAAGTAGATACTACTTTGTTTATCAAAAAGGAAAACAAAAACTTTTTACTTGTTCAAATATATGTTGATGACATTATATTTGGATCCTCTAATGAAAGTCTTTGCAAGAAATTTTCTAAGTCTATGCAGGATGAATTTGAAATGAGTATGATGGGAGAGTTAACATTCTTTCTTGGACTCCAAGTGAAACAAATGAAGGAAGGAACTTTCATCCATCAAGAAAAATATGCGAATGATCTTGTCAAAAGGTTTGGATTGGAAAAGTGCAAAAAGATCGATATACCAATGTCATGTTCTCAGAAGATAGACAAGGATGAAGAAGGGAAGAAAGTAGATCAAAAGCTGTACAGGAGCATGATCGGTTCACTTCTTTATCTTACTGCTTCTAGACCTGATATTTTGTTTAGTGTTTGTATCTGTGCTAGGTTTCAATCAGATCCTAGAGAATCACATCTCATTGCCGTGAAACGAATTATCAAATACGTTGCTTCATCTTCAAGCATCGGTCTTTGGTATCCAAAGAGGGGAGACTTTAATCTTCTAGGATACTCAGATGCAGATCTGGCCGGTTGCAGAGTCGATAGAAAGAGCACTTCTGGAACTTGTCAACTACTTGGAAACAGAACGGTGTCTTGGTTTTCGAGGAAGCAAAGCACTGTAGCTCTTTCAACGACAGAAGCAGAGTATGTAGCTCTTGGAAGCTGCTGTTCGCAAATTCTATGGATAAAACAACAGCTACAAGACTTTGGCATTGAAGACTCATGCACAGAAATCAGATGTGACAACACCAGCGCTATCAATCTCACCAAAAATCCAATCCTTCATTCAAGAGCAAAGCATATTGAGATTCGACATCACTTTATTAGAGATCATATTCAAAATGGAGAAATCTCGATTCAATTTGTTGATTCAAAAAGTCAACTAGCGGACATATTCACAAAGCCTTTGGAGAAGAATCAGTTCGACTTTATCCGCTCGAGACTCAACATTTTGAAGCTTGAAGAAGTTAAAGTCTAAAGACTCACCAACTCTAAGACTCTGATCTCTTAGACTCTAAATCCTGAGACTCAATCATCCATGGCTATAGACTGTAAGTTGTAAAAGGTACTAATTGTCATATTAACTCGAAAAGGTACGATCTTTTGTTTAATAATTTTGGCAGTTATTGATTTTGAAAAGTAGTGATCGTTCACTTTCCTTGCACCGATTGAACTTCCTTTTTCAAAACTGAGTTATATATATACATATATATACAGTTTTTCTTTTCCCCAATCTTCAAAACCCTAAAAGGCACTTTCCTCCCGATACTGTTTCTACTGCTTGTTCGTTATCGAGAAAGTGGTCATTTTTTCTTGGGAAAGCAAGTGAAGGAATCTTCCAATCGACAAGAAAGATGTCTTCTTCGAGGAAATCATCAAGAATCGCAAGCAGGGGACCACAAAGAATGGAGAAGGGACCGACTCACTTCGATCTCACTGAGGAAGAAGACTTAACAAGTCAGCGACAAAGTCCGATTCGTTCTCATCCACGTCATTCATCGCCTCCTGCCCCACAAGGTGCAAGTCATGATCTGGAAGAAGAGATAATCGAGGATGCCGACCCAGTAAGAGTTCAAAAGCCCTCCTTTTTGTATAAACTTTATCGTGCGTTGAAAAGCACAGGTACTCCATTGAATTATATAGATGACTTCCTTAAGGACAAAAATTATGGGAATGAGTATCTTTTTCTGAAGAAAATGGAGGAATGGGGAATTGCCCCGAAAGGAAAAGCAGAGGAAGCACTTGCGAACATTCCAAGTGATCCTCGTATGCCAGGACAAAATTTAATTGAAGGGAACGATGATGACAGAATGTTCCTTGAATTTCAACCGAAAATGGGAGTGGCAGCAAAGGTGAAAGGAAATCGGATGGATTTGTTCAAATCCAAGGATCAAGAAAAAGTATATTCCAGGCTGTTGAAAAGAGGGGTGATAAACCCTAGAAGTGTCGATTTTGACTTTCTGGACGCCATCAACATTAACTTAAGAGAAAAGTTGAATTTATTTCAACTTGAGAATTTTTGCTCTGACTCTACGGACGGGTATGCTCATCTGACCGCTTATTTCTATTCAAATCTTAGCTTTCTGGATGCGAATAGAATATCATTTAGTGTACGAGACAAAGTCTACGTGGTAGATGTGAATATGTTGGCTGATATAGTTGGAGTTGAACGAGGACGCTATCTACCAATCAAAGTCTCACCTGCTCGCACTACACTGGAACTGGTCAAAGATAGGGACGCAGAGAAGAAAGTTACCTATTCCAGAATGAATGCCATCAACATTGTGCTTCATAAGATTGTGATCAACTGTCTTAGACCAAAGTCTACGTCAAAGACTTCTGTGTCTCTTTCTGAAGCAAAGTTGATGTACGCGATCAACACAGGACGAAAGTTCTCTCTACCGCACACTATTCTCTTCCATATGTACAGATCAATGTCAAAAGACAAAGGACAATTGCCTTATCCTGGTCTGGTGACAAAGATCTTCAGACACATGAATATTGAACCGCCTCAATCTCTTTGTGTTCAACCGTGTGATAAGATGGTGGTAGGTTTGAAGATGTTAACAAAGATGCGTCTGCAAGAACTTTCCAAGGTAATGGAGAAATTCAGAGTGAAATCTCCTATTCAGTCTGCTTCAAAGAGAAAAGGAAAGGAGGCCATTGGAGCCCCATCAAAAAGGAAGAAAAGATCTCTCATCCTAGAGGATGAAGATGAAGAGGATGAAGATCCTACTATCCAAGCACTGACAAGAACCAGACGTTCTGTGTCTCAGCCGAGAGAATTTCAGAAGAACCAGAGAGAAGAAGAAGAGCAGAAAGAGAAGGAGAAAGAAGCTGAAGAAGAGAAAGAAAAGTCTGCTGCTGAATCTGGAGAGAAGGGAAATCTAGAGCATGATCATCACTCTTCCCCTTCGGATGTCCTAGAGACAGGGGGAGTTGGCGAGCAAGTAAAGTCTGCACCTCATGCTGCAAATAGTGAAGGTCCAAGACAATCTCTAGCAGACCCAGAAGAATTTCAGGCTTCTCAATTGCCTGAAGAAGGTGATACGTCGACACCAAATCTGCAAGACTATACAGAAGCGCCTTCATATACTCTTACTCCGTCTGAAAAAGCTCAAGCCAGTACACAGACAGACAATTCTGCAGATTTTCATCGCATCATGGATATTCTTCTGGAAATGCGTGGTCAAATATATGCTCTGGAATGTGAAATTCAAGCCATGAAGAATGCTGGACAAGCATCTTCAGTCAGCCTAGAGGACAAGATGAAAGACCTTGCTCTGCAAATTCAAGCCAATGCCAAAGGAGAGGAGGTAGCTCATCTAAGAGAGGATTTCAAGAGGCTAGAAGGTGTAGTGCAGTCAATGGGGGAATTCCAGATCGTGCGCATTCCCAAGCAGACATGACTCCTTTCTCACCCTCTTTTTAATGATGACAAAAAGGGGGAGAACCAATTTGAACAAACATTATTTTAAAACTTTATTTGACTTTTGTGGTTATGTTTATTTTTGAGTATGACTTGAGAACTTGAACTTGAGTGTGAGACTGAATTGGCTGTGGATTTTGATGCTTGATTGGTTGCATTTATATCAAGTATTGTTATATGGTATTACTCATGAAAGACTAACCAATTTGCTGTGGATGCAGAGTCTGGTTGTTTATTAATCTTTATGAGTTAGCCATATTACTTGAGAAATGTTTCTGCAGGTCAAAGTTGTTCAAATCTACAAGAAAGTTTTGTCACCATCAAAAAGGGGGAGATTGTTGGAGAAATCTTTCCAGAATATTTTGAAGCTGACAAAACATTTCTATCAGTCTAAGTCTGGATATCGATAGTTAAAAGTCTCAAGACTTTATAGTCTCAAGACTTTGTTATCTCAAGACTCAAGACTCAAGACTCAAGACTCAAAATTATTCTCACTGACAGTCTTTCTAAACCAGTGTTGAAGGAAATCCAAAGCCGAGGTTTATGGTTGAGGATTTGATCCTATCCTCTGGAATAGATTCTTTGGTTGGATAATCATTTCGGATTCTTTAATTCTTATCTAAGATCGATTGAAGATCCGATGGTCGACGAAATAATCTTGGATTATTCTATTCTTGGAAACCGAGATCCTGATTGTATGGGCGAACAGGATTGATGGGCTATCATCAGATTCCTTATATAGCTCGGATGATCTTCTTGATTGATTCCGTCCAACGGGTAGATTGGAGGAATTCCTTTGGTAAGTGCCAACGGCTATGATGGCATGAAGGAGTATAAAAGGAAGACGTTCTAGTTGTTTTAAGTGTGTGATCGATAGAAAAATTCCAGAGTCTGAAGATCCTTGATTGTTAGTTGAGACTGAGTGAAATTGTATACAGAGAGTGTTTATACTTGGTGACGCCTTGAGTGAGTGTGGTAGATCATCTACACCTAGAAATCAAGGAAGATCAACACTGTAACAACTCTTTGATCATAGTGGAATCCAGCCAATCGGCTGTCAGTGCAGAAGAGTGGACGTAGGCTTGAATCAAGCCGAACCACTATAAACCGAGTGTTCAATTCTCTCTTTACTCAGTCTTGCGATTGAATTTTTAACTGTTGCAAATTCTCTAATTGTTTAAATATCGTACAAGCTTCGAGAAATTTTTTGTATACCTATTCACCCCCCTCTAGGTACTCGTACTAGCTATTTCAAGAACAAAATTGATTCAATGCTAGTTCTCTCTAGAATCGATCTATATAGCCGACCTTGACCCGATTGGGTTTGGTTCAATTCACTTATGTTCCCGAATCAAACCAAACTTGATGTCCACCCCCACCACTGTCGCTTTCTCAAGAAGACAAAATTTATAGTGTATTCACCTCACAATTGTAGCAGCAAGGGAAATGAAATATTCAATGTTACATTGCTAGTGCCAAGTGGTGTGCTATTTTTAATCCAACAATCTCACCTTTAAATCATCTTAATCATGGTGCGACGTTTCCGTACTTGGTAACATAAACAATTTTGGATTTATTTAAGTAATATTTTTGTGTATTATTAATGATTTGTTTAGACAACACGAGAGTTGGAGGGCGAGGTCAAAAACGTCAAATAGATGAGCTCCAAAGCAAGGGGCCTCACTTCAAATATAATGAATTTGAAGGGCATATTGGAAAAAATCGTTCTCTATATAATACAACCGATCACCGGAAAGCAAAGGCAAGCGTTCGCTAAAGCTTTCCAACACATCCCTCCTCTCAGACCTCAAACCCAAAAGCTTCTTCGAAGATCCCATTTCATCTTCAGCGGAACGATTTGAAGCACCGAGAAGAAGAAGAAGAAGAAGAAGAAGAAGAAGCAGAGAGATGGCGATCTCAAGGAGTGGCGAGATGAACGGCGTAGGCGTTTCGGGGAGGATTTCGAGCCGTCCGATCCCGAAGAGAGGGCAAGTGAAGGTGGGTATCGTGGTGGGGTTGGCTCATTCTGTTGCTTCCATCTTCTCTCTCAGTCTCCGCAACAGGCGTGCTCAGTTTCCTTAGTGACCATGACCAACCACTTTCCATAAGTTCTCTGCTTCTAGAGAGAGAGGGAGAGAGATGGGAGTTGTGTTGCTGTTTTTCCTTGGTAGTGTTCTTGGGAATCTCAGGAAGGACGGTTTTGTCTTGTAATTAAGAGGTTTTTCTTTTTGAGTTTGTACAAATTTTTGCAGAACTAAATATAATTTTGCAGATGATTTGCGGTTCTCTCTCTCTCTCGTAGAGCAACAAAGTAGTTAATGTTCATTTACATCGGCTGATATGATCTCAAGCTCGCTCTGATTAGGAGTTGTGTTGTGATTCAAACTCGAATCTCCTCGACTCCAGTACATCGGACTCGACGAAAGTAAAGCAGAGGAGTGATGGCGATGGTAGCTAGGGGAGTTTAATCGGAGAAACGTAGGTATGTGTTTAAGAATGAAAGCAAGCAATTCTGGCATGAATCCTTAGCATGAACAACTTGCTCAAAAGGAATGCGAAGAGGTAGTCCGACAAGGACTAATTGAATCGACAGATTCTTAGTGGGTATGCAAAACCTTTTACATCGACAAGCAAGTTGAGCAAACCAGATGTTCTCAACTACCAGCCTTTGAATCAATTTCTCCATGATGACAAGTTCCTTTTGCCAAACAAAATGACCTTATCATCCGGCCTTTCTGATGCCAAGATATACTCCGATTTTTGGGCAAGATTTTGGCAATCCTTTCGTTTGGTCTCGAGACTGCACCATCATTGTTCCAGAAAGCGATATGCAAGAGGAGTAATATGACTTGCGCACAGCTGGAATTTATCTCTACAATCGGGCCGCACTAGTCCAAAAGCTTGTGATGATTCTACCTTAGATGATGGAGATCGTGCTCCAAACCTTCAATCTCATCACGAACGTTTCAATCAGTGTCCTGTGTGACAAGGGTCATTGCATTTGCTCAAGGCGGCCGAGAAACTTTTATTATTGTCCATTCATCTTATAAGAGTATCTTGTGAATGCACGTGTGGTCGTGTATTTACAATACGATGTATTATTATCTTGAAAGTGCATCTTTTAGATTGGCTCCACCCATATAAGAGCGACTTCTCTTGAAAGTTGAATGAGACCAGAGTTCGAGAAAATCTCTAGTTCATATACACTCTCTATGGCTTTCTGAACACTTTTTTTCTCTTCATCAAATTCTAATGTCATCAAAAGCTTAAGATTATTCTCCACTTGTTTCTTTATGGATCAAAAAGTTTGAGACCTGAGATATTTATGATATAAATTAATGGTTTATAAAGACTAAGATGCAGTCCCATATAAGCCCAAGAAAAGGGCCGTGAGTTGCGTGATAGTATATCTGCCTCTAAATACTTTAAGTTTATACCATAGATTCCTCATTAATAATATGATTTTGTCAGGGGCCGTCGATTACAAATCAATTGAAGGGAATTATGAAGGAAAACATTTCTTTGGGGAAACTCTGTAGATTTATGTGCAATTGTAGGGCTTAAATTTTAAAATTACACATGATGTGATCCAATTCTTATTCCCACCAGGCATAATCCGACACAAACTGCAAAGATATCCCCAGCATATATAGTTCAACAAAGCATTCCAGCTAAGGTTCATTGAACATGTTTTCCTTCTTGTTCAATCAGTGTTTAGAACCACCAATAATTTATATGATCTTGGTTAGGGCATGTCTAATTTCTAATTAGATTAATCTCTCTCTGTCCTCCCTGACTATAATTGATGATTCTGCCCTTTACTTTTAGCAATAAAGAAAGAGAACGGCAACAACTTTCAGATCTTCAAGTTCTTTGATTAAATCTCTCTCTCTCTCTCTCTCTCTCTCTCTCTCTCTACACTATTCATGGAAACGGAAGGAAAATAGCATCTGTGTATAAATCAATATCTACAAATTTAAGTGAAGTATCACATGGATGATGTGAAAAGAAAAATGATGCTGATTCTTTTCCAACAATTAGCATAATTAGATTGGAGGTCACGTTTACATGATCTCAAACAATTTGAAATTTTTTTAATGTCCCTGTTGCACATCAATTTATATAATTCCTTATTGGTCGAGGAATTTGCCTAATTGGACTTGCTATAATTAAATTAGGTACATAATAATAATAGAAACCTACTTAGGACAGAATAAGAGATAAGACGTGTTACAATCTTACCCCTTTTTTTTGGGTCGAATGTTGCAATCTTACATTGGAATTGACATTTTCAAAGACAATGTTTACTTTGACCAAAGAAAAGAAATTTAAAAAAAAGAAGTCAGTGTTCATATTTGGTTTGGCTTTTAGCCAACCTAAAAAAATTCTTTACGAGTTTCCTTAATGTGAAACCGAATTTAAATAATAAAGAATTATGAAAAAATATTGGTGGGTGAGATTTTGGAGTAGAGGACATAGTTGGTCCGTCTTGGGGACCCCATATCGATCACGACTTCTGTCAGCCGGTCAAAAACTTTCAAAAGAAAAACTCACGTGTTCTTGAAGCACGTCACAGGACAACAGAAGCATTTCTGATAGCTTTTAATCCAACAAAAGTAAAAGCAAATGAATAAATGAATAAAAGCAATAAAGCTACAAAGAGAAAGAGATTCCTTGGCCATCACCCAATCTACTTTACCTAATAATTTCACATCATTTTATTCACAAAAACTAGCTGTATTCGGCAGATTAATGTTTATGCTCCTTAAACTTTAAAAAAAGAAAGAAACATTATTTATAAGTGTTTATATTCATTAACGATGTACCATCTTCTATTCTGGTGACAATAATATCACAAAAACTCTTATTTATAGAAGTTTAAAGTGTCGTTTGTAGCTCAAACAATAAGGTAAATCATGCGTTAAATGATGAAGATAACACATTATTTTGCTTAAGACAAAAGTCATCAATGAACGAAGTAATTGACAAATTATATGACTTATTTGTAGTACAAGATGACGATACGACAAGGAAAAAGAAAAGTCAAAGTTATAGCCAACGCCAAAGTGTATGCAATTTTTAATCCAACCATCTCACCTTTCTATCATCTTAATCATCAGGTGACATTTACGTAATTGGTTACGTATATAATTCTAGGATTTATTGAGATAGTGATTTGTTTATACAATGTGGGAATTGGTGGGCGAGGTCAAACATCAAAATAGACGAGTTCAAAAGCAAAGGGCCTCACTTCAATTATAATAAATTTGAAGGGCATCTTGGAAAAAGTTCCATCTCTATATAAGAACCCGTCACCACGAACAAAGGCTAAGTTTTAACTAAAGCATTTCAACACATATTCCTCTCGAACTCTAGATCTAATAGCTTTTTCAAAGAACCAAGAAGAAGAAGAAGAAGAAAAGGAAGAGCGACGGCGATTTCAAGGAGTGGCGAGATGAACGGTGGAGGCATGTCGCGGAGATTTTTGAGCCGTCCGATACCCAGGAGAGGGCAAGTGAAGGTGGGGATTGTGGTGGGGTTGGCTCATTCTTTTGTCTCCATCTTCTCTCTCCATCTCAGAAACAGATCTGCTCAGTTTTCTCGGTGACCAAGCACTCGCCATAAGTTTTCTTCTTCTTCTAGAGAGAGAGAGAGAGAAAAATTGGTTTTGTATTGCTGTTTTTCCTGGTTTTTGTTTTTTGCAGATCTTAGGAAGAACGGTCTTGTAATTAAGAGTTTTTTCTTTTTACTTTTGTACAAATTTTTGCAGATTGAGATATAATTCTGCAGATGATTTACGGTTCTCTCTCTTTGAGCCACAAAGTAGTTAAAAATTCATTGATCAACGAAGTAGCCGATATGATGTCAGGCTTTGCTGTAATTAGGAGTTGTGTTATGATTCAAACTCAGATTTTCTCAACTCCAGTACATTAATTGACCATCAAGTGAAGCCCATGAAAAATTTTGAGTCTGTAAAAATTTTGAGGCTTTTACATACCACATCCACACAGTAACGATTTCATTATCAAGATAATGCCATGGAAATGGATTGAAATGAATGATTTTGAGGTTCTAGTTTATTTTCCCCTTGATCTATGGGTACCAACTTTTGAGTCTCTGAAAATTTCAGGAAAAGAGACCAAAAACAGAAAAGAAAAGTAGAGTGGGCACCACGAAGGATGAGACCAAAAATTAATAGCCACCTCCCAATGAGGGCGTCACGGGGGGGTGCACCGGCCACGTCATGAACAAACCCCCACGTGAACAATATGAACCTGAATTATTGCAATAATGCGTGCAGAAGTGGTGTCTTTTCAGGATCTCCACTTGCCTAACTTCTTGGGACGAAATCACCCCCTTCCTCATTACTATTTCTTTTAAACTAAAAGAAAATCCATATTATTAGGTTTACTCAATCGCATGGCAATTAAAAATATAAATACTAGTATAAGTATATGAGATTTCGAACTTTTTGCATTGTGAATAATTCCATTCATCACGTCGACTATACAATGAATTCGTTAAATTTTGTTTGATCATGCTGTGAACTTACATTGTGTTTCTTCCGTAACTTAAAAATGAAAATTGACATTGTTTGTATTGGTTCCCATTTTCTAGAACATGCCCAATTTATTAATTTGTGTAAAAAACATCAAAGTTTAATAAAATTTACTTCATTTCCTTACAAAAGCATATGTTGCATAAATGATTATGTTATTTTTTATTCATGTCGAAAATTACGGTTTGATTTTTGTTGGATGCAAGAGTCTTCTTTATTTTCTAAAAGAAGCTTCAAAACAAGTTTAATGCAGGAATTAAATCAATTGAACCAGTTTAGACCGATTCCCAGATGAATCGGTGATTCCAACCTTGGAACTGGACGAAATGGCCTAACACTGACATGTTCATGGAGTCAGGAACAAAATCGATTCAATGTTGGTTCTCTCTAGAATTGATCTATATAGCCGACCTTGACCTAGTTGGGTTTAGTTCAATTCACTTCCGATCCCAAATCAAACCAAACTTGATGTCCACCCCCACTAACTTTTACTGTTGCTTTCTCAAGAAGACAAAATCTATAGTGTATTCACCTCACAATTGTAGCAACAAGGGAAATGAAATATTCAATGTTACATTGTTAGTAGCAAGTGGTGTGCTATTTTTAATCCAACAATCTCACCTTTAAATCATCTTAATCATGGTGCGACGTTTCCGTACTTGGTAACATGGACAATTTTGGATTTATTTAGGTAATCCTTTTTGTGTATTATTAATGATTTGTTTAGACAACACGAGAGTTGGAGGGCGAGGTCAAAAACGTCAAATAGACGAGCTCAAGTGCAAGGGGCCTCACTTCAATTATAATGAATTTGAAGGGCATATTGGAAAAGGTTGTTCTCTCTATAATACAACCTATCACCGGAAAGCAAAGGCAAGCGTTCGCTAAAGCTTTCCAACATATCCCTCCTCTCAGACCTCAAACCCAAAAGCTTCTTCGAAGATCCCATTTCATCTTCAGCGGAACGATTTGAAGCACCGAGAAGAAGAAGAAGAAGAAGAAGAAAAAGCAGCAGAGAGATGGCGATCTCAAGGAGTGGCGAGATGAACGGCGTAGGCCTTTCGGGGAGGATCTCGAGCCGTCCGATCCCGAAGAGAGGGCAAGTGAAGGTGGGGATCGTGGTGGGGTTGGCTCATTCTGTCGCTTCCATCTTCTCTCAGAGTCTCCGGAATAGGCGTGCTCAGTTTTCTTAGAGACCAACCACTTACCATAAGTTCTCTTCTTCTAGAGAGAGAGGGAGAGAGATGGGTTTTGTGTTGCTGTTTTTCATTGGTAGTGTTCTTGGGAATCTCAGGAAGGACGGTTTTGTCTTGTAATTAAGAGGGTTTTCTTTTTGAGTTTGTACAAATTTTTGCAGAACGAAATATAATTTTGCAGATGATTTGCGGTTCTCTCTCTCTCTCGCTCTCTCTCTCTCTCTCTCGTTGAGCAACAAAGTAGTTAATATTCATTTACATCGGCTGATATGATCTCAAGCTTGCTCTGATTGGGAGTTGTGTTGTCATTCAAACTCGAATCTTCTCGACTCCAGTACATCGGACTCGACGAAAGTAAGGCAGAGGAGTGATGGCGATGGTAGCTAGGGGAGTTTAATTGGCGAAACGTAGGTATGTGTTTAAGAATGAAAGCAAGCAATTCTGGCATGAATCCTGAGCATGAACAACTTGCTCAAAAGGAATGCGAAGAGGTAGTCCGACAAGGACTAATTGAACCGACAGATTCTTAGTGGGTATGCAAAACCTTTTACATCAACAAGCAAGTTGAGCAAACCAGAGGTTATCAACTACCAGCCTCTGAGTCAATTTCTCCATGATGACAAGTTCCTTTTGCCAAACAAAAAGACCTTATCATCCGGCCTTTCTGATGCCAAGATATACTCCGATTTTTGGGCAAGATTTTGGCAATCCTTTCGTTTGGTCTCGAGACTGCACTCATTGTTCCAGAAAGCGATATGCAAGAGGAGTAATATGACTTGCGCACAGCTGGAATTTATCGCTACAATCGGGCCGCACTAGTCCAAAAGCTTGTGATGATTCTACCTTAGATGATGGAGATCGTGCCCCAAACCTTCAATCTCATCACGAACGTTTCAATCAGTGTCCTGTGTGACAAGGGTCATTGCATTTGCTCAAGGCGGCCGAGAAACTTTTATTATTGTCCATTCATCTTATAAGAGTATCTTGTGAATGCACGTGTGGTCGTGTCTTTACAATACGAGGTATTATTGTCTTGAAAGTGCATCTTTTAGATTGGCTCCACCCATATAAGAGCGACTTCTCCTGAAAGTTGAATGAGATCAGAGTTCGAGAAAATCTCTAGTTCATATACACTCTCTATGGCTTTTTGAACACTTTTTTTCTCTTCATCAAATTCTAATGTCATCAAAAGCTTAAGATTATTCTCCACTTGTTTCTTTATGGATTAGAAAGTTTGAGACCTGAGATATTTATGATATAAATTAATGGTTTATAAAGACTAAGATGCAGTCCCATATAAGCCCAAGAAAAGGACCGTGAGTTGCATGATAGTATATCTGCCTCTAAATACTTTAAGTTTATACCATAGATTCCTCATTAATAATATGATTTTGTCAGGGGCTGTCGATTACAAATCAATTGAAGAGAATTATGAAGGAAAACATTGTCTTTGGGGAACTCTGTAGATTTATGTGCAATTGTAGGGCTTAAATTTTATAATTACACATGATTTGATCCAAATCTTATTCCCACCAGGCATAATCCGACACAAACTGCAAAGATGTCCCCAGCATATATAGTTCAGCAAAGCATTCCAGCTAAGGTTCATTGAACGTGTTTTCCTTCTTGTTCAATCAGTGTTTAGAACCACCAATAATTTATATGATCTTGGTTAGAGCATGTCTAATTTCTAATTAGACTAATCCCTCCCTGTCCTCCCTGACTATAATTGATGATTCTGCCCTTTACTTTTAGCAATAAAGAAAGAGAACGGCAACAACTTTGAGATCTTCAAGTTCTTTGATTAAATCTCTCTCTCTCTCTCTCTCTCTCTCTCTCTCTCTCTCTCTCCACTATTCATGGAAATGTAAGGAAAACTGCATCTGTGTATAAATCAATATCTACAAATTTAAGTGAAGTATCGGATGGGTCATGTGAAAAGAAAAACGATGCCAATTCTTTTCCAACAATTAGCATAATTAGATTGGAGGTCACGTTTACATGATCTAAAACAATTTGAAAATTTTTTAATGTCCCTATTGCACATCAATTTATATAATTCCTTATTGGTCGAGGAATTTGCCTAATTGGACTTGCTATAATTAAATTAGCTACATAATAATAATAGAAACCTACTTAGGACAGAATAAGAGATAAGACGTATTACAATCTTACCCCTTTTTTTTCGTTCGAATGTAGCAATCTTACATTGGAATTGACATTTTCAAAGACACTGTTCACTTTGACCAAAGAAAAGAAATTAAAAAAAGAAGAAGCCAGTGTTCACATTTGGTTTGGCTTTTAGCCGACCTAAAAAAATTCTTTACGAGTTTCCTTACTGTGAACCAGTCAAAAACTTTCGAAACAAAAGCCCACGTGCTCTTGAAGCACATCGCAGGACAAAGAAGCATGCCTGTAGCTTTTAATCCAACAAAAGCAAAAGCAAATGAATAAAATGAACAAAAGTAATAAAGCTACAAAGAAAGAAAGAGATTCCTGGCCCATCACCCAATCTACTTCACCTAATAAATTCAAATTAATTTATGCACAAAAGGTATTCGGCAAATTTAAAAGTGCTGCCATCGCAGAATAATGTTTATGCTCCTTAAATTTTTTAAAAAATAAAGAAACATTATTTATAAGTGTTTTTATTCATTAATGTTGTGCTATCCTCTATTTTGGTGATGATTAATATTGCAAAAACTCTTACTTATAAAAGTTTAAAGTGTCGCTTGCATCTCAAACAATGCATAAAATGAGGAAGAGTACACATTATTTTGCTTAAAACAAAGGTCATCGATGAACAAAATAATCAACAAATTATGTGACTTATTTGTAGTACAAGATGGCAATACAACAAGGAAGAAAAATGCCAAAGTTAAATTACTAGCGCCAAAGTGTGTGCAATTTTTAATCCAACCATCTCACCTTTCTATCATCTTAATCATCAGGTGACATTTACGTACATGGTTACGTAATCTTGGATTTATTAAGATAATCATTTTCTTTAATTATTATTAATGATGTGTTTAGACAACGTGAGAGTTGGTGGCCGAGGTTGAAAACATCAAAATAGACGAGTTCAAAAGCAAAGGGCCTCACTTCAATTATGATAAATTTAAAGGGCATACTGGAAAAAGTTCCCCCTCTATATAAGAACCCATTGCCAGGAACAAAAGAAGAAGAAGAAGAAGAAGAAGAGCGATGGCGATTTCAAGGAGTGGCAAGATGAACGGTGGAGGCGTGTCGCTAGACCCGGTAAACGGGTGGGTCGGGTCGGGTTTGGGTCGGGTCATAAATGGTCCGACCCAAATCGACCCATTTAACCCGTTTATGACCCGTTTATTGCAATGCAAAAATTTTGATCCATACCCGACCCGATCCATACCCAACCCATACCCGACCCATTTAATTAAACTTAATCTATTTTATATATATATATATATATATATATTTAAAAAATGGTATTGCTAAAATAATTTTATACAACACAAATTTAATGGACAATTTTTTTAATTTTTAAAATAATTATTTTAAAAAATAGAATTTTAATTATTTTTTTAAAAATAAAAATTTAATTATTTTAATTTTTTATATATAACTTTTCTTTTTTCTTTCTTCTTCTTCTTCTTCTTTTTCTTTGGCCGGCCGCCGGCCACGACGACGGTCGGCGGCTGGCCACAGGCGAGCCTCGAGCTCGCCCGACGCTGGCGAGCTCGAGCCTCGCCAGACATCGGCGAGGCCTCCGCTTCCCCAGATCCGGCGAGCTCGAGGCTCGCCGGCGTCGGGCGAGGCCTTCGCCTCACCAGATCCAAGGAGCTCGAGGCTCACCGGCGTCGAGCGAGGCTCGCCGGCATCGGGCGAGGCTCGAGCCTCGCCGATCTGGCGAGCCTTGAGGTCGCCTAGCCGGTCGCCGGCCATCGCCGTGCCAGCGACCGGAGGAAGAGGAAAGAAAAAAAGAAGAAAGAAAAAAAAAGAAGAAAGAAAAATAAATGGGTTGGACAACCCATCTTTAGACTTTAATGGGTTTGTAAATGGGTCTTAAATGGGTACCCATTTAAGACCCATTTATTTTAGTTCTTTTATTTTTAAAACCCATCAGGGTACCTTATTTCTCAAGGCCTGACCCATTAACGACCCATTTATGCTTAAATTGGTCCATAAATGGGTTGCACAACCCATTTAACACCTCTACGTGTTGCGGAGGTTTTCGAGTCGTCCGATCCCAAAGAGAGGGCAAGTGAAGGTGGGGATTGTGGTGGGGTTGGCTCATTCTTTTGTCTCCATCTTCTCTCTCCATCTCAGAAACAGATCTGCTCAGTTTTCTCGGTGACCAAGCACTCACCATAAGTTTTCTTCTTCTAGAGAGAGAGAGAGAGAGAGAGAGAGAGAGAGAGAGAGATTGGTTTCGTAGTGCTATTTTTCCTGGTTTTGTTTTTGGAGATCTTAGGAAGAACGGTCTTGTAATTAAGAGTTTTTTCTTTTTGAGTTTGTACAAAATTTTGCAGATCGAGATATAATTTGCAGATGATTTGTGGTTCTCTCTCTCTAAGCCACAAAGTAGTTTACATTCATGTCCATCGGACAAGATTTGATCAACGAAGTAGCCAATATGATCTCAGGCTTTGCTCTAATTAGGAGTTGTGTTATGATTCAAACTCGAATTTTCTCAACTCCAATACATTAACTGACCATCCAGTCAAGCCCATGAACAAACCATTTAATTGCAAAGTTTGGTTATTCATGCCAGTAGAATTCGAAATTGAGAAGATAATAAAAGGCATCATCGAGTCTCTTAGTTCTAAAGAAAAATATGGTTCACTTGAAGTGCTGCAAGACTGCCTAAGAAGCATCATGGAGAACAAAATATATTTGTCTGTAATGGATGATGTGTGGAAACTACGGAGAGATGATTGGGTGGGATTAAGAGATTTTTTAGGAGGCATCTTTGAAACAAGTAGAGTCATTGTGACTTCACAGAATAAATTGGCACTGTCCCTAGCTAGAGTTGGCTAACCTTTCACAGTAGGATGCTTCAATTTTGTTCGTGAAGTGTGCTTTCGTAGTATGGCACATGTTCAAGCTCCTGTTGAACATGGTTTTTCTCTCGAAATGTAGAGATACTTTCTACCCTCATGGTAGTTTCAAACCCTAAAACCTAATTCCTGCCTAATTCACCTCACTTTCATCCCTCTTTCTATCCTCGCATTCATCCCTATTTCCATCTTCAATTTACTGTTGATGTTGTCCTCTGTCTGTAATCTGTTTTGAATTCTCATCCATCTCCAATTTCTGCCAAATTTAACTCCTACTCGTCGTGAATCGTGATGACTCGGAATCAATCTGGTTTGCTATGGTCTGGCCTTCATCTCCTCCTCTGATGCCTTTCCTGTCTTTGATTTTTGTCAATTCACTTCGTATAGTTGCTGCATGTCTTTCATCGTTAATCAGTTCAGTTGCTTTGCCTCGATTTGGTTTTCATCTTTTCCTTCCCATTCTTACTCGTTCTCGAGTTCTGTCTCCTTCACCCCCAACTGTCTTGACCCAATTTGCATACACATTGCATGTACCTCATCTTTCGTATCTATCCCTCTAGTTGATGCTAATTGCTGAATGCTGAATACATGGACGAAAATGCTACTGACGGAGTCTCTCGTCTCGCTGCTCTATGCTCCCGAATGGGCCGACTTTGGCCAGAATAGTGAAATGAGGTCTGGAATGATGCGCCACCTACAGAGAGAGAGTTGAAGAATGCAAATTGACTTTGGTTGGTAAAATTCTATCCGAACCATCCATAAATTTACATGCCTTTCAAAGTACTTTACGGCGAGTTTGGAAAACAGACCAGGTCGATATCTCTGTTCATGAAGCAGGATTGTATGTTGCTAAATTCAAAACTGATGTAGACAGACAACGTGTTTTGGATGGGGGTCCCTAGCTTTTTTCTGGTCATCTAGTAATCTTCAAACCTTGGATCCCCGATATGCCGTTGCATTGTTATGACTTCTCGACTTGTGCATTCTGGGTGCAAGTCTTTGGAATTCCATTAGAATGGTGCTTTGTTAACTTGGTAGAAAGAGTTGTCAAGAATATAGGCAAAGTCCTGGAAGTTCGGATAGATAGCAAGGAGGGTATTTCACTCCGAACTGTGAGAGTAAGGGTTGATCTTGATGTACGGGAATCATTAAAGACAGGACAATTAATCAAACTTAATGGGAAGACATTATGGCTAGATTTTCGGTATGAACACTTATCCCATTTCTGTTATTCCTGTGGTAAGCTTGGACACTACGCTATGTACTGCAAGGATTACCCTTTTACTGAAGCTAAGATGGAGGGCAAAGAAAAAATGGCATATGGTCAGTGGCTTAGGGCGGAAGTTCGTGAGCATAGTCCCTACTGGAAAGTTTTCTATGAACCACAGGACCTACCTGGATCACTGGAAGAGGTTATTCCATAAACTCCCCCACCTTCACATCAGTTGGTTCTAGCTCAACCACTTATCGCCCACAATAATAGGGGCATTCTTCATGCGCTAGCCTTGCCTCATGCTCCAACAGCGACACCGTAAGTTGGTTCAGCAGACTAGCGATCCAAATCTCCAATAACAGAAGTCATGGACCTCATCTCTGCAAAGATGAAAGCTCCTCAAATTTTGACACTATAAGGCTCCAATTCTAAAAAGACAAAGCATACTCGCCTCAACAACAACCCAGGTACAAGCAAAAAATTGAAGCGGTACTCTCCTTATGCTCCCTGACTACATCTACTTGATGACCTAGATGACACTCAACTACTGGATACTCCTATTCTGGAGGCTGAAGAAGTCGGCCAATGGGCTGTGGTGGCTTGCCGAAAAAAGCCACCGAGTGACAAATGAAATTTTTGAATTGGAAATGTCAGGGGCTAGGCAACCGCCTGACAGTCCAATCCCTCAAGGCCTTAGTGGCTAATGAGAGGCCTGACCTTATTTATTTATTTTTTTTATGGAAATGAAGAACCAAGAAGTGGTACTTAATCGGGTTCGAAAGCAACTCCGATTTTCTAACTTTGTTTTGTTGAATCCCAATGGCTTAGCTAGGGGGATGGCCCTTTTTTGGAATGATCAAGTTAAGCTAACAATGGATCACTCTGCTCTGGAGTTTTTTGATGTCATTTGCACTGGTTTAATGGGAGGTGATAAAATGAGACTTACCTGCATTCATGCCCTATCTAGTATATAGCAGCGCCGACTCTTTTGGGCTGAACTACGGTTTATTTGCGCCACCAACACCCTTCCATGGATTTGTGTTCGTGATTTCAATGAAGTACTATAGCCCTGGGAAAAAATAGGTAAGCGTTTTGCTGACTCAAATAGAATGCAAGCTTTTAGGGACTTATTACATGATTGCTCACTTATTGACATGGAAAGCAAGGGGTGTTCTTTTACCTGAATGAACCATAGGGCTGGTGATGATTTTGTTAAGGAATGACTAGATAGGGCTCTTTGTAATCTGTAATGGCGCCTCGCTTTCCCTGAGGCTGAGTTGTTTGCCTTACTTGCGGTGGGGTCGAACCACAGCCCTTTACTCCTAACCACTGTAGCAGTACCTTGTAGACGTTCTTGGCCTTTCATCTTTGAAGCATTTTGGATTTAGGAACTTGACTGCTGTGATGTTGTTGCTCGGTCATGGACTTCCACAAGGCCGCAACTTTCTATCCTTCCTTCAAGACTTAAGGCGGTGTCCTTAGCTTGACTCGATGGAACAGATCCAAATTTTCAAAGGGTCGTCATCAACTTGCAGCTTTGAACTAGCAACTTATAAATCACACGAATCAAACTCTTCATCCTTATGATGCATCGCTGGTTGCTAACCTAAAAGAGCAAATTCAGAAGATATGGCAGCAAGAAGAACAGTTCTGGGCGATGCGTTCTAGACTTAAATGGCTTCTATGGGGGAATAAAAACACGGCATTCTTCCATGCAACAACTATACAACAAAGATAACGCAACAAAATTAGTTCGCTGTAGGATGATACTCAAGCTTGGGTGTGTGATCCCAGCATTTTGAAGAAGATGATGACAGATTATTTTTCAAATCTTTATTAGACAGTGGGACATCGAGATTACTGGCCCATTCAGCAACAATGTCCTTAGGTTATTACTAATGAGATGAACATGTCCTTAATAGCTCCTATCACCAAGAAGGAGGTTCAAGAGGCTACCTTTCAATTGGGGCTTACCAAAGCCCCGGGACCGGATGGCCTGAATGGACTTTTCTATCAGCATTATTGGGATATTCTCTAGGATGAGCTATTCTTATCGGTGCATCAATTCTTTCTTACTGGAGTGATGCCGCTAGCCCTCAATAAAACCGTCATATCCCTAATCCCTAAGGTACCGCATCTTGAAAGATTAGATCAGTACCGCCCCATCAGTCTTTGCAATTATGCTTATAAAATAATCTCTAAGGTGATTGCCAATCGCCTTAAGCCCTACCTGCCTATACTTATTTCCCAGGAGCAAAGTGCCTTTGTCAGTGGACGTCAAATTCAGGATAATATACTAATAGTCCAAGAAGTGCTTCATCAACTTAAAGTCAGAAAATGCAGACGCCAATATCGAGCTGTTCTCAAAATGGATATGCAAAAAGCATATGACCGAGTTGAGTGAGATTTTCTCAAAGACTATCTACTCACTCTAGGCTTTCATGCTATATGGGTTCAATGGATCATGCAATGCATAACGACAATTTCTTTTAGTATTAAGTTCAACGGTGATCTTTCACCTTATTTTCAGGTTACCCGAGGTATTAGACAAGGCAACCCTTTATTGCCCTACCTTTTTATCCTTTTGGCGAATCTATTGTCCCATCTTCTACACTAAGCCATTACCATGGGTCATCTCAAAGGCATCAAATTGAACAGGTGGTGTCCCACTCTCTCTCATCTGTTCTTTGCTGATGATGCTATTTTCTTTTTAGATGGTACAGTAATTGAATGTTAGAATTAAACAAACATTGTCAATCAATATTGCTTTGCTACTGGCCAAGAAGTAAATAGAAATAAATCTGGCATCTTCTTCAGCAAAGTCTGTCTCTTAGTTTACAAGAAAATTTAGCTGGAGTGCTCCAAATCCCAGTGCTTCAAAGGACTGGAAAGTACCTAGGTATACCATCAGATTGGGGCAGATCCAAGAGGGACATGTTTGTTTGGATTTCGGCGAGGGTAAATGCTAAACTAGAAGGCTGGAAAGAAAGTCTATTATCTAAGGGTGGCAAGGAAATTTTTATTAAAAATTGTCGTACAGGTGATACCTCAGTATGCCATGTCCATTTTTAGAATCCCTACATCGATTTGTTGCTCCATTGAACAGAAAGTTGCTCGCTTTTGGTGGCAGAAAAATAGTACTAAAGCGGGCATCCACTGGAAAAGTTGGGCTATTCTTTAAAAAAGCAAAGATAACGGGGGTCTTGGATTTCGAGATCTTCAAAACTTTAATAAAGCCAACAAGCATGGCGTTTATTCCAGAATCCAATGGCACTATGGAGTACATTGTTTAATGGGCTCTACTTTCACTCTTATGATTTTATGCATGCCGATAAGGAATCAAGACCTTCCCGGGGATGGCAGAGTATTCTCTTTGGGAGGGAGTCCATCTTACCTAATCTCCGATGGTTTGTTGGTAATGGATAGTCAATCAAAATTAGGGAGGACCGATGGCTTCCTAGGGGAGTCATAGGGGGCCGTGCTCCTCGGAATGCCCCGTCAACTGTTAATGAACTGCTACACCTGGACATCAACAGATGGAATGTTCCTCTTCTTCATCAACAATTTGATGCCTCTACAGTCCAATATATACTCAAAATTCAGGTTTGGCCTCACTACACTACCGATAGAGTTATCTGGACAGGGACGGTAAATGGCTTATATTATGTGAAGAATGGATATAACACTTTCAGAAAACTATTCTCAGTAGCCAACCTAATATAGCTTCTTCATCTTATCACCCATCAAAGTCTCTATGGAAAGCTATTTGGGCTGTGAAGCTTCCCCCTAAGATTTGACCTTTCCTCTGGTCGGTGTGCCACAATGCTCTTGCCACCAAGGATAATTTATTCAAAAGACGCATCATTACAGACCCAACTTGCCCTCTTTGCTCTACATTAAACCTAGAAACTACAGAATACCTATTCCTTCTATGTCCACGGATGCGCCAGCTATGGTCACATTCACATATTAATATTCTCATCAATCGGCAATCAATAACAAGAATGGATGCGTGGTTAATAGCTCAGATTGAACAGAGGCGTACCTGTCCTGATTTGGAATTGATTGCCTCTCTTTTATGGCACATTTGGAAGGCACGCAATCGGTTTGTCTTTTGGCAGCAACGTCCCGATCATCTTCAGGTTACAGATCTGGCTTTTGCCCAGGTTCGCGCCGCCAAGATTATTGACTAGTCGCTACAACGAGCAACCCGATCGTCTCTTCGACCTGATATGCTATGGCGGCCTCCAGAACCTGGAATGGTAAAAATCAACATCAATGGGGCCTATTATCCTGATAGTGTCACAGGTGCGATGGCAAGCATCCATAGAGATCTTTTCGGCAATCTTTTACATGGCTTTACTTGTGATTTTCTTGCAACATCATCTCTGTAGAGCGAGACTCAAGCGCTTACTATCACCCTTTACCATTTGCTCCGCGAAGGGAAGCATCAGAATCACCTCATCATTGAATTCGACTGCTTGATGCTAGTGCAAGCCGTTTGGGATCCGATCGCGACTCCATGGGAGGTGAGATCTCTCCTTGCTGAAGCGACGACAAAGATTTCTCTCTTCCCTAACCTAACCGTGCAACACTGTAGGAGGGAGGCCAATTTTGTGGTTGATTGGGCTGCCAAGGCCCCATTGTAATGGCACCCTTCTTTCGAATTGGGCTACGCCCCCTCCTGTCTCTCTCCTAGATCTTTTGTATTCTGACACCCATGCTACGGGCTTCTTAGATTCTCTATGTTGTTAATATATCCTTCCTTTTCCGACCCAAAAAAAAAAAAAAATCAAGGGCAAGAGAAGAATCACCTAGAAAATTAAATTGGTATTTAAAACTTGATGGTTTTAATTGGTGATGGGCTTAAGGCCTGTCCGCCCATGCTGGGCCCAAAAGGCCCAGCCCACGGGAATAGGGTCCGTGGATGGGGGAACGTATAAAAGGGATGAGAGAGAGAGAGAGGACACACCTTTTGGCGCATAACGTACGTACTTCCTCTCCAACGCTCTCTCTCTCTTCAAAAAGAACAGTAAGCACAAGGCCACTGTTTTCTCCCCTTCAAGGCGTCGTCGGATCGAACAGGATCGAATAGGGCCAAATTCTCTTCCTCTTATCGGCGTCAGTGTCTAATCTGTGACTAACAAGGTACACTCGAATCCGTGGTGTGCTTTACGATCGGTGATACGTGATTTCCCGGGCTTCGTCTTCTTCATTGATTTAGGGGTTCGATTTAGTGTCGAATCCGTTTTTCGAGGATCCGTTATTCCCAACAAAACTCATTTCACTCTTTATTTACTTTCTCTTGTTCACAGCATATGCAAATCACTGGCATATTATGCATATTACAAAAGTAATGCTGGGTATGTTAAGATTGGTATTCAAAATTGGTATGCATAATTATTTGGTAGACTGTGGATGGAGATTTAGGCAATGTATGTATGTATGTAGTAGGGAGGAAAACAAGAAGGCAATAGAGCGAAATCAAGAGTATGCGGAAGGGGCACCTTTACTGGTGGTACGGTTCTACAAATACAAAATGGGTCCATCTAGCATTGTGGGAGCGTGATAATTAGGACCCTTAATGCTACGGCAAGGTAACTATGACAAATATATGCAAATTGTGAACTTTGAACCTTTTACTTAACAAGCGATTATGCATAATCATGTGTCATGGGCCTATTGATTTAGCGTTTCCTTACTCGTGCCGCCTTAGGAATAATGATTTTTTTGAGAGAATTTTGTACAGAGAAGCTTTGGATTTCTCTAAGATAAATACCACGACAAATCTCAAACTACACTTATGAAAAATTTAATGGTACATCCGTGACAAATTTAGGATTTTTTGTGGTATTAACTCTATGGATTTCCATGTGAACTTATCACATCACCATACCATTTTATTTTGTGTCATCCATATCAGCAAATTTAGTGGTAAATTATGACTAATGTTAATTGAGGGTAAATTTGTCACAAATATATCAATTTGGGGTTTTTCGTGGTTAAAAAAATTAGTTTCAGATAAATTTATCATTTATGTATCGGTTTGTGATTTTTTATGATTAAAAAATTAGGTTGGAGTTAATTTGTCACAAGTATATTAACTTGAGATATTTTATGTTAACAAAATTAATTTGGGATAATTTTATCATAGGTACATCAATTTGGGGATTTTCATGATAGTAACCCAAAGAATAATAAAGAGTGGCTGTTCGTGGAGTGAAGAGGGGAGAGAGGGAGAGAGAGAGAGAGGAGAGGTCTCCAAAAGAAGAAAAAGGAGAAGTGACTTTCTGGTCTTGATTCAAAGGCTAAATGTTGTTTGAATTAGCTCAATTTTCAGAATGTTGTTCATGAGACAAGACCTACAAGTTGATCGGTTTTGTTTCGTTAAAACCTTCTCACATGCACCTTGATCCCAAATCGGCTCAATTTTTTTAAATTGATTGATGGTGACTTCATTTAAAGAAAATTTAGATTTTTCCCATAGCCTTTAAAAATTTTGTCCATCTACATAGGGCTTGCATGGTAATATTTCTACTTCTTGATTTTTTTGTTCTTTTGTTTCTTAAAGTAGAAAAAGAACAGGAATCTGTTTGGTAACATTAACTAATTTTTCTATTCCCCATAATAGAAAAGTAGCCAGGGAATAAGTTTGAAATAAAAACAAGAAGTAGAAAAAAGTAACTTCTTATTCCTAAAAATAATTTCTAGAAATAAGTCATTTTTTTTTTCTTTTTTCCTTTCTCCCCCATTGTGCGCTGCCCCTTGCCGCTTGCTACTACCTACCTCTACGAGCCGCTGGCCGCTTGCCTCCATCGGCCCCAGCCGGTTGCTGCAGCCTACCTTCACTAGCCATCGGTCGTCGCCGCTCACTAGAGGAGGAGCAAGAAGAAGAAGAAGAGAGAGAAAAAAGAAAAATAATAAAAAATTATTAAAAATATTAAAATAAATTCTACGTTACAAAAGAAATTGTGGATTGTACCAAACGTATTTCCATTCTTTTTCTATTTCAAAAATATAATTTTTGTATAATTATCAAATGCGTTCTTTTATTAATAAATTATTTAAGGAAATAAAAATAGAAAAAGACTTTAAAAAAAAAATTGTTCATCGGAATAGAAATGTTACCAAACATACCCATAGTCACTCTATTAGTGGAGTATGCCTTGATCCCGAGAGCAAAAATGTGATGCTATGATCATTGCTGGTGTCAATCAATCCATCTCTCATTAACTTACAAGTGAATTTGAGGAAGGTGGCTCATCGGTTGCCAGGAATGACCGTGAGCATAGGGTTAAGGCTCTGTAGGGATGTAGGTGAAGGGTGATAAAATGGGGGAAGATCAAGGATTTGGAGTGAGGAAGAAAAGGGCCATGCAAAGGTCAAGGAAGGAACTTGAAAGAGTCGTCGTGTAATTAAAATGTCTACTAGGAAAAGAAATTAAACAAGAGGAATGACAAAAAGGCAAAAAAACATTAGGAATAATTTTTGCTAGATCAATTAAATGCCAAATTAGAGAAAAATGATCATTTAGGATGCGTTTCGTAATCATTCTGTTCTCAAAAACAATTTTTGATAAAAATGATTCTTTTTTATTCTGTTCCTAGGAATAATTTCCAAGTATTTAAAGATGTTTGGTAATTGTTCAAAATTTCTATTCTTGGAATACAACTGCATTGGATACCGTCTTCAAATTTTTTTACTGCAAACCAATTTTAAATTTTTTAAATAATTTTGTTACTTTTTCATTTTTTTCTTCTTTTCTTTTCTTTCTCTTTTTCTTCTTCTTCAAGGTTTGGCTGGTCACCGGCTAAGTCTTGCTGGTAGTTGGGTGAAGAGCCTTGCCTGCTAAGGGAGGCTCACTAGTGGCTGGGCGAGCCTCCTCCAATTAGGCAAGGCTCACTAGTGGCCAAGGGAGCCCTAAACGAGACCTATTTGGCCATTAATGAGGCTTGGCCTTGCTAGATTTGGGGAGGCCGAGCCTTGCCAATGGCTTGACGAGCCTTCAGTGAGCTCACTAGATCTCGTCCTAGCTTGGCAAGTCTTTGGCGAGCTCGCTGGACCTCCCCCAACAGTCGCTGACGATTGGCGATTGTGGACAGTGGCAGTGACTCATGGCTGTGGCGGTGGAAGAAGAAGAAAGAAGGAAGAAGAACAAGAAGAAGAGAAAAGAGGAAAACGAAATTTATGTTGGATTGATTCTAGAATTATTTCCAGTAACAAATAAGTGGCTTTTTTTTTACTCCTTAATTTTATTCCAAATCCATTCTCATGAACAAATTTGTTCCCGAGAATAAAAAAAATTTCAAATTGATTTTTATTCCGAATCTATTCCCCGAAACAAAAGAATAAAATCAAACACTATTTGAAAAGTTGTCAAACGCGCCCTTAAGTGTTAACGATGAGAAATTCCGACCATATATAATATGTGACTTTTATAATTAAAATTTTATATGACTTGGTATATTATTAAAAAAAAAAATCCAATCTATGTGGCATTTCTACGAGGCATGCTTAGCACTAAAGTGACCACATTTTTTAACAATGATTTGCACTGAACACTTTTAAAAAAATTTGGCACTCAAACGATTACTATTTATAACTTTTACATGATGTTATTTAGGGGTTATGCTAACTGGGCACACTAACGAGTCACGTAGAACTGAAAAATTAATAAAATATGGCAATATTGGATTTCCAATAATCAAGATTGAAGTTGACACTTAAATAATTATTTATTGAAAAAATGGTACTTAAGTGATCTAAAAAAAATTCTTTTGATACTATAGCGAGCACCGTACATAAATTTTGGTACTTCTGGCATCCTTTTTCCTAATAGAAATGTTGAGTATTGATGTGTTCAAAGTGATCTCCACCTTAAACAATGTGTAGTAAGGGATATAGAAATATCTACCCTCATATTGGCCAGCCACATCTGAACGTTCAACCAATTTTCGCAACATTAATTTGCAACCCCATGAGTAAAGGCATGTCTCTTGTCCAGATGTATTGCAAGTCGCTGTCCATGTCTATAATATATTTAGAGAATCATCCCACTAGATTTTTCCATTGTATTCATTTGCTAGCAAAATAAAGGCAACTGTGTGTAAAGAATTACATTCTAAAAGAAAAGAATATAGACAAGACTTATGATATGTTATCTGAGTTATTTTAGTTAGCACAAGAATATGAAATGCATGTCACCGAATATTGTTTCGGTCGGTTTTCCATTATAGACTACATTTACTATGGGTCTAATTTAATGCTATTGACTAATCTTTGGTTTGTCCAAGAAATAATAGAAGGAGAAGTGCACTAGAAGTCCTAAAAGTACAATTTAGGGAGCACTATGTAGGGCCTTTGCTTACCTCCCCTAGGGAGTCGGGATATCAAGCTACTAGGGTTTTCCTTGACTTAATAAAAATCCAAAAGCAGTACTTTTGTGGTAAATTTACTTCAAAAAATCCCAAATTGATACAATCATGACAAATTTATTTTCTGTTAACTTTCGTTAAATTAAATTAATATCATGAAAAACCACAACCTGAAATGAAGGGTTAAATCTGTAATTAGTACATCCATCAACTATTACATGTCATTTAACTTAGTAATTTAATGATAAAGTTTAACAAAAATTAATAGAGGGTAAAATTGTCATAGATATATTAATTTGACGTTTTTCGTGGTATTAACCCTTTATAATATTCCCTGTTACTAAGAAAACGATAGATCGTCTACTTACTCACATGATCAATCAAGTTATTTAGATATTGCAGGATAATGTGCATACAATATTGCAAATTTCAGGAATAAGTTCAACAGATCAATTTAGAGTTTTTGTCCCACAACTATATATATATATATATATATATATATATATATATATATATAATTTATCAGTTTGATATGACAGTAGTTAATAGGCTCAAAGTGAAAGGGGTGAATTGTTAAGTGAGATCAAGAGCTTAAATATATTCAACACAAATAACTTTTCTGATGGAAAATAAATCAACAAAAGAAGAGGAAAGTTCAACGACGCACGCACAGGACTAAGCGTACCCAACATCAAAGGACTAAGCGTGCCCAACATCAATGTCATGATGCTTTGGATCGTGTATTCATCTATCCTGAGCACATGTATGATAAATACGTTGGGTGCTAAAGTAATGTTAAAAATAAACGAAGTAATGTCATTGCTTGTCATAGTGTGCAACTTGGACCGGACGAATCTCTCTCTCTCTCTCTTTCTCTCTCTCCCCCACTTTCCATTGTTTCCCGCAAATCCACGTTTCATCTTCCAAACATGTGGTTGAAATTTTGACAGACCTTATCTATTATCTTTGGATTCTCTTATGCAATGAGATACAGCCACACGAAAGCAAAGACTCTAAGCATGTGGCTGCAGTTCCAGTGAATGAATTATTTGTAAGTCGACAAGTTTGACTTGGCTACCAACTGGTTCCGTTGCATAAATCAAATGACAAGAGAATAGGCAACAAGAAGGCATTCAGATTTCCTGAGAGCCATTCCGGCTTGCTTCTCCATCAGATTTGCAAGCAAAAATCAAGGGCAAAGTCAGAGCCAAGACGAAATACATCATCACATTTTTGGGCAATCTTCCGCCGAGCTCGTGGCACTGATCCTTCTCTCCGGGCCTGCGTTCTATTTTTCTCAATAAGAAGAAAGCTAGTGTGCGTGAAAATGCACAGGATGCTGATACAAGCGCAATCGGTTCAACTGCGCCAATAGAAACTAACTCCACCAGATCTAGTTCGTCGCCGACAGAAACAAATAACGGTGCATCTAAATCGTCTGCAACAAAAGCTATTAACGGTGCATCTAGTTCGTCTCCAACAGAAACTAACTCCGGTAGATCTAGTTCGTCTTCGATGGAAACTAGTAATGATGTATCAAGTTTGTCTCCTACAAAAACTAATTTCGATGGATCTAGTTCGTTGACTGCGTCAACTGGAAATTGCTATGAGGTGTTTTTGAGTTTCAGAGGCCCAGATACTCGAGAAGGCTTCACCGATCATCTCTACAATGGGCTTGTCAATGCAGGAATTGATGTTTTCAGAGATGATGACGAGCTCCGCCTAGGCGAGAACATCAGACCAGAGCTTATGACGGCCATCACGAATAGTAAGATCCTGATCCCTATTCTCTCTGTGCGTTATGGAACAAGCAGTTGGTGCCTTGATGAACTGGTCCAAATAATGGAGGGCAAGAATAATAATGGGCAAATAGTATTGCCTATATTCTATAAAGTTAAACCAGCTGAAGTGAAATATCAAACTGGGAGTTTTGGAGACGCATTCCATGAGCGTGTGCTTAAGAGGAGTTTCGGCCCAACGATTTTGGAGAAATGGAAGAAATCACTCCTTGAAGTCGGCACCTTGAAAGGATACGAAGCCAAAGGGTAAAAGCTTTCACCAAAACATTCTCTACTTTCTTTTAATATGTGTGGCTGTTTACTGGTTGTTTTGATTCTCACCTGCTTCATTTTTGTCCTTTGTTTTTTATATAAAAAACAGTAAGGTCTTGATGGCAATAAGATTCAGCGATGCATGAGTTCTGCAAGTTATTCTGTTTTTTAGATTACTGCTTTAATGATGTTGACCAATCTAATAATAGATTCTATTGTTATGATCCCATTCTCCTATATAATAAGAAGTTTTGAATGAATTTTTACTCATATATACAAAAATCTCGTAAATTGTGCCATTTTTATATCACGTCATAGTTTATGCTCCATTAATCTTTGTGATTACTTTTCTAATTACATATTTATTTGAGATTAATAGTACAACTTGTTAGTGATTTTTATTTATTGCTCATAACATCATATACCGTGCGCGGTGACTGTCCAAGCCATAATTCTTTATCTTCCCAAGTAGCATTTATTAAATCATTAATATTGTTGATTAGTTGCTATTGTAGTTATTTTACAACAGAAAGTTTCAATGGTTAGATATGATGAAAGAAAAAGAAAAAGAAAAAAAAGAATTATTTTTCTTATATGATTTCCAATGAATTTCCCATCTTCAAAAAGTAATTTTTTATGCATATGCATATATTGAAGCAAAGTTCTTATTTTGGGTAAAAACTATTCTTCTACTTTCCTATAAAATCAATATTAGATCAATTGAAATCATAGAACGTAAGGGCTCCAAAGGAAAATAAAGTACAACTTGTAATCATCCCTACAGGCAGAAAAACAGGTAAGAACACCAATATAGAATGATACTAAACTCACAACCTGAGTAGAAACTTGCAAGCTTGTAGATTGCACAAACGAGAAGAAATCCCCTCAATTGCATTTAGGTAGTTCACAATATCACACTGTATGACTTTTTAGATTAGAATTGAAGGGCCTGAAATTCTCTTGCGTCGAAAGTTATGATATCTACTGATTGATGGCTGACTCTCATAATGGGCTGGCTTATTGGGTTTTTACTTATTCAAACACTCTAGAAAATTTTCAAAGTCACGTATGCACCATCACGTAATATCGTTAACTAATAACAAATTTAAAATATTATTCAAATCCATGATATATCCAATATATAAGATTCATAAGCATGCCCTCAAGTTTCTTCTGGCTTAATAAACTGTGTTGAGTAATAGTTGGATGGGGCACGCCATGTGAAGCAAACACCGGCATTTCCCACTTTAGTCTTATCATTTACATGGAGGTATGACAAAAAAGATTCTTAAAGTTTGTCTGTTTATCCCCAGATTTATATATTCTGTGTTCTCAACAGATAAACAATTTAGGATTGCTGTGGTCACATATTTCAACTCTTGTCACATTTGATAGGTATGAAGCCAAGTTGGTGAATTCGATTGTCCAAGAAGTGTTGAGTGAACTGAAGAAAAAGTTTGAATTGGTTATTTCCGAGAATTTGGTTGGAATTGATAGTCATGTGAAGACGGTTATGGAATTTGTGGATAATAAATCTCATGCCACCCTTTTTGTTGGTATCTATGGAATGGGAGGCATTGGTAAGACTACACTTGCTAAAACTATCTACAACAAGCTCTCCAATCAATTTGAGTATCGTAGCTTTATTGATGATATAAGGCATTATGAAGTACGTTACTTACAGAATCGGTTAATCTATGATATATTGAAGCGAAAAGATGAAGTTCATAATGAGGATGAAGGGACTAAGTTCTTGGCCTCCAAGTTTAAAGGTAAAAAGGTCCTCATTCTACTTGATGATGTGGATAATGTCATTCAGTTGAAAGGTTTGATTGGTAATCGTGATTGGTTTTCTTTGGGAAGTAGAATCATTATTACCACTAGAAACAAGAGGATTCTTGAAGAAGTCAGGGTAGACTATACCTATGATCATAAGGAATTGGATAGTGATCAATCTTTAATTCTGTTTAGCAAACATGCGTTTCAAAAGGACTCACCTCTAAAGGAATTTAAGGACCTCACTAATGAAGTTGTATCCATCACTAGAGGACTTCCCTTATCCCTTGAGGTTTTAGGTAAATTATTGTGCGGAAAAAACCTAGCATTCTGGAGAGGCACAATAGACAAGTTAAAAAAAGCGCCTCCTAAGGAAGTGCAAGAAAGGTTAAGACTAAGCTATGAAGCATTAGACTATGAACAAAAACAAATATTTTTAGATGTCGCTTGCTTTTTCATTGGTACTGACAAGAGAATCGCATCTTATATGTGGAACGCCTGTTGCTTTTACCCTAAGGAGGGAATTGAAGCATTGAAACTCATGTCATTAATAAAAATTGGAGATGATCATGAGCTCCTAATGCATGACCAACTAAGAGACCTTGGTAGGGAAATAGTTCGAGAGGAAAACCAACGGGAGCCTCAAAACCGTAGTAGGTTATGGGACTCCGAGGAAGTCCAGAAAGTGCTAAAGGAAAATAAGGTAATCATTTTATTCTTTTGCTCTCAGTAATCGTTTGATTCTTTTGCTCTCTTGGTCCATGTCTACCGATAGAGTAATATTGTTGGTCCACTGCTTACTGCTTGCTTTGGTGAATAGAGAACCTTCTCCCATAATTGGCCTTGAATGTGTCATTAACGTGATTAGAAAGTAGGAAGGTTGCTCTCTCTTAGTAACTATTGTAGAGTTATCTGAGATTTATCTTAAAAAGACTACCACTTATTTGCAATCTCAATGTGCGACCGATGTATAATCTCACGAGCCAATTCATATATTTACGAATTCAAAGCCAATGTCTATTTATTATGTCTTTCGTACTAAATGAATTAATAAACTAAACCAACCAAAATAAAAATGAATATGCTCTATATTTTATGTACAAATAAAATGGTATGACTAAATTTTGCAACTAAAAGGGTACATTTTTATATAATATTTCAGTAATTTTGCATGATTCGCTATTAATTCATGGCACTACCATAAAAAGGGCCCATCTTCTTCTCCAAGAGCCTTTGTATTGTGTTGGACACTTCAACACATGTTCAACATTCTTAGACACTTTTTGACGCTCGGTTAACATGTGTCAAAAAATCTAATACTTGGTTAACTTTCCTAATACTTAGAATTTTGCTTCGGCATGTGATTCTGACATGCGAGGTCAATTTTAAAAATTTTCAATAAATAGGGGGTCAAAATGTATATATATGAAAATAATAAAACAATAAAAATAATAAATGGGGAAATAAAAAAATCTAGTCTTCTTTTCTCTTTTGACTCTTACTTCCCATGATATACAATTCACCCCCTCAATTTTTTTTCTCTTCTTTGGCACGTCTGAAACGCGAGTCAAAAATATGAATTGCTTGTTTTTTATCCAAGTTTTATGAATTATTGGAATATAGTTGAATTTGTCAGATTAAAACAATGAATGATATTAATAAATGGTCGATTAATGTTTTTAGTGTAAATTTATTCTAGACTTTTTACTAGTTATTATTTGTGAATTTGAATCAAATTAATTTGATTGAAATAATCATAAAAATGATAATTTATTATATATACAAATATACATTTAATATACAACAAGTTCCAAAGTGTAGGAATTCTTTGTTTTTTGAGAAATGACGTATCAACATATCGTGTCACGTCGTGTTGCATATTGCGTGTCGGTATTAGTGCTACTTAGGACATGGTTTGATGAATACATTAGCACATTGAGTAGTGTAGGGTATCCATGGCAATTTAACGATGATAATGGATGAAATTTGTAATAGGCGTCGGCTTTGTTCTATAGTTAAATAGTTGGGCTATTTTTATTAATTTTGAAAAGTTATTTTAGTTTTGTCGTAAATGCCAAAAGTTTGGCTTTATGGACGTTTGAAAGGCTTTGCTACTTTTGTTCCAAGTACAAAAGGTAGGGCTTATTTTCAGATGTGGCCAAACTATAGCTATCGAATTTTTAAAGCGAAAAAAGTTACACACCTATGAGCATACTTGATATTTTGAGAGAGAAGTTTATGGGGGAAATGACTGACGTGAATAGATTACTTCTGTTGAAGATTTTATTTATCTATTTATTTTTTAGTTATTCTTCTCTTGGATTCCTTTTAGATGTTGAGATCTGATTCCCCTTGCCAAACTATTATGCCGTCCACCTATGAACATACATGAATACATTAGCAAAATTTGAAACCGACATGATGAAATCCGCGAACTTTTTTTTTTTTTTATTACATCTTGACTTGTCATTTTATTTTTATTTTTCTTTTTATTTTTGGTGAAATCTTGCGACACATTTTCTATTTCCAATCTATTCTGATGAAGCAATTATTTCTTCATTTTGTTCAAAAATGGATGAGATATTACTATTCTCTCTAGTGGGGAAAAAGGAAAGGGGAGAGGGGGGGGGGGGGGGGTTAGCCAAGAATAGCTTCAACTTTCACATTTCGAAATGCTTTGCACTTTCAGCAATTATTTCTTTTAATATACATCGAAGTTATTAGGGGCTGTTTGTTATATATATATTATACTTGAGTATCTCAGTTATTTATGATTATGATTAAATAAAATTGTAATCTATAGTTAAACTAAAAAGTAATGATAATATAATAAGTTGTAGAGAATATTAATATAACTAACATTATTTTCATATTTAAATATAATTGGTAAAATAATTAATTAACAATATTTCAATTACTATTAGTAAAATAATAAGTACGTAGTATATTAATATAACTGCTATCGCAATATTCAGTTTCTTGTAATTAGTTATTACTCCAATGGAAAATAAGAGTATATGTTATTTTTTATTAATCGCATAAGTAGCATAGTCGAGTAATATACATGAAATTATTACGAAATTTATAGAGAGAAAATATATATATATATATATATATATATATATATATATATATATATATATATATATATATTTCTATTAAAAATTGATCAAATCAACTTATGATTTTGCACAATGCAATTTGATTAAATTCTGTGCATTACACGCATGTCCTAACTAGTATGGTAGCAAGTCGTAAAGTCTTTACTTTATAAGCCATTACATGATAATTCTTTTTAAGATCCAAATGTCTATGGCCTAATCTCAAAATGTCAATCCTATGTATTGATGTTAAAAAAAATGATGTCTTCACATTGCTAGTCTCTTGAATATATTAAAGCATGTCAACAGCAATATGAACAAATAATGGGATATAGTACTAATGAATGTTGATTCTTGCTTATAGGGAACAGAAAAGATTGAGGCAGTCATCCTAAGTGAAAGCAACGTAGAAGGCTCCGGCAAAACACCTAAGCAAGATGGCGACATTTACGTAGAAAAACAATTCAAGAATTTGAAGAGTCTAAGATTCCTTCAAGTGGAGGGGGCACGTCTCAGTGGAGATTTTAAGGACTCAATTGAGAGGTTAAGATGGCTTCGATGGCAAAAATGTCCCATGAATTTTGAAGTAAACAATTTTCATGCAAAGGAATTACTTGTACTCGAATTGTCACATAGCATGATAAATGAGAAATGGGAAGGATGGCGTTCCTTCATGGTAAGAACAGTTCATTTTTTTTTTTCCTTTCATGCTTTTTTTCAATCATAATCACTCTAGGCTAACCCCTTGACAATCATTTTTCTTTACCAGATGGCAAAGGAGCTCAAAGTTCTCGACCTTACACATTGTCATTCCTTGGAAAATACGCATTTCCTCTCAGGTTTTAAAAATTTAGAGGTTCTGACCCTCAATCATTGTTATAGCTTGCAACAAATTGACTCTTCAATTGGAGACATGAAGGCCCTCCTTCGCTTAAATTTGTGTTGGTGTAAGAGTCTTATGAAGCTTCCAGCAGAAATAGGTAAATTAAAAGAATTGAAGCAACTCCTTCTACGAGATACTCAAAACCTTCATGCATTACCAGATAGCATAGCATCATTGCAGAATCTAGAAATTCTAAATATTTCTTTCATTGGTATAAAAGAATTACCCAATGGTATTGGGAGGCTGAGAAAGCTCCGAAACTTAGAAGCTATAGATTGTAGAAATTTGAAAGGTGAAATGCTCGAAAGCATGTGTGATCTTTCTTGCTTGCAACGCCTCGATTTTCTTGGCTGCAAGGAGCTCCAATCGCTACCAGACCTTCCTTCTAGCTTAACATATTTGGGCTTCACTTGTCAAAGTTGCAAATTGCCTTCACTTTCCCACCTAACCCATCTCAAGGAACTACAAGTTCATGGATGCAAATTTGTAGAGTGCATCCAAGAGCTTCCATCAGCACCAACGGACATTGAAGAATCAGAATTTCCACGATCTCTAAACAGTCCCTTCAAGTTGGAAATCTTGGAAGTCCATCGCTGTGAATCTATTGAAATAGTGGATGTTTCACAGTCTATCCATCTGAGGACTTTATCCATTGACTATTGCAAGAATCTATTTGAAGTTCGAGGTCTTGACAAATCGATATATTTGGAAAGCTTGACCATTGCACACTGTGATTCAATTGTACGATTGGACCTTCCAATGTTCAAGCGTTTGAAGATATTGAATGTTTGTGATTGCAATAACTTGGTTGAAATTCAAGGTCTCGATAGGTTGAAATTCTTGGAAAGCTTGAAAATCTCTCAGTGCGCTTCAATTGAAAGGCTACTCCTTCCAGAATCTGGGAGTTTGAAGATATTAGAGGCTGAATTGTGTAAGAAATTAGCAAAAATTGATGGCCTTGATAAGTTGGAGTTTTTGGAAATGATAAATATCCAAGGGTGCGCTTCAATTGAAAGGCTAGGCATTCCAAAATCCAGGAGGCTGAAGGAATTAGAAGCTAGAGGTTGTGAAAACTTAGTCGAAGTTCAAGGCCTCGATAGGTTAGAGTTTTTAGAAAAGCTATATATCAAAGGGTGCACTTCTATTGAAAGGCTATGTATCCGAGGATGCACTTCAATTAAAAGGCTAGACCTTCCAAAATCTGAGAGAATGATCGAATTAAATGCTGGAGGTTGCGAAAACTTAGCAGAAATTCAAGGCCTTGATGGGTTAGAGTTTTTGGAAAAGCTATATATCGAAGGGTGCACTTCAATTAAAATATTAGACCTTCCAAAATCCAGGAGGTTGAAGGAATTAGAAATTGGAGGCTGCAAAAACTTAGCTGAAATTCAAGGCCTCAGTAGGTTGAAATTTTTGGGAAATTTATATATCCAAGGGTGCACTTCAATTAAAAGGCTAGACCTTCCAAAATCTGAGAGAATGATCGAATTAAATGCTGGAGGTTGCGAAAACTTAGCAGAAATTCAAGGCCTTGATGGGTTAGAGTTTTTGGAAAAGCTATATATCGAAGGGTGCACTTCAATTAAAAGGCTAGACCTTCCAAAATCTGAGAGAATGATCGAATTAAATGCTGGAGGTTGCGAAAACTTAGCAGAAATTCAAGGCCTTGATGAGTTAGAGTTTTTGGAAAAGCTATATAACGAAGGGTGCACTGCAATTAAAATATTAGACCTTCCAAAATCCAGGAGGTTGAAGGAATTAGAAGTTGGAGGTTGCAAAAACTTAGCTGAAATTCAAGGCCTCAATAGGTTGAAATTTTTGGGAAATTTATATATCCAAGGGTGCACTTCAATTAAAAGGCTAGACCTTCCAAAATCTGAGAGAATGATCGAATTAAATGCTGGAGGTTGCGAAAACTTAGCAGAAATTCAAGGTCTTGATGGGTTAGAGTTTTTGGAAAAGCTATATATCGAAGGGTGCACTTCAATTAAAAGGCTAAACCTTCCAAAATCTGAGAGAATGATCGAATTAAATGCTGGAGGTTGCGAAAACTTAGCAGAAATTCAAGGCCTTGATGAGTTAGAGTTTTTGGAAAAGCTAAATATCGAAGGGTGCACTTCAATTGAAAGGCTTTACCTTCCAAAATTCGGGAGGTTGAAGGAATTAGAAGTTGGAGGCTGCAAAAACTTAGCTGAAATTCAAGGCCTCAATAGGTTGAAATTTTTGGGAAATTTATATATCCAAGGGTGCACTTCAATTAAAAGGCTAGACCTTCCAAAATCTGAGAGAATGATCGAATTAAATGCTGGAGGTTGCGAAAACTTAGCAGAAATTCAAGGCCTTGATGGGTTAGAGTTTTTGGAAAAGCTATATATCGAAGGGTGCACTTCAATTAAAAGGCTAGACCTTCCAAAATCAAGGAGGCTGAAGGAATTCAAAGCAGGAGGCTGCGAAAACTTGGCTAAAATTCAAGACCTCGATAAGTTGGAGTTTTTGGAAAAGCTAAATATCGAAGGGTGCACTTCAATTGAAAGGCTTTACCTTCCAAAATTCGGGAGGTTGAAGGAATTAGAAGCTGGAGGTTGCAAACATTTAACCGAAATTCAAGGCCTTGATAGGTTAAAGTTTTTAGAGAAGCTAAATATGGAAGGGTGCACTTCAATTGAAAGGCTAGACCTTTCGGAGTCTAGGAATCTAAAAGATTTACAGGCTGGAGGTTGTGAAAGCTTAGTTGAAATTCAAGACCTCAATCGGTTAGATTTTTTGGAAAAACTAAATATTGAAGGGTGCACTTCAATTGAAAGGCTAGACCTTCCAAAATCCGGGAGGCTGAAGGAATTAAAAACTGGAGGTTGCAAAAAACTTAGCCGAAATTCAAGATCTTGATGAGTTGGAGTTTTTAGAAAAACTATATATCCAATGGTATATTTCAATTGAAAGGCTAGACCTTCCAAATTCTGGGAGTTAGAATTAGATCTGAAGGTTGTGATAACTTAGCAGAAATTCAAGGCCTCGATAGGTTGGAGTTCTTGGAAGAATTGAGTATTATTGGATGCAAGTCACTCAAAACAATTCCAAAATTATTGCAAACACAGATCTATCGAGAAAGAGCCATTTGCATACAACACAACAATAGAATTTGTATCAAACTATACATACGACTTGGATGAGTAATATATTGGAAATGATCTACATTTCTAACAAAGGCACATAAAGCAAGTAAGTTACCTTCGCTCTTTTGCGATCTACGACCCAATTTTCATTTGCATTTTTGCTTGCATTATCTTTCAAGATTTATGATATTGTCATTATTATCTCTTGGTTGACAGTGTCATCATTGTTTTCTTACTTGAATTCAAGGAATCCGAGGGAAATGTTCATGGAAATTAATGTGTGCTTTGGCAAAATGATTCCGCATATCATACCACTAGCGGAATTAGACTAAATGGCTTTCTAAGGGCATCATTTGTCATTAGTCTTCAAGTAAGATCATTTATCCTATGCTGAAAAATAAAGATTCTTGACGTTTGATTGATTCTGGAATCCTAGAAGTATTGAATAAAAATTGAGGTAAACAAGTATTTGATAGCATGCAAAAGGTCATTGTATAGGTCGAGAAATGCTATATGACGGTAGTTCTAATGTGAGGTTTTAATTTACTCTATGCACACCATGCAATTCATAACTGTATGTTTCTAAGGTACACTTAAGAGTAAATTTAAGGTGCAAAAGAAACATGTTGATAGGGCATCCCTCAATATGCATAAACTACTAACTTGGGATAAAATTTGTCCAACCATTATGTTCCACACATTTTATCTCACAAAATTGTTTGCATTAGCTGATTAAGGTAATCGTGTTAGTTTAGAAATGATAAATGCAAGAGCAAGCTCTTCTCCTAGTGGTGTTTTCGTGAGTGAACTAGTAAATAGGGCAGAAGTAGAAGCACAAGCATCGCGAATTATTTGGATCAATCAAGAAAATTGCAATTCGAATTTTTCTGACTATGGATCCATGTTCCTTTGGTTTGACTCTAGGATACACCTACTCCAAGGCTAATGATAGATTATCCCAAAGAATGCATCTTGATGTTTGTAGAGTTGGTATACCCATCTGTCAATGCCTAAACTTATGAGCCAAGCAAAACATATAGAATGTCTTTTGACATTATCAGCTGTACTATGAAATAATTCCTTATATTGTGCATAAGCTCTTATTAGTTCGTTTACTTGCTAGAAAGAAAAGCACAAGAAGCATTTCCACAAGTTTCCTGAGAAAACTTTTCAGTATCCTATATGCCACTTGAAAATTTTCTTGCATTAATTTTAATGCATGAATAGAACATAATAATAAGGAAAAGAATCATACTATGTCCCCTAAGAGTAAGCTTCTTGAGTTGAATACACTATCTTAATTGATAAAAGATTCTGTGGTTGATGATGTTAGATGCCCCCTTATTGGATCCAAAGAGTTCAAAAAGAACATCGAGTTTAACAAACAGAGATACGTAAATTTCGGAGTATCATTAGTAATTCATTAATGTTAGTCGTTGGATTGATTTCATCTGATTAGTCGTTGGATTGATTTAATCTGACTCACTGTCAGGATTCAGTTGTCACTCCATTGGTTGATATAAATGTTGAAATATCCAAGAGAGCTTTTGCAAGGCACTTCTAAAAGGAATCGAAATCATCAAAGGATCAGGAGACCGATGTTTCTTGAACTTCTCCAAACTCTGACAGTGCATCCCTGGAATGGTAAAGGTTGTTTGCATATTGTCATTCCACATTGCCCTGTAATCAAGTCTCTCTCTCTTCCTTATTTTCTCTCCCGCTTTTTCCTTTTCTGCAGTTTTCTCCGCATACTTTCGGACTCAATTGGACTTTTCTCACTCTCTCGCTCTTCCATTCTTCATCTCTGCTTTTCAACAGCCTCCGTTCCCTATCTAGCCCCAAGCTTTCCTATGGGTTTGGAGCTCTATCCTTCGGAAGTTCTTTTAGTTCGCACCCTTGCGATTTGTTCCAGTATTGGTGTTGCATTTTCGGCTGCTTGCAGAGCTTTTTAGTTATGGAGACCGATGAAGGACCAGCGCGTGCTTCCGTTTCAGCTTCAGTTCGACAAGCTGGCTTCTCAGGTTCAGCTCCCGGTGTTCTCTTGCAACCAAATGAGTAGTCAACTTGATTATTTCCAACTTGGTTTTTGAAGTTTGCTTGATTTCCGATTGGCAGGTGAAGATGGCGAAGTGGAATCCGGAGAAGGATTTGCTGGCGATGGTCACGGAGGACTTGAATGTGGTGCTTCATCGCTTCAATTGGCAGAGGCTGTGGACAGTCTTCCTTGGTAATTGCTTTGATTAGAGAAAGTTCTTTTATTAATTCGGCATGTTGGTTTCTTCAACGATGGCTTGGTGCATCCTTTGAGTCATTGACCTTATCTCATTTTACTTCTTTCAGTTTTCCCAAATTTGCTGTTCTTCCGTTTCCCGAGAGAACCTTTGTAATTGCCAACCTAGCTCGATTTGAGTTCAATGGGGAATTGGACAAATATAGGGGTGAAGTGCTTGAAAGTCTAAATGAGAACATAATGTCGAACTAAAGAGTTGGTGTTTTACAGAAAAAGCTATGAATGAATGAAGGTTATACCAGTGGAAATCGAGAGGTGACTTGGTTGCAAATAAAGAAGTCCGAACTGATATCAGCTGAATAGAGGGACTTTAGTCATAGGCGTGATAGATCACTATCAACTTTCATACAAGGTTGGTGCCTTAGGAAATTTTTTCCCTAACTCAACCAACAGTCATATAGACCAACCGGAAGTGTACCATACTGCTGTATTGCCATCTTGTTTCTCTTCTGGGTACACCAGTTAAAGTGTCCATGAAAATAAAGAATTTGAATTGGAGAGGATGTCATTTGTGCTAGATAGACTAGCTATGTCAGATGCAAAAAGGCTTGACTTCCCAATGGAGTTGGCAGGTTTAGGCCCTACAGAATACCATCTCAATGTTGCCAAGCATATATATGGTCTTCCTTAGATTTCTAATGCGAACTCCCATAATGTAATGCTACTTCTGGCTCCTCTTCTTCCTCTTCATAGTTTTCCTTGGAAAGGCTATATTTGTACAATGTGAATGTCTTCATAACTAATAGACAAAATCGGCACTTAGTAAGCTTAAGGCTTTAACATTGATGAAGATATGTACATTGTACATACTGTATTAGTTATGCTGTGTCGGTCACAAATTACACTATACAAATACTCTAAGTCCTGGTTTTATTTAAAAATTTCAAGTAGTACAAAATGTGACTGACATATCTTCATCAATGTTAAAGCCTTAAGCTTACAAAGTCCTGGGTTTCATAAAATCTTGTATTTGTATGGTGTAATTTGTGACCAATACTTAAAAACAATTCATAGACAATTTATTGTTATAAACTTATTGAACTAAATATAAACATGTCGAGATAGGTCAGGTTGCTAAACAAGTTGGGGCAATTGTTTTGTTAGATTACATGACATGACATGATTACCACTCATGGTCACCCATAATTGTCACATGAAAAGATAAGTTATGACTAAAAATATTAAATCTAATAAATTAAGAAGTTTGATATAGTGTTTATGATTGGTATTCTATGGCCGATGTTTTCCCTATACAAGAGTGACTTTCAAAAAATTGAATGAGACAGAGTTTGAGAGAATCCCGAATTCATATATACACTTCATATCTTGCTACTTCATGGATCAGAAAGTTTCAGACCTGAAAGCTTTATAATATTAATTAATGGTTTATGGAGACTAACATGCAATCCCTTATGAGGCAGCTGGTAATTGAAGCATCATCCTTAATTGAAGCTGAGTTGAACTTTTTTACAAGACGCGAGGATTTCAGAAATTGTTCTCTTCAAAATTGGTTTGAGCCTTACAGAGGGTAGTGCAACCTGGCCAAGGGATTGCTTCAGGAGCTGCATAACGCGACTGAACTTCTGATTGGTAATTGGGTGGGCAAATTGTTTAATTCGACCCGTTTGGTTTCATACTTATGGATAGTTCATGGTCCCTCTTCTTGGAGTTGAGGAAGTTCTTACTTCATCACACTAGAATTTGGTTCACATCATCTGCTACTCTGCCTGACGTCTAATGGTGCAAGTGTACATTTTGCCTTCAGAATAACTACCAAAAGGTCAAAAAGAAAAAGGCAACTAGTTTAGGGTAAGTCTTTTTCCTCCTCAATAGTGCATAATAATGATCCCAAAGATCATAGTAAATTATTAACGAAAAGTAGCTATGTCCTATTTTCTAAATACTGAAAAAGCAGTTGTTGACTAGAATTAGTGTAATGAGACGAATTATCTAGTTCCAATTAAAAGAGAAAAAGAAAACATTGGATCTTCTTATTGCTTCTTTTTCTACCGTATGATTGTGTACCTTATAACAAGAGATTTGCATAAAGCTCACCAACTGGGGCATGGCCGAGTATTTGTATCTAGCCGAGTGTTAGGAGCTTGGGTGATGATAGCAAATGGCATGGTCGAGTTCGAGCTTGGCCCGTTGTCTCAACATTTAAGCATGTGCGGATGTTTGTCATCTCTTGTGAGATGCCAATTTGAATAACTCATCAGCATTTTTTTTTATCCAAAAGTAAATGAGGATGATCACGTTGCTTTTTCCAAAATTACGTTTCAATAGCTAATCCACCTCGTTCGCATCAACGTGATGTCTCATTGGGCTTGCAAGGGCCCTGTCGGGCGTTATTTGGCAAGGCTATAAATTTCGACCCGGCCTAGTTGATTCTGCGGCGGCCCTTTACGGCCCAATTCCCATCTCTCTCTTCCTTCCTTGTTTTGACTCCCGCCTGTTCCTCTTCCGCAACTTCCTCCGCAAATTCTCAGACTTCAGTGGACGTCACTCCCGCTCTTCCCTTCTTCGTCTCGCTCTTCAGCTTTCCTCCGTTGTTTTTGAGCTCTCTCCTTACTCCTTGCGATTTGTTCCACCACAGCTGGTGGCTGTTGTTTTCAGGCTGCTCAACGGGGTCACGGCGCGTGCTTCCGTTTCAGCTTCAATGCGATTAACCCTGGGCTTCTCAGGTTCGGCTCCCGTTTGGTGTTATTGGGTGGGTGGATTCGGTTTTGTGAGGTTTTTGCTCGATTTGCGATTGGCAGGTGAAGATGGGAGAGTGGTATCACGAAAAGGATTTGCTGACAACGGTCGCGGAGGACTCGAAGGTGGGTGCTTCATCGCTTCAGTTGGCAAGAGGCTGTGAACAATCTCTCCTGGGTATGGCTTCGATTCGAGAAAGTTCTCTTTTTTATTTATTCAGTGTGTTCGTTTCTTCAACGATGACTTGCTGTGCTTGCCCTTTGAGTCATTGGCCTTATCTCGTTCTACTTCTTTAGCTTTTCCTAAATGTGCTATGCTTCCTTTTTCGCCATAGGAAGCGACTGTAATTGCCAATCTAGTTCAAATTGCGTTTGATGGATAATTGGACGAATATAGAGATAAAAGTGGTTGAAAGTCTAAATGAGAAGGTGCCATTGAACTAAGGAGTTGGTCTTTTACACAGAAATGAACAGTGAATGATGGTGATGCGAGTGGAAATCTAGAGATGACTTAGTTCCAACTAAAGAATCCAAGTTCGTATTAGTTGAATGAAGGGATTTTATGTATAGGCGCAGTAGATTCTTATTATTTATTAACTTCTCGACCAAGTTGTTGCCTTATGGGATATTTTCCTAGCCGGACAGTCATCTACTCCAACCATAAGTGTTCCATACTCCTGTATTGCCTTCTTGTTGCCCTTCTTTGTACACTAGTTAAAGTGTTCATGAAAATAATTAACATTAATTGGAGGGGATGCCATGTATGCTAAATAGACTAGCCGTGTCAGATGCAATAATGCTTGATGCCCACTTGGAGTTGGCAGGTTTAGCCATTGCAGAATACTATCTAAATGTCATCAGGCATCTAAAAAGATCTTAGATTCCTGATGATCACTTTCACAATGTAATTTTACTGCTGACTCCTCTTCTTTTACTGATCGACCAATCTTTTACCGACCGAGCATGCCCTACAAGGAGAGATTTACTGGATACTAACTATAGATTATAGGCGGAAAGTTTCTCGCATTTTGTATTGCTCGAAGTTTTATTTATCTTCTTGTCATTACAGGGGGGCATTTCGTCACATCAGTTTGATTAATCAAGTTCGCTGTTGGGAGTTTTAACTTTTGAATAGATATATCTTGAGCTATGCTGCGTATTTGTGTGACTATCTGGTTGAGAGGGATGGAGGGAGAAATTGGAGAAAGCAAAGAGACTAGGAGGGTCAGGGGAGCTGCATCCAAGTATGTTGGGTTCTTATATGACTTCATCTTGTGGTAATTCAAATTCGTAAGAACTTAAAATTAGATGCCTAGTCCTAGTAGTTCTTGATGTCTATTTTCACTGGAAAAATTTAGAGAGATCTTTTCTTTCAATGCTTCGCTCATTGTATTGTCTTCTGGATATGGAGAATGTTTTGAGTGCACTATAGTACTTGAGCCAATACTTGAATGGTTTCTTTAAGATCCTAAGTTGTAAATACTATTGCACTTGTAATCCTCGCCTGAAGTAAGCTTTCGTGCGTCCACTTCACCTTGAGATTCCATAATTGAACAATGAGATTTTTTTTTTTTTTTTGATGATATTGGATTGGAGGCTGCCAACAAGATATAGATTCCCTTGCTTTAGATGACCTACTAGCTCAAAGAAATCCTATATCAAGTGACTAATATCCCTCTCAGTTATTTTGTACAGTTATTACATTTTGCCTCACTTGATAAATTTTGATTAACATTTTGTTGGTTAATGTCTGTCCTCTATCTTTCCTCTTCTTCTGTTAATTTTATTGGGACCAAAATATTTCTCTCTCTCTCTCTCTCTCTCTCTCTCTCTCGCTCGCGCGCGCGCGCGTTTACAATGAATGCACTCTCTTTGCACATTTCAATGTGTGTCATCAATGCTGGCTTCTCTTAATCATTCTAATCTGCTCCAGGTAAATTATAACATCATTATGCTGGTGTCCTGATGGCAAGGTTGTTGTCTTGGGACTTGAAGACGGTACAGTTTTACTGCATGATGTCGAAGTAAGTTTTCTATGTTGTTACTTGAACATTACCCTCATTACTTTTCAACTAGATATTCCTCTTGCAGCATTCCTTTATCATCAGAACATGTTCTTCTCTAGTCTCTCTTGGGAAAGATTCTGAATTGCTCAGAATCTGCATGATGCAATGCAAATGGCAAACTTGCTGACTGAACATTCAGCTGCTAATAGAGACGGCACTCCATTTTTATTGGTCATGTCCCTCAATGTCAAGTTAACAATGGATTTGTAGATAGATCAATCTGAGCAGGATAAGATTAACAAAAAATTTTATTAGAAAATTCTATTTGAACATGACCCATTTGTTAAATACGCAAGAGATGTATAACCCGTTTAACTAATTTGATTGAATTGAATGGGTCATTCCCATCCTAACATAACCAACGTGACATATGTACCATATGCATATCTTCATCAATGTCAAATAAGTTTGAAAAGAAACTAGCCATGAGCTTACAAAATCCTAGGTTTACGTGAAATGTTTTATGTATATGGTGTGATCAAATCATAATATGTAACGACCTAGGAAACCAAATTCATGTATGATTTTTTATTAGAGAACTTACTGAACTAATATAAACAGGTCATGATAGGTCAGGTTGTTGATCAAGTTGGCTCTATTGTTTAGTTAGATAGAATACATGAGTCAATCTGTGTTTCACGGTTTGAACTTTGAACATGGAACAATATTCATTTATTAATTAACTGTTAAGTAGGTAGCCTCACCTAAGTGGTCACATGGAAATGTGAATCATGAATAAAAAAAATTAAATCTTTAGATTGGGGATCATGATTTTCATCCAATGGAATCATTAAATTTGATATAATGTTTGAGATTTGTATTCCATGACATTTGTAAATTAATTATTAGATAATAACTAATCACAAAGATACTTCAAATTCAACTAATTTTATTATCTCTAGACATGAAATATTGCTACAAATTATTTTTCTTTTGCCAATGAGTACCCATTTGACTGCAAGGACACAAAGATCTTCTACATGGTATTGTAATTGAATTCCCATTCATGGAATTGAGTATGAGACAATCAAAACATCCACTAAGCTTGATGCAGCAACAAAATCACGCAGGATGACTACCAAGTTTTTGGTGAAGATTGACTTTGAAACTCAAACAAGGATTAGGATTCTTCTTGAAATTTAATCACTAAAATTATCGAGTAGGATTTGAGTATTATTAGGATTTTACGAAGTTCCCTTTTCTTTCTTTTTTTAAGCTTACGTAGTAGGATCTTACGTATACTCCAATAATATTTCTTGTTATTGAACTTGGCAAGTGTTTGCTTTGCAGATTGGGTGATGCAATTCATCTTTGGCGTGATGCTTAAGAAACCCCGGGTGTGTTGCTTGGGCATTTTTGCGTGTGATGCTTAAATATTTATTCTTTATTGTGGCACTCAGACCTACATCAAAGCCATGAAATGTTTTTGACGTTACATTGTTTGGTGCATGAGTTAAATTATGAATCAAGGAAATTGATTGACTCATGTCTAATCAGTGAAATCAGCAGTGAGTTACTTTAATCACATATCATACAGAATTAATATGCTCATTTAATAGATTTATATACTTTAGGAGTTGAATCTTATTGATGTGCTCAATTGCATTCTCGTGTAGGACAAAATTTTTACTTTGCTGCTAATGTTGTCATCAATGGTTGAAACTATTTCAATTGTCAACAACAAATCACAGCAGTGTTTATTAGGGTCCAGCTTGTGGTGAGAATCTATGGTCTAAGTGGATGGTGTCGTACTGAAGCATTCATCCATGAGATGCTCTTTTCATGAAAATTAATAGGCTTCTTTTGATTGTTAGTAAATTTGTTTAGTTCAGTCAAATTAGGAAGGTAATAATTTAGGTGACTCTTAAATGATGGGATTTGTTTGTGCCTCAATTATGCTTGTGGGTGGAAAAGTCTGTAAATAACTGGTTATGTTTTTATCAAGCTATAGTGGCTTGGTCATGAGTAGAATGGCTGACTACATGGCTGAGGATGCTGCAATTCTGTTTCTTTGAGATTTCTACCAGTTTATTACTAATCATCCACTTCATGGATTGCAATCAATCGATATAGATGGGTCCGAAATCTGATTCAAATCCAATATAGCACCTATGGATACACAAGAATTGCTGAGAAGAGAAGTTGTTTATACATAATGAATGTTACTTACCAAAGTAGCTGTCTTTATGGAACTATAAATGTGCAAGGTGCTGCTTTTGATATGCTAGTGGTTGCAGCAGTTATGCACATTGTGGTATAATCATTCTAACGGGGTATAAATATGAAGCAGAATGGAAAACTGTTGAGAAGCTTGAAGTATGGCAGCTGGGAGGAGGATGCCCAAGTGAATGGAGTATGGCATCTTTCAACTTAAAAGTTGGTACAATTTCGTGATCTTTATTACCAATGTCAGATATCTTTTGGCTCACACCTTTCATAATGCTTCGTTTGCAGTTTAGTTATTTTAGTGTGGTGTTCTTAAATACTCCTTTTTCAAACTTAGAATCTTATTTCACAGTCCAACAACTTTAGTATGGGTTTATGGAAGATTTTTTGGAAGCATATGTTTGGCATCATCTGTAACTCATTGATTTGTTTAACTCTTTAGCTTTGATCTCATATTTTTTCATCTTTTTATTTTCCAACTAGAAAGTAATTATTCATTTGTTTTATAGAACGCTTCTAGTAACTCTTTGGCATTTGAAGATCGCACTACTCAATTCTTCCCTCCAACTCCAAGAGTTCCTCGAATGCCTGGACTAGTACCCGGAGATGCTGGTTTAACTGACAAGGCTCAAGATTCATTTGTAGAGCTCTCAAATTCTTCAAAGCAATGTTTGCATAGCCTTTGCAGTGGAGATATAGATGGGATTTTGCGCTTTAGTATATTTGGTGTCTTTCCAATCGAAAATATTGTCAATGTCCTATCTGTTCAAATCAAATATTTAGCTATATGGTATATCATATTCAATGAATGAGTCATTTCCTTGTTCTTGCTTCTCATACAGTAGTTTTTCTTAATAAAGGGATTTGATGGTAGACTGACAACAAATTAGTATTGTCTGGGAAGTAATGGGCTAGTTGAGTACTCAACTATCCTAGGGGAGGTTATGCTTGTAACATTTTTTAGATGTTTATGCCATTTCCTAGGCTAGATTTCACTTCTGTTGGTCACTTCAAAGATGACACTTCCAACTTCGATACTGAACACTTATCTGAAGCTTTTTGTTGTTTGGCATGAGGTTGGCTTGCCTTTCATACTTTTTGCTCCTCTCTAGACTATTGGGTTTCTGCTCTATTCTAGGATGATTGATAGAGCCTATGAAGATCTTCCCCTACCCACCAAGTATAATCCAGGCCAAGGACATTGCAGAAGCCTTAGTCTAGACTTCATAAGAAAATTTACTTGAAGGGCCATGACGTTTGTCAAACTTTTGCGCAATATGATGTCGTAAAAACAAGTGTGAAAAAATGAACATCGCAAATATAAACTTAAAGCAACATTTACGGAACTAAATAGCATGCATATAATGCATTACTAATATGATAAAAACGTAAAGTCATGACATTGCTTTTTAGTAACAATACTGTGTCAAATTCGATAAAACTGTGTTTGTTGTTATCAGAGGTCAACTTTATTGCATCAAACGGATGATGGACTATTGTATAAATTGATAGGCTGAATATGTTAGTATCGCAACAGTTGACATGGTAAATACACCTAAGACCCTTCTACTGAAGTGGTAAAAATGCATAGGCTAATATATTACATTCATGCTTGATGCCTCTTATATTGGACGCGTTTTAGGCAAAGTACTCTCAACTTACGAGCTAGAGTTGATTAGCTTTAGAGAATAATGCAGTTAAGCTCTTGAATTAATGTGATAATTTAGCACTTATAAAGTATTGTAAATCAATAGTATATATAGGAGCACTAGAGAATAATGTAGTTAAGCTCTTGAATTAATGTGATAATTTAGCACTGATAAAGTATTGTAAATCAATAGTATATATAGGAGTGCTTGTGAAATACACGAGCACTCTTTTGTTTTGTTGTTTTCTTTTTTTAACACTTCACAATTTCAAGTATTGACAGCTTAGTTTGGATTGTTGGTATATAAATAGCATTGATAATTCTTTTAGCTTGCATTGTCACAAGTGGACATCAGAATAAAGCTTCTTTTTATTGAACATACAAATTGCTTCACATCTTACACCAACCAAGTTGAATAACAATATTAATATGTCTAGATATATTTTGAGTGATTAGTAAAACCTCTTTAACATATTTATAAAGAAAGTTACCCTTTTTATTTAATAGGAATAGATCTAGATAAAATAAATTGTTGGATGAGAATAATATGCCTAGGTATATTTTGAATGATAAGTAAAACCTATTTTATTTTTTATTTTATTTTTGTGTAAAATGGTGGCCAAAGTGGGCAACTACTTCAGGGATTAGAGCATCAACGATTTCTCCCCTCCCAACAAGGGCTTTTTATCAAGATTTGAACCCCTACCCATTGGTAGGTAAAGTCCGTGCGGGGTTAGCATGCTACCACTAGACCAACCCTTTGTTGGTTTATTTTATATTTTCATTAAAATAGCTACCCTTATGTCAAAGTATTATTTAAAGTGCAGTTTAATCTAAATGAATTAACATTGCACATATTAATTCCATTCAATAATATAAATATTTGAATTAACACGCATTACAAATTATAGGTGTTGAAGGAATATTGCAACTACTAAACTAAACCAAACAAAAAAAAAGGGAAAAAATTGAAAATTTTAATTTATTATTTGGCTTTGAGTTGATTAAGAAATTGTGATCAATAAATTTGAGGTAAATTTCATAATTAAGTAGAGAGAAGAGTGGTGGGCTAACCACTCCTTCGCAATAAGAAGTGGACAAAAACTTGGTAGAGAAGTGGTAGCCTCAAGTTAACATTGGACTCCTGGGCGAGCCACCAGGAGTGGGGGTAGAAATAAACTTATCACATGCAATCTAATTACAAATATGCCCCGGATGATAAAAACCAATGAAGCTCCTCAACTTTTTCTTTTCTCTTTTAATACGGTCCTAATTCCTTAAAAAAATCTCATATTTTAGGTTCAATTTTAATTTTCTCCCTTTTTTTATTTCAAAAAACCCTCAACTTTAAATCAAATGCTACATCAACCCTAATTCTTTTTCGTCTAATTTTTTTTTTCGAATTTTATATCCAATCCCAAATGTGTTCTGAATAACAACAAAAATTCTTGAGGGCGAGGTCAAGAGAGAGCAATTTCCATCTTGACAAGGGGGCAATCTCGGCATTCAGAGATCGAAATTCACGGCCAAAGAAGACCAGAAAATCTGGGCATGAAAAAAAGGGGGATTCTCGGCCAAGTGGGTGGGGCATTTTTCCGCATGCAATAATTGTCAAAGGGAGCTCAAAAAAGAAAAAAAGATGGAGCATTTCTTCCCGGCCAAGAAAAGGAGATAGAGAGCGAGGGTTATGATTGGCAAAAGAGAGAAAGTTTTACAAAGAAAAACTAATAAAGTGGTCTGCAATGGAAAAGAAATAAAAGAAAAACAGAGCACGTGAAAAGAAAAAAAAATGAAGAGAGAGGGAGATTATCGGGGCACGCGTGAGGAAACGATAGAGAGCAAAAAGCTGCAATTTAAAGTTTGTTTTGTAGTTCATTTTTCCTGTGCATTGAAACTTCCATGCGACGACCATAAATGCATGCTTATTGGTGAATGAATTAGTTCGGTAAATTTCAATTATTGACACGTGTCAACTGATTGGATTAGATAAATCAAATAAATAAAATAAAGTAAAAGCGGAAGCCATAGCACAAAAAGGCATTTTGATTTATTTATGAGATCTAAAAGAGAAACTAAGATAGAACTTGAGCAAAAAATAAAATTCTTTCCATTGTTCTCATTGTGTTACACTATATATACACACACATATTTATGCATGTTGATAATTTTTTATGATTCTGGAATTCCGTTGATAACATATATTTTTAGAATAAGTTATCGTTAATAATACAACATTTCAGTACTAAAATGAAGTTTATCAATTTGACTGTATAATATATATATCGGGCTCAAAGTAAGAGAGGTACATTCCTAAGTGTGATTAAGAGCTTCAATATATTTAACGAAAGGCACCTTTTATGATGAAAATAAATTAACAAAAGAAAAAGGAAAGTTTGACGATTCAGGCGATGGACTATGCATGCCCTCTTCATTGTCCCAACGCTTTGTATGTTTTTATCTATTTCGAGCACTTGTGTGGAAAATATTGGACTGGACAAATCTCTCTCTCCCTTTTCATTTTCTCTCGCAAATCCATGTCACAAGCACGTGAGGGAAGCAGTGACAACGAGGGAAAGATCAATGATTTGGATTTTGGAGCAAGGAAGAAAGAAATGTGAAAATGAACTAAAAAGAGTTATCACGGAGTTGAAAAGTCTACCTAGAAGTGAAATTAGACAAAAGGAAAGACAAACTATACGGAGCATTGATGTGTTCAAAGTGGTCTCCACCTTTAAAGATATGTAATAAGGGTTATAGAAATATCTACCCTCATATCGATTCATCTTCAACATTGGCGGCTCTCCGGTTAGTCCAAGAAATAATAAAATTTATTAGTGGTCCATGCATCTGCATGTTTCTTGTCTAGATGGATTGCAAGTCGCTATTCATGTCCTATTATATATTTAGAAAATCTTCCCACTATATTTTCCATCGTATTCAATTACTAGCAAAATTAAGGTAGATGTGTGGCAAAAATTATGTGTCATTAAAAGTCATTTTGGTCCGTTCTTTATTATAGACTATATTTGTTATGAGTCTAATTCAATGCCATCGGCTGCCCCTTGGTTCGTCTAAGAAACAATAAAAAGGGAGAAATGCAAGTAAAGTCCTAAAAGTGCAACCTTCGCTTGCTTCCCCCAAGGAGGAGTCAGGATATCAAGTCACTAGAGTTTTCCTCTTTACTTTCTTTGGGTTTATAATCATCCAAAGTCTTTACATATACCGTAGACTTTAGTGATCATTGAAAATGCAACATTTCAATAGTGAAATTAAATTCGTCAGTTTGATATGGTAGTACTTAATAGGTTCAAGGTAAAGTTTTAATTGGGATCTAGAGTTTAAATGTATTCAACAAAAGTAACTTCTCCGATGGAAAATAAATTAAAAAAAGAAAAGGAAAGTCTAATGGTGCAGCAATTGGTCCTCGGCACAACCTTAAACTGCAGCGCTCCGAGGGGGGGGGGGGGGACAACCCCGATAACATCGCGGATAAGATCGCCTTGGATTCTCCTATTCATTGAAACTTCCCCCACACAAAGGCAACGACTATAAATACATGGTTGATGGTCCCAGTCAACCAATTACTAACCAATTATTAATCATTTTTATCTGGCTCGGCAAGTTTGAATTATTGGTGCGCACCGATTTTTTTAATTTTTATTTTATTTTTGATCGGTCATACTCTATTTCTATTTTAATTTTGCCTCTCAGAATCAGAGCAAAAAAGAAATTCTTTTCATTTTGCTCGAATACACAATAAATATATATAGCATGTTGATAATTTTTTATGATCCTTGACATGTGTTAACTCGTTTTTATTATAAGTATTGAAATGAAGTTTATCGATTTAACGTTATAATATTTCACAGGCTTAAAGTGAGAGGGATTAAATTTCTAAGTGGGATCAAGACCTTAAATATATCCAATAAAAATACTATTTCTGGTGGAAAATAACTTTAAAAAGGAAAATGATAGTTCAATGGTGCAAGCGGTGGACTAAGTTCAACGAAGACTCATCCCAAGTCTCTCTCCACTTTTCATCTTCCCAACAAATCCCCCATTATATGGATATTGAAATTTTATCGGACCTTATCTACGTTATTTCAAATCAACTCCCATTTAATGTCACAGCTTCATAACACACTTACTTTCACAGCTTAAAAACTTCACAATCGAATTTTGCAATATAAATTTCATATAATTTTTGAATTTGTATTCTAATTTTGAAAACCGTCTCGATTATACAAACAAGGGGCTTAAACCCTAACCGAGGAATGGAAGTGAATCTAGGGGAGATCTACACGCAGAACCCACTCTCTCTTTTCTTTTCCTTTTTTTCTTCTTTTCCCTTTCTTTTTGTTTCTCTCCTGGTGCGTGCTCTCCCTTTTCTCTTTGTATTTCTTAAAAACCATCAAATTTTAGGTTCCGTTTTAATTTTATCCCGAACTTTTTTTTTACCTCAGAAATCCCTTAATTTTAGACTCAATGCTAAACTAGCCACTAATTTTTTCGTCTTAAAAAATTTCCAAACTTTATATTTAGTTTCAAATCCGCCCTCGAGGACGATGTCTAGGGAAAGCAGCTTCCATCTTGACAAGGGAGCAACTTGGGCATACAGGGACCGGAATTCACGGCCAAAGAAGACAAGAAAATCTGGGCAAGAAAAAGAGCAAGAGGACTTTTGGCAAGTGTGTTGGGGTGGGGGTGCGGCCTGGGGTTGGATCTTTCTCCACGGCCAAGAAAGAGAATTAGGAGAGAGAATTATCGGGGCACGCGTGAGGAAGCCCGTGTCTTTTCCCTTTCTTTTCGTTTCTGTCGTGGTGCGTGCTCTGCCTTTTCCGTTTATATCTCTCTCTCTCCTTTTTTTTTTTTTTTCCTAAAGCTCCCTTTTTCACCGAGTTAAGAAGAAGGGCAAAATATGAGAGCAATGGTGAAATTAAACCAAGAAAAAAACATTTGTTGGAAAAATTGTAAATTTTGATTGATTAATTTGGCTTTGGGTTGATTAAGAAATTGTAAAATTAATAAATTTGACTAAATGAAATCAATAAGTTGACATTTCAAAAAATTGATAACTTGACAATTAAGTAGAGAGAAGAATGGCGGGCTCAACCACTCATTCGAAATAAGAAATAGACAAAGTCTTAGCGGAGAAGAGGAAGTGAGGATAGAAATAAAATTATCACATGCTATTTAATTGCAAATATACCCCCGGATGATAAAAACAAGGACCCCAACTTTCTCTTTTCTCTTTCTATATGGTCCTAAATCCTTAAGAAAAGAGTGAAGAGGAAGAGCAGCGGAGGTGCAAAAAAAAAAATAAATAAATAAATGAAGAGAGAGAGATGTCAGGACACGCGTCACGAAAGGACAGAGCAAAAACTTCGTTTAATCTACTTTCGTGGTATTCACGTTTCCTCCAAGTTGGCTTTTCCTTTTACACTTTAATTTCAAAGAATTTTACTCCTCACGATTAAATTTCTTCATCATTTTAATTTTAAAGCCAAAAACGAAATCTAAGTTCAGCACTGCTTCGAAGTTGCGCAACTTTTATTCAAGTTAGAACCAAAGTAAGAAAAATCATTTTATCTTAGAAGATTGGAGGATGCAAGTGTGACCGGCGTCGGAGACCTGTAAAAGTCACATTGACAATGACAGATTATTCTCACGGGCCACTCTCTTCGGAAAAAATTCACTCTCCAACAAATGACTCACGCATCAACAAATTGCTCACTGATGCAATTTTTCAAAATTTCGCATGCAAAACTCGAAAATTTCGCTCCTATTAAAAGTTACTTCTAACCATCTCCCGTCAAGTTTCACTGCTTCACAATGCACTTACTTCCACAGTTTAAAAACTTCAAAATCGGATTTTGTAATTCAAATCTAATTCTAAACACTACTCCGATTAAACAAACAAAAGATTTGGCATTGCGAATCGAAATAAATCTGACTTGGCAAGGTCTCATGCTTGTGCAAAGCCCTCTTTCTTTCTCTCTCTTTTTTTTTTTTTCCCTCTTCTGGCCGTTTCTTCCTCTTCTTTTCCGTTTCTTTTCCTTTCTCTCCCGTTGCGTCCCCTCCCTTATCTCTTTATATCTCTTTTTTTTTAAAAAAAAAAAGAAAGACCCACTTTTTGACCAAGACAAGAACAGGGGCAAAATAGTCCAGCAATCCCTAAACTAAACCAAGGAAAACCATAGCCGGCAAAATTGAAAATTGAGATTTATTAATTTCACTTTGGGTTGATTAAGAAATTGTGAAATCAATAAAGTAAGAGAAAAGAGTTGGGAGCAAGCCACTCATTCAAAATAAAAAATAGACAAAAAATGGGTAAAGAAGAGGGGGGTAGCCTCAGGTTAAGCAAGAACGGATGGAACTCAGCCACTAGGTGAGGGTGCAAAAAGAAAATTATATGCTATCTAATTACAAATCTGCCCCTAGATGATTAAAACAAGTAAAGCTCCTTGAATTTCTCTTCCCTCTTCCTAATTATCTAAAAACCCTCAAATTTTACATTCTGTCTTAATTCTAGCCTTAACAACTTTTTTTTTTTTTTTTTTTTGTCTAAAAAGACAAAAGAAGACAATCTTGGCATTGAGGGACCGAAATTCATGGCCAAAGAAGAGAAGAAAATCTAGGCTTGAAAAAAGCAGAGGATTCTCGCCCCATTGGGCGGGTGATTTGTCCGCATGTAATCATTACCCGAGAGAGCTCAAAAAAGGAAAGGATTCTTCACGATGAAGAAAAGGAGATATAGAGAGACAGTTATGGTCAGCAAAAGAGAGAAAGCTTTTTTTTTTTTTTTAAGAAAATTGAGAAAGTGGTCAGAAAAGAAGAACAGTGGAGGTGAAAAGAAAAAAAATGAAGAGAGAGAGAATTATCGGAGCACGCATGAGGAAATGATGGAGAGCAAAAAGTTGCAATTTCACCGAAAGATTAATCTACTTATAGCATCTAAATTTCCTTAAAGTTCATCTTTCCTATGCATTGAAACTTCCACTACACTAAGGCAACGACCATAAATGCATGTTTAGTGGTCCCGGTCAATGAATTACTAATTTATGTCTAGTTCGGTAAGTTTAAATTATCAATGCATGCCCAATTAGTTGGTTAGATAAATCAAACCAATAAAGATATATATAATAAAATAAAATAAAAGCAAAAGCAAAAAGGCAAGACAGAACTAGAGCAAAAAAGAAATTCTTTTCATTGTGCTTAGGTACTATATATATATGCATGTTAATAATTTTTATGATGCTCTATTGCGTCGATAACATAATTTTCTAGAATAAATTATTGTTAATAATACAACATTTCATTATTAAATTAAAGTTTGTCAGTTTGATTGCACAATTTTTAATAGGCTCAAAGTACGAGGGGTAAATTCCTAAGTGGGATTAAGAGCTTACGTATATTTAACAAAAAAATACCTTTGCTAATGAAAAATAAATTAACAGAAGAAAGAGGAAAGTTCAATGTTGCAGGCAGTGGACCAAGCGTGCCCTCTTCATTGTCCTGACGCTTTGCATGTTTTGTCTGTTACTGAGCACTTGTTTGGAAATTAGTGGAACGGACGAATCTCGCTCTCCATCTCTCCCCCCACCCCCCACTTTTCATTTTCTCCCGAAAATCCATGTCACAGTCTCGTCCCAATTCTCTCTCCACTTTTCATCTTCCCAGCAGATCCACCGTTCTATGCGTGTTATCTTTGGATTCTCTTGTGCATCGACATTTCAACCACGTGAAGGCAACGACTCTAAGCACGCGGTCGACAAAGCTTGACTTATTGGTGCGATTCTGGTCGTCAACTGGCTCCATTATATAAATCCAACCACAAGAATGGGCAACACGAGAACGCATTTCCTGTTTCCTGAGAAGCATTCTGGCTTTTTTCTCCGTCAGGCTTGAAGGTGAAAATCAAGGGCAAAGTTAAAGCAAAGACGAAATGTATCGTCCCATTTTTGGGCATTCTTTCGCCGTGCTCGTGGCACCGATCCTTCTCGCCTTGCTCGCGTTCCATTTTCTCAATAAGAAGAAAACTAGTGCGCGTAGAAATGTAGAAGATGTTGATACTGGTGCATCTGATTCGATGGTTGCACCAACGGAAGCTAATTCCGATGGATCCAGTCTTTCTCCGACAGAAGCAAAGAACGGTGCATCTAGTTCGTTGACTGGAAACTGCTATGAGGTATTCTTGAGTTTTAGAGGCCCAGATACTCGATATGGCTTCACTGATCACCTCTATAAAGGGCTCATTGATGCCGGAATTGATGCTTTCAGAGACGATGATGAGCTCTGCCATGGCGAGGACATCAGACCAATGCTTATGAAAGCCATCACGAGCAGTAAGATTCTGATCCCCATTTTCTCAGAGAATTACGGTATAAGTAGTTGGTGCCTAGATGAACTGGTTCAAATAATGGAGCGCAAGAATAAGAATGGGCAGATGGTGTTGCCTATATTTTACAAAGTGAAACCAACTGACGTGGGACATCAAATTGGGAGTTTTGGAGAGGCATTTCATAGGCATGAGAAGCGTTTGCTTGGGAGGTCTTCTTTCGACGCAGTGACCTTGGAAAAATGGAAGAAAGCACTCCTTGAAGTTAGCACCTTGAAAGGAGACGAAGCCCTAGGGTAAAATTTCTCGCCGAAACATTCTCTAATTTCTTTTAATATGGGGGTGTTTACTGGCTGCTCTCATTATTCTTTTTTTTTTTTTGCCGTTGGGTATGTTGGTTTCTCTAATTCTCACCTGCTTCATTTTACGTTCTTTTTTTATATATAAAAAAACTGTATGATCTTGCTGGCAGTAAGATCCTGCGGTGCATGAATTCTATAAGTTATTCTTTGTTTTTTAGTTTTCTGCTTTAACCATATTGACCAATCTAATTATAAATTTTATTGTTATGATCCCATTCACTTGAATAATAAAATTTTTTGAACGAATTTTTACTCTTATATCAAAAGATTTTGTAATAGTATAAGATGATGGTAAAAATTTTGTTGCTTTAACGAATTCACTCTTATATCAAAAGATTTTTTACTCTTACACTCCATTCACTTGAATAAATTTTATTGCTTTGATGATATTGACCAATCTAATTATAGGGTGCGTTACATTAATCTTCGTCACAAAATTTTCTAATTATATATTTATTTGAGATTAATAGTACAACTCATTGGCAATTTTTATTTAAAGCTCATAAGATGGTAGCGTCCAAGCTTTGCTATAATTATTTATCTTCCCAAGTTACATTTATTAAATCATTGATATCGTTGATTAGTTATTATTAAAATTATTTTACAAAAGAAATGTTTCATTGGTTATATAAGATGATGACAAAAAAAAATGATTATTTTTATTATATGTCTGTTTAAATAATTTTCAACATTTCCGATCTTCAACAAGTAATTTCTATCTCATGCATTTGCATATATTGAAGCAATGCTCTTTTTTGGGTAAAAATTATTCTTCTACTTCCCTATAAACTCAATACTAGATCATTAAAGTCATAGAACATAGATACTCAAAAGGAAAATAAAGAACAACTTGTAACCATAGGCAATGAAAACTGATAAGAGCACCTATCTAGAATGATTCTAAATTCACAACACAAGTTAAACTCGCAAGCCTGTAGAATTGCGCAAACAAGAATAAATCACTTCAATTGCATTCAGATAGTTCACAATATCACAATTTGAACAACTTTTCGGATTGGTATTACGAGACCTAAAATCATCTTGCATCAAAAGTTATGACTTGTTTATTGATTGATGGCTAACTCTCATATTAGGCTGGCTTATTGGATTTTTGCTTATTCAAACGCTCTAGAGAATTTTCAAAGTCATGGTCACATCATCCCTATATCTTTAATAAACAATCGGTTCAAAATTTGGTTCAAATCCAAATTATGTACAATATTTAAATTTCATAAGTGATATCCTTTAGTTTTTCCTAGCTTGATAAATTATGTTGGAGCAACAATGGAATGGGGCATGCCATGCGAAATAAACTCCATCGTTTCCTACTTTAGACTGAGCGTATAATGATAATACATGAAGGAATGACAGCAACAATTTTTAAAGTTTTTCAATCTATCCCCAGATTTATTGTGTTCTCTATAGATAAAACAATATAATATTATTGTTGCCACATATTTAAACAATTGTCACATTTGACAGGTATGAAGCAGAGTTGGTGAAATTGATTGTCCAAAAAGTGTTGAATAAACTAAAGAAAGAGTTCAAGTTGGTTATTTCTGAGAATTTGGTTGAAGTCGATAGTCATGTGAATAAAATTATTGAATTTGTGGATAATAAATCTAATGCTACCCTATTTGTTGGCATCCATGGAATGGGAGGCATTGGTAAGACTACTCTTGCCAAAACCATCTACAACAAGCTCTCCAATCGATTTGAGCACCGTAGCTTCATTGCTGATATAAGGGAATCATGGAACTGTAATGGTTTACATTATTTACAGAATCAATTAATCAATGATATATTGAAGCCAAAAAATAAAGATCGTAACGAGGATGAAGGGACTAAGTCCATCTCCTCTAGGTTTAAATGTAAAAATGTCCTCATTCTTCTTGATGATGTGGACAATATCATGCAGTTGAAGCGTTTGGCTGGTAATCATGATTGGTTTTCTTCAGGAAGTAGGATCATTATTACCACCAGCAACAAGGGGATTCTTGAACAAGCTAGGGTGGACTACAACTATGAACATGAGGTAATGGATGACAATCAATCTTTGATTCTGTTTAGCAAACATGCATTTCGAAAGGACTCTCCTCTAAAGGGATTTGAGGGCCTCGCTCGTGAAGTCGTATTTATCACCAAAGGGCTTCCCTTATCCCTTGAGGTTTTAGGTTCATTATTGTGCGGAAAACAACTAGCATTCTGGAGAGGTAAAATAGACAAGTTAAAAAAAGTGCCTCCTAAGGAAGTGCAAGAGAAGTTAAGGATAAGTATTGAAGCATTGGACTATCAGCAAAAACAAATATTTTTGGATATTGCTTGTTTTTTCATCGGCATTAAGAGGAATATCGCATCCTACATGTGGAATGCCTGTGACTTTTTCCCAGAGGAGGGGATTGAAGTATTGATATTCATGTCATTAATAAAAGTTGGAAATGATAATAAGTTCATAATGCACGATCAATTGAGAGATCTTGGTAGGGAAATAGTTCGTGAGGAAAACCAACGAGAGCCTTGTTGCCGTAGTAGGTTATGGAACTATGATGAAGCTCAAAAGGTGCTAAAGGAAAATAAGGTAAGAGTTTCGTTTCGTTTTCTCATTTAGTCCATGTTCTACGGCTAAGAGTAATATTGGTCCACTACTTAGTGCTTGCTCTAGTGGACTGATATCCTTCGCTATTATTGCCCTGGAATGTGTAATTGACGTGATTAGAAAGTAGGGAGGTTGCTCTCTCTTAGAAAGTATTTCTTTTTATGGTTTTTCTCTCATATATTAATATTCCCTACCATATGAAATTAAGAGAACAGTTCAATATGTATACATATTATATCTCTTGTTTGCTTTATTAATTGGTAAAATCTTGTATTTCATGTATCACTTTTTCACGTGATAAATGGCCCTCTTCGCTGAAAATCTTTGTTTCTCTTTCGAGACGACTTTCACGATTTTCATGTTCTCGTATTTTGTTAAATCAATACTTTTAATAAAAACCACTTCCTATAGAGTTTTTTTTTTCCCAGCCAGGTTACTTAACAGGTACTCCCAAAATACCTTTAGACAAAATCTACAGGCCGAAGCAAAGGGCGAGATAGATTGCTCGCCACAACTAATAAAAAATCAAAAGTATATATCTTGCTGTCCCGTCAAAAGATCAAATAATACTCAGATTCCAGAAAACTATTAAAAAAAAGTCATGTATAATTCGGCGTGTCAACAAGTTTCACGGATATATCACCAAAAAAAAAAAAAAAAAATTGGCCAAAGTGCATGCTCTTGAGAAATAACAAAAGATGAAGAATAAAAGTTACTCGAAACAAGCCTTTTTGAGTTATTTCAATTATCCGAATCGATGGCGAGAAATTAATTTCTTTCATCAAAAACGGTTAGGCCGGGATCTCGTGGCCTCTTTATTTTCCCCCTTCCGTTTTGAATTTTGGAGTTGTCAGAACGGTTATTTCCATTTTGAAGTGTTATGAATGCGTTGAATTTTTTTTTTTTTTTAAAGGAGTTTTATGTCTAACTATATATATATTTGCTAGAATTCTCCTTAATAACACCGAATCTGTGGTAAGTCTTGCTCGCCGACTCGCTGCTTCTGAGGTTTTTCTCCCTTTTATATATCCTTTCACCCATGCATTGCTTAATAGAAAAAAGTCTCCTTAATAGAAATATAAAATTGACCAAGTAAAATTTTGATTGTGTACTTTGCAATTTGATTATATTCTGTGCTTTGCATGCATGTCTTAACTAGTGTGATAATGAAACTACAGTTCCAGAAAGAAGAAAATTACAAGTTGTAGAGTTTTTACTCTACACGAGCCATTACATCATAATTCTTTTTAAGATCCGGATGCGTATGGCCAAATTTCAAAATGGAAGTCAATATCCTTCACTTTGTGAGCCTTTATAATTGTAGTTTATTGGCATAAAAAGAAAATCATATCTTCACATTGCTGGTCTCTTGAACAAATTAATACACATCGATAGCATTATGAACAAATGATATTCGATGACTTTAGTTGGATATAGTACTAATGAACATTGATTCTTGCTTATAGGGAACGGACAAGATTGAGGCGATTAACTTGAGTAAAGGCAGCCCAGGAGATGGTGACATTTACATAGAAAAACAATTTAAGAATTTGATGAATCTAAGATATCTTCACATGATAAATGCACATCTCAGTGGAGATTTTAAGGACTTAATGAAGGGGTTAAAATGGCTTCAATGGCAAAATTGTCCCGCAAGTTTTGAAGTAAACACTTTTGATGTAAAGGAATTAGCTGTACTCGAATTGCAAGGAAGTAAGATAAATGAGAAATGGCGAGGATGGAGTTTTTTCAAGGTAAGAATTAAAGTCTTTTTTTCCCTCTCCTTTTATGCTTTCTTTTGAATCATAATGACTCTACACTCACCCATCGACATTCATTATTGTTTTTTATTTTTATTTTTGGTAGATGGCAGAGAAGCTTAAATATCTAGACCTTTCATTTTGTCGATACTTGGAAAATACTGACTTCCTCTCAGCTTTTGAGAAGTTAGAGGTTCTCATCCTTGCTGGAGGTTGCGAAAACTTAGTCGATATTAACCTTCCAAAATCCGGGAGGCTGCAGGTTTTAGTAGTTGGAGGCTGCATAAACTTAGCTAAAATTCAAGACCTCGATAGGTTGGAGTTTTTGGAAAAGCTATATATCGAAGGGTGCACTTCAATTGAAAGGCTTTACCTTCCAAAATTCGGGAGGTTGAAGGAATTAGAAGCTGGAGGTTGCGAAAATTTAGCCGAAATTTAAGGCCTTGATAGATTAGAGTTTTTAGAGAAGCTAAATATTGAAGGGTGCACTTCAATTGAAAGGCTAGATCTTCCAAAATCAAGGAAGCTGAAGGAATTCAAAGCTGGAGGTTGCAAAAACTTAGCTAAAATTCAAGACCTTGATAGGTTGGAGTTTTTGGAAAAGCTAAATATCGAAGGGTGCACTTCAATTGAAAGGCTTTACCTTCCAAAATTCGGGAGGTTGAAGGAATTAGATGCTGGAGGTTGCAAAAACTTAGTCGATATTCAAGGCCTTGATAGGTTGGAGCTTTTGGAAAGGCTATATATCTCAGGGTGCATTTCAATTGAAAGTCTAGACCTTCCAAAATCCGAGAGGCTACGGGTTTTAGTAGCTGGAGGCTGCATAAACTTAGTCGAAATTCAAGGCCTCGATAGATTGGAGTTTTTGGAAAAGCTATATATCCAGGGGTGCGCTTCAATTGAAAAGCTAGATCTTCCAAAATCTGGAAGGCTGAAGGAATTAGATGCTGGAGGTTGCCAAAAATTAGTCGATATTCAAGGCCTTGATAGGTTGGAGCTTTTTGAAAGGCTATATATCTCAGGGTGCATTTCAATTGAAAGTCTAGACCTTCCAAAATCCAAGAGGCTACAAGTTTTAGTAGCTGGAGGCTACATAAACTTAGCCGAAATTCAAGACCTCGATAGATTGGAGTTTTTGGAAAAGCTATATATCCAGGGGTGCGCTTCAATTGAAAAGCTAGATCTTCCAAAATCTGGAAGGCTGAAGGAATTAGATGCTGGAGGTTGCCAAAAATTAGTCGATATTCAAGGCCTTGATAGGTTGGAGCTTTTGGAAAGGCTATATATCTCAGGGTGCATTTCAATTGAAAGTCTAGACCTTCCAAAATCCGAGAGGCTACGGGTTTTAGTAGCTGGAGGCTGCATAAACTTAGCCGAAATTCAAGGCCTCGATAGATTGGAGTTTTTGGAAAAGCTATATATCCAGGGGTGTGCTTTAATTGAAAAGCTAGATCTTCCAAAATCTGGAAGGCTAAAGGAATTAGATGCTGGAGGTTGCCAAAAATTAGTCGATATTCAAGGCCTTGATAGGTTAGAGTTTTTAGAGAAGCTAAATATTGAAGGGTGCACTTCAATTGAAAGGCTAGATCTTCCAAAATCAAGGAGGCTGAAGGAATTCAAAGCTGGAGGCTGCAAAAACTTAGCTAAAATTCAAGACCTTGATAGGTAGGAGTTTTTGGAAAAACTATATATTCAAGGGTGTGCTTCAATTGAAAGGCTAGACCTTCCAAAATACAAGAGGTTGAAGGAATTAGAAGCCGGAGGTTGCAAAAACTTAGTCGAAATTCAAAGCCTCAATAGGTTGGAGTTTTTGGAAAAGCTATATATCCAAGGATGCACTTCAATTGAAAGGCTAGACCTTCCGAAGTCTGGGAATCTAAAGGATTTACAAGCTGGAGGTTGTGAAAACTTAGTTGAAATTCAAAACCTCAATTGGTTAGAGTTTTTGGAATAACTAAATATTGAAGGGTGCACTTCAATTGAAAGACTAGACCTTCTAAAATCCGGGAGGCTGAAGGAATTAGAAGCTAGAGGTTGCAAAAAACTTAGCCGAAATTCAAGATCTTGATGAGTTGGAGTTTTTAGAAAAGCTATATATCCAAGGGTGCATTTCAATTGAAAGGCTAAACCTTCCAAATTCCGCGAGTTAGAATTAGATCTGAAGGTTGTGATAACTTGTAGAAATTCAAGACCTCGATAGGTTAGAGTTTTTGGAAGAACTGAGTATTATTGGATGCAAGTCATTCAAAACAATTCCAGAATTATTGCAAACACGGAACTATCAAGAAAAAGCCATTTGCATACAACACAACAATAGAATTTGTATCAAACTATACATACGACTTGGATGATGAGTAATATACTGGAAATGATCCATATTTTCTAACAAAGGCACATAAAGCAAGTAAGTTACCTTCGCTCTTTTGCGATCTACGACCCAATTTTCATTTGCATTTTTGCTTGCATTATCTTTCAAGATTTATGATATTGTCATTATTATCTCCTGGTTGACAGTGTCATCATTGTTTTCTTACTTGAATTCAAGGAATCCAAGGGAGATGTTCATGGAAATTAATGTGTGCTTTGGCAAAATGATTCCGCATATCATACCAATAGCGGAATTAGACTAAATGGCTTTCTAAGCGCATCATTTGTCATTAGTCTTCAAGTAAGATCATTTATCCTATGTTGAAAAATAAAGATTCTTGACGTTTGATTGATTCTGGAATCCTAGAAGTATTGAATAAAAATTGAGGTAAACAAGTATTTGATAGCATGCAAAAGGTCATTGTATAGGTCGAGAAATGCTATATGACGGTAGTTCTAATGTGAGGTTTTAATTTGCTCTATGCACACCATGCAATTCATAACTGTATGTTTCTAAGGTACACTTAAGAGTAAATTCAAGGTGCAAAAGAAGCATGTTGATAGGGCATCTCTCAGTATGCATAAACTACTAACATGGGATAAAATTTGTCCAGCCATTGTGTTCCACACATTTTATCTCACAGAATTGTTTGCATTAGTTGATTAAGGTAATCGTGTTAGTTTAGAAATGATAAATGCAAGACCAAGCTCTTCTCCTAGTCGTGTTTTCGTGAGTGAACTAGTAAATAGGGCAGAAGTAGAAGCACAAGCATTCCGAATTATTCGGATCAATCAAGAAAATTGCAATTCGAATTTTCCTGACTATGGATCCATGTTCCTTTGGTTTGAATCCAGGATACACCTACTCCAAGGCTAATGATAGATTATCCCAAAGAATGCATCTTGATGTTTGTAGAGTTGGTATACCCATCTGTCAATGCCTAAACTTATGAGCCAAGCAAAACATATAGAATGTCTTTTGACATTATCGGCTGTACTATGAAATAATTCCTTATATTGTGCATAAGCTCTTATTAGTTCGTTTACTTGCTAGAAAGAAAAGCACAAGAAGCATTTCCACAAGTTTCCTGAGAAAACTTTTCGGTATCCTATATGCCACTCGAAAATTTTCTTGCATTAATTTTAATGCATGAATAGAACATAATAATAAGGAAAAGAATCATACTATGTCCCCTAAAAGTAATTGATACACTATCTTAATTGATTAAAGATTCTGTGGTTGATGATGTTAGATGCCCCGTTATTGGATCCAAAGAGTTCGAAAAGAATATCGAGTTTAACAAACAGAGATACATAAATTCTGGAGTATCATTAGTAATTCATTAATGTTAATCGTTGGATTGATTTCATCTGACTCATTGGCAGGATTCAGTTATTACTCGATTGGTTGATATAAATGCTGAAATACCCAAGAGAGCTTTTGCAAGGCACTTCTAAAGGAATCGAAATCATCAAAGGATCAGGAGCTCGATGTTTCCTAAACTTCTCCAAACTCTGACAGTGCATCCCTGGAATGGTAAAGGTTGTTTGCATATTGTCATTCCACATTGCCCTGTAATCAAGTCTCTCTCTCTCTTCCTTATTTTCTCTCCCGCTTTTTCCTTTTCTGCAGTTTTCTCCGCATACTTTCGGACTCAAGTGGACTTTTCTCACTCTCTCGCTCTTCCATTCTTCATCTCTGCTCTTCAACAGCCTCCGTTCCCTATCTAGCCCCAAGCTTTCCTCTGGGTTTGGAGCTCTATCCTTCGGAAGTTCTTTTAGCTCGCATCCTTGCGATTTGTTCCAGTATTGGTGTTGCATTTTCGGCTGCTCGCAGAGCTTTTTAGTTATGGAGACCGATGAAGGACCAGCACGTGCTTCCGTTTCAGCTTCAGTTTGACAAGCTGGCTTCTGAGGTTCAGCTCCCGGTGTTCTCTTGCAACCAAATGGGCAGTCAACTTGATTATTCCGACTTGGTTTTTGAAGTTTGCTTGATTTCCTATTGGCAGTTGAAGATGGCAAAGTGGAATCTGGAGAAGGATTTGCTGGCGATGGTCACGGAGGACTCGAAGGTGGTGCTTCATCGCTTCAATTGGCAGAGGCTTTGGACAGTCTTCCTTGGTAATTGCTTCGATTAGAGAAAGTTCTTAATTCAGCATGTTTGTTTCTTCAACGATGGCTTGGTGCATTCTTTGAGTCATTGACCTTATCTCGTTTTATTTCTTTCGGTTTTCCCAAATGTGCTCTTCTTTCATTTCCCGAGAGAACCTTTGTAATTGCCAACCTAGCTCGATTTGCGTTCAATGGGGAATTGGACAAATATAGGGGTGAAGTGCTTGAAAGTCTAAATGAGAACATAATGTCGAACTAAAGAGTTGGTGTTTTACAGAAAAACGATGAATGAATGAAGGTGATGCAAGTGGAAATCTAGAGGTGACTTAGTTGCAAATAAAGAAGTCCAAACTGACATCAGCTGAATAGAGGGACTTTAGTTATAGGCGTGATAGATCCCTATCAACTTTCTTACAAGGTTGGTGCCTTAGGAAATTTTTTCCCTAACTCAATCAACAGTCATATAGACCAACCGGAAGTGTACCATACTGCTGTATTGCCATCTTGTTTCTCTTCTGGGTACACCAGTTAAAGTGTCCATGAAAATAAAGAATTTGAATCGGAGAGGATGTCATTTGTGCTAGATAGACTAGCTATGTTAGATGCAAAAAGGCTTGACTCCCCAATGGAGTTGGCAGGTTTAGGCCCTACAGAATACCATCTCAATGTTGCCAAGCATATATATGGTCTTCCTTAGATTTCTAATGCGAACTCCCATAATGTAATGCTACTTCTGGCTCCTCTTCTTCCTCTTCATAGTTTTCCTTGGAAAGGCTATATTTGTACAATGTGAATGTCTTCATAACTAATAGACAAAATCGACACTTAGTAAGCTTAAGGCTTTAACATTGATGAAGATATGCACATTGTACATACTGTATTAGTTATGCTGTGTCGATCACAAATTACACCATACAAATACCCTTAAGTCCTGGTTTTACATAAAAACTTCAAGTAGTACAAAATGTGACCGACATATCTTCATCAATGTTAAAGCCTTAAGGTTACAAAGTCCTGGGTATCATAAAATCTTGTATTTGTATGGTGTAATTTGTGACCAATACTTAAAAACAATTCATAGACAATTTATTGTCATAAAACTTATTGAACTAAATATAAACAGGTCAAGGTAGGTCACGTTGCTAAACAAGTTGGGACAATTGTTTTGTTAGATTACATGACATGACACGATTACCACTCATGGTCACCCAAAATTGTAGCATGAAAAGATAAGTCATGACTAAAACTATTAAATCTAATAAAATTAGGAAGTTTGATATAGTGTTTATGATTGGTATTCTATGGCAGATGTTTCACCTTTACAAGAGTGACTTCTCCAAAAAAATTGAATGAGACCAGAGTTTTGAGAGAATCCCGAATTCATATATACACTCTATATGACTTTTCAAACACTTTTTTCGCGTCCTCTCCACTTGCTACTTCATGAATCAGAAAGTTTCAGACCTGAAAGCTTTACAATATTAATTAATGGTTTATGGAGACTAACATGCAATCCCTTATAAGGCCAAGAAAAGGGTTGTGTTGTGGGATAGTATATCTACCTTTGAAAATTATTAGTTTATATCATAGACCCCTCATTAGTAATATGCTTTTTTAGGGACTGTCGATTACAAATCAATTGAAGGGAATAATGGAGGAAAGCATTGTCTTTAAGGAAAGCCTGTAGATTCATGTGCAATTGTAGGGCTTAAATTTTAAAATTACACATGATTAGATCCAAATCTAATTCCCACTAGACACAATCCGATACAAACTGCAGAGATGTCCCTAGCAAATATATTTAAACAAAGCATTCCAGCTAAGGTTCATTGAACATTTTTTCCTTCTTGTTCAATCAGTGTTTAGAACCACCTATAATTTATATTATCTTGGTTAGAGCATGTCTAATTGCTAATTGGATTAATCCCTCCCTGTCCTCCCTGACTATAATTGGTGGTTCTGCCTGTTTATTTTAGTAATAAAGAAAGAGAATGGCAAGAACCCTGAGATCTTCAAGCTCTCTCTCTCTCTCTCTCTCTACAGTATACATGGAAATGTGAAGAAAACTGCATTTGTGTTTAATTCAATATTAATTAATTTAAGTGGAATGTCACATGGTTATGTGAAAAGAAAAATGATGCTGATTCTTTTCCAACAATTAGCATTATTAGATTGGGGTTCACATTTACACAATCTGAAATAATTTAATTTTTTTTTATGTTCCTATAAATCAATTTATATAATTCCTTATTGGTTGAGGAATTTTCCTAGTTGGACTTATAACAAAAAAAAAAATCTGCTACATAATAAAAATAGGAACCTATTAAGACAGAATAAGATAAAATATTACGATTTTTTTTTTTTTGGGTCGAACGTTACAATCTTAAGTCGCAATTGACATTTTCAAAGAAAAGAAATCAGTGTTCACTCTTTTAGCCAACCAAAAAAATTCTTTACGGGTTGCCCCAATGTGAAACCGAATTTAAATAATAAAAGTTAAGAAAAAAAGAATTGGTGGGTGGGATTTTGGAGCAGAGGACGTGGTTTGGTCTATCTTGGGGACCCCATATCAATCATGACTTCTATCAACCGGCCAAAAGCTTTCGAAACAAAAACCCACGTGTTCTTGAAGCACATCACATGACAAAAATCCAACAAAAGCAAAAACAATGAATAAATGAATAAAAGTAATAACGCTACAGTGAGAAAAAGAGATTTCCGGCCCATCACCCAATCTACTTTGCCTAATAAATTCATTTTACTCTATGCACAAAAATTTGCTGAACTCGGCAGATTTAAAAGTGCTACCATCGCAGAATAATGTTTATGCTCCTTAAATTAAAATAAAATAAAATAAAGAAACATTATTTATGGGTCTTTTATTCTTTAATATTGTGCCATCCTCTATTTTGATGATGATTAATGTCACAAAAAATCTTATTAAATTTTTTTTAAAGTATCATTCGCAGCTCAAATAATAAGGTAAAATCATGTATAAAAAGGGAAGGTTAACACATTATTTTGCTTAAAACAGAAGCCATCAATAAACAAAATAATTGAAAAATTTATCACTCATTTGCAGTACAAGATGACAATACGACAAGGAAAAAGAGATGTCAAAATTACATTGCTAACGCCAAAGCATTCACAACTTTTAATCCAACAATCTCACCTTTCTATCATCTTAATCATCATGTGATATGTACGTACTTGGTTACGTAATCAGTTCTTGAATAATTATTATTAATGATTTGTTTAGGCAACACAAGAGTTGGTGGGTGAGGTCAAAAAGGGCAAAACAGACGAGTTCAAAAGCGAAGGGGCTCACTTCAATTATAATGAATTTGAAGGGCGTAGTGGAAAACTTCCATCTCTATTTAACAGCCCCGCGCCACGAGCAAAGGCTAAGTGTTCACTAAAGCTCCTCAACACGTCACTCATCTCCAGCTCCATATCCAAAAGCTTCTTCAAAGCGCCAAGAGGAAGAAGAGGAAAAAGAAGAGAGATGGCGATTTCAAGGAGTGGCAAGATCAACGGTGGAGGCGCGTCATGGAGGATTTCGAGCCGTCCGATCCCGAAGAGAGGGCAAGTGAAGGCAAGGATTGTGGTGGGGTTGGCTCATTCTTTTGCTGCTGTCTTCTCTCTCCATCTCAGAAACAAACCTACCCAATTTTCGCAGTGATCAAGCACTCGCCATAGTTTTTCTTCTTCTTCTAGAGAGAGAGAAATGGGTTTTGTACTGCTATTTTTCCTTGTTTTTGTTTTTGGAGATCTTAGGAAGAACGGTCTAGCAATTAAGTTTTTTTTTTCTTTTTAATTTTGTACATATTTTTGCAGATCGAGATATAATTTTCAAGATGATTTACGGTTCTCTGTTTGAGCAACAAAGTAGCCGATATGATCTCAGGCAGATTAAATCAGATCTATTTTTAGTTCATATATAAGTTGCAATATCTAATATCACATATACATGGGTTTCTTCCATAATGTAAACCACTTATTCGTATCTTAGATTAAATCAGATTCTAGAATTCTTTTTTATTTTGTGTTATGATTCGAACTCGAATTTTCTGAACTCCAATACATTAATCGACCAATCAGTTAAACCAGAAACAAAGTTTTGTACGTTTAATGCACATGATCCAAATAACCACTTAAGTGGCTTTCTTGGGTTTATGTAGAGCTGAATATAAATGGGGCAACTGCTAATCTGACCACGTCCCTTGCCCAAACTCATTTCACTTTTTTTTTTTTTTTTCTCATGTTCACTGCGTATACAAATCGCTAGTATATTTTTGCATATAAGAGTAATACTAGGTATATTAAGAAGGGTTTGCAAAATGGGTATACATAATAATTATTTGGACATTTAAGTAAATGGACCAACGTCGATATCCAACTATAGTTTGTCATATCATTTTGTAATCCAAAATTAATAAATATAGCATTTCTCGTAGGAAGGAAAAGGAGAAGGCAATGTAGCGAAATCAAGAATGTGCAGAAGGTGCACCATCACTGGTGGTGCGGTTCCACAAATACAAATTAGGTCCATCTAGTATTGGGCGAGTGTGACAATTAGGACCTTTAATGCTATGACAAGATAAATATGACGAATTTTTGCAAATTTTAAATTATTTATTTAACAAGCAATACTGTATAATCATGTGTCATGGCCAATTGACCTAGGATTCTCTTATCCGTGTGACCTTAGGAATTTCTTCCTTTTCTCATCACACTCATAAGAATCGTAAAGAGAAGTTCTTGAATTCTATTACTTATGAGATAATAGAAATGAGAAGGGGAGACTCACACACACAGATATATAAATTATAACTATAAATTTCTCATTAATCTAACGGTGAATTTTTTTTTTTTTTTTTTTTTTGGTAAAGGTAAGATTTGTATTGAGAAGATTATGCACAAAATACAAGAAAAGCCTGGCACCACCAAAACGAACACTCAAAAGGACCAAATTCGCGGGAGAGTGTAAGGGTGCGAAGGACCAAAAGACAAACAAACCTAAGAAACAAAAGACCAAGCCAAAACTAAAAACCCCCCATCAATGAAAGATAGACGGACTCAAGCCCCAGCTTCGTTGCAGCCTTCTGTTCTTAGGATTATCCACAACATTCTTCAGGGTCGACGATTTATCCTTAACGGCCTTCTGGAGATGCATCTTCATCACCGGGATGAACAGAGTCTAATTGCGGAAGATGATATTGTTACGCTCCTTCCAAATAATATAACAAAGAGCTCCATAACTAAACCGGGCCAACACATCATAAAAGTTTTTGTCTGAGAAGCGTCTAGCCGCCCAGTCCAAGTTCTCAAGCCACGATTTGTTGCACCAAGATATATTAAATTTAGCTGCCCAATAGGCGGCGAGATTGCCAGGGACATGACAAGCAAAAAATAAATGATCTACTGAATCCGGCCTGCATGAACAGAAGGGACAAGTAACTGAAGAGAGCCTACCAACCGAAGCAAGCAGAACCTGGGTCGGCAACCTCTTGTGGGTGATAAGCCACAAATGTGTCTGGTATCTTGGCGGCATAGTAAAACTCCAAACGAAAGAGGACCAAGGAACAACGTTGCCTCTAGGTCTCAAAAGATCCCAATCAGAGGCTGTAGAGAAGCGGCCCGAGGGATGATGAATCCACTGGATTCGGTCTTCACTCTGGTTGAAGATAGGAAGGGGATCCCATCAACCAGCCAAGATGTTAATAACATACCAGCCCATCGGAGATGAGAAGGCGTCTGCTACGGAAGCAACCCGAGATATGCCCGAACGATATATATCCTGGTTGGAAAATACCTTATAAAGTGGACCATTGATGTGCCACGGATCAAACCAGAACGAAGCAGTTCGACCATTGCCAATTTTCCATCTAAAATGTTGTTGATACAAGTCCCGAAGATGGAGGAGCTTTTTCTAGGCCCAAGAACAATGAGTCGGAATAGGGACCACCCAAAAGTTCTTGCGGTTTAAGAAAGTGGAGTGAATCCACTTGCACCAAAGTGATTCTTTATCTGAGAAGAGAATCCAAATGTGTTTAAGCATCGAGGCAATGTTGTGTGAAAATTTCATCTCCCCATTTACAAACTATCGCATTAATTAGAAAAATACTCTAAAATAATGTACATTTCTCATATTACTCTTAAGAATATTCTAAAGTACTCAAGAAATTCTAAGCCCTTAAAAGCTTTGAGGTTCATTCGCACATCTTGGATTATAGTTCAGTCCATCGCATTTTGAAAATCTCTTCACCGTGATACACGACTCAAAGCGGAAGTTCTCGTTATATACGTTACATGTCCCTTGCAATGATTTAAGCGTAGACTTAACTGCTTCACACACTAAACTATATCATGCATGTCATCACAAGTTCTCGATTTTTAAAAGAAGTATCGTCAAATTCAATAACCTTTTCAATTGTTTCTGCACACCTTCCATAGAAAAATGGTAAAAGTCATGGCAATTATATTTATGAATTAAAGAAAAATTGGTGTTAAATTACTGATTAGGTCCGAATCTAATTCTCCAGTAGACACAATCCAACACAACTGCACAGATGTGCCTAGCAAAATACATTTCACTAAGCATTCCACCTAAGGTTCATTAAACATGTTATCCTTCTTGTTCAATCGGTGTTCACACCACCACCTATAATTTATGTAATCTAGGTTAGAGCATGTCTAATTTCTAATTAGATTAATCCGTCCCTTTCCTTCACAGGATGCAAGTGAATGATTCCGCCCTTTACTTGACTTAATAAAGAAAGAGAACGCAACAAGTTTATGATCTTCAAATTCTTTAATCAATTCAATAGAAATTAGGTTAAATGGAGGGTCACATGGATCACGTGAAAAGAAGAATGATACTGATTATTTGCAACCATTATCAAATTTGAATGGAGGTCATGTTCACATAATCTCAATCAGTTCGAGAATTATTAACATACCTATTACACGGTCGGCCAACGAATTTGTCTAATTGGACTCGTTATAATTAATTGGCTACATGACAATGTCAACACCATATAATAAAACCTGCTTAAGACAGAATAAGACATCATGAAGACACCTAGATACGATTGATAGAATGTTACACGTCTTTGACTGAATTCAGTGAGATATAAGACATGTTTCAATCTTATGTTAGAATTGACAATAAAAAAAATTAATTAATTAAGTAATTTGGTTTGCTTTAAGCCAACAAAAAAAAGTTCATTATCAGTTTCACTGAATGTGAAACCCCGAATTTAAATGATAAAGAATTAAGAAAAAATTGGTGGGTGAAATCATTATAATTTTCTACGTCTTGGAGACCCCACATCGATCATGATGTCTGTCAACCGGTCAAAAACTTTCGAAACAAAGTGCCCGTGCGTTCTTGAACGCCCATCGCAAGACGGAGAAGCATATCTCACGGTTTTTAATAATCTCCTAGGATAGTACCTTATATTTCCACGAATGTAAAGGAATTCATCTTACTAAAACTGCTAGCTTTTTTATTGGAAAATTTTGATTTAGTTTTTGGTGGAGCAAGTAAGAGAAACCAATTTTCTATTGTTTGGACCAAGGGTAGCACGGCCGCAACAAGGGCTTAGGGTGCGTTTGTTTTGCAAAAAACAATTTTAGGGAAAATGAGTCAACGGAAAATATTTTCCTTCCAAAGCTTAAATTCAAGAAAACGATTTCTCCTATGAAAAAATCAGAAAACGTTTTCCAAAATGTTTTAAGGTCCTTACTTAATGAAAGAACTATTATTAAAAAGAATTTCTAATTAAAAATTTTGAAATTGTATTATTACATCTTTTCTTTTCTTTCTTCTTTCTTTTTTTTTCTTTTTTCTTTTCTTGTTTTCTTTCTTTGCCTATGAACGTAAACCCTAACTCCTCCCCTTTCTCCTTCTCCTTCACCGCCTCCTCCAACCCTAGCCCCTCTTGAGCTGCCGTTGGCTTCGCTCCCTCCTTTTCCTTTTAGTCGGCATCTTCTACACCTTCTTTCTCTAATGGATTTGGCTCCATGCCAGTGACTTCGACACCAATACTCTTCAGGACATTGTCGTTGGTCGCGTCCGGAGGATCGTTGCCCTTTGGAATGGCTCAGCTTGCCGCGAGCTCTGGTCTGTTGCCATTCGCATTGAGTTCCCCTTCGCCATTGTTTGCCTCGTTGGGGAGCTTTGTTGCTTCTCTATTCGGTGCACCTGCACCTTCTTCTAGTACAAGCCCAAGTTCGTCCTTGTTTGCAACGCGTGCCCTTGCACCTTGGGCATGGTCATGGCTTGCTGGCTTGTGCCTGTGCTTGGAGCTCGGCCGAGTTTCAGTGGACAGAATCACTGCAGAGGGAGGTGAGGTTGTTGAAGATGGCGGTGATGGCGGTGGACAGGAGGAAGGGGTGATGGGTTAGGTGGAGAGGCAGCTGGGAGAGAAAAAAAAAACAAGGAAAAAATTAAAAAATATTTATTTATTTAAAAAAATTATCTAAGAGAAAACATTTTCCAATGAGGTCCAAACAGAAAAGAACGTTTTTAATGATATATACCAAACAAAAGAAAACTAATCGTATTCTTGAAAAGTATTTTTCAAGAAAATATTTTCCTTAATCATTGAATTTTCCATGAAACAAACGCACACTTTGTGTAGTTATATTGATAAAAAAAAATGACTCAATTGTATGTTAACAGATTAGTCCATTACGGAAACAAGACTTCACAAGTTCAGGGACTTGAGGATAGAACAAAACTTCCGGAAAGAGACACAGCTATGATGAGGAGAATATTATCTCACTTGCAAACATATCTAGATATATATAATACATGGTACCATATGTTGTAATTATTGTTGATTGACAAGAAGAACATATAACTTTCCGAGAATGTATCATTTTGGGAATTCCAATAATATGTTTAGGTGATACAAATTATGACATGGATCTTGCAGGTATTTCGATTCTTGCAAAAGATGAAGCTATAGTTTCAATCTGATTAATTCTTGACAAATTAGCATCTGCAATTTATGAGGGTTGCTCTAGCTATATGTGAGTTTTTTTTATTAATAAAAAAATAAATTAATTATTTGAACTTCACAAATTTCTGGAGTCGGTTATCACTCATGAATAGCATAAGAAACATCCGGTGCAAAAGCAAATAAATAAACGAAAATAATAAAGATACAAAAAGAAGAAATGTCTGGCCCATCACCTAGCAATTGGCTAATAAAATCAGATTAATTTGTACGCACAAAAACTTTCTGTATTCGGCAGATTTAGAAGTGCTGCCTTCGCAGAATAGAATTTTATAATCCTTAAATTATATGTATAGTTATCTTTACAAGCTTAATTTAATGTCTTCTATCCTCTATTTTGGTCGAAATTAATAAAGCAAAAACTCACACCTATAAAAGTTTAAAGTATTGTTCGCAGTTCAAACAATCTACCCTGTGGACCCTCTTCGAATGATGGATTTGCGTGGAGGAAGTGTCAAGAAGTGGGCAAAGCAAAGCAAGAGTGAAAGAGAGAAATAAAAAGTAGAAGCGGCAATAACAATAATAGAAGATGCAACCTAAAACTAAAAGGAGAGGAATAGGATTTTTCGATTTAGTTTTTTGACCTGGTCTGATTCTATACTAAGGACTAGGAACTAGACTAGTAATAGCTGGTTTAAAAATTTAGAATCAGAAACTAGATTGGTTCCTACAGGGACCGAACTAGAATTGACCAAGTAGGGTTGGTCTAGTCCAGTTCTAAGGTTTGCCCTTGAACTAGTGGCAGCCCTAATTTTAATATTGCTAGTCTCGAGTGCGTGTTAATCATAGTATGACATACTTGATTATGTAAGCAAGATAAGCCTCTTTTTTAATTACTATGGACCGGAGCTTGCCACTATATTTAACATAGCTAGTGCCCAGCGTGTGCTATTTTTAATATAACAATCTTAATCATGGTATGACATACTTGTTTACATAAGCAGTTTTGAGTTTATTAAGATAAACCTCCTTTTTTGTCCCCTGGACCGATGATGAACCCCTAACTTTAACATTGTTAGTGCCTAGTGTTAGTTTTTATCCAACAACCCAAATCATATATGACATACTTTCAAGTTTATTAAGGTAATATTCTTTTTAAATTACCCTAGACTAATGCTTGTCCTTAGTTTTAACATTGCTAGTGCCAAGTGTGTTATTTTGTAATCCAACAATCTGAATCATAGTGTGCCAATTAGTTTTAACATTTCTTTTTCGGTTATTAAGATAACCCTCTTTTTCAATTAGTGGTGATTTATTAAGACAACACGAGACTTCGCGAACAAGACATAAAAAATGTTAAAATAAAACAGATCCAAAAGCGAAGGGCCTCACTTCAATTATAGTGAATTTGAAGGGCATGTGGTTGTTATCTATGTTAGAACCCGTAACCACATGTAAAGGCCAAGTATTCACTAAAGTATTTCAACACATCGCTCCTCTCAAACCTCCATATCCAAAAGCTTCTTCAAAGCACCAAGAAGAAGAAGAAGAAAAGAGATGCCTATTTTGAGGAGCGGCAATATACACAATGGAGGCGTGTCGCGGAGGATTTCGAGCCGTCCGATCCCAAAGAGAGGGCAAGTGAAGGTGGGGATCGTGGTGGGATTGGCTCATTCTTTTGCTTACATCTTCTCTCCCCATCTCAAAAATAGATCTGCTCAGTTTTTCTCGGTGACCGAGCATTCGCTTCGCTTCTTCTTCTAGAGAGAGAGACCGGTGTGGTGTCGTTGTTTTTCCTGGTTAGTGTTTTTGGAAATCTTAGGTAGAAGATAGAACCGTTTGGTCTTGTAATTAACAGGTTTTTCCTTTTAATTTTATACACTTTTTTTGTTCGAAGGAAGCAGATGATTTATGGGTTTGTTCTTCTCTATTTCTCTGGTTGAGCAACGAAGTAGTTGACATTCATGTACAATGGACACTATTCCATCAACAATAGTACCCTATATGTTCTCAAGCTTTGCTCTAATCAGGAGTCATGTTATGATTCAAACTCGAATATTCTCGACTCCAATACGTTCGTCTGACCAATTGCATAAGCCCATGAAAATTGCACATCTGACCATGTCCTTGCGCCAACTCATTTCACTCTTCTTTTCTTATTGCGCTTGCCGACTGCGTATGTAAAACACTAGCATATTACATAGGTTATAAAACTGATGCTATAGATGTTAAAGATCGGTGCATAAATGCATTAAGATTGGGATAATACATAAAATGGCAGACTGTAAGTGGACAATTAAGCAAGTGGACGAACTTGAACGCTCAATTGTAGTCTATCACGTCATTTAGTATCTCATTTTTGGTAATTTGGATAAACACAGCAAGAGTGTTCGGGAGGGGCACCATTATTGATGGTATGATTTGATATGATTTTACAAATATGAGATGTGTCTGTCTAGCATTGTGCAAAAGTGTTAATTAGGACCTTCAATGCTATTGCAAGGTTACAAAGACAAATTTGTGCCAATCTCGAACTTTTTCCTATAACGATTGATGTTATATAGTTTTATTCAAAGCGAGTGTTTCCGTCATAGACATGACGATTTTATGGTTCACTTGAAATGGGATCTAGGGACAGGCTAAAGGCGACATTTGCATTTACGGGGAACGTTCTTATTTCGTACTTGTATTCTCATCTGATAACTTTTTCGTCTCCCTTTTCCCCATGGTGCAGCTTGTGCCTTTTGTACGCAGATTGGTCACCCTCTTTTTGCTCGTTAGTCGTACAAGAGTTCGAAACGAAGATTGGACATCACAACGTCATGCATTAGTACATATGTTCGTAGTAGTGTTTTCATCTTTAGGGAAAATGTGACAAAATTAGGTGCAATTATAGGGCTTACGATATAAAATCACACCTGATCAGATCCAACTCTAATTTTCTACTAAACACAGTCCGACACAAATTGCAAAGATGTCCCTATCAAATATTTTTAATCAATCATTCCATGTAGGGTCCATTGAACATGTTATCCTTCTTGTTCAATCCGTGTTCATGACCACCAATAATTTTTATCATCTAGGGTTAGATCATGTCTAATTTCTAAATTCGATTAATCTATCCCTTCCCCTCATAATTCTTAATTCATGATTCTGCCCTCAACTTTACTAATAAAGAAACAGAATGGAAACATCTTCGAGATCTCCAAATTCTTAATTAGTTCAATATTAAAAAAGTGAAGTTATCGCATGGGTCATATTAAAATAATGATGCAGATTCTTTTCCACAATTATCGTGTTAGAATGGAGGTCACATTCACATATTCTCTAGCAAATTAAAACTTTTTCAATGTTCCCTATCGCTCATCAATTTATATAATTCCTTCTATTTAAATTTGCTATATAATTAATGTCAATACCATATAACTCAACTAGCTTAAAGACAGAATAGGACATGGGAAGACATCTACATAAGATTGATCAAAGAAGTTCCCCCATGTTTGACTGAATTGCGTAAGATATAAGACATTTTTAAGTCTTACATTAGAATCGACATTTTTGAAGATTCGGTTCACATTGACCAAAGACAAGAAAAAAAAAAGATTCAATGTTCATATTTGGTTCGGCTTTAAGCCAACCAAAAGTTATTATTAATGAGTGCCTTCAATGTGAAAACCGAATATTAGAATTAAAGAATCAATAAAAAAATTGGTGGGTGAAATCATCATTGCTTGGCCCCTCTTGGAGACCCCATATGGATTACGACTTGTGTCAACCGGTCAAAAACTTTCGAAACGGAGACCCACGTGATCTTGAAGCACATCACAGGACAAAGAAGCATATCTGATTGCTTTTAATCGAACAAAAGCAAAAATCAATGGATAAATGAATAAAAGTAATAAAGGTACAAAAAGAGATAGAGATTTCTGGCCCATCCCCCGATACTTTACCTAATAAATTCGGATAATTTTATGTACAAATATTAGCTATATTCGGCAGATTTAAAAGTACCGCCATCGCAGAATAAAGTTTATGCTCCTTAAAGTAAAAAAATAAAGAAATATTATTTATAAGTGTTTTTATTCATTCATGTTGTGCTATCTTCTATTTTGTTGGCAATTAATATCGCAAAAACTCTGGACTTATAAATGTTTAAAGTATTTTTCACAACTCGAACAATACCTGAACAATAAAGTAAATCACACATAAAATGAGGAAGATCGTGCACTATTTTGCATTGCATAATTAATTTCTATAACATATGATGAGATGATGTTACAAATTAAACTATCAGCGACGTAAATAGATTAAATTTCTTATCTAATCAATCATGCTAGAAATCACTAATTAATTCAGGCATGTTTTTATTTATTTATGTAATAGTCAATAAGCTAATTATGCTCAAAAGATACGTATCGAATGACAGTAGAGCAACGCGAGAGGAAAGTGATATATCTAATGTAGCATTAATTATCAGCAAGAAACGTGAGCTTAATGTCATTATTTAGGAAAATAATCGTGTAAAGGGTTATGTAAGCACTTTAGATTTACGAAGGATAAGATAAGATAAGATGAGATAAGATGGCAATCAATTAGAAAATATCAAATCAAAAAAGTCCAAAAGACATGGGCCTCACTTCAAGTATAACGAAATTGAAGGGCATATCAGAAAATATCCTCTCTATATAACAGCTTTGTCATTACCCAGATTAGCCAAAGTGTAGCAGCCTCGTAGCTTTAACATCTAGCTCTCTCTTCTCAAACCTTCCAACCGGCTTTTCTATTTGAAAGCATTTAGCTTCGTTCGTCAGAGGATCGATTAAGCACCGAGAAGAAGAAGAAGACAAAGAAGAAGAAAGAGGGAGATGGCAGTTTCGAGGAGCGGCAAGATCAATGGCGGACGTCTGTCGCAGAGGGTTTCGAGCCGTCTGATCCCAAGGCGAGGCCAAGTGAAGGTGGCGGTTGTCGTGGAGTTGGCTCATGTGTTTGCCTTCATCTTCTCTCTCAATCTTAGAAATAGATGTGCTAGTTCTCATTGAAAGAGAAAGAGATGTTCCTGTAATCATCAAAGCATTAGGAGGAGCGGTTTGCTGTTGTAATAAAGAGGTTCTTGAATGTGCAGAGTGAACAATTTTGTGGATACTTGATCGGATTCTTCTTATTCTTTTTTTTTTCTATGGCTATTTATTCGTTTCTTTAAATCTGTTTTTATGTCAGAAATATAATTGAGACGGACTAAATTCAATTTTAGTTTGTTGCAAGTCTTTTGGAGATGTGAGAGGTTGAGAGTTTGAACCCTACTTGTGAAAATTTGGGGTTGGGATCCGCCGGTAAAACCAACATAAGGCAAACAAAAAAACGAAACTATATGATGTAGCTATAGTTGTATTGTATAATCTCTAAATGAGGGGAAAAAAGGGATGTATTGCGTAGTGTTATAATGCATTTGTCATGCACTTTATCCTAAGGAAAAATATTTTATGCATCGGATATACTATTAATATGAAGTAAACCATCGTATAATATTTGCTAAGATGGTGTGTATCTTATATATACTTATTATTTGATCTTTGAGACTCATTTGTTAGGATCTAGAACGGTAGAAAACATATTTTCTTAAAGCAACAATCCCCTAATGGTTGGCTGAAGTAATTTCTTGAAAGCATGTTTAGCTGTGTAGTGCTTATTGAACTTTTCTCAGAAAATTTAATATTACTGTGGTGATAATCAAATACTCAAATTTATGATCAAATTTCAACTCAAATTTTTTCAATTTAGGAGCAATTATAGAAACTCGTTGGATCCGAATTTTGCTCTCCATTATAAGACATGACACAATGAGACAATCGCGGCAAAGCCTCTGAAGCAAACGCAATTTGATCAATGCTCTAGCTGTCCCAGGCGAGTGGGTGACATCTATATCCTTCGGGATGCCTGACCCCTTATCTTCTTTGCTATCTCATCAGATGTCACACCCCTACCCCATCTAATGAAGCCCTACTCAAAGACAGATTGAGACATGCAAGCCAGCTAAATAGGATCATGATTTGACAGAATTTGATATGCCATCTTTTTCTTAATATGCCATCTTTGACTTATGATAATATCATAAAATGAGACAAAATACGAGAGAATATTCGAATCTTAAATTAGATCTTACATTTGACACGCATCTCTAAAATGCAGCCTCGTCGTTGGACGACGCCCCATATCATGATGCTTTCAAAACGGTCAAAACAAATAAAAATAGACAACTAATAAAACCACGTGCTCTTGAAGCACTTATCAAGACAAGGACCGGTATCCCATAAATTATATTTGTTCGAAATAATATTTATACAAAGTTCCATATAAATTCTCCAGCCTTGTTTGATTTGGTTTCGAAAAAATATCCTTAAAAAAATAAAAATACCTTTGAATTAAAGAAATTTTCTGAAATGAAAATAGTATTTGGTAAATTATAACTTTAAGTGCATTTGATAAAAATTACATCTTGTAAATAATTTTTGTTAATTTTTTATAAAGTTTTAAATACTTTTTGTTGAAGGTCACGTGACCCCTCAAGTGGCGGTCGCCGCCGCGCTACCCCTGGCTTCTCTGTCCAAAGCCATGGAGAAGATGAATATTGAATGAAGACCAAGACTTGTGTTTGAAGAATGCAACTTCTTAGAGGGTTTCCAGACTTACTTTGGCTAAAAGCCTTTAAATTCATTTTGAAATGTAATTGTATTTCTCCAAAATTAAGCAAATGATGTTATTTACATCTAGCCAAGAGACTTTACAATCCCAAAACTCATTTGAAATGTAGAATCAAACAGGGCCTTTCTCCTATCACAAAATACTTTATCTTAGGCATGAACACATGTGTAATATGTCGCCAGATTATAAAACAGTGTTGTTATCGGAACTTGTTGGAGAATATGGTTGGAAATGCTACATGGAAATCATAGAGAGTTGGGTTTTTTTTTTTTTAATACATTGAAAAACCCAAAACTGGTACACCAATGACAAATTTACCAAAAACTATTTTTTTGACTACGAAAAATCTCAAACTAATACATCTATGACAAATTAACCCCAACTGACCATAAAAAAAAAAAAAAAAATCCTAAACTGATATGCTTATGATAAATTTATCAAAAACTAATTTATTTGACCGCCAAAAATCTTACACTAGTGCATTTGTGATAAATATACCATTTGTTAAATTGGATTAATACCACAAAAAATAACTATGACAAACGGAGAGTAAAATCCAAACTCGGTAGACTAGTTAACTACCATGAGTCATTTAATTTAATAATTTGACATTTTAACGGAAACCAGCAAAGGGATAATTTATCACAAGTATACTAGTTTGGGATAAATTTGTCAAATATCTATTAGTTTGGGATTTTTAGTGGTCAGAAAGTTAGTTTGTGGTAAATTTGTCATAGGTGTATTCAATGCATTAATCCTTTTTTTTAGGTCAGAAAAATAGAGAGTTTGGTTTAATAAATTATTAAAAATGGCATGTAGGTTTTCTTTTTATGAATTTACTGTGTCGCCCTTTATCTTGTGGAGGTTTAATACGGCAAAGTTTTGAAAGCTTACGGTTGTTCCGCAGCTTCAACAAATTTCGAGTAAATGTCTGGATCCAGCATAAATTTATTTGAGTGCCGAAATCATAGAGAGTTAGGTTTATTAAATTATTAACATTTTTTTTCTTTTTTGAATTTATTGCGTGGCCCTTTATTTTATGTGCCAAAATTTGCTTAGTTGTGAATCATAAAAAGCAAAATGAAGCAATGGATTATGTTTAGAACTCTAATAAACATTTGGATACGTCTTATGCAGCAAGTTATGATATAAAATTGAGCACGGGAATTAATACTTTTCTTTTATGAACTTTTCGAGTGCTGGTCATGATATCTTATAGTGAACCACATTATAGGATTAATGCCATTAAAAATTCAAACTAATCTTCATGTCACAAAAATTCCCAAGTTGATATCTCTATCCAAAATGTATCTTTTGTTAACATGTATACGTGACAATGAATAGTAGATTTTTTGGTATAGTCAAATTCATCTTAATATCATCTGCCACGCGTGTTGATAGGCATAATTTTAAAGAGATATAGGCGGAATGCTAAGGTAAATTTAGGTCAAGAGTATTGGATTTTGTTATTTTGTGTTAGTATGGGATTGTAATGGGATAATGATGTGAAATTTTTTGTGTGATAAAAATTAATTTATGTTAAATATAAAAATACAAATTTGAGATTTTGAATGGAATTACTGCCGCTGCAGGTCCAAAAAAAAAAATGTTTTCAAAACCCGCCACACCCACAAGGTCAAGAAGTCAAAACCCACCAATTGAAATCAGACAAAGCCAATGCAACGTGATAGTTGGCAATGCCAGCTTGGTCAACAGGAATCCACAAACCCATCAAGAGAGTCAAACGGTCAAACCAAGATTGCAGTTTTTATTCCTCACCTCCAACCTATAAAAACAAGATCACCCTCTCTAGCAACCCATCGACTTCCCCACACTCTCAATCTCATCATAACTCAATAACACTCACGAGAAGAACATCAGAGAGAGAGAGAGAGAGAGAGAGAGAGAGAGAGGACATGGCGGATTCAAGAAGTTCGACAGTGAGCATTGTCGGTGGTGGCGATGTCGCAAGAGGCGTCATGAGCTGGCCGATCCTGAGGAGAGGCTAGGTGAAGGTGGCTATAGTGGTGGGGCTTGCACACCAGTTGGCCTCCATATTCGCCGTCCACGTTCCATGCGCCAGTGCTCATTTTTCGCAGTAGGATAGTGCCATCAAGATAAACGTCATCTTCTCATAATGATTGTGATAGAGGCCACAGTTTTTGAGCAGACAAAGAAGATGTTGGGGCAAATGAACTGGGTTCATCACATAGAAAGATCCCAGTTCAGAGGGAGAGAGAGATCTTTTAATCTTTGTTGGGAATCTTTAGGAGGAGCAGCTTGTTGCAATTGAGAGGTTCTTGATTTTGTAACCATAGTGTGGAGTGAAAAGAATTTTGTGGACACTTGGGGTGCACATGATAAAATTTTTACTGTTATATTTCTCTGTTCCTTGGAACAGGTTTGGAATAGAAATCCGTTTGGTAACGCAATTTGATTTTTCTATTTTTGGAATAAATTTATATTCCAAAAATAAATTTGAAGAAGAAATCAGAAATTAAAATTTTAATTTCTCAATTTCAGAAATCAATTTTTATTCCAGAAATTTTGTTATACGCACCATTGATGGGATTCTCCTTGTTTTTACTTTTCTTTTAATGTGTTGCCTTTTGCCGCAAATAAAAACGAGATGGACTAAACTCGATCTAGTTTTTTCTTGGGTACTTATTCTTTTCTTTGAGATGTTCGAGGTAGAAAGTTCGAACCCTAACTGTGAGAATTTGGGGGTGGGATTGGCTGGTAAAACCAACACAAGGAAAATAGAAAAACGAAACGAACCCAATTCAATTCAATCTAGCAACAAAAAAGGAAGAATAACTCTTGAAAATCCCGCTCGAGAGTGAGAAGAATTGGCAACAAACCTCAAAGGCAAAATGCTTGAGGATGGCGGAGCGCACTTGGGGCACTTGCCAGCCTTTGAGAAACTGCGGGATCGATCTCGTCGACTAGGAATTTGCCATGATCAGGCGAGCTCACAAGCCGCTCGGCCTTTCTCGTGGCCGCTCGAGCCCGCAGCAATCCGCGACCCATTAATCCTCTCCTGTTCGATAAAACTCCGACGAAAGAGCTCAATCAACACCGGATATCTTCGAAATTCTTCAATCATCTAGCGAATTATCGTGGTTTTCCTTTATACTATTATCGAGTTCATATCCCCTTAATTGAACAGTTTCATGTTCGGTGGAACAAATCCATTTTTAGCCCTTAAAAAGACCCGCAGAAAAAGGGAACAAAATGGCCCCCGGCCCCGGCCCCTCACCCTCACCATCCGACCCTCTCCTTCCCTTCGTCACTGTCAAGACGAGCTATATTTACTGGTGGAACTGAATATATGAAGGATAAATAGTTTAGAAAAAAAGTCACAAAAAGTTTCAAATTTCGCCAACTATGACACATTTACTCGAAAATGCTTTTTATAACACAAAAACCCCAAATTTATATCTATGTGACATATTTACTCCAAACTTATATAATGTGATATATTTATCCCAAATTTTTTGATGACATGAAAAATCCTTAACTTGTACTCATGTGACACATTCTTGACGAAATTTGTCCTCGTTCTCTTTTCGGTTAATGCTTACCACATGTTCAACGAAATGCCTACGCCTCTTTACCTCTTTAGCTCTCAGCCTGTTCTGAACGTGCGTCGGTCATTGAGGTTTTCTTTTTTGGGGGGTTTCGTTGCCGTCGTAGCTTTGTGTGTGTGTGTGTATTTTTTTTTTTACTGTTCTTTTCTTGGTTGCCCAGACGGTGTTAAACGGCAGTCTGGCGATGGCGAGGTGTCGTTTGGTGGAAATTGCAAACGATGGCCAGCGTTGGCCATTAACAAGGCAATGGCATTGGTCAAGCCGCCAGGCGAAACCTCTTGTTTAACTTCTGTGGGCGGCGACGTTGGTCGCCGGCGGAAGGTTCGCTCCACCCGAGTCACAGTCGACTCTGCTGACCGTCGTGGGGGCGAGCTGGGGATTGCTAGGGGATTTGGCGTTGGGCTGGTCTAACTGAGAAGTGGGTTGGTCTCCGGTCGGGCTAGGCTGACTGGACGGATCGCTGTTTGGACTATGACAGAAGAGTGGGCCTCGGCCTTAGTTTTGGGCTCAGACTGGTTAGGCTGGGCTTGATTAGGCCGAGCGACAATTGGGCTAGAGTAGGCTTAGTGGGTTCAAGTTGGTTTAAGTTAATTTTTGCCGGATTCAGTTGAAGAGAGCCGAAGCCCAATAGGTCTTGGTCTCTGACCCATTAGGCGCGAGTAAGGTCCCCGACCCGGGTCCCTTTTTAAATAAATAACAATAAAATATTAAAAAAATAGAAAATTAGTTAGCTATATGCCTCTCCTACTTATTACAATTAAATCTGTTACATAATAATAATAATAATAATAATAATAATGAAAACCTACTTAAGACATAGCAATATATTATGAGACATTATGAAGATACACCTACTAGATTTGATTAAAGAAGTTCACTGATGATAAAATGCACAAGTTAGATCCATCTTAGCTATATAGCTCGTATTGTTGATTGATTTGAAAATGATTTGACGAGTCTTAAGAAATTATGTACAAATTACTGATCGTTGGAGTGCTTGTTGTTTCATCTCTTTTTGACCTAGAGTCTCTCTCGATCTATGGTTAAATTGATTCCTGTCTACACCTGTTTATATATTCTGGTCCTCCATTGCTGAGTGTGGCTATATCTTGTGAAACTGAGTTGATTGTATGGATCTCTCTTAATGCCTTGTGTGATGGAAAGGAATGAATTCCGACAAGAAATTCACGTGGATTCTTACAATCTATACTTGGCATGGACAGTGGTCGAGGAGTCTTGAAGCAACCGTCAGCGAACATGGGATTGAGCTCATGAAGTAGAACTTACTGCTTTCCATATCAGTAAATATTGAGGTAGCACCGAAATCAGCAGACGAAAGCAGGTGTACCATCTTACGTTGTCTCTATTGGCCCGTGCCACAATAGAGAATCGCAGTTGTAGGTGTTTCATGGGCACAAGTGGAGATTTCTCTACATTATGCTGGACCGAATTAAACCGTACGGTATCCGCCTCAAAAACATTATCGATTTAGTGGCACAACAAGAGAGAATGATATGGCAGTGCTACTCGGACAGCACCTACAATTTCAGCTGATGTGACCTTGTGGAAATGATAGTTCTCAACGGATACTTCATTATCGAGCCCTTCTGTCAAACCGCAAAATACAGCTCGACAATATTCTATTCAAGAATTCATTCATGACTGCTTGGCTTGCATGAGATATGTATGACAGGAGAATCAAGTACCTTATTCTGTTCTCGAAAATTTGTTTGAGGTAGGGAATGTTCCAAAAGTAACCAAGTCCATGGGCGATCTTGCCTTCAATTTCTTCGAAGTGTTTTTGATCTTCCTAACAATGGCAAGAAAATAGGGTGCCTCTAAAAGGAGTTCATTTGCTAGATACATATGGTCTGACGTTAATGTTTTGGAAGTCAGTTATCTAGTAGACGGAGCTCATGTTATGCTGTTATTACATATGTTTACGAGCTAGTTGGAATTGAATCCAAGCCCAGGCAAGCCAAGACCTTTCTGGGAGCACATTTGACAGCGAACACAATTCAGGAAGGTCCTACCTTGCCTCGGATTGAATCTAATTCTCACTTCATGGAGCTTGGAAAGAGATCTAATAACAGCATAAGATGAGCTCTCGTCTATTCGGTAACTCAGTTATTGCTCTCGAAACACTAAGGTCAGACGAAATGTATCTAGTAAATACACGTTTTTGTTTAGGCACGCACTTCCCTCGCCATTGTCGGGAAAATCCAAAACACCGGAAGAAACTGAAGGCAAGATCACCCACGAGTTGGTTCCTTACGGAACATTGGTCGCCGCAAACAAGTTTTTGAGAACAAAATAAGGTATTTGATTCTCCATTCGTACAAAGTCTCGTGCAAGAGAAATAATCATGAATGAGTTCATCAATAGGACTTTGTATGCATTTTGCAACTTGACGGAAGAGCTCGATTATGAAGCATTTGTTGAGAACCGTCATTTTCGCGAGTCAAATCAGTTGAAATTCTCGGTTCCGTTTGAGTGGCAATATCGGATCATTTTCGTCTTGTACTTTTTTTAATTTTCTTTTTCTTTTTTCTGTTTTTCTTTTTCTCTCTTCCCTCAGCTGGCTGTGGCGGAAGTCGCCGGACTCAGACAAGGGTCAACGAGAAAAGAAAAAAAGAAAAAGGATATAAAAAATCAAAGAAGTTGAAAAACATAGTTATAATTTTTTTGACTAACATAACCCTTCTTTGATAGCCGAAGAAGTCACTAGCCGATCAAAATCTCTTATTTGAGGAGAAAATTACCAAAAAAGTCATAAATTTATTGCAACTATGCAAATTTAGTCATAAACTTATGTTTTTTTACCAATTGAGTCCTAAATTTTTTGCAATTATGCTAGTTCAGTCTTTTCGACCAATATTGCCGGTTGGCGCTGAGATGGCCGTTGACCGGCACTAGCGACAATTTTTCTAATAATATTTTATTTTTCAAATTATTTTATTAATTTTTTATATATTCTTTTTCTCCCTCCCTCTTCCTTTGGCTTCGGCGACTGACCAAAAGGAAGGGCTGACTAGTCGCTAGACTGAGGTAGCTGGGTGAGTTCGCCCAGCCACTAATGAGGAAAGCCCTCACTATCCCTAGGTCTGGCGAGGGTTTGCCTGCGATTTTTGGCCCAGCCATTGGCAAGGCAATCCCTTGCTAGATCCAACGAGGGGGGCCTTGTCGTTGCTAGGTCTAGTGAGACGAGCACTCATCGGATTCGGCAGGGGCTCGCATCGCCAGTGGCTGGGCAAGCTTGCACGGCTACCTTAGTCCGGCGACTAGCCATCCCTTCCCTTTGGCCGGTCATCGGAGCCAAAGGAAGGAGGGAGGAGGAAAAAAGAAGAAGGAAAGAAAAGATAAAATAATTAATAAAATAATTTGAAAAAAATATATTATTAAAAAAATTGTTGTCGGTGCCAGTCAACAATCAGCCAATTTTGGCCGGAATGATTGAACTGGAACATTTACAAAAGATTTATGACTTAATTGACTAAAAAAATAAGTTTAAGACTAAATGAATAGGTTTAAGACATTTTTGGTAATTTTCTCATTATTTGAGATAATTTTGACATTTCAAATCCTTATTTGAAACAATTTACTTCAGCCATTATTTAAAAAAATGATGGCATTTGAGACTAATTTTAAAGTATTCGCACAATGTGCATCTAATAATTCATTTGTTAATTAACAATTGAAAAGGCAAGATAGATTGTCACATGCATATTACAAGTATTGTTAGATTTAACTGAGTGTATTAATTACCGTACGTCAAAGCTCCTGTATTATTGTCACAGGCAAATTCAATAGGGCCTAATTCCTGTAAAAGAGTTTGATTGGAACTAAGCCGAGCTTGATCGGTACTTTTCTATGCGCGCATCTCTCTCCTTTTGAGGATCTCTCCCTCGCGACCGATCTGGAGACGCATTCAGGAAAAAGCAGAAAGTTGGACAGGTTCTATAATGCGACAGAAAGGTCGAAGGCATCGGGGAAAAAAATAGAAATCAGACGCGTCTCAACAAAAGACATGTCTGTGACCCAAAAACAAAACAAAACAAAACAAAACATATGTCGACATGTCAATTCCCAAGGTGGTCACAATAATCGACATGTGACATTTTCCAGACTTTTGCAAAAGGAGAAATGGAGGATTGGAGTGCTTAAAACGGCAGAAAAATGGGGTTAAAAAAGAAAAGAATAAAGAAATGGAGTGCTCAAAACAGCACGACTTGCTAGATATGGATCCCACTGAAGATATCACGGAGGTGATTATGGGGGGAGAATGACACGGTGTGAGTTGATTGAGGCAATCTGATAAATTCTAGTACAGCACCGGTTATCCAATGTGGTGGTGGTGGATGATGTACAGGAAGCACTCGTGCTCTCCACGGCTGTCCCTAAAGTTTCGCATGTTCGGACAAGAACGGCTTTGTTAGCTGTATATCCGCAGAGTATGGAACCAAAATTTCCACCTTCCAATTAACGTAGACTTTTTGCATGCCTTATGCAGTACGGCTATCACAAGCAAGACTCTATATATATTCATGTCCAGCGCAGGTATCTTATCATCCACTTCTTAGTATTACACTGAGAAACACACTCCCACTTACAATTGTGCAATGGCATTTTCTCTCAAGAGTGAATTCATCGTTGCCCTTGCTCTAATTCTTAACGCTTGGGCATGGCATGCCACTTCAGTACGCACATTGCATGAATCCAACATTGCCGAGCAGCACGAGCAATGGATGGCCAAATATGGTCGGACATACAAGGACCAAGAGGAGAAGGAGAAACGCCGGGCGATTTTCAAGAAACACTTGCAGTTCATTGAGGATTTCAATGCATCCGGGAATCGGACTTTCAAGTTAGGCATCAACCAATTCTCGGACTTGACTGATGACGAATTCATTCAGAGCCACACGGGATACTTGGCGTCCAAGCAAGTGAAGTCCCGCAGAAATGCGTCATTGAGCCAACAATATCCGAGTGGGGATGTTCCTGAGAGCATCGATTGGGTGGAGAAAGGCGCCGCAAATCCAATCAAGGACCAAGGCCAATGTGGTAAGAATCTAAACGTCCTGTATGCATCCGATTGTGATATCAAGTTTGACTTCTATTTAGAAATAACTTTTGGAGCCTAGCTTTGTCGAGAATTCATATACCAACGGTAACAAAATGTGAAAAATACTTTGTATTTACCATGTCGACAAATTTTATGAATGCAGGATCCTGTTGGGCATTCTCAGCAGTCGCAGCAGTAGAAGGAATCACGCAGATCAAAAGCGGTAAACTGCCAGTACTATCCGAGCAACAACTAATCGATTGCGATACTGAAAACAATGGCTGCGAGGGCGGTCTTACTGTCGATGCTTTCCGGTACATCATCCAAAACCAAGGAATCACCTCTGAGGATACATACACGTACCAAGAGATGGACGGGACTTGTGACTCAACGAAAGAGGCCCAACAGGTGGCGCAGATCACGGATTTTGCAGAAGTGCAGCCTGGTGAGGACGAGCTCCTGAAGGCAGTTGCACAGCAGCCGGTCTCGGTCAGAATCGCCGGAAGTGGGCAGGAGTTCCGACACTATGTGGGCGGAGTGTTCAACGGGGATTGTGGCGAGAAGCTGAACCATGCAGTCGTTGTGGTCGGGTATGGGACGAGTGAGGAAGGAAAGTTCTGGAAGATCCGAAACTCCTGGGGCGAGAGTTGGGGTGAAGATGGTTACATGAGGATTCAAAGAGGTGGCGAAAGTTCTTACGGATTATGCGGGCTCGCATCGCATGCTTCTTATCCGATTGCATGAGAATAATTAAAAGATATATACACAAAGTACGACCATCGTGAGACTACGAGTTGCTCCTTTTCTCCTAATTATATATTCTTGTGTCTGTCTTCATTGTTTAGCTATAGAGTATGGTACTTGTAAGGAGGCAATTATGTAGCCACTAAGTTATGTGGAGGATCACATATTAATTCTCCGTTTTGGAAAGATCTTGATGCCATCAGCACAATTACCCAATATTAAATTATTAACGTCACCTTATCATGAGTTCTAACCCCTCATATAACTTTCTCATACCTATAATCTAATATTAATTAGATTTTGATATTTCATTTTAATCCTTGGAATTACTTAGATTAGATTCGAAAAACAAATAATAATACTCTTATGTGAAATACTCCTCATTTATGGCCAAAATCTTTAATATAATAGTGATGATGATGAAGATATTAAGAAGATAATTTAACGGTAAGTGTTGTGACCTAAATTTTCCGTGACATGCGTTGAGGCAAAAAAAGAAAAAGAAAAAGGTCTATAGGTATTGCTTAAAAGGCGAGCCATAGGCCATCGGTTTAATTATGGAATTTCCTAAGCTCATACCTCGCGCGAAATTTGAATTTCTCATTTTAACATTCTTTAACAACCCAAGTATGTGTAGGAGTCGTTATTAGCCTGTTGGGGTTAGCTAGAACCCAATTAAGATGTGAGAGCGTTGTCTCAATTCTTATGCAACTAGAGATTCTCAATTCCTATGCAACTAGTAATATGGCTAGTATAAGTACCTAGAGAGGGGGGGGGGGAGTGAATAGGTATAACGAGTAATTTCTAATGATAATCGCACAATACTAGACAGTTGATAGAAATGAGACAATTTTTCCTCGTCAATAAACAAACAATGATCAAAGTAAGACTGAGAGTAGGGAAGAGAAAATTGAACACGGGGTTTATAGTGGTTCGGCTTATTTCAAGCCTACGTCCACTCTTATGCACTGACAGCCCACTGGTTGGATTCCACTATGAAGAAAGAGATATTACAGCATTGTTCTTCCTTGATTTCTTGGTGTAGAAGATCTACCACACTCTCTCAAGGTATCACTAAGTATAGACTCTCTTTGTGAGTTTAGTTTCGCTCAATATGAATCGACTAATAATCAAGGAGCTTCAGACTCTGGAATTTCTCTATCGAGCACTTACTAGAATAACTGGAACGTCTTCTTTTTATACTCCTTTATGCCATCATACCCGTTGGCACTTACCAAAGGAATTATTCCAATCTTCCCGTTGGACAGAATCAATTAAGAAGGTCATTCGAGCTATTAAAGGAACATGTCGATAGCCCATCAATCCCGTTCGCCCATACAATCAGGATCTTGGTTTCCAAGAATAGAACCTTCCAAGAATATTTTGTCAATCATCGGATCTTCAAACGATCTTGATTTCGAATAATTAATCCGTTGTATCAAATCCAGCCAAGAGATCTTCTCCAGTCGATAAGACCAAATCCTTAACCAAACACTTTAGCTTTGGATCGCCTTCGTCACTGGATTAGAAACTGTCAATGAGAATAGTCTTGAGTCTTGAGTCTTGTGTGCTGAGTCTGGTGATCTGAAAGTCTTCAGACTCTAAGTACAAGGGTCCGCACAGCTTCTAGACTAGATTGATAGAAACGTTTTGTCAGCTTCAAAACACTCTAAAGAGATTTCTCCAACAATCTCCCCCTTTTTGATGGTGACAAAACTTTCCTGTAGATTTGAACAACTTTGACCTGCAAAAACATTACTCAAGCAGTATGGATATCTCATAAAGATTAATAACTCAACTAGACTCTGCATCCACAGAAAATAGGTTAGTCTTTCATGAGTAAAGCCATACAATAACATTTGATAATGCAACAGTCAATTTCAAATCCACACACTCAAGTCAGTTAAATTCACCAAGTCCACCACACCCAAGTCATACTCAAAAATAAATATCCAAACAAGCAGATATTCAAAATCAAAGTTCAATTCAGTTCAAAGCTGGCAATTCTCCCCCTTTTTGTCATCATTAAAAAGGTGAGAAAGAGTCAAGTCTGCTTGGGAACGCGCACAATCTGGAAATCTTCCATCGACTGTACGACGCCTTCCAGCCTCTTCAAGTCTTCCCGTAGATGTGCCACCTCTACTCCTTTGGCATTTGCTTGAATTTGAAGAGCGAGGTCTTGCATTTGATCCGACAGAGTAACAGAAGATGCTTGTCCAGAATTCTTCAGGACTTGAAGTTCACATTCCAAAGCATATATTTGACCCTGCATTGCCAGAAGAAGATCAAGGATATGACGAAAATCTGTTGTATTGTTCGTTTGCGTGCTAGCATTTGCTCTATTAGATGGAGTGAAGGCAGACGATGGAACTTCGGTGTAATCGCGCAAATTTGGCGTTGAGGTGTCATGTCCTTCTTCAGGCATTTGAGAAGCCTGAATATCTTCTGGATTTGCTTGCTAGCATTTGCTCACACCTTCACTGTGATCAGGATATGGTGTAGTCCTTCCTTGCTCGTCATCTCTCCCTGTTTCTAAGGCCTCATTTGGGGAAGAGTGATGGTCATGCTCAGTAGAATCTTGATTCCCTTTCTCTCCAGCTTCATTTGCAGACTTTTCTTTGATTGCTTCTTCTTCTTCTTCTTCAACTTCTTTCTCCTCTTCTTCTTTTTCTTTCTCTTCTTTCTCCTCTGCTTCTCTCTGTTCTTGTTTCTCTGCTTCTTTTCCTTTCTCCTATCATTCCATTGATTCGGATACAGAACGACTGAGTCTTTTCAATGCCAAGGCAGAGATAGTGAGTTCATCCTCTTCATCTTCATCCTCTAAGATTAGAGCTCTTTTCTTTTTGGATGAAGTACCCATGGGCTCCTTCCCTTTCCTTTTCGACGCAGAAGAGACTGGATGAGATTTAACTGGAGTTTTCACTTTGAACTTCTCCATTGCCTTATCAAGTTCTTTCAGACGCATTTTTGTCAGCATTTTCAAACCCACCACCATTTTGTCGCATGGTCGAACACAAAGAGTCTGTGGAGGTTCAATGTTCAAGTGTCTGAAGATCTTAGTCACAAGACTTGAGTAAGGCAACTGGCCCTTATCCTTCACCATTGCTCTGTACATGTGGAAGAGAATGGTGTGAGGAAGAGAGAACTTCTTCCCTGAATTGATCGCGTACATCAATTTCGCCTCAGAATTAGACACGTCTGTCTTGGATGTTGATTTTGGCTTGAGACAGTTGATCACGATTTTGTGCAGTAAGATGTTGATGGCATTCATTCTTGTGTAGGTAACTCTTCCTTCTGTACTCCTGTCTTTGACAAGTTCCAGTGTGGTACGAGCGATTGAAACCTTGATCGGTTGATATCGTCCTCTTTCAACTCCAATTATGTCTGCCAACATGTCCACATCTACCTCATAGTCTTGGTCTCGAACACTGAAGGATATTCTATTTGCATCTAAAAAGCTAAGATTCGAATAGAAATATGCTGTCAATTGTGCATAACCGTCTGTGGTGTCAGAGCAAAATTGCTCTAGTTGAAGCAGATTGAACTTCTCCTTCAAGTTCACATTGATGGCATCCAGAAAATCAAAATCAACGCTCCTGGGGTTTATTACCCCCCGTTTCAACAATTTGAAGAACATATCCTCCTATTCCTTTGATTTGAACAACTTCGTTCTTTTTCCCTTCACTTTCGCAGCAACACCCATCCTGGGTTGGAATTCTCCAAACAGTTTATCATCGTCATTCCCGTTAGTCGAATTAAATCCCCCTACACGAGGGTCACTTGGAATGTTCGCAAGTGCTTCCTCAGCCTTTCCTTTGGAAGCAATTCCCAAATCCTCCATCCGTCGCAAAAAGATATACTCATTTTTATACCCTTTGTCTTTAAGGAAGGCATCCACATAGTTTAGTGGTGTACCTATGCTTTTCAAAGCACGATAGAGCTTATAAATAAAAGAGGGTTTTTGGACTCTTACAGGGTCTGCTTCCTCGATTATTTCTTCATGTGGTAGTTGATCCACACTCTGTGGGGGTAGATAATGGAGATTGACGTGGCTGAGAGTGAATCGGGCTCTGTTGCTGTCTCGGTAACTCTTCTTCCTCGGTGAGATCGAAATGGGTAGGACCCTCCCTCATTCTCTGTGGTCCCCTGCTTGCGATTCTTGAAGACCTTCTAGAAGAAGACATCGTTTCTTGTCGTTGAAAGATTCCTTGACTCGCTTTCCCAAGAAAAGATGACAACTTTCTTGAAGATGAACACGAAATCGAGACAGGATTGGGAGGAGAATGCCTTTTTAGGGTTTTGGAGTTAAGCGAAGAAGACAACTTACTATATATAACCCAGTTAAAAAAGAAAAAACCAATCGACACAAAGGAAAGTGAACAGTCGTCCCTTTTTAAAAATGATAACTGCCTTTTTAATAAAGGTTATCTTTTTGAAAAGACGAGATTCCGTTTTTCTCAGAAATTAAAGATAAATCAAATATAACTGAACGAATGATCGTACCTTTTCGAGATTGAATATTAAAACAACTTACAGTCTATAGCCGTGAGTGTTTGAGTCTGAGAGTTTGAGAGTCTCTAGACTTTGATTTCCTCAAGCTTCAAAATGTTGAGTCTGGAACGGATGATGTCGAATTGATTCTTCTCCAAAGGCTTTGTGAATATATCCGCTAGTTGGCTCTTTGACTCAACAAATTGAATCGAGATTTCTCCATTTTGTACATGATCTCTAATGAAGTGATGGCGAATCTCTATATGCTTTGCCCTTGAGTGAAGGATTGGATTTTTAGTAAGATTGATTGCGCTGGTGCTGTCACATCTAATCTCAGTGCATGAGTCTTCAATTCCAAAGTCTTGTAGCTGTTGTTTTATCCACAGAATTTGTGAACAACAACTTCCAAGAGCTACATACTCTGCTTTTGTTGTAGAGAGAGCCACCGTGTTTTGTTTTCTTGAAAACCAAGACACTGTCCTGTTCCCAAGCAATTGGCAAGTTCCCGAGGTGTTTTTTCTATCAACTCTGCAACCGGCTAGATCTGCGTCTGAATATCCAAGAAGATTAAAGTCTCCCTTCTTAGGATACCAAAGACCGATGCTTGAAGATGAAGCAATGTATTTAATAATCCGTTTCGCAACACTGAGATGAGATTCTCTAGGGTCTGATTGAAACCTAGCACATATGCACACACTCAACAAAATGTCAGGTCTAGAGGCAGTAAGATAAAGAAGTGAACCGATGATACTCCTGTACAGCTTTTGATCAACTTTCTTCCCTTCTTCATCTTTGTCTATCTTCAAAGAACTTGACATTGGTATGTCGGTCTTTTTGCACTTTTCCAGTCCAAACCTTTTGACAAGATCATTAGCATATTTTTCTTGATGAATAAAAGTTCGTTCCTTCAATTGTTTTACTTGAAGTCCAAGAAAGAAGGTTAACTCTCCCATCGTACTCATTTCAAACTCATCCTGCGTAGACTTAGAGAATTTCTTACACAGACTTTCATTAGAGGATCCAAAAATAATATCATCCACATATATTTGAACAAGTAGAAAGCTTTTGTTTTCCTTTTTGATAAATAGAGTAGTATCTACTTTACCTTTGACAAAACCATTATGTATTAAAAACTTACTTAGTCTGTCGTACCAAGCTCGAGGTGCTTGCTTTAAACCATACAAGGCCTTTTTCAGTCTGAAGACTGAGTCTGGTTTCTTTGGGTCTTCAAACCCTGGTGGTTGTTCCACATAAACTTCCTCATGGATAAATCCATTCAGGAAGGCACTTTTGACGTCCATTTGGAATAACCTGAAATTTTTATAACAAGCAAAAGCAAGCAATAATCGAATAGCTTCTAACCTTGCTACTGGAGCGTAGGTCTCATCATAGTCTATCCCCTCTTCTTGTGTATAGCCCTTGGCCACGAGTCTTGCTTTGTTTCTTACGACTTTTCCTTTCTCGTTCATCTTGTTCCTGAATACCCATTTAGCTCCAATAACAGATTTACCTTTTGGTTTAGGAGTCAATTCCCAAACATCATTGATACTGAATTGTCTGAGCTTTTCTTGCATAGCTTCAATCCAGCTTTCATATGATAAAGCTTCTTCTATGCTTTTGGGTTCTATTTCAGAAACAAGTGCCACAGCACTAGAATCTTCACGCCTTTTGGATCTGGTGCGAATTCCTTCATTAATTTCGCCAATAATGAGATCTTTGGGATGACTGGACTTATGCTTCCAGTTACTGGTTGATCTGTCTGATTGATGATCTCTTTCTTTACTTGAATCTTCACGAACAACTTGATGCTGGTCTTCCAGAGTCTGAGATGCTTCTTGAGATGTAAACTTTGAAGAGTCTGGAGTAGGTTCAGATTCTTCATGTTGAGTCTGACTGGATTCATTTTGCATTGAATCTTGAAATTTAACATTCATTGATTCCTCCACTGATTGACTCTTCTTGTTATAGACTCTGTAGGCTTTGTTTGATGTAGAATATCCAAGGAAGATGCCTTCATCTGATCTTTCTTCAAACTTACCAACTCGATCTTTTGCATTTTTCAATATAAAGCATTTGCAACCGAACATATGAAAGTACGAAACAATAGGCTTCTTACCTTTGAATAACTCATAAGGGGTTTTATCTAGAATAGGTCTTAAAAAGACTCTATTTATGATATAGCACGCTGTTGAAACAGATTCAGCCCAAAATTGTGAAGAAATCTTACTTTCAATTAAAAGAGTTCTAGCCATTTCTTGAAGAGATCTATTCTTTCTTTCCACAACTCCATTTTGCTGAGGAGTGTATGGAGAGGAGAACACATGCTTGAAGCCAGATTCATCATAAAATTTTGTAAAATCTTGATTTTCAAATCCACCTCCATGGTCTGTTCTTATACTTGAAATAACATATCCTTTTTCATTTTGAACATTTTTAGCAAATTTTTCAAAATACGAGAAGGTTTCAGACTTACTTGCAAGGAAATATACCCAAGTAAATCGGGAGTAATCGTCCACGATTACCAGGCAATATTTCTTACCTCCAATGCTCTGGGTTTTGGTTGGTCCGAAAAGATCCATATGCAGTAGCTGCAGTACATGATTAGTAGAGACATGATTTACTGGCTTAAATGAATTTCTTACCTGCTTTCCCAATATACATGGAGTGCATAGATCAAACTTTTGGTATGATAAATTGGGTAGACCACGAGCAAGCTGCTTTGATGAGATTTTGGCTATCTACTTCATATTGATGTGACCAAGCTTTCTGTGCCACAAGCTTGCTTCGTCTTGAATTGAAATTAAGCATTGCGATTCATCCGGTTTCACATCCAGAAGATAGATATTTCCATGCCTTCGACCCATAAAAGACTGAGTAGAGTCTTTACTGATTCCAGAGCATATTCCTTCTTGAAAGAAGATCTTAAACCCAGTATCACATAGTTGGCTTATGCTGAGAAGATTATAATTGAGTCATTCTACTAGGGAAACATTACTTATTGTGAGATTTCCAATTTTCACAGTTCCAAATCCCACAATTCTTCCTTTACTGTTTCCACCAAATGAGACTTTTCCACCATTTACTTGAACGAGCTTTATAAAGCAATTTGAGTCTCCTGTCATATGTCTTGAGCATCCACTGTCCAGATACCACTTTACTTTTTCTTTGATGGAGACTTGTATTTAAAAGAGAATCTCAAATTTTCTTTGGTACCCATATTTTCTTGGGTCCATTGGTGTTAGTAAGATAAACAGTATTAGCCCATGTTTTCTTAATGAGTTTCCAAACCATAGGACACTATTTTTCAAAGTGATCCGGGCTATTGCATTTTGAACACCTGAGAGCATTTCGACTTACAGACTTTTCAAAAACCTTCTTGAAATGATTTTTGTAGGCCTCTCTTGAGAGTCTTTGCTTGATTCTTTCTTTTACTTTAGGAAAATCAATCAAGGGAATAGTTTCCGCAGTCATACCTAAACCAGACTTATTGAAATAAGGTCTTTGAGTTGAAAGATTTTTTTCAAGTTTCTCGGACCCTATTGAAAATTTCTTTGAAATATTTGATGAGTCAATTTTTAAAAGAGCATTTTCTTTCAAAAGATTTTCTTCACTTTCTTTAAGAGTAGAAACATTCATGTCTAAACATTTAACTCTTTCTTTCAACACATTTTCCTGTTGTTTTAGAACATCGTTTTCTTTTTTAAGTTCGGAAATCCTTTTAAGAGAAATCTTAAGACTAAAACACAACTCATCAATATACTTAGAAACCTTGACAGGAATTTTAAAACTACTTACCTCAAATTCACTGTCTGAGTTTGATTCAGAGTTTGAGTTTGAGTCTGATTGCGCCATCAGACACAAATTGGCATATTCATCATCACTTCCTTCACACTTTGTATCACTCCAGGTTTCGGCTTTGAGAGCCTTTCGAGGCTTTTCAACTTTTCCTTTCTTCTTCTTTAGAAGGGGACAGTTGGGTCTGATGTGTCCCTTTTTCTTACATTCAAAGCAAACTATATCTTTGTTTGATTCATCATCATCAACATACTTGGTCTGTTGTCTTTGAAAGCTTTGTTTCTTTGAATTGAATCTTCTTCCTTTTCTATTCAGCTTTCTGAATCTTCTTATCATGAGAGTAAGCTCCTCATCGTCCATATCATCTTCAGAATCTGTAGCATCAGAATCATCATTTGATTTTAATGCAGTGGATTTCTTACCTTTTGGATCTTCGTCTTCGTTAATTCGTTCCACTTCATAAGACTGAAGAGTTCCAACCAGCTCATCGACAGATAGTGGCATGATTCTTTGCGTCTCTCTTATTGAAGTCTTTATGTGATTCCAATCCTTGGAGAGTCCACGCAGTAGCTTGTTTACCTTCATGGGATCAGAAATTGGTTGTCATTGATTTTCAAGACCATTTACAATTTCTGTAAAACGGCAAAACATGTCAGTTATAGATTCTCCAGGTCTCATTTTGAAGGCTTCATATTGACCGAGAAGGATGTTGATTCTGGTCTCTTTTACTCGATCAGTTCCTTCATAGGTGATATGTAACCTATCCCAGACTTCTTTTTCTGTAACACAAGAAGATATTCTGTTATATTCAGTAGGTGACAAGGCACAATATCAAGAATATATAGCTTTTGCATCAAGAGTTTGTCTCTTGATTATCTCTTCCTGAGACATTCCGCTTGTCTCAACAGTTTCTTTCCCTCTTTCTGAGACGGATGCAACTTTAGGAGTGATTCATTTTTCTACAACGTCCCATTCCAAAGGATCCTTTGATCGAAGAAATGCTTTCATTTTGTTTTTCCAGATGTTGTAGTCCTTTCCATCAAAGTAAGGAGGTCTGGTATTGCTTTGACCTTCCACTAGCCCTGGAGCTAGCATACTAGCCATTGATCTTTTACTCTGAAGTAAAACACTTCAAATAAAGTGAGTACACGAGCTCTGATACCAATTGATATGGCTAGTATAAGTACCTAGAGGGGGGGTGAATAGGTATAATGAGTAATTTCTAATGATAATCGCACAATACTAGACAGTTGATAAAAATGAGACAATTTTTCCTCGTCAATAAACAAACAATGATCAAAGTAAGACTGAGAGTAGGGAAGAGAAAATTGAACACGAGGTTTATAGTGGTTCGGCTTATTTCAAGCCTATGTCTACTCTTCTGTACTGACAGCCCACTGGCTGGATTCCACTATGAACAAAGAGATATTACAGCACTGTTCTTCCTTGATTTCTTGGTGTAGAAGATCTACCACACTCTCTCAAGGTATCACTAAGTATAGACTCTCTTTGTGTGTATAGTTTCGCTCAATATGAATCGACTAATAATCAAGGAGCTTCAGACTCTGGAATTTCTCTATCGAGCACTTACTAGAATAACTGGAACGTCTTCTTTTTATACTCCTTTATGCCATCATACCCGTTGGCACTTACCAAAGGAATTCTTCCAATTTTCCTGTTGGACAGAATCAATTAAGAAGGTCATTCGAGCTATTAAAGGAACATGTCGATAGCCCATCAATCCTGTTCGCCCATACAATCGGGATCTTGTTTTCTAAGAATAGAACATTCCAAGAATATTTCGTCAATCATCGGATCTTCAAACGATCTTGATTTCGAATAATTAATCCGTTGTATCAAATCCAGCCAAGAGATCTTCTCCAGTCGATAAGACCAAATCCTTAACCAAACACTTTAGCTCTGGATCGCCTTCGTCACTGGATTAGAAACTGTCAATGAGAATAGTCTTGAGTCTTGAGTCTTGTGTGCTGAGTCTGGTGATCTGAAAGTCTTCAGACTCTAAGTACAAGGGTCTGCATAGCTTCCAGACTAGACTGATAGAAACGTTTTGTCAGCTTCAAAACACTCTAGAGAGATTTCTCCAACAACTAGATCTTCTAAGCATAGAGACTTGATTACATTAATGTTACTATTAGTATCTTTTCGGTACCTAACTAGCTGGTTGTTTAGTCTAATTGATCATACACTGTTGGTTATGTTGATTAAAATCCAAAAAGGTCTTTCAAAGCTGCTATATGAGCATGCAAACATCTTTGTTTTCATTAGGATTCTAAACTAACCCTAACCTATTCTAGAAAAGGAAATAACACTCAATTTATTATAAAGTGGTGCGATAAGTAAACATCCAGATATTGAAAGCAACCATATTGGTAAACACTCAAGCAAACTGACAACTTCTGAGTAAAGTATGAGAAAATAAAGCCGATGCAATATTGAAAAAAGAATACCACATGACCTCGTTATGAGTCTCGGGACAGTAACCCTGTGAGCTTAACATTAAAAACTAATTCCAAAAGTTGGGCTAGACTAAGGCGAGCCTAACTCTACTGATTTTAATCCATTATTAGACTAACCTAAGCTAAATAACCATTATTCTAAAAGAGTGATTCTTAGTCTTGTTTAAAGTCTAATCTAATTAGGGCCTAAAGTTGTGAGTCTAACCATACTGAACTAAGCTAAACTAGGCTACATCTGCCTTGGACCGCCATGGGTTGGCCTTCAATCATCGAGCTATCAGCCGTCTCTCGAGATGTCGCTTCTCATCCATTCATTCAACATCAATCAGAATATGTCATAAATCAAAGTAAGCAATCACTAAAGTTCAGTCAATCCCCAATTGCCTCAGGATCGGCTTTGAAGGCAAACATGCGTTTCGATTTTCCCCAATACCACAACTATGAATTCAATAATCATTAATTGCCATTTGCGTTAGCATAGCATTAGGATAAGATAATCAACCTAACTAAACTCTAATTACCTTCCAAACTGCCCACCGAAAGACATGAATCGAGGTTCTAACGTGTATCTAATCATTCACATGCGAAATTGAATTTAAACATGTAATTTAGACGAACCAACCAATCAACATGCAACCAAGCTTGGGGACTAATTACACTAAAAGACAATAAATTGCATTTTCCTAATCCAATTTCTAATTTCTATTTTTTTTAATAAAAGGAGTCAAAAAAGTCTTCATTTTTTTATTTTATTTAATAACCTCTCACCTGTATTTTTGCTTTTTTTGAAAAAGTAAATTTTATCTTTTCATATTTTTAATCTAATTTAATTAAAATTTAAATTAAAAATGTGTTTGGATGAAAATATCTCTGCTTGGTCGAAATATTTTGCTAGCTGACGAGCTAGCGAGATTAAACTCTTATTTGAAATAGTTATAATTCATTCAAGTTCTTATTTGAGAAAACGAGGACATTCATGTCTTTATTTGGAATTTACTCTATGGTAGAGTGTCCTCATCATGTTTGAGTTTTATAAGTTTATTTTGGAGCCGATATGTAGCAGTAGCTATGCGTACATCCATTAATTAGTTCGATCCTATTTTGGAGTATGCGGGCATCTGTAAAAATAATATTGAAACCACTTGAAGATACAAGATTGCTTCATGTCCACATTTTAATTGAAATTTCGAACTTTCTCTTTCTTTTTTAACTGAATTATTGACTTCACCGACCTACATTTTGTCTTGTGTGGCACTACTTGTCCTTGCCAAACGTGCACTTCCTTTAAAATGTCTTTATCTTGGCAATTCTCGACGAGTGGGCTGTGGAAAGACTGATGTTCAGATTCACTTATTTTATGAAATTTTGATTTTTTTATCTTTCTTTCTGTCCTAAATCATGGACTTCACCTGCTTACATTTGGTCTTTTGTGGGGTCTTCTAGACCTCAGCACCTCCTAAAACTTTGGAATGCTGCTCTGCAAGTGCAATTAGTAACTTTTCCGTCTTATCTCTCGTTTTTCCACGGTCCAGCCGGCGCACTTTGTACAACTCCTTTTGCTCGATGAGGGAAATAAAGATTTGACATCACCAAATTGATACATGTACTGATTTAAAAAATCTATGATAAAAAATTAATTTTGAATAAAATTATCATAAATATATTAATTTGAAAATTTTTCAGATATTAACTCTTTAAAATCTCTACACGTGTAATTTTTGATCTAGTCAATGATGGGGCCCACAAGAAGAAAAAGAAAAAGAAAAGGAAGATCATCGCGAGATAAAAGGAAAGAAAGGGAGAAAGAGCACTTTGCCCCGTGAATAGAGGGAGGAGAAGGAGAGGAGGAAGAAAAGAAGAAGAAGAAGAAGAAGAATATTTTGATCTAGTCAAAGGATGGGGCCCACAAGAAGAAAAAGAAAGAGAAGACCATTGCGAGATAAACGGGAAGAATGGGAGAAAGAGCACTTCGCCCCGTGAATAGAGGGATGGAGGAGGAGAAGTACGAGAAGCAGAAGGAGAAGAAGAAGCAGGAGGAGAAGAAGAAAAAGATTCAACATGCTTGCATTAGACGCCTTGCCAAGCCAAATTTACTTTAATTCGCAATGCCCGGGTAAGTGCTTATGCCCTTGATTCTTCCAATCGGAAAAGTTTTTGGAATTAGGAGTTAAATTTGGGATTAAGCAAAGTTTGAACTACGAAGTAAAATTTTGAAGTTGTTGAGCTAAGAAATTGTTGGTTTTGATAGTTTAGAGTGCTATGGAGTTGTAGGACTTTACGGAACTCGATTTGAGCTTACATTTTGTTCAAAACAAAATTTTGAAGTTGTACATGCGTGATGGACAATAGCAACCAGCAGTTTTCCATCTCAAGTTTTGTTGGTTTTTGACTCGATTTTGGGTCAGCCAAGTTATGGGTTTTCTAATATTTCGAAAGATATTTCTTTTGACTATAAGTTCGCTTTAAATACAATTTGGTGAAAAAGTTGCAGTGCGATCAAGTTCAACTCTCAAACTTCGCATTGCAAATGACTTTGAATAATGGCTTTGGACGAGTGATTTGTGAGTGCGTTTGAGTAGTTTTATTAGCATTTAAGCTTAGTTTAGCTGAGTTATAGTTAAGGTAGTGTTTTACTTAATTTTAACATCATTTTTCGCCTATTTGATAGGATTGCGAGTTCGACGGTTCGAGTAATCTTTGTTGTTTAATCATAGGCATTTCCAGGTAAGTGTACCATCTCTTTTTTGAGTATGTAAATTCATACTTTGAAAGTAATATGAATTATATTTAGTATGAGTTAAGAAATGGCACTATTGTTGCATAAAAACTGAGATCGAGCATCTACTCCTTAGTTATTTATGAATATTTTGGAAAACGTGTTATACTAAGGGCCTGCATGGAAACACTTATTATTTCTGTTTCTGAACACTTTTTTTGTTTTTTTGTTCCTGGGAACAAAAAAAGAACAGAAATGCGTTTATGTTCTTTTTTTGTTTTTTTGTTCCTGGAACAAAATTGAAACAAAAAAAAGAAACAAAAAAAACTTACTTCTTGTTCCAGAAATGATTTTGAAGAAACACTTCTCTTCTTCTCTCTCTTCTCTTTTCTTCTTCTTTTCTTCTTCTTTTTTTTTGGCCGGTCGCCGGCCTCGGCCATGGCCGGCGACCAGCCATCGAGGGTCGGCGACGCCGTCGAGGGCCGGCGACGCCGTCGAGGGCCGGCGACCTCGCCGGAGCGTCGCCGAGCCTCGCCAACCACGGTGAGGCTCGGCCTCGCCGGGGGCTGGCGAGCCTCGCCGTGGGCGAGGCTGTTGGCCCCGTCGGCCGGTAGCCGAAGGCCGGGGACTGGCCGAAAGAAGAAAAAATAAAAAAGAAATGAGAAAATGAAAAATAAAATAAAAAATTAAAAGAAACAAAAAAAGAATAAAATTTACCAAACGTGTTTCTATTCATTTTTTATTCCTGGAACAAATTTACCAAATGCATTTTTCAGGGCAAAAATTGTTCCCCGGAACAGAAACACTTTTTTTTTTTTTTTGTTCCCAGGAACAAAAAAAGAACAGAAGTGTTTCCATGCGGCCCCTAAGTTATTGTGGAGACATGTATGCATGTATGTATTGCTTTGTGAACTAGTTTATGAAAGGATTTCTGAAAGATATTATAAATGCTTTGAGAAAGGTATTTCTAAGGGATGAGATGTGTTGCAAAAGTGTTATTTGTTTCGGGTTATAAAATATTTTATGGTTTATGAGATCGATTCTTGATTGAATTTTTGATATTGGAAGATGATTGTTTGATGTTCAATATGACTGTGAACCTGGTTAGGGATTTTTCGGTATGCATACCAATTTATGATATATTTTGGATCAAGTCATTGATAGATAATAGATGGAGATCTTGCCAATGGGGAAATCTTGGTCACTTTGTCACTATGCATTGTGTCCTAACCATAGTCATATATTGAACAATAGATTGGTCGATGGATAGACTATTGATGTGTGATTTGAGATTGATCGATGAAATGGATCATTGAAGTGGTTTTTATAAAAATTGATAAACAAACTAGACAATTGATATTTGAATTGTGATTGTGATTAAATGATTATTTCTGATTTGCATAAAGTTTTGTTGAAATAAAACAACTATTATTTGATTTGAAATATTATATATTGAGATTGAAGTATGAGTTTCTAATATTGCTTTGTATATATGTATAGTAGTTACTCAATTTGCTTCTGCTACTCACTAGCTTGTAGTTGTCATCCCTTCCTTCTAAATCTTTTCAAGTTCCCAAGTTAGCAGTTGTCGATAGTAAGATAGTGTTATCAAGTGGGACTTTTGGGAGTTGGATTTTAGGTATGGTTTAAGGCTGCGTCCTTCAACAGAAAGGACGATCACAAAATTCTCCTATTCTTGTAGGATTTCAGTCGTGACAACATGTCTCTCACTTTTTTCATGGATACACTACAGTTTTAATATCCTCTCGATTCTGTATCCAGGCGTTGAAATTTCAGCAAGAGTTCACGTTGAATTTACAATTTAACTTGCCCATGGCAACAATGGAGGAGGTCATCAAGCAGCCACCCAACATGAGATCGAGCTCACGAGGCAGCAATTATTGCCTTCCATGTCAAAAGATATTGAGGTAGTATTGAAATTGTTGAATGAATCAGCAGGTGAAAGTAGTCGTAACATCTTCAGAGTCCCTCAGGCACTCGCCGGAGGAATTATCGAGGCGTGCCTGCCTCGCATCGTCTCTATTAGCCCGTACCACCGTGGAGAATCACAGTTGCAAATGTTTCAAGTGCACAAGTGGAGATACCTCCACACTATGCTGGAAAGAACTCAATCGCACGGTATCTGCCTCGAAAACCTCATTGATGTAGTGGCTTTGAAAGAGAAAATTATCCGGCAGTGCTACTCGGAGAGCATCAAGAATTTCAATGGACTTGATCTTGTGAAAATGATGGTTCTCGATGGATGCTTCATCATTGAATTCCTCCGTCAAATTGTAGGATATGTACCGCCCGACAGAATCCTATTAATCAATTCCAATTCATTCGTGTTACTTTCTCTTGGACAGGATCTTCTACGACTTGAGAACCAGATCCCGTACTTTGTTCTTGAGGATTTGTTTGAAATGACGAATGTTTCAGGAAGAACCTCGTCTTTGGACAATCTTGCCTTCCGTTTCTTCAGCTGCTTCCTAGAAGGACCTGCTATTGTCGGGGAAAGACCAAAAGGAGTGCATTTACTCGATTTATTTCGTTTGAGTTTAATACCCACAGATCAACAAGATAATCCAGTAGACGAGAGTTCATCTTATCATATGATCAAATCTGCTTCCGAGTTCCGTCGATTGGGAATCGGATTCAAGTGAAGTGAAGCCAGCACCTTTCTAGAGATCATATTTGACAGTAGACGCAGAACCATTGGAATTCCAAAAATAAAAATAGATCATGATCTCAATTGCATCCTCCCCAATATGGTTGCTTTGAACAGTGTCGTGGTCAAGTGGACGGGCACATAACTTCCTATGCCATGTTCATGAGATGCCTCATTCACATGGCCAATGATGTACAACTTTTGCGTGACCATAAAGTCATCTCGAATCACGGCATGAGCAATGAGGATGTTGCACACTTCTTTGGTGACCTTTGCAAGGATGTTTATTTCCATGTTAAGGGGAGTTATTTAGCGTCGCATTTTGCAATTTTAAATGAGTATCTTAAGTATGAACATGCTTATTTTTGCTGTGCACAACTCCTAAATGCTTTTCATGACACCCAATGGTCAGCTCTTTTAGGCCTAGCTGTTGTAGTGACACTTGTAGGCCTGATTCAAACAGTGTACACTGTGCTGCAAATCTATCACCCAAAGTAGTAGGAAGCATCTAGAATCTGCATCTCCATATTGATTTCATAACATGTATTGACTATGTTTTCAGTGAATATTTCGAGTTGTTGATATTTTCCTTGTGGCCAAATTAACCTTGAATAAGTGATGAATAGTTGTCATCAATGAAGTGATGGTGACAAGGGGAGAGCACGAATTGGTGATCCCCTTCCGCTTGGGAATCCAAAACTTACTCTGCCCCAGGCCTAGCCACTTCCAAGTTCCATAGAATTGAGGGCCGGATTGGCCAGTTAAATGGCGTTCTACAACTAATAAAACTAAAGTTACATGACCCAAAAAAAAAGAAGAAGAAGAAGAAGAAGAAGGTAAATTAGTACAAACCATTCTTATTTTGGTAGCCATGCTTAACATCCCCCACCGATGAATCTAGAACTTACTTTGCCCTAGGCCTAGCCACTACCTAGTTCCATAGAATTGAGGACAGGTTGGCCAGTCAAATGGCGTTCTACAGTTGATAAAACCAAAGTTACACAACAAATAAGGAAAATGTAAACTGGTGCAAAACCTCCTTTATTTTGCTAGCCATGCTTAACACTCGCGTGACAAATAAATGAACCTTTCCACCCAAAAGAGCACAATGTATCCTAGAAGTGAGAAACTTTCAAGACAAGTGTGAAGCAGCTAAGATATGTATCTCTGCCATCTTCAACCTATTTTTGAGTTGTCTCTTCCAAATACCAAAGTTATTGTCCAGTTCACCGCAACTTAGAACCTGTTCCTCCAACTGACTACCCTCGTAGGATAAGCCGAATGCCAAACCAGCCAACTCACAAATATTGGGTGCAATATCCCCTTCATGTCCTGCCTTAAAAAATGTTTGCATAAGTGACGACTATTGATTCCGTGAATCATGGAAGAAGGGGCATCTCAAAATCTAGGTACTAGGAAAGAAAGCCGTTAGTATGTCATGGTAGCATGTTATGTACCCTAGACTGGAATAAATCGATGAGCACCTTGTAATGCCCTACAGAAGCCATGCTTCCCAAATGTCTGTACACAAATGGGTCTCCTAGAGGTATGTCTTTCGAGCAAAATGCTTTCCCTCCATTTTGCTTCCCTATCCTACGAAACAGCTCCTTTAAGAATTTCTTCCCTTTTGGCGGCCCGTTTCAAAAGTCAGCATTCATAGTATTTCTGAGGAAAGAAGAAGATTGAGCCTTTATGCAATGAGAAAGCGATAGTGAATGGCCACTTCCAAGTTCAAATGGAAGGATTCATGCCACATCTTGTACAAAGTAGAACAAGGAGATAAGGTTAAAGACCGCAGATCAAACGAAAAGCCACGATGAGACATCTTCAAAGGAATTAGACGAGGTGATTAAACCTGAGCTAAAGCAGGAAGCACTGGCCTTTCTGTTTGTTCAAGAAAACCTGTACAATCCCCCAGCACAAACACATCTTCCACTAAAGGTACCCTCAACCATTCGTCAACCCCGATCTTGAAATGGTTGAGAGGACAAATCATTTGATTGGAAGGTGGTGGAATAATAAAATAAGATTGTCACAGAGTTCTCATCATGAAATTGCTATTGCAGATTTAGATGACAAAGGAGAGAAGAAATCTTATTCCCTCACCTTCTGCTAGGGGATTTGGGAAGATGAAGTGACTTGATAAATTCAGAGGGTCCAACACCGGTGGACCAGACTAGGAGGTCGTATGGAACATCTGTACCATCATTCAGTACAATTTTCTTAGTATGCACCTCTTTCGCCTCTTTTAAGATGAATACCGGACTAGCAATTGAAAGCATTAAATCAGCACCAAAATGACCTGTTGGAAAAGATGACGGTAACTTGAGAAAGAAAATCAGCTTACCCTTGTTAGATGATTCATCACATATTGCCGTAAGCTAACATTGAATAACAACAGAATTTCGTTTGCCTATTAAAGGGTGTACTTGTCAAATAGTGTCGTTTACATTTTTCCAAACAGATGCGAGCATCTTTATGCAAGTGTATATGAGTACCTCAATAAGGGTGACTTGGATGTAATCCTTCACATGAGGAAAACGTTCACAGACATCTTTCATGATAAAATCGCTTAATTCACTGCTGAACTCCACCCCAGTTGGTCCACCGCCAATAACAACATAGTGTAAAAGGCATTTCTTCTTCTGATATGCCAATAAGATACAAAGAAGGAATCGCTCCTCCATTGTCCATGAAGCTGTAAAATCTTGATGATCATTAATCATTGAGAAACAGTGAGCATCTTCTTCTATTCCTGAAACTTTGGAATGTTGCTCTGTAAGTGCAATTCATAAGGTAGGAGAATTGAAGTACCTGGATTTTAAGAGAGCATGAAGTTCAACAAAAGCTTCTTCATGATTTCTCGGGCAAGTTTCATCTCACGAAGGAAGTAGGCGTGTTCCTTAACGCCCTTTATACCAAAAGTCAAGGGCTTGGCTCCAACTGCGATGACTAGCTTGCTGTACGCGACTTTGAACCGGTAAGGCTCTTGAGGCAGTTCATCGTCGCCAACCGTTTCATAGGACACCTAGTGAATGGGGAACGAAATTTAGCAAAAGAGAGAACTAGAGACGAAATTTAGTGTTACTTGACATTTCTTACCAAATATCGTTGGTTCCATCATGACGAAGAAATGAAATTTAACTTATCTTACGATGTAGTGTGAGCATAAAATAATTGAGAAAAGTATCAATACAATCTTAAACTTATTGCATTAGCATCAATTCAGTTCTAAACATTTTAATTTGACTAATTTAGTCTAAATTTTTTTTATATTAATACAAATTCAATCAATCTGGTCAATTTTAACCAAAAGTAGCTAATGTGGACACTGGCGGTCGTGTCAACACTAACGTAAACATTTTTAATAATTATTTTGAATTTTTTCTTTGGTTTATTTCTCCTCTTTTTGCCAATGGGGGTCAGCCTCGTCTAAGCGAGGTTGGCCTCGCCTTTGCCCTCCATGACCATGGCTTGTGTTGGGCACCAAAAGAAAGAAGGGAAAGAAAAAGAAAGAAAGAAAATTTTAAAAAAAATTAAAATGTCAACATTTGCACCAACCATGCCTTGAGGATCACCAACGTCCACATCAACAACTTCTGACCAAAACTGGCTAGATTGATTGAATTTGTATGAATTTGAAAATGTTTAAAATTAAATTGGTCTAATTGCAATGTTTATGACTATATTAGTAAATCGTTAAAATGTTTAGGATTAAATTGGCATAATTAAAAGGTTTATGGCTAAATTAGCAAGTTGTAAAAAGGTTTAAAACTAAATTAGTACAATGAAAATATTTAGAATTGAATTAACAACCGTAACTTAAGTTTAGGACTTTTTTGCATAATTTTCGTCCAATTTGATAGCATGAACTTATCAAACGTATTGCTTAACAACTTGTTGCCATTTGATAAAAAATGAGGTTTTTTTTTTCCCCTTTTACATGTGAAAGATGGCTTTTAGAAAAGATCGGGCAAAACCCGACCTATATATATATAGGGCAATAATTGCTCAAATCCCCATTAATTGGCGCTTTGCGTAATAACTCTCAAACTCTGAAAAGTTATAGATCTCGTCCCTGAATTTCAACAACGATGTTCAATCGCCCCTAAAACTTGAAATGTTATAGATTAACGATTGAACTTCTTATTCTTGCTGCAGCCGCTTGTTTATCCGTTTACGTAGTCATTAGGGTAGTCATTAGGTGTTACTAAAATATGGACTAATTATTCTTCTTGACGAGAATAGCTATGTTACATGGTTAATGAAGTTAAGAAAACAAAGTATAATGCATGATAAATGAAGTTAAGAAAATCTAATAGAGGATATTTTGGTCAAGAAAAATGAGTTAGTCCATGTTCTGGTAACACTAAACAACTGTGCAAAGGAAAAACTAACGATTATGCAATAGAAATGAAAGTTCGGGAAAATCTATAATTCTCAAAGTCGAAGGGCTGTTGCACAATGGATCCAGAACTCTTCATTTCGGTAGATAGACGATTTCTGTGTTTAGTCTCTTGCAGCATCATTTGCTCCACTATAAGCAATAAAACAATGGAATCAAAGACAATTATGAAAGTAATTTCCCTAAAGAAGAATCCTAATATTAGGATTAGACGAGTGAACAATGGCAGTAGCACAATGGCGGTGATAAGCAAGCGTGCGAGCAATTGTAAAAGGACGAGACGAGCTCGACAGCAAAAATGGCGGCAGTCTCGGGGGTTGCCATTGCTGAGGTGGTAGGAGGCATGGTGGCGGAGGGGCTGAGGGCGGCGTTTGGGTCGGGTAGAGAGAGAAAAAAAGGGGGAAGGTAGAGTCGGGGCTTGGATTTGTGGGAAAATGACAACAGATAAGTCCAAGATAGGTGAATTAATTGGAGGATTGATTGCACTTTCCACGGGCTCTTTCGTTTCAAAGTCCCTGTCTCATGTATTTTCACTCTTCATTTTTACTTCCACAATTAGCCCGAAATTAAATGGTGCTAATGTCATCACGTCAAGACAGAAATTTCTTATCTTAAAAGCTTAGTCAAAAGAACTCCTCCATAACTAATTTGACTTCTTTTTTTAATGAAGTTGGTATAACTTTCACAATTCAGTTATAATTATCAGAATATTGATAGAATTGGATTATATCATACTAAGATAGATGTGTTGTTTTTTTTTTATTCAGTTTACATCAAGTATGACTCTTAACTGCGTTCACTAATCTCAGGTTACTATCGCATGGAATCACCCCCAGCTAAAAAGCTGTGTCCTGACAGGAGTTGCCTGGGTATTAATTGTTGTATGCTTAGCTCAAAAGTGTATCATAATAGGTAAATATAAAAACTAAATGAATTCCTATTGGGATATTTTATACAAAATTCCAAGTCCCACTAAGTATCAACATATAATTTCATCGGGCCAGCCAATTATTTTGGATCAAGGCCCATGTATTCGATCACTTTCTTTTATGGGAAGATCCATAAATTAGAAGCCCACGGAAAAACCGAAAGCACGCTTTGTATTTTGTCCATTATCCTTGTGTTTCTATTTACAGGAAATGATATTTCCTTCCAAATTGACAATCACCAAATCCTAAAATCTCACACCGGCCATACTTTTGTTTTTTTTGTTTTTTTTTTTGGCCCATGTTTATATACTTTTGTTGTGTTCACCATCAATTTTTTTCGTACCAATTTTATTTTAGATACATATATATATATATATATATATATATATATATCTAACGTGATGATTGATGCAAAACAAAAATGAAAATAAAAACAAGAGATCTCTTTGGAGATTTAAAAAAAAAAAAATCTTTGTTACATTCCCTTATGTGAAGCTTTAAAAGATGAAATTTAGTTATAGCAAAATTTTGCATAAAATAAGAACACCTTTAAAACGACAGCAAAATTTCATTCATTTGGATTGGAAAAAAAATTATATCATTCACAGAGTATTTACAATATATATCAAGATGCCTCATGTGGATGACTTTTTCTTATCAATGCGTTTAGTATATTTTAGATACTCCTACGACGTCTTATATGCTCATGTAAAAGTGTCTCGTCAATAATGAGGAAAAAACAAAAATTCTTTGACATGGTAAATTAACAAGTTTGAATTTTTTTTAAAAAAAATAATGAAATGGAAAAATAAAATGTTCTCTAAACCGGTGAGCTTTTGAGATAGGATGGACAAAGAATAAATTGGCCATTATGATCACAATGATGGATAAAAGACTATTTATTATTTATTTTCTACCTATCAATAAGTTTAAATTTTACAAAAAACCATAGAACTTATGCAAATATGGAAATTATTAAGGTTGATCAAAAGGGTAAAAGCCACCAAAGTTCTCAAATTTTGCCAATTGTGACACATTTACTTTAAATTTTTTTGACACCAAAAACTCTAAACTTATATTTATGTGATAAATTTACTCCAAACTAGTATAATGTGACTCATTTACCCCCAAACTTTTTTTGTAACTTAAAAAATCTCAAATTTGTATTAGTATGACACATTGACTCTAAAAATTTGATGTCACAAAAATAGTTTGAAAATTTTGGTGCCACAAAAAATTTTGAGGATGAATATCTCACATAAGTATAAAAAAAAATTAGAATAAATGCATTACAAATGGCAAAGTTTGGGATTTTTTGTGAGTTTTTCTCTTTGTTGAGTGAGCTTTACTCGCATAGGGACGGAGATAGTCCTATCCGATCACGTGTTGATTTGTAATTGGTTTTCTAAGATTTATATTTACAAAAGAATTGCTTCCTGATCCTACCCAAAAAAAAAAAAAAAGAATTGATTCTTGTGATTTATGTTTTAATTTTTTTTGGGTAATTTAAGTTACGAAAATTTGCCTTTTTGTCTTCCCACCATGGAAATGGCTATCAAAATCCATCAATGCAAGTTGCTTCATTTGGCCCCACGCTTTTCTTGTCACGATGAATGGGCTGCGTATGCGGTCACTCGTGTTCTTCGAGGTGGAAATGACGACACGAAAATGTCCTTTCTTATAGACATGCTCGCCAGAGCCATACACTGACCATCGATGGCTATGAAGCCCTCAACGACTTCTATGCATGAAAGTCAAGCTCTAATCTATTTTCAATGGGTTAATACCCTCAAAAATTCCAAACCAGTACATCTGTGATAAATTTACTCCAAATTATTTTTTGACCATAAAAAATCCTAAATTGGTTCACCTGTGACAAATTTACCATAACTGACCATAAAAAAAAAACCCTAAACTGGTAACATTTATGACAAATTTACCCCAAACTAGTTTATTCAACCGCAAAAAATCTCAAATTGGTAAATTTGTGACGAATATACCCTCCACTAAGTTAGATTAATAACCACCAAAAAAAAAAAACTGGGTCTAGACTTAGAACTAGGGAGGACGGAGTCAGTTTCTTATAGGTATGCCTTCCCACAATGGGCGAACAACTCCCGTTCAAGCCCTTTAGGGACAGCCTTTTAGCAGAAAACCACTTTGGCGTTTAGTTCAGAGCCTATAAACACTCAAAGAGACCAGGATTGTAACATTTCTAACTATCTGAGCTACATTTCTCAAATGATCCTACTAGACTAAAGAAGAAGAGAAGTTTAGAAAGCCATAAAGAGTTTTCACAAAACACTTACTTTACTTCAAGGGACTCTGGCCAACACAATACATCTTCCTTGCCTTTTATAGACAGTGGGAGGTTACACACAAACAAGGACCATACTCACAGGTCCAAAACATACAGAGGCTCCGGAAATTTCTGGTAGGGAATTATTCGCACAGTATGAACAGTGACAGTGAATAGTGATTTCCCTAGCCTATTGCTATACTAACACTACAATAACGCTACAGTGATCTGCTACAGTGACCTATACAATCAGTAGTCTTGTTCGTCGCAAGCATTGTAGTTGTAGTTAGAGTCATTAGAACTATGCATTGCTAGAAGGTTTTCTTCATATTTTTGCTCAAGTCCTACAAGTGAATTTGGTGAGAGAATTTGGTTTGACGAGGATGCCTCCTCTTGATTCTGGGAGAAGCCTGTAGTGTTGGCAGGAATACTTGGCTGAGGCCAATTGGATGGCTGAGCATAGTAGGATGTGTCCTTGCCTGGAGATAATGACAAAGATCCTTAATCATAGGAGTCTTGGGAAAGAGGACCTCCCCATTTGGCATAGGGTTCTTGGGAGGACTATGCAATGTTATTTGTGCCTGTCATTTCATGCTCCTGTGATGATGCAGCTTGTTTGAACTCCTCGAGTGCTTCCTTGGCTTCTAGTGCTAGGCTTAATGATCTCATGCAGTGGGTACATTATAGTTCCATGCATATTTAGGAATGGTTTTATTTTCTTAGCACAAAACTCTTTGGAGTTCTCGTACTGGTATTCACAACAACCAACGGGTACTGGAAAGGATTTGTAAATCCAAGCTTCTGTACTATGAGGTTGAAGTTTATAGGATGTAGTTCCTATAATCTGTGGGGGCATTGGTAATGTTGCCATTGTTTATGACAGAAACCCATGTATGTCGAAAAAACAAAATAGTATGGATCTTAGGGTTTGGTTGGATGGTTCTCAATTCTTGCTGCAAGAGATGTCTCTAGTGAGTAGGAGGATAAAACCAATTAAGGAAGGCCAAGAGATTTTTGTCACTTTCCTTTTCAATATTTCCTCTACCAAGTCCAAATATCTTGGTGAGGTTGGCAATGAATCTTTTGGTTGGAATTTCAATAGTTATTAAGTACTTATTAGTTAAATACCGTAATAGCCATCTGAGTTGATCAGAGAAATCATCTTCCTTCCAGATTAGAGGGTGGATGAACGGATAGTCTAAGTTTAATCCAAAAGGATAAAGAATCGAACCCCCATTGAGTTTGAACAGATCTGTGTGGCATTGCCATAAGAGGTTTTTTAGATTTTCAAAGAGGCTGTCATTCTGGATTTGTTCAACAATCTCCTGAGGGTATCGCTAACTTGGCCAATCTCGTATTCTTTCAATCTTATATTTTTCATTGTGATGAAGAGTATAGAAAGCATGCCTCATGATGTACATGTTGATTTCCGCTGACACTTTTGGTCTTGACAAGAAGTCAGCAAGCACATTTTTCTTTTCGGCAATGTGTTTGGTTTCAAAAGAGTATTTTGAAAACCATTCAACCCATCGAAGCAGTTGAGAATTTGAAATATGCTTATATTTAAACTTGGTCATTTGAGAGAAAGATGCCATGTCTAATTCTACTAGGAAGTGATGGTCGATAAGATGGAATTCGAACTTTTTTATTCCATTTTTCACTATCAATTTTTTTTTTTTTTGAAAGTGGAGTGATAATGCATTTCAGCTTGGGAAAACTTACCACTTTTATAAGCACATAGATGTCTCTTATCATTAATTTCTTCAAATAAGATGGTTGCCCAATATTCATAACCGGTGTTAGTCTGGAAGATTTTCTTTCCTGTTGATGGGATTTGTAATGGATGAAGAGTCTGCATGATCTCCTTAAGTTCAGCGACTGCTTTAGTTTGAGATTTTCCCCAAGGTGGAGGATTCTTCTTTAGCATTGATTGTAGTGGAATTAATAGTTTAGCAATGTTTGGAACAAAGTCTCTGAGATAATTAATTATCCCAAGAAATTGCTGAATTTGCTTTGTTGTAAAATTTTCTTCAGGGAACTTTAATAGTTCCTGAGCAATATGTGGCCCTGGATAATACGTACCTTTGTTAAGGTGCATACCAAGAAATTCAATTTTTGTCTAGTCGATATTCATCTTTTTTTGAGAAAACATGATCCCATGCTTCTTTACAATTTCTGCAAACTACTCAAGAAGTTGGCAGTGCGATTGCTCATCAGGACTGTAGAGCAAGATATCGTCGGATGTATACTGCTGCATTTGAGAGGATTGGCTGGAAAATTCGACACATAACCTTCTAAAAAATGGATGGGACTACCTTTAGGTCAAAAGGAATAACTTTCCATTAAAAATGATGGTTTGGAATACAGAACCCTGTTTTGGGTCTGTCTTGAGGATGTATGCCCAATTGCCAAAATCTAGCTTTGAGATCGAATTTGGAGTAAATGTGGGCCTTGGTTAATCCAGTAAAAAGGGAATTTCTGGAGGGTAAAGGGAATTTTCCATCCTAGAGAAAAAGGTTAAGAGGCTGATAATTAATTACCAGTCTCATCTTTCCTCTGTTTTGCTCAACCCGCTTATTGACATAAAAGGCTTCACAAGCCCATTGAGAATTGGAGATTTCAATAAGGCCTTACTGCAATAGTTCTGAGTATTCCCTTTGAGCTAAACTAGGTATTCTGGCTTCATTCCTATGTGACTCGCCTTTGTTGGATTGATATCTTCATTCTTTTTGAAGGAATGCGAACAAAAAACTCTAGATTTTCCCATAAATGATGGGACCATTTTTGAGCGAATTCAGAATAGAATTCTAAACAGGATTTCAACAGCTTTTGCATGATCGGATCTAACAGACTCATTTGAATGGAAAAAAAGTCTTTGAATATTAACGAATTCAGAGAATTGGTCCTTATACTTAAGACATTTTCTAGGAATGATACAAAGCTGGGAAATTTGAGTCATGATGTCCTAACTGATGATCAAATCTTTGTTGGGGAGACTAGATCCAATAATCTTTGTGGTTATGGAACACTGGGGAAAAAACTGAACATTTACTGGGGTAGTTCTTACATTCGTAGAAAAAGTATCTCCTAAGGTAGAGTTGAAATATCGAACACAAGGGATTCAATATTCTTCAGCAAGAACTTTAGTATCTAAGATTGAAGAACTTGCTCCAGTGTCTATGAAGGCAATAACAATGATAGGCTTGGCAAACTTTGAGGTGAAGATTTTCACAGGAAAATGAGGACAATGGATTTGGCTTGAAAATATGTTAGTGTTTTTGTTCTGAAGATGCAAGAGATATGTGAAAAAATATCTTTAAAGTCAGAATTTGAATTAGTTTCATTGAGAGTTTCGTAATAAGGGATGACACAAAGAGTTTGTTAAGATGGTTCTTCATCTGCAGAGAATAAAGATTCGATATCATCATTCTCAAGAGAAATACCAGTTTCATTCTCTATATGATGTATCATATGATTCTGACATTTTCTTGCTTGGGGACAATTTTTGGCAAAATGTCATTTCTAATTGTAGATGAAGAATCAATTTGATTTCTTGTGGCTTGAGCGATCTCTCCTTTTGTGTAGGTATCACCATTTTTTCTTTCTTCGGAAATCCTTAGAGCTATGTTTGGATTTCTTTATCCATAGCTTCTTAAAGTGCTTCTTTTTTCTGGAAGATTTTTCACAAGAACCATTGCAACCTTGCTTAGAACATTTGATCTTTAGCTTCTGGCGAGAACAAGATGTATCAAGTTCTCTATTGTCTATGATATAGGTCTGGATCATTTGGCGCTTTATGCACAATCCTTCAAGGCACAAATGGATTTCTTGTTGTATTTCTTCCATTGGAATATCTTGAATCCTTCTATTTTTGCTGAGAAAAGTTCTCTCAACCTGTTGGGATAATTCTTTGGGGATGGAAGTCAGGAAGCCGTGCTTCAAGTTTGGATTAGCTCTAATACCATAGAAGAGCTTAAGCATTTTCCGATAATGTTTATTGAGATGTTTTTTTCTAGAGAAAGCAACATCTTCTTTCGAAAAATTCTCTCATTTTGAGCTCTTGGAGGTCAGAAGGTTTTCCAATGAAGAAATAATATAGAAGGGTAATGGCATGACCAAAATCAGGTGAGAGTAAAAATTAAAGCTGGTCTTGTTCTGTCATAGAAAGCCACCAATGTTTGAGGCTACCTGTAAACCTTGTGACAAAACTGAAAAAGGACATCATACTTGTCATGGTTGGTAAGGGCTTGGGCATTTAGCCAAGTATGAAATTCTTCAAGTCTTTCTAGCCATTTTGTGATAAGGAATATCATCAACAGTAAAACATGCTGAGAAGGGTTGTTTAGCTGAACAACCTCTAGTTCAAAAGGGTTTGATTCCATATCCCGGTCTGGAGGATCGGCCATGAATATTGATGAAGTTATTGGTACAATAAAAAATGAATCAATGGCGGGGATTGAAAAGGATGAAGAGGATGAGAGGGATACCGAGTTTGATTAAGTATGAAAGATGTTTGGAAATGCTTGTTCTGTTGGAAATAGGATATGATCTTTTGGAATGGGTGGATTAGGTTGTTCTTCCCGATTACCCAAATCCTTAAGGAAGGATTCCAATGAATTAGACAACATCATATGATCTGGCTTTTCCTTTATAACAAGCGAGGATTATGCATAAATCTTATCCTTTCCCTTTTCCTTTCTTATTCGATCCAATTCTTTGAGACGGTTTCGCATCTCTACCACATCTGTCTTGTCCTGCCTAATAGGGACGTCTGTGAGAGCAGCAGAGATAGACGTTTGAGGTGGTGGAGGCGAATACTCTGTCCGTATCGTGGTCGGAAACGGATTAAAAGGATTGAACCTTCCTTCTTCAAGGAGTTGGATCTGTCTTTTGAGCTTCTCTATTTCCACCTTAGGACTTTTGAGATGATGATACCCCAGATGTTGTCCAGATTCCAAGGCATGAAGCTTCTCTTGGAAATCGGAAAACATTTTCTTGGTAGTTTCGTTATATCTTCGAAGCTTTTATTGCATATTCACAATCTTGGAATCAATTTCCTTGAACGCATTGTTATGTGCTAAAAGAGTCTCTGATTGTGAATTTAGGGCGGCTTTAGCAACATGAGTCATTTTTTGTCTTCCATGTTCATCCACATCAGTAGGGGCAGGTATCTTAGGAGCATGTCAAAATCTGCCTTGTGGATTAATAAATTCCTCTAGAGCAGAGAACAAAAGTTTAGAACTTTCTCGAACAAGAGAGGGAAAGTCTATCTCATGGAACATGGCAATGGAAAAACTCAATGGTGTTTCTGCTAGAGCCTCAAGTGAGTAAGAATGCTTTTTCACCCATTTTACAATTGGCTTATAGAATTGGGAAAGAGTTGGTTTTTTTCTAGGGAGGAGATGGAGGAGGTGATGATGGTGGAGTTGGTGGTAGGGAGGGTGGTGGTGTTGGTGCATAAGAAACCATAAACTGGAATTTATCACATTCACCAAGATTATTAACGGAGGGATCTCTGTTCAAGTACCTTTGGTAGATAGTATCCTTTGGCTTCTTGTGCTTCTGTCGAGGTTTTGCAAATGGGTCTACCTCATCGAGAGAATTTGTTCAATAGGAACATTGACAAAAAGGATCTCAGAAACAGTGACCATATTGTCTTTGTAGTAATGGACATGATATCCATCACTTTTGAAGTATTGGACAAGCTTTTTTAGATCTGGCTTAGAAATTGACTTAGGAACACATGGTTCAATCATAAAGAGAGTCTGGAAGATAGAAGGACTTTCTCGAAGATAGAAGGACTTTCTTCATTTTCCTTGCCAAATTTGATGGAAACAATGCCATCTTTTTTTCTGACAAATTCGGAGTCTGAAGACTGGAAAGGCTTGTTGTTCTGATGCAACTTTTCAGAGTTGGTAATCCATGTCTCCAGGAGGAGCTTGGCCAACTTTTCCTTAGGGATCTGTCTAGGAACATGAATACAAGATGCTTGATCATTTTGCATGGAAATGAATAAAGCATTTTCATTTCCATTGTGGAAATTCAAATCAAGAGCATGGTTATGCACTCGATAAACCATATGGTAGTGCAGTGTTGTTGCTACAGAGTCAGTAGTTTGAGGAGCTCCAATGAGTTGAACTTGAACATTTAGAAATGAAAGTAGCTGAGGGTCTAAAGAACTATATTGAAGTTTGGATAAGGTTAGGAAGACTGTTCCAGCATTCAAAGTGGTTTGGACAGTACCAATGCAAGCATGCTGGTACTCTAGGAACTTGGTTTGGGCAGAGTCCCTTGAAGTAAAGTGAGTGTTTTATGAAAACTCTCCATGACTTTTTAAATTTCTCTTCTTCTCCAACCTAGTAGGATCCTCTGAGAAATGCAGCTAGGATAATTAGAAACGTTACTATCCTGGTCTCTTTGAGTGTTTCTAGGCTCTGAACTAAAGGTCGGAGTGATTTTTTGCTAAAAAAGTATCCCTAAAGGGCTTGAATGGGAGTTGTTCGCCTACCATGGGAATGCATACTTGCAGGAAATTGACTCCGTCCTCCCTGATTCTAAGTCTAAGCCCATTCATGGTATCCGTTTGGGGTTTTAGTGGTCAAAATAATAGTTTTGGGTTCTAAGACAAATTTACCTTAAACTATTTATTTGACCACTAAAATCCCAAACCGATATACTTTTGACAAATTTACCCCAAACCGGTATACTTGTGACAAACGGAGTATAAAATCCCACATTGGTATACCAATCAACTATTATGTGTTATTTAACTTAATTATTTGACAGTAAAATTTAACGAAAACTAACATGAGTAAATTTGTCACAAGTGTACCAGTTTTGGGTAAATTTATCAAAGGTATACTAGTTTAGGGTTTTAGTTGTCAAAAAAATAGTTTTGGATAAATTTGTCACGGGTGTACTAGTTTGGGGCTTTTTAAGGTATTAATCCATTTTCAATTAAGAATCTCAGAAATAAATTATACTTTCACGTCACATGTGACATGTGATAGTTTTCGATAAGCGATTTCACATTTCAAAGTTGATTTAGATTTTCTGCTAAAATTTAAAACTTATCAATCAAAATCTTGTACTGTGATGTAAAAAGAAAAGAGGACTCATAGAGAAAGGACTTGTAAAAGTCTTATTATAATATTAATTAGTGTGTTCTATGTGATGTATGTCCCAGTCTTACAGTTGTTGTTTGTCCCGGGAGTTGTTTATTCACATTTCTGTATGTGCATGATAACAAGATAAAAAGAATCGAGATGGCGACGAGCTTAGGACATCGCGAAAATAACTCTTGTCGCTCGCGATCCTAGAGATGGAGTTAGGGTTGTGACAAGATAGCAATAGTCTTTTCTCTTCATCATTATATCTCATTCAATTCTAACATATGAAATTATTTGCAGTCGACATGCATAGAATTTGTTCAACCGGAAGAAATGTTACATTTAGGCACTCAGGTGAGAAGAAAAATGTCTAGATTCAGTCGACTAGAATTAACAGTAAACATTTGTTTCCAAGATCAAGCAAGTCTAAGTACGACAGAAAAATGGGGTTAAAAAAGAAAAGAAAAAAGAAATGGAGTGCTCAAAACAGCACGACTTGCTAGATATGAATCCCACTGAAGATATCACGGAGGAGATTATGGGGGGGAGAATGACATAGTGTGAGTTGATTGAGGCAATCTGATAAATTCTAGTACAGCACCGGTTATCCAATGTGGTGGTGGTGGATGATGTACAGGAAGCACCCGTGCTCTCCACGGCTGTCCCTAAAGTTTCGCATGTTCGGACAAGAACGGCTTTTTTAGTTGTATCTCCGCAGAGTACGGAACCAAATTTTCCACCTTACAATTAACGTAGACTTTTTGCATGCCTTATGCAGTACGGCTATCACATGCAAGGCTCTATATATATTCATGTCCAGCGCAGGTATCTTATCATCCACTTCTTAGTATTACACTGAGAAACACACTCACTCTTACAATTGTGCAATGGCATTTTCTCTCAAGAGTGAATTCATCGTTGCCCTTGCTCTAATTCTTAACGCCTGGGCATGGCATGCCACTTCAGTCCGCACATTGCATGAATCCAACATTGCCGAGCAGCACGAGCAATGGATGGCCCAATATGATCGGACATACAAGGACCAAGGGGAGAAGGAGAAACGCCGGGCGATTTTCAAGAAACACTTGCAGTTCATTGAGGATTTCAATGCATCCGGGAATCAGACTTTCAAGTTAGGCATCAATCAATTCTCGGATTTGACTGATGACGAATTCATTCAGAGCCACACGGGATACTTGGCGTCCAAGCAAGTGAAGTCCCGCAGAAATGCGTCATTGAGCCAACAATATCCGAGTGGGGATGTTCCTGAGAGCATCGATTGGGTGGAGAAAGGCGCCGCAAATCCAATCAAGGACCAAGGCCAATGTGGTAAGAATCTAAACGTCCTGTATGCATCCAATTGTGATATCAAGTTTGACCTCTATTTAGAAATAAGTTTTGGAGCCTAGCTTTGTCGAGAATTCAGATACCAACGGTAACAAAATGTGAAAAATACTTTGTACTTACCATGTCGACAAATTTTATGAATTCAGGATCCTGTTGGGCATTCTCAGCAGTCGCAGCAGTAGAAGGAATCACGCAGATCAAAAGCGGTAAACTGCCGGTACTGTCCGAGCAACAACTAATCGATTGTGATACCAAAAACAATGGCTGCGAGGGCGGTCTTCCTGACGATGCTTTCCAGTACATCATCCAAAACCAAGGAATCACCTCTGAGGATACATACACGTACCAAGAGATGGACGGGACTTGTGACTCAACGAAAGCGGCCCAACAGGTGGCGGAGATCACGGATTTTGCAGACGTGCAGCCTGGTGAGGACGAGCTCCTGAAGGCAGTTGCACAGCAGCCGGTCTCGGTCGGAATCGCCGCAGGTGGGCAGGAGTTCCGACACTACAGCGGCGGAGTGTTCAATGGGAATTGTGGCGAGCAGCTGGACCATGCAGTCGTTGTTGTCGGGTATGGGACGAGTGAGGAAGGAAAGTTCTGGAAGATCCGAAACTCCTGGGGCGAGAGTTGGGGTGAAGATGGTTACATGAGGATTCAAAGAGGTGGTGAAAGTTCTTACGGATTATGCGGGCTCGCATCGCAAGCTTCTTATCCGATTGCATGAGAATAATTAAAAGATAGATACACAAAGTACGACCATCGTGAGCCTACGAGTTGCTCCTTTTCTCCTAATTATATATTCGTCTGTCTGTCTTCATTTTTTAGCTATATAGTGTGGTACTTGTAAGGAGGCAATTATGTAGCCACTAAGTTATGTGGAGGATCGCATATTAATTCCCCGGTTTGGAAAGATCTTGATGCCATCAGTACAATTACCCAATATTAAATTATTAACGTCACCTTATCATGAGTTCTAACCCCTTATATAAATTTCTCATACCTATAATAATCTCATATTAATTAGATTTTGATATTTGATTTTAATCCTTGGGATTAGTTAGATTAGATTCAAAAAACAAATAATAATACTATTATGTGAAATACTCCTCATTTATGGCCAAAATCTTTAATATAATAATGATGATGATGAAGATATTGAGAAGATAATTTAACGGTAAGTGTTGTGACCTAAATTTTCCGTGACATGCATTGAGGCAAAAAAAAAAAAAAAAATGGTCTATAGGTATTGCTTAAAAGGCGAGCCCATAGGCCATCAGTTTAACTACAGGATTTCCTAAGCCCATATCTCGTGCGATATTTGAATTTCTCATTTTAACATTCTTTAACAACCCAAGTATGTGTAGGAGGTCGTTATTAGCCTGTTGGGGTTAGCTAGAACCCGATTAAGATGTGAGAGGGTTGTCTCAATTCTTATGCAACTAGATCTTCTAAGCATAGGGATTTGATTACATTAATGTTACTATTAGTATCTTTTCAGTACCTAACTAGCTAGTTGTTTACTCTAAGTGATCGTACACTGTTGGTTATGTTGATTAAAATCCAAAAAGGTCTTTCAAAGCCGCTACATGAGCATGCAAACATCTTTGTTTTCATTAGGATTCTAACCTAACCCTAACCTATTCTAGAAAAAGAAATAACACTCAATTTATTATAAAGTGGTGCGATAAGTAAACATCTAGATATTGAAAGCAGCTAGATTGGTAAACAGTCAAGCAAACTGACAACTTCTGAGTAAAGTATGAGAAAATAAAGATGTACAAAGAATACCACACGACCTTGTTATGAGCCTCAGGACAGTAACCCTGTGAGCTTAACATTAAAAACTAATTCCAAGAGTTGGGCTAGACTAAGGCGAGCCTAACTCTACTGATTTTAATACATGATTAGACTAACCTAAGCTAAATAACCATTATTCTAAAAGAGTGATTCTTAGTCTTGTTTAAAGTCTAATCTAATTAGGGCCTAAAGTTGTGAGTCTAACCATACTGAACTAAGCTAAACTAAGCTAAACTAGGCTACATTTGCCTTGGACCGCCATGCGTCGGCCTTCAATCATCAAGCTATCGGCCGTCTCTCGAGATGTCGCTTCTCGTCCATTCATTCATCATCAATTAGAATATGTCATAAATCAAAGTAAGCAATCACCGAAGTTCATTCAATCCCCAATTGCCTCAGGATCGGCTTTGAAGGCAAACATGCGTTTCGATTTTCCCCAATACCACAACTATGAATCCAATAAACATTCATCGCCATTTGCGTTAGCAAAACATTAGGATAAGATAATCAACCCTAACTAAACTCTAATTACCTTCCAAACTGCCCACCGAAAGACACGCATCGAGCTTCTAACGTGTATCTAACCATTCACATGCAAAATTGAATTTAAACGTGCAATTTAGACGAACCAACCAATCAACATGCAACCAAGCTTGGGGACTAATTACAATAAAAGACAAGAAATTGCATTTTCCTAATCCAATTTCTAATTTATATTTTTTTTTAATAAAAGGAGTCGAAGATGCCTTCATTTAATTTTTTATTTTATTTAATAACCCTCTCGCCTGTATTTTTGCTTTTTTTTTAATAACTTTGTCTTTTCATATTTTTAATCTAATTTAATAAAATTTAAATTAAAAATGTGTTTGGATGAAAATATCTTTGCTTGGTCGGAATATTTTGCTAGCCGAGGAGCTAGTGAGATTAAACTCTTATTTGAAATAGTTAAAATTCATTCAAATTCTTATTTGAGAAAATGAGGACATTTCATATCTTTATTTGGAATTTACTCTATGGTAGAGTGTCCTCATCATGTTTGAGTTTTATAAGTTTATTTTGGAGTCAATATGTAGCAGTAGCGATGCGTACATCCATTAACTAGTTCGATCCTATTTTTTAGAGTATGCGGGCATCTGTAAAAATAATATTGAAACCACTTGAAGATACATGATTGCTTCATGTCCACATTTTAATTGAAATTTCGAACTTTCTCTTTCCTTGAAATTGAATTATTGATTTCACCAACCTACGTTTTGTCTTTTGTGGCGCTACTTGTCCTTGCCAAACATGCACTTCCTTTCAAATGTCTTTATCTCGGCAACTCCTTCGATGATTGGGCTATGGAAAGACCGATGTTCAGATTCACTTATTTTATGAAATGTTGATTTTTTTTTTAAATCTTTCTTTCTGTCCTAAATCATGGACTTCAACTGCTTACATTTTGTCTTTTGTGGGGTCTTCTAGTTTTTGATCCAATCGCAGTTCCTTTAAAAATGTGCACCTCAGCACCTCCTAAAACTTTGGAATGTTGCTCTGCAAGTGCGATTCGTGACTTTTCCGTCTCATCTCTCATTTTTCCATGGTCCAGCCGGTGCACTTTGTACGACTCCTTTTGCTCGATGGGCGTTCGAGAATTTGAGGAAAATAAAGATTTGACATCACCAAATTGATACATGTACTAATTTAAAAAAAATTAAAAAAAAAGTTAATTTTGAATAAATTTATCATAAATATATTAATTTAGGATTTTTTAGATATTAACTCTTTAAAATCTCTACATGTGTAATTTTTTTATCTAGTCAATGATGGGGCCCACAAGAAGAAAAATAAAAAGAAAAGGAAGATCATCGTGAGATAAAAGGAAAGAAAGGGTGAAAGAGCACTTCGCCTGGTGAATAGGGTGGAGAAGAAGAATATTTTGATCTGGTCAAAGGACGGGGCCCACAAGAAGAAAAAGAAAGAGAAGACCATCATGAGATAAAAGGGAAGAAAGGGAGAAAGAGCATTTCGCCCAGTGAATAGAGGGAAGGAGGAGGAGAAGAACAAGAAGCGGAAGGAGAAGAAGAAAAAGATTCCACATACTCGCATTAGACGCCTCACCAAGCCAAATTTACTTTAATTCGCAATGCCCGGATAAGTGCTTATGCCCTTGATTCTTCCAATCAGAAAAGTTTTTGGAATTAGGAGTTAAATTTGGGATTAAGTAGAATTTGAACTACAAGCACTGGATAGATACAAGCAATGCTCGGGACATGGTTATCAACATTTTATGACACTCGATCTTAATGATACGTACCCGTTGGGTTAAATTGATGAAATACCGAATTGTAAGCAAATAATGGGTAGTCATTTTGGAAACCATCGATTTGATACATCTCTATTCATTTTGTCGATTCACGGTTCATTATATTTCACACATTAAATGATTAGTTTTTATCTTAGTTCATTTTTATCATAATTTCACAACAAATAGTTGAGAATCTGTAAACTACATACCTGCTAAACATAATGCATAGACACTCTTTCTTTTCTCTCTGTTTTTATTCGAATCATTTACTTATCATTGAGATATATTGACCTTTGATCATGGGCACTTGAAATCGAGATACATTTATCCCAGAGCTTTTTGTTTTGCAGTTATTCATGAAATTACGGGGTTATGAGTAAATTAATGATGTTGCACACCATCAAATTCACTTTGAATATCATCCTCATCATTTCATATATATCTCAATTGGTAATGTCATATACCTTTTTGCTAAATCGTGTTCAGAAAAAAAAAATCGTACACGATATTTCAATATAGGATGCAAGTTTAAAGCAGGAGATTATTTCTACTCGATAAATCTTTCAACTTATAGCCTTCGGTAATTTTCATATTCCTCAAAGTTTGCAAATTATGCAAGCATATAAGCACATGTCATGACTTTTTATTGATTTCAAGCCTTCTCGGAATGCATAAAATGCATCAACGCACAAACTTAGGTCTTCACTTTATCGATGTAAATTCAAATTGTGTTGTTATAATTACCGTATATCAACATCGTCAAGTCATATAATATAAAATGCCATTGCTGGCCCATTTTCTTACGATTCGAACTTTTAAGATAATTTGTCTAACACGGTATAAGACAAACCTCTAATATCAAAGCACGGGTCAAGGATTTAAATCCCTACACTCTTCAATTTTCTCGTACTCGTTGTTCTCATTATTCTGTCTATTTTCCTTTTCCGTAATTATCCTCTTAAATCGCATGCTATAAATAAATTGACCGTCCACGTTCTAATAGTTTAAACTTTTAGGAAAATACGGTTTGTCTCACAAAGGTTATTTTTACATACAATGACTACTGGAATATGTGAAAAACGGACATTAACTGAAGCAGAAATCAGGAAAAAAATAAATGAGAAAGAAAAAAAAGAATTATACTCTATCATAAAATGAAGAAAAGATGACCGGCATAGTTGACGATTCCTTCTCCGATAATAATGATAATGGATAATTTGGTGGCTTATCCCAGATACGAAGAAAGCCCATCTTGAGCTGATTTGACTTATTCCTTCTCAAGGTAAATTTTTTTTGCCTCCCCACCTAAAATATCGCTAAGACCGATCGAATTTCACAAGGGTCGAGTTCCAATTTCACCACAGTTGTCATCATTTTGTCTAAATCTGATTTTGGCTGGCAGACGACATTCCACGATGAGAAAATGATACGCTGGCAAGAAAATCCAGTCGGGGAGAGCAAGGGTACATCAGAATGGTACGTAATGTGGGTGGTACCCCCACCCACTGGCAAATGTGGCATAGCGATGGAGTCCTCGTACCCCCGTCGAGAGGAACCAAAATCCATTACTTCATTATCCGCATGTAATTTTACATTTCTTTCACTCAAAACAGTGTGGCTTTGGCGAAGGCTTTTCATATTGAGGATGCATCTGACTTGACCTTGAACATATGAAAGTTAATTCTAACAAGTCCTGTGTCGTTCTTTCTAATTTGTGTTTGTGCAACAGAGAAAAGACAATTCACTAGGAGTCGTCAAGGCAGAAAAGCAGCGTGCCCGAGCTCTGCCGAACCAGGCGGGCCTGAACTCCTCGCCGGCCTGTGGTGAGGTGGGCAAGGCTCCACCTTGCCCGAGGCCAAATCTGGTGACGGCAAGGCTTGAGCTCGGCTAGTCGAGCTTGCTAGCCTCGGCGGAGCTTGGGCTCGCATGGATCAACCGAGCCTCAAGCTCGTCGATCTGAGTCTTGGTTAGTCACTAGGCAATCGGCCGTCGCTAAGGCACGCGTCGGTGGAGGAAGGAGGAAGAAAAAGGAAAAGGAAAAAAGAAAAACAAAAGAAAAAATAAAAATTTAAAAATAATAAAAATTATATTTTTAAAAATTAAAAAAATCAATTCTAAAATATATATAACAATTAAGATTAAAAGAAATTAGTCTATTAAAAAAATTAAAATTCGATTTTTTTACTAGTTTTTCCCAAAAAAATCAAATCAAATACCAAATAGTGGAAAATATTTTCTACTCCATTTTCAGGTTTTAGCCGAATACCGAAAAATATAGTCATTTTTTTGAAAAATGACTTATTGGCAAACATTTTTTGGAAATGTTATGTTTTTCACAAAACAAATGGAGTCTAAGACTTCACTCAGCCATGCTATATTTGGGATCAAAACATCTATTATGTGTCGACGAAAAATTATACGAATAGCAACTTACTGTAGTTATCTGGGCAGCAATCTCATCCCGTGCGAAAAACTTTGTAAAGTCATATCTTCGCCAAACTTTGATTTGAGGGAGCTTATAGTCAAAAGAAAGCTCCTCTAAAATTGTACCATGGACGCAAAGCTAAAGTGTCGCAACTCGCAAGCTTGGGAAAGAGGTAATTGCTTGGGATTCTAACTGATTCAATGTAAGCTCCTCGGACTAGTTAAATTCTAGTTGGTTCACGCCCAAACGAGGGGATTCTCGAGAAATTCCTTAATTATTGTCCAGTGGAGATCAACAAATTTAGCGAGAAACATTAGAAATTAAATTTATTAGATTACTCTTTGAATAGAAAGTCGATGCAAAAAGGATAAGGTTTAAAAATTACTTGTCCTGAAAAATATGAAACATATGACTTTTGAAAATTGGCCTTTGTGTGTTTGCGAAATCACAAAGAACCCACCCATATATTTTCTACCTATATTAGATTACGCAATAAAAAAATATAGAGCCAACTTATACATCGATTTGTCCCACTTTTCATTTTCCTACATTATCCTTGCATCAAAATTGAAACTGCCTGCTAGGTCATTGCTCTCTCTTTCATCAAGTTACTACATAATTCATACATTGTCTCATAACAATAGTAATTTCCCATTACAAATCCGCCATTCCTTTCAAAGATGATTCATTTCTCTTCATACGCAACCCATCCATGATCATGCACACGACGCGCTTGATGCGCGCCTCAACACCGGTATATAAGAAGAAGCATAGAGGGGGGATGTAGACTATATTTTCAGTTGAGGTTCGTGGTAGATGATTTCGGTTTAATTAGTCATCACCTTAGGTCCACAGTCGATGCAGTTGATGATCAAGCTCTATAAGGAAAAAAAATGCCAACAGAACACTGAGGTACACCTATTACATTCAAAAACTAATAGCTACGAATGTTACTATTTCCCATATGTTAGCTTTATCGAAGAGCAAGGGAGAAGGCGACAACAACTTATCATCATTTCTTTAGCGTTTCTTCCCATAAGAAATCGAAAAAATGTAGACGATCTTCTTTTTCTTTTTTTCTTTTTTTTTTTCAAAATGGAAAAAGGTCCATTTATCAATTGCAATTCAAACATGTGTATGTACGTGTGTGTGGGCACGCGTCTATACATATGTATACGTATATTAATCAACGAGAGCATGCAGCTATATATTAAACCAATGTGGGCGAGCCCTAAGTGGGAAGATTAGTAAAAAAAAAAGGTCTTAAACATATTACATTTGTACAAAATTAATCTTAAACCTTTTAATATGGTCAATTTAGTCCTAAAATTTTTGACAATTTGTCATTGTAGTCCATCCGACCAAATTTGGTTAGAAATTAATGGTATGGATGCCAACCATTTATGTGGCACAGTCGATGCTCATATGAATTTTTTTAGTTTTTCAAAAAAATCTGAAACTTTTTCTTCCCCCCCCCCCCCTTTTCTGTAAAAGGCTGGTAGGAGGTCCCCGGTCACTGTCTCTTTCACTAATATAATATGTTTATAACTTTTTTGATAATGTTTTTGCATGTATACTTGAAAAAAATAGGATCTAACTAATTAATGGATGTACAAAGTGCTACTCTACAAATTGGCCCCAAAAATAAACTTCTAAAACTCAAACATGATGAGGACACTCTTCTGTAATCTAGGGCGATGGAAATTTATATTTGTGTCATCTACTTTGAAGTGAAACTACATATTAAATTGCACTTGCACCTTCGGGATTTATGACTTTTTCAATCAATGAAGGAAAAGAAAAAAAAAAGATCTTATTTTTTATGCAAATTGAGTCGACTTGCCTTCATTCGCTTTTGTAGATTGTTGAAAACGTTTTAGTGCTGTGTATATGTATAAAGACGTTTTGTATCCTAAAACATTTTGGAAGAGTGGCCCTCTTTAAAAACCAGCGTTTGTTAAATACAGAATTTTCCTAATATTTAGTTGTAATTATTCATCATACTATTTTAGGACTACGATAGTTTGAAGAATATTTTTGTTATATCATGATAATTTATTGATATCGCTTCTAATTTGTAAAATGTTTGAATTTTCTATTCATTTTGCGATGAACTTATATTGCAAATGAGACACGAAGTAAAACTTTTGTAGAAATATTGGGCATCGTAAAGTTGGAGGGGGATTAGTGATGGCCTTTCTCTATCGTATTCGTATGGTAAATGCGTTACTGTAAATGCATTTGTTCTCAATGAAAAGACCACTTTTAGTAGCCTTTCTCTTCAGTTGTATGTGCTGCAGGGAAGCCTCCGCCCCGCATCGAAAGGCCAGAAGGATGAAACGTTGCGGGCCTGGGCATGAGCGCCGCCCAATCTTCATTTCCTTTGAATTCTTGAATGCCCATCGAGCAAAAAGGAGCTGTACAACTGCGCCAGCTGGACGGTGAAAAAAACGAGTGATGAAAGAGTTATGCATTGCACTTGCAGAGCTGCATCCCAAAGTTTCAGGAGGTGCCGAGGTGCACAATTTTTAAGGAACCGCGATCGGATCGAGGACCAGAAGACCCCCACAAAGGAAAAAATGTAAGCAGGTGAAGTCCATGACTGAATATAGAAAGAAAGATAAAAAGATCGAAAATTCATAAAATAAGTGATATTGAGTCTTATAAGAAGTTGTCTAGATAAAAACATTTTTAAGAAAATGCACGTTGGGCGAGGACAAGTAGCCACACAAAAGACAAAATGTAAGTTGGTGAAGTCAATAATTCAGTTTTGCTCCCCCCCAAAAAAAAAGAGAGTCAATAATTCAGTACAAATAGACACATTATATTATATATAATGGATGTCGTATTAATATTCTCATTTTCACGTGTCCCTTGCAATGATTTAAGCATAAAATTAACTGCTTCACGCACTAACCTGCGTACATTTGGCCTTTCGTGTGTCTTCTTCTCCTCGATATGGTCGTCGTTTTTAACGTACAAACATTTTCAACCGGTCTTGATATAAAACTAGCACTAGTCATTTTTTATCCAACGGCTGGCGATGATCGTCAATCAACAGCAGTCAGTAGGCAGTCATTGTCAGCCACCCGACGACTTTGCCGCATGCAAGAGCAGCCCTCTTCCATTTTCAATGACAGAAATAAACTATACTTTGTTACATGTGACCTTTCCCAGGACTGACCGCTACAGCTCGTTCCAATACCTTGTTTTTAAATCTCTACTTGCCCCTCACGTTTTTCCTAGATACCCTACACTTTTGATAGCTTTCAATTCTCACTCTAGCTATTGAAATTCCAACAAGGAATTCGCATAGATTTTACAATTTAACTCAGCATTGACAACACTCAAGGAGGTCACCAACTTATATATATGTAGCAATAAAACATCATAGAGCCATCTTTTATATATATATATGCGTCAAAATATTCATTTGTCTTACTTTTCATTTCCTACATTACCCTTGAATCAAAATCGAAATTGCCCGTCTAGTCACTATTCTATCCCTCATCACCTTACCATATAGTTCGTACACATCTAATAATAACAATGATTACCCATTATGCATACACCGTTTCTTTAAATAAATAAATAAATAAATAAAAACAGCTTATCACGAACACGATGTGTGCAGTGCGTGGCCCCAATAATAGTATATGAGAAAAAACATAGAGTGGGGTGGTAACCTTTATTTTCAATTGAGGTTTGTGACAGATGAATTCCATTTAATTGGTCATAACTCTAGTTCCACAGTTGATGCAACTGATGCTCAAGCTTTATGAGGAAAAAATGCCAATAGAACATTAAAGTACACCTATCACATTAAGAAACTAATAGCTACGAATGTTAGCATTTCCCCATATGCCAGTTTTTTCGGAGAGCAAGGGAGTCGGAGACAACGACTTATCATTATTCTTTTAGCATTTTTTCCCAAAAGAAATGAAAAAGTGTAGATGCTCTTTACTTGTAGCTTTTATGGAAAATGGTAAATTAATCAATCGCCCTTCAAAAATGTGTATCTACGTGTGGGTGGACGTGTCTATTCAATTTACATCAGATATTATTTTTTTCTCAACTAAATTGCTCGAATAATTCATTAATTCCTAAAAATGTTATTGCAATTAAATATTTAGTTTCACTTGAAAGTAAATTGTGCAAACTTCAAAATCTCATCACCTTAGATATGGAAGAGTCTTCTCATGATGTTCAGATTTTATAAGTTCATTTAGAGCCAATCCATAGTAGTAGGAATGCATACATCAATTAATTAGTCTGAGTTTATTTTGTCTAGAATGTGTGTATGTGTATATATAAATACGCAAAAGTGGGTAGATTCATAATAATTTTTGCCTTTTTTTTCTGTACTAAATCATTGACTTCAACTGCTTACATTTTGTCTTTTGTGTGCCTTCTTTGCCTCACGCCGACCGTAGTTCCTAAAAAAAATGTTTGGTTGCTTTGGCACCTCCCTAAATAAATGGGCTGTGAAGAGATTGACCTTCATATTCATTCATATTATGAAATTTCGATTTTTTTTTTGGTCTTTCTTCTTGTACTACTTGCATTTTGTCTTTCGTGTGGCTTCTTGTCCTCGCCTAAATTTCTCAAACCAGTCCTTTTAAATTTCTATGAGCACGTGTTTTCCAATTGTCGTCATAATAGCAATGAAGGAGAAAATAATAATTTTCTCTTATTTTCTAGATAACAATAAGTTTAAAATTCACGAAAAATCATAAAAAGAAAATAATTATGTCAAAGAAGATTGCAAAATAGAAATCAATGTTGTCGGTCTAGTAAAGATATGAATAGCCTTACTCGTATATGGGACAGGAAGACCCTTGTCCAATTCTAGTCATTGGTCGCATGATATGTTGATTTGTAATTATTTTCAAAAGATTTATATATACTCCCTAAGCATAAACAAAAGAATTGCTTACTGTGATTTTATATTTTTAATTTTTTGGGTAATTTAAGGTATGAATTTACCTTTTAGCCTTCCTACCATGAAAATGGCTAATAAAAATCCATCAATGCAAATTGCTTCGTTTGGCCCCACGTGTTTTTCTATCAAAATGTGTGAATCTAAGTAGCACCAACACCGATACGTGACACGCGGGATGACACGACACAACATGGCGATATGTCGTTTCTCAAAAAATAAAGAATTCCAACACGTTAAGATACGTTGTATATTATATATAAATAAAAAATTATTATTTTTATGATTATTTCAATCAAATTAATCTGATACAAATTTATAAATAAATAAATAAATTCTATAATAAATTTACACTAAAAACATTAATCCACTATTTATTAATATCTTTCATTGTTTCAATTTGACAAATTTAACTCTATTTCAATAAGTTCATAAAACTTGGAAAGAAAAGAAAAAAGCAATTCATATCCTAGACTAGCGTGTTAGAAGTGTCGAAAGAAAAAAGAAAAAAACTTTAGGATAAATTGTGTATCACGAAAAGTGAGAGTTGAAAGAGAAGAGAATAAAATATTAGGCTTTTCTTCTTTCCTAATTTGTTATTTTTATTATTGATTTTTATTATTTTCACATATATATTTTGATTTTTCATTTATTGAAAATTTTGTCGCTTGTTGGAATCATGTGGCCGAAACTCACACATCAGAATTTCGACTCGAGTGTCGAAGAGTATCGAAAAAATTAACCGGTATTAAATTTTCCGACACGTGTTGACTGAGTATTGAAGAGTGTCTGAGAGGTTTCGTTCTTCCTTGATACACAAACTTTTCAAACCATTCTTAATATACAACTAACACTAGTTAATTTATTTATTTTTAAAAAAAAATTCTATGAGAATGGGTTTTCCAATTGTCGTAGCATATATAATCTATTTAGGAGAAAAAGAAGACCAAAAGAGAGCCGCCTGACAATAGTTCATATTTGATCTGACGATTGATGATGATCGATCGATCAGCAGGTGACATAGTCAGCGTCGGCCATCCAGATGCTCATACAGCCGTCCGCAACTTCGCCGCATGTGAGACGAGCCCTCTTTAGTTTTCAATTATTAAACTCAGAAATAAACTTAGACCATGTAACATATGACCGTCACCAGGACTTGCCGCTCCAGCTTGGTTCCATGACCTTTTAAAATCTCTACATGTCCCTCACATTTTTCACGGTTGCACTACACTTCTCGCATCCTTTCAATTCTCTCTCTAGCTATTGAAATCCCAGCATGAAAGTCACGTTGACTCTACAATTCAACTCGTCATGGACAACAATCGAGTTCGTCAATCAACCGCTGAGGAACATGGGATCGAGCTCATGAAGCAGCAGTTATTGCCTTCCATGTCACAAGATATTGAGGCAGCGCCGAAATTGTTTACTGAATCAGCAGGCGAAAGCAGCTGTAGCATCTTCAGAGTTCCTCAGGCACTTGCCGGAGGAAATGCCCAGGCGTCTCGGCCTAGCATCGTGTCTATTGGCCCATACCACCATGGGGAACAGCAGTTGCAGATGCTTCAGAAGCACAAGTGGAGATACCTCCACACCATGCTGGACCAAACACAACCGCACAGTGTCGGCCTCGAGGACCTCATCAATATGGTGGCACTGAAAGTGGAAATGATCCGGCAGTGCTATTCGGAGAGCACCGAATGTTTCGGCTGACCTGACCTTGTGAAAATTGGTTGTTGATGGATGCTTCATCATTCAGTTCCTCCATCAAATTGAAGGGGTCATACGGAAGGATCCCCCATTAAATAATTCATACGTGTTAAATTCTGTTGCACGAGACCTTCTTCGGCTTGAGAACCAGGTCCCATACTTTGTTCTCGAGGATTTGTTTGAAGCAACGAATGTTCCAAAAGGAACGTGGTCCTTGGCCAATCTTGCCTTCAATTTCTTCAGCTGTTTGGATGTAGGACCCGGCTATGTCTTGGAAAGACAGATCAATACAAAAGGAGTGCATTTACTCGATTCATTTCGTCTGAGTTTAATACCTCAGGGTCAACAAGACAATCTAATAGAGAAGAGTTCATACTGTTGTTTGATTAGATCTGCCTCCGAGCTTCGTCGAGTGGGAATTGGATTCAAGCAAGGGCAAGCTAGCACCTTCTTGGGAATCAAATTTGATAGTGAACGCAGAACCGTCAGAATTCCACAAATAGCAATAGATGATGATCTCAATTGCGTCCTCCCCAATATGGTTGCTTTTGAACAGTGTCGTGGCCAAAGGGATGGGCACATAACCGCCTATGCCGTATTCATGGGATGCCTCATTCACACTGCTAATGACGTACAGCTTTTGCGTAACTGTAAAGTCATATCGAATCACGGTATGAGCAACCAAGATGTTGCACACTTCTTCGGTGACGTTTGCAAGGACGCTACTATGGACATCCGCGAGACCTATCTAGCATCGCACTTTTCATTTTTAGACGAGTCTTTTAAGTATGAGCGGGCTTATCTTTGTTGGGCACAACTCCTAAATGCTTTTCATGACAATCCATGGTCAGCTCTTTCGGGCTTAGTTGTTGTAGTGACGCTTGTAGGCATCATTCAAACAGTGTATGCTGTGTTGCAATACTATCATCCCAACTAGCAGGAAGCATATAAAAGCCGCGTCTTCCAATTTCATTCCATATATAGACTATGTTTTTAGTGAATATTTTGAGTTGTTGATACTTTCCTTGACTAGATCAATCTTGAATATGTGGATTAACAGTTATCATGACTAAAGTGGTGATCACTAAGGGAGAGCACAAACCGGTGATCCCATTCTACCTGAGAATCCATAACTTACTCCACCCTAGGCCTAGCCACTATTGAGTTCCATGGAACTAAAGACCGGATCATCCGGTTAAATGGTGTTCTACAATTAATAAAACCAAAGTTACATGACAAAAAAGGTGTATTGGTGCAAAATCATCATTATTTTACTAGCCATGCTAAATACTTGTGTTACAAATAAATGAACCTTTCCACCCAAAAAAGAGCCAAATGCATCATAAAATGTGTCTCTACCATTGTCAACCTATTCTCGAGTTGTCTCTTCCAAATACTAGAGTCGTTGCTCAGTTCACTGCAACGTAGAAGCTATTCCTCCAGCTGACAACCCTTGTGAGATAAGCTGAACACCAAACCAACCAGCTCACGAATCCTACCTGCGATATCCCCTTCGCATCCTGCATAAAAGAATGTTTGCATAAGTGACAGCAATTGATTCCATGAATCAGAGAGTACTAGGTACTGGGAAAGAAAACTATAAGTTTCGCATGGTAGCACGTTATGCACCTTAGACCGGTGTAAATCGACGAGCACCTTGTAATGCCCAATAGAAGCCATGCTTCCCATATGCCTGTACACGAATGGGTCTCCTAGAGCTATGTCTTTTAAGCAAAATGCCTTCCCTCCATTTTGCTTCCCTATCTTACGAAATAGCTCCTCCAAGAATTTCTCTGTAATTTATGTGTAAGTTGAAAAGATTCAAACACCGCAAAACAATTTTTTATTTATTTGTCTTCCTATGTCCTATCTCTCTGAGATTTCCTCTGCCTCTTGCAGAGTGCGGGACTTGAACCCCGCTGGCGTCCCCATCCCCCAATGTTTTGGTTTTAGGAGTATTTTGTGAATTCTGATAATATTCCTCCTTTATTATATATGTTATTCATAAAATCAAAGCAGTATAAAATATTTGTACTTTTAAATTAAGCAGAGTAGAAGTTATTAAAAATCTATTAAATTTCAGTGTAACAACTATTCCATAGATGGTTGCTGGAAGTCATAATCTTGTACCCATCCCTCACTTCTTCATAACCAGTTTGAAAAGGAAAACGAGAGCATGACCGTGCTGTTATTCGACCGTCCTTCCTAAATCTTTCAACTAATAGCCTTCGGTAATTTTCATATTCCTCAAAGTTTGCAAATTATGCAAGCATATAAGCACATGTCATGACTTTTTATTGATTTCAAGCCTTCTCGGAATGCATAAAATGCATCAACGCACAAACTTAGGTCTTCACTTTATCGATGTAAATTCAAATTGTGTTGTTATAATTACCGTATATCAACATCGTCAAGTCATATAATATAAAATGCCATTGCTGGCCCATTTTCTTACGATTCGAACTTTTAAGATAATTTGTCTAACACGGTATAAGACAAACCTGTAATATCAAAGCACGGGTCAAGGATTTAAATCCCTACACTCTTCAATTTTCTCGTACTCGTTGTTCTCATTATCTGTCTATTTTCCTTTTCCGTAATTATCCTCTTAAATCGCATGCTATAAATAAATTGACCGCCCACGTTCTAATAGTTTAAACTTTTAGGAAAATACGGTTTGTCTCACAAAGGTTATTTTTACATACAATGACTACTGGAATATGTGAAAAACGGACATTAACTGAAGCAGAAATCAGGAAAAAAAAATAAATGAGAAAGAAAAAAAAAGAATTATACTCTATCATAAAATGAAGAAAAGATGACCGGCATAGTTGACGATTCCTTCTCCGGTAATAATGATAATGGATAATTTGGTGGCTTATCCCAGATACGAAGAAAGCCCATCTTGAGCTGATTTGACTTATTCCTTCTCAAGGTAAAATTTTTTTGCCTCCCCACCTAAAATATCGCTAAGACCGATCGAATTTCACAAGGGTCGAGTTCCAATTTCACCACAGTTGTCATCATTTTGTCTAAATCTGATTTTGGCTGGCAGACGACATTCCACGATGAGAAAATGATACGCTGGCAAGAAAATCCAGTCGGGGAGAGCAAGGGTACATCAGAATGGCACGTAATGTGGGTGGTACCCCCACCCACTGGCACATAAGGTATAGCGATGGAGTCCTCGTACCCCGGTCGAGAGGAACCAAAATCCATTACTTCATTATCCGCATGTAATTTTACATTTCTTTCACTCAAAACAGTGTGGCTTTGGCGAAGGCTTTTCATATTGAGGATGCATCTGACTTGACCATGAACATATGAAAGTTAATTCTAACAAGTCCTGTGTCGTTCTTTCTAATTTTTGTTTGTGCAACAGAGCAAAGACAATCCACTAGGAGTCGTCAAGGTAGAAAAGGAGTGTGCCCAAGCTCCGCCGAACCAGGCGAACCTGAACTCCTCGCTGGCCTGTGGTGAGGCGGGCAAGGCTCAACCTCACACGAGGCCAAATTTGGCAATGGCAAGGCTCGAGCTCGCCCAGTTCGGTGGAGCTCTGGCTCACTAGCCTTGGCAGAGCTCGGGCTCGCATGGATCAACCGAGCCTCAAGCTCGTCGATCTGAGTCTTGGTCAGTCATTAGGCAATCAGCCGTCGCCGAGGCACGTGGCGGTGGAGGAAGGAGGAAGGAAAAGAAAAAGGAAAAACAAAAACAAAAGGAAAAAGGAAAATTTTAAAATAATAAAAATTAGACTTTTAAATATAAAAAAATAAAATTCAATTTTTAAAAAATATATAACAATTAAGATTAAAAAAAAATTAGTCGATTGAAAAATTAAAATTTGATTTTTTTAGTAGTTTTTCCCAAAAAATAAAATCAAATATCGAACAGTGGAAAATATTTTCTACTCCATTTTTGGATTTTAGCCGAATACTGAAAAATATAATCATTTTTTTTTTTGAAAAATGACTTCTTGAAAAACATTTTTTGGAAATGTTAAATTTTTTGTGAAATGAACAGACCACAAACGGAGCCTAAGGATCCGTTCATTTCGCGGAAAATGAGCTATTTCCAAAAAGATATTTTCGCAGAGGTCATTTTCTAGGAAAATGACAATCTATTGTTCAACTAAAACCTGAAAATGTTTCGGAAATAGTTTCCGGTATTCAGTATGGAAAATATTTTTTAAGACTTCACCACTTAAGCACGCATAACTTACCGACCTATAAATCCATCAAATATGAATTTTCCTTTAAATCCAGGCAAACTTACTTCATGTCTTTGTTCCCTCATTGTCGCCAAATGTTCATTTTTAAAAAGAAGCAAAAGAGAAAAGAAGCAAAGCATGTACAGCCCTAATGAGAGTCTTCCAGTTGAGTGGCCTATTCTTCCCATGCGTCTTTTGTCTTCTAATAAACAAAAGAAAAAAGAAGCAAAGTATGTAGAACCTTTGCTTGAGCAATGTACAACTGCAAGGCAGAGTAAATAAAGAAATGATAAGCAAGAATGCAAAGCACAAGCTTGAGATCGTTGAGCTCGAGGTTCGCCTAGCAACGGCCAACGACTAGCCAAGAAAGAAGAAGATGAGAAACAAAGAAAAGAAACAAAAAAGAAAAAGAAAAAGAAAAGGAAATTAAAAATAATTCGAATTAAAAAGAAAAAGAATTAAAAAATAATTCAAATAAAAAAAGAAAGAAGATGAAGAAATGGGAGGAGGAAATGAGGATTTGTAGAGGTGTAAGATAAGAGAAATAAGTGAGGAAAATGTTTTTCACTTTTCAAAAGTGAAAAACATTTTCCGTTAAACGAATGCTGGAAAATCCAGAAAATGTTTACCTCGAAATTCTTTTTCACGAAACGAATAGAGCCTGAGACTTCACTCAGCCATACTATTTTTGGGGTCAAAACGTCTATTATGTGTTGACGAAAAATTATACGAATAGCAAATTTACTATAGTAATCTGTGAAGCAATCTCATCCCGTGCGAAAAACTTTGTCATGTCATATCTTCGCCAAAGTTTGATTTGAGGGAGCTTATAGTCAAAAGAAAGCTCCTCTAAAATTGTACCATGGACACAAAGCTAAAGTGTCGCAACTCGCAAGCTTGGGAAAGAGGTAATTGCTTGGGATTCTGACTGATTCAATGTAAGCTCCTCGGACTAGTTGAATTCTAGTTAGTTCACGCCAAAACGAGGGGATTCTCGAGAAATTCCTTAATTATTGTCCAACTGAAACAATTTCCATTAAAAATGTCATCTCATCCTCAAATCTTGTTTCCGCATTCTATTATGAGAGATACATATACTTTCTTTCTCAATTTTGTTATTATTGTGGATCTTTTCCGTTTCAGATAAAGTCATTCACATAATTACCTGGCGGAATAAATTGTATATGTCAAGAAAATCAGCCTGAAGCATTTTTGCATAGTGAAATTCATTAGATAAAGTAAGATTGGGTTATCGATTACTCATCGATTGGGTTATCGATTACTCATCGATTTCTTATGTTTGAATAAGATGGTCAAATTGAAGATTAATTAACTTTGTCTATTGCTTGCTTTTCTTCATCTTCGTGCAAGGAATACGAACTTCATTTTCCAGCAAAAGGAGCAAGGCAAGAATAAAGGAAAAATAAGAGGAAGAAACCAAAGGGAAATGCGCTCGGGAGTGCATTGGCTACGATAAAACTTCTCGGGATTGTTTATTTCTGGCATCGATATTAAAATAATGCGGGGGAGAGAATCCGGATTTCATTTTCCAACAAAAGGAGCAAGGCAAGAATAAAGAGAGAAAAGGACGAAGGAAAATGCACTCAGAAGTGGGGTCGACCCCGTTGGATCTGGCTTGGGTGAGGTCGACCCACGTATTCGCAGGCAACCTTGGTGAGAGCTCCCCTTGCCAAATCCGACGAGGCCGGCCCTTGCCCAAGCTAGGGTAGCCTCATTGGATCTGGCCTGGGCGAGGTAGACCTGTGCCTAGGTAAGGGCAGCCTCGGCGAGGGCTCACCTGGTTGGGTGGAGCCCTCTCCTGGGTGGTGCCCGATGAGGCCACCCTAGCCTAGGTGAGGGGAGCCTCGCCAGAGCTGCCCTTGCCCAAGTGTTGGTCGGCCTTGCCTAGGATCTGAGGCCGGCCCTTCCCAAGGCTCCACCTCGCCTTGGCCAATGGCCGATTGTTGCCTATCACCCGGCCGCCACCAAGAGGAAGAAGAAAGGGAGGAGAGAGAAAAAAAAAAGGAAGGAAAAAAAATAATTAGAAAAATAATTAAAAAAACAGAAAAATGATAAAAAATCGAAAAATTATTAAAATATTATTAAAAATTATCTACGTTAGCAGGCTGGTGTCCACGTCAACAAAATCTGGCTAAAATAAGCCGGAAGGACTAAATTGGCACCAAACTAAAAGGTTTAGGACTAAATTAGCACTAGTTTCAAAAGGCTTAGAACTAAATTTGCAACATAAAAAAAGTTTAGGACTGAATTGGCACAAATCAAAAAGTTTAGGATTAAATTAATATTATTAGGTTTAAGATTAAATTGACACAAATGCAAAAAAGTTTATTACTTTTTTTGACACTTTTCCCCTAAGATTTGCATTGGGTATGATAAAACTTCTCAAGATTGTCTATTTCCGACACCAAGATAAAAATAATGCTGAAGAGTGAATTGTGTAAATTTCATATAATACTATATTATGATGTAGAGTGCGTGGCACTATTTATAAGCATTATGAAATGACTATGTTAGATAATAAGATCTCAATTACAATCAATCAAAAATATGGGCAGATATTTGCATAATTCCAAGAGATATGAAGAATTGAGGGAATTACGGAAAATATCCAATATATATAACATCCCTCAAACTCCAAGTGACGCAAAATCAGTCATTTGTGGATTAAAGAAAAGATTGAAAAAAGCGCTTAGGTGGATGTGCCTTTATGAAGACTGATCAATGTTAGAGAACAAGTCCTGCAGGCTATGTTGTTATTGGTTTGCTAAAGAGAGAACTGGCAAACTTGTGTAGGCTAAGCATGGTTGTGGTTGAGGCTATGCAACTGTAGAATAGGCTAAAGTGGCTAGTGTCTTTGCAAGAGGCTGACATGGTTGCGTGGTATACTACAAAGAGAATTGTGTAATTTATATGTATTATAATGTGTAGTGATGAATAGTGCATGAGCCTATTTATGAAAAAGTGTTATAAAAATTTTAAACCTATTGCATTGGTGCCATTATATTCTTAAACCTTTTAATTATGTCAATTTAATTATAAACTTTTTGATCTAAAGCCAATTAAGTTTTTTTTGTTGTTGCTAATTTTAGTCTGATATTGTTGATGTTGACGTTGTTGTCTTACGTGGCATGATTGGCGTTGATATGAACATTTTTAATAACATTTTTTTTCTTTTCTTTCTTTTCTTTCTCTCTCTTTTTTTCCTCCTCTTTCCTTCGATGGCTGGTGATGTCGCCGAGGCAGACCAAGCATGCACAAGGGCCAGCCTCCCCAAATCCGATGAGGCTACCCTCATTCTAGTTTTAAAAAAAAAAAAGAAAAAAAAAGAAAGAAAAATTTTAAAAATTATTTTAAAATATTTACGTCAATGCCGGTCGTGCCATATATTACATCAACGCCAGTTGTGTCATATAAGATGACCGCTGTCCATGTTAGTAATATCCGACTAAAATTAACAGAAAAGACTAAATTGACGCTAGGTTAAAAAATTTAGGACTAAATTAATGCAATTAAAAGGATTATGACTAAATTAGCCCTAAACCTTAGGACTTTTTTGGCATTTTTTCCGTCTATTTATAGGTTTTATGAGATGACTATATAAAATAATAAAATATCACAACAATCATAATCAATCATGAAATGTGCAACCAAGAGATATAGGTAAGATTAAGAGAGATATGGAGAATTGAGGGACATGTGCAAAATTCCCTAGATATACATCCCTGACAAAGAGAATTCTAGGAATCAGAACGTTTTCCTATGCCATTACCTAACGAAATTGTATTGGATATGTCTCCTTATTGGGGTCTGTTCGTTACTCTTGGAATTTCGAGAATTCCAAAGATAAATATGCCCACAATAACAAATTTATATATAACCTATTTTAATTTATCATTCGTTAGAATATAACTTAATATCACTTAAGATATATCCAACCATAAAAAAAGAAGAAGAAAAGAATGTGTTGTGTGAATTCAACTTACATTTTGTCTTTCGTGTGGCTTCTTGTCCTCGTTCTTCCTTAATATACGAACTTTTCAAACCAGTCTTATATACAACTAACACTAGTTAATTAATTTATTTTTAAAAAAAATTTCTATGAGAATGGGTTTTCCAATTGTCGTAGCGACTATAATTTATTTAGGAGAAAACGAAGACCAAAAGAGAGCCGCCTGCCAATAGTCCATATTTGATCTCACGATTGATGATGATAGATCGACAAATAAGCGACAGTTGATAGTCATCGTCGACGATCCAACGGCTCATAAAGCCGTCCGCGACTTTGCCGCATGTGAGACGAGCCCTCTTTAGTTTTCAATTATTAAACTCAGAAATAGACTAGACCATGTAACACACGACCGTCACCAGAACTTGCCGCTACAGCTTGTTCAAGACCTTTTAAAAATCTCTATATTTCCCTCACATTTTTCATGGATACACTACACATCTAATATCCTTTCAATTCTCTCTCTAGCTATTGAAATTCCAGCAAGAAAGTCACACAGATTTTACAATATAACTCGTCATGGACAACAATCAAGGAGGTCAACAAGCAACCGCCGACGAACGTAGGATCGAGATCGTGGAGGGGGCATTGGCTTCCATATCAGAAGATATGAAGGCAGAGATGAAATGGCTGAATGAATCAGCAGGCCAAGATATCTCTAGCATCTTCAGAGTTCCAAATCATGAGGCATGCCGGCCTCGAATGGTCTCTATTGGCCCGTACCACCATGGGGAAAAGCAGTTGCAGAGGCTTCAGGAGTACAAGGGAAGATACCTCCAAACCATGCTGGACCGAACTCAACCGGCGGGTGTCAACCTTCTTGAGGAAATCATTGCCACGGTGGCGCCCAAAGTAAAAATGATTCGGCAGTGCTACTTGGAGAGCACCAACAATTTCACAGAATCTGATCTTGTGAAAATGATGGTTCTTGACGGATGCTTCATCATTGAGTTCTTCCGTCAAATCAAAGGAGACATACAGTCCGACGATATCCTACCAAACGATTCATACACGCTCGTTTCTCTTAGGCAGGACCTTGTACGGCTTGAGAACCAGGTCCCGTACTTTGTGCTTGAGGATTTGTTTGAAACAACGAATGTTGGGAAACAAGAGACCAGCTTTACCACTCTTGCCCTCAAATTCTTTGACGGCATTATGGAAAGACCTGAATGTTTCTTGGACAGAGACAGCCGTCCCAAAAAAGAGCATTTGCTTGATTTACTTCGTCAGAGATTACTTCCTGCGAAGGAACAAAACTATAGCCCACCAGAGGACAGCTCGTCCTTTGAATTGCTCGGTTCTGCTTCCAAGCTTAATCAAGCTGGAATTGCATTTGTGCAGAGCAAAGCCAGCACCTTCCTGGAGATCAAATTTGACTCCAAAAGTGGAATCCTGCATATTCCAAAACTAACGATCAGTGATACTCTCCAATGCATCCTCCACAATATAGTTGCTTTTGAACGGTGTTTTGTCTCTTGCGACAAACACTTCACTGCCTATGCCATGTTCATGGGATTACTCATTGACACAGCTGATGATGTACGACTTTTGTGCGACCGTAGAGTCATGTCGATTAACGGCGTGAGCAAGGAGGGTGTTGCAAGCTTCTTCTGCCATGTCAGCAAGGACACTAGTTGGGATGTCGCGAGGAGCTACCTTGTCACGCCCCGGACCCCGAGCACGTGCCCATCCCTATATGGTCGATAAAAATTTGCGACTTCCCAGGACGAGTCGCCGACCCTTTCCATTTTATTGCACATGCGGAAGCGAAAAGAAATCCCCTGACAGTAATCATCTCGGGATAGAAAAGCAGGATAATAGATTCACAAACAAACATGCTTTTATATATACACTGAGTCATGTACACATGTCTATGGCCAAAAGACTACAAAAGACTGGCCTTCCAAAAAGAAGCGGTCCTAACTGACCTACGCTTCCGATCACCTCCTCTCAGCTCCAAGTCCTCCACTTGACGACCCTGAAAATGTTGTCCCACAACGGGGTGAGATATCATCTCAGCGAGTCTAAGCTCTAAACCCCAATTAGGAGGGAAATACGCCAAGAAGCGTCCTAAGCACGCAATCACACAATCAATGAGACTTACCTCGTCTCAGATCCACCCTGCAGGTCAGTAAAATTTATCTCAAAGACAACATGAGAGCATGAGCAACAAATAAGCTCCAATAATTGAAACGCCACACTCAATTAATCATGCGTTCCTAGATTTGATCTCGGCATATAGCACGGCCTACTCTCAGTTCGGCAGTCTTCTGGCATTGCCAGGCATCGTCTCACCCCATTGAGCACGGCACGTCTCTTTATCAGACGGCTTTCCCGAAGGAGCATAGGGTCCAGAATCAACTGCGACCGGCTTCCCGTTGTCCAGGGGTATCCCAAATAAGGATAACGTCCAGCTCAACAGCCCGGGACGATTTCTCATAACCATCACACGATCACTCAAATATGGCCCAGGGCACCGTGCATTGCACTCAAATGCTTCAATTAAAATGGTGAGCCTGGCCTTTTTCTTCGTATTAGAAATTCACATGAAATTACTCGTGTGTGAGTACACGGCCAACTTGATCCAGAAAAATTGATATTCATCCTTTTTGAAATCCCACTATTTCATACAGTACTAAAAACCATTTTCGGTGTCAAAACCCGACACCTGGGATTCTCTGAATAAATATTGGAAATTCACAATTTTTGGAATTAAATACCAAAAGTCAAATCAACACTCAATTTGCATAATTTAACATTCAATTGCAGAAATTAACCACACCATTGCAATCAGCACGAAATTCCGGTCACTGGCTATCTCGGCCTAATTTCCGGAAAAATAATTAATAATTAATTAATTACTGAAATTAATAAAATAAATCAATTTAAATTCTACAAATAATAACCTAGGCCAAAATCATTAAATTAATAACCAATACGGATCCGGAAAATTCCCGAACCCTTCTAGATAAATATTACAATTTATTTAGGCCTTAGCTAAACCATGCTAACCACCTAACATGCTCAATTAAATAATTCAATTTCTAATTTAATCTAACTAACCACCTAATTCCTAATAAAATAAATCTAACACCCCTTAAACGTCATTAACCTACTAAGCAGAGTTTAGAGTATAAACTCACCGGTGTATCGCGAAAACCGGTTCACCGCGACGACGACGCGACGGCGGCCGAAACCTTAATTTTCAGCGGCGTCGGCGGACTCCCGGGCCGGGCCCAAAAGCTAAGCAAGCCCACAGAAAATTCTGGGCTTAGATCGAACTTGGGTCGATTAACTTCGCGGGCTGAATTGCTAAAACTTCTTGGGCTTCAAAACTAGGCCTGAGTTACTAGATCTTTGGGCTAAATTGCAACTGAACTGGGCTGAACTTTCACAGAAATGGGCTGCTGAAGCTGAAGCCCACGGCTTCAAATGGGCTGAGAATGGACTGGACTGCAGCTTGTTGGACTAAATTTTTCTTGGGCTAATAGGCTGAACAAGAAGCAGCAAAGGTTGCTGTTGGGCTCGAGGAAACGAAGACCAACGCTACTGGGCTGCTTCGTTCGGTGCGGATGGCTTCAACGTGGCAGCTGCAGCGTCTTCGTTGATCTTCAGAGCTGGACAATGCGCGAAGGAGCTGCGGTCAACAAGATGGGAGAGTTCGGTGGTTTTGTTGTCTCGATGAAGCTTGCTGGCGTACACGGAGTCACCGTTGGTGGGATGGAGCGGCTACGGTTGACTTGGTGGGCTGCAGACTTGGATGCTGCAAAGGAACGTCGAGGCCGCATGAAGCAACAGCTGAAGATCACGTGGCCGCGTAGGTGGAGAAGCGGCAAAGAGAATAAGCAGCTTCGGGCGACGCTGGCAGAGGCGTGGGCTACAAGCGGTCAACTGCTGGGCTTCGTGGGCTTGAAGGTTGACCAAGAGCTGCTGGTTGAGGGACAAGTGGCGAGGATGAGGGGAATTCGGTGGATGGGCAGGCGTTTTCGGTGGGGGTGTCGTTGCAGAGGAGAAGACCGAAATGCAGAAGCTGAAAAAATGAAAATGAAAGTGAAGTAGCACACGGACGAGAAGAGATCGACGCTGTGGTGAGTGTGCGGCTACGAGCGTCCGAAGGAGGGGTGAATCGTGAGGTAGAAGCCAGCCAAAAAGGGAAGATTAGTCAACAACCTTAGCCACTCCATTAATTGGATGTTCCCTATTACTTTCCAATCAATTATCCACCAAAATAACTCAATTTAAGTGCAAAATGTTGGGGATTCAAGAATCATGTATAAGAAAAAATCAACAAAATAAACGCAGCGGAAACAAAGATAAATAGTACACATGATTTTCCTTAGGCGTTGTTCGTGCGTTTTAATCAAAAATCTAAACATAAAAGGGAGTTAAACGAAATACCTCTCGAAGCGCGCTTTGAAACGAGTCGGTTCGGTTGTTCTACAATTCGAGTCCCACAAGCGTCGGACCTCTAGTTCAGACACACCAACAACGAACGTCGAACGAAGAGAGAACCTTCGGATATTCTCCACTTCGATTGTGCTAGCAATCACGTGGAAATGATCCAACGTATCCTCAATGTATTATAGCCACGGCCCGAACGAGATAATGATCTTCTTTCTTGCGTCTCAAAGACACAAGAACATGCACACTATTTGCTTTCTATTTTCAGCAAAGCATCATTGATTTCTCGCTTGTGTTTCTCTCGAACAAAACCAAAACCACACTAACTTTTTCTCTGTTTTTCAACAGCAACTGTTTAACTCTTGTCCCTCGTTCATTTTATAATAAAAATGACCAGCAACGGTTGCTGATCGATGGACGATCAGCAACCGTTGCTGATCGTCCATAGTGGACGATCGTGCATGAGCAACCGCTCATGCACGATCTTGGCATGATGGTCAGCGGTTGCTGACCATCCATGCTTCGTGCATAATGGTTAGCAACCGCTGACCATTACGCTTCGTGCATGTGCACGAATTCGTGCACATGCATGAAGCTTTATTTTTATTTTTTAATTATTATTTATTAATAAGTTTTTAGGGCATACTACTAACAATCTCCCACTTGCACTAAAGCCAACTTGTTTGGTATGTTAACATATATCCACTTTGGGCATGCGTGTGCATCATATGCAAGTAGGCTCGTGACTATAATACAAATTAAATTAAATCTCATTTAATTTAATTTCAAATCGACTCAATTCGATTGCAGTAATTGCAAACATATTTGCAATAATATTTCTCTCTTGTTCCACGTCATCCTAATTGTTTATGGTGTGTGACATCCCTAGGTTCATCACTAAGCTGGTAGTAAGACTTGTACTAACACATTAGTACTTCCAAAAGAATTAATTGTCCCGATTAATCTTTTAGGTCCTACAAGCCATGATTGACATCTAGCAATATGTCATGGCTACCCAGATAGTGTGAATACTTTAAGAACATAATGAACCTGTCAGCTTTGGCTACAGTGTAATTCAATCCCTCTGTCTTACTATGTCCCGATCAAACAAAGACCATGGAATATTTGTCAAGTCATTAATTCGATCATATGCACAAATCTAATTGACATGCATTTTATTCGAGACATAAACAATTTATTCTCGGTTACAACCCCGGCCGAGGATTTCAATGCAGTGTCACAATTAGATCGCATAGGACATCATTATCATACCTTGCATATAACAAGGAAACAGATTCCATATTGCGCACACGTGTAACTTCGTATATGAACAAACTATGACCATCAAGTATAAAGACGGATCGACGATCCGGCATTATGTGCACCCGTGAACCATAGTTGTTCAATACACAAGTTAACACTGTGCCTCAGGTCTAAGGATTATTTACACAAGACCAAAGCATGAACAATTAGACATTGACCACGCTAAAAGCTTCCATGTCGCTAATCGTTCCATATGTGTCACGTTCATTGAATTTGTCTAATACAAACACCTGTGTTCTAACTCAGGCATCATAATACCCAATGACATGTGACTCATCATTCCTTTAAGTATCCAATACTTAATGGCGAAGTTAAGAACACACCGGTCTCAACAGGATTATTAATATCCACTTAATAATCCATCGACCGGGAACAATTTAAAGATTCAGTCTAACTATGAACCCGTCACATATATTCTTGACGTCTCAAGAATAGGTCTAGTTGCAACTGATCTCATGGAATCATTCATCAATATAAAATAATTGGACAAATGAATGAATACGTCATTGCCATTAATTAAATAATAATAATGAAAGTACAACTGAAATCCCTAATATGTAACTATTACATAACAACTTTAGGGCATAAATCTAACAATTTCTCACTTGCACTAAAGCCAACTTGTCTGGTACCTCAAACCCATTTTGTCAATATGTCTTTCAAAAGAAGACTGAGGTAAGGCCTTAGTGAAGGGATCTGCCACGTTTTCTGCTGAGGCAATTTTCTGCAAGGCGACATCACCTCTCCCAACAATTTCTCTGATAAGATGGAAGCGTCTCTCAATATGCTTGGACTTCTGGTGAGACCTTGGTTCCTTAGCTTGAGCTATCGCCCCATTGTTGTCACAAAACAATGTGATCGGTTGCTCAATTGAAGGAACGACTCCAAGTTCAGAAATAAACTTCTTCATCCAAGCGGCTTCCTTTGCTGCTTCAGAAGCAGCTACATACTCTGCCTCAGTGGTGGAATCGGCAGTTATGCTTTGTTTGGAACTTTTTCAACTAACTGCACCACCATTGAATGTAAAGACAAACCCGGACGTAGACTTATAATCATTAGGATCCGATTGAAAATCGGAATCAGTATAAGCTACAACTTTAAATTCTCCTTCTCCATATATCAAGAATAAATCTTTAGTCCTTCGCAAGTACTTAAGAATATTCTTGATTGCTATCCAGTGCTCTTCTCCTGGATCAGACTAATATCTGCTAGTAATACTTACAGCATGCGCAATATCAGGTCTAGTACATAGCATAGCATACATTATATTTCCAATAGCGGATGCATATGGTATCTTTGCCATCCGCTCTCTTTCTTCAGGAGTGTTGGGACACATCTCCTTAGAAAGACTGATCCCTTGCCTAAAAGGCAATAATCCTCTCTTGGAACATTGCATGTTAAACCGTGTTAACACTTTGTCTATGTACGTAGATTGTGAGAGGCCAATCAATCGTCTTGATCTATCTCTATAGATCTTGATACCTAAAATGTAGGTTGCCTCTCCTAAATCTTTCATGGAGAATTTCTGTGACAAGAATAGTTTTATCGATGATATCATTGGTACATCATTTCCAATCAAAAGTATATCATCGACATACAAAACCAGAAATGCAATTGCACTCCCACTGATCTTCTTATATACACAAGGTTCATCCGGATTTTTGATGAAGCCAAACGATTTGACTACCTCATCAAAACGGATGTTCCAACTTCTGGAGGCTTGTTTGAGTCCATAAATGGATCTCTTAAGCTTACACACCTTATGTTTTTCATTATTGGATTCAAAACCCTGTGGTTGTTCCATATAGATGTCCTCATCGAGAAAACCATTTAGAAAAGCCGTTTTGACATCCATCTGGAATATCTCATAATCAAGGTGTGCAGCTATAGCCAACATAATCCGAATGGATTTTAGCATGGCCACAGGTGAGAAAGTTTCGTCATAATCAATTCCTTCTTTTTGACGATATTCTTTCGCCACCAGCCGTGCTTTGTAAATTCCAATTCGACCTTCAACATTCATCTTCCTCTTGAAGATCCATTTACAGCCAATTGGTACAATACCATCAGGCAGGTCAGTCAAGGTCCAAACCTCATTGGAATACATTGAATCCATTTCGGATTTCATGGCCTCTAGCCATTTACCAGAATCGATGTCCAACATCGCCTCTTCATAGGTTTTAGGATCATCGGGTTGATCACTATCATTCACAATGAATAATGGTTCGATATGATCAACCGAGTGTCTATAACGAGCAGGTGGGCGAGACGTTCTCGCACTTCTCCTAAGAGGTTGTGTATCAGAAGCTCCCACTGAATCAGAGGTTGGTATCTGAACTCGGTTATTTGGTACTTCATTATTTTCTTCTTGTAAGACTATTTTCCGCCCAGCACCACTTTCTTGGACGAACTGATTCTCCAAAAAAGAAGCGTGCTTGCATACCAAAATTCTTTGGTTTGAATGAAAATAGAAATAATATCCAAGAGTTTCCTTTGGATATCCAATGAAGCGACCTTGTTCAGATCTTGCCTCCAATTTTTCCATTTTCAGCTTTTTCACGAAAGCTGGACAACCCCAAATCTTAATATGATTAAGACTAGGTTTCCTACTATGCCATATCTCATAGGGCATAGTTGGAACAGATTTGGACGGCACTCTATTCAGTATATATACAGCAGTCTCAAGGGCATATCCCCAAAGGGATATTGGCAAATCGGTGTAACTCATCATAGATCGTACCATATCTAATAAAGTACGATTTCTCCGTTCAGATACACCATTATGTTCTGGAGTTCCAGGAGGTGTCCATTGTGATAAAATGCCATTCTCTTTAAGATAGTCCAGGAATTCAGTACTAAGGTATTCACCTCCTCGATCTGATCGAAGAGCCTTAATACATTTTCCTGTTTGTTTCTCAACTTCAGCCTTGAATTCCTTGAACTTTTCAAAGGATTCAGATTTATACTTCATGAAGTATAAATAACCATACCGTGACTGATCATCGGTGAAGGTAATGAAGTAATTATAACCACCTCTAGCAGTTTCATTAATTGGTCCACATACATCTGTATGTATTAATTCTAATATGTCAGCAGCTCGCGCACTTTGTCCCACAAAAGGCGCTTTGGTCATTTTTCCTAGAAGACATGCCTCACAAGTCGAGTATGACTCAAAATTTAAAGGATCAATGTATCCATCATTACTCAACTTGTTAATTTTGTCTTCTCCAATATGACCTAATCGGAGATGCCAAACATACTTTTTATTTGGACCGTCTCTAGGGCGTTTATTAGTTATGGCATTTATATCAATTCTATTTTGCTTATTGACATTGGTAATCGCATTACCAGACATTGTAATGGTATAAAGATTGTTGGTTAATAAGCTAGAACCAACACATATTCTATTATGATAAATAGAACATACATCATCAGTAAAAGAAAATTCATAATTCTCTTTACCCAAACGAGGTACAGAGATGATGTTCCTAACAGCATTCTTATAATGCAAACAGTTCTTTAAAACCATTACATGTCCAGAAGGGAAACATAAACGAAAAGTCCCTATAGCTAATGCAGCAACTCTTGCTCCATTGGCAAACGTCAGGACAATCTCATTTCGCCTTAGCATCCTGCTTATTTCCAGATTCTGCAAAGACATACAAATATGTGAAGTTGCAGCAGAATCTAGAACCCATGAGCTGGATTCAGCACTAACCATAAGATTGGTTTCAATAAGCATAGACACCATACCTTCATAAGGTCGGTTCTTGGGCTTGACCTTCAAGCTTGTGAGGTACCTCTTGCAGTTCCTCCTCTAGTGCCCTTTGACACCACAGTAATGACATTTCCCTTTATCAATCATGGGTTTTGGTTGCACAACAGGTTTGGCAGGCCTCTTCCATTTATTCTTCTTTAAAATAGTCTTACCCTTTGAAGAAGAAGCCTTAGCCATAGCCACTACATTTGGCCTCGTGTTATGCATTTTCTTCTCATAAACTACTAGCATGCTATGTAACTCAGCAAGAGTTTTCTCCATCTTATGCATGTGGAAGTTTTGGACAAAACCAGAGAAGGAATCGGGTAAAGATTGGAGGATCAAATCCACAGCTAACTCATTGTCCATAACGAGATTCAGCCTAGCCAATTCTTCAATGTGCCAGATCATTTTCAAAGCATGATCATTAACAGATGATCCTTCAGCCATCCTCATACGGTACAATGCCTTAGATATCTCATATCTAGAGGTTCGACCATTCTCATCAAAGTATTCCTTTAAGTGCAAAATGATCGACGCAGCATCTTCCATAGATTCATACTTCTTCTGTAATTCATTATTCATAGAAGCAAGCATATATGACCTAACTTTTAAGTCATCATCACGCCACTTATCATAAGTAACACGCTCCTCTTGGGTCCCACCCTCAGGAAAGGAGGTTGGCATCTTTTCATCAAGCACATACCCAATTTTTTCTGAATTGAGAACAATTCTCAAATTCCTCACCCAGTCAGTGAAATTGGGTCCAGTCAAATAATTCTTGTCAAGTATAGAAGCGAGTGGGTTTGTGGTCACCATTTTTTCAGAGTAATAATATATCTGTTGCAGAAAATAAATTGTTAGCCGTTGTACTTTTCATAATAACTATTTCATTTTGGTCTTTAAATGAAATAGATCCTCCCACTAAATTTATCTTCGAATCCCATACTCCTTAAGATGGGAAGCGGTAATCTTTGTTGGGTAAAGATTACTAGTGGGGATGGAGTCCCACTAGCCCAAAGTCCACCTCACCTAACAGTTATTGGTGTCCTATGAACTTAGTGAGTGAACCAGCTTGTTCAACGCATCATATGCGAATCCCAATCATACCTTCGGCCTCTAGACCATGAAAGCCTCACCTAATAGTTATTGGCATCATGATCATAGTTAAGTCTAGCCCATCGTCTCATGCAAGTATTGAAAACACAAATAATTCCCTCACCTGACAGTTATTGGAAATCATTTGGCTCCAACCCCACAGCATCATATGCATAATGGAGTGGTCCAATATTATAAATGGTAATTAACCCCTATGTATCCATAACCGGTTAATTAACCACTATAATATTGGATCAAACCACGACGATGGAAGGCCGCGAGTCCGAAACCCGTTTCGACTTAATATTCTTTGTAAGGAGATTTGGGTCGTTATTAACGGTCTCACTTTGCACATTAACCGGTTTAACATGCACGATACCATAAACACAATAAATAAATAGATATCACATAATATCTATCCTATGTGGTGATCATGGAATTATGGTTCAATGGGTCTCGAGCCAAAGAGACCCATTTAGCCATTTTAATGTTTTAATTATATGGACCTGCTCTTCACTTTTTCTTCAATCTTTGAACTCTTCAAAGACCGGGCCCAAAGAGCTCACCGGTTTAATGGCTCCTCCAATGGCTCCTCCTCTCTTGTAGTATTTACATCAACAATTGAAATACTAACCTATACTAAAATTACATATCAAGAAAAATTAAAGTAAAATAAAAGGAAGGACGCAGCCTCCATTTAATAATTACATCCCCAAAAAGAATACCTGTAATCATCATACATTCATCCATACAACAATCACAACAATTAGGGATTTTTCCATGATCACCACCCTTCCTTACGAGCCATAAATTCAAAATTTAAAGCTCTGGAAGGCATGCATAAAATTCTGCATATCATTTGCAAAATATAAACATCAAATATAACAAGTTACGGATTTTTGATTCAAAATTGATTTAGTTCTAATTTTTGCTTTGTTGATTAAATTTATCACATAAATCAATCAACTTCTATAGGCCACATAAGAGCAAGAGAACCAATTCTCTTAACAAAAGTAAATTGGCCATTAGAATGCAAAAATATATTTGAACTATAAATCAATTAAACGCACGAAAACGCCTAAGGTTGGCTCTGATACCACTGTTGGGGATTCAAGAATCATGTATAAGAAAAAATCAACAAAATAAACGCAGCGGAAACAAAGATAAATATTACACATGATTTTCCTTAGGCGTTGTTCGTGCGTTTTAATCAAAAATCTAAACATAAAAGGGAGTTAAACGAAATACCTCTCGAAGCGCGCTTTGAAACGAGTCGGTTCGGTTGTTCTACAATTCGAGTCCCACAAGCGTCGGACCTCTAGTTCAGACACACCAACAACGAACGTCGAACGAAGAGAGAACCTTCGGATATTCTCCACTTCGATTGTGCTAGCAATCACGTGGAAATGATCCAACGTATCCTCAATGTATTATAGCCACGGCCCGAACGAGATAATGATCTTCTTTCTTGCGTCTCAAAGACACAAGAACACGCACACTATTTGCTTTCTATTTTCAGCAAAGCATCATTGATTTCTTGCTTGTGTTTCTCTCGAACAAAACCAAAACCACACTAACTTTTTCTCTGTTTTTCAACAGCAACTGTTTAACTCTTGTCCCTCGTTCATTTTATAATAAAAATGACCAGCAACGGTTGCTAATCGATGGACGATCAGCAACCGTTGTTGATCGTCCATAGTGGACGATCGTGCATGAGCGGTTGCTCATGCACGATCTTGGCATGATGGTCAGCGATTGCTGACCATCCATGCTTCGTGCATAATGGTCAGCAACCGCTGACCATTACGCTTCGTGCATGTGCACGAATTCGTGCACATGCATGAAGCTTTATTTTTATTTTTTAATTATTATTTATTAATAAGTTTTTAGGGCATACTACTAACACAAAATTCCATCCCCAATTATTGATCCGAATTTCACTAATTTTTAGGATAAATTTCTTCACTCAATTTCCCAAATTGAGGTCCAATCTTGATGAAGAAAAATCCCGAACGATTTTCTATAAATTCCTGACACTCACAGGCTTGGCTTAGAAGTCCCAATTTCCATCAATTTAGCCCATCTAAATTTCCGCTGATTTTCCGCAACGTCCGAACCGATTTTCCGCAAAAATCCTGGAATCTCTGAAAATTCTTCGGAGAATGAGTTGACGTCCCTCAAATAGCTCGTGACACCGCATAACTTTCAATTTTTGAAATCGGGTACAAACTCACGGTTATTTTCAATCCGGCGCGCTTTTAGCGTGACCTAGTGTATCGGGTAGCTTTTAGGAATTTTTAGTGCAATTGACCCGTGATCGATTTATCTCGAGTCACAATGTACATCTTCGACACATTGACGACTCTCAATTGTTCTGAAAATCTCAAGGTTTCAAATACGGACACATGGTACCCAAAACGATAGAAAATCAATTTAGAGTCGATTGATGAGAATTTTGCAATCATGTGGAATCACCCACATTTTGATCACTCATCTCAATCGAAACGACTTATCTCAGACCTCTGATCGATTTTTAAGTGTGCCGTAATGACCCTTGCAAATTAGCATAGTCGAGCAGTCGATTCCTGGTCAAATTCTCAAGCCTTTTGCATTAAAATCCCTTAATAATTTTCCCAGATAGTCTAGTTGTCTCATGAGTGATCGGCTCAGAGAATAACACTATAGACGTGTCGATGAAAGGCCCGATTTATTCAATTGAAATCAGATTTGAAAAATCAGGATGTCACATACCTAGAGTCGGAGATTGCGGGAGTGAACAAATATGTTAGGAATCAACAGATCCGTGTTTTCTTCACCCAACTCATATATACTCCTTGTCGCTACACATGGTCGACTATAGCTGCCATAGTGATGCTTACAGGTGCGACCCAAACTGTGTACATATGTTGCAATACTATCAACGCATATAGCGGGAAGGGTCTAGAAGCTGCATCTTCCATATTTTTCATTACAAGTATTGACTCTGTTTTCAGTGAATCTTTTGAGTTAATATTTTCCTTGTAGCCAAATCAATCTTTGAAATGGTGGACAAATAGTTATCATCGTCAAAGTGCTCATCACTAGGGGAGAGCATGCACAGGCGATCTGGTTCCCCAGGAATCCGAAACTTACCCAGCCTTAGCCCTAGCGACTAAGCCAATTCCATGGAATTTATGACTGGATCGGCCAGTTAGAGACAGTGCAATTTTCTCCCAAAATTTTCGATTTATGAAGTTTAATTGACTAAACCGCATTCTAGTACTGAGAAAGCCAAGGTTGCATGACAGAAACAAGTGAACTGGTGCAACACCATCTTTATTTTACTAACCAGAGTCTAAATACTTGTGTGACAATTACATGAACCTTTCCACCCAAAAAAAGCACAAGGTATCAAAATATTAACATTTCAAGACTAGCGTGAAGCAGCTAGTTTGTGCAAGTCTGTCTTTGTCAACTTATTCCGAGTTGTCTGCTCCAAATACCAGAGTTGTCGCCCAATTCACCATAGAACCTACTCCTCCAGGTAACTACCATCATGAGATAAGTCGAATGCCAAACTAGCCAACTCACGAATGCCGTGTGTAATATTCCCCTTGCGTCCTACGTAGAAGAACGTTTGCATAAGTGACAATTATTAATTAGGACTATTTCAAAAGTACGTGCGCATCAAAATCTGGGTATTAGGAAAGAAAACCATGAGTGTGGCATTGTAGTACGTCATGTAACTTATACTGGCGTAAATCGAGGAGCGCCTTGTAACGCCCAACAGGGGATTTGGGAAGATTTAAGTGACTTGACAAACTCCGAGCGTCCAACACCTGTGGACCAGACTAGGAGACCGTATGGACCATCTGTACCATCATTCAGCGCGATTTTCTTCGTGTGCGCCTCTTTCACTGGGCCTCTTTTAAGACGAACTCCAGACTAGCATTGCAAGCATTAGATCAGCAGCGAAATGAGCAGCTAGAAATGATGACGATAACTTGAAAAAGAAAATCAACACCCTTGTTAGATAATTAATCTTTGAGAAACTGGAGGTGAAAACAATAAGCATCTTCTTCTATTTTTGAAATTTTGAAGGTTGCTCTGTAAGTGCAATTCACAAGGTTGAAGAAATAAGGTACCTGGAATTTCAGAGAGCACGAAGTTCAACAAAAGCTTCTTCCTGATTTCTTGGGCATGATTCACCTCACGAAGCAAGTAGGCCTGTTCCTTGAGACCCCTTAAACTGATAGTCAAGGGCTCGGCTCTGACTGCGATGACCAGCTTGTTCGTATGTGAACTTAAACTGGTAAAGGCTCTCGAGGCAGTGCAACCACTTTACAGTACACCTGATCATTAAGGGACGGGATTTAGAAAAAGAGAAAATCCTAAAGGAAAAACTTACTGGATTTGCAACAACTAGTGTCAATTGACATTTCTTACTGGTGCATCTTCGGTTCCATCATGTTGAGGAAATGAAATTTTACGTTATTTCACGTACCTAAAACACTCTTCAACTTGTCTGACACTTGAACAATGCATGTCGATATTTGTTAGTATATTTGATTTGCCAAGTATCCGCAAATGGGACTTTTATAGCTGGGGATCTCGACGCAAATGCAAAAGTATGGACGATGCATGTCAGTGATTGTTTACACAGTATATCGTAAATTTCTGATATTTGTCGATTGCTAATTGAAGAACATGGAGGGAAATTCCAGCTGCACATCCCGAATAATCAATCAATACATGCAAGATAAAACTGACCTCATCCTTGCAGGAAAAAGTGTAATCAATATACAGTAGCCAGATATTCAACTTACTTCATGCTTGTCAGCATCAAATTCCAGTGCAGGAAGCCAAAAAGAAGTATGAATTGGAAGTTGCTACAAGAGGAGACTGTATCCGGCTAATGGCGCAGCAGCTGAACCGAACTCAAAAGTTCGACAGAAGAAGGGGAGTGAAAACCATGTGATTTTAGGGTGAAATGCACATGATATCGATACTCATTCATATCAAGCCCCTTCATAAACCAGCAAGCTGCCTAACTGGTACCAAGAACGACCTCTCTCGGTTTTTCTCCGGGCTGACTCGGTTCAAGACTTGGATGTCTAAAGCTCTCAAGCAATGAGAAAATTTCTTCTGATTTTCCATTAGCAAATAAAAGATGAAAAATATCCCATATTTCTTGGAGAAAGGCGTCAACTGTAACTGACTCATTCAATCAAAGGCTCATTAATTTGTGCAACAGCCAAATTGATGTTTCATCAATTTCATTGGACTACCCTCCTAACATCCACACCAGATGCAAGTCTCACAAGCGTGAGCAGATGCTTGGAGTTTTTCAGAACAATGAAAAAAGAATGTCAACAGAGACAAATGATATCCTTCAAACAATTAAAGTCATAAATTTACATGGCAAAATTCCTCTCTTTACGAGTCAATTGTAATGTGAGATTTTGTGGAACCACTGCCAACTGTTCTAAAAGCTTAAGCTGTTAGATAAAGGTGTGGTTTATTATTTAAATATTCTAACAAAATCTCACATGGTATCAGAGCTAAAAGGTCCTGAGTTCGAATCTTACAGGCTCCTATTTGCCTCCCCAATTAAATTTCCATGCTTAGTACTAGGCCAAAAAAAAAAAAAAAACTAGACTAAGCTTGAGGGGGAGTATTATAATATTTAAATAATAAACCACGCATTCATCTAACAGCTTAAGCTTTTAGAACAGTTGGCGGTGGTCCCACAAAATCTCACATGTAGAAATGAAGTTCATTTCACCTTCTCTGTGATAGGATGGACACCCAAAGATAAGAAGAGCAAAAGGAAAGAACAGAGTTTTTCTCACCTAGAAATTCTACTAATTCCTCAAGGTAAATCAGGTAAAGGGTCATTAGGTGAATGCAGTTCAAGAGAATGCCAATCAAATGAGGAATATGTAATAGACAAACTACAAAGAGGTAAAATAAACCAACTGCAAATCTAACCAGTGAGCTTTCTTAAGAAAAACCAACAATCAGTTAATACCGGTGCCTCAACCATACGAATATGGCAACCTGATTAAAGAATAAGAACAAGAACATGTTTACATGGAGACCTACTAGAAAATGAAGCAAGAAGAAAGGGCGTGAAAGCAAGCCCCCAGGATGAAACGAAGCGTTTCAACGTTGAGAAACATGTTGGTGTGTTTTTTACAGCTGTTGGACTCCAATGCGCCTCCAAATGTCGTTGAAAGGAGATGGTCTATCAACTCGATCAAATAAAGGGCATTTCCAACAAAAGATCGTTAATGACTTCTTTAAATTGGTAAAAAAAAAAGATGCAGTTATTTATAAAAGAGAACAAAAGCTTGGGTGAAGAAGTCAGAAGAAGCCATTGCAACTTGTTTGATAATAACTGAGAGAATGAAAGAGTTAAAAAATACCAGCAGGTTGTGAGAAAATATCGAGGACCATACAGGCATTAAAATCCGATATTTGAGATGGGTAACTTTAGAACATGAAAAGTGGATAAAGTTTTTCATGCATCTATGGGTATATAAAAGATTAGAACCTTAAATCAACTTTTTATTTGTAACTTCTGTTTTTTAGTCGAACTCCACCTTATTTTAAAAATATCTTTTTTGTTCATGAAAAGTTATACATAGTAGAACTAGGGACAAGTTCAGTAAAAGTGCTATAACCCTTTTTTTTCTCGCTTACTTAAATACCACATTAGAATAAAATTGATCATTTAAGTGCAATTTTCCACAAATCTTCCTACGTGGAATTTTTTTTTTATTAATTTTCCATTCCGATGTGAATTTATTTTTTATTTTTGAATTTTTTTATTAATTATCCATGTCAGCTCCAGCGATACCATACCACATAGGACAACTAACGTCCACATTAGATTTTCTGGCAAGACAAATCACCAATAGCACTAAAGTGATCGATTTTTCAAATTTAAGGCACTTAAATGAGCGTCGTATAAAAGTTACGGTACTCCTAATGTACTTTTCCTAAAAATGCTTATACATGTGTTGTTGAATGAATGATTATTTAAATATTTGAGAAAATTATCAATTAGTCTTAAACAAATTTTACAAATATCAATTCAGTTTTAATTTTCTAATTATGTTATAGTCCTACACAATTATGTGCTATTTAAATATACTATTTCCTGCCATTTGCCATCGCAAATTACGACGTGGAAATTAATAAATTGTCCACATTAGCATGCCACTTAGGACGCTACCAATGATTAGATGCCACGTTAGCGATTTTCAATGACAATTAGTAGGAAAGACAAATATAACCCAAAAGTTTAGGACTACATTAACAAAATTAAAAAGTATGGCTGATCAAGTGGAATAATTAGTTGTTGACAAGGAAATTATGACAATTGTAATTGCATTATGAGACAATCCAATCAAACCATTGGCAAATGCATATTTTTTGTCAATTCTAAATGCAGAATTTTCAAAGAAAGAGAAGAAAAAAGGTAAAAAAAATATAAAAAAAAATAATCTAAATCTAACACCAGCAAGAGATAGTGTGATCAATTTAAGGTAATAGGGGCATCAGAAGTGCAAAAATGAATGGAAAAAGCACGAGCCTTTATGAGTTTATTCTTTTCACATGATTGCTCATTTAAATGTTAAACCTAACCTTTGAGTTGATGCGAGTAAAATAAGGAGAGAATATGGTGGGTTTCAGTTTTTTAAAATTTAATGTCTTTCCCAATTAGATTTTTATTTAGCAAAAAAAAAAATGAAACTTTTCAAACTATACAAATAAAAAATGTAAAATCATGTATTTTTCATAATTTTATAAAACCTAATCTTTTAAAAGTATCGATTTTGCGTAGAATAATACAGTTTTAACATTACAAGCTCTGTATGTGCGTCAATTAGAATATCTTAAGGATTCAATTTCTTTCTCAGAACCGTATATGGCAGGTAAAAGATATCATTTTTCTCATGAAAACCGAAGGAGGCCAGTTTCCGGGGAGTAATGTGTATCAGGAAAGCACCACTACTGGGGAAAAAATTTAAGGAGTTGTCACCATCGCTTTGCTCTTTCACTAAGACGTAGTCATTTCTTTTACAAAACAGACGGCCATGAAAATTCACTGTCGATCTATCGCCTGATGATGATTGTCAATCAGCATCCGACAGCTCATGAGCACTCGATGACTTTACTACATGTAAGTCAAGCTTGTCCCCTGACATTTGTCATAGGATACACTGCATTGCTCTTGACATCCTTTCGATTCTTTATCTATTTTCTTCTTCTTTTTTCGCTAGGAATTTCGATTCTCTATCTAGCTATCGAAATTCCAGCAAGAAATTCACGTAGATTCTACAATTTGAATCGGCATGGACAAAAACCGAGGAGGTCATCGAGCAACCGCCCAAAAACATGAGATCGAGCTCATGAAGCAGCAGCTATTGCCTTCCATGTCACAAGATATTGAGGCAGCGCCGAAATTGTTGACTGAATCAGCAGGCAAAAGCAAATATAGCGTCTTCAGAGTGCCCTGACACTTGTTGGAGGAAACGCCGAGGCGTGCCGGCCTCACATCGTCTCTATTGGCCCACACCACCATGGGGAAGCGCAGCTGGGAATGCATCAGGAACACAAGTGGAGATACCTCCAAAGCATGCTGGACCAAACTCAACCGCACGGTGTCGGACATGAGGATCTCATCGATATATTGGCGCCGAAAGTGGAAATGATTCGGAAGTGCTACTCGGAAAGCACCGACCGTTTCAGTGGACCTGATCTTGTGAAAATGATGATTCTTGACGGATGCTTCATCATTCAGTTCCTCCGTCAAACGGAAGGGGTCATACAAATTGATCCCTCATTAAAAAAGTCATACGTGTTAGCTTCCGTTATGCGGGACCTTCTTCGGCTTGAGAACTAGGTCTTGTACTTTGTTCTCGAGGATTTGTTTGAAACGGAGAATGTTCCAAAAGGAACCTTGTCCTTGGCCAATCTTGCCTTTCATTTCTTCAACTGCTTTCCGAAAGTATTTGGCAATGTATGGGAAAGACGGAGCAATCTAAAAGGAGTGCATTTACTTGATTCATTTCATCTAAGTTTAATACCTTGGGATCAACGAGACATTTATCCAGTAAATAAGAGGTTGTCTCATCATCTAATCAAATCTGCTTCCAAGTTCCGTCGTGTGGGAATTGGATTCAAGCAGAGGGAAGCCAGCACCTTTCTGGAGATCAAGTTTGACTGCGAGCGCATAATCATTGGAATTCCAAAAGTAACAATAGATGATGATCTCAATTGGATCCTCCCCAACATATGGTTGCTTTTGAACAGTGTCGTGGCCAAGGGATGGGCACATAACTGTTAAATTGCTAAAAGGAGGAGAGATGAGGCCGAAACTTGATCTTACGTACAGAACAACCAAGTCTTTTACAAAAGACAAAATATATAACGTAAAACACACCATAACTACCCATGTTCTGCATAAAGCACTTGCCCCACTAACACCTAAAAACTAGGATAACCAACACACATGACTCCACTAACTCTAATAACTGAAAAACCAAATCAGCAACACGTGCAAAAGGAAATAACTATTATATCAACAATCCCTCCCTTAAACTAATGTTTGCTAACATTCAGTTTAAAGCCTTGACTTTTTCATCGTGCAAACACCTAGTAATCTTCTGAGCTTCACAAATGACTCCATCTTGAGGGCCTTGGTGAATATATCAGCAACTTGATCTTCACTCCTGCAGTAGATTAGATCAATTGTTCCATCATTGCTAAGATCTCTCAAGAAATAAAACTTCACACCAATGTGCTTGCTTCTTCCGTGTAACACCGGATTCTTTGAGAGTTTTATTGCCGAGTTATTGTCACAAAAAATTTTAGTAGGTCCCGGTTGCTTGAATTGTAGCTCCTCAAGAATTCTCCTTAGCCAAATAGCTTGACAAGCACTAGTTGTTGCAGCAACAAATTCAACTTCTGTATTTGACAATGTGACGATTGGTTGCTTCTTGGATGACCACGAAATAGCACATGTTTCAAACATAAAAGCATAACCCGAAGTGCTCCTCCTATCATCTTGATCTCCTGCATAGTCACTATTAGTAAATCATAACAAACTGGACTTTTCACCCTTCTTATAAAATAGCCCAAAATCTCTAATTCCTTGCAAGTAACGAAGGATTCTCTTAGCAGCTAATAAATGCATTTGTGTAGGATTCTCAATATATCTACTGATTAAACTCACATAATACATTATGTCTGGTCTTGTTGCAGTTAAATATATCAAACTGCCCACAATTTGTTTATAAAGTGTGCTGTCAACTTTCCTCCCTTCATGATCTTTGTATAACTTTAAGCCAAACTCAACTGGAGTTTTTACAAGATTACAATCCTTCATCTGAAACCTATCCAAAATTTCTCCCATATATTTCTTTTGAGAAATAAAGATCCCATTATCCGATTGTACCACTTCTATGCCAATGAAGTAATGCATTATACCAAGCTTAGACATTTTAGACTCATCCATCATAGATTTCTTGAATTATTCAAACATGCCATCACAACTTCCAGTAAACATAAGATTGTCAACATACAAGCAGACAATAAGCATTTTCCCTTTATTTCCAATCTTGACAAAAAGTGTATGCTCATAAGGATATTTTGAAAAACCAACTTTAAGAAAATAAGTTTCAATGCGATTATACCAAGCCCGAGGGGCTTGTTTTAGCCCATAAAAAGCTTTCTTCAATCTATAAATTTTATGCTCATTTCCAATCATGACATAACCAGGGGTTTGCTCGACATATACCTGTTCCTCCAAGTACCCATGCAAGAATGGCAATTTGACATCTAGTTGGAAAATAGGCCAAGAATTCTGTGCCGCCAATGCAACCACCAATTTGATCGTGTCATGTCTCGCAACTGGAGAAAAAACCTCTGTATAGTCGATCCCATATTGCTGCTTGTGTCCCTTGGCTACCAAACGTGCTTTATATTTGTCAACTTCATCATTTTCTTTCAGTTTTGTTTTAAAGACTCACTTTACACCAATGGTTTTTTGTCCATCCGGAAGATCGGATAGCTCCCAATTATCATTTCTTTCAATGGAATTAATTTCATCATCCGTCGCTTTTCGCCATTTTTCTTCTTTGACAGCACTCTCAAAAGTTGTAGGGTCATAGTCTGAAAATAAGGCAAAGTGAGTAATTGAATCTCAAATTCCAGTTACCTCATAATCTTTCATCCAAGCAGGCTTTCTTCTAACGCGGCGAAGAGATTAGGCTTCTTCTTCATTGACTTTAGAGCCTGTTGGTGAAATTCCAGCAGCTGTAGAAGTCGTATTTGATGAATTTTGGGGCATATGAGGTACTTAAATTTGCTCTTGTTTAGCATCATTGTCATAAAGAACTTGGGTAGGCTGCTGCCTATTCCAATCCCAAGTGTTCTCTTCATCGAAAACAACATCCCTGCTAGTCACAATCTTCTTTGTTAGTGGATTGAATAATTTATATGTTTTGAATGCTTCACTTACACCAAGAAAAACACATTTTTCAGCCTTGTCATCAATTTTCTTTCTTTTCACATCTGGGACATGGGCATATGCGATGCATCCAAAGATTCTGAAGTGATTTACAGCCGATCTTCTCCCACTTCAAGCCTCTTCAGGTGTCATATTCTGAACAGCAAAAGTTGGACTTCTGTTCAAAACATGAATACTCCAATTTACTGCTTCTAGCCAGAAAGTTTTTGGAACTTTTCCTCTTGCCAATAAGCTTCTGACCATGTTGATAATGGTTCTATTTTTCTTCTTAGATACACCATTCTGCTGTAGTGTATATGCAGTAGTAAGCTCTCTTTGAATGCCATGTTCTGCACAAAAAACTTCAAATTCTTTTGAGCAATATTCACCACCATGATCTATTCAAAAAGTCTTAATGGTCGTTCCTGCTTCATTTTTAACACGAGCTTTGAAGCTTTTAAATGTGGAGAAAGCTTTTGATTTTTCCTGTAAAAAATAAACCCAAGTTTTTCTGGAAAAATTATCAATGAAGGTAATTAAGTATCTTTTACCTCCATTAGAAGATGGGTTTATGGGACCACAAATGTCCGAATGCACCAGTTGCAAAACATCATTTGCTCTCCATGACTTTTCTTTTGAAAATTGAGAACAATGCTGTTTGCTAACAACACATTCTTCGCAAACTTGGGAAGGAACAGTAATTTGAGGAAGACATGTCACCATGTTTTTCTATTGGAGGGTCTTCAATCCACCAAAACTCAAGTGACCATAGCGAAAATGCCATAGCCATGAGGGATCTTTCTTTTCAGCCATCAAACAAGACTGAATATTTTCAATCTTTAATGGAAACAATCTATTTGAACTCATAGAAACAACTGCAATAGTATCTCTAACATAATCATAAATTTCACAAGCACCCCTCTGAATGTGATTACATAACCTTTTTCTTATAATTGGCCAACACTCAATAAGTTACTTTTCAAGTCAGGAACATACAACACATTAGAGATCGTTTCCACAAAACCATTCTTGATTCTTATCTTAATATCACATTTTCCCATCACTTTCATAGTAGAATGATCCCCAAAACTCACAGTGAAATGAAAATCTTCATTTATATGAGAAAAAGAAGACTTACTTCCACTCATATGGTTACTGCAGCCTGTATCCACATACAAAATATCTGACTCGCGCTCCTTTTTATCTTGAACAGCCATCATCAACGTTTCTGCTTCATTTTCTTCAAAAAAATTTGAACTCTCTGCCTTTTCTTTATTATTAGGCAACTAGTATAACATTCAGATGCATAATGACCAAATTTATAACATCTAAAACACTCTACCTTGGATTTGTTAGGATCCCGTCCTCTGCCTTTGCCTTGAAATTGGTCATTATTGGCTTTGAAATTCCTGCCAACATCTCTATTTCCTCGATCTCCCCTTCCTCTACCTCTACCTCTACCCCTTCTTCTGAAATTGTTGGAATGAGTATTGGTAGAAGCCTTCAACGCTTGCTCCTCTACTGTTGAACTTCTGTTCATCTTCTGTTCATGGACCAATAAGGAGCTTTGCAATTCATCAAGAGAGAGCGCATCTATGTCTTTCGACTCTTCAATTGAGCAGACAACATAATTAAACTTTGGTGTCAAGGAACACAAAATCTTCTCCACAATGGTAACATCATCCATCTTCTCGCCATAGAATCGCATCTTGTTGTTGATCTCCATTGTTCTGGCATAATAACTAGTGACAGATTATCCATCTTTCATCGCTAGTGTCTCAAAATCTTTTCTCAAGGCTTGAAGCTATGCACGCTTCACTCTAATAGAGCCTTGATATTTCTTCTTCATAGAATCCCAAATATCCTTGGAAGTTTCTCTGCAAAGAATAGTCTCCAAGATGGGATGATCGATAGCCTGAAAAAAATAATTTTTTGCCTTCAGATTCTTCAACTTTCTAGCTTCCAATTCTGCTTTTTGGGGATCTGTCAAAGCCATGCCTATTGGTGGCTCTTGAATTCCAGATTCGACAACAGACCAATACTCCTTTTATCGTAAAAAATTCTCCATCAACATGCTCCAATGGTCATAGTGACCATCAAAGCGTGGAATTGCTGGTTGAACAAAATTGTCGGTGGCCATTGGAAATATTGTTGCTGCAATTTTCTCACAAAAGTATCTCACACCTCTAAACCTTCTTTAAAAAAAAAAAAAACTCTCTCACGCTTCTCTCTAGCTCTGATACCACTGTTAAATTGCTAAAAGGAGGAGAGATGAGGCTGAAACTTGATCTTACGTACAGAACAACCAAGTCTTTTACAAAAGACAAAATACATAACGTAAAACACACAATAACTACCCATGTTTTGCATAAAGCACTTGCCCCACTAATATCTAAAAACTAGGATAACCAACACACATGACTCCACTAACTCTAATAACTAAAAAACCAAATCAGCAATACGTGCAAAAGGAAATAACTATTATATCAACAATAACTGCCTATGTCGCGTTCATGGGATACCTCATTCACACGGCTGATGATGTACAACTTTTACGTGATCGTAAAGTCATCTCGAATCATGGCATGAGCAATGAGGATGTTGCACACTTCTTCGGTGACGTAAGCAAGGATGCTACTTTCTATGTCAAGGGAGCTATCTAGAGTCACACCTCGCAAATTTAAACGAGTCTCTCAAGTATGAATGGACATATCTTTGCTGCGCACAACTACTTTTTATGACAACCCATTGTCGGTTCTTTCAGGCCTAGCTATTGTCGCGATGCTTGCAGGCATCATTCAAATAGTCTATGCTTTATTGCAATACTATCATCCCTTGTAAGAGGAAGCATGTAGAAGCTCTATCTTCTATATTGATTTCATCACGCATATTGACTCTGTTTTGAATAAATATTTCGAGTTATTGGTACTTTCTTTGTGGCCAAATCAATCTTGAATAAGTGACAGAACAGTTATCATCACCAAAGTGATGGTCACTAGAGGAGTGCATGAACCAGGGCCCCACGTTGACCACCTCTGGTCATCAACCGCCATCGTCAGCCACCGCCTAACGGGACCATCGACCATCAATCTCCACCTCAATCATCAACCATTTATTATTCATAAATATACCGCATGATTAAAGCAAGCAGGGACACAAGAAGCAAACTGGTGCAGACGTATGTAATGGTCAAGACTCAGGCCATGGATTCAGCATCATCACCTCGCCAACAACCACCATTGATAACCGTGGGAATATATAATACAAGACAGAGAACAGCGATTCAGCAGTATGTTCAGCAAATGTAAAATACGCATGTAATCATGTCAAATGGTTACCGACTCAGATTGCTACAGGCGAACAACGCTAACAAGTTTCCAAGTCGAACGATTACAGGGAGTTCTTTATCACCTCTAAGAGACATTTTATCAAACACATCACGTGCGTTCAGCAGAGGAGCCAAGCGAAGTGTAATAAGCTCGAATTTGATGCTAAATTCATAGAAAAGTGATTCCCGCGTGTGCACAATCAATGAAATCACCTCCTACAGAGCTGATTTGATCTTAACAGAAATCATGCCATTTCAGTTTTTTTCCTTCATCAGAACAAAGCAAGGTCTAGTTGAAGTGTTACCATAGTAAGGAGAAATTCTTGATTGCGGTAACTGATCAAGCAAGCACAAGGAAACTCCGGGAAGTGTTGACCGTGAAGATGAACAACGGCTATGAAGCTTCAAACACAAATAACCTGCTTCGAGTCCTCGTGGCCAAAGAACAGGGCAAACAGAGCTTCCCGTGGCGGTCGAACTGACAGTGAGGAGAAGCGATCCGATGATTGCAACGATTGGCAACATAGAGGCAGGAGAGGATTCAGTGGAAATCACTGAGAGAATGACTCCTAGACGCTCAAAAGTTTCTCAAATCTATGCAACGAATTCTCTCTGCTCTAGCTATAGGTATCTTTTGGTGTATCTGGCTGAAATCCAAGCAAAGAAAGTGGGCATTCGGACTCTCCAACTAAAACTCCTCTTTTTTCATCATTTTTTATTCATCTCATTTTTTTTTCACTCATTTTTATTTAATCATTTAATTAATTCTCTCCTCCTCCTCTCTTTTTTTTTCCTCTTTTCTCGCCTTTTATTGCCTGACAGAAGCCATGCTTCCCAAATGTTTGTCTATGAATAGGTCTCCAAGAGGCACTTATTTCGAGCGAAATGCTTTCCCTGCAATTTACTTCCCTATCCTATGAAACAGCTCTGCTGAGAATTTCTGTTGCCTTTCCGTGATCTGTTTCCGAAATTCGCATTTAAATTATATCCTATGAAACAAGAAAACTGAGCTTTTATGCGATTAGAAAAAGGGACAGTGAATGACAACTTCCAATTTCTTTTTATTTTTTCGGTCAAAGGAAGTTTTATTAAGTCAAAAGGTTCTCAAACATGGAGGCTCACACCAGGAGTGTTAAGACAAAGTCCCATAATGGACGGGGGATGTGCTACCCAATTAGGAAGGAAGATGTCAAGTACAAAGTAGTACAAATTTATCCCAAACTAGTACACTTGTGATAAATGAAGCATAAAATCCCACATTAGTATATCAGTCAACTGTTACGTGTTATTTAACTTAATAATTTGACTGTAAAATTTAACGAAAACAAATAGTGGTAAATTTGTCACAAGTGTACCAATTTGAAGTAAATTTGTCAAAGGTATACCAGTTTGGGGTTTTAGTGGTCAAAAAAATAGTTTTAGATAAATTTGTCACAAGTGTACCAGTTTAGAGTTTTTCAGGATATTAACCTATTTTCAATTAAGAATCTCATAAATAAATTATACTTTCACGACATGTGATAGTTTTTCGATAAGTGATTTCAAATTGCAAAGTCGATTTAGATTTTTTGCTAAAATTTAAAACTTATCTATCAAAATCTTGTACTGTGACGTAAAAAGAAAAAAGAACTCGTAGAGAAAGGACTTGTAAAAGTCTTATTATAATAATTAGTGTGTTTTGTGTGATGTATGTCCCAGTCTTCCAGTTGTTGTTTGTCCTGGGAGATGTTTATTCACATTTCCGCATGTGCATGATAACAAGATAAAAAGAATTGGGACGGCGACAAGTCTAGGACGTCGTGAAAATAACTCTTGTCGCTCGCAACCCTAGAGATGGAGTCGGAGTCGTGACAAGATAGTAATAATCTTTTCTCTTCATCATTATCTCTCATTGAATTCTAACATATGAAATTATTTGCAGATGAGATGTTGACATGCATAGAGTTTGTTCAACCAGAAGAAATGTTACATTTAGGCACTTAGGTGAGAAGAAAAATGTCTAGATTCAGTCGACTAGAATTAACAGTAAACATTTGTTTCCAAGATGAAGCAAGTCTAAGTAGATAGTACATAATACATCATAATAGCGCTCATTTTCATGACTTTTGCAAAAGGAGAAATGGAGGATTGGACTGCTTAAAACGGCAGAAAAATGGGGTTAAAAAAGAAAAGAAAAAAGAAATGGAGTGCTCAAAACAGCACGACTTGCTAGATATGAATCCCACTGAAGATATCACGGAGGAGATTATGGTGGGGAGAATGACAAGGTGTGAGTTGATTGAGGCAATCTGATAAATTCTAGTACAGCACCGGTTATCCAATGTGGTGGTGGTGGATGATGTACAGGAAGCACTCGTGCTCTCCACGGCTGTCCCTTAAGTTTCGCATGTTCGGACAAGAACGGCTTTGTTAGTTGTATCTCCGCAGAGTATGGAACCAAATTTTTCACCTTACAATTAACGTAGACTTTTTGCATGCCTTATGCAGTATGGCTATCACAAGCAAGGCTCTATATATATATATATATATATATATATATATTCATGTCCAGCGGAGGTATCTTGTCATCCACTTCTTAGTATTACACTGAGAAACACACCTCAAAGGATGGGGCCCACAAGAAGAAAAAGAAAAAGAAAAAGAAGGTCATCGTGAGATAAAGGCCAGAAAGGGAGAAAGAGCACTTCGCCCAATGAATAGAGAGGAGGAGGAGCAGAAGAAGGGGCAAGAGGAGGAAGAGGAGCAAAAGAAGAAAGGAGGAGGAGGGACTCCAAATCCTCGCCTTAGACGCCTCGCCAAGCCAAATTTACTTTAATTCGCAATGTTTGGGTAAGTGCTTGCGCCCTTCATCCTCCCAATCAAAAAAGTTTTCGGAATTAAGGGTTAAATTCGGGATTAATCAAAACTTAAACTACAAAATCTAATTTTGAAGTTGTTAAGCTAAGAAATTGTGGGTTTTGCTAGTTTAAAGTGTTATAGAGTTGTAGGACTTTACGGAACTCGATTTGAGCTTACAGTTTTTCCAAAATAAATTTTTGAATTTGTACACACGTGATGGACAATAGCAACCAACAGTTTTTTGTTGGTTTTTGCTCGATTTTGGGTCAGCCAAGTTATGGGTTTTCTAGTATTTTGAAAGATATTTCTTTTAACTATAACTTCACGTGAAATAAAGTCTGGTGAAAAAATTCATGGTGCAATCAAGTTCAACTCTCAAACTTCGCGTTGCAAACGACTTTAAATAATGGCTTTGGAAGAGCGATTTACCAGTGCGTTTGAGTAGTTTTGTTAACATTTAAGCTTAGTTTGATTGAGTTATAGTTAAAGTAGCATTTTACTTTATTTTAACATCATTTTTTGTTTATTTGATAAGATTGCCAGTTCAACGGTTTGAATAATCTTTTTTGATTAATCATAGGCATTTCCAAGTGAGTGGTATCATCTCTTTTTTGAGTTTGTAAATTCATATTTTGAAAGTAATATAAATTATATATATACTATGAGTTAAGAAATCACACCATTGTTGCATAAAAACCTAGATCGAGCATCTACTCCTTGGTTATTTACGAATATTTTAGAAAACGTGTTATACTAAATATTGTGGAGACATGTATGTATGCATGTATGTATGTATGTATTGCTTTGCGAACTAGTTTATGAAAAGGTACTTTCAGCGGATGAGATGAGTTTGCAAAAGTATTATTTATTTTAGGTTGTAAAATGTATTGTGGTTTATGACATTGATTCTTGATTGAAATTTTGCTATCGGAAGATAATTGCTTGATGTTCAATATGATTGTGCATCCAGTTAGGGGTTTTTGGGTATGCATATCAATTTATGATATCTTTTTGAACCAAGCCATTACCTTATAAAAAGTGGAGATCTTGCCAATGAGGAGATTACCAGACGTTATGTCGTAAGCACAGTAATATATTAAACAATAGATGGTTGATGGATAGACCATAGAATTATGATTTGAGATTGATCAATGAAATGGATCATAGAAGTGATTTTTTTTTAATATAAAAATTGATTAATGGTCTGGACCATTGATGTTTGAATTGTGATTGTGATTAAATGAGTATTTTTGATTTGTTTAAAGCTTTGTTGAAATAAGACAACTCTTATTTGATTTGAAATATTATATATGAGATTGAAGTATGAGTTTCTAGTTTTGCTTTGTATAAATATATATATAGTGATTGTTCGATCTGCTTAGAATATATGCTACTCACTAGCTTTTAGTTGTCATCCCTTCCTTTCAAATCTTTTCAGGTTCCCAAGTTAGCAGCTATCGATAGTAAGATGGTGCTATCGATCAAGACTTTTGGGAGTTGGATTTTGGGTATGGTTTAAGGTTGTGTCCTTCAATAGGAAAGATGGCCATGACATTCTCCTATTCTTGTAGGATTTTGAGGTGTGACAGCATGTCCCTCACATTTTTCATGGATACACTACAGTTCTGATATCCTCTCCATTCTCTATCTAGTTATTGAAATTCCAGCAAGAATTCACGTTGATTTTACAATTTAACTTGCCCATGGCCAACGATGGAGGAGGTCATCAAGTAGCCACCCAACGTGAGATCGAGCTCATGAGGCAGCAGTTATTACCTTCCATGTCAAAAGATATTGAGGCAGTATTGAAATTGTTGAATGAATCAGCAGGTGAAAGTAGTCGTAGCATCTTCAGAGTCCCTCAGGCACTCGCCGGAGGAATTGCCAAGGCGTGCCTGCCTCGCATCGTCTCTATTGGCCCGTACCACCATGGAGAATCGCTGCAAATGTTTCAGGTGCACAAGTGGAGATACCTCCACACTATGCTGGAAAGAACTCAACCACACGGTATCCGCCTCGAAAACCTCATTGATGTCGTGGCACCGAAAGAGAAAATTATCCGGCAGTGCTACTCGGAGAGCATCGAGATTTTCAATGGACCTGATCTTGTGAAAATGATGGTTCTCGATGGATGCTTGATCATTGAATTCCTCCGTCAAATTGCAGGATATGTACCGCCCGACAGAATCCTATTAATCAATTCCAATTCATTCGTGTTACTTTCTCTTGGGCGGGACCTTCTACGACTTGAGAACCAGATCCCGTACTTTGTTCTTGATGATTTGTTTGAAATGACAAATATTTCAGGAAGAACCTCGTCTTTGGACAATCTTGCCTTCCGTTTCTTCAGCTGCTTCCTAGAAGGACCTGCTATTGTCGGTGAAAGACCAAAAGGAGTGCATTTACTCGATTTATTTCGTCTGAGTTTAATACCCACAGATCAACAAGATAATCCAGTAGACGAGAGTTCATCTTATCATATGATCAAATCTGCTTCCGAGTTCCGTCGATTGGGAATCGGATTCAAGCGAAGTGAAGCTAGCACCTTTCTGGAGATCATATTTGACAGTAGACGCAGAACCATTGGAATTCCAAAAATAAAAATAGATCATGATCTCAATTGCATCCTCCCCAATATGGTTGCTTTTGAACAGTGTCGTGGCCAAGTGGACGGGCACATAACTGCCTATGCCATGTTCATGGGATGCCTCATTCACACGGCCAATGATGTGCAACTTTTACGCGACCATAAAGTCATCTCAAATCACGGCATGAGCAATGAGGATGTTGCACGCTTCTTCGGTGACCTCTGCAAGGATGTTTATTTCGATGTTAAGGGGAGTTATCTAGCGTCGCATTTTGGAATTTTAAATGAGTATCTTAAGTATGAACGGGCTTATTTTTGCTGTGCACAGCTCGTAAATGCTTTTCATGACAACCCATGGTCTGCTCTTTCAGGCCTAGCTGTTGTAGTGACACTTGTAGGCTTGATTCAAACAGTGTACACTGTGCTGCAGTACTATCACCCAAAGTAGCAGGAAGCATCTAGAAACTGCATCTCCATATTGACTTCATAATGTATTGACAATGTATTGACTATGTTTTTAGTGAATATTTCGAGGTGTTGATATTTTCCTTGTGGCCAGATTAATCTTGGATAAGTGATGAATAGTTATCATTAATGAAGTGATGGTGACTAGGGGAGAGCACGAATTGGTGATCCCCTTCCACTTGGGAATCCAATACTTACTCTACCCTAGGCCTAGCCACTTCCAACTTCCAGAGAATTGAGGGCTGGATTGGCCGGTTAAATGGCATTCTACAACTGATAAAACTAAAGTTACACGACCCAAAAAAAAGGAAAAGAAAAAAGAAAAGAAAAGAAAGAAGGTAAATTAGTGCAAACCATCCTTATTTTGGTAGCCATGCTTAACATCCCCCGCCTATGAATCTAGAACTTACTCCACCCTAGGCCTAGCCACTACCAAGTTCCATAGAATTGAGGACGGGTCGGCCAGTCAAATGGCATTCTACAACTGATAAAACCAAAGTTACACAACAAATGAAGAAAAGGTAAACTGGTGCAAAACCACCTTTATTTTGCTAGCCATGCTTAACGCTAGCAGGACAAATAAATGAACCTTTCCACCCAAAAGAGCACAATGTATCCTAGAAGTGAGAAACTTTCAAGACAAGTGTGAAGCAGCTAAGATATGTATCTCTGCCATCTTCAACCTATTCTCGAGTTGTCTCTTCCAAATACTAGAGTTGTTGTCCAATTCACCGCGACGTAAAACCTGTTCCTCCAGCTGACTACCCTCGTAGGATAAGCCGAATGCCAAACTAGCCAACTCACAAATACTGGGTGCGATATCCCCTTCATGTCCTGTCATGCCCCAATCCTCAGGCACGCGCACATCCCTTACTTTTGGTCGATTTTAAAATGCAATATCCCAGGACTATGTATCGCCGATCCTGTTCATTTAATATGTGCATGCGGAAGCATAAAGAAAATCTCCAGACAATAAGACAATGGGATAGAAAAGCAATGCCATATTTTTCATAATGAAATCCACAACCAAACCTTTATACATGCATAACCCAAAGTCTATTCACAAGACTATTCATAACATTCTAGTCACACTCTATATATACAACACAAGATTCACAAAAGAGGATGGGATCATCTGGGTCGTACTCAGGATCATCCCGATCCCCTTCTGACTCTTCTTCACTAAGCTCACATCCTTCAAGCTCTTCATCTTTTACCAGCTCATCGTCCTCTTCTGGTTCCTTCTTCACAGGCTCATCTACGGGCCTGAAATGTTGTCCCACAACCAGGATGAGATTACGTCTCAGCAAGTTCTACCCCACTAAGACTCAATTAGGAAACCAATACGCTAACCGGGCTGCCTATACACGCACGGGTCAGAGGACTTACCTTAGCCTCAGATTTCACCTGCATGTTAGCACAATTCAATAGGCACCCTAGCAATCACATCACATATCGATATCTCGATCAATCGACCTAGTTGATTACATGTCAATCGGACCATTCAAAGTCACTTCCACTCAATCAGTCAATTCACGACAACATATCAAATAATTGATCAATCGACTTAGTCGATTACATGTCAGTCGGACCATTTCCAGGTCAAATCACTTCTCAATATAAAACCTCCCATTTGCACTCCCAGTCACAGAGCTACAGCAATGCTCTCGGGCGTCATTTTCGCCAAGGTGACATATGTACTGGACAGCACTCGTGCGTTCTTTAAGGCGCCGTTTTCACCAGTGATATTCTTAATCACCGAACCACGTATATCCGTAATGAGGCATGCAGTAGACAGCAGTCGTGCGTTCTTTAAGGTGTCGTTTTCACCATATCGAACCACGTATGTCTATACTGATGCAAATAATAGACAGCACTCGTGCATTCTTTAAAGCGTCGTTTTCACCAGTGATTTCCTTATCACCGAACCACGTATGTCTGTACTGATGTAGATAATAGACAGCACTCGTGCATTTTTTAAGACGCCGTTTTCACTAGTGATTTCCTTATCACCGAACCATGTATGTCTATACCTCGTACCTGATCGGTCTCAGCTAAAAGTATTCTTAGTTCAATCTCCCGATTCCTTCCGATTTACAACTCATCAAAGCATTGTCAATGCTAAATAACCATACTTGGCTATCTACCGATCAATCATTCAATTTCACTCAATTTCAATTAATTAAGGAATAATTCCTCAAATTGCACAATTAATTCAATTCAGCATAACGTAAAGCTCAAATAAATAAATGGACTGCACCACGACAATCGGCACGAAATTTCGGTCGTCGACTACCCTTGCCTAATTTCCGAAAAATAAATAATTAAATAATTAATTTCGAAAATTAATAAATAAATACTAAAAATCCAATTTAGGCCCGTAATGCCTGATTGAAGCCCGATAAGGGTCGGGAAAAATCCCGAGATGCATTCAATAAATAGTAGACTATATCTACTTGCTAATTACACAATCAAAATGTCTAATATGCATCTCAATTATCTAATAATCACTAATCTATTCTAATTTAACCACATAATTGCACTTAATTAAATAAATAAATAATTAATTAAATAATTAATTTCAAAAATTAATAAATAAATACTAAAAATCCAATTTAGGCCCATAATACCTGATTGAAGCCCGATAAGGGTCGGGAAAAATCCCGATATGCATTCAATAAATAGTAGACTGTATCTACTTGCTAATTGCACAATCAAAATGTCTAATATGCATCTCAATTATCTAATAATCAATAATCTATTCTAATCTAACCACCTAATTGCACTTAATTAAATCTAATCAACCCTTAAGCATCAGTAGTCTACTAAGCAAGGAGTAGTGAGATTACTCACTTGGCAAAGCGAAGACCGGAACACCGTGATGGCGTGACGGCAGCCGAAATCCGAATTTTCGGCAACGTCGACGATCACTTAGGCCGGGCCCAAAGGCCTTGCAAGCCCACAGAAAATTCTGGGCTTGGACTAAACTCGCTGGCTTGGGCTTGCTGAATCTGAATTTGATGGGCTTCAAGACTGGGCTGGCTTCAGCTTCAAATGGACTGACCCAGAAAATGCATGGGCTGATTGGCGGGCTACTGAGTTCTTGGGCCGAACTTGGCTGTTCATGTGGGCTTCAAATTACCCAACTGTTGGGCTTTTGGGCTGAAGAAGCTGAACTTCACATGGGCTTCAAGTGGCATGCTCGGTGGGCTGCATAAGAAAACCCGAAGATGGGCTGAAGGCTGAGATTGCGACTGGCTTCGTTGGCGTCGATGCAAAGGAGCTACGGCGTCTTCGATGGTCAACAACCGGCGAGGAGAGCTCCTTTGATTGACCGACACAGGTGAAGGCGTGGACGTGCAGAAGCTGTTGATGGGCTGGGCTTCACAGGAGCAGCTTCGGTGGGTTTCGCTTGTGCGCTGGCCGCGTGGAGTTTCAAAAGTCAGCACCAGCTTCGCTGGTTGACCGAAAGGAAGGGGATTCGGTGGAGTTGCTGGCAGCTGGCGCACGGAGGAAGGAGTTAGCTTCACAGTTTGCTCAGTTGACGGTGGAGAAGACAGCATGCGAGTTGATCCGATGGAGAAGCAGTAGGCGCTCGGTTACTGGGCTGTGGCTTCGGACGTTGAATTTGCTGGCCGAAGACGTTGCTGGAATTGATGGGCTGACCGATCCAACTAAAGACACGAAGAAGCAGTGTGTCCTTGGCCGCGTGGAGAGGAGGTTGGCGCATGAAGAGAAGTCAACATCAAGTTGTTCTATGGAACGTTGGTGCTAATTGTTGACTCGGTGAAAGGATGAGACGCCGTGTGGCAACGTGAGATGGGAGAGGGAGTTTCAGTGGAGGTGGCTTCGTTTGCAAAAGATAAAAATGGAGATGAAGGCGCATGGGAAAAGAATAAGAATGGGGGGCAGCAACGTGAAGGAAGAGAGAGGGTTGACGTGGAAGGAGCTGCACCGAAAGAAATGAAAAAGGAGTGGCGACGGTGGGAAGCAGCTGGCTTGCTTGGTGTGCTTCGCAAGTTTGGGGGGAAAGAGAGAGAGAAAGGTCAATGAAACTAATCCATTTGCATTAAAACCTTGTCCCCTAAAGTTTCCATAATTATCCTCTTATGTCCCTCAATTAAAATCTTGCAAATTATCCACCAAAATTCCAACTTGAAGCCAAAATAATGCTGCCCTCCCTTGGTTCCGAATTTCATTAAACTTTGGCTTCGATTTCATCCTCAACTTCACCAATTCGAAGTCTAATTTCGTCGAAGAAAAAAAATCCAAACATTCCACAATTTCCCATCACCTAGTAGCTCGGCTTAGAAGTCCAAATTTTCTTCAATTGAGTCCATCCGAATTTCCGCTATTTTCTGCGACGTCCGAATGGATTTTCCGTAAAATCTCGAACTCAACGAAATTACTCCAAAAGACAAGATGACATCCTATAAATGAATTGTGATATGCTCGAACATCTGATTTCCGAAACCGAATTCAATTTTTGGTTAAAATCGATCGAATGCGATTTTAGTCCGATCCGATCTATCGGGTAGCTTTTAGGGATTTTACCGCGGTTATATCCCTTAACGGCTTCACCCAAAAGATTAGCTAACCCGTGAGTGATCAGCTCAGAGGAAAAAGGACCATAGGCGCGCTAGCGAAATGCTCATTTCATATATTCGGGACGGGGTCGAAATTCGGGATGTCACATGTCCTGCCTTAAAAAATGTTTGCATAAGTGACGACTATTGATTCCGTGAATCATTGAAGAAGGGGCATCTCAAAATCTAGGTACTAGGAAAGAAAGCCGTTAGTATGTCATGGTAGCATGTTAAGTACCCTAGACTAGCATAAATCGATGAGTGCCCTGTAACGCCCTACAGAAGCCATGCTTCCCAAATGTCTGTACACAAATGGGTCTCCTAGAGGTATGGTCCTTTGAGCAAAATGGAGGGAAGCTTCCCTATCCTACAAAATAGCTCCTTTAAGAATTTCTTCCCTTTCGGCGGCCTATTTTAGAAATCAGCATTCATATTATTTTTTAGGAAAGAAGAAAACTAAGCCTTTATGCAATGAGAAAGCGATAGTGAATGACTACTTCCAAGTTCAAATGGAAGGATTCATGCCACATCTTGTACAAAGTAGAACAAGGAGATAAGGTTAAAGACTGCAGATCAAATGAAAAGCCACGATGAGACATCTTCAAAGGAATTAGACTGACGGGGTGACTGAACCTGAGCTAAAGCAGGAAGCACTGGCCTTCTTGTTTGATCAAGAAAAACTAATTCCCCAGCACAAACACATCTTCCACTGAAGGTACCCTCAACCATTCGTCAACCTTGATCCTGAAATGGTTGAGAGGACAAATCATTCGATTGGAAGGTGGTGGAATGCTAAAATAAGATTGTCACAGAGTTCTCATCATGAAATTGCTATTGTAGATCTAGATGACAAAAGAGAGAAGAAATCTTATTTCCTCACCTTTTGTCAGGGGATTCGGGAAGATAAAGTGACTTGATAAATTTTGAGGGTCCAACACCGGTGGACCAGACTCGAAAGCCGTATGGAACATCTGTACCATCATTCAGTACAATTTTCTTCGCATGCACCTCTTTCACCATGCCTCTTTTAAGATGAATACCGGACTAGCAATTGAAAGCATTAAATCAGCACCATAATGACCTGTTGGAAAAGATGACGGTAACTTGAGAAAGAAAATCAGCTTACCCTTGTTAGATGATTCATCACATACTGCCGTAAGCCAACATTGAAAAACGACAGAATTTCGTTTGCCTATTAAGGGGTGTACTTGTCCAATAGTGTCGTTTACATTTTTCCAAACAGATGCGAGCATCTTTATGCAAGTGTATATGAGTACCTCAATAAGGGTGAATTGGATTTAATCCTTCACATGAGGAAAACGTTCGCGGACGTCTTTCATAATAAAATCGCTTAATTCACCGTTGAACTCCACCCCAGTTGGTCCACCGCCAATAACAACACAGTGTAAAAGGCATTTCTTCTTCTGATATGCCTATAAGATACATAGAAGGAATCACTCCCCCATTGTCCATGAAGCCGTAAAATCTTGCTGATCAGTAATCATTGAGAAACAGTGAGCATCTTCTTCTATTCCCGAAACTTTGAAATGTTGCTCTGTAAGTGCAATTCATAAGGTCGGAGAATTGAAGTACCTGGATTTTAAGAGAGCATGAAGTTCAACAAAAGCTTCTTCCTGATTTCTCAAGCAAGATTCACCTCACGAAGGAAGTAGGCGTGTTCCTTAACTCCCTTTATACCAAAAGTCAAGGGCTTGCCTCCGGTTGTTGACTAGCTTGTTGTACGCAACTTTAAACCGGTAAGGCTTTTGGGGCAATCCATCGTCGCCAACCGTTTCACAGTACACCTAGTGAATAGGGAACGAGATTTGGCAAAAGAGAAAACTAGAGAGGAAAAACATAATGCACTAACAACAATTAGTGTTAATTGACATTTCTTACCAGATATCGTCGGTTCCATCATGCTTAAGAAATGAAATTTACCTTATCTTATGACGTAGTGTGAGCATAAAATAATTGGGAAAAGTACCAATACAATCCTAAACTTATTGCATTAGTACCAATTAAGTTCTAAATCTTTTAATTGGACTAATTTAGTCTTAACCTTTTCATATTAATACAAATTCAATCAATCCAATCAATTTTAACCAAAAGTTGCTAATGTGGACACCGGTGGTCATGTTAACGCTAACGTAAACATTTTTAATAATTATTTTGAATTTTTTCTTTGGTTTATTTCCCTTCTCCTTTTGCCGATGAGGGTCGGCCTTGTCTAAGCGAGGGTCGGGCTCGCCTTTGCGCTCCCTGACCATGGCTTGTGTTGGGAACCGAAAGAAAGAAGGGAAAGAAAAAGAAAGAAAAAATATTAAAAAATTAAAATGTCAACATTAGCACCGACCATGCCTTAAGGATCACCAACATCCACATCAACAAGTTTTGATCAAAATTGGCCAAATTGACTGAATTTATATCAATTTGAAAATGTTAAAGATTAAATTGGTCTAATGGCAAAGTTTAGGACTACATTAACAAATCATTAAAATGTTTAGGATTAAATTGGCATAATTGAAAGGCTTATGGCTATATTGGCAAGTGGTAAAAATGTTTAAGACTAAATCAGTATAATTAAAATATTTAGAATTGAATTAGTAATCATATAATATTTTTAGGTCTTTTTGGATAATTTTCCCCCAATTTGGTAGCATGAACTCATCAAACATATTGCTTAACAACTTGTTGCCATTTGATAAAATAAAAATAAAAAAAAGGAGATTTTTTTGTTCTTTTACATGTGAAAAGATGGCCTTTAGAAAAGATCGGGCAAAAACCGACCTATATATATATAGGGCAATAATTGCTCAAATCCCCATTAATTGGCGCTTTGGGTAATAACTCTCAAAACTCTGAAAAGTTCTAGATCTCGTCCTTGAATTTCAACAACGATGCTCAATCGCCTCTTAAACTTGAAATGTTATCGATTAACGATTGAACTTCTTATTCTTGCTGCAGCCGCTTGTTTATCCGTTTACGTAGTCATTAGGTGTTACTAAAATATGGACTAAGTATTCTGACGAAAATAGCCTATGCTACATGGTTAATGAAGTTAAGAAAACAAAGAATAATGCATGATAAATGAAGTTGAGAAAATCTAATAGAGGTTATTTTGGTCAAGAAAAATGAGTTAGTCCATGTTCTAGTAACACTAAACAACTGTGCAAATGGAAAAACTAACGGTTATGCAAGAGAAATGAAAGTTCGGGAAAATCTATAATTCTCCAAGTCGAAGGGCTGTTGCACAATGGATCCAGAACTCTTCATTTCGGTAGATAGACGATTTCTGTGTTTGGTCTCTTGCAGCATCATTTGCTCCACTATAAGCAATAAAACAATGGAATCAAAGACAATTATGAAAGTAATTTCCCTAAAGCAAAATCCTAATATTAGGACTAGACGAGTGAACAATGGCAGTAGCACAATGGCGGTGATAAGCAAGCGCGCGAGCAATTGCAAAGGACGAGACGAGCTCGACGCCGGTGCAAAAATGGCGGCGGTCTCAGGGGTTGCCATTGCTCAGGGATTTCCATGGACTCTTTCGTTTCAAAGTCCCTGTCTCATGTGTTCTCACTCTTCATTTTTACTTCCACAATTAGCCCGAAATTAAATGGTGCTAATGTCATCACGTCAAGACAGAAATTTCTTATCTTAAAAGTTTAGTCAAAAGAACTCAATAACTAATTTGACTTCTCCTTTTAATGAAGTTGGTATAACTTTCACAACTCACTTATAATTATCAGAATATCGATCGAATCAAATTATATCATATTAAAATAGATGTGTTGTTTTTTTTTTTTTTCAGTTTACATCAAGTATGACTCTTAACTGTATTCAATAATCTCATGTTACTATTGCACGGAATCACCTCCAGCTAAAAAGCTGTGTCCTGACAGGAGTTGCTTGGGTGTTAATTGTTGTACGCTTAGCTCAAAAGTGTATCATAATAGGTAAATATAAAAACTAAATGAATTCCTATTGGGCTATTTTATACAAAATTCCAAGTCCCACTAAGTATCAACATATAATTTCATCGGGCCAGCCAATTATTTTGGATCAAGGCCCATGTTTCTTTTATGGGAAGATCCATAAATTAGAAGCCCACGGAAATACTGAAAGCATGCTTTGTATTTTGTCCATTATCCTTGTGTTCCTATTTACAGGAAATGATATTTCCTTCCAAAATTGACAATCACCAAATCCTAAAATCTCACACCGGCAATACAGACTCAAAACCAATTAGAATATAGAAAAAATTTAACTAAAACAACTTTCACATAATTATATACTTTTTTTTCCCATGTTTATATATTTTTGTTGTGTCTATCACCGTCAAATTCTTTATTACCAATTTTATTTTAGATAAATATATATAACGTGATGATTGGTGCAAAAAACTAAAAATAAAAACAAGAGATCTCTTTGAAGATTTTTTATTTAAAAAAAATCTTTGTTACATTCCCTCACGTGAAGCTTTAAAAGATGAACTTTAAATATATAAATTTTTTGCATAAAATAAGAACTCCTTTAAAACGACAGCGAAATTTCATTCATTTGGGATTGACAAAAAAATTTATATCATTCATAGAGTATTTACAAACAAAAAAAAAAAATATCAAGATGGCTCATGTGGATGACTTTTTCTTATCAATGCGTTTAGTATACTTTAGATACTCCTATGACGTCTTATATGCTCGTGTAAAAGTGTCTCGTCAACAATAAGGGAAAAACAAAAATTCTTTGACATAGTAAATTAACAGGCTTGATATATTTTTTTTTAAATAATGAAATTGAAAAATAAAATGTTCTCTAAAACAGTGAGCTTTTGAGATAGGATGGATGGAGAATAAATTGGCCATTATGATCACAACGATGGATAAAAGACTATTTTATTTATTTATTTTCTAGATAGAAATAAGTTTAAATTTTACGAAAAAACCATAGAGCTTATGCAAATATGGAAATTATTAAGGTTGATCAAAAGGGTGAAAGCCACCAAAGCTATCAAAGTTTGCCAATTGTGACACATTTAGTTCAATTTTTTTTTTTTATACTGAAAACTCTAAACTTGTATCTATGTGACAAATTTACTACAAACTAGTATAATATGATACATTTACTACAAACTAGTATAATATGACACATTTACTCTAAATTTCTTTTTGTAACACAAAAAATCTCAAATTTATATTAATATGATACATTGACTCTAAAAATTTGATGTCATAAAAATAATTTGGAATTTTTGGTGTCACAAAAAATTTTGAGAGTAAATATATATCACATAAGTATAAAAAAAATTTAAGATAAATGCGTTACAAATGACAAAGTTTGGGATTTTTTTTGTAAGTTTTTCTCTTTGTTGAGTGAGCTTTACTCGCATAGGGACGGAGATAGTCCCAACGGATCACGTGTTGATTTGTCATTGGTTTTCTAAGATCTATATTTACAAAAGAATTACTTCCTGTGATTTCTATTTTAATTTTTTTGGGTAATTTAAGTTACGAAAATTTGCCTTTTTGTACTTTACCAAAAACAAAATTGCCTTTTTGTCTTCCCACCATGGACGGCCCCACGCTTTTCTTGTCACGATCAACGAGCCGCGTCTGCAATCACCCATGTTCTTCGAGGCGGAAATGACGACACAGAAATGTCCTTTCTTATGGACACACTGACCGTTGATGGCTATGAAGCCCTCGACGACTTTTGTGCATGTATGTCAAGCCCTCTTTCACTTTCAATTGAGAATCTCAGAAATAATTATGCTTTCACGTGACATGTGACGTGTAACAGTTTTTCGATGAGCGATTTCAAATTTCAAACTAATTTAGATTTCGCACTAAAATTTAAAACTTATCTATCAAAAACTAATTGATACGAATGTTAGTATAACCCCATATGTTAGTTTTATCGGAGAACAAGGGAGCAGGAGGCAACAACTTATCATTATTCTTTTAGCCTTTTTTCCCAAAAGATATGAAAAAGTGTAGATGCTCTTTTTTTTGTAGCTTTTCATTGAAAATGGTAAATTTATCAATCGCATTTCAAAAATGTGTATCTATATGTGGGTGCGCATGTCTATTCAATTTACATAAGATATAATTTCTTTCTTAACTAAATTGCTCAAACAATTCTTTAATTCCTAAAAATTTTAGTGCAATTTAATATTTATTTTCATTTGAAAGTAAATTGTGCAAAATTCAAAATCGCATCACCTTAGATGTTGAAGAGTCTTCTTGTGATGTTTGAATTTTATAAATTAATTTGGAGCCAATCTATAGTAGTAGCAATGCATACATCGATTAATTAGTCTGATTTTATATTGTCTAGAATGTGTGTATGTGTATATATAAATATGCAAGCGTTTGATGGTAAGTAATTGCTTTGTATCCACATCTTATTTACAAAAGTAAGTAGATTCATAATGATTTTCGATGTTTTTCCTTTATTTTATGTACTAGATCATTGACTCCAGCTACTTACATTTTGTCTTTTGTGTGCCTTTTTCGCCTGGCGCCCACCGTGGTTCCTAAAAAGATGCTTCGTTGCTTTGGCACCTCCCTAATAAATGGGCTGTCAAGATATTGATGATCATATTCATTCATATAATGAAATTTCGATTTTTTGGTCTTTCGTCTTGTACTACTTGCATTTTATCTTTCGTGTGGCTTCTTGTCCTCGCCTAAACTTCTCAAACCGGTCATTTTAAATTTCTATGAGCACGTGCTTTCCAATTGTTGGTATAATAGCAATGATGGAGAAAATAGTAATTTTCTTTTATTTTCTAAATAACAATAAGTTTAAAATTCACAAAAAACTCATAAAAAGAAAATAATTATGTCAAATGAGACTAAAATCATTTAGGTTAATTTTGTCGATCTAATAAAGAGATGAGTGGCCTTACTTGTACAAGGGGTAGGAAGAGCCTTACCCAATCCTAATCACTAGTGGCTGAATATGTTGATCTGTAATTATTTTTATAAGATTTATATATACTCCCTAAGCATAAACAAAAGAATTGCTTATTGTGATTTATATTTTTAATTTTTTGGGTAATTTAAGTTATAAATTCACCTTTTAGTCTTCCTGCCATGAAAATGGCTAATCAAAATCCATGAACGCAAATTGCTTTGTTTTTCCCCACGCGTTTTCCCGTCAAGATCCCTGAATCACGTTACGCTTGCTTGTCTTCATTTGCCCCACGCGTTTTGAAGAGAGAGAAGGAAGAGAGAAATAACACAGAGAGAGAGAGAGAGAGAGAGAGAGAGGGAAGTGGGACCCAGGGCAGGTCGGCCCATTCAACGGACGAAACGTGGCTCCCTAGGACCTGGTTCTACTCCCTGTCATCTAGATCCCTCGTCCTTGTCTCTGTCCGCTGCTATACTTGCTCTTCCTTCTCTCTCCTCCGCTCCACTGAGACCATCCCTGCATTGGCCGCTCCAGGTTGTTCCATGCGCTCTTTAAATATCTACATGTCCCTCACATTCTTCACGGTTATACCACACTTCTCCTATCCTTTCGATTCTCTCTCTAGCTATTGAAATCACACCGAGAAATTCGCGTTGATTCTACAATTTAACTCGGCATGGACAACAATCCAAGATTTCGTGAGGAGATCCATGTGACCCTGTAAGAGAGTCTCCGGCAGTTCCTCGGTCACCAAAAAAAGAAGGTAAATATAAAAGCTAAATGAATTCCTATTGTTAGATAAAAAAATAAATAAAAAAAGAATTCCTATGGGGCTATTTTATACAAAATTCCAAGTCCCACGAAGTATCAACATATAATTTCATCGGGCCAGCCAATTTTTTTGGATTAAGGCCCATGTATTCGCTCACTTTCTTATATGGGAAGATCCATAAATTAGCAGCCCACGGAAATACCGAAAGCATGCTTTGTATTTTGTCCATTGTCCTTGTGTTCCTATTTACAGGAAATGATATTTCCTTCCAAAATTGACAATCACCAAATCCTAAAATCTCACACCCGCCATACAGACCCAAATCCAATCAGAATCTTTAAAAAAATTAACTAAAACAACTTTCACATAATTATATACTTTTTTTTTTTTGTGCACATGTTTATATATTTTTGTTGTGTATATCACCATCAAATTCTTTCTTACCAATTTTATTTTAGACGCGCGCAAGCGCGCGCGCACACACATATATAACGTGATGATTGATGCAAAAAAATAAAAATAAAAACAAGAGATCTCTTTGAAGATTTTTTATTTAAAAAAAATCTTTGTTACATTCCCTCACGTGAAGCTTTAAAAGATGAAATTTAATTATAGAAAAGTTTTGCATAAAATAAGAGCTCTTTTAAAACGACAGCGAAATTTCATTCATTTGGGATTGACAAAAAAAAATTATATCATTCTTAGAGTATTTACAAAAATAAATAAATCAAGATGGCTCGTGTGGATGACTTTTTCTTATCAATGCGTTTAGTATACTTTAGATACTCCCATGACGTCTTATATGCTCGCGTAAAAGTGTCTCGTCAACAATAAGGAAAAAGCCCTGATAAAAAAAAAATCAATAAGGAAAAAGAAAAAATTCTTTGACATGGTCAATTAACAGGCTTGATATTTTTTTTTAAATAATGAAATTGAAAAATAAAATGTTCTCTAAAACAGTGAACTTTTGAGATAGGATGGACGGAGAATAAATTGGCCAATATGATCACAATGATGGACAAAAGACTATTTTTTATTTATTTTCTATATAGAAATAAGTTTAAATTTTACAAAAAACCATAGAACTTATGCAAATATGGAAATTATTAAGGTTGATCAAAAGGGTAAAAGCCACCAAAGTCCTCAAATTGTGCCAATTGTGACATATTTACGTTAATTTTTTTTTTTTTGGTAAAGATATTTACGTTAAATTTTCTTGATACCAAAAACTCCAAACTTATATTTATGTGATAAATTTACTCAAAACTAATAGAATGTGACTCATTTATCTCCAAACTTTTTTTTTTTTTGTGTCCTAGGAAACCCCGTAAGCCGACAGTCGGCGGGTAGAACCTGGGGGCAGCATAGGTGAGTAAGTCACCACATACAGCGCTTCAACCTCCCTGCTTTGCAGGGGCTTTGAACCTTGGCCCATGCAGGGAAGGGCAAAAGATCTACCATCCACGCTGCCACGGTTGGTGGTTACCTCCAAACTTTTTTTGTAACATAAAAAATCTCAAATTTGTATTAGTATGACACATTGATTCTAAAAATTTCATGTCATAAAAATAGTTTGGAATTTTTGGTGTCACAAAAAATTTTGAAGATGAATATCTCACATAAGTATTAAAAAAATTAGAATAAATGTATTACAAGTGACAAAATTTAGGATTTTTTTTGTGAGTTTTTCTCTTTGTTGAGGGAGCTTTACTCGCATAGGGACGGAGATAGTCCAATCGGATCACGTGTTGATTTGTCATTGGTTTTCTAAGATCTATATTTACAAAAGAATTACTTCCTGTGATTTCTATTTTAATTTTTCTGGGTAATTTAAGTTACGAAAATTTTGGCTATCAAAATCCATCAATGCAAGCTGCTTTATTCGGCCCCACGCTTTTCTTGTCACGATAAATGAGCCGCGTCTGCAACGTGTTCTTTGAGGCGGAAATGACAACACGGAAATATCCTTTCTTATGGACATGCGCGCCAGAGCCGTATACTGACCGTTGATGGCTATGGAGCCCTCGACAACTTTAATGCATGTAATCAGAGCCCTCTTCTATTTTCAATCAAGAATCTCAGGAATAAAATTATACCTTCACGTAACATCAACACGTGACAGCTTTTCGATAAGTGATTGAAATTTGAAAGTCGACTTAGATTTCCCGCTGAAATTTAAAACTCATCCATCAAAATCGATTCTATTTTTTTATTATTTTTAATTAACAGAAATAAAAATAAGTGCTACAATAAAAATGAAAATTCCTCATTTATTAATAGCAACGATATAAAAAAATACGTAAAATAAAATAAATAATAAAAAATTCAAAATGCGTAACATAAAACCTAAATTATAAAGTTTCAATCCTTAATCATCTATTAAAAATTGGTCATTAATAACTCATTTACAATTAAAGCATAAATTCTTCAAAAACACAAACGAAAAAACTCTAAGTCACATAGAATGAGGAAAAAATGCCTACAGGACATTAAAGTGCGCCTATCACATTAAAAAACTAATAGATACGAACGTTAGTAAATCCCCATACGTTTGTTTTATCCGAGAGCAAGGGAGCAGGAGGCAACCACTTATCATTATTCTTTTAGCCTTTTTTTCCCAAAATATATGAAAAAGTGTAGATGCTTTTTATTTGTAGCTTTTCATGGAAAAAATCGCACTTCAAAAATGTGTATCTATGTGTGGGTGCGCGTTTCTATTCAATTTACATTAGATAATATTTTTTTCTTAACTAAATTGCTTGAACAATTCATTAATTCCTAAAAATGTTAGTGCAATTTAATATTTAGTTTCACTTGAAAGTAAATTGTGCAAATTTTAAAAAAAAATGTTTGGTTGCTTTGGCACCTCCCTAAATAAATGGGCTGTGAAGAGATTGACCTTCATAATCATTCATATTATGAAATTTCGATTTTTTTTGTCTTTCTTCTTGTACCACTTGCATTTTGTCTTTCGTATGGTTTCTTGTCCTCGCCTAAATTTCTCAAACCGATCATTTTAAATTTCTATGAGCCCATGTTTTCCAATCGTCGTTATAATAGCAAGGATGGAGAAGAAGACAGTAATTTTCTTTTATTTTCTAGATAACAATAAATTTAAAATTCACAAAAAATCATAGAAAGAAAATAATTATATCAAAGGAGACTGCAAAATAGAAATCATTAAGTTTGATCTTTGCTGATTTAGTAAAAAAAATGAGTGGTAGGAAGAGCCCTGCCCAATTCTAATCACTGGTCACCGGTTGTGTTGTTTTGTAATTTTTTTCAAGGAGCTAAATGAAATGTGTTCTTTTTATACATAAGAGTTATATATACTCCCTAAGCGTTGCTTACTGTGATTTATATTTTTAATTTTTTGGGTAATCTAAGTTATGAATTTACCTTTTAGTCTTCCTGCCATGAAAATGGCCAATCAAAATCTGTCGGTGCAAATTGCTTCGCTTCGTCCCGCGCGTTTTTGGATATGTCATTTCGTATGCAGAACCGTACACTGACCTTTGACAGCTCATAAATGCCCTCGACGACTTTTCGTGTAAGAGAGAGAAGGAAGAGAGAGAGAGAAGTGGGACCCAGGGCCTACATCTCCCTCGCCCTTATCTCCGTTCTCTGCTACACTTGCTCTTCCTGCTCTCTCCTTTGCTACAGCTTGCTTTATTTGGCCCCACGCTTTTCTTGTCACGATGAATGAGCCGCGTCCGTCTGTGGTCACTCGTGTTCTTCGAGGCGGAGGAAATGACGACACGGAAATGTCCTTTCTTATGGACATGCGCGCCAGAGCCGTACACTGATGGCTATGAAGCCCTCTTCCACTTTCGATTGAGAATCTCAGAAATAATTATACTTTCATTTGATGAGCGATTTCAAATTTCAAACTGATTTAGATTTCCTGCTAAAATTTAAAACTTATCCATCGAAAACTAACAGATACGAATGTTAGGCTCTGTTTGGCAACTTGCCCAACAGTAACAATTTCTGATTTTTTTTTCCCAGAATCAGTTTGGGACGAGAAACGCGTTTGGTAAAATTTTTGTTTCCGGGAACAAATTTGTTCCCGGGAACAGTTTCGGACAAGGTTTGAGAATCTAAAAAAATTTGATTCTCGGAAGAGAATCAGAAAAGAGAATCAAAACAATAAAACCTTGTTTTTCTCTTTGAACATCTCGGTTGCCATTCGCCATCACCCGCCGCCGTCCGCCGCCGCCCGCCGCCGCCGCCGGTCGCCGGTCCGCCGCCGGCCGCCGGTCCGGCGAGATCGCCGGAGGCTCGCCAAGCCAGGGCGAGGTCCGGCGAGCTCGCCGGTGGCCAGGCCGGCCTCGCCCAGCACCGGCGAGGCCGCCCTGGCCACCGACGGGGCTGGGCAAGCCTCGCCGGTGGCCAGGCGAGCCTCGCCGGCAGCTGGGCGAGGCTCGGCCTCGCCAGATCGGGCGAGGTCGAGATCTGGCGAGGCCGAGCCTCGCCGGTGGCTGGGCGAGCCTCGCCCAGCTGCCGGTGAGGCTCGCCTGGCCATCGGCGAGGCTCGCCCAGCCCCGCCGGTGGCCAAGCTGGCCTCGCCGAGGCTGGGCGAGGCCAGCCTGGCCACCGGCGAGGCCGAGCCTCGGCGGGGCTGGGCGAGCCTCGCCCAGCTGCCAGCGAGGCTCGGCCGACGAAGGCCGACCTCGCCGAGGGCTGGCGGCGCTCCGGTGAGCGTCGCCGGCCCTCGTCTGGCCGGTCGCCGGTCCGGCGACCGACCAAATGAAGAAGAAGAAGAATAGGAAAAAAGGGGAAAAAAAGAAAAAAGAAAAAGAAAAAAAAGAAAAAAAAAGGAAAAAAGTAAAAAAGTAAAGAAATTATTTAAAATTTATTTAAAAATCAAAAGAAATTATTTAAAATTTATTTAAAAATCAAAAGAAATTAATTTGGAACAGAATCAATTAATACGGTACCAAACGCAATTCTATTCCAGAATCAAAAGTTTTGAACAGTTACCAAACACGTGTTTTTACTCAAAATCAGTTCCCGGGAACAGAATCAAAAAGAATCAGTTCTGATCAGAATCAGCTCCCGGGAACAGAATCGTTACCAAACGCGCCCTTAGTATATCCCCGTATGTTAGTTTTATCGGAGTGCAAGGGAGCAGGAGGCGAGGCAACCACTTATCATTACTCTTTTAGCCTTTTTTCTCAAAAGATATGAAAGTGTAGATGCTCTTTTTTTTCGTAGCTTTTCATTGAAAATGGTAAATTTATCAATCGCACTTAAAAAATGTGAATCTATGTGTTGGTGCGCATGCCTATTCAATTTACTTAACTAAATTGCTCGAACAATTCATTAATTCCTAAAAATGTTAGTGCAATTTAATATTTAGTTTCACTTGAAAGTAAATTGTGCAAAATTCAAAATCACATCACCTTAGACGTTGAAGAGTCTTCTCATGATGTTTGAATTTTATAAGTTCATTTGGAGCCAATCCATAGTAGTAGCAATGCATACATCGATTAATTAGTTTGATTTTATTTTGTCTAGAATGTGTGTATGTGTATCTATAAATATGCAAGCGTTTGAAGGTAAGTAACTGCTTTGTATCCACATCTTATTTACAAAAGTAAGTAGATTCATACTGATTTTCGATTTTTTTTCCTTCATTTTATGTACTAAATCATTGCCTTCAGCTACTTAATAAATGGGCTGTCAAGATATCGATGATCATATTCATTCATACAATAAAGTTTCGATTTTTTTTGTCTTTCTTCTTGTACTACTTGCATTTTATCTTTCGTGCGGCTTCTTGTCCTCGCTTAAACTTCTCAAACCGGTCATTTTAAATTTCTATGAGCACGTGCTTTCCAATTGTTGTTACAATAGCAATGATGGAGAAAATAGTAATTTTCTTTTATTTTCTAAATAACAATAAGTTTAAAATTCATAAAAAAATTATAGAAATAAAATAATTATGTCCAAGGAGATTGCAAAATAGAAATTATTAAGGCCGATCTCTTCAATCTAGTAAAAATATAAATAGCCTTACTCGTCTATGGGACAGGAAGAGCCCTGCCCAATCCTAGTCATTGGTCACCTGATGTATTGATTTGTAATTATATTTATAAGATTTATATACACTTCATAAGCATGGACAAAAGAATTGCATACTGTGATTTATATTTTTAATCTTTTGGGCACTTTTAATTTATGAATTCACCTTTTTGTCTTGCTGCTGTGAAAATGACTAATCAAAATCTATGATCCAAATTGCTTCGTTCGGCCCCGCGCGTTTTCCTGTCAAGAATGATGAATGAATCACGTGTACGCTCACTCTTCATTTGGCCCACGCGTTTTTGGATGTGTCCTTTCCCACGCTGAACCGTACAGTGACCTTTGACAGCTCATAAAGTCTCGACAAATTTTCTGCAGTAAGGTTCTGTTTTGTTAATGTTCCTATTTTTTTATTTTTCTGTTCTGCTTCCTTGAATTAAAAAATATATATTTAATAATATCAATTAATTTTTTTATTTCTCAAAGTAAAAAAGTGACCTGAAAATATATTTGAAATAAAAATAAAAATATAAAAAAGTGATTTCTTATTCCGGATAATAATTTCCAGAATTAAGTTATTTTTTCTTTTATTTTATTTTCCGAAATAAAAAAGTGAGCGGTCGATAGTGACGAGACAGCACAGGACAGCGATCGATAGCAGTGAGGGAGAATAAGAAAAGAAATTTTTTTTAAAAATTATTAAAAAATTAACAGAAATTATATGTTATAAAAAATTTATTTAATATTTATGTTCATTTTTCATTTCGAAATTTTTTTATATAATTATTAAATGCGTTTTAGATTGAAAATTGAAAAAAAAAATATTTCTAAAACATAAGAGAGTAGTGAGACTCAGGCGAGCCGGCCCATTCAATGGACGACACGTGGCGCCCTAGTCCCATCTCTCTCGTCCTTGTCTGTCCTTTGCTGTGCTTCCCTTTCTTCTCTCTCGTCTGGACCTCTGATGGAACCACCTCTAGGGTTTGCCACTGGCCCTGCATGTGAGTCCTCGTTTGAAGAGAAAGAAAGGAAGAGAGAAACAACACAGAGAGAGAGAGAGAGAGAGAGAAGTGGGACCCAGGGCAGGCCAGCCCATTGAACGGACGAAACGTGGCGTCCTAGGACCTAGTTCTACTTTCTGTCATCTCCGTCGTCCTTGTCCCTGTCCGCTGCTACACTTGCTCTTCCTTCTCTCTACTCTGCTACACTGAGACCATCCCCGCACTCGCCGCTATGGCTTGTTCCATGCCCTCTTTAAATATCTCCATGTCCCTCGCATTTTTCACGGTCGCACTACATTTCTCGTATCCTTCCAATTCTCTCTCTAGCTATTGAAATCCCAGCAAGAAATTCACGTCGATTCTACAATTTAACTCGGCATGGACAACAATCGAGGAGGTCCTCAAGCAACCGCTGAGGAACATGAGATCGAGCTCATGAAGCAGCAGTTAGTGCCTTCCATGTCAGAAGATATTGAGAAAGCGCTGCGACGTTTCAATGTATCAGCAGGCGGAGAAGCATGTACCATCTTCAGAGTCCCTGAGGCGATTGGCGGAGGTATTGCCAAGGCATGCCGGCCTCGCATCGTCTCTATTGGCCCGTACCATCATGGAGAATCTCAGTTGGAAATGCTTCAGGGGCACAAGTGGAGATACCTCCACACCATGTTGGGCCGAACTCAACGGCATGGTATCCGCCTTGAAAACCTCATCCATGTAGTGGCCCCAAAAGAGAAAATGATCCGGCAATGCTACTCGGAGAGCACCGACAATTTCAGCGGACCTGATCTCGTGAGAATGATGGTCCTCGATGGATGCTTCATCATTGAGTTCCTCCGTGAATTAGGGAGGGTCGTACCTACACTCAACGGGCCTCTATTATATAATATATCTGTGAAAACTTGTGTAATGCAGGATCTTCTACGACTTGAGAACCAGGTACCCTACTTCGTTCTTGAGGATTTGTTTGGAACGACGAATGTTCTAGGGGAAACCTTGTCCTTGGCCGATCTTATCTTCAAATTTTTCAGCTGCAACCTGAAAGGTCCTGACAATGTCAGGGAAAGACGGATGAAACGGAAAGGAGAGCACTTACTCGACGAATTTCGTCTGAGCTTAATACCTTGGGATGAACAAGACAATCAAGTAGACAACAACTCATCTTTTGCTGTGATCAGATCTGCTTCCGAGTTGCGTCAAGTGGGAATTGGATTCAAGCAGAGGGAAGCCAGCACCTTCCTGGATATCAAATTTGGCAGAACACGCAGAAAGATTGGAATTCCAAAAATAACGGTAGATGATAACAACTTCAATTGGATCCTCCCCAATATGGTTGCTTTTGAACAGTGTCGTGGCCGCGAGAATGATTATCATGTAACTGCCTATGCCATGTTCATGGGATGCCTCATTCGCACGATCAATGATGTACAGCTTTTGCGTGATTGTAAAGTCATCTCGAATCATGGCATGAGCAATGAGGAATTTGCACGCTTGTTTGATGACATCCGCAAGGCTGCTCCTTTCGAGCTCGTCAAAGAGAGCTATCTCGCGTCGCAGTTTGCAATGATAAACAAGTTTCTTAGGTATGAACAGGCTTACCGTTTCTGGGGCAAATACCTAAAAGTCTTTTGTGGCAACCTATGTTCATGTCTTTTGTGCATAGCTTTATAGTGACGCTTGCAAGCATGATTCAAACAGTGTACGCTCTACTACAGTATTATCACTCAAAGTAGCAAGAAGCATATAGAAGCTACATCTTCCATATTGATTTCGTTATAGTAAATCTTTTGAGTTGTTGATACTTTCCTTGTGACCAGATCAATCTTGAGTATGTGGGTTAACAATTATCATTACTAAAGTGGTGATCACTAGGATGAACACAAACAAGTGATCTCGTTCCGCCTGGGAATCCAGAACTTACTCTGTCATGGGCCTAGCCAATAGCCACTACCGAGTTTCATGGAACTAGCATTCTACAACTAATAAAACCAAATTTACACGACAAAAAAGGTGTACTAGTGCAAAATCTTCGTTATTTTACTAGTCATGCTAAATACTTGTGTTACAAATAAATGAAACTTTCCACCCTAAAAGAGTTCAATGGATCATAAAATGCATCTCTACCATTGTCAACCTATTCTCGAGTTGTCTTTGGCAAATACTAGAGTCGTGCCCAGTTCACTGCAACGTAGAACCCCTTCCTCTAGTTGACTACCCTTGTGAGATAAGCCAAACGCCGAACCAGCCAGCTCAAGAATCCTGAATGTGATATTCCCTTGGCGTCTTGCATAAAAGAATGTTTGCATAAGTGACGACGATTGATTCCATGAATCAGAGAACTAGGTATTGGGAAAGAAAACCGTGAGTGTTACATGGTAGCACATTATGCACCTTAGACTGGCGTAAATCAATGAGCGCCTTATAATGCCCAACAGAAGCCATGCTTCCCAAATGCCTGTACACGAATGGGTCTCCTAGAGGTATGTCTTTTAAGCAAAATGCCTTCCCTTCATTTTGCTTCCCTATCCTATGAAATAGCTCCTCCAAAAATTTCCCTTCCCTTTCCACAACATGTTTCAGATCAACATTCATGTTATTTCCGAGGAAAGAAACCCTTTATGCAATGAGAAAGAGATGGTGAATGACCAATTTCAGTTTCAAATGGAAGGATTCATGCCCCCATCTTGTACAAAGTAGAACAAGGAGATAAAGTTGAAGATCGCCAATCAAATGAAGAGCTACAGTGAGACATCTTTAAGGGAATTAGACAGGTAACTGAACTTGAGCTAAAGCGGGAAGCACTGGCCTCTCTGACTGTTCAAGAAAACCCGCACAGTCACCTAGCGCAAACACATCTTCCACTGAAGGTACCCTCAACCATTCGTCAACCCCAATCCTTAAACAATTGAGAGGATAAATTTTATGATTTGGAAGGTGGTAAAATGCTAAAATCAAATTGTCACAAAGTTCTTATCTCGAGATTGCTATTGCAGAGTTAGATGACCAAGGAGAGAAGAAATCTTATTTCCTCACCTTCCGCCAGAGATTTGGGAAGATCAAGTGACTTGATAAACTCCGAGGGTCCAACACCAGTCGACTAGACTAGGAGGCCATATGGAACATCTGTACCATAATTCAGTACAATTTTCTTCGCATGCACCTCTTTCACCACCCCTCTTTTAAGATGAACACCAGACTAGCAATTGAAAGCATTAAATTAGCACCAAAATGAACTGCTAGAAAAGATGATGGTAATTTGAGAAAGAAAATCAACTTACCCTTGTTAGACGATTCGTCGCATACTGTTGTAAGCCAACATCAAATGACAACAGGATTTCATTTGCTTGTTAAAGTGTGTACTTGTCAATTCACGTTACATTTTTCCAAACTGACGCTAGCATCTGTATGTGAGTGTGTATGAGTACCTTAATAAGGGTGACTTGAATGTAATCCTTAACATGAGGAAAACTTTCACAGACGTCTTTCATGATAAAATCACTTAATTCACCGCTGAACTCCACCCTAGTTGGTCCACCTCTAATGACGACACAGTGTAAAAGGCGTTTCCTCTCTTCTTCTAATATGCCTATAAGATATAGAGAAGGAATCACTCCCCCAATCTCCATTGAAGCCGTAAAATCTCACTGATCATTAATTATAGAGAATGTGAAGGCAAAAACAATGAGCATCTTCTTCTATTCCTGAGACTTTGGAATGTTGCTCTGTAAGCACAATACATATGGTTGTAGAATTGAGGTACCTGGATTTTCAGAGAGCATGAGGTTCAACAAAAGCTTCTTCCTGATTTCTTGGGCATGATTCACCTCTCGATAGAAGTAGGCATGGTCCTTAATACCCTTTATACCGAAAGTCACGGGCTCAGCTCCGACTGCAATGACCAGCTTGTCAAATGCGACTTTAAACCGGTAAGGCTCTTGAGGCAATCCACCATTGCCAAACGTTTCACAGTATACCTAGTCAATGGGCAACGGGATTTAGCAAAAGAGACGCACAAAAAGGGAATACCGTGGCAGATTTGCAACGCCTAGTGTTATTTGACATGTCTTACTGGTGCATCTTTGGTTCCATCACATTGGAGAAATGAAATTTAACCTTATCTCACTATGTAGTATGTACCTAAACTACTTTTCGACATGTCCAACAGTGTGGACAATGCATGTTGATTTATGTTAGTTTATTTGACTTGCCAGATAATCACACATGGAATTCTTATAGCCGGGACCTCGACACAAATGCAAAAGTGTGGACAATCCATGTCAATGTTTGTCACACGGTATATTGTAAATTTCTAATGTTTGTTCATTGCTATTTGAAGAAGACGGAGGAAAATTCCAGTCAATCAAGACATGCAAAATGAAAAGGAACTGATCACGTCCTTGGAGGAAAATGTATATGAGCATCGAAATCAACATACGATAACCAGATATTCAACTTACTTCATGCTTGGCAGTGTCCATTCCAGTGCAGGAAGCCAAATAGAAGTACGAATTGGGAGTTGCAGAAAGAGCAGGCTGTATCCGGCTCACAGGCTCAGCAACCGAACGGAACTCCAAAGTTCCAACACAAGTTGACGGAAGAAGGGGAGTGAAACCATGTGATTTCGGGGTGAAATGCACACATTATCATACATGTTTGTATCAAGCCCCTTCATAAATCGGCAAGCTGCCCAACCGGTACCAAGAACAACCACCCTCGGCTTTTCTCTGGGTTTAGTCGGTTCAAGACCCGGATACCTGTCGCTCTCATATTCAGAATCAGACTCTGCAAATGCCCTCTCAGCGACAGGAAATTGATCATGTGGGGTTGTCCTAATTCCTCTGCTCCAGTTACTAGCATAATTTAACTTACTCGATGGTAAGCGGCCGAAAAAATCACTTCTCGTGGGGACACTTTCAAAAGAAGAAAAGGAAAATGAATCCGTAAGAACTCCTCTAAAAGTCTCTTCTTTTCCATCTCTAAAGCTCCCAATAGCAACTCCTGCTCTTTTCAGGTTGCCCCGAACAATTCTTGCAAATGCCATAGAGTACAACACTGATACTTCAGCAAGTCAATAGCCTGGATCCTTAGGCCTATTGATGAAATTGCACCTGAGAAAAAAGAGAGGCCTGGGCTTAAACAATAAGAAAAGCAGAAATATATGGAGAAAGACAATCTGATCACTCCATGATACCAGGACGAGGTAAAGACAACATGTAGAACAATTGGAGTATGGTCCAAGGGAAATGAAGATAATTAATGTGGGTCTGACAACGATTTCTTCGATGACTGCAGGGACAAAAACCAGAAGCCGACTTAGCTTGGGTCATCAATTGATGGCACATACAATGAGAACATTTCTTGTGATTTTCTATAAGCCATTAAAAGACAAAAAAGAAGGTCCATATTTCTTGGAGGAAAGGCATAATTTGTAACTGACTCATTCAATCAAAGGCTTGTTCTTTTCTGCAACAGCCAAATTGATGATTTCAACAATCTCATTTTACTAGCTTCCAAAATCCACCAAATGCAAAATCTTACGAAGTGTCAGCTTATGCCTGGAGGTTTTCATGGGATGCCATGATCAAGAACAGCGAAAAAAGAATATCAACAGACACAAACGGTTTCCTTTAAACAATTAAAGCTGTAAATTCCTCTCTTCACGAGTGAATTATAAGAATGGAGTTCATTTCACCTGCTCTGTAATAGGATCAACACCCAGACAAAAAGCAGAACAAAAAAGGAAAGAACAGGTGGTCTTTTCACCTAGAAATTTTATTAGTTCCTTAAGGTTGGATCACATAAAGGGTCATTAGCTGAATATTGTTCAATAGTGCATTTGTAATCACACGTTGATATGAAATGGACAAAACGCAAAGAGGTAAAATAAAGCAACGGCAGATCTAACGAGTGAGCCCTGTTTCAAGGAAAATCAACAACCAATTAATAGCAGTGCCTTAATGTAAATGAGACAGCGACAAAGAAAAGTAGGTGCTTTTAGTTTAGTATCATGTCCTTTGAAAATCCCAGATTGGCAGATAATCAAAGTTGGACATTTTCATCGTGTCCAAGCATTTCTACTGGAAGAAAGAAGCTTGCGAGATATGCATCAACGTCAACAAAAAGTCGCAAGTAAGCAACCATTTGCAAGGATCACCTCGAACGCCACTACAACGATCACTACCACTGATCAGGAGCAAAAACAGAGAGCTTCCCTCGTTATGCTTCTTCAAAATCAAATCTTTCCGGTGCAATGGATGTTAAAACCATCTCAAAAAGTCAGTTGGGTCTCCATGGTTTAGCAAGGAAAGAAACGAGGAGCTCAAGCCTCACAGATCTTGCCAGTCACCACCTTATTCATCTAAACCATATTACCCAAGAATTTCGCATGCAAAAGAATGGCCAGAGGCAGCAGAGCACCCAGAGCAAGAATCAGCCACTCGGGTGGCTCGTGCTGAGCGAGATCTTCCCCCTGGAGATCCGGTCGGCCGCCCAGAGCATCTTGGTCAACATGGTCTTCACGTTCATGGTGGCTCGGGTCTTCCTCAACATGCTCTGCCACATGAAGTTCGGGTTGTTCTTATTCTTCACCTTCTTCGTGCTTGCCATGTCCATATTCAACTACTTCTTCTTGCCCAAGACAAAGGACATCCTGTAAGAGTTTTTCTAGTGTAGACTAAATTAATTAATATTGTAATTTACTATTTTTACGGTTACCGTAAAACATGATTGGTCTAAGGTAAGATAAAATGTTTCTTAATAAGTCTAATATGGGCTGGCTAGTATGAGCTGAGTTGAGCCGGATCCATAATGAGGGGGATTGGTTGAAAAGTCTATAAATAGTAGTGCTCAAGTCTCTCTTCTAATCCTAATTCTCACATGTATCCTCACCTAAGAGGTGTTTACCTAACGCTAAACGTGAGGGGCTCGTCTCATTGAGCCAGTGATACGGAGGGCAAGGAAGGAGAATGACTTAATGCGTGGATCCTCTTAATATGTGGGTAATCTATTTTCTACTTCCACTTTATGTTCAATGGATCCTAAAACAGGTGCGTTAATATTTTTACTCAATTATGCATGTTCTTGTTCTGGTTGTGAAGATATTGGGGTTGAGCAATTTGCGTCCAACATGTGGTATTAGAGTGACCATAACCCTAGAACTTGAACGCATAAAGTTTTTGCCATAATTTGTGATTTTCGAGATTTTTTGTTCAATAAAAATAAAATTAAATCACAAATTCGGATTGGGCTCGACAAGACGAGCAAATGGTTGGCGGCGCATCGCTGGGGGAGGCCTCACGCGCCCCCACACGCGGCCACGCACTGCGAGGGCATTGGAGACATGCCCCACGCGCGGTCACGCACCCTCACGCACTCCCACGCGTGGGGCGCGACTCACGCGTGCGCTCCATGCGCCGCGCACTCAGGCGGCGCGTGAGGGCGCATGGAGCATCGGATCAGCGCGTGGCCGGCGGCATTGGATCTGTATGGCTGTCATCTATCTTGTGGTGAATTTATTTTACATGTTTGATTATTTTATGGATGTGAAAATACAGATTGAACCCTAAATACGTGTATTTTTAGTGTATTTTTGCGTATTTTTCTTATATTTTCTGTGATTTTAGATATACAGGTGTTGGGTTACATGTATGTTATCACATAAACATTATAATGGTTTGATTCATTAATAAAAATTAAACTTTATTGTGAACTAAAATTAGCTTATTGAGATACAATCATTATGTGATAGTAATTGAATTATGTATTCGGGTGATGTGAAATAGTAAAAGTTATTGAACTTTTGTTACTCAAGCATAGTTCTTTATATGCATTTTGATGTATTTTTGTTTATTTAACCTTTGAATGATAGACGTCTTAAGAACTCATGACCATACTAATTGTACTGATTAACATATCTACTGAATGTGGTTAATGCATGTTAGTTAAGTTAGTGCATATTGTACCTAAATTCATCTGGTCACTTGTTAATGTTTATCAAGTTGAATATCTTTTCATGGTTAAGGAGTATGACAATATTTACGTGGAGCAATAGTATCTACTGTTAAATTTTAAATATTTGGTTCTCTGGTTTGACTCAATTATAAGCCACTGGTTGATTACAATGATAATTTGTTACTTAAAATTGGCTAATAAATCAGTTGTTGGCCATGGAGTTATTTTTTGCTTTATGAACTCATGAGTGATAATGGATCAACTATCAAGCTTGTCGATTTAGTGTTGTGACATCCTGAATTTTCAGAATTCGTTTTCAATTAAATAAATCGGGCATTTCGTCGACGCGCCGATAGTGATATTCTCTGAGCTGATCACTCATGAGATAACTGGATTATCTGGGAAAGCAATTAAGGAATTTAAATGCAATAGACTTGAGAATTCGACCAAGAATCGACTGCTCGACCGTGTTGATCTGCAAGGGTCATTATGACACCATTAGAGATCGATTAGAAATCAGAGATAGGTCGATTCGACTGAGATATGTGATCAAATTGTGGGTGATTCCACCTGATTGCAAGATACTCGTCAATCGGCACTAGACCGATTTTTCTATCGTTTTGGTACCTGGTGTCCGTAATTGATACCTTGAGATTTCATGACAATCGAGAGTCGCCAATGTGTCGAAGATGTACAATGTGACTCGAGATAAATCGATCACGGGTTAATTGCACTAAAAATTCCTAAAAGCTACCCGATAGACTAGGTCACGCTAAAAGCACGCCGGAGTGAAATTAACCGTGAATTTGAACCCGATTTTAGAAATTAAAAGTTCTGTGGTGTCACGAGCCATTTGAGGAACGTCGACTAATTCTCCGAGAAATTTTCAGAGATTCTAGGATTTTTGCGGAAAATCGATATGGACGTTGCGGAAAATCAGCGGAAATTCAGATGGGCTAAATCAATGGAAATTGGGACTTCTAAACTGAGCCTGTGAGTGTCGGGGATTTATAGAAAATTGTTTGGGATTTTTCTTCGATGAAATTGGACCTCGATTTGGAGAATCGATGAAGAAATTCAAGAGAATTTAAGTGAAATTCAGAGCTTTACAAAGGGGCAACAATTTTGACTTTACAATTTGTTAATTCATGGAATTATCAAGTGGAAAGAAATAGGGGACATGCAATCAATGTAATGGATTGAATTGCTTTACTTTGGGACCCTCCACCGGCTGCTTCTCCCGCACGCCAAGACCACCGCCTCCTCCTCCCTTTTGTGTGACAGCCTGGTCTTCCGCTTCACTTTCATTTTCATTTTTGAGCTTCTTCATTTTGATCTCCCTCTCTGCAACGGCGATCCCCCACCGAAATTGCTTTTGGTCGCATATCCTTCAGCCCATGCCATCATCATCATCTTTCATCATCAATATCACCATCCACCGAGTTCTCTCTCTCTCCATGCATTTCTCTCAAGTCCATGCGTCCACTGAAGCCACCAATTCCCCTGTTGCAGCGCCACACCTCCAACACTTGATCTCCATGAGTCAAAGTTCCTCAGCCAAGTTGTTTTGTTGACTCCTGGCCGCGCGTCTCTCGCAGCTTGGACGAAGCTGCTTCTCCGTTCATCCGCAGCGCCAGCAAGCTGTTCGGTCAACTTCAACAATCCACGAAGCCTTGCTGAACGAAGCCACACCCCACCGAAACTCCTTGAAGCTGCCACGTCCATGTTTTTCTTCAGCTTGGTCAGCCACCGACCGAATCAATCGAGCCATTAGCTTAGCGAATTCAGTCCACGTTTCCAGCGAAGCTGTGGCCCTCACGTCCGCGGATCGAGCGGCGAAGACCGAAGCTGCCCCGCGCTTCCATCTCGCGCTGCCTGCTCGCGTTTCCCTTGCCCACCTTCGCATGGCTTCATTTCACCGAGTTAGGCCCAGCATCACCGAAGCTCAGCCCACATCAACAGCCCAGCAAGTTGCCATCTTTCTGCAGCCCATCTTCACGCAACGCCAGCCCATTTGAAGTCCATCAGCAGCCCAAGAGAATAGTCCAATTAATTGGGTCTTCAGCCCAGTTCAGTAAGGCCCAATTCCAGTAAGTCAATTGAAGCCCAAGTCCACCGAAGTTCAGCCTGCGAATCAAGTGAAACCCAGCCCAAGTTGGAAACAAATCTCTGATTTGGGCTGAGATTTGTAGGGCCCATTTTAGACCTAGTCCAAGTCTGCCGACGCCGCCGAAAATTTCGATTTCGGCCGCCGTCGCGTCGTCATCACGGTGGACCGGTTTCCGCAATTAACCGGTGAGTTTATACTCTAAACTCTGCTTAGTAGGTTAATGACGTTTAAGGGGTGTTTAGATTTATTTTATTAGGAATTAGGTGGTTAGTTAGATTAAATTAGAAATTTAATTATTTAATAAGCATGTTAGGTGGTTAGCATGGTTTAGCTAAGGCCTAAATAAATTGTACTGTTTATCTAGAAGGGTTAGGGAATTTTCCGGGTCCGTATTGGTATTTAATTTAATAATTTTGGCCAAGGTTAGTATTTTTAGAAATTAAATTGAATTAATTAATTAATTTTCGAAATAATTATTTATTAATTATTTTTCCAGAAATTAGGCCGGGATAGTCGGTGACCAGAATTTTATGCTGATTGCAATGATGTGGTTAAATTATGCAATTGAGTGTTAAATTATGCAAATTGAGTGCTGATTGGATATTTGTTATTTAATTCCAAAAATTGTGAATTTCCAATATTTATTCAGAAAATCCCGGGTGTCGGGTTTTAACACCGAAAATGGATTTTAAGTACTATAGCAAAAAGTGGGGTTTGAAAAAGATAGGTATCAGTCTTCTGATTCCAATTGACCGTGTACCCACACACAACTATTTTGGGATGTTTTTAATACGAAGAAAATAGGCCAGGACCACTATTTTAATGGAGGCATTTGAGTGCAATGCATAGTGTCCTGGGCCGAGATTGAGTGGTCGTGTGTTGGTTAAGAGAAACCATTTCGGGCTATTAAGCCGGATGTTGCCCATTCATTGGGACTCGGGTCGCAGTAGATTCTGGACCTACGCCCCTTCGGGGAAGCCGTCTAATTGAGAGACGTCGCCGTGCTCATGGTGGGAGACGAAGCCTGGCTATGCCAGAAGACACTGAACTTGTGAGTAGGTTGCATTCGGGTCGCAGTATATTCTGGACCTACGCCCCTTCGGGGAAGTCGTCTTTGAGAGAGACGTAATCGTGCTTAATGGGGTGAGACGACGCCTGGCAATGCCAGAAGACCGCCAATAGAGTTGGCCGTACCCTTGAGGGGTGTAATTAACAATTGGAACGCATGATGGTTGAGTTTGATGCGCCGGATTATGGGACAAAATTGTGTGACATGGTATGAGACGTGTTATAACGATTTAGCCCTATAATCTAGACCCCTGTAATTTATTGAGTTGAGTGATGCGTTTCAATTGCTGGATGTATCGATTCTATACATAATGTATATGAACTGTGCTGACCTGCAGGGTGGAATTGAGGCGAGGTAAGTTCTCTATGCTAATTGTATGATTGCGTGGTTAGAACGCTTCTGGGCGTATTTCCCTCCTAATTGGGGTTTAGAGCTTAGACTCGCTGAGATTTTATCTCACCCCGTTGTGGGATAACATTTTCAAGGTCGTCGAGTGGAGGACTGGGAGCCGAGAGAAGGTGATGTGAAGTGTAGGTCGGCTAGGACCATCTCTTTTTGGAAAGTGGTTCTTTTGTGGCCTTTTGGTCATAGATCTTGTACTTGACATTACGTGAATATAAAAGCATGTTTGTTCTGAGAATTTGTATCCTACATTTCTATCCCGAGATGATTATTGTTAGGGGATTTTTTTTCGCTTCCGCATGTGCAATAAAAATCAATGGGTCGGCGACTCGTCCTAGGAAGTCGCAAAATTATTATCGACCAGAGAGGGATGGGCACGCGCTTAGGGTTCGGGACGTGACAAGTGTACACTGTATTATGAGAATTTTCTTGTGTTGTTATGATTAGTGATCTCATTGAAATCTGTCTTTTAGATACGCTATATATATGATTAATTTTTATTAATGGATAAAGCAATGTAATTAGCATGATATGTGATTTTAGTGATAACCTGCCTCTATCACTAAAGTTAAAATCACATGTATATGATGTATGTGAGTAGTAAAGTTTATATCCCTGGTATGAGAGAGTTTCAATAAGTCAATTGAGTAGTGACTGCTAAAGTGGCATGCTTAATTGGGTTTGAGAAATTTCGGTCTCGTATGCTGATTGGGATGAAGATTGACTGATCCCAGTGGTTTATCTGCCCAAAGATGATAAATTCACGAATATTAAAATATATTCTCATAACCTCTATCATGTGGGGAGTGTACAACTGCATATCATGTATTATGCCCAAATGTGATTATATGATTATACGTGTAACTCTTTGGATGTGTACTTGTACGTCAAGTTACACGGTGCTCACATGATGCTAATTATATATATTGCTTGGTTTTCAGTCACATTTTCTGTAATTAATAACTTCATTATTATTGAGATTTTTATTGCTTTAAATCTTAAATAGTAGACATATGATTTGCTGCTTGAGAAAATAGCAATAGAATTTGCTTACCGTCCATAAAGCGTTCCATTCAGGAACACTTGAAAAGTAGCTTGTCTACTGACTGCATTGCTATAAGATGATGGAAGCCTTAATTACTTGAAATTATGTCTTGTTTGATATCGAAATTAAGATATATCTGCAAATATTGTGTTTAAGTCCTAATAACATATACATCTCGTATATGGTTAAAAGGTTGTTTCTAAAAATTTTCTATTTAAGGAAAATGGCCGAGATAAAAAATAAACTTGTTCAAATTAGTCTTGAATGTTGTCAGGTCTAATAGTAGCGGTAAGTATTTTTGCAAGTATGATAATACTGAAGTACTTAAAGGGTCATTTGTCAATATTTGGTAAATTATAGGGTGGTAATTTAATTACTATGTCTGAAAATCCTCACAAGAAGATTTGGCTAAAAGGTATGAAGCACCATAATGAACATGATGATGAGTATGATTAGTAAGACTAATTTATCCGGTCTTTTATGGGCTGATATTATGAAAGCAAACTTTTTCACATACAAAATGTGTCTCTTATCAAAGTTGTTTCATAAATTTCTTTTGAGTTATAGAATGTGCATATATTACTTGAATCATATTAAATTTAGAGGTGTCATGCAAAAGTGAGATTATCTAATCCAATTTTAAGTATGTTGCAATTTAGATCAACTCGAAATTATTTTGTATCTTATCTAGATTGTTAAAGGGGTATTGATTTTATGATCCTAATGAAGATACAAGAATTATGGAATCACACACTCTAAATTTTCTAAAGATTGACGTAATTATAGAGAATAGCTATTCTCAGACTATTAAAGATAATAGTATGATGGAAGTTACTGTATTTTTGTCTTTATCAATACAAATAATTGTGGAATCTTATGTACCATAGACTAAACTTGTTAAGGTTCAAGATACTATTCTTAATATAGTTTATAATGAAATTTCTTAAACCTCTCAAGTATAGAATGAAGTGGTTGTAGCTTTATTAATGAGATTTGTTAGGGAAAGACGCTCAGTTATACCATCAGACTATATAGTCTATTTGTGAGAGCATGATTACAATATACACTATATGGTTGATGTAATGGCATATTTATAAATGTCAATTCTTATTCTCAATCAAGTATGTGATTAGATGCCATAAAAAGACGATATACGATCTATGAAACATCATAATGTTTGGAAACTAACTTACTTGCCTAAAGATCTTAAGTTCATTAGGTGCAAATTGACATACAAAACTAAAAGAATTTCAAAGAAAGATTGTGCAATTTAAAGCCAAATTAGTAGCTAAAGTTTTCACTCTGAAAGATGGGTGGATAGTTAATAGTGAATAAATAAATATTTCTTTCTATTTTTTTTTTTAAATTCTTTCAGAGTGAATGTGGCATTAATAATTTATTTTGATATAGAGTTACACCAAATAGATACAAAATCTATATTGTGCAATTGGAGGATTTTGCAACAGATGTTTCAAGTAAACTTGTGTGTAGACTGAAAAGTCTTATTCATAGTTTTAAGTAAGTTTTCAGACAATATTATTAAAGTTTCATAGTGTTATTATTTTGTTCAATTGGGACAAAGTAATTCAATATACTACAAGGTCAGTGTGAGGAAATTTATTTTTTCTCATACTCTATGTACATGATATTGTGCTTACAAGTTGTGACCTTGAAATATCTTATATCATTTGTACTGAAGTCTGTAAGGATTGTTTTTGCCATATTATATTAGATTTTCTCAAAGGATATTTGCTGATTATATATTGGAAATATTCAATATACATCATTGCAAGCTAGGAATTGCTCCTGTTGTTAAGGGTGATGGATTGAATCTATCACATTGTCATTATTTAGATATTGAGAAAATCTAATTAAATGGTGTATTTTGTGTCAGTGCACTTAAAAGTATAATGTATGCTCACATTTACACTATACTAAATATATTTTTTTTTTACGGGAGTTCAAGGCAAATATCAGTCAAATCCAGGACGGATCACTGGGTTGCTGCTAAAAAGATTTTAAGGTACTTAAATAAGACAAGAGATTATATGCTAAATTACAGATATGTTCAATTCTTGCAGCTAGTGGGGTATTCAAATGTAAATTTTACTGGCTGTTAGGATGACATAAAATCAATAACGGAATACATATTTATGTTAGCAGGAAATATAGTAAATAAAGTTCTATGTCATATTCTACTGTGTAAGCAGTGTTAGTAACATTCTTTTAGCTTGATACTTGGGGTTATTAGGCTCCAGAACCTCATGAAGGAGTTAATCGTTTTAACTTTATGGATAGGCTCATATAGTTGTATTGAGATAACAAATTTATAGTATCATTTATTTACTACAGAGATCTCAAGGAGTCTAAATATATGGTGGTCAAAATTTTTTACCAAAAGGAAACGGTATAGAAATGTGACATAATAATATAACATATTTTCACAGATGATATGGTTGCAGATCCACTAATTAAAAGCCTACGCTCATGTGTATTTGAGCAACATGTTATTAGCATGGGCCTAGGAGCATGATGAGATTCTATTGTTTAGTGAGAGCTATTTTGGCTTTACTCTGATAAAGGTTTCATCTGTGTTCATTACACTTTGTAACGGTTTGATATGTATTAACTTTTGCATTCAATAAAATATTTTTGAATGTGTTATTATTATGTTGATACATATTGATAAAGTCTCAAGGGATTGTATAAACCTTGAGTGAAGGTTAGGGGCATCTGGGCATCCGGTTATTAGCCTTGTGCATATGTATTGTGATACATAAGGAAATGTTAACTATAAGGACAAGACATATGTGGGTTTATTGGAATCATAAAGCATTCTCTAATGGCACAAGTTTTTGTGACACCTAAGGTAAGAGAATAATGACTAACAAATGGAATCTCTCTATGAGAGATGTTATCACTTTGACACACTACCATATTGAATCAATGTCAATAAAGTTAAGAGCATTCATGACCATGGAAGGCTCTGTGTGTATACATGCAGTTACCGCCATGATTCAGTGTTTAAGGCTTTATGGGATGGATTGACTATTAAGAATTATCTCTGGATCAATGTGCGCACATACAATATGATTTCAATTAATATAATCCAAGTAGAAGAATGTAAGAGTTTTCCTAATGTAGACTAAATTAATTGATATTGTAATTTATTGTTTTTACGATTACCGTAAAATAGGGTTGGTCTAAGGTGAGATAAAAGGTTTCTTAATAAGTCTAATATGGGCTGGCTAGTGTGGATCGAGTTGAGTCTGACCCGTAATAAGGGGGATTGACTGAAAACTCTATAAATAGTACTCAAGTCTCTTATCTAACCCTAATTCTCACCCGTATCCTCACTTAAGGGGTGTTTACCTAACACTACACGTGAGGGGCCCACTTCATTGAGCCAGTGATATGGAGGGCAAGGAAGGATAAGGACTTAATGCGTGGATCCCATTGATATGTGGGTAATCCATTTTTTGCTTCTACTTTATGTTCGATGGATCTCAAAACAGGTGCGTTAATTTTTCTACTCAATTATGCATGTTCTTGTTCTAATTGTGGAGATCTTGGGGTTGCGCAATTTGCGTCCAACACATCCCGATTGAAGAGATGGGCATGGTGTGGAAGAAGCACTAGTACTGGTCTAGATTCATTAGTGACAACTATGTTACTAAAGGAGGGATTGAGATGGGTTACGACAGATAGAACTCGAAACTTATTCTGTCGTTTCTAAAGGAGGGATCGAAATTGAGATGAGCGACTATAGGAGGGAACCTGCAATGTGTGTGAGTGAAGAATTTTGTGAGATATTAGACAATATTTTCTTTTGTTTCCAATTTGTCGTGGCGAATTATTTTTCTGTGTTGAATTCATCACGACAAATTGGTGAAGTTGTAATAGCAATACGGTTCCTCACTTAGCCAAACAAAATTGATTTACTATAATTGATGAATAAAATGCGATTTTCAAACTTGCATCTAATAGTTTTTATTAGTATTGAATGAGGTTATATAGTCCTTGATTTGACCCTAGGTAAGGAGATATTGTATCATTGCAAACGTTTTCTACAGAGTTCTCACTACTTGTGCTTGTCATTTGGTACAAGTTCTATTGATAAACCTAATTGATTTGATATCGCACAACTCAAAAAAAGGTTGTTTATGGAGCTAAGATGAGTAATTTTTAAAGCTCATCAGAGTCTAGGCACAAGTTTAATTAGGTCTTCAACTTATTTTGACACCTTTACTGTTTACATCGGACGAGTTCAACCGAAGTTGACTGCATTCGATGGTAGAGATTTCGCAAATGTCACACGAATCAAGTCTCCGCCATAAGTTTTGGGAATCAATAGGGGTCAGGCCATGCATGATTGCATCTCCGTGGAGCCAAAATACTTTTGCCAGCTTCAAGTTCTTTTAGGAAATATCCTGGGATATCGGCAGAGAATGCAATTTATATCTTTCAGGCTTCTCATTTGCCCTCCCGTTGATCGTAGCATTCAACCACATTCAAACGATCTTGTAATGCCGTGGCGATGCGGGAGCACGTATGACCCATGAAATCATTCATGTGCTCTAATGTAGCGGTCGTTCTCTTCCTTCTTTCATATATCCGCAATCAGACACTAGTTCTCTTGTCCATCTCTCACTTTGCTTGTTGCATGCAGCTTTTGATAAAAATGAACGGGACAAAACGAGCACGCCACTGCGAAGGAACCAAGCATGCCATTCCAACGGCAAGCGTTTGGCTTCATTCGACCAGTAATCTCTTCGCTTTTCCTTGCTTCCGGTGTGTTGGTCTGTCTATTTCGCAACGCCTAGAAGTCCTCCAAGACATTTCTTCTTGGACCCTGGATCGGTTCCATGAGCATGGAATCCTCAGGTGCATTCATATTCCAAGTAATGTCATTTCTTGAAATAAGATTCGTGTTCGATTGTTTGGATGACAAAAAGAAAATTTTTGGCCTTCTAGAAAAGAAAACTTCTTGGCGGTGACTGGTGATCGGTGATCGTCTTGGCAATTGAGTTGGCCATTGGGGACCAGCTACTAGTGGCAACCAACAACGGTGGCGGCGACAATGATGGAGTTGTGTTTTTGATAGTTTTTCCAACGCAAAAGTGGAATCTCAATGCTAACTATTGCTAGGTAATACAATTCGGCCCTTATTGAGGATTATCCATAAAATTATACTTTGCTTTCTCTCCAAACATGAAAAATGTAGGAATTGGGATCGCATTCCTTGAGTAACCCAATTTTGCACTGAACCAAAAACTTGAGTCGCTAGAGAACCGGGCGAAATATGTTTTGGATTTTGACTTCCGCCAAGGGAGTTTTTATATCTTTTGGAAGAAATTTTAATAAGTCGAGGTCCAATTCAAACTTTCTCGGCTCTTTGCGCTCAAGCTAGACTTAGCAATTCGCCTCAAGCATTCCTGTTGGTAACTCTTCAGAATGCCTCGGGCTTGCCTAATCTTGTTGGATATAATGCAGGTAATTTGTGGTTTAACTTGGGTTGTCACCGAAAATGCAATGAAATTCGGCTAGAAATGACTTGCTGCATTCTCAGAATATTCCTTCCGTTGATGACCTTCAGAGGCAAGTCAGACTAGCAGCAAAACATAGATTTGAAGGCTGTGTTGAGTTGAAGTAACTTCTAGAATTCACCGGCAACATTGCATTGCTTCGGGTATCTCTTGATGATTTAAGTTAGACGTCTGTTGCTAGGCCAGTATCAAGCAAGTCTTTTTTTCAAAGGAAAAAGGCGACTGGCTCTGCACCACCCACGACCGACAACCAAGATTGGTGAGCATGTTGCCGAAGCCTCATCAAGATGTTGGCAATTAGAAAGTCTCTCCATACCAGATATACCATAGCTAGGCAATGCAACAAGAGTTGTTCGGAGAACCAAGCGATAAAGTCGTTAGTTGGGGCATTAGTATGAATTGTTGTCCGTTGGCTAAACCCATTGGTTGTAGTAATGTGGGCTTCCTGTCGGTATTAGCATGAATTTCTTGTCTTTTGTCTGATGACTGAGCCCATTTACTTGTGATGATTGAATAACCAATCCAGAAAGGAGGAAAAAAGTACTAGCACATGATATTATGTTTACCATTTGATGGCATTGGGTCGAATCGATCAAGAATTTTCTCTATGATTTTCCTAAACAGTACAGCCTCTCCCTGTAGATGTTTCATATCGTTTGCTATCAAAATTTGTTACCTTAACCCTCAAGATGAGAGTCACTCATGGCCATTCTACATAGCATATCCCAAGATGGGGCCTCAAGTCAAGCAAGCATAACAAAGAATATAATCCATCCGTCCTTGTTCTTGAAGCTATCCCTCGCATCACCGACAAAACTATCTCGCTAGCTGTATGGCTGCCCGAGCTGCCATGTCTAGGTTGTCGGAACACTATCCTCCTTGATGCCTGCTCGAAGAATTCTAGCAGCAGCCATTTACGTATGGAGTTAGCGGGCTAATACTCAAAATTGGGGGAGACATATATTATTAGTGCCATAAGTTGTGTATAGAACTTATTTTAATGCCAAAAGTTTTCGTCGGATCACTTAAGTATCAAAAAGTTCGAAAAATGCTCACTTTGGTGCCAACGCCGATCTGATCTGCCGGAAATCCGACGTGGCCTTTTTTTATTAATTTCTTATGCTGATGTAGCTCGCCGGAGAGTCCAGTTAGCATCTAAAGCAAGAAACGATGTTGTCTAGTTGCATTTCCCCTCAAATAAGAACCCTAATTTGCCAAATTGAAAGAAATCCCCAATTTTAAACCCTAATTATTGTCAATGAGCCCCAGAACTCCCCGGACTTGTGCCAGGTGGATGTCTCAACCTCCTCCTCCGTAATCGAAGGACGAGATGATGATGCCGCCTCTGCGGCTTTCCAATGAACAGATCCAGTGGCAAACACGGGGTTGAGGAGCCTAGGGGGGACGCTCGCGATGTCTCCCCATGACCTCAAGCCCTGATCGAGGACCTCTTCCCTTATCGCACAATCTTCTACCGGTAGGTCAGGCGGTTGACTCGATTCCAATTCTATGCCCGGCGCCACCACTTGTGCGATGGCTCGACGCTCGATAGCGAGAAGATGTCTCGAGTCAGAGGGTTAAGGAGATAGGTCACGCCGCAAAGATCTTGGAAGCAACGCCACCCGTGACTCAAAGCTCCAGCTCTGTGGAGCCACGACCTCCCAGCTGAGTTGGGGGAACGAGGCTCCGAATTGTGGCTCGGGTCTAAGCCAGGGACTTCGGACGCTGCTCACCGCACGTGCATGGTGGCGGAGGGTGGATCATCAATGATGTGGGCCCAACCTCTGTAGACGGACTTGAGCTTTGTGGAGGAGCTCTAGTAGAAGGGAGCGACAGCGACCTTGTCTTCCTCCTCGGCGTTTCACGCCGAGAAGAAAAAAAAAGCAAGAAATAACGATAGGTGTGAACATTGAAGAAGAAGAAGAAGAGAATGGACTGATTTTCTTTCTTTTTCGTTGGACAGCAGCCAAGAAAGTCCACATGAACTGATTTTCTAAAAAAAAAAAAAAAAAAGCCCACCCATATTAATTTTTTAATTAAAAAAGTCACGTCATTTTTTTGCCTGAATTTTTCGCCGAAGGCACTTAAATGATCGTTTTTTCGCCGATTTGGCATTTAAATGATCCGACGAAAACTTTTGGCACCCAAGTGAGTGCAATACACAATTTATGACATCAATAATGTACTTCTCCCCAAAATTGGTATACTATTGAATTAAAGTCAAGAGAACTACTAACTCTCGTGGATCGAAAGTACATGGTAATTAAAGCGTCTGGGCCAAGATTTTGACCAAAAGAAGAAAGTACATAGCAAAATGCTTTAGAGAGGAGATGTTTAAAAAGCTTCATAGGAATACTCGCTCCGCTTGATGGCAACAAGTTATATGGAGCACAAAATTTTCAGCGTGCCCTTCAAATTCACTACTACTGAAGTGAGGCCCTTCGGTTTTTGGACTGTTTACTTTTTGATATTTGTTACCTCTCCACCAACTCTTTCATTTCTTAATGGATCCAAAATGCTGCACGTCGACCTTCGTAAATGTTTGAATCACACAAAATTTTTTCAAGAATTGTTAATCGGTGTTAGTAGCTCTGGTATGAGGTGTGGTGGGAATTCTCTCTTTTTTTATTGGGAAAAATACTAATAAATTTTTAACCTATTACAATTATATCGATTCACTTATAAATATTTCAATTATGCTAATTTAGTCATAAATATTTTCATAATTTGTCTATTGAGTCATTTTGATCAATTTTCACTGGAAATTGTTGACATTAAAAAATTTTACGATTTTTAAAAAGTTGAATTTTATTATTTCTTTCTTTTTTTTTTTTTCTTTTCTTTTATTTTGGCTGAAGAGGGTCACAGCTCTCCCCTAGATCCTCACCAAATCCTACAACTAGTGGGGCCTCGAAGGCCTCATGTGGAGAACTTTTTTAAAATGATAGTGAAATTTCATTCATTCGGGATTGACAAAAATTTACATCATTCACAAAGTATTTATGTAAAAAATATCAAAATGGCTCATGTGGATCACTTCTTCGTATCAATGTCTTAGGTTTTTTTAGATAGTCCTATAACATCTTAAATGCTCACGTGAAAGTATCTTACTAATAGTAAGGAAAAAAAAAACTCTTTGACATAGTAAATCAACAGGCTCGATATATTTTTTTTAGACTAATGAAACTGAAAAATAAAATGTTCACTGAAAAAGTGAGCTTCTGAGATTAGATAGACAAAAATAAATGAGTTGTTATAATGATGGAGAAGATTGCAATAAGTTTAAATTACATGGAAAACCAAAGAAAGAAAATAATTATGTCAAAGAAGATTGTGCAAAATGGAAATCATTAAGGTCGAGTGGCCTTACTTGTATAAAGGGTGGAGTGAGCCTTGGCCAATCCTAGTCATTGGTCGCCCGATGTGTTGATTTTGTTGTCATTTTTATAAGATTTATATATACTCCCTAAACAAAAACAAAAGAATGGCTTCCAGTGATTTATATTTCTAATTGTTCGGGTAATTTAATTTATGAATTTACCATTTTGTCTTCCCGCCATGAAAATGACTAATCAAAATCAATCAGTGCTAATTGCGTCGTACGGCCCCACAAGTTTTCCTGTCAAGACGGATGAATCGCGTGTACGCTCACTCGTCTTCATTTGGCCCACGCGTTTTTGGATGACTTTTCTTCTCTCTCTCGTCCTTGTCTCTCCTCTCGGTTCCGCCATTGCAGCTTTGCTCAGTTGTTCCATGGCAACCATCCTATGCGTGGAATAAAAATAATTTTTTTTATTCCCTAACTATTTATACGTATTTGAAAATTTCACAAAATTTCTTATTTGATAACCATATAAAATTTCTCCCTCTTATGTTCTTTTCTATTCATTGATGGGTAGCGATTGCATGCAATGAGAGGCAAGGGTGAGTGATAAAAAGAGTTTTTATAAGCAATTTTTTTTTTTTTACTTTTCATTTCTATTCCAAAATTATTTATAGACAAAAGATTTGTTTCAAAAATAGAAAAATGAAATTGTATTATTAAATAGATTTTTATTTCAAATATGTTCTTAGGAACTGAAAAATAGATTTGTCAAGAAATAGAATGATTATCATATAACCTCTTAGGGACGTCAAATTACATCGAATTTTCGAAGCTAAGCTATATTAATCGCTCCAAATTAAATCAAATTTTCGATATGGGCGTCTTTGCCTACCGCCCTCACATAAACATCTTAACTACTATAAATTGGTATCTCGAGATCCGGGGACTTTGTTTCCCTTAATGATACTGAAAATAATAATGACATACTTCAAGGACAAGCACTAATTGCTCAACCGCCCACGTTATTAATGGGCAAAAACGCACTTTCACATAATAATATGAGCTAATAGATCAGATAAGAAAAAACCAAATAAAGTTCTTAATTGGTGATTTAGCTTTATTGGCTATTAAATGACATGCGAATTGATGTTTATAGATTGTTCTGGGAAGATATACTAGATCAAGTGATAATGAACTTATTTAACTGATTAATGTTATCTAATTATCATTAAAGGAAATGCAAGGGAATGGAGCTTTGGGGTGATGTCGCTCGATCATAAAACTCCATTGTACGGACTTTTCTTGTTAAGCATGGTACAAAGATCATTAGTCAAAATAGCCATTCCGAACTAATATACAAGTCTTTTTTACCAAAAAAAAAAAAAAACTAATATACAAGTCTGATTTTCGGCTTTCCTTATATCTATTAAAGAACATGAAATTTGAATGGGCTCTCTTTAAAAAAAATTTATACTTTATTTATAAAGTAATAGATGCGAAGATCATTTTACAAACTTTAACTTTCTACAAAATCACAGTTTCATCTTAGAGCTTTCATCAACTCGGTCAACAATTATTTAATCTCCGATTTCATTTTTGTCTATAAAACGGTCCATTGCAATTAATTTGAACGTCAATATTTTCTAAGAATCTTCTAGTCAGAAAACTTAAACATATCAAAATATTATCAAAATATAGCAAAAGGAATTCTTTAAAGTGTCGTAGTTTTGACATTGTAAGATAAAACTTATAATTATAGGAAATGTAAAAAAAAAAAATGACTTTTAGAGAGTGATACTCTTCCAAAACGTTGCTGGGTACAATATGAACGTATACATAAATGCAGCACTAAAACGTTTTAAAAAAATATACACGCAAATAAAGGCAAGTCTATTCAGTTTACATCATATATTATTTTTTTTTACTTAAATTGCTCGAACAATTGATTAATTCCTGAAAATATGAGTGCAATTTAATATATAGTTTCACTTGAAAGTAAATTGTGCAAGATTCAAAATCGCATCACCTTAGATATGGAAGAGTCTTCTCATGATTTTCGAATTTTATAAGTTCATTTGGAGCCAATCTACAGTGGTAGCAATGCATTCGTCAATTAATTAGTTTAATTTTGTTTTGTCGAGAATGTGTGTATGTGTATATTTAAATATGCAAGCACTTGAGGATAATTAGTTACTTTATATCTACATCTTAATTTACAGAAGTAAGTGGATTCATAATGATTTTCGATTTATTTCCTTTTTTTCTGTACTAAATCATTGACTTTTTTTGGGTCGAAGAAATCATTGACTTTAGCTACTTATATTTTGTCTTTTGTGTGCCTTCTTCGCCACGCATTGATTGTAGTTCCTAGAAAAATGTGTTGATTCTAAGGCACCTCCTTAAATAATTGGGCAATGCAGAGACTACTGATGTTCATATATATATATTCATATTATGAAATTTCATTTTTTTTATTTTTTATTTATCTTTCTTTTTGTACTACTTGCATTTTATCTTCGTGTGGCTTCTTATCCTCGCCTAACTTTCAAACCTGTCATTGTTAAATTTCTGTGAGCACGTGATTTCCAATCGTTGTTGCAACGTTTATTTATTTATGAAAAAAACAAGACCGAAAGAGAGGCGGCTGACTGTGAGTTCATTTTTGATCCAACGGGTGACGATGATTGTCGATTAGCAGCTAATAGTTGACAGCAGTCGTTAGCCATCCGATCGCTGATAAAAGCCCTCGATGATTTTGCCGGGACGAAGACAAGCCCTCTTTAGTTTGGTTCTCCAGCTTGGTTCCATGACCTAAAATCTCTACATGTCCCTCATATTTTTCATGGATACACTTCACTTCTGATATCCTTTCGTTTCTCTCTCTAGCTATTGAAATCCCGGCAAGAAATTCACGTTGATTCTACAATTTAACTCAGCATGGACAACAATCGAAGAGGGCCTCAAGCAACCGCCGAGGAACATGAGCTCGAGCTCATGAAGCAGCAGTTATTGCCTTCCATGTCAGAAGATATTGAGGCGGCGCTGAAATGTTTGAATGAATCAGCAGGGGGAAGCAGATGTAGCATCTTCAGAGTCCCTGAGGCGATTGGCAGAGGTGTTGCCGAGGCATGCCAGCCTCGCATCGTCTCTATTGGCCCGTACCATCATGGAGAATCGCAGTTGGAAATGCTTCAGGGGCCCAAGTGGAGATACCTCCACGCTATGTTGGGCCGAACTCAACCGCATGGTGTCCGCCTTGAAAACCTCATCGATGTAGTGGCCCCAAAAGAGAAAATGATCCGGCAGTGCTACTCGGAGAGCACCGACGATTACAGGGAGTTCTTTATCACCTCTAGAGACAGTTTATCAAATACATCACGTGCGTTCAGCGGAGGAGCCAAGCAAAGTGTATTAAGCTCGAATTTGATGCTAAATTCATAGAAAAGTGATTATGCATGTGCGCAATCAATGAAATTAACTCCTCAGAGCTGATTTGATCTTAACAGAAATCATGCCATTTCAGTCTTTTTCCTTCATCAGAACAGAGCAAGATCTAGTTGAAGTGTTAACATAGTAAGGAAAAATTCTTGATTGCGATAACTGATCAAGCTAGCACAAGGAAGATCTGGGAAGCGTTGACTGTGAAGATGAACAACGGCTATGAAGCTTCAAACACAAATAACCTGCTTCGAGTCCTCGCGGCCAAAGAACAGGGCAAACAGAGCTTCCCGTGGCGGTCGAACTGACAGTGACGAGAAGCGATCCGATGATTGCAACGATTGGCAACGCAGAGGAAGGAGAGGATTCAGTGGAAATCACTGAGAGAATGACTTCTAGACGCTCAAAATTTTCTCAAATCTATGCAACGAATGTTCTCTGCTCTAGCTATAGGTCTCTTTCGGTGGATCTGGGCTGAAATCCAAGCAAAGAAAGTGGGCATTTCGGACTCTCCAACTAAAACTCCTTTTTTCGTCATTTTTTATTCATCTCATTTTTTTTCACTCATTTTTATTTAATCATTTAATTAATTCTCTCCTCCTCTTTTTTTTCCCCCTCTTTTCTCGCCTTTTATTGCCCGACAGAAGCCATGCTTCCCAAATGTTTGTCTATGAATAGGTCTCCAAGAGGCATTTATTTCGAGAGAAATGCTTTCCCTGCAATTTGCTTCCCTATCCTATGAAACAGCTCTGCTGAAAATTTCCGGTGCCTTTCCGTGATCTATTTCCGAAATTTGCATTTAAATTATATCCTTGGAAAGAAGAAAACTGAGCTTTTATGCGATTAGAAAAAGGGACAGTGAATGACAACTTCCAATTTCTTCTTCTTCTTTTTTTCGGTCAAAGGAAGTTTTATTGAGTCAAAAGGTTCTCAAACATGGAGGCTCACACCAGGAGTGTTAAGACAAAGTCCCATAATGGCTGAGGGATGTGCTACCCAATTAGGAAGGAAGATGTTAAGTATAAAGTAGTACAAATTTACCCCAAACTGGAACACTTGTGACAAATTGAGCGTAAAATCCCACATAGGTATATTAGTCAACTGTCACGTGTTATTTAACTTAATAATTTGACAGTAAAATTTAACGAAAACTAACAGGGATAAATTTGTCAAAAGTGTACCAGTTTGAAGTAAATTTGTCGAATGTATACAAGTTTGAGGTTTTAGTAGTAAAACAAATAGTTTTAGGTAAATTTGTCACAGGTGTACCAGTTTGGAGTTTTTTTAGAGTATAACCCATTTTCAATTAAGAATCTCAGAAATAAATTATACTTTCATGTCACATGTGACATGTGACAATTTTTCGATAAGTGATTTCAAATTGCGAAGTTGATTTAGATTTTTTGCTAAAATTTAAAACTTATCTATCAAAATCTTGTACTGTGATGTAAAAAGAAAAGAGGACTTGTAGAGAAAGGACTTGTAAAAATATTAATTAGTGTGTTCTATGTGATGTATGTCCTAGTCTTCCAGCTGCTGTTTGTCCCGGGAGTTGTTTATTCACATTTTCGCATGTGCATGATAACAAGATAAAAAGAATCGAGACGGCAACGAGCCTGAGACCTCGCGAAAATAACTCTTGTCGCTCGCAACCTTAGCGATGGAGTCAGGGTCGTGACAAGATAGTAATAGTCTTTTCTCTTCATCATTATCTCTCATGGAATTCTAACATATGAAATTATTTGCAGATGAGATGTCGACATGCATAGAGTTTGTTCAACCGGAAGAAATGTTACATTTAGGCACTTAGGTGAGAAGAAAAATGTCTAGATTCAGTCGACTAGAATTAACAGTAAACATTTGTTTCCAAGATCAAGCAAGTCTAAGTCGATAGTACATAATACATCATAATGGCGCTCATTTTCATGACTTTTGCAAAAGGAGAAATGGAGGATTGGACTGCTTAAAACGGCAGAAAAATGGTGTTAAAAAAGAAAAGAAAAAAGAAATGGAGTGCTCAAAACAGCACGACTTGCTAGATATGAATCCCACTGAAGATATCACGGAGGAGATTATGGGGGGAGAATGACACGGTGTGAGTTGATTGAGGCAATCTGATAAATTCTAGTACAGCACCGGTTATCCAATGCGGTGGCGGTGGATGATGTACAGGAAGCACTCGTGCTCTCCACGGCTGTCCCTAAAGTTTCGCATGTTTGGACAAGAACGGCTTTTTTAGTTGTATCTCCGCAGAGTATGGAACCAAATTTTCCACCTGACAATTAACGTAGACTTTTTGCATGCCTTATGCAGTACGGCTATCACATGCAAGACTCTATATATATTCATGTCCAGCGCAGGTATCTTATCATCCACTTCTTAGTATTACACTGAGAAACACACTCACTCTTACAATTGTGCAATGGCATTTTCTCTCAAGAGTGAATTCATCGTTGCCCTTGCTCTAATTCTTAACGCTTGGGCATGGCATGCCACTTCAGTCCGCACATTGCATGAATCCAACATTGCCGAGCAGCACGAGCAATGGATGGCCCAATATGGTCGGACATACAAGGACCAAGGGGAGAAGGAGAAACGCCGGGCGATTTTCAAGAAACACTTGCAGTTCATTGAGGATTTCAATGCATCCGGGAATCGGACTTTCAAGTTAGGCATCAATCAATTCTCGGATTTGACTGATGACGAATTCATTCAGAGCCACACGGGATACTTGGCGTCCAAGCAAGTGAAGTCCCGCAGAAATGCGTCATTGAGCCAACAATATCCGAGTGGGGATGTTCCTGAGAGCATCGATTGGGTGGAGAAAGGCGCCGCAAATCCAATCAAGGACCAAGGCCAATGTGGTAAGAATCTAAACGTCCTGTATGCATCCAATTGTGATATCAAGTTTGACCTCTATTTAGAAATAAGTTTTGGAGCCTAGCTTTGTCGAGAATTCAGATACCAACGGTAACAAAATGTGAAAAATACTTTGTACTTACCATGTCGACAAATTTTATGAATTCAGGATCCTGTTGGGCATTCTCAGCAGTCGCAGCAGTAGAAGGAATCACGCAGATCAAAAGCGGTAAACTGCCGGTACTGTCCGAGCAACAACTAATCGATTGCGATACCAAAAACAATGGCTGCGAGGGCGGTCTTCCTGACGATGCTTTCCAGTACATCATCCAAAACCAAGGAATCACCTCTGAGGATACATACACGTACCAAGAGATGGAAGGGACTTGTGACTCAACGAAAGAGGCCCAACAGGCCGCGCAGATCACAGATTTTGCAGACGTGCAGCCTGGTGAGGACGAGCTCCTGAAGGCAGTTGCACTACAGCCGGTCTCAGTCGGAATCGCCGCAGGTGGGCAGGAGTTCCGACGCTACAGCGGCGGAGTGTTCAATGGGGATTGTGGCGAGCAGTTGGACCATGCAGTCGTTGTGGTCGGGTATGGGACGAGTGAGGAAGGAAAGTTCTGGAAGATCCGAAACTCCTGGGGCGAGAGTTGGGGTGAAGATGGTTATATGAGGATTCAAAGAGGTGGTGAAAGTTCTTACGGATTATGCGGGATCGCATCGCAAGCTTCTTATCCGATTGCATGAGAATAATTAAAAGATATATACACAAAGTACGACCATCGTGAGCCTACGAGTTGCTCCTTTTCTCCTAATTATATATTCGTGTGTCTGTCTTCATTGTTTAGCTATATAGTGTGGTACTTGTAAGGAGGCAATTATGTAGCCACTAAGTTATGTGAAGGATCACATATTAATTCCCCGTTTTGGAAAGATCTTGATGCCATCAGTACAATTACCCAATATTAAATTATTAACGTCACCTTATCATGAGTTCTAACCCCTCATATAAATTTCTCATACCTATAATCTCATATTAATTAGATTTTGATATTTCATTTTAATCCTTGGAATTAGTTAGATTAGATTTGAAAAAACAAATAATAATACTATTATGTGAAATACTCCTCATTTATGGCCAAAATATTTGTCGCGACCAATTTTTTCGGGTTCACCACCTAAAACTAGGTTTGGCTAATGGATTACTAAGTCTTTAAGCTTAGCTCGGACTCTCCCAAGCCCATACCAATTCGCGACTTAGATTCAAATTTCTTAACATGCAAATTGATTTTATTTAGGAGTCGCCACTAATCAGTTTATGGTAGGTCGATTAGACACCTAAGTAAAATAATGGGATAATTACTTTACTCCTACGAACCAGAGACTAAGGGTACGGGGACTTGATTGCATTAGATTTCTCTAATGCCCTTTCGGTACCATTCTTTTTATTTTCAAAAATGTTTGGCAATTGAATTGATTTTAAACTAACTTCCTAACGTGTGAGGTGATCATACATGTGCGCATACCACCAATTTAACACTCAAGAAAACAATTAAATATTGCAAAACATACCTAGGAGCAACGAAAGCATCTGCATTGTTAAATTAGAATTCACATCAACAGCCCTAGATATGATTTCTAATTAACAAGCAATTACTCAATTTTTGTTTTCACTTTATTTAATGAAAATCATGCGATGCATGCTAATAATCTAATATGACGGGGCAGCATGACCTAAACTATATGACATGAAGAAATGCAATAATTAAATGCAATCTAAATGACCTGATTCTAATGACATGCAATGCGATGCAATGACATACGAAATTATTTAACCTAAAATGACATGCGAGCTATATGTCAAGCGACATTTATTAAATGACAGAATCTAATGACGGGCAATTTCTAATTAGAAATGAACCTAACAATAATCACTAAAATGACGTGCATTTCATGGACTGAATTCTATATAACGTGCACATGATTTTTCTATTCTAAAATTGCAATCTATTCCTGGAAATTGCAACTAATTTATCCTAAGACAAATTTTATGAAATTCGAAATTTAAAAATGCAAAAGTGATCTAGCTAGATTAAGATTCTATCTAATTTAAACTAGGGATTAAGTCATATTAAATCCTAATTTAAACTAAGACATTATCTAAATCTAAGATGCAATTTATCTAAAAAGATAATCTAAATTTAAAATGAAACATGCAATTCAAATAAAAAAACTAACAACCTAAATGAATCACATTCTTTTTTTGATTTTTTTATTTTTTAAAATTTGGAATAAAATCCCTATTCTAGATATGCAGGATAACAAGAAATATTCCAAAACAAACTGAATCCTAATTCAAATATTTTTTAGATTTTTTAGTGGTTTTCAAAAAAAACAATCAATTAACTAAATCTAAACAATCAAGATATTCAATCAAATAAAGGATTAAAATAATCGAAAAAATAACCCGTTGTCTCACAGGTCAGATTAACGATTATCCTAACCCTAATTATCACGACAAAAAGATCAAAATAACTAAAAATCTGATCTGAATTCTTACGGATCAAATTAATAGTTATATTGATTCAACACCTAAAATACTATCGACAAACCCCAAAAGTTAATATAATTAAAAAAATGATTCGACGTCTTATAGATCAAATTAATAATTACAATAATTTTAGAGAAGACCCTGTGGATAATGCCTACAAAATCCGTGAAATAAAGATCACTCCTAAACTTAAAAGAAATAAATAAAATAAAGTAAATAGAAAAAAGAAAATAAAACTACCTAATTTCCCTTTCCTTTTCTTTTTTTGTTTTTCTTTTTCCTGCTTGTAACCGTGAGTCTCCAAGGCAGCGGGTTAATCGGCACGGCAACTGGCGTCGGTCCGGCAGGGCAGCAGCAACAGCAAAAACTCGTGGAGCAAGAGCGCTCGGGCGGAGGACTCGAGGGACACTCCGGCGTCTTGAACCAGCAACTCGTGGGCGAGATCGGTTCGGGCTGCAACGGCGTTGTCGCTCGGGCGGAGCTGATCGTGGTCAGATCAGGGGCGGAGCTCGGGCACTGGGCTCGCGAGGGGGGTCGCGGGTGCTCACGGACAGAGGTGGCCGGCGAAGATACAGCAACAGCGGAGCGTCGGTTTGGCGCGAGCAGCGCGGTTGGGCGGCGGTGCGAGCTTGCGGGCGAAACGGCGTGCGGCTGACGGTGGGGCGGTGGTGCATTGGAGAGTGGCTCGACTCGAGCTTAGGTCGTCGCGAGGCAAGGCGTTAAGGCGCGGCGCGGCGTCGGAGAAGGACGGTGGCGGAAGCTTCGCGTATGGAGGCTGCAGAGGAGGGGCAGTGATTTGGGGAAGATGATGAACAGTAGGGGTCAAATCACCCCTTTACTTTTCTCCTCTCTCTCTCTCACGTCACTCTCCCTCTTCCTTTGCTTTTCTGCAGAAGCTTTTTTTCTTTTTCTCTTCTTTCCTTTTAACCTCCACGGATGGCTTCTCTCCCCTTTCACTTTTTCTGAATTTTTTTAAAAGAAGCTCCCCCCCAGGTCCTCGTACACGGTTGCTTTTATAGGGGGGTAAGAGATAAGCCTCCGATTTCCCCTTCAAATCTACATCCGTGATACATTTTCACCAACCGATCACTATTGATAAAAATTCAAAATTACAATAAATATTTACTCGAAATCCAAATCTCGCAAAAGATAAGTCGCAATATTTTTTCACACATGTGCCATATCCAAAAGATTCATATCCCGGAATAATTTTAAAATTTTTATTTTTCACGAGATAATTAAAACACATGGGCTTGGGCCAACCAGCTTGCTTCGTGGGCTTAGTCCAACTAATTTGAACCCATTCGCACTGATCCGATAAATAAAATGCCAAATGCAAATATAAATCTATATGCTATAAAGTTTAACTCCTAATTTCCTATGCAATAAATAAATAAACTAAATCGTCAAAATTTAGGTGTCAACAATATTTAATATAATAATGATGATGATGAAGATATTAAGAAGATAATTTAATGGTAAGTGTTGTGACCTAAATTTTCTGTGACATGCGTTGAGGCAAAAAAAAAAAAAGGTCTATAGGTATTGCTTAAAAGGCGAGCCCATAGACCATCGGTTTAATTACGGGATTTCCTAAGCTCATACTTCGCGAGACATTTGAATTTCTCATTTTAACATTCTTTAACAACCCAAGTATGTGTAGGAGTCATTATTAGCCTGTTGGGGTTAGTTAGAACCCAATTAAGATTCGAGAGCGTTGTCTCAATTCTTATGCAACTAGAGATTCTCAATTCCTATGCAACTAGATCTTCTAAGCATAGGGAATTGATTACATTAATGTTACTATTAATATCTTTTCGGTACCTAACTAGCTGGTTGTTTAGTCTAAGTGATCATACACTGTTGGTTATGTTGATTTAAATCCAAAAAGGTCTTTCAAAGCCGCTATATGAGCATGCAAACATCTTTGTTTTCATTAGGATTCTAAACTAACCCTAACCTATTCAAGAAAAGGAAATAACACTCAATTTATTATAAAGTGGTGCGATAAGTAAACATCTAGATATTGAAAGCAGCTAGATTGGTAAACACTCAAGCAAACTGACAACTTTTGAGTAAAGTATGAGAAAATAAAGCCGATGCAACATCGGACAAAGAATACCACACGACCTTGTTATGAGCCTCAGGACAGTAACCCCCTGAGCTTAACATTAAAAACTAATTTCAAGAGTTGGGCTAGACTAAGGCGAGCCTAACTCTACTAATTTTAATCCATGATTAGACTAACCTAAGCTAAATAACCATTATTCTAAAAGAGTGATTATTAGTCTTGTTTAAAGTCTAATCTAATTAGGGACTAAAGTTGTGAGTCTAACCATACTGAACTAAGCTAAACTAAGCTAAACTAGGCTACATCTGCCTTGGACCGCCATGGGTTGGCCTTCAATCATCGAGCTATCGGCCATCTCTCGAGATGTCGCTTCTCGTCCATTCATTCATCATCAATTAGAATATGTCATAAATCAAAGTAAGCAATCACCAAAGTTCATTCAATCCCCAATTGCCTCAGGATTGGCTTTGAAGGCAAACATGCGTTTCGATTTTCCCCAATACCACAACTATGAATCCAATAAACATTCATTGCCATTTGCGTTAGCAAAACATTAGGATAAGATAATCAACCCTAACTAAACTCTAATTACCTTCCAAATTGCCCACCGAAAGACACGCATCGAGCTTCTAACGTGTATCTAATCATTCACATGCAAAATTAAATTTAAACATGCAATTTAGACGAACCAACCAATCAACATGCAACCAAGCTTGGGGACTAATTACAATAAAAGACAAGAAATTGTATTTTCCTAATATAATTTCTAATTTCTATTTTTTTAATAAAAGAAGTCGAAGAAGCCTTCATTTAATTTTTTATTTTATTTAATAACCCTCTCGCCTGTATTTTTTTTTAAATAACTTTTATCTTTTCATATTTTTAATCTAATATAATTTAAATTTAAATTTAAAATGTGTTTGGATGAAAATATCTATGCTTGGTCGGAATATTTTGCTAGCCGAGGAGCTAGTGAGATTAAACTCTTATTTGAAATAGTTAAAATTCATTCAAATTCTTATTTGAGAAAATGAGGACAGTTCATGTCTTTATCTGGAATTTACTCTATGGTAGAGTGTCTTCATCATGTTTGAGTTTTATAAGTTTATTTTGGAGTCAATATGTAGCAGTAGCGATGTGTACATCCATTAACTAGTTCGATCCTATTTTTTGGAGTATGCGGGCATCTGTAAAAATAATATTGAAACCACTTGAAGATACATGATTGCTTCATGTCGACATTTTAATTGAAATTTCGAACTTTCTCTTTCCTTGAAATTGAATTATTGATTTCACCAACCTACGTTTTGTCTTTTGTGGCGCTACTTGTCCTTGCCAAGCATGCACTTCCTTTAAAATGTCTTTATCTCAGCAACTCCTTCGACGACTGGGCTATGGAAAGACCGATGTTCAGATTCACTTATTTTATGAAATTCAGATTTTTTTTGTTTTATCTTTCTTTCTGTCCTAAATCATGGACTTCAACTGCTTACATTTTGTCTTTTGTGAGGTCTTTAGGTTTTCGATCCGGTCGCAGTTCCTTTAAAAATGTGCACCTCAGCACCTCCTAAAACTTTGGAATGTTGCTCTACAAGTGCAATTCGTGACTTTTCCGTCTCATCTCTCATTTTTCCATGGTCCAACCGACGCACTTTGTACGACTCCTTTTGCTCAATGGGCATTCGAGAATTTGAGGGAAATAAAGATTTGACATCACCAAATTGATACATGTACTAATTTTAAAAAAAAATTATTATAAAAAAGTTAATTTTGAATAAATTTATCATAAATATATTAATTTAGGATTTTTCAGATATTAATTCTTTAAAATCTCTACATGTGTAATTTTTTATCTAGTCAATGATGGGGCCCACAAGAAGAAAAATAAAAAGAAAAGGAAGATCATCGTGAGATAAAAGGAAAGAAAGGGAGAAAGAGCACTTCGCCTGGTGAATAGGGAGGAGAAGGAGGAGGAGGAGAAGAAGAATATTTTGATCTAATCAAAGGACGGGGCCCACAAGAAGAAAAAGAAAGAGAAGACCATCACGAGAAAAAAGGGAAGAAAGGGAGAAAGAGCATTTCGCCCAGTGAATAGAGGGAAGGAGGAGGAGAAGAACGAGAAGCGGAAGGAGAAGAAGAAAAAGATTCCACATACTCGCATTAGACGCCTCACCAAGCCAAATTTACTTTAATTTGCAATGCCCGGGTGAGTGCTTATGCCCTTGATTCTTCCAATCAGAAAAGTTTTTGGAATTAGGAGTTAAATTTGGGATTAAGCAAAATTTGAACTACAAGCACTGGATAGATACAAGCAATGTTTGGGACATGGTTATCGACATTTTATGACACTCGATCTTAACGATACGTATCCGTTGGGTTAAATCGATGAAATACCGAATTGTAAGCAAATAATGGGTAGTCATTTTGGAAACCATCGATTCGATACATCTCTATTCATTTTGTCGATTCACAGTTCATTATATTTCACACATTAAATGATTATTTTTTATCTTAGTTCATTTTTATCATAATTTCACAACAAATAGTTGAGAATCTGTAAACTACAGACCTGCCAAACATAATGCATAGACATTCTTTCTTTTTTCTCTGTTTTTCTTTTATAATTCGAATCATTTACTTATCATTGAGATATATTTACCTTTGATCATGGGCACTTGAAATCCAGATACATTTACCCCAGAGCTTTTTGTTTTGCAGTTATTCATGAAATTACGGGGCTACGAGTAGTTAATGCTGTTGCACACCATCAAATTCACTTTGAATATCATCCTCAACATTTCATGTATATCTCAATCGGTAACGTCATATACCTTTTTGCTAAATCGTGTTCGGTAAAAAAAAATTCATACACGATATTTCAATATAGGATGCAAGTTTAAAGTAGGAGATTATTTCTACTTGATAAATCTTTCAACTAATAGCCTTTGGTAATTGTCATATTCCTCAAAATTTGCAAATTATGCAAGCATATAAGCACATGTCATGACTTTTTATTGATTCCAAGCCTTCTCGGAATGCATAAAACGCAGCAACGCACAAACTTAGGTTTTCACTTTATCGATGTAAATTCAAATTGTGTTGTTATAATTACCGTATATCAACATTTTCAAGGCATATACTATAAAATACCATTGACCGCCCACGTTCTAATAGTTTAAACTTTTAGGAAAATATGGTTTGTCTCACAAAGGTTATTTTTACATACAATGACTACTGGAATATGTGAAAAACGGACATTAACTGAAGCAGAAATCAGGAAAAAAATAAATGAGAAAGAAAAAGAAAAAAGAATTTTACTCTATCATAAAATGAAGAAAAGATGACCGGCATAGTTGACGATTCCTTCTCCGATAATAATGGAAATGGATAATTTGGTGGCTTATCCCAGATACGAAGAAAGCCGATATTGAGCTGATTTGACTTATTCCTTCTCAGGGTAATTTTTTTTTGCCTCCCCACCAAAAATATCGCTGAGACCGATCGAATTTCACATGGGTCGAGTTCCAATTTCACCACAGTTGTCATCATTTTGTCTAAATCTGATTTTGGCTGGCAGACGACATTCCACGATGAGAAAATGATACCCTGGCAAGAAAATCCAGTCGGGGAGAGCAAGGGTACATCAGAATGGCACGTAATGTGGGTGGTACCCCCACCCATTGGCAAATGTGGTATAGCGATGGAGTCCTCGTACCCCCGTCGAGAGGAACCAAAATCCATTACTTCATTATCCGCATGTAATTTTACATTTCTTTCACTCAAAACAGTGTGGCTTTGGCGAAGGCTTTTCATATTGAGGATGCATCTGACTTGACCTTGAACATATGAAAGTTAATTCTAACAAGTCCTGTGTCGTTCTTTCTAATTTGTGTTTGTGCAACAGAGCAAAGACAATCCACTAGGAGTCGTCAAGGCAGAAAAGCAGTGCTGCCGAACCAGGCGAGCCTAAACTCCTCACCGGCCTGTGGTGAGGCGGGCAAGGCTCCACACCCGAGGCCAAATCCGGCGACGGCAAGGCTCGATTTCACCCAGTTCGGTGGAGCTCAGGCTCGCTAGCCTCGGCGGAGCTCGGGCTCGCATGGATCAACCGAGTCTCAAGCTCGTTGATCCAAGTCTTGGTTAGTCACTAGGCAATCGGCCATCGCCGAGGCATGCGGCGGTGGAGGAAGGAGAAAGGAGGAAGGAAAAGAAAAAGGAAATAAGAAAAACAAAAGAAAAAAGGAAAATTTAAAAATAAAAAAAAATTAGATTTTTAAAAATAAAAAAAAATCAATTTTTAAAAAATATATAACAATTAAGATTAAAAAAAATTAGGCGATTAAAAAAATTAAAATTCGATTTTTTTAGTAGGCTTTCCCAAAAAATCAAATCAAATACCGAACAATGGAAAATATTTTTTACTCTATTTTCATGTTTTAGTCGAATATCGAAAATATAGTCATTTTTTTGAAAAATGACTTATTGGAAAATATTTTTTGAAAATGTTATATTTTTCACAAAACAAATGGAACCTAAGACTTCACTCAGCCATGCTATTTTTGGGGTCAAAATGTCTATTTTGTGTCGACAAAAAATTATACAAATAGCAACTTATTGTAGTAATCTGTGCAGCAATCTCATCCCGTGCGAAAAACTTTGTCATGTCATATCTTCGCCAAACTTTGATTTGAGGGAGCTTATAGTCAAAAGAAAGCTCCTCTAAAATTGTACGATGGACGCAAAGCTAAAGTGTCGCAACTCGCAAGCTTGGGATTCTGACTGATTCAATGTAAGCTCCTCGGACTAGTTAAATTCTAGTTGGTTCACGCCAAAACGAGGGGATTCTCGAGAAATTCCTTAATTATTGTCCAACTGAAACAATTTCCAGAACACTCTCCCACGAGTTCTGGGTTTTCCTCTACCGTATGGTAGGTTTCCGTTGATGCCTTCGTGCTGGCGCCATCGCTATTTTTCTTCCGCTCCAATCCTCCCCCTAATCTCCGTCCTTTTTGAAAATGAATCGGCTCACCCAGACCGCCCCCAATTTCTTGGTATTTCCGACTTTTTATCTCCTTTTTCCTGTGCGAAGAAGCTTTTCCTATAATCACTTCTCCAAACCCTAGCTGTGCTCTGGGCTTCTTTCTGGTTTCCCTTTCATCATCTCCAGCGCCCTTTACAAATCCATCAACCTCGGCCCCAAGTTATCCAACCCTTTCCTCAGGCCGAAACCCACCCAACTCTCCTCCTCGACTCCTCCTTTTGCTCTTTCCCACCTTCAGCCCAACCCTTTCACCTTCGCACACTCTTCGCCTAACCATCTATTTTTACCCCCTTCATGGATCCGCCTCGTCTCGATGTATTTGGCCCGGCTACCCCTGCAGAAAAAAGAAAGCACGCAGAAAATAGTTGTCTGTAGTCCCGATTTCTTCCACAATCAAGTATCAAAATTCTAACCATCGAGATTACATCAGTCACCAACAGTCATCCTGGTTTCAACACTGCGGCTGGTCACGAGCTTTCTGTCCTAAGGTATTATTTACTTCATATGGCAGATTCTAATTCTGAAGCGAGCAGGTTAGAGGCACTGTGTAGAAGCTTGGGTAATTTATGGTCTGAAGATGATGTTATAGATGTTTCGGAGGGTATCTCTGCTGAAAAGTTAAAAGAATGCCGACTAACATTATTTGGCAAACTCTACTCTCGACCGAATGTAAACTTCCAAGCTTTTCTCAGCACAATGAAGCGGGCATGGAAAACTGAGAATGTATCCTGCACAGTTTTAGAACCAGGTTTATTCTCATTCTCTTTTAAATCAGAAGCCGATAAGCAGAGAGTCCTCGATGGCGGGCCATGGTCCTTCTCCAGCAACCTACTAGTGCTCCAACAATGCGACCCTGACACTCCCGATATTTGCTATGACTACTCTCATTGTCCTTTTTGGGTGCAACTATTTGGCTTACCTTTTGGCAGAGTTACAACGGCTCTAGTCAGAGAGATCGCCTCAAAGCTTGGTGAAGTTCTTGAAGTGAAGCTGGAAGCGAGAGGAAACAGTACCTACAAGGTTGGAAAAGCAAAAATCAAGCTGAATCTAGCTACACCTCTCAAAACAGGATTAGTTGTTAATTTGGGAAGCAAAAAGCTATGGATTGAATTCAAGTATGAAAGGTTGCCACATTACTGTTACTCTTGTGGTCGAATTGGCCATTATGCCACCGCCTGCAAAGACATACCATACGAACAAACAAGGTTGGAGGAAGATACACCGGGTAACTATGGTAACTGGCTAAGAGTTGAGGTCCGGGTACTCAGCCCATATGGAAAAATTTTCTATGGTAAGCAAACCCCACTCTTTGAAGATGTAGAAATGGTACCGGAATCTCCCCTGGCAGCGGAAGCCCATGAAACACAGCAAACACAGAAAGTACCAGAGCAGCCCCTCTTATCTCTCCACGCCCAGCATTTCTCGGAGGAGGCGCACGAGCAGCAAGCTGAACGTCCCATCTCTTCCCGAGCTTTAATTATTAAGGAAGGCAAAGCTCCACAAAAGCGAGATAGCAGCTGTTTAGATGTGGATTCCATGCTGATAATGCACAATGAACAGATCAAAGAAGTTGAGAAAGAGAGACAACTCTATTTAGAGTCAGAAAGAGGCCTAGATAGGGCCAAAACCAGATCCACTAAGCTCTCCACATCAAAGAAAGGTAAGCGCTTTTGCCCGTATGGAGCCCAGGCTTCCAAAACAGCATTTTCTGACCCCTTACAACTAGTGGACATTCCTGTTACAGAGGAGGACAAATCAACTCAATGGGCTTTGGTGGCTAGCCCTAATAAGCCACCGGTGCACCCATGAAACTTTTAAGTTGGAATTGTCAGGGGTTGGTTCTCCCCTGACAATTCAGGCTCTTAGGGTCCTTGCGACCCAGGAAAGGCCCAATATATTATTTATTATGGAAACTAAAAATCAAGAGCATGCAGTGCAAAGACTAAAAAGTCGTCTCAAGTTTTCTCACAGCTTTTTGATAAATCCAGCAGGGACATCGGGGGGTCTAGCTCTATTTTGGGATGACCAGGTAACCATTTCAATAGACTCACACTCTGATTACCTTATCAATCTGCAATGCCTACCTCATGATAGTAGAGAGTATATGCGGATCACTTTTCTCCACGCTCCTACTGCTTTCAATGATAGAATTTTACTCTAGGAGGAAATACAAAGAGCAAGCGTCTACAATCACCTTCCTTGGTTGTGCATCAGAGACTTTAATGAGATTCTCTACCATTGGGAAAAAGTGGGAAAGCGGATGGCTGAACACTATCAACTTACTGCATTCAGGGATTTTCTATATGCATGTTCACTAATGGATCTGGAAAGTAAGGGATGCGCCTTTACGTGGACAAACAGGAGAGAGGGAGATGAAAATATTAAAGAAAGGCTGGACAGAGCTCTTTGTACCATGGACTGGAGAATAGCTTATCCAAACGCCGAAGTCACAGCCCTACCAGCGATTGGTTCCGACCACAGTCCTCTCATTTTATCAACTCTACCCAACCTGGCACGCAAACGGCGAGAATTTAAATACGAAGCATATTGGGCGGAAGATGAAGATTGCAAGAGGATAGTCAAGCAAACATGGGAGGACTCTCAAAGGAAGAATTTGGTTGAGAAACTGCACATTGTGGCTACCCGATTAGTGGCATGGAGTAAAAAACGATATCCCAATGCGCATAAGAAAATAGAAGAGCTGAAAAAGGAGCTTCTGAGTCGGATGAATAACCATATATTGCAGTATGACCATGGTAGAATTCAGAACATACATAAAGAGATCGAAGCACTTTGGCGACAAGAAGAAATGTTCTGGGGATTACGATCTAGAATAAAATGGCTCAAATGGGGGGACAGGAATACAAAATTCTTTCATGCTACCACTATACAACGAAGAAATAGAAATCGCATTACCATGTTGATGAATGCCGAAGGAGATTGGGTGAGGGACAATGAAACTCTCAAGCACATGACGGAGGATTTCTTTCAAAATTTATATACATCTGTGGGTCCTCGGAATTTCCAGCCTATCTTGAATAACATACCATTGTCAGTTGATGCAACTATGAACCTTAAACTCACTGAAGCTGTGACAATGGAAGAAGTATATGAAGCAACTCACCAATTGGGTGCTACCAAAGCTCCCGGACCGGATGGTCTGAACGGCTTATTTTTTCAGCAGCATTGGCAAGACATCGGTGGGGATATCCGGAAGGAAGTGCAGCTCTTCTTTGAGTATGGAACCCTTAGCCCATCCTTGAATAAAACCCAAATTATTCTCATCCCTAAGAATCAAAATCCAGAAAAGTTAGAACACTTCCGACCCATCAGCTTGTGCAACTTTGTATATAAGATCATCTCAAAAATCCTCACAAACAGACTAAAACCATTACTACCAGACTTAATTGCTGCGGAACAAAGTGCATTCGTGGGGAGCCGCCTAATTCAAGATAATATTCTGATCGTCCAAGAAGTTCTCCATAGACTAAGAACTTGAGACAGGAGGAAAAAATTTCAAGCTATTCTCAAACTCGACATGCAGAAAGCTTATGACAGAATAGAGTGGGACTTCCTGCAGGAGTGCCTAAAAAAGATGGGTTTTTGCGATAAATGGGTGTGGTGGGTTATGCAATGCGTCACTATAGTGTCTTACAACATCAAGTTTAATGGGGAGTCCTCTCAATACTTCAAGCCATCACGGGGTATTCGCCAGGGAGACCCTCTATCCCCGTATTTGTTTATTATAGTAGCTAATGTCTTATCCCACATGATGAAACAAGCCATTGCAGATGATACTATCCAAGGAATTAAGCTGAACAGAAACTGCCCAACCCTCTCTCACCTACTATTCGCAGATGACTCTATTTTTTTCCTAGATGGTACAGTCCGAGAATGTCAAAACCTGGCAACCCTACTCCACCACTATTGCTATGCATCCGGTCAGGCCATAAACCTGAACAAATCGGGATTGTTTTTTAGCAAAGGATGTCCAGAGAGCCTTCGAAGAAATATGACGTCAGTGCTGAGAGTTCCTGAAATTGCGAAAACAGGAAAATATTTAGGAATACCTTCGAACTGGGGTGCTTCAAAAAAAGATATGTTCGCCTGGATTCTTGCCAAGGTAAACTCAAAGCTGGAGAGTTGGAAAGAAAATTTGCTATCACGAGCAGGTAAGGAAACTCTCCTCAAGTCAGTTGTTCAGGCAATTCCTCAATATGCAATGTCAATTTTCAAAATCCCAGTTTCCATTATCAAAGCCATCGAAAAGAAAATAGCTAATTTATGGTGGAGAAACACAAATAAGATAGCTGGTATTCACTGGAGAAAATGGAGTCTCCTAAAGCTTCGCAAGCAGGAAGGCGGCCTTGGCTTTAAAGATATTCTAGCTTTTAACACCGCCATGCTAGGAAAACAAGCTTGGAGAATTTCTCAGTATCCGAACTCACTTTGGGGTCAACTCATGAAAGGACTTTACTTCCCAAGCTGTAACTTTTGGAGCGCAGGGAAAGGCTCACGCTCTTCGTGGGGTTGGCAAAGCTTATTAGCAGGAAGAGATGCGATTGCTCCTCAAATTATGTGGGCAGTAGGTAATGGTCAAAAAATTTCGATTAGAGAAGATAAGTGGATAAAGAAAGGAAAGATTGGAGGAATAGTGAGACAGAATGAACCCAACAAAGTGGCCGACTTAATTGACTTTGAAACCGCAACATGGAAGGAAGATCTTCTACGGTCTATGTTTGACGACTCCATAGTGACAGAAATCAAATCAATCCCCATCGGCCTCCCAAATACACAAGATAAATTGGTTTGGGCAAATAACAAGTCGGGGACTTATACTGTGAAGAGCGGTTATTTCTTGACCAAAAAACCTACTACTCATCAAGAGACATTACCAACAACATCTCACCAGATTGATCCACACATATGGAAGCTGATCTGGAACTCCGTCATACAACCTAAAATCAAAATTTTCCTATGGAGTGCTTGCAATAATGCTTTGCCTACTTCGGATAATTTACATAGAAGAAAGATTGTACCTACTCCAACGTGCCCGATATGCAATCTGGAAGCGGAGACGGTTGAACACACCCTGCTTCTTTGCCCCTGGACATCATATATCTGGAATGAGCCAACCCTGCAAGTCCACATAGATCGGGTGGGTTTAACAAGATTTGATGACTGGTTGAGCAAACTTTTTGCAGGATCAAGGAACTCACGCAATTTTGAACTGGTTGCCACAATTTTATGGTATATATGGAAGGATCGCAACCATTTCATCTTCAACAAACACCCCCTTAACCCACACCAAACCATGTCCAGAGCTGCGACGTCACAGGAAAGCTTCACAACGTGGAATAAAAAATCGCAACATGGGAAGCAAGGCCAAAATCTACCTCACCCTGACAAGTGGCGTCCCCCACCCTCAGGTGTTCTCACAATAAACATTGATGCTTCTTTTGAAGATGCTTACTCAAATACCAACTCGCCTAATATGTTCCAAGAGGACGACGTGCGTAACAGTGAAGACATTTCAGTCTCTACCCGGGCTTCAAGCTCCATTAGTGATATCTACTCCGACAACCCAACTGACTCCCCATCCTCTCCTTCATCTTCGACAACAAGAATGGCTCAGAGAAACACTGACATACCGCCTAGAGCTAAAGAAAGAAATCTAGAATGGGCACGAGGTTTACCTGGTCTACACAGAGAGGCAAGCCGAGAATCTCTAAACCAGCATGTGACGCCCAGCAACTATCGAAAGCAAGTTCACAGGAAGTATCCCCTGAGTGGTGGCCCCAACATCGCCTGCCCGGTACCACCTACACAGCCCTTTCACAGTTTAATATATGCAAATGCAGAAAACAGAGCACAACTCCAAAGCTGTAGGCCAAACCAAATTGACTCAACGACCCATGGCGGCGGACAAACAGAGAACGAAACTGCCCCTGCTTTTTTGGTAGGCCAAATCAGAGCATCACAGAGGGTTTGGGGCAGCCCTTACCCGAACAACAGCGACGATGGAGAAGAATCAGACACCCCGGACTCGCCCAGCCTAGCTCAGATCTGGACCAGAGCATGTCCGCCAGAGAGGAATAACAGAGGTGCAGAGAGAGATCGTGGCAAGCTCCCCATAACCAGAAGCATCATCGAAGAAGCACCTATTGAATCCACAATACCAGCACTCGACCTCAAATCCAACAAATCTCAGTCTCCAGTACAGCAGCAAGAGAGTAGGAGAACCAAAGACGTCCATTTTGCAAGCTGCTGCATATCTGAAGAAAGGATGGGGGCTTTCACTTACTTGTGCGCCAGCATTACAGAGGAAGAACCCATTCCATCTCCTGACCCTGATCAGAACGAACGACTTGCTGACTGTGGGCTTGCTCCAGCGCCGCAACCCACCACGCCCATACAGACGACTGCTGGCTTCTCCGAATCCCAACAGCGAAATGTTGAGGCTTAGCGAAGCTGGCATTTCGAACCGGAAGAAAGGGAAGAAGAAATAATGAACCAACACACCTGTGCTATGGAAGAACGCCTGTCTCCCAGACCAGATCTCACCGGTCACACCCCCCTGACCAGCGGAACAATCGTGGCCGACGATTCCACCCCTGCAACTGACGCCCAACCTCTCAAAGTCACCGAATCTGTACATCTAACAAGACCGCAGCTCGAAGGACCCAGGGATGACGCCTACCATGGCAAGCCTGGCGGTTCAGAAGGAATAGAAGACCTTCATCTGAGTTTCGGAACCGGTATCATCGAAGCTATGCCTGCTGCCTCTGCATCCGAAGAAGGAAACCTCATATCTACCAGATCTGACTTCCCACCACAGCAGCAACATCACAGCAGCATCGTCGACGCTCACCATGGAAGGCATTATGAATCGGAAGAGGAGGATGAAAGCATGAACTACCCACGCACCTGTGCTGTTGAAGCAAGCGAAGCCCCTCAACCAGGACCTCATCCTACCCATCAAGCAGCTAGCAGACCTTTACCTTCGGCATTGGGCCACGCCCCACCCAGAGAGACGACGGCAGTCGTCTTCAACTCTTCGCAGACCAGATCTGCTCCTTTTCGTCCTCACCATCCAAGATCAAGACCTCGGGCTGCTATTGCTTGTGTCTGCAGAGATTCTTTTGGGAGGATTCGAGATGGATTTGCAAAGCATATTGAGGTAGGTTCGGCTGAGCAAGCGGAGGCCGTCGCTTTGGTTGAAACCCTAGATTTTATCTCTTTAACCCTAATCCCTAAATCCCCAGAAAAAGAATTTATTCTTTTTTCTGATTGTCGGTTGCTAGTGGATAGTCTTTTGTCGTCCTCTACTCTAAATTGGTCAGTGCAACCTCTTGTGGACCAGGCCAAGCACAAATTGGAAACTATTTTGGGTCTTTCTTTAGCTCACTGCAGTAGGAATTCTAATCGGGTTGCTGACTGGGTTGCAAAAGCCCGGCGTTTTGATTTTCTTCCTAACAACTGGGTGTCTTGTCCCCCCTTTGCTCTTTTGGATCTTCTTTGTACTGATGCTCATGCTGTACTACCTTCGCCTAGTATCTAATAATATTAGCTTTGCTTCTCGTCAAAAAAAAGAAAAAGAAACAATTTCCATTAAAATGTCATCTCATCCTCAAATCTTGTTTCCGCATTCTATTATGAGAGATACATATACTTTCTTTCTCAATTTTGTTATTATTTTGGATCTTTTCCAGTTCAGATAAAGTCATTCACATAATTACCTGGCGGAAGAAATTGTATATGTCAAGAAAATCAGCCCGAAGCATTTTTGCATAGTGAAATTCATTAGATAAAGTAAGATTGGGTTATCGATTACTCATCATTTTTTTATGTTTGAATAAGATGGTAAAATTGGAGATTAATTAACTTTGTCTATTGCTTGCTTTTCTTCATCTTCGTGCAAGGAATACGAATTTCATTTTCCAGCAAAAGGAGCAAGGCAAGAATAAAGAAAAAAAAAAGGAAGAAACCAAAGGGAAATGCGCTCGGGAGTGCATTGGCTATGATAGAACTTCTCGGGATTGTTTATTTCTGGCATAAATATTAAAATAATACCGGGCCGGGGGGGGGGGAGGAGGATTGTTTATTTCTAGCATCAATATTAAAATAATGCTGGGGAGAAAATCCGGATTTCATTTTCCAACAAAAGGAGCAAGGCAAGAATAAAGAGAGAAAATGACAAAGGAAAATGCACTCAGAAGTGGGGTCGACCCTGTTGGATCTGGCTTGGGTGAGGTCGACTCACACATGGGCGAAGGCAACCCTGGTGAGAGCTCCCCTCGCCAAATCCAACGAGGTTGGCCCTTGCCCAAGTTAGGGTAGCCTCATTGGATCTGGCCTGGGCGATATGAGACTCATGCCTAGGTAAGGGCAGCCTCGGCGAGGGCTCACCTGATTGGGTGGCGCCCTCTCCTGGGCGGCGCCCGATGAGGTCACCCTGGCCTAGGCGAGGGGAGCCTCGCCGGAGCTGTCCTTGCCCAAGTGTTGGTCGGCCTTGCCTAGGATCTAAGGCTAGCCCTTCCCAAGGCTTCACCTCGCCTTGGCCAATGGCTGATTGTTGCCTACTGGCCGGCCGCCACCAAGAGGAAGAAGAAAGGGAGGATAGAGAAAAAAGAAAGGAAAAAAAAAAAAAGGAAGGAAAGAAAAAATAAAGAAAGAAAGAAATTAGAAAAATAATTAAAAAATCAGAAAAATGATAAAAATCGAAAAATTATTAAAATATTATTAAAAATTATCTACGTTAGCAGGCCGGTGTCCACGTCAACAAAATCCAACTAAAATAAATCGGAAGGACTAAATTGGCACCAAACTAAAAGGTTTAAGACTAAATTAGCACTAATTCAAAAAGCTTAGAACTAAATTTGCACTATAAAAAAAGTTTATAACTGAATTGGCACAAATAAAAAAGTTTAGGATTAAATTAATATTATTAGGTTTAAGATTAAATTGACACAAATGCAAAAGATTTATGACTTTTTTGACACTTTTCCCCTAAGATTTGCATTGGGTATGGTAAAACTTCTCAAGATTGTCTATTTCCGACACCAAGATAAAAATAATGCCGAAGAGAGAATTGTGTAAATTTCATATAATACTATATTATGATGTAGAGTGCGTGGCACTATTTATAAGCATTATGAAATGACTATGTTAGATAATAAGATCTCAATTACAATCAATCAGAAATATGGGTAGATATTTGCATAATTCCAAGAGATATGAAGAATTGAGGGAATTACGGAAAATATCCAATATATATAACATCCCTCAAACTCCAAGTGACGCAAAAGCAGTCATTTGTGGATTAAAGAAAAGATTGAAAAAAGCGCTCAGGTGGATGTGCCTTTATGAAGACTGATCAATGTTAGAGAACAAGTCCTGCAGGCTATGTTGTCATTGGTTTGCTCAAGAGAGAACTGGCAAACTTGTGTAGGCTAAGCATGGTTGTGGTTGAGGCTATGCAACTGTAGAATAGGCTAAAGTGGCTAGTGTCTTTGCAAGAGGCTGACATGGTTGCGTGGTATACTACAAAGAGAATTGTGTAATTTATATGCATTATAATATATAGTGATGAATAGTGTATGAGCCTATTTATGAAAAAGTGTTAGAAAAATCTTAAACCTATTGCATTGGTGTCATTATATTCGTAAACCTTTTAATTGTGTCAATTTAAGTATAAACTTTTTTCATCTAGAGGCAATTAAGTTTTTTTTTTTTTTATAATTTTAGTCGGATATTGCTAACGTAGACTTTGTTGTTCTACGTAGCATGATTGGCACTGACATGAACATTTTTAATAATATTTTGAAAATTTTAGAATTTTTTAATTGTTTTCTTCTTCTTTTTTCCTTTCTTTTCTTTCTCTCTCTTTTTTTCCTCCTCTTTCCTTTGATGGCTGGTGATGCTGCCAAGGCCGACCAAGCATGTGCAAGGGCTGGCCTCCCCAAATCTGGCGAGGCTACCCTCATCCTGGATTTAAAAAAAAAAAAAATTTAAAAAATTATTTTAAAATGTTTATGTCAATGCCAATCGTGCCATATATTACATCAACGCCAGTCGTGTCATATAAGATGACCATTGTCCATGTTAGTAATATCCGACAAAAATTAACAGAAAAGACTGAATTGACACTAGGTTAAAAAAATTTAGACTAAATTGATGCAATTAAAAGAATTATGACTAAATTAGCCCTAAACCTTAGGACTTTTCTGACATTTTTTCTGTCTATTTATAGGTTTTATGAGATGACTATATAAAATAATAAAATATTGCAACAATCATAATCAATCATGAAATGTGCAACCAAGAGATTTAGGTATGATTAAGAGAGATATGGAGAATTGAGGGACATATGCAAAATTTCCTAGATATACATCCCTGACAAAGAGAACTCTCGGAATCAGAACGTTTTCCTATGCCATTACCTAACGAAATTGTATTGGATATGTCTCCTTATTGGGGTCTGTTCGTTACTCTTGGAATTTCGAGAATTCCAAAGATAAATATGCCCACAATAACAAATTTATATATACTCTAATTTAGTTTATCATTCGTTAGTATATAACTTAATATATCACATAAGATATATCCAACCATTAAAAAAAATGTGTTGTGTGAATTCAACTTACATTTTGTCTTTCGCATGGCTTCTTGTCCTCGCTCTTCCTTAATATACAAACTTTTCAAACCAGTCTTATATACAACTAACACTAGTTAATTAATTTATTTTAAAAAAAAATTCTATGAGAATGGGTTTTCCAATTGTCGTAGCGACTAAAATTTATTTAAGAGAAAAAGAAGACCAAAAGAGAGCCGCCTGCCAATAGTCCATATTTGATCTCACGATTGATGATGATAGATCGATAAATAGGCGACAGTCGATAGTCATCGTCGGCGATCCAAAGGCTCATAAAGCCGTCCGCGACTTTGCCGCATGTGAGACGAGCCCTCTTTAGTTTTCAATTATTAAACTCAGAAATAGACTAGACCATGTAACACACGACCGTCACCAGAACTTGCCGCTACAGCTTGTTCAAGACCTTTTAAAAATCTCTATATTTCCCTCACATTTTTCATGGATACACTACACATCTAATATCCTTTCAATTCTCTCTCTAGCTATTGAAATTCCAGCAAGAAAGTCACACAGATTTTACAATATAACTCGTCATGGACAACAATCAAGGAGGTCAACAAGCAACCGCCGACGAACGTAGGATCGAGATCGTGGAGGGGGCATTGGCTTCCATATCAGAAGATATGAAGGCAGAGATGAAATGGCTGAATGAATCAGCAGGCCAAGATATCTCTAGCATCTTCAGAGTTCCAAATCATGAGGCATGCCGGCCTCGAATGGTCTCTATTGGCCCGTACCACCATGGGGAAAAACAGTTGAAGAGGCTTCAGGAGTACAAGGGAAGATACCTCCAAACCATGCTGGACCGAACTCAACCGGCGGGTGTCAACCTTCTTGAGGAACTCATTGCCACGGTGGCGCCCAAAGTAAAAATGATTCGGCAGTGCTACTTGGAGAGCACCAACAATTTCACAGAATCTGATCTTGTGAAAATGATGGTTCTTGACGGATGCTTCATCATTGAGTTCTTCCGTCAAATCAAAGGAGACATACAGTCCGACGATATCCTACCAAACGATTCATACACGCTCGTTTCTCTTAGGCAGGACCTTGTACGGCTTGAGAACCAGGTCCCGTACTTTGTGCTTGAGGATTTGTTTGAAACAACGAATGTTGGGAAACAAGAGACCAGCTTTACCACTCTTGCCCTCAAATTCTTTGACGGCATTATGGAAAGACCTGAATGTTTCTTGGACAGAGACAGCCGTCCCAAAAAAGAGCATTTGCTTGATTTACTTCGTCAGAGATTACTTCCTGCGAAGGAACAAAACTATAGCCCACCAGAGGACAGCTCGTCCTTTGAATTGCTCGGTTCTGCTTCCAAGCTTAATCAAGCTGGAATTGCATTTGTGCAGAGCAAAGCCAGCACCTTCCTGGAGATAAAATTTGACTCCAAAAGTGGAATCCTGCATATTCCAAAACTAACGATCAGTGATACTCTCCAATGCATCCTCCACAATATAGTTGCTTTTTGTTGGGAATAACGGATCCCCGAGAACCGGATTTGACACTAAATCGAACCCCTAAATCAATGCGGAAGACGAAGCCCGGGAAAAACACGTATCACCGATCGTAAAGCACACCACAGATTCGAGCGTACCTTATTAGCCACATATTAGACACCAACGCCAATGGAGGAAGAGAAATTAGGCCCTGTTCAATCCGAGGAAGCAAAATCCTTCGAACGCTTCACTGTTTTTGCTTTTAAGAAAACGAGAGAGAGAGAGAGAGAGATGCGTGGAGAGAAAAACATACGTCTTTTTCTTTAAACAAAACGGTGCATTTTTTTTTCTCTCTCTCTCCTCCCTTTTATACCTCTCTCCTTCCACGGGCCCTATTCCCGTGGGCCGGGCTTTCTGGGCCCAACTTGGGCGGACGGGCCTTAAGCCCAATACTAATAAAGCCTTCATCTCCCACTCGGACATGGTGGGCCGAACAAGATTCTCTTTATCTCTCTTCAACATTCATACCGGTGAATAATCCATGTGACCAGCATACTTTGAGAGCTCGTTGCTATACATCTGTTAGGAATCTATAGCAGCTCATAATGGGCGTCACACTCCGAGTAGATTTAGTATGCAGTACCCTAGATCGATCGATCACATTTTATATCTCTCTTGATCTCTTTTAAACATGATATATATATATATATATATATATATATATATATATATATATATATATATTGTATTCACAATTATAATTATCACAAAGACAGTCATAATTGGTCGACCAGTGAATACAAAACTATAATGTGATTCCCCAAAAACGATCTTCCTCTTTCCTTCAAACTCTCAATTTCAGTTCAGCTTGCTTTTCTAGAAATGCCCCATTAGATCGAATCAACTCATGACCATTGGCAACATCCTAAGATAGCAAACACTAAATAGAAACCTTGAGAATAAGTAAAAGTCATGAGGGCACTAAAATTGAGGAACTCTTTTCCTCAAGAGTTTCATACGTCATAAAAGTTGAGATCAAATCTTTTTGCCACTCTTATTGGTCGGCTCATGCATACGTAGTATGAAATACGTATTACAGTATTAACTCCTTTCCCATGGAGTGTATGTCTACACCTTTCAATACCGTACAGATGATAGTTCAGACATACCCAATGTCTAACTTGAGTTCACATATCTACTCATTTACAAAATTCATCAGAACTCACATATGACATCTTAGACAGATAAAGTAAAATATGTGGGGTATTTTACTTTTGGACATAGTAAGTATTATGTCTTCATCTTAACACTCAGTTAAGGCGACATACGTATTTTAAGCTTGAGCTCTCGATTATCACCTAGATAATAAGCTTAAAAACAGTCTCATCTCTATTTATCACACAGTAAATAGAGGCGATTACCCGTGTGAGTGGGCTAATATTTTATCTGTCCAACGTACTTTCTCAACATAAAGTAATGCACTGAGCATTAAGATGCATAAAGATCAAACAAAGATTCATAAGCATTAATAATGAAACAACACTAGTTCATAAATGTGAACAACTCAGGGAAATTACAATCCAGTACATCAGACTCTACGCAATCCTAGAGATTTTACATGACCACAAAACACATCTCTAGGTATTGGCTTTGTCATAGGATCTGCTACCATTCTATGCGTAGATATGTACTGTAAGTTCACATCCTTTCGTGCAACCATATCCTTGACAAAGTTATACTTGGTATCTATATGTTTGGTCTTGCCATGATATTATGGATTTTTGGTGTACGCTATAGCTGCTTGGCTATCACAGTTAACCAACAATGGATTTGCAGCTTTCTCAATAACACCTAAATGATCAAAGAATCTCTTAAGCCAAACTCCTTCTTGTACTGCTGCTGATAACGCCACGAACTCAGCTTCCATCATGGATAAGGCTATGCACGTTTGCTTCTTACTACTCCATGATATGGCGCCATTGCTCAGTAAGAAAGCAAATCCTGAGGTAGATTTCCTTTTATCTAAATCTCCTCTCCAATTAGCATCTGAATAGCCTTCAAGTCGCAGATCCTTTCCTTGGTAATTCAACTTGTAATCAGCAGTTCCCTTCAGATACCTCAGTATTCTCTTAACGGCTTTCCAATGTGCTGGACCTGGATTGGATTGGTATCTACTCACCATTCCAACTGCAAAACATATGTCGGGTCATGTACACATCATAGCGTACATCAAGCTCCCAACAACACTTGCATAAGGAACATGTTTCATTTGTTCCTTCTCTTGTGGAGTCCTTGGACACACAGTCTATGGCTCAATCCTTCACCTTTTGTAATAGGAGTGTCTATGGGTTTACAATCTTGCATACGAAATCATTCAAGAACCTTATTTATATAGGTTTCTTGCGAAAGAGACAACGATCTCTTCGAACGATCTCTTGAAATCTTAACTCCAAGAATGTATGCAGCCTCACCCATGTCCTTCATCTCAAAGTTGGAAGACAACCAACTCTTGACAGTTTTAACAAACTCCATATTGCTTCCGGCAATTAGTATATCATCAACATATAATGATATGATCACAAATTGATCCTTGGATCTTTTGATATATACATAATGATCCTCATCAATCATCGTAAAATCATATGCCATTATGGTATTATGAAAACGTATATACCATTGTCTTGATGACTGCTTAAGATCATATATCGACCTCAAAAGTCGACATATTTTTTCTTCTTGGCCTTTCACTATGAAACCAACAGGTTGTTCCATATATATTTCTTCCTCTAATTCTCCATTGAGGAAAGCAATCTTTACATCCATTTGATGTAACTCAAGATCCAGACTAGCCACTATTGCCAGAATAATGCGAATCGAGGTAAATCTCACTACAGGAGAAAACGTATCTTCATAATCAATTCCTTCCTGTTGATTATACCCATTCGCCACAAGGCGAGCCTTATGCCTTTCAATCGAACCATCAGTCTTTCGTTTTATTTTGAGAACCCACTTGTTCCCAATAGCTCTACGTCCTTTTGGAAGATCAACCAGTTCCCAGACTTGGTTTGATTTCATTGACTCCATTTCCTCTTCATTTGCATTAATCCATTTTTCCTTACTAGGGCAATTCAGAGCCTCATTAATATTTCTTGGCTCATCCTCATCTTGTGGAGCAACCATAAAAGTTTCCCCTTCAATGTCAAAACGTCGACGGGGAATACTTTGGCGACTTGTTCGCCGTATGGGAAATTGTACACTTAGCATATCATCCCCCATCATGCTCCCACTTGGATTAGGTAATGATGATGTCGTCTTATCATGTGGTTGCAATTGAGAATGAGTTGAATTTAATTCATCACTTCTCATATTACTCCCACTTGGACGAACTCCACTAACATCATTATCCTGATCCAAGGTCTCAAATAGGGAATAATCTTCCCCTATTTCTCCTTTCTTAGGGAATTCATCCTCTAATAATTTGACATCTCGTGATTCAAACTCAGTTATACTCCCACTTTCCTGCTCACCTATGAACACATATCCTTTCGAGTGTTCAGAGTACCTTATGAAAATACTCTTCTTTCCTCTGGGACCCAATTTCCCAAATTTGTGTGAGGACTCATGTGTATAGGCGGCACAACCCCATGGCTTAAGAAAACTTAAGTCCGGTTTTCTACCTGTCCATAACTCATATGGAGTGGAAGTAACTGATTTGGAAGGCACACGGTTAAGTATATAGGCAGCAGTTAACAACGCATCACTCCAAAAGGTAATAGGTAAGTTAGCATGCGCCATCATGGACCTAATTATTTCAAGTAGGGTTCTTTTTCTTCTCTCCGCAACACCATTTTGTTGAGGAGTATATGGAATAGACAACTGTCTTTCTATTCCTTTTTCATCACATAATTTTCTGAACTCATCAGATAAATATTCTCAACCTTGATCGGATCTCAATGCTTTTATTTTCTTGTATAATTGATTCTCTACCAGGTTCATAAATCTTTTAAAACAACTTATTGCTTCAGATTTATGAGAAATCAAATAGACATATCCGAATCGAGTATAATCATCAATAAAAGTGATGAAATAAACAGCCCCATGCCTTCCTTTCACATTCATTGGACCACAGACATCAGAATGGATTAAATGCAGAGGAAATTCAACTCTTTTTCCTTTTCCAAATGGTTTCCTTGTTGTTTTCCCATCTAGGCAATGCTTACATATGGACAAATCGACTTTTTCAATATTGCCCAACAAGCCCTCTTTGGCTAGTCTATTCATACGCTGTTGGCCAATGTGACCAAGTCTAGTATGCCACACATTCACATCATTATCATATTTATTATGAGACGTGAGAATGGAATAAAAAACATTAGCATTAACATAATCAATATCTAATACAATAAAACCATCTAGAAAATAACCACAACCATAGTAATTTGTATCCAAAAACAAATTCACACATCTACTATAGAAGTTCATATTAAAACCTAATTTAACCAACACTAATACAGACACTAAATTCCGACGAATCTCCGGAGCATACAACACATCATGAAGGAACAAAGTGCGTCCACCACACATATTCAGTTGACATGTGCCAATTCCTTTCACTTCAGCTCTGGAGTTGTTTCCCACATAGATCCACTTAGTTCCAGTTGGTACTCGTCGGAATTCCACGAAGGATCCTCTATCCTTCGCTACATGGTCTGTCGCTCATGAATCCACAGTCCACAAAGGATTAGACTCAGTTAAGAACACAGAACTCGACACAAAAGCAAAGTTCTTAAAAGTACAAGGGCTGCATACCTTCTTTGGCTCACGACAGTCACGAGCATAGTGACCCTTCTTGTTACAGTTGTAGCATTTCACCCTTGCAAGCTTCTTCATGCGAGGACGCTTTCCTCTTCCATGTTGGTTAAACTTGGGTTTCTTCCCTGAATGACCTTCTTCCTTGCCTTTTCCTTTATCAAACCAGTTAGGGCGCTTGCGCTTGGAGCTCGAAGTTCCATTTGAGCTAGAACTAACATGATAGAGTTCAGCATCCAGCTTAGCCCCCAAGAGGCGGTCCTCTTCCAGCTCAAGATGACGCATTGCATCCTCGAAGGTTTTGATATTTTCATTATGAGTCAGGTGCACCTTCATATGCTCCCAACTCTGAGGCAAGGAACGAATCACTGCTTGCACTTGCTGCTCATCTGTGAGGACATGGCCAGCATCTTTCAGCTCATTTATCATGTTTGACATCTTTCTAAGATGTTGCTTCATGGTCTGACCATGAGGCTTCTTATAGGAGTCAAACCTAATAGTGAGCTGTCTCAGTCTGGTCACCGAAGTATGACCAAATCTAGCTGCCAATGCCTCCCACATTTCCTTGGCATTGTCAAAACGCCTAAACTCTCGCATGACGTCATTTTCCATGCTGCTCAGCAACGTGCTGCGAGCAAGAGAGTTCTTTCGTTTTCATGCAGCAAAAGCTTCCTGATCTCTTTTGTGCTGTGCAGTATTTCCTTCTTCAGGTTCTACCATGGTCAGGTTAAGAGCCTCAAGTGCCTCTTGCTCTTCCAGCACATATTGGATTTTCATGTGCCATATCTCATAGTTGTCACCATTGAGCTTTTCACCTTTGTTCAGCTCGGCAACTATGCTCTTCGTGGCTGAAGCCATTAATCTGAACACATCAGACATATATGCACGAATTATTAATGCCTATCATTTATGCATCCCTATTTGCATAGACCCATCATATTAATGAATAATTTCAAGTAGGGCTTCAGAATCAAAAGGTCACTATGTTTCCAATCATCCTCCAAAATCCTAACTTAAAACTATCATCAATATAATTGTCTTATGCAAAATCAATTCTATGAAGCTACAAAAACTTCTAAAACTACCCACAGCTTACCCACAGCAACCAGCAATAACAAAAAGCAACATATAATAGACATCTAATAAAACAATAATGCTTTCAATTAATACAATTAGGTAGTAAACAATATATAAGATGTCCACAAAAGCACACTTAACTATAAAAATAGCCAATACATCTAACACTAAGGCAGCACACGAACTGGGAAAGATCCTCTTTTGTTCAATTTCTTGATCTTTTCCCTTGTAACAATACAATAATATTCATTTATAAAATCCATTACAATTTTCTTATAGGAAGTAGCTCCGTTGACATCCCATATGCGATTCAACACATCTTGCCATTCAGGTGGGAGAGTGTTTATGAAAAATCGCACCATCTCTGACTGTGGCATAGGACGACCATTCCATATGACCTGTTGAATCTTCCCGTTGACTTCAAGGACGTGATCAATTAAGTCACCACTCTCCCATCGATGATCAGTCAGCTCAGCTATCAACTTAGACAGCCTATCATTTTGTTCATCGGTAATTGCGCGAATAGGTGTGCGCAATCTCAGAGGAAGCATTGCTCCTGCAACAAATGCAGAACAAATAAGGGATCACATTATAATCCACATAGATTTAATTGAAAAAGAAACACATTCTTTTCCCTTTTTCTTTTGGGTCAACGGTCAACGGTCAACGGTGGTCAATGGTCAACGGTCGTCGGACCGGACGGACCGGTTCGGGCGAACCGACGGCACGTGCCGCACTCCTGCGCGGGCTGACGTCACGCAGACGTCAGCCGGCATGTGCCGCGCGTGTGCTGGCGTCCGCGGTTCAGGTCGGGTCGGGTCGTCGGCCGGTGACCGCCCGGCGAAACGTCGTCGTGCTGACGTCATTGATGACGTCACCCTAGCGGTTACTGACTGTTGGGTGACGTCATGCTGATGTTAGCACGCGTCAGTCTGCGGACCGGCGCGTGCCGATTCGCCAGCCGGTGGCGAGCATGTGCCGGTTCGCCGACCGGCGCGTGTGTCGCACGCGCTGGGCGAGCCAGCGCTTCCTGGCGTGTGTGTCGCACGCGCTGGGCGAGCCAGCGCTTCCTGGCGCGTGCGACGTCTCCCGGCGGCGCTTGACGTATCGCCAGACTCGTCTTGACGTCGCCTTTCTTCCTATGCCATTGGAATTCGATTTCGACTTACGAAAACACGGAAAAATGGCCGACCAGCGCTTGGGTGTCGGGATTTCTCGCCCCGATCCGTACGGCCGAATTGCTTTTGCAAAAAATCAATCAAAAAATGTCAAACAGGTTGGGAAAACGTGAACTAGGGCTTTGATACCAATGTTGGGAATAACGGATCCCCGAAAACCGGATTCGACACTAAATCGAACGCCTAAATCAATGCGGAAGACGAAGCCCGAGAAAAACACGTATCACCGATCGTAAAGCACACCACGAATTCAAGCGTACCTTATTAGCCACAGATTAGACACCAACGCCAATGGAGGAAGTTAAATTAGGCCTTGTTCAATCCGAGGAAGCAAAATCCTTCGAACGCTTCACTGTTTTTGCTTTTAAGAAAACGAGAGAGAGAGAGAGAGTGCGTGGAGAGAAAAACGTACGTCTTTTTCTTTAAACAAAACGGTGCATTTTTCTCTCTCTCTCTCTCCTCCCTTTTATACCTCTCTCCTTCCACGGGCCCTATTCCCGTGGGCCGGGCTTTCTGGGCCCAACTTGGGCGGATGGGCCTTAAGCCCAATACTAATTAAGCCTTCACTTTTGAACGGTGTTTTGTCTCTTGCGACAAACACTTCACTGCCTATGCCATGTTCATGGGATTACTCATTGACACAGCTGATGATGTACGACTTTTGTGCGACCGTAGAGTCATGTCGATTAACGGCGTGAGCAAGGAGGGTGTTGCAAGCTTCTTCTGCCATGTCAGCAAGGACACTAGTTGGGATGTCGCGAGGAGCTACCTAGAGTCGGAGATTGCGGAAGTGAACAAATATGTTAGGAATCAACAGATCCGTGTTTTCTTCACCCAACTCGTATATACTCCTTGTCGCTACACATGGTCGACTATAGCTGCCATAGTGATGCTTACAGGTGCGATCCAAACTGTGTACATATGTTGCAATACTATCAACGCATATAGCGGGAAGGGTCTAGAAGCTGCATCTTCCATATTTTTCATTACAAGTATTGACTCTGTTTTCAGTGAATCTTTTGAGTTAATATTTTCCTTGTAGCCAAATCAATCTTTGAAATGGTGGACAAATAGTTATCATCGTCAAAGTGCTCATCACTAGGGGAGAGCATGCACAGGCGATCTGGTTATCCGAAACTTACCCAGCCTTAGCCCTAGCGACTAAGCCAATTTCCATGGAATTTATGACGGGATCGGCCAGTTAGAGACAATGCAATTTTCTCCCAAAATTTTCGATTTATGAAGTTTAATTGACTAAACCGCATTCTAGTACTGAGAAAGCCAAGGTTGCATGACAGAAACAAGTGAACTGGTGCAACACCATCTTTATTTTACTAGCCAGAGTCTAAATACTTGTGTGACAATTACATGAACCTTTCCACCCAAAAAAAGCACAAGGTATCAAAATATTAACATTTCAAGACTAACGTGAAGCAGCTAGTTTGTGCAAGTCTGTCTTTGTCAACTTATTCCGAGTTGTCTGCTCCAAATACCAGAGTTGTCGCCCAATTCACCATAGAACCTACTCCTCCAGGTAACTACCATCATGAGATAAGTCGAATGCCAAACTAGCCAACTCACGAATGCCGTGTGCAATATTCCCCTTGCGTCCTACGTAGAAGAATGTTTGCATAAGTGACAATTATTAATTAGGACTATTTAAAAAGTACGTGCGCATCAAAATCTGGGTATTAGGAAAGAAAACCATGAGCGTGGCATTGTAGTACGTCATGTAACTTATACTGGTGTAAATCGAGGAGCGCCTTGTAACGCCCAACAGGGGATTTGGGAAGATTTAAGTGACTTGAGAAACTCCGAGCGTCCAACACCTGTGGACCAGACTAGGAGACCGTATGGAACATCCATACCGTCATTCAGTGCGATTTTCTTTGCGTGCGCCTCTTTCACTGGGCCTCTTTTAAGACGAACTCCAGACTAGCATTGCAAGCATTAGATCAGCAGCGAAATGAGCAGCTAGAAATGATGACGGTAACTTGAAAAAGAAAATCAACACCCTTGTTAGATCATTAATCTTTGAGAAACTGGAGGTGAAAACAATGAGCATCTTCTTCTATTTTTGAAATTTTGAAGGTTGCTCTGTAAGTGCAATTCACAAGTTTGAAGAAATAAGGTAACTGGATTTTCAGAGAGCACGAAGTTCAACAAAAGCTTCTTCCCGATTTCTTGGGCATGATTCACCTCACGAAGCAAGTAGGCCTGTTCCTTGAGACCCCTTAAACTGATAGTCAAGGGCTCGGCTCTGGCTGCGATGACCAGCTTGTTCGTATGTGAATTTAAACTGGTAAAGGCTCTCGAGGCAGTCCATCGTCGGCAACCACTTTACAGTACACCTGATCATTAAGGGACGGGATTTAGAAAAAGAGAAAATCCTAAAGGAAAAAATTACTGGATTTGCAACAACTAGTGTCAATTGACATTTCTTACTGGTGCATCTTCGGTTCCATCATGTTGAGGAAATGAAATTTTCCGTTATTTCACGTACCTAAAACACTCTTCAACTTGTCTGACACTTGGACAATGCATGTCGATATTTGTTAGTATATTTGATTTGCCAAGTATCCGCAAATGGGACTTTTATAGCTGGGGATCTCGACGCAAATGCAAAAGTATGGACATTGCATGTCGGTGATTGTTTACACAGTATATCAGAAATTTCTGATATTTGTCGATTGCTAATTGAAGAACATGGAGGGAAATTCCAGCTGCACATCCCGAATAATCAATCAATACATGCAAGATAAAACTGAACTCATCCTTGCAGGAAAAAGTATAATCAATATACAGTAGCCGGCGTCGGGCAAGCTTGAGCTCGCCAGATTCGTGGCCGGCTGCTGGCCAAGAAGAAGAAGAACAAAAAAGAAAAAAGAAAAATCATATTTTAAAATAAAAAATAATTAAAATAATTAAAATTTTAATTTTTTAAAAATAAAAAATAATAAAAAAATCTAATTTTTAAAAAATAATTAAAATTCAATTTAAAAAAATAAAAATAATTCAAATTCAAATTTTTAAAATCATTATTATAAAAATTATAAAAATTATCCATTGAATCTGTGTTGTATAAAACTATTTTAGCAATACCATTTTAAATATATATAAGAAATAAGCTTAGAAGTATTTTAGTAATATAATCTTAAAAAAAAAACATAGGAATAAGTTTTTCTAAATTTGGTTAAATATGAAAATATTTTATTAATATGAGTTGGGTCGGGGTATAGGTTGGGTATGGATCGAGTCGGGTATGGGTTGGAAAATTTACATTAGACATAAATGGGTCATAAATGGGTTAATGGGTTAATTTGAGTCAGACCATTAATGACCCAACCCAAATCTGACCCGACCCACCCGTTTAACAGCTCTACTCTCCACCATCTGCCGTTGGGTTGTGCCTTCATCGACAGTACGCTTTTGAAACTTGGACATATTCAATTGAAGTGCACAAACTTGTTAGCATTGATAACTGAATATCCAGTTAACCCTTTCATTCTCTCATAAGTTCATCACTGGTCAACTGCTGATTATATGAGTATGGCTTCTTGTTGCTCTTTGGTTAGGAGTCTTTTTGGCTTAAGAAAAAAAATGATCCGAAAAAAGAAAACAAAAGCTTTCTTTAACCCACTCGATTTCAAATATCTGCCAGGTGCCCTTTACATAGGTTCAGCTTCGCTTTGTTTCATGACGCAACTCATCATGGATCTGAGCTCGATCTTTTGCTTCCTCACTTTGTGAAGTTGACAAAGATTTGCAGGGCTCATATGTTTCAATTAAGGAAAAAAATTATCCAAAAAAAAAAACAGAAGCTTTCTTTAAGCCACATGATTTCAAATATCTACTTATCTACTAAGTGCTGGGTTCATCCTCTCTTTGGTTCATTGCGCAACTAATCATGAATGTGAACTCGATCTTTTTGCTAAGCAAATCCTCACTTTGTGAGGTTGACAAAGATTGTAGGGTTTGTTTGTTTGTTGAGGGGGAAAAAACAGCTTTCTTCAATCCACTCTATTTCAGATGTAACCTAAGTGTCCTTTACATCGGTTCATCTTCTCTTTGGTTTACCGCACAACTCGTGAAGTCAATCTTTTGCTAAGCAAATCCTCGCTTTTTGAAGTTGACAAAGATTGTAGGGTTCGTTTGTTTCGGTTAGGGGGGAAACAAGCAGCTTTCTTTAATTCACTTAATGTCAGATGTCTGCCAAGTGTCCTGTATATGGGTTCATCTTCTCTCTGGTTCCGCTGGTTCATGGCGCAACCGATGTGGAGTCAGGTTCTTTCGCTGAGCAAATCCTCACTGTGAAGTTGACAAAGCTACGAGCGTTTAACTCGTTGTTTTAGCATCTCATTTAACAATTAATATCGTAAAAGCATTTCTATTTTGAGGTTTTCTATATGTCAGTATTATAATGTGAAGTTGACAAATCCTCACACGAGTGCAGCCCAAGCCGTCGTAGTATCATGGGGGAGAGAGAGACAGAAGCCGATTGGTCATCTTTCCATGTCTTGGCGAACACTTGTGAATTAGTTAGTGAATTGCCGGAAATCTTCTGGGACAAAATACAGGAGATGCAAGGTCGGGGTGTGGTGCTCGTGCTACAGAAGAAATTGTGTGCCTCCGACGTGACGCCACACAGGTAGGCTCTCCATACCTGAGGCAGATACAAGCAGAATTCTTAACCAACGAAGAGATCCGAACCCTAGACGACACCAACGAGGATGGGCAGCGGCTGCATTGGAGGCGACACCGACGGAGTCGGGCAGCAATAGAGGGCCGGGGATGGAGTCGAGACGGAGGAGACACCGACGGGCCAGCGAGCAGAACGGCGAGGCTCGTGTCAAAGGCCGGCAAACGCGGCGGCGAGTGACTCAGCATGGTGTTGGGAGGATGAACAGCAACGGCGTCGGGCCCAGGTGTCACCGCAGTCGGGGTCGGAGGGCGGCAACTAGTAACTCCCGTGGATCTCCAGATTTTTCCTCAGCTCTCGACTTCTCTGGTTGGCTGGCTCGGCGTCGGGACTACGCTGAAGCAGATGGTGGCGGGCGATGCGGCGGAGATCATTTCATGACTTTTGCAAGAGGAGAAATGGAGGATTGGAGTGCTTAAAACGGCAGAACAATGAAGTTAAAAAAGAAAAGAATAAAGAAAAAAAAAAGAAATGGAGTGCTCAAAACAGCACGACTTGCTAGATATGGATCCCACTGAAGATATCACGGAGGTGATTATGGGGGGAGAATGACATGGTGTGAATTGATTGAGGCAATCTGATAAATTCTAGTACAGCACCGGTTATCCAATGTGGTGGCGGTGGATGATGTACAGGAAGCACTCGTGCTGTCCACGGCTGTCCCTAAAGTTTCGCATGTTCGGACAAGAACGGCTTTGTTAGTTGTATGGCTTTCTTACAGCTTTTTGGTTTAAAGTCAATATAATTCTCACCTTTTACCAACAAAAAAACGGCTTTGTTAGTTGTATCTCCGCAGAGTATGAAATCAAATTTTCCACCATACAGTTAACGTAGACCTTTTGCATGCCTTATGCAGTACGGCTATCACAAGCAAGGCTCTATATATATTCATGTCCAGCGTAGGTATCTTATCAGCCATTTCTTAGTATTACACTGAGAAACACACTCACACTTACAATTGTGCAATGGCATTTTCTCTCAAGACTGAATTCATCGTTGCCCTTGCTCTAATTCTTAATGCTTGGGCGTGGCATGCCACTTCAGTCCGCACATTGCATGAATCCAACATTGCCGAGCAGCACGAGCAATGGATGGCCCAATATGCTCGGACATACAAGGACCAAGAGGAGAAGGAGAAACGCCGGGCGATTTTCAAGAAACACTTGCAGTTCATTGAGGATTTCAATGCATCCGGGAATCGGACTTTCAAGTTAGGCGTCAATCAGTTCTCGGATTTGACTGATGACGAATTCATTCAAAGCCACACGGGATACTTGGCTTCCAAGCAAGTGAAGTCCCGCAGAAATGCGCCATTGAGCCAACAATATCCGAGTGGGGATGTTCCTGAGAGCATCGATTGGGTGGAGAAAGGCGCCACAAATCCAATCAAGGACCAAGGCCAATGTGGTAAGAATCTAAACGTCCTGTATGCATCCAATTGTGATATCAAGTTTGACTTCTATTTAGAAATAAATTTTGGAGCCTAGCTTTGTCGAGAATTCAGATACCAACGGTAACAACCATGTCAACAAATTTTATGAATGCAGGATCCTGTTGGGCATTCTCAGCAGTCGCAGCAGTGGAAGGAATCACGCAGATCAAAAGCGGTAAACTGCCAGTACTATCCGAGCAACAACTAATCGATTGCGATACCAAAAACAATGGCTGCGAGGGCGGTCTTTTTGACAATGCTTTCCGGTACATCATCCAAAACCAAGGAATCACCTCTGAGGATACATACACCTACCAAGAGATGGACGGGACTTGTGACTCAACGAAAGAGGCCCAACAGGCGGCGCAGATCACGGATTTTGCAGACGTGCAGCCTGGTGAGGACAAGCTCCTGAAGGCAGTTGCACAACAGCCGGTCTCGGTCGGAATCGCCACAGGTGGGCAGGAGTTCCGACGCTACAGCGGTGGAGTGTTCAATGGGGATTGTGGCGAGCAGCTGGACCATGCGGTAGTTGTGGTCGGGTATGGGACGAGTGAGGAAGGAAAGTTTTGGAAGATCCGAAACTCCTGGGGCGAGAGTTGGGGTGAAGATGGTTACATGAGGATTCAAAGAGGTGGTGAAAGTTCTTACGGATTATGCGGGCTCGCATCGCAAGCTTCTTATCCGATTGCATGAGAATAATTAAAAGATATATACACAAAGTACGACCGTCGTGAGCCTCCGAGTTGCTCCTTTTCTCCTAATTATATTTTCGCGTCTGTCTTCATTGTTTAGCTATATAGTGTGGTACTTGTAAGGAGGCAATTATGTTGCCACTAAGTTATTTGGAGGATCACATATTAATTCCCCGTTTTGGAAAGATCTTGATGCCATCGGTACAATTACCCAATATTAAATTATTAACGTCATCTTATCATGAGTTCTAACCCCTCATATAAATTTCTCATACCTATAATCTCATATTAATTAGATTTCGATATTTCATTTTAATCCTTGGAATTAGTTAGATGAGATTTGAAAAACAAATAATAATACTATTATGTGAAATACTCCTCATTTATGGCCAAAATCTTTAATATAATAATGATGATGAAGATATTAAGAAGATAATTTAACGGTAAGTGTTGTGACCTAAATTTTCCGTGACATGCATTGAGGCAAAAAAAAAAGGTCTATAGGTATCGCTTAAAAGACGAGCCCATAGGCCATCGGTTCAATTATGGGATTTCCTAAGGCCATACCTCGCACGACATTTGAATTTCTCATTTTAACATTCTTTAACAACCCAAGTATGTGTAGGAGTCATTATTAGCCTGTTGAGGTTAGCTAGAACCCAATTAAGATACAAGAGTGTTGTCTCAATTCTTATGCAACTAGAGTTCTCAATTCCTATGCAACTAGATCTTCTAAGCATAGGGACTTGATTACATTAATGTTACTATTAGTATCTTTTCGGTACCTAACTAGCTGGTTGTTTAGTCTAAGTGATCATACACTGTTGGTTATGTTGATTAAAATCCAAAAAGGTCTTTCAAAGCCTCAGCATGAGCATGCAAACATCTTTGTTTTCCTTAGGATTCTAAACTAACCCTAACCTATTCTAAAAAAGGAAATAGCACTCAATTTATTATAAAGTGGTGCGATAAGTAAACATCTAGATATTGAAAGTAGCCGGATTAGTAAACACTCAAGCAAACTGACAACTTCTGAGTAAAGTATGAGAAAATAAAGTCGATGCAACATCAGACAAAGAATACCACATGACCTTGTTATGAGCCTCGGGACAGTAACCCCGTGAGCTTAACATTAAAAACTAATTCCAAAAGTTGGGATAGACTAAGGCGAGCCTAACTCTACTGATTTTAATCCATGATTAGACTAACCTAAGCTAACTAAGCATTATTCTAAAAGAGTGATTCTTAGTCTTGTTTAAAGTCTAATCTAATTAGGGCCTAAAGTTGTGAGTCTAACCATACTGAACTAAGCTAAACTAAGTTACATTTTCCTTGGACCGCCATGGGTTGGCCTTCAATTATCAAGCTATCAGTTGTCTCTCTTAGAGAAAATATTTAGTGGTTAGCAATCACCACGTCATCGTCCTACGTGGCACACGCAAGCTTGAGTGGCTCCACTAACGAGTCAACACGTGTTGTTAGACTTGGACTAGCTGGAAAATAGAGAAATAAAAAGTTGGAGGTTTCTTTTTCTCTCTCCCCTTGATGGCCGGCTGAAAAGAGAGTCTGCAGAAGCAATAATTAATGCTTTTGCCGCTCAAAACCTCTCTCCCCATTTCAATGTTCAAGCAAGTTTTCTCCTTCGTCGGGTTGAGAGGAAAAAAATGAATATATCTTCTCTCTCTTTCTCCAGCACGCTCGACGGCTCCATCTTCCCGTCCGCCTCCCCCTGCCCCTTCCCCTTCCCCAAAGCCTCCGTCGGTCGCAAATGTTGTTTAGTCGTCCCTCTGGCATGTCGCTTCCCCAAGACCCCCACTCGGTCACAGTTGCTGGGTCTCGAGCCCGTTCGCCTCCGCCGTCACCTTTGGAGCCTCATTGGTGGCTACGATTCATCAGCCAACTCCTCTCTCTCTCTCTCTCTCTCCCCCCCCCCCCAACCCACGCTCGTGCACGGTCTCTTGGGAACCCTGGTGGTGTCCATTGTGGCAGAAAGAGAGAAAACACTAGCAAGCCTGGCACTTTTCTATCCCCCTTCCCCCCTCTCTTTGCGCAGCATCTCGCCATTTCCAGCAATCGGAACATCAACAACTCTTCTTCTTCGATGCACATGTAAATCGACCTACACATCCATGGCCTTCACTTCCTCCATCTCTCTCGCCTATCGTATTCATTGTTCGACGGCATCTGCAGTTGACACTGCGAGCGAGTGGTTGGAGCCATGGACCGAAGCTCGGGTTCAACTTCAGCGCCGTCGCTGTCGTTGTCTTTCCAGTGCCGGCTCTAGAAACCGTAACTAACTTGGTTGTGATTTTGGGTTGAAGCGGAAGCGGAAGAAGCTTGCGATTGCTGCATCCCGAGCCTCTTCGCCTTCACATGCTGCTTGCTTCGTTTGTCACCTTCCTTGCTTTTCTAGCGCCGGCGATAGAAACCACGCAAGGCTCGGTTTTGATTTCGGGCTCGGGCGCGTCGCCACCGAAGTAGAAGAAGTTTGCAACTGCTGGGTCCTGAGCCCTCTCAACCTTCACACGCGGCTCGCTTCGTTTGTCGCCGTCATCGCCTTTCTGGCGTTGGTTCTGCACATTTTCTGAATGCTTGGTTAACTAATTATTAGTTCTTTGTCTTTGTCAAATTCTGGTGCTGTGTAGTTGTTGGCTTTGGAAAGAAGAGAGGCCCCCACTTGCATGAGAAATGAGCTTCGTGCGAGCCAAAAGGGAGGAGCTGTGTGCAAACATGGGGATTTTGGTTTTTTGTTTCTTCATTGGGATATTGTGCTTTTAAATTTGAGGTTTGATTGCATACTCTGGTTTTGGTGACTTTAAACATATTGGATCAATGTTGAGGTTTTGCCTACCCACTCAGCTATAGATAATGGAGTTTTGTTCCCTTATGATAATCAAGTTGTTGATTTTGGATGGCAGATATGCAAATTATTAAGGTTGATTAAAAGGGTAAAAGCAACCAAAGCCATCAAACTTTACCAATTGTAACACATTTACTTCAATTTTTTTTTTTATACCGAAAACTTTGAGCTTGTATTTATGTGACAAATTTACTTTAAACTAATATAATGTGACACATTTACTTTTTTTTGTAACACAATCCCTCAAATTTGTATTAGTATAACACATTTACCCTAAAAATTTGATGTCATAAAAATAGTTTGAAATTTTTGAGAATAAATATATCACATAAGTATAAAAAAAATTAAGATAAATGTGTTATAAATGGCAAAGTTTGGGATTTTTCGTCAGTTTTTCTCTTTGTTGAGTGGGCTTTACTCGCATAGGGGCAGAGATAGTCCCATCCGATAGGGGTGAGGATCGGTCCAGGGTTGACCCTAGATCGACCCTAGACCGGCTCAACCCTACCAGTCCTGATTCAGTTCCTAGGGAGACTAAGTCGGTCCTTGGTCTTAAGATTCCTGGACTAGCATTATGCGGATTGGTCCTTAGTCCGGAGAGTTCAATTCAGAGTTGGTCCAACCTGGACTATGCTTACCCCTACCATCCGATCACGTGTTGATTTGTAATTGGTTTTCTAAGATTTATATTTACAAAAGAATTGCTTCCTGTGATTTGTATTTTAATTTTTTGGGCAATTTAAGTTATGAAAATGTGCCTTTTTGTCTTCCCACCATGGAAATAGCTATCAAAATCCATCAATGCAAGTTGCTTCATTTGGCCCCACGCTGTTCTTGTCACGACGAATGAGCCGCGTCTGCGGTCACTCGTGTTCTTTGAGGCGGAAATGATGACACAGAAATGTCCTTTCTTATGGACATGCGCGCCAGAGCCGTCAAGTAGCAATTTATATGTTTGGAAATTTTCTCAATGTCTTTTGCTGCTGTGATTTTGATTTCGATTGTTGGGTATATCTAGAATGCGACTAGGGTTGGTAAAGTTTGGTTCTTCTCTTTATCTTCTGCAATTTAGGTGGTGAGAGCCTAAGAAGGCACCATGTCAGAATGTTCAGAGCTCACTGAGTTAGTACTAGAGCTTGGTTGGACTCTAGGCATGTTACAATGGGCTAATTGCCTAAGATTGTTTCTGGGATTGCCTGAAAATGTGATATTGAATATGCTTTAAGACATTACTTCTCAAGTCTCATTTGAAGAAACGAGTAGTAAAGGAATTAGAAAAGGTCAAGTAGTGATAGCATTTTGCCTCAATGATCAAGAAATGAATTGGAATAGTGTGTTACCCAAGACTCTTATGCTTTCTGGTCTGTTTTGATCTCAATCTATGCTAGTATAGAAAGCACATTGATGACTTCACTTTAGAACATTGTCACAAATGAGTTGCTAATTCTGACATCGATAGGCATTTTCGAAACCTCGTGCTTTAGATTTTATTGATCTCGTATCTCTTGCAAAGATGGATTGACAATGCAATTTCTATTCAGGCGTAATTGTGAAGGGAAAAGGACTAAAATAACAAACAAAGGAAGGGCTTCAAACGTGTTTTTGTCATAGCTTGAAGCCTAAGTGTTGTCTGCTGTTCATATCTAGCTGTGGAACTAATAATTGAATGAATATTGTGCATTTATAGGTCCATCCTATAATGAACCTCCAAGATTTCAAGGGAGGAGGGGGCGGGGGATCGGGGATCGGGAATCGATCGACGGAGCGAAGAGAGGCGGTGTTATGGCGGCGAATGCTGGTGAGAGGGGTGGTGACCTCAGGGCGGGTGGACAGGTGGAGGTTCCTAGGGAAATAGACGAGGGCGAGCCGGAACGCGACCAACACGACGAGCCATATCCATAACCCTGAGTGCGCGCTTCTGCTTCTTCGTTTCCATCTTATGCTTTGTCGCCATCGCCGGTGCCGTTGAGCTTGTCGTTTCGCTGGAAGAGAGGCACGACTTCTCGGAGGGGGAGAGAGAGAGCAAAGCGGACATTGCGAAAGGGAGGTGTCAGCGTCGGTGTCGGCGTCAGGGTGGGGGCCGATGGAAGCAACCAACGGAGGCGGGGGGAGAGAGATAGAGAGGAGAGAGAGGAGAACGGGGAGAGAGACGGACCAGGTCCTCCCGCGCAAGGCGTGAAGAAAGAGACTTGGAAGAAAGAAGAAACGCTTAGTCAGTCAGTCCGAAATTTTTTCAAAATGGCGCCTGACACGAGGACACGTGTCGTCCTCCGAGCACCTTCTTGTTTGCCAGGCTGGAACGTCTCACCTACCCAATATTTTCTCCCTTTTCATGCCTGCGCAACACTCCTGATATCCTCTCAATTCTCTCTCACACCAATTGAAATTCCAGCAAGAAACTCACGTAGATTTGACAATTTAACTCGCCCATGGATAACAATCAAGGAGGCCGTCAAGCAACCGCCAACAAACCTGGGATCGAGGTCATGAAACAGATGTTATTGCCTTCCATGTCGGAAGATATGAAGGGAGTGCCGAAATTGTTGAAAGAATCAGCAGGCGAAAGCAGCTGCTGCATCTTCAGAGTCCCTGAGGCAGTTGCCGGAGTAAATGCCGCAGCGTGCTGGCCTTGCACCGTCTCTTTTGGTCCGTACCACCATGGGAAACCGGCGTTGCAGATGCTTGAGGAGCACAAGTGGAGATACCTCCCTGCTATGCTGGACCGAATCCATCCGCATGGCATCGGGCTCGAGGATCTCATCGGTGTGGTGGGGCCCAAAGAGGAAATGATCCGCCATTGCTACTCAGAGAGCACCGACATGTTCAGCGGACCTGATTTCGTGAAAATGATGGTTCTCGATGGATGCTTCATCATCGAGCTCCTCCTTCGACGGGTAAGATCTGAACTGTCTGAACCCGACTACCGCCTACGCAAAGATCCATTTTATGCTCCTGTGCACGAACTTCTAGGATCCGAACAGGATGATCCCCTATTAAGAAATTCGTACTTGTTCACTTCTCTTGTGCGGGACCTTCTACGGCTTGAGAACCAGGTCCCGTACTTTGTTCTGGAGGATTTGTTTGCAATCACGAATGTTTCGAAAGTAAAATTTACCTTGGTCGATCTTGCCTTCCGTGTCTTCAGTTGCTATCTGAAAGAACCTTACAGTGGCTGGAAAAGACAGGGCGATGTAAAAGGAATGCATTTGCTCGATTCATTTCGACTGAGCTTAATTCCTCAGGGTCGACAAAATAAGAGAAAGTCTCCTAATTCGATCCGATCCTTTTACAACTCTTTTACATCTATCAAGTCAACTTCCAATTACTGTCGACGGGGATTTAGATTTAGGCGGAATCGTGGAGCCTGCACCTTAATGGAGGTCAAATTTGGCGTCCAAAGCCAAGTCTTTTCAATTCCGGAACTTAGAATTGATGACACTGTCAATTGCATCCTCCTCAATATGGTTGCTTTTGAACAATGTCATAGCTATTGCGACAAGCATGTAACTGCCTATGCCATGTTCATGGGACGCCTCATTCAAACAAAGATGATGTAAAAATTTTGTGTGACGAAGTCATTCTTCAGAATCACAGTGTGAGCGATGTTGCCCAACTCTTCCGTGATGTCTGCAAGGATGCTTCTTGTGATAGCCAGGCGGACTATCTAGAAGAGATTGGAATCAAAAAATGGTATACCCCATATCGTATGTGGAAAGCACTCGTGAAAGAAGTATATTTTTCCAATCCAGAGGTGTCTATTTCGGTGGTAACTCTTCTAGTGACGCTTACAGGCGTGATTCAAACGGTGTATGCTCTGTTGCAATACTATCAGCCCAAGTAGCAGGCAACATCTAGAAGCTACATCTTCTGTATTAATTCCATTACATGTATTGACTCTGCTTTCAGTGAATCTTTTGAGTTGCTGATACTTTCCTCGTGGCCACATCAATCTTGAATAAGCGATCAAACGGATATTCATCACTAAAGTGGTGATCACTAGGGGAGAGCAAGATTGCTGATCTACTAGCCCCGGCCAGTTCAAAACTGTGCAATTTTTTCCTGAAATTTTCAAATTTAGGAAGTTTAATTGATTAAATCACGCTCTGAAACTATCAAAACCAAAGTAACATAACCAAAAAAGCAAAAAAAGTGAACTGGTGCAACATTGTCTTCATTTTACTAGCCATGCCAGATACTTTGTCTAACAAATACCTGCACTTTTCCGCCCATAAAGAGCACAATGGGTGCGTTTGTTTGTGTTTCTGTTCAAAAAGTGATCTAGGGAATAGAAATAGAAAAAAAACTTCTGTTCCGGGGAATAATTTTTTACCAGAAAGGTAAACTTGTTCCGAGAATAAAGAAAGAATAGAAACATGTTTGGTAAATTTGTGTACTTTTTTTTTTAAATTTCTTTTAATTTTTAATATTTTTATTTTTTTTCCTTTTTATTTTTTCTTCTTTTGGCCGGCGACCTCACCCAGCCACGGCAAGGCTAGCCGGCCCCCGGTGAGGCCGAGCTCATCCAGCCACTGATTGCCTGGCGGTGGTCTGGCGACGCCGAGCCTGGCTAGGGGCCGGCGATGCTCGGCCTCGCTAGGGGCCGGCAACGCTCCGGCGAGGTCGCTGGCGCTCGACAGCGTCGCCGGCCCTCGATGGCCGGTCCCCGGCCAAATAAAAAAGAAGAAGAAAAGAAGAAGGAAAAAAAAAAAGAGAAGAAAAGAAAGAAGAGAGAAAATTTGTTCTTAAAAATTGTTTTAGAAACAATAAACAAGTTTTTTTTTTTTGTTTTTTTTTTTTGTTTCTTGTTTCTGTTCTAATTTTGTTCCCTGGAACAAAAAAACAGATTTGGAATAAAAACGCAAACAAACGTGTTTCTGTTCTCCTTAACCAAAAAAAAAAACGTGTTTCTGTTCTTTTTTTGTTCTCGGGAACAAAAAAAAGAAAAAAGAAAATCTGTTCTTGAACAAAAAAAAAAGAACACAACCATACAGGCCCTATGTATCAAAGAATTGAGAATACTCCAGGAATTGAGAATACTCCAGGACCAATGAAGCAGCTAATGTATTTATCTCTATCATGGTCAACCTATTCTCGAGTTGTCTTTCCAAATATAAGAGTTATCACAACGTAGAACTTGTTCTCCAGTTGACTACCCTCGTAACATAGGCCGAACTCCAAAGTGAACTCACGAAATTCCCTTTGCGGCCTGCATAAGCGGAATGTTTGCATAAGTGACCACTGAAAATTTGGCGAAATATCAAGGTACGCGTGCATCAAAATCTGGGTATTAGGAAAGAAAACCATAATTGGAGCATGGTGGCACGTTATGTACCTTAGACTGGCGTAAATAGACGGGCGCCTTGTAACGCCCAATAGAAGCCTTGCTTCCCAAATGCCTGTACACAAATGGGTCTCCTAGAGGTATGTCTTTCGAGCAAAATGCTTTCCCTCCATTTTGCTTCTCCATCCTACGAAACAGCTCCTCCAAGAATTTTCCTTCCCTTTCCGCGACCTGTTTCAGAAAATTAGCATTCATATTTTTTCCAATTAAAGAAGAAAACTGAGCCTTTATGCAATGGGCAAAATTGATAGTGAATGGCCACTTCCAAGTTCAAATGGAAGTATGCGTGCTACATCTTGTACAGAGTAGGACAAGAAAATAAAGTTCAAGATTTTTGCCTGAGAAGTAAAGAGTGGAGATCAAACCAAAAACAACAGTGAGAAATCTTCAAAGCAATCAGACTAGTTGACTGGAGCTGAGCTAAAGCACCGGCCTCTCCATCTGTTTTTTTGAAAACTTGATCACACATCGTTTGACTATGAGATATATATGCTCTTTATATATATATGTGTGTGTGTGGCATCTCTCCATCTATTAGTATAAGCTTTTGGATTGGATTAGCTAACACACTCCAATATGAAATAGTTGAGAGGACAAATCATCCACATGGAAGATGGTCAAATGCTAAAATGAGCTTATCATGAAGTTGTTGATTTAAGGGACAAAGGGGAGTAAAGAGACCTTCTCTCCTCACGTTTCACCAGCGGATTAGGAAGATTAAGCGACTTGACAAACTCTGAAGGTTTAACACCGGCGGACCAGATTAGGAGACCGTTTGGAACATCTGTCCCATCATTCAGCACGGTTTTCTCCATATGCACCTCTTTCACCGGGCCTTTTTTAAGACGAATTCCAGACTAGCATTGCGAGCATTAAATCATCACCACAATGAACTGCTAGAAAAGATGATGGTAACTTGAGAAAGAAAACCAACTTATCCTTCTTAAGATCATTAATCATTGAGAAATTGTAAGTGAAAACAGTGAGCATCTACTTCTATTTCTGAAACTTTGTAAGGTTGCTCTGTTAAGTGCAATTCATAAGGTTGAAGAGTTAAGATAACTGGATTTTCAGAGAACTTGAGGTTCAACAGAAGCTTCTTCCCGATTTCTTTGTCATGATTCACCTCACGAAGCAAGTAGGTGTGTTCCTTGAGACCCTTTAAACTGAAAGTCAAGGGCTCGGTTCTGGCTGCGATGACCAGTTTGTTTGTATGCAACTTTAAACAGGTAAGGCTCTTAAGGCTGTCCGCCATAGGCAACTACTTTACACCTGGTCGATGAGGAACAGGATCTAGCAAAATAGAAAATCATGAAAGAAAAACATGGCGGATCTGCAAAAACTAGTGCTATTTGACATTTCTTACCGGTGCATCTTCAGTTTCATCATGTTGAAGAAATTAAATTTTACCCTATCTCTTTATATAGTATGCACCTAAAACTCTTTTCAGCATGTCTGACACCAGGGATAATGCGTGTCGATATTTGTTAGTATATTTGATTTGCCAGGTAACTGCCGATGGAACTTTTATAGCTGGCAACATCGACAGAAATGCAAAAGTATGGACAGTGCATGTCAATGATCTTTTATACAGCATATAATAAATTTCTGATGTTTGTCAATTGCTAATTGAAGAACATGGAGCAAAATTCCATCTACACATCCCGAATAATCAAGCAATACATGCTAAATGAAACTGACTACATCCTTCCAGGGAAAAAGTATAATGAACATACAATAGCCAGATATTCGACTTCAATAGCCAGATATTCGACTTACTTCATGCTTGCCAGCGTCAATTCCAGTGCAGGAAGCCAAGTAGAAGAACGAATTGGGAGTTGCCACAAGGGCAGGCTGTATCCGGCTAATGGCTTAGCAACTGTATGGAACTACATGGCTCGATGGAAGAAGGGGAGTGAAAACCATGTGATTTCAGGGAGAAATCCACACGATATCAATACACATTCACATCAAACCCTTTCATAAGCCAGCAAGCCGCCTAACCCGTCCCAAGAACGACCTTCCTCGGTTTTCCTCCAGGCTTAGTCGGTTGGAGACCTGGATATCTGAAGTTCTCATGCGATGAAAAAATTGTAAGAGTTTTTCTAATTGTGGACTATATTAATTGATATTGTAATTTACCGTTTAACGTTTACCGTTTTACGGGGTTTGGTCTAAGGTGAGATAGAAGGTTTCTTAATTAGTCTAATATGGGCTGGCCAGTGTGGGCCGAGTTGAGCCTGGCCCGTAATGAGAGGGACTGGCTGGAAACTCTATAAATAGTGCTCAAGTCTCTCCTCTAACCCTAATTCTCACATTATCCTCACCTAAGGGGCGTTTACCTAACGCTACACGTGAGGGGGCCGCCTCATTGAGCCAGTGATACGGAGGGCAATAGAGGAGAAGGACTTGCGCGTGGAACATTGTGTTTCCGCTTCCGCTTCAAGAACAATGGATCCCAAATCAGATGCGTTAATCTTTCTATTCGATCATGCATGTTTTTATTCTAGTTATGGAGATCTTGGGGTTACTCAATTTGCGTCCAACATGTGGTATCAGAGCCTCCATAACCCTAGAACACGAACCCTATTGATTTTGCCCTAATTTGTACGGATTAACCCTAATTAGTGCGGATCTTGCCCTAATTTGCGATTTTCGAGACTTTTCGTTCAATAAAAATTAAATTAAATTATATATTCGGATTGGGCTCGAGGAGACGAAGAAAACCGTGGACGGCGCGTCGTCGGAGGATGCAGCACACGCCCCCACGCGTGGCCACGCGCTCCTGCGCGTCGAACACACGCCGCGCGTGTGCTCCACGCGCCGCGCACTCAGGCGGCGCGTGCGGGCACGTGGAGACTCCAATTCGCGCGTGGCCGGCGGAGACGGACTCGTATGGTTATATCCTACGTGTTGGTATATTTATTTTATATATTTGATGATTTTATGGATGTGAAAATACATGCAAAGCCCTAAATACGTGGCTTTTTAGTCTATTTTCTGCGTATTTTTTTTTCTTGTATTTTTCTGTGATTTAGAAAATACAGGTGCCGGGATACAGGTATGTTATCATATGAACTTTATGAGTGTTATTCATTGATAATATACGATAAATTTTATTTTTATTAATGAATAAAATAATGTAATTAGCATGATATGTGATTTTAGTGATTTACTGCCCCTATCACTAAAGTTAAAATCACATATGTATGACTTATGTGAGACGTAAATTTTATATCCCTGGTATGAGAGAGTTTCAACAATTCAATTGAGTGTTGACCGCCAAAGTGGCACACTTAATTGGGTTTGAGAAATTTCGATCTCGTATATTTGATTGGGATGTCTCTTGATCTAATGCATAGTTATACTCCCAAAGGAGGTGATTGTGTATTAGTTCATGGAGGGATACATGATAGTGTGGTGGAGTAGTGACCGATCCTAATGGTTCATATGCCCAAAGGTGATGAATTCACGAAGATTGGAATATATTCTCATAACCCTTATCATGTGGGGAGTGTACAATTGCATGTCATGTATTCTACCCAAAGGTGATTATGTGATTTTGCATGTAACTCTCTGGAGGTGTACTTATACGTCAAGTTACACATTGCTCACATGATGCTAATTATATACATTGCTTGTTTTTCAGTCACTTTTTCTGTAAATGGTAACTCCGTCACCATTAAGCTTCTTGCTGGTTCGAATTTTAAGAGATGGAGAGATGATTTTCTGTTTGCTATGGAGATGGCAGACGTTCATATGGCTCTTACTGCTGATCGGCCGGCAGATTTGATTGCCGAGAGTACAGAGGCTCAAAAAGCAAATTTTGCTGCATGGGAAAAGAGCAATAGAATTTGCTTGCTGTCCATGAAGCGTTCCATTAAGGAACACTTGAAAAGTGGTTTGCCTGCAGACTACAATGCTAGGCAGATGATGGAAGCTTTAATGGCTAGAAATCGTGTGTCGCCTAATGCTGAGATAGGGACACATATGCAAACACTTTTTACTATGAAGTATGATGGTTCTGGTGGAGTTAGAGATTATGTTCTGAGAATGGTTGATTTGCAGACAAAGCTTCAGGCTCTCAATGTTGAAATTCCTACTGCTTGCATTGTCCATCAAGCTCTAAATACTCTTCCTCCTGATTTTGGGATTATTAAGACCAATTATAATTCCCAAGATGAAACCTTGTCTGTTAATGACCTGATTGCAAGGTTGGTTGCAGAGGAAGAGAAATTAAAGAAAGATAAATGACATATTGCTCTTTATGCTTCTAGTTCTGCTAGTGACAAGGGTAAGAAGGTGAAAACTTATACCCATAAAAGCAATTCAGAAGTTGCTGGTCCTTCCAACAACAAAGGAAATTCTGAAGGAGCAGGTCCTTCTAACACTCTGGGTCCTAAGAAGGCAATCACCAAGAAGGATGGTGTTCTTTGCTACTTTTGTAGGGAGAGAGGACACATAAAGAAACGTTGTAGCAAGTTTAAGGCTTGGTTGTCTAAGAGAAATAAGAGAGAGCCTAAAGGTAATGATTCTTTGGCATTAGTTTGTGAATCCAATCTATCTGAAGTTCCGACCAATTCTTGGTGGCTAGATAGTGGTGCAACTAATCATGTTGCATTTACTATACAGGGGTTCATGAACCGAAGGACGCCAACTCAGGATGAATCAAAGCTCATTGTTGGAAACAGCGTTGGAGTTGACATTGAGTTCGTGGGAGATGTTATTTTGATTTTAGATTCTGGTTTTCGGATGGTGTTAAGAAACACTTTTTACATACCTTCTTTTAGGCGGAATTTAGTTTATGTGTCTTGTTTGGACATGTGTGGATACTCTTTTGAAATAAAGAGTAATACTATTTCCATGTTTTTTTATTCAAATAAGATTGGGTGTTGCAATTTATCCGATGGATTATATCGATTGAGCTTATCTCCCAACGACATATACGTTGCTTATTCCGCTGAAAAGGTTGTTTCCAAAAGACCTCTACCTAAGGAACAGTCTTATGCATTGTGGCATAAACATCTTGGTCACATCTCTAAAGACAGAGTAAAAAGGCTTATAAAGGCTAATATCTTGCCTACTCTTAAAGATGATCAAGAGACTTGCGTAGACTGTTGTAGAGGTAAGATGACTAAGATAAAGAAGAAATCTGTTGTACGAAGTTTAGACTTGTTGGAGGTTATTCACACTGATATTAGTGGACCATACACGGCTACTTTGTGCAGAAATTTTTATTTCATCACATTTATTGACGACTATTCCCGATATGGATACTTATACTTGATTAAAGAAAAGTTCGAGTCTCTTGACAAATTCAAGATTTTTCGGACTGAAGTGGAGAAACAGTTGGGAAAAGTTATTAAGATTGTCAGATCTGATCGTGGTGGTGAGTATTTTGGTAGACACGATGATGCTGGCCAACTTAAAGGGCGGTTTGCTAAATACTTAGAAGATTTTGTGATAATATGTTAGTTTACTATGCCCGGAAGTTCTGAACAAAATGGTATAGCTGAAAGGCGCAATCGGACTCTTATGGACATGATGAGAAGTATGATTAGTAGGACCAATTTACCTAATTTTCTATGGGGTGAAGCTTTGAAAACAACTCTTTATATTTTAAATCGCGTTCCTACTAAAGCGGTTCCATTGACTCCTTTTGAGTTGTTGACTGGACGTAAACCTAGCTTGAATCATCTTAAAGTTTGGGGATGTCCAGCAGAAGTGAAGTTATATAATCCAACATTGAGTAAGCTGGATTCCAAAACTACTCGGTGTTACTTCGTGTCTTGCCCAGATCACTCAAAGGGGTATCGGTTTTATAACCCTAATGGAGGTACAAGAATTGTGGAATCTCAGACTGCAAAATTTTTGGAATTTGATGTAGCTGAAAAAGATAGTTGCTCACACGCTATCGAAGATAATAGTATGGTGGGGATTACTGGATCCCTGTCTCATCCTGTGCAGACAATTATGGAGCCTCTTGCGCCACAAATTGAGCCTGTTGTGGCGCATGATCCTGTTGTTGAGACAGTTCCCGATGAAATTCCTCAAGCCCCTCAAATTCAGAATGAGGTTGAAGTAGCTCCACTCAGAAGATCAACTAGGGAAAGACGTTCAGCTATACCGCCAGACTATCTAGTCTACCTAGGAGAGCATGATTATGATATAGGCTGTGCTGTTGATCCCGTGACTTATACTGATGCTATCTTATGTCCTCAATCAGATTTGTGGTTAGATGCGATGAAAGATGAGATGCAATCTATGAAACATAATGGTGTTTGGGAGCTTGTTGAATTGCCTGAAGGTTGTAAACCTATTGGTTGCAAATGGGTATTCAAGACTAAAAGGGATTCCAAAGGAAAGATTGAAAAGTTTAAAGCCAGACTGGTAGCTAAGGGTTTCACTCAAAGAGAATGAATAGATTATGAAGCAACATTTTCTCCAGTTTCTTCTAAAGATTCCTTTAGAGTGATCTTGACGTTGGTAGCTTATTACGATATGGAGTTACACCAAATGGATGTTAATACTGCTTTTCTAAATGGAGACCTTGATGAGGAGGTTTATATGGTGCAGCTTGAAGGTTTTGTAGCAGATGACTCAGGTCAGCTTGTTTGTAGATTGAAAAAGTCTATTTATGGCCTTAAGCAAGCTTCTAGACAGTGGTATTTCAAGTTTCATAGTGTTGTTACTTCATTTGGATTTATTGAGAACAAAGTAGATCAGTGCATATACACCAAGGTCAGTGGGAGGAAATATATATTTCTCATACTTTATGTAGATGATATCTTGCTTGCTAGTAGTGACATTGGTTTACTGCATGAGACAAAGCGGATGTTATCGAAAATTTTTGACATGAAAGACCTTGGTGAGGCGTCTTTTGTTCTTGGCATTGAGATCCATAGGGATCGATCATGCCGTTCATTGGGTTTATCTCAGAGGGCGTATATTGATCGTGTTTTAGAAAGATTCAATATGCAGGATTGCAAACCAGGAATTGCTTCTGTTGTTAAGGGTGATAAATTGAGTCTTTCACAATGCCCTAATTCAAATTTTGAGAAAGCTCAAATGAAGGATGTAACTTATGCTAGTGTGCTTGGAAGCATCATGTATACTCAAGTTTGCACTAGGCCAGATATTGCTTTTGCAACAGGGCTTCTAGGCAGATATCAGTCAAATCCAGGACACGATCACTGGGTTGCTGCCAAGAAGGTTTTAAGGTACTTAAAGAGAACAAAAGATTATATGCTGATGTATAGACATGTTCCAGACTTGCAACTAGCAGGCTATTCAGATGCAGATTTTGCGGGTTGTCAAGATGATAAGAAATCAACGACAGGATACATATTTATGTTGGCAGGAGGTGCAGTATCATGGAAGAGCGAGAAACAGAAATCTATATGTTCTTCAACCATGCAAGCGGAGTTTGTAGCATGTTTTTCAGCGCTACTCAAGCTATTTGACTCCGGAACCTCATTAGGGAGTTATCAGTTTATGATTTTGTGGATAGGCCTATACAGCTGCATTGTGACAATAACTCTGCAGTGTTGTTTATTAATAACAATAGAAGTCTCAAAGGGTCTAAACACATGGAGGTCAAGTTTTTGACCATAAAGGAATCAGTGCAGAATGGTGACATTGCAGTAGATTATATTCCTACAGATGATATGATTGCAGATCCACTAACTAAAGGCCTATGCCCATGTGTTTTTGATCGACATGTCATTAGTATGGGCCTAGGAGCATCTTGGGATGCCGTTATTTAGTGGGAGCTGTGTTTCATTTTTCCTTGAATAAAGTTTACATCTATTTTGTTACAATTTAGTAACACTTTGATATATATATATATATATATATATATGTGTGTGTGTGTGTGTGTGTGTGTGTGTGTGTGTGTGTGTGTGTGTCAACTTTTGCATTCAATAAAATATTTTTTTGAATTGATTATTATTATGTTGAATATATATTGTTAAAAGTCTCAAGGTATTACTTAAACCTTGAGTGGAGGCTAGGGGCATCCGGTTATTAGCCTTGTGCATATGTCTTGTGATACATAAAGAAAGGTTAACCATAAGGACAAGACATATGTAGGTTCATTAGAACCATAAAGCATTCTCTAGTGGCACAAGTTTTAGTGACACCTAAGGTAAGAGAATGGTGACCGACAAATGGGATCTCTCTTTGAGAGATGTTATCCATTTGACACACTACCATATTGAATCCATATCAATAAAGTTGAGAGCACTCGTGACCATGGAAGGCTCTATGTGTATACATGCAGTTACCACCATGATTCGGTGTTTAAGACTTTATGGAATAGAATTGACTATTAAGAATTATCTCTGGACCAATGTGCGCACATACAATACGATTTCAATTAATATGGTCCAAGTGGGAGAATGTAAGAGTTTTTCTAATTATGGACTATATTAATTGATATTGTAATTTACCGTTTAACGTTTACCGTTTTACGGGGTTTGGTCTAAGGTGAGATAGAAGGTTTCTTAATTAGTCTAATATGGGCTGGCTAGTGTGGGCCGAGTTGAGCTTGGCCCGTAATGAGAGGGACTGGCTAGAAACTCTATAAATAGTGCTCAAGTCTCTCCTTTAACCCTAATTCTCACATTATCCTCACCTAAGGGGCATTTACCTAACGCTACACGTGAGGGGGCCGCTTCATTGAGCCAGTGATACGGGGGGCAATAGAGGAGAAGGACTTGCGCGTGGAACATTGTGTTTCCGCTTCTGCTTCAAGAACAATGGATCCCAAATTAGGTGCGTTAATCTTTCTACTCGATCATGCATGTTCTTGTTCTAGTTATGGAGATCTTGGGGTTACGCAATTTGCGTCCAACAAAAATTTCTTCTGATTTTCCATAAGCAAATAAAAGATGGAAAAAAGCCCATATTTCTTGGAGTAAAGGCGTTGATTGTAATTGACTCATTCGAATTGATGATTTCATCAATCTCATTTGACTGCCTCTCCTAACATCCACCAGATGCAAATCTCACAAGCGTGCGCATAAGCATGGAGTTTTTCTTGGTATGCCATGACCGATAACAATGAAAAAAGAATGTCAACAGAGAGAAATGATTTCCTCTAAACAATTACAGCTGTAAATATACATGGCGAAATTCCTCTCTTCACGAGTCAATCGTAGAAATGAAGTTCATTTCACCTTCTCTGTCACGGGATGAACACCCGAAGATAAGCAGAACAAAAAGAAGAACAGAGTCTTTTTTCCCCCAGAAATTCTATTAATTCCTCAAGGTAGATCACATTAAGGGTCATTAGGTGAATACAGTTCAAGAGCATGCCAATCACACGAGGAATATGTAATAGACAAACTACAAAGAGGTAAAATAAACCAACTGCAGATCTAACCAAGAAGCTCTGTTAAAAAAAACCAAAAATCATTTAATACCGGTGCCTTAACAATACGAATACGGCAACCAATCAAAGAATAAGAACAAGAACATGTTTACATGTAGACCTACTGAAAAAATGAAGCAAGAAGAAACGACGTGGAAGCAAGCCTCCAAGATGTAACGAAGCGAACCACCGGTGAGAAACATGTTGATATGTCTTTTTGCCACTGTTGGAATCCGATGCGTCTCCAAATGTTGTAGAAAGGAGGAGATGGTCCATCAACTCAATCAAATGGAGGGCATTTCTTAAAAAAGATCGTTAATGACCTCTTTAAATTGGAAAAAAAAAAGATGCAGATATTTACAAAAGAGAACAAAGACTAAATGAGTAAGTTTGAATAGGTGTGATCTATTTCAAGATGGGCAGTTCTCGCTCTGGAACTGAAATGGCCCACTAAAAACCAGTTCCAATTAAAACTAGGAATTGGCTGTTAGTTCCATAGACCCAGCTAGGAATCAGAACGTTGGTTCAATCCAGTTTTCGGGTGGGTCCATGGCTAGAGGCGACTGAAAGTGGCAGCAACAAAGGGAGCAACAACACTAGAGGCAATCTAGAGCAAGAGTGAGAGACAGAGAGAGGGATTGATGAGGCTAGAGGCCACCGAGAGAGAGATAGGGAGGCGAGGCCGTGAGATAAGTGAGATGAGAAATGGGGAGAAAGCTGGGACTCTGATTTGAAAGGTTAGAACTTAAAAAATTATTATATATGTATATATCAATTCAAGTGAGTGGGAGGGTGGTTCCACAGCTAAAATCGAGAAACGGATTAGTACTCACTGATTTCAGTAAATTAGAACTAGAACCGGATCGATTCCTATAGGAATTGCCGATTCTAGACAGTCCCCTAGTTTTTTTAACACATCCCTAAGTAAAAATGTATATATAATGGTTATTTGATTTTCAACAATTTTTTTATCATTCTTTTTGAATGACTAATTTTCTAATATGTTAACTGGGATTATATTTCCAGTTTGTCCCACTCTACTCTGAGATGCCCCCTTACAAATACAGAGGTGCTCTCAACATTGGGTTCCAGTTATCCAACACGGTTAGAATCCTGGTTGCTAATGTCCTCAACTACTTCGCGAAGATCAAGGGCGGTTGGGGGTGGTGCCTGAGCCTCGGCCACTCGTGGCCCCCGCCCTCATTGTCACCATCAGGTCCTTCGTCCTCCCAGATACCCCAAACTTGATGATTGAGCAGGGCAAGCGCGAAGCAGCCAAGGCGGAGCTGAAGCGTATCGGCGGCGTTGAGAACGTCAATGGGGAGTTCGACGACCCGATAACGGCGAGTGAGGAGTGGAAGCGAGTGGAGCACCCTTGGATGAACCTCTTGCAGAGGTAGTACAGGCCTCACCTCAGCGTGGCGATACTGATTCCCTTCTTCCAGCAGCTCACCGGCCGATCAACGTGATCATGTTCTATGCCCGTCTTGTTCAACACCCTGGGGTTCACGAACAACACCTCACTCATGTCCGCCGTGATCACGGGGCTCATCAATGGCGGCGCCACGTGGGTCTCAATCTACGCGGTTGATAAAGCGGGTAGGAAAAACCGTTTCTAGAGGGTGGAGCTCAAAGGCTGATCTGCCAGGTACTTGATCTTATGACTTTTGCTACGACCAGATTATTTTGCAATCACTTTGTTTAGTGCATCAGACATATGGTTAAATGTCATAACAAGCAATTTTTTAGTAGTCACTCAATTCCTAGACATTATTAAGTAATCCTATCACATATACTTAAATGAATTTTAATTATTAGATACGATGAGAACATCGTTTCCAATGGTTCATTCATATTCAAAATTATTTATATATTCTATTCATGTTTATAATTTCTTTTGTTTATTTGACACTATATTCGGTCCTTATCATCATGATACATCCCTGAAAATTGAGCATATAGATGCGCAATTATACTATTCATGTTCAGATTGTTGTAGCATCGGCGATTGGTGCGAAATTCGGAGTGGACGGGAATCCAGGCGAGTTGCTCAAGTGGTACGCGGGCATCGTGGTGGCCTTCATCTGCACCTACGTGGCCGCGTTCGCCTGGTCATGGGAGCCGCTCGGGTGGCTCGTGCTGAGCGAGATCTTCCCCCTGGAGATCCGGTCGGCCGCCCAGAGCATCTCGGTCAACATGGTCTTCACGTTCATGGTGGCTCGGGTCTTCCTCAACATGCTCTGCCAATTGAAGTTCGGGCTGTTCCTGTTCTTCGCCTTCTTCGTGCTTGCCATGTCCATATTCAACTGCTCCTTGCCCAAGACGAAAGACATCCCGATCGAAGAGATGGGCATGATGTGGAAGAAGCACTGGTACTGGTCTAGATTCGTTAGTGACAAGAATGTTACTGAAGGAGGGATCGAGATGGGTTACGGCAGATAGAACTCGAAACTTATTCTGTCGTTTCTAAAGGAGGGATCGGGATTGAGATGAGCAACCATAGGAGGGAACCCGCAATATGTGTGAGTGAAGAATTTTGCAAGATATGGACAATATTTTCCTTTGTTTCCAGTTTGTCGTGGCGAATTATTTTTCTGTGTTTAATTCATCACAACAAATTAGTGAAGTTGCAATAGCGATACGGTTCGTCACTTAACCAAACAAAATTGATTTACTATGATTGATGAACAAATTGCAATTTTCAAACTTGCATCTAATAGTTTTTATAAGTATTGAATGAGCTCATATAGTCCTTGATTTGACCCTATGTAAGGAGATCTTGTGCCATTGCAAACGTTTTCTACAGATTTCTCACTACTTGTGCTTGTCATTTGGTACAAGTTCTATCGATAAATCGAATCGATTTGCTATTACACAACTGAAAAAAAAAAAAGGAGGTTTATGGAGCTAATCTTCAAAGCTCATCAGAATCTAGACACAAGTTTAAATAGGTCTTCAACTTATTTTGACACCTTTACTGTTTACATAGGACGAGTTCAACCGAAGTTGACCTCATTCGATGGTAGAGATTTCACAAATACCACACGAATCAAGTTTATGCCATAAGTTTTGGGAATCAATAGGGGTCAGGCCATGCATGATTGCATCACCATGGAGCCAAAATACTTTTGCCAGCTTCAAGTTCTTTTAGGAAATATACTGGGATATCGGCAGAGAATGCAATTTATATCTTTATGGCTTCTCATTTAGCCTCCCGATGATCGCAGCATTCAACCACATTCAAACTTTCTCGGCTCTTTGCACTCAAGCTAGACTTAGCAATTCGCCTCAAGCATTCCTCTTGGTAACTCTTCTTCAGAATGCTTCGGGCTTGCCTAATCTTGTTGGAAATAAGAGTGGATATAATGCAGGTAATTTGTGGTTTAACTTAGGTTGTGACTGAAAATGCAATGAAATTCGGCTAAGAATGACTTGCTGCATTCTCAGAATATTCCTTCCGTTGATGACCTTCAGAGGCAAGTCAGACAAACAGCAAAACATAGATCTGAAGGCTGTGTTGAGTTGAAGTAACTTCTAGAATTCACCGGCAACATTGCATTGCTTCGGGTGTCTCTTGATGATTTAAGTTGGAAGTCTGTTGCTAGGTCAGTATCAAGCAAGTCTTTTTTTTTTCAGGAAAAGGTGACCGGCTCCGCACCACCCACGACTAACGATCCAAGATTGGTGAGCATGTTGCCAAAGCCTCATCAAGATGTTGGCAACTAGAAAGTCTCTCCATATGAGATATACCATAGCTAGGCAATGCAACGAGAGTTGTTCGGAGAACCAAGCAATAAAGTCGTTAGTTGGGGCATTAGTATGAATTGTTGTACGTTGGCTAAACCCATTGGTTGCAGTAACGTGGGCTTCTTGTCGGCATTAGCGTGAATTCTTGTCTTTTGTCTGATGGCTGAGCCCATTTGCTTGTGATGATTGCATAACCTATCCAGAAAAGAGGAAAAAAGTACTAGCACATGATATTATGTTTACCATTTGATGGCATTGGGTCGAATCGATCAAGAATTTTCTCTATGTTTTTCCTAAACAGAACATACAGCCTCTCCCTATAGATGTTTTTTTTTTTTTTTTTTTTTTTTGGTGACTTAAGGAAGTCCGCACGGCCGGCAGTCGGAGGTAAACCACTGGGGGCGACACGTGTTAGCGGCCGACAGCCGGAGGTAAACCATTGGGGGCGACACGTGTTAGCCACTACACACGTGTCACCGGGTAAGTCGCCAAAAGACTCAAAGCTAGCCTTCCTGCAACTTACGTTGCAAGAGCTTCAAACACTAGACCTCCTCGATGGAAGTCTAGCGCCTACCTAGCTGAGCCACCACGGTAGGTGGTCTTCTCTGTAGATGTTTCATATTGTTTGCTATCAAAAATTTGTTACCTTAACCCTCAAGATGAGTCACTCATGGCCATTCTTGTAGATGTTTCATATCGTTTGCTATAAAAAATTTGTTACCTTAACCCTCAAGATGAGAGTCACTCATGGCCATTCTACATAGCATATCCCAAGATGGGGCGTCAAGTCAAGCAAGCATAACAAAGAATATAATCCATCCGTCCTTGTTCTTGAAGCTATCCCTCGCATCACCGACAAAACTATCTCGCTAGCTGTATGGCTGCCCGAGCTGCCATGTCTAGGTCGTCGGAACACTATCCTCCTTTATCGGTGGGATAGACCATTGTCGTGTGATACGAGTTTGATTAATGGAATGAACCATTGACATGAAATACAACGAGTTCAATTATTGAATTGAACTAGTGATACTGTTTTGATATTATGGACAAACAGGAAATTATGCTATTGATATAGCCAGTTTGAAATATTACATAATTCATTTTATTCTTCCAATTTGTTATATGTTGGATTGACATAAATGAGTCATGTCATTGAGTTCTAAATATGTAAAGTGGAGGCTCGATTTGCTTATAAGATATGTACTATTCACTAAGCTTTGGTTGCTCACTTCTCTTTCCCAATCTTTTTAGGTTTCTTACTTAGTGGCCATTAGAGTGAGAGCATTGGGCTTTTAGAGTTGGAATGTGGTGGTTCGAGGTTATGCCTTTCGAGTGTAAGGACGGCTGTGTCATCTCCATCCCTTTAGGATTTGGGGTGTGACCCTAATATTGTCACTTTAGGCTCTTATTTAAAATAATATTCACTTTAGAACCTTATTTTAGAAACTGAAGGGACTTCAAGCCCTCATTTAAAATAGGATCAACTTCAAGTCCTTAATTGAGAAGATAAATGTACTTCATACCCTTATTTTAGAAACTTTTAGCGAACTTTTTTTTTTTCCTCTTTTTTTTTTCCCTTCCTTGTTCCTCCTTCCTCTAGCCGGTAGTAGTGAGCACTGGCGAGGCTCATCCCCACTGGCCACTATCGTGGGTGAGCCTCACTTAGTGATGGTGAGGCCCTGTTAGATTTGGCGAGGCCATAACTTGCTCATGGTTGGCGAGGCTTGCTCATGCTAGAGACTGCATGAGGTCACACCCTTCAACCCCACGAGCTTTGGTGAGGCACGACCTCATCAGATTTGGTGAGGTAAGGCATCATTCATGGCTAGTGAGGCTTGACTCTCACTAGATTGGCAAGTGCGAGTGTCGCCTAGCCATTGGCAACCTTGGCCAGAGGTTGCATAGTGGCAACCGGCTAAAGGAAGGAGGATGAAGTGAAGAAAAAAAGAAAGAAAAAAAAAGAAAAAATTAATAAAAATAAGATAAAAACAAAATATTATATGTTAGCATCCACTAAACAGTTAGCCAAAATTAGGTGAATGGACTAAATTGACACAATTGTAAAAAGTTTAGGATTAAGTTAATAAAAAATAAAAAAAGGTTTATGACTGAATTGGAAAAATTACAATAGGTTTAAAATTGTTTTTGTAATTTTTTCTGGAATTTTCCCAACCTGAGTGGATAAGCTCTAGGCCTGCAATTGAAGAGAAAAGCTGCAACGGTGGCCAATATTCCTCTGCCCATTTAATTTCCAACCTATTTTCTTGTTCTCCCTTTTTTTCCTTTCTTATTATGGAATATCAAATGGCAAGTGAATTACCAAAAAAGTTCTAATCGTGTTGAACTTTGTGCTAATAATCTACACCTTTCAATTTGGCCAATTAAATCCTAACTCTTTTTTTTACCAAAAATATAAAAACCTAACACCTTTAATGATTTGCCAAAGTATGGATGTTGACCATCCTACGTGGTATGACCGATGCCGACGTGGCTAATTATATAATTTTTAAATAATTTATCTAATTTTTTCTACTTCTTTTCCCTTTTTGTGTTAGTCGCCGACCATCAGGTGGTGAGAGTTGACCTCACTTGGCGAGGTTCGGCCTCAACAAATTTTGCAAGACTGGTCCATGCCCAAGAGAGGCCTAATGAGGGTTGGCTTGGCCAAATCTGGCGAAGGGGTCCTCAGCGGCTCTCACCCTCGCCCTTACCAGCACTTGCTCTCACCCATGCCAAGCTCAGAAAGGGAAGGGAACAAAATGAAAAAAAAAAAAAAAAAGGAAAATAAAATTTTAAAATATTATTGATAAATCATAAAAAATTATTCATGTCAGTGCTAATCGTGTCACCTAGGATGTCCAGCGTCCAGCTTCAATGATTTCTTACCAAAATTAGCCGGATAGACCGCATTGGCAAATTATCTAACGGTTTAAAACTTGGTCAAATTAAAATTTTAGTACTAAATTGATAAAAGTTCAATAAATTTAAGAATTTATTGGTAATATTCGCTCAGACTGTGCCATGGACGCAAAGCCAAAGCGTCGCAACTCGCAAGCTTGGGAGAGAGGTAATTGCTTGGGATTCTGACTGGGTCAATGTAAGCTCCTCGGACTAGTTAAATTCTAGTTGGTTCACGCCAAAACGGGGGGTTCTCGAGAAATTCCTTAATTATTGTCCAACTGGAACAATTTCCATTAAAAATGTCATCTCATCCTCAAATCTTGTTTCCGCATTCTCTTATGAGATATATATATATATTTTTTTTTTTCTTTCTCAATTTTGTTATTATTTTGGATCTTCTCCAGTTCAGATAAAGTCATTCACATAATTACATGGCGGAAGAAATTGTATATGTCAAGAAAATCAGCCTGAAGCATTTTTCTATAGTGAAATTCATTAGATAAAGTAAGATTGGGTTATTGATTACTCGTCATTTTCTTTTATTTGAATGAGCTGGTCAAATTGGAGATTAATTAACTTTGTTTTGTGCTTGCTTTTCTTCATCTTCATGCAAGGAATACGAATTTCATTTTCCAACAAAAGGAGCAAGGCAAGAATAAAGAATAAACAGGAAGAAACCCAAGGAAATGCATTTGGAAGTGCATTGGCTACAATAAAACTTCTCAGGATTGTCTATTTCTAGCATCAAGATAAGAATAATTCGGGGGAGAGAACCCGGATTTCATTTTCCAACAAAAGGAGCAAGGCAAGAATAAAGAGAGAAAAGGAAGAAACCAAAGGAAAATGCACTCAGATTGGGTACAGTAAAACTTCTAAAGCTTGTCTATTTCTGACACCAAGATAAGAATAATGCAGAAGAGAGAATTATGTAAATTTTATATAATACTATATTATCATGTAGAGTGAGTGGCATTATTTATAAGCATTATGAAATGACTATATTAGATAATAATATTTAATGATATCAATTATAATTAATCAAAAATATGGGAAGATATTTTTATAATCTGAAAAGATATGCAGAATCGAGAGTTATGGAAAATCTCCTATCTATATAACATCCTCAAATTCCAAGTGACGCAAAAGCAGTCACTTGTGGATTGGAGAAAAGATCTTAAAAAAACACTCGGTTCAATGATGCTTGTTGAGGCCGACCAAGCTCGGGCGTCTAGTCCATCGAGTAAGGCAACAGTTCTCTTTAGGCACAACAACTGGTTTCGGCCTGCCATGGCCTCGTCAGGAGAGTGGCATCAGCTCCCGACCAGTTTGTGCACGGGAGGCCTACCCCGTCTTTAGAGCTCCTAAGTGATATAATCCTTCTATCCTAGAACTTCTAGCACCAACCGTCCTGACGCCACTCCCACGGACCAGTTGTGTTCTACCCTTCTGCCTCATACTCTTCACCAGATAACCCCAAGCACCACTCACAAGTGTCACGAGTACGGGAGGATTCACGGACCGTGACATTCTCCCCCACTCAATTCGCAACGCCCTCGTTGCGATCTCTGCTCTGTCGCTTCCTTGCGTAAGTTAACCATTGATGTGCCACTTTTGGGAATTCACATCGAACGGTCACGCTCGCCCAACAAAACAGGTCTTGTTCCATTGGTGGCCTCTTTTGATCTCAGCCGCTCGGCCCTTCAGTCACCTGCGCTTTTTGGCAAGTGTGGCATTTTTCGCCAACCACATCTTTTGGCAGCACCCTTTTAGCCTAACCAGCATCTTGACCCCAGCAGACCAATGGAGGTTCTTTTCTTGTTGAAAACGTGATAGTAGACCTCTTCTTCGAATTCACCGATCGATCCAAGAACGTTGTCCCCATTTAGCAAGGGTTTGGTTCTTCTCTAACTCGCATTCCGCTCGATGAGAAGCCGACTCGTCCTAGCACCCATCCACTGGGACTTATCTGCTTGACCCGCACTTGAGCAAGGAGTCCGATTCTCCGACTTGCTCACTCGCTTACTAGAGGGATTCCTGCTCTGATACCACTTGTCACGGGCCGATCGATTGGGATCGTGACCGCGCGGTGACTCGGGCACTTTAGGATCGGAATGGATCACCAAAGCACCTAAGCCAAGCCTTACACAGTCGAACGCTCACTCGCTCGCCTTACCCGGATCGTAGAGAGAGAAAAGATCTAGAGAGAAGAGCTCTGGAAAGAAGACTTGCTTTGTATTGCGGAAGTAGTGGATGATTACAAATGAAGGAGGACACCCCTTTCATAGTTGAGGGCCTCAGATTACATCCATTGATCTAGAATTATATCGGCGGATGAGATCGCACCGCCTCAACTACCGACATAATGTCAACTACCATCTACCGACATAAATGAAAGGAACAGACTCCCGTAATATGACTCAATGACGGTATCGCCCGCCCTTGCAATGTTCGGGGAGAAGGCTCGGTGGGAATCCGAGTGACAGCAGGAGGACCACGGGCGAGTTGGGGTCGACTCTGGGGAACCTCTCGGGTCGTCCATCTTTAGTCCCGTGACATTCTCCCCCACTCATTCGAGCGACGTCCTCGTTGCTCTCAGCTTGGCAGGCAGCCTTGCGGGCTTTGGCACGATCTCTCTTGTGCTTGTTTCTCTTCGCTCGGACGCTCACGAACGAGGGACCGCATCCTTCTATGATGAAGTCGGACTTGGTGCGCGGCTCGGTCTTTGGCTTGGACGACGCACGCGGTGCGCACTCAACCTCAGGGAAGAGCGATTGGATGGGCATGTCATGAGTCGGAGTAGGATCCAACTCGACCTTCGGTTTTACCTCGGACAGCTTGTTGATGCGCATGACGGCCTTCAAGCTCTTGTCGAGGCGTCGGATCGACGCGATGGTCTTGGTGTCGACCACCCCTTTGATCATGGGGATCATCGACAGGCACTTTTGATCGAGGATCATCATACACTTCGTCCTCATGTCGATCATGGCTCCCACACTCTCGAAGAATTGCATGCCAAGTATGAGATCATAATCGTCAAGAGGGATTACCTCAAATGCCATTTGACCCTTCCATCCGCCAATCTTGACGTCCACGTCGGGTGTTTCTCCAACGCCATGGAAGTCGCCCGAATTGATGGGCTTGTACGACTTCCCGGATGGCTCCACGTGAAGTCCCAAGACCTTTGCAACCTCGGTCGACATGAACATGTTGGATGCGCCGGTGTTGACCAAAGCGTAAAGCATTCGGCTGCCCACTTCGACCTCTACAAAGAACATGTCGATGTTTGGAGCGATTCCCTCTTCTTTGGTCGGCGATCAGGCTTGGACTGAGTTGATCTTCCTCACAGCTCCAATCCAGATTTGCCGCTTGTCTTCTTTGGGCTCCTCCTTCTCTTCCTCAATGGCAAGGAGGGCGTTGATTCGACCCTTCTTCGGGCACTTTTGGGTCCAGTGCGGACCTTTGCAAATAAAGCAAGGAGAGGGCGGAGGTTGATCGAACTTACTCGCTTAGTCGATCGGTGGTCGACCTCTTTGGAAGGACGGCTTAGAAGTCCCTTCTCCCCATGTTTTGGCTCGGCTGCCTTGATCATGCGCGCCTCGGGGAGTGCTTCTCATGTCGTCTTCGGGTCAATCTGATCTCCAATCTCTTGCTCAGTTGTTCCTCGGCTCAACCTTGGTGAGGTCGTCGAGAGACTCGGCCACGCTCAGCGCACGCGCTAGGCTACTCACGTCCCGCCGCTTCAACTCGAGCTGTGCCCATGGCTTGAGTCCATCCATGAACACTCCGAGAACCTCCTCTTCGCTCAGGTTGCGAATCTGGAGTTTGAGTTCCATGAACTCTTTCACGTATTCTTGGATCGCACCTCTTTGCTCGAGGCGATGGAGCATGCTTCGGGCTTCTTGTTGAGCGAACTCGGGGAAGAAATAGTCGTGGAATTCCCTCATGAATTCATCCCACGTGTTCACGAGATCAGTGCCGCATCGAATCTCATCGCACCTATTGCACCACCACAGCATTGCCGTATCAGATAGGAACAAGGAAGCGGTTCGTACCTTGGTCGACTCATCTCGGATGTTGACGGCGCCAAAGTATTGTTCCATGCTCCATATGAAGTTGTCCACCTCTTGGGTGGACCGGTTGCCTTTGAACTCCTTTGGCTTGGGCACCGCTTGAGTAGGCACCGCACCGTTCGTGATGCTCAGCTTGCATAGGGCGAGCTCAGTCTTGAGCTCTTGGATCTCCGCCTTCATGGCTTTGACCTTGTCCCTACACGGGCTTACCTCCTCGATTATTTGGACGCGCTTGTTCAAACCATCGATCGATGCTTCGAGAGCTTCGTCCTTGTCGAACAATGAAGCCATGGCTTGGTTGATGCCGGTCGTGAAGTCTTCACGGAGCGAGCCCTCAACCTCCATGATCCGGTCTCGCACATCGTCAAGACCTTCCATGAGTTCGAGCACGGCACTCCGGACCTTCCCGATCTTCTCATCGAACGTAGCCGCAGCATCCACCGAGGCATCTCTCTTCTTTGATTTGCTGCGCATGTCCTTGACTGGCACAGCCTCTCCAACTATATTCGCATCTTGGCTTGACATTCTTTCAAACAGCTGGCGCTCTTCAATCTCTTGGAAACGGATCTCTCTTTAGCTCTGATACCACTTTGTCACGGGCTGGAAGTTTCCTTGGCCTTAGAAACGACCCGCGGGCGCCTAGCGAGCGGAATTCGCTAGGCCAGCCCTTTCTTTAGCTGTTCCACGAACGATACGGTGAATGATTCTTCGTGCGAGATCCTACCACGCCCAGCTTCGCTCGGGCGTCTAGTCCATCGAGTAAGGCAGCAGTTCTCTTTAGGCACAACAACTGGTTTCGGCCTGCCATGGCCTTGTCAGGAGAGCGGCATCAGCTCCCGACCAATTTGTGCACGGGAGGCCTACCCCGTCTTCAGAGCTCCTAAGTGATATAATCCTTCTATCCTAGAACTCCTAGCACCAACCGTCCTGACGCCACTCCCACGGACCAGTTGTGTTCTACCCTTCTGCCTCATACTCTTCACCAGATAACCCCAAGCGCCACTCACAAGTGTCACGAGTACGGGAGGATTCATGGACTGTGACACTATGCTATCATCTGGTGTCCTAAAGAGAGAACTGGTTGAATTGTGCAAGCTAAGCATGGTTGTGGTTCAGGCTATGCGACTATAGAATAGGCTAAAGTGGCTAGTCTCTTTGCAAGAGGCTGACATGGTTGCGTGGTATCCTACAAAGAGAATTGTGTAATTTATGTATATTAATATATAGTGATGAATAGTGTATGAGCCTATCTATGGAGTATCAGAAAAATCCTAAACTTATAGCGTCAGTGCCACTATATTCTTAAATATTTTAATTGTGTCAATTAAGTCATAAACCTTTTAATTTAAAGCCAATTAATTTTTTTCATCTAATTTTAGTAAGATATTACTAATGTGGACTTTGGTTGTACTACATAACATGATTAGCATTGATGTTGAAATTTTTAATAATATTTTTAAATTTTTTGAATTTTTCAATCATTTTTTTTCTTTTTTTCTTCCCTCCTCTTTCCTCTGATGGCCGGTATGGCCATGGCTGGCAAGGGTCTGCCTCATCAGGGCAAGGGCAAACATTGGCAACGCCACCCTAGCCTAAGCGAGGGTCAATGATGCTTGTTGAGGCCGACCAAGCATGGGCAAGGGTTGGCCTCCCCAAATTTGGTGAGGTTGTCCTGTAAAAAAAAAAAACAGAGAGAAAAAAAGAGATAAAAATTTAAAAATTATTTAAAAATGTTTACATCAACACTGGTTGTGTCATATGGGATTGCTGGCATCCATATTAGCAATATTCGGTCAAAATTAGTAGAAATGACTAACTTGTTGCTTGTTAAAAAAATTTAGGAACAAATTGATACAATTAAGAGGATTATGACTAAATTGGTACTATGGAAAATGTTTAAAACTTTTCTGAGATTTTTCCCTTCTATTTATAGGTTTTATGATATGACTATATAAAATAATAAAATATTATATCAATCATAATCAATCATGAAATGCGTAACCAAGAGATACATGTATGATTCAGAGAGATATGGAGAATTGAGGGACATATGCAAAATTCCCTAGATGTACATCCTTGACAAAGAGAACTGACTCGGAACGTTTTTCTATGCCATTACCTAACGAAACTGTATTGGATATGTCTCCTTATTGGGGTCTGTTCGTTACTCTTGGAGTTTCGAGAATTCCAAAGATAAATATGCCCAGAATAACAAATTTATATATAACCTAATTTAATATATCATTCGTTATTATATAACTTAATTTACAACTTAAGATATATCCAACCATAAAAATAAAAATAAAAATAAAAATGTGTTTTATGAATTCAACTTACATTTTGTCATTACTGTGGCTTATTGTCCTTGTTCTTCCCTAATACACTAACTTTTCAAACCATTCTTAATATACAACTAACCCTAGTTAATTGATTATTTGTTTTTAAAAATTCTATGAGAATGGGTTTTCCAATTGTCGTAGCAAATATAATCTATTTAGGAGAAAAGGAAGACCAAAAGAGAGCCGCCTGACAATAGTTCATATTTGATCTCACGATTGATGATGATCGATCGATCAGCAGGTGACGTGTTCATCGTCGGCCATCCAACGGCTCATACAGCCGTCCGCAACTTTGCCTCATGTGAGACGAGCCCTCTTTCGTTTTCAATTATTAAACTCAGAAATAAACTAGACCATGTAACATATGACCGTCACCAGGACTTGCCGCTCCAGCTTGGTTCCATGACCTTTTAAAATCTCTACACGTCCCTCACATTTTTCACGGTTGCACTACACTTCTCGTATCCTTCCAATTCTCTCTCTAGCTATTGAAATCCCAGCAAGAGATTCACGTTGATTCTACAATTTAACTCGGCATGGACAACAATCGAGGAGGTCGTCAAGCAACCGCTGAGGAACATGGGATCAAGCTCATGAAGCAGGAGTTAGCGTATGACATGTCCCAAGATATTGTGGCAGCGCTGCAATGTTTGAATGAATCCCCAGGCGGAAGCACATGTACCATCTTCAGAACCCCTGAGGCGATTGGAGGAGGTATTGCCAAGGCATGCCGGCCTCGCATCGTCTCTATTGGCCCATACCACCATGGGGAGCAGCAGTTGCAGATGCTTCAGAAGCACAAGTGGAGATACCTCCACACCATGCTGGACCAAACTCAACCGCACAGTGTCGGCCTCGAGGACCTCATCAATACAGTGGCACTGAAAGTGGAAATGATCCGGCAGTGCTATTCGGAGAGCACTGAGTGTTTCAACGGACCTGATCTTGTGAAAATGATGGTTGTTGATGGATGCTTCATCATTCAGTTTCTCCATCAAATCGCAGGGGTCATGGCAAGAGACAGACATATGGATCCCCCATTAAATAATTCATACGTGTTGTATTCCGTTGCACGGGACCTTCTTCAGCTTGAGAACCAGGTCCCATACTTTGTTCTCGAGGATTTGTTTGAAACAACGAATGTTCCAGAATTAACGTGGTCCTTGGCCAATCTTGCCTCCTATTTCTTCAGCTGTTTCGATTTAGGACCCGGCTATGTCTTGGAAAGACAGATCAATAAAAAAGAAGTGCATTTACTCGATTCATTTCGTCTGAGTTTAATACCTTAGAGTCAACAAGACAGTCCAGTAGAGAAGAGTTCATACTGTCCTTTGATTAGATCTGCCTCCGAGCTCCGTCGAGTGGGAATTGGATTCAAGCAAGGGCAAGCCAGCACCTTCCTGGGGATCAAATTTGACAATGAACGCAGAACCGTCAGAATTCCACAAATAGAAATAAATGATGATCTCAATTGCATCCTCCCAAATATGGTTGCTTTTGAACAGTGTCGTGGCCAAATGGACGGGCACATAACCGCCTATACCACATTCATGGGATGCCTCATTCAACAGCTTTTGCGTGACTGTAAAGTCATATCGAATTACGGTATGAGCAACCAGGATGTTGCACGCTTCTTCAGTGACGTCTGGAAGGACGCTATTATAGACATCCCTGATACCTATCTAGCGTCGCACTTTTCATTTTTAAATGAGTCTTTTAAGTATGAGTGGGCTCATCTTTGCTGGGCACAACTCCTAAATGCTTTTCATGACAACCCATGGTCAACTCTTTCGGGCTTAGCTGTTGTAGTTACGCTTGTAGGCATCATTCAAATAGTGTATGCCGTGTTGCAGTACTATCATCCCAAGTAGCAGGAAGCATATAAAAGCCGTGTCTTCCAATTTCATTCCATATATATAGAGTACGTTTTTAGTGAATCTTTTGAGTTGTTGATACTTCCCTTGACCATATCAATCTTGAGTATGTGGATTAACAGTTATCATGACTAAAGTGGTGATCACTAAGGGAGAGCACAAGCCGGTGATCCCATTTCGCCCGGGAATCCAGAACTTACTCCACCCTAGGCCTAGCCACTACCGAGTTTCATGGAACTAAGGACCGAATCAGCTGGTTAAATGGTGTTCTATAACTAATAAAACCAAAGTTACACAACAAAAAAGTTGTATTGGTGCAAAACCATCGTTATTTTACTAGCCATGTTAAATACTTGTGTTACAAATAAATGAACCTTTCCACCCAAAAAAGAGCCCAATGCATCACAAAATGCGTCTCTACCATTGTCAACCTATTCTCGAGTTGTCTCTTCCAAATACCGAAGTTGTCGCCCAGTTCATTGCAATGTAGAACCTGTTCCTCTAGCTGACTACCCTTGTGAGATAAGCTGAATGCCAAACCAGCCAGCTCATGAATCCTATGTGCAATATCCCCTTCGCGTCCTGCATAAAAGACTGTTTGCATAAGTGACGACAATTGATTCCATGAATCAGAGAGTACTAGGTATTGGGAAAGAAAACCATAAGTTTCGCATGGTAGCATGTTATGCACCTTAGACTGGCGTAAATCGACGAGCGCCTTGTAACGCCCAACAGAAGCCATGCTTCCCAAATGCCTGCACGCGAATGGGTCTCCTAGAGGTATGTCTTTTAAGCAAAATGCCTTCCCTCCATTTTGCTTCCCTATCCTACGAAACAGCTCCTCCAAGAATTTCCCTTTCCTTTCCGCGACCTGTTTCAGAAATCAGTATTCATATTATTTCCCAGGAAAGAAACCCTTTATGCAATGAGAAAGAGATACCGAATGACCAATTACAGTTTCAAAGGGAAGGATTCATGCCACATCTTGTACAAAGTAGAGCAAGGAGATGAAGATTGTCGATCAAACGAGTGGAGATCAAACGAAAAGCAACAGCGACAAATCTTCAAAGGAGTCAGATTGGTTGACTGGATCTGAGCTAAAGCACTAGCCTCGTCTCTTCAAGAAAACTCGATCACATATTATTTGACTATGAGATTTATTTGCTCTTTATATGTGTGTGTGCGGCATCTCTCAATCTTTGACTTTAAGCTTTTGGGTTGGATTAGCCAACACACTCTGATATGAAATAGTTGAGAGGACATATCATTTACTTAGAAGATGGTCAAATGCTAAAATGAGATTATCACGAAGTTGTTGATTTAAGCGGCAAAGGAGAGAAAAGAGATCTTTTCTCCTCACGTTTCACCAGCGGGATTAGGGAAGTTCAAGTGACTTGACAAAATCTGAGGGTCCAATGCTGGCGGACCAGACTAGGAGAGCGTATGGAACATCTGTCCCATCATTCAGCACGATTTTCTTCGCATGAACCTCTTTCACCGGGCCTCTTTTAAGATGAACTCCTGACTAAGCATAGCGAGCATTAGATCAGCAACACAATGAACTGCTAGAAAAGATGACGGTAGCTTGAGAAAGAAAATCAACTTACCCTTGTTAAGATCATTAATCATTGAGAAACTGTAAGTGAAAACAATGAGCATCTTCTTCTATTCATGAAACTTTGAAGGTTGCTCTGTAAGCGCAATTCATATAGTTGTAGAATTAAAATACCTGGATTTTCGGAGAGCATGAGGTTCAACAAAAGCCTCTTCCTGATTTCTTGGACATGATTCACCTCACGAAGCAAGTAGGCATGTTCCTTGATCGGTAAGCAATGGGATTTAGCAAAAGAGAAAATCCTAAGGGAAAAACATGGTGGATTTGGAACAACTAGTGTTATTTGATATTTCTTATAGGTGCAACTTCTGTTCCATCATGTTGAAGAAATGAAATTCTACCTTATCTCACTATATAGTATGTACCTAAAACACTTTTCAACTTGTCTGACACTGGGGACAATGCATGTCGATATTTGTTAGTATAGTTGATTTGCCAGGTAACCGCACATGGGACTTTTATAGCCGGGGGCCTACAAGGAAATGCAAATGCTTGGACAATGTACTTCGACGATTGTTTACGCAGTATATCATAAATTTCTGATGTTTGTCAATTGCTAATTGAAGAACATGGAGGAAAATTCCAGCTGCAGATCCCGAATAGCCAGATGTTCGACTTACTTCGTGCTCGTCAGCGTCAAATTCCAGTGCAGGGAGCCAAATAGAAGTACGAATTGGGGGTTTGCCACAAGAGCAGGCTGCATCCGGCTAATGGGCTCACCCACTGAACGGAACTCCAAAGTTCGACGGAAGAAGGCGAGTGAAAACCATGTGATTTCAGGGTGAAATGCACACGACATCATACACATTCATATTAAGCCGCTTCATAAACCAGCAAGCCACCCAACAGGTACCAAGAACGACCACCCTCGGCTTTTCTCCAGGCTTAGTCGGTTCAAGACCTGGATATCTGATGCTCTCATATAATGAGAAAATTTCTTCTGACTTTCCATAAGCAAATAAAAGACGAAAAAAGCGCATATTTCTTGGAGGAAAGGCGTCAATTGTAACCGACTCATTCAATCAAAGGCTCGTTCTTTTGTGCAACAACCAAATTGATGATTTCATCAATCTCATTTGACTGCCCTCCTAACATCCACCAAATGCAAATCTCAAAGCGTGAGCAAAAGCATGGAGTTTTTCTTGGTATGCCATGACCAAGAACAATGAAAAAAGAATGTCAACTGAGACAAATGGTTTCCTTTAAACAATTAAAGCTGTATATGTACATGGCGAAATTCCTCTCTTCACGAGTCAATTGTAGAAATGAAGTTCATTTCACGTTCTCTGCCATAGGATGAACCCCCAGACAAAAGCAGAACAAAAGGCAAGAACAGAGGTCTTTTCACCTGGAAATTTTATTAATTCCTCAAGATGGATCACATCGATGGTCATTAGTAACACTGTTCAAGAGCGCACTAATCGCGTGAGGAATATGTAATGGACAAACTACAAAGAGGTAAAATAAACCAGCTGCAGATCTAACCAGTGAGGTCCGTTAAGAAAAACCAACAATCAATTAAAACCGGTGCCTGAACCATACGATAACGACAACCAATCAAAGAATATGAGCAAAACCATGTTTACATGGAGACCTACTAGAAAATGAAGCAAGAAGAAAGGACGTGAAAGCAAGCCTCCAAGATGAAACGAAACGTTTCAAAGTTGAGAAACATGTTGGTGTGTTTTTTGCTGCTGTTGGACTCCAATGCGTCTCCAAATGTCGTTGAAAGGAGGAGATGGTCTATCAACTCGATCAAATAAAGGGCATTTCCAACAAAAGATCGTTAATGACTTCTTTAAATTGGTAAAAAAAAAAGATGCAGTTATTTATAAAAGAGAACAAAAGCTTGGGTGAAGAAGTTAGAAGAAGCCATTGCAACTTGTTTTGATAATAGTTGAGAGAATGAAAGAGTTCAAAAAATACCAGCAGGTTGTGAGAAAATATCGAGGACTATACAGGCATTAAAATCCGATATTTGACCTCCGGACACGTCAGTTTCTTATATTTCACATTTGAGATGGGTAACTTTAGAATATGAAAAGTGGATAAAGTTTTTCATGCATCTATGGGTATCTATATAAAATATTAGAACCTTAAATCAAGTTTTTATTTTGTAACTTCTTTTTTTTAGTCGAACTCCACCTTATTTGAAAAATATATCTTTTGTACATGAAAAGTTATACAGAGTAGAGCTAGGGACAAGTTCAGTAAGAGTGCTATGACCTCTCTCTCTTTTCCCCGCTTACTTAAATACCACATTAGAATAAAATCGATCATTTAAGTGCAATTTTCCGCAAATCTTCCTACATGGATTTTTATTATTATTTCCCATTCCGACGTGGATTTATTTTTTATTTGTGATTTTTTTTATTAATTATCCACGTTAGCTCCAATTATATCACGTAGGACAACTAACATCCACATTAGATTTTCTGGCAAGACAAATTACCGATAGCACTAAAGTGATTGATTTTTCAAATTTAAGGCACTCAAATGAGCATCATATAAAAGTTACGGTACTCCTAATGTACTTTTTCTAAAAATGCTTATACATGTGTCGTTGAATGAATGATTATTTAAATATTTGAGAAAATTATCAATTAGTCTTAAACAAATTTTACAAATATCAATTCACTTTTAACTTTCTAATTATGTTATAGTCCTACACAATTCCGTGATATTTAAATATAGTATTTCCTGCCATTAGCCATCGCAAATTACGATGTGGAAATTAATAAATTGTCCACATTAGCATGCCACTTAGGACGCCGGCAATGATTAGATGCCACGTCAACGATTTTCAATGACAATTAGCAAGAAAGACTACATTGAAATATAACCCAAAAGTTTAGGACTACATTAACAAAATTAAAAAGTATGGCTGATCAAGTGGAATAATTAGTCGTTGACAAGGAAATTATGACAATTGTAATTGCATTATGAGACAATCCAATCAAACCATTGGCAAATGCATATTTTTTGTCAATTCTAAATGCAGAATTTCCAAAGAAAGAGAAGAAAAAAGGTAAAAAAAACAAAATCTAAATCTAGCACTTGCAAGAGATAGTGTGATCAATTTAAGGTAATAGGGGCATCAGAAGTGCAAAAATGAACGGAAAAAGCACGAGCCTTTATGAGTTTATTCTTTTCACATAATTGCTCATTTAAATGTTAAATCTAACCTTTGAGTTGATGCGAGTAAAATAAGAAGAGAATATGGTGGGTTTCTAGAGTCAAGGGCCGGATGATAGTTGAGAAAAAGGAGAGGCGAATGAGGTAATTTAAAATGAGGAGAGAATATGGTGGGTTTCAGTTTTTTTTTTTTTTTAAATCACTGGGGGTTCTCCCCAGTGGCTAGGGGTGAGCATGGTTCTCGGGTAGAACCGGGAACGGGAGAACCGAACCGAAGGTTCCGGTTCGGTTCCCAGTTCTAAGGGGGCCGGTTCCCATAAGAACCGGAACCGGCCAAGTTAAAAAAAGAAAAAAAAAACCCTAATCCCCTTCACATCATTTCCCCCCCCCCCTTTTGTTCAATCTTCCCCCCTTTCCCTTTCCCTTTCTTTTTTTCTCTCTCTCTTTTCTCCCATTTTTCCTCCTCACGTCACTTCCCTGCCCCCCAACTTTTTCCTTTTCCTCTCTCTCTCTCTCTCTCTCTCTCTCTCTCTCTCTCTCTCTCCTCTTTCCCCCTCTCTCGGCCAAAACCCCCCCTTCTTCTTCTTCTTCTTCTTCCTTCCTCTCGCCGGCTGCTGCTTCCCCCACCACCACATCGCTGCCCCACACCCTACTCACCACCACCTCTTGGCCACCGAACCCCACCACCCACTGCTCGTCTGACGAGCCGTCTCGCCGTTGAGCCCGACAAGTTGTCTCGCTGTCCACGCTGTTGTGAGGCACCACCGCTGTCCTCAAGCCACCATCACCACCTCTTGCCGCCGCTAGCTCGGCCATCCAGGCCGTCGTTGCTCCGAATCATCACCACCTCCGCCCGAACCGAGCTCTTCCCCCTTGGCCGTGGGTTGAGCCACGACCGCCGCTGCTCTGCCTTCGCCGTGCCCCAAATTACTCTCACAACACTCAGTCTCAGTGTCTCACGACACTCTGACCTCTGTTCTCTCTTCGCCCTCTGCTCGACGCCACCAAGTAGCATCCCTGCCGCGCCTCACCTCGCCTGCAGCCCGCATCGACGTCGCTCCTGCTCCACCCGCTGCTGCCTTCACCGCGCCTCGCCTGCAGCTCGCGACGCCACTGCTTTGCCTTCGCTGTGCCCTGAAGCCCGCGATGTCGCAACTCTACCTTCACCGTGCCCCAAAGCCTGCGACCCGCAGCGCCCTCGCTCAACTCCGAGCTTTCCCTGAGCGACGCTGCTACAGCTCGCTGCTTGCCCTCGACGCCACCGTCGCTCGCCCTCGACCACCACCGCTCGCCCTCGCCACCGCTAACCTCTGCGCTTACCTCTTCTTGTGAGTGTTCTCTCTCTGTCATTTTGAAACTCATATTTGTTTGTTCTTTGTTGCTCATAAGTTGTGTGGAAGATGTTTGGGGTAGAACGCATGTTATAATTTGTAACAGTTTGCCAGCCGGAACAACTCTAACAATTCATTGTAAATCCAAAGACGACGATCTCGGGATCCATTATATAATGAGCAGCTGGGAATTCAAATTCAGACCCAGTTTGTTTGGGAAAACTTTATTTTTTTGTAGCTTTGCATGGCCGAATAATTTTCAGTGGTTTGATATATATGTGCAAAGCAGGGATAGTGATCATTGCACCACGTGTGCTTGGAAGATCTTTCCTGAAAGTTATGTGGTGGTTTCTTTGCATTTTAGATTTCATGTTTCAGGCTGATACTGCTCATTTTGGCTGTGCCTTTGCATTTCTGTATTGCAGCTTACATTATTTGCTATCAGTGCATCTTCCATTCTATAAATGGTTGAATATTCCTTTGCAAGTCATCCAGAATCTAACTGAGTTCTTTTCTATCTCATTCTTGTTTTTGTTGGTTATTTAGAATTCTTTGTTGTAAATTTCTTTAGTTGTTTTAATCTCCTGTTTACCTTTTGCAGGTGGAGTAGGTATACCAGAGTCAAGATCGAATGCTGCCTCCCAAAGGATCAACGGCCAGGCCAACTGCTCAAATTACCAAACTCCTGCTTCAGCATTGTATGAAGCTACAAATGGTTCTAGAGTTGCTTCGGATAGGAATGGTGATTACACATTCGTTTCACTTGCCATCTCATCTGATTTTGGCTTAATTTACTTATATACTTCCTTCTAGATAAGTGACAAATATGATCATCTGATGTTTGTATGTAAGAGAATAAAGTAAAATGGAGCAGCATCTGAAAAGCTGAATGTACTGAAACCATTGATTGCTTCGCTTACGTTATAATTATGCAATGTGGTGCCTTGTATCACATTCTAAAAACTTGTTAGATGTAATCATTATCTTTAAATCAAATTGATTTCAGGTTGTCTTCGAATCTAATGATGTTATTTTACTTGAAACAACTCAAAATTCATTGACTAGTGAGTGGTGTTATTATTTGAATATCTATGTGAGTACTTTGTGGTTCAATTGCAACATGCTACAGAGACATTTTGCGGTCCATGCTTTCTTGGCATTTTTAAGTGAGCACGATTAAACATGTTGTATGATCAAGTTTTGTTGAACACAGGCGAGTCATGTTCCACAGCAAGTGCAGATCCTATAGCAATGATGGAATTTTACATGAAAAAGGCTGCCCAAGAGGAGAGGAGGAGACAACCTAGACAATCGAAATACGAAATGCCTCCACCTCCTTCTCTTCAAGGTTAGCTTTTCAATTCCTTGCGAGCGGGCGTTATTTTTGTTTTCTTGTGTCTTGCTATATGCATCTTAGTTGAGATGACATATTTGTGTTTTGTTTCATAGGACCCGCCAAGAAAGGTCATCACATGGGCGACTTCATTCCTCCAGAAGAGCTTGAAAGGTTTTTGGCTTCATGTAATGATGCCTTTGCCCAAAGGCTGCTAGAGAGGCTGCTGAAAGGGCTAGGATTCTGGCTAATAATGTTGGCCATAAGCTTTTGTCAAAAATGGGGTGGAAAGGTCTTTTTTTCTATTCCCTATGACTCTTGGTTTCATTACATCCAAAAGATAAGGCAGTTTTGATGTTGCTAGATCCTTTTGTTAGGATAAATGTTTCGCTCAAGCAGCTTAATCATTCATGTGTGCATGATGTACTGAAGTTTTCATCTTCTCTGTGCATATGAATGTGTCGATTTGTTAAGTACCATTTATAGCTCCTAAATGGCTCGAGTATGGGGAAACTTACTGTCCTGTGACATTTAAGCCAACAATGGTGGTGAATGAGGAATTCGTCTTATAGTGTCTGACTTCTTAATTGCATTCGTTATCGCTTATGATTGGAGGGGAAGAGGCTAATGGGTGCACCTGGCTAATTGAGCAGGTGAGGGTCTTGGAAGCTCCAGAAGTGGTATTGCTGATCCAATCATGGCTGGTGAAGTGAAGAAAAACAATTTGGGCGTTGGTGCTCATAACCCTGGAGAGGTGGCGCCAGAAGATGATATATACGAGCAATTATGGTCACTGTTAGAGCACGTTTCATCCATCATGTGCTCGAACTACTGGATTGTTCGTGAGTGTAAAAACAGTTTGTTTATTATTGCTTCTAAGATGTTGTTTGCTGTTTGTGTTATATTCTCTTTGATGAATGACAAGTTTGTTTATTATTGCTGCATTTATTTCCATTTTTTTAAACTAAAAATGAAAAAAAAAAATTGTTGGAACCTGTTGGAACCTAGAACCGACCCCGGAACCTGTGACAGGGTAGGTTCCAGGTTCTTGTTTTTGACGAGTAGGTTTCAGGTTCCAAAAAATGAGAAATCTGTATCCGATGGTAGGTTCCAGGTTCCAAGCGGAACCTGTAAGGAACCGGGAACTGCGCATCCCTACCAGTGGCCACCCTTCCAACTTTGAAGGGGGGGGTGGGGGGTTTAAATCCCACCTTCTCAAGGGGGCTTGGGGTGGGGACGATTTCATTTCAGGAGTGGGTTTCGACTCCCACGTCCTGCAAGGAGGCAGGGCAAAAATCTGAGAGTGTATGTTAGAGTAGGATCAGAGTAGGACCAAAAAAAAAAAAGTTTTTGAAAATTTAATGGCTTTCCCAATTATATTTTTATTTAGCAAAAAAAATGGAACTTTTCAAACTATACAAATAAAAACATGTAAAATCATGTATTTTTTCATAATTTTATAAAACCTAATCTTTTAAAAGTATCGATTTTGCGTAGAATAATACAGTTTTAACATTACAAGCTCTGTATGTGCGTCAATTAGAATATCTTAAGGATTCAATTTCTTTCTTAGAACCGTATATGGCAGGTAAAAGATATTATTTTTCTCATGAAAGCCGAAGTAAGGAGGCCAGTTTCCAGGGAGTAACGTGTATCAGGAAAGCACCACTACTGGGGAAAAAATTTCAGGAGTTGTCACCATCGCTTTGCTCTTTCACTAACACGTAGTCATTTCTTTTACAAAACAGACGGCCATGAACATTCATGGTCGATCTATCGCCTGATGATGATTGTCAATCAGCATTCGACAGCTCATGAGCACTCGATGACTTTACTACATGTAAGTCAAGCTTGTCCCCTGACATTTGTCATAGGATACACTGCACTGCTCTTGACATCCTTTCGATTCTCTTTCTTCTTCTTTTTTTCGCTAGGAATTTCGATTCTCTATCTAGCTATTGAAATTCCAGCAAGAAATTCACGTAGATTCTACAATTTGAATCGGCATGGACAAAAACAGAGGAGGTCATCAAGCACCCGCCCAAAAACATGAGATCAAGCTCATGAAGCAACAGTTATTGCCTTCCATGTCACAAGATATTGAGGCAGCGCCAAAATTGTTGACTGTATCAGCAGGCAAAAGTAGATGTAGCGTCTTCAGAGTGCCCCGGGCACTTGCGGGAGGAAACGCCAAGGCCTGCCGGCCTCGCATCGTCTCTTTGGCCCATAACACCATGGGGATACCTCCAAAGCATGCTGGACCAAACTCAACCACATGGTGTCGGACTTGAAGACCCCATCGATACATTGGAGCCGAAAGTGGAAATGATTCGGAAGTGCTACTCGGAAAGCACCGACCGTTTCAGTGGACCTGATCTTGTGAAAATGATGGCTCTTGACGGATGCTTCATCATTCAGTTCCTCCGTCAAATGGCAGGGGGTCATACAGATTGATCCCTCGTTAAAAAATTCATACCTGTTAGCTTCCATTATGCGGGACCTTCTTTGGCTCGAGAACCAGGTCCCGTACTTTGTTCTCGAGGATTTGTTTGAAATGGCAAATGTTCCTAAAGGAACCTTGGCCTTGGCCGATCTTGCCTTCCATTTCTTCAGCTGCTTTCCGGAAGTATTTGGCAATGTATGGGAAAGGCGGAGCAATCTAAAAAAGGAGTGCATTTACTTGATTCATTTCGTCTGAGTTTAATACCATGGGATCAACGAGACATTTATCCAGTAAATAAGAGGTCGTCTCATCATCTGATCAAATCTGCTTCCGAGGTCCGTCGTGTGGGAATTTAATTCAAGCAGAGGGCAGCTAGCACCTTTCTAGAGATCCAGTTTGACCGCGAGCACAGCATCATTGAAATTCCAAAAGTAACAATAGATGATGATCTCAATTGGATCCTCCCCAACACGGTTGCTTTTGAACAGTGGTGTGGCCAAGGGGATGGGCACATAACTGCCTATGCTGCGTTCATGGGATACCTCATTCACACAGTCAATGATGTACAACTTTTATGTGATCGTAAAGTCATCCTGAATCACGGCATGAGCAATGAGGATGTTGCATACTTCTTCGGAGATGTGTGCAAGAATGCTACTTTCTATGTCAAGGGAAGCTATCTAGAGTTGCACTTCACGATTTTAAACGAGTCTCTTAAGTATGAACGGGCCTATCTTTGTTGCATACAAACTCCTATATGCTTTTTATGACAACCCATGGTCAGTTCTTTCAGGCCTAGCTATTGTGGCGACGCTTGCAAGCATGATTCAAACAGTCTATGCTTTATTGCAATACTATCATCCCTAGTAGGAGCAAGCATTTAGAAGCTCTATCTTCCATATCGATTTCATTACATGTATTGACTTTGTTTTGAATGAATATTTCGAGTTATTGGTACTTTCTTTGTGGCCAAATCAATCTTGAATAAGTGACAGAACAGTTATCATCACTAAAGTGATGGTCACTAGGGGAGTGCCTGAACCAGGCCCCCACGTTGACCGCCTCCGGTCATCAACCACCACCGTCAGCCACTGCCTAGTGGGACCATCAACCATCAATCTCCACCTCATCATCAACTGTTTATTATTCATAAATATACAGCATGATTAAAGCAAGCAGGGACACAAGAAGCAAACTGGTGCAGATGTATGTAATGATCAAGACTCAGGCCATGGATTCAGCATCATCACCTCGCCAACAACCACCATTGATAACCGTGGGAATATATAACACAAGACAGAGAACAGCGATTCAGCAGTATGTTCAACAAATGTAAAATACGCATGTAATCATGTCAAATGGTTACCGACTCAGATTGCTCCAGGTGCACAACGCTAACAAGTTTCCAAGTCGAACGATTACAGGGAGTGTAATAAGCTCGAAGTTGATGCTAAATTCATAGAAAAGTGATTCCCGCGTGTGCGCACTCAATGAAATCACCTCCCACAGAGCTGATTTGATCTTAACAGAATTCATGCCATTTCGGTTTTTTTCCTTCATCAGAACAAAGCAAGATCTAGTTGAAGTGTTACCATAGTAAGGAGAAATTCTTGCTTGCAATAACTAATCAAGCTAGCACAAGGAAGATCTGGGAAGCGTTGACTGTGAAGATGAACAACGGCTATGAAGCTTCAAACACGAATAACCTGCTTCGAGTCCTCGCGGCCAAGAACAGGGCAAACAGAGCTTCCCGTGGCGGTCGAACTGACAGTGACGAGAAGCGATCCGATGATTGCAACGATTGGCAACGTAGAGGCAGGAGAGGATTCAGTGGAAATCACTGAGAGAATGACTTCTAGACGCTCAAAAGTTTCTCAAATCTATGCAACGAATGGTCTCTGCTCTAGCTATAGGTCTCTTTCGGTGTATCTGGGCTGAAATCCAAGCAAAGAAAGTGGGCATTTCGGACTCTCCAATTAAAACTCCTCTTTTTTCATCAATTTTTATTCATCTCATTTTTTTCACTCATTTTTATTTAATCATTTAATTAATTCTCTCCTCTTTTTTTTTTTCTCGCCTTTTATTGCCCGACAGAAGCCATGCTTCCCAAATGTTTGTCTATGAATAGGTCTCCAAGAGGCATTTATTTCGAGCGAAATGCTTTCCCTGCAATTTGCTTCCCTATCCTACGAAACAGCTCTGCTGAAAATTTCTGTTGCCTTTCCGTGATCTGTTTCCGAAATTCGCATTTAAATTTATCCTAGGAAAGTAGAAAACTGAGCTTTTATGCGATTAGGAAAAGGGACAGTGAATGACAACTTCCAATTTCTTTTTGTTTTTTCGGTCAAAAGGTTTTCAAACATGGAGGCTCACACCAGGAGTGTTAAGACAAAGTCCCATAATGGCCGGGGGATGTGCTACCCAATTAGCAAGCAAGATGTTAAGTACAAAATAGTACAAATTTGCCCCAAATTAGTACATTTGTGACAAATGGAGCGTAAAATCCCATATTGGTATATCAGTCAACTGTCACGTGTTATTTAACTTAATATTTTAACAGTAAAATTTAATGAAAACTAACAGGGTAAATTTGTCACAAGTGTACCAGTTTGAAGTAAATTGGTCAAAAGTATACTAGTTTGAGGTTTTAGTGGTAAAAAAAAAATAGTTTTAGGTAAATTTGTCACAGATGTATTAATTTAGAGTTTTTCAGGATATTAACCCATTTTCTTAAAAGCTTTTCCCCAAAGCTTTCCCAAACGCACCCTAAGAATCTTAGAAATAAATTATACTTTCATGTCACATGTGACATGTGACACGTGACAGTTTTTCGATAAGTGATTTCAAATAGCAAAGTCGATTTAGATTTTTTGCTAAAATTTAAAACTTATCTATCAAAATCTTGTACTGTGATGTAAAAAGAAAAGAGGACTTGTAGAGAAATGACTTGTAAAAGTCTTATTATACTATTAATTAGTGTGTTTTGTGTGATGTATGTCCTAGTCTTCCAGCTGTTGTTTGTCCCAGGAGTTGTTTATTCACATTTCTGCATGTGCATGATAACAAGATAAAAAGAATCGGGACGGTGACGAGCCTGGCACGTCATGAAAATAACTCTTGTTGCTCGTGACCCTAGAGATGGAGTCGGGGTCGTGACAAGATAGTAGTAGTCTTTTCTCTTCATCATTATCTCTCATTGAATTCTAACATATGAAATTATTTGCAGATGAGATGTTGACATGCATAGAGTTTGTTCAACTGGAAGAAATGTTACATTTAGGCACTTAGGTGAGAAGAAAAATCTCTAGATTCAGTCGACTAGAATTAACAGTAAACATTTGTTTCCAAGATGAAGAAAGTCTAAGTAGTTAGTACATAATACATCATAATGGCGCTCATTTTCATGACTTTTGCAAAAGGACAAATGGAGGATTGGACTGCTTAAAACGGCAGAAAAATGGGGTTAAAAAAGAAAAGAAAAAAGAAATGGAGTGCTCAAAACAGCACGACTTGCTAGATATGAATCCCACTGAAGATATCACGGAGGAGATTATGGGGGGAGAATGACACGGTGTGAGTTGATTGAGGCAATCTGATAAATTCTAGAACAGCACCGGTTATCCAATGTGGTGGTGGTGGATGATGTACAGGAAGCACTCGTGCTCTCCACGGCTGTCCCTAAAGTTTCGCATGTTCGGACAAGAACGGCTTTGTTAGTTGTATAGCTTCTTACGGCTTTTTGGTTTAAAGTCAATATAATTCTCACCTTTTACCAACAAAAAACGGCTTTCGTAGTTGTATCTCCGCAGAGTATGGAACCAAATTTTCCACTTTACAGTTAACGTAGACTTTTTGCATGCCTTATGCAGTACGGCTATGGCAAGCAAGACTATATATATTCATGTCCAGCACAGGTATCTTATCATCCACTTCTTAGTATTACACTGAGAAACACAATCACACTTACAATTGTGCAATGGCATTTCTCTCAAGAGTGAATTCATCGTTGCCCTTGCTCTAATTCTTAACGCTTGGGCATGGCATGCCACTTAAGTCCGCACATTGCATGAATCCAACATTGCCGAGCAGCACGAGCAATGGATGGCCCAACATGGTCGGACATACAAGGACCAAGAGGAGAAGGACAAACGCCGGGCGATTTTCAAGAAACACTTGCAGTTCATTGAGGATTTCAATGCATTCGGGAATCGGACTTTCAAGTTAGGCGTCAATCAATTCTCGGATTTGACTGATGACGAATTCATTCAGAGCCACACGGGATACTTGGCATCCAAGCAAGTGAAGTCCCGCAGAAATGCGTCATTGAGCCAACAATATCCGAGTGGGGATGTTCCTGAGAGCATCGATTGGGTGGAGAAAGGCGCCACAAATCCAATCAAGCACCAAGGCCAATGTGGTAAGAATCTAAACGTCCTGTATTTATCCAATTGTGATATCAAGTTTGACTTCTATTTAGAAAATAAGTTTTGGAGCCTAGCTTTGTCGAGAATTCAGATACCAACGGTAACAACCATGTCAACAAATTTTATGAATGCAGGATCTTGTTGGGCATTCTCAGCAGTCGCAGCAGTGGAAGGAATCACGCAGATCAAAAGCGGTAAACTGCCGGTACTATCTGAGCAACAACTAATCGATTGTGATACCGAAAACAATGGCTGCGAGGGCGGTTCTTTTGACAATGCTTTCCGGTACATCATCCAAAACCAAGGAATCACCTCTGAGGATACATACACGTACCAAGAGATGGAAGGGACTTGTGACTCAACGAAAGAGGCCCAACAGGCCGCGCAGATCACAGATTTTGCAGACGTGCAGCCTGGTGAGGACGAGCTCCTGAAGGCAGTTGCACAACAGCCGGTCTCGGTCGGAATCGCCGCAGGTGGGCAGGAGTTCCGACGCTACAGAGGTGGAGTGTTCAATGGGGATTGTGGCGAGCAGCTGGACCATGCAGTACTTGTGGTCGGGTATGGGACGAGTGAGGAAGGAAAGTATTGGAAGATCCGAAACTCCTGGGGCGAGAGTTGGGGTGAAGATGGTTACATGAGGATTCAAAGAGGTGGTGAAAGTTCTTACGGATTATGCGGGCTCGCATCGCAAGCTTCTTATCCGATTGCATGAGAATAATTAAAAGATATATACACAAAGTACGACCATCGTGAGCCTACGAGTTGCTCCTTTTCTCTTAATTAAATATTCGCGTGTCTGTCTTTCATTGTTTAGCTATATAGTGTCGTACTTGTAAGGAGGCAATTATGTAGCCACTAAGTTATGTGGAGGATTACATATTAATTCCCCGTTTTGGAAAGATCTTGATGCCATCAGTACAATTACCCAATATTAAATTATTAACGTCACCTTATCATGAGTCTAACCCCTCATATAAATTTCTCATACCTATAATCTCATATTAATTAGATTTTGATATTTCATTTTAATCCTTGGAATTAGTTAGATTAGATTCGAAAAACAAATAATAATACTATTATGTGAAATACTCCTCATTTATGGCCAAAATCTTTAATATAATAATGATGATGATGAAGATATTAGAAGATAATTTAACGGTAAATGTTGTGACCTAAATTTTCCATGACATGCGTTGAGGCAAAAAAAAGGTCTATAGGTATTGCTTAAAAGGCGAGCCCATAAGCCATCAGTTTAATTACGGGATTTCCTAAGCTCATACCTCGCGCGACATTTGAATTTCTCATTTTAACATTCTTTAACAACCCAAGTATGTGTAGGAGTTGTTATTAGCCTGTTGGGGTTAGCTAGAACCCAATTAAGATGCGAGAGCGTTGTCTCAATTCTTATGCAACTAGAGATTCTCAATTCCTATGCAACTAGATCTTCTAAGCATAGGGACTTGATTACATTAATGTTACTATTAGTATCTTTTCGGTACCTAACTAGCTAGTTGTTTAGTCTAAGTGATCATACACTGTTGGTTATGTTGATTAAAATCCAAAAAGGTCTTTCAAAGCCGCTATATGAGCATGCAAACATCTTTGTTTTCATTAGGATTCTAAACTAACCCTAACCTATTCTAAAAAAGGAAATACCACTAAATTTATTATAAAGTGGTGCGATAAGTAAAGATCCAGATATTGAAAGTAGCCACATTGATAACTCAAGCAAACTGACAACTTCTGAGTAAAGTATGAGAAAATAAAGCTGATGCAACATCGGACAAATAATACCACATGACCTCGTTATGAGCCTCAGGATAGTAACCCCGTGAGCTTAACATTAAAAACTAATTCCAAAAGTTGGGCTAGACTAAGGCGAGCCTAACTCTACTGATTTTAATCCATGATTAGACTAACCTAAGCTAAATAACCATTATTCTAAAAGAGTGATTCTTAGTCTTGTTTAAAGCCTAATCTAATTAGGGCCTAAAGTTGTGAGTCTAACCATACTGAACTAAACTAAACTAAGCTAAACTAAGCTACATCTGCCTTGGACCGCCATGGGTTGGCCTTCAAACTCCCCCACCCAATTCTGCAACACCCTTGTTGCGAGCTGTTTTGTCACCTCCCTGTGTTTCCCTAACTATCAGTGCCACTTCTTGGGACTTACATAGATCGCAACGTCGCCCAACAGAACAAGTCACACCACTCCATTGCTTGCTTTCCCTAATCAAAGATGTTCGTGAATCTCCAATCACTTGTACTCCTTGACAAGTGTGGCACCCCTAGACAATTGCACCCCTATGGCAGCATCTCCTTTCACCTACTAAGCTCCTCCTGATCTCTGCAAGCCAACAGAGGGCCCCCCTTGGTGAAAATGTGATCGCAGACCTCTTCTTAAGATTCGCTCATTGATCCAGGAATGTTATCCTCATTTAGCAATAATTCAGTTCCTTCATATGCCCCCATTGTCACCCCAGAAGCTAGACGAGAGCAGCATGTTGTCTGAGCCCCATTGGCCCCAGCGATCACTCTCCGCCCTCATAGGATCGGGAAGACCATAAGCTTTTCCCCAAATCACCCACTTACTGAAGAGATCCCCGCTCTGATACCATTTGTCACAGGTCGATAATTTCCTTAGCCGCAGATTAACCTATGTGACGCCTGGTGAACGGAATTCACCGGACTAGCCTTCCTTCTATAGTTGTTCCAATGAACAATACAGTCAATAGCTATTTTCATACGAGATCGTACCACATCCAGCTTGGCTCAGGTGTCTAGTCCATCGAGCGAGATAGCAGCCCTCTTTAGGCTTAATAACTCGTTTCAGGCTGTCATGGCCTCATCAGGAGAGCGGCATCAACTCTCGACCAATTTATGCACGGGAGGCCAACCCCACCTTTAAAGCTCTTAAGATTATCTTTCTATCCTAGATCTCTTAGCACCAACCATCCTAACGTCACTCTTACGGACCAGTTGTGTTTATCCTCTCTACGCCCTAACTCCACTCGATAATCCCAAACTTCACTCCCAAGGATTCACAGGTACGGGAGAATCATGGACCGTGTTAAACTCCCCCACCCAATTCCGCAACGCCCTCGTTGCAAGCTGTTATGTCGCTTCCCTACGTTTCTCTAACCATTAGTGCCACTTCTCAGGACTTACATAGATGGCAACACTCGCCCAACACAACAAGTCACACCACTCCATTACTTGCTTCCCCTGATCAAAGCTATTCGCAAATCTCCAGTCACTTGTACTTCCTGACAAGTGTGGCACCCCTAGCCAACTACACCCCTATGGCAGTACCTTCTTTCGCTTACTAAGCTCCTTCTAATCTTTGCAAGCCAACAGATGGTCCCCCTTGGTGGAAACGTGATCACAAATCTCTTCTTAAGATTCACCCATTGATCCAGGAATGTTATCCTTATTCAGCAAGTAATTCAGTTCCTTCCTATGCTCCCATTGCCATCCCAGAAGCTAGACGAGAGCTGCACGTTGTCGAAGCCCTTTTGGCCCCAGCAATCACTCTCCGCCCTCATAAGATCGAGAAGACCAAAAACTTTTCCTCGAATCACCCACTTACTGGAGAGATCCCCGCTCTAATACCATTTGTCACAGGTCGATAATTTCCTTAGCCGCGGATTAACCTATGTGGCGCCTGGTGAACGGAATTCACCAGGCTAGCCTTCCTTCTATAGTTGTTCCAATGAACAATACAATCAATAGCTCTTTTCATACGAGATCGTATCACATCGAGCTTGGCTCAGGCGTCTAGTCCATCAAGCAAGACAGCAGCCCTCTTTAGGCTTAATAACTGGTTTCGGCCTATCATGGCCTCATCAGGAGAATGGCATCAACTCTCGACCAGTTTGTGCACAGGAGGCCAATCCTACCTTCAAATCTCTTAAGTAAGATTGTCTTTTTATCCTAGAACTCTTAGCACCAACCATCCTGACACAACTCTTATGGACCAATTGTGTTTATCCTCTCTACGCCCTCACTCCACTCGATAATCCCAAACTTCACTCCCAAGGATTCACAGGTACGAGAGAATCATGGACCGTGTTAAACTTCCCCACCCAATTCCGCAACGCCCTCATTGCAAGTTGTTATGTCGCTTCCCTGCGTTTCTCTAACCATTAGTGCCACTTCTCGGGACTTACATAGATGGCAACGCTCGCCCAACATAACAAGTCACACCACTCCATTGCTTGCTTCCCCTGATCAAAGTTGTTCGCAAATCTCTAGTCACTTGTGTTGGAGAAATCTTCTTGAAGTGTTTTGAAGTTGACAAATCGTTTCTATCAGTCTAGTTTGAAGGCTTGCAGACTCTGCTATTTAAAGTCTGAAGACCTTGGGATAGCCAGACTCAAGACTCAAAGTCTATCTTCATTGACAGTCTCTAATCCGTTGAAGAAAGGTTATCCATAACTGGATGTTTCGTTGAGGATTTAACCTTATCAACTGGAGAAGATCTCATGGCTGGAGAATACATAAACGGAGTCCTTTGATTGATCGAAGATTGATTCGATAATTGAAGATCCGGTGATTGCCTAAATATTATTGGAAGGTTCTGCTTATGGAAACCGAGATCCTGATTGTATGGGCGAACAGGATTGATGGGCTATCAACACGTTCCATTTATAGCTTGGACAATCTTCCTAATTGATTCCGTCCAACGGGTAGATTGGAGGAATTCCTTTGGTAAGTGCCAACGGGTATGATGGCATAAAGGAGTATATAAGGAAGACTGTCTTAGTTGTTCAAGGTGTGCGCGATAGAAGAATTCCAAAGTCTGAAGCTCCTTTTTTTTTAGACAAATCCTTTGAGCGAATACTTGTATACGAAAGAGAGAGTCTATATTTGTGAGAAATCTTGAGGAGGTGTGGTAGAACATCTACACTGTGGAATCAAGGCAAAGCTGTGCTGTAACCTCTCTCTTGTTCATAGTGGAATCCAGCCAATAGGCTGTCAGTGAAGAAGAGTGGACGTAGGCTTGATATAAGCCGAACCACTATAAACCGCGTGTTCAATTTTCTCTTCTCTCAGTCTTACTTTGATTATCGTTTCATCCAACTGTCTACTATTGTGCAATTGCTTGAGAAAAATTCTTTATATACCTATTCACCCCCCTCTAGGTACTCATACTAGCAATATCAATTGGTATCAGAGCCCGTGTGCTTACTTTATTTGAAGTGTTTTACTTCATAGTAAAAGATCCATGGCTAGTATGCTAGCACCAGAGCTGATGGAAGGGCAAAGCAATACTAGACCACCCTACTTTGATGGAAAGGATTACAACATCTGGAAGAACAAGATGAAAGCTTTCCTTCGATCAAAGGATCCTCTGGAATGAGACGTTGTAGAAAAATGAATTACTCCTACCACTGCATCAGTCTCTGAAAGAGGAAAAGAAACTGATGAAACCAGCGGAATGTCTCAGGAAGAAATAATCAAGAGACAAACACTCGATGCAAAAGCAATTTACTCCTTATATTGTGCTTTATCACCAACTGAATATAATAGAATATCTTCTTGTGGTACAGCAAAAGAAGTTTGGGACAGATTGCATATCACCTATGAAGGAACAGATCGAGTGAAGGAAACTAGAATCAACATTCTTCTCGGTCAATACGAAGCCTTCAGAATGAAACCATGAGAATCTATATCTGACATGTTTAGTCGTTTTACAGATATTGTGAATGGTCTTGAAAATCAAGGTCAACCAACTTCTGATCCCATGAAGGTAAACAAGCTACTGCGTGGACTCTCCAGGGATTGGAATCACATAAAGACTTCGATAAGAGAGACGCAAAGAATTATGCCACTATATATCGATGAGCTAATTGGAACTCTTCAGTCTTATGAAGTGGAACGGATCAATGAAGATGAAGATCCAAAAGGTAAGAAATCCATTGCATTAAAATCAAATGATGATTCTGATGATACAGATTCTGAAGAAGATATGGACGATGAGGAGCTTGCTCTCATGATAAGAAGATTCAGAAAACTGAATAGAAAAGGAAGAAGGTTCAACTCAAAGAAACAAAGCTTTCAAAGACAGCAGACCAAGTCTGTTGATGATGAGGAACCAAACAAAGACATAGTCTGCTTTGAATGTAAGAAAAAGGGACACATCAGACCCAACTGTCCTCTTCTGAAGAAGAAGAAAGGAAAAGCTGAAAGATTTCGAAAAGCTCTCAAAGCCGAAACATGGAGTGACACAGAGTGTGAAGAAAGTGATAATGAATATGCCAATCTATGTTTGATGGCACAATCAGACTCAGACTCTAGATCAGACTCAGACAGTGAATTTGAGGCAAGTGATATTAAAATTCCTGTCAAAGTTTCTAAATATATTGATGAATTATGTTTTAGTCTTAAGACTTCTCTCAAAAGAATTTCCGAACTGAAAAAGGAAAACTCAGCTCTAAAACAAAAGAAAAATGTTTTAGTAGAAAGAGTTAAAAGTCTAGACTTGACTATTTCCAATCTTAAAGAAAATGGAGATAATCTTTCAAAAGAAAATGCCTTTTTAAAAACAGACTTATCAAATATATCAAAGAAATTTTCAATAGGGTCTGAAAAACTTGAGAAAATTCTTTCAGCACAAAGACCTTACTTCAATAAGTCCGGTCTAGGAATGTCAGAAGAAACAATTCCCCTGATTGATTTTCCTAATGTAAAAGAAAGAATTAAGAAAAGACTCTCGAGAGAGGTTTACAAAAATCACTTCAAGAAAGTTTTTGTAAAATCTGTAGGAAGAAATGCTCTAAAATGTTCAAAATGCAACAGTCCGGATCACTTTGAAAAAGAGTGTCCTATGGTTTGGAAACCTGTTAAGAGAATATGGGCTAATACTACTTATGTTACTAACACAAAAGGACCCAAGAAAGTTTGGGTACCAAAGAAAGCTTGAGACTCTTTTTTAAATGCAGGTCACCGTCAAGAAAAAGGTAAAGTGGTATCTTGACAGTGGATGCTCAAGACACATGACAGGAGACTCAAATTGTTTTATAAAGATTGCTCAAGTAAATGGTGGAAAAGTTTCATTTGGAGGAAACAGCAAAGGGAGTATTGTGGGATTTGGAACTGTGAAAATTGGAAATCTCACAATAAGTAATGTTTCCTTAGTGGAATGACTCAATTACAATCTTCTCAGCATTAGTCAATTGTGTGATACTGGTTTCAAGATCTTTTTTCAAGAAGGAATATGTTCTGGAATCAGTAAAGACTCTACTCAGTCTTTCATGGGTCGTAGACATGGAAACATTTATCTTCTGGATGTGAAACCAAATGAATCGCAATGTTTTATCTCAATTCAAGACGAAGCAAGCTTATGGCACAGAAAGCTTGGTCATGTCAACATGAAGCAATTAGCCAAAATCTCATCAAAGCAGCTTGTTCGAGGACTACCCAAATTACCTTATCAAAAGACTGATCCATGCACTCCATGTATTCTGGGAAAGCAGCCTTCAGAGTCTATAACAAGAAGAGCCAGTCTATGGAGGAGTCAATGAATGTCAAATTCCAAGACTCAACGCAAGATGAATCAAGTCAGACTCATCAAGAAGAGTCTGAACCTGCTTCAGATCTTCCAAAGCTTACATCTCAAGAAGCATCTTAGACTCTGGAAAACCAGCTTCAAGATGTTCGTGAAGATTCAAACAAAGAAAGAGATCATCAACCAGATAGATCAACGAGTAACTGGAAGCATAAGTCCAGTCATCCCAAAGATCTTATAATCGGCGAAATGAATGAAGGAATTCGCACCAGATCCAAAAGGCGAGAAGAGTCTAGTGTTGTGGCTCTCGTTTCTAAAATTGAACCAAAAAGCATAGAAGAAGCTTTATCTGATGAAAGCTGGATTGAAGCTATGCAAGAAGAGCTCAGACAGTTTAGCATTAATGATGTCTGGGAATTGACATCCAAACCAAAAGGTAAAAGTGTTATTGGAGCTAAATGGGTGTTCAGAAACAAAATGAATGAGAAAGGAAAAGTCATACGAAACAAAGCAAGACTCGTGGCCAAGGGATATACGCAAGAAGAAGGAATAGACTATGATGAGACTTACGCTCCAGTAGCAAGGTTAGAAGCTATTCGACTATTACTTGCGTTTGCTTGTTATAAGAATTTCAGGTTATTCCAAATGGACGTCAAAAGCGCCTTCCTAAATGGAGTCATCCAAGAGGAAGTTTATGTGGAACAACCACCAGGGTTTGAAGACCCAAAGAAGCCAGACTCAGTCTTCAGACTGAAGAAGGCTCTGTATGGTTTAAAGCAAGCACCTCGAGCTTGGTACGACAGATTAAGTAAGTTTTTAATACAAAATGGTTTTGTCAAAGGTAAAGTGGATACTACTTTATTTATCAAAAAGGAGAACAAAAGTTTCTTACTTGTTCAAATATATGTGGACGACATTATTTTCGGATCTTCTAATGAAAATATGTGCAAGAAATTTTCTAAGTCTATGCAGGATGAATTTGAAATGAGTATGATGGGAGAGTTAACATTCTTTCTTGGTCTTCAAGTAAAACAATTGAAGGAAGGAACCTTTATTTATCAAGAAAAATATGTTAATGATCTTGTCAAAAGATTTGGACTGGAAAAGTGCAAAAAGACCGACATACCGATGTCAAGTTCTGTGAAGATAGACAAAAATGAAGAAGGGAAGAAAGTTGATCAAAAGCTATACAGAAGCATCATTGGTTCACTCCTTTATCTTACTGCTTCTAGACCTGACATCTTGTTGAGTGTTTGCATCTGTGCTAGGTTTCAATCAGATTCTAGAGAATCCCATCTCAGTGCTGCTAAACGCATCATTAAATACGTTGCTTCATCATCAAGCATCGGTCTTTGGTATCCTAAGAAGGGAGACTTTAATCTTCTGGGATATTCAGACACAGATCTGGCCGGTTGCAGAGTTGATAGAAAGAGCACTTCGGGAACTTGCCAGTTGCTTGGAAGCAGGACAGTGTCTTGGTTTTCAAGGAAACAAAGCACTGTGTCTCTTTCAACAACAGAAGCAGAGTATGTAGCCCTGGGAAGCTGCTGTTCGCAAATTCTATGGATAAAACAACAGCTAAGAGACTTTGAAATTGAAGACTCATGCACGGAGATTAATTGCGACAACACCAGCGCTATCAACCTCACTAAAAATCCAATTCTCCACTCAAGAGCAAAGCATATAAAGATTCGACATCATTTTATAAGAGACCATGTTCAAAATGGAGATGTTTCAATTCAATTTGTTGACTCAAAGAATCAACTGGCGGATATATTCACAAAGCTTTTAGAGAAAAATCAATTTGAGTCTATACGCTCGAGACTCAACATTTTGAGGTATGAGGATATCAAAGTCTAAAGACTTTCAGACTCAGACTTACAAGACTTTATCTGAAAGACAGTCTTGGTACGTCCGTCAGACTATAAGTCTTTCTCTCTTGAATCTCAACTTGAAAAGGTACGATTGTTAGACTGTGTTTAAATTGTTGCTATATTTAATTGACGAAAATATTGCATCGTTTCATTTTCAAAAGGGAAGTTATTTTTGAAATGGCTATTTTTGCGGAAAAGACAATTATTTTGAAAAGGCATATTTTTATTTCCTTTATGACGGTTCGTTTATCCCTCTTTTAACCGATCTTGAACTGTCGATTCCTCTTCACTTTTCTCTCAAAAACCCTAGAAAACATCGATCCTCCATTCCCGTTTGTCTTCTTCGTTTAATCCTAAAAAAGTTGTCATCTTTCCTTGGAAAGTCAAGCAAGGAATCTTCCAAAAACTGAGAAAGATGTCATCTTCAAGAAAGTCTTCGAGAATTGCAAGCAGGGGACCACGGCGGATGAGTGAGGGGCCTACGCACTTCGATCTTACTGAAGATGAAGTGACTCCAGATCAGCAAGCGAGCCCACAACATTCTCAACAGCGTCATTCTCCTCCATATAGTCCTCAAGGCGTTGATCATCAACAACAGGAAGAAATCATCGAGGATGCAGACCCTGTAAGAGTTCAAAAGCCCGCTTATATTTATCAGTTATATCGTGCCCTAAAAGGAATTCGTACTCCTTTGAACTACATTGATGATTTTCTTAAAGACAAAGGACATGGGAACGAATATATCTTTATGAAAAAAATGGAAAGTTTGGGAATTGCTCGAAAAGGGGTGGCTGAGGAAACCCTTGCAAATATCCCAAGTGATCCTCGTGACTGGGGGCCGAATCCTGTAGATGGGAATGATGATGATAAATTGTACAGTCAATTCCAACCGAAAATGGGTGTTGCGGTTGATAACCAAGGAAAAAGGGGAGATTTGTTCAGATCAAAGGAGCAAAAGGATCTGTACTCGAAATTGCTGAAGCGTGGGGTGATAAACCCTAGGAGTGTAGATTTTGATTTTCTGGATGCTGTGAATATGAATTTGAGGGAAAAGTTCAGTTATCTTCAACTTGAAAAGTTCTGCTCTGACTCTACAGAGGCCTATGCTGAATTAACTGCATATTTCTATTCAAATCTAAGCTTTTTGGATGCGAATAGATTCTCGTTCAGCGTTAAAGACCAAGATTATGTTGTGGATATGAATATGCTGGCAGATGTGTTAGAAGTCGAAAGAGGAAGATATTAGCCAATCAAAGTTTCCATTGCTCGGGCCACTCTTAAACTAATGAAGGACAGGAGAACAGATGAAAAAATCACCTACTTAAGGATGGGTGCATTCAACATCTTGCTTCACAAGATTGTGATTAATTGCCTCCGACCGAAATCGACTTCCAAGACTGATGTTTCAAGTTCAGAGGCCAAGTTGATGTATGCCATTCTCTTTGGAAAAAGGTTTTCTCTCCCTCACACTGTGATGTTTCACATGTATAGAGCAATGATGAAGGACAGAGGTCAACTCCCTTACCCAAGCCTTGTTACGAAGTTATTCAGACATCTGAATATTCAGCCTCCACAAATCTTTTGTGTTCGACCATGCGATCATATGGTGGTAGGTCTGAAAATGGTGACCAAAATGCGTCTGAAGGAACTGAGCAAGGAGTTGGAGAAATTCAAGGAGAAGACTCCTGCAAAATCTCATCAAATATCTTCTGCAGCTAAAGAAAAGGGAAGGAGCCCATGGTTGCTCCATCCAAGAGAAGAAGAGCTCTCCTTGTTGAGGATGAAGATGATGAGGAAGACATCACCATCTCTGCATTGGCTTTGAAGAATTTAAGTCGTCCTGTTCCACAGAAAGAATCGGAGCAAATGACGAAAGAAGCAGAGGAGAAGGAAGAAGAAGAAATAGAAGCTGAAAAAGAAACAGAGGAGGAAAGACCTGAAGAAGAAAGAAGAGAAGAATGAGAACCTGAAGAACACTCTTCTCCACCTGTAGGCATGGAAACAGGGGGAGATCAGGAGAAAGGAGTGAAGTCTTCATGTCCTGATGCAAGTGAAGGAGTCAGTCGCTCACCAGCAGACCCAGAGGATGTTTATGCATCTCAATTTCCAGAAGAAGGTCATGAAGTTTCATCGCCAAACCTGCAAGATTATGCTGATCTACCATCATCTGCATTTACTCCATCAGATCGAGCCGAAGCAAGTACTAAAACTGATAATGGAGCAGATTTTCGCAGAATCATGGATATTCTTTTGGAGATGCGAGGTCAGATTTATGCCTTGGGATGCGAAGTTCAAAGCTTGAAGAATGAAGGTCAAGCTTCTTCCTGTTCATTGAATGATAAAATGCAAGCCCTCTTTGTTCAGAATCAGGCCAATGCCAAGAGTGAGGAGATTGCACAGCTAAAGGAAGACTTTAAAAGGCTGGAAGGCATCGTTCAGTCTATGGAAGATTTCCAGCTTGTCCGCGTTCCCAAGCAATCTTAACTTCATCTCATCCTTTTTAATGATGACAAAAAGGGGGAGAGATGCAAGATTTGATCAAAAACCTTTCATTCAACTTTTAATTGTTTTTGTTGGATTGTGTTGTGGTTTGAATCTGTTTGACTTTGGTTTGTGTCTGGATGAGAACTGAACTAGACTTGGACTTGACTACTTCTATTAACTAATATTGATATCTTATGGATGGCTTCATCATATACTGGACTAACCTATTTTCTGTGGTTGTAGATTCTAGTGTTATTCTGTTAAGACATTTACCTCTATAAGATATGCATATGTGTTTGAGAAATGTTTTCCAGGTCAAATCCAAATCTGCAGGAAAGTTTTGTCACCATCAAAAAGGGGGAGATTGTTGGAGAAATCTTCTTGAAGTGTTTTGAAGTTGACAAATCGTTTTTATCAGTCTAGTCTGAAGGCTTGCAGACTCTGCTATTTAAAGTTCGAAGACCTTGGGACAGCCAGACTCAAGAGTCAAAGTCTGTCTTCATTGACAGTCTCTAATCCGTTGAAGAAAGGTTATCCATAACTGGATGTTTCGTTGAGGATTTAACCTTATCAACTGGAGAAGATCTCATGGCTGGAGAAGACATAAACGAAGTCCTTTGATTGATCGAAGATTGATTCGATAATTGAAGATCCGGTGATTGCCTAAATATTATTGGAAGGTTCTGCTTATGGAAACCGAGATCCTGATTGTATGGGCGAACAGGATTGATGGGCTATCAACACGTTCCATTTATAGCTTGGACAATCTTCCTAATTGATTCCGTCCAACGGGTAGATTGGAGAAATTCCTTTGGTAAGTGCCAACAGGTATGATGGCATAAAGGAGTATATAAGGAAGACTGTCTTAGTTGTTCAAGGTGTGCGCGATAGAAGAATTCCAAAGTCTGAAGCTCCTTTTTGTTTAGACAAATCCTTTGAGCGAATACTTGTATACAAAAGAGAGAGTCTATATTTGTGAGAAATCTTGAGGAGGTGTGGTAGAACATCTACACTGTGGAATCAAGGCAAAGCTGTGCTGTAACCTCTCTCTTGTTCATAGTGGAATCCAGCCAATAAGCTGTCAGTGAAGAAGAGTGGACGTAGGCTTGATATAAGCCGAACCACTATAAACCGCGTGTTCAATTTTCTCTTCTCTCAGTCTTACTTTGATTATCGTTTCATCCAACTGTCTACTATTGTGCAATTGCTTGAAAAAAATTCTTTATATACCTATTCACCCCCCTCTAGGTACTCATACTAGCAATATCAACTTGTACTCTCTAACAAGTGTGGCACCCCTAGCCAACTGCACTCCTATGGCAGCACCTTCTTTCGCCTACTAAGCTCCTCTTGATCTTTGCAAGCCAACAATGGTCCCCCTTGGTGGAAACATGATCGCAAATCTCTTCTTAAGATTCACCCATTGTTCCAGGAATGTTATCCCCATTCAGCAAGTAATTCAGTTCCTTCCTATGCCCCCATTGCCATCCTATAAGCTAGGCAAGAGACGCACATTGTCCGAGCCCCTTTGGCCCCGGCGATCACTCTCTACCCTCATAGGATTGGGAAGACCACAAGCTTTTCCCCGAATCACCCACTTATTGGAGGGATCCTCAATCTGATACCATTTGTCACGGGTCGATAATTTCCTTGGCCGCGGATTAACCCATGCGGTGCCTAGCGAACGGAATTCACCAGGCCAACCTTCTTTCTATAGTTATTCCAATGAACAATACGGTGAATAGCTCTTTTCATATGAGATCGTACCACGTCTAACTTGGGTAGGGCGTCTAGTCCATTAAGCGAGATAGTGGCCCTCTTTAGACTCAACAACTGGTTTCGACCTGCCATGGTCTCATCAGGAGAGCGGTATCAGCTCCCAACCAGTTTGTGCACGGGAGGCCAACCCTGCCTTCAAAGCTCTTAAGTAATATTATCTTTCTATTTTAGAACTCCTAGCATCAACTGTCCTGACACTGCTCCCACGGACTAGTTGTGTTCATCCTCTCTATGCGCTCGCTCTTCACTCTATAATCCCAAACTTCACTCCCAATGGTTCATAAGTACGTGAGAATCACAGACCGTGTGAAACTCCCCCACCCAATTCTGCAATGCCCTCGTTGCGGGTTGTTTTGTTGCTTTATTGTGTTTCCCTAACCATCAATGCCACTTCTTGGGACTTACATAGATGGCAACGCTCGCCCAACAGAACAAGTCACACCACTCCATTGCTTGCTTCCCCTGATCAAAGATGTTCGCGAATCTCCAGTCACTTGTACTCCCTGACAAGTGTGGCACCCCTAGCCAACTGCACCCCTATGGCAGCACCTTCTTTCACCTACTAAGCTCCTCCTGATCTCTGCAAGCCAACAAAGGGTCCCCCTTGGTGGAAACGTGATTGTAAACCTGTTCTTAAGATTCACTCATTGATCCAGGAATGTTATCCCCATTCAGCAAGTAATTAAGTTCCTCCATATGCCCCCCTTGCCATCCCAGAAGCTAGACGAGAGCCGCACGTTGTCCAAGCCCCTTTGGCATCGTCAATCACTCTCCGCCCTCAGGATCGGGAAGACCGTAGGCTTTTCCTCGAATCACCCACTTACTTGAGGGATCCCCACTTTGATACCATTTGTCACGGGTTGATAATTTCCTTGGCCGAGGATTAACTCATGCGGCGCCTGGCAAACGGAATTCTCCAGGTCAGCCTTCCTTCTATAGTTGTTCCAATGAACAATACGGTGAATAGCTCTTTTCATAGGAGATCATACCACATCCAGCTTTGTTTAGGTGTTTAATCCATCGAGTGAGACAACAGCCCTCTTTAGACTCAACAATTTGTTTCGGCCTGCCATGACCTCATTAGAAGAGCGGCATCAGCTCTCGACCAATTTGTGCATGGGAGGCCAACCCCACCTTCAAAGCTCTTAAGTAATATTATCTTTCTATCCTATAATTCCTCGCACCAACCGTCCTGACACCACTCTCATGAACCAGTTGTGTTCATCCTCTCTGCGCCCTCACTCTTCACTCGATAATCCCAAACTTCACTCCTAAGGGTTCACAGGAACGGGAGAATCACAGATCGTGTCAAATGTATGTATGTATGTATGTATGTATGTATGTATTGCTTTGTGAACTAGTTTATGAAAGGATTTTTGAAAGATATTATAAATGCTTTGAGAAAGGTATTTTTAAGGGATGAGATGTGTTGCAAAAATATTATTTGTTTGGGGTTATAAAATATTTTATGGTTTATGAGATTGATTCTTGATTGAATTTTTGATATTGGAAGATGATTGTTTGATGTTCAATATGACTGTGAACCCGGCTAGGGATTTTTGGGTATGTATATCAGTTTATGATATATTTTGGATCAAGCCATTAATAGATAATAGATGGAGATCCTGCTAATGGGGAAATCTTGGTTACTTTGTCACTAAGCATTGTGTCCTAACCATAGTCATATATTGAACAATAGATTGGTCGATGGATAGATATTGATTTGTAATTTGAGATTGATCGATGAAATGGATTATTGAAGTGGTTTTTATAAAAATTGATTAACGGACTAGACAATTGATATTTGGGTTGTGATTGTGGTTAAATGATTATTTCTTATTTGTATAGAGTTTTGTTGAAATAAAACAACTCTTATTTGATTTGAAATATTATATATTGAGATTGAAGTATGAGTTTCTAATATTGCTTTGTATATATGCATAGTAATTACTCAATTCGCTTATGCTACTCACTAGCTTGTAGTTGTCATCCCTTCCTTCTAAATCTTTTCGGGTTCCCAAGTTATCAGTTGTCAATAGTAAGATAGTGTTATCAACTAGGACTTTTGGGAGTTGGATTTTAGTTATGGTTTAGGCTGCGTCCTTCAACAGAAAGGACGGTCACAAGATTCCCCTATTTTTGTAGGATTTTAGGTGTGACAACATGTCCCTCACATTTTTCATGGATACACTATAGTTCTAATATCCTCCCGATTCTATATCCAAACGTTAAAATTTCAGCAAGAGTTCACGTTGAATTCACAATTTAACTTGCCTATGGCCAACAATGGAGGAGGTCATCAAGCAGTCACCCAACATGAGATCGAGCTCATGAGGCAGCAGTTATTGCCTTCCATGTCAAAAGATATTGAGGCAGTATTGAAATTGTTGAATGATTCGGCAAGTGAAAGTTGTCTTAGCATCTTCAGAGTCCCTCAGGCACTTGCGGGAGGAATTGCCAAGGCGTGCCTGCCTCGCATTGTCTCTATTGGCTCGTAGCACCATGGAGAATCGCAGTTGCAAATGTTTTAGGTGCACAAGTGGAGATATCTCCACACTATGCTGGAAAGAACTCAATCGCATGGTATCCTCCTCAACAACCTCATTGATATAGTGACACCAAAAGAGAAATTTATCCGGCAGTGCTACTCAGAGAGCATTGAAAATTCAATGGACTGATCTTGTGAAAATGATGGTTCTTGATGGATGCTTCATAATTGAATTCCTCCATCAAATTGCTAGATATGTACCATCCGACAAAATCCTATTAATCAATTCCAATTCATTTGTGTTACTTTCTCTTGGACGAGACCTTCTACGACTTGAGAACCAGATCCCGTACTTTGTTCTGGAGGATTTGTTTGAAACGACGAATGTTTCATGAGGAACCTCGTCTTTGGACAATCTTGCCTTTCGTTTCTTCAGTTGCTTGCTAGAAGGACCTACTATTGTCGGGGAAAGACCAAAATGAGGGAATTTTCTCGATTTATTTCGTCTAAGTTCAATACCTACATATCAACAAGATAATCCAGTAGACGAGAGTTCATCTTATCATTTGATCAAATCTGCTTCCGAGTTCCGTCGATTGGGAATCAGATTCAAGCAAAGTGAAGCCAGCACCTTTCTGGAGATCATATTTGACAGTAGATGCAAAACCATTGGAATTCCAAAAATAAAAATAGATCATGATCTCAATTGTATCCTTCTCAATATGGTTGCTTTTGAACAGTGTCGTGGCCAAGTGGACGGGCACATAACTGCCTATGCCATGTTCATGGAATGCCTCATTCACATTGCCAATGATGTACAACTTTTGCATGACCATAAAGTCATCTCGAATCACGGCATGAGCAATGAGGATGTTGCACGCTTCTTCGGTGACCTCTGTAAGGATGTTTATTTCGATGTTAAGGGGAGTTATCTAGCATCGCATTTTGCAATTTTAAATGAGTATCTTAAGTATGAACGGGCTTTATTTTTGCTGTGCATAGCTCCTAAATGCTTTTCATGACAACCCATGGTTAGCTCTTTCAGGCCTAGCTATTGTGACACTTGTAGGCTTGATTCAAACAGTGTACACTGTGCTACAATACTATCACCCAAAGTAGTAGGAAGCATCTAGAAACTACATCTCCATATTGATTTCATAAAATGTATTGACTATGTTTTCAGTCAATATTTTGAGTCGTTGATATTTTCCTTGTGGCCAGATTAATCTTGGATAAGTGATCAATAGTTATCATCAATGAAGTGATGATGACTAGGTGATGATGACTAGGGGAGAGCATGAATTGGTGATCCCCTTTCGCCTGGGAATCCAAAACTTACTCCGCCCGAAGCCTAGCCACTTCCAAGTTCCATAGAACTGAGGGTCGGATTGGCCTATTAAATCGCATTCGACAACTGATAAAACTAAAGTTACACGATCCAAAAACAAAAGAAAAAAGAAAAAAAGAAGGTAAACTAGTGCAAACCATCCTTATTTTGGTAGCCATGCTTAACATCCCCCGCCGATGAATCTAGAACTTACTTCACCCTAGGCCTAGCCACTACCAAGGTCCATAGAATTGAGGACGGTAACTTGAGAAAGAAAATCAGCTTACCCTTGTTAGATGATTCATCACATACTGCCGTAAGCCAACATTGAAAAACGACAGAATTTCGTTTGCCTATTTAGAGGGTGTACTTGTCAAATAGTGTCGTTTACATTTTTCCAAACAGATGCGAGCATCTTTATATGAGTACCTCAATAAGGGTGACTTAGATGTAATCCTTCACATGAGAAAAACGTTCACAGACGTCTTTCATGATAAAATCGTTAATTCATCGCTGAACTTCACCCCAGTTGGTCCACCGCTAATAACAACATAGTGTAAAAGGCCTTTCTTCTTCTGATATGCCTATAAGATACAGAGAAGGAATCGCTCCCCTATTGTCCATGAAGCCGTAAAATCTTTTTGATCATTAATCATTGAGCAAAAGTGAGCATGTTCTTCTATTCCCGAAACTTTGGAATGGTGCTCTATAAGTGCAATTCATAAGGTAGGAGAATTGAAGTACATGGATTTTAAGAGAGCATGAAGTTCAACAAAAGCTTCTTCATGATTTCTCGAGCAAGATTCATCTCACGAAGGAAGTAGGTGTGTTCCTTAATGCCCTTTCTACCAAAAGTCAAGGGCTTGGCTCCGGCTGCGATGACTAGCTTGTTGTATGCAACTTTAAATCGGTAAGGCTCTTGAGGCAGTCCATCGTCACCAACCGTTTCACAGTACACCTAGTGAATAGGGAACGAGATTTAGCAAAAGAGAAAACTAGAGAGGAAGAACATAATGCACTAACAACAATTAGTGTTACTTGACATTTCTTACCAAATATCATTGATTCCATCATGATGAAGAAATGAAATTTACCTTATCGTACGACGTAGTGTGAGCATAAAATAATTGGGAAAAATACCAATACAATACTAAACTTATTGCATTAGTACTAATTCAGCTCTAAATCTTTTAATTGGACTAATTTAGTATTAACCTTTTGATATTAATACAAATTCAATCAATCTAGTTAATTTTAACCAAAAGTTGCTAATGTGGACACCCGTGATCATGTCAACGCTAATGTAAACATTTTTAATAATTATTTTGAATATTTTCTTTGGTTTATTTCCCTTCTCCTTTTGCCGATGAGGGTCGGCCTTGTCTAAGCGAGGGTCGGCCTCGCCTTTGCCCTCCCCGACCATGGCTTGTGCTAGGAATCGAAAGAAAGAAGGGAAAGAAAAAGAAATAAAAAATATTTAAAAATTAAAATGTCAACATTAGCGCCGACCATGCCTTGAGGATCACCAACGTCAACATCAACAACTTGGTCGGTCATACTCTATTTCCACTCTAACACTCACTCTCAAACTTTTACTCTGTCTTCTTGCAGGGTGTGGGAGTCAAAACCCACTTCTGAAACTAAATCGTCCCCTCGCTAACCCCCCTGAGAAGATGAGGATTCAAACTCCCCACCTCCCTCTTCCAAGTTGGAAGGGTGGCTACTAGAGCAAACCCCAGTAGTTTCAACAACTTTTGATCGAAATTGGTCAAACTGACTGAATTTATATCAATTTGAAAATGTTTAAGATTAAATTGGTCTAATTGCAAGGTTTTTAGAACTATATTAGCAAATCATTAAAATGTTTAGGATAAAATTGACATAATTGAAAGGCTTATGGCTAAATTGGCAAGTTGTAAAAAGATTTAAGACTAAATAAGTACAATTAAAATTTTTAGAATTGAATTAACAATCGTACCATATTTTTAGGACTTTTTGGATAATTTTCCCCCAATTCGGTAGCATGAACTCATCAAACATATTACACAAAGCAGTTGTTGCCATTTGATAAAACGATATTTTTTTTACTTTTACATGTGAAAGATGGCTTTTAGAAAAGATCAGGCAAAAACCGACCTATATATATGGGGCAATAATTGCTCAAATCCCCATTGATTGGCGCTTTGTGTAGTAACTCTCAAACTCTAAAAAAAAAGAAAAGAAAAGATAAATATGTTGTAAATCGCAAAAGTTTGGGATTTTTTTGTGAGTTTTTCTCTTTGTGAGTGAGCTTTACTCAAATAGGGACAGAGATAGTCCCATCTGATCACGTGTTGATTTATAATTGGTTTTGTAAGATTTATACTTACAAAAGAATTGCTTCCTGTGATTTGTATTTTAATTTTTTGGGTAATTTAAGTTATGAAAATTTGCCTTTTTGTCTTCCAACCATGGAAATGGCTATCAAAATCTTCAAACCGAAAAAAAAAAAAAAGTTGCTTCATTTGGCCCCACGCTTTTCTTGTCATGATGAATGAGCCGCGTTGGCGGTCACTCGTGTTCTTCGAGGCAAAAATGACGACACGGAAATGTCCTTTCTCATGGACATGCGTGCCGGAGCCGTACACTGACCGTTGATGGCTATGAAGCCCTCGACGACTTTTCTCCATGCTAGTCAAGCCCTCTTCTATTTTCAATAAAGAATCTCATAAATAATTTTTACTTTCATGTAACATGTGACGTGTGACAGTTTTCCAATCAGCGGTTTCAAATTTCAAAGTCAATTTAGATTTCCCGTTGAAATTTAAAATTTATCAATCAAAATCGATTCTCAATTTTCAGAATTTAAAATTTACCTTATATATTTTGAAATCTATTTTTTATTATTTTGAATTAACCAAAATAGAAATAAGTGCTACAATAAAAATGAAAATTCCTCATTTATCAATAGCAACGATATAAAAAAAATACGTAAAATAAAATAAATAATAAAAAAAATTCAAAACACGTGACATAAAACCTAAATTATAAAACTTCAATCCTTAATCATCTATTAAAAATTGGTCGTTAATAACTCATTTACAATTAAAGCATAAATTCTTCAAAAACACAAACGAAAAAAGTCTAGGTCAAATAGAATGAGGAAAAAATGCATATAGAACATTAGATTACACCTATCATATTAAAAAACTAATAGATACGAATGTTAGTATATCCCCATATGTTAGTTTTATCGGAGAGCAAGGGAGTTGGAGGCAACAACTTATCATTATTCTTTTAGCCTTTTTTCCTAAAAGATATGAAAAAGTGTAGATGCTCTTTATTTGTAGCTTTTCATGGAAAATGGTAAATTTATCAATCGAACTTCAAAAATGTGTATCTATGTGTGGGTGTGCGTGCCTATTCAGTTTAAATCAGATATTATCTTTTTCTTAACTAAATTGCTCAAACCATTCATTAATTCCTAAAAATGTTAGTGCAATTTAATATTTAGTTTCACTTGAAAGTAAATTGTGCAAAATTCAAAATCGCATCACCTTAGATGTTGAAGAGTCTTCTCATGATGTTCGAATTTTATAAATTCATTTGGAGGCAATCCATAGTAGTAGCAATGCATACATTGATTAATTAGTCTGATTTTATTTTGTCTAGAATGAGTGTATGTGTATATATAAATACGCAAGCACCTGAAGATAAGTAATTACTTTGTATCTACATCTTATTTACAAAAGTGAGTATATTCATAATGATTTTCGATTTTTTTTTCCTTTTTTTCTGTAGTAAATCATTGACTTCAACTACTTACATTTTGTCTTTTGTTTTTCTTCTTCGCCTCGCGCCAACAGTAGTTCCTAAAAAAAATGTTTGGTTGCTTTGGCACCTCCCTAAATAAATGGGCTGTGAAGAGATTGACCTTCATATTCATTCATATTATGAAATTTTGATTTTTTTTTTTTTTGTATTTCTTCTTGTACTGCTTGCATTTTGTCTTTCGTGTGGCTTCTTGTCCTCGCCTAAATTTCTCAAACCGGTCATTTTAAATTTCTATGAGCCCATGTTTTCCAATTGTCATTATAATAGCGATGATGGAGAAAACAGTAATTTTCTTTTATTTTCTAGATAACATTAAGTTCAAAATTCACAAAAAATCATAGAAAGAAAATAATTATGTCAAAGGACGGCAAAATAGAAATCATTAAGTTCGATGTTGCCGATCTAGTAAAAAAATGAGTGGTAGGAAGAGCTCTGCCCACTTCTAGTCACTGGTTGCCTGTTGTGTTATTTTGTAATTATTTTTATAAGATTTATATATACTCCCTAAGCGTAAGCAAAAGAATTGCTTACTGTGATTTTTTTTTTAATTTTTTGGGTAATTTAAGTTATGAATTTACCTTTTAGTCTTCCTGCCTTGAAAAAGGCTAATCAAAATACGTCAAGGGAAATTGTCACAAAAGGTCCATGAACTTTCATCTAATATTCAATTTCATCACTGAGCTTTTGATTTGCTCAATTTGGTTCTTGAACTTTCATCTAACATTCAATTTCATCCCTAAGCTTTCAATTTGCTCAATTTGGTCCATGAACTTCCATCTAATGTTCCATCTAGTTCCTAATTATTTGAAAATTGACCAATTTCCCTTTTTTTCTTTAATACCAAACTGTTTTTTATAAATAAATAAAATACCAAACTGGGTTTTTTGTTGTTGAAAAAATACCACATTTATGCAAAGTAATAAATGTCAATATTTCTTTCATTTCTCCATATTAAAAACAAATGAAAAAATGGACAGTAATAATAAACAAAGGTGAATCTTGCATTTTGATTTTTTTTTTGTATATGCAAATTACTTGAATAATGTACAAAAGCCCATCAATCGGTTTTTCCCTTTTCGGTGAAGTTCATAAATAAAGAAATCGGTTTGATGGGCTTTTGTACATTATTCAAATAATTTGCATATACAAAAAAGAAATCAAAATACAAAAAATCGATTTTTTGTGAATTTTAAACTTCTCAAATCGGTCATTTTAAATTTCTATGAGCACGTGTTTTCCAATTGTTGTTATGATAGCAATGATGGAGAAAACCGTCATTTTCTTTTATTTTCTAGATAACAATAAGTTTAAATTCACAAAAAAAATCATAGAAAGAAGATAATTACGCTAAAGGAGACTACAAAATAGAAATCATTAAGTTCAACCTTGTCGATCTAGCAAAGAAAAGAGTGACCTTACCGTACGGGGGCACGAAGAGCCTTGCCCAATTCTAGTCACTGATCGTCTGATGTGTTGTTTTGTAATTATTTTTATAAGATTTATTTATACTCCCTAAGCGTAAGCAAAAGAACTGCTTACTGTGATTTATTTTTTTAAAATTTTTGGGTAATTTAAGTTATAAATTTACCTTTTAGTCTTCCTGCCATGAAAATGGCTAATAAAAATCCATCAATGCAAATTCCTTCGTTTGGCCCCACGCGTTTTTGGATGGGTCCCCCTCGACGACGACTTGTCTGCATGTGAGTCAAGTCCTCTTTTCCGACCCCAAAAGAAAAAAAAGTCCTCTTTTGAAGAGAAAGAAGGAAGAGAGAAATAACACAGAGAGAGAGAGAGAAGTGGGACCCAGGGCAGGCCAACCCATTGAACGGACGACACGTGGCTTCCTAGGACCTAGTTCTACTTTCTGTCATCTTCCTCGTCCATGTCCCTGTCCTCTGCTACACTTGCTCTTCCTTCTCTCTCCTCTGCTACACTGAGACCATCCCCGCACTCGCCGCTGCAGCTTGTTCCATGCCCTCTCGAAATATCTACATGTCCCTCACATTTTTCACGGTTGCACTACACTTCTCGTATCCTTCCAATTCTCTCTCTAGCTATTGAAATCCCAGCAAGAAATTCACGTTGATTCTACAATTTAACTCGGCATGGACAACAATCGAGGAGGTCCTCAAGCAACCGCTGAGGAACATGAAATCGAGCTCATGAAGCAGCAGTTAGTGCCTTCCATGTCAGAAGATATTGAGAAAGCGCTGCGACGTTTGAATGAATCAGCAGGCGGAATCGGATATACCATCTTCAAGCTCCCCGAGGCGATTGGCGGAGGTATTGCCGAAGCATGCCGGCCTCGCATCGTCTCTATTGGCCTGTACCATCACGGAGAATCGCAGTTGGAAATGCTTCAAGGGCAAAAGAGAAAATGATCGGCAGTGCTACTCGGAGAGCACCGACAATTTCAGCGGACCTGATCTTGTGAGAAGATGGTCCTCGATGGATGCTTCATCATTGAGTTCCTCTGTCAAGGAAGGGGGGTCGTACCTGAACTCGACGGGTCCCTAGTTGATAATATATATGTGGGCCATTGTGTTATGCAGGACCTTCTACGACTTGAGAATCAGGTACCCTACTTCGTTCTTGAGGATTTGTTTGGAACGACGATTGTTCCAGAGGTAACCTTGTCCTTGGCCGATCTTATCTTCGATTTCTTCAGCTGCTTCCTGAATGGACGGGGCAATGTCAGGGAAAGACGGTTAAATCTGAAAGGAGTGCACTTACTCGACGCATTTCGTCTGAGCTTTATTCCTTGGCATCAACAAGACGATGCAGTACACGACAGCTCATCTTTTTCTATGATCAGATCTGCTTCCGAGTTGCGTCGAGTGGGAATTGGGAATTGAATTCAAGCAAAGAGAAGCCAGCACCTTCCTGGATATCAAATTTGACAGAAAACGCAGAATTGTTGGAATTCCAAAAATAACAGTAGAAGATGACGACCTCAATTGAATCCTCCCCAATATGATTGCTTTTGAACAGTGTTGTGGCCAATGGAATGCTTGTCATGTAAGTGCCTATGCCATGTTCATGGGATGTCTCATTCACACGGTCGATGATGTTCAACTTTTGCGTGACTGTAAAGTCATCTCAAATCATGGCTTGAGCAACGAGGGATTTGCACACTTCTTCGATAACATCGGTAAGGCTGCTCCTATTCCTTTCAAAGCCTTTGAAGAGAGCTAACTAGCACTGCAGTTTGCAATTTTAAACGAGTCTCTTAAGTATGAACAGGCTTACCATTGCTGGGCACAACTCCTAAATGCTTTTCATGACAACCCATGGTCGGCTCTTTCTGGCTTAGCTATTGTGGTGACACTTAGGCATCATTCAAACGGTGTATGCTGTGTTGCAATACCATTATCTCAAGTAGTAGGAAGCATATATAAGCTGGATCTTCCATATTGATTTCATATATATATATATATATATTTGGTGAATTTTTTGAGTTGCTGATACTTTCCTTGTGATCGGATCAATCTTGAGTATGCGGAGTAATAGTTATCATCACTAAAGTGGTGATCACTAGGGGAGAGCACGAACCGGTGATCCCATTCTACCCGAGGATCCAGAACCTACTCCGCCCTAGGCCTAGCCATTATCGAGTTCCATGGAACTAAGGATTGGATTGGCCAATAAACGGTGTTCTACAACTAATAAAACCAAAGTTGCACCACAAAAAAGGTGTACTGCTATAAAACCATCGTTATTTTACTAGCCATGCTAAATACTTGTGTTACAAATAAATGAACCTTTCCACCAAAAAAAAGCCCAATGCATCATAAAATGCGTCTCTACCATTGTCAACCTATTCTCGAGTTGTCTCTTCCAAATACCAAAGTCGTCGCCCAATTCACTGCAACGTAGAATCGGTTCCTCCAGCTGACTACCCTTGTGAGATAAGCAGAACGCCAAACTAGCCAACTCACGAATCCTGCGTGTGATATCCCCTTCGCGTCCTGCATAAAAGAATGTTTGCATAAGTGACAACAATTGATTCCATGAATCAAAGAGTAGTAGGTATTGGGAAAGAAAACTGTAAGTGTCACATGGTAGCATGTTATGCACCTTAGACTGGCGTAAATCGACAAGCGCTTTGTAACGCCCAACAGAAGCCATGCTTCCCAAATGCTTGTACACAAATGGGTCTCCTAGAGGTATGTCTTTCGAGCAAAATGCCTTCCCTCCATTTTGCTTCCCTATACTACGAAACAGCTCCTCCAAGAATTTCCCTTCCCTTTCCGCGACCTGTTTCAGAAATCAGCATTCATATTATTTCTGAGGAAAGAAACGCTTTTATGCAATGGGAAAGAGATAGTGAATGACCAATTCCAGCTTCAAATGGAAGCATTCATGCCACATCTTGTACAAAGTAGAGCAAGGAGATAAAGTTGAAGATCGTTTATCAAATGAAGAGCTACAGTGAAACATCTTTAAAGGAATTAGACAGGTGACTGAACCTGAGCTAAAGCGGGAAGCACCGGCCTCCCCGTATGTTCAAGAAAACCTGCACAATCCCCCATTGCAAACACATCTTCCACTGAAGGTACCCTCAACCATTCGTCAACCCCGATCCTGAAACAATTGAGAGGACAAATCATTCGATTGGAAGGTGGTGGAGTGCTAAAATGAGATTATCACAGAGTTCTTATCATGAAATTGCTATTGCAGACTTAGATGACACGGGAGAGAAGAAATCTTATTTCCTCACCTTCCACCAGGGGATTTGGGAAGATCAAGTGACTTGATAAACTCTGAGGGTCCAACACCGGTGGACCAGACAAGGAGGCCGTATGGAACATCCGTACCATCATTCAGTACAATTTTCTTCGCATGCACCTCTTTCACCACACCTCTTTTAAGATGAACACCGGACTAGCGATTGAAAGCATTAAATCAGCACCAAAATGAACTGCTAGAAAAGATGATGGTAACTTGAGAAAGAAAATCAACTTACCCTTGTTAGATGATTCGTCGCATACTGCCGTAAGCCAACATCAAACGATGACAGGATTTCGTTTGCCTGTTAAAGTGTGTACTTGTCAATTCATGTTACATTTTTCCAAACTGACGCTAGCATCTGTATGTGAGTGTGTATGAGTACCTCAATAAGGGTGACTTGAATGTGATCCTTAACATGAGGAAAACGTTCACGGACGTCTTTCATGATAAAATCACTTAATTCACCACTGAACTCCACCCCAGTTGGCCCACCTCCAATGACGACACAGTGTAAAATTCGTTTCCTCTCTTCTTCTGATATGCCTATAAGATACAGAGAAGGAATCACTCCCCCAGTCTCCATTGAAGTCGTAAAATCTCGCTAATCATTAATTATAGAGAAAGTGGAGGCAAAAACAATGAGCATCTTCTTCTATTCCTGAGACCTTGGAATGTTGCTCTGTAAGCACAATACATATGGTTGGAGAATAGAGATACCTGGATTTTCAGAGAGCATGAGGTTCAACAAAAGCTTCTTCCTGATTTCTTGGGCATGATTCACCTCCCGAAGGAAGTAGGCATGTTCCTTAACACCCTTAACACCGAAAGTCAAGGGCTCGGCTCCGGCTGCAATGACCAACTTGTCGTATGCGACTTTAAACCGGTAAGGCTCTTGAGGCAATCCGCCATTGCCAAAGGTTTCACAGTACACCTGGTCAATAGGCAACGAGATTTAGCAAAAGAGACACACAAAAAGGGAATAATGCGGCAGATTTGCAACGCCTAGTGTTATTTGACATGTCTTACTAGTGCATCTTTGGTTCCATCACATTGGAGAAATGAAATTTAACCTTATCTCACTATGTAGTATGTACCTAAAATATTTTTTCGACATGTCCAACAGTGTGGACAATGCATGTTGATTTATGTTAGTTTATTTGACTTGCCAGATAATCACACACACAATTCCTATAGCCGGGACCTCGACACAAATGTAAAAGTGTGGACAATCCATGTCAATATTTGTCAGACGGTATATTGTAAATTTCTGATGTTTGTTCATTGCTATTTAAAGAAGACAGAGGAAAATTCCAGTCAATCAACACGTGCAAAATGAAAAGGAACTGATCACGTCCTTGGAGCAAAATGAATATGAGCATCGAAATCAACATACAATAACCAGATATTCAACTTACTTCATGCTTGGCAGTGTCCATTCCAGTGCAGGAAGCCAAATAGAAGTACGAATTGGGAGTTGCAGAAAGAGCAGGCTGTATCCGGCTCACAGGCTCAGCAACCGAACGGAACTCCAAAGTTCCGACACAAGTTGACGGAAGAAGGGGTGTGAAAACCATGTGATTTCGGGGTGAAATGCACACAATATCATACATGTTCATATCAAGCCCCTTCATAAATCGGCAAGCCGCCCAACCGGTACCAAGAACAACCACCCTCGGCTTTTCTCCGGGTTTAGTCGGTTCAAGACCCGGATATGTGTCGCTCTCATATTCAGAATCAGACTCTGCCAATGCCCTCTCCGCGACAGGAAATTGATCATGTGGGGTTGTCCTAATTCCTCTGCTCCAGTTACTAGCATAATTTAACTTACTTGATGGTAAGCGGCTGAAAAAATCACTTCTCGTGGGGACACTTTCAAAAGAAGAAAAGGAAAATGAATCCGCAAGTACTCCTCTAAAAGTCTCTTCTTTTCCATCTCTAAAGCTCCCAATAGCACCTCCTGCTCTTTTCAGGTTGCCCCGAACAATTCTTGCAAATGCCATAGAGTACAACACTGATACTTCAACAAGTCAATAGCCTGGATCCTTAGGCCTATTGATGAAATTGCACCTGAGAAAAAAGAGAGGCCTGGGCTTAAACTATAAGAAAAGCAGATATATATATATAGAGAGAAAGACAATCTGATCACTCCATGATATCAGGAGGAGGTAAAGACAACATGTAGAACAATTGGAGAATGGTCCAAGGGAAATGAAGATAATTAATGGGTGTCTGACAACGATTTCTTCGATGACTGCTGGGATAAAAACCAGAAGCCAACTTAGCTTGGGTCATCAATTGATGGCACATACAATGAGAAAATTTCTTGTGGTTTTCTATAAGCCATTAAAAGACAAAAAAGAAGGTCCGTATTTCTTGGAGGAAAGGCATAATTTGTAACTGACTCATTCAATCAAAGAATTTTCTTTTCTGCAACAGCCAAATTGATGATTTCAACAATCTCATTTTTCTAGCTTCCAAAATCCACCAAATGCAAATCTCACGAAGTGTCAGCTTATGCCTGGAGGTTTTCATGGGATGCCATGATCAAGAACAGCGAAAAAAGAATATCAACAGACACAAACGGTTTCCTTTAAACAATTAAAGCTGTAAATTCCTCTCTTCACGAGTGAATTATAAGAATGGAGTTCATTTCACCTGCTCTGTAATCGGATCAACACCCAGACAAAAGCAGAACAAAAGGAAAGAACAGGAGGTCTTTTCACCTAGAAATTTTATTAGTTCCATAAGGTTAGATCACATAAAGGGTCATTAGCTGAATATTGTTCAATAGTGCATTTGTAATCACACGTTGATATGAAATGGACAAAATACGAAGAGGTAAAATAAAGCAACGGCAGATCTAACGAGTGAGCCCTGTTTCAAGGAAAATCAACAACCAATTAATAGCAGTGCCTTAATGTAACTGAGACCAGCGACAAAGAAAAGTAGGTGCTTTTAGTCTAGTATCCTGTCCTTTGAAAAACCCCGATTGGCAGATAATCAAAGTTGGACATTTTCATCGTGTCCAAGCATTTCTACTGGAAGAAAGAAGCTTGCGAGATGTGCATCAAAGTCGACAAAAAGTCGCAAGTAAGCAATTATTTGCGAGGATCACCTCGAACGCCACTACAACGATCACTACCACTGATCAGGAGCAAAAACAGAGAGCTTCCCTCGTTATGCTTCTTCAAAATCAGATCTTTCCAGTGCAATGGACGTTAAAACCATCTCAAAAAGTCAGTTGGGTCTCCATGGTTTAGCAAGGAAAGAAACAAGAAAAGCACAAGCCCCACAGATCTTGCCAGTCACCACCTTATTGATCTAAGCCATATTACCCAAGAATTTCGCATGCAAAAGAATGGCCAGAGGCAGCAGAGCACCCAGAACAAGAATCAGAAATAAACATGCTTGACCACAGGCAATATCATCCGGCAATGGAGGTTCCAAGTTCAACCAAGGAAATAGCATTCTCCGTACCTGGTTCCTTCACGATGACCTTCTGAGCTTTCAGGTTGAGCCGGAGAAGAGAGAGTCCAATATATTAGGAGGTTCAGACAATGCACCATGCCATATATACATGTATGGCGTCCTTCCTAGGTTAGCGGAAAGAACCAAGAAAGCATGAGAGAGAGAAAGAGAGAGAGAGAGTTACAGCAAGCATGAGAGAGAAAGATCTTAAAAACGTTTAAAATATTGAAGAAATAGTAAAATATCAAAGGAGCCGACTTGTGACGCAAGGAAAGTTGTTGGAACTAGGAAGGTGGGAGAGAGATCTTGGAAGCCTCCTCGTTGGGGTTAGAAAAGGAAGAAGAAAAGGAAAGAAAAAAAACAGTATCTTTGGTTAAATTCCCTCTTTCTTCAAATAACGTGGCAAGACTTTTACTGATCTAAGTTAAATCTCATTATTAAAGAGCATCTTAGGCTAAATTCCCTCTTTTTTCCAATAACGTAACAAGACTTTTACTGATCTAAGTTAAACCCTCTTTCTTCAAATAACGTGACAAGACTTTTATCGATCTAAGTTAAATCTCAATATTAAAGAGCATTTTAGGCTAAATTCCCCCTTTCTTCAAATAATGTGACAAAACTTTTATCAATTTGAGTTAAATCTCAATATTACTTTACATCTCAAGAAACTTTATAATAAGCCGGAACATATAACTCACACTACAATGGTTAGGGCGTGTGCTCCAAGAGGTCGGTTTCGGGACCATTAGCATAGAAAAATCATCTTTTTCTCGAGGTTATTTTGTCCACTCAAATTGTCCCAAAAAAATTGATATATGTATAGCTGATTTTGGTACATATACCTTAAAGAATTTGGTCAAAGATGAACAAATTATATATATTTGATAACCTTATATTTAAATGTCATGTAATTAACAAAACAAAAAAGATCTCGAAACCGAATAAAAAAATAATTAAGGAAGTGTCACTTCAAAGAAAGTCCTGCGAGGAAGGAAAAATGCGCATTTGCAACGTTTCGCATTCCGTCCGCAGAATATTCCGGAGGCGGCGCTCAGGAGGGCGAAGAGACCATCGAGTCCTTGACCTTTGACCTCGTCTTAAAAGTCAGCGGGAGGGCAATTTTGGGTTTTCAGACCTCCCTGCTTTTCCAAATCACCAGGTCAAAGTTGGGGAAAACATGTTTTTTGACGGCTGCGGCTGGGTTGCAGTCCAAGATATTTTCGGTCTGGCGATGGGACGAAGATACTTTATTCAAACAAATTCTATTGGTTGATTAGAATATTGTCGGTGAAAAAATTAACGGTTGAGATTTATTTAAGGACATCGGGGAAAGTATCGTATCAATTGAGATCCATGTCTCCACTAAGAAAGCATCAAATGGTGCCGCTTCAGTCTTACCAAGAAGAGCGGTCTTCGGTCACGTGATCATCGGAAAATAAAGTCATTTTCTTAGAAAATATCTTTTAGAAAAATATTTTCCAAAAGCATGATATTTTTCGCGAAATGAATAGACCCTTAAATTGAAAACAAGGTAAGATGTCGAGAAGGGAAGAAACGGAAGAAGAAAATGTATGACAAAATGAAAGCTACGTTGAATCAAGTCATGTTAATTGAACTTGAGCTTGAGAGAAAAAGAAAAAGTCCAAATCTAGTTCATATGAGCGAAAACCCGTTTTTGGAAAATAAGGATCCACCTCGTAATGAGCAAATACCCGATCCCCACCCAATTACATCGCTAATCAGAATAATAAGTGAGCATTTATCTAAGCATATGACCAATCTCGAATCTTTTCGAACTTAGTATCATAGAAATCAAGCACGTGTTTTGTGATTTTAAACTAGATGCATTGATCTGTGCTGTTGAAGCCATCCCTGCTTTAAGAGGTTGAGCTGGAATGTGAATGCAATCATCACGAAATTAACAGGTTTTTCATGATTGCTTAGGTCTAATGAACTCAAATTACGTCGTCGGCACGTGCCCGAAAGCCTGGGAGCAAAGGACAGAGTTGTTTCGCGTCATGTCGAATGAGACGCCTTCCCACTTCCGTTCAGCTTCAACTCGCGTGCCAGAAATCTCGGAAACGCGTCGGCATTTTTGACCCGTTTGCTAGGTTGTCTCCAACACTACAGGGCATAGTCAACCCCGTGATGCAAGCCAAAGTTACCTCGTGTCCCTCGACCGTCGAATCCTGCGTTTTGTCGGCCGTCCGATCTGAACCCTATCGACATCGACCGTCGGATCGGAGCGTGACGATGACGGACCTGCCTTGGTTCCGCCCGCGTGAGGCATGGGCTCAGCTGTCTTTCTGGAGTGCAAAGAGCAGACAAGCAACGACAGACAAATGAAAACACCTTTATCTTACTCTGGTTGCCTCCAGCAAATATCCGCTTATTTAATTCGCTGATCAAATCGATATAATTGTCTAATTCAATACGACACATTGGTGCATGATGGACCTTTTCGTTGTCCCCTTTAGATACCATAGGTTGTCTAATTTTTTTCCCCATAAACAAGTACTATTTAACTTCACAAACAATTTTATTTGCTTTGAAAGTAATAATCTGATTTCTAGATTGGCTCTGACTACTTGCTTTGTATATTTAACGTTAAATAGTTTCATCTCATGCATGAAAATAACAGCGTTTCACTTTCATTTTGCACGCCCATGGGACCAGTATTTACTTTGTACCCGCTGTTAAATTTGATCCAAGGAAGGTCTTGGCTTGCTTCTGCTTGAATCCAAGCCCCTCTCAACAAAGTTTGGTGGCAGATCTAATCAAATGATAAGACGACCTCTCGTCTGCTAGATAATTGTCTTGTTAATCCTAAGGTACTAAGCTCACACGAAATGTAGTGTGAAAAAAAGAAAAACTAATACCGCTTGTTTCCCCCCTGCTCTCCACCCATGTCAACCCAAACCCAATTCATATTCACTAACACCGCTTCCATTTTTTTTTTTCCCAATCGAAACGCATTTTTCAAACAATGTTCATGAGATTCCCATGGGTGCAAATATTGAGTCAATGAAATGTCGGATAGAAAAGTAATGTCCAATTAAAGCTGGTCCAAATTTGCATAAAAATATACAAATATTATTTTTCAATATCTTTGCCAATTATATGATATGAAATGGACCTGAGAAGAGTCAGAGTATTCTAATATTCTAGATTACTTAGCCAAGAATTGCCATATACAAGAATATCAAATATAAAAGATAGAGCTGAGATGGTAGATTGAATCAGATGTAGCATCTTCTTCAGAGTCCCTCAGGCTATAGCCAGAGGTATTGCCGAGGCGTGTCAGCCTCGCATCGTCTCTATTGGCCGGTACCACCATGTAGAATTGCAATCGCACACGCTTTAGGGGCACAAGTGGAGATACCTCCATACTATGCTGGGGCGATCTCAACTGCACGGTGTTCGCCTTAAAAACCTCATCCATGTAGCGCCACTTAAAGAGAAAATGATCCCACCAGTGCTACTCAAAGAGCATCAAAAATTTCAGCGGACCTGACCTTGTGAAAATGATGGTTCCTAACGGATGCTTTGTCATTGAGTTACTCTGTGAATTTACAGGATACATACTGCCCGACAATATGCTAATGATCAGTTCATTCGTGTCCAAGTCTCTTGTGCAGGAACTTCTACGACTTAAGAACCACGTCCTGTACTTTGTTATTGAGGATTTGTTTGAAACGACGAATGTTCTTGGCCGATCTCGCCTTGCATTTGTTCGCCATCTTCGAGAAAGGAGCTGGCAAAGATGGACCAATCTAAAAGGAGTGTATTTACTCGATTTCTATCGTCTGAGCTTGATACCTTTGGATCAACAAAACAATCCAATAGACGAGAACTAATCTTGTCATTTGATCAGTTCTGCTTCCGAGTTGCATCAAGTGGGAATCGGATTCAAACAAAGGGAAGCCAGCACCTTCCTAGAGATCAAATTTGACAGAAAGCGCAGAACCATTAGAATTCCAAAATTAGCAATATATGATGATGATGATCTCAATTGCATCCTCACCAGTATGATTGGTTTTGAACAGTGTCTTGGCCACGCACACGGGTATGGGATGCCTCATTCATACCGCCGATGATGTCCAATTTTTGCTGACTGCAAAGTCATCTTAAATCATGGCATGAGCAACAAGGACTTTTCGGTGAAATTTGCAAAGACGCTTTTTTTAGGCCAACAGGAGCTAGCGTTGCTTATCTTTGTTGGGCTCATCTAAACGCTTTTCATGACAACACATGGCCCTTTTTTTTTCGGGTAGTGATACTGTCGGGCATGATTCAAACAATATACAGTCTTGCAATACTGACCCCATTTGGTTCGGCGCTTGAAAAAGGCTTTGGGTCTCTATAGTCCCTTGACCAAATGCAAGTAGACTTTGTTTCATCTTTTGCTCAATTTTGAGAAACACAATTAAATTTCCAAATGACTCTAAGGGCTTTTACCTAAAAGCAGGTTTAGAGATCCTTTGGCAAATTATATTTTCAGAATGCAAGTTTACTGTTCATCTTCTCCATGGGTTTGGTCAGAGAAGCCGAATGGAGGCTGGCCGCCAACAAAGGGGTAGCGCACAGCAGCGACCATCACCTAAGGGGCCACGCGATGCGAACAACCGTCACTTGAGGGTCACAACCACACGGCGACCGCCACCTAAAGTTGTGCAACCTTAGGCATCGCCTGGGTGCTGCGACCCAAGCGAGCGTCGCTTGGGGTCAGGCGACTTAAGCGGCCACCTAGGTGATGGTATTGCTTGGGTCGTGGTGACCTAGGCAGCCACCCAAGTGATGGTCGCCTAGGTCGCGCGATGTCAAGCGTCGCCTGGGTCAAGCAACATCAAGTAAGGCTGTCTGATGGCTAGATCTAGCCGCTGGCAATTGGCTGTCAGTTGTTTTACCAAATTGCATTTAAGCCAAAGGCCAATATGTTTTGAAAATATAATTAACTAAACACTATGTGCATTTTGAAAAACCCTTTTAACCCAAAGGTATTTGTATTTTCCCAATGACATTTTCTCAAAACTGAACCAAACGAGCCACTATCAATCCATGTAGTGGGAAGCAAAGTTGCATCTTCCATATTGATTTCATTACATCTATTGACTCTACTTTTTAAAATATCGAACCGAATTTTTGAAATTATTGGGTAAGGAACTTTTTCCATAGCGCAAACATGGAGTCGCTGAACATAAGTTATCCCCAATCAAAATTTGGCCAAATTTGAGTAGGAAAACAGATAGATATTAGTTTTCATGATTTTACCAAATTAGATTATTCAAAATATTTGACTTTGGGAGGTTAAGAGCTTTTTAATCATCTTAATTTATTAAGTCCAATCATGACATGAAAATATCATGACTATCCGTTTGGTCCAATTTATGGATATACGTAACCATTATTTAACACTCAATTAGGGAAGATGATAAATAAATTGCAAGCATAGAGAGGAAATACTTACTTTAAAGCAACAAAAGCATATCAATAATTCTAGATATGATTATCAATCAACATGCAATTTCACTTAAATATTTTTTGGGTTTTTCACTTATTTAAATGAAACCTAATATATGTGCAATGTAATGTAATGACGTACAAAAAATGCCTAACTAAAATGACATGCAGCATATAGCCTATTATGCAAACTATATGTCACGTGACATTAATTAAAAGACTTAATCTAATGGCAAACGAAAATTAATAGAAATATTCTAACACGTCACACGCTTTAATTTAAATGATTCCTAGATGTGCAATTTACTAAATGACCCATGATATGCAAACTAATCCTGCATAGCACTTGCTATCTTTTATTTTTTTATTAAAATTAGAAATTAAGGGTGAGTTTGTTTGTGTTTTTATTCAAAAATTATTCCGGGGAACAGAAATAGAAAAATTATTTCTGTTCCGAGGAACAATTTTTGACCAGAAAAATGCGTTTGGTAAACTTGTTCCGGGAATAAAAAATGTGTGTTCTTTTTTTGTTTCTATTAATTTTTTAATTTTTTAATTTTAATTTAAATTTTATTTATTTTTTCTTTTTTTCTTCTTTTCACCGGTCGCCAGCCTCGGCCATGGACAGCGACCGACCGATGAGGGCTGGCGGCCTCGCCCAGCCAAAGTGAGCCTCGCCGGCCCCCGGCAAGGCTCGGCCTCGCCTTGGCTGGGCGAGCTTAGGCTCACCTAGATCCAGTGAGGCTGAGCCTCATTGGTGGCTGGGCGAGCTCGGCCTCGCCGAGGGCCGGCGACCCTCCGGCAACCGGCCAAAGAAAAAAGAAGAAGAAAAAGTGTTTCTTGTGTTTTTGTTCTTTCAATTCTTCAAAAAGTATTTCTGGAACAAAAAAAATAACTTTTTTTGTTTCTTATTTCTATTCTAATTTTGTTCCCGAAAAAAAAAAGATTTTGAACAAAAACGCAAACAAATGCGTTTATGTTCTTTTTTTGTTCCCGGGAACAAAAAAACAGAATTTTTGTTCATAAACAGAAAAAAAGAACACAACCATGCATGCCCTAAAAATTCCTAATATTTAAACATGCAATCTATTCTAAGAAAGGGAGTCTAATTTGTCCTAAATAAAATGCCTAATAATATGCAATCTAGTCCAAAATTAGCAACATTATCAACAAGAATCAAATCAAATTCCAATATTTTTTTGGGTTTTCTTTTATGGAAGCAAAATCAATTCAAATCAAACAAATGTCATATTCATATCAAAACGACACCAAATCATGCGAGATATTATACATATCCATTTAACTTTTGAAATAAATTGACAAATTATATGTTGGGGATGAGATCGAATTAGACAATTTTTTTTTTTTAACAAAATTACAAATCATATGATTGGATTGACAATTTTTCATCCAATCGGGAATCATATCTCAAGCGTGAGATCAGATTGACAATTATGATAGGTTATGAAATTAAGAAATAATCCATAATTTAAAAGGATACTCAATATTTTAAATAGCATAATTCATCCGAAAATTCAATCATATACATCAACAATATTTTAAATAAGGAAACGAAATATTGAAAAATCAAATTAGACAAGATTTTGCCTAATCCAAATGTTGGCTTCCAAATTTAGATCGATGAACAAGGACTCACGAATCACGACCGAGACTCGCCGTGGTCAACAAGCAATCGGGCGTCAGGTGGTGAATCACGATGGTCTGATTCGTGAACTGATCTCGTTAATGGGACGAAGACGTGGCTGCTCCCGCCTTGATGAACAGCGAGGAAGCTTTGGGACCGCTTAAGAAACCTGCAAAACATAAGGGTAGGGCAGCAACACGGATTCGACCAGGCTAGGACCTCGCGATAGCGTGGAGCGCGATTGGGCGGCGTCAAGCTCAGCTTCAGGGACCGCCGGTAGGAACAGCGCAGCAACAGGTTCGGCCAAGGGACTACACAGATCAGCAGATTGTCGTCGCGGGTCACGAGCGGCAGCGGAACAAAGCAGCTTGGTCGTCGCTGGTGCAGGCGGCGAGCGGCGACAGAGGCAGCAAACAGTGGCAGGACTCGGGACGGCTACTCGCGTTGAGCAGCAAGGACGTCGCAGGGTGCGAAGGGCGTGACCAGAAGATGGACTAGGCTTATCAGAGACTGCAGTTGCAGCAGCGGTTCGCGTGAGGATGCGGAGGCAACGACTCCGCGACAGTGAGAAGCAGCAGCGGGTCGTCATCCAGAGGCCGGAGGTGCAGTGCAGCAGCTTACGTTGGACTCGGGTAGTCGGAATAGCAAGCAAAGCAACGACTCACGGCGAGTGGCTCGGTCATAGCAGCAACAAGCTTCGCCGTCGGCGAGGAAAGAATGCCCGTCGGTCAGTAGGAAGAGGTGCCAGGGAAGGGGATAACAGCAGGATCGTCACAGCCATCGTCCTGGAAGAAAACCGGCCAGAGGTGTCTCGGTCGAAGGGCTGGCCGAGAACCTCACTTCCACTCTCTCTCCAATCACGTCTCGCTCGGCACACCGTCTTTTTGGCTCCGTTTATTTTGCAGAAAATGTGGTGTTTTTAGAGAATATTTTCATAAAGCCATTTTTTCGAGAGTGAAATTATTTTTCAGTGCTTAAATGAAATGAAAAATATTTTTCGCTATTTGATAAGGAAAATCTTTTTCCCTATACACTCTTTTTCAATAATTATTATATATATTTTTTAAATCGATTTTTTGTTATACTTTATTTAAAAAAATTGGTTATTAAATTTTCTTTCTTTCTTTTTTATTTTTTTTTCTTTTCTTTGTTTTCTTCTTCTTCTTTAATCAATCTTCGGCCCCATCAGTGACTGGTGACTAGCCACAAGCGAGCCTCTAGCTCATTGGCTAGCATGAGGCTCACCCACCTCTAGTGAGCTCAGGTTCGCCATTCACCAGATGCATTAAGGTCAAGGCTCGCTCGATCGGCAAGCGAGAGCCTTTGGTTTGTTGATTTGGCAAGGCCCGAGGCAGGTGAGCTCAAGGCTCACCAAATCGATAAGCAAAGTCTCGCCACAGGCTTGAGCTCACCAATTACAGGCCTTTCCAAATTTGGGAGCTCCGAGATCGCCAGCCTCGAGCCTTGCTAGATTGGCGAGCCTTGAGATTGACGCATGTGCTCATTGATCTAGCAAGTGATGAGCCTAAGCTTGCTTGTGGCCAGTGATTGGCCAAGAAAGAAGAAAAGGAAAGCAAAGAAGAGAAAAAAAATAAATAAATAAAAAATAATTTGAATTTTCTAATATATTTTTAAAGGAAAAAAAAGTGAAGGTTTGTAGGGGCGCAAGATAAAAGAGAGCAAGTAGGGAAAATGTTTTCTACTTTTCAAAAATAAAAAAATATTTTCCCTTTTTTAGAAGACTTTTTTTTTTCCTTATTGGAATATGTTTTCGCCAAACAATTCATTTTCCTTGAAATGAATGTCGGAAAATCCAGAAAACATAAACGAACTAAGCCTAAATTTTATTTTATTTACCTTCCTTTCTACTCACGACCATGGACATGTGAGATTTTCCTTGACAACGTACTCTTTCTTCTTTTAAAATAAGAAATATATTATTCAATATGGCCCTCGTTGACTAATCATCTCCTTGCAATCTATATATAATCTTATATATTTTCCTTGCATGGAGAGACAAACATGCAGATCTTCCTTTTTTGTCCTTTATTTCTTTCCCGCAACTAAAGAAAATTAACAATTTGGAGATGTATTGGATATGTTGAGATAGTAATTGAAGCAAAAGAAGTTTGATTAGGGGCAAAGAAGTTGAATATTTTGATATGTTTTCCCAAACAGATACCATGTTGATATTTAGAATCAGAGAAAAAATAATGATAAATGAACAAAAAAAGAAGATGATAGGTAAAGAGATATCAGAGAAAAAGAACAATTTGGAGATGTATTGGATATGTTGAGATAGTAATTGAAGCAAAGGAAGTTTTTTTTTTTTTTTTGTTCGGTCAAGCAAAGGAAGTTTGATTTGGGGTAAAGATGTTGAAAATTTTGATATGTTTTCCTAAATAGATACCATGTTGATATTTAGAATCAGAGAGAAAATAACGGTAAAGTGTTTGTGGTGGCTTATCTCCAATTAAGATTATATCGCATGTATTTATAAGAGTGACTAATTACAGTTTGGACATAAATAGAGACATAATTAATATATATATATATATATATATATATATAAATTACACATTAATAGTTAATGCACCTAAAGTGCTCTTTGATTTGTTTACATAACAATGTAGGGATAGGTTGTACCTATTGTTGTGTTTTGTGTCTTGATTTTAGCCAAACTTAAAAAGATCTGACCCAAATCTAATCCCCACGATGCAACTGATCATCATATGAAAAGATCCATAAGAATTACAAAAATGAAAAACAAGTGCAACCCTGAGACAAATAATACCATGAACTTTTGTGTTATGCATTGCAATAAATTTCATCATCAATTCTTAAACAAAATAGAAGATGAAAACCCATTTGCAACTCCATAATTAGATGGAGCTTTCGGATTCACATGAAGGCAAAGAGGATACACCAGGAAGCTTCCCACAATCATATCCTATTGTTGGGTATGGATTCGGGAAACGGATTCCCAAAATAGTGATTCGACACAAAATCAATCACAAACGTAGCGGAAGCGAAGCTCAAGAATTCATGAATCACTGATCCTAAGGCACGTCACATAATGAACGAACCTTGTTTCCACAGACTAAACCCTAGTGTTGCGAATCAAAGAAGGATAAACCACACCATTCTTCAGAGGATAAACTGTTCCTCAGAAAGAGAACGTGCGTCAGAGAGCAAGTGTCAGTCAGAGAGAGAGAGAGACCACCAGAGAGCGAGAGCGACCGATAGGATATGTAACCCCTCAATCAATAATTAACCGCCTCTCTGAATTTTTCTTTATTTTTAAATAACTTCCTCCATGGGCCCTCAACTCACGGGCCGGGCCTTTTGGACTCAACATGGATGGACGGGCCAACACAGGCCCATCAAAAAAAAGAAAAATCCATCATCTCCCACTCGCACATGGTGGTTCAAAACCAACATGGGCGGACTGTCCCTACTCAGGCCCATCAGAGAAAATCCATCACAGACTCCCACTTAACATGCTGGGCCGAACATAATCCTCTTTTCCTCACTACAACATTCATACTGGTGAATAGTCCTTGTGACCAGCATACTTTGAGAGCTTGTTGCCATACATCTGTTAGGAATATATAACAGCTCATAATGGGCATCACATCTTGAGTAGATTTAGTATGTAGTACCTTAGATCGATCGATCACATTTATATCTCTCTTGATCTCTTTCAAACAATAATATATCTTGTATTCACAATTATGATTATCTCAAAGATAGTCATAATTGGTTAACCAGTGAATACAAAACTACAATGTGATTCTCCAAATTCGATCTTCCTCTTCCCTTCAAACTTTCAATTTCAGTTCAGCTTGCTTTTCTAGAAATGTCCGATTAGATCAAATTAACTCATGACCATTGACAATATCCTAAGATAGCAAACACTAAATAGAAATTTTGAGAATAAGTAAGAGTCATGAGGGGACTAAAAATTGAGGAACTCTTTTCCTCAAGAGTCCCACACGACACAAAAGTTGAGATCAAAACTTTTGCCACTCTTATTGGTCATTTCATGTATACGTAGTATGAAATACGTGTTACGGTATTAACTCCTTTCCCATGGAGCATATGTCTAGACCTTTCAATACCGTACAGATGATAGTTCAGACATACCAAATGTCTAACTTGAGTTCACGTATCTACTCATTCACAAAATTCATCAGAACTCACATCTGGCATCATAGACAGATAAAGTAAAATATGTGGGTTATTTTACTTTCGAACATGGTAAGTATTATGTCATCATCTTAACACTCAGTTAAGGCGACATACGTATTTTAAGCTTGAGCTCTCAATTATCACATAGATAATAAGCTTAAAAATAGTCTCATTTCTATTTATCACATAGTAAATAGAGGCAATTACTCATGTGAGTGGGCTAATCTTATATCTGTCCGACATACTTTCTCAACTTAAAATAATGCACTGAGCATTAAGATGCATTTAGATCAAACAAAGATTCATAGGCATTAATGATGAAAAACACAAATTCATCAAATGTGAACACTTCAGGGAAATTACAATCCAGTACATTAGACTCTACGCAATCCTAAAGATTTTATGTGGCCACAAAACACATCTCTAGGTATTGGCTTTGTCATAGGATCTGCTACCATTCTATGCGTAGATATGTACTGTAAGTTCGCATCATTTCGTGCAACCATATTTTTGACAAAATTATACTTGGTATCTATATGTTTGGTCTTGCGATGATATTTTGGATCTTTGGTGTACGCTTTTGCTGCTTGGCTATCACAGTTAACCAACAATGAATCTGCAGCACTTCTAATAACACCTAAATGATCCAATAATCTCTTAAGCTAAACATCTTCTTATATTGCTACTGATAATGCCACGAACTCAGTTTCCATAATGGACAAGGCTATACACTTTTGTTTCTTACTGTTCTAACATATGGTGCCATTATTCGGTAAGAAAACAAACCCAGAGGTAGATTTTCTTTCATCTAAATCTCCTCTCCAATCAGCATCAGAATAGCCTTAGAGTCACAGATCCTTTCCATAATAACTCAACGTATAATCAGCAATCCACTTTAGATACATTAGTATTCATTTAACGGCTTTCTAACGTGCTTGACCTGAATTGGATTGGTATCTGCTCACCATTCCAACTGCAAAACATATGTCAGGTCTTGTACACATCATAACGTACATCAAGCTCCCAACAGCACTAGCATAAGGAACATGTTTCATTCGTTCCTTCTCTTGTGGAGTTCTTGGACACAGTCTATGGCTCAATCCTTCACCTTTTGCAATAGGAGTGTCTATGGATTTACAATCCCATATCATTCATCTCAAAGTTGGAAAACAACCAACTTTTGACAGTATTGACAAGCTCCATATTGCTTTCGGTAATTAGTATATCATCAACATATAATGATATGATCACAAATTGATTCTTGGATCTTTTGATATATATACAATGATCATATATATACAATGATCCTCATCTATCATTATAAAGTCATATGCCATTATGGTATTATGAAATCTTATATACCATTGTTTTGACGACTGCTTAAGACCATATATCGACCTCAAAAATCGACATATATTTTCTTCTTGGCCTTTCACTATGAAATCAGCAGGTTATTCCATATATGTTCATTCCTCTAATTCTCCATTGAGGAAAGCAGTCTTTATATCCATTTGATGTAACTCAAGATCCATACTTAACCACTATTGCCAGAATTATGCTAATCGAGGTAAATCTCACTACAGGAGAAAATGTTTTTTCATAATCAATTCATTCCTGTTGATTATACACATTCGCCACAAGGTGAGCCTTATGCCTTTATATCGAGCCATCAGCTTTACGCTTTATTTTGAGAACACACTTGTTCCCAATAGTTTTGCGTCCTTTTGGAAGATCAACCAATTCCAAAATTGGTTTGACTTCATTGACTCCATCTCCTCTTTCATTGCATAAATCCATTTTTCCTTACTAGGGCAATTTAGAGCCTCATTAATATTTCTTGACTCATCCTCATCTTGCGAAACAATCATAAAAGTTTCTCCTTCAATGTCAAAACGTCGACGGGAAATACTTTGGCGACTTGTTCGCCGTATGGGAAATTGTACACTTTGCACATCATTCCCCCATTATGCTTTCACTTGGATTAGATAATTATAACATTATCTCATCATATGGTTGCAATTGAGAATAAGTTGAATTCAATTCATCACTTCTCATATTACTCCCACTTGGACGAACTCCACTAATATCATTATCTTGATCTAAGGTTTCAAATAGGGGTAATCTTCCCCTATTTCGCCCTTCTTAGGAAATTCATCCTCTAGGAATGTGACATCTTGTGATTAAAATTCAGTTATACTCCCACTTTCATGCTCACCTATGAACACATACCCTTTCGAGTGTTCGGAGTATCTCATTAAAATACTCTACTTTCCTTTAGTACCCAATTTCCCAAACTTATGAGAGGACTCATGAGTATAGGCAGCACAACCCCATGACTTAAGAAAACTTAAGTCCGGTTTTCTATCTATCCATAACTCATATGGAGTGGAACTAACTAATTTGGAAGGCACCTAGTTAAGTATATAGGCAGCAGTTAACAACGCATCACTCCAAAAAAGTGATATGTAAGTTAGCATGCGCCATCATGGACCTAACCATTTCCAGTAGGGCTCTGTTTCTTCTCTCTGCAACACCATTTTATTGAGGAGTATATGGAATAGACAACTGTCTTTCTATTCCTTTTTCACCACATAATTTTCTGAACTCATCAGATAAATATTCTCGACCTCGATCGAATCTCAATGCTTTTATTTTCTTGTCTAATTGATTTTCTTCCAAGTTCATAAACCTATTGAAACAACTTAATGCTTCAGATTTATGAGAAATCAAATAGACATATCCGAATCGAGTATAATCATCTATAAAAGTGATGAAATAAACAATCACATGCCTTCCTTTCACATTCATTGAACCACAGATGTCAGAATAGATTAAATGCAGAGGAAATTCAGCTCTTTTAACTTTTCTAAATGGTTTCCTTGTCGTTTTCCCTACTAGACAATGCTCATATATGGGCAAATCGACTTTTTCAATGTTGCCCAATAAGCCCTCTTTGGCTAATCTATTCATACGATGTTGGCCAATATGGCCAAGTCTAGCATGCCACACAATCACATCATTATCATATGAAGTAGAAGACATGAAACAAGGGAATAACAAATATTGACATCACTACAGTCAACATGTAGTACAATTAAACCATCCAGAAAATGACCACAACCATAGTAGTTTGTATCCAAATACAAATCTACACCGTTATTACGGAAGTTCACACTAAAAATAAGCTTAACCAACACAAAAAACAAACACTTAAATTTCGACGAATCTCCGGAGTATATAGAACATCATGTAGGAACAAGGTGCGTCCACCACGCATGTTCAATTGGCAGGTGTCAATCCCTTTAACTTCATCTCTGGAGTTATTTTCTATATAGATCCACTTAGTTCCAGTTGGTACTCATCGGAATTCCACGAAAGATCCTCTATCCTTCGTTACATGGTCTGTTACTCCTGAATCTACAGTCCACAAAGGATTGGATTCAGCCAATAATACAGAACTTGACACATAAGCAACATTCTCAAATATACAAGAGGTGTTTACCTTCTTTGGCTCACGACAGTCGCGAGCATAGTGACCTTTCTTGTCACAATTGTAACACCTCACCCTTGACATTTTCTTCACTTGATGACGTTTTCCTCTCTTGTGTTGGTTAACACTTGATCTCTTGCAATAAGGACTTGATCCTTTGCATTCCCACATATTGAACGAATTAATACGCTTGTGCTTAGAGCTCAAAACCCTTTCTGAGCTAGAACCAGCATTGTAAATATCTATTTTCGGCTCACATGCCGTTAAGCGGTCCTCTACCAGCTCAAGGTGGCACACAACATCCTCAAGATCTTCCATAACATGGTCAAGAGCTTCTAGTGCTTTTTGCTTTTCCAGCACATATTGAATCTTCATATTCAATATTTCACAATTGTTGCCGTTCATATAAGCAATTACGTTCTTAGTTGCTGAAACCATTGATCTGAACACATCAAACATATATGCACGAATAATTAATGCCTATCATTTATGCATTCACTTTGCACAGACCCATCATATCAACGAATAATTTCAAGTAAGGTTTCAGAATCAAAAGGTCACTACGTTTCCAATCATCCTCTAAAAATCCTAACTTAAAATTATTATTAATATAATTGTCTTATGCAAAATAAATTCTATGAAGTTACAAAAACTTCTATGAACTACCCACAACAGTCATCATTAACAGAAAGCAAATAATATCTAATATCCAATAGAATAACAATGCTTTCACATAATACAACTATCCATTATACTAAGTAATATATACAAAGAAATATCAACATAGAAAGAGATATTTAACACTCAAAAACATCTCAAACTAATCTAAGAAATAAATAGGGAAAATCCCTTCTAATCTATCAGTCAAAATATCTGAGAAATTTGAAGGCACATTTGCCAACCATGGAAAAGCTTTTGGAAAGCTCTCATGTCGCCTCCAAGGCGCATTCACTCTATGCCATGTGGCGCTCAATTTAAAGGTTAAAGTTTTGGTTAACTCAATCCTATAGTACTCTCTTACAAAAGCTACCATTAGCTTCCTATAACTTGGGACCACGTTGACCTCCCATAGCCGATCTAACAATCCTTGCCATTCAGGTGGAAGAGTGTTCATCAAAGCCGGCACATTCTCAAAATCCAACATAAGATAACCATTCCAGATGATTTCCTGTATCATTTGATTGACCCTAACCACGTGCAATACTAAATCACCGTCATGCCACCGATAATCAACTAACTTTGTCATCAGCCTTTTAAGTCTTGCTTTTCCTTCGTCCGTTCTCGGGATTACAGGTAGCCGTGCATAACGCATCATAGTTCCTGCAACAAATGCAGAACCAAAAAATGGATCACTTATAATCCACAATAAACAAAATGGAAAATACATAATTTTCCATGATTCATACAACAAATGCAGAATAAAAAATGGATTACCTCTAACCCACACAAACATAATTGAAAAAGAAACAAATTCTTTTTTTTTCTTTTTTTTTTCGGGTCAACGGTCGTCGGTCAACGGTCAACTGTGGTCAACAGTCAATGCATGTCAACGGAAGTCAATGCAGGTCAACGGATGACCGGGTCAGGTCAACGGGTCAGTCAACGGGTTGTCGGGTCAAATAGGTCGGGTCAGGTCAGACCGATGAGGGCCGACGGACCGGCACGTGCCTTGCGCGTGTGTGGGCAACCGCCGGCCGACATCCCGATGACGTCCGCCGGCGCGTGCCTTGCACGCGTAGGCGGTTGCTGCGCGCGAGTGTGGTTACCACGCGTGGCAACACATCCAGCGGCGTCCGGCGAAGATCGACCACTCGAAATTCTCGTCTCGCTAAGCACTTCAACCCTAAGCAATTAGAATTGCAATTCGATATATGGATAAACCAAAAAAATAGGGGAAACAGTACAGCGTCGAGACTTATCTTTCTCTAAAATGATTAACAACGACGTTTAACCAAAAATAAACAATCAATCAACGTAAATAGTAATAGGGAAACATGATTAAGATGGCTCTGATATCATTGTTGGGTATGGATTCGGGAAATGGATTTCCAAAATAGTGATTCGACACAAAATCAATCACAAATGTAGTGGAAGCAAAGCCCAAGAATTCATGAATCACTGATCCTAAGGCACGTCACATAACGAACGAACCTTGTTTCCACAGACTAAACCCCGGTGTTGCGAATCAAAGAAGGATAAACCACGCCGTTCTTCAGAGGATAAACTGTTCTTCAGAAAGAGAACGTGTGTCAGAGAGCGAGCGTCAGTCAGAGAGAGAGAGACCACCAGAGAGCGAGAGCGATCGCTAGGATACGTAACCCCTCAATCAATAATTAACCGCCTCTCTGATTTTTTCTTTATTTTTAAATAACTTCCTCCATGGGCCCTCAACTCACCGGCCTGGCCTTTTGGACCCAACATGGATGGACGGGCCAACACAGGCCCATCGACAAAAAGAAAAATCCATCACCTATAAAACCATTCACTACTCTACCCAAGAGGAGCCCATAGAATACGACATCTCTTAGGAACCTCAAGAACCGACTAGACCCATCTTGTTGCACCCATCCCGACAAGTATGATGCTGTTATCAGTGTCGCCGCCCTCAATCTCCTCTCCTTTGCGTACCTCTCAATAGCAAATCCGATATCTCTAGTCACCAGTTTGCTGTGCTTGGCAATTGAGTCCCCAAGGTGCCTACCCAATGCCACCGCATCCTCGAGAGCCAAACGTCCCCCCTAGCCCAAGTCGGAAGTCATCGGGTGCATAGTGTCTTCAGCCATTGTGACATTTGATTAGACTAGGTTTCCGAACAAGATGTCCCAAGGATATCGGAACATCAATGGCACTCATGTCAAACTCAAAAGATCGGAGTGCTTGATTACATCGAGGTACACGGGTTGGAAGTCCTTTGCCAAATTCTCCATCACCTCCCTTTGTATCATTTCTGGATCTGCTCCTTTTTCCATACCTTTATGAATGGAAACGTTAGGGATCAAGGAGGATTAGTCAGCTACTATTGAAGGAGCCATCGTAACCTCAGCGGAAGATAAAATGGAATATATATGGTACCTTTAGGAGGACCCACCGCTATGAAGAACCAGTACACTTCCTTGTCATTGAGAGCAATAAAAACCTGCCCTCTTGCCCACATTTACAAAATGTTGAAACACATGGCCATGGTCAAAACCATGACCCTTTGGGAATACGGACAACCACGTACTGCCGACCAGCCTGAATAGATTGGCGGGCAAAGTCCAAGCCAATGGGCCAAGATAGAGTAAACGCCATCATATCCTATAACAACCTACATGTATAGTACTTACAGTGTGGATAAGTTAAAGTCATTAAGTTAACCTCATCATATTTGAATTCAAAAGAAGGTTCTCTAGAAATTGTAGGGACAAGCTCATGCTTGGCAGCGTCAATTCCAGTGCAGGAAGCCAAATAGAAGTACGAATTGGGAGTTGCCGCAAGAGCAGGCTGTACCCGGTTCACGGGCTCTGCGACTGAACGGAACTCGAAAGTTCCAACACATGTCGATGGAAGAAGGGGAGTGAAAACCATGTGATTTCGGGGGGAAACGCACACGATATCATATATGCTCATATCAAGCCCCTTCATAAACCGGCAAGCCGCCCAACCAGTACCAAGAACGACCACCCTTGGCTTTTCTCCAGGCTTAGTCGGTTCAAGACCTGGATATCTGTCCCTCTCATATTCAGAATCGGACTCTGCCAATGCCCTCTCGCGACGGGAAATTGATCAAGTGGGGTTGTCCTAATTCCTCTGCTCCAGTTACTAGCATAATCTAACTTACTCGATGGTAAGCGGTCGAAAAATCCCTTCTCATGGGGAAACCTTTGAAAGAAGAAAAGGAAAATGAATTCGCGAGTAGTACTCTAAAAATTTATTATTTTCCATCTGCAAGGCTCCCAACAGCACCTCCTGTTCTTTACCAAAAAAAAAAAAAAAAAAACAGCACCTCCTGTTCTTCTCAGGTTGCCCCGAACAATTCTTGCAAATGCCATAGAGTAAAACACTAATAATTCAAATGCCAGTCAATAGCCTGGATCTTTAGAATTATTGATGAAATTGCACCTGAGAAAAAAGAGAGGCTTGGGCTTAATGCTATAAGAAAAGCAGAAAGATATAGAGAAATTATGCAATCACTCCATGATATTAGGAGGAGGTAAAGACAACATGTAGAACAATTGGAGTTTGGTCCAAGCAAAATGAAGACAACTAATTGGTGTGTGACAACTATTTCTTCAATGACTTCTAAGACAAAAACAAGAAGCCAACTTAGCTTGAGGCTTGGGCTTAACCGCCATCTTCGCCCGCTTCTCCTCTGGCCTCCATTGCCTCTGCCCGCCTCCTCCTTGTCCAACTCCTCCTGCGCCCCCTGCGCCGGTGGAGGTCAAGGCCCCCTGCGGTATGGACAACCTGCGCCGCCACCTCACCCGCTGCCTCTGCCGACCACTTGGATTCAACACCTAAGGCTTGAACCCGAATGACGGAGGACCGAGACGGCGGTGAGGCAGTGGTGGAAGGCGATTCACGGGGGTTAAAGTTGATGGTGAGTTTGAGTTGATGTACGTTTGTTGTCATCATGGCAGAGCAAAAGGAAGAAGGTGAAGAGAGAAAAAAAAAATCAAAGGAAGAAAGGATGCAGGGGCTTCCGGTGGGTGGGTCCGAATGTGACTGTGCCATTTTGGCGGTCACAACTCAATTGAATCCTTGAAACTCTTTCATATCGGGATATAAACTTTACTCCTCATATACATCATATACATGTAATTTTACTTTAGTGATGGGGCAATATATCATTAAAATCACATATCATGCTGATTATACTATTTTATTCATTAATAAAAGTTAAACTTTATATATATTATCAATGAATCACGTTTTAATAATATTTATGTAATAACATACATGTAAACCAACACATGTATATCCAAAATTACATAAAAATATGCGAAAATATACTAAAAATACATGTATTTAGGGTTTCGTATGTATTTTCACATCTATAAAATTATCAAACATGTAAATAAATACACCATAACATAGAGAATAATTATATGAACCAGCAGCTACAAACCACGCGCCCACACGCGCCGCCTAAGTGCACGACGCGTGGAGCACACGCGTGACCGTAAAGACCCCTCAAATCCGGTCTGACCGGTTCCTGGCTCGATCATCCGGTCCGACCGTCTGATCCAATCAGTTGACCGGTTTGGTCCATAGTTGACTGGTTCGGGCGGGTCAATGGGTCAAGTCAGCCCTTGCACGTGCAACACACGTATGAGCGGCGCCTGCGCGTGGATCGGATATTGAATGGTTTTGGATAGGATTGACGTGGCATTACTCGTGCACTTAAATGGCCCGAAACAACGAAGAAATGGTAAGACAATGGAGGAAAATCAAAGGAAGCAGGGGGAGGGAGCAAGAGATAGATCGATCTTGGATCGTCGGGTCAAAAAAGAAAGAAAAAAAAAGCCCTCTGATGCTAAATTTCCCCTTTCTTCAAAATGTTAAATTAAATCTCGATATCACATGAAATTTTATAAAAATAAATTATGAATTTGAACTCGATGGTTTGCCTCACGACAATCGAAGGAGTTTTCCTCGACTTGGTAACAGGCGCTCCAAAGGGCCAAGTATCAAGACCAAGCATGCATGGGAAGTCATCTTTTTTTCTCAAGGTTATTTTATTCGCTTATACTGTCAAAGAAAATACGATGTGTGACTTGCTCAATTTTAGTACACCGTTCATGAAAAAAAAAAGTGGGAAATCTCTTCTTGTTTGAAACTTAAAGAAGAAGGTCAAGGGTGAACAAGTTATATTTGGTTAGCCTTTATTTAAATTTCACGTAATTAGAAAAAAAAATAAAAGATCTTGAAACCAAATGAAATATAATTATCGAATTGCTACTTAAAAAAAAAAAAAAAAGAATCACGCGAAGAAAGAAAAGTCCATGTTTGCAAACGTCTGTGCTCTTGCGTTTCGCCTTCTGCACACGAAGGTCCGGAGGGCGGCGCCCAGGACGCCAAGAGACCATTAAGCCCTCGGCTCTTCACCTCAGCCAAGAAGTCAAGGGGAGGGTAATTATGGGATTTCTCCTCCTGATTCCTCCCCCCGGCCCCCCCTCCCTCCCCGGTCCCCAAAAAGAAAAAAACAATCACGAGGTCAAAAGTGGGGAAGACAATAATGTTGGACGGCGGCGCTTGGCTGGAATTTAAGTAAAAGGTAGTCTGCCAATGACAGAAGGCACTTCATTGCAACGAATCTTGTTACTTAATTATAATTTTTATTAAATACATCAAGAAACGTACGGTATCAATTGAGAATCCGCATATCTACCACACTATCAAATAAATATCAACCCAAACTTAAAAAGATTCGATCCAAACCTAATCCTATGATGCTCTTGATCATCAAGTGAAAAGATCCATACGAAATAAAAAAAAAAAAAAAAGAAAAACAAGTGCAACCCTGAGACAAACAATATGATGAACTTTTGTGTTATGCATCGCAATAAATTTCATCATCGATTATTAAACAAAATAGAAGACCAAAATCCGATTGCAACTCCATAACTAGATGGAGCTTTCAGATTCACATTAAGGCAAAGGGGAGACACCATGAAGCTTCCCACAATCATATTCTGTAATACCTTTCACCACTCTACCCAAGAGGAGCCCATAGAATACATCTCTTAGGGACCTCATGAATCGATTAGACCCATCTTGTTGCACCCATCCCGACAAGTACGATGCTGTTATCAATGTCGCCACCCTTAATCTCCTCTCCTTTGCATACCTCTCTATAGCAAATCCGATGTCTCCGGTCACCAGTTTGTTGTGCTCGACAATGGAGTTCCCGAGGTGCCTACCCAATGCCACCGCATCCTCGAGAGCCGAACATCCCCCCTGGCCCAAGTCGGGAGTCATCGGGTGCATAGCGTCTCCAGCCACCGTGACGCTTGATTGGACTAAATTTCCGAACAGGATGTCCCAAGGATATCGGAACATCAGTGGCGCCCATGTCAAACTTGAAAGATCGGAGTTCTTGACGACATTGAGGAACACGGGTGGGAAGTCCTTCGCCAAATTTTCCATCACCTCCCTTTGTATCATTTCTGGATCTGCTCCTTTTTCCATACCTTTATGAATGGAAGCGTTAGGGATCAAGGAGGATTAACAAGCTAGTATTGAAGGAGGCATTGTGTTGGGAACTCAGTGGAAGATAAAATGTAGTATACATGGTACCTTTAGGAGGACACGTGACCAGAAAGAACCAATACAATTCCTTATCATTGAGAGGAACAAAACCTGCCCTCTTGCCCACATCCACAAATTGTTGAATCACATGGCCATGGTCAAAACCATGACCATTTGGGAACACGGACAACCCGCGCACTGCCGACCGGCCTGAATAGACCGGCGCGCGAAGTCCAAGCCAACGGGCCACGATAGAGTGCACGCCATCACATCCTATAACAACCTACATGTATAATATTTTCAGTGTGGATAAGTTAAAGTGAATAAGTTACCTCATCATATTTAAATTCAAAAGAAGGTTCTCTAGAAATTGTAGGGAACCTTAGACTTTAGGATGGTCCCATCATCGAGCATGACAATACAAATGGACAAGCCGTGTTCTACTTGGGTTTCGATGGAAGTTATCTTGGAAGAGAATCGAATGCTATTTGGAGGAAGCTCCTCCGCCAGAACTTCCAACAAGACTTTTCGGTGGACCGCTCTTGGTTGGGCTCCATTCCTGCTCAATCCAGATGGAATGATTTTCTATCCTTGGAATACGAAATGACATGCATAAAATAATAACATTTGTTGTGGGAGAAAAAAAAACAGTCGAAGTATAAGATAAACAGGACAAGAAAATAAATCGAATGTTGAATTTATTTGACTCAATCAGTAAGATCTACTCCACACGAAAAATGGCACAAGACCCACTAACGAAAATTATAATTACAATTAAATTATTTAAACACTCCCATTATTCTCTCAATGGGGGTTGCTCTTCCCGAAAAAGACTCCTTATATAGAAAATAATTAGATCCAAAATAGGAAATTACCTAGTTGGATTGAGTTCTCTTTACAAGTCTCAAATTCTAGACATATTTTCAACAACATAATAGAATAAATTACCGAATTTTATCTAACAAAAGGAGTATTATATTTTCAAACTCTATTATTGAAGATCTTCCTAAAAGATGAGTTGTCAAAATAGGGGCTATTAGTCCCATTCATGGTATATTTCCGACGGTCATTTGTATCATTTTGTGCAAAATAAAACATATAGTAACCAATTACAAGAAATTAATCAATCTGAAACATTAAACGGTAAATTAAGGAAACAAAGATGATGGAAAGGTAGGTAGCATATATGAGAGGAAATTTGAGATTCACTTGTTGCCTGGATAATGCACTTCTTGAATCGATTTAGTCTTGACATCAGTTATGTATCCCCTGAACAAGTACCAAAAAAAAAAACAAAAAACAAAAATTAATAAGTAAAATTATTTTCTTTCATCATTGAGAAATTGTAGGACAGATCAAGGTCCAGCATCCTGGATCAATAACCGATTTAAGAAGCTCCCAAAACGGGCGAATCCTAAAATCAATTTAACAAAGTACAAAACCAATGTAGAGCTTATCTTTCTATTCAGTATATCTTGCTTGAAAAGCCTATTGCTCTTTCTCACTGATATTGCAGTTTTTCCCTTCATTTGATGAATATCTAATTAGTTATTTTATTCTAAGCACTAATCGCATTAGCAACCTCAATAGGCAAATTTCACGGTGCACTTTACAACTGGCAATGATCTCAATTTTCATGATTTTTTCCCCATGGAAGATGTAAAACCACTTTTTGACCAATTATTTTAAATACCTAACGAACATCGTTTGCAAATAACCCCCCCAAAAAAAAATCATTGCATTAAATGATCGAAATGAAAGTTCATGAACTTAATTGCATCATATGAAGATCTACTCACTGCGATTGAAATGCGTTTGGATTTTTTTAACTACTTTTCACTATAAAAGTGATTTACTTTTAGTTGGTTTTATCCCCAACGAGCTAGCACAAGATTAGGCGTATTTAACATCTTCTAAAAGATGCTTACACTAATTCAGCATTCATCAACTCTGAGTGCTGTCATCTTTCATAGCAGAGAAATCACTCATTTAACTCTCAATCTGTATTAGATCGAGTTTTAATACTTCGAAATGATAAAACATTCTACAATAATCAGACGTCTATTTTCAAGTGCAAAGAGCGAACAAGGACCTCACCTTTTCAGAGGAGCGTACGGGGCAGCGAGCTTGTCCGAAACGCCGAGTGCATCGAGCGCAACCCACGCATTAGCAAAGAGACCGAGAGCCGCACCGGTCGTTCGGAGCTCCTCCGATCTCTCAAGGACGAGGGCTCGGACACCGACCTTCTTAAGGGCCACTGCCGTCGCCAGACCTGCGATGCCGGCACCGACTATCACCACCTCCTCCATGGTCGTGTTCTACTTCGAGCTTGTTGAGTGTGCGCACATGTGCTTTTGGGATAAGGAGTCTCTTATCTTGCGGTCCCTATTTATGGAGTGGCAAACTTGTCGTCTTTTGATAGCCACGTCCCTGCTTACGAATGCTACAGAAGCATTGAATGAAAATTACAGCCACAGAATGGGGGGCAATGATTGAATGAAACGTGAGCCATTTCCAGAAAATTTCGGTTTTTATTTCAAAAGGAGTGAAATTAAAATTTGCAACCTGAATATAGACTTTTCAAATTCATTTGTTTTTCCAGATTCTCTTCGGTTCTTTTCTTTACTTTATTAAGCTTTCGCTATTGTAAGGTGGATTTGAACTTACTTTGTTGGGTTTAGCTTTGTGACATCCATAAGTTTAAAACGTGTACCTTTTTAAGCTGTAAATTGTCTGATTGACAGTAAGATTTTTCATATTTGCCAATTTCGAGCTTGGTCTTTATTAAGGAGTCTTACGTGAGGGGGCTGGCTTTCATTTAACAAATTTTTAGTGACATTTTGGATACTTCAGTTGCAGCAACTTTTTTTGGGTGAAAATTCCAGCAGCAACGTCAGTGTTTGCGTCAAATGCCCAGATTGACCAAATGTCCTCTGTTGACCACTCTTTACGATCGACTAGTTGTCCTCTATCATATCCACTAGATTTTCACGATATTACGAAACCTCCTAACATAACACATATCCGCTAGTCAACTCAATTAATCATAATTCTCAAGTGGGCATCAATATAGCCTTTTAAAACAATAGGATATTTGTCTTCTTACATAACATAGTCTTTACTTTTTTTTAGATAATCTAACACTTTCAACATAGCAGTCCAATGCTGGTGACCAGGATTACCTATATATTTACTCAGTATTCCTATTGAGTATGCTAAATTTAGTCTAGTGCAATTAGTCTAGTGCAATTCGCGATATACAGAATATTGTCGATTACTTGAAAATACTCTAGTTGCCTAATATTGTTTTTAGTATTCTTTCTAAAAGTTATGTGTGGAAGATAAGGATTATCTGCATATTTGATTAGAACCTTTTAACCTCTCAATTCCTTTTCAATGTAATGAGATTGTGTTAAACCTAGACCATCGTGATTCCAACACTTTTTTCATATCGAACCACAGTATTGGACTTTTCGGTGATGCAACAAATTTATGCATGGTCAAAATATAGTCAAATCTAGATTAAAAAAAAATACACAAATATCAATTTTAATTTTTTTTTACCAATTAGATGGTTTTCATCACCTGTACAGCAACAACACACAAGATGTACAAATAGTAGAGAGCTATAGAGAAAGACAAACTGAAATTGTAAAAAGATCGTAAGCTTTTGTTCAATATTATTATCTTGCCACACTTATGCAGACCACCATCTTTATTTATCATCAATGGATTTTAGATTGATAGTGAAGTTTCAAGAAAGATGGATATGAAGCTTGTTGAAGATCACCGCCTCTCTCTCTCTCCTGGAGTTCTCTAGAACTTTCTCTAGAGTTCTCCATATCTCACTTTTCCAGATTTCTCTAGAACTCTCCATTCTCTAGAATCTTCTAGCAAAATCCATAAGCTGCGCCACTTCTAGACTTCTCCATAGAAATCTAGTTGTTAGGCTATAATAAAATAATACTTCTAGAATAGTGTAGAAAGTTAAGAAAGTCACCGACTTTCCACCCTATAAATAGGAGCAACTTGCTCCTCATTTGTGTGTCCAACTAAGAGAGTGTGTGAGTAAGAAGTCCAAGGGGGTGTGTGGGTGTATGTGTAGGGGTCTTGAGAGTGTGTTGAGTAGAGAGTGCTATGTATGCACATGAGTGAGAGAAATTGTGTAGAGTTGTCTGAGTATTGTATGTGGTGTGAGAAATTATTGTAATAGTGAAAGTTATATTTGAACCACGTTTCCGCAAGGTTCAACAAGTGGTATCAGAGCAGGTCGTCGGAGGCCGTGCGAAGACAGTGGTCGGGGACCATTGTAAGTGAGTAGTCGGTCGAGGATCGTTGAGCCAAGGAGCGGAGTACGTCGGAGTTCTGCCAGTGCACAATCCGGGATTGTGAAGTCGGTTGGTCCGGGACCAGGCTTACTTGGTATAGTGCTGGGCATTATACTCAAGTCACGATGGCGGATTTCTCGAGTTCGGTGAATGGCATGGAGAAGCTCAACAACTTCAATTATAATAATTGGAGTACCCGCATGCGGTATTATTTGCTTGGACAAGATTTATGGGATATTGTTGGCGGCAACAACACCACACCACCCACAAATGATAGTGATTTAAGAAAGTGGAACGTCAAGACAGGTAAGGCTCTTTACGTTCTTGCCGTGACTGTTGATGATGAATTATTACCACACATAAAGAGTGCGAAGACCCCGAAGGAGGCCTGGGATAACTTGGCGACGCTGTTTGCAAGGACAAACGATGCCAAGTTACAATGCCTGGAGAACGAGCTCCTCTCAATCTCGCAACAAAGTATGACGGTAAATCAATACTTTTCTAAAGTTAAATCTATTTGCGAAGAAATTTCAAAATTAGATCCTCAAAATGCCATCTCTGAAATAAGAATGAGAAGAATAATAATCCATGGGTTAAGGCCGGAGTATAACAGTATTGTTACGGCCACTCGTGGATGGGCAAATGAGCCAACTCTAACTGAGTTGGAAAATATATTGGCCAATCAAAAGGCCTTAGATAAACAAATGCCTAAGGTCTCAATTAAGGAGGATGAAAGTGCCCTCTTTAGTAATAAAAGAGGGTTCAAGGGCCAAAATAGAAATAGAGCAAGTGCAAGAGATGGCAAACCATGGAAAGATCATGGAGATTGGTGGAGGCAACCCGAAAAGAAGGGTTATCAGCCAGGAAGAGCTCGTCAAGATCGTGACGACGACAACGGCGAAAATAAGAGTAACAAAAGGCGTAGCAAACGGTGCTACGTTTGTGGCAAGGTAGGACATATTGCCAGATTCTGTTGGTACAAGCGAGAAGAAGGAAATGTCGTCACTTCTTGCAAGAAGGAGATTGAAAGTGAAGAAGAATGGGACTTTCAAGCACCTGTTGCAACGAAGGAACGAGAAGAGCTTGCAACAGCTTGTATAGTTGAGTTGGATAATTCGATAGGTTCCATCACGACCCCGAATAAGAGCAAGCCAAGGGAGAACTCGAAGAAGCAAATGCCAACAAGCAGTTGTGAAAAGAAATTGCATGAGATGCAAGATATGATAAAGAAGCTGAAAGTTGAGAAGGCAAAGATGGAGAATATGTTGAAGAAAAGGGATGAGATGATAAGGCAGAAGGATCGAGAGCTTGAGGCAAAAGAAAGGGAGCTTGAGAAGTTCCGATGTGAGTTCAAGAAGCCGCAGAAGTTTCAGGACCTCAAGCCCACTATGATGTTCCCAATTGGTCATACTGAGAGAGATATCAAACACATGAAGGAGAAGAAGAAAGGTTTCTTTGAGGAAAGGAGGCCGTCTACACCCTACATCCCATGGTGCAAGGATAGGTGGAATAAGATCGGGGAGAATAAATTTTACGAGAAAAAGGATCAAGAGGTCTACATTGAAGTGCTTCGGATGGGATTGAATCGGTTGAAGCACGAAATGAAAGTCACGAATGAGAGGGTTGATCAGGTGAGTTCCAAGCTCAAAATTCTTAGAGGAGATATGCTAAATACGAAGACCAAATTGAGTAAGAAGAAGGAAAAGGAGACTAAAGGACAGAATGAATTGGCATTACAAAAATTCAAGAATCACAAAACTCAATGGAAAGTCGCAGCAAGAGAAGCAACTAAAGATGGAGCCATAGAGCCATCCACATTTGAGGAAGCTTCACAATATGCTGAATGGAGGAAGACAGTTGAAGAGTCCAAAAGCAATATCAGCACAGCTACTATATCGAGAGAGAGTAGTCGGTGAGGGGGAGTGTTGAAGATCACCACCTCTCTCTTTCTCCTGGAGTTCTCTAGAACTTTCTCTAGAGTTCTCCATATCTCACTCCTCCAGATTTCTCTAGAACTCTCCCTTCTCTAGAATCTTCTAGCAAAATCCATAAGCTGCGCCACTTCTAGACTTCTCCATAGAAATCTAGTTGTTAGGCTATAATAAAATAATACTTCTAGAATAGTGTAGAAAGTTAAGAAAGTCACCGACTTTCCACCCTATAAATAGGAGCAACTTGCTCCTCATTTGTGTGTCCAACTAAGAGAGTGTGTGAGTAAGAAGTCCAAGGGGGTGTGTGGGTGTATGTGTAGGGGTCTTGAGAGTGTGTTGAGTAGAGAGTGCTATGTATGCACATGAGTGAGAGAAATTGTGTAGAGTTGTCTGAGTATTGTATGTTGTGTGAGAAATTATTGTAATAGTGAAAGTTATATTTGAACCACGTTTCCGCAAGGTTCAACAAAGCTATCTCAACCCTCTTTAAATACAGATAGATCAATGAGCAAGGTAATCTTTTTCAATTTTGGAAGATCGTGAAGTACCAAATTTTTAAGACTTTGAAGTGTTCTTGGGTCCATACAAGATTTGTCGAATACAATGAAGATGGCCTCAATTTTGTAGCACTTTTCGACATTCAAACGAGAAAGTTGGATAGTTGCTCAGTCAAACCATTTGAAAATATGTTTGAAAATATATTTTTTGACCGATAAAATTTTTCCCAAACTTAGGCAAAAAAAAGCAATATTATCATTGTTTTGAAATCAAATCGCATTTTTAAAAAAATCGGGTTAGGAGCTTTTTGTAGGGGTAAAAATCAAGAGATGTGGAACGGGAAAGTTAGGCCCAGCCAAATATAGCCCACTTTGGGTAAAAAAATAGATAAATATGATTTTAATTTTACCAAATTAAATAATTTAACCGGCCATCCGACCGCTCATGAAGTTGTCGAGGACTTGGCGATACAGCATGTTCCTATACATTTTTTAAAATCTCTGCATGTCCCTAACATTTTTCTTGGATAAAGCTAGATTTCTGATGTCCTTTCAATTCTCTCTCTAGCTATTGAAATATCGGCAAGAGATTCACATTAATTCTACAATTTAACTTGGCATGGATGATGGTCGAGGAGGTCGTCAAGCAACCGTAGGCGAACATGGGATCAAGCTAAATTTCTAATGTCCTTTCAATTCTCTCTCTAGCAATGGAAATATCAGCAAGAAATTCACATTGATTCTACAATTCAGCTCGGCATGGACGATGGTCGAGGAGGCCGTCAAGCAACCGTGGGCGAACATGGGATCGATCTCATGAGGCGGTACTTATTGGCTACAATGTCGGAAGATACGAAGGCAGCACCAAAATGGATTGAGCTGTAGCATCTCCAGAGTCCCACACTTTGTCAGAGGAAATGACGGGGCGTGCCGACCCTGCATCATCTCTATTGGCCCGTAACAGCACGGGCAAGGCAGAAGCAGATGCTTCAAGAGCACGAGAGGAGATAGCTCCACGCCATGCTAGACCAAACTCAACCACACCGCCTCGAGGACCTCATCAACACAGTGGCGCCGAAAGTGGAAATGATCCGGCAATGCTAATCGGAGAGCACCCGCGGCTTCAGGACCTGATGTTTTGAAAATGGGGGTTCTGATGGATGCCTCATCATTCAGTTCCAAGGGGCAGGGATTGTACGGACCGATCCCCATTAAGAAATTACTGTACGGACCTTCTTTGGTCTGAGAACCATGTCCCGTACTTTGTTCGGGAGGATTCGTTCGAAACAACTAATGTTCTGAAAAGAGCCTTGTCTTTGGCCCATCTTGCCTTCTAGTTTCCTACTATTTTTGAGAAACTTCATGTTGAATGACAAGTCGGTTGTTATAGAAAGCAGGCCCTAAAAGAAAGGTAAGGTTGGGTTCGGTTTTTCACATTTATCCAGCAGACAAGAGCTCATTATCTTATCAGATTTCCTTTGCTTCTAAGCTCTGTTGAGTGGGAATTGGATTCAAGCAGAGAGAAGCCGACCCTTCTTGGAGATCAAATTTCACCGTTGGAACCATCGGAATTCCAAAAATAACAATTGATGATCACTTCAGTTGCAAACTCACCAATATGGTTGCTTTTGAAGAGTGTCGTGGCCAAATGCACAGGCACAATATTGCCTATGCTGTGCTCATGAGATGCCCCATTCACACGGCCAATGATGTACAACTTTGCTTTTGAAGAGTCGTGGCCAAATGGCCAAGCACAATACTGCTTATGCTACGTTCATGAGATGTCCCATTCCCACAGCCAATGATGCATGACTGTAAAGCCATCTTGCATTACGGCTTGAGCAACGAGGATGTTGCATGCTTCTTCTTCAATAATGACAGCAGGACGCTGATTTTGACCTCAACAGTAGCTATCAAGCGTGGCACTTTGCAATTTTAAACAAATTCCTTAAATATGAACGGGCTTATTGTTACCGCACACGACTCTGCTTTTCATGATAATGACGGCCCATGGTCGTGAAAGGGATTGAGGAAGACAAGGGAACAGCAAGAAGAATAGATTTTAGGGGAAGATTTTCTGTATCTCTTTCATTAATTACTAAAGTGTATAGAGCTCTATAATTATAGTACTTGACGTATACAAACGTAGGGAAAGAAAATATCCCAAGAATCAAATCTAATCTTTGATTGATATAATAAATCAATCACATCTCGAGCATATCTTCTAACACTCTCCCTCAAGCTGGTGGCTTACAGATGTCCAAGACACCTAACTTGCTTAATAGATATGCGTGTTGTCTTTGACATAGGGGTTTGGTGAAAACATCTGCCAATTGTTATGTGGTTCCAATCCGCTTTGTCTCAATTATTCATTCTTGAATCTTGTCTCGAGTAAAATGGCAATCCATTTCTATATGCTTCATTCTTTCATGCACTATAGGATTTGTTGCAAGTTTGATAGCTACATCATCGTCACAAAATAACTTGGTTGGTCCCTTTACTTGCACCCTAAAATCCCAAGGCAAACCTCGTATCCACACTATCTCACAAGTGGTCTTTGTCATGGCTCGATATTTTGCTTCAGCTGAAGATAATGAGATGGTTGGTTGCTTTTTTGTTTTTCATGAAAGTAGAGATTCCCCTAATTTAATGCAGAAACCTATGATAGACTTTCAGCGCATGAGATAAGTCACATAATCTGCATCACAATAAGTTGTCATTTCCATGTTGCATTTCCTAGAAAGAAGTGTCCCAAATCCTAGGCATTTCTTCAAGTACTTTATGACCTTTGGAGCAGCATTCATATGGGATTGCTTTGGACTATGCATGAACTAACTGAGAGTTTGGACTACGTAACATAAATCAAGTCTAGTCATGGTCAAATATATAAGTTTTCCAACGAGCTTCTAATAACTCGACAGATCTCAAAGTATAGGATTATCATCTTGAGATATTCCCACATCGTAATCTATCATAGTTAACTTTGTGTTTTGCTTAATTGGAATAATAGCCAGTTTGCATCTTGATAGACTTTCTTTAGATACAATCTCCAGTACAAACTTTTGTTGGCTGAGAGAAATCCCTTGATTGGATTGGGTAATTTCAATTCCAATGAAGTATTTAGGTGATCCTAGATCTTTTATATGAAAAGTGCAATGTAAATACTCCTTAAAGCTCTTTATGGCAGTTATGTCATTTCCCATAATAAGTATATCATCAAAATATATCATCAAGAAGATGGATGACATACATTTTGTCTATGTGAATAAGGCATAATCATATCTAGATTGCCTAAAACCTACAGCTACAAGAGCATTGGCGAATTTGGCATACCATTGCCTAGAGGCCTCTTTGAGGCCATAAAGGGATTTTCGAAAACGACATACCCTATTCTCCCCTTGTCTTTGTAATCCTTGAGGAAGTTCCATATAAATTTCCTCATCCAAATCACCAATGAAGGAAAGCATTATTGAAGTCCATTTGGTGTAATTCCCAATCATGAAGAGTTGCAACTGATAAGAATGAACAAACTATGACATCCTTGGCCACTAGAGAAAATGTCTTATGATAGTCGAAACCTTCCCACCGTGTGAAACCTTTAGCCACCAGTCGAGCCTTGTAATATTCAATAGAGCCATCTGCTTGATACTTGATTTTGTACACCCACTTGCATCCAATTGGCTTTCGGTGAGGGCTCCCATGTTTGATTTTTTGCTAAGGCCTGTGATTCTGCTTCCATAGCTTTTTGCCATCGTGGATCAGTGGATGCCTCATCATAATTAGAGGGTTCTCGTTCTTCTGATATACAGTTGATGCAACACCTATGTCCTGGAGAAAGTTGATCGAAAGAAATATAGGATAAGATTGGGTAATTAATACTTGGTAAGTTGAATGTAGCACAAACATAGTCTTTAGCCCACGTTGGTGGACGTTTGGGGCGCCCGAACCATGGAGGATCCTGCAATTGGTGGAGAGGATGATGGTTCATCATTAGAAGACCTTGGTAAAGAACTGGAAGCTTCGTCAATGGGCATATTAGCAATTGCTTGTTCTCACGTTGAAACTGGAGCAATATTCTCATCTGGAATTGGAGCCGGTGCTGAAGGCATAGTCAAAACATACTTTGAATCTGCAGATAGTGCATCCTCAAATAAAAATTGACGAGAATCCCCTCGATTGCATGAATCTTAACAGCAGATTTTCATGAAACAGGAAGATGTCCTCATGGAAAGAAACATCCCTCCTTATGACGAATTCACCTGTGGAAGTCTCAAAGACATGGTATCATTTCTTTAAATTTGGATATATCATAAATATACTACTCTCGGCGTGGGGACCCATTTCAGCTGTCAAGGATTTGAGTGGGCATGCGACTGATCAAGTAAATAGCTGTGACCACTCAATCTCCCTAAAAGGTTTTTGGAATGGAGGCTTGGAATTTTAGTGCACATGCAACTTCCAAAAGATGGCGATGTTTGTGTTCCACCACCCCATTTTGCTGCGAGGCGTAGGTCCAAGAACTCTCATGTAGGATGCCATGAGATGAGAAAAGAGAGGGGCAATGATTGTTGAAAAATTATTTCCCATTATCAATGTGACTACGCTAAATAGATTTCCCAAATTGATTCTTTGATAAGGAAATGAATAATATTAAATGGGTGAAAGCTTGATGTTTTGACTGCATTAGGATAACTCGTGGCACGGGAGTAATCGTCCACAATTGTCAGAAAAAAATGAAACCCATCACGATGTGGTGTGTAATAAGGTCCCCAAACATCAACATGAATTAATGAAAAAACATCACTCGCACGAGTCTTGCTAAATGGAAAGGGAACACATGATTGCTTTGCAAGCGGACAAATATGGCACTAAAGATAAGAAAATAAAGCACTATGGCCCATTCTAGAATGTATAAGACAATTTCTATCATTGGTAGTTAGGTTACACAATGATTGTTTATTCAAGGAAATGCAAGACAAATCTAAAGTGCTTGGAAAGCTAGTCCAAAAAAATAGTCCTTCAAAGAGACTACCCAAGCCCATTAATTTACTAGTCAAAAGGACCTGAAAAAAATAAGTATCGGAGGACCTAGCATGAATTTTTTTTGCGAACTTTAGATATGGAAATAAGGTTGAATTGGAATTTGGGGACATAAAGGACATTTTGCAGAGTGATTTGGGAAATGAGATTTAATGTGCCCATCATTGTGACATGAGTAACATTTCCATTTGGCAGTCGCACAAAAATAGGCAAATGTCATTATTCATGGATTGAAAAGAAACTTTTAACGCAAATAATGTGATCATTAGCTTCTAAATCCAAGCATTTCTCGAACTAGAATTTATCAAGTAATGAGAAATACCTGAGAAATTTCCCCCTTTGTTAGAAGTGCCCAAATTCTGTAATGCTTGCATAAGCCACTGATATTTTCCATACATGATGGGCTAATTAGCATTTGGACCGGTTGGCCCGGTGACCTGGTAAGCAGCTAAAATTTCTTTTTCCTTCTTTCCCTTCTCTCCAGGTTTACCATGCAATTTCTAGCAATTATCGATAGTGTGATGTGGACGTTTGTAATATTCACAAAATAATTTACATTTTCCCTTTGAGTTCTACCCAAAATTCTTGGATGACGTGGCAAAGATCTAGCTGTTGGACACCTTATTTCTGCTGCCGTATCTACTGTCCAATTCTGGAGAAGGATCGGCCAACCATAAGCAGTCTAATCACTAGATGCAATCTGAGCTATCCATGGCTTGCCTTTTAAGGGTTCTTGTTTCAGCAAACCCTAATGCCACACCCTTTCCTTCATTTAGGTTTTTGTACACAACCTCTCTCCGTTCACGACGAGCCGCGAGCGCGATCCTATCAGCTCCTTTCGCGTACTCCGGCGAAGTAAGCCGCTGGCTTTCTTTTTGAACGGCCAACTAATATATTCATCCGAGCGGCAATACCATATCCATCACCAAGGTTTGAGATTGGAACGTCAAGAAAAATTCATTCAAAATCAAAAGGAATCTTGTTGCCTTCTCTATTTCTTTCATCACTTTGTACTGCTATAGAGTTGTCTTGGTTCCCTCGAGCTTCTCATCTACTACCTCCGGTTCATTCCAAAGAGCTAATAGCTTTTTGAAGCATGTCGTAATAGACATGTTTCCTTGCTTTAGATCTGAGAGTGCCTGGGTAAGCGAAAATTTTTTTGCTTGGTCTAACTTCCCACACATCTCATTTATGTTGTCCCACATGATTTTTGAGTCCTCCGTGGGAGGTAAGCCGGTTGCAACTTCAGGGGAAACACAATGTCTGATCCACATTCTCACTAAATGACTACATTTTCTCCATTACCGTATCATCCTTTCATTTGTCAAGGTCGGAATGGTCCCATTGATAAAACCATATTTATCCTTCATAATGAGAGCTCGCTAAAGAGTAATTTTCCGATCCTTTTAACTGATAGGTGGTTAGTCGAATTTCTGGTACATTAGCGATGGAGACAAGTAAGGGGTCGCTGGGCTCTTGGTGACCAATCATGGCTAAGATCGAATACGGCAAGAACCCATGTGGCAGAAACAAGTAGGGATTTCCTCCCATACTCGGATTCCTCGACTCATTTTTTTGCCTCGCACTGTGAAAAACTGCATTCAAATCTCTCGACCCAGTCAGTTGCCCCACATTGAAGGATCCCGTCCCAATGGTTGGGCTGCCTTGTTCACGGCTAGTAAGCCACCATTGGACTGGGCACTATTTTCGTGGCTTTGATTTCCTGGCCATGAGGTGTTTGGGCTTGGCCCATAATACCAAGGATTGGGCTACATCTAAACGGGCAACCACTGGAATGGTTGGCCCATAAAGGGTTGCCCTAGATTTGGCTGGGCTTGAGATGGTGGCCAATGCATATGTTGGGCCCAAATCGGCTGCTCTTGGCTTCCAACAACTCTAGTAGGTGGGTTTAAGGTAAGATCTTGAATGTTCCAACAACTCCAGTGGTTACGGCGACGCTTGGTTGGAATCCAAGAAAAAGACATTCGGTTTGCCAATGAGAGAAGACACTTCATTCCAACGAATCTGGTTACTTAATAATAATTTTTATTAATCATATATTGCAACTTATCATCAAGTGAAAAGATTCATAAGAATTAAAAACAAAAAACAAGTGCAACCTTGGGACAAACAATTTGATGAATTTTTTTTTTTGTGACCTAGGAAACCCGCGCACCATACCAACACGAACAACCCGAAAGGCTCAGGGTAATGAGGGGTAAACCCTGAGGGCAACACGTGCTAGCCACCACACACGTGCCACTGGGTAAGTCAACTCCTCCCCTTGCGTTAGAGGGAGAAGCTCGCCGCCAGCAGCGCCACCCAGGTGAGTGGTAACAATTTGATGAACTTTTGTGTTATGCATTGCAATAAATTTCATCATCAATTACTAAAAAAAATAGAAAACAAAATAGAAGATGAAAATCAGATTGCAACTCCATAGTTAGATGGAGCTTTCGGACTCACATGAAGGCAAAGAAGAGACACTAGGAAGCTTCCCACAATCATATTCTGCAATACCCTTCACTACTCTACCAAAGAGGAGCCCATAGAATATGACATCTCTTAGGAACCTCATGAATCGACTGGACCCATCTTGCACCCATCCCGACAAGTACGATGCTGTGATCAGTGTCGCCACCCTCAATCTCCTCTCCTTTGCGTACCTCTCTATAGCAAATCCGATGTCTCCGGTCACCAGTTTGCCTTGCTTGGCAATTGAGTCCCCAAGGTGCCTACCCAATGCCACCGCGTCCTCGAGAGCCGAACATCCTCCCTGGCCCAAGTCGGGAGTCATCGGGTGCATAGCGTCTCCAGCCACCGTGATGCTTGATCGAAATAGGTTTCCGAACAGGATGTCCCAAGGATATCGGAACATCAGTGGTGCCCATGTCAAACTCGAAAGATCGGAGTGCTTGACGACATCGAGGTACACGGGTGGGAAGTCCTTCGCCAAAGTTTCCATCACCTCCCTTTGTATCATTTCTGGATCTGCTTCTTTTTCCACACCTTTATAAATGGAAGCGTTAGGGATCGAGGAGGATTAGTAAGCTAGTATTGAAGGAGCCATCTAGTTGGGAATCTCAGCAGAAGATAAAATGTAGTATACATGGTACCTTTAGGAGGACACGTGGCCCCGAAGAACCAATACAATTCCTTATCATTGAGAGCAATAAAACCTGCCCTCTCGCCCACATCCAGAAATTGTTGAATCGGATGGCCATGATCAAAACCATGACCTTCTGGGAACACGGACAATCCGCGCACTGTCGACCGGCCTGAATAGACTGGCGAGCGAAGTCCAAGCCAACGGGCCACGATAGAGTGCACGCCATCGCATCCTATAACAACCTACATGTATAATATTTTCAGTGTGGATAAGTTAAAGTCGATAAGTTATCTCATCATATTTGAAATCAAAAGAAGGTTCTCTAGAAATTGTAGGGAACCTTAGACTTTATGATGGTCCCATCATCGAGCATGACAATACAAGTGGACAAGCCGTGTTCTACTTGGGTTTCGATGGAAGTTATCTTGGAAGAGAATCGAATGCTATTTGGAGGAAGTTCCTCCGCCAGAACTTCCAACAAGACTTTTCGGTGGACCGCTCTTGGTTGGGCTCCATTCCTGCTCAACCCAAATGGAATGATTTTCTATCCTTGGAATACGAAATGACATGCATAAAATAATAACATTTGTTGTGGGAGAAAAAAAAAAAAAGCAGTCGAAATATAAGATAAACAGGGCAAGAAAATAAATTGAATATTGAATTTACGTGACTCGATCAGTGAGATCTACTCCACTCGAAAAAATGGCACAAGACCCACTAATGAAAACTATAATTACAAATGAGTTATTTAAACACTCTTATTGTTCTCTCAATGGGGGTTGCTCTTCACGAAAAAGACCCCTTCTTATGTAGAAAAGAATGATCCAAAATAGGAAATTTATTGTGGAATTTTACTTAATCTAGGAAACCTAGTTGGATCGAGTTCTCTTTATGGGTCTCAAATTCTAGACATATTTTCAACAACATAATAGAATAAATTACCCAATTCTATCTAACAAAAGGAGTATTATATTTTCAAACTCTATTATTGATGATCTTCTTAAAAGATGAGTTGTCAAAATAGGGGCTAATAGTCCCATTCATGGTATATTTCTGACGGTCATTTGTATCATTTTGTGCAAAATAAAACATATAGTAACCAATTACAAGAAATTAATCAGTCTGAAACATTAAACAGTAAATTAGCATATATGAGAGGAAATTTGAGATTCACCTGTTGCCTGGATAATGCACTTCTTGAATCGATTTAGTCTTGACATCAGTTATGTATCCCCTGACCAAGTACAAAACAATATATATATATATATATATATATTAATAAGTAAAATTATTTTTGTCATCTTTGAGAAATTGTAGGACAGATTAAGGTCCAGCATCCTGGATCAATAACCGATTTAAGAAGCTTCCAAAACAGCGAATCCTAAAATCAATTTAACATAGTACAAAACCAATGTAGAGCTTATCTTTCTACTCAGTACATCTTGCTTGAAAAGCCTATTGCTCTTTCTCACTGATATTGCACTTTTTCCCTGCATTTGATGAATATCTAATTAGTTATTTTATTCTAAGCATTAATGGCATTAGCAACCTCAATAGGTAAATTTCACGGTGCACTTTACAACTGGGAATGATCTCAATTTTCATGATTTTCTCCCCGTGCAAGATGTGTGACCACTTTTTGACCAATTTTTTTAATACCTAACTAACACAGTTTGTTAATAACCAAAAAAAAAAAAAATCATTGCGTCATATGAAGGTCTAGTCACTGATTGAAATGGGTTTTGATTTTTTTAACTACTTTTCACTATAAAAGTGATTTACTTTGAGTTGGTTTTACCCCCAACGAGCTAGCACAAGATTAGGAGTATTTAATCTCTTCTAAAAGATGCTTATACTAATTCAGCATCAATCAAATTTGAGTGCTGTCATCTTTAATAGCAGAGAAATCACGCATTTAACTCTCGATCTGTACATGATTGTTGAACTAAAGATTGGACCGAGTTTTAATACTTCGAAACGATAAAACATTCCGCAACAATCAGACATCTGTTTTCAAGAGCAAAGAGCGAACAAGGACCTCACTTTTCCATAGGAGTGTACAGGGCTGCGAGCTTGTCCGAAACCCCGAGTGCGTCGAGCGCAACCCACGCATTAGCAAAGAGAATGAGAGCCGCACCGGTCGTTCGGAGCTCCTCCGATCTCTCAAGGACGAGGGCTCGGACACCGACCTCCTTAAGGGCCACCGCCGTCGCCAGACCTGCGATGCCGGCACCGACTATCACCACCTCCTCCATGTATGGTCGTGTTCTACTTCGAGCGTGGGAGCGTGCGCCACGTGTGCTTTTGGGATAAGGAGTCTCTTATCTTGTGGTCGCTATTTATGGAGTGGCAAACTTGTCGTCTTTTGATAATTACGTCCCTGCTTACGCATGCTACAAAAGCATCACTGAATGAAAATTACAGCCACAGAATGGAGGGCAATGATTGAACGCAATGCGAGCCATTTCTAGAAAATTTCGGTTTTTATTTCAAAAAGAGTGAAATTAAAATTTCCAACCTGAATATAGACTTCTCAAATTCATTTGATTTTCCAGATTCTCATCGGTTCTTTTCTCTATTTTACTAAGCTTTCGCTCTTGTAAGGGGGATTTGAACTTGCTTTGTTGGGTTTAGCTTTGTGACATCCATAAGTTTAAAACGTGTAACTTGTTAAGCTGTAAATTGTCTGATTGACAGTACGAGGGACTTCAGATTGCCAATTTCGAGCTTGGTCTTTATTGAGGACTCTTACGTGAGGGGGCTGGCTTTCATTTAACAAATTTTTAGTGACATTTTGGATACTTCAGCTGCAGCAACTCTTTTTGGGAAAATTCCAAATAAGGACCCGAAGTTGATCAATTTTCTCAAATAATGACCCGAAATGAACTTTGTGTCAAATAAAGACATAAAGTGGATCCATTATCTCAAATAATGACCCGAAGTGGTTGAATCAATTTCAAATAAGAACCTAAGCTTGCTGGTTAGCCAAATATTCACCAGCTATCAAGCATGTGAAATTTCCAACGATTAGAGTTTGGGCAATTTTGTCCAAAAAAAATATAGGGAAAATTAACAACTCCTAAAACAGAAAAAAAAAAAAACCCCTAGGTTTTCTACGGTCTCCCCGTTCCTTGTACCCATCCGCCGCAAAGTCAAAGACTGAAGTTCTCCCCATTCCTTGTACATATCCTCCGCAAAGTCGAAAACCCAGATTCTCCACCGGTTGAGACATGAATTCAAAAACAAGAAGAAAACTAGACGCTTCTTTCTTTGTTTGCGGAGACACAAATTCTCCGTCGGTTGAGCAAGGCAAGGAGTAGCGGGGGGAAGAAAGAAGAAAATGTAAACATCTAAATGAATAACCTAAACTTAATTAATATAGAATTTTCCCTTTTTTTCCAATCACAAATTTCTAACAAAAGTGCCCCTATTTTAATAGCCGGAAAATGTTTGCCGGTGAGCTAAGATCCTCAATAGAGATTAACTTGATTACTTCGAGTCCTTATTTGACACAAAATTCACTTCAGGTCCTTATTTGAAACAATGGGTCCATTTCGAGTCCTTATATGACACAAAGTTCACTTTTGGTCCTTATTTGAGAAAATAGATTCACTTCGGATCCTTTTTTGGAATTTTCCCACTATTTTTTGGTGAAAATTCCAGCAGCAACGGCAGTGCTTGCGTCAAATGCCCAGATTGACCAAACGTCCTCTGTTGACCATACAGTCAACTAGTCATCCTTTATCACAGCTGCTATAAACCAGGATGAATTCAAAGAGGATTATTTTGAATTAAGGCGAGCTATTTTCATCCTCAATACGAATAAATTCACTCCTTTTCTTCTCGATAAACCAAATCGGCTTTAGTGGTTTCCATATATGCACAATTTCATTTAACTTCACTATTTCCCTTTTGTGATCTTCCGTTGAAGTCAAACTTATGATGTAAAGGTGGTTAGAAAATATCAAGCTTAGTTAACTAGCTAATGGATTAAGCCTTGAATTGCCGGTTGTTTGTGTAAACCTAGACAATAAACCTCACACAAAATACTCCGAATCAAGATTGATTTTTAGTTGTGTTCACTCTTTCAACCTTGAACTTCTCAAAATTTATGCGTATCTTTAAAAAAACTAGCCTTTAAATAGTTTCATAGAGTTAACCTACTCTATGTATATAGGCACATTCCTATCAAAGGTATACTCTCATACATTATCAAGATATTGAACTCCAGGCTATTTGAATCATTAAATGCATAGTGTATCCTTAAAACACTACAAAAAGCATTGTTGTATCATAGGTACGGGAGACAATGCTCACATTAGAATTTCAAAATCCGCGTTGTCCTTTTGAACCTAGTCTATGAGATCTTCAATAGTTAGGTCAAGTTTTGACATTAGAACCTCTTTAATGAGTTAAGGCTTTTAACTAAATTCCTCTCAATACATAATTTGTCTGCTTTCTCAATAAACCTTTTGTCAATGTTTTCTTTGACTTTACAAAGTTTAAAGAAATTACTTCATTCAAGTGCTGCCATATTTAGAGGAGTTCCACCGCCTATTGAAGTCCAAGCGACTTCAGTGTGGAAGAATCCAGCCATAACTTTTCTTCTCTTTCTTTGCCAACTTCAATTTGTTAATATGGCTAATCAATGCATGAAGTCTAACCAAACAAAAAAAAATTCATGAAGACCATCTTGGACTTTCCTTTTCTTTCTTTTTGACCAACGTGTTGCCCCTGCTTCTCGAAGACTCCACTCTTCGCTTGTGAGAGGATACCATATTATTATAATGCGTGCCCATACTTTTTGACCAAAACTTCTTTCCCCTTTTGTTATATTTTTTGAAGGTTCTAGAGGCAAATTCCAACTGGGATGCTTTTGTCTTCAACAGCTTCTCATTGCTTCTTCGTAATTGTGGCTTCTTGTTTTCATATTAGGTGTTGGCTCCAACAGAAACCAGAAGTTACATTACTACCATCTCAGGTAGCAGAACCAAAAGTTACATCTTCCATATTGATTTCATTACGTACATAAACTGTTGCGATAGGGCGAACGATCAAACAATAATATAGACAGAAGAAGAAAATAATCGAACACTAGATTTACATGGTTCAGTCGTAAAGACCTACATCCACAGGGAGAGCAACAGCGAATTTCACTATAGATCAAGCAATACAAGGAGATTACACACTCGAGTCACTCAAACACTCTCTCGGTGTTTCCCAAGCCCCAATTACACCCAACAACGCACGTGGTGTTTAGCCCTGAAATTCTTCAACAAATAATCTCTCAATCTCACTAAGGAATTACACACAAATCTTACCACAAGATTTAATCGGCTACAAACACTAAATCTTCTTGGATGTAATTCACGGATAAGAATGACAAAGAAAATCCCTCCCAAGCACTCGACGACGAGACAGCGCTTCAAGACTAATTCTTCATGATCAACCTTCTTCTATCAACGGCCATAAGTCTATATATATAAGTGAAACCCTTATTCTTTTGCCGACTTCTCATAGGATTTTGTTTCCTATCTTGTCCGATTTTATCCAAAAAATATCTCTGTATATTTTAAACAAAATCTAAGTCAAAGTCAAAGTTGAACTTTCCTATTTCAGTGGCCAGACTCTCCAATGCAGATTCAAATTTTGGTGAGTTGATCTTCGGATCTTCTTTACTCGATTTCGAACATCCGTAATATATTCAATTCGGAATATTCAGAATTTCACATTAGGCTCAAACTCGAGACATATTTTAACAATCTCCACATTGGCTCGACGTTTGAGCCAAGTTGTAATCGCTTCAAAAAAAATCAAACTCTGCTGCTACTTTCCTATAGCCCCCGATGGGCTCAACCGCCACAAATATTATCTAAATCCAAGCCTTGCTTGAACTTCGCCATAACCGAGGACCTCATCAAAATACCAACTCCACATGCACTTTTAACTGTTCCACAAGGATTTTCTGACGCAACCTCCTTAACTGCAAATAAAGCAAAACCATTATTGCATCCATATCTATCAGGAGATCGAATACGTACCTTGTTAATATCAGCAGTTACAGCAACCGTTGGCTCTATAGGCTCCCCCTCGCTATGAGCACCATCTGTGTCAATTACTTTGCTAGTACTCGTATACGTTACCTTAGGAGTTTCTGGTTGCATTCCACCTCAAGCTGAACACCGTCCATATCTATATTAATACTGCCACAAACACTCCTAACCAAAAGTATCAGAGACTCATCAAGGGTAACTTCTCTGGTATTAACAAGTAAATTTAAATCTAGGCACCACAACTGATCGCCCCGCTCACCTTGTGCATAGCCATGAAATATGCACCTTGCCCTCTACACGAGCTTACCATCACTCACTCGAAAATGACACGGGCAACCAAACATTCTAATAATAGAATAACCAGTAACGTTACCTGACCACACTTCTTCAGGAGTCCACCATTCAATAGCAATTGATGGGGATCTATTTACCAGGTAGCTTATCATACAAAGCACATCATTTAGGATTCTCCTAGCAATACTAGTAGTAGAGATCATTTTACGAGCCGTCTCTAGTAATGTTCTACTCATCAATTCTGCAAATTGTTGTGACTTATTGGCACTAATGCGGTGTTTCACTATACCCTCTTTCATGCAGAATTTATTTGTTAACTCTGAGTAGAACTCCATGCTATTGTCAGTCCGCACATACTTGATCGACTTACCAGTCTCCGTTTCAATCAAAGCTCTCAATCGTGTGATCCTAACACTAGCATCAAACTTGTACATTGGCACAAACACCCAAGTCCTCCTCGAGCAGTCAATAGACTCTCGAACAGATGCATCCGATGTCTCTGTAGCGAAACTTGTCACTATCTCACCTTGAAGTTTATACAGGCATCCATGTTTGATTCCTTTCATTATCACCAAAGCACCTCGAACAACCTTCAGAACTCCATCTTTTGAAGAATACTTGCAACCAGCTGAATCTAAGGCACCCAAAGAAATTAAGTTCTTTTTCAATTCTGAAACGTGTCTTACTCTAGTCAATATCCTCACAATGTCATCATGCATTCTGATTTTAACATCACCAACACCCACAACATCGCACTCAGCATTGTTCTCTAACTGGATTTTACCACTACCTGTGCAATGATAAGTGATAAACCAATTTATATTTGGTGTGACATGAAAAGAACAACCAGAATCCATAATACATCCATCAAACGATGAATCATTAGTGACAGACAAGACATAATCGGCATTATCTGCTACAGCTGCAACATTATCTGCAGAATCAACTATAATTCCCTTACCCTTCTGATTTTTCAGCTTAAGGCAATTCCTTCGAAGATGCCCCCTCTTGCCACAGCTCCAACCGACAACATCACCAGTCCTAGACTGACTACGCCTGTTCATATTAGTACTACTATTATCCACACGTGTTCTAGATCTTCCTCTATTTTCACTTACTAAAATAGCAAATACAGGTTCACCAGATTCTCTTTTACGAATGTCCTCACTCATAATCAAATCTTGAACTCCATCAAACATCAAACTTGTTGACCTAGAGGAATTACTAATAGCAGTAATAGTAGTATTCCAACTATCAGACAATGAGGATAATAGAATCAAAACATGTACCTCATCTTCAAAGTTAATCTCAACTGAACTCAATTGACTAACAATCACATTGAGTTCATTGATATGATATGCAACTAACGCACCTTTGCTCATCTTCAAATTAAACAGACGTCACATTAAATAAACATTGTTGATCACAGAGGGCTTCTCATACATATCCGGCAGGGCTTGCATCAAATCAGCAATAGTCTTCTCCTTCAAGATGTTAAACGCGACGTTACGAGCCAATGTCAGCCGAATAACACCCATAGCTCGTCTATCCAGCAAATCTCAATCAGCTTGCTTCATCGTCTCTAGTTTCTCCCCAGATAAAGGCAATTGCAGTTTCATCTGATAAAGATAATCTTCAATCTGCATCTTCCAGAAACTAAAATCATTCCCATCAAATCTGTCGATTCTCACTTTTACTTCTTCTGTCGCCATCGATTTGCTTCAACTTAGCCAAGCCTGGATACCAATTATTACGATAGGGCGAGCAATCGAACAATAATATAGACAGAAGAAGAAAATAAATCAGACACCAGATTTACGTGATTCGGTTGTAAAAACCTACGTCCACGGGGAGAGTAGCAACAAATTTCACTATAGATCAAGCAATACAAGGAGATTACACACTCGAGTTACTTGATAACTCTATAAAAATAGAGTTATTTTTCCTATTTTAGGCAACAATTAATGCATTATCTATGAGAAAATATTTGGATTTCCTTCTGATTATTTAAATTTTCCTTGTTTATGCAGAATAATGAGATATGGAGAAGATAAGGAAAATAATGGCAATTATCAGGAATTCAAATAAAAGCAGCAGTGGAAGATGGATATCAAATCAGGAAATTCTTGATTTTGTTCCCTAATGTTATCTGCAAGCGTTGGGAGATAGATATCTTGGATATATCCTATAAATAGAGACAGAGAGAGCAGCTAGGTTTTTTTTTTAGGGAGAGGAGGAGTGAGATCGTTTTCCATTGTTCTGAGAGTTTTTTCAAGTATTTTGAAGAGAAGACAAAAGTGGTGACAGAATTCTTGTTCTTTGATTCAAGATGCTGGGTTTGATTTATATCTATATTTTTTCTTCTACTATGTTCTAATTTTCTTTTGTTAGGGCTACGATGTAACCTAACCATGATGATGTGAATTTCATGATTTTTATGTTATACAATTGATTTCATTCATGTGAGTTATATATTATTGCGTTTAATGCTTTTGAGTGACTGGCCACCTCTTGAATGATCTGATGTGCATGTTTGAGACTGAGAGGTGATAATATGCAATTGTTCATTATAATATATAACCATGAATTAAACGTGGATAGAAATATACCGCGTTATTTGTGTAGCTTTCGGTGATAAGGCGATCCAAAAGACTCGTTGTAAATCGGGAATATTCATAGTTTTTAATGTACTCATGTTTATTTTAATTCACATAGAGATATAGTGGATTAATAAGCTGAGTAGGTTTGCTATACCTAGAGATAGGATAGTAAATAGGTTAGGAAATTCCGCTATCACATGTTTGATATCGTTCTTGTATTCACAATAATCTTAAATTCATATCTAGTGGTTATGGTGAAATCGGATGCTCTAATATATTTATCTTATTGATTTTACTACATTTAGTCTTCAAAGTCTTCAATTTTCGTTTTTAATTTATTCTTAATTATATTTTGATCTGTTAGATAAATTTTAGAATTAATCTATTTTAGTATTTAATTAGTTTATTAATCATCGATCTCCGTGGGACGATACTTTATCTCATCATTATATTACTTGTTCGATACGTAAACTTGCATTTAGAATTTTACGAACAAGTTTTTGGCGCCATTGCCGGGGATCATTTGTTTAATACTAATTAATATTGATACCAGATAATTCTAAATTTAATCTAGCTTTCGTTTTGTTTTATTTTTCAGGGTGTACATCAGTTTATGACACGTAGCCAACAAGAGGAGCTTGTTGAGCTTGATCCAGAAATCGAGCGTACATTCAAAAGGCGACTAAGAGAACAGAAAAATCACGCTAAGATGGTAGACGGTGATAATGAAAATCCACGTAGACTCTTAAGAGATTATGCTGCGCCAACAGTTCAATGCACCACATCAAGTATCAGAAGACCTACAATTCAAGAAAACAACTTTGAGATTAAGCCGTCACTTATTCAGATGCTTTAACAATCAGTGCAATTCAGTGGGCTACCAAGCGATGATCCAAACGCTCATATCGATGCTTTCTTGAAATCTGTGACACCATTAAATATAATGGAGTTACAGATGATGCTATTAAATTAAGATTATTTCCATTCTCTCTTAGAGATAAAGCTAAGAGTTGGCTTTCTTCTCTTCCTACAGGATCAATTACTACATGGAATGATATGGCTCAGAAATTTCTTGGTAAGTTCTTTCCACCTGCAAAGTCTGTGAAGATGCGTAATGATATTACTAATTTTATGCAGATGGATAATGAATCATTATATGAAGCATGGGAAAGATTCAAAGAATTTCTTAGGAGATGCCCACATCACGGACTACCCGTATGGATGCAGGTACAAACTTTTTATAATGGCTCTAGTGCAAATCTTCGTTCTATGATTGATGCAACTGCAGGGGGGACTTTAAATAATAAAACACCAGAAGAAGCCTACAATTTATTAGAAGAGATGGCGTCCAATAATTATCAGTGGCCTACTGAGAGATTACCAATGCGAAAAGTTAGCGGAGTTCATGAAGTGGATGCTTTTGCTGCAATTGCTGCACAATTTGAAGCAATCAACAAAAAGCTTGATAATATGAGTGTTTCAGCCATAAAAATTCACACTTTGACATGTGATTTTTGTGGTGGGGGACATGTTAGCACAGAGTGTCAGGTAGGTAATACTTTCAAACAATCTCATGAAAATTCTAACTTTGTTGGGAATTTTAACAGGTCACAGAATAATCCCTCCCCAACACATACAATCCGGGATGGCGCAATCATCCAAATTTTTCATGGAACAATCAGAATGTGACGAGACCACCTGGATTCAAACAATCAGAAGAGACAAAGTCAAATTTGGAAAATATAGTCACCAAACTTGCTAACACAACTCACGACTTCATCAAAAGCACGGATGTGAGATTTCAAAACCAAGGGTTCTTTAGCAAGCATGATGTCAGGAAGGCAACAGGGTTCTTTACCGAGCAACACAGAGAAAAATCCAATTGAAAACATAAAGGCTATTACCCTGAGAAGTGGTAAACAAGTGGGAGAAGAAGAGATTGTCAAAGACAAAGAAGAGGTGATCAATAAACAATCAAAGGAGACAAGTAAGAGTAAACTTTTTCCAAATAATCCCAAGCCATATGTGCCACCAATTCCATTCCCTCAGCGACTCCAGCAGCACAAAATAGATAAGCAATTTTCTAAATTTCTTGATGTATTTAAAAAATTGCACATTAACATTCCTTTTGCAGATGCTTTAGCGCAAATGCCTAGTTATGCAAAATTTTTGAAGGAATTACACACAAATCTTACCACAAGATTAATCGGCTACAAACGCTAAATCTTCTTGGATGTAATTCACGGATAAGAACGACAAAGAAAATCCCTCCTAAGCACTCGACAACAAGACAGCGCTTCAAGACCAATTCTTCATGATCAACCTTCTTCCATCTACAGCCATAAGTCTATATATATATATATATATATATACCCTTATTCTTTTGCCGACTTCTCATAGGATTCTATTTCCTATCTTGCCCGATTTTATCCAAAACATATCTCTGTATATTTTAAACAAAATCCAAGTCCAAGTCAAAGTTGAACTTTCCTATTTCGGTGGCCAGACTCTCCAACGCAGATTCAAATTTTGGTGAGTTGATCTTCGGATCTTCTTTACTCGATTTCAAACGTCCGCAATATATCCAATTCGGAATATTCGGAATTTCACATTAGGCTCAAACTCGAGACATATTTTAACATAAACTCTGTTTTCGGTAAATCTTTTGAGTTGTTAATACTTTCCTTGTGGACAGATGAATCTTGAGTGAACGAACGAATAGTCATCATAACTATAGTAATGTATGAACCAATGATCCCATTCCAATCAAGAATCAAAACTTACTCCACCCTAGGCCTAGCCACTACCTAGTTCCATGCAACTGAAGACTGGATCGGCCGATTAAACGGCGCTCGACAATTAACAAAACCAAAGTTACAGGCCAAAAAATGTGAACTGGTGCAAAACCATTGTTATTTTACTAGCCATGCTAGATACCTAACAAATAAATGAGCATTCCACCTAGAAAGAGCACAATGTATCATAAAATGGATATGCATCATTGTCAACCTGCTCTTGAGTTGTCTCTTCCAAAAACCAGAGTTGTCGCCCAATTCACCGTGACATAGAATCTATTCCTCCAGCTAACTACCCTCGTGAGATAAGCAGAACGCCAAACCAGCCAACTCACGAATCGCACATGCGATATTCCCTTTGTGTCTTGCATAAAGAATGTTTGCATAAGTGACAGTTATTAATTCAGCGAATTATAAAAGTACGTGCACATCAAAATCTAGGTACTAGGAAAGAAAACCATTAGTATGTCATGGTAGCATGTTATATACCTTAGACTGGCATAAATCGACGAGCCCCTTGTAACGCCCCATAGAAGCCATGCTTCCCAAATGTCTGTACACAAATGGGTCTCTTAGAAGTATGTCTTTTGAGCAAAATGTTTTCCCTTCATTTTGCTTCCCTATCCTACGAAACAGCTCCTCCAAGAATTTCCCTTCCCTTTCTGTGACCTATTTCAGAAATTAGTACTCATGTTATTTCCAAAGAAAGAAGGAAACATAGCCTTTATGCAACGAGAAAGCAATAGTGAATGACCACTTCTAAGTTCAAATGGAAGGATCATGCCACTTCTTATATAGAGTAGAGCAAGGAAATAAAGTTGAAGATTATAGATCAAACCAAAAGCCACCATGAGATGTCTTTAAAGGAATTAGACAGGGTGACTAAACCTGAGCTAAAGCAGGAAGCACCGGCCTCCCTCTCTGTTCAAGAAAACTCGCACAATCTCCCAGCGCAAACACATCTTCCACTAAAAGTACCCTCAACCATTCGTCAACCCTGATCCTAAAACAGTTGAGAGGACAAATCATTCGATTGGAAGGTGGTGTGTCACGCCCTGATCCTGGGGCGTGCGCCCATCCCTTAACTGGTCGATTTATTTGCGACGTCCCAGGAAGGTCACCGACCCATTCATTTATATACGCATGCGGAAGCTTAATAAAATCCCCAGACAATCAAACAATGAGATAGAAAAGTAGGATCATATTTTTCAAACCAAGACGAGTCTTTATAGACAAACTAGTTAATTACAAACTTAGGCTGTTTACAAAATTAACAGCTTGTCAAAAAGGGGACTGTCTTAACATCCACTAGTCAAACCCATTTGCCAATTCTTCAACCTCCACCTTTCGAACTCCAGGCCTTTCGATCCTCCACGATCGTCATCCAAGGACCTGAAATATTTTCCCCAAACCAGGTTGAGACTATGTCTCAACAAGTTCTACCCCACTAAGACCCAATTAGGAAGCCAATACACCATAAAGGCTGCCTAAGCACAACACAGGTCAAAGGGGCTTACCTTGGCATCAGTTCCTTCCTGCACATTAGTTCAATTAATAATACTGATAATTACAGCAATCAATCACATTCCACCAATCATATCAACTCAGCGATCAATCGACTTAATCGATTACATATCACCACGACATTTCCATGGTCGGTACATTCAATACTATTTATAAAGTCCGCCCATAGTCTATGATTGCTCACCCAAAACTGAAAATAGATAGCATAGCTCGCCCAAAGCTGATAGATATAGTATACTATGTATATGCTCGTCCAAAACTATAAGTATGTGCTCACCCAAAGCTGATAATAAGGTATACTACTCACCCAAAGCTCACATATCGCCCGTAGGCTGATATAGTATACCGGTATACTGCTCACCCAAAGTTGACATATCGCACGTAGGCCAATATAGTATACCACTCCAACCATATAGTCAATTCATCATTTTTATCATTCACGATAAATAGCCGTGTGTGGGTACACGGTTAGCTTTAGCCAAAAATATAATAATTTTACTTACAAATATCCCACCAATTTCAATAGTCCATTACATATTTTTGGCGTTGTAAACTGACGCCTAGTTATTTTTCCATTAATAACCAAAATCAGATCATTTAGGAATAAATCCTAAATTCACAATTGATTCAATTCACCACAAATTAACGCTCAAATAAATAAACGGACTGCACCACGATAATCAGCACAGAATTTCGGTCATCGGCCATCTCAATCTTAATTTCCGAAATTTAATTAATCAATTAATTAATTAATTAATTTCGAAAATTAATAATTAATTACAATAAATTCAATTTAGCTCAAATCAAAGCTCAATTAAATAAACGAACTTCACCACGATCATCAGCATAAAATTCCGGTCACCGACTATCCCGATCAAAATTTCCATAAAATAATAAATAATTAAATTTATTCCGAGAATTAAATAAATAATATTATATTATAATAATATAAATTCGAAATAATTATTTAATCCAAAATAATTAATTAAGGCTTAAACAAGATTACTTTAATCCAAACATTTACTTAGCCTTAATTAATTATCCACTAAACTAATTACATCCCTTAATCCACTTAACATTTAAATAAACTAATCTAATCACCTAAATATACTTAGTTTAATCTAAACACCCCTTAAACGTGATTAACCTACTAAGCGGGGATTAGTGAGTTAAACTCACCTGATTAGCGATCTGAGCGGCTCAAATCGACGAGGACGCCAAGGGGATTGATTCACTCCAAGGCGGGCCTAGCTTCTGGGGTCAGGAAGCCGACCAAAACGAGCCAAACGCCCGTTGCCATACCCATTTTTCCAGCTGCTGTCCGCTGCTGGTTGAGGCCGAGAAAGGGGTAGATCCGAGTTCGGTTGGGGCATGCAAGGGCCAAGAGGGGGTTGAGGCAGTCTCGGTGGGTTGAGGCGGAGGTGTACGGCGGCGGAGGGAGCTCCAACGATGGCCCACAACAGCTGGGACGAGCTGAACAGCTCGCTGGAATGTGCGTACCGAGACAGACGAGGACAGCTGGGCGTCGGCCAAGCACAGCCGAGTGAGGAGCAACGGCTATGTGCAGGATGGCGAGCGGCGACAGTGGCGGCGTGTGGCGGCTCCAGGCGACGTGCGGCTTCTTTGGCTTGTTGGGTTTCATCGAGCAGCAACCAGAGATGGAGGAAAGAGGCATAACGGCGACACAGGGGAAAAGAGAGAGGCGGAGGTGCGACTGCTCCGACCAAACTAGGAGGCCATATGGAACATCTGTACCATCACTAGGAGGCCATATCAAGTGACTTGATAAACTCTGAGGGTCCAACGCCGATGGACCAGACTAGGAGGCCATATGGAACATCTGTACCATCACTCAATACAATTTTCTTTACATTCACCTCTTTCACCACGCCTCTTTTAAGACAAACACTAGATTAGCATTGAAAGCATTAAATCAGCACCAAACTGAACAAGTTCAATACCAAAACTTGGCACAAACAAATACTTAAGTACCAAAAGTTAGGAAAGTGACATTTATGACATGTTTGGTAACGATTCTGTTCCCTGAAGTAGATTCTAATAAAAAAAATTATTCTTTTTTATTATGTTCCCGGGAATAAATTCCAAGCATTTTAAGCCGTTTGATAACTATCCAAAATTTCTGATTCTGGAATAGAATTACGTTTGGTACCATACTCATTAATTCTATTCCAAATCAATTTCTTTTAATTTTTAAATAATTTTTTTACTTTTTTCCTTTTTTTTCTTTTCTTTTTTCCTTTATTTTTCTTTTCTTTTTTCCTTTATTTTTCTTTTCTTTTTTCCTTTTTTCTTTTTTTTTTCATTTTTCTCCTATTATTATTCCTCTTCTTGTGGCCAGTCGCCGGACCGGCAATCGGCCAAACGAGGGCTGGCGACCTCACCGAAGCATCACTGGCCCTTGGCGAGGCCGACCCTCGTCGGTCGAGCCTTGCCAGTGGCCAAGCCAACCTCGCCAGGGCTGGGCGAGGCCCGCCTAGCCACCGGCAGGGCTGGGCGTCACGAGCCTCATCGGTGGCCCAGCGAGGCTAGGCGAGCCTCGTCAGGGCTAGGCAGGTGTTGCCCAACCTCGACAAGGCTCGCCTGGCCACCAGCGAGCTCGCCGGACCTCGCCCTAGCCTCCAGTGAGCTCGCCGAACCGACGGACGGCATCGGATGCTGGTGGGCGGTGGTGGACAACGATCGCAGGATGGCGGAAGGGAAGAAGAAAAAGAGTTGGTTTTAATTCTCAAATTTGTTCTCGGAACAAAAATCAACTTTTTTTTTATTCGTGATTCCACTCCAAATCTGTTCTCGGAAACAAAAATTTTACCAAACGCAATTATGTTTCCAAACTGATCCCGGAAACAAAAAATCAGAATCTGCCACTATTTGGCACATTGCCAAACAACCCCTTAAGTGCCAAAATCAGAGCAAAATAGATTACTTAAGTGCCAACAACAAGAAAATCCAGCCAAAAATGATGATGTGGTGATTTTCCGGCAAAGTAAGTGCAAAACGGTGTCGTTTTGTACACTAACGTGGCTAGACAAATGCAAAAATAACGCCGTTTTGCTACTGACGTAGGAAAAAATTAATATGAAGATTAATTTAATTAAATTTAACACTAAATTTATTTAAAACATTTTTAAAGAAAAGCCAATGGAGGAAGAAAGCCGCCGAGGGCTGAGCCCTCACTGCTGCCGCCTCCTCCTCACTGCCGCCAGGAAGGGCTGACAACGATGGGTGGAGGGTCGGCCGGGGTCGCCGAACCCTAGCCAAGGGCCAGTGACCCCAGCCGACCGGCGGCAAGGGCCCGCGGCCCTCCCCTAGATCCAGGGCAAGGGTTGGCAGCCCTCGCCCGGCGGGCCAAAGCGGGAAGCACTGGCCTCCCTAGATCTAGGGACACTTTTGAAAGAAGAAAAGAAAAATGAATTCACGAGTACTTCTCTGAAAATTTCTTCTTTTCCATTTGCAAGCTCCCAACAGCACCTCATGTTCTTCTCAGGTTGCCCCGAACAATTCTTGCAAATGCCATAGAGTAAAACACTAATAATTCAAATGCAAGTCAATAGCCTGTATCTTTAGGCCTATTGATGAAATTGCACTTGAGAAAAAAGAGAGGCTTGGGCTTAATGCTATAAGAAAAGCAGAAAGACATAGAGAAAGATTATGCAATCACTCCATGATAGCAGGAGGAGGTAAAGACAACATGTAGAAGAATTGGAGTTTGGTCCAATCGAAATGAAGACGAGTAATTGGTGTGTGACAACTATTTCTTCAATGACTACTGGGACAAAAACCAGAAGCCAACTTAGCTTGGGTCATCAACTGATGGCACGTACAATGAGAAAATTTATTGTGGTTTTTTATAAGCCAATAAAAGACAACAAAAAATGCATATATTTCTAGGGGCAAAAAAACGTTTCAAGTGCCATAACTTTGGCCAAAGGGACAGTTAAGTGTCATAACTTACGAAATGTACACTTAAGTGCCACATTCGAAGAAAAACGGATCACTTAAGTGCCACTCTGGCCAAAGTCCGACCAAAACGCTGACGTGGCATTTTTCCGGCGAAGCGCGCCCAAAACAACACCGTTTTGCACGCTGACATGGCGAAATAATGCAAAAACAGCATCATTTTGGGCTGACATGGTAAAAAAAAAAATTTAATTAATTAATTAATTAATTAATTAAATTTAGTTAAAATATTAAAAAAATAATTTTAAAATTAAATTTAGTTAAAATATTAAAAAAATAATAATTAAAAAATTTTAAAAAAACTCTAAAAAACTTTAAAAAATTTAAACAAAATTCAAAAAAAAAAAAAAAGGGAACGAGGGGGAGGCGGCTGAGGGATTAACCTTAGCCGCCGCCACCGCTGCCCCGCCGCCGCCAGGAAGGGCCGGTGACGGCGGGAGGAGGGTCGGCAAGGGTCGCCAGGCCCTGGCTAGGGGCTGGCGACCCCGGCCAACCGGCGTCGAGGGCCATGAGCCCCCTAGATCCAAGGGCGAGGGCCACGAGCCCTCGCCCAGATCCAGCAGCAAGGGCTCACGAGCCCTCCCCGCCGGTCGACTAGGCAAGGGCCACCGACCCTCGCTGGATTTGGGCGAGGGCCGCGAGCCCCCCCAGATCCAACTGTGAGGGCTCGCGAGCCCTCGTCGCCAGTCGGCCAAGCGAGGGCCGCGAGCCCCCCCAAATCCAACAGCGAGGGCTCACGAGCCCTCGCCGCCGGCCGACCCTCCCCTCGCCGTCGTCGACGCTTCCTGGCGGCGGCAGCTGAGGGTTGATCCCTCAGCCGCCTCCCCACGTTCCCTTTTTTTTTTAATTTTTTAAAGTTTTTTAGAGTTTTTTTTAGTTTTTTTAATTATTATTTTTTAATATTTTAACAAAATTTAATTTTCAAATTATTATTTTTTAATATTTTAACTAAATTTTATTTAATTATTTATTTATTTATTTTTTTACCACGTCAGGCAATGTTTGTGTTCCACTATCCCATTTTACTGCGAGGTGTAGGTCCAGGAACTCTCATGTAGGATGCCATGAGATGAGAAAATAGAGGGACAATGATTGTTGAAAATTTATTTCCCATTATCAATGTGAATGCGCTAACTAGAATTTCCCAAATTGGTTCTTTGATAAGGAAATGAATAATATTAAATTGGAGAAAGCTTGATATTTTGACTGCATCAGGATAACCCATGTGGCACGAGAGTAATCATTCACAATTGTCAGGAAAAAACAAGACACATCACGATGTGGTGTGTGATAAGATCCCCGAATATCAACATGAATTAATGAAAAAAAAATATCACTAGCACGAGTCTTGCTAAATGGAAATGGAACATGTGACTACTTTGCAAGCGGACAAATATGGCATTGAGGATAAGAAAATAAAGCACTATGACCCATTCTAGAATGTATAAGAAAATTTCTATCATTGGTAGTCAAGTTACACAATGATTGTTTATTCAAGGAAATGCAAGACAAATCTAAAGTGCTTGGAAAGCTAATCCAAAAAAATAGCCCTTCAGAGAGACTACCCAAGCCCATTAATTTACTAGTCGAAAGGGCCTGAAAGAAATAAGTATTGAAATCAAAGAGGACCAGGCATGAATTTTTTTTTTTTTTTGCAAACTTTAGATATGGAAATAAGGTTGTATTGGAATTCGGGGACATAAAGGACATTTTGTAGAGTGATTTGGGAACTGAGATTTAATGCCCATCATTGTGACATGAGTAACATTTCCATTGGCAGTCACACAAAAATAGGCAAATGTAATTATTCATGGATAACGGAAAATAAAATTTTATCGCAAGTAATGTGATCACTGGCTTCTAAATCAATTATCCAAGCATTTCTCGAAATAGAATTTATCAAGCAATGAGAAATACTTGAGAAATTTCCCCTTTTGTTGGAAGTGCCCAAATTCTATAATGCTTGCATAAGCTACTAATGTTGTCCATACATGATGGGCTAATTAGCATTTGGACCAGTTGACCTAGGGTGTGTTTGGTTGCACCCTATTTCTGTTCCCAGGAACAAAAATTTCTGTTTTTTTGTTCCTGGGAACAAAAAAGGAACAAAAACGCATTTGGGTGCGTTTCTGTTCCTTTTTTGTTCTTTTGTTCCCAGGAACAAAAAAGAAACAGAAACAAGAAACACAAAATTTGTGTTTCTTGTTTCTGAAACACAATTGAGGAACAAAAATGGAACAAAATTGTGTTCTCCTGCTGCGACCCTCTCCTCCTGCAAGCGTCTCCACCGTCGTCTTCTCCGACGCCTCCCACTCTCCGGCGCCGATAGCCGCCTCTGTCTCGAGACCATTCGGCTTCTCCACCGTTGTCCTCTCCGGCACCAACAGCCGCTGCAAGCGTCTCCACCTGTGAGCGGGTGACGTAGCTGGGTCGCGGGTCGCTGGGCGGCTACGGCGGCTGCGGTGCGGGGCTCGGCCATGGGGTCTCGAGCGGCGGACGTCTACAAGCAGAGCGGCGAGGACGGCCGGTCAAGTCGTGGGCCGACGCGGGGTCGACGATCGAGCGGATCTCGAAGTCGTGGGTCACGGCGCGGTGAGATCTGATGCGGCGGTGGCAAACGAAGGCTCGAGACCTGCAGATGCGTCGATCGGGCGTGAGGCGGAGGGGCGGTCGCCGATGCGGTGGCGGCGAGGAGGCGTTGAGCGCGATCGCCGATGCGGTGGAGGGAGACGACGGTGTGGCTCTGGGTCACCGTCGACACGGCGCGGCGAGGCCGACCTCGTGCCTGGCTGGGCGAGCTCGATCTCGCCCAGATCCGGCAAGGCCGAGCTTGCCCAGCGGCCGGCGAGCCTCGCCATGGCTGGGCGAGGCCGCCGGCCCTCGTCAGCCGGTCGCCGGCCCTGGCCGAGGCCGGCGGCCGACGACCGGCCAAAAGAAGGAAAAAGGAAAAAGGAAAAAGGAAAAAGAAAAAAGAAAAAAGGAAAAAAGGAAAAATAAATAAGAAAAATAAGAAAGAAAATAAAAAATAAAAATAAAAATATTTAAAAAATAAAAGAAATAAAAAAAATTATACAAACTTACCAAACGTGTTTCTATTCTTTTTATATTTCTTAAACGGATTTACCAAACGCGTTTTTTTGTTCAAAAATTGTTCCCTGGAACAGAAACATTTTTTTTTATTTATGTTCCCAGAAACAATTTTTAAACAGAAACGTTACCGAACACACCCCTAGTGACCTGGTAAGCAGCTAAAATTTCTTTTTTCCTTCTTTCCCTTCTCTCTGGGTTTACCATGCAATTTCCAGCAATTATCGATAGTGTGATGCGGACGTTTGCAATATTCACAAAATAATTTACCTTTTCCCTTTGAGTTCTACCTAAAATTCTTGGATGACGTCGCAAAGATCTAGCCATTGGATGCCTTAATTCTGCTGCCGTATCTACTATCCTATTCTGGAGAAGGATCGGCCAACCATAAGCAGTCTAATCTTTAGGTGCGATCTGAGCTGTCCATGGCTTGCCTTTTATGGGTTCTTGTTTCAGCAAACCCTAATGCCGCACCCTTTCCTTCATTTAGGTTTTTGCACACAACCTCTCTCCATTCACGGTGAGCTACGAGCATGATCATATCGGCTCCTTTTGCATACTCCGACGAAGTAAGCCATTGGCTTTCTTCCTGAACGGACAACTGGTATATTTGTCTGAGCGGCAATACCGAATCCATCACCAAGGTTTGAAATTGGAACGTCAAGAAAAATTCATTCAAAATCAAAAGGAATCTTGTTGCCTTCTCCCTTTCTTTCATCGCTTTGTACTGCTATAGAGTTGTCTTGGTTCCCTCAAGCTTCTCCTCTGCTACCTCCAGTTCATTCCGAAGAGATAATAGCTTTTTGAAGCATGTCGTAATAGACATGTTTCCTTGCTTCAGATATGAGAGTGCTTGGGTGAGAGAGAAGATTTTTACTTGGTCTAACTTCCCACACATCTCATTTATGTCATCCCACATGATTTTTGAGTCCTTTGTGGGAGGTAAGCAGCAAGGATGTCGCAAGGCGCGAAGGGCGTGACCAGAAGATGGACTAGGCTTATCAGAGACTGCAGTTGCAGCAGCGGTTCGCGTGTGAGGATGCGGAGGCAACGACTCTGCGACAGTGAGAAGCAGCGGTGGGTCGTCATCCGGAGGCAAGAGGTGCGGTGTAGCAGCTTACGTTGGACTCGGGTAGTCGGCATAGCAAGCGAAGTAGCGACTCGTCACGAGTGGCTCGGTCATAGTAGCAACAAGCTTCGCCGTCAGCGAGCAAAGAACACCCGTCAACCAGTAGGAAGAGGTGCCGAGGAAGGGGATAACAGCAAGACCGTCACAGCCATCGTCCTGGAAGAAAACGGCCAGGGGTGTCTCGGTCATGGGGCTGGCCGAGAACCTCACTTCCACTCTCTCTCCATTCACGTCTCAGCACAATCTCTTTCGGCTCTGTTTATAGAAAATGCATCATTTTTGGAAAATAATTTTAGAAAATTAGTTTTAAAAAATGTAAATATTTTTCAATGTTAAGATGAAATATGAAAATGAAGCGAAAGATATTTTACGTTATTTGGTAAATAAAATCTTTTTTGCTATACACTCATTTTCAATAATATTATATTTTTATTTTTATTTTGTTAAAAATATAAATATTTTTTTGTTATCTTTTATCTTTAAAAATTGATTTTTATTTCTTTAAAGAAAGTGGTTATTAATTTTTTTTCTTTCTTTTTCTTTCTTTGTTTTCTTCTTCTTCTTTAGTTGATCTTCGGCCCCATCGATGGCTAGCGACTAGCCACAAGCAAGCCTCCAGCTCATTGGCTAGCATGAGGCTCACCCACCTCTAGTGAGCTCAGGCTCGCCACTCACTAGATGCATTAAAGCCAAGGCTCGCTCGATCGGCAAGTGAGAGCCTTTGGCTCATCAATTTGGCAAGGCTTGAGGCAAGCAAGCTCAAGGCTCGCCAAATCGATAAGTAGAGTCTCGCCACAAGCTCGAGCTCACCGATTATAGGCCTTTCCAAATTTGGGAGCTCCGAGATTGCCAGCCTCAAGCCTTGCTAGATTGGCAAGCCTTGAGCTTGACACTTGTGCTCGCCGATCTAGCAAGTGACAAGCCTAAGCTTGCATGTGGCTAGTGATTGGCCAAGAAAGAAGAAAAGGAAAACAAAGGAGAGAAAAAGAAAAAAAGAAAAGAAAAAAATAATTTGAATATTTTAAAATATATATATATATAAAGAAGTGAAGGTTTGTAGGGGTGCAAAATAAAAGAGAGCAAGTGGGAAAAATGTTTCCACTTTTCGAAAATAAATAACATTTTTCCTTTTTTAGAAGACTTTTTTTTTTTTTTTGCCTTATTGGAATATGTTTTCACCAAACAATTCATTTTCCTTAAAACGAATGCCGGAAAATCTGGAAAATGTAAATGAACTAAGCCTAACTTTTATTTTATTTACCTTCATTTTTACTCATGACCATGGACTTGTGAGATTTTCCTTGACAACGCACTCTTTCTTGTTTTAAAATAAGAAATATATTACTCAATATGGCCCTCGTTGACTAATCATCTCCTTGCAATCTATATATAATCTATATATATTTTCCTTGCATGGAGAGACAAACTTGCAAATCTTCCTTTTTTGTCCTTTATTTCTTTCCCGCAACTAAAGGATTCGGCCTCCCTCATATATCATTGGCATGTCAATTCTAAATCCTTGTGCACATAATTTCAGCCATCAAATAAATAATGGGCTTGGTCAATTTCTCTCATCATGGGCTTAATCCAACTTGCAAAATTAAAGCCTAGAACCATTAATTCAAACTTATCCGCTAGTCCAACACAAATGCAATGGTCAAAAATTATAAACTAAACAATAAATACTCCTAAAACTATGTCCTATGCAATTTAATTATAATATTTTTGTTTAGGCATTAAAAATTAATTCCTTAGTTTCTATGCAATAATGGATGACTGGGTCGCCACAATGACTTCTACTACTAAGTTGAGTAACTAAAAAGAGATTGTAACTAAAATTAGGGACATGATAGTTAGGAGATAACAACAAAGATCGAGAATCAATACGTAAAAAGGTTTTATCAACTTAAAAGGCAATAAATGACCACTACCAACTAAGACTTTTGTCAAATCATAAAAGGGTCTAGAATTTAGAATTATAAGATACCACGTTGGATCATAGGTTTCATTAATCGAGAAAGTTGAGAAGGAGTTCGACAAATCGGTGTGTCCTACCCCATTATAGATCAAACAAGTAAGATGAGACCTAGATCCAAGATTGCCTCCCTGTGTGAATGGGGGATGATAGGGCTTCGAACCACCACGAGATCAACTAGAGAAGATGGAGGAATGATCAGCAACGGGGGTCGATACTGATTGTGAACAAAACCGATCATTGGAAAATCACCAACTCGGTTGACCACTCAAAAACCATTCACCTTTCCTGTCCGTATATTTGGCCTCTAGAATTATGTCCACCTTGAGATCCTCAAAACAAGGGGTTAAATGAAGTGGCATGACTAATCAAAGCATGATAAATATCGGATAAAGATGATGCATTCAAATTTCCAGGAAAATCATTCCTCTTAGATGAGATCGAAGCAGAATTATAGAGCCATTTGTGACCATGGTGAAAAAAGGATCATGCTCACACGGAGCAGTTGATTACATTGAGAGAGTTCGCAATTGACTTAAGATGTCAAAAATAATCAGACATGGACTAATCGGGTTTCTTGACATTGTTATGAAAGTCAAGCTTTTGTCCAATTTCCCTAGCCGCCCAGCATTCAATAAAGTGCTGTCCTAGAGCAGCCCGAATCTCCAAAATGTCCAAAGGTCATGAACTTCATAGAAAATCTCGATTATGAGAGTCAAATTGATCAAACTACAAACACATTGATTTGTCATGACTCAAGTGGAATAGGAGGTATTAACCACCACAGTCCCATTATGGTCATTGATAAGCTTCAACTGACATGGAAAGAGCATCCACATAGACCATCAAATAATTGCAAATTAGAATAGCTTCAAATTGATATTTCCATAAATTGAGATTTCCACGAAAGGTAATTTTCAGCATCGAGTTTGATGGAGTCAAGACTTGTGATGGTGAGAAGAATGAGAGATGGTGAGGATGATTGCATAGTTGTGATTTGAGCGGCAACAGCAAGATCGGAGCAATGGAGAAGAGGAAGAAGAGGTGAAAAGGGACGCAATGTTATTAAGAGGTAATGGGAAATTGGGATTAACAAAAAAAGAAGATGATAGGTAAAGAGATATTAGAGAAAAATAACAATCTGGAGATGTATTGGATATGTTGAGATAGTAATTGAAGCAAAGGAAGTTTGATTAGGGGCAAAGAAGTTGAATATTTTGATATGTTTTCCCAAACAGATACCATGCTAATATTTAGAATTAGAGAAAAAATAACGATAAACGAACATAAAAAGAAGATGATAGGTAAAGAGATATCAGAGAAAAAGAACAATTTGGAGATGTATTGGATATGTTGAGATAATAATTGAAGCAAACGAAGTTTTTTTTTTTTTTTTTGGTCAGTCAAGCAAAGGAAGTTTGATTTGGGGTAAAGATGTTGAAAATTTTGATATGTTTTCCTAAATAGATACCATGTTGATATTTAGAATCGGAGAGAAAATAACAGTAAAGTGTTTGTGGTGGCTTATCTCCAATTAAGATTATATCACATGTATTTATAAGAGTGACTAATTACAATTTGGACATAAATAGAGACATAATTAATATATATATAAATAAATTACACATTAATAGTTAATGCACCTAAAGTGCTCTTTGATTTGTTTACGTAACAATGTAGGGATAGGTTGTACCTATTGTTGTGTTTTGTGTCTTGATTTTAGCCAAACTTAAAAAGATCTGACCCAAATCTAATCCCCACGATGCAACTGATCATCATATGAAAAGATCCATAAGAATTACAAAAATGAAAAACAAGTGCAACCCTGAGATAAATAATACCATTAACTTTTGTGTTATGCATTGCAATAAATTTCATCATCAATTCTTAAACGAAATAGAAGACGAAAACCCATTTGCAACTCCATAATTAGATGGAGCTTTCGGATTCACATGAAGACAAAGAGGATACACCGGGAAGCTTCCCACAATCATATCCTATAAAACCATTCACTACTCTACCCAAGAGGAGCCCATAGAATACGACATCTCTTAGGAACCTCATGAATTGACTAGACCCATCTTGTTGCACCCATCCCAACAAGTACGATGTTGTTATCAGTGTCGCCGCCCTCGATCTCCTCTCCTTTGCGTACCTCCCAATAGCAAATCCGATATCTCTGGTCACCAGTTTGTCGTGCTTGGCAATTGAGTCCCTGAGGTGCCTACCCAATGCCACCGCATCCTCGAGAGCCAAACGCCCCCCTAGCCCAAGTCGGGAGTCATCGGGTGCATTGTCTCCAGCCACCGTGACATTTGATCGGACTAGGTTTCCAAACAAAATGTCCCAAGGATATCGGAACATAGTGGCGCCCATGTCAAACTCAAAAGATCGGAGTGCTTGACGACATCGAGGTACACGGGTTGGAAGTCCTTTGCCAAATTTTCCATCACCTTCCTTTGTATCATTTCTGGATCTGCTCCTTTTTCCATACCTTTATGAATGGAAACGTTGGGGATCAAGGAGGATTAGTAAGCTACTATTGAAGGAGCCATCGTAACCTCAGCGGAAGATAAATTGGAATATATATATATATATATGGTACCTTTAGGAGGACACACCGCTATGAAGAACCAGTACACTTCCTTATCATTGAGAGCAATAAAAACCTGCCCTCTTGCCCACATTCACAAAATGTTGAAACACATGGCCATGGTCAAAACCATGACCCTTTGGGAATACGGACAACCACGTACTGCCGACCGGCCTGAATAGATTGGCGGGCAAAGTCCAAGCCAATGGGCCAAGATAGAGTGCACGCCATCGTCTCCTATAACAACCTACATGTATAGTACTTACAGTGTGGATAAGTTAAAGTCATTAAGTTAACCTCATCATATTTGAATTCAAAAGAAGGTTCTCTAGAAATTGTAGGGACAAGCTCATGCTTGGCAGCGTCAATTCCAGTGCAGGAAGCCAAATAGAAGTACGAATTGGGAGTTGCCGCAAGAGCAGGCTGTATTCGGTTCACGGGCTCTGCGACAGAACGGAACTCCAAAGTTCCAACACATGTCGATGGAAGAAGGGGAGTGAAAACCATGTGATTTCGGGGGGAAACGCACACGATATCATATATGCTCATATCAAGCCCCTTCATAAACAGGCAAGCCGCCCAACCGGTACCAAGAACGACCACCCTTGGCTTTTCTCCAGGCTTAGTCGGTTCAAGACCTGGATATCTGTCCCTCTCATATTCAGAATCGGACTCTGCCAATGCCCTCTCGCGACGGGAAATTGATCAAGTGGGGTTGTCCTAATTCCTCTGCTCCAGTTACTAGCATAATCTAACTTACTCGATGGTAAGCGGTCGAAAAATCCCTTCTCATGGGGAAACTTTTGAAAGAAGAAAAGGAAAATGAATTCGCGAGTAGTACTCTAAAATTTCTTCTTTTCCATCTGCAAGGCTCCCAACAGCACCTCCTGTTCTTCTCAGGTTGCCCCGAACAATTCTTGCAAATGCCATAGAGCAAAACACTAATAATTCAAATGCAAGTCAATAGCCTGGATCTTTAGGCCTATTGATGAAATTGCACCTGAGAGAAAAGAGAGGCTTGGGCTTAATGCTATAAGAAAAGCAGAAAGATGTAGAGAAAGATTATGCAATCACTCCATGATATCAGGAGGAGGTAAAGACTACATGTAGAACAATTGGAGTTTGGTCCAAGCAAAATGAAGACAACTAATTGGTGTGTGACAACTATTTCTTCAATGACTTCTAAGACAAAAACAAGAAGCCAACTTAGCTTGAGGCTTGGGCTTAACCGCCGTCTTCGCCCACTTCTCCTCTGGCCTCCATAGCCTCTGCCCGCCTCCTCCCTGTCCAACTCCTCCTGCGCCCCCTGCGCCAGTGGAGGTCGAGGCCCCCCGCCGCATGGACAACCCGCACCGCCACCTCGCCCGCTGCCTCTGCCGACCACTTGGATTCAACACCTGAGACTTGAGCTCGAATGACGGAGGACCGAGACGGCAGTGAGGCGGTGGTGGAAGGCGATTCACGGGGGTTAAAGTTGACGACAAGTCTGAGTTGAAGTATGTCTGTTGTCGTCACTGTGGAGCAAAAGGAAGAAGGTGAAGAGAAAAATAAAATAAAAAGAAAAAAATCAAAGGGAGAAAGGATGCAGGGGCTTCCGGTGGGTGGGTCCGGATGTGACTGTGCCACTTTGGCGGTCACAACTCAATTAAATTCTTGAAACTCACTCATATCGTGGTATAAACTTTATTTCTCACATACATCATATACATGTAATTTTACCTTTAGTGATGGAGGCAATATATCACTAAAATCACATATCATACTGATTATACTATTTTATTCATTAATAAAAATTAAACTTTAAATATATTATCAATGAATCACATTTTAATAATATTTATGTAATAACATACATGTAAACCAACATATGTATTTCCAAAATCACATAAAAATGCAAGAAAAATATGCGAAAATATACTAAAAATACCGTATTTAGGGTTTCGTATGCATTTTCACATCTATAAAATCATCAAACATATAAATAAATACACCACAACATAGAGAATAATCATACGAACCAGTAGCCGCAAACCGTGCGCCTGCACGCGCCGCCTGAGTGCACGACGCGTGGAGCACACGCGCGACTGTAAAGACTCCTCAGATCCAGTCCGACCGGTTCCTGGCTCAACCGTCCGGTCCAACCGTCTAATCCAACCGGTTGACCGGTCTGGTCCACGGTTGACTAGTTCGGGCGGGTCAATGGGTCGTGTCAGCCCCAAGGTTGCTGACGACATTGTGACAACCGCCCTTGTGCGTGCAACACACGCATGAGCGGCGCCTGCGCGTGGGTCGGATATTGAATGGTTTTGGATAGGATTGACGTGGCATTACTCGTGCACTTGAATGGCCTGAAACAACGAAGAAATGGTAAGACAATGGAGGAAAATCAAAGGAAGCAGGGGGAGGGAGCAAGAGATAGATCGATCTTGGATCGTCGGGTTAGAAAAGAAAGAAAAGAAAAAAAAATCCTCTAATGTTAAATTTCCCCTTTTTTTTCAAAATGTTAAATTAAATCTCGATATCACATGAAATTTTATGAAAAGAAATTATGAATTTAAACTCGATGGTTTGCCTCACGACAATCGGAGGAGTTTTCCTCGTGACTTGGTAACAGGCGCTCCAAAGGGCCAAGTATCAAGACCAAGCATGCATGGAAAGTCATCTTTTTTTCTCAAGGTTATTTTATTCGCTTATACTGTCAAAGAAAATACAATGTATGACTTGCTGAATTTTAGTGCACCGTTCATGAAAAAAAAGAGTGGGAAATCTCTTTTTGTTTGAAACTTAAAGAAGAAGGTCAAGGGTGAACAAGTTATATTTGGTTAGCCTTTATTTAAATTTCACGTAATTAAAAAAATAAAATAAAAGATCTTGAAACCAAATGAAATATAATTATCGAATTGCTACTTTAAAAAAAAAAAAAAGGAATCACGCGAAGAAAGAAAAGTCCATGTTTGCAAACGTCTGTGCTCTTGCGTTTCGCCTTCTGCACACGAAGGTCCGGAGGGCGGCGCCCAGGACGCCAAGAGACCATTAAGCCCTCGGCTCTTCACCTCGGCCAAGAAGTCAAGGGGAGCGTAATTATGGGATTTCTCCTCCTGATTCCTCCCCCCGGCCCCCAAAAAGAAAAAAACAATCACGAGGTCAAAAGTGGGGAAGACAATAATGTTTGACGGCGGCGCTTGGTTGGAATTTAAGAAAAAGGTATTCGGTCTGCCTAGGGGTGTGCAACGGAAACCGCCCGAACCGGGAACCGGCCAGACCGGACCGGACCGGTCGGTTTCGGGCGGTCCTAGAGGGTCTCGGTCCGGTCTCAAGTTCCTATTTTTGGAACCGGTGACCGGTTGGTCCGGTTCCCGATTTCGGGGTCGGAACCGGACCGGACCGAACCGACCATTTATATATATTTTTTAATTTATGAAATAATTTATAGTACCTATTACCATCATATTCATTCCTTCTCTCATAACTCAAAACTAATAATCCCTCCATTTTTTTTGCTTCTGAACCACACTCAACAGTAACCATCACATCAGCTTTTATTTTCTAAATTTTTGCAATTCCCCTCACTTGCCTTTCCCTCTTGAAACCTAAACAAACAGCTAAACCCCTCTCTTTTTTTATGTTAGTTTCTGCTTTAATATACAGTAGCCATCACATCAACTTCTATTTTCCCAATTTTTGTGATCCAACTCGGCGGTAATTCGATTCAACTTTCATTTTCCCAAACCCTTCCTAGTTCCTCCCTCTTCGATCTCTCCCGTCTCCCGTCGTTGCCCCGACGATTCCCAAGGCCCTCTCGTTCTTTGAGGTGAGTCCCGAGTCCCGTCCTCGATCAGCTCTTTTGCTATGTTTTCATTGCCGCGCGGCTTCGTTGTTTGATCATTTATACTTTGTAGTCCCATCTTCGTTTGTTTCCGACATGCAATTGTGCTGTATTGATGTCGCATTTGGGGGGTCGGGGGGGGGGGGGGGGGGGGGTGGGGGCGGTGGGTGGTTGGATTTCATCTCCTCCGCACATTTTGGTGTGGGTAAGAGCGCACTTCGTTAGGGGATTTCAATCTCTTGGCTCTCTGTTGAGATTTAATTCTTCGTTAGGAGATTTCAATCTCTTGGCTCTCTTTGTTTCCACAAAGTTGATGTTTTTAACTTAATAGGGCGTCACTTTGTTGGTCACAAAGTGAATAAAAAAACTTGATCGGATCATAATCTCGCACATTACTTTACTAGTAATTACTATTTATTTTTTTGTTTAATGAAATAAAAACAAGTGATGGTTCATTGGAACCGAACCGGACCGGAGCGGACCGGTTGGTCCGGTCCGGTTCTCGGTTCCAAGATAGCCGGTCCGGTCCACGGTCCAGAAAAGTGGGAACCGGTCCTCCCGGTCCGGTTCCCGATTCTTGGGTGGAACCGGACCGAACCAGGAACCGATCACCCCTAGGTCTGCCAATGACAGAAGGCACTTCATTCCAACGAATCTTGTTACTTAATTATAATTTTTATTAAATACATCAAGAAAAGTACGGTATCAATTGAGAATCCACATATCTACCACACTATCAAATAAATATCAGCCCAAACTTTAAAAGATCTAACCTAATCCTATGATGCTCTTGATCATCAAGTGAAAAGATTCATACGAAATAAATAAATAAAAAAACAAGTGCAACCCTGAGACAAACAATACGATGAACTTTGGTGTTATGCATTGCAATAAATTTCATCATCGATTATTAAATAAAATAGAAGACCAAAATCCGATTGCAACTCCATAACTAGATGGAGCTTTCATATTCACATTAAGGCAAAGGGGAGACACCATGAAGCTTCCCACAATCATATTTTGTAATACCTTTCACCACTCTACCCAAGAGGAGCCCATAGAATACATCTCTTAGGAACCTCATGAATCGATTAGACCCATCTTGTTGCACCCATCCCGACAAGTAAGATGCTGTTATCAGTGTCGCCACCCTCAATCTCCTCTCCTTTGCGTACCTCTCTATAGCAAATCCGATGTCTCCGGTCACCAGTTTGCCGTGCTCGGCAATGGAGTTCCCGAGGTGCCTACCCAATGCCACCGCATCCTCGAGAGCCGAACATCCCCCCTGGCCCAAGTCGGGAGTCATCGGGTGCATAGCGTCTCCAGCCACCGTGACGCTTGATTGGACTAAATTTCCGAACAGGATGTCCCAAGGATATCGGAACATCAGTGGCGCCCATGTCAAACTTGAAAGATCGGAGTTCTTGACGACATCGAGGAACACGGGTGGGAAGTCCTTCGCCAAATTTTCCATCACCTCCCTTTGTATCATTTCTGGATCTGCTCCTTTTTCCATACCTTTATGAATGGAAGCGTTAGGGATCAAGGAGGATTAGTAAGTTAGTATTGAAGGAGCCATCGTGGTTGGGAATCTCAGCGGAAGATAAAATGTAGTATACATGGTACCTTTAGGAGGACACGTGGCCCCGAAGAACCAATACACTTCCTTATCATTGAGAGCAATAAAACCTGCCCTCTTGCCCACATCCACAAATTGTTGAATCGCATGGCCATGGTCAAAACCATGACCTTTTGGGAACACAGACAACCCACGCACTGCTGACCGGCCTGAATAGACCGGCGGGCGAAGTCCAAGCCAACGGGCCACGATAGAGTGCACGCCATCACATCCTATAACTACCTACATGTATAATATTTTCAGTGTGGATAAGTTAAAGTGAATAAGTTACCTCATCATATTTGAATTCAAAAGAAGGTTCTCTAGAAATTGTAGGGAACCTTAGACTTTATGATGGTCCCATCATCGAGCATGACAATACAAATGGACAAGCCGTGTTCTACTTGGGTTTCGATGGAAGTTATCTTGGAAGAGAATCGAATGCTATTTGGAGGAAGCTCCTCAGCCAGAACTTCCAACAAGACTTTTCGATGGACTGCTCTTGGTTGGGCTCCATTCCTGCTCAATCCAAATGGAATTATTTTCTATCCTTGGAATACAAAATGACATGCATAAAATAATAACATTTGTTGTGGGAGAAAAAAACAAGCAGTCGAAGTATAAGATAAACAGGACAAGAAAATAAATTGAATATTGAATTTACATGACTCAGTCAAGGAGATAACTCCACATGAAAAATGACACAAGACCCACTAACGAAAATTATAATTACAATTGAGTTATTTAAACACTCTCATTGTTCTCTCAATGAGGGTTGCTCTTCACGAAAAAGACCCCTTCTTATATAGAAAAGAATTAGATCCAAAATAGGAAATTTCTTAGGGAATTATACTTAATCTAGGAAACCTAGTTGGATCAAGTTCTCTTTACGAGTCTCAAATTCTAGACATATTTTCAACAACGTAATCCCAATTCTATCTAACAAAAGGAGTATTATATTTTCAAACTCTATTATTGATGATCTTCTTAAAAGATGAGTTGTCAAAATAGGGGCTATTAGTCCCATTCATGGTATATTTCCGACGGTCATTTGTATCATTTTGTGCAAAATAAAACATATAGTAACCAATTACAATAAATTAATCAGTCTGAAACATTAAACGGTAAATTAAGGAAACAAAGATGATGGAAAGGTAGGTAGCATATGTGAGAGGAAATTTGAGATTCACCTGTTGCTTGGATAATGCACTTCTTTAATCGATTTAGTCTTGACATCAGTTATGTATCCCCTGAACAAGCACAAAAAAAAAAAACAAAAATTAATAAGTAAAATTATTTTCTTTCATCATTGAGAAATTGTAGGACAGATCAAGGTCCAGCATCCTGGATCAATAACCGATTTAAGAAGCTCCCAAAACGGGCGAATCCTAAAATCAATTTAACAAAGTACAAAACCAATGTATAGCTTATCTTTCTATTCAGTATATCTTGCTTGAAAAGCCTATTGCTCTTTCTCACTGATATTGCAGTTTTTCCCTCCATTTGATGAATATCTAATTAGTTATTTTATTCTAAGCACTAATCGCATTAGCAACCTCAATAGGCAAATTTCACGGTGCACTTTACAACTGGCAATGATCTCAATTTTCATGATTTTTTCCCCATGGAAGATGTAAAACCACTTTTTGACCAATTTTTTTAATACCTAACGAACATCGTTTGCAAATAACCCAAAAAAAAAAAAATCATTGCATTAAATGATCGAAATGAAAGTTCATGAACTTAATTGCATCATATGAAGATCTACTCACTGCGATTGAAATGCGTTTGGATTTTTTTAACTACTTTTCACTATAAAAGTGATTTACTTTTAGTTGGTTTTATCCCCAACGAGCTAGCACAAGATTAGGCGTATTTAACATCTTCTAAAAGATGCTTACACTAATTCAGCATTCATCAACTCTGAGTGCTGTCATCTTTCATAGCAGAGAAATCACTCAATTAACTCTCGATCTGTACATGATTGTTGAACTAAAGATTAGATCGAGTTTTAATACTTCGAAATGATAAAACATTCTACAATAATCAGACGTCTATTTTCAAGTGCAAAGAGCGAACAAGGACCTCACCTTTTCATAGGAGCATACAGGGCAGCGAGCTTGTCCGAAACGCCGAGTGCATCGAGCGCAACCCACGCATTAGCAAGGAGACCGAGAGCCGCACCGGTCGTTCGGAGCTCCTCCGATCTCTCAAGGACGAGGGCTCGGACACCGACCTTCTTAAGGGCCACTGCCGTCGCCAGACCTGCGATGCCGGCACCGACTATCACCACCTCCTCCATGGTCGTGTTCTACTTCGAGCTTGTTGAGTGTGCGCACGTGTGCTTTTGGGATAAGGAGTCTCTTATCTTGTGGTCCCTATTTATTGAGTGGCAAACTTGTCGTCTTTCGATAGCCACGTCCCTGCTTACGAATGCTACAGAAGCATCGTTGAATAAAAATTACAGCCACAGAATGGGGGGCAATGATTGAATGAAACGTGAGCCATTTCCAGAAAATTTTGGTTTTTATTTCAAAAGGAGTGAAATTAAAATTTCCAACCTGAATATAGACTTTTCAAATTCATTTGTTTTTCCAGATTCTCTTCGGTTCTTTTCTTTACTTTATTAAGCTTTCGCTATTGTAAGGTGGATTTGAACTTGCTTTGTTGGGTTTAGCTTTGTGACATCCATAAGTTTAAAACGTGTACCTTTTTAAGCTGTAAATTGTCTGATTGACAGTAAGATTTTTCATATTTGCCAATTTCGAGCTTGGTCTTTATTAAGGAGTCTTCGTGAGGGGGCTGGCTTTCATTTAACAAATTTTTAGTGACATTTTGGATACTTCAGTTGCAGCAACTTTTTTTGGGTGAAAATTCCGGCAGCAACTTCAGTGTTTGCGTCAAATGCCCAGATTGACCAAATGCCCTCTGTTGACCACTCTTTACGATCGACTAGTCGTCCTCTATCATATCCACTAGATTTTCACGATATTACGAAACCTCCTAACGTAACACATATCCGCTAGTCAACTCAATTAATCATAATTCTCAAGTGGGCATCAATATAGCCTTTTAAAACAATAGGATATTTGTCTTCTTACATAACATAGCCTTTACTTCTTTTTAGAATCTAACACTTTCAACAGAGCAGTCCAATGCTGGTGATCATGATTACCTATATATTTACTCAATATTCCTATTGAGTATGCTAAATTTAGTCTAGTGCAATTCGTGATATACAGAATATTGTCGATTACTTGAAAATACTCTAGTTGCCTAATATTGTTTTTAGTATTCTTTCTAAAAGTTATGTGTGGAAGATAAGGATTATCTGCATATTTGATTAGAACCTTTTAACCTCTCAATTCATTTTCAAAGTAATGAGATTGTGTTAAACCTAGACCATCGTGATTCCAACACTTTTTTCATATCGAACCACAGTATTGGACTTTTCGTTGATGCAAAAAAATTATGCATGGTCAAAATATAGTCAAATCTAGATTAAAAAAATACACAAATATCAATTTTAAATTTTTTTACCAATTAGATGGTTTTCATCACCTGTACAGCAACAACACACAAGATGTACAAATAGTAGAGAGCTATAGAGAAAGACAAACTGAAATTGTAAAAAGATCGTAAGATTTTGTTCAATATTATTGTCTTGCCACACTTATGCAAACCACCATCTTTATTTATCGTCAATGGATTTTAGATTGATAGTGAAGTTTCAAGAAAGATGGATATGAAGCTATCTCAACCCTCTTTAAATACGGATAGATCAATGAGCAAGGTAATATTTTTCAATTTCGGAAGATCGTGAAGTACCAACTTTTTAAGACTTTGAAGTGTTCTTGGGTCCATACAAGATTTGTCGAATACAATGAAGATATCCTCAATTTCGTAGCACTTTTCGACATTCAAACGAGAAAGTTGGATAGTTGCTCAGTCAAACCATTTGAAAATATGTTTGAAAATATATTTTTTGACCGATAAAATTTTTCCCAAACTTAGGTAAAAAAAGCAATATTATTATTGTTTTGAAATCAAATCGCATTTTTTATACAATCGGGTTAGGAGCTTTTTGTAGGGGTAAAAATCAAGAGATGTTGAACGGGAAAGTTAGGCCCAGCCAAATATGGTCCACTTTGGGTAAAAAAATAGATAAATATTATTTTAATTTTACCAAATTAAATAATTTAACCGGCCATCCGACCGCCTATGAAGTTGTCGAGGACTTGGCGATACAGCATGTTCCTATACATTTTTTAAAATCTCTGCATGTCCCTAACATTTTTCTTGGATAAAGCTAAATTTCTGATGTCCTTTCAATTCTCTCTCTAGCTATTGAAATATCGGCAAGAGATTCACATTGATTCTACAATTTAACTTGGCATGGATGATGGTCGAGGAGGTCATCAAGCAACTGTAGGCGAACATGGGATCGAGCTAAATTTCTAATGTCCTTTCAATTCTCTCTCTAGCAATTGAAATATCAGCAAGAAATTCACATTGATTCTACAATTTAGCTCGGCATGGACGATGATTGAGGAGGTCGTCAAGCAACCGTGGGCGAACATGGGATCGATCTCATGAGGCGGTACTTATTGGCTACAATGTCGGAAGATACGAAGGCAGCACCAAAATGGATTGAGCTGTAGCATCTTCAGAGTCCCACATTTTGCCAGAGAATATGACGGGGCGTGCCGACCCTGCATCATCTCTATTGGCCCATGATGGTTTTAGGTGATGGGCCTAAGTTGGCCCGTCCGCCCATGTTGGGCCTAAAAGCCCGGCCCACAAAATTAGGGCCCATGGATGGAGGGATACGATAAAGAGGTATGTTTTATATTTTTGAGGGGACGTATAAAAGGGAGGACAGAGAGAGACGAACGTACCTTTTGGCAAAAAGCGCGTACGTTCATCTCCCTCTTTCCCTCCAAAAGCAAAAGTGCGCAAAAGGCGACGTTGTCTTCCTTTCAAGGCCAATTGACGTCATCGGATCGAACATGATCGGTTTTTCTTCCTCAATCTTCAGCATTAGTGTTTAATCTGTGACTAACAAGGTACACTCGAATCCGTGGTGTACTTTAGGATCAGTGATACGTGATTTTCCCGGGCTTGTCTTCCGCATTCATTTTAGGGGTTCAATTTAGTATCGAATCCGGTTTTTGGGGAATCAGTTAATCCCAACATTGGTATCAGAGCCCTAGTTCATGTTTTCCCAACCCCTTTCATGTTTTTTGATTGAATTTTCGCGAAAATATTCGGCCGACACGGATCGAGGCGCAAAATCCCGACACCCGAGCACTGGTCGTCCATTTTTTCGAGTTTCTGTAAGTCGAAATCGATTTCTGAAGGCATTGGGTGAAAGGGCTCGTCGAGACGAGTTTGTCAACATGTCGACCGCCGCCGGGCGACGCCGCACGCGCCCACACGCGCAGCCAGAAGCCGTTGCGCGTGGGCGCCACGCGCCTGAAGCGCTGGCTCAGCCAACGCGTGCGCCACACGCACCGGTGACGAACCGGCACGTGCGGGACGCCGCCGGCAGGCGAATCGACACGTGCTGACGTCACAGTGACGTCACCCAACGATCGGTAACCGCTAGGATGACGTCATCGCCGACGACCGTTGGCCGGGCGGTCTCCGGTCGGCGACCCGACCCGACCTGACATGCGCGGAAGCCTGGTGCGTGCCGCGCACGTGCCAGCTGACGTCTGCAAGACGTCAGCCCACGCATGCGCGGCATGTGCCGGTCGGTTCGTCCGACCCGATCCAACCGGCCCAACCGGTCCGACCGATTCGTCCGGTCCGATCAGCCCGACCGGTCCGACCGGTTCGTCCAGTCCGACCGGCAAGCCCGACGACCGGCGAACGTTGACCGTTGACCGACGACTGTTGATCGTTGACCGGAAAAAAAAATTGTTTCTTTTTCAGTTATGTCTATGTGGGTTAGAGGTAATCCATTTTTATTCTGCATTTGTTGCATGAATCATGGAAAATTATGTATTTTCTATTATGTTTATTATGGATTATAAGTGATCCATTTTTAGTTCTGCATTTGTTGCAGGAACTATGATGCGTTATGCACGGATACCTGCATTCCCAAGAACGGACGAAGGAAGAGCAAGACTTAAAAGGCTGATGAAAGAGTTAGGTGATTATCGGTGGCATGATGGTGATTTAGTATCACACGTGGTCATGGTCAATCAGATGATACAGGAAATCAACTGGAATGGTTATCTTATGCCGGATTTTGAGAAGGTGCCGGCTTTGATGAACACTCTTCCATCTAAATGGCAAGCAGTGTTAGATCGGCTATGGGAGGTCAACGTGGTCCCGGGTTATAGGAGGCTAGTGGTAACTTTTGTAAGAGAGTACTATAGGATTGAGTTAACCAAAACTTCAACCCTTAGATTGAGCACCACATGGCGCAGAGTCAATGCGCCTTGGAGGCGACATGAGAGCTCTCCAAAAGTTTTTCCATGGTTGGCAAATGTGCCTACAAATTTCTTAGATATTTTGACTGATAGATTAGAATGGACATTCCCTATTTATTTCTTAGATTAGTTTGAGATGTTTTTTAAGTGTGAATATCTATTTCTATGTTGATATTTCTTCCTTGAATATATTACTTAGTGTAATTGATTGTTCTATTATGTGAAAGCATTATTATTCTATTGAATGTTAGATATTATTTGCTTTCTGTTATTGTTGACTACTGTGGGTAGTTCATAGAAGTTTTTGTAACTTCATAGAATTTATTTTGCATAAAAAAATTATATTAATGATAATTTTGAGTTAGGATTTTTGGAGGATGATTGGAAACATAGTGACCTTTTGATTCTGAAACCTTACTTGAAATTGTTCATTGATATGATGGGTCTGTGCAAAGTGGATGCATAAATGATAGGCATTAATTATTCGTGCATGTATGTCTGATGTGTTTAGATTGATGGTTTCAGCAACTAAGAACGTAATTGATGATATGAACAGCAACAATTGTGAAATATTGAATATGAAGATTCAATATGTGCTCGAAAAGCAAGAAGCACTAGAAGCTCTTGACCATGTTATGGAAGATTTTGAGGATGCTGTGCGCCACCTTGAGCTAGCAGAGAACCGCCTAACGGCATTTGAGCCGAAAATAGATATTTGCAATGCGGGTTCTAGCTCAAAAAAAGGGCTTTGAGCTCTAAGCGCAAGCGTATTGATTCGTTTAATATGTGGGATTGCAAAGGATCAAGTCCTTATTGCAAGAAATCAAGAGTTAACCAACACAAGAGAGGAAAACGTCCTCGAGTGAAGAAAATGTCAAGGGTGAGGTGTTACAATTGTGACAAGAAGGGTCACTATGCTCGCAATTGTTGTGAGCCGAAAAAGGTAAACACCTCTTGTACATTTGAGAACTTTGCTTTTGTGTCAAGTTCTGTATTTTTGGCTAAATCCAATCCTTTGTGGACTATAAATTCAAGAGCTACAAACCATGTAGCGAAGGATAGAGGATCCTTCGTGGAATTCCGACGAGTACCAACTGGAACTAAGTGGATCTATGTAGGAAATAACTCCAGAGATGAAGTTAAAGGATTGGCACCTGTCAATTGAACATGCGTGGTGGACGCACCTTATTCCTATATGCTCCGGAGATTCGTCGAAATTTAAGAGTCTGTTTTTGGTGTTGGTTAAACTTGTTTTTAGTGTGAACTTCCGTAATAGCGGTGTAGATTTGTATTTGGATACAAACTACTATGGTTGTGGTCATTTTCTTGATGGTTTTATTGTACTAAATGTTGACTGTAGTGATGTCAATATTTGTTATTCCCTTGTTTCACGTCTTTTACTTCAATGATGTGATTATGTGGCATGTTAAACTTGGCCATATTGGCCAACATCGTATGAATAGACTGGCCAAAGAGGGCTTGTTGGGCAACATTGAAAAAGTCGATTTGCCCATAAATGAGCATTCCCTAGTAGGGAAAACGATAAGGAAACCATTTGGAAAAGGTAAAAGAGCTTAATTTCCTCTGCATTTAGGGTGCGTTAGAGAACTATTTTTGGGGAAAGTCCTTGGGAAAATGCAAAGACCTTGGAGTTAAAGGTGCTTTTTAAAATGCAACCGTGTTTGGTAAATTATACTTTGAAAGCCCCTTTGTGAAGTACTTTGAACAAAATAATGTTTGGGGAATTGCATTTACAAAGATCTTTGTGATAAAAAAAATTGGCAAAAGAAAAATTAAAAAAAATTGACCGGCAAGGGCAGCGACCGCCGGCGACCTCCGGCGACCTCCGACTACCTCCGGCGACCTCGGATATGAGGCGATGAGGCCGCGCGACGCCGTCGCGACCTCCGGCGACCCCGGATCTGGGGCGACGAGGTCGCGCGACGCCGCCTCGACCTCCGGCGACCTCGATCCGGGGCGTCGAAGTCACGACAGGACCTCGCCGCCCTAGATCTGGGTCCCGGCGAGGTCGCGGGAGGTCGCATGGCGCCACCGCGACCCAGATCCGTGGGCGGCAAGGCGTGACCCAAATCTAGTCGCGACCAGACCTGCAACTAGGTGGGTCGCACGGCCCCGGTGAGCTCCGTGCGGAGGTCGCGGTGCGGCAGGCGACGGTCGCCGGCGACCGCGTGCCTTTTGGCCACCAGATCTGCGACTTGCGGAGGTCGCCCTAAGCTCCGACGAAGATCGCGTAGGTCACGGCGTCTCTCTACACCCGGAGAAGATGAACAATGCTCGACAAGGGCACGCATCCGGAAAATCCAAAAATTCGTGAGGATAATTTTGGAAAAAAGAAAGTGTGAACAGTGCGGGCGTGGCATGCCGAAAATGCCGAAAGCCCAAGGCAGGTCTCCCCCTGCCTTGGGCTTTCAGCCTTCACAAGGCTGGCATTTGGAGAAGGTGGGTTCAAAGTTTTTTGCCAAACGGGCTGGCATTTGCCCAAGTATCTTTAGCCCTCCAAAGGGCTTTGGGAAGTGGTTCCCAAACGGACCCTTAGTCCATTCTAACATCTATGGTTCAATGAATGTGAGAAGAAGGCATGGGGCTGTTTATTTCATCACTTTTATAGATGATTATACTCGATTCGGATATGTCTATTTGATTTCTCATAAATCTGAAGCATTAAGTTGTTTCAAAAGGTTTATGAACTTGGTAGAAAATCAATTAGACAAGAAAATAAAAGCATAGAGATCCGATTGAGGTCAAGAATATTTATCTGATGAGTTCAGAAAATTATGTGGTGAAAAAGTAATAGAAAGACAGTTGTCTATTCCATATACTCCTCAACAAAATGGTGTTGTAAAGAGAAGAAACAGAACCCTACTGGAAATGGTTAGGTCCATGATGGCGCATGCTAACTTATCTATTACTTTTTGGAGTGATGCGTTGTTAACTTGTTGGAGAAATCTTTCCAGAATATTTTGAAGCTGACAAAACGTTTCTTTCAGTCTAAAGTCTGCATGTTCGGAGACCGTCAGTTTAAAGTCTGAAGACTTTGTTCTCTAGAGACCCAAGACTCAAGACTCAAGACTTAAGTCTCAAGACTCAAGACTCAAGACTTAAGTCTCAAGACTCAAGACTCAAGACTTTAGTCTCAAGACTCAAGACTCAAGACTTAAGTCTCAAGTCTCAAGTCTCAAGACTCAGGACTCAAGACTTTATTCTCACTGATAGTCTTTCTAATCCAGTGTTGAAGGAAATCCAAAGCCGAGGGTTATGGTTGAGGATTCGGTCCTATCCTCTGGAATAGATTCTTTGGTTGGATAATCATTTCGGATTCTTTAATTCTTATCTAAGATCGATTGAAGATCCGATGGTCAACGAAATAATTTTGGACTATTCTATTCTTGGAAACCGAGATCCTGATTGTATGGGCGAACAAGATTGATGGGCTATCATCAGATTCCTTAAATAGCTCGGATGATCTTCTTGATTGATTCCGTCCAACGGGTAGATTGGAGGAATTCCTTTGGTAAGTGCCAACGGCTATGATGGCATGAAGGAGTATAAAAGGAAGACGTTCAAGTTGTTTTAAGAGTGTGTGATCAATAGAAAAATTCCAGAGTCTGAAGATCCTTGATTGTTAGTTGAGACTGAGCGAAATTGTATACAGAGAGTGTTTATACTTGGTGACGCATTGAGTGAGTATGGTGGATCATCTACACCTAGAAATCAAGGAAGATCAACACTGTAACAACTCTTTGATCATAGTGGAATCCAGCCAATCGGCTGTCAGTGCAGAAGAGTGGACGTAGGCTTGAATCAAGCCGAACCACTATAAACCGAGTGTTCAATTCTCTCTTTCCCTTACTCCGTCTTGCGATTGAATTTTTAACTGTTGCAAATACTCTAATTGATATCGTGCAAGCTTCGAAAAACTTTTGTATACCTATTCACCCCCTCTAGGTACTCGTACTAGCTATCTCATAACTGCTGCTGCCTATATACTTAATCGGGTGCCTTCCAAATCAGTTACTTCCACTCCATATGAGTTATGGACAGGTAGAAAACCGGACTTAAGTTTTCTTAAGTCATGGGTTTGTGCTGCCTATACTCATGAGTCCTCTCACAAGTTTGGGAAATTTGGCTCTAAAGGAAAGAAGAGTATTTTAATGAGATACTCCAAACACTCGAAATGATATGAGTTCATAGGTGAGCAGGAAAGTGGGAGTATAACTAAATTTTAATCATGGGATGTCACATTCTTAGATGATGAATTTCCTAAGAATGGCGAAATAAGGGAAGATTACCCCTATTTGAACCTTGGATCAAGATAATGATATTAGTGGAGTTTGTCCAAGTGGGAGTAATATGAGAAGTGATGAATTGAATTCAACTCATTCTCAATTGCAACCACATGATGAGACAACGTTATCATTATCTAATCCAAGTAGGAGCATAATAGGGAATGATGTGCAAAGTGTAAATCTCCCATACGGCGAACAAGTCGCTAAAGTATTCCCCGTCGACATTTTGACATTGAAGGGGAAACTTTTATGATTGCTCCGCAAGATGAGGATGAGCCAAGAAATATTGATGAGGCTCTGAATTGCCCTAGTAAGGAAAAATAGATTTATGCAATGAAAGAGGATATGGAGTCAATGAAGTCAAACCAAGTTTGGAACTAGTTGATCTTCCAAAAGGACGCAAAGTTATTGGGAACAAGTGGGTTCTCAAAATAAAGCGTAAAACTGATGGTTCGATATAAAGGCATAAGGCTCGCCTTGTGGCGAATGGGTAAAATCAACAGAAAGGAATTGATTATGAAGAAACATTTTCTCCTATAGTGAGATTTACCTTGATTCACATAATTCTGGCAATAGTGGTTAGTATGGATCTTGAGGGCAGAAGTACAGCCCAAGTGCCATAACTTGGCACGAAGGGACACTTAAGTGCCATAACTTTAAAATGATACACTTGAGTGCCAGTTTTGAAGCTAAATGGGACACTTAAGTGCCACTCCAGCGAAGATCCGGTCAAATGGCTTACATGGTGACTTTCCAGCGAGCTTAGTCCAAAACGGCGTCGTTTTGCACGCTGACGTGGCAGAAAAAATGCAAAAACGACGCCGTTTCGTGTCTACGTGTAAATAATAATATAAAAATTAATTAAATTAAATTTAAAATATTCAAAAAATTTAAAAAAATTAAGAAAAATTTAAAAAATTAAGAAAAATTTTAAAAATAAAGAAATTTTAAAAATTTTAAAAATTTTAAGAAATTAAAAATTAAAAATTAAAAATTAAAAAATTAAAACAAAAAACAGAAAGGGGGGGGGGGGGGGAGGTCGAACGGGGCGGCTCCCTCGCCGCCGCCGCCTCCCCATCATTGCCGGGAAGGGCCAGTGACGGAGGGGGGAGGGTTGGCCAGGGTCGCCGGCCCCCGGCCAACCGACAGCGAGGGCTCACGAGCCCTGGCCGGCCCCTTGCTAAGGCCCGGCGACCCCGGCCGACCCTCCCCACTCCGTCGCCGGCCCTTCCCAACGGCGGCGGGGAGGCAGCGAGGGCCCGCGACCCCTCACCGGATCTGGGCAAGGGTCGCGGCTCACGCCTAGATCTAGGGCGAGGGTCGCAGCCCTCGCCCAGATCCGGCGAGGGCTCGCGGGCCCTCGCCGCCTCCCCGCCGCCGCCGGGAAGGGCCGGCAACGGAGTGGGGAGGGTCGGCCGGGGTCGCCGGGCCCCCCTTCCGTCACCGGCCCTTCCCGGCGATGGCGGGGAGGCGGCGGCGGCGAGGGAGCAGCCCCGTTCGACCTCCCCCCCCCCCCCCCCCCCCCCCTTTTTTAAATAATTTTTTAATTTTTTAATTTTTAATTTTCTTAATTTTTTAAAATTTTCTTAATTTTTTAAAAGTTTTTTAAATTTTCTTAATTTTTTAAATTTTTCTTGATTTTTTAAAATTTTTAAAATTTTCTTATTTTTCTTTTAAATTTTTTGAATATTTTAAATCTAATTTAATTAATTTATATATTATTATTTACACGTAGACACGAAACGGTGTTGTTTTTGCGTTTTCTCCGCCACGTCAGCGTGCAAAACGACGCCGTTTTGGACCAAACTTGTCAGAAAATTGCCACGTCAGCCATTTAGCCAGATTTTTGCCGGAGTGTCACTTAAGTGTCCCATTTTACTCCGATATTGGCACTTAAGTGTACTATTTTAAAGTTATGGCACTCCAGGTGTCCCAACTTCGGGTCTTGAGTTACATCAAATGGATGTAAATATTGTTTTCCTCAATGGAGAATTAGAGGAAGGAATATATATGGAACAACCTGCTGGTTTCATAGTGAAAGGCCAAGAAGAAAAGGTGTGTCGACTTTTGAGGTCGATATATGGCTTTAAGCAGTCGTCAAGACAATGGTATATACGATTTCATAATGCCATAATGACATATGATTTTACAATGATAGATGAGAATCATTTTATATATATCAAAAGATCCAATGATCAATTTGTGATCATATCATTATATGTTGATGATATACTAATTGTCGGAAGCAATATGGAGCTTGTCAATACTGTCAAAAGTTGGTTGTCTTCCAACTTTGAGATGAATGATATGGGACTGTAAACCCATAGACACTCCTATTGCAAAAGGTGAAGGATTGAGCCACAGATTGTGTCAAAGGACTCCACAAGAAAAGGAACAAACAAAATATGTTCCTTATGCTAGTACTGTTGGGAGCTTGATGTGCACTATGATGTGTACAAGACCTGACATATGTTTTTGCAGTTGGAATGGTGGGTAAATACCAATCCAATCCAGGTCCAGCACATTGGAAGACCATTAAGATAATACTGAGGTATCTAAAGGGGACTACTGATTATACGTTGAGTTATTAGAGAAAGGATCTGCGACTCTAAGGCTATTCTGATGCTGATTGTGGAGGAGATTTAGATGAAAAAAATCTACCTTTGGGTTTGTTTTCTTACCGAATAATGGCACCATATGTTGGAGCAGTAAGAAACAAAAGTGTATAGCCTTCTCCATGATGGAAACTGAGTTCGTGGTATTATCAACAGCAATATAAGAAGATGTTTGGCTTAAGAGATTATTGGATCATTTAGGTGTTATTGGAAGTGCTGCAGATTCATTGTTTGGTTAATTGTGATAGCCAAGCAGCAATAGCGTACACTAAAGATCCAAAATATCATGGTAAGACCAAACATATAGATACCAAGTATAATTTTATCAAAAAAATTTGATTGTGCGAAAAGATGTGAACTTACGGTACATATTACGCATAGAATGGTAGCAGATCCTATAACAAAGCCAATACCTAGAGATGTGTTTTGTGGCCATATGAAATCTCTAGGATTGCGTAGAGTCTGATGTACTGGATTGTAATTTCCCTGAAGTGTTCACATTTGATGAATTTGTGTTTTTTCATCATTAATACCTATGAATCTTTGTTTGATCGTTATGCATCTTAATGCTCAGTGCATTACTTTAAGTTGAGAAAGTATGTCGGACAGATATAAGATTAGCCCACTCACACGGGTAATCGCCTATATTTACTGTGTGATAAATAGAGATAAGACTGTTTTTAAGCTTATTATCTAGGTGATAATCGAGAGCTCGTGCTTAAAATACGTATGTCGCCTTAACTGGGTGTTAAGATGATGACATAATACTTACTATGTCTGAAAGTAAATACCCCACATATTTTACTTTATCTGTCTATGATGCCAAATGTGAGTTCTGATGAGTTTTGTGAATGAGTAGATACGTGAACTCAAGTTAGACATTGGGTATGCCTGAACTATCATATGTACGGTATTGAAGGTGTAGACATATGCTCCATGGGAAAGGAGTTAATACCGTAATACATATTTCATACTACATATGCATGAAACGACCAATAAGAGTGGCAAAAGTTTTGATCTCAACTTTTATGTCGTGTGAAACTCTTGAGGAAAAGAGTTCCTTAATTTTAGTCCCCTCATGACTCTTACTTATTCTCAAGATTTCTATTTAGTGTTTGCTATCTTAGGATGTTACCAATGGTCATGAGTTGATGCGATCTAATGGGACATTTCTAGAAAAGCAAGCTGAACTGAAATTGAGAGTTTGAAGGAAAGAGGAAGATCGAATTTGGAGAATCACATTATAGTTTTGTATTCACTGGTTAACCAATTATGACTGTCTTTGGGATAATCATAATTGTGAATACAATATATATATATATATATATATATATATATATATATATATATATTGTATATATCATTGTTTAAAAGAGATCAAAAGAGATATAAATGTGATCAATCGATCTAGGGTACTGCATACTAAATCTACTCAGGATGTGATGCCCATTATGAGCTGCTATATATTCCTAACAGATGTATGGCAACGCGCTCTCAAAGTATGCTGGTCGCACGGATTATTCACCGGTATGAATGTTGAAGAGAGATAAAAGATAATTCTGTTCAGCCCACCATGTGCGAGTGGGAGATGATGGTTTTAGGTGATCGGCCTAAGTTGGCCCGTCCCCCCATGTTGGGCCTAAAAGCCCGGCCCACAAAATTAGGGCCCATGGATGGAGGGATACGATGAAGAGGTATGTTATATATTTTTGAGGGGACGTATAAAAGGGAGGACAAAGAGAGACGAACGTACCTTTTGGCAAAAAGAGCGTACGTTCCTCTCCCTCTCTCCCTCCAAAAGCAAAAGTGCGCAAAAGGCGACGCTGTCTTCCCTTCAAGGCCAATTGACGCCATCGGATCGAACAGGATCGGTTTCTCTTCCTCAATCTTCAGCATTGGTGTTTAATCTGTGGCTAACAAGGTACGCTCGAATCCATGGTGTGCTTTAGGATCGGTGATACGTGATTTTCCTAGGCTTGTCTTCCGCATTCGTTTTAGGGGTTCGATTTAGTGTCGAATCCGGTTTTTGGGGAATCAGTTAATCCCAACAGCCCATAACAGCACGGGCAAGGCAAATGCAGATGCTTCAAAAGCACGAGTGGAGATAGCTCCACGCCATGCTGGACCAAACTCAACTACACCGCCTTGAGGACCTCATCAACACAGTGATGCCAAAAGTGGAAATGATCCGGCAATGCTAATCGAAGAGCACCGGCAGTTTCAGGACCTGATGTTTTGAAAATGGGGGTTCTGATGGATGCCTCATCATTCAGTTCCAAAGGGCAGGGATTGTACGGACCGATCCCCATTAAGAAATTATTGTACGGACCTTCTTTGGTCTGAGAACCAGGTCCCGTACTTTGTTCGGGAGGATTCGTTCCAAACAACTAATGTTCTGAAAGAAGCCTTGTCTTTGGCCCATCTTGCCTTCTAGTTTCCTCTTATTTTTGAGAAACTTCATGTTGAATGACAAGTCGGTTGTTATAGAAAGCAGGTCCTAAAAAGGTAAGGTTGGGTTCGGGTTTTCACATTTATATAGCAGACAAGAGCTCATTACCTTATCAGATTTGCTTTGCTTCTAAGCTCTGTTGAGTGGGAATTGGATTCAAGCAAAGGGAAGCTGACCCTTCTTGGAGATCAAATTTGACCGTCGAAACCATCGGAATTCCAAAAATAATAATTGATGATCACTTCAGCTGCATCCTCGCCAATATGGTTGCTTTTGAAGAGTGTCGTGGCCAAATGTAGAGGCACAATATTGCCTATGCTGCGCTCATGAGATGCCCCATTCACATGGCCAATGATGAACAACTTTGCTTTTGAAGAGTCGTGGTCAAATGGCCAAGCACGATACTGCCTATGATACGTTCATGAGATGTCCCTTTCCCACAGCCAATGATGCATGACTGTAAAGCCGTCTCGCATTACGGCTTGAGCAACGAGGATGTTGCATGCTTCTTCTTCAATAATGACAGCAGGACGCTGATTTTGACCTCAACAGTAGCTATCTAGCGTGGCACTTCGCAATTTTAAACAAATTCCATAAATATGAACGGGCTTATTGTTACTGCACACGACTCTACTTTTCATGATAATGACAGCCCATGGTCGTGAAAGGAATTGAGGAAGACAAAGGAAGAGCAAGAAGAATAGATTTTAGGGGAAGATTTTCTGTATCTCTTTCTGTAATCACTAAAGTGTATAGAGCTCTATAATTATAGTACATGATGTATACAAACGTAGAGAAAGAAAATATCCCAAAAATCAAATGTAATATTTGATTGATATAATAAATTAGTCACATCTCGAGCATATCTTCTAACACTCTCCCTCAAGCTGGTAGCTTGTAGATGTCCAATACACCTAACTTGCTTAATAGATATGCGTGTTGTCTATAACATAGGGGTTTGGTGAAAACATCTGCCAGTTGTTTTGTGGTTCCAATCTGCTTTGTCTCAATTATTCCTTCTTGAATCTTGTCTCGAGTAAAATGGCAATCTATTTCTATATGTTTCGTTCTTTCATGCACTATAGGATTTGCTGCAAGTTTCATAGCTACATCATTGTCACAAAATAACTTGGTTGGTCCCTTTACTTGCACCTCAGAATCCCGAAGCAAACCTCGTATTCACACTATCTCACAAGTGGTCTTTGCCATGGCTCGATATTCTGCTTCAGCTGAAGATAGTGAGATGGTTGGTTGCTTTTTTGTTTTTCAAAAAAGTAGAGATTCCCCCAGTTTAATGCAAAAACCTGTGATAGACTTTCGGCACATAAGATAAGTAGCATAATCTGCATCACGATAAGCTGTCATTTCCATGTTGCATTTCCTGGAAAGAAGTGTCCCAAATCCTAGGCATTTCTTCAAGTACTTTACGACCTTTGGAGCGGCATTCATATGGGACTGCTTTGGACTATGCATGAACTGACTAAGAGTTTGGACTACGCAACATATATCAAGTCTAGTCATGGTCAAATATATAAGTTTTCCAATGAGCTTCTAATAACTCGACGGATCTCGAAGTATAGGATCATCATCTTGAGATATTCCCCCATCGTAATCTGTCGTAGTTAACTTTGTGTTTTGCTTAATTGGAATAATAGCCGGTTTGCATCTTGATAGACTTTCTTTAGATACAATCTCTAGTACAAACTTTTGTTGGCTGAGAGGAATCCCTTGACTCCTTAAAGCTCTTTATGGCAATTATGTCATTTCCCATAATAAGTATACCATCAAAATATATCATCAAGAAGATGGATGACATACATTTTGTCCATGTGAATAAGGCATAATCATATCTGGATTGGCCGAAACCTGCAGCCACAAGAGCATTGGCAAATTTGGCATACCATTGCCAAGAGGCCTCTTTGAGGCCATAAAGGGATTTCCGGAGACGACATACCCTATTCTCCCCTTGTCTCTGTAATCTTTGAGGAAGTTCCATATAAATTTCCCCATCCAAATCACCATGAAGGAAAGCATTATTGACATCCATTTGGTGTAATTCCCAATCATGAAGAGTTGCGACTGATAAGAAAGAACAAACTGTGACATCCTTGGCCACTAGAGAAAAAGGTATTATTATAGTCAAAACCTCCTCGTTGTGTGAAACATTTAGCCACCAATCGAGTTTTGTAACATTCAATAGAGCCATCTACTTGATACTTGATTTTGTACACCCACTTGCATCCAATTGGCTTTCGGTGAGTGCTCCCATGTTTGAGTCCTCTGTGGGAGGTAAGCCCATTGCAACTTCAAGGGAAACACAATGTCCAATCCATGTTCTCATTAGATTATTACATTTTCTCCATTACCATATCATCCTTTCATTTGTCAAGGTCGAAATGGTCCCATTGATAAAACCATCTTTATCCTTCGTAATGAGAGCTCGTTGAAGCTCTCATGCCCAAGTCAAGTAATTTTTCGATCCGGTTAACGGTGGTTAGTCAAATTTCTAGTACATCAGCGATGGAGACAAATAAGGGGTCGCTGGGCTCTAGGTGACTAGTCATGGCTAAGATTGAATACAGCAAGAACCCAGGTGGCAGAAATGGGTAGGGATTTCCTCCCATACCTAGATTACTCAACTCAATTTTTTGCCCCCGCACTGTGAAAACCCGCATTTAAATCTCTCGACCCAATCGTTCGCCCCGCATTAAAGGATCCCGTCCCAATGGTTGGGCTTGCCTCATTCATACCTAGCAAGCCACCATTGGACTGGGCACTATTTTCGTGGCTTTGATTTCCTGGCCATGAGGTGTTTGGGCTTGGCCCATAATACCAAGGATTGGGCTGCATCTGAATGGGCAGCCACTGGAATGGCTGGCTCATAAAAGGTTGCTCCAGATTTGGCTAGGCCTGAGATGTTGACCATTGCATATGTTGGGCCCGAATGGGCTGCTCTTGGCTTCCAACAACTCCAGTAGGTGGGTTTAAGGCAATATCTTGAATGCTTGGAGCTTCTAGCATTATCTCTTCTAGGATATGTTCTTTAGAAGCCGATGGCTGATTTTGGGCCATTTTGATGGTTAAAAAAGAAAAACCTCTCCTTTTCTTGCTCGCTTTTGTGGTTTCGAGAAACGGATTCCTACACCGGAGTGCTAAAACTGTTTTTTAGGTTAGTATGTCCTTTGCTGCAAGAACAAGGAAGACCTGTAGGCAATCAATTGATAAAGGGGCGGAAGCTAAATTAGGAGTACAATTGCTCTAATACCATGAAAGGAATTGAGGAAGACAAAGGAAGAGCAAGAAGAATAGATTTTAGGGGAAGATTTGTTGTAATTCTTTCATTATTACTAAAGTGTACAAAGCTCTGTAATTATAGTACATGATGTATACTGACGGAGGGAAAGAAAATATCCCAAAAATCAAATCCAATCTTTGATTGATATAATAAATCAATCTGAATCCGAATGGATATCGCACATCTCGAGCATATCTTCCAACAAGTCGGCTCTTTCAAGCCTAGCTTTTGTTGTAACGCTTGCAAGCATTATTTAGTGTACGTTGTGCTGCAATACTATCATCCCAAGTAGCAGGAATTGTTGGGTATGTGACCCTTTACTCTAATATCACTTGTTAGGTATGCAGAAGCATTGAGGTGGTAACATGAGAAAATTGTAATAAACAACTAAAAACACACTCAATATGTTAGCCTGCGTTACAAATATAGCACTCAGAATAATAGATCAAAAACAAGTACTACAATATACTCTCTCTCACCATATAAAATACTCACTCAAAACAAACTAGCTATACAAGCACATGCACTCAACTATTCTATTTTCCCTTCTTGCTCCCAGAAGGATAACTCGCTCACATAGAGCAACTTTCTCTAAGATGCGGTGCCTCTCTCTTGAAGCTCACCTTTGCACCTAGTGACTTCCCATTATGAAGCTCTCATGCATGTGGCTTCTCTAAAGCTCATCTTTGCACCCAGTGGCTTCCTCTCTAGCTTGAGGTTCTCCGCCTGCGTGTGGCATCCTCTCCCTGGCCTGAGGCTCTCTCTCTCTGAGGTTCTTTGCCTGCCTTGGCTTGAGGCTGTTAAGCCTGAGGCTCTTTCCTAGCCTAACTTCAAATGCTTCACGTACGGCCATATTTAGAGGAGTTCCACCGCCTCTTGAAGTCCAACCAACTTCAATGTGAAAGAATCCAGCCACAACTTTTCTTCTCTTTCTTTGCCAACTTCAATTTGTTAACAGATGGTTAATCAATGCATGAAGACTATCTTGGACTTTCCTTTTCTCTCTTTTTGACCAAAGTGTTGCCCCTGCTCCATGAAGACTTCACTCTCTGCTTGTGAGAGGATACAATATTATAATAACGTGTGCCCGTATTTTTTTACCAAAACTTCTTTCTTCTTTTGTTTCATTTTATGGAGGTTCCAGAGGCAAATTCCAACTGGGACACTTTTGTCTTCAACAGCTTCTCGTTGCTTCTTCATACTTGTGGGTTCTTGTTTTCATACTAGGTGTTGACTAGAAGTTGCATTACTATCATCCCAAGTAGCAAACCAGAAGTTACATCTTCCATATTGATTTCATTACCTACATAAACTTTGTTTTGAATCTTTTGAGTTGTTATTACTTTCCTTGTGGACAAATGAATGTTGAGTGAGCAAACAAATAGTCATAACTATAGTGATGTATGAACCAATGATCCCACTCCACCTAGGAATCAGAACTTATTCCCCCCTAGGCCTAGCCACTACCGAGTTCCATGCAACTGAGGACCGGATCCGCCAGTTAAACAGCACTCGACAACTAACAAAACCAAAGTTACAAGCCAAAAGCTAGTGCAAAACCATCATTATTTTACTAGCCATGCTAATTACCTGACAAATAAATGAACATTCCACCTAGAAAGAGAACAATGTATCATAAAATGCATCTCCATCATTGCCAACTTATTCTTGAGTTGTCTCTTCCAAAACCTAGAGTTGTCAACTAGTTCACCGCGACATAGAATCTGTTCCTCCAGCTGACTACCCTCGTGAGATAAGCAGAACGCCAAACCAGCCAACTCACAAATCTGTCATGCGATATTCCCTTTTGTCCTGCAAAAAGAATGTTTGCATAAGTGACGGTCATTATTAGCGATTTATAAAAGTATGTGCACATCAAAATCTAGGTACTAGGAAAGAAAAACATTAGTATGTCATGGTAGCATGTTATGTACCTTAGACTGGCATAAATCGACAAGCGCCTTGTAACGCCCTACATAAGCCATGCTTCCCAAATGTCCGCACACAAATGGGTCTCCTAGAGGTATGTCTTTCAAGCAAAATGCTTTCCCTCCATTTTGCTTCCCTATCCTATGAAACAGCTCCTCCAAGAATTTCCCTTCCCTTTCCATGACCTATTTCAGAAATTAGCATTCGTGTTATTTCCAAAGAAAGAAGGAAACCGATCCTTTATGCAATTAGAAAGCAATAGTGAATGACCACTTCCAAGTTCAAATGGAAGGATGATGCCACTTCTTATACAAAGTAGAGCAAGGAAATAAAGTTGAAGATTGTAGATCAAACCAAAAGCTACATTGAGACGTCTTTAAAGGAATTAGATAGGGTGACTGAACCTGAGCTAAAGCGGGAAGCACCGGCCTCCCTCTCTATTCAAGAAAACCCGCACAATCTCCCAGCGCAAACACATCTTCCATTGAAGGTATCCTCAACCATTCGTCAACCCCAATCCTGAAACAGATGAGAGTACAATCATTCAATTGGAAGGTGGTGGAATGCTAAAATGAGATCGTCACAAAGTTCTTATCCTCACTTTCCACCAGGGGATTTGGGAAGATCAAGTGACTTGATAAACTCTGAGGGTCCAACGTGAGTGGACCAGACTAGGAGGCCATATGGAACATCCGTACCATCACTCACTACAATTTTCTTTGCATGCACTTCTTTCACCACGCCTCTTTTAAGACGAACGCCAAACTAGCATTGAAAGCATTAAATCAGCACCAAAATGAACTGTTAGAAAAGATGATAGTAACTTGAGAAAGAAAATCAACTTACCATTGTTTGATGATTCGTTGCATACTGCCTTAAGCTAACGTCAAATGCTAATAGGATTTCATTGCCTATTAAAGGGTGTACTTGTCATTGCATGTTATTTATAATTTTTCCGAACTGATGCTAGCATCTGTATGCAAGTGTGTATGAGTACCTCAATAAGGGTGACTTGAATGTATCCTTAACATGAGGAAAACATTCACGGACGTCTTTATTGATAAAATCGCTAAATTCATCACTGAACTCCACCTCAGTTGGTCCACCTCCAATGACAATACAGTGTAAAAGGCGTTTCCTCTCTTCTTCTGATATGCGTATAAGACACAGAGAAATGAAGCCGTAAAATCTCGCCGATCATTAATTATTGAAAATGTGGAGGCGACAACAATGAGCATTTTCTTCTATTCCTATGGCTTTGAAGGTTGCTCTTTAAGTGCAATTCATAAGGTAGGAGAATTAAAGTGCCTGGATTTTCAGAGAGCATGAGGTTCAACAAAAGCTTCTTCCTGATTTCTTGGGCATGATTCACCTCTCGAAGGAAGTAGGCATATTCCTTAACACCCTTTGTACCAAAAGTCAAGGGCTCAGCTCCGACTACGATGACCAGCTTGTCGTATACGACTTTAAACCGGTAAGGCTCTTGAGGCAGTCTGCCCTTGCCAACCGTTTCACAGTACACCTGGTCAATATGGAATGAGCTTTACCAAAAGAGACAAACAGACAGGAATTACGTAGCAGAATTGCAAAACCTAGTGTCATTTGACATTTCGTACTGGTGCATCTTCAGTTCCATCACCTTGAAGAAATGAAATTTAACCTTATCTAACTAAGCAGTATGTACCTAAATCACTTTTTGACATGTCCAACAGTGTGTACAATGCATGTCGATATATGTTAGTTAGTTCACTTATCACAGATTATCACAGACAGAATTCTTATAGCCAGGACCTCGACAAAAATGCAAAAGTGTGGACAATCCATCTCAATGTTTGTCACTCGGCATATCGTAAATTTCTGATGTTTGTTCATCGCTACTTGAAGAAGATGGAGGAAAATTCCAGTCAATCAATACATGCAAAACGAAATGGAACTAACCATATTCTTGGAGGAAAAACTATATGAGCATCAAGATCAACATACGATAGCCAGATATTCAACTTACTTCATGCTTGGCAGTGTCAACTGTCAATTCCAGTGCAGGAAGCCAAATGGAAGTACGAATTGGGAGTTGCCGCAAGAGCAGGCTGTATCCAGTTCACGGGCTCTGTGACCGAACGGAACTCCAAAGTTCCAACACATGTCGATGGAAGAAGGGGAGTGAAAACCATGTGATTTCGGGGGGAAACGCACACGATATCATATATGCTCATATCAAGCCCCTTCATAAACCGGCAAGCCTCCCACCCAGTACCAAGAACGACCACCCTTGGCTTTTCTCCGGGCTTAGTCGGTTCAAGACCTGTATATCTGTCCCTCTCATATGCAGAATCGGACTCTGCCAATGCCCTCTCAGTGACAAGAAATTGATCATGTGGGGTTGTCCTAATTCCTCTGCTCCACTTACTAGCACAATCTAACTTATTCAATGGTCAAAAAAATCGCTTCTCGTGGGGATACCTTTGAAAGAAGAAAAGGAAAATGATTTCGCGAGTACTCCTCTAAAAATTTCTTCTTTTCCATCTGTCAGGCTCCCAACAGCACCTCCTGTTCTTCTCAGGTTGCTCCGGACAATTCTTGCAAATGCCAATGGGTAAAACACTAATAATTCAAATGCAAGTCAATAGCCTGGATCTTTAGGCCTATTGATGAAATTGCACCTGAGAAAAAAGAGACGCTTGGGCTTAATGCTATAAGAAAAGCAGAAAGATATAGAGAAAGACTGTGCAATCACTCCATGATATCAGGAGGAGGTAAAGACAACATGTAGAACAACTGGAGTTTGGTCCAAGCGAAGGAGACAAGTAATTGGTGTGTGACAACTATTTCTTCAATGACTGCTGGGACAAAGACCAGAAGCCAACTTAGCATGGGTCATCAACTGATGGCACATGCAATGAGAAAATTTCTTGTGGTTTTCTATAAGCCAATAAAAGACGACAAAAAAGGCCTATATTTCTGGGAGGAAAGGCATGATTCGTAACTGACTCATTCAATCAAAGGCTTGATCTTTTGTGCAACAGCCAATTTGATGATTTCGACAATCTCGTTTGACTAGATTCCAAAAATCCACAAAGTGCAAATCTCACCAAGTGTCAGCATATGCCTGGAGGTTTTCATGGGATGCCATGATCGAGAACAGTGAAAAAAGAATATCAACAGACACAAACGGTTTGTTTTCACCTACTCTCTAATAGGATGAACACCCAGATAAAAGTAGAACAAAAGGAAAGAACAGTTCTTTTCACCTGGAACTTTATCAGTTCCTCAAGGTGCATCACATAAAGGGTCGTTAGCTGAATACTGTTTGAGAGTGCATTTGTAATCCCATGTGGAATATTTATTAGTCTAACTACAGAGAGGTTAAATAAACCAAGTGCAGATCTAACCAGGGAGCTCTGCATCTAGAAACACCAACAATCAATCAATAGCGGCCCCCCTAACAATGTAAATGCGAATGGTCGGTAACCCCAAAAGACAGCGACAAAGGCCCCGTTTGGTTCAGCATTTCCAATGGACTTTTAGCCCAGAAAGCCCTTTGGGAAAAAAAAAGTCAGCCCTTCTTGTTTAGTATTTTGTCCTTTGAAAATCCTCAATCAGCATAGAAAAACTCGGACGTTTCATCAGGTTGAAGGACTTGTATCGGAAGCAACAAGCTTGTCAATATGCATGGACATCGACAAAGTCACAAGTAAACAAGCATTCGCAACAACCACCTGGTAACACCACCACAAGGTTAACTACCCGCGATCAGTATTAAAACAGAGAGCTTCCTTGCTCATGCTTCATCAAAATCCGATCTTTACCGTCTCAAAAGGTCAGATGGGTCTCTACATGGTTTAGCGAGGAAAGAAACAAGGATAGCTCAAACCTTGTCAGTTCTTGACAGCCACCACCTTATTCATCTAAAGCCATGTTACTAAGGAATTTCGCATGCCAAGGAAGGGCCAGAGGCAGCAGAGCGAATGCTTAAACCGCAAGGTGATGTCAATGGAGGTTTCAGGTTCCAAGTTCAACCAAGACAGAGCTTTCGAGCTTCCGAGCTTGAGTTGAGGCAGAGGAGAGAGAGGGTCCAATATCTCAGGAGCTTCAGACAAGGTGCAACAATCCCAGAGAAAAATATTGGCTAGTGCTCCAATGTGGCAAATGAGAATGAACCTCAAATTGCGTCACGTGTCCAACGTGGGCCCACGTTGTCAAAGCCAATTTCTCCCTACTTTGCTCTTTAGGTGTTTGGTTCAGTACTTGGAGGTGTCATTTGCCAAATGCTAGCATTTAGAATGTTGATATAAGGTTTAATGAGTTTATTTTTCTTTCCAATATTACCCTCATTATAATTGTGTTTTCCTCTTTTGCCTTCATAAGACACTGTTCATCGTCTTCTTCGGCCTTACTACTCCACCGTGAAGCTCAGCCAGTGGGCGCGGTGGGCGGTGCTCAACTGTGAGCGACCAGATCTGGCCACCAGGAAGCCTCACTTGAGGTCGCGCGACCTCATGCAAGGTGACTTGAGGTTAGGTAGCCGTGCGACCCAAGCGACGCCCGAGGTCGCAGCGACGTCGCCTAGGTCACTCGACCTCAGGCAACACCGCCAGAGGCCCGAGGTCGCCTGGGTCGTGCGACCTAGGCTCGCCTGAGGTCAGCACAACCCCCCCCTCAAACCGTCATCGCCACCGCCACCACCGCCACCAACCGCCTCCCCACCACCACCACCACCACTGTAGAGCCACCTCCCCCCACGATTTTCCCCTCTCCGCCCAGCTGCACCTCCTCCCTTTCTTCTTTTCTTCTCTTTGTTTTCCTTTTTCTTTTCAACCTAAAGCTCCTTTGCAAATATACACATTTTTGAGTGTCCAAACACACTAGCATTCACAAAATGCCCATTCAGTCAAAGATACTTGGGGAAATGGCTTTCCATTTCCCCAAAGTTGAACAAATGGGCCCTCTCTCCTATATCCCCACTTTTCTCTCTCCTCTTCTCGCTCCCTCCTCCGCATGTTCTCTCGGCCAATTTCTCCCCACTTTTCTCTCTCCTCTCTTTCTTCTCTCTCCTGTTGGATGCAAAACATGTAATCCAAAGATCTCCATAACAAGAACAAGAGCACAGATGATTGAGTGGAAAAATTAACGTACCTGATTTGGAATCCATCATTCTTGATGCGGAAGCGAAAAGCAATGATCCACACGTAAGTCATTCTCCTCTATTGCCTATGTATCACAGGCTCAATGAGATGGCTTCTCACCCTTTAGCGCTAGGTAAACACTCATTATGTGAGGATAGTTATGAGAATTAGGATTATAGAAGAAACTTGAGCAATATTCATATATTTTCTAACCATGCCCTCTCATTACGGGCTAAGGGCCCACACTAACAAGTTTCATATTAGACTAATTAAGAAACATTCTATCTCACCTTAGACCAACCCCGTAAAACGGTAAATTACAATATCAAATAATATAGCCCACATCAGGAAAAAGCTTACATTCTCTCACTTAGGCTATATTAATTGAAATTGTACTGTATGTGTGCATATTGATCCAGAGATAATTCTTAATAGTCAATCTTATCCCATAAAGTCTCAAACACCGAATCATGGCGGTAACTGTATGTATGCATACAGAGCCTTCTATGGTCACGAGTGCTTTCAACTTTATTGATATGGATTCAATATGATAGTGTGGCAAATAGATAACTTCTCTCATAGAGATATCCCATTTGTCAGTCAACATTCTCTTACCTTAAGCATCACAAAAAACTTGTGCCACTAGAAAATGTCTTTATGGTTTCAATGAACTCACATATGTCATGTCCTTACAGTTAATCTTTATTTATATATAAGAAGACATATGCACAAGGCTAATAACTCGATGCCCCTAGCCTTCACTCAAGATTTATACAATACCTTGAGACTTCATTAATATGTATTCAACATAATGACAACACATTCAAAAATATTTTATTGAATGCAAAAATTGATACATATCAAATAATTACTAGGTGTAACGAACACAGATGTAAACTTTATTACAATAAAACCGAAATAACTCCAACTAAACAACACTATCTCATGATACTCTTAAGTTCATATTAATGACATATCATTCAAGAACATAATATCAAAGTTTTTTAGTTAGTGGATCTACAATCATATTATCTGTGAAAATATGTTATATTATTTATGTACCGTTTCTTTATGGTAAAAAATTTGACTATCAATTATTTAGACTCATTGAGACCTCTGTTGTTAATAAAAAATAATATAAATTTATTGTCTCAATACAACCGTATGGGTCAATTCATAAAGTTAAAAACGAACAACTCTTTAATGAGGTTCCGAAGCCTAATAGCCCAAGTAATAGCATAAAAGAATGTTACTAACTCTGCTTACATAGTGGAAGATGACATTGAACTTTATTTACTGCAGTTCTTGCTAACATAAATATGTATTCCGTTATTGATCTCATGTCATCCTAATAGCCAGCAAAGTTTTTTTCTATTATTATTTTTTTTTGTAAAGAACAGCCAGCAAAATTTACATCTAAATACCCTATGAAGAAAAAAAAGTAAAAACATATAATCGAAGAGAGAAAGGATAGGGGGTTTCTGGTGGGTGGGTCCGAACGTCACACGTGTCGACTATTGAATGGTTTTGTACAGGATTGACATGGCATTACTCGTGCACTGGAGTGATATGAAACAACAAAGAAATGGTAAGACGATGGAGGGAAATCAAAGGAACTAGGCAGAGGGAGCAAGAGCGAGATCGATCTTGAATCGTCAAGTTAGAAAAGAAATAGTCCTCTGATGCTAAATTTCCCCTTTCTTCAAAATATCAAATTTAATCTCGATATCATGTGAAATCTTATGAAGAGAGGTCACGAATTTTAACTCAATGATTTGCCTCACTACGGTCGAAGGAGTTTTCCACTTGATCCTGTAACAGCCGCTCCAAGGGGCCAATAATCAAAGACCAAGCATGCATCAAAAGTCATCCTTTTTTCTCAAGGTTATTTAATTCGCTTATATTGTCAAGGAAAGTATGATGTATAACTTGCTAAAACTTCGCGTACCATTCATGAGAAAAAAAAAAAAAGAAGTGGGAAATCTCTCTTTGTTTGAAACTTAAAGAATTAGGTCAAGGCTGAACAAATTATATTTGGTTAGCCTATATTTAAATTTCACGTAATTGACAAAAATAAAATAAAAGATCTTGAAATCAAATGAAATATAATTATCGAATTGCTACTTAAAAAAAAAATCACGCGAGGAAGGAAAAGTCCACGTTTGCAAACGTTTGCGCTCTCGTGTTTCGCCTTCCGCACGCAAAGGTCTGGAGGGCGGCGCACAGGACGCGAAGAGACCATTAAGCCCTCAGCTCTTCACCTCGGCCAAGAAGTCAACGAGGTCAAAAGTGAGGGAGACAATGTTTGACGGCGGCGCTTGGTTGGAAATTGGAATCCAAGAAAAAAGAAATTCGGTTTGCCAATGAGAGAAGACACTTCATTCCAACGAATCTTGTTACTTCATAATAATCTTTATTAAATACATCTAGAAAAGTATAGTATCAATTGAGAATCTGCGTATCTACCACACTATCGAACGAATATCAACCTAAACTTAGAAAGAATTGACCAAATATAATCATATATTGCAACTGATCATCAAGTGAAAAGATTCATAAGAATTTAAAAAAAAAAAAAACAAGTGCAACCTTGGGACAAACAATATGATGAACTGTTATGCATTGCAATAAATTTCATCATTGATTACTAAACAAAAATAGAAGACGAAATCCGATTGCAACTCCGTAGTTAGATGGAGCTTTCAGACTCACATGAAGGCAAAGAGGAGACACTAGGAAGCTTCCCACAATCATATTCTGCAATACCATTCACTACTCTACCCAAGAGGAGCCCATAGAACATAACATCTCTTAGGAACCTCATGAATCGACTAGACCCATCTTGTTGCACCCATCCCGACAAATACGATGCTGTGATCAATGTTGCCACCCTCAATCTCCTCTCCTTTGAGTACCTCTCTATAGCAAATCCAATGTCTCCGGTCACCATTTTGCTGTGCTTGGCAATTGAGTTCCCGAGGTGCCTACCCAATGCCACCGCGTCCTCGAGAGCCGAACATCCTCCCTGGCCCAAGTCGGGAGTCATCGGGTGCATAGCGTCTCCAGCCACCGTGACGCTTGATCGGAATAGGTTTCCGAACAGGACGTCCCAAGGATATCGGAACATCAGTGGCGCCCATGTCAAACTCGAAAGATCGGAGTGCTTGATGACATCGAGGTACATGGGTGGGAAGTCCTTCGCCAAATTTTCCGTCACCTCCCTTTGTATCATTTCTGGATCTGCTCCTTTTTCCACACCTTTATAAATGGAAGCGTTAGGGATCGAGGAGGATTAGTAAGCTAGTATTGAAGGAGCCATCGTGGTTGGGAATCTCAGCAGAAGATAAAATGTAGTATACATGGTACCTTTAGGAGGACACGTGGCCGCGAAGAACCAATACACTTCCTTATCATTGAGAGCAATAAAACCTGCCCTCTTGCCCACATCCACAAATTGTTGAATCGCATGGCCATGGTCAAAACCATGACCTTTTGGGAACACAGACAACCCACGCACTGCTGACCGGCCTGAATAGACCGGCGGGCGAAGTCCAAGCCAACGGGCCACGATAGAGTGCACGCCATCGCATCCTATAACAACCTACATGTATAATACTTTCAGTGTGGATAAGTTAAAGTTGATAAGTTATCTCATCATATTTGAAATCAAAAGAAGGTTCTTTAGAAATTGTAGGGAACCTTAGATTTTATGATGGTCCCATCATCGAGCGTGACAATACAAGTGGACAAGCCATGTTCTACTTGGGTTTCGATGGAAGTTATCTTGGAAGAGAATCGAATGCTATTTGGAGGAAGCTCCTCCGCTAGAACTTCCAACAAGACTTTGCGGTGGACCGCTCTCGGTTGGGCTCCATTCCTACTCAATCCAAATGGAATGATTTTCTATTCTTGGAATACGAAATGACATGCATAAAATAATAACATTTTTTGTGGAAAATAAAAAAACAGTCGAAGTATAAGATGAAGTATAAGATAAACAGGACAAGAAGATAAATTGAATATTGAATTTATGTGACTCGGTTAGTGAGATCTAACTCCACACGAAAAATGGCACAAGACCCACTAACGAAAATTATAATTACAATAGAGTCATTTAAACACTTTTATTGTTCTCTCAATGGGGGTTGCTCTTCACGAAAAAGACCCCTTCTTATATAGAAAAGAATTAGATCCAAAATAGGAAATTTCTTGTAGAATTTTACTTAATCTAGGAAACCTAGTTGGATTGAGTTCTCTTTACGGGTCTCAAATTCTAGGCATATTTTCAACAACATAATAGGATAAATTATCCAATTTTATCTAACAAAAGGAGTATTATATTTTCGAACTCTATTATTGATGATCTTCTTAAAAGATGAGCTGTCAAAATAGGGGCTAATAGTCCGATTCATGGTATATTTCTGACGGTCATTTGTATCATTTTGTCCAAAATAAAACATATAGTAACCAATTACAAGAAATTAACCGGTCTGAAACGTTAAACGGTAAATTAAGGAAACAAAGACGATGGAAAGGTAGGTAGCATATATGAGAGGAAATTTGAGATTCACCTACTACTTGGATAATGCACTTCTTGAATCGATTTAGTCTTGACATCAGTTATGTATCCCCTGAACACAAGTACAAACAAAATATATATTAATAAGTAAAATTATTTTTCTCATCATTGAGAAATTGTAGGATAGATCAAAGTCCAGCATCCTGGATCAATAACCCATTTAAGAAGCTCCCAAAACGGCGAATCCTAAAATCAATTTAACAAAGTACAAAACCAATGTAGAGCTTATCTTTCTACTCAGTATATCTTGCTTGAAAAGCCTATTGCTCTTTCTCACTGATATTGCACTTTTTCCCTTCATTTGATGAATATCTAAATAGTTATTTTATTCTGAGCATTAATCGCATTAGCAACCTCAATAGGTAAATTTCACGGTGCACTTTACAACTGGGAATGATCTCAATTTTCATGATTTTCTCCCCGTGCAAGATGTGTGACCACTTTTTGACCAATTTTTTTAATACCCAACTAACACAGTTTGTTAATAACCAAAAAAAAAAAAAAAATCATTGCGTCATATGAAGGTCTAGTCACTGCGATTGAAATGGGTTTTGATTTTTTTAACTACTTTTCACTATAAAAGTGATTTACTTTGAGTTGGTTTTACCCCCAACGAGCTAGCACAAGATTAGGAGTATCTAATATCTTCTAAAAGATGCTTACACTAATTCAGCATCAATCAAATTTGAGTGCTGTCATCTTTAATAGCAGTGAAATCACGCATTTAACTCTCGATCTGTACATGATTGTTGAACTAAAGATTGGACCGAGTTTTAATACTTCGAAACGATAAAGCATTCCGCAATAATCAGACATCTGTTTTTAAGAGCAAAGAGCGAACAAGGACCTCACTTTTCCATAGGAGTGTACAGGGCAGCGAGCTTGTCCGAAACGCCGAGTGCATCGAGCGCAACCCACGCATTAGCAAAGAGACCGAGAGCCGCACCGGTCGTTCGGAGCTCCTCCGATCTCTCAAGGACGAGAGCTTGGACACCGACCTTCTTAAGGGCCACTGCCGTCGCCAGACCTGCGATGCCGGCACCGACTATCACCACCTCCTCCATGTATGGTCGTGTTCTACTTCGAGCTTGTGAGAGTGCGCACGTGTGCTTTTTGTGTTTTATTCGGATAAGGAATCCTTATCTTGTGGTCGCTATTTATGGAGTGGCAAACCTGTCGTCTTTTGATAATTACGTCCCTGCTTACGCATGCTACAGAAGCATCACTGAATGAAAATTACAGCCACAGAATGGAGGGGAATGGTTGAACGCAACGTGAGCCATTTCCAGAAAATTTCGGTTTTTATTTCAAAAAGCGTGAAATTAAAATTTCCAACCTGAATATAAACTTTTCAAATTCATTTGTTTTTCCAGTTCTCTTCGGTCTTTTCTTTATTTTACAAAGCTTTGGCTCTTGTAAGGTGGATTTGAACTTGCTATGTTGGGTTTAGCTATGTGACATCCGTAAGTTTAGAACGTGTTCCTTTTTAAGCTTTAAATTTTCTGATTGACAGTACGAGGGACTTCAGATTTTTCATATTTGCCAATTTCGAGCTTGATCTTTATTAAGGAGTCTTACGTGAGGGGACTGGCTTTCATTTAATAAATTTTTCTTGACAAAGAGCATTTTGGATACTTCAGTTGCAGAAAATCTTTTTTGGTGAAAATTCCAGCAGCAACGTCAGTGTTTGCGTCAAATGCCCAGATTGACCAAACGTCCTCTGTTGACCATACGATCGACTAGTCGTCCTCTATCACGGCTGCTATAAACCAGGATGAATTCAAAGAGGCTTATTTTGAATTAAGGCGAGCTATTTTCATCCTCTATACGAATAAATTCACTCCTTTTTTTCTCGATAAACCAAATCGGCTTGAGTGGTTTCCATATATGCACAGTTTCATTTAACTTCACTATTTCCCTTTTATGATTTTCCGTCGAAGTCAAACTGATGATGTAAAGGTGGTTAGAAATTATCAAGCTTAGTTAACTAGCTAATGGATTAATCCTTGAATTGTTAGTTATTTGTGTAAACCTAGACAATAAACCTCATACAAAATATCTCTGAATCAAGATTGATTTTTAGTTGTGTTCACTCTTTCAGCCTTGAACTTCTTAGAATTTATGCATATCTTAAAAAAACTAGCCTTTAAATAGTTTCATAGAGTTAACCTACTTTATGTTAGGAAAATCCATTATAATGTTTTGAAGATGACAAAATAAATCAAAGGCTACTAACATGTTTAATTGTTGAGTAATAAACTATGCAGGTGATAGAACATATAAATGATATTATCAAAGTCTATACTTAGAAGAATCAGAAGACTGAACGTAACACATGTCCAAAGTCTATTATGAAGATTTCCAGACTTCTGTGTCAAAGTTTGAAGACTGCCAGACTTTAGTGTCAAAGTCTATTCTACATCAGAAGTCTACTCACTCTGACAACTTCCAGATTGAACGTGAATGAAGAACCAAAAGACAGACTCTATGCTGAAGCTGAACCAGAAGACAGACTCTATGCTGAAGCTGAACTTATTAAGATTGTGTTCAGACCTTAAAGCTAAATCTGTTCAGAAGCAGAATATATTCAGACCTAGATTGTAAAGTTTATTGCTATTCAGACTTAGTTTCAAAAGTCTGTTGTTATTCAGACTTAGGTTAAAAGTAAAAGTTTTCACTATATTTTATAGAATTTATTTTTATACATATTCACCCCCTCTAGGTATTCATACTAGCACTTTCAATTGATATCAGAACCAAGTGCTCGGTTTATAAAAGTGTTTTTACTTTTGAGCTAAAGATCTTTTATGGCTACTATCTTGGCACCAGGACTTTTGGAAGGCCAAAGCAACACCAGGCCACTATATTTTGATAAAAAGAAATACAACGAGTGGAAGAACAAAATGAAAGCATTCCTAAGATCCAGAGATCCCTTGCAATGGGATGTTGTGGAAAGAGGAATCAATCCCACTGCTGCATGTACATCAAATAAGAATGGTGAAGACAAAAAAACCAAACTTTCTGCTCCTATGTCTCGGATGAAATTGTCCAAAAGAGAAGCTCTTGATGCAAAAGCCATTTATTCTTTATATTACGCTTTGTCTCCTATTGAATATAACCGAATCTCTTCATATGAAACACCAAAAAAAGTTTGGGATAGACTTCATGTTACATATGAAGGGACTGATCGTGTAAAAGAGACAAAAGTAAACTTCATGCTCGGCAAGTATGAATCCTTCAAGATGAAGCAAGGAGAGTTGATTGGAGATATGTTCAGCCGCTTTACAGAAATTGTAAATGGTTTGGCGTATCAAGGTCATCCAATTTCTTTCCAAATGAAGGTCAACAAACTTTTGCGAGGTCTCTCAAAAGATTGGAACCATGTCAAGACCTCAATCCGAGAGACTCAGAGGATTATGCCACTCTCCGTTGATGAATTGATTGGCACTCTTCAATCCTACAAAGTGGAACAAATTGTTGATAAAGATCTCGAATGTAAAAAGTCTATCGTTTTAATATCTAACGCTGATTTTGATGATACAAACTCAAAAAATGACAAGGACGACGAAGAACTTGCTTTTATGATCAAGAAATTCAAAAAGCTGAGTAGAAAAGGAAGGAAATTCAGTGAAAGAAGACAATACAAGCAAAATGGCCAGAAAAGAACAATGAAAGAAGATGACGAGCAAGGAAATATATGCTTGACGGCACATTCAGAATTTGAGTCTGACTCAGACATAGACTCATAATCAAAGTCTAACTCAAACACAGACTCAGATGAGGAAATCGAGGTAAGTCATTCAGCAATTCCTATCAAAGTTCTTAAGTATATAAATGAGCTTTGTTCAAATCTCAAATCTTCTCTTAAAAGAATCTCCAAACTTAAAAATGAAAATTCTTGGCTTAGGCTACATGATCTTTCTAGAAAAGAAAAGTTTGAAATTTTGCAAAAAGATTTTATACAAACAAAAGAAAGTCAAGATTTACTTGTCAAAGAAAATGATTCTTTAAAAAATGAATTTTCAAATATTTCGACAAAATTTTCAAATGTATCAAAAACATTAGAGCATATCATTTCCATACAAGTACCTTACTATAATAAGTCGGGACTTGGTTTCAATAAAGAAAGTGATTCTCTAATTGATTTTCCTAAAGTCAATGAGAGACTTAAACAAAGACCTCCAAAGGCATTTTACAAAAATCATTTTCAAAATTTTTTTGTAAAACCTGTTGGAAAATGCCCTCAAGTGTTCAAATTGTGGAGATTCAAAACACTTTGAGAAAGAATGTCCTAAAGTCTGGAGATTTATTAAGAAAGATTGGATAAAACAAGCATACTCTACTAACTTTCATGTACCCAAGAAAAAATGGATACCAAAGAAAATGTGAATTGTTTTTGTAGGATATAAAGAATAAAAGAAAAGAAGAAATTGGTAAGGGATGTATTTTTTTTTTTTTTTTGGGCACATAATTCTCATTATGCTTGGTATTCGATATATCCTTGGTTGATTGAGATTTTATTCTTTGATTTGTTTTATTGAAGAAAGAATCGTGTGATTTATTTTAGTGATTCGTGAGTTGAGATTTGATATAATACATGTGATCATTTTTTATATCCTACTTAGAAACAATTGAGTTTATTTGGTTTAATTTTATGCTTTCAGATTTTGTCATATTTTGCAAAGTGAAAATACGTTTTACGTTATATTAATTATTATGCAAGATATTCTTTAGATACTCAAGGATTTTATTCACTCTGTTTTTATCGTACTATGACTAAGTGAGAATTTATTTTTCAAAATATCATTGTGCATAATATTCTTTCTTTGAATACTTTATTATGATGAATTAAGAAAGAATATTTGTTTATCTATGGAAATTTTCTATTTTACTCTAACAAAATGGAGGGATCCAAATTGATGGATACCAAAAAGGGAAATGAGTTGATTGTAGGAAATTCAATAAGGCAAGAATGATTGTGAATCTACGCAAATTTTGGTACAATAAGAAAAGAATCTCAGGCGAAGATTGGTAATGATTTGTTTTTTTTTCTGAATCAGATAGATTCATATCTGAAAGAGGTTGACAATAAGTTCTTTCAAAATTGACTCTTTTTTTTTTTTTTTGGTATATTTCAAACATGTACCATGGGTAAGAGAACATTTTTTATCATCCCGCCTTATAAATTTCTACGTGCATTTATCATAATTTTGGATGATTGTTTATTATATTGCAAATATATTTTGTCATAAATATAAGGCATTGCAATTTTGGCACGTGAGAAATATCTATTTTCTTTTTGCAAAATGCACCAATAATATATTTTTGAGTTTTATGCTCAAGCAAATCCCCTTGATCTTGAAAGATATTATTGCATATTCATGGATGTTCTTGCTATATTCTTAAAAGATATCTAATATCTAGCAAGTTTGATCCGCAAATCAAAGGAAGATATTACGTGACTTTTTTTTGCAAAGATTATTATCTATTATCCAAGATTTTGCAGGTGGCAATAGAATCTTTCATATGTAAAGCTTGATCAAAAAAATTTGGAGATTCTATACTATCTTCTGGAGGTTCAAAAATTCTATTCCTTGTCCAAAATTTTTGCTTATTGAGGAAATCCCTTATGCATCATACAAAAGGTTGAGTAGTTTTGAATTTTAATAATTGATAATTTTATATATGCTATTCAATTTATTTATTTGAAGAAAGGGCATTATATATTATGTAGATATTATTATAGCTTATTTGTGCAAAAAGTTCATTAAGTTTATGCAGGTTGAATTCAAGAAGAGCTTGATTGAAGAAAATAAATTTTTGCCTCGAATTTCAAAATGTAAATGATCATTGTGGATATTGTTGCTATAAAGGGAATAATAGAAAAATATTCCGTTCAACGTACACAAGCAATGATTATTTCTATTCGCAAATATTGTCATGATGACAGGGGGAGAAAGCAAATCCAAGAGAAAGGAAAGAATTGTGATCATCTCAAAAAGGCAACAAATTGAGGCGAAGCTTTGATCAATTATGGAAAAATCTTTTTGGATTGATCGTGATCTTGTTATGGAAGGAAGTAAAAGGTGAATGCGTCATAATTTAAGTTCTACAAAATCCGGTTAGTGCATCTCTTATTACCTTTTGTCATTAACAAATCTCTTATTGATATTATCATTTTATTATGAAAAAAATGATCAGCGAATTTTATAATGCATCCCTAATTTTTATTAGATATTTAATGATATATATGATCGAAGTGAGCTATATTGCATATCCTTAATATTCCATTTACTTTATAAAAACTGATTTTTCGAAAACGGTGTTTCATGCAAGATATTTGTTATAATTTTATATTCTCTACATGATACTATTTCTATTGTTATCGCTTTTTGATTATGACAAAAAAGGGGGAGAAGATATGAATATGCATATGTGTTGATTGGTTTATATTATTTATTGCATAGTATTGAGCTGTGATTATTTTTCTATACATTGTTATGCTCAATCTATTTGCTATCTTCTGATATCCTTTGATTTAAATTAATATTTTTAAAAGTATATTTACAAATCTGCATATTCAGAAATTGTTTTGTCATCATAAAAAATGGGGAGATTGTTAGGAAAATCCCTTATGATGTTTTGAAGATGACAAAATAAATCAAATACTACTAATGTGTTTAATTGTTAAGTAATAGACTATGCAGATGATAGAACATGTAAATGATATTATCAAAGTCTATACTTGGAAGAACTAGAAGATTGAACGTAACAAATCTACATATTCAGAGATTATTTTGTCATCATAAAAAAAGGGGGAGATTGTTAGGAAAATCTCTTATGATGTTTTGAAGATAACAAAATAAATCAAATGCTACTAACGTGTTTAATTGTTGAGTAATAGACTATACAAATGATAGAACATGTAAATGATATTATCATAATCTATACTTGGAAGAACTAGAAGACTGAACATAACACATGTCTAAAGTTTATTCTGAAGATTTCCAGACTTCTGTGTCAAAGTCTGAAGACTGCCAGACTTTAGTGTCGAAGTCTGTTTTACATTAGAAGTCTGCTTACTCTGACAAAATTCCAGACTGAACGTGAATGAAGAACCAGAAGACAGGCTCTATGCTGAAGCTAAACCAAAAAACAAACTCTATGCTGAAGCTGAACTTATTCAGACTATGTTTAGACCTTAAAGCTAAATATGTTCAGAAGCTTCAGAAGCATAATATGTTCAGACCCAGATTGTAAAGTTTATTACTCTTCGGACTCAGTTTCAAAAGTCTATTGTTGTTCAGACGCAGGTTAAAAGTAAAGGTTTTTACTGTATTTTGCGGAATCTGTTTTTATACCTATTCACCCCCCCTCTAGGTGTACATACTAGTACTTCCACTCTATATATATATATATATATATAGGCACAGTCCTATCAAAGGTATCCTCTCCCATACATTATCAGGATATTGAACTCCAGGCTATGTGAATCATTAAATGCATAGTGTATCCTTAAAACACTACAAAAGGCATTGTTGTATCATAGGTATGGGAGACAATGCTCACATTAGAATTTCAAAATCCTTGTTGTCCTTTTGAACCTAGTCTATGAGATCTTCAATAGTTAGGTCAAGTTTCGACCTTAGAACCTCTTTAATGAGTTAAGGCTTTTAACTAAATTCCTCTCAATACATAATTTGTCTACTTTCTCAATAAACCTTTTGTCAATGTTTTCTTTGACTTTACAAAGTCTAAAGAAATTACTTCATTCAAGTACTGCCATATTTAGAGGAGTTCCACCACCTCTTGAAGTCCAAGTGACTTCAGTGTGAAAGAATCCAACCACAACTTTTCTTCTCTTTCTTTGCCAATTTCAATTTGTTAACATATGGCTAATCAATGCATGAAGTCTGACCAAAAAAATGCATGAAGACCATCTTGGACTTTCCTTTTCTTTCTTTTTGACCAACGTGTTGCCCCTGCTTCTCGAAGACTCCACTCTCTGCTTGTGAGAGGATACCATATTATTATAATGTGTGCCCGTACTTTTTGACCAAAACTTCTTTCCCCTTTTGTTATATTTTTTTAAGTATCTAGAGGCAAATTCCAATTGGGACACTTTTGTCTTCAACAACTTCTCGTTGCTTCTTCGTACTTGCAGCTTATTATTTTCATATTAGGTGTTGACTCCAACAGAAACCAGAAGTTACATTACTATCATCCGAAGTAGCAAAACCAGAAGTTACATCTTCCATATTGATTTCATTACGTACATAAACTCTGTTTTCGGTCAATCTTTTGAGTTGTTAATACTTTCCTTGTGAACAGATGAATCTTGAGTGAATGAACGAATAGTCATCATAACTATAGTGATGTATGAACCAATGATCCCATTCCACTCAGGAATTGGAAATTACTCCACCCTAGGCCTAGCCACTACCTAGTTCCATGCAACTGAAGACTGGATCGACCGCTTAAACAGCGCTCAACAACTAACAAAACCAAAGTTACAGGCCAAAAAATGTCAACTAGTGCAAAACCATCGTTATTTTACTAGCCATGCTAGATACCTGACAAATAAATGAACCTTCCACCCAGAAAGAGCACAGTGTATTATAAAATGCATATGCATCATTGTCAATCTATTCTTGAGTTGTCTCTTCCAAAAACCAGAGTTGTCGCCCAGTTCACCATGACATAGAATATGTTCCTCCAGCTAACTACCCTCGTGAGATAAGCAAAACGCCAAACCAGCCAACTCACAAATCCCACATGCAATATTCCCTTTGTGTCTTGCATAAAGAATGGTTGCATAAGTGACAGTTATTAATTCAGCGAATTATAAAAGTACGTGCACATCAAAATATAGGTACCAGGAAAGAAAAACATTAGTATGTCATGGTAGCATGTTATGTACCTTAGACTGGCATAAATCGACGAGCGCCTTGTAACGCCCCACGGAAGCCATGCTTCCCAAATGTTTGTACACAAATGGGTCTCCTAGAAGTATGTCTTTCGAGCAAAATGTTTTTCCTCCATTTTGCTTCCCTATCCTACGAAACAGCTCCTCCAAGAATTTCCCTTCCCTTTCTGCGATCTGTTTCAGAAATTAGTATTCATGTTATTTCCAAAGAAAGAAGGAAACTGAGTCTTTATGCAACAAGAAAGCAAAAGTGAACGACCACTTCCAAGTTCAAATGGAAGGATCATGCCACTTTTTATACAAAGTAGAGCAAGGAAATAAAGTTGAAGATCGTAGATCAAACCAAAAGCCACCATGAGACATCTTTAAAGGAATTAGACAGGGTGACTAAACCTGAGCTAAAGTGGGAAGCACCGGCCTCCACTGAAGGTACCCTCAACCATTCGTCAACCCTGATCCTGAAATAGTTGAGAGGACAAATCATTCAATTGGAAGGTGATGGAATGCTAAAATGAGGTCGTCACAAAGTTCTTATCCTCACCTTCCACTGGGGGATTTGGGAAGATCAATTGACTTGATAAACTCTGAGGGTCCAACGCCGATGGACTAGACAAGGTGGCCATATGGAACATCCGTACCATCACTCAGTACAATTTTCTTTGCATTCAGCTCTTTCACCACGCCTCTTTTAAGACAAACACCAGACTAGCATTGAAAGCATTAAATCAGCACCAAAATGAGCAAGTTCCAAACACCTAGAATGCAAAAACTTGGCACTTAAGCGCCAAAAGTTAGAAAAGTGACACTTAAGTGCCAAAATCGGAACAAAATAAATCACTTAAGTGACAATGGCGAGAAAATCCAGCTAAAATGCTAACGTGGTAATTCTCCAACGAAGTAAATGCAAAACGGCATCATTTTGCACGTTGATGAGACTAGACAAATGTAAAAATGACATCATTTTGCTGCTAATGTGGTAAAAAATTAATATAAAAATTAATTAAATTAATTTTAACACTAAATTTATTTAAAACATTTTTAAAAAATACAAATATTAAATTTTTTTTATTTTTTTAAAAGGAAGCCAAGGGAAGAAGAAGGCGGCTGAGGGCTAAGCCCTCGTCGCCACCACCGAGAAGGGCCGACAACAGTGGGGAGAGGGTCAACTAAGGTCGCCAGGCCTTGGCTAGGGGCCGGCGACCTCGGCCGACCGGCGGCGAGGGCCCGCGGCCCTCCCCCAAATCCAAGGCGAGGGTCGGCAGCCCTCGCCTGGCCAGGCCAAAGCAGGAAGCACTGGCCTCCCTAGATTTGGGACACTTTTGAAAGAAGAAAAGGAAAATGAATTCGCAAGTACTTCTCTAAAAATTTCTTCTTTTCCATTTGCAAGGCTCCCAACAGCACCTCCTGTTCTTCTCAGGTTGCCCCGAACAATTCTTGCAAATGCCATAGAGTAAAACACTAATAATTCAAATGCAAGTCAATAGCCTGGATCTTTAGGCCTATTGATGAAATTGCACCTGAGAAAAAAGAGAGGCTTGGGCTTAATGATATAAGAAAAGTAGAAAGATATAGAGAAAGATTATGCAATCACTCCATGATATCAGGAGGAGGTAAAGACAACATGTAGAACAATTGGAGTTTGGTCCAAGCGAAATGAAGACGGGTAATTGGTGTGTGACAACTATTTCTTCGATGACTGCTGGGACAAAAACCAGAAGCCAACTTAGCTTGGGTCATCAACTGATGGCACATACAATGAGAAAATTTCTTGTGGTTTTCTATAAGCCAATAAAAGACAACAAAAAAGGCCTATATTTCTGGGAGGAAAGGCATGATTTGTAAGTTTATAACTGACTCATTCAATCAAAGGCTTGTTCTTTTTTGCATCGACATCGACAAAGTCGCAAGTAAACAAACATTCGCAACAACCACCTGGTAACACCACTACAAGGTTCATTACCCGCAATCAGTATTTAAAAAAACAGAGAGCTTCCCTCCTAATGCTTCATCAAAATCCGATCTTTTCCGTCTCAAAAGGCCAGATGGGTCTCTAAATGGTTTGGTGAGGAAAGAAACAAGGATAGCACAAACCTTCTCAGGTCTTGAGAGCCACCACCTTATTCATCTAAAGCCATGTCACTCAGGAATTTCGCATGCCAAGGAAGGGCCAGAGGCAGCAGAGCGAATGCTTAAACTGCAAGGCGATGGCAATGGAAATTTCAGGTTCCAAGTTCAACCAATACGAAGAGATTTCGAGCTTTCGAGCTTGAGTTGATGCGGAGGAGAGAGAGTCCAATATCTCAGGAGCTTCAGACAAGGTGCAACAATCCCGAGCTAATATCAGGTTGCTGCCACGTCAGTTCTGCACAAGCGATTCACGAGAGTTAAAGTTGACGGCGAGTCTGAGTTGGCGTACGTCTGTTGTCGTCACGGCGGAGCGACAGGAAGAAGGTGAAGAGAAAAAAAATGAAGAAAAAAAAAAGTGAAAAATAATCACAGAGAGAGGATGCAGGGGCTTCTGGTAGGTGGGTCCAACGTGACACGTGTCGGCTAGTTAATGGTTTTTGTGTAGGATTGACGTGGCACTACTCGTGCACTTGAATGGTCTGAAACAACGAAGAAGTGGTAAAACATTAGGGGAAAATCAAAGGAACTAGGGGGATGGGGGATGGAGCAAGAGAGAAATCAATCTTGGATTGCCGGATTAGGAAAATAAAATAAAAAATAAAAAAACTCTCTAATGCTAGGTTTTCCCTTTCTTCAAAATGTCAAATTAAAAAATCTCGATATCACATGAAATCCTATGAAGAGAAGTCACGAATTAAATCTCGATATCACATGAAATCTTATGAAGAGAAATCACAAATTTGAACTCAATGGTTTGCCTCACGACAATCGAAGGAGTTTTCCTCGTGACTCGATAACAAGCGCTCCAAGAGGCCAAGTATCAAGACCAAGCATGTGTCACGGGCCTAAAGAGAGTCGACCCACAAGGTTCCCCAGAGTCGACTCCAACTCGCCCGTGGACCTCCTGCTCTCACTCGGATTCTCACCAAGCCTTCTCCCCGAAGATTGCAAGGACGGACGAAACCATCATTGAGTCATATTACAGGAGTCTGTTCCTTTTATTTATGTCGGTAGATGGTAGTTAGACATTATGTCGGTAGCTGAGGCGGTGCGATCTCGCCCGCTGGATGAAAAGTAGATCAACGGTTGTAAGCCAAGGCCCTCAACTATAAAAGGGGTGTCCTCCTTCATTTGTAAGTATCCAATCCACCATTTCAGTAATACAAAGTTCCTTTTCTTCCAGAGCTTCTCTCTCTACTTTCTCTCTCAACGATCCGGGTAAGCGAGCGAGTGAGCGCTGATCGAGCAAGGCTTGGCTTAGGTGATCCCATAGTTACCCAAGTCGCCGCGCGGTCACGATCCCAATCGATCGGCCCGTGACAAGTGGTATCAAAGCAAAAGAGAGATCCGTTCGAGAGGTCAAGGAGCACCAACTGTTCGAAGGAATGTCGAGCCAAGAAGCTATCATGGTTGGAGAGGCCGCACAAGTCAACGAGAACCGCGGCTAAGCAAAGAAAAGAGACGCCTCGATGGATGCTGTAGCTGCGTTCGATGAGAAGATCGGGAAGGTCCGAAGCGCCGTGCTCGAACTCATGTAAGGTCTTGATGATGTGCGAGACCCGATCATGGAGGTTGAGAGTTCGCTCCGTGAAGACTTCACGTCATGCCTCAACGAAGCTACCGCGCCCTTACACGACAAGGACGAAGCCCTGGAAGCATCGATCGATGTGTTGAAGGAGTGCGTCCAAGTGGTCGAGGAAGGAGCTCCACGTAGGGACGAGGTCGAAGCCATGAAGGCGGAGATCCAAGAGCTCAAGACCGAGCTCGCCCTGTGCAAACTAAGCATTACCAATGGTGCTGTGCCGAACCAAGCGGTGCCCAAAATTGAGGTGCCAAAGCCGAAAGAGTTCAAAGGCGAACGATCCGCCAAGGAGGTGGACAACTTCATCTGGAGCATGGAGCAATAATTCAGCGCCGTCAACATACACAACGAGTCGACCAAGGTACGAACCGCGTCCATGTTCTTGTCCGATACGGCAATGCTTTGGTGGCGCAATAGGTGTGACGAGGTTAGACGCAGCGCCGACCCCGTGTGCACATGGGACGACTTCGTGAGAGAGTTCCGGGACTACTTTTTCCCCGAGTTCGCTCAACAAGAAGCCCATAGCAAGCTCCATCGCCTCGAGCAAAGAGGCATGATCCGAGAGTACGTAAAGGAGTTCACCGAGCTCAAACTCCAGATTCGCAACCTGAGCGAAGAGGAGGCTCTCGGAGCGTTCATTGATGGATTGAAGCCATGGGCACTTCTTGAACTCAAGCGGCGGGACGTGAGTAGTCTTGCGCGAGCTCTAAGCGTGACCGAGTCACTCGTCGACCTCACCAAGACCGAACCAAGGAGTCGATCAAGGGATTGGAGGTCGGATCAACCTTGCGAGGATGAAGCACGAAGCACTCCCCGAGGCTCGCATGATCAAGGCGGCCGAGCCAAAGCATGGGGAGAAGGAACTTCCAAGCCATCCTTCCAAAGGGGTCGACCACTGACGGACTACGCGAGTAGGTTCGATCAACCCCCGCCTTCTCCTTGTTTCATTTGCCAAGGTCCGCACTGGACCCAAAAGTGCCCAAAGAAGGGTCGACTCAATGCCCTCCTTGCCAACGAGGAAGAAAATGAGGAGTCCAAAGAAGATAAGCGGCAGATCCGGATTGGAGCTGTGAGGATGATCAACTCGGTCCAAGCCCGATCGTCGACCAAAGAGGAAGGAATCGCACCAAACACCGACATGTTCTTTGTGGAGGTCAAAGTGGGCGGCTGAACGCTTTACGCTTTGGTCGACATCGGCGCATCCAATATGTTCATGTCGACTGAGGTTGCAAAAGCCTTGGGACTGCACGTGGAGCCATCCGGGAAGTCGTACAAGCCCATCAATTCGGGCGACTTCCATGGCGTAGGAGCAACACCTGACGTGGATGTCAAGATTGGCGGATGGAAGGGCCGAATGGCGTTCGAGGTAATCCCTCTTGACGATTATGATCTCATTCTTGGCATGCAATTCTTCGAGAGTGTGGGAGCCATGATCGACATGAGGATCAAGTGCATGATGATCCTTGACCAAAAGTGCCCGTCGATGATCCCCATGATCAAAGGGGTGGTCGACACCAAGACCATCGCGTCGATCCGACGCCTCGACAAGAGCTTGAAGGCCGTCATGTGCATCAACAAGCTGTCCGAGGTGAAGCCGAAGGTCGAGTTGGATCCTACTCCAACACACGACATGCCCATCCAAGCACTTTTCCCCGAGGTTGAGTGCGCACCGCGTGCTCCGTCCAAGCTGAAGACCGGGCTGCGTGTCAAGTCCGACTTCATCATCGAAGGATGTGGTCCTTCATTCATGAGCGTCCGAGCGAAACGCAACAAGAACAGGAAAGCTCGCGCCAAAGCTTGCAAGGCTGCCCGTGAAGCCGAGAGCGACGAGGACGTCGCTCGATTGAGTGGGGGAGAATGTCACGGGCCTAAAGAGAGTGAACCCGCGAGGTTCCCCAAAGTCGACCCCAACTCGCCCGTGGACCTCCTGCTCTCACTCAGATTCCCACCAAGCCTTCTCCCCGAAGATTGCAAGGACGGACGAAACCGTCATTAAGTCATATTACGGGAGTCTGTTCCTTTTATTTATGTCGGTAGATGGTAGTTAGACATTATGTCGGTAGCTGAGGTAGTGCGATCTCGCCTGCTGGATGAAAAGTAGATCAACGATTGTAAGCCGAGGCCCTCAACTATAAAAGGGGTGTCCTCCTTCATTTGTAAGTATCAAATCCATCATTTCAGTAATACAAAGTTCCTTTCCTTCCAGAGCTTCTCTCTCTACTTTCTCTCTCAACGATCCGGGTAAGCGAGCGAGTGAGCGTTGATTGAGCAAGGCTGGGCTTGGGTGATCTCATAGTTGCCCGAGTCGCCGCGCGGTCACGATCCCAATCGATCGGCCCATGACACATGCATAGAAAGTCATCTTTTTTTCTCAAGATTATTTTATTCACTTATACTGTCAAGAAAAATATGATGTACGGCTTGCTGAATTTTCGTGTACCATTATGGAAAATCTCTCTTTGTTTGAAGCTTAAAGAATCAGGTCAAGGTTGAACAAGATATATTTGGTTAGCCTGTATTTAAATTTCACGTAATCAACAAAAATAAAAATAAAAGATCTTGAAACCAAATGAAATATAATTATCGAATTGCTACTTTTAAAAAAAAAAAAAAAAAAAAAAAAAAAAAAAAAAAAAAAAAGGAATCAGGCGAGGAAGGAAAAATCCATGTTTGCAAACGTCTGCGCTCTCGCGTTTCCCTTCCTGCACGCGAAGGTCCAGAGGGCGGCACGGGGGACACGAAGAGACCATTGTGCCCTCGGCTCTTGAACTCGGCCAGGAAGCCAACGGGAGGGTAATTATGAGGTTTCAACCTCCCTAGGGTTTTCCTTTTAAAAAAAAACAAAAACAAAAACAAATCAAGAGGTCAAAAGTGGGGGAGACAATGCTTGACGGCGGCGCTCAGTTGGAATCCAAGAAAAAGATGTTCGGTCAGCCAATGGGATGAAGATACTCAACATTCCAACGAATCTTATTACTTAATTATAATTTTTATTAAATACATCGAGGAAAGTATCATATCGATTAAGAATCCGTGCCTCTACGAAAGCATCGAAGGTAGGTCATCAATCATTTGCCTGCTCGGATCTATTGTCATATTTCGAGCGAGAACAAGGTAAGCTGCCGACAGGAAAGAGGGGGAAGAAAAAAAGCGATGACCAGTCGAAAGTGGAGTCAAATCTTGAAGCCTGTTAATCGGATTTGAGCTTGGGAAAATGGACAAGAAAAGAGACGGATAGAGCTCAAATGAGCTAAACCCCATTTTCAAGAGCACAGGATCCATCTTCAGATGAATGAATCCACGATCTTCACCCAATGTGGTTAATTGGATAAAGACATGAGCATACATCTGAATGAGGCGAAGAATCTCAAGCCTTCTCAACTTTAATATCATGATAATCGAACATGTGTCGTGTCCACTTTAAAGTACACCTTTGGAACATTGCCATAAAAGCCACCTCACCTCATCACTATGTAGTATGGAATCAATGCTAGGATTGTCATCTAATTATAGGGTCTAATATCGTCCTCGGTCCAATCTGACCCAATCGCGAGCCATCACATGCCCGAAAATCAAGGAGAAAGAGAGCGTTGGTTTCACCGTCTTCCTCGTACTCATGTCTCGACGATTTGAATCCCGTGTTTCGTCAGCCATCTGCTCTAAAGTTTATCGACATCGACCGTCAGATCCGAGCGCGATGAACCAGCTTGATTTTGCCCGCGAGGCACAGGCTCGGCTGTCTTTCTCGAGTGCAAAGAGCAAACAAGCAACGCCCAAATAAAATTCCTTCCAAACTTGACCTTGGTTGCCTCCGCAAATATCTACTTGCAGAATCCGGTTGAGTGATAAAAGGAAAGGAGATGCCATCTCGAAGTGTGAGAAAATTCACCTATTTATTTAACTCGTCTGATCATCAAATGTACATGATCAACTTCTTCGATACGATACATCGATACAATGCTACGATGCCATTGCCATGCACTTGCAGCCACAGGCCTACAACACCAGAAGTCGCGAAGATAACAGCATGGTCATGAAGGAGGAGGAGGAGGAGGAGGAGGAGAATGTTTGGCTGGCAGTGGTGGGTGGCATAAAAAGCCAGTGGTTTTCAAGTATATTCCCCTGTTCAAAGGGGCGGAAGCACACCGGATTATACAGGATAGTAAACATATCGGCAAGATACTGCACCTTCCATGATGTTGTCATTGGCGTCGTGACTAGAGAACAGCATGGATACAAATTTCTTTTATAGCCATCGCTGGAAAGGAAGTCTGGTGCAAAATTTTATACATGGTGGCTGCCATCTGAAGCCGTTTTATTCGGCGGCAGTGTCTGCTCGGTACCTTCTTGATGAACTATTACATATCATTAGAAAAAGAAAAGCAAGTTTTACAGCAACGCAATGCTTTGCCCAATTGGATATATAGACAACTCATATGATATGAACACAAAACATACTCGATCGTCAAAACCTATCTGCATCCTCAGGAGTGCTATTAGTCTATGCAACGCTTTGAGACCTATCTGTGGATTGCATTCATGAAGATCAATAGCAAAGTCACGGTAATGCAAAACAAAGTATGTATTTCTCTCTTTTTCTCCTAAAGGTTCTCTCATCTTCTCCCTACCAAAAAAATAAAAAAAGGAAAGAAGACAATTTACAAGTCTGGCGCACTCTGCAATTAGCAAATCCATTGGTAAGAGTTTCAAACAAACAGAGGAGCTACCTTCAGTGCACCAAAGACAGCAATGCACCATCCCACCAATTTTATCTTGAAAACAAAGGCGGAGTGGACATTTACTTGATTTCAGTCGGACTTACAATGCCGAAATGTAAGATGAGGAAGCCTTGGATCTTATTGCATGGGCACAGTCACATGTCTGACACAGACCACAGGTAAGCTTCTCTCTCTGATGCTCGTTTCTCATTCGTCCTTTTGAATAGTTCCTTCTCATAACCTGCGTTAATGTGGGAGACAGGATTAAACAAAGTGAGCACCGTATGTTAAGCATGCTTCCATACTCTAAATCAACAAAAAAAAAATTCTCCTTCCTTCCCAGGGCAAGGACTGCAATAAATGTTTTCAGCCTTCAGAATTATACAAGAAGCATGAAGTGCAAAAATAAGAACCCACCAGTGCTACGATCGACTCCATCCCAGTGTCTTCCTGGTCTTATACCATATCGATTAGGGGCAGCATCCAATCCCCTTTTCAACCAGCTGTGACTGGGAATTTCCTGAGGAATTACAAACCCTGATTCCTTCATCTTCTCATCAGCCCCAAAATCAGCAAGCGCTGGCTCTGAATGTTTTTTCTGTACCAGAGGAAAGGAAAAAACTTGTTAAATCAATAACCATTTGAATTGTAAATTGTTGATGCCAGCATTAGTAACTCGATGAACTACCTTTACTAAGTGTGCCATTGGATCTCCCCATCTAAGTCTGTCCTTCAGCATTTTATCAAGTTCTGGATCATCTCTGCCAATTAAAAATGAAGTCAGAACCAAAATTAGCAATATGAAAGCTTGAAGAACTTCTGCTTTCAAGCATTATAACCTAGCAGCTTGCCCATCCTTTAGTCTAATGGATTATGTCTAAACAATATCTCCCCAGCTTTAATAAAGGCATGTCAGTGCCTCCTAAGAGAAACACGCCACATACAGCTTCCTATTTAAACAGTTAATGCAGTGGTACTCCTTGGAGACAGCAACAAGAAGCATTATATGTGAGCATGTCAAAGATGTCGTATGCTAAGGAGAAAAGGAAAAGTGTAATAGAGCTAGTCATGGTGGTAGTGTCAGTGGCTGTGCCAGTGGTTGCAGCAGTGGTAGTGGCGGCAGCGGCGGCAGTGGCGGTGGTGGTAATTGCAGTGGTGAAGGTGGCAGTGAAGGCAACAGATCTGACAGTAACTTGACAATGTCAAGTGATAACTTAATGCCACATGCAGTTTCCACCCAGTAAGATTGGACAAAAAGCACCACAGAAAGCGATGCATATATTACATAAATATGATATGCGGCTAAAGTCATTTGATGATCCATGCAAAAGAAATATCATCTTGGAAATTGTGAATTAGGAAAGAAGGTATGGTCCAAAGGGGAAGACTCCAGGACTAATTATGTTCCACTCTTTCCTCTACAAGTGTTGTCTGGCCAAAAAGTCTCATATTTCCCTTCTCTACGTCCTCACCCTTTTAAAAGCAATTTCATCATTGTGCTTTTCCTAGAGAAAAGCAAGTTTGCCAAATTACAGATTGGTAGATTTTTAAGGACTATTTTCAACCGTTCATAACGAAAAATAGTAGTTAAAATGCTCTGTGTCATTATGCAGAGGATGTGGAAGATAAAATCAGAAGTAATTCTGCATTTTTTGTTCTTCATTAATATCTCGGCAGCTTTCCAGTGATAAAATAGGAAAGGGATATCAGAAACTCCTCATCTTTTTCTCTTTTGCTGTCTCTTACCTAGTCCGAGCAAATGGTTTGTCCTTTTCACTTTCTAGTTCATGCAGCCTCTCTTCTACTTCCCGTTTTTGTGCCAAACCCTTGCCCCACTCCAGTTTCTTTTCCTGAAAAAGGGAACACATTAGAAGAACTAAAAGATTCACATGCAACTGGACCTTAACAGGGAGATATCTCACAAAATGAAAACAAACATGATTATTTAAATTTCATGATAACAGTAATAATTAATAAAGTAAAGCGATAGATTAATTTTTTTTTTTGGACAATAAGCGATAGATTAATTTATCATGCCAGGTATGAATTTGTTTATTTACTGACTCTTCCAATTATTTACTGACTGTTCCAAGGTTTGGCCATGGTGTCAAACTATGATCCACATACCTTTTTCAAAGTCAGTTCACTTAACAATTTTGAAGAGAAAAGGAAATAACAAATTTTGTGGAGTTTACCATGATAAGAAGAATATCAATATAAGTAATTTGTAAGTTTATACACCCACATTTTCTGATATCTGCTATGACAGGCACAATAACAACCAAACAGGCATACAGCTATATTTTCAACATTTATGATAAAAGTTTTATGTTTCCGCTCACTTAAGAAGTCAACTCAGAACTTTGACATCAATCCACTAAAGAAGATGATGAAATAGAAATCATGAACACATTAGATTGCTGCGAGTGCCTCCGAAAAAATACCCTGGGCTTTTCTTCTACTTTCTGTTGTGACTTTAGGACCTCCTCCTTTGATAAGCGTCTTCCTGTAGAACTGTAAGTCAGGCCATGACTTAAGGCATGTGCACTGCTAAAAATTCCATTAATCAATATTTACCTGTCAATTTATCCCGATATACAGCCTCAGCTCCTTTCCCAGTTTCAGAAGCATCCAATGCGTTAAACCTGAGAGGGCATGCAAATATTGTTCTCAGAGAAGCTCCAAGCAGAAGCTACTTTGCTAACAGAAAAGATGCTAAAAAAGTAAAGAAGAACAATATATGCTAGCAGAATAAATCTTGAATGTTGAACTCAATGGCTACAAAATGCATCATGTGAAAAATGCACAATAGCTACCAAAGTACCAACTATGAAGTTATTCAAAATAGAGTAACCGTGCATAAAGAGTCAAATGGCATCCATGCCATAAAAACAGATGCACAAGTACTTTCTAGCTATTGACAATAGGTTATTACAACAAAACTGAGAAGAGTAAAATGCCAATTCGAAAAAACCAGGTCCATGGGAAAATTTTCAAATCAAAGAAGCTCCGTGGATAAGAAATGCTAAAGTTCCAGTGAAAAATCTTCCAGTTGCTGCAGGAAGGCCAGCAATGGGTCATTATGGGATGAATTTGGCTATTAAGGCCTCCAGCATCAAAATAATGGCAGCAATGCCTGACATATTTTGACGCAGCTACCAGAGATGATCAAGTGAGCCTATGCATACAGGTAAATATTGTGCATCAGGCATCTCAGCTGCAACAAACACTGATGCATTTACATAGAAGCATCAGCTAATACTCTCCCTATCAAAATCATTCTCGAAAGCAGGAATTTTCCCTATCTACATTACAGAGTTCATGCTCACCGTGTGCCAATTAAAACACAGAGAGAGAGAGAGAGAGAGAGAGAGAGAGAGAGAGAGAGAGAGAGAGACCTCAGCCACTCATCCTTCTTGATTTTAGCCATGGCCTTGCTGATGTCTTTACCAGAAATTAGTCCAGTTTGTGCTCCCTCTTTTGTGTCCGCTGAACCAGACAAATTCTTCCTACTTTTCCTTGGTGGAGAAAGATCAGAAGCAGAAGGAAGTGAAACATCAATTTCCTCTGATAGACGACCTGCAGGATGATCAGGTGACGATTGCTTCCCACCACCCTTCCGGCTTTTCCTCCGCAGCACCAGATCTGAACCATCAAAATAAGGGCCAACGGAGGGTGAACTTCGTAAATCAGGATTGGGAGGCGTGCTATGACGTCGCCGACGTTGCCTTGGAGGTGATAAATCAGTGTCTTTTCTGCCAAAATCTGCATCATCTACATGTGGCTCGGGTGATGGTGCATCTGATGTAGCCCTCCTTCTACGAGGTGGAGACATATCAACATCTGATATGATGGAACTCGTAGACTTAGAAATTCTTTCAGGTGATGATATACGTCTCAGCTGCTGCCTAGGGGGAGATAAATCAGTATATTCCTTGCCAGAAAATGGCTGCTTAGGACCAGGTTCTGGTAAGGGAGAATCATGGCGCACCCTCTTCCGACGAGGAGGGGACATATCAGACTTTATTGCATTCAAATCTGTAAGTTCTGCACCAGGTTCAGGGGAGGGAGTATCTTGCCGTCTCCGACGTGGTGGTGACAGAGCAGCATCAGCAGGATCTGAAGGCTCTAATCCACGTTCTGGTGAAGGTGTGTCATTTCGAGACCTTAAACGAGGCGGGGACATGTCGGCATTTTGATTAACTAAGTTGGAGGCATTTGAAGAAAGTGAAACCCAACCGCTCCCATCATCAGAAATTGAGTGATAAGGACGTCTGGACCTGAGAAGTTCCAGCCTCCTCAGTCGCTTCACTTCAATGTCTTCATCAATCTGGGGCTTTGCTTCATCTATGAAACAGAACATACAAGCATGAACATCAGTGACCATTAACTTCATTTCTTATCTCTTTCAAAGACCAAAAAAAGTACATCTATTGAGACTTTAGACATCAAGAAGAGCACAATCACTTTTTTACCAGCTGAATCGTCACTATTTTCTTCTTCTGTGAGATTTACAGGCTTCTGCCAAACTGGATCTTCATCCACAACTAAAACCCCAGCAGCGTCTGTTCTCGGTTTCTTCTTTTTCTTCTTCTTCTTCTTTTCTTGATCTGCAGCACTTTCATACCGCTTTAAATATTCTTTGAGGGAGTTTGGACCAGAGGTTGAGGCTGCCATTCTTTTTTATACAAATGCTACTTCCTAGAGTACAAGGTCAAAGTCATGAAAAGATATAATGTTTATCTCCAAGCATTTATTTACATGAAATTATCACAAGAATGAAGAGCAATGTCTTATTAGACTCCATAATAGTTAAAAGAGGAATTAGAATTCAAACACAAGTCATAAACGATAGAAAAGCATTTATACGAGCAATCTCTTACTGATTAATTTTCTCTATTTGGAACTAGAAACAGTCCGAGCACCCACATGACCAATTTCGAAAAATTAGAATCAAGACCCACTCATTAATTTCATGGATCCGATTCGGTTCCAAATGAGTCCATGGAACCAATCTCCAATTCCATGGAACCATCCGAGTCACGCTCAACCTACTGTTTATAATAAAGCTGCAAGCAGCGGTTCGACCAACCGGAATGGGTAGGTTCCCAGGGAAGATCGGTTTATATCACATCATTCTGCTATTCACCTTAAGGGTTTCTCTCCCTCTCCCTTTCTCTCCCTCTCTCTCCCCGAGCTTCCACCTGATCGAGACAGGGTCGAAGATACACCAGAACACCTACTGGAAGGAGCAGTGCTTCGGCCTCACGGCGGAGACCCTCGTCGACAAGGCCATGGAGTTCAACCCACATCTGCGGCACCTTCGGGGCCGAACCGCAAGCCCACCCCCAAGCTCAAAGAGGCATTAACCCAAACACGTTATATGCACCTCCAGCGGGCATAACCCTATAAACCCAACCGGGGAAAACGAAGACACCCAGTTGGACAAGGACGATTCTGTAGCGGAATAAGCAGGAAAAAACGAGCAATTACAACGCGCCCCAACTTCGATGCAAAGCGCATCGACAACAAGCTTCAATTGCCCTTGAACCCACGCAGACCGGCGTGCAGGAATCGATGGAACATCGGTGCAGAACAAGCTACGACTACATGATTCAATCTAAAGGGCGGAGAAGAGAGGGAAGACTTACGCAAGGGAAGTCGGCAAGGGAAAGAGCGTTGACGAGCTTGGATTTGCAGAACCGGCTGCAGAAGCTCTTCCAGGAAGAGGAAGAGGAGGAGAGAGAAAGCGTCTGTTTGAGGGAAAATTCCCTTTAAACGCTGAAAACAGTGAAAAGTATATATTAATTACTTTAAAGAAAAAATCACCAAAAACCCCCCAATTTTACACAAATTTACCTAAACTTTTATCTGTAACATGAAAAATCCAAAGTTTGCTAACCGTGACATATCTATTCCAAACTTTCATTTGTGACACAAAAAATTCTGAACTTTTATTTGCATGACACCTTTACCCTCCCTCACCAGACCCTTGCTAGATCTAGCAAGGGAGGCCTTCACCTGACGCCGACGAGGGCCACCTTGCGAGATGCCGGAGGGGTGCCCTTGTTTGACACTGATGAGGGCCACCCTCGCTTGCATCGAGCAAGGGCACCCCTCACCGGCATCAGCCCAGGTGGGCCAACCCTCACATCCGTCCGCCGGGGTCAGCGAAGAGAAGAAAAAAAATGAAAAATAAAAAGAAAAAACATAAAGAATAAGACTAGAATTTCCTTAATGGGGTAAATGTGTCACACTTTACAAAGTTTGAGGTTTTTCGTGTCACAAAAAAAAAATTTGAGATAAATCTGTCACTTTGAATAAAATTTTGGTGGTCTTTTCCCTTACTTTAATTATGATTTCAAAGGAGAAATCAACAAAATGAAAAATCAAGGAAATATGTTTTCTTCCTCCTGTATGATTTCTCCACAAGCGTACCCATCATTTGATGTTTATAAAATCAATTTCCAAATACTTTCTTTTTCTTTTTGGGGGTCGAGAATTTGGATAGAATGAAATAAAAAGAGATGATAAATCTCTCAAATTCATGACTTAACGTTTTTATTAGGGTTAATGCCATATATATGGGTGAATGCACATAATTATCCTAATGATTGATACGTCGAAAGATTGGAGTAGATAAAAATTGAGCGATCAAATAAAAAAATTGGCAAAAAAATAAAAATTTGTATAAATAAAAAAGCAAAATCTTGCATCTAGAGGCCATCATCAGTGTAAGTAACTTGTGATTTAACTTGTAAGCAAAAATAAAAATTTGTATAAATAAAAAAGCAAATTTGTATAAGACTAAATATATTGTAAGTAACTTGTGATTTAACTTAGTTTGTCACTTTTCGAACAAAATATAAAACATACAACTTAGTTTGTCACTATAAATGTATTGAATTACGGCTCGGAATTACTTGCTGGCTTTTCAAAAATTTCCTTTCGCTGATGATCTTCAGAGGCTAGCCGGATTTGCAGCAAAACATAGATTCAAGGCTGTGAGTCGAAGTAACCAGCACTCTTCACCAGCAATAATGCATTAATTGGGGTATCTCTTGGTAATTTTAAGTTAAAATCTGTTCCTTGGCCAGTATTAAGCTCACTCTTTTTTTTTTTTATATATAGAAAAAGATCGGCTGGCTCTGCACTACGATCAAGGATTCAAGGTTGGCAAGCCTGTCACAATAGTCTCGTCATGATCCAAGCAACTGGAACGTCTCTTCTTATGAGATATACCACATCCAGACAACACAACATGATTTATTAGGAAAACCAAGTGATGATGTTGTTAGTGGGGCAGCAGTATGAATTGTTGTCCGCCGGCTGAACCCAGTTGTTGTAGTAATGTGGGGTTCTTTGCTGGCATTAGCAGGAATCGCTGTCATTTGTGTGATGGCTAAACCCATTTCTTTGCCTTTGATGATTGCATAACCTTAACAGACCACAAAGCCTCTTTTTATAGAAATTTCATACTATTTGCTATAAAATTTGTTACCTTAGGGCTTATTTGGTAATCGATCAATTCTCCACAATCTTTACTCTTTTGTTCACCAAAACAAAAATTAAAGAAAATATATATATTTGATAATGTCAGCTAATTTTTCTACATCCGAGAATAGATTTATTCGTGAGCATAAGAACATAATTGAAAAAGTAGAAAAAAAATTACTTCTTTATTCTCGAAAACAATTCAAGAATCAAGTAATTTTATCTTTTTATCTTTTGTTTTCTTCTTCTTCCTTGAGCCGATTGCCGACCTCGACCATGGCTAGCGACCTCGTCAAAGCCTCGCCCAGCCATGAGCAAGTTGGCCAGCTCTTGTTTGGTTGGTTGTCGGCCATGGCCAAGGTTGGCGACCCACTAGGAGAGGAAGAAGAACAAAAGGAAAAAAAAATTATTAAAAAAAAATCTCATAAAATTATTAAATATAAATCATAAAAAAAAAAATTGAGGATTGAACCAAATACACTTAAAAAAAATTGCAGTCACGAAACGCCAACATCATACAAAAAATTATTTTTGAGCAAAAATTGTTCTCAGGAACATAATTATTACCATACAAGCCCTTAACCATCAAAATGAGAGCCAGTTATGGCCAGTCTACATAATATACCCAGCGGTGGCCCTCAAGTCAGGCAAGCGTAATGAAGAACTATGATCCGTGCGTCCTTGCTCAAGGAAATTAAAGAATCTAGGGCAAGATTTTGAGCCAAAGAAGAGAGCACATGACAAGGACATTTCAAGCAAGCTGCATGCAACAAATCGCAGCAGGGAAGAAAATGGAAATGCATGAAAAGGAACTGTGCTGGTCTAGTGCATCCTTGCATCTCAAACAACCTGAGATTCAAGCAACCAGTAATAGATTTTTGTCTATATTTTGTACATCGAGAACCAAAAGTACAAAATTACAGTACTTCAAAACAGAACAGGCATAATGACTAAAACATTAACCAATGAGATTCTGCGACTGTCTCTCAATTCATTTAAAAAATACTCTGATAATACTTCCTAATTGAACATGGTGTACATGTATGTGGTCTGATGAAATTCAGGGTCCACTCACATCAATCCCTCTTCTTCAGCTTCAGCTTGGATTCGGTCTCCCCACTATAAGGTACAACATGGTACGCATACTGCTGGAGTACAGAGAACACAACCATCTCCAAGCAAACCAAGACATTCTGAATTGCTTCTTCAATGTGCTCTACATCCAGCCAGAAATGATGCGATTTAAGGATTCCAACTGCAGCTAGTATTTCAAGCACCACTCCCTGCAAGAAATCAAACAATGCCAATGACAAACAAGTGCTGCTTTCCGGTAAACAGGATTGAAGGTTACTCACATGGAAGAGACAGAATGACCTTTTAACTTTAAAAGAGAGGGAGGGAAGGAAAAATCCAGGCTGAATTCTCAGGGAGGAGACTCCTATGTGGTGAAATATAAATTAAGGCTTCAATTCTCAGAACCATACAGCCCAGGGACCAGAACCATGGGGCACTAATATTTATGCTCCTGGAACAACTCGGGAAAAATGAGATGTTTCATGGACATCTATCTAGGGTTTCCAATATGAGCTTCAAAGATAATTAACTGTATATATCACATCCATAACTACATATTATGATCACTGTAGTTTCTTTAGTTCCCATTTCCAAGTCTTAAGAGATCATCAAAGAGCCTTTTTGTGAAGCCAAATAACATAAATCAGTTAAAAGATCAAGCCAAGTGGATAAAGTGGGAAAAGAAAGAGGATAAGGATTTACCTGCCAAAAGCAGAAGAAGACAATGCCCTTGATGCACATGAATTTCGTAAGAGGCTTGTGTGGTGCCAGCTCCTTATCAAACACATGATAGAAGACCACCAGGGAATACAAGGCCAGTGAAACAGAAACATTAAGAATGATGGTGAATATCCAACTTAACCAACTGGGGTACATCCCAAGAACCTGGAGCGTAATCATTAAAATGGAACATGCAGGACGGATGACAACAAACTGCCATGTCCAGTATTTGAGGAGCTTAAGTACATGATGGTCCAACCGAACTGTGCGAGGCTGCAAGTTGAAAGATAATCATGTCAACAAAACATACTGTAAAAACTTAAAACTGGTTTGTGAATATTCCAGTCACAGAGTTTGAACAGATATCTAAGAATTTGTGCCGTGTGTGCCACCTTCTAAATATCCCAAGAAAAAAAGGGTCAAAGATCCTCACTTTAGCTCATAATTGGGATTAATGTATAACCACGAGAAGATGGTTGTTCAAAAACAAGAGGGGATTATAAAATCTCCATTAGGGGTCTTTTCCAACCAATTCTCAGTTAAAGCATTATGCACAGGTTATGAACATTAAGTTGAATGCCACACTCTCAGCTTTGGAAAACCCAAAGCTAGAAAAAAGTCCTACTGTCAGCAGTTTACAAGCTGAACTACAATGAAGAAGAAGAAAAGGTCTGCACCTGGAAAAGTGTCATTGGGAAGGAATGGTGAATTTCCCTTCCCTTGATCCCATCAGGTACTATGTTTTTGCTAATGGAAATGTTCAAGTAACTGTACATCAGAGCCATGAACTTGGCAATCACCTGCGCATAGAAAGTCAAGCACTTGTTATGAAGGAAAAGGCATATGGTAAAGCACCCATACCTGCTAGCACATCTCACTCACCAGAGCTTCATAACATTCCTTAACCGCATCCAAGAACATGAAAAACGCTGTGCTCCCTTCTATATCCAACAAGCCAATAAAAGAGTCAGCTGCATATATGGGCGCCATAAGGATGATAATAATTATGGCCTTTTGTTCCTTGGGGTTCTTCCAGTAAAAGAGATGCTGCGAGAGGAGCTGAACCGTGAAATGCATTGTAAGCATTACGCAAAACGCAGATCCAAGGACAGTGATCTGCCCACGATCTAGCGTGCTTAAATCCATTATTCAGCAGCAGTATCGGGTGCTAAAATCAGGACCTGCAAAAACAATCTCATAAGTCCTCCGATCCCATATTTGCAGATTATGGGTAAAGTACAAATGGTCAAGCCTATAGACGGGCACATCCCAAAACGCAAAACACACGCAGGAGACTTGGGGATAGACAGAAGCATTACAAATCGAATCAATCTGTGCAGAAGTTCTAAGCGGACAATAATCACAGGAATGGGATGCACGTGAACAGAGCACCCTGCCAAATCGAGCGTAACCAGAACTGCCTTCTGCTTCTCATCTCATCTCAATAAAAGCAGGGCAGCCCAACATGACCCTTTGTAAGCACCCTCTCTTCATGTCATGTTACCACAAGATCAACACCGAGTCCCATCCACAATTACAGAGAAACCGAAAAGAACAGACATTCCACACGGCCGACAACAGCCCCTCCTCTTTAACATCACTCCAAGCCTCTTAAACTTCAAATTGGGTAATGCTAGAACACCCAATACCAAGCATTAACACGTCTTCTACTTCCTCCCCAAGAAACGATTACACATACGAATTCAAGAACGGGATCAGTCGACCGAGCATTTCGGGGGCATGATCAACCCGCCACAGGCCCGAATCAAATCCAACCCAGTTTGGAGTTTCTTCAATCGCATCGAATGATAACAAAAAAAAGCAAAAATTTGAACTGCACCGCACGGTACGTTCGATCTCCATGAATTCGGGCTCGATGGTTTCTAGGATTAATCTACGGAAGAAGGAAAAGAAGCTAGCGCAAAGCCACTCGAGGGAGCGATGGAAACTCACGGAGATCACGGAAATTAGAATCGAAATCGAGCGCGAGATCGGTCGGAAGATCGGCGAGGTTCCCCGGAAGCCTCTTCCCGTTGCCAGAAAAACAAAGGAAAAGGAGCACCGCCTCCAAGTTCTTCACGCGCCGCCGAGCACGGCTGAGTTCCGACACGGATCTGACGTGGCAACGGCACCCTCCGCTGGCAAGACAAGGAGGGAATTACGGAGGAATCTGCCCGGCGCGTATACAGAAATACATTGGAAAAATATCACGGTCCTCGAGTTTTATCTAATATTCAACTTCATCCTTAAATTTTTAATTTATTTAATTTGATCTCTAAACCATTAACAAATTTTCAATTTAATCATTCCATTCAAATCGTTAATTGATAACTGTTTTTCCTTTCCTTTTTTTTTCTTCTTCTTCTTCTTCTCTTTTCCGATGACCTTGGGCTGGCTAGGGCAACCTTCGCTCGATGCCAATGAGGGCTGCTACCCTTGCCTACGTCGGGTGAGGACGGCCCTTGCCAGACCCCTTGCCTAATGCCGACAAGGGCCGTCGGGCAAGGGTGACCCTTGCCGAACGCCAACTTCCCTCCGCCGACCATGGTGGGCCAACGAAGGGAAGAGAGAAGAAGAAGAAAAAAAAATATTAAAAAGTAAAAAGATTAAAATGCTCAATTCCGTTAAATTTAATTAATGGAATGACGAAATTGATCAATTTTCAAGTAGTCGGGGACTAGATCGAACATTTATTGATAATTCAGAGACTAAATTGAACAAATTAAAAGTTTAAGAACAAGATTACATATTAAGTAAAAGTTTAGGGACTATTTGTGATATTTTCCCAAACACATTGGAGTCTTGAACTTACATTGCAAAGTGCAATTTAGTAGTGTCATTTTCATCTTTTAATGCGACGTAACCAATTATAGATAATGATGGTTAGACGTAGCCAATCACATTCTTAAACAAAAGTTTAGTTTCATTTACCCAAAAAACAGAAGAAAATTAAGTTCTTATTGCATCTCATACATAGGGTCTAGGGTCTAGAGCTTTCTATGCACTTTATTCTGGGAAAATCGATGCGAAGAAATTAATTACAGTGTGTACATAATGTGCATAAACACCATATGTCATGGACTTAACAAATGCAAAGAGGGTCCATTTAAATGTTTATCTAGTTTAGTTTAGGTGCAAATAGGCACAAGGCACAAAAGTTATGTTTGATTGTCTCGGTTTCTAATCATGATAAGATTAGATAGGATCCTATCCATTGTTTAGTAAATTGCAATAATAAAATCAAATATATTTATATCATGATAATTTTTTTTGTATAAATGACATATTAATACAAATAAACCTAAAAGTTTACAAGTGAAAATGGTAAAAAAAATTTCACAACACCCTTGTATACTTTATTTATTTATTTATTTATTTATTGCTTTTTTTTATCTCTATTTTAATTATTTTTTTCTTTTCTCCTCTTTCGTCATTTTCTTATAAAATTTTATTAAATAGTATAGTGAACAAGTATACTTAAAATACTAAAATACCTGATATAGGTAATAAATATATATTTATACATATGAATTTATATTATAAGATATAATTAAAGTCGAATATATAAATAAAAATAGGATTAAATTCAAAAAACTAAATTGTTATTTTGAATTGAAATATTATTTATATTGAAATATATTTTTAATTTTGTTAATTTAAAAATATTGTTATTCGAGATTATGAATATTAGAATTCCTATCCATAGTTGTCCCGCCTTCTAAGATAATATTATCATCTTATATCTCTTTTATATCTAATTTTATCATGTACCAATTAGACACCAAACATGAGATGAGTTAAATAAATTTTATCCTCAAAGAGTCACCCTAGTGAAGCAAATTTGTCTTAGCCTGGCCCCATAGGATGGGGTGAGGTCGGGAAGGGCTATTATGAGTCTCGTCTTGTCTCACTATCAAAGTAAAAGTCTTTGAAAAATTCTCTTTCGTAGAAAGTTTGTCTGAAAGTGATATTACCCATCCTCTGGATAAGGGATCACCACGTTGGTCCAAATTTCAAGATTCAAAAATCCAATGTCACCTTACCAGCAAAACATTGAGATTGCATTGGCACATACGTTATAGTCAAGGTCGATGCTCATCAACGATGATTCGTCGTTGTTACATTGTCTTTCGCCATCATCGGTGACCAGCCGGGCTTGCCACCCTCACCTGCTGGCGGGCTTAGGGTCCTCCATGGACCTGTTGCTTTCTTCGGGCTTTGGCATGGCGTCGGTTGCTCTTAGGCCGGTCGATCTGGTCCAGGAAACTTTGTAGCGAATATGGTCGACGGAAGAAAGGTAAACGAACGTGACGGATGACATAAGGAAAAGGAAAAGGAGAAGAAGATGGCGGCCGTCCAGAGAGAGAAGGCAAGAGGCGTGCTGTTTCCCACTTGAAGAATAAAAGCACGGCAGAGTCAGCCCAGCCAGCCAATTTTTCCTCACCTCTCTCTTTGCCTTTTCCGCCTCCACGCGAGAGAGAGAGAGAGAGAGGGAGAGAAAATTCAAAGTGGACGAACCGAGATGACGGCAATGGCCCATGCTGTCACATCGACGCGTGTGTTCTTGTGAAGACCCAAGTTGTGGTTCTTTCTCAGAAGGAGGAAGAATCTTGACACCTCCGCCATTCACATCAAAGGACTTGATCCCACCACGCAAAGACAGAGAGAGAGAGAGAGAGAGAGAGAGAAAGAGAATAAGTAGAAGTCAAACAAAGACAGGAAAAGAAAAGAACCCACTTTGCCATCTCTCCCTCTCTTTATCTTTCTCTGTGGGATTCTCATCAAGAACAGGGGACGAGTTCCTGCGCAGAAAGTGGAAGTTTGGTCGCAGGCATGAACGGGAAGGCCGGCGTTACCAAGGAGCTTAACGAGAAGCACAGAAAGGTTGGTCTTTTCGAACTTTCATCGGCTTTCCACGACGAGCTTTTTGACTCTTCGAAGTTTCTTGCTTTTGGGCTGGGTCGATTTCCTTCGTTCGTGGGTCTGTTGGTTTTGGGTTGGTTCTTGATTCTTTCTCGTCTTTCTCCAAGGTTTCTTGTGATACAGCATGTAATGGAGGTTGAGTTGAGTTTTCAAGATTGGATGCTTGCGACGTTTTGAGTTCTGATTTGTGTTTTCTGCTGATGAATCTTTGATTCTATGTATTAGCTTGTTTTTTGCTCATTTGGGATGCAATTTCATGCTTCATATGATGTAGCTTTTTGCTCCAATCCGAAACCGTTGCGTTATGGCGTGGTTTTATCTGGTTCTTGGATTGCTTGTTGACTCTAACGGGGGGCATTGGGTGCTTAAAGCGGAGATTTGCTTCAATATTTTCTCAGTTAATCCGGTTCTCCCAGAACTTTTGAACTTGATTGCAATTTATGATTCCATAGTTTGTCTGTTCGGAGAATTGTTCTTTGACCAAAAGGCGAACCACTTAAATGGAACACCCCTTATTTCTTTTTGGGTTTTATGTTGAGTTTCTTTGCTTGAACGAGTTGTCTTTTTAGTGGAGTAGTTCTCCGTCTCGTCTCGTTGTTCGATGGAGCTTCTAATGCTGAGTTGTGAAATTCGTATCCAATAAGATTATATAAAAGTAGCTGTATTAAAGCGGTTGGTGACATTTGGTGATTCGATGGTCACTATTTTTCTTCAGCTTAGGCCCACGGTTTGAGCTGTGTGTCATTAATAAGTCAATTATGGGTATGCGGATGAGTTATTCTAATACGATACGCAGCTGTCTATTATAATTGACTTTCTGCTTTGTTCATTGTTTATTGACCAACTTGTGAAGAACTGCGGCATCCTTCAGTCCTAATTGGTTGAACTGCCTATAATTTGAATTTATTAAGGTTGTTCATGTTGAACTAGTTAGCTGGGTATAAGGTTTGAATCTGTTCCGCCGTCTGCATTTTTTTTTTTTGGTGAAAACCGTCTTCATTTTTTATACTGTTAAAAGTCAACAACATTTAATGTATATCTGTCCTGTTTGTGTAGACATCCTTGCAATTATACATACAAGTGAGAGTGTGTACATACAAATGCAACAGATACATCGTGTGCGTAAATCCTCATGTACATAGATGTGTCAGAGGATCAATCTCTGGTAAAATGATTTTACAACCACTTTCGTGTGCACAACTGGAGAAGAAATAATTTAACGACGTTCCTAGTACTTGTAGAAACCGGGCCTCATATGTGAATGTGATAAGTATCCTTTGAGCCAAACTGCCTTCTAGCCTGTTTCAATTTGATTTGCTTACAGTAGGTAACTTTGAATAATCGGTCCACAGCTAATATGGGGTTAATGACTAAACTGGTTAACATTAGACACCGAGGATAATATAATTGGTTTCTTCTGTTCCACTTTGTTGTGAATGTGAGCAAATGATGCTAAAGTGTGCCCTTAAACGGGAACCAATTGGAATTTTTTGATGAGTGAAAACCCCTTTATGAAATTCTAATGGTGAAATTGTATACCAGTAGCCTGAGATTACCTAATTGTTTGTGTGATGATACATTTTGATCTCTCTCTTTCTCTCTCTCACGTGCGAGAGCGCATGCCTGCCACATGTTGGTCTTATGTTGCTATCGGTGTTGCTCTTTCCGCCTTCAGAACTTATTTTATTTTTCTCTGCGGCCAGACCCCTTCAAAATTTTTACTTGACTCATACTATATATAGCTTTCCATATACTTATGGAGGACTTTTGCTTCATGTAATTACAGATATTGGAGGCTCTGCTTAAATTACCAGAGAACAGGGAATGTGCTGACTGCAGAAGCAGGTAGGTGTCCTGTTTGATGGCTACTGTGAAGTTGTGTCATAATGGTGCTCAATAAATGTTTGAAGGGAGAATAATATTTAGTCTCTAATCCATGGGCACTAACTTGTCATTCATGTGACATCTGCCACTGTTTTGCTTGTTTCTGGCTAACCAACAAATCTGACTTTTTTGATATGCAGAGCCCCACGATGGGCTAGTGTGAATCTGGGCATATTTATATGCCTGCAATGTTCTGGGATACATAGGAGTCTTGGAGTACACATATCAAAAGTACATACTCTTCTCATTGCTATTTTGATGGTCATAGCAGTACACTACAAAGTCTTACCATGTTCATCAAAAGCATGTGTTCTTGCCAAAATGTAGGCCTCACAATTTAACTTACTTTGATTTAGGTGAGATCTGCTACTTTAGACACGTGGCTTCCTGAGCAGGTTGCTTTCATTCAGTGTAAGCTTTCCTGATGATTTCACTCATTTTGTTCTATTACTAACTTTGTTAAAATAATGTAATGTTAATGGTGTCATCCTAAGACTTTATTTATTTATTTATTAGCTATGGGGAATGAGAAAGCGAACAGCTATTGGGAAGCAGAGTTGCCTCCAAACTACAGCAGAGTTGGAAATGAGAACTTCATTCGCGCAAAGTATGCCTTCATAAAGTTCATGGGTACCAGATAATTGAGATTTTGCCTCATTTTGTAGGGCCTTTTTTCCATACATGTAAATGGCTGAAATCTCATTTGGTGATCCCTTTGGTCCAGGTATGTTGAGAAAAGATGGGTATCTCGAAATGAAAAAAAGAGATCACCACAAAATACAAGCGGAGCTAAAACACCTGTCTATGAGTCATCACCTGATAATGGTCGCCGAAGTGGCTATTCAAATAGGATAGAGCCCCCTCCAGCTGAGAAGAAAATTTCTCATTCATCTAATGGAGAAGCTAGAGCAACTGCCTCAGAGAATAGTACTTCAGCACCTGCTAAAGTAACACAACAGGTGCACTCCATTTTGACACTTGGTTTTGTTGCATCTTCTTTTGAGATGTGCTTCTCTCGTTTAAAACGGTATGCCTAAGACATGATCCAGGGCTGATTCTGTGGAAAGGAAATTATGATGGGAATAATGATCCTCTTATTTTAAGGTTTGATCCATTCCTTTATTTACCTGAAAACAAAGAGACCCTTATTTTGTATAATGAAATGGTTTTAAGTTCATTGGCATTATGATTTTGGGCCTTGAAATTTTCCATTAGTAGTGTGAGCAAATCCTATTTGCTCTTTGCCCTCCTTATGTCATATCAAAATTTGACTATCCTGTGGGCGAGTAAAACATAATTTTACAGAGAAAGAAAACTAAAGAATGTGGGTACCTTTTTACTTTTTATTGTCTGAGAATCATTACTTTCAAAATTGCTAAAAACATTTTCTTATCTTGAAACTTGAGCTGCATTTTGTACTCGATATTTGAGTAATATCAACACAAAATAAGCAATTCTAGGAAATGTACATGTCATTCTAACTTAGCAATATTCAAATTAAAGGAGTTTGGAATTATAGTGCTAAGAGAATTGGCGCTGTGCATAGGTAGTTGCCAAAACCAAGCCACAAGAAGAGGTAGAGAAAACTAAACCAGAAGGTTCCAAGGCTGAGTCTATGAGAAAGGGGGCAGAGAAACCTAAGTCAGAAGTTCCTGAGGCTGAGTCTACAGAAAAGCAAGCAAATCTTCCCCCAGTTGTGCCACCTGCCAAAGTTGATTATGCTACCGAGCTCTTCAACTTGCTCTGCATGGAAGATAGTAAATCAAATGGCTCTCATTTGGACTCTGCCAATGGCAATTCTTTAGCAGAAGCTCAATGTACGTTTCCTTCCCCTACTTATTTGAGTAATGATGTCCGATGTTGTATGTCTTCCCTCAGTATATACCTTTGTACCCTGTTCAAGTTGCAGCAGCACCAGCAAAATCAGTACCCGGGCATGTTAATTCAACAGTAGCAGCAGAAAGAAATATGCCGGCAAAATCTGGTATTCAGCATCCACAAGTAAATTCCCAGATAGCGACTTCATACCTTCCAGAGAAGGTAATTGCCAGTATTCCCTCATGTGAAAAGGAAAGCTTACGGATGGATCTACATCATTTATTTGAACTCTTTTTCTCAAGCTGCTTAGGTCTGTTCATTTATTTGAGTTTTTTCTCGATACCATTATGCTTTCTATAGGAAGCGAGTTGGTTTTGGTTCTTCATGTCCTTGATTTTGTGCAGTCCAACCTAGCGTCTCCATTCTCTATCCAACAACAGCAACTACTTCCTATCCTACCTCAACAACAGTCCTTCCTCGGTAATGGAGTCCAATACCATAATGTGAACGTACCTCAGCCAAGCTTGAATGCTGCGCCAATGGCGTATCCACAGTATAGGGGAATCATTAATCAAGCTCCTGGAATGATGTCATTAGCCGAAACACAGAAACATATGCAGGTTTAGATCGTTTGATTGCAAGTTTTGCGGGATTCACTTTGGTTTTTAACCTTTTTGGTGAGAGGAGGTGTACTTACCTCATTATTATTCCCTGCACCAGATGGCAAACGGCCAACAGGCAAGGCTTGTGGGTTCAGTTGCTTATCCACCCCAGAGGTAAATAGACTCAAACTAAACCCCATGTGATCATTTTCTCTTTCATATATTTCAACTGGGTTCTTCCAGATATCTGTCTAGACAATATGTTAATTTTTGGATAATCGTGCTCAAAGTTGTGATTAGATAGTACAGAGTGCAAAATGATTTTCTTGTGCCATTTTCACCCTAAAGATCAACTTTTGAAGTTGAATGTCAGTCTTTTTCTTGTTCAAATAGGTCCTACGTTGGTGGGCCAGGAGCTCCAATAAATGGTGCTATGAGAACAAATTTTCCTCAGACCATGATGCGGCCAAGACCATCTATCACCCCAACTCCATCTGGGCACGACTACGACTTCTCATCTTTAACGCAAGGACTATTTACGAAACGGTGATAAATACTCGCTCGTGTGAATATCGATTTCCTTCTCTTTCTCCCTTCTCCTGTAGGATATATTGATTGATTTACATGGAAATAGCACAGTAGATACTTCGTTCTAGGATGGGGTGTTCATAATTTGGGGGGTAGATATCATTCTCGATTTGGGAGATAGGACAAAAATTCATATTGGTATCTGCTGCAATAAAAGCGGGTTGGTGTGTTCTTCATTTTGTCGAGTAGCATTGAGAGGGGCATGATCTATTCAATGCCTGTACCTTTTGTAAATTAACCAATTCATTTCGAAATTTCATTCTTCTTTATCTTGTGTGTTGATAGAATCTCAACGATGGTTGTGGTTTCCTTTCGATGGTGATGAATGCGCGTATCGAATGTTCAGCCTAAGAAATGGGAAATCTCGTGTTCATATGATATGATATGACTGCATCTGTGTGAACTGGAAATGCCATGGATTGACTTTAGAAAGGCTTTCAGAGCAATAAAAACATTTGAAGAGGACGTTAAAAAGGTATCTGTGACGGCCCAAGCATGGGGCACGTCTCCTATCTCACATGGAGAGTCCTTGGACTAATTTATAAGACTTAGGTTATTCTAATCTGTGTGACGTATTTTAAAGTCGTGAGGACTCAGTGTCCAAAGCAGACAATATTACATAGTGGGGCCCGAGAAATGGAACAAGCGATGATACCCTTGAAGAAGGAAGATACACAACTATCGCTCCATCATTGGAACCCAAAACGGAACAAGTTAAATCTGACCTCCAGCGAAATTAAAATCAGCTTACGTCGACATTAATCATATTCAAACTTTGTGAAGACGCGATGGTTGCTGATGAGATTGACAGGTATCGAAATTTGGAAGAGAAGACTCGTACCTTCGACATGCGAGTTATTATTGTAGTTGCGCGTTTTGTTGGGAATTTATGGCTGAACAGCAGTATTTGGTTCAAAATCTTTATAGGTGGCAATTAATATCTGAAGTTTGGGGATAAATGAATTCCAATTTGTTTGATTAACAATAATTTCACTTTATCTTTTAGCAAAAACCAATTATTTGACCTATCAACACAAAGGTAAAAAAACAAAAAACAAAAAACAAAAAAACAAAACAAAGCCAAACTCATGATTATTATCACTGATAAAAAAAATCCAAAACCTGCTTAAGCATGACTTCAACAGAGGATATGTGTTTAATAGATGGCTAGTGGTAAGAAAAAAATGGTTCCTTAGCAAACATTGAAGAACATTACTAAAACAGTTTTAAACCTATTACCAATTTTCCAATTTAGTCATAAAGGTTTTTTTTTTTTTTGCTAATTATGTCCTAAAACAATTATGTCAATTTAGTATGTCCGACCAAATTTGGCTGGTTGGCATTAATGTGGATACCAATCGTCTAGCCGATGCAGATGTTGCAATTTTTAAATAATATTTTATTTATTTGAATTATTTATTAATTTTTCTTTTTTTCTTTCTTCTCCTGGCTAGATTGGGCAGAGGCTAGGGTCGGCAAGGCCTCACCATTATAGCGCTAGGCGAGCTTGCCCTCATCACCGTCAGGATGCTTGGTGAGCTTGCCTGCGATGGCCAGGTCTTGCCTAGCCATGGCGAAGGTGAGCTTGACTTTGCCTAGCAATAGCGAGGCCTCACGGGCTATAGCTTTTGGCTGGTCTAGCAATCGACTAGAAGAAGAAGAAAAAGAAAGAAAGAAAGAAAAAATAATAATTTGAAAAATAAAATATTATTAAAAAAATTGTCACGTCGGCGTCACTTAGATGGCTAACACGGGCCAATCAAATTTGGCTAAATGGACTGAATTAACATAATTGCAAAAATGTTTAGTAATGAATTAGCAAAATAAAAAAGAAATGATTGAATTGGAAAAATTACAATAGATTTATGATTATTTTAGTAATTTTACTTGAACACATTGCAATGACGAATGTAAGACAATATACCTCCTTGCTCTCTGGGCCCAAGGGTTGCTGGGAGATATGAGGAGAAACAAAGTCACGGAGTTTGGTGATGCCACGTGATTATTCTATGGGTATCAAGATAAAATGACTAAATTATCTCGCATGAGCTCTCTCTTTTTATCTTATCTTATCTTAAATGAATCTTCAGACGATATTGTTGACCTGCTTCAACCGCCTCACGTTGACCAGCGTATTAATTTCAAAATAATCTTCATAATATATAAGGTTATTTTCATGTAGTATTACAAACCGCTGCAAAATCAACTTTTGATCAACACGATAGAGTTGGGCTAATTTGAATTTTCTCATGTAATTTCATGATTTTGTTGCTTCCGAGTGACTAAAGAACTTTATACTCCATTTATTTTGTGAAAAAACGAATGATGAAAGAAATATTTTTGTTAAATATGATCGTTAATAGCACTTCCACAAATTACTGAATTGGAAATATTTTCATTGCTTAAGAAAATGTTTTGATATAAATTGTTATTGGCAATAAAAGTATTTTTAATTGATTTATTGTTTAAGTTAAAATCATTAAAAATTTCAAACTAATACAACCATACAAATTTACCTAAAGCTAATTTTTTGTTCATAAAAAAATCCAAACCAGTACACTTTTGATAAAAATTTATCCCAAATTAAATTAGTACACTTGTGACGATTTTACCATCTGTTAGTTTTCTTTAAATTTTACTATCAAATTGTCGAGTTTGACAACACGTGACAATTGATTGGTATACATGTTTGAGATTTTACTTTATATTTATCACAGTTGTACCGGTTTTATGATTTTTTATGATATTAATTCAATTTAATGGATTGTATATCAGTTTGAAAGTTTTGGCTGTCAAAAAAATAATTTGGGATAAATTTGTTATAAATGCACAAGTTTGAAATTTTTTATGGTCATTTGAGGTAAATTTATTACAAATATATTAGTTTGAAGTTTATAGTGGTAAAAAAATTGGATTGAAATAAATTTATTCTAAATGTACTAGTTTGAGATTCTTCATGATATTATCCCTTATTATTTCAGTCAATATAAGTTATTATTTATAGAAAAAAATACATATTTTTTTAAAATTATCCAGTTTGTCTTAAGACAAGCGGAGCCGGTGTCCAGATTCAATGCTCCCGTTTACTTAAAAAAATTTTCAAAGTCACGACCGAAAGGAATCGGACCGAAGATCTACGACCCGACCCGACCCGACCCGAGACCGAGACCGACAGGACAAAAGGGCAACAAGACAAGGTGGCCACGTCAGTGACGTCTTCATCTTCTCTTCCTCCTGCGCCTCCGCGGCTCCTCCTTTTCGCTTTGCTCGCGCACCTCGTCGTCTTCCTTTTTTTATGCATTAAACAAGAACCCAATCCAACCCTCTTCAGCCGCGAACAATATAGTAATGAAAAGCGGCCCACTTGATGAATTCCCTTTCCCAATTGCTTCGCCTTGCGTGTGCCTCCCTCTCTCTCTCTCCCATCGCGTTTCGGCGGAAAGTTCTTCCTTCTCCTCCAAGAGGTGAGACCGACGGGGGCCCTTCTTTTTTCTCTTCTTGGGTTCTCGAGGGGTGGAGGGTTCGTGGGTAGGGTTTCTTGAAGCCGGGCGTTGGTGGGTCTGTGCGGGTTTCTTGATTTTCTTGGTTTGTGTGTTTTTGAGTGCCTGTGCGGTTGTTGGGTGTGTTGAGGTTTCTGAGGAGTGGGCTTGATGGATAACGCTGGCTGGAGGCCGCTGATGCCGCCGGAGGGTGGCGAGGGAGGAGGAGCCGGGGGCGCTGGAGGTGCGATTGATGGGAACGACTGGAGGGCTCAGCTTCTGCCCGAATCACGGGAGAGGATCGTCAACAAGATGTGAGTACCCGCTTTCCTTTGCTTGGGTTTTCATCCTTTTTCGTAGGGAAAAATGTGGGGTTTTACGATAGATCTTTGCTTGGGGACGATTCCCAAGGGTTTAGCAAATATGGTCATGTTATTAGGTCGAGGCACGACGTGGATTCTGAGGTTGCTTTAGTCTTGGTTAAGTTTCAATATGGGATTTAGCGGGTATGTAGGCCTGTAGCTCTTGTTACATCGGCGATTATGTAGCATAAGAAGATGGTTATATTTCTTTTCTTGTTTGAAATGCGTCGTCTTCTTTCACCAGCGGGGTTTATCATAGCATGTGGATGAACAAAATTGCAGCAGTAATGCCATGTGGCTTTCTGGTAGGAGAACAGTCACTGGATGATGGCTGTTATGCTCATGACAAAATTTTACTTATCCTGAGCCTAAGGATTTTTAGGCGTCTTATTGCTTGTAGGTTGCGTTATTTTTTATTAATCTTGAATATATTTAGTTTATATAAGCTCTTACTAGAAGAGATACATGGATGTATCATCTGATTTTCCCTTCTCCAATTCAATATTGTCACTGAAGTAGTAATAGGTGTTGGAGGCCCAAAGGTTTTCCACAGGAAACCTTTTCTTCACTTACCTTGAGTTGCAATGGGTGAAATCCCACCTGTGCCACCTGTAATAGAAGTAGATGCTATTAATGTGTGTGGGTTTAGGTGTCACCAAAGTTTTATAGGTTTGTGAATTCTTATGTGTGTTATTTTGGATCATTTCTCAGTTTGCTTTCTTATTAGGGAGAAAGCTATTCAGTGAAGAAAAGGTTTATGTAATAGCATCATTTCTCAGTCGGAACTGGAAGAATTACCGGTGTTCCAAACATGTGGTGGCATTGAAGTGATGTGCAATGAGAACTCATTCAACTTAGTAGATTGCTTAGTGGGCCAATTTAGTGTTTTTGTGCCTGTTTGGTGGTGCAGAGAATGGGGAAGAACAGGTGTTTACAGTGGTGTATGGTCCTGGAGAGGATAGTGCTGGGAGTTCTTTTGGGGATTGGCTCTCTGATGTTAGATGTAAATGGGGAGTGCCTTCAGTGATTGGGGGAGACTTCAACATGGTATTATGTACACATGAACAGAACGTGATTAGTACTGACATAGCTCGCATGAGGGAATTTTGGCAAATCTTAGACACCATTTGCCTAATTGGCTTGTCATTGGTAGGTCTAGGGACGGGGAGGGGCTATCAATTTCATGCATTGATTGGTTCCTAGTTTCAACAATATGGGAGGATATCAATCCGAGCTAGATTCAAAAGTTGTTACCTTGAGTGACCTCCGTCCACCATCCAATTGTGTTAAGGGGAGATAGGTATTAAATGGGGCCCCTCTCCCTTCTGGTTTGAGAATATGTGGCTCACAGTAGAAGATTTCAAGGAGGTAGTTCTTAATTATTGGAAGAATATTTCTTTTAGAGGGTATGGCAGCTTCCCTTTTGCTTCGAAGGTATATTCTGAAACAATAAAGTCATGAGAAGTTTGGGGATGTGGAAAACAAAACTAAAGAGACAATTTAAGAAGTTGAAAGGCTTGACAATAAGGAGACTGGATGACCTTAATGGAGGAGAGCGATTTAGGAGAATGGGATTGAAAAAAAAGAAGTCTTGCTTTGTTGATTCTAATGGAAGAAACCTCCTGGATACATATTTCTTAGGAGATTTGGTTTGATGAGGGTGACAGAAACACGAAGTCCTTTCATAAGATGGCCATTGCTCATAGAAGATATAACTTCTTTAGTAAGTTGGAAGTTTTTGGGATGGTTGTTGAAGATGTGGATGCCATGAATGCGTGGTTATGTAGAATTCTATGCTGATTTATACAGAGAGAGATGTTTTGGGAGACTAATTTTGGAGGCTTCCCTTGATCCCAATATGGTTGAGATGCTGCAGACGCCTTTTGAAGAGGAGGAGATTAGAAGTGCAGTCTTGGGGTGTAATGGAGATAAGGTACTAGGTCCTTATGGATTTGTGTTGAACTTGTGAAATTGTTCAGGAGAATTGGAGAATGTTAGTGAAGACCTTCTAAAGGAGTTCTAGAGTAGGGGGGAAGTTTGTAGATAATCTAAATCGTACATTCTTAGTTATCATTCCTAAGGAGCCTGGTGCAATGGATGTTTAGGACTTTAAGCTAAAAACTTGGTGGGTAGCGTCTATAAGATTTTAGCCATAGTTCTTGCTGGTCATTTGAAAACGTTCTACCTCACCTTGTGGGACCTTTCAAATTGCTTTTGTGGAAGCTTGCAGGGGTGAGCATTGGACCAGCCCAAAAATTGGGGACCAAAACTATACGGGTTGGTTCCTGGATTAGGTGCTGGACCAGTCCAACCCGGATTATGCACACTCCTAAAAGCTTGTCACACATTGGATGCTATTCTTACTGCTAATGAGGCGGATGATTGTCTTGAGGAAAGAAAAGCAGAAGTGATTTGCAAATTCGACACGGAGGAGGCCTATGATCACGGATCATGGGAGTTTTTGATGTATGTGTAAAGAAGAATGGCTATTGGTGACCAACGGTGTAGATGGATTTTAAGATGCATTTCTTCATCGACTTTCTTGGTTATGGTGAATGGCAGTCAAAGCTGTTTCTTCAAGTGTTCTATAGATTTAAGGCAGTCCTCTGTCACTTTTATTATTTGTGTTGGACATGGAAGTGTTGAGCAAGATGCTGATTAAAGCTACCAGTTAGATTAGTGGTTTCATGGTTGACAATACTTGTAATGAAGATTCCATAATTCCTTTTTCATTTGCGGATGATGCCATAATTTTCTTGGAGGATGACATCAAACAAATTTTGCACTTGAGAAGCATACTGTTATGTTTTAGCTGTCTTCTGACTGAAAGTGAATTTGGGAAAAAAGTGAAATAACTCCTTTGAGCGAGAATGTAAATTTGCAAGAACTGTCTTGGATTCTTGGTCGTAAGGTTGCCAGCATACCTATAAAGTACTTGGGGCTGCAGTTGGAAACCACTTACAAAGCAAAAGCTGCATGGAATCTAATGATACAAAGATTTGAAAAGAGTTTAAGCGGGTGGAAGATGGCTTATTTGTTCAAGGGAGGTAGACTTATGTGGACGAAGCATGGGCTTTCTAATCTTCTGGTTTGCTTTCTTTATTTGTTTGCAATCCCTATTTCAGTGGCAAAAAGACTTGAGAGCGTACAAAAAAGGTTTTTTTAGGGAGGGATGACAATCTGAGATTTCATTTAGTTAATTGGAGTATTGTAACACAATCAGTTGCTTCCTTTTTTTTTGGGGGGGGGGGGGGGGGGGGTTGGTTGGGGGTAAAGTCATTGGTTCTTGTATATAAAGCTTTGCTTGTACAAAGGTTGTGGATATTTAATGGGGAGAAAACTAGCCCTTGGAAAGAGAAAAAAAAGGGGGGGGGGGTTACTCGTTGCAAAGTTTGGCTTGGAAGATACTGAGTGGATAACAAAATCTAATGGAGGAACACATGGAGTCAAGCTTTGGAAGCACATTAGGTAAGGATGGGATGCTTTCGAAAAGACTTTCTATTAAAGTGGGAAATGGTAGGCATACTATATTGCGGGGTGACATGTGGTTTGGAGACACTGCTTTCAAAGACTTATTCCTGGATGTGTGTGCACTAGAAACAAGAGAGCTAGGATGGCTGATTGTTGGAGGACTGACAACAGAGAAATGGTGTGGTAAATTAAAAACTTAGATAGGGCTCAAGATTAGAAGCCCAAAGCTTTCTTGAATATTTTTGAGTTTTTGTATCAAGTGATATTAGATGTGAGGATGATAGGCTGTGGAGGAATCGTTGTCCCTCTGGAACTTTTTCTGTCAAAGCCTACTATTCTGATCTCTTTTCTACTCAGATGCAATTACAACAGAGCACACTCTGCCCATGGATATCTATTTGGAAAGTCAAGTTTCCATTGAAGGATTCATTTTGTGCTTGGCAAGCTACTTGGGGATGTATTCTTACTTCAGATAATCTTTAGAAGCGAGGAAAAATACTAGCTAATAAGTGTTTTTTGTGCAAGACTAAACAAGAGAGCATGAATCATTAATTTTTACAATATAGCTGGACTAGGAAGATTTGGGCTACAGTTTTTGCAATTTTAGGAGTAAATTGGTTGACCTTAGGCACAGTATGACACGGACTTTGGGCTTGGAGAGGGACTTTCAGTTTGTGTGTCATAAAGAAAATACTACTAAATTTATTCCACTAATTGTTTTTTTAGCTCATTTGGAGAAAAAGGAAAAAAAGAGCATTTCAAGGAGTTGAATCCTCGTGGAAATTTTTTAGGGATGATTTTGGTATAGCGGGAAAGTTCAATGTCACACATAGTTTGGTGGAAATGTTAGAAATAGTCTTTGTGCATTATATTGTTTACGCGTGTCTTCTGTTTTTAGCCATTTTGTTAGGGGTGGTACTCCCTTGGTGCTTCTTAGTGAAATCTTATAATCATTGACAAGAAAATGATTGGCCAGAAATAATCGCAGCTGAAGTGCAAATCTCTTTTGATATGCAGAATGGAGACTTTGAAGAGACATCTTCCCGTTTCTGGTCCAGAGGGTTTGCGCGAACTCAATAAAATTGCCGTGAGGTTTGAGGAAAAAATTTATGCTGCTGCAGTAAGCCAGGTATTATATGATGTCCATGTCCACCATTTGTGTTTCATTCTCTTCGATCTTATCTTTGATAGCATTTTATGAAGTTGCCTGGGAGGTACTGCTTACTTATTCTGTATCAAGTTTCTATGTGGATAGAGGATGCGTAAACAAACTGGATAGGCTTGTGCTTAAAAATTTTTGGAAAGCATTATTTTATTGAGAATTTCTATGATGCGTGCATTTATATAGCAAGTGGAACTGTTTAAATATTTAAATTTAGCTTTGCACCAGAGATATCAGGTTTGCTCAGTGCTGAGATATTGTACTGAGTTTTAAGTTATAGTTTCAAATCGAAATCTACTTTATTTCTTTCTAATTTGATTATTTAATTAGTCTATTATGAAGTGATTTAGTGACTTCTGCTTCCTTTACCTTTTAGTCTGATTATTTAAGGAAGATATCTCTGAAGATGTTGACAATGGAGACAAAGTCTCAGAGTACCGTACCTAGTGCTTCACCATCTAACTCTGCAGGGAATAGCAGTGAGGACTCCGGTACGACTTAAGTTCCTGTTGATACCATTGTTATGGGAATTGGAATTTCTGTTTTGTTATCCCTTTGTATATTTACATATATGTATATTTCCTCTTACACAATTTTTCATTCATGTGCTTGCACTATTATTATTATTATTATTATTATTATTATTATTATTATTATTTTGATTCATTGTTTTTGAGCAACTTAAGTCCTAAAATTTGTGATAGTCATCTTAGCTCTTTTATGTTTTAGTGGACAGAAAATCTACACGACTTTTTTATTTATTAATGGCCACATAGGATTAAAAGATTATAAAAAAGGTCGTGGCATCTTCCTTCCACTTAAAATTGACAGAGTTAATGGAATGAATCAAGTGTATTCAATTGCAAGTATTGTGACTTGAATGCACAAAATGAAAGTTTTAGGACTTAAGCACATTAGCAAAACAAATTTTAGGACTGGCCCTGGAATTGTCCTCTTTTTGGGCTCTACATGGTACACATTTATATACCCATGACAAGCCGTGCTGCTTATTTATAGGGCAAATGCTCCACTGGCACATGGAATTTTTGATGGATTTTCGTTTTAGCACCCCGAAGTTAATTTCTTTTTGCCATTCTTGCTCATTTGTAACCTCAAATACGCATTAATACCATGGGCAGTGGCACATTTGAATTTCTTTGTTTCATTTCTAACTTATTGATTTAAGAACTGTAAGATCTTGGTTGTTTGCTTCATAGAATCAGATATGCATCTGTGAAGAACAAGTTCAACTAGAAAGGGCCAAACACTTGCATATTTTGTAACTTCCTCCCACTTCTTTGCCTCAAAATTTCTTTTTTAAAAATGAGTCTCTCTTATGGCGTCAAAAGATGCTTGTTTGCAAAAGATAATTCACTTTACTCTTTTTCTTTTTTTTTTTAAATAAGATTTCAAGATCAATTCAAGTACATGAACTTCACAGAGATTTTTATTTAGTACTCGCTGAAAAGAAAATGAGTGAGTAATTGTTTGTCTGTTTTTGCATATCCATTATCCATCTAGTATCACTTGCTCAGAAAGTTTCAAGTTAAAGTAATTAAAGGTCATCGCCGGGGTGCATCTATCCCTCATTCCTTTAGTCTTTTTGTGCTTTTTGCATTTACTGCTGCTATGCATGTATCGATCCAGTTTCTTGATGCACTAACATAACTTGTATATATTGTATGTCATCTCACGTTATGCATCCACAAATTCAAAGCCAAAGCCAACCAATTCCCAATTCCTTAGCTGTGGATCAGCCTCAAGCAAATCGACAGTAGTTAGTTTGGAATACTCAGAATAATTGTTCCTCCTTGAGTTCAGGCTTCAGCCTGGTTTGGCCTGCCCATCAATTAAATCTCTCCCTCTCTCTCTTCCTCATTTCTCTCCCGCTCGTTTCTCTTCTGCAATTTTTTCTGCAAATTCTCATACTCCAGTGGACTTCATTGCTCTCTTGCTCTTCCATTCTTTGTAAGGCCTCCGTTCTCTAAGTAGCTTAAGCTTTCCTCTAGGGTTTTCCATCTCAATCCTTCATATGCTATCTCTCAATTCGCTTTTCATTTTTTTTTTTTTTGAAGGAAAGCCAGGAGACTTTTTAGGGTTTAGTTACTTTCCTTATGTGTTGATAAGAGTTTATATAGTCCTCTTGTAACATTTCTTGCCAACCTTACTCTTCATCATCATCAGCAGGCAAACGTGCTCGGTTACATGCTTCCAATCAAGATGAAAGCCAAAACTCAGTGGATCACATCAGCCAATTGCCCGACGCCATAATCCTTCATATCTTCTCCTTCATGACCACAAAAGACGCCATCAAAACCAGCGTCTTGTCCAAGCGCTGGCGTTCCACTTGGACTTCTAATCAGTATATGAGTTTCTCTTTGCCCCGCGGCAGTAGCCGGAAATCCAAGGGCTTCATCAATTTTGTTGACTCAGTGCTGTTACGCTGCACTGCAATTAAGGCAAAAAGATTCCTCTTTGATGCTCCTTGTCTCGCCTTGGTGCAATCAAGTCTTGATAGGTGGCTCCAGTTTGCCATTGAGCATGGCATCGAAGAGGTATCAGTAAGTCTGCATTACTGGCGCCACAAAGTTTATGTGTTGCCGCGAATCTTGTTCCGTTGCACCACGCTGGTGAGTTTGCGTGTGTCCCAATGCTGTTTTTCAGTGTTTGGCACTGTGAATTGGTGTTCGTTGAAGACATTGCGCATTGAACATGCGGAGTTGAACGATGATGGGATGGTGAGAGTTTTGAGTGGCAGCCCTGTTCTAGAGTTCCTTGAGTTGAAAAGTTGCGTGGGCGTCAAGCACATCGTGATTGAATCAAAAAGTTGTAAAGAGTTGGTGATTGATTCTCATGAGTTTGGTGATGATGAAGGTTTGACGTTGAAAATTTCAGCACCTCATCTTCTCAAATTGCGCCTGTTGGGCAATTCTCAAGGGGGAGAGTTCAGACTAGATGATGTATCCTCGTTGATTGAGGCTGAGTTAAATTTCGACATGGAAGGCTTTGCAGCTGATGATGGTGATCTTGTTAGGGGGCTTCTCAAGAGGCTGCATCATGTCCCGAAATTGGTGATGGGGAGCTGGTGCCTTCAGGTGTGAACTGATCTTTTTAACCCCGTTATTTCTGGTTCAAGTTGTGGACATGCATTACACATTCTGCCATTTGCTTAGGATAAATCTTGATATTGTTCATTGGTGCTTGATGATACCGTGCTCATAAATTGTTATTTTAGAGAAACGTTGTTGTTGTGTGGAGCTTTAAAGGAATTTTTGCTGGACAAAGACTTTTTTCCTTCTCATAATAGAACTTTACACATTGTAAGCTAATATTACCTTTATGAGTCCAGCATTACATTGACTTAGATAAGACTAAAATCCGATGTCCTCGTTTGCTCATTCATTTGGTCTGTTGGCTATTGTGAGAGGCTGTTGGAATTGCAAGCATGTCTTATGTCTGATCTACTTTAGTGATTCAAGAAAGTAAAAGTAATCAGTTTCTGGTTCTTCCACCATGATGATGTGCTTAGGCGCTGTCGTTAACGGAGGCGAGAGAAGAGGTTCTTCCAACCTTAGAATGTCGGCATCTGATACTACTTGGCGCAGCAGGCCATGAGGGAGTTCCTGTTATAGCGGAAATACTCGAAAGTACGCCGCGCTTGGAGAAGTTGTTCTTACAAATGACTCGCACACTCAATTCCATGGTACATAACCTAGAACTCTCTTGGTTAATTTACCGCCAGATTTATGTGAACATATGTAGATCCTGAGTCCCCATATAAACCTGTCTTTTCTTTTCTTCTCGTGATTGAAAATCATTTTTGTACCTTTATCCTTTTAATTGACATTTTGGATTCTCAATTAATTTATATTTCTCTTGGTGTAGTAAATGCTATTTCATATTATTAAAATCTTGATATTTGTCTCATCTAGTTCTAGATGTGTATCTCCACCTTAGTCATGGTGTTCTATATCTGCAGACTGTGTCCAATGCGGAGAGTGTAGGCCATCGTGACTTTGATGGAGAAGAATTTTGGAATTCTGCAAAGTGGAGGATCTACCAGTGTTTGATGCATCTCAAGCATGTTGAGATTGTTGATCACGGTAGCAATTCGCTGGCATGGGAACCTGTTCTTTCCCTGCTGAAGTTTCTCCTCCAGAATGCACTCTGGTTGGACAAAATAGTGATCGATAGTACCAATTCCAAATCGTCCCAGGCAGTTGATCCATGGGGCCTGCTTGACGTGGCCAGGATTCTTCTATCGCTCCCGAAGCGTTCCCCAAGTGCAAATGTCATTCTAAGGTATCCTTCCCAAGGAAGTTCGTCTAAACATGTGCGTAAATCCTGATTATCTCATCGACACCAATGATGTCTTTTCCTCTGTTTTGTACCTTCACATTTATAGGAGATGTGATTGAATGCAACTCCCGGGGCAGAAATTTGAAATAAAACTTCCCCTTTCTGTATGTTTCAACTGGAAACTTTTAGCTCAGCTTAATATTGTTTCAGAAGTTACAATGCATGTCTTTCTCAGAATGCAGCTAATGAGGTTGATTACCTAAGTGAATAGCTCAGGTTCACAAGCACTTAACTCTTGTCTTGCACCAACGTCCCAAAAGTTTTACAAAACGCAGCATCATCCTTTGAAATACGCTCTCTTTGTGGACTGAACTAGAGGAATCCACATTCTCACTCAATGATTTATGGATGTGCGAGAGTTGGATTATAGTTGTGAGATTTATATGTCATAAAAGAACAAGTTTGTTGGTAAAAGGTTGTGATTGAGTTACTAACATTAGTTTGACCATACAAATTACTAATTATTTTTTGATTATCCAATAAAATTACTAATTACTCTTTGATTATTTCTGAATTTTCAACTTCTGTATTAAGTTACCAAAATCTATATACATAATTTGCAGTTTTAGAGTTATATCTCCACATTTGTATCAAATTACCAATTCTAGTTTGGAAGATTTACCAACCATGAGATACCAAATAATTTGAAGATACCAAATCTTATTGGATTGACTGATAAATATTTTTGTGATTGTTTTCAAATTATTAACTTTTAATTAAGTAACTTTTATACGATTGTTTACCTTTGCCTTATGTTATCAGCTTTTTTCTTCGTAACCTTTATTTGATTGTTTCCAAATCACTTCATTTTTTTTTTTAAATTTCCTGTACATACCAATCTTTTAAGGCTAAAGTTTCTGTCGAATTATCGATCTTCATTTAAGCGAGTTACCAATTTTTCTCCAGTAAGTTACCAATTAGTTGAAGGTTATTAACTTTTACTCGTTTGACTTATCTAAGCTTATTCGATTGTCTTGAAAATAAAAAAGTACTTATTTGATTGTTTCTGAATTATTTTATAATAACTAACTAATCTATTTGCGTAGCTTACTAATGTTTTAAATTGAACAACTCTTACATCAAATTGCTAACCTTAATTTGAGTGGTTTAAGAGAATGTTTCCATTAACTATTACTAGATTTAGGTTGTCAATTCTTGCTTGAATAACCTATCGACATTAATAATAAAGATCCGACAAATAGAAAAGGGGTAAAAAAAAGGGCTTAAAAGGAGGCTCATTATCCAGCAACATATGTGAGAGGCCACCCCACGACATTCACATACCAACTCCTGCTTTCCCTAAGAAAGGAAAATTGAACCCCTCCTTGTTGGACAAGTAAATACATTGATCTCGCCATCCGGTTACGTTAAGGCGTCCCCGCATAACCGAACCATGCGGAGCTCGTAATGGAGTGAAAAACTATGGATTTCAGACGGAAAATTGCCAGTGAAAGTTGGGGGAAGTTCGATCCGAACATAAGCCAAGACTTGGAAAACTTAAAATGAAGCGATATCAAAGCATTTTGTCGACCCAATTTAATCGCACATTGTCAAAAGTGGCACAAAAAGAGCCGAGCAATGTAATTTCCATACCTATGTCATGCAGATCTAATGGTGTACAGTGTGGTATTTTTTCCAAAAAACTAGGGATTTCTCAAGGCATCTCTAATGCTCCATTAAGCCAAAGGCTTTGATAGGCATTTGGAGATGCAATTGCATCTTCTTAAAGCTCTCCAAAAAATTTGTGGAATGCCATTTGCAATTGTCCAGTGGGTTTTGGAGCCCCAAAGTTTCTTGAGAAAGCTAAACCAAATGCATCATGTGTACTTGTGATAAGGGAGTCCATTGAAACAATAATTTGCTATAACTTTAGTATTTTGGGAAGATCTCCGACAGCCTTTTTGCAGCTGAATCACATCATGAAAACCCCAAAGATCATGAGGGTCGGTGGGTACTCGTCGAGGCGATGTCCTTAATTCAATGTTGATTATCATCTTCTTCAATCCAATTGGCTCCTCAAGAAGAAACTTAGCCAGATCAAGCAAAAGTTTTGATTTTTCATCGTCAAATTCCAACTCGACAAATTCAACCCTTTGAAGATGATTTGCCACACAATAGAACTCCTTCTGTGAGCGCCAGAATTGCTTCTCATCAAAGGGGCAAAGCTTCAAAAAATCCCTATTCTTGAACTGAAAACACACATGGACAGTAACTTTTCGGAGCTAATTAAGAGAAATTATAACATAGCAGTGATATTAAGTACAAAAAGAAAAATGTAAAACAAACAAGCTTGTTTGATCTGGTACGATACATCTTAAGTTCTCATAGACCCAAATGAGTCAATGACCACATCCTTTGTTACTGAACAATCGACGTTTTTCTTAAGAGAAGGCCAGTCGATGATAGCATCCCCTGAAAGATGACATCCAGATTCTCGCAAGCTCACCAGCGATGCGCAATCGCACAAGGTTCGATGTAACTCGTGAGACATGCGTTCAGAGCCCAACGAATTAGCATCGAGATGGAATTTCTCTATCTGAGAAGCAGTGCAGAGACTCAGTGCCCTGTCAATCTCGCTGATGACAATAGCATCAAGTTGGAACCTCTCTATCTTAGAAGCAGTGCAGAGTCTCACCGCTCTGTCGATCGAAGGAACAACACCCTTTGAGGGGAGAGAGAGATCGATGTATGGAGTGGAGGTCCAAGCGAAACGCCATTGCTTGGACAGCACGCTGGTCGTGACCACGTCTTTGAAGGGCAAGAAGGAGAAGATGAGGTGGATTATGACGTCCCGCAAGCGGCTGACGTGATCAACCTCCTTTGCCGCAGACGCCATCTCCACGTTGAAGTTTAGAGTCCTAGAGAAAATAAGACAGAGCATCTATGGTGGCCCAACCCTAATCAGGGTTGTATGATATATCTTTATAGGAGTAACTAATGTAGAGATAGAAACATAATTTCAGAAATATCTCACAATATATATAAATTACACATTAATACTTCCCGCCATGAATGGATTTTGAGGACCTAGCGGGGTTTATGAAAGTGTTGGTGGATTGACATAGAAGCCAAATCAGATCATCGAAATGCATACAAGTCAGATTTTGGATATTATTGCCATGAGATTTTGAACATTGGTCATAGTAAAATAAAGGAAAGATTTTAATTCTCTGTTAATATCTTTGTTAACCTTACTTGACACACCAACCGATAAAGCATACACAAACATGCGCATGAACATTAGATACATGAAAAAAAGAAAGTGATTTGGATTATTTTAGTAAATCGATCCAATTTATGGTACTATGATAAAATTAGAAGTAATTTTAAATCTCTGAGAAACTTTGTGACGAGTGTATGATATTTTAAGTGATGGGGTGACTTGTGTTATGTGCGTATTAAAGGGCTATCTTCAAATTATGTAGTATATACTTTTGCTATTCGTCTTGCAGTGGGCAAATATTTTATACTCTTGGGCCGAAATATGAAATTAAAAAACGCTTTTAATGTCCTTTGTAGTGTAGGGAGATTGAAGATTCATTTATTTAATATAAAGTATTAACTCCAAAGTAGTTAGCATTATTATACCCAATCAAAACAGTCTTAGTTAGATTATATGCCTCCTCCAAGATCAAGCAAAACCAATAAAAAAGAAAACGGCGTGTTTTTTTTTTTTTTTTAAATTATTATAACTGTAAAGGATACTGTATGGTCATTATATGCGTGTGTTAGAATAATTTATGTACAGCACTTTGTTTCTTTGATACAAAAATTGTATATATGATTGCTTTCTTTCACACATTTTCTATTTCCTCCGCCATAACATTACTAATTAAGAATCGTAATGAAAAATTTGTATTATTTGTTAATGGAAAGAAGTTATTGACAACATATGAAGAAACTTGTACAAATATACATATGGAAACAAAGCAGTGTTGCAAATTTTGAATTATCTTTGTAAAGTTTTTTTATAAAATAGACAAAATTAACCGATTTGGGATTTGGGAGGGGGGACGCTTCATATTGGTATCTGCTGCGATGGAAGTGGGTTGCTGTGTTCTACTGTTCTTCATTTTGTTGAATAACATTGAAAGGTGCATGATCTATTTCAATGGTTGTACCTTTCGCAAATTAACCGATTCGTTTTGACATTTCATTCTTCTTTTCTTTTGTGGTTACCTGGAGAAAACATGCTATGTAAAGCCGATATCGCAACCACTGGGGGTTCGCCCTAGTGGCCACTCTTCCAACTTGGAAGGGGGAGGTAAGGGGTTCAAATTCCCACATTCTCAGGGGGGATTGGGGTTGGGACGATTTCATTTCAGGAATGGGTTTCGACTCCCACGCCCTGCAATGAGGTAAGACAAAAGTCTGAGAGTTAGTATTAGAGTAGGACCGACTAAAAAAAAAAAAAAAAAGCTGATATCGCATAGCAGGCTTGTGTGGCATCATCAATGAATTGAATATACTTATTTAGTTTACTTTCGAAGGTCATGAAGGAAAAATTACAAAAAAATCTTAAATCTATAGAACTTCTATCAATTCTGTAATAAATATTTTAAAATGGACAATTTAGTCATTGAATTTTTTAAAATTCATCAATGTAGTCATCCAGCAAATTTTGACTGAAAATTGTTGGCATTGATGTCGCCCGTCCTACATGGCATAACCTGCATTCACGTGAACAAATATTTTAATGTTTTTTTTGAAATTTTAATTAATTTTATCATTATTTTATAATATTTTTCTTTTCTTTTCATTTTCCTTCTTCCTCTACCAATCACTAGGCCTGGGCGATGGCGGGCAACCGGGCACAAGTAATGACTGGCGAGGAATGCCCTTGTTGGTTTCAAGCTAGGTCGCCCTCGCTTGGATCTAGATGGGGGCTGCACAGAGGTGACCCGGATTCTCCTATCACACCCAAAAGTGTTCTCCAAGCACGAAAGTCATTTTTAGGTGTCCGTCCCAAGGATGTTCGTCTAAACATGTGCATAAATACTGATTTTTTCGTCAACACGGATGACTTTTCCTCTGTTAAGTACCCCTCAGCTCAACATCCACAGGAGATGTGATTAAATGCATTAGAAATATTTAGGCATCTCCCATAGATACTTAGGATATTTTTTATGATTTTCTATATCTATTTTGATGTCAAAATTTATAGATTCAAGGGAAAATTCCAAAAAGGGCCCAAGTGTCCTCATTTTCTTACATAAGAGTTTAAAGTGAACCTTATTTCAAATAAAGGTCTGAAGTAGTTATACTTGTTTCAAATAAGAACATAATCAATAACATTTTTGTCATTTTTTTCTTTCTTTCCTTTTTTCTAGTTTTTCTTCCGTCTTCACCGATGGCTAATCGGCCATTGGCAATGCCCACAAAGGGCTAGGTGAGGGTTGCCTTGGGGGAGAGGTCGCCCCTTGTGGGTGTCAGTGAGGTCGATCCTCTCCGGCCCTAGGCCAGGGCTTGACACCCATCGCTGGTAGTAGTCGAGCCCTCACTAGCTCCTATCAACGATGGGTGTCGAGCCTTCGCTGGCCCTAGGCGAGGGCTTGCAAGCCGACCCTTGTTAGATTTGGCGAGGGTGGCCTTGCCCGCAGTCGGTGAAGGCTGACTTCATTGACGGCCACGAGGGTGGCCCTCGCTGGATCAAGGGAAGGCGACCCTCACCCGCTGGCATTGCTAGGGGCGGCTAGCCACCGGCGAAGAAGGGAGAAGGAATAAAGAAAAAGGAATGAAAGAAGAAAAAAAGGAAAATGATGAAAATGTCCTTACCAAGCTCTTATTTGAAACAAGTATAATTACTTCAGCCCTTATTTGAAACAAAATTCATTTTGGGCTCTTATTTTAAAAAATGAAAGTATTTCGAACCCTTTTATGAAATTTTCCCTAGACGCTCCAATTTACTTACAAATTTCAAACTCACGACTGAAAAGAATAGGGTCGAGGAGGTCGGGACCCGACCCCAGACCAAGAACGACAACACAAGGTGGCCATGTCAGTAAAGGCCAATCTTCTTCATCTTCTCTCCATCCTCCTCCTCCTCTCGCTTTGCTCTGTACATCAAGTCATCGCCCACCTCGTATGCTTTTTTTTTTTTGGTAAGGACCTCGTATGCTCTTTTTATGCATTAAACTCCAAAAACTTAGGCACTTACCAAACAGTGCCTAATTATGATTTTTTGTTCCCAGAATCAGTTTGGGAATGGAATTGCGTTTGGTAAAATTTTTGTTCCCGGGAACAGTTTTGGACAAGGATTGAGAATAAAAAAAAATGTGATTCTAGGAATTAAAATAGTGAAAGTCTTCTTCTTCCCTTCCACCATCCCATGACCGCTGTCCACCACCGCTTGCTACCGTCCGTCGCCGCCCATCGCTGGTCGCCGTCCACCAATTCGACAAGCTCACCGGAGGCAAGCCCAGCCATTGGCGAGGTTGAGCCTCGTTGGGAGCCAGGCGAGCCTCACCGCGGTTGGGCGAGGCCCATCCAGCCCTAGCGAGGCTCACCCAGCCCCGGTGAGGCCCGCTTGTCCACTGGCGAGGTCGAGCCTCGCTAGGGCTAGGCAAACCTCACGACACCCAGCCTCGCCGGTGGCCAGACGGGCCTCGCTCAGCCTTGGTGAGGCGCGCCTGGCCACCAGCGGGTGGCCAGGCAAGCCTCGCCTAGCCTCGGCGAGGTCGGCCTAGCCATGGGCAAGGCTCGGCTGATGAGGGCTGACCTCGCCGATGGCCGGCGACACTTTGGTGAGGTCTCCAGCCCTCGTCAAAGAAAAGAAAAAAAAAGGAAAAAAAGTAAAAAAAAATTATTTAAAAGTTGAAATAAATATTAATTTGGAACAGAACCGATGAACACGCTACCAAACGTAATTTTATTTCATAATCAGAAATTTTGAATAGTTACTTAATGCGTTTTTTTTTTAATCCAAAATCAGTTTTCGAAAATAGAATAAATAGTAATGAAAAGCGACCGACTTGATGGATTCTCTTGCCCAATCGCCTCACCTTGCGTCTCCCCCTCTCTCTCCCTCCTCCAATCGCATTTCGGCGGAAAGTTATCCCTTTTCACAAAGAGATGAGACCGACGCACCCTTCTTTTTGGGTTCTCGAGGGGGGGAGGACTTTTGGGTATGGGTTCTTGAAGCCGGGCGTTGGTTGTGCTGGGGTGGGTGGGTGTGTGTGCTGGTCGTGCCAGGTGGTGGGGGAGGAGGCGGGGGCGCTGGAGGTGCGCTTGATGGGGGCGACTGGAGGGCTCATCTGCCGCCCAACTCATGGGAGAGGATCGTCAACAAGATGTGAGTGCCCGCTTCCTTTGCTTGGGCTTTTACAGTTTCCGTGGGGAAAATGTGGGGTTTTACGATGGATCGTTGCTTAGGGACGATTCCCAAGGCTTTAGCAAATATGGTCATGTTATTAGGTCGAGGCACGACATGAATTCTGAGGTAGCTTTCGCTGTAATGTTTTCTCGTTGGATAGTTTAGTCTTGGTTAATTTTCAATAGGGGATTGAAAGGGTATGTAGGCCGGATGCTCTTGTTACATTGGTGATTATATAGCATAAGAAGATGGTTATATTTCTTTCTTGATTGAAATGGATTGTCTTCTATTACCAGGAGGGCTTACCGTAGTATGTAGATGAACATAATAGCAGAAGTAATGCCACGTGGCTTTCTGGTAGGAGAACAGTTACCGGAAGATGGCTGTCGTGCTCGTGACAAAAATTTACTTATCGGAGCCTAAGGATTTTTAGGCGTATCATTGCTTGTAGGTTGCGTTATTTTTTATTAATCTCAAATATATTTAGTTATACAAGCTCTTACTGGAAGAGATACATGGACGATCATCTGATTTTTCCTTCTCCAATTCAATATTGTCAATAAAGTCGTAATAGGTGTTGAAGGCCCAAAGGTTTTCCACAGGAAACCTTTTCTTCACTTACCGTGAGTTGCAATGGTTAAACTCTCACCTGTGCCACGTGTAATAGAAGTAGATGCTATTAATGTGTGTGGGTTTAGGTGTCACCAAAGTTTTATAGGTTTGTGAATTCTTATGTGTGTTATTTTGGATCATTTCCTAGTTGCTTTCTTATCTGGTAGAAAGCTATCCATAATTTGTTGAACGATATGCAAATTCCACTGGATCTTTTTATCTGTTGTCCACTGGATTTTTTTGACTATATTACCTCCTTAACCTCCATTGAGCGCCATGAACTCTGGTGAGCCTTTGACGAAGGCTCCATTGGCTATGTAGGCTCTTTTCCTCTTCTTTTCTCTGCTGTTTGCTTTCTCTGAGACGTTGAAGACTCTTTCCCTCTTTATCTTCTTTGCCGTGTAATTGTGGGGGCTGGTTTCGTTGTAAGAGACCTACAGGGGTAAACGGGTTTTTGTGGAATGACAATCTTTTGAGCTTGTGTTAGAGGCTGAAAAGGAGGAGTTGTTAAGAGCAATGGAGTACGCCAGATGGAGGAGATTGTCGATAGACCTCTCTATTGAGAACTTGAAATGGTGGATGGATTACCATGCGGTTGTAGAACCTGGTAAAACGGGTGTATGGGGAATTAGATGCTGTAGTTGGAACTGGAAGAATTACTGGTGTTTCAAACATGTGGTGGCATTGTAGTGATGTGCAATGAGAACTTATTCGACTTAGTAGTTTGCTTAGTGGGCCAATTTAGTGTTTTGTGCCTGTTTGCTGGTGCAGAGAATGGGGAAGAACGGGTGTTTACAGTGGTGTATGGTCCTGGAGAGGGTAGTGCTGGGAGTTCTTTTGGGGATTAGCTCTCTGATGTTAGAAGTAAATGGGGAGTGCCTTCGGTGATTGGGGGAGACTTCAACATGGTATTATGTACACATGAACAGAATGGGATTGGTACTGACATAGCTTGCATGAGGGAACTTCGGCGAATCTTAGATACCATTTGCCTAATTGGCTTGTCATTGGTAGGTGGGGGATATACTCGGTCCAGGGACGGGGAGGGGCTATCCTTTTCATGCATTGGTCGGTTCCTAGTTTCAACAATATGGGAGGATATCAATCCGAGCTAGATTCAAAATTTGTTACCTTGAGTGACCACCATCCACCATCCAATTGTGTTAGAGGAGATAGGTATTAAATGGGGCCCATCTCCCTTCCGGTTTAAAAAATATGTGGCTCACAGTAGAAGATTTCAAGGAGATAGTTCTCAATTATTGGAAGAATATTTCTTTTAGAGGGTATGCCACCTTTGCTTTTGCTTCGAAGGTATATTCTGAAACAAAAAAGTCATGAGAAGGTTGGAAATGTGGAAAACAAAGTTAAAGAGACAATTTAAGAAGTTGAAAGGCTTGACGATAAGGAGACCGGATGATCTTAATGAAGGAAGAGCGCTTTAGGAGAATGGAATTGAAAAAAACTGTTACTTTGTTGATTCTAATGAAAGAAACCTCCTGGATACATATTTCTCAGGAGATTTGGTTTGATGAGGGTGATAGAAACACGAAGTCCTTCCATAAGATGGCCAATGCTCATAGAAGACAACTTCCTTAGTGAGTTGGAAGTTTTTGGGATGGTTGTTGAAGATGTGGATGCCATGAGTGTGTGGTTATGTAGAATTCTATGCTGATTTATACAGGGAGAGATGTTTCGGGAGACTGTAATTTTGGAGGCTTCCCTTGATCCCGATATGGTTGAGATGCTGCAGATGCCTTTTGTAGAGGAGGAGATTAGAAGGGCAGTCTTGGAGTGTAATTGAGATAAGGCACTAGGTCCTGATGGATTTGCGTTGAAATTGTTCAGGAGAATTGGATAATGTTAGTGAAGACCTTCTGAAGGAGTTCCAGAGTAGGGGGGGAAGTTTGTAGATAATCTAAATTGTACATTCTTAGTTATCATTCCGAAGGAGCCTGGTGGAACGGATGTTAAGGATTTTCAGCCAAATACTTGGCGGGTAACTTGTTGCTGGTCATTTGAAAAGGTTCTACCTCACCTTTTGGGACCTTTTCAAATTGCATTTATGGAAGCTTGTCAAACATTGGATGCTATTCTTACTGCCAATGAGGCGGATGATTGACTTGAGGAAAGAGAAGCAGGAGTGATTTGCAAATACGACATAGAGAAGGCCTATGATCATAAATCATGGGAGTTTTTGTTGTATGTGTAAGAAGAATGGCCATTGGTGACCAGTCATGTAGATGGATTTTAAGAAGCATTTCTTCATAGATTTTCTTGGTTATGGTGAATGGCAGTCCAAGTTGTTTCTTCAAGTGTTCTAGAGATTTAAGGCAGTCCTCTGTCACTTTTGGAACTTGTGTTGGATTTGGAAGTGTTGAGCAAGATGCTGATTAAAGTTACTGGTTAGATTAGTGGTTTCACGGTTGACAATGCTTGTAATGAAGATTCCATAATTCCTTTTTCATTTGTGGATGATGCCATAATTTTCTTGGAGGATGACATCAAACAAAGTTTACACTTGTATGTTTTGAGGCTGTCTTGGGACTGAAAGTGAATTTGGGAAAAAAGTGAAATAACTCCTGTGAGTGAGAATGTAAATTTGCAAGAAATATCTTGGATTCTTGGTCGTAAGGTTGCCAGCGTACCTATAAAGTACTTGGGGTTGCAGTTGGGATCCACTTACAAAGCAAAAGCTGCATGGAATCTAATGATACAAGAGTTGAAAAGAGTTTAAGTGGGTGGAAGATGGCTTATTTGTTCAAGGGAGGTAGATTTATGTGGATGAAGCGTGGGCTTCCTAATCTTCTGATTTGCTTTCTTTATTTGTTTCCAATCCCTATTTCAGTGGCAAAAGGACTTGAGAGCATACAAACAAGTTTCTTTGGGGAGGGATGACAACCCGAGATTTCATTTACTTAATTGGACTATTGTAACACAATCAGTTTCTTTTTTCTTGTTTTTTAAGAGGGGGGGGGGGGGGGGTGGTGGGTGTGGAGAGAGGGGAGGGGGGGTTGGGGGTAAAGTCATTGGTTCTTGTATACAAAGCTTTGCTTGTACAATTGTTGCGGAGATTTAATGGGGAGAAAACTAGCCCTTGAAGGGGGGTACTCGTTGCAAAGTTTGGTTCGGAAGATACAGAGTGGATAACAAAATCTGATGGAGGAACACATGGAGTCAGGCTTTGGAAGCACGTTAGGCAAGGATGAAATGCTTTCGAAAACAGACTTTCCATTAAAGTAGGAAATGGTAGGCATACTATTTTATTTTTGTGCAAGACTAAAGAAGAGAGCATGAATCATTAAGTTTTACAATGTTGCTGGACCAGAAAGATTTGGGCCACAGTTTTTGCAATTTTAGGAGTAAATTGGTTGACCTTAGGCACAGTATGACACAAACTTAGGGCTTGGAGAGGGACTTTCAGTTCGTGTGTCATAAAGAAAATATTATTAAGATGATTCCTCTCCTTGTTTTTTTTAGCTCATTTGGAGAAAAAGGAATAAAAGAGCATTTCAAGGAGTTGAATCCTCGTGGGATTTTTTTAGGGATAATTGTTTGTACACCCTCACTTTTGGTGTAGCGGGAAAGTCCAATGTCACACATAGTTTGGTGGAAATGCTGGAAAGTCTTTGTGCATTATATTGTATATGGGTGTCTTCTGTTTTTAGCCATTTTGTTAGGGGTGGTACCCCCTTGGTACTTCTTAATGAAATCTTATTTATCATTGATGAGAAAATGATTGGCCAGAAATAATTGCAGCTGAAGTGCAAATCTCTTTTGATATGCAGAATGGAGACTTTGAAGAGACATCTTCCTGTTTCTGGTCCAGAGGATTTGCGTGAACTCAATAAAATTGCTGTGAAGTTAGAATGAAAAATTTACGCTTCTGCAACAAGCCAGGTATTCTATGATGTCCATGTCCACCATGTGCGTTTCATTCTCTTCGATCTTATTTTTGATAGCATTTTATGAAGTTTCCCGGGAGCTAGTGCTTACTTATTCTGTATCAAGTTTCTATGTGGATAGAGGATGCATAAACAAACCGGATAGGCTGTGCTTAAAATTTTTTGAAAAGCGTTCTTTTATTGAGAATTCCTATGATGCGTGCATTTATGTAGTAACTGGAATCGTTTAAATATTTAAAATTAGCTTCGCACCAGTGATATCAAGTTTGCTCAGTGCTGTGATATTGTACTGAGTTTTAAGTTATAGTTTCAAATTGATATCTTCTTTATTTTCTTTCTAATTTGATTATTTAATTAGTTGGTCTATTATGAAGTGATTGAGTGATTTCTGCTTCCTTTCCCTTTTAGCCTTACTATTTGAGGAAGATATCTTTGAAGATGTTGAAAATGGAGACAAAGTCTCAGAGTACCTTACCTAATGCTTTGCCATCGGGGAATAGCAGTGAGGAATTGGGTACGACTTAAGTTCCTGTTACTTGATACCATTGATATAGGGATTGGAATTTCTGTTTTGTTATCCCCTTGTATATTTACATATATGTATATTTCGTCTTACACAAATTTTCATTCATGTGCTTGCACTATTTTTTATTTTATTTTATTGATTCATTGTTTTTGAGGGACTTAAGTCCTAAAAATTGTTATGATACAGCATTTGAGTCCTAAAACTTTCATTGTGTGCACTTAAGTCCTAAAATTTGTGATAGTCATCCACTTTAGCTCTTCCATTAGCTCTTTTATGTTTTAGTGGACGGAAAATCCACATGACTTTTTTATTTATTAATGGCCACATAGTATTAAAAGATGCATCTTCCTTCCACTTAAAATTGACAGAATTAATGGAATGAATCAAGTGTATTCAATTGCAAGTATTGTGACTTGAATGCATGAAATGAAAGTTTTAGGACTTAAGCACATTAGCATAACAAATTTTAGGACTGGCCCTGGAATTTTCCTTTTTTTGGGCTTTACATGGTACACATTCCTATACCCACGACAAGCTGTGCTGCTTATTTATAGGGTAAATGCTCCACCGGCACATGGAACTTTTGGTGGATTTTCGTTTTAGTACCCTGAAGTTAATTTCTTTTTGCCATTCTTGCTCATTTGTAACCTTAAATACTCATTTATACCACGGGCAGTGGCACATTTGAATTTCTTTGTTTCATTTGTAACCTATTGATTTAAGAATTGTAAGATCTTGGTTGTTTGCTTCATAGAATCAGATATGCATTTATGAAGAACAAGTTCAACTAGAAAGGGCCAATTGCTTGCATATTTTGTAACTTCCTCCCACATCTTTGCCTCAAAATTTCTTTTTTAAAAGTGAGTCTCTCTTATGGCGTCAAAAGATGCATGCTTGCAAAAGATAATTTACATTACTCTTTTATTCTTTTGTTTCTTTAAGATTTCAAGATCACTTCATGTACATGAACTTCACAGAGATTTTTATTTAGTACTTGCCGAAAAGAAAATGAGTGAGTAATTGTTTGTCTGTTTTTGCATATCCATTATCCATCTAGTATCACTTGCTCAGAAAGTTTCAATTTGAAGTAATTAAAGGTCGTCCTCGGGGTGCATCTATCCCTCATTCCTTTAATCTTTCTTTGCTATTTGCATTTGCTGCTGCTATGCATGTATCGATCCGGTTTCTTGATGCACTAACATAACTTGTATACATTGTATGTCATCTTAAGTTATGCATCCAAAAAATCAAGGCCAAAGCCAACCAAATCTTAATTCCTTAGCTGTGGATCAGCCTCAAGCAAATCAACAGTAGTTAGTTTGGAAAACTCAGAATAATTGTTCCTTCTGAAGTTCAGGTTGGTTTGGCCTGCCCATTAATCTAATAAGTTAGCCTCCACTCCTCTAATCAAATCTCTCCCTCTGTCTCTTCCTCATTTTCTCTGCTGCTTGTTCCTCTTCTGCAATTTCTCTGCAAATTCTCATACTCCGGTGGACTTTGTTGCTCTCTCGCTCTTCCATTCTTTGTAATGCCTCCATTCCCTAAGTAGCTCAAGCTTTCCTCTGGGTTTTCGATCTCAATTCCTTCACGTGCTATCTCTTGGTTCGCTTTTGATTTATCTTTTTTTTCTTTTTTTGAAGAAAAGCCATGGGACTTTTTAGGGTTTAGTTACTTTCCTTATGTGCTGATAAGAGTTTATATAGTCTTTTTGTCACATTTCTTGCCAACCTTACTCTTCATCATCATCAGCAGGCAAACGTGCTCGGTTACCTCCTTCCAATCAAGATGAAAGGCGAAACTCAGTGGATTACATCAGCGAATTGCCCGACGCCATAATCCTTCATATCTTCTCCTTCATGACCACAAAAGACGCTGTCAAAACCAGTGTCTTGTCCAAGCGATGGCGTTCCACTTGGACCTCTAATCAGTATATGAGTTTCTCTTTGCCCCTTGGCAGTATCCTGAAGAGCTTCATCACTTTCGTTGACTCGGTGCTGTTACGCTGCACCGCAATTAAGGCAAAAAGATTCCTCTATGATGGTCCTTGTTTCGCCTTGATACAATCAAGTCTTGATAGGTGGCTCCAGTTTGCCATCAAGCACGGTGTTGAAGAGGTATCAGTAAACCTGCGTTACTTGCGCTACAAAGATTTTCTGTTGCCGCGAATCTTGTTCTGCTGCACCACGCTGGTGAATTTGCATGTGTCCCAATGCTGTTTTAGGGCGTTCGGCACTGTGAATTGGTGTTTGCTGAAGACATTGCGCATTGATTATGCAAAGTTGAACAATGATGGGATGATGAGAGTTTTGAGTGGCAGCCCTGTTCTAGAGTTCCTTGAGTTGAAAAGTTGCATGGGCGTCAAGCACATCATGGTTGAATCAAAAAGTTTTAGAGAGTTGGTGATTGATTCTCATGTGTTTCGTGGTCGAGCTTCGATGCTGAAAATTTCGGCCCCACATCTTCTCAAATTGCGTCTATTGGGCAATTCTCGAGGGGGAAAGTTTAGACTAGATGAAGTATCTTCCTTGATTGAGGCTGAGTTAAATTTCAACATGAAAATTGCACTCGATAAGGTTAAGGCTCGTGCCAATCTTGTCAAGGGGCTTCTCAAGAGGCTGCATCATGTCATGAAATTAGTGATGGGAAGCTGGTGCCTTCAGGTGCAAGCCGATTCTTTTAGCCCTATTATTCCTGGTTCAAGTTGCAGACATGCATTACACATTCTGCCATTTGATTAGGCTAAATTGTGAGATTGTTTATTGGTGCTTGATGATACCATGCTCAAATAATTGTTATTTCAGAGAAACCTTGTCATCTTATCAACAGAATTTTTGCTGGATAAGGCTCTTTTCCTTTTCATAAAAGAGCTTTTCACACCTAAGCTGATATGACCTTTATGGGTCCAGCATTACATTGGCTTCGATAAGACTAAAATCTGATGTCCTTGTTTGCTCATTCGTTTGGTCTGTTGGCTATTGTGAGAGGTCTTTGGAATTGCAAGCATGTCTTATATTTAATCTTCTTTAGTGCTTAGAGAAAGTAAAGTGATCAGTTTCTGCTTCTCTCACCACAATGATGTGCTTAGGTGCTGTTGCTAATGGAGGAGAGAGATATGTCTCTTCCATCCTTAGAATGTCGGCATCTGATATTACTCGGCACAGCAGGTCATGAGGGAGCTCCTGAGGCTATAGTGAAAATACTCGAAAGTACGCGGCTCTTGGAGAAGTTATTCTTACAAACAACTTGCACCCCCAATTCTGCGGTACACGGCTGCTAGAACCCTCTCAGTTCACTGGGTTAATTTAACACCAGATTTGCTTGAACATATACAGATTGTGAATTTTAGCCTTGGCCGCGTATAAACCTGTCATTTCTTTTCTTCTCGTGATTGAAAATTATTTTTGTCCCTGTCTATTTAATTGACATTTTGGATTCTCAATAGATTTATATTTCTCTTGGTGTTGTAAATGCTATATTATACTCTCAGAGCTCGATATTTGTCTCATCTAGTTCCAAATGTGTATCTCCTCCTTAGTCATGATGTTGTACATCTGCAGATTGAGTTGAATGCGGAGAGTGTAGGCCATCGCATCTTTGCTGGAGAAGAATTTTGGAATTTGGTAAGGGGGAGGATCTATCAGTGTTTGATGCATCTCAAGCATGTTGAGATTGTTGATCGCGGTGCCAATCTGCTGGCATGGGAACCTGTTCTTTCCCTGCTCAAGTTTCTCCTCCAGAATGCACTTTGGCTGGACGAAATAGTGATCAACAGTACCAATTCCAAATCATCCCAAGCATTTGAACCGTCACCGCTGCTTGAAGTGGCCCGGATTCTTCAGTCGCACCCAAAGTGTTCTCCAAGGGCCAAGGTCATTCTAAGATATCCTTTCCAAGGATGTCCGTCTGTGTAAATCCTGATCATTTCGTCAACACCGGTGACTTCTTTTTCTCCGTTTTGTACCCCTGAATTTTAGCTTAACATTTTCAGGAGATGTAATTGTATGTACCTGTCGCAAATTAACCGATTCGTTTTGACTTGTCGTTCTTCTTTTCTTTTGTGGTGGTAGAACTTTCAGTCCTCTTACTGGGAGAGAGCATGCTATATAAAGCTGATATTGCATAGCATGCTTGCGTGGTGTCTTCGATGAATTGAATATCCTTATTTAGTTTACTTTCAAAGATAATGAAGGGAAAATTACCAAAAATGTTCTAACTCTGTAGAATTTGTGTCAATTTAGTAATAAACATTTTAATTTGGTGTACTTGCTACCTTTTGGCTGTTTTCTTTGCCGTGTTTGTGTGTCTTGCGGGTTGGCTGGTTTTGCTGCTGTTTTGGCGATCCTTTTCCATCCCTGCACCCTTCCACTCGCTATGACTCTTTGTCATTTTGAGTGTAAGTTTTGGTGCCGCGATTACCTTTTGTATAGTTTGGTTAAAGCTCAATAAATTTCTTACTTAAAAAAAACATTTTAATTTAGCCAATTTAGTTATAGAACTTTTAAAAAAATTGTCAATATAGTCCATCTGATCAATTTTGATGAGAAATTATTGGAATTGATGTTGCCCGTCGTATGTAGTATGGCCTGCACTCACATGAACAAAATTTTGAATTTTTTTTTGAATTTTTAATTATTTTTAGTATAATTTTATAATTTTTATTTTTATTTTCTTTTTCCTTCTTCCTCTACCGATCATTAGGCTTTGACAATGGCTGGCAACCGGGCACAAGCAACTGGCAAGGGTCGCCCTTACTGGTCTCAAGCAATGTCGCCCTCGCCTGGATCTAGATAGGTGCTGTTGGAAGTGACTTGGATTCTTCTATAAAACCCAAAGTGTTCTCCAAGCCTGAAGGTCATTCTTAGGTATCCGTTCCAAGGATGCTCGTCTAAACTTGTGCAAAAATACTGATTTTTTCATCAACCCCGGAGTTTTGGCTTAACATCCACAAGAGATGTGATTAAATGCGTTAGAAATATTTAGGTATCTCCCATAGATACTTAGGATATTTTTTATGATTTTCCATATCTATTTTGATGTCAAAATTTACAGAAATTCTAACTTGGTATCAAAAGCAAGGCAGTGCTATTCCTTTCGCGGAATGTGCATCTACCCCCTATTAGTCAAAATTCCACGCCAAGGGAAGATACTTGAAATAAAAACTCCCTTTCTGTTTGTTCAACTAGAAACTTTTAGCTCAGCTTAATATTATTTCATGAAGTTACAACGCGTCAGTCTCGAAAAGCAGCTAGTAAGGTTGATTACCTAAGTGAACAGCACAGGTTCACAAGTCCTCACTCTTGCCTTGTACCAACATTCCAAAAGTTTTATGAAGCGCATCATCTTTGAAATATACTCTCTTTGTATGCATTGAACTAGAAGAATCCACAATCTCACTCAAAGATTCATGGAAGTACAAGAGTTGGATTATGGTTGTAGGATTTATCTGTCATAAAAGAACAAGTTTGTTGGTAAAAGGTTGTGATTAAGTTACTAACATTTTTCTACAAAAAAAAAAAAAACTATTTTTTATTTTATTATTTCCGAATTTTCAACTTCTGCAATAAGTTATAAAAATTTATTTGACAGAAGAACAGCCTAAGTGCCATAACTTGGCATGCGAGGACACTTAAGTGCCATAACTTTAAAATGGTACACTTAAATGCCAGTTTTAAAGTTAAATGAAACACTTAAGTGCCACTCCGGCGAAAATCCGGTCAAATGGCTGACGTGACAATTTTCCGGCGAATTTGGTCCAAAATAGCGTCGTTTTGCACGCTAACCTAGCGAGAAAATGCAAAAACGACGCCGCTTTGTGTCTGATGTGTAAATAATAATATAAAAATTAATTGAATTAGATTTAAACTTAATTTTATTTAAAATATTCTAAAAATTTTAAAAATTTTAAGAAAAATTAAAAAAAAAAAGAAAAAAAAAAAGGGGAGTTCGAAGGGGGTGGCTGAGGGCTGAGCCCTTGCCGCTGCCGCCTCCCTGCCATCGCCGAGAAGGGCCGGCGATGGAGGGGGGAGGGTCGGCTGAGGTCGCTGGCCCTTGGCTGACTGGCGACGAGGGCCGCGAGCCCTCGCCGCTGGTTGGCCGACGTCCCCGGCCCCTGGTCAGGGCTCGGCGACCTCGGTCGACCCTCCCCACTCGGTTGCCGGCCCTTCTCGGCGGAGACGGGGAGGTGGCGAGGGCCCGCGAGTCCTCGCTAGATCTGGTAAGGGCTGCGACCCTCGCCTCAGATCTGAGGGAGGGCTCGCATGGGGCGAGGGTCGCGGGCCCTTGCTGCCTCCCCGCCACCACCAGGAAGGGCCAGGGACGGAGTGGGGAGGGTCGACTAGGGTCGCCGGGCCCTGGTCAGGGGCTGGCGAGGCCGGCCGACCGGTGGCGAGGGCCTGCGAGCCCTCGCCCAGATCTGGGGCAAGGGTCGCGGCCCTCGCCGCCAATAGGCTGGGGGCCGGCGACCCCGGCCGACCCTCCCCCCTCCATCGCCGGCCCTTCCCGGCAACGGTGAGGAGGCGGTAGTGGCGAGGGCTCAGCCCTTAGCTGCCCCCTTCGACCTCCCCCTTTTTTTTTTTTTTTAATTTTTCTTACTTTTTAGAATATTTTAAATAAAATTAAGTTTAAATCTAATTTAATTAATTTTTATATTATTATTTACATTTCAGACACGAAACGACGTCGTTTTTGCATTTTCTCGTCACGTCAGCGTGTAAAACGACACTGTTTTGGACTAAACTCGCCCAAAAATTGCCACGTCAGCCATTTGGCCGGATTTTCGCCAGAGTGGCACTTAAGTGTTTCATTTAACTTCGAAACTAGCACTCAAGTGTACCATTTTGAAGTTATGGCACTTAAGTGTTATCCCGTGTTAAGTTATGGCACTTTAGGTGTCCCAAACTCAAATTTATTTGCATAATTTGCAATTTTAGAGTTATATCTCCACTCTGGTATCGAACTACTAATTCTAATTTAAAAGATTTACCAACCATCACCATTCAAGTTACCAAATAATTTGAAGATACCAAATCTTATTGGATTGAATTATCAATATTTTTGTGGTTGTTTTCAAATTATTAACTTTTAATTTAGTAGCTTGTTATGTTTTAAATTAACAAATTCTTACATAAAATTATAAACCATAATTTCAGTAACTCACAAAATTAACCCAAATTTGAGTGACATACAAACTTTTTTTTGGTGATTGATTTCCATTTATATTTGAGTAACTTATTGATATTTACTTGGTTTACTTGGTTGTGCCGACAAAAGCGCATTATTTTTATTGTTTTAAGGGAAAATTCCAAAATGGGACTCGAAGTGCCCTCTTTTTCTCAAATAAGGGCTCGAAGTAGATATTGTTTTAAATATGGACCCGAAGTGCCATCATTTTCTCAAATAAGAGCCTGAAGTGGATATTGTTTCAAATGAAGACCTAAAGTGGTTATGTTTGCTTCAAATAAAGACCCGACTTTTTGGCAATTAAGAGTATTTTTGTCATTTGCCATTTTCTGCCTTTTTTCCTTCCTTTGTTTCTTTCCTTTTTTTTTTTTTTTTGGTTCTTCTCCTTCCTCTTTGCTAGTGGCCGGTCAACCACCGGCAATGCCCACAGAGGGTTGGGCAAGGGTCACCCTCACTGCTGAGGGCCACCCACACCGGCCACAGGCGAGGGATGGCCTTGCTGGCCCTTTCTAGTAGCTAGTGAGGGCTGACCTTGTAGATGGCCCCTAGGTGAGGGTCGCCACACCCAAGTGACACAATCCCTCGCTTGTGGCTGGAGTGGGTGGCCCTCTCTGGCGAAGGCGACCCTCGCCTAGCCCTTTGTGGCATCACCGATAGTCGGCAACCATTAACGAAGAGGAAGAAAAAGAACCAAAAAAAAGGGGGGGAAATGCCAAATGATGAAAATACCCTTGACCGGTCGAAAAATTTAGCTATTCGCAATCGGCGAGGTTAGGTCCTTACTTTGAAACAACCAAAGCCACTTCAGGCCTTTATTTGAAACAACCGAAGCCACTTTAGGTCCTTATTTAAAACAAAGTCCACTTCAGGCTCTTATTTGAGAAAATAAAAGCACTTTGGGTCATTTTTTTTGAAATTTTCCCTTGTTTTAAAATTGCAAACATTTATTTGCGTAACTAATTTAACAACGATTTAGAGGTACAAACTCTTATATCAAACTACTAACTTTGATACCAAATTAATGGCCTTAATTTAAATCATTAACCGACTTTAATATGATTGCTTTACCTTCACTTTGTATTATCCACTTGTTTCTTCGTAACCTTTACTTCATTGTTTCTAAATTACCAAATTTTATCTCCAATAGATACTAAGATTTTCAAGCTAAAGTTGTTATCAAATTACCGATCTTAATTTAACTGACTTGCCAATTGTTTTCTGATAAGTTACCAACTAGTTTAAGGTTATTAACTTCTACCCGTTTGATTTATCTAAGTTTTTTCGATTGTCCTCATAATAAATAAGAATGTATTTGATTGTTTCAAAATTATTTCATAATAAGTAACTTATCTATTTGCATAACTTACTAATGTTTTAAATTTAACAACTCTTATATCAAATTGCCAACCTTAATTTGAGTGGTTTAAGAGGATTTTCTCGATTCTTTATTACTAGATTTAGGTTGTCAATTCTTATTTGAGTAACCTATCAATATTTATTATGATGTTCTGACAAAGAGAAAAAGGAAAAATGAAGTATATGATTCCGACTCTTGTGATAACTTATCAACTTTTATATGTATAAACAAAAAAATGAGTCTCTACTTACTTACCAAAAAAAAAAAAAAACAAAACAAAACAAAAAAAATGAGTCCTACCTTGTGTTATCTATGAACCTATAACTTCTTGGGAAGAGATAGATGTACATGATCATCTCAATGTTTTGCAAATTTGATCATTTTATTTAGGGGATAGCTACAGGATTATTGTACGAAGGAGTTTGGTTGCGGTATTAATTTCTGCTTGCGCTAGCAATTAGTATTTCCTCGAAGCCTGGCTAATAAGACTTAATCTCACTGGCTATCTTTGCAAAGCCTTGATGTTAATTAGCGTTAGATGAGAGAGAGCACACATTTTGCGCATTAAAAGAATGTAAAAAACAAATGAAATGTGTCTAATAGAAACATAATTATAAAATAATGTCGTCAGTTTACAAAAATAATGATTGATTTATAAACTAGAAGTATTTTCTTTGTTTAATTTTTTTAATACAAATTGTTGTATTTTTAATTGATTTATTATTTCAAGTGATGAAGTGATGAAGTGATATATTTTGGTTAGATGAAGTGATATATTTTATAAATTATATGATTTTTCTTAAGACAAGTAGAGCCCGTGCTCATTTAGATTTAAGGAAAAATTTCAAAAAGGGGCTCCAAGCGTTCTCATTTTCTTAAATAAGAGCTTGAAGTGGACCTTATTTCAAAGAAGGGCTCGAAGTAGTTATACTTGTTTCAAATAAGAGCCTAGTCGAGGACATTTTCATCATTTTCCTTTTTTTTTCTTCTCTTTTTCATCTTTCCTTCCTTTTTTTGGTTCTTCTTCCTTCTTTGCCTGTGGCCAACCGGGCATCGATAATGCCCGCAACAAGCTAGGTGAGGGTTGCTCTCGGTTGATTCGGCGAGGTTCGCCTCACCCTCTGATGAGGACAGCCTCACCTTGGGGGAGAGGCCACCCTTTGCAGCCGTCAGCGAGGTCAGCCCTCACTGGCTGCTCAACGCCTATCGTCGAGCCCTCACTTGTTGTCGGCAATGGGCATCGAGCCCTTGTTGGCCCTAAGAGAGGGCTTGCAAGCCGACCCTCACCAAATTTGGCAAGGTGGCCTTGCTCGCAGCCAATGAGGGCTAACCTTGCTAATGGCCGCAACGGTGGCCCTTGCTGGATCGAGTGAGGGCAACCTTTGCCCAGCCCTTTACAGGCATTGTTGGATGTCGGTTGGCCATCGGCGAAGAAGGGAGAAGAAGGACTAGAAAAAAAAGGGAGGAAAGAAGGAAAAAAGAAAAAAAAGAAAAGAAAAATGACGAAAATGTCATTGACCATACCCTTATCACTTCATGCATTTATTTGAAAAAATGAGGGCATTTCGGGCATTTTCTCGAAATTTTCCCTAGATTCAGTGCTCCAATTTACTTAAAAATTTCAAACTCATGGCTGAAAAGAATCGGGCTGAGGAGGCCGGCACCCGACCCGACCCCACCCGACCCGAGACCAAGAACGACAAGACAAAAGGGGAACAGACAAGGTGGCCAAGTCAGTAACGGCAAATCTTCTTCATCTTCTCTTCCTCCTCCTCTCGCTTTGCTCTGTACATTGCGAGTCATCGCCCACCTCGTCTGCTCTTTTTATGCAATAAACAAAAAGTCTCCCAAAAACCCAATGCACCCTCTTCAGGCTCGAAGAATATAGTAATGAAAAGCGACCCGCTTGATGGATTCTCTTGCCCAATCGCCTCACCTTGCGTCTCCCCCTCTCTCTCCCTCCTCCCATCGAATTTCGGCGGAAATTTATTCCTTCTCGTCCAAGAGGTAAGACCGACGCACCCTTCCTTTTGGGTTCTCGAGGGGGGGGAGGACTTTTGGGTCTGGGTTCTTGGAGCCGGGCGTTGGTTGTGCTGGGGTGGGTGGGTGTGTCTGCTGGTTTCTTGTTTATTGCTTTGTGTTTTGAGTCTCGTGCGGTTGTTGGGTGTTGAGGTTTCTGAGGAGTGGACTTGATGGATAACGCTGGCTGGAGGCCGATGCTGCTGCCGCCGGGTGGTGGGGGAGGAGGCGGGGGCGCTGGAGGTGCGCTTGATGGGGGCGACTGGAGGGCTCATCTGCCGCCCAACTCACGGGAGAGGATCGTCAACAAGATGTGAGTGCCCGCTTCCTTTGCTTGGGTTTTGATCCTTTTCATAGGGAAAAATGTGGGGTTTTACGATGGATCGTTGCTTGGGGACGATTCCCAAGGGTTTAGCACATATGGTCATGTTATTTGGTCGAGGCGCCACAAGGATTCTGAGGTAGCTTTCGCTGTAATGTTTTCTCGTCGGATGGTTTAGTCTTGGTTAAGTTTCAATATGGGATTTAGCGGGTATGTAGGCCGGTAGCTCTTGTTACATTGGCGATTATGTAGCATAAGAAGATGGTTAAATTTCTTTCTTGTTTGAAATGGATCGTCTTCTTTCACCAGCAGGGTTTATCATAGCGTGTGGATGAACATAATTGCAGCAGTAATGCCATGTGGCTTTCTGGTAGGAGAACAGTTACTGGATGATGGCTGTTATGCTCATGACAAAAATTTACTTATCCGGAGCCTAGGGAATTTTAGGTGTCTTATTGCTTGTAGGTTGCGTTATTTTTTATTAATCTCGAATATATTTAGTTTATATAAGCTCTTACTGGAAGAGATACATGGATGTATCATCTGATTTTCCCTTCTCCAATTCAATATTCTCACTGAAGGCCCAAAGGTTTTCCACAGGAAACCTTTTCTCACTTACCTTGAGTTGCAATGGGTCAAATCCCACCCGTGCCACCTGTAATAGAAGTAGATGCTATTAATGCGTGTGGGTTTAGGTGTCACCAAAGTTTTATAGGTTCGTGAATTCTTATGTGTGTTATTTTGGATCATTTCTCAGTTTGCTTTCTTATCTGGTAGAAAGCTATTCATAATTTGTTGAATGATATGCAAATTCCACTGGATCTTTTTATCTGCTATCCATTGGATTTTTTGACTATATTAGGATTATGTAATTTCAGCTCTGTTATACATTGGATTTTGTGATCATCTCCGGCAAACCTTTTCTTTTGACCTTTCATCCTTTTCTTGCCCACTCTTAACTCCTGACCCTCTTCCAGCTCTCGACCCTCTGTTTTCAGGCTCTAGCAACCTCCTTAACCTCCATTGGGCGCCATGAACTCTGCTGAGCCTTTGACAAAGGCCCCATTGGCTATGTAGGCTCTTTTCCTCTTCTTTTCTCTGCTGTTTGCTTTCTCTGAGACGTTGAAGACTCTTTCCCTCTTATCTTCTTTGCCGAGTAATTGTTGAGGCTGGTTTTGTTGTAAGAGACCTACAAGGGTAAAGGGGTTTTCTTTTGAGCTTGTGTTAGAGGCTGAAAAGGACTTTTTAAGAGCAACAGAGTATGCCAGATGGAGGAGATCGTCGATATACCTCTCTTTTGAGAACTTGAAATGGTGGATGGATTACCGTGCAGTTGTAGAACCTGGTAAAACAGGTGTATGGGGAATTAGATGCTGTAGTTGGAACTGGAAGAATTACCGGTGTTTCAAACATGTGGTGGCATTGTAGTGATGTGCAATGAGAACTCATTCAACTTAGTAGATTGCTTAGTGGTTCAATTTAGTGTCTTGTGCCTGTTTGGTGGTGCAGAGAATGGGGAAGAGCAGGTGTTTACAGTGGTGTATGGTCCTGGAGAGGGTAGCGCTGGGAGTTCTTTCGGGGATTAGCTCTCTGATGTTAGAAGTAAATGGGGAGTGCCTTCGGTGATTGGGGGAGACTTCAACATGGTATTATGTACACATGAACAGAACGGGATTGGTACTGACATAGCTTGCATGAGGGAATTTCGGCAAATCTTAGATACCATTTGCCTAATTGGCTTGTTGTTGGTAGGTGGGGGATGTACTCGGTCCAGGGATGGGGAGGGGCTATCCTTTTCATGCATTGATTGGTTCCTAGTTTCAACAATATGGGAGGATATCGATTTGAGCTAGATTCAAAATTTGTTACCTTGAGTGACCACCGTCCACCATCCAATTGTGTTAGAGGAGATAGGTATTAAATGGGGCCCCTCTCCCTTCCGGTTTGAGAATATGTGGCTCACAGTAGAAGATTTCAAGGAGATAGTTCTTATTTATTGGAAGAATATTTCTTTTAGAGGGTATGCCAGCTTCCCTTTTGCTTCGAAGGTATATTCTGAAACAAAAAAGTCATGAGAAGGTTGGAAATGCGGAAAAAAAAATTAAAGAAACAATTTAAGAAGTTGAAAGGCTTGACGATAAGGAGACCGGATGACCTTAATGAAGGAAGAGTGCTTTAGGAGAATGGAATTGAAAAAAACTATTACTTTGTTGATTCTAATGAAAGAAACCTCCTGGATACATATTTCTTAGGAGATTTAGTTTGATGAGGGTGATAGAAACATGAAGTCCTTTCATAAGATGGGCAATGCTCATAGAAGATATAACTTCCTTAGTGAGTTGGAAGTTTTTGGGATGGTTGTTGAAGACGTGGATGCCATGAGTGTGTGGTTATGTAGAATTCTATGCTGATTTATACAGGGAGAGATGTTTCGGGAGACCATAATTTTGGAGGCTTCCCTTGATCCCAATATGGTCGAGATGCTGCAGATGCCTCTTGTAGAGGAGGAGATTAGAAGGGTAGTCTTGGAGTGTAATGGAGATAAGGCACTAGGTCCTGATGGATTTGCGTTGAAATTGTTCAGGAGAATTGGAGAATGTTAGTGAAGACCTTCTAAAGGAGTTCCAGAGTAGGGGGGAAGTTTGTAGATAATCTAAATTGTACATTCTTAGTTATCATTCCTAAGGAGCCTGGTGCGACAGATGTTAAGGATTTCAGCCAAAAGCTTGGCGGGTAGCTTCTTGCTGGTCACTTGAAAAGGTTCTACCTCACCTTGTGGGACCTTTTCAAATTGCTTTTATGGAAGCTTGTCAAACAGTGGATGCTATTCTTACTGCCAATGAGGCGGATGATTGTCTTGAGGAAAGAAAAGCAGGAGTGATTTGCAAATTCGACATGGAGAAGGCCTATGATCACGGATCATGGGAGTTTTTGTTGTATGTGTAAAGAAGAATGGCTATTGGTGACCAGTGGTGTAGATGGATTTTAAGATGCATTTCTTCATCGACTTTCTTGGTTATGGTGAATGGCAGTCGAAGCTGTTTCTTCAAGTGTTCTAGAGATTTAAGGCAGTCCTCTGTCACTTTTGTTTTTTGTGTTGGATATGGAAGTGTTGAGCAAGATGCTGATTAAAGCTACTGGTTAGATTAGTGGTTTCACGGTTGACAATGTTTCTAATGAGAATTCCATAATTCCTTTTTCATTTGCGGATGATGCCATAATTTTCTTGGAGGATTAAATCAAACAAATTTTACACTTGAGAAGCACACTGTTATGTTTTGAGGCTGTCTTGGGACTAAAAGTGAATTTGGGAAAAAAATGAAATAACACCTATGAGCGAGAATGCAAATTTGCAAGAAATGTCTCGGATTCTTGGTTGTAAGGTTGCCAGCGTACCTATAAAGTACTTGGGGTTGCAGTTGGGATCCACTTACAAAGCAAAAGCTGTGTGGAATCTAATGATACAGAGATTTGGAAAGAGTTTAAGTGGGTGGAAGATTGCTTATTTGTTCAAGGGAGGTAGACTTATGTGGATGAAGTGTGGGCTTTCTAATCTTCTGGTTTGCTTTCTTTATTTGTTTCCAATCCCTATTTCATTGGCAGAAGGACTTGAGAGCATACAAAAAAAGTTACTTTGGGGAGGGATGATAATCCGAGATTTCATTTAGTTAATTGGAGTATTGTAACACAATCAGTTGTTTTTTTTTTTTTTTGGGGGGGGGGGGGGTGTAAAGTCATTGGTTCTTATATATAAAGCTTTGCTTGTACAATTGTTGTGGAGATTTAATGGGGAGAAAACTAGCCCTTGAAGGGAGGTACTCGTTGCAAAGTTTGGTTTGGAAGATGCAGAGTGGATAACAAAATCTAATGGAGGAACACATGGAGTCAGGCTTTGGAAGCACATTAGGCAAGGATGGGATGCTTTTGAAAACAGACTTTCCATTGAAGTGGGAAATGGTAGGCATACTATGTTGCGGGGTGACATGTGGTGTGGAGACACTGCTTTCAAAGACTTATTCCCAGATGTGTGTGCACCAGAAACAAGAGAGCTAGGATGGCTGATTGTTGGAAGACTGACAACAGGGAAACGGTGTGGTAAATTAATATCTTACATGGGGCTCAAGATTAGAAGCTCGAAGCTTTCTTGAATATTTTTGAGTTATTGTATCGAGCAATGTTAGATGTGAGGACGATAGGCTATGGACGAATGTTGTCCCTCTGGAACTTTTTCTGTCAAAGCCTACTATTCCGATCTCTGTTCTACTCAGATGCAATTACAACAGAGCACACTTTTCCCGTGGAAATCTATTGGGAAAGTCGAGTTTCAATTGAAGGATTCTTTTTTTGCTTGGCAAGCTACTTGGGGATGTATTCTTACTTCGGATAATCTTTAGAAGCGAGGAAAAATACTGGCTAATAGCTTTTTTTTTTTTTGGTGCAAGACTAAAGAAGAGAGCATGAATCATTAAGTTTTACAATGTTGCTGGACCAGAAAGATTTGGGCTACAATTTTGCAATTTTAGGAGTAAATTGGTTGACCTTAGGCACAGTATGCCATGAACTTTGGGCTTGGAGAGGGACTTTCAGTTCGTGTGTCATAAGAAAATATTACTAAGATGATTCCTCTCCTTGTTTTTTTAGCTCATTTGGAGAAAAAGGAATAAAAGAGCATTTCAAGGAGTTGAATCCTCATGATATTTTAAGGGATAATTGCTTGTACACTCTCACTTTTGGTGTAGCGGGAAAGTCCAATGTCACACATAGTTTGGTGAAAATGCTGGAAAGTCTTTGTGCATTATACTGTATATGGGTGTCTTCTGTTTTTGGTCATTTTGTTAGGGGTGGTACCCCCTTGGTACTTCTTAATGAAATCTTATTTATCATTGACGAGAAAATGATTGGCCAGAAATAATTGCAGCTGAAGTGCAAATCTCTTTTGATATGCAGAATGGAGACTTTGAAGAGACATATTCCTGTTTCCGGTCCAGAGGATTTGCGCAAAATCAATAGAATTGCCGTGAAGTTCGAGGGAAATTTTTATGCTTCTGCCACAAGCCGGGTATTATATGATGTCCATGTCCACTGTGCGCATTTCATTCTCTTTGATCTTATCTTTGATAGCATTTTATGAGGTTGCCCGGGAGGTAGTGCTTACTTATTCCGTATCAAGTTTCCATGTGGATAGAGGATGCATAAACAAACCGGATAGGCTTGTGCTTAAAAGAATTTGAAAAGCATTCTTTAATTGAGAATTCCTATGATGCGTGCATTTATGTAGTAACTGGAACTGTTTAAATATTTAAAATTAGCTTTGCACCAGTGATATCAGGTTTGCTCAGTGCTGTGATATTGTACGGAGTTTTAAGTTGTAGTTTCAAATTGATATCTACTTTATTTTCTTTCTAATTTGAATTTAATTAGTTGGTCTATTATGAAGTGATTTAGTGATTTCTGCTTCCTTTCCCTTTTAGTCTTATTATTTGAGGGAGATATCTTCGAAGATGTTGAAAATGTGGATAGAGTCTCAGAGTACCTTACCTAATGCGCCATCTAACTCTGCGGGGAATAGCAGTGAGAACTTGGGTACGATTTAAGTTCCTGTTATTTGATACCATTGATATAGGAATTGGAATTTCTGTTTTGTTATCCCCTTGTATATTTACATATATGTATATTTCATCTTACACAAATTTTCATTCATGTGCTTGCACAATTTTTTTTTTTTTGACTCATTGTTTTGAGGGACTTAAGTCCTAAAAATTGTTATGATATAGCATTTGAGTCCTAAAACTTTCATTGTGTGTGCTTAAGTCCTAAAATTTGTGATAGTCATCCACTTTAGCTCTTCCATTAGCTCTTTTATGTTTCAGTGGACGGAAAATCTACATGGCTTTTTTATTTATTAATGGCCACATAGTATTAAAAGATAATAAAAAAAGTCGTGGCATCTTCCTTCCACTTAAAATTGATAGAATTAATGGAATGAATCAAGTGTATTCAATTGCAAGTATTGTGACTTGAATGCATGAAATTAAAGTTTTAGGACTTAAGCACATTAGCATAACAAATTCTAGGACTGGTCCTCGAATTGTCCTTTTTTTGGGCTTTACATGGTACACATTTATATACCCACGACATGCCATGCTGCTTATTTATAGGGTAAATGCCCCACTGGCACATGGAACTTTTGGTGGATTTTGGTTTTAGTACCCCGAAGTTAATTTCTTTTTGCCATTCTTGCTAATTTGTAACCTCAAAACACATTTATACCATGGGCAGTGGCACATTGGAATTGCTTTGTTTCATTTGTAACCTATTGATTTAAGAACCATAAGATCTTGGCTGTTTGCTTCATAGAATCAGATATGCATTTGTGAAGAAGAAGTTCAACCAGAAAGGGCCAAACACTTGCATATTTTGTAACTTCCTCCCACTTATTTGCCTCAAAATTTCTGAGTCTCTCTTACGGCGTCAAAAGATGCATGCCTGTAAAAGATAATTCACATTACTCTTTTTATTTTTTTGTTTTCTTTAAGATTTCAGGACCAATTCAAGTACATGAACTTCACAGAGATTTTTATTTAGTACTTGCTGAAAAGAAGTGAGTGAGTGATTGTTTGTCTGTTTTTGCATATCCATTATCCATCTAGTGTCACTTGCTCAGAAAGCTTCAAGTTATAGTAATTAAAGGTCGTCCTCAGGGTGCATCTATCCCTCATTCCTTTAATCTTTTTTGCTATTTGCATTTGCTGCTGCTATGCATGTATTGATCCAGCTTCTTGATGCGCTGACATAACTTGTATATATTGTATGTCATCTCAAGTTATGCATCCAAAAAATCAAGGCCGAAGCCAACCAATTCCTAATTCCTTAGCTGTGGATCAGCCTCAGGCAAATCAACAGTGGTTAGTTTGGAAAGCTCAGAATAATTGTTCCTTCTGGAGTTCAGGCTTCAGCCTGGTTTGGCCTGCCCATTAATCAAATAAGTTGAGCCTCCACTCCTCTAATCAAATCTCTCCCTCTGTCTCTTCCTCATTTTCTCTCCCGCTTGTTCCTCTTCTGCAATTTCTCTGCAAATTCTCATACTCCAGTGGACTTTGTTGCTCTCTCGCTCTTCCATTCTTTGTAACGCCTCCATTCCCTAAGTAGCTCAGGTTTTTGATCTCAATTCCTTCACATGCTATCTCTCAATTTGCTTTTCATTTTTCTTTTTTTCTTTTCTTGAAGAAAAGCCAGGAGACTTTTTAGGGTTTAGTTACTTTCCTCATGTGCTGATAAGAGTTTCTCTAGTCTTTTTGTCACATTTCTTGCCAACCTTACTCTTCATCATCATCAGCAGGCAAACGTGCTCGGTTACCTCCTTCCAATCAAGATGAAAGACAAAACTCAGTGGATTACATCAGCGAATTGCCTGACGCCATAATCCTTCATATCTTCTCCTTCATGACCACAAAAGATGCCATCAAAACCAGCGTCTTGTCCAAGCGATGGCGTTCTACTTGGACCTCTAATCAGTATATGAGTTTCTCTTTGCCCCCTGACAGTAGCCGGAAATGCAAGAGCTTCATCACTTTCGTTGACTCGGTGCTGTCACGCTGCACTGCAATTAAGGCAAAAAGATTCCTCTTTGATGCTCCTTGTTACGCCTTGATACGATCAAGTCTTGATAGGTGGCTCCAGTTTGCCATCGAGCACGGCATCGAAGAGGTATCAGTAAGTCTGCATTACTGGCGCCACAAGGTTTATGTGTTGCCGCGAATCTTGTTCTGCTGCACCACGCTGGTGAGTTTGCGTGTGTCCCAATGCTGTTTTTCAGTGTTCGGCACTGTGAATTGGTGTTCATTGAAGACATTGCGCATCGATTATGCGAAGTTGAACGATGATGGGATGATGAGAGTTTTGAGTGGCAGCCCTGTTCTGGAGTTCCTTGAGTTGAAAAGTTGCGAGGGCGTCAAGCACATCATGGTTGAATCAAAAAGTTTTAGAGAGTTGGCGATTGATTCTCATAAGTTTTGTGGTCAAGTTTCAATGTTGAAAATTTCGGCCCCACATCTTCTCAAATTGCGTCTATTGGGCAATTCTCGAGGGGGAGAGTTTAGACTAGATGAAGTCTCTTCCTTGATTGAGGCGGAGTTAAATTTCAACATGGAAATTTTTGCACTCGATAAGGTTAAGGCTCATGCGGATCTTGTCAAGGGGCTTCTCAACAGGCTGCATCATGTCACGATATTAGTGATGGGAAGCTGGTGCCTTCAGGTGTGAGCCGATTCTTTAGCCCTATTATTCCTGGTTCAAGTTGCGGACATGCATTACACATTCTGCCATTTGCTTAGGATAAATCGTGAGATTGTTTATTGGTGCTTGATGGTACCATGCTCATAAATTGTTATTTCAGAGAAACTTTTTCACCTTATCAACGGGATGTTTGCTGGATGAGGCTTTTTTCCTTTTTATAAAAGAACTTTACACACCTAAGCTGATATCACCTTTATGTGTCCAGCATTATATTGACTTTGATAAGACTAAAATCTGATATCCTTGTTTGCTCATTCGTTTGGTCTGTTGGCTATTGTGAGAGGTTTTTGGAATTGCAAGCATGTCTTACGTTTAATCTTCTTTAGTGCTTAAAGAAAGTAAAGTGATCAGTTTCTGCTTCTTCCACCACGATGATGTGCTTAGGCGCTGTCGCTAATGGAGGCGAGAAATATGTTTCTTCCATCCTTAAAATGTCGGCATCTGATATTACTCGGCGCAGCAGGCCATAAGGGAGTTCCCGAGGCTATAGCGAAAATACTTGAAAGTACGCGGCTCTTGGAGAAGTTATCCTTACAAACGACTTGCACACCTGATTCTGTGGTACACAACTGCTAGAACCCTCTCAGTTCACTGGGTTAATTTAACACCAGATTTGCTTGAACATATACAGATTGTGAATTTTAGCCTTGGGCTGCATATAAACCTGTCATTTCTTTTCTTCTCGTGATTGAAAATCATTTTTGTACCTGTCTATTTAATTGACATTTTGGATTCTCAATAGATTTATATCTCTCTTGGTGTAGTAAATGCTATATTATACTCTCAAAGCTCGATATTTGTCTCATCTAGTTCCGAATGTGTATCTACTCCTTAGTCATGATGTTGTACATCTGCAGATTGAGTTGAATATAGACAGTGTAGGCCATCGTGTCTTTGCTGGAGAAGAATTTTGGAATTTTGTAAAGTGGAGGATCTATCAGTGTTTGATGCATCTCAGGCATGTTGAGATTGTTGATGGCGGTGCCAGTCTGCTGGCATGGGAACCTGTTCTTTCCCTGCTCAAGTTTCTCCTCCAGAATGCACTGTGGCTGGACAAAATAGTGATCAACAGTACCAATTCCAAATCATCCCAAGCATTTGAACCGTCGCCGCTGCTTGAAGTGGCCCGGATTCTTCTGTCGCACCCAAAGTGTTCTCCAAGCGCCAAGGTCATTCTAAGATATCCTTTCCAAGGATGTCCGTCTGTGTAAATCCTGATCATTTCGTCAACACCGGTGACTTCTTTTTCTCCGTTTTGTACCCCTGAATTTTAGCTTAACATTTTCAGGAGATGTAATTGTATGTACCTGTTGCAAATTAACCTATTCGTTATGACGTGTCGTTCTTCTTTTCTTTTTGTGGTGGTAGAACTTTCAGTCCTCTTACTGGGAGAAAGCATGCTATCTAAAGCTGATATCGCATAGCATGCTTACGTGGTGTCATCAATGAATTGAATATCCTTATTACCACGCCTTACAACCACAATGCCTTAAAAGCTAAACTCTCAACACCCCCCTATCTTGATCGGTTCTATCGCCGGAATGACTGCCGCCGCTGCTGAGGCTGAACTCTTCATCGATCTCATCGGCCAGCCCCACCTCCCCCATCCTCCTCAGCCCCCGGCTCAAGACCTTGACTGCGTGATCCTCCGACTTTGCCCCCGGTCCCCACCTGCTCCTCCTCATCATCCCGTAAATCCTCACCGCCGCTCCCCTCCTCCCCGTGCCGATCACTGCCTTCAGCAGCCTCGGCATTGCCTTGTCACCCCACTCGACGGGACCCTCCTCCCGCTCCAGCTCCTCCACCAGCGTGTCGATCTCCTCCCCCATCCCCTGGCTTGCCAGGGCCGACGCCACATCGGCGTACAGGGAGAGCGTGACGGGCCTGTGCTTGGATCGGGCGATGGCCAGGACTTGGAGGGTGAGGGCGCACCGGTCCTGCCGGAGGAGCTTGCAGAGGGGCGGCGAGGAGGTCGGACTTGAGGAGGCGCGTGAGGGAGCAGCGGAGGTGGGAGGGGAGGACCGGGGCGGTGGTGGGGTCGGCGTCGGTCTGGTGCGCGCGCTTGAGGGACTGGACGGCCTGGATCGCCTCGGTGCTGAGGGTGCGGCCCTTCACGAGGGGCCTAAGTGAACAGCACAGGCTCACAACGCGTCAGTCTCGAAAAGCAGCTAGTAAGGTTGATTACCTAAGTGAACAACACAGGCTCACAAGCCCTCACTCTTGCCTTGTACCAACATTCCAAAAGTTTTATGAAGCGCATCATCCTTTGAAATCCACTCTTTCTATGTGCACTGAACTAGAAGCATCCACAATCTCACTCAAAGATTCATGGAAGTACAAGAGTTGGATTATGGTTGTAGGATTTATCTGTCATAAAAGAACAAGTTCGTTGGTAAAAGGTTGTGATTAAGTTACTAACATTTTTCTACAAAAAAAAAACTAATTTTTATTTGATTATTTCCGAATTTTCAACTTTAGCAATAAGTTATCAAAATTTATTTGCATAATTTGCAGTTTTAGAGTTATATCTCCACTCTGCTATCGAACTACTAATTCTAATTTGAAAGATTTACCAACCATCACCATTCAAGTTACCAAATAATTTGAAGATACCAAAACTTATTGTTTTGACTTATCAATATTTTTGTGGTTGTTTTCAAATTATTAACTTTTAATTTAGTAGCTTATTATGTTTTAAATTAACAAATTCTTACATAAAATTATAAACCATAATTTCAGTAACTCACAAACTTAACCCAAATTTGAGTGACATGCAAACTTTTTTTTGGTGATTGATTTCCATTTATGTTTGAGTGACTTATTGATATTTACTTGGTTTACTTGGTTGTGCCGACAAAAGCGCATTATTATATTGTTTTAAAATTTAAAACATCTATTTGCGTAAATAATTTAACAACGATTTAGAGGTACAAACTCTTATATCAAACTACTAACTTTGATACCAAATTAATGGCCTTAATTTGAATAATTAACCTACTTTTATACGATTGCTTTACCTTCACTTTGTATCATCAACTTTTTTCTTCGTAACCTTTAGTTCATTGTTTCCAAATTACCAAATTTTATCTCCAATAGATACTAACATTTTCAAGCTAAAGTTTTTATCGAATTACCAATCTTAATTTAACTGACTTGCCAATTTTTTTTTCTAATAAGTTACCAACTAGTTTAAGGTTATTAACTTCTACCCGTTTGATTTATCTAAGTTTTTTTCGATTATCTTTATAATAAATAAGAACACATTTGACTGTTTCAAAATTATTTCATAATAAGTAACTTATCTACTTGCATAACTTACTAATGTTTTAAATTTAACAACTCTTATATCAAATTGCCGACCTTAATTTGAGTGGTTTAAGAGGATTTTCTCGATTATTTATTACTAGATTTAGGTTGTCAATTCTTATTTGAGTAACCTATCAATATTTATTATGATGTTCTGACAAAGAGAAAAAGGAAAAATGAAGTACATGATTCCGACTCTTGTGATAACTTATCAACTTTTATATGTTTTAAAAAAAAAATGAGTCCCACCTTGTGGTATCTATGAACCTATAACTTCTCGGGAAGAGATAGATGTACATGATCATCTCAATCTTTTGCAAATTTGATCATTTTATTTAGGGGATAGCTATAGGATTATTGTACGAAGGAGTTTGTCTGCGGTATTAATTTCTGCTTGCCCTAGCAATGAGTATTTCCTCGAAGCCTGGCTAATAAGACTTCATCTCACTGGCTATATTTTCAAAGCTTTGATGTTAATTGCGTTAGATGAGAAAGAGCACACATTTTGCGCATTAAAAGAACGTAAAAAACAAATGAAATGTGTCTAATAGAAACATAATTATAAAATAATTTCGTCAGTTTACAAAAATAATCTTAAATTATTCTATGATAAGAAAGATTCATATTCTAATTTAAAAATATTAAAGATTGAAGAAATTATCTTGTTTTAATCGTATTTTACCTTTGGATGGCGATTTGGACATCATTCGGTATTGAGTGATTGTGATTTATCTTTACAACCCACATGGGGTTTTCATGGAATTTACTTTTGTTTGGAAACGGCCTTTGATTTGCTTTATACTATGCGGAGAAAACCAGAAAGAGCACACTCTTATGCATGCTGAAAATGACAAAGGAATTCATAGATTTTTTTGGGGAGAAAGAGAGTTTTAAGATGCAAACTAATTTAGCAGAGAATATATTTTTTTATTTTTTTTTATTGGTTAAAGAGAATTTGTTGAAATAAAAAAAATATTTCATTTATATTTGAAGACACTTTCTCTAATTTATCCATTTTTCCAATTTTAAATTCAAGAAAAAACAAATTTTCTGTAACTGTTGCTTTATCCACGTTCTGACATTTAAATTAAACATAAAAGTTAAGAGATGATAAATAAATAAGCTAAAAAGCTTACTAGTCAAATTCGGGCCACATGGCAAAATAATGTCATGTGTTTTGCCATGTGGCAAATGTAGATGAAAAAAGTTGTGTCACATGACGATCACAAAAGCTAGAATTCTCTCGGCTCTAGCCTTAATTATATATAAAAGGAGAGGATTTCGCCTCTTAATCAATATTACAAGATTGTAATGCACCAAAGGATATTTTATGGCATTTAATGGTAAAATTTTGATATTGAAATCCTCCTTTGCATTCATTTTTTATTATATAGAGATAATTGCATATGTTATTATATAATATAAACAGAGTTAGAAGTGTTTGGACCTGGGGAAAATTGTCCAAAAAGTTCTAAATTTATTTAACTTTTGTCAATTCAGTCATAAACCTTTTAACTTTGACAATTTTGGCCAGAAAATACTGATTTGAACCATTTTTAATAATATTTTAATATTTTTTCGAATTATTATTATTATTTCTTTTTTTTTCCTTCTTTTCTTTTCTTTTCTTGGCCAAGCCAAGAAAAGAAAAGAAAAGAAAAAGGGAAAACAGAAAAAATAATAAATATTCAATAAATATTAAAATATTATTAAAAATTGTCAATATCAACATCGACAATCCCACGTGGCACTGCTGGTGCCACGTCAACATTTTTCAGCCAAAATTGGCCGTATAGACTGAATCGGCAATGAGTGAAAATGTTTAGGATTAAATTAGCAAAGTTAAAATGTTTATGACTCTATTGACAAAAGTACAATAGGTTTATAACTTTTTGGACAATTTTCCCGTGGACCCATTACATATTGCTCGGTCTAGTTCAACCTTTGGAATATATATGCTTTGCATTTTTATGCTCTCGTTGGCTCAATGCATCTTTTCAAATTGAATAGAAATTTGAAAGATTTCCGTGTAGTAAAATAAAAAAGAGAAATCATTTTGATTTGAGGCAAATCCCTTTTCAATTTGCCTTATAAAGTCGTCATTTAACACAAATTTATTGAAATGATTCATGGGCCACCTCATTTTTAGCCGGCCTAGCATAATGGGTTTTAAAATGAAAAGCCCAAAACAAATCGATTTTTTTTTTTTTTTTTTGTCTATACAATGAATCAAGGGAAAATTTTAATTAAGGGCTTGAAGTGGAACTGTTTTCTCAAAAAAGAGCCTAAAGTGGACATTGTATCAAATAAGAGCCCGAAGCGACTGATTAAGTCTCGAATAAGGGTTTCAAGTTGAAAGCCAGTCAAATCTTATTTGCAGCTAGGGGTATTTTCGTCTAAAGACTTTTTTTCTTTCCTTTTTGTTTTTTTTTTTCTTTCTTTCTTTTTTCATCTTGCTCACCTCCTTCTTGAAAAATGCATTAGACTCCTCACGCACGAGCTTGCACATGTGCAAAACAATTTGAACAATTTAGGAAAAGGAGAAAACGAAAAGATATTCGAGAAGTTATGTAGTTTTGCAAAACTGCAAATTGCATACTTCAGTTCTGCAGCCTCCCCATTAGTAAACTTCGAAACGCATGCTGTATATTATGCAATTTTGCATTTTCACCCAAGAACTCATTGATTTCGGCATAAGCCGGTTTTTAAGTTATTCGTCATTGCTCACCTTCTCCGATGATGATAATGAACTTGAAAATCAAAAAATATCCATCAGTGAGTTTTGTTTTTATTCAATTTGCTTGTAAAACTTATTATGACAATTAAAGTAACAGTTTCATGCTCTCCCCGCCAATGAAATTGCCTATGCCACGATAACTTTCACTCGTAGCTTCTTAGGAATATTTTATTGGGTTCGGGTTGGATTATTCATAACAATTTTTTTTTTTGGTGGTAAAAGGTAAGAATAATTATTCATAACATTCATAGACGCAGATTGCATTGAGGTGGAATATGTGACTTCTTGAGAGGGTCAAATTGTGTCGTGCATGCTGGTTATTTTCAAAGGTTGCTGAATCATTCTGATCCGTGATTGAAGATACTCGCATTTGGTGGCAGTTCGAATTAGACATCACTCAATTTAAAAAATGAAAGACTCTGGTTTACATATGTTCAAACAAATTTGCCTCTCTAACTTCGAAATATTATCTACACAAATTTAAGAGAGAATAACAAGATAAAAAAAGTGTAAAATCTCTTAGAAATTCTCAAAACCACGTATTTCACTGAACAAATCAATGTACATGAGTATCACAAAGAATCCTCAAAAACCTCTAATAAATTTGGCTTAGGCACTTCAATTTGGCTTCTCCTCGCTAAGATCGATCATAGCTTGCATGAGTACCAATTTGAATTTAAGCATCGACGACAATGAGGGCAACAAGCTAATGGCTTACACCTCATCATGCTTCGTGCTTGACCACGACCACAAGATGTGGGGATTGAATCGAGCTGAGTGTCACATCTTGGTCCACTCATGCTCAATCTAGGGCTTGGATTGACCTTCATCTTTCAACAAAGGTACTGGAATTGTTGTTGAGGCCAATAACGAATAAGGTTGAGGGTGTTTATAGCTAATTCGGCAAGGAAGATAAAGATGGACTTTGGAGAATGCGATCTAAAGAGTGAAAAAGGCGAAGGCATGATGATGATGAATAAAAGAAAGAGAAGGAGAAAATAAATTAAAAAAAGAAGGAAAAAAAGTATTTAGACAAAAATACCCCTAGATGCAAATAAGATTTTGTTAGCTTTTTTAAGTTGAGGCCCTTATTTGAAATTAAGTTAGTCACTTTAGGTTCTTGTTTGAGATAATGTCCATTATGGGTCATTTTTTTGGAAAACGATTTCACTTTAGGCCCTTAATTGAAATTTTCCCATGAATCAATTTAAATGGGTATATTATGAATCCAACTCACCTTATAAACAAGGCTCTCTTCATTCTTCATAAGAACTTCTACATTCTTCTAGACCTGACTCTCTTGTCCGTCTCCCTCTTCGGTTCCACATATTTGACTCGGTATTGGTCGCGACATTAAAATGAAGGGTTAATACCATAAAAATCTAAAATTGATACATAAGTGATAAATTTGTCTCAAATTAAATTTTAATTATAAAAAATCCTAAATTGATACATTTGTAACATAGTTACCCTCAATTAATTTTTATTAAATTGAATTAATATCACGAAAAATTACAAATTTGTATATATGTGACGAATATAAATTAAAAATCTCAAACTAATATACCTGTCAATTATTACGTATCATCGAATTCAGTAATTTGATGGTAAAATTTAATGAAAATTAATTAAAAGTAAATTTGTCACGGTGTATCAGTTTAAGGTTTATAATAGTATTAACCTTTATAATTAATTTTATATTTATTTTATTAAGATAGAATCGGGCCCAGTTCGTGACCGATCCATCTCGTCACCCTGCCCGATAGCACGAACAGGGCGACAAAGCATCGACGACGAGAAAACCAGCTTCTCTTTCTTGCTCTGCTTTGCTCTGCTTTTTGTATCCAGTCATCGACCACCTTGCTAGCTTCTAACGTTGAACAGGTGGTTTGTCTTGCCCAATCTTCTCAGCTTGCGTCTCTCTCTCTCTCTCTTCCCATCGCTATTCGGCCGAATCATCGACTGTCTCTTCTGGGTTTTCGAGGGGCTCTTGTGGGGGACGTGGGAGGATCTGTGGGCTTGGGTTCTTGAAGTCGGCGTTGGTTGTATTGAGGGGGCGGGGCGGGTGGGCGGGTGCTGATCGGTGCTTATTGCTTGTGTTAAGTCCCGTGCGGCAGTTGGTTGCTGAGGTTTCTGAGGAGTCGATACGATGGATGGCGCTGGAGCTGTGCTTGACATGGACGATTGGAGGGCTCGACTGCCGCCCCAGGCACGGGAGAGGATTCTCAACAAGATGTGAGTGCTCTTTCCTTTGCTTGGGTTTCATCGTTATCGTAGGGAAAATGTGGAATTTATGATGGATCATTGCTTAGGGACGATTGCCGAGGGTTTAGTATGTTAAAGTAATGGTTTTACAATATAGTCATGTTATTAGTTGAGGCGCAACATGAATTCTGAGGTAGCTTTCGCTGTAATTTTTTTCTCGTTGGATAGTTTAGTTAAGTCTCGATATGGGATTTAGCAGGTATGCAGGCTGGTAGCTCTTGTTACATTGCTGATTATATAAGATAAGAAGATGGTTGTATTTCTTTCTTGATTGAAACGGATTATCTTCTATTTTTGTTCACAACCAGGAGGGTTTACCATAGTATGTAGACCAACATAATTGCAGAGGTAAGGCCATGTGGCTTTCTGGCTGGAGAACAGTTACTGGATGATCACCTGTTATGTTCGTGACAGAAATCTACTTATCCGGAGACTAAATGATTTTTAAGCATCTTATTGCTTGTTGGTTGTGTTATTCTCTATTAATCTCGAATTTGTTTTTCCCCTTTCCAATTCAATAGCATCGCTATAGTCGTTGTAGGGGTTGAAGGTCCAAAAGTTTTCCACAGAAAACTTAATCTTCACCTACCTTGAGGTGCAATGCTTGAACTCCCACCCATACCACTTGTAATAGGAGGAGATGCTGTCGATGCATGTGGGTTAGGTATTGCCAAAATTAAATAGGTTTGTGAATTCTTGTATGTGTTGTTCTGAATCATTTCTCAGTTTGCTTTCTCGTCTGGGAGAAATCTATTTGTAATTTGTTGAACAATATGCAACTTGCGCCGGATTCTTTTATCTATTACCCATTGGATTTTATGACTATTTTAGGATTACTTAATTTCGCATCTGTTATACACTGGATTTTGTGACCATCTCTGGCAAACCATTTCTTCTGAACTTTCATCCTTTTCTTTCCCACTCTCAACTCCTGGCCCTCTTCCAGCCCTTGACCTCTCTGTTTTCTATCTCTGGCGACCTCCCTAACCTCCATTGACCACCCTGAACTCCGGCCAGCCATTGATGACGGCACCCATTGGCTATGTAGGCTCTTTTCCTCTTCTTTTATATTGTTGTTTGCTTTCTCTGAGATGTTGAAGACTTTTCCTCTCATCTTCTTTGCTGCGTGCGATTGTTGAAGCTGGTTTTGTCGTGAGAGACCTACAAGGTAAAAGGGCTTTTTATGGAACGAAAATCTTTTGAGCTTGTATTAGAGGTCGAAAAGGAGGACTTGTTAAGAGTGACGGAGTATGCCAGATGGAGGAGATTGTCGATATACCTCTATATTGAGGACTTGAAATGGTGGATGGATTACCATGCACTTGTAGAACCTGGTAAAACAGGCATATGGGGAATTAGATGTCGTAGTTGGAAGAAGTACCAACCTTCCAAACATGTGGTGGCATTGTAGTGATGTAGAATGAGAAATCAGGCAACTTAGTAGATTGCTTAGTGGGCCAATTTAGTGTCTTGTTCCTGTTTTGTGGTGCAGAAGTGGGGAAGAGTGGGTGTTTACTGGGGTGTATGGTCCTGGAGTGGGTAGCGCTAGGAGTTCTTTCGGGGATTAGCTCTCTAATATTAGAAGTAAATGAGGAGTGCAGGGAGAGTTCAATGTGGTATTATTTCCACATGAACAGGATGGGATTGGTACAGACACAGAGCTTGCATGAGGGAATTTTGGCAGATCTTGGACACCTTTGCCTGATTGGCTTGTTGGTAGGTTGGGAGTATACTTGGTCCAGGGACTGGGAGAGGCTATCCTTTTCACGCTTTGATGGGTTCTCAGTTTCAACAACATGGGAGGATATCACCCAAACTCGAGTCAAAAGTTACCTCAAGTGACCTCAGACCACCATATAATTGTGTTAGAGGATAGAGTTATTGAATGGGCCCCACTCCCTTCCAGTTTGACAGTATTTGGCTCAAACTAGAAGATTTCAAGTAGGTAGTTATCAATTACTGGAAGAATAGTTCTTTCAGGGTGTAGGCCAGCTTCACTTTTGCTTCAAAGCTCAAGGGGCTAAGATATATTCTGAAACATGAAGTCATCAGAAGGTTGGAAGTATGGGAAACAATATGAAAGAGACAATTCAAGAAGTTGAAGAGCTTAAGGATAAGGAGATCCAGATGACTTTAATAGAGGAAGCATTTTAGGAGAATGGAATTTAAAGAGCTCTTGTTTTGTTGATTCAAATTGAAGAGACCTCCTGGAGGCATATGTCTCGGGAGATTTAGCTTGATGATGATGAGAGAAACACGAAGTCCTTTGAAAGATGGCCAATGCTCATTGAAGATATAACTTCCTCAGTAAGTTGGAAGTTTTTGGGATGGCTGTTGAACGTGTAAACGCCATGAGTGCGTGGTTATCTAGAATTCTATGCTGATTCATGGAGGGAGAGATGTTTTGAGAGACAGGAAATGGAGGCTTCTCTTGATCCCAATATGGTTGAGATGCTGCAAATGCCTTTCAAGGGGGAAGAGATTAGAAGGGCAATCATGGAGTGTAATGGAGATGAGGCACTAGGTCCTGATAAATTTATGTTTAAATTTTTCGCGAGAATTGGAGATTGTTAGCAATGACCTTCTAAAGGAGTTCCAGAGTAGGGGGCAAGTTTGTAGATAATCTTAATTGTACATTCTTAATTCTTATTCCTAAGTAGCCTGGCGCAACGAATGTTAAGGATTTTCAGCCTATAAGCTTGGTCAGTAGCATCTATAAGGTTTTGCCATAGTTCTTGCTGGTCATTTGAAAAGGTTCTAGCTCACCTGGTGGGATCTTTTCAAGACAGTTTTGTGGAAGCTCATCAAACATTGGATGCTATTCTTACTGCCAATGGTCTCGAGGAAAGAAAGCAGGAGTGCTTTGCAAATTGGACATGGAGGAGGCCTATGATCAGGGATCATGGGAGTAATGTATGTGTAAAGAAGAATGTGTTTCTTCTTTTGTTGTTTGTGTTGGTGACCAATGGTGGAGATGGATTTCGAAATGCATTTCTTCACTGATTTTCTTGGTTACGGTGAATGGCAGTCCAAGAGGTCTCTTCAAGTATTCTAGAGATTTAAGGCAGTCCTCTGTCACTTTTGTTGTTTGTGTTGGTTTTGAAAGTGTAGAGCAAGATGCTGATTAAAGCTACTGACGAAGGTTAGATTGGTGGTTTCACGATTGACAATGCTTGTAATGAAGATTCCATATTTCTTTTTTCATTTGCGGATGACGTCATATTTTTCTTGGAGGATGACATCAAACAAATTTTACACTTCGAAGCATACTTTTATGTTTTGAGGCTGTCTCAGGACTGAAGGTGAATTTTGGAAAAGAATGAAATAATTCCTGTGGGCGAGAATGTAAATTTGCAAGAAATGTCTGGGAGTAGTGGTTATAAGTTTGCCAGCATACCTATAGAGTACTAGTGTTGCAGTGGGGATGCACTTACAAAGCAAAAGCTGCGTGTAATCGGATGATACGAAGATTTGAGAAGAGTTTAAGTAGGTGGAAGATGGCTTTTTTGTCCATGGGATGTAGACTTATGTAGATGAAGCATGCGCTTTTTAATCTTCTGGTTTACTTTATTTCTTTGTTTCCAATCCCTATTTCAGTGGGAAAAGACTCGAGAGCATGCAAAAAAATTTCTTCAGGGATATTGGGATGATAATCCCGGATATTGTAACACAATCAGTTTCTAATGAGGGAGTTGGGGGTAAAGTCATTGGTTCTTGTATGTAAGGCTTTGCTTCGACAATGATTGTAGACATTTAATGGGGAGAAAACTAGCCCTTGGAGGATGGCACTAGTTGCAAAATTTGGTTTGGAAGATTCAGAGTGGATAAGAAAGCCTAGTGCACATGGGGTTGGGCTTCAGAAGCACATTAGGTAAGGATGGGATGCTTTCAAATACAGACTTTCTATTAGAATGGGAAATGGTAGGCATACTATGTTGCATGATGACATCTGGTGTGGAGACACTGCTTTCAAAGACTTCTTCCTGGATGCATGTGCACTAGCAAGAAACTAGATAGCTAGGGTGGCCGATTGTTGAAAGACTGACAACGGAGAAACAATGTGGTAAAGTAATATCTTACGTAGGGCTCAAGATTAGAAGCCCAAAGCTTCTCAAATTTTTTTGAGTCGTTGTATCGAGCAATGTTAGATGTGAGGACGATAGGCTACGGTGGAATTGTTGTACCTCTGGAACTTTTTCTGTCAAATCCTACTATTCCGATCTCTCTTCTTGCTATTACAACAGAGCACACTCTTCCCATGGAAATGTATTTGGAAAGTCATGGTTCCTTTGAAGCTTTCATTTTTTGCTTGGCAAGCTGCTTGGGGATGTATTCTTACTTCAGATAATCTCTAGAAGAGAGGAAAAATACTGGCCAATAGGTTCTTTTTGTGCAAGACTGAAGAAGAAAACATGAACCGCTTACTTTTATGTTGGAGCTGGACCAGACAGATTAGGGCTACAGTTTTTGCAATTTTAGGAGGAAATTGATTGACCTTAGGCACAGTATGACATGAACTTTGGGCTTGGAGAGGGACTTTCAGTTCGTGTGTTGGAAAGAAACAGATTGCTAAGATGATTCCTCTCCTTGTCTTTTGGCTCATTTCTTCACTTTTGGTATAGCAGGAAAGTTCAATTTCATACATCTAGTTTGTTGGAAATGCTACAAAGTCTTTTGTGCATTATTTTGTATGTGGTTCGGCTTCTATTATAAGCCATTTTGTAGGGGAAGTACCCCCTCGGTACTTCTTGATGAAATCTTATTTATCTTTGAGAAAAAAAATTATTGGCCAGAAATAATTTCAGCTGAAGTGCAAGTCTCTTTTGGTACGCAGATTGGAGACTTTGCTGAGACATCATCCTGTTTCTAATCGAGAAGGTTTGCAAGAACTCAATAAAATTGCCTTGAGGATTGAGGGAAATTCTTATGCTGCTGCAACAAGCACGGTATTATTTGATGTCCATGACCACTATGTGCATCTCATTCTCTTTGCTCTTATCTTTAATTGCTTTTTATGAAGTGGCTCTGGAGCTAGTGCTTGCTTATTTTGTGTGAAGTTTCTATGTGGATAGAGGATGCATAAACAAACTGCATACGCTTTTGCTTAAAAAAAATTTTAGAAGCTTTTTTTTATTCTTATAATCTGTTGAGAATTTCTATGATTTGTGCATTTATATGGTAACTGGAACTGTTTAAATATTAAAATTTAGCTTTGCACCAGTGAGATCAGGTTTGCTCAGTGCTGTGATATTGAACTGAAGTTTTAAGTTGCAGTTTTAAATTGATATCTGCTTCATTTTCTTTCTAATTTGATTATTTAATTTGTTTGGTCTGTTATGAAGTAATTTAATGATTTCTGCTTCCTTTCCCTTTTAGTCCGATTATTTAAGGAAGATATCTTTGAAGATGTTGACAATGGAGACAAAGGCTCAGAATACCAGACCTTATGCGCTGCCATCTAACCCTGCTGGGAATAGCTGTGAGGACTCGGGTACAACTTGAGTCCCTGTTACTTGATACCATTGATGTAGGAGTTAAAATTTCTGTTTTGTTATCCCTTTAAATATTTGCAGATATGTATAATTCTTCTTACACGTTTTTTCATTATCTACTTCTACTATTTTTATTTTTATTTTTTTAGTATATCGTTTCTGGGGGACGTAGAGCAGGAGTCCTAATTTTTTTTATGATAGAGCACTTGAGTCTTAAAAATTTCATTTTGTGCACTTAAGTCCTAAAATTTTTGACAGTCGTCCACTTTTGCTCATTAGTTAGCTCTTTTAGGTTTTAGTTGACGCAAATCTACGTGGCATTTTACCAAAAAAAAAAAAAAAATCTATGTGGCATTTTTTTATATTTATTAACAGCCACGTTGGATTAAAAGATAATAAAAGAAGTCATGTGGCATCTTCCGTCTCGTTAAAATTGACGAGTGAACAAAATGACTCAAGTGCATTGACTGTTCAAAATTTGTTTTGACTTAAATGCATGAATAGAAAGTTTTAGGAGTTCAAGCACATTAGCAAGACAAAAATAGGAATTTGCCCTGGAATTGTCCTTTTTTGGGGCTTTACATAGTACACATTTGTATGCCCACTACAACCCGGTTGGGGGGATTTCGATTTTCTACCCTGAAGTCAATTTCTTTTTCCAATCTTCCTTATTTGTAACCTCGAATGCACATTTATACCATGGGCAGTGGCACATTTGAATTTCTTTGTTTCATTTGAAACCTATTGATTTAAAAATGGGTAGATCTCTGTTTTTTTTTTTTTCCTTCAAGGAATCTGATATGCATTTGTGAAGTTCAAGTTTTTCAAAGCGTGGTAGCAAGCTTCAGTTTAACTAGAAAGGGCCATATGTTTGCATCTTTTGTAACTTCCTCCCACTTCTTTGTCTCAAATTTTCTTTTTTAGAAGTGACTCTCTCTGATGGCCTTGGAGGATGCATGCTTGCCAAAGATGATTCACTTTTCTCTTTATGTTTTTGTTTTCTTTAATATTTCAAGATTAATTCAAGTACATGCACTTCACAAAGATTTTTATTTAGTACTTGCTGAAAAGAAAAAGAAAGTAATTTTTTGTCTTTTTTTTCATTATCCATCTAGAATCGCTTGCTCAGAAAGTTTCAAGTTGGAGTAATTACATAGTGCTCCAAAGGTTGTCCTCGGTGTGCATCTATCCCTCATTCCTTTCATCTTCTTGTGCTATTTGCAGTTAGCGCTGCTATGCATGTATTGATCTGTTTTTTTTGATTCAGTAACATGTAGATTTTGTATGCTATCTCGAGTTCTGCATCCACAAATTCAAAGCCAAAGCCAACCAATTCCTAATGCCTTAGCTGTGGATCAGCCTCAAGCAGGTCAACAGTAGTTGGTTCGGAGTACTCAGAATAATTGTTCCTTGGCTTCAGCCTGGTTTGGCAAGCCCATTAATCAAATAAGTCTTGCCTCCACTCCTAATCAAATCAATCTCTCTCTCTCTCTCTTCCTTATTTTCTCTCTTGCCTCTTCCTCTTGTGCAATTTTCTCTGCAAATTCTTACACTTTAGTGGACTTTGTCACTCTCTTGCTCTTTAAATTTTTGACTCTCTTCAACCGTCTCCATTCCCTAAGGATGCGTTTGGAAAAATGTCTATTATTGAGAACAATATTTTTTCAGAAATAGTTCATTTTTATTTCTCTCCTCTCTGGAATAGTTTCTGAGTGAAACAACGCATTTGGTAACTGAAAAAATTTCTATAATCGGAATAGAAAAAGAACATGAATGCGTTTGGTAGGACGTACAAGTTTTTTTGTAACGTAAAATTTCTTTTAATTTTTTAATAATTTATTGATATATATATTTTATTATTTTTCCCTCTTTTCTTCTTTCTTTACCGGCCGGTGGCGGGTGGTGAGGAAGAAGAAAAGAACAAAAAGAAAAGAAAGAAAATGACTTATTTCAAGAAATTGTTTCTAGGAAGAAGAAGTTAACTTTTTCTACTTCTGTTCTAAATCTATTCCCCGACCACTTAGAAAAATTAACTGACGTTAACAAACGGATTTTTGTTCATTTTCTATTCTAAAAAGCAAAAGAACAAAAAAAACAGAGGAATAGAAATGTTACCATGTAAAGCCTAAGTAGCCTCAAGCTTTTCTCTAGGGTTTTAGATCTCTATCCTTCACAAGCTCTCTCTGTTTGCTCTTCAATTTTTTTTAATGAAAAAATGCCAGAAGACATTTTGGGGTTTAGTTAATTTCCTTTTGTGTTTATCAGAGTTTATATAGTCGTCTCCTCACGTTTCTTGCTGACCTTACTCTTCATCATCATCAGCAGGCAAAGTCAAAATCTTGAAGACTCCTCCATCCATGGCCAGTATCAGCAATGGACTTCGCCATCAGAAACGTGCACGATTACCTCCTTCCAATCAAAATGAAACCCAGAATCCAGTGGATTACATCAGCCAATTGCCCAATGACATAATCATTCATATTTTCTCCTTCTTGACTACAAAAGATGCCGTCAAAACTAGCGTCTTGTCTAAGAAATGGCGTTCCATTTGGACCTCTAATCAGTACATGAGTTTCTCTCTGCCCCCTGGCAGTAGCTCGAATCTGAAGAGCTTCATTGCTTTTGTTGACTCAGTGCTGCCATGCTGCACTGCAGTTAAGGTGAAAAGATTCCTTTTTGATGCTCCTTGTCGTGCCTTCATGCAGTCGAGTCTTGATGTGTGTCTCCAGTTTGCCATCAAGCATGACGTCGAAGAGGTATCTATAACCCCACATTATTGGCGTTACAACATTTATGCGTTGCCGCAAATCTTGTTCCTCTGCACCACGCTAGTGAGTTTGTGCGTGTCCCAATGCTGTTTTTCAGTGTTCAGTGCTGTGAATTGGTGTTCACTGAAGATATTGCGCATTGAATATGCGGAGTTAAACAATGAGGGAATGGTGAGAGTTTTTAGTGGCAGCCCTGTTCTAGAGTTCCTTGAGTTGAAAAGTTGCCGGGGCGTCAAGCACATAATGGTTGAATCAAAAAGCTTTAGAGAGTTGGTGATTGATTCTCATGAGTTTCGTCCTGATCAAGGTTTGATGTTGAAAATTTGGGCTCCTCATCTTCTCAAATTGCGCCTATTGGGAAATTCTCAAGGGGGAGAGTTCAGTCTAGATGAAGTATCTTCCTTAATTGAGGCTGAGTTAAATTTCGAAATGGAAAGTTTCGCACTCGACAAGGTTAAGGCTCATGGGGATCTTGTCATGGGGCTTCTCAAGAGGCTGCATCATGTAACGAAATTGGTGATGGGGAGCTGGTGCCTTCAGGTGCGAGCCGATTTTTTTAGCCCTGTTATTTCTGGTTGAAGTTGCGGACATACATTACACATTCTTCCATTTGTATTGTCTATTGGTGCTTGATGATACCGTGCTCATAAATTGTTATTTCAAAGAAACATTGTTATCCTATAAAAGCTTCAATGGAATTTTCGGTGGATGAGGCTTTTTTTCCTTGTCATAGTAAAACTTTACACATCGTAATCTGTTATCTCATTTATGGGTCCAGCATTACATTCACTTTGTTAAGGCTAAAATATGATGTCCTTGTTTGCTCATTCCTTTCGTTTGTCTGCTATTGTGAGAGGTCGTTGGAATTTCAAGCATGTCTTATGTTTGATCTTCTTTAGTGCTTGAAGAAAGTAAAAATGATCAGTTTCTGCTTCTTCTACCACTACGATGTGCTTAGGGGCTGTCATTGATGGAGGCGAGAGAATTGTTTCTTCCATCCTTACAATGTCGGCATCTGATATTACTCGGCACAGCAGACCACGAGGGAGTTCCAGCTATAGTGAATATACTCGAAAGCACGCGGCGCTTGGAGAAGTTATTCTTACAAATGACTTGCACACTCAATTCTGCGGTACTTAACTGCTAGAACCCTTTCAGTTCATTTGGTTTAATTTAACACCAGATTTGTCTGAACATATATAGATTGTGATTTTTAGCCTTAGCCCGCATACAACCTGTCATTTCTTTTCCTCTCGTTATTGAAAATCATTTTTGTACCTCTGACCTTTTAATTGACATTTTGGATTCTCAATAGATTTATATATCTCTTGTTGTAGTAAATGCTATTTTATACTGTCAAACCTCGATATTGGTCTCATCTAGTTCCAAATATGTATCTCCTCCTTAGTCATGATGTTGAGTTCAATGCGGAGGGTGTAGGCCGTCACAACTCTGCTGGAGAAGAATTTTGGAATTCTGCAAAGTGGAGGATCCACCAGTGTTTGATGCATCTCAAGCACGTTGAGATTGTTGATCACGGTGCCAATTTGCTATTATGGGAATCTGTTCTTTCCCTGCTCAAGTTTCTCCTCCAGAATGCACTATGTCTGGACAAAATATTGATCAATAGTACCAATTCCAAATCGTCCCAAGCAGTTGAAGTGGCCGGGATTCTTCTGTCGCACCCAAAGTGTTGTCCAAGCACGAAGGTCGTTCTTAGATGTCCTTCGACAATTTTGGTGGCCGACTGGCCATCGACAATTCCCAGAGAGGTCTTGGTGAGGGTTGCCCTCGCCTGATCCAACGAGGCCACCCTCACTAGCCATTGGTGAGGGACGGCCTTGCTTAGGTGAGGTGATTGTTGCCTTAGGTGTGGCTGCTCTAGCCAGATTTAATGAGGGTGGCCTCACTCGTAGTTGGCCAGAACTTGGAAGCCTTGGATGGCTCCTGCCCACAGTTGCCAGCCCTCACAGGAAAGAAAAAAAATAAAAAAAAAGAAGAGAAAAAAAAAAGAATAAAAAATAAATTAAAATTAAAATTATATTTGAACGAAAATGCCCTTTGATCAGTTGGAATAATTAGCCGATCGGCAAGGTCAGATCTTTATTTGAAACAACCCTAGTCATTTTAGGCCCTTATTGGAAATAACCATAATTACTTCAGACTCTTATTTGATCCAATGTCTAGTTCGGGCCCTTTTTTGAGAAAATAAATATACTTCAGGCCCTTATTTTGAATTTTAGCTTCTTTTTATGTTTCAGAATATAAAATAACAAAAATAATCAAGAATTAGCCGGTTACTAAATCAGCCTTTAGAAATTGAGCCTCTCTCCTCTTGCACGCTGCCCTCCCTTCAATCGCCGGAGAGAGCAAGAAGGGAAACGAGCGACCGAGAAATGGGCCATTCCTCCTTTTCTATTTAATTGGGCTTTTTCGTTCTTTCATTCTGTTGGGCCTTGCTTGTATTCCGATGGGCCTCAACTGACAACGTGGACTCAAATTCGTGGGCTTAATGAGCCCGCTCTCCGATTGAAATTTTGAAAGAACCAAATTGTTGGGCAAATGGGTTGGGCTAAAGTTATGAGTTGGGTTGCATGCAAATGGTCAGGATTTTATTGCATGTTGACGCCTAAATTTTGGCGACCCAGTTATTCACTTATTGCATAAAAATTAGGGATCAATCGCAACCCCTAAAGAAAAATATTAAAATTAAATTGTGTAGCATATAGTCTTAGGAGCATTTATTATTTAGTCTATAGTTGCATTTGTATTAGACTGGTGGATGGGTTTGAATTAATGGCTCTAAAATTTAATTCAGTGAATTGGACTAAGCCCACAACGAGAGAGAATTTGGCCAAGGCCATAAACATTGTTTGTGGTAAAAAAATATCATATAGATTGGAGGGTTGGATTAAGAAAGATGAATTTCTCTAGGGCAATCATATTATCCTTGTTTGAGTTTTTGGCGATTGGCGGACAAGATGAAGAAGATACTATCAATATTTTGATGGAATCAAGCCAGCCACTAGTCTAACTAAATTGGGAATGTGATTTGCGGGCAATGGGTAAGAAATTTTTTTTGATTCCTGCACATTGTGAAATTTAAAAAAGGAAAGAGATAAAAATCATAATATATTCAGCATCTACGAAAGGAGCAAAGACTGGCTCTCTTTCCTTGGAAGATCCTCGGCTACCCTAAGTATATAAAGCATGACCTATTGTCAGAGAAAACGACGTGCGGACCCTGTAGTGCCTTAACTTTGCCCAAAGGGACATTAAGTGCCATAACTTATGAAATGTACATTTAAATGTCAAAATCGGAGTAAAAGGGATTACTTGAGTGCCAATCCGGCCAAAACGTCGACGTGGCATTTTTCTGGCGAACCGAGCCCAAAACGACTCCGTTTTGCACGCTAACGTGGCCAAATAATGCAAAAACGGTGTCGTTTTGGGTTGACATGGTAAAAAAAATAAATTAAATTAAATTTAGTTAAAACATTAAAAAAATAATAATTTTAAAATTAAATTTAGTTAAAATATTTAAAAAATAATAATTAATTAAAAAAAAAAACTCCGCCGCCGCCTTGTTGCAGCCGAGAAGGGCCGGCGACGGCGGGGGGAGGGTCGTAGCCCTCGTCGGATCTGGGCAAGGGCTCGCGAGCCCTCACCGTCGGTTAGCCGGGGTCGTCGGCCCCTAGCTAGGGCCCAGTGACCTCGGCCGACCCTCCCCCCGCCATCGCCGGTCCTTCCCGGCGGTGGCGGGGCGGTGGCGGCGGCAGTTGAGGGTTGATCCCTCAACCGCCTCCCCTTTTTTTTTTTTTTTTTTAAATTAGTATTTTTTAATATTTAAACTAAATTTAATTTAATTAGTTTTTTTATTTTTATTTTTTTACACGTGAACCCAAAACGACGCCCTTTTTGTATTATTTGGCCACGTCAGCGTGCAAAATAGCGTTGTTTTGGGCGTGCTTCGCTAGAAAAATGCCACATCGGCGTTTCGGCTGGATTTTGGTCGGAGTGGCACTCAAGTAATCCGTTTTTCTTCGAATGTGGTACTTAAGTGTACCTTTCGTAAGTTATGGCACTTAAGTGCCCCTTTGGGCAAAGTTATGGCACTTGAAGCGTTCTTTTCCCGAGAGAACCATGCCGGCAATTCATTATTCAAAAGGCCACACAATTGAAAACACACTGCTTCAATCGAGGGAAAATAAACTAGGGAGAAAAAAAGGGGAGTTGTCTTCCTTGAGGCCCGCTCAATCTCCGCGACCGCTAATGCTTCTTCCCCGTGCATCATCATCGCGCCGAGCCTTGTCCGTGACGAGGCTATTGCTTATTGATCCTCGCCGAGCCTCTGTCCATGCCTGACCCGAGTTAGACGTTGCAGCTTTCAGTCCACACCGTTGCCTCTTGCATCAACGCGGGGCGATGTTGTTTCCGTCTCGACCCGCGACGGTCCCTGCTGTACCAACGACGACTTGCTGACCAGTGGCTGAGACGTTCTACGCCGCAAGCCCCCATATCAACAACGAAGTAGCCACGCGTCGCTCCAAACCGCAGTGCTATTGCAATACCTCCGTAGTGACAACTCAAGCAATGCTAGTTTTTCTTTAGAGGAAGTCAAAGTTTGATAGTCAAAGGAAACCTTCACGAGACCAGTCAAATTCGGTCATTGAGGGGTCATCAAGGAGACCAAAGGAAATTTCCTTTGGGATCATTCGGTGGATCTTCCTTGAAGACGTTGCAGCGGCTCCTCACGTCATCGCACTTCCAGCAGGCTTGTCTCTTTATTGTCCTATTCGATCTTTCCACTGCAGGTTTTCCAGTTATCCGGTGTTTACATAGTCACGACGAGCTTTTCTTCCGACGATACCATCATCGTCCCACCGTACTGCCTCGACGAGCTGCTGTCCCGATCCGAGCCACCGCATGAACCATCACAGCTCACCATAGCCACGTCAACCCGTGAGCCCACTGTCCGCTGCTCGCTGTCCCAAAGAACCCGCTGCCGCGCGACACAGTCCCAACAAGTTGCTGTCGCTCGAGCTCTCCGTCCCCAGCTCCGAACGCCAGCTGCCCCTCCCCCACAGCTACAGCACCTGCAGCTGTGACGACCTGCCAACACTGGCAGCCCAAGCCTCCCTCGTCGTTGCCATCGCTGCCCTCCGCCCGAGGAGCCAATCGTGATCCCGGTCCAATTGTGTTCGGCCCAAATTTGGAAAGATTCTCTTCATTTAGGTAAGATGCACATCTCTAATGTATGTACTCCCTAATATATGTGTAGTACCTAACGTGCACATTTATAAGTAATAGACGTATTTTCCAATTAAGATTTATTGTCTAATTCGCAACCGCATGCCAATTTTTTTATTCCATCTATAAGGCTTTAGATGGAATAATTAATCACGTGAGAATAAAATTGATATCTTGATCTCTAAGACTTAAGATTAATTATCGATTTTATTAGCGAAATAATCAAGTTGATTAGATATCGTTTTCAAGTTTGAACAATGGATAATATCTTTGACGATTGCGAATGATTTGGTGCTTATCTTGCTTTAATTGTTTTATTTATCCCAAAAATATAAAAAAGATTGCATTTGTATATAGATTAGAATTGATTTTCTAGATAGAGCTGCATGATAGAATAGTTATATTATTTTCTAATTATATTAGAATGCATGTTTAGATGGTATCTAGGTTAGATAATATCTTTGAATTAAATTGTATGTCGAGATAAATTTCTAAGTTAAGATAGGATTCGGATTAGTCTATTTTCTAACTTAAAATAGATAATATCTCGCCTTAGGCCCCATTTGGTTCGGCTTTGGAAGAATGTCCTTGGGGAAATGCAAAGGCCTTTAGTCTAAAAGGGTTTGGCAAAATGCAAATGCTGTTTGGTAAACAAAATTGAAAAGATGCCTTGAGATGCAACTTGGGGAAAATGCTGTTTGGTAACACTACATTTGGAAAGTCATTTCATGTGCCAATTATTAAAATTTTGCAACTTTAAATTGTTTAAAATTAAAAACAAAAATCAATTACCTTAACTTTTATATATTATTTTCAAGTTGAGAATAATGTATAAGAGACATATTAATAAAATTTTAAATAAAAAAATCACATCAAACTCAATTAAAAATAGAGTAATTTCATTACAATAAACATGACAACAACACATGTTCGAAAGAAAGAAAGAAATAGTTAAATATTACAGACATCCTTAACTATTTATCAAGTTCATAGCTATTTCATCACGTAAATGTGCTATGTCAGGGAATGCATTATTATTTGAAGCACTTGTCCCCTCATTTACAACATCATGGTCTACTGAATATCCATACTCAGGATCCAAATCTGCTATTTCAAAATCCATATCAGTTACGGCATTTTTTCTTATAAAATTGTGCAAAGCCATTGTAGCTATGACAATTTGCACTTGCTTTTCATAAGAATAATTTGGCATAGTAGTTAAAATCTTTCACTTCATTTTTAATACGCCAAAGGGTCGTTCAATTTCTGAGCGAAGTGAGGAATGTACACGGTTGAACACTTCTTGATGACCCGTAGGTGTAGGACCTTGTCGAAATTCTGGCAAATGATATATAACTTCTTTATATGGCCCCAAATAACTTGTGAGATTTGGATATCCAGCATCTACTAAATAATATTTTCATACAAAAATATAATATAAATTTAATTAACATATTCCACATATATATATATATATATATATATATATATATATATATATATATATATATATATATATATATATATATATATATATACATAAACCATTAATTAACCAACCTGGAGGTGGATGGGGAAATTGTGCATCACATCTTCCAATGGCATCATAGAAGACACGAGTATCATGAGCTTGTCCCTCCCAACCAGCACAAACGTAAATAAATTCTATATTAAAATTACATACATCCAACACATTTTGCGTAGCCTTTCCTTTTCTACCAATAAAGCGAATTTGATCATACGTCGGTAACACTGCTTGAATATGTGTACCATCCATAGCTCAAATGCAATCCTAAAATAAATAATGCAAAAATTACATGATTTAAATTTGCTTTTTCGTTTTTATAATACAATTATAACTTACCTTAAAATATGAATAAAATCATCGATCTTTCTTAATCTTCTCTGGAACTTCTCGAAATTGTCGATCAATTGGTTGGATCAAATCTTTTCCCATATTGCATACTTTATTTAAAACTAAACTAAAATGCTTACTTATGGTTTCCCCAGAGCGTTGAAAGCGTTCTTGTGCTACCCTGTTGCCTATATCATGTCCCAACATATAAAGAAACATTCCAACCATTGCTTCAACATTAGTATTTCTAGATCCTTTAAGGCCATAGCGTGTTACTAAGTCACGTGTTAAATTATTAAATACATCTCTATGCATTCTAAACATATTATAGCATCTTATTGGATTAATATATTCAGCCATCAACTCTCTCATCCATGCATAACCCGTATATGATGAGGTCATAGAAGGTTGTTTGCTAAGGTGCATTGCTTGATAAGTAATTGAAGCATTAGTAATTGAAAGCAAATCCGAGAATTCATCTTCCTCTTGTTCACGATTTTCCTTTTGTTGAGAATCATCCATAATTACCTAACGTAACAAATTATAGAGTTAGAATAAGAAAAATAATGAATAATATTGACAATCCATTAAGAAAAATAATAGTATTAATCAACATATATATGCAAAGTCAACCATATAAAGCGAACACCAATTAGAAACAATTCTCACATTAAAAACATTAATATAAATTAGGTCAATACATAATTTAAATAGAGTTTGCATATAAAAATAAAATAGCATATTCAAGAATTCAAATAAGAAACTATAACAATATCTTAGTTATGATTAAATTTTTCCATCTCAAGCTTGAGATACTTCACCCTCAGAGCATCGGTACTCAAGCTCATGAAGACTTGCCTATTGTCCACCCTGTCCTTAAAATGTTTAATTGCAAAAAAGTACAGCTTTTCATCTTGCACAATCTCCAGTATGGCATCCAACATAGATATGAGGTCCTTGTAAGGACCAAATTCCTCATATGCTCGAGAGGCAACAACATCAGCACTCCTATTAACACTCATACTTTCAATTGCAGAACAAAGCATGTTAATTTGGCTTCCAAGCAATTGTGCCGGGCTCAAATTCTTGGCTTTCTTTCCTCGAGTTTCCCTCGTTGAAGTTGGTGCTACTCTTTTACGAGCCTGAGTTTGAATTGGTTCATCAATATTCTCACCCACATCACATTCCAAATTATCATCAGTAGATCCTACGGCATCATCAATATTGGGTTGTGTGGCATCAACATTCTCATCAACACATAAACCTTGTGCAGGATTCCAAGTGATTCCTCCAGTAGCAACTGTATCCTTGAACATTTTATCTAGCAATACTTCAAGATCAGGAGGTATGCCTTTCGTCCTAAAAACCTTAACCTTAGGATTGGCCTGTTATAAAAAAAAAAAAACGTTTTCAGTAAATTGTATATAATAGAAAATAAGAACTTAATTGAAAAGTAAAAAAACAAATGATAAACACTTGGATTTTGCTCTCCCATCATTCATCACTCGCATCGATAGTTTTCTTCCTTTGATCCCATCCTAATCCCGTTTCACTATAAACCAATGTCCTCCATATTTTCCATTATTCCTTAAGATTATCCCACTTACTTTTCATTTTAGTTTTATTGTACTTTTTGCCCCTCAACTCCTCGAACTTATTAATTATGATAGTCCATCCACCTCTCTTGTTGGTTGCTAGACGATTACCCTTATCGATTTGTTCAACACACAACTTACAAAATGTTTCCACGTCTTCAGCTATCCAATATGCCTTTTCCTTTGTTGAACTCGCCAACTTTCAACAATATGAGCATGACATATTTGAGAGATATATAATAAAGAAAAAATTCAGCAATTGAATTAGAGCCAAATAAATGCGAACTAGTAAATAACAAATCAATGTTATATTGTATTAGGTATCAGCCCAAAAAACAAGAAAAAAAACCAACAACATATTATTTTAGGGCTGTACAAGATACAAGGTGGTGGTTTTTCCACTATAGAGGCAGCGGATCCACCAAAAAAAGGGAAAAAATAACATTTGGATGTAGAGATAAGATTAAAAAACAGCTTCACATCTCTTCACACTAGAAAAATATTAACCAAGCCCCAACATTAGAATTTTGTACAACCCTAGATTGATATTAGAATTTAGAATTGGCTCAAAATAACCAATCGACCACCAAACTCCCATCAAATTCAGAATTTTGTACACTGAAAATGTAGTTAAACTGATTGGAAGACAATTCAGTTCGATGGGCAACCGTGGATTAAGAAAATCTGACCTGGATAGAAGCAAGCACGAGCATGAGCGTGACAGGAGAGCTTGAGGGCAGCGAGCATGAATGAGTGACGCGAGGAAGAGAACTCAAACCCCTACACATACAATAAGGCACCAAATCTTGAGAAGTACTTTTTTTCACAAGCAACAACCATTCAAATGTGCATTTGTATGTTAGTGAAGAAACAAAATTTTAGGTGACATCTACTGACTGATTACCGTCCTCCAACAATTATCAAAGACTGCCATGTTTTCCATGCTCTTGGACAGACTTTTTCATGAGATTATTTAACTCCCAGATGTGAATTTTGAACTCAAATTCTGCTTCATGATTTCATGAATTGATAATTACTCTTTCTGTCGAATTTGTTAATATAAGGTAATCTATGCATCAAATTAATGGCCATCCACAAAAAGAGAAGAAAAAAAATTCTCTTTTATTTATAATCTCAATTCCTTTTTATGATTAGAAATTGCACTTTCAAATGGCAACATTAGCTATGTAGCGAGCCTTCACAAGTCTAGAGTTGTTCTTATTTTCTTGGTTGCATAAAATTAGTCTTATAGATGCTGAATTGCTATTCAAAAGTCAAATATCCTCTACCAATGTACCTATTTAGGAAGAATCTCTTTATGAGCTTTGAACGATAGAATCACATTCCAAACCAAAGCAATAACATTAGAAGCAAGGACCTGAAATTATATTCGTAAAATAAGATTTGAGATACATTCAATAAGCAAACTTATGGTAATAGATAAGAACTCTATTTTCCATCCATTCCCTTTTGCTAATATCATCCAAACATCACCAGCTATTCATAAAATCTATTGAAACTCGAGAATCAGAGTGCTAATCTTTATGCAGGATAGACCAATTTAGAGCAATTACTTTCTGTCGGTGAAGATAAAGGAGCTTATCAGTTTGAACGTGGAGAGCAGGACCTCCTGTTGTTCTTACTTCCCAATATCATAAAAGATTTTGTTATATATAAACACCACCATAGACAAATTTGTAGTCACAAACTATAAAATGGAGCACATTAAATACTGTGTTTCTGTTTCAATATTCAAATTCCAGATTCCCTATGAGTCTAGATGCTGACTGATTCATATATGTGGCACAAAAATTTCATCTTTCCTGCCAAATATAAGTTACTTTCTTCATCCCCAAATACTTTTACAGACAAACTTACAACTAACAAGAATATTTTCACTCTTACTGGAAAAAATTAATGAATTCTAAATAAGTCGGTTTGGTTCAGCCGATGGAGGGGACCAAGCAAAGCCGGTTTGGTTCAGCCCGCCCCGAACAAGCAACGTAAGGTTCGGACTGAACTAAGTGTGAAAGCGAACAAAATCGACAGTTGGCGATTGACCAAAACACAAAGGCAAACCGAAGCCAACCTGAGGCCGCGGCACTATAAGGTGGCAGCACTTAGGAAATCTTACCTGGAGAGGCGAGTGCGAGAGCAAAACGGCGAGGGACAACGGTGGAATCTTCAGTGGTGACCGCGAATCAGACGAACGAGTGATGGAATCGAAGCTTCCGAGCTTACCCAATTGCCTTGCTACGAGCGCGACGCGAGCGCGAGAGCAGAACGGCAGGAGGCGATCTTCAAGCATGAGAGCAAAACGGTGGGAGGCGATCTTCGAGGTTGGGATGGTTGATCTCGGATGGAAACGGTGAGGGACAACTGAGAGAGACGTGTGAGAGTGCAGAAGAGAGGAGGCGTGAGAGTGCAGAGGGGAGGAGTCATGAGAGTGCAGAGGAGAGGAGGCGTGAGTGTGCGGTGTGAGAGTGCAGAGGAGAGGAGTCGTGAGAGGCTTTTAGGGTTTTTTTTAGAAAAGGGCAAAAACGGATTTTGAATAATAAACGAGGGTAAAATTGGCAACTGACATATTTTCATTAAACAAAGCCCCAGCATTTCGAAAATGCTAATCTCAAATGCACCTGGACCCTCCATTCCCCTAAAGCCCCTTCAAGCCCCTTAGAGATGCAATTGCATCTCCCCAAAGTCCCCAAAATATTGAACCAAACACCACCCGCTTTTGCCCAAACCCCTTTAGAGGCCAAAAGCCCCTTATAAATGCCGAATCAAACGGGGCCTTAGTTAGATTTTTATTTTTAGCAATTTCTAATTACAAGTTTTTATAAAAAAAATACAAAAAATATCATGCACATGTCATATAGAATTAGGTTCATGAAATGCATGTCATTTAGTAATTGTTGCTAAGTCCATTTAATCAGAAGTTGCCCGTCATTAGAATTAGGTCATTTAGTTAAATTGCATGACATATAGCTTAAATTTCATTAAACAAGAGAAAATCCTAAAAAAGATTGAGTGATTGCGAATCATATCTAGGGCTTTTGATGTGAATTTTGAGCTAACATTACAGTTGCTTTCATTGCTATGAGGTAAGTCCCGGAATTTATTCATTGTTTTCTTGAATGTTAAATTAGTGGTTTGCACACCCGCATGATCACCTCACATGTTAAAGAATTAAATTAAAATTAATTCAAGTTGCCTGCAAATTTTTTTTTTTGAAATAAAAAAAAAAAGATACCGAAAGAGCATTAGAGAAATCTAGCGTAATCAAGTCCCCGAACTTATAATCTCTAATTCGCAGGAGTAAAGTAAATCTCCCGTTACTTTACTTGGGTTTCTAATCGAAACACTAAACATAGATTAGTGGCGACTCTTAGCTAATAATCTTTTGCATACTAAATATTTGAACCAAAGTCGTGAATTAGTATGTGCTTGGAAGAGTCCAAGCTAAGTTTTTAGGCTTGGCAATTCATTAGCCAAACCTTAGGTGGTGCACCCGAGATTAGGTCGCGACATCACACCTTTAGTATTATGAGAATATAAGTTGCCAAAGGATATTTTCTAGTATTTAATAGTAAAAGTTCGAGATTGAAATGCTCCTTTGCATTCTTTTAATTACATAGAGAGATTTGCATATGCCTTTCATGGCAAAACAATTGTCATATAATATAAATGGAATCACTTGGGCCAATAATTTATTGCAAATGCTATAAAAGTAATAGAATAGACTTAGTCTATGTGAACCAACACCGTTATAGCTATTGCTCACTCGTTTCCTTGGGGGCATGCTATAATAGTATTGGTCTAGATGGACCAAGTCTATGTAATATTTTTCACGTATAAGTTGCAAAGGCACGACAACTCCAATAGGAGCATTCACCATTAACCCATTTACCTATGCTTTTGACACTTGCCAAAAGGAGTCTCTCATTACCGCAACTAACTTGTGGCTTAAAGGAGGCTCATGTTCTACTATATGCGAGACACCAACGCCTAAGCACGAATCATCAATCGTTTGCAGTCTAGAGGCCACCCTAGAGCATTTACATGCGAACTCCCGAATTTACCCAAGAAGAAGGGAAAGTTGAACTGTCCTTGTAGGACAAGTAAACCATTTTCCCAACCTAATGAACAAAGGCAATGGTCTTGCCATCTGGTTACATTAAGCCGTCCGCATAATTGAATCATACATAATTTGAAATGTAATGGAAACTAAGGACTTTAGAGGAAAAATTGCTAATGGAAGTCAAAGAAGCTCGATCCAAAGGAAATCTCAAACTCAAGAAACTCAAAATGAAGTGATGTCAAAGGATTTGTTAAGCCCAACTTATTAGCACACTGTCGAAAGTGGCACAAAAATAGACGAGCAATTTTATTTCTATACCAATACCTGTGATTTTGCTTATGCTTGCATAACTCATAAGGGAGTCTATTGAAATGATAATGGACTGTAACTTCAGCAATTTTGGCAACTCTCCTACAGCCTTCTTGCAGCTAAATTAGATCATGAGGGTCAATGGGTACTCCTTGATGCTACTTCCTCAATTCAGAAGTCGATTATCAGCTTCCCCAATCCAACTGCCTCCTTGAGAAGAAACTTAGCCAATACCACCAAAAGTTTTGATTTCTCATTGTCAAATTCGAACTTGACAATTTTAATCTTTTAAGATGATTTGCCATACAATGGAACTCCTTCTGTGAGCGCCAAAATTGCTTTTCATCAACATCATGGAGCTCTAGGAAATCCTTGTTCTTGAACCAAACACGCACATCGATGGTAGAAGCAATATCCTAGCAGTTACATTAAGCACCGAAAAACATAACAATTAAAAAATGTTGGGGGAAACGGATTCCCAAAAATAGCGATCCGACATTCAATCGAACCCCAAAAACAACAAACACGGAAGTGTGCCTAGGAAAAACATGTTATACCAATCATAAGGTATATTACGGAGTCGAACGTACCTTGTCTTTCACAGATTAAACACCGATGTTACAGTTTGAGAGAGAATTCTAATACTGTTCTTGAAGAGGAGCGTAGGGGAGAAACTGAGAGAGTATAAAGTAGAGAAAGTATTCTCTCTTTTTTAGATTACGTAACTTCTTGGATAACAAATTTCAAAAATTTGCCCCTTTATTCTTTTATCTTCAATAACTGCCTCTTCTTCAATGGGCCATTCATTTAAGGGTTGGGTTTTTGGCCCAACATAAGCGAACGAGCTTAAATAAGTCCGTCATCACATAAAAAAAAAACCCATCATCTTACACTCACACATGGTGGGCTGAACAGAATTCTCTTTATCTCTCTGCAACATTCATACCAGTGAATAATTCGTGCGATCAGCATACTTTGAGATCTTGTTGTCATACATCTGTAAGAAATATATAGCAGCTCATAATGTGCATCATACTTTGAGTAGATTTATTATGCAATGCCCTAGATCGATCGATCACATTTATATCTTTCTTGATTTATTTTTAAATAATGATAAATATTGTATTGACAATTATAATTTTTTTTCGACCGGTGAATATAAAACTAGAATGTGATTCTCCAAATTGATCTTCCTATTTCCTTGAAACTCTCAATTTTAGTTCAACTTATTTTTCTAAAAATATCCCATTAGATCGAATCAATTCATGATCATTAGCAATATTCTAAGATAGCAAATACTGAATAGAAATCTTAAGAATAAGTAAGAGTCATGAGGGCACTTAATTGAGGAACTCTTTTCCTCAAGAATCTCACACGGCATAAAAGTTGAGATAAAAACTTTTGCCACTCTCGTTGGTCGTCTTATGCATACGTAGTATGAAATGCGTATTATGGTATTAACTCATTTGCCATGGAGTGTATGTCTACATCTTCAATACCGTACATATGATAATTCATACAAACATAATGTCTAATTTGAGTTCACGTATCTACTCTTTCACAGAATTTATCAAAACTCACATTTGGCATCCAGACAGATAAAGTAAAATATGTGGGTTATTTTACTTTCGGACATAATAAATATTATGTCCTCATCTTAACACTCAGTTAAGGCGACATATATATTTTAAGCTAAGCTCTCGATTATCATCTAGATAATAAGCTTAAAAACCGTCTCATTTCTATTTATCATATAGTAAATAGAGACGATTACCTATGTGAGTGGGCTAGTTTTTTATCTGTCCGACATACTTTCTCAACTTTATATAATACACTAAGTATTAAGATGCATAAACGCCAAACAAAGATTCATAGGCATTAATAATGAAAATACAAATTTATTAAATGTGAACACTTAAGGGAAATTACAATATTCAGCATATCAACCTCTACATAGTCTTAGAAATTTCACATGGCCACAAAACACATCTCTAGGTATTGGCTTCATCATAGGATCTGCTACCATTCTATGCGTAGATATATACTGTAAGTTCACATCTTTTCGTGCAACCATATCTTTGACAAACTTATACTTGATATCTATATACTTGGTCTTGTCATAATATTTTGGATCTTTGGTGTATGCTATTGCTGCTTAGTTATCACAGTTAATCAACAATGAGTTTGCAGTATTCTCAATAACACCTAAATGATCCAAAAATCTCTTAAGCCAAGTTTGCAGCATTCTTGTATCGCTGTTGATAATGCCACGAACTTAGCTTTCATAGTGGACAAGGCTATACACGTTTGTTTCTTACTGCTCCAAGATATGACGCAATTATTAAATAAGAAAACAAATCTAGAGGTAGATTTCCTTTCATCTAAATCTGCTCCCCAATCAGCATCTGAATAGCCTAAGTCGCATATCATTTCCTTAGTAACTCAGCGTATAATCAATGGTTCCCTTTAGATGCCTCAGTATTCTTTTAACGGCTTTCTAATGTGCTTGACTTGGATTGGATTGGTATCTACTCACCATTCCAATTGCAAAACACATGTCAGGTCTTGTACACATCATAGCGTACATTAAGCTTCAAACAACACTAGCATAAGGAATATATTGCATTTATTCTTTCTCTTATGGAGTCCTTAGACATATTCTATTGCTCAATCCTTCACCTTTTGCAATAGAAGTATCTATGGGTTTACAATCTTACATACGAAATCGTTCAAGAACCCTATTTATGCATGTTTCTTACGAAAGAAATAATGATCTTTTCGAACGATCTCTTGAAATCTTAACTCCAATAATGTATGCAGCATCACCCATCTTTTCATCTCAAAGTTGGAAGATAACTAACTCTTGACAGTATTAACAAACTCCATATTACTTCCGGCAATTAGTATATCATCAACATATAATGATATGATCACAAATTGATCTTTGGATCTTTTAATATTATACACAATGATCCTCATCAATCATTATAAAATCATATGACATTATTGTATTATGAAAACGTATATATCATTGTCTTAACGACTGCTTAAGGCTATATATCAATCTCAAAAGTCGACATATTTTTTTTTTGATACCTAGGGAACCTCCGTGCGTCGTTTCGCGGCGAAGTAAACCCTGGAGGAGCAGGAGTCATCACCACCCTTTTTGCCTCGAGCAAGTCGTGAGTTTCTTTTCAACAAGGTAGACGACGTAGGAATTCGAACTCCAGACCTCTCCCGAAAGGAACTGAAGCTCAACTACTACGCCGCCACCACGGGTGGTAAAGTCGACATATCTTTTGTTCATGGCATTTCATAATAAAACCAACATGTTGTTCCATATAAATTTTTTCCTCTAATTCTCCATTAAGAAAAGCAGTCTTTACATCCATTTAATGTAATTCAAGATCCATATTAGTTATTATTGCCAAGATTATGCGAATCGAGGTGAATCCCACCACAGGAGAAAATATTCTCATAATCAATTCATTTATGTTGATTATACCCCTTTGTCACAAGATAAGTTTTATGTCTTTCTATTAAGTCATCAGATTTACATTTTATTTTGAGTCCACTTGTTCCCAATGGTTTTGCGTCCTTTTGGAAGATCAACTAGTTCCCAAACATGTTTGACTTCATTGACTCAATTTCATCTTTCATTGCATATATCTATTTTTCCTTATTAGGGCAATTTAGAGCCATAGAGCCTTATTAATATTTATTGGCTCATCTTTATCTTGTAGAACAACTATAAAAGTTTCCTCTTTAATGCCAAAACGTCGACGGGGAAAACTTTTGTGACTTATTCGCCGTACGGGAGATCGTACTCTTTGCACATCATTCCCCATTATGCTCCCACTCGGATTAGATAATAACGATATCGTCTCATCATGTGGTTGTAATTGAGAGTAAGTTGAATTAAATTCATCACTTCTTATGTTACTTCCACTTGGACGAACTCTACTAAGTTCATTATCTTAATCCAATGTTTCAAATAGGAAGTAATCCTCACCTATTTCGCCCTTCTTAGGAAATTTATTCTCTAAGAACGTAACATCCCATAATTCTAATTCAATTATACTCCCACTTTCTAACTCACCTATAAAGACATATCCTTTGGAGTATTCAGAGTATCTTATAAAAATACTCTTCTTACATCTGAGACCTAATTTCCCATATTTATAAGAGGGCTTATGAGTATAGGCAGCACAATCCCATAGTTTAAGAAAACTTAAGTTCGATTTTTTATCTGTCCATAACTCATATGGAGTGGAAGTAACTGATTTGGAAGGCACACGATTAAGTATATAGGCAGCAATTAATAAAGCATCACTCCAAAAAGTGATAGGTAAATTAGCATATCATTGACCTAGCCATTTTAGTAGGGTTTCATTTTTTCTTTCTGCAACACCATTTTGTTGAGAAGTATATGGAATAGACAACTAGCTTTCTATTCATTTTTCATCACATAAATTTCTGAACTCATCGGATAAATATTTACGACCCCGATCGGATCTCAATACTTTTATTTTCTTGTCTAATTGATCTTATACTAAACTCATAAACTTTTTGAAACAACTCAATACTTCAGATTTATGAGAAATTAAATATACATATCCAAATCGAGTATAATCATCTATAAAAGTAATGAAATAAACAGCCACGTGCCTTCCCCTCACATTCATTGGACCACAGATGTCAGAATTGATTAAATACAAAGGAAATTCAGCTTTTTTTTTTTTTTTAATCTTTTCCAAATGGTTTCTTTTTTATTTTCTCTACTAGGCAATGCTTACATATGGGCAAATCGACTTTTTCAATGTTGCCCAACAAGCCCTCTTAGGCTAGTCTATTCATACGTTGTTGGCCAATATGACAAAGTCTAGCATGCCACACATTCATATCATTATCATATGAATTTGAAGACGTAAAAAGGAAATAACAAACATTAACATCACCACAGTCAACAATCAATACAATAAAACCATTTAGAAAATAGCCACAACCATAATAGTTTGTATTCAAATACAAATCTACACCATTATTATGAAAGTTTATACTAAAACCAAGCTTAATTAACACTAAAACAGACACTAAATTTTAACGAATCTCCAAAGCATATAATACATCATGTAGGAACAAAGTGCATCCACCACGCATATTCAATTGGCAGGTGCTAATCATTTTTTTATTTCGGCTCTGGAATTATTTTCTACATATATCCATTTAGTTCTAGTCGGCACTCGTCGAAATTCCACGAAAGATTCTCTATCATTCACTATATGGTCTATTGCTCCCAAATCTACAGTCCACAAAAGATTAGATTTAGTTAAGAATACAGAACTTGACACATAGACAAAGTTCTTAAAAGTACAAGATGTGTTTACCTTCTTTGGTTCGCAACAGTCGCGAGCATAGTGACCATTTTTGTTACAATTGTAACACTTCACCCTTGATAGCTTCTTCATTCGATGACGCTTTCCTCTTTCATGTTGGTCAACTTTTGGTTTCTTCCCTAAAAAACTTGCTCCATTACCTTTTCACTTTTTGAACCAATTAGGATGTTTGCGCTTGGAGCTCGAAACTTCATGTGAGCTAGAACCATCATAATAAATGTCAGTTTCTGACTTAACCGCTAGGAGGCGGTCCTCTTCTAGCTCAAGGTGGCGCACAACATCTTCAAATGTTTTAATATTCTCATTATGGGTCAAGTGCACCTTCATATGCTCTAAACTCTGTGACAAGGAATGGATCACTGCTTGCACTTGCTGCTCATTAGTTAGGACATGGCTAGTATCCTTCAGCTTGTTCATCATGTTTGACATCTTTCTTAGGGGTTATTTCATGGTTTGACCATGAGGCTTCTTGTAGGAGTCAAATATTATAGTGAGCTGCCTTAATTTGGTCACCGATATATGATCAAATCTTGCTGCTAACGCTTCTCACATTTCCTTGGCATTCTCAAAATGCCTAAACTCATGCATGACATCATTATCCATGCTACTCAGCAACATAATGCGAGCAAGAGAGTTCTTTCTCTTCCATGCAGCAAATGCATCCTTATCTCTCTTATGTTGTGCAGCGTTCCCATCTTCAAGTTCTTCCATAGTTAGGTTAAGAGCTTCTAGTGCCTCTTGCTCTTCTAGCACATATTGAATTTTAATATGCCATATTTCATAATTATCGTCATTCAGCTTCTCACTTTTGTTCAATTTAGCGACTATGCTATTAGTGGCTGAAGCCATTGATCTAAACATATCAGACACATATGCATGAATTATTAATGCCTATCATTTATGCATTCATTTTGCATAAAATCATCATATTAATGAGTAATTTCAAATAAGGTTTCAAAATTAAAATGTTACTAAGTTTTCAATCATCATCCAAAAATCCTAACTTGAAATTATCATTAATATAATCTTCTGTGCAGAATAAAATCTTTGAAACTACAAAAATTTCTATGAACTACCCACAACAGTTAATATTAATAGAAGCAAATGATAATGGACATCCATTAATGATTCAATATAATATTTTCACATAATGTAACTAACACATCAGTTTATACACCGACATTAACGAGGTAGAAAATATTTGCATATGATATCCATAAAACTTACTAAATAAAGACCACTCGAAAAAATATAACGCTAAGTTAGCCTATGAAGAGGGAAAGACTCTTTTTTGTTCAATTTCTCGAGCTTTGCTTTTGTAAATTCTTCAGGCATTCTCGGCAGCCACAAAAAAACAGACGGATATCCCTTAGAATTTCTCCTTTGCACATTCATCCCTCGCCAGATTGAAGTCATTCCTTGGGTCGCAATCTTTGTGACTCAAACCCGATAATATTCATCTATAAAAGCCATTACAAGCCTCTTATACTTAGTAGCTTTGTTGACTTCCCATAGATGATTCAACACTTTTTGCCATTCTAGTGAAAAAGTATTCATGAAGAATCGCGCTATCTCATAATGTGGCATGGGATAACCCTTCCATATGACCTATTGTATTTTCTTGTTAACCTTGAGAACATGATCAATTAAATCGCTACTCTCCTATTGATAATCACTCAACTCAGCTATCAACATTGAAAGCCTTTCTTTTTGTTCATCTGTAGTTGTGCGAATAAGTGTGCACGTTTGACGGGAATGCATTTTTCTTGCAACAAATGCAGAAAAAAATGAATTACATATGATCCACATAGATTTAATTGAAAAAGAAACACATTCCTTTTCTTTTTTTTTGGTCAATGGTCAACTGTCAAAGTCAATGGTCAACGGTCAACGAGTCAATGGTCAATGGTCGTTGGTTTGAACCGACCTGACTCGAGTGACCCCGACCCGTCTGCGTTGACCCATGATCCGTTGACCGTTGACCATTAACAAAAAACAAAAAATGAATGTGTTTCTTTTTCAATTAAGTCTATGTGGATCATATGTAATCTCTTTTTGTTCAGCATTTGTTGTAGGAACAACGCCTCCCCGTCAGGTGTGCACACCTATCCGCTCAACTACAGATGAACAAAAAGAAAGGCTTTTAAGGATGATAGTTGAGTTGACTGATTATCGATGGGAAAGTGGCAATTTAATTGATCATGTTCTTGAGGTCAACAAGAAAATACAATGGGTCATATGGAAGGGTTATCCCATGCCACATTGTGAGATTGTGCGATTCTTCATGAACACTATTCCACCATAATAGCAAGGAGTGTTGAATCGCCTATGGGAGGTCAATAGAGCTACTAAGTATAAGAGGCTTGTAATGACTTTTATAGATGAATATTATCGGGTTGGAGCCACAAAAATTGCAGCCCAAGAAATGACTTCAATCCGGTAGGGGATGAATGTGCGAAGGAGAAATCCTAAGGGATATCCGTCGGTTTTTCCGTGGCTGCCGAGAATGCTTGAAGAATTTACAAAAGAAAAGCTTAAGAAATTGAACAAAAAAGAGTCTTTCCCTCTTCATAGGCTAACTTGGCGTTAGTTGTTTTGAGTGGTCTTTATTTAATATGCTTTATGGATATCATATGTAAATATTTTCTACCTCGTTAATGTCGGTGTAGCAACTGATGTGTTAGTTACATTATGTGGAAATATTTTCTTGAATCATTAATGGATGTCCATTATCATTTGCTTCTGTTATTATTAATTGTTGTGGATAGTTCATAGAAGTTTTTGTAGTTTTAAAGAACTTATTTTGCATAGAAGATTATATTAATGATAATTTCAAGTTATGATTTTTGGATGATGATTGGAAACTCAATGACCTTTTGATTCTAAAACCTTATTTGAAATTATTAATTAATATGATGGTTTTATGCAAAATGAATGCATAAATGATATACATTAATAATTCGTGCATATCTGTTTGATATATTCAGATCAATGGCTTCATCCACTAAGAGTATAGTTGCTGAATTGAACAAAGGTGAGAAGCTGAACATCGATAATTATGAAATATGGCATATGAAAATTCAATATATGCTAAAAGAGCAAGAGGCACTAGAAGCTCTTAACCTAATCATGAAAGAACCTGAAGATGGGAACGCTATACAACATAAGAGAGATAAGGATGCATTTGTTGCATGGAAGAGAAAAAACTTTCTTGCTCGCATTACGTTGTTGAGTAGCATTGAGAATGATGTCATGTATGAGTTCAGGCATTTTGAGAATGCCAAGGAAATGTGGGAAGAGTAGGCAGCAAGATTTGGTCATACATCGGTGACCAAACTGAGGCAACTACTATATGGTTTGACTCCTACAAGAAGCCTCATGGTCAGACCATGAAACAACACTTGAGAAAGATGTCAAACATGATTAACGAGCTGAAGGATACTGGTCATGTCATAACTGATGAGCAACAAGTGCAAGCAATGATCCATTCCTAGCCTCAGAGTTGGGAGCATATGAAAGTGCACCTGACCCACAATGAGAATATTAAAACCTTTGAGGATGCTGTGCGCTACCTTGAGCTAGAAGAGCACTGCCTCTTGTCGACTAAGTCAGAAACTAATATTCATTATGCTGGTTTTAACTCACATGGAGTTTCGAGCTCCAAGTGTAAATGTCTTGATTGGTTCAAAAGGTGAAAAGGCAAGGGAGTAAGTTTTTTAGGGAATAAACCAAAAGTTGACCAACATGAAAGAGGAAAGCGTCATCGAATGAAGAAGCTGTCAAGGGTGAAATGTTACAATTGTGATAAGAATGTCACTATACTCGCGACTGTCACGAGACAAAGAAGATAAATATCCTTTGTATTTTTGAGAACTTTGCTTATGTGTCAAGTTCTGTATTATTAACTGAATCTAATCTTTTGTGGACTGTAGATTCGGGAGTAATAAATCATGTAGTGAAGGATAGAGAACCATTCGTGGAATTTCGACTAGTACCAACTGGAACTAAGTGAATCTATGTAGGAAATAACTCCAGAGCCGAAATAAAAGCGATTGGCACCTACTAATTGAACATGCGTGGTGTACGTACTTTGTTCTTACAGGATGAATTATATGCTCTGGAGATTTGTCGAAATTTAGTGTTTATTTTAGTGTTAGTTAAGCTTGGTTTTAGTATGAACTTCCGTAATAGTAGTATGGATTTGTATTTGAATACAAATTACTATGGTTGTGGTTATTTTTTAAATGGTTTTATTGTATTGAATGTTGACTGTGGTGATGTCAATATTTGTTATTCCCTTTTCACGTCTTCAAATTTATATGATAATGATGTGAATGTGGCATTGCTAGAATTGATCATATTGGCCAATAACGTATGAATAGACTAGCCAAAAATGGCTTATTGGGCAACATTGAAAGAGTCGATTTGTCAATATGTGAGCATTGCTTAGTAGGAAAAATAAGAAGTAAACCATTTAGAAAATGTAAAAAAGCTGAATTTCTTTTGCATTTAATTCATTCCGACATCTGTGGTCCAATGAATATGAGGGGAATGCATGAGACTATTTATTTTATCACTTCTATAGATGATTATACTCGATTTGGATATGTCTATTTGATTTCTCATAAATCTAAAGTATTAAGTTGTTTCAAGAAGTTTATGAGCTTGGTAGAATATGAATTAGACAAGAAAATAAAAGTATTGAGATCCAATCGAGGTCGAGAATATTTATCTAATGAGTTCAGAAATTTATATGATGAAAAATGAATAGAAAGTCAATTGTCTATTTCATATACTTCTCAACAAAATGGTGTTGCGAAAAGAAGAATCGGAACCCTACTGAAAATGATTAGATCCATGATGATGCATGCTAACTTACCTATCACTTTTTGGAGTGATGCTTTATTAATTACTGCCTATATACTTAACCGTATGTCTTTCAAATCAGTTACTTCCATTTCATATGAGTTATGGACATGTAGAAAATCGGACTTAAGTTTTCTTAAATCGTGGGGTTGTGCTACCTATACTCATGAGCCCTCTCATAAGTATGGGAAATTGGGTCATAGAGACGAGAAGAGTATTTTTATAAGATACTATAAATACTCCAAAGGGTATGTGTTTATAGGTGAGCAGAAAAATGGAAGTATAACTGAATTCGAATTACGGGATGTTACATTCTTAGAAAATGAATTTCATAAGAAGGGCGAAATAGGTGAGGATTACTTCTTATTTGAAACCTTGGATCAAGATAATGAACTTAGTAGAGTTCGTTCAAATGAGAGTAACATGAGAAGTAATGAATTTAATTTAACTCATTTTCAATTACAACAACCTAATGAGACGATATCGTCATTATCTAATCTGAGTGGGAGTATAATGGGGAATGATGTGCAAAGTGTACAATCTCCCGTACGGCGAACAAGTTGTAAAAGTATTCCCCGTCAACGTTTTGGCATTGAAGGATAAAATTTTATGGTTGCTTCGTAAGATGAAGATAAGCCAAGAAATATTAATAAGGCTCTAAATTGCCTTAATAAGAAAAAAATAGATATATGCAATGAAAAAGGAAATTGAGTCAATGAAGTCAAACATGTTCGGGAACTAGTTGATTTTCCAAAAGGATGCAAAGCCATTGGGAATAAGTGAGTTCTCAAAATAAAGCGTAAAGCTAATTGCTCAATAGAAAGATATAAAGCTCGTATTGTGGCGAAGGGGTATAATCAATAGGCCCGTCCGTTCATGTTGGGCCAAAACTCGGCCCATAAGTGAAGGGCCCATGGAGGAGGTTATGATATTTGAGCGGTTAAGATATATGAGCGGTTATATTATTTTGAATTAGCATTTTTAGAGAGAGAGAGAAATTACATTCTCTCAGTTTTACACTCTCAAAAAAGTTTCTCCCTAAATAGAGTAGTACTCTCCTCGGCAGTATCGGGATTCCTCTCCGAACCGTGACATCGGTGTTTTAATTTGTGAAAGACAAGATACGTTCGAATTCGTAATGTACCTTCGTAATGTACCTTATGATCGGTGTAACATGTGTTTCTTGGACAGGCTTCCGCGTTCGTTATTTTTAGGATTCGATTGAGTATCAGATTAATTTGAGAATCCGTTTCCCAACAAGCTTGTCAGATCTGGTACAACACATTATAAATTCTCACAAACCCAAATGAATCTATGATCACATCAGAACAATTAACTTTTTTCCATGCAGCTTCAAAGCATCCCGGCTTTTTCACAAACCAATTCGTTTATGAAAGTAAATGCAAACGTGTGTAAAACATGAATCGCAATGAGAGACTTGATTGTACTTCAGCAGCTTCATGGTAAAAGCCCAAAAGTAGATGATATGAAGTTGACTGCCGAAAGCATATATGTAACTATGTCTAGATTCAAAGATAGAATAATACCGTGAATTTATTGGATTTTGGATTGCTTATGACTAGCCTTTCCAGCAGCGGAAAACTCTGCAGCAAGTATGCCATCCCTTGAAGGTCACGTTTACAACCTGTAGGATACATTCTCTTTACCTCTGCAGCCGATAGAAGCTGAAAACAACTTGAATTGTGAGCCAAGTAGCAGAACAAGATGTGACCATTGCTTTACTTTCTATTACTACCAAGAAAAAAAGCTTTAATGCGAGCTCATTTATTATGGACTTAGCTGTTGAGGTCCATATATGTATGATATAACAGGGAGCATTTTTTTTTTCTACAAATGAGGAAGCACCTCGGTCACTGCTTGACTGCTTTAGCATCATTCGATGCTCGTGGAACAAAATATGACTTCGGAAGGCTGAAATCATACAAATGATTTACCATCAAGCATAAGCTTTTGTGAACATGCAATGTGCATGAAAACTGCAACTGGCCACTTTGCTGATAAAGAAAAAGGGGAGTGGACTAATTTAGCTATAAGAAATACTAAGAATTTGATTGATTTGGTGGTTCTTAGCGGAGCAAACTGAAAATACATAAAACCGGATGGCTCTTTTCGTGAATATAACATAGGGAAAAAGAAAACTAATGTGCGCACGACAACATTCTCTGCCTTCTGATACAAAGCTTCAAGAGCAAATGGATCAATACCAGCTTACAAGGACAAGAAGGACATAACAACTTAACGAAAAGGAAGAAAGACTCGCACCTCAGGAACCAGCTTCTGATTGTGATTTTCACGACATTTTGCAGCTGCTCAAGAAGTAACTTCAACCGGTCAGAAAAGTAGCCAAGAAAAGCGGTTGGCTTCTTAAAGTTCAACTCTGCCTCTGCTAATGAAATACTAAGTTTAGTCTAAAGCCTGTAAGGACAGATCCGCCCGACAGACGCAATGAAAGCAGATTCGGAGCCGAGCTGTTGAGCGACGGAATATAATCAGCTTCGATCACCAACTCTCTTAGAGATCTTGAATCAATCCAAAGGTTGCGATTGCTCGGCAAGAACTGCAATGTAAGAGATTCGAGAACGGGGCTCCCGCTCAAGATTTTCATAATCTTCCTGTTACGCAACCGAACGTTGTGAATACACAATCTCTTAAGAGAAGGCCAGTTGACGATAGCATCCCTTGGAAAACGACATCTAGATACTCGCAAGCTCACAGCGACGCACAATCGCACAAGGTTCGAGGTACGGGGTGATACAAGCTTCCAAAGCCTAACGAAACGTCTTCCACTTTCCGCGCCACTGCAATGCGAAACCACCGATAGAGTGTAATGTATAAACCAGACATCGAAGAAGCATCGAGATGGAACTTCTCTATCTTAGCAGCTGTGCAGAGACTCAGTGCTCTGCCGATCGAAGGAAGGACACCGTCTGACCGGGGAGAGAGATCGATGTATGAAGTGGAGGTCCAAGCGAAACGCCATTGCCTGGACAACATGCTGGTCTTGACTACGTCTTTGAAGGGCAAGAAGGAGAAGATGCGGCGGATTATGGCGTCGGGCAAGTGGCTGATGTGATCAACCTCCGCCGCTGGCGGCAGTGGAGAAATCAGACGCCGCCGTTTCCCCGCCATGAATGGATTTTGAGGGACTTGGAGGGTTTTAGGAAGAAGGTGTTGGTGAGTTGACCTAGAAGCCAAATCAGATCACCCGAAATCCACGCAAATTAGGTTTCGAATATTGTTTTCACGAGAATTTTGAAAATTATAGCTAAGTCATAGTAACATAATGGGGGAGATTTTTAATTTTCATCAAATACTTTTGTTAGCATTAATATACACAATCGAAACAAACAATCTTAGATAGATTATATGCCCCCTCCATAATCCAGCAAAAACCAATAAAAAAGAAGACGGCGCATGTTTTTCGATAGGCGTCGGGCAAGCGGGTGATGTGATCAACCTCCTCCTCCACCTCTGGTAGAGAAATCGGACGCCGCCGTCTCCTTGCCATGAATGAATTTTTTTGAGGGACTTGGAGGGTTTATGAAGAAGGTGTTGGTGGATTGACGTAGAAGCCAAATCAGATCATGGAAATCCACACGAACCAGATCCCGAATATTATTGTCATGAGATTCTGAACATTGTAGCTTGGTCTTTGTAACATAGTGAGGGAGATTTTGACTTTTATTAAATACTTTTGTTGACCTTACTGGAAACACCAACCAATAAAAACACACAAACATGCATATGAACATTTGATATAGTAAAAAAAGAAGAAGTGATTTGGGTTATTTTAGTAAATGAATCCAATTTATGGTAGTATGAGAAAATTATAAGTAATTTTAAATCTTTGAGAAATTTATGACAAGTTCGTGATATTTAAAGGGGTGACTTGCGTTAAGGGACTATCTTCAAATTATGTTTTCGTCAATTATTTAGTATAGATTTTTGCTTTCCATCTTATAGTAGGCAAGTATTGTATCGAAGTTCTTGGGTTGAAGTATGAAGTTGAAAAACACTTTTAATTTCCTTTGTAGTATAGAGAGATTGAAGAATTATTTATTTAACTGAAACTTTTAACTCAAAACTAGTTAGCGTTATTATCCACAATCAAAAAACCAATCTTATATAGATTATATGCCTCCTCCAAAATCAAGCAAAAACCAATAAAAAAGAACACGATGCATTTTTTTTTTTTATATAATTGTAGAGGATAGTGTATAATCATTATTTGAATCCAAAGTATAAGCATTGTTGATTTGAGGGGAAAAAAAACTCAATCTATAGTGCAGAAACATCTATAACCTAAAATATATGCATATGTCTATATATAGCCCTTTGTTTCTTTAAATAGTTGTATTCAATGTATATGATTGCTTTCTAGGAGCCTTTAAAAACTTACTTTCGTTATCGTTTCGTAACTTTTCTGTTTCCTTCACCATAACATAACTAATTAAGAATCCTCATGGATTTTCATATAGTGCAATTTAGTTTTCTTATTGATATATGCGCAATTTTAGATGAAACTGTCCATTAAGGAATTTATTCTATTTATCTATTGTTACTAGCTAAGGCGCACAAGGTTGGTGTATGCAAAAGATTGAAATTTAAAAGATTTAACAAAACAACCTTATTACGAAAAACTTGAATTATTAATTAATGGAAAGAACTTATTCACAAAATAATGAAGAAACTCATCCACAAATACGTGGGAAGAAAGCAGTGTTGTAAAATTTTAATTCTCTTTGTAAGGTTGATTATCAAATAGACAAAATTCAAATTTTGGAATTGAAATAAAGTAACATGCACTTGTCAAGATTTATCAAATGACGCATTTGTCCTTGGTAACACTTGAGAGTTCTCTTACCATGTAAGGTAGAAATGAGTCAATAAAGTAACATGCAACTCACTCTTTGTATTTCAACGCTTCGAATTCAAAGGAGGAAAAGAGTGATGGACTTCAAATCCTCTGCATTGCGAAACGTCAAAGCAAGAAATATGAGCAGTTGAATCTACAGCAAGAATCAAAGCTCCCAATTTTGTTTTGTTAGAAGGAAAATTTTTAATTCACACAAAAAAAAAAGTACATAACTTCAAGATAAAAATGCAAATCCACAAAATAAGTAAATATGGAAGATAAAGCAATTTGGTAGGGCCGACAAAAACTTGCCCATTCCACAAAGACAGGACTATCATGGCACCAAAGCACATTGGGCAAGCAATTACCAAATGTTGTATTATCAGTGATAAGCACACGTCGAGATTTCCCTCTCCAGTAGTTATGGCTTTACTAAAAGGTGGTGAATGCCTAAGTTCGGCGTCCTTAACACCATCATTATGTAAAGACAACATCACCAACAGGTTGAAAGAGTATAGAAAACATTGTAAATCCCATATCTATAAATAGATCAGAATAAAAGAACACCCAAATCTAGAGTTAGATGTAGCTCTAAACTAGGAGATAAGACATGCAAAAGAGATATTAGTTGATCACAAAATCACTCTCTGATAAGCCAACTACTCTAAGCATCAGCAGAGGAGCCTTAGAGACTTGAGAAGTGCCCGACCATATCGAGGAAGCACCAGGGCCGGATCGAGCTAGCGGATCCGAAAGAGCAAATTCTTCCGAGGTGCTGACACTTTGAACTTCTAGGCTCACAGGACAAAACTCTTCACTTCCGTGGAGGATGTCGATAGCGTCGTCGGCGAAATCAATAAAGTAGTCTTGAAGTTGAGGAGATAGAGAGGTGGCAAGAGGGAGAGGCAAAAGGGAGAGGGGAAGGAGACCTTCCTCACGGATGTGCTAGAAGAAGTGGGCGGTGGCTTTGGGAAAAGACCAAAACCCCAAGGGAGAGGGAGTCGTGAATTTAGGAGCATCGATCAAAGGCTCCTAGAATAGAGTACTGATCTAAAGCAACACGTGATGAATTAAGCAACCTGCGAATGTCTAGTACTGATCCTCGAAGCGCTATTCCAAATGTAATCATTCCGCTATAGATGGGATTCATCTCTGCAATTAGACGTTGGCTGCCAACTAGTTTGATGACTACCTCTTAGCTGAGAGGAAGAAGCTATGATTTCTTAGCTGGTATGTAATGACATAGTTATGCTCTATGGAGAACTCATGGCTCAAAAGATTGCTGTTCGTGTTGAAGCCTGCTGTAGCTGGAGACGCACAAATTGTGAGCCATTTTACCGATATCAAAAAAGAAAATAGTTGCCCATGTACAAAGAAAGAATTTTAATCTTTCGTGTTTTCTTAACTTTAATATCAAGTCAAAGGCCGAGAAAACATCGAATGGATACATGTTAGCTGTCACCAAAAGAACACATTGATAGCGGCAAAGCTATTGTTCCACGATGGCTATATTTCGGAACTTATCGGCAAGGAAATTCTTTTCTTCGTCCCTGTTATTTTCACTGTTAAATCTCGATTATCTTATGAATTCCATTAGGGTTTATTCAAGAATGATAGACCTACCACGGTAAAATTATCGAGTCCAAAGCCATAATAAACGCGAGTGACAAGAAACCCACAAAACCCACCTAAACCCTAGTGCTCACGCCTTCTGCTATCGCTTTGGTCTCGTCCATGGCCACAAGCCTAGCTTGCCTGTGGCTTGTGAAGCGGTGATCAATCACCGAAGCTTGGAAATCATCTCAAATTGATGTCCTCGATCATCAGCCCCAATCTGTGAAAAAATTCAATTCACTCCTTCATGACCTAGACCGTGACTAGAAGCTCCAACTCGTCGAGGACAATTCCAATCCCACAAAGGAATTCGTAAACCCTAATGCAATCCTCCATCCTCTCGTTTTCCATCTCAACCAAGCTGGACGAGGACAACAAGGAGTCCCCATCCATCCGACCCAGTCGAACCCCGTTCAATCTCACGCGATCACATCGTCTGGCCTGGAGGATGAATTTCGCTCCAAGACAAAAGTATCGAACCACGAGATTTGCAAGATTCGGCGATCGTAGCATCTTTGCAAATGGAGGTTCTATCCCCATGAGAGCTTGAATGAGAGAGAAAGAGAGAGCGAAGGTGAACAACAGCGAAAGAGAGAACGAGAGAAAACAATAGAGAGAGAGAGAGAGAGATTTTCACTAATGCAGCGTTGTTTTGCGATTAAGGCCACTTCGTCCATGACTCCATATGGACTTTCCTTTTCTTTTTTTTTTTCTTTTTTTATTATTTATTTATGAAAAGCCACCTAGCATTGAATTTAATTAAAAAATCCATATAATTATTTTGATTGGAATTTGTTGTCGGAAATACTTTAACTAATCGTTTTCTCTTTTATTTAGCATTTAAGTGAGCTGACGAAAATTTTTTGCCCTAAAGTGAGTGCCTTATATAATTTTTAGCATTTGTAAACTATTCACTAGGGATGATTGGTTCTAAGATGGGTAGGTTCTAGTTCTAAACCCTATACCTTACCTTATTATAACTGGCTCCCTTTTTTGGACCATGCATCCTATCTTGTTAAATAGGTTCCAACCCCATTTTTTCAATCCGCTTCCGAGGTCAATCTATTTTGCAACCACTCAATATATTATAAGGGTTCTAATTTGACATAAATATGCAAGAAAAAAAGTAATGTAATCCTATTAATTTGTATTGAAATATTAAGCACGTGTAATCAATAAGCATATGAACTTTTTGACTAAACAAAAAACTAAAGATTCACAAGGCCAATTATCATAAACAAACATTATAAGGCAAAGTAAAAATTCTAACATTGCATAAACATGAGTAGCAAACATGGATCTAATATTAATCTCATTCACACAACCATTACAAGAAGCTGTTCATTTATCTAAAATGGTTAACAAATCTTTTTTTAACACTAGTAAAAACCGGTTCCAAAACCGATCCAATTGATTCGATTCCCAAATGGGCCTCTACTTGGAATTGGGAACTGAATTGGTTTCAACCGGTTCCCAAAAAATGGAACTAGTCCCCAAATCAATTAAAAAAGTAACACGTTCTCAAACCTGTTTTCCAAGTGATCTGATTTGGTTTTGAGTAAAATTGGTTCAGTTGCACATCCTACTATTCACTATTTAGTACCCGTTAAAAAATGATCAGAAAAATTACGAAAACAAAGAAAGAAGAAGAAGTCGATTTGAAGAGAAAGATGGGTTGCATGAGCAATGACAAATTACTATTTTTTAAGAGAGATGAGGGAAGTGGATCATAAGTGGAAAGTGGAATAATTATTTTTGTAATCTTGAGTGCAAATGGTTTTCGTATATTACCGCTAAGCCATTGGCACTTGCTTAATTCAATTATTTAAGGGTCACTGTGGTCATTTTAAGTTGGACACTAAATTTAAAAGCTGGTTTTATATATCATATTAATAACCACACGAGGTAAGATTACGTTGGATAGGATATCTCCTCTACACAGAAGAAAAAAAAAGAACTAGAAAGATGAGAGAAAAGGAAATTAAGGGAAGTCCTTTGTCGAAAGCAAGGAGAGAATAAATAGTCTGTTCGGTAACTTTTTTTATTTCGAAAATCAATTTTTTTCATAAATAGTTTTTTTTTCTATTTTTATTCCTTGAAACAATTTCTAAATAAAATAACGTGTTTGATAACTATACAAAAATTTTATTCTCGGAATAGAAAAAAATAGGAATGTATTTGGTACGAATCAATTTTTTTGTAATATAGAATTTCTTTTATTTTTTAATAATTTTTTTAGATTTTTAGATTTTCCCTCTCTTTTTCTTGCTCCTCCTCTAGCTTGTGGCGATGGCTATGGCGATGGCAATGTCGACAACTGGTGGCTAGCAAATGGTGACTACAATTGGTGGTAGATGGTTGGCAAATGGTAGCAAGGACCAACAGCAAGAGGGGCAGACGACGGACGACGAATGGCAAGGAAGAAAAAAAAAAGATTTCTAGAAATTGTTCTCGGGAACAATAAGTTATTTTTTTTCTACTTGTTATTTTTGTTTCAAATCTATTCTTCTGCTATTTTTCTATTCTTGAGAATAAAAAAATTAGTTGATGTTAGTAAGTGGATTTCTATTCTTTTTTTTGTTATGAGGAACAGAAAAACAGAAATTAGAAAAAATGGGAATGTTACCAAATGAAGCCAAAGCCACCACGGTCGATATTTTCAAGTGATCACTTTGCAGTGGTCATTGCATTAATATTAATTTAAAGATTTGATTGTTTCATGAAATATTAATGATGTTTAAAACATTTTCTTCAATATGATCAGTTGTATTATTTACAAATATATATGAACAAAAAAAATGTCCATCGTCAATGAAAATATTTAGATATAAATTGCCATCTATAAAGAAAATATTTTTATTGGTTAATTATTTTAAGTGGTTATTTTTAGGGAAATATTTTCTAAATCATCCATTTTCTATTAAATAAACGGAATTTTATATTTCTTTTCAATGAAAGTAGAATCCTATGACTAATAACTCAATTAAAGCACGCGTCGCTCAAGTCTAAGTGGCATTCAACTTAGGCTTGTCTATGCTTGTCTAAAAGAACTTACTTTGAGATGTACATGTATCTCGAGTCTCGACACATTTGTCTCCGTGGACCAATTGAGCTTTAGCCAAAGGCAAGATTGAAATTACGATCAGAATTATCAAGGTTGAGCTTGTCAAAATACCATGCTCCAATTTACTCAGAAATTTCCAATGTTCTTTTTTTAAAAAGAATTGAGAAAATGATCCGAAAAATATGAAATCTCTTACTTTTTTAACAATTCAAACTTAAACCTTTTAACTTCGCCAATTAAGTCATAAAACATTTTCATATTTTGCCAGTTGAGTTAATCTGACCAATTTTGATTGGAAATCACTAACATGGACACCTATTAACACAACAAACGCTAACATGAATAATTTTTATTGGTTTAATATCATGAAAAATACAAAACTTGTACACATACGACAAATTTACCTAAATTAATTTTTTGACCACAAAATTCTCCAAACCGGTATACATGTAACAAATTTAATCAAAACTGAAAAATATTTGTAACAAATTTAGTTTTTGTTAATTGGATTATTAACACGAAAAACTATAAACCAATACACTTATCAGTTACCACAAACAAATTAAATTGGTATATCCATTAACTACTATATGTTATCCAACTTAGTAATTTAACGAAAAATTTCATGAAATCTAATGAAAGGTAAATTTGTCATAAACATACCAATTTGAAATAAATTTATTATAAATATACTAATTTAGGGTTTTTCATTGAATTAACCATAATTTTTTTTATAATATTCTAAAATGCTTTGAATATTTTCATTATTTTTTTCTTTTCCTTCTTTAATTTTTTTTCTTTTTTCCATTACTATTTTTCTTTTTTCTTTTTCCCTTCGCCAACCATTGCTAAGCTCGATGGCTAGTAGAGGTTGTCGGCCTTAGCCGTGTAGTCCTTGCCTAGGTTGATGAGGGCCACCCTTACCAGATCCAACAAGGGCAGCCATTTACTAAATTCCTGAAGGTTGACTCAAAAGGGCGACCCTCGCCTGAGGCCAATGGCCTCTGCCAGCTATTGACAAGGCCTAATAATGGCCAGAGAAGTGAAAAAGGGAAAAAAGAAAAAAGAAAAATATTAAATAATAAAAAGAAAATAAAAATAGGAAAATAATTTTAAAATATAAAAAATAGTAAATTAATATTAAAAATTATCTACGTTAGAGTTGACTATATTGGGTAGGACCTGCGGTTGATGTTAGAGATTTCTCGTCAAAATTGATCAAACGGATTCAATTAATAGAATTAATAAATTTATGACTAAATTAGTAAAAGTGTAATAAATCTAAAAACTATTTCGACAATTTTTCTAAGAGATTTGGGCCGAGTTGTTCGGGACCGATCCATCTCGTGACCCGACCCAGACCACGAACGACTGGACCAACAAGAGACAAGTGGCCGCTGGCCACATCAGTGGCGGGGAATATTCTTCTTCTCCGCTTGTTTTGCTTAGCTTTGCTTCGGACATCGAATCCTCGGAACAACGAACTGCCTTGTCGTCTCTTGATAATGAACAAAGCAGAAATCCAGTCCACCCTCTTCAGGAAAAGTACAATAGAAATGAAAGGAGATCCACTTCCCGGTTCTCTTGCCATAACCTCTGCCGTCTCCTCCCTCAGGTGAGGTCAACTCTCTTCTTTCGCCGTCCATCGACTGTTCCTTTTGGTTTTTCGATGGGCTCGGGAGGTGGGAGGATTCTTGGGTTTGGCTTGCTTGAAGTCGGCGTTGATTGTGTTGGTTTATGCCATTCGAATCTGCTTGTGGGTGGGCGTGTGCTGATTGTCTTGTTTCTCTTATTGCTTGGCTAAGTCCCCGTGCGGTTTTTGGTTGTTGAGGTTTTTGAATGGTGGGTATGATGATCAACGCTAACTGGAGGCCCACGCGGCCGGGTGGCGGAGGAGGCTGGGGTAACGGAGCTGCACTTGATGGGGGCTGTTGGAGGGTTCAGTTGCCGCCTCGATCACGGGAGAGGATTGTCCACAAGATGTGAGTGCTCCTTCCTTTTGCTTGGGTTTTTATCGTTTTCGTAGGGAAAATTGTGGAGTTTTATGATGGATTGTTGATTAGGGACCATTTCCTAGGGTTTAGCAAGTTAATGAAGTAATGGTTTTACAATATTGTCTTGTTATTAGGTCGAGGGGCAACATGAATTCTGGGGTAGCTTTCGCTGTAGTTTTTTTCTGGTTGGATAATTTTTAGTCTTAGTTAATTGTCAATATGGGATCTAGAGGGTATGTAGGACGGTAGCTCTTGTTAAATTGGTGATAATATAGCATAAGAAGATGGTTTTATTTCTTTCTTAATTGAAATGAATTATCTTATATTTTTGTTTGCAACCAGGAGGGTTTTCCATAGTATGTAGATGAACATAATTGCAGAGGTAAGGCCTTGTGGCTTTCTGGCAGGAAAACAGTTACTGGATGATTGCCTGTTATGCTGGCAACAAAAATTTACTTATCCAGAGCCTAAGGATTCTTAGGTATCTTATTGCTTGTAGGTTGTGTTTTTTCATATTAATCTCAATTTTGTTTTTCCCTTTTGCAGCTCAATTGCATCAGTGTAGTTGTTGTAGCGGTTGAAGACCCAAAGGTTTTCCACAGGAAACTTTTTCTTGGCCTACCTTGAGGTGCAATGCTTGAACTCCCACCCCGTACCACTTGTAATAGGAGGTGATGCTATTAATGTGTGTGGATTAGACATCGCCAAAATTTTTTAGGTTTGTGAATTCTTATATGTGTTATTTTGAATCATTTCTGAGTTTGGCTTTCTTATTTGGGAGAAAGCTTTTCATAATTTATTGAACAATATGCAACTTCCACTGGATTTTTTATCTGTTATCCATTGAATTTTATGACTATAATAGGTTTATCTAATTTCAGCTCTGTTATACACTAGATCTTGTGACCATCTCCAGCAAACCTTTTCTTCTGACCTTTCATTCTTTTCTTACCCACTCTGAACTCCTGAACCTCTTCCAGCTCTCGACTCTTCTGTTTTCCAGCTCCTGCGACCTCCCTAACCTCCATTGACCACCATGACCTCCAGCTAGCCATTGACAAAGGCCCCCATTGACATCGTAGGCTCTTTTCCTCTTCTTTTATACTGCTGTTTGCTTTCTCTGAGATGTTGAAGACTTTTTCCTCTTATCTTCTTTGCTGTGTGCAATTTTTGAGGCTGGTTGTGTCGGGAGATACCTACAAGGTAAAAGGGTTTTTGTGCAAAGAAAATTCTTTGATTTGTTACAGACCAAAAAAGACTTGTTGAGAGTGATAGAGTATGCTGGATGGAGGAGATCGTTGATATACCTCTCCAACAAGGACTTGAAATGGTGGATGGATTACCATGCAGCTGTAGAACCTGGTAAAACAGGCGTATGGGGAATTAGATGTTGTAGTTGGAAGAATTACTGGCGTTTCAAACATGTTGGCGCACTGTACCAATGTGGAATGAGAAATTAGTCGACTTAGCAGATTGCTTAGTGGGCCAATTTAGTGTCTCATGCCTGTTTTGTGGTGCATACATCTCTCTGCATCCAATTACTTATTATGGAGAGCAAGTTATCCCATTTCTCAAGGGACAAAACCTCTATGGCCATGTCGATGAAACCAAAATGTGTCCCTCTGATGTAACCCTTGCAGCTATCTGGCGACAACAAGTTGCTTCCATCATGAGTCTTCTAATTGCATCTCTCTCAGAATTGGTTTTACCTCTGATTATTGGTAAACCAATTAGCCTAAGCTTAATGGAAATACATAACAATTTTTGTCTTAATAGACTTGAGAGCATACAAAAGAAGTTCCTCTGGGGAGATTGGGATGACAATCTGAGATTTCATTTAGTTAATTGGAGTATTGTAACACAACGAGTTGCTAATGGGGGGGGGGGGGGGGGGTTGGGGGTAAAGTCGTTTGTTCTTATATATAAAGCTTGCTTGGACAATGGTTGTGGAAATTATTGCGGAGAAAACTAGCCCTTGTAGGAGTTCACTAGTTGAGGAACACATGGAATTGGGCTTCGGAAGGGCATTAGGCAAGGATGGGATGCTTTCAAAAACAGACTTTCTATTAGAGTGGGAAATGGTAGGCATACTATGTTGCAGGATGATGTGGTGTGGAAAAACTGTTTTCAAAGACTTATTCCTGGATGTGTGTGCATTAGCAAGAAACAAGAGAGCTAGTCTAGCTGATTGTTGGAAGACTGACAATGGAGAAACAGTGTCTTAAATTAGTAACTTGTGTAGGGCTTAAGATTAGAAGCTCAAAGCTTTCTCAATTTTTTTTTGGTATTGAGAGATGTTAGATGTGAAGACGATTAGGCTACAGTAGAATTGTTGTGCCTCTGGAACTTTTTCTGTCAAATCCTACTATTCCTATCTCTGTTCTACTCAGATGCAATTACACCAGAGCACACTCTTCCTGTAAAAATCTATTTGGAAAGTTCAGATTCCATTGAAGGTTTCATTTTTTTTTCTTTTGTTTGGCAAGCTGCTTGGGGATTTATTCTTACCTCAGATAATCATTAGAAGGGAGGAAAAATACTGGCCTATAGGTGCTTTTTGTGCAAGACTGAAGAAGAGATCATGAATCACTAAGTTTTACATTGTAGCTGGACAGAAAGATTTTGGCTACAGTTTTTTATAATTTTAGGAGTAAATTGGTTGACCTTAGGCATAGTATGACATGAACTTCGGGCTTGGGGAGGGACTTTCAGTTTGTGTGTCAGAAAGAAACAGATTACTAAGATGGTTCCTCTCCTTGTTTTTTGGCTCATTTCAAGAAAGAGGAATAAAAAGGCATTTCAAGGAGTTGAATCCTCGTTGGACTTTTTTTTTTTTTTTTGGGATAATTGTTTGGACACTCTTCACTATTGGTATGCGGGAAAGTCCAAACTTCAAACATCTAGTTTGTTGGAAATGCTACAAAGTCTTTTTGTGCATTATTTTGTATGGGGGTGGCTTCTATTTTAATCCATTTTGTAGGGGTGGTACCTGCTTAATACTTAATGAAATCTTACCTATCATTGTGAAACTATATATATTGGCTAGAAACAATTTCAGCTGAAGTGCAAAATGCTGTGAGGTTTGAGGAAAATGTTTATGCTCTTGCAACGAGCCTGGTGTTATATGATGTCCATGTCCAGTATGTGCGTTTCATTCTCTTTGATCTTATCGTTGATTGCTTTTTACAAAGTTGGCCGGGAGCTAGTGCTTGCTATTCTGTATCAAGTTTCTTCGTGGATAGAGGATGGATAAACAAACTGGATAGGCTTGTGCTTAAAATATTTAGAGAAGCTTTCTTTTATTTGCATAATCTGTTGAGAATTTTTATGATGCATGCATTCATTTAGTAACTGGAACTGTTAATATCTGAATTTAGCTTTGTGCCTGTGAAATCAGGTTTGCTCAGTGCTGTGATGTTGCACCTAAGTTTTAAGTTGTATTTTCAAATTGATATCTGCTTCACTTTCTTTCTAATTTGATTATTTAATTTGTTGGTCAGTTACGAAGTGATTTAGTGATTTCCGCTTCCTTTCCCTTTTAGTCTGATTATTTAAGGAGGATATCTCTGAAGATGTTGTTAATGGAGACAGAGCATCAGAGTACCATACCTAATGCTTTGCCATTTAACTCTGCTGGGAATAGCAGTGAGGACTCGGGTACGACTTAAGTTCCTGTTATTTGAAACCATTGATGTAGAAATTAGAATTTGTGTTGTCATCCACATTTATATTTGTAGATATGTATATTTCTTTAAACAAGTACTTTCATTAATGTGCTTGCACTTTTTTTTTTATACATTGTTTTTGGGGACATATAGAGCATTTGAGTCCTAAAACTACTTTCATTTTGTGCACTTAAGTCCTAAAATTTGACATTCATCCACTTTAGTACTTCCCTTAGCTCCTTAGTGCTTTTAGGTTTTAGAGAATGGAAAATCTACGTGGCATTTTTTTTTTCTTATTAGCGGCCACGTATGATTAAAAGAAAATGAAAAATTCATGCGGCATCTTCCTTCCACTTAAAATTTATGGAGTTAATTGAATGTCTCAAGTGCATTCGATTGCAACTAGTATGACTTAAATGCATGAAATTAAAGTTTTAGGACTCAAGTGCATTAGCGTGACAAATTTTAGGACTTGCCCCGGAATTGTCCTTTTTTAGGCTTTACATAGTACACATTTATGTACCCACTATGAGCGGTGCTGCTTATTGACAGGGTAAATGTTCCATGGGCACATGATTTTTTTGGGGGATTTTTTGTTTTAGTATTACGGAGTTAAATTCTTTTGCCAATCTTACTCATCTGTAACCCCAAATGCAAATTTATTCCATGGGCAGTGGCACATTTGAATTTCTTCATTTCATTTGTAACCTATTGATTTAAAAACCAAAAGATTTCGGTTTTTTTCCTTTTCAGAATCAGATATGCATTTGTGAAGAACAAGTTTTTCAAAGAGTGGAAGCAAGCTTCACTATAACTAGAAAGGGCCAAACGCTTGCATCTTTTGTAACTTCCTCCCACTTCTTTGCCTCAATTTTCATTTTTTTGGTTAAAAGTGAGTCTCTCTTATGGGGTCAGAAGATGCATGCTTGCAAAAGATGATTCACATTTCTCTTTTATGTTTTTGTTTTCTTATAAGATTTGAAGATCAATTCAAGTACATGAACTTCACAAAGATAGTGAGTCATTGTTTGCCTGTTTTTGTGTATCATTATCCATCTAGTTTCACTTGCTCAGAGAGTTTAAGTTGGAGTAATCACATAGTGCTCTAAAGGTGGTACTTGTGGGGCATCTATCCCTCATCCCTTTCATCTTTTTGTGCTATATGCAGTTAATGCTGCTATGCATGCATTGATCCAGTTTCTTGATTAACTTGTATATATTGTATGTCATCTCAAGTTATGCATCGACAAATTCAAAGCCAAAGCCAACCAGGCTCAAGCAAATCAACTGTAGTTGGTTCAGAATACTCAGAATAATTGTTCCTTCTGGAGTTAAGGCTGCAGCCTGGTTTGGCCTGCCTATTAATTGAATAACCTTCACAAGCTCTCTCGATTCACTCTTTGATATTTTTTTTTTTTTTTTTTTTTTTAAGAAAAGACAGAAGACTTCTTAGTGTTTAGCTATTTCCCTTTTGTGCTGATCAGATTTTATATAGTCTTGTCTCGTTTCTTGACAACCTTTATTTTCATCATTGTCAGCAGTCAAACGTGCACGATTACTTTCTTCCAATCAAGATGAAACCCAAAACGCGGTGGATTACATCAGCCAATTGCCTGATGCCATAATCGTTCATATCTTCTCCTTCTTGACCACAAAAGACACTGTCAAAACCAGTGTCTTGTCCAAGCAATGGCGTTCGACTTGGGCCTCTAGTCAGTATATGAGTTTCTCTTTGCCCCCTGGTGGTAGTCGGAAATCCAAGGGCTTCATCGCTTTTGTCAACTCAGTGCAGTCACGCTACACCTCAGATAAGTTGAAAAGATTCCTCTTTGATGCTCCTTGTCTCGCCTTGATGCGGTCAAGTCTTGATAGGTGGCTCCAGTTTGCAGTTGAGCATGATGTCGAAGAGTTATCGGTAACCCTAAATTATCGGCGCCACAAAATTTATGCATTGCCTCAAATCTTATTTTGCTGCAAAACTCTGGTGAGTTTGCACATATCCCGATGCTGTTTTGGGGTGTGTGGCACTGTGAATTGGTGTTCATTGAAGATATTGCACATTGAACATGCGAAGTTGAACGATGATGGGCTGATGAGAGTTTTGAGTGGCAGCCCTGTTCTAGAGTTCCTTGAGTTAAAAAGTTGTGTGGGCATCAAGCACATCATGGTTGAATCAAAAAGTTTTCGAGAGTTGGTGATTGATTCTCATGAGTTTCGTGGTCAAGCTTCAATGTTGAAAATTTCAGCTCCTCATCTTCTCAAATTGCGCCTATTGGGCAATTCTCGAGGGGGAGAGTTTAGACTAGATGAAGTATCTTCCTTGATTGAGGCCGAGTTAAATTTCAACATGAAAATTTGTGCACTCGATAAGGTTAAGGCTCATGCCGATCTTCTCAAGGGGCTTCTCAAGAGGCTGCATCATGTCACGAAATTAGTGATGGGGAGCTGGTGCATTCAGGTGCAAGCTGATTCTTTTAGCCCTATTATTCCTGGCTCAAGTTGCAAACATGCATTACACATTCTGCCATTTGATTAGGATAAATTGTGAGATTGTTTATTGGTGCTTGATGATACCATGCTCATAAATTGTTATTTCAGAGAAACCTTGTCATCTTATAAACGGAATTTTTGCTGGATAAGGCTCTTTTCCTTTTCATAAAAGAACTTTACACACCTAAGCTGATATCACCTTTATGGGTCCAGCATTACAATTGACTTCGATAACACTAAAATCTGATGTCCTTGTTTGCTCATTTGTTTGGTCTGTTGGCTATTGTGAGAGGTCTTTGGAATTGCAAGCATGTCTTATGTTTAATCTTCTTTAGTGCTTAAAGAAAGTAAAGTGATCAGTTTCTGCTTCTTCCACCACGATGATGTGCTTAGGTTCTGTCACTAATGGAGGCGAGAGACATCTTTCTTCCATCCTTAGAATGTCGGCATCTGATATTACTTGGCGCAGCAGGCCATGAGGGAGTTCCTGAGGCTATAGCAAAAATACTCGAAAGTACGCGGCTCTTGGAGAAGTTATACTTACAAACGACTTGCACCCCCAATTCTGCGGTACACAACTGCTAGAACCCTCTCACTTCACTGGGTTAAATTAACACCAGATTTGCTTGAACATATACAGATTGTGAGTTTTAGCCTTGGGCCGCATATAAATGTGTCATTTCTTTTCTTCTCGTGATTGAAAGTCATTTTTGTACCTGTCTATTTAATTGAAATTTTGGATTCTCAATAGATTTATATTTCTCTTGGTGTAGTAAATGCTATTTTATACTCATTTATTTTCTTCTCGTGATTGAAAGTCATTTTTGTACCTGTCTATTTAATTGAAATTTTGGATTCTCAATAGATTTATATTTCTCTTGGTGTAGTAAATGCTATTTTATACTCTCAAAGCTTGATAATTGTCTCATCTAGTTCCAAATGTGTATCTCCTCCTTAGTCATGATGTTGTACATCTGCAGATTGAGTTGAATGCAGAGAGTACAGGCTGCCACGTCTTTGCTGGAGAAGAATTTTGGAATTTTGTTAAGTGGAGGATCTATCAGTGTTTGATGCATCTCAGGCATGTTGAGATTGTTGATTGCGGTGCCAATCCGCTGCCATGGGAACCTGTTATTTCCCTGCTCAAGTTTCTCCTCCAGAATGCACTCTGGCTGGACAAAATAGTGATCAATAGCCCCAATTCCAAATCGTCCCAAGCATTTGAACCATCGCCGCTGCTTGAAGTGGCCCGGATTCTTCTGTCGCACCCAAAGTGTTCTCCAAGGGCCAAGGTCATTTTTAGATATCCTTTCCAAGGATGTCCGCCTGTGTAAATCCTGATTATTTCGTCAACACTGGTGACTTCTTTTTCTCCGTTTTGTACCCTGGGATTTAGCTTAACATGTACAGGAGATGTGATTGAATACAACACCTGGGGCAGATATTTGAAATAAATTTCCCTTTCTGCATGTTCAACTGGAAACTTTTAGCTCAGCTTAATATTGTTTCATGAAGTTACAATGTGTGTTTGTCTCAGAAAGTTACAATGTGCATCGGTCTTCTCTTTGCACCAGCAGCCCGAAAGTTTCACAAAGCGCACCATCCTTTGAAATACGGTCTCTCTGTGTAGACTGAACGAGAGGAATCCTCAATCTCACTAGAGATTTTAGAGACGTACGAGGTTTGGAATCATGGATATAGGATTTGCCTGTCATAAAAACCAAGTTTAGTGGTAGACTGTTGTGATTAAATGAACGATATTTATGTGATTATATCTGAATTTTCCACTTTTGTAATAATTTACCAAAACTTATTTACATATTTTGTAGTTCTGAAGTTATATCTACACCCTCATGTCAAATTACCAATCAATTTAAAAGACTTATCAACCTTCCCCAACTAAATTATAACTTGAGAGAAAAGTATTAGAAAAGTTTTAAACCTATTGCATTAATACCAATTCGGTCAAAAACCTTTCAATTGAATCAATTTATTCTTAAACATTTTTACATTGGTATTAATTCAGTCTATTCGGCCAATTTAGATCGGAAATCGATGATGTGGACATTGGCGATCCTATATGACATCGCCTATGGCTGGTGTCAACAATGGCCAATACCAACCACAGTCCAAAGAAAGGAAAAAAAGGAAAAAGGAAAAAAATTAGTGAAAAACTAGTAAAAAATTATTTTAAAATGTTCACGATGCATATGGGATCATTGGTGCCCATGTCACTAATTTCCGGCCTAAATTGACCAGATGGACTTAATTGTACTAATGTGAAAAGGTTTAAGACTAAATTGGTCCAACTGAAGAGTTTAAAAGTAAATTGGTACCAATATAAATAGGTTAAAGACTTTTTTGATACTTTTCCCAATAACTTGAAGATACCAAGTCTTATTGGATGGACTTATCATTATTTTTGTGATTGTTTTCAAATTATGTACTTTATTTTTCATAGCTTCTTATGCTTTAAAGTTACGTACATCAAATTATAAACCATAATTTCAGGAACTTACAAAGTTAACCCTAATTTGAGTGACGTACAGACTTATTTTTTATTGATTTCCATTTATTTTTAGTAGCTTCTTATGCTTTAAAGTTACGTACATCAAATGATAAACCATAATTTCAGGAACTTACAAAATTAACCCTAATTTGAGTGACATACAAACTTTTTTTTTTTTTTATTGATTTCCATTTATATACCTAGCTTTTACCTTTTATGAAGCCAAATCCACACAATAGTAATAAGGAGGGATGCACAACAAGATTGATTCCAAAGGCCTTCCCTGCTTCACATTGCTTGAATCATTTATAAATCACCTCACCACTGCTATACCGTTTGTAACATCTAAAAAAAGACTATTTGGAAGGAGATATAATCTGTAAATCCAATTTCACGAGTCCGATCAGATGAAGCAAAGTCAGAGGCATCGTGCAGAGTCATACAAAAAAATGATTAGCAAGAAAAGCAGTTGTGCTCTGCACATGCAGATCTCCGGAGAAAATCGTAGTTTCAAATTAAAGGTATATACCTCATAGAAGGACAGCAAAATGGGAATGTATCACGTGGATGCTAAAACAAATGTAGGAGGGAATTGTGGTAATATTATTTCCCGCTAATCTGGAAAAATGAGATATTGTTTTCCCATACACAATTATCATAAGCTAAACAGAAAGCCCAACCCGACAAGATCACCCAACTTAAGTTCCAATTACATTGTCAAGTAATCAACCTAAGATCAAATATGAAACATAGAATATTAGGAAGAGGGTAAGTGAAAAACCATTGTTGACTACAAAATCCAGATGACAACACCCCACCCCCAAAGATTTCATTTTCTTTTTCTCCTTGTCAATAGTGTCAAAGTTCAGGCTACTCAGGCAAGGAAATGAAAAATATTTGTATAATTTCATGGTAAAAGGGAAAATGGATAGAAAGATCTTTGAACAAACTCAAATAATTGATGAGTTGGGTAACACAAAAGCACAAGCTCTTACGTAAAGGATTGCAATGTTCACACAAACCAATTTCGAACCCTGCCAATCATATTTAATCTCTTGTTATGCATACAAAGAGATCGAGAATTTCACATTTTGGTACACATATCAGCAATGAGGACCAGACTTGAAAGGGGAAAAAAGCAATTACTTCAAACAATAGATAACAGCAATGTTTTGTCCCATAATTCATATTTTTCTCATAGAGGTGGCATGTATAAGAACACCTATGCATGGAAAACTAGATATAGCATCAATAAGAAGAATCTACAATGAAAGAGCAATTAACGACGCATTCAGGTAAGAACTTCTATGCATTAACAAGATTCTATTACATTTCGCATTTCTAATTCTTTTGCCAATACCTATGTTCCATCTGTTGAAATTCCTCACAAGTGTCCTTTGCAGATACTCATTGTCCCCAATCCTCCAAGTTGCAGTAATTCTCTAGCATAATAATATGTGTAAGACATCTTGCTGGCCTAACCTGGCAATATACATCAAAGGCAAAAAAGCACAAGAAATTAGAATTGATCTTTCAAAAAGTGAGAACTTCCAATCCAATGACAAGCAACAATCAACCCGTCAATTTTAAGCCCCATTAACATGTGGATAATTAAAATAGTGCTGGACCAACAAAAATCACGGTTGACAACCGCCAAACCACCTTAACTTGAGTCAACCTTATCTAGTTGAAGTGCTCTAAGTATTTATGGAGATCGTAGCAAGATGACATGAAATGAAGAGCAAACCCAGAAACCATGAGTCATTTACAGTTGCATATCATCAGTTTAGCAAGTAATTTGGTCGCATTGGATTAAAGCATGATTCAATTGCTAGAGCACATGAAAACAATACTAGGCTTAACAGCATATTGTTCTGACCTTTAACAAATGACCAAGTTCCATTACACCATGGTATTAGAATTCTCTGGCACACAGATGGATAGCACAACCCAATGAAGGCCTGCCAAAATAGTAGCTTGAGTACATGAAGGCAATTCTAAGTTGACCATACTTTGCAGTATCCAAGGAATACTAAGTTGACCAACTTTCTCACTTTAAAGCAATTACAAGGACGGACTGTCCATAGCCTCTGCCAATTGAAGCGATGAAGCACCAACTTCGAGTCCTCTATGACCATCACCAGCCAACACTTCTCCAAATTCCACTCTGTCATCTTCACCTGCCAATCAGAAATCAAGCAAATTTTCACAAAATCAAATTAGAACAATTGAGTCAACTGCCCATTAGATCGCGAAAGAACGCTAGGAGCCAAACCTAAGAAGCTAGTGGTTTTTCAAACTGGAGCTGAAATGGAAGCATGATGCACTATGGCCCTTTGCCGGTCTCCAAAGCTAAAGCTCCATGAGTAGCTGAAAATGCAACACCAATGTCGGAACAAATCGCAAGAATGCGAGCTGAAAGAGGGCTTATGAAGGATAGAGCTTAAAAAAAAGCAGAGGAAACGTGGGATGACAACATGCAAGCAACCTTTTACCATTCCAAGGATGCATTGTCAGGGTTTGGAGAAGCTCAAGAAACATCGAGCTCCTGATCCTTCTATGATGTTGATTCCTTTTAGAAGTGCCTTGCGAAAGTGCCCATGGATATTTCAGCATTTACGTCAACCAGTGGAATAATAACTGAATCCTACCAGTGAGTCAGATGAAATCAATCCAGCAACTAACATCAACAAATTATTAATAATACTCCAAAGTTTATGGGAACTCGGTTTGTCAAACTCGATATTCTTTTTGAACTCTTTGGATCCAACTGATGGGGCTTCTAACATCATCCACTACAAAAGCTTTGATTAAATTAGTATAGTGCATTTAACTCAAGATGGTTGCTTTGTGAGACATAGTATGATATTTTTCCTTATCATTATGTGCTATTCATGCATTAATTAATGCAAGACGGTTTTCAAATGGAATATAGGATACTGAAAATTTTCCTCAAGAAACTTATGGAAATACTTCCTGTGTTTTTCCTTTCAGCAAGTAAATGAACTAACAATGGTAACACTATCAACCAGGAAATAATAATGACAAGATCATAAATCTTGAAAAATATCGCAAGCGGGAGATACAAATGAAAAGTGGGCCTTAAATCTCAAAAGAGCATAGGTCAATTACTTGCTTTATGTACCTTTGTTAGAAAATCTGGATCATTCCAATATATTACTCATCCGATTTGTACATATAGTCTAAGTCAAATGCCATCATTTCACCATCTGTAATTTCATAATATCGATAAACCCGCGTTCTAGATAATTCTGGAATTGTTTTGAGCAACTTGCATCCAATGATATTCAGTTGTTTCAAAGACTCCAACCTATCGAGGCCCAGAATTTCGACCAAGTTTTCACAGTCTCTGGCTTCTAATATCTTCAGACTCTCAGATTTTGGAAGGAGTAGCCTTTCAATTGAAGTGCACCTAGAGATATCCAATTCTTCCAAGGTCTCTAACCTATCGAGGCCTTGAATTTTGACTAATTTCTTGCATGAGTAAGCATATAATATCTTCATACTTCCAAATTTTGGAAGGTCTAGCCCTCCAATCGAAGTGCACCTAAAGATATCTAGACTTTCCAAATACTCCAAACTATCAAGACCTAGAATTTCGACTAAGTTTTTGCAGCCTCCAACTTCTAATTTCTTCAGCCTCCCAAATTTTGGAAGGTATAGCCTTTCCATTAAAGTGCACCATGAGATAACTAGCCCTTCCAAATACTCTAACCCATCAAGACCTTGAATTTCGGCTAAGTTTACGCATTCTCCAACTTGTAATTCCTTCAACCTCCCGGATTTTGGAAGATCTAGCCTTTCAATTAAAGTGCACCGGTCGATAACTAAACTTTCCAAATACTCCGACCTATCAAGGCTTTCAATTTCGGCTAAGTTTTTGCAACTTGTAATATTTAATTTCTTCAGCCTCCCAGATTTTGGAAGGTCTAGCCTTTCAATTGAAGCGCAATCTTCAATATCTAGCCTTTCCAAGTACTCCGACCTATCAAGGTCTTGAATTTCAGCTAATTTGTCGCACCAGTGAACATTCAATTTCTTCAAACCCTCAAATTTTGGAAGGTCCAACCGTTTGATTGAATTGCAGGATGTGATAGTCAAGCTTTCCAAATATATCAATTTGTCAAGCACTCGAACTTCAAGTAGATTCTTGCAATCATAGGCATCTAATGTCTTTAGATGGATAAACTGTGAAACGTCCAACGTTTCGATAGATCCACAGCCCCAAACTTCCAAGAATTCCAACTTGAAGGGTGTGTTTAGGGATTGAGTTGATTTCGATTCTTTAGTGTTCGTTGGTTGGGAGCATTTTGAACACTTTAATTGCATTGATGGAAGCTCCTGGATGCACTGGAGAAATCCGCAACCCCAAACTTGTAGTTCCTTGAGATGGGCTAGGTGGGAAAGCGAAGGCAATTTGCGACTTTGACAGGTGACGCCCAAATATGTTAAGCCGGAAGGAAGGTCCGGCAACGATTGAAGCTCGGAGCAGTCTCTAAAATCAAGGCGTCGTAGGGAAGAAAGATTACACATGCTTTCTACCATTATCCCTTTCAGATTTCTGCAACCATAAGCATGTAACACTTGGAGCTTTCTCAGACTCCCAATACCGTTGGGCAACTCTTCTATACAACTGTAAGAAATATCTAGAATCTCTAGATTCTCCAAAGACCCTATGCCATTTGGTAATGCAGAAAGGGATGTAGCATGTCGTAGATCAAGTTGCTGCAATGATTTTAATTTACCTATTTCTGCTGGAAGATCCCTAAGGCAGAGACACCTGGCCAGCTCCAAGCGAAGAAGGGCCTCCATGTCTCCAATTGAAGCATCGATTTGCTTCAATGTATTACACCCATTGAGGGTGAGAACCTCTAACTTATTAAAAGCTGAGAGGAAGTCTGTATTTTCCAAGGATCGACAACCACGGAGGTTTAGATATTTGAGCTTCTTTCCCATCTGGTTAAAAATAATAATAATGATTGTCAAGGGGTGAGTGTGATTACAATTCAAAAGAAAGCATAAAAGGGGGAAAAAAAGACTTTAGTTCTTACCATGAAAAAATTCCATCCTTCCCATTTCTCATTTATCTCACTATCTTCTAGTTCGAGTACAGCTAATTCCTTTACGCAAAAATTGTTTACTTCAAAATTTGCAGGACAATATGGCCATCGAAGCCATCTTAACTCCTCCATTGAGTCCTTAAAATCTCCACTTAAATGTGCCCCATCTAGGTGAAGGAATTTAGACTCGTCAAATTCTTGAATTGTTTTTCTGAGTAAACTCTGCCATCTCGCCTAGCTATTTTGCCGAGGCCTTCTGAGTTGCCTTCACTAAGATTAATCCCCTCAATCCTGCCCGTTCCCTATAAACAAGAATCAAGAGTCATTAGTATGATCAAATATCGTTTGTGCATTCAAGAGACTAGCAATATGTAGATATGATTTTTCTTTTTATGCCAATAAAAAGTATTTATAAAGGCTAACAAAGTGAAGGATGTCAACTTCCATTTTGAAATTTGGCCATACGTAGTCAGATCTTAAAAGGAATTATGATGAAATGGCTTGTATAGAGTAAAAACTTTACAACTTGTAATCCTCTTCTTTCTGGTACTGTAGCTTCATTATTAGTTAAGACATGCGTGCATTTAATCAAATTTCAAAGTACAAAATCAAAATTTGACTTGTAAATTTTAATAGAATTATACTTTTTCTCTTGAACTTTCACAAATGCAATTACAATCACATACTAAATCATACAAAATAGAATTTGAGTAATTATCTCTTGGACTTTTTATGAAGAAAAAGTAAAACATTTCTCTTTTTAATAGTTATTGTGTGAAGTACGCTTGATGATATACATATACATGTATACACATGCATATATATTATGTTTAAGGAATTTTTGTTCCTATCTTATTTGGTAAGTTTTAAATCAGTCCTTGTCCTATGAATATTGGTAAATGAAATTCCTAACGTAATATTACATAAAATTAGTGTCCCTTTCATTCCCCACTATGGAATAATGACTCAAATTTTATGAGAAATGCGGGCATCATTAGTCCTATTATCTTAATTTTAACATCTAGAGAATATAATTCTATGATTTATATATCCTAAGTAGTTATGATTTATATATCATAACATCAGTGCACAATGCACCACTGGAAAAAAATGGAAAAAAAAAAAAAAAAAAACAGATGTTCCGACTACAAATTCACCGTCGCCACAGCCAAAATGCATTTTACACACCTAGAAAAAAAGTATCTTCGTTGGAGAACAAGCGATCGGCATGGATGAAGGGATAAATAAAAGTGAGAAAAACCTTGGAAGCAGCGAGTCGGCGAGCAAAACTTACCTCACCACAGATTAGGTGTTATTAATGAGACTTCTAGGCAAAAAAAAGGGTTAAAAAGTTAGAAATAAAACTCCTTTTTATTTCGAACATTCATGACGCTTCAAAATGGAAATAATTGTTCCGACTACTCCAAAAGTCGGAACGGAAGGGGGAAAATGAAGAGGCCACAAGATCCCGGCCGAACTCTTTTTGATGAAGGAAATTAATTTCTTGCAATCGACTCAGATAATTGAAATAACCATCTTTCTAGAAAGACTTGTTTGGAGTAACTTTTACTCTTTATCTTTCGTTTTTTTCTCAAGAGCATGCACTTTGGCTATTTATTTGAGTGGTGTATCCCCGAAACTCGTTGACAAGCCCAATCGTACATGAGTTTTTTTTCGTAGTTTTCAGGAATTTGAGCAATGTTTTATCTTTAAACGAGAGAGCAAGATATTTACTTTTGGTTTTTTTATTAGTTGAGACGAGCAATCTGTCTCGCCCTCTGCTCCAGCCTGTCTATTACTTGTCAATAATAAAGAAGGACAATCAGATTTTGTCTAAAGGTATCTTGGCACTACTTGCTAAGTAATCCAGCAGAAAAAATAAATTATAAGAAGTGGTTTTCATTAAAAGTATTGATTTAACATAATATGAGAACATAAAAATCATATGGGTTACCAAAAAAAAAAAAATCACGTGTTAAGTAACCAGACTGAAAGAAAAACTCCGTATGAAGTGGTTTTTATTAAAAGTATTGATTTAATATATCATACGAGAACGTGAAAATCACGATAATCATCTTAAAAGAAAAACAAAGATTCTTAGCGAAGAGGGTCATTTATCAAGGAAAAAGTATACGTGAAATACAACATTTTACTAACTAATAAATCAAACGAGATTTAATGTGTGTGTATTGCAACGTACACTACTTTCATATGATAGGGAGTATTAATATATGAGAGAAAAACCATAAAAAGAAATTCTTTCTAAGAGGGAGCAACCTCCCTACTTTCTAATCTTGTCTATGAGGTATTCGAGAGCAATAATAGTGAAGGTGCTCAGTCTAGAGAAAGCACTAAGTAGTGGACCAATATTACAATTAATTGTAGAACATGGACTAAATGAGAAAAAGAAACGAAATGGTTACCTTACTTTCCTTTAGCACTTTTTGGACTTCCTCATAGTCCCATAACCTGCTACGGCACCAAGGCTTCCATTGATTTTCCTCGCGAACTATTTCCCTACCAAGATCTCTCAATTGGTCATGCATGCCAAGCATATGATTACTTCCAACTTTTATTAATGACATAAATATCAATACTTCAATTCCCTCCTCTGGGAAAAAATCACAGGCGTCCCACATGTAGGATGGGATTCTCTTGTCAATGCCAATGAAAAAGCAGGCGATATCCAAAAAAATTTGTTTTTGTCTATAGTCCAATGCTTCGTAACTTATTCTTAACTTTTCTTGCACTTTCATAGGAGGGACTTTTTTTAACTTCTTTATTGTATCTTTCCACTGTCTTGACTCTTTTCCACACAATAATGAACCAAAAACCTCAAGGGATAAGGGAAGCCCTCCAGTGATGGATACAGCTTCATGAGTGAGGTCCTCAAATTCCCTCGGAGGAGAGTCCCTTCGAAATGCATGTTTGCTAAACATAATCAAAGATTGATTTTCATCCATTTCCTTATGTTCATAGTCGTGGTCCACCCCAGCTTCTTCAAGAACCCTCTTGTTTCTGGTGGTAATAATGATCTTGCTTCCGGAAGAAAACCAATCACAATTACCAGCCAAACTCTTCAACTGAACAACATCATCCACATCATCAAGAAGAATGAGGACCTTTTTACTTTTAAACATGGAGGAGATGAACTTAGTCCCTGCATCCGCATTACAAACTTCATTTTCTTGATTGAATATATCGTCGATTAACTGATTCTGTAAGTAATGTACACCATTACGCTTCCATGATTCCCTTATATCAGCAATAAAGCTACGATGCTCAAATTGATTGGAGAGCTTGTTGTAGATGGTTTTGGCAAGAGTAGTCTTACCAATGCCTCCCATTCCATGGATGCCAACAAATAGGGTGGCATCAGATTTATTATCCACAAATTCCATGACCTTATTCACATGACTATCAATTCCGACCAAATTCTCAGAAATAACCAACTCAAACCTTTTCTTCAATTCGATCAACACTTTTCGGACAACCGATTTCACCAACTCGGCTTCATACCTGTCAAACATGACAAGAGCTCAAATATGTGGCAACAATAATTTCATATTTATTTATTTTTTTGGGTAAAAAAGTATCATAATTTCATATTGTTAACACAATAAATTTGGGGATAGATTGAAAAACTTTAAAAATCGTTGTTGTCATACCTCCATATATTATCATAGATGCTAAGTCTAAAGTGGGAAATGATGGTGGTTGCTTCACATGGCATGGCCCATTCCACTATTACTCCGACATAATTAATCAATCTAGGAAAAACTTGAGGGTATCACTTTGGAATCTTTAATATTGTAGATATTATGGATTTGAACCAAATTTTAAATTGGTTGTTTATTAAAGATATTAGGGATGACGTGAATGTGACTTTGAAAATTCTCTAGAGCGCTTGAATAAGCAAAAATCCAATAAGCCAGCCCACCACGAGAGTTAGCCATCAATCAATAAACAATTCATAGCATTTGATGCAAGATGATTTCAGGTCCCGCAATACCAATCCGAAAAGTTGTTTGGATTGTGATATTGTGAACTATTTGAATGCAATTGAAGTGATTTCTTCTTGTTTGTGCAATTCTACATGCTTGTAAGTTTCTACTAGTGTTGTGAATTTAGTATAATTCTAGATTGACGCTCTTATAAGTTTTCATTGCCACTAGGGAGGATAACAAGTTGTACTTTATTTTCCTTTTGAGTACCTATGTTCTATGATTATAATGATCTAGTATTGAGTTTATAGGGAAGTAGAAGAATAATTTTTACCCAAAAAACAACATTGCTTCTATTTATGCAGGTGCATGAGATGGAAATTACTAGTTGAAGATAGGAAATGCTTTGAAAATTATTTAAACAGACATAATAAAAATAATCATTTTTTACCATCATCCTATGTAACCAATGAAACATATCTTTTGTAAAATAATTTTAATAGCAACTAATTAACGATATCAATGATTTAATATATGTAAATTGGGAAGATAAAGAATTACGGCAAAGGTTGTACGCTATGATGTAATGAGCTTTAAATCAAAATCACCAATAAGTTGTACTATTAATCTCAAATAAATATTTAACTAGAAAAGTTTTTTTGTAACAATTAATGTAAAGTACACTGTAAACATGAAAAAAAAAAATGGCATAATGTTACAAAATCTTTGGACATAAGAGTAAAAATTCATTCAAAAAATCTTATTATTCAAGCTAATGGAATCATAAAAATAAAATATATAATTAGATTGGTCAATATCTGAAAAAAAAAAAAAAAAAAGGAGTAACCTATAGAACTCATGCATCTTAGGATCTTACTACCAACAAGATCCTACTGTTTTTTTTTTTTATATATAAGGAAAAAAAAACGAAAACGAAGCAGATGAGAATTAAAACAACCAGTAAACACCCACACGTATTATAAGAAAGTAGAGAATATTTTAGTGAAAAATTTTACCCATCGGCTTCGTATCCTTTCAACTTGCTGATTTCAAGAAGTGCTTGCTTCCATTTCTCCAAAATCGTTGGGTTGAAACGCCTCTCAAGCAAACGCCTCTCCCGCTCATGAAATGCGTCCCCGAAACTCCCAGTTTGATGTCCCACATCAGCTGGTTTCACTTTATAGAATATAGGCAACACTATCTGCCTCTTATTATTCTTGCAATCCATTATTTGAACCAGTTCATCCAGGCACCAATTACTTGTACCATAAGTCATGGAGAGAATGGGGATTAGGATTTTACTGTTTCTAATGGCTGCCAAAATTTCTGGTCTAATGTTCTCGCCTTTGCGAAGCCTGTCATCGTCTCTGAAAGCATAAATTCCAGCATTGAGGAGCCCATGATAAAGGTGATCGGTGAAGCCTTTTCGCGTATCTGGGCCTCTGAAACTCAAGAACACCTCGTAGCAACTTCCAGTCGACACGATCAATGAATTAGATGCAACGGATTTATTTTCTGTCGGAGCAATCATCGAACCAGCGGCGCCACTATCAACATCTTCTGCATTTCTACCCGCCCTAGTTTTAATGGGACGATGCATTTCGGCTTTTCTCTGACTGTGCCCTTGATTTTAGCTTTCAAGTCTGATGGAGAAAAAAGCCGGAATGCCTCTCAAGAAATAGAAAATGCCTTCTTATTTCTTGTGATTTGATTTATATCATGGAACCACGTGCTTAGAGTCGCACCAATAAGTCAAGCTTTCTCGACCGCGAGTTTAGAGTCGTGTTTGAAATTGGTGATCCATTTTCAACAAAATCCAGAAACTACTAACTTAACGGAGAATGAAGAAGTCGGCAGCAACAATTTGCTTCGTGCAAAAGGAAAGTAAAAGTCAACAATGGCTGCTTAACCATGAAGAAAGAAGGATCAAGAGTACGTGGGCAGCGAGAAGCCAAGCTAAAGAAGTAAACTAAAGTCAACAAAAGTGGTGGGCAGCCGCAACAATAGAAAATTGGAGAAAAAGGAAGAAGGAACGAGAAGCTCGGAAGAAAGAAGAAAAGAAAAGCAAAGTCCAACTTGGACTTTGATTAGAAGAAAAGAGCTGCAACGAGAAGAAACTAAAGCACGCAAGCTGAAATTTTATATTATTTTATTATACTCAAAGTCGGTAGATATAATGGTGATTCACGCCTATAAATATGCTTGTATTTGATCATTTGAGGTGTGTGAGGGAAAGTAATCAAAAACTACAACAGATCTTTGGATTCACGCCTATAAAATGCTGAAATTTTATATTATTTTATTGTACTCAAAGTCGGTAGATATGACGGTGATACACATAGTCATCCACTACAAAATATATCATACACTTGCATATATCACTAACCAAAAATTATAATTAATATCAAAATCATGCTTCCACAGCACACACATATAAAATTTTTAACACGTTGCCGTCTCGTGACTGAAATCTCAATGCGCAAGAATCCAAAGATATGTTAAAATTTCGATGCACCTAAAACCTGGGATTTGTTGGGAAGATGAAAAGTGGAGAGAGACTTGGGACGAGTCTTTGTTGAATTGAGTCCATTGCTTGCACGGTTGAACTTTCCTTTTACTTTTCTTAATTTATTTTAGCTTTCAAGTCCGATGGAGAAAAAACCCATAATGCCTCTCAAGAAATAGGAAATGCCTTCTTATCTCTTGTGATTTGATTTATATATGGGACCACGTGCTGAGAGTCGCACCAATAAGTCAAGCCGTTGCCTTGACGTGGCTGAAATCTCAATGCGCAAGAATCCAAAGATCTGTTAAAATTTCGTCGCACCTAAAACCTGGGATTTGTTGGAAAGAAGAAAAATAGAGAGAGACTTGGGACGAGTCTTTGTTGAATTGAGTCCATTGCTTGCACCGTTGAACTTTCCTTTTACTTTTCTTAATTTATTTTCCATCAATAATTGAATATATTTAAACTCATGATCCCACTTAGAAATTTAATTCTTATACTTTGAGCCTATTAAATATTGTCAAATCAAATTGATAAACTTCATTTTACTATTGAAATGTTGTATTAGTAATGATTACTTATATAAAGAGTTCCGATGATTATAAACCCAAAGAAAGTAAAGAGGAAAACTCTAGTGATTTGATATCCTGACTCCTTAGGGGAAGTAAGTGAAGTGTGCACTTTTAGGACTCCTTGCATTTCTCCCTTTATTGTTTCTTGGACTAACAAAAGGGCGGCTAATAGCATTGAATTAGACCCAACGAAGAACCGATCAAAATGACTTTCAATGACACATAATTTTCTACACACATCTGCCTTAATTTTGCTAATAATTGAATATGATGGCAGATATAAGGAGAAGATTTTATAAATATATTAATAAGTCATGGATAGCAACTTGCAATCCATCTAGACAAGAAACGTGTAGATGCCTGGACCATTGATAAATTTTATTATTTCTTGGACTAACCAAAAAGTATCTAATGTTGAATAAGAATCAAGACGAGGGTAGATATTTCTATAACCCTTACTACATATCTTTTAAGGTGGAGACCACTTTGAACAAACAATGCTCCTCCGTATATTTTGTCTTTCCTCTTGTCTAATTTCTTTTCTAGGTAGACTTTTCAACTCCATACTCTTTCTAGTTCCTTTGCGCATTTCTTTCTTCCTCGCTCCAAATCCTTTATCTTTCCCCTATTGTCACTGCTTCCCTCATCTACCTGTGACATGGATTTGCGGGAGAAAATGAAAGGTGGAGAGAGAGAGACAGAGAGAGATTTGTCCGGTCCAATAATTTCCATACAAGTTCTCAGAGTAGATAAAAACATACAAAGCATTAGGACAATGAAAAGGGCACACTTGGTCCACTGCCTGCACCGACAAACTTTCCTCTTTCTTTTGTTAGTTTATTTTCTATCAGAAAAGGTGTTTTTCATTAAATATGTTTAAGCTCTTAATCACACCTAGGAATTTACCCTCTTACTTTGAGCTTGATATATTATACAATCAAACCAATAAACTTCATTTGAGTACTGAAATGTTGTATTATTAACGATAATTTATTCTAAAAAATTATGTTATCAACTCGTGTTGAGGATCATAAAAAATTATCAACATGCATAACTATGTTTGTGTGTGTGTATAACGTAACACAATGAGAACAATGGGAAGAATTTATTTTTTGCTCGGGTTTTGTCGTAATTTCTCCTTTAAATCTCATAAATAAGTCAAAATGCCATTTTGTGCTTTCACTTCCGCTTCTATTATATATATATATATATATATATATTGATTTGGTTTATCTAATCCAATCAATTGACACGCATCAATAATTCAAACTTGCTGAACTAGATATAAATTAGTAATTCATTGATCGGACCAGTAAACATGCATTTATGATTGTCGCCTTCAACTAGTGGAAGTTTCAATGCACAAGAAAAGTGAACTACAAGGAAATGTAAATGTCACAAAAGTAGATTAAACAAACTTTCGGTGAAATTGCAACTTTTTACTCTCTGTTGTTTCCTCATGCGAGCCCCGACAATTTATCTCATTCTCTCTTCATTTGTTTCTTTTCACCTCCTCTGTTCTTCTTTTCTTTCTTTTCTATTGCAGACCACTCAATCAGTTTTTCTTTGTTTAAGTTTTCTCCCTTTCGTTGACCATAACCCCGCCCCCTCTCTGTCTCTATATCCTTTTATTGGCCAGGAAGAAAAGCTCCATCTTTTTCTTTTTCGAGCTACCTTTGGCAATTATTGCACGCGGAAAAATGCCCTGTCCACTTTGCAGAGAATCCTCTGATTTTTCATACCCAGATTTTCTTGTCTCCTTTGGCTGTGAATTTCAATCTCTGAATGTTGAGATTGCCCCCTTGTCAAGATGAAACTTGCTCTCTTGACCGCGTCCTCAAGAATTATTGTTGTTATTTGGAAGATATTTTTGAAACTCGATAGAAAATTTGAAAAAAAAAAATAGACAAAAAAAAATTGAGGGTTGACATAGCATTTGGTTATAAGTAGAGGATTTTTTAAACAAAAAAATTCGGGACAAAATTAAAATCGACCCTAAAATTTGAGAGTTTTTAAAGAATTAGGACCGTCTAAAAAGAGGAAAGAAAAAGTTGAGGAGCTTCACTAGTTTTCATCATCCAGGGGCATATTTGTAATTAGAGTGCATGTGATGAGTTTACTTCTACCCCTGCTCCCAGTGGCTTGGCCTAGGAGTCCTTCCTTAACCTGAGGCCACCGCTCACCTCTACCAAGTTTTGTCCAACTTCTTATTGCGAAGGAGTGGCTAGCCCACCACTTTTTTCTCTACTTAATTACGAAGTTACTCAAATTTATTTATGTCATAATTTCTTAATCAACCCAAAGCCAAATTAATAAATAAATAATTTTCAATTTTTTTCAATTTTTTTTTTTTTTTGCTTGGTTTAGTGTAGTAGTTGCAATATTCCTTCAACACCTATAATTTGTAATGCATGTTAATTCAAATATTTATATTATTGAATGGAACTAATATGTGCAATGTTAATTCATTTAGATTAAATTGCACTTTAAATAATACTTTAACATAAATGCATGCAGTTCCTTTTAAATAATGAGGGTAGCTATTTTAATGAAAACGTAAAATAAACCAACAAAGGATTGGTCTAGTAATAGCATGCTAACCTGCACGGTCTTCACCTGCCAACGAGCAAGGGTTCAAATCCTGATAAAAAGCCCTTGTTGGGAGGGGAGAAACCCTTGATGCTCTAATCCTCAAAGTGGTTGCACACTTTAGCTACCATTTTATTTACCTATATATAAATTGGTTTTACTTACAATCCAAAATACACCCAGGCATATTATTCTCATCCAATAATTTATTTTATATAGATCTATTCCCATTAAATAACAAGGGTAACTATATTTAAAAAAATGTTAAATAGGTTTTACTAGTCACTCAATATATCTAAGCATATTAATATTGTCATTCAACTTGGTTGGTGCAAAATGTGGAGCGATTTGTATGCTCAATAGAAAGAAGCTTTTATCTGATATCCACTTGTAACAATGTAAGCTAAAAGAATTATGAATGCTATCTAAATACTAACAATCCAAACTAAACTGTTGATACTTGAAATTGTGAAGTGTAAAAAAAAAAAAAAAAGTGCTTATGCATTTCACGAGCACTCTTGTTTATACTATTGATTTGAGAGAAGTACACTATCAGTGCCATAAGTTGTGTACGGCCCTCACTTTGGTACCAAAAGTTTCCGTCGGATCACTTAAGTGCCAAAAATTTTGAAAAACGATCATTTCATTGCCAACGCTGATCCGGTTGGCCGGAAATTCGACATGGTAGTTTTTTATTAATTTTTGACACTGATGTGGCTTGCCAGAGAGTACAGTTAGCTTGTAAACCACCAAACAACGTCATTTGGCATCTTAAACCCCAAGTCGAAACCCTAAATCCCCAAATTGAGAGAGAGAGAGAGAGAGAGAGAGAGAGAGAGAGAGAGAGAGAGAGAGAAGCCACGGCAGTGTTGTCTTCTTCCCTAAAGAACAACACTAGTAGAGAGAGAGAGAGAGAGAGAGAGAGAGAGAAGCCATGGCGGCGTTGTCTTCTTTCTTGAAGAACAACACCGGTAGAGAAAGAAAGAAGCCATGGCGGCGTCATCTTCTTCCTCGAAGAACAACACCAGCACTAGCCACTCTCTAAGCAAAGCCCAATCCACCATCTCCATCTACGCCCTCCTTGTTTCCCTCGCACTCCTCATCTTCTCTCTCTCTCTCTCTCTCTCTCTCTCTCTCTCTCTCTCTCTCTCTGTGCACCTTCAACCCCCCTTCTTCCTCCTCCTCCTCCGCCCTCGCCTCCTATTTTCCCATCACTTCTTGGCCGAGCGATAGTGGCTGAGCACGGTGGCCGAGCAAGCTAGGTCAGCGAGGATGAACAAAAAAAACCCTAATTTCAATCCATAATAAGCTATGCGGCGTCATTTTTCCTAAGTCATCCACATAGGACGGCAAAACGACGTCGTTTTCTTAAGTAGGACAGAAAACAACGGACGTGCGGACCCCTCAAGTGCCTTAACTTTGCCCAAATGGGACACTTAAGTGCCATAACTTACAAAAGGTACACTTAAGTGCCAAAATCGAAGCAAAATGGATCACTTGAGTGCTAATTCGGCCAAAATCCGACCAAATTGCATACGTGGCATTTTCCGGCGATTTTCGGCGACTTCTTTTACTGATGTGGCAAATGTTTTGAAAAAAAAAAATCCGACATGGATGACAAAAATGACGTTGTCCATTCACATTGAGTGCACTGAACTAAACAACATCGTTTAGGTCATTGTACGATGACCTAAACGCCGTTCCTTCTTGTCCGCGTTGACAGTCGATCTCAGGCCCTTCTCTCCATCGCCATTCACGCCCAAAGTTGGTCATCGATCGTTGTCGTCAGTCGCCGCTGTTGGTCGCTGTCGCCGCTCACCGCTCACCATCGTTGATCGTCGTCACCGCTCACCATCGTCGCTCGTCCAGGTTTTCCTCCTCCCCTATGATGAAATTAGGGCTCGATTATTTAATTATGGCTCGCTTGATTATTTAATTAGGGCTGGCTGACCTAAACGCCGTTCTTCACCGTCCGCATTCACAGTAGATCACATGCCCTTCTCTCCGTCGCCGTTCACGCCTAGAGCTGGTCATCAGTCGCCATCATCAGTCGCCGTTGTTGGTCGCCATCACCGCTCACCGCTCACCATCCTTGGTCGTCGTCACCGCTCACTATCGTCGGTCGTCCAGGTTTAGCCCCTTCTCCCCCTCCCCTGTGATGAAATTAGGGCTCAATTATTTAATTAGGGCTCGATTATTTTATTACAACTCCGATGGAAACTTCAACTGAAACTTGCTGACATTACACAAAGAGACCGAATTTCTAATTATTTTGGTGAATTTGTCTTTCAAGCCAATGTTAGAGTATGTTTTGATTGTTAGATCACTGTCTATGCATCTCCTTAAAAGCATCCTAATAAAGCAGGTGACCAATGCCATTCTGAGAAGAAAACTAAGTTCTTGAACCACCCTGCTTGTGAGAGTATATAGGGTATGTCCTTGAACCACCCTATTTGTGAGGCTGTATAGGGTATGTCCTTGAACCACCCTGTTGTAATTGCTGTATAGGGTATGTTTATCAATCTAAAACCCTGCTGTGATTGCTGTATAGGGTATGTTTATCAATCCAAAATCCTGAATTAGAACATAATCCTGTTGTGATTTATCTTTGTTTTTCTTTAGCTTTAGCAACATAAAATGCTTCCAAGTTTAGTTGTTCTAATTTTAGTTTAAACTTTTAAAGGAATTTGTAGAAGTCAGCGGCTGTGATTTGATTAAGTTGATGTCAGAGTATGCTATACTTTGATTTGATTAAGTTGATGTACATTCTCTCACATCGCACGTTTAGTGCAGTAGACAAAATTGCTTGGGCTATGATTGCTGTGGGAACCTGTGCTTGTTGTGGGGACCTCTGTTTTGGGTTAATATTTTAAGGGAATGGAAGGCAAATAATTAAAGTGCCGACCTCTTTTTTGGCTGTCATGTAGGGGCATATTGTTAGTGTAGGAACCTCTATTTACTAAAGTCCATGAGAGTTGGGGGGGGGGGGGGGGGGGACTCCCATGTGCAATTGTCTAGTGGTCCCAAAAACTAATGATTCTTTTTTTTGTTCTTAGTGTAGTAATGGCGCATGACAAGAATTATGTCGCTGTCATAATTTGCTACGATGGGGAATTTGTGATTGGGGAGGATGAGTGGGAGTATGAGGGTGGAAATGAGGGCACCATCTTTGTGGATATAAAGAAGGCATCTTATATAGGATTTCTTAGGGATATAAATACTTATATGCCTTGTAAAGTTCAGAAGCTGCTGTATTGTATTCCTAGGAAAGACTTAAAAGATGGTTTGAGATGCTTAGAAGATGATAATTGTCTTAGGGATGTTCTACACCATCATCTTCATGGTGAAGAGGTAAAAATATTTGTTGAGTACAATAGTGAAAGTGAGGATGAAGATGATAGAGAGAGCGTCGAAGTAGGATAAGAAGGAGATGGTATTTAAGGTAGTACTGACATTAAGGTCGAAGGAGGGCAGGATAGATATGATGGACATGAGAGAAGCGCAGATGCAGTTCACCAAAGTGATAATGACATAGGTGATGTCACAATCTCTGGATTAGATTGGGAAGTAGCTGAATCAACTGATGATGATGATGGAGGGTTGCCTGCTGAAAATTTTATAAGTGATGACGACGACGACGAGCTTGTGCAGTCAAGAATACAGCGAAGGGATTTTTTGACAGCTAAGTTTGCAGCTTTGCAAGTAGCCGATGAAGTTCCAAATAGACCCGAAGGCTTTACAGATGTCGGTGCTATTGGTGAGGAGACTGATTATGAAGAAAGCGTCGAGAATGCTACTTCCCAGGATGAGCTTGAAGAAGATGAAGGACCTATGCTTAGAAGGAAAATGAAAAGTAAGTTTCCTTCTTATGATCCATCCGTTGCCTCTCCTACTTTGTCGGTAGGTATGAAATTTCATGATGCAAAACAATTTAGGGAAGCTATACTGAAGATTTCCATTGCTGCACAAAGGAACATTGACTTCATTAGAAACACTAAGACCTTTGTAATAGCTAGGTGTTCACAGCAAAATTGTCCATGGAAGATATGTGGCGCATTTGTTAGGAGAACTGGATCTTTCCAGATTAGAGTCTACCAAGAGGAACACACTTGTTCCATTAATTTTGAGAATAAAAGGGTAACAAGTGCATTGTTATCGAAGCACTTCTTTGAATTGATTAAGCCGATGCCTCAGATGAATACTACTCAGTTCAGGATGCTGGTGAAGGAGCAGGTATGCATCAATATATCCATGAATTAATGTAAAAGATCGAAGCAAAAGGTGATGAAGATACTCATTGGTCAGTACAGCGGTGAATATGGACAGTTGTGGGAATATACTTGGGAGTGTAGGCTGCAAAATCCTAGAAGTAGAGTGTATATAGAGGTCGTGGAGAGACCACTTCCTAATATTGGGACGAAATTCAATAAATTCTATGTTTGTTTCGATGCATGCAAACGAGGTTTTTTATCTGGTTGTAGACGGATTATAGGATTGGACGGGTGTTTTTTGAAGGGCTTGTGCAAGGGAGAATTGCTGGCCGCAATTGGAAGAAATGCAAACAGCCAAATGTTTCTCCTGGCTTGGGCTGTTGTAAAGGTAGAGAACAAGGACAATTGGTCCTGGTTCCTCAAAAATTTGATGACTAATTTGAAGATAACAAATGGGGCAAGGTGGACATTCATGAGCGACCAACAAAATGTAATATTTGCTTTTTAAAAAATTTGGTCACTTGTTTACTTTTTTATATCAACGTGTCATTTGCTTACATTTTTTATATTTTCAATTATTGCAGGGACTTGTTCCAACAATAGCTGAGCTGTTGCCTTATGCTGAACATCGAATGTGTGCGCGGCACATATACACAAATTGGGCAAAGACCTATAAATGGGACAAGTTGCAGTCACAATTTTGGCAGCTAGCAAAGAGCATGAATATGGCTGACTTTAGGATGGCCAAAGAAGAGATGCTTCAATTGACAAATGATGGTTATGATGCACTGTTCCAAACAGACCCGAAGCATTGGTGTAGGGCGTTCTTCAGCGAAGAATTTAAGTGTGGTAACATTGATAACAATATCTGCGAAGCATTCAATGAGAGGATAATAGATGCCAGATGTAAACCAATTATCTCAATGCTTGAAGACATACAGGTTTTGGTCATGACTCAGCTGCACAGACAAAGAGATGACACTACAAAGTGGACTAAGCAATATGGTCTTAGGATTGCTAAGAAATTGGATGACAACTTGGCTGCAAGTAGGTATTGTCATCCCATTTGGAATGGGGATAAAGAATATGAGATAATGAAGGGTTTCGATAAGTATGTTGTCCATTTAGATACGATGAAGTGTTCATGTAGAGCATGGTAACTCAGTTAAATTTTCTTGTGCACATGCTATATGTGCAATTCAATTGAAGGGCCACAACATAGAAGACTACATTGATGATTGGTACAATAAACCAAAATATCTTGCTTCATATCAATTCATGTTGCAGCCAATTAGAAGTAGCAAGTTCTGGGAGCCAACAGATCGCGAAACACCTCAACCTTTGCCACTAAAGAAGAGAATGGGAAGACCAAAGAAAAAAAAGAAAAATGACGGAGGGAGAGGACTCTTGTCACCGTAGGATGAATAGGATGGGTGTACCGATAAAATGCTCTTTTTGCCACATAACAGGGTACAATATTAAGGGTTGTCAATTAAAGAAACAACAGGAACAAACCTTTGCCACTAAAGAAGAGAATGGGAAGACCAAAGAAAAAAAAAGAAAAATGACGGAGGGAGAGGACTCTTGTCACCGTAGGATGAATAGGATGGGTGTACCGATAAAATGCTCTTTTTGCCACATAACAGGGTACAATATTAAGGGTTGTCAATTAAAGAAACAACAGGAACAATTGAGGCCAGCCAAAGGGCCTAGTGAAGGGACAGTTGGAGAAGGAGAAACAGAAAGGCGAAATGAGTCGATTGTTCTTCAGTCGACGACAATAAACCCAGTAAGTCATGACAATTGTGTTTATATTGCTTTATGATTTGTTATGAATATGTACATAGATATAAGTTATATGTATGTAATTTTTTTTGTCTTTGTTAGTTCATGGTGACACGTGAAGAATTGGCCGAAGCCCCTGCTATACCTGAAAATGAAGGGCCTGTTCAAAGAACCGAAGGTGGAAGATAGCCAGCTGCAGGATTGGCTAAAGCAACTGGAGGGCCAGTTAAGTTGATTGTTCTTCAACAACTACAGAGAAAAAAATACTCGGTCAGTTAAATGATTTGAGTTTACTTTTCATTTACGTTCTAATATGGCCTGATGTTATATTTATGATGTCATTTGCCTTTTTCTTAAGTTCAAAGAAGGCAAGCTAGAGCTCAGCTACTAATAAAGGGCCCAACTAAAGGGCCACCACAAGATCCATCACCAAGGTCATCACAAAGGCCACTAGAAGGGTCATCACAAGGGCCACCACCAAAGCCTACCGAAGGTGTCACTGAAGCTGAAGGCGTAACTAGAAAAACAACCAAAAGAAAACCAAATCAAGAGCCACCTATAAGAAGACCATCTACAAGACGCCTAGCTGAAGAATTGGCCGAAGAAGCCCCTTCTGTAGCTGAACAGCCACAAGAGCCAAAGAAATCACATGCGAGAAAAAGATGCAACCAATCACAAGTACTTGAAAGTGACGCTCCCCTTCGAACAAGAGGGGCTCTTGGGAAGAGGCTAAAACAATATGGTTATGGCCTTTATACAGATGACCGTTCTGGAACAGTTATTCTTAATGTAAGTTTTATAAGGTGCATTTAATTTAATTTATAGTGTGAACTTTTGTTGATAATTGAGTTTTCTTTTTGAAGCTTGGGAGAAGTTCATAGGTTCTTATCTCTCAAGGCCGAACTCAAGAATCAACGGCTGCGCCAACAAAGAAGAAGACATTGCATGCGCCAACAAGAAAGAAAAGTAAGAAGAACCCAGTTGCAAGTCCATTCGAATCAGTTCGGCCTACAACAGTTGCAGCTCCTTCTGAATCAGTTCAGCCTAGGACAATTGCAGCTCCATCAGACTCAACGCATCCCAAGACAGTTGAAGAAGAAGTTTCACATTCAGTCATTCAGTTAGAAAAAGTGCAAGGATTATGAATCAAGTGCGAAGTCCATCAAAACGAGCACGAACATGAGGCATTGTGCATATTGATTGATGAAATGGGATGTGATATGATTTGTAGGGTTGAGGAGTCAGTTGTAAACATTTGTGGATGTTTGTTTTTTTTTTTATAATATTTTGTCATTGAGTTAGTTGAGTTTATGAGACTTCATTTGTCATTGAGTTTGTGAGACAGATGTTCAAAATCAATGGAACAGTTGTTGCTTATCATTTTTGGCATGCCTTTTTCTTTTTCTTTTTTTGATTTTGTTTTTTCTTTTACTTATTGCTACTTCTAGTGGTGGATATGCGATGGTGACTAGGGTGCTCCTGTGGCTAGTGATGGCAGCTGGTGAAGCCTGGTGGTGGATATGTGGTGGTGATTGGGGTGCTTGTCTGGCTGGTGGTGGTTGCTAGTGAAAAGCCTGGTGGTGATGGGTTAGGTTGGAGGTTTTTGCTGCACCTGGTGCAAGATGTATGTGCAATATGCACAGCTTGCACCAGGTAGTGCTGGTGCAAGCTGGTGTAAGACACCTTACACTTGCAACTTATGCAGCAACATACCACCAGCATAGTGGTAGCTGGTAGTGGCTCAAGTGGATGCTTGGGATGCCTGGTGGTGATGATGGCTAGAGATGGTGGCCAATAGTGGGCGATGGTGGTGGCTGGTAGTAGCTGATGTGTACAAAAAAATGGCACTTAACTGATCATGTTCTAAAAAATCTAGCACTTAAGTGTTCACTTTTAACAACAAGTGTCACTTAAGTGATCCTTTTAATAATAACTTGACACTTAAATGACTCTTTTTCTATCATGACTGACACTTAAATGATCACTAGATACAACTTATAGCACTTGAGTAATCACTTGTGTATGTTCTATGTATATAGTGGTTTGCAACAAAACAGAGAAGCTGCTGGTTCACACATTTGTTGTTGGTTTACATTCAATTCAAGTAAAATAGTCACCACAACACATCAACCTAAAATACATTCCATCATCACTGATTTATATTTGAGAATAAGCAAAAACTGTCGAAATCATTCATTCAAAACAAGTACATTTCTCCACACATTTACAACTATGGCAGTTGGAGAAACTTCTTCTCATCTTCCAGTACTTTACATTTCATCATATAGTAGGATAGACAAAGAAACAGCAACATAATAAACGCTTGGTAACACTTCCGTTCAATTTTCATTTTTGAAACTTCGTTCTTCAAATGGTTAACAGAAGATGCTTGAGCTTGAGCTTCCATTGAGTCAACATCGTCCAATTCGTCCACAAGCGTAGATGGAGGTTGATGACATCCATCAATTAGGTCCAATATCACCTCTATGGCTTGGTGAGAGAATTTCACATCGACCCATTTGAAGTATTTGCACTTCGAGCCTTCTTTGTATCGAGCACATCCATAGAATATTCTCCCGGGATTCGTTTGAGTCCACGATGTTCTTCTTGGACTTGGTAACCCACAAAAATAGAAACGCTCGCCTTCTCCTTCGCTTTAGTGAGAGAAATTTGAGCCACTGCTGAAAGTCCTGCTCTCAATTTCCAATATTCGGTGGTAAAATTTGGGGCAAATCGAATTAGGGTGCGGGATTAGGGCTCTAGCGCTTCAATGGCATTTTGTCCGATTTAGGGTTTTAGATTTAGGGCAAATTGGGAAGATGACGGCGTTTTTGCTGATTTAAGGGCTCTATTTTGGGCGAACACCCGAAATGACATTGTTTGGGGTGAATTCGAGCTGACTCAGCTCTCTGGCGAGACACATCGACGAGAGTTATTAATATTTTAATGCCACGTATGATATCCGGCCAGCTTCGCCGGAGATAGCACTCAGGTGTCCCACTTTTCTTAAAATGTGGCACTTAAGTATACCTTTCGTAAGTTATGGCACTTATGTGTCCCTTGGGCAAAGTTATGGCACTTGAAGTGTTTTTTTGCCAAAAACAACATCGTTTGAAGGGTTTATTAATTTTTTTTTAAATATAAAAGTCATGTAATCATTTTGGCCGGAATTTCTTGCTGGTGGCACCAAAGTGATCATTTTTCCTCTGATTTGGTACTTAAGTGATCCGACAAAAAATTTTGGCACCAAAATAAGCGCCATACACAACTTATGACACTGATAGTGTACTTCTCCCCTATTGATTTAGAATACTTTATAAGGGCAAAATTATCACATTAATTCAAGAGCTTAATTGCATTATTCTCTAAAGCTAATCAACTCTAGTTCGTAAGTTAGAGTACTTTGTCTATAATGCATCCAACCTAAGAGGCAATAAACATGAATGTAAAATATCAGCCTATGCATGATTACCACTCTAATAGGAGAGTATTAGGTGTATTTACCATGTCAACTGCATGTACAATAGTCCATCATCAGTTTGACGCAATAAAGTTGACCTTTGATAACAATTAACATAATTTTATCGAATTCAACTCAATATTTTTACCAGATGGCAATGCCATGACTTTACATGTTTTAAGTTTATCAAATTAGTAATTCATTATATGCATGCTTTTTAATTCCATAAATGTTGCTTTAAGTTTGTATTTGCGATGTACATTTTTTCACACTTGTTTTTAGGACATCATATTGCGCAAAAGTTCAACATACATCTTGGCCCTTCAAGTAAATTTTCTTATGAAGTCTAGACAAAGGCTTATGCAATTGTCCTTGGATTGGATTATAATTGTCCTTGGCTTGGATTATAATTGCTGGAAAGGGGAAGATCTTCATAGGCTCCTCAATCCTCCTAGCATAGAGCAGAAACCCAATAGTCTGGAAAGGAGCAAAAAGTATGCAAGGCAGGCCAACCACAGGCCAACCACAGGCCAAACAACAAAAAGCTTCAGATAAGTGTTCAATATCGAAGTTGGAGGTGTCATCCCTGAAGTGACCAATCCTAGGAAATGGCATAAACATCTAGAACTTTTACAAGTATAACCTTGCTTAGGATAGTTGTTTACTTAACTAGCACATTACTTTCCAGGCAACACTGATTTGCTGTCAGTCTACCATCAAATCCCTTTATTAAGAAAAACGGCTATATGAGAAGCAAGAACAAGGAAAGGACTCATTTACTGAAATGATAGACCATATAGCTAAATATTTGATTTGAACAAACAGGACGCTTACAATATTTTCGATTGGAAAGACACCAAATATATTGAAGCACAAAACCCTATCTTTATCTCCACTGCAAAGGCTACGTAAACATTGAGTTGAAGAATTTGAGAGCTCTACAAATGAATCTTGAACATTGTTAGTTAAACCAACACCTCCAGGTATAGTCTAGGCATTTGAGGAACTCTTGGAGACGGAGGGAAGAATTGAGTAGTGCGATCTCAAATGCCAGAGTTATCAAAAGTGTTCTATAAAACAAATAAATGATTACTTTCTAATTGGAAAATAGAAAGATGAAAAATAATGAGATTAAACCTAAGGAGCAAAACAAATCAACAAGTTACATATGACACCAAAAATACGCTTTCAAAAAATCTTCCATAAACCCATACTGAAGCTGTTGGACTGTGAAATAAGATTCTACATTTGAAAAAGAATTATTTAAGAACACCACGCTAAGATAACTACTTAACTACAAACGAAGCATTATGAAAGGTGTGAGCCATAAGATATCTGCTATTGGTAATAAAGATCATGAAGTCATACCAACTTTTAAGTTGAAAGATGCCACACTCTATTCACTTGGGCATCCTCCTTCCAGTCAAGACACACCATAGCTACCATACGCAACTTCAAGCTTCTTAACAATTTTCCATTATGCTTAATATTTATACCATGTTAGAATGAGTATAGCATGGTGTGCATAACTACTACAAGCACTAGCATATCAAAAGCAGCACCCCACATATCCATAGTTCCATCAAGACAGCTACTTTGGTAAGTAACATTCATTATGTACAAACAAATTCTCTTCTTAGCAATTCTGATGTACCCATAGGTGCTATATTGGATTTGAATCATATGTTAGATCCATCTATATGAATTGACTGCAATCCATGAAGCGGACGATCAATAATAAACTGGTTGAAATCTCAAAGAAACAGAATTGCAGCAGCCTTAGCTATGTGCTCAGTCATTCTACTCATGACCAAGCAGCTATAGCTTGATAAAAACATAACCAGTTATATACAAACTTTCCACCCACAAGCATAATTGAGGCACACACAAATCCTATCATTAAAGAGTCACCGAAATTATTACCTTCCTGATTTGACTGCACTGAACAAATTTTACTAACAATTGAAAGAAGCTATTAATTTTGATGAAAATGAGCATCCCATGGATGAACGCTTTAGTCTGACACCATCCACTTAGACCATAGATTCTCACAATGAGTTGGACCCTAGTAAACACCATGCTATAATTTGTTGTTAACAATTGAAATAGTTTCAATCATTGATGACAACATTAGTAGCGAAGCAAAAAATTTATCTTGCATGAGAATGCAACTGAGCACATCAATAAGATTCAACTCCTAAATTATGTAAATCTATTAAATGAGTTAATTCTGTATGATACGTGATTAAAGTAATTCACCGCCGATTTCACCGATTAGATATGAGTTAATAAATTTCCTCCATTCATAATTTAACTCATGCATCAAACAATCTAATGTAAAAAAAACATTTCTTGGCTTTGATGTAGGACTAAGTCCCACAATAAAGAATAAATATTTAGGAATTGCACGCAAAATTGCCTAAGCAACACACCTAGGGTTTCTTAAGCATCACACCAAAGATGAATTGCATCACACAATCTGCAAAGCAAGGACTTGCCAAGTTCAATAAATTATCAAGTCTATTGAAAAGTATAAAATTACAACTATATTTGTAGACTCTCCAAAATTTCTACTCCTAGCGGAAATAGGAAACCTCCAAACAAGAAACATTATTGAAGTATACATAAGATCATACTACTCAAGCTCTTAAAAAAAGGAAACTTCGTAAATTCCTAATAATACTAAGATCCTAGTTCATAATTTTAGTGATTAAACTTCAAGAAGAATGATGATCCTTGTTTGAGTTTCAAACTCAATCTTCACCAAAAACTTGGTAGTCATGTTGCATGATTTTATCAGTTGCATCAGGCTTACAGGATGATTTGATTGTCTTATACTAAATTCTCTGAATGGGAATCCAATTACAATACTATGTTCATGATCTGTGTCATTGCAATCAAACGGGTACTTATTTGACAAAAGAAAAATAATTTGTAGAAATATCTCATGCCCGGAAATAATAACTCACATTTCCATGTGACAACTAAGGGTGAACCCAAGTGGTTATCATGTCATATCAAAATTGTGGCTACCTACTTAGTAGTTGACAAAATTAATAAACCAATATTGTTCCGGGTTCAAACTATCTATCTAAACAATAATGCCAAATTGATTATCAACCTGACCTATAATGACCTGTTTATGCTTAGTTCATCAAGTTCTCTAAAATAATCATACATGAATTGTGTTTCCATAGTGGTTACATATTACGATTTGATCACACCATATAAATATAACATTTCATGTAAACCTAGGATTTGTAAGCTCATGACTAGTTTCTTTTCAAACTAATTTGACATTGATGACAATATGCATATTGTACATATGCCATGTCGGTCATGTTAGGATACGAATGACCCATTCAATTCAATCTAATTAGTTAAGCAGGTTATTCATCTCTTGTAATTTGTTGACCTTTTCAACAAAAGGGTCATGTTCAAGTAGAGTTTTCTAATAAAAATTTGTGTTGATCTTATTATGCTCAGATTGACCTATCTAGCAATCCCTTGAGAATTTGACATTGATGGACATAACCAATAAACATGGATTGCCATCTCTATTAATAACTGAATGTTTGCTAAGCAAGTTTGTTATTTGCATTGCATCATGTAGATTTTGAGCAATTTAGAATCTTTCCCAAGAGAGATAAGAGAAGAACACATTCTGATGATAAAGGACTGTTGGAAGAGGAATTTCTAGTTGAAAAGTAACGAGGGTAACGTTCAGGTATCATCATAGAAAACTTACTTCGACATCATGCAGTAAAACTGTACAGGCTTCAAGTCCCAAGACAACAACCTTGCCATCAGGACGCCAGAAGAATCATGTTATACATTTACCTAGAGTAGATTAATATGATTAAGAAGAGATAGAAGAGCCAGTATTGATGACACACATTGAAATGTGCAAAGAAAGTGAGTTCATGATAAACAAAAAAGAACACAGAGAGAAAGAGAGAGAGAGTGAATAATATATTCCAATTAAAATTAACAGAAGAAGAGGAAAGATAGAGCATACACATTAACCGACAAAATGTTAATCAAAATTTGTGAAGTGAGGCAAAACATCATATTTGTACAAAATAACTGAGAGAGATCTCAGTCACTTGATAGAGGATTTCTTTGGGCTAGTAGTTCATCTAAAGTGAGGGAATATATATCTCATTTGCAAGCTCCAATCCAATATCCGAATTAAAAAACAAATTTTGTTGATCCACTATGGAAACTCAAGGTGGATTGGATGCATGAAAGCTTTCTCCAGGCGAGGATTGCAAGTGTACTAGCATTTATAACATAGGAAATTAACATAAACCATTCACAGGTTGGCTGAAGTACTATAGAGCACTCAAAACGTTCTCCATATCTAGAAGACGATATGACAAGTGAAGCATTCAGATTTTTCTAGGCAAAAAAAAAAAAAAAAATCTCCTATTTAAAGTTTTCTAGTGAGAATAGACAGCAAGAACTACCAAAGCTAGGCATTCAATCCTAAGCTCTTACTAATTTGATTTACCAAAAGATTAAGTCATATAGGATTTTAACATACTTGGATGTAGCTCCTTTTGTTCTTAATCTCTTGGCTTTGTCCAATTCCTCCATATGTCCCTCTCGACCAGATTGTCATACAAGTACGCAGCATAGCTCAAGACATATCCTATTCAAAAGTTAAACTCCCCCAGGGAACTTGAATAATCAAAATGATGTGATGAAATACCCCTCTGTAATGAGAAGAAGATAAATGAAACTTCAAGCAATACAAAATGTGAGAAACTTTCCTCCTACAGTCTATATTTCAATATCCAATAAATCTCTCCATGTAGGGACACTCAGTCACTAAAAGAATGCTCAATCAGTAAAAGAAGAGGAGTCAGTAGTAAAATTATTTTCATGGGACACTTTAACTGGTGTACGAAGAAGCGCAACAAGAAGGCAATACTAGAGTATGGTACACTTACGGTCGGGGTAGATGACTGTCCGGCTAAGTTATGGAAAAATTCTCATAAGGCAACAACCTGGTCGAGAAGTAGATAAGAACCTATTGCACCTATAAATAAAATCCCTTCATTCAACTAATACCAGCTTGGAATTCTTACTCGCAACTAAGTCATCTCTAGATTTCCACTTGCATCACCATCATTCACTCTTCATTTCTGTGTAAAAGACCAACTCCTTAGTTGGACGGCACCTTCTCATTTAGACTTTCAAGCACTTTATCTCTATATTCATCCAATTCTCCATCAAATGCAATTTGAGCTAGATTGGCATCACGGTGGTTCCTATGGCGAAAAAGGAAGCTTAGCACATTTAGGAAAAGTGAAAGAAGTAAAACGAGATAAGGCCAATAACTCAAAGGACAAGCATAGCAAGCCATCATTGAAGAAACGAACACACTAAATAAAGAAAAAGGAGAACTTTCTCGAATCGAAGCAATACCCAGGAGAGATTGTCCACAGGCTTTGCCAATTGAAGTCCAAGGATTCGCAGAGAAAGTTGCAGAAGAGGAACAGGCGAGAGTCAAAATAAGGAAGGAAGAGAGAGATACGAATTGGGCCATAAAAGGGCCGCAACGGGATCAACTAGGCTGGGCCAGACTTTGTAGCCTTGCCGAACAACGCCTAAAAGTGGTGGATTAGTTATTGAAACGTAATTTGGAAAGAGCAATGTGATCATCCTTGTTTACTTTTGGATTAAAAAAAATAAAAACAAAAGATATGCTTATGAAATTATTCAAATCAGCGCCTCACAAGAGATAACAAACACTTGCGCCTTCTTACATGTCGAGATGACGGGCCAAGCTCGAATCTGACCAAGCCGTTTGCCATCACTATCCAAAGTCCTAGCACTCGGCTGAATGCTAATACTCGACCAAGCTCCAGTTGGTGAGCTTTATGCTAAACTCTTGTTATAAGGTGCGCATGCACGACAATGATACAGTAGGAAGAAAAAAGGAGATCGAATGTCCTCTTTTTCTCTTTTAACTGGAACTAGACAATTTACCCTATTATAAGGAACAACTTTGCTATACTAGGAAAATCTCATTTCTTCACTCGTGCATGCAGAGTCGGAGACTTGCAATTAGGCAAAGAAAATAGCACGTCTTGTATCTCTGCTGCAAGTGATAAAATCTAAGCACATTCAACAATTGAAAGGCAAAAGAATAAGATAATTTACTCTTCCTTCCAAATACAGTTTAAAAAACCCAGCAAGTATATGCTTTGAGAACATACAAAGTTAACCCTAATATGAGTGACATACAAACTTATTTTTATTGATTTCCATTTATATTTGAGTAAATATATTTCAGTAACTTACAAAGTTAACCCCCTAACATATTAATTTGATTGTTCTGACAAAAAAATATATATTTTTTATTGTTTTCAAATTTCAAATGTTATCGTAACTAGTTCACAAAGATTTAGAGGGACGAGCTCTATTTCAGTAACTTACAAAGTTAACCCTAACATGTTAATTTGATTACTCTAACAAAAAATTATTTTATTGTTTTTGAATTTCAAATGTTATGGTAACTAGTTCACAAAGATTTAGAGGGATGAACTCTTATATCAAACTACTAACACTAATATCAATTTAATGACATCAATTTGAGCAATTAACCAACTTTTATATGATCACTCTACCATTACTTTATATTACCAACTCTTTTTTTTTCGTAGCCTTTACTCGATTGTTTCCAAATTACCAGTTTTTATTTCCAATAGATACCAACATCTAAAGTAAAATTTCTTATTGAACTACCAATCTTAATTTAAGTCAGCTACCAGAATTTTTTCGATAAGCTACCAACTAGTTTAAGGTTATTAACCTTTGCTCATGTGACTCATCTAAGTCTATTAGATTGTCTTGAAAATAAATAAGTAATTATTTGATTGTTTCAAAATTGTTTCATAACACTAAATTATCTAGCTTTATAACTTACTAACGTTTTAAATTTAACAACTCATAGGCTGCATTTATTTTGTGAAAAATAGATAATTTGGAAAATATTTTCCTAATAATGATAGCTTGAAATAATTAATCAATAAAAATATTTTCATCATGGACAAATATTTATGCCTAAAAATTTTCGTGAATGATGGAAATATTTTTTGTTAATTCATTTTTATAAGTAAAATAGACGATTATTTTTAAAAAATATTTTCTAAATTATTTATTTTCTACTAAATAAATGCACCATTATATTAAATTTCCAACCTTAATTTGAGTGGTTTACTGGTTTTTCTTCAATTAATTACTGCTAGATTTATGTTGTCAATTCTTATATGAGTTACCTATCACCATTTTTATAATGTTCTGGCAAATACAAAAAGGACAAAAAAGTATGATTCCGCCACTCATAATAACTTACCAATTTTTATTCGGCATAAATAAAATTGAGTCGTACCTTGCGGTATCTATGAAGCTATAATTTCCTGGGAAGAGATAGATGTGCGCGATCATCTCAATCTTTCGTAAATTAGATCATTTTATTTAGTCGAAAGCTATAAGGACTATTGTACGAAGGGATTTGATCCTAGCATGAACTTCTGCTTGCGCTAGCGATAAGTATTTCCTCTCAGCTTGGCTAATAAGATTTGTGTTAAGGAATCATACATCGATTCCAAAAAAATAATGTTAGCAAACAATTCACCCAAGCAAAATATGATATTAAAGAACAAATTCAAAAGAACACGCCAGAAAATTTGTTATCGAATTTCACCCGATCCTGGGTTACATCTCTGCATAGAGGTACTCTACAAATTCACTAGATTTTGAAGAAAATTTTGAATATAACGATGATCTTCTCTTGAAATTAGATACAAAGAGATTCATAATTCTTATAAGGAAAAAACTCACTTTTTTCTTCTCTCTTTTTCTTTCCTCTCTATTTTCTTTTTCAACATCTAGACGGTTAACACCTAATTATCGTTGATATAAAAGTGTAGCTTTTAACTTAAAAGCAAAATTAATGAAAAAGACAAAAAAAAAAAAAACCCTAAAAAAGATTTGGCTTCATCTACTAATAATCTCCCACTTAAAGACAAATATATTCAATGCACTAAGCAACTTTGCATCCATCTCCTTTAAAAGCTAGTAACTGAAGAATTTGTGCCTCTGCAATACTCCTCATCAATCAACATAAAGTAATACCAATGGTAATGGTGCAGAAAATATGTTTTTCTCTATCTATTATCTTGTTAAACATGTCGGCCAAATTCTTCGAGCTATCAATCTTCTGTAACTTTAGCTAATTATCTTTCAATGTTGAAATAATATAGTGATAATGCTTATTGATATGTCTAGTCTTTGAGTGACAATTCTGACATGATATATTGATAACACTTCTTGATATGTCTAATTCTTGAGTGATAAACTGCATTATTTACTAAGTGCACTACACTTTGATTGTCTGTCACTCCATAGTGTACTGACTGGTTGCTTTTGATGAAACTCCTCTATGTAATCTTATAACCACATGATTTCCTTGGAAGTTTCCGTGATCACCACATATTCAGTTTCTATCATCAATAAAACCACTATGTTCTATAATTGAGATAGACAATTCATTGTTTTACCTGCAACTGTAAAGACATATTCAATGGACTCTTACCACCATATCAGTCATTGGAGTGATTTGCATTTATATAACTCCATAATTCTAGAGATATAGCACCATAATAAAGAGAATAATTTAATATACCTACTAGATATATTAATATCCATTTTACTGCATTACAATACTCTTTACTTAAGTTCTGCATACTCACAACTCCCATTGCCTATACAATGTCTAGTATCTTGCTCACCATGGCATAAATCAAACTACTCACTATTGATGCATATGAAATTACCACTATCTCATTATTCAAAACCTAAGTACTTTGATGGATGTCCTTGGAAAGTTTGAAGTGATTCGCTTGAGGAGTCGCAACCAGTTTTGCCTTATCCATGTTAAATTTCTTTAATACCTTGTTCATATAGTCTTCTTGGCGACAGCCACAATTTCTTATTTTCCTATCCATGATGATTTTCATGCCTAAGATAATATTGGTCTCTCACAAGTCTTTTATAGCCAACCATGATGCTAACATCTTATTCACCTCTATGATTTTCTTCATATTAGAGCTAACAACAAGCAAGTCATCCACATATAAAGAGAGATAAATGATATCAATATCATCATACTCGTGAAAATAAACACAATAATCAGCCTCACAATGTGGAAATCTGTTTTCTTCCACAAAACCATCAAACGATATCACTATCGTCATATTTGCAAAAATAAAAACAATAATCAGTCTCATAGTTTGGAAATCTGTTTTTTGTTATGAAACCATCGAATTTTAAGTACCATCTCCATGGAGCTTGTTTCAAGCCATATAAGCTTTTCTTCAAGCGATGTATCATGTACTCCTTACCTTTGACTTCAAAACTTTTAAGTCGCGCCATGTATAACTTTTCATCTAGGCCACCATGTAAAAATGTTGTTTTCATGTTTAACTGCTCAAGATGAAGATCCTCCACTACAACTGTATTAAAAAAAAACTCTAATTAATGTCATTTTCACTACTGATGAAGATATCTCAAAGTACTCGATTCCTTCTCTCTTTTTCAAAAAAAAATCCTCGACCACAAGTCTAGCCTTGTATATGATATTACCATATGTTTCATCTTTTATCCTGTATATTCACTTGTTTGACAAAACTTTTTTACATTTGGGGAACTTGGTTAACTCCCAAGGTTTCTTCTGAAGTGACGAGTCCATCTCGTCTTTCATAGCATGGTCTCATTGCATGTGAAAAGTGTCTTTCTTTGCCTCATCATAAGTCTTCAGTTCTCCCAACTCTGTATATAAGATATGGCTTAGGACAATATTAACTAATTGATCAAAAATTACCTTTGGCTTTCTCATTAGTGTAGACCTCCTCAAGATAGGTAATTTAGGGTTGTTAATCTACTCCGAATTGTTGTGCTCCTCTTGAATTGCCTTATCACTGATAAGAGGCCCATCTTGAATCTCTTTTTCAAATACACTCTAATCTACTAGAACCATCTTCACAAGCATTATGTTCAACTCAACATATTCTGAATTATGCTACCTTCTCATACTCTATCTGACGATCTTATATATCTTTTCTTCATTGAATATCACATTCCGATTGTTGATGACTTTGTTATTCTCATAATCTCAAAGCCTATAGTCATACACATCACAACCATATATGATAAAGATGCACTTATGAGACTTAGCATTAAATTTCTTCCTATCCTCCCTATTAATCAAAGTATATGCAATAAAACCAAATATTTTTAGATGTGATAATTAATCATTGTATCTTACCACTGCTCTTGTGATAATTTTCTAACGCACTAGATAGACTCATGTTAATAAGATAAATAAATGCATCAACTGTGACAGCCCATAAGTATAATAGACGACTTGCATGTAGTCTACAAGCCATTAAGAGAAAGAAAAAGAATGCCTCGAATTTAGTCTTTTTTATTTTCCACTAGTCCTAATCGGAGCACACGTGTCATTCTTTGAATGGAGCCACCTAAGATCACACACACCACGTATATGGATGATGGGGTTGTTGCTAAGCACCGAATATTTTCTCAGTCTTTGTTTTGTCTCTAGATTTATTGTTCTTTTTTTTTTTCTTTTTTTTTTTTTTTTTTGGTGACCCAGGGAACCCACCGCACGGCCGGCAGCCGAGGAGTAAACCCTGGGGAGACACGTGGGAAACCACCACCCACGTGCCCCGGATAAGGCATGGCTAGCACTTAAGCAACGACGACGCCGTGGATCGAACTCGGGACCTCTCGTGAAAAGTTCCCTTGCTCAACCACCTACGCCACCACCACGGGTGGTAGATTTATTGTTCTTAGTCCTTGTTTTGTCTACAAGCCCGAAGAGAAAGAAAAAGAAAGCTTCGGATTTAGGCTGCGTTTGGTTCAGCATTTGCAATGGGCTTTGAATCCAATGCAAATGCTGAAAGCCCAAAGCTACTTGGAGAAAATGTAGTTGTGTTTGGTAAAAAAATTTTGCAAATGGACTTTGAGTTGAATGTGTGTTTGGTAAAAAAAAACTTTTGCAATGGGCTTTGATGGGTATTATTTTTTCTTTTCTTTTCTTTTCTTTTGAAAAGAAAAGAAAAGTTAATAAGGGTACTTTAAGAAGAAAAAAAATGTTTTTAGCATTTCCAAAGACTGACTTTCATTTTAAAGCTCCTTGAAATTGGTTGCCAAATACCCTTATTTTGGCTGAAGGCGCTTTGGGGGCTGAACGAGCTTTCTAAATGCCAATCCAAACGCACCCTTAGTCTTTTCTAATTTTTCAGCTAGTCCTAGTCGGAGGACACGTGTCATCCCTTGAATGGAGCCACCTAAGATCACGCACGCCATATACACGGATGATGTGGCGGTTGCCAAGCGTCAAATGTTTTCTCGAAACTTACATATCCGCACTTTAATTTCTAGCATTTGCGTTTTATTTAATCCAGTCTCAAGCCAAGTTCTTTCCAGGGCAAGATCAACCCAAAATCCTTTTTCATAAATTAAAAAAAAAAATCAATTATTTGATGAAGGATATTTCACTTACGGGGTGAAATGCCCTTTTATCGTGAAACAATATAATATTTATTTATTTTCTTATTTTGTCCAAATATAAGGATAATGCCCTTATTGTTTTTAATTTTTATACGCAAAAACCACTTTTTCATAGCACTCCTTTTTTTCCTATTAAATGAGTTCATTTTATCAAACTAAAGTAAATAAGACAATTAGCCTGCTAAATAATAGTCTACAAACCAAAGAATTAAATTATTGAAAATAGTGTCTGACCAAAAAAATTTATTGAAATAGTGACTTTTTAAAACTAAATTAGTTCATCAACTTTGTCCTTGATTCTTTTTTTTTTTTTCATTATCGATACAACGCACTTTTTATTTGGGTATATCAGTTGAATTAAATTTCAATTTCATTCATTTTAATTATAATTAACTCCAAATATACATAAATCATTGTAGTTTTTGTATCGAATATAATATGAAAAAAGGTTAATATTTAGTGCAAGGCATCAAATTTCATTGATTTACAATCTAACACAAACTCACGAGAGAAATTTCGTTCTGTTCATTTTGATGGAATAGAATTTAATAAATAAAAATTTCTATAAAAGAATAATAAGGATATTGAACATAAAAGAATTAATTTTCTTTATCATCGATTGGTGCCCATTCTGATAATATTAAAAGAAAACTCGATTACGAAAAGCTCAATTTCGTAATTAGGCTTTGTCATCTTAAATTTTCATATAATCAATTCGATCCATAATGATCTGACTTAATTTTCTTATAAAAAATAATTATCATTTTAAAAATAAAAATGACCAAAATTAATAAGAACTTGGAATATCATCCAGTATATAAGTTTCAAAAATTAGTTTTCATTAATCTTTTAGTAAAAATAAATTAGTCTTGCCGAAAAAAAAAAGTGCGAGAAAATCATATGATATAAAACTAATTTACAGGAAAACCCACCAGCCATTGAAGTACTGAAAGGCGCCCACAAGCCTCTCCTTCACTTGCCACCGCCTCCGGCGCCGCCGCCGCGATCTCCGGCATCGCTCCGTCGCAGGTAACGGCGGCTGCTTTGCCGTCGCCATACGTGCATGAAGTCGCGTATCTTTGTAGTCCTCCTTCGCACGGATTGATTCCTGTTCCGCCGTACAGAGAGGCCGCGGCGCCGTCGTCTCCGGCTCGACAGCGCGAGGAGCTCCGGAACACCGCCGCCGCCATCCACAGGTAAAAGCGAATCGAGGGGCTTCGGCGGCTTCTCTATTTCGATTTGGGTTCATGTCGCCGGGATTGCTCCGTTGATGTCTCTGTTCTCCGGCGACCATCTGGTTTTTTTCTGCTCGTTAGACGTGGGTGTCGATTGAAGCAGAAGAATTTTCGATCTTGATTTATGTTGGAGGGCATGAACTTGCGATGGAATGGATGTGTGTGATGTGTAGGATTGATGTTTTATGTATACCGAGGAATTTGCGCATTTGTTAGAAGCCGAGCTCGTTTGTACATCGCCTTGTAGATGTCTTGTTTCAATCTTCAAAGTGCAGGTTGAGTAGCTGCAGAAACTTGATTGCATTCCCATTTACTCATATTTTGATGGTTTTTTTTCCTGCTTATGATCGAGTTAGTATTGCATACAATTCTCTTCGTATTTCAGTGAATACTAGACCGACAATCAGTCCCGGATTTGCTGTTCTAACCGGGCTTCACCATCCCTTTTTCTAGTTTTAGTTGCTGAGTTGAATTAGAAGTTCTTCCCTGAACTTTGAAGAGGAATGTGTTAATTTCATTGCCGTGCTATGTTTTAGTATTGACCTTAGTGCGCATTGATGTGGGACTTGGTTTTTCTTTCTTTTTTCCTCCACTGTCCTTACGACTAAGTGCATTATGCAGAGGGGATAGCAAATGGAGTTTTGCCCAACTTGTGGAAACTTGTTGCAGTACGAGTTGCCTCATAGGGAGCGGCCAGCCAGATTTTTCTGCCCAACTTGTCCCTATGTCTGTAATATCGAGACCAAGGTAGGAATTGCTTTGTTCCTGTTGTTGCTCGGCCCTTGGACATATCTTTGGCATGAATTTTTTTTATGACCATGGCTTTGGTCGTCTGTTTGCAGGTTAAGATAAAGAGGAAGCAACATCTGGTTAGGAAGAAGATGGACCCCGTGTTCTCGGAAGAAGATAGGAGAAATGGACCCCAAACTGATGGCGGTCTGTCTTTCTTTCCCTTTTATTTCCTGAGTTCTTTCTGCACCTTCCTTGGCTTGAATAAGCTAATGGATAGGAAATAAATTAGGCCTATAAATCACTTAAGATTCATAGCTGATGAAGAGTGTTTTCTTGTAATCTTATGAAAAGTTATTTTTCTTAAAGCAGCTCAAAAGTTAAGTAAATAAGAAAGCAAGGGCGGCAGTCTCTCTCTTTTGATAGTGGTGATGAAGCAATAAAACTACAAAGACAAATCTATAGTATGTGTTATCCTTGTAGGATCTCCCTGTGTTCTAACTGCCAATGGTTGTACGTGCCACAACCAAAGAATAAAAATAGCAATAAGAAAACAACATTGAGAAACTGGGTTCAACTGTGCAAATCCATGTTTTCATCTTTGTTGAGATGAAGAAAAGCACATACTGCTGTTGTCTAGTTTGCCGATTGTTTTTGGAGTTGGTGTCCTGATATATTCAGGTACTTTATTTCTATACCTTGAGAGATGTTGTTAAAGTTATCAGATGTTATGCTTCATATTTGGTTGACCTGAGAGTTGAGATTTTTGGCATTGTATAATTCTAAAAGCTATAGGTATCATAGTATAGCTGTGGTGTTGCTGTTTAAGTTGGCCTTAAGCGGAATCATAACTACGTCGTCACTTGTTCTTATTTGTCTGATATACATTGATATTTGTTTGATCATGGTGCATTATGTTTGGAGTGGTGGGGTTGTTGATTCGTTTTCCATTTGCAGTGACATGCCCACACTGCGGCCATGGAAAGGCTATCTACCATCAAGCCCAGATCCGTTCTGCTGATGAGCCGATGACAACATTCTATTGGTGCCTGAACGAGAAATGTAAAAAGAACTGGCGGGAGGATTGAGCTCTCGGTGCCACGGTCGCAAAGCCAATTCAGTACCCCGCGTGGCCTAAAGGCAGGACTGGAAATCATGTCCAACTGGTATTTGGGCCTTGTAGAAACCGTGATCTCGATGTTTTATCCTTTCCCGGATGTTGCATGCGAACATAATTTGTCTTCTTCGGCGTCTGTCTTCACTTGAAAGAAACAGATTGAATTAGGAGGGAAAAGAAAGCATTCTCTCCTTTGGATTCCTCATCCTGGAACATGAAAAGTGAACCAGACAGGCATGAGAAACAGCACATGTGACGGGGATAGTGACTTGTCATTGTTGAGTGCACTTGTGGGGTTGATGTTGCTGAATAGGATTTGCACATTGAATAGCTTTATCTGGTTTTTTTCTCCTAACCCAACATTCTAGGGTTCTATAGAGATCATATAGATTACCATGTTAATAGGTTCAGATCTCTTCGATACAAGTACAGGGCTTCCAATCATAGCAGAGCGATCGACATATGATGCGACCTCATTGAGTACCGGTTTTGTTTTTTTTTTGGTCTGTTGAGTGCCCAGGTTCAATAACTGCCTCTACACATTCGCTCGAATCATCATCATTTAGAGTTCGATTGGTGGAGTACTCAATGACTCGAACCTCACAATGAGGAGTTAGCCGGAAAGAAGTTATGTACAGTACAGATCTGTACCGTTCCAATCGCTAATGACATAGATTTCATTAAGAGACGGGATTTGATCAACAGGTAACCTTCCTTGTGTGTATTGATTCTGATGATAAGCTTTCTAGGTGTTATTCTTGGAGCAAATATGTTTAGACCATATTCATCAGATTCAGAAACTTATAAGAGATTCTAGTTCTCCACGTTCATGATTGTGTTACATCTTGATAATCAAGGATAACGATATAAATTGTAGGATGATAATCAAGATAATGCACTTCATTGTCAATCGATATGAGAAGATCTCAAATTTTCGCAATATGCTCGGATTACATGAAGCAAAACGGCTAGGAATTTGGCTTGAATTTCTTTCTACTTACTGATTGTCCACGAAGGATGATTATTAACACAATCTTTACCTATTGAATGATCATAATTCTTCCAACAATTAGTTTGAGACGAGATGCACTTTCCAAGCGAATAACTCGACTTATGGAAACCTAATCTCTATCGTATGGGCAGTAGAATCAAGGAAGACTATTCTTAGCATCTTAGAAGTGATTAGATCTTCCAAATTCATTCAAGTCCAACGGGTTGATTGAAAAAATGATCCTCATAATTTATGTCCAACAGTCGGCTTGGAAAATGAGCAGTACTAAAGGAGATCATGATGTTGAATAAAAAAACAAGAGAATCAAATTCTGAAACTTCCAGAGTTCAAGAGAGCTTCGTCCTACACACTCATCTTTGTAAGATTACTTTATAATTACTTAGAGGTTATTGTTGGAGTGTGAGATTCTGATCATACTTACTCGAGTTATGAGCATTTAGTTGCTGTAACTTCTGATGGATTCACTAGTGAAATCCGGCTAATAGGCTATTAACTTAAAAGAGTAGACATAGGCCTATCCTAAACTAAGTTGAACCACTATAATTGTTATGTGCAATTTCTCTATCTATTAATCTCTTATTTACTTTGCTGCACCATACACAATTTAGGGTCTTGCTAAGAGAATGGCACTGTTATTCTCTGAGAATAATGGTGCCTTGTGGACCATAGATTCCCATTGAATGGGTATGGCAACCAACAAAACATCCTTTGCTCAGCCAGCTTACTTTAACTGGACTAGACCTGCAAACCAGCAGGAAACTTCCATCTTCCCTGCTGGAGTTGGGACTGAAAAACGTCAACTCGATAGATTTACTGTCATTGAATTTGAGAAATTCAATAGAATTGAGGCCCTTTGACGCTCAAGTGAACGAAATACATCTCGATGGCCTTCCACAGTGGGAAAAGTTGACCGTGTCAAAATGTGGACTCCTCAAGAGATTGTGCATTCTGTCAACCATAGCGAAACTGAAAGAAGCCAAGGTATCTTCTTGTGCAAGGCTAGTTGAAATTCGATTTCTCGGTGCCTTGGAATCATTGAAGAAGCTTTCAGTCGGAGGGTGCTATTCTATGAGGAGGCTAGACGGTTTATCAAACTTGAAGAACCTGAAGGATTTAAGAATCCAGGAGCTCTCCGAGCTACAGGTCATCGAGGGCGACTGGAGACAAAGTACTTCAAGCTCGAGACATAGAGGGTGCATCTTCTACTTATTTCTCAAATTGTATGCACTGGACGTCGGCCTTTCCCCTGTTTTGTTTGTTTTTAAACATAAAACTGGAAGGAGTTTCTGACGGACAATCGCATAGATGATAATCTCGTTAGAACTCCTGTACATACTGACCAAATTCTATTTTTGGTTACTCAAGTGTTGAACCGATTCTAAAACGTGCAATTAGTGATCAATCTCATGTTCGACAGCATTTGGTCGTCGGAATTATCCACCTTGAGTATTAAATAGATCCATTTTGAGTGTCTATCATGTCATACGAGCTGATGCAACTCATAGAACTTAATGATACCTTGCTTTTGCAGGTCCAATACCTCAGAAAGAACGGATGTCCTCCCTCAACCGGATCTTTCGGAGAGATTCGCATGTTTCTCGAGCATATTAAGCGGCATCTGCAAGCTTTTCTAGTTTTTTCAACTTAAGAAGTTTTCAATTGCTACAGTTAGAATTGTGGAATTAAAGAAACTGAATAAGTTCCGGCCCAGACATGGTACTTTAAAGGTCTCCATAGCCTTCATCAAATTTGGATGAAATCACTGTTAAGAAACAAGTATTACAGAAAGAATGCATATTGAACAGGGACTTGCTCTGCTTTGAGAACTTAATGTCCATTTTTTCAAGGTAAGCCAATGACATTGTGGTTCAGCGATCGATATGAGAAATTTCGTGAACTACGTCCTTCGCAAGCCAGAAGGCATAAGCGCCATCTGGGACCGTCAAGTTCAAAGTCAGCCCTACCATTGGTCTGACTAGAGAAACTACTCCGACCAATACAAGGCCTTTGCTGCTTCCTTTCAAGAGAAGTGTCGGCTGGCGATCCGAGGGAACCGCGGGGCCACTCGGTACAATACTGAAGGAGGATTTCGGAGATGGATTGCTAGGGATTTTGAGATTTCTTGTATCTTTGGCTTGAGCAGAGAGGATACGAAACATGATGGAGCATTGAGTTGAGTCAGAGCGAAAAGTGCTGAAAATTCAAGTGTGACATGATGAAAGCTAACGATCCCACCCTACTTCCCATTTTCCCATCGCTAGTTAATTAACGTTAAGCAGAGAACATGAAACTCGATGCTCTTGAATTGGGTGAAGCGAGTGATTCGTATTTCAAATGAAATAGAAATTAAACCTTCCGAAATTAAGCAAGATAAAAAGTATACAGTAAAATTAGTTTGGTATTCGATATGACAAATGTTGGTACGTTAATCAAATTAAGATTGGTGATTTCAAATAAAACTTAATAACTTCAAAGGCATTGGTAGGTCAATGCCGCGAGAATAAACATTGCCAGACTATTAAAGTAGTTGGTAATCTTTGAATTATAAAGAAAAGTTTGTACTTTTCAATGTCAAGCAAAATTAAGAGTTGGTTTTTTTTTGGGGGGGGTCGGAGTTGGTTGACGATGAATTAGTTGACATCTTAAAGTGAATTATTGTGCGGGAGTTACGGGCATGTAGAGACAATGGCAGTAAAGTGCGTACATGTTAAGCCTACTAGGATTAGGAGCACGAACACAATGAAATAGAGAGTGAAGGTAAGAAAGAGAAATCGAGAGACTAGGTTTATCCTAATTCACCATTAAATTGGGGCTACATCTAGTGGAAGACTCCATTATAATTACGACTTTTTATGTCTATATTACATTTCTCAATTATAAGAGGAAAAGATTATCTATAGGCGACACATGAAAACCCATAGGCCGAGACAGCCTCAGGCCACTCAGTAGCTAGTTATGCCCAAACCCAAACTACCAACAAATTTGGACCCAAACAAGGCAAGTTGTATGCGTTTTTACAAAGGCTAATATCACGAAAAAAATTTCAACTGATATATGTATGATAAATTTACCCCAAAATAATTTTTTAACTGGCAAAAACCCTAAACCGATACACTTGTAACAATTTTATCCTCCATTACTTTTCTTTAAATTTTACTATCAAATTACTAAATTGCATAACACAAGACAGTTAGATTTAGGGTTTTATCCTTCGTTTGTCACATATATACATTCTTGGGATTAATCAAATTTAATGAAAATTAATGTAGAGTAAATTTGAAACAAATTTACCAATTTATGATTTTTTATGGTCAAAAAATTAGTTTGAAATAAATAATTAATTACCTTTGTACTGTATTGCGGCCTAAACTATTTTAATCCTGCAGCTTAACCAAATTTTTAGGTTTCGTAGCCGCATGTTAATGTAAAGCTAAAATTAGTTAGAGATGCTTTTTTTATATAGCTTTTTATCCCCCGTTCTTCTTGATGCGCCGGATGGATTTCGATGAGTTTGTATACGGGTGAACAATACAAAAAGGAAAGAACTTCCCTGCGCCGTTAAATCCTTCTATCTGCTTCCTTTTCTCGAGGACACGTCCTTAATCGAATTTATCGCACGTGCTCATAATATCCATTTGTTGCTTTTTCGTATGGCCCTCGAACCTTTGATACGTACAGTCAAATCATTAAACTCGTAAAAAGTTTCTGATAAAGTCTCTTTAGGCCTTTTGATGACCTGATTAGGCGCTAAAAGTTGAATTCTCAACAATTAATAAAGCTAACCTTGCTTCATAAGCTTAACGTGGATTGACTTGAAAGAATCAATTAAATAAAAATTCCACCTAACGTGATAAGTAAGTGAATTTTTATTTTTATTTTTTTGACCACATAAACTACTAACGGATACTAGGGCTGCCAACGCCTAACGCTAGTGTTGAGTATAATTCCAGGACTGCATTGAACTGTAAACTATGCCGAGGTTTGGGTGAACTCCAATGTGGAATGGCTTACTTAATTCATTCAATAGAAAAATCATTGATGGTGATTAGAATCTTGCCGCATATATTTTACTACAATAAATATTTATGTTATATATTTTTGTGAGAATTCGATCATATTCAGCTATCACTTTGTAATTACCATCAAACAACTTCATATTTCAAATTTTCAGGATTAAGCTTTTAAACACTTTAATTTATAATACTTAAATTTTCAAATTTATTTTTCAGTTGTACTAAACGAGCTGCAGTCTCTAATTCCAGGAAATCAATGATCGCGTGTCTATCAATAATAGCAAAAACCTATGGTGTTAGGGAAAAAAAAAATCGGCTCAACAGTGTATAGTCATTTTTGAGTGAAACAAGTTGTGGGAACAATAATGGAAGATACAATTAAGTAAGTTGTAGAAAATAATTGATAAAAAAAAAATATTGAGCTTTTTTTTTCTTTTCCTTTTATTCCCTTTTGTTTCTTTCATAATTCTCCCGATCTAGTTTTAGATCTAAGAGCTTTACTCTCCTAATCTTATATCTGGGAGTTTTTGTCTCTGATCTAATAATAGATTTTGGAGTTTTAATGAATAAGTACTCCATCTCTAGTTTTAATGGTGTTCATAGCAGTTTCGGTGTCAAATCTGTCCTCATTCAACCTTTTTTCACTCAAAATTTTGGCACTTCACATTGGTTACATGACTCGCTCTCACAAGTGTTAGATCTAAGATTTTTCAACATGTTTATGTTGTCTCCGTACGGTGATAATGTTGTGAACGTCGAACCTAGGTGCACATCGATGAAAGGAAAAGTTGTAATCACATATGGAGATCTCGGCATGTGCTCATCACAAATGGTGCTATGTGATTCTGTGATTGACTGCCGATCCTTTCGTTTGGATCTAGTTATGGATCTATTCTTGAAGGACAAGCTCTTGATGATCTCGCCAATCATGTTATGATGAAATGCCTTGATTTTTGGTTTTTTGTTTATTTTAGAGATCTATAGATCTGTTATGTTACTGTGACTTTTGATATTTCCTTTCATGTATTAATGTAGTAATGAATGAAATTTTATTTTTTAACCCAAATTATATATATTAAGCTCTAGTACCGATCGACACATCCATCAAGGGAGCTGTGCAAATGCTCGGAGGAGCTTAAAGCTTAAGGTTGGCTTTCCATGCCACAAGCCTGTTTATGTTGTTCCGAGCATTTTGGGTATGGATGAATTGTGGTTATTTGTCTATGGACAAGAGAAAATTTCTATGGCCCAATGCTGCACCGTACATGAACAGACTTGAGGAAGGGCTAGTCAGGGTTGCCGCCTCGAGAGCATTTAGCCCCACATAACTACAATTTTGATCGGTCTTCTTGTAAAATTTACTTCTGCTACTTCTTCAGTAGTTACTAATTTGTAACTCTAACTTCATTATAAAACTAACAGTCTCGATCGAGGGAACTTAAGCATCACAATTTAACAATGCCATGCGTTTTGAAAAACAGCTTCATTACCTGGGTATTGTAACAAATAGGCAAGACTTAGTACATAGCAGTCGATGGACATAATCAAGTACATAGGAGGACTCCATGGACATGGTCACAATAGAATCCAAGTGCCCTCTTCGAATGATATACCTCGCATTCCTTATATGTGAAAAAACTGGAGAACTCTCGAAGAAAGTTGTTAAGAGAACTAGAGTTGATAGACATTTTCCCATAGAAAAAACTAGTCAGTTTAACAAGATGCTAAACAAAGCTGTCTGATACCCGAATGAATAACATCGTCAATGATGACAGGGTCAAATAGATAGATAACTAATATGCCCTCGTCACCTAGAATCATCTTACCTAATGCGACGGTAAGAGCGATCAAATCAGGCCTGGACTTCAATTGGCGGCCCATCTAACTGCACAACTCTGACGCCTTTCTTCCTGATGAAGAAACCCCACTGCATCACTGCCTTTACCTTGGGTCAGCTATAAACACCTTTGCTGGTGCCTAAACAGAACCATCTTTTCATGGCGGGGCCTGAAAGGACGTGCCAACATCTGGTTCGTCGAAGTATTGCTCCACATCATCTGCAACATCGAATGTGAAATCTCCCATCGTGTACTCGCCTTCAGGAGGGGCAGAGAGTGGTTCAGAAGGCAGAACGAACATTTGGTTACGGAAGGCATCCTGTGAACTTATATCATCGGACTGTGTTGACGATCCACCGATAGTAATAGCATTATCTCCCGGAGAAATTAGATCATCCCAGTCGTTTTCAGATATGGGCTGATGTGAAGCAAGACGACCAAGTTCATCGGCTGAAAACTTCATGGGATTTCTAAAATAGGTATGTGGGGACTGTGCTGTCGATGGCAAAGCAGTTACATGATTTTGTCCTGGAGAGAATTAGAACAGTAGAGTGGTTAGTAAATATGAGCTGACATGGGCATGGCTGCCCGATCTTATAAAAGGAAATTTCGAATGAATGATTATGAGCTTTTACCATATGATGTTGAGGCAAGGGATGGTCTAGAGAGGAGAAAATCCTCATTTCTTGTAGAGTCCATACGCCTCGAAGAATTGATCGCATGGCTAGGCGTGGCAAATTGGGAATGGACATCATAAGGCTCTGGTAGCAATCCGCCCGTAATAACATTATCTCCCGGAGGAATTAGACGATTCCACTTGTTTGCATATGTGGGCTGATCTGAAGCAGGATAAGCAAGTTCATTAGCTGAAAACTTCATAGGATTTCCAAAATAGGTATTTTGGGACTGTACTGGCAATGGTAAAGCAGTTACGCCATTATATCCGGGAGAAAGAACATTAACGTGGTTGTTAGATATGAGCCGACAAGGGCACGAGTAAATGATCTTGTAAAAAAAAAAATTCCAAAGAATGATTATGAGTTTTCACCATCTGATATTGAGGCATAGGTTTGTGGAGTCCATTTGCCTCGAAGAATCGATCACAATATTATTATCTCCTGAAGGAATTGGACCACTTCAGTTGTTTGCATATGTAGACTGATAGGAAGCGGGACGTGCAAGTTTATTTGTCGCTCAAATTTCGAATGAATGATTATGAGCTTTTACTATTCCGATATCATTAGCTTCAATTGACAAGGGCCTTTCCCTTTACAGATTGAACATTTTACATCTCAATTTCAGACATATAAGTTTAACCAATGCAACTTCTTTTCTAATATGATCTTTCGGCCACTGTTTGATAAAAATGCCCACAACAAACACAATGCCGTGTGTCAATTAGGATTTGGATATAAAATGTATTTCCATATTGGATGTTCTTATTGGTCTTTGTGTTACTTCAACTCTTAAATCTTTCATGTCTAAATTGAAATTGCATCTTCTAAACCGAACCTCGACAAAATGTAAATACTTGATTATTGCCCTCTTTCCTTTATACTGAATCTATTATATTACTGCTGTTGGTAGTGACCTGAAACAACCTACTCTTCTTGTTTGTTCATCATCAGTAAAAACTATTTCTCAGCATTTTCAGATGCAAGTTCAATTGATGGGGTAGCTGGACATATTAAACGTCTTCACATAATGCAGAACCCAAATCATAAGGATCTGAAACACGTTGCTTTTATTTATTAAAGCGCAACAATCAAGTGGAAAGTTTTGAGTTTCGGAGCACGTACCTTTAGCAGTGGAAACTGCATTCGCCGAAGGAGCTTCCCGACCAACTGGAGCAGCACGGGTTCTTGGAGCCAGAACAGGGGTGAGATTTTCAGTTTCTCCTTCAGAGTGAGATGGAAAAGAGCTTGAGCCTCCCCTGATTGTATCTCCATGTTCCTGGAAGAAAAACATTCAGTATATCGCTCAAACTGGACTAATGGAAGCATTTATCTCCACTATGGAAGTTACACGCTCTGACTTGAGTTGATTTTGAAAGGACAAGCGAAGAATTAAAACGCATCAACTCATGTAGTTTCAAACTTAGAAAGTAATAGTTACAACATGAATGTGTCGATCATTCAAACTACAACATGATGATGAGTGCCTCAGATTTTCATGAATGACAATGAATCAACTGCTGAAAGTTCTCTCTTACTCATTTTGTATAATTTTAACAACGGAGTACAGAAGGCCACTAAGATTCACAATGTCACTATCTTCAACTTTGGAGAGTTTTCACAGGAGAGGAAATGCCCATTTTTGTCATTATTGAAAGTTGGTTGAAAATCTAATGATACAATTGTGCACGTAAATGCTTTAATCGACACTGTAGATGATTTGTCTTGTAAATGAGCTCTCTTGGTGCTAAGCTTTTTTCTACCTGTTGCCTCCTCTTGGTGCCCCTTAGTAATATTTCCTCGTAGCACCAATAAAAAAAAGGGGTCAGCGAATATCTTCAGACAGACTCTCTTTTGTGTTTGTTTTCGTTTTTTCCCTCTGCATTTACCTAGCTAATTGAAACAGCTTAGCAACAAAGACACCTTGTTAGGAGATTGCGGTCATCAACAGAAGAAATCATTAATGCAACACAATTAAATGCACCTAATTGTTAGGAACCGCCCCTTGATCGATTGTATGCTATAATGAACTACCTCAATTCATTTGTACACCATAAGAATGACAATATAGAGTAAATTTAACTGATAATCTAAGGTCATGAGTTATCCCTTGCAGATTGCATAGCAAATCTCAGAAAAGTTAAATTTCCCAGTTACCTTCTGCTTGAGAGAAAATTTGTCAGCAGCAAAATGCACCCCATCCAAAGTAAGGCCAATGCGTTGACCAACATTGTCGGATATAACATCATGATCACTTTCATTATTGTGACCCACGTGACGTTCCCCATTCAGAGGGCAACTTTTTGCATGATCTACAAGGTCGTCCCACATATTATCTGTCATGCCCTCCCCTAGAATCTGCAATGACACAAAATCATCCTTCTTGGTTTCAGGGAGTTCAATTTAAATTTAAGTACCCTGTGCTGAATCTCACCTTTCTCAATTCCTCAGACTCCTTGTTGAGGTGTTGTACAAAATCTTTCACCGTGTATATTCGTGCATCATTCAGCTTCTTGCAAAATGCTCCATTCCTTCCAATATTTTTCAATCGCCAGAGAGCATCATTGGGAAAAGGCGGAAAATGTTTCTCACTTGCTATAAAGTGAAAAGGACATATTAGAGGAAGAAATTGCAGTAACGCTAAGACCAACAGGCCAAACAGGTCTTCTTGTGCAATTAAAACTCTCTTTGCTACCGTCTGAAGGACGAAGGTAGATTAGCTTAAGAAGCCCTTATTCTTTTCTTCAGGAAACAATCTAGAAACAGGTCGATAAACTTCTATATTTAGAATTGTTACAAGTCAGTCGAATTGTTAGTTGTCTCCTGGTTTCAGATAAAGTAAGCTTCACTAAGAAATGAACCTTTATTTTGTAATTACCTTGAGGGTAGTATAATCTAAACGTATTTATTTCCTCAAGCTAGAAGATAAAGACTACCAAGGACTTACCCTTTCCTCTCTTCCACTTCACAGTGAATGGGTTTGTTACCGCTTCGCGAATATTCTCAGAATATGCAGACGACGCCTGAAATCCTATCCTGAACTGCCCGCTGCGAGTCCAGCTTGAACTGTCGGTGAACTCTACATCACCCAGCACCCCAGTGCCTTCCTTTAGTGTCAGTATAAGTTCTCCAATAAGCAGAGGCCGCTTCCCATCACGTTCTTTCAGTACAGATTGATCAAATGTTTTGCAGGTCCATTCATCATCATCTGTCTTGAAGCCACCTTCAAGCGCCACAACATTTAACTTAACAGAGGACTCTGGACCTGATTTGACAATACTGCCTGTGTTTGCATTGACTAACTTGACATCAAAGGAAAGGCTGTGAAGTACTTTTAGTTTGTCCCCAGTATAGACAGAACAAGGGAGATTGTTTATGAATTCAAGGCGCAAGTTTCTCACTTCATCCTTCTCTTGGCATTTGCCAGAAGACCTGTATTACCTCATCAATTAGCATTAAAAGGCATTGAAAGACCCAAGCTCAAGCCAAAAAAATGTGCTGCTAGAAAGAAGGAAAGGATAAAAAGCTTACCATAGGCATGTGATAAGGGCTGAAAGATTTTCTTTGAATTTACTGTGTTTTATTGACCTTGGTTCAAACAAGGATGAACGGTAATCGTTCCACAATCCAGTTTGATGAATCATTCCATTTTAACAAGATTGGCTTAACATGGTCAGTGCAAATTACTATTACTGCCCAAATGACCTTTTGCATTTGAGTGTTAATTCAAATGGCTGTACAGTATTTTCTAACTTAGCCAAGAGACAACAGTGTTTTCACTAGTCACAGGTGAAATCAACATCAAGAAAGCTTAATGTGTTTTGGCCCAACATCACCAGAGCTGTGATGGTGCAACCTAGAGTGACATGAGCCCAACTGCAGGATTATTTACCTAGAACTGAAAGCAATAAATCTCCCTTAATATTTTCTATCCACGTTTCACCCTATAAAAGCAGAAACCATGTACTACCCATGTACAATTCTTCAAATGTCATGGGCTTAGGGGATCCCAGACGTATGATACTTTGTGTGAGGATGCCATAGAGAAACCAGCTTGACAGCTCGATAGATAAGAAACATCAAACAGTATATCAATGCCGCCAAAGCAATTAAAGTATACACTAACCTTTCGAGTTGAGCAGGTTGAGAACTTGCGTGCTTTAACTCTTCCCTTACCTAATGAAATTCACCATAAATGAGGATGCACAACCGCATACAACAAAGCTACGAAGAATCTTGTAAAGTTTCCCTTCTCTCTATATGTTCTTGGCTAAAATACACATTGGAGATTGAACGCCTAGCAGCACAATTAGGCAACCTAAAAGGATATAGTTCATGCTTTCGAGTGGTCTTTGTGCACATTGTTTTCAAAATAGTTAAGATGATGCATGTACATTCTAGAGCATTTTCTATGGGAAAAATCATGTAAAGTTGTTCATACGACCTCTTAAAATGCCATTCAGATACTAAAATCTGGTTCTCTACATTGCCATTAGTCCCAGAAGATTCATGACAACAGCTCTCCAGATATTTCAGCATTTTCATTAGCACCTGACTAGTTTGATAATGCAATTTTAACCCCTTCATGACCTATGAATGCCAATAGGTGAATGTGAACAACAAAAGTATATACAAATTATACAAAGTAGAGTTAATCTACACGAATCTTACCACTCTCCGAATGGTATCCTCCAGCAATGAGCAAATCTCTGGCACTACTTCCCCTTTAAAAGCGTTCAGGATCTCACTGCATGAACAAAATTAGCATAGAATCCAACGGAGTTGGTATGGGTTGAACAAGAATATGAATAGCTCTAAATCTAACGCCATCTCTTCACTTGTTCTAAATGATCCAGACAAAGACAACTTCAGTCTCACAAAATGGTGACGTTGAACCTCCAAGATCTTGCACTTCCAAGTGTGCATGACTGAAATCAAGTTTTAGACTGATTTGGAAGAATTCTCGTTAATTTACATCACTTGTATGCATTTTGAATGGAACCCAGTTGATTTTGTGACTTTGCGGCAGGTGAAAAGGATGATCAGAGGTCAAAGAAATGAAAATCTCAACAAAGTACAGAGAATCAAGTAGGATCAAAGGCATAGAAAGATGAGGTTGCCAAATTCCATTTAGTATGTAAGCTCAAATACTGTTATGGGGGTAAGCTAAAATGTTTTTGGACCTTAGTCTGTATCAGCTTTTCAACTCTTCCTTTCTCTTTCTAATATAGGAACCCAATGACTTGCGTTCTACTCATAAATCATAATGATGTGCCAAGAAAAAAGTTTCAAAGCAGAATAGCACAATAAACATAGACAATTTCTGTTCTTCCAGATAAAAAGTATCAGTACCTTTTAACAAGATCATGTGATTGAAATTTTACAAGCTCCTCCCGGACCAGTATAACAAGGTCCAAGATCTGTTTAATAAAGTCAGGCTCCGGTTCTTCCCTGACCTGTTTAACATTGACAATCAGTGAGAATGCGCATACATCGCAAGCATGATCTATCACAGCGCGGAATCTACTTTGTAGAAGTTGCATCTCTGTCTATGGTTATTTTTCGCCTCCTCCCTCAATCAATTTGTCCAGTGGAACATTTCATCAGTTTCACCAGTCGACTTCCAACATAGTTAAACAAAAGTTTGCTTCATCGCAATGTGCCGCAATCAGCACTAATTTGGGAACTGACATGAGGACTATATAACCAGCCTAAAAAATGTGCTGCAAAGTTTGGCATCGCTCCTATTAAGAAATACGATCTGTCTGGTAGTGGGGTAGTTCTGATGTCCTGCATCTAGTCAAAAACTAACTAGCAGATGAAAGTGCAATGGATCATTTGATCCCTCAATCACCGAAATCAGCAAATGACACAGACAAGGCACTGACAAATAGATCCCATGACAGAAATGATTTCATTTTCTAATCATCTTACCACTCTCTGGATGTCTGCTTTTGTTGTGAACAAGAGATCAAATTGGCGTCCATCTGATGTATTACTGCAGAACCACAATCAGTCTTTTAGGAACCATATTCACAGAGGAGAAGAATTATTCAACTTTCTTCCAAAAGCAAAGTTATAGAAAAAAAAAAACTTGGAGGAAATACCATTGCGGACATCAAAATCCAAAATATATTTTGTGCAGCAGCTCTAAAGTTTAAACTTTTGGTTGAATGTGGATTTAATTCCTCAAGGAATGTGGAAAAGGACAATATCAGTGTTAAACTTTTGTACAGTGCTCATTCTAGTACTAATTTTTTTCAAATTGATCAATTATGTATCATGCCTTCGAAAGGCAATGGCTCAAGTGATTTGGAAAAGTAGTTTTCTGAAAAGATCTGGCATGACTCATCCAAGTAACTTAAATAGCGCTTTCAAAAAGTTTTGGCAATCAATTGCTCATTTATATAATTTTTGCTCTAGAATTTTTCAAATTTAGAAATTTGACAAAACGCCTTGTGGGTCAACAGCAAAAGTCACAAAGCAAATATTCTAACTTTGCCACAAATTTTTGTTGTTTTCTTAGACTATAAAAGAAAAATCATGGAGCAAACATTCTCTCCAAATAATTTCATCTAAAAAAATCCATTGTTTTCCTTAAGAAAAGGGGGAAGTAAGTAAAATTTTCTCTACCTCATATCACTTCCCATCAGTTTCTCTGCCGTTTCCTTTTCACCCCAGGACCTTCTAACGTCTTCTGGATTAGCAAGGGCCTTCCTCACCATTGCCATTGCACATTTCTGGAAGAAAAAACACACGGTATATTGGTCAAGCTGGATGATGGAAGTATTTTTCTCCAATACTAAAAGGTACATGCTCTGACTTCACGTAACCAGGGTGAGCAAGATGGACCAACCAAACAGGCCAGTTAGGTCTGTATCCCGGTTCCTTAAAATGGAACCGGTGTCCCGGCGGTTTGGTCCCTGGTTCTAGAAACCAATGACCTCTACACGCAACAATTTCTCTTTTTGACAAGTAATGTTGCATTCCAATGGATGAAACTGTATTCAGAGTACGAATGAACTGCTGAAAGTGCTCTCTGATTCGCTCTTATTTATTTATTTATTTTTGTTATAATTTTATCTACAGAGTACAGAAGGCCACTTAAATTTTTCAACTTTGCACTTTAATAAAAAGTCTTTTGCGGATCTAAATAAAGCATCTAGATGTCCAACCAACTCCTCATTTCAAGTTTCCATATCTCTGATCAATTCAAACACCTGTTAAGCCAATACAACTACCAGCAAACCTCAAATTACTTCATTACGTAGATACTACAGGACAAATTATATGTATCCAGCATGATAGTGTGTCGAGCATGAACTGTCTGACAAAACTCGGTAGGAACTCCTTAGTTATGTACCTCATCTTCGTCAGAAAGTTGATCAGCAAGAAACCATATCCCATCTGTTAATAGGCCAATCAGCATCCCAGATTTATCGAATGCAACGCCATGCTTGCTTGTGCCATCAGGACAGTACAAATAACAACGCAGTTCAGAAGTCTTTGCATAATTTCCCGATTTTTTGCTCGTTCCATGATCCTATGATGAGTGAACACCACATTAGATTCTTGATAGTCAAATGAACCCTAACTGAGAATCATTAAGTGCTCACTGAAATAAAATGTCGCTCTATATTCAGGTTTTGGGGAGATTTCTCTATCTTCTTCTCCAAACTCCGGATCAGATCATCAGATGCACGCGGATAAAGTTTCAAGGACGCTGCAAAATGAAGGTCAGGGTCACCATTAGATTAATTTGTAGTAGCAGACTTCTGATAGCCATGCAAACTCTCTCCTCAAGGACAAGGTTTTATATAAGACTATGAAGGAGCTACCTTCTCCTCTGCATTCATTCACCAGGAAGGCATCTGTTTTTGCTTCTCGAATTCGTGTATTCTCACAGCATCCTGATGCCACTTTTACCCCTATTCTGAATCTTCTATTCCTATTACAGTTGGAGTGGTCATTAAACGTCACTTCTCCCAGCTGCCCAAGACCATCCTTAAGCTTGACTTGCAGAACTCCTGTCAAAAGCGGCCCACTTCCTTCACGTTCTTTAACCTCATATCTCTCAAACTCTTCTCGATCCCAGTTATCCTCTGCGTTGAAGTCACCTTCAAGCACGACCACATCCAATGTAATGGTGGACTCCAAGCCTGATCTAACGACACTTCCCGTATCTGCATCGATCAACGCAACAAGAATGGGATCTCCCTCCTTTCCTTCTAGTTTCTTCTTAGGAGGAAGTGAAAGTTCCGTTAGAAATCGAAGCTGTAAGTTTCTCGGACGATTCATCGCCACAGATGCATCATTAGCCCTGCATTTGAGACAACAATCGACGTCTTCAACACTTGCATGCCGCAGCACAAAACCACAAGCAAAAAATAGAACGAGAGCAATTTAGAACTGTCGGGAGGCAAAAGCTATACTTCAACTGGAGGTTGCACCATTTCTCATTTCCATAAATGCTCAAAAACCAACACCATCATCAGAGAATAAATAAAGCATGGAAAAATTAAGAGGGAAGAGTAATAACAGATTCGAGAGCCAAAACACAAAGCTACAAACAGAAAACAGAAGGAATTGGATTAAGAACAGCTCACGAAGGGGACTAAAACACCTGCGCCACTACTTAGCTGGCTTGCTTGCAATAACAACTACACCCTCTCACCCGCATCACAAAGGGAATTCGAACAATTGCTTCAAATACAGTATTGAAATAGAAAACCAAGCGTTGCAAATAACATCTTACTCAGTTGGTTCGATGCGCGGCCCCTTGGGTTGACTCGGTTCGAACAATTGCTTCAAATACAATATTAAAAAAATCCATTGTTTTCCTTAAGAAAAGGGGGAAGTAAGTAAAATTTTCTCTACCTCATATCACTTCCCATCAGTTTCTCTGCCGTTTCCTTTTCACCCCAGGACCTTCTAACGTCTTCCGGATTAGCAAGGGCCTTCCTCACCATTGCCATTGCACATTTCTGGAAGAAAAAACACACGGTATATTGGTCAAGCTGGATGATGGAAGTATTTTTCTCCAATACTAAAAAGTACATGCTCTGACTTCACGTAACCAGGGTGAGCAAGATGGACCGACCAAACAGGCCAGTTAGGTCTGTATCCCGGTTCCTTAAAATGGAACCGGTGTCCCGGCGGTTTGGTCCCTGGTTCTAGAAACCAATGACCTCTACACGCAACAATTTCTCTTTTTGACAAGTAATGTTGCAGTCCAATGGATGAAACTGTATTCAGAGTACGAATGAACTGCTGAAAGTGCTCTCTGATTCGCTCTTATTTATTTATTTATTTATTTTTGTTATAATTTTATCTACAGAGTACAGAAGGCCACTTAAATTTTTCAACTTTGCACTTTAATAAAAAGTCTTTTGCGGATCTAAATAAAGCATCTAGATGTCCAACCAACTCCTCATTTCAAGTTTCCATATCTCTGATCAATTCAAACACCTGTTAAGCCAATACAACTACCAGCAAACCTCAAATTACTTCATTACGTAGATACTACGGGACAAATTATATGTATCCAGCATGATAGTGTGTCGTGTGTGAACTGTCTTGACAAAACTCGGTAGGAACTCCTTAGTTATGTACCTCATCTTCGTCAGAAAGTTGATCAGCAAGAAACCATATCCCATCTGTTAATAGGCCAATCAGCATCCCAGATTTGTCGAATGCAACGCCATCCTTGCTTGTGCCATCAGGACAGTACAAATAACAACGCAGTTCAGAAGTCTTTGCATAATTTCCCGATTTTTTGCTCGTTCCATGATCCTATGATGAGTGAACACAACATTAGATTCTTGATAGCCAAATGAACCCTAACTGAGAATCATTAAGTGCTCACTGAAATAAAATTTCGCTCTATATTCAGGTTTTGGGGAGATTTCTCTATCTTCTTCTCCAAACTCCGGATCAGATCATCAGTTGCACGCGGATAAAGTTTCAAGGACGCTGCAAAATGAAGGTCAGGGTCACTATTAGATTAATTTGTAGTAGCAGACTTCTGATGGCCATGCAAACTCTCTCCTCAAGGACAAGGTTTTATATAAGACTATGAAGGAGCTACCTTCTCCTCTACATTCATTCACCAGGAAGGCATCTGTTTTTGCCTCTCGAATTCGTGTATTCTCACAGCATCCTGATGCCACTTTTACCCCTATTCTGAATCTTCTATTCCTATTACAGTTGGAGTGGTCATTAAACGTCACTTCTCCCAGCTGCCCAAGACCATCCTTAAGCTTGACTTGCAGAACTCCTGTCAAAAGCGGCCCACTTCCTTCACGTTCTTTAACCTCATATCTCTCAAACTCTTCTCGATCCCAGTTATCCTCTGCGTTGAAGTCACCTTCAAGCACGACCACATCCAATGTAATGGTGGACTCCAAGCCTGATCTAACGACACTTCCCGTATCTGCATCGATCAACGCAACAAGAATGGGATCTCCCTCCTTTCCTTCTAGTTTCTTCTTAGGAGGAAGTGAAAGTTCCGTTAGAAATCGAAGCTGTAAGTTTCTCGGACGATTCGTCGCCACAGATGCAGCATTAGCCCTGCATTTGAGACAACAATGCTTGACGTCTTCAACGCTTGCATCAAAGTCGCAGCACAAAACCACAAGCAAAAAATAGAACGAAAGGAATTTAGAACTGTCCGGAGACAAAAGCTACACTTCAACTGGAGGTTGCGCTAAATGCTCAACTCAAGAAGCAACACGATCATCAGAGAATAAATAAAGCATGGAAAAATTAAGAGGGCAGAGTAATAACAGATTCGAGAGCCAAAACGCAAAGCTACAAACAGAAAACAGAAGGAATTGGATTAAGAACAGCTCGCGAAGGGGACCAAAACACCTGCGCCACTACTTCGCTGGCTTGCTTGCAATAACAACTACACCCTCTCACCCGCATCACAAAGGGAATTCGAACGATTGCTTCGAATACAATATTGAAATAGAAAACCAAGCGTTGCGAATAACATCTTACTCAGTTGGTTCGATGCGCGGCCTCTTGGGTTGACTCGGTTGATCAGAAGGAGTGAAGGTCAAATCTCTGTTCTTCCCGGACATAATGTTTCGTTTTCCGAAGCTCAGTAAGATCAAACAAAGCGTCGGAATTGCGGGAGTGTTTAGTTGCTGAAAAGAGTGCCGGTCGCAGAGATTAGTAGTCTGTAAATTCCTGTAGTCTAAATGAGCACGTTATCTCACTGGAGAGAAGGCGCGATCTTTCCTCGACAATTCATCTACATTTCACAAAACTGGTCCCAATTAAAAATTTTCATTTTTTTTTTATCTTTTATCCGATTTTACCTATTTGCCCCCTCAAAGCTAAAAACGCCTCATTTCCACTAAAAAGAAAAAAATTCCCTCAATCATTTAATTGCCATTTAAGGTGACGATCCAAAATTTATTTAATTTTCTTTCCTTCTCTTTTTAGTTTATCTATTCCTATGCAAAATCTAGTCCGTCAATATTGAGGGCGCTATGTTTTCTTTATCATTTTTTCGATTTTACTTCTGTGGAAATGAATTTTATCGAAAAGGGAAATTTTCAAGAAATCTTATTCGTTTCTGCACTGTTGAGCAAATTGACCGATTAATTGTCAAGTATAATATAGAATTTTTGTTTAAGATAGACACTTTTTTAACATGATCACTTGTCTATAAACTTCCACTTTTGGTCCATTTCACTCTTCAACTTTGTTTCCACAGGCTCTTGCACAACTTTTTTCTTTCTTGTCTTCAAATTTTTATCAATTGTTTCATTCACTAACTTTGTTCTTTATTTCTTCTTTCTGCCAACTTGCTTCAGCACATCTGGCATAAGTAATGGCTCTCTAGTAGGCCACGTGTTTTTAGAATCTACAACATACACAACATAATTATAAATCTGCATGAATGTATCCTTATTGAAACTTGTGTGAACCCATTTTTCAGGCTCTTCCCTCATGTATATAAGAGACGCCACAGCATGATGACAAGGAATTCCGCTGATGTCCTAAATTATACAGCTATAAGATTGATGTCTAATATTAACAACTTTCTTGTCTTCATATGGCCTACTTAATTCACATTCATCCTCTCCATTCCAAGTTGGAATCCATGATATTGAAAATTGATTTTGAAGATCTAATATCTTATGGATATTATGACATATCACACCAATGTATTTGGTCTTCCCATACCTTTGCTTGTGAATCCTCTCCATGATTTACACTCTTATAGGTTCAAGCATTGTGATGATAGGCTTGTCTCTAGTATCAATGATGCTTTTGTTGAAACTTTCTCAGCAATTGTTCAAGGAAATGTCACATTTTGAGCTTGTCCTAAAGTAGGACTTGCTCTATTGCACTAGAGGCCTCTAGGATAACCAATCATAAGCTTTCTCATCAACTACATTTAGCTATGCCATTGCCAAGTCAAAATCACATACTCTAGTTGCCATGGTAGCCTTCAAAAGAAGCTTTTTAAGTTTTATTCCTTTGTGAAGCAGTTTGAAGTTTTTGTAAAAAATGCCTTAAGCAAAATTTATGTTCTGCTTTAGGCATTAGATGTGCTAGTTCTTGCACCAATCCCCTTTGTCTATCACACAAGAAAGTCCAGTATTTTGAATTTTCAGGGGTCGTAATCCACAAGTCTTTTGCAATCAAACTAATAAACCAGTGCCATGTCTTGTATGTTTCTTGTCCGACAACTGTCCATATAAAGGGATACATCTGATTATTGCCATCTACACCCACCGCTGCTAGAAGTATACCCTTGTAACCTAATGACAAATGGCAACCATTGAATCCCACAAAGCGCCCACATCCTTCTATAAAGCCCCTTCTTAATGCGTCTAGACAAATGTAGACTCTCCTAAACTTGAATTGGTCTTGACATTGCTCTGTCTTGATTATACATGTGGATCCTGACTTAGCATTAAGAAGTGTGTGGCAATAGCTCCTAAGCGTCCAAAATTGCTTCTCCTCATTTCCTGTGATCATATTCATTGTTGTTGCCCTAGCTAGATATACCATTGTCCTCAACAACTTCAAAACATTCTCAAACTCCATTGTTTTTTTCATTGAAGCACCCGGCCATGTAGGTTATTTCTCAACCTATCACAATACTTATTTGCTAGCCATTTGGTGCTTATTTGGTGAACTTGTAGTGCTCTATTACATGTATGTACCGAGTTGAAGGTTTTAACTGGTAAAGTATGCTCCATTTGCACTTTGAAAGCATATATGAGCTAATCACAACCCTCTTAACACTCTACCCTCAACTTATTAGGTGTATTTTTAACAAACCTCACCCCTCTCCCATTTTTTATAGCATGGTTTTGAACAGCCTCTCTAGATTCCTCTGCATTACTAAAGCACATCCCCAACTCGAAGATAGGACTTTCCATATCAACCGCAACATTGAACTCAAGAGGCATATACTCCTTTTCGTTGTTCTTGTTCAAGATATCAACATCATCAACTAACACATCTACATACAGACTGATATCTCCAATGCCTATATCCCTCTCCATTGAACCATCATCGTCAACACATCTTATATTCCATATGTATAACTCATCAAGATCAACAAAGGGAAACCCATCTTCTTAAGCACCCTCAATAGTCTTACCAGGCCTATTATCATATATGGAATGGTTCACTTCTTCATATCCCTCAACTGGTGCAAAGTGGAAGCAAAAAATATCAATATATTTCCATGGATAACATGCACTAGGAAAAAACAAGACGAAAATCGTAAAAAAAATTGCTATACATCTGTACCACAATATTAACGAAAGAAAACTAGTCACACTAGTGACTATATATGACACTTTTATTGGACTCTGTTTCTCACAAAAAAGCCCAAAAAAAAAAAATGTGTATTATGGACTTAAAATGTTTTTTTGTGCTAGTTATTTGGCAAATTACATTAGGACTCATGTGGGCACAAAAGTGCTACTATTATGGTGACGAACCGGATCCTAAGTATGGTCAATTACCTCTAAAGTTATGTATATTATGCCTCCATTGCAAGAGCATCATAAAAAAACCTACACTTTTTATTGCTATAGTGAGTGATTTATTTTTGGTATGGTCAGTTTACTATAGCTCTAAGCCGTGCCACGACCTTTGGCCATTAACGACAAAGTATATACCAGCAAATAAGAAACAAAGGAAAAGCATTAAAAAAATTTCAAAAAAGGGACCACCACCACCACCAGCTCGTAGGACCACAACACAGCATATCCATTGAAAAAATTCATAATGGACGAGACTCATATGCATGGATTCGGACAAAAGGAGACATTCACTCAAAAATCCGTCAAAAAAAGCAAAAGCAACACTATAAAATAAAATCTTCTCCTGCCTTCACTATCGTCACTGCCATCCGTGTGATATTCCACCGCATGCCCGCATCTTGTTGCCATGTTGCTTCAATGAGCCACAATCAATGTGAGGATCAAGGATTTGTACATGACAAACCTGGGAAAAGATGATGGGGAATCAGGCTTTGTACATGACCTTTCTCAACATTTGTTCGGCTTAACGTGAGTGGATTCTAAGGAGATTGGAAAACTAACCTCGGTCGAACGTAAGGTGGGCGCGCTCGAGCTTTGTCACTCTATTCTTCCGGGCTGCGTCGGCCACCGGATCGGAGTACGTGAAGTACAGAGACTCGAAACAGCCAATCAATATGAGGATCAAGGATTTGACGAAAAGGATGACGCTAACCGAAAAGATTGGCCAGATGACTCAAATCTCCACGAACAAAGGAAGAAGCGTCTGAGTTTCTTGTTATTTTTCCATTCGTGCCTCAGCAAATGGAGGGTTGGGGAAGAACGTAGAAAAACTAGGGTTTTTTGTTTTTGTTTTAGGATTTGTTAATTTTTCACCAGCTTTTTTGGACAAAATTGTCCAAACTCCGACGGTCGAAAATGTCACACACTCGCTAGCAGGTGAATATTTGTTTGACCGGCAAACTCAGACCCTTAGTTGAAATTGATTTAACTACTTCAAGTCATTATTTGAGATAATGGGTCAATTTCGAGTTTTTATCTGACACAAAGTTCATTTAGAATCTTTATTTGAGAAAATTGGTTTACTTCAAGTCCTTATTTGGAATTTTTCCAAATTCTTTTATACAAAAATCGATTATATATTGCTTTCTAAGAGCCTTTAAAAACTTACTTTTCTCATCGTTTCTTTACCTTTTGTATTTCCTTCACCATAACATAACTAATTAAGAGTCCTAACAAATTTCAATTTTATTAAATTTACGTTTTCCTATCACATATATGCATAATTTTAGATGACATGGTGCGTCGAAGAATTCCTTCTATTTATCTATTGTTACTAACAAGGATACACACATGTTGCCTGTGTGCATAAAATAGAAATTTATCAGATTTGCAAAATCATGTCATTGGGAAATATTTGAATTGCTATTGATGGAATGAAATAATGACAAAATATGAAGAGATAAAATCGAGTTGTCAAATTACGCATTCGTCCATTGATAGAATTGTAAACTTTTCAAGTAAAGAATTGTAGTTCTGTCTCCCTTTATTACGCATCTCCCATTTTCTTGGTGAGCTTTAGACCCTGAATTGTCCATTCGATTACAATATCCAACGAAATAGGCGTTCAAGCATAATCGACGGATTTCATCTTCAAATTGGGGATAACAGAAGCACCATAATAGAAAAGTCATTCTCCTAATACAAAAAATTATTATCTTCCAATTGATTAGCATTTTCCCTTCTAATTTATAAGATTATCTTTAAACTCGTACATCGTGTGGGTTAATGTCTCATTTGAGATATAACAACAGACTCCCTCAATTAGGTTAAATTATGTTATTAGTAAAGTTAATTTATTTATTACCAGCGAAAGAGAAAAGAAATTCTTTGTGAGACAATTGTGGAAAAAAAATTAAATGTACAAAGAAAATTGGACAAATGTTCGATTGATTTGGTCTACTTAGGAAAAATGGGCTTAGAAAGTTATATGATAAGCAATATTTAGGTGTGAATTGTATATCATTAAAAAATTAGGGAATCACCTTGTTTGTTATGGTGACTATATTTGAACTATTATTTTTTTTTCTAACGAGTTTTCAATCGAAACCCTGCCATAAGAAAAATGTAATTTGGTTCGATTTAATTTATCCACTTCTTTTTTTCTTTTTGGCTGCAGATTTATCCACTTTCAAAATATTATGTACACCTCTAGTTTTTGAGGATGAGAAAATCTGTTTCGCCCAAATTAAGAAAATTAATTTCCTTAAAATCGGAACTTCCAAGTTTTGCAATAAAGAAAATATTCGCTTAACACATTGCGTTTCGCGCGACAAATACAATATTGAATATTGACTAAATTGGTTATTCAAGCGTCCAGAGGGGCCGCCCAGGAACTCGGCGAAGACGCTAAGATGCTTTTTGTTGACCTCACTAGACACGACACCCAATAAAATACACGCATGCACATACATTAAATTAAATAAAAGGTTAATACTTTGAAAAACCTCAAATTAATATATTTATGAAAAATATACTATCTATTAAATTGAATTAATATCACAAACAATCATAAAATTATACAATTATGAAAAACAGATAATAAAATCCCAAATCGATACATTAGTCACCTATTACGTGTCATCAAATTTAGCAATTTGACAATAAAATTTAACGAAAATTAAAAAACGGTAAATTTATTACAAATGTACTAGTTTGAGGTAAATTTGTCAAAGGTATACCAATTATGAATTTTTTATGGTTAAAAAACTAGTTTGAGTAAATTTGTTATTAGTATATCAATCTTGAGTTTTTTAAGGTATTAATCCTTAAAAAAATGAAAAAAAAAAACATTTGATACCTGAAAATTGAGTTATTATAGTGAATGGATCCAATTTATGGTAGTATGAGAAAATTATAAGCAATTTTAAATCTTTAAGAAATTTTTGACAAGGGTATGATATTTGAAGTGATTTAGGGGGGGACGTGTTGGAAGCATGATAAAGGACTATCTTCAGATTTTATTTTTGTCCATAATTAAGTACATACTTTTGTTTTTTGTCTTATGGTAGGCAAGTATTTGATCGAAATTCTTGGGCCGAAATATGAAACTTTTAATTTCCTTTGTAGTATAGAGAGATTGAAGAATTATATATTTAATTGAAACTTTTCACTCAAAAGTAGTTAGTATGAGTATACACAATTAAAACAAACAATCTTAGATAGATTATATGCGTCCTCCAAAATCTAGCATAAACCTATAAAAAAAGAAAAGCAATAATAGATCATATCGCTCAACTAGCGATCGGCAAGGGCTCTTGAAGAAATCGTCGCCGCGAATGGAGCTCCATGAAGATGTCGTTATTCTTGCCATAACTTTGGAAAACTTTACAGAGGGCCATGAGCAAGTGAACTCCTCCATAGTACCTTTTGCTTTGCAGTCAATTCACTTGTGTTCCACACCCATTTCGAATCAATCCTCTCAGACAGCGAGAACATACAAAACCAAGATCGTGAAAATGTAACATCAGCTAGAATCATCACACAAACACAGTGAAATAAGAGTCCATACAACTTTTTCACATCAATAGACCCTATTCTTGAAGAATCAAACCGAAACCTAGATCGAAGACACATTGAGATGAACCTTAACAAATGATCGATAGAATTAAAGTGGATGAGATCGTGGATGGGGCTAGGCATGACGACGAGCTCTTTGGAGGGACCCAATCAAAAATCTTTTATCATATTTTATCCATAAATTGGGAAAAAAATTCTTACGAAATAGTTGGACGGTAGTAAAGAGTCATAGCAAACCCGGAGGCCCAAAAGTTGCGAAAGTTAAGAGAGATAGTGCGGCCAAAGTAGATGTCACTAGAGTTCCCCAAGAGATCGACACAAGTGTAGACCTCGTGCTCGATTGCCAAGTTGAAAACAGCAGGAGGCCGAGGTAGAGGGGGCTTGGGACCCAATAGCTATGGCTGGTGGGATTATTGGGAAAGCGACGTGCCAAAGGCAAATCTGAGCAGCAACTGCGACTAGCTGGGCTTTACGGTGAGGTGAAAGTGGTGGAACTTTGGAAAAATAATGAGAGGATGTGTCGGGGTTGTTCTTCTCTAAAAGAGAATGTAAAAAGCCTTTGAAAATTCGAAAAGAGGAGAGGTTTTTTTAAGCTGGAGTTCGAGCTTTTATTGTTCTCGGTCCTTTTTTCGTCTACAGGCCAGAAGAGAGGAGGAAAAAAAAACATCTGATTTAGATTGGAAATGGACTATCAGTGTCTCTTTGGCATGATCACTGGCTTTCTTGTGGCCCGCTTGATGCCTTTATCCCTTGCTCATTCCGTGAAGGCTTGTGTCTTCCTGACAATGCTGTTGTTGCAGATCTGTTTACCTCTATGGGTTGTTTATTTAAATCTTTTTTGGAAAGATGGGGGATCTCTCTTCCGGTCCTCTCTTTGGCTCGTGACAGGTTTACCTGGTGCTGTGACGCTTCTGGATCATTCTCTGTAACTTCAGCATGGAATTCCATTAGAGTCAAGAAGGATCGTGTTGATTGGGCGTCTTTTGTTTGGGACAATGCTGTAACCCCGCGGTTCCAGTTTAATTTATGGCTTATAACCAAAAATCGCCTGCCGACCCAGATGTTGCTTCTTTCTCATAGTAGGATCGACTATAATGTTTGTGCCTTCTGCAATGATGTTCCAGATTCTGTCGAACATTTATTCTTCGGGTGTCGCACCTTGGCTTCTCTGGCCTACTTTTGGGCCGCCAGGTGTAACCTCCCATGGCGGAATAGATGTTGGAAAGATATCCTCAGTTGGGCCTTAAAGTTCTTATCTGGTAAGGACTTCTTCCATTGCATTGTGCGGTTCTCGTTTGGAGCTATGTGTCACCTTATTTGGAAAAAGAGGAATGCGATTATATTTCAGGGCGAATCCTTAGTGGTCTCGGCTCTAAAAAACCACCTTATTAAGGTTGTGAGGGATAAAGCTATTACATTCAAAGATGTTCCTCCTACCCCGAGGAATAAGAGACTTCAGCGTGGTTGGGGGTTCGACCCTGCGGTGTTCTCTCGGCTGACTAGTGCTCCTTAGTTGCTACTTTGCACGAGATGCTCCTATCTTTCTTGGCTCTCCGTTCTTAGCCACTTCCTTAGGGGCTGAGGGTTGGTCAGCCTTGTTGTTATCTTTTTCCCGCTTGTTTGTTTTGTTGATGTGCCCTTGTGGCTTCCTTGTTTGCCTTTGTGGCCTCTTACATTGGCTCCCCTACACTTTGTCTCCTTTTGAGGAATGAGTGTAGGTTTTTGGTGCCGATCTTTTGTATATTGCCTTAACTTTATTTATATATTTATTACCTTTACCAAAAAAAAAATCTGATTTAGTCTTTTTTTTTTTTCCAGCTAGTCTTAGTTAGAGAACACATGTCACATTTTGAATGGAGTCACCAAAGATCACGCACGCCATGTCTATATGAATGATGTGGTGGTTGCTGAGCACCAAATATTTTCTCCAAACTTACATATCCGCACTTTAATTTCTAGCATTGCATTTTATTTAATCCAGTCTCAAGCCAAGTTCTTTCCTGGGCAAGATCAACCCAAAATCCTTTGTCTTAAAAAAATAAATCAATTATTTGATGAAGGATATTTCACTTCCCGAGTGAACTCTCCTTTATGGTGAAACAATATAATATTTATTTTTTCTTATTTTATCCGAATATATAGATAATGCCCTTATTGTTTTTAATTTTTATATGCAAAAACCACTTTTTCATAGCACTCCTTTTTTCCCTATTAAATGAGTTCATTTTATCAAACTAAAGTAAATAAGACAACTAGCCCGTTAAAGAATAGTCTACAAAACAAAGAATTAAATTATTGAAAATAGTGTCTGACTAAAAAAATTATTTAAAATAGTGACTTTTTTTTAACCAAATTAGTTCATCAACTTTGTCCTTGATTCTTTTTTCATTTTTTGTTATCAATACAACAATCTCTTTTTATTTGAATATGTTGGTTGAATTCAATTTCAATTTCATTGATTTTAATTGTAATTAACTCCAAATATACATAAATCCTTGTAGTTTTTGTATCGAATATAATATGAAAAATTAGTATAAATGGAAGGACTTTAATACTAAAAATAAATGCAAAATTTGTTTGTAAATTTAGAAAAGGTTAATATTTTAGAGCAAGGCGTCAATAGAATTTTATTATGTTCACTTTGATGGAATAGAATTTAACTAACGCAATTTTCTATAAAAGGATATTGAACATATGGATTGGTGTCTATTTTGATCATATTAAACAAAAATCAATTATGAAAATTTTAATATTTCGTAAGTAGGCTTTGTTAGTTTAATTTTTCATATAATCAATTCAATCCATAATGATCTAACTTAAATTTCTTATTAAAAATAATTATCATTTAAAAAAACAACCAATATTAATAAGAACTTCGAATATCATCCAATATAAAAGTTTCATAAATTAGTTTTCATTAATCTTTTAGTAAAAATAAATTAGTCTTACCGAAAATAAAAGTACGAGAAAATCATATGATGTAAAACTAATTTACAGGAAAACCCACCAGCCGTTGAAGTACTGAAGGGCGCCCCCAAGCCTCTCCTTCACTCACCACCGTCTCCGGCGCCGCCGCCGCGATCTCCGGTATCGCACCGTCGCAGGTAACGGCGGCTGCTTTGCCGTCGCCATACGTGCGTGAAGTCGCGTATCTTTGTGTTCCTCCTTCGCACGGATTGATTCGGTTCCGCCGTACAGAGAGGCCGCGGCACCGCCGTCTCCGGCTCGACAGCGCGAGGAGCTCCGGAACGCCGCCGCCGCCGTCCACAGGTAAAGCCGAATCAAGGGGCTTCAGCGGCTTCTCTATCTCGATTTGGGTTCATGTCGCCGGGGTTGCTCCGTTGATGTCTCCGTTCTCCGGCGACCGTCTAGTTTTTTCCTGTTCGTTAGACGCGGAATGTCGATTGAAGCAAAAGAATTTTGAAGCTTGATTGATGTTAGATGGCATGAGCTTGCAGTGGTGGTGATGTGTGTGATGTTGTTAAAATATGATCCATTTTGTGAAAATTCTAGAACTCACTAGACTACTCATGCTTAATGGAGAAGGAGCAAAATCGGCAACAACAAGTTAAAGAAGATTCTCAAAGGCTGAAGATTTTTCTGGAACGTGGGCAGCAGACGTGGACAGCAAATGAACAAAAGAAAAAGTCAACAAGTCAACAAAAGCTGTAAAGTTGAGAATAGAATAATAAGGAAAAATAGGGAAGCACCTAGAAGTACTAATGTCGGTGGAATGTCCCTATAAATAGGGAAGGAGGGGGGAGCGTAGAAAGTTAGAGCAAAAGGTAAGCTCCTCCCCTTCCTTTGTACTTTGTACTACAACTAAATAAAAAATCTTTCTTTTGTTGTTCCCTTGTGTTCCCTTGCCTTGTGTTCCATTTTTTAACATAACACTTGCACACACACACACGCTTCCGCACAAAAACACCAACAGTGGTATCAGAGCCACGTTCTTCGGTTGGTATCGGGCGTTTGTCCTACCTACCCATTCCTAAAATTACCCTTTCCAAATACCCACTCACTAAACCATGGCCAACCCCACCTCATCATCATTTCCCATTCCCATTTTTGATGGGAACAACTATGATTTTTGGAGCATAAAAATGACTACATTCTTGATGGCCCAAGACTTATGGGACATCGTGGAAAAAGGTTACGAGGCTCCGCCAGAAGGTGCAAGTGTTTCAAAGGATCAACTACAAAAGGATGCAAAGGCGCTATATTTTATCCGGCAAGCGCTCTCGGAAACTGTATTTCCGAGAATAATTGGAGCAAAGACTGCAAAAGAGGCTTGGGATATACTACGAGAGGAATTTCAAGGATCGGAAAAGGTACGCATTATTCGCCTTCAAACTCTGAGAAGGGATTTTGAAAACTCTAAAATGAAAAATTATGAGACCGTACAAGAATATTGTGGAAAATTAAAGGAACTCGTTAATCAAATGAGAGCCTACGGAGATGGGATAACTGATCAAAGGGTTGTTGAGAAAATATTGGTGTCACTTACCAAAAAATACAACTCTATAGTTACAACTATAGAAGGAACTAAAGACTTGACGACCCTATCAATAAGTGAATTAATTGGCTCTCTAGAAGCATATGAGAAAAGACTAATGGCACAAGATGAAGATTCGGTCGAAAGTGCCTTTCAGTCTAAAGTAAATATACGGTCTCATCAAACTAAAAATGATGGAAGGAGCTCATGGAAAAACAAAAGAGGAGGAGAAATTATAAAAAAAAAAGAAAATTATCCACCTTGTGGTATTTGCAAGAAAACAAATCATTTGGAGAAGGATTGTTGGTTTAAAAATAAAAAACAATGCCGCTTTTGTAAAAGATATGGCCACGTAGAAAAAGATTGTCGCTCGAAAACAAATAATCGAGCAAACTATGTAGAAAAAAAAGAAAGTGAAGAGAATACATTCTACGCAGGCCAAGCGGCAAATGACAATAAAAATGAAATATGGTACATAGATAGTGGGTGTAGCAATCACATGACGGGGGACGAATCTATATTCACTCATATTGATAAGTCGGTGAAATCTCAAGTAAAGTTGGGCAATGGTGCATTAGTAGATGTCAAAGGAAAAGGCACCATCGCCGTGGAAACGAATAAAGGCCCAAAATATATACGTAATGTATATCTAGTCCCTCGTCTTGCACAAAATCTCTTAAGTGTGGGCCAAATGATACAAAGTGGGTATTCTCTATATTTTAATAGAGATACCTGCATTATCTATGATAAATATAAAAATATCATTGCCTCTGTTAAGATGAAAAATAACAATTTTCCTATTCAATGGAAATTGGTCAAAGATATAGCCATGAAAGCTCAACTTGATGATTCATGGCTATGGCATCGAAGATTTGGCCACTTCAATTTTGCTGGGCTAAAAATTCTCCATCAGAAAAATATGATGAGAGATTTTCCAGCCATCACAGAAATTTCAGATGTTTGTGAAGGCTGTCTTCTTGGAAAACAACAGAGACAGTCCTTCCCATCTGGAGTTTCATGGAAAGCTAAGAAACCTTTGGAACTTGTCCACACGGACGTGTGCGGTCCGATGAGGACACCTACACCTAGTCAAAATAAATATTTCATCCTATTCATTGACGATTATACAAGAATGACGTGGGTATATTTTCTTCGAGAAAAATCTGACGTTTTCTCTATCTTTAGAAAATTCAAGAACCACGTCGAGAATCAAAGTGGCCAAAGAATCAAAGTCCTAAGGAGTGACAGAGGCACAGAATATAATTCAAAGGAATTTAATAAATTTTGTGAAGATGAAGGAGTCCATCATCAACTAACTGTTGGCTACGCCCCAGAACAAAATGGAGTAGCTGAAAGAAAAAATAGAACCGTCATGGAGATGGCAAGGTCTATGCTAAAAGAGAAAGGCCTTCCCAACACTTTCTGGGCAGAAGCAGTTTATACTGCTGTATACCTATTAAACAGGTGTCCAACTAAAGCTGTTCAAAATAAAACACCAGTTGAAGCATGGAGTGGACGGAAGCCTTCAGCAAAGCATCTCAAAGTGTTTGGATGCATTTGCTACGTTCACATCCCTACTCAGAAAAGGAGTAAGCTAGATGAAAAGACAGAAAAAGGAATATTCCTTGGCTACAGTGACCAATCAAAAGGCTATCGGGTTTACAACCTAAGAACTAAAAAGCTAATGATTAGTCGAGATGTTGAGTTCGATGAGAATGCTGCCTGGAATTGGGAAGACGAGAAGATCGTGAAGAAGTACATAACCTTGCCAGACACACCACCTGCTCAAGAGGAGTCAACATCACAAGAAGAAGAAGAAGTACCGGATTCTACCACTCACGACGAAACTCCACCAAGCTCTCCAAGGGTAACGCAAGAAGAATCTACTCCAGAGTCTCCAGTACTAAGGGTAAAAGCCCTTAAAAGAATTTATGACACGTGCAACTTTGCTATTTTGGAACCAGAAAATTATGAACAAGCATCCAAAGATGAAGTTTGGATAAAAGCCATGGAAGAAGAGATTAAGATGATCAAGAAAAATGAAACCTGGGAGCTTGTTGATAGACCAGAAGACAAGGAGATTATTGGCGTTAAGTGGGTCTATAAGACAAAGCTAAACGCAAATGGATCAATCCAGAAGCATAAAGCAAGGCTTGTGGCGAAAGGATACTTGCAACAACCAGGTATTGACTATACTGAAACTTTTGCTCCCGTTGCCCACCTTGATACTATTCAAGCACTCATAGCCCTAGCAGCACAAAAAGAATGGAAGATTTATCAACTAGATGTGAAGTCGGCATTCCTAAATGGATATCTTCGAGAAGAAATATACATAGAACAACCAGAAGGCTTTATTGTCAAAGGCAAAGAAGAAAAAGTCTTAAAGCTTAAGAAGGCCCTATACGGGTTAAAACAAGCACCACGTGCATGGTATAGTAGAATCGATGAGTACTTCATCAAGCAAGGATTCAGGAGGAGTATGAGTGAGCCGACACTCTACATCAAGACCCAAGGTAAGTCCGACACTTTCATTGTCTGTCTATATGTAGATGATCTTATATATACAGGAAACAATGAGATAATGATCCGAGAATTTAAAGAAGAAATGATGAAGACATTTGAGATGACGGACTTGGGCTTGATGAACTATTTCCTCGGTATTGAAGTCAATCAAGATGAAGGAATTTTCATCTCGCAAAAGAAATATATCGAAAATCTCCTAAAGAAATTCAAGATGAACTATTGCAAAGCAATTTCAACCCCACTCATGACAAATGAAAAACTATTGAAGGAAGATGGAGCAGAAAAAGCCGATGCCTCCCTCTATAGAAGTTTAATTGGGAGTCTACTATATCTTACTGCTACACGGCCAGATATTATGTACGCGACAAGTTTACTATCACGGTTTATGCAGAATCCAAGTCAAGTTCATTTTGGAGCTGCCAAGAGAATTGTTAGATATTTACGAGGAACTATAGATTACGGCATTTGGTACCGATCTAGTGAAACAACTAAGTTGATCGGTTATACTGATAGCGATTGGGCAGGTTCATCTGATGATAGGAGAAGTACTACTGGCTATGCCTTCACATTAGGTTCTGGAATATTCTCATGGGCATCTAAAAAACAAGACTCAGTGGCACAGTCTACTGCAGAAGCTGAATACATTGCAGCTGCTACAACTACTAGTCATGCAATATGGCTTCGAAGAATTCTAGAAGACATTGGAGAAGCACAAATGGAATCAACTCCAATACTTTGCGACAATAAGTCCGCAATTGCTATATCAAAGAATCCAATATTCCATGGAAGAACCAAACATATAGACATCAAATATCACTTCATACGAGAGGCGCAAAATAACAAAGAGATCGAGCTGAAATATTGCAAAACCGAGGAACAAGTTGCTGACATCTTCACTAAAGCACTATCGCGAGCCAAGTTCGAGATATTGCGGGAAATGCTCGGAGTAACACAAAAATGGATCAAGGAGGAGTGTTAAAATATGATCCATTTTGTGAAAATTCTAGAACTCACTAGACTACTCATACTTAATGGAGAAGGAGCAAAATCGGCAACAACAAGTTAAAGAAGATTCTCAAAGGCTGAAGATTTTTCTGGAACGTGGGCAGCAGACGTGGACAGCAAATGAACAAAAGAAAAAGTCAACAAGTCAACAAAAGCTGTAAAGTTGAGAATAGAATAATAAGGAAAAATAGAGAAGCACCTAGAAGTACTAATGTCGGTGGAATGTCCCTATAAATAGGGAAGGAGGGGGAGCGTAGAAAGTTAGAGCAAAAGGTAAGCTCCTCCCCTTCCTTTGTACTTTGTACTACAACTAAATAAAAAAGCTTTCTTTTGTTGTTCCCTTGTGTTCCCTTGCCTTGTGTTCCATTTTTTAACATAACACTTGCACACACACACACGCTTCCGCGCAAAAACACCAACAGATGTGTAGGATTGATGTTGTACCCAAAATGATGAAATCATGGATGTATACTGAAGAATTGCGCATTTGTTAGAAGCCGAGCTCGTCTGTATCGCCTCGCAGATGTCTTCATTCATTCTTCTTTCAAAGTGCAAGTTGAGGAGCTGTAGAAACTTGATTGCATTCCCGTTTACTCTCATGTTGATGTTGGAGGGCATGAACTTGCAGTGGTGGTGTATGATATATGGGATTGATGTTGTACACTGATGCTGAAAGGCAGCATCATGGATGTATACTGATGAATCACGCATTTATTAGAAGCCGAGCTCATTTGTATGGTCTCGTAGATGTCTTCTTTGAATCTTCTTTCGAAGTGCAGGTTGAGTAGTTGCAGAAACTTGATTGCATTCCCAATTACTCATACTTTGATGGTTTTTCTTTTTCTTTTTTTCGCTTATGATCGAATTAGTATTAAGTACAATGCTCTTTGTATTTCGGTGAATACTAGACTGACAATCAGTCCCGGATTTGTTGTTCCAATGGGGCTTCACCGTCCCTTTTACTAGTTTTAGTTGCTGAGTTGAATTAGAAGTTCTTCCATGAACTTTGAAGGGGAATGTGTTAATTTCATTGCTGTACTATGTGTTAGTATCAACGTTAGCGCGCGTCGATACTTGACTCAGTTTTTTTTTTCTTTTTAATCCTCCACTGTTCTTACGACGGAGTGCGTTATGCAGAGGAGATAGCAAATGGAGTTTTGCCCAACTTGTGGAAACTTGTTGCAGTACGAGTTGCCTCATAGGGACCGGCCAGCCAGATTTTTCTGCCCAACGTGTCCCTATGTCTGTAATATCGAGACCAAGGTAGGAATTTGCTTTGTTCCTGTTGTTGCTTGGCGCTTGGACATGTCTTTGGCATGAATTTTTTTTACAACCAAGGCTTTGGTCGTCTGTTTGCAGGTTAAGATAAAGAGGAAGCAACATCTGGTTAGGAAGAAGATGGACCCCGTGTTCTCGGAAGAAGATAGGAGAAATGGACCCCAAACTGATGGCGGTCTGTCTTTCTTTCCCTTTTATTTCCTGAGTTCTTTCTGCACCTTCCTTGGCTTGAATAAGCTAATGGATAGGAAATAAATTAGGCCTATGAGTCACTAAAGATTCATAGCTGATGAAGAGTGTTTTCTGTAATCTTATGAAAAGTTCTTTTTCTTAAAGCAGCTCAAAAGTTAAGTAAATAAGAAAGCAAGGGCGGCAGTCTCTCTCTTTTGATAGTGGTGATGAAGCAATAAAACTACAAAGACAAATCTATAGTATGTGTTATCCTTGTAGGATCTCCCTGTGTTCTAACTGCCAATGGTTGTACGTGCCACAACCAAAGAATAACAATAGCAATAAGAAAACGACATTGAGAAACTGGGTTCAACTGTGCAAATCCATGTTTTCATCTTTGTTGAGATAAAGAAAAGCACATACTACTGTTGTCTAGTTTGCCGATTGTTTTTGGAGTTGGTGTCCTGATATATTCAGGTACTTTATTTTTATACCTAGAGAGATGTCGTTAAAGTTATCAGATGTTATGCTTCATATTTGGTTGACCTGAGAGTTGAGATTTTTGGCATTGTATAATTCTAAAAGCTATAGGTATCATAGTATAGCTGTCATGTTGCTGTTTAAGTTGGCCTTAACCGCAATCATAACTACGTTGTCACTTGTTCTTATTTGTCTGATATAAATTGATATTTGTTTGATCATGGTGCGTTATGTTTGGAGTGGTGGGATTGTTGATTCGTTTTCCATTTGCAGTGACGTGCCCACACTGCGGCCATGGAAAGGCTATCTACCATCAAGCCCAGATCCGTTCTGCTGATGAGCCGATGACAACATTCTATTGGTGCCTGAACGAGAAATGTAAAAAGAACTGGCGGGAGGATTGAGCTCTCGGTGCCACAGTCGCAAAGCCAATTCAGTACCCCGCGTGGCCTAAACGCAGAACTGGAAATCATGTTCAACTGGTATTTGGGCCTTGTAGAAACCGTGATCTCAATGTTTTATCCTTTCCCGGATGTTGCATGGCGAACATAATTTGTCTTCTTCGGTGTCTGTCTTCACTTGAAAGAAACAGATTGAATTAGGAGGGAAAAGAAAGCATTCTCTCCGGTGGATTCCTCCTCCTGGAACATGAAAAGTGAACCAGACAGGCATGAGAAACAGCACATGCGACGGGGATGGTGGCTTTTCATTTGTTGAGTGCACTTGGTTTGATGTTGCTGAATAGGATTTCCACATTGAATAAGCTTTATCTGATTTTTTTCTCGTAACCCAACATTCTAGGGTTTTATAGAGATTGGATAGATTACCATGTTAATAGGTTCAGATTTGAGTACCCTCGTAATAATCTCTTCGATACAAGTACAGGGCTTCCAATCATAGCAGAGCGATCGATCTATGATGTGACCTCATTGAGTAACGGTTTTTCTTTTTTCTTTTTGGTCTGTTGAGTGCCCAGGTTAAATAACTGCCTGTACACATTCTCTCGAGTCGTCATCATTTAGAAAGGCTATCTACCATCAAGCCCAGATCCGTTCTGCTGATGAGCCGATGACAAAACATTCTATTGGTGCCTGAACGAGAAATGTGGCAAGAACTGGCGGGGAGATTGAGCTCTCTGTGCCACAGTCACAAAGCGGATTCAGTACCCCGTGTGGCCTAAAAGGCATGACTGGAAATCATGTTCAACTGGTACTTGGGCCTTGTAGAAACCATGATTTCGATGTTTTATCCTTTCCCGGATGTTGCATGCGCTCCTTCGGCATCTGTCTTCACTTAAAAGAAACAGATTGATTTAGGAGGAGGGAAAAGAAAGCATTCTCTGTGGTGGATTCCTCATCCTGGAACATGAAAAGTGAATTAGACAGACATGAGAAACATCACATATGACGGGGATAGTGGCTTGTTATTTGTTGAGTGCACTAGTGGGGTTGATGTTGCTAAATAGGAGTTCCCCATTGAATAGCTTGATGTTGGCAAGAGAAGTTAACCATATCTGATTTTCTATCCTTACCCAACAATCTAGGGCTTTATAGAGATCGAATAGATTATCTATGTTAATAGGTTTGGATTTGAGTACCCTCATAATAATCTCTTCGATACAAGTATAGAGCTTCCAACCAAAGCAGAGTGATCGACGTATGATGCAACCTCATGGAGTAACCTTTTTTCTTTTTGGGTCTGTTGAGTAGCCAGCTTAAATAACTGCCTGTACACATTCTCTCGAATTATCATCATTTGGAGAGGAGAAATCCGTTGCGATTAGTGGAGTACTCAATGACTCGAACCTCGCAATGAAAGGAGTCAGCTGGCGGGAAGTTATGTACATTACAGATCTGTACCGTCCCAATCGCTAATGACATAAATTTCGTTAAGAGACGGGATTTGATCGACAGGTAACCTTCCTTGTGTGTGTATTGATTCTGACAATAAGCTTTCCAGGTGTAATTCTAGGAGCGAATATGTTTGGACCATATTCATCAGAATCAAAATTTACAGGAGATTCTAGTTCTCTGCGTTCATTGTTCATGATTGTGTTACGTCTTGATAATCAAGGACGACGATATAAATTGAAAAATGATTATCAAGATAATGCACTTTATCGTTCGATATGAGATCTCAAATTTTTGGAATATGCTCAGATTACATGAAGCAGAACGGCTAGAAATTGGGCTTGGATTTCTTTCTACTTGCTGATTGTCCAAGAAGGATGATTATCCACACAATCTTTCCCCACTGAATGATCATAATTCTTGCAACAATCAGTTTTGAGATGAGATGCACTTTCCAAGCGAATAACTCGACTTATGAAAACCTAATCTCTATTATATGGGCAGCAAAATTGAGGGAGACTCTGTTCTTAGCATCTTAGGAGTGATTAGATCTTTCAAATTCATTCAAGTCTAACAGGTTGATTGGATAAATGATCCTCAAGATTTATGTCCAATAATCAGCTTGGAGAATGAGAAGTATTAAAGGAGATCATGATGACGAAGAAAAAACAAGAGAATCGAAGTCCAAAACTTCCAAAATTCAAGAGAGCTTCGTCCTTGCACACTCATCTTTGTAAGATTAATTTATAATTACTTAGAGGTTATTGTTGGAGTGTGAGATCAAAAGATTCGATTGTACTTACTCAAGTCAAGAGTACTCAATTGTTGTAAACCCTGATAGATTTACTAGTGAAATCCAACTAATGGGCTATTAACTTGGAAGGGTGGACATAGGCCTATCTAAGCTAAGTTGAACCACTATAGTTGTTATGTGCAATTTTCTCTATCAATTAAGCTCTTATTTACTTTGCTGCACCATACACAATTTAGGGTCTTGCTAAGAGAACGGCACTGTTATTCTCTTAGAATAATGGTGCCTTGTGGACTACAGATTCCCATTCAATGGGTATGGCAACCAACAAAACAAATTTGGAAAATAAATTATGATAGAAAATTCTCATATATTGAATAATTATTATTTTTTCCATAAAGAAGATGAAAATTCCTACTTAACCCATTAATACATTGCATAACTACTTAAATATAAAATTACATTCTTTTGCGAAGTACTTGCGAAAATACTTTCACCAATTATAAATACAATAGAAGTCAATTAGCAACCCACACATGCATTTTAACTTAATTTAATGAGATTTAAAAAAAATTACCAAATAAGTGGAAAATTTGAAAGTTGGCTAGCACGGTAAAAAAGTGAGGTTGTAAAAAAGAAAAAAAACATTGATCATTATACTTAAATTTTTAATATAAAATTCATTTTTAGTTAGTCACAAGATGATCCTGATTTTGATTATTGAGTTAACTTTGCATAACTTGGTCCACGATGGCTTTAAGTTATGTAAATTAGGCATTCAACTCTATATTTTAATAATTGTATTCATTTTGTTCATTGATGAATATTTTCATATAAAATTGCGAGTGTGAAAAATGTTTAATCATAGAGGTGTTGTTAATAGAAATCCAACATTTATTTTATCTTATAAAAAAAATATTAAAACCATTCTCTCTAAATTCTGTGAAAAGATATTTCATGTTGATCATATTTCTAATAACTACCTTTTTTCTATTTTTTTATTTGATTTATCGTTTATTTATTGAATTCCACGTGGGGTGGGACCCACCAAACGTGAATCCACTGGACCACACTTCTCTGAAGGAATTCGGTTTCCTCGAGAAAATTTGTGGCGGAGGCAGCACGGTTTAGGAGCGACGGCGCCGTCCCGTTCTCATTTCCTTAGTCTTTTACATTATTAAAATCGATTATTTTTAAATTTTCGCATATTCGCATATTCGCCTTTTCAGGTGATAATTCTAACCCTGTCGGGACGCGGCTGGCAAGATCAGCGTGCGATGTTTTAGCCGGCACTTGCCACCAGCACAACCGTTGGATCTGGCGGTAACTTGGGCCCCACCCAATCCTCGCCGCACACGTTTCGTCGCGACCGTTGCTGACGTGTCCTGACGTCTCCATTATTGACCACCTCCTCCTCCATGCTTTACTCTCGAGTGATCAGCAACTCGGCGGAATTCTCGGCGATTTTCCCACGCGCTTTCTCGAGAAAATTCCCCTGCCGGCGCACGGAAATGGAGCCGGCGAAGCAAGGGAAGGCGGCGGGCAACGGCCGACCCCGGCGGAAGGCCGATCTGGCCGCCGTGCTCCGGAAGTCGTGGTACCACCTGCGGCTCTCCGTCAGGCACCCGGCCAGGGTCCCGACCTGGGACGCCGTCGTGATGACCGCTGCCAGCCCCGAGCAGGCCCGGCTCTACGAGTGGCAGCTCGGCCGGGCCAAGCGCATGGGCCGGATCGCTGCCGCCACTGCCGTGCCCGATCCCGATGGCCAGCACATCGGCTCGGGCGCCGCGACGCTCAATGCCGTCCGCGCGCTCGCGGAGCTTTACCGGAAGCTCGGCGTCGGCATTGCTCCGGGGGTAGCTCCTATACTGACAAGTTTTGAATTTGATCAAAATCTGGAACAGGTGCATGACAAATTCAATATCAGGCACGACAATTTGTTCCTCACAGTCAATTTCATAGACAGATTCTTAGCTCAACAGTCTCTAGTGAGAATAAAACTCCAGTTGGTGAGGTCAGTGGGCCATGCTATTGGAATGCACGTATGAGGAAGTCTACATTTCCTTTTGTCGGAGACTTGATTCTAGTATCAACTGTAACTGAAATTCTTCTTTTTAAAATTAAGGAAATTTAACAATCCTAGAAAGTTGACGAGATGGGGGCCAGATTTTTTCCACGAGAGTTTGATGCTTAACTCGTTGCAGTTCGACACGTCACTGCCTGCTCCATATGTTTTCATGCGATGGTTTCTCAAGGCTGCTGGGCCTGATAAACAAGTTAGGCAAGTCATCATCTCTCACGATATCGGAAATGAGGAAACTGCGTTACATTCACACGTCTGGAGAAAATTGGACATGTGGTCCTGCTCAAGCGAGTGTCCTAAATACTGTTGTTAAAGCCTTCTTTTAGTCAAGTCTTGTGGAATCGTTCGATAATGGTTTGTGTATTTATATTTTAATGGACATGACAGATGTCGTATCCAAAGGGCACGAAGTTGAAAATATCGAAGAGAAGGAAAAAAAATGAGATTTAGGTTAGAGGGAATACAGCACTTGTTCCAATTTCGTGATGTATTCACTTCTAATGTTCGGTTCATACATTTTCATATTACTTAATCATATGAGTAGTCAAACAAAGCAAGCGGATTAATATGAAATTAACCAGAGATGTGTCGAAGGTTTTGATCTTACAAATTTGAGAGAGAGAGAGAGAGGGAATGATTTTCATCACGTAACTATTGAAGGAAAATCCATGCTCCCACAAAAACATAAGATCCCAACTCTCACATCCAAGATATCAAGGCCAACACTTTTAATTAGAACAATCATCTCCATTTTTCTTGACCAACACAATATTCCATTCTTTTTTCTTTTTTTTTTGGGGCGAAAATACGAGTGATATTCATTGCTTCACGAAATTCGCTGAAAGTATATCCAGAACATCGACACATAACATATCGAAAAGAGCATACAAAGATTCTCAATATAGAGTGCATCCTATGGCACTAGCAACACCATAAATGATTATTGACCGACTCCACACAAAGACTCATTATCGACCGATTACACAAATCATTATATTGAGAATACAAAGACTCTCATTTATGTAATTTAGAAAGCCATGAAAAGCAAGTTCGCACACAAAGACTCAACAAGAACAACATAAGACACGACATTTATTATTCACGATATGGAAATGTAGAAGTCGCTTCCTTCATGGCTGGAGGGGTTCCCGCCCTCCACCTAAGCACCCTCTTCATTCCCATTCCCATCATCCACTGGAGCTTTGTTCAGGTCCAAATTCTTGTGAATCTCCTTCCTCTGTCTAATATGGACTTGCTGGTGCGCATTGACAGCATGCGGACTGTCAAAAGGCTTCTTGCAATCGCGGCACTCCCAGCAGTTGTTCTGAGGATTGTACTTCGCGTACTTCCACACCATATCGTGTTGCTTTGGGCCGGGGGGATTTCTCGCCGGAGACTGGTTTGGACGATTCTGAGCGGGGAATGATTCGCTTTGGAAATTGACGAGCATAACTGCACGAGGGAGGTGCCTATAAGTACCGAAGCATTGCGTGCAAAGCTTGTCCTGCTAATTGAAAATTACGTCAAAACAGTGCATGGATTCTATCTTGTCCACGACGACCGTCACATCAGGCGGGCCCCGACTCAACCACGAGCAGTGTATTGTATTGGGATCATTTTCCTAAGGACGCCGCATCTTGACATTTGGAGTGGGCTTCTGACAAAAAATAATAAAAAAAGACATTTGGAGTGGCTGTTGACTTGTATCCCGCCAGTCCGCGTGTTTTTCTAGCCAACGAAGTTTCCACTCGACAAAATTTTGGAAAATGAGTGTTAAAAAGTCATCGGATATCATGCCCCCGCTACGTATAGGCGCATGTCTACGTCAAGTATTGAATAAACTGATCAGATGCTAATTTGATTTTTTCGGCATTCAATGTGAGCACAGCACACGACATACGTCAGAATCTTTCTAGGAATCACTCACATAAATACATACATGAACATGAACATGGCTATATGTACACGTGCCGTTGAATATTTCATTGTTCCATTTGACCTATCTTTTCCTACTACCACTTTAGACTTTTTGTTTTAAATTTGATGCAATAATTTAAAAACATGAAAATTAATATGGGCATACCAAAAACTATCATCGTGAATTCGTGATAATCTCATGCTCCCATTACTGCTTGCAAGGATAATATTTAGATAGGAAATTATCAAAAAAATCATAAATTTATTACATTCATATCAAGTTAGTCCTAAATTTTTAAATTGCGTCAATTAAATTGTAAATATTGTCACGCTTTATCACTAATTTTTGCTGTAAATCACTAGGGATGAGTTATATCGAACCTGTCCAATCTGAACGCAAAGGGAGCTACCAAATCCGGCTGGAAAATTCGGAGAATACGCCCCCACATAATTCTCGGAGATTGATTTCTGGATCGTAGGAGCACTTTCTCATACGACGTGCAGATCGCACATCCGTACTCCCTGCACTTAAGAAGCTCATTACTATAATTAACGCACAAGCGACAAGGAAGACAACGATAGGTTGACCCGAACGCACGAGCGACAAGAACGACAACGAAGAAATCAAAACGATGCCGTCGCGGATCAGGATGATCCGACGGCCTCGCTTCCCTAGCCGTCGCGTTTGACAAAACCAGAAAGGGCGACGTTTTTCTTCGTCTTATTCAAACGTCTCAACCCTCCATTATCTCTCTCTCGCTCGTATGATCTAAGAGTCTATGCGCCCTTCTAGAACTGTGGGTGTTTGAGTGAGTGAGTGAGTGAGTGAGAGAGAGAGAGAGAGAGCCTGTGGAAGTGTTTTAATGAAATGGTTTTGCTTGCAGGTGAAACGATAGTAATCTGAAATATGACAAATAGTTAGCAGTAAACACCGGCTATGAACATAAGTTATATGCCCTGAGACGTGCCAAGGTCAGTCGCGATATCTTCTAAAGAGCATATGTATTATGGAGCAGACTTGAGAGTTCTCTTGAAGTAATTAATTTGAACGAATTCTTTGGTGAGACTATCGCCGAACTCACATGAAATAGAAGGGCGATTGAGATGCATTTTGCGGTGGTGTGTCATTATAATGGGGAATAGAGCGGGAGAAGCAATGAATAAGTTACATACATATTAATGCACCTGTCTTCTAGGTTAACTACGAGCGATCATTACTCCCTATAAATTTGCATTATAAGCATATTGATAGCGGATCATATGGTCGAAAATAAAACCCATGGGCTTGGTTCAAGTGTTCGAGGAAGACATGGCTAATTTATGTGCAAATTCGGTGTACAACACAAGTTTAAATGATTTCACGTGAGACAACCGACACTTGAGTTTTGACTGATCTAGACTTCGAACGCCCTTTGCTATTACTGCGTCTATCGCGATGATTCGACCTTTCCCCAACAATTAAGCCATTGGCTTTATCACAACTACTACTCGCATTCAATTTTGTGAACCGACTAGCAAAAGAAGATATGACCATTGCTTCATTTTCTATTTCTACAAGTAATAAAAGGGCTAATACGAAAAATCCTCTCAATTATTATGACTCATGACTCAGCGAGGTCTATATGAGTGATATAACAGGAGAATATTTTTCCACAACTGAGGAATCACCTCGCTCACTGCAACAAATACTAAGAATTTGATTGATTTGGTGTTACTTAGCCGAGCAAACTGAAAATATATAAAACCCTATGGCTCTGTCTTGTGAATTTATTTTTTGCCTTCTGATACGAAGTTTTAAGAGCGAAACGGATGGGCACCAGCTTACATGGACAAGGACAGAACATCCAGCAGCAACCTTTGCTTTAAGATTTTGTTTTGTTTTTTTTTTTTTGGTCGTAGACATATTATATAGTTTAGATATTGCTGTTAAATTTAAATCAACTACATGATCCTATATGCCCATGTGTGTTTATTAAGAAATTAGAAATCGAATTTGCTATTATAGTAATTTATGTCGATGATATAAATTGGGTTAATACCTTGAAAAACCCCAAACTAGTACACTTGTAACAAATTTACCTCAAATTATTTTTTTTATCACGAAAAACTCCAAACTGGTATATATTTGACAAATTTACCCAAAACTGATACACTTGTGACAAATTTACCCTCTGTTAATTTTCGTTAAATTTTATTCTCAAATTATTAAGTTAAATGACACATGACAGTTGACCGGTATACCAATTTAGGATTTTACGCTCCATTTGTTACAGTTTACAATTTTTGTGATTTTTTTTTTTGTAATATTAATCCAATTTAGCAGAATGTATATTTATCACAAATTTACCATTTTAGGGTTTTTTGCAATCGAATAAATTAGTTTTTGGTAAATTTATTATAAATGTATCAGTTTATGTTTTTTTAAAGTCAGTCGGGATAAATTTGTCACAGGTATACTAGTTTAGGGTTTTTTATGATTAAAAAAATAATTTGTGGTAAATTTGTCATGAGTATACCAATTTGGAGTTTTTCAAAGCATTATTCTTAAATTTAATTGAAACTCTAAAAGAGTTAATTAAAACTACTGATTATTTGAAAATGAAGTTTAAACTCTGCTTTTTCTTACCTTTTTATTGACTGATTCTGAGTCGTCGCTGGAATGTCAACAGTGCTTGACAGACTTTTTTTTAAACAGACGCGTCTTTTTGTAAAGTGCTTTTCACTTTTGGGGCCTCCGAAGTCAAATTGAAGCGACATAAGGGGAAATTGCTTAACATGAAAAAGTAAGCTCCTTGATTCCCGCACGATGTTATCCCAAAATAGTGAATTTCGAAAATGCCCACATCCTGTTAATAAAATTTTACGCCTGTTAGATCAGGCGGACGGTCCCCGCTTCATCAAACGGTGCAAGTAAGTAGAGGTTCACGGGCACGACTTACATTCTGTCGGATAGCGCGACTCTGTTTCTTTCTATCCACCCATTGTTTCCACTAGAATCACTTACCTCTATTCTCACTATATGTGGCAGGCTTCTTGAATCTTCCTTTTACTTTTTTTGCCTTTGCCCAAGGTGGGCTGCTTTAAGAGAGATAACATGGATGATAAACTAGTTCGAGCGCTTTAAATGCGCAGCGAATATCATGTTTTAAAATGCCTGACAGACATGTTAATGTGCAAAGAATCAGAAGACTATCATACAAAGTGAGAACTACAGTGGATCAATCGATGGCTTTTGAGTAAAGTGTGAAAGTATGAAATAGCGTCGTCTTCTAGGGATTCGCGCCCGCGGATCCTGTGGAGGAGAAAATTCAAAAGAGTGTCAGTGGGCCTGTAGGCATCTTGGCTGACAGCAGATGTATAATTGGGCGTGCATTTCATCGAACAGTGTCTGATTTTAATTTTTTGTCCTCAGAATCGGACAAGAATTTAGAACAACAAAAAAAAAAAAATTTAATTCTGCCTCCGAAAATAAAGAAAGAGAATCAAAAGTGCGGAGCCTTATGTCCTCTCTACTCTCTCTCTCTCTCGTCCTCTCATCTCCTCTGCTCATCAGTCTCATTCTCTCCCTCCTCAAGAACGGCGATTGCTGCTCCTCCCACCTCAAGAACAGCGACGGCGACTGCTGCTCCTCCCTCCTCAAGAACGGCGACGGCGACTGCTGCTTCTCCATCGTTGAAGGGCGTCGTTCAAGGTGAGTTCCCTTCTATGGGTGGTTCGGCGTCTGCGACGGGTGGCGCTCGCTCGGCGAGCGACCCCTGGGCCCGAATCGGCGGGCGCCCTCGCCGAGCTGGCCGAGGGCGAGCGACGCCGAGCTGACCGAGGGGTCGCTCGCGAATTGTGAATTTTGGGATTCCCGTTCCCTCGTTTCCGCTTCTTCTTCTTTTTGTTTCCTTTAATTTTTAATTTTTTTCTCACTTTTTGATGATCCTGTCTTTTTCGCTGCATTTGCTATTGGATTTATGGCGGACACCGTCTTCGCGACCTACTCCCGGCTTCCCCTTCTTCTTTTCCTAAATCTTGGGAGGTGGCTCGTCCCATTCGGCGCACCAACTTCAACATCTTTTTTTTTTCAGTTTCTTGCAGGTCTCGTCCAGCAGCGTCAACCTTTCACGCCTTCCCTCCAGCTTCAACGGCACTCCTGTCCCCATTGGATCCATTTCCTTCCAGTCGAATCTAATCTTTCTCTTGCTCCTGTTAAATTTGCCGCTCCCGGTTTTTGTGGCCTCTAGTAACTGTCGTTGACACTATCTTTTGCCATATAATATAAAACCCATTTACAGGAAAACCACCAGCCATTGAGAGGAGCCCCCAAGCCTCTCCTTCACTCACCACCATCTGCGGCGGCGGCGCCGTGATCTCCAGCATCGCTCCGGCGCAGCTAACGGCAACTGCTTTGCCGTCGTCATACATGCATGAAGCTGCGTATCTTTGTATTCCTCCTTCACACGGATTGAATCCGTTCCGCCGTACAGAGACGCCACGGCATTGTCGTCTCTGGCTCGACAGTGCAAGGAGCTCCGGAACACTGCTGCCGCCGCCGTCCACATGTAAAGCCAAATCGAGCGGCTTCGACGGCTTCTCTATTTCAATTTCGATTCATATCACCGGGGTTGCTCCGTTGATGTCTCCGTTCTCCGGCGACCATCTATATTTTTCCTGCTCGTTAGACGTGGGATGTCGATTGAAGCAAAAGAATTTTGAAGCTTGATTGATGTTAGATGGCATGAGCTTGCAGTGGTGGTGATGTGTGTGATGTGTAGGATTGATGTTGTATGTATACTGAAGAATTTGCGCATTTGATAGAAGCCAAGCTCGTTTGTACATCGCCCGTAGATGTCTTGTTTCAATCTTCAAAGTGCAGGTTGAGTAGCTGCAGAAACTTGATTGCAGTCCCATTTACTCATATTTTGATGATTTTTTTTTCCGCTTATGATCGAGTTAGTATTACATACAATGCTCTTCGTATTTCGGTGAATACTAGACCAGCAATCAGTCGCAGATTTGCCGTTCCAACAGGGCTTCGCTGTCTTGAATTAGAAGTTCTTCCCTGAACTTTGAAGGGGGGATGTGTTAATTTCATTGTTGTGTGACCTTGGCGCACGTCGATGCAGGACTCAGTTTTTTTTTTTTTTAATCCTCCACTGTTCTTAAGGTGAAGTGCATTACGCAGAGGGGATAGCAAATGGGTTTTGCCCGACTTGTGGAAACTTGTTGCAGTACGAATTGCCTCATAGGGACCGGCCAGCCAGATTTTTCTGCCCAACTTGTCCCTATGTTTGTAATATCGAGAGCAAGGTAGGAATTTGCTTTGTTCCTGTTGTTGCTTGGCCCTTGAACGCATCTTTGGCATGACTTTTCTACGACCACGGCTTTGGTCGTCTCTGCAGGTTAAGATAAAGAGGAAGCAACATCTGGTGAGGAAGAAGATGGAACCTGTGTTCTCGGAAGAAGATAGGAGAAATGGACCCCAAACCGATGGCAGTCTGTCTTTCTTTCCCTTTCATTTCCCGAGTTCTTTCTGCACCTGTCTTGGCTTGAATAAGCTAATGGATAGGAGATAAATTAAGCCTATAAGGTCACTAAAGATTCACGGCTGATGAAGAGAGTATTTTCTTGAATCTTATGAAGAGTTCTTTTTCTTAAAGCAGCTCAGAAGTTAGGTAAATAAGAAAGAAAGGGCAGCAGCCTTTCTCTCCTTTGATAGTGGTGATGAAGCAATAAGGCTACCAAGACAAATCTGTAGTCTGTTATCCTTGTACGATCTCCCTGTGTTCCAACTGCCAATGATTGTACGTGGACAACCAAAGAGCAAAAATAGCAATAAGAAAAGACATTGAGAAACTGGGTTCCACTGTGCAAATCCATGTTTTAATCTTTGTTGAGATGAAGAAAAGCACGTACTGCTGTTGTCTAGTTTGCTGATTGTCTTTGGAGTTGGTGTCCTGATATATTTAGGTACTTTATTTTTAAACCTTGAGAGATGTTCTAAGAGAAATCAGATGTTATGCTTCATATTTGGTTGACCTGAGAGTCGAGATTCTTGGCATTGTATAATTCTAAAAGCTATAGGTGTCATAGTATAGCTGTCGTGTTGCTGTTTAAGTTGGCCTTAAGCGCAATCATAACTATGTCGTCACTTGTTCTTATTTGTCTGATATACATTGATATTTGTTTGATCATGGTGCATTATGTTTGGAGTGGTGGGGTTGTTGATTCGTTTTCCATTTGCAGTGACATGCCCACACTGCGGCCATGGAAAGGCTATCTACCATCAAGCCCAGATCCGTTCTGCTGATGAGCCGATGACAACATTCTATTGGTGCCTGAACGAGAAATGTAAAAAGAACTGGAAGGAGGATTGAGCTCTCGGTGCCACAGTTGCAAAGCCAATTCAGTACCCCGCGTGGCCTAAAGGCAGGACTGGAAATCATGTTCAACTGGTATTTGGGCCATGTAGAAACTGTGATCTCGATGTTTTATCCTTTCCCGGATGTTGCATGCGAACATAATTTGTCTTCTTCGGTGTCTGTCTTCACTTGAAAGAAACAGATTGAATTAGGAGGGCAAAGAAAGCATTCTCTCCGGTGGATTCCTCATCCTGGAACATGAAAAGTGAACCAGACAGGCATGAGAAACAGCACATGTGACGGCGATAGTGGCTTGTCATTTGTTGAGTGCACTGGTGGGGTTGATGTTGCTGAATAGGATTTGCACATTGAATAGCTTTATCTGATTTTTTTCTGCTAACCCAACATTCTAGGGTTCTATAGAGATCGGATAGATTACCACGTTAATAGGTTCAGATTTGAGTACCCTCGTAAGAATCTCTTCGATACAAGTACAGGGCTTCCAATCATAGCAGAGCAATCAACATATGATGCGACCTCATTGAGTACCGGTTTTTTTTTTTTTTGGTCTGTTGAGTGCCCCCAGGTTAAATAACTGCCTGTACACATTCTCTCGAGTCATCATCATTTAGAAAGGCTATCTACCATCAAGCCCAGATCCGTTCTGCTGATGAGCCGATGACAACATTTTATTGGTGCCTGAACGAGAAATGTGGCAAGAACTGGCGGGAAGATTGAGCTCTCTGTGCCACAGTCACAAAGCGGATTCGGTACCCCGTGTGGCCTAAAAGGCAGGACTGGAAATCATGTTCAACTGGTACTTGGGCCTTGTAGAAACCATGATTTCGATGTTTTTTCCTTTCCCGGATGTTGCATGCGCTCCTTCGGCATCTGTCTTCACTTAAAAGAAACAGATTGATTTAGGAGGAGGGAAAAGAAAGCATTCTCTGTGGTGGATTCCTCATCCTGGAACATGAAAAGTGAACTAGACAGACATGAGAAACGTCACATGTGACGGGGATAGTGGCTTGTTATTTGTTGAATGCACTAGTGGGGTTGATGTTACTAAATAGGAGTTCCCCATTGAATAGCTTGATGTTGGCAAGAGAAGTTAACCATATCTGATTTTCTATCCTTACCCAACAATCTAGAGCTTTATAGAGATCGAATAGATTATCGATGTTAATAGGTTTGGATTTGAGTACCCTCGTAATAATCTCTTCGATACGAGTATAGAGCTTCCGACCAGAGCAGAGTGATCGACGTATGATGCAACCTCATGGAGTACCCTTTTTTTTTCTTTTGGGTCTGTTGAGTAGCCAGCTTAAATAAATGCTTGTACACATTCTCTCGAATTATCATCATTTAAAGAGGAGAAATCCATTGCGATTAGTGGAGTACTCAATGACTCAAACCTTGCAATGAAAGGAGTCAGCTGGCGCGAAGTTATGTACATTACAGATCTATACCGTCCCAATCGCTAATGACATAAATTTCATTAAAAGACGGGACTTGATCAACAGGTAACCTTCTTTGTGCGTGTATTGATTCTGATGATAAGCTTTCCAGGTGTTATTCTAGGAGCTAATATGTTTGGACCATATTCATCAGATTCAAAAATTTATAATAGATTCTAGTTCTCCATATTCATGAGTGTGTTACATCTTGATAATCAAGGACAACGATATAAATTGTATGATGATTATCAAGATAATGCACTTCATCGTCAATCGATATGAGAAGATCTCAAATTTTCGCAATATGCTTATGTTACATGAAGCACAACGGCTAGGAATTGGGCTTGGATTTCTTTCTACTTGCTGATTGTCCAAGAAGGATGATTATCCATCCAATCTTTCCCCACTGAATGATCGTAATTCTTGCAACAATCAATTTTGAGACGAGACGCACTTTCCAAGCGAATAACTCGACTTATGAAAACCTAACTCTATCATATGGGCAGCAGAATTGAGGGAGACTCTATCCTTAGCATCTTAGGAATGATTAGATCTTTCAGATTCATTCAAGTCCAACGGGCCGGTTGGATAAATGATCCTCAGAATTATGTCCAACAATTGGCTTGGCGAATGAGAAGTATTAAAGGAGATCGTGATGCTAAAGAAAAAAACAAGAGAATTAAAGTCCGAAACTTCCAAAATTCAAGAGAGCTTTGTCCTTGCACACTCATCATTGTATGATCAATTTATAATTACTTAGAGGTTGTTGTTGGAGTGTGAGATCAGAAGATTCGATCGTACTTACTCGAGTTCATAGTATTCAGTTGTTGTAACCTCCGATGGATTCACTAGTGAAATCCAGCTAATTGACTATTAACTCGAAATAGTGGACATAGGCATATCCTAAGCTAAGTTGAACCACTGTAATCGTTATGTGCAATTATCTCTATCTCTCAATCTCTTATTTACTTTGTTGCACCATACACAATTTAGGGTCTTGTTAAGAGAACGGCACTGACTTGAAAGTAAATCGTCACAATCCCAACTCTCCCCCCCCCCCCCCCCCCCCCCGGCGGCCCCCCGGCGAGAATGATGGGGATTCAAACCTTATGTTGAAAGGGTGGCCACTAAGAAAGTGCATGGCAAACCTCAGTTTTTATTCCATAAATAATTTTTCTATTCCAAACTTATTTCTGGAATAGAAATTCATTTGATAAAATTATTTCATTTTTCTATTTCTGAAATAGGTTTGTAATAGAAATCAAAAGTAAAATTTTCTATTTTTCTATTTCTGAAACAGAAATGAGAAATAAAAATTCTTCTCATCATTCGTTCTTACTACGAACCGATCGTCCATCCGTCGCTGCCGACCATCATCCGTCGATCACCGTTGCCACCATCCACCGGTTGCCGGTCACCGCTGCCGCCGTTTGCCAGTCGCCCCCATCCATTGGTTGCCGGTTGCCAATCCCAATCGCCGCTGTTCGAAAAAGAAAAATTTTGTGTCGTTATCAAACGGATTTCTACTTTTAGAGTAAAATTTTTATGTCGTTATCAAATGGATATTTTTGCTTAGAAACTCATCTAAAAATAAAAATAGAAAAATTTATTTCTTTTCCAGAAATCAATTTCTTGCGAAAATGGTTATCATTCGTGTCCTAAAGCAAACCCTAATGGTTGATGAAAATTCCTACTTAACCCATTAATATATTGAATAATAATTATTTTTTCCATAAAGAAGATGAAAATTCCTACTTTAATATAAAATTCATATTTAGTTAGTCACAAGATGATCCTGATTTTGATTATTGAGTTGGTCCGCAATGGCTTTAAGTTATGTACATTAGACATTCGACTCTTTAGTTTGACAATTGTATTCATTTTGTTCATTTGATGAATATTTTCATTCAAGATGACAAGTGTAAAAAATGTTTAATCATAGAGGTGTTGTTAATAGAAATCCAACATTTATTTTGTCTTATAATAAAAATATTTAAACCCTTCTTTCTAAATTTTATATAAAAATATTTTATATTGATGATGTCTCTGATTAGTACCCTTTTCTATTTTTTATTTGATTTATTATTATTATTATTTTCAATTGAATTCCAAGACCCACCAAATGGGATCGACAGTTCTCTGAAGGATTCGATTTCTTTGAGAAAATTTGTGGTGTAGGCAGCACGGTTAGCAGCGACGTTGCCGTCACCTTCTCATTTCCTTTGTCTTATGCATTATTAAAATAGATTATTTTTAATTTTCGCATATTCGCCTATTCAGGTGATAATTCTAGCCCCGTCAGACGGGCAAGCAAGACCAGCGTGCGGTATTCTAGCCGGCACTTCCCCGGGGGGGGGGGGGGGGGGGGGGGGGCAGTTCCCAGTACAACCGTTGGATCTGGAGTTAACTTGGGCCCTACCTAATCCTCGCCGCACACGTGTCGCCGCACCGACGTGATGATTGTGACGACTTTTCTGACGTGTCTTGACGTCTCCATTATTGACCGCCCCCTTCTCCAATTCCTTCTCCTTCTTGCTTTACTCTCGGTGATCAGCAACACGGCGGAATTCTCGGCGATTTTCCCACGCACTTTCTCGAGAAAATTCCCCTGCCGGCGCACGGAAATGGAGCCGGCGAAGCGAGGGAAGGCGGCGCGCGGCGGCCGGCCCCGGCGGAAGGCCGATCTGGCCGCCGTGCTCCGGAAGTCTTGGTACCACCTGCCGCCCTCCGTCAGGCACCCGGCCAGGGTCCCGACCTGGGACGCCGTCATGCTGACCGCCGCCAGTCCCGAGCAGGCCCGGCTCTACGAGTGGCAGCTCGGCCGGGCCAAGCGCATGGGCCGGATCGCCGCCACCACCGTTGCCATCGCCGTGCCCGATCCTGACGGCCAGCACGTCGGCTCGGGCGCCGTGACGCTCAACGCCGTCCGAACGCTCGCGGAGCTTTACCGGAAGCTCGGCGTTGGCATTGCTCCGGAGGTAGCTCCTATACTGATAAGTCTTACATTTGATCAAAATCTGGAACAGGTGCATGACAAATTCAATTTCATGCACGACAATTTGTTCCTCACAGTCAATCTCATAGACAGATTCTTAGCTCAGCAGTCTCGAGTGAGAATGAAGCTCCAGTTGGTGAGGTTAGTAGGCCATGCTATTGGCATGCACGTATGAAGAAGTCTCCCTTCCCTTTTGACGGAGACTTGATTCTAGTATCAACTGTAACTGAAAAATTCTTCTTTTTAAAATTAAGGAAATTTAACAATCCTAGAAAATTGACAAGATGGGCCAGCTCTTTTCCACGAAAGTTTGATGCTTAACTCGTTGCAGTTCGACACGTCACTGCCTGCTCCATATGTTTTCATGCGATGGTTTCTCAAGGCTGCTGGGTCTAATAAACAGGTTAGGCAAGTCATCATCTCTCACGATATCGGAAATGAGGAAACTGCGATAAATTCACACGTCCGGAGAAAATTGAACATGTGGTCCCTCTCAAGTGAGTGTCCTAAAAACTGTTGTTAAAGCCTTCTTTTAATCAAGTCTTGTGGACTCGATCAATAATGATTTATGTATTTATATTTTAATGAACATGAAGAATTACAGAAGTCATATCCAAAAAGCACGAAGTAGAAAATATCAAACAGAAGGAAAAAGAATGAGATTTAGGTTAGAGGGAATACAGCACTTGTTCTAATTTCATGATGCATTCACTTCTAATTTTCGATTCACACATTTTCATACGACTTAATCATATAAGTAGTCAAACAAAGCAAGCGGATTAATATCAAATTAACCAGAGATGTGTGGAAGGTTTTGATCGTACAACTTTAAGAGAGAGAGAGAGAGAGAGAGAGAGAGAGAGAGAGAGAGAGGCACTGATTCTCATTTCGAAACTATCGAAGGAAAAACCATACTCCCACAAAAACATGAGATCCCAAATCTCACGTCCAGGATATCAACACTTCTAATCAGAACAACACTTATTCATTACTTAACGAAATTTGCTGAAAATACATGAGAGCATCGAAACATAAAATATTGAAAAGAGCGTACAAAAACTACAGAAAACACAGCATTTTACCATTCACGGTATGAAAAAGTCGAAGTCCGCTTTGTTCATGGCTTGGGGGGGGGGGGTTCTCGTCCTCCAACTCCACCATCCACAGGAACTTTGTTCAGATCCAAGTCCTTGTGGATCTCCTTCCTCTCTCTTATATGGACATGCTGGTGCCCATTGACAGCATGCGGGCTGTTGAAAGCTTTGCTGCACTCGCGGCACTCCCAGCATTTGCCCCGAGGATTGTACTTGGCGTGCCTCCACTCCATATCGTCCTGCTTTGGGCCGGGGGGGTTTCTCGCGGAAACTGGTTTCGATGATTCTGAGCGGGGGATGATAAATATTAGAGCAAAGCGTGCAAAGCTTGCCAAACTAGTGGAAATCACGTCAAAGCACGAAATATGTGCATGGTTTCTTCTCCACGACCACCGTTAGATCAGGCGGGCGGTCCCCACTTCATCAAACGGTGCAAGTAAGTAGAGTTTCACGGGCACGACTTACATTCTGTCGGATAGCGCAACTCTGTTTCTTTCTAGAATCACTTACCTCTAATTCTCACTAGATGTGGCATTCTTGAATCTTCCTTTTACTTTTTTTGCCTTTGCCCAAGGTGGGCTGCTTTAAGAGAGATAACAAGGATGATAAACTAGTTCAAGCGCTTTAAATGCGCAGCGAATATCATGTTTTAAAATGCCTGACAGACATGTTAATGTGCAAAGAATCAGAAGACTATCATACAAAGTGAGAACTAAGGTGGATCTATCGATGGCTTTTGAGTAAAGTGTGAAAGTTGGAAATAGCGTCGCCTTCTAGGCATTCGCGCCCGCGGATCCTGTGGAGGAGAAAATTCAAACGAATGTCAGTGGGCCTGTAGGCATTTTGGCTGACCGCAGATGTATAATTGGGTGTGCATTTCATCCTATGTTCTGCATGTTGAGATCTTTCCAATCATATATAATTTCGTTAAGAATTGAGAGAGAAGTCCAAATTTGAAATTCTAGGGTTTATGCATGAAAAAGTACTATAATTCTATCATTACCCTTTACCAAAAAAAAAAAAAAAGTACTAGAATTTTCAAATTACTTACAATTGATTGTTGTTCGTTGCAAATCGTTGTATGGGTATTGTTATATTTTTGTTTTAGTATCCTTTTGTTGTATTAAATTGAGTTTTTTAGGGCTTAAATTTAAGAAACCGAATTTTCGGCCATGGGAGGTTTAGATCCGAAACTTTGAAGCTTGTATGTGGTGGATTTAGTTGGTTTTTCTTCGTTTAATTAAATCTAGTTAATTATATTGATGTTATAAGCAAAACCCATGACGAAATTTCATCAAAAACCATGTTAATTTGTGCCTTTGGAGCTTTGGGTCGAAACCGGGTCATGCAACCCGATTTTGCTGCAAATTCGTGACCCGGCTGGAGGTTGAAGAATAGGGGTGTGCAATGGAAACCGCCCGAACCGGGACCGGACCGAACCGGCTGGTTTTGGGTGGTTCCCACGGTCGGCGGTCCCGTTCCCGGTTCCAAGGTGGGAACCGGACCAACCAAACTGATGGACCGGACTAATTTTTTTATATATATAATTTATATACATATAATATATAAACACATATAATATGTGAATATTATATATGAAATTTGTTCCAATCGAAATTGCAATTGAGGTAACAATCTCTTATGTGGCCAAGAGACCACCAAAGCTCTTAGAAAACTTATTTATTAGTTTTATCTTCTACTCAATGTGGGATAAGGCTCTAGGAGTTCCTCATGCTCACTCTCTCTCTTGCTTCTCTCACTTGCAAACGACAAGGCACTTCAAGCCTCAAAGAGTCCGACATCAACTAAACATTTAAAGCATAGAAGAGAGATTGTCTATAAAACCTAAGCTAAGCGCAGATTTTACTCAAATTGTTCATGGCTTTTATGCTTAAAATTAAGAGTGAAACACATAAATTATTATTAATATTCACGCAAGTGAAGTTTGAATATTTTGCATGTGAAAACACGTGTGAGTAATTTTATTAGATCGCCCGGGAATTGAATTGGATTGATCGGTCCGGAGCATGGTCGTCTTTAATGAATGGTCGTTATGTAGTGAAAAAAAAAAAGTGCCAATCCTATTGGACCGAACTGGACCGGACCAGAACCGATGGTCCGATCCACGGTTCCCAAAATTGGGAACCGGTTTTCCCGATCTGGTTCCCGGTTCCACCTTGGAACCGGACCGAACCGGGAACCGATCACCCCTATTGAAGAAGACCTCCAGCCGGGCCTAGGCTCAAATATGGGCTTTCACCCATATATATATATATTTTTAAATTTTGTGGGCTATTTAAACAGCCCATTTCATGGGCCAATTATCAATTAAAAGGAAGATGGGCTTCTTCATACATGGGCCATTCTCAATTTAAAAGGAGTGGGCCACGTGAAGGTTTAGGAATCGCGGGTCTAGCCCACAGTTCGATTAGGGCTGCTCGCGGGTCCTGGGCCCGCGGGAGTCCGAAATATAATAATAATAATAATAATAATAATAATAATAATTTAAAAAAATTGTGGCAAAAATTGTTGTTTGAAAATGAGCAATATGATCATTGGAAGTGCATGTTGTAAAGTATTTCATATTGTTTGATGAATTTTGGGCATAAATTTTGGAGTTTCCTATTGATAAAAGATTAATATATACAATTACTTGCCCAATGAGGGTTATTGTGTATATTAATTTGGAAAATAGCATGAAGTTTAATTCCCATCGGTTGCGACGATGTGGTGAGGATAGGGTGGGGCCCAAGTTACCGCCAGCCAAGTGTCGGCTAAAATAGCGCACGCTGGTTTTGCCGGCCCTGTCCGACGAGGCTAGAATTAGGCGAATATGCAAAAATTAAAAATAATCAATTTTTATAATGTAGAAGACCAAGAAAATAAGAAGGTCACAGCACCGTCACTCCTAATCGTGCTGCCTACGCCACAAATTTTCACGAGGAAACCGAATTCCTTCAGAGAAGGGTTTAAGTATTTTTATTATAAGATAAAATAAATGTTGGATTTCTATTAACAACACCTCCATGATTAAATATTTTTTACACTCGTAATTGTTAAATTAATATCTCGAGTTTGAATTCAGATGATGATTTGTTAAATCGAATTTCATTGATAAAAATTCCTCAAATGAAAAAAACTTCATCGGACTCTACGAAGGATTACAAGAAGAGGAAATAAAAGGAATATACGAATTTCTTCTTTCCTGCAGGAAGGAGCCAAATTCTTCTTTATCCAGGTGGGGCCCAAAAGTCAAGTGGGCGCGCGCGCACACACAACTTTCACGCCTGGATTTCTTTTTCGGCCATGCAAACAAAAGAAAGGAGTCTGCACGTGCAACAGAAGTAGGTGGGTTCAGGTCAAAGTTTTGACCTTTTTGGGCACACATATAAAATAGATTACGCAGATTTTCTTTCCTTCGGTGAGTTGCTGCCGAAACCTTACGCAGAGCCGCTACTGCACAACATCAAGTGAAGCCATCCACACGATCAAGAAAAGAAGTTCTTGTTTTCAACGTTTTGTTTTTAGCTTGAACGCGCAATAATTTTGTGCAGTAGTTTATATTCAAGTAAGTTATTTATTTATAAACACTTTGGCTGCGTTTGGTAGTCAGGATAAAATTCGAGATAAGATATGATTTATTATATCCTACATTTAGTGCTTAAGATAAGATAAAGTTGGATATAAGGAGGATATAGACTGAATAAAATTATTCCATTGGAAGAGGTGAGATAAAGATGGATATGATTTCTAATATCCATAGTAGAAAAGTTATTTTTCTCGAATAACAAATTTCTTAAATTAACAAAATTAAAATAATATTTCAATATAAATAATATTTGAATTCTAATTTAAGAAATTTAAAATTTAAAATAAAATTTATTTTTTAATTTAATCTTATTTTAATTATATATTCAACTTTAATTCTATCTTATAATAAACATTCAATCTATAAATTATATATTTATATTTTATTATATATTTTAGGTATGTTAGTATAGTTTACTATTTGATAAAATTTTATTAAAGAATGATGAAAGGGGAAAAAATAAATAATAAAGAAAATAATTTTAAAAAGAGGAAAAATAAAATAAAAAATAAACATAAATTAAGGAATAGTATCATAGAGATTTTCACCATCTCAGTTTATAAACTTTTAGGTTCATTTACAATGATATGCCGTTTATATTAAATACATATATGATGTAAATATATCCGATTTTAATACTGCAATTCACTAAATAGTTAATAGGATATAGAAAAATCTCAGAATTTCATATCATATCCAGTTCTATCCTAGTTAGAAATCCAGACGAACAAATGTAACTTTTGGGTTTGGGGTTAAACCTAGGTGTGGGAAACATTTGAGCATGTGAATGATTGTAAACATTAGTTCTCTGATTATAGTGCATTATTTGCTGCTAGCTCTCCTCATAGATGTAAGTATCGATACTCGGACCGAACCACGTAAATTTTTGGTGTCCTTATTATTTCTCGTTTATTTTTTTGGCGATTTCACATTGACGTAAATTGCAAGATCCTGTCATTTCCACGTATCATATTACAACAGTAATCTTGAATAAAAATATTCGTCAATGAACAAAATGAGTACAATTGTCAAAATAAAGAGTTGAATGTCTAATTTGCATAACTTAAAGCCATCACAGACCAAGTTATGCAAAGTTAACTCAATAATCAAAATCAGGATCATCTTTTGACTAACTAAAAATTAATTTTATATATTAAAAATTTAAGTATATTAAATTTTTTTGATTAAAATTTTTGTACCTCAATGCTTTTTTCTTTTGTACAACCTCACTTTTTTAACATGCTAGCCAACTTTCAAATTTTCCACTTATTCGGTAATTTTTTAAAATATTGTTAAATTAAGTTGAAATGCATGTGTGGGTTGCTAATTGACTTTTATTATATTTAGAATTAGTGAAAATATTTTCACAAGCACTCTGTAAAAGAATGGAATTTTATATTTAAGTAGTTATGCAATATATTAATGGGCTAAATAGGAATTTTCACCTTCTTTATGGAAAAAATAATTATTATTCAATATTTAGAATTTTCTATCATGATTTAATTTCCAAATTTGTTTTGTTGGTTGCCATACCCATTGAATGGGAATATATAGTCCACAAGATACCATTATTCTCAAAAAATAATGGTACCATTCTCCTAGCAAGACCCTAAATTGCGCATGGTGCAAGAAAGTAAATAAGAGATTAATGGATAGAGAAAATTGCACCTAACAATTATAGTGGTCGGGCTTAGCTTAGGACAAGACTACGTCCACTTTCTTAAGTTAATAACCTATTAGCCGGATTGCACTAGTGAATCCATCAGAGGTTACAACAACTAAGTACTCTTGACTCCAGTAAGTGTGATCGAATCTTCTTGACTTCAGTAAGTGTGATCGAATCTTCTGATCTCACACTCCAACAACAACCTCTAAGTAATTATAAATTAATCTTACAAAGATGAGTGTGCAAGGACGAAGCTCTCTTGAGCTTTGGAAGTTTCGGACTTCAATTCTCTTGGTTTTTTCTTCAGCATCATGATCTCTTTTAATACTTCTCATTTTCCAAGGTGACCATTGAACATAAATTATGAGGATCATTTATCCAATCAACCCCTTGGACTTGAATGAATTTGGAAGATCTAATCACTCCTAAGATGCTAAGAATAGAGTCTTCCTTGATTCTACTGCCCATATGATAGAGATTAGATTTCCATAAGTCGAGTTATTCGGTTGGAAAGTGCATCTCGTCTCAAACTGATTGTAGCAAGAATTATGATCATTCAATAGGGAAAGGTTGCATGGATAATCATCCTTCTTGGACAATCAGTAAGTAGAAAGAAATCCAACCCAAATTCCTAGCTGTTGTGCTTCATGAGATTCGAGCATATTGCGAGAATTTGAGATCTTCTTATATCAATTGACGATGAAGTGCATTATCTTGATATTCATCGTACAATTTATACCGTTGTCCTTGATTAGTAAGATGTAACACAATCATGAACATGGAGAACTAGAATCTCTTTTAAGTTTTTGAATCTGATGAATGTGGTCGAAACATATTCGCTCCAAGAATAATACCTAGAAAGCTTATCATCAGAATCAATACACGCACAAGGAAGATTACCTGTTGATCAAATCCCATCTCTTAATTAAATCTATGTCATTAGCGATTGGGACGGTACAGATCTGTAATGTACATAACCTCGTGCCAGCTGACTCCTTTCATTGCGAGGTTTGATTCATTGAGTACTTGACTAATCGCAATGGATTTCTCCTCTCTAAATGATGATGATTCGAGAGAATGTCTACAGGCAGTTATTTAAGCTGGCTACTCAACAGACCCCAAAAAAAAAAAAAGTACTCTATGAGGTTGCATCATACGTGGATCACTATGCTCTGATCGCAAGCTCTATACTCGTATCAAAGAGATTATTACGAGGGTACTCAAATCCGAACCTATTAACATGGATAATCTATTCAATTTCTATAAAGCCCTAGAATGTTAGGTAAGGATAGAAAATCAGATATGGTTAACTTCTATTGCCAACATCAAGCTATTCAATGGGGAACTCCTATTTTAGCAACATCAACCCCACTAGTGCACTGAACAAATAACAAGCCACTATCCCCGTCACATGTGATGTTTCTCATGTCTGTCTAGTTCACTTTTCATGTTCCAGGATGAGTAATCCACCACAGAGAATGCTTTCTTTTCCCTCCTCCTAAATCAATCTGTTTCTTTTAAGTGAAGATAGATGCCGACGAAGACATATTATGTTTGCGTGCAACATCCGGGAAAGGATAAAACATCGAGATCACGGTTTCAACAAGGCCCAAATACCAGTTGAACATGATTTCCAGTCCTGCCTTTTAGGCCACAGGGGGTACTGAATCGGCTTTGCGACTGTGGCACAGAGAGCTCAATCTTCCCGCCAGTTCTTGCCACATTTCTCGTTCAGGCACCAATAGAATGTTGTCATCGGCTCATCAGCAGAACGAATCTGGGCTTGATGGTAGATAGCCTTTCCATGGCCGCAGTGTGGGCATGTCACTGAAAGGACCAAGAAACCAAAACGAAGTCGTCGCGGATCAGGATGATCCGACGGCCTCACTTCCCTAGACGTCGCGTTTGACAAAACCAGAAAGGGCAACTTTCTTCTTCTTCTTCTTCTTCTTCTTATTCAACGTCTTAACCCTCCATTATCTCTCTCTTGCTTGTATGATCAAAGAGTATGCGCCATTCTAGATCTGTGGGTGTTTGAGAGAGAGAGAGAGAGAGAGAGAGCCTGTGGAAGTGTTTTAATGAAATGGTTTTGCTTGCAGGTGTAACGATACTAATCTGAAATATGACAAATAGTTAGCAGTAAACACCGGCTATGAACATAAGTAATATGCCCTGAGAAGTATCAAGGTCAGTCACGATATCTTCTAAAGAGGATATGTATTATTATGGGGGCAGACTTGAGAGTTCTCTCGAAATAATTGCGTTTGAACGAATTCTCTGGTGAGACTATCGCAGAACTTCACATGAAATAGACGGGCGATTGAGATGCATTTTACGGGTGGTGTGCCATTATAATGGGGAATAGATCGGGAGAAGCAATGATAAGTTATATAAATATTGATGCACCTGTCTTCTAGGTTAACTACAAGCGATCATTACTCCCTATATATTTGTATTATAAGCAAATTGATAGCGGATCATATGGTCGAAAATGAAACCCGTGGGCTTGGTTCAAGTGTTTGAGGAAGACATGGCTAATTTATGTGCAAATTTGGTGTACTACATAAGTTTACCACACCGTTAAGTACAAATGATTTCACATGGGACAACCGTCACTATTTAAGTATGGATTCCCTTCCATGACAGTTGAGAAGCGATCCTGTGGATAGCAGATATGCTGGGTTATGGAAAATAATTGGTATTGGAAGTTGATTTACATAGATACGACAAGGTAGATGGGTAGTGGAAGAATGCATCATATTCAGTTTAGATATGACTCAGCGTTGTCTTATCATTTGAATCTTTGAGAATCAGTATTAAAAGTCTACGATGACAGCAATAAATCAATTGGGCATTAAATGTGCTTTTTTTTTTTGAGCAAGTGCATTAAATGTGCTTAGAAAGTCATAAATTTATTTAAAGACTTTTCTTCCAGTTCTCATCTCTCTAAGAAATACGTGGTGAAACAAGTCTTGTAAATGCGCGTTTGGTAACGTTTCTGTTCAAAAATTATTCCAGAGAACAGAAATAGAAAAAAATGTTTCTGTTCCGGGGAACAATTTTTGACCAAAAAGATACGTTTGGTAAATTTGTTCCGGGAATAAAAAAATGAAAAAGAAGCACGTTTGGTAAATTTTATTCTTTTTTTTGTTTCTTTTAATTTTTTAATATTTTTATTTTATTTTTCCTTTCTTTTTTATTTTTTCTTCTTTCGGTCGGTCGCTGGCCTCCGGCAATTGGTCGACGGGGCCGGTAGCCTCGCCCAACCATGGCGAGGCTCGCCGGCCCCCAGCGAGGCCGAGCGTCGCCGATGGCTGGGCGAGCTTGGCCTCACCCAGATCCGGTGAGGCCGAGCGTGGCCGGCCCCCGATGAGGCTCGGCCTCGCTGGATCTGGGCGAGCCCGAGCTCGCCCAGCCAAGGCAAGGCCGAGCCTCGCCAGGGGCTAGCGACTCTCGGCCTCGCCGGGGACCGGCGACACTCCGGCGAGGTCGCCGACCCTTGACGGCGTCGCCAGCCCTCGACGGCCGGTCGCCGGCCATGGCTAAGGCCGGCGACCAGCCAAAGAAAAAAGAAGAAGAAAAGAAGAAGAAAGAAACAATTTTCTTCAAAAGTGTTTCTGGAGTAAGAAACAATTTTTTTTTGTTTCTCATTTTTGTTCTTTTTGTGTTCCGGGAACAAAAAATCTAATTTTGAATAAAAACGCAAACAAATGCGTTTCTGTTCTTTTTTTGTTCCCGGGAAAAAAAAACAAAATTTCTGTTCATAAAAAAAAAAAAAAAAGAACGAAAACATGCGGCCCCTAATATGAATTTTAACAATTACCACCATCTTTGGGATTAGTAAGACAAGTTTTGTCTATTAAAGCGTTCTGTTCTGTCGCTTATTTCCCCTACTTTTCAAATCTAAGCGATGAAACAATGTCTTGCCCTCATAATCAGATCAGCTCCCTTTAAAGTTATTGCAGTATTGATGCGGTGCATTTCAAGCTTGCTTGGGCGGAACTTCTTCATGCTTTTGAGGCGAGTAGTCCTGGAGGATAAGAAAACAGGACTTGATTCATGTCCACATTCAATACACTTTTGCTTTATCCACTTTCTGAAATGTAGATAAAGATAAGTGGGAGGAGACTATAAATGAATACGCTAAAAGCTTCTTGATCGAATTCACACCACATGGCAAAACTATGTCATATGTCTTGCTATGTGGTGATCATAGAGGAAAAGTGAAGTGTCACATGACAAATGCAAGAGCAAGTATTTTCTTAGCTCCAGCCTCAAATATATATAATAGGCTAAGATTTTACCTCTCAATTAGTATTATGAGATTATAATGTGCCAAAGAATACTTTATGGTATTTAATTGAATTCCTCCTTTGCATTTTAGTCGAATTCCTTCTTTGCATTCATTTTATTGCATGAGAGATTTGTATATGCCTTTCATGGCAAGGGCAATTGTCATATAATATAAATAGAAACACTCGGGCTGATTACATATTGCGGATGTTAAGAAATAAGTAAATAGCCTCAATCCATAATCTTATGAACCCACACCATCATAGCTATTGATTATATAGGCCTCCCCATGACATTCACATGCGAACTCCGGCTTTACCCAAGAAGGAAAAGTTGAGGTTTATTGAGTATCTGTGATTTGTTTATGCTTTCATAACTCATGAGGGAGTCCATTGAAACAATAATTGATCGTAACTTCAGCATTTCTGGAAGCTCTCCGACAGCCTTCTTGTATCTGAGTTACTTCATGGAAATCCCAGAGATCATGAGGGTCAATGGGTAATCCTCGGCGCGGCATCCTTAATCCAGCATCGAGGATCATCTTCTCCAATCCAACTACCTCCTCGAGAAGAAACTTAGCCAAGGCAAGGAAAAGTTTTGATTTTTCATTGTCCAATCGAACCCGACAATTTCAACCCTTTTGAGATGATTTGCCACACAAAAGAAGTCCTTCTGTGAATTGCTTTTCATCGAAGTCGCAAAGCTCCGAAAAATCCTCGTTCTTGAACTGAAAACACACATCAACAGTAGCTTTTCAGAGCTGATTAGTAGAAGCAATAACGTAGCAGTGACATTAAGTACCAAAAAAAGAATGTAAAACAAACAAGATTCGCAATTTCAAATGATATTGCCCTTTGAAAATTATAGCTTGATCACAGTAACATAATGGGGAAATTGTAAATTACATTAAATGCTTTGGTTGACCTCACTTGACACAACAACCAATAAAATACGCGCGAGCATGCACATGCATTAAATAAATGAACAGAAGATTTGATACATGAAATTTCAAATAAATGAAAAGAACATATGATACATGATATTGGGTTATTTTAGTGAATGAATCCAATTTGTGGTAGTATGAGAAAATTATAAGTAATTTGAAATCTTTAAGAAATTTTTGACAAGGGTATGATAGTTAAAGTGATGGGGGTGACATGTGTTATAAGCTTAATAAAGGACTATCTTCAATTTATCTTGTTGTCCATTATTAAGTATATACTTTTGCTTTTTGTCTTATAGTAGGCAAGTATTTGATCGAGATTCTTGGGCCGAAATATGAAACTTTTAATTTCCTTTGCAGTATAGAGAGATAGAAGAATTATATATTTAATAGAAACTTTTAACTCAAAAGTAGTTAGTATGAGCACACACAATTAAAACAAACAATCTTAAATATATTATATGCCTCCTCCAAAATCAAGCATAAACCTATAAAATAAAAAAGCAATAATAGATTATATCGCTCCAGCAGGGGCTCTTGAAGAAATCGTAGCTGCGAATGGAGCTCCATGAATATCGATGTCGTTATTCTTGCCATAACTTTGGAAAACTTTACAGAGGGCCATGAGCAAACGAACTCCATCATAGTACCATTTACTTTGCAGTCAATTCACATGTGTTCCACACCCATTTTGAATAAGACAGCGAGAACATACAAAACCAAGATCATGAAAATGCAAAATCAGCTCGAATCATGATACAAACACAGTAAAATAAGAGTCCACACAACTTTTCAGCATCAATGGACGCTATTCTAGAAGAATCAAACTGAAACCTAAATCAAAGACACATCGAGACGGACCTTATTACATGATCGAGAGAATTAAGGTGGATGAGATCATGGATGGGGCTAGGCATGGTGACGAGCTCGTCGCAGGGACCCAACCAAACGGAGGCCCAAAAGTTGCTGAGGCTAAAGGAGATGGTGCAGTCACAGTAGACGTTGTTAGGGTTCCCCAAGAGATCAACGTGAAACCTTGTGCTCAATCGCCATGTCGGAAACAACTGGAGGTGGAGGCGAAGGGGGCTTGGGAACCAACGACAATGATTGGCAAGGCTAGTAGGGGAAGCGACGTGCCAAAGGCAGATTTGAGCAACAGTTGCGACTGGCAGAGCTTTTTGGAGAGGCAGAGGCAGTGGGACGTCGGAGAAAGAAAGAGAAGATGTGTCGGGGTTGTTCTTCTCTAAGATAGAACTTAAAAATCCCTTAAAAATTAAAAAGAGGAGAGAGTTTTTTCAAGCTGGCGTTCGAACGTTTATTGTTCTCAATCCTCTTCTTTGTCTACAAGCTAGAAGAGAGAAAAAGAAAACCTTTTATTTTGTTGTAAAATATCGCGTGGCGAATATATAATAGAGAAGAGATTTGAGAAGAGAAAGCAAGTGAACACTAGAGATAGTAGTAAGATGAGAGAGCTTTATTTCTGGTGTCTCACTGTCGTGTTTCTGTGTGATTCTGTATTGTACATCAAAACTAAACTCCTATTTATAGGAGAACAAGAATGTACTTATCATTAATATCAATGTATCGAATGATACATGTACAGGATAAGGGAGACGAACGTTCATTGTATAGGGAGATGTACTTAGAACATTTGATACAAATGTACCATAATAAGTACATTGGATAAGATGAATATAATGAATATTCATTCATGTATTCTATCCATTCATGTATTTCATAACACTCCCCCTTGAATATTCATCATATTCATTACGAATGTGCATTGAATGATACTGCCTCATTAAAAACCTTAAGCCGGAAAAACCCAGTGGGATAAAAACCGGACAAAAGGGAAAAAGAGTGCAGAGCACAAATGTTATGATCTCTCCCTTTTATGGATGCATTAATTGCCTCATTAAAAACTTTAAGTCGGAAAAACCCTATGGGAAAAAACCATACATAAAAAAAAAAAGAGTGCAATGCATATATAGCCACTCCTGGGGCTAATCATTATTGCATCTTGTGAACTAGCCACATATCAATGCTGCAATGTATAATTCATAATATCTCCCCCTCAATTGAGCCATATAGCCACTTCTGGGGCTAATCAATCTTACATCTTATGAACTCGCCTCATACCAATGCCATATACTAATTTCTCAAAACTTGATGTTTGCAATGATTTGGTAAAAAGATCTGCAAGATTATTTATGGATCGAATCTGTTTAACATCAATTTGTCGACTTTCTTGAAGTTCATGAGTATAGAAAAATTTCGGCGAGATATGCTTGGTCCTATCACCTTTGATATATCCTCCCCTGACTTGTGCAACACAAGCAGCATTATCTTCATAAATTATAGTGGGAGAATTGGTAACCGGTATTAAGCAACAAGAATTATGAATATGTGTTATAACGGATCTTAACCAAACACACTCTCTTCCAGCTTCATATAAAGCAATAATCTCAGAGTGGTTAGAAGATGTAGCTACTAGCGATTGCTTTGTAGAACGCCAAGAAATAGCGGTACCGTTATAACAAAATAAATACCCGGTTTGAGAGCGAGCCTTATGTGGATCGGATCTATATCCAGCATCAGCATATCCAACTAAACCAGAGTTAGTGGAATCATTGGAATAATATAATCCCAAATCTATGGTTCCTCGGAGATAACAGAAAATATGTTTAACTCCATTCCAATGTCTCCGAGTTGGCTCAGAACTAAAACGTGCCAATAAATTTACTGCAAAAGCGATATCTGGTCTCGTACATTGTGCCAAGTACATCAAAGCCCCAATTGCATTGAGATATGGTACTTCAGGACCAAGTATCTCTTCATCAGATTCTCTAGGACGAAATGGGTCCTTTTGAGGATCCAGAGACCTTACAACCATAGGGGTGCTCAATCGGTGAGCTTTGTCCATGTTGAAACGTTTAAGCAATCTTTCAACATATGCTGATTGATGGACGATTATTCCATTTGCTTTATGCTCAAGCTCTAGACCAAGACAAAGTTTGGTTTTACCCAAATCTTTAACTTCAAACTCCATTTTCAAATATTCAGCAGTTTCAGCTAACTCTTCTGGAGTTCCAATTAAATTTATATCGTCAACATAAACTGCTATAATAGCAAATCCGGTTTCTGATTTCTTAATAAACACACATGGGCAGATAGGATCATTTTTGTACCTTTCCTTAATTAGGTACTCACTTAGGCGTTGATACCACATACGACTGGATTGCTTTAACCCGTACAAGGATCTTTGCAATTTTATTGAGAATAAATTGCGGGGAGTGCATGCTTCAGGCATTTTGAATCCCTCAGGAACTTTCATATAAATATCAGAGTCTAATGAGCCATATAGATATGCCGTCACAACGTCCATAAGACGCATTTCCAATCTTTCAAAGATTGCTAGGCTAATGAGAAAACGAAATGTAATCATATCCATCACAGGTGAATATGTCTCATTATAATCAATCCCAGGTCTCTAGGAGAATCCTTGGGCAACGAGTCGGGCTTTATACCTGACAACCTCGTTTTTCTCATTTCGTTTTCGGATAAATACCCATTTATATCTAACGGGCTTTACATTATCGGGGATACGAGTTACAGGTCCAAAAACCTCTCGTTTAGTTAGGGAAGCTAATTCAGCTTTAATTGCTTCCTCCCACTTATGCCAATCTTGCCTTTGACGACATTCAATAATAGATTGTGGTTCACAATCATCATCCATAATTTGATGAGCAACTGAGAATGCAAAAGCATCATCAATGATGATTTCATTTCGATCCCAAATTTCATTACAATATGTAATGGAATTCTCAGTATTCCCGGAGCTAGTGCTCCTTTCATGGGTTTGCGCCTCTTCAGGGGCAATAAGCTCTTTGGGAGCAAGCATAACGCCAGACTCTTCTGGAGCAAGTTCCTGATTCTTTCCCCTTCGTTTTCGAGGAATAATATCTTTAATCCTATTGGTATACCACACTTCAAGTGCGCAAGTAAACGTGCAAATGTGACATTGCGCGTAGATAATAAGCAAACATTGGACCATCTACAGGATGCATCCACTAATACCATAAAATATCAAAATGATCCACTTGGTGGTTGTATTGGTCCACAAATATCACCCTGAATTCTTTGCAAGAATAAAGGAGATTCAAAATTAACCTTTGTTATAGAAGGTTTGATAATGAGCTTTCCTTGTGAGCAAGCCTCACAATTATAATCTTTGGACAACAATACCTTTATATCCTTTAAAGGGTGCCCTTTTGTATTTTGAATTATCCTACGCATCATTGAAGCGCCAGGATGACCAAGGCGATCATGCCACAGTCCAAACTGATCAGAGCTTACCAATCTCCAAGATATGGTAGCGTAGGTTTCAACAGCTTTAATCATGACACAATACAAACCCATAGAAGAAGCTTCTAGCTTCTCATGGATGGTCTTCAGGCCCATCTTATAAGAGGAAATGCCAATGTATTCCTTATATTGCTCATGAATAGTCTCAATATGGTACCCATTACGGCGTACATCTTTGAAACTGAGCAGATTCCTTTTGGATTGAATGCTTAGAAACGCATTCTCAATATGCAGGATTGTGCCATTTGGCAAAATAATTTCAGCATTCCCAAAACCATCAATAATCGGAACAGGACCTGATATTGTATGGATTTGTGCCTTACGCAATGTCATACTCGAGAAAAAGTGTCTACTACAAAATATAGTATGTGTTGTTGCACTATCAAGCAAACAAACATCTTCATTTTTCTCGGTATTTTCCATTTGCATTTATATTGACAACTTCAGGTGTCAAGTATCATAAAAGTTGCATATTAGTTATATAGTCGAATAAAATTTCAAAGATAAATATTATATAAGGTTCATAAGTATTTCATAAAGAACAATAAAAAAAAAATACATTTAAAGAGAAATAACATAAAATTCAAAGTTCAAATTATCATCCACCAATCTGATTCATCAAAGTAATCAGAGGTCCTCAAAGAAATCAGAGACATCCAATGATGCATTTGCTACTTCAGGAGCAAGAGGAGTCTCACCAACGGGGATATTGTTGGCTTCAACAGTGGTTATGGCAGTAGGATTGATTTCAATGGCATGAGATTCACCACGCTTGCCCGTATTCTTTAAAGATGCCTGGTATAGGTCAACAAAATGTTTTGGCGTACGACAGGTACGTGACCAGTGCCCAGTCATGCCACAGCGATGACAAATACTTTCATTAATCACCTTCTTTTGCTTCTTTTCTTTGCCATGATTCAGGCCAAAGTTTGATTTCCTAGGGCGGTTAAATTTCTTACCATCCCTTCTCGGATTATATTCTTGCCTGCGCTTATAGCCCTTAAAATGGCCAGTATTTTTCTCAAAGTTAGCATGTGCTTCAGGCAATGCTTTTGAGCCAGCAGGTCTAAGATCATGATTTTTGAGCAGCAATTCATTAGTTTGCTCGGCAGTAAGAAGCACATAAATTAATTCAGAATATGTGGCAAATTGACGTTGTCGGTATTGCTGTTGCAATACAATATTCGAAGCATGAAAGGTGGAAAAATTTTTCTCAAGCAATTCTGCATCAGTGAGTTTGATACCGCATAACTCTAGTCGAGAAACGATATCAAATAAAGCAGAATTATAGTCAGACACCGATTTAAAATCTTGCAGTCTAAGATTTTGCCAATCATATTGTGCTTGAGGGAGGATAACGGTTTTTGTATGATCATACCTATCCTTCAACCTCGTCCACAAGATATGCGGGTCTCGAACGGATAAATATTGAGTCTGCAGGCTCTCATGCAAATGACGACGAATAAAAATCAGCGCATTTGTTTTATCCTTTTCATTTGAGGTTCCATCCTCTGTAATTGTATTAGCGAGACCTTGCCCTTGGAGGTGCATTTCCATGTCAAGGCGCCAGGATAGATAATTCTTTCCACTCACTTCCAGGATGTGGAATTTGGGCTTTTCAATATTTGCCATAATCCTTGCAAAAAATAAATCCTTAAATTAATTAAAAGGATTTCCAAATATCCACCACTACTTCAGGAGCAGAAGGATACTTTTAGATTTAAAAGTTTGGCTTCGGGCCAAGAAAAATAAAAATGAAGAATTGATAGAAGAAGATGAAGTATAAGTTGATCAATAATAAGAATACCCACCTTGCAAAAATTACTTACTCAGTCGATAGATCTTCGTGCTTGCAAAAGTTACTTACTCAATCGGTAGATCCTCGTGCTGATAACGTGTTGTAAAATATCGCGTGGCGAATATATAATAGAGAAGAGATTTGAGAAGAGAAAGCAAGTGAACACTAGAGATAGTAGTAAGATGAGAGAGCTTTATTTCTGGTGTCTCACTGTCGTGTTTCTGTGTGATTCTGTATTGTACATCAAAACTAAACTCCTATTTATAGGAGAACAAGAATGTATTTATCATTAATATCAATGTATCGAATGATACATGTACAGGATAAGGGAGACGAACGTTCATTGTATAGGGAGATGTACTTAGAACATTTGATACAAATGTACCATAATAAGTACATTGGATAAGATGAATATAATGAATATTCATTCATGTATTCTATCCATTCATGTATTTCATAACATATTTTAGTCTTTTTAAATTTCCAGCTAGTTAAAAAAAAAAAAATTCCAGCTAGTTTAAGCCAAAGGACACATGTTATCCTTTGGATGAAGCCACTTAAGATCACACGCATCACCTATTCTGATGATGTGGTGATTGCTAAGCACCGAATATTTTCTCCACTTATATATTCACACTTTAATTTCTAGCATTTGCATTTTATTTAATTCAGTCTCAAGCCAAGTTCTTTCTTGGCAAGATCAACCCAAAATCGTTTTTTCCTTTAAAAAAAAAAAAATCCAATTTTTGGTAAAGGATGTATCACTTCCCGGGTGAAATCCCATTTTTAGCGAAACAATATTATATTCATTTTTATTTTATTCTGTCAAAATATAAAGATAATGCCCTTGATATTTTTTAATTTTGATATGCAAAAACCACTTTTTCATAGCACTCCTTTTTTCCTATTAAATGAGTTCATTTTGTCAAACTAAAGTAAAAAAGAAAATTATATTGTTAAAGAGTAGTCTACAAAACAAAGAATTAAATTATTGAAAATAGTGTCTAACCTAAAAAAAATTATTGAAAATAGTGACTTTTTTTAACCAAATTAGTTCATCAACTTTGTCTTGATTCTTTTTTTTTTATCGATGTAACAATCTCTTTTTATTTGAGTATGTCGGTTGAATACAATTTCAATTTCATTCATTTTAATTTTTATTAACTCCAAATATACATTAATCATTCTAGTTTTTGTATCGAATAGATTATGAAAAATTAGCATAAATTGGAGGACTTTAATACTAAAAATAAATGCATTTTTTTTTAAATTTAGAAAGGTTAATATTTTAGTAAGGCATCAAACTTTGTTGATTTACAATCTAACAGAAACACTTGAGAGGAATTTTACTCTGTTCACTTTGACAGAATAAAATTTAATTAACACAATTTTATGTAAAAGAATAATGAGGATATTGAACATAAAAAATTAATTTTCTTCTTTATTGATTGGTGTCCATTCTAATGATACTAAAAAAAGGAAAAAATCACGAAAAATCCCAAACTTTGTCCAAAGTGACAAATTTACCCTAAACTTTTTTTTGTGACGTAAAAAATCCTGAACTTTGTCAACCGTGACACATTTAACCCAAACTTTTTTTGTGACTCAAAAAACCCTCAACTTCTGTCATGTAACAGATCTACCCTAAATTAAAGGGCATTTTGGTCTTTTTACTTTCAATTTTTTTTTCTTTTTTTTTTCTTCTCTCTTCCATCCGTCAGCCATGGCAGAGCTAGCGGAGGGAAGTCGGTGTCTGGCGAGGGCTGCCCTGGCTAACATCGGGCGAGGGTCCCCCCACCTAGGTTGGCTAGGGCCGCCCTCGCTTGACGCCGGCGAGGGCGGCCCTCGCCAGCGTCAAGTGAGGGCACCCCTTGCTCGAGTTTGGCGAGGGCATCCCTCACCAGGCCCTCGCTGGCATCAGGCGAGGGGTGCCCTCACCAGATCGGACGATGGCCCCCCTCGCCTACGTCGGGCCCAAGCAAGGGTGACCCTCGTCGGACGCCGACGAAGGGAAGAAGAAGAAAAAAAAAAAGAACAAGGAAAAACAGAAAAATAAGACAAAAATGTCATTGATTGAGTAAATGTGTCACAGTTTAAAAAGTTTGGGGTATTTCGCGTTACAAAAAAAAAATTGAGGTAAATTTGTCACTTTGGGCAAAGTTTTAGGTTTTTTGTGGTCTTTTCCCTTAAAAAAAGTTCAATTATGAAAAGCTTAATCTTTTGTAATTAAGCTTCGTCAACTTAATTTTTCAAAAAAATCTTTTGATCCATAATGATCTAACTTAACTTTCTTATTAAAAATAATTATCATTTTAAAAAGAAAAATAACCAATAGTAATAAGAACTTGGAATACCATCGAATATGTAAGTTTCATAAATTAGTTTTCATTAATCTTTTAGGAAAAATAAAGTAGTCTTACCGGGAAAAAAAAAGTGCGAGGAAACCATATAATATAAAACTAATTTACAGGAAAACCACCAGCCATTGAAAGGAGCCCCCAAGCCTCTCCGTCACTCACCACCGTCTCCGGCCGCGCCGCCGAGATCTCCGGCATCGCTCCGTCGCAAGTAACGGCAACTGCTTTGCCGTCGCCGTACGTGCATGAAGTCACATATCTTTGTATCCCTCCTCAGCACGGATTGATTTGGTTCCGCCGTACAGAGAGGCCGCGGCACTATCATCTCCGGCTCGTCAGCACGAGGAGCTCCGGAACACCGCCGCCGCCGTCCACAGGTAAAGCCGAATCGAGCGGCTTTGGTGGCTTCTCTATTTCAATTTGGGTTAATGTCGCCGGGGTTGCTCCGTCGATGTCTCTGTTCTCGGGTGACCGTCTAGTTTTTTCCTGCTCGTTAGACGTGGGTGTCGATTGAAGCATAAGAATTCTCGGTCTTGGTTGATGTTGGATCTGGCGGTAAGTTGGGCCCCACCCAATCCTCGCCGCACACGTGTCGTCTCCACCGACGGACGATCGTGACGACTTTGCTGACGTGTCTTGACGTCTCCATTATTGACCGCCTCCTTCTCCTATTCGTTCTCCTTCTTGCTTTACTCTCAGTGATCAGCAACTCGGTGGAATTCTCGGCGATTTTCCCACGCGCTTTCTCCAGAAAATTCCCCTGCCGGCGAAGCGAGGGAAGGCGACGCGCGGCGGCCGGCCCCAGTGGAAGGCCGATCTGGCCACCGTGCTTCGGAAGTCATGGTACCACCTATGGCTCTTCGTCAGGCACCCGACCAGGGTCCCGACCTGGGACACCGTCGTGCTGACCGCCGCTAGCCCCGAGCAAGCCTGTCTCTACAAGTGGCAGCTCGGCCGAGCCAAGTGCATGGGCCAGATTGTCAACGCCGCCGTCACCACTGTCACCATCGCCGTGCCCAATCTCGACGACCAACACGTCGGCTTAGGCACCATGATGCTCAATGCCGTCCGCACGCTTGCAGAGCTTTACCAGAAGCTCAGCGTCAGCATTGCTCCGGAGGTAGCTCCTATACTGCCACCATCGTCGTGCCCGATCCCGACGGCCAGCACGTCAGCTCGAGCACCGCGACGCTCAACGCCGTCCGCACACTCTCGGAGCTTTACCGGAAGCTTAGCGTCCGCATTGCTCTGGAGGTAGCTCCTATATTGATAAGCTTTGCATTTGATCAAAATTTGGAACGGGTGCACGACAAATTCAATTTCATGCACGACAATTAGTTCCTCACAGTTAGAGGTGTTAAATGGGTGAGTTGGGTCAGGTTTGTATTGGGTCATTGATGGTCCGACCTAAATTGACCTATTAACCCATTTATGACCCATTTATGCCTAATGTAAATTTTCTGACTCGACCAATTTAACAAAATTTAAAAAAGCCTATTTCTTTTATATGCGTTTAAAAAAATGGTATTACTAAAATAGTTTTACACAACATAAATTTAATGGACAATTTTTATAATTTTTTAAATAATTATTTTAAAAAATCGAATTTAATTATTTTTTAAATATAGTTTTTAATTTTTAATTTTCTTTCTTCTTCTTCTTCTTCTTTGGACGACTGCAGGCCACGATGACAGCTAGTGGCCGGCCACAAGCGAGCCTCGAGCTCACCAGATTCAGCGAGCTCGAGTCTCGCCAAATTGACGAGGCTCGAGCCTCGCTGACCATCAGCAAGGCTTCCGCCTCGCTAGATCCAGCAAGCTTGAGGTTTGCCGGCATCAAACAAGCTCGAGTTCACCCCTCACTAGACGTCGGTGAGGCCTCCACCTCACCAGATCTGGTGAGCTCGAGGCTCGCCTGGCCGGTCGCAACCATCGCTGTGTCGATGACCGGAGGAAGAAGAAAGAAAGAAAGAAAAAAAAAAGGAAATACAAAAGAAAAAAAAGAAAATTATAATAAAAATAATTATAATTTTTGTTTTTATAAAAAAAAATATTTTTGTAAAGTTAAATAGAAAAGAGAAAGTCTCTCTCTGTAAATTGGTTCATTTTTAATGGGTTGATAAATGAGTCTTAAATGGTTTGAGGGAGTAGACCCATTTAAGATCTATATATCTCAACCTCTTTATTTTCAAAATTCATTATGGATGTTTTGGGAAATGACACTTGACCCATTAACGACCCATTTAACTAGAAATGGGTCGTTTAACACCTCTCCTCATGGTCAATCTCATAGACAGATTCTTAGATCAGCTGTCTCTAGTGAGAAATTGAGAATGAAGCTCCAGTTGGTGAGGTTAGTGGGCCATGCTCTTGGCATGCACGTGTGAGGAAGTCTCCATTCCCTTTTGTCGGAGACTTGATTCTAGTATCAACTGTAACTGAAAAATTCTTCTTTTTTTTTTTATTAAAGACATTTAACAATCCTAGAAATTTGACAAGATGGGCCAGCTTTTTTCCAAGAAAGTTTGATGCTTGACTCGTTGCAGTTCGACATGTCACTGCCTACTCCATATGCTTTCATGCGACGGTTTCTCAAGGCTGCTGGGTCGGATAAACGGGTTAGGCAAGTCATCATCTCTCACGATATCAAAAACGAGGGAACTGCAATAAATTCACACGTCGGGAGAAAATTGAACATGGGATCCCTCTCAATTGAGCGTCCTAAAAACTGTTGTAAAGCCTTCTTGTAATCAAGTCTTGTGGGCCGACCAAAAAAATTCAAGTCTTGTGGAATCGGTCAATAATGATTTATGTATTTATATTTTAATGAACATGAAGAATTACAGAAGTCGTATCCAAAGAGCACAAAGGAAAAAAATGAGATTTAGGTTAGAGGGAATACGGCACTTGTTCCAACTTCATGATGCATTCACTTCTAATTTTCGGTTCATACATTTTCATATTACTTAATCATATGAGTAGTCAAACAAAGCAAGCGGATTAATATCAAATTAACCAGAGATGTATCGAAGTTTTGATTGTACAAATTTCAGAGAAAGAGAGAGAGGCAATGATTTTTGTTGGGATATAATACGCGGGAATGACAGGATCTTACAATTTACGTCAATGCGAAATTATCAGAGAAATAAACGAGAAAAATAATAATACCAGAAATTTACGTGGTTCGGTCTGAGTATCGGTACCTACGTCTATGGGGAGAATTAGCAGTAAATAATCTACTAAAATCGAAAAATTAGAGTTTACAATCGCTCAATTGTTTAAGTGTTTTTCACATCTAGATTTAACCCCAAACTCTAAATATTTATAAATAAACAACTCATTTAGGAATAAACTCATGGTACAAAATTATCATGCCCACAAGTCGTACGCCAAAAAAGAAAAAACTCCAACGTCTTCTTCTTTCTTTGCGTAGCTCTCTCTCGGCATGGACGAACGGCGTGGGCGTAGGGCTTCTGCTGCTTCGTTCTACGTAGTCTTCGGCCGCTCCACGCACGCTCTCAAAACGAGAAAGTGAATTCTGTTTGTATATATGTTTGTGGTTGACCTTGGGCCCCACCACTTTCCAATCTTCACGAGCAGAGGATCTTCTTCGTACAGGGGACTCCATCGGCAACAAAGAAATCCTGGAATATTGTGTGTTTGCGCCTACCATGGATACCAACTTTCAACAAGATTCCCGAACTCACCGATCAGCTTCCTCTTTTCTTACGTGCGATTTATAATTAGTGTGGGAAAAACTTTATCGATAAATTCGATTTATCTGAATTTAAAATCGAGACATTAATTTAATAATTTTCATCATGTAACTATCGAAGGAAAAACCATGCTCCCACAAAAACATAACATCCCAACTCTCACATCCAAGATATCAAGGCCAACATTTTTAATCAGAACATTCATCTCCATTTTTCTTGACCAACACAATATTCCATTTTTTTCTTTTTCTTTTTTGGGTTGAAAATACGAGTGATATCCATTGCTTCATGAAACTCACTGAAAATACATCTAGAACATCGACACGTAACATATAAAAAAGAGCGTACAAAGACTCTCAATATAGAGTGCATCGTATGACGCTAGCAACACCATAAATCATTATTGACTGACTCCACACAAAGACTCATTATTGATCGATTCCACAAATCATTATATTGAGCATACAAAGGCTCTCATTTATGTATTTTAGAAAGCCATGAAAAGCAAGTTCACACACAAAGACTCAACAGGAACAACAGAAGACACGACATTTATTATTCACCATATGGAAAAGTAGAAGTCGCTTCCTTCATGGCTGGAGGGGTTCCCGCCCTCCACTTAAGCTCCCTCTTCATCCCCATTCCCATCATCCACTGGAGCTTTGTTCAGGTCCAAATTCTTGTGAATCTCCTTCCTCTGTCTAATATGGACGTGCTGGTGCCCATTGACAGCATGCGGACTGTCAAAAGGTTTCTTGCACTCGCAGCACTTCCAGCAGTTGTTCTTAGGATCTTTCTCCCCGTACTTCCACCTTTTTTCAGGAGGACTGCCGATCGGTCCAGTTCCAGCTTGCCGTCGGGCTGAGGGAGACATATCTCCGATGTGGCTGGCCATATCGTCCTGCTTTGGGCCGGGGGGATTTCTGGCCGGAGACTGGTTTGGACGATTCTGAGCGGGGAATGATTTGCTTTGTAAATCGACTAGCATAACTGCATGAGGGGTTGCTTATAAATACCAGAGCATAAAGTGCGAAGCTTGTCCGCTAAGTGAAAATTACGTCAAACACGCATTGGGTGCATGGATTCTCTCTTTGTCCACGACCGATCGTTACATAAGGCGGGCCCCCACTTCATCAACCGGTAAGTTTGGGTTCACGAGTAAGTTTGGGTTCATGAGCACTGTGAATTGAGATCTTTTTCCTAAGGACGCAGCATCTTGAAATTTTGAGTGGCTGTTGCCTTCGATCGCGGCACGTACAAGCGCATGTCTACATTAAGTATTGAATAAACTAATCAGATGCGGACTTGATGTTTTCAGTAATGTGAGCACCGCACACGTCATACCTCGGAATCTTTCTAGGATTTACCAACAAGCACTTTGGACTTCATCATTCCATCCGACCTATATTTTCCAACAACCACTTTGGACTTTTTGTTTCAAATTTGATACAACAATTTAAAAACATGAAAATTAATATGGGCATACCAAAAACTATTATCGTGATTGCCTCATGCTCCCATTACTGCTTGCAAGGATAATATTTCGATCGGAAATTACCAAAAAAAAATCATAAATTTATTACATTTATATCAAGTTAGTCCTAATTTTTTTTAATTATGTCGATTAAATTGTAAATATTGTCACGCTTTATCACTAATTTTTGCTATAAATCACTAAGGATGAGTTACATCGAACCTGTCCAATCTGACCGCAAAGAGAGCTACCAACTCCGGCTGGGAAATTCGGAGAATACGCCCCCACATAATTCTTGGAGATTGATTTCTGGATCGCAGGAGTACTTTCTCATACGACGTACGGATCGCGCATCCATTCTCCCTGCCCTTAAAAAGTCCATTACAATAACGACGACGACAAAAAGCAAAAGTAAGGGCGACTTTTTTCTTCTTCTTCTTATTCAAACGTCTCAACCCTCCATTATCTCTCTCTTGCTCGTATGATCAAAGAGCATGCGCCATTCGTCTGGTCCACAACACGCCAATACACCATTTCACTTGGAATCTCTTACATGAGATTAGCTAATGACTTTATTCATTTGATATCGCCAAAGAATAAAAGTATAGTTAGCGTGTGGCGAGAAAGGAGAAAAAGGCCAGACCCAAAAGAAGAAACCGCCATTTGAGCACCACACAAATTAGAGCTTTTCGATTCCCCATTATCAAACACAACCATCCAATAAAATCTCCCCTAGAAGCTTACATAGAATCGTGCGTCAACAAGAATAGATTTAGCACGATTTAAATAGTAAAGGCCCGAAAGTAGATGATATGAGGCCGACTGCAAAAGCATACATATAACTGTGTACAGAACCAAAGATAGATTAATACCGTGACTTTATTAGAATTTGGATTGCATATGACTAGCCTTTCCAGGAGTGGAGAACTCTGCAGCAAGTATGCTATCCCGGGAAGGTCGCTTTTATAAAAGGTAGTGTTCACTATGATATTACGCCATCTCGATGATAGGTAAGACATTCCCATTACCTCCAGAGTCCAGAGCTGATAAAACCTGAAAACAACTTAAATTGTGAACCAACTAGCAAAACAAGATATGACCTTTGCTTTATTTTTCATATCTACCAGTAAAAAAAGCGTTAATACGAAAAATCCTCTCAATTATTATGACTCATGACTCAGCGAGGTCTATATGAGTGATATAACAGGAGAATCTTTTTCCACGACTGAGGAATCACCTCGCTCACTGCGACAAATACTAAGAATTTGATTGATTTGGTGTTACTTAGCTGAGCAAACGGAAAATACATAAAACCCTATGTCTCTGTCTTGGGAATTTATTGTTTGCCTTCTGATACAAAGCTTTAAGAGCGAAACGGATGGGCACCAGCTTACATGGACAAGTAGGACAGAACATCCAGCAGCAGCCTTTGCTTTCAAGAGAGAGGGAGATAGAAAATACTCGAGGCTACATCTTTATTCAACAACTGAATTTCTTTTGTCGCAATTATGGGTATTTGTAGCCGAACATTATGTAAAGAAAAGGAAGTAATCTAGCTAATAAGGAAAATAATTATCTTGATCTAACAAGGATACTAGTCATTCCAGAAAAAAACGAAATAGCAAAAAATATGTCTAATGACATCTTTTAATAGGGAATTATCTTGTATCCATACTTATCGAAAAGGAAGAAAGACTCAGCACCTCAAGGAAGCAGCTTCCAACTGTGATTTTCGCGAAATGTTGCAGCTGCTCAAGAAGGAAATTCAACTGGTCAGAAAAGTGGACAGGTTGCCGCTGCTCAAGAGGGAACTTCAATTGGTCAGAAAAAGTAACCAAGAAAAGCAGCTGGCATGTTAAAGTTCAACTCTGCCACTGCTAATGAAGATACTCCATTTAGTCTAAAGCCTTCGAGGACAAGTCCGCCCCCACAAACGCAGTGAAAGCAGATTCGGAGCCGAAATATCGAAGGACAAAATTTTAAAGGCTTCAATCACCAACTCTCTTGGAGATCTTGATTCAATCCGGTGGTTTCAAGTGATGATAAACGAGGAACGCAACGTAAGAGGTTCAAGAACAGGGCACCCGCTCAAGATTTTCATAATCTCATCGATATCCAAGAAATCATCACGAAGGCACAATTTCTTAAGTGAAGGCCAGTGGATGGTAATTTCCCTTGAAAAACGACATCTAGATACTTGCGAGCTCACTAGTGATGCGGAATCGTACGAGATTCAAGGCACGTCGCGACAGCAGTGTCTAAAGACCAACAAAACGTCTTCCACTTTACGCACCATGGCAAAGCAAAACCACTGATCCAGTTCAGTGGTGATGTATAGTTCAGACCCAATAGCATCAAGATGGAACTTCTCTATCTTAGTAGATGTGCTCAGTACTCTACTGATCGAAGGAACGACACCCTCTAACGGGAGGGAGATATCACTGTATGGAGTGGAGGTCCAGGCGAAACGCCATTGCTTGGACAGCACGCTAGTCTTCACCACGTCTTTGAAGGACGAGAAGGAGAAGATGTGGTGGATTATGGCATCAGGCAATTACCAATACAGAAAAAAAAAAAACAAAACAATACATGTTTTTTTCAATAATTGTAGAGATAATGTATAATCATTATTTGAATCCAATTTGATTGACATTAGTGATTTAAGGAGAGGGGTGGGGGGGGGGGGGGGACGCATTATATATAGTGCAGATGCATCTATGACCTATAATATATGCATATATCTATATATGCCACTTTATTTCTTTAAATTTCTTCGTTGAAACAAAATACGAAACAAAAATTGAATGTATGATTGCTTTCTAGGAGCCTTTAAAAATCTACTTTTATTATTTTTTTCATGCATTTTCTATTTCCTTCACTATAACATAACTAATTTGGAATCCTAATGGATTTCCATTTAGGGCAAGTAACGTTTTCTTGTTGCATATATGCGCAATTTTAGATGAAATCGAGCATCAAAGAATTTCTTCCATTAATCTATTGCTACTAGCTAAGGCGCTCGCAGGTTGCATTTTGCAAAAGATTGAAATTTAAAAGAATTTGCAAAATGATCTTATTAGGAAATGTATGAATTATTAATCAATGGAAATAAGTTATTCACACGAAGAAACTTGTAAACATATATGAGGGAAGAAAGCAGTGTTGCAATATAAGATAGACAAAATTCGAATTTTGAAATTGAAATACGTGAGAGATAAGAAAAGGGAAAATCTCAAATGCATATGAGGGAAGAAAGCAGTGTTGCACTACAAACATCTGAAGAGGATGTTAGAAAGGTGTCGTCTTGAAGAGGAACGATACAAAAGAATTGCTACCATAGATGCAACGGAACCGATAAGATTTAAAAGAGGCCTTTTAGCAAAATTAAATTCAGTTTACTTAGACAATATTGTATTAAACTATGTGAAAAGGCAACGGTTGCCTATAAGATTGACAAATATCGAAACCTGGAAGGAAGGAATCGTACCTTCAACGAGTTATTATTGAAGTTGCGCTCTATAAAGAGTTTATGGCTTAAACAATGGTATCTGGTACAAGTTCAAGTTCGCTATCCTTATATGTGAGAATAAATATTTGAAGTTTGGGGATAAATGAATTCCAATTTGTTTAAATAACAATAATTTCACTTTTTTTTAGCAAAAAACGACAATTTGATTAATCAACACAAAGGGAAAAAAACAGTCAAACTCATGATTATCATGATTTATAAAATAAAATAAAAATCCAAAACCCACTTTATCTTGACTTCAATATCTAACATAATTTAACTCCTAAAACTTATCATAAAAGTACAATTAAATCCTAAAACTTTTAAAAAGCCAAACCAAATTCTAAAACTCATTACAAAAGTCTAATTGAATCTTCAAACTTTCAAAAAGTGCAATTGAATCTTAAAACTTATCAAATTCATACAATCAAGTCATAAAACTTATTTGTGTTTGTCAAGTTGGACAAAATCATTAATGAAATGACTTGACAGCACCAATTGGACAAGTCTTAGGACTTGATTACAGTTTTTGAAAGTTTTATGACTTAATTACACTTTTGTGACAAGTTTTAGGACTTGATTATACTTTTAAAAATTTTAAGACTTATTGCACTTTCATGACAAGTTTTAGGACTCAATCGAATCCTAAAACTTGTGTCTGTTTGTCAAGTTAGACAAAATCATTAATGAAAGAACTTTATTACACCAATTGGATAAGTAATGTTTTGCTAGTTGGAAAAAATATTTCTAAGAAAAAACCTTGGCAGGACCACTCTATGTTTGATTTTATGGAGGTCATGCAACATGCAATGACAGATTATATAAGATTTTTTTTTTTTGGTCAGACATATTTTATTAGTTGAGATATTGCTGTTATATCGTGCCCAAGAAATGACAGTTGAGAAGCGATCCTGTGGATAGAAGATATGCTGGGTTATGGAAAATAATTGGTATTGGGAGTTGATTTGCTTAGATACGACGAGGTAGATGGGTAGTGGAAGAATGCATCATATTTTGTTTAAGTATGACTCAGCTATGACTCAGTGTTGTCTTATCATTTGAATCTTTGAGAATCAGTATTAAAGTCTACGATGAAGGTAATAAAGCAATTGGGCATTAAACGTGCTTAGGAAGTAATAATTTAGAGTGATGTTGGCCCACCGACTTTTAAAAAAAAAAAAGAAGTGATGTTGGCCCTTCGATCGATATATTTAATAGTTTATATTCATAAATTTATTCGAAGACTTTTCTTCCGGTTCTTAAAGCAGGATCTCCTGTTCAAAAAAAGAAAAAAAAAAAAAAAGCAGGATCTCCAGGAACTCCATTCAATTTTCAGTACTCCGTCTCTCTTAGAAACACGTGGTGAAAGGAGTCTTGTAATATGAGTTTTAACAATTACCTCCATCTTTGGGATTAGTAAGAGAAGTTTTGTCTATTAAAGCTTTCTATTCTGTCGCTTATTTCCCCTACTTTTCAAATCTAAGCGATGAAACAATGTCTTGCGCTCATAATCAGATCAGCTCCCTTTAAAGTTATTGCAGTATTGATGCGGTGCATGTCAAGCTTGATTGGGCGGAACTTCTTCATGCTTTTGAGGCGAGTAGTCCTGGAGGATAAGAAAACAGGACTTGATTCATGTCCACATTTCAATACACTTTTGCTTTATCCAATTTCTGAAATTTAGATAAAGATAAGTGGGAGGAGACGATAAATGAATACGCTAAAAGCTTCTTGATTGAATTCACACCACATGGCAAAACTATGTCATATGTCTTGCAATGTGGTGATCATAGAGGAAAAGTGAAGTGTCACCTGACAAATACAAGAGCAAGTATTTTCTCAACTCCAGCTTAAATATATATAGTAGACTAAGATTTTACCTCTCAATTAGTATTATGAGATTATAATGTGCCAAAGAATACTTCATGGCATTTAATTGAATTCCTCCTTTGCATTTTAGTCGAATTCCTTCTTTGCATTCATTTTATTGCATGGAGAGATTTGCATATGCCTTTCATGGCAAGGTCAATTGTCATATAATATAAATAGAAACACTCGGGCTGATTACATATTGCGTATGTTAAGAAATAAGTAAATAGACTCAATCCATAATCTTATGAACCCACACCATCATAGCTATTGATTATATAGGCCTCCCCATGACATTCACATGCGAACTCCGGATTTACCCAAGAAGGAAAAGTTGAGGTTTATTGAGTATCTGTGATTTGTTTATGCTTTCATAACTCATGAGGGAGTCCATTGAAACAATAATTGATCGTAACTTCAGCATTTCTGGAAACTCTCCGACAACCTTCTTGTATCTGAGTTACTTCATGGAAATCCCAGAGATCATGAGGGTCAATGGGTAATTCTCGGCGCGGCATCCTTAATCCAGCATCGAGTATCATCTTCTCCAATCCAACTACCTCCTCGAGAAGAAACTTAGCCAAGGCAAGGAAAAGTATTGATTTTTCATTGTCCAATCGAACCCAACAATTTCAACCCTTTTGAGATGATTTGCCACACTAAAGAACTCCTTCTATGACCGCCAAAATTGCTTTTCATCCTCCAATCGAACCCAACAATTTCAACCCTTTTCAAATGTTATTGCCTGGAGATTTTGAAAAATTATAACTTGATCACAATAACGTAATGGGGAAATTGTAAATTACATGCTTTTGTGGACCTCACTTGACATAACAACCAATAAAATATACGCGAGCTGTTACGTTTTATTAAACCGAATTTTGTTGAGGAAGATTTTGTCAGGTGGATTACAAATTAGATGAGGAAGTCTTTCTTCTTATTGGACTTTCTTTCGGACGTGCAAAATAAGCAAAGAAATGAAAGAAGAAAATTAACCTATCACTACAAGACAAAAGAGGAAATAAAAGAAAATAAAGATAAAGTAAAGGTTTTCTTTTCTTCTTTATGCAAAGCCTTGCTATGTTGAAGAATCAATAGTGGTGGGCCAGCGCAAATTGTTGACACGCACGTAAAAAAGATCGTTACTTTTTGGCTGGAAAAAATGACTTGAAGCCCTAAAAATAGACGGGCAGCACGTCCAGAGAGCGCCGCTCGAAAGAGGAGCCACCCACGCGTTCAAGAAAACGAGAATGCGAAGCAGTTCTTACGCGGACCAAGAAAAAAAATAGATGCTGGAATTCTTGTTTTCAATGTACGTAGAGCATTTTTATTTTAAGCTTGAACACATGATGATTTTGTGATGGTGACTTTATGTCCAAATAAATTATTTATTTATAAATATTTTAGGTTTGAGGCTAAATCTTAGTGTGAGAAAAATATAGGTACCAATACTCAAACCAAATCACGTAAATTTTTTGTGTCATTATTATTTATCATTTATCTCTCTAGAATTTGCACATTGACATAAATTGCAAGATCCCATCATTTTCGTATATGATATTCCAACACGAGCATGTACATGCATTAAATAAATGAAAATAAGATTTTATACATGAAATTTCAAATAAATGAAAAGAATATTTGATACATGAAATTGGGTTATTTTAGTGAATGAATCCAATTTGTGGTAGTATGAGAAAATTATAAGTAACTTGAAATCTTTAAGAAATTTTTTACAAGGGTATGATAGTTAAAATGATGGGGGTGACATGTGTTATAAGCTTAATAAAGGACTGTCTTCAAATTATCTTTTTGTCCATTATTAAGTACATACTTTTGCCTTTTGTCTTATAGTAGGCAGGTAATTGATCGAAATTCTTGGGCCGAAATATGAAACTTTTAATTTCCTTTGCAGTATAGAGAGATAGAAGAATTATATATTCAATCTAAACTTTTAACTCAAAAGTAGTTAGTATGAGAGCACACAATTAAAACAAACAATCTTAAATAGATTATATGCCTCCCCCAAAATCAAGCATAAACCTATGAAATTAAAAAAAAAAAAAAAGCAATAATAGATTATATCGCTCAACTGGCGACCAGCGGGGGTTCTTGAAGAAATCGTAGCTGCGAATGGAGCTCCATGAATATCGATGTCGTTATTCTTGCCATAACTTTGGAAAACTTTACAAAGGGCCATGAGCAAACGAACTCCTTCATAGTACCCTTTACTTTGCAGTCAATTCACTTGTGTTCCACACCCATTTCGAATAAGACAGCGAGAACATACAAAACCAAGATCATGAAAATGCAAAATGAGCTCGAATCATGATACAAACACAGTAAAATAAGAGTCCACACAACTTTTCAGCATCAATGGACACTAATCTAGAAGAATCAAACTGAAACCTAAATCAAATACACATCGAGACGAACCTTACTACATGATCAAGAGAATTAAAGTGGACGAGATCATGGATGGGGCTAGGCATGATGACGAGCTCGTCAAAGGGACCCAATCAAATGGAGGCCTAAAAGTTGCTGAGGCTAAGAGAGATGGTGCGGCCATAATAGACGTCATTAGGGTTCCCCAAGAGACCAACATGAAACCTTGTGCTCAATCACCATGTCGGAAACAACTGGAGGTGGAGGTGGAGGGGGCTTGAGAACCAGCAACTATGATTGGCAAGGCTATTAGGGGAAACGACGTGCCAAAGGCAGATTTGAGCAACAGTTGCGACTGGCAGAACTTTTTAAAGAGGCAGAGGCAATGGGATGTCGGAGAAAGAAAGAGAAGATGTGTCGGGGTTGTTCTTCTCTAAAAGAGAACTTAAAAAGCCCTTAAAAATTAAAAAGAGGAAAGAGTTTTTTTAAGTTGGAGTTCGAACGTTTATTGTTCTCAGTCCTCTTCTTTGTCTACAAGCCAGAAGAGAGAAAAAGAAAACCTTTGATTTTAGTCTTTTTAAATTTCCAGGTAGTCTAAGTCAAAGGACACATGTCATCCTTTAGATGGAGCCACTTAAGGTCACGTGCATCACCTATTCTGATGACATAGTAATTGGTAAGCACTGAATATTTTCTCCACTTATATATTCGCACTTTTATTTTTAGCATTTGCGTTTATTTAATTCAGTTTGCAAGATGAACCCAAAATCGTTTTTTCCTTTAAAAAAAAAAATCCAATTTTTGGTAAAGAATATTTCACTTCCCGGGGTGAAATCCCATTTTTGGCGAAACAATATTATATTCATTTTTTTATATATTTTTTCAATTATAAAGATAATGCCCTTGTTTTTTTTTTTTAATATGCAAAAACCACTTTTTCATAGCAGTCCTTTTTTCCTATTAAATGAGTTCATTTTGTCAAAGTAAAAAAGAAAATTAGACTGTTAAAGAATAGTCTACAAAACAAAGAATTAAATGATTGAAAATAGTGTCAAACCTCAAAAAAAAATTATTGAAAATAGTGACTTTTTTTTACCCAAATTAGTTCATCAACTTTGTCTTGATTCATTTTTTTTTTTTTTTGTTATCGATGCAACAATCTCTTTTTATTTGAGTATATCGGTTGAATACAATTACAATTTCATTCATTTTAATTGTTATTAACTCCAACTATACATTAATCATTCTAGTTTTTGTATCAAATAGATTATGAAAAATTAGCATAAATGGGAGGATTTTAATACTAAAAATAAATGCACTTTTTTTAAAAAATTTAGAAAAGGTTAATATTTTAGTAAGGCATCAAACTTTGTTGATTTACAATCTAACAAAAACACTTTAGAGGAATTTTATTCTGTTCACTTTGACATAATAGAATTTAATTAATGCTATTTTATGTAAAAGAATAATGAGGATATTGAACATAAAAGAATTAATTTTCTTCTTTATTGATTGGTGCCCGTTCTAATAATATTTAAAATGTTCAATTATGAAAAGCTTAATCTTTCGTAATTAAGCTTCGTCAGCTTAATTTTTCAGAATAATCAGTTGATCCATTATAATCTAACTTAACTTTCTTATTACAAATAATCATCATTTTAAAAATAAAAATAAAAACCAAAATTAATAAGAACTTGGAATATCATCTAGTATATAATTTTCATAAATTAGTTTTCATTAATCTTTTAGTAAAAATAAATTAGTCTTGCCGAAAAAAAAAGTGCGAGAAAATCATATGATATAAAACTAATTTACAGGAAAACCCACCAGCCATTGAAGTACTGAAAGTTGCCCCCAAGCCGCTCCTTCACTCACCACCGTCTCCGGCGGCGCCGCCGCGATCTCCGGCATCGCTCCGTCGCAGGTAACGGCGACTGCTCTGCCGTCGCCATACGTGCATGAAGTCGCGTATCTTTGTATTCCTCCTTCGCACGGATTGATTCTGTTCCGCCGTACAGAGAGGCCGGGGCACCGTCGTCTCCGGCTCGACAGCGCGAGGAGCTCCGGAACACCGCCGCCGCCATCCACAGGTAAAGCCGAATCGAGGGGCTTCGGCGGCTTCTCTATTTCGATTTGGGTTCATGTCGCCGGGATTGCTCCGTTGATGTCTCCGTTCTCCGGCGACCATCTGGTTTTTTTCTGCTCGTTAGACGTGGGTGTCGATTGAAGCAGAAGAATTTTCGATCTTGATTTATGTTGGAGGGCATGAACTTGCGATGGAATGGATGTGTGTGATGTGTAGGATTGATGTTGTATGTATACCGAGGAATTTGCGCATTTGTTAGAAGCCGAGCTCGTTTGTACATCGCCTCGTAGATGTCTTGTTTCAATCTTCAAAGTGCAGGTTGATTAGCTGCAGAAACTTGATTGCATTCCCATTTACTCATATTTTGATGTTTTTTTTCCTGCTTATGATCGAGTTAGTATTACATACAATTCTCTTCGTATTTCAGTGAATACTAGACCGACAATCAGTCCCGGATTTGCTGTTCTAACCGGGCTTCACCGTCCCTTTTTCTAGTTTTAGTTGCTGAGTTGAATTAGAAGTTCTTCCCTGAACTTTGAAGAGGAATGTGTTAATTTCATTGCCGTGCTATGTTTTAGTATTGACCTTAGTGCGCATCGATGCGGGACTTGGTTTTTCTTTCTTTTTTCCTCCACTGTCCTTACGACTAAGTGCATTATGCAGAGGGGATAGCAAATGGAGTTTTGCCCGACTTGTGGAAACTTGTTGCAGTACGAGTTGCCTCATAGGGAGCGGCCAGCCAGATTTTTCTGCCCAACTTGTCCCTATGTCTGTAATATCGAGACCAAGGTAGGAATTTGCTTTGTTCCTGTTGTTGCTCGGCCCTTGGACATGTCTTTGGCATGAATTTTTTTTACGACCACGGCTTTGGTCGTCTGTTTGCAGGTTAAGATAAAGAGGAAGCAACATCTGGTTAGGAAGAAGATGGACCCCGTGTTCTCGGAAGAAGATAGGAGAAATGGACCCCAAACTGATGGCGGTCTGTCTTTCTTTCCCTTTTATTTCCTGAGTTCTTTCTGCACCTTCCTTGGCTTGAATAAGCTAATGGATAGGAAATAAATTAGGCCTATAAATCACAAAAGATTCATAGCTGATGAAGAGTGTTTTCTTGTAATCTTATGAAAAGTTCTTTTTCTTAAAGCAGCTCAAAAGTTAAGTAAATAAGAAAGCAAGGGCGGCAGTCTCTCTTTTGATAGTGGTGATGAAGCAATAAAACTGCAAAGACAAATCTATAGTATGTGTTATCCTTGTAGGATCTCCCTGTGTTATAACTGCCAATCATTGTACGTGCCACAACCAAAGAATAACAATAGCAAAAAACGACATTGAGAAACTGGGTTCAACTGTGCAAATCCATGTTTTCATCTTTGTTGAGATGAAGAAAAGCACATACTGCTGTTGTCTAGTTTGCCAATTGTCTTTGGAGTTTATGTCCTGATATATTCAGGTACTTTATTTTTATACCTTGAGAGATGTTAAAGTTATCAGATGTTATGCTTCATATTTGGTTGACCTGAGAGTTGAGATTCTTGGCATTGTATAATTCTAAAAGCTATTGGTATCATAGTATAGCTGTCATGTTGTTGTTTAAGTTGGCCTTAAGCGCAATCATAACTACGTCGTCACTTGTTCTTAATTGTCTGATATACATTGATATTTGTTTGATCATGGTGCATTATGTTTGGAGTGGTAGGGTTGTTGATTTGTTTTCCATTTGCAGTGACATGCCCACACTGTGGTCATGGAAAGGCTATCTACCATCAAGCCCAGATCCGTTCTGCTGATGAGCCAATGACAACATTCTATTGGTGCCTGAACGAGAAATGTAAAAAGAACTGGCGGGAGGATTGAGCTCTCGGTGCCACAGTCGCAAAGCCAATTCAGTACCCCGCGTGGCCTAAAGGCAGGACTGGAAATCATGTTCAACTGGTATTTGGGCCTTGTATAAACCGTGATCTCATTTTGTTATCCTTTCCCGGACGTTGCACGCAAACATAATTTGTTTTCTTCAGCATCTGTCTTCACTTAAAAGAAATAGATTGAATTAGGAGGAGGGAAAAGAAAGCATTCTCTCCGGTGGATTCCTCATCCTGGAACATGAAAAGTGAACTAGACAGACACGAGAAACATCACATATGACGGGGATAGTGGCTTGTTATTTGTTGAGTGCACTAGTGGGGTTGATGTTGCTAAATAGGAGTTCCCCATTGAATAGCTTGATGTTGGCAAGAGAAGTTAACCATATCTGATTTTCTATCCTTACCCAACAATCTAGGGCTTTATAGAGATCGAATAGATTATCTATGTTAATAGGTTTGGATTTGAGTACCCTCATAATAATCTCTTCAATACAAGTATAGAGCTTACAACCAAAGCAGAGTGATCGACGTATGATGCAACCTCATGGAGTACCTTTTTTTCTTTTTGGGTCTGTTGAGTAGCCAGCTTAAATAACTGCCTGTACACATTCTCTCGAATTATCATCATTTGGAGAGGAGAAATCCGTTGCGATTAGTGGAGTACTCAATGACTCGAACCTTGCAGTGAGAGGAGTCAGCTGGCGGGAAGTTATGTACATTACAGATCTGTACCGTCCCAATCGCTAATGACATAAATTTCGTTAAGAGACGAAATTTGATCGACAGGTAACCTTCCTTGTGTGTGTATTGATCCTGACATTAAGCTTTCCAGATGTAATTCTAGGAGCGAATATGTTTGGACCATATTCATCAGATTCAAAAATTTATAAGAGATTCTAGTTCTCTGCTTTCATTGTTCATGATTGTGTTACGTCTTGATAATCAAGGACAACGATATAAATTGGACAATGATTATCAAGATAATGCACTTTATCGTTCGATATGAGATCTCAAATTTTCGGAATATGCTCAGATTACATGAAACACAACGGCAAGGAATTGGACTTGGATTTCTTTCTACTTGCTGATTGTCCAAGAAGGATGATTATCCACACAATCTTTCCCCACTGAATGATCATAATTCTTGCAACAATCAGTTTTGAGATGAGATGCACTTTCCAAGCGAATAACTTGACTTATGAAAACCTAATCTCTATTATATGGGCAGCAAAATCGAGGGAGACTCTGTTCTTAGCATCTTAGGAGTGATTAGATCTTTCAAATTCATTCAAGTCTTTGACTGGATAAATGATCCTCAAGATTTATGTCCAATAATCAGCTTGGAGAATGAGAAGTATTAAAGGAGATCATGATGACGAAGGAAAAACAAGAGAATCGAAGTCCAAAACTTCCAAAATTCAAGAGAGCTTCGTCCTTGCACACTCATCTTTGTAAGATTAATTTATAATTACTTAGAGGTTATTGTTGGAGTGTGAGATCAAAAGATTCGATTGTACTTACTCGAGTCAAGAGTACTCAATTGTTGTAAACCCTGATAGATTTACTAGTGAAATCCAACTAATGGGCTATTAACTTGGAAGGGTGGACATAGGCCTATCTAAGCTAAGTTGAACCACTATAGTTGTAATGTGCAATTTTCTCTATCAATTAGGCTCTTATTTACTTTGCTGCACCATACACAATTTAGGGTCTTGCTAAGAGAACGGCACTGTTATTCTCTTAGAATAATGGTGCCTTGTGGACTACAGATTCCCATTCAATGGGTATGGCAACCAACAAAACAAATTTGGAAAATAAATTATGATAGAAAATTCTCATATATTGAATAATTATTATTTTTTCCATAAAGAAGATGAAAATTCCTACTTAACCCATTAATACATTGCATAACTACTTAAATATAAAATTCCATTCTTTTGCAAAGTACTTGCGAAAATACTTTCACCAATTATAAATACAATAGAAGTCAATTAGCAACCCACACATGCATTTTAACTTAATTTAATGAGATTTAAAAAGATTACCAAATAAGTGGAAAATTTGAAAGTTGGCTAGCACGGTAAAAAAGAAAAAAAAACATTGATCATTACACTTAAATTTTTAATATAAAATTCATTTTTAGTTAGTCACAAGATGATCCTGATTTTGATTATTGAGTTAACTTTGCATAACTTGGTCCACAATGGCTTTAAGTTATGTAAATTAGGCATTCAACTCTTTATTTTAATAATTGTATTCATTTTTTTCATTGATGAATATTTTCATATAAAATTGTGAGTGTGAAAAATGTTTAATCATAGAGGTGTTGTTAATAGAAATCCAACATTTATTTTGTCTTATAAAAAAAATATTTAAACCATTCTCTCTAAATTCTGTGAAAAGATATTTCATGTTGATCATATTTCTAATAACTACCTTTTTTCTATTTTTGTTTATTTGATTTATCGTTTATTTATTGAATTCCGCGTGGTGGGACCCACCAAATGTGAATCCACTGGACCACACTTCTCTGAAGGAATTCGGTTTCCTCGAGAAAACTTGTGGCGGAGGCAGCACGGTTTAGGAGCGACGGCGCCGTCCCGTTCTCATTTCCTTAGTCTTTTACATTATTAAAATCGATTATTTTTAAATTTTCGCATATTCGCATATTCGCCTTTTCAGGTGATAATTCTAACCCTGTCGGGACGCGGCTGGCAAGATCAGCGTGCGATGTTTTAGCCGGCACTTGCCACCAGCACAACCGTTGGATCTGGCGGTAACTTGGGCCCCACCCAATCCTCGCCGCACACGTTTCGTCGCGACCGTTGCTGACGTGTCCTGACGTCTCCATTATTGACCACCTCCTCCTCCATGCTTTACTCTCGAGTGATCAGCAACTCGGCGGAATTCTCGGCGATTTTCCCACGCGCTTTCTCGAGAAAATTCCCCTGCCGGCGCACGGAAATGGAGCCGGCGAAGCAAGGGAAGGCGGCGCGCAACGGCCGACCCCGGCGGAAGGCCAATCTGGCCGCCGTGCTCCGGAAGTCGTGGTACCACCTGCGGCTCTCCGTCAGGCACCCGGCCAGGGTCCCGACCTGGGACGCCGTCGTGATGACCGCCGCCAGCCCCGAGCAGGCCCGGCTCTACGAGTGGCAGCTCGGCCGGGCCAAGCGCATGGGCCGGATCGCTGCCGCCACTGCCGTGCCCGATCCCGATGGCCAGCACATCGGCTCGGGCGCCGCGACGCTCAATGCCGTCCGCGCGCTCGCGGAGCTTTACCGGAAGCTCGGCGTCGGCATTGCTCCGGGGGTAGATCCTATACTGACAAGTTTTGCATTTGATCAAAATCTGGAACAGGTGCATGACAAATTCAATATCAGGCACGACAATTTGTTCCTCACAGTCAATTTCATAGACAGATTCTTAGCTCAACAGTCTCTAGTGAGAATGAAACTCCAGTTGGTGAGGTCAGTGGGCCATGCTATTGGCATGCACGTATGAGGAAGTCTCGATTTCCTTTTGTCGGAGACTTGATTCTAGTATCAACTGTAACTGAAATTCTTCTTTTTAAAATTAAGGAAATTTAACAATCCTAGAAAGTTGACGAGATGGGGGCCAGATTTTTTCCACGAGAGTTTGATGCTGAACTCGTTGCAGTTCGACACGTCACTGCCTGCTCCATATGTTTTCATGCGATGGTTTCTCAAGGCTGCTGGGCCTGATAAACAAGTTAGGCAAGTCATCATCTCTCACGATATCGGAAATGAGGAAACTGCGTTACATTCACACGTCTGGAGAAAATTGAACATGTGGTCCTTCTCAAGCGAGTGTCCTAAATACTATTGTTAAAGCCTTCTTTTAGTCAAGTCTTGTGGAATCGTTCAATAATAGTTTGTGTATTTATATTTTAATGGACATGAAGAATGACAGATGTCGTATCCAAAGAGCACGAAGTAGAAAATATCGAAGAGAAGGAAAAAAATGAGATTTAGGTTAGAGGGAATACAGCACTTGTTCCAATTTCGTGATGCATTCACTTCTAATGTTCGGTTCATACATTTTCATAGTACTTAATCATATGAGTAGTCAAACAAAGCAAGCGGATTAATATGAAATTAACTAGAGATGTGTCGAAGGTTTTGATCGTACAAATTTGAGAGAGAGAGAGAGAGGGAATGATTTTCATCACGTAACTATCGAAGGAAAATCCATGCTCCCACAAAAACATAAGATCCCAACTCTCACATCCAAGATATCAAGGCCAACACTTTTAATCAGAACAATCATCTCCATTTTTCTTGACCAACACAATATTCCATTCTTTCTTTTTTTTTGGGTCGAAAATACGAGTGATATTCATTGCTTCACGAAATTCGCTGAAAGTATATCCAAAACATTGACACATAACATATCAAAAAGAGCGTACAAAGACTCAATATAGAGTGCATCCTATGGCGCTAGCAACACCATAAATGAGTATTGACCGACTCCACACAAAGACTCATTATTGACCGATTACACAAATCATTATATTGAGAATACAAAGACTCTCATTTATGTAATTTAGAAAGCCATGAAAAGCAAGTTCACACACAAAGACTCAACAAGAACAACATAAGACACGACATTTATTATTCACCATATGGAAATGTAGAAGTCGCTTCCTTCATGGCTGGAGGGGTTCCCGCCCTCCACTTAAGCACCATCTTCATTCCCATTCCCATCATCCACTGGAGCTTTGTTCAGGTCCAAATTCTTGTGAATCTCCTTCCTCTGTCTAATATGGACGTGCTGGTGCGCATTGACAGCATGCGGACTGTCAAAAGGTTTCTTGCACTCGCGGCACTCCCAGCAGTTGTTCTGAGGATTGTACTTCGCGTACTTCCACACCATATCGTGCTGCTTTGGGCCGGGGGGATTTCTCGCCGGAGACTGGTTTGGACGATTCTGAGCGGGGAATGATTCGCTTTGGAAATTGACGAGCATAACTGCACGAGGGAGGTGCCTATAAATACCGAAGCATTGCGTGCAAAGCTTGTCCTGCTAATTGAAAATTACGTCAAAACAGTGCATGGATTCTATCTTGTCCACGACGATCGTCACATCAGGCGGGCCCCCACTCAACCAAAAGCTGCCAGTAAGTTAGTAGAGTAGAGCACTGTGTATTGTATTGGGATCTTTTCCTAAGGACACCGCATCTTGACATTTGGAGTGGCTTCTGACCAAAAATAATAAAGAAAGACATTTGGAGTGGCTGTTGACTTGGATCCCGCCAGTCCGCGTGTTTTTCTAGCCAACGAAGTTTCCGCTCGACAAAATCTTGGAAAATGAGTGTTAAAAAGTCATCGGATACCATACCCCCGCTACGTATAAGCGCATGTCTACATCAAGTATTGAATAAACTGATCAGATGCTAATTTGATTTTTTTCGGCATTCAATGTGTGCACAGCACACGACATACATACGTCAGAATCTTTCTAGGAATCACTCACATAAATACATACATGAACATGAACATGGCTATATGCACACGTGCCGTTGAATATTTCATCCTTCCATTTGACCTATCTTTTCCTACAACCACTTTGGACTTTTTGTTTCAAATTTGATGCAATAATTTAAAAACATGAAAATTAATATGGGCATACCGAAAACTATCATCGTGAATTCGTGATTACCTCGTGCTCCCATTACTGCTTGCAAGGATAATATTTAGATAGGAAATTATCAAAAAAATCATAAATTTATTACATTCATATCAAGTTAGTCCTAAATTTTTAAATTGCGTCAATTAAATTGTAAATATTATCACGCTTTATCACTAATTTTGCTGTAAATCACTAGGGATGAGTTATATCGAACCTGTCCAATCTGAACGGAAAGGGAGCTACCAACTCCGGCTGGAAAATTCGGAGAATACGCCCCCACATAATTCTCGGAGATTGATTTCTGGATCGTAGGAGCACTTTCTCATACGACGTGCAGATCGCACATCCATACTCCCTGTACTTAAGAAGCTCATTACTATAATTAACGCACAAGCGACAAGGAAGACGACGATAGGTTGACCCGAACGCACGAGCGACAAGAACGACAACGAAGAAATCAAAACGATGCCGTCGCGGATCAGGATGATCCGACGGCCTCGCTTCCCTAGCCGTCGCGTTTGACAAAACCAGAAAGGGCGACTTTGTTCTTCGTCTTATTCAAACGTCTCAACCCTCCATTATCTCTCTCTCGCTCGTATGATCTAAGAGTCTATGCGCCCTTCTAGAACTGTGGGTGTTTGAGTGAGTGAGTGAGTGAGTGAGAGAGAGAGAGAGAGAGCCTGTGGAAGTGTTTTAATGAAATGGTTTTGCTTGCAGGTGAAACGATAGTAATCTGAAATATATGACAAATAGTTAGCAGTAAACACCGGCTATGAACATAAGTTATATGCCCTGAGACGTGTCAAGGTCAGTCACGATATCTTCTAAAGAGCATATGTATTATGGAGCAGACTTGAGAGTTCTCTTGAAGTAATTAATTTGAACGAATTCTTTGGTGAGACTATCGCCGAACTCACATGAAATAGAAGGGCGATTAAGATGCATTTTGCGGTGGTGTGTCATTATAATAGGGAATAGAGCGGGAGAAGCAATGAATAAGTTACATACATATTAATGCACCTGTCTTCTAGGTTAACTACGAGCGATCATTACTCCCTATAAATTTGTATTATAAGCAAATTGATAGCGGATCATATGGTCGAAAATGAAACCCATGGGCTTGGTTCAAGTGTTCAAGGAAGACATGGCTAATTTATGTGCAAATTTGGTGTACAACACAAGTTTACCGTACCGTTAAGTATAAATGATTTCACGTGAGACAACCGACACTTGAGTTTTGACTGATCTAGACTTCGAACGCCCTTTGCTATTACTGCGTCTATCACGATGATTCGACCTTTCCCCAACAACTAAGCCATTGGCTTTATCACAATTACTACTCGCATTCAATTTTGTGAACCGACTAGCAAAAGAAGATATGACCATTGCTTCATTTTCGGGAGAATTACCAAAAAAGTCCTAAACCTATTGCAATTGTTCCAATTCAGTCCTAAACTTTTTTTTTTTTGCCAATTTAGTCCTAAACTTTTTATAAATGTGCCAATTCAGTCCTTCTGGCCAAAATTGGCCGGCCGGAGCTGACGTGGACGCCGGCCAGAGATAGTTGGCCGGCGAACCAATTTTTTAATAATTTTTTAATAATTTTTTAATTTTTTTTCGATTTTTTTAATTTTTTTCGAATTTTTTATTTTTATTTTTTACCTCCTTCTTCTTCCTCTGGCCGGCCGGCGCCGGCCAGAGGCGAGGGTCGGCGAGGCTGACCTCGCCGGCCACTGGCGAGGCTCGCCCCCGCCGGCCACTGGCGAAGGCGAGCCTCGCCCAGCGACGGCGAGGCCGCCGTCGCCCAGCCAAGGCAAGGCTCAACCTCGCCATGGCTGGGCGAGGCTCGCCTTCGCCAGTGGCTGGCGAGGTCAGCCTCGCCGGCCCTCGCCTCTGGCCGGCGACGACCGACCAGAGGAGGAAGGAGGTAAAAAATCAAAAAAAAAAAAATTCGAAAAAAAAATTGAAAAAAATTAAAAAAAATGGAAAAAAAATTATTTAAAAATTGGTTCGCCGGCCAGCTATCTCCAACCGGCGTCCACGTCAGCTCCGGCCGGCCAATTTTGGCCAGAAAGCCTAAATTGGCACATTTATAAAAGGTTTAGGACTAAATTGGCAAAAAAAAAAAGTTTAGAACTGAATTGGCACAATTGCAATAGGTTTATGACTTTTTTGGTAATTCTCCCATTCATTTTCTATTTCTACAAGTAATAAAAGCGCTAATACGAAAAATCCTCTCAATTATTATGACTCATGACTCGGCGAGGTCTATATGAGTGATATAACAGGAGAACTTTTTCCACAACTGAGGAATCACCTCGCTCACTGCAACAAATACTCTGAATTTGATTGATTTGGTGTTACTTAGCCGAACAAACTGAAAATATATAAAACCCTATGGCTCTGTCTTGTGAATTTATTTTTTGCCTTCTGATACAAAGCTTTAAGAGCGAAACGGATGGGCACCAGCTTACATGGACAAGGACAGAACATCCAGCAGCAACCTTTGCTTTAAGATTTTGTTTTGTTTTGTTTTTTTTTTCGGTCGTAGACATATTATATAGTTTAGATATTGCTGTTAAATTAAATCAACTACATGATCCTATATGCCCATGTGTGTTTATTAAGAAATTAGAAATCGAATTTGCTATTATAGTAATTTATGTTGATGATATAAATTAAGTTAATACCTTGAAAAACCCCAAACTAATACATTTGTAACAAATTTACCTCAAATTATTTTTTTTATCACGAAAAACTCCAAACTGGTATATATTTGACAAATTTACCCAAAACTGATACACTTGTGACAAATTTACCCTCTGTTAATTTTCGTTAAATTTTATTCTCAAATTATTAAGTTAAATGACACGTGACAGTTGACCGGTATACCAATTTAGGATTTTACGCTCTGTTTGTTACAGTTTATAATTTTTGTGATTTTTTTTTGTAATATTAATCCAATTTAGCATAAGGTATATTTATCACAAATTTACCATTTTAGAGTTTTTTGCAATCGAATAAATTAGTTTTGGGTAAATTTATTATAAATGTATCAGTTTATGTTTTTTTTTTAAATCAGTCGGAGTAAATTTGTCACAGCTATAACAGTTTAGGGTTTTTTATGGTCAAAAAAATAATTTTGGGTAAATTTATTATAAGTATACCAGTTTGGAGTTTTTCAAAGTATTATTCTTAAATTTAATTGAAACTCTAAAAGAGTTAATTAAAACTACTGATTATTTGAAAATGAAGTTTAAACTCTGTTTTTTCTTACTTTTTTATTGACTGATTCTGAGTCGTTGCTGGAATGTCGACAGTGCTTGACAGACCTTTTTTAAACAAACGCGTCTTTTTGTAAAGTGCTTTTCACTTTCGGGGCCCCTGAAGTCAAATTGAAGCGACATAAGGGGAAATTGCTTAACATGAAAAAGTAAGCTCCTTGATTCCCGCACGATGTCATCCCAAAATAGTGAATGTCAACATCCTGTTAATAAATTTTACGCCCGTTAGATCAGGCGGACGGTCCCCGCTTCATCAAACGGTGCAAGTAAGTAGAGGTTCACGGGCACGACTTACATTCTGTCGGATTTTCTATCCACCCATGTTTCCACTAGAATCACTTACCTCTATTCTCACTATATGTGGCAGGCTTCTTGAATCTTCATTTTACTTTTTTTGCCTTTGCCCAAGGTGGGCTGCTTTAAGAGAGATAACATGGATGATAAACTAGTTCGAGCGCTTTAAATGCGCAGCGAATATCATGTTTTAAAATACCTGACAGACATGTTAATGGGCAAAGAATCAGAAGAACATCATCATCCAAAGTGAGAACTACAGTGGATCAATCGATGGCTTTTGAGTAAAGTGTGAAAGTATGAGATAGCGTCGCCTTCTAGGATTCGCGCCCGCGGATCCTGTGGAGGAGAAAATTCAAAAGAGTGTCAGTGGGGCCTGTAGGCATCTTGGCTGACAGCAGATTACTGTCGGGAAATCATCATACCTATCTGATTTTGACTTTTTGTTGTTGGAATCAATTTTGAACGAGAATTTGAAATAAAAAAAAAAATATGAACCTTCATCCGAGAATAAAAAACAAAATCAAAAGTGCAGAGCCATATCTCCTCTCTACTAGGGGTGAGCGTGGTTCCGGGTAGAACTGGGAACCGGAACCGAACCGGAGGAGGTTCCGGTTCGGTTCCCGGTTCTAAGGGGACCGGTTCCGGTTCCCGGTTCTCTTTTTCCAGGAACCGGAACCGGCAAAGTTAAAAAATAAAAAAAACTGTAATCCCTTTCACTCGAATTTCTCCCCCCCTTCAATTTTCCCCCCTTTCCCTTTCTTTTTCTCTCTCTTTTCTACCCTTTTTCCTCCTCACGTCACTTCCTGCCCCCCACTTTTTTCTTTTCCCCTCTCTCTCTCTCTCTCCTCTTTCCTCCTCTCTCAGCCGAACCCTCCCACCTCTTCTTCTTCTTCTTCTTCTTCTTCCTTCCTTCCTCTCGCCGGTTGCTGCTTCACCCACCACCACACCGCCGCCCCACGCCCTACTCACCACCACCTCTTGGCCACCGAACCCCCACCACCCACTGCTCGTCCGACAAGCCGTCTCACCGTTTAGCCCGACAAACTGTCTTGCCGTCCGCGCCGCCGTGAGGCACCGCCACCGTCACCACCTCTTGCTGCCGCTTGCTCGGCCGTCCGGGCCGTTGTTGCTCCGAACCGTCACCACCTCCGCCCGAACCCAGAACCTGTTAGGGTAAGCCCCAAATTAATTTACCCTAGTCTCAGTTCCCACTTTCACTTCGCACTTCCTCTCTGTCTCTGCCCGACGTTGCTCACTATGCTCCGTGCTCGCCCTCGACGAGTTCCTCGACGAATCTCCACACGGAGTCGGGCCTCAAGTCCCTCGACGAGTTCCTCTCCGGCAAGACCTACATCTCCGGGTAAAGCTCGTCTACAAGAAGCCGGCGAAGAAGACGACCGCATCCCCATCTTCGTCGGCTCGGAGGACCTCGCGTGGAACCATGTATCATCCCACCAGAGGTAGCGTTCGCGGTGGCAAAGACCGTAAGCTCTCTCTCTCTGCATCGTTCTTTTTAAGCTCTTGAGCATTTGTGTTGTATTCTCTTTGCTCGATTCGTCACTCTTCATGACAGACTTGTATTGCTGGGTTGGGAAGGATATATAATGATAATTTTGAGAATGCGATTGTGGGGTAGAAGTTGATTTTCCATGTGGAAACAATTCTAGGGTTAGCTTCAGGTTCGTGCATTTTGGTTTTGGCACTGACCAGAGACATAAGAAAAGAGTGAATGGGGTCCCTGATGCTTGATATTGGTTAAAACATGAAAACCTATGGTAAATTCGAACTTTAATCTTTTTAGCTTCTGTCAGCATGGAGTGCCACTGACTAGGTGTTGACAAAGTTACTGGCAGTGACAAACTTTTAGTGTTTTGCTAATTACTTCTGAGCTTATCATTTTCTTCTAAATTTGGTTAGCAGAGCTCTGACTTTGTGGCAAAAGCCGTTGATGTGGCTGCTGAAGAATTAATAGCACTGGCAACACCTGGACAAGGTTCATGCTGCATCTGTTTATTTTCTTCAATGTGCCATTCTTGTTATTTTGTTTCTAGTGTGCCCTGACACTAATTGAAATTTTTTCTTTTTGGCAGTTACTCAAGTGCAACTTAATCGCGCTAAAGAGTCTACAAAGTCTGTAGTCCTGATGAATTTGGAATCTAGAGTATGGTTCAAACTCCATCTCGAAAAGCATGTATGTGAGGAAGCAGCCAAAGGATTTCATGATCTGGAACAGGACTGGACTTATCAGTTTCAAGTGAAGGATCAGATTGGAGCGTAGCAACTATGATTCTGAACCTATGCTGCGTTCATGCGGTATAACAATTAGCAATAGCTTTACTCAAGTTGAAGGCCGTGTTCTACCGGCTCCTAAGGTGCCACTGCTAGTTTCCCTTTTGCATTTTGTTTGCTGGATAAAAAGAAAAAAAGAAAAAAAAGAAATTCTGTTTGTTTACAATGGACTGTTAGACAATCATCTGCAATAACACAAACTTCTGTGGCTTCCTTCCCAGCTAAACGTGGGCAATGGAGAGGATTTCTTCCCCCGCAATGGACGGTGGAGCTTTCAGAATAAGGTTATTTGAATTATCTGCCACCAATTATTGTGTTCAATAAGTCTGTTTATGCTATCTTTTCACTCTTCTGCAGAAATTTGTTGAGCCAGCTAAGATACAGAAATGGGCTGTGGTGAACTTCTTTGCTCGGTGTGACATGCGTGGGCTTATAAGAGACCTAACTAGATTAGCTGAAATGAAAGGACTTGTGAGTCTTATATCCTGTCTGCTGCAACATTTTCCTTGATGACTGATAGACACCTCTTTTATCCCCTGATTGCCCTGTTAATTGTGTTTCTTATATCTTGTGTGTCAATTATAATGCAACATCTTCCGATAAGCTAATGAATAGTCCGTGACCATTAATTTTGGTGGTGCTAAGTTATGTTTGCTGCTGTTTTCAGCTTTTAGAGATGGGATACTCAATCCAATTGGAGACAGGGTATGTTAGTTCCAAGCACAGCGAGAAACTTTCGATTTGATTAAGGCAAAGATCATTTAGAATGAAGTGTGTTGTTCAAATGACAGCTTGTTTATTACTTCTAAAATGTTGTTTGCTGTTTGTGTTATATTATCTTCAATGAATGACAAGTTTGTTTATTATTGCTGCATTCATTTTCATTTTTTTAACTAAAAAAGAAAAAAGAAAAGAAAAAGAACCTGTTGGAACCGGAACCGACCCCAGAACCTGTGACAGGGTAGGTTCCAGGTTCTCGGTTTTGACGGGTAGGTTCCAGGTTCCAAAAAATGAGGAACCTGTACCCGAGGGTAGGTTCCAGGTTCCAAGCGGAACCTGTAAGGAACCGGGAACCGCTCACCCCTACTCTCTACTCCCTCTCTCTCGTCCTCTCATCTCCTCTGCTCATCAGTCTCATTCTCTCCCTCCTCAAGAACGGCGACGGCGACTGCTGCTTCTTCATCGTTGAAGGGCGTCGTTCAAGGTGAGTTCCCTTCTATGGGTGGTTCGGCGTCTACGACGGGTGGCGCTCGCTCGGCCAGCGACCCCTGGGCCCGAATCGGCGGGCGCCCTCGCCGAGCTGGCCGAGGGGTCGCTCGCGAATTGTGAATTTTGCCATTCCTGTTCCCTCGTTTCCCCTTCTTCTTCTTTTTGTTTCCTTTAATTTTTAATTTTTTTTCTCTCACTTTTGATGATCCTCTCTTTTCCGCTGCATTTGCTATTGGATTTATGGCGGACACCGTCTTCGCGACCCACTCCCGGCTTCCCCTTCTTCTTTTTCCTAAATCTTGGGAGGTTTCACGCCTTCCCTCCAGCTTCAACGGCACTCCTGTCCCCACTGGATCCATTTCCTTCCAGTCGAATCTAATCTTTCTCTTGCTCCTGTTAAATTTGCCGCTCCCGGTTTTTGTGGCCTCTAGTAACTGTCGTTGACACTATCTTTTGCCATATAATATAAAACTCATTTACAGGAAAACCGCCAGCCATTGAAAGGAGCCCCCAAGCCTCTCCTTCACTCACCACCATCTGCGGCGGCGGCGCCGTGATCTCCGGCATCGCTCCGTCGCAGCTAACGGCAACTGCTTTGCCGTCGTCATACATGCATGAAGCTGCGTATCTTTGTATTCCTCCTTCACACGGATTGAATCCGTTCCGCCGTACAGAGACGCCACGGCATCGTCGTCTCTGGCTTGACAGTGCAAGGAGCTCCGGAACACTGCTGCCGCCGCCGTCCACATGTAAAGCCGAATCGAGCGGCTTCGACGGCTTCTCTATTTCAATTTCGATTCATATCACCGGGGTTGCTCCGTTGATGTCTCCGTTCTCCGGCGACCATCTATATTTTTCCTGCTCGTTAGACGTGGGATGTCGATTGAAGCAAAAGAATTTTGAAGCTTGATTGATGTTAGATGGCATGAGCTTGCAGTGGTGGTGATGTGTGTGATGTGTAGGATTGATGTTGTATGTATACTGAAGAATTTGCGCATTTGATAGAAGCCAAGCTCATTTGTACATCGCCCGTAGATGTCTTGTTTCAATCTTCAAAGTGCAGGTTGAGTGGCTGCAGAAACTTGATTGCATTCCCATTTACTCATATTTTGATGATTTTTTTTTTTTCCGTTTATGATCGAGTTAGTATTACATACAATGCTCTTTGTATTTCGGTGAATACTAGACCGGCAATCAGTCGCAGATTTGCCGTTCCAACAGGGCTTCGCTGTCTTGAATTAGAAGTTCTTCCCTGAACTTTGAAGGGGGATGTGTTAATTTCATTGTTGTGTGACCTTGGCGCACGTCGATGCAGGACTCAGTTTTTTTTTTTTTTAATCCTCCACTGTTCTTAAGGTGAAGTGCATTACGCAGAGGGGATAGCAAATGGGTTTTGCCCGACTTGTGGAAACTTGTTGCAGTACGAATTGCCTCATAGGGACCGGCCAGCCAGATTTTTCTGCCCAACCTGTCCCTATGTTTGTAATATCGAGAGCAAGGTAGGAATTTGCTTTGTTCCTGTTGTTGCTTGGCCCTTGAACGCATCTTTGGCATGACTTTTCTACGACCACGGCTTTGGTCGTCTCTGCAGGTTAAGATAAAGAGGAAGCAACATCTGGTGAGGAAGAAGATGGAACCCGCGTTCTCGGAAGAAGATAGGAGAAATGGACCCCAAACCGATGGCAGTCTGTCTTTCTTTCCCTTTCATTTCCCGAGTTCTTTCTGCACCTGTCTTGGCTTGAATAAGCTAATGGATAGGAGATAAATTAAGCCTATAAGGTCACTAAAGATTCACGGCTGATGAAGAGAGTATTTTCTTGAATCTTATGAAGAGTTCTTTTTCTTAAAGCAGCTCAGAAGTTAGGTAAATAAGAAAGAAAGGGCAGCAGCCTTTCTCTCCTTTGATAGTGGTGATGAAGCAATAAGGCTACCAAGACAAATCTGTAGTCTGTTATCCTTGTACGATCTCCCTGTGTTCCAACTGCCAATGATTGTACGTGGACAACCAAAGAGTAAAAATAGCAATAAGAAAAGACATTGAGAAACTGGGTTCCACTGTGCAAATCTATGTTTTTTTTTTTTTTTGATTCAGGAGGAACCAGTTTTTTTTTTTTTTTTGATTCAGGAGGAACCAGCTTGCACCGGCAGTGCGCCGTAAACCCCCCGGCGACGCTAGCAGGGAAACCACCACCCCGACGTCACACTTAAGTCACCATGTAGTAGCTAAGACTGCCTCCCAGCTTCGCAAGGGATTCGAACCTTGGCCTCCACCGGGGAGGTCCAAGGCCCTACCATCCACGCCACCTCATGTTTTAATCTTTGTTGAGATGAAGAAAAGCACGTACTGCTGTTGTCTAGTTTGCTGATTGTCTTTGGAGTTGGTGTCCTGATATATTTAGGTACCTTATTTTTAAACCTTGAGAGATGTTGTTAGAGAAATCAGATGTTATGCTTCATATTTGGTTGACCTGAGAGTCGAGATTCTTGGCATTGTATAATTCTAAAAGCTATAGGTGTCATAGTATAGCTGTCGTGTTGCTGTTTAAGTTGGCCTTAAGCGCAATCATAACTATGTCGTCACTTGTTCTTATTTGTCTGATATAAATTGATATTTGTTTGATCATGGTGCATTATGTTTGGAGTGGTGGGGTTGTTTATTCGTTTTCCAGTTGCAGTGACATGCCCACACTGCGGCCATGGAAAGGCTATCTACCATCAAGCCCTGATCCGTTCTGCTGATGAGCCAATGACAACATTCTATTGGTGCCTGAACGAGAAATGTAAAAAGAACTGGCGGGAGGATTGAGCTCTCGGTGCCACAGTTGCAAAGCTAATTCAGTACCCCGCATGGCCTAAAGGCAGGACTGGAAATCATGTTCAACTGGTATTTGGGCCTTGTAGAAACCGTGATCTCGATATTTTATCCTTTCCCGGTTGTTGCATGCGAACATAATTTGTCTTCTTCGGCTTCTGTCTTCACTTGAAAGAAACAGATTGAATTAGGAGGGAAAAGAAAGCATTCTCTCCTTTGGATTCCTCATCCTGGAACATGAAAAGTGAACCAGACAGGCATGAGAAACAGCACATGTGACGGGGATAGTGGCTTGTCATTTGTTGAGTGCACTTGTGGGGTTGATGTTGCTGAATAGGATTTGCACATTGAATAGCTTTATCTGATTTTTATCTCCTAACCCAACATTCTAGGGTTCTATAGAGATCGGATAGATTACCATGTTAATAGGTTCAGATTTGAGCACCCTCGTAAGAATCTCTTCGATACAAGTACAGGGCTTCCAATCACAGCAGAGCGATCGACATATGATGCGACCTACCGGTTTTTTTTTTTTGGTCTGTTGAGTGCCCAGGTTAAATTAACTGCCTGTACTCATTCGCTCGAATCATCATCATTTAGAATGCGATTGGTGGAGTACTCAATGACTCGAACCTCGCAATGAAAGGAGTTAGCTGGAAAGAAGTTATGTACAGTACAGATCTGTACCGGTCCAATTGCTAATGACATAGATTTCATTAAGAGACGGGATTTGATCAACAGGTAACCTTCCTTGTGTGTGTATTGATTCTGACGATAAGCTTTCTAGGTGTTATTCTTGGAGCAAATATGTTTGGACCATATTCATCAGATTCAGAAACTTATAAGAGATTCTAGTTCTCCATGTTCATGATTGGATTACGTCTTGATAATCAAGGACAATGGTATAAATTATATGGTGATTATCAAGATAATGCACTCCATCATCAATCAATATGAGAAGATCTCAAATTTTTGCAATATGCTCGGATTACATGAAGCACAACGGCTAGGAATTTGGCTTAGATTTCTTTCTACCTACTAATTGTCCAAGAAGAACGATTATCACGCAATCTTTTCCTGTTGAATGATCATAATTCTTGCAACAATCAATTTGAGACGGGATGCACTTTCCAAGCAAATACCTTGACTTATGGAAACCTACTCTCTATTAGATGGGTCGCAGAATTAAGGGAGATTCTATTCTTAGCATCTTAGGAGTGATTAGATCTTCCAGATTCATTCAAGTCCAACGGGTTGATTGGATTAATGATCCTCAGAATTTATGTCCAATGATCGGCTTTGAAAATGAGAAGTACTAAAGGAGATCGTGATGTTGAAGAAAAAACAAGAGAATTGAAGTCCGAAACTTCCGAAGTTCAAGAGAGCTTCGTCCTTACATACTCATCTTTGTGAGATTAATTTATAATTACTTAGAGGTTGTTGTTGGAGTGTGAGATCAGAAAATTAGATTGTACTTAGACTTCATTCGTTTCGCGAAAAATAATTTTCGAGAAAACATTTTTCAGATTTTCTGGCATTCATTTCACGAAAAATGAATTCCTTAGGAAAAATGTTTTCCATCAAAGGAAAAAAGTTTTCTAAAGTAGAGAAAAATGTTTTCCACTTTTAAAAAATAAAAAACATTTTCATCACTTGATCTCTCCTATCCCACACCTATACAAATCCTTACTTCCTCCTCCCCTTTCTTCTTCTTCTTTTCTTTTTTTATTCTAATTATTTTTAAATTTTCTTTTTCTTTTTTAATTCATATTATTTTTAATTTCCTTTCCTTTCCTTTTCTTTTTCTTTTCTTTGTTTCTCATATTCTTCTTTATTGGCTAGTACCTCAAGCTCGTCGATTTCAAACTCGTGTTCGTCGATCTAGCGAGCCTCAAGCTTGACGCTCATGCTCGCCAATCTAGTGAGTGAAAAATATTTTCCTTACCGAACATCGAAAAATATTTTCTAAAACATTTTCAAATTTTAGCCGAACACCAGAAAATATTGTCATTTTCCGCGAAATGAACGAACCCTTACTCGAGTCAAGAGTACTCGGTTATTGTAATCCCTGATGGATTCACTAGTAACATCCACCTAATATGTTGTTAACTTGAAAGAGTGGACGTAAGCTTATCCTAAGCTAAGTTGAACCACTATAATTGTTATGTGCAATTTTTTATATCTATTAATCTCTTATTTACTTTGTTGCACCATACACAATTTAGGGTCTTGCTAAGAGAACGGCATTGTTATTCTCTGAGAATAATGGTGCCTTGTGGACCATAGATTCCCATTCAATGGGTATGGCAACCAACAAAACGAATTTGGAAAATGAATCATGATAAAAAATTCTCATATATTGAATAATAATTGTTTTTACCATAAAGAAGATGAAAATTCCTATTTAACCCATTAATACATTGCATAACTACTTAAATATAAATCTCCATTCTTTTGGGAAGTACTTGCGAAAATATTTTCACTAATTCTAAATATAATAAAAGTCAATTAGCAACCCGCACATGCATTTTAACTTAATTTAATGAGATTTAAAAAAATTACCAAATAAGTGGAAAATTTGAAAGTTGGCTAGCATAGTAAAAAAGTGAGGTTGTACAAAAGAAAAAAGCATCGAGGTAAAATTTTTTATTCAAACCAATTTAATATACTTAAATTTTTAATATAAAATTTATTTTTAATTAGTCACAAGATAATCCTGATTATGATTACTGAGTTAACTTTGCATAACTTGGTCGGCGATGGCTTTAAGTTATGTAAATTATGCATTCAACTTTTTATTTTGACAATTGTATTCATTTTGTTCATTGATGAATATTTTCATAAAGATTGCAAGCGAGAAAAATGTATAATCATATAAGTATTGTTAATAGAAATCCAACATTTATTTTGTCTTATAATAAAAATATTTAAACCCTTTTCTCTAAATTCTGTGTAAAGATATTTCATGTTGATGATGTTTTTGATAACTACCTTTTTTCTTTTTTTATTTGATTTGATTATTTTTAATTTTCGCATATTCGCCTGAATTTCCGGTGATAATTCTACCCCTGTCAGACACATGCCCGGGGGCCAGTTCCCAGCACAACCGTTGGATCTGGCGGTGACTTGGGCCCACCCAATCCTCTCCGCACACGTGTCGTCGCCACCAACGGACGATCGCGACGACTTTGCTGATGTGTCCTGACGTCTCCATTATTGACCGCCGCCTCCTCCTCCTCCTCCCTGCTTTACTGAGAAAATATTGGGTGGGTTTAACCCTCCACGTAGGCGGTGGGTTAAACCATTCAGCGATTGACGCGTGGCGCCACGTTGGCGAGGGTGTCAGGCGTTCAAAAATCGCGCGGGCCGAGGGTGGGGCCCACCACTCTGACGCTCCTTGCTCTGCTCTCCTCTGCGACGCTGAGCCCCCTGTCGAATCGTCCTCTCTCTCCTCTCTCTCTCTCTCTCTCCCTACTCCGTTCCGTTCCGTTGCGGAGGAGAACAAAAAGGTCGCACGGCTGCTTCTCTTCCCCCTCCTCTGCTCTCTCTCTCTCTCCATTCTCGCCCACGAGCTCTCTCTCTCCATTCTCGACTTCGACGCCCCACCGACGACGCCGCCTCCGCTTCCGCCTCCGCCCCCGACGCCCTCTCGCGACTCCGACGACGCCGCCTCCGCCTCCGCCTCCGCCCCTCAAGGTCGTGTTGCGGGTCCGCCGGTTGCCTCCGTCGTCCCCGACTCCGACGCCCCTCAAGCCGTTGCCTCCGTCGCCCCCGACTCCGACGCCGACGACGCCGCCTCCGCCCCTGACGCCCTTTCGTAATTTTTTTTTTTTTTATGCTTCTTTCATTAGTCTTACAGTTTATTCGGTAACTCACACGACCATTCCAATCCTATTGGTGGAAATGCAGGTGAAGGTCGTGTTGCGGGCTGATATTTCGCCTGCTACATATGACAAGGTCGTCGTTATATCAGGTTAATGTTGTCTTCCCTGCATTTTTATGTTAATGTTTTAGAATCTAATTGTGCGCATTGAATTTCTTGAATTCTTATTTTGTCAGTGATGTCCATGGCATCACCGTGATATGGTTGTTATCTTTCAGTTCCTGCCAATGTTTCTATATTCAGAAACACTTTTTTTACCTCTCATTTAGAAACCGTTGATCTGTTCGCAACTCCTCATTCCCCACAGCTTCTACTTCATCTACCCAATTAATTCATTTACAGTTCAATCATTTAGAAGGAAAGTGATGGACTTCAACAGCGGGCCATGATTTATGCATAAGAATCTCCAGTTCAATGATCTATGCTATTTCTTTGTCAGGTGGCGGTAGCGGCCATGAGCCAGCTCATTCTGGATTCGTGGGTGAAGGAATGCTAGCAGCTGCAATATGTGGTGATGTTTTTGCTTCTCCACCAGTTGATGCTGTTCTAGCTGTATGTTTTCTCATGATTATATGACTAAACAAGGAAAATGTCATGGATCTCTTGCTTTATGTTTTGTCTCCTTGTCTATGAGATTCATTTTGCTCTATTGTATATATTTCAGGGCATCCGAGCTGTAACTGGTCCAATGGGGTGTCTACTTATTGTCAAGGTACTTCCTTTACTTTATCCTACCACCTTATAGAGTATTTTGGCATACATGGAAACTTGTGTATGCAAGGGAAAAACTAAAAATTTTGTAAACGGCACTTTCATTGCCACGGAAATTCCGGGAGTTTATGCAGTTCTAGCAGCCGCATAGACCACAAGTACTTATTTCCACACTTCTTTACTAAACGTAGCTAGCAGTTCCTCTCTAAAATACCCCACACGGCCCATGTAATTTCCCAAGTTGACAAAGCCGTACTCAAGGAGCGGTTATATTAAGTTGGTGCAAGCTATGGAATTCCTTCCCTTAAAATGTTAAAGGGTGCTTTCACTTTTTAAAATGATAAATACAATATTTATCAGCTACTAATTATTTTTTGTGCTTCTCGCTTGATGACCTAAATGATAAGACATATTATTAGCATTCCCCATCAGTTTCTGCAAAACAATTTTGCTGAAGCTTGTGAAGCAATAATCTTTAGCTCTTTTTACATTGGCTAATTGCAATTTAGTTTATCTGCTGTATACAGAATACAGGAGATGAGAGCATATGATGCATATGGAGGAAAAATTAAGTTTACTCTGGATTTACAGACTTATTGCAACTTTATTTGTCAATCAAATTTGCTGACAGGAAGAAAGAGCCAACATGGAATGAGGAATTCACTTTTAACATTAAGCTCCCTTCGACTAAAAACCTCCAGGTTAAGCCTCTACCAGAGTGGTATCCATTACTTCCTTTCCACTTTGCATCTGTGGACTAACTGGAGACCGAATTGCTGGCATGTTTAGGAAGGACTTATCCTAAAAATATGTGATGCTACTTTTGTAATAAATGAATAAACGCCATTTTGAGGGGGCCAACTGCTGCATCAATTTTTGGACTCCTCTTTTACATGCTAAGGAGATTTGCTCATTTGTTGCCTTATTTGATACAATCCCAAGTTGATTGTGCCATATATCTTGCATTAACATAACACGAAGCAAGCAACTCCACCATTTTGTTTTTTTTGGGTACAAGTCCTTGCTGATTTTGGCGCTCAGCAAATGGATACAGCTATCCTTAAATGCATGAACTGAAGCTGAATAATTGTTGATCTTTTTGTTGTTCACTGTGGTGTGGATGCTAGGTGGCAGCTTGGGATGCAAACTTGGTAACTCCACACAAGCGAATGGGCAATGCAGGAATCTGTTTGGAGCTTCTGTGTGATGGTGAGAATCATTGAATTTGTTGTCGATTTGTATTTTGAACTTTATTGTGCAATGCTGGTGGTGGTTTAGTTTGGTGGTTCAGAAGTCAAATAAATGAGCAATATACCAGATCAGTTTTTCTCCTGTGAAACATTATTTGATACTCTATGACCTTGGCAATGGATGAAATGACTATCATATGGAAATTGTACTTTTTCTTGATGAGCATGTCTGTTTCCAGGAGATTCACATGAAATGGTTGTGGAATTAGAAGGAATGGGTGGTGGAGGGAAGATACAGTTAGAGGTAAGTGTGGAAACATTTTTATATCAATCATATAGTTGGAAGCTCTCTTAAAAGGACGATTAGGATTTCTGTTTGAAGACTCTTGACTTCTTGAAATAAACATCTATATATGATTTGTAATTGTTCAAGAGAAGTTCCAATTAGAAGGTAGAGTTTTCGTTTAGGCCTATAGCTTCCAGCATCTATCTGTGAATCATTGAGCATTAGCAAGAGCTTTTTATTAACGTTTGCTTATTTGAGTACCTGGCAATTACTGTATAAGAGCTTTCTCCAAGATGTTGTAACATCGTTTCTCTTTTGTTATCATGAATCAGTCGCTGGGTAAATCTTAGATGCTTGAAGAACCAGTTTACACCAATACGCTATGAACCCTGGACATCTAAGTCTGCACACACTCCAGCTCAGCCCTTTCCAATAGGCTAAACTTGCTTTATTATATTGGTGGAAAAGATGGCATTGAAATACAAAGTAAACCTCTTATCTGTTTCAAAGACATTGAATCAATCATGGGGGTTGTTTGTCCATTTGATCTTGTATGTCAAAATCGAGTATCTACTGAGATGCATATGACACAAACACGCAGTGCTTGTATATTGTCTCACATGTATGAAGTGTGAATAAGAACTACTAATAAACAAGTTTAATAACAATCTTTCAGAAATCAGACAATAATGCTGGGAGGAGAAAAAATATTTCCACTATTGGACTTTGGTAGGAATATTAGAGAATCCTATCTGAACCAGGCAAAATTGGTGATGAGTATCTGAATTCCATTTATGAGAATTCTAACCTTGGTTTCGTTATTGTGGATTTCTTTCCATGCTTTACTAAGATACCAGTTATCGTCCTTCTGCGTGTTATGCCGGAAAAATGAGCAAGCTCACTGGTGATGCTGTTTCAGGTTAGATATAAAAGTTTTGATGAAATTGATGAGGGAAAGAAGTGGTGGAAGCTCCCATTTGTTTCAGAGTTCCTCAGGCAAAATGGGTTTGAGTCTACTTTGAAATCAATTGTTGGGTCTGATATGCTTTTGGGCAGTTGAAATCCTTTAATGAGACATATCCTTGGAAGGATAAGCTTTTAAATAGTGGTAAATATGTAGCAGAAGGGGAATCGGTCAATGCCACTGCTGCACCTGAGAAGTCTTCATCTGTAGATGTTCCATTGCTGAGTGACCAGAGACTGAATGAAGAGAACATTGTTGTTGAGTCTTCCCCTGATTCAACTGGATTTGAGAATTCTAATGGAGAAAAAATGCTAGTTGGTGAATCCATACAGTTTGACAAACATTTCTGGAAGAACTTTGCAGATGTTATCAATCAGAAGGTTGTACAGAAACTTGGTCTTCCTGTCCCTGAGAATGTAAAATGGGATGGTTTTGATGTACTAAATAAGATTGGCATACAATCCCGGAAACTTGCAGAAAAAGCTTACGTTGAATCTGGGCTTGCAATGCCGAGTAGACAAGATATTGATGATTCCGCAGAGAGCGGGCCACTTCTAAGAAGTGCAATTCAGTCTTCAATTCCGGATATAAAAAAAGTGACACAAGATTTGTTGCAGCAAACTGATTCTGTTTTGGGGGCATTGATGGTTTTGACTGCGGCAGTTTCTCGGCTAAATAAGGAAGCGCGTTCTATGGAAAAGAATGATAATAAAATGAAAAGTGATGATTCTGTATATTCTAAGAATGAGAATCTTGCAGTCTCATCAGACGTATCATCTTTGGATGAAAAGAAGTCGGAGGAGATGAAAACTCTTTTCTCTAGTGCAGAAAGTGCTATGGAAGCCTGGGCACTGCTTGCCACTTCTCTTGGTCATCCTAGTTTTGTTAAGTCTGAATTTGAGAAAATTTCAGGCTTACCACAGCGCCAATGAATCGCCAAGTCACACAGATTGATTTCGTTTAAAGATAACAACCTTCTTTGCATACAAGGTCACATTTAGAACTGATATTAAACAAAGAAAGATTAACCATCGCACTAAACCTAAGTGGATATTCTCTGCATGAATGTTGGAGTTTTATTGGAGGTATTCAGCATTGTTTTCGTCATCATACTTTCCATCTTCCTTCACATTGGGTCGCCGATCGTCATGAGTTCTCAATGAAAGTGTGACAAGGGACAAAAGGAGTTTCCTTTTGGCTCGATTCTCTCTTTAGTCTTTGTTTGTGAAATGAAGGAAAGTGGATGGAATGAGAGTGGGTGCGGAAAACAGAGGATACTGAAACCTGTTAATGCGAAGAAGATCGAGAGAAAACTTTGGACATTGACTGATTTTCTTTCCCTGTCCCTCACTTTTCCTCCTTTTCCTTTTTGAAGAGTTGTGCTGAGTGTTAAGGATATGTGAGCTTTGTGGAGAAAACTTTGGCATGTACTGATATCCTGTATTTTTCTATTGCAGTCTGAGGAACGAATGAGGAAAGAGATGGAAAGATTTGATCATGAAAGAAGGAAGAAGAAAGGTTGATGCGTGAACAGCAGAGAGAGGAGAGATTGCTACGTGAGCAAAGGCGAGAATCAGAGCGACAGGAGTAGTATTTGCAGAAAGAATGTAAGGTAAGTATTTGAGCTTGATATTGCATTTTCACTAGTTAGTTTCTTTTGCTTTATTTGATTGGTTAAGTAGCATCTCTTCTTTTCTCTTTTCTTTACCAACTTCTCTGGTTTTTTTGTTTGGAAGGCAGAGAAAAAGAGACAAAAAGAAGAGCTTCGTTGAGAAAAAGAAGAAGAGAGACGAAAAGCTGCAGTGGAGAAGGCCACTGCTCGCAGAATTGCCGAGGAATCCATGGAGCTTATGGAGGATGAACAGCTGGAGCTGATGGAATTGGCCGCTGCAAGCAAGGGGTTGCCTTCAAGTCTTTAGAGATAAGGAATTGACCTTTGGCACTGCACGATCAATATAAATAGCAATTTCAACCACTATGCATGTTTGCTCAACATCATACCATAAAGCAAAACTAGAAGAATAATTGAGTTGTGCAATCAGTAAACAAGAGCTAAAGCAGCTTGTCATGCTACTATTGGTAGGAGATGCACGGGTTTTTTGGATTTTGCCTCCTTAGTTATGTCAATGCTTAAGTTTTATAGGGGACAAAGTGAGGTGCCAACATTTTCTTAAGGCTATACCAATGTTGGTCTTTGACATATGGTTGTTTTGCTTGATGCAGGAAAGTGGCAAAGAAACAAATATGTGGGTGTGTCCCTTGTTGGGAAAACGCTTGCCATTATGGGTTTTGGAAAGGTTGGATCAGAAGTCGCATGTCGTGCCAAAGGTGTTGGTATGCATGTGATTGCACATGACCCTTATGCCCCCGCAGATCGAGCACGCGCGGTGGGGGTGGAACTTGTGGGCTTTGATGAAGCCATAGCAACTGCAGATTTCATTTCATTACACATGCCCCTGACACCTGCTACATCAAAGGTTCTCAATGATGAGACTTTTGCAAAGATGAAGAAAGGAGTTCGAATTGTCAATGTTGCTCGTGGAGGAGTGATTGATGAAGAAGCTCTTGTGAGGGCATTGGATGCTGGAACTGTTGCTCAGGTATTGCTATCTCATATCTGAAATGTTGAGTTTCCTTCTTGTTGCCTTGGGAGGTCAAGCACATACTAGCCTTGTTGCAGGCGGCACTTGATGTCTTCACAGAGGAGCCACCAGCGAAGGACAGCAAGTTGGTACGACACGAGAGGGTCACGGTGACCCCACACCTTGGAGCCAGTACCACAGAAGCTCAGGTTTGTGAACAGTTACAGTTTACCCAACTTTAACTTTTTTTATATTATTAGAAAGCATATAAAATGGTCACTTGACATGCCAGGAAGGAGTGGCTATTGAAATTGCTGAAGCTGTCATTGGAGCTCTAAAAGGAGAGTTGGCTGCTACTGCTGTCAATGCGCCGATGGTTCCTGCTGAGGTATCAAGAACTTTTTCTACAACTTGGCTGTTTGGCATCTCTTGGTCTATTTCTAACTTTTTATCCTCCAATCTGTTTCCTCTCAATCTTCAATATATGTGCTCTCAGTATTTGACATATCTCATCATGGCTTGGGCTCTGATGCATAATTGTTGTGATGGAACTTGCTTGATGTGTGATTTGGAGGAGAATGAGTATGGGTGCTCTCTAGAAGTTTGATCTTTTTTTGGCAAAGATTTGTTCTGAGGCGATCAATTGCAATTTTATGATATGTGTACAATTGTTTAATTTCATTGATGTTTTGCTTTGGCCCAAATCCAGCTTCCTCTTTGTATGAGATGAATAGAGGAAGTGAGATTTTGAGGACCGTAAAATATGCTGGCCCAATTGTTTGATATGTACCGTGGAGGAGAATGATTGTCAGTGCTCAGTAGAAGTTTGATCTTTTCTAACAAACATTTTTTACTGAGGTGGTTGATTGGAATCATCCGATATGTATACAATTGTTTAGTTTCGTTTATGTTTGGCTTTGGCCCAAATCCAGCTTCCTCTCAGTACAAGATGAGCAGAGGAAGTGAGCTTTTGAAGACTGTAAGAGATGCTTCCCCTTGGTCGATTCCTTTAGGAAGTGGGTCAATAATGTGGTGTGATAGACAAGTAACTCTGGATGACTGTAATGACGATTTTGATGGCTGAGGGTGCTTTGTTTAAGATCCAGAAGGCAGAACTTGGCTCAAGATATGCTTGAGTAACATAAATGTTGAGTTCTTTATACATTTCCTTTTTGGCTGCAGGTTCTTACAGAGCTGAAACCATTTGTTGTACTTGCTGAGAAGCTTGGGAGATTGGCCGTTCAATTAGTTGGGGGTGGGAGTGGTGTAAAAACCATAAAAGTGACATATGCTTCTGCAAGAGCACCTGATGATCTTGACACTAGACTACTCCGTGCTATGATTACTAAGGGTATAATTGAACCCATATTCGATGTCTTTGTGAACTTGGTCAATGCAGATTTTACTGCTTAGCAGAGAGGACTAAGAATAACAGAGGAGCGGGTCATCTTAGATGGTTCACCAGAGAGTCCTCTTGAGTATATCCAGGTTCAGATTGCAAATGTGGAATCAAGATTTGCCAGCGCCATTTCAGATTCTGGGGAGATCACGGTTGAGGGGCGGGTGAAGGATGGGATCCCACATCACACAAAGGTGGGATCTTTCGAAGTGGATGTGAACTTGGAGGGAAGCATCATATTGTGCAGGCAAGTTGATCAGCCAGGTATGATTGGCACAGTAGGAACCATTTTGGGAGAAGAGAATGTCAATGTCAGTTTCATGAGCGTTGGTAGGATTGCACTGCGAAAGCAAGCCGTGATGGCAATTGGAGTTGATGACCAGCCCAGCAAGGAGACTCTGAAGAGGATCGGGGACATCTCTGCAATTGAGGAGTTCGTTTTCCTCAAGTTGTAATGTGGGTGTGAGTTATGGTACTACATATGTATGTCTTTCATCATTCATAGCCGCTGAGCATGATTTGCAAGTCTTGCTCTGCGATTTTGGCTGTGACATTCGTGTTTTGTAGTAGTATTGAGCTACAGCGGAACGATAATCAAGTGGTGCTGAGAGGAGGTTCTGTACTTTATTATGTTGCTTTTTGCCTGAATCAAATGCTCTTTTCCAATAAATTCATACAAGTTAAGAAGGTGAATACTTTGCCTCGATCCAGGATTCATGTTTCTCCTCCCTCTCCCCCCATAGTTATTTTTTCCCATTAAGTCCTTATAGTGGCTCTCATGAATTTCATGTTTCTCCTCATTTTGATTTTTCAGAATACAATAAGGTAATCATTTATACACCCAACCATTGAATGAACATTAACATCCAAAGAATCCCTGGAGTATGCAATAAGGCGGCATTGTCTAATGTCAAGAACAGTAAACAATGGGTAGGAAGACTGTCATGTGTAGTAGCAGAGATTCTACACATGACAACTCCTGGAATTTCTGCTTCAGTATGTTTTGCTGAAGTACAATAATAGTCTTGTTCATGCGGTGGCTTTCATCATGCGGAACCTCATTGCTATCATCAGCCATCACTACAAAGTAAAAGAGAGACGAAACTAAAAAACCTTTGCACTGTGAACCGCAATAAACTCTCGACTCTTTCTGACATAGCCTACAATCTCAGAGGATGTGATCCCCATTTGGCGCGGTACATGGCGCTTGACCGCAATATTAGATCAACAGCGGGGCAAGTAATCAGTATCTTGGAAGAGACAGCCTCGGTTCCACCTCCCAAATACTAAGTTCACGCTCAGAAAATAGTTTCATGAACCAGAAAGAAACGGGACGTGAGCCAGAGTTGTCGGACGCGAGAGATTTAGGTCAGTTCATCAAGACATCCAATATGAGTCTTCATCATTACAAACATTAGATGCGTGGGATGTCTTTGGGAAACATCACAACATTTAAGCACAGAAAATGTACATTCCATGTAAAGAACAATGATCAGGAGATACGCGCAATCAAAATTAATCGAACATTATAAAAACGAGAAAAACTAGTTGCATCACAACTTCAAACATCCCTCCGACAAATTCTGTAGTCGAAGAACGTTTCTTATTTATCAGAACATCCCTGTTGCGTACATGGAACATAAGTAAAAACTAAAGTAAACATAGCCATCAAGTACTATTTTGAGTGCCTGTGACCAAAACATATGGAAAATGAACCTCCTCAGCATCAGAGATTGACGCACTGATTATACGTACTGTACAGAGGTAGACGCCAAAGCCAACTTTAACTGCTAGTCTAATGTGCCGAAAGATACTTGTACCAAAGCGCTCTGCATCATCGGCTCATGATACTTGAACAAACTTGTCTAAAGCGGATGTATCCAAAGCTGCAAACTCCTTAATAGCCCCAAGCATAGCAAGTCCAAGTTTTACAGCGTCATCGTGAGTTGGTGCCTACAGCAGATAAATTTTGATTTGAATTCTTAATCCAATAAAATCATTTTTATGGTAGCTTGTGTAAGAGATTCCTCTACCTCAATGTTAAGAGGAAGAACAGGATCATAAAGCGAGAACCTCAGAAGGAACCATCCTCCAAACCCAGATACCCGGACCTGTTTAAGCAGCAATCAGACTAGAGATCAGCATCACATGCAAAATGCAAAGCTCACCCAGTGTCTTGCGCTATTCAGGGAGAAAAGAAGGGAGGAATTAACTAGATAGCATGATGGACCTGCATTTACTTTATAGTAAAATACTCCTCTGAGGTCACTAGTTCAGATATTATTTTGGTAAGCACACAGCATTTTGGTCAACTCATTGTGGACTATAATTTTGACTACTCTTGTAGATACAAATCAAGAACCAACATGGACTCCATTGTGACGTTTAACTCTCCTTCTTGCTCCCATCCCCATTGTGACGTTTAACTCTCCTTCTTGCTCCCATCCCCAAGAGCATTCAAAACGTATGTACTTTAATTGAGAATTAGAGCATTAACTTGTCTCCTCAGCATATGAACACGATAATACACAATATAAATAGCTGCTGAAATGATGAGGTCCAATCTATTAAGAATAACTTCATCGATTCAAAACTTACTCCTTTATAATTTATTGGAGCTTTCTGAAGCTTTGGGTCCAAATCAATAGAGTTCTCCAAGTGCTTCAACACTGCCTCTCCATAGTCTCAGAAAGATCTGTAACCTCTACACTATCAGGATCTTAGAGAAGGAAAAAGAAAACGACATTGCTAGAAACCAAGAAACCACGTACCCTCCCTTTAAGTCCGGATGACTCTGGTTGATCTTCAACCTCAATTCTACAGCAACGGCTGCTTCTTCTAGACCCTCTACCAAATCTGTCAAGACTCTGCTGCCGCTACCTACTCCTGAAGCTCGAGTTGAAGCAAGTTTGTTGAGAACTTTGACCTATAACAAAATGGGAAGTTATTATGACTCAAAGCTTTAAGCTCATGCATTGCAGTTGGGGGCATTTAGAATTCATCTCTGCAACGTCAACGCTCATCTATTTCAAAACTTTTAATAGCAATTTCCATCTCAAATTGTACTTTACACAATTAAATCACAGAGATCATGCAATTCGAAATAACACATACAGTGGCCAAAAATCTGAATGTTTTCTTTTTTGATAAGCAATTTAAAAAACATAAAATGTGTGAGATATCTCAGTGAAGGTATGGAGGTAACTTGATTCTCTTGACCAAGGGATGGTCGTTTGAAAGAAAAGAGTCAAGGTCTGCTTTCTACAGTCCCTCAGGAAACAATAGCAGTACCAGATGACAAAGCAAATAACTCAGTTTCACCAGGTTTAATACATGAGTTCTACGATGAATGAATAGGGGAAATCATTTCCAGGTGTCTTGAATTTTTATGCTGTTTTAGGAGATAAGCTTGCAATGCGCAGCTGAAAGTTGGATTCTCAAAGCTTTAGACCAAAGGACTTATGCTTAAAAAGTGAACTTTCTGCCAGGAGCTACGTTTACGAATTAAACCATCCAATATTGAGGAATTTCCATCTTAAAGGCAGATGCAATAACAATCTAAGAGCTCAAAAACCAAATAAACATAAGAATGCTACTTCTCAAAACAAACAAATACCTATGGTTGATAAACCTAGCAATGTTTCCAAAGGTCGTTGAATCCAAACAAAGAGCTTCATCATCCTTCACACACATTGAGCTCCAATCAGAATCAAGGAGCACCTGATAAGTACATTTCGCAGCGTCACCCTTCTTCAAATTTCGCTCATGCATTTCCTTGATGGTTAATATTTCACCTATGTACTCACATACAAATGCACCTTTAGGCAGTTCATCCAGTGCTTGCAGACCCCACCCTTTTCCTTCAGGCGTCATAAACACCTAAAGGACAAAATCAGTCACAAAAGAGTACAGGCTTAAGCTTAAGGGTTCCGAAACAAAGTCACTCACTGCAGTAGTAACTGGAACACTTTTAAGAATGATAACCACCACAAGGTCCAAATATGACAGTAGAGCTACAACAGGCAAAAGCTTTAAAATAACACGAAAACAATTCTTTACCTGCATATTATAACTTATGCCCCGCTGCACCACTCGATTGCCACAATGTTTACCACAACCACACTTTCTCCAGCACTGTTTGATAAATTTTCTCTTCAGGTGGCCCGTATACGGTTCTAAAATGTTGTTATCTTTTGACTTTTCTAGAGGGCATTCCCAACAATATAAGTGGTGGCTCTTTTTAGGATCGCGATTGACAGAAATACACTTCAACAAAAAAGCTTCCTTTACAAGACCTTTCACAGTGTATATAAACTCACCCCCATTTGCACATGCACAAGCACAGGGTACTGGACAAGGCAGGCAGTCACCATAACAATTTGAACAGCAATTCTCATTTCCAATCTCAGAAAGGGAGAAATTGATAGAAGCACTAGAGAAAGCGCGGCTATGAGGTATGTAGTGAAAGGATGGTGGACACTGCTCATCAATCTTGTTAACCCATGGGCTTCTTCAATCTGCAACAAAATGACATTTTTGGTCACCCTAAATCTATATCAAAAAGTGATGACAATACTCTGCTCTCAGAAGCATCAGAATTACCTTGCGTTTTCTCTTGACATGCAGGTCAGAAGTGTCATGCAAAATTGTGCTGTCAGGCATGAGATTTCACAAGCCTAGTTGTCTTCCCCGGAAGATAATTCAGCCAGGACCACTTGATGGAAGCAGCAAGGCACTTGACACTCCGAAGTGACCGCATGGCGTGAGTGACTTGAAAGGAAACCAAAGGGCTCACAATATAAGAAATCAACCGCACAGGTTCTACAAAACCAAGTCTTTTTTAGTGAGGGAAAAGCACTTTTTGTTGCTTCCCCTCTCACCCCTGAATTTTCATTTGCAGATATAGTGGGCAATCAAAGCCCAAAGTATCGTAACACGGGAAAATGACAGATCCTACATACACAAAACTTCCTTAGCCGACAAACAACGTGCACTTCTTTGATTTTCACAACAGAACCTATTTGCTTTCCCTCTCCGTTTCTGGCTATAGAATCTAACCTACTGTATCAAACCTGTCACGGCAGAGACAAGATTACAGGAACAGACAAGCTTACGCAATAGCACATTACCACAAAATTTGCTTGGCTAAGAAAAGCATAAGAACCACAGAAGGTGGAACAAGCACTTGGAATGTTTTAATGTTTTAGAACAAGCGCTTCGTACAATCAGCTGCACCACAGTAGCATGGCATTCTTTTCACCTTTCCATCAGGGCCAAAAACACTATCAAGCGCATAGCCATAGTCATACGTAAGCTCCTACAGACGAAATAACTGGGACTATATGACTTTTTTGGTAATTCCCCCATTCATTTTCTATTTCTACAAGTAATAAAAGCGCTAATACGAAAAATCCTCTCAATTATTATGACTCATGACTCGGCGAGGTCTATATGAGTGATATAACAGGAGAACTTTTTCCACAACTGAGGAATCACCTCGCTCACTGCAACAAATACTAAGAATTTGATTGATTTGGTGTTACTTAGCCGAACAAACTGAAAATATATAAAACCCTATGGCTCTGTCTTGTGAATTTATTTTTTGCCTTCTGATACAAAGCTTTAAGAGCGAAACGGATGGGCACCAGCTTACATGGACAAGGACAGAACATCCAGCAGCAACCTTTGCTTTAAGATTTTGTTTTGTTTTTTTATTTTTTCGGTCGTAGACATATTATATAGTTTAGATATTGCTGTTAAATTAAATCAACTACATGATCCTATATGCCCATGTGTGTTTATTAAGAAATTAGAAATCGAATTTGCTATTATAGTAATTTATGTTGATGATATAAATTAAGTTAATACCTTGAAAAACCCCAAACTAATACATTTGTAACAAATTTACCTCAAATTATTTTTTTTATCACGAAAAACTCCAAACTGATATATATTTGACAAATTTACCCAAAACTGATACACTTGTGACAAATTTACCCTCTGTTAATTTTCGTTAAATTTTATTCTCAAATTATTAAGTTAAATGACACGTGACAGTTGACCGATATACCAATTTAGGATATTACGCTCTGTTTGTTACAGTTTATAATTTTTGTGATTTTTTTTTGTAATATTAATCCAATTTAGCATAAGGTATATTTATCACAAATTTACCATTTTAGAGTTTTTTGCAATCGAATAAATTAGTTTTGGGTAAATTTATTATAAATGTATCAGTTTATGTTTTTTTTAAAATCAGTCGGAGTAAATTTGTCACAGCTATAACACTTTAGGGTTTTTTATGGTCAAAAAAATAATTTTGGGTAAATTTATTATAAGTATACCAGTTTGGAGTTTTTCAAAGTATTATTCTTAAATTTAATTGAAACTCTAAAAGAGTTAATTAAAACTACTGATTATTTGAAAATGAAGTTTAAACTCTGTTTTTTCTTACCTTTTTATTGACTGATTCTGAGTCGTCGCGCTGGAATGTCGACAGTGCTTGACAGACCTTTTTTAAACAAACGCGTCTTCTTGTAAAGTGCTTTTCACTTTCGGGCCCCGAAGTCAAATTGAAGCGACATAAGGGGAAATTGCTTAACATGAAAAAGTAAGCTCCTTGATTCCCGCACGATGTTATCCCAAAATAGTGAATGTCGAAAATGCCCACATCCTGTTAATAAATTTTACGCCCGTTAGATCAGGCGGACGGTCCCCGCTTCATCAAACGGTGCAAGTAAGTAGAGGTTCACGGGCACGACTTACATTCTGTCGGATTTTCTATCCACCCATTGTTTCCACTAGAATCACTTACCTCTATTCTCACTATATGTGGCAGGCTTCTTGAATCTTCATTTTACTTTTTTTGCCTTTGCCCAAGGTGGGCTGCTTTAAGAGAGATAACATGGATGATAAACTAGTTCGAGCGCTTTAAATGCGCAGCGAATATCATGTTTTAAAATGCCTGACAGACATGTTAATGGGCAAAGAATCAGAAGAATATCATCATCCAAAGTGAGAACTACAGTGGATCAATCGATGGCTTTTGAGTAAAGTGTGAAAGTATGAGATAGCGTCGCCTTCTAGGATTCGCGCCCGCGGATCCTGTGGAGGAGAAAATTCAAAAGAGTGTCAGTGGGGCCTGTAGGCATCTTGGCTGACAGCAGATTACTGTCGGGAAATCATCATACCTATCTGATTTTGACTTTTTGCTGTCGGAATCAATTTTGAACGAGAATTTGAAATAAAAAAAAAATATGAACCTTCATCCGAGAATAAAAAACAAAATCAAAAGTGCAGAGCCGTATCTCCTCTCTACTCTCTCTCTCTCGTCCTCTCATCTCCTCTGCTCATCAGTCTCATTCTCTCCCTCCTCAAGAACGGCGACGGCGACTGCTGCTTCTTCATCGTTGAAGGGCGTCGTTCAAGGTGAGTTCCCTTCTATGGGTGGTTCGGCGTCTACGACGGGTGGCGCTCGCTCGGCCAGCGACCCCTGGGCCCGAATCGGCGGGCGCCCTCGCCGAGCTGGCCGAGGGGTCGCTCGCGAATTGTGAATTTTGCCATTCCTGTTCCCTCGTTTCCGCTTCTTCTTCTTTTTGTTTCCTTTAATTTTTAATTTTTTTTCTCTCACTTTTTGATGATCCTGTCTTTATCCGCTGCATTTGCTATTGGATTTATGGCGGACACCGTCTTCGCGACCCACTCCCGGCTTCCCCTTCTTCTTTTTCCTAAATCTTGGGAGGTTTCACGCCTTCCCTCCAGCTTCAACGGCACTCCTGTCCCCACTGGATCCATTTCCTTCCAGTCGAATCTAATCTTTCTCTTGCTCCTGTTAAATTTGCCGCTCCCGGTTTTTGTGGCCTCTAGTAACTGTCGTTGACACTATCTTTTGCCATATAATATAAAACTCATTTACAGGAAAACCGCCAGCCATTGAAAGGAGCCCCCAAGCCTCTCCTTCACTCACCACCATCTGCGGCGGCGGCGCTGTGATCTCCGGCATCGCTCCGTCGCAGCTAACGGCAACTGCTTTGCCGTCGTCATACATGCATGAAGCTGCGTATCTTTGTATTCCTCCTTCACACGGATTGAATCCGTTCCGCCGTACAGAGACGCCACGGCATCGTCGTCTCTGGCTCGACAGTGCAAGGAGCTCCGGAACACTGCTGCCGCCGCCGTCCACATGTAAAGCCGAATCGAGCGGCTTCGACGGCTTCTCTATTTCAATTTCGATTCATATCACCGGGGTTGCTCCGTTGATGTCTCCGTTCTCCGGCGACCATCTATATTTTTCCTGCTCGTTAGACGTGGGATGTCGATTGAAGCAAAAGAATTTTGAAGCTTGATTGATGTTAGATGGCATGAGCTTGCAGTGGTGGTGATGTGTGTGATGTGTAGGATTGATGTTGTATGTATACTAAAGAATTTGCGCATTTGATAGAAGCCAAGCTCATTTGTACATCGCCCGTAGATGTCTTGTTTCAATCTTCAAAGTGCAGGTTGAGTGGCTGCAGAAACTTGATTGCATTCCCATTTACTCATATTTTGATGATTTTTTTTTTCCGTTTATGATCGAGTTAGTATTACATACAATGCTCTTTGTATTTCGGTGAATACTAGACCGGCAATCAGTCGCAGATTTGCCGTTCCAACAGGGCTTCGCTGTCTTGAATTAGAAGTTCTTCCCTGAACTTTGAAGGGGGATGTGTTAATTTCATTGTTGTGTGACCTTGGCGCACGTCGATGCAGGACTCAGTTTTTTTTTTTTTTAATCCTCCACTGTTCTTAAGGTGAAGTGCATTACGCAGAGGGGATAGCAAATGGGTTTTGCCCGACTTGTGGAAACTTGTTGCAGTACGAATTGCCTCATAGGGACCGGCCAGCCAGATTTTTCTGCCCAACTTGTCCCTATGTTTGTAATATCGAGAGCAAGGTAAATTTGCTTTGTTCCTGTTGTTGCTTGGCCCTTGAACGCATCTTTGGCATGACTTTTCTACGACCACGGCTTTGGTCGTCTCTGCAGGTTAAGATAAAGAGGAAGCAACATCTGGTGAGGAAGAAGATGGAACCCGTGTTCTCGGAAGAAGATAGGAGAAATGGACCCCAAACCGATGGCAGTCTGTCTTTCTTTCCCTTTCATTTCCCGAGTTCTTTCTGCACCTGTCTTGGCTTGAATAAGCTAATGGATAAGAGATAAATTAAGCCTATAAGGTCACTAAAGATTTCACGGTTGATGAAGAGAGTATTTTCTTGAATCTTATGAAGAGTTCTTTTTCTTAAAGCAGCTCAGAAGTTAGGTAAATAAGAAAGGGCAGCAGCCTTTCTCTCCTTTGATAGTGGTGATGAAGCAATAAGGCTACCAAGACAAATCTGTAGTCTGTTATCCTTGTACGATCTCCCTGTGTTCCAACTGCCAATGATTGTACGTGGACAACCAAAGAATAAAACTAGCAATAAGAAAACGACATTGAGAAACTGGGTTCAACTGTGCAAATCCATGTTTTCATCTTTGTTGAGATGAAGAAAAGCACATACTGCTGTTGTCTAGTTTGCCGATTGTCTTTGGAGTTGGTATCCTGATATATTCAGGTACTTTATTTTTATACCTTGAGAGATGTTGTTAAAGGAATCAGATGTTATGCTTCATATTTGGTTGACCTGAGAGTTGAGATTCTTGGCATTGTATAATTCTAAAAGCTATAGTATCATAGTATAGCTGTCATGTTGCTGTTTAAGTTGGCCTTAAGTGCAACATAACTACGTTGTCACTTGTTCTTATTTGTCTGACATACATTGATATTTGTTTGATCATCGTACACTATGTTTGGAGTGGTGGGGTTGTTGATTCGTTTTCCATTTGCAGTGACATGCCCACACTGCGGCCATGGAAAGGCTATCTACCATCAAGCCCAGATACGTTCTGCTGATGAGCCGATGACAACATTCTATTGGTGCCTGAACGAGAAATGCAAAAAGAACTGGCGGGAGGATTGAGCTCTCGGTGCCACAGTCGCAAAGCCAATTCAGTACCCCGCGTGGCCTAAAGGCAGGACTGGAAATCATGTTCAACTGGTATTTGGGCCTTGTAGAAACCGTGATCTCGATGTTTTATCCTTTCCCGGATGTTGCATGCGAACATAATTTGTCTTCTTCGGCGCCTGTCTTCACTTGAAAGAAACAGATTGAATTAGGAGGGAAAAGAAAGCATTCTCTCCTTTGGATTCCTCATCCTGGAACATGAAAAGTGAACCGGACAGGCATGAAAAACAGCACATGTGACGGGGATAGTGGCTTGTCATTTGTTGAGTGCACTTGTGGGGTTGATGTTGCTGAATAGGATTTGCACATTGAATAGCTTTATCTGGTTTTTTTCTCCTAACCCAACATTCTAGGGTTCTATAGAGATCGGATAGATTACCATGTTAATAGGTTCAGATTTGAGCACCCTCGTAAGAATCTCTTCGATACAATCATAGGGCTTCCAATCATAGGAGAGCGATCAACTTATGATGCGACCTCATTGAGTACCGGTTTTGTTTTTTTTTGGGTCTGTTGAGTGCCCAGGTTAAATAACTGCCTGTACACATTCCCTCGAATCATCATCATTTAGAATGCTATTGGTGAGTGCCTGTACACATTCCCTCGAATCATCATCATTTAGAATGCTATTGGTGGAGTACTCAATGACTCGAACCTCGCAATGAAAGGAGTTAGCTGGAAAGAAGTTATGTACAGTACAGATCTGTACCATTCCAATCGCTAATGACATAGATTTCATTAAGAGATGGGATTTGATCAACAGGTAACCTTCCTTGTGTGTGTATTGATTCTGATGATAAGCTTTCTAGGTGTTATTCTTGGAGCAAATATGTTTGGACCATATTTCATCAGATTCAAAAACTTATAAGAGATTCTAGTTCTCCATGTTCATGATTGGATTACGTCTTGATAATCAAGGACAATGGTATAAATTATATGGTGATTATCAAGATAATGCACTCCATCATCAATCAATATGAGAAGATCTCAAATTTTTGCAATATGCTCGGATTACATGAAGCACAACGGCTAGGAATTTGGCTTAGATTTCTTTCTACCTACTAATTGTCCAAGAAGGATGATTATCACGCAATCTTTTCCTGTTGAATGATCATAATTCTTGCAACAATCAATTTGAGACGGGATGCACTTTCCAAGCAAATACCTTAACTTATGGAAACCTACTCTCTATTGGATAGGTCGCAGAATTAAGGGAGATTCTATTCTTAGCATCTTAGGAGTGATTAGATCTTCCAGATTCATTCAGGTCCAACGGGTTGATTGGATTAATGATCCTCAGAATTTATGTCCAATGGTCGGCTTTGAAAATGAGAAGTACTAAAGGAGATCATGATGTTGAAGAAAAAACAAGAGAATTGAGGCAGAAGAACACCACAAGTGCCATAACTTGGCACGCCGGGACACTTAAGTGCCATAACTTCCAAACGGTACACTTAAGTGCCACTTTTTTTTTCAAGTGGGACACTTAAGTGCCACCTCCGGCGACCCTTGCCGGAAATCATACGTGGCACTATTTTATTACTATTTTTGCCAACGTGGCTCGCCGGAGAGCTGAGTCGGCGCTCAGTCACCAGAAACGACGTCGTCTCCATAATAAAAGCCCCAAATCTTCCAAAAACGACGTCGTCTCCCCAAATGCCCCAAATCTAAAACCCTAAATCGGCCAAAATCCCTATTGAAGTGCTCGAATTGAAGTCTCGAACCCTAATTTTCATTTGCCCAAAATTCCTTCGTCGAATCTTGGAAATGGAGAGCAGGACTCGCAGCAGCGCCTCAATTTCCTCTCATCGAAGCGAAGGAGAAGGCCAGCATTTCTGTTTTTGTGGGTTACCGAGTCCAAGAAGAACATCGTGGACTCAAATCAATCCTGGGAGAAGATTTTATGGATGCGCCCGATATAAAGAAGCGTCGAAGTGCAAATACTTCAAATGGATTGATGAGAAGTTCTCTGACCGAGCCACAGAGGTGATATTGGATCTACTTCATAAAAGACAGCAATCTTCATCTGTGTTCGTGGACGACTTGGACGATGTTGACTCAATGCAAGCTCAAGTGTCTTCAGTGAAACTTTCGAAGAATGAAGTGTCAATGCACGCTCAAGCATCTTCAACTAAACCTTTCAAGAATGAAGTCCCAATGATGAAGATTGAACGAAAGTGTTACCAAGCGTGTATTATGGTGTTGTTTTGTTGTCTATTGTACTTTATGATGAAATGTAAAGTACTTGAGAATGAGAAAAAGTTTCTGCGACTGCCATAGTTAAAAATGGTGTTGTTCTGGATTAAACGTTGGGTTTTTTCTTTTTGAAAGATGCGAAGAAGTTTGTGTTGTGGAACAAGATCATTGTTGCTTTGTTGTCGTTTGTGCTGTGGTATGGACTTGCCATAAGTTTACCATCATCTTCTCTGTTTTGATGCAGAATCATCTTCTCTGTTTTGCAATGCAGAATCATGTTCTCTGTTTTGATGCAGACCGACATATACACAAGACAAACATGAGTCATTACCCGAGTGCCATAAGTTGTATTCAGTAATCACGTAAGTGCTAGTCGCGATGAAAAAAGGATCACTTTAGTGTCAAGTTATTGTTAAAGTGATCGGTTAAGTGTCACTTGTAGTTAAAAGTGAACAGTTAAGTGCCAAGTTTTTTTAGAATAGGATCAGTTAAGTGCCAATTTTTTTGTCGGTTTTCTGTAAAAATTGCGCCAGCCACCAGCACCGGCGACACCACCAACCATCACCACTATCCACACTACACACTAGGCGCTCCAGCCACCACCATGCTGGTGGTGTTGCTGCACAAGATACTAGTGCAAGGCTCAGCTTGCACTAGTTTGCACCAGTACACATGGTGTAAGATGTGCAAACTGCACACTTGTACCAGGTGTAGGTGCAGCTGCTTAAGCCTATAACCCCCACCACAAACCAATAATCACCAGGCATCACCATCAGCCACACCAGCACCCCAGCCACGACATTAGCACCCCACCAACAAACTGACTACCACCTACCACCAAACATCACCATCCACCATCACTAGATACACCAGCACTCCAGCTATCACCACAGAACACCAACAGCAGCAGCAACAAGTAAAAGCCAGAATCCATGATAAACAACAACATAAATTGACAAGCAGCGCAAGATCATTTCATTGATATTAATATCATCAAGTCTGAGTCTGACAACATTCATTTCATTGATATTTCATCAAGTGTGAGTCTGAGTCTGACAACATCAATGAATGACAAACTAAAGAAAAAAAACAAAAGATAACCATCGATGCATAGACTTTCTATATGCACGACAACATCATCGTTTACATAACTGTTTTTACTCCTAAGCTCCACAAATCCTATCACATCTCATCTCATCAATCAATATGCACGACACCCCCTGTTCGTCCTCCTTTCGATGGGCCTTTCACTTGATTCATAATTCTGGCACTCTTTCTAACTGGACGTGCAACTTCTTCTTCAACCTTCTCAGTATCCACTGACTCAGATGGAGCTGCAAATGTCATAGGCCGAATTGAATCAAAAGGAGCTGGAGCTGGAGCTGGAGATGGAGCTGGAGCTGGAGCTCGAGCTCGAGCTGGGTTCTTTCTCTTATTTTTTTTTGGCACAGTTGATGTTGATGTTTTCTTCTTTTTTGTTGGTGCAGCCGTCGATTCTTGAGTTGGGCCTGAGATAAGAACTTCTGAACTTCTCCCAGGCTACAAAAAAACAATAAATTGTTAGCAAAAATCTACAGCATAAATTAAATTAAATGCAGCCAATAAAACTTACATTGAGAATGACTGTTCCAGTAGGCTCATCTGTATACAGGCCATAGCCATATTGTCTGAACCTCTTCCCAAGTGCCCCTCTTGTTTGAATAGGGGCGTCACTTTCAGGAACTTGTGATTTGTTGCCCCTTTGTCCTGCTTTCTTGGGCCCTTTAACTACAGCCGAGGCTTGTTCGACCCATTGTGTTGGGCGTCTTCTAGATGGCCTTTGTGTACCTGCCCCTTCACCTGGCCTTGTTCTAGTTGTCCTTCTGTGTAGCCCTTCAACTTCAGTGACACCTCCTTCTGTTTGGCCTTCTGGTGGTACTGGTGGTGGTACTTGTGGTGCCCCTTGCAGTGATTCTTCTGGTGGCTCCTGTGATGATCCTTGAGGTGGCTCCTGTGATGATCCTTGAGGTGGCTCCTGTGATGACCCTTCAGTTGGCAGTTGAGTTCGAACTTGCTTTCTTCGAACCTGAGAAAGAGGCGAAAAGATACCATAAATATAATATCGAGACATATAATAATAAAAACTGAATACAAATTGATTGAATTTAGCACTGGGTATTTCTTTCGCTGCTGAAGAACAGTCGACTGCACTGGCCGTGATGCTGCTTGGGTCAATCCTTCAGCTGGCCGTGATGCTGCTTGGGTCAATCCTTCAGCTGGCCGTGATGCTGCCACTTGGGCCAATCCTTTACCTGGCTGTGTTCTACCTTGCCTTCTTCGAACAGGCTGTTCAGTTTCATGACTTACTGAGGTTCTTCTTGTGACCTAACAAACACATTACATACAAGGCCAAATAGGATATCATTATGTACATTTTTATGATAAACGACAAGAAAGCAACATAAACATAAAATAAATTTCATGACTTACCGGGGTTCTACTTGTTGACTGAAGAACAGTCGACTCACTTGGCCCTGCTGTGTGCATTTCTCCAACTGTCTCTTCACTAGGCCCTTCACCTTGCCTCAACCGTTGTTGCTTCCTCAATTGACAACCTTTAATATTGTGGCCTGTTAGGCGACAATAAGAGCACGTGATCTTTGCACCCTCCCTGCTCATTCTTTGCTGACCCGAGACCTCTCCCTCCGCCATTCTTCGTCTTCGTTTTGTCCTTCCAATTGTCTTCTTCAGTGGCAAAGGTAGAGGTGCTTCACGATCCGTGGGCTCCCAAAACTTGCTACTTCTAATTGGCTGCATCATGAACTGATAGGAAGCAAGATACTTTGATTTATGGTACCAATCATCGATGTAATCATCTATATTGTCGCCCTTCAACTGGATGGCACATATGGCATGTGCACATGGAATTCCACTTACTTGCCATGATCTACATGAACACTTCCTACTTCCTAGATTGACAACATACTTATCTGCACCCTTCATTATCTCATATCCGTCATCTCCATTCCAAATGGGATGACAATGCGTACTTGCAGCCAAGTTGTCATCCAATTTCTTCACAATCCTAGGACCATATTGTCTTGTCCACTTTGCAGCCTCATCTCTTTGTTTCTGCAGCCGAGTCATAACCGCAACTCGTATATCTTCAAGCATTGAGATGACTGGTTTGCATCTGGCATCTATTATCTTCGAATTAAATACTTCACAAATGTTGTTGTCGACGTTATCGCACTTGAACTCCTCACTGAAGAATGCCCTGCACCAATGCTTCGGTTCTAGTTGAAATAGGGTAGCACAACCTTCCTTTGTCAACTGAAGCAGTCCTTCTTTGGCTATTCTAAAGTCAGCCATGTTTGCACTCTTTGCTAATTGCCAAAATTGCAATTGCAGCTTATCCCCTTTATAGTTCTTTGCCCAATTTCCGTATATGTGCCGCGCACACATTCGATGTTCAGCATGGGGCAACAACTCGGCTACTGCCGGAACCAATCCCTGCAATAATTCAAAGTAAGAAATATTATAGCAAATTACATGTTCATATTACAAAGCAAAGCAAAGCAAACTATTGACTAAACTTTTCAAAAAGCAAGCATTACCTTCTGTTGGTCACTCGTGAATGCCCACCCTTCCCCGTTTGTTATCTCCAAGTCAGCCATCAGATTTTTCAAGAACCAAGACCAATTGTCCTTGTTCTCAATCTTTACAATAGCCCAAGCTAGTGGGAACATTTGGTTATTCGCATCTCTTCCAATCGCTGCCAACAATTCTCCCTTGCACAAGCCCTTCAAGAAACAGCCGTCCAATCCTATAATCCGTCTACAACCAGCTAAAAAACCTCGTCTGCATGCATCAAAGCACACATAGAACTTATCGAACTTGGTCCCATGATCAGGAAGTGGTCTCTCAATCACCTCTACATACACTCTACTTGTAGGGTTTTGCAGCCTACACTCCCAAGCATACTCCCACACCTGCCCATATTCCTTAGCATACTGACCAATAAGTACCTTTATCACCTTTTGCTTTGCTCTTTTGCACTGATTCCTAGATACATTGATGCCTACACGCTCCTTCACCAGCATCCTAAAGTTAGCAAGTTTCAAGTTGGGCATCACCTTGATCAGATCGAAGAAGTGCTTCGACAACCATGAACTTGTTACCCTTTTGTTTTGAAAATTAATGGAACAAGTGTGTTCCTCTTGGTAGGCTCTAATCTGAAAAGACCCACTCTTCTTAACAAACGCACCGTAAATCTTCCATGGACAGTTTTGCTGCGAACACCTAGCTCTTACAAATTTCTTGGTATTTCTAATGAAATCAATATTTCTTTGTGCAGCAATGGAAGAACTCAGTATAGCTTCCCTAAATTGTATCGCATCATGGAATTTCATACCTACTGACAAAGTAGGAGATGCAACAGATGGATCATAGGAAGGAAACTTACTTTTCCTTCTACGCACAGCTCGTTGATCTTCTTCAACTTCGTCCTGGGAAGTTGCGGTGTCGATGCTTTCTTCATAATCTGTCTCCAGGACCTGGCCAGCAACACCAACATCTGCAGGGCCTTCGTCTCTGTTTGGATGAACAGCTACATGCAAAGTTGCAAATCTATCTGACAAAAAGTCCCTTTGTTTTTTCCTTGACTGTGTAAGCTCCTCATCGTCGGCGTCACTTAAGATTAACAAATTTTCAGCTTCAGCAGCCAACCCTTCATCGTCATCGTCACCCTCACTGGATTCAGCTACTTCCCAATCTAATTCAGTGATGGTGACATCACCCATGTCACAATCGCTCTGGTGAACAGCATCTGCGCCCCTCTCCTCCCCATCCTGTCCATCATGACCTACTTCATCTCCTCCTTCTCCTACTTCGGTGGTATCTGTGTCATCATGTTCGTCCTCACTATTGTTTTCAACAAACACTTTCGCCTCTTCGCCATGAAGATAATGATATAAGACATCCCTAAAACCATTATCATCTTCCAAAACTCTCAAACCATCTCTCAAGCCTTTCCCAGGAACACAGTACAGTAACTTTTGTACTCTACAAGGCAAAAATGTCACTATATCCCTAACAAATCCAATATAAGATGCCTTCTTTATATCTACAAAGATAGTACCCTCATTCCCCCCCTCATACTCCCACTCATCCTCCCCAATCACAAAATCTCCACCGTAGTAAACGATGACAGCAACATAGTCTTTATGCGCCATTTCTGCAACAAAAGAGGACAAATATACAATTAACTATTTTGGGACCACATTCACAAAGAACAGACAATTGCAAGTGGAGGTCCCCACACTCTTTATTAAAGAAAAGAAAAGAAAAGAAGAAGAGAGAGGGAAGATGCGGTCGTCGACAGCTGCAGCTTGAAAACAACAGGCCTCAGGACAAGGACAAATAAAAATTAAGATGGGACCCGACAACTGCTTTGATTATGCCGTCGCATTTCTTTAAAATATGGAGAGATTCCTCAGCATGGGTCCTCAACAATGCAATTTATTAAACAAATATCCAGAAGTCCCCATCCCCACAACCTTCGATTCTCACATGTGCAAAGTCCAATACTCTGAACCCTAACAATCACCAATCATCGCACATTTCACATCCGACCACTACAAATTACTTTCGCACATCACAATTCAACACCCTGAATGAATCACACATCACAGTGGATGAGGCGACGTCGAGCCCTACACTGAGCCCTAATTTCCCCCCCCTCGAGCCCTACACCGAGCCTATATTTCAATGCCGCTCCTAAACTGTCAATTTGAACCCCCCAATAGGATTGTAGCACTACATCTCAGCCATTAAATCTCACATCAAGCCTGACCTTTCCCAGCCGACCCCCAAATTTGAAGTCCGAGCCCTAATAAACGAGTCGGAGCCCTAATTTCACCACAGGGGAGAGGAAGAAGAGAAAAAACCTGAGCAAATCGACGACGGCGAGCGATGACGGCGCTCGACGACGGCGACCGACGACGCCGACCGACGACGGCGACCGACAAAGGCGAGCGACGACGGCGAGCGATCACCTGCGAACGGCGAGCTGTGAACGGCGATGGATGGATGGAGAGGACGTCAGACCTACTGTGAACCGACAAAATGTTAAATTCCAAATAAACGAACGACGTCGTTTTGTTTGGCCAAGTGCACAGTGGATGGGGCGACGTCGTTTTCCTCCTCCACGTCTGCTTTTTTTAAAAAAAAAAATTGCCACATCAGTTAAGCTTGTCGCCGGAAAATGCCACGTCTGCATTTTGGCCGGTTTTTCGCCGGATTGGCACTTAAGTGTCCCATTTTACTCCGATGATGGCACTTAAGTGTACCATTTTAAAGTTATGGCACTTAAGTGTCCCGGCGTGCCAAGTTATGGCACTCCAGGTGTCCCGACCTCAGAGAATTGAAGTCCAAAACTTCCGAAGTTCAAGAGAGCTTCGTCCTTACATACTCATCTTTGTGAGATTAATTTATAATTACTTAGAGGTTGTTGTTGGAGTGTGAGATCAGAAAATTCGATTGTACTTAGACTCCGTTCGTTTCGCGGAAAATAATTTTCGAGAAAATGTTTTTCGGATTTTCTGGTATTCATTTCACGGAAAATGAATTCCTTAAGGAAAATGTTTTCCATCAAAGGAAAAAAGTCTTCTAAAGTAGGAAAAAAATGTTTTCCACTTTAAAAAAATGGAAAAAAGTGGAAAACATTTTTTTCACTTGATCTCTCCTATCCCACACCTATACAAATCCTTACTTCCTCCTCCCCTTTCTTCTTCTTCTTTTCTTTTTTTATTCTAATTATTTTTAAATTTTCTTTTTCTTTTTTAATTCATATTTTTTTTTAATTTCTTTTCCTTTCATTTCCTTTTTCTTTTTCTTTTCTTTGTTTCTCATATTCTTCTTTCTTAGCTAATACCTCAAGCTCGTCGATTTCAAACTCATGTTCATTGATCTAGCGAGCCTCAAGCTTGACGCTCATGCTCGCCAATCTAGTGAGTAAAAAATATTTTCCTTACCAAACACCGGAAAATATTTTCCGAAACATTTTCAAATTTTAGCCGAACAACAGAAAATATTGTCATTTTTCGTGAAATGAACGAACCCTTGCTCGAGTCAAGAGTACTTAGTTATTGTAACCCCTGATGGATTCACTAGTAACATCCACCTAATATGCTGTTAACTTGAAAGAATGGACGTAAGCTTATCCTAAGCTAAGTTGAACCACTATAATTGTTATGTGCAATTTTTTATATCTATTAATCTCTTATTTACTTTGTTGCACCATAGACAATTTAGGGTCTTGCTAAGAGAATGGCATTGTTATTCTCTGAGAATAATGGTGCCTTGTGAACCATAGATTCCCATTCAATGGGTATGGCAACCAACAAAACGAATTTGGAAAATAAATCATGATAAAAAATTCTCATATATTGAATAATAATTGTTTTTCCATTAAGAAGATGAAAATTCCTATTTAACCCATTAATACATTACATAACTACTTAAATATAAATCTCCATTCTTTTGGGAAGTACTTGCGAAAATATTTTCACTAATTCTAAATATAATAAAAGTCAATTAGCAACCCACACATGCATTTTAACTTAATTTAATGAGATTTAAAAAAATTACCAAATAAGTGGAAAATTTGAAAGTTGGCTAGCACAATAAAAAAGTGAGGTTGTACAAAAGAAAAAAGCATCAAGGTAAAAAATTTTATTCAAAAAAATTTAATATACTTAAATTTTTAATATAAAATTTATTTTTAATTAGTCACAAGATAATCCTGATTATGATTACTGAGTTAACTTTGCATAACTCGGTCGGCGATGGCTTTAAGTTATGTAAATTATGCATTCAACTCTTTATTTTGACAATTATATTCATTTTGTTCATTGACGAATATTTTCATTCAAGATTGCGAGTGACTAAAATGTTTAATCATATAGGTATTGTTAATAGAAATCCAACGTTTATTTTGTCTTATAGTAAAAATATTTAAACACTTCTCTCTAAATTCTGCGTAAAGATATTTCACGTTGATGATGTTTTTGATAACTACCTTCTTCCTTTTTTTTTTTTTTATTTAATTTGATTATTTTTAATTTTCGCATATTCGCCTATTCAGGTGATAATTCTAACCCTCTCGAACGCGGCCGGCAAGATCAGCGTGCGATGTTTTAGCCGGCACTTGCCAGGGGGCCCCACCCAGCACAACCGTTGGATCTGGTGGTGACTTGGGCCCACCCAATCCTCTCCGCACACGTGTCGTCGCAACCGACGGACGTCGCGACGACTTTGCTGACGTGTCCTGACGTCTCCATTATTGACCGCCGCCTCCTCCTCCTCCTCCTCCTCCCTGCTTTACTCTCAGTGATCAGCAACTCGGCGGAATTCTCGGCGATTTTCCCACGCGCTTTCTCGAGAAAATCCCCCCTGCCGGCGCACGGAGATGGAGCCGGCGAAGCGAGGGAAGGCGGCGGCGGCGCGCGGCGGCGGTGGCCGGCCCCGGCGGAAGGCCGATCTGGCCGCCGTGCTCCGGAAGTCGTGGTACCACCTGCGGCTCTCGGTCAGGCACCCGGCCAGGGTCCCGACCTGGGACGCCGTCGTGCTGACCGCGGCCAGCCCCGAGCAGGCCCGGCTCTACGAGTGGCAGCTCGGCCGGGCCAAGCGCATGGGCCGGATCGCCGCCGCCACCGTCGCCATCGCCGTGCCCGATCCCGACGGCCAGCGCATCGGCTCGGGCGCCGCGACGCTCAACGCCGTCCGCGCGCTCGCGGAGCATTACCGGGAGCTCGGCGTCGGCATTGCTCCGGAGGTAGCTCCTAGTTTCTCGCCAGGGCAGTACTGCGACAGTTCCTTTTTTTTTGTATCATATAATTGCAAGCAGAGGTGATGTAAGATAACGATCATAGCATTCTGTACTGAAGCTACATGAATGTGTCTAGTCTGCTCCGTCTGAAGTGGCGTGTCTGTTTGGTTTTCAGCATTTGCATTACACCCAAAGCCCATTTCCATAGTTGAACCAAACCCACCCTTAATCTATGAGATGCTTAGGTGGTAAGAAGGCTTAGATTGTACTGAGTTGTTTGATGTTTCAGTTAACCAGCCATGGTGCTAGTGTTCTTAACTTCATGATTAAGAGTGTGCTGTGCAAGGAAGTGTGACTTCTCATTACCAGTATGTCTTTTGTTAAACGTGAGCATGGCCTTCATGGCTGTTTATTGTGCTGAGCACTCCTCCTAACTTGTGTAGTCTATACTCTTTAGCGTGCGGGCTTTAATGAGGGAAAATGAATAGGTGGAAGCTACAAATGAAAACAGTAATGGATCTACTGTCCCAATGGGAAGGTCGGAGGAAGAATTTCCTCACTTGCAAATGGTAGACTTCATATCCAAGAAGCATATACTACTTCTTCATGCTGGAGGTGACTCTAAAAGGGTCCCATGGGCCAACCCTATGGGAAAGGTATTTCTGCCGCTTCCATATTTGGCAGATGATGACCCTGACGGTCCTGTTCCACTACTTTTCGACCATATACTTGCAATTGCTTCTTGTGCAAGACAAGCCTTTAAAGATCAAGGTTATTTTTCCTTCTTCTGGCTTGTAATATTTTTAAATACTTAGTGAAGCAGGGCAGGGTGGTTTTAGTTCATTCAGCTTGTCTGGTTAAGTAATAGTGTAGGCAGACTAAAGTATAGTTTCTGCTTTGATTTCCTGATAGTATGTCAACTTGTGCAGTTATTTTGAAAGTGAATGGTGGCCATTGGAGTAATTTTGTTTTTAGAGTTAATGAGCACTTCACTGTATTAATGACATCCTGACAATACTTCTTATTGGTAGTATCATACACAACCCTTACTGCACTCTTGATGCTTTTACTTTACTCCGATTTTACGCAGGTGGCTTATTCACTATGACTGGGGATGTTCTTCCTTGCTTTGATGCGTCCACTGTGGTTCTTCCGGAAGACTCATCCTCGATTGTGACTGTTCCCATCACCCTTGACATTGCCTCTAATCATGGTGTAATTGTGGCTTCCAAAAGTCATGCTAAAGATGAGGCTGTTCATTTGGTCGACAATCTCCTGCAGAAACCTAGTGTCGAGGAGCTAGTTAATCATGAAGCAATTCTAGATGATGGAAGGACTTTGCTTGACACAGGACTTATAGCAGTCAGAGGTAAAGCTTGGCGGGAGCTTGTCATGCTTGCTTGCTCTTGCCAACCAATGATATCGGAACTTCTGAAGTCTAAAAAGGAGGTTAGCTTTTATTTTGGTTATATGTCATTTCTTCCTGGGAAATCTAGTATTCCCATCCATGAGATTTTAGCTACTGGATTTGCCGAGGCACCATATGTATAACGTGAACAAACCATTACATCTAACCACTCTCTTTCCTTTCTGAACAATTGAAATTTGTCAAGATGTGGTTTTCTTTTTTATCTGTTTTTTATTTATTGTGAGAGCTTGGAGAGTTATGCGTAGACTTTTTAATATTTATAATAATTTCCGTAAATGGAGAAATTTGAGCACTTCTCTGATGTGTACTTATCGGTTACTCACACCCTCTATCCATGATAACTTGTTTTCGAGACTCTTCCTTAACTATTGGTATTATGTTATATTTCACTCTTCCCTTAATGTGATCTATGTGTTGGAGATCTTTGTTCTGAGACATTTTATATGTAAACCTATAAATTAAGCTGCTTCAAAGTTCTCCAAAAAATTTTGGAGATGTTGCAAAATTTGGGCTATATATATGGGTGTCTAAGGCTCTACGAGACCCAACTAATCCCTATTGATTGTAACAATGCCCCTCCCTACATCCACCAGGTGATCAACAAAGTACAAATGTATGTGCTATTGTGAATGGCCCAAGAGAATACTGTCTTGTGGTGATTAAAAGCCAGTTTTTAAGCAAGATAGGCAAGCATGCTTGCTACCCTTTGCATTCAGATCCAACTGTATCTTATCATTCCTCTTTATATGAAAAGTTGCAATGGGTGTTGCCTTCAGATCGCTATATAGATTAAGATGTGTTAATCAGTTTAATAAGATTTTTGTCGACTTTCGTGTTTGTTGACGTGGTTGTTTGTCCATACTTCTTTGTTGGCTTCCCTTTGTGACCGTTACAGCCATGTCCAATTACTTGTTCTTGGTCACCACATCTCTATCACCTATCACTGTTCATTATATCAGGGCTTTATCTTTGCTGAAAGCCGGCAATTCCACAATTTCAGCCTATCTCCTTTTATTTTTCACTGATGCATTATCTCCTCCTATATTGTTCTCCTACATTGAAATTGTCTAATTTTGTTTTAATTGTATGTTTCTGGACTCATCTCAATAACGTGCTTTCTTTAATTTGTCTATAATTGATGTCTAGTGATGTCCGGAAATGTATATGCTTTCCTAATTGGTATATGGGGTATTATCTTCGTGAATATTTGACCATCATGATTGGATATTATGTCTACTTTCCTTCCAATGCCCTATTCTTGCTCTCTTCTTTCTATTTTCATTAGTGTTGTCTAAACTCTGTCTGAACATTTGGTACTGAGCATCTTCTTTGAAATGTAAAATCAACTAAACAATTGATGATCAACCACCATCATGCAAGTTAAGCGTGATACTGCTTTTTGCTTTATGGAAAAAAAAAAAAAAACATGCAGGAAAGCTTGCTTCTTGAATTTCATTTCTGTCAAAATGATGGCAAATGTGAAACTAGTGTGTTATAATCTCATGCAGTTGAGCTTATATGAGGACTTGGTGGCAGCTTGGGTACCGGCAAAACATGATTGGCTGCAACAACGACCCTTGGGTAAAGAATTAGTTAGCAGATTGGGAAAAACCAGAATGTTCAGCTATTGTGCTTGTACGTCACATCTCATTTCCAGTTTCAGCGACTACTTCACTTTGAATGATTTCTATAGGCATTGTTTACAGCATCATGAACTATTATTCTGCAGATGAATTGTCATTCTTGCATTTCGGAACATCTGGTGAAGTCCTAGATCACCTAAGTGGGGTTGGTTCGGGACTGGTTGGTCGAAGACACTTATGTTCAATTCCAGCAACAACTGTGTCTGACATCGCAGCATCTGCTGTTGTACTTTCAAGTAAAATTGAACCAGGTGTATCAATTGGAGAAGACTCTCTTTTATATGGTTCCTCAATTTCAAGCGGAATACAGATCGGCTCACAATGCATAGTTGTTGGTATGAATATGCCCAGAGAAAACAATGAGCCATCAGAACCATTTAGGTTCATGCTACCAGATCGCCATTGTCTTTGGGAAGTTCCTTTAGTTGGATGTACTGACAGCGTCATAGTTTATTGTGGCCTCCATGATAATCCAAAGAGTTCCCTTTCCAGGTCTGGGACATTCTGTGGGAAACCTTGGAAGAGTGTCTTGCATGATTTGGGCATTGGTGAAGGGGACCTGTGGAGCAATACAGGCAAGCAGGATAGATGCTTATGGAATGCGAGACTTTTTCCTGTCCTATCTTATTTTGAGATGCTTAACTTAGCCACATGGCTGATGGGTTTAAGTGATCAGAAAACTGAATTATTGCTTCCCTTATGGAGAGGTTCGCAACGTCTTAGCTTGGAGGAGCTACATAGATCAATAGACTTCTCTAAAATGTGTATGGGTTCAAGTGATCACCAAGCTCATCTTGCAGCTGGAATTGCTAAAGCCTGCATTGAATATGGCTTGGTTGGGCGTGACTTGTCTCAACTATGTGGAGAAGTTTTGCAATTGGAAGTTTCAGGAGCAGAAATATGTAAAAATTTCTTAGGGATGTGTTCTCATCTTCAGGAACAAAACTCAAGGATACTTCCAAAAAGCCGGGCATACCAGGTACAAGTGGATCTTCTAAGAGCATGTGGAGATGAAACAACAGCCCAAGAATTAGAACATAAGGTTTGGGATGCTGTTGCTAAGGAGACTGCTTCAGCAGTGAGATACGGTTTTCAAGGTACAGTCGTGTATCAGCTTTTCAACAATTTTGCTGGGATATAGAATAATAAATTACAGAAGAACAATGCCCTATAACAAAATGAGCTTATCTTGTTTAATTGGATTAAAAATTTAGTCTGTGTAAATGCCAATTTTTCAATTTTTATGCTTACATTAGGCTGTCCATCATATTAACGATTCATCTGTTATTATCAGCATAATATCATTTCCTTGGGGTTTATATAAACTTCTCTCTTTTCATCATTCATGTCTTGCCAAATTTGACCATAGATCTCCTTGCCTTCAGAAAATCTGATGGAGTACCCTCAGAAGTCGGGAATCCTGAACAATCATCTCAGTGGATCTCTGGATGAGACGTTCCATCCTAAGACCATAAAAGTCGAGTTACCGGTTCGTGTTGATTTTGTTGGAGGTTGGAGTGACACTCCCCCATGGAGCTTAGAGCGTGCTGGTTGTGTTCTGAACATGGCAATTAGTTTGGAAGGTTCCCTTCCGATTGGCACTATCATAGAAACAACAAAAGAAGCTGGTGTATCCATTAATGATGATTCTGGAAACCATTTATATGTGCAAGATCTTGCCTCCATTGCTACACCATTTGATAGTGGCGATCCCTTTCGGCTAGTTAAATCTGCATTGCTTGTGACTGGAGTGCTTAATCAAAAGGTGCTCTTGTCTATGGGGTTGCAGATCAAAACTTGGGCCAATGTTCCTCGCGGTAGTGGCTTGGGTACTTCCAGCATACTTGCAGCTGCTGTTGTTAAAGGACTTCTGCAGATAACTGATGGAGATGAAAGCAATGAAAATGTTGCCAGGCTTGTTCTGGTATTAGAACAAATCATGGGAACAGGAGGTGGCTGGCAGGATCAAATTGGAGGTTTGTATCCTGGGATTAAATTTACAACTAGTTTTCCTGGAGTTCCATTACAGCTTCAAGTTGTTCCCCTCTTGGCTTCGTCTCAATTGATATCAGAGTTGCAGCAGAGGTTACTGGTCGTTTTCACTGGTCAAGTATGTATTCCTGCCTCTTTCTCCATTTTATGTATGATATTGTTCATAACTGGAACAAAACAATTATGTTGTCTCATGATTATAATCACTTGCTTCCAAGTGTATTTTCTTGTCTTGATATATGGATGCAAATCTTTTTTCCTTTTGTTGCCTTAGTATCGGAGACGAGTAGCTGTCAACTATGGCTTGTTATTTGTTCTGAGCTCATTTGCCCAACCTTTTGGGGAATTGGTGCATGATTGAGTTCAATATGTGGAGGATGGTGATTAGAACTGCAATTATGGAATGTCTGTGCAGGTTCGTCTAGCACACCAAGTATTGCAAAAGGTGGTGGCCCGATATCTTAGACGTGATAACCTCCTTGTTACCAGCATCAAGCGCCTTACTGAATTAGCGAAAACAGGGAGGGAAGCTTTAATGAACTGTGATGTTGATAAGCTTGGGGAAATAATGTCAGAGACATGGAGGCTGCACCAGGAGTTGGATCCCTATTGTAGCAATGAATTTGTTGATGGTCTGTTTATGCTTGCTGATCCATACTGCTGTGGTTACAAGCTTGTAGGAGCAGGTGGTGGGGGCTTCGGATTGCTACTTGCCAGAGATGAAGCTTGTGCCAGGGAATTAAGAGAAATTCTTCAAAGTGACTCCAAGTTCGATGTGAAAGTATACAACTGGGAGATTTTTTTGGATAGCAAGCTGTAGAGATGTAGTCAGGATGTATCTTCTTATTCTCAATTATATTCTTAGCATTCATGTAATCATTCATGTAAATTTGAGCACATTATGGAATCATGATATCAAAAAGACAATGGTATAAGGGAAGAAGAGTACACGGGAAGCATATGAGATGCTGCTTTTGTATCTTCTCAAAGCAGTTGCAATAATCTTGATTATATCCCTACTATTATTCATACTTTTGACATGTTTTTGCACACACCAACATTTCATCCTGGCTTTGCTTTCTCTAACTAACTGTTGTGCTTCCTGTTTAAAACCATAGTGTATTTTTAAGTTCAATTCTGTTGCTGAATTGAATTTGAAGTTCTTACCTGAACTTTGGTATCCTCTGATTAGAAGGCAAATAGATGTCTTTGCAGTCATGTTATAGGACGCAATTTCAATAACTGATGACATTGAACTTCGTGCATGCCAACATGGGAGTTCAGTTTTTCCACTGTCCTTGGGATGATGAGTATCGTGCAGAGGAACGGCAGATGGTAAATTTCCCAACTCGTGGAAAGTTGTTGCAGGTTGCCTCCTAGGAACTATCCATCGAGATATGTCTGCCCTTCATGTCCACGGTGGCAACATCGAGAGCAAAGGTATGGATTTGCTCTGTTTCTTTTGTTGCTTGCCCTCACATATGTCTCTGCATGACCTTTCTATCGCAGGTTAAGATGAAGAGGAAACAAAATCTGGTCAGGAAAAAGATAAAACTGTCATTTCCAAAGAAAACACAAGATAGGCGAAATGGCCCGCCTATACTGGTTTTTCTTTCCCTTTTGACCTTTGAGTTCTTCATAAATAAGATTTATGATTTATGATGCCACTGCAAAGGAGGGCAGCTCTCTATGTTTCTTCTGGTTACAATGACAAAATGATAAAGACTTGGGTATAGTTGGGACCTTCGCGTTTTTGTCATGCTTACATCACTATGTCGAATATGAAAAACAGATGTTTCGATCTTGGACAGAGATTGAAGAACAGGTTATGCCGTCTCTCTCTAGTTTGCCAATTGTCTCTTGGATCTGGTGTTCTGATGGATTGAGGTATTTTTACTTGCTAAACCTTAGTGATCTTGGTAAAGAAATCAGTGGAATGGTATTGCTCGTATTCTGTGGCCTTGAGATTCTTCTTGTGTTTGGTCGGAAAGCTATTGTTGTCGCCGGAGTAGAGGGTTGGCCAATCCATTTCCTGTTCGCGCACACGGAAAGGCCGTCCGTCTACCATCAACCTCTACTACCGTCTGCTAATAAACCGATGACAAACCGATGACGACATTTCCTGGCCCCTTGAACAAGACATTCTAGCAGTTTGAGAAGTTTCCATCGCTTAGCCAAAAAGCCAGGACCAAAGTTCAGGTGTGCATCATTGTAGCAGTGAAGGACTTCGTAGTTGATATTTTTCGGGATATCGGTCCATTGCTTTAATCCTAGAACTTTCTTTTCGTTCATTTAAGCTCTATTCTGTGAACAGAGAGAATCACACGGGCCATTTTTATTTTATTTTATTTTATATCAATTTTCCAATCCTCGATGACTGATGGCGTGATGATGAGAACTTCTTCAAGCACAAAATGATGTCGTTTTATTGTTGCCGCTGCAGAAATTATTGGAGACTTAAGCTAAGGAAAAACAAATCTAAAATTGATAATTTCAAAAAGGAAGAAATTAAATGTCGAGCGCTAGACTCGGGCTGCATGGAGCTAGTGCCGTCGCCCTAAACGCCGGCGGGGGCTCGGACATGGCGACCAGGCCAAGGGCTGCTTGCCCTTGTCCTAACTAGAGCTGGTCATCTTGTCGAGGGCTGGCTCTCAAACCATGGACAACACCACCCTCTGCGCAACCTTTATGCCCCCAGCATCTCAATCTACCTCTGTCGTCTTCTTCTTCTCTTTTTGTTAATTTTATAAATTTTTCCTGATGCTGAAGAAGAAAAACCTGATTTAAAAAAAAAAAAATTCCTTGTAGACTTCTTCTTTACTCGAAGACTTCCTCACCACTTGAAACACACCTAGTAGCGAAAGAACTCAAAGTGACAAATCAAAGCAAGTTTTAAGATATAAGTGACCATAAAACCTTTCCGGTAAGGATTTCTATCACTCCATTGCCCGGTTCTCTTTTGGTGCTCTTTGCCACCTTATTTGAAAATACAGGAATAAGATTCTATTTAGAAACCATACTTTCATGGTTCCGACCGTGAAGAATCACCTTATTAAATCTTAACTTTCACAAATGTAGAGGACAATCCAAGAAATAGGAAACCTCAACGTAGCTAGGGGATTGACCCCTGCATCTTCTTTTCTACTCCGGCGTTTCTGTAGCATTCCCGTTTTTGGAGTTGTGCTACAGGATGGTCCGCTGTTGTGCTTCGCTTAGCTGCTATGCTTCTCTGCTAGCCTTGGTCCTGCTTTTATCTCATTCGCTGCTGTTTATGGGCAATGACTCTTTTGTTTGGGTTTTCGGCTTGGGTTGCCATTATTTGGCCAGCTAGTTGCCTTGTTTAGTTTTGGTCCTTCTTGTGGATGTGGTTGTCGTTGTGCTAGCCATGTCATGTAGCTTTGCCTTGTTGGCTTTTTTTTTTTTTCCTGTTTGGCACCCTTCCACTTATTATACCTTTATTCATTATGAGTGTATGTTTTGATGCCATTTTTTTTTTGTAATTATTGGTTATAGCTCAATATAATTACCTTTCACAAAAAAAAAAAATTTACGACTAAGTGACTAATCGATGGAAGTGTTATGACTTACATCGTCATGTCATCGTCCCATCTCTTCATCAATTTGAGAAGTTGGGTATTAGATCCCACCTCTCTTTTTTTTTTCTCTGTATTTGGCCTTCCAAATTGATCGAGTTTGGCCAATTCTACGATGTTCAACTAATGCATTACGGAAGGCATTCATAGTTCTTGTGGCATGCTACGTGCGTGAATAATCCCCCTTACAGTTCGAATTTGTTTTCGAGACATTTGTCGACTATTACAGGAACCTTTCGTCTTTTCCAATTTTTTCTCGACAAAAATCAATATCGAATACCTAATCCAAAAAAAATAAATAATAATAATAAAAATTTCCCCACGAGGGCCCGGCCTCGGGGCACCGTGGGGAACATGCAGCAAGCAATGCGCGGACGAAGGGGGATTCCGCGTCACGTGAGGAAGCACGTGACCAGAATATTCGAAATATCCAAGAAAGAAAGACCATCGCGGCTTTGGGGTGGGGTAGCAACGGTCATAAAAATGACCGTTGCGGTTCCTCGCAGGGACCAACAAGGACAGGTGTACCGACATTCCCCCACCGTCCTTGCTAGCCGCTACGACATAAGCGGCTTCCTAATTTTATTTTATTTTTTTGGAAAGCAGCTTCCTAATTACTTGGCATAAATTCTACTTAGGCTAACTAAATTAATTAACAGTAAAAAAAAATGCTCGCTTCCTTTTTCTAAACTCATAAGAGAAAAATGAATTTACTGTATTTAAAGACAATAAAACTTGCAATCTTTTTCCTTCAATTTTATTGACCAAGGTCTTGTAAGGGTATTAATGAATCCATAATGAATATCGGTTGGGGTTAATCGATTGCCAAGCATAGGCTTACACACATGCCGTCGAAAATGATAAGGCATGCATGTACCCCAAGAAATGAAAATCACCGGGACAAGATGGCCCGATTCCAAACCCTCCTTCTACATCCTCCTTTTTCCTCGTTAATCTTCAATTGAAAATTGATTTCTTTTGAATTTTGTTGAGATTAATCATTGAGCACAAATTTCATACTATTTTTCTTTATTTGGTCGAAAGTTTCGTGCTATATGAAAAAAAGGAAAAGCGTAGCAAATTCGTGTGGCAAAAAAGAAAAAAAAAATAGAAACGTACAAAGTTCAATCTTGTAAAATGTTGAATTACAATAAAATGTGACGTGTAATGTACTTTCCGAGACGTTAACACTTTGACAAAATACATGGTCCGACGAAACTAACGTATCGTCAAAAAGAATAAAATTGCAAAAAAAATGAAAAACAAAAAAGAAAAAAAAACCAAATTTCGGTTTTTAATTTTGGAGGCACACTTATTAATGCAACTCAACATTTCATAAAAAGAAAATCCGAAATTTATTTCGTAACCTTTCCCGAGATTTCATCATCCACCATCCAGCCACTGCATCCGACGGCCGGAAACCACTCGAAGCCTCGCGCATTAAAAACCAAATGACTTTATGATGCGACTCCGAGCACCGCTAAACGCATTTCCAGCTCCACTCTCTCTCTCTCTTCTCTCTCTCTCTCTCTCTAGAGCTTCGACTCAGCAACCAGCAATGGCGGCGTCTTGCAGTGCCTGGGCGCTCTCGGCTAGGGTCGCCGCCGCGTCGGCCGCCGTGCTGGCGGTGGCGCTGGCCCTGAGGCTCGCCGGCCCCTCCGTCGCCGAGCTCGCCAGCGTCCAGATCCCTCTCCTGTGGCTCTCGCTCCTCTCGTGGCTCGAGCCTCCCTACATCTACCTCGTCATCAACGGCATCATCGTCACCATCGCCGCTTCCTCCAGGCTCCACGGCAACCTCCATGAGGCGGAGGAGGCGCGGGTGGTCTCCGCGGCGGCGGAGTCGTCCGGCGACGGCGTTCTCTTTTTGCCTCCCGGTGGAATGGCCTGCCTCTCGCCGGTGGAGGACGTCGCTCACGGGGAGAGCGGGCCGGCCGGGGTTCCCGAGGCGGAGATTGCGGAGCGCTCGGTGGATGAAGGCGGAGATGGACGTGGAGACCGCGCGGAGGCGGAGGAAGAGGAGGAGTTTATGATTTCGAGGTCCGCCTGGACGCCGGCGGCGAAGGGGAGTAACCCGGCGGAGCGCCTCCCTACGCCGGAGAAACCGCTGGTTTCTTCGAGGTTCGTTCACCGGAGACCGTCCAAAGCCAGCCCCGAAGGTACGCTTATTTGCTCAGTTCAGATTAAATCCGAAATCGAAAAACATTGATTTCTGAATACCGATTGATCGCCGATGGATTTTCGTTCGATCGAGAAGCTCTGGGAGTGATCAGGCCGAAACGGCAAGAGACGCTGGAGAACACGTGGAAGGCGATCACCGACGGCCGGCCGGTGCCGCTGGCGGCGAGGCGCCGCCTGAGGAAGTCCGACACGTGGGGGGAGAACAAGCAGCGGGAGCCGCTGGATCAGGCCCCGGCGCCGGCGATGAGGAAGTCGGAGACGTTCAGGGACCGGACGAATGAGCTGGCCTCGCCGTCGCCGGGGAAGGCGTCGCCGGCGAAGGGGTCGCCGAGCCAGGACGAGCTGAACCGGCGGGTGGAGGCGTTCATAAGGAAGTTCAATCAGGAGATGAGGCTGCAGAGGCAGGAGTCTTTCGAGCAGTACAACGCCATGATGAATCGCGGCTTGTAGACTGTGCAGAGCTCGATTTCAAAAAGGGCATTAATTGTTTTTAATATATTTTTTGCTCTTTTATTTTATTTTATTTTATTTATTTTGTTTAATTGTTTTGTGACGGTTTGAGATTGAGAAAGAGTTTTGTGAATTACAATTGCACGTCCAACTTTTCGACTCGCTTCTTTTGCGGCGGCGGTGGCGGCGACGGTGGTGTTGGGTGAAGGCTGTAGAAGCCACCACCACCTCTCGAGGGCGGCCATCTCATTTATCTCGAGAAAGCAAAAAAAATCATTTGCCATACAAGTTTTGGAGTAAGCATTATAGTATAGATGGGACCAAAAATGTACAACAAGAGTGGCCCGAACCGGGAGCCAACCGGACTAAATTGGTTGATTATAGGCAATTCCCAAGGGTGACGGTCCGGTTCCTAGTTCCTATTTTTGGAACCAGTGGCTGATCGGCCCTTTTCTTGATTCCGAGGTTAGAACTAAAATGACCATATCTACATGCACAAATATTTGGTTTGTCTTCAGAGGAGCGAAAGAGGGGCAAGGGAGGGTTTTTCGTAAAGCATTTTCTTTTTTTTTTTGGTTGCATATTTGTGATTTGCTACAAAAGTCAAATAGAGACTAGTTCCATTAAATTGGATCAAACTAGATCCAACCATTAGTCGGTCTGGTTCTTAATTCTAAGATTGATAGCTCTGGTTCAAATTGGGAACTAGTCTACTTCCGGATTCCACTTTGGAACCAAATCATATCGAGAACCGATCACTTGTACTATTCATAAAATGCTTTAACGATTTCATGGACTTAAAACAAGATGCAAGCTAGAACCCAAATCAGTTGTCAACAACTTGTCCATAATTTTTTCTTATCAAATTAAAATTCGATCCATGCCTAGAATAATCAAATATATTTGTTTCGCACATAAAAGTTACGCTCTTCAAGTAATTACAACAGTAATATTTCTAAGATTATTAATTAAATGTTATCGATATTATGTCTGTGCAATTTGCCCTGCCGCCATTTGAAGATCGATTGGTGTAATATTACTTAAAAAGACCTTCTAAATACACTGCAATTACAGCTACATGTGAGTTAGGGTTGAAAACAAAAATACGTCCCTATTGGTGGCCTAAACATCGAACTATAATATGAAACATCGAACTTGTTTTTTTAGCCACGCCATGGTTTATACAAACACATAGATTTCATGTATCTCTCCAGTCGACAACTAAAATAGAATTATCTTGGGGTCGTTACATTTCCTTCCTCGAGGTCCCGGCCATGGCTGCTCCAGCTTCCAGACTTGTTTAAGCTCATAGTCGTGGCCAATCGAGCTTCATCGAGATCGCTTATGGCCGCTCCAGCTTCCAAGCTTATTCGAGCTCGCCGCGGTCGTGGCCAATCAAGTTTTGTCAAGCTTGGTCATAGCAGTTCGAGCTCCTTCTAACTGGCTCCTATTGATGGATGTGAACTGGTCCGAGAAACAGAGAGCATTGAATTTTTACGCGTTCAAAATCTTTTGCTCATAACCAAAAGAAATGATGTCGATACTTTATTTTTTAATCATTTTACATTTATAACTTTTTTTTCTTGATATAATATCGTGCGTTTCAAGAAATTAATAAAAAGTCATATAAATATTTTTCCTTTTTTTGTTAACCAAATTAATGAGAGATAATGAAGCCACTTAAAGCGCCTTCGGTAATCATTTTGTTTCTGGAAACAAAATTTAATCATAAATGATTTTTTCTAATTCTATTTCCAAGAATAATTTCTAGGCAAAGAAACGTATTTGATAACTGCATAAAACTTCTATACCCAGGATAGAAATGTGTTTTATAAAATTCTTATTTTTTTAATTTTTAATATTTTTATTATTTTTTATCATTTTTTTTTCTTACTCTTCCTCCTTTGTAACTGATCGCCATTTGTTGTGACTGACGACCAGCTAAGGGAGGCCTTGCACCACCTAGGCGAGGTCGAGCCTCGCCTGTTTGCCTAGCCATCGGTGACAGTGAGGCTCATTGTGGCCAGGCAAGATCGTTGGACCTTGCCCAATCAGCTGTCATTGGCAACTATGGCCGTAGTAGTCGGTGACCAATTGGTATTGAGAGAAAAAAGAAGAAAAAGAAGAGAAGGAGAAAAGAAATAAAAGAAAAGAAAGAAAAAAAATTAGGTTTGATTCTTGAAATTATTCTCAAAAATAAAAAATAACTTTTTTTTACTTCTTAATTCTATTATAAATATATTACCGCATACAAAAAAAATTATCAAATGCATTTTTTTTATTTCGAGAAATAAAAGAATAGAATCAGTTGTTAAAAAAAAAAATGGCCTTACACTTTATTGTAATTTTAAAAAATTTCAAGAAGTAATTTAAAAAAAAAATGGCCTTACCGACCGCTCATACGCATACTGCACTGTTCAGAACCCTCGAACGTTGTAAAACCCTCTCTCTCTCTCTCACTGAAACCTCGTACAACGAAGCAGTTCTTGCGGACTGTACGGCGTACCCACGACCCGATTCCCATCCGGAGAGACCCGCCCCCGAGAATGGTGGCGATCGGCGAGTGCTCGACTTCCACCGCGTCTCGCTTCTTCCCCGCGAGCCTCCGCAAGGACGCCGCCGCCGCCGCCGCCGCCGCTGCCGTCTTGGTCCGCCGCCTGTCGCTGCCCCGCCGTCCTTGCGCCTCGTCAAAGGTCCCGTCTTTCGGGACCCTCGCCGTCCGCGCTTCCGCCCCACTTCCGGGTCGGTCGCTGTTTCCGTCCTTTTCGTGTCTTTTTCCTCTTTTCTTCGCCTTGTTTGCTTGATCTTGTGGCGGAGCTTTAGTTCGAGCTCAGCAACGCTTTTCTTGGATGCCCGTGAAGTTCGTTTTCGTTGTGGATTTCAAGAAAATTTACAATGTTTTATGGATGTAGAAATCACGAAAAGTAGAAGTGCGTGAAACGTAGCAAGATGATGGGATTTCCTGACGTAGAATTTGCTGACATATTCGGAAAAAAATTTCATCGCCCATGAAGATTAACGAACATGGCTCACGAATCTATGAGATTTTGCGTGAATTTTCAGCATAATGGAAGCTGGAGAACTTTTCTTGGACTGAATGAATAAAAGAATTTTGCTTTCCATGCATATAGATTGAAATTTGAGCCAATCTTTTGTGTGTGGAAGATGCAACTTTGGAGCCTGTATTAATTAATCGCGTGTGTGAAGCTGCAGTAGCGAATGAGGCCAGTGCCAAAGTGATTGATGGGAAATATGTTTCGAAGCTTATCAGAGACGAGGTATCAGCTGAAGTATCAAGAATGAAGGAGGCGATTGGGGTTGTACCAGGGTTGGCGGTGGTTCTTGTTGGCGACAGGAAGGATTCCGCTACTTATGTACGCAACAAGAAGAAGGCTTGTGAGTCTGTGGGAATTAACTCCTTCGAAGTGCATTTGCCTGCAGACTCAAAAGAAGAAGAAGTGTTCAAGTTTATCTCAGGATTCAATGATGATCCTTCGGTTCATGGCATTCTTGTTCAGTTACCATTGCCTTCGGTATGTCCCAATGCTAACTACTTTTGCTTTCTTCCCAATTAATCCATGTAGAGTGAACAAACTTGAGTTTTTTCTTAAATCGTTGGTTGGCCAGTGGATGGTCCATTAGAAAAGGTGAATTTTGATGTTATTGTTGGAGGAGTTACAATGACCTCTACACGTGAATGTGACTTTCTATAGTTATTCTTATTACAACCAACTGCATTTACAACGGACATTTTATGCTCTGCTTCATGGAGAATGTGACATTCTATGCTTCAACTTTGATGTTCTTAGTCTGAGATTTGTTTAGTACTGTTTCTAGATATTTTCCTGTCTTTCTACATGACATTTTCATTTTGGTGGCCATAGACAGTGGGGTGATCAGAACTTTTAGATTTTCCTCATAAACTAATGTGGCTTTATTGAGTGGTGTATTGGCAGTTGTTTTTTATTCAACACATACCCACATACCAGGAGTTTGTTGGACTGTGGAATAAGGCTCCTGGGCCCTGTCTGCCCGTATTTAAATTAAATGGCATCTTCTTGTTCTGCATAGAGTTTTATCAGCTAAGTCATTGTTTTTTCAGCATATGAATGAGGAGAGTATCCTAAATGCAGTAAGTATTGAGAAAGATGTGGACGGTTTTCACCCACTCAACATTGGTCGACTTGCTATGAGAGGAAGAGAGCCCCTGTTTGTGCCTTGCACTCCTAAAGGTTGCATAGAGCTATTGCATAGATATGGTATTGGTATTAAGGGAAAGAGAGCTGTCGTGATTGGCCGAAGCAATATTGTTGGGATGCCTGCTGCTTTGCTGCTTCAGGTATACTTCTTTCTTGTCGAACAATGTCATCTTAAGAAATTTATCTTTCTTCAGCTGCTATATATTTTTTTTCCTCTTTTTCTAGAGGGAAGATGCAACCATCAGCATTGTCCATTCCAGGACACAAAATCCTGAGGAGATCATAAGAGAGGCAGATATCATAATTGCAGCTGTTGGGCAAGCCAACATGGTGAGAGGGAGCTGGATCAAACCTGGTGCAGTGATTATTGACGTCGGGATCAATCCAGTTGAGGTAATTGTATTTTCATCATGAAATTATGCCATGTTTACTATTTACAAGATCACTATTGAAGCTTATTGCTGTCAATTATATGAAAGAGGTTTTGCATGGAAGCTGCTGTTGGCTTGATCAGTCTGTATGGATACATGTGGTGGTAAATGTCAAATTGCATAGACAATAGATATTATGAGTATTATGACTGGGTTATCATTTTGAAAGCCAACTTGCCACAGGACTTCGTACTGTAATTGGTGCATATTTCCAGCTAATATTGGACAAACTATCGAGTTTTGATGTTTGCGGACCTATGTATTTGGTGCTTGTAACAGGATTCAAAAAGCTCTCGGGGTTACAAGCTAGTTGGAGATGTTTGCTATGAGGAGGCCTGTAAAGTAGCATCAGCTATCACTCCTGTTCCAGGGGGAGTTGGTCCAATGACAATAGCAATGCTTCTCTCTAATACGCTCACATCAGCAAAGAGGGCGCACAACTTCCAATGAGTGTACGATTTTTCAGAAGCTACCTTACAAGTTATAATTCGCAAGACAATTTTTGATATCTTGCAAGAGAATTTGCTATTGATGAGGGCGGCATTTACCAGCAGATGTACTGACTCCTTCATCTGTCTTATCAGTTAATCACATAGATAATGAACTCATTTTTTACAAGCTGGATTGAAAGCTTTACAAAGACACGGATCCATAACGGGCAAGTTATAGAAATCGTAGAATTAGCGATTTTGTGGCGATCTTGCATTCGCATTTGGTGAATATATCCTCAGAAAAATGGGAATGTGTGATGTGGTGTCTGTGTACCTTTTGCGCTTTGTATCCCTTGCGAGGAGGATTTGTTGAGGTCTCTGTATTTGGTTCTGTTATGTTGTAAGCTCCTTTGACAAATATGATTTTATGCAGCCTTACAATGTCAAATGGCAGATTAGACCTTGAGGTCTTGTGCATGAGGACTGTTTGCAAATTACTCCCTGTCCTCTCTGCCTAAGACTTGGTGCTTAAAGTAGGCCGTTTTTGCGGCTTGTGTCGACGGCATTGTACTCGATTTGGGTAATTGACCAAGAAGAAGAGACATGTTGTAATTCTTCGACATTGTTGTGTAGCATGCAAATTGGGTCAAAAGAATTGTCATTATGAGCTGCGGGTTGGACCAACATACTTGTTGCACAAACGGTGTCGTTGCCATCAAAATTGGGGGGGTCCATAGACTCAAGCTGCCAAATCAAGTATAGTCATGGAATATCAAATTTCAATCTTTCATATTAAGAAGAAAATATATCTCATGCCTTTGATATTTGAAAATCTTATTATAGAAATTAGAATCCTCCATGAAATTTTACAAATTTTTCTCAACTTTTTTTTTTGAGAAATTCTATTAATACTATGCATTTAAGAATTTGTTAAATTAAATAAAAGGATAAAAAGACAGAAACTGGGCAGGGCATAACGCACTTGACACGGCCGTTGGCTATCACTACATGTAAGCACCGACTAGTCTAGTCAGCACCGACACTATGCCAGCGTGTCAGTCCACATCAGCATTTTCGTTTCTGTTTTAGGAATGGAATAAACAATATGAACCGTTAGTAGCCAAAAATGGATTCTTCAAGCCCCTGTTGGAGTCAAAAAACTTCTCATGGAAAAGAGATGAAGATGGAAAAGAACCAACATTTCAACCCAATTTCGTCTGAAAAACTGAACCTGTCAAAGTCAGACCTGTAAAATGATTGATTAAAGAAGCGCATTCAAAGCACAACACATTAGACTTGTTCACACATCCTGTAGGCGTAAAAAAGCTGATTTAACACTAGATGAAATTTCAAGAAGATTCCAATTCAAAATTTGTGATGCAAATAATGGAGGCATTTTGTCCTCACAGGCTAATATCCTAGAAACGTTTCAATACTGGGGTATACAACTGTGAAACCAGAAAAATAAATATGCAAGGATTTGACACAGCAAAGCTCTAGAATTGCATCATCTGAAAATTTCAGTACAAGGAGCAGACTCTGGTACACATTCCAGCTTTTGACTACAGAAGTTGATCAAAAATTTTATCTAAGATACTGACATGCTCGAGTCAATCGCTACATCAGCCGGAAGCTTTTTTAAGTCTTTTAATTCTCTCTAGGGCGCCGAGACGGCTCTCGCCATCCTTGCCTTCCTCTTCCTTTTCAGTGTCTTCCCTCTTCCGAACCAACCCTCCGAAAACTGCCGACGGAACTTCCTTTTGCGCGATTTCAACTTTATCCTCTTCTTCCGAGTCACTTTCGTCTGGCAGTTCAATGTCCTCGTTGTTCACATTACTTCTTAGACCTCCATCTGCCTGAGATTCCACTCCAGCACTCACAAAACCAACTTTTCGGCTCACTTCTTTCGTCGCGACGTCATTGGCTGAAGGCGCAAGCTGCCTCTCGAGAGCAGCCATCTCATCCTCCGAAACGCCGGCCTGCTTCAATTTGTCTCTTGCATCATCAAGATCCATCTTCTGGTCTTTTTGCATTACATACTCAGGCAGAATGAAGTGTGTCTGAAGAGAACAGTGAAAAGGCAGAAATTAATGTTAGAAAAGCACGACTTCCATTAACAAAATGATGTTGTACACAGAGCAAGCAGGAGTATCGAGAGGGGCTAACCCTAAAAAAATGTAAAAGAAAGAGAGATTTGCTCATTTAGTTATATTGTAAATCATTTCCGAGTTCCATTTTAATCTAGTTGGGTTGGACTTAAATCATGCCTTGGACTCTTTTTTCCCCACCTTACCATTTATTTCAGACAAAGTTTTTTTGTTTTTTTTTTTTTTGGGGGGGGGGGGGGGGGGGGGGCGCAACTTTGATAAGTTTCGATGCGAGATGGCTTGCTGCAGAAAACAGCCCAAATTGTTTCAGCCGCTTGGCATGACAAGTACTTTATTTATTTCCCCCAGGAACAACTACACTACTCAGTTTATCAGACTGAAGTCACCTTCTTGGAAAAAATCATCTTTCTTCTGATAATCATAATTTAAAGAAAAACAGAAGCAAGCATCATAATGGCCAATAGAGCAAAAGAACAGTGCCTTATGCTCTCCAGAAGAAAATGTTCATCTATAAAGAATAGAAAACACAAGAAAGAGATTTATGAGTGCATACCTGGCTATAGCTTGCAGAAACACTGCGCTTAATTCGAAGCATTTCTCGGAAGGTGTCTTCATTCCCATGCTGCACCTCGAATTCATGCCACTTGTTCCAAAAATCAACATCAGATCTTGGGTCAGCGAATTGGGATGCATACACGTAAATTCCACGAGCACGATCTATTTCACCCAGGCTTTTCTCGAGCTCGGCATATTTCAAGCACATAGCCTTCCCATCTTTGTCAGGAAGACCCCCATTTTCTATCGCTTGCTCATAGATCTCTCTTGTTTTTGGGACACCAAATATCTCAGCTGCTCGTGCTATGTAAATTTCGTACATTGCCAACTTCTCATTGCCTGGCACGGCCTTAGTAGCTTGATCATACACCTTCATCGCCCTCTTTGCAAGACCATACTCCTCTTCCAATTTCGCATATTGAAGGTACAAAGGCTTTACTTGATCAGAAGGGGTCTAACGGGCAGAAGCAAAATGATTATAATCAGATATCAGGATTAGTTCAATGACTATTTGCCAAATTCACTTCTAGATTGACAAACGGTTAAAACTATCAAAAGAAATGAGTAAGATTCACATGCTACATATTCATTTGCTATTGAAAACAAACACATCAAGAAACAATGGCTCAGGCAATCATAGTGTAAGGTGTAACGTTAACAGGATTCTTCCAACGAGTGAACCTAAAACCAAATTGTATGGAATTACATTACTTGAGAGTTTAAGACTATTAATCAACTCAGTTTGTGGAGATCTTTCATCTTTGTCTTAATAATCCAATTACTTGCAGATTGATGAGAATATGCTGGGGCAGTGATTCAAATTAGTCAAAACCAACACAATCAGGACAAAATAGTCTCTTTTATCAAGAAGTTCTATGAACTAACTGTCCTACTGAATCATCACAATATCATCAGACTCGTAGCCCCACCAAGTTAAGACTAAATTTCTTCATCTATTTAAAATTAGTCAATAGCAAAAAGACTAAAGTATCTACACCCAAGATATGAGCTTGCTACGTAAAACTCCCTGAGAATATCATCTACCATACGACAATCTTTTCAGCAGTATTTCCTTAAACCCAAAAAAAAAAAAAATCCCTCACACGTGAATCAAGGAAGACGAAAGAAAGAAAATGCTGGCAAAAAGAAAACCCATTCTGCACCACCACATTTCTCAATAATATAAACAGCAGCGCAGTGCAGCTACATCTCAATAACAAAAAAATATGGACCAACCGCACTAATCTGAAAAATTAATTCACATACCGTTTCAATAGCATGCTCAAACAACTCTCTTGCCCGCTCCAGTTTCGTCTTTCCATATCTTCTTACAAACTTAGAGAGATAGGTGACCCATATATCTTTCACATGAGGATACTTAAATATCTTGACACCTCTTTCATATACCTTAAATGCATCTTCAAAATATCTATTGTCCTGCACATCAAAAAAAACATTAGCACGATGTCTCCGAAGATAAGAGCAAGGAGAGACAAAGCATGTTGTCAAAATGAATTCATACTTCCAGCAGAACTGCATAATTGATAATTATCTGGGGAGTGGCTATTCTCAAGTCTAAAATTCGCTCATAGACTGCACGCGTGGACTCCAAGGTATCCAGGCTCTCCTCCAAATCCACATAAAATGTCCACAGTCTCAATGATTTGTGCAGCTTCATCTGAACTGGTTCATTCCCATCAGCAGCCACTGCAAGAAAAACAAATCAAACCAATTAGATTCAGTTTGCCGATCTTGAGCCCCTACATGGCATTGACAGAATTCATTTTCCTTTCTAACACCAACACCAATAATTGTCCTGGCAATGGTTTCTCAGAAATGAAAAGCTTAATGTCCTTAAAGAGCAAACAGGCCACGATTTCTTTTTACAGTTGAAATAATGTGAGAGAATGACATTGTGCTTCAGAATGTTTTAGTTTGCCATCTGGAGAGGTTAGCCAAAAATAAAGAGAAATTAAAATTTTGCTTAAAAAAAGGAAGGAAAAAAAAAACAAATTTATGCTTGTCATTGTAAGCCATATTAGCTATCAATCGGCAGAACTTTGTCTCGCTGACACATCACAGGATCCAAAAAGACTTGTTTAAAGTAAGCTAGTTTTTAAAAGCAGGACGTAGATGGCCCAGTAGTGTGCCTATGACATGATCCCTTGGATGACAGGTGCTAATAATTTTCTCAGAGTGGTTTCAATATTTAACCATATGCATGGGACAGTCTCTTCTCAACTTTCATATGATTGCACAATTAAAAGCATTTCATCCCACTGGAGCAAATGATAAACTAGATTGCAGATAGGAAGTAACATGTACATGAGCCATTTTCATAAGAGTTATAATGACCATCGAAACATCCTAAAATAACAAAAGGAGAATTGAAAAAAACAAAACATACAGCACCACTGCAATGCATTTGGAAAGGATACAAGTACACAAGAAAATAAAGAGAGTACCTCTTCTTTTGACCTCAACTGACGGCTCCGCAGTAGCCCTTCTCATCAACTCAAGTGCCTTTTTGAAGTTGTTATGACTCAACTCCATCTCAGCCCACTCACACCAAATACTGGCCAAATGATCAACGGCCTTGTAGTTGACCTGCACTGCTTTGTCAAATATCACTCTCGCATTAGCAATATCGTTGTGGCTCTCGTATAATTTAGCAAAGGCTACCCAAAGTGTATGAGGTTTTCCAACAGCTTTCATTGGATCTACAGTCCTCACTGCTTCCGTGTATGTAAGAATCTGCTTCGTGGGATTACCCTCAAACAGCTTTACCCTCCTGTGCCATTGCTCCACGTTATGGGGATTTTGTCGCAAGAGAACACTATTTGCTAATTCTGGCCTGCGCTCCATCAAATTCTCCAGTCGAGCTAACCTCAAATCCACATCCTTATCATCGTGTAACCAGAACCCATCAAGGATCTTCTTCTCAAACTTAGACTGTGACAAATTCACATCCAACCTGATATCTTCATCCTCTTCAAACCCATTTTCCTGTACCCCATTCTCTCCCTCCTCTCCCTCTTCCTCATCCTCATCACTCAGATCCATGTTTTCCATCTTGATACCAAGCATGCTCTCCTCGAACTGTGCATAAGCATCGAATATCACGCTGAAATCTCTCACGGTAATCACCGTCTTCATGCCCTCCTCAAATACGTCCCTCGCCTTCTCATGTAAATTCCTCCTGATATAGTATTCAGCAAGGGACGTCCACAACCTCCCGACCTCATCAGTGAACTTCCTAATCCCACCCCTTATAATCGCATCGACATTAAGACCAGAAACCTCTGTGGCATGCTTTGTGAGCAAATCGCACAACTCGAGCCACAACCTATGCTTGGTCTTACCCTTAATCGAGAAGAACTGATCGTCATTCAGCACCGACGCCAGCCTCTCCGCCGCCTCTTGCCACAGACTCGAATTAATCAAGAACTCAATGAAATCCTCAATGTGGGTCGGGTCATACTTCAAGTACCTCCTGTAAACTCTGAGCGGAGTCTCGATGGGCATGCCCCTCTGGCTGACGAACACGAGGTAGGGCTCCCAGATACGGTCGTGCTGCGTGACGGGGAGCGCGCAGAGCGCCCGGTCGAAGGTCCGCCGGGTGCGGGTGACCAGCTTCTGCACCGTGAGGGTCTGGAGGTACATGATCCAAATCCGGGGCATCTTGTGCATCGTCACCAGGGCACGCTCGAACGTGTTGTCCAGGGTCTCGTACTGGGAGTGGGTGATGGGGAGGCTCCGGACGATCTCGAGGCGCTCGCGGAGGTAGGCGTGCCAGAGCTTGTAGCTGCCGGGGAGGGCCTTGAGGGCGCGCTCGTAGATGACGAAGCGCTTCTTGAAAGGGGAATCGACCCGGGCGATGAGGTAGCGCCACCACAGCTTGAGGCTGAAGGGGTTGCGCAGGAGCTCCTCCTCATAGAGCAGGTCGTCCTGCGACGGGTAGAGCTCCTTGGGTATCGACATCGCCGGAACCCGGAAAAACCCAGAAAAACCCTCGAGCGCCCGGAGAGGGAGGAGGCGGAAAGCGACAATCTTGCGCGCGGCCGCGGCGGCGAATGCCCGGAGAGAGAATTCGATCGGAACTTGCGGAGTCCGGCGAGCGGGGTGGAGAGGGAGGTCGGTCGTCGCTCTTTCTCTCGCCGGGAAATCAACGGCGGCGGCGGCGCGCCATGAGCGGGAGGAGGCCGCGGCGGGGGAAAAGCCCTAGTCTTTCCAGCGAGGAGGATGGTGAATTTGGGGATCTTTGCAGCAATGGCGTCTCTCTCTCTCTCTCTCTCTCTCTCTCTATCTCTCTGTGAACTCGCAGAGGTCGAATTGCGGGAGGAAGAAGAGGGATTTGGTGTTTTGCTCTCAGTATTCTTCAGCGCAATTACTTCTGAGTTCATTATCTTCTTATAAATCCATATACATGTGACGAAATATGGGTGAGCATGGCCCTAATGGCCGAGAATTACCCATTAAAGGACCAGTTCCAAAAAATTGAAACCGACGCCTTCCTATTGGTTGGACCACCGGTCCGCCCCGTTTTCGAGTAAGTCCATGAAAGCTTATTCGGCCTTGTATTCGGGTTAAATTGTAAGCCATTAAATTTGAATAAGAATTAAGAATTAAGAATTATAAGACAAAACGAACAAATACTATTCGCTAACTAAAAACTTAATCTCTTCGAAAGTTGTGTTATGATCATCTTAAGGTTTCTGATACCGGATATATGTGAAGAATTAGACTCAACGTCAAATATCCAAATTTCCATGAAATTTAAAACATTGATCGCTTGATTCATCTTTTTTAACATCAATTTAATTTAGGCATGGAATGGTTAAGGAGAGATCTAATTATACTCTTAAAATAAGCTGTTGGCTTTTATAGGCACGTTCTCTCCTTCCTCTGCCTTTGTTCATTTTATTTTGATTGAGGAAGCAAATAAATGGATTATTAGAATGAAAAAAAAAATAGAAGTAGGGGGTTAATTCTATTACATACCCAAAAGACAAAATTATTCAATAATTTTTAATAATTACAAATGTATTACATATATATTTGGTAGAAAATTATAAAATAATGAAGTGATTGAGATGGAATTTCTTTTTTTAAACATATATATACTAGTCCGGTCTGGTTGGGTAAATGGGCGATTTCATGCCAAGATCTGGATCGACTCCCATGGGAATTGTTGGTTCCGGTCCTATCCAAACTGGTTCTGGCTAGTTCGATTCTTCTACACACTCCTAGTTTTTAAGGACGTGTTTGATAACTGGTCAATTTTTAACTATTTATAAAAACAAAATCAGAATATAAATCAATTTGGTAAAGTCAACTAATTTTTCTATTCCCAAGAACAGATCAGTGGTAAGGGAATAAATTTGGAACATAATTCGAAAGTAGAAAAATGTTACTTTTTTATTCTCGAGAACGGTTCTACAATCAATCCCTTTTCTTTTTTATTCTTTTTTTCTTCCTCCTCTTTTAATCGGTTGCCGAGCTCGGCAATGGTTTGGTGACCTCATTAAAGCCTCATTGACCCTCGGCAATCGCCAGCCATTGTTGAGGGGCAATCGGCTATAGGAAGAAGAAGAAAAATAGGAAAAGTAGGAAAAAAGAAAAGAAAAAAGAAAAATCTAAAAAAAAATTAAAAGAAATTTTACGTCATAAAAAAAATTGAGGGCTGGACTAAATGCATTTCTATTCTTTTTCTATTTCAGGAATAAAAATTTTGTGCATTTATCAAACACGTTTAAATACTCAAAAAATTGTTCAATAATAGCATTCAAAAAAACTATTTGTGACCATAAATTGTTTTAAAAAACAACATGGTTATCAAATATATCATAAGACATGTTTGGTCAAAGAAAAACTATTTTCAAAAAATTATATTTCAACTTTTCAATATTTGGGTGATCGAAAAAAAAATTTCCATTAATTGAAAACAACAACCTTAGATTGGGAGAAATTGAAGGAAAATCACTTTTTCAAGGCTCCTAGGCTACCAAACAAATAAAAACCAATCCATGGAAATTTTTTTTCTTTTATGATCAAGTTTTCAATGAGACAAATGCACTCTTATCATATTATTGTAAAATTTAATGTATTGAACTCACAATACATTCTTAATTGATTTTTTTGGGAAAAAGTGTCAATTTAATCTTTAACTTTTTAATTATATCAATTTAGTCATAAAACATTTTAACCTAATATCAATTCAATTATTCTAGCTAATTTTGGCTAAATATTGTAAACGTGGATAATTTTTAAAAATATATATTTTAATTTTTTTGACTATTTTTGTGATTTTTGTCTTTTCTTTCCTTCTTTTTTCTTCCTTTCTTTTTCCTTCTTTACCTAGGCGAGAGTCGTCATTGCCTGCTAGAGGCAAGGCCCGATCGGGTGAGGGCAAAGTGAGGGATCCCCTCACCCAAGCCATGGCAACCTTATCGGGTGTCACCTTTGCTTAGGCGATGCTTGGCGAGGATTGACCTTGCCAGATCTAGCAAACGAAGCCCTTGGCTTGGTGAGCGTCACCTTTGGTGAGCGATGGTAACCCTTGCCCAAGTGAGGCCAACTCACCTGACTATGGCCAGCGGCCAATCAACAATAAAAGGAAGAAGAAAGGAAGAAAAAAAGAAAAAAATATATTATTAAAAATTATTCATGTCAATAATATCCGGTTAAAATTAGTTAAATTGACACTAAATCAAAAAATTTATAAATAAATTGACACAATTGAAAAGTTTAAAACTAAATTGACATAAATGTAATAAATTTATGACTATTCTAACACTTTTCCCTTGATTTTTTTGTATTATTGCTAAACTTTTATGTCTAATGTGCATACCAAATCACAATTGTTTTGGGGTGTTTTAAATTTAATATGAAGATTTTTATGAAATGACTTTTCAAACTTTCCTATATTTAGTTTGTTGAGAGTACAGTAAAAAGAAACGCTTTCATGTTTTTGGATTGCCAAAAAAACTCTCTATTAGTATTCCCTCCTGTTTGTTTATTTACTGTGGTATCACTCTTCAATTTCTTTTTGGATGGAGAACCATCCTCATGTGAAGTTTTATGAGAATTGAAAGATTAAGTTTGCAAATTATTACATTTATCTTGTTTCGGCATCTTTTTTAGGTTGTTTTATTTCAATAAAAAAAGTAATATTCGTAACTAAAATATTGGTAATATAATCTTGGTATCTTATATTAAGAACAAAATATAATTATCATAAAAATGATAATTTTTTTAATATAAGATCTAAACACCAAAAGCCGATTCAAGCGAGAGTTTCTCTAGTCGGTGTTGTGGTCTAGTCAACATCCCTATGTTAAGAAGGCTATTTCTATGGTCGCTCAATAGTACACATCAATTGACTCGAGAACAGCATCAAGAAGAAACCTACCCTAATATATTAGCTAGTGAACATAGATCTATGTTCATCAGCTAATATATAAGTGGAACTACTCATGTATTGAATCAACTATGAGGGTAGCAACGCACTAGGTCAAGGCTCGGGTAGGAAGCAGAGGGTAAAAAGGGCTTTGCAGGTTAAGCATAGAGCGATTTTTCGGCGAGCCCAAATAGATTGAGACTAAATTTTATGGGCTCAATCAATGGCCTAGACTTAAATCACAAATTATTTGGGTGAATCAGTTCGGTGGGGCTATTTCGGGTCAAAGCCCAACTTTTCCAAGAATGAAGTTTGTTTATTTATTGTCAAATTTGAAAACTTTGACAAGCAACGAACTAATTAATGTGAAGTTATTTATAACTATATATATGTCACCTAAAGAAATGAAATCTACGCACCTCGATTTCGATGGGACATAAGCTTACATTAGGGTAGAGTTAATTGTCCCGCAGGCACAATCAAAATAAGACACCGTCAGAACTTGTTTAAGGTTCAATAATCAAATATAACTCATCTACTTAAATGGCTTAGTGAACTCATCTGAAAGTTTGGTTTGATATAAATTCAAAGTAATTAAAAGTATAGGGGCAATATTACACATTGAACATACAATTAATAATGATAGTACTAATAAAAGGCCATTGCTTTTGGTGGGAAGAAGTATTCAGAGTTCACGTATAATCACTTGAAAGTGGTGCTTAGACCAGAAAAGATACTAAAGATTTGGCCTTTCCTCAGCACGGCTGAGTTTACGTATGGAACCTTCACCCGTGTTCTCTCGCCAACCCAAATCACACGGCCTTAAATCATTTGATTGCACCACACTTGGACTTCGTTTGATGTCTTGGATAACACGTGAGGAATCCGAATTTGTGGACAGAACTGTGCAACTATGACGCTGAGTCAAATTTGAACAGCGGCGAGGGATAAGCCCCCCGTGGAACAGTCAATGAAGATGTGGTATTCTGAAAACCCTCGTGTTTCAGCCCCCTTTGAGGACCAAGGCCTCTTGGCTCATCGGAAATCTAGTTCATCTATCCTTACATCTGCAGAAAGTGCAGAATCAACCGATCCACCAAACTCACTAGGTTCATTCAGTCATTCTTATCATGCGGCTCATGATTTCTTGGTGCTCTTGCTTGGTCATCTTCTGCCTTCTGCAGGCAAGTCATAGGGCCAGCGGTGTAGCTTACAAGATTACTCCATCGGAGCCGCTCTTTCCGAACCAAACTCTTGTCTCCTCTGGCAATTTATTCGAGCTTGGGTTCTTCACGCTGAGTGGATCAGAAAATCAGTATATTGGCATACGGTACAAGGACTTGACGCCTTCTAAGATTGTGTGGGTGGCCAATAGGGAACAGCCACTTGCGTACACGGATCGGCCTGCAAAACTAACGATAGGCAGTGATGGGAATTTGAAGCTCATTGATGGACAAGAAAATATAGTTTGGTTTACCAATGTCTCTAGTCGGTCCAATTATACGTTGGCGGTGCTATTAGATAGTGGGAATTTTGTTCTGCAAGATGGCATTTATGGCGAAATATGGGGGAGCTTCGAGGATCCGACAGACACTCTTCTTCCAACAATGAAGATTGGAGTAAATGTCAGGACTGGAGTGAAAAAGTTCTTAATTTCCTGGAGAAGCGACAGTGATCCATTCCCTGGAAGTTTCTCGACTGGAATGACATCCGAGACGCCGCCTCAAGCTTTCACTTGGAATGGTTCGACCCCTTATTGGAGAGGCGGGCAATGGGACAAATCGAAATTTATCGGCATAGCAACCATGGACCAATCATACTCGAGTGGCTTCACTGTCCAGCAGGATACTCAACAGGGAACCACTTACTATTCGATAAATAGATACGATATCTTTCAATACATGTTCATTTCTCCCAGAGGATCTCTCACGATAATGCGCTGGGATGATGGAGCTAAGGCATGGTTGATGGATTGGGCAGCACCGAACAATACTTGTGAGATTTATGGAACTTGTGGTCCATTTGGAGTTTGTAACTCATTGAATTCGCCTATTTGCAGATGCATAGATGGGTTTGTGCCAAAGTCAAATGAAGAATGGAACAGTGGAAACTGGACCAGAGGATGTGAAAGAGAGATGGAATTGAATTGCCAGAAAAACACAAGCACATCGACTTCTACAAATGTAAAGAAAGATGCATTTTGGCAAATGAGCCAGATGAAACTACCCGACTCTGGGAACTATATATCAGACATTGGAGATGAAGAAGAATGTGAAAGCTGGTGCCGGAGCAATTGTTCTTGCTTGGCTTATTCTTACGTCAGCACCATTGGATGCATGGTTTGGAGTAAAGACCTCATTGATCTTCAGGAATTTCCCACAGATGGGGAAGATCTATTTGTTCGAGTTGCACATGTAAAAGCAGGTTAGAAATTTGTTTCATTAAGATGAGTTTGAGTCGACACCAATCATCTTTTACATAACTCTCTTTCCCATTTCAGGAGGATCACGACACAAAGCAGTTATCATCAGCCTGAGTACTATTGCAGGGATTATGTTCTTTGCAGTATTTGTTTTTGTTCTTTGCAAATGGAGAGCTAACAAAACAGGTACTATTGAAAAGCTATATCAGTGTTGTTAGAGTAATGTGCACGCTATGAAAAAAGTAAGCTAATTCTTCATCAATGATAAACGCAGGAAACTTAAACAAAATTCGAAGGCTCCTTGACTCAGCGGATACACCTGAAAAATCGACGGAGCTGACACAAGGAAATGCATGGCAAAAGCAGTTGAAGCAAGATGATTCACTGGAATTGACCCTTTATAGTTTTGATAGCATACTACTTGCTACAAACAAGTTCAGCACGACAAGTAAACTTGGGCAAGGAGGGTTTGGCTCTGTTTATAAGGTAAGACCATTCTGCAGGACATTGTTAATGAAAATATTTCAAGGTCTAAAAGCTATGTGAATTGTGAAACAGGGGAAGCTGAAAGATGGGAAAGAGGTAGCTGTGAAAAGACTTTCCAGTACCTCAGCCCAAGGCGTTGAAGAGTTCAAGAATGAGATCATCCTTATATCGAAACTCCAGCATCGAAATCTTGTTAAACTCGTGGGTTACTGCATTGAAGGAGAAGAAAAGATTTTGTTATATGAGTACTTGTCGAATAAAAGCTTGGACACCTTTCTTTTTGGTTGGTCTTATTTATTTATTTATTTTTTATTTATTTTTTATCTCGGATTAACTATTTTTCTATAATGTATTTTCTGCCATAGCATATAAACTTGAAAACTATTCCTGTCTGTCATGTTTGTTAGATTCAAGGAAGAAGGCAGAACTTGACTGGGGCAAACGATTTCAAATAATTCAGGAGATTGCAAGGGGGCTGCTCTACCTCCATCGAGATTCTTGCCTTAGGGTCATACATCGAGACTTGAAAGTAAGCAACATTCTCTTGGATGAAAAGATGAACCCGAAAATTTCAGATTTTGGGCTAGCACGAATGTTTGAGGGCACTCAAGTTTTGGTGAACACTCAAAAAATTGTTGGAACACAGTAAGCTCTCTAGGCCTATTTGAATTATCAATTCATTGAGTCAATCTCTTCAAGCAAATATAAATGATTGATTTACCACAACGAACATCTTTGTTCATGCATGTTTTATCCCCATTGTCTATCAATACAATCAAAGAGTACATAAACATGTTTAACTTAACTGCAGTGGCTATATGTCTCCTGAGTACGCCATGGGTGGAATATTTTCCGAGAGGTCCGATGTCTATAGCTTCGGAGTGTTGCTACTGGAGATAGTAAGCGGCAAAAAGAACACAGCCCTGTATGACCAGGGACATCTGAATCTCCTTTCCTACGTACGTCCCAAATTCCAAGCCTAATCAATATCGTAAGTTTGCTGCAATATTATGACAATGTTCTCACTTACAGGTATGGCAATTGTGGAGTGATGGCAAAGCATTGGACCTAACGGATGTAGCAATGGATGTTAGCTCTCCATTGGAGGTAACAAGATGCATCCATGTTGGGCTTCTCTGTGTTCAGGACCATGCCACGGATAGACCAAACATGTCGAATGTGGTTCTGATGTTAAGTGGCGAGTCAGATCTTCCTCAGCCGAGGGAGCCTATATTCACTTTCCAAGCCGAAAGGCCAAATCATTCTATTCCATCACAGCAAGAAAGCATCCGGTCTATTAACACTATCACCAATACAGTGGTCGAAGGAAGATGACTGACTATTTATTTTCCTTTTTTTGGAGATGACTTTGTTGTTATTTTTTAAGATTTTAGTGTCAATTCAATTCAAGGATGGCTTTAGTCCACTCTGAACAGAAGAGTTGAATGGGCTGCTCCACTTTATACATGGATTTTAGGCCGCAAACTAAAGGTTTAAAATGTATACTTTTTTGACAGAACATAATCGACGCAGCGATTTGTTCTAATTTACAGTAGCCAGAACTGTTGTTATAATTAAGGAGAACTACCAAGTAATTGCCATCACTCTCATCACCAGTTGCATTTTGAAGATTCCATTTCCTGGGTTTTTGGACGAAGATATCATTACCAAAGATAGACTAAAGTCCCCCCAAGAGAAGCATGAGCATTGGCACAGGACAAAGTATTTCCAGCTTCAATATGATTCCCAGATATGATTTACCTTCTTCAGATTTGATAAGAAGTCATCTATGCCTACGGCAATTAAATGTTAGTTAGTGATCAATTCAGTGACTGAACAATTCAATTCGGATAAGCTTCGCATTTAAATGGAAGGCTAGTGATCGAAATCGGAGCCATGTGATCCTTAAATTGAAGAGCTGAAGAGTTCCTGGTTTGCTTGGAACCCATATAATATCTAGCTTAATTGAACATTAATTTCTAGATGAGAAATAGATTTTTCTATTTCTATTTTTAGATGAGTTTCAAAGAAAAATAACGATTTGATAATGATATAAAATTTATATCCTAAAAATAGAAATTCGTTTGATAACAACACAAAATTTCTTTTTTTTTTTTTTTTTTGGATAGCGGTGGACTAGCGAACGGCGGTGGACAAGCGATTGGCAGTGTCGGACGACGGTGAGCAGCGGGTGGCATCGGGCGATTGGTAGCGGTCGACGATCGGTGGCAACCGGCGACCAATGGCGGTCAACGGCGACCGACTGTCGGCAGCTAGTGACCGACGGATGGTGGTTGGCGGCAACGAATGAAGTACCGGTTGACGAACGATGAGAAATTTTTTTATTTCTCATTTATATTCTAGAAATAGAGAAGTAGTTTTACCCAAAAAAAAAAAAAATAGAGAAGTAGAAAATTTTTACTTATAATTTTTATTCCAAACCTATTTCTGGAATAAAAATTTATTTCAAAAATAGAAAAATAGAATAATTCTATCAAACAAATTTCTATTCTAGAAACAAATTTGGAATAGAAAAATTGTTCCAGAAAACAGATGATTATCATGCATCCCCTAAACCTGTGGGGGAAAATTACCTTATTAATCCTAAACCTACTGTGGAAATGTAAATTCATTCCTATAATTTTTTAATTTTGCAAAGTTAGTCCTTGCGCAAAATTCCAATGTAGATGACGAAGCGCTTCTTGAAAGGGGAATCGGCCCGGGCGATGAGGTAGCGCCACCACAGCTTGAGGCTGAAGGGGTTGCGCTCAGGAGCTCCTCCTCGTAGAGTAGGTCGTCCTGCGACGGGTACAGCTCCTTGGGTATCGACATCGCCGAAACCCGGAAAAACCCAGAAAAACCCTCGAGCGCCCGGAGAGGGAGGAGGCGGAAAGCGACGCTCTTGCGCGCGGCGGCGATGCCTGGGGAGAGAATTCGATCGGAACTTCCGGAGTCCGGCGAGCGGGGTAGAGGGAGGGAGGTCGGTCGTCGCTCTTTCTGCTTTCTTCTCTCTCTCTCTCTCGCCGGAAAATCAACGACGGTAGCGGCGCGCCATGAGCGGGAGGAGGCTGCGGCGGGGGAAAAGCCCTAGTCTTTCCAGCGAGGAGGTTGGTGAATTTGGGGATCTTCGCAGCAATGACGTCTCTCTCTCTCTCTCTCTCTGATCTCGCAGAGGTCGAAATACGGGAGGAAGGAGGGATTTGGTGTTTTGGTCCCAGTAGTATTCTTCAGCGCAATTACTGCTGAGTTCATTATCTTTTTATAAATCTATAGATATGTGAAGGAATATGGGTGAGCATAATCCTTATGAGCAAGAATTATCCATTAAAGGCCGGTTTCTAAAAATTGGAACCAACCCCCACCGATTGGTTGGACTACTGGTCTGACCCCGTTCTCGAGTGGATTCATGAAATCGGTCCCCATTCCCTACAAAGCTTATTTAGCTTAATATTCGGGTTCAATTGCAAGCTATTGAATTTTGTTGACACTTAAATTTTGCTGACTCAATCATTTATTCAATGCATTAAAAATTAGGGATTAATTTTTAAGCCCTAAAAAATCTAATAATTAATTGCATAGCTTTAGATGCATTTATTTATTATTATTGCATTTTGAATTGGACCGGTGACGGATGTGTTTGATTTGATGGTTCTGAGCTTTAAGTTGACTAGTTAGATTAAGAACGCATTTGGTAACGATTCTGTTCCCGAGAGTAGATTCTGATTAGAAATGATTTTTTTTTATTCAGTTCCCAAGAACAGATTCTAAGTATTTTAAGCCGTTTGGTAACTGTCCAAATTTTTGTATTCTGGAATAAAATTGCGTTTGGTACCGTGCTAATTGATTTTGTTCCAAATTAATTTATTTTAATTTTAAATAATTTTTAAATAATTTTTTCCTTTTTTCCTTTTTTTTCTTTTCTTTTTTTCCTTTTTTTCTTTTTTCTCATCTTCTTCTTCTTCTTCTTCTTCTTCTTCTTCTTCAGACTGGTCCCGGACTGGTGACCGGTCAAATGAGGGTCGGCGACCTCATCGGAGTGTCGCCTGCCCTTAGCGAGGCCGGCCCTCATCAGTCAAGTCTCGCTGGTAGCTGGGCGAGGCTCGCCCAACCCTGCTGAGGCTTGGCCTCGCCGGGGCTGGGTGAGGCCCACTTGGCCACTGGTGGGGCTGGGTGTCGTGAGGCTTGCCCAGCTCAGGTGAGGCCGAGCCTCCCTGGTGGCTGGGCTTGCCTCCGATGAGCTTGCCGGACCGATTGCCGGCGATCGACGGCAGCAGATGATCGTGACCGGTAGTGACGGCGGCGGATGGCGGCAGACAGCGGTGGATCGCAATTGCGCGATTGAAGAAGAAGAAGAAAATAGTTGGTTTTGGTTGTTTTTTCTGATTCTAGAACAAGAATCACATTTTTTTTTTTTTAATTCTTGATTCTACTCCTAATCTGTTCCTAGGAACAAAATTTTTACTAAACGCGATTCTAGACCTAAACTGATTCTGGGAACAAAAAATCAGAATTTGACCATATTTGAATGGTTACCAAACATGGCCTAAGTCTATGGAGAGAGCGAATTGGCTCAAGCCCGTTATTCTCTCGTGACTGAAATTAACTTATGAGGACTGGTGATTTGATACTTTCAATAATATGACGATGGATTTTTTGTATACTTATGCAATCTATTCATATATCCTCATTAAGGGCAAGCGTGGAAAGGAGATACTGCGAGCTCATTTTTGTAAGATTCAGAATTTGGAAAAATTCGATTACAATCAAGGAACTTTGGCAATGTTTGATCAATCTTTGGTGAGTTATTAAAAATAATAAAATCAATGGATGATCTAATGGGAAAAAAGGATTTCTTGCTGATCGTGTGAATGTAAACTTGCGGGCAAAGTCATTAGAAAAAGGCAAGAAAGGATTAGCTGATGGGAAGGAATGTTTAAAAAAATATTCTTCAATGAGGACACATGGATCCGTGATGCATACGAAGGAAAGAAAAACGAATAAAACCTCTCAAAAGAAGGAAGTCGGTAGGTGGCTTTCTTTTGTATATTCATATTTCCTATTTTGAAGTGCAAAGTTGGACGCTGTAAAAGCAAGCTCACGATAGGCAAAAAGAGGAGCGATGAGAGAGAGAGAAGGACAGACGTCTCCACTTTCTCCACTATTGGGCAACACATAGGGAGGATGCCACGTATAAAAGGAACAACCAGCGAATTCCTCTCGGATATTTATTGCTTAAATATATGCCTTTTGATAACCAATGTGTATATTTGAGTGATAGGCAATATCCATTAGGATTTGTTTCCTAATCTACAACCACATATCGATTTTTATATTCCATCTATAAGGCTGTAGATGGAATAATTAATCACGTGGAAATAAAATTGATTTTTTTTGTAAAACTTAAGATCAATTTATCGATTTTATTTGCGAAATAATCAAGTTGATTAAATATTGTTTCCTAATTTGAACAACGGATATCTTTGGTGACCCTGAATGATTTGCTACTTATTTGCTTTACTTGCTTTCTTTATCCTGAAAATACAAAAAAAAATTGCATTGCATATCATGTAAAATAGAATTGATTTTCTAGATAGAATTGCATGATAGATTCTTTTATTAAATTAGAATACATCTCTAGTTAATATCTAGATTAAATAGCATCTTTGAATTGATTTTAAGTTTCTAGGTTAAGATAGGATTTAGGTTAGTCTATTTCCTAACTTAGAATAGATTATATCTCACTTTAGGTGTTGTTACGAATTTTAATAAAAATACAAAAAAAAAAATCATGCGTAGGTCATATAGTTTTAGGTTCATGTCATTTAGTATTTGTTTCTAGGTCAATTTAATTGGAAATTTCCCGTCATTAAAATTAGGCTATTTAGTCAAATTGCATGACATATAACTTAGATTTCATTAAACAAGAGAAAATCCTAAAAAACTAAGTGACTGCGTGTTAATTAAAAATCATATCTAGGGTTGTTGATATGAATTCTGATCTAACATTGCACATGTTTTCGTTGCTATGAGCTAAATCCAGTAATTTATTTATTGCTTTCTTGGATGTTAAATTGGTGGTTTGTGCACTTGCATGATTACCCCACATGTTAGGAAAATAAATTAAAATCAATTCAAGCTGCCTGCAAAATATTTTTTCAAAATAAAAGAGAAAAATGTACCGAAAAGGCGTTAAAGAAATCTAGCGTAATCAAGTTCCCGAACTCACAATCTCTAGTTCGTAGGAATAAAGTAAATCTCTCGTTACTTTATTTGGGTTTCTAATCAACCCACCAAAAATAGATTAATGGCGACTCTTAATTAAAAAATCGTAATTGGCTTAGACTTAGAACTAAGGAGGATGGAGTCAGTTTTCTGTAGATATGCCTTCCCACAATAGGCGAACAACTCCCGTTCAAGTACCTTTGGTACATAGCATCCTTTGGCTTCTTGTGTTTCCGTCGAGGTTTTGCATATGGGTCTACCTCGTCGGGAGAGTTTGTACAAAAAAAACATTGACAAAAAGGATCCCAGAAGCAGTGACCATACTGGTCCTTGTAGTAATTGACAGAGTGTCCATCATTTTTGAAATATTGAACAAGCTTTTTTGGATCTGGCTTGGAAATTGACTTAGGAACACATAGTTCAATCATAAAGAGGGTCTGGAAGATAGAAGGACTTTCTTCATTTTCCTTGCCAAATTTGATGGAAATAGTGCCATCTTTCTTTCTAACAAATTCGAAGTCTGAGGACTGGAAATGCTTGTTGTTCTGATGTAACTTTTCATAGTTGGTGATCCAAGTCTCCGAAAGGAGTTTGGCCAACTTTTCCTTTGGGATCTGTCTGGGGACATGAATGGAGGATGCTTGATCGTTTTGCGTGGAAATGAATAAAGCATCTTCTTTCCATTGTGAAAATTCAAGTCAAGGGCTGGTTCTGCACTCGATAAACCATATGGTAGTGCAGTGTTGCTGCTACAGGGTCAGCAATTTGAGGAGTTCCAGTGAGCTGAACTTGGACTTTAAAAAGGAAAGTAGCTGGAGATTTGAAAGAGTGATATTGAAATTTGGGTATAAGGTTACAAAGACTGTTCCAGCATTTTGAGTGGTTTGAATAGTATCAATACAAGCATGTTGCTATTCTAGGAACCGAGTGTCTAACAAAGCAATTCTTGCCACAACCGGCAAGGCTTTGCGACCATGAAAGGTAAGAGTAAGACAAACAACCCCATAATGGACATGAGAATATCATTGTTGAGTCAATTGCCTGGGAAACTCTAGAGGAATCTAGAGAGTAACAAAGTACTCCTTTTTAGTGGCAGGAATGGGATGTTGGTCGAATTTGGAGGACTAGACGTACTCCTGTACTTCTTTTGGAGTTTGGCGAATGAGTTGGCAAATGGAGCGAATGAGAGAAAATGATGAGGTAGGTTTAGCAAAAGCGGAATAAGGGTTCATAAGAGGAAGTTGAGTTTCAGAGATCTTGTTTCATCGTTAAGAGAGACTTCATAGAGATAGTCTATCTTAGAAGCATTGGAAATATAGAAATTTGAAGGGGTTGAAGAAGATAGAGATGCAGTAGAGAAACATACGCTTCTAGTATTTCTAGATCTGTCATGATGTGAAGAGATTTTCTCAGCACTGGATTCATCTACTGAGCGCATGGAATAGATACCATTACAAACGAAACCATGGCTCTAATACCATGAATGAGCCTGGACTTAGAACCAGGGAGGAAGGAATTAGTTTCCTACAGATATGCCTTCTCACAGTGGGTGAATAACTCTCGTTCAAGCCCTTCCGGGACAGGCTTTTAGCAAAAAAACCACTCTGCCATTTAGTGTAGAGTCTAGAAACACTCAGAGATGCCAGGATAGTAACGTTTCTAACTATCCGAGCTACATTTTTCAGAAGATCCTACCAGGCTAGAGAAGAAGAGAAGTTTAGAAAATTATTGAGAGTTTTCACAAAACACTCACTTTACTTCAAGGGACTCTGCCCCACACATTACATTCTCATTGCCTTTTATAGACAGTGGGAGGTCACATACAAACAAGGATTAAGCTCACAGGTCCAAAACATACAGAGGCTTCGGAAATTTCTGGTAGGGAATTATTTTTAGAGATATGAACAGTGATTTCCCTAACCTACTACTACAGTAACACTACAGTGACTTGTACGGTCAACAATATCATTCATCGCGAGCATTGAAGTCATATTTTGAGTCATCAGAACTGTGCATTACCAGAAGGTGTTCTTCATATTTTTGCTCAAGTCTTGTAAGTGGATCTAGTGAGAGAACTTGGTTTGATGAGGATGCTTTCTCTTGATTCTAGAATGAACTTGTAATGTCGGCAGGAATGTTTGGTTGAGGTCAACTGGATGGTTGAGCATAGTAGGATGTGTCCATGCCTAGAGATAAGAACAAAGGTCCTTGATCATAGGGGTCTTGGGAAAGAGGACCTCCCTATTGTGCATAGGGGTCTTGAGAAGACTGTGCAAGGTTATATGTATTTGTCATTTCTTGCTCCTGTGATGATGCAGCTTGTCTAAATTCTTCGAGTGCTTTCTTGACTTTTGGTGTAAGGCTATAATGATCCCATGCAATTGGTACATTATAATTCTATGCATCTTCAGGAATGGTTTTATTTTCTTGGCATAAAACCCTTTGGAGTTCTTGGTATTGATGCTCACAGCAGCCAACAGGTCCTGGAAAGGATTTGTAAGTCCAAGTTTATGTTCTATGTGGTTGAGGTTTATAGAATGTGGTTCCTATAAATTGTGAAGCATTTGTAATGTTGCCATTATTTATGACAAAAGCCCATAGATGTGGAAAAAACAAAATAGTATGGACCTCAGGGTTTGGTTGGGTGGTTCTCAGTTCTTGTTGCAAGAGATGTCTCCGGTGAGTAGGATGATAAAACCAATTGAGGAAAGCCAAGAGATTTTTTTCACTTTCTTTTTCAATGTTTCCTCTACCAAGTCTAAATATCCTGGTGAGATTAGTAATGAATCTTCTGGTTGGAATCTCAATAGCTATTAAATACTTATTGGTTAAGTACCATAATAACAATCTGGGTTTATTAGAGAAGTCATCTTCCTTCTAGATTAGAGGATGTATGAATTGATAGTCTGAATCCAAAAGGATAAAGAATCAAACCTCCATTGAGTCTGAACAGATCTATGTGGCATTGCCACATGAGATTTTCTAGATTTTCAGTGAGGCTATCATTCTGGATTTGCTCAACAATCTCCTGGGGGTATCACCAACTTGGCCAATCTTTTATCCTTTCAATCTTATACTTTTCATTGTGATGAAGAGTATGGAATGCATGCCTCATGATGTACATGTTGATTTTTGCTGATGTTTTTGGTTTTGAGAGGAAGTAAGCAAATACGTTCTTCTTCCCAGCAATATGTTGGTTTCAAAAGAGTATTTTGATAACTATTCAGCCCATCAAAGCAGTTGAGAATTTGGAATTTATTTTTGCTTGAACTTGGTCATCTGAGGAGAGGATGCCAGATCCAATTCTACCAGGAAGTGATGGCTAATGAGATGGAATTCAAAATTTTTTATTCTATTTTTCACCGTTAGGATTTCTTTGAAAGTGGAATGATAATGCATTTTAGTTTGGGAAAACTTTCCACTCTTGTAGGTGTAATATTATGTTAGTGGGCCCCAAAAGAAGAAACATAAAAAGAAGCTGAAAAGTCGATAAAGCAAAAAGGAGAGGGGAGAGGGTTCGGTTAAATAGAAGCTAAGGGGTCCTCAACCAAAGAAAAGAAAGAAAAGAAGAAGAAGAAGAAGAAGAAGAAGAAGAAGAGAAAGGGGAAGGAAGGAAAGGGGTTTTGGCACGTGCACGTCTCGAACACCTCGGCAAGCCAACTCGACTCTATAACACAGCACTTGGTAAGAGATTAGGCCCATTGTTCGTCCAATTGAAGTAATTTTTGGATTTAGGGCTCAAATTCGAATTTTTTGAAAAATCGAGCGGCGAAGTCTGATTTTGGAGTCGTTAAGGCTTGTATTTTTGTAGGAATGGTAGTTTAGGGTGTTGTGGAGCCATGTGATTTTACGGATCGTGATTTGAGTTTATGGTTTTTCCGAAACAAAATTTCAAAGTTTCCCACACACAGTGAACGGTACGCGTTCAGTAGTTTCGGGCACGTATTTTGTCATTTTTCGGCTTGATTTTGGGACGGTCAAGTTGGTATTCTTGTAGTATGTGTCAAGGGCTCTCTATTGACTATAAATACATTTGGATCGAAGTTCGGAGGAGAAAAGTTAAGGCGCGATCAAGTTTTGCGCTTAAACTCCGTGTTCGAATGGTTTGAACAATCGCTTTGGTTATGTAATTTGTTAGTGTGTAGAGGTCATTTTGTTAGAGTTAAGGCGTAATTTAGTCATTTTGTAGTCGAGATATAATTTTTATTAGATTTTAACATCATCCTTCGGTTATTTGATAGGGCCGTGAGTTCGACGATATAGGTATCGTTTTTCGTTTGGTCATTGACGATGAGGTGAGTGGTACTATATCTTCTTTGGTTTTATAAAATCATGTCTTGAAGTATGTATGTATATATATTGAATCAAGAAAAATATTTTTATTGCATAAAAGCCAGATCGAACAATTGCTACTCTTTGGTTGATTGTGAATGTTTAAAAAAGCATGTTATACAAGGTTTATGGAGAAACATATACGAAATTGCTTTGCAACTGATTTATGAAAAGGTTTATGATGATTTGAGAAACATATATAAAATGGATGATGGGCTATGTTGCAAAATGTTATTTGTTTGGTTTAAGATATTGATTTCTAGATTGGATTTCTAGTATTGGAGAATGGTTATTTATGCTCAATATGACTGTGAACCCAGTGAGGGGTTTTTGGGGTATGCATACTAGGTTTAGAATATCCTTCTGGGCCTAGCCATCGGCTTTGTAGGTGGAGACCTTGCCAATGGGAGAATCTTGGTCGCGTTGTCACAAGGCGTTGTGTCGTGACCATAGTTAGTTATTGAGCAAAAGATTGATCAATATATAGACCATTGCTATGTGTTTTTAATGGAGATTATTCAATGGATTCGACCATTGATACTTGACTTTTGATGGCGATTTAAATGAGTTTTCCATATTAGTATAAAACTTTGATGATAAGAAATAACTCTTATAAGATTTAATATGTATTTTATTTATTGAGTTGGTGTTATGAAGTTTGGTATTGCTTTGTATATATGCATAGTGGTTGTTCGATCTGCTTAGAAGATATGTACTACTCACTGAGCTGTTGTTGCTCATTCCATTCCTCCTTTGATCTTTTCAGGTTCCTCAGTTAGCGGTGAATAGAGTGAGTACACCGTCGGTGGGAAACTTTTGGAGAGTTCTATTTTGTTTTTGGTATGGTTTAAGGAAGTGGTGCAAATGATACTTACTAGTAGTTTGATCGTCCGAGTTTTAAACGTATATTTGTTTTCTCTCTTTGGCGGATTATAGAAACTCTAATGTTGCAACCAATTTGTTGGTTTATCTAATATATATGGTTTGAGATATATATAAGTTAATATCAGTTTGTTGGTTGCGTTTGAGGCTGCTTCATTTGTAAAGAAGGACGACCGTGTCATCCCCATTCTTTGTAGTTTTGGGGTGTGACAGTAGGCATACATGAGTCTCTTACCATCAATTTCTTTTAACAGGATGACCGCCCAGTATTCATCACTAGCATCAATTTGGAGAATTCTCTTCCTTGTTGATGGGATTTGTAATGGAGGAAGAGTTTGCATAATCTCTTTAAGTTCAATGACTGCTTTAGTCTTAGATTTTCCCCAAGCTGGGGGATTTTTCTTCAGCATTGATTGCAATGGAATCAACACTTTGCAATATTTGGAACAAAATCTCTGAATAATTAATTATCCCAAGAAATTGTTAAACTAGCTTTGTCGTGAAATTTTCTTCAGGAAACTTTAATAGCTCTTGAGTAATATATGGCCCTAGGTAATGTACCTTTGTTAAGGTGCCTACCAAGAAATTCAATTTCTGTTTAGGCGATATTCATCTTTCTTTGAGAAAGCATAATCCCATGCATTTTCACAATTTTTGCGAACTGTTTAAGGAGTTGGCAGTGCGATTGCTCATTAGGACTATAGAGCAGGATATCGTTGATGTATGCTGCTGCACTTGATAGGATTGGTTGGAAAATTTGACACATAACCTTTTGAAAAAGGAATGGTGCTACTTTTAGGCCAAAAGGAAGAACTTTCCATTGGAAGTGTTGGTTTGGAATTCATAACCCTGTTTTGGGTATGTCTTTAAGATGGATGCCCAATTACCAAAATCTGGCTTTGAGATCGAATTTGGAGTAAATGTGGATCTTGAATAATCCAATAAAAAGGGAATTTCTTGAGGGTAAAGGGAATTTGTCATCTTGGAGAAAAATGTTAAGAGACTGATAATTAATTACCAATCTCATCTTTCCTTTGTTTTGCTCGGCTCACTTATTGACATAGAAGGCTTCACAAGCCCATTGAGAATTGAAGATTTCAATAAGGCCTTACTGTAACAATTCCGAGCATTCCCTTTGAGCTAAAACCAGATGTTCTAGCTTCATTCCCATGTTACTCACTTTAGTTGGATTGATATATTCATTCTTTTTAAAAGGAATGCGAATAAAGAACTCTGGATTTTCTCATAAAGGATGAGAACACTTTTGAGCGAATTTAGAATGAGATTCCGAACAATATTCCAACAACTTTTGCATGATTAGATCTAACAGACTCATTTGAAAGGAAAAAAGTCTTTGAATATTGACGAATTCAAAGAATTAGTCCTTATACTTAAGACATTTTCTAGGGATGATTCGAAACTGAGAAATTTGAGTCATGATGTCCTAATCAATGATCAAATCTTTGTTGGGGAGACTGAATTCGATATTTTTATGGTTATGGAAGACTAGGGGAAAAACTAAACAATTATTGGGGTAGTTCTTACATTCGTAGAAAAAGTATCTCCTAAGGCAGAGTTGAAATATTGAACACATGAAGTCCAATATTTTTCAGAAAGAATTTTAGTATCTAAGATTGAAGAATTTGCTCCAATGTCTATGAGAGCAATGACGGTGATAGGCTTGGCAAACTTGGAAATAAATATTTTTACAGGAAAATGAGGACAATGAATCTGGCTTGAAAATATGTTAGTGTTTTGTTATGAAGATGTGAGAAATATGTGAAAAATATCTTCTGAATCTGAATCTGAATCAGTTTCATTGGAATTTTGGTAACAAGGTATGACACAAAGAGTTTGTTCATATGGTTCTTCATCCGCAGAGAATAAAGATTCAATATCGCCATTTTAAAGAGAAATACCAGTTTTATTTTCTATGTGATGTATCAGATGATTCTGACATTTTCTTGCTTGGGGACAATTTTTGGCAAAATGTCTTTTCTGATTGCAAATGAAGCATCGATTTGATTTCTTGTGACCTGAGCAATCTTTCCTTTTTCGTCACCATTTCTTTTTCCTTCGGAAGTGCTTAGAGCCATGTCTAGATTTTATCTAGAGTTTCTTGAAGTGCTTCTTTTTTCGAGAAGATTTTTCACAAGAACCATCAGAATCTCGCTTGGAGCATTTAATTTTTAGCTTTTGGTGAGAACAAACTACATCAAGTTCTCTGTTGTCTGTGAGATAAATCTGGACCATTTGGCACTTCAAACACAAATCGTCAAAACACAAATGGATTTCTTGTTGTATTTCTCCCAACAGAATATCCTAAATCCTTCTTTGTTTACTGAGAAAAGATCTTTCAACCTATTGGGATAATTCTTTAGTGATGGAAGTCAGGAAGATGTGCTTCAGGTTTGGATAAGCTCCAATACCATAGAAGCGTTTAAGCATTTCTCGATAATGTTTATCAAGATGCTTTTTCTGGAGAAAGTAGCTTCTTCTCTCGAAAAATTCTCTCATTTTAAGCTCTTGGAGGTCAAAAGATTTTCCAACAAAAAAATGATATAGAAGGATAATGGCATGACTAAAGTTAGGTGAGAGTAAAAATTGAAGTTGGTCTTGTTTTGTCATAGACTACCACTAGTGTTTGAGGTTGCTTGTAAACCTTGTGACAAAACCAAAAATGACATCATACTTGTCTTGGTTGGTTAGAGCTTGGGCATTTAATTAAGTATGAAATTTTTCAAGTCTTTCTGGCCATTTGTGATAAGGAATATCATCAACAGTAAAAAACTGTTTTGATGCAGTAGACGCATGCTGAGAGGGATTATTTGGCTAAACAACCTCTGGTTCATAAGGGTTTGATTCAATATCTTGGTCTGAAGGATCGGCCATGAATATTGATGAAGTTACTAGAACAATAAGAAATGAATCAATGGCAAGGATTGAGAAGGATGAAGAGGATGATGGAGATATCGAATCTGATTCAGTATCAAAGATGTTTGGAAAAACTTGTTCTGCTAGAAATAGGATATGATTTTTTGGAATAACAGGATCAAGCTGTTGAGTGGCAAGATCATGCTATTCTTCCTGATTGCCCAAATCTTTTAGGAAAGATTCCAATGGATTGGATAACATCATATGATTTGGCTTTTCTTTTATACAAGCGAGGATTCTTTAAGCATCTTCTATTTTCCCTTTTCTTTTCTTATTCGATCCAATTCTTTGAGGCGATTTCACATCTCTACCACATCTGTCTTGTCCTGTCTGATAGGAACGTCTATGAGGGCAACAAAAATAGACGTCTAAGGTGGTGGAGGTGAATGCTCTATTCGTACCATGGTCAGAAATGGATTAAAATGATTGAACCTTCCTACTTCAACGAGTTGGATTCGCCTTTTGAGCTTCTCTATTTCCGCCTTAGGACTTTTGAGATGATGATACCCTAAATGTTGTATGGATTCCCAGGCATGAAGCCTCTTTTGGAAATTGGAAGGCATTTTCTTGGTGGTTCATCATATCTTCGAAGATCTTGTTGTACATTCACAATCTTGGAATCAATTGCTTTGAATGCATTGTTATGTGCTAAAAGAGTCTCCGATTGCCAATTTAGGACGGCTTCAGCAACAGGAGTCCTTTTCTGTCTTCCATGTTCATCCACATCAGTAGGGGTAGGTATCTTGGGAGCATGCCAAAATCTGCCTTGTGGATCAATGAATTTTTCTGGTGCAAGGAACGAGAGTTTGGAACTTTCTCGGACAAGAGGGGCAAAGTCTGTTTCATGGAACATGGCGATGGAAGAATTCGGTGGTGCTTCTGCTGGAGCCTCAAGTGAGTAGGAATGCTTTTTCGCCCATTTTAGGATAGGCTTATAAAACGGGGAAAGAGCTGGTTTCTTTTGAGGAGGAGATGGAGGAGGTGAAGGTGGTGGAGTTGGTGAAACGGAGGGTGGAGCAATGAACTCTGGTGGTGGAGTTGGAGCATATGAAACCATAAATTGGAATTTATCGCACTCACCAAGTATCAACGGAGGAATCTAAATCATGAATTGGTATGATTTTGGGAGAGCCCGAGCTAAGTTTAGATTTAACAATCCATTAGCCAAACCGTGGTGCACCCGAGGTGATCGTGACAAATTTGATTAAGAATTAAAAATTATAAGGTAAAACAAACAAATACTACTCGCTAACTAAAAACTTAATCTCTTCGAAAGTTGTGGTATGGTCCTCTTAAGGCTTCCCGATACTAGAAACATGTGAAGAATTAGATTCAATGTCAAAAATCCAAACTTCCATGAAAGTTAAAACATTGATCGCTTGATTCATCTTTTTTAACAACAATCTAATTTAGTCATGGAATGGTTAAGGAGAGATCTAATTATACTCTTAAAACAAGCCGTTGGCTTTTATGGACACCTTATCTTCTTCCTTTGCCTTTGTTCATTTTATTTTGATTAAGGAAGCAAATAAATGGATTATTAGAATGAAAAAAAGAGAGTAGGGGGTTAATTCTATTAATAACCAAAAGACAAAATTAGTCAATAATATTTAATAATTACAAATGTATATGTACGTATATATTTGGTTGAAAAATTATGAAATAATGAAGTGATTGAGATGGAATTTCTTTATATATATACACTAGTCTGGTCTAGCTAGGTAAGTGGGCAATTTCACGCCAAGAATCGGATCGACTCCCATGGGAATTGTTGGTTCCGGTCCTGTCCAAACTGGTTTCAGCTAGTTCAAGCAGTTCTCGATTCTTTTACACACTCCTAGTTTTTAAATACGTGTTTGATAACCAGTCAATTTTTAACTATTTCTAAAAAAAATAATAAGAATATAAATCAATTTGGTAAAGTCAACTAATTTTTCTATTCCCAGGAACAGATCAGTGGTAAGGAAATAAATTTGGAACATAATTCGAAAGTAGAAAAATGTTACTTTTTTATTCTTGAGAACGGTTCTACAATCAATCCATTTTCTTTTTTATTCTTTTCTTCTTCCTCCTCCTTTAATCGATTGCCGAGCTTGGCAATAGTTCGGTGACCTCATTGAAGCCTCACTGACCCTCGATAGTCGCCAGCCATTGTCGAGGGGCAACCGGCTATAGGAAGAAGAAGAAAAATAGGAAAAGTAGGAAAAAAAAGAAAAAAGAAAAATCTCAAAAAAAAAAAATAAAAGAAATTTTACATCATACAAAAGATTGAGGGTTGGACTAAACACATTTCTATTTTTTTTTCTATTTGAGGAATAGAAATTTTGTGCATTTATCAAACATATTTAAATACTCAAAATTTTGTTCAATAACAGCATCCGAAAAAACTATTTGTGACCAGAAATTGTTTTAAAAAACAACATGGTTATCAAACGTATCACAAGACCCATTTGGTCAAAGAAAAACTATTTTTAGAAAACTATATTTCAACTTTTCAATATTTGGGTGATCGAAAATAAATAAAAACGTTTTCCATTAATTGAAAAAAAAAACCTTAGATTGGGAGAAATTGAAGGAAAATCACTTTTCCAAGGCTCCTACCAAACAAATAAAAACCAATCCATGGAAATTTTTTTCTTTTATGATCAAGTTTTCAATGAAACAAATGCACTCTTATCATATTATTGTAAAATTTAATGTATTGAACTCGCAATACCTTCTTAATTGATTTTTTTGGGAAAAGTGTCAATTTAATCTTTAACTTTTTAATTATATCAATTTAGACATACAAATTTTTAATCTAATATCAATTCAATTATTCTAGCTAATTTTGGCTAAATGTTGTTAACATGGATAATTTTTAAATATATATATTTTAATTTTTTAAAAATATTTTTATGATTTTTGTTTTTTCTTTCTTTCTTTTTCATTCTTCACCGAGGTGAGAGTCATTGTTGCCTGCTAGAGTCAAGGCCTGATCGGGCAAGGGCAAAGTGAGGGATCCCCTCACCCAATCCATGGCAACCTTGTCGGGTGTCACCTTTGCTTAGGTGACGCTTGGCAAGGGTTGGCCTTGTCAGATCTAGCAAAAGAAGCCCTTGGTTGGTTGAGCATCACCTTTGGTGAGCGATGGTAACCCTTGCCCAACTGAGGCCAACTCACCCAGCTATGGCCAGTGGCCAATCAACAACAAAAGGAAGAAGAAATGAAGAAAAAAAGAAAAAAATGTATTATTAAAAATTATTCATGTCAACAATATCCGGTTAAAATTAGTTAAATTGACACTAAATCAAAAAGTTTATAACTAAATTGACATAATTGAAAAGTTTAAAACTAAATTGGTATAAATGTAATAAGTTTATGACTTTTCTGACACTTTTCACTTAATTTTTTTTTTTGTATTATTACTAAAATTTTATGTCTAATGTGCATACCAAATCACAATTGTTTTGGGGTGTTTTAAATTTACAATGTAAAGGTTTTTATGAAATGGTTATTCAAACTTTCCTGTATTTAGTTTATTGAGAGTACGGTAAAAAGAAATGCTTTCATGTTTTTGGATTGCCAAAAAAAAACTCTCTATTGGTATTCCCTCCTCCTTGTTTATTTACCATGGTACCATTCTCATGTGAAGTTTTATGAGAATTGAAAGATTAAGTTTGCAAATTATGTGGCACCCCTCGACACGGCACTTGATCCGCTAGGATTGCCAGAGCCTACTCATCTATAACTTGTCCTGATAACATTCCACTCTGATATCATTTCAATTGCAGTAGGTCCATACAACTTGGGGGTTTACATCTTTTAGATTGGTCCTAGCGCAGTTCATATAACGGAAGCATACTTATCATCTCCCTAACCCATACACAAACTAAATAATACGATGCAATACACACCAACTACAACCTTTCATATATATATATATATATATGCATATATGCATTTTAGGGCCAAATTACTTTTATTTACATACTAAGATGGATTTCACAAGTCGGTACAACAAAAGGGCCAAGACTATAACTAAGCTCGGCGATACCAAAAAAGAAACCCGACTATACATCAAACGTGAACATCTATTTATCAGCTAGTGTCGGCCATCCCAAAAAGTGTCAACCTTCACCAGTCACATGCTCCTATCACACCCATCCCGGTGCATCGGCCGGCGGCATCCCCATCATCCTCCCATCTTGACGAACATGGACAGACGAAAATTCTTGTACAACGGGGCCATCAGGTAAGCCCACATCATACATGACCAAAACACGGACGCGGATAAACACCAAACCATGAACACCGACACAAGGGTGCTCCGAGCACTCGACCTCCACATCATACGGTAATCCATAAAACGTACCACGCGTGACAGGTGATATCGGCATCTCTCAATCTGAAATGTTAGTCCCTAAACGGGGTGATTATAACCCCTTAGCAATAAAGATCCACCAAACTACACAATGCAACAAAGCAAGACAATCAAGATATTACGAGTAAGGCACATATCATCTATGCTATCAAGCATACATCACCATGCAGTTGTGCATCTATCACCATGCGATCATGCATATCTTGCCATGCCATCATGCATGTACCATCATGCAGTCATGCATACCTCACCATGCAACGTGCATATACCACCATGCACTTATACATATATCATCAAGCAGTCATGCATATATCACCAGGTAACGTGCATATACCACCATGCACTTATCATCAAGCAGCCATGCATATATCACCATGCAACATGCATATACCACCATGCACTTCAGGCTTGCATTCCCATGAGGTTCATCCCATGCTATATGCACACATCCATGCGCATAATTCAATTCTCGATTTTTATCTTTCAATTAGATCACATCATTTTTCTTCCTAGGGACTAATGTTTGCATCCCACATTTTATCACTTACATCTAACCTAGCATCATGAGGAGCCTCCGGCACACACCTCCGGGCATCTCGTACCCCAACTGGTATCACGAGAAATCCCCTCGGCACACACCTCCAGGGCTTCCGGCACACACCTCCAGGCATCCCAACACTCCCGGGGCATTTGGCACACACACTCTGGGCATCTTGACACTCTCAGGGCATCGTCGGTTCACACCTCCGACGGTATCATCATTATCATAATTTATATTCACACATGTACTTCAATTTCAACATGGCATTTGATGCAATAATATCGAAGGTCTAAGCCCGCTTTTGATGTTACATAACATGCCAAATGTCACCACATATGCAACAAAATCAACCACTCAAGACATTAGATCACAAAGAGCAAATTCATTTATTTTTGAAAATACAGCAAATTTTCGGATAAAAATAGATTGCACTCCTTTGGTCATAATTCTTAAAAAATTAGTAAACAGCCTTAATAAATTCTATAAATTCGACATGTTATATACAAGATCTAGAGGAAAATATTTCATGGAGGACACCATATCAAAAGAACATCACACAATTCGGTACAGTCCACGCATCACGGTCTTTATAATTTCGGAATATTGCCATACGCAATTTCATTCACAAATTCGGTAAAAATTCTAAATCGGCTCAAAAAATTCTGAAATTTTTATATGTTATAGATAAAGTCCAGAAGTAAATATTTCGTGCAGGACTCAAAATATAATTCGTGATAAATTAAAAACTATAGCAAGCATAACCGTCCATAATCCTCGGAATCGAATTCCAGATCTAACCGTTTCGGATAAAGATTGTTTCACCAACCTAAAATCATCCATTCCTTCTAAAATTTTAGTATATTACTCCTTAACATGTCATCTTCAACTTTTATTTATAATATGAGATCAAATTTCAACCGGAAGATTTTATAAAATTCACAGAATCACACTAGGTCAGCATTACGATTCCCCGATCTAACTTCTTCAAAGAAAAATAGTTTCACCGGTCTATACTTGTTCATTTCTTCTGAAATTTTGATGTTACTCTCCAAGAAGTCCTTTACAACTTTCATCGAGAAGTCGAAGCCAAATTCTCGTTAGAACATCGCATGCAACTCCCGAAATCATCAAAGGTCGGACTGTTTTTTTTTTTTTCCAGAAACAGAACACTAGGTTCGAACACAGCTCTTATAGCTTCGAGATTTCACACTTCATCCACATCCAAAATTTTCCATTCATCACACACATAACACAGCAAGCATAGGATAGATCAATGGACTCTACTTGCCTCTAATCCAAGCAAAACACGGCAAGCAAAAATGGCGGGACTCAGCGGCTCGATGGCAGCGAACGGCCTCCCTCTTCCTCTTCTTCTTTCGCACACTCACTCTCCCTCTCTCTCTTTCTCTCGGATGGTCACTCTCTCTCTCTCTATCCACCCCTCCTCTCTTTCTTTCCCCTTCATCATTTGCAATCATTGGATTTTGCATGGCTAATGCCACTTGGCTCTAAGGGAAAAACACTTGGCAAGCTCCTCTTGCCACTTGTTTATTTTGCCATGCAGGTTGATGGGTTGATTAGGCCGGCCTCTCCCCTTTGGTCGACACCCCATTGAGCTCCTTGGGCCAGTCAGACGGCAGCCCTTCCTTTTGAGCTTCGCGGGCCAGGCCTAAATGGCCGAATGGTGGAGTCTTGCGGGCTGGTCTTGGGGCTAAAATTTCGGCCCACTTCCTCTTTTAATAATCTACTCTAAACCCCCACTCATAAACTACCTAATTGAAATTTATATAACCATAAAACTTGCAACATAAATTAATAAAATCCAACCTATAAATTACATGGCCAAGAATAGAATTTTCTTTCCTATCAAATAATTATCAATTAAAAAGTTTGGCCTTAATCTTATTACAAATCATGAATCAAATGGCCACAATACAACTTGATGGTGCTTCCATCACCTATCCATGGCTCATAACACATCTAGGGGTTGACATGAAATTCTAGGATGCCACAATTCTCCCCTACTTAGAGAATTTTGTCCTTGAAATTAGATATTTCCTATGTCTCTTGAAACAAGTGAGGATACCTTTCCCTCATCTTATTTTCACTCTCCCATGTAGCTTCCTCCACATCATGATGTCGCCATAATATCTTAACCAATGGAATTTTCTTAGTCCTAAGTATTTGCTCCTTTCGATCCAGTACTTGCACAAGCTCTTCAATGTACCTCACTTTCTCATCTACTTTGATGGCTTCATGATCAAGTATGTGACCAGGATCCGGTTGATACTTTCTTAGCATTGATACATGGAACACATCATGCAAATTTTCCAATTTAGGTGGCAGCGCCAAACGATAATCTACATCTCCTATCCTTTCAAGTATCTCAAAAGGTCCAACGAATCTAACGCTTAACCCTTCATTCCAAATCGAGATATTCCTTTCATAGGGGATACTTTAAAGAACACATGATCTCCCACATTAAACTCTAAAGGTCTCCTATGCTTATTTGCATAGTATTTTTGCCTACTCTGGGCTGTTCTAAGTCTTTTCCTTATTATCTCCACAGCCTCAGTAGTAATCTGTACCAACTCAGGTCTTGTCAAACTTCTTTCACCTACTTCATTCCAACAAACAGGAGTCCTGCACCTTCTTCCATATAATGCTTCAAATGGAGCCATGCCTATACTTTTCTGAAAACTATTTTTATAGGCGAACTCTATCAAGTGCAATTTTTCATCCCAACTTCCTTTAAAATCAATAATACAAGCTCTCAGCATATCTTCCAAAGTTTGGATCACTCTTTCCGTTTGTCCATCTATTTGAGGATGAAAAACAGTACTAAATTGAAACTTTCTCCCTAAAGCATCTTGGAGACTCCGCCAAAAATTCGAAGTAAACCTAGAGTCTCGATCCGATGTGATCGTTACAGGAATACCATGTAAGCGTATCACTTGGCTTATATACATCTCAACAAGTTTATTCATCGAGTAGTCTACGTGGATAGCTAGGAAATGAGCATACTTAGTCAAATGATCTACTATTACCCAAATAGAGTTGTGACCACTTGATGTCCTTGGCAGTCCTTGCACAAAGTCCATCATCACATGCTCCCACTTCCACTCTAGTACGTCCAATGGTCTTAACAATCCTGGGGGTTTGCGATGTTCCACTTTCACTTGCTGGCATGTTAAACATTGAGAAACATGCTTAGCTACATCCTTCTTCATGCCATTCCACCAGAATTGTTGGTGTAAATTCCTATACATTTTCGTACTCCTCGGATGAATACTATAATTACTCTTATGCGCTTTTGATAGGATTTCCCTTCTCACTTCTTCACTATTAGGAACACAGAGCTGTCCTTGGCATCTTACTACTCCATCATCAGAGACTTGAAACTCTGGTCTTTTCCCTAAAAACAGCGTCTCGTATCTTCAAAATCCCCGGGTCAAATTTTTGTAGAATCTTAACTTTCTGGATAACTTCGGGCTCAATCCTTAATGCAGTAAGCATACCAGTAAGGTGATCATTTCCAACTTGAAATTTGAATCCACAATTGATTTTAACAGATTCCACTATGTTATTCTTAGACTAGCCATGTCCATAGCCGACTTTCAACTAAGGGCATCTGCCACTTTATTTGCCTTTCCTGGATGGTATCGTATTTCACAGTCATAATCTTTTAATAACTCCATCCACCTTCTCTGTCTCATGTTCAACTCTTTTTGCGAAAACAAATACTTCAAGCTCTTATGATCCGTATAGATTTCAAACTTCTCTCCATATAGATAATGTCTCCATATTTTCAAAGCAAACACTATAGCTGCCAATTCCAAATCATGGGTTAGGTAATTTAACTCATGAGGTTTCAACTGCCTCGATGTATAGGCTATAACATTGCCATGCTGCATCAAAACACATCACAGTCCTTTATGAGATGCATCACTATACACCGTGAATCCTTCAGATCCATATGGTATAGTTAGAATTGGGGTTGTAGTCAACTTCCTTTTAAGTTCCTGAAAACTTCTTTCACATTCTCCATTCCATTCCTCACATTCTTTTGGGTCAATTTCGTTAAAGGGCCTGCCAAATGTGAAAATCCTTCGATAAACCTTCTATAATAACCAGCCAATCCTAAGAAACTTCATATCTCAGTCGGCATTGTTGGTCTCGGCTAATTCACTACCATCTCAATCTTTGCAGGGTCCGCTGCAATTCCATTTCCCAACACCACGTGCCCTAAAAATATTATCTGATCCAGCCAGAATTCACACTTACTGAATTTGGTGAATAACTTATGATCTCTTAGCATTTGCAACGCTATCCTCAGGTGTCGTTCATGCTCTTTAGGTCCTTTAGAATATATCAAGATATCATCGATGAAAATAATTACAAACTGATCCAGATAAGGCTTAAATATTCTATTCATCAAATCCATGAATGCGGCTGGTGCATTCGTTAATCCAAAAGGCATAACTAAGAACTCATAATGTCCATAACGAGTCCTAAATGCAATCTTAGGAATGTCTTCTTTCTTTATCCTTAACTGATGGTATCCTGACCTTAAGTCAATTTTAGAAGAGATTAAACTTCCTTGTAACTGATCAAATAAATCATCAATTCTAGGCAAATGATACTTATTCTTTATAGTCACTTGGTTCAATTGTCTATAGTCAATACATAGACGCATCGATCCGTCCTTTTCTTTCACAAACAAAATTGGTGCACCACAAGGGGAAGCACTTGACCTAATAAATCCCTTATCAAGCAACTCTTGTAGTTGCACCTTCAATTCCTTCAACTTCACCAAGGCCATTCTATACAGGGCTTTCGATATCGGTCATGTTCCAGGCATTAGTTCAATTTCAAACTCAATCTCTCGCTTCGGTGGTAATCCAGGCAACTCCTCAGGAAACACATACTGAAATTCCCTGACTACTTGGATCTCACCGATTCAGCCTCTTTCTTAGTAAGATCTCTTACCACTGCTAGGTATCCTTGACATCTTTTGTCAAGTAGTTCACAAGCTTCTACCATTAAGATAATGGCTATAGAGGGGTTTGTCTAACCTCCAAAAGATTCATAACTAAACTAATCAGGTAATATGAATTGGATCACTTTCCTATAGCAATCCACCTTAGCCCTATGCTTATGGAGCCAATCCATTCCTATGATAACATCAAAGTCATACATAGCCATCACAACTAGGTGTATTTCCATATCTCGCTCTTCTATAGTTATCTTACATTTTGCACACATCATCGTAGATAATACCGTATTCTTTAAAGGCGTGGAAACACAAAGAGGCGTCTTAAGAGGCGTAACTTCTATTTCACTCAATTGCCTATATCTTTCAGATATAAATGAATGCGTAGCACCCGTGTCAAACAATGCATATGCCTTCTTGCCATTTATGAAAATCATACTTGAGATAACATTTTTGAAATTTTTCGCTTCCTCTTAGGTGACTGCATACACCATTCCTTGTGCTGGTGGCCTCTAAGGATTCCTTGGTAGGTTTGGTCTAATAGCACTTTGTTGTGCCTGTCGCACCGAGCCGACACTCAGCTGCGACCTCTCTTGTGGACAGTCTTTCTTGAGGTGACCTACCTGTCCACAACCATAACATCTTAGCCATCCATTGCAAGGTCCTGGGCCATGCTGCCCATCACACCTTCCACAAACATCAGGCTAATAGGGTGCTTTCCTTATATTCAGCCATCCCTAGCTCTTCCAAAATTTCCAAAATTGCTCTTTTTCTTAGCATCCCAAGTTTGACCTTGACTAGGATAGGGTCTCTTACCCTTTTCTGATATCACTAAAGCTCAACTATCTCTTAGACTCTGATCGTTCTCTCATAAGCTCTTGCTCCACTAACTGTGCCCTTTCATAAATCTCAGTATAATCCTTATATTCAAAGGCACCAGTTGTTTCCTAATATCAGTCCTCAACCCTTTCAGAAATCTCTTAGCTTTTTCCTCACGATCCTCAATCAATCTGGGATCATACCTAGACAATTCAGAAAATTTTGCCTCATACTGATCCACTGTCGGCTCCCTTTGTTCCAATTGAACAAATTCAATGATCTTTTTATCCTTAGCACAATCAGAGAAATGCTTCATATTAAAAGCTCTAACAAACTCATCCTAGTTTATCTCAGTATCTGGTGGAAAGATCGTATCCCTCGAAGCTTTCCACCAAAACTTTGCATTTCCCTCCAGCTGGTACTCTGCTAAAACTATCTTCTCAGCATCACTGCAGTCTAACAACTGGAAAATCTGTTCTATCCCATCAATCCAATGGTTTGCCTCCTTAGGACTTCCCATTCCACTAAACTTAGGTGGTTTTAGTTTCAGAAATTGCTCCACCAGTCCTTGAGGGCGAGTTCCACTCTGGGTTGTTGCTGCGCTTGCCTTTCTATCAGATTTCCAATATTGGCCAATGCCTGCAGGATATCTTCCATTCGGGGTTCAGCCCTTGCAGTAGAGGCTTCAGCCCTCGATGGATGAGCACTTCCAGCTCGCACCATGACTTTCCAGCAGTTTCCAAGCATTTGCCTTAGGAATAATCTGAGACTCACTGTCTCCATTTAAAAGCACCTAAAGATAACTCATAATAAACTACTAGGGATCTACGAGTGAATACCCATCACCCGTTATTCAAAGTTAACCAATTATTCCATTTAATATCCTATGGTGTGCATTGTCATCATATTCCTCAATTTCCAAATGAGGCTTCTTATCACTCCACCTATAACCATTGCTCTGATACCAAAAAGGGGGATGTGGTACCCCTCGACACGGCCCCCGATCAGCTAGGGTCGCCACAGCCTACTCACCTATCACTTGTCTTGATAACATTCCACTCTAATACCATTTCAATTGCAGTGGGTCCATACAACCTGGGGGTTTACATCTTTTAGATTGGTCCCAGCGCAGTTCATATAATGGAAGCATACTTATCATCTCCCTAATCCATACACAAACTAAATAATACGATGCAATACACACCAACTACAACCTTATATTATATTATATTATATATATATAAGGGCCAAATCACTTTTATTTACATACTAAGATGTATTTCACAAGTCGGTACAACAAAAAGGCCAAGACTATAACTAAGCTCGGCGATACTAAAAAAGAAACCCGACTATACATCAAACGTGAACATCTGTCCATTAGCTAGTGTCGGCCATCCCAAAAAGTGTCAACCTTCATCAGTCACACGCTCCTATCACACCCATCCCGGTGCATCGGCCGACGGCGGCGGCGGCATCCCCATCATCCTCCCATCTTGATGAACATAGACAGACAAAAACTCTTGTACAACGGGGCCATCAAGTAAGCCCACATCATACATGACCAAAACACGGACGCGGATAAACACCAAACCATGAACACCGACGCAGGGGTGCTCCGAGCACTCGACCTCCACATCAGACAGTAATCCATAAAATGTACCACTCGTGACAGGTGATATCGGCATATCACTAAAATGTTAGTCCCAAAAGGGGTGAGTACAACCCCTCAGCAGTAAAGATCCACCAAATTACACAATGCAACAAGCAAGACAATCAAGATATCATGAGTAAGGCACATATCATCCATGCTATCAAGTATACATCACCATGCAATCATGCATATCTTGCCATGCCATCGTGCATACACCACCATGCACTCATGCATACCTCACCGTGCAACGTGCATATACCACTATGCACTTATACATATATCATCAAGCAGCCATGCATATATCACCATGCAACGTGCGTATACCACCATGCACTTCAAGCTTGCATTCCCATGAGGTTTATCTCATGCTATATGCACACATCCATGCGCATAATTCAATTCTCGATTTTTATATTTCAATTAGATCACATCATTTTTCTTCCTAGGGACCAATGTATGCATCGTACAATTTATCGCTCGCATCCAACCTGGCATCGCGAGGAGCCTCTGGCACACACCTCCGGGCATCTCGTACCCCAACTGGCATCACGAGAAATCCCCCCGGCACACACCTCCAGGGCTTCCGGCACACACCTCCAGGCATCCCAACACTCTCGGGGCATCTGACACACACACTCTGGGCACCTTGACACTCTCAGGGCATCGTCGGCTCACAACTCCGACGGTATCATCATTATCATAATTTATATTCACACATGTACTTCAATTTCAACATGCCATTTGATGCAATAATATCGAAGGTCTAAGCCCGCTTTTGATGTTACATAACATACCAAATGTCACCACATATGCAACAAAATCAACAACTCAAGACATTAGATCACAAATAGCAAATTCATTTATTTTTGAAAATACAGCAAATTTTCGGATAAAAACAGATTGCACTCCTTTGGTCATAATTCTTGAAAAATTAGTAAACAGCCTTAATAAATTCTAAAAATTCGACATGTTATATACAAGATCTAGAGGAAAATATTTTGTGCAGAACACCATATCAAAAGAACATCACAAAATTCGGTACAGTCCACGCATCACGGTCTTTATAATTTCGGAATATTGCCATACACAGTTTCATTCAAAAATTCGGTAAAAATCCTAAATAGGCTCCAAAAATTCTGAAATTTTTATATGTTATAGAAAAAGTCCAGAAGTAAATATTTTATGAAGGACTTGAAATCTAATTCGTGATAAATTAAAAAATATAACAACCATAACTGTCCATAATCCTCGGCATCGAATTCCAGATCTAACCGTTTCGGATAAAGATTGTTTCACCAACCTAAACTCATCCGTTTCCTCTAAAATTTTATTATATTACTCCTTAACATTTCATATTCAACTTTCATTCAGAATACGAGATCAAATTTCAACCTGAAGATTTTATAAAATTCACAGAATCACACTAGGTCAGCATTATGATTCCCAGATCTAACTTCTTCAAAGAAAAATAGTTTCACCGATCTATACTTGTTCATTTCTTCTGAAATTTTGATATGTTACTCTCCAAGAAGTCCTTTACAACTTTCATCAAGAAGTTGAAGCCAAATTCCCACTAGAACATTGCATGTGACTCCCGAAATCATCAAAGGTTGGACTGTTTTTTTTTTTTTTTTCCAGAAACAGAACACTAGGCTAGAACACAACTCTTATAGCTTAGAGATTTCACACTTCATCCACATCCGAAATTTTCCATTCATCACACACATAACACAGCAAGCAAAGGGCAGATGAATGGATTCTACTTGCCTCTAATCGAAGCAAAACACAGCAAGCAAAAATGGCGCGGCAAGGCGGGACTTGGCGGCTCAACAGCGGCGGCGAACAGCAGCGAACGGCCTCCCTCTTCCTCTTCTTCTTTCGCACGCTCGCTCTCCCTCTCTCTCTTTCTCTCGGACGGTCACTCTCTCTCTCTCTCTCTCTCTCTCTCTCTCTCTCTCTCTCTCTATCCGTCCCTCCTCTCTTTCTTTCCCCTTCATCATTTGCAATCATTGGATTTTGCATGGCTAATGCCACTTGGCTCTAAGGGAAAAACACTTGGCAAGCTCCTCTTGCCGCTTGTTTATTTTTCCATGCAGGTTGATGGGCTGATTAGGCCGGCCTCTCCCCTTCAGTCGACAGCCCATTGGGCTCCTTGGGCCAGTTGGATGGCAGCCCTTCCTTTTGAGCTTCGTGGGCTAGGCCTAAATGGCTGAATGGTGGGGTCTTGTGGGCTGGTCTTGGGGCTAAAATTTCGGCCCACTTCCTCTTTTAATAATCTATTCTAAATCCCCACTCATAAAGTACCTAATTGAAATTTATATAACCATAAAACTTGCAACATAAATTAATAAAATCCAACCTATAAATCACATGGCCAAGAATAGAATTTTCTTTCCTATCAAATAATTATCCATTAAAAAGCTTGGCCTTAATCTTATTGCAAATCATGAATCAAATGGCCACAATACAACTTGATGGTGCTTCCATCACCTATCCATGGCTCATAACACATCTAGGGGTTGACATGAAATTCTAGGATGCCACAAATTATTACATTTATCTTGTTTTGGCATCTTTTTTAGGTTGTTTTATTTCAATAAAAAAAGTAATATTCGTAACTAAAATATTAGTAATATAATCTTAGCAATTTATATCAAGAACAAAATATAATTATCATAAAAATGATAATTTTTTAAAATAAGATTTAAACACCAAAAGCCGCTTCAAGCGAGAGTTTCTCTAATCGGTGTCATAGCCCAATCAACATCCCTCTATCGAGAAGGCTATTTCTATGGTCGCTCAATAGTACACATCAATTGACTCGAGAACATAGTGTCAAGAAGAAACACACCCTAATAAATTAGCTAGTGAACATAGATCTATGTTCATCAGCTAATATGTAGGTGGATCTACTCATGTATCAAATTAACTATGAGGGTAGCAATGCATTAGGTCAAGGCTCGGGTAGGAAGCGGAGGGTGCAAAGGGCTTTGCAAGCTAAGCCTAGAGCGATTTTTCGGCGAGCCCAAATAGATCAAGACTAAATTTTATGGGCTCAATCAGTGGCCTAGACCTAAATTACAAATTATTTGGGTGAATCAGTTCAGTGGGGCTATTTCAGGTTAAAGCCTGACTTTTCCAAGAATGAAGTTTGTTTATTTATTGTCAAATTTGAAAACTTCGACAAGCAATGAACTAATTAATGTGAAGTTATTTATAATTATATAAATGTCACCTAAATAAATGAAATCTACACACCTCGATTTCGACGGGACATAAGCTTAGATTAGGGTAGAGTTAATTGTCCTGCAAGCACAATCAAAATAAGACACTGTCAGAACTTTTTTAAGGGTCAATTGGCGTCACTGGAGCGAGCGCTCTTCCTCTCGCAAAAGGTCGAGCGTTCAAATCCCGGGCGTCACTGGAGGCCTTGCCCAGGGGCACATGGTGGTGGTTTCCACGCGTCCTCCCTAGGCTTTACCTGCCGCTAATGATGTACGGGGTTCTCTGGGTTACCAAAAAATAAAAAAATCAAATATAACTCATCTACCTAAATGGCTTAGTGAACTCATCTCAAAGTTTGGTTTGATATAAATTCAAAGTAATTAAAAGTATAGGGACAATATTACACATTGAACATACAATTAATAATGATAGTACTAATAAAAGGCCATTGCTTTTGGTGGGAAGAATTATTCAGAGTTCACGTATAGTCACTTGAAAGTGGTGCTTAGACCAGAAAAGATACTAAAGATTTGGCCTTTCCTCAGCACGGCTGAGTTTACATATGGAACCTTCACCCATGTTCTCTCGCCAACCCAAATCACACAGCCTTAAATCATTTGATTGCACCACACTTGGACTTTGTTCGATGTCTTGGACAACACGTGAGGAATATGAATTTGTGGACAGAAATGTACAACTATGACCTAAGTAGCACGGACACGCGACACAGACATGCGACACGACACGCTGACACATCATTTCTCAAAAATAGAAAATTCTGACATGGGACATATTACTATTGAATAAATGTTTTTAGTTTTAATTAATTTGATTCAGGTTCTCAAATAAATAAATGAATAACAGGAACTTATAATGAATTTGCACTAATAATATTAATAAATATATTCATAGAAAATTTGAAAGATATATTCATAATTAATGCTTACCATATTTAAGAACATATTTTTAACTTTAACAAAAATTATGGATAAAACTAATGGCTAACAAAAATATATAATCAACTTTATTTAAGTAAATCTATGATATTTTATAATCATCAAAATTTATCATTATTTAACATTCAATATTTTGAATTTTTAAAATTAGTTTTTAATTCATTTATTTAGTTTTATAACAAAAATAGCTTTACCGCTTAAAAATTATTCCCCTAAAAAATCTCTCAAAATTATTTTCCTCTATTTTTTCCCTCTATACGCTCATCCCCAAAAATCATTTGCCCTCCCCCATTTCTCTCTCCCCACGGGACCCCCAAAATCCGGGCACCCAAATTTCTCCAATATTTTCTTCAGCTTTGCGGTTTCTTCCCTACTTTTTCTCTCTCTCCGCCGCAACCCCCCCCCCCCCCCCCCCCCCACCGACACCACCCGCTCCCTGCCCCGCCCCCATCGATCAACCCCCGAAGCTGTCGATCTCCAGGTCCGCGCAATTCAGCAAGTCGCGGATGAAGTGGACGAGGAGTACCAGAATCTTCTGAGCAGATCAATGAAACTCGACATCTTTGAAGCCTTGCCGTCCTCCATCGCGGTCTCTCTGGATCGCCTGCTCTTCCTATGGCCCTCCCTCACCGTGGCGGCATTGCCTTCGCTCCCCGGTCTCGTCTCCACCCTCCATCATCTTCTTCAACGATTCTCTCCCTTGGACGCGTGCATCGGAACATGTCAAAAAAAGTTGATCAAAGTTGACCACATGTTGAAAAATTCGACATGCGGTCAATGCATGTCGGAGCATGTCGTGTCGTGGTATACGATACTACACGACACGCTCCACATGTGTTGGACACGACACGGAAGCTCCGGCGATGACGCTGAGTGAAATTTGAACAGCGGCAAGGAATAGCCCCCCGTTGAACGGTCAATGGAGATGTAGTCTTCTGAAAGCCCTCGTGTTTCAGCCCCCTCTGAGCACAAAGGCCTCTGGGCTCACAGGAAATCTCGTTCATCTATCCTTAAATCTGCAGAACGTGCAGACTCAACCGACCCACCGAACTCACTAGGTTCATTCAGTCATTCTTATCATGCGGCTCATGATTTCTCGGTGCTCTTGCTTGGTCATCTTCTGCCTACTTCAGGCAAGTCATGAGGCCAGCGGTGTAGCTTACAATATTACTCCATTGGAGCCGCTCTTTCCGAACCAAACTCTCGTCTCCTCTGGCAATATATTCGAGCTTGGGTTCTTCACGCTGAACGGGTCAGAAAATCAGTATGTTGGCATATGGTACAAGAACTTGAGGCCTTCTAAGATCGTGTGGGTGGCCAATAGGGAACAGCCGCTTGCGTACACGGATCGGTCTGCAAAATTAACGATAGGCAGTGATGGGAATTTGCAGCTCATGGATGGACAAGAAAATATAGTTTGGTCTACCAATGTCTCTAGTCGGTCCAATTATACGTTGGCGGTGCTATTAGATAGTGGGAATTTTGTTCTGCAAGATGGCATTTATGGCGAAATATGGGGAAGCTTCGAGGATCCGACAGACACACTTCTTCCAACAATGAAGATGGGAGTAAATGTCAGGACTGGAGTGAAAAAGTTCTTAATTTCCTGGAGAAGCGACAGTGATCCATTCCCTGGAAGTTTCTCGACTGGAATGACATCCAAGACGCCGCCTCAAGCTTTCACTTGGAATGGTTCGACCCCTTACTGGAGAGGCGGGCAATGGGACAAATCAAAATTTATCGGCATAGCAACCATGGACCAATCATACTCGAGTGGCTTCACTGTCCAGCAGGATACTCAACAGGGAACCACTTACTATTCGATAAATAGAAACGATATCTTTCAATATGGGTTCATTTCTCCCGAAGGATCTGTCAAATTAATGCGCTGGGATGATGAAACTAAGGCATGGTTGATGGATTGGGCAGCACCGAACAATACTTGTGAGATTTATGGAACTTGTGGTCCATTTGGAGTTTGTAACTCATTGAATTCGCCTATTTGCAGATGCATAGATGGGTTTGTGCCAAAGTCAAATGAAGAATGGAACAGTGGAAACTGGACCAGAGGATGTGTAAGAGAGATGGAATTGAATTGCCAGAAAAACACAAGCACATCGACTTCTAAAAATGTAAAGAAAGATGCATTTTGGCAAATGAGCCAGATGAAACTACCCGACTCTGGGGACTATATATCAGACATTGGAGATGAAGAAGGATGTGAAAGCTGGTGCCGGAGCAATTGTTCTTGCTTGGCTTATTCTTACGTCAGCACCATTGGATGCATGGTTTGGAGTAAAGACCTCATTGATCTTCAGGAATTTCGCACAGATGGGGAAGATCTATTTGTTCGAGTTGCACATGTAAAAGCAGGTTAGAAATTGTTTCATTAAGATGAGTTGAGTCGACACCAATCATCTTTTACATAACTCTCTTTCCCATTTCAGGAGGATCGCGACACAAAGCAGTTATCATCAGCCTGAGTACTATTGCAGGGATTATGTTCTTTGCAGTATTTGTTTTTGTTCTTTGCAAATGGAGAGCAAACAAAACAGGTACTATTGAAAAGCTATATCAGTGTTGTCAGAGGATTGTGCACGCTATGAAAAAAGTAAGCTAATTCTTCATCAATGATAAACACAGGAAATGCATGGCAAGAGCAGTTGAAGCAAGATGATTCACTGGAATTGACCCTTTATAGTTTTGATAGCATACTACTTGCTACAAACAAGTTCAGCAGGACAAGTAAACTTGGGCAAGGAGGGTTTGGCTCTGTTTATAAGGTAAGACCATTCTGCAGGACATTGTTAATGAAAATATTTCAAGGTCTAAAAGCTATGTGAATTGCGGAACAGGGGAAGCTGAAAGATGGGAAAGAGGTAGCTGTGAAAAGACTTTCCAGTACCTCAGCCCAAGGCGTTGAAGAGTTCAAGAATGAGATCATCCTTATATCGAAACTCCAACATCGAAATCTTGTTAAACTCATGGGTTACTGCATTGAAAGAGAAGAAAAGATTTTGGTATACGAGTACTTATCGAATAAGAGCTTGGACACCTTTCTTTTTGGTTGGTTGTTTTTATCTCGGAATAACTATTTTTCTATAATGTATTTTCTGCCATAGCATTCAAACTTGAAAACTATTCTTGTCTGTCATGTTTGCTAGATTCAAGAAAGAAGGCAGAACTTGACTGGGGCAAACGATTTCAAATAATTCAGGGGATTGCAAGGGGGCTGCTCTACCTCCATCGAGATTCTTGCCGTAGGGTCATACATCGAGACTTGAAAGTAAGCAACATTCTCTTGGATGACAAGATGAACCCGAAAATTTCAGATTTTGGGCTAGCACGAATGTTTGAGGGCACTCAAGTTTTGGTGAACACACGAAAAATTGTTGGAACACTGTAAGCTCTCTCGGCCTATTTGAATTATCAATTCATTGAGTCAATCTCTTCAAGCAGACATAAATGATTGATTTACCACAACGAACATCTCTGTTCATGCATGTTTTATCCCCATTGTCTATCGATACAATCAAAGAGTACATAACATGTTTAACTTAACTGCAGTGGTTATATGTCTCCTGAGTACGCCATGGGTGGAATATTTTCCGAGAGGTCCGATGTCTATAGCTTCGGAGTGTTGCTACTGGAGATAGTAAGCGGCAAAAAGAACACGTCCTTGTATGACCAGGGATATCTGAATCTCCTTTCCTACGTAAGTCCCAAATTGCAAACTTAATCAATGTCGTAAGTTTGCTGCAATATTCTGACAGTGTTCTCACTTATAGGCATGGCAATTGTGGAGTGATGGCAAAGCATTGGACCTAATGGATGTAGCAATGGTTGTTAGCTCTCCTTTGGAGATAACAAGATGCATCCATGTTGGGCTTCTCTGTGTTCAGGACCATGCCACGGATAGACCAAACATGTCGAATGTGGTTCTGATGTTAACTGGCGAGTCAGATCTTCCTCAGCCGAGGCAGCCTATATTCACTTTCCAAGCCGAAAGGCCAAATCGCTCTATTCCATCACAGCAAGAAAGCATCCGGTCTGTTAACACTATCACCAACACATTGGTCGAAGGAAGATGACAACTATTTATTTTCATTTTTATTTTCCTTTTTTTGGGGATGATTTTCTTGTTATTTTTAAGATTTTAGCGTTAATTCAATTCAAAGATGGCTTTAGTCCACTCTGAACAAAAAGGTCGAATGGGCTGCTCCACTTTATACATGGATTTTAGGCTGCAAAGTAGGGGTTTAAAATGTATACCTTTTTGATAGAACATAATCGACGCAGCAATTTGTTCTAATTTACAGTAGCCGGAACAATTGTTATAATTAAGGAGAACTACCAAGTAATTGCCATCACTCTCCTCACCAGTTGCATTTTAAAGATTCGATTTCCTGGGTTTTTGGACGAAAGATATCATTACCAAAGACTAAAGTCCCCCCAAGAGAAGCATGAGCATTGGCGCAGGACAAAGTATTTCCAGCTTCAGTATGATTCCCAGATATGATTTACCTTCTTCAGATTTGATAAGAAGTCATCTATGCTTGCGGCAATTAGGGGCGCGTTTGGTAACATTTCTGTTTAAAAATAAAAATTGTTCATGGAAACAGAAATAGAAAAAAGTGTTTTTGTTCCGGGGAACAATTTTTTAATGAACAAAAAAACGCGTTTGGTAAACTTATTCCGGGAATAAAAAATAAACAGAAACACGTTTGGTAAATTTGTATAATTTTTTTTATTTCTTTTATTTTTTAGTATTTTTATTTTATTTTTTCTATTTCCTTTCTTATTTTTCTTATTTTCTTATTTTTTTTTTATTTTTTTTTTCTTTTGGCCAGTTGCTGGCCGACGATGGCCGGCGGCCTCACCCAGCCATGGCGAGGCTCGCCGGCCCCCGGCGAGGACGACCCTCGCCCAGCTATGGTGAGGCCGCCGGCCCTCGTCGGCCGGTCGCCGGCCATGGCCGAAGCCGGCGATCGGCCAAAGAATAAAGAAAGAAAAAAGAAGAAGAAAAGAAGAAAAAAAAAGTGTTTCTAAATTTTGTTTCAGAAACAAGAAACAACTTTTTTTTCGTTTCTTGTTTCTGTTCCAAATGTGTTTCTGAGAACTAAAAAACAATTTTGGAACAAAAACGCACCCAAACGCAATTCTGTTCCTTTTTTATTCCCAGGAATAAAAAAACAAAAAAAGTGTTTAAAAACAGAAAAGAGAAGTGAAAACAAACGCAACCTAAATGTCAACTAGTCATCAATTCAATGACTGTACAATTCAATTTGGATAAGCTTCGCATGAAAATGGAAGGCTAATGTCAGCTAGTGATCAAAATCGGAGCCATGTTATCCTTAAACTGAAGAGCTGAAGAGTTTCTGGTTTGCTTGGACCCATATAATATCTAGCTTAAATTGAACATTAAACTTGCGGGGAAAATTACCTTATTAATCCTAAACCTATTGTAGAAATGCAAATTCAATCTTAAAATTTTCAATTTTGCAAATTCATTCTTGTGCAAAATTATAATATAGTCATTCTGAACAATTTTTGTTAGAAATCGTTGGCATACCATGTAGGACGACGATGGCTGGATTGCTATATTAGTGATTTCTAGCAAAAATTAGCAGGAAAGACAACGTATTTTGCACAAATGTTAAATTGGCAAAATGGAAAAGTTTTGGATGGAATCGACATCTGTATAATAAATTTAGGATTAATTGGACTATTTCCGGGAAACTTGTGTTATTGCATTGACAAAACATTTGGCCAACAAGTTTCATCAGAAGCTGCTTTCACCCCTCTTAATGTTTGTACATTTTAAAGTACAGTCAACTTTGAACAACGGTCAGGAGAAGAACGCCGATTTTATTGGCTTCTCATCCCAAAAAACAGTTTTTAAAAGCCAACATTTGACTCACGATGAAGCTTCTATTGCATAATCCATACTGAGTTGTCAAACTACAATGACATCCTGATCTCTTGGCATTCTGGAAGTGCATATGAACTGGCATAGGCATCATCAGCTTCCGATATAAAGCTAATTTTGTATGATAGCAAGATGGCTAAAGCTATCTCTAAGAGGATATATGGCCTCACACCTTTGGCAAAATGCATCGGTTTGCAGAAATCTCGCCTTCCTATCAGATCTGCAGGCAAAACCGAAAGGCGAAGAATCGGGAGCCTCTTAACATCCTGAAGTAAGCAACAACCAAACACAGTTGGCTCCTATTACAATGTTGCTTAAGATGTGTCTCTCCGCTTCCTTGGTCATGGTCTTCCTTCTTCTGGCACATCATAGCACTGCAGTTTATAAAATTACTGCAGCCGAACCACTCTTTCAGAACCAAACTCTTTTCTCCTCTGGTCAAACCTCTAAGCTTGGTTTCTTCACCCCCAACCAATCAGCTAATCAATATGTGGGCATATGGTACAAGAATGCGTCTCCTTCCAAGATCATCTGGGTCGCCAGTAGATATACGCTGCTTGCATATTTAGATCACTTGGCAAAATTAACAATAGGAAGGGATGGGAATTTGAAGCTTGTGGATGAGCAACAGAAGGTAGTTTGGTCCACCAATGTTTCTGTTCAGTCAAACTATACTACAGCAATGCATTCAGATGTAGGAAACTTTGTTCTACAAGATGGGAATTCCATTGAAATATGGGCAAGCTTTGATGATCCAACTAATACTTGATAAAACTAGTACTAACACTTAGAGAGGGGTGAATAAGTATTTGAAAGAAATCTTAACAAATAAAATAAATTGCTTGCAAAGTCTAGAAGAAAATCAGAATCACGAGATTCCAAATTTCTCCAATATTTGGAAAGTGTGCAATGGACTTTAAATGAACGGGATAAAGAGAAAAAAGTGCACGCAAATTTTTTATAGTGGTTCGGCTTAATCAAGCCTACGTACACTCTCCTATATTGACAACCTACTCATTGGATTCCACTATATGATCAATTAAGAAATTACAACTTGGTGAGTAAACAATCAATGATAGAAAATTTTCAATTTGTTTTCTCTCTATATCACACCTTTTAAAGCTCATAGATGAAAACTAATAACATGAGAGTAGCCTTAGACTTTGGAATCTCAAATTCACATTCCCGCACCGAATAAACTCCTTTCAAAACTCCTTCACCCATACTAGCCATTGGTAATCTTCGGAGAAACTTTCTTCTAATCAAGTCCTTGGACATAATCAATTAAAGGAATCTTGTGGCCATTGAAGTTAGGAATAAAATTTTCACTTGATTCTGTTCACTCATATAATCAGAATCTCGATTTTTATAAATAGATACTTCCCAAAAAGAAAGTTGTTTTCAAGATTGATTTCATCAATTTGTGATTGAATTTATCAACAAATTTATATTAGGTAAGTGAAATCCTTCGCTAAAAAGCTAGATCTATTCTGGATCTATGTCGCAAAATCGATAAGTTTGAATATGTGTCTTTCTCATTCTGGACATGATCTCATTCTGGACTTCATTAAAATTGGAAGAGTTTCTAAAGAAGTCTTCAATAGATCGTCTTAAGTGTGATGTCGGGTGGTGAGTCCTCCGCTAGCATTACTCTAGAGTTTACCTGGCGGCTATGTACTGCTGTAAGGCGACGAACGGCTGACGTTCCCTGAATACCAAAAAAAAAAAAAATCCTCGGAATTAACTTTAAATGCAATATGGGCCGAACGCAATCGGACTGGGATCGCAATCGGCTCCTCGGGCAGAGGGCAGCGATGGCAACAACCGAGGGGGCTCAAGCTGCCGGTGTTAGTGGCAGTGGTGGCAGGTGCTGCAGGTCGCGTTCTGAGCTGGGATCGGGCTGCTGGCGTCGTGGTTTGTTGCAGCAAGAGGCGTGGGGACCAGCGGAGCGGTGGCATCGGCAGTAGCAGCAGCTGGTGCTGCAGCAGGGGGGCGGAGAATGGCTCGGCAGAGGGGGATTGGGAGTCGCAAGTGCTGCAGTAGGGCGCGGAGGAGCGGCAACCAGCGCGGCGAGGGGATTAGGCTGCTGGCACGGCGATCGTCATGGTTGCCGGTGCGGCAGCGGCGTCGGGGGGCTCGGACTGCAAAGCAAGGGCGGAGGTGAGGCGGAGCTTCGGCTGCTGGCGTCGGCAGCTGCGGCGGCGAGTGCAGGAGGGCGGCGTTCCGGCGTGGCAGAGCGGGGCTGCGTGGCGGTGTTGCGGGCGGAGATGGTGGGCAGCGGCGGCGTCGCAGCTTCGGGCAGAGACGGTGACGCGAGCTCGCGCGTGAGGGGAGAGATCCGGCGGCAGACGGAACGGCGGCCGACTCGGGCGGGCTGGCGGAGGGGCGGTGTGGCTCGGAGACCGGCTGAGGATGGCTCGGAGCGGCGGCACAAGGGATCGGCCACGGCGGCGGAGGAGCTCGCGAAGAAGAACAGTGCTTTTTATTTTTTCTGTTTTGTCTTTTTTTCTTTTATTTTTTCTCTCCCTCACGTCACTCTCACGTCCCTTCTCTCAGTTCTCTGTTGCACCCGCTCTCTGCACTCTTTCAAAATTTCAAAACCCCACTTTGGCGTTGACTTTGACCCAAAAACCAGAGAAAACCCCAAAAAACGAAAATAGAACCCCCACTATGAAGTGATAAAAAGAGAAGACCCCCCTTGTCCGTACGCGATCCGGCTTATTATGTTAGTGATTTTTAGCAAATTTAGTACCTGGACAATTTTTTTGTTGGAAATCGCTGGGTTGATGACTAGATTATTATGTTAGTGATTTTTAGCAAAAATTAGTTGGAAAGACAACGCATTTTTCGCAAAGGTTAAATTGGCAAAATTGAAAAGGTTTAGATGGAATCGACACTTGTATAACAGATTTAGGATTAATTGGACTATTTCTGCAAAACTTGTGTTATTGCATTGACAAAACATTTGGCCAACAAGTTTCATCCGAAGCCGCTTTGACCCTTCGTGGCATGCTTCGTGAGCAAATCGCACGACTCGAGCCATAACCTATGCTTGGTCTTCCCCTTAATTGAGAAAAACTGATCGTCATTCAGCACCGACACCAGCCTCTCCGCCACCTCTTGCCAAAGACTCGAATTAACCAAGAACTCAATGAAATCCTCAATGTGGGTCGGGTCATACTTCAAGTACCTCCTGTAAACTCTGAGTCAAGTCTCGATGGGCATGACCCTCTGGCTGACGAACACCAGGTAGGGCTCCCAGATACGGTCGTGCTGCGTGACGGGTGTTGGAGAAATCCTCTTGAAGTGTTTTGAAGTTGACAAAACGTTTCTATCAGTCTAGTCTGAAGGCTTGTAGACTCTACTGTTTAAAGTCTGAAGACCTCCGGACAGCCAGACTCAAGACTCAAAGTCTATCCTCATTGACAGTCTCTAATCCGTTGAAGAAAGGTTATCCAGAACTGGATGTTTTGTTAAAGATTTAACTTTATCAACTGGAGAAGATCTCGTGGCTGGAGAAGACATAACGGAGTCCTTTGATTGATCGAAAATTGACTCGATAATTGAAGATCCGGTGATTGCCTAAATATTATTGGAAGGTTCTGCTTATGGAAATCGAGATCCTGATTGTATGGGCGAACATGATTGATGGGCTATCAACACGTTCCTTTAATAGCTTGAACAATCTTCCTAATTGATTCTGTCCAATGGGTAGATTGGAGGAATTCCTTTGGTAAGTGCCAACGGGTATGATGGCATAAAGGAGTATATAAGGAAGACGGTCTTAGTTGTTCAAGGTGTGCGCGATAGAAGAATTCCAAAGTCTGAAGCTCTTTTTATTTAGACAAATCCTTTGAGCGAATACTTGTATACAAAAGAGAGTTTATATTTGTGAGAAATCTTGAGGAGGTGTGGTAGAACATTTACACTGTGGAATCAAGGCAAAGCTGTGCTGTAACTTCTCTTTTGTTCATAGTGGAATCCAGCCAATAGGCTGTCAGTGAAGAAGAGTGGACGTAGGCTTGATATAAGCCGAACCACTATAAACCGCGTGTTCAATTTTCTCTTCTCTCAGTCTTACTTTGATTAACGTCTCCTTCTACTGTCTAGTATTGTGCAATTGTTGAAGAAAAATCTTTTATATACCTATTCACCCCCCTCTAGGTACTCATACTAGTAATATCAATTGGTATCAGAGCCTGTGTACTTACTTTATTTGAAGTATTTTACTTCATAGTAAAAGATCCATGGCTAGTATGCTAGCACCAGGGCTGATGGAAGAGCAAAGCAATACCAGACCACCCTACTTTGATGGAAAGGATTACAACATCTGGAAGAACAAGATGAAAGCTTTCCTTCGATCAAAGGATCCTCTGGAATGGGACGTTGTAGAAAAATGAATTACTCCTACCACTGCATCAGTCTCTGAAAGAGGAAAAGAAACTGATGAGACCAGCGGAATGACTCAGGAAGAGATAATCAAGAGACAAACACTCGATGCAAAAGCAATTTATTCCTTATATTGTGCTTTGTCACCGACTGAATATAATAGAATCTCTTCTTGTGTTACAGCAAAAGAAGTTTGGGACAGATTGCATATCACCTATGAAGGAACAGATCGAGTGAAGGAAACAAGAATCAACATTCTTCTCGGTCAATACGAATCCTTCAGAATGAAACTAGGAGAATCTATATCTGACATGTTTAGTCGTTTTACAGATATTGTGAATGGTTTTGAAAATCAAGGTCAACCAACTTCTGATCCCATGAAGGTAAACAAGCTACTGCGTGGACTCTCCAGGGATTGGAATCACATAAAGACTTCGATAAGAGAGACGCAAAGAATTATGCCACTATCCGTCGACGAGCTAATTGGAACTCTTCAGTCTTATGAAGTGGAACGAATCAATGAAGATGAAGATCCAAAAGGTAAGAAATCCATTGCATTAAAATCAAATGATGATTCTGATGATACAGATTTTGAAGAAGATATGGACGATGAGGAGCTTGCTCTCATGATAAGAAGATTCAGAAAACTGAATAGAAAAGGAAGAAGGTTCAACTCAAAGAAACAAAGCTTTCAAAGACAGCAGACCAAGTCTGTTGATGATGAGGAACCAAACAAAGACATAGTCTGCTTTGAATGTAAGAAAAAGGGACACATCAGACCTAACTGTCCTCTTCTGAAGAAGAAGAGAGGAAAATCTGAAAATTTTTGAAAAGCTCTCAAAGCCGAAACCTGGAGTGATACAGAGTGTGAAGAAAGTGATAATGAATATGCCAATCTATGTCTGATGGCACAATCGGACTCAGACTCTGGATCAGACTCAGACAGTGAATTTGAGGCAAGTAATTTTAAAATTCTTGTCAAAGTTTCTAAATACATTGATGAACTGTGTTTTAGTCTTAAGACTTCTCTCAAAAGAATTTCCGAACTGAAAAAGGAAAACTCAGCTCTAAAACAAAAGGAAAATGTTTTAGTAGAAAGAGTTAAAAGTCTAGACTTGACTGTTTCCACTCTTAAAGAAAATGAAAATAATCTTTTAAAAGAAAATGCTCTTTTAAAAACAGACTTATCAAATATTTCAAAGAAATTTTCAATAGGGTCTGAAAAACTTGAGAAAATTCTTTCAGCTCAAAGACCTTACTTCAATAAGTCCGGTCTAGGTATGACAGCAGAAACAATTCCCTTGATTGATTTTCCTAAAGTAAAAGAAAGAATTAAGAAAAGACTCTCGAGAGAGGCTTACAAAAATCACTTCAAGAAAGTTTTTGTAAAATCTGTAGGTAGAAATGCTCTCAGATGTTCAAAATGCAACAGTCCGGATCACTTTGAAAAAGAGTGTCCTATGGTATGGAAACCTGTTAAGAAAATATGTGCTAATACTGCTTATGTTACTAACACCAAAGGACCCAAGAAAGTTTGGGTACCAAAGAAAGCTTGAGACTCTATTTTAAATGCAGGTCACCGTCAAGAAAAATGTAAAGTGGTATCTTGACAGTGGATGCTCAAGACACATGACAGGAGACTCAAATTGTTTTATAAAGCTTGCTCAAGTAAATGGTGGAAAAGTTTCATTTGGAGGAAACAACAAAGGAAGTATTGTGGGATTTGGAACTGTGAAAATTGGAAATCTCACAATAAGTAATGTTTCCTTAGTGGAAGGACTCAATTACAATATTCTCAGCATTAGTCAACTGTGTGATACTGGTTTCAAGATCTTCTTTCAAGAAGGAATATGTTCTGGAATCAGTAAAGACTCTACTCAGTCTTTCATGGGTCGAAGACATGGAAACATCTATCTTCTGGATGTGAATCCAAATGAATCGCAATGTTTTATCTCAATTCAAGACGAAGCAAGCTTATGGCACATAAAGCTTAGTCATGTCAACATGAAGCAATTAGCCAAAATCTCATCAAAACAGCTTGTTCGAGGACTACCCAAATTACCTTATCAAAAGATTGATCCATGCACTCCATGTATTCGGGGAAAGCAGGTAAGAAATTCATTTAAGCCAATAAATCATGTCTCTACTAATCATGTACTACAGTTGCTGCATATGGATCTCTTTGGACCAACCAGAACATAGAGTATTGGAGGTAAGAAATATTGCTTAGTAATTGTGGACGATTACTCCCGTTTTACTTGGGTGTATTTCCTTGCAAGTAAGTCTGAAACCTTCTCGTATTTTGAAAAATTTGCTAAAAAGGTTCAAAATGAAAAAGGATGTGTCATCTCTAGTATAAGAACAGATCATGGAGGTGAATTTGAAAATCAAGATTTTATAAAATTTTGTGATGAATCTGGATTTAATCATGTGTTCTCCTCTCCATATACTCCTCAGCAAAATGGAGTTGTGGAAAGAAAGAACAGATCTCTTCAAGAAATGTCTAGAACTCTTTTAATTGAAAGCAAGATTTCTTCACGATTTTGGGCTGAAGCTGTTTCAACAGCATGCTATATAATCAGTAGAGTCTTCTTAAGACCTATTCTAGAGAAAACCCCTTATGAGTTATTCAAAGATAAGAAGCCTATTGTTTCATACTTTCATGTATTCGGTTGCAAATGTTTTATATTGAAAAATGCAAAAGATCGAGTTGGTAAGTTTGAAGAAAGATCAGATGAAGGTATCTTCCTTGGATATTCTACATCAAGCAAAGCCTTCATAGTCTATAACAAGAAGAGCCAGTCTGTAGAGGAGTCAATGAATGTCAAATTTCAAGACTCTTTCAAGACTCAATGCAAGATGAATCAAGTTAGACTCATCAAGAAGAGTCTGAACCTGCTTCAGACCTTCCAAAGCTTACAACTCAAGAAGCATATCAGACTCTGGAAAACCAGCATCAGGATGTTCGTGAAGATCCAAACAAAGAAAGAGATCATCATCCAGACAAATCAACAAGTAACTGGAAGCATAAGTCCAGTCATCCCAAAGATCTTATAATCGGCGAAATTAATGAAGGAATTCGCACTAGATCCAAAAGGCGAGAAGAGTCTAGTGCTGTGGCTCTCGTTTCTGAAATTGAACCAAAGAGCATAGAATAAGCTTTATCTGATGAAAGCTGGATTGAAGCTATGCAAGAAGAGCTCAGATAGTTCAACATTAATGATGTCTGGGAATTGACATCCAAACCAAAAGGTAAAATTGTTATTGGAGCTAAATGGGTGTTCAGAAACAAGATGAATGAGAAAGGAAAAGTCGTACGAAACAAAGCAAGACTCGTAGCCAAGGGATATACGCAAGAAGAAGGAATAGACTATGATGAGACTTACGCTCCAGTAGCAAGGTTAGAAGCTATTCGACTATTACTTGCGTTTGCTTGTTATAAGAATTTCAGGTTATTCCAAATGGACGTCAAAAGCGCCTTCCTAAATGGATTTATCCATGAGGAAGTTTATGTGGAACAGCCACTAGGGTTTGAAGACCCAAAGAAGCCAGACTCAGTCTTCAGACTGAAAAATGCTTTGTATGGTTTAAAGCAAGCACCTCGAGCTTGGTACGACAGATTGAGTAAGTTTTTAATACAAAATGGTTTTGTCAAAGGTAAAGTAGATACAGCTTTATTTATCAAAAAGGAAAACAAAAGTTTCTTACTTGTTCAAATATATGTGGATGGCATTATTTTCGGATCCTCTAATGAAAATCTGTGCAAGAAATTTTCTAAGTCTATGCAGGATGAGTTTGAAATGAGTATGATGGGAGAGTTAACATTCTTTCTTGGTCTTCAGGTAAAACAATTGAAGGAAGGAACTTTTATTTATCAAGAAAAATATGTTAATGATCTTGTCAAAAGATTTGGACTGGAAAAGTGCAAAAAGACCGACATACCGATGTCAAGTTCTTTGAAGATAGACAAAGATGAAGAAGGGAAGAAAGTTGATCAAAAGCTGTACAGGAGCATCATTGGTTCACTCCTTTATCTTACTGCTTCTAGACCTGACATCTTGTTGAGTGTTTGCATCTGTGCTAGGTTTCAATCATATCCTAGAGAATCCCATCTCAGTGCTGCGAAACGCATCATTAAATACGTTGCTTCATCATCAAGCATCGGTCTTTGGTATCCTAAGAAGGGAGACTTTAATCTTCTGGGATATTCAGACGCAGATCTGGCCGGTTGCAGAGTTGATAGAAAGAGCACTTCGGGAACTTGCCAGTTGCTTGGAAGCAGGACAGTGTCTTGGTTTTCAAGGAAACAAAGCACTGTGTCCCTTTCAACAACAGAAGCAGAGTATGTAGCCCTGGGAAGCTGCTGTTCGCAAATTCTATGGATAAAACAACAGCTAAGAGACTTTGAAATTGAAGACTCATGCACGGAGATTAATTGCGACAACACCAGCGCTATCAACCTCACCAAAAATCCAATTCTCCACTCAAGAGCAAAGCATATAGAGATTCGACATCACTTTATTAGAGACCATGTTCAAAATGGAGATGTTTCAATTCAATTTGTTGACTCAAAGAATCAACTGGCGGATATATTCACAAAGCCTTTGGAGAAAAATCAATTTGAGTCTATACGTTCCAGACTCAACATTTTGAGGTATGAGGATATCAAAGTCTAAAGACTTTCAGACTCAGTCTTACAAGACTTTATCTGAAAGATAGTCTTGGTACGACCGTCAGACTGTAAGTCTTTCTCTCTTGAATCTCATCTTGAAAAGGTACGATCGTCAGACTGTGTTTAAATTGTTGCTATATTTAATTGACGTAAATATTGCATCGTTTCATTTTCAAAAAGGAAGTTATTTTTGAAATGGCTATTTTTGCGGAAAAAGACAGTTATTTTGAAAAGGCATTTTTTTTTATTTCCTTTGTGACGGTTCGTTTATCCCTCTTTTTAACCGATCGTGCACTGTCGATTCCTCTTCACTTTTCTCTCAAAAACCCTAGAAAGCATCGATCCTCCATTCCTGTTTGTCTTCTTCGCTTAATCCTCAAAAAGTTGTCATCTTTCCTGGGAAAGTCAAGCAAGGAATCTTCCAAAAACTGAGAAAGATATCATCTTCAAGAAAGTCTTCGAGAATTGCAAGCAGGGGACCACGGCGAATGAATGAGGGGCCTACGCACTTCGATCTTACTGAAGATGAAGTGACTCCAGAACAGCAAGCGAGCCCACAACATTCTCAACAGCGTCATTCTCCTCCATCTAGTCCTCAAGGCGTTGATCATCAACAACAGGAAGAAATCATCGAGGATGCAGACCCTGTAAGAGTTCAAAAGCCTGCTTATATTTACCAGTTATATCGTGCCTTAAAAGGAATTCGTACTCCTTTGAACTACATTGATGATTTTCTTAAAGACAAAGGACATGGGAATGAATATATCTTTCTGCGAAAAATGGAAAGTTTGGGAATTGCTCGAAAAGGGGTGGCTGAGGAAACCCTTGCAAATATCCCAAGTGATCCTCGTGACTGGGGGCCGAATCCTGTAGATGGGAATGATGATGATAAATTATACAGTCAATTTCAACCAAAAATGGGTGTTGCGGTTGAAAATCAAGGAAAAAGGGGAGATTTGTTCAGATCAAAGGAGCAAAAGGATCTGTACTCGAAATTGCTGAAGCGTGGGGTGATAAACCCTAAGAGTGTGGATTTTGATTTTCTGGATGCTGTGAATGTGAACTTGAGGGAAAAGTTCAGTTATCTTCAACTTGAAAAGTTCTGCTCTGACTCTACAGAGGCCTATGCTGAATTAACTGCATATTTCTATTCAAATCTAAGCTTTTTGGATGCGAATAGATTCTCGTTCAGCGTTAAAGACCAAGACTATGTTGTGGATATGAATATGCTGGCAGATGTGTTAGAAGTCGAAAGAGGAAGATATCAACCAATCAAAGTTTCCATTGCTCGGGCCACACTTGAAGGACAGGAGAACAGATGAAAAGATCACCTACTTAAGGATGGGTGCATTCAACATCTTGCTTCACAAGATTGTGATTAATTGCCTCCGACCGAAATCAACTTCCAAGACTGATGTTTCAAGTTCAGAGGCCAAACTGATGTATGCCATTCTCTTTGGAAAAAGGTTTTCTCTCCCTCACACTGTGATGTTTCACATGTATAGAGTAATGATGAAGGACAGAGGTCAACTCCCTTATCCAAGCCTTGTTACAAAGTTATTCAGACATCTGAATATTCAGCCTCCACAAATCTTTTGTGTTCGACCATGCGATCATATGGTGGTAGGACTGAAAATGGTGACCAAAATGCATCTGAAGGAACTGAGCAAGGAGTTGGAGAAATTCAAGGAGAAGACTCATGCAAAATCTCATCAAATCTCTTCTGCAGCTAAAAGAAAAGGGAAGGAGCCCATGGTTGCTCCATCCAAGAGAAGAAGAGCTCTCCTCGTTGAGGATGAAGATGATGAGGAAGACATCACCATCTCTGCATTGGCTTTGAAAAATTTAAGTCGTCCTGTTCCACAGAAAGAATCGGAACAAATGACGAAAGAAGCAAAGGAGAAGGAAGAAGAAGAAATAGAAGCTGAAAAAGAAACAGAGGAGGAAAGACCTGAAGAAGAAAGAAGAGAAGAAGGAGAACCTGAAGAACACTCTTCTCCACCTGTAGGCATGGAAACAGGGGGAGATCAGGAGAAAGGAGTAAAGTCTTCATATCCTGATGCAAGTGAAGGAGTCAGTCGCTCACCAGCAGACCCAGAGGATGTTTATGCATCTCAGTTTCCAGAGGAAGGTCATGAAGTTTCATCGCCAAACCTGCGAGATTATGCTGATCTACCATCGTCTGCATTTACTCCGTCAGATCGAGCCGAAGCAAGTACTTAGACTGATAATGGAGCAGATTTTCGCAGAATCATGGATATTCTCTTGGAGATGCGAGGTCAGATTTATGCCTTGGGATGCGAAGTTCAAAGCTTGAAGAATGAAGGTCAAGCTTCTTCCTGTTCATTGAATGATAAAATGCAAGCCCTCTCTGTTCAGAATCAGGCAAATGCCAAGAGTGAGGAGATTGCACAGCTAAAGGAAGACTTTAAAAGGCTGGAAGGCATCGTTCAGTCTATGGAAGATTTCCAGCTTGTCCGCGTTCCCAAGCAATCTTGACTTCATCTCATCCTTTTTAATGATGACAAAAAGGGGGAGAGATGCAAGATTTGAACAAAAACTTTTCATTCATTAAACTTTTAATCGTTTGTTGGATTGTTTTGAATTCTGTTTGACTTTGACTTTATTTTGTGTCTGGATGAGAACTGAACTAGACTTGGACTTGACTGCTTCTATTAACTAATATTGATATCTTATGGATGGCTTCATCATATATTGGACTAACATATTTTCTGTGGTTGCAGATTCTAGTGTTATTCTGTTAAGCCATTTATCTCAATAAGATATGCATATGTGTTTGAGAAATGTTTTGCAGGTCAAAGATATCCAAATCTGCAGGAAAGTTTTGTCACCATCAAAAAGGGGGAGATTGTTGGAGAAATCTTCTTGAAGTGTTTTGAAGTTGACAAAACGTTTCTATCAGTCTAGTCTGAAGGCTTGCAGACTCTACTGTTTAAAGTCTGAAGACCTCCGGACAGCCAGACTCAAGACTTAAAGTTTATCCTCATTGACAGTCTCTAATCCGTTGAAGAAAGGTTATCCAGAACTGGATGTTTTGTTAAAGATTTAACTTTATCAACTGGAGAAGATCTCGTGGCTGGAGAAGACATAACAGAGTCCTTTGATTGATCGAAGATTGACTCGATAATTGAAGATCCGGTGATTGCCTAAATATTATTGGAAGGTTCTGCTTATGGAAACCGAGATCCTGATTGTATGGGCGAACAGGATTGATGGGCTATCAACACGTTCCTTTAATAGCTTGAACAATCTTCCTAATTGATTCTGTCCAACGGGTAGATTGGAGGAATTCCTTTGGTAAGTGCCAACGGGTATGATGGCATAAAGGAGTATATAAGGAAGACGGTCTTAGTTGTTCAAGGTGTGCGCGATAGAAGAATTCCAAAGTCTGAAGCTCTTTTTATTTAGACAAATCCTTTGAGCGAATACTTGTATACAAAAGAGAGTCTATATTTGTGAGAAATCTTGAGGAGGTGTGGTAGAACATCTACACTGTGGAATCAAGGCAAAGCTGTGCTGTAACTTCTCTTTTGTTCATAGTGGAATCCAGCCAATAGGCTGTCAGTGAAGAAGAGTGGACGTAGGCTTGATATAAGCCGAACCACTATAAACCGCATGTTCAATTTTCTCTTCTCTCAGTCTTACTTTGATTAACGTCTCCTTTTACTGTCTAGTATTGTGCAATTGTTGAAGAAAAATCTTTTATATACCTATTCACCCCCCTCTAGGTACTCATACTAGTAATATCAAAGACCATTCTGCAGGACATTGTTAATGAAAATATTTCAAGGTCTAAAAGCTATGTGAATTGCGAAACAGGGGAAGCTGAAAGATGGGAAAGAGGTAGCTGTGAAAAGACTTCCCAGTACCTCAGCCCAAGGCGTTGAAGAGTTCAAGAATGAGATCATCCTTATATCGAAACTCCAGCATCGAAATCTTGTTAAACTCGTGGGTTACTGCATTGAAGGAGAAGAAAAGATTTTGTTATATGAGTACTTGTCGAATAAAAGCTTGGTCACCTTTCTTTTTGGTTGGTCTTTTTATCTCGGTATAACTATTTTTCTATAATGTATTTTATGCCATAGCATTAAAACTTGAAAACTATTCCTGTCTGTCATGGTTGTTAGATTCAAGAAAGAAGGCAGAACTTGACTGGGGCAAACGATTTCAAATAATTCAGGGGATTGCAAGGGGGCTGCTCTACCTCCATCGAGATTCTTGCCTTAGGGTCATACATCGAGACTTGAAAGTAAGCAACATTCTCTTGGATGAAAAGATGAACCCGAAAATTTCAGATTTTGGGCTAGCATGAATGTTTGAGGGCACTCAAGTTTTGGTGAACACTCAAAAAATTGTTGGAACACAGTAAGCTCTCTAGGCCTATTTGAATTATCAATTCATTGAGTCAATCTCTTCAAGCAGACAAAAATGATTGATTTACCACAATGAACATCTTTGTTCATGCATGTTTTATCTCCATTGTTTACTGATACAATCAAAGAGTACATAGCATGTTTAACTTAACTACAGTGGTTATATGTCTCCTGAGTACGCCATGGGTGGAATATTTTTGTTGTTTTTTTGAAAAAAAAACGGAGAACAAGTTGACAGCAAAAACAGAGAACAAGTTGACAGCAGAAAACAGAGCGTCGTATTCAGAAAACTGAAAAAAAAAATGTACAAAATACATACTAGAACGTAACCACAAACCCACGTTGCCGATTAATGGCTTGCTTGATCCACAAAATCAGCAACATATCAGAATATCTAAAATACGTGCAGCTAACTACTCCTAGGAGATAAGATTGACTAACCAACTCCTAAAAAACAGGACTCCAACAAACTGACTAAACAAAACAAAAAAGAGAAAAACAGCACGTGCAGTCTTGATACATCAACACTCTCCTCCTGGATCAAGTACTGCACACTCCTAGCTTTGCCTTGAGAAGTTCAAATCGACCGACATGAAATGACTTCGTGAATATATCTGCAATCTGGTTTTCTGAATTGCAGTACACCAGTTTCACCTCTTCAGCCTTTTGCACTTCTCTCAAGAAGTAAAACTTGACCTTAAAATGCTTTGTTCTTCCGTGAAATACCGGATTTTGTGAAATGGCCAGAGTAGCTTGATTATCCACAAACACTTCTATGTCTTCTTCTTGCTGCATATGCAAATCATCCATCAGCTTCTTTAACCATAATGCTTGATTCACAGCTGCAGTAGCTGCAATGAACTCAGCTTCTGCAGTTGATTGAGCCACTATTTCCTGCTTCTTTGAACACCAAGAAAAACATGCCGACCCAAATGTAAAGCAATAACCTGAAGTGCTCCTCATATCATCCATTGATCCTGCCCAGTCACTATCAGAATACCCCTGTAACTTAAACTCCTGAACTCTACAAAACTTAATCCCATATGAAAGAGTACCTCTCAAGTACCTCAACACCCTCTTTATAGCTACCATATGCAACTCACTTGCACAATTAAGAAATCTAGATAAGACACTTACAGGAAACATAATGTCTGGCCTAGTTGCAGTGAGATACATAAGATAGCCAATCAAACTTCTATAAACTCTTTCATCCGCAGGTGCTGATCCATCCTCCTTTTGAAGCTTTTCCTTATGACCCATTGGAGTACTCACACTCTTGCACTCCTCCATGTTGAATCTCCTTAGGATCTCCTTCAAATACTTCTTTTGACAGATAAAAACTTCATTCTTAGTCTGCCTAACTTCCATTCCTAGAAAATATGACATCTCACCAAGATCAGTCATTTTGAACATCTTCATCATCTCTTGCTTAAATGCAGTAATCTGAGCACTATTACTCCCTGTCACCAGCATATCATCCACATAAAGAGACACCACCACTAAGTCAGATACTAACTTCTTGACATATAGAGTGGATTCATTGAGGCTTTTCTTGAAACCTAGACCCAACAAGTGCTCATCCATCTTACTGTACCATGCTCTAGGAGCTTGCCTCAAGCCATAAAGAGCCTTTCTCAACAAATAAACTTTCTCCTCCTAGCCTGGTGTGACAAAGCCTTCTGGCTGCTCAACATAAATCTCCTCCTGCAACACTCCATTCAAAAATGCAGATTTCACATCTAACTGATATACCTTCCATCCTTGTTGAGCTGCCAAAGCAAGAATCATTCTAATTGTATCAAGTCTTGCCACAGGAGCAAAGGTTTCTGAGAAGTCAACTCCCCAAATCTGTGCATATCCCTTCACCACCAACGTGGCCTTATGCTTATTCACTGAGCCATCAGGATTAAATTTGGTCTTGAAAACCCATTTTACTCCAATCACCTTCCTATCTTGAGGCCTCTCCACTAGCTCCCATGTCTGGTTCTTTTCTATCATAGCCAACTCTTCCTTCATTGCATTTATCCACCTCTGATCGCTTTTAGCTTCCTCATAACCTGCAGGTTCCAAAACAGCCACACTACACCTTTGATATATATCAGTCAAAGATCTGGTACCTCTAACTGGAACATCATCCACCAGTTCGTCAGGTTCCAATGAGACCTCTTTGTGCTTGCCTTGTGGCTCATTTGTCTAATCCCATTTCTCATCTTCTATGAATTGAACATCCCTGTTGGTGATCACCTTCCCTGTCTGTGGTTGATAGATCCTGTAAGCTTTTGATACTAAATTATAGCCAAAAAAGATCCTAGGTTCAGCTTTCTCTCCCAACTTGTCTCTCTTGACCTGAGGAATATGAGAAAAACACAAACAGCCAAACACCTTCAAATTTCTTAGAATTGGCTTGACATCAAACCATGCTTCAAAGGGTGTCTTCATCTCCAGTACCCTCGTAGGTAATCTATTAAGTAGAAAAACTGTTGTGCTTGCTGCTTCTGCCCAAAACTCTTTTGGTAGACTTTTCTCATAAAGCAAACACCTAGTCATCTCCAAAATTGTTCTATTCTTCCTCCCACTAACTCCATTTTGCTGTGGAGAGTAAGGAGCAGTAAGCTGATGCTCAATTCCAGCCTCTTCACAGAAAGATTTAAACCTCTGTGAAGTGTATTCTGTTTCATTATCAGATCTAATGACCTAAATTTTGCAGCCACTTTGGTTCTCAACCCATTTCTTAAACTTTTGAAATACCTCATCAACTTCTAACTTTTGCTTCATAAAGTAAATCTAGCACATTCTAGTATAATCATCAATGAAAATAATGAAATACCTGCTGCCATTTAGTGAAGGAGTCACTTGTGGACCACATAGATCCGTATGAATCAGCTGCAGCTTCTTTGTCGCTCTCCAAGTGGATTTCTTGAAGGGAAGTCTTGTCTGCTTGCCTAGCAAACAAGCTTTGCACCTTGTGATCTGCTCCTCCAGGTTTGGTAACCCAGTTGCCATTTCATTCCTCTGCATGAACAGCACGCCTTTATGATGAAAGTGCCCCAACCTCTTGTGCCATAATTCTAAATCATTAGCCTGACACTTGAATGCCATCTGCTCCTTCTCAAGAGGATTCAAAGAAAAACTTTTCTATTGCATTTTTATTTTGAACAACTCCTGACCATTGGAGTCAAAGATCAAACACTTCTCCTCTTCAAATATCACCTTAAATCCCTTTTCTACCAACTTCCCCACACTCAGCAAATTCTGATCAATTTTAGGCACATACATCACATCAGAAATCAGCTTAGTTCCAACACAACTCTCCATTACTACAGCCCCTTTACCTTTTACTTCTATGTACTCTCCATTCCCAATCCTCACTCTTGACTTCAACGACTTGTCAAGGTTTATAAACAGCGTTTCATCACTTGTCATATGGTTTGTGCAACCACTATCAACAAGCCAATTGTCACATGGAGTACTAGAGGAGAAACAAGAGGCAACAAACAGTTGATCTACCTCTTGCTGAACTGCAACATGTGCTCACCCTGCTGCTGATCTCTCTTCTCTTTGCAGAACTTCTCAATGTGTCCAAGCTTATGACACTTTCTGCATCTAACATCTGGCCTCTTCCAACACCTAAAGTGTGGATGATTCTTTTTTCCATAGTGCTGACATGAGGAATATCTTCCCCAATTGTTCTTGGAGTTGCTCACACTATTCTCTCCTGCAGCAGCTTCTGAACCACTACTGCCATTTCCTTTCTTCCCTTTCCACTTGTTAACTTTTCCTCCTACATTCTGCTGTTCTTTGGCCGGCAAAGCTCCTTCTATACTTCCTTCCACCCTCATTAACCTCCTCCGCTCTTGTGCTTGCAAAGCACTTAGCGATTCTGCCAACTTGATCTGAGACAAATCCTTGGTATTCTCCAAAGAGGCAATGGTTGTCTCAAACCTTTCAGGCAAGGAGACAAGAATCTTCTGCACTAGCCTATTATCAGAGAGGTCAGTGCCTAGAACTCTTGCCTGATTTGCAATGCTTATCAACTTACCAGAATACTCCTTAATTGTCTCAGACTCCTTCATCTGCAGTCTCTCGAATTCTGTGATCAAGTTTAACCCCTTCATGCTTCTGATCCTCTCATCTCCTTGATACTCAGCTTTGAGGAAGTCCCAGATAGCTTTGGCTGATTCACAAGCCATAATTCTGCTGAAAATGGTAGATGAGACAGCAACATATAACTTGATTTGATTGATGGTTGGATTATCAGGAAGGGGAGCAACTTCATAATCTTGTTCCACAGCTTCCCAAAAATCACAACCCTCTAGATAGGCTCGCATTCTCACTGCCCAGGCTTGATAATTTTCTCCATCAAACGCTGGTGGACCCATTGCTGAAAAACCACTCGATCCTGCCTCCATTTTGCTTTTAACTTCTATGGATGCAGACACACCTCTCAATCAATCTCACAAGTCACTCACAACCCCTTAAGATCAAGAGAGCTCTGATACCAGTGTTGTTTTTTTGAAAGAAAAAAAAACAGAGAACAAGTTGACAGCAAAAATAGAGAACAAGTTGATAGCAGAAAACAGAGTGTCGTATTCAGAAAACTGAAGAAAAAAATGTACAAAATACATACTAGAACGTAACCACAAACCCACGTTGCCGATTAACGGCTTGCTTGATCCACAAAATCAGCAACAGATTAGAATATCTAAAATACGTGCAGCTAACTACTCTTAGGAGATAAGATTGACTAACCAACTCCTAAAAAACAGGACTCCAACAAACTGACTAAACAAAACAAAAAAGAGAAAAACAGCACGTGCAGTCTTGATACATCAACAATTTTCCGAGAGGTCCGATGTCTATAGCTTCGGAGTGTTGCTATTGGAGATAGTAAGCGGCAAAAAGAACACGTCCCTGTATGACCAGGGACATCTGAATCTCCTTTCCTACGTAAGTCCCAAATTCCAAACTTTATCAATATCGTAAGTTTGCTGCAATATTATGACAGTGTCCTCCCTTACAGGCATGGCAATTGTGGAGTGATGGCAAAACATTGGACCTAACAGATGTAGCAATGGTTGTTAGCTCTCCATTGGAGGTAACAAGATGCATCCATGTTGGGCTTCTCTGTGTTCAGGACCATGCCACGGATAGACCAAACATGTCGAATGTGGTTCTGATGTTAAGTGGCGAGTCAGATCTTCCTAAGCCGAGGCAGCCTATGTTCACTTTCCAAACTGAAATGCCAAATGGTTCTATTCCATCACAGCAAGAAAGCATTCGGTCTGTTAACACTATCACTAATACAATGGTCGAAGGAAGATGACGACCATTTATATTCATTTTTATTTTCCCTTTTTTGGAGATGACTTTGTTGTTACTTTTTAAGATTTTAGTGTTAATTCAATTCAAGGATGGCTTTAGTCCACTCTGAACAAAGGGTCGAATGGGCTGATCCACTTTATACGTGGATTTTAGGCTGCAAAGTAGGGGTTTAAATTGTGTACTTTTTTCACAGAACATAATCGAAGCAGCAATTTGTTCTAATTTACAGTAGCCAGAACTGTTGTTATAATTAAGGAGAACTACCAAGTAATTGCCATCACTCTCATCACCAGTTGCATTTTGAAGATTCGATTTCCTGGGTTTTTGGAGAAAGATATCATTACCAAAGATAGACTAAAGTCCCCCCCAAGAGAAGCATGAGCATTGGCACAGGACAAGTATTTCCAGCTTCAGTATGATCCCCAGATATGAATTACCTTCTTTAGCTTTGATAAGAAGTCATCTATGCCTGCGGCAATTAAATGTTGATCAATTCATTAACTGAACAGTTCAATTCGGAAAAGCTTCGCATGAAAATGGAAGGCTAATGTCAGCTAGTGATCAAAATTGGAGCTATGTGATCCTTAAACTGAAGAGCTGAAGAGTTCCTGGTTTGCTTGGAACCCATATAATATCTAGCTTCATTGAACATTAAACTTGTGGGGAAAATTACCTTATTAATCCTAAACCTACTGTAGAAATGCGAATTCATTCCTAAATTTTTATAATTTTGCAAATTTAGTCCCTATGCAAAATTTCAATGTAGTCATTCTGGACAATTTTGATTGAAAATCACTGGCAACGGCTATGACTAGATTATTACGTTAGTGATTTCTAGCAAAAATTAGCCGGAAAGACAATGTTTTTTTCGCAAAGGTTAAATTGGCAAAATTGAAAAGTTTTAGACAGGATCGACAATTGTGTAACAGATTTAGGATTAATTGGACTATTTCCGCAAAACTTGTGTTATTGCATTGACAAAACATTTGGCCAACAAGTTTCATCCCAAGCCGCTTTGACCCCTTCGTGGCATGCTTCGTGAGCAAATCGCACAACTCGAGCCACAGCCTATGCTTGGTCTTCCCCTTAATCGATAAAAACTGATCGTCATTCAGCACCGACGCCAGCCTCTCTGCCGCCTCTTGCCACAGCTTCGAATTAACCAAGAACTCAATGAAATCCTCAATGTGGGTGGGGTCAAACTTCAAGTACCTCCTGTAAACTAGTCTCGATGGGCATGCCCCTCTGGCTGACGAACACGAGGTAGGGCTCCCAGATATGGTCGTGCTGCATGACGGGGAGCGCGCAGAGCGCCCGGTCGAAGGTTCGCCGGGTGCGGGTGACCAGCTTCTGCACCGTGAGGGTCTGGAGGTACATGATCCAAATCCGGGGCATCTTGTGCATCGTCACCAAGGCACGCTCGAACGTGTTGTCCAGGGTCTCGTACTGGGAGTGGGTGATGGGGAGGCTCCGGACGATCTCGAGGCGCTCGCGGAGGTAGGCGTGCCAGAGCTTGTAGCTGCCAGGGAGGGCCTTGAGGGCGCGCTCGTAGATGACGAAGCGCTTCTTGAAAGGGGAATCGGCCCGGGCGATGAGGTAGCGCCACCACAGCTTGAGGCTGAAGGGGTAGGAGCTCCTCCTCATAGAGCAGGTCGTCCTGCGACGGGTAGAGCTCCTTGGGTATCGACATCGTCGGAACCCGGAAAAACCCAGAAAAACCCTCGAGCGCCCGGAGAGGGAGGAGGCGGAAAGCGACAATCTTGCGCGCGGCCGCGGCGGCGAATGCCCGGAGAGAGAATTCGATCGGAACTTGCGGAGTCCGGCGAGCGGGGTGGAGAGGGAGGTCGGCCGTCGCTCTTTCTCTCGCCGGGAAATCAACGGCGGCGGCGGCGCGCCATGAGTGGGAGGAGGCCGCGGCGGGGGAAAAGCCCTAGTCTTTCCAGCGAGGAGGATGTTGAATTTGGGGATCTTTGCAGCAATGGCGTCTCTCTCTCTCTCTCTCTCTCTCTCTCTATCTCTCTATCTCTGTGATCTCGCAGAGGTCGAATTGCGGGAGGAAGAAGAGGGATTTGGTGTTTTGCACTTAGTATTCTTCAGCGCAATTACTTCTGAGTTCATTATCTTCTTATAAATCCATATACATGTGACGAAATATGGGTGAGCATGGCCCTAATGGGCGAGAATTAGCCATTAAAGGACCAGTTCCAAAAAATTGAGACCGACGCCTTCCTATTGGTTGGACCACCGGTCCGCCCCGTTTTCGAGTAAGTCCATGAAAGCTTATTCGGCCTTATATTCGGGTTAAATTGCAAGCCATTAAATTTGATTAAGAATTAAGAATTATAAGGCAAAACGAACAAATACTATTCGCTAACTAAAAACTTAATCTCTTCGAAAGTTGTGGTATGATCATCTTAAGGTTTCTGATAGTAGATATATGTGAAGAATTAGACTCAACGTCAAATATCCAAATTTCCATGAAATTTAAAACATTGATCGCTTGATTCATCTTTTTTAACATCAATTTAATTTAGGCATGGAATGGTTAAGGAGAGATCTAATTATACTCTTAAAATAAGCTGTTGGCTTTTATGGACACATTCTCTCCTTCCTCTGCCTTTGTTCATTTTATTTTGATTGAGGAAGAAAATAAATGGATTATTAGAATGAAAAGAAAAAATAGAAGTAGGGGGTTAATTCTATTACATACCCAAAAGACAAAATTAGTCAATCATTTTTAATAATTACAAATGTATATGTACATATATATTTGGTAGAAAATTATAAAATAATGAAGTGATTGAGCTGGAATTTATTTTTTTAAACATATATATACTAGTCCGATCTGACTGGGTAAATGGGCGATTTCATGCCAAGAACCGAATCGACTCCCATGGGAATTGTTGGTTCCGGTCCTATCCAAACTAGCTTTGGCTAGTTCGATTCTTCTACACACTCCTAGTTTTTAAGGACGTGTTTGATAACCGGTTAATTTTTAACTATTTCTAAAAACAAAATCAAAATATAAATCAATTTGGTAAAGTCAACTAATTTTTCTATTCCCAAGAACAAATCAATGGTAAGGGAATAAATTTAGAACATAATTCGAAAGTAGAAAAATGTTACTTTTTTATTCTCGAGAACGGTTCTACAATCAATCCATTTTCTTTTATTCTTTTCTTCTTCCTCCTCTTTTAATCGGTTGCCGAGCTCGGCAATGGTTTGGTGACCTCATTAAAACCTCATTGACCCTCGGCAGTCGCCAGCCATTGTTGAAAGGCAACTGGCTATAGGAAGAAGAAGAAAAATCGGAAAAGTAGGAAAAAAGAAAAGAAAAAAAGAAAAATCTCAAAAAAATTAAAAGAAATATTACGTCATACAAAAAATTGAGGGTTGGACTAAACACATTTTTATTCTCTTTCTATTTCAGGAATAAAAATTTTGTGCATTTATCAAACACGTTTAAATACTCAAAAAATTGTTCAATAATAGCATTCGAAAAAACTATTTGTGACCATAAATTGTTTTAAAAAACAACATGGTTATCAAATGTATCATAAGACATGTTTGGTCAAAGAAAAAATATTTTCAAAAAATTATATTTCAACATTTCAATATTTGGGTGATCGAAAAAAAAAAATTCCATTAATTGAAAACAACAACCTTAGATTGGGAGAAATTGAAGGAAAATCACTTTTCCAAGGCTCCTAGGCTACCAAACAAATAAAAACCAATCCATGGAATGTTTTTCCTTTTATGATCAAGTTTTCAATGAAACAAATGCACTCTTATCATATTATTGTAAAATTTAATGTATTGAACTCACAATACCTTCTTAGTTAATTTTTTGGGAAAAGTGTCAATTTAATCTTTAACGTTTTAATTATATCAATTTAGTCATAAAACCTTTTAATCTAATATCAATTCAATTGTTCTAGCTAATTTTGGCTAAATATTGTAAATGTGGATAATTTTTAAAAATATATTTTTTAATTTTTTGACTACTTTTATGATTTTTGTCTTTTCTTTCCTTCTTTTTTCTTCCTTTCTTTTTCCTTCTTCACCTAGGCGAGAGTCATCATTGCTTACTAGAGGCAAGGCCCGATCAAGCGAGGGCATAGTGAGGGATCCCCTCACCCAAGCCATGACAACCTTTTCGGGTGTCACCTTTGCTTAGGTGACGCTTGGCAAGGATTGACCTTACTAGATCTAGCAAAAGAAGCCCTTGGCTGGGTGAGCGTCACCTTTGGTTAGCGATGGTGACCCTTGCCCAAGTGAGGCCAACTCACCCGGCTATGGCCAGTGGCCAATCAACAACAATAGGAAGAAGAAAGGAAGAAAAAAAGAAAAAATATCATTAAAAATTATTCATGTCAATAATATCTGGTTAAAATTAGTTAAATTGACACTAAATCAAAAATTTTATAAATAAATTGACACAATTGAAAAGTTTAAAATTAAATTGACATAAATGTAATAAATTTATGACTATTCTGACACTTTTCCCTTGATTTTTTTGTATTATTGCTAAACTTTTATGTCTAATGTGCATACCAAATCACAATTGTTTTGGGGTGTTTTAAATTTACAATGAAGATTTTTATGAAATGGTTTTTCAAACTTTCCTATATTTAGTTTGTTGAGAGTACGGTAAAAAGAAACGCTTTCATGTTTTTGGATTGCCAAAAAAACTCTCTATTAGTATTCCCTCCTGTTTGTTTATTTACCGTGGTATCACTCTTCAATTTCTTTTTTGGAATGGAGAACCATCCTCATGTGAAGTTTTATGAGAATTGAAAGATTAAGTTTGCAAATTATTACATTTATCTTGTTTTGGCATCTTTTTTAGGTTGTTTTATTTCAATAAAAAAAGTAATATTTGTAACTAAAATATTGGTAATATAATCTTGGTATCTTATATTAAGAACAAAATATAAGTATCATAAAAATGATAATTTTTTAAAATAAGATCTAAACACCAAAAGCCGATTCAAGCGAGAGTTTCTCTAGTCGGTGTTGTGGTCCAGTCAACATCCCTCTGTTAAGAAGGCTATTTCTATGGTTGCTCAATAATACACATCAATTGACTCGAGAACAACGTCAAGAAGAAACACACCCTAATATATTAGCTAGTGAACATAGATCTATGTTCATCAGCTAATATATAAGTGCAACTACTCATGTATTGAATCAACTATGAGGGTAGCAACGCACTATGTCAAGGCTCGGGTAGGAAGCAAAGGGTAAAAAGGGCTTTGCAGGTTAAGCCTAGAGCGATTTTTCGGCGAGCCCAAATAGATTGAGACTAAATTTTATGGGCTCAATCAATGGCCTAGACCTAAATCACAAATTATTTGGGTGAATCAATTCGGTGGGGCTATTTCAGGTCGAAGCCCAACTTTTCCAAGAATGAAGTTTGTTTATTTAGACTGCGCATGACAAAATTTCTGAAACAGAAATTGATTTTTGGCCAGAAATCAATTTCTTAATTTCTATTTCCTGGACAAGTTTCTGAGCAAAGAAACCCGTTTGATAACGACTCAAAATTTCTATTTCTGAAACAAAAATCCATTTGATAACAGAACAAAATTTATATTTCTAGGAATAGAAATTAATTAGATAACAACATAGGAAATCATCAAATATAAAATAATAGTCGAAATAATACTAATACATTACAAAAGTTGAAAATACAATTTCATGGAATTTCCGGCATATTATTATCCCTTGCCATTTTATTAGCAATTATTTTCCTAAGCATATTTATTTGGTTTCCCTCCTCGGTCAATGTATCGTTTGCAAGCTCATCTTGCGTAGGTTCAGACAAGTACTGCGGAAGCATGAATATGAGTGCCATCAATGGCGCCTATACAACCTTGTCATTTTATCAAAAACTAGTATTATACAAGATTATCAACAAAATAAAATTAATGGTGTAAAGGAATATATAAGAATTCTACCTTAAAGTAACGTTTATGATTAGGAACCAATTGGAGGAAGGTCGGTTTATTTTGATTCTTGAATTGAATCAGTCCAGTTGCTCATCCCTAATTTCTTTATTGTTGCTCAATGAACCTTTAATGGCCCTTGCATAGCAAAGAGAGAAATTCTTTTGAATCTATTGCTTTCAAATTAAAATTCAAGATTGTGTAACAATATAATTATTTTGATTTTGCAAGAATTTTGAATCCGTAAAAATATAAGGTTAAATTTCTAGGCACATTTTTTATTCATCTATTACGTAAGAACCTTTTCTTCAACTAGCCATGCGTGTGCCTTTTCTAGGAGGAAAGAACCCCATTGTTTTTAAGTAAGCATTTAAGTACTTTGGTCGTTTTTGAAAATTGGGGACCCATTCGATTGCCTTTCATCCTAAAGAGGAAGTTATAAAAAAAAAATGAAAAAAAAAATGCAAAAAAAAAAAAAAAACACAAGCAAAATAAGAAAAAGAAAATTAGCAATAATTTGTGAAGTTGTGGTTATGAGTGAATTAAGTTAGCTAGAAAACGCAGGGTTCTTTTATATAGTTTGATTTCAGTTTCTGATTTCTATTTTAGAAACTGATAAGTTAAAAATTTCAGCTTCTGATTTCTTCAATTTCTCTATTTCTGGAATAGAAATTTGTTTAAAAAATAGAGAAATCAAATTGCGTTACCAAACGGATTTCTGTTCCAAACCTGTTCCGGGGAACAGAGAAACAGAGAAATCGAGAAACAAAAATTTTGTCATGCGCGCCCTTATTGTCAAATTTGAAAACTTTGACAAGCAACGAACTAATTAATGTGAAGTTATTTATAACTATATAAATGTCACCTAAAGAAATGAAATTTACGCACCTTGATTTCGATGGGACATAAGCTTACATTAGGGTAGAGTTAATTGTCTTGCAGGCATAATCAAAATAAGACACTATCAGAACTTGTTTAAGGTTCAATAATCAAATATAACTCATCTACTTAAATGGCTTAGTGAACTCATCTCAAAGTTTGGTTTGATATAAATTCAAAGTAATTAAAAGTATAGGGGCAATATTACACATTGAACATACAATTAATAATGATAGTACTAATAAAAGGCCATTGCTTTTGGTGGGAAGAAGTATTCAGAGTTCACGTATAATCACTTGAAAGTGGTGCTTAGACCAGAAAAGATACTAAAGATTTGGCCTTTCCTCAGCACGGCTGAGTTTACGTATGGAACCTTCACCCGTGTTCTCTCGCCAACCCAAATCACACGGCCTTAAATCATTTGATTGCACCACGCTTGGACTTCGTTTGATGTCTTGGATAACACGCGAGGAATCCGAATTTGTGGACAGAACTGTGCAACTATGAGCGGCGAGGAATAACCCCCCCGTGGAACAGTCAATGAAGATGTGGTCTTCTGAAAACCCTCGTGTTTCAGCCCCCTTTGAGGACCAAGGCTTCTTGGTTCATCGGAAATCTAGTTCATCTATCCTTAAATCTGCAGAAAGTGCAGAATCAACCGACCCACCAAACTCACTAGGTTCATTCAGTCATTCTTATCACGCGGCTCATGATTTCTTGGTGCTCTTGCTTGGTCATCTTCTGCCTTCTGCAGGCAAGTCATAGGGCCAGCGGTGTAGCTTACAATATTACTCCATCGGAGCCGCTCTTCCCGAACCAAACTCTCGTCTCCTCTGGCAATATATTCGAGCTTGGGTTCTTCACGCTGAGTGGGTCAGAAAATCAGTACATTGCCATACGGTACAAGAACTTGACGCCTTCTAAGATCGTGTGGGTGGCCAATAGGGAACGGCCGCTTGCGTACACGGATCAGTCTGCAAAATTAACGATAGGCAGTGATGGGAATTTGAAGCTCATGGATGGACAAGAAAATATAGTTTGGTCTACCAATGTCTATAGTTGGTCCAATTACACGTCGGCGGTGCTATTAGATAGTGGGAATTTTGTTCTGCAAGATGGCAATTATGGCGAAATATGGGGAAGCTTCGAGGATCCGACAGACACTCTTCTTCCAACAATGGAGGTAGGATTAAATGTCAGGACTGGAGTGAAAAAGTCTTTAATTTCCTGGAGAAGCGACAGTGATCCATTCCCTGGAAGTTTCTCGACTGGAATGACATCCGGGACGCCGCCTCAACCTTTCACTTGGAATGGTTCGACTCCTTACTGGAGAGGTGGGCAATGGGACAAATCGAAATTTATTGGCATACCAAACATGGACCAATCATACAAGACTGGCTTCACTGTCCAGCAGGATCCTCAGCAGGGAACCACTTACTATTCGATAAATAGATACGATATCTTTCTATACATGTTCATTTCTCCCAGAGGATCTCTCACAATAATGCGCTGGGATGATGGAGCTAAGGCATGGTTGATGGAGTGGGCAGCACCGAACAATACTTGTGAGATTTATGGAACTTGTGGTCCATTTGGAGTTTGTAACTCATTGAATTCGCCTATTTGCAGATGCATAGATGGGTTTGTGCCAAAGTCAAATGAAGAATGGAACGATGGAAACTGGATCAGAGGATGTGTGAGAGAGATGGAATTGAATTGCCAGAAAAACACAAGCACATCGATTTCTACAAATGTAAAGAAAGATGCATTTTGGCAAATGAGCCAGATGAAACTACCCGACTCTGGGGACTATGTATCAGACGTTGAAGATGAAGAAGGATGTGAAAGCTGGTGCCGGAGCAATTGTTCTTGCTTGGCTTATTCTTACGTCAGCACCATTGGGTGTATGGTTTGGAGTAAAGACCTCATTGATCTTGAGGAATTTCCCACAGCTGGGGAAGATCTATTTGTTCGAGTCGCACATATAAAAGCAGGTTAGAAATTGTTTCATTAAGATGAGTTGAGTCAACACCAATCATCTTTTACATAACTCTCTTTCCCATTTCAGGAGGATCGCGACACAGAGCAGTTATCATCAGCCTGAGTACTATTGCAGGGATTATGTTCTTTGCAGTATTTGTTTTTGTTCTTTGCAAATGGAGAGCTAACAAAACAGGTACTATTGAAAAGCTATATCAGTGTTATCAGAGGATTGTGCACGCTATGAAAAAAGTAAGCTAATTCTTCCTCAATGATAAACACAGGAAACTTGAGCAAAATTCGAAGGCTCCTTGATTCAGTAGATACACTGGAAAAATCGACTGAGCTGACACAAGGAAATGCATGGCAAGAGCAGTTGAAGCAAGATGATTCGCCGGAATTGACCCTTTATAGTTTTGATAGCATACTACTTGCTACAAACAAGTTCAGCACGACAAGTAAACTTGGGCAAGGAGGGTTTGGCTCTGTTTATAAGGTATGGCCATTCTGCAGGACATTGTCAATGAAAATATTTCAAGGTCTTAAAGCTATGTGAATTGCGAAACAGGGGAAGCTGAAAGATGGGAAAGAGGTAGGTGTGAAAAGACTTTCCAGTACCTCAGCCCAAGGCGTTGAAGAGTTCAAGAATGAGATCATCCTTATATCGAAACTCCAACATCGAAATCTTGTTAAACTCATGGGTTACTGCATTGAAGGAGAAGAAAAGATTTTGGTATATGAGTACTTGTCGAATAAAAGCTTGGACACCTTTCTTTTTGGTTGGTCTTTTTTATCTTGGTATAACTATTTTTCTATAATTTATTTTCTGCCATAGCATTAAAACTTGAAAACTATTCCTGTCTGTCATGGTTGTTAGATTCAAGAAAGAAGGCAGAACTTGACTGGGGCAAACGATTTCAAATAATTCAGGGGATTGCAAGGGGGCTGCTCTACCTCCATCGAGATTCTTGCCTTAGGATCATACATCGAGACTTGAAAGTAAGCAACATTCTCTTGGATGAAAAGATGAACCCGAAAATTTCAGATTTTGGGCTAGCACGAATGTTTGAGGGCACTCAAGTTTTGGTGAACACTCAAAAAATTGTTGGAACACTGTAAGCTCTCTAGGCCTATTTGAATTATCAATTCATTGAGTCAATCTCTTCAAGCAGACAAAAATGATTGATTTACCACAATGAACATCTCTGTTCATGCATGTTTTATCCCCATTGTCTATTGATACAATCAAAGAGTACATAACATGTTTAACTTAACTGCAGTGGTTATATGTCTCCTGAGTACGCTATGGGTGGAATATTTTCCGAGAGATCCGATGTCTATAGCTTCGGAGTGTTGCTATTGGAGATAGTAAGCGGTAAAAAGAACACGTCCCTGTATGACTAGGGACATCTGAATCTCCTTTCCTACGTAAGTCCCAAATTCCAAACTTTATCAATATCATAAGTTTGCTGCAATATTATGACAGTGTCCTCCCTTACAGGCATGGCAATTGTGGAGTGATGGCAAAGCATTGGACCTAACGGATGTAGCAATGGCTGTTAGCTCTCCTTTGGAGGTAACAAGATGCATCCATGTTGGGCTTCTGTGTGTTCAGGACCATGCCACGAATAGACCAAACATGTCGAATGTGGTTCTGATGTTAAGTGGCGAGTCAGATCTTCCTCAGCCGAGGCAGCCTATGTTCACTTTCCAATCTGAAATGTCAAATTGTTCTATTCCATCACAGCAAGAAAGCATCTGGTCTGTTAACACTATCAGTAATACAATGGTCGAAGGAAGATGACGACCATTTATATTCATTTTTATTTTCCCTTTTTTGGAGATGACTTTGTTGTTATTTTTTAAGATTTTAGTGTTAATTCAATTCAAGGATGGCTTTAGTCCACTCTGAACAAAGGGTCGAATGGGCTGCTCCACTTTATACATTGATTTTAGGCTGCAAATTAGGGGTTTAGAATGTACACTTTTTTGACAGAACATAATCGACGCAACAATTTGTTCTAATTTACAGTAGCCAGAACTGTTGTTATAATTAAGGAGAACTACCATGTAATTGTCATCACTCTCATCACCAGTTGCATTTTGAAGATTCGATTTCCTAGGTTTTTGGACGAAAGATATCATTACCAAAGACTAAAGTCCCCCCAAGAGAAGCATGAGCATTGGCACAGGACAAAGTATTTCCAGCTTCAGTATGATTCCCAGATATGATTTACCTTCTTCAGATTTGATAAGAAGTCATCTATGCCTGCGGCAATTAAATGTTAGTTAGTGATCAAGTCAATGACTGAACAATTCAATTTGGATAAGCTTCGCATTTAAATGGAAGGGTAATGTCAGCTAGTGATCAAAATCGGAGCTATGTGATCCTTAAACTGAAGAGCTGAAGAGTTCCTGGTTTGCTTGGAATCCATATAATATCTAGCTTCATTGAACATTAAACTTGTGGGGAAAATTACCTTATTAATCCTAAACCTACTGTAGAAATGCGAATTCATTCCTAATTTTTTTTTTTAATTTTGCTAATTTAGTCCCTGTGCAAAATTCTAATGTAGTCATTATGGACAATTTTTATTGAAAATCACTGGCGACGGTAATGACTAGATTATTATGTTAGTGATTTTTAGCAAAAATTAGCCGAAAAGACAACGTATTTTTTGCAAAGGTTAAATTGGCAAAATTGAAAAGTTTTAGATAGAATCGACAATTGTGTAACAGATTTAGGATTAATTGGACTATTTCCGCAAAGCGCATTGACAAAACATTTGGCCAACAAGTTTCATCCCAAGCCGCTTTGACCCCTTCGTGGCATGCTTCGTGAGCAAATCGCACAACTCGAGCCACAGCCTATGCTTAGTCTTCCCCTTAATCGAGAAAAACTGATCATCATTCAGCACCGACGCCAGCCTCTCCGCCGCCTCTTGCCACAGCTTCGAATTATGTTGGAAGATATGATTCTGTAATTTTGTATGATAAGCAATCAAGTTTATTTTAGGATTAGAAAGATAGGAAAAGATAAGAGAATATTGCTTTTCCTTTATTAATTCTTTCTTTGTAATTAAATACATGATACTGTACATAAATTACAATTCAATTGAATGAGGAAACAACTTCTTCTTCTTCTTCATCGGTTCCTCACGAATCTAGTAGATACACTACTTTGCTGCATCTCCTTTTGTGACATGGTATCAGAGCCGTCTGTGGTTATGAATTGACTTTTGCTTCCGCTTCGACTACCTCGCAAAGGAACTCCAAATTCCAGAGAAGTGTTGCCGTAGGAATCATTCTTTTTTGATTGCCTAATTAAGGAACCAAATCTGCAGAAAGAGTTACCGGAGGAATCAGTTTTTTTCAATATGACAAAGCTGCAAGACCCTACCTCAACTCCAGTCAACCAATTTGCACCAGGAGCATCGCTGCAAGCCGAAGGAGACCAAGACTCATCCACTGTAATTCCTGCATCAGAACAATAGGAACAACAGATCCAGACTCAAGTGCAACACGCGCAATGGCAACAATAGGCTCAGGCTAATCCGGGGCAACCTTTCGCGGGCTACCCTTACCAATGGATGCCGTATCCATGGTTCCATGGGCCGATCCCCAATGCATCATCGCCTGGCTACCAAAGCAGCGTGCGAGCTGATGGAGGTCTACCAACTGGTGAAGGGGCAAATCCAACCACCGGCCCAGAGCAGACGGGCGGAGCAACTGGACTGGGTATGGGAACGAATCCCTACCCGGGTTTTCATAATGCGGGTCACGGATTTGGGTTGAGCGGTCCGGGTCAGGGAACAAATCCCTACCCGAACCCTACACCCAATTTTTTTCCATATCAAATCCTTGCTGCCAGTGGCCGGCCGAAACCCGGCGATCCTCTTTACACAACAAATGGCAACGGACCAGAGTTAAAAATCATCAGTCAGCAATTAACGGGTGCTGACAACTATTCGAGTTGGTCGCGCGAATTCCGGCGGGCACTAGTAACAAAGGACAAAGAGGTTTTCATCGAAGGAATGTTCCCGACTCCATTCGATGAGCGAATGGCACGGCTTTGGAGGCGATGCAACCAGTTAGTCAGAACCTGGATTGGCAACTGCATCAGACCCGAAGTCGCGGCCGTGCTTCCCTCGACGGAGGATTTGAAGAAAATGTGGGAAAATATACAAGAGATGTTTAGAAAACTTGATCAGGTTAAAATTTTCTCACTTACCCAATAGATTTCAGATCTGAAACAGGGAAATATGACTATCGCGACGGTATTCAACAAACTTTCGGCGCTGTGGAACGAATTGGAAGCAGTCGAAGAAAAGTTCGACTGGCCCGATTACGTCCAGCAACAGTACAAGAAAATGCAAGAAAGAGAGAAGACGACGAGGTTTCTCCTCATCCTCAATGAAACGTACCTGGAGTTCCGATCTCAAGTACTCACCGTGGAGCCCATGCCGAGTCTCGGCCGAATCTATCAACTCGCCATACAGGAGGAAAGCCAACAAAGATCGGCGGACCATGGCAAGGGAGGAGACGGAATCGCTCTAATGGCAAGGAGCCAGATCCACCACTCGAAGAACACGGGGAGAGGGAGAGAGGCGGATCTAGGGTTAAGCGAAAACCCTAGATCGTTTATAAAGAAGTCGGCGGACGGTGCAGATTGTTTCCAGCAATCGGATGGCCATCATCTCTTCCTGGGAGCGGCAGGATCTGACGGTCCGTGTGGCTTCAACTTTGCTGGATCGGACGGCTCACGATCAGTGCACTTCCATGGGCCAGATGGGCCTATTTCGCATGGCAATTTCTTTGCCGGATCAGATGGTTCGTATGGGCCTATTTCGGCCCAAGCTCTTCAGCCCACAACCAGGCCTTCATTCGGTGCAAAAATTAATGGGCCAAAAGGGAAAGGTAAAATGTATTGTGATTATTGTAAACGACCGCATCATACAATTGAAAACTGCTAGAAATTGCATGGAAAACAAGGAGAAAAAGAAAAAGGAAAATTTTCCTCAGTCTTTCAGGTGTTGGGTCAACCCATGGGAAAATCAATTACCCATGAGCAATATCACGAGCTGGTGGAAGCATTGAAGAAATTGGATGCAACAAATAAGGGTGGAAGTTTCACAGGTGCGTCATATTGTCTAATGAATTCAATATCGAAAAGTGCATGGATTATTGATTCGGGTGCTAGTGACCACATAGTCTGTGATAAAACTTTCATTTCCGATATTACTAAGCTGTCTTTCCCAACATCAATACAACTTCCGAATGGACATGCCACTAGGGTCACCATGACTGGCACTGTGAACCTTAGTTCCCTCATCACCCTTCGAAATGTGCTTTATGTTCCTGATTTCCAATTCAATCTAATCTCAGTTGCCCGAGCTTGTGAAGAAAATTCATGTCAAATCCTTTTCCATTTTGATAAATGCTTCTTTCAGGCCCCTTCAACTGGCAAACTGATGGGCTTAGGTAGAGTCAATCAAGGATTGTATTTTTGGATGGAATTTCCACATTCTCTTAGATTATCTCCTGTTGAATCATTGTGTAATGCTACTACCAGCGATATGAATTTTCTTAATCATAAAAGATTGGGTCACAGTGCATCCTTTCCTTGTCCTGAATGTCCCATTTGTCCCTTGGCAAAACAAACACGTAATCCTTTCCAAGATAGCACTTCTCGAGCAGATGACATTTTTTCTTTGATTCATGCTGATGTTTGGGGGCCTTATCACACCTTGAATCATGACGGGTCTCGATTTTTCCTTACAAAATCGTTGATGATTACTCTCGTGCAACTTGGATATTTCTCATGCAATCCAAAAATCAAGTCTTTTCACACTTAAAGACTTTTCTTTCCTTATCCAAGACTCAATTTCGAAAAACAATCCGTCGAATACGCACTGATAATGGGAGAGAATTTTTCAATGCTGAGTGTGCATCCTTATTTTCTCTGCATGGAATCTTACATGAGAGTTCCTGCACATATACACCACAGCAAAATGGAGTTGTTGAAAGAAAGCATCGTCATCTCTTAGAAGTAGCACGAGCACTTAAATTCCAAGCTTCCATTCCTGAAAATTTTTGGGGAGATTGTGTGGTCACAACAGCATATCTAATCAATCGCATGCCATCACGCATTCTAAAGGGGAAGGCACCTTTCGAGTTATTGTATGGGAGGAAACCGGTTCTGAGTCATCTCCGAGTTTTTGGGTGTCTATGTTATGTGACTACAATGGGACATAGAGATAAGATGGCACCTCGTGCTAGACAATGCATATTCATGGGTTATCCAACCTTGCAAAAAGGATATCGGCTTTATGAACCATCTACAGGAGATTTCTTTATAAGCAGGGATGTTGTCTTTCATGAAGATGTTTTTCCTTTTTCGAAATTCACTTCCTTATCTGAAGATGAGAAGACAATGAATAGGCAGTTTTTATTGGAGGAGGACTTATCTTCCGGAGGAACGTTGGTTATTACCTCTCCTCCAAAACCAGCTGACATCTTGTCTCCAAGGCCTCCTGAAAATGATGATGAGGATTTCATTGAGCAGCCTCCTGTAGCAGAACCAGCACAGTTGGGGGATATTTCAGCAGCAAGAATCACTGATGAATCATCTTCAACAACACCACATGAGCCACAGCGACGCTCCAATCGAGCTACTCGTCCACCTACTTGGACGAAAGATTATGTATGTGGCTCTTCACGATCATCATGTACTCGTTACCCTATCTCGTCTTATATTTCCTTTGATCGGTTATCATCAGAACATCTATGTTGCATAAGTCGCATTTCTGAAGATCGAGAACCTTCTGGTTATGATGAGGCCAAAAGTGATCCTCGTTGGCAAAAGGCCATGGAATCTGAATTACATGCCTTGATGGAGAATCATACTTGGGATGTTGTGTCATTACCTGCTACTCACAAATCAATTGGCTGCAAGTGGGTATATAAGATTAAATACAAAGCATATGGATCTGTAGAAAGATACAAAGCCCGGTTGGTAGCCAAAGGCTTCACACAACGAGAAGGTTTCGACTACCATGAAACCTTCTCACCCGTAGCAAAGGATGTCATAGTTCGTGCTTTTCTATCTATTGCTGCTTTTCGTGACTGGGCACTACATCAAATGGACGTCCATAATGCCTTCTTGCATGGTGACCTCGATGAAGAAATCTATATGGAGCTTCCACAAGGATTACAGAGACAGGGGGAGTCGAAGGTATGTCGTCTTCGCAAATCTCTTTATGGATTAAAGCAAGCTTCTCGACAATGGTACGCCAAGTTCACCAATGCACTCATGGCTGCTGGGTTCAAGCAGTCCAAGTACGACTATAACTTATTCACCTGGACAAAAGGTATGTCATCTATTTATTTGATGATCTATGTTGATGACATACTTATCATGGGAAATGATGATTCCGCTATAAAAAAACTCAAAGAGTATTTGCATTCCACTTTTCATATCAAAGACTTAGGACCACTTAAGTATTTTCTTGGAATTGAGATAGCTCGTTCAGATCAAGGGATCTCATTCAGCCGGCGGAAATTTGTAATGGAGATCATATTAGAGGCAGGACTGTCAAGCTGTAGACCATCAGCTATCCCCATCGAGCAAAATGCCAAACTGAAATCTATCGACTATGATAATGGCATATCTTCTCCTTTTGATGATCCATTATTAAAAGATCCCTCAGGATATCAGAGGCTCGTAGGGAAACAGATATACCTCACCATGACTAGGCCAGACATCTGTTATGCAGTGCAGACTCTCAGTCAATTTATGCACAGTCCGAAGCAATCTCACATGAATACAACATTGAAGATTGTGAGATACTTGAAGACATGTCCAGGCTTAGGAATACTTCTTTCTCGAAAGTGCAACATGGAAATGATGGCCTATTGCGATGCAGATTATGCCACATGTCCTATGAGCAGGAGGTTTATCACAGGTTTCTGCATCAAATTTGGGGAATCATTACTTTCCTAGAAGACAAAGAAGCAATCTACTGTGTCCTTGTCTTTAGCTGAAGCTGAATACCGATCTATGGCCAAGACTGTTTGTGAAGTAGTCTGGTTAAGGGGTCTTCTACTAGATCTCGGAGCACAGGTTAAAGGACCAACTTTACTCTTCTGTGACAACGATTCAGCACTCAAACTTGCAGCAAATCCTATACTGCATGAGAGGACAAAGCATATAGAAGTCGATTGTCATTTTACTCGAGAAAAGATTCAGGAAGGAGTTGTTGAGACAAGGGGGATCAGAACCTTAGAGCAGCCCGCGGATATATTTACTAGGCCTCTTTGTCAAAGACAACATGCATATCTTCTAAACAAGCTAGGCATCTTAGATATATACAAGCTACCAGCTTGAGGGGGAGTGTTGGAAGATATGATTCTGTAATTTTGTATGATAAGCAATTAAGTTTATTTTAGGATTAGAAAGATAGGAAAAGATAAGAGAATATTGCTTTTCCTTTATTAATTCTTTCTTTGTAATCAAATACATGATACTATACAGAAATTACAATTCAATTGAATGAAGAAACAACTTCTTCTTCTTCATCATCGGTTCCTCACGAATCCAGCAGATACACTACTTTGCTGCATCTCCTTTTGTGACAAATTAACCAAGAACTCAATGAAATCCTCAATGTGGGTGGGGTGAAACTTCAAGTACCTCATGTAAACCCTGAGCGGAGTCTCGATGGGCATGCCGCTCTGGCTGACGAACACGAGGTAGGGCTCCCAGATACGGTCGTGCTGCGTGACGGGGAGCGCGCAGAGCGCCCGATCGAAGGTCTGCCGGGTGCAAGTGACCAGCTTTTGCATCGTGAGGGTCTGGAGGTACATGATCCAAATCCGGGGCATCTTGTGCATCGTCACTAGGGCACGCTTGAACGTGTTGTCCAGGGTCTCGTACTGGGAGTGGATGATGGGGAGGCTTCAGACGATCTCGAGGCGCTCGCAGAGGTAGGCGTGCCAGAGCTTGTAGCTGCCGGGTTGGGCCTTGAGGGCGCGCTCGTAGATGACAAAGCGCTTCTTGAAAGGGGAATCGGCCCGGGCGATGAGGTAGCGCCACCACAGCTTGAGGCTGAAGGGGTTGCGTAGGAGTTCCTCCTCGTAGAGCAGGTCGTCCCGCGACGGGTACAGCTCCTTGGGTATTGACATCGCTAGAACCCGGAAAAACCCAGAAAAACCCTCAAGCGCCCAGAGAGGGAGGAGGCGGAAAGCAACAATCTTGCGCGCGGCGACGGTGCTTGGAGAGAGAATTCAATCGGAACTTCCGGAGTCCGGCGAGAGGGGTAGCGAGGGAGGTCGGTCGTCGCTCTTTCTCTCGCCGGGAAATCAACGGCGGCGGTGCGCCATGAGCGGGAGGAGGTCGCGGTGGGGGAAAAGCCCTAGTCTTTCTGGCAAGGAGGATGGTGAATTTGGGGATCTTTGCAGCAATGGCGTCTATCTCTCTGTGATCTCGCAGAGGTCGAATTGCGGGAGGAAGAAGAGGGATTTGGTGTTTTGCTCTCAGTATTCTTCAGCGCAATTACTCCTAAGTTCATTATCTTCTTATAAATCCGTGAACATGTGACGAATTATGGGTGAACATGGCCCTAATGGGCGAGAATTACCCATTAAAAGACCGATTGCAAAAAATTGAAACTAACACCTTCCTATTGGTTGGACCACCGGTTTAGCCCCGTTTTCGAGTAAGTCCATAAACCAGTCCTATTCCCTACAAAGCTTATTTGGCCTTATATTCGGGTTAAATTGCAAGCCATTAAATTTGATTCATAATTAAAAACTATAAGGCAAAATGAACAAATACTACTTGCTAACTAAAAACTTAATCTCTTCGAAAGTCGTGGTATGTTCCTCTTAAGGTTTCCCGATACTAGATATATGCGAAGAACATTGATCGCTTGATTCATTTTTTTTAACATCAATCTAATTTATTTAATTATACTCTTAAAACAAGCTATTGGCTTTTATGGACACGTTCTCTCCTTCCTCTCCCTTTGTTCATTTTATTTTGATTGAGGAAGCAAATAAATGGATTATTAGAATGAAAAGAAGAAGAAGAAGAAGAAGAAGAAGAAGGAGTAGGGGGTTAATTCTATTACATACCCAAAAGATAAAATTAGTCAATAATTTTTTATAATTACAAATGTATATGTACATATATATTTGGTTGAAAAATTAAAAAATAATGAAGTGATTGAGATGGAATTTCTTTTTTAAACATATATATATACACTTAGGGGTGAGCAGCGGTCTAGGGTTGACCCTGGACCAACTTTGGACTGGCTCAACCCTGTCGGTCCTAGTCCGGTTCCCAAGGGGACTGGGTCGGTCCTTGGTCCTGAAATTCCAGGACCAACACTGTACAGGTTGGTCCTCGGTCCTCAGAGTTTTTGGTTGGTCCAACCCTGGACCAACCCTATATATTATATTATATTATATTATATTATATTATTTATAATTCTCTTATATATTCAAACCTAAGTAAAATATTTGTTATATTATATTATATTGAAATGTTCTATCAATAGTACTAATAGTAATTTCAATTTAAAACTTTTGTTGAGTATTAATTAAGTGTCGTTTGTTTTGTTTTCAGGTGTTTAGAAGTTCAAGTGAATTAACAAGATGTGGAGTTATATATTCATGGTTTATATTAAGTATTTTGAACTTTTTATGGTTTAATTATATTTTACTAATGAATTTCAGGTGCACTTTGCTTTTCAATTTGTGTCAAATGGTAGAAGTTTTTGAAGAGTAGAGTAGTACTGCAGTTGCTACGGTGATTTGCTAGTCAAGTGGTGTGAAGCTCATTTTTTGGTTGAGTGGACTCTACATGATCAAAGGCAGGAAAACGCTTTTGCATATGATGTTATGAATATTAAAGATAGATGATTACAAGAACTTTCCATCTTGTCCCATATCTCGATGAATGGTTAGCAGGCACGAAATTTTTATTATTGTGTCATATTAAATTTGCTAAATATGTATTGGTATTTATAGTTTAGTTGCACAATGTCGCATTATTGATGGATGTGTAATTTGAATTTGTAAGTTCACTTTTTTAGGGAGTATAAAAAATAAGACGAAAAGAATTATCGATCGGTCTCGGGTTGACCTTGGAACCGGACCGGACCGACCGAACCCATTGGGTCAGTTCGGTCCTTGGTCCCAGGCTCAATAGGGTCGGTCCTCGGTCCTAAAAATTGAGGACCGACACTGTACGGGTTGGTCCTAGGGTTAGGGGGTGGCCCGGACCAACCCGGACCATGCTCACCCCTATATACACTACTCTAGTTTGGCTAGGTAAGTGGGCAATTTCACGCCAAGAACCGGATCGACTCCCATGGGAATTGTTGGTCTGGTCCTATCCAAACTAGTTCCGGCTAGTTCAAGTAGTTCTCGATTCTTTTACACACTCTTAGCTTTTAAAGACGTGTTTGATAACCGGTCAATTTTTAACTATTTCTAAAAACAAAATAAGAATATAAATCAATTTGGTAAAGTAAACTAATTTTTCTATTCCTAGGAATAGATCAGTGGTAAGGGAATAAATTTGGAACATGATTCGAAAGTAGAAAAAATGTTATTTTTTTATTCTCGAGAATGATTCTACAATCAATCCATTTTCTTTTTTATTCTTTTCTTCTTCCTCCTCCTTTAATTGGTTGCCGGTCTCAGCAATGGTTTGGTGACCTCATTGAAGTCTCACTGACCCTTGGCGCCAGCCATTGCCGAGGGGCAACCAACTATAGGAAGAAGAAGAAAAATAGGAAAAAAGATAAGAAAAAAGAAAAATCTCAAAAAAAAAATTAAAAGATATTTTACTTCATACAAAAAATTAAGGGTAAGACTAAATGCATTTATATTTTTTTTTCTATTTCAGGAATAAAAATTATGTATCTATCAAACACGTTTAAATACTCAAAAATTTGTTCAATAACAACATCCGAAAAAACTATTTGTGACTAGAAATTGTTTTAAAAAATAGCATGGTTATCAGACGTATCATAAGACCCGTTTGGTCAAAGAAAAACTATTTTCAAAAAATTATATTTCAACTTTTCAGTATTTGGGTGATCGAAAATAAATAAAAACGTTTTCCATTAATTAAAAACAACGACCTTAGATTGGGAGAAATTGAAGGAAAATCACTTTTCCAAGGCTCCTAGTGTCACGATTCGAACTCCGGGCACATGCACATCCCTCAATGGTCGATGAAAGTTTGCAACATCCTAGGAATTGTTGTCAACCCATTCATTATTTTGCGCATGCAGAAACGTAAAACAATCTCCATACAACATAACAGTGGGATAGAAACGTAGAATAATATTTTCACAAACCACACCTACAATACAGTAGTACTTATATACAGACCAGTTTAACACCCAAGGTCTAATATAAAAAGTGAAGCTATTCGGCTACCTATGTGCTAAGCTTCCATTTACAAGTTCGCTATTATACTATCATACTTCTCGACCTCTGTAGGGTGAACTGTCACTCATCATCCAGCCTTGACAGAAGACCCGTCACCACATGAGAGAATATTGTGAGAAACCTACACTTCCCTTCCTGTAGACCCCTGTACACGACCTGGCATTCCTCCATCTAGGGACCTGAAAATTTTAACCCACTAAGGGGTGAGATCACATCTTAGCGAGTTAATCCCCTAAATCCAGAGTAGGAGAAGGGTACACTCTACATGCAATCTAATCATGTTTCTCACAACTCTTTCATACCAGTCTTTCCCTACATGTTAGTGCCGATCAAATCATACATACAATATCGAGTTTTTACATCATATGAATACCGTAACACGAGTATGTGCAAAGACATAAATATCAATATAAGTACACGGGCCCCCAATTACCAGACAAAACCGTTATGGCACGTCCCATACATCACCACACAGTTCCGTCTTTTAATTAGGTTCCTTGCTTTCACTCATTCATGTGTCAAAAATGATTTTAATGTACAGATAACAGTCTTCTAGCATAATCGGGTATCGTCTCGCACTGTCGAGCACGACAACGTCTATATCTAGACGGCATTCCATATAGGAGCATCGGCCCAACCTCTACTGCGACCAGCATCCATTGACGTGGGGCATTCTCGAAGGAGCATCATCTAGCCCTAAAGGCTCGTGATGGAATCTCATGTCATATATGCATCCACCCAATATCACAATTCAATGATCAATTGCACATTTCATTCATAACATCAATTGAGCAATTTTTCAGCAAGAAACACTTTGAGGATAATTACAACCGGAATTAGCAGAAACTATCCACTTGTGCCCTTTCAAGTTTAACACCATAAACCATCTCAAATGAGTTCGAAAAATTCTCAAACTTGAACATGTGATAAAGGGTACGTAAACAAACATTTTTTTATGAAGACACCGAGACCCGGATCGTTCTGGATTCGGCCTAGTAGTTCACTCAATCCAACACTAAAATCGGGTCCGTTTCCAGCGGTTCTGTTTTCCAAAATCAGCTTGGTTCGGGGACTGAAATAGGTCCATTTGGTCTGAAATTCGAGTATATTCAACTAGAAGATGTAACAAATAAATTTTGTGAATAACTCATTTTTAAAATCGAACCCAAAGGATTAGTAACAACCCATAGAATCCTTACAGGTCGCAAATTCCAGTGCAATTTGAGTTTCTGTTTAAAGACAACAAAGCCAAAATAATTTTCCTTTAAATCCCCAAAAATCTTGAGAAAAATATATGTTATAATTGAAGATGTTTAAAACATTTCTTCAGAAGTAAATTTATTCAAAATCGCAACATATATCAGTCTACAAAAATAGCAAATCACGCACATCTAGAAAATAGTTTCAAGAAACAACCCCTATCTTTGGCCGAATCATCCTCTACAGTTCTTATCTTGTCCTTTAAAACACAACTAAACCTTTCTATGGCTAATCTAACATTTCTAACTAACACCCAACTATATGTAATATCATCTACACCTTTCTTACTTGGATGAATTTCTAAATAGAGGTAAACAACCCCTATTCCAGATTTAGGAAAACAACTCACCAATGCTAGAACCACGCACTTCCTGTGCCGGCGGCATGACGGCGACGAAATCACAAGGCTTGCAACTCGAACGGTGACGGTTCGTTGAAGTTGAGCTCAAAGCCAAGGGTGCTCGGCTTGAGAGGATGGCGTGCAATGGTGAGGATGATGGTGAGTCAAGTGGGTGATGAAGCTATAGAAACTGAAAGCAAATAAATGGAGGTGAAAGAAGGACGGGGTGCTACAGTAGAAATGGAGAATGCGTGAGGGGGGAGAAAAGGAAAAGAAGAGGGGAGGTGATGTCGTCGAGAGCAGAAAAGGGGGGAAGAGGAGAGAGAAAGAATAAAGTAATGGAGGGGAAGTTGCGGGGTAATTGTAGTAGAAGGGTTGGCGTAGGTGAGGGGGTGGAAAAGTGGGAGAGAGAGAGAGGGAGAAAAAGAAGAAAGAGAGAAGAAAAGACAACAGAAGAAGTTACGTAAGTGAGGGGGTGGAAATTGCGTGCGAAGGAGGGGGATGCGTGAAGGAGAAGAGAGAGAGAGAGAGAGAGAGAGAGAGAGAGGAAAAAGAATAAAAGAATAATAGTAATATCGTTATCATTTTTCTCTTTCTTTCAATCACCGATTTTTCATCCGATAATTTTTTTTTCCGAAATTTCGGGATGTCACACCTAGGCTACCAAATAGATAAAAACCAATCCATGGATTTTTTTTTTTCCTTTTATGATCAAGTTTTCAATGAAACAAATGCACTCTTATCATATTATTGTAACATTTAATGTATTGAACTTGCAATACCTTCTTAATTGATTTTTTTTGGGAAAAGTGTCAATTTAATCTTTAACTTTTTAATTATATCAATTTAGTCATAAAACCTTTTAATTTGATATCAATTCAATTATTCTAGCTAATTTTTGCTAAATATTGTTAACGTGGATAATTTTTTAAAATATATATTTTAATTTTTTTGAATATTTTTATGAATTTTGTCTTTTCTTTCCTTCTTTTTTCTTCCTTTCTTTTTCCTTCTTCACCTAGGTGAGAGTCATCGTTGCGTGCTAGAGGCAAGGCTTGATCGGGCGAGGGCCAAGTGAGGGATCCCCTCACCCAAGCCATGGCAACCTTGTTGGGTGTCACCTTTGCTTAGGTGACCGGTTGGCCTTACCAGATCTAGCAAAAGAAGCCCTTGGCTGGTTGAGTGTCACCTTTGGTGAGTAATGATAACCCTTGCCCAAGTGAGGCCAACTCACCCGGCTATGGCCAATGGCCAATCAACAACAAAAGGAAGAAGAAAGGAAGAAAAAAGAAAAAAATATATTATTAAAAATTATTCATGTCAACAATATCCCATTAAAATTAGTTAAATTGGCACTAAATAAAAATTTTATAAATAAATTGACACAATTGAAAAGTTTAAAACTAAATTGGCATATATGTAATAAGTTTATGAATTTTCTAACACTTTTCCCTTGATTTTTTATTATTATTATTACTACACTTTTATGTCTAATGTGCATACCAAATCACAATTGTTTCGGGGTGTTTTAAATTTACAATGTAAAGATTTTTATGTAATGGTTTTTCAAACTTTCCTGCATTTAGTTTGTTGAGAGTATGGTAAAAAGAAACGCTTTCATGTTGTTGGATTGCCAAAAAAACTCTCTATTGGTATTCCCTCCTGTTTGTTTATTTGCTGTGGTATCACTCTTCAAGTTCTTTTTTGGAATGGAGAACCATTCTCATGTGAAGTTTTATGGGAATTGAAAGATTAAGTTTGCAAATGATTACATTTATCTTGTTTTGGCATCTTTTTTAGGTTGTTTTATTTCAATAAAAAAAGGTAATATTCATAACCAAAATATTAGTAATATAATCTTAGTATCTTATATTAAGAACAAAATATAATTATCATAAAAATGATAATTTTTTAAAATAAGATCTGAACACCAAAAGTCAATTCAAGCGAAAGTTTCTCTAGCCGGTGTTGTGGTCCAATCAACATCCCTCTGTTAAGAAGGCTATTTCTATGGTCGCTCAATAGTACACATCAATTGACTTGAGAACAGTGTCAAGAAGAAACACACCCTAATATATTAGCTAGTGAACATTGATCTATGTTCATCAGCTAATATATAAGTGGATCTACTCATGTATCAAATCAACTATGAGGGTAGCAACGCACTAGGTCAAGGCTCGGGTAGGAAGTGGAGGGTGCAAAGGGCTTTGTAGGCTAAGCCTAGAGTGATTTTTCGGCACGCCCAAATAGATAGAGACTAAATTTTATGGGCTCAATCAGTGGCCTAGACCTAAATCACAAATTATTTGGGTGAATCAGTTCGGTGGGGCTATTTCAGGTCAAAGCCCAACTTTTCCAAGAATGAAGTTTGTTTATTTATTGTCAAATTTGAAAACTTCGATAAGCAACGGACTAATTAATGTGAAGTTATTTATAACTATATAAATGTCACCTAAAGAAATGGAATCTACGCACCTCAATTTTGATGGGACATAAGCTTAGATTAGGGTAGAGTTAATTGTCCCGCAAACACAATCAAAATAAGACATGTCAGAACTTGTTTAAGGTTCAATAATCAAATATAATTCATCTACTTAAATGGCTTAGTGAACTAATCTCAAAGTTTGGTTTGATATAAATTCAAAGTAAATAAAAGTATAGGGGCAATATTACACATTGAACATACAATTAATAATGATAGTACTAATAAAAGGCCATTGCTCTTGGTGGGAAGAAGTATTCAGAGTTCACGTACAATCACTTGAAAGTGGTGCTTAGACCAGAAAAGATACTAAAGATTTGGCCTTTCCTCAGCACGACTGAGTTTACGTATGGAACCTTCACCCGTGTTCTCTCGCCAACCCAAATCACACGGCCTTAAGCCATTTGATTGCACCACACTTGGACTTCCTTCGATGTCTTGGATAACACGTGAGGAATCCGAATCTGTGGACTGAAATGTACATCAATGACGCTGAGTCAAATTTGAACAGCTTCGAGGAATAACCCCCACGTGGAACAGTCAATGAAGATGTAGTCTTCTGAAAACCCTTGTGTTTCAGCCCCCTTTGAGCACCAAGGCCGCTTGGCTAACAGCAAATCTCGTTTATCTATCCTTAAATCTGCAGAAAGTGCAGAATCAACCGACCCACCAAACTCACTAGGTTCATTCAGTCATTCTTATCATGCGGCTCATGATTTCTTGGTGCTCTTGCTTGGTCATCTTCCGCCTACTGCAGGCAAGTCATAGGGCCAGCGGTGTAGCTTACAATATTACTCCATCGGAGCCGCTCTTTCCAAACCAAACACTCGTCTCCTCTGGCAATATATTCGAGCTTGGGTTCTTCACGCTGAGAGGGTCAGAAAATCGGTATATTGGCATATGGTACAAGAATTTGACGCCTTCTAAGATCGTGTGGGTGGCCAATAGGGAACGGCCGCTTGTGTACACAGATCAGTCTGCAAAATTAACGATAGGCAGTGATGGGAATTTGAAGCTCATGGATGGACAAGAATATATAGTTTGGTCTACCAATGTCTCTAGTCGATCCAATCATATTTTGGCGGTGCTATTAGATAGTGGGAATTTTGTTCTGCAAGATGGAAATTATGGTGAAATATGGGGAAGCTTCGAGGATCCGACAGACACTCTTCTTCCAACAATGAAGGTAGGAGTAAATGTCAGGACTGGAGTGAAAAAGTGTTTAATTTCCTGGAGAAGCGACAGTGATCCATTCCCTGGAAGTTTCTCGGCTGGAATAACATCTGGGATGCCGCCTCAAGGTTTCACTTGGAATGGTTCGGCCCCTTACTGGAGAGGTGGCCAATGGGAAAAATCGAAATTTATCGGCATACCAAACATGGACCAATCATACAAGAGTGGATTCTCTGTCCAGCAGGATCCTCAGCAGGGAACCACTTACTATTCGATAGATAGATACGATATCTTTCTATACATGTTCATTTCTCCCGGAGGATCTCTCAGGATAATGTACTGGGATGATGGAGCTAAGGCATGGTTGATGGATTGGGCAGCACCGAACAATACTTGTGAGATTTATGGAACTTGTGGTCCATTTGGAGTTTGTAACTCATTGAATTCGCCTATTTGCAGATGCATAGATGGGTTTGTGCCAAAGTCAAATAAAGAATGGAACAGTGGAAATTGGACCAGAGGATGTGTGAGAGAGATGGAATTGAATTGCCAGAAAAACACAAGCACATCGACTTATACAAATGTAAAGGAAGATGCATTTTGGCAAATGAGCCAGATGAAACTACCCGACTCTGGGAACTATATATCAGACATTGGAGATGAAGAAGGATGTGAAAGCTGGTGCCGGAGCAATTGTTCTTGCTTGGCTTATTCTTACGTTAGCACCTTTGGGTGTATGGTTTGGAGTAAAGACCTCATTGATCTTCAGGAATTTCCCACAGATGGCGAAGATCTATTTGTTCGAGTTGCATATGTAAATCCAGGTTAGAAATTTGTTTCATTAAGATGAGTTTGAGTCAACACCAATCATCTTTTACATAACTTTCTTTCCTATTTCAGGAGGATCGCAACACAAAGCAGTTATTATCAGCCTGAGTACTATTGCAGGGATTATGTTCTTTGCAGTATTTGTTTTTGTTCTTTGCAAATGGAGAGCTAACAAAAGAGGTACTATTGAAAAGCTATATCAGTGTTGTTAGAGGATTGTGCACGCTGTGAAAAAATAAGCTAAAATTCTTCATCAATGATAAAACACAGGAAACTTGAACAAAATTCAAAGGCTCCCTGATTCAGTAGATACACTGGAAAAATCAACTGAGCTGACACAAGGAAATGCATGGCAAGAGCAGTTGAAGCAAGATTATTCACCGGAATTGACCCTATATAGTTTTGATAGCATACTACTTGCTACAAACAAGTTCAGCACGACAAGTAAACTTGGGCAAGGAGGGTTTGGCTCTGTCTATAAGGTATGGCCATTCTGCAGGACATTGTTAATGAAAATATTTCAAGGTCTAAAAGCTATCTGAATTGCGAAACAGGGGAAGCTGAAAGATGGGAAAGAGGTAGGTGTGAAAAGACTTTCCAGTACCTCAGCCCAAGGTGTTGAAGAGTTCAAGAATGAGATCATCCTTATATCGAAACTCCAACATCGAAATCTTGTTAAACTCATGGGTTACTGCATTGAAGGAGAAGAAAAGATTTTGGTATATGAGTACTTGTCGAATAAAAGCTTGGACACCTTTCTTTTTGGTTGGTCTTTTTTATCTCGGAATAACTATTTTTCTATAATTTATTTTCTGCATAGCATTAAAACTTGAAAAATATTCCTGTCTGTCATGTTTGTTAGATTCAAGGAAGAAGGCAGAACTTGATTGGGGCAAACGATTTCAAATAATTCAGGGGATTGCAAGGGGGCTGCTCTACCTCCATCGAGATTCTTGCCTTAGGGTCATACATCGAGACTTGAAAGTAAGCAACATTCTCTTAGATGAAAAGATGAACCCGAAAATTTCAGATTTTGGGCTAGCACGAATGTTTGAGGGCACTCAAGTTTTGGTGAACACTCAAAAAATTGTTGGAACACTGTAAGCTCTCTAGGCCTATTTGAATTATCAATTCATTGAGTCAATCTCTTCAAGCAAACGGAAATGATTGATTTACCACAACGAACATCTTTGTTCATGCATGTTTTATCCCCATTGTCTATCAATACAATCAAAGAGTACATAACATGTTTAACTTAGCTGCAGTGGCTATATGTCTCTTGAGTACGCCATGGGTGGAATATTTTCCGAGAGGTCTGATGTCTATAGCTTCGGAGTGTTGCTATTGGAGATAGTAAGCGGTAGAAAGAACACGGCCCTGTATGACTAGGGACATCCGAATCTCCTTTCCTACGTACGGCCCAAATTCCAAACTTAATCAATATCGTAAGTTTGCTGCAATATTATGACTGTTCTCACTTACAGGCATGGCAATTATGGAGTGATGGCAAAGCATTGGACCTAACGGATGTAGCAATGGCTGTTAGCTCTCCTTTGGAGGTAACAAGATGCATCCATGTTGGGCTTCTCTGTGTTCAGGACCATGCCACGGATAGACCAAACATGTCGAATGTGGTTCTAATGTTAAGTGGCGAGTCAGATCTTCCTCAGCCGAGGCCTATATTCACTTTCCAAGCTGAAATGCCAAATGGTTCTATTCCATCATAGCAAGAAAGCATCCGGTCTGTTAACACCATCACTAATACAATGGTCGAATGAAGATGACAACTATTTATTTTCATTTTTCTTTTCCTTTTTTTTTTTTTGGAGATGACTTTGTTGTTATTTTTTTTTTTTAAGATTTTAGTGTTAATTCAATTCAAAGATGGCTTTAGTCCACTCTTAACAGAAGGGTCGAATGGGCTGCTCCACTTTATACATGGATTTTAGGCTGCAAAGTAGGGGTTTAAAATATGTACTTTTTTGACAGAACATAATCGACGTAGCAACAGTAGCTAGAACTGTTGTTATGATTAAGGAGAACTACCAAGTAAATCACTCTCATTACCAGTTGCATTTTGAAGATTCGATTTCCTGGGTTTTTGGATGAAAGATATCATTACCAAAGATAGACTAAAGTCCCCCCAAGAGAAACATGGGCATTGGCACAGGACAAAGTATTTCCAGCTTCAGTATGATTCCCAGATATGATTTACCCTCTTCATATTTGATAAGAAGTCATCTATGCCAGCGGCAATTAAATGTCAGTTAGTGATCAATTCAATGACTGAACAATTCAATTCGGATAAGCTTCGCATTTAAATGGAAGGGTAATGTCAGCTAGTGATCAAAATCGGAGCCATGTGATCCTTAAACTGAAGAGCTGAAGAGTTCCTGGTTTGCTTGGAATCCATATAAATATCTAGCTTCATTGAACATTAAACTTGTGGGGAAAATTACCTTAAAAATCCTAAACCTACCGTAGAAATGCGAATTCATCTCTAAAATTTTTTAATTTTGCAAATTTAGTACCTGGACAATTTTTTTGTTGGAAATCGCTGGGTTGATGACTAGATTATTATGTTAGTGATTTTTAGCAAAAATTAGTTGGAAAGACAACGCATTTTTCGCAAAGGTTAAATTGGCAAAATTGAAAAGGTTTAGATGGAATCGACACTTGTATAACAGATTTAGGATTAATTGGACTATTTCTGCAAAACTTGTGTTATTGCATTGACAAAACATTTGGCCAACAAGTTTCATCCGAAGCCGCTTTGACCCCTTCGTGGCATGCTTCGTGAGCAAATCGCACGACTCGAGCCATAACCTATGCTTGGTCTTCCCCTTAATCGAGAAAAACTGATCGTCATTCAGCACCGACACCGGCCTCTCCGCCACCTCTTGCCAAAGACTCGAATTAACCAAGAACTCAATGAAATCCTCAATGTGGGTCGGGTCATACTTCAAGTACCTCCTGTAAACTCTGAGTGAAGTCTCGATGGGCATGACCCTCTGGCTGACGAACACCAGGTAGGGCTCCCAGATACGGTCGTGCTGCGTGACGGGTGTTGGAGAAATCCTCTTGAAGTGTTTTGAAGTTGACAAAACGTTTCTATCAGTCTAGTCTGAAGGCTTGCAGACTCTGTTATTTAAAGTTTGAAGACCTCCGGACAGCCAGACTCAAGACTCAAAGTCTATCCTTATTGACAGTCTCTAATCCGTTGAAGAAAGGTTATCAAGAACTGGATGTTTCGTTAAGGATTTAACCTTATCAACTGGAGAAGATCTCGTGGCTGGAGAAGACATAACGGAGTCCTTTGATTGATCGAAGATTGACTCGATAAATTGAAGATTCGGTGATTGCCTAAATATTATTGGAAGGTTCTACTTATGGAAACCGAGATCCTGATTGTATGGGCGAACAGGATTGATGGGCTATCAACACGTTCCTTTAATAGCTTGAACAAGCTTCCTAATTGATTCCGTCCAACGGGTAGATTGGAGGAATTCCTTTGGTAAGTGCCAACGGGTATGATGGCATAAAAGAGTATATAAGGAAGACGGTCTTAGTTGTTCAAGATGTGTGCGATAGATGAATTCCAAAGTCTGAAGCTCCTTTTTGTTTAGACAATTCCTTTGAGCGAATACTTGTATACAAAAGAGAGTCTATATTTGTGAGAAATCTTGAGGAGGTGTGGTAGAACATCTACATTGTGGAATCAAGGCAAAGCTGTGCTGTAACTTCTCTTTTGTTCATAGTGGAATCCAGCCAATAGGCTGTCAGTGAAAAAGAGTGGACGTAGGCTTGATATAAGCCGAACCACCATAAACCGCGTGTTCAATTTTCTCTTCTCTCAGTCTTACTTTGATTATCGTTTGTCTAAAATCCATCAACTGTCTAGTATTGTGCAATTGTTGAAGAAAAATCTTTTATATACCTATTCACCCCCCTCTAGGTACTCATACTAGCAATATCAATTGGTATCAGAGCCTGTGTACTCACTTTGTTTGAAGTATTTTACTTCAGAGTTAAAGATCCATGGCTAGTATGCTAGCACCAAGGCTGATGGAAGGGCAAAGCAATACCAGACCACCCTACTTTGATGGAAAGGATTACAACATCTGGAAGAACAAGATGAAAGCTTTCCTACGATCAAAGGATCCTCTGGAATGGGACGTTGTAGAAAAAGGAATTACTCCTACCACTGCATCAGTCTCTGAAAGAGGGAAAGAAACTGATGAGACCAGCGGAATGACTCAGGAAGAGATAATCAAGAGACAAGCACTCGATGCAAAAGCAATTTACTCCTTATATTGTGCTTTGTCACCAACTGAATATAATAGAATATCTTCTTGTGTTACAGCAAAAGAAGTTTGGGACAGATTGCATATCACCTATGAAGGAACAGATCGAGTGAAAGAAACAAGAATCAACATTCTTCTCGGTCAATACGAAGCCTTCAGAATGAAACCAGGAGAATCTATAACTGACATGTTTAGTCGTTTTACAGATATTGTGAATGGTCTTGGAAATCAAGGTCAACCAATTTCTGATCCCATGAAGGTAAACAAGCTACTGCGTGGACTCTCCAAGGATTGGAATCACATAAAGACTTCGATAAGAGAGACACAAAGAATTATGCCACTATTTGTCGACGAGCTGATTGGAACTCTTCAGTCTTATGAAGTGGAACGGATCAATGAAGATGAAGATCCAAAAGGTAAGAAATCCATTGCATTAAAATCAATTGATGATTCTGATGATACAGATTCTGAAGATGATATGGACGATGAGGAGCTTGCTCTCATGATAAGAAGATTCAGAAAACTGAATAGAAAAGGAAGAAGGTTCAACTCAAAGAAACAAAGCTTTCAAAGACAGCAGACCAAGTCTGTTGATGATGAAGAACCAAACAAAGATGTAGTCTGCTTTGAATGTAAGAAAAAGGGACACATCAGACCCAACTGTCCTCTTCTGAAGAAGAAGAGAGGAAAAGCTGAAAAATTTCGAAAAGCTCTCAAAGCCGAAACCTGGAGTGATACAGAGTGTGAAGAAAGTGATAATGAATATGCCAATCTATGTCTGATGGCACAATCAGACTCAGACTTTGGATCAGACTCAGACAGTGAATTTGAGGCAAGTAATTTTAAAATTCCTGTCAAAGTTTCTAAATACATTGATGAACTGTGTTTTAGTCTTAAGACTTCTCTCAAAAGAATTTCCGAACTGAAAAAGGAAAACTCAGCTCTAAAACAAAAAGAAAATATTTTAGTAGAAAGAGTTAAAAGTCTAGACTTGACTGTTTCCACTCTTAAAGAAAATGAAGATAATCTTTTAAAAGAAAATGCTCTTTTAAAAACAGACTTATCAAATATTTCAAAGAAATTTTCAATAGGGTCTGAAAAACTTGAAAAAATTCTTTCAGCTCAAAGACCTTACTTCAATAAGTCTGGTCTAGGTATGACAGCAGAAACAATTCCCTTGATTGATTTTCCTAAAGTAAAAGAAAGAATTAAGGAAAGACTCTCGAGAGAGGCTTACAAAAATCATTTCAAGAAAGTTTTTGTAAAATCTGTAGGAAGAAATGCTCTCAAATGTTCAAAGTGCAACAGTCCGGATCACTTTGAAAAAGAGTGTCTTATGGTTTGGAAACCTGTTAAGAAAATATGGGTTAATACTGCTTATGTTACTAACACCAAAGGACCCAAGAAAGTTTGGGTACCAAAGAAAGCTTGAGACTTTATTTTAAATGCAAGTCATCGTCAAGAAAAAGGTAAAGTGGTATCTTGACAGTGGATGCTCAAGACACATGACAAGAGACTCATATTGTTTTATAAAGCTTGCTCAAGTAAATGGTGGAAAAGTTTCATTTGGAGGAAACAGCAAAGGAAGTATTGTGGGATTTGGAACTGTGAAAATTGGAAATCTCACAATAAGTAATGTTTCCTTAGTGGAAGGACTCAATTACAATCTTCTCAGCATTAGTCAATTGTGTGATACTGGTTTCAAGATCTTCTTTCAAGAAGGAATATGTTCTGGAATTAGTAAAGACTCTACTCAGTCTTTCATGGGTCGAAGACATGGAAACATTTATCTTCTGGATGTGAAACCAAATGAATCGCAATGTTTTATCTCAATTCAAGACGAAGCGAGCTTATGGCACAGAAAGCTTGGTCATGTCAACATGAAGCAATTAGCCAAAATCTCATCAAAGCAGCTTGTTCGAGGACTACCCAAATTACCTTATCAAAAGACTGATCCATGCACTCCATGTATTATGGGAAAGCAGGTAAGAAATTCATTCAAACCAATAAATCATGTCTCTACTAATCATATACTACAGTTGCTGCATATGGATCTCTTCGGACCAACCAGAACACAGAGTATTGGAGGTAAGAAATATTGCCTAGTAATTGTGGACGATTACTCCCGTTTTACTTGGGTATATTTCCTTACAAGTAAGTCCGAAACCTTCTCGTATTTTGAAAAATTTGCTAAAAAGGTTCAAAATGAAAAAGGATGTGTTATCTCAAGTATAAGAACAGATCATGGAGGTGAATTTGAAAATTAAGATTTTACAAAATTTTGTGATGAATCTGGCTTTAATCATGTGTTCTCCTCTCCATATACTCCTCAGCAAAATGGAGTTGTGGAAAGAAAGAACATATCTCTTCAAGAAATGGCTAGAACTCTTTTAATTGAAAGTAAGATTTCTTCACGATTTTGGGCTGAAGCTGTTTCAACAGCTTGCTATATCATCAATAGAGTCTTCTTAAGACCAATTCTGGAGAAAACCCCTTATGAGTTATTCAAAGATAAGAAGCCTATTGTTTCATACTTTCATGTATTCGGTTGCAAATGTTTTATATTGAAAAATGCAAAAGATCGAGTTGGTAAGTTTGAAGAAAGATCAGATGAAGGTATCTTCCTTGGATATTCTACATCAAGCAAAGCCTTCAGAGTCTGTAACAAGAAGGGTCAGTCTGTAGAGGAGTCAATGAAAGTCAAATTTCAAGACTCAACGCAAGATGAATCAAGTCAGACTCATCAAGAAGAGTCTGAACCTGCTCCAGACCTTCCAAAGCTTACAACTCAAGAAGCATTTCAGACTCTGGAAAACCAGCATCAAGTTGTTCGTGAAGATCCAAACAAAGAGAGAGATCATCAACCAGACAAATCAACAAGTAACTGGAAACATAAGTCCAGTCATCCCAAAGATCTTATTATCGATGAAATTAATGAAGGAATTCGCACCAGATCAAAAAAGGGGAGAAGAGTCTAGTGCTGTAGCTCTCGTTTCTGAAATTGAACCAAAGAGCATAGAAGAAGCTTTATCTGATGAAAGCTGGATTGAAGCTATGCAAGAAGAGCTCAGATAGTTCAACATTAATGATGTCTGGGAATTGACATCCAAACCAAAAGGTAAAACTGTTATCGGAGCTAAATGGGTGTTCAGAAACAAGATGAATGAGAAAGGAAAAGTCGTACGAAACAAAGCAAGACTCGTAGCCAAGGGATATACGCAAGAAGAAGGAATAGACTATGATGAGACTTACGCTCCAGTAGCAAGGATAGAAGCTATTCGACTATTACTTGCGTTTGCTTGTTATAAGAATTTCAGGTTATTCCAAATGGACGTCAAAAGCACTTTCCTAAATGGATTTATCCATGAGGAAGTTTATGTGGAACAACCACCAGGGTTTGAAGACCTAAAGAAGCCAGACTCAGTCTTCAGACTGAAAAAGGCTTTGTATGGTTTAAAGCAAGCACCTCGAGCTTGGTACGACAGATTAAGTAAGTTCTTAATACAAAATGGTTTTGTCAAAGGTAAAGTAGATACAACTTTATTTATCAAAAAGGAAAACAAAAGTTTCTTACTTGTTCAAATATATGTGGATGACATTATTTTCGGATCCTCTAATGAAAATCTGTGCAAGAAATTTTCTAAGTCTATGCAGGATGAGTTTGAAATGAGTATGATGGGAGAGTTAACATTCTTTCTTGGTCTTCAAGTAAAACAATTGAAGGAAGGAACTTTTATTTATCAAGAAAAATATGTTAATGATCTTGTCAAAAGGTTTGGACTGGAAAAGTGCAAAAAAGACCGACATACCAATGTCAAGTTCTTTAAAGATAGACAAAGATGAAGAAGGGAAGAAAGTTGATCAAAAGCTGTACAGGAGCATCATTGGTTCACTCCTTTATCTTACTGCTTCTAGACCTGACATCTTGTTGAGTGTTTGCATCTGTGCTAGGTTTCAATCAGATCCTAGAGAATCCCATCTCAGTGCTGCGAAACGCATCATTAAATACGCTGCTTCATCATCAAGCATCGGTCTTTGGTATCCTAAGAAGGGAGACTTTAATCTTCTGGGATATTCAGACGCAGATCTGGCCGGTTGCAGAGTTGATAGAAAAAGCACTTCGGGAACTTGCCAGTTGCTTGGAAGCAGGACAGTGTCTTGGTTTTCAAGGAAACAAAGCACCGTGTCTCTTTCAACAACAGAAGCCGAGTATGTAGCCCTTGGAAGCTGCTGTTCGCAAATTCTATGGATAAAACAACAACTAAGAGACTTTGAAATTGAAGACTCATGCACGGAGATTAATTGCAACAACACCAGCGCTATCAACCTCACCAAAAATCCAATTCTCCATTCAAGAGCAAAGCATATAGAGATTCGACATCACTTTATTAGAGACCATGTTCAAAATGGAGATGTTTCAATTAAATTTGTTGACTCAAAGAATCAACTGGCGGATATATTCACAAAGCCTTTGGAGAAAAATCAATTTGAATCTATACGTTCCAGACTCAACATTTTGAGGTATGAGGATATCAAAGTCTAAAAACTTTCAGACTCAGACTTACAAGACTTTATCTGAAAGATAGTCTTGGTACGACCGTCAGACTGTAAGTCTTTCTCTCCTTAATCTCATCTTGAAAAGGTACGATCGTCAGACTGTGTTTAAATTGTTGCTATATTTAATTGACGTAAATATTGCATCGTTTCATTTTCAAAAAGGAAGTTATTTTTGAAATGGCTATTTTTGCGGAAAAAGGCAATTATTTTGAAAAGGCATTTTTTATTTCCTTTGTGACGGTTCGTTTATCCCTCCTTTTAACCGATTGTGCATTGTCGATTCCTCTTCACTTTACTCTCAAAAACCCTAGAAAGCATCGATCCTCCATTCTCGTTTTTCTTCTTTGTTTAATCTTCAAAAAGTTGTCATCTTTCCTGGGAAAGTCAAGCAAGGAATCTTTCAAAAACTGAGAAAGATGTCATCTTCAAGAAAGTCTTCGAGAATCGCAAGCAGGGGACCACGACGAATGAGTGAGGGGCCTACGCACTTCGATCTTACTGAAGAAGAAGTGACTCCAGAACAGCAAGTGAGCCCACAACATTCTCAGCAGCGTCATTCTCCTCCATCTAGTCCTCAAGGCGTTGATCATCAACAATAGGAAGAAATCATCGAGGATGCAGACCCTGTAAGAGTTCAAAAGCCCGCTTATATTTACCAGTTATATCGTGCCTTAAAAGGAATTCGTACTCCTTTGAACTACATTGATGATTTTCTTAAAGACAAAGGACATGGGAACGAATATATCTTTCTGCGAAAAATGGAAAGTTTGGGAATTGCTCGAAAAGGGGTGGCTGAGGAAACCCTTGCAAATATCCCAAGTGATCCTCGTGACTGGGGGCCGAATCCTATAGATGGGAATGATGATGACAAATTATACAGTCAATTTCAACCGAAAATGGGTGTTGCGGTTGAAAATCAAGGAAAAATGGGAGATTTGTTCAGATCAAAGGAGCAAAAGGATCTGTACTCGAAATTGCTGAAACGTGGGGTAATAAACCCTAGGAGTGTGGATTTTGATTTTCTGGATGCTGTGAATATGAACTTGAAGGAAAAGTTCAATTATCTTCAACTTGAAAAGTTCTGCTCTGACACTACAGAAGCTTATGCTGAATTAACTGCATATTTCTATTCAAATCTTAGCTTTTTGGATACGAATAGATTCTCTTTCAGCGTTAAAGACCAAGACTATGTTGTGGATATGAATATGCTGGCAGATGTGTTAGAAGTTGAAAGAGGAAGATATCAACCAATCAAAGTTTCCATTGCTCGGGCCACACTTGAACTGGTAAAGGACAGGAGAACAGATGAAAAGATCACCTACTTAAGGATGGGTGCATTCAACATCTTGCTTCACAAGATTGTGATTAATTGCCTCCGACCGAAATCAACTTCCAAGACTGATGTTTCAAGTTCAGAGGCCAAGCTGATGTATGCCATTCTCTTTGGAAAAAGGTTTTCTCTCCCTCACACTGTTATGTTTCACATGTATAGAGCAATGATGAAGGACAGAGGTCAACTCCCTTACCCAAGCCTTGTTACGAAGTTATTCAGACATCTGAATATTCAGCCTCCACAAATCTTTTGTGTTCGACCATGCGATCATATGGTGGTAGGACTGAAAATGGTGACCAAAATGCGTCTGAAGGAACTGAGCAAGGAGTTGGAGAAATTCAAGGAGAAGACTCTTGCCAAATCTCATCAAATCTCTTCTGCAGCTAAAAGAAAAGGGAAGGAGCCCATGGTTGCTCCATCCAAGAGAAGAAGAGCTCTCCTCGTTGAGGATGAAGATGATGAGGAAGACATCACCATCTCTGCATTGGCTTTGAAGAATTTAAGTCGTCCTGTTCCACAGAAAGAATCGGAACAAATGACAAAAGAAGCAGAGGAGAAGGAAGAAGAAGAAAGAGAAGCTGAAAAAGAAGCAGAGGAGGAAAGACATGAAGAAGAAAGAAGAGAAGAAGGAGAACCTGAGGAACACTCTTCTCCACATGAAGGCATGGAAACAGGGGGAGATCAGGAGAAAGGAGTGAAGTCTTCATATCCTGATGCAAGTGAAGGAGTCAGTCGTTCACTTGCAGACCCAGAGGATGTTTATGCATCTCAATTTCCAGAGGAAGGTCATGAAGTTTCATTGCCAAACCTGCAAGATTATGCTGATCTACCATCATCTGCATTTACTCCATCAGATCGAGCCGAAGCAAGTACTCAAACTGATAATGGAGCAGATTTTCGCAGAATCATGGATATTCTCTTGGAGATGCGAGGTCAAATTTATGCCTTTGGATGCGAGGTTCAAAGCTTGAAGAATGAAGGTCAAGCTTCTTCCTGTTCATTGAATGATAAGATGCAAGCCCTCTCTGTTCAGAATTAGGCCAATGCCAAGAGTGAGGAGATTGCACAACTAAAGGAAGACTTTAAAAGGCTAGAAGGCATCGTTTAGTCTATGGAAGATTTCCAGCTTGTCCGCGTTCCCAAGCAATCTTGACTTCATCTCATCCTTTTTAATGATGACAAAAAGGGGGAGAGATGCAAGATTTGAACAAAAACTTTCAATCATTAAACTTTTAACTGTTTGTTGGATTGTTGTGTTGTTTAAACTCTGTTTGACTTTGTTTTGTGTCTGGATGAGAACTGAACTAGACTTGGACTTGACTGCTTCTATTAACTAGTATTGATATCTTATGGATAGCTTTATCATATACTAGACTAACCTATTTTCTGTGGTTGCAGATTCTAGTGTTATTCTTTTAGCCATTTATCTCTATAAGATATGCATATGTGTTTGAGAAATATTTTGCAGGTCAAAGATATCCAAATCTGTAGGAAAGTTTTGTCACCATCAAAAAGGGGGAGATTGTTGGAGAAATCCTCTTGAAGTGTTTTGAAGTTGACAAAACGTTTCTATCAGTCTAGTCTAAAGGCTTGCAGACTCTGTTATTTAAAGTCTGAAGACCTCCAGACAGCCAGACTCAAGACTCAAAGTCTATCCTTATTGACAGTCTCTAATCCGTTGAAGAAAGGTTATCTAGAACTGGATGTTTCGTTAAGGATTTAACCTTATCAACTGGAGAAGATCTCGTGGCTGGAGAAGACATAACGGAGTCCTTTGATTGATCGAAGATTGACTCGATAAATTGAAGATCCGGTGATTGCCTAAATATTATTGGAAGGTTCAACTTATGGAAACCGAGATCCTGATTGTATGGGCGAACAGGATTGATGGGCTATCAACACGTTCCTTTAATAGCTTGAACAATCTTCCTAATTGATTCCGTCCAACGGGTAGATTGGAGGAATTCCTTTGGTAAGTGCCAACGGGTATGATGGCATAAAGGAGTATATAAGGAAGACGGTCTTAGTTGTTCAAGGTGTGCGCGATAGATGAATTCCAAAGTCTGAAGCTCCTTTTTGTTTAGACAATTCCTTTGAGCGAATACTTGTATACAAAAGAGAGTCTATATTTGTGAGAAATCTTGAGGAGGTGTGGTAGAACATCTACACTGTGGAATCAAGGCAAAGCTGTGCTGTAACTTCTCTTTTGTTCATAGTGGAATCCAGCCAATAGGCTGTCGGTGAAGAAGAGTGGACGTAGGCTTGATATAAGCCGAACCACTATAAACCGCGTGTTCAAGTTTCTCTTCTCTCAGTCTTACTTTGATTATCATTTGTCTAAAATCCATCAACTGTCTAGTATTATGCAATTGTTGAAGAAAAATCTTTTATATACCTATTCACCCCCCTCTAGGTACTCATACTAGCAATATTAACGGGGAGCGCGCAGAGCGCCCGGTCGAACGTCCGCCGGGTGCGGGTGACCAGCTTCTGCACTGTGAGGGTCTGGAGGTACATGATCCAAATCCAGGGCATCTTATGCATCGTCACCAGGGCACGCTTGAATGTGTTGTTCAGGGTCTCGTACAGGGAGTGGGTGATGGGGAGGCTCCGGCCGATCTCGAGGCGCTCGCGGAGGTAGGCGTGCCAGAGCTTGTAGCTGCCGAGGAGGGCCTTGAGGGCGCGCTCGTAGATGACGAAGCGCTTCTTGAAAGGGGAATCGGCCCGGGCGATGAGGTAGCGCCACCACAGCTTGAGGCTGAAGGGGTTGCGCAGGAGCTCCTCCTCGTAGAGCAGGTCGTCCTGCGACAGGTACAGCTCCTTGAGTATCGACATCGCCAAAACCCGGAAAAACCCAGAAAAACCCTCGAGCGCCCGGAGAGGGAGGAGGCGGAAAGCGACGGTCTTGCGCGCGGCGGCGATGCCTGGGGAGAGAATTCGATCGGAACTTCCGGAGTCCGGCGAGCGGGGTAGAGGGAGGGAGGTCGGTCGTCGCTCTTTCTGCTTTATTCTCTCTCTCTCTCGCCGGAAAATCAATGACGGCAGCGGCGCGCCATGAGCGGGAGGAGGCTGCGGCGGGGGAAAAGCCCTAGTCTTTCCAGCAAGGAGGATGGTGAATTTGGGGATCTTCGCAGCAATGACGTCTCTCTCTCTCTCTCTCTCTCTCTCTCTCTCTCTCTCTGATCTCGCAGAGGTCGAAATACGGGAGGAAGGAGGGATTTGGTGTTTTGGTCCCAGTAGTATTCTTCAGCGCAATTACTGCTGAGTTCATTATCTTTTTATAAATCTATAGATATGTGACGGAATATGGGTGAGCATAATCCTTATGAGCAAGAATTATCCATTAAAGGCCGGTTTCTAAAAATTGGAACCAACCCCCACCGGTTGGTTGGACTACCGGTCTGACCCCGTTCTCGAGTAGGTTCATGAAATCGGTCCCCATTCCCTACAAAGCTTATTTAGCCTAATATTCGAGTTCAATTGCAAGCTATTGAATTTTGTTGACACCTAAATTTTGCTAACTCAATCATTTATTCAATGCATTAAAAATTAGGGATTAATTTTTAAGCCCTAAAAAATCTAATAATTAATTGCATAGCTTTAGATTATTGCATTTTGAATTGGACCGGTGACAGATGTGTTTGATTTGATGTTTCTGAGCTTTAAGTTGACTAGTTAGATTAAGAACGCGTTTGGTAACGATTATGTTCCCGGAAGTAGATTATAGTTAAAAATGATTTTTTTTTATTCAATTCCCAAGAACATATTCTAAGTATTTTAAGCCGTTTGGTAACTGTCCAATTTTTTTTTCTGGAATAAAATTGCATTTGGTACCGTGCTAATTGATTATATTCCAAATTAATTTCTTTTAATTTTTAAATAATTTTTTCCTTTTTTCCTTTTTTTCTTTTCTTTTTTTCCTTTTTTCTCATATTTTTCTTCTTCTTTTTCTTCAGTCTGGTCCCGGACTAGCGACTGGTCAGATGAGGGCCAGCGACCTCACCGGAGCGTCGCTGGCCTTTAGCGAGGCCGGCCCTCGTCAGTCAAGCCTCGCCGGTAGCTGGGCAAGGCTCGCCCAACCCTGCTGAGGCTTGGCCTCGCCGGGGCTAGGTGAGGCCCACTTGGCCACTGGTGAGGCTGGGTGTCGTGAGGCTTGCCCAGCCCAGGTGAGGCCAAGCCTCCCTGGTGGCTGGGCTTGCCTCCGATGAGCTCGTCGGACCGATTGCCAGCGATCGATGGCGGCAGATGATTACGACCGGCAGTGACGGCGGCGGACGGCGGCAGACAGTGGTGGATTGCAATTGCGCGATTGAAGAAGAAGAAGAAAATAGTTGGTTTTGGTTGTTTTTTCTGATTCTAGAACAAGAATCACATTTTTTTTTTAATTCTTGATTTTACTCCTAATCTGTTCCTAGGAACAAAATTTTTACTAAACGCGATTCTGGACTTAAACTGATTCTGGGAACAAAAAATCAGAATTTGACTATATTTGAATGGTTACCAAACATGGCCTAAGTCTATGGAGAGAGCGAATTGGCTCAAGCCCGTTATTCTCTCGTGACTGAAATTAACTTATGAGGACTGGTGATTCGATACTTTCAATAATATGACGATGGATTTTTTGTATACTTATGCAATCTATTCATATATCCTCAGTAAGGGCAAGCGTGGAAAGGAGATACTGCGAGCTCATTTTTGTAAGATTCAGAATTTGGAAAAATTCGATTACAATCAAGGAACTTTGGCAATGTTCGATCAATCTTTGGTGAGTTATTAAAAATAATAAAATCAATGCATGATCTAATGGGAAAAAAGGATTTCTTGCTGATCGTGTGAATGTAAACTTGCGGACAAAGTCATTAGAAAAAGGCAAGAAAGGATTAGCTGATGGGAAGGAACGTTTAAAAAAATATTCTTCTATGAGGACACATGGATCCGTGATGCATACAAAGGAAAGAAAAACGAATAAAACCTCTCAAAAGAAGGAAGTCGGTAGGTGGCTTTCTTTTGTATATTCATATTTCCTATTTTGAAGTGCAAAGTTGGACGCTGTAAAAGCAAGCTCACGATAGGCAAAAAGAGAAGAGGCCATAGAATTGAGATACACGGCCACATGATAGCAAGAGAGAAAAACAGAGAGGAAGTTCGGCATACATAGAAGAGGAGCGATGAGAGAGAGAGAAGGACAGACGTCTCCACTTTCTCCACTATTGGGCAACACATAGGGAGGATGCCACGTATAAAAAGGACAACCAGCGAATTCCTCTCGGATATTTATTGCTTAAATATATGCCTTTTGATATCCAATGTGTATATTTGAGTGATAGGCAATATCCATTAGGATTTGTTTCCTAATCTACAACCACACATCGATTTTTATATTCCATCTATAAGGCTGTAGATGGAATAATTAATCACGTGGAAATAAAATTGATATTTTGATTTTTAAAACTTAAGATCAATTTATCGATTTTATTTGCGAAATAATCAAGTTGATTAAATATTGTTTCCTAATTTGAACAACGGATATCTTTGGTGACCCTGAATGATTTGCTACTTATTTTGCTTTACTTGCTTTCTTTATCCTGAAAATACAAAAAAAATTGCATTGCATATCATGTAAAATAGAATTGATTTTCTAGATAGAATTGCATGATAGAATAGTTTATTAAATTAGAATACATCTCTAGTTAATATCTAGATTAAATAGCATCTTTGAATTGATTTTAAGTTTCTAGGTTAAGATAGGATTTAGGTTAGTCTATTTCCTAACTTAGAATAGATTATATCTCACTTTAGGTGTTGTTACGAATTTTAATAAAAATACCAAAAAAAAAAAAAAATCATGCGCAGGTCATATAGTTTTAGGTTCATGTCATTTACTATTTGTTGCTAGGTCAATTTAATTGGAAATTTCCCGTCATTAAAATTAGGCTATTTAGTCAAATTGCATGACATATAACTTAGATTTCATTAAACAAGAGAAAATCCTAAAAAACTGAGGGACTGCGTGTTAATTAGAAATCATATCTAGGGTTGTTGATATGAATTCTAATCTTACATTGCACATGTTTTCGTTGCTATGAGGTAAATCTAGTAATTTATTTATTGCTTTCTTGGATGTTAAATTGGTGGTTTGTGCACTCTCATGATTACCCCACATGTTAGGAAAGTAAATTAAAATCAATTCAAGCTGCCTGCAAAATATTTTTTCAAAATAAAAGAGAAAAATGTACCGAAAAAGCATTAGAAAAATCTAGCGTAATCAAGTTCCCAAACTCACAATCTCTGGTTCGTAGGAATAAAGTAAATCTCTCGTTACTTTACTTGGGTTTCTAATCAACCCACCAAAAATAGATCAATGGCGACTCCTAATTAAAAAATTGTAATTGGCCTAGACTTAGAACCAGGGAGGACGGAGTCAGTTTTCTGCAGATATGCCTTCCCACAATAGGCGAACAATTCCCGTTCAAGTACCTTTCGTACATAGCATCCTTTGGCTTCTTGTGTTTCCGTTGAGGTTTTGCATATGGGTCTACCTCGTCGGGAGAGTTTGTACAAAAAAAAAAAACATTGACAAAAAGGATCCCAGAAGCAATGACCATACTGGTCCTTGTAGTAATTGACAGAGTGTCCATCATTTTTGAAATATTGAACAAGTTTTTTTGGATCTGGCTCGGAAATTGACTTAGGAACACATAATTCAATCATAAAGAGGGTCTAGAAGATAGAAGGACTTTCTTCATTTTCCTTGTCAAATTTGATGGAAATAGTGCCATCTTTCTTTCTAACAAATTCGAAGTCTGAGGACTAGAAATGCTTGTTGTTCTAATGTAGCTTTTCTTAGTTGGTGATCCAAGTCTCTGGAAGGAGTTTGGCCAACTTTTCCTTTGGGATCTGTCTGGGGACATGAATGGAGGATGCTTGATCGTTTTGCATGGAAATGAATAAAGCATCTTCTTTCCATTGTGAAAATTCAAGTCAAGGGTTGGTTCTGCACTCGATAAACCATATGGTAGTGCAGTGTTGCTGCTACAAAGTTAGCAGTTTGAGAAGCTCCAGTGAGCTAAACTCGGACTTTTAAAAAGGAAAGTAGCTGGAGATTTGAAAGAGCAATATTGAAATTTGGGTATAAGGTTACAAAGACTGTCGCGACCTAAATTTCAGGTGCACCACCTACGGTTTAGGTTAATGGATTGTTAAGCCTAGACTTAACTCGGGCTCTCCCAAGCCCATACCAATTCGCGACTTAGGTTCAAGTTCTTAATATGCAAATGATTTTTATCATGGAGTCGCCACTAATCTATTTTGGGTGGGTCGATTAGAAACCCAAGTAAAGTAATGGGAGAATTACTTTACTCCTACGAACCAGAGATTAAATGAGTTCGGGGACTTGATTACGCTAGATTTCTCTAACGCCCTTTCGGTACCTTTTCTTTTTTATTTCAAAAAATATTTTGCAGGCAGCTTGAATTGATTTTTTATTTATCTTCCTAACATGTGAGGTGATCATGCGGGTGCGCAAACCACCAATTTAACACCCAATAAAGCGATGAATAAATTGCAGGACTTACCTTATAGCAACGAAAGCATCTGCAATGTTAAATCAGAATTCACATCAACAGTCCTAAATATGATTTTCTAACACGCAGTTTTTTTTTACTTTTTTAATGAAAATCATGCAATACGCAATGCATCTAATCTAGCATGAAATGGCTTGACAATGTGTTCTAAACTACATGACATGAGTAAAATATTCTTTCGTGTTTTCTTAATGAACATGCAATAATTAAATATGCAACTTAAAATGACATAATTATAATGACGGGCAATTTTTGATTATATGAACCTAATTCTACATGACGTGCACATGATATTTCTATTCCTAAAAATGCAATTTATCCTAAAACTTGAAACTAATTTATCTAAAGACAAATTTTTTTGTATTTTTCATGATATGCGAAATTAAGAAAAATGCAAAAATTACCTAGCTAAATTAAAATTTTATCCAATTTAAGCTTAGGATTAAGTCATGCTAAATCCTAATTTAAACTAAGACGTTATTTTAATCTATTCATTTCTAACCAAAGATACAAATTGATCTAAACTTAAAATGAGACATGCAATTCTATTCTAAAATGCATGATGATTTTTTTATGAAAATTTGTAATTAAAAAAATACTAGAGTGAAAATTAAAGGGACATGTTATTTCTTCTAAAACATGCATTTTTGAAAAAACTATTATGCAACCTACAAAAAACTAGTATCCTAAATTAATTAATTTTTCTTGGGATTTTTCTGTTGTAAAAAATTTAAAATCAAAAATCCTATTCTAAATTGACACGTGCAATTCTTAAAAAACTAATATCCTAAATGCATTTTTTTGGATTTTTTGTTATTATTTTTTTTAAACGAAATGGCTAAATATGCTAACCCTAGCCCTGATCTAACTTGCATTTTTTTTTTTTGTTTTTGGATTAATTTCGAAATTAAAAATTTCCAAGTAATTAAACGTGAAACCTAAGTTAAAACTAGCAACCTAAATTGATCGATTTGATTTTCTTATTTTTTTTTTATATTCGAAATAAAATGCCTATTCTTAATATGCAAACCATAAAACATGAAATAAACCTAATTCTAACCTACATGAAATGCAAATGCAATTTTTTTTATTTTTGAGATAAACAAAACAATAAAAAGGTACCAAATCCTCCATGATTTTTTCGCTAATAAAATCAATAAATTGATCTTAAGCCTTAAAGACCAAAATATCAATTTTATTCCCGCGCGATTAATCATTTCATCTAAAGCCTTATAGATGAAATAAAAAAAATCATTATGCGGTTGCGAATTAGGTGATACGTCGGGGATTTTCAAACATGCCTCAAGAACTAATTCAAATAAAGAAACGACATAAAAATAAAAATGAATAAAAAACTACCTAATTTATTTCTTCCAATCGGGACTTAGCAAACGGCGGTTCGGGAATCACGATGGGGGGTTCGGCGCTGCTTGAGGATGGGCCGTTGTGGCGGCGGACAGCAAAGGGTGGTGAGTCGCCCTTCGGAGCTCCGGCAAAGGGTCCGGCGGTGGGCGGAGGAGGACACGGCAACAAGGGGCAACGTTCAGCGAGCTGCTGTGGCGCCGTCGTTCGGAGGGGGGGACACCGATTTGGAGCTGCAGTCGTCGCTGGTGGCGGTGGCTTGCTGCAGTCGTCGCTGCTGGACTTCGGGGACAGGCGGAGGCACTGACGTCGGGGGGGTAGCCGCAGCTGGTTCGCAAGCTTGGCCGGCAGCAAGGGCGTCGGCGAGGAAGCTCGGAGCGGAGGTGACCGGCGACCGGGGAGCTCAGCGACCGGTCCTGGCGTCGCGGGTCTGCAGCAGTGGTGGGCGTCGGCACTGGGTCGTGGTTGCAGAAGCGATAGAGACCGGCGGCTCCGCAGACGTTGGGCAGACGCGGGAGCAGCGGAGGCTTCGTGGACGGCGGCTAGCGGAGCGACGAGCGGCGTCGGTCGCTGGACTGAGCAGAGGCAGACCACCGGCGAAGGCAGGGGCGGCGTTGGGCGTTGGGACGCAGGCGAAGGACGAGCGAGCAGGGATGCGGAGCGGAGGCGGAGCGGCGGTGCTACAAGAGCAGCAAAGGCGGTGTCAGCTTCGCGGCTTCTGGGCAGGAGCAGCGACACAAGCTCGCGGGCAGAGACGGTGGTGCGACGAACGGGGGCTCAACTGCTACAGGTCACGGGCAGAGCCGAAGCAGCGGTAGAGTCGCTCGGGCGTGCGGTGGCTCAGCCTCCGGTCCTGGCGTCGCGGGTCTGCAGCAGAGGTGGCGGAGGAGCGGTGGAGCGGCGAGACAGCAGCAGCGGGCGGAGAAAGAGCAGTGTCGGGTCACGGTGGGTTGGTGCGCACAGCAGGCGGGGCGGCGTGCGGCGGAGGTGGAGGCGCGGCGGTACGAGAGCGGGCAGCAGGGGTCGACGGCAGAAGCCTTGCCAAGAAGAAGAACAGTATCTGTTCTTTCTTCCCCTTTTTTTTCTTTTCTCTCGCCTCTCACGTCCACTCTCTCTTCTTTTCAGTGTACTTTTTCTGTTTCTGTTCAGCTCTTGTACCTGATTTCTTTTTTTCTTTTTTTTTTCTTTTTTTTTTTTGACAGACTCTCTATCTTTTAATCTCCTCCCCTCTCCTTTCACTTCCCCCTCACTTCATTTTTCCTTGGTTCTCTCGACGAGCATCTATTCTCTTTTTTATTTTTATCTTTTCCTTTCTCTCCACTCGTGTCTCTCTACGGATTCTCTCTTTTTAATAGCTCTCACAAAACCTCTTTAGTGAATGCCCTCTTTCCCCCCTTAAGCCGAGGATCCTTGCTTATTTATAGGCAACAAGTGAACAGGAGGCAGCCGCAACTTTTCCTTGCTTGTTCAAGTTTGGTTCTTCTTTTTCAAATATGGTGGCCACCGCCTGACAATCCACCTATTTTATAATATTTTATGAGTTCATCTTGCTTCTTTGAGGCTCCTTACGTCCGCCGAATTGTGTGCATGCATGTGCATGCATTAATGAGCGTGAGACAATGGACGTGTAGGAACTTCTTTCTTCTCCAGCCAATTTGCTCTCTAGGAAGGAAAATAATATAAAATGTCAGCCCATCTTTTTGCACGTGTCTGTAGAATTTTCACGTCCCCCACTCATGCGTGCATGTGCATGCATTAATGAGGGGAAGAAAATGCAGGTTCATGGATTCTTCTTTCTTCGCATGCTTGGGGTTTGTTATACGGCTACTTGTCCCTCCCTTCTATAGAATAGCCACAACCTTTGACTTTTCTTTGCTTGTTATTTGCTTCCTCCTTCAGCAAATTCCTGGCTGCTTCTCCTGACAACCCACACTTGAGAGAGAGCATATTATATAATATTATATCATGGGCTCATTTTGCTTCTCTAAGGATTCCGCACGTCCGCCGAATTTGTGCGTGCATGCGCATGCATTAATGAGGGAGAGACAACGGACGTGCAATTCCTTCCTCTTTTTTTTTTTTTGACTTTAGCTCTTTTGCGTGCTCAGACCAGTGGCGAGAAACCATCCTTTCGTGCATGTAAACGACTGCGGGCCGCTGCGTCTTGTTGCGCTTTTAGTACCGATGCAAATGCGACAACGTGAAATGCAATTTTACTATTTTTTTTCTTAGGGGTTAAAGATTAATCCCTAAATTTTCATGCAATTAATTATTAAATGATTAATCAAAATTTAGGTGTCAACAGCTGCCCCTCTTTGAAGGTGAGCTCGCAGAGGTTGCATTCAAAGATAATATGATACCTAAATTTTGACCATGCACATGCAATGGATGATATTTTGGCGGGACTATGGATCCCTTTTTGCTTTTTTGTTTTTTTGTTTTTTTTGTTTTTTTGTTTTTTTTTTAAAAATGCAATCTATATGATGCATGGAAATGCTAATGCCAGTGATAAAAGGAACTTACCTGGAATAACTTACCTTCGGGGAGGGTAGAGTAACTCGAGATAGTTGGTGTTACATGTCCAGGACCCGTATCATTCTACGATCGCCTAGAATAGTAACATGACTTTACAAAGAGACTGCTTTCCCAGGACCCGTACCGTTCTACGGTCGCCCAGTATGGCATTGCTTGGTTGTGTCTAGGACCCGTACCATTCTACGGTCGCCTAAACGGGGATTCACTTTCCAGGACCCGTACCATTCTACGGTCGCCTGAATAAGGAAATAGATGTTGTCTAGGACCCGTACCATTCTACGGTCGCCTAAACGGGGAAATGTTTTGAGACATCCAGATCCAGACTGAGATGTCAAGAACTTGGAAACTTAACCAATAGACACTCAATGTTAGGTGAGATGAATATTGGATTAAGAGGATTCGAAATACCTAGATCCAGACTAAGGTATAACGAGAAAGATCGAAAAGCATTCATATTCAGAATGAAATGCTTAAGGAATAGTTTTGGGACATTCAGATCCAGACTGAGATGTCAAGAATTTGTGAACTTAACCAATAGACACTCAATGTTAGGTGAGATGAATATTGGATTAAGAAGATTCGAAATACCTAGATCCAGACTAAGGTATAACGAAAAAGATCGAAAAACATTCACATCCAGAGTGAAATGCTTAACGAAGAGTTTCGAGACATCCAGATTCAGACTGAGATGTCAAGAATTTTGGGACTTAACCAATAAACACTCAATGTTAGGTGAGATGAATATTGGATTAAGAGGTTTCGAAATACCTAGATCCAGACTAAGGTATAACGAAAAAGATCGGAAAGCATTCATATCCAAAATGAAATGCTTCACGAAGGGTTTCGAGACATCCAGATCCAGACTGAGATGTCGAGAATTTGTGAACTTAACCAATAAACACTCAATGTTAGGTGAGATGAATATTGGATTAAGAGGGTTCGAAATACCTAGATCCAGACTAAGGTATAACGAAAAAGATCGAAAAACATTCACATCCAAAGTGAAATGTTTAACGAAGAGTTTTGAGACATCCAGATCCAGACTGAGATGTCAAGAATTTTGGGACTTAACCAATACACACTCAATGTTAGGTGAGATGAATATTGGATTAAGAAGATTCGGAATACCTAGATCCAGACTAAGGTATAACGAAAAAGATCGAAAAACATTCACATCCAAAGTGAAATGTTTAACGAAGAGTTTTGAGACATATATCAAGAATTTGGGAATACCTAGGACAAACCTGGGATATTCGTGAGGGTCACTTACCTCTTGGTAGACAGAAATTTTGGAACATCGAGGATGTACTTCAAATATTCATGGAGATTTCTCACCTCGAGGCTTCTAAAAGGCAACATAAATGTCAGGAGCTCTTGGGTCTTCAAGGAAACATTACCTGTCAGACATGATTAGAGCAAAAATGCATTCATTCACCAAAGAAGTAAGCAATTTAGCACACTCCAAAATCCACTGAAGCTTTTATCCGTTCCATCAAGATTTATGCATGATGGTTTTGCCATATTTGTACCACCAAATTTCCACTGGGGAGAATCATTGTTTAGGACAATTTTCACTTATGACATGGATTTTCAAGAATACCAAATGAGAGACTTTCAGTCAGAAAGGACTTTCACTCACTCTCATTAAGAAGGCTATTTTGTCCCGACCATTAATGTGGGATCACAGGAATTACTCAATCTTACTTTCATCATGTCAATAAGGGTTCGAGTATTCTCGCAAACGGTACGACCTTGTCAATCTGAGAGGTCTTTATCAGGACTGTAATGTAGGCTCGGTCAATGGCTCAACAAAGAGGGACTCTTCGAGTCAAGGCTAATGAAAGAACAATACTTCGCAATCATCTTCGGGTTTACAAGTCAAGGAACCTGCTACATGAGATAGAAATGGTCCTGCTCGCACTTCTTCGAGTGATGCTTTTAAGCATGTGAATTCCTACGTTAATGTTGGTGCCTTAATCTGAAGAGACTTTGCAAGGGACGTAACGTAGGTTAAGTTCATGGGTTGAGAAGTGAATGGATCATTAGGCTCAAAATGTGTTTTAGGGGGATGAGAATTGGTGATCATCTTGGCATTGTCACCGGTCTTCTTCTTCACGTTGGGATTTTCCTCATATGTACTATAAAAACTTGGCATTTGAGTTCTTTGAGTATCACTCCATTGGGAATACACCCTTTTGCAATTGATAATCATTTATCTTGACTCTTTCTTTCATTTTCTATGGGCATTGGCCTTGCTTTTACCAGGCACACTGCTTTTTCATGCCCCCTTTTGTTTTGTGTTTTTTTTTTTTTTTTTTAATAACCACGTAATGCTTTAACATTTGGGTTCTTGGGGAGTTTTCATTTTTTGTCAGCACTCGAGATTTTGCTGCTTGAACATTTGCCTTTTTCCTTGCCCCGGTGTGGGGGATGATCACCAATTTGGTTTAAATGAAACGAATTTACAGGCTCAAGGGGCTACGCAATGGATAAAGTGTGTTGGATAGAGAAAGAACTGCTCTTCATCATCCTAAGGCACTTAAATTACCGTATGAATTCAATGTAATAGCAATACCTGAAGATTGATGCAAGTGAAAGCAAGAATATTCCTATCAAATTCCTCACCTCATGATGTCGTCTTACCTCCAGCTTGCCCCAATGTGGGGTGGTTCTTGACAGGGGTAATTTTAAAAATTATTCACGTGTGTGGGCTCAAAAGGGTTTAAACAATGGATGATCACGTAGTGTTTGGGATAGAGAATGAACCGCCTCTCATCATTTCGATCATCGTACCTTTCGCGAGAAAACTCTTTACCTTAGAAACATGGAATTTCCGACACTCATCTTACCAGTATATGAGCAAGGGACTGTGTATAGGATAAGGCTTGCCTTTCATCATCCTAACATGTCTCATTTAGCATGTTCAATTCATTCCACATCATTCATTAACTTGATCGATGGTGACAATCCTCAGTGGAATTGGTAATTAAACAGGTAAAACTATCACGCAAAATTCTCCTTTGAAAGGTCACAAGTACTTCATGAACTCATCGGCTTTGAACACAAAGAGTTTACAACTCAAAAAGAAAGAAAAGGTTTGGTAAAAAAAAAATTGTTTTGTTTTTGTTTTTGTTGTTTTTTTTTTTTTTTGGCGGCAAACTTGTTGCCATTTCCAGGGATCGAACTCTGGTCACTCTCGGACCTTTTCATTCCCCGTGCCACCAGGCCAAGGCGCTGGTGGTGTCCTCAGGGCATTTCCTTTTTTATTTAATTGAACTGACACTAGGTCAACACGTCTGATATACCGAATCAAATGAATTCGATATTTGTATGGAACAGGGCCTACTTCTCATCTCATTCAATCCATTCCCACACAATTCAATGAAGAAATGAGTACCTTCAATTCACAACAAATTCTTTCAAGGGTAATACTTCTTCACAGCATCAGAGTTAACAGGATTAGAAAACTCACGACCATCCATTTCTGTAAGGATTAAGGCACCTCCAGGGAGTACCCTCTTCACCATATACGGTCCGTTATAATTTGGAGCAAATTTGCCTCCAGGATCAGGAAAAATCGGCAACACCTTTCTTAGAACTAGATCATTCACTTCGAAGTGTCTCGGCCGTACCTTCCGATTGAAAGACTTGGCTACTCTTTGTTGATACGTCTGACCATGGCAAAGAGCTTTTAACCTTTTCTCATCAATCAGATTCAACTGCTCGAACCTTTGTTGTGTCCATTCTGCCTCGGACAATTCCACTTGGGATAAGACTCTCAAAGAGGGGATTTCTACTTCCACAGGCAAGACCGCCTCCATGCCATAAACCAAGGAGAAAGGGGTTGCCCCGGTGGATGTTCGGATCGATGTCCGATATGCCATTAGAGCAAAGGGTAACCTGTCATGCCAATCTCGATAATTCTCGGCTGTCTTAGCCAGGATCTTCTTGATGTTCTTATTAGCTGCCTCAACAGCTCCATTCATTTGTGGGCGGTAAGGGGATGAATTCAAATGCCTGATTTTGAACTCACTGAACAACTCATCAACGAACTTGTTATTCAGGTTTGTCCCATTGTCAGTGACAATTGCTTCAGGGACACCATAACGGGCGATTATGTCACGCCTAATAAATTTCACCACGTTTCGAGCTGTGACATTAACATATGATGCGGCTTCAATCCACTTTGAAAAATAATCTATTGCCACCAATATGAATCGGTGCCCATTTGAAGCTTTGGGATTTATTGGGCCAATTACATCAATCCCCCACATTGAGAAAGGCCATGGCTCAGATAGCTGGTGCAACTCCGTTGGAGGAACATTTATTTTATCTCCATGAATTTGGCAACGATGGCAACTTCTGACATGCTGTATGCAGTCACTTTCCAGCACAAGCCAATAGTAACCTAGTCTCATGATCTTCTTGGCTAACATGTGCCCATTCATGTGTGGGCCACAAACTCCTTCATGCACTTCTTGCATGATTTGGGTGGCTTCTGCTTCATCTACGCATCTCAATAAAACTGAATCGTAAGATCTCTTGTATAAGTTCTTACCACTGACGAAGAACTTTGAGGCCATCTTCATTATGTACTTTCTATCGGCTGTAGTGCTCCCTTCAGGAAATTCCTGCTTTTGGATATAGTTCATGATGTCGCAATACCATGGCTTCTCATCAAGCTCTTTATTCACGGCCATGCAATAAGAAGGTTTGGCTAGAACCTCAATTTTCAAAGGCTCAACTTCTAAACCATCAGTAACTTGCAACATAGATGACAACGTTGCCAAGGCATCGGCGAACTGATTATGGGATCTAGCCAAGTAGTCAAATGAAATTTCATCGAACTCCTTCACCAACTCTTCGAGGTACTTATGATATGGCAGTAATTTGGCATCCCTGGTCTTCCATTTACCTACAGTCTGGAGTATGATCAGTGCAGAATCTCCATATACTTTCAATTTGGCCAGTCCCATTTCAATTGCGGCCTGAAGTCCGAGAATACAAGCTTCGTATTCAGCAATATTGTTAGTGCATGGGAATATTAATTTCGCGGCTACTGGGAAGTGTTGTCCGTCTGGGGATATTAATACTGCCCCAGTACCAGAACCGGACAAGTTCACAGCTCCATCAAAGAACATAGACCATGCATCTTCACTTATGGCCAAAATACGATCATCCAAAGGACAATCATCATCATTCAAGTTTCTAGGATTCTCAGCCAATATATCAGCAATTACTCGGCCTTTAACTGATTTTTGTGGCATGAACTGTACGTCGAATTCCGAAATCAAGACCTGCCATTTGGCTAGCTTACCCACCAAAGCTGGTTGGTTAAATAAATACTTGATGGGATTGTTCTCAGTTACGAGAAATGTCTGGTAATGCAAGGTGTACTGTCGCAGTCTATGCAATACCCATACTAACGCAGCACAAGTTTTTTCAGCATCAGAATATTTTAGCTCCGAGACAGTGAACTTTTTACTGAGGTAATAAATGGCTCGTTCCTTCTGATCCACGGGACTTTTCTGAGCTAACATCGCGCCGAGTGACTCACTATGGATTGTGAGGTACAAAATCAAAGGATGCCCCGATATTGGTGGGACAAGAACTGGCGGATTTGTCAAATATTGCTTCAGTTTGTTGAACGCCTCTTGACATTCATCATTCCACTCAACTCGTACGTTTTTCCTCAAGAGTTTGAAGAATGGCTTAGCGGTCTCTGAGAGTTGGGAAATGAATCGTGCAATGTAATTCAGTCTCCCTAGGAGACTCCGGACCTCCTTCACTGTCGACGGAGGTTGCAACTCACATATTGCCTTGGCTTTAGATGGGTCAATTTCGATCCCTTTGCTACTCACCATAAACCCAAGTAATTTTCCTGATGCTGCCCCGAACACGCACTTGGTAGGATTTAAACGGAGTTTGAATTCACGAAGCCGATCAAATAACTTCTTAAGGGTTTCAACATGACTTTTCCCAGGTCGGGTTTTTGCAATCATATCGTCGACATATACCTCGATTTCTTCATGCATCATGTCATGGAACAAAGTAACCATGGCTCGCTGGTAAGTTGCCCCTGCATTCTTTAGTCCGAAAGGCATGACCTTATAATGAAAGGTTCCCCACGGGGTGATAAATGCTGTCTTCTCTTTATCTTCATCTTTCATTCTTATCTGGTTGTAGCCAGAAAAACCATCCATGAAAGAGAATAATTCAAATCCAGCAGTACTATCCACGAGAACATCGATATGTGGCAATGGGAAATCGTCCTTTGGGCTGGCCTTATTCAAATCCCGATAATCAACACACACTCGGACTCGACCGTCTTTCTTCATGACCGGTACTATGTTGGCCACCCATTCAGGGTATTGCGAGACTTCGATGAATCCCACTTTGAGGAGTTTCATTACTTCCTCTTCTATCTTCTTTGAGAGCTCCGGTTTAGTCCTCCGAAGCTTCTGCTTCTTAGGGCGCATATCTGGATTGGTGGGCAAACAGTGTTCCACAATTGACGGATCTAAACCTGGCATATCAGCATACGTCCCGGCAAAGATATCCTGATATTCTTTCAACAACTGAGTCAGGTGCTCGGCCTCATCTTTGGGAAGATTTGCCCCAATCTTTATTTCTTTAGGATCCTCGTCATCACTCAAATTGATGGTGACGGTTTGCTCGGAGGTGAGAACTTTGGGTTTTTCATGGTGCTCCCAACTTTGTTGTACTTCAATGGAGTCACCATTTGGATCATCAGGGTCATCATCGTCATCACACATGGCATTGGATTGGACCATTTTCACCTCCTTGCCTGCCATAAGGCTGCTCCTGAAACATAAAGTGGATAGTTCAGAAAGACAAACAGGGCTAAACAGCATGGATTTCTTATCTATTTTTTGAATTTTTTCAATTTTTTTTTTTCAAAATTTTTTTTTTTAAAAGTTGGCAAAACATTTTGGAAAAGCTTTTTGTTGCGAGGAAACATGATGAAGCCCAGGCCTCAGAATTCTCCTTGGATTTTTCTTTTCTTTCATCGGTTGGATATCATCAACGGGCTGGTTTGGTATACCCCATCATGCCCTCAAAATAAAACTTGTAATTATAATTGAAATTCATCAACCAAATTACATTTATTGGATTGAAAAGTACTGCAACCAGAGTGAAATGAAACCCTAACAATCAAACCCTAACAAACATCCACTCCTGACAAACGACATGCAAAATACGATAAGCAAACCCTAGAAAACATCAAATCCTAAAAGTGATAAGATTCCCACGCAGGGGAGTGCAGAAAAGTAAATGTGTTACTCTTGTGGGCTAGCACCCGTTTCCTCCGATGCTTCTTCGTCAATGGCACCTATAAGGAGATCATCGAATAGGGTCGTGATCCCTTCCATCCCATTATCTGGATCCTCTGTCTTTGAAGCTGTCGGGTCATCCATGCTTTTCCATCCATCGGGCACGATATCTCGAGTGGGGGTCACTCCTCCTTCATCATGCATCATTCTAGCAGGGCCGGGGAATGTCTCGCGGATATCGAGGAGTAATGAGTTTTTCCTCTCTTGTTCATGTCCTCTACCTTTTCCATGGTACCCTAATCCGGCTGAACGAGACCTTCGAGGGGCTTCAATAAGATTCCGAATACCCTGCTCTCTTCTACCAAGTCCACGGCCAGGAATAAAGCGATTTCCAACCATCACTCTTGCTACCATAACTGCTGCATTTGACACATCAGGGGTGGGTGCTGTCGACCCTCGAGATGCATGAATAGTGGAGACAAGTTCGAACGATTGGTAGCTTGACTCCTCCCTACGCTCCGGCTCGATATAGGGGATTGCCGTCTCATGATAGATCCGATGATCCTCCTCGCCATGAACAATGACTAACTTTCCTTCGACGACAAATTTCACGCTTTGGTGGAGACTTGATGGCACAGCTCCTGCAGTATGAATCCAGGGACGGCCTAATAGGAAATTGAATGCTGTAGGAATGTCCATCACCTGGAAAAGGACGTTGAACATCACCGGTCCTATTTGCAGTTCGAGGTGGGTCTCCCCTATAACCTCCTTTCTCGTACCATCAAAAGCTCGGACGGAGGTCTTTGCAGCATTTATTTTTGAAGGATCTATTTTAAGGCGGTGAAGAGTCGCCAATGGACAGATATTCAAGGCAGACCCATTATCAATGAGTACTCGAGCCACATGGGAAGCCTTACACTTGACGGATATATATAATGCCTTAGTATGTCCCCTCCCCTCAAGAGGGAATTCTTCATCAGAAAAGGCTATTAAATCCTTAAGAAGAATTGACCCTACAAATTCCTCCAACCTGTTTACCTCGATCGTCTCTGGTACATGAACTTCGCTTAGAACCTTCATTAGAGACTTTTGATGTGTAGGAGATGTTTGCAAAAGTTCGAGTAAAGAGATCTGAGCAGGCAATTTCCGCAACTGGTCGACCACGTTATACTCACTTGCTTTGATTATAGCCAGAAATTCTTTGGCCTCTTCGTCAGTAACTGGCTTTGCAGGTTGGGCATTAGCTTGAGCATAGGTCCGACCAGACCTGGTAATCAGGTCAACATCTAGCTCGTATGACCATGGGACTGCTTTATTATCCTTGTACTCGTACAGCTGGGGCATCTCAATAATTATTTCTTCATCAGTTGAAGGGACTTCCACTATCAGTCCTTCATGGTCAGAGGCATCCTCAAGTGGAGGCATGTCCTCGATCAATGGATCTGGTTCACTCTTTTCGGCACTTAGCTTAGCAAATTCCTTCTCCCAATCAATGACGACTTCGGAGATAGTTGACACTATTCCAGCTTGGTCAGCATACACGATCATGCCAGCTTTAACCATTTCTTGAACCCTTTCCTTCATGGTAGGCAAAGGAGGATTCTCATCTGTCGGATAGTAACCAACTCTGACTAATCCCCTATAGATATCTTTGATAGACACCTTCAAGTTCATCTTTTTGCCAGCATTGAACTCAAAGATTGCATTCACGTTTCCCTGATGTTCCGGCAATGGATTCTTCTGGACATTTGGTTGGGTGGTACGGAAGGAAAATGCCTTAGTATCCAACAAATTTTGGATCTTGTGCTTCAAAGTCAAACATTCATCAGTTGAATGGCCAACCTCTCCCATATGATACTCACATTTTTTGGAGGGATCATAGTTGGAGAACTTTTCAGCATTGGGTCGCTTTGGTTCATGGGAGATCAATCCCTTCTTTCGGAGTATCGGCAAGACCTGAGATAGAGGGCCAGGAAGAGGAGAGAACTGCCTTTTGGTGAATTGCCGCTGTGCAGGCACTCGGCCTCCATCTTGCTGATTCCCGGGGATGCGAACCATTGGAGGCTTACTTGGGGCTGGTTGTGCATATGCAACATTGACTTCAGTGGCTGGCTCTTTATCTTTCTTCATGGTGAACCTTTTGCCTTGATGAGTCGGTTCATTGAACCATCCATCCCTTAGCCCCATCTCGATCTGTTCACCCACTGGGATAAGTTGGTTGAAGTTCTCCACGTATGTGCTAGCCATCCGGTTACGGAACTCATACGGGAGAGTCTTGACGAACAACTTCATCAACTCCTTGTTTGTAGGCTCAGGAGTGATTTGAGCTGCCAAGTTTCGCCATCTTACAGCATATTCCTTAAATGACTCACTTTTCTTCTTCTCCATCCGCTCAAGATCCTCTCGAGAAGGTGCAATGTCCATGTTGAACTTATACTGCTTTAGGAAAGCATCAGCCACATCATTCCAGGTGTCGAGAAGGTTTACATTTTTCATTATGTACCAGTTGAGTGCAGGCCCAGTCAAGCTTGCATGAAACGATTGGATCATGAGAGGCTCGTTCTTGACGTATTGGGCCATGCGTACGTGGTACATCTGCAAATGACCTTTTGGGCAAGAAGTACCGTCGTATTTCTCGAACTCCGGCATCTTAAACTTCTTTGGCATTTTGACTTTCTCATAAACCGACAAGTCGAACGGGAGTGAATTACGCGACTCTTGCAATTGTTTCAGTTTCTCTTCAAGTTTGGCGAAGCGTTCATCTTGCTCCGCCTTAGGGACAGTGTCGGGCTTAGCTTTTCCGGCAGTGACGAACAGTGGGTCATCCTCCAGCTCAGGCATGTCGTCATCACCCATTTGGACCTTGTCTGTCTGCTTTGGGACTACTATCTCGGGGAGAGTAGGTGCAAGAGTCTGATTCACTTGGAGGGATTGCATTTGATCTGTCATAAGTTGTATAGAAGTGAGCAACTGCTGGAGTTGGTTTTCCATAGCGGTCATACGATCACGCATTTCGGTTTGGTCGGCCATTTTTGCTCTTGATCGTGTAATGATAGGCGAACGTGGAGGATCCGTTATCACCTAATTTGAAGAAATGAATACACATAAGCATTTCGTATAAAACATGCCGGTCCATGACGAAAGTCTAACTGCTTTTATTTATGAAATTTTTTGACATTGACAATGTAAAAACTAGAAAGGCCCTAAACAAAAACTAATCAAGTAAAAGACTCAACTTCCTAAATATTAAGCTTAAAGCAAAAAGACTAAATAGATTCAAGCCACTTTATTTGGCCCAATCTATAAACAATCGGGAAGCCAACGCTCGACGTAATTGCCTCTTCTCCTTAGCGTCCTTCTTGGCTTGCTTCTCAAGTTCTTCAATCTTCCTTTTGTGACGATTAAGCTCTGCTTGTCGAGTGGGCTTTTCAGTCACATCTGGCACTTTTGGGAGAAGCTCAGTCGGGATCTTGTGCTGACGGATGTACCGAGCCGTAGCATAGTAAATCTTTTCCTTCCCCTCAAGCTCATCTTCAGGCAAGCTCAATTTTTGTTCGTGACATGCGAGCCAAGCTTGTTCGATATAGCGAAGCTGCTTTTTGTGATCATCATCCTTGGCAGTGAATCGGACTTGGAACAAACCCGGCTTAAGAGGGGGTGGTAGATCCTGCACAACTCGATATTGACGGGCCACTCGGAGTGGGTAGTAGGAAGTGGCACCAGTGATCCCCAATAGCGGGATTGGCTCATCATTGCCATGAGAGAGACGTGCCTTGGAGACTTGGAACCATTTAGCATGCCATAGGAAAATCTTGGTATTCGGATTTTTCAATAATTTGACCCATTTTGAGAAAGAAAGATTTGGAGTTCGATCTTGATGATTTTTGAACACCTCGATGGGATGATGGGAATCAGTAAGATTAATAATTTTCATGCGAATATCAATCCTACTCATATGAGAAAAGAACCAGATTTGTAAAAGCTCAATTGGCGCACGAAAAGTTTTATCCTCATTTTCCTTAAATCGGGTGAGTGACAAGAATGTTTCAGCTAAAATGGTGTTGACAAAACTAATTCCGGCACATACTTGTTTGACCACCCATGTGATAGAAGGATTAATGGCGCCTTTACGAAGAGGAAAAACAATAAACCCGAAGAAGGCTAGAAGAAAAATCTTACCTTTTAAAAGAGTGTCAGCATTAACAAAACTCTGATCTAGGAAGGAGAAAGGACATGCATGACAATTATCTTTTAACACTCTTTTTATTTGATTCTTATCCATCCTAAGAAAGTCAGACAAAATTGATTCAGGTTCTAATCCAAGGGGTGGGTTTATTAATTCCAATTCCAAAGGTTTTCCTATGGCAATGCTGTATTCCTCCAGAGTCGGAGTCAACTCGTGCTTACCAAATATGAATGTTGATGTTTGAGGGCACCAGAAATGAGCAAGTGCTTGCATGACGCCGCTTTGGACATCAATATCAAGGAGGGGAACAAGGCGACCAAGTCTACTTTCCACATAGCTTTGACCATCATTGCCAAGACGATCCCACCATGATTTGAGTTCAACCTTTGGTGCAGGCATGAATCGAATGTCGGACCTTCCCATTGTTTATAGACCAAGACTCGACCAACCTAATGTCATGGACCGACCAAAGACATAATAAGGTAAGTAAATTGCAAGAGTAAAGGGTAGAGAACTTACTTTACCAGGCGATTAAAACAATCACATAGACAAGCGCATGAAAAGTGGGGTTCGATTTCTAACTAGGAAGGCTAAGCAAAGTGGAGTTAAAAGGGTAGGATGACTAGTCGCAGCCTCGCGTACTAAATCAAATCCTCTTAACTCCGGCTCAGTCAAGAATGATACCCCAATGCGGCGTAGTCTCGCGGGCAGAGGTAAACATTCCTAACACCAAGAAAGAAACTTTCGGGATTGAGTTGGGCAACCTCTACTACGCGGCCTCGCGGTCGAAGTCGTATCCAACTCAATACCATCCTAAGTGTCCTAGTGCGGCCCAGGTCCGGCGGCGGGTTGTGTGTGCAATAGTGTAGTGCTAGATGCAAGGCATGCACGGCAATTTATATCAAGCAACACTTCATAAGTGAAAGTGAACCATACATTCCTACACCTTCCTGCAAAACAAATGTCAGCAAACACTTCCCCTTATACCTCCCACTCTGCAAGAACATTTAACACCTTAAATGTTAGGGACGTACCTGGGATCCTCGCTGCCAAACAAAAATATTTTTTCAAAAAGAAAATTGGCCTAAGTCCACTAAGAGTTTCAACTCAAGTCCCCAGCGGAGTCGCCAAGCTGTCGCGACCTAAATTTCAGGTGCACCACCTACGGTTTAGGTTAATGGATTGTTAAGCCTAGACTTAACTCGGGCTCTCCCAAGCCCATACCAATTCGCGACTTAGGTTCAAGTTCTTAATATGCAAATGATTTTTATCATGGAGTCGCCACTAATCTATTTTGGGTGGGTCGATTAGAAACCCAAGTAAAGTAATGGGAGAATTACTTTACTCCTACGAACCAGAGATTAAATGAGTTCGGGGACTTGATTACGCTAGATTTCTCTAACGCCCTTTCGGTACCTTTTCTTTTTTATTTCAAAAAATATTTTGCAGGCAGCTTGAATTGATTTTTTATTTATCTTCCTAACATGTGAGGTGATCATGCGGGTGCGCAAACCACCAATTTAACACCCAATAAAGCGATGAATAAATTGCAGGACTTACCTTATAGCAACGAAAGCATCTGCAATGTTAAATCAGAATTCACATCAACAGTCCTAAATATGATTTTCTAACACGCAGTTTTTTTTTACTTTTTTAATGAAAATCATGCAATACGCAATGCCTCTAATCTAGCATGAAATGGCTTGACAATGTGTTCTAAACTACATGACATGAGTAAAATATTCTTTCGTGTTTTCTTAATGAACATGCAATAATTAAATATGCAACTTAAAATGACATAATTATAATGACGGGCAATTTTTGATTATATGAACCTAATTCTACATGACGTGCACATGATATTTCTATTCCTAAAAATGCAATTTATCCTAAAACTTGAAACTAATTTATCTAAAGACAAATTTTTTTGTATTTTTCATGATATGCGAAATTAAGAAAAATGCAAAAATTACCTAGCTAAATTAAAATTTTATCCAATTTAAGCTTAGGATTAAGTCATGCTAAATCCTAATTTAAACTAAGACGTTATTTTAATCTATTCATTTCTAACCAAAGATACAAATTGATCTAAACTTAAAATGAGACATGCAATTCTATTCTAAAATGCATGATGATTTTTTTATGAAAATTTGTAATTAAAAAAATACTAGAGTGAAAATTAAAGGGACATGTTATTTCTTCTAAAACATGCATTTTTGAAAAAACTATTATGCAACCTACAAAAAACTAGTATCCTAAATTAATTAATTTTTCTTGGGATTTTTCTGTTGTAAAAAATTTAAAATCAAAAATCCTATTCTAAATTGACACGTGCAATTCTTAAAAAACTAATATCCTAAATGCATTTTTTTGGATTTTTTGTTATTATTTTTTTTAAACGAAATGGCTAAATATGCTAACCCTAGCCCTGATCTAACTTGCATTTTTTTTTTTTGTTTTTGGATTAATTTCGAAATTAAAAATTTCCAAGTAATTAAACGTGAAACCTAAGTTAAAACTAGCAACCTAAATTGATCGATTTGATTTTCTTATTTTTTTTTTATATTCGAAATAAAATGCCTATTCTTAATATGCAAACCATAAAACATGAAATAAACCTAATTCTAACCTACATGAAATGCAAATGCAATTTTTTTTATTTTTGAGATAAACAAAACAATAAAAAGGTACCAAATCCTCCATGATTTTTTCGCTAATAAAATCAATAAATTGATCTTAAGCCTTAAAGACCAAAATATCAATTTTATTCCCGCGCGATTAATCATTTCATCTAAAGCCTTATAGATGAAATAAAAAAAATCATTATGCGGTTGCGAATTAGGTGATACGTCGGGGATTTTCAAACATGCCTCAAGAACTAATTCAAATAAAGAAACGACATAAAAATAAAAATGAATAAAAAACTACCTAATTTATTTCTTCCAATCGGGACTTAGCAAACGGCGGTTCGGGAATCACGATGGGGGGTTCGGCGCTGCTTGAGGATGGGCCGTTGTGGCGGCGGACAGCAAAGGGTGGTGAGTCGCCCTTCGGAGCTCCGGCGAAGGGTCCGGCGGTGGGCGGAGGAGGACACGGCAACAAGGGGCAACGTTCAGCGAGCTGCTGTGGCGCCGTCGTTCGGAGGGGGGGACACCGATTTGGAGCTGCAGTCGTCGCTGGTGGCGGTGGCTTGCTGCAGTCGTCGCTGCTGGACTTCGGGGACAGGCGGAGGCACTGACGTCGGGGGGGTAGCCGCAGCTGGTTCGCAAGCTTGGCCGGCAGCAAGGGCGTCGGCGAGGAAGCTCGGAGCGGAGGTGACCGGCGACCGGGGAGCTCAGCGACCGGTCCTGGCGTCGCGGGTCTGCAGCAGTGGTGGGCGTCGGCACTGGGTCGTGGTTGCAGAAGCGATAGAGACCGGCGGCTCCGCAGACGTTGGGCAGACGCGGGAGCAGCGGAGGCTTCGTGGACGGCGGCTAGCGGAGCGACGAGCGGCGTCGGTCGCTGGACTGAGCAGAGGCAGACCACCGGCGAAGGCAGGGGCGGCGTTGGGCGTTGGGACGCAGGCGAAGGACGAGCGAGCAGGGATGCGGAGCGGAGGCGGAGCGGCGGTGCTACAAGAGCAGCAAAGGCGGTGTCAGCTTCGCGGCTTCTGGGCAGGAGCAGCGACACAAGCTCGCGGGCAGAGACGGTGGTGTGACGAACGGGGGCTCAACTGCTACAGGTCACGGGCAGAGCCGAAGCAGCGGTAGAGTCGCTCGGGCGTGCGGTGGCTCAGCCTCCGGTCCTGGCGTCGCGGGTCTGCAGCAGAGGTGGCGGAGGAGCGGTGGAGCGGCGAGACAGCAGCAGCGGGCGGAGAAAGAGCAGTGTCGGGTCACGGTGGGTTGGTGCGCACAGCAGGCGGGGCGGCGTGCGGCGGAGGTGGAGGCGCGGCGGTACGAGAGCGGGCAGCAGGGGTCGACGGCAGAAGCCTTGCCAAGAAGAAGAACAGTATCTATTCTTTCTTCCCCTTTTTTTTCTTTTCTCTCGCCTCTCACGTCCACTCTCTCTTCTTTTCAGTGTACTTTTTCTGTTTCTGTTCAGCTCTTGTACCTGATTTCTTTTTTTCTTTTTTTTTTCTTTTTTTTTTTTGACAGACTCTCTATCTTTTAATCTCCTCCCCTCTCCTTTCACTTCCCCCTCACTTCATTTTTCCTTGGTTCTCTCGACGAGCATCTATTCTCTTTTTTATTTTTATCTTTTCCTTTCTCTCCACTCGTGTCTCTCTACGGATTCTCTCTTTTTAATAGCTCTCACAAAACCTCTTTAGTGAATGCCCTCTTTCCCCCCTTAAGCCGAGGATCCTTGCTTATTTATAGGCAACAAGTGAACAGGAGGCAGCCGCAACTTTTCCTTGCTTGTTCAAGTTTGGTTCTTCTTTTTCAAATATGGTGGCCACCGCCTGACAATCCACCTATTTTATAATATTTTATGAGTTCATCTTGCTTCTTTGAGGCTCCTTACGTCCGCCGAATTGTGTGCATGCATGTGCATGCATTAATGAGCGTGAGACAATGGACGTGTAGGAACTTCTTTCTTCTCCAGCCAATTTGCTCTCTAGGAAGGAAAGTAATATAAAATGTCAGCCCATCTTTTTGCACGTGTCTGTAGAATTTTCACGTCCCCCACTCATGCGTGCATGTGCATGCATTAATGAGGGGAAGAAAATGCAGGTTCATGGATTCTTCTTTCTTCGCATGCTTGGGGTTTGTTATACGGCTACTTGTCCCTCCCTTCTATAGAATAGCCACAACCTTTGACTTTTCTTTGCTTGTTATTTGCTTCCTCCTTCAGCAAATTCCTGGCTGCTTCTCCTGACAACCCACACTTGAGAGAGAGCATATTATATAATATTATATCATGGGCTCATTTTGCTTCTCTAAGGATTCCGCACGTCCGCCGAATTTGTGCGTGCATGCGCATGCATTAATGAGGGAGAGACAACGGACGTGCAATTCCTTCCTCTTTTTTTTTTTTTGACTTTAGCTCTTTTGCGTGCTCAGACCAGTGGCGAGAAACCATCCTTTCGTGCATGTAAACGACTGCGGGCCGCTGCGTCTTGTTGCGCTTTTAGTACCGATGCAAATGCGACAACGTGAAATGCAATTTTACTATTTTTTTTCTTAGGGGTTAAAGATTAATCCCTAAATTTTCATGCAATTAATTATTAAATGATTAATCAAAATTTAGGTGTCAACAAAGACTATTCCAGCATTTAGAGTGGTTTGGATAGTACCAATACAAGCATGCTGTTATTCTAGGAACCGAGTATCTAACAAAGCAATTCTTGCCACAATCGGCAAGGCTTTGCGACCATGAAAGGTAAGAGTAAGACAAACAACCCCATAATATCATTGTTGAGTCAATTGCTTGGGAAACTCTGGAGGAATCTAGAGAGTAACAAAGTACTCATTTTTAGTGGTAGGAATGGGATGTTGGTCGAATTTGGAGGACTAGACGTACTCCTATACTTCTTTTGGAGTTTGGCAAATGAGTTGGCAAATGGAGCGTATGGGAGAAGATGATGAGGTGGGTTTAGCAAAAGCGGAATAAGGGTTCATAAGAGGAAGTTGAGTTTCAGAGATCTTGTTTCATCGTTAAGAGAGATTTCATAGAGATAGTCTATCTTAGAAGCATTGGAAATATAGAAATTTGAAGGGGTTGAAGAAGATAGAGATGCAGTGAGAGAAACAGACGCTTCTAGTATTTCTGGATTTGTCATGATGTGAAGAGATTTTCTCAGCACTGGATTCACCTACTAAGCACATGTAATGGATACCATTGCAAACGAAACCATGGCTCTAATACCATGAATGGGCCTGGACTTAGAACCAGGGAGGACGTAATTAGTTTCCTACAAATATGCCTTCTCACAGTGGGTGAACAACTCCCGTTCAAGCCCTTCCGAGACAGGCTTTTAGCAAAAAAAACCACTCTGCCATTTAGTGTAAAGCCTAGAAACACTCAGAGATGCTAGAATGGTAACGTTTCTAACTATCCGAGCTGCATTTTTCAGAAGATCCTAACAGGCTAGAGAAGAAGAGAAGTTTAGAAAGTCATTGAGAGTTTTCACAAAACACTCACTTTACCTCAAGGGACTCTGCCCCACACATTACATTCTCATTGCCTTTTATAGACAGTGGGAGGTCTCATTGCCTTTTAGAGATATGAACAGTTATTTCCCTAACCTACTACTACAGTAACACTACCGTGACTTGTACGGTCAACAATATCATTCGTTGTGAGCATTGTAGTCATATTTTGAGTCATCAGAACTATGCATTACCCTAAGGTGTTCTTCAAATTTTTGCTCAAGTCTTGTAAGTGGATCTAGTGAGAGAACTTGGTTTGATGAGGATGCTTCCTCTTGATTCTGGAATGAACTTGTAATGTCGGCAGGAATGTTTGGTTGAGGTCAATTGGATAGCTGAGCATAGTAAGATGTGTCCATGCCTAGAGATAAGAACAAAGGTCCTTAATCATAGGGGTCTTGGGAAAGAGGACCTCCCCATTGTGCATAGGGGTCTTGAGAAGACTGTGCAGGGTTATCTGTATTTGTCATTTCTTGCTCCTATGATGATGCAGCTTGTCTGAATTCTTCGAGTGCTTTCTTGACTTTTGGTGTAAGGCTATAATGATCCCATGCAGTTGGTACATTATAATTCTATGCATCTTCAAGAATGATTTTATTTTCTTGACATAAAACTCTTTGGAGTTCTTGGTACTGATGCTCACAGCAGCCAACAGGTCCTGGAAAGGATTTGTAAGTCCAAGTTTATGTTCTATGCGGTTGAGGTTTATAGAATGTGGTTCCTATAAACTGTGGAGCATTTGTAATGTTGCCATTATTTATGACAAAAGCCCATGGACGTCGAAAAAACAAAATAGTATGGACCTCAGGGTTTGGTTGGGTGGTTCTCAGTTCTTGTTGCAAGAGATGTCTCCGGTGAGTAGGATGATAAAACCAATTGAGGAAAGCCAAGAGATTTTTGTCACTTTCTTTTTCAATGTTTCCTCTACCAAGTCTAAATATCCTAGTGAGATTAGCAATGAATCTTCTGGTTGGAATCTCAATAGCTATTAAATACTTATTGATTTAGTACCATAATAACCATATGAGTTTATCAGAGAAGTCATCTTCCTTCTAGATTAGAGGATGTATGAACGGATAGTCCGAATTTAATCCAAAAGGATAAAGAATCAAACCTCCATTGAGTCTGAACAGATCTATGTGGCATTGCCACATGAGATTTTCTAGATTTTCAGTGAGGCTATCATTCTGGATTTGCTCAACAATCTCTTGGGGGTATCGCCAACTTGGCCAATCTTTTATCCTTTCAATCTTATACTTTTCATTGTGTGACGAGTGTGGAATGCATGCCTCATGATGTACATGTTGATTTTTGCTGATATTTTTGGTTTTGAGAGGAAGTTAGCAAATACGTTCTTCTTCCCTGCAATGTGTTTGGTTTCAAAAGAGTATTTTGATAACCATTTAGCCCATCAAAGTAGTTGAGAATTTGGAATTTGTTTCTACTTGAACTTGGTCATTTGAGGAGAGGATGCCAGATCCAATTCTACCAGGAAGTGATGGCTGCTAATGAGATGGAATTCAAAATTTTTTATTTTATTTTTCACCGTTAGGATTTCTTTGAAAGTGGAATGATAATGCATTTCAGCTTGGGAAAACTTTCCACTCTTGTAGGTGTAATATTATGTTAGTGGGCCCCAAAAGAAGAAACAGAAAAAGAAGCTGAAAAGTCGATAAAGCAAAAAGGAGAGGGGAGAGGGTTCGGTTAAATAGAAGCTAAGGGGTCCTCAACCAAAGAAAAGAAAGAAAAGAAGAAGAAGAAGAAGAAGAGAAAGGGGAAGGAAGGAAAGGGGTTTTGGCATGTGCACGCCTCGAACACCTCGGCAAGCCAACTCGACTCCAGCACCTGGTAAGAGATTAGACCCCTCGTTCGTCCAATTGAAGTAATTTTTGGATTTAGGGCTCAAATTCGAATTTTTTGGAAAATCGAGCGGTGAAGTTTGATTTTGGAGTCGTTAAGCCTTGTATTTTTGTAGGAATTGTAGTTTAAGGTGTTGTGGAGCCATGAGATTTTATGGATCGTGATTTGAGTTTATGGTTTGTCTGAAACAAAATTTTAAAGTTTCCCACGCGCAGTGAACAGTACGCGTTCAACAGCTTCGGGCGCGTATTTTGTCATTTTTTGGCTTGATTTTGGGACGGTCAAGTTGGGATTCTTGTAATATGTGTTAAGGGCTCTCTATTAACTATAAATACATTTGGATCGAAGTTCGGAGGAGAAAGTTAAGGCGCGATCAAGTTTTGCGCTTAAACTTCGTGTTGCGAATGGCTTGAACAATCGCTTTGGTTATGTAATTTGTTAGCGCGTAGAAGTCCTTTTGTTAGAGTTAAGGCATAATTTAGTCATTTTGTAGTCGAGATAGAATTTTATTAGATTTTAACATTATCCTTCGGTTATTTGATAGGGCCGTGAGTTCGACGATACAAGTATCATTTGTCGTTTGGTCATAGACAATGAGGTGAGTGGTACTATATCTTCTTTGGTTTTATAAAATCATGTCTTGAAGTATGTATGTATATATATTGAATCAAGAAAAGTATTTTTATTGCATAAAAGCCAGATTGAACAATTGCTACTCTTTGGTTGATTGTGAATGTTTAAAAAGCATGTTATACAAGGTTTATAGAGAAACATATATGAAATTGCTTTGCAACTGATTTATGGAAAGGTTTATGATGATTTGAGAAACAGATATAAAATGGATGATGGGCTATGTTGCAAAATGTTATTTGTTTGGTTTAAGATATTGATTTCTGGATTGGATTTCTAGTATTGGAGAATGGTTATTTATGCTCAATATAACTGTGAACCCAGTGAGGGGTTTTTGGGGTATGCATACCAGGTTTAGAATATCCTTTTGGGCCCAGCCATCAGCTTTGTAGGTGGAGACCTTGCCAAGGGGAGAATCTTGGTTGTGTTGTTACAAGGCGTTGTGTCGTGACCATAGTTAGTTATTGAGCAAAAGAGTGATCAATATATAGACCATTGCTATGTGTTTTTAATGGAGATTATTCAATGGATTCGACCATTGATACTTGACTTTTGATGGCGATTTAAATGAGTTTTCTATATTAGTTTAAAACTTTGATGATAAGAAATAACTCTTATAAGATTCAATATGTATTTTATATATTGAGTTGGTGTTATGAAGTTTGGTAATGCTTTGTATATATGCATAGTGGTTGTTCGATCTGCTTAGAAGATATGTACTACTCACTGAGCTGTTGTTGCTCATTCCACTCCTCCTTTGATCTTTTCAGGTTCCTCAGTTAGCGGTGAATAGAGTGAGTACACCGTCGATGGGAAACTTTTGGAGAGTTCTATTTTGTTTTTGGTATGGTTTAAGGAAGTGGTGCAAATGATACTTACTAGTAGTTTGATCGTCTGAGTTTTAAACGTATATTTGTTTTCTCTCTTTGGTGGATTATAGAAACTTTGATGTTGCAACCAATTTGTTGGTTTATCTAATATATATGATTTGAGATATATATATATATATATATAAGTTAATATTAGTTTGTTGATTGTGTTTGAGGTTGCTTTGTAAAGAAGGACGGCCGTGTCATCCCCATTCTTTGTAGTTTTGGGGTGTGACAGTAGGCACACAGAAGTCTCTTACCATCAATTTCTTTTAACAGGATGACCGCCCAGTATTCATCACTAGCATCTGTTTAGAGAATTATCTTCCCTGTTGATGGGATTTGTAATGGAGGAAGAGTCTGCATAATCTCTTTAAGTTCAGCGACTGATTTTTCTTCAACATCGATTGCAATGGAATCAACAGTTTTGCAATATTTGGAACAAAATCTCTAAAATAATTAATTATCCCAATAAATTGTTAAACTAGCTTTGTCGTGAAATTTTCTTCATGAAACTTTAATAGCTCTTGAGCAATATATGGCCTTAGGCAATATGTACCTTTGTTAAGGTGTCTACCAAGAAATTCAATTTATGTTTAGGCGATATTCATCTTTCTTTGAGAAAGCATAATCCCATGCCTTTTCACAATTTCTGCAAATTGTTTAAGGAGTTGGCAGTGCGATTGCTCATCAGGACTATAGAGCAAGATATCGTCGATGTATGCTGCTGCACTTGATATGATTGGTTGGAAAATTTGACACATAACCTTTTGAAAAAGGGATGGTGCTACTTTTAGGCCAAAAGGAAGAACTTTCCATTGGAAGTGTTGGTTTGGAATTCATAACCCTGTTTTGGGTATGTCTTTAGGATGGATGCCCAATTGCCAAAATCCGGCTTTGAGATCGAATTTGGAGTAAATGTGGGTCTTGAATGATCCAATAAAAAGGGAATTTCTGGAGGGTAAATGAAATTTGTTATCTTGGAGAAAAATGTTAAGAGGCTAATAATTAATTACCAATCTCATCTTTCCTTTGTTTTGCTCGGCTCACTTATTGACATAGAAGGCTTCACAAGCCCATTAAGAATAGGAGATTTCAATAAGGCCTTACTGTAACAGTTCCGAGCATTCCCTTTAAGCTAAAACCAGATGTTCTAGCTTCATTCCCATGTGACTCGCTTTAGTTGGATTGATATATTCATTCTTTTTAAAAAGAATGCGGATAAAGAACTCTGGATTTTCTCATAAAAGATGATAACACTTTTGAGCGAATTTAGAATGAGATTCCGAACAATATTCCAACAACTTTTGCATGATTAGATCTAACAGACTCATTTGAATGGAAAAAAGTCTTTGAATATTGACGAATTCAAAGAATTGGTCCTTATACTTAAGACATTTTCCAGGGATGATACAAAACTGAGAAATTTGAGTCATGATGTCCCAATCAATGATCAAATATTTGTTGGGGAGACTGGAATAAAAGATTTTTATGGTTATGGAACACTAGGGGAAAAACTAAACAATTATTGGGGTAGTTCTTACATTCGTAGAAAAAATATCTCATGAGGCAGAGTTGAAATATTGAACACAGGAAGTCCAATATTTTTTAGAAAGAATTTTAGTATCTAAGATTGAAGAATTTGCTCCAATGTCTATGAGAGCAATGATAGTGATAGGCTTGACGAACTTGGAAATAAATATTTTTATAGGAAAATGAGGACAATGAATCTGGCTTGAAAATATGTTAGTGCTTTGTTATGAAGATGTGAGAAATATGTGAAAAATATCTTCTGAATCTGAATCTGAATCAGTTTCACTGGAAGTTTGGTAACAAGGTATGACACAAAGAGTTTGTTCAGATGGTTCTTCATCCACAGAGAATAAAGATTCAATATCATCATTTTAAAGAGAAATACCAGTTTCATTTTCTATGTGATGTATCAGATGATTCTGACATTTTCTTGTTTGGGGACAACTTTTGGCAAAATGTCATTTCTGATTGTAGATGAAGCATTGATTTGATTTCTTGTGACCTGAGCGATCTTTCCTTTTTCGTAGGTATCACCATTTCTTTTTCCTTTGGAAGAGCTTAGAGCCGTGTCTAGATTTTATCTAGAGTTTCTTGAAGTGCTTCTTTTTCCGAGAAGATTCTCCACAAGAACCATCACAATCTCGCTTGGAGCATTTAATTTTTAGCTTTTGGTGAGAACAAACTACATCAAGTTCTCTGTTGTCTGTGAGATAAATCTGGACCATTTGGCACTTCAAACACAAATCGTCAAAGCACAAATGGATTTCTTGTTGTATTTCTCCCAACAGAATATCCTGAATCCTTCTTTGTCTACTGAGAAAAGATCTTTCAACCTATTGGGATAATTCTTTAGGGATGGAAGTCAGGAAGACGTGCTTCAGGTTTGGATCAGCTCCAATACCATAGAAGTGTTTAAGCATTTCTCGATAATGTTTATCAAGATGCTTTTTCTATAGAAAGTAGCTTCTTCTCTCGAAAAATTCTCTCATTTTAAGCTCTTGGAGGTCAGAAGGTTTTCCGACAAAAAAATGATATAGAAGGATAATGGCATGACTAAAGTCAAGTGAGAGTAAAAATTGAAGTTGGTCTTGTTTTGTCATAGACTACCACTAGTGTTTGAGGTTGCTTGTAAACCTTGTGACAAAACCAAAAATGACATCATACTTGTCCTGGTTGGTTAGAGCTTGGGCATTTAATTAAGTATGAAATTTTTCAAGTCTTTCTGGCCATTTGTGATAAGGAATATCATCAACAGTAAAAAACTGTTTTGATGCAGTAGACGCATGCTGAGAGGGATTGTTTGGCTAAACAACCTCTGGTTTAGAAGGGTTCGATTCAATATCTTGGTCTAAAGGATCGGCCATGAATATTGATGAAGTTACTAGAACAATAAGAAATGAATCAATGGCAAGGATTGAGAAGGATGAAGAGGATGATAGAGATATCGAATCTGATTCAGTATCAAAGATGTTTGGAAAAACTTGTTCAGCTAGGAATAGGATATGATTTTTTGGAATAGCAGGATCAAGTTGTTGAGTGGCAAGATCAGGCGGTTCTTCCCGATTGCCCAAATCTTTTAGGAAAGATTCCAATGGATTGGATAACATCATCTGATCTGGCTTTTCTTTTATAACAAGCGAGGATTCTTCAGGCATCTTCTCTTTTCCTTTTTCTTTTCTTATTCGATCCAATTCTTTGAGGCGATTTCGCATCTCTACCACATTTGTCTTGTCTTTTCTGATAGGAACGTCTATGAGGGCAACAAAAATAGACGTCTAAGGTGGTGGAGGTGAATGCTCTGTTCATACCATGGTCGGAAATGGATTAAAAAGATTGAACCTTCCTACTTCAACGAGTTGGATTCGCCTTTTGAGCTTCTCTATTTTCGCCTTAGGACTTTTGAGATGATGATACCCTAAATGTTGTCTAGATTCCAAGGCATGAAGCCTCTTTTGGAATTGGAAGGCATTTTCTTGGTGGTTCATCATATCTTCGAAGATCTTGTTGTACATTCACAATCTTGGAATCAATTACTTTGAACGCATTGTTATGTGCTAAAAGAGTCTCCGATTGCCAATTTAGGATGGCTTCAGCAACATGAGTCATTTTCTGTCTTCCATGTTCATCCACATCAGTAGGGGTAGGTATCTTGGGAGCATGGGGTAGGTATCTTGGGAGCATGCCAAAATCTACCTTGTGGATCAATGAATTTTTCTGGTGCAAGGAACGAGAGTTTGGAACTTTCTTGGACAAGAGGGGCAAAGTCTGTTTCATGGAACATGGCGATGGAAGAATTCGGTGGTGCTTCTGCTGGAGCCTCAAGTGAGTAGGAATGATTTTTCGCCCATTTTAGGATTGGCTTATAAAACGGGGAAAGAGCTAGTTTCTTTTGAGGAGGAGATGGAGGAGGTGAAGGCGGTGGAGTTGGTGAAACGGAGGGTGGAGCAATGAACTCTGGTGGTGGAGTTGGAGCATATGAAACCATAAATTGGAATTTATCACACTCACCAAGTATCAACGGAGGAATCTAAATCGTGAATTGGTATGATTTTGGGAGAGCCCGAGCTAAGTTTAAACTTAACAATCCATTAGCCAAACCGTGGTGCACCCGAGGTTAGATCGTGACAAATTTGATTAAGAATTAAAAATTATAAGGTAAAACGAACAAATACTACTCGCTAACTAAAAACTTAATCTCTTCGAAAGTTGTGGTATGGTCCTCTTAAGGCTTCCCGATACCAGAAACATGTGAAGAATTAGACTCAATGTCAAAAATCCAAACTCCCATGAAAGTTAAAACATTGATCGCTCGATTCATCTTTTTTAACAACAATCTAATTTAGTCATGGAATGGTTAAGAAGAGATCTAATTATACTCTTAAAACAAGCCGTTGGCTTTTATGGACACATTCTCTTCTTCCTCTGCCTTTGTTCATTTTATTTTGATTAAGGAAGCAAATAAATGGATTATTAGAATGAAAAAAGAGAGTAGGGGGTTAATTCTATTAATAACCAAAAGACAAAATTAGTCAATAATATTTAATAATTACAAATGCATATGTACGTATATATTTGGTTGAAAAATTATGAAATAATGAAGTGATTGAGATGGAATTTCTTTATATATATACACTAGTTTGGTCTGGCTAGGTAAGTGGGCAATTTCACGCCAAGAATCGGATCGACTCCCATGGGAATTGTTGGTTCCGGTCCTGTCCAAACTGGTTTCAACTAGTTCAAGCAGTTCTCGATTCTTTTACACACTCCTAGTTTTTAAAGACGTGTTTGATAACCAGTCAATTTTTAACTATTTCTAAAAACAAAATAAGAATATAAATCAATTTGTTTAAGTCAACTAATTTTTCTATTCACAAGAACAGATCAGTGGTAAGGAAATAAATTTGGAACATAATTTGAAAGTAGAAAAATTTTACTTTTTTATTCTTGAGAACGGTTCTACAATCAATCCATTTTCTTTTTATTCTTTTCTTCTTCCTCCTCCTTTAATCGATTGCTGAGCTTGGCAATAGTTCGGTGACCTCATTGAAGCCTCACTGACCCTCGACAGTCGCCAGCCATTGTCGAGGGGCAACCAACTATAGGAAGAAGAAGAAAAATAGGAAAAGTAGGGAAAGAAAAAAGAAAAATCTCAAAAAAAAATTAAAAGAAATTTTACATCATACAAAAGATTGAGGGTTGGACTAAACGCATTTCTATTTTTTTTTTCTTTTTCAGGAATAGAAATTTTGTGCATTTATCAAACATATTTAAATACTCAAAATTTTGTTCAATAACAGCATCCGAAAAAACTATTTGTGACCAGAAATTGTTTTAAAAAACAACATGGTTATCAAACGTATCACAAGACTCGTTTGGTCAAAGAAAAACTATTTTTAGAAACTTATATTCCAACTTTTCAATATTTGGGTGATCGAAAATAAATAAAAACGTTTTCCATTAATTGAAAAAAACAACCTTAGATTGGGAGAAATTGAAGGAAAATCACTTTTCCAAGGCTCCTAGGCTACCAAACAAATAAAAACCAATCGATGGAAAAAAATTTCTTTTATGATCAAGTTTTCAATGAAACAAATGCATTCTTATCATATTATTGTAAAATTTAATGTATTGAACTCGCAATACCTTCTTAATTGATTTTTTGGGAAAAGTGTCAATTTAATCTTTAACTTTTTAATTATAACAATTTAGACATAAAACATTTTAATCTAATATCAATTCAATTATTATAGCTAATTTTGGCTAAATGTTGTTAACATGGATAATTTTTAAAAATATATTTTTAATTTTTTAAAAATATTTTTATGATTTTTGTTTTTTCTTTCTTTGTTTTTCCTTCCTTTCTTTTTCATTCTGCATCGAGGCGAGAGTCATTATTGCCTGCTAAAGTCAAGGCCTGATCGGGTGAGGGCAAAGTGAGGGATCCCCTCACCCAATCCATGGCGACCTTGTCGGGTGTCACCTTTGCTTAGGTGACACTTGGCAAGGGTTGGCCTTGCCAGATCTAGCAAAAGAAGCCATTGGTTGGTTGAGCATCACCTTTGGTGAGCGATGGTAACCCTTGCCCAAGTGAGGCCAACTCACCCAGCTATGGCCAGTGGCCAATCAACAACAAAAGGAAGAAGAAAGGAAGAAAAAAAGAAAAAATGTATTATTAAAAATTATTCATGTCAACAATATCCGGTTAAAATTAGTTAAATTGACACTAAATCAAAAAGTTTATAACTAAATTGACATAATTGAAAAGTTTTAAACTAAATTGGCATAAATGTAATAAGTTTATGACTTTTCTGACACTTTTCCCTTAATTTTTTTTCGTATTATTACTAAAATTTTATGTCTAATGTGCATACCAAATCACAATTGTTTTGGGGTGTTTTAAATTTACAATGTAAAGGTTTTTATGAAATGGTTATTCAAACTTTCCTGGATTTAGTTTATTGAGAGTATGGTAAAAAGAAATGCTTTCATGTTTTTGGATTGCCAAAAAAACTCTCTATTGGTATTCCCTCCTCCTTGTTTATTTACTGTGGTATCACACTTCAATTTCTTTTTTGGAATGGAGAACCATTCTCATGTGAATTTTTATGAGAATTGAAAGATTAAGTTTGCAAATTATATGGCACCCCTTGACACGGCCCCTGATCCGCTAGGATCGCCACAGCCTACTCATCTATCACTTGTTTTGATAACATTCCACTCTAATACCATTTCAATTGCAGTAGGTCCATACAACCTGGGGGTTTACATCTTTTAGATTGGTTCTAGCTCAGTTCATATAACGGAAGCATACTTATCATCTCCCTAACCCATACACAAACTAAATAATATGATGCAATACACACCAACTACAACCTTTAATATATATATATATATATATATATATATATGTATGCATTTTAGGGCCAAATTACTTTTATTTACATACTAAGATGGATTTCACAAGTCGGTACAACAAAAGGGCCAAGACTATAACTAAGCTCGGCGATACTAAAAAAGAAACCCGACTATACATCAAACGTGAACATCTATTCATCAGCTAGTGTCGGCCATCCCAAAAAGTGTTAACCTTCACCAGTCACACGCTCCTATCACACCCATCCCGGTGCATTGGCCGGCGGCGGCGGCGGCATCCCCATCATCCTCCCATCTTGACGAACATGGATAGACAAAAACTCTTGTACAACGGGGCCATTAGGTAAGCCCACATCATACATGACTAAAACACGAACGCGGATAAACACCAAACCATGAACACCGACACAAGGGTGCTCCGAGCACTCGACCTCCACATCAGACGGTAATCCATAAAACGTACCACGAGTGACAGGTGATATTGGCATCTCTCAATCTGAAATGTTAGTCCCCAAATGGGGTGAGTATAACCCCTTAGCAGTAAAGATCCACCAAACTACACAATGCAACAAAGCAAGACAATCAAGATATCACGAGTTAGGCACATATCATCCATGCTATCAAGCATACATCACCATGCAGTTGTGCATCTATCACCATGCGGTCATGCATATCTTGCCATGCCATCGTGCATATACCACCATGCAGTCATGCATACCTCACCATGCAACGTGCATATACCACCATGCACTTATACATATATCATCAAGCAGTTATGCATATATCACCATGCAACGTGCATATACCACCATGCACTTATCATCAAGCAGTCATACATATATCACCATGCAATGTGCATATACCACCATGCACTTCATGCTTGCATTCCCATGAGGTTCATCCCATGCTATATGCACACATCCATGCGCATAATTCAATTCTCGATTTTTATCTTTCAGTTAGATCACATCATTTTTCTTCCTAGGGACTAATGTTTGCATCCCACAATTTATTGCTCGCATCTAACCTGGCATCGTGAGGAGCCTCCGGTACACACCTCCGGGCATCTCGTACCCCAATTGGCATCACGAGAAATCCCACTGGCACACACCTCTAGGGCTTCCGGCACACACCTCTAGGCATCCCAACACTCCTGGGGCATCCGGCACATACACTCCAGGCATCCCGACACTCCCGGGGCATCGTCGGCTCACACCTCCAACGGTATCATTATTATCATAATTTATATTTACACATGTACCTCAATTTCAACATGGCATTTGATACAATAATATCGAAGGTGTAAGCCCGCTTTTGATGTTACATAACATGCAAAATGTCACCACATATGCAACAAAATCAGCCACTCAAGAAATTAGATCACAAGGAGCAAATTCATTTATTTTTGAAAATACAGCAAATTTTCGGATAAAAACAGATTGCACTCCTTTGGTCATAATTCTTGAAAAATTAGAAAACAGCCTTAATAAATTCTAAAAATTTGACATGTTATATACAAGATCTAGAGGAAAATATTTCGTGCAGAACACCATATCAAAAGAACATCACACAATTCGGTACAGTCCATGCATCACGGTCTTTATAATTTCGGAATATTGCCATACGCAATTTCATTCACAAATTTGGTAAAAATTCTAAATCGGCTCCAAAAATTCTGAAATTTTTATATATCATAGATAAAGCCCAGAATTAAATATTTCATGAAGGACTTAAAATCTAATTCGTGATAAATTAAAAACTATAGCAACCATAACCGTCCATAATCCTCGGAATTGAATTCCAGATCTAACCGTTTCGGATAAAGATTGTTTTACCAACCTAAACTCATCTATTTCTTCTAAAATTTTAGTATATTACTCCTTAACATGTCATCTTCAAATTTTATTTAGAATATGAGATCAAATTTCAACCGGAAGATTTTATAAAATTCACAGAATCACACTAGGTCAGCATTACGATTCCCAGATCTAACTTCTTCAAAGAAAAATAGTTTCACCGGTCTATACTTGTTCATTTATTATGAAATTTTGATATGTTACTCTCCCAGAAGTCCTTTACAACTTTCATCAAGAAGTTGAAGCCAAATTCCCGCTAGAACATTGCATGCAACTCCTGAAATCCTCAAAGGTCGGACTGTTTTTTTTTTTCCAGAAACAGAACACTGGGTTAGAGCACAACTCTTATAGCTTCGAGATTTCACACTTCATCCACATCCAAAATTTACCATTCATCACACACATAACACAGCATGCATAGGGTAGATCAATGGACTCTACTTGCCTCTAATCCAAGCAAAACACAACAAGCAAAAATGGCGGGGCAAGGCGGGACTCAGCGGCTCGATGGCGGCGACGAACGGCAGCGAACGGCCTCCCTCTTCCTCTTCTTCTTTCGCACACTCACTCTCCCTCTCTCTCTCTTTCTCTCAGACGGTCACTCTCTCTCTCTATCCGCCCCTCCTCTCTTTCTTTCCCCTTCATCATTTGCAATCATTGGATTTTGCATGGCTAATGCCACTTGGCTCTAAGGGAAAAACACTTGGCAAGCTCCTCTTGCCACTTGTTTATTTTGCCATGTAGGTTGATGGGTTGATTAGGCCGGCCTCTCCCCTTCGGTCGACAACCTATTGGGCTCCTTGGGCCAGTCAGACGGTAGCCCTTCCTTTTGAGCTTCACGGGTCAGGCCTAAATGGATGAATGGTGGGGTCTTGTGGGCTGGTCTTGGGGCTAAAATTTCGGCCCACTTCCTCTTTTAATAATGCACTCTAAACCCCCACTCATAAACTACCTAATTGAAACTTATATAACCATAAAACTTGCAACATAAATTAATAAAATCCAACCTATAAATTACATGGCCAAGAATAGAATTTTCTTTCCTATCAAATAATTATCCATTAAAAAGTTTGGCCTTAATCTTATTGCAAATCATGAATCAAATGGCCACAATACAACTTGATGGTGCTTCCATCACCTATCCATGGCTCATAACACATCTAGGGGTTGACATGAAATTCTAGGATGCCACAATTCTCCCCTCCTTAGAGAATTTTGTCCTTGAAATTAGATATTTCCTATGTCTTTGAAACAAGTGAGGATACCTTTCCATCATCTTATTTTCACTCTCCCATGTAGCTTCCTCCACATCATGATGTCGCCATGATGTCGCCATGATATCTTAACCAATGGAATTTTCTTGGTCCTAAGAATTTGCTCCTTTCGATCCAGTACTTGCACAAGCTCTTCAATGTACCTCACTTTCTCATCCACTTTGATGGCTTCATGATCGAGTATGTGACCAGGATCCGGTTGATACTTTCTCAGCATTGATACATGGAACACATCATGCAAATTTCCCAATTTAGGTGGCAGCGCCAAACGATAAGCTACATCTCCTATTCTTTCAAGTATCTCAAAAGGTCCAACAAATCTAAGGCTTAACCCTTCATTCCAAATCGAGATATTCCTTTCATATGGGATACTTTAAGGAACACATGATCTCCCACATTAAACTCTAAAGGTCTCCTACGCTTATCTGCATAGTATTTCTGCCTAATCTGGGCTGTTCTAAGTCTTTTCCTTATTATCTCCACAGCCTCAGTAGTAATCTGTACCAACTCAAGTCCTGTCAAACTTCTTTCACCTACTTCATTCTAACAAACAGGAGTCCTGCACCTTCTTCTATATAATGCTTCAAATGGAGCCATGCCTATACTTTTCTGAAAACTATTGTTATAGGCAAACTCTATCAAGTGCAATTTTTCATCCCAACTTCCTTTAAAATCAATAATACAAGCTCTTAGCATATCTTCCAAAGTTTGGATCACTCTTTCCGTTTGTCCATCTGTTTGAGGATGAAAAACAGTACTAAATTGTAACTTTCTCCCTAAAGCATCTTGGAGACTCCGCCAAAAATTTGAAGTAAACCTAGAGTCTTGATCCGATGTGATCGTTACAGGAATACCATGTAAGCGTATCACTTGGCTTATATACATCTCAGCAAGTTTATTCATCGAGTAGTCTACGTGGATAGCTAAGAAATGAGCATACTTAGTCAAATGATCTACTATTACCCAAATAGAGTTGTGACCACTTGATGTCCTTGGCAGTCCTTGCACAAAGTCCATCGTCACATGCTCCCACTTCCACTCGGGTATGTCCAATGGTCTCAACAATCCTGGGGGTTTGCGATGTTCCGCTTTCACTTGCTGGCATGTTAAACATTGAGAAACATGCTTAGCTACATCCTTCTTCATGCCATTCCACCAAAATTGTTGGCGTAAATTCCTATACATTTTCGTACTCCTCGAATGAATACTATAATTACTCTTATGCGCTTCTGATAGGATTTCCCTTCTCACTTCTTCACTATAAGGAACATAGAGCCATCCTTGGCATCTTACTACTCCATCATCAGAGACTTGAAACTCTGGTCTTTTCCCTAAAGACAACGTCTCGTATCTTCAAAATCTCCGGGTCAGATTTTTGTAGAATCTTAACTTTCTAGATAACTTCGAGCTCAATCCTTAATGCAGTAAGCATACCAGTAAGGTGATCCATTTCCAACTTGAAATCTGAATCCACAATTGATTTTAACTGATTCCACTCTGTTATTCTTAGACTAGCCATGTCCATAGCTGACTTTCGACTAAGGGCATCTGCCACTTTATTTGCCTTTTATGGATGGTATCGTATTTCATAGTCATAATGTTTTAATAACTCCATCCACCTTCTCCGTCTCATGTTCAACTCTTTTTGCGAAAACAAATACTTCAAGCTCTTATGATCCGTATAGATTTCAAACTTCTCTCCATACAGATAATGTCTCCATAGTTTCAAAGCAAACACTATAGCTGCCAACTCCAAATCATGGGTTGGGTAATTTAACTCATGAGATTTCAACTGCCTCGATGTATAGGCTATGACATTGCCATGCTACATCAAAAAACATCACAGTCCTTTATGAGATGCATCACTATACACCGTGAATCCTTCAAATCCATATGGTATAGTTAGAATTGGGGTTGTAGTCAACTTCCTTTTAAGTTCCTGAAAACTTCTTTCACATTCTCCATTCCATTCAAATCTCACATTCTTTTGGGTCAATTTCGTTAAAGGGCCTGCCAAATGTGAAAATCCTTCGATAAACCTTCTATAATAACCCACCAATCCTAAGAAACTTCATTCTCAGTCGGCATTGTCGATCTCGGCTAATTCACTACCATCTCAACCTTTGCAGGGTCCACTGCAATTCCATTTCCCGACACCACGTGCCCTAAAAATATTTTCTGATCAAGCCAGAATTCACACTTACTGAATTTGGCGAATAACTTATGATCTCTTAGCGTTTGCAACGCTATCCTCAGGTGTCGTTCATGCTCTTTAGGTCCTTTAGAATATATCAGGATATCATCGATGAAAACAATTACAAACTGATCCAGATAAGGCTTAAATATCCTATTCATCAAATCCATGAATGCGGCTGGTGCATTCGTTAATACAAAAGGCATAACTAAGAACTCATAATGTCCATAACGAGTCCTAAATGCAATCTTAGGAATGTCTTCTTTCTTTATCCTTAACTGATGGTATCTTGACCTTAAGTCAATTTTAGAAAAGATTAAACTTCCTCGTAACTGATTAAATAAATCATCAATTCTAGGCAAATGATACTTATTCTTTATAGTCACTTGGTTCAATTGTCTATAGTCAATACATAGACGCATCGACCCGTCATTTTCTTTCACAAACAGAACTGGTGCACCCCAAGGGGAAGCACTTGGCCTAATAAATCACTTATCAAGCAACTCTTGTAGTTGCACCTTCAATTCCTTCAACTCCACCAAGGCCATTCTATACGAGGCTTTCGATATCGGTCATGTTCCAGGCATTAGTTCAATTGTAAACTCAATCTCTCGCTCTGGTGGTAATCCAGGCAACTCCTTAGGAAACACATCCTGAAATTCCCTGACTACTTGGATATCACCGATTCAGCCTCTTTCTTAGTAAGATCTCTTACCACTGCTAGGTATCCTTGACATCTTTTGTCAAGTAGTTCACAAGCTTCTACCATTAAGATAATGGCTATAGAGGGGTTTGTCTAACCTCCAAAAGATTCATAACTAAACTGATCAGGTAACATGAACTGGATCACTTTCCTATAGCAATCCACCTTAGCCCTATGCTTATGGAGCCAGTCCATTCCTATGATAACATCAAAGTCATACATAGCCATCACAACTAGGTCTATTTCCATATCTCGCTCTTCTATAGTTATCTTACATTTTGCACACATCATCGTAGATAATACCATATTCTTTAAAGGCGTGGAAACACAAAGAGGTGTCTCAAGAGGCCTAGCTTCTATTTCACTCAATTGCCTATATCTTTCAGATATAAAAATGAATGCATAGCACCCGTGTCAAACAATACATATGCCTTCTTGCCATTTATGAAAACCGTACTTGAGATCACATTTTTGAAAGCTTCCGCTTCCTCTTAGGTGACCGCATACACTCTTCCTTGTGCTGGTGGCCTCTAAGGGTTCCTTGGTAGGTTTGGTCTAATAGCACTTTGCTGTGCTTGTCGCACCGAGCCAACACTTAGCTGCGACCTCTCTCGTGGACAGTCTTTCTTAAGGTGACCTATGTTAGGGAAATCCCTTATGACGTTTTGAAGATGACAAAATAAATCAAAGGCTACTAACATGTTTAATGGTTGAGTAATAGACCATGCAGATAATAGAACATGTAAATGATATTATCAAAGTCAGAAGACGACCAGAAGACTGAACGTAACACATGTCAAAAGTATATTTTGAAGATTTCCAAACTTCTGTGTCAAAGTCTGAAGACTGCCAGACTCAAGACTCAAAGTCTGAAGATTGTCAGACTCAAGACTCAAAGTCTGAAGACTGCCAGACTTTAGTGTCAAAGTCTGTTCTACATCAGAAGTCTGCTCACTCTGACTAATTCCAGACTGAACGTGAATGATGAACTAGAAGACAGACTCTATGCTGAAGCTGAACTGGGTATAGACCTTAAAGCTAAATCTGTTTAGAAGTAGATATGTTCAGACCCAGATTGTAAAGTCTACAGACTCAGATTGTAAAGTCTATTGCTCTCAGACTTTACATCCAGAATTCGACAAAACGTAATACAAGCCCAATCAAATAACGGCTAGTGATCTGGTTTGGATTCCACATCAAGATTGATTTGATTGACTTAATCTAATTGATTGACGATTGGATCTTGAAGACAATAACTTTCTATACGAAGAAGCTTTACTTATGGAAACCAAGATTCCGTTTGTATGGGCGATCGGAATCAATTTGGGATTTTACCTTTGTCACTCAACGGCTACCAAATCTTCTAAATACAGAGCTGTCCAATGGGTATATTGGAAGACGATTCTCCGGGATATTGTCCAACGGGTAGTTTGGAAGTGGATGAGTATTTAAGGAGATCATGGACCGATGAGCAAAAAAGAGACGGAGCGTAGAATTTATAATTCCAAAGTCTGAGCGACCTTCGATCATACACTTGTCTCTTGAGAGCTTAAACGTTTGTGATCGTGAGAGAAATACCAAAAGAGTGACTTAGTGAGATAGTGTGATCTACTAAGTGTTTGCACTCAAAGTTGTAATCTATTGTTGATTGCATAGTGGAATCCAGCCAAGAAGGCTATTAGCGTGGGAGAGTGGACGTAAGCTTGGATTAAGCCGAACCACTATAAATCTTGTGTTCTTATTCTCTTCCTTAACTCCTTTGTTTGAAGTTTATTTTATTCCGCATATATTTGCCAAGATTTATCTTAAACACCTATTCACCCCCCTCTTGGTGTTCATACTAGCACTCTCAATTGGTATCAGAGCCAAGTGCTCGGTTTATAAAAGTGTTTTTACTTTTGAGCTAAAGATTCTTTATGGCTAGTATGTTGGCACCAAGACTTATGGAAGGGCAAAGCAACACAAGACCACCATATTTTGATGGAAAGGAATACGACGTATGGAAGAACAAAATGAAAGCATTCCTAAGATCCAGAGATCCCTTGCAATGGGATGTTGTGGAAAGAGGAATCAATCCCATTGCTGCATCCACATCAAATAAGAATGGCAAAGACAAAGAAACCAAACTCCCCGCTCCTATGTCTCGGACGGAGATGTCCAAAAGAGAAGCGCTTGATGCGAAAGCAATTTATTCTTTATATTGCGCTTTGTCTCCTACTGAATATAATAGAATCTCTTCATGTGAAACAGCAAAAGAAGTTTGGGATAAACTTCATGTTACATATGAAGGGACCGATCGTGTAAAAGAGACGAAAGTAAACTTCTTGCTCGGCAAGTATGAATCCTTCAAGATGAAGCAAGGAGCATCTATTGGAGATATGTTTAGCCGTTTTACAGAAATTGTAAATGGTTTAGCATATCAAGGTCAGCAAATTTCTGCCCCAATGAAGGTCAACAAACTCTTGCGAGGTCTCTCAAAAGATTGGAACAATGTCAAGACCTCAATCCGGGAGACTCAGAGGATTATGCCACTCTCCGTTGATGAATTGATTGGCACTCTTCAATCCTATGAAGTGGAACAACTCAACGATGAAGATCCCGAAGGTAAAAAGTCCATTGCTTTAATATCTAATGCTGTTTTTGATGAAACAGACTCAAAAAATGACATGGACGAAGAAGAACTTGCTTTTATGATTGAGAAATTCAAAAAGTTGAGTAGAAAAGGAAGCAAATTCAGTGGAAGAAGAAAATACAAGCAGAATGGCCAGAAAAGAACAATGAAAGAAGATGATGAGCAAGGAAATCTATGCTTGATGGCACATTTAGAATCTGAGTCTGACTCAGACACAGACTCAGAATCAGAGTCTGACTCAGACACAGACTCAGAATCCGATGAGGAAATCGAGGTAAGCAATTCAAAAATTCCTCTCAAAGTTTCAAAGTATATAAAGGAGCTTTGTTCAAATCTCAAATCTTCTCTTAAAAGGATTTTCGATCTTAAAAAGGAGAATTCTCGACTTAGGCAACAAGATCTTTGTCAAAAAGAAAATTTTGAAATTTTGCAAAATGATTTTCTACAAACAAAAGAAAGTCGAGATTTACTTGTCAAAGAAAATGATTCTTTGAAGAAAGAATTTTCAAATATTTCGACAAGATTTTCAAATTGATCAAAAACATTAGAGCATATTCTTTCTAAACAAGTTCCTTACTATAATAAGTCAGGACTTGGTTTCAATAAGGAAAATAATTCTTTAATTGATTTTCCTAAAGTAAAATAGAGACTTAGACAAAGACCTTCAAAGACATTTTACAAAAATCATTTTCAAAAAGTGTTTGTAAAACCTGTTGATCGAAATGCCCTCAAGTGTTCAAATTGTGGAGAATCGAATCACTTTGAGAAAGAATGTCTTAAAGTCTAGAGACCTATCAAGAAAAATTGGATAAAAATAGCATATTCTGCTAACTCTCATGGACCCAAGAAAAAATGGGTACCAAAGAAAAGATGAGTTACTTTTGCAGGATATAAAGAAGAAAGATGATTTGGTAAGGAATTTTTTTTTTCTCAATTTGATTTGGGCAATAATTCTCATATTCGATATATCCTTGGTTGATTGAGATTTTATAATGATCATATTTTGCTTTATGGAAGAAAGAATCGTATGATTTGTTTTTGAGTTGAGATTTGATTTAGTACGTGTGATTATTTGAGATAATTCAAATTATTTTGTTTAATTTTATACTCTCAGATTTAATCATATTTTGCAAAGTGAAAATCTGTTTTACGTGATGATGCAAGATATTTTTAGATATTCAAAGATTTCATTCTCCCTGATTTTATTATGCTTTGACTAAGTGAGAATTTATTTTTCAAAATATCATTGTGCATAATATTCTTTCTTTGAATACTTTGTTATGATGAATTAAGAAAGAATATTTGGAGATTATATATTCTGCTCTAACGTCATGGAAGGATCCAAATTGATGGATACCAAAAAGGAAATGAGTTGATTGCAGGAAATTCAATAAGGCAAGAATGATTACAAATCTACGCAGATTTTGGTGCAATCAGAAAAATATCTCCTATGAAGATTGGTAATGATTTTTATTTTCAATGGTATATTTCAAACATATACCTGGGTAAGAGAATTATTTTTTATCATCCCGCCTTATAAATTTGTACGTGCATTTATCATGATTTTGGATGATTATTTATTGCGAATATCTTTTGTCATAAATATAAGGTTTGCAATTTTGGCACGTGACAAAAATATCTATTTTCCTTTTGCAAAATGCATATCTGAAATTTATGCTCAAGGAAATCTCTGTGATCTTGAAAGATATTACTGCATATTTATGGATACTCTTGCTATATTCTTAGAAGATATATTATATCTAGCAAGTTTGATCCGCAAATCAAATGAAGATATTACGTGACATTTTTGCAAAGATTATTATCTGTTATATAAGAATTTGCAGGTCACAAAAGAATCTTCCATATGGATTTTGGAAAACTCGATCAGAAAACCATGAAGATTTTATTCTATCTTCTGGAGGTTCAAAGATTCCATTCCTTATGCAAAATTTTGCAAATTGTTGAGGAAATCCCTTATGTGTCGCACGGAAGGTTGAATAGTTCTGAATTTTAATATTTGATAATTTTATATATGCTATTCAATTTATCTACTTGAAGAAAATGGTATTATATATCACGTGGATATTATTACAGCTTATTTGTGGAAAAAGTTTCTTAAGTTGATGTAGGTTGAATTCGAGAAAGGCTTAATTGAAGAAAATAAATTTTTTCCTCGAATTTCAAAATGCAAGTGATCGTTGCAGATGTTGTTGCTACAAAGGAAATACTGGAAAAATATTATATTCAACGTGCACAAGCAACAATTGTTTCTATTCGCAAATGTTGTCATGATCACAAGGGGAGAAAGCAAATCCAAAAGAAAAGGAAAAGAATCGTGATCATCTCAAAAAGGCAACAAATTGAGGGGGAGCTTTGATCAATTATGGAAAAATCTTTTTGGATTGATCGTGATCTTATTATGGATGGAAGGAAAGGTAAATGTGTCAGAATTTATTCTAAAAAATCCGGTTAGTGCATCTTTTATTACCTTTTGTCATTAACAAATCTCTTATTGATATTATCATTATGACAAAAAGGGTACGTGAATTGTATGATGCATCCGTGATTTTCATTGGATATTTGCTGATATATATGATCGAAGTGAGCTATATTGCATATCTTTAATATTTCATTTACTTTATAAAAGCTGATTTTTTGAAATTGTGATTCATGCAAGATATTTGTTATCATTCTCTACGTGATACTATTTTCATTGTTATCGATTTTTGATTATGACAAAAAGGGGGAGAAGATATGAATATGCATATGTGCTGATTGGTTGATATTATCTATGGCATAATATTGAGCTGCGACTATTTTTCTATATATTGTTATGCTCAATCTATTTGTTATCTTATGATATCCTTTGATTTAAATTAATATTTTTAAAAGCGTGTTTACAAATCTGCATATTCAAAGATTGTTTTGTCATCATCAAAAATGGGGAGATTGTTAGGGAAATCCCTTATAATGTTTTGAAGATGACAAAATAAATCAAAGGCTACTAACATGTTTAATGGTTGAGTAATAGACCATGCAGATAATAGAACATGTAAAGGATATTATCAAAGTCAGAAGACGACCAGAAGACTGAACGTAACATATGTCCAAAGTATATTTTGAAGATTTCCAGACTTCTGTGTCAAAGTCTGAAGACTGCCAGACTCAAGACTCAAAGTCTGAAGATTGTCAGACTCAAGACTCAAAGTCTGAAAACTGCCAGACTTTAGTGTCAAAGTCTGTTCTACATCAGAAGTCTGCTCACTCTGACTAATTCCAGACTGAACGTGAATGATGAACTAGAAGACAAACTCTATGCTGAAGCTGAACTGGGTATAGACCTTAAAGCTAAATCTGTTTAGAAGCAGATATGTTCAGACCCAGATTGTAAAGTCTACAGACTCAGATTGTAAAGTCTATTGCTCTCAGACTTTACATCCAGAATTCGACAGAACGTAATACAAGCCCAATCATATAATGGCTACTGATCTGGTTTGGATTCCACATCAAGATTGATTTGATTGACTTAATATAATTGATTGACGATTGGATCTTGAAGACAAAAACTTTCTATACGAAGAAGCTTTACTTATGGAAACCAAGATTCCGTTTGTATGGGTGATCGGAATCAATTTGGGATTTTACCTTTATCACTCAACGGCTACCAAATCTTCTAAATACAGAGCTGTCCAATGGGTATATTGGAAGACGATTCTCCGGGATATTGTCCAACGGGTAGTTTGGAAGTGGAGGAGTATTTAAGGAGATCATGGACCGATGAGCAAAAAAGAGACGGAGCGTAGAATTTATAATTCCAAAGTCTGAGCGACCTTCGATCATACACTTGTCTCTTGAGAGCTTAAACGTTTGTGATCGTGAGAGAAATATCAAAATAGTGACTTAGTGAGATAGTGTGATCTACTAAGTGTTTGCACTCAAAGTTGTAATCTCTTGTTGATTGCATAGTGGAATCCAGCCAAGAAGGCTGTTAGCGTGGGAGAGTGGACGTAGGCTTGGATTAAGCCGAACCACTATAAATCTTGTGTTCTTATTCTCTTCCTTAACTCCTTTGTTTGAAGTTTATTTTATTCCGCATATATTTGCCAAGATTTATCTTAAACACCTATTCACCCCCATCTAGGTGTTCATACTAGCACTCTCAACCTACCTATCCACAACCATAACATCTCAGCCATCCATTGTAAGGTCCTGGGCCATGCTACCCATCACACCTTCGACAAACATCAGGCTGATAGGGTGCTTTCTTATATTCAGGCCATCCCTAGCTCTTCCAAAATTTCCAAAATTGCTCTTTTTCTTAGTATCCCAAGTCTGACCTTGACCAGGATAGGGTCTCTTACCCTTTCTGATATCACTAAAGCTCAACTATCTCTTAGACTTTGATCGCTCTCTCATCAGCTCTTGCTCCACTAATTGTGCCCTTTTATAAATCTCAGTATAATCCCTTATATTCAAAGGCACCAGTTGTTTCCTAATATCAGTCATCAACCCTTTCAGAAATCTCTTAGCTTTTTCCTCACGATCCTCAATCAATCTGGGATAATACCTAGACAATTCAGAAAATTTTGCCTCATACTGATCCACTGTCAGCTCCCTTTGTTCCAATTGAACAAATTCAATGATCTTCTTATCCTTAGCACAATCAGATAAATGCTTCATATTAAAAGCTCTAACAAACTCATCCTACTTTATCTCAATACCTGGTGGAAAGATCGTATCCCTCGAAGTTCTCCACCAAAACTTTGCATTTCCCTCCAGCTGGTACTTTGCTAAAACTATCTTCTCAGCATCACTGCAGTCCAACAACCGGAAAATCTGTTCTATCCCATCAATCCAATGTTCCGCCTCCTCAGGACTTCCCATTCCACTAAACTTAGGTGGTTTTAGCTTTAGAAATTGCTCCACCAGTCCTTGAGGGCGAGTTCCACTCTGGGTTGTTGTTGCGCTTGCCTTTCCATCAGATTTCCAATATTGGCCAATGCTTGCAGGATATCTTCCATTCGGGGTTCAGCCCTTGCAGCAGAGGCTTCAACCCTTGATGGATGAGCACTTCCAGCTCGCACCATGACTTTCCAGCAGTTTCCAAGCATTTGCCTCAGGAATAATCTGAGACTCACTGTCTCCATTTAAAGGCAACTACTACTATATAAGTAACATAAACATGTTACTGGCATCTAAAGATAACTCATAATAAATTACTAGGGATCTACGAGTGAATACCCATCACCTGTTATTCAAAGTTAATCAATTATTCCATTTAATATCCTATCGTGTGCATTGTCATCATATTCCTCAATTTCCAAATGAGGCTTCTTATCACTCCACCTATAACCATTGCTCTGATACCAAAAAGGGGGATGTGGCACCCCTCGACACAGCCCCCAATCCGCTAGGGTCACCACAGCCTACTCACCTATCACTTGTCCTGATAACATTCCACTCTAATACCATTTCAATTGCAGTGGGTCCATACAACCTGGGGGTTTACATCTTTTAGATTGGTCCCAGCGCAGTTCATATAACAGAAGCATACTTATCATCTCCCTAACCCATACACAAACTAAATAATACGATGCAATACACACCAACTACAACCTTTCACATATATATATATATATATATATATATATATATATATATGCACTTTAGGGCCGAATCACTTTTATTAACATACTAAGATGGATTTCACAAGTCGGTACAACAAAAGGGCCAAGACTATAACTAAGCTCGGCGATACTAAAAAAGAAACCCAACTATACATCAAACGTGAACATCTATCCATTAGCTAGTGTCGGCCATCCCAAAAAGTGTCAACCTTCATCAGTCACACGCTCCTATCACACCCATCTCGGTGCATCGGTCGATGGCGGCGGCAGCATCCCCATCATCCTCCCATCTTGACGAACATGGACAGACAAAAACTCTTGTACAACAGGGCCATCAGGTAAGCCCATATCATACATGACCAAAACACGGACGCGGATAAACACCAAACCATGAACACCAACGCAAGGGTGCTCCGAGCACTCGACCTCCACATCAGACAATAATCCATAAAACGTGCCACTCGTGACAGGTGATATCAACATCTCTCAATCTAAAATATTAGTCCACAAAAGGGGTGAGTACAACCCCTCGGCAGTAAAAATCCACCAAACTACACAATGCAATAAGCAAGACAATCAAGATATCGCGAGTAAGGCACATATCATCCATGCTAACAAGCATACATCACCATGCAGTTGTGCATATATCACCATGCAGTCATGCATATCTTGCCATGCCATCGTGCATATACCACCATGCAGTCATGCATATCTCACCATGCAACGTGCATATACCACCATGCACTTATACATATATTATCAAGCAGCCATGCATATATCACCATGCAACTTGCGTATACCACCATGCACTTAATGCTTGCATTCCCATGAGGTTCATCTCATGCTATATGCACACATCCATGCGCATAATTCAATTCTCAATTTTTATATTTCAATTATATCACATCATTTTTCTTCCCAGGGACCAATGTATGCATCCTACAATTTATCGCTCGCATCCAACCTGGCATTGCGAGGAGCCTCCAGCACACACCTTCGGGCATCTCGTACCCCAACTGGCATCACGAGAAATCCCCCCGGCACACACCTCCAGGCATCCCAACACTCCCGGGGCATCCGGCACACACACGGGCATCCTGACACTCTTAGGGCATCGTCGGCTCACACCTCCGACGGTATCATTATTATCATAATTTATATTCATACATGTACTTCAATTTCAACATGGCATTTGATGCAATAATATCGAAGGTCTAACCCCGCTTTTGAAGTTACATAACATGCCAAATGTCACCACATATGCAACAAAATCAACCACTCAAGACATTAGATCACAAGGAGCAAATTCATTTATTTTTGAAAATACAGCAAATTTTCGGATAAAAACATATTACACTCCTTTGATCATAATTCTTGAAAAATTAGTAAAAAACCTTAATAAATTCTAAAAATTCGACATGTTATATACAAGATCTAGAGGAAAATATTTCGTGCAGAACACCATATCAAAAGAACATCACACAATTCGGTACAGTCCACGCATCACGGTCTTTATAATTTCGGAATATTGCCATACACAGTTTCATTCACAAATTCGGTAAAAATCCTAAATCGGCTCCAAAAATTCTGAAATTTTTATATGTTATATAAAATGTCCAGAAGTAAATATTTCATGAAGGACTCGAAATCTAATTCGTGATAAATTAAAAACTATAACAACCATAACTGTCCATAATCCTAGGCATCGAATTCCAGATCTAACCGTTTCGGATAAAGATTGTTTCACCAACCTAAACTCATCCGTTTCCTCTAAAATTTTATTATATTACTCCTTAACATGTTATCTTCAACTTTCAATCAGAATACGAAATCAAATTTCAACCGGAAGATTTTATAAAATTCACAGAATCACACTAGGTCAGCATTACGATTCCCAAATCTAACTTCTTCAAAGAAAAATAGTTTCACCAGTCTATACTTGTTCATTTCTTCTGAAATTTTGATATGTTACTCTCCAAGAAGTCCTTTACAACTTTCATCAAGAATTTGAAGCCAAATTCCCACTAAAATATTACATGCGACTCCCGAAATCATCAAAGGTCGGACTGTTTTTTTTTTTTTTCCAGAAACAGAACACTAGGCTAGAACACAACTCTTATAGCTTCGAGATTTCACACTTCATCCACATCCGAAATTTTCCATTCATCACAAACATAACACAGCAAGCAAAGGGCAGATGAATGGACTCTACTTGCCTCTAATCGAAGCAAAACACAGCAAGCAAAAATGGCGGGGCAAGGCGGGACTCGGCGGCTCGACGGCGGCGACGAACGGCAGCGAACGGCCTCCCTCTTCCTCTTCTTCTTTCGCATGCTCGCTCTCCCTCTCTCTCTCTTTTTCTCAGACGGTCACTCTCTCTCTCTCTATCTGCCCCTCCTCTCTTTCTTTCCCCTTCATCATTTGCAATCATTGGATTTTGCATGGCTAATGCCACTTGGCTCTAAGGGAAAAACACTTGGCAAGCTCCTCTTGCCACTTGTTTATTTTGCCATGCAGATTGATGGGCTGATTAGGCCGGCCTCTCCCCTTCGGTCAACAGCCCATTGGGCTCCTTGGGCCGATTGGACGGCAGCCCTTCCTTTTGAGCTTCGTGGGCTAGGCCTAAATGGCTGAATGGTGGGGTCTTGTGGGCTGGTCTTGGGGTTAAAATTTCGGCCCACTTCCTCTTTTAATAATCTACTCTAAACCCCCACTCATAAAGTACCTAATTGAAATTTATATAACCATAAAACTTGCAACAAAAATTAATAAAATCCAACCTATAAATCACATGGCCAAGAATAGAATTTTCTTTCCTATCAAATAATTATCCATTAAAAAGCTTGGCCTTAATCTTATTGCAAATCATGAATTAAATGGCCACAATACAACTTGATGGTGCTTCCATCACCTATCCATGGCTCATAACACATCTAGGGGTTGACATGAAATTCTAGGATGCGACAAATTATTACATTTATCTTGTTTTGGCATCTTTTTTAGGTTGTTTAATTTCAATAAAAAAAGTAATATTCGTAACTAAAATATTAGTAATATAATCTTAGTAATTAATATATAAAAAAATATAATTATCATAAAAATGATAATTTTTTAAAATAAGATTTAAATACCAAAAGCCGCTTCAAGCGAGAGTTTCTCTAGTCGGTGTCATGGTCCAATCAACATCCCTCTATCGAGAAGGCTATTTCTATGGTCGCTCAATAGTACACATCAATTGACTCAAGAACATAGTGTCAAGAAGAAACACACCCTAATAAATTAGCTAGTGAACATAGATCTATGTTCATCAGCTAATATGTAGGTGGATCTACTCATGTATCAAATTAACTATGAGGGTAGCAATGCACTAGGTCAAGGCTAGGGTAGGAAGCGGAGGGTGCAAAGGGCTTTGCAAGCTAAGCCTAGAGCGATTTTTCGGCGAGCCCAAATAGATCAAGACTAAATTTTATGGGCTCAATCAGTGGCCTAGACCTAAATCACAAATTATTTGGGTGGATCAGTGGCCTAGACCTAAATTTTAAAGCCCGACTTTTCCAAGAATGAAGTTTGTTTATTTATTGTCAAATTTGAAAACTTCGACAAGCAATGAACTAATTAATGTGAAGTTATTTATAATTATATAAATGTCACCTAAATAAATGAAATCTACGCACCTCGATTTTGACGAGACATAAGCTTAGATTAGGGTAGAGTTAATTGTCCCGCAAGCACAATCAAAATAAGACACTATCAGAACTTATTTAAGGGTCAATTGGCGTCGCTGGAGCGAGCGCTCTTCCTCTCGCAAAAGGTCGAGCGTTCAAATCTTGGGCATCACTGGAGGCCTTGCCCAGGGGCACATGGTGGTGGTTTCCACACGTCCTCCCCAGGGTTTACCCGCCGCTAATGATGTACGGGGTTCCCTGGGTCACACAAAAAAAAAAATCAAATATAACTCATCTACCTAAATGGCTTAGTGAACTCATCTCAAAGTTTGGTTTGATATAAATTCAAAGTAATTAAAAGTATAGGGACAATATTACACATTGAACATACAATTAATAATGATAGTACTAATAAAAGGCCATTGCTTTTGGTGGGAAGAATTATTCACAGTTCACGTATAGTCACTTGAAAGTGGTGCTTAGACCAGAAAAGATACTAAAGATTTGGCCTTTCCTCAGCACGGCTGAGTTTACGTATGGAACCTTCACCCGTGTTCTCTCGCCAACCCAAATCACACAGCCTTAAATCATTTGATTGCACCACACTTGGACTTTGTTCGATGTCTTGGACAACACGTGAGGAATATGAATTTGTGGACAGAAATGTGCAACTGTGACCTAAGTAGCACGGACACGCGACACGGACATACGACACGACACGCCGACACGTCATTTCTCAAAAATAGAAAATTCCGACATGGGACATGTTACTATTGAATAAATATTTTTAGTTTTAATTAATTTGATTCAAGTTCTCAAATAAATAAATAAATAAATAAATAAATAACAGGAACTTATAATGAATTTGCACTAATAATATTAATAAATATATTCATAGAAAATTTGAAAGATATATTCATAATTAATGCTTACCATATTTAAGAACATATTTTTAACTTTAACAAAAATTATGAATAAAACTAATGGCTAACAAAAATATATAATCAACTTTATTTAAGTAAATCTATGATCTTTTATAATCATCAAAATTTATCATTATTTAACATTCAATATTTTTATTTTTTGAAATCATTTTGTAATTCATTTATTTAGTTTTATAACAAAAATTACTTTACCGCTTAAAAGTTACTCCCCTCCAAAATCTCTCAAAATTATTTTCCTCTCTTTTTTCCCTCTATACGCTCATCCCCAAAAATCATTTGCCCTGCCCCATTTCTCTCTCTCCAATCCCCCACGACACCCCCAAAATCCGGGCACCCAAATTTTCTCCAATATTTCAGCTTTGCGGTTTCTTCTCTCACGCCCCCCCCCCCCCCCCCCCGACACCACCCGCTCCCTGCCCCGCCCCCATCGATCAACCCCCCGAAGCTGTCTTCTTCTCCCTTCGCACGCTCTCACGTTGGGGGAGAAGGGGGTTCGCAGAATCAAGGGCGACGATACCTCCGGCCCGACTCCGTCTCCGGCGTGCAAGAGCCTGACCTCGATCAGCGATCTCCCTTCGCACGCTCTCACGTTGGGGGAGAAGGGGGTTCGCAGAATCAAGGGCGACGATACCTCCGGCCCGACTCCGTCTCCGGCGTGCAAGAGCCTGACCTCGATCAGCGATCTCCAGGTCCGCGCAATTCAGCAAGTCGCGGATGAAGTGGACGAGGAGTACCAGAATCTTCTGAGCAGATCAATGAAACTCGACATCTTTGAAGCCTCGCTGTCCTCCATTGCGGTCCCTCTGGATCATCTGCTCTTCCTCTGGCCCTCCCTCACCGTGGCGGCATTGCCTTCGCTCCCCGGTCTCGCCTCCACCCTCCATCATCTTCTTCAACGATTCTGTCCTTTGGACGCGCGCGTCGGAACATGTCAAAAAAAGTTGATCAAAGTTGACCACGTATTGAAAAATCCGACACGCAGTCAATGTGTGTCGGAGCATGTCGTGTCGTGGTACACGATACGCTCCGATACGTGTTGGACACGACACGGAAGCTCCGGCGATGACGCTGAGTGAAATTTGAACAGCGGCGAGGAATAGCCCCCGTTGAACACTCAATGGAGATGTAGTCTTCTGAAAACCCTCGTGTTTCAGCCCCCTTTGAGCACAAAGGCCTCTTGGCTCACAGGAAATCTCGTTCATCTATCCTTAAATCTGCAGAACGTGCAGACTCAACCGACCCACCGAACTCACTAGGTTCATTCAGTCATTCTTATCATGCGGCTCATGATTTCTTGGTGCTCTTGCTTGGTCATCTTCTGCCTACTTCAGGCAAGTCATAAGGCCAGCGGTGTAGCTTACAATATTACTCCATCGGAGCCGCTCTTTCCGAACCAAACTCTCGTCTCCTCTGGCAATATATTCGAGCTTGGGTTCTTCACGCTGAACGGGTCAGAAAATCAGTATGTTGGCATATGGTACAAGAACTTGAGGCCTTCTAAGATCGTGTGGGTGGCCAATAGGGAACGGCCACTTGTGTACACAGATCGGTCTGCAAAATTAACGATAGGCAGTGATGGGAATTTGAAGCTCATGGATGGACAAGAAAGTATAGTTTGGTCTACCAATGTCTCTGGTCGGTCCAATTATACGTTGGCGGTGCTATTTGATAGTGGGAATTTTGTTCTGAAAGATGGAAATTATGGCGAAATATGGAGAAGCTTTGACGATCCGACCGACACTCTTCTTCCAACAATGAAGATAGGAGTAAATGTCAGGACTGGAGTGAAAAAGTTTTTAATTTCCTGGAGAAGCGACAGTGATCCATTCCCTGGAAGTTTCTCGACAGGAGTGACATCCGAGACGCCACCTCAAGCTTTCACTTGGAATGGTTCGACCCCTTACCGGAGAAGCGGGCAATGGGACAAAGCGAAATTTATGGGCCTCCCAACCATGGACCAATCATACGGGAGTGGCTGCACTGTCGAGCAGGATGCTCAGCAGGGAACCACTTACTTTTCGATAAATAGATACGATGTCTTTGTATATATGTTCATTTCTCCCGGAGGATCTCTCACGATAATGCGCTGGGATGATGGAGCTAAGGCATGGTTGACGGAATGGGCAGCAGCGAACGATACTTGTGCAATTTATGGAACTTGTGGTCCATTTGGAGTTTGTAACTCATTGAATTCGCCTATTTGCAGATGCATAGATGGGTTTGTGCCAAAGTCAAATGAAGAATGGAATAGTGGAAACTGGACGAGAGGATGTGTAAGAGAGATGGAATTGAATTGCAAGAAAAACACAAGCACATCGACTTCTACAAATATAAAGGAAGATGCATTTTGGCAAATGAGCCAGATGAAACTACCCGACTCTGGGGACTATGTATCAGACGTTGAAGATGAAGAAGGATGTGAAAGCTGGTGCCGGAGCAATTGTTCTTGCTTGGCTTATTCTTATGTCAGCAACATTGGGTGTATGGTTTGGAATAAAGACCTAATTGATCTACAGGAATTTCCCAGAGCTGGGGAAGATCTTTCTGTTCGAGTTGCACATGTAAAAGCAGGTTAGAAATTGTTTCATTAAGATGAGTTTGAGTCGACACCAATCATCTTTTACATAACTCTCTTTCCCATTTCAGGAGGATTGCGACACAAAGCAGTTATCATCAGCCTGAGTACTATTGCAGGGATTATGTTCTTTGCAGTATATGTTTTTGTTCTTTGCAAATGGAGAGCTAACAAAACAGGTACTATTGAAAAACTATATCAGTGTTGTCAGAGGATTGTGTACGCTATGAAAAAAGTAACTAATTCTTCATCAATGATAAACACAGGAAATGCATGGCAAGAGCAGTTGAAGCAAGATGATTCACGGGAATTGACCCTCTATAGCTTTGATAGCATACTACTTGCTACAAAGAAGTTCAGCACGACAAGTAAACTTGGGCAAGGAGGGTTTGGCTCTGTTTATAAGGTAAGACCATTCTGCAGGACATTGTTAATGAAAATATTTAAAGGTCTAAAAGCTATGGGAATTGCGAAACAGGGGAAGCTGAAAGATGGGAAAGAGGTAGCTGTGAAAAGACTTTCCAGTACCTCAGCCCAAGGCGTTGAAGAGTTCAAGAATGAGATCATCCTTATATCGAAACTCCAACATCGAAATCTTGTTAAACTCATGGGTTACTGCATTGAAGGAGAAGAAAAGATTTTGGTATACGAGTACTTATCGAATAAGAGCTTGGACACCTTTCTTTTTGGTTGGTTGTTTTTATCTCGGAATAACTATTTTTCTATAATGTATTTTCTGCCATAGCATTAAAACTTGAAAACTATTCTTGTCTGTCATGTTTGTTAGATTCAGGAAAGAAGGCAGAACTTGACTGGGGCAAACGATTTCAAATAATTCAGGGGATTGCAAGGGGGCTGCTCTACCTCCATCGAGATTCTTGCCGTAGGGTCATACATCGAGACTTGAAAGTAAGCAACATTCTCTTGGATGAAAAGATGAACCCAAAAATTTCAGATTTTGGGCTAGCACGAATGTTTGAGGGCACTCAAGTTTTGGTGAACACTCAAAAAATTGTTGGAACACTGTAAGCTCTCTTGGCCTATTTGAATTATCAATTCATTGAGTCAATCTCTTCAAGCAGACATAAATGATTGATTTACCACAACGAACATCTCTGTTCATGCATGTTTTATCCCCAGTCTATCGATACAATCAAAGAGTACATAACATGTTTAACTTAACTGCAGTGGCTATATGTCTCCTGAGTATGCCATGGGTGGAATATTTTCCGAGAGGTCTGATGTCTATAGCTTCGGAGTGTTGCTACTGGAGATAGTAAGCGGCAAAAAGAACACGTCCCTGTATGACCAGGGATATCTGAATCTCCTTTCCTACGTAAGTCCCAAATTGCAAACTTAATCAATATCGTAAGTTTGCTGCAATATTTTGACAGTGTTCTCACTTATAGGCATGGCAATTGTGGAGTGATGGCAAAGCATTGGACCTAATGGATGTAGCAATGGTTGTTAGCTCTCCTTTGGAGATAACAAGATGCATCCATGTTGGGCTTCTCTGTGTTCAGGACCATGCCACGGATAGACCAAACATGTCGAATGTGGTTATGATGTTAAGTGGCGAGTCAGATCTTCCTCAGCCGAGGCAGCCTATGTTCACTTTCCAAGCCGAAAGGCCAAATCGTTCTATTCCACCACAGCAAGAAAGCATCCGGTCTGTTAACACTATCACCAATACATTGGTCGAAGGAAGATGACGACTATTTATTTTCATTTTTATTTTCCTTTTTTTGGGGATGATTTTCTTGTTATTTTTTAAGATTTTAGCGTTAATTCAATTCAAAGATGGCCTTAGTCCACTCTTAACAAAAGGTTGAATGGGCTGCTCCACTTTATACATGGATTTTAGGCTGCAAAGTAGGGGTTTAAAATGTATACTTTTTTGACAGAACATAATCGACGCAGCAATTTGTTCTAATTTACAGTAGCCGGAACAGTTGTTATAATTAAGGAGAACTACCAAGTAATTGCCATCACTCTCCTCACCAGTTGCATTTTGAAGATTCGATTTCCTGGGTTTTTGGACGAAAGATATCATTACCAAAGACTAAAGTCCCCCCAAGAGAAGCATGAGCATTGGCGCAGGACAAAGTATTTCCAGCTTCAGTATGATTCCCAAATATGATTTACCTTCTTCAGATTTAATAAGAAGTCATCTATGCCTGCGGCAATTAAATGTCAGCTAGTCATCAATTCAATGACTGAACAATCTAATTCGGATAAGCTTCGCATGAAAATGGAAGGCTACTGTCAGCTAGTGATCAAAATCGGAGCCATGTTATCCTTAAATTGAAGAGCTGAAGAGTTCTTGGTTTGCTTGGAACCCATATAATATCTAGCTTAATTGAACATTAAACTAGCGGGGAAAATTGCCCTATTAATCCTAAACCTATTGTAGAAATGCAAATTCAATCCTAAAATTTTCAATTTTGCAAATTCATTCTTGTGCAAAATTATAATATAGTCATTCTGGACATTTTTTGTTGGAAATCACTGGCATGCCACGTAGGACGACGATGGGTGGATTGCTACATTAGTGATTTCTAGCAAAAATTAGCCGGAAAGATAACGTATTTTGCACAAAAGTTAAATTGGCAAAATGGAAAAGTTTTGGATGGAATCGACATTTGTATAATAAATTTAGGATTAATTGGACTATTTCCGAGAAACTTGTGTTATTGCGTTGACAAAACATTTGGCCAACAAGTTTCATCAAAAGCTGCTTTCACCCCTCTTAATGTTTGTACATTTTAAAGTACAGTCAACTTTGAACAATGGTCAAGAGAAGAACGCCGATTTTATTGGCTTCTTAGCCCAAAAATGTGGCACCCCGAAACACCTTAGGTCGCCACAGGCACCTATCGCTACACCTAATGAACACTAGTTACATCTCTTAGTAGAAGCATCGCAGTACATATATATATACATACATATATATACATACATATATATATATATATATATTTGAAAACGGTCCTAGCGCAACGTATTAGCAGAAGCATAATTTAATATCACAATCTCTCCCTCCAACAATCATGATACTATGCACACCACTAAGTACCATAGGAAAGGATAAAGCCGAGCCACTTTTATTTACATATTTTCATTATGGATTTTCTTGGGTCGATACAACAAAAGAAAGCCAAGATTTTTAGCTACACTTGGCCACATCCCAAAAGGATATTTCGACCCCTATAATGATTGCGTGTTATCCTCCATCTATCAGTAGCGGTTATTCCAAAAAAGAAACATCAGCTCTCCACCCCTCACACGGCCATCACACCCATCCTAGTGCGTCGGGCGGTGGTGGCGGCAACATCCTCCTAAACACTCCATCTCGGCGGACATGAACTGACAGAAACTCCTGAATGACAGGGCCCTCAGCCAGGCCCACATCGTACATAACCAGTACTCGTACTTGCACAAATGTCAGTCCAGGGACGGTAACGCAGTCGATCTCCGTACACTCTACCTCTACATCCGATGGGAGGCCATAGAAGGTGCCCCGCGTGACGGTAGGGAGCGACATCTTTCTAATCTGAAATGTTGGTCCCCGAATGAGTGAGTACAGCCATTCAACATGTAAAAGATCCAATAAACCACTCAATACATCACACAATACAATCATAACAATCATAACATAGTACATGCCATTCATGCATCCAAGCATAACTCATCTTGCAGCCATGCATATGTCATCATACCATATGTACCTACATCCTCATGTACTCATCACTATCATGTCACACACATACCATCATACCATAGGTGATCATCATCATATCACACATATATTATCATTACATAGGTGATCATCATCATGTCACACACATATCATCATGCCATGGGTGATCATCATCATGTCACACACATATCATCATGCCATGGGTGATCATCATCATATCACACACATATCATTACACATATCATCATGCCATAGGTGATCATCATCATGTCAAACACATATCATCATACCATCGGTGATCATCATCATGTCACACATCCATACGTATGTCATCACATCATATGTGCATGATTCAATTTTCACTTTTATCTTTCAATCTGATCACCACATTTCTCTTTTTCCCGGGATCGGTAATTTCATCCCACACTTTATCACTCGTACCCCAACCTGGCATCGCGAGAAAAACCTCCGGCACACACCACCGAGCATCCGACACCCCCACATTTCGGGCATCTCGCATCCCAACTGGCATCACGAGACATCCCCCTCGGGCATAAACCTCCGAGGCTTCTGGCACCCAACCATTCTGGGCATCTCGAAACTCTCGAGGACATCCGGGCATGTATCACAATACAACCAGGCATCCGGCACCCCCCATCCCGGGCATCCTGACACTCTTAGGGCATTATCGGCCGCCTCCAACAGTTTCCTCATTTATCATAGTTCATGTTCACCAATTTATGTCTCAAAATCAGCATGGCACATGATGTAATGGAAAACAAGATCATTTTCATCATTTTGATTCCTATATGCATTTCCACTCATCATCATACATGCAGCAAGATACAATCACTAATGACAATACAGTCCATGGGGTCCATACAGCTTAGAATAATCCATATATCATGTCTTTTTGAAATATACCAAATTCCAGCTTGCACAATTTTGGAAAACATATAAATTAAATATCCATATGATCTTCAAAAATCATACAATCAGAGCATGTAATATACAATACATAAAGGTAACAATTTCATGAAGAACACATGCCCAAAAGAGCTTCACACAAGAAGATATAGCTCACACATTACCGCATGCAAAATTCGGATAAAATCAGATTGCGCAGTTCTTGAAATATTTCGATTAAAATACTCGAATGACCTCCAAAAACTCTGAAATTTTACCAGGTTATATTCAAGAACCTAAGGTAGATTTCTCATGCAGACATCTAGGCCCGATTCGCTCTAGATAATTTACTATAGACGGTCGAAGCTCCTGTTCCTAGTACCGAACAGTCCAGTTTAGCTGTCTCCGAAAAATCGAGGTTTCGCCTACTTATCTTTCTTCTTTTCCTCTGAAATTTTGATATGTTTTGCCTCAAAAGGTCCCCTACAACTTTATTTAAGGGATCTAAGTGATATTCTCAAATAATAGTCACCATATAGTCTACGAAGTCTCGGGAATCCAGTACCGTACCTCCAGATCTGCCGTCTTCAAAAGAAAATCGTTTCACTAGGCTACACTTGCTGATTTTACCTTAAATTTGAGTATGTTAGTCTTTAGGATGTTCTATACAACTTTCATGAAGAAGTCAAAGTGAGATTCTCGGTAAAAAGTAACATGTAACACACAAAACCACCAAGAGGTCGACAAAACAGTTCCAGATCTAGCGTCTTCGTAGAGGAAGGGTTTCACCCCTTAAAACTCAGCCATTTTGTCTCAAATTTTAGTATGTTATACTTTGAGATTTTTGCTACAAATTTCATGGATAAGTCGAAGTCAAAATCCAACTCAAAACACGCATGCAAGCCTCTACAACGTTCGGGGTCAGGCAGCACACTCGAAAACAGAATACATTTTCAAGAACAACACACTCTAGCTTCGGTTTCTCATACCCTACACACCCAAGATTCAGCACCATTCCAAACACACATGCAAGACACACATGCAAGAGCAGAATATGGATCCTAACTTGCCTCCAAAATCGAGCAAACAACGGCACACGGACGGCGACGGACGAGCGGATGGACGGATGACGGGCGGGCGAGCGGCTCCTTCCTCCTCTCTCTCGGTTCCTCTCTCTCTCTCTCGCAACCCTCTCTCTCTCTCTCTCTCTCTTGGCTTGGGCAACAGCCCCTCAACCGGCCACTCTCTTTCCTTTTTTTCCCCCACAAAGCCATCATTTGAAATCATGAGAAGCCACCCACAATGGCCAATGCATGGAGTCTCCTTTTTGCCACTTGGCAAGACGCATGCAAAATGGGCTTGGAAGAATTGGGCCGGCCTCTCCCCCTTGTGGCCGATGGCAGCTCTCTCCTTGGGCTTCATGGGCCGGCGACAGCTCCTCTTCTTGGGCTTCGCGGCTAGGCCCAAATGGCCGAAAATGAGGTGAGGTCATGGGCTGGTTTTAAGCAATTACTTTGGCCCATATCTCATCCTATTAATTTACCTAATCCTTAATTATATAAACTCCTAATTGAAATTCATAAATCACAAAACTTTGTGACCTATCTTAATAAATTCCAAATCCATAATCCTTCATGGCCAAAATAGAATTTTTTTTTTTTTTATCAAATAATTATTCACCTTAGGCTTGGCCAAAGTCTTAATGCAAGATATTAATTTGAGCACCCCTAATGACTGGCAAGGAATTTTAGGATGCCACAAAAAAAATAGTTTTTAAAAGCCAACATTTGACTCACGATGAAGCTTCTATTGCATAATCCATATTGAGTTGTCAAACTACAATGACATCATGATCTCTTGGCATTCTAGAAGTGCATATGAACTGGCATAGGCAGCTTCCGATATAAAGCTAATTTTGTACGATAGCAAGATGGCTAAAGCTATCTCTAAGAGGATTTATGGCCTCACACCTTTGGCAAAGTGCATCGGTTTGCAGAAATCTCGCCTTCCTATCAGATCTGTAGGCAAAACCGAAAGGCGAAGAATCGGGAGCCTCTTAACATCCTGAAGTAAGCAACAACCAAACACAGTTGGCTCCTATTACAATGTTGCTTAAGATGTGTCTCTCCGCTTCCTTGGTCATGGTCTTCCTTCTTCTGGCACATCATAGCACTGCAGTTTATAAAATTACTGCAGCGGAACCACTCTTTCAGAACCAAACTCTTTTCTCCTTTGGTCAAACCTCTAAGCTCGGTTTCTTCACCCCCAACCAATCAGCTAATCAATATGTGGGCATATGGTACAAGAATGCGTCTCCTTCCAAGATCATCTGGGTCGCCAGTAGATATACGCTACTTGCATATTTAGATCACTCGGCAAAATTAACAATAGGCAGGGATGGGAATTTGAAGCTTGTGGATGAGCAACAGAAGGTAGTTTGGTCCACCAATGTTTCTGTTCAGTCAAACTATACTACAACAATGCATTCAGATGTAGGAAACTTTGTTCTACAAGATGGGAATTCCATTGAAATATGGGCAAGCTTTGATGATCCAACTAATACTTGATAAAACTAGTACTAACACTTAGAGAGGGGTGAATAAGTATTTGAAAAAAATCTTAACAAATAAAATAAATTGCTTGCAAAGTCTAGAAGAAAATCAGAATCACGAGAGTCCAAATTTCTCCAATATTCGGAAAGTGTGCAACGGACTTTAAATGAAGGGGATAAAGAGAAAATAGTGCACGCAAATTTTTAATAGTGGTTCAGCTTGATCAAGCCTACGTCCACTCTTCTATATTGACAACCTACTCATTGGATTCCACTATATGATCAATTAAGAAATTATAACTTGGTGAGTAAACAATCAATGGTAGAAAATTTTCAATTTGTTTTCTCTCTATATCACACCTTTTAAAGCTCATAGATGAAAACTAATAACATGAGAGTAGCCTTAGACTTTGGAATCTCAAATTCACGTTCCCACACCGAATAAACTCCTTTCAAAACTCCTTCACCCCATACTAGCCATTGGTAATCTTCGGAGAAACTTTCTTCTAATCAAGTCCTTGGACATAATCAATTAAAGGAATCTTGTGGCCATTGAAGTTAGGAATAAAAATTTCACTTGATTCTGTTCACTCATATAATCAGAATCTTGATTTTTATAAATAGATACTTCCCAAAAAAGAAAGTTGTTTTCAAGATTGATTTCATCAATTTGTGATTGAATTTATCAACGAATTTATATAAGGTAAGTGAAATGCTTCGCTAAAAAGCTAGATCTATTTTGGATTTATGTCGCAAAATCGATAAGTTTGTATATGTGTCTTCCTCATTCTGTACATGATCTCATTCTGGACTTCATTAGAATTGGAAGAGTTTCTAAAGAAGTCTTCAATAAATCGTCTAAGCGTAATGTCGGGGTGGTGGGTTCTCCGCTAGTATCACTCCAGAGTTTACTTGACGGCTATGTACCGCTGTAAGGGGACGAACGGCTGATGGGGTTCCTTGGGTACCAAAAAAAAAAACTCGGAATTAACTTTAAATGCAATATGGGCCGAACGCAATTGGGACTGGGATCGCAATCGGCTCCTTGGGCAAAGGGCAGCAATGGCAACAACGAGGGGGCTCGGGCTGCCGGTGTTGGTGGCAATGGCGGCAGGTGCTGCAGGTCGTGTTCTGAGCTGGGATCGGGCTGCTGGCGTCGTGGTTTGTTGCAGCAAGAGACGTGGGGACCGGCGGAGCGGTGGCGTCGGCAGCAGCAGCGGCTGGTGCTGCAGCAGGGGGGCGGAGACTGGCTCGGCAAAGGGGGATTGGGAGTCGCAAGTGCTGCAGTAGGGCGCGGAGGAGAGGCAACCAGCGCGGCGAGGGGATCAGGCTGCTGGCGCGGCGATCGTCGCGGCTGCCGGTGCGGCAGCGGCGTCGGGGGGCTCGGACTGCAAAGCAAGGGCGGAGGTGAGGCGGAGCTTCGGCCGCTGGCGTCGGCAGCAGCGGCGGCGAGTGCAGGGGGGGGCAGCGTTCCGGCGCGGCAGAGCGGGGCTGCGTGGCGGTGCTGCGGGCGGAGACGGTGGGCAGCGGCGGCGTCGCAGCTTGGGGCAGAGACGGTGACGCGAGCTCGCGGGTGAGGGGAGAGATCCGGCGGCAGACGGAACGGCGGCCGACTCGGGCGGGCTGGCGGAGGGGCGGTGTGGCTCGGAGACCGGCTGAGGATGGCTCGGAGCGGCGGCACAGGGGATCGGCCACGGCGGCGGAGGAGCTCGCGAAGAAGAACAGTGCTTTTTATTTTTTCTGTTTTGTGTTTTTTTCTTTTATTTTTTCTCACCCTCACGTCACTCTCACGTCCCTTCTCTCAGTTCTCTGTTGCACCCGCTCTCTGCACTCTTTCAAAATTTCAAAACCCCACTTTGGTGCTGACTTTGACCCAAAAACCAGAGAAAACCCCAAAAAACGAAAATAGAACCCCCACTATGAAGTGATAAAAAGAGAAGACCTTGTCCGTACGCGACCCGGCTTTTATAAGAGGGAGACTTAATTTTTGTGAAATATTTTATTTCCTTTTTCAATATGCATGAAAATCAATTTTACTTATGCGTAGCCTCCTGAATATATCGTTGAAATATATGCACTCACGCGCAATATTCTCTTTTATCTTTTTTCTAATATTCCATCCGAAATCTTCATTTTTGCCAAAAAAATATGTCCATCGATATATATTATTTGAATATATGAAAAATCTCTTGTCATATAATTTAATATTGGAAAAATTATTGTTCATCTATCGTCGGTCCAATGCAAATGGAATAAAGTAAAATAAAATAAAATAAAAGCTCATAAAACTATATGTTATGCAATTAATTATAATATTTTTGTTTAGGGGTAAATATTAATCCTTAATTTTTAATGTGATAAATAAATGACTGGGTCGATAAAAATTTAGGTGTCAACAGGAACCTTCACCCATGTTCTCTCGCCAACCCAAATCACACGGCCTTAAGTCATTTGATTGCACCACAGTTGGACTTCGTTCGATGTCTTGGTTAACAAGTAAGCAATTCGAATTTGTGAACTGAAATGTGAACTGTGACGCAGTCAAATTTGAACAACGCCGGGGAACAACCCCCACGTTGAACAGTCAATGAAGATGTGGTCTTCTGAAAACCCTCGTGTTTCAGCCCCCTTTGACCACAAAGGCCTCTTTGCTCACAGGAAATCTCGTTCATCTATCCTTAAATCTGCAGAAAGTACAGAATCAACCGATCCAGCGAACTCACTAGGTTCATTCAGTCATTCTTACCATGCGGCTCTTGATTTCTTGGTGCTCTTGCTCGGTCATCTTCTGCCTACTTCAGGCAAGTCATAGGGCCAGCGGTGTAGCTTACAATATTACTCCATCGGAGCCGCTCTTTCCGAACCAAACTCTCGTCTCCTCTGGCAATATATTCGAGCTTGGGTTCTTCACGCCGCGCGGGTCAGAAAATCAGTATGTTGGCATATGGTACAAGAACTTGACGCCTTCTAAGATCGTGTGGGTGGCCAATAGGGAGCGGCCGCTTGTGTACACAGATTGGTCTGCAAAACTAACGATAGGCAGTGATGGGAATTTAAAGCTCATGGATGGACAAGAAAATATAGTTTGGTCTACCAATGTCTCTAGTCCGTCCAGTTATACGTTAGCGGCGCTATTAGATAGTGGGAATTTTGTTGTGCAAGATGGAAATTCTAGCCAAATATGGGGAAGCTTCGAGGATCCGACAGACACTCTTCTTCCAACAATGAAGATAGGACTAAATGTCAGGACTGGAGTGAAAAAGTCTTTAATTTCCTGGAGAAGCGACAGTGATCCATTCCCTGGAAGTTTCTCGACTGGAGTGACATCCGAGACGCCACCTCAAGCTTTCACTTGGAATGGTTCGACCCCTTACTGGAGAAGCGGGCAGTGGGACAAATCGAAATTTATCGGCATATCAACCATGGACCAATCATACTCGAGTGGCTTCACTGTCCAGCAGGATACTCAACAGGGAACCACTTACTTTTCAATGAATAGATACAATTTCTTTGGATACATGTTCATTTCTCCCGGAGGATCTCTCAAGATAATGTACTGGGATGATGGAGCTAAGGCATGGTTGATGGATTGGGCAGCACCGAACAATACTTGTGAGATTTATGGAACTTGTGGTCCATTTGGAGTTTGTAACTCATTGAATTCGCCTATTTGCAGATGCATAGATGGGTTTGTGCCAAAGTCAAATGAAGAATGGAACAGTGGAAACTGGACCAGAGGATGTGAAAGAGAGATGGAATTGAATTGCCAGAAGAACACAAGCACATCGACTTCTACAAACGTAAAGAAAGATGCATTTTGGCAAATGAGCCAGATGAAACTACCCGACTCTGGGAACTATATATCAGACATTGGAGATGAAGAAGAATGTAAAAGCTGGTGCCGGAGCAATTGTTCTTGCTTGGCTTATTCTTACGTCAGCACCATTGGATGCATGGTTTGGAGTAAAGACCTCATTGATCTTCAGGAATTTCCCACAGATGGGGAAGATCTATTTGTTCGAGTTGCACATGTAAAAGCAGGTTAGAAATTTGTTTCATTAAGATGAGTTTGAGTCGACACCAATCATCTTTTACATAACTCTCTTTCCCATTTCAGGAGGATCGCGACACAAAGCAGTTATCATCAGCCTGAGTACTATTGCAGGGATTATGTTCTTTGCAGTATTTGTTTTTGTTCTTTGCAAATGGAGAGCTAACAAAACAGGTACTATTGAAAAGCTATATCAGTGTTGCTAGAGTAATGTGCACGCTATGAAAAAAGTAAGTTAATTCTTCATCAATGATAAACACAGGAAACTTTCGAAGGCTCCTTGACTCAGCAGATACACCTGAAAAATCGACGGAGCTGACACAAGGAAATGCATGGAAAAAGCAGTTGAAGCAAGATGATTCACTGGAATTGACCCTTTATAGTTTTGATAGCATACTACTTGCTACAAACAAGTTCAGCACGACAAGTAAACTTGGGCAAGGAGGGTTTGGCTCTGTTTATAAGGTAAGACCATTCTGCAGGACATTGTTAATGAAAATATTTCAAGGTCTAAAAGCTATGTGAATTGCGAAACAGGGGAAGCTGAAAGATGGGAAAGAGGTAGCTGTGAAAAGACTTTCCAGTACCTCAGCCCAAGGCGTTGAAGAGTTCAAGAATGAGATCATCCTTATATCGAAACTCCAGCATCGAAATCTTGTTAAACTCGTGGGTTACTGCATTGAAGGAGAAGAAAAGATTTTGTTATATGAGTACTTGTCGAATAAAAGCTTGGACACCTTTCTTTTTGGTTGGTCTTTTTATTTATTTATCTCAGATTAACTATTTTTCTATAATGTATTTTCTGCCATAGCATATAAACTTGAAAACTATTCCTGTCTGTCATGTTTGTTAGATTCAAGAAAGAAGGCAGAACTTGACTGGGGCAAACGATTTCAAATAATTCAAGAGATTGCAAGGGGGCTGCTCTACCTCCATCGAGATTCTTGCCTTAGGGTCATACATCGAGACTTGAAAGTAAGCAACATTCTCTTGGATGAAAAGATGAACCCGAAAATTTCAGATTTTGGGCTAGCACGAATGTTTGAGGGCACTCAAGTTTTGGTGAACACTCAAAAAATTGTTGGAACACTGTAAGCTCTCTATACCTATTTGAATTATCAATTCATTGAGTGAAACTCTTCAAGCAGACAGAAATGATTGATTTACCACAACGAACATCTCTATTCATGCATGTTTTATCCCCATTGTCTATTGATACAATCAAAGAGTACATAACATGTTTAACTTAACTGCAGTGGCTATATGTCTCCTGAGTACGCCATGGGTGGAATATTTTCCGAGAGGTCTGACGTCTACAGCTTCGGAGTGTTGCTACTGGAGATAGTAACCGGCAAAAAGAACACGTCCCTGTATGACCAGGGATATCTGAATCTCCTTTCCTACGTAAGTCCCAAATTGCAAACTTAATCAATATCGTAAGTTTGCTGCAATATTATGACAGTGTTCTCACTTACAGGCATGGCAATTGTGGAGTGATGGCAAAGCATTGGACTTAACGGATGTAGCAATGGCTGTTAACTCTCCTTTGGAGATAACAAGATGCATCCATGTTGGGCTTCTCTGTGTTCAGGACCATGCCGCAGATAGACCAAACATGTCAAATGTGGTTCTGATGTTAAGTGGTGAGTCAGATCTTCCTCAGCCGAGGCAGCCTATATTCACTTTCCAAGCCGAAAGGCCAAATTGTTCTATTCCATCACAGCAAGAAAGCATCCGGTCTGTTAACACTATCACCAATACATTGGTCGAAGGAAGATGACTATCTATTTTCGTTTTTCTTTTTCTTTTTTTTGGAGATGACTTTGTTGTTATTTTTTAAGATTTTAGTGTTAATTCAATTCAAGGATGGCTTTAGTCCACTCTGAACAGAAGGGTCGAATGGGCTGCTCCACTTTATACAAGGATTTTAGGCTGCAAACTAGGGGTTTAAATTGTGTACTTTTTTGACGGAACATAATCAATGCAGCAATTTGTTCTAATTTACAGTAGCCAGAACTGTTGTTATAATTAAGGAGAACTACCGAGTAATTGCCATCACTCTCATCACCAGTTGCATTTTGAAGATTCGATTTCCTGGGTTTTTGGACGAAAGATATCATTACCAAAGATAGACTAAAGTCCCCCCCAAGAGAAGCATGAGCATTGGCATAGGACAAAGTATTTCCAGCTTCAGTATGATCCCCAGATATGAATTACCTGCTTCAGATTTGATAAGAAGTCATCTATGTCTGCGGCAATTAAATGTTAGCTAGTGATCAACTCATTGACTGAACAATTCAATTCGGAAAAGCTTCGCATGGAAATGGAAGGCTAATGTCAGCTAGTGATCAAAATCGGAGCTATGTGATCCTTAAACTGAAGAGCTGAAGAGTTCCTGGTTTGTTTGGAACCCATATAATATCTAGCTTCAATGAACACTAAACTTTTGAGGAAAATTACCTTATTAATCCTAAACCTATTGTAGAAATGTGAATTCATTCCAATTTTTTTTTTTTTTTAATTTTGCAAATTTAGTCCCTATGCAAAATTCCAATGTAGTAATTCTAGACAATTTTTGTTGGAAATCGCTAGCGACAGCGATGACTAGATTATTACGTTAGTGATTTTTAGCAAAAATTAGCAAGAAAGACAGAGTATTTTCGCAAAGGTTAAATTGACAAAATTGAAAAGTTTTAGACGGAATCGACATTTGTGTAACAGATTTAGGGTTAATTGGACTATTTCCGCAAAACTTGTGTTATTGCATTGACAAAACATTTGGCCAACAAGTTTCATCCGAAGCCGTTTTGACCCCTCTTATTATTATTTGTACATTTTAAAGTACAGTCAACTTGGAACAACGGTCAAGAGAAGAACGCCGACTTTATTGGCTTCTCATCCAAAAAAACATTTTTTAAAAGCCAACATTTGACTCACGATGAAGCTTCTATTGCATAATCTAGACTGACTTGTCAAACTGCAATGACATCCTAATCTCTTGGCATTCTGGAAATGCATATGAACTGGCATAGGCATCATCAGCTTCCGATATAAAGCTAATTTTGTATGATGACAAGACATCTGAAGCTATCTCTAAGAGGATTTATGGCCTCACACCTTTGGCAAAGTGTATCGGTTTGCAAAAATCTCGCCTTCCTGTCAGATCTGCAGGCAAAACCGAAAGGCGAAGAATCGGGAGCCCCTTAACATCCTGGAGTAAGCAACAACTAAACACAGTAGGCTCCTATGACAATGTTGCTTAGGATGTGTCGCTACTCTTCCTTGGTCATGGTCTTCCTTCTTCAGGCACATCATAGCACCGCAGTTTATAACATTACTGCAGCCGAACCACTTTTTTAGAACCAAACTCTTGTCTCCTCTTGTCAAACCTTTGAGCTCGGTTTCTTCACTCCCAACAGATCAGCTAATCAATATATGGGCATATGGTACCAGAATGGGACTCCTTCCAAGATCATCTGGGTCGCCAATAGATATACGCCGCTTGCATATTTAGATCATTCGGCAAAATTAACAATAGGCAGGGATGGGAATCTGAAGCTTGGTGGATGAGCAACATAAGGTAGTTTGGTCCACCAATGTTTCTGTTCAGTCAGACCATACTGCAGCAATGCTTTCAGATGTAGTAAACTTTGTTCTACAAGATGGGAATTCCATTGAAATATGGGCAAGCTTTGATGATCCAACTGATACTTGATAAAGCTAGTACTAACACCTAGAGGGGGGGTGAATAGGTATTTGAAAGAAATCTTAACAAATAAAATAAATTGCTTGCAAAGTCTAGATGAAGATTAGAATCACAAGATTCCAAACTTCTATGATATTCAGAAAGTGTGCAATAGACTTTAAATGAATGAGATAAAGAGAGAAATGTACACACAAATTTTATAGTGGTTCGGCTTAAATCAAGCCTACGTCTACTCTCCCACGCTGATAGCCTACTCGCTAGATTCCAATTACAACTTGGTGAGCAAACAGTCAATGGTAGAAATTTTCTAACTCACTAAGAGACTCATTTTTTGTTTTCTCTCTAGATCACACTTTTTAAAGCTCATAGATGAAAACTAATAAAATGAGAGTAGCCTTTGACTTTGGAATCTCAAATTCACGTTCCCACACCAAATAAACTCCTTTAAATACTCCTTCACCCCATACTAGCTCTTGGTAATCTTCGGAGAAACTTTTTTCTAATCAAGCCATTGGACATAATCAATTAAAGGAATCTTGTGGCCATTGAGGTTAGGAATAGAATTTCCACTTGATTCTGTTCGCCTATATAATCAGAATCTTGGTTTCCATAAATAGATACTTCCCAAAAAGAAAGTTGTCTTCAAGATTGATTTTTTCAATTTGTGATAGATTTTATCAACGAATTTATATAAGGTAAGTGAAATCCTTTGCTAGAAAGCTAGACGATGTAGAATAATTTCCTGATAAGTTCATTCTGGATCTGTGTGGCAAAATCGATAAATTTGAATATGTACTCTTCCTCATTTTGGACACGATCTCATTCTGGACTTTGTTAGAATGGGAAGAGTTTCTGAGAATGAATAGACTTTGCTAGAGGCAAGGCCTGATCAGGTGAGGGCAAACCCTAGTGAGGGATCCCCTCACCCAAGCCATGGCAACCTTGTTGGGTGTCACCTTTGCTTAGGCAACACTCGGCGAGGGCTGGCCTTGCTAGATCTAACAAAAGGAGCCCTCGCTTGATCGAGTGTCACCTTTGGTGAGTGATGGTAACCCTCGCCCAAGTGAGGCCAACTCACCCGGCTATGGCCAGTGGCCAATCACCGACAAAAGGAAAAAGAAAAGAAGAAAAAAATTATTAAAAGTTATTCATGTCAATAATATCCGGTTAAAATTAGTCACCTGATCGAGCGTCGCCTTTGGTGAGTGACAATTCCTTCACCCAAGTGAGGCCAACTCACCTGGTAATGGCCAGTGTCCGATCACCGACAAAAGGAAGAAGAAAGGAAGAAAAAAATTATTAAAAATTATTCATGTCAATAATATCCGGTTAAAATTAGTTAAATTGACACTAAATCAAAAAGTTTATAACTAAATTAACACAATTGAAAGGTTTAAAACTAAATTGGCACAAATGTAATAAGTTTATGATTTTTCTGACACTTTTCCCTTGATTTTTTTGTATCATTACTAAACTCTTATGTCTAACGTGCATACCAAATCACAATTTGTTTGGGGGGTGTAGTTAATTTACAATGTAAAGATTTTTATAAAATGGTTTTCAAACTTTCCTGTATTTAGTTTGTTGAGAGTAAGGGAAAAAGAAACGCTTTCATGTTTTTGGATTGCCAAAAAACTCTCTATTGGTATTCCCTCCTCTTTGTTTATTTACCGTGGTATCACTCTTCGATTTCTTTTTGGGAATGGAGAACCATTCTCATGTGAAGTTTTATGAGAATTGAAAGATTAAGTTTGTAAATGATTACATTTATCTTTTTTGGCATCTTTTTTAGGTTGCTTTGTTCCAATAAAAAAAGTAATATTCATAACTAAAATATTAGTAACATCATCTTAGTATCTTATATTAAGAACAAAATATGATTATCATAAAAGTGATATATTTTTTAAAATAAGATCTAAACACCGAAACCCGATTAAAGCAAGAGTTTCTCTAGTCGGTGTCGCGGTCCAGTCAATGCCCCTCTGTCAAGAAGGCTGTTTCTATGGTCGCTCAATCGTACACATCAATTGACCTGAGAACATAGTGTCAAGAAGAAACGCACCCTACTATATTAGCTAGTGAACGTAGATCTATGTTCATCAACTAATATATAAGTAGATCTAGTCATGTATCGAATCAACTATGAGAGTAGCAATGCACTAGGTCAAGGCTCGGGTAGGAAGCGGAGCGTGCAAAGGGCTTTGCAGGCTCAGCCGAGAGCGATTTTTCGGTGAGCCCAAACAAATCAAGACTAAATTTTATGGGCTCAATCAATGGCCTAGACTTAAATCACAAATTCGGCTGAATCAGTTCAGTTCGGTGGGGCTATTTTAGGTCAAAGCCCGACTTTTCCAAGAATGAAGTTTGTTTGTTTATTGTCAAATTTGAAAACTTCGACAAGCACAATCAAAATAAGCCTTTTAAGGTACTATGAGAACTTGTTTAAGGTTCAATAATCAAATATAACTCATCTACTTAAATTGCTTAGTGAACTCATCTCAAAGTTTGGTTTAATATAAATTCAAAGTAATTAAAAGTATAAGAGCAATATTGTACAACCAACGTACAATTAATAATGATAGTAATAATAAAAGGCCATTGCTTTTGGTTGGAAGAACTATTCAGAGTTCACGTACAATCACTTAAAGGTAGTGCTTAGACCAAAATAGATACTTACGATTTGACCTTTCCTCAGCACTACTGTGTTTACGTACGGAACCTTCACCCGCGTTCTCTCGCCAACCCAAATCGCATAGCCTTAAGTCATTTGATTGCACCACAGTTGGACTTCGTTCGATGTCTTGGTTAACAAGTAAACAATTCGAATTTGTGAACTGAAATGTGAACTGTGACGCAGTCAAATTTGAACAACGCCGGGGAACAACCCCCACGTTGAACAGTCAATGAAGATGTGGTCTTCTGAAAACCCTCGTGTTTCAGCCCCCTTTGACCACAAAGGCCTCTTTGCTCACAGGAAATCTCGTTCATCTATCCTTAAATCTGCAGAAAGTACAGAATCAACCGATCCAGCGAACTCACTAGGTTCATTCAGTCATTCTTACCATGCGGCTCTTGATTTCTTGGTGCTCTTGCTCGGTCATCTTCTGCCTACTTCAGGCAAGTCATAGGGCCAGCGGTGTAGCTTACAATATTACTCCATCGGAGCCGCTCTTTCCGAACCAAACTCTCGTCTCCTCTGGCAATATATTCGAGCTTGGGTTCTTCACGCCACGCGGGTCAGAAAATCAGTATGTTGGCATATGGTACAAGAACTTGACGCCTTCTAAGATCCTGTGGGTGGCCAATAGGGAGCGGCCACTTGTGTACACAGATTGGTCTGCAAAACTAACGATAGACAGTGATGGGAATTTGAAGCACATGGATGGACAAGAAAATATAGTTTGGTCTACCAATGTCTCTAGTCCGTCCAGTTATACATCGGCGGCGCTATTAGATAGTGGGAATTTTGTTGTGCAAGATGGAAATTATAGCGAAATATGGGGAAGCTTCGAGGATCCGACGGACACTCTTCTTCCAACAATGAAGATAGGAGTAAATGTCAGGACTGGAGTGAAAAAGTCCTTAATTTCCTGGAGAAGCGACAGTGATCCATTCCCTGGAAGTTTCTCGACTAGAATGGCATCCGAGACGCCGCCTCAAGCTTTCACTTGGAATGGTTCGACCCCTTACTGGAGAGGCGGGCAATGGGACAAATCGAAATTTATCGGCATAGCAACCATGGACCAATCATACTCGAGTGGCTTCACTGTCCAGCAGGATACTCAACAGGGAACCACTTACTTTTCAATGAATAGATACAATTTCTTTGGATACATGTTCATTTCTCCCGGAGGATCTCTCAAGATAATGTACTGGGATGATGGAGCTAAGGCATGGTTGATGGATTGGGCAGCACCGAACAATACTTGCGAGATTTATGGAACTTGTGGTCCATTTGGAGTTTGTAACTCACTGAATTCGCCTATTTGCAGATGCATAGATGGGTTTGTGCCAAAGTCAAATGAAGAATGGAACAGTGGAAACTGGACCAGAGGATGTGAAAGAGAGATGGAATTGAATTGCCAGAAAAACACAAGCACATCGACTTCTACAAATGTAAAGAAAGATGCATTTTGGCAAATGAGCCAGATGAATCTACCCGACTCTGGGGACTATATATCAGACATTGGAGATGAAGAAGAATGTGAAAGCTGGTGCCGGAGCAATTGTTCTTGCTTGGCTTATTCTTACGTCAGCACCATTGGATGCATGGTTTGGAGTAAAGACCTCATTGATCTTCAGGAATTTCCCACAGATGGGGAAGATCTATTTGTTCGAGTTGCACATGTAAAAGCAGGTTAGAAATTTGTTTCATTAAGATGAGTTTGAGTCGACACCAATCATCTTTTACATAACTCTCTTTCCCATTTCAGGAGGATCGCGACACAAAGCAGTTATCATCAGCCTGAGTACTATTGCAGGGATTATGTTCTTTGCAGTATTTGTTTTTGTTCTTTGCAAATGGAGAGCTAACAAAACAGGTACTATTGAAAAGCTATATCAGTGTTGCTAGAGTAATGTGCACGCTATGAAAAAAGTAAGCTAATTCTTCATCAATGATAAACACAGGAATCTTTCGAAGGCTCCTTGACTCAGCAGATACACCTGAAAAATCGACGGAGCTGACACAAGGAAATGCATGGAAAAAGCAGTTGAAGCAAGATGATTCACTGGAATTGACCCTTTATAGTTTTGATAGCATACTACTTGCTACAAACAAGTTCAGCACGACAAGTAAACTCGGGCAAGGAGGGTTTGGCTCTGTTTATAAGGTAAGACCATTCTGCAGGACATTGTTAATGAAAATATTTCAAGGTCTAAAAGCTATGTGAATTGCGAAACAGGGGAAGCTGAAAGATGGGAAAGAGGTAGCTGTGAAAAGACTTTCCAGTACCTCAGCCCAAGGCGTTGAAGAGTTCAAGAATGAGATCATCCTTATATCGAAACTCCAGCATCGAAATCTTGTTAAACTCGTGGGTTACTGCATTGAAGGAGAAGAAAAGATTTTGTTATATGAGTACTTGTCGAATAAAAGCTTGGACACCTTTCTTTTTGGTTGGTCTTTTTATTTATTTATCTCGGATTAACTATTTTTCTATAATGTATTTTCTGCCATAGCATATAAACTTGAAAGCTATTCCTGTCTGTCATGTTTGTTAGATTCAAGAAAGAAGGCAGAACTTGACTGGGGCAAACGATTTCAAATAATTCAGGAGATTGCAAGGGGGCTGCTCTACCTCCATCGAGATTCTTGCCTTAGGGTCATACATCGAGACTTGAAAGTAAGCAACATTCTCTTGGATGAAAAGATGAACCCGAAAATTTCAGATTTTGGGCTAGCACGAATGTTTGAGGGCACTCAAGTTTTGGTGAACACTCAAAAAATTGTTGGAACACTGTAAGCTCTCTAGGCCTATTTGAATTATCAATTCATTGAGTCAATCTCTTTAGGCAAACAGAAATGATTGATTTACCACAACGAACATCTCTGTTCATGCATGTTTTATCCCCATTGTCTATCAATACAATCAAAGAGTACATAAACATGTTTAACTTAACTGCAGTGGCTATATGTCTCCTGAGTATGCCATGGGTGGAATATTTTCCGAGAGGTCCGATGTCTATAGCTTCGGAGTGTTGCTACTGGAGATAGTAAGCGGCAAAAAGAACACGGCCCTGTATGACCAGGGACATCTGAATCTCCTTTCCTACGTACGTCCCAAATTCCAAACTTAATCAATATCGTAAGTTTGCTGCAATATTATGACAGTGTTCTCACTTACAGGCATGGCAATTGTGGAGTGATGGCAAAGCATTGGACCTAACGGATGTAGCAATGGCTGTTAGCTCTCCTTTGGAGGTAACAAGATGCATCCATGTTGGGCTTCTCTGTGTTCAGGACCATGCCACGGATAGACCAAACATGTCGAATGTGGTTCTGATGTTAAGTGGCGAGTCAGATCTTCCTCAGCCAAGGCAACCTATATTCACTTTCCAAGCTGAAATGCCAAATCATTCTAATCCATCACAGCAAGAAAGCATCCGGTCTGTTAACACTATCACTAATACAGTGGTCGAAGGAAGATGACTATCTATTTTCGTTTTTCTTTTTCTTTTTTTTGGAGATGACTTTGTTGTTATTTTTTAAGATTTTAGTGTTAATTCAATTCAAGGATGGCTTTAGTCCACTCTGAACAGAAGGGTCGAATGGGCTGCTCCACTTTATACAAGGATTTTAGGCTGCAAACTAGGGGTTTAAATTGTATACTTTTTTGACGGAACATAATCGATGCAGCAATTTGTTCTAATTTACAGTAGCCAGAACTGTTGTTATAATTAAGGAGAACTACCGAGTAATTGCCATCACTCTCATCACCAGTTGCATTTTGAAGATTCGATTTCCTGGGTTTTTGGACGAAAGATATCATTACCAAAGATAGACTAAAGTCCCCCCCAAGAGAAGCATGAGCATTGGCACAGGACAAAGTATTTCCAGCTTCAGTATGATCCCCAGATATGAATTACCTGCTTCAGATTTGATAAGAAGTCATCTATGTCTGCGGCAATTAAATGTCAGCTAGTGATCAATTCATTGACTGAACAATTCAATTCGGAAAAGCTTCGCATGGAAATGGAAGGCTAATGTCAGCTAGTGATCAAAATCGGAGCTATGTGATCCTTAAACTGAAGAGCTGAAGAGTTCCTGGTTTGTTTGGAACCCATATAATATCTAGCTTCATTGAACATTAAACTTTTGAGGAAAATTACCTTATTAATCCTAAACCTATTGTAGAAATGTGAATTCATTCCATTTTTTTTTTTTTAATTTTGCAAATTTAGTCCCTATGCAAAATTCCAATGTAGTAATTCTAGACAATTTTTGTTGGAAATCGCTAGCGACGGCGATAACTAGATTATTACGTTAGTGATTTTTAGCAAAAATTAGCCGGAAAGACAGAGTATTTTTCGCAAAGGTTAAATTGGCAAAATTGAAAAGTTTTAGACGGAATCGACATTTGTGTAACAGATTTAGGGTTAATTGGACTATTTCCGCAAAACTTGTGTTATTGCATTGACAAAACATTTGGCCAACAAGTTTCATCCGAAGCCGTTTTGACCCCTCTTATTATTATTTGTACATTTTAAAGTACAGTCAACTTGGAACAACGGTCAAGAGAAGAACGCCGACTTTATTGGCTTCTCATCCAAAAAAACATTTTTTAAAAGCCAACATTTGACTCACGATGAAGCTTCTATTGCATAATCTAGACTGACTTGTCAAACTGCAATGACATCCTAATCTCTTGGCATTCTGGAAATGCATATGAACTGGCATAGGCATCATCAGCTTCCGATATAAAGCTAATTTTGTATGATGACAAGACATCTGAAGCTATCTCTAAGAGGATTTATGGCCTCACACCTTTGACAAAGTGTATCGGTTTGCAAAAATCTCGCCTTCCTGTCAGATCTGCAGGCAAAACCGAAAGGCGAAGAATCGGGAGCCCCTTAACATCCTGGAGTAAGCAACAACCAAACACAGTAGGCTCCTATGACAATGTTGCTTAAGATGTGTCGCTACTCTTCCTTGGTCATGGTCTTCCATCTTCAGGCACATCATAGCACCGCAGTTTATAACATTACTGCAGCCGAACCACTTTTTTAGAATCAAACTCTTGTCTCCTCTTGTCAAACCTTTGAGCTCGGTTTCTTCACTCCCAACAGATCAGCTAATCAATATATGGGCATATGGTACCAGAATGGGACTCCTTCCAAGATCATCTGGGTCGCCAATAGATATACGCCGCTTGCATATTTAGATCATTCGGCAAAATTAACAATAGGCAGGGATGGGAATCTGAAGATTGGTGGATGAGCAACATAAGGTAGTTTGGTCCACCAATGTTTCTGTTCAGTCAGACCATACTACAGCAATGCTTTCAGATGTAGTAAATTTTGTTCTACAAGATGGGAATTCCATTGAAATATGGGCGAGCTTTGATGATCCAACTGATACTTGATAAAGCTAGTACTAACACCTAGAAGGGGGGGGGGGGGGGGTGGATAGGTATTTGAAAGAAATCTTAACAAATAAAATAAATTGCTTGCAAAGTCTAGATGAAGATCAGAATCACAAGATTCCAAACTTCTATGATATTCAGAAAGTGTGCAATAGACTTTAAATGAATGAGATAAAGAGAGAAATGTACACACAAATTTTATAGTGGTTCGGCTTAAATCAAGCCTACGTCTACTCTCCCACGCTGATAGCCTACTCGCTAGATTCCAATTACAACTTGGTGAGCAAACAGTCAATGGTAGAAATTTTCTAACTCACTAAGAGACTCATTTTTTGTTTTCTCTCTAGATCACACTTTTTAAAGCTCATAGATGAAAACTAATAAAATGAGAGTAGCCTTTGACTTTGGAATCTCAAATTCACGTTCCCACACCAAATAAACTCCTTTAAATACTCCTTCACCCCATACTAGCTCTTGGTAATATTCAGAGAAACTTTTTTCTAATCAAGCCATTGGACATAATCAATTAAAGGAATCTTGTGGCCGTTGAGGTTAGGAATAGAATTTCCACTTGATTCTGTTCGCCTATATAATCAGAATCTTGGTTTCCATAAATAGATACTTCCCAAAAAGAAAGTTGTCTTCAAGATTGATTTTTTCAATTTGTGATAGATTTTATCAACGAATTTATATAAGGTAAGTGAAATCCTTTGCTAGAAAGCTAGACGATGTAGAATAATTTCCTGATAAGTTCATTCTGGATCTGTGTCGCAAAATCAATAAATTTGAATATGTACTCTTCCTCATTTTGGACACGATCTCATTCTGGACTTTGTTAGAATGGGAAGAGTTTCTGAGAATGAATAGACTTTGCTAGAGGCAAGGCCTAATCAGGTGAGGGCAAACCCTAGTGAGGGATCCCCTCACCCAAGCCAGGGCAACCTTGTTGGGTGTCACCTTTGCTTAGGCAACACTCGGCGAGGGCTGGCCTTGCTAGATCTAACAAAAGGAGCCCTCGCTTGATCGAGTGTCGCCTTTGGTGAGTGATGGTAACCCTCGCCCAAGTGAGGCCAACTCACCCGGCTATGGCCAGTGGCCAATCACCGACAAAAGGAAGAAGAAAAGAAGAAAAAAATTATTAAAAATTATTCATGTCAATAATATCCGGTTAAAATTAGTCACCTGATCGAGCGTCGCCTTTGGTGAGTGACAATTCCTTCACCCAAGTGAGGCCAACTCACCTGGTAATGGCCAGTGGCCGATCACCGACAAAAGGAAGAAGAAAGGAAGAAAAAAAATTATTAAAAATTATTCATGTCAATAATATCCGGTTAAAATTAGTTAAATTGACACTAAATCAAAAAGTTTATAACTAAATTAACACAATTGAAAGGTTTAAAACTAAATTGGCACAAATGTAATAAGTTTATGATTTTTCTGACACTTTTCCCTTGATTTTTTTGTATCATTACTAAACTCTTATGTCTAACGTGCATACCAAATCACAATTTGTTTGGGGGGTGTAGTTAATTTACAATGTAAAGATTTTTATAAAATGGTTTTCAAACTTTCCTGTATTTAGTTTGTTGAGAGTAAGGGAAAAAGAAACGCTTTCATGTTTTTGGATTGCCAAAAAACTCTCTATTGGTATTCCCTCCTCTTTGTTTATTTACCGTGGTATCACTCTTCGATTTCTTTTTGGGAATGGAGAACCATTCTCATGTGAAGTTTTATGAGAATTGAAAGATTAAGTTTGTAAATTATTACATTTATCTTTTTTGGCATCTTTTTAGGTTGCTTTGTTCCAATAAAAAAAGTAATATTCATAACTAAAATATTAGTAACATCATCTTAGTATCTTATATTAAGAACAAAATATGATTATCATAAAAGTGATATATTTTTTAAAATAAGATCTAAACACCGAAACCCGATTCAAGCAAGAGTTTCTCTAGTCGGTGTTGTGGTCTAGTCAATGCCCCTCTGTCAAGAAGGCTGTTTCTATGGTCGCTCAATAGTACACATCAATTGACCTGAGAACATAGTGTCAAGAAGAAACGCACCCTACTATATTAGCTAGTGAACATAGATCTATGTTCATCAGCTAATATATAAGTAGATCTAGTCATGTATCGAATCAACTATGAGAGTAGCAATGCACTAGGTCAAGGCTCGGGTAGGAAGCGGAGGGTGCAAAGGGCTTTGCAGGCTCAACCGAGAGCAATTTTTCGGTGAGCCCAAACAAATCAAGACTAAATTTTATGGGCTCAATCAATGGCCTACACTTAAATCACAAATTCGGCTGAATCAGTTCAATTCGGTGGGGCTATTTTAGGTCAAAGCCCGACTTTTCCAAGAATGAAGTTTGTTTATTTATTGTCAAATTTGAAAACTTCGACAAGCACAATCAAAATAAGCCTTTTAAGGTACTATGAGAACTTGTTTAAGGTTCAATAATCAAATATAACTCATCTACTTAAATTGCTTAGTGAACTCATCTCAAAGTTTGGTTTAATATAAATTCAAAGTAATTAACAGTATAAGAGCAATATTGTACATCCAACGTACAATTAATAATGATAGTAATAATAAAAGGCCATTGCTTTTAGTTGGAAGAACTATTCAGAGTTCACGTACAATCACTTAAAGGTAGTGCTTAGACCAAAATAGATACTTACGATTTGACCTTTCCTCAGCACTACTGTGTTTACGTACGGAACCTTCACCCGCGTTCTCTCGCCAACCCAAATCGCATAGCCTTAAGTCATTTGATTGCACCACAGTTGGACTTCGTTCGATGTCTTGGTCAACAAGTAAGCAATTCGAATTTGTGAACTGAAATGTGAACTGTGACGCAGTCAAATTTGAACAACGCCGGGGAACAACCCCCACGTTGAACAGTCAATGAAGATGTGGTCTTCTGAAAACCCTCGTGTTTCAGCCCCCTTTGAGCACAAAGGCCTCTTTGCTCACAGGAAATCTCGTTCATCTATCCTTAAATCTGCAGAAAGTGCAGAATCAACCGATCCAGCGAACTCACTAGGTTCATTCAGTCATTCTTACCATGCGGCTCTTGATTTCTTGGTGCTCTTGCTCGGTCATCTTCTGCCTACTTCAGGCAAGTCATAGGGCCAGCGGTGTAGCTTACAATATTACTCCATCGGAGCCGCTCTTTCCGAACCAAACTCTCGTCTCCTCTGGCAATATATTCGAGCTTGGGTTCTTCACGCCACGCGGGTCAGAAAATCAGTATGTTGGCATATGGTACAAGAACTTGACGCCTTCTAAGATCCTGTGGGTGGCCAATAGGGAGCGGCCACTTGTGTACACAGATTGGTCTGCAAAACTAACGATAGACAGTGATGGGAATTTGAAGCTCATGGATGGACAAGAAAATATAGTTTGGTCTACCAATGTCTCTAGTCCGTCCAGTTATACATCGGCGGCGCTATTAGATAGTGGGAATTTTGTTCTGCAAGATGGAAATTATAGCGAAATATGGGGAAGCTTCGAGGATCCGACGGACACACTTCTTCCAACAATGAAGATAGGAGTAAATGTCAGGACTGGAGTGAAAAAGTCTTTAATTTCCTGGAGAAGCGACAGTGATCCATTCCCTGGAAGTTTCTCGACTGGAGTGACATCCGAGACGCCACCTCAAGCTTTCACTTGGAATGGTTCGACCCCTTACTGGAGAAGCGGGCAATGGGACAAATCGAAATTTATCGGCATATCAACCATGGACCAATCATACTCGAGTGGCTTCACTGTCCAGCAGGATACTCAACAGGGAACCACTTACTTTTCAATGAATAGATACAATTTCTTTGGGTACATGTTCATTTCTCCCGGAGGATCTCTCAAGATAATGTATTGGGATGATGGAGCTGAGGTTTGGTTGATGGATTGGGCAGCACCGAACAATACTTGCGAGATTTATAGAACTTGCGGTCCATTTGGAGTTTGTAACTCATTGAATTCGCCTATTTGCAGATGCATAGATGGGTTTGTGCCAAAGTCAAATGAAGAATGGAACAGTGGAAACTGGACCAGAGGATGTGAAAGAGAGATGGAATTGAATTGCCAGAAAAACACAAGCACATCGACTTCTACAAACGTAAAGAAAGATGCATTTTGGCAAATGAGCCAGATGAAACTACCCGACTCTGGGAACTATATATCAGACATTGGAGATGAAGAAGAATGTGAAAGCTGGTGCCGGAGCAATTGTTCTTGCTTGGCTTATTCTTACGTCAGCACCATTGGATTCATGGTTTGGAGTAAAGACCTCATTGATCTCAGGAATTTCCCACGGATGGGGAAGATCTATTTGTTCGAGTTGCACATGTAAAATGTTGGGGAGAACCCGGGTACAACAATTCACCACGGCCAAACTCAATCCAGGATCAATTTCTCCCCCGAAGCTAAATCAATTAAAATTTTCTTAACCCCCAGCAACAACCAGCAATGTATAGCCTCACAAAATGCAAATATAACGCCGAAATGATAAGTAGACAAAGCAAATAACGACACCAAAGATTTAACGTGGAAAACCCGATGCGGGAAAAACCACGGACCGCCCAAAAACATCCACTAATCACCAAGAATAGCAGGATACACAAAGTACTCTTCTCTAGTCACACACTAGAGTCTCAACATCAACATTACAATCATCTTCTTCTCACCACATAGGTAGACAAACAAGTTTGGAGCAAGAAAACCTTAACCGCAACTGGAGAATTTGGAGACAGTTCTCGACGAACAAAAACTATCAACTCGTAGCCCTCGGTCTCACGAACAACATACTGAAATTTGAGCCGATTCCGACAATATTTGGCCTTCGAATCAAAGCCGCAAAGTTGCAGCACTCTTCCTTTCTTCTCTTTCTCCTTTGCTGCAGTTTTCTTTTCTGGTTTTTCTCTCTCCTCTCTTTGGACGCACACCCCACGTACGATAACTCCCCTTCTTTATATTCTTTTTCTTTTCTTTTGTTCTTTTTTTTTTTTAATACTGGCTGGGCCCCACATGAAGGTGGACCCAGCCAACAAATCTCCCCCTCCACCTCATGTGGGAAGATTTGTCATGCCCGCTTTTCTTCTACAAGCATCAAGCTTCATCACGGGCAAGGCTTTGGTCATCATGTCGGACTTATTGTTGTCGGTATGAACTTTCTCAAGTAGGAAGAGCTTCTCTTCTAGCTTTTCTCGGATCCAATGATACTTCACATCAACATGCTTCGATCTTGAATGAAACACCGGATTCTTGCTAAGATGGATGGCACTCATGCTATCGCAATATAGAACAAACTTCTCTTGCTTCAAGCCCAACTCTTGTAGGAATTTTTGCATCCACAAAAGTTCTTTACCTCCTTCGGTAATAGCAATATACTCCGCTTCAGTTGTAGACAAAGCGGTACATTTTTGCAATCTCGATTGCCATGAAACAGCTCCCCCTGCAAAGATTATTATAAAACCCGATGTGGATTTTCGGGAATCAACATCACCGGCATAGTCAGCATCCAAGAAGCCACTCAACTCAGGTTTTGCATTTCCATAGCACAAGCAAAGTGTAGAAGTGCCTCTAAGATATCTTAAAATCCATTTAACAGCAGCCCAATGTTCCTTACCTGGATTAGAGAGAAATCTACTCACAACACCAACTGCATGAGCAATATCCGGTCTTGTACAAACCATGGCGTACATCAAACTACCCACGGCCGATGCATAAGGAATTTTCATCATCTCAACCTTCTCTTTCTCACTTGAAGGACACTCATTACTACTCAACTTGAAATGGCCTGCAAGTGGAGTACTCACCGGTTTACATGTGCTCATGTTGAATCTTTCAAGCACCTTCTCAATATACTTCTCTTGAGATAACCACAATTTCTTATTCTTCCTATCACGAGTAATTCTCATGCCTAAGATTTGCTTAGCCGGGCCTAGGTCTTTCATTGCAAAAGCTTTACTCAACTCATTTTTCAAACTCTTGATTTTCTTGGCATCATGCCCGACAATCAACATATCATCCACATAAAGTAGGAGAATAAGAAAATCATTATTTGAGAATCTTTTCATAAAAACACAAGAATCGGAATTTGTCTTACCGTATCCTTGTTCTTCCATGAATGACTCAAACTTCATATACCATTGCCTAGGCGCTTGCTTGAGACCATATAAGCTTTTCCTCAATCTACATACAAGGTGCTCCTTGCCTTTAACTTCAAAACCTTCTGGTTGCTCCATATATATCTCCTCTTCTAGGTCTCCATGAAGAAAAGCCGTCTTTACATCAAGTTGTTCAATTTCTAAATTTAAACTGGCGGCCAACCCAAGAACAACTCGAATAGAAGACATCTTTACAACCGGTGAAAAAATCTCTTCAAAGTCTATGCCCTTCTTTTGACGAAAGCCCTTCACAACAAGTCTAGCCTTGTATCGTGGTTGTAAACTATTTTCTTCCGTCTTCAACTTGTACACCCACTTATTTGTGAGTGTTCTCTTACCCTGAGGCAACCTCACCAATTCAAATGTGTGGTTCTCATGCAAGGATTTAAGCTCCTCTTGCATGGCTTCATGCCACTCATTCTTTCTTTCACATGATATAGCCTCTTCATAAGTTTCTGGCTCCCCTGCATCAGTGAGTAACACATACTCATGTGGCAAATATTTTTGAGAAGGCCTACGCTCTCTTTCAGATCTTCTAACTTGAGGTAGGATAAATTGCTCTTCCTCAGCTATTTCACTTGTGTCAGCTGAAGAATCAACATTATGTGAGGACTCACCATCTTCATGACTTCCTTGCACTTCTCCCCCATAATTTCTATCAACATTAGAAGGATTTGGGCTGAAACTAACTAAACGTTGAGTTGTATTCTTTGGTCTCTCCACCTTGTCAATGTCTTCAATAGTTTGATACTCACAAAACACCACATCTCGGCTTCTAATGACCTTCTTTGCAACTGGATCCCATAACCTGTAGCCAAACTCTTCATGTCCATAACCTAAGAAAATACATTGTTTAGACTTGTCATCAAGCTTGGATCTTTCATCTCTTGGAACATGCACAAATGCCCGACAACCGAACACTTTTAGATGGCTGTAGGAAACATCTTTGCCACTCCAAACTCTTTGCGGAACATCCCCCTTAAGAGGAACCGATGGAGAAAGATTTATCAAGTCTACTGCTGTTCTCATCGCTTCACCCCAAAATGACTTAGGCAACTTCGCATGAGAAAGCATACACCGAATTCGATCATTAATTGTCCGGTTCATTCTCTCTGCCACTCCATTATGCTGTGGTGTTTTTGGGACAGTCTTCTCAAGCTTGATACCATAATCCCTGCAATAGTGTTCAAATGGGCCTCTATATTCACCACCGTTGTCAGCCCGAACACATTTCAGCTTCTTCCCGGTTTCTCTTTCCACATTGACATGAAATTGCTTGAAAGCCTCAAGTACCTGATCTTTAGATTTCAAAGCAATAGCCCACACTTTTCTAGAACAGTCATCAATAAATGTCACAAAGTATAATGCACCTCCAAGAGTTCTAGCATCCATGCAACAAACATCAGTGTGAACTAAATCAAGTACATTTAATTTCCTGTGTGGAGAGGAACTCTGAAATGAGAATCTATGTTGCTTACCAGTCAGACAATGAGTGCATTCCTTTAGATTTTTCTCTTTCAAAGGTAAAAGGTTCTTTCTAGCAAGAGTTTCAAGTCCTTTCTTGCTAAGATGACCTAACCTCATATGCCATAAATCAACCAAGGAATCCTCCACTGCATTTACCTCTTCTTTAATCAAGTCAGCTTGCATGGTGTAGAGAGAGCCTGTCTTCTTACCTTTTGCCACTACCATGGAACCTTTAGTCAACTTTCATTTGCCATCAAAGAATGAATTACAATAACCATCATCATCCAAGGCACCCGTAGAGATCAAGTGAAGTCGAATATCCGGAACATGTCTCACATTTTTCAAAAGCAAATTACATCCGACATCGGTTTTCAAATAAACATCTCCCATGCCAATAACCTTGGAAACATCATTATTTCCCATCCTTATGCAACCAAAGTCGCCGCTGCGATAAGAAGCAAAGTAATCACGCCGTGAGGTGACATGAAAAGAAGCTGCGGAATCAACAACCCACATAGAGTCTTGGCATGTAAAATTCACATATCCGTCATCACATACAAACACAATATCGCCATCAGATGCAACCGCCGTTGTAGCTTGTTTCTCTTCTTTCTTTTGATCTCCATTTCTATCATGGAATCTATCTCTCTTTGGCAACCAACACTCTTTTGCATAATGTCCCATTTTGCCGCAATTATAACACTTGACACTCCTCCTCGGTCTTGATTTCGACCTTCCTCTTGACTTGCCCCGGGTATCATTTCTTTGAAACCTTCTTGATTGACTTCTCCCCCTGTTTTCTATAACAAGAGCATCCGATGTAGAGGCATAATTCAAGCCTTTTCTTCTTGTTTCTTCATTGAACAAGCTTTCTTTAACCATACTCATAGAAAGCACACCAAAAGGAGCCGAGTTATTTAATGCCACAACCAAGGTATCCCAACTATCAGGAAGAGTACCAAGTAATAAGCATGACTGCAATTCATCACCAAGATCAATCTCAAGATTTGTCAATTGATTTACAACATCTTGAAATTCACTCAAGTGTTCCGCCATGTTACTCCCCTCCTTGTATTTCAAATTCACAAGTCGCTTAACTAGAAGAGCTTTATTTTGTGGAGTTTTTCTCTCATAAAGATCTTGTAATTTCTTCCACAAAGTGTCCGCCCTCGTTTCTTGAGCAACATGATGAAAAACACTATCATCAATCCATTGTCGGATAAACCCAACTGTTTTCCGATTCATTCTCTCCCATTCTTTGTCTTCCTTATCTCCTTTGGCTTCATCACCCTCACTAGGATCAAATAAGTCTTTGCAATATAACACATCTTCCATCCGAGGCTTCCAAATAGAATAATTCGAGGCATTTAACTTAAACATGGTGCTGCTGGTTTCTTCCATTTAACACTAAAATTCAACCGTGCTCTGATACCACTTGTTGGGGAGAACCCGGGTACAACAATTCACCACGGCCAAACTCAATCCAGGATCAATTTCTCCCCCGAAGCTAAATCAATTAAAATTTTCTTAACCCCCAGCAACAACCAGCAATGTATAGCCTCACAAAATGCAAATATAACGCCGAAATGATAAGTAGACAAAGCAAATAACGACACCAAAGATTTAACGTGGAAAACCCGATGCGGGAAAAACCACGGACCGCCCAAAAACATCCACTAATCACCAAGAATAGCAGGATACACAAAGTACTCTTCTCTAGTCACACACTAGAGTCTCAACATCAACATTACAATCATCTTCTTCTCACCACATAGGTAGACAAACAAGTTTGGAGCAAGAAAACCTTAACCGCAACTGGAGAATTTGGAGACAGTTCTCGACGAACAAAAACTATCAACTCGTAGCCCTCGGTCTCACGAACAACATACTGAAATTTGAGCCGATTCCGACAATATTTGGCCTTCGAATCAAAGCCGCAAAGTTGCAGCACTCTTCCTTTCTTCTCTTTCTCCTTTGCTGCAGTTTTCTTTTCTGGTTTTTCTCTCTCCTCTCTTTGGACGCACACCCCACGTACGATAACTCCCCTTCTTTATATTCTTTTTCTTTTCTTTTGTTCTTTTTTTTTTAATACTGGCTGGGCCCCACATGAAGGTGGACCCAGCCAACATAAAAGCAGGTTAGAAATTTGTTTCATTAAGATGAGTTTGAGTCGACACCAATCATCTTTTACATAACTCTCTTTCCCATTTCAGGAGGATCGCGACACAAAGCAGTTATCATCAGCCTAAGTACTATTGCAGGGATTATGTTCTTTGCAGTATTTGTTTTTGTTCTTTGCAAATGGAGAGCTAACAAAACAGGTACTATTGAAAAGCTATATCAGTGTTGTCAGAGGATTGTGCACGCTATGAAAAAAGTAAGCTAATTCTTCATCAATGATAAACACAGGAAACTTGAACAAAATTCGAAGGCTCCCTGACTCAGTAGATACACCTGAAAAATCGACCAAGCTGACACAAGGAAATGCATGGGAAGAGCAGTTGAAGCAAGATGATTCACGGGAATTGACCCTCTATAGTTTTGATAGCATACTACTTGCTACAAACAAGTTCAGCACGACAAGTAAACTCGGGCAAGGAGGGTTTGGCTCTGTTTATAAGGTAAGACCATTCTGCAGGACATTGTTAATGAAAATATTTCAAGGTCTAAAAGCTATGTGAATTGCGAAACAGGGGAAGCTGAAATATGGGAAAGGGGTAGCTGTGAAAAGACTTTCCAGTACCTCAGCCCAAGGCGTTGAAGAGTTCAAGAATGAGATCATCCTTATATCGAAACTCCAGCATCGAAATCTTGTTAAACTCGTGGGTTACTGCATTGAAGGAGAAGAAAAGATTTTGTTATATGAGTACTTGTCGAATAAAAGCTTGGACGCCTTTCTTTTTGGTTTTTTTTTTTTTTTAATCTCGGAATAACTATTTTTCTATAATGTATTTTCTGCCATAGCATTAAAACTTGAAAACTATTCTTGTCTGTCATGTTTGCTAGATTCAAGAAAGAAGGCAGAACTTGACTGGGGCAAACGATTTCAAATAATTCAGGGGATTGCAAGGGGGTTGCTGTACCTCCATCGAGATTCTTGCCTTAGGGTCATACATCGAGACTTGAAAGTAAGCAACATTCTCTTGGATGAAAAGATGAACCCGAAAATATCAGATTTTGGGCTAGCACGAATGTTCGAGGGCACTCAAGTTTTGGTGAACACTCAAAAAATTGTTGGAACACTGTAAGCTCTCCAGGCCTATTTGAATTATCTGTTCATTGAGTCAATCTCTTCAAGCAGACAGAAATGATTGATTTACCACAACGAACATCTCTGTTCATGCATGTTTTATCCCCATTGTCTATCAGTACAATCAAAGAGTAGATAACATGTTTAACTTAATTGCAGTGGCTATATGTCTCCTGAGTACGCCATGGGTGGAATATTTTCCGAGAGGTCCGATGTCTATAGCTTTGGAGTGTTGCTACTGGAGATAGTAAGCGGCAAAAAGAACACAGCCCTGTATGACCAGGGACATCTGAATCTCCTTTCCTACATAAGTCCCAATTTCCAAACTTAATCAATATCGTAAGTTTGCTGCAATATTATGACAATGTTCTCACTTACAGGCATGGCAACTGTGGAGTGATGGCAAAGCATTGGACCTAACGGATGTAGCAATGGTTGTTAGCTCTCCTTTGGAAGTAAAAAGATGCATCCATGTTGGGCTTCTCTGTGGTCAGGACCATGCCACGGATAGACCAAACATGTCGAATGTAGTTATGATGTTAAGTGGCGAGTCAGATCTTCCTCAGCCGAGGCAGCCTATATTCACTTTCCAAGCCGAAATGCCAAATCGTTCTATTCTATCACAGCAAGAAAGCATCTGGTCTGTTAACACTATCACTAATACAATGGTCGAGGGAAGATGATGACTATTTATTTTCATTTTTATTTTCCCTTTTTTGGAGATGACTTTATTGTTATTTTTTGAGATTTTAGTGTTAATTCAATTCAAGGATGGCTTTAGTCCACTCTGAACAAAAGGTCGAATGGGCTGCTCCACTTTATACATGGATTTTAGGCTGCGAAGCAGGGGTTTAGAATGTATACTTTTTTAACAGAACATAATCGACGCAGCAATTTGTTCTAATTTACCGTAGCCAGAACTGTTGTTATAATTAGGGAGAACTACCAAGTAATTGTCATCACTCTCTCACCAGTTGCATTTTGAAGATTCGATTTCCTGGGTTTTTGGACGAAAGATATCATCACCAAAGATAGACTAAAGTCTCCCCCAAGAGAAGCATGAGCATTGGCACAGGATAAAGTATTTCCAGCTTCAGTATGATTCCCAGATATGATTTACCTTCTTCAGATTTGATAAGAAGTCATCTATGCCTGCGGCAATTGAGTGTCAGCTAGGGATCAATTCAATGACTGAACAATTCAATTCGGATAAGCTTTGCACGAAAATGGAAGGCTAATGTCAGCTAATGATCAAAATCGGAGCCATGTGATCCTTAAACTGAAGAGTTGAAGAGTTCCTGGTTTGCTTGGAACCCATATAATATCTAGCTTCATTGAACATTAAACTTGTGGGGAAAATTACCTTATTAATCCTAAACCTATTGTAGAAATGCGAATTCAATCCTAAAATTTTCAATTTTGCAAATTTAGTCCCAGAGTAAAATTCCAATGTAGTCATTCTGGACAATTTTTGTTGGAAATTGCTGTCGTGTCACATAGGACGGCAATGACTAGATTACTACGTTTGTGATTTCTAGCAAAAATTAGCCGAAAAGACAAAATATTCTTCGCAAAGGTTAAATTAACAAAATTGAACAATTTTGGACGAAATTGACATTTGTATAACAGATTTAGGATTAATTGGACTATTTCCTCCGAACTTGTGTTATTGTATTGACAAAACATTTGGCCAACAAGTTTAATACGAAGCCGCTTTGACCCCTCTATTATTATTATTTGTACATTTTAAAGTACAGTCAACTTTGAACAACGGTCAAGAGAAGAACGCCGATTTTATCAGCTTCCCATCCAAAGAAAACAGTTTTTAAAAGCCGACATTTGACTCACGATGAAGCTTCTATTGCATAATCCAGACTGACTTGTCAAACTACAATGACATCCTGATCTCTTGGCATTCTGGAAATGCATATGAACTGGCATAGGCATCATCAGCTTCCGATATAAAGCTAATTTTGTACGATAACAAGACGTCTGAAGCTATCTCTAAGAGGATTTATGGCCTCACGCCTTTGGCAAAGCGAATTGGTTTGCAGAAATCTCGCCTTCCTGTCAGATCTTTAGGCAAAACCGAAAGGCAAAGAATCGGGAGCCTCTTAACATTCTGAAGTAAGCAACAACCAAACACAGTAGGCTCCTATTACAGTGTTGCTTAAGATGTGTCTCTACTCTTCCTTGGTCATGGTCTTCCTTCTTCAGGCACATCATAGCACTGCAGTTTATGACAATACTGCAGCCGAACCACTCTTTCAGAACCAAACTCTTGTCTCCTCTGATCAAACCTTTGAGCTCGGTTTCTTCACCCCCAACGGATCAGCTAATCAATATGTGGGCATATGGTACAAGAATGCGACTCCTTCCAAGATCATCTAGGTTGCCAATAGGGATACGCTTGCATATTCAGATCAACCGGCAAAATTAACGATAGGCAGGGACGAGAATCTGAAGCTCGTGGACAAGCAACAAAAGGTAGTTTGGTCCACCAATGTTTCTGTCCAGTCAAACTATACTACAGCAATGCTTTCAGATGTAGGAAACTTTGTTCTACAAGACGGGAATTCCATTGAAATATGGGCAAGCTTTGATGATCCAACTGATACTTGATAAAGCTAGTTTACCACCTAGAAGGGGGTGGATGGGTGTTTGAAAGAAATCTTAACAAATAAAATAAATTGCTTGCAAAGTCTTGATGAAGATCAGAATTATGGATTCCAGACTTCTAAGATATTCAAAAAGTGTGCAGCAGACTTTAAATGAAGGAGATAAAGAGAGAAAGGTGCACACGAATTTTATAATGGTTTGGCTTAAATCAAGTCTACATTCACTTTCCCATACTCACAGCCTATCGACTGGATTCCACTTTATGATCAATCAAGAACTTATAACTTGGAGAGCAAACACTCAATAGTAGAAATTTTTTAACTCACTAAGACACTTTTTTTGTTCTCTCTCTAGATCACACTTTTTAAAGCTCACATATGAAAACTAGTAAAATGAGAGTAGCCTCAGACTTTGGAATCTCAAATTCACATTCACATTCACATTCACACACACTTCTAAACTGAATGAACCTCTTTAAATACTCCTCCACCCCATACTAGCCATTGATAATCTTTGGAGAAACTTTCATCCATTCAAGCTGTTAGACAAAATCAATTAAAGGAATCTTGTGGCTATTGAAGTTAGGAATATAATTTCTACTTGATTCTGGTCGCCCATACAATCAGAATCTTGATTTCTATAACTAGATGTTTCCCAAAAAGGAACTTGTCTTCAAGATAGATTTCATCAATTTGTGATTGATTCCATCAACGAATTATATAAGATAAGTGAAATCCTTCGCTAGAAAGCTAGACAATGTAGAATAATTTCATAATAAGTTCATTCTGGATCCATGTTGTATAATCGATAAGTTTGAATCTGTACTCTTTCTCATCCTGGACACAATCTCATTTTGGATTTCGTCAGAATGGGAAGTGCTTCTAGGATTGAATATACTTTGGCAAAAGCCATCGATAGATCCTCATAAACAACTTTAAATGCAATCTATTCTTAAGATGAGAGTAAGAACCATAAAATTTTGTTAACTTCAAAACTTGATAGGAGTTTTTTCAGCAATCTCCCAATTTTTTATAATGACAAAACTTTCATGTAGATTTAAGCACAATATCTACGTTATCCTGCAAAAGAGCACGACTTATGGAGTAAACAGTCATTAGAGAATAAGCAAACAACATAGATTAGATATAATATTTCTTAAAAGCAAACAACCACTTAAAAGTTTGCAAAAGTCTACAAAAAAAACTCACAATCACGTCAGCACACCAAGTAATTAAAATCTGCACAAAGTTTCTCCCTTTTTGTCAATATCAAGAGGATCCAAAAAGTCTACAGATTTCAAAAGACTCAAAAGACACAAAGATCAAAGACAGGTTCCAAAAAAGCAGGTGTTTCCAGGAAGTCGGACAAGAGAAAAATCTTCCAAGTTATGTATAGTTTCCTCAAGCTTGGTCATGCATTGACCAAAGGTAGTTTCAATCTTAGCCAAATCCTGGATAGCTTGTTGCTTGTTGTTCTGAACATTTTCCGCAAGAGACTGAACTTGTCCACTCAAAAATTGAGTTGTGGTAGCAAGAGAAGCGTTCAACTTTTGTAGTTTGACCTCCATGCCATACTGCTGTGTTTTGATCTCCAAGAGAAGTTCAACTATGTGAGGATAATTTGTATCTAGTTCGGTCTGAGCACTAGCCTCCACAAAGTGAATTGGAGGAATATCCAAACTTGAAGGCAAATCAATGTGTACCTTGGAAGTATTAGCCTCCCCTTGAACATTAGCCCGCTGTTCCTTATTGCCAAAGGAATCCTCAGGGAAATGGGAGGCATAGATGTCATCCACAATTGGTAGAGAACGACTGATGCCATCACTAAGAATTGGTTCTACATGCTTCTCCTGAGGAGTTTTCTCAACAACTCCCCATGTTTCTGTGCCATCAGTCTAAGCAACCAGATAGCCTCCTGCTGTATCACGATCCTTTCCAAATTCGTGCTATTGCGGTTCTTCACCATCTTGTTGTGGATTGTACGTACACCAGCAATTGAAAATCAACAATTCTTTAATGATTTTCAAGAAAAAAAGTTATTCTCCATTAAAAAGCTTTCAATCAAGCAAACATACTCTTTCGACTAAAAAAAAAAACATACTCAAAAAGATGTCTACTGCACTTAAAAATTATGGTGTAGGTTGATTCCCTATTAATTTTTGTATCGAATTTTTTCTTTATATTAATCATAAATCTTTTTTATTATCAACATTGTTGAGAGACTAGATAGTCCCTGTAAATTGTACTTTTGCACCATGTCTCATATAGTTACACTATGCTTCACTGATAGTAAAAGGAGATTTACAAATTGACCAACTAATGTAATTTACCTCCCTCCATTTCTCACCCACTCAAATTTTCACTTCGAGCAGTGGCGGATTGAGACCGCATCACCCCAAGATGTCGATTGGAGGGTTCGAAATAATGCACGTGCTTCAACTACAATACACGTCATTTCCATAATTGTTAGCAGTAAATGGGCGAGCCATCGGTCCGCAAAAAGGGAAAGAGGAAGTGGCCGAATGGATTCGTATTCGATCGAAGTAGTGTTCTAAGATCTTCAATCTTACTTCTTATCGAAAGGGATTGTTATTGATAAGATAAGGTCGAGTCCAATGTAGTCAAGCAATTAATGGCGCATTTGATAACCATTATTTCTCGAGAAAAATTTCTGTTGAGAAATAGTTTTTTCTGATTCTCTTCTTTAGATGAGTTTTTGAGCATTCGAAGGTGTTTAGTAACTGCATAAAATTTCAATTCTCGGAATAAAAATTCGTTTGACACAGCCTTAAAATTTTTATGACTTCAAATTTATTTTAACTTTTTAATAACTTCATTACATTTTTTTCTTCTTTTTTTTCATTTCAAGTCAGGCAACCTCATTAAGATGCTGGCCGATGGAACATCTCTTAATTCAATCCATTTCACATTTCACCATATCACAATCTTACATTAAGGTACACTTGTATCATCACTAGCACACATATACTTTTCCACATAGCATACTCACATGCCAATCACAATACCACGCCATGTACGTGACAGAAATGCCCTACATAGTCATCTTCACTAACTACACACTATTCCACATACACAGCAAGCATCACTCGTGCACAGCCATCAAACAAAGGTCCACAGCACACTAGGCTCACAACAATCACAAAATACGAGTGTTTCAGCAAGAGGAACGTCAAAGATACCAACTAGGCCACCAAAAGCAATTACTATTGTGCGGCTTTATAATTAATTCCAGAAACTTAACCAAATAAGTCCGAAATATTCTCAAATTTTAATATGTTGTATTCATCACTTAAATCAACGTTTTTCATGAAGAAAGCCTAACCTAGTTCCTTTTAGATTAAGAGTAGTAAATTGCACAAAATAGCCACAACTATCCCAGCAACTAGATTATACATCCTTAAAAAAAGAAATTACCATACCATTTTGATGCCCAAAACTCGTTTATTTGCTCTGAAATTTAACTATGTTGTACTTTAAGATGTGCTGAACAACTTTTATGCAAAAATGATTTTAAAAATCGAATCACAAGATTTTCTAAAAACTCAGCTAAAGGAAGAAGAAGAAAAGAAAAAGTTTGATTCTAAAATTGTTCCTAAAAACAAAGAAATGGCTTTTTTTTTTTTTCAATTTTGTTCTAAATCTATTATCATGAACAACAAAGTTTTTAAACGTAATTTTTTTCTTTTTTTATGGAAAATAAAAGAATAAAATTAGGTATTATTTAACACATCACCAACTATGCCCTAAATAAGATGGTCATCTTTTTTTGGCCGGGGCCACACCGGGTCCCCAACGGAAGACACAAACGTAATTTCTGCCCCAACCGCTACGCCGTACGCGGCCCCAAATGTGGCGTCGGCGGCGTTATTAATCGCCTCAGCTAATCCACACGCAACGCATTCTCTCTCTCTCTCCCCTCTCTCTGCAGTTCCCACGACGGCGATCTTCACGACGACCCTGCCGCGTCCTCTCTTCCCTCTCCGTAAGCTCTCTCTCTCTCTCTCTCTCTGGGGCGAAAGATGTGATCTTTTGGGCGCCTGGGCTTTGATTTTTCTTGTGGGTGGGAAAGATGTGATCTTCTGGGCACCTGGGCTTTGATTTTTCTTGTGGGTGGTGATGATGTGAGCTGAATCGCCAGTTGCGGATGAATCTTGATCTGGGCTATTATAGCTCCGATGACATGTGACGATGGTGGTGATGAACGTTGATGGTCGTGAGTTTTTGGGGTGCATAGGACGCGGTTTGAGATCGAAAGGCATCTCTTTTGGGTTTTTTTCTTGTCTCATGCTTCTTATTGAAATCAATATCATTGCACTTTGCTACGTTTAGCTAGAGGGTTCGCGCTGATGGTGTTTCCGAGTGGCGATGGGGGTCGGCCTTGCTTGCTTGAGATCGCATTGCGAGGTTCTTGATTTGGGCATTGGACCCTCGGTTCTGTTTTGCTTTTGCCCTGGCTTGTGTGCTTTTCCCTGAAGCGATGAAGCTTTGTGAGTTGTTGCCATCTGGTTTTGCTTGATCATGTGCACAACCATGTGGTTATCGTATTTGTGTTTGTCGAGCGTGTCGATTTTTGGTGTTTCTAGCGAGATAGTAATTTGTTTTCTTGGCATTTGTTTTATCGGTGAAGGCTTGGTTTTTGCACGTGTCCTGTTATCTTCTCCAGTCCTCCGCCCCTGCCAGGAATTCCCACTTGCTCTCTTGATCCCCTTGCGTAACGAGTAAATCTGCGCGCCAATTTTATCCACCTGAAATGGAGGTGAAGCTGTGGAATGACAAGCGCGAAAGGGATATGTATGAGAACTTTGCTGAGCTCTACGCTATAATTCGAGCCACCGAGAAGTTAGAGAAGGCGTATATTCGTGACATAATACCACCATCCGAGTACGAGATCGAGTGTCAGAAGCTCATTACACATTTCAAAACCCTGGCCTCCACATTGAGAGACATAATTCCGAGCATTGAACGGTTTGCTGACACTTACAAGATGGATTGTCCTGCAGCCATAAACCGCCTGGTGGTGTCGGGTGTCCCCGCCACAGTGGAGCATCGGGCTGCAGCAGGTACATCTTCAACCACCTCAGCTGCCATCGTTGCGGAATGCGTGCAGAACTTCATCACAGCAATGGATTCGCTTAAATTGAATATGGTGGCTGTGGATCAGGTGCATCCACTGCTTTCAGATCTCTCTGCTTCTCTCAATAAGCTGACCATACTGCCTCCAGATTTCGAGGGGAAGACAAAGATGAGGGAGTGGATCTCAAGGCTCTCCAAGATGGGGGCAGCAGATGAGCTAACAGAGCAGCAGGCCCGGCAACTCCACTTTGATTTGGAGTCCTCATACAATTCATTTATGGCAGCTTTGCCCAATTCCGGTACTTGATATCTTTTGGCTTGGAAAAACAAGCGGGGCGGTTTTCTCCTTCTTGTGGATAATAATTACACACTTGGACTACTCTCAGATGTACAAAATGGTCGCTCCTCTTGTATCATAACATTAGAAAGCGATCACCTGGATGGCTTTAATTTTGTAAAAATGTGACCGTGGAATGATGGTATTATTGATCTAGAAGCACTTCGAGATAGTTTTTTTTCTTCTGATGCTTGCATGAGTATTATTATGGGAGATGACCGATGGACTTTCTATATGGATAAAATCCTTGTCTGAGTGCTGAAACTTGTGGTACTTGTCTTTCAGGAGAATCTTGGCTTCAGTTGAAGTCATTATACCAAAAGAAAATTAAATTCATAATTGGTCGTTCAACAAATCCTTGAGCCCGGTAGTTATCCTTAGTTCATAGGTTACAGGGGTGTTGACATGCTGCTTATTTTGAGTCTTTCAAATGTCTGTAAGTGTTGTACTTGAGGTCTACCAGAGCTCATAGACGTTTTCATCAAAATCACAAAGGATTAGTTTGCTTATCTTGCTTTAAACTGGCTTTGGATGATAGTTAACAGGTTATTATTATATATTGCAATTATAGGAAGCATTGGTCTATTACCTACAAGATATAACGCCATCTTTTACTTGATGCTCCGGATTTACATTTATTGATAAGGGAGGCTATAATTCTGCATCTTGTGGTAATTTGTCTTGTCAAGGGCAAGAAAAACTATCGACTGACTAAAGCAGCAGAGGAAATGCTCTGCATTTATATTCTGATCGACTTGTATCCATTTGTTTCTCTCCGCCATGGCAATAGCATTGATAACTTTTTACTATCACCCAATATCGCAGTAGGCACTTTGCTTTACTAGGGTGGTTACTGCAATTTGATCAGTAGACTGATCTTTTATTCACTTAAAACATGTCATTTTTGTTCATATCTCAGTCGTTGGCTTCAGTGACTTCTCTTCTGGTTCTACCAGATAAAAGTTCAACCTGGTAAAGAAAGAGGAGATGTGATTGAATGCGAAATGTCAAACTTCCATATTTGCAATAGCAGGATAATACAGAAATTCAGATGCTCGGTCCATGTTTAGTTGGCAAAGAATTGTACAAATCAGGTTATCTAGGGAATTGCTGTAGGAGAGGGGACGAAACAAATAAAATTAGACAGAGAAAAGAGAAACGGAGGAAGAAATGAAGAACAGACTATAATGGACCTTCCATGTGTGAGAAAATCCTTAGCTGATTTTCTCCCCTTGGATTCTGCAAAACTCCGGCACACGACTTAACTGGGTCGCACTCACATTCCCTTTCTTCTTGTTTCTGTTAGTGACTAATTGATGTTAAGATTGGTATTATCAGGAAGCAGACTATAACAGCACCAAGAATAATGGCAATGCACGTCCACTTCCTAGAGCTTTTCTTATATTCCTTGGCTACTTGAAGGTGATCTGCTCCTCGCCTCACAAACGAGCTGGCCTGAAGAACCTGAGACTCAATATCATTGAGCTGGTGACCTTGTGCCTCCACCAGTGCAGCCATATCCAAGAATATCTGGTGCAACTCTATCAGGTTCTTCTCTATCTCCTTAATTGCATCACGCCTTTCTTGAATCTCTGATATCGTGTCCAAGATTTGACCCCTCCCTTGTTCCTGAATTGCTTTTTGAACTATACTCTCACTTTCTCCACTTGATATGAGGTTATCAATGGTCTCTTCGTCTGCCTTCTGTCCCGTGATTGTGAAGTACCTTCTTCCCACGGTTTCCTTATATTCCGCATTCATTTTTGCCCTTAACTCCTGAAAATCATCCATCATATCTTTGAGCTTTTTCCCCAGCCCAATAACCACCGAGGTCCGGGTCCGGTCTGCTGATGAACCAGGGCCACACCCTGGAAGATTCCTGTGGGCCACATTGGAACGTTCAAGGGCTTCGAGCTTGCCTTTGATGATTTTGACTTGTTTCAAGGCCTGTTGCACGTCCGAGTCCATACAAGCCCGGACCTGCTTGATTGTTTTGCCGTGATGGATGGCTTTGCTCTCCTCATTCGATTTCTGCAATCTCTTGTAGAGTTTCTCGACCTGAGCCATGTCCTCCTTCACTCTTTCGACATCTTCAAAGAAATTGTCAAGGTTGACAGTTTCCTTCTTGGAATCGGTGTCATCTAGGTACACCTGCTCCTTCAGGTCGCTGTATCGCTTGAACGAATTGGAGAACAAATCATTCATCTTCACCAAGCCTTTTCGTCACCCTCTCGCGCCCTTTCTTGCGATGGAGTTGATCTGAGTGTATTCTCAACAATGCAGAAATTTCAGAGTAACTAACTGTGCACAGCTTGGGGGACCGTAGGAAATGATCCTACTCTCCACGTTCTGTATTTATGCTGCTCTAGGAAGAAGGATGAAAGAACAGAACTATCACCAGGCAATGCAAAATGGGAGAACGTTAAGCTGCTTATTCTTTTCAGTTTGACCAACTTAAGGGATCTGAAGTCTGCTTAAGGAGGTTTTGTGGGTGACTTGTGAATGCGTGGGCATACACCCTTTGGAGATTGCAAGAAATAGATGGGGAAGCAGCTAGGATTGACTTGGTTGACCCCCTAATGCTAGCTCATAGCAATACAAGTTCACACGTATAATGTCAACTCTCTGAGAGGAAAAAGCTTCAATGTGGGTCGTGTAGGGCATTAACAGTTCCTGGTCAGACCACCGAAACCTTAGTGGGGCTTATGTTTCTCTGCTGACGGCATGTCTTAAAGATGCGGTACCGAAACTTCGTGAAATCTAGGCTTTGATTCGTCAAGAAATTCCAAAAAAATCTTATGCTGCAGCTGGCTAAGGAAATGGTAATTGCCTTCTGATCTTCAAAACAACTTGAATGTACTTCGGTAAATTATAGTGTCCCTCTCCTGAGACTGGTTTGGGTTCATGCTGACTTACAGGACGCAAAATTCGGAGGTTAGGTCCTGTTGAAGGAAAGCGACTTTTCGACCAGTTGGATCGTGAAATTTGGACGCTAATGTGCATTGTCTATGCTTAACGAATTGGAATGGGTGTGACAATCCACTTTCCGAAGTGGTCAGATCCCGACTTTGATCGTCATGAATGAGAACGTAAAGATGCGCGTACTAAGTTTTGGAAAAATGTAAAGGCTGAAAAAGGGTCGATAGGCTGATCAAGAATCTTTTTGAGAGGGTGATATACGGATCGCATTTTATGTGAAGGATAGATGAATCTTCAGTGGCTATACTCATCGTATCCACCGTGACAATCTTCAGTGGTTATACTCATCGTATCCACTGTAACTTGGTCACGGCATTATCACTGCAAACGCCCGGTTTTCTCTCTTAAAAACTACAGTGATACAGGATCGCTCCTCCGAGACTTGATCCACGAGTCCGATTTTATCTGAGCCAATGCATAAAAACAAATCGCTCACGCCTCCCGCAACATGTATTAATTTCTACTCTTGAAAGGTCAGAACAATGGGCTGGTTAGGTCCCCGTTGCTTCAAGCAAGCACCGCAACGACCACTCAAGAAGGAAGAAAAAATTGTAAGCGTATCAGTTTAGCTCTTAAAAACTCCGGAAATCAGCTGATATTACAGCGACAGGGGCAACAATATCGTGTATAAATTAGCAAAATGAATGGACTTTTAACCATTCGGTCTAATTCCTACTCTCTTCCTATGTACAGGAACTGAAATAGCCCAATCTCAAAATGGATGAATGTACAACTACAAATACCTGTCACAAATCTGCCATGGAAAACACAGCAAAAACCCTACATCAGGATCAATACAGCGATGCGTATTAGGTACACAATGTTTTATTTATGCACCGTAGATGCCAAAGCTTTAGCTCGTTCCTCGTTGACCTCTTGCTGACCACTCTCTACCGTGTCACTGACAAGCCTCTCGCCTCCATCTAGATCCAACACAGCAGATTCACCTGTGGAATTCCTGAAGCTGTCTTGGGTCAAAGCCCTCTGCCTGAGATATTTCTGGGTGGCATCATGTAGCAACTTCATCATACCACCAGAATCTGACCCAGGCGAGAGCTCCTCCTCGCGCTCTGGCTGAATATTAAGATCGATCTGACCTTTAAAAGGTGAACCCGAGCTTTTAACCCTGTTCATTTCGTCGTCAGAACCATCATTGCCCACCTTTTTCTGGCTTGGGCTGCCATTTGCAATGTTGTTATTGCACTGTGAAGGGTCGTCTTCCGGTGATTTTTCTGCAAGTGATAGGTTCTGATGTTGCAGCTTCTTGCGCGAACCTTCCGCTTCTTTCTCCGACTGTTTCTTTTCACGCCTCAGCATCAAGGTGCGGAAACGGCGCTTTACGGTCAGACAGACATTACATGTGCATGTTGGCTTGTGTTTTGGGCCCTTTCCACTGGGGGGTTGTATACAAACAATACACGAACACCCTGGTCGGTGTCGAGGGTGCTTTGTTGTGGCTTGAGATGATGAAGAAGATGATGGGAGCACCTCGCCTTCTCCTAAGATTGCTAGGTTGGCGAGAGTATGCAGCCCCTCCAATGCTTCCATATTCTCTTGTTTAGGAGCCTTGGCTTTCTTATAAGGTGCTGCACAACCACAATGATGGATTGATTACGAGGAATCAGATCAAAGTCAAAAAGACCACCAAACTAAGGTACAAGTAATTCAATATACCAAACTCAAGTCAATTTCCTACACATTAACAAAATTAAACATACCAGCCCATCCTTAGGGGAAAAATCTCAGTTGAATATGGTGAACTAGAATAAAGAAAAGTTAGGCTTGATGTAATTCCGTCACTTTGGATTTGGACCTTGTACTATTACTCAAGCCCTTCAACAGAATCCCAGGCAGGTTCTCTAATGAACCATATAGAAGTTTCCATCAATTTAGATAAATCAGGGTCAAAGGTCCCATGGCACCTTGCTTTGACCTGAGCTATGCAACAACCAAATACAACTGATCTGTGCATTGATGCTCCCCACTACACCGTTCACTTGGGAGTTCTTACTCCATATTACCAAACTAAAGGAAGTGAGTGGGCTACTGTCGAGGAATTTTGTCAGGCATTTCATACAAGATCCTAGAAATAGCACCCATCCATGAGGATCCCCACTATGCAATGGTTATTCATTGTTTGCAGCTCTCCTTGCTATTCTCCAAAGAGGCTTCTACGTCTCAAATCTGCAAGTTTTCCAGTCGCAGGAGGATAACTCGCTGCTAGGCCAAGGTCCATATACTGAGATCAGTTCTTGCGAGAAAAGCCTCATTTTTTGTTAATCTAGTCACTCAAGACAGGCTATCCCCAGATGACTCAACAATAGTACTATGTTCAGCACCCTTCAACTGCCATTAGTTTGACGGTAAAACGAATCCTGGGTTGTAAACAGTGATTAATCTGCATGAACCGTATTGCGTGTACTTATGCTAACAGGACATTAAATATTCATAATAGAAGACTCTGGTCTTCTTCAAGCAAAAAAAAATTTCTTTGCTCTCTCAGACTCCAAATAATATCATGAAACAAATAATAATTTTTATGCCTTGTATTATCTTTTAGATAAATAAGCACATGTACTAGCATACAGCTATGAATATGGCAAAAATACAATCGTTTGTGTTTAAATACCGGTTTGTGGCAAATTAATTTGCTTCTGTGCATTTTTGGCTAAGCCATGGAAAACTTCTCAAACGTATCCAAACTTCCCCTCCTTGAAGGATCTCTCATTTTCGTTTGCACATTGCAATATCGGTCCATTTCCCAGATTAAAATGGAGCACCATTCAAAGACAACATGACAAAGTCATAGGCCACAACAGAGGCAATCTGTAACCTTTATTTACTAAGAGTGTAGGCAGTCGTATTGTAATAATTTTTTGCCTACTTTAAACCAAAGTACAGGAAGTCTATCCATCTATCAGTGTCCCAAGCAAACCATACCTGGATTATCATCAGGTGGCATATCTTCAAGCTCTTCTGCTGTCAAGTCTTGATCCGCCGAGCAGGATGATCTGATGAAACATAATACTTAGTGCTATGGATTAAATAAGCAAGGTAATACACATATTTTTCTATCCAATGTGAAGGTTAAATGGCCAAATGACCAACTTTTAAAAGAGGGAAGACATTCTCTAATGAGTATGGCATAACAGGACCGGAGGCTCCAAAAACAATACCAGGAAAAAAGCTATAGATCAGCAATCAGAGAAGCATCACATCACTCAAAGCTCCCAATTAGTAAATAGAGTTGCAAATAGCTTATCGGTTCCCACCACAGAGTGAAAAGGACTACTGTAAATCTACAAGTCTAATGTATCCTACAACTTATAAATAAGAATAGGTTTCAAACAGCTCATGGGTATCATTAAGACTAGGGCATGACAGCAGTATAACCCGGATCGAGCGAGCCCCCTCATGACCCCTCGCGCGGACAAAAAGATTCGAGGCAACACGAAAATCCCCCCCAGCAACTGCGAACGACAGCAGAAAAACACGCAATCCGCAAAGCGGCGACGGGAACCATAACGCCTCCCTTCCTCCCTCCACCCCATTCCCGCGACTTCTTTCGGCGCAGCCGGGGAACGACGAATCGCGAGGATCCGCACCGGGGGCTCCTCCCGCGACGAAACCGCGAGATCGCAACGGAATTCGCTGAATCCATCGATCACCACCCCCGAGATCAACTCGACCGCGCCCAAAAAAAGAGAATGCAGAAAAGGAAACGGATTGCGATCGTACTCCGATGCGCACGAGGCAGGCGAGAGAGATCCCCGTATCGCGTTCCCTCTGCAAATCCGTGCGGCCGCAGATCGGCGACGAATCCCGCCGGCGAGATAGAGATAGAGAGAGAGAGAGAGAGAGGGAATTCGATATTTGGAGAGTCGCGACAGGTAGGGGTGTAAAAAAAAACGGACATTTCTTCGTCACGAAGCTTCTCAATCTTTTTAGATGAAGTACAGTGTTAAACCTGAGGCAAGCATATGGAATGGTGACATGAAGAAAAGTCCCCACATTTCTCTTTAGCTTGACTAATCGATTTAAAGCAGTTTCTTCTAGTGCTTGGAACCTACACGACATGACACGACATGTCGACACATCATTTCTTAAAAATAGAAAATTTCGACACGTTCTGACACGTTATATATTAAATATATTTTTATATATAAATACATAAATAAATAATAATAAAATAGCCTAGAATTAATTTACACGAAAAATATTAAATAATATCATTCATTATTTTAATTTGTTACAATAATACACAAAACTTAGAGGAAAAAAATATTGTTTAAAGAAAAATGCTGAAATGATATTTTTAAATTTATTTATTTGTCATATATAGCATTTTTTTATTACTTCTTTCATAATAAAAGACTTTTAAAAAAATAAAAAAATTCTAAAATAAAAAACTGAAAAAAAAATATTGACCCCATGCGTGTATATTTATAGCAATTTTATTACTTCTTTTATTATTCTTTTGGGTATACTTATATTTTTTTTTTTTTTGGTAAAGTGGGTATACTTATATTTTGAGCTCTCAAGTATTACAAATTTTTAAAATTGACCCCGTGCGTGTCAGAATCACATGTCGGAATTCTGGACTCGCGTGTCGGAGCGTGTCGGAGAGAGTTGACCACATGTCGGATTTTTCGACACTCGTTGACCGTGTGTCGGAATGTGTCGAGACGTGTCAGAGCATGTCGGACACGTGTCAGAAGTGTCGGATACGACACAAAGGCTTCCGGAGAGTGTCCGTGATACATAACTTGGAACTAATGCTACAACAAACTACCGTCCCTGTGGAGCGACCTTGAAGCCACAGAAGAGAAACTCGAGGGACTAGAGGAGACACTCGCACAGTATCGATCGATCAAAGAAAGGGAAAAGGCAACCCATTTTTTGCTGATTTTGAACAATTCATACCTGACTTTTCGTTCATAGATTTTGGCCATGGAACCGGTGCCGCCTCTTGGACGGATTTTTCAATTGGCCGTCCAAGAAGAGAGCCAGAGGCTCGCATCATCAAACTCAGCGAAAGGAGGAGAGAGTTTCGCCCTCGCAAGCCGCAAGGAAAGGAGAGATGCGGGAACGAAAACCCTAGCGTAGCACGAAAAGGGGGCGCAGGAAGAAGAGCTAGGGTTTCGGCCCGACACGCCCGACTTCTTAAAAGAGGAGGAATGGACGGCCCAGATCTCTCGCGCCGATCGGACGGTCCAAAAAGATTCACTTACTTGAGTGGATCGGACGGCGGAGATGGCTCGAATGGAAAAGGATCCGACGGTGGTGGAATTTTCTCAGCATTTGCAAAAAAATTTAATGCAAAAGGAAAAGGTACATTATATTGTGAGTTTTGTAGACGTCCACACCATACAATAGAAAATTGTTGGAAACTGCATAGTAAACCCAGAGAAAAAGGAAAAAAGAAGAAAATTTCTACAGCTTATCAAATCAGTGATTCTAGTGCTGATCGATCTATAACATATGAACAATATCAACATATGATGCAAGCACTACAGAAATTAGACACCTCAAGCAAGAGAGGAAATTTTTCAGGTCTCTCTCGTTGCCTGATTAATAATATTTCGAGAAAAGCTTGGATAATTTATTCTGGGGCAAGTGATCATATTATCTGTGAAAGGAGGTTATTTTCAGATATACATGAGAACCCGGATTTCCTTATTACTGTGCAATTACCCAATAGGAATGTCACTCATGTTACTATTACTAGAACAGTCAAACTTAGCCCATAAATCATACTCCAAAATGTCCTTTATGTACCAGAATTTCGGTTTAACATTGTTTCTGTGTCCAAAGTTTGCAAAGAAAATTCATGTCATGTCGTGTTTGATTCTGACACTTGCCTCTTTCTGGCCCTTTCGACTGACGGAGTGATAGGCTTGGGTAGTCTCTCTAAAGGACTGTTTCTTTGGACAAATTTCCCAAGTAATCTTGATTTGTTATCGTTTTGTTCCAATAAAACATCATTGTGTAATACAACTACCAATGATAAAAATTATCTTATGCATTCCCGATTGGGTCATAGTGCTTCATTTTCTCACTCTAAGTGTCAAATATGTCCCCTTGCAAAACAATCACGCATTCCTTTTCCTTCTAGCAAAAGCCGTGCCGATAACATTTTTTCATTGATTCATGTGGATGTTTGGGGCCCTTATCATACTTTACATCATGATGGGTCACGTTATTTCTTGACAATTGTGGACGACTATTCTCGTGCCACATGGGTTTTTCTAATACAGTCAAAGGGACAAGTTTTCTCACATTTGAAAACTTTTACCACCCTATCCAAGAACCAATTTGGGAAATCTATTCAGTGAATCCGGACAAACAATGGGAATGAATTTTTCAACAATGACTGCAATTTCCTCCTACCATCTCACGGATTCTCCATGAAAGTTCTTGCGTCTATACCCCACAACAGAATGGAGTAGTGGAGCGTAAACATCGCCACTTATTGGAAGTTGCACATGCGTTGAGATTTCAAGCATCTATTCCGGAACATTATTGGGGCAAATGTATAGTTACTGCAGCCTACCTCATCAACCGCATGCCAACTCGGGTACTCAATGGAAAAACTCCATTTGAGCTACTCTTCAAGAAGAAACCAGAATTGGAGCATTTAAGGATATTCGGATGCATGTGTTTTGCTACTATATTGGGCCCTCGAGACAAAATGGGCCCCCGAGCTCGACGTTGCGTCTTCATGGGCTATCCGAACCTACAAAAAGGATTTCGTGTCCTTGATCAATCGACTTTGGAATTCTTCGTCAGCAGAGATGTCATTTTTCATGAAAACGTGTTTCCTTTTCATGAAAAGGATTTTTTGGGAGAAATTCCAGGCACTTCCATACGTCCTGATGACTCCCCATCTATAGAAGAATCGACTCCTGGATATTTTCTGACAAGAAATCCATAAGTTGTTCCAATGATGAGTCCAATTTCTATTGAAGATCCTACACCAGAAGTTGCTATAGAAACAGTTCAAGAAAGTTTCCTAGTGATAGAAGCTCCTTCCAATGAGATTGGCATTATTGAAAGATCTTCCCCATCCTCTACTCTACCGCAAGCAAATCCTCCTCGATGATCTGGTCATTCTACACAACCACCAACTTGGACAAAGGATTATGTTTGTGCATCCCTCAACTCACTAGGTACCCACTACCCAATATCATCTTATGTTTTGTTTCATTGACTTTCACCGGAACATAGATGTTGTGTTAGTCGAATATCGGAGGATCTCGAACCATCCAGCTATGAAGAAGCAGTTGGCGATACAAGGTGGCAAGAAGCTATGGGAGATGAATTACAAGCTTTAATTGCCAATAAGACCTGGGATTTGGTAAATCTACCTCCGCATAGGAAACCCATTGGATGCAAGTGGAAATACAAGATTAAATACTGAGCCGATGGCTCCACTGAACGTTACAAAGCTCAGTTGGTGGCCAAAGAATTTACTCAACGGGAAGGTTTCGACTACCATGAAACATTTTCCCCAATGGCTAAGGATGTATATAAGGTCCTTTCTATCTATTGTAGCTATTAATGATTAGCCATTACATCAAATGGATGTGCATAATGCTTTTCTGCATTGAGATTTAGATGAGGAAATATATATAGATATCCCTCAAGGATTACAGAGACATGGGGAGAATAGAGTATGTCGTCTAAACAAATCCCTCTATGGCCTAAAGCAAACGTCTAGGCAATGGTACGCCAAATTTGCTTATGCTCTCACCTCTGCAGGCTTCAAACAGTCCAAATATGATTACGCCTTATTCACATGGACTCAAGGTATGTCATCTATTTACTTGATGATATATGTTGATGATATCCTTATCATGGGCAATGATAGAATTGCAATAGAAAATTTCAAGAAGTACCTGCATTTTACTTTTCACATTAAAGACTTGGGAGCACTAAAATACTTCCTTGGGATCGAGATTGCTCAATCTGATTGTGGGATTTCTCTTAGCCAACGGAAGTTTATGCTGGAAATTATTTCTGAAGCATGTCTTTCAGGATGCAAACCATCGGTTATTCCAATTGAGCATAACATAAAATTGACCACCAAAGATTATGATGTTGGAACATCTAAGAATCATGATCCCGTTCTCAAGGATCCTTCAAGTTATCAGAAGCTCGTCGGGAAACTCATATATCTAACTATAACCAGACCTGATATATCATATGCAGTGCAGACTCTCAGTTAATTTATACACAGTCCCAAATTGTCTCATATGAGTGCTGCTTTAAAGGTCATGAAGTACTTGAAAGGGTGTCCAGGACTAGGGATTTTCTTATCCAAAAAATGCAATATGGAAATGTCGGCATACTGTGATTCAGATTATGCAACATGTCCTATGAGCCGAAGATCCATTACAAGCTTCTGCATTAAGCTTGGAGAATCTCTTCTTTCATGGAGGACCGAGAAGCAGGCCACCGTATCATTATCTTCAGCTGAGGCAAAATATCAAGCCATGGCAAAGACTACTTGTGAGATTATATGGATACGGGGTTTGCTCCAGGATCTTGGGATAAATTTGAAGGGTCCGACAAGATTGTTCTGTGACAACGATGTAGCACTCAAACTTGCAGCTAACCCCATGGTGCATGAAAGAACGAAACATATAGAAGTGGATTGTCATGTCACTCGAGAAAAAAATTCAAAAATGGATAATTGAGACAAGAGGAATTGGAACGGCAGAACAACCGGCTGATATTTTTGCGAAGCCCCTATGTCAAAGACAACATGCATATCTATTGAGCAAGCTAAGTGTCTTGGACATCTACCAACCACTACCTTGAGAGGGAGTGTTGGAAGATATGCATTAGATCGGTTCTCGGAGATATGCTCGGAATCTCGCTTGATTATGGTTGTGCATAAATTAGTTAGGAATCGGAATCTGATTTTATTGTGATATCACAAAATATACTTTTACCTTTTTCTTGTATTATCTTTGTACTATAATTACAGAAGTTTGTACAACAGAAAATATAATGAGTACAAATTTCCACATCTCTCTCGTTTTCTTCAGAATAGTTCATCTTCTTTCATGAAAGAACAGAACTATCACCAGGCAATGCAAAATGGGAGAACGTTAAGCTGCTTATTCTCTTCAGTTTGACCAACTTAAGGGATCTGAAGTCTGCTTAAGGAGGTTTTGTGGGTGACTTGTGAATGCGTGGGCATACACCCTTTGGAGATTGCAAGGAATAGATGGGGAAGCAGCTAGGATTGACCTGGTTGACCCCTTAATGCTAGCTCATAGCAATACAAGTTCACACGTATAATGTCAACTCTCTGAGAAGAAAGCTTCAATGTGGGTAGTGTAGGGCATCAACGGTTCCTGGTCAGACCACCGAAACCTTAGTGGGGCTTCTGTTTCTCTGCTGACGGCATGTCTCAAAGATGCGGTACCGAAACTTCGTGAAATCTAGGCTTTGATTCGTCAAGAAATTCCAAAAAATAATCTTATGCTGCAGCTGGCTAGGGAGATGGTAATTGCCTTCTGATCTTCAAAACAACTTGAAAGTACTTCGGTAAATTATAGCGTCCCTCCCCTGAGACTGGTTTGGGTTCGTGCTGACTTACGGGACGCAAAATTCGGAGGTTAGGTCCTGTTGAAGGAAAGCGACTTTGCGACCAGTTGGATCGTGAAATTTGGACGCTAATGTGCATTGTCTATGCTTATTGAATTGGAATGGGTGTGACAATCCACTTTCCGAAGTGGTCAGATCCCGACTTTGATCGTCATGAATGAGAACATAACGATGCGCATACTAAGTTTTGGAAAAATGTAAAGGCTGAAAAATGGTCGATAGGCTGATCAAGAATCACTTTGAAAGGGTGATACACGGATCGCATTTTATGTGAATTTGAATTTTGGGATGCTTTGCTTGGGATCACTCTCACTTAGTACCCGTTATTTTTCTATGCCATTGACGTCATCGATGAATCTCGCGTCTTTAGAGCATACGAAGCATCGGCGAACAACCAGCTAAAATGAGAAAAGGATAGATGAATCTTCAGTGGCTATAATCGTATCCACCGTAACAATCTTCAGTGGTTATACTCATCGTATCCACTGTAACTTGGCCACGCCATTATCACTGCAAACACCCGGTTTTCTCTCTTAAAAACTACAGTGATACAGGATCGCTCCTCCGAGACTTGATCCACAAGTCCGATTTTATCTGAGCCAATGCATAAAAACACATCGCTCACGCCTCCCGCAACATGTATTAATTTCTACTCTTGAAAGGTCAGAACAATGGGCTGGTTAGGTCCCCGTTGCTTCAAGCAAGCACCGCAACGACCACTCAAGAAGGAAGAAAAAATTGTAAGCGTATCAGTTTAGCTCTTAAAAACTCCGGAAATCAGCTGATATTACAGCGACAGGGGCAACAATATCGTGTATAAATTAGCAAAATGAATGGACTTTTAACCATTCGGTCTAATTCCTACTCTCTTCCTATGTACAGGAACTGAAATAGCCCAATCTCAAAATGGATGAATGTACAACTACAAATACCTGTCACAAATCTGCCATGGAAAACACAGCAAAAACCCTACATAAGGATCAATACAGCGATGCGTATTAGGTACACAATGTTTTATTTATGCACCGTAGATGCCAAAGCTTTAGCTCGTTCCTCGTTGACCTCTTGCTGACCACTCTCTACCGTGTCACTGACAAGCCTCTCGCCTCCATCTAGATCCAACACAGCAGATTCACCTGTGGAATTCCTGAAGCTGTCTTGGGTCAAAGCCCTCTGCCTGAGATATTTCTGGGTGGCATCATGTAGCAACTTCATCATACCACCAGAATCTGACCCAGGCGAGAGCTCCTCCTCGCGCTCTGGCTGAATATTAAGATCGATCTGACCTTTAAAAGGTGAACCCGAGCTTTTAACCCTGTTCATTTCGTCGTCGGAACCATCATTGCCCACCTTTTTCTGGCTTGGGCTGCCATTTGCATTGTTGTTATTGCACTTTGAAGGGTCGTCTTCCGGTGATTTTTCTGCAAGTGATAGGTTCTGATGTTGCAGCTTCTTGCGCGAACCTTCCCCTTCTTTCTCCGACTGTTTCTTTTCGCGCCTCAGCATCAAGGTGCGGAAACGGCGCTTTACGGTCAGACAGACATTACATGTGCACGTTGGCTTGTGTTTTGGGCCCTTTCCACTGGGGGGTTGTATACAAACAATACATGAACACCCTGGTCGATGTCGAGGGTGCTTTGTTGTGGCTTGAGATGATGAAGAAGATGATGGGAGCACCTCGCCTTCTCCTAAGATTGCTAGGTTGGCAAGAGTATCCAGCCCCTCCAGTGCTTCCATATTCTCTTGTTTAGGAGCCTTAGCTTTCTTAGAAGGTGCTGCACAACCATAATGATGGATTGATTACAAGGAATCAGATCAAAGTCAAAAAGACCACCAAACTGTAAAGTACAAGTAATTCAATATACCAAACTCAAGTCAATTTCCTACACATTAACAAAATTAAACATACCGGCCTGTCCTTAGGGGAAAAATCTCAGTTGAATATGGTGAACTAGAATAAAGAAAAGTTAGGCTTTATGTAATTCCGTCACTTTGGATTTGGACCTTGTACTATTACTCAAGCCCTTCAACAGAATCCCAGGCAGGTTCTCTAATGAACCATATAGAAGTTTCCATCAATTTAAGACAAATCAGGGTCAGAGGTCCCATGGCACCTTGCTTTGACCTGAGCTATGCAACAACCAAATACCCCTGATCTGTGCATTGATGGTCCCCACTACACCGTTCACTTGGGAGTTCTTACTCCATATTACCAAACTAAAGGAAGTGAGTGGGCTACTGCCAAGGAATTTTGTCAGGCATTTCATACAAGATCCTAGAAATAGCACCCATCCATGAGGATCCCCACTATGCAATGGTTATTCATTGTTTGCAGCTCTCCTTGCTATTCTCCAAAGAGGCTTCTACGTCTCAAATCTGCAAGTTTTCCAGTCACAGGAGGATAACTCACTGCTAGGCCAAGGTCCATATACTGAGATCATTTCTTGCAAGAAAAGCCTCATTTTTGGTTAATCTAGTCACTCAAGACAGGCTATCCCCAGATGACTCAACAATAGTACTATGTTCAGCACCCTTCAACTGCCATTAGTTTGACGGTAAAACGAATCCTGGGTTGTAAACAGTGATTAATCTGCATGAACCGTATTGCGTGTACTTATGCTAACAGGACATTAAATATTCATAATAGAAGACTCTGGTCTTCTTTAAGCAAAAAAAATTTTCTTTGCTCTCACAGGCTCCGAATAATATCATGAAACAAATAAGAATTTTTATGCCTTGTATTATCTTTTAGATAAATAAGCACATGTACTAGCATATAGCTATGAATATGGCAAAAAAACATTTGTTTGTGTTTAAATACCGGTTTGTGGCAAATTAATTTGCTTCTGCGCATATTTGGCAAAGCCATGGAAAACTTCTCAAACATATCCAAACTTCCCCTCCTTGAAGGATCTCTCATTTTTGTTTGCACATTGCAATATCGGCCCATTTCCCAGATTAAAATGGAGCACCATTCAAAGACAACATGACAAAGTCATAGGCCACAACAGAGGCAATCTGTAACCTTTATTTACTAAGAGTGTAGGCAGTCGTATTGTAATAACTTTTTGTGTACTTTAAGCCAAAGTACAGGAAGTCTATCCATCTATCAGTGTCCCAAGCAAACCATACCTGGATTATTATTAGATAGCATATCTTCAAGCTCTTCTGCTGTCAAGTCTTGATCCGCCGAGCAAGATGATCTGATGAAACATAATACTTAGAGCTATGGATTAAATAAGCAAGGTAATACACATTTTTTTATCAAATGTGAAGGTTAAATGACCAACTTTTAAAAGAGGGAAGACATTCTCTAATGAGTATGCCATAACAGAACCAGAGGCTCCAAAAACAATACCAGGAAAAAAGCTATAGATCAGCAATCAGAGAAGTATCATATCACTCAAAGCTCCCAATTAGTAAATAGAGTTGCAAATAGCTTACCAGTCCCCACCACAGAGAGAAAAGGACTACTGTCAATCTACGAGTCTAATGTATCCCACAACTTATAAATAAGAATGGGTTTCAAACAGCTCATGGGTACATCAAAATTTATGGATGAACATTAAGACTAAGGCATGACAGCTGTATAACCCATTTCAAGGAAAGAGTGGAATCTACTGTACCTTTCTGGATCCCAACTGTTATCAGCACAAGTCCATTTTGAGGGAAGAAGGGCATCAGCTGGCAATTTCCTCCATTTCAAGCAGTCTTCGCATTGAGCCCATTGAATCTTTTTACTGATACACATGAAATACAAAAACATGCCTCAGAATATATTTGACCAAAACAAAGACAAACTGAAAACACTAACCATTTGAATATTACTTTAATATATAAAGTGATAGGGATTTCCTCTCGGCAGAGATAGCAGCATCCCAAAAAGAAATTCATAGGGATGATGAAGAGCTTAAAATCTCTCATTTTAGATAGTGATCCTTAAAAAATGCCACTACCGTTTGAGGTTTACAAGCTTTTATGCTAACTAGTATTTGATGCTAACTAGTTTCCATGCTTATCATATATATACATCCATAATCTCTAAACTACGTGTTCAGAACACCAACTCCATTTAGGGTGCGTTTGGAAAGACTTTTGGGAAAAATCCTTGAGAAAACGTAAAAGCCTTTGAATTAAAGGAGTTTTACAAAATAAATCTATTTGTGAAAGTCCATTGTAAAGTATTTTTATGCAAAATAGTGTTTGGGTAAATCAAATTTGCAAAAGACTTTTGTTATTTAAAAAAAAAAGAAAAAAAAAAAAGGAGAGTTGGCCGGATGAAGGGTACGCCGTCCGGCGAGGGGGAGGTGGCGCGGCAAAGGGCAGCATCTGGCTAGGGTCACCGTGCGGAGGACACAGCGACCCTCGCCGCGCCGTCGAGCGACCCAGGTGACCTCCGCGACCCAGATCTGGGTCGCGTCGAGGTCTCGGAGGTCACGCGCCGCGACCCAGATCTGGGTCGCGGCGAGGTCGTGGGTAGCCAGAGGTCGCGGCGACGTTGTGGGTGGCCTGGGTCGCTGCGACCTCCGGCAAGCTCCGCGACCCAGCTCCGCGACCCAGATCTGGATCGCGGCGAGGTCGTGGGTCGCAGGAGGTCGCGGCGACCGACCTCGCCGCGACCTAGGCAACCGACGCGGCCTAGATCTGGGTCGCGGCGACGGTCGCCGGGGTGCCGCGACCACGCCGGCCTCTCTCCAGCCCGTCGCCGACCCATCGCAACCTCGCCGGCCAACGTCAGAGAATCCGACGAAGAGGAAGATGAACAGTGCGACCGACCCTTCCGAAAATGCTGAAATGTAACAAGATTCAGACATGAACAGTATAAAGAGCAACTTTTGGAGCACTAAACAAAGTAGTTTGCTCATGTAACAAGATTCTGACATTAACATAAACAAAAGCAATGGTTGGAGCTTTACCCCACAGTATCCGTCCTAAAAACTGTTGGCTTCCCAAGTACTGGAGCATCCTGCCATAACAAACGTGTCAATTTCCAAACAAGGATGAAGCCTTTCCATGCAGCATAATTTATCCTGTGTTATATCTCAGAGCTAAAAGAGGCACCGCACACGACCCAACTTTTGGTACTTGCATACCAAAAACTTCATTCAATTCTTGGTCCCTTTCAGTTCACCCATACCACAACAGACAAAGTGCAGGGTATTGGTCAGCCAAGGTAATTAGACTCTCGGTAGTTCTGGCTTTCCAATAGAACTATTATTAGGTAGAGGTGGACTCCATCCTTTTGGTAAAGGGGAAAGCATTCATGTACATAGCCAATGTGTAAAATTGATAACAGTTCATTTCGTATGAAAGAACATGAATAAATATTTTACCTCATACTCCTCAAACTCAAAGCCCTCAATTACCACTACACTAGGAATGTGATTAGGAGGAGGAGGTGGACGAAGCAGTCCTTGAGCTTCTTCCCATGTTAGTTTCAGCTCTATAACGTCCTCATTTTCAATTCTCAGTCGCTTACTTTTTGAACCTAAGGTACTACTCTTCCGTTTTCTGGGCAAGGCAGATTTAGCCCCAAGAACTTCTTTTGCGATGTATCCAGATTTATCAACTTTAGACCATGAACTAGGATCTGCCAATTCAGCCTGCCAGAATGGTGAGAAAGGCTTAAAATTCACGGACTGCTTTTGGAACAAAAGATCCCAAATTTAAAATCTCAACCATTGAATTGTACTCACATCTTGCACAGTAATTCCATTGCTACTCTTAGCCGTTTCATTCTCCTGCAGCAAGACGAAAATAATAATTTACATTTCGATTTAATCTTGAGCATATTGAAACAGACATGCTATATAAAGCTTTTATTGCTTCTAGAATATCCAAAAAAAATTATCAGCATAGGATTCAGATAATCAATAGCATAACTAAGCAGCATAAACAACACATCCCATTTACATTGCAGGAAGCCGATAAATGATATCTCTGAGGTCTAGCATGTACACAAATAAAGCCAGGAAAAGTCAATTATTGTGTGAGTCCTGACCTGATCAGATGGGGGAGCAGTTGAAGCCTTTCTGAATCCCATGACCAATTTTCCCTCTGGTTCTAACCGACTAAATGTCACTGAGAGGGAACAAAATCAAATCTCAGTCCTAGAGCCAGAAGGATATAAAACTCAGAGTAATAAGGCAACGACATTTTGTCAGTAGCAGTAACCCTGGACAAAAGGTTTTGTCAACAGCAACATTGCTCCTACTCATTATGCCAGACAAGTCTTAGTAAGTGTTGTATCGCACTATCCAATCATGTAAAATTCCAAGAGAGTAAAATATCGAGATTGTTGCATCATATTCCGCAAGTTTAAGTATTTTACCTATGTCTCCCGCTTGCAACTGCATGGACTGTATGCATGGTGTGACTCCTTCCAGAACATACATTCTACTGTTATTATTGGGCCAGAATCGAAATTGAAATATCCACTCCGAGCCTTTGGCATCCTGAACTTTGAGTGGCAATCCTTCAGGCTGAGAAATAGGCGGAAAATAGGCCTGTACAGTTCCAAAATTTCACTTGTAAACTTTTTTTGCAATAAATAAAAACAAAAAATTTCAGAAGAGGTTCTAAAGGATAAACCACCCATTTTACAACTTCAGGAAAATGGAAAAACTGTAGAAAGTTCAAAAAATAAAAATAAAAATAAAAATAAAAAAGGGAGTGCAATGCCAACACCCAAGAACCTTGATGAAGATATCCTTCAAGATTCAAATCATAAACAAGAGATGATCCAAGTTTTTGAAAGGCAAGAGACATTCCAAAGTTCTCAAAAGCCCTTATTTATTTAAAATTGAAACAAGCACAAATAAATAAATAAATAAATTGTATTCTCATAACTTAAGTTTAGGGCCTGTTTGTTTGTGTTCTTTTTTTGTTTCTTGGAACACAATTTATGTTCTTTTGGTCCAGGGAACAAAAAAAGAATAGAAACGTATTTGTTTACAGTTTTGTTCCCGAGAACAAAAAATCTATTTTTTTGTTCCTAGGAACAAATTTGGAACAAAAACAAGAAATAAGAAAAACCTGTTTCTTGTTCTCAGAACCCTTCCAAGAAACAATTCTTCTCTTTTCCATTTTTTCCTTCTCTTTATTTTCTTCTTCTTTTCTTCTTTTTTCTTTGGCCGGTCACCGGCCTCGGCCATGGCCGGCGACTGACTGTCGAGGGCCGGCAACCTCACCGGAGCATCCCTGGCCCCGATGAAGCTCGGCCTCGCCTAGCCACCACTCGCATGGTGGTGGTCCGGTGAGGGCAAGATTTGGCCTCGCCGGATCTAGGTGAGCTCGAGCTCATCGGATCTGGGCGAGACCGAGCCTCGCCCAACCAACGCGAGGCCGCTGGCCAAAAGGAAGAAAAATAAAACAAAAATAAAATAAAAAAGGAAAAAGAAAATAAAAATATTAAAAAATTAAAAGAAACAAGAAAATTATACAAGTTTATCAAACGTGTTTCTGTTCTTTTTTTATTCCAAGAATAGAAATTTTGTACAATTACCAAACACTTTCTTCTATTCAAAAGTTGTTCTCTAAAACAGAAATAATTTATTCTATTTCTATTTTCTGGAACAATTTTTTAACAGAAAGATTACCAAACGTGCCCTCAGTATTATCTAGACTAATTCTTTATCACATGGCCCAAAAATGGCTAAACCCTACTGATTTTTCACATTGGTGTTTATCATGCTATCTGTTGGCAACTTTAGCAATTTTGACATCCTTTGATAGGACAAATTAACAAAAATGACTCAAATAGAATTACAAAACTCTCTAACAGTGTATGCGAGCCTTTTCCAAAATGGCAAGTTTTCAAATCATCAAACAAACTTCCATTGTGTGAGTACAAATCCCCACCTTAATTCTTTATGGTCAGACCTCATTGTAGCTTTTTTTTACAACTTGAATTCCATTGCCGAGGGGAAAAATGCAAAACCACCCTATCCAATTTTGGATCAATTGCTATTTTGCCCCCTGTTCTTTTAATTTTTCAGTTATCCATTGTTAAAATTTACTGCAAATAGGCACCCAGATCATTAAGTGTCAAGAGTACCCTTAAAGTCATTGCAAAATCCCTCTTGGACTATTAATTAGATGGAATCAGCTCATGCTCCCTTCCTTAACCGAAATATCTCCATAGTTTCCAGTAATCTCATACATCTTTAGATCTGTGGACCTTAATACCTTGGTCAATTAATATATAAACTAATGATACACCTTGGGCTGCCGTCTTTGGCAACCCAAAATAAAGCAAATTTGAAGATAAGTGTTGGCCAACAGGTACTTCATTTGACAAAAAAGAGGAAGAAACTGCAATGTGTCTTCTAAACTTTCCATGGACAAGAACCTTTCGAACTTTGACATATGTTCCATAGGTCCAAGCTGGGTCATTGTGGGGTCTATTAAGCAAGAGCTATGAGCATGGAAGGGTATTCAGATCACTTGTCACAAGATAAAATGGCTTGCCTCAATTCCCATTTCTGTTTGCCCAGTGGCCTAGCAAGACCAAAACAAGAGGCCCTTTGAAGGGGAAAAACCCTACTATCCAAACACTGATTGAAAATTGCTTTGAAACCATATACTTCTGGTATTGTGGGGAATGGGTTGATTTGAATTAGAGGTATAGTGGGGATCTACACTTGATACAAATGCTATAAATTATGCCGTATATTTATTGTCTTGTATAAGAGCTCTCATTTGGCTTTGATCTTTTCTCATAAGGGTTAGCATCTTCTTGATGCAGTTAATTTTTCTTGACTTACAGGGGAAAAAATGTAATCCTATGATTCTTCAAATGGCATAGAGGTTGCATCGTAGAACAATCCTTCTAGAAGTAAAACAACTTTGAGAAGTTTGACTAAGTTAAATATTAGGATCAGCTTTTCTATTTCTTAAACGATTTAAAGACACGAGGGATTAGTTGCAGCAAGATAGGAGGCAATTTGCAATTGACCACAGTTGAGAGAGGTTACGTACAATTTTCCCCAATTATGGAAAATAAAACGATTTCAAAAGGAAAATGTTAAATATAGAACTACAGGTCTTTTTCTTTTGGCAGGGCTTCAGAAATACCAATCTTTCAAAGACTATTTGAAATGCCATGATTTTTCTTTGCTTGATTTTTTTCCCTTCTTATGTTCGACTTTATTCTTATCAGTCATTGTGCGCAAACAAGTCCAAAGTTACTACTGCAGATATGTCATATCAAAAAACCAGCAGTTCGCCTACTTAATCCTCTAGGGCCCAAATAACTGAATTTCCTTCCCACTTATTGATCAGTCCGATCTAAAACTCGTAATGATGAGTGTAATCTCACAAAAAGTTCATAAGCGATTATTAATAGAGTTGAAACAGCCAAATTCTGACAGGTCAACATAGATTTATACCTAATTGCTCCATGTATAGTTCCTCTAATCACCTTTATTAAACAAACTAGAGCCAACCTGGAGTAAATTGAAACTATCTAAGAGCCTGCGAGGGAAGTGAAAGAAAAAGGACTTGTTACATCCTTCTCATCATATTTTACTCTCTTGTCAAATGGTGGACAATCCTACTGCTTATGGGACTGTGATCGAATCTGCTATAATTGTAATTTTGAAAAATCATGTACGAAAAATCCCAGATGACAATTTTTTTTCATGTTTTGCGGCATTAATGTTGAATAAAGGTCAAAGTCCAAATGCTCAATTAAAAGCCAAACACTAAAGACATCCCAATCACCTCACCTCTAAATTTGGTTCAATAAGCAAGCTCAACCACTAGTCTAAAGCAATAGAGGAACTGCTTAAATAATGGCTACGTCCATCACAATGGAAAAATTCCCAATCTCTCTTCACTCCTTGTAAAGCAGGAAGTTCAATTTTATAGTTCTAGTTTATTGGAAATGTTAGAAACAGTCCTTTGTGCATAACTTTGTATATGGGTGGCTTCTACTCAAAGCCGTTTTGTATAGGGGTGGCACCCCCTTAGTACCTACATAATGAAATCTCATTAATCATTCAAACAAAAAATGTATTCCTATGATTCTTTAAATGGCATAGAGGTTGCATCGTAGAACAATCCTTCTAGAAGTAAAACAACTTTGAGAAGTTCGACTAAGTTAAATATTAGGATCAGCTTTTCTATTTCTTAAACGATTCAAAGACACGAGGGATTAGTTGCAACAAGATAGGAGGCAGTTTGCAATTGACCACAGTTGAGAGAGGTTATGGACAATTTTCCCCAATAATGGAAAATAAAACGATTTCGAGAGGAAAATGTTAAATATAGAACTACAGGTCTTTCTCTTTTGGCAGGGCTTCAGAAATACCAAACTTTCAAAGACTATTTGAAATGCCATAATTTTTCTTTGCTCAATTTTTTTCCCTCCTTATGTTCGACTTTATTCTTATCAGTCATTGTGCGCAAACAAGTCCAAAGTTACTACTGCAGATATGTCATATCAAAAACCAGCAGTTCGCCTACTTAATCCTCTAGGGCCCAAATAACTGAATTTCCTCCCCACTTATTGATCAATTCAATCTAAAACTTGTAATAATGAGTGAAATCTAAGAAAAAGTTCATAAGCGATTAATAGATCCGTTAAACGGGTGGTGGGTCGGGTCGGGTTTTGGGTCGGGTCATAAATGGTCCGACCCATTTAACCCGTTTATGACCCATTTATTGCAATGTAAAATTTTTTACCCATACCTGACCCATTTAATTAAATTTAAGAAAATTTATTTCTTATATATATATATATATATATATATATATATATATATATAATGATATTGCTAAAATAGTTTTATACAACACAAATTTAATGGACAATTTCTATAATTTTTAAAATAATTATTTTAAAAAATCGAATTTTAATTATTTTTTATTTTTAAAAAATTAATTTTTTAATTATTTTATTTTTATTTTTTAAATACAATTTTTCTTTTTTCTTTTTTCTTTTTTGGCCAGCCGCCTGACACGACGACGGCCGGCGGCCAGCCACAGAGCTCGCCGCTCGCCGAATATGGCGAGGCTCAAGCCTTGCCTCGCCAGATCTGGCGAGCATTGGCGAGCTCGAGGCTCGCCGGCGTCGGGCGAGCTCGAGCTCGCCGCTCACTGGATCTGGCGAGGCTCAAATGATGAACAGGAAGTAGGGAAACATATCAGACTGAAAGTCATACAGAAATCTGAACATCAAAAAGACATACAAGGACTTCAATTCCAAAATGTTTCTCCCAGGTAAAATGAGGACAACGAAAGCTCTATAAGAATTTAGACAGAAGGTCTTACCTCAGCACATTTTTTTGGCAGCACTAAACGTCCAATTTTACCTGCATCACTAGCACTCAACATTTTCTCAAACAGAGGAGTGATTACAGAGTTTGAGCTTATAAAAGTTAAGGAATAGGATCACGAATGCTAATTATTAGCAGAGGTGAAACTGAACCTTCCACCCTGCTGATATTGTACTGAACAGGTAATAGAAGTAAAATACATGATGAGCTAAAGAGTTGGATTTTGAATGACGAACAGTTGCTAAAAGTCATTTTCATCCTATCTATTGAAATCGTAACCCTGTTCTATTGACGCATGATAATTACTTTCTTGGGGAAAACACCAAAAACAATAACATAGAGAATGGAATAATATTCAGCTTTCTAGGAGTTGCTATAAATCAATCAAAGCACATAGAACAAAAGGATACTCTCCAGAGATTTGTTGTAGCTCTTGATCTGTTATCCTGGGCCAGTAACGAGGAAGTAATTGATTCCTTCCCCTGGCATCTCCTCGTGGCCTTCCATTACGTGTGTGACTTTCACCAGATGAGTTAGTATCATTGAGCATACTTCCTAAGTAATGCTTCGCAGGGGGTGGAGCTGGCCGATAATGCGGCCCCACAAGTCCTATGTGACCATTTGGTTCATTGCCTGAAGCATGCGGCACAGCCAATCCATATGGTGGAGTAGATGGGTCCTCTTTCACATAGGTCGACTGTTGAGGATTGATCTTGCATGGATTTAGGTGCTCATCGCTGTTAGGTCCTGTAAGAAAATGTTGAATGTGGAGTTTATCTCAAGAACCCTCTAGATTGTCCTCGCATGGTCATCAGAGTATGAGAACCAATACCTGCAATGCCATTTTCAAGTTTCTCGACTGGACCAAGCTTCATATTCCCATTCATAAATCTGTTGGAGAAATTGTCCATGGAAGAAATAGAATACCGTTCACCAACTCCAAATCGATCATTGCTTGTGGATGCATCATGTGGCTGCCTAGGCAGCACATCAGGACGGGAAATAGACGTATTGAACAGAGCAGTTGCCTGCCTCCAAGGTACAGGACCTGATCCAGCCAATTGATTCCAATTTTTCACAGGAGGTTCCTTAAATCTATCAGAAAAAGGTTGAGGGAAAAGCAAAGTTGGCCATGGTGGATTTGGAGGAGTCTGAAAAGGTAAACATGAATTGGTACTTCAGTTAAAGGAGGCATCATCATCTCCGTGTCATGTCACATGAGTGAAGGATGGTGAATAGGACGAATTATATCATGCACACATGCTGGTCAAATGGTACAAAAAAATGACCATATACCAATCTCATGCCAGAAAAAAAGCTCCACTAAGGTTGGATGATCTATGGAAATAATACTTCTAGCTTTACCAGAGGAGTGTGGAGGAGTGGGAGAGAGGTAGTAAAGTCCAAGCAGGAACAATAGCTTAGTAGTTTTTTTCTTCTCATCACCAAAGAATAAGGACCTTATTAATTGTTGCGTAAAGCTAAAATAATTATTGCAAAGAACAATGTGTCCAAAATTAGCTGTAGGCAGGTGAACTCATAGATAACAGAATTTTGGCTTCATCCTTAGTCATATAGCAAGAAACATGTTTACAAATGACATCTTGTGATGGCAAGATAATCACTGTACAACAAAGCACAATATTGGAAAAGCTTCACATGTTAAGCTACAAATAGACATTCGCAATATAATCAACAAATTTATCAAACTGTAACCGACGCTCATGGTTTATCTTGCTAAACTCTTCTTTTCTTTTGCAACTGTAATCAGCTTCATTTTGTGTACTTTGTGATGCTCAATGAAACTGCTAGTTATATATACCAACATCACATATGATCCGACCTCCAGGACCAGGCATATCCCACCAATTTGAGGAACTTCAGTCTCTGTAGTTTCACCTATTATGCTTTATTTGGGAACTCAAGAGGTGGGGAAATTTGGGGATTAATGAAAATTGGCAAATATCAAAAAAATTTCCCTCCGCATCTCTCTCACAAAAATTTTGAAAACATGCATATTTTCCTCATCCACTTTCATTCCATCCTCTTTCTTTAGTTTACCAAACGCAGTCTTTGTGCATCAATAATGTTCAATTCAGCTCTCTCACAGATACATCTCAAAAGGACATCGGTGACCAAAAAAGAACTCATCTCAACATCTGCACTCAGCAAAACACTAACAAAGAAAGTATACACCAATCATAACAACCACACAACATGATCAAAACTTGAGTACTTTTCCATTTTTAGGTGGATAGATGAGAAGATGAAGGTTCATAAGTTAGACTTGCCCAAGATACCCAATAATAGTGAGATTCATAATTACCAAGACTAAGTTTTTCCGAGCACATGACATGCACTCAATTCCTCCAGGATCCAACAGGGCAAATGCAAGAGCTGAGACAATACATCCACAATGTACCTTCTGCAAAAGAATTTTAGCGATTATGGTGACATCTAACACAACAGAATGAAACCATGATTTGACATAACTTGTATCAACTAAATAGCATACATCATTGGGTTTAGTTTTCTCCTCACCTTCCCACATAATTCACAATCTCTCCAACCAGAAGCACTTTGGTGAAATTCTTCACAAAATCTGCCTTCCTCATAAAAGTTCCTGAAGCAGAGAGAGTAAGATCTTCAACAAAGCCATTATTTGAGATATCTAATTTGCTGAAATAAAGACAACCTTAACCATAAAGTGTCCCCAAATATTAGAAAGGAACTTCAATTAGAAAAGTTCTTTCAAGATACCTTAATTCGGGATCAAGATTACACATTTACTATTAGGCTTTTGTGTTTCTTCATCCTGAATGAACTAAAAAGTCAAGGTGGTATTGTGACTAAATCTTACATAGATCATGGTAGAACTTGTTCACTCCCAATTCACACCCTCCAGTCAATTTTTTTCATATAGCAACCAATCAAATCATACAGGTACCACTCCGAAATGGATTGTATTAACCCATGCAGATGACCACACAGAAAGTTCGCTCAAACTGCAAAAGGAGCAATTTTGATCTCTTCCCGGATTAAAAGTTAATCTTTTGAGGGGAACGAGGCCTAGTCTCGAGTGTATGACTTGCCCACCTCCCAGTAAACCACACGCTTTCCACAAGTGATGAAGCCCTCCGAAGTCTGAGAGAGCAATTCAAGCTGTTTCCCGCTTCTACTACTCAGCTCCAAGAGTGGAGGCCAATGTATGCAAAGGGTACAACACACTTGAGCTATCGTACTTCAATGACACTCTTTCCATATTAGAGTCCATTACCACAAAAGGCACTGAATCTCCCACAATCCTCTCGCAAAAATTAACATCACCACGTGACCATATCACCGCACACGAAAGCGCCCCCGTGCAATAACACTCCAACCCGAGTCAACGAACGTAGTGAACCAAGAACTCCCGTCACTCCCCAGCTCAACCGCCGCACACACACTGACCCAAAAACCGAACTAACAGAAAACGCCCCGACCACAAGACGACAGTCAACAACACCGACACGGGTCAATACTGGCGTTAAGGTAGGGTATGGAAAAGGAAGAAGAGAGAAGCGCGGGGCTTACGCGCATCGATCGCAGAGCTCGGCGAAGTCGCCGGCGCGGAGCCGCCAGCCCTTCCTGGGCCTCTCCGGCTTGGCCTCCTTGCACTCCGGGTTGAAGCAGGCCTTCGCCGGGGCCGAGCTCGCCGCCGAGCTCGGGTTGAAGCAGGCCTTCGCCGGGGCCGAGCTCGCCACCGAGCTCGCCGCCGAGCTCGCCGCCATCGCCGCGGCGGCGGAGGATGCGGTCTCCTACGACGGCCGGGCGCAATGCATAAGCCAAAGCGAATTTTCGCGACGGGACAGTGGCCGCGTGGAGACAGGGGGTCGGAGATGCGCGAATGGAGTGGCGTGGGAGCCTGATCTGCAATCACAGAGGAGAGAGAGAGAGAGAAAGAGAGACCGAAGACGAGAGAGAGAGAGGGTTTTCGGAAGAGAGAGAATAAGCGCTTCGAGCGTGCGTGGTGCGTTGTGCGTATGCGAGAGGCTTTAAAAAGCACGTCCTAGTCGTGCCTAAGTTTTTGCCTCTCTCTCTCTCTCTCTACTTTCTCTCTCTACTTTCTCTCTCTATCTCTGTGTCTATCTCTCTCTATCTCTACTTTCTCTCTCTATCTCTACTTTCTCTCTCTTCTCTGATGCCTTTCTTGTTTCGGTTTTCTCTCTCTCTCTCTCTCTCTCTCTCTCTCTCTAGGCGACGACGCCGTCTGCGCTTGACGTTGGAGCCAAGTTCAGTTTCATCATGCGCATCTGCCAATAAAATAGGACTCGCCTCTACGTGCGTTTTGCCCTTAGTAGTTTCTTCTATTAATATCCCACGAACTAATTTTTACTTCACAAAAAATATCGATGCACTCATTTCACACATGATAGACGTGGCTGGTGTATTTAGCGGCTCCTGTTGTGTTAGGTTTTTCCGTAACCTCTTACCCCTCATCACCGACTCGTCGATTGCTCTAACCTAATTCTCCTCGAACTAATATTCTCAGCCTGAATCTGAAGATGAACCCTCTTCAAAGACCATATGTGATCTTGAAACCTTCTGCAGATGGTCTCTTATGATGACTTTCGAAAGCATCTTCCAATCATAGTTCAATCTCTAATTTGACTAAACCACCATTTGCAGGGCAATGAGCCGTTTTTGGGGATCTGTTGAGGCCACATTTAAATTGGGGAATGGCGAGGCAAACACTATATGGGGCACTGTGAGTAGTTTATACTTTTCCAATATATGCGTAGCGATAGTGGTGGTGGAGTAACCAATTTGGGTTTAGATGCTAGTTGGACTCTTTTTATCTAAAGAAAATTAGTTTTAGGCAAATATGTCATGAAACGATTGTGTTTAGAATTTTTTATGAAACAAAAATTAATTTGAGATAAATACATTATGGTATACTAATGTGAAATTTCTAATTGTATTACCTTATTCTATAGAATAGTAGACTAATGAGAGAAACGTTGATATATGAAAAAAAAAATATTAAATTTTCTTAATTTGTTACTTAAAGCACTCTATGAGAGTCTCTTTCTAATTTGACTAATTAATAGGTACCATATCCTATTCATTTTTCACAAAAAGCACATTTGTTCTCGCTTAATTCAAAGCTAAAGGCAACATTTTTTTTTTTATTATGACAAGGTATGTGTGGATTAACATTCACCTTTTTGTTCAATTTAAAATTTGTGGCGTACGCATTTTGATTTTTTTAGTCAAAAAACATGTGAAGTATTCATATCATGTGAATGTCGACCTATTGATTTGCATGTAAACTTTTACGTAATTTTGTTGAATTTTTGGACAATCTTTAAACTTTTTGGTGGGAAGTCAAAGAGATAGTTTTTGCTTGAATTTAATTGAAAAAGAGCGGGCAAAACGATCTTGTAAAATTATATCTGGATATATATATTATTATTTAAAAAAAATATGCATAAGCTTATTATGTGTCAACATTAACATGATATGGAAATATTTGGCTTTCAGACTTAAAAAAGGCAAAGCGCATGAGCCGGAGATTAAGGAAAAAAAAATGATGAAAAAGTTAGAATCAATCTACAGAAAAGATATATATCCCTCCACAAGACTTATTTACAGAAAAAGAAGTATCACTTCGGATGTCTTGAATGCATTTATTAAGTACATTTAATTAATTCAAAACATTGATTAACCAAAATAATGATAATAAACAATCTATCCGCGGAAATTCGAGCAGTTTTTTATTCGGTTGCCCGTACGTATTTTTCCAACGATAAACATCCAACCAAAAAATAAAAAAAATAAAAAAACCGATCCAAGGGCTTTCTCGTAATTTCCGGATCCGCCTTCATCGGCTATTTACCGAAAATGCCCCCCTCCACCCCAAACTCCCACTCCACGTCGTGCAGCGACGCGCGGGGCGAGACAAACGAAGGGATGGCGAGCGTTCGCACGAGCGCGAGTGGGCGGAGGGCCACGCGCTTGCGAATGTCGTTGCGGGCGTTAACTGCGCGGGGCCCGCCAGGAGGAGGAAAGAGAGCGTGGGGGCCGACGCGCGAATCACACGTAAGCGGCGACGCTTTGCTTCCGCAGGTGGGAACGCGCCGCCGACGTCGGTCCCCGACTTCTCACGCTTTGGTTTCAGACCGGCGAAACGACAAACGACGAGTCGTTTCTGGCTTCTGTGCCTTTACGTGAGATTGGGGTAGAGAGCACGAGTCTGGCTTTCGTACTTTAAACGTGGGAACATAGTCTCCTCGCAATTGGAGGCAATGAATGCTTCCAATTTGATTGGTTTTCCTGAGGCGACGTCGATGTGCCGTCCCCCGAAGAAAAGCGGTTCCTGATCCATGTGCAGAATGCGGCTCGCGAGACGGTGGTGCTTCACGGGCGACTCGACGTGATTATGTTATGGTGAGACTTGCTTCATATGACACGACGGGATTAATAATGAATTAAGCGAAAATTTCAGATAAAATATAAAGTAAATGCGGCTTTCTAAAAAGAAGACTTAGATTCGATCTTATATTGTATAATGGTTTGAACTTGTCAAGTTTGTCTCAAATAAACATCTTAAATGAAATCATATTCATAAAAAAAAAAAAAGGCTCAGAATTGACTTCATCTCAAACGAGGGTCTCAGTCGTCAATTTAATCTTAAGATATTTATTCGAGGTAGGGTCCATTATTGATTTTCTTTTTGAAAAAACGGGTTCACTGTAGACCATTTTTTAAAAAATTTCGTTAAATTGAGGATAAGGTGAACCAACCTCAGGGTTGTCAAATTTTGCGGCCAAAGATCACAAGTTCAAATCCCATCGATTAGTAAAAGGTCTGGACTTAATTGGTCCAAAGAATTTCAAACGGCGTCCAACGAGCTCCTCCATACTCGGATCTCTGCGCTCATGCTCTTGGGCTATACAAACGAGAACATAGAGATACAAGTTCCCGGAGGCGTGGCAATCTCCACGATAGTGCTTGAGGACGACCGCGACGACCACCTAACAAGGACAAAATAAGAGCAAGGGCAGCAGAGGAGATGTCGCCGTCTTGATGGCGCGAAAGGCGTAAATTACTTGAGCAAAACGCCCTTGACTCGTCCGGCGCACGCAAGCAAATCGTGTTCGAGGAGCAAAACGCCTTCCATTTTGCCAGGTATCGTCCAAAGATTCATGCAAGACTAATCCTCCCCACCCAAAGAAATTGTGATGGTGACAGAATTCTTTATTGATAGGTAATCTGGTTTTGCATATGGGAATAGGGATGACAACTTGAACCGGATTTTGGACCCATGCCAGTTCCATAAGATGGTAATCATGTTTGGTATAGTGAGACGAGTTTAAGGTCCTGTCTCAAATGGGGAAAGTTGTCCAAAAAATTCTACTCTTATTATACTTTTGCTAATTCAATTATAAACCTTTTAATTTTGACAATTGAACCATAAACATTTTCACAATTTTGTTAATTGAGCTCATCCGGCCAATTTTAACTAGAAGTTATTGACATAGATGCTAGCTATCCTACGTGGCATGGTCATAGCCAATGGGGAGAAATTTTAATAATATTTTGATATTTTTCAATTTTTTATTTTTATATTCTTTTCTTTTTTTTTTCCCTCCCTTCTTCTTCGTGCAGTCAGTCATCAACTTTAGGCGATGGCCAACAATCTGCCAAAGGAAACAACCAGTGAGGTTGCTCTCGTCAAGATCTAACAAGGGGCAACCTTGTCGGTTTTGGGTGAGGGTCGCCGTCATCAGAGGCTAATGAGGGCCAACCTTCCTAGCCTTCGGCGAGGTCACCCCTCGTTGATGGTTGCCTTTGGCCAATCGTTGACCATTGCCCGGGCTTGATGACCAATTGAAGGGAAAAGAAGCGAGGAAAAAAAAAAAAATGAAAGAAAATGAAAAATATATATATATTATTAAAATATTATTGAAATATGTCCTATGACCATTGCATGTAGGACGGCTAGTATCTACGTTAGTGATTTTCAATCAAAATTGACCAAATAAACTTAATTGGCATACTTAAAAAGTTGCCAAAAATACAACAAGTCTAGAACCTTTTAAATAAATTTCTCGTTGAGATTGCCCCATGGACTATAGAGTTAGAGGTTGATTTAGATAATAGTTGGCCAGTAACTTAGACACCCAACAAATTATAATCCCGAAACTACTCTTAGTAGTATGTCCAATTCATCAAATTGAGCCAACGAGTGGATGGAGACCAAGAGTATATAAACCCAATAGATAGGCAATGCAGGATATTTTTCTTAACATACACTCTCACACACAAGCCAGATTTAAAAACTACACATGCAATTTTAGGAATAGGATGGGATAGGTTCCCATATGGATAAGACCAATCGCGTTGAAGATGGTAGAATGTGGCCACCCAAGAGCCGCATTTGTAAAATCATATCCTAAAATTCTGTTCTTTCCTTTCACCTTGTGAAAACTGTGAGTCAACATAGAAGGCATCAGCTACTCGAAAAAAACCACGTGTTTTATTCACTTGAAGACGACAACATCAACCGAGCGTGTTCATGCACGACACGCCAACATTCTCGTCGACTGAAGAAATCGAAGTAGAGAGGCCTAGGGAAGAACTTCGAGGACCCAAGAAAGGATTGAAGATCGAGAGCATGCGACGTGATGATATCTAAAGACCAAGCGCGATCAGGTCTGTTGCTTCCACAACTCGTCGGGAAAGACTAGATTAGGGTTTGGACAAAGCAAGACAAAGATCAAGAACTGCCATGCAAGTTTTGTAGCTACTGGTAACTGGTAAACTCGAACGTGTCTAGGCCACACCATGAATATCGAGAGCATGCGGTGTGATGACCCGTTAAGATCTAGCGCGATCAATTTGTTGCTTCTGCAATTCATCGGGAAAGACTTGATTAGGGTTTAGACAAAGCAAGACAAAGATCAAGAACAGCCATGCAAGTTTTGTAGTTACTGATAACTGCTAGACTCGAGCGTGGCGACGACTGAGCATGCGATGTGATGATCCGTTAAGATCTAGCGCGATCAACTTAGTTGCTTCTGCAATCCATCGGAAAAGACTAGATTAGGGTTTGGACATGCATCTTGCATAGGACAAAAAGCGAGGCAAGACAGACGTGGAATCGATGAAGAAGTGCTAAGAACGTTTCGGAGTTACTGGTAACTGCTGAACTCGAACGGGTCTAGGCCACGCCAAACGATGTTTTTGGGTTTTCTTGGTTTTCCCCAAAAGAGGAGAGTCGAACAAGGGCGAGCAGGGAGCTCTCTTCGATGACGGACGCCTCCGCAATGATGGCAAGCATCGACGGTTCTTATCATCTTACGTTTCTTGCTTCTTTTGTCTTCTGGGACAAGACACGACAGGTGATGCAGTTGTTGAATATATCTAGATGCTTCTACAAAGCTACTGGTGACAATGCCGAGACGGGCCTCCGAACTCTAAGCCGATGCTTGATTCAATTGTCTGAATATTCATCTCGGCCGACTTGGTCCTAGCTTGGAGTCGGCCATTCAAACCGACTTGGTCGCATGACCATTATTTGCGGACGTGACTACTAACATGTACACGGCCACCTCAGCAAAAAGGTGGAGCAATTGAAAGAAAACAAAGTGTCAAGGAAAGACGAGAATTCTGGGAAATTGTATTTCATTGTCTATTCTCATTGTACAAAGTCCTATAAATATAATACAGAAGTGATACAATAAAGGCAAAAAAAATATTTGTGTTATCAATTGAAATCAATTCCTAGCTAATTTATGCACAATCATAATTGAGCATGATTCCGAGCATATCTCCGGGATATCATCCGGTGCATATCTTCCAACACTCCCCCTCAAGCTAGTGGCTGGTAGATGTCCAAGATGTCTAGGTTGCTTAATAGATATGCATGTTGTATTTGACACGGAGGCTTGGTAAAAATGTCGGCAGGTTGCTCTGCCATTCCAATTCCTCTTGTTTCGATTATCCCTTCCTAAATTTTTTCGTGAGTGAAATGACAGTCCACTTCTATATGCTTCGTTCTTTCATACACTGTGGGGTTTGCTACAAGTTTGAGTGCCGCATCGTTGTCACAAAACAATCTTGTCGGACCCTTCAAATTAATCCCAAGATCCCGAAGTAATCCCCATATCCATATGATCTCACAGGTAGTCTTTGCCATGGCTTGATATTTTGCTTCAACTGGAGATGATGATACTGTTGCCTGCTTCTTGGTCTTCCAAGAAAGAAGTGATTCTCCAAGCTTAATGCAAAAATCTATAATGCATCTTCAACTCATAGGACAAGTCGCATAATCTGTATCACAATATGCCAACATTTCCATGTTACATTTTTTGGATAAGAGGATCCCTAGTCCTAGACACTTTTTAAAGTACTTCAAAACCTTTAAGGCAGCATTCATGTGAGACAATTTTGGACTATGTATAAATTAACTGAGAGTTTGCACTACATATGATATATCAAGTCTGGTCATAGTTAAATATATGAGTTTTCCAATGAGCTTCTAATAACATGAAGGATCATTGAGAACGGGATCATGATTCTTAGATATTCCTGCATCGTAATCTTTTGTGGTCAATTTTGTGTTTTGCTCAATCGGAATAACTGATGGTTTGCATCCCGATAAACCTGCTTTTGATATGGTTTCTAGCATAAACTTCCGTTGACTAAGAGAAATCCCTTGATCAGACTGAGCAATCTCAATTCCAAGAAAATATTTTGGTGCTCCCAAGTCCTTAACATGAAAAGTAAAATGCAAATACTTCTGGAATCTTTCTATTGCACTTTTATCATTGCCCATGATAAGAATATCGTCAACATATATCATCAAGTAGATCGATGACATACCTTGGGTCCATGTGAATAAGGCGTAATCATATTTGGATTGTTTGAATCCTGCAGATGTGAGAGCATCGGCAAATTTGGCGTACCATTGCCTGGAAGCCTGTTTAAGACCATAGAGGGATTTCCGGAAATGACATACTCTATTCTCCCCCTGTCTCTGTAAACTCTGAGGGATGTCCATGTAAATTTTCTCATCTAAATCTCCATGTAGAAAAGCATTATACACATCCATTTGATGTAATGGCCAATCATTAATAGCAGTGATAGATACAAAAGATCTTACAGTTACATCTTTAGCGACTGGGGAAAAAGTTTCGTGGTAATCAAAACCTTCCTGTCGAGTAAATCCTTTAGCCACCAACTGAGCTTTGTAACGCTCAACGGAACCATTAGCTCGGTATTTGATTTTATAAACCCATTTGCATCCAATAGGCTTTCTATTCGAAGGTAAATGAACCAAATCCCAGGTTTGATTTGCAATTAGTGCCTGCAATTATGCTCCCATAGCTTCTTGCCATTTTGAGTCAGCAGCTGCTTCTTCATAGCTGGATGGTTCTTTGTCCTCCGATATTCGACTAACACAACATCTATGTTTTGGCGAAAGTCTATGAAACAAAACATAAACTGATATTGGGTAATGAATACCTAGTGAGTTGAGGGTTACGCAAACATAGTCCTTTGTCCAAGCTAGTGGACGTGTAGAGCGACCAAATCGTCGAGGAGAATCCACTTGTGCTGGAATAGAAGATGGAGATGCTCTTTCTTCAATCCCAATCTCTTTGGAATGATCTTCTGTTTATGAGAAATTCTCTTGCACTGGATCTACATCAATTTGTCGTGTGGAATTCTCACAAGAAATTGGAGTCATTATTGGAATTGGAGTTCTCGTCAGAAAATGTCCAGGAGTCAAGTCTTCTGTAGATATGGAGTGATTTGGACGGCGTGAGATATCCGGTGTTTCTTCTGAAGAATCCTTTTCATGAAATGGGAACACGTCCTCATGAAAGATAACGTCTATGCTAATGAAGAACTCCCCAGTTGTTTGTTCGAGGACACAATATCCCTTTTGCAAATTTGGATAGCTCATGAAGACGCAGCGTCGAGCGCGGGGGCCCATTTTTTCACGGGGGCTTAATACTGTTGCAAAGCACAGGCATTTGAATATCCTCAAATGTTCTAGTTCTGGTTTCTTCTTGAAAAGTAACTCAAATGGAGTTTTTCCATTGAGTACCCGAGTGAGCATACGGTTGATGAGATAGGCCGCCGCCCCAATAATTTTCTAGAATAGATGCTTGAAATTTCAATGCACGTGCAACTTCTAAAAGGTGGCGATGTTTGCACTCCACTACCCCATTCTGTTGTGGGGGTGTATACATGAACTTTCATGGAGACTCCCATTGGATAAAAGAAGGAAACATCAATCGTTGCTAAAGAATTCTTTCCCATTATCTGTACGGATTCGCTGAATAGATTTCCCAAATTGATTCTTAGACAAGGCAATAAAAGTTTTCAAATTTGAGAAAACTTGTCATTTTGACTACATCAAGAACACCCATGTGGCACGAGAATAGTCGTCCACAATTGTTAAGAAATAGCGTGACCCATCATGATGTAATGTATGATAAGGACCCCAGACATCCATATGAATCAAGGAAAAAATATCATTTGCATGGTTTTGGCTAGAGGGAAAAGGAATATGGGACTACTTTGCTAGAGGGCATATTTGACATTTAGAGTAAGGGAATGAAGCACTACGACCCAATCTTGAATGCATAAGGAATTCTTTATTATTGGTAGTTGTGTTATGCAATGACATTTTATTTTTAAAAATGGATGACAAATCAAAATTACTTGGAAAATTTGTCCAAAGGAACAGTCCTTCAGAGAGACTACCTAAGTCCATCATTCTGCCAATCGAAAGGGCCTGAAAGAAGCAAGTGTCAAAATCAAACAATACATGACAGGAATTTTCTTTGCAGGCTTTGGACATAGAGATAAGATTAAATCGAAATTCTAGGACATAAAGAACATTTTGGAGTGTGATTTGTGGGCTAAGCTAGACTTTTCTTGTAATCGTAACATAAGTGACATTCCCATTGGGTAATTGCACAAAAACAGGGAAATCCAGGTTCTCATGCATATCTGAAAATAATGCATTCTCACAAACTATGTGATCACTTGCCTCGGAATCAATTATCCAAGCTTTCCTTGAGATATTATTAACTAGACAACAAGAGATACTTGAGAAATTTCCTCCCTTGTTGGAGGTGTCCAATTTCTGCAATGCCTGAATCAATTGTTAGTACTTTTCATTTGTTATGGATTGATTAGGATTGCTAACTTGATAAGCTACAAAAAATTCATTCATTTTCTCTTTTTCTTTGAGTTTGTCATGCAATTTCCAACAATTCTCTGTTGTATGGTATGGGCGTCTGCAAGATTCGCAATATAATTTACCTTTTCCCTTTGAATTAAATTTTTTTGCATAGGCTGAAAAAATTCCATCGCCGGATCCCTTTCCACCCGACTCATCTCCACCGTTCGATCCTATTAAGCGAATTGATCCCTTTTGGTTGTTCGATCGTCGCTAGTGATTTGGACCACCCATCCCTTCTACTTTAAAGGGCCGCGTTTCTTCAATTTGGAACCCTAGCACCTCTTGCAGTGCCCCTTTTTCGTGCGCTAGGGTTTTTGCTCTTGGGTCTTGCTTTTCACCACGGCTCGTTAGGGCGAAACTTCATCCTCCCATCATCGACTCTGAGGATGCGAGTCGCTAGCTCCCTTCCTGAACGACAAGTTGAAAAATCCATCCAAGGGGTGGCACCGATTTCGTGGCCAAGATCTGTGAACAAAAAGTCAGGTATGATTCGTTCAAAATCAAAAGAAATCAGGTTGCCTTTTCCCTTTCTTTCATAGATCGGTACTGTGCAAGTGTCTCCTCTGGACGCTCGAGCTTTTCTTCCGTGGCTTCGAGGTCGTTTCATAGGGATGACTAATAATGCAGTTTTTGCAAGACTTAACAATTTAATTCGACTTATATGAAAACGGTAGACTGAAGATATAAAAGATTGTAAACAGTTATATAAAGCTACGGATTTAAGTAAAGAGATTAGGGAAAGAGAATTAAAACACAAGGTTTATAGTGGTTTGGCTTAGACCAAGCTTATGTCTACTCTCTTGCACTGACAGTCCACTGGCTAGATTTCACTAAGAACCAAAAGAGATTTTACAGTCTCACATCCTTGATTCCACAATGTAGAAACTCTACTACACCTCCTCAAAGTCTTACAAGTATTTGATCTCTCTTTTGAGTACAGTTTAAGCTCGACAAATTGTAACAGGAAAGAATTAAGAGTTTTAGACTTTGGAATTTTTTCTTTCACACACTCCTTCGAATAACTTGAGCGTCCTCCTTTTATATTCCTTCATGCCATCCTAACCATTGGCACCTTCCAAAGAAGTTCTTCCAATCTACTCATTGGACATAATCAATTAGGGAAGATCTCGAGTTATTAAAAGAATGTGATGATAGCTCACCAATCCTACTCGCCCATATAATCAGGATCTAGGTTTCCATAAGTAGAACTTTCTAAGTATACTTCGCCAATCAACAGATTTAATTATTCAAATTGATATCAATAAGAATAATTGATCACAAGATGCTATCTCCAAGCATGAGATATTCTTCAATTGTACCAACCAAATCCTTAAAGATATACTTGTATCTGGATAAGTCTTCTTCATCAGATAAATCCTGTCTTTGTTGATTTGGAAACTATTAGTGAGGGTAGTCTTTGAATCTTGAGTCTGGAGGTCTTTAGACTTTGACGATAAAGTCTATAAGTTCTTAGACTAGATTGATGTAAACATTTTGTCAACTTCAAAACAAATAAGAAATTTTTCTCCAACAATGACAACTTGTTGTAGCAGGCTAAGACGGTCATGTATCCCTGTTTGAGTTCGCCGAGTTCCTACATAAGGGAGAAGATTTGTGCTCGATCTAACTTGCCATACATCTGTTTGATGTTTTCCCACATGTTCTTCAAGTCCTCCGTCGGTGGAAGGCCAGCCGTGACATCTGGAGAAATGTAGTTGTCGATCCACATCCGAATAAGCTGGTTGCATTTCCTCCAGTGTCGGGTTAGTCGGTCGTCGATAGGAATTGGAATAGTCCCATCGAGGAACCCATATTTGTCCTTCGTTAGAAGGGCACGCCAAAAGTCTCGAGACCACTTGGAATAGTTCTCTAGCCTGATTAACTGTAGGTTGATCAACCGCAACTCAGGATCGTCACCGAGCTCCGGTCGCCCGGTGACGGCTACGACTGGGAACGGCAGGGAGCTAGGTGCGAAGTTCAGGTAGGGATTTGTCCTTTGACCCGGTTCGCCCGATTCGAATTGATAACCCACATTTAAAAATCCTGGGTAGGGATTTGTTCCCATACCCGATTCTCTTGACCCGCTTGTTTGCTCCAATCTGGGGGTTAGGCTTGCCTCACTCACGGTTGGTGGGCTCCCTTCGGACTGGACATGAGCTCCCTAGAGGCCCACATAAATAGGCGTTGATGAATTTGAGCTTGGCCCAAGGTACCATAGGTAAGGTACCCACTGGAAAGTTTTGGCCCGCAATAGGTTCCCCCAAACTAAACTGAGCCTATGTGGGTCTCCACTATACGAGCTGTGCCTGGAGTGGTTGTTGTTGAACTGTCGTAGGTGGACTTTGGATCTGCGACTGCGGTGGAGTCTCTATGGTGGACTGGTTGTTAGCCATTGAAGGTAAAAAAAAACAAAAGCTCTTATATTCTTCCTCAAAGGTGATTCTTATACCAGATGGCAGATCTATTTTGTAGGTCAGAACTCCTCTGGTGGGCAATCAGGAGCAGAAGCGAGGAAAGGTCAGAAGCCTGGCGACTCTGATACCATGAAAGAAAAACAAAGTGTCGAGGAAAGACGAGAGAATTCTGGGAAATTGTATTTCATTGTCTATTCTCATTGTACAAAGTCCTGTAAATATAATACATAAGTGATACAATAAAGGCAAAAAAATATTTGTGTAATCGATTGAAATCAATTCCTAGCTAATTTATGCACAATCATAATCGAGCATGATTCTAAGCATATATCTCCAGGATCCCATCCGAGGCATATCTTCCAACATCGATCCTCATTGGTTTGAGAGTATTGTCGATTCCATCTCCCAAATGATAAGCTTTTCAACATTAATCGTTTACTTTATAAACATCATATATGAGAAAGATGGGGAGAGAATGCTACAAGTACTATAATTTTTATACAATGCTTACTCTAATATCATAAATTTTTAATTAATCACTTGAAATTTGCAACTTTTTAGTCAATTACTTAAATGTCATAATTTTAAGAAAACGGATCACAAGTGCTATAAAATTTAAAATACATAGAATTTTTCTGCTAGAGAAATTGCCGACCTAGTTCCAATGAACACTTAGGGTGTGTTTGGCAAAATGTGTTTCTGTGTCCTGAAACACAAATTTTTATTCTTTTGTTCCGAGGAACAAAAAAAGAACATAAACGCATTTGTTTACACTTTTGTTCCAGGGAATAGATTTGGAACAAAAATAAGAAGTAGAAAAAACTTGTTTCTTATTCTCGGGAACAATTATGATAAACACTTCTTCTTTTTTCTTTCATTCTTCTTCCTTTGGCCGGTTGCCGGCCTCAATCATGGCCAGCGACCTCGTCGAAGCGTTGTTGACCCCTGGCGAGGCCGACCTCACACCGCTTGGGCGAGGCCAAGCCTCGCTGGTGGCCTCGATGGCCAAGCAAGGCTCGACCCCTCCCAGGTGACGTGAGGTCGGCCTTGGCCAGGCCAACCACCTTGGTTAGATGAGCTTGAACTTGCCTAGATTTGGCAAGGTCGAACTCGCCCAGCCACCGACGAGGCTCGGTCTCGCCGGGCCACCGCTGGGTGATGCCGACTTGATGGTGACCTGGCAAGGTCACTGGCTAGAAGGAAGGAAGAAGAAAAAAAATGAAAAATATAATAAAAATATTGAAAAATTAAAAGAAATAAAAAAAAAATTACACAAGTTTACCAAACACATTTTTTATTTTTAGAGTATAAGTTTTTTGTAGTTACCATAGAAATTATTTTCTTTTTTTTTTTGTGAAAACTATACTCATAAATTGTTTCCTGGAACAGAAAAAAAAAATATTTATGTTTAATTTTTTTTCCCGGAATAGAAACATTACCAAACGCGTCTTTATTAACCGTTAAGATGCCCAAGTAATTGATTGAAAAATTAGAGCACTACAATGAGCACCGAATGATAGTGTCCTTTTCTCGAGAAGAATGTTTGAGTGGTCTTGAGAAGTACTTGAAACTATGAATTTGGGTGCAATTGTCTTACGACGGATGACTAATTTGAGAAATATATTCCTAAAAATAATCGCATGTACCACATGAAATAATTAGTCAATAAAAAATATTTCTATCATTGACGACAACTTATATATAATTATTTTTGTGAACAATGAAAATATTTTTTGATCATTCACTTTTGCAATCAATATAAACAATCATTTTTTAAGAAAATGTTTCCTACATTATCTATTTTTATGAAATAAACATGGCCGAAATTCAAAAATTGTGTTATATCTACGGAACAACGAGTCTCTCAATATCTATCCTAAATAGTTTCATCGTCCCATCACCCGTGGAATCACACACGTTGTACGCGTGGGCATAAAATCATAAGTCTAAAGTTTAGAAATGGAAATAAGAAAAACTTTTGGGTGATGCTTTGGAGAGTCCGGAAGAGATAGGAAGAAGGCATGAGCTCATGCACGATGGCGTCTACGGCCTTCTAGTTTGACAAGACCTATAAATCTTGTGTAAATCTCAGGCGATTTGATCTTTGTGGATTTAACCATCGATGACTTCGTTGACTTTTGAACTGAGTTGGACTGAATGGTGTCACTCTTTGGTTTTTTTCCACTTCTGCCTATCGAGAATTGCACCCACAAAAAGCATGGAAAGTATCTTGCTTCGAATTAGACGTCAAATACTTAAAATAAAGTTGAGAAAAAAGAGGAGAGAAAAAATCACTTCGAACTTTGTAATTATAATTTATGCTTTACAAATATGGATATATGCCGCTACATCTATCATCATTAACTTTCTCTAACCAGAGATGGAAAATAACGCAATCCTTTATTTGTATCCAAGGTCTAAATGGTCAATGAATGAATTGTAAGATTTAGATTAAGCCAAAAAAAAAGAGTTTGATATCACGAAAAACCATAAACTGATATGTTTGTGGTAAATTTGTCTAGAACTAATTTTTGGATAACTAAAAACCCTACATTAATATACTTATAAGAAATTTACTTCAAATTAATTTTGGAGTTTCCAAAAACTCTAAATTAGTATATCTATAATACATTTTATCTTCTATTAGTTTTCCCCAAATGTTACCGTTTAATTGCTCAAAATGGAAGACGCATGACAATAACTCAATTTATGTATAAGTCAATGTGGAAATCCATAATTCTCTCTCTTTGATTCTTCAATTATTCATAATTTGAAAACAAATAGGGCTCATTCTTTGTCTCCCTCACAGCATGAAAAACCCTAGATCATCTTTCGAACTTTGTTAAGGGACATTAACAATGATGCGCTTCTCTTCGAACCACTTCCAATTAAATCCATTGAACATCCTAATTTGTTGATTCGGATAAGTTAGCCAAACAAGCTAAAAAAAAAATCAAAGGCGAGAAGATTATTAGAGATAAAAGCGTGCTCGAACAAGTTCCGGTGCCCAATTAGGGAGATAAAAATTAGGGGTGTGCAAAAGAACCGAGACTCACCTGGATCGCCCAAAATTGGACCGGAACCACTAAGAACCAGTGATTCTTAAGAGAACTGGTCCAGTTCCCTAGTTCCAATTTATAGGACTCGATGGTTACCGGTCTGGTTCCTGGTTCCATAGGCAGATCCGCCCACCCGCCTACTCGGACCGGACCGATTATATTATAATAATATATTAATTTTTAATATTAAAAAAATCAAAATTAGCAAATCTAAAATTTAGGACTCCAATCACCATATTGTCTCAATTCACTACTCTCTTACTCCATCTCGTCTCTCTTAGTTCAAAATATCCCCAAGCTCCCTCTTCCTCTCCAATTCACCTCTGGATCTACTAATCTCCCTTTGAGTCTTAGTCCAAACTCGGCAAAACAGTGAGTTGATTCTCTTTTCCCCCCTCAAACTTGAACTCTCTCTCCACGTTGTCGCCATCCTCGTCACCACCTCTGCATTCACTATCACTATCGTCCTCTTTGGTGTTGGGCTTGTCCTACTTCTACCTCCCCTCTTCCTCCTCCCCCTCCTCAGGCTTGCCCCCATCGTCCTCATTTTTGGGGACAAGGGTGAACTCCAAGTCTAAGAATAGCTCATCGTCCCCATTGTCCTCCTCATTGTCAGTCTCAAGGGAGGAGCAAGAGACGGCGAAGGCGGTGGTAAAGATGGTGGTGGTGGTTAGGACAAAAGCGGTGCGAGGGTTGCAACCGCCGCCGCTGTGACGCTAATACTTGAGGAAAATAAAGCTACCATGGTTGAGAGAGCCAGAATAAGTAGATGTGGAGAGGGCGAAAAAGGGAAGCCGTGAAGGTTGGACTGGTTCTATGGATCCACCCGGGAACCAGACCAGACCGGCTGTCTGGTTCCTGATATAGCTAGTATAAGTACCTAGAGGGGGGTGAATAGGTATATAAAGGATTTTTCTCGATAATTGCACAATACTAGACAGTTGATAGATTTGAGACAAACGATAATCAAAGTAAGACTAAGAGGAGAAAATTGAACACGCGGTTTATGGTGGTTCGGCTTATGTCAAGCCTACGTCCACTCTTCTGCACTGACAGCCTATTGGCTAGATTCCACTATGAACAAAGAGATGTTACAGTGTTGTTCTCCCTTGCTTTCACGGTGTAGATGATCTACTTCGCTCAAGGTGTCACTAAGTATGAACACTCTTTTTTTTTTTTTTTGGTAAAGAAGTATGAACACTCTTTGTGTGTACAATTTTGCTCAAAATGTATCGACTAATAATCAAGGTACTTCAGACTCTGGAATTTCTCTATCGATCATGCACTAAAGTAACTAGAACGTCTTCCTTTTATACTCCTTTATGCCATCATACCCGTTGGCACTTACCAAAGGAATTCCTCCAATCTACCCGTTGGACGGAATCAATCAAGAAGATCATTCGAGCTATTAAAGGAACCTGACGATAGCCCATCAATCCTGTTTGCCCATACAATCAGGATCTTGGTTTCCAAGAATAGAACCTACCAAGAATATTTCGTTGACCATCGGATCTTCAAACGATCTTGATTACGAATAAAAGAATCCGTTATATTTATCCAGCCAAGAGATCTTCTCCAGAGGATAAGACCAAATCATCAACCAAATACTTTGGCTCTGGATTGCCTTCGTCACTAGATTAGAAAAACTGTCAATGAGAATAGTCTTGAGTCTTGAGTCTAGTGATCTGAAAGTCTTCAGACTCTAAATAGAAGGTCTGTACTTATCCAGACTAGACTGATAGAAATGTTTTGTCAGCTTCAAAATATTCTGGAAAGATTTCTCCAACAATCTCCCCCTTTTTTATGGTGACAAAACTTTCCTGTAGATTTGAACAACTTTGACCTGCAAAACATTACTCAAGCAATATGGCTATCTCATAAAGATTAATAAATCAACAAGACTCTGCATCCACAGAAAATCAGTTAGTTTTTCATGAGTAAGACCATATAACAACACTTGATATAAATGCAAACAGTCAAACATCAAAATCCACACAAGTCAGTCAAATTCAAGTTCACACCCAAGTCATACTCAAATATTCAAACACGTCAAAGTTTAAAGAGTTTAAAGAGTTCAAATTGCAATTCTCCCCCATTTTGTCATCATTAAAAAGGTGAGAAAAAAGTCAAGTCTTCTTGGGAACGCGCACAATCTGGAAATCTCCCATCGATTGGACGATGCCTTCCAGCCTTTTCAAGTCTTCCCGAAGATGAGCCACCTCTTCTCCTTTGGCATTGGCTTGAATTTGAAGAGCGAGATCTTTCATTTGATCTGCCAGGGTAACAGAAGATGCTTGTCCAACATTCTTCATGACTTGAAGTTCACATTCCAGACCATAGATTTGACCCTGCATTTCCAGAAGAACATCAAGGATACGACGAAAATCTGCTGTATTGTCTATCTGTGTGCTCGCATTTGCTCTTTCGGATGGAGTGAAGGCAAACGATGGAACTTCAGCGTAATCAAGTAGATTTGGTGTTGACGTATCATGTCCTTCCTCAGGCATTTGAGAAGCCTGAAAATTCTCTGGATTTGCTGGTGAGCGACTCACACCTTCACTGTTGACAGCATGTGGTGTAGTCCTTCCTTGCTCATCATCTCCCCTTGTCTCTAAGACCTCAATTGGGGAAGAGTGATGGTCATGCTCATCTGCGCCTTGATTCCCTTCCTCTGCAGCTTCATCTACAGTTTTTTCTTTTTCTGCTTCTCCTTCAGCTTCAGCTTCTTTTTCTTCATTTTCTTTCTCTTTCTCTTGTTGCTCTTCTACTTCTCTGTTCTTTGCTTGTCCCTCTTCTTCTCTCTATTCTTTTTCTTCTGCTTCTTTTCCTTTCTTCTGATGTTCTGTTGATTCAGGTACAGAACGTCTGGTTCTTTTCAATGCAGGGATAGTGAAATCTTCCTCTTCATCTTCATTCTCCAAGATAAGAGCTCTTTTCTTTTTGGATGGAGCACCCATGGGCTCCTTCCCTTTTTTCTTTGATGCAGAAGATGCTGGAGTCTTCACTTTGAACTTCTCCATTTCCTTACTAAGCTCTTTCAGACGCATTTTAGTCAGCATGTTCAAACCCACCACCATTTTGTCGCATGGTCGAACACAAAGAGTATGTGGAGGTTCAATGTTCAAGTGTCTGAAGATCTTGGTCACAAGACCATAATAAGGCAATTCGCCCTTGTCCTTCACCATTGCTCTGTACATGTGAAAGAGAATGGTATGAGGGAGAGAGAACTTCTTCCCTGAATTGATCGCATACATCAATTTTGCCTCGGAATTAGACACGTCAGTCTTTGATGTAGACTTTAGCCTGATGCAGTTAATCACAATTTTGTGCAGCAAGATGTTGATGGCATGCATTCTTGAATATGTAACTCTTCCTTCTATACTCCTGTCTTTGACAAGTTCCAGAGTGGTACGAGCGATTGAAACCTTGATCGGTTTATATCGTCCTCTTTCGACTCCAATTATGTCTGCCAACATGTCCACATCCACCTCATAGACTTGGTCTCGAACACTGAATGATATTCTATTCGCATCCAAAAAGCTAAGATTCGAATAGAAGTATGCTGTTAATTGCGCATAACCGTCTGTGGTATCAGAGCAGAATTGCTCAAGTTGAAGCAGATTTAATTTCTCCCTTAAGTTCACATTAATGGCATCCAAGAAATCGAAATCAACACTCCTAGGATTTATCACCCCTCGTTTCAACAGTTTGAAAAACAGATTCTCCTGTTCCTTTGATTTAAACAAGTCCTTCCTTTTTCCCTTCACCTTCGCAGCAACTCCCATTAGAGGTTGAAATTCTCTGAACATTTTATCATCATCGTTCCCGTCAGTCAGATTTAGTCCCGATACACGAGGGTCACTTGGAATATTCGCAAGTGCTTCCTCAGCCTTTCCTTTGGGAGCAATTCCCAAATCCTCCATTCGTCGCAAAAATAGATACTCATTCCCATAATTCTTATCTTTAAGGAAATCATCTATATAGTTTAGCGGAGTCCCAATGCTCTTCATTGCACGATAGAGCTTGTAAATAAAAGAGGGTTTTTGGACTCTTACAGGGTCTGCGTCCTCGATTATTTCTTCCTCCGGTTGATGACTCACATCTTGTGGGGTAGACGATGAAGAGTGATGTGGTGGAGAGTGAATCGGGCTCTGTTGCTAACTCGGTAAATCTTTCTCTTCAGTGAGATCGAAATGGGTAGGTCCCTCCTTCATTCTCTGTGGTCCCCTGTTCGCGATTCTTGAAGACTTTCTCGAGGAAGACATCTTTTCTTCTTGTTGAAAGATTCCTTTACTCGCTTTCCCAAGAAAAGATGACAACTTTCTCGAAGATAAACACGAAGCAGAAACAGGATTGGGAGGAGAATGCTTTTTAGGGTTTTGAAGATTGAGTGAGGAAAACTGTATATATATAACTCAGTTTAAAAAGGAAAAACCAATCGGCACAAAGGAAAATGAACAAACGCCTCTTTTAAAATCAATAACTGCCAAATAGAAGTTAATAGTTTATAGCCATGAATGTCTGAGTCTGAGGGTTGGAGAGTCTTTAGACTTTAACTTCCTCAAGCTTCAAAATGTTGAGTTTGGAACGAATGAAATTGAATTGATTTTTCTCCAAAGGCTTTGTGAATATATCTGCTAGTTGATTTTTTGAATCAACAAATTGAATTGAGATTTCTCCATTTTGAACATGATCTCTAATGAAGTGATGGCGAATCTCTATATGCTTTGCTCTTGAGTGAAGAATTGGATTTTTAGTGAGATTGATTGCGCTGGTGTTGTCACATCTAATCTCTGTGCATGAGTCTTCAATTCCAAAGTCTTGTAGCTGTTGTTTTATCCACAGAATTTGTGAACAGTAACTTCCAAGGGCTACATACTCTGCTTCTGTTGTTGAAAGAGCTACAGTGCTTTGTTTCCTTGAAAACCAAGACACTGTCCTGCTTCCAAGCAACTGGCAAGTTCCCGAAGTGCTTTTTCTATCAACTCTGCAACCGGCCAGATCTGCGTCTGAATATCCTTGAAGATTAAAGTCTCCCTTCTTAGGATACCAAAGACCGATGCTTGAAGATGAAGCAACGTATTTAATAATACGTTTCGCAGCATTGAGATGGGATTCTCTAGGATCTGATTGAAATCTAGCATAGATGCAAACACTCAACAAAATGTTAGGTCTAGAAGCAGTAAGATAAAGAAGTGAACCAATGATGCACCTGTACAGCTTTTGATCAACTTTCTTCCCTTCTTCATCTTTGTCTATCTTCAAAGAACTTGACATTGGTATGTCGGTCTTTTTGCACTTTTCCAGTCCAAACTTTTTGACAAGATCATTAGCATATTTTTCTTGATAAATAAAAGTTCCTTCTTTCAATTGTTTTACTTGAAGACCAAGAAAGAATGTTAACTCTCCCATCATACTCATTTCAAACTCATCCTGCATAGACTTAGAAAATTTCTTGCACAGACTTTATTAGAGGATCCAAAAATAATATCATCCACATATATTTGAACAAGTAAGAAATTTTTTTTTTTCTTTTTTGATAAATAAAGTTGTGTCTACTTTACCTTTGACAAAACCATTATGTATTAAGAACTTACTTAGTCTGTCGTACCAAGCTCGAGGTGCTTGCTTTAAACCATACAAAGCCTTTTTTTCAATCTAAAGACTAAGTCTGGCTTCTTTGGGTCTTCAAACCCTAGTGGTTGTTCCACATAAACTTCCTCATGGATAAATCCATTTAGGAAGGCGCTTTTGACGTCCATTTGGAATAATCTGAAATTTTTATAACAAGCAAACGTAAGTAATAGTCTAATAGCTTCTAACCTTGCTACTGGTGCATAAGTCTCATCATAGTCTATTCCTTCTTCTTGCGTATATCCCTTGGCCACGAGTCTTGCTTTGTTTCGTACGACTCTTCCTTTCTCATTCATCTTGTTCCTGAACACCCATTTAGCTCCAATAACAGTTTTACCTTTTGGTTTAGAAGTCAATTCCCAGACATCATTAATGTTGAACTGTCTGAGCTCTTCTTGCATAGCTTCAATCTAGCTTTCATCAGATAAAGCTTCTTCTATGCTCTTTGGTTCAATTTCAGAAACGAGAGCCACAGCACTAGACTTTTCTCGCCTTTTGGATTTGGTGCGAATTCCTTCATTAATTTCGCCGATAATAAGATCTTTAGGATGACTGGACTTATGCTTCTAGTTACTTGTTGATTTGTCTGGTTGATGGTCTCTTTCTTTATTTGAATCTTCACGAACAGCTTGATGCTGGTCTTCCAGAGTCTGAGATGCTTCTTGAGTTGTAAGCTTTGGAGGGTCTAGAGCAGGTTCAGACTCTTCATGATGAGTCTGACTGGATTCATCTTGCATTGAGTCTTGAAATTTGACATTCATTGACTCCTCCATAGACTGGCTCTTCTTGTTATAAACTCTGTAGGCTTTGCTTGATGTAGAATATCCAAGGAAGATGCCTTCATCCGATCTTTCTTCAAACTTACCAACTCGATCTTTTGCATTTTTCAATATAAAGCATTTGCAACCGAATACATGAAAGTATGACACAATAGGCTTCTTATCTTTGAATAACTCATAAGGAGTTTTCTCTAGAATAGGTCTTAAGAAGACTCTATTGATGATATAGCATGCTGTTGAAACAGCTTCAGCCCAAAATCGTGAAGAAATCTTACTTTCAATTAAAAGAGTTCTAGCCATTTCTTGAAGAGATCTATTATTTCTTTCCACAACTCCATTTTGCTGAGGAGTATATGGAGAGGAGAACACATGCTTTAGGCCAGATTCATCACAAAATTTTGTAAAATCTTGATTTTCAAATTCACCTCCATGATCTGTTCTTATACATGAGATAATACATCCTTTTTCATTTTGAACCTTTTTAGCAAATTTTTCAAAATACAAGAAGGTTTCAAACTTACTTGCAAGGAAATATATCCAAGTAAAATGGGAGTAATCGTCCACAATTATTATTCAATATTTCTTACCTCCAATGCTCTGGGTTCTGGTTGGTCCGAAGATATCCATATGCAGCAACTGTAGTACATGATTAGTAGAGACATGATTTATTGGCTTAAATGAATTTCTTACCTGCTTTCCCAGAATATATGGAGTGCATGGTTCAGTCTTTTGGTATGGTAATTTGGGTAGACCTCGAACAAGCTGCTTTGATGAGATTTTGGCTAATTGCTTCATGTTGACATGACCAAGCTTTCTGTGCCATAAGCTTGCTTCGTCTTGAATTGAGATTAGACATTGCGATTCATTTGGTTTCACATCCAGAAGATAGATATTTCCATGTCTTCGACCCATGAAAGACTGAGTAGAGTCTTTACTAATTCCAGAACATGTTCCTTCTTGAAAGAAGATCTTAAAACCAGTATCACACAATTGACTAATGCTGAGAAGATTGTAATTGAGTCCTTCCACTAAGGAAACATTACTTATTGTGAGATTTCCAATTTTCACAGTTCCAAATCCCACAATACTTCCTTTGCTGTTTCCTCCAAATGAAACTTTTCCACCATTTACTTGAACAAGCTTTATGAAGCAATTTGAGTCTCCTGTCATGTGTCTTGAGCATTCACTGTCAAGATACCACTTCACCTTTTTCTTGACGGAGACCTGCATTTAAAATAGAGTCTCAAGCTTTCTTTGGTACCCAAACTTTCTTGGGTCCTTTGGTGTTAGTAAGATAAGCAGTATTAGCCCATACTTTTTTAATAAGTTTCCAAACCATAGGACACTCTTTTTCAAAGTGATCCGGACTATTGCACTTTGAACATCTGAGAGCATTTCGACCTATAGACTTTACAAAAACTTTCTTGAAATGATTTTTGTAAGCCTCTCTCGGGGGTCTTTCCTTAATTCTTTCTTTTACTTTAGGAAAATCAATCAAGGGAATTGTTTCTGCTGTCATACCTAGACCGGGCTTATTGAAGTAAGGTTTTTGAGCTGAAAGAATTTTTTCAAGTTTTTCGGACCCTATTGAAAATTTCTTTGAAATATTTGATAAGTCAGTTTTTAAAAGAGCATTTTCTTTCAAAAGATTATCTTCATTTTCTTTAAGAGTGGAAACAGTCAAGTCTAGACTTTTAACTCTTTCTTCTAAAACGTTTTCCTTTTGTTTTAGAGCTGAGTTTTCCTTCTTAAGTTCGGAAATTCTTTTGAGAGAAGTCTTAAGACTAAAACACAGTTCATCAATGTATTTAGAAACTTTGACAGGAATTTTAAAATTACTTGCCTCAAATTCACTGTCTAAGTCTAATCCAGAGTCTGAGTCTGATTGTGCCATCAGACATAGGTTGGCATATTCATTTTCACTTTCTTCACACTCTGTATCACTCCAGGTTTTGGCTTTGAGAGCTTTTCGAAATTTTTCAGCTTTTCCTTTCTTCTTCTTCAGAAGAGGACAGTTGGGTCTGATGTGTCCCTTCTTCTTACATTCAAAGCAAACGACATCTTTGTTTGGTTCCTCATCATCAACAAACTTGGTCTGCTGTCTTTGAAAGCTTTGTTTCTTTGAGTTGAACCTTCTTCCTTTTCTATTCAGTTTTCTGAATCTTCTTATCATGAGAGCAAGCTCCTCATCATCCATATCATCTTCAAAATATGTATCATCAGAATCATCATTTGATTTTAATGCAATAGATTTCTTACCTTTTGGATCTTCATCTTCATTGATCCATTCCACTTCATAAGACTGAAGAGTTCCAATCAGCTCGTCGATAGATAGTGGCATAATTCTTTGCGTCTCTTTAATTGAAGTCTTTATGTGATTCCAATCCTTAGAGAGTCCATGCAGTAGCTTGTTTACCTTCATGGGATCAGAAATTGTTTGTCTTTGATTCTCAAGACCATTGACAATATCTGTAAAACGGCTAAACATGTCAGTTATAGATTCTCCTAGTTTCATTTTGAAGGCTTCATATTGACCGAGGAGAATGTTAATTTTGGTTTCCTTCACTCAATCTGTTCCTTCATAGGTGATATGCAATCTGTCCCAAACTTCTTTTGCTATAACACAAGAAGATATTCTGTTATATTCAGTTGGTGACAAAGCACAATATAAAGAGTAAATTTTTTTTGCATCGAGTGCTTGTCTCTTGATTATTTCTTCCTGAGTCATTCCGCTAGTCTCAACAGTTTTTTTCCCTCTTTCAAAGACTGATGCAGCTGTAGGAGTAATTCCTTTTTCTACAACGTCCCATTCCAGAGGATCCTTTGATCGTAGGAAAGCTTTCATCTTGTTCATCCAGATGTTGTAATCCTTTCCATCAAAGTAGGGTGGTCTGGTATTGCTTTGCCCTTTCATCAGCCCTGGTGCTAACATACTAGCCATGGATCTTTTACTCTGAAGCAAAACACTTCAAATAAAGTGAGTACACAAGCTCTGATACCAATTGATATAGCTAGTATAAGTACCTAGAGGGGGTGAATAGGTATATAAAGGATTTTTCTCGATAATTGCACAATACTAGACAGTTGATAGATTTGAGACAAACGATAATCAAAGTAAGATTGAGAGAAGAGAAAATTGAACACGCGGTTTATAGTGGTTCGGCTTATGTCAAGCCTACGTCCACTCTTCTGCATTGACAGCCTATTGGCTGGATTCCACTATGAACAAAGAGATGTTACAGTGTTGTTCTCCCTTGCTTTCACGGTGTAGATGATCTACCACACTCGCTCAAGGTGTCACTAAGTATGAACACTCTTTGTGTGTACAATTTTGCTCAAAATGTATCGACTGATAATCAAGGTACTTCAGACTCTGGAATTTCTCTATCGATCATGCACTAAAGTAACTAGAACGTCTTCCTTTTATACTCATTTATGCCATCATACCCGTTGGCACTTACCAAAGGAATTCCTCCAATCTACCCGTTGGACAAAATCAATCAAGAAGATCATTCGAGCTATTAAAAGAACCTGACAATAGCCCATCAATCATGTTCGTCCATACAATCAGGATCTTGGTTTCCAAGAATAGAACCTTCCAAGAATATTTCGTCGACCATCGAATCTTCAAACGATCTTGATTACGAATAAAAGAATTCGTTATATTTATCCAGCCAAAAGATCTTCTCCAGAGGATAAGACCAAATCATCAACCAAATACTTTGGCTCTGGATTGCCTTCGTCACTGGATTAGAAAAACTGTCAATGAGAATAGTCTTGAGTCTTGAGTCTTGAGTCTTGAGTCTTGAGTCTGGTGATCTGAAAGTCTTCAGACCCTAAACAGAAGGTCTGTACTTATCCAGACTAGACTGATAGAAATGTTTTGTCAGCTTCAAAATATTTTGAAAAGATTTCTCCAACAGTTCCTAGGTGGATCCATGCAACTAGTAGGCAATTCCCGGTTCTAGTTTTTCGAAACCGGTTCTTAGCGGATGGTTCTCGGTTCTAGGTCGAGAATCGTTCACCCAGACTGTGCACGCCCCTAATAAAAATGACGATGAAGGAGTGTGCTCAATGAAAAGGAAGATGAAGAAGAATTAGAATGCTCAGAGGGAGAAAGAGAATGAGCCATATTTGCTTTCAAATTGGATGGAGAGAGAGAGAGAGAGAGGGAGAGAGAGAGGTGAGTTTTCACATCAAGTAGGTTATTGCCATGTGGCTTGAAATTTTGTAACTTCACGGTAAAATTCAACAAAAGTTAATGGAGAGTAAATACTTAACACATGTACTGGTTTGGGTCTTTTAGTGAATCAAAAATTAGTTTGAGCCAAATATGTCATACATATTCCAGTTTAAATTTTTTTGTGATGCAAAAATTAGTTTAGGATAAATTTGTCTCAAGTGTATCAATTTCGAGTTTTTATGGTATTAACCCAAAAAATAAAAAGTGAAAATCAATTTAAAAGATCGTAGTGGAAAGAAAAATGAAAAATGCTTCCAATTTCATGGTGATTCTGTTAATGAAGGCCATATCATTTTTAACCATTTTTCAATTAATAGATTACAAATATAGATATAAATCACATTTGGTTGTGTTTGTTTTGTTGAAAACTAAATGATAAAGGAAAATATTTTCTACGAAAATCATTTTAAAGAAAATTAGTTATTTTTCATCCGTTTAGTATGTTAGGGAAAGTGATTTGTTTCTTACTAGAATAGAAAGCCATTTTCTCCTCAATCTATGATGCTCTTTGCTCGTTGCTTTTAGTCAAAAGAAACTTTTTCATAAATTGATTAGTTTTCTATCATTCAAACATTGAAAAATCATAAAAGGAATAGCTCGAAAACAGTTTTTTTTTTTTCAATTAACGGACCCTTAATTTCAATATTAAGAAGTTTCATTATTTTGCATCAATGTAATGCGCTTGCACCATCGGAGGTCAACCCGCTAATATGGTGAATTCACATGACTCGACTTCATGTTACAAGTTTTTGCACAATTAGGATTTACACTCCTAGTTTCATCAATGGCACTTGCTTTTAATTTTTTTTTAAAAGATTATATATTATAGATAATACAATTTCAAAGTAATTAGTTTATGTCCGTTCGATTAAGCTAATCCTAACTTTTTCGCGAGTCTCGAATACATATTTCATCAAATATGAGAAAACCCGTGTAACTATTTTGAAAGGTTTTCAGTATTTTCTGTAAACTAAGAGCCAAATTGCGCGAGCACAAAAGTTAAAAGTGGGTTGGGAAAAATCTTACCCCGTAGTCAACGGAGAACTTTCCTAAAAGTCAAGACGCGACAAAAAGAGCACTCAACGGCGTGGAGCAAAAGTCAAAAGAGTAATCGGATGGAGATGTTCGAAGGTGCAGAGGGATGGATTGGGTCATGTTCCACTGCGCGCTGTTTCGGTTACTATATCTCGATCAATTCTCCGCCCTTGATATTTGGATAGATATGCATCGACGATTGAGATGTTTGTGAGAGTACGTCGAGCGATGGAGAGTCCACGGCCACACAAGGGATGGGACCCGTTAATCTTCGTATGCATAAAAAGGAATGCATGTATGATAAAGATAGGTGAAAACGACATGATGCCAAGATAATCATTAAAGAAATTCACTTACCTAACCTCGTACCGCATTTTGCTCAAAAAAAATAAAAACCTCGTACCGCATGATATTGGAGTACATCAATTGTCAAATTATGTAGGATTACAAGCGAAATTCACATAACTTGATGGTTAAAATTGATATGCTCATATACGCCAAATTGGCCCAATATTTTACCATGGAAAGATGAGCTAAATTCATGAAATGACCCGTTCCTAGATGATATGGTAAGTTAGAATATTCAAATACTCTAATGTTTTTTCTAACCTGTGAATTGATGGCCTATAATTACGGCGTGAAAACTATAATAACCGAATTTTGAAAGAACTGAACACATACATCGTATTGTATAGATTTAATGAGATCATTGTCAAATGATTTAATTAAAATGTTTAAATAGTTAGATGAATGCAAGATTTCAAAGGCTTTAATGGGATGTGATTTATTTAAGTCACATCGAACCCCACTCAAAGTTGACTCAATGCGAATTAGGGGTGAACATCAATTTAGGCATCCAAAAAGGTATAAACAGCTTCTTATAGCATCATCCTCTAGTAGTTATTTTCTTCTGTCTTATTTGTCTTCTTAGTCTTTAATTCGCTAAAATTGAGAGAAACAACTTCTCTGCTCTCAACACTTGCCTCACTCACTTTAGATCACTCGTGTCACTCACCGCTCAATGCTTGCTTAGCTTGCTCCTTGCTTGACACTCGATGCTCACTATGTTCGACGCTCACCCCACTCAACTCTCACCACTTGTCTTTTTTAGTTGACCTCGCTTATCATCAAACTCATTAACTTGGTCTGGTCCTAGGTTGCCCTTTCAAGGAGTAAAAAAAATGAAATAAAAAATTATTGGTTGATCCTGAATTGACTCTAGAATTGGATCGATCTGGTCATCAATCGTTTTTTTAAGGAGTATTAAAAATGAAATAAAAAATTATTGGTTGATCTCAAATTGACCTTGAAACCAGACGGAATCCACTAGATCGGTTTGATCTTCGGTCCCAAAAATTGAGAATTAGCAATATGCAGGTTGGTCCTAAGGTTAGGGGTGGACCAGCCCAACCTAAGCCATGCTCACCCCTAAGTGAATGCTCATGAGCTTGATACTCAATTTGAACTTGTTGTAACTTGATTTTTCTAGAGCTTTTAGTGTGATGAAGAAGTTCATTACAATTCAAGCTTAATTTTAGTTTCAAGAGCTCAAGCTCATTTTTTTTTTCTTTTGAAAGTATGAATCAAACTTGTCTTTGCAAAGGAAGTACGACAAAGCAAGTTAAAACAGCTAGGCTGATCGATCAATGCATGATATCGAAATTTAACCGACACTCAGTCCATGCAGACGAGCTAATCATGGGACGTGCCAAGAGTGATTAAGATTTCCCGATATCTGATACTGCTAGCCTGATCGCAGAGCTCGGCCAAGTCGCTGGTGCAGAGCCGCTAGCCCTTCTGGGGCCTCTCCGGCTTGGCCTCCGAGCACTCCAGGTTGAAGCAGGCCTTCGCCAAGGTCGAGCTCGGCGCCGGAGCAGGGGCCGGCGCTGCCATCGCCGCGGCGGCGGAGGATGTGGTCTCCTATGACGGCCGGGCGCAATGCATAAGCCCCCGCAAATTCGTGCGACAAGACAGTGGCCGCGTGGAGAGAGGAGGTCGGAGATGCGCGAATGGAGTGGCGTGGGAGCCTGATCTGCAATCCCAGAGGAGAGAGAGAGAGAGAGATCGAAGAGAGAGAAAGGGTTTTCGAAGAGAGAGAGAGAATTCGAGCGTGCGTCCTGCGTCCTGCGTATGCGAGAGGCTTAACAAGCACGTCGAGTCATGCATCAGTTTTGACCTTTCTCTCTCCTCCTCTTTCTCTCTCTTCTTTCTCTCACTATCTCTACTTTCTCTCTCTTCTGGTTCTTTTCTTGTTTCGGTTTTTTCTTCTCTCTTTCCTACGGTTTTTTTTCAAACTCACTCTCTCTCTCTCTAGGCGACGACGCCGTCTGCCCTTGACGTTGGAGCGAAATTCATTATTATCCGCACCCACCAATAAAATAGGACTCGCCTCTAGGGGTGAACAGTTCCAGGTTCCAGTTCGGTTCCATCTGGAACTGGAACCTATTCTCGGGTATAGGTTCCTCAAAATGAGGAACCTGGAACCTACCCGTGGGAACTGAGAACCTGGAACCTACCCAGTCACAGGTTCCAGGGTCGGTTTCAGGTTCCAACAGGTTCTTTTTTTTTTCTTGTTATTTTCAGATTTGAACTATAACATATGCGCACGTTACCCAAAAAAAATATAACGTACGCACATATTACCAAAAAAACTATAACGTACGTGCACGTTACCAAAAAAAAAAACTATAACATATGCACACGTTACCAAAAAAAATATAACGTATTCGCACGTTACCAAAAAAAAAACTATAATGTGCACGCACGTTACCAAAAAAAAATATAACGCATGCGCACGTTACCAAAAAAAAAACTATAATGTACGCATATACTACACGGTAACTTCCGATTGACATGTTATCTTGATACATTAACTTCGCACTGCACAACAATAATAGAATATAATTAGAAATTTCAAAACAAATAGCAAACTAGAAAGTAGAAATAAAACACCACCAGAACAAGAATGTCTAGAGGTACAAGTTTTGAAAACAATTTCGATTAAACCCTTAAATGAACTCAGAAAATTCTGAAATTTGGACACGTTGTATTTAAGACCTAGAGGTACAAGTTTCATGAATAAATCGTAGTCCAATTCGTTCTGGATTAAAAGATAAAATCGATTTACTTTTCCTATTCTCTACTTGCACAGTTTTTGAAACATTTTTGGTTAAATAGGCAAATGAACTGCAAAAATTACGAAATTTAAATATGTTGTAGGGAAGACATGAAGAGAGATATTTCATGCAGAACACATTTCCAAAAGAACCTCATACAAAATGATATAGTCCACGCATTGCAACTTACAAGATCCAAACACATCAGATTGCACAGTTTTAGAAACATTTCCGATTGAATACCCAAATGACCTTCAAAAATTATGAAATTTGAGTATGTGATAGCCAAGATTGTAAGGTAGATACTTCATGAAAATATCGAAGTCAAATTCGTCCTAGATAATTAAATATGGACGGTTAAAATCCCTGTTCGTAGTACCGTAATTCCAGATCTAACCATCTCCAAAGGACCACGATTTCACCTAACTATTCTTGTTTTTTTTCTCTAAATTGTTTATATGTTGTACCTCAGGATGTCCTTTACAACTTTTGTTAAGAAATTGAAGTAAAATTTCGACAAAAATGTTGCCTTACAGTCCATGCATTCATCAAGGGTCAGTCCCAAAATCTCCAGATCCAGTCTTTCCAAAGAATAACGATTTCGCCCACTTATACTTGTTTGTTTTGTCCCAAATTTCAGTATGTTATACTCCAAGAAGTCCTTTACAACTTTCATTTAGAGGCCGAAGCCAAACTTCAACTAGAACATCACATACAAGTCACTAGAACATCCAAGGTCGAGCTTTTTCTGCCCTAAGTAACCGGTTCCGGTTCCGGTTCCGGTTCCGGAACCGGAACTGGAACTGGTCCCCCTTGGAACCGGGAACTGAACCGGACCTTCCTCCGGTTCAGTTCCGGTTCCCGGGTAACCCGGGAACCGCGCTCAGCCCTACTCGCCTCGCTGTGCGTTTTGCCCTGGGCAGTTTTATTTTAAATTAATATTAAAAAAAATTCTATTAATATCTCACTACGCATTTATTCCGAACTAATTCTTACTTCATAAAAAATCCCGATGCACCCATTTCACGCATGTTAGGTATGGCCGATGTATTAACAAACTTGCCGATTGTTCCAATCTAATTCTTCCCGAACCAATAACCTCGGCCCATATATGAAGATGAACCCTCCTCAAAGACCATCCGTGATCTCTAAACCTTCCGCGGATGGTCTCTTATGATGATTTTTGAAAGGATCTTCCTGTCATAGTTTGGTCTCTAGCTAACCGAACCACTATCTATAGGGCGATGAGTCGTTTTGGGGGATCTCTAAAGGCCATGTTGAAATTTGGGATTGGCGAAGCAAACACTGTTTGGGATACTGAGAGTAGTCTAGGCTCTTCCAATACATGCATAGTAGTAGTGAAGTAACTAGTTTGGGTTCAAGATGCCAGTTGGATGTTTTTTGTCAAATGAAAATTAGTTTTAGATAAATATGTCATGAAAGGACTATGTTTAGAATTTTTTATGAAATGAAAATTATTTGAGATAAATATATTATGGTATACTAATGTGAAATTTCTAATTGTATTACCCTATGCTTAGAATACTTACCAATTACAAAAATATTTAACTCAATTGTTCAAGCATCCGTTACGCTAATGAGAGAAACGTTGATATATAAAAAAATATTAAATTTTCTTAATTAGTTACTTAAAACGCTCTAGGAGAATCTCTTTCTATTTTGACTAATTAATAAGTACCATATCCTCTTCTTTTTTCACATAAAGCATGTTTGTTTTCGCTTAATTCAAAGCTGAAGACAACTTCTTCTTTTTTTTCGTGACAAGGTGCATGTGGATTAGCATCCACTTTTATTTTTAGTCAAAAAAAAATGCGAAGTATTCATATCATGTGAATGTCAACCTATTGATTTGCATGTAATCTTTTTCATAATTTTGTCAAAATTTTGGACAATATCTAAACTTTTCGGTGGGAAGTCAAAGAGATAGTTTTTGCTTGAATTTAATTGACAATAAGCAGACACATCGATCTTGTAAAAATATATATGGATATATATTATTATTTTAAAAAATATGCATAAATTTATGTGTCAACATTAACATAATATGAAAATATTTGGCATTTCAAACATAAAAAAGGCATAGTGCATGAGCCAAAGATTAAAGGGAAAAAAGAAAAGAAAAAGTTAAAATCAATCTACAGAAAAGATATACATCACTGGACAAGACTTATTTACATAAAAAGGAAGTATTATTTCGGATGTCTTAAAAGCATTTTTTTAGTACATTAATTAATTCAAAACATTGATTAACCAAAAATAAAATAAAAACAAAAGCAAAAATCTATCCGCGGAAATTCGAGCAGTTTTTTATTCGGCTGCTCGTTCGCATTTTTCCAACATCCATGATCCTACCAAAAAACCGATCCAAGGGCTTTCTCGTAATTTCCTCCGGAGCCGGATTCGCGTTGACCGGCTATTTACCGAAAATGCCCCCTCACCCCCCAAAACTCCCACACCACGTGGTGCAGCTACACGCGCGGCGAGGCAAAAGAAGGGACGGCGAGCGTGCGCACGGACGCGAGTGGGCGGAGGGCCACGCGCGCTGCGAATGTCCTTGCGGACGTTAACTGCGTGGGACCCGCAAGTTGGAGGAAAGAGAGCGTGGGGACCGACGCGCGAATCACACGTAAGCGGCGACGCTTTGCTTCCGCAGGTGGGAACGCGCACGCGCTCGCGCCCGCGCGGCGGCGGGCGTCGACGTCGGTCCCCGACTTCCCACGCTTTGGTTTCAGACGGGCGAACCGACAAACGACGAGTCGTTTCTGGCTTTTGCGCCTTACGTGAGATCGGGATTACGCCTCGTTTGGACGGACGTAAAAAGGGGTAGAGAGCACGAGTCTGGTTTTCGTACTTCAAACGTGGGAACATAAGTCTCCTCGTGAATGGAGGCCATGAATGCTTCCGATTTTATTGGCTTTCCTGAGGCGACGTCGATGTGCCCTCCACGAAGAAAAGCGGTTCCCCATCCATGTGCGGAATGCGGCTCGTGAGACGGTAGTGCTTCACGGGCAACTCGACATGATTACCTTCCGGTGAGACTCACTTGATATGACATGATGGAATTAATAATGATTTAAGTGAAAATTTCCGATAAAATGCGAGGTAAATGCGACTTTCTAAAAGAAGACTTTAGAGTCGATTTTAGCTCATATAAGAGTTTGAATTTGTCAAATTTATTTCAAATAAAGACTTGGAATGAAATCATCTTCATAAAAAGAGGGCTCGGAATTGACTTCATCTCAAACAAGGGCCTGAGTTGCCAACTTAATCTTTAAGATCTTTATTCGATGTAAGGTTCATTATGGACTTTCTTATGATAAAAGGGTTCACTCTAGGCCATTCTTTAATATTTTCTACTGAATTGAGGATAAGGTGAACCAACCTCAGGGTTGTTGAATTTTGCAGCCAAAGAACACAAGTTCAAATCTCATCGATCAGTAAAAAGTCCGGATTTAATCTGTCCAAAGAATTTCAAAGGACCTCTGCGCTCATGCTCTTGGACTATACAAACGAGAACATAGAGATACAAGTTCCCGGAGGCGTGACAATTCCCACGGTAGTGGTTGAGGACGACCGCGACGACCACCTAACAAGGACAAAATAAGAGCAAGGGCAGAAGAGGAGATGTCGCCGTCTTGATGGCGCGAAAGGCGTAAATTACTTGAGCAAAACGCCCTTGACTCGTCCGGCGCACGCAAGCAATCATGTTCGAGGAGCAAAACGCCTTCCATTTTGCCAGTTATCGTCCAAAGATTCATGCAAGACTAATCCTCCCCACCTAAAGAAATTGTGATGGTGACAGAATTCTTTATTGAGAGGTAATCTGGTTTTGCATATGGGAATAGGGATGACAACTTGAACCGGATTTTGGACCCATGCCAGTTCCATAAGATGGTAATCATGTTTGGTACAGTGAGATGAGTTTAAGGTCCCGTCTCAAATAAGGAAAGTTGTCCAAAAAGTTCTATTCTTATTATACTTTTGCCAATTTAATCGTAAACATTTTAATTTTAACAATTGCGTCATAAACATTTTCATATTTTATAAATTGAGTTCATCTAGCCAATTTTGATTGGAATTTGTTGACATAGATGCTAACCATATTATGTGACATGGTTGAAGCCAATGTGGGCAAATTTTAATAATATTTTGATATTTATCAAAAAAATTATTTTTTAATAAATTCTTTTCTTCTTTTTTTCCCTTTCCTTCTTCTCCATCAGTCGGTCACCAAGCTTGGGTAATGGCCAACGATTGGCCAAAGAAAACAACCAGCGAGGTCACCCTCGTCGAGATCTAGCAAGGGGCAACCATGTTGGTTTTGGGCGAGGGGTCGTGGTCACTAGAGGTCAATGAGGGCCAACCTTGCTAGCCTTCAGCAAGGTCGCCCCTAGCCGATGGTTGCCTTTGGCAAGCTGCCGACCATTGCCCAAGCTTGGCAACTAGTTGGAGGAAAAAGAAGCGAGGAAAAAAAAGAAGAAAGAAATAAATAAAAAAAAGAAGAAGAAGGAAAAATCAAAGAAAAATCAAAAATCAAAAAATTATTAAAATATTATCTAAATTCGTCCTACGGCTATGTCACATAGGACGGCCAATATCCATGTTAGCGATTTTCAACCAAAATTGGTCAAATGGACTCAATTGACATATTTAAAAAGTCGGCAAAAATGCAATAAGTTTATGACTTTTTAAACAAATTTCTTGTTCAAATTGCCCTATGGGCTATAGAGTTAGAAGTTGGTTTAGATTATAGTTGGCCAGTGACTTAGACACTCAACAAATTATTACCCTGAAACTACTCTCGTAGTATGTCCAATTCATAAAGTTGAACCAACAGGTGGAGGGAGACCAAGAGTATATAAACCTAATAGGCAGGCAACACGGAATACTTTTTTAACATCCACTCTCACGCACAAGCCAGATTAAAAACTACACGTGCAATTCGAGGAATGTAGGATGGGATAGGTTCCCAAATGGATAAGATCGATCATGTCGACTATGGTAGAACGTCGCCACCCAAGAGCCGCATTTGTAAAATCATATCCTAAAATCATGTTCTTTCCTTTCACCTTGTGAAAGCCGTGAGTCAACATAGAAGGCATCAGCTACTCGAGAAAACCACGTGTTTTATTCACTTGAAGACGACAACATCAACCGAGCGTGTTCATGCACGACACACCAACATTCTTGTCCGAAAAGACTGAAGAAATCGAAGTAGAGAGGCCTAGGGTAGTACATCGAGGACCCAAGAAAGGATTGAAGATCAGAGCATGCGACGTGACGACCCATTAAGACCGAGCGCGATCAGGTTTGTTGCTTCCGCAACTCGTCGGGAAAGGCCAGATTAGGGTTTGGACAAAGCAAGAAAAAAATCAAGAGCTGCCATGCAAGTTTTGTAGTTACTGGTAACTGCTAAACTCGAAAGTGCGTAGGCCACGCCATGAAGATCTAGCGCGATCAGTTCGTTGCTTCCGCAATCCATCAGGAAATACTAGATTAGGGTTTAGACAAAGCAAAACAAGATCGAGAAGAGCCATGCAAGTTTTGTAGTTGCTATAACTACTAGATTCAAGCGTGCCTAGGCACCGCCATGACGATCGAGCACGTGATGTGATTATCCGTTAAGATCTAGCGCGATCAGCTTTGTTGCTTCCGCAATCCATCGGGAAAGACGAGATTATAGTTTGGACATGCATCGTGCATAGGACAAAAAGCAAGGCAAGACAGACGTGGAATCGATCAAGAACTGCCATACACGTTTCGGAGTTAATGGTAACTGCTGAACTCGAACGACTCTAGGCCACGCCAAACGATGCTTTTGGGTTTTCTTGGTTTTCCCCAAATAAGGAAAGTCGAACAAGGGCGAGCAGCGAGCTCTCTTCGATGACGGACGCCTCCGCATGATTGCAAGCATCGACGGTTCCTATCATCTTCCGTTTCTTGCTTCTTTCGTCTTCTGGGACAAGACGCGACAGGTGACAGTTGATGCAGTTGTTGAATATATCCAGATGCTTGTACAAAGCAATTGGTGACAATGCTGAGAAGGGCCTCCGAACTTTAAGCCGATGCTTGATTCAACTGTCTAAATTAGGGATGAGCATGGTCCGGGTTGGGCCAACCCACCCCCTAACCCTAGGACTAATCCGCACAGTACCAATCATTAATTTTTGGGACCGAAAACCGACTTTATTGAGTTTGGTACTGAGGATTGGACCAACTCAATGGGTTTGATCCGATTTCAAGGTCAACTAGAGATCAACCGATAATTTATTTATTTCATTTTTTGTACTATCTAAAAAGGCAATCGAGGACCGGACCGACCTAATCAGTTTGGTCTGATTCTAAGGTCAACTCAGGACCAATCAATAATTTTTTGCTTTATTTTTTGTACTACCTAAAAAGGAGAGTGAGGACCGGACTGATTCTATGGGTTTAGTGACAAGTGAGGTCAGCTAAGAGAGGCCAATGACAAGTGTCAAGTGGGGTGAGCGTTGAGCATCGAGCAAGGAGCAACAAGCCAGGCGAGCATCGAGTGGCAAGCGGCAGGAGTGACCCAAAGCGAGTGAGGTGAGTGTCAAGTGGCGAGTGGAGAAGTTATTTCTTTTGATTTTGGCAAATTAAAGACTAAGAGAACAAATAGGACAGAAGAAAATGAGTATTAGAGAAGGATACTGTGAGGAGTTATTTATGCTCTTTTGAATGCCGTGAGAACTCCTCACAAAAACATATATATTGGTAAAGATAAGAATATATAAATTTTAAACCAATGTACACAAAATCGATGCCAAAAACTTTTACTCAAAGTGACCACAAGTCAGAATGAGTGGAAGGGAGCTAATGTAGAAAGAAGACTCCCTAAAAGAAGCGGGAGACCAAAACAAAGACAAAAAACAGGCTAACAAAGCTAGAACAAGCCAAGGCGGAAAGGGAAGCCGAAACCGGCAATCTTCAAAGCTGCCAGCAAGCAGCCAAGCAAAGAGAGCAACTGGAAATAGAAAGCAGAGCTGCACAAAAAACAGAAGCAAGCCGATGAAAGCAGCAGCAAAAAAGAAGAGAATAGGACGACTGAAACCTGAGAGGACGCACAACTAGGGGCCAGGAACACAGCCAAAAATGGAAGAGTCCAGACCCCAACATCGCTGGAGCCTGGTTGTCAACCTCATTGCTGAAGGTGAGAGTCTTGTCCTTGACCACTTTGATGAGATGGTTCTTCAATGCTGGCAGCTCCAAGGTCTCTCCCTGAAAAATAATGCTATTCTGCTTCTTCCAAATCAAGTAGCACAAGGCTCCAAACGAAAAACGGGCGATATAATGGAGAAAATCCTTACCAAGGAGGAACTTTAAGGCCCAAAGAAGATTCTCCAACCAAGATCTATTTCTCCATGGAAGATTACATCTCGCAACCCAAAAAAAGGCGAGACTAGCAGAGATGTGACAATCAAAGAACAGATGATCAACATAATCCGATCTGGCATTACAAAAAGCACACAATCCATGATCAATTCTACCATAAGAAAGAATGAGAACCTGGGTGGGTAAGCGGTTTCTTAATTAGCCACGGGATGAATTGAAATCTAGGAGCAATCGAATGATTCCAAACAAGCGAAGCCTAAGGAACACGATCCTTCTTCCTCCTAATGATTTCCCAAGCTAAAGCTACCAAAAAGGCACGAGAAGAGCTCCCAAGCCAGGTGATTCGATCAAGGGTTCAAGAGAGGACTGAAAGAGAGTAACCCCCATCTTCCAAAAGAGTCCTGAGAGTATCACCATAAGGGGAAAAGAGATCCGCTAACATCACTTGTCTGGAAAAGCCAGAGCTATCAATGAAGGAATCTGAGATAAATAAGTTTAATAGGCCTCTCTAGTGCCAATTATCAAACCAAAGGAAAACAAAAAAGCCATCTCCAACTTCCCAAAGGAAGGATATTCGAAACTCCCACCTTAATTGTAGGATCTTCCTCTAAACCTAGGAACAAACAGAAGGAATATGAGAGGCCTAAAAATTTTCCTTCTTTAAGAAAGTCGTGTGAATCCACTTGCACCACAACGACTCATTATCTGTAAAAAAAATCCAATATGCTTTAGCATTGCAGCCTTATTGCAGTCACGCAGCTTGTGAATGCCTAGTCCTCCTTTAGCCTTTGGGAGACATACTTCCTCCCAAGAGACCTTTGCCCCATCAGAGCCAAGTGTAGGACTTTTCCAAAGAAATTGCCTAAAGATTTGCTCAATGCGGTCTAGCACCGAACACGGAAGTATAAACACACTGGCTCAATAACTTTGGATAGAGTGAAGGACTGACCTTATCAATTGAAGTTTGCCTGCGAACGAAAGGAATCACTAGGCCCAAGATTGGACCTTGGCTATGATATGATCAACGAGTGAGATACAGTCTGTTTTGCCAAGTCTCAAAGTGATGATTGGTACCCCCAAATACCTCACCAGCAACTTTCCTTCTTGGAATCCAAGTGCTAGCAGGATATAATTCCAAAGAGAAGGGGACCCGCCTACAAGGAAGACTTCACTTTTCATAGCATTCGGCAACAATCCACTCCATGAAGAGAAAATGTCCAAGCCTCTTTTTAACAAAGAAACCGAAGCCCAGTCTGCTTGACAAAAAAAAAAAATATCATCTGCGAAGAAAAGGTGGGAAAACTTCAAAACTTTGCACCTCTAGAAATACTTGAAGTTCGGATGCAAGGCGTAAGAGCTGAGAATCCCAGAGAAAACCTCCATCACCATTGTGAAGAGATAATGAGACATAGGATCCTCCTGTCAAAGGCCCTGATCACCAGAGAAGAAATCATGTAGCTTCCCGTTGATTGAGATGGAGTAATTGGGGGTACGTAAACTGACCATAAAGAGCTGAGTCATCTAGGCAGGAAACCCAAAAGCTAAATGGGTTAATTCAAGAAAATCTCAATCAACCGTATCATACGCCTTCTGGAAATACACCTTGATTGCATACTTGGGCAAATGAGGGTTCCAGTGGAAACCCACAAAGAGCTCTTAGGCCAAAAGAATATTATCATTTATCCTCCTACCATTGGTAAATGCATTTTGGGATGGACTCACCGAATCCCGAAGCACAGTGGCTAGCCGATTAGCAAAAATCTTAGTAATGACTTTATATAAGGTATTGCAACAAGCAATAGGCCTAAAGTTAGAGACAGCACAATCATTGGGAACCTTGGGCACCAAAGCTAAGATAGTGTTATTTACCTCACGCAAAAGCTTTCCCGAAGAAAAGAAATCCTTAACCACATCAAGGACCGATGGGCCTACAATCTCCCATCAGCTCTTGAAGAACTCAACAATAAAACCGTCAAGCCCATGGGTCTTGCCTCTTGCGAAGGAGAAGAGAGTATCTCGAATTTCAGTATCAAGCACAAGCCAAGAAAGAGCACTAACCTACTCCTCTGATAGTGGACACCTGATGAGTGCCTTCAACTCCTGCAACGATGGCTTCGTAAGGATAGCCTGCGGTGTCAGAATGTTGGTAAAATAAGAAACAAATACTTGCTGCACCCTATCCGGATTAGTAACCAGTGAGTCGAATGAATCCTTGACCGAGAGAATTCTGTTGCGAAGTTGTCTTCTGTTGACAGAATGGTGAAAAAACTTAGTGTTTCTATCACCTTCCTGAAGCCATTTAATCCTGGATTTTTGTCTGTAGAAAGACTCCTCTTGACTTCTCAAATCAACAAAGCACCGACGTTGATCATTCTCCAGCTTGGAAGAATAATATTGGTTGGGTCTTGTTGAAGGGCATGCTGGGTAAGCCTCAGGGTATTCTTGCTTCAGCCGTTCGCACAGAAATATCTGAGAAAGACTCTCTATTGAGCTGCTTGAGATGGCCTTTGAGAGTCTTCAACTTGCAGACAGGCCTGTATATAGGGACATCAGCTCCAGGGCCATCCCAAACTTGCTTGACAATTGAGTCGAACTCTGGGCGCTTCATCCAAAAGTCGAAGAACTTAAAGTGCTTCCTTGTATGAACCTGGGGCATCACTCTAACCAACATGGGAGTATGGTCAGAGATCCACAGATTCAAAAAAGAAGCTTTTGAGAATAAGAAGTCAAGTCTCCATTTTGAATTCACCAAAACTCGATCAATTTTTCTTTGCTTTTGATTAACTTCAGAAGATGTGGACCAGGTAAAACGAAGTCCAACATACCTGAGATCCTCCAGGTCCGTCTGAGCCAAGCAATTTCTGAATTCATCAAAATAGGAAATCCATGTATCAGAGCTACCCATATGATCTGATGGGTCATTGATGGCATTGAAGTCGCCAGCTACCAACCAGGCCGAATCCTGCAACAAGTCATTCTTTTGGACAAGATCTGTCCAAAGGGGCTGACGGTGCAAAAAAGTATGCTCGCCGTAGATCATAGAGATAAAACAGGTCATCCCAGACAAAATAGAAGTCAGTCTACCATAGATTGCCTGAGCATTTTGGGATGAAACATCAAATCTAACCAGAGCCGAATTCCAACCAACCCAAATCCTCCCACGGGGAGAGCTATTATAATTAGCTAACCAAATCCATTCCGACAAAATGCTAGCAGAAATGGACTAAAAAAGGGACTCCGGGACCTTAGTCTCCAAGACACCAACAAAACAAAGGTTATTGGAGGAAACTAAACTTCTTACCTTAGCCCGCCTTAGGGGGTTCAAAAGTCCTCGAATATTCCAAAAACCTAAGAACATCCAAAAAATACAAGGAGTACAAGGAGATGAGTTACCTCTTCTTGCTAGGCCCACATTAATTATAAACCAGAGCAGGGCAATGCAGAAAGGAGAGGATCTGGGCATAGTGACAAGAGCTTATCTTGAATAGATATAAGCTTCTCCGGGTCAGGAGGGGCGGACGGAATAGGAGGGCTATCCTCATCTAATGAACTGTACTCATCACTCAATGAACCACCAGCCACCTCACTCGAACTCACCCGAGTAGACAGAGCACCAAGAGGAGCTGCCTTGCCCGCCACAGGGATAGGAAGGCCACTATTTTGCTTCAGGGCATTCATAGGGCGCTGTGGCTTAATAGAAGAAGCAAGAGGCATCACCTTTGCAAGGACAGGATTCTATGACTCAACAGCAGGAGCAGGATGCACAGGCTCCACAAGGATAGGATCCTTCAACTTCAAGGATTGAGCACCTCCACCAAATGGAGGTAAATCGAAAGAAGCAGCTTTTGCCACATTAGCCTTTTTCTTTTTTCCTTTTACTTGTTTCCACCCTACTCCCGCTCTAGGAGGTGGTTGAGACGACGACTCAGGGTGAAGAAAAGAGGCAGGGGCTTCAAGCACGACCACAAGCAGCACCTGCTTCCGTCCCACTTCCGAACTACCTGCAACAGGCTTAGCTGCTTGTTGGGGGCGGATCCATCCTCCCACTCGTGTCTTGTTCTGAGCTGGAACCAACAACCTGGGGGGCTTCGGTCGCACAAATAGGAGACGAAGAACAATCTCGAGGATCAGGAGGAGGGTCTTGCTGACTCGCAATACCAGTCGGCACCATGGCAGAGGGTGCTGGGCAGGTGTGGCTGAAGATGCCACAGCTTGGGCAAGAACTAGGCCGCCACTCATATTCCTTTTCAATTGAGCTTGTCTCTCCGCGGTGAACCACCTCTACAGCTTCGCTGAGATTTCAACACAGACACAAGTAAATACCAGCATAGTCTTTCCCTCAGTTCTCAAATCAACATATAACGGCTTCCCCACCGTGCTAGCCACTGCACTAATCCCCTGAGAAGACTAGAATGCAGCAAGAAGTTTCTTCATACGGACCCAAACAGGAACAATTGAATGATTATCCTTTCTAATTTCCAGCAATGGTTTCCATGTTGTAGAATCAAAGGCACTCTTGTGACTGTGAGAGGCCCACCTTCCAATACCTTTCTATTACGAAAGTCAGCATTAGCAACATGAAAGAAAAAGAAACCCTGCCCGTTCGCCATTACCTCCAAGACTTTCAAGCCCCAGGCATTCTTAATGGAATCCTCCACCAACTTAAAAGGAAGCCTCCTTCTAACAAAATAGCCGACAAAGCATTCAAAAAACTTTAGATCTGCAGCATCCAAAATGGCATCAGTTAATTCAACAATAGGCTTGTTGTTGATGATGGTAGGCGGAATATATTCCAGATCAAAGCCTTTAGTGGCGAGTTTGGCAACACTGGCCTAGGAGTGGGATTGAGGGGGTCTCGACTCTTTCTGCTGCTTGTCTCTTTGCTGGGGCTTCTTTGAAGCATACCGAACTCTGCTCCTAGCTCAACGACCAGCAGGAGCTTGCAGGGGAAGGCCACCTCGCTCAGCCTGGCTTGGAGGCACCACGGGAGGGCTACCATGTGAACGAGACGAGGGGCTTCGTCCTTTAGAAATGCCGACAGCAAGCTGAGCTGAACGAGGAAGACCATCCTCACCAGAAGCAGATGAAGCCATTCATCGAACACCCATCGTGTAGCTCGAGCACTATCCAGAAAGCCCATTATAAGTAAGGAAACATACCTGGCCAGGCTCCAAGGAGACAATTCATAATAAAGAGGGGCATATGCGTGCACTGGGACGGCCCACTACTGTTAGACGCAACAAAATTGCAGGAACAGTGTAGGCTTCCCCCAGCCAATGAGATCTAGCTTGTGGACCAAAAAGAAAGAGACGATTTGGATGGAAGCTATCACAAAAACATATTTCTCCTTTGTAAATTATGATTTTTGATGCCGTAATTATAAATAATATTATATATATATATATATATATATATATATATATATATATAGAATCGGGGTTGGTCCAAGTTGGACCGACCCTAAACTCCTAGGACCGAGGACCAACCTACACAGTACTGGTTCAAGAATCCTAAGACCAATGACCGACTTGATCTCCTTGGGAACTAGACTAGGACCGGCAGGATTGGGCCGGTCTAGGGTTGGTCCAGGGTTGACCCTAGACTGATGCTCACCCCTAGTTTGAATATTCATCTTGGCCGACTTGGTCCTTGCTTGGACACGGCCATTCAAACCGACTTGGTTGTTCAAGATGACTTGGTTGCATGACCATCATATGCGGACATGACTACTAACATGTACACGGCTACCTTAGCGAAAAGGTGGAGTGATCCTCATTGGTTTGAGAGTATTGTCGATTCCAACTCCCAAATGATAAGTTTTTCAACATTAATCGTTTACTTTATAAACATCATATATGATAAAAGATGGGGAGAGAATGCTACAAGTACTATAATTTTTATACAATGCTTACTTTAATATCGTAACTTTTTAATTAATCACTTGAAATTCGTAACTTTTTAGTCGATTACTCAAATATCATAATTTTAAGAAAATGGATTAAAAGTGCTATAAATTTTCAAATACATAGAATTTTTCAGCTAGAGAAATTGCCGACCTAGTTCCAGTGAACACTTATTAACCGTTAAGACACCCAAGTAATTGATTGAAAAATTAGAGCACTATAATGAGCACCGAATGATAGTATCCTTTTCTCGAGAAAAAATGTTTGAGTGGTCTTGAGATGTACTTGAAACTATGAATTTGGGTGCGATTGTTTTACAAGATATGACTAATGCTCCGTTCGTTTCACGGAAAATATCATGTTTCCGGAAAACATTTTCCCGAAAGTCATTTTCCAAGAAAATGACTCTATTTTCCAATGTTCGGCCAAAATCTAAAATTTGAGTGGAAAATATTTTCCACTGTTCGTTAGCTCAAACATTTTCTTGAAAAAAATTATCAAAAATTGAATTTTAATATTTTTAATTGACCAAAAAGTTTATTTTATTTAATTATATTTAAAAAATGATTTTTTAATTATTTATATTTTTTAAAATAGAAATTTTTATTATTTATTATTTCTTTTTCTTTTCCTTCCTCCTTCCTCCTCTTTCTTCCTCTCGAGCGGCTTCGTCCGTCGTCGCCTCCTTCCTCCTCCTTCTTCCTCCTCCTTCTGCCGCCGCCACCTCCTTCCTGCCGGATCTGGCGACAGAGCTCGAGCTTGCCCGGATCGGGAGCCCGAGCTCTACCGCTAGATCCGGCGAGCCGCGAGCTCCGTCGCTAGATCCGGCGAGCTCGAGGCTCGGCCGATCTCACCCGAGCACGCCGGATCTGGCGACAGAGCTCGAGCTCGCCCAAATCGAGAGCCCGAGCTCTGCCGCTAGATCCGGCGAGCCGCGAGCTCCGCCGCCAGATTCGACGAGCTCACGGCTCGCGGCCGCACGACTAGCGGCTTGGACGGTGGGCTCCCCCGCGAGCCTCCCGGCGCCGCTGCGGTGCTCCCTCTTGAGCCGGATCCTCCCGAGCGGCTTCGAGCCGCCGGGGAAGCGGAGCGCGGCGACGGCGGCGGCGCCCCGGCTGGAGCAGGCGGGCAAGAGCGGCCGGGGAGGGCGGAGGCTGATCCCGGAGAAGGACGTTGTCGAAGCCATTGCAGCAGGGAGAGCAAGAAAGAGAGAGAGAGAGAACAAGAACTGATGAAGGAAGGAGAAAGCAGCGGGAGCGCGAGAGGCGAGAGGTGCGGAAAATGATTTCCTCTTTTCAAAAGAGGAAATCATTTTCCACGATTTCAAGAGGGATTTTCCGTTGACCGTGTATTTTCCACCATCCGAACACCGAAAATTTCGGAAAATATTTCCCTGGAAGTTATTTTCCGCGAAATGAACGGAGCCTAATTTAAGAAACATATTCCTAAAAATAATTGCATGTACCATTTGAAATAATTAGTCAATAAAAAATATTTCTATTATTGACAACAATTTATATATAATTATTTTTGCTAACGATGAAAATATATTTTGATCATTCACTTTTGCAAGCAATATAAATGATCATTTTAAAAAAAATATTTTCCGTATTATCTATTTTTATGAAACAAACATGGCCGAAATTCAAAAATGGTGTTATATCTCTGGAACAATGAGTCTCTCAATATCTATCCTAAATAGTTTCATCACCCGTGGAATCACACACGTTGTACGTGTGGGCATAAAATCACAAGTCTAAAGTTTAGAAATGGTAATAAGAAAAACTTTTGGGTGATGCTTTGGAGAGTCCGAAAGAGATAGGAAGAAGGCATGAGCGCATGCACGATGGCGTCTACGGCCTTCTAGTTTGACAAGACCTATAAATCTTGTGTAAATCTCAGGCGATTTGATCTTTGTGGATTTAACCATCGATGACTTCGTTGACTTTTGAACTGAGTTGGACTGAATGGTGTCACTCTTTGGTTTTTTTTCCACTTCTGTCTATCGAGAATTGCACCCACAAAAGTCATAGAAAGTATCTTCCTTCGAATTAGACATCAAATACTTAAAATAAAGTTGAGAAAAAAGAGGAGAGAAAAAATCACTTCGAACTTCGTAATTATAATTTATGCTTTACAAATATGGATATATGCCGCTACATCTATCGTCGTTAACTTTCTCTATCTCTAACCAGAGATGGAAAATAACGCAATCCCTTATTTTTATCCAAGGTCTAAATGGTCAATGAATGAATTGTAAGATTTAGATTAAGCCAAAAAAAAAAAAGTTTGATATCATGAAAAACCATAAACTGATATATCTGTGATAAATTTGTCAAGAACTAATTTTTGGATAAATAAAAACCTACACTAATATACTTATAAAAAATTTACTTCAAACTAATTTTTGGGTTTCCAAAAACTCTAAATTAGTACACACATAATACATTTTATCTTCTATTAGTTTTCCTCAAATGTTACCGTTTAATTGCTCAAAATGGAAGACGCATGACAATAACTCAATTTATGTATAAGTCAATGTGGAAATCCATAATTCTCTCTCTTTGACTCTTCAATTATTCATAATTTGAAAACAAATAGGGCTCATTCTTTGTCTCCCCATGAAATCCTAATTTGTTGATTCGGATAAGTTAGCCAAGGGGGAAAGAGAATGAGCCATATTTGTTTTCAAATTGGAGAGAGAGAGAGAGAGAGAGAGAGAGAGAGAGAGAGAGGAGTTTACTCCTCAAATCAAGTAGAGAATGAGCCATATTTGTTTTCAAATTGGAGAGAGAGAGAGAGAGAGAGAGAGAGAGAGAGAGAGAGAGAGAGAGAGAGAGAGAGAGAGAGAGGAGTTTTCAAATCAAGTAGGTTATTGCCATGTGCCCTAAAACTCTATAACTTCACAATAAAATTTGACAAAAGTTAATGGAGGGTAAATACTTCCCGCATGTACTGCTTTGGATCTTTTAGTGAATCAAAAATTAGTTTGAGCCAAATATGTCATATATATTCCAGATTAAGATTTTTTGGGATGCAAAAATTAGTTTAGGATAAATTTGTCTCAAGTGTACCAGTTTCGGGTTTACATGGTATTACCCCAAAAAATAAAAAGTGAAAATCAATTTAGAAGATCGAAGTGAAAAGAAAAATGAAAAATGCTTCCAATTTCATGGTGATTCTATTAATTAAGGCCATATCTTTTTTAACTATTTTTAATTAATTGATTACAAATATGGATATAAATTACATTTGGCTGTGTTTGTTTCATTGAAAACTAAAAGGAAAATTCCAAAAAGGGATCTAAAGCACCACCTTTTTTCTCAAATAAGGGCTCGAAGTGGACCTTGTTTCAAATAAGGACCTCAACTGCCTTCATTTTCTCAAATAAGGGTCTAAAGTGGATGTTATTTCAAATGATGACCTAAAGTGGTTATGTTTATTTCAAATAAGAGTTTGAAGTGGCTATGTCCATTTCAAATAAGGACTCGTCTTTCCAGCAATCAAAGGTATTTTCATCATTTGTCATTTCCCCCTTTTTTTTCTTTTTTCTTTTTTTTTTCCAATTTTTTGGCTGGTTCTTCTTCCTCTTTGCCAATGGCCGGCTGGCCACTGGCAATGCCCACAAAGGGTTGGGCAAGGATGGCCTCACCTAGGTGTGGCAACCCTCAGCTAGGGGCCATCCGTGAGGTCAGCCTGTGCTGGCCCTAGGCGAGGCCAACGAGGGTTGGGTGACCTCGTCGGCCACCCTCACTTGGGACCAGCTAGGGCCGACCTCATGGATGGCCCCTGGGTGAGGGTCACCACGCTCAGGTGAGGCCGTCATGCTCAGGCGAGGCCGTCCTTCACCTGTGGTCAACGTGGGTGGCCCTCGCTAGTGGGGGTGACCCTTGCTTAGCCCTCTATGGGCATCGTCGGTCGACCACCGGCTAAGAGGAAGAAGAAGAACAAAAAAAAAAATTGTGAAATGCAAAATGACAAAAATATCCTTGATCGGTCGAAAAATTTAGCCAGTTAGTGATCGGCAAGGTCGAGTCCTTATTTGAAATAACCAAAGTCACTTTAGGCCCTTATTTGAAATAACTAAGGCCACTTTAGGTCCTTATTTGAAACAAAGTCCACTGCGGGCCCTTATTTGAAAAAATAATGACACTTCGGGTTCTTTTTTTAAAATTTCCCAAAACTAAATGATAAAGGAAAATATTTTCTGCGAAAATCATTTAAAAGAATAGTTATTTTTCATTCGTTTAGTATGATAGGGAAAGTGATTTACTTCTTACGACAATGGAAAGCCATTTCCCCCCAGTCTATGCTCCATGCTCGTTGCTTTTAGTCAACAAAACTTTTCCATAAATTGATTAGTTTTCTATCATTCAAACATCGAAAAATTGAAAAAAGAATAGCTCGAAAATAATTTTTTCTTTAAATTAATGGACCCCTAATTTCAATATTAACAAGTTTCATTAGTCTGCTTGTGTCAATGTAATGTGCTTGCGCCATCGGAGGTCGACCCGATCTAATGGTGAATTCACATGACTCGACTTCATGTTACAAGTTTCTGCACTAGGATTTACACTACTTGGTTCATCAATGGCCCTTGCTTTTAATTTTTTCGAAAAAATTATATATTATAGATAATACAACTGCAAAGTAACTAATTTATGTCCATTCACTTAAGTTAATCCTAATTATTTCTCGAGTCTCGAGTACATATTTCATCAAGTTTGAGAAAATCCGTGTAATTATATCGAAAGGTTGTCAGTATTTTCTGTTAAGTAAGAGCTAAATTGCGCGAGCACAAAAGTTAAAAATAGATGGGGAAAAATCTTACCCGTAGTCAACGGAGAACTTTCCGAAAAGTCAAGATGCGACAAAAAGAGCACTCGACGACGTGGAGCAAAAGTCAAAAGAGTAATCGCATGGAGATGCTCGAAGGTGCAGAGGGATGGATTGGGTCATTTTCCACTACGCGCTGTTTCGGTTACGATATCTCTATCAATTCTCCGCCGATGATATTGCCATAGATATGCATCGACGATTGAGATAGATTGAAAATTTTTGTGAGAGTACGTCGAGCGATGTAGAGTCCACGGCCGCACAAGGGACAGGACTTGCTAATCTTCGCATGCCTAGAAAGAAATACATGTACCATAAAGATAGGTGAAAAAGATAGATGACACGATGTCAAGACAATCATTGAAGAAATTCGCTCACCTAACCTCGTACTGCATGATATTGGAGTACATCAATTGTCAAATTATGCGGAATTACAAGTGAAATTCACATAACTTAATGGTTAAAATTGATATGCTCATATATGCCAAATTGGTGCAATTTTTCCCATGAAAAGATGAGTTAAAGTCATGAAATGATCCGTTCCTAGACGATTATTCAAAAATTCTAATGTTTTTCCTAACCTAACCTATGAATTGATGGCTTATAGTTACGGCGTGAAAACTACGAAAAGTGGAGAAACTACTCACGAATTCTGAAAGAATTGAACACATACATCCTATTGGAATATTGTATAGATTTAGTGAGATCATTGTCAAATGATTTAATTAAAAGATGAATGCAAGATTTTAAAGGCTTTAATGGGATGTGATTCATTTAAGTCACATTGAACCCCACTCAAAGTTGACTCAATACAAATTAGGGGTGAACATCGATCCAGGTTAACCCTGAACCGACCTTGGACCGGCTCGACCCTGTCGGTCCTAGTTCGGTTCCTAAGAAAACTAGATCAGTCATTGGTCATAAGATTCCTGGATCAGCACTGTACGGGTTGATTCTTGATCCTAAGAATGTAGAGTTGGTCCAACCTGGACCAACCCTAATTATATATATTATACATAATATAATATTTATAATTTTTTATATAGATAAAATCTTAAAATAAACGGCGTCAACAACATGAAATAACTATTTAGTGAGTAGTTCAAGTAATTTTACATTGTTATTTAATAACTTAGATTTTCAATGTCATTTATGGCGTAAACAACCATAATTTACGAAGGAGGAAAGTATTTTTGTAAGGAGTCCTCATGGCGTCCAAAATTGTATAAACAACTCTTTACGGCATCCTCCTCTACTACTTATTCTCTTCTGTCTTATTTGTCTTCTTAGTCTTTAATTTACCAAAATCGAGAGAAATAACTTCTCCACTCGTCACTCAACACTTGCCTCGCTCGCTTTGGGTCACTCGTGCCGCTCACCACTCGATTCACTTAGCTTGCTCTTTGCTCGACACTCGATACTCACTCTGTTTGACATTCACCTCATTTTCAACCCTCATCGCTTGCCTTTCTTAGCTGATCTCGTTTGTCATGAAACCCATTGGGTCGGTCCGGTCCTCATTAGGCCCTTCCAAGGAGTACCAACAATGAAATAAAAAATTATTGGTTAGTCCGGATTGATTCTAGAATCGGACCAAACCCATTATTAGTTTGTCTCAAGTTAACCCTAGAATTGGACCGGATCCACTGGGTCAGTCCGGTCCTCATCCCAAAAATTGAGAATCAGCACCATGCGTGTTATAGCTAGGGTTAGGGGGTGGACCGGCCCAATTCAGACCATACTCATTTCTAATGCGAATGCTCAAGAGCTTGATGCTTGATTTGAACTTGTTGTAACTTGACTTTTCTAGAGCTTTTAGCGTGATGAAGAAGTTCATTACAGTTCAAGCTTAATTTTAGTTTCAAGAGCTCAAGCACATTTTTTTTTTCTTTTGAAAGTATGAATCAAACTTGTCTTTGCAATGGAAGTACAACAAAGTAGGGGTGTCAAAAACCGAACCGAATAAAAAATCGAACCGAACCGAAAAATTCGGTTTTTTCGGTTTAGTTCGGTTTTCGGTTCGATTCTCATTAAAAATCAATATTTTTTTTATTAGTTCGGTTTTTATCGATTAATTGAATCGAACTAAACCACAAACTGATAAAATCCACAAACCATTTTTATCTCTCCCGACTCCTGTCTCCTCCTCTCCTCTTGTGACTCATCTTGGTTAGCGACGGCAACTACGACTGTGATGGCAACTATGATTGCAACCGTAACGGCGACGACGGTAGCGACCGATTGAGGGACAGAGCCCCTTTCTTCTGCAAGTCTCTCCTTCGTCTCTCTTCCTTCTGTGACGGTGACGGCAACTGAGAAGAATTTGTAGCGGCCATGTGCCCAAGCATGTCCTATGCAGGCAAGTCTCTAATCCCGTCTTCATTGCTCCCCGCCATTTAATTTAATCCCGTGCTTGCGTGCCTACGCTTCCTCCTCTCGGGCTGAGGCGGAGAGGATTTTTGGGGACATGGGCAATAAGAGGGATTGGTTTCTTGGAGTTCCATGATCACTTGGAGTTTGAAGCAGTGGATAGGTTCGTTCATATGCTCGAGGATGGGTTTTTCCCTAATGATTATTGTTTTGTGGTGGTTGCTCAGGCTTGCTCGGTCCCAGAGAATGCATCGATTGGTGATACGGTTTTCGGCTTTATTATCAATAGCGGCTATCTTGATTCTGCTGTGTGTGTTGGGTGTGCATTGATTGACATGTTTGCAAAGGGTAGTGCTGATTTGGTTTCAGCTCGTATGGTGTTTGAGAAAATGCCCGAGAGGAATGTGGTTGCTTGGAATTTGATGATGACGAGATGTACTCAGTTGGGTAGTCCAAAGAAAGCTGTTGATTTGTTTTTGGATATGCTGGTGAGTGGGCCTATGCCAGATAGATTTACACTCACGGCTGTTTTGTCTGCATGACTGTCGACCAAGGAAATCCTAAGACTGTTGCATATGTTTTACATGAGTCAACCTGTAGATATGTTATGTTTATGATAGTTTCAATTATACAAGTTTAGGAACCCGTCATGGATAAGGTCATAGGTTTGATGAGTAGAGTTTTTTACTAATGGAGTTGAGGTATAACTTCAGTCAGTATATTTACATTTGCCTTTCTGTTGGATACAGAGGAGGTGAAGTCCAAATGTCCGAGGACTACACATGCAGATCTATAGCAGGTGAAAAGACTGTGTAAAGGATTGGTTCTTCTGTCTTATATAGTTCACTCCCCAAATAGGCGGACAAAATCATTGTTGATATAACAAGCTTAGTTTGAAAAAGACTTCGAATTCTTGCCATGTAACTTTGATGTTTTTTGCCCTCCAGCATGCAACATCTTCAAAACTAATATGCATGCACGTAGTGAAGCCCTTAACTGGCATAACCCACAAACTCTCTATTTTCAGATGCTTTAGGAGCAAATCTTTATCTATCTTATTTTCTCAGTTGCTTATAGGAAATCTCCTCTGTCTAGTTCAACTGGTATTTTTCTTGGTTGTTTAGCGGTTGAATAATGTTATATTTTAGCTGATCAATTCTAGTGGTTACTATTAAAAATGGTCTATCGATTGCGAGTATTGATCATTATGAGTGAAATGCCTGTTTCAGCTAGCAGGAGTTGTTGCAGTAGAAGTCACTGGAGGTCCCATAATCGACTTTGTTCCCAGAAGAAAAGTACTCTGTTTTAGCTGTATGTGAGCAAGATAATTCTTACGAGAGTGCCTTATTCATTAAGTTTTTTTCTATCTGCAGGATTCAAGAGTTTCTCCAAACGAAGGAAGACTTCCACACTAATTTAGATTATTTTGAGTTTAACAGAAAAAAAACGAAAAAACGAAAAAAAAAATGCCAAAACCGAAAATCGAAAGATCGAACAGAACCCAACCGTTTCTTTTTTGGTTCAGTCTTATTCGGTTTGGTTCATAAGTTTTTTCTAACGGTTCAGTTGGATTTTTCAAAAAAACCGAACCAAACCCAACCGTTTACACCCCTACAACAAAGCAAGTTAAAACAGGAAGCTGATCGATCAATGCATGATATCGAAATTTAACCGACACTCAATCGACGCAGACGAGCTATCATGGGACGTGCCCAGAGTGATTGAGATTTCCCGATGTCTGATACTCTGCTAGCCTGATCGCAGAGCTCGGCAAAGTCGCCGGTGCGGAGCCGCTAGCCCTTCTGGGCCTCTCCGGCTTGGCCTCCGAGCACTCCGGGTTGAAGCAGGCCTTCGCCGGGGCCGAGCTCGGCGCCGGAGCGGGGGCCGGCGCCGCCATCGCCGCGGCGGCGGAGGATGCCATCTCCTCCGACGGCGGGGCGCAACGCATAAGCCCCCGCGATGGAGAGAGGAGGTCGGAGAAGCGCGAATGGAGTGGCGCGGGAGCCTGATCTGCAATCACAGAGGAGAGAGAGAAAGGGTTTTCGAAGAGAGAGAATAATGGCTTCAGCGTCGTGGTGCGTTGTGCGTATGCGAGAGGCTTCAAAAGCACGTCCAGTCGTGCCTTAGTTTTGGCGTTTCACTCTCCTCCCCTTTCTCTCTCTATCTCTACTTTCTCTCTCTACTTTCTCTCTCTATCTCTACATTCTCTCTCTTCTGATGCTTTTCTTGTTTCGGTTTTTTCTTCTCTCTCTTTCCTATGTCTTTTTTCAAAGTCACTCTCTCTCTAGGCGATGACGCCGTCTTCGCTTGACGTTGGAGCGATAATTCATTATTATCCACACCCACCAATAAAATAGGACTCGCCTCGCTGTGCGTTCTGCCCTGAGCAGTTTTATTTTAAATGAATATTAAAAAAGTTATTCTATTAATATCTCACGATGCATTTATCATTAACTAATTCTTACTTCACGAAAAATCCGGATGCACCCATTCCACGCATGTTAGGTATGGCCAATGTATTTGGCGGCTTCCGTTGTGTTAGGTTTATTAGTAACCTCATACCCCACACAACAAACTCGCCGATTGCTCCTACCTAATTATCTCTGAACTAATAATCTCGGCTCACATCCGAAGATGAACCCTCCTCAAAGACCATCCGTGATCTCTAAACCTTCCACGGATAGTCTCTCATGATGATTTTCGAAAGTATCTTCCCATCATAGTTCAATCTCTAGCTGACCGAACCACCATTTGCAAGGCGATGAGTCGTTTGGAGGATCTGTAAAGGCCATATTGAAATTTGGGATTGGCAAAGCAAACACTGTTTGGGATACCGAGAGTAGTTTAGGCTCTTCCAATACATGCATAGCAGTAGTGAAGTAACTAGTTTGGGTTCAATATGCCAATCGGATGTTTTTCGTCAAATGAAAATTAGTTTTAGATAAATATGTCATGGAAGGACCGTGTTTAGAATTTTTTACGAATCGAAGATTAATTTGAAATAAATATATATGATGATATACTAATGTGAGATTTCTAATTGTATTACCCTATGCTATAGAATACTTACCAATTACAAAAATATTTATCTCAATTATTTAAGCATCCATTACGCTAACGAGAGAAACGCTGATATATATATATAATATTAAATTTTCTTAATCAGTTACTAAAACACTCTATGAGAATCTCTTTCTAATTTGACTAATTAATAGGTACCATTTCCTATTCTTTTTTCACATAAAGCATGTGAAGTATTCATATCACGTGAATGTCAACCTATTGATTTGCATGTACTCTTCTTCATAATTTCGTTGAAATTTTGGACAATTTTTAAATTTTTTGGTGGGAAGTGAGAGAGATAGTTTTTGCTTAAATTTAATTGAAAACAAGCAGGCATATCGATATTGTAAAAATATATATGATTATATATTATTATTTTAAAAAATATGCATAAATTTATGTGAGAACATTAACATAATATGAAAATATTTGGCATTTCAAACTTAAATAAGGCACAATGCATAAGCCGGAGATTAAGGAAAAAAAGAAAGATAAAAAAGTTAGAATCAATCTACAGAAAAGATATACATCACTTGAGACTTATTTACAAAAAAAAAGAAGTATCATTTCGGATGTCTTAAAAGCATTTATAAAGTACATTTAATTAATTCAAAACATTTATAAAAAAAAACAAAAACAAAAATCTATCTGCGGAAATTCGAGCAAATTTTTATTCGGTTGCTCGTTCGCATTTGTCCAACCATAAACATCCAACCAAAAAACCGATCCAAGGGCTTTCTCGTAATTTCGTCCAGAGCAGGACTGGCGTTGATCGGCTATTCACCGAAAATGCCGCCTCGCCCCACAAAAACTCCCACTCCACGTGGTGCAGCGACGCGTGCGCACCGGCGCGAGTGGGCGGAGGGCCACGCGCTTGCGAATGTCGTTGCGGGCGTTAACTGCGTGGGACCCGCGGGGAAGAGGAGGAAAGGCAGAGGCGGGGCCGTCCCGCGAATCACACGTAAGCGGCGACGCTTCGCTTACGCAGGAGGGAACGAACGCGCACGCGCTCGCGCTCGCGCGGCGGCGGGCGTCGACGTCGGTCCCCGACTTCCCACGCTTTGGTTTCAGACGGGCGAAACGACAAACGACGAGTCGTTTCTGGCTTCTGCGTCTTACGTGAGATTGGGGGTAGAGAGCACGAGTCTGGCTCTCGTACTTTAAACGTGGGAACAAAGTCTCCTCGTAATTGGAGGCCATGAATGCTTCCAATTTGATTGGTTTTCCTGAGGCGACGTCGATGTGCCGTCCCACGAAGAAAAGCAGTTCTCAATCCATGTGCGGAATGCGGCTCGTGAGCCAGTGGTGCTTCACGGGTGACTCGACGTGATTACGTTCCAGTGAGACTTGCTTCATATGACATGACGGGATTAATAATGAATTAAGCGAAAATTTCAGATAAAATATGAAGTAAAGACGGCTTTCTAAAAAGAAAACTTAGATTCGATCTTATCTCGTATAATGGTTTGAACTTGTCAAGTTTGTCTCAAATAAATATCTGAAATGAAATCATCTTCATAAAAAGAAGGCTCGGAAATGACTTCATCTCAAACGAGGGCCTCGGTTGTCAACTTAATCTCAAGATTTTTATTAGAGGTAAGGTCCATTATTGATTTTTTTATTGAAAAAACAGGTTCACTCTAGACCATTCTTTAAAATTTTCCGTTAAATTGAGGATAAGGTGAACCAACCTCAGGGTTGTCGAATTTTGTAGCCAGAGATCACAAGTTCAAATCCTATCAATTAGTAAAAGGTCTGGACTTAATCGGTCCAAAGAATTTCATAAGGCGTCCAACAAGCTCCTACATACTCTCTTGGACTATACAAACGAGAACATAGAGATACAAGTTCCCGGAGGCGTGGCAATCCCCACGATAGTGGTTGAGGACGAACGCAACGACCACCTAACGAGGACAAAATAAGAGCAAGGGCGGAAGAGGAGATGTCGCCGTCTTGATGGCGCGAAAGGCGTAAATTACTTGAGCAAAACGCCCTTGACTCGTCCGGCGCACGCAAGCAATCGTGTTCGAGGAGCAAAACGCCTTCCATTTTGCCAGGTATCGTCCAAAGATTCATGCAAGACTAATCCTCCCCACCCTAAGAAATTGTGATGGTGACAGAATTCTTTATTGAGAGGTAATCTGGTTTTGCATATGAGAGTAGGGATGACAACTTGAACCATATTTTGGACCCATGTCGGTTCCATAAGATGGTAATCGCGTTTGGTATAGTGAGACGAGTTTAAGGTCCCGTCTCAAATGAGAAAAGTTGTTCAAAAAGTTCTACTCTTATTACACTTTTGCCAATTTAATCATAAACATTTTAATTTTGACAATTAAGCCATAAACATTTTCACAATTTTGTTAATTGAGTTTATCTGATCAATTTTAACTAGAAGTTATTGACATAGATGCTAGCTATCCTACGTGGCATGGTTAGAGCCAATGTGGAGAAATTTTAATAATATTTTGATATTTTTCAATTTTTTATTTTTTATATTCTTTTCTTTTTTTTTCCCCTCCCTTCTTCTTCGTGTAGTCAGTCATCAACTTGAGGCAATGGCCAACGATCTGCCAAAGGAAACAACCAATGAGGTCGCTCTCGTCGAGATCTAACAAGGGGCAACCTTGTCGGTTTTGGGTGAGGGTCGCTGTCATCAGAGGCTAATGAGGGCCAACCTTCCTAGCCTTTGGTGGGGTCGCCTCTCGTTGACGGTTGCCTTTGGCCAATCGCTGACCACTGCCCAAGCTTGATGACCAATTGGAGGGAAAAGAAGCGAGGAAAAAAAACAAAAATGAAAGAAAATGAAAAAATGAAAAATAAAAATAAAATATTATTAAAATATTATTGAAATATGTTCTATGGCCATGTCATGTGGGACGGCCAGTATCTACGTTAGCTATTTTTGATCAAAATTGACCAAATAAACTTAATTGGCATATTTAAAAAGTTGCCAAAAATACAACAAGTTTAGAACTTTTTAAATAAATTTCTCATTGAGATTGCCCCATGGACTATAGAGTTAGAGGTTGATTTAGATCATAGTTGGCCAGTAACTTAGACACCCAACAAATTATAATCCCGAAACTACTCTTAGTAGTATGTCCAATTCATAAAATTGAGCCAACGGGTGGATGGAGACCAAGAGTATACAAACCCAGTAGATAGGCAATGCAGGATATTTTTTTTAACATCCACTCTCACACGTGCAATTTTAGGAATAGGATGGGATAGGTTCGCATATGGATAAGACCAATCGCGTTGAAGATGGTAGAATGTGGCCACCCAAGAGCCGCATTTATAAAATCATATCCTAAAATGATGTTCTTTCCTTTCACCTCGTGAAAGCCGTGAGTCAACATAGAAGGCATCAGCTACTCGAAAAAACCACGTGTTTTATTCACTTGAAGACGACAACATCAACCGAGCGTGTTCATGCACGACACGCCAACATTCTCGTCGACTGAAGAAATCGAAGTAGAGAGGCCTAGGGAAGAACTTCGAGGACCCAAGAAAAGATTGAAGATCGAGAGCATGCGACGTGATGATCCCTAAAGACCAAGCGCGATAAGGTCTGTTGCTTCCGCAACTCGTCGGGAAAGACTAGATTAGGGTTTGGACAAAGCAAGACAAAGATCAAGAACTGCCACGCAAGTTTTGTAGCTACTGGTAACTGCTAAACTCGAACGTGTCTAGGCCACACCATGAATATCAAGAGCATGCGGTGTGATGACCCATTAAGATCTAGCGCGATCAATTTGTTGCTTCCGCAATCCATCGGGAAAGACTTTATTAGGGTTTAGACAAAGCAAGACAAAGATCAAGAACAGCCATGCAAGTTTTGTAGTTACTGATAACTGCTAGACTCGAGCGTGTCTAGGCCACGCCATGACGACTGAGCATGCGATGTGATGATCCGTTAAGATCTAGCGCGATCAACTTAGTTGCTTCTGCAATCCATCGGAAAAGACTAGATTAGGGTTTGGACATGCATCGTGCATAGGACAAAAAGCGAGGCAAGACAGACGTGGAATCGATGAAGAAGTGCTAAGAACGTTTCGGAGTTACTGGTAACTGCTGAACTCGAACGGGTCTAGGCCACGCCAAACGATGCTTTTGGGTTTTCTTGGTTTTCCCCAAAAGAGGAGAGTCGAACAAGGGCGAGCAGCGAGCTCTCTTCGATGACGGACGCCTCCGCAATGATTGCAAGCAACGACGGTTCTTATCATCTTACGTTTCTTGCTTCTTTTGTCTTCTGGGACAAGACACGACAGGCGATGCAGTTGTTGAATATATCTAGATGCTTCTACAAAGCTACTGGTGACAATGCCGAGACGGGCCTCCGAACTCTAAGCCGATGCTTGATTCAATTGTCTGAATATTCATCTCGGCCGACTTGGTCCTAGCTTGGAGTCGGCCATTCAAACCGACTTGGTCGCATGACCATCATTTGCGGACGTGACTACTAACATGTACACGGCCACATCAGCAAAAAGGTGGAGCGTTTGAAAGAAAACAAAGTGTCGAGGAAAGAGAATTCAGGGAAATTGTATTTCATTGTCTATTCTCATTGTACAAAGTCCTATAAATATAATACACAAGTGATACAATAAAGGCAAAAAAACATTTGTGTAATCAATTGAAATCAATTCCTAGCTAATTTATGCACAATCATAATTGAGCATGATTCCGAGCATATCTCCGGGATCTCATCTGATGCATTTCTTCCAATACTCTCCCTCAAGCTGATGGCTGGTAGATGTCCAAGACGCCTATCTTGCTTAATAGATATGCATGTTGTATTTGACACAGAGGCTTGGTAAAAATGTTGGTAGGTTGCTCTACCGTTCCAATTCCTCTTGTTTCGATTATCCCTTCCTAAATTTTTTCTCAAATGAAATGACAGTCCACTTCTATATGCTTCGTTCTTTCATACACTATGGGGTTTGCTGCAAGTTTGAGTGCCGCATCGTTGTCACAAAACAATCTTGTCGGACCCTTCAAATTAATCCCAAGATCCTGAAGTAATCCCCGTATCCATACAATCTCACAAGTAGTCTTTGCCATGGCTCGATATTCTGCTTTAGCTGAAGATAATGATATGGTTGCCTACTTCTTGGTCTTCCAAGAAAGAAGTGATTCTCCAAGCTGAATGCAAAAACTTGTAATGGATCTTCGGCTCATAGGACAAGTCGCATAATCTGCATCACAATATGCCGACATTTCCATGTTGCATTTTCTGGATAAGAGGATCCCTAGTCTTGGACACTTTTTAAAGTACTTCATGACCTTTAAGGCAGCATTCATGTGAGACAATTTCGGATTGTGTATAAATTGATCGAGAATTTGCACTGCATATCATATATTAGGTCTGGTCATAGTTAAATATATGAGTTTTCCAACGAGCTTCCGATAACTTGAAGGATCATTGAGAACGGGATCATGATTTTCAGATATTCCTACATCGTAATCTTTGGTGGTCAATTTTGTGTTTTGCTCAATCGGAATAACTGATAGTTTACATCCCGATAAACCTGCTTCTGATATGATTTCTAGCACAAACTTCCGTTGACTTAGAGAAATCTCTTGATTAGACCGAGCAATCTCAATTCCAAGAAAATATTTTGGTGCTCTCAAGTCCTTAATATGAAAAGTGAAATGTAGATACTTTCTTGAATCTTTCTATTGCACTTTTATCATTGCCCATGATAAGAATATCGTCAACATATATCATCAAGTAGATTGATGACATACCTTGGGTCCATGTGAATAAGGCGTAATCATATCTAGATTGTTTGAATCCTGTAGATGTGAGAGCATCGGCAAATTTGGCATACCATTGCCTAGAAACTTGTTTAAGACCATAGAGAGATTTGCAGAAACGATATACTCTATTCTCCCCCTATCTCCGTAAACCCTGAGGGATGCCCATATAGATTTCATCATCTAAATCTCCATGTAGAAAAGCATTATGCACATCCATTTGATGTAATAGCCAATCATTAATAGCAGCAACAGATTGAAAAGATCTTACAGTTACATCTTTGGCAATTGGGGAAAAAGTTTCGTGATAATCAAAACCTTCCCATTGAGTAAATCCTTTAGCCACCAACCGAGCTTTGTAATGCTCAACGGAACCATCAGCTCGGTATTTGATTTTATAGACCTATTTGCATCTAATAGGCTTTTTGTTCGGAGGTAAATGGACCAAATCCTAGGTCTGATTTGCAATTAGTGCTTGCAATTCTGCTCCCATAGCTTCTTGCCATTTTGAGTTAGTAGCTACTTTTTCATAGCTAGATGGTTCTTTGTCCTCCGATATTCAACTAACACAACATCTATATTCTGGCGAAAGTCTATGAAACGAAACATAAGATGATATTGGGTAATGAATACCTGGTGAGTTGAGGGCTGTGCAAACATAGTCCTTTGTCCAAGTTGGTGGATGTGTAGAGTGACCAGATCGTCGAGGAGGATCCACTTGTGCTGGAACAGAAGATGGAGATGCTCTTTCTTCAATCCCAATCTCTTTTGAATGATCTTCTATTTCTGAGAAATTCTCTTGCACTGGATCTACATCAATTTCTTGTGTAGAATTCTCACAAGAAATTGGAGTCATTACTGGAACTGGAGTTCTCGTCAGAAAATATCCAAGAGTTGAGTCTTCTATAGATATGGAGTGATCTGGACGGCGTGAGATATCTGGTGTTTCTTCCGAAGAATCCTTTTCATGAAATGAGAACACGTCCTCATGAAAGATAACATCTCTGCTTATGAAGAACTCCCCGGTTGTTTGTTCGAGGACATGATATCCCTTCTGCAAATTTGGATAGCCCATGAAGATGCAACGTCGAGCGTGGGGGCCCATTTTGTCACGGGGGCTTAATATTGTTACATAGCATAGGCATCCGAATATCCTTAAATGTTCCAGTTCTGGTTTCTTCTTGAAAAGTAACTCAAATGGAGTATTTCCATTGAGTACCCGAGTGGGCATACGGTTGATGAGATAGGCTACAGTGATGATGCATTCACCCCAATAATTTTCCGAAATAGATGCTTGAAATTTCGATGCATGTGCAACTTCCAGAAGGTGGCGATGTTTGCGCTCCACTACCCCATTCTGTTGTGGGGTGTATACACATGAACTTTCATGGAGAATCCCATTGGATAAAAGAAGGAAATTGCAATCATTGCTGAAGAATTATTTCCCATTATCTATCTGAATTCCCTAAATAGATTTCCCAAATTGATTCTTGGACAATGCGATAAAAGTTTTCAAATTTGAGAAAACTTGTTCTTTTGACTGCATCAAGAACACCCATGTGGCACGAGAATAGTCGTCCACAATTGTTAAGAAATAACGTGACCCATCATGATGTAATGTATGATAAGGACCCCTGACATCCATATGAATCAAGGAAAAAATATCATTTGCATGGTTTTGGCTAGAGGGAAAAGGAATACGAGACTGCTTTGCAAGAGGGCATATTTGACATTTAGGGAAAAGGAATACGACCCAATCTTGAATGCATAAGGAATTCTCTATCATTGGTAGTCGTGTTACACAATGACATTTTACTTAAAAAAATGGACGACAAATCAAGATTACTTGGAAAATTTGTCCAAAGGAACAATCCTTTAGAGAAACTACCCAAGTCCATCACTCTGCTAGTCGAAAGGGCCTGCAAGAAGCAAGTGTCACAATCAAACAATACACGACATGAATTTTCTTTGCAGGCTTTGGACACAGAGATAAGATTAAATTGAAATTCTGGGACATAAAGAACATTTTGGAGTGTGATTTGTGGGCTAAGCTGGACTTTTCTTGTAATTGTAACATAAGTGACATTCCCATTGGGTAATTGCACAGAAACAAGGAAATCCAGGTTCTCATGCATATCTAAAAATAATGCCTTCTCACAAACTATGTGATCACTTGCCCCAGAATCAATTATCCAAGCTTTCCTTGAGATATTATTAACTAGACAGCGAGAGATACCTAAGAAATTTCCTCCCTTGTTGGAGGTGTCCAATTTCTGCAATGCTTGCATCAGTTGTTGGTATTGTTCATATGTTATGGATCGATCAGCATTAGGATTAGTAACTTGATAAGCTGCAGAAAATTCATTCATTTTCCCTTTTTCTCCGAGTTTGCCATGCAATTTTCAACAATTATCTATTGTACGGTGTGGGCATCTGCAAAATTCGCAATATAATTTACCTTTTCCCTTTGAATTAAAATTTTTTGCATAGGCTGAAAAAATTCCACCATCGGATCCCTTTCCACTCGGCTCATCTCCACCGTCCGATCCCATTAAGCAAATCGATCCCTTTTGGCCGTCCAATCGTCGCAAGTGATCTGGACCGCCCATCCCTTCTGCTTTAAAGGGCCACATTTCTTCAATCCGGAACCCTAACGCCTCTTGCAGTGCCCCTTTTTCGTGCACTAGGGTTTTTGCTCTTGGGTCTCGCTTTTCACCGCAGCTCACTAGGGAAAAACTTCCTCCTCCCTTCATCGGCTCCAAGGATGCGAGCCGCTGGCTCTCTTCTTGAACGGCGAGTTGAAAAATCCATCCAAGGGGTGGCACCGATTCCATGGCCAAGATCTGTGAACAAAAAGTCAGGTACGATTCGTTCAAAATCAAAAGAAATTGGGTTGCCTTTTCCCTTTCTTTCATAGATTGGTACTGTGCAAGTGTCTCCTCTAGACTCTCGAGCTTTTCTTGCGTGGCTTCGAGGTCATTCCACAGGGATGACAACTTGTTGTAGCAGGTCGAGATGGTCACGTTTCCCTGTTTGAGTTCATCGAGTTCTTGCATAAGGGAGAAGATTCGTGCCCGATCTAACTTGCCGTGCATCTGTTTGATGTTTTCCCATATGTTCTTCGAGTCCTCCATCGGTGGAAGGCCAGCCGCGACATCTGGAGAAATGCAGTTGCTGATCCACATCCGAACAAGCTAGTTGCATTTCCTCTAGTGTCAGGCTAGTTGGTCATCGGTAGGAATCGGAACAATCCCATCGAGGAACCCATCTTTGTCCTTTGTCAGAAGGGCATGCTGGAAGTCTCGGGACCACTTGGAATAGTTCTCTGGCCCGATTAATTGCAGGTTGATCAGCCGCAACCCAGGGTCGTTGGCTGTCGAGATGTACAGGGGGTCACTGGCTCCAGTCGCTTGGTGACGGCTACGACTGGGAATGGCAAGAAGCCAGGTGCGAAGTTCAAGTGGGGATTTGTCCCTTGACCCGGTTCGCCCGATCCGAATTGATAACCCACTTTTAAAAATCTTGGGTAGGGATTTGTTCCCATACCCGGTTCTCCCGACCCGCTCATCTACTCCAATTCGGGGGTCGAGCTTGCCCCACTCACGGTTGGTGGGCTCCCTTCGAACTGGACATGGGCTCCCTGGTGGCCCACATAAATAGGCGATGATGAATTTGGGCTTGGCCCAAGGTACCCATTGGAAAGTTTGGCCCGCAATGGGTTACCCCAGACTAAACTGAGCTTGTGTGGGTCTCCACTGTACGGGCTGTGCCTGGAGTGGTTGTTGTTGCATTGTCGCAAGTGGACTTTGGATCTGCGATTGCGGTGGAGTCTCTGCGGTGGACTGGTCATTAGCCGTTGAAGGTAAAAAAAAAAAAAAAAATAGAAGCTCTTATCTTCTTCCTCAAGGGTGATTCCTATACTAGATGGCAGATCTGTTTTATAGGTCATAACTCCTCTGGTGGGCAATCAAGAGCGGAAGCGAGGAAAGGTCAGAAGCCTGGCAGCTCTGATACCATGAAAGAAAACAAAGTGTCGAGGAAAGACGAGCGAATTCTGGGAAATTGTATTTCATTGTCTATTCTCATTGTACAAAGTCCTGTAAATATAATACATAAGTGATACAATAAAGGCAAAAAAATATTTGTGTAATCGATTGAAATCAATTCCTAGCTAATTTATGCACAATCATAATCGAGCATGATTCCGAGCATATATCTCCGAAATCCCATCCAATGCATATCTTCCAACAGCAATCCTCATTGGTTCGAGAGTATTGTCGATTCCAACTCCCAAATGATAAGCTTTTCAACATTAATCGTTTGCTTTATAAACATCATATATGAGAAAGATGGGGAGAGAAGGCTACAAGTACTATAATTTTTATAAGATGCTTACTTTAATATCATAACTTTTTAATTAATCACTTGAAATTCGCAACTTTTTAGTCAATTACTTAAATGTCATAATTTTAAGAAAACGGATCACAAGTGCTATAAATTTTAAAATACATAGAATTTTTCAGCTAGAGAAATTGCTGACCTAGTTCCAGTAAACACTTAGGGTGTGTTTGGCAAAATGTGTTTATGTTCCCTAGAGCATAAATTTTTGTTCTTTTGTTCCAAGGAACAAAAAAAGAACAGAAACGTATTTGTTTACACTTTTGTTCCCGGAACAGATTTGGAACAGAAACAATAAGTAGAAAAAGCTTGTTTCTTGTTCGTGGGAACAATTCCGAGAAACACTTCTTCTTTTTTGTTCTCATTTTTCTTCTTCTTATTTCTTTCTTTCTTCTTCCTTTAACCGGTCGCCAGCCTCGACCATGGCTAGCAACCTCGTCGGAGCGTCGCCGACCCCCGGCGAGGCTGACCTCGCGCCGCCTGGGCGAGGCTAAGCCTCGCTGGTGGCCTCGATGGCCAGGCAAGGCTCAACCTCGCCCAGGTGATGCGAGGTCAGCCTCGACCTCACCTAGGTTGGGCAAGCTCGAGCTCGCCTAGATCTGGCGAGGCCGAGCTCGCCTAGCCATCGGCGAGGCTCTGTCTCGCCGGGCCACCGTTGGGCAACACCAACCTAGCGGTGGCTCGGCAAGGTCGCTAGCCAGAAGGAAGAATGAAGAAAAAAAAAAGAAAAAATATAATAAAAATATTGAAAAATTAAAAGAAATAAAAAAAATTACACAAGTGTACCAAACGCATTTCTATTTCTGGAGTATAAATTTTTTGTAGTTACCAAGTGCGTTTTTATACTCAGAAATTGCTTTTTATTTTTATGTTTTGTGAAAATGATACTCAGAAATTATTTTCTGGAACAGAAAAAAAATAATAAAAAACTATTTCTGTTCAAAAATTGTTTTTTAGAACAGAAACATTACCAAACGCGCCATTATTAACCGTTAAGATGCCCAAGTAATTGATTGAAAAATTATAGCACTACAATGAGCACCGAATGATAGTGTCCTTTTCTTGAGAAGAATGTTTGAGTGGTCTTGAGAAGTACTTGAAACTATGAATTTGGGTGCGATTGTTTTATGATAGATGACTAATTTGAGAAACATATACCTAAAAATAATCGCATGTACCATTTGAAATAATTAGTCAATAAAAAATATTTCTATCATTGACGACAACTTATATATAATTATTTTTGTGAACGATGAAAATATATTTGGATCATTCATTTTTGCAAGTAATATAAGTGATCATTTTTAAGAAAATGTTTCCTGCATCATCTATTTTTATGAAACAAACACGGCCGAAATTCAAAAATTGTGTTATATCTATGGAACAACGAGTCTCTTAATATCTATCCTAAATAGTTTCATCGTTCCATCACCCGTGGAATCACACACGTTGTACGCGTGGGCATAAAATCATAAGTCTAAAGTTTAGAAATGGAAATAAGAAAAACTTTTGTGTGATGCTTTGGAGAGTCCGAAAGAGATAGGAAGAAGGCATGAGCGCATGCACGATGGCGTCTACGGCCTTCTAGTTTGACAAGACCTATAAATCTTGTGTAAATCTCAGGCGATTTGATCTTTGTGGATTTAACCATCGATGACTTCGTTGACTTTTGAACTGGGTTGGACTTAATGATGTCACTCTCTGGTTTTTTTCCACTTCTGTCTATCGAGAATTCCACCTACAAAAGTCATGGAAAGTATCTTGCTTCGAATTAGACATCAAATACTTAAAATAAAGTTGAAAAAAAAAGAGAAGAGAGAAAAAAGCACTTCAAACTTTATAATTATAATTTATGCTTTGCAAATATGGATATATGCCGCTACATCCATCGTGGTTAACTTTCTCTAAGCAGAGATGGAAAATAACGCAATCCTTTATTTTTACAAAGGTCTAAATGGTCAACGAATGAATTGCAAGATTTAGATTTAGCAAAAAAAAAAAAAAAAAAAGGAGAGAGAGAGAGAGTTGATATCACGAAAAAACCCTAAATTGATATGCTTATGATAAATTTGTCCAAAACTAATTTTTGGATAGCCAAAAACTCTACACTAGTATACTTATAACAAATTTACCTCGAACTAATTTTATAATTTCCAAAAACTCTAAATTGGTACACACGTAATATATTTATCTTCTGTTAGTTTTCGTCAAAATTTTACCTTGTAATTGCTAAAAATGGAAGACACATGACAATAACTCGATTTATGTATAGTCAATGTGGAAATCCATAGTTCTCTCTCTCTTTGATTCTTCAATTATTCATAATTTGAAAACAAATTAGGCTCATTTTTTGTCTCCCTCAAAACATGAAAAACCCTAGATCATCTTTCGAACTTTGTTGGAGCTTAACAATTGATGCGCTTCTCTTCGAACCACTTCCAATTAAAGCCATTGAACATTCTTATTTGTTGATTCGTATAAGTTAGCCAAACAAGCTCAACAAAAAAACAAAAAAAATCAAAGGTGAGAAGATTATTACAGATAAAAGTGTGCTTGAGAAGATTATTAGAGATAAAAGTGTGCTCGAATAAGTTCCAGTGCCTAATTAGGGAGATAAAAATGACAATGAAGGAGTGTGCTCAGTGAAAAGGAAGATGAAGAAAAATTAGAATGCTCCGAGGGAGAAAGACAATGAGCCATATTTGTTTTCAAATTGGAGAGAGAGAGAGAGAGAGAGAGAGAGAGAGAGAGAGAGAGAGAGAGAGGATTGTTAGAGATAAAAGTGCGCTCGAATAAGTTCCAGTGCCTAATTAGGGAGATAAAAATGACAATGAAGGAGTGTGCTCAATGAAAAGGAAGATGAAGAAAAATTAGAATGCTTTGAGGGAGAAAGACAATGAGCCATATTTATTTTCAAATTAGAGAGAGAGAGAGAGAGAGAGAGAGAGAGAGAGGAGTTTTACATCAAGTAGGTTATTGCCATGTGCCCTGAAACTCTATAACTTCACAGTCAAGTTTGATGAAAGTTAATAGAGGATAAATACTTCATGCATATACCAGTTTGGGTCTTTTAGTAAACTAAAAATTAGTTTAAGCCAAATATGTCACACATGTTCCAATTTAAAAAATTTTGTGATACAAAAATTAGTTTATTATAAATTTGTTTCGAGTATACTGGTTTCGAATTTTTATGGTATTTACCCAAAAAATAAAAAGTGAAAATCAATTTAGATGTTCAAAGTGAAAAGAAAAATGAAAAACACTTCCAATTTCATGGCGATTCTATTAATTAGGCCATATCTTTTTTAACCATTTTTAATTAATAGATTACAAATATGGATATAAAGGTTGTATTTGTTTCATTGAAAACTAAATGATAAAGGAAAATATTTTCTATAAAAATACTCTTTTAAAAAAGTTAGTAATTTTTCATTTGTTTAGTATTATAGGAAAAGCGATTTACTTCTTACTACAATGGAAAGTCATTTTCCCGCCATTCTATGCTCTATGCTCGTTGCTTTTAGTCAATAAAACTTTTCCATACATCGATTAGTTTTTTATCATTCATACATCGAAAAGTCGAAAAAAGAATAGATTGAAAACAGTTTTTCTTTAAATTAACGAACCCTTAATTTCAATGCACAAAAGTTAGAAGTAAATCGGGGAAAATCTTACCCGTAGTCAATGGAGAACTTTCCGAAAAGTCACGATGCGACAAGAAGAGCACTCAACGACGCGTAGCAAAAGTCAAAAGAGTAATCGGATGGAGATGTTCGAAGGTGCAGAGGGATGGATTGGGTCATGTTCCACTGCGCGCTGTTCCGGTTACTATATCTCGATCAATTCTCCGCCATGGATATTTCGATAGATATGTATCGACGATTAAGATAGATTGAGATGTTTGCGAGAGTACGTCGAGTGATGGAAAGTCCACGGCCGCACAAGGGACGGGACCCATTAATCTTCGCATGCCTAGGAAGGAATGCATGTACGATAAAGATAGGTGAAAACGATAGACCGACATGATGCCGAGAATCATTGAAGAAATTCGCTCACCTAACCTCGTACTGCGTGATGTTGGAGTACATCAATTGTCAAATTATGCAGGATTACAAGCGAAATTCACATAACTTGACGGTTGAAATTGATGTGTGCTCATATACGCCAAATTGGCACAATAATTTTCCCATTGGAAAGATGAGCTAAAGTCATGAAATGACCTATTCCTAGACGATATGGCAAGTTAGAATATTCAAATACTCTGATGTTTTTCCTAACCTATGAATTGATGGCCTATAATTATGGTGTGAAAGCTACGAAAAGTGGAGAGACTAATCATCGAATTGCGACAAAACTAATCACATACGTCCTATTGGAATATCATATAGATTTAGTAAGATCATCGTCAATTGATTTAAAAATGTTTAAACAATTTGATAAATGCAAGATTTCTAAAGGCTTCAATAGGATGTGATTCATTTAAACCATGCCGAACTCCACTCAAAGTTGACTTGACTCGAATGCTCAAAGTTTGATGCTCGATTTGAACTCATTGTAACTTGATTTTTATTAAGTTTTAGCGTGATGATGAAATTCATTACAGTTCAAGCTTAAATTTAGTTTCAAGAGCTCAGCTCAAGCTCGGTTTTAACTTTTGAAAGCATAAATGATACTTGTTTTTGCAATGAAGTACAACGAACCAAGTTAAGAAAAGCTAGCCTGATCAAGCAATGTGCAATCGAAAGCGATCGAAATTTAACCGACACACAATCGATGCAGAGGAGCTATTATGGGATGCGCCGAGGGTGATCGAGATTTCCCGATATCTGATGCTGATCAAAGCTATAAAAGCTAGCCTGATCAAGCAATGTACAATCGAAAGCAACTGCCTGTGGCCAGGAAGGCTCTTCCATAGCCTTCTTTATGGCTAAAGGGTAGAAACAGAAAGTTTCAAACTAGCTCAGCCTGTAAATTCTCCATTCATGATTCCAGTTTTGGGTCCTTCAGGAAGGAGAAGGACGCTCTTGTTCAGCAAATGGGATGACAGTTAACTGAACTTGTGACAACCAAAATCTGCTGCAAAAGACATTCAAACCGAAAGCAACCGATAAACTGCGAACGCTTGCATTGAGGATACTCAATATGCCTATGAAGCCTGTTCAACAAAAAGACTAGCACGAATATTATTCCGCCGCATTTCTTTTGCATAGTGCCCCATCGGGGTTATGTGAATTAATCAATACAGCCCGTGTGGTAACCATTAATAAAAGGAATTTTTTTTTTTTTTTGTGATAATGAATAATAACTGATTGAAACTATCAAAATGTGGACCGAGAAGTTTTCAGATGGGGGAAAAGACAGTAGCTAAACCTTTGTCCACAGTAATTAAAAGCCTATCATATGCCATTATTGCCTTGTGCTTGGACTCAAATGTTCCTTTCCCTTTAGCCAAAACTTCGCCATCCGTATCTATGATGCCTTCCTTGGTTGGGTCGTCAACACGCGGGCCAGGTTCCAAGACAAAGGCTTTGAACTGCAGCATAGGAAGAACAAATATGCTTGCTTACATATTAAGCCATTTCACAGTATGAGAGACAGTTACTTAGAGTGATTATATAGAATTCAAGTCTCTGAATGGACAAGGAGAAATCAACCCATGGGAGTTTCTATATTCTTCGGAAGCATAAGAACTGGTATGCTCTCTGCCGTGCACACGCAATTGCCTCACGATCACAGAGCATACCAGTTCCATGCATGGCCAGTACTCTAGATTTTCATTTTTGTTCTGGAGTTTTTCTTTCCTAATCGGTAGTTACACTGATGAATTTTTCAGCTCAGTTTTGAGTAGCGGCTTTAATAGTTCAGAATAGTGCGTTCAAACCATCTTTTGTATTTATCCGTCCTAAGCCCCCGATGTCGTTTTGACGCCTTTGTGATTATTGTTCCAGGTGGAGAAGCTGGGAACGAGCAGCTTCTTCTTTCTCAGTGGGTCATTTCCTTTCGATGAGCAGTGCTTTGGGAAATTGTCAGATTGTATACCCTCCAAGAATCCGATGGTGGTATCCAAGTCCATCTCGTATGTTTTTCGCATGTGCCCTCCTGCCGATGTCGTATCGGATGATTTCCAAGCAGGAAAGGATCAAGGTTTCTCGAGAGCTGCAAGCCACGAGGTGTAACTGATACTTGCGTCATTTCTTGAGAAAGGAGACAATTAGTTGTCCTCCATGGTGCTTTGAGCTACCCCGCAGAGACAGAGAGAAGACAACTTAGATACCTGGGTTGCCAAGTGTGAAGAGCAGCAACGTGACATTATATAACAATACTTGGTTGGCTTTTATATTTGAATAAATTCGGTCGTTTGATTCAGACTGTTTGCTCCCTCTTGCTTCGTTAACCTTTCAGGAGAAAAATTGATTAGTCCATTTCATCTAAACAATACCATAGGCCACAATAACAACAGCATTCAATTTTGAATATGTTTCTTTTGTTTTCTTTTTCCAATTTTTTTTTGTGCTTATTTAGTACGTGCCGTGTTTTTCTTGAGAAATGCAGGTCGAGCTTTAAGTTATGTGATGCTCAAAAGCTTTGGAACCTAAACTTTACTCTCTTCTATTCATGTCGAGGCTCGTATGAGGTGTGTTCGTAGAAATTCGATCGATGTGGAACACGGCTCAAATGAGTCCATGTTGCCTACTTCTCAATCTAACCCTTTAACTAATGCCTCGTGGAGCCGATTCTTCCTAACAAATCAAATTAGGTCGCAAATGTCTATTGCCTGAGAGCAACGGCTTGAAGAAACCTACATCCTCTTGGTTTAACTTTTCATTCCATTGATTTTCTTTTCCAATATTACCTTTGTCTCACACTTCCAACCTCTACTTTCCCACGATTTATATACGATACTCTGGAGTCTTCACAAAGAGGATATAAAAACCTAATTCATCGATTACAAATTTAAAGAGATTTAAAGAGAGACGAGGACAAAATATATATATATATATATATATATATATATATATATATATATATATATATAAAGGCCACTCCACAAACCCTTATACTTCTATGTAACGTTCATAGATTGTTTTTTCTTTTTCTTTTTGTATTTTCATTCCTACAACCCATTGCGAATCCTCTTGTTCCGTCTGGCATGCGAGGTCCCGGAGGCTGCTTCGCCACAATTACAGTCTCTACTCCTCTTCCCCGGCCTCAGCCTCGACTCCGCCCTTTCCCTGCATCGTCATGGAATCCAAGTTTTCAAACCGATGCTCAACCAATAGCGCTTCCATGCAGAAGTCTAACCAAAGGTCCAAATTTGCAATTTAATTTGGCATCATTTTAGTTTTAAGATTGAGACAACACTCACCACATTGTGAGCATCAGATTGCTCAAAAGACTCCTCAAGTTGTTGCTCTGGTCGTTGCTCAGATATAGAAGCATCTTCTTCTTCCCGGGGTTCTTCTCCATCACGTCCCTTCTTATCCCAGTTTAGCAGAGTGCATTAAACCCAAACAAATCTTCAATCAATATTTTATTAAAATCTCAAATGCATGCACATAACACAGTATGAAGTGAAGATCCCCACTCTTTGTCACCCAGCTTTCAGCAAGACCGCAGTAGAAATTACCATACATAGAATGAGAAGTGCCATTTACATTGCAGGAAGCTGATAAATTATATCTCTGAGGTCTAGCGTGTACACAAATAAAGCCGGGAAAAGTCAATTATTGCGTGAGTCCTGACCTGATCAGATGGGGGAGCAGTTGAAGCCTTTCTGAATCCCATGACCAATTTTCCCCCTGGTTCTAACCGACTAAACGTCACTGAGAGGGAGCAAAATCAAATCTCAGTCCTAGAACCAGAGATATGAAACTCAGAGTAATAAGGCAATGACATTTTGTCAGTAGCAGTAACCCTGGACAAAAGGTTTTGTCGACAGCAACATTGCTCCTACTCATTATGCCAGACAAGTCTTTATAAGTGTAGTATCGCACTATCCAATCATGTAAAATTCGTAGAGAGTAAAATATTGAGTTTGTTGCATCCTATTCCGCAAGTTTAAGTATTTTACCTATGTCTCCTGCTTGCAACTGCATGGACTGTATGCACAGCGTGACTCCTTCCAGAACATACATTCTACTGTTATTATTGAGCAAGAATTTAAATTGAAATATCCACTCCGAGCCTTTGGCATCCTGAACTTTGAGCGGCAATCCTTCAGGCTGAGAAATAGATGGAAAATATGCCTGTACAGTTCCAAAATTTCACTTGTAAACTTTTTTTGCAATAAATAAAAACAAAAAATTTCAGAAGAGGCATTACCAAAAAAAAAAAAAAAATCAGAAGAGGTTCTAAAGGAGAAACGACCCATTTTACAACTTCAGGAAAATGGAAAAAATGTAGAAACTTCCAAAAAAAAAAAAAATCTGAAATTGGAGTGCAATGCCAACACCCAAGAACCTTGATGAAGATATCCTTCAAGATTCAAATCATAAACAAGAGATGATCCAAGCTTTTGAAATGCAAGAGACATTCCAAAGTTCTCAAAAGCCCTTATTTATTTAAATTTGAAACGAGCACAAACAAATAAATAAAAAAATTGTATTCTCATAACTCAAGTTTAGTATTGTCTAAACCAGTTCTTTATCACATGGCCCAAGAATGGCTAAACCCTGCCGATTTTTCTCATTGGTGTTTATCATGCTATCTGTTGGCGGCTGTAGCAATTTTGACATCCTTTGAATGGACGAATTAACAAAAACAACCCAGATAGAATTACAAAACTCTCTAACAGTGTATGAGAGCCTTTTCCAAAATGGCAGGTTTTCAAATCATCAAACTTCCATCGTGTGAGCACAAATCCCCACCTTAATTCTTTATGGTCAGACCTCATTGTAGCTTTTTTTTACAACTTGAATTCCATTGCCAGGGGGAAAAATACCAAACCACCCTATCCAATTTTGGATCAATTGCTATTTTGCCCCCTGTTCTTTTATTTTTTGAGTTATTATTGTTAAAATTTACTGCAAATAGGCACCCAGATCATTAAGTGTCAAAAGTACCCTTAAAGTCATTGCAAACTCCCTCTTGGACTATTGATTAGATGGAATCACCTCATGCCCCCTTCCTTAACCCAAATATCTCCATAATTTCCAGTAATCTCATACATCTTTAGATCTGTGGACCTTAATGCCTTGGTCAATTCATATATAAACTAATGACACACCTTGGGCTGCCGTCCTTGGCAACCCAAAATAAAGCAAATTTGAAGATAAGCATTGGCCAACAGGTACTTCATTTGACGAAAAAGAGGAAGAAACTGCAATGTGTCTTCTAAACTTTCCGTGGACGAGAACCTTTCGAGCTTTGACATATGCTTCCATAGGTCCAAGCTGGGTCATTGTGGGGTCTATTAAGCAAGAGCTATGAGCATGGAAGGGGATTCAGATCACTTGTCACAGGATAAAATGGCTTCCCTCAATTCCAATTTCTATTTGCTCAGTGGCCTAGAAAAACCAAAACAAGAGGCCCTCTGAAGGGGAAAAACCCTACTATCCAAACACTGATTGAAAATTGCCTTGAAACCATATACTTCTGGAATTGTGTGGAGCACGTTGATTTGAATTAGAGGTATAGTGGGGATCTACTCTTGATACAAATGCTAGAAATTATGCCGTATATTTATTGTCTTGTATAGGAGCTCTCATTTGGCTTTGATCTTTTCTCATAAGGGTTAGCATCTTCTTGATGCAGTTAATTTTTCTTGACTTACAGGGGAAAAAAATGTAATCCTATGATTCTTCAAATGGCATAGAGGTTGCATCATAGCACATTCCTTCTAGAAGTAAAACAACTTTGAGAAGTTCAACTAAGTTAAATATTAGGATCAGCTTTTCTATTTCTTAAACGATTCAAAGACACAAGGGATTAGTTGCAGCAAGATAGGAGGCAGTTTGCAATTGACCACAATTGAGAGAGGTTACGTACAATTTTCCCCAATTATGGAAAACAAAACGATTTCGAAAGGAAAATGTTAAATATAGAACTACTTGTCTTTTTCTTTTGGCAGGGCTTCAGAAATACCAATTTTTCAAAGACTATTTGAAATGCCATGATTTTTCTTTGCTTGACTTTTTTCCCTTCTTATGTTCGACTTTATTCTTATCAGTCATTGTGCACAAACAAGTCCAAAGTTACTACTGCAGATATGTCATATCAAAAACCAGCAGTTCGCCTACTTAATCCTCTAGGGCCCAAATAACTGAATTTCCTTCCCACTTATTGATCACTTCGATCTAAAACTCGTAATGATGAGTGTAATCTCACAAAAAGTTCATAAGCGATTATTAATAGAGTGGAAACAACCAAATTCTGACAGGTCAACGTAAATTTATACCTAATTGCTCCATGTATAGTTCCTCTAATCACCTTTTTTAAACAAACTAGAGCCAACCTGGAGTAAATTGAAACTATCTAAGAGCCTGCGAGGGAAGTGAAAGAAAAAGGACTTGTTACATCCTTCTCATCATATTTTACTCTCTTGTCAAATGGTGGACAATCCTACTGCTTATGGGACTGTGATCGAATCTGCTATAATTGTAATTTTAAAAAATCATGTACGAAAAATCCCAGATGATAATTTTTTCATGTTTTGCAGCATTAGTGTTGAATAAAGGTCAAAGTCCAAATGCTCAATTAAAAGCCAAAGACTAAAGACATCCCAATCACCTCACCTCTAAATTTGGTTCAATAAGCAAGCTCAACCATTAGTCTAAAGCAAAAGAGGAACTGCTTAAATAATGCCTACATCCATCACAATGAAAAAATTCCCAATCTCTCTTCACTTCTTGTAAAGCAGGAAGTTCAATTTTACAGTTCTAGTTTATTGGAAATGTTAGAAACAGTCCTTTGTGCATAACTTTGTATATGGGTGGCGTCTACTCAAAGCCATTTTGTATAAGGGTGGCACCCCCTTGGTACCTACATAATGAAATCTCATTAATCATTCAAACAAAAGATTCCTAGACCCGGGCCACTACTTAAACCAAAATGCAAGAAAAGTAAACACAAAAATAACATATTCCAGCAAGCTTAAGTTTTTCGTGTCATTTGTCTTAAGACAAGTCCACAGAAAGTAGGGAAACATATCAGACTGAAATCCATACAGAAATCTGAACATCAAAAAGACATACACAGGACTTCAATTCCAAAATATTTTTTCCCAGGTAAAATGAGGACAACAAAAGCTCTATAAGAATTTAGACAGAATGTCTTGTCTCGGCACATTCTTTTGGCACCACTATACGTTCAATTTCACCTGCATCACTAGCACTCAACGTTTGCTCGAACAGAGGAGTGATTACAGAGTTTGAGCTTATAAAAGTTAAGGAATAGGATCATGAATGCTAATCAGTAGCAGAGGTGAAACTGAACCTTCCCGGCTTTTCATCCTACCTATTGAAATCGTAACCCTGTTCTATTGACGCGCGATAATTACTTTCTTGGGGAAAACACCAAAAACAATAACATAGAGAAAGGACTAAAATTCACCTTTCTAGGAGTTGCTATAAATCAATCAAAGCACAGAACAGAAGGATACTCTCCAGGGATTTGTTGTAGCTCTTGATCTGTTATCCTGGGCCAGTAACGAGGGAGTAATTGATTCCTTCCCCTGGCCTGACTTCCAAAGAAATGCGTTGCTAGCGTAGGGAATGGAGCTCGGGCCAGCGCCGCCATCGCCGCGGCGGCGGAGGATGCGGTCTCCTACGACGGCGGGGCGAATTCGCGCGACGGGACAGTGGCCGCGTGGAGAGAGGAGGTCGGAGATGCGCGAATGGAGTGGCGCGGGACCTGATCTGCAATCACAGAGGAGAGAGAGAGAGAGAGAGATCGAAGAGAGAGAAAGGGTTTTCGAAGAGAGATCTAAGTTTTGGCCTCTTTCTCTCTCCTCCTCTTTCTCCCTCTTCTTTCTCTCTCTATCTCTACTCTCTCTCTCTCTTCTGATGCTTTTCTTGTTTCGGTTTTTTCTTCTCTCTCTCTCTTTCCTATGATTTTTTTTTTCAAACTAACTCTTTCTCTCTCTAGGCGACGGCGCCGTCTGCGCTTGACGTTGGAGCGAAATTCATTATTATCCGCACCCACCCACCCCTAAAATAGGACTCGCCTCGATGTGCGAACGAAAATTAGTTTTACGTAACTATGTCATGAGACGACTGTGTTTGAAATTTTTTATGAAACGAAAATTAATTTGAGATAAATATATTATGATATACTAATGTGAAATTTCTAATTATATTACCCTATTCTATAGAATACTTACCAATTACAAAAATATTTAACTCAATTGTTTAAGCATCTTTTGCATTAATGAGAGAAATGCTGATGTATTAAAAGAAAAATATTAAATGTTCTTAATTGGTTACTTAAAACACTCTATGAGAGTCTCTTTCTAATTTGATTCTAATTTGACTAATTAATAAGTACCATATCCTATTCATTTTTCACAAAAAAGCATGTTTGTTCTCACTTAATTCAAAGCTAAAGGCAACTCTCTCTTTTTCTTTTTTCTTTTTTTATCGTGATAAGGTATGTGTGGATTAACATTCACTTCTTTTGTTCAATTTAAAATTTGTAGTGTACTTATTTTATTTTTTTGGTCAAAAAACATGTGAAGTATTCATATCATGTGAATGTCAACCTATTGATTTGCATGTAAACTTTTACATAATTTTGTTGAATTTTGGACAATATTTAAAGTTTTTGCTTGAATTTAATTGAAAACGAGCTCACAAAACGATCTTGTAAAAATATATATGGCTATATGTATTATTATTTAAAGAAATGCATAAACTTACATGTCAACATTAGCATGATGTGGAAATATTTGGCTTTCAGACTTAAAAAAGGCATAGCGCATGAGCCGGAGGTTAAGAAAAAAAAGATAAAAAAAAAAGTTAAAATCGATCTATAGAAAAGATATATATCCCTGGACAAGGCTTATTTACAAAAAATGAAGTATCACTTCGGATGTCTTGAATGCATTTATTAAGTACATTTAATTAATTCAAAATATTGGTTAACCCAAAAAACAAAAACAAAAATCTATCCGCGGGAACAGTTTTTTATTCGATTGCCCATACGCATTTTTCCAACCATATACATCCAACTAAAAAACCGATCCAAGGGCTTTCTCGTAATTCCGCCCGGAGCCGGATTCGCGTTGATCGGCTATTTACCGTAAATGCCCCCCTCCATCCAAAACTCCCACTCCACGTGGTGCAGCGACACGCGCGGCGACACCAGAGAAGGGACGGCGAGCGTGCTCAAGGACGCGAGTGGGCGGAGGCCCACGCGCGCTGCGAATGTCCTTGCGGACGTTAACTGCGTGGGGCCCGCGAGGAGGAGGAAAGAGAGCGTGGGGCCCGTCGCGCGGATCACACGTAAGCGGCGACGCTTCGGTCCCCGACTTCCCACGCTTTGGTTTCAGACCGGGGAAACGACAAACGACGAGTCGTTTCGCGGCTTCTGCGCCTCAAGTGAGATCGGGATTATGCTTCGTCTGGACGGACTTAAAAAGTAGGGGTGTGCAAAATACCGGGAACCGCCCAGACCGCCCGGAACTGGCGGTTCTTGAGGGAACCGATCTAGCTTCCAATTCCAATTTATGGAAACCGATGGGTACCGGTCCAGTTCCCGGTTCCATGGGCGGATCCGCCCGCTTGCCCACCTGAACAGGATCGGAACCTTTTTAATATTAAAAAAAAAATTACTAAAAGAAACCCTAAATCTCATCTCACTCCCTTCGTCTTCGGCTCCTAATCCTATCGTCATTTCATTGTGTTTACTTCTCCCGCCATCCGCATCTCCACATACTTAAATTTGGTTTTTCTTTCTTTGGCTTGCTTTGATGTCATGTAGTCGTTTTATGTTGAAAATCAAAATTGTTTTGCGTCAAGATCGGTTTCATGGATCCATCCAGGAACTGGACCAGACCGACAGTTCGATTCCCAAGTGGATCCATGCAACAAACAGGTGGATCCCGGTTCCCATTTTTCAGAACTGGTCGCGGACCATGTACACCCCTATTGAAAAGAGATAGAGAGCACGAGTCTGACTTTTGTACTTTAACCATGGGAACACAGTCTCATCGTAATTGGAGGCAATTTGAATGCTTTCGATTTGATGGGTTTTCCTGAGGCGACGCCGATGTGACGTCCACGAAGAAGCGGAATGCGGCCCGTGGGACGGCAATGCTTCACGGGTGACTCGACGCGATTACGTTCTGATGAGATTTGCTTCATATGACATGGCGGAATTGATAATGAATTAAGCAAAAATTTCGGAAAAAATGTGAAGTAAAGGCGGCTTTCTAAAAAGAAGACTTAGACTCGATCTTATCTCATGAAAGAGTTTAAATTTGATAAATTTGTCTTAAATAAGAATTCCACGAAAAGATGATTTGGAATTGACTTTCATTTCAAATGATGACTTGAGTTGCCAACTTAATGTTGAGATCTTTACTTAAGGTAAAGTCCATTATTAACTTTCTTATGAAAAAAATGACTCCACTCTAGGCCGTTCTTTAATATTTTCTGTTAAATTAAGGATAAGGTGAACCAACTTTAGGGTTGTCGAATTTTGTAGCTAAATATTACAAGTTCAAACCGCGTCGATTAGTAAAAGATCTGGACTTAATCAGTCCAAAGAATTTCAAAGGGCGTCCAACGAGCTCCTCCATACTCATGCTCTTGGACTATACAAACGAGAACATAGAGATACAAGTTCCCGGAGGCATGGCAATCCCCACGATGGTGGTTGAGGACGACCGCGACGACCACCTAACGAGGACAAAATAAGAGCAAGGGCAGGAGAGGAGATGTCGCCGTCTTGATGGCGCGAAAGGCGTAAACTACTTGAGCAAAACGCCCTTTGACTCGTCCGGCGCACGCAAGCAATCGTGTTCGAGGAGCAATACGCCTTCCATTTTGCCAGGTATCGTCCAAAGATTCATGCAAGACTAATCCCCCCCTCCCAAAGAAATTGTGATGGTGACAGAATTCTTTATTGAGAGGTCATCTGGTTTTGCATACGGGAATAGGGATGGCAACTTGAACCGGATTTTGGACCTATGTCAGTTCTATAAGATGGTAATCGTTTTGGTATAGTGAGACGAGTTTAAGGTCCTGTCTAAAATGGAGAACGTTGTCCAAATTATTTTATTCTTATTATACTTTTTCCAATTCAATTATAAATTTTTTAATTTTAACAATTGAATTTTAAACATTTTACATTTTATCAATTGAGTTCATCTAGCCAATTTTGACTGGAAATTACTAATATAGACGCTAGCCATCTTACGTGACATATTCAGAGTCAATTTAGATAAATTTTAATAATATTTTGATATTTTTCAAAATTTTTATTTTTTAATTAATTCTTTTCTCTCTCTTTTTTCCATCCCTTCCTCTTCCTATAGTTAGTTGTTAGGCTTGGGCAATGGCCAAGCCAATGATCAACTAAAGGAAACAACCGATGATGTTGCCCTCGTCGAGATTTGGCAAGGGGCTACCTTGTCGATTTTGGGCGAGGGCTTGCCATCACCAAAGGCCAATGAGCAACAGCCTTGTTGGCCTTCAGCGAGGTCGCCCCTCGTCAGTGGTTGCCGTTGACCAGTCGCCAACCATTGCCCATGCTTGGTGATCGGTTGGAGGAAAAAGAAGTAAGGAAAAAAAAACAAAAAAAAAAGAAAACAAAAGGAAAAACAAAAAATAAAAGAAAAATCAGAAAAATTATTAAAATATTATTGAAATTTGTCCTACGGCCATGTTATGTAAGATGCCGGTATCCACATTAGCGATTTTCGACCAAAATTGATTGAGTAGACTTAATTGGCAAATTTAAATAATTAGCAAAAATGTAATGAGTTTACAAATTTTTAAAACAAATTTCTAGTTCAGATTGCCCTATGGACCATAGAGTTAGAAGTTGATTTAGATTATAGTTGGCCAGTAACTTAGACACCCAACAAATCATAATCCTGAAATATGTCCAATTCATAAAATTAAGCCAACAAGTGGAGGGAGAACAAGAGTATATAAACCCAATAGACAGACAACGTGGGATACTTTTTCAACATCCACTCTCACACACAAGCCATATTAAAAACTACATATGCAATTCAAGGAACATAGGATGGGATAGGTTCCCATATGGATAAGATCGATCGTGTCAACGATGGTAGAACGTGGCCACCCAAGAGCCACATTTGTAAAATCATATCCTAAAATGATGTTCTTTTCTTTCACCTTGTGAAAACTGTGAGTCAACATAGAAGGCATCAGCTACTCGAAAAAACCACGTGTTTTATTCACTCGAGGACGACAACATCAACCGAGCGTGTTCATGCACGACACGCCAACATTCTTGTCGACTGAAGAAATCGAAGTAGAGAGGCCTAGGGAAAGACTTCGAGGACCCAAGAAAGGATTGAAGATCGAGAGCATGCGACATGATGACCCGTTAAGACCTAGCGCGATCAATTTTGTTGCTTCCGCAACTCGTCGGGAAAGACTACATTAGGGTTTGGACAAAGCAAGACAAAGATCAAGAACTGCCATGCAAGTTTTGTAGTTATTGGTACTGCTAAACCCGAATGTGTCTAGGCCACACCATGAAGATCGTGTTGGAAGATACGCATCTCTTTAAATATTAGATTGATTCTAATTTGATTTGTACAGATCAATTAAGATTAGATCTAGAATAGATTGATTTTTAGAATCATTCATTTCCTTGTTCATTGACCGTCTTGTATTATAACTACTCAAGATGTACATTGATTGCATTATTGAAGAATACAGAATACAGAAAATATTCTCCAAAATCTCGTGTTCTTCAGTCTCTCTTTTTCTTCCTCGTCTTCTTACATGGTATCAGAGCAGTTCTGAAAATCCGAATTGCTTTCGCTTCCTTGTCTCATCGCCTTACGAAGAGCTCCAAATACATCTTCATTCGTCTAGTCTCTTAGTCCTCAAACCTCTTTTCTCTATTCCTTCTTCCAAGATCATCAACCCTGCACGAAATTGAAACTTCAATTTTTTATAATGACAAATCCTGTCAACAACTTACCTTCAGCCTCCAATGAGCGTCCGCAGGATGAAAATTCCGAAGGCCAAGACACTGTTCCCACTGAGGACGTCGCCAGATCTCAGGAATCACCTGTTCAAAATCAAGAAATTTACCATTCTTCGGCTCAGTCAATTCTGGGGCAACCCTACTCGGTTCAACCCATTCCAGGCCAACCAACAGTGGGCCGTCCTTACCAGTGGCCAATGTTTCAATACAACCCATGGTTGTTCGGGCCCAACCAGAATGCATCATCGCCGGAAGTTCAACCCACCGGAAGCCTACCAACCGCAAGCGGGGCAAGCGCAACCGGCGGGTCGGGTGGAACAAATTCGGGACCAACAAATGCAGGTTATGGATCCGGTTCGTATCCGGGTATGGGAGCAAATCCCTACTCGAATTTTTCACTCGGTTTTTTGCCGTTTCCAAGATCAATTTTCACCGGACGACCAGAATCCGGTGACCCCCTGTTTGTTTCCACCGCCGACGGACCTGAACTGAAGCTAATCAGCCAGCAACTTACCGGGCACGAAAATTACTCCAGGTGGTCGCAGGAATTCCGCCGAGCCTTGGTGACTAAAGATAAGGATGGCTTCATCGACGGGACCATTCCCGTTCCTTCGGACGAGCGGCTAGCGCGCCACTGGAGGAAATGCAATCAACTCGTCCGGACTTGGATCGGCAACTGCATCTCCTCAGAGGTTGCCACCGGACTACCACCCACAGAAGATGCTCAAAGGATGTGGGAAAATATAAAGGAAATGTACGGGAAACTTGATCGTGTAAAAATTTTTTCGCTTATGCAGGAATTGAGCGACTTAAAATAGGGGAATATGACAGTCATAGCTTGTTTTAACAAGCTCTCATCCCTATGGAACGAACTGGAAGCCGTCGAGGAAAAGCTCGAGGGACCAGATTCAACTCTACAGCAGTACCGTTCAATCAAGGAGAGGGAAAATGCTACGCGTTTCTTATTGATTTTGAACGATACTTACCTTACATTTCGTTCTCAGATCTTGGCCATGGACCCAGTCCCTCCGATCGGGCGGATCTACCAGTTGGCTGTGCAGGAGGAGAGCCAACGTCTTGCGTCGCCGGAGCATGCAAGACACGGCGATGGTATAGCCCTCGCAGCCCGCGGCGAGCGAAGAGACGGATCCACAGCGAAAACCCTAACCCTAAATCGAGAGGGAAGGAGAGGCGGATTAGGGTTCTCGGGCGGAGAAGATCTCGCTCGCCCCTTTAAAAGGGATGGGATTGACGGCCGTGATCTTCTCCGCGGATCGGATGGACCAAATCGCGGGCGTGGATCAAACGGACCAGATCGTCCGCGTGGATCGGACGGTCTTCTTGGCTTCAATGGCAAGGATGGATCCGACGGTGGATATGATTACGCGAATAAAGAAGCGGACGGCCAGATATTCGCCACGTCATCAAAGAATTTCCGACCAAATTTTAAGGCAAAGGGTAAAATGTTTTGCAATTATTGCAAACGTTCTAACCATATGATTGACAGTTGTTGGAAATTACATGGAAGGCCCGGGGAGAAGGAGAAAAAAATATCAACTGCCTATCAGGTGACTGGACCTACAGGCCAAAATGCTGACCAGCCTATTTCTTATGGCCAATATCAACAATTAATGCATGCTCTTCAGAAATTAGAAACCTCCAACAAAGGAGGAAGTTTTTCAAGTATCTCGCATTGCCTTATTAATTCAATTTCAAGAAAAGCATGGATTATTGATTCAGGTGCTACCGATCACATTATTTGTGATAAGGCATTTTTCACAAGTCTGAATGAGGGATTAATTTCTCCTGTCACCGTACAATTACCCAATGGGAATATCACACATGTGAATGTGACCGGAACAGTTAAACTTAGCCCTCAAATTACACTTGAGAATGTCCTTTATGTGCCGGAATTCCAGTTTAATCTTATTTCTGTCTCAAGAGTATGCAAGGAGAACTCATGTCGGGTATTCTTTGATGTTGACACATGCTTCTTTCAGGCCCTTTCGACTGGTAGACTGATGGGCTTGGGTAACCTTTTTGAGGGCCTTTATTTCTGGACACATTTTCCAAGTAATTTCAGTTTTTCTAGTGCATATTTCAATAAAACATCATTGTGTAATTCGACTACCAATGAAAAGAATTTTATTATGCACTTAAGAATGAGCCATAGTACTTTCTTTTCTTATGCGCAATGCTCCATATGTCCCCTTGCCAAACAGTCACGTAACCCATTTCCTCTAAGGAATACTCGTGCCAATGAAATTTTATCATTAATTCATGTTGATATATGGGGGCCTTACCATACAGCAAATCATGAAGGGTCTCGATATTTTCTCACCATAGTAGATGATTGCTCTCGAGCAACATGGATTTTCTTAATGCAGTCTAAAGGCCAGGCTTATTCTCATTTGAAGACATTTATTACCCTTTCCAAAAATCAATTCGGGAAATCTATTAAAAGGATCCGAACAGATAACGGAAAGGAGTTCTTCAGCCATGATTGCATCTCATTATATTTATCTCATGGAATTCAACATGAAAGTTCTTGTATATATACTCCACAACAGAATGGGGTGGTTGAGCGAAAACACAGGCACCTTCTGGAAGTTGCTAGAGCCCTGAAATTCCAAGCCAAAGTTCCAGATGAATATTGGGGAGAATGTGTCATTACAGCAGCTTATCTCATCAACCGAATGCCCACTCGGGTATTGAATGGAAAAACAACCTTTGAAATATTATTTGGCAAGGAACCAGAGCGGGCACATCTCAGGGTTTTCGGGTGTCTATGTTATGCAGCTATAATGGGCCCTCGAGACAAACTGGATCCTCGTGCACGTCGCTGCGTATTCATGGGATATCCTACCCTACAGAAAGGATATAGAGTCATGGACTTATCTACCAAGGAATTCCTTGTGACTAGAGATGTTTCATTTCATGAAAACGTCTTTCCTTTCGAAGGAAAAATGCTCTCACATGAAGACTCTGGTACAATTCCACATCGTCCCATGACAGATGATCCAGATCTTAATTATATACCATTGTTTGTATCTGCTCCTAATCATCAAGAACAGATAATTCCTTCAGTAGCAGATTCTGGTTCACATGAAGATCGGGATTCAGCAAATATCCCAGAAAGTTCACTTGAAGATCTTTCTGCTAATGAAGAAATGGAAGAAACCCTTGCCACTACAACGAGGGAAACATCTTCACCTCCAAGAGTCGACCCTCCACGACGTTCTGGTCGAGCTACACGACCTCCTACCTGAACCAAAGATTATGTTTGTTCTGCACTCAACTCACCAGGTATCAAATATCCAGTCTCATCATATGTTTCCTTCCATAATTTATCATCAGAACATAGATGTTGCATTAGTAAATTGTCAGAGGACAAGGAACCCACCAGCTATGATGAAGCATCTACTGATCCAAGATGGCAGAAGGCCATGGAAACAGAATTACAAGCATTGATTGACAACAAGACTTGGGATCTTGTCACATTGCCGCAAAATTGCAAACCAATTGGCTGCAAATGGGTCTATAAGATCAAATATCGAGCCAATGGTTCTGTTGAGAGATTCAAGGCACGACTAGTTGCCAAAGGCTTCACACAGCGGGAAGGGTTTGATTACCACGAAACTTTCTCCCCAGTTGCCAAAGATGTCACAGTACGTTCTTTCTTGACAGTAGCAGCTGTTCGAAACTGGTCCTTACATCAGATAGATGTCCACAACGCCTTTCTTCACGGAGATTTAGATGAAGAAATTTATATGGACGTTCCTCAGGGATTACGGAGACAGGGGGAGAAGAAAGTATGTCGCCTCCGAAAATCCCTTTATGGGTTGAAACAAGCTTCCAGGCAATGGTATGCCAAATTTACAAGTGCTCTCACAACAGCAGGATTTCATCAATCTCGACATGATTATGCCTTATTCACACGGACTAAAGGTATGACATCTATCTATTTGATGATTTATGTCGATGATATTCTCATTATGGGAAACAATGAGGCTGCCATAAGAGATTTTAAGAAGTATCTGCATGCAATTTTTCACATTAAGGACTTAGGAGCTCCTAAGTACTTCCTTGGTATTGAAATTGCCCGTTCTGAACAAGGGATTTCGCTTAGTCAGCGAAAATTCATAATGGAGATTATTTCAGAAACAGGATTGTCAGGTTGCAAGCCAGCTGCTATTCCCATTGAACAAAACACTAAATTGACAACCACAGATTATGATAAGGGAATCTCTCAAGAAGAAGACTCCACTTTGGAAGATCCTTCAAGCTATCAGAGACTTGTTGGAAAACTTATATATTTGACAATGACTAGGCCTGACATCTCTTATGCAGTGCAGACTCTTAGTCAATTCATGCACAGTCCGAAGCAATCATATCTTAATGCTGCATTTAAAGTCGTGAAATATCTGAAGAAATGCCCAGGTCTTGGAATACTCTTGTCCAGAAAATGCAACATGGAGATGACAGCATATTGCGATGCAGATTATGCAACTTGTCCTATGAGTCGAAGATCTGTCACTGGATATTGCATCAAGTTGGGAGATTCGTTACTATCCTGAAAGACTAAAAAGCAACCCATCGTTTCTTTATCTTCAGCTGAAGCAGAATATCGAGCCATGGCCAAGACCACTTGTCAGATAGTATGGATTCGGGGTCTTCTTAAGGATCTTGGAATTCAAGTACAAGGAGCAACAAAGCTATTCTGTGATAATGATGCAGCCTTGAAACTTGCAGCAAATCCTATAGTGCATGAAAGAACCAAGCATATAGAGGTTGACTGCCATTTTACACGAGACAAGATTTCAGAAGGAGTCATTGAAACAAGAGGAATTGGAACGACAGAACAGCCTGCAGATATCTTCACCAAACCTCTGTGTCAAAGACAACACGCATATCTTCTAAACAAGCTAGGTGTCTTAGACATATACAAGCCACCAGCTTGAAGGGGAGTGTTGGAAGATACGCATCTCTTTAAATATTAGATTGATTCTAATTTGATTTGTACAGATCAATTAAGATTAGATCTAGAATAGATTGATTTTTAGAATCATTCATTTCCTTGTTCATTGACCGTCTTGTATTATAACTACTCAAGATGTACATTGATTGCATTATTGAAGAATACAGAATACAGAAAATATTCTCCAAAATCTCGTGTTCTTCAGTCTCTCTTTTTCTTCCTCGTCTTCTTACAGATCAAGAGCATGCAATGTGATGGCCTGTTAAGGTCTAGCACGATCAGTTTCTTGCTTCCACAATCCATCGGGAAAGACTAGATTAGGGTTTAGACAAAGCAAGACAAGATCAAGAACAGCCATGCAAGTTTTGTAGTTACTGATAACTGCTAGATTCAAACGTGTCTAGGCCACGCCATGAAGATCGAGCATGCAATTTGATGATCCGTTTAGATCTAGCGTGATCAGCTTTGTTGCTTCTGCAATCCATCGGGAAAGACTAGATTAGGGTTTGGACATGCATCGTGCACGGGACAAAAAGCGAGGCAAGACAGACGTGGAATCGATCAAGAAGTGCCATGCACGTTTCGGAGTTAGTGGCAGCTGCTGAACTCGAACGGGTCTAGGCCACGCCAAAGGATGCTTTTGGGTTTTCTTGGTTTTCCCTAAATGAGGAGAGTCGAACAAGGGCGAGCAGCGAGCTCTCTTCGATGACGGACGCCTCCGCAATGATTGCAAGCATCGACGGTTCCTATCATCTTCCGTTTCTTGCTTCTTTTGTCTTCTCGGACAAGACACGACAGGTGACGGTTGATGCACTTGGAGCGATCCTCATTGGTTTGAGAGTATTGTCGATTCCAACTCCCAAATGATAAGGTTTTCAACATTAGTCGTTTACTTTATAAACATGATATAAGAGAAAGATGGGGGAGAGAATGCTACAAGTACTATAATTTTTATACTACACTTACTTTAATATTATAACTTTTTAATTAATCACTTGAAATTTGCAACTTTTTGGTCGATTACTTAAATGTCATAATTTTAAGAAAACGAATCAGAAGTGCCATAAATTTTAAAATGCATTGAATTTTTCAGCTAGGGAAATTGCCAACCTAGTTCCAGTGAACACTTATCAACCATTAAGACGCCCAAGTAATTGATTGCAAAATTAGAGCACTACAATGAGCATCATATGATAGTGTCCTTTTCTCAAGAAAAATGCTTGAGTGGTCTTGAGAAGTACTTGAAACTATGAATTTGGGTGCGATTGTTTCACGAGAGATGACTAATTTGAGAAACATATTTTTAAAGATAATCGCATGTATCATTTGAAATAATTAATCAATAAAAAATATTTTTATTATTGACAATAACTTATATATAATTATTTTCATAAACGATGAAAATATATTTTGATCATTCACTTTTGCAAGTGATATAAGTGACCGTTTTCAAGAAAATATTTTCCACATTATCTATTTTTGTAAAGCAAACACGGCCGAAATTCAAAATTGTGTTATATCTATGGAACAACGAGTCTCTCGATATCTATCCTAAATATTTTCATCGTCCCATCACCCGTGGAATCACACACGTTGTACGCGTGGGCATGAAATCATAAGTCTAAAGTTTAGAAATGGTAATAAGAAAAACTTTTGGGTGATGCTTTGGAGAGTCCGGAAGAGATAGGAAGAAGGCATGAGCGCATGCACGATGGCGTCTACGGCCTTCTAGTTTGACAAGACCTATAAATCTTGTGTAAATCTCAGGCGATTTGATCTTTGTGGATTTAACCATCGATGACTTCGTTGACTTTTGAACTGAGTTGGACTGAATGGTGTCACTCTTTGGTTTTTTTTTCCACTTCTGTCTATCGAGAATTGCACCCACAAAAGTCATAGAAAGTATCTTCCTTCGAATTAGACATCAAATACTTAAAATAAAGTTGAGAAAAAAGAGGAGAGAAAAAATCACTTCAAACTTCGTAATTATAATTTATGCTTTACAAATATGGATATATGTCATTAACTTTCTCTAAGTAGAGTTGGAAAATAACGCAATCCTTTATTTTTATCCAAGGTCTAAATGGCCAATGAATGAATTGCAAGATTTAAATTAAGTAAAAAAATTAATATCATGAAAAACCATAAACTGGTATGCTTATGGTAAATTTGTCCAGAACTAATTTTTGGGTTTCTAAAAACTCTAAATTGGTACACACGTAATACTTTTTATCTTCTATTAGTTTTCATCAAATTTTACCGTATAATTGTTAAAATTGGAATACGCATGACAATAACTCAATTTATGTATAAGGGGAAAAGTGTTAAAAAAAAGTCATAAACCTTTTGTATTTATACCAATTTAGTCCTAAATCTTTTTTTTTTGTGCCAATTAAGTTCTAAATATTTTTACGTTGTGCAAGTTCAGTCATTTCTAGTCAATTTTTGCCGGATTTTGCTAACTAAACGCTGGTTGGCTAACGTAGCATGATCAGCGCTGACGTTGATAACTTTTAATAATATTTTAATATTTTTAAATTTTTTATTATTATTTTTTCTTTCTTTTTTATTTCTCCTCCTTTTTTTCTCCGGCTGGTCGCTGAACCTCAGCGACCAGCCAAAGGCGATGGCTAGCGAGGTTGACCTCGACCTTGCCGGCCACCTCGCCAATGGCCGCGAGGGCGGCCTCACTTGGGGCAGTGAGGCTCACCCTTGCCAGATCTGGCAAGGGTTATGCCTTGCCCATGGCTGGCGAGAGGCCGCTCTCGAGGCCTAAGTGGCGAAGGCGAGCCCCGCAAGCCCACGCAAGGCTGCCCTCACGGCCTGGGCGATCTTGAGCTGGCCTCGTGCCAAGTTGGCAGGGCTTGCCCTCGCCGACCATGGGCAAGGCTCGAACGTTGCCAGATTCCACGAGGGTGAGCCTCACCACCCAGGCCTTAAGGGCCCTCATGTCTAGCGGGCGAGCCTCAACGGCCAAGGGCGAGGCTTGACCCTCACTAGATCCGATGAGGTTGACCTCAACCTTGCCAGTCATTGCCTCTGGCCGGTTGCCAAGATCCAGCGACCAGCTGGAGAAAGGAGGAGAAGGAAAAAAATTAAAAAGGAAAAAGGAAAATATTAAAAATTAAAAGAAAAAAATTCAAAAATATTAAAATATTATTAAAAGTTGTTCACGTTAGCTAGCCAGTGTCTAGCCAGCAAAATCCAGCCAAAATTGGCTGGAAATGATTTAATTGACACAATATAAAAATGTTTAGAACTTAATTGGCACCAAAAAAGATTTATGACTAAATTGGCACAAATACAAAATGACTTTTTTTAACACTTTTCCTTATGTATAAGTCAATGTGAAAATCCACAATTCTCTCTCTTTGATTCTTCAATTATTCAAAATTTGAAAATAAATAGGGCTCATTCTTTGTCTCCCTCAAAACATGAAAAACCTAGATTATCTTTCAAACTTTGTTGAGGGAGATTAACAATGATGCGCTTCTCTTCAAACCACTTCCAATTAAAGCCATTGAACATCCTAATTTGTTGATTCAGATAAGTTAGTCGAACAAGCTATAAAATAATAATAAAATATATAAAAAAAAAGTCAAAGCGCGAGAAGATTATTAGAGATAAAAGTGTGCTCAATGAAAAGGAAGATCAAGAAGAATTAGAATGGTCCGAGGGAGAAAGAGAATGAGCCATATTTGTTTTCAAATTGGAGAGAGAGAGAGAGAGAGAGAGAGAGAGGAGTTTTCACTCAAGTAGGTTTTTGCCATGTGCCTGAAACTCTGTAACTTCACGGTAAAATTCGACAAAAGTTAATGGAGAGTAAATACTTCCCACATGTACTGGTTTGGGTCTTTTAGTGAACCAAAAATTAATTTGAGCCAAATATGTCACACATGTTCCAGTTTAAGATTTTTTGTGATGCAAAAATTAGTTTAGGATAAATTTGTCTCAAGTGTACAAATTTTGAGTTTTCATGGTATTAACCCAAAAAATAAAAAAGTGAAAACCAATTTAGAAGATCAAAGTGAAAAGAAATATGAAAAACACTTCCAATTTCATGGTGATTCTATTAATTAAGGCCATATTTTTTAAAACATTTTTAATCAATAGATTACCAATATGGATATAAATCACATTTTGCTGTGTTTGTTTCATTGAAAACTAAATGATAAAAGAAAATATTTTCTACAAAAATCATTTAAAAAAATTAGTTATTTTTCATTTGTTTAGTATTTTAGGGAAAGTGATTTACTTCTTACTACAATGGAAAGCCATTTTCCCCTGATCTATGCTCTATGCTCATTGCTTTTAGTCAATAGAAACTTTTCCATAAATTGATTAGTCTTCTATCATTCAAACATCGAAAAATCGAAAAAAGAATAGCTCAAAAATAGTTTTTCTATAAATTAACAGACCCTTAATTTCAATATTAACAAGTTTCATTAGTCTGCTTGTGTCAATGTAATGTGCTTGCTCCATCTGAGGTCGACCCGATCTAATGGTGAATTCACATAACTCGACTTCATGTTCCAAGTTTTTGCACAAGTAGGATTTACACTCCTTGGTTCATCAATGGCCCTTGCTTTTAATTTTTTCGAAAAAATTATATATTATAGATTATACAATTGCATAGTAATTAGTTCTATACATTTGATTAAGCTAATCCTAACTTTTTCTCGAATCTCGAATACATATTTCATCAAGTTTTAGAAAACCCACGTAACTATTTTGAAAGGTTTTCAGTATTTTCGGTTAAGTAAGAGCTAAATTGCGCGAGCACAAAAGTTAAAAGTAAATCGGGAAAAATCTTACCCGTAGTCAACGGAGAACTTTCCGAAAAGTCAAGATGCGACGAAAAGAGCACTCAACGACGCGGAGCAAAAGTCAAAAGAGTAATCGGATGGAGAGTTTCGAAGGTGCAGAGGGATGGATTGGGTCATGTTCCACTGCGTGCTGTTTCGGTTACTATATCCCAATCAATTCTCCGCCGTTGATATTCGGATAGATATGTATCGACGATTGAGATAGATTGAGATGTTTGTGAGAGTACGTCGAGCGATGGAGAGTCTGCGGCCGCACAAGGGACGGGACTCGTTAATCTTCGCACGCCTAGGAAGGAATGCATGTATGATAAAGATAAGTGAAAACGATAGACGACGATGCCAAGAATCATTGAAGAAATTCGCTCACCTAACCTCGTACCGCATTAGAGTGCATCACTTGTCAAATTATGCGGGAATACAAGCGGAATTCACATAACATGATGGTTGAAATTGATGTGCTCATATACACCAAATTGGCACAATAATTTTCCCATGAAAAGATGAGCTAGTCATGAAATGACCCATTCCTAGACGATATGGCAAGTTAGAATATTCAAATACTTTGATGTTTTTCCTAACTTGTGAATTGATGGCCTATAATCATGGTGAGAAAGCTACGAAAAGTGGAGCGACTAACCATCGAATTGCGACAAAACTAATCACATACGTCCTATTGAAATATTGTATAGATTTAGTAAGATCATCGTCAATTGATTTAATTAAAATGTTTAAACAATTTGATGAATGCAAGATTTCTAAAGGCTTCAATAGGATGTGATTCATTTAAACCACGTCGAACTCCACTCAAAGTTGACTTGACTCAAATGCTCAAAGTTTGATGCTCGATTTGAACTCATTGTAACTTGATTTTTATTAAGTTTTAGCGTGATGATGAAATTCATTACAGTTCAAGCTTAATTTAGTTTCAAGAGCTCAGCTCAAGCTCGGTTTTAACTTTTGAAAGCATAAATGATACTTGTTTTTGCAATGAAGTACAACAAACCAAGTTAAGAAAAGCTAGCCTGATCAAGCAATGTGCAATCGAAATTGATCGAAATTTAACCGACACACAATCGATGCAGAGGAGCTATTATGGGATGCGCCGAGGGTGATCGAGATTTCCCGATATCTGACGCTGATCAAAGCTATAAAAGCTAGCCTGATCAAGCAATGTACAATCGAAAGCAACTGCCTGTGGCCAGGAAGGCTCTTCCATAGCCTTCTTTATGGCTAAAGAGTAGAAGCAGAAAGTTTCAAACTAGCTCAGCCTGTAAATTCTCCATTCGGGATTCCAGTTTTGGGTCCTTCAGGAAGGAGAAGGACGCTCTTGTTCAGCAAATGGGATGATGGTTAACTGAACTTGTGACAACCAAAATCTGCTGCAAAAGACGTTCAAACCGAAAGCGACCGATAAACTGCGAGGGCTTACATTGAGGAATACTCAATATGCCTATGAAGCCTGTTCAACAAAAAGACTAGCACGAATATTATTCCGCCGCATTTCTTTTGCATAATGCCCCATCGGGGTTATGTGTGAATTAATCAATACAGCCCGTGTGGTAAGACCATTAATAAAAGGAGATTATTTTTTCGTGATAATGAATAATAACTGATTGAAACTATCAAAATGTGGACCGAGAAGTTTTCAGATGGGGGAAAAGACAGTAGCTAAACCTTGGTCCACAGTAATTAAAAGCCTATCATATGCCATTATTGCCTTGTGCTTGGACTCAAATGTTCCTTTCCCTTTAGCCAAAACTTCACCATCCGTATCTATGATGCCTTCCTTGGTTGGGTCGTCAACACGCGGGCCAGGTTCCAAGACAAAGGCTTTGACCTGCAGCAGAGGAAGAACAAATATGTTTGCTTACATATTAAGCCATTTCACAGTAGGAGAGACAGTTACTTAGAGTGATTATATAGAACTCAAGTCTTTCTGAATGGACAAAAAGAAATCAACCCATGGGAGTTTCTATATTCTTCGGAAGCATAGGATACCTTGATATAAATAACATGAGGCGATTTGACATGACCTCCATTATTTAGCTCGGTCATCAATGATAGCAAAGACAGCTTTGGGCAATCCCGGATAGCAATTAAGTCCAAGCAACCGTCAGAAAACTGTGGGAGTCCAAAGAAGAGGATTGTCATCTTTTGTCCTCAAAACATGTGAATCTTATGAGAAGATTTAACCAAAAAAAAAGAAAAGGAGATGCTGGTTGTTTAACTTGCAGCTTAAAAGATCACAGAATGGGGGTAAAAACTTCATTCACCTCAAACACTCAAATTAGTCATGCATGTTATGATTGACTTAAACATACCATACATCATGCGCATTCAACTTACATCTCAACTGCCTTATGAAGTATCTACACTTCTAGAAAACCATAAGATGAACTTCAAAGTTTAAACTGATCCTATGCATTGCAGATTGAACATATACTTCCTGCTGACACACGAAACAGATTAGAAAAACAACTTGGGTCATCTAGAGAAGTATGCCAGATATGAACTACTTGATGTACAATGTGGTATCGTGTTCAGTGAACTTCATGCATACATGTTTTTGTGTTTTACTTAAAATAATGCAAATAAAAGCTAGACCATTCATAAAGCACTGTGAGCATGTTTTGCTCAAGCCATGAGATCCATCAATCATCACTTTGGTGCCGTAATATGCATGTGTGCAGACTTTACAGGTTTCCCTTCACCTTAATTGTGCTTCCCTTATGCTCTGCTCATAATATGTGATGATGCTGCTTATATGAATAAAAACTTGTGAAGATGTGCACTTTGCACACTGATTGGGAAATTACTTTGTTTTCCTATGGAAGACTAAACTAAAGTGTCACCACATGGGAGCCAAGGAAGCTAATAAGAACTTTTATATCCCAACCTTTGCATCAGGTGCTGCCATAATGTCTTCGCCACCCCAAGGAACATTATGGAGCCAGATTGAAACAAATGGGCCATCAATAGTTCTCCAGCTTAGTTCCTCCAACTTAACATCAGGTCCTTGGTAGCCTTGTCCTTCAACCTTAGCAGAGCTTCCTTCACTTTTCTCAAAGACAATGTCCTTCCCACCAAAGTTGCCACTATAACTAGTAGGCTCCCCATGAGTTTCATATCCAGGAGCAGGCACAAAGGAAATGCACCCGCTATATCTTCTCAAATGAAGTATACGTTGAAGTGCCTACACAAAAATCCATCAATATCAAATACTCCAGCACTTAATATAACACAAAGAACCATGCTAATTTAATGATGGCATGGATTCAAATCAGCGAAACAAACTAATAAACTTGGGGAAGTATATTGGGCATTTATATGTGAGATATATACCACAAGTAAGTAAAAATTGGTAGGTTTACCTCCCACTAACTTCTATAGCAATAAAACATTGAGATTGGAGGTTTGTGTTGTGAAGCTGGCTTTGTCTAGAGAGGAGCTTCCCCTAGGTAGATGCAATGGTAGGTTTACCTCCCACTAATTTCTATAGCAATAAAACATTGAGACAGGAGGTTTCAGGGATAGCAGGTAGATGCAATGTAGCTATTGACTATGAACTATATCACAGGCCCACTTTTACCATCTGTAAGTGTAACTCTTTGAAGATCATATATTAAAAGCTCAGAATAATGGAATTAAAGGACTCTCCGTTAGATATGCTTCCGAGGGAAAGTGTTTCACAAGGAAGTAGCACATGCAAACACTGCAACTAACTTCATAAACGAAAGTCCTCTATGATCAAGTAGCATAGCAAGTTAAACATGAGCTAGAGGACTGAAGTTCAATCTTTGGGTTGAGAGAGAGAGAGAGAGAGAGAGAGAGAGAGAGAGTTTGGTAGCATCGCCAAAACTTACATAAAAATCTAGACGAGCACTTCCCATCCATCTATACTTCTCAGATTCAATATCAATGTCTGCAACAAGACCTGAAACAAAACAAATACATTCATAAAAAAAGATCATAAACTGCCAATATAACGCCCTTTCTGCCTCTTTTATTCCAAAAAACGATGAGCTCAAAACAGGGGCCACAATGCATGCTAGGCCAACTATACAAACTTTTCACAGCACCGACATAATCAAGAAGTCAAGCTCTTTTGGAGGAGTGAATGGAGCTTAAGACAGCTCTAGATGTCCTGTTACTCAATGTCAGGACTGAGTATTTGCACTGTGAGAATTACTTTAGGGAGAAAAGGCAAAAAAAAAATTGTACCAAGACAGATAACCTAAACCTAGCACATGATCACATGAATTCGGCATACCCCAGGAGAGCATTAAAATGCTGAAAAATTTGGCATCGCCTTGCTTGATGGTGGCCACATCCAGTGATTTCTTGTGTCCTATAAATAGTCAAACCACAAATACCATTTAAAAAGAAAGATCCAATAGTTAAGACAAAGAACAAAAAAAGGAAGAGAAAGTGAAGAATCGAGCAAAGCTACAACACTGAAATGCAAAGAAAACAAAAACATTAACCTCTAATAATGGCAAGAGTAGCATAAGATGCTGTACATGGTTCGCCGACAGAATCCAGAAGAGATTTTACCATGCCATTTCCAGTACCTATATAATGCCACATCTGTTAGATGCAGGAACAACACATCCAAGATCCATGTCAACCAAAGAAAGAGCAGAAATCCTGTATTTAGTTACTTCCAATGGTGCCCCTCTAAGATGTTACTGATTAAACGGGAAATTCCACCACTGAAAGCCCTGGAACAGAAAGACTGCTATTTTAACTTAAGCATAATCTGTACTATCTATATAGGAAGGATGCTATGAAACCGGAGTCCTCTCTTCAATTACTATACTCAACAATAGGGGCAAAGAGCAAACCTGCAGGAACCATTCCGATAGGAACTTTTATTGCTGCCTCCCAGTCCTCTCGTTCAAGCAATCCATTTACTACCTACTAAAAGTTTGAGAAGTTTGTCACTGAAGAGAATAATAGGACAACTAACTAAGATCGATCCACGATACTGTTAACTACCATATAAGACACATAAAGTTAAAATCCTTGTGGCTCCTAAACAGTTTAAAGGCTGTGAACAACCTTCAAAGAAAAGTTGACAAATTGCAGCCATTTCATACAAGGTCTCCAACTATACCAAGAGTATATTATGACATCTAGTATCTGCACCTAAATAACTAACCTCAACTAAGATTCCATCTCCGCTTACACAGACAATGCCATCGTACTTTGATAGATCCAGAGAACGAGCGACTGCCTTGGCATGGAACTGGTGTTGAGTCTCTGAAATTGCAGTAAAAAACATTGCATGAGCAATCAGCAAACATGAAGTAAAGCTGTAAGAGCAGTATTTATTTGCGTTGATGACCTCAAACCTTGTATGTCAAATTGAATGCCGGCATCCTCAAGAAGAGGTGTTACAACATTGGCCAAAGTCTTGGGAGCCAATTTCTTTCCTCCAAAAGGATTTAATAGTATGAACAACTTTTTGGGACGGTCTGCCAAAAGGAGCAGATGTGAATAGAAGCAACAAGAGAAAAATTAGTACCATTAACTTCTGAAACAGAGTGCGTCTTAAATAACTCTGGCATTAAATTCCCCAACACCATACAGCTCCTCTTTGATTGCCTAAAATCGAAACTTTTTCAAGCAACACAAAAGCAACTAAAGAAAAACTAGTGCTATTAACTTCTGAAACAGAGTGCATCTTAAAGTACACTAGAATTAAACCCCCTCACACCAACTACTCCTCTTGGATTGCCCAAAATCAAAAAAATTTCAAGCAACACAGAGTAAAGGCTACTGTTGCAGTACTCCCGCTTCTTCCTCAAATCACTCCTGTTTGTCGGGCACGCACCGAACTACAAACTTAATGTCCTCTTGTAGTTTATACCAACAAACCGTATAATGGGGTGCTGTAATTTACTTCCTTCGATGATCAATGAAGTACCATGTTGATCAAAAACAGAAAGCCACAAAAGCAAACGACATTCGCAAATCAAGACAGCCTAAGACATCCATTTGCAACTCCAAGTAAGCCTGCCACGACAATTCAACAAGCTCTCTCAACAAGACTCAGATATATTCTAAATTGACTAAGCACACCGACGCGCCTATGCAATGGCGCAATCAAATCGCATCACAGCATAATCCTTCCGGATTCACACAATTCAAGTGAGGCACCACGGTCAACTCGGCAGCAACATCAGAGAAACACAATTCACAGGTTTCTGCCTCATTCCTACGTTCCCAACATCAAGCAAACGGAAGCGAAATTCGAAACTCGCGGCGAAAACGTCGACCACTCACCTAGAGAATCGAGGCAGCCCCGGAGCTTGTCGCACCAGAGCCTCCTCGACTCCTCCGACAGCGGCTCGAACACGACGTCCTTCCTCACCAGGCCGCCGCCCCCGCCCTTGCTCCCGGCCCAGCAGGCCCGGTCGCCGGCGCCGTCGTCGACGAGGGCCTTGATCCTGATCCGGGGCCCCTCCGCGTCGACGCCGAGCACCTCCTCCTCGAGGCTCAGGCTCCGGTGGCGTCCCCCGGGCCAGACCAGGCTCCCGTCGGCGGTCAGGGTCACCGGGGCCACGGTGCCGCCGATGAGGACGCGGTCGGAGATCGCCGGGGCCGGCGGCGGGTTGTCGGCTCCGGGCGGGTCCATTTTCGCGGGTCGTCGCAGGCGGAATTTTTCCGGGTTGGTGGGCTGGTTTCGGGTCTTGTTGGGAGAGAGATGGAGAATGGGATTCTCGTTGACTTTTTGCACGTCTTGGACGGGTTGTTGACACCCGTCGCTTTCACAGGTTCGATGGTTGGTTGTTGTGCATTGGTGGGGTAAGATTGACTATTCACATTCTACCTCGATCTGATTCGACATTTGGACTGATGGTGTGTTTGTAAATTTCATGATAAAAAAAGAGAAAAAAAAGAAGAAGACGGTTTTCGCTTTTCAAATTAAGGAATTGATTATGGGTTAATATCATAGAAAGTTTTAAATTGATATATTTGTGACAAATTTACTTCAAATTAATTTTTTAACTAGCAAAAACCCCAAGCTAATATATGTTAACAAATTTACTTTAAATTGATATATTTTCGATAAATTTGTCATCCATTAATTTTCGTTAAATTTGTCATAAATATACTAATTTTTTTATATATTTTTTGTCAATATAGATATTGCTATAATTTCATTTAAATATATATAATTGTAAAAGTAGCCTCATTTAGAGTTGTATATTAACTTCCTAATCTACATATCTAACTAAATTTAATTGTAAATACACAAAATAGAAAAACTTGACAATTTTAAGTATCTTAAAAATTAGGAACGAGATTGAGATTTATGTAAGTATGATTATGTATAGATAAATTAATATTATTTTTAGATATCCTTATGAAATCATTTAGTGTATTTATCTTCATTTTTATCTGGCAAAAGGCAGAAAAAAGCAAGCAAAAAAGGAAAAAGAAAAAAAAAATTGCGCGTGCAGCTTCACATGCGTAAGGGGCCAAATTGCTTAAGGGGCGAAGGCTGTGAGGCCCATCTTGGTTCCTCCTCCTTCTTCTTGTATTTTTATTTTCAATTTAAATATTTAAATATTTATTTAATTAATAAAAATTCTATCATAAAATCTAATTTGAACCAAAATGGTATTGTTCTAATCACATCAACACCACATAAAAGATAGAAAATAGTAAAATAAGCTGTATTATTATTTTTCGTCAGCCAAATTAAATGGAGTTAACAGAAAAATTCAATTATATCAATTTAATAAGTTTTATAATTTTTTTGTACTTTTTATAAGTTTTAGGGTGATTTCACTTTCGTTTTCGTGACAAATTTAGAATTTTTAGTGTATTTGTCATCAATTTTGTCAGGCAAAAGACGGATAAAAGCAAGAAACAAAAAGAGAAATTGCACGTGCAGCTTCACACGCGTAATGGCCAAAACGCTCAAGGGGCAAGGGCTGTAAGCCCTCTCTTGATTTCCATTTTTTTTAATCAACTTAATTTTTAATATAATTTAAAATTCTATCATAAATTCTAATTTGAGCCAAAACAGTATAGTTTTAATCACGTAAAAGATAGAAAATAGTAAAATAAGCTATGTCAACATTTTTCGTTAGCTAAATTGAACGAAGTTAACAGAAAAACTTGATTGCACTAATTTAATAAATTTATAGATTTGGTTGTACTTTTTATAAGTTTTAAGACGATTTTGCTCTCATGATAAGTTTAGGATTCTTAGCGTATTTATCCTTATTTTTAGCAGGCAGAAAAAAGCAAGAAAAAGAGTAGAAATTGCACGTGCAGCTTCACACGGTTAAGGGGCCAAATTGCTAAAATCGGCAATAAGGAAAGAAACAAATTATAGAAACTGGCTTGCCTCCCGCAAACGTACATGAAGTTTCTCAGAACGTTATGAGCCCGTCCCTCCTTCAGACGTGCCTCCCGCTTGCCACCTCTCTCCCTTCCTCCTCCTCCCTTTATTTGCTTATGCGTCGTGCAAATTAGGGGACTGCAGGTGTACTTTGCCCTTCAAGAACCAAACAACCGTATGTGCTCCAATCATTATTGGCCATCCCACCTCTTCTTCTTCCATGCTTCGATCTCATACTTGTTCTTCTTCTTCTACTTCTTCCATATATCAAGCTGCTGTTCGAGTGAACCGGACAAAACAAACATGGTACTGGAATTCACGCCTCTCTCGTTTACTCCAAGATCCTGCGGGATAGGCCGTTCCAAGAGGAAGCATTTGGATCCACTGGACGAGTAATCTCTTCGTTTTCCCTCTGTTTTTGCTGTCGGGATTTCTATTTCCATGGGTTGTATGCATCCTTAGTGTTTTGGTTCTTTGTTGGTGCTTTTGATGTGTCTTTGATCTCCCTCTTTAATTTTTTATCTCCACATTGCTGACTTCTGTTTAACATTGGATGACCACCCTTACTTCTGGTTATTTGGTCCGTCCATTTCGCAATGGTTGGGGCCTTGTATTTCGTCTTGGACCCTCCTTTGGTTCCATGACAATGTTTTCACAGTGACTCTTCTTCAGAATGTTTTCTCAGTGACTCTTCTTGTTGGAAAATTTTGTCCGAAGAGCTAACATCAGAGTCATGGTTTGCCGTGTTATGTATGGATATTGGTCCATCTTCTCCAACTGTATAAGAGTACTATATATATATATAGAAAATCTTCTCCAACCGTACATACTGTGAAGAGTGATGTTTTCTTTTCCATTTGGCTACTATTTTGTGTGAATACTGTTCCTAAAAGACTAATTATGGTTCTGCAGTGAGACATCAAGCAGACTTGAAAATGATGATGTGCCGAAGGAAATCCACTAAAATGAGTAGAAATTGCAAAGGTTTCCGTTATGCAAACTATCTATTTCCGTGTCATTTGCTGATTTCGATGATGAGGGACCAAATGATCCATTGCATTATCATACGGTCTGTTTTTTATCCAATACAGGACATTAATACTACCTTACTACTCGAGTTTATTTTTCTTAATAGGAGTGCTGCCACACGTGGCACATTTTTTAGGCTGGTCATGTCATCTTCATCTCAGTTGTAAAATAATACTGCTATTGTAAGACGTTTTAATGAATTAAACTTTTGTTTAGATATGCTGTGCGTCAACTCTGAAATTGATGAAATGTTGCACCCGACAAATTGAGGGAACAAGATTTAGAGATAAGAGGCAACTTCTATACAGTGGATTCATCGATCATGCTTAAGCGTATTCACATTCTCACTGAGGCCTTATTTGATAACCATCCAAACAGGGCCAAATTCTGATTTTTTGTTCCCGGAATCAGTTTGGGCCTATAATTGCGTTTGGTAAAATTTTTGTTCCTGGGAACAGATTGGGAATAGAATCAAGAACAAAAAAAAAGTTGATTCTTGTTCCGAGAACGAATTTGAGAATCAAAATCAAGAACCCTCATTCTTCCCTTCGGCCATCTCACGACCGTCGTCCACCACCGCCCGCCACCGTCCGCCGTCCGTCGCCGCCGTCCACCACCGCTGCCGCCGCCAGTCCGGTGAGCTCGCCGAAGGCTTGCCGAGCCACCGGCAAGGCTCGGCCTCCCCAGATCTGGCGAGGCCAAGCCTCGCTGGGGCTGGGCAAGGGCTGGGCAAGCTTGGCGACACCCAGCCCCACCGGTGGCCAGGCGAGGCTCGCCTAGCCACCGGCAAGGCTCGCCCAGCCCCGCCGGTGGCCTGGCAGGCCTCGCCCAGCCCCGGCGAGGCCGGCCTGGCCACTGGGGGGGCTAGTGCTGGCTGGGCGAGGCCAACGAGGGCCGGCGACGCTCCAGCGAGGTCGCCAGCCCTTATCTGGTCGATCGCCGGTCCGGTGACCAGCCACAAGAAAGAAGAAGAAGATGAGAAAAAGGAAAAAAAGGAAAAAAAATGAAAAAATGAAAATGAAAAGAAAAAAAATTAAAAAATTAAAAAAAATGATTTGGAACAGAATTAATGAGCACGATACCAAACACAATTCTATTCCAGAATCAGAAATTTTGGATAGTTACCAAACAACTTAAAATGCTTAGAATCAGTTCCTAGGAACAAAATAAAAAAGAATTAGTTCTGATCAGAATTTGCTCCCGGGAACAGAATTGTTACCAAGCGCGCCCTGATTGTCTTAGGGAAGAACTGAATTTTATAAAATCTGACTTGAAAATGGTCAGGAAAGAACAGAAGCTTTTCAATTCTCAGTTGGCTGATCTTGTCAAGAGGCACTAATACTTTTCCCTTGGAGGAAAAGTAACTGTCTTGTGTTTATCGTGGCTACTCTGTGAAATTTTTCTGGGTGAGTAGATCGGGTTCTTCGGAAGGTAGAGTTGAAAAGCTAATACAGAGGTTCAGAAACCTGTTTGCTGCCGCCTTAACAGCAGTTGAGCGGGTTTGGCGACCTCACCTTTTTAAGCCTTTGCATTCTATTTAATTCTATGTACTCTTGATGTTCATTTTAGACCTCCGATTATCCTTTTCACTTGCTGCAAAGTCACAAAAATCAAACTACGTTCCATCCGAAATGCATACAAGCGACATGAATTAGCGAGAATTCTTCCAAATCAGTCTAAAACTTGATTGCATTCATGCACACTTGAAGTGCAAGATCTTAAAGGTTAGGCATCATAAATTTCATAAGACTGAAGAAGTCTAAAACAATGAATACAATTTAAAATATGATGTTAGAGTTATAATTATTCATATTTTTGTTTTCACCATGACAACTTCATTGGATTCCAATTGCTGAGCAAATTTTCTTCATGCAGTTGCATCCATGGTACTCTTAAAGAGGATTATGCCTATCATTTGCTCATTGCCGGAGGATACTAGTCGGAGAGTGGTAAGATGATTGAATGAAATCCGTATATTTTCTTTTTTTGAGTTCCAGTTCACCTATTGGCCATGAAGTGGTTAGAGTCGCATTACCAGCTAGTCAGTTGCTAATGAAAATGCTGCAATGTATGGAAAGCTATTGTCATGAATCTTCGGCTTGGACTATTGACAATGTTGAGAACCAGATTCTAGTATTTGAATGACATCTTTTAAGAGGACGTACATGTATCAGCTTAACCATTTCGAAAACCTGCACATAGACAACGATATGCTTGAAAGCCTGAACTGTATCACTTCAAGTTGCCTAAATGTGTTACTGGGCAGAAACTAGAAGGAGAGCAAGGTGTCCCGTTGGAGTGGTGTTAGTCAATACAAACACAGGCGATATCATCAAAACAGGTCCGGAGTCCTCTGTTAAGTTAGAAGTTGTGGTGCTTGAAGGTGGTCTCAAGATAGATGACGATGGTAACTGGACCACGGAAGAATTTGAGAAATACATAGTGAAAGAGCACGAATGGAAGAGACCTCTGCTTACTAGACCCATCAAAGAGGTCTTTTTGGTTTCTTTGTAAGCAAAAGTAAAATTCCAAATTCAGCTCAATAAATCCTCTAAAAAAGAGGCTATACCTCTATATCCCATTGATTACCTTGCACATCGTTTCTTCGTATATTATTGACTAGATAAAATAGTGAATGATTTGATTTTTACTTTTCCTTTTTACTATCGATTTTGCTAACATTTTCTATCGTGACACTTTTCTTAGTCTTTGAGTTTTCTTTTCACTATATGCTAGTGCCATGGTCACAAGGTTCCCACGACTAAGAGATTGTGCATAATCGAAGAAGACCTCTCAAGATTGCTCAGGATTTCTTCAAGAGCTTTTGAAATGTTCCCAAAGACGGATGAGATAGTAATTGCGTCGAGGATCTAGAATTCTCTCGACATAAATGTTAATAGGTGACAGGTGAGAAGGCATGATCTTGTCTGTTAGATCATAAAACAATCAATGATTGTAATTCAATAGGCACTAATATAAAATGGGGTGCTCTCCCCCTCATTTTATCTATCCAACTATTTCATAATCAAAGTTCCATTCTATAAGCTTCTCTCTACAAACTTTTTCTCTCTAAAATCTCTCTCTAAAATCTAGGTGAGAGTGAGTGATCAATCCCCGAGTGGGCAAGCAAGTGCAGCTGCTATAGATAGATTATCAAGAGTTCTATGGCAAATTAGCTAAAGAAATTTTAATTCCAGGAAAAAAAAAAGATAATAAACTTCTATATTAAGATTTGTTACAGGTCAACTGAACTATTACTTGGCTCCTGGTTTCAAATAAAACAAGGCTTCACTTAGAATAGAGCTTTACTTTATAGTTACCGATAGTAAAATATAAGCAGACTTATTTGTTAGAGCTAAAAATGAAGGCCACCATGGACTTTCGCTCTACGACTCCGTTGTCGCTTCATGAATGCAGATATTCTTAGAATAGGGTAGGCTTATTATGATCTGCTCTATGATGTAGAAAATGAGGAGAAGGTAACTAAAACATTTGACACGCGAGGAACGGGACAAGTTTCATGCTGTCTCACCTTTGGGAAAGGTAAGATTTATTGGTTAGATCTAGTTCTGCATGTGATATTTCGGTGATATTGATTTTTTTTGTGTTAGGAGGACCCTTTAGATTTTTTTCTTAGAATTTGAGGAGTCTTTTCCAAGCACGGTGGGAACAATAATCCATGCAAGAAATACGTAAGTATTCTGTTTTTTTAAAGGTTCCGGTAAAAAAATTTACTAAGATAAATTGTGTTCAGGTTCATGGCAAAAAGAATGCAACAAGCTGCCAAAAGTGTGCTAACACCTACAATCCTATCTTGAACTTCTTTCTCCGAGTGCAAGTCCAACTTGAATTGTCATTGAATTCAGCCTCAACTAGCACTAGAATTCACTGACAATTCAAGCTGGACTTGGACTCAGAGAAAGAAGTTCAAGATAAGATTGTAGGCGTCAACACACTCTTGGGCAGCTTGTTGCATTCTCTTTGCCATGAACCTAAACATAATTTATCTCAGTAAATTTTTTTCACGGGACCATGAAAAAAACAGAATAGAATACCCACGTATTTCTTACATGGATTGTTGTTCCCTCCGTGCTTGGAAAAGACTCCTCAAATTCCAAGAAAAAATCTAAAGGTCCTCCTAATGCAAATATATATATATATATATATATATATATATATATATATATATATATATATCACCGAAATATCACATGCAGAACTAGATCTAACCGCTAAATTTTACCTCTCTCGAAGGTGAGACAACATGTAACTTGGCCCGTTCTTCGCATGTCAAATATTTTAATGACCTTCTCCTCATTTTCTATAGTAGTTATAGAGCAGATCATTATAAGCCTACCCTATTATGAGAATCATTTTTAGCTCTAACATATCGGTAACTATAAAGTAAAGCTCTATTCTAAGTGAAGCTTTTATCTGAAATCAGGACTAATAGTTCAATTGACTTTTACCACGGGTGAATTCCGACCCTCACTTTACCCCCACATCTGGTTACATGCTCATGGGATTGGTAACAAATCTTAATATAGGAGTTTAAATAGTAGCTGCACTCACTTGAGTGAAAGTTTGTAGAGAAAGAAGCTTATAGAATGAAACTTTGATTATGAAATAGTTGGATAGATAAAATGAGAGGGAGAGCACCCCTTTTTATATTAGTGGCTATCGAATTACAACCATCGATTGTTTTACGATCCAACGGACAAGATCGTGCCTTCTCACCTACCACCTATTGGCATTTATGTCGAGAATTTTAGATCCTTGATGCAATTACTATCTTGTCCATCCTTGGGAACATTTCAAAAGCGAAACCCTGAGCGATCTTGAGAGGTCTTCTTCAATTATGCACGATCTCTTAGTCATGGGAACCTTGTGACCGTGACACTAGCATATAGTGAAAAGAAAACTACAAAGACTAAGGAAAGTGTCATGATAGAAAATGTTAGCAAAATAAATGGTAAAAAAGAAACTAAACATCAAATCATTCACTATTTTATCTAGTCGATAATATATCAGACGATGTGCAAGAAATCAAATTAAGGTAATCAATGAGATATAGAGGTGTAGCCTCTTTTTTAGAGGATTTATTGAGCTGAATTTGGAATTTTACTTTTGCTTACAAAGAAACCAAAGAGACCTCTTTGATTTAAATATCAAGTTCTTATGCGTGATATAGATTATAGACACAAATTAGAATACTGTTTAGGAAACATTCTTTCCTTGTCATTGTCAAGTACCTTTCAAACTCTTGATATGGGTTTCGAGAGAAGACTCTTAAAAAGCCTTTAGGGTACAATAAAGCTTTTTGAAGGGTGCTGTTAAAATAATGATTAATATTCTCCTCCTTAATCAGATTTACTACCGTTCAGGAAAAAAAAAACACAAAATTCAATGACGGTTATGTAGAGTAGAAAATTTGCTCTTGCAATCCCACTGAGTTGCCCCTAGAAAATTTTGCAAACTAGGCAAAATGTATACTATTATGACAATATACATGATCGAATAGTTAGTAATGCCACATACGGGAGGGAGCCACCCCTCCCATGTGTTCTGTTTTCCCCCCGGTTTGTAAAGAAAAAATATAAAAAGGAAAAAACCTTAAAAGACGAAATTGTCATTTACCAAATAATGAGTTCAGACCCTTATTTAAAATTGATATGACAATTTTAAGCCATTATTTGAGAAAATGATAGCAGTTCAAGTCTTTATTTGAAACAATGTTAATTTTATACTTTTATTTTATCAAATGAAAGTATTTCAAGTTTTTATTTGGAATTTTTCCTAACTCAAATTAAATAAATTGATAATTTATGAATTAGATTGGATTTTTTAATGGTTCACAAATTACATTGTATAAACTATTTTTTTTTTAGATATTTTATAATGGTTCACGGATTACATTGAATAAACTCAATTTTTGGGAATGGCATTACAAAGTGGGTTGAAAATTTGTAACCAAAAATTTATGGACTATAATGTCATTTTCCTTGGAAAAAGAAAAAAGAAGACAAAAATGAAAGAGATAAGGACATAAATGGTTTGGTAGTATAGTGTGTAACATGGTCTTCAAAATTTTAATTTGTTTAATATAATCTCTAAATTTTAGCTAAATGTTCAATGTGATTTTTGAGCTATTAATTTGTCCACATTGGGCTAAATTTTAAGAATCATAATGGATAAATTAAAAGTCGAGGAATCATATTGTACATTAAACTAAAATTCAGGATCTTTTGTGTCATATTCCCAAAATAAAAAATAATAATAAAAAAAGGCAATTAACTCGGTTCGAACCGGTCCGGTTTAGTCCATCCATGAGCGACGTCTCTGCACCCTTCCGAAGTCCGAACTCCCCACCAAGCACCGAAGCTAGAGCGACTAAAACTCCGATCGGCGGCTTCGAGAAATCCTCTCTCCGCAACCGCCGTCGCCGCCACCTCGAGATCGCCAGGTACGACGTCCGCTCCGAAACCTCGACCTCCTCGTCTCCGATTCCGGCCGCTCTCGCGATTCCCGAGGATCGTCGCCGGCCGGCGGGCGGGCGCTCGATCGGCGGCGATCCGGGGAGGAAGGAGAGGCCGCATTCGGATCGGACTGTCCATCGGGCGCCGCTCCATTAGCTTGCTTCGCGTGCTTTCCCTCGCGAAAAGCCGATGGGGGAAGGGGGGCTGGGAGATTGTGATCGGCGATGGCGGAGTTTCTTTTTCTGCCGGATTTCTAGGGGAGGTTTTTGATTGTAATCGGCGATGGCGACTCTTCCGTTCGGTCGCCGGTGTTCATTTCGGAGTGCTGCTGCTTTTTTTTTGTCTATTGCTGAATCGCGTATGTTTCGCTGGGTTGCCTTGCTCTTCGATTGAGTTTCGAACACTTCCGCGTCTGTGGTTGCGCATTTTGTCGTCGAGGTTTCGTTTGCTGATGTGCTTGTGGAATTGAGAGGCTTGTGCTGTGGGTTTTGCTGACTGGGGGTGTTAGATGTGCTCGTAGATCGAAAGGCCCGTGCTGCGGGGTGTTAGATTTTGGAGTGTAATGCGTTCTAGCTATCTAATATCCCCCCTTTGCAGGTCGAAAAGATAGTCGATAATTCGTCGCTATGGCGACCACGGCTTGTTTCATCATCGTCAGCAGAAACGATATCCCTATATATGAAGCTGAAGTTGGATCTGCTGTTAAAGTACGTCTTTCTTGAGGCTATGATGTGGATCTTTGTTTTCTTTTTACTTCCTCTTTTTATTTTTTATTTTTGCTGCAAATTGTAATGAGACTTCAGACTGTGATATGATGTGGATGCACATTTGTCCAAACTCTTGCTTGATTTGATTGCGAACATTTAATGTGTGATGGCATACTTAGTTACTTGTTTTACATGATTAGCATGACGGTTTCATGCTATCCGTAGGGAAGGGAAGAAGTTTACTTTTCTCTTGTTATCCTAGATGTTTCGAGTTAAACCTGGCCGAAAGGGATATTGTTTTCGAGTTTCTGTTTATTTATATCTGTTTTTTTAATTTGTTTATAAATTAGCTGTTTGTTAAATCCAATGAACTTCTTTTTCCCCGATCAGAGAGAAGATGCAGCACATTTGCATCAATTCATCCTGCATGCAGCCCAAGATATTGTTCAGGACCTTGCATGGACGACTAGTGCCATGTGAGTTTGTTTACTTTCAAATGGTTGTGCTATGTTATCACTTCACTGCCGTGAGCTTCAGTTTCTGCTCTATTAGATCCCTTTTATAATTGTGTGCTAGAAGTTTTGCTAAAAATTGGTTTTCATTCATCGTGCAGGTTTCTGAAAGCAATAGACAGATTTAATGATCTTGTGGTTTCAGTGTACGTCACAGCTGGTCATATCCTTTGATAGCAACTACATATTTTCTTATCTGCCATATATGCTTTTATTGCTGGCAATTTGTTCTTCCTTCCCACCCAAAAAGAAAAATTCTGCTACTAAAGCAGAGTAAATTTATGCAGCTTTAAACTCCTTGAATTACTCCTCATTCTTTTGTCTCAACTCACAATATTTCTCTTGGTCATTCTTTTGCATTATTGACTGTATATGAATACCCTTGACGACTGTATATGAATACCCTTGACTCCTATATCTTACATACACGATTTATGCTACTTCATGACTCGCGTAACGATGATGGAATTAAGAGCTTTTTCCAAGAGGTTCATGAGCTTTATATCAAGGTAATATGCTGTTCTTTTTTCCACTGAACTTTTTCAGTACGTTGATGGTTTCTAGTTATTTTGCATTTTCATTACTCGTAGATTACCGAGGAATTTTCTTTCCCATGTTTGGATTATTGCAGTTTGATTTAATTTATATGGTTCATTTTTTCTTGAGTTCATTACTACTGCTGACAGTGTTTCTGCATAGAGGAGATCGGCATTTTTTTATTTACTTTTGTCATAGTTTATTAAATGCTCAAATAGTTAGACAATTGAACCTTGGCCTCTGTATATGTATATCCGAATTATACATGAGGGTGTATCGACAAGTTGTTGGAGTTTGCTGAACCATAACTACTTCCAACTTTTGACACCTTACATGCACTCTTTCATCCCTAGGTTTTGTCCAATAATCTGTGACTTTTTTTGTCTTTTGAATATTCCTACTAAACCAAGTCCTTGAACTTTACTTTGTGGTTCATTTGAGTACCCGTGGTTTTAAATGATTAGAGGCCGTCCTTGAGTCTTTGACTGTCAATGACCTTCTAATGACAGCTACTGTCAACTCCTTTCGGTCCAGATCGACACTCATAATATGGAACTTAACATTATATGGGATGAATCAGTTCAAATATGCATGCCCATGATTTCCTCATTTTCACTTCATACTTTCATAGGCAATCTCTGGCTCCTCAGTTACATATCCAGATTTTTCCCCATTTGCTGTTTTTCTTCTTCATTCTACACTGCATCCTATACTTGTCTAATAATTTTGCTCACAATGGCGACCTTTGAAGCATCTAAGTGTACTAAATCAAGGTTCTAACAACTCGTGTTCCCATGAGAGCTTCTCAGGTAAAGCCCGTATAGAAGTAAGATTCACTCGAATCTCCCATCGGCTGCTTCTAGCAGCTTGATCACTCTTAACTATGATTATTCATGCGTTTGAGGTTTTATATTAAGTGACACAATGCCCTCTACTAATTGAAGGTCTGCAAGGAATCAAATTTCTGTGTGAGAGTTGATTGGTGGGGAGGCCAATAGATGATATGGATCGTTAGTTTGGATATATTACCTATTTGCATAATGTTTTGGTCTTTCAAATTGTATTTGGTGCAATTGGGCATTTGAAGGCTTTATTGGTGTTCAAGTGTGGGATGTCCCTCTCTTTATGACTGGCATGTGAAATCCCTGTCTCAAAAGAAAAAAAGACAAAAGGAGAGATGGCATTTGAATGCCTTGCCTAAAAGAGGATGAAAAATATTGCCGCACTCCACTAAAAATGTTCAATTTTTTATGGCATCACTGGTGCAGGTAGTCAGTTAGTGCACTAATGCAGTAGAAATGATCTTATTAGACCAATGTTACTGGACTCACAATATCAGATTATTAGCATTTTTTGCTATTTGATAGTTTAATTTTTTGAATAACTAAAGTAATATAGGGTCTTGTTTGCATTCTGTCCATTCTCTTATCATTAGCATCGAAAGTCATGATTACATGCTCAGTTTTTCTGGGGTCACAAGTTTGAAAAGGAGATCGTGGATGTTGCTGCCATCATCACCATGATGAATGGGTGAATCTGTGAGTTATTTTTCACTTCTCAGAGTTTTTATTCCTGATTTTGCAGATAATTCTGAACCCGCTCTACTTACCTGGTTCCCGCATTGCATCTTCACATTTTGACACAAAGGTCCGCGCTCTTGCAAGAAAATACTTATAAAAGCCAATTTTTGGGAACAAGCCAGTGATGGAACAGTGATGAGCTTGCAAGATTTGACCACTAAGGACTAGCGGAGTCCTAATAGCCTGTCATCAATCATGCGCTTGCTGATTTACTGGTGGAAGCAAGCGCATTGCAGTTATGTGCTCGTGTCGTTGCATGAGAATTAAAGCACTTGATTCATTTTGCTGATTGGTGATGCCATGTTGGCCTGATAATCAGCAACGTGACCTGCTGTCTCTCTCTTTTTCTTTCTTAGAAGATTGCCCTGTCTTTTGTTCAAGATTCAAATGTGGTTTATATTTCTTATTGCTGATAATCTACAATTTGTAAATTGGATAATCTGTGAGTCGTAAATTGGACGGCTTGTAGGAAAACTGCACTGGGTGGTGTACGAGTAACGATTGAATTTAGTGTAGTTTCTGATGAAAGCTCCCGTGTTGCTTAGGTTTCTTTCTTGCTTGTGTGCGCATGTTAATCTGGACCCATTAGACATTGCCGGCTTTTGGTATGATTTGTTATGTTGTGACCGTGGTTATGATAAACATTTTGAGGGGGTAGAGATGGCTATAATTCTGGGAGCAAACTCCGGCAAGGGGATTTCGGCAGTGTTGTAGTAATTAGAAGGTACTTTCTTGGGAATCCGACATGCTGCACTAGCTTGTTCATGAGTTAAATACAAGGCAAGAGACAAAAAAAAAAAAAAAAAAAAAAAATACAAGGCAAGAAATATTCAGAAGACTTCTACATATTCGTGACAGGCTATGGCATCATTCTTCTCTTTTCAAATCTCTTTCTTCGTCTGGGCTTTGATGTGAGATGTAAGAGCCGATCGTCAGTTTGGTGGTTGTATTTCAAATGAACCCTATCTTTTTCCTATACTTGGCCTTCTCTGTGTTCCTGTTGTTTAAATCATCCTTAACTCAAATAAGACTGTTGGATTCGATCTTCAAAAGGAAAAAGGACTTTTATTAATACGAGAACAATCGATGATATGGACAGAGTCATGAATGCAAACTGAACGAGCCCCTTACTGACCAGAACCCATTGCCGCGCAAACCTGTTTTTGTAGAACTAGACAAGAAAACTTGCAAATCACATTTGTCGCGAAAATTCTGGGGCCTTATTTTATCATCACGATCCGATGCTGGAGAAGATTGTAAAATAATTAATGATTTTTTAATGAACATAGAAAACAAGATTGTGTGATAATGATTCTAACACGAGAGAGAAAGAGAGAAACATATGAAGGGACAAAAAGGGGATTCAATGGGGTGAGAGAGGCTCGAACTCTCGACCTCAGGATAACTCAGAAGCTATGAGACCTACGCGCTAGCCAACTGCGCCACCACCCCAGTTGTGGCTACATGACTATAATTATATTTATATTTTAAGTATACTTTACTTATTCTTCCTTCCCGCCTGTGCTATTAAACGGCGAATTGGTTGATTTGTTTTTCCTCTTCTACGATCGAAGAAATTAGGTTGCATTTAGTCGTCCGGATTTATGTTGTTATAAGACAGGATAATTTGGGGATTGAAAATTATCCAAATTGTAGAAAATTTCATTACAAGTTTAGTGCTACTTAAGATACGATTAAATTTTTTTAAGAATCTTCGAAAATAACACTTGCCCTGCATAATCTCCCGCATGATCTCCAGATCTCCTCTTGTCAGGCCCACTCTCTCCCTCTCTCTTGTACGTCTCCTTCACCGCCAACTTCACCAAATCCATAATTTCCACCTCCAGGACGAAGTTCTCACTCAACTTCATCGCGTTGGAGGCGATCCGGACGCCAACAAAGATGAGCCTCGGATTGCCGAGGGCGTTGCAGAGTGACTAGGGAGGTAGCAGGCGCAACCAATCCGTAAGACGAGGCAATAGTTGCCGATGCAAAGACGAAAGGTGGCGACGGGATGGCGAATGCCATGAGCAAAGCTCGAGTGCCCCTTGACATCAAAGGTCAACGACGATTAAATGTAGCAACGCGTGGAAAGGAGGTGGATTGATGTTTACAAGTGGATGGCGCCGGGACAGCGAGTGATGAGGGCTCAAAGGATCAAGCGCACTCACGACTTATGTGGGGAGTCAAGTTCTTAGATCGTGATAGTCACGTGACGTATAACTTCTCATTTTCACCCTCATTTTTCAAAATATGATTGGGCAGTCAGCAATGGAATCAACAGTAATTTGAGGGGAAGACCATCGCATGATGGTGAAAAGTGATGACAATTGGCGTGGTGAAGGTCCTCACACTGGTGGTTGGTGATGTGGCGTAGCAATGGATGTGTCACCTCATCACTCAATCCTCATAAGATAGTAGAGACTGTTAAGTTACTTTTAATATTTTTTAATCCAATTTAGATTTATCCTACTCTGATCCTGTATTTCTCATATGACATTTTATTTGGATGTATATGAATTCACCCAGTTTGCCAATACTCGATAGAATAATTTATTATATCCTTATTCAAATCTAAACTACTAAATGCGGACATAAATTCCTTTCAATTTTTTGGGAAAATGAAAAAAGAAAACGAAAAGTTGAGCCAGATTTGGATAGGCATATGAAGAGTTGAAGTTTTCGAAGTTAATTTCTCCCGGGCGTAACCAAGAGTATCACCGGTGAGTGACACGTGTCCTCGCTCGATTGTCGCTGCATCATCACTCGTAATTCTAAATATGGAATGCCTATTCAATTCATCTGTATGTGGCCTCGCACGGGTTAAAAATCATTAAGTCTCTTTGTACGAGTTCATAAACGTCCAAAACAAAAGCCGATAAAGGATTAAGCAAAAGCAATAATAAATTCTCACATTTAAACTCCCGCTTAAACTCGCTCTGCTCTTTTTAATTTTCAAGTGCCTTCTACATTCTCCCTTACGAGAAAATATATTTAGTGTTTGCGAAGCGTCTCATTAACCGTTGAGATGGTGTTTTTGCACCGTGGATTCCTATCCAAGGCCCATAGGCTATCGAACCCAATCAACGGGCCTCTGGGTTCTGTCAACAATGGACAAACTACAGCCCATGGCACCCGAGCGTCGATCTAGACCGGACTTCTCCGGGTCACAGACCCGAATTGAACTCAGGTGGGTCGAGAGCAAATCCCTACTTAGGTTCTCGCCCATTTCTAACTTAGATAATATTTTCACTTTAGGCGCATTTCTATTTTAATTTATTTAGAGTTACGAATTTTAATACAAATACCAAAAAATGTCATATGCATTAGTGACATCATCATATGCCATGTCATGTAGAGTAGCCGTATCATTGTATGTTATGTCATACAATTTAAGTTCATCATATACCATATCATGTAGAGTAGCCGTATCATTGTATATTATGTCATACAGTTTAATTGCATCACCATTCTACGCCATGTTATATGTCATGCCATATAGTTTAGATTATGTTATTAATGTTAATATGTCATATATGTAGGTCATTTAGTGATTACATATTTAGGGACATTTAATGAGAATTGCAATTTATATTAGAAATTAAACCAATTAGTTATAATTGGACAATTCTTTCATACATAGAAAATCTTAAAAACTTATCAAAACAAGTGTTTTGTCAAGTAGGTGAAGTCCTTGTGGGCTTCCCAATCTCTTGCTCGATGAGTTCAATGAGTCAAATTCCTTTTCTTGCAATATAAAGTTTATTTTCTTGCAATATAAAGTTCCTTTTTCTTGCAATATGTATAGAGGGTATTGTTATGTCATGATTTTTCCTGTGAAATCTTTCTTTCTTATCTTTTGCAGATCAAAAGACATCTTCCATATACATAAACTTTTGAGATGGATCAAGAGACATCTTCCATATACATAAACTTTGCTATAAATCGACTCTTGACCCTTTATTCACTAAAAATGGACTCTTGACCCCTTATTTACCAACTAATCTAAATATTGAAGTGACCCTTTATTCGTTGATTTGCGTATAGTATTATGGTACCTTCAAGCGTGTTTAGGAGCAATGCCCGACTAATACGAATATCGGTATTAGGTACCTTCATGCGTGTTTAGGAGTGAAACCTTGACAGAGTTCTTAAAATGAAGGGCATGATTTGTTCTTCCATTGGTCTTCCAAAGCTGAAAAGCTTATCTTCGAACTCACTTTAACAAGGAACTCACTTTTATGGATGATGGGTCAATTGCCTTAACTACATTGGTGGCCTCTTATCCAAGTATGACATATCTGCCACTTCCATGCTAATTCTGTCTACTTTCATGCTAATTCAGGCTCTCTTGCAACGCTAAGCAACCCTACTTTCTTTTATTAGCTTCTTTTATTAGCATTAGACGTTATTGTTTCCTCTTACTGCATTCAATGTTAATCATAAATTCTGTGTAATTGTGAATTAAGGCTTCAATTTAGGCTTCCTTGATCGTTGGAACATCTAATTTAAGCCTTTCCCAAAGATCAATTACTCACTTGCTCACAAGGATTGTAGAGAAAGAAGCAATGGAAGAGAAGGGAATTTTGTTATTGAAATGATTAGGTGGATACAATGAAGAAGATAGCACCTCTTCTTATACTAGAGACTCTCTCACTACAACCGTTGATTCATGTTCAATCTAACGGACGAGACCGTATCCCCTCATTCCAAGTACTTGCATTTAAGCAGGGAAAGCTCTAGAATTTGGTACAATTACATCTCACCCATTCCTAAGAACGTTCCAAAAACCTTAATTGAACCATAGGAAAACTTGGACGGTCTTCCTCAATTAAGCACGATCTTTTAGTCACGATAACCTCAATGAAATGCTAATATTGTGGTTGTGCAATTGATCAATAGATTATTTGTTACCAACTCTCCCGATGGAGTAGGTATCAATATTCAAATCATATCATAAAAATCTGTAGGGTTCTTCATTGTCCTTTGTTTATTTTATTGGTGATTTTGCGTTCATTTGATTAAAAGGCTGATAGTTTCCGCATTATTATACAACACGAAGTAAAGAAAGAAAAGAGACAATTATGTGAAAAAAAATAAACAAAGCAGTTTGGGGGGCTTCAGGTCTTTATGGATTGCAATTCTTGTTTTTAAAAATTTTGACACAAGTTCAGTAAAAAAAATTCGCATGATAGTGCTTGCTTCAATCAATCGCCCGACAAGTTCAAGACGCATTCAAGATTGATTTGACCACTTGACGCCCACCACAACCCTTGTTTGGGCGTTTGGTTTAGTATAAATACCATTAGAAAAATACAAAGCAATTTAGTTTAAAAGATTTCGAGTAAATGCAAAAATCGTTTGCTAAATTATGTTTTGAGAAGCAATTTTCAGAGAAATACCATTAGATAGAAAACATAAAAATTAATAGACATGTGTTTGCTGAGGTGGATAAAAAAATAAAAATTTAAATTTCTGTTCTTTCGCTTCCACCTTCTTCTTTTTCCAGTGAGCACCGTCCATGGCCATCAACGCTGTGCTCCGAGGCGTTTCGGCTGGCTCTTGAGACATGGCCGTCCATGGCCTCTCGCATTAAAACGAGCCAACGTTGCCCGGCTCCAAATCTAAAGGTTTGGCTGAGCCCAGATTTGAAGGCTTCTCTTGAAAACGAATAAAAGAAAAAAAGAAATTGAGAATGAATCATGAAGCTTTCGTCTTCGTTTTCCACAACTAGCGGCTCGTCCATGGCTGCGAGACGTCGATTTCCAGACTTGCAACGACGACAAAGATGGTTGGACGAGCGGTAGTGCTTGACCTTGTTTTTTAGCGGCGGTGACTCGTCTATGGCCGAGAGCGACGTTGTTCAACTTTGAGAATTGTAACTCCCCGTCGCTACGACTCCAAAATATGATTCACGGCAATGAAAGTAATGCCGACCGTTAAGACGACAGAGAAGGTACGATGCTCAGCAGTGGTCGCCTTGAATGTTGCGCTGGCAACTTCGCGGATGGCGAAGTCGGAAGGAGGCAGGGAGGTTAGGCTCAAGGCGGCTGGAGATGGTCAATTTCTAATTGGTTCAGAGTGAAAAAAATGCGCGTGACCTCAGCTATTGAGGTGGCTCTTGCAAATCAGTAAACATTTTCTCCCCAAGAATAGTAGAGATACATCCTCTCTTTCTTTCTCTAGCATGTCCCACCGCCTTTGCCTCCTTTAAATCCCCGTAGGTCATAATTGTCGCCTAGGAATGCCTTTAGCACATTGCCTCCCCAAGAGCCCTATCAGTCATAGCTACTAGGCCCTAAGCCCCCTTTGCCTCCACCCCCGAAGGCCCATCAGTGGCCATCATTCATGAGCTAACCCCGTTCATTTTAATTCTCTCAATCATCTGGTAAAGTTTCACTGGTAAAGTTTCACTCGTGAGTGAATGATGTGCGCTTTTGATGGCTGTTCTTATCATATGTTGAGCTCCATTAGCACACGAGCTCAAGTTGTATCTAATCTTGATGAGTTGCTTACTAATGTACGGCGAAACAAGCAGGGAGGGAGGTTCAAATGTGGGTACCAATGAGAGAATCGGTCTAGTGATTAGGTTGATCATCGTAATAGGAATAAAGAAGAGGGTCGTCTAAGATCTGAAGTTTTCCACTTTAGAAATAGCTAAAATCCATTTCACGCATTGTCTTATTCTTCTTACATATAGAGTTATTGTGGATTGCTTGTAAGGGTGGAGGAACATTTGGTGAGTGTAGCCAAGTGAAAGATGATTTCTTCGTCAAGAGTTTGTAGGTGTGTATGAGTAGAGATCTTATCATGGTTATAATTATATGAAAAAATGATTATGTGGATATCAAGCATTAGTGTTCATGTATCGAAAGAAAAAAAAACTGTTGCTACTGCTCAAGATAGAAGTACGAAATTTTTGGTAGGTATATTCCTTTACATGGAGAATGGACTTATTAAGGATTTTTTTCATAATCTGGAAAGGATTGTCTTAACTAAAAGTGTAATAGTCAATTGTGTCTCTTCATTGTCACTCTAGTCTCAACTCTAACTTCGCATCCAATTTTCAACTCTTTTGCTGCTCTAGTGGCCTGTTAACGTGAGTTCTCTTTGTCATGTGGTTGATACATTGCTTTCTTCAACGCTTTTTAATTGTAACTTGCACTGTACGACTTATGTTCCTGGTGAGAAAAAAAGTGTCAGTAGAGGCCACGTTGTTGGTGTTGCATGAAGAGACCATGAGAGTCCCTCAATAGCCTGGTTACAGAGTAGTAGCAAGGCGGTTCACATTGTCGAAGAGAAAGCGATTCATCATTAATGACCATAGATAGGTCATTAAGTTATTAATCTCCCTATAATTATCGAGTTATACAATAATAATGACCACAGACCTCAAATTATGCAATAATAATGACCATAGAACTTGCATAATAACTATAGGGAGATTGATTAATTAATGAGCATAAATGGTTTATAAATGATCCAATCGCTTCCTTTTTCGACAATGTGACCCTCCTCTCTACTATTTCGTAACAAGACTATTAAGGGACTCTCCCAATCTCTCTTCATGTAACAGAGACATGGCTTTTGATCCCACTTGTTCCTCACTAGACATATAAGTCGCACAGTGCAAGTTACTAGAAGAGTTGAAGAAAGTACTGTATCAACAACATGATGAAGAGGACTTATATTAACATGCAACTAGAGCAACGAAAAAGTTGCAAATTTGATGGGAACTTAGAAATGTTACTAGAATGACAATGAAGCGACACAATTGACTAATACACTCTCGGGTAAGACAATTCTTTCTACATTGCAAACAAAAAATCCTTAGTAAGTCCATTCATTCTACATGTTGACAATGAATCAACAATGTTGATTCTGTTGATATCAAACATTAGTGCTTGTGTACCGAAAAGAAAGAATATTGATACTCAAGATAGAAGAAGTATGGAATTTTTGGTGGGTATGTCTCTTTAGATGGAGAACAGACTTGCTAAGGATTTTTTTTTTTTTTTTGCAATGTAGAAAGGAGTGTCTTAACCGAGGTTGTATTAGTCAATTATGTTGCTTCACTGTCATTCTAGTTAGAAAAATTACCAAAAAAGTCCTAAACATATTATAATTGTGCTAATTCAATCATAAACTTTTTTTTTACTAATTGAGTCATAAACCTTTTACAATTATTCTTGATTAGTCCATCTGGCCAAAATTGGCTGACTAGTGCTGACGTGGCAGTCCGTCAACGCCGGCAAGCTTTTTTTAATAATATTTTATTTTTAAAAAATTATTAATTTTTTTAAATCTTTTTTCCCCTTCTCTCTCTTCCTACTTCCTCCCTCCTCCTTCCTTTGGCTCCAGCAACTGGCTAGGCCGGCCGGTCATCGGATTGAGGCGATCCGATGGGCTTGCCTCACTAGTTGACGAGCTCATGCCCAGTGACGACGGGACAAGCCCCCACCGGATTTGGCAAGGGCTCGCCTCGCGGTCGTTGGGCGAGGCGAGCCCTTGCCAGATCCGGCGAGGTGGCCTCGCCAGACGCGACATTGAGCCCCCCTTGTTGGATCTAGTGAGGGGGGCTTGCCAGTTGCCTTGCCAGATCCGGCGACGGGGGCTCGCCAAAACCCTGTCGAATCTGGCGAGGTGATCCAGCGGGGGCTCGCCCCACCAAATCGCCTCAGCTCGGCCCAGCCAGCCTGGCTGGTCGCCGGAGCCAAAGGAAGGAGGCAGGAGGAGGGAGGAAGAGGGAGGAGAAGAAAAAAAAAGTGGAAAAAGGAAAAAAAAGGATTAAAAAATTAATAATTTTTTTAAAATAAAATATTATTAAAAAAGCTCGACGGCGCCAACTGGCCAATTTTGGTTGAATGGACTGATCGGGAATAATTGTAAAAGGTTTAGGACTTAATTGGGCAAAAAATAGATCAATTGAGTCATAAACTTATTTTTTTTTTATCAATTGAATCTTAAACCTTTTAAAATAGATCAATTGATATTTTTTCTTTTCAGTACCTGAACACAAATGCTTGATGTTAATCGAATCAACTTTTCGTATAATTGTAATCATGACAAGATCTCTAATCGTACACACCTATAAACTCTTGATGATGTATTCATCTTTACTCAACTACACCCACCAAATATTCCTTCACCCTTACAAGAAACGGATCATCGACTCAATCATTAGACTGATTTTCTCATTAGCACCTCCCTCCCTCCTTGTCTCACCGTACATCAATAAGCAACTAATCAAGATTAGATAAAGCTCGACCATGCGTGCTAATGGAACTCAACATGAAGAATAACAAAATGCAAACAACCATCACAAACACTGGCCATTTGCTTTGATCAATTGTAAAGAGATTGAAATCAACATACACATATAGTTCCTCTCACAAGCGAAATCTTACCAAATGATTGAGAGAATTAAAGTGGATAAGATTGTGGACGGGGTGAGGCATAATGACGAGATCATTGTAGGGGCACGATTCAACGAAGGCGTAGAAGTTGTTGAGGTTGAAAGAGATGGTGCGGCCATAATAGACATCACTAGGATTCTCCAAGGGACCAACCCAAGTATGGACCAACCCAAGTATACACCTTGTGCTTGATCGTCGTGTCTAAAACAGCCAGGGATTCGGCACCTTCCATGGCATGCCAATGTGATTGTGTGGAGAGAGGGGGAGAGACGATGAATTGTAGCTTCTGATGGACTCTGGAGGCAACAATGGAGGTGGAGGGGGCTCAAGACCTAGCAATTGTGATCACCATGGCTTTTGGGGGAGGCAACATGCCAAAGGTAGATCTAAGCAATAGCCACAACTGATGAGGCTTTGAGGGAGGTGGCGGCGGCAGGACGTGTTGGAGAAAGAAAGAGATAATGTATTCTTATTGTTCTTCTCTAGGGTAGAATGTAAAATGCCCTTGAAAATTGAAAAGAAGAGAGAGTTTTAAGCAGTAATTTAAATGTGAGCATTTAATGTTACATGTATTCAATCCCTTTTCAATTTGCCAGCTAGAGGAGAGAAAAAAAAAAGCCTCCAATTTTAGTTTTACAAACAATTGATACATGTAAACTATCGATGGACAGTGCGGTTGGTTGAGTTTTACTATCTTATGCATGAAGGAATGAGTTCGAATCTCTGCATTGTCATCGCATACTCTACAAGCCGTGGGTTGCTCGGCGTAAGCCCAATAGATCCTGAACATAAAAAAATAATAATAATTGATACATGTCTTCTCATACATATTACCTTTTGAGTGGAGCTTACTAGCTCACGCATGTCACATACCACCGAATATTTTCTCATTGGTTAGGCTATTGTTGCAGGGTGGAATTCAAGTCAAAGATGAGGAATAACAAAAGCAAAATAAAATAAAAAATAAAAGGGTCAAAGTCGTGATGATTGCCAACGCCGAATCAAACGGCCGCTGTACCATCGGCGCACGGTAGCCACTATCCTCCACCCCACGCAATCACGGACGGCTTTCTAGACTGATTCCCCACGTGGATAAATTCCTCTTTTGTAATATTCAAAGGTCCTTATCTTCACCCAAAAAAAATAATAAAATAATAAAAAAACCGATGGCCCCAGATTATCTTGATCCTTAGTACTGACCATCTCATGCAAATCCAACCGTCCAACCGCGCCGATGGAGATTGGAGACCAGCATGGATTTCAGGATCTTTTAAAGTCTTCTTTAGACATTCATTACGGATAAACCTCAGAAAGTCGCAGCTTTAATTCTTAAATCCCATAATTATTAATGTCACCTATGCTTTTTTTTTCTGCCAATTAGTGCACTTTTCTAAGGGTGCATTTGGCTGGCACCTGTTTTTGTTCCCAGGAACAAAAATTTCTATTTTTTTGTTCTTGGGAACAAAAAAGAAATAGAAACGCGTTTGTGTGCGTTTCTGTTCCTTTTATGTTCTTTTGTTCCCAGAAACAAAAAGGGAACAGAAATAAGAAACAAAAAATTCTTGTTTCTTATTTCTGAAACATATTTGAGGAACAAAAAAGAAACAAAATGGTGTTCTCCTACGACCCTCTCCTCCTGCAAGCGTCTCCACCGTCGTCTTCTCCGGCGCCTCCCACTCTCCGGCGCCGACCGCCGCCTCTGTCTCGAGACCATCCGGCTTCTCCACCATCGTCCTCTCCGGCACCGACAGCCGCTGCGAGCGTCTCCACCTGTGAGCAGGTGACGTAGCTGGGTCGCGGGTCGCTGGGCAGCGATGGCGGTTGCGGTGCGGGGCTCGATCGTGGGGTCTCGAGCGGCAAACGTCTAGGAGCGAAGCGGTGAGGACAGCTGGTCGAGTCGTGGGCCGGCGTGGGGTCGACGATCGAGCGGATCTCGAAGTCGTGGGTCACGGCGCGGTGAGATCTGATGCGGCGGTGGCGAACGAAGGCTCGAGACCTGCAGATGCGTCGATCGGGCGTGAGGCGGAGGGGCGGTCGCCGATGCGGTGGCGGCGAGGAGGCGTCGAGCGCGGTCACCGATGCGGTGGAGGGAGACGACGGTGTGGCTCTGGGTCACCGTCGGCACGGCGCGGCGAGGCTGACCTCGCGCCTGGCTGGGCGAGCTCGATCTCGCCCAGATCCGGCGAGGCCGAGCTCGCCCAGCGGCCGCCGAGCCTCGCCGTGGCTGGGTGAGGCCGCCGGCCCTCGTCGGCCGGTCGCCGGCCATGGCCGAGGCTGGCGGCCGGCGACCGGCCAAAAGAAGAAAAAAGGAAAAAGAAAATAAAGAAAATAAATAAGAAAAATAAGAAAGAAAATAGAAAATAAAAATACAAATATTAAAAAATTAAAAGAAATAAAAAATTATACATATTTACCAAACGTGTTTCTATTCTTTTTATATTTCTAAAACAGATTTACTAAACGCGTTTTTTTGTTCAAAAATTATTCCCTGGAACAGAAACACTTTTTTTTTTATTTCTGTTCCCAGAAATAATTTTTAAACAGAAACATTACCAAACGCACCATAAGTGTTTTAGTTTTCAACTTTCGTGGTAGGGCTTGATGTAACAAAAAAGGATGATGTCAGCTCCCCTTTTTTTTCCCAATCGATTTTGTGGTGATCCGTTCAATTATGAGCGTAGACAAACTTGTGAATTTAGTCTAAGACTTGCCACTAACTCGGGCATCATGGAGAATAGCAATGGAATCAAGTCTTGGAAAGAGAAAAAAAAACAGCTCTCTAAGACATCATCGGAGTCTATTTGTAATGAATCGGGACGGCCGCCCTAACTCGATGGAATTGATGGGGTACTTTTAACACACAAGCTTACGGCATCCTTGCCTGCTCAAAATCATTCGCTATGTGTGGAAGCATTTCATTTTTGAAAAAAAATAAGAAAAATCGATAACGATCACTATATAATAATTGGTTTGGATAGATAGGTGGTTCCTCAATCAATTTTGAGGACACGGCTGAGCCGATAAGGCGATTGAAACCTTATCTAGTATAAAGTGAGATGTCTCGTGTCTATTCGAGACTGTACGGAACATTATATCTAACAACTTGTGATCTGATGTGATTAATTTGTTTTTCATCGATCCATAATAGGAATTTGATATACAAATTGATTGAGGAAATTACTTGAATATGTTTGAATTGTCCCTTAAACTTGATAACTTTGATAGATTTTCCAAGTAGATCGCAACACATCATTCCAAGATACAATCCTATACAAGACACTATGAAGCATAGATTATGTTTAAACTTTAACTTATAGCTCTTATGCATAATTTCGAGAAAAAAAAATAGAAAACTATAGAGATTCTTTTGCCTAGATATCCGTACATGAATTCAATCAATTCTATGATCGGTACTCATTTGCTATCGGACAAGTGACATGTACATTTCGAGATAGCTGTTTAGCTGAACTTATCCTACACGTCACCTATCAAATCACGAAGGCATACGGAAAATTTCCACTTCAGAAGTAGACACAGTGACCATCTGCATATTTTCGAAAGATTCCTATCACACTTCACATCAAATAAGTGTCGAAGCTCGAGGGGAAAATTACCAAATCAACCTCAAATCTATCATAAATACGCCAATTCAGTTACAACTAGTTCGAAAGCTTCGAACAAGATTCCAACAAATCTTTCACTTGAATCAAAAGAGCAAATCTTCACGCTTTTGAAATTTGCTCGAAATGTTTAAAATATTTGAATTAACAAAATTATAATATTTGAAGAAAATCGAAAAGCGAAAAAGGGGAAATAGAGTGAAGATTTGAATCTAAAAAAGGGCGCGTCCGTACACACAAGCCCCCAAAAAAACCAATCAAAGCCGTCCCCCCCCCCCCCCCCCCCCCCCCCCGGTCGCTGTTGCACTCGTCCGTGCAAGGACTCCAATAGCAAGCTGCGATGGCAACAAAGCCGGCCCCTCCAAACCTCCACGAAAATTCCCCGACGCTTCCCGGAAATTTCTGATTTTCCACCCCGCAATTTCTTTTTCATTTTTATTTTCGACCCCCCCCCCTTCCCCACTGTTTTTTTCTCGCCCTTTCCCGCTCGCCTTTCTTTTATTTTCCTTTTCTCTCGTCACTTTTTCCTCCTCCTCGCCAATCAGAATTCCCGAGAAAATCTCTCTTCCTCCTCCTCTCTCTCTCTTACTCTACTCGGGCGTGGCTCAGCGGTCGCCGTCACTGGCCACTCGCGGCTAAGCGCTCGGGGAGCTTCCCGGAAGCATCCGCCTCGGCAGCTGCCGCGCAAGCGCGCGGAAACGACGCCCCCCCTGACACCACCTTCGTCCGGGCGCTTTTCTTGAGGGGGTGCCGGGCCCTGGTTTAATCTGTTGCGGAGAGGTGTCTGTCGGCGAAGCGGTTGGCGCAGGTTGTTGTCCGGTTCGAGGGCGTTCGTGGGTACAAAGCGGTTTTTCTTCTCGTTCTCGCGAAACGGGGTGGTGGGTTGTCGGAGGGAGGGATGCAGACGAGGTACATGGAGAGGACGAACAGCATGAGCAGGGGGAAGCGGGGGCTGGACTCGGGCTCCGGCGAGGAAGGGCAGCCCGATCGGAAGCGGCCCGCTCTCGCGAGGTAAAGTTCTCGTTCCGGGTTTTCTTCTTTTCTTGAGCTCCTGCGTGCTTCGGAGATGGGTTGTCGTGTAGGCGAAGGCGAAGCGGTTTTTGGGGTCGGCGAGGTGGTGGGTTTTGCCGCCTTTGCAGGTGGAGCCGTCGCTTTTTGAGCGTCTGTCAAATCGTGGGTTGGTCGGAGTTTTTGGTGGGCGGACTGCGTCAGCTGCTGAGTGGTGGTTGACGGAGGGAGTTCGATTGTACCGGCGGTTTTTGACCTGCTGATGTCAGCGAGAAGTACTTGAGTGTGAATTCGATTCGGGGTGCTTCGTTACTTTTTAAGTGTTTTTCTGTACCATGTTGCTTCGATAAAGTACGGCGGTGTGAGGTCACTAAAGCGAGCATGCGCGCGCATGCATTTTCGCATGAACAAACCAGTGAATTTAAAGAAGATGTAGGGGTAGTTTTATAAGTATGTTTGTACGAGCTGAGATTAATTGTTTTGATGTTATAGTATTGGGCAACATGTAAATGGAGCGAGACTCGGACTGGGAAGTTGCAGGGCTGCTAATTGTATATTGCGTGTGGTTTATCGGATAATTAATGAATTTTTGCTGAAGAACCCTTTTTTGCATTGTCGGTGTTATGTAACACAGACTGCTAATAGATCCAACATAAATATTGCACCAAGTTTCATAGTGGTCAAATGCTTGCAGTGGTTGACTTCAAGGTTGATTTCATTTTTAGAAGGTGCAAAGTAGCGCAGGTTCTTGCTATTTTGTATGGTGTTAGTGTTCTGGCTTTGGGTTACAGATTCTTAAAATGACCTCTTTTTTGCCGTGTTTGGCTTAAATTATCTCTCTATTCCTAATATAGTTATGTTTGCCTTTCTGAAAAGGGTGTCCTGACATTTTTTTTTTTTGTGTGGATTCCTGACTCTTTTCATCTGTTTTTCTTTTTCCCTTTGTTTCTTTATCTGTGTTTGGCTTAAACAATTATTCTTTTTCACAAAAGTATCAAGTTCGACAATTGGAAAAGGGTGTTCCAACTTCTCATTGTAGATTCTTGACTCTTTTCATCTGTTTTCCTTTTTCTTTTCTATACGAACTTGAATTCTACCATCTTCCATAGATAGCATCTAATGTAGCTAAAAGTTTTGGGCCCTGGATCTGTCTCTGTTATGTGTCCTTGCCTTCTTCAGAGGGAATTTATCTATAATTATGCATCTTATGTAAAAATGGTTGCTCCTTTGAGGTTTATAAATATATTAATGTTCCTTTATGTTGATGCAGTGTCATTGTTGAAGCTCTCAAGGTGGATAGTTTGCAGAAACTTTGCTCATCATTGGAGCCCATACTTCGGCGTGTGGTAAGATAATGCAGCCGCATGCTATTCATTTATTGTGTTTCCATGTTCTTTTCTCTTGGTTAATGGAATAGTAGTAAAATTGCTTGATGAAGAAACTAGAGTTAACATGATTCGTGGGAGTAAGTGATATTCTGATTCTATATGTATCACTGTCTCCGTAAATTGGCTTGAGAGCCTTGAGAGGTGAAAATCTCATGTATAGTGTAGTATGTTCGCGGTAAGGGTGACTATGCATTAGCAATATCATCTTTGATTTTGCCAAACATCATGTAGTGACTATAATAGTTTAGTTTACACTTTTAATTTGGAACTGAGGGAATGGATCATGCTTTTGCCTGCATAACAATATAATGTTCCTCAGAATTGGTCATGAAGGAATTTGCTATGTTTGAAGTTTTTAACGTAACTTAAGAACTTGCTTTCTGAAATATTGACCAGGTAAGTGAAGAAGTGGAGCGAGCTCTAGCAAAATTGGGCCCCTTCAAAATTACTGGGAGGTATGCTATTTCTTAGCTAGGTGGAACCATAGTGATGACATTTTTGTATTGGCTTGATGCTCTGAGTTGTGAATCTGGTTTGCTTGAGAAGATACTCATTAGCTCTGTAGGGGCGGGTATGAATTACCTGAAGGCTAAGCTGGAAACATGTTTGTGCATAAAGTTCTTCCATGGTTTATTTATTTATATGGTTGACCTCGCTTAGTGGGATAAAGCTTAGTTGTTGTTGTTTTTTTTGTTTGTTTGCTTGTTTGATTATTCATACTTGACTATAGAAGTTACTGCAAACAATTTGTTATTGCGTCATTGGTGGAGAATTCCCAGGAATCTTATAATTGTTGTGGAAGGATTTGTTATAGCTCAATATTATTAAATTAAGTCTCTAAGTTGGGAAGATAGATCAATACCAGTGTAAATATTGAAAGGGGGTCATTGGTTCATGCTGTGGATCATATTTTAGCAACTACCACGATTATGTTAGGGATGGGATACATTGTCTGCTAACCAGCGAATGGGGGGTTGGTTGCTGTTTCTCTGATATGACCAACATAATCCATAGTCGTGCAGCATTATGTTGGCCAATGTAAGCTTTGCCTGTGTGTTTGAGTCTCTTGTCTTTCCCGCTATCACACATTTGTGTGGATTTTTCCACTTAAATTTCATGGTGCATCTGTCTAAGGCTTGTGAAAATTTAGGTCTTCTCCTAAATGCCTAGAAGGATCCGATGGAAGAAATTTGCAGCTACAATTCAGGACCAGGTTGTCGCTCCCGCTCTTTACTGGAGGCAAAGTGGAAGGCGAGCAAGGTGCTGCAATCCATGTCGTCTTAATGAATGCAGATACAGGCTGTGCTGTCACATCAGGTCCAGAGTCCTCTGTGAAGCTTGATGTTGTTGTCCTTGAAGGGGATTTCAACAATGAAGATGATGACTCTTGGACTCAGGAAGAATTTGACAGTCATGTAGTGAAAGAACGTGAAGGGAAAAGGCCTCTTCTAACTGGGGAACTGCAAGTGATACTGAAGGATGGTGTAGGCACGCTAGGAGAGCTAACTTTTACTGACAACTCAAGCTGGATAAGGAGCAGGAAGTTCAGACTCGGTTTGAAGGTCTCACCGGGCTGTTGTGAGGGCATACGCATACGTGAAGCGAAAACGGATGCTTTCACTGTTAAGGATCACAGGGGAGAATGTAAGTTGTGACAATCTTTCACATCCTATATAGCTGGGGGCTCTCTCGGGCAAGTTCTCATTTTTTTTTTCAATTTACAGTGTACAAGAAACATTATCCACCTGCACTGCATGATGATGTTTGGAGATTGGAGAAAATTGGAAAGGACGGCTCCTTTCATAAAAGGCTAAATAAGGCCGGGATATATACAGTTGAAGACTTTCTTAGACTTGTGGTCAGAGACTCACAGAGACTGAGGAATGTAAGAATCAAAGAATGATGTGGTTAAACTTGGGATACTTTTTTCTCTCTCTTTGTTAATTGCTTCTTTTTTGCTTTTTTGTAGATTCTTGGCAGCGGCATGTCAAACAAAATGTGGGATGTTCTTGTTGACCATGCGAAGACATGTGTCTTAAGTGGGAAGCTTTATGTGTATTATCCGGAAGATGCTAGGAATGTAGGGGTTGTTTTCAATAACATTTATCAATTCAGTGGCCTAATAGCAGATGGACAATATATCTCTGCAGATTCTCTTTCAGACGATCAGAAGGTAATTCTGCTTTTCTGTTGCTGCATTATAAACTGATTCTACATGCTCTAAAGTGCGTCATTTTGAAAGGAAGGACAATGGGATGTTGTGATTATTGCCTTTACATCTTTTGGTCCCTTCAGGTCAAAAGATACCAGTTCCTTTGCTTGATGAACTGCCTTTTCTTGTTCCTGTCTACCACATTCTGTTTTTGTGAACGATGTTTGTTACACAAGATGCAGCATATCTTTTTTATTTTTTATTTTTTATTTTGCCTACCTTTCTTGTCTCAATTATAGTACATTGCAAAAACTGAAATGGCTCGATTTCTGAAGGTCCATGTGGACACCTTGGTAAAGAAGGCATATGACAATTGGATGCACGTGATTGAGTATGATGGCAAATCTCTGGTTGATTTCAACAATGAGGATGCTGGTGCATCTTGCTCTCAATTTCCCATGGGTCAACAGGAGTATTCAAACATATATGATCAGCAGATTACTCCACCAAGCCTTTCAGTTCCAATTTCCATGGACCAGCCTCCTGCTGATTCAGGTAATACTAACCTTTCCGTATCTAATGTCATTGTAATCATGGTTTGCTGAACGGTTGATTCAAGAAACTGACAGTTTTGGAGATCGTTTTGTGAATCGCTGTTCTTTTCAACAGTAAAATGTCTGGAATCTTGTTAAATCTGTTTGATCTAATAGTGTGTTCCTCTTGGCAGAAACTTTATTAATCCTACATGAAAGTTGTAGGCTTCAAGGAGATAAAAGGAGAAATTAATTTCTTTTCCTTTTTTTAGAGCTCCATAGGGTTAATCACATTTTACTCCTATGCTTTCATGGCTGTCTTAGTCAACCCTGATAATCTTTTTTTTTTTTTTTCTCAGTCAACACTCCATTTATCCTTTAATTCAATTTGGTCCTAAATCTGAATTTAGGCTTTGACTAGACTGATACTAATGCACGTGACATCAGGATCATGAAATCTGACCATTCAGTAGTTGTAATGTAGTCGGTACAAGTTCCTTTATGTTCAATAAAAGTTGCAAACTGATTTAAATGTCTCTTCCCTTGGTCTAACTTGGAGTGATTGGAAAATAAAAACAAGACTTCCAAATGGCTTGAATTTGCTCATGTGATGCCATGTTCGTTAGACTCTGCTGTGCCAAAAATTAGAACCAATCTTTTGGGGTAAACTAAGACAAAATCAAACTATAGGGGGCTGATGCATGGTTTCTACTATTTTCCATGTATGATCCATGCTAGATTTAACTAATTGCCCTCCTACCTCCTCTATTTTCTTAAAATGCGTCTGTCTCAATAGCCTTCCATCAGTATGTATTGGTTCTCTTCCAATATACTTCGAAAAATTGAGCCATGAGGTCAGGTATAATACCTCTTGGACAGTTAGACATCCAACCTGTAAATGCAACCACCCAATTGCAAGGGCAGAGGGGGTTGACTGATATAACCCTGAAATTAGAGGGCAAGATGTAATAGTACCTACTACATAGTTTAAATCACAGAAAAATAAGAGCCACGAGTAATGATTTGGTGGCTTCTGCAGACAATTCTTTATTTTTTTGTTTTGTTCTTCATAGTGTTGGTCCAACATTTAGATAGGCTCTCACTCTCATGATATTCATTCTTATATCCATTTGGGGCTACTTCAGAGGGCAAACTACTGATCTTCCATCACTCACTGATTTATACTTGCTCATTCTCTCTCCAATCTCGACAGGGTACAATGACAGTATCTCTACCAGATATCAGATGCAGCCACCAAGCGTCAATGTCAGTATTCCTCTTCAGGTTGATGGCTCTTCATTCCCTCTTCAGGATCCATTAATCAGTTCCTCGCACCAAACCCAGCTTTTGAGCCTTGGTCCATCACAGGCACCAGCATCTGGCTTTCATGCTGCGGGCCCATCGGGTCTTCCTCCTTACAGGGGAGCTGAGGAGCTTTTCCCAGAGGAGGAAATTCGTATGAGAAGCCTTGCGATGCTTGAGAATGAGGATATGCAGCATCTCCTCCGTATCTTCAACATGGGAGGCCATACCGAATCCTCATTCCATGCCACTGAGGATGGGTACCCATGCTCATCACCATACATGCCCAACCTATCTCAGAATTTCGGCTTCAATGAGGACCGGAGCCGCTCATCTGGCAAAGCTGTTATTGGGTGGCTAAAGCTTAAGGCGGCATTGAGATGGGGCATTTTTGTAAGGAAGAAGGCTGCAGAGAGACGGGCACAACTTGTAGAGTTGGATGAAACGTAGACAAGGAATGAAGATGAAGCCGATCTAGCTTTGATGCTTATATGTTCCTCTCCTAGCCCTGCCTAATTCCAGTCAACCATAAGTTCGTGCCGGTGCAGGGAATTACAGGCATAGCCTCAGATTATATCTGTCAAATCTTACACATCAAGCTCTTGCAATGGATCCTGCTCCCTACAAATGGTCAACATGTGTATGGGTTCTGTCCCTGCACAAAGGTTTGATATCCATGAGCGGCTATTGTTGCAGTAGTCTCTGCATGACATTGCTGCCTCGTTTGCAAAGATGGACCAAGTTGGAGCCATATCAGCTGGAGATGTTTGATTGGTCAGAAGCTGAAACTGAAGTTGATTAGTGGGAGGAGCCTTTCTAGAAGCTAGATAAGTTAGCACAAGTTCTTTCATATGGTAATGGAAGGTAAGGGTCTATTTATGTCAGTCCTAGTGTCGGTTGTATGTCAGTCTGCTCGTATAGGCACAGTAAGATCCCGAACCTGTAGATTTGGTTTTTGTGGGTAGACTAACGACTGCCTAAACAGTGAATGTATTTAGACTTCTTAAGTTTGTCGGTTTAGCCTGTATTATTCACTTTCTCACAAAATGAAGCAAGACTTCTCGTGACATTGTTTGGGATTTGCACCGATATTGCTGTGAGGTCCTCTTTCGGTCTCTCACTTTCCGCGGCTAGAGATATTGCACCGGATTTACAGCAAGCCTCATAATAATGTAGCGGTAATAACGTATCAGGCATGTCATGCAGATTGTGTGGAGCTTCATGATTGTCGGCATAATGTTGTATCACTTGACATTGAATACGTGTATATGCATTCTCAGAGCTCCAGCAGGCCTCGTCTTTATGATCACGGTTTTCGCTGTTGCTTATGATTGTAAAGATGAATCGGGTGTCACATCTCATGACAGATGGGTTGGGATTTGTTAGTAAAAAAGTTGTGAACTCGAAGGATCACCGAAGACATCCACTTTACTAGCCGTTGGCCGCATCGTCTTTGAACTTTCTTTTTCCCTTCAATCAAGTCTTATGACTTGCTTGGTTTGTGTAGTCTGATGCAAGGTGGGGTATTTGATTGGTACAATCGAGTCCTTTCATTATTTGCCATTGAAAACCTTCGTCAGTTTTGCTGATGTGGCGTGTCGTAACAATGATGCGAAGACAAGCGGCATTAAAATACCAATAATCCTTGAATTTTCTACCCGAATGCTTGATTAGGTCCTGATTATATTTTGGCCAAGTGAAGTTGTTGAACATGATGTCTGTCATTCACATTGGTTCTCAAGATTGAAATGCGTATAGAAATGCTGGCATAACCGCTGAGCATTGTGTTGAGAGAGAGAGAGAGAGAGCCCTCGCCACTGTGCTTGGCATGGGCCGCCACTTCGCTGCGGTGCTCGATAAGGAGCGGGGACGAGTGACCATGGGGGGACATGAGCTCGAAGCTCAAGCGTTCATGGCAATGAACCTTAGAGCTTGAGTGGTAAGGACATCTGCGAGCTCGAACCTGAAGATGGAGCGACCGAGGCTGACATCAGCTTGGAGCTTGAGCGTCCATCGGTGCAGGCTTAGAGCTCATGCACGAGCAATCATGGGGGACGTGAGCTCGAAGTTCGAGCGTCCTTAGCAGCGAGCTCGAAGCTGGAGTGACCATGGCGGCCACGAGCTTTGTAACCTTGCTAGTTATGATCTTAGACGACGACCGGTAGTTGATATGGATCCACAAACTCTCTCTCTCTCTCTCTCAATTTTGGTTTTTTTCAAATGTCTATGTATACCCTAGTGTGACACCTATGTGATAATTTTGACCGAAGCACAACACAACACGATGCTCCGATGTCCATGTCGGCAACTGGACGGTCCATGTCGGCAAAAACCAACCGAGAAGAGATTAAGTACATAACGGAAGGACTGGCGGCGGCACATTTCAAAGAGGCGACGGAATTTCTCGAACAAATACAAAGCAGTTAGACTGATCTGATCTTCGTATGGAAGTACAAGGACAGCCGGTGATATTAACCCAAAATTTAAGGACCCCATTGAACATTCAACATAAAGTACATTTCCTTTGATTCTTCAAAGATGGAAAAAAGAAGATAAAAAATGAAAAGAAAAGCTGGGGCCTCCTTCATACAGCGAAGGGTCCCATTGCGGGTCACGGAATGCTCGACCATCCGAGCATCGCGCACCTCGCAAGTCAAATTTCTTGGCTCGCCCTCAAGCTCTTCTAAAAACCAACCAAATCGACAAAGATGCTACATTTCAAACTCCATCGACATCCACCGCATCAATGGCCATGTACCTTCTCAGTAAAAAGAAAGTTTTGTTGAACCTGAGCGGGGTTCAAGGGAGAAATGACAGAGGGAAGAACCCATAAAGGGTGGTACTCCCCACTGCATACTCCCGTATTCCCTCCTTTCCGGGAAGAAAAATATGTGGAGGGATATTGGGGAGATGTTGGGCATGTGGGTATTTGCGCTTCAAAATAAGGAAGGAAGTTTTGTTAATCCCCTTGGGTTATTGGACAGGCGGCCCCAACATGAGAGGTCAAACTCTTTGCTGCTTGTGAGGTTATCCCAACGGTAAAAAGAAAGTTTTGTGACGTGGCAATGCCATGTGATTAAATAAATTGAGAATAGAAATATTAATTTTGCAAATCAAACAAAATTGGGGACTTGAAAGCACAGAGATTAAAAAAAAAAAACACAGATAATACGCAAACTAAATTGCAAGATTCGAGCAAATCGGGAGACTTGCAAGTGTACTTAGCCCTTCAAGAGTTTAGCTTTGTTTACCTGATTATGTAATTAGCTTGAGTTGAGCTGAGACAATGGTGACGGTGTCAGGTATAATACCTCTTCGACAGTTAGACATCCAACCTGTAAATCCAACCACCCTATTGCAAGACGATAGGGGGCTGACTGATATAACCCTAAAGTTAGGGGACAAGATGGAATATTACCGACATCCCTACTACATAGCTTAAATCACAGAAAAATAAGAGCCATGAGCAATGATTGGCTTCTGTAGACAATTTTTTTCTTTTCTTTTTTAAATTTTGTTCTTCGGAGTGTTGGTCCAACATTTAGATAGGCTCTTTCACTCTCTTTTGATATTCATTATTATATCCTTTTGGGGCCTACTTCAGAAGGCAAACCACTGATCTTCTATTACTCTCTGATTCATACTTGCTCATTCTCTCTCCAATCTTGACAGGGTACAATAACAGTACCAGATATCAGATGCAGCCACCAAGTGTCAATGTCAATGTTCCTCTTCAGGTTGATGGCTCTTCATTCCCTCTTCAGAATCCATTAATCAGTTCCTCGCACCAAACCCAGCTTTTGAGCCTTGGTCCATCACAGGCATCAGCATCTGGCTTTCATGCTGCGGGCCCATCAAGTCTTCCCCCTTACAGGGGAGCTGAGGAGCTTTTCCCGGAGGAGGAAATTCGTATGAGAAGCCACGAGATGCTTGAGAATGAGGATATGCAGCATCTCCTCCGTATCTTCAACATGGGAGGTCATAACCAATCCTCATTCAATGCTGCTGAGGATGGCCACCCATTCTCATCAGCATACATGCCCAACCTATCTCAGAATTTTGGCTTCAATGAGGATCGGAGCCACTCATCTGGCAAAGCTGTTATTGGGTGGCTAAAGCTTAAGGCGGCATTGAGATGGGGCATTTTCGTTAGGAAGAAGGCTGCAGAGAGACAGGCGCAACTCATAGAGTTGGATGAAACGTAGATAGGGAATGAAGATGAAGCTGATCTAACTTTGTTGTTTATACATTCCTCTCCCAGCCTTGCCTAATTCCAGTCAGGGATTTACGGGCATAACCTCAGATTATATCTGTAAGATCTTACACATCAAGCTTTTGCATTGGATCCTACTCCCTACGAATGGTCAACATGTGTAAGGGTCCTGTCCCTGCACAAAGCTTGATATCCATGAGTGGCTATTGTTGCAGTAGTCTCTGCATGACATTGCCGCTTCATTTGTGAAGATGGACCTGTTGGATGCAAAATGTGCAACCTCAAGATCTTCACAACTAGAACAAGAGCACAGATGATTGAGTAGAAAGATTAACGCACTTATTTTGGAATCCATCATTCTTGATGCGAAAGCAGTAAAGTGATGATCCATGCGGAAGTCATTCTTCTTTATTGTTTTTTGTATCACTGGCTCAATGAGATGGCACTTCATCCTTTAGCTCTAGATAAACGCTCCTTATGTGATGATACTTGTGAGAATTAGGGTTAGATAAGAGATTTGAGCAATATTTATAGAGTTTTCAACCACAACCTCTCATTACGGGTTAGGAACAACTTAGCCCACATTAGCTAATCCCATATTAGATTAACTAAGAAACCGTCTATCTCTCCTTAAACCAATTCCGTAAAACGGTAAATTATAATATAAAAATGTAGCCCACATTAGAAAAATTCTTACATTCTCCCACTTGGGCTATATTAATTAAAATTGTACAGTATGTGCATACATTGATCTAGAGATAATTATTTATAGTCAATTCTATCTCATAAAGTCCCAAACACCAAATCATAGTGGTAACTACATATATACACATAGAGCCTCCATGGTCACAAGTGCTTTCAACTTTATTGATATGGATTCAATATGGTAGTGTGGCAAATGGATAACATCTCTCATAAAAAGATCCCATTTGATGATTCCAAAAACTTGTGCCACTTAAGAATGTTTTTATGATTTCAATGAACCCACATATGCTTTGTCTTAATGGTGAACCTTTATTTATATATAACAAGACATATGCACAATGTTAATAATCGGATTTCTCTAGCCTATACTCAAGGTTTATACAATATTTTGAGACTTTTATCAATATGTATTCAACATAATGACAACACATTTAAAAATACTTTATTGAATGTAAAACTTATACATATCAAATCGTTACTAAGTGTAATGAACACAGAAGTAAACTTTATTAGAGTAAAGCCAAAGTAGTTCCCACTAAACAATAGTTACTTATAATGCTCTTAAACTCATATCAATGACATGTCATTCAAGAATAGAAGAGTGAAGTCTTTTAGTTAGTGGATCTACAACTATATCATCTGTGGAAATATGCTATATTATAATGTTACTTTTCTGTACCTTTTTTTATAGTAAAAAATTTGACTGTCATCTTTTTAGACCAATTGAGATCTCTGTTGTTAATAAATAATACTACAAATCTATTGTCTTAATACAACCGTATGAGTTTATCCATAAAATCAAAAAATGGTGAACTTCTTAATGAGGTTCTAGAGCCTAATAGCCTAAGTAACATCCTAAAAGAATGTTACAAACTCTACTTATATAGTGAAGATGATATAGAATTTTATTTATCGCACTATCTGCCAACATAAATATATATTCCGTTATTAATCTCATGTTATCATAACAACTAGTAAAGTTTATATCTAAATACCCTACTAACTGCAAGAATTAAACATGTCTGTAAATTAACATATAATCTCTTGTCCTATTTAAGTGCCTTAAAATCTTCATGGCATCAATTCAATAATCGTGTCTTGAATTTGATTGATATCTGCCTAGAAGTCTCGTCGCAAAGATGATATTTAGTTTAGTGCAAATTCGAGCATACATTATACTTTTAAGTGCACTGACATAAGGTATACCATTTAACTATATTTTTCTCAATATCTAAATAAGAACAATGTAATATATTCGATCCATCACCTTTAATGACAGGAGCAATTCTTGGCTTGCAATGATGTTATTGAATATTTCTAGCAAATGTCCTATGAGATAAATCCAATATATATATATATAACGAGAACAATTCTTACGGACCTTAGTGTAAAGGACAAAAGATGCCTCAAGGTCACTTCTCATAAGCAATATATCATGTACATAAAGTATGATAAAAATAATGGTTAATACCCTAAAAAACCCAAAACTGGTACACATGTGACAAATTTACCCTAAAACTATTTTTTTTACTACAAAAAACCCTAAACTAGTACATATATAACAGATTTGCCCTCCGTTAGCTTCCATTCGATTTTGCTGTTAACCTTGCTGACGTGGTTGTTGTCGTGGCAAGCCATGTGGAAATTCATAAGTTTAATACCATTAAAAACCCCAAACTGGTATATTCCCAAGCCGATATATTTACGACAAACTTACTCTAAATTAATTTTTTTGATCATAAAAAACCTAAATTGATACACGTGCGGCACATTTACCCTCTTTCAATTTTCCCAAGTTTGACCGAGTTGTGATGTCCAATCAATTTTATTTTCCATATTACTCTAACATTGCCTCTATATCATTAATACTTGATTTTTTTTTATTGGAATCATTATTAGAAAACTATTCAAAGACTACCAAATGTGTACTTCATTCTTGTGCAGAGATGATGCCCATTAACTAAAAGATGGACAGATCGCTTGCGCACATATACAAAAGAATCACACTCAAAGTACACCTGAAATCAGTGACAAACATAAGTGATTTTGGTTTTGGCATTTCAACGAGCATGTGATGTACGAGTCAATCATACCATTCACATGCAAGTTCCATGTTAAAATTGGATAATTGGATATTATAAATTGAATGTGGATTGTGAAAAATATGATATTATTATTTAATTAATTTTTGGAATAAATTTAATTATTTAATAAATTTCGAAAATTATTTTGGGACTCTAAATTCTCAGAATTTCGTGCTTATTGCTGCTGTGTATTCAGATTATGAATTTGATGATTAGATATCACAAATTGAGTGATGATTTGTGCAATTGAGTATCGAATTGTCGTGTGCTGGTTGAAGGCTCGGGTCGCAGTAGTGGCTAGGCCAACTGGACCCTTATTCTGTTAGAAATGTCGTCAAGAGAGTAACGTGGCTCGGGTCGCAATAGTGGCTAGGATAACTAGACTTTATTCTTCTAGAAATGCTGTCAAGAGAGTGACGTGGCTCGAGTCGCAGTAGAGGCTAGGCCAACTGGACCCATGCTCCTTCGGGAATGCCGTCGACGTAGTGACGAAGCTGCGCTCCAATGGGGAGGTGATGCCTGGCATTAATGTCAGTAGATAGCCGAACTGCGAGTAGGCTATGCCCTTGTGTGGCAGTGAATAATAATTGGAATGCGTGCTAAGTGCGATTGTGATTTATATGAAAGTGATGGCGTTCCAATTGTTTGAATTATTATTACTACCTGAGATTGTGTGATACCAATTGTGCTAATCTGCAGGAAAGAATTAAGACGAGGTAAGTCTTCTGTGTGATGTGGCTAGGCCACTCGGGGTATATTTTCTTTCTAATAGGGGTTTAGAGGGTTGAACTTGCTGAAAGAATGTCTCATCCCGGATGTGGGATTTAAATTTCAGGTCCCTGGTGGGCGGAGCGACCAGATAGCTTTAGTTGGCCTTGAGGAGTTGCAGAGGTGAAGTCATAAAGATTGGAGAACGTGTCCGACTTGTAGGTCGTAGGACGGTTCCTTTTTTTTTAGCCGGTCTTTTGTAGACTTTTGGCCGTAGACCTCTGTTTGTAATTTTGTTGAATTATGAAAGTGTTATGTCGTGGTTTTGCTTCCTGCTTTTCTATCCCGTATTTCATTGTTAGGGGTTTTATAATATGTTCCGCTTGCGCAATAATAAATGAATGGGGTCGGCGATACTATCTGAGAATGTCGCATTCGCATGACCATGGTGGGATGTTGGCGCGCTCGAGATTCGGGGCGTGACATCCCCGTTTAAGTGGTATCAGAGCACAGTCTGTGTATGGAGTGATAAGGTGCGATGAGTCATGGGATAGTTAGTAGGAAAGGCTTTTAATATCCTAATGCATGTGGTTGATAGCTATTTGGTAAGCTATTTGTGGGGTCACTCAAATTTTAACCTGATGTTGGAATCGAAAAACAGGCATCTATAAAGAGCTTGTAGGACGAGTGACCAGGAGTGGAGAACTCCTTGGAAGAGGTCGATAGGACCTATATCTCGGGGTAGGACGCTGACAAGAGTTGGTACCTGAGGTAGAGTGTAGGCTTAGGCTAGCGCGAGTGTGAGAGTACCGCCGCAAGTTGGTACTGTGAGTATAACAACACCGAGTGATCCTAGGTTTGATGGGATTGTTCAGGCGCTAGTGTTCCCTGGAAGCTTGTTGGGTCAGTAAGTTCAGGACCAAGCTGTTGCTGTTGCCGTTATTTCTACCGCTGCCAGTGTGGTGACCGTTGTTGTTGCCACGCCTGTTGAGGCCCAATTTGGAATTGTGATTGAGGATGTCACACATATATATCATTATGTTAAAAAATCCTTACAGATGTGTTCTAATTTCGGTATTAGACAAGACATAATTTCAAGCCACTACGGCTTCTATCATCTTTTAGGAGTGCAATCAGTTGGTAAACCAATTGCTTCATGAATAACAAGTAGATCCAATTGCTCTTTTACCAAATATAAAATCCTATTTCCATTACTTAAAATTTGAACTAGTAAAATAAACCTCAATAATAGTTGAGTTATTAATTATAGAAAATGTGACTAAAAAATAAACAATATATATAATTAGCATAATGTAAGTATCGTGTAACTTGATGTACAAGTACACTTCTAGAGAATTACATGCAAAATCATATAATCACTTTTGGGCAAAATATATGACATGTAGTTGTACACTCTTAACATGATAGCGGTTATGAGAATATATTTTAATCTTCATGAATTTATCATCTTTGGGCGTATGAACCACTGGAATCAGTTACTTCTCCATCACACCATCATGTATCTCCCTATGAACTAATACACAATCACTTCCTCTGGGAGTATGACCACGCATTAGATTATGAGACATTTCGATCATTATATGAGACCGATATTCCTCAAACCTAATCAAGTGTGCCACTTTGGTAGTCACTACTCATTTGAATCCTTGAAACTCTTTTATACTAGTGATATAAACTTTATTTCTCATATACACCATATATATATGATTTTAACTTTAGTGATAGGGGCAGTAAATCACCAAAATCACATATTATACTGATCACACTGCTTTATTCATTTATTATATATATATATATAGTTTATAGAGTTTATTCATTTCTTATGTGATGATAGTTATGGGAATTAGGGTTAGAGAATAGAGTTGAGTAATATTTATAGAGTTTCTAGTCAGATTCTCTCATTACAGGCTATGCTCAACTCGGCCTACACTAACCAATCCCATATTAAACTAATTAAGAAACATTATATTTCACTTTAGACTAACCTTGTGAAACGGTAAATTACAATATCAATTAATGTAGTCTACATTAGAAAAATTCTTACAGGACCAAGTTATAGCCACATAGGCTGGAGATGTTTGATCAATCAGAAGCTGAAACTGAAGGTGATTCTTGGGAGGAGCTTTTCTAGAAGCTAGATAAGTTAGCACGAGTTCTTTCACATGGTAACGGAAGGTAAGGTTGATCTATTTATGTCGGTTCTAGTGTCGGTTGTATGTCAATCTGCTCATGTAGGTGCAGTAAAATTTAGAACCTATAGAATTGGTTTTTGTGGGTAGACTAACGACTACCCATGCAGTGACTGTATTTAGACTTTCCTAAGTTTGTCGGTTTAGCTTGTATTATTCACTTTCTCACAAATTGAAGCAAGACTTGCGACATTGTTCGGGATTTGCATTGATATGGCTGTGAGGTCCTTCCTCGGTCTCTCGCCTTCTGCGGCTAGAGATTTTGCACCAGATTTATGGCAAGCCTCATAATAATGTAGCGGTAATAACGTTATCAGGTACGGCTTGCATATTATATGGGCTTCATGATTGTCGGCATAATGCTGTATCACTTGGACATTGACTACGTGTACACGCTTTCTCAGAGCTCCAGCAGGCCTCATCTTTATGATCACGGTTTTTGCCGTTGCTTATGCTCGTAAAGATAGATCGAATGTCACATCATATGATAGATGAGATGGGATTAATTAGAGAAAGATGTGAATTTGAAGGATCATCGAAGACATCCACTTTACTAGCAGTTTTACGTATTTGAGTGGTACAATCGAGTCTTTTCCTTATTTGCCATTGAAAATATTTGTCAAATTTGCTGATACGGCACGTTGTAACAACAATGTGAAGAAAAGAGAGAGTGATAAGGAGTGGGGACGTGCAACCACGTGGGGACAGAAGCTCGAAGCTTAACCATCCATGGCCATGGACTTGGAGCTTGAGCGACAGCGATGGTCGCCAGCTCTGCCTTGAAGATGGATCGACCATGGCAGACGTGAGTTTGAAGCTTGAGCGTCCATGGTTGCGAGCTTAGAGCTCATGCACAGGCGACCATGGGGGACGTGAGCTCGAAGTTCGAGCGTCCCTGACAGCGTGCTAGAAGCTGCAGTGACGGTGGTGGCCCCGAAATTAGAGCTCGATTGACCATGCCGGTCGCGATCTTAGACAGAGACCGGAAGCTGATATGGATCCTCAATCTCTCTCTCTCTCTCTCTCTCTCTCTCTCTCTCTCTCTCTATTTTTAAATATTTACGTATAACCTCACGTGTCATCTACATAATTATTGACCGGATCATAACAAGATAAAATACTCCGACGTCTGTGCCGGCAAAAATCATTGAAGAGGAAAGTAAGTATTAACGGAAGGGCTACTTGCAATGCATTTCATAAAGGTGATGGAATTTTTTGCACGAAAATAAATCGGAGAGGCGGTTTTGATTTTCGAATAGAATAACAAGCATCGCTGGTGATATTAAACCAAAATTTAAAGACTTGATTGAACATTCGGCATAAGTATATTTTATTTGAATTTTCAAGTATAATCAGAAAAAGAATTTGAAAAACTGGGTCTCGTTCATACAGCGAAGGGTCCCCCAGTGTCCTCTTTCTTTTCGTGTCCTTCACTCGCTATCACAAGTTGTATTAGAGTCCAATGTTTCATCAATTTCTTCGTCAAATTAGGGGATAATTATCTAAACAATCATAAACCTATTATACGACGGTCAATTTAGTCTTAAACTTTTCAATTATGTTAATTTACTCATAAATTTGTTAACAACTCGTCAATTTTGGCTAAAAATTACAATTATGAATACTACTCAGTTTACGTGGTATAGTCGACGCTAATATGGATAATTTTTGAAACTTTTTTTTAAGTAGTTACATCGGTTTATTATTAAATTAGACAAGTGAAATGTTTATAATTGAATTGATCTTATAATAAGTTTATGATTTTTTGAATAATTTTTTTCGTAAAAATAATACATCTAGAATCACTGAACCATCTTTTTGCAGAGAACACCCGTGCAAAAGTACGATTTCATAAATGAAGTAGTTTCACTTGAGTGTAATTCGACGTATGTTTTACACGTGTATAATTTTTTGGTAAGTTCATCATATGTGCGGGAGATTGAATTTTTCTATTTTTTTGAAAAGTACGTAGGTACATGTACTTTACACAAAAGTATGAATAATTTACTAATCAAAGTCAAATCTTCGAAAAAGAAAAATACCTAAAGATAAGATTCATAAAAAAGTTTCATTGTAACGTGATTCATAATACATTCAAAATTCAAATGCGCCAACATAGCAATGTTACTTTTGAAGCTTGAGAAGATATTTAATGGATTAATAATATCTCAAGATAGTGAAATGGGAAGAAGTAAGTAAACTTTTCAATATCAAAAGCAAAATTGGTTTAGATTCGTATCATGACCGGTATGACGTATTAAATCAAGTAACAATAAAACGTTTAGACAACATTAATTTGAATTCCTCAAATTGAGTATATAGTACATATGTTTTCTCAATAAGTAATTATAACACTCATTCGTTAGCTGTTATAAGTTATAGTACGTATAGTTATTGAACATATAGTACATATGTTTTCTCAATAAGTAGTTATAACACTAATTTGTTAGCTGTTATAAGTTATAGTACATATAGTTATCGAATTTTCCGTGGCTCGCTCAAACGCCACACCTAGATGATGACTGATATTCAAGCAGGTAACCCATTAGTCAAAAGTTGGGAAAAGATCTGCCTTAAACTAGAGTTGAAGGCAATTATTTAATGGGGAAAGGAGGAAAAAAGCAAAAAAGTAAAATAAAATAATAAAGTACATTCAGCTCCATAAGTTAAGAGGGCAAACTATAAAATTAAAGAAAAGAAAAAAGAAAAAAGAAAAAAGAAAAAATCTAAACTGGCATCGTTTCCCGGAAACGTCGTGGCGCTTTTCGCGGAAAATATGTGCATCTCCTCCGACTTTCCCCAAAGAAATACGTCTTGATTTCGTGCATAAATTGTCTACCGTCTCATTCCTTTCTCTACTTAACCCATAAGCCAAAAGTTGGGTCGAAAAGATCTGCCTCCAACTCGAGTTGAAGGCAATTATTTAATGGGAAAGGGCGGAAAAAAGCAAAAAAGCAAAAAAAATAAAATAATGAAGTAGATGCAGCTCCATAAGTTAAGAGGGTAAATTATAAAATTAAAGAAAAGAAAAAAGAAAAAAGAAAAAATCTAGACTGGCGTCATTTCCCGGAAACGTACCGGCGCTTTTCGCTGACATGTGCATCTCCTGCGACTTTCCCAAAAGACACACCTCTTGTGGCTCGTGCATAAATAGTTTTCCGTCTCAATCTTTTCTCTGCTTCGTTGTTTCAGCAACCGCACTAAAAATTCAGACACTTTCTTAGTTCTTGCTAATTTCCACAAAAGGAGAAAAATCATGTCGACGCAAAAGAGGGATTTCACTTCTTCAGATCAACCAAGTCCACCCAAGAGGCCATGCTTCGCTCCAATCAAGTAAGTTCACTCTTCCCTCTTAATGTTTCAATGCTTGGTTAATTGTTCGGTGATGGTGTTAGTTGTAGCTTTACTTGAGGGAAGTTCAATGAAGAGTTCTTGAGTTGAAGATTCTTGAATTGAGAAGTATGGCAAAGCGTGCGTTTAAGTATGACGTTGATTGGCTTTGCCTCATGACTGTTCGGATCCGCTTTCGTTAAATTTTTTTGCTTGTGGGTTTGTGCTTTGGCTTTAATGCGAAGTATTAAAGACCTCGAATGTTGTCGTCTGGGATCTTTTATGCGATTTCACGTTGGCAAATTGCAGTACTTCGTCCTTATACCAATTAAAATCTGTTAAGATTTTTTCCTAGCAAGTGCGCTGTTACTGTCATCGGGTTACTTTGTTGTCCTGTTTGCTAAATTTTCCTATCTTGCTTGTATTTTTGTGCTGATCTTCACACAGTCGAGTTTGGAATGGAGCTGAAAGGAATCTCGTGCCAGGAAGCTGTTTGACAGAGGAGGAGGATGTCCAGAGAGTGGTAAGATGAACAAAGCAGCCAACTTGGACATATCAAATGCAGTCTTCATTGTATTTCAATTGCTTATCTCTTTGATTAGAAGCAGTTGGATGCATTTCTGACATTCCAGTCATTTCCTGATAGAAATCCGCATTAGAAATTGGTGCGAGATGTATAAGGAAGTATCATTTGAGTGGGAAAAATGACCTGCTGACTGTTCTAGGCTTTTCCTGTGAAGTGATTCCACTAAGAGCTTGATTTAGGTTTTTTAGGTCGTTGGACAGACGGATCACGAAAAGACAAATTTTTCAGTGAAGTGCCCTGGACATCATTGTCTCCTTGAATCTTGGAAAATGTGGTCTATGAAAATTTCAATTTGCATGTAGAAGGAGGACAATGAAGATATCTGTGAAGTGAAAATTGAATGCAATGAATACGTGACAAATTTTTCTTGCAATGTAATTCTTCGCTATTGCTCTTTGCTGGACAGTGTGGAGAAGGGCCGGAACATTCAAAATCTCACTCGGCCGAATATTGTCAAAGGTGAATATATTTCATTTGGTTTGTTGGTAGTATCTTATCCGCAACAATTGATTCCTCTAGTAGAATTTCCATGTGTATTGTCTTGCCAACTAAAAATGTCATCGAGCATCATATGCCATTAATCCATGATTCTGTTCAGCAAAGTCTAGTACCTGCACATACATTTGTCTGCTAATCACTAAAAGGACGGTGCATTTGGAGATAGCTGCTAATTAACTTTATGTGCTTCTGTAAGTACCAGATTGATAAGTATTCCAGCTTTGCATTGACTTTTCTGTGGCGCCTTAGATTAAGGGAATGCATTTGATGACTCTGATATCTATCTTTTTATACGGTAATTAGGTGTGACATTCATTTGTACAGTAGCTAATATGTTCCATAAGGGTATATGTCTCTTTGTTACGAATAAGTCCACAGGACAGCAGTTGTTCATGGTGTCAATTTTCATGATGTAGTTGCACTGGGAATGCTCTCACAGATATAGTGCAAAGGATGCATTCAATGCAGGATTCTTTTCAGAAACTGGTAAGACAAACAGTTAATAATATTTGCACTTTGTCTCAAACATGTCTTCATCAACACTTCAGATATGAGATGTTTTTCTGTGTGTCATGAAGTGATTGAACGAACTTATCTACCAACAAATCCGTTGCTAGCTAAATTTGTATTGACTGTTTGAAAGGCATTTATTTAGCATGAACCGTAATGACCCGGTCCGATGAGGGTGGGAAGTGGTCGCCGGGCAAAGGCCCTGGAAAAGGAGCGGCTTTTGGTAGGCTTCTAGAATGGTAAAGGGGGCTGGAATAGACTGAATTGTACACTAAACAAGGGGAGAGCAATTCTTGAATGTATATATAAAAACTGGAATTAACTCACGGTGACACGATAATGGAGACACGATAACGCTTAGCTTTGGAACTCCAAAGCTAAGCATGTTCAGGTGAGAGCACTATTAGGATGGATGATTCCACCTACACGCAAAGGACAAAACTGTGAGGCTCAATATGGGACGAGCCAAAGCGGACGATACCTCAAGTGAGTTAGTTTAGGGCATCACATGAACTTTGCACAATTTTTTTCTTTTATAAGCAAATATTCATTTTATTGCACAACCTGTGGAAAGAAAAATACGGAGGACTACATCCCCTACAAGTGCATTACAGCATAATGTACTACATATACAGCCGACATCGAGGTGCCGAACCTTCCCATTGATGTGAACTTTTTGATGGTTGCTTAGCTTGTTATCCCTTGAGTAACAAAAAACCATTGAGTGACAGCCCTTCCACTCTTTACTGTCTAATTACTAAGGCAGACTTTCTTCCTGCTCGATCGGAAGAGTGGGAGATCCTTTTGAACAACGTATTAGAAAGCCTTATATCTTGAAATTAATTCGTCAAGTTGACTTTCAATCTAATGGCACCACACACCAAATGACAAAATGGCGTCATAGTCTCACAGATCTACACTTCCAGTACCCACAGCAAAATGCTACCCAGAAAAACAAGATGCAAACTTAAAAGCATACCACTAGATTAGAGTAAAGTAAGTCAACATGAACTTCCAATTTCTACATAAACACTTAATAGGTGCGTTTCGTTTAGCATTTCCAATAGGCTTTCGGCTTCCAAAGCCCTTTGGGGAAATGCTAGACTATTTGGCAACCATTTTAAAGTAGCTTTCAAGTGAAAGCTAGCATTGGGAAGGCTGAAAGCGCAATGCCAGTAGGGACTTACATTGAGCTTTTAGCATTTGACCAAATACCGAAACTCATAGTTTTCTTCCAAAACTACCCCTACCCATTCTTCAAATTTCCGATTTTGCCATTGTTATTGTTTTTTTAAATGCTAAAAAATCAAAGATATATAAATGCTAAAAAGAGAAATCAAATATATAATATATTTTTTTTAAAGAAAAGACCAACTCTTCTCTAGTTTGGCAAATGGCGCCAGGCTCACCGGCGGTTGAGCCCTTTGTTGGACCGGCGAACGGTTTGGCCTTTTTTTTTTAAAAATTATATATTTGATTTTTTTTAGCATTATTGTCAAATTTTATATTTAAAAAGTTACATATATTATTTTTTTCAATTTTAGACAAAAAAAATTTAAAAAACTAATATTACTCACCCAAAGTGCTTTTTAAATATGTTTTTTTACCAAACGACATTTATCTCGAATTTACTTCTCAAAGCATAATTTACTAAACGGTCTTTGCATTTATCCAAAGTCCTTTAGACTAAATTACTTTGCATTTTTCCAATGGACTTTCAAAATGCTGAATCAAATGCACCCAATATCAGCAGTAATTGTCTTATTTCCCCAAATCATAGCTTCTAAAAAGACTTTTACCGAGAAAACAAAAGAAAAACTGCATCAAGGACATAAGATACTAGAGGGGACACCTGTTCATAGTTCAATAATTTCCTTTCTCTCCAGAGATAATAAATTGTTCCATTCCTGGCTAATTTCCTCCCTAATACCTTCAAACTAGTGCCCTTCATCTTCTGCAAGTCCCATGTAAATTGGGAACCATCTACTAGTACCGGTGATCGGCGATCATCCTTGACAACTGTGTCGGCCATTGGGAACCATCTAATAGGGGCAACTGATGGCGGCGACCATGATTAAGTTGGGTTTTTGATAGTCTTTTGAATGTGGAATTGGAAATTCAATACTAGCTACTGCTAGGTAATTCAATTCGGCACTTACTGGGGATTATACATGTGAAATCCAAAATCACATTTTGATTTCTCTTCGAACATGAAAAATGTAGGAACAGAAATCGCATCCTTGAGGAACCAATTTTTCATGGAACCAAAAACTTGAGTTGTTAGAGAATGGGGCGAAATCTGTTTTGGATTTTGATTTCTGCCAATGGTATTACCTCCAAGTTCTTTTGTATCTTTTGGAAGAAATTTGAATAACATGAGGTTCTTCTCCAATTCAAACATTCTTGGCTCTTTGCACCGCCTCACACATTCCTCTTGGTGACTTTTCTTCATAATGCTACTGGCTTGCCTAATCTTGTTGGAAATTTTGTCCGAGAGGTCACATCAGTGTGGAAACTAGATTGGCAAATTCATGTTTTGTTGTGTTAAGCATAGATACAGATTCATCTTCTCAAACCGTATAAGAGTATGTGATATAATTTTTGAAGAGTGATTATATGTTTATCCATTTGACTACTGTTTCCTGTGAAGATGGTTCCTAAAAGACTGATCATGGTTCCACAGTAAGAGTACATCTAGAGAGTAGTAAGATGAGTAGAAATTGCTATCTTTTCCTTCATGCGAACTATTGGTCAGCACCATTTCCATGTCATTTGCTTATTTCAGTGATGAAGGATCAAATGATCCATTGCCTTTTCATCTGCTGGTCAGTTTTGGATTAGATGCGGGATATTAGAAGTACCCAGTACCGGACACTTCATATTTCTTACTTTGCGGCACATTTTTTAGCATGGTCTTCATGTCACTTCTAATATAGTGCTAATTGTGAGACAACGAAGCAAAGTTCTGTTTGAATATGTTGGATGTTGACTGGTGAAACTGATGAAATGTTGCACCTAACAAATTGCTCGAAGGATGAGGGGAAGAAGAATTAGAGATGGAAATGCAACCTCCATAAAGTGTTCTTCCTCACATTCTCACTGATTGTCAATGTTAAACAGGTCAGGAATGAACTGCAGCTTTCACAATCTCACATTATTGAACAGTTCGGGAAAGAATTGGAGGATGTAAAATCTCAGTTCGTTAGAGAGGTCAGGGAAGTAGTGCCAATGATTTCCTCATTGCTGGAGGATACTAGTCGGAGAGTGGTAAGATGGATAAATCATGTAGATTACTGCATTCTAGAATCTGTACATACTTTTCTTGTTCACATTTACCTATTGGCTTTTCATCAGTCGTGAAGGGGTTAGGATTGCATTACCAACTAGTTGCTAATGAAAATGCTATAACATCTGGAAAGCTATTGTCTTGAATTTTCTGCTAGGACTGATTGCAATGTTGAGAACCAGATTTAAATGTCTAAACAGCATTTTTTAAGAGGGTGTATGTACAACTTTACATGATTCTTCTTGTAGGTAATGCTCTACGATGCAGATGTATCATCATAACCATTATGAAAACCACGTGCACATAAGACAATTACATGCTTGAAAGTGCGAAATCACTTCAGGTTGCCTAGGTTTGCTGCCTAAGTAATCATATTCAAGCCACAAACATAAGAGTGAAGGGAAACCTCAGTCTTCATCATCCTCAAAACTGGTGGGTTTACAATGATAAAACGGATTCAGGAGCTATGGTGCCAAAGTAACCCACGCCATCCTCCCAGAATAAGCTCAAACGACCTTTCAATAAAAAGTTTCGTATACTTGACACTGATAGAATGGGTAGGTAGAGAATACCTAGAAGTGCGATATAACTCTATGTGTAGCTGTGCAATTGCTTGTTCATCGTCCTTCAAAGGACCTAGGGATTTTCTGCTAGATGTTGTGTTCAACAAGTTGCCAATAGAAAAGTTTGGAAACATCAAAGAAGAGAATTCTTCATAGCTTTTTTGTATGCAGTTGCGCATTCTCATTATTGGTGAATTTTCATCAGGTAAGGGAAGAGTTGGAGAACGCAAATTCTCAATCTGCTCAACTTGTAAGGTTAGTTTAGTTGCTTTGGTGGCATTTAGGATATTGCCTATTGATGTTTCTTATCGATCAAGCTGGTTTCTCTGTGACGTCTTCACACGAAATACCATACATCTGGGATCCCTCTAAGCCCATCAAATTGAAAAGATTGTATATAGGTGCCCATCGCACTGAAAGAATTGTGCATGGGTAGTACACCAGGTTTTTGCTGTTATGTGATCAAACATGGATACAAAATATTAAAGGAAATTCGTTGCTATTACTCTAAGGTAAATGATCCTGTAGTTGGGCTCATGCCACTCTAGGGTGCACCATCGCAGCTCTGGTGATGTCAGGCCAAATAACATTAAACTTTCTTGAAGTTGATTGGGTCTATGACTAGTGCCAATAGTGTTAATCCATGGCTGAGTTCAAAAAAACTGTAACTGCATTTAAAGAAGTTAACACTCGAAAGAAGGTCATTTGGGCAGTAACGGTACTTTGCACTGACCATAGGTGATAAAATTTTGGCTCAAGCACTCTGAAGACAATTCTTGTTAAAATCAAATATTTCATCGAACTGAATTGTGAAGTTTGTGGATGATTACCTTTCATCCTTGTTTGAACCATAGTCAATCAAACCACAGTACGATTCAAAGAAAAATTTTCAGCCTTACGATGTACATGTTTTTGATCACTTCCTTATTTCCCGGAGCACATGTTTTCTTGCTTGAGCTTGGGTCTTTCAATGCCCAATAATTCTAATTGATGAGGTGATGCAGATCTTCTGGCAAATGTCGAAAGGAGGATGAAGTGAGAAACTTGCAGCTCAAATTCAAAACTGGGCTCTCCCTCCCTGTTTTTACTGGGCAGAAACTAAAAGGAGAGCACGGCGCGGCCATTGATGTCATATTAATCAATGCAGATACAGGCGATATTGTTGAAACAGGTCCAGAGTCCTCTGTTAAGTTGGATGTTGTTGTGCTTGATGGAGATTTCAAGAATGATTATTGGACCCAGGAAGAATTTGAGGAAAATATATTGAAAGAGCGGGTGGGGAAGAGACCTCTGCTTTTTGGAGAACTCGAAGTGATTCTAAAGAGAGGCACTGGGGTGCTGGGTGAGTTAGAGTTCACTGACAATTCACACTGGAATCGGAGCCATAAGTTCAGGCTAGGATTACGGGTGTCCCCTGGATCTTGTGAGAATATTCACATTCGTGAAGCAAAAACGGAAGCATTCATTGTGAAGGAGCATAGAGGAGAGTGTAAGTACATGGTAGTCTTTATCTTTTAGCTCTATGAAATAAATATTTAGAATTCTACTACCCCATGTTAGTTACAAAATAAAGCTTCATTTCTAAGTGAAGCCTTATCATAACAGAAACCAGGAACCGCTAACAATTCAACTAACTTGTAACAAATCTTAATACAAAAGTTCATCGACCTGTTTCTAGATTGTTTCCCGAAGAAAGGAATGAGGGCTTCTTTAGCAGATCTGCCTTAGTACTTCAATTCTCTTCGTCTAATATGTTCTTCTGACTCTACAGCATATCAGAAACACGATACACCTTCATCTGGCGATGAGGTCTGGAGATTGAAACAAATTGCAAAGGAAGGTAAATTTCACAGGAAGCTGAATGAAAGAGGAATATACAGGGTGGATGAGTTTTTACGACAACACTTCAAGGACGCCGATACACTAAGGAGTGTGAGATTCAGCACATTGTTCTCAAATTTGGATTGCACTCCCTGAACCAAGAAGAATAATGTTGTGTTTGCTCATTGCAGATCCTTGGAAAGAGCATGGCACACAAGAGTTGGCAAGCCCTCGTAGAGCATGCAAAAAAATGCACTCTGGATGGGAAATATTATGTGTACTATCACAATAATGGAACTGATCATGGTGTTATAATGAACACTATTGGTCAACCTTGCGGCCTTACTGCACACGGGGTGTTTTGTGATATGAACAGCTCTCCTCAACAGCACCAGGTAATTGGGAAATTATACCTTTTCGGATATTTACTATGCAATCTGCAACGGACAACCCCTGACCTTTGATTATCAGTTAAAATTTTTATCTACATTGTCACTATAGCATAGGAATGACAATTGATCAGTTAAATTTTTTGATATTTACCTTGCAATCTGCAAGGGAGAACCCTTGACCTTAGATTATCAGTTAAAATTTTATCTACATTTTCACTATAGCCTAGGTATGATAATTGATGAGGAGCGGTTCCTAACAATTACGCGCATTTAGTAATGTTGCATAAAGATTACTTTCTGTTTATGATCGCAGCTTTGAGTTCCTAACAAGGTGTCTCTGATGCTAAGCTGTTTCACTTAGCTTTGTAGATGCCAAGGAAGAAACAAAAAGAAACAGAAAAGGGAACATCTGATGATATTCGCTTTTTCTTTTTCTTTCTTTTGATCGGAAAGTTATGCAGCAAATCAGAAAAGCTAACAAAAGATTAAGTTCCCAGTCTTGGGATTGTCTCATAAAGTCAATCTCCCAAGTGATTCTTCCTTAGGAGAAACGATAACAATCTGACACAATCCTCCTTGTTCCTAGCGATGTCAAAGAGGTCAGGGGAAATGATCTTTGAAAGACATATTCCCACACTAAGTGTCTAGCCAAAAGAGTATCTGCTTATCATTTCCCACGATAGGATTTATATGAGTGAAACTCACTCCACTCAGCTGTAATCTGCCTCCAAACCCCGCACCAATGAGTCATTCTGCTACTTTTGGAAATCCAACCAGTTCTTCCAAGGCCAAATTTAGCAACAGCCACTTTCCTACAAAGATGGTCATTTTCAACATTTGAACTGCCATACTCATTTGCCAAGAGGAGATACTTGATGCGAAGACCACGTTACCAAATGTTGCTTAACTGCTTTCCAGTTAACCAGATGAAATTTACGTGGCTCATCGTAATCCCCAACAAAAATCTATTTTGAATAGCCTCCAGACTTTCGGTAACCGAACAAGGGATAGGAAGGAGAGATATGAAATAGATAAGAAGAGTGGAGAGAGAGCTTTTTTGATAAGGGATCGATCTTACTCTATTGAAAAATCTTTCCATCCGACAACCACTTCTCAAATTTCTCAATAATAGGCTCTCAAATTCGCTTGTCCCTGAAATTAGCACCCAAAGGAAGGCCTAAATAGGTGAAGAACCTATGTGGCATCCCAAAATAGAAGAAAGCAAGGCAGCATTCGCCCCATCACCCATCGAGATTAGCTCACTTTCGCTCAAGTTTATATAAGCCCGAATGCCACCTCAAGACATATGAGGATACTTCTCGGGAAAATTAACTGTTGAACATGACCTCTGCAGAAAATGATAGTATCATCTGCAAAGAGAATATGTGAAATAGCAAACTCCTCACCAAGGCTAGCCACACTGAAGACAGAAATCCAACTCAACTCGGATGCCTTGCTTAACGTATTACTAAGGATTGCCATTACCATAATAAACAGAAGGGAAGAGAGTGGATCACACTGCCTAAGTGCTCGAGACGATTGGAAAAAACCTGTTGAAGAGCCATTAACCAAAACAGAAAAACTCCGAGTCGTGATACATCTCTTTCTTTTAAATACACCATCATACGCCATCACCCATTCTTTTAAATCACAAATAAAAGACAGTCCCATGAAACATGATCGTAAGCTTTCCTCATTAAAGAGAATTGATGAAAGAGGATTTTGCCCCGTCAACCCTCATCAGCACCAGAGCTAATGACTATCCACATTAATTTCAAACTCCAGAAGCTGCCTACTTCTTTAGCTGTTTCTCACCCTTAGAAAAGACATCACCAAAAGCACCCTCCATGGGACCCCAACCAGCATCTGCAACATCGCAGCTAGCAGCTAGGAGCACTTTATGGTCTCCAGAGTTCTAAGTTTTGACTCATTCACCATGTTATGGTCCTTTCGAATGGAGATGCTTTTTGTTGCTTTAATCAAGTTCTGTGAAATTGATGTCCATGATTTCCTTTTGGTACTAATTGACCACTAACTCTGCATCCTCCTACCTTGTTTGATCTGTCTGGACAAAAAAGAAAAAAGAAAAAGAAAGAAACTTATTAGATGCGTTTTCTTAGTGCTTTGTTATCCATACAATGCAGTCTGAATTCTTTGAGTCACTTTGTGTTTAAGATTAGCCTGATAAAGCGACTGGCTGAGGGAGTAGTAATTTTCGGGTCTTCCAGGATTATGCAAAAAAATTGGCGAAAGAGGCCTGTGAGAATTGGAATAATGTTCGAGAGTTCAAGCCTGAGGCTTCTTCAAGTTCCATGTTAGACAAGATCTCGTGTTCTTTTCTATCTGGAGCTGAAGGAGATCAACAATGCTGCCATCCAGGTCATGACAATAAGCCTCCGCCGGGATTGGCCAGTCAAGTTGGTTTGAGAGTACCTCCTAAAAGTTCAGCATCCACAGGAGAAGGTATGTGCTCAAACTGGCTACAAGGAAAACAAAAAGTTGCCCATAAAACATTATGCAGCCACTTCCTTTGTGGTTTTAAATTATCAAAGTGACATAATGCAACTAAAACTCATCACGGTACCATGCACCCTAGGGAGGAAAATATGCAGGCTTCCAATAGTACAGCTTTGGAGGTGATTAAAATCAACTGTTCCATAAAAAGCATAGAGTCAGACCTGAATATGCTGAAATATTTTACAGGGGGGGAGCATTGGTGTCTATTCTCATTTCTCATAAAGCACATGATTGCAATGTCCTAATTATTGGTTCTTCAGATGGATTTTGGGATCTAAATCTATTTGGTCGAACTGTCCATATAACTCACAACATTAGGAATTTGTGGGCTCCATGTTGATCCCGTGCATAGGAGACTTGCTTCTCCTGGCTTGCTCACATTCATGGTAGGCATTGACGGTCAAATCAAAACCCATTGTGCTTCAAAAAGTGCCTAAAGGTTGTCATGTCTACACTTCCATGTATGAGGTACATATGGAAAACGTGCTGTGTCCTTCTAACCTAATTGATCTTTGAAAACCGTTAAGGCTTGTAAAACAACGGCTTCACTTGTTCACACACAGAGTAAGTTCACTTTAATATCTGCAGGATATTACTTTCTGAATGTTCCTCCCTTTATGTAAAGTAAGGCATCCAGAATTCACATGGTGTTCAACGTAGCTTATCTCTTTGCATTTAGCTTATATGGTTTTTTCAAAATGGTACATCATAATGTTGAAATTGGTTTCCTGTCTTTTATACTGGAAAATCGATGTAACATTTCTCATTAAGAGTAAAAAGGTCAAATGGAAGGATATAAAGATAAACAAGAAATGAAGTGCGATTAAGCATAATGTCAAAGAGGTGAACAATCACAGTACATCAAGATAATTAGAGAACAAAGAAAAGGATGTGGTGTTTGTTGACTTGTTACTAAGAAGTACCATTTTTGATTTCTTTAATAGCTCATATCCATGTCTATATGCAATAAAATGCCGATAGTTTAAATTCTCTCTCTCTCTCTCTCTAGGAAAAAGTGGTATTGCTGCTGCTCAATTCCCAATACCACGACAAAGTCTCAATTCCCAACATGCCACGCGGAACCCAATTATTGATAGTTTGAGCCAAATGGAGCCTTCAGCAGATACAAATATACAGCTATCCAAAAGCTTATCAGGTTTTAACGTGTTAAATTTTCTTCTTATAATGTTGACTGCTTTATAGCATGTTACTGTTTTATCCTGTCTTGTGAAAAATTGGCACTGCTATTCTAAAAGTAGGCAGAATTAATATTCGCCATGATGATGAATGTGTTGAGAGTATGACTTGTTGAACTCTTTGACCTCTATGCATTTGTTACCACATATGGAAAGGACCAAGAAGTATCCACTTTGAATTCTTTAGTAGCTCATATCAATGTTTATATGCAACAAAATGCTTATAGGTTAAATGCGCTCTCTCTCTCTCTCTTCACAGGGAGTATTCCTACTGCTCCATTGGCAATACGATCACAAAGTCTCAATTCCGGAAATGCTATGCGGAACCAAATTTTTGACAGTTTGAACCATATGGAGCCTTCAGCAAATACATATGTACAGCCATCCGAAAGCTTCCCAGGTTTCAATGCATTGAATTTTCTCCTTGCAATGTTGATTCTTTGTGGCGTGGTACTGTTTTATCCTGTATTGTGGAAATGGGGAGTTCTATTTTGAAAATATGCAGAATTAATATTTGCCATAATGATGAATGGGGTGAGAGAATGACTTGCTCAACGCTATGACCTCGATCCATGCAGCTTTGTTACTGTCACAAAGCTGATTAGAGAACCCGCATCAAATAGTAAGAGAGAAAGAAGAAGAGAGAAGGAATAGAGAAGAGGAGAAGGAGAATGTAAAAGAAAGAAACAAAGAGGGGGTTGTAGATTTCTGTAGTAACAGAAACCCTACACCCATTGTGTTTATATTAAATATAAATTGTATATGACCATAATACTCTTATGTAAGTAAAAAAGAAATAAAACTTTGAAAATAAAAGAATAACTCAATTAAAGTAACTTAACACTCCCCCTCAAGCTAGAGCATATAGGTCACCCTCTCAAGCTGGAGCATATAGGTCACCCATGCCTAGCTTGGAACAACCGGCAACAAAAGCAAGATGAAATAATGCTTTGGCAAACATATCAGCAAACTGATCTCTAGAGGCAGCAACGTAAGGAGTAGCAATTAGCTTCTGCTTCACAGCATCATGAACAAAGTGACAGTCAACTTCTATATGCTTAGTTCGCTTTAGAAAAAACAGGATTCCCAGCAATATAAATAGCTGCTTGATTATCACACATTATAGCAATATGTTGATTAATAGAAAATTCAAACTTTTGGAGAAGAGATTTCAACCACAACAATTTGGCCACAGTATGTGCCATAGCACGATATTTAGCCTCTGCACTAGACCTGGCAATTGTAGTCTGTTTCTTGCTTCTCCAAGTAACCAAATTACCACCAATAAAGGTGCAATATCCAGTTGTAGACCGTCGATCATATGTTAACCCAGCCCAATTAGCATCAAGTTAGCCAACCAGAGTGGAAGAACCATTAGATTTATAAATTAGTCCATTACCAGGAGAGCTTTTTAGATATCGAAGAATGTGACATACATCATCCCAATGAGCCTTCTTAGGTGACTCCATAAACTGACTCACCACACCAACAACAAAAGAAATATTGGGACGTGTAACAGTAAAATAAATTAGTTTCCCAACTAGATGTCAATATTGATGCTTGTTTTCAATTTCATTTACATCATCAACTCCAAACGTTTGATTTGGATCCATAGGAGTATCAACTGGCTTAGAAGCTAGTGTACGTGTCTCAAACAAAAGATCAAGAACATACTTTCGTTGAGACAAATTAATACATTTTTTACTTCGTAAAACTTCAATACCCAAAAAATACCTAAGAGTTCCCAAGTCTTTAATCTGAAATTGCTTCTGAAGAAAGGACTTAACCTTAGAAATGCCGGTCATATCACTACCAAAGACAATTATATCATCCACATATACCACAAGAATGACCACCCCCGATTCCTTCTTGCGAACAAAAATAGAATGATCAGAATAACATTGGTGAAAACCACATCTAGAAATCACTGAACTGAATTTTTCAAACCATGCTCTTGGAGACCGTTTCAACCCATAAATGGCCTTATGTAGCTGACATACTTTACTACGATTCTCCCCCTGAGCAACATATCCAGGTGGTTGCTTCATATATACTTTTTCAGACAAATCACCATAAAGAAAAGCATTCTTGACATCCAATTGATATGATGGCCAATCGAATTTCACAGCAAGAGAAATAATAACACGAATAGAATTGAGACGTGCCACGGGAAAAAGTCTCAAAATAATCCACTCCATAAGTTTGAGTAAAACCTTTAGCAACGAGCTGAGCTTTAAGACGCTCAATTGAGCCATTCGGATTGTACTTGATAGTGTACACCCAACGACACCTCACCACATCTTTCCCAAGAGGAAGATCAACCGATGACCACGTTTGGCGAGACACTAGAACTTCCATTTCCACATCCATAGCTTTCTTCCACTCAAGGCGAGACAAAGCCTTAGTGGTAGAAGTGGGAATTGTGAGTTTGTAATGATAGAGCAAAGTCATGTAATGGAGAAGGAAGATTTGAGAGAGATACATAACGCTCAATAGGGTAAGCCAAAGAGGATTTTTTTGTGTAAGACCGAGTACCTTTGCGAAAGGCAATCGGAAGATCGTCCGGACCAGGAGACAAGAAGGAAGATTGATTGGAGGGCATGGAAGAGCTGGAGACTGGTGGTGCCGTAGATTGCTTTCGCCGCTGATACACCTGTAAGGGAGGAGATACTGGAGAAGGACTAATAGAATCTAGGAGGATTTGTTGTGGGATAGGAGGATCAGCTACAATGTCAGTTGAAAACTCTTTACCCTTAGTAGAATAGTATGGTGAGCCCTCGAAAAAAGTAACATCGGCACTAACATATTGGGTATAAGTTGTAGGATCATAACACCGATATCCCTTCTGTGTACGTGAATAGCCGATTAAAATACATTTAGTAGCACGGGGAGATAGTTTATCATAACCGGAACGTAGGTTATGAATAAAACAGACACACACAAAGATGCGCGGGGTAAGAGAGAATAATGGCTTGTTAGGAAATATAACATTGATTGGACTGATGATTGAGGACAGTGGAAGGCATACGATTTATGAGGTAACATGTGGTAAGGACAACATCACTTCAAAATGATTTTGGCACATTCATATGAAATAAGAGTGAACGAGCAACTTCTAGAATGTGACAGTACTTTCTCTCGGTCACACCATTCTGCTGAGGGGTATAAGTACAACTTGTTTGATGTATAATGCCAAGATTAGAACAAAACAAAGAAATTGATTTCTGTGTATATTCTAGAGCATTATCTGTTCGCAAAATTTTAAGAGATGTATTAAACTGGTTGATAACCTTAAGAAACTGATAAAATTGTAGCTTTAGGTGGCTGCGCACCAGAGAAGAAGTAGGGTTACTATGGGACTCTCAAACCAGTAATAGGATCAAGTAATCAGGTAGTTAGATCTGCTCTGATACCATGTCACAAAGCTGATTAGAGAACCCGTAGCAAATAGTAAGAGAGAAAGAAGAAGAGAGAAGGAATAGGGAAGAGGAGAAGGAGAATGTAAAAGAAAGAAATAAAGAGGGTGCTGTAGATTTCTGTAATAACAAAAACCCTACACCCATTGTGTTTATATTAAATATAAATTGTATATGACCATAATACCCTTATGTAAGTAAAAAAGAAATAAAACTCTGAAAATAAAAGAATAACTCAATTAAAATAACTTAACAATTACCACATATAGAAAGTAGAAAGTACCAAAAAGCACCCATTTTGAATTCTTTAACAACTCAAATCCTTCTCTATATGCAACAAAATGCTGATCGGATATGTGCACGCCCCCTCTTTCTCTCTCTATAGGGAATAGTGGTATTCCTATTGCTCCATTCGCATTACAATCATAAAGTCTCAATTCCGGAAATGCTACGTGGAACCAAATTTTTGACAAATCGAACCAAATGGAGCCTTCAACAAATCCATATTTACAGTCATCCAGAAGCTTCTTAGGTTTCAATATATTGAATTTTCTCCTTCTAATGTTGATTCTTTTTGCCATGGTACTATTTTATCCTGTCTAGTGGAAAATGGGGACTTCTATTTAGAAAATATGCAGAATTAATATTCGCCATGATGATGAATGGGGTGAGAGTATGACTTGCTCAACGATATGACCCTGACCCCTACGGCTTTGTTACCACATATAAAAAGTAGAAAGTACAAAGAAGTATCCATTTTGAATTCGTTAACAACTCATATCCATCTCTATATGTTACAAAATGCTGATATAAGCTTCTCTCTCCCTTCCCTCCCCCAGGGAATAGTGGTATTCCTACTGCTTCATTGGCAATGCAATCACAAAGTCTCAATTCTGGAAATGCTACGCAAAAGCAAAATTTTGACAGCTCAAACCAAATGGAGCCCTCAACAAATATATATGTACAACCATTCAAAAGCTTTCCAGGTTTCGATACATTGAATTTTCTCCTTGTAATGTTGATTCTTTGCGGCCTAGTACTATTTTATCTTGTCTTGTGGAAAATGGAAAATTCTATTTCGAAAACATACAGAATTAATATTTGCCATGATGATGAATGGGGTGAGAGTATGACTTGCTCAACACTATGACCCCGACCCCTATGGCTTTGTTGCCACATACAAAAAATAGAAAGTACCAAGAAGTATTTATTTTGAATTCTTTAACAACTCATATCCATGTTCATAGGCAACAAAATGCTGATCGAATATATGTCTCTCTCTCTCTCTCTCTCTAGGGAATAATGGTATTCCTACTGCTCCATTGGCAATACAATCACAAAGTCTCAATTCTGGAAATGCTATGCGGAACCAAATTGTTGACAATTCGAACCAAATGGAGCCTTCAACAAATACATATGTACAACCATTCGGAGGCTTCCCAGGTTTCAATACATTGAATTTTCTCCTTGTAATGTCGATTCTCTGTGGTGTGGTATTGTTTTATCTCCTCTTGTGGAAAATGGGAACTTCTATTTTGAAAATATGCAGAACTAATATTCGCCGTGATGATGAATGGGGTCAGAGTATGACATACTCAACGTTATGACCCCGAACTATACGGCTTTGTTACCACATATAGAAAGTAGAAAGTACCAAGAAGTATGCATTTTGAATTCTTTGACAACTCATATCCATGTCAATATGCAACAAAATGCTGATCGGATATTTGCCCCAGGGAATAGTCTCATTTTTAAAGATGCTTCGTGGATCCACGTTTTGGACAGTTTGAAGCAAATGGAGTCTTCAACAAATATATATGTACAGCCGTCCGGAAGCTTGCCAGGTTTCAAGACATTGACTTTTCTCCTTGTAATGTTGATTCTTTGTGGCGTGGTACTGTTTTATCCTGTCTGTGGAAAATGGGGAATTCTATTTTGAAAATATGCAGAATTAATATTCGCCATAATGATGAATGGGGTGAGAGAATGACTTGCTTAATGATATGACCCCAACCCCTACGGCTTTATTTCCACGTATAAAAAGTCAAAAGTACAAAGAAGTACCCATTTTGAATTCTAACAACTCATATCCATCTCTATATGTAGCAAAATGCTGATATAAGCTTCTCTCTCTCCCCCCAGGGAATAGTGGTATTCCTATTGCTCCATTGGCAATGCAATCACAATGTCCCATTTCTGGAAATGCTACGGGGAAGCAAATTTTTAATGGTTCGAACCAAATGAAGCCTTCAATAAATAAATATGTACAGCCATCCGAAAGCTTCCCAGGTTTCGATACATTGAATTTTTCCCCTTGTAATGTTGATTCTTTGGGACGTGGTGCTGTTTTATCTTGTCTTGTGGAAAATGGGGACTTTTGTTTTGAAAATATGCAGAATTTATATTCGCCATGATGATGAATGGGGTGAGAGTATGACTTGCTCAACGCTATGACCCTGGCCCCTAGGGCTTTGTTACCACATATAGAAAGTAGAAAGCACCAAGAAGTACCCATTTTGAATTCTTCAAAACTCATATCCATGTCTATATGCAACGAAATGCTGATCTGATATATGCCCCTCTCTCTCTCTATAGGGAATGATGGTATTCCTACTCCTCCGTTGGCAATGCAATCACAAAGTCTCAATTCCGGAAATGCTACGCGAAATCAAATTTTAGACAGTTTGAACCAAATGGAGCCTTCAACAAATATATATGTACAGCCATCCGGAAGCTTCCCAGGTTTCAATACATTGAATTTTCTCCTCATAATGTTTGTTCTTTGTGACATGGAACTGTTTTATCCTGTCTTGTGGAGAATGGGGATTTCTATTTTGAAAATATGCAAAATTAATATTTGCCATGATGATGAATCGGGTGAGAGTATGACTTGCTCAACACTATGACCTCGACCCTTACGGCTTTGTTAGCACATAGAAAGTAGAAAGTACAAAGAAGTACCCATTTTGAATAGTTTAACAACTCATGTCCATGTCTATATGCAACAAAATGCTGATTGGATATATGTCTCTCTCTCTCTCTCCAGGGAATAATGGTATCCCTACTGCTCCATTGGAAATACAATCACAAAGCCTTAATTCAGGAAATGCTATACAAAGCCAAATTTTTGGCAGTTCGAACCAAATGGAGGCTTCAACAAATACACATGTACAACCATCCGGAAGCTTCCCAGGTTTCAATACATTGAATGTTCCCCTTGTAATGTTTATTCTTTGTGGAGTGGAGCTGTTTTATCTTGTGTTGTGGAAAATGAGGATTTCTATTTTGAAAATATGTAGAATTAATATTCGCCATGTTGATGAATGGGGTGAGAGTATGACTTGCTCAACACTATAACCCCAACCCCTACGGCTTTGTTATCACATGTAGAATGGAGAAAGTATCAAGAAGTACCCATCTTCAATTGTTTAACAACTCATATCCATGTCTATATGCAACAAAATGCTAATCGGATATATGTCTCTCTGTGTGTCTCCAGGGAATAATGGTATCCCTACTGCTCCATTGGCAATACAATCACAGAGTCTTAATTTCGGAAATGCTATGCAGAACCAAATTTTTGACAATTTGAACCAAATGGAGCCTTCATTAAATACATACGTACAGCCATCCGGAAGCTTCCCAGGTTTCCATATATTGAATTTTTTTTTTTTTGGTAAAGTTCCATACATTGAATTTTCTCCATGTAATTTTGATTCTTTGCGGCATGGTACTGTTTTATCCCGTCCTGTAGAAAATGGGGACTTCTATTTTGAAAATTTGCAGAATTAATATTCGCCATGATGATGAATGGGGCGAGAGTATGACTTACTTGACGCCATGATCTTGATTGCTACGGTTTTGTTAGCACAAATAGAAAGTAGAAAGTATCAAGATGTACCCATTTTGAATTCCTTAACGCCTCATATCCATGTCTATATGCAACAAGATGTTGATCGGATATATGCCTCTCTCTCTCTCTCTCTCTCCAGGGAATAGTGGTATTCCTACTGCTCCATTGACAATACAATCACAAAGTCTCAATTCTGGAAATACTTTGGGGGACCAAATTTTTGACAATTCGAACCAAATGGAGCATTCAACAAATACATATGTACAGCCATCCGGAAGCTTGCCAGGTTTCAATATATTGAATTTTCTCCTTGTAGTGTTGATTCTTTATGGCGTGGTACTGTTTTAACTTGTATTGTGGAAAATAGAGACATCTATATTGAAAATATGCAGAATTAATATTTGCCGTGATGATGAATGGGGTAAGAGTATGACTTGCTCAAAGCTATGACACCGACCCATACAGCTTTGTTACCACATATAGACAGTTGAAAGTACCAAGAAGTACCCATTTTGAATTCTTTAACTCATATCCATATCAATATGCAACAAAATGCTGATGTGATATATGCCCCCCTCTCTCTCTCTCTCCAGGGAATAGTGGTATTCCTACTGCTCCATTGGCAATGCAATCGCAATGTCCCATTTCTGCAGATGCTACGTGGAACCAAATTTTTGATAGTTTGAAACAAATGGAGCCTTCAGCAAATACATACGTACAGCCATCCGAAAGCTTCCCAGGTTTAGATACATTGAATTTTCTCCTTGTAATGTTGATTTTTTGTGGTGTGGTACTGTTTTATCCAGTCTTGTGGAAAATGGGGACTTCTGTTTTGAAAATATGCAGAATTAATATTCACCATGATGATGAATGAGGTGAGAGAATGACTTGCTCAACGATATGACCCTGACCCCTACGACTTTATTACCACATATAGAAAGTTCCAAGAAGTACCCATTTTGAATTCTTTTACAACTCATATCCATATCAATATGCAACAAATGCTGATCGGATATATGCCTCTCTCTCTCTCTCTCTCTCTCTCTCCAGGGAATAGTGGTATTCTTACTGCTCCTTCGGCAATGCAATCACAATGTCCCATTTCCGGAAATGCTACACAGAACCAAATTTTTGATAGTTCGAACCAAATGGAGCCTTCAACAAATACATATGTACAGCCATCTGAAAGCTTCCTAGGTTTTGATACATTGGATTTTCCCTTTGTAATGTTGATTCTTTATGCCGTGGTACTATTTTATCATGTCTAGTGGAAAATGGGGAATTCTATTTTGAAAAAATGCAGAATTAATATTCACTATGATAATGAATGGGGTGAGAGTATGACTTGCTCAACGCTATGACCCCGACCCGTGTAGTTTTGTTACCGAATATAGAAAGTTGAAAGTACTAAGAAGTACCCATTCTGAATTCTTTAACAACTCATATCCATATCAGTATGCAACAAAATGCTGATCAGATATATGCCTCTCTCTCTCTCTCTCTCTCTCTCTCTCTCTCTCTCTCTCTTTGCAGGGAATAGTGGTATCCCTCCTACTGCTCCATTGGAAATGCAATCACCATGTTCTTATTTCGGAAATGCTACGTGGAACCAATTATTTGATAGTTTGGAGCAAATGGAGCCTTCAACAAATACACATGTACAACCATCTGAAAGCTTTCCAGGTTTCAATACATTGACTTTTCTGTGTAATTAGATTTTTTGCAGTGTGGTACTGTTTTATCCCGTCCTGTGGAAAATAGGGACTTCTATTTAGAAAATATGCAGAATTAATATTCGCCATGATAATGAATGGGGTGAGAGTATGACATTCTCAACGCTATGGCTCCGAACCATACGGCTTTGTTACCACATATAGAAAGTAGAAAGTACCAAGAAGTATCCATTTTGAATTCTTTAAAACTCATATCCATGTCTATATGCAGCAAAATGCTGATCGGATATATGCCTCTCTCTCTCTCTCTCTCTCTCTCTCTCTAGGGAATAATGGTATTCCTACTGCTCCATTGGCAATGCAATCAGAAAGTCTCATTTCCGGAAATGCTACGCAGAACCAAAATTTTGACAGTTCGAACCAAATGGAGCCTTCAACAAATACATATGTACAGCCATCCGGAAGCTTCCCAGGTTTCAATTCATTGAATTTTCTCCTTGTAATGTTGATTCTTTGCGACGTGATACTGTTTTATCCTGTCTTCTGAAAAATGGGGACTTCTATTTTGAAAATATGCAGAATTAATGTTTGCCATGATGATGAATGCAATGAGAGTATGACTTGCTTAACACTATGACCCCGACCCCTACGGCTTTGTTACCACATATAGAAAGTAGAAAGTACTAAGAAGTACCCATTTTGAATTTAACAACTCATACCCATGTCTATATGCAACAAAATGCTGATCGGATAAATGCCCCTCTCTGCCCCCCCAAAAAAAGGAAAAAAGTGGTATTCCATCTGATAATGTTTTTGCAGCCGCTGCATTATCTTATTAATACGAATTATACAATGATAAGGATTGATCATTGTGTAATTTCCATGGCAAATGCATGCTAACTTCTCGGAAAACCTGTAGGGGACATAGGGACGGCCTCATTAGTAGCATGACATTTTCAACTATATCCTCCATGGTTCCAGAGAAATAAGCAAACATGGTGTTTAAATTGTGGTCACATCCTGATGTTATCTGTGTTTCTCTTCAGATACTGAAGATTGGCTTTGATTGGCTAACATAGTGTGGCCGAGGGCTTAAATTTTGTGGTCACCAATCAACCGCTGCTTGCTTCTGGACAAACTTAAGGATTTGACATTCAGGGAACTGGCTGTGGAGACTTCTTATATATCTCAATAACATGATTTTAATCATGTTTGGTGTATCAGAAGCTTGTTCTTGAATGAAACGATGATTTCTATTCCTATCAATCGAATTATGAGCACTATGCTCTTTTTGTATCCTAAATTCTAATGCACACATCTGGATACAACTGATTTTATATTTGTGATTCTAGTTCTACCGTGCCATGGGCTAAAAAAGGGATTAAATTTATGGACCAAATTACTGGCGATAACTGCTTTAAACTAAGATTGCTGTCCTTGTAGACCATAATCTAGTAAGGTAGAAGAATAGCATATAACAAAGGGTCGTGCTTTTTCCACTCCCACAATGGCCAAAACACTGCCCATTAGAGTTTTGACAATATTCCTTTGTGGGTCTCACCTTTTTTAAGCATATTTTTTTGTTCGGTCGTGGTGTGCCGTTTGTTTTTTTTCTTTATCTTTTTTCATGGGTCCCAGTTTCCTCCTCCTTGGTTACTTCTCTCCATTCCCTCTTAATTCTGGTCATGGTTCAAGAATTAAGTAGTTTCCGTCAAAGAAAATAGCTGCTAAGAAGTTCAAGAATGTCCTCCTGTTGTTTGTTTCTATCACTTATCGTCCAGGTCACATCGCTGTCGTTGGACCATCAAACTGAGTTTGATACCTTGGAACAGAATAGACCTAAAGGCTTACGCGTTGAACTTCTTAGAGGCTATTAGAACACGGCAATTCGAACAATTGACGGGCAGCATGGCCACCTCATTGCTGGGCTCGAACTTGAGGGTCAAGTTCACGGTCACCTCTTCAGCCCTCTCAATCACTGGCAGTGGTGGCTCAGCAATCGAGATCAGCACGGAAGTACAAATCCTTGCTGGTCTTGAGGATGGAATTATCGTTCTTGAAGGTGGCATTTTCAGTTTGTGTAAACAACTTAATGAATGTTGGGGGTGTTCATGCCATGGATATGGAGTGTGGTAGGTGATGGCGAATCGACGATGACAATGACAATTAGGACCAAGAAGACAATGACGAGGAAGCAGACATTGCCGAGTTTGATGAGGTTTTGGGCAAGGGCTTCAATTCCTAGATCTGGATCTTTAAATGGGGTTTTTCTCGTCTTCTTGATTGATCAGTCGAAGAGTTTGATGTGAAATGGGATAGCGAATAACACAGAGAGCGAAAGGGATGGAATGAGGGAGAAGAATGAGGAGATACGAAACGTGTTTTTTACTTGCAGTTGAACTTTGAGTTGAATAAATCGAGATGGGAGAGGACTAGTTGGGTGAGGAGGAGGTTTCCGCAAATTTGGGCTTCAACGCAGATTATTGACATGACAGGTGTGTTTTGGAAAGGAGAGAATAGAGAGAAATAAATTAGAAGAAGGAAATTGGCAAAGCAAGAAAAGAGAGAAGAAAAAGCAACTCGATAATGCTTAAAAAAGGTGGGACTCACAAAAGTTAATATTGTCAAAACATTAAAATAGGGAGTGTTTTAGCCATAATGGAAGTGGAAAAAGTATGACCCTATAGCAAAACACTATTGGCCTAATATCCTAAAATACCCCAAACTTTAGTTGCTGTCATAATTCTATTCTAAACTTTTTTCGTCTCATAAAAAACTCCCAACTTGTGATCTAATCCCTATTCTATCATAAGCTTTTCTCTATCTCATAAAAAATCACCGACTTTACCCTCAACTTTTTTTATCAACCAAAAAGTCACCAACTTTTATTTAAGTCCCATATCTATTCCCATTAATCATTTGTTTAAAATTGCCCTTAGTAATGTGGCATTTCTACATCATTTTCTAGCTTTTTCCCCAAATTTCATATCCAAGAAAATGTCTTTTAGAGATGAATTTCCATGTCAACCCAAACGACATCTTATTGGATTTGAAATTTGGGTAAAACTAGAGCAATTAGGGTTTGCTTTCTTCAATTGCTCTTACTCTTAAAAGAGTCTTCCTTTCATCTCACTCGGGGATCTTTGATTTTGTGCTTAGTCTTCAATCTCTCATGCTCAGTAGTCTTCCATCTCCTGTAGTTAGAGAACTCTTGATTGTCAAGAGAAATTTTGGACGGAGAGTTAACGGGAATAGATTTAGAACTCAAGTAAAAGTTTATGATTTTTTATACCATGACGGAATCTTTTGAAATTTCTACACCTTCCATTGTAAATGCTCTTGTTACCCTTAGTCCTCTTGAACACTGCACTTCTAATGTCTCTAAGATTGACTATCTTTATGAGGTTGGGAATGGACTTAAAATCTTGGGGTGTTTAACAGGACAAAAAAAGTTTGAGATAGAATTGAGAATGACCTAAAGTTAAAGGTTTTTATGAGACAAAAAAAAAAAGTCTGGTATAATTGGGATTGGATTTAATATTGGAGGTTTTCTTAAGGTATTAGGCCGACACTAACTAAAAACTTAAGAAATGTATCATGATAGAAAATGTAAGCGAAATCAATGGTTAAAAAAAAAAAAACTAAAATATCATTCACTTATTTTATCTGGTCAATAATTTACTGAGAAAGAATGTGCAAATGATCAGATTAAGGAAATCAAGAAGTAGAGAGGTATAGCTTCTTTTAGAGGATTTCTTGAGCTGAATTTCAGATTTTCCTTTCTAAATTAAAAAATCCAAGAGACCTTTTTAATTTGAGAGAAAAGTGCATTAGAAGTCTTAAAATTTATCAGTAAAATACAATTAAATCCTAAAACTTATCACAAAAATGCAATCAAGTTCTAAAACTTTCAAAAAGTGCACTCAAGTTCTAAAATTTTTAAGAAAATGCAATTGAGTTCTAAAAATTTCAAAAATTATTATCAACAAAGATTTGACCAATTTTAAGTTTTAGGATTCGATTACACTTTCATAAAAAGTTTTAGGATTAGATTGTACTTTTTGAAATTTTTAGGACTAAATTGCACTTTATTGATAAGTTTTAGGACTTTCGATGCACTTATCTCCTAATTTTAAATATTGAGTTCCTTTTTTAATGCAAGTGTTAAAAATATCAAGTTCTTAGAAAAAACGTTGAGGATGCAGTTTTAAGAAAGTTAGCACGAATCGTGCATGATTCTCTTCTCCCCACCTTACTCAGATATTACTACTGCTTAAAAAAAAAAAAAAAACACCAAGAATTCATGTCGGTTATAGCTTATTGTGTTTGGTCATGAAATCCCAGTGAGTTGCCTCTAGAAAATTTTGCAAACTAGGCTAAATGAGTACAATTATGACGGTTCAGAATCGATTAGTTAGTAATGCCCCACTTGTCTCTCCATTTCTACTATACACCTGCTGCACAATACAACTTTTCGAGGTGGAGTCAATAACTAGGTATAAAAACGCTGTACACATAGATCATGATGTTATCGCATAAACTTTCTCGTGCCCATAATACCCTCCCCTCTTCTGGTCTTGCTACTCTCTTTTACATACATGTGCGTGTGGCAGTGCTCATGGGGATCGAGCCCCGGACCCAGTAATTTCCTGTCCATCCATTTACTAGCAGGGCCACATGCCTGTTTGGCCACCCTCCCCCGTCATCCATAAACAAATGACCGCCATTTTTGCCAATCAGAATTGGTGGGCTGCTGGATCGCCACAGAAGCATGAAAGGCCTAACAATATAGAAGTCACGAGGTCCCAACACAGGCTTGTAGCGTGCAAAAGGCGTACGCTAAGCTTTAAGCTGCTCCTAGCATTGCAGCTCCCTTTAGCGTCCGTCATGGTCGCTCGAGCTTCGTGGAGTGGTACGACTGCAGATCACCACGGCTAAGCTTAACCTACCTTATGTGATCCTCGGATTTTGAATTTGTAAAATCCGGTTCAAGATTTTTCTACAATCAAGTCCCCCCGTCGTCAATCCCAAGGAATGGAATGGAATGTAAAGTGTGGGTCGGTGCTGACCGAAAGCTCAATATTCCAATAATTAATACCACTGTGCAATAAAAAAAACTATTTGAAAATTTCTTAATTGTATCTTCACTTATTGTTCCCACAACTTGGTTCACTCAAATTGATTATTCACTATTGTATCCATTTTTTTACATCATAATTTTGGCTACTCGTGATAGACACAAGACCTTTAGTTTTCGGGATCAGAGACTAGCTTGTTTAAGAAAATTAAAAGATAAACTGAAAATTTAAGTGTTGAAAATCTTAAATCCTGGAAATTTGAAATATAATTTTTTTTATGACAATTGGAAACTGGTAGTTGAATACAATCAATTTCTTACCAAAATATCCCACGGTGATCTTTATTTGTAGGTCTTAGTAATATGCGTTTAATTACCATCAATTATTTTTCTATAAAATGAATTAAGTAAGCCATCCCAAATTGGCATTCACCCTCCCCTTAGTATAGTTTATAACACAATACAATCCTGGGAATAGTCAACAACGGTGTTAGGTTTTTTTATTCTAATATTTGTTAATAGTTTATGTGGTAAAAAAAATCCCTTAATTATCACGTTACGTGGATTTTTACTTAATCGAGTCTTTTAAGTCAATAGAATAAGCTTATTAAATAAGCATAACCTCATTAGTTGATGAATTTTCAATTTTTAGCGGTTAATTGGGTCATCAAACAAGTCTTAAGAGACTTTACGTGAAAATTTGTACAAGAATCATGATTTGATTGTACAAATTATAGGTCAAGGGCCACATGAAAAAAATGCTGGATGGAGATTATGAGCCTGTTTGATAAAACTAAAAAATAAAAGCCAAGCTTTGAAAATTTAAGAACTGAATTTCTAGTAAGTGCTAAAAATAAGAGTAAAAGATTTGATGATAATTGAAATTTGATAACTGAATATTATCAGTCTCTTATCAAACATAGAAAAAATGACCATTATCGGTAAGTTTTCTTTTATATATTTGAAATTTCTAATTATCCTCAATCATTTTTTGAACAGATTAAGTAACTCCCTTATTTAAAGGACAAAATGGATTTTTGAGACTCAATGCAATCATCTAAATCGGCTCTATTTAATGTTTATTTGTCACACCCCGATTCACAAGAAAAAGTGGCATGACACGGTCGTCCTTTTACCAAAGGACGCAGCCTCAACATAACGAAAATTCAACCCGATATCAACATATATACATCACACACACACACACACACACACACACACACACACACACACACACACACACACACACACACACACACACACACACACACACACACACACACATATATATATGACAAAAAGGGGCACTTGGTTACAATATTAGAGTATATCTATAATCCACAAAAATCAAAACATAAACATTCTACAAAGACTAACTTATAAACCTATTAACTATGCACAAGTCATACCAAAAAGTTTCCATCACAAAAGTCCTCCCCAAACAAACGCTCACGCCTAGTCACGACTCGCTGAAGAACCTGAAAAACAAGTATAAGAAAGGAGTGAACTACCACAGCTCAGTGAGTAACACATTTATTCTAAGTGAATCGAGAAATTACTATGCACATTTAAAATATAACTCAAATACATAATCATATCTCAAATACTGAAGATACCAATGGTCCAGTCCATTAGTCAATCTCATAAAACATGCATCAATGGTCTATTCCATTGATTAATCTCATTAAATCACATCGATGGTCCATTCTATCGACCAAACTCAAATCACACGTCAATGGTCCACCCCATTGACCAATTCATGCTCAAATGTCTAACCATGGTTACGCGTAATGCCCATGACAAAACGACCAAAATTCCCCCATTGGCAAGGTTTCCACCTATTTTTAGTTGGTGGCTCAGCCCACAAGGATATCCTAAAATAGTATGCGCATACCCACACACCCCTTAGGGTCCACAGAGACATTGAGCACCAACCACCAATCACAATATCTAGTAATCCAACATCAGAAAGAGAATCATACCACAACTCAAATTTGATATATAAATATCAAAGTATTCTCCAAAACATTTCAAGATATTTTCACAAAGAATTTCACAAATCCTTTTTCAAACAACCATTTAAATCGAAGTCAGAATATAACTCTCTTTGAACAACAAAAATGGCAGTAATAGCTCAATCCTGTTTTATGCAACAAAATATGCTTTTTATCAACTCATGGAATATATAATCCACCACGTTTCTCAGAACATGAGTTTAAAATATGAAGAAGAAATAGTGTCACTTACTTGGGAAAAGCCAAAAATCAACTACGATGCTCACTCGAACCAACGCATTCGGATTCCTAACAATTAACGGAAAAACAATATCAAAAGGCCGAGTAAAAAGGATATTCACATAACGAATCGTCTATACTAGGCCTATTTGTCGATAAAACGACACCTATGCGCCACAAAAGCTCTCATTTATCGAAAACCCATCATTTCCCGCTAGGTTGCAGCCCATGTGCCAACTTCGTCACACCATAACCTCCTCCACAAAAATCCGTTTCAAGCCGTCTTACAGTCTTTAGAAAGCTCTCTTAATGTACAACAACAACCCCACCTCAGCCGCCCCAAAACTGTACCGAAAACAACAAAAAAAGAGGCTCGAAGCTACTGTTCGCTACAGTACTAGAATGCGCCCCCAACTTCAAAATTCCGTTCCAGACAAACCGCAAGCTCAAATCACGATCCGTAAGATGCTATTGCTTCACAACATCCCAAAGTACCATTTCTATAAAAATATACAGTTCAACAACTCAAAAATCGGGCTTCACCACACAAATATCCAAGAAATCCGAATTTCGAGCCCTAATTGCAGTGATTGCTTCAAGTAAGTGATTAAAGGCTTCGATTTCTTACCGGCATTGCAAAACATACTTGAGTCGGCTTGATGAGGCGTCCGGATCACGAGCGTGCCAATTTTTTTTTTTCTTTTTCCTTTCTCTTCTTTCTCTCTTCTCCCCTGTTTCTTTCGTTCCCCTGCTTCTGCCCGTGCTCCTCTCTTTCTCTCCCTCTTTCTCTCTTTTTATAACCTAGCCGAAGGTTCCACAATTCTCTTCAGCCTCCCTTTTTGACTTTTCAAACTCTTTGTTTTCCTTTTATTTTATTTTCTTTTAAAGCCCATATATTACATTATCAAGCAAGCTTAGGGTGCGTTTGGGAACGCTTTTGGGAAAAGTCCTTAGCAAAATGCAAAGACCTTTGAGTTTAATGTATTTTCCAAAATGCAAAGTGTGTTTGGTAAAATTGTAGTTTGAAAGCCCATTTGAAGTATCTTTGAGCAAAATTGTGTTTGGAGGAATTATATTTGCAAAGTGCTTTGGTGATAAAAAAAAATTATCAAAAGAAAAATAAATAAAAAATTGACCGGAAGGGCAGATGGCCGGGAAAGGCAAGTGGCCGCCGGACGTCCACTGAAGACCACCGGCGAGGGTCGCCAGACGTCGGGCGACCATTGAAGACCACCGGCGAGGGTCGCCGGACGTCGGGCGACCATTGAAGACCACCGGCGAGGGTCGCCGGACGTCGGGCGACCACTGAAGACCATCACGGAGGGTCGCCGGACGTTGGGCGACCATTGAAAACCATCGGCGAGGGTCTCCGGACGTCGGGCGACCCCGCCGCGACCCAGATCTGGGGCGGCGAGGTCCCCGCGACCTTGCGGCCCCAGATCTGGGTCGCGGCGGGGTCACGCGACCGCGCCGCCCCCGGATCTGGGTCGCGGCGAGGTCGCGCGACCTCCGGCAATCGCCGTGACCAAGATCTGGGGCGGCGAGGTCGCGAGAGGACCTCGCCGCCCTCGGATCTGGGTCGCGGCAAGGTCGGTGACCCAAACCTCGCCGAGACCCACAGCGATCGCCGCGACCCAGACAGGGCGGCGGTCGCACCACTCCCCGGCGACGGTCGCCTGGGCCACCGCAACCATGCCGAGCCGTCGGCGGCCACTCACTCACAGCTTCGAGGAACACATCGTTGGCCTTCAACGGAGAATAAGATGAACAGTACAACAACGAGGGCAAAACCGGAAAAATCGAGAGTAGCTAAGGATATTTTTGGAAGAAAATAAAAAAAAGTGAACAGTGCCACTTGTATGCCGAGAAAGCTGAAAGCCCAAGGCACCCCTTCACCTGCCTTGGGCTTTTAGCCTTGGGGAGGTCAGCATTTCTTCAAGGCAGGTCCAAAATTTTTTCCCAAACACCCAATATTTGGGCAAATGGGCTTTGGGTACCCAAAGGTACTTGGCAAAGCTGGTGCCAAACACACCCTTAATCTCATGTAAGTTTTGAATATTTAATTTTTAACACTAAATTGAACTATCAAACTGGCCCTACGTACTTTTTCCTTTGAAAATCTCTACAAGTCCAATCATCTGTCGATTCTTGATCAATCTGGTCCGGTCCAGAAGGCCTACAAAAATTGCAATTTCCGGGTTTGACCAAAGCATTTTTGTTGGAGGAGGAGGAGGAGGAAGAGAAGTACTAGACCAGTAGTTACTGGGGAAAGTGATGTCTACAAACTACGAAACATGCTGGTTTTTTGTTCGTTGCACATCGGACAAGCGTGTGAAATCAAATGAACTGAAAATTTGAAAATCAGAAGCATGAAGCATTTTCTAGGAAAATTAACAGCGCCTAATTTTCACGGAAAATTAACTGTGTCAATCGCGCCACTGTTTGTACTTGCCGATGTTGCCGTTATGGACTGTCATTCTCTTCTTCGCTTCTCTTTCTTAGATTACTCGAGTAAAAGGATATTAAGGCTCTATTTGTTGTATGGAAAATAAATGATTCGTAAAATATTTTGCTAATGATGATCGCTTACAAAAATGAAAAAAACAAAAAAATATTTTTATTGCTCACGAAAATATTTAGATATAAATTGTTATCGATGATAAAAATATTTTGTATGAACTAATTATTTTAAAGGATACAAGCGATCATTTTTAAGAAAATATTCTCCAAATAATTCATTTTTTGGGAAAAAATGGAGTTGAAATGAGATTTTATAAAATTCTAATTTTGATTAATTTACAACACTTTGGACTTTGCTGTTTTATGTTTTATTAAGGGTTAAATACCATGAAAAACCCCAAAGCGATACACCTGTGATAAATTTATTCAAAACTAATTTCTTGACCACAAAAAACTTAAAAGTGGTATATTTGTAATAAATTTACCCTACATTAATGACAAAAACCACAAAACTAACCTTAAACTGGTACACCCCGAACTCAACAATTTGACAATAAAAGTTAATGGAAACTAATATAAGGTAAATTTGTCGTGGGTATACTAGTTTTGAATTTTTGGTGATCAAAAAATTTATTCGTAATAAATTTGTCACAAATATATTAATTTAGAGTTTTTCGTGGTATTAACCATTTTATTAATATAACTCACTATTTTTGGTTCAAGACTCCGTCCTTTGTTTTATAAAGGATGGTCGATTAGTCCGTGAATCCGTAATATGTATTTGGGATGTGACAATGAGTGTCATCTGTGCGCGCACTTTTCTACTAATTGAATTAATACCCAATCATTTTACCTCCTCGAACACATCTCCTTTAACTCAGGTATTATCCATCTTCAGTTAAATAGAACTCATATTTCCATAATTCCCAAAGTTCTAAATCCTGAAAGTTTGTCTCAATTTTAGACTATTAGTTTGTGCAACTTTGCTTATGAGATCATTTCAAAGGTAATGGCTAATCGTTTAAAACCTTGGCTCCATGAGATTATTGTTGTTGTTGACACCTAATTTTTATTCGATGCGTCGTTGAAAAGTGAAAAAATCGAGATTTTGATTTCTTATTGTAAAAAAATGTCGTTTTTCATTTTTTTTCTTTTGCATTATTGTTTTAAAGTAATTTCTAGTTTATTTTCAAGAAAAACTTGAAAAGTTAAACGGTTGACGTTCAGGTTGACTTTTTGATTAACCCTTTAACCAAAAGTCAACCCCAAGTCAAAAATTGACTTTTTATCTGAAATCGTTTTATTTAGCTTTAATTTCACTTTTGTCAAATCAATTTCTCAAAAATTCAAAAATTTAATCAAATAATTAACATTATAGGAAAAGTCAACTAAATGTTTGACTTTTGGTCAAACTTTTGACCAAAAATATGGAAAAAATAAAAAAATGAACAAATACATTTCTTTTAATGCCAATTTGAATTTTGTGGCTAAAATTTCATAAAATCTATTTAAGAACCTTGATTTCTGAATTTTTCAGTTTTAGGTTCTAAATCGACCAAAAATAAAATTATTTTTTATTCTAGTCATAATTAGGTATAGTTCATTCTTTGACATTTGGTTTAGGGACCATCTGAAATCTGCTTGTACATTCAATTTTGCGATTTATCGAGTTCTAAATTGCATTCAAAGCACTCATGGTTTTGACTCGTTATTTTTCATGACAATCATTCAATTAGATCAATAAAAGACCCTTAGATCATGTTCATGAGGTTTGATTAGCTTAATTGTACTTTAATTGACCAATTTCTTCTTAAATAGGGCAAAATTCCTTTTCAATTTAGTCCTTTAGGGATCAAATTGCATAAGTTTTGGACCCATAGGGAAATGGTAAGAACCGGACCAAACCGATCAAGAACCGGTCAAAATCCGGCTGAACTGAATCGAACTAGTCTGATCGGTCTAACTTGTCGCGGGTGGGGCAGGCTAGTTTGGCCCCTTGTCGGCTGGTTCTTGACCTCTGACGACCAGTTCTGGAATTCTCTCAATGCCAATTTCATTTTTGCACTTGCAATTTCTTGAAATTTTACAGGTTGACCCTCAAATTTCGTCAAATTGTAAATTAACCCATAAACGGATATTTCGATGCAATTCTCGGTTTTGGCTCAGGTTTTTGCAAATAAAACCCACTATATCAATTACTTGACACATTGAGATCACGATAGTCTTCAAAATCGAATTTTGATTGTTGGATCAAAATCGACTATCGGATTGAACCAACGGCTGAAATTGCTTAATTTGGGGAGTATATAAGGCAAATATTCCCTCCATTGTTTTTGGGGGGGAGGGGGGCTTCATTATGCACGAAATCACTCACTCACACACCCTCTCTCTCTCTCTCTCTCTCTCTCTCTCTCTCTCTCTCTCTCTCTCTCCATCTCTTTTCTTTTTTTGCCGCCAACAAATTAGATCTATGACATCCTGAATTTTATCAACCCTATAAGTGTAATCGGACTGTTATGAGCTTGGATTATTTTAAAGTGGGCCAGATGACAAGCCTGATGGACTGTGGGGAAAGTATGGGCTTAAGTAGTTAATGGGCCACACGAAGATATCGAGCATGGGCTTGATCGGTCAAAGGATAGGATATGGACTTGGGCTTGGCTTGAAGCGGGCCAAGAGTCGAGTTCATTAAAATTGTGAGTTAAGTCTAGTGGGTCGTGAAATGTCGTGGGATGAGCCCGGTGGGCCAGAGATGGGTATTTAGGCTCAAACGCTTTAATTTTTGATTAAGTTTATAGATTACCATTATGAGGGATTTAATTAGAAATTTTATTAAAAAACTTATAAGCGATTGTAATTCTATTATCGAACAATAATTTTAGTAATTTCTTGTGATTAATTTTGGTTTGTATCATAGATTAGCGTTGAGACATTAACGTGTTGATTCGATTCGTGTGAACTCATAGATTCGTATAGTTACGAGAGGATAAATTTTTTTGTAGATTTGAAACGAAACTAAGTAGAAGACATTAGAAACTAATAGACTAACTAACGATACGGATTAGAAGTTAACCATTCTCAAGCGCCGGGTGTCAACCATGAAGAAGAATGCATGCATGGGAGCCATGACACTCATCTCTTCCCTCTCGGTTTCTCCCCAACCCGAAGCCTTCAGAGGAGACATCATTATTATCCCTTTCTAATGATTACTTCTCTTCTTGGGATTTAAAATAAAATCTACACACATATTTGATTTTTTCCTTAGAACTCACGCTATTCTCTTCTCCCCAATACAGACCCAAAATTCTCTCTCCATTTTCTTCTTCCTCCCTCTCTCTTTCGTGACTTGCACAGGAAAAGAACTCAGTGACTTCAGCTTCTTCTTCTTCTTTTTGCGCGCATTTGAGGGCAGAATTCTGAAGAGCAGCGAGCTATTAGCGAAGCCGAGCCACCAATAAGGAAATAATGAGGTCCTAAACTAGAATTTATTTGCTGTTTGTTGAGGGAACTTGCGGAGCATGCTAAATGGTGGAAGATTAAGTTTGATGCTTCTGTCTTGAGATGGAATAGGTTAGATGGGCACTCAAATGAAGCTGTTGGTCTTTGCATGTGATGATCGGGGTTTGGATGGTCAAAGAATCGAGTGCGAGAGAGCTGAGTTGGTCGAGTTGGTGGGTAGACAACTGTTGAGTAACAGATGGGTGTTGCACGTTGCTTTTGAGGGGTCGAGACGTGAATACCAGCCTTGAGTTGAGCTGTGGGTTGCTGTGTGTAGTCAATGAGCTAATGCGATCACTTTTGGGTTCTGTCGGAGAGGTGTCGAGGTACTAAAAGAGGTTGTATATGAACTAAATAATCTGATTTAGCTGTAGATGGGGACAATGGCTTGGGATGTTCTGTTTGGGAAAGACAGACAGAAAATTTCTATTCTGCATCACTTGGGGTCTTAAAGGTGTAGTTAAAGGAAATGACTAATTTTCTTTAGAGCGCACCAACTATTTTAGGCTTTGACTACTAGTTGTAGAGATTTTCTTGTGAAAATGTGCTAGTGAGAACATTCTCCCTTAAAACAGCAAACTAACCTGCAGAAAATAGTAGAATCATAGGTAGTTCTATGGATGTTAAGAAATTTTCTAGATGGAGTTGGACCTTAAACCCTTCATGTAAGTTGCAGGACACATCTTTAGGAACAACATATCAAAATTTGAGAACAAATGGTCGAGATTTGGGTAGTGAAACGATCCTTCTCCAGTAGGCACTTAATTTGGAAGTTGCTGCAGAATTTAGGGGTAAAGAAAGAAAATTACTACTCTTTATACAATGAGATATATGCTTAGGTTTCTTCACAAAAAATGTTAATCTATGTCTCTTTTATAACATACTAAAATTTCGTAGTATTTCGATGAGATTTGATGCACTTTCTGCTTCTGTGATTGAATCTGCCCGTGTCAACTTGTATCCTGCCTTGATCCGAGATTGTGCAATGGATGCTGTGTCATGCCCCAATCCTCCGAGCGTGTGCCCATCCCTCTACGGTCGATGAAATAGCGATGTCCCAAGATGCGTTGCTGACCCATTTATTTTAATGTGCATGTGGAAGCAAATAAATAATCCCCAGACGATAGCAAGATGGGATAGGAAAGTAGGACCATAAATTTTTAAAAACAAACCACACCTTTATATACATATTGTTGACACCTCAATTTTAACTAGGTTAATTTTATTTTATTAAGTTTTTATTTTATTTCGGATAAATAAGATAATTAAAAAAAAAACCAAAAACAGCAAAGCAAAGCAAAAGAAAAACAAAAAAAGAGCAGCCTTTGTATGGCCCCTCGGCCCATTTCGTCTCAGCCTAGCCCCCCCACTTCTTCTTCTTCCTCGCGCAGTTGCAGCGCACGCGCAGAGGGCGCTACACCGGAGCGGAGGGGAGGAGCAACAATGGCGCACGTGGAGCAGGGGGCGGCTGGCATCGGATAAGAACGTGGGAGGGGCAGCTGGCGTTGGATGGGACGCTGGTTCGGCCGGCGGAGGCCGCTTGGTGCACGGGGACCGGCGGTCGAAGCTCCGTCGACCGGCTGCTCCCTCGCCTATAAATAGGCCCCCGTTTCCGTTGTCGAAGGGGCACGCCAGAAAATCGCGAGCTTGGAAGCTTCCTCCTGAGAGACTTCGGAGGAGGTTGAAGAGCGAGCGAGAGGAAGGCGAGTGAGAGAGAACTCGGGTTGCGAGTTCGGTTGACCTCCCACTGAGAGACTTCGGGGGAGGTTGCCGGCGAGCGAGTCCGAGGCGGTCAGATCCGGCCGGTGGAGGCTCGGGTCTGGCCGGAGGGGAGAGAGTACGAGCGAAGAGGAAGCCCAGATCTGCGAGGAGCGAGAGCAGAGAGAGGAGAGAGATCGAAGCCGCGAGCATTCAAGCTTCCCCCGAGAGACTTCAGGGGAGGCTCGACGCTCGCGAGCCCAGATCAAAGGGAGGGAGCAGAGTTTGGGCACCCTCCGCCGTAGCTGCCGCCGTCGCCACCATTCGCCGTTCAAGCTGCCGTTCACGGACAGGTAAAGTACCGCCGCACCACGTCCTCCTGCCGCTGCCGCCCTCCGTTCGTGTCACTGCCGTCGCCACCGCTGGGATGCCCCAACCCTGGAAGAATACAACATCATCACTGGAATGCCTCTTGAGAAAAAGCTCGTCAAGCCATCAACCGGCGCCCTCCTGTGGCGCGGGTTGGCGCGACTTTTAGGAATTGAAATCCATGTCATGAAGCAAATTCTTGAAAACAACCATAATGTATGCCCTTTAGAATTCGTGAATGCATGTTTTCAAAACCAGCCTATGACCCGAAAAAGTGAGATTTTCCTCCTGGCTTTTTTCGGGCTCATCGTTTTCCCCCATCAAAGAAATGCCATAAGTCCTGAGATGGCATGGATAGTTGATCAAATCTTGAGAGGAGGAAATTATGTCAACATGATTTTAACTGAAACATTCTTGTCTTTTTATCGTTTTAAAGACAACTCGGAAAAAATCATGCGAGCATCTCCTGAAATTTTACAAGTCTGGTTCTTTTCTCACCTAAGCGAATTTCGAGACTTCATGCGATCATCTAAAACGAATGCTTTTGAAAACCCATTACAAAAATTTATGGTTTTAGGACCATACATTCCCAATCAAAGTTGTTTAAATTGGGTAAACTTCCTAAGAGACCCGGCTCCTGAGGCATTCCAATGGTGTGCTGGTTGGTTCCATGAAAAGAGAGCTCGCTTCGCTTACAAGCGCTGTCTCTCAATTCCGTTGCTCGGCCTCACCGGCGCCATTCTCTATCACCCTTATTGAGTGGCACGACAATATGGAGCCCTTTAGGAGATCCCACCACCTCTCAACAGGAAGATCTCTTTAGTTCTTTTCAACACAAGTAGTGACTACGCATTCGAAGTTTCTACCACTTAGGAAGCTTGGGACAAGTGCCATCGTAAAAGGATCGTGGTACCTGAAGGGCTTGAGGGAGAAGAAAAAGCCCACCACGCCTCCATGTCCTACATCCATAACCATCGCATCCCGAAAAGATGGAAGCCATTAGTCCCTCACTCGATCAGCGAGAGCAGCCAACACGAGCAAGTAGAGCTCATGGAGAGGGATTTGGGAATGGACTGGATGCACACCTCAGAGCCAGCCCAAGGAAGCAGGCGTCCTCGCAAGAACAAGGCTCCCCGTCACATATAAATTAGCAATCATGTGCCCCTTAGTGTTAATATTATGAAGGTTTTGTCCCATTGTTTAGGGACTTTTGTTTAAAGTCTAGTATTTCATTCTGTCTTTTCAATTGCAAGTTCTAGATGTCAGAAGTCTGCGGTCTATAAAATCCTCTTTTGATAAATAAGAAAGCAGTTAGACCATTGCCATGGGTCAATCTTTGTTTACTGTCGTGTTCATTCATTGTTTTCAACACGAGCAGGTAATTATGAATCGCCAGCCACCAATCACTCGCGAATGGCCTCATACAATTGGGCCCGATCAGAATGATGTACAAAATCGCCTCATTAACATTGAAGACGGCGTAGGACAGATGTCCATTGTCCTTCAACAACTCTCGAGACAAATGAAATCCACTCAAGCTGAGCCCAACTCTATAGTTGCCTCAAACACCGTCATGACACCTGCAAATTTGCCAGAAAATAGCCAGTACCATAGACAGTTTGAAAAGATCATGAAAAAGTTAAGCCAGCTGCAGGAGCAGAATCCCATGGACCTGTCCAATTACGCCGGCATTGAGATTCCTGAAGAGCTCAAAGCACCTGAATGCGAAAGGTATGCTGATACCCCCCGTCTAGAGACTTACTTACAGGCCTACCTGGTTCGAAGGATGATTCAATCGTACCAATCGAGCTTGACTGGCCCTGTCTTGCGATGGTACATTGTCAGGAAGATTAGTCCCCTTAAAACCTGGAGGGAACTAATTCATGTTTTTCACAAAGAGTATAATCTTGACATCACCCTACCCTACGAAGAGCCGATGATCGCGGAGCACAAGGAACCGTTAGTCGCTGAGATAGGAGAAGAGCATGTCAATGAAGCCTTGCATGATAAATGGGCAGCTGAACAACACCCTGTTACTGGAAAATTTCCCACTAGGAAAGGCAAGGAGCCTTTGTACGAGATCAAAGACACAGAGTCTGTTCAAGACCGGGGCACGACAAGACAACTCCCCAAGCTTACTCCAAGAGCTAGGGTTCAAAGAATACCAACCCTTATCAACTTGGGAAGTGAATCAGACAGTGAAGCTCTAGTGTCTTTCACTCCCCTTGACAGAATCGAACCGGTGAAGCGCAGGGCCTTACTCAAAAGGTCTGGACCAGGGGCCAAGAAAAGAAAACCTAAGCAGATCAATACAGCACCTGCTGACGAGCCACCGCACCAAGGCTTCGAGCATTCCCAAGAATACAGCTTTGAAGGCTACAATCCCCTAGAGTACAACCCTGAAGACTTCCCGGCTCCAGAATACAATCCCAAGGACTTCCAGCGTTATTTCGACAATGAAACTGACGATTCATCGTATAACTATTTCCTACTCTCATCCGGGGATGAAGGCCCGTCAGAAGAGGAAGCATACGTCTTTATCCGCCCCGATCCTAACAAAGTACTAAGCTCTTCCTCTGACCATGAGGGTAGCTTCAATACTTCATCCTCATTCGGAAATTTTGACCCAGAAGAAAGCAATGGGGTAATCTCGATAGAGTCCAGCTTCCCTGAAATAGAAAAATTCACCACTACAACAGATATGCAGTGGGAAAACCATTGGCCTAACCAAGATACATCAAGCCCGTCTTGCCCTCGTAGGATCATGAGCCCCATAGAAATGTGGATACCCAATCTCCGCAAGTATAACGGCACAGCTTGTCCCGTGGCCCACTTGCAGTATCTCCATGCGGAAATGAGTCGGTACTATGGCTCGATGTCGTTCACAACTCAGGCATTCCAAGAAACTCTTACGGGGTCTGCATTGCAATGGTTTATCACAACGAACATTTATCTTCTAAAGGATTGGAATGAGCTGACTTCCACATTCTTGCATCAGTACCAAAGCCAGATCGGAACTGAACTGCCTTGTGAGAGCTTGGCTCACTTCACAAGAAAACCAATGGAAGATTTCCGAGCATACACAGGGAGGTGGAGGGCTTTCATGATGCAAACCCACCCTCAACTGGCTGAAGAGGAGTTAATGAAGCAGTTCATAGAAGTTTTGTCCTGCAAGCAGCGCTGTTGGCTGCGTGGGTTACACTTCCGTAACTTCAACGAGGTAGTCATCACATGCGAATACTTCGAGTCTACTGAAGGCAAGGAATTCAAAGACGCTTAGCTTCAAGACCAGCACTATCAAAGCGCTCCTTTACACAGGGGTTTTCATGAGTTTTACTTGTTTTTATAATTTCATGTTTCTCATCTTATCTAGTGTACTACGGTTGTATTTTCCATTCCAAGTACTCTATTGTACAGTTGTAATATTTTGTTTTAAGAACATGAGGCGGTACTCCAAACCAGCCCGGTGATGCTATCCAACCATGAAAAAAAAATATATCATCCAAGGAGAATACTGAGGGCTGGGCTTCCTCATGCTTTTTCTCCCCTAAAGATGCATTTTGAAAACAAAAAAAAAAATATTTCATCACCCAAAAGCTTTTGTCAAAACAAGATGATAAATTTAAGCACGTTTGTCTTTCTAACCCTCTCACTTTATGTTTCAGAACATCACCCCCTTTGACCTAGTGTGACTAAGGGACATTTGAACCTGACACATCATGTGAACTCGCCAAGTTCAAAAGCACTCTTCCAAGAAAGCGGGGGCAAACAGAAAGGATCATCACGCTTCAAAATGGTAAATCCTATTCCCTGAACATAATGTCGAAAATGACATCCTCTCTCTTCCATCTACAGGAGACGAAGGATGGGATGTAATAGGCACATGCATATTATCAAACTTAAAGCATGCATAGCATGATAACTCGAGGCAGGATGTCGTGAGTCCATCAACGGGACTTCCAGCTTCGACAAGCCCAGAAGCACAAGGAGGGGATCTTTTCTCTTTCTTTGAATTGGCTACTGTCGACAGGGAAGAAATCCAGACAGTTGAAGCAGTCTCTAGCCTGTATTCAAAATGAGGACCTAGAAACCTGACTTCCTATTCAGACGCATGCTCTCGCAAGAAGTAATTGCCATAAGAGAATTAGAGGTTTTGATTGTCCATCTCAGATTCCATAGAAGCTTGAGGTACATGACTTTTGCCCAATGATGCTATAGTTAAAGACAGAAGGAGAAATTCCACAGAAGGAAGGCGTTGAAGATGAACCAACGACCGGCAATCATGCATACATGGTCACAAGTGAGGAAGGCCAATCGAAAGAAATGTCAAACTATGCCAAGAAGAAAAGGCTGTCATCGACATTCAAACATCATTAGGAGTCAGCAAATACAAACTTTGGAGAAGAGTAATTTGGTATCGTTTCCAATACTCCCCCCTCTTTGAATTCACTTTTGACATATTCCCCCTATTGGCAGGAAGCACCAGGATTCAAGAGCCAAATTTGATGGTTAGGCAAATCAATATTGGCCAAGCTAGTACATGGAAATGACCTACATCAAATTTACTTGGTTTCGTGTAAAAAGACATGTCATCCATGAGCCAATTCAGAGAATAATTGACCTAATGACGCAAGGGACATAGGACTTCGTGTCCCCCTCTCACTTCAGGTTCACCCAATCATCTGCAAACCAGTGAAGGGTAAAGTTGTATCGATTCCAGTTATTCGACTCTTGAAAGAGTTCATGACTAACACATTCCCTCTTGTTTGTTGCAGGATCATCTGACTGTCAAAAACAAAGATAACAAATCAATGAGAGGCATGACAAACTCTCCTAAGCAAAATGGCGTCTCAAGTATTGCCAAAGCAAATGACAGAAAATCTTCAGGCCTCAACTCACATTTAATTTTGACCAAACTAATTGATCTACTTGTACATCTTCTCTTCTGCAGGGGCAAAAGCAGAGATGCCCGAGCAGATTCCCAACCCCGATCGATCATTCATGTGTCATATTCCTAATCAATAGGGACAACCATCGACGTCCATTTGCAAATAACCCTTTTGATGTTCAAAATCTAACATATTTGGAAACACCATTATGTTAACTCTTAAAGTTGTCAATAGGGTCTTTTTTGAGTCAAAACCATTCACTTGTTTTAAGTTCAAACTCTATCATATTCAAAATGTGGCATGCCATTTCCAGATGAATTCTGCATGATGATTTCGTCTGTCTAAGTCACTGATTCCACTGAGGATTATTAGAATAGACAGCTAAGTGAAGAATACAAGATTAATTGAGCATGCTGGATGAGGTACGTCAGAATGATGAAAGGCAAGCCATATCCTACACACAGTCCCCCATCTATACACTTGTGAGATGAGTGCAGAAGATTCCATGGCTGCAGGGTAAAGAGTTCTCTCGCGAATGGTACGATAACCAAAATAGTGAGAGGCATTCCATCGCTCACCCCATTGAGCCCCATACACTGACAAATTCCTGCTATGCTCCTGTCAAAGAACTACCCCACACTGGGACAAGTCGAAAGCAAGTCAACATCACAAGGTGAGAATAGAGATAGAAATTTTCTTGCTCGCACTTGCATCAATCTTTGGGTGTCTTTATTGCATATGAACACTCGCGTTAATTTAAGTGCCCTAGAATGACGAAGAGCAATTCTTTCTTTATGCACTTGTATCTATTGTACAACTCAATTGAGTCTGTAAATTCACCCTCACATGGAGGCAAAACAAAAGTTACTACCATTTAAACAGCATAGCTTGGAGCGCCTACTGAAGATGAAGACTCAAGAGTCTAATAACGGTGCTTCGATTGAATTTGTCGAGATCAGCTCTCAAGCAACAAGAATGAAAAAAACATGGGCATAAAAAAGCAGTGTACCTGATAAAAGCAAGGTCAATGCCCATAAATGAAGAACTGGAATAAAAATAGGGGCATGAAAAAGCAGTGTGCCTGGTAAAAGCAAGGCCAATGCCCCCCAGTCAAAAATGCAGCCAAGAAAATGTTGTTGTGGTCCATAGAACCTCCATTTGACAGTAAAAAAAGACTGGTGACAAATGCCAAGGCAATCACCAGCACTACATTTTTACACATGAATCAAGCTTACGTTGCATCCCATTGTAAAAGTCTCTTCAGACTAGGGGCACTTCAATTAACGTAGGATTTCATATGTCTATAAGCATCGCTTGAAGAAGTACGAGCAAGATTACTCTATCTCTTTTCGCAGGATTCTTGACTTGTAAACCCGGAGATGATCATGCAACATTTTCGTCCATCAGCTTCAACCTTGATGGTCCCCTTCAATGAGCCACTGACTAAGAACTCATCACAGTTTCAACAAAGACCTCTCACATTGGTAAAGTCGTACCATTTACGAGAATACTCAGACCCCTGCTGACATGATGATAATGAGATAGTGTGGTCCTTATGAATCCTGCATCAATGGTCAGGATAGCCTTTTCCATGAGAGTGAGCGGAAAGTCTTTTCAGACTGAAAGTCCCTCATCTGGCATGCTCGAAGCATCTATATTCCGAATAAATGTTGTCTTTCAAAATCTTCCCTAGTGGAATTCAAATGATACAAAACTGACAAAATTATCATGCATGAATCTCATTTGAGCTCATGAATTTATAGCATATACAATCATGTGTGCATATTGTGCAAATAGTAGACATATTCTCAGAAATCAGAGATATTGCCAAGTAAGCATACCCCTGTCTCCGTTTGTCTTAAAGTACCTATCACTGTCTAGGTACTCTCTTCTTGACACTCGACCTATTCGAGTTGTCCCTGGAGTTTCGATTCTTACTGGTATCTTAGCATCCCATTGTCTTTGAGTACCGGCCACGGTTCGGATACTCCCTTTTCCCGACACTCGACCTGTCCGAGTTGTCCTCAGAGTATTGATACTTGCGACTGTCCAGGTATCCATTTGTCTTAAGGTACCTATCACTGTCCAGGTACTCTCTTCTTGACACTCGACCTATTCGAGTCATCCCTTGAGTTTGGGTGCTTGCAATTGTCTCAGTATCCCATTGTCTTTGAGTACCGACCACCGTCCGGATACTCCTTTTTCCTGACACTCGATCTATTCGAGTTGTCCTCAAAATATTGATACTTGTGACTGACCAAGTATCCCTTTATCGTTGAATACCTACTGCTGTCTAGGTATCCCTGCTGTCTTTGAGTACCGGCCACCGTCCGGATACTCCTTTTTCCTGACACTCGATCTATTCGAGTTGTCCTCAAAGTATTGATACTTGTGACTGACCAAGTATCCCTTTATTGTTAAATACCTACTGCTGTCTAGGTATCCCCATATCGTCAAGTATCCACCGTTGTCCAGGTACTTCCTTTTCATGGCACTCAACTTGCCCAAGTTGTCCCCAAATAATAGCAGCTGTTCCAGCATTCCACTGCTTTGTATGCCTGCGATTACCCAGGTATGCTCTCTTATCATCATGATACTTGGACCTACCTGAGTGGCCCCAGATCATATCATTAAATACTTGTGTTCATCCAAGTATTCCAGTACCTTGTACACCTGTGGCTATCCAGGTGTTCCACCCCTTTTAAGTGCCTGCGGCAATCCAGGTAAGCCTCGTGCTACATTCAAATTCTCATTACCAGGAGGTGAGAGACCTTCACGAATATCCCAGGTACGTCCTCGATATTCCCATTTACCAGGAGGTGAGAGACCTTCATGAATATCTCAGGTACGCCCTCGATATTCCCAATTACCAGGAGGTGAGAGACCTTCACGAATATCCTAGGTACGTCCTCGATATTCCCATTTACCAGGAGGTGAGAGACCTTCATGAATATCTCAGGTACGCCCTCGATATTCCCAATTACCAGGAGGTGAGAGACCTTCACGAATATCCCAGGTACGTCCTCGATATTCCAATTACCAGGAGGTGAGAAACCTTCACGAATATTCGGGGCACGTCCTCGATATTCCCATTTACTAGGAGGTGAGAGACCTTCATGAATATGCGAGGCACGCCCTCGATATTCCCAATTACCAGGAGGTGAGAGACCTTCACGAATATCCCAGGTACGTCCTCGATATTCCCCTTTACCAGGAGGTGAGAGACCTTCACGAATATCTCAGGTACGCCCTCGATATTCCCAACTACCAGGAGGTGAGAGATCTTTATGAATATCCAAGGTACATCCTCGATATTCCCAATTACCAGGAGCGGGTGAGAGACCTTCACGTATATGCAAGACCCATCCTCGATATTTCCACACGAATATCTCAGGTACGTCCTCGATATTCCATGCACCAAGAGTTTGTACCTGTGATCGTCCAGGTACCCCTCCGATGCTTGTGATCATCCAGGTATCCCCCAAGAGTTTGTACTTGTGATCGTCCAGGTACCCCTCCGATGCTTGTAATCATCCAGGTATCCCCCAAGAGTTTGCACCTGTGATCGTCCAGGTACCCCTTCGATACTTGTGAATGTCCAAGTATCCCCCAAGAATTTATAATTGTGATCATCCAAATACCCCTTCAATGCCTATGGTCAGCCAAATACCCATTTCGACGCATGCGAAGGCCCAAACATCCTTCATGTTAGTACTTGTGAATATCCAGGTACTCTTTGATATGCTTGTGAATGTCCAGGTATCTTCTAGAACAGATGCCCTGAGAAAGGTCGGCGCATCCTCCCGAGAAAGGTCGGGTTCCAACTGGTGTCTTTGACAGAAGTCAGACACCCCACAAATCGATGCCCTGAGAAAGGTCGGCGCATCTTCCCGAGAAAGGTCGGGTATCAACTAGTGTCTTCGACGGAAGTCAGACGCCCCACAAATAGATGCCCTGAGAAAGGTCGGCCCATCCTCCCGAGAAAGGTTGGGTTCCAACTGGTGTCTTCGACGGAAGTCAGACGCCTCACAAACAGATGCCCTGAGAAAGGTCGGCGCATCCTCCCGAGAAAGGTTGGGTTCCAACTGGTGTCTTCGACAGAAGTCAGACGCCCCACAAATCGATGCCCTGAAAAAGGTCGACGCATCTCCCGAGAAAGGTCGGGTATCAGCTGGTGTCTTCGACAGAAGTCAGACACCCCACAAATCGATGCCCTGAGAAAGGTCGGCGCATCCTCCCGAGAAAGGTCGGGTTCCAACTGGTGTCTTCGACAGAAGTCAGACACCCCACAAATCGATGCCCTGAGAAAGGTCGGTGCATCGTCCCGAGAAAGGTCGGGTTCCAACCAGTGTCTTTGACAGAAGTCAGACACCCCAACAAAACAGATGCTCTGAGAAAGGTCAGCGCATCTCCCGAGAAAGGTCGGGTACCAACTGGTGTCCTCGATACAAATCAGGCACCCACAAATGAGATGCCCTGAGAAAGGTCGGTGCATCTCCCGTCAAGGCGACCGAAGAAAGGTTCGGGTCCTAGAAAAATCTTGGATTGTTTTAACAGGTGACCGAAGAATGGTTCGGGTCCTGAAGGAGCAATCTCCCGTCAAGGCGACCGAAGAAAGGTTCGGGTCCTAGACAAATCTGATTACTCCAACAGGTGACCGAAGAATGGTTCGGGTCCTGGAAGAGCAGTCTCCCGTCACGGCGACTGAAGAATGGTTCGGGTCCGAGACAAACCACTGATTACTCCAACAGGCGACCGAAGAATGGTTCGGGTCCTGGAAGAGCAGTCTCCCGTCAAGGCGACCGAAGAAAGGTTCGGGTCCTAGACAAATCATTGATTGTTTTAACAGGTGATCGAAGAATGGTTCTAGCCCTGGAAAAACAACCTCCTCATATCACCAGGTAAGATGACGCCTTGATACTTGCCAAAACTCGGGGTTCACACCCTATCTCACTCACTCTCGGTAAGTAACTACAGGTATCTTCTTATCTGTCTTAGTATATGTAAAGTTATATTGCTCTTTAGAATAATAAGTTCCAAATAAAATATAATCTATTATGCATGCATGGATAAAATTGAGGTATTAGTCTGTCTTTGAATGCAACCTCTGCAAGCTCACCTTCAAAGAGGGGCAGCTGTTGACACCTCAATTTTAATTAGGTTAATTTTATTTTATTAAGTTTTTATTTTATTTCGGATAAATAAGATAATTAAAAAAAAAAACCAAAAACAGCAAAGCAAAGCAAAAGAAAAACGAAAAAAGAGCAGCCTTTGTATGGGCCCTCGGCCCATTTCGTCTCAGCCCAGCCCCCCCACTTCTTCTTCTTCCTCTCGCAGTTGCAGCGCACGCGCAGAGGGCGCGACACCGGAGCGGAGGGGAGGAGCAACAATGGCGCACGTGGAGCAGGGGGCGGCTGGCATCGGATAAGAACGTGGGAGAGGCAGCTGGCGTTGGATGGGACGCCGGTTCGGCCGGCGGAGGCCGCTTGGTGCACGGGGACCGGCGGTCGAAGCTCCGTCGACCGGCTGCTCCCTCGCCTATAAATAGGCCCCCGTTTCCGTTGTCGAAGGGGCACGCCAGAAAATCGCGAGCTTGGAAGCTTCCTCCTGAGAGACTTCGGAGGAGGTTGAAGAGCGAGCGAGAGGAAGGCGAGTGAGAGAGAACTCGGGTCGCGAGTTCGGTTGACCTCCCACTGAGAGACTTCGGGGGAGGTTGCCGGCTAGCGAGTCCGAGGCGGTCAGATCCGGCCGGTGGAGGCTCGGATCTGGCCGGAGGGGAGAGAGTACGAGCGAAGAGGAAGCCCAGATCTGCGAGGAGCGAGAGCAGAGAGAGGAGAGAGATCGAAGCCGCGAGCATTCAAGCTTCCCCCGAGAGACTTCAGGGGAGGCTCGACGCTCGCGAGCCCAGATCAAAGGGAGGGAGCAGAGTTTGGGCACCCTCCGCCGTAGCTGCCGCCGTCGCCACCATTCGCCGTTCAAGCTGCCGTTCACGGACAGGTAAAGTACCGCCGCACCACGTCCTCCTGCCGCTGCCGCCCTCCGTTCGTGTCACTGCCGTCACCGCCGCTGGGACGCCCCGTCCCCCTCCCTCGGCGCCGCGAATCGGGAACCCTAGGGTTCCCGATTTTCCGGGTCGTGGCCTCGGGTCATCGGATCGGACCCGGGCCACGAACCGGGTAGGGTTTCCGCGTTCTGAGGTCGGGTTGAAATCGGGTCAAAATCCGGGTCGGACCCGGGTAGGGTTCCGCTAGAAGCCCGTGTCGTCGGGCCGGGTCGGGCGTCCCCGAACGCCCGGCCACGGCGTCGTTTTTGATTAAAAAAAAAAGAAAAAAAAAGAAAAGAAAAAGCCGAAAAATCCGAGTCGGGCCCGCGTTGCGGGCCCATCCGCGATTGGGTCGCCGGCCCGGGTCGGACCCAACCCGCGGATCTGACCCGGGTCGGTTTTATTTTATTATTTTAATATAAAATAATAAATATTTTATTTTCAAAAAAAAATCATAAGTATTTTATTTTCAAAAAAATATTAAAAAAATGTTTTAATTTTCAGAAAATCGAAAAATATTAAAAATTGTTGAAAAATGTTTTATTTTCTAAAAAATTCGAGAAAAATCAAAAATATAATTTATTTTCCAAAAATATCAAGAAATATTAAAAATATTTTATTTTTCGAAAAATAAAAAAAAATCAAAAATATTTCATATTTTCCAAAAAAGGCCAAAAATTCAGAAAAAGCCAAAAAGAGTTGTATTTTTCCAAAAAAATACCAAAAATACCAAAAAATTCCTTTTATGTCCAAAAAATGAGAAAAATACTCAAAAAAATGTTTTTCCTCCAAAAAATGCATGGAAAATCTCTCAAAAATCCAAAAAGCCTTAGGGTTTAAACAAGATTAGGTACCGAAAGGGCATTAGTGATTAACTAGTGTAATCAAGTCCCCGATCCTAATTTCTCTTGTTGCGCAGGAGTGAGTATTTCTCCCGATACTTCACTTGGGTTTCTAATCAACCCACCCCAAATCGATTAGTGGCGACTCCATTTTAAAAATTGATTTATAGGTTAAAAACTCAAACTATTAAAGTCGTGAATTGGTGGATTTGGGAGAGTCCAGGCATAATTAAAATTAGCCGAGCCATTAGCCTCCTTAGGCGCTCGTACCCGATTGCGGGCGCCGAAAAAAGAGAGGTCGCGACACATATATCAACCCAAGTTTTATACACAACCATTCGATACACACACATGCGCGCGCACACACACACACAAGGGCTGCCAGACAAGGGGGGTTTTCCAAAAGACTACAGGCACACTAGGCATTCGAGTCTTCATCTGAAAACACTAGGGGTTTTGGATCTGGCGGGCTCAAGTCCTCCACCAAACCGCCAGGAGGATTTGCTGTGCCTTTCCCAAAAGTGACCTCCAGCACAAAAAGAGGTATATCAAATTCCGGTATGGGGCCCTCTCTCTGTCCATCTTGCTCTTGATAGTACCATGATCGGTATCGATGGGTTATCCTGTGGGGTAAACTTGCATCAACCCAAACCACAGACTCCACGAGAGCGTATTCCCATCCCCTAGGGTCCCTAGGTAGCGGAATATAAGTTACCTTTTTTGTGACCTGCCTCGGTCGTCCAAAATGCTCAGGAGGAGCGGCCATCTAAGGTCCTGAAAATTGTTATCCCATAACGGGGTGAGACAACGTCTCATCAAGTTCAATCCCCTAAGCTCTGACTAGGAAGGAAATACGCCCCAAGGGCTGCCTAAGCACAAACACAAGATAGAGGGCTTACCTTTATCTTAGTTCCTTCCTGCAAGTCAATTTAATTCATAAACTCAACCAATTATTTCAATTCATCAAATCCTCAAATTAGATTGAATCATCGATCAATCGACTTAGTCGATTACATGTTATCACGATATTCTTTTGGTTGGCCCAATCAATACTATCTATAAAGTCCGATTGTATCGGGATTGCTTACTCTAAGCTGATAATAGATAGTATAGCTTGCGCTAAGCTGATAAATAGTATAGTGCTTGCTCTAAGTTGACATATTAGAGCTCATAGGTTGATATAGTATACCGCCAATACTTACTTTAAGATGATAAATAATATTGCTCACTTTAAGCTGATAAGGCATATTGCTCGCACTAAACTGACATATCAGAGTCCATAAGTTGATATATTATACCGGTATACTACTCACTTTAAGTTGATATATCAAGCTCGTGGGCTGATATGGTATACCACCCTAACTATATAACCTATTCATCATTTTTATCATATTTGATAAAAAATAGCTGTATGTGGGTATACGGTCGGCCTTATCCAAAACACAATATTTTCACTTTTGAACATCCCACCTATTTCAGCATTCCCAAAATATATTTTTGGCGCTATAGACTGACGTTCGGGAATTTTTCAATTAATTATTAAAATTATCAATTTTTGGGATAATTACCAACAATCACCAATCACACTCAATTTGCACAAAATAACAGTCAATTAAATAAGCATATCACACCATTGAAATCAGCACAAAATTCCGGTCACCGGCTATCCCGATCTAATTTTCGGAAAATAATTAATTAATTAAATAATTACGAAAAATAATTAATAAATACCAAAAATATTCACTTAGGCCCGTAATGCCTAGTTAAATACCAATTCGGGTTCGAAAAATTTCCAACTTCAGTAGATAAATATTAGAGCTTATCTAGTTGCTAATTACATTAATCTAACCACCTAAAATGTATAATCAACTAACTAATTCACTAATCCATTCTAACTAACCACAAAATCCTAGCTTAGCCTAAACTAATCAACCCTTAAGCATCATTAACTTACTAAGCAAGGATTAGTGAGTTAAACTCATTTGATTAATGATCCGCTCGGATTAAAACGTCGAGGACGCGGCGGGGATTGACAAACTCCAAAGCAGGACCGCCAAGAGGGGTCGGGAAGACCACCAAAACGGGCAAACAGTGGCTGAGAGACCCACTAACTTCGGTGGCTATTCAGCGGCTAAAGAGGAAGAACCAGCGGCTGGTTGAGCGAGCAAGGACCAGCAACGGATAGACGGAGCTTCAGCGGACCAGATGGGCGGCTCCGAGGCTTAGCGATGATGATGGAACATCGCTTGGGGGACGCTCAGTGCGAGCGGTGGCGTGCGGTGGCTTCAGGTGGCTTGGCGGGCTTGGACGGGTGGTATAGCAGCTTGGGGTTGGCTACTAGTTCTTCTTTGGTTTTGCTGAGCTCCGAAAATAACAAGTGAGGAGGATGAGGAGGAGTCGACGGTGAGAGAGAGAAATGAGGGGGACTGGCTAAGCAAGGAGGGGGCCACCACTTGGTCTTCTTTTATCTTATTATCCCCTTTGACTCCTTGAAATGGCCCCATCACCATAGCTGGCTTCCCCTCAAATTTTCCAGACCATTTGCTTCTTCTAGAAGTCTTGAGATGGTCCCAAAGGGGACATACGAATTTTGGTACATTTTTCCTCAAATTGGATTAAATCCTCACTTGAATTCACTCAATTCGGCGTTGAAAAAATTCAACCATTATATCATCGGTTAAATTGGCATTTTCCCTCACCAATAGAACCTACTTGCTTCCTAATTCGTGAGAAAAAACGGTCATTTGAATGTTCTAGACGAAAACGACCTTACCTCGACTTTTTCCCAAAAAATCTCGGTTGGTAGAAAAATCTTCAAAAGGTGAGTCGACGATTCTAAAATGACTTGTAACATGATAGAACTTCCAATTTCTGAAATCGGATTCAAATTCGCGGTTAATTTCGATCTGGTGCGATTTTAGTGTGACCTAGGCGACTTGGTAGCTTTAAGGAATTTTTAGTGCAAATGACCTGTTGTCGATTTTCCTCGAGCCACAATGAACCTCTTCAACACCTTGGCGACTCTTGGTGGTCGTGAAAATCTCGAGGCTTCAAATATGGGCATAGGGTACTAAAACGATAGAAAAATCAGTCTAGTGCCAATCGACGAGAATTTTGCAATTTAGTGGAATCACCCACGTTTAGCCACATATCTCCATCGAACCGACCTATCTTTGATTTCCAATCGATCTTACTGTGTTGTAATGATCTCTGTAGATGAGCACAGTCGAGTAGTCGATTCCTAGTCGAATTCTCAAATCTATTGCATTAAAATCCCTTAATGGCTTCCCTAGATTGTCTAGTTATCTCATGAGTGATCAGTTTAGAGAACAACGTTATAGGTGCGTCGATGAAATGCCCAATTTATTAAATTGAAAGCAGAATGAAAACCTACGATGTCACATGCTGTGCCTCTTGTACCTAATTTTCATGGCATAAAGGGCGTCTAATGGTCTTGTAATAATGGTTAGTCTGTACATGAGCATGCCTCTTCCATAATTCGAAGTGTGGTCATTGTATGGTTACTAATTGTGGCATGTGTGTGCAATGAGTGCAATATGAATGAAATGCTGTGTGAACATGAGTGCTGCTTGAAGTGATTGTGTGCTCTTGAGGTCTTATGCATGCTGTGATGTGATATAATTCAGAGGTGTGATGTGTGGAATGTGTGAATTAAATGAGTAAGAGATTACCATCGAAAAGGGAGAATTTCAAAAGGCAGTTCTCTCAATTATCAAAATTGCTATATGAATTATTGCCTATGCTTTTGGAAGAGAGATTGGTGGCTAAGGAAGTTCCGAGAGAAAAACCCCTGAAGTTTACCGGATTCGATATGTCCAAAGCATGTGTATATCACATGGGAGAAAAATGGCATGATGTTGATAACTACCTAGTCCTTAAGGTCAAAGTTCAAAATTTGCTTGATAATGGGGTTCTGGTTTTTAGGGATGTTGCACCAATGGTATAAAGGAGTCTATCATCCTGGAGCAATGAATGTGATCATAATTGACGTTACTAAACCAATTGGAAGCATGCCTACTTCTTCCTTAGTGTAGAAAAAGTTGCTTTAATAGTTTCTCATTCGATTAATTCTCCCTTACAAGGGAATCTCCATCTATTCAATTTGTTTGTTCAAGTTTGTTTTTTCATTTGTCATCTTTGTAAACACTTGGATCTTGAGGCATTGATCCAAGATAGTATACTTTGTAACATGACCTTATCATTTTAGATTCAATAAAGCATACGCATGTTTTTATTAAGGATGTGTGAAAGCACTCCAAACTAGTCCTATGATGATACTTTGAGGCTTGGATTGCCACACGTTTCTTAGTTTTCCAAACGGATTTTTGGAGTGAGGATGTCTGAGGATATGAGGACGAGTTCCCTATCAATCATTTTTTTTTGAAAATGGTGTCAAAAGGATTGTTTTCATAAAAACAACATGCACTGCATTCACTGTTATCATACTAACCATTTTCATTACATCTCATGCATAACACTTTGGATAGTCACGATAGTCATATGCATGGCTTGGATTTGCCCCTTGGGAATTCAAGAGAACCCCATCATTTTGAGTTTGAAGATGAAGACAATTTAAAGGTTATTGAAAAGGAGTATATCCATCATAAGGAATCTAAACCTCCCACTGTTGAGCAGACCGTTACTGTGAATTTGGGTAATTCTGAGAACCCCAAAAGAAGCACAAATTGGGGCAGGCCTTTCTAGAATCGAAACCAAAAGAATGGTTGAACTTCTGAAGAAATACCAAGCTGCATTCGCTTGGTCCTACGCTAATATGTCAAGCTTAAATACCGATATTATGGAGTGTTCGCTACCTCTTGATTCAAATATCCCACCTAAGAAGCATGGACTTAGGAGGACAAAACCGGAATTATCCAAGAAAGTTGAAGAAGAGGCCATGAAACTCTTGAGAGTGGACTTTATTGCTGTCGCACATTATGCTGATTGGACTACAAACATTGCCCCGACTATGAAGAAAGACGGATGATTTCAAGTGCGCGTTGACTATCGCAGCTTGAACAAAGCAAGCGCTAAAGAGGACTTTCCATCATCACATATTGATGTCTTAGTTGATTGTGTGGTGAGATTCGAACTATTCTCCTTTATGGATGGATTCTTTAAATACAACCAAATCCAGATGAAGGAAGAGGATAAAAGTGAGACCTCATTTATCACCCCATGGAGAACTTTCTAATACAAGGTGATGCCCTTCGGCCTAAAGAATGTTGGGGCAACCTATTAAAGAGTCATGGTAACCTTATCCCATGACATGATGTACAAGGAAATCAAAGTGTATGTTGATGAGATGATTCCTAAATCAAGACAAGGAGAAGATGTGGAACTCTTGAGGAAATTGTCTAATCAATTTAAAAAGTTTAAGCTGAGGCTTAACCCTGCAAAGTGCATATTTGGGGCAAAATTCTAAAAGCTATCAGGGTTTGTGATTAGTAATTGAGGCATTAAAATTGACCCCTCAATAGTGAAGGCAACTTGTGATTTGAAACCTCCTTCTACTATCAAAGAGGTTTAGGTGAGTTTCATTTCCCAATTATCTAGGATTGCCAAACTGTTCTTCAGACTTTTGAAGAGAAATGCCAAAGTTGAATGGGATCAATGTCAAGTTTATAGGGACAAGATCGATAGTCCTCCAAATAAACTACATCAAATGTCCAAGACATGACATTTCTCAATGTGGGGCTTCATTCTACAATTTTTTTTCTCTCCCCTCAGTCTCTCTCTCTTCTCTATGTTTTAGTGCCGAAACCAGATCTTTCTCTCCCTCCGTTGGTTCAATCGAATTCTTCTTCGGCAAAGCCGTTGCCGCTAGTTCTAGCCCTCGTTGGCAGCGTTCTTGCTTCGGAACTCATCGGTCTGTTCCCAAGCTTCTCAATCGTCAGATTGTGGTTTGGTCCTTGCCGATTGATCACCAGAAGAGCATTGGTGACTCGATCTACTTCGGCGGCATCCAAACTGGTCTAGTTTTGGACCAATTATATTTTCCTTCATTGCAGGTGGTTTAGTCACCTTTCGAAGCTGTTCCTTACTATCCAGATCTAGTCCTTCGCGGTTTGTGGAGGTTTGATTGAAGTTTTGGCAAAAACTTCGATCGATTTCAATAAAAAATCGACTAAATCGCAATAAAATGTAATTTCTTGGTCTCGAACCCTGTGAAGCGAGGCCAGAATAGCCGGCCAGGGTTAGGGTTCATTTTTAAGTAAATAAATGATGATTAGAGGCTAGATGATGGATTTAGATGATGATTGGCTGCAATTGAGTGTTCTTTGATGATGAACTTGAATGATTGTGGTTGATTTAAGTTAAATCTGCAATTTCATGACCCTAGGACCGATCTACTATTTCGGCCAAAATGAGGTCCGAAACGACCTTGTTTCAACTTGAGTCCTCTTAGGCTTAGAAAATAGACGTCTCAAACTTTGAAATGATAGGTTGTACAAGTGTCATTTGACTTTTGAAAAAATATCCAAAGATGAGAGATTTTGCTATAGTTTAGTTGTATTTTCGGTTCTGTTCTTGCTCCAAAATGATATTTTACTATTTTTGTGTAGCCTCCTGTGATGATTTCTGAACAATATTTTCTTCATGAGTTTTGTTGTAAATTATCTTGTGCATGTTCTGTAATTTTTTTGTGATTTTTGGATGTGTTTAACTAGGTCAAATCTACTAAGATCCAAGCCTAGGTCAATCTGTTCTGCATTGATATCTGATTTTGTCATTTTTGTACTGATCTATGTGTTGATTTTTGGAAGAAAATTCCTTCCTAAAAGTTGCTCATTTATAGTGACGTATGCACCGCATTTTTTTTTTTTTGGAATTTTTAGGCATGGTTAACTAGGTCAAAATTGCTTAGATCCGGTCCTAGGACAGTTTGCCTTGTATTGATCTGGATTCTGTTTTGACAAAATTGAGTTTACATGTTGAGAAAACTTCTATTAGATTTTTAAGTTGACAAAACTTTTCTATTTCTATTCTTGTTCTTATTCTGAAGAATACCAGACTTCTATGGAATTTTATCAAAGTCTATCTTACATAAGAAGTCTGCCCCACCCTAATGAAGACCCAAAACTCAAGTGAAGAACGAAGAATTAATCAAACTCAGGATTATTGTTCTTCCTTCAAGGATTCCATACGAACAAGATATATCTGGCTTTCTGGTTAAAAATCTCACTTACCTTTTTGGATATTATTGATGAAATCAATCACAGATCGGTAAAATCAATTCGGAAGACAAGTTTTTCTTTTGGAAAAATCTACTTATAGAAACCAAGATTTTGATTGTGTGGGTGACTAGGATCATCGGAATTTCATCTTAATCTTCAAACGGGTCAAGATCTCTTTGATTGATTTTGTCCAACGGATTGATTGGAAGAATTCCTCTGAATAGTGCCAATGGTCATAGAGGGAAGGAGGAGTATTTAAGGAGGTTTTTCGGGTCTTTTGTAAGAGAGCGTGAAAGTTAAAATTCCAAAGTTTGAAGCTTTTCAAATCACTTGTTCTTCATCGATAGTGCTCATACGTGTATTTGAAAGAGAGAGAAACACTAAAGAGTGACTTAGTAAGAGAAAAAGAAATTCTTTACTGAGTAGTCAATGTTATATTGCTGTAATTCTCTTTCGATTCATAATGAAATCCAATCAGAAGGCTGTCAGCGTGGGAGAGTGGACGTAAGCTTAATCTAAGCCGAACCACTATAAATCTTGTGTTCATTTTCTCTTCCTTGAACTCCTTTAATTTATTTGTTCTGATATTTTTTTGAGTTTCACTATATTTTTTATTTTAAAAACATCTTATTTGAGTCTGAATCTTTATCGGAAATTTATTGTCTAATAGACTCAGTTTGAAAGAAAAATATTTTTACTGCATCTTTAGATAAATATGTTTTTACACCTGTTCACCCCCCTCTAGGTGTTTATATAAGCTCTTTCACTACAAATGTGCTTGTTTGGTCTCAAATCCTTCATGAAAATTGAAATATATGATACATATGTTCAATTGATGCATGCATTGCAAAATCTTGACGTTGGCAAGTGAGTCAATTGCATGAGTTTAGGTGAAAGTATGTTGCAACAATACATAGCTTAGATATGCATCTCTATTTTGTCTTTTTTGCTGCTATTCATGCAATCACATTTAGATTTCGAATCCTCAATGAGAAATGTTCATCGTTGCATGTTCTGTATGTAAGATTTTTTCATAAGATTTTTGCACGTCTTGAGATGGCTGAAATTGTGCATGTTCTGTGAAATCAATGCTAAAATGAAATCTTGCCATACATGCATCTTACCGTGCTTGTTTGAGACATTTAGAGACTGAGATAATGTCTTCTTGACACTTAAACTATATGTTACAAGGTTTGAGTACATGTTCACATCATTGCATTCGAGTGTCATTTTGTATGGTTAATGTTTGCCATAAAAGTGCATGTTTACCTAGAAACCCTCAAGTATTTCATCATGAATATAGAATTATCTCCTATTGTCATCAAATTGTATGATATATTCTCATGTCAACTTAGGGTTAGATGATTACCCTAATTGTTTGTCGTATCCAATTCTAAGTCATATGTGATCTTTTCATGCCATTTGTGCATTACTCGAATGTTTTGAGATTTATTAATGCATGTTTGGATTCTGTTTTTTAGTTACCAGCATGCGCACCTTTAGAGATCTTGATCTTAGAGTACCTAGTTTGGACTTGAGCCTTTCTAGGTATTATAAAGCACACTTAGAGGTTTCCAATGCCGCTGATTTCACACGGATTACTCATCATTAGGGGCACTTTCCATTTTTTTTTTTTTAAGACTAGATCAGAATCTGGACATGGGATCAAATTCGGACCCCTATTCTAACCCTTATTTGGATAGACCTTTGACATTTTTTTTCCATTTTTTCTATTAATATTTTGTACTTAGCCTTTTAATAAAACTTGTTGGTCATCGTGTTGGCTATGTTGTACGAAAATATGGTAATTTTTAGAGCTGTTTTGGTAAGACAAATCCTTGTGATATTGACTAAATGTCCTGCTATTTTGACAATTTTCTGACATGCTGTCACTTGTTGTTTGATTTTTATAAAATCACATGTAACTTGTTTAGAAAAACTTTATTCATGAAAGTTGTTCATTATCATGTTGTACATATGGGAAAAGTTTTATCATAACTAGATTATTGATGTGCATTATTCAATTTTGCTGCAACATCTTGCTTGGTCAGAAATTTTCCTGATGAGAACCTTTAATTGTGTTTGTTTGGTCATACCTTTTAGACTAGTTTGTGTATGAAATTAGGCCATGTCATCTTCATGGAAGTCATTCTAAATTCTTTGATATTTGTTGTTAAATAATTGGCCTTTCCAAATTGCATATTTCAAAAATACTTTGGTACATGTGATGTTTCTCAAAAATAATTTTTAAGAAATTCTTTTCCAAAACTCGATTTGGGTTAAGGAAGAGTCATGTTTTGGACCATATTCAAAATGCCCGCGACGCTTGTGAGTGCATTTATTCGAGCCCTGAGCTAGCATTTGCAATTGAATGTGTTCCATAGCTTAGATATTCCTTAATCCTAAATATTTTCAAACTTTTTTTTTTAAATTCTGATTTGATATCGTGAACGTCACGGATTGAATTGTATTCAAAATGCCTGCGACGCTTGTGAGTGCATTTATGCGAGCCCTGGGCTAGCCTTGGCAATTAAATAACTTTCATAGCCAAGACATCGCTTTGTCTAAAAATTTTTTCGTATATGATTTCAAAAGATGTCTTTGAAACATCACATGTACCCTTTATGTATACAATTACGTCATACATTTAGAAGTGCCCGTGTTTGTGATTGCTGAATGCCCTTGGTAATAAGTGACCCATCAACGGTTTACCTTTTTGCTTAATTGGTTGAGACATAAGGTCCAAAAGACCTGCATGCATGTTTAATTCCCGCAAATGCATGTGATTTCTAGATGAATGGTAGGGTCGATGCATGATATCGAGGGAAAACCCTAGGATCACATAGATCACTTGGTTAGGAGACCTATAAATGTTATTGGCTATGCGAGAACACAATTGGTTGATAATGGTTATAAGTCACAAAAATGGATTGGGTAGGTGTTTTAGCGAGACCCATGCATGAAAAACAAAGGCCGACTCTGAGGCCCCAAAATTTTATTTTCGCATTGAACTTTCTTTAAGTGATTAATCTTGACATGAAGTTGTGTTTTTGACGGTTTTGATGTGTATGTTTGTTTCTCTTATTGTATGTACCTAGTTATAGATTTCCTAGATTAGGTTTAGGATAGGACCTCGAAGATGGAGAAAGCGCCAAGACGGTGGAGGTCGGTGTCCATTCTGACTATTATCATGTACTATTCATTTTCCCGACATATGTCTCGGGTTCTTTTTATCGTATAAAGTCCAATGAAATGTGGGTTCTCTCTTCATCTTATATATTTCAATTGTGTTTCTCTTATATATTTTTTAGGATTGCATGATAGATTTACAGCTCTCCTTGATTGTTTACTTATTACTTTGTAATTTTCAATTCAATTGAGTGTTTCCTTTTCATTTTTCTTAGAAATAGATTAGCATGAAAAAGACCAACTATGCATGATCATTTAGTTTAGGACTTATGATCCAAAAAATGTAAGAAGAAATACATGAAGACGTTAGGAAAACACAACATATTGTTTAGGTACCGAAATGGTGCTAATTGAAATATTAGCGTAACCCAAGTCCTCGGATCTAGATATTTGGTTGCATAGAAATTGAGAGAATACTCCCAACCCTCGATTGGGTTTCTAGCCGACCCCCAAATAACGAGACTAGTGGCGACTCTTGTCTTATGTTGAGGTTGTCCTAAATAACTAGGCTGTATAAATAAACCCGTTGCGCGAGGTATGGGTCCTGATAGGACTCACCATGATTTAACATACATGCCTGTGGAAAATTCCTAATGGATGAAGTGACGCCATCCATAGGTGTTGCAACCAAATTTTCAGGTGTGATCCTCCTAAGGTTTGGTTAATGGATTGTTAAGCTTAGACTTAACTCGAGCTCTCCCAAGCCCATACCAATTCGCGACTTAGGTTCAAGTTTTTTAACATACAGATAGATTTTATCTAGGAGTCGCCACTAATCTATTTTTGGTGGGTTGATTAGAAACCCAAGTAAAGTAGTGGGAGTTTTACTTTACTCCTACGAACCAGAAACTATGGGTACGGGGACTTGGTTACACTAGATTTCTCTAATGCCCTTTCGGTACTATTCTTTTATTTTCAAAAAATGTTTGGCAGGCAGCTTGAATTGATTTTAAATCTATTTTCCTAACATGTGAGGTGATCATGCGGGTGCGCAAACCACCAATTTAACATCCAAGAAAGCAATAAATAAATTATGGGACTTATCTTGTAGCAACAAAAGCATCTGCGTGGTTAGATTAAAATTCACATCATCAACCTAGATATGATTTCTAATAACACGCAATTTCTTTTTGTTTTCATTTAATTGATGAGAATCATGCTTTATGCAATGCAATATAACTAAATGACCTAAGTCTAATGACATGCAATTTCTAATTAAGTGGACCTAGCAACGATTAGTAAATGACTTGCATTTCATGAATCTAATTTTAATGACATGCAATGACATTTTTTATTTTTCCTAAAAATGCAATCTATCCTAGAGAATAGAACTAATTTATCCTAAGACATTTTTTGTATTTTTCATGAAATTCGAAATTAGAAAACTGTGAAAATTATCTAATTAGATTAAGATCCTATTCAATTTGTATTAGGAATTAGGTTGAGCTAAATCCTAATTTAAACTAAAATATTATCTTAACCCAAATAATCCTAAAATGCAATCTATTTAAGAAAATACCTAAACTTATAATAAATTAAGAAAAATATTATCTAAAATTAAACTAAGTGCAATCTAACCCTAATATGCAATGACGTACAAAATATGCCCTAACTCTACATGACAAATGCATGATGATCTTTTGTTTGTTGTTTTTCCTTTTTTCCTTTTTTTTTTTAATTTCGAAATTAATAATTGCTAAATAATTAAACATGCATTCCAAGTTTAAAAAAAAATAAAAAAACTAGCAACCTAAATTAATTGAGTTGATTTTTTTTTTTTGATTTTTTTTTTGAAATAAAATTTCTATTCTAAATATGTAAATCCTAAAACATGCAATATTATAACTCAAACACATTTCAAGATAAATAAAGCAATCAAGACCATTCAAAATTACCAAAAAAAAATCATATATCGTTTAGATCAAGGGATGGTATTTTGCTAGTAAAATCGATAAATTGATCTTAAGCCTTAAAGATCAAAGTATCAATTTTATTCCTGCTTAATTAATTATTTCATCTAAGGCCTTATAGATGAAACAAAAAATTCAGGCGTGGTTGCGAATAGGGTGGCATGTCATAATTTCTAAATATGCATAGGGAAACATTTCAGCTAAAGAGAAACAAGAAATAAATAAAATATAGATAAAATAAATCTGCATAATAAAATAAAGTAAATATACCTAATTTGATTTTTTTTCTTTTTTCTTCTAAACAGGTCTTGGCACTCGGTTTGGAGCTAGTCACCGCCGAGGAATCCCAGCGAGAGGACACAGCAGGCGCACTAGCGGCGAGCAAGCCAACAGCGAACAGGGGATTGCAGGCGCAAACATCACTTGGATGGGAAGCTTGAGCGGCGTGTAGGGGCTGCGTCGTGACTGGGGTGGAGGCACGGCTGTGGGTCAATCGGAGCGGAGGCAGCGGCGAGTGCTCCCACAAGCGTCGGTGACAATACTGGGTTGTAGGTTGCGGTGGGCTTCGGCTCTAGGCGGCGTCAGGGCGGTGCGAGCTTCGGGCGCCGGGTCGAGGCAGAGTGCGATGTGGATAGGGGACGGCGCTCAGGCGGAGTGGCAGTGTGCGATGACTTTGGATTATAGCTCCGGTGCGACAGATCGGGCGATGGTGTCAGCAGAAGGGGCTCAGGATCTTCGGTACTTCGGGCGAAGACGGCGGGCAGAAGAGCTCTGGCCTGATGGTTGCGAGAACAGCAACGGCGAACAAGCTACAAGCCAAGTGGAGTAGTGGCAGCGAAACAGGGGAGCTCGGCGTTGGGTTGGCTGAGGCAGGGCGGTCATTGCAGTTGAAGCAGGTCGTGGTGGTAGCGTAGGCGTAGGCGGGCGGACTAGCGAGGTGGCGAGGCGCGGTGGTACCCGGCGTCACGGTGTCGGCACAATGGCCGGCGCGGCACGAACTGGCGCAATCGAAAAGGGGTGGGGGGCCTCCGAAGAAGATGACACTGTAGCGCTTTTCCTTTTTTTTTTTTTATTCTCTCTCTCTCTCTCTCTCTCTCTCTCTCTCTCTCTCTCTCTCTCACGTGACTCCATACAGTCTCTGCCCACTATTTCCTTCGACCAAGGCAAACCGGAATGGACTTTGACTTTCAACTCTCAGACACAAAAAAGCTTTCTCCCGTATTTGCTCTCCAATTTTTTTTTGAAAAACTCCCCCTAGTTACGAAAAATGAAGCTCTCTTTTATACTTATTCCGAATGGCCCCTTTGAGTATGGCATTTTTTGAGTTTCCATCTTCTATCGCATTAAATCAAAGCTGCAAATCAGAGCATGATTTCGCAATCAGCTCGATTTTGCTCCGATTTATTCCATTTTGTAAAAATACTTGCCCCTTATTCACTTGATTTTTAAATTGTTTCTGCATTTAACAAAATCTGAATATTCATCAGAATTCCAATTTTCCATGCATAATCAATCAAATCAATTTCCCCCATTTTTTTTCATTTTTTCCTTTTTATTTGTTCCAATGCAATTTTTATTTTCTTTATTCTCCTAGATTTGCAAAAAATTAGGTGTCAACAGCTGCCCCTCTTTGAAGGTGAGCTCGTAGAGGTTGCCTTCAAAGACAAGTTGAGACCTAAATTTTTATCATGCACATGTACTGAATGACCCCCTTTTTTTTGTTGGAAAATGAATCCCATTTTGAAATGAAATTTGTATGATGCATAGAAATGCTAATACAAATGATAAAGGAACCTACATGGAATTACTTACCTTAGGGGATGGTAGAGTAACTCAAGATAGATTGGTGTTACATGTCCAAGACCCGTACCATTCTACGGTCACCCAGAATAGTAACATGACTTCACAAAGTGACTGCTTTCCCAGGACTTGTACCATTCTACGGTTGCCTAGTATGTCATTGTTTGGTTGTGTCTAGGACTCGTACCATTCTACAGTCACCTAAATGAAAAAAAAAATGATTTTCCAGGACCCTTACCATTCTACGGTCACTTGAGTGTTGTCTAGGACCCATACCATTCTACAGTCGCCTTGACGAAAAAAAATGATTTTCCAGGACCCGTACCATTCTACAGTCGCCTGAACTGAGGTTGTCTAGGACTTATTATTCTATGGTCGCCTAAACGTGGATCTGTTTTCCAAGACTCGTACCATTCTACGGTCGCCTAAACTGAGGATGTCTATGACTCGTACCATTCTACAGTTGCCTAAACGAGGATTTATTTTCCAGGACCTGTACCATTCTACGGTCGCCTGAATGCTGTCTAGGACCCGTACCATTCTACGGTTGCTTGATGAATTTGGGAAAAATCTTTGGGGGGTGACTCCATCGAGCGCTGGTGCTTGAAAATGAATATCTGTATAATGACAAGTATTTAAGGTATGGATAGAGATAGACTTACCTCGTGACTTCTCTATTCCTTGGGGATATGTCTCCTGCAAAACAGTTGAAGGAGAGGCAATATGCATTCACAGACATGCATTGATTCAAATGAGGTTCATGCATGATGATTTCTATCAACCTTGCATCAGCTAATTTCCATTGGGAAAGATTCCAAAAGAGTATTCCAATTTGAACACATGAGTGTCATGGATGTGTCAAATGAGGGATTTTTCGGTTTGAAAGGACTTTTCTCTCATCCTCATTAAAAATGGTCGTTTCATCTTGACCTTTGATGCATGATTTTGACAATCACTCTATCTCGCTGTCATCATGCCAAACAAGGGTCCGTGCAATCTTGCAAGTGGTACAATCTGATCAATCTGAGAGGTCTTTAAAAAGGGCCGTAATGTGGGCCTGGTCAATGGCTTAACAAAAGAGACTCTTTGAGTCGAGGCTTTTGAAAGAATGAGTGATATTCTGTAATCATTTCTAGGTTTACAAGTCAAGAACCCTGCAAAATGAGAAAGAAATAATCTTGCTCGCTCTTCTTCGAGCGATGCTTAAAACATGTGAACCCCTAGGTTAATCCAAGTGCCCTAATCAGAAGAGACTTTACAAGGGACGTTACGTAGGCTTGGTTCATGGGTTGAGAAATGAAAGGGTCATTAAGCTCAAAAAAGTGTTTAGGGGGGGTTAAAGTTGGTGATCATCTTGACATTTCCACCACTTTCCTTCTCCCCTGTCGAATTTTTTTTTTTTTAATATCACAACACCATTGATTATAACAGCATTTGAGTTTTTTAGTATCGCCTTGTTGGGGATACGACTCACTATATCAAGAGTGTTATTTTTTTTCTCTTTTCTGGGCATTGGCCTTGCGTTTACCAGGCACACTGCTTTTTCATGCCCCATTAGTTTTGCACTTATTTTTTGAACTCGCACAACCATCCTTTGTCAGCATTCTAAACCATGTTACTTGAATGGTTCTTTTTGCCTTGCCCCAGTGTGGGGGATGATCACCAATTGGGTTTAATATGAAATGAACTCATAAGTTCAAGTGGGCTATGCAATGGATGAAAGTGTATAGGATAAAGAAAGAACCGCTCTTCGTCATCCTAAGGCACTTTAAATTACCGTACAAGTTACACTGTGAAAGCAATACTCGTAGATTGATGCAAGTGCGAGCAAAAAGATTCCTACCATTCATTTCAAATTTGTCCCAATGTGTGATGATCCTTGACAGGGGAAATTTAAAAAGAATCTCCATAAGCATATGGGGTTCAAAGGGGTTAAGTAATGGATCACCTGTAGTGTTTGGGATAGAGAGAATAATGCCTCTCATCACTTCAGTTGACATACCCTTTGCGATATCAACTTTTCCTTGCAAGCACGAAATTTTTCACACGACTCACTAGGGATTGGTGTATGAAATAGTGTATGGAACAAGGCCTGCCTTTCATCATTCCAAAGTATCCCATTTGATACATTCAATTTATCTCGCACAATTCATCAAGGAAGAAAAATGCAAGATTTGCAACAAATTTGAACAATTGAACTCATTGAAGTAATTTATTCATCATTGAAATGCTTGCAGTTCAAAACATGACATGGCAAATTCTATCATGGGTAATACTTTTTGACAGCATCTGAATTAACAGGAGTGGAAAACTCACGACCATCCATTTCTACCAAGATCAAGGCACCGCCAGGAAGTACCTTCTTTACCACATATGAACCGCTGTAGTTTGGAGCAAACTTGCCTCCAGGATCCGAAAAGATCGGCAACAGCTTCCTTAAGACTAGGTCATTTACCTCGAAATGCCTTGGCCGCACCTTCCGATTGAAAGATTTGGCTACTCTCTATTGATATGTTTGGCCATGGCAGAGAGCCTTCAGTCTTTTCTCGTCGATCAAGTTCAATTGCTCAAATCTTTGTTGTGACCATTCTGCCTCAGACAACTCCACTTAGGATAAAACTCTCAGAGAAGGAATCTCCACTTCTACAGGCAAAACTGCCTCCATGCCGTACACCAAAGCAAACGGGGTTGCCCTAGTGGAAGTGCGGATCAATGTCCGGTACGCCATCAGTGCGAAGGGTAGCCTGTCATGCCAATCTCGATAATTCTCGGCTGTCTTAGCCAAAATATTCTTAATGTTCTTATTGGCTGCTTCAACAGCCCCGTTCATTTGAGGGCGGTAAGGAGACGAATTCAGATGCTTGATTTTGAACTCTCCGAACAACTCATCAACAAGTTTGTTGTTCAAATTGGTCCCGTTATTAGTGATGATTGCTTTAGGGACACCATAGCGAGCAATTATGTCACGTTTGACAAACTTCACAATATTATGAGTAGTGACATTTGCAAAGGATGTAATTTCAATCCATTTGGAGAAATAGTCTATCACCACCAAAATGAATCGATGCCCATTTGAAGCCTTAGGATTGATTGGGCCAATCACATCAATACCCCACATCAAGAAAGGCCATGGCTCGGAAAACTGATGTAGCTCAGTTGGAGGAACATTTATCTTATTTCCATGAATCTGGCAGCGGTGACAACTTTGAACATGCCGGATGCAGCCACTTTCCAGTGTGAGCCAGTAGTAGCCTAATCTCATAATCTTCTTGGTTAACATGTGTCCATTCATATGGGGGCCACATACTCCCTTGTGCACTTCTTGCATGATTTGGGTGGCTTCGACTGCATCTATACATCTCAATAAGACAGAATCGTAATATCTCTTGTACAAATTCTCACCACTGACGAAAAATTTCAAGGCCATCTTCATGATGTAATTCCTATCAACCTGAGTGCTTCCTTCGGGAAATTCCCATTTTTTAATGTAATTCATGATATCGTAATATCATGGTTTTCCATCAAGTTCTTCAATCACAATCATACAATAAGCCGGCTTTGACAAAACTTCTATTTTCAGAGGCTCGATCTCCAATCCATCAGTGACTTGCTGCATAGAGGACAATGTCGCAAGTGCATCTGCAAATTGATTATGAGACCTCGGCAAGTATTCAAACAAAAATTCCTCGAATTCTTTCACCAGATTTTCTAAATACTTGTGGTATGGGAGTAACTTGGCATCCTTGGTCTTCCATTCTCCCACGGTCTGTAGTATGATTAGTGCAGAATCTCTAAACACTTTTAACTTAGCCACACCCATCTCAATTGCGGCCTAAAGCCCGAGGATGCAAGCTTCATACTCGGCAACATTGTTAGTGCATGGAAATATCAATTTTACAGCTACCGGATGGTGTTGTCCATCTGGAGATATCAGAACTGCTCCAATACCCGAACCAGATAGGTTTACAGCTCCATCAAAGAACATCTTCCATGAGTCTTCATTTACACTCAAGACACAGTCATCAAGGAAACTGTCATCATCATTAAGGACTCCTGAATTCTCGGCCAATAGATTAGCAATCGCTCGGCCCTTAACCGACTTTTGTGGCATGAATTGCACATCAAATTCGGAAATCAAGATTTGCCATTTGGTGAACTTACCCACCAAAGCTGGCCGATCAAGTAAGTACTTGATAGGGTCGTTCTTAGTCACGAGGAATGTCTGATAATGTAGTGTGTATTGTCGCAACCTATGCAACACCCACATCAATGCCACATAAGTCTTTTCAACATCAGAATACTTCAACTTTGATATAGTGACCTTCTTACTCATGTAATAAATGGCCCGTTCTTTTTTGTCAACTGGACTTTCTTGAGCCAACATTGCACCCAATGACTCACTATGAATAGTGAGGTAGAGAATCAAAGGATGCGCCGGTGAGGGTGGGACAAGAACTGGTGGATTCATCAAGTACTGCTTTAGCTTGTTGAATGCTTCTTGACACTCATCATCCCAGTTGACTTGTGCATTCTTCTTTAGAAACTTGAAGAATGGCTTGGCAGTTTCAGAGAGTTGAGAAATGAACCTTGCTATGTAATTCAATCTCCCTAAAAGGCTCCGGACTTCTTTCACCGTTGACGGAGGTTGCAATTAACATATGGCCTTAGCCTTGGAAGGGTCGATCTCAATCCCTTTATTGCTCACAACAAATCTGAGCAATTTACCGGATGTTGCTCCGAACACGCATTTAGCGGGATTTAAACGAAGCTTGAACTCACGGAGTCGATCGAACAATTTCTTCAAGGTTTTAATGTGACTTCTCCTTGGTCGGGTCTTTGCAATCATATCATCAACATGTGGTGCATCATGTCATGAAATAATGCGACCATGGCTCGCTGGTAGGTTGCCCCTACATTCTTGAGTCTGAAGGGCATGACCTTATAATGAAAGGTTCCCCACGGGGTTATAAATGCAGTCTTCTCCTTGTCTTCCTCCTTCATCCTTATCTGATGGTACCTTGAAAAACCATCCATAAATGAGAATAGTTCAAAGCCAGCAGTACTATCCACAAGGACATCTATGTGTGGTAATGGGAAATCATCATTTGGACTAGCCTTGTTCAGGTCCTGATAGTTAACACAAACTCGAACTCGACTGTCCTTCTTCATCATCGGCACGATATTAGCCACCCATTTGGGGTACTGTGAGACTTCAATAAATCCCACATTCAAAAGCTTCAGCACTTCTTCCTCTATCTTCTTCGAGAGCTCGGGCTTAGTCCTCCGTAGCCTTTGCTTCTTAGGTGGCATGTCCGGATTAGTAGGTAGGCAATGCTCCACGATTGACGGGTCTAGCCCAGGCATGTCAGCGTAGGTCCATGCAAAAATGTCTTGATATTCCTTTAGTAACTGAATTAGGCGCTTAGCCTCGTCTTTGGGGAGACTCGCCCCAATTTTCACCTATTTGGCTTCTTCAGTGTCACTCAATTAATAGTGATGGTCTTCTCAGATGTGAGAGCCTTAGCTTTTTCATGTTGTTCCTAGCTACGTTGCACTTCAATGGAGTCTTCGATCGAGTCTTCAGGATCATTATTATCAATACTTGTTGGATGGGATTGGACCATTTCCACACCATTGCATGCCATAAGATTGTTCCTAAAACATGAAGTAGATAAATTAGAAAGACAAACAGAGTAATCTCATTTTTGCTTTTGCTTTATTTTTCTTTATTTTTTGTTTTTTTTAAATCTTTGGCAAAAATAGTTTTTGAAACATTTTGACACGAGGAAACATGATGAAGCCCAGGCCTCAGAGTTCTCCTTGGATTTTTTCTTTTATCGGTTGGATATCATCACCGGGCTGGTTTGGTGTACCTCATCATGCCCTCAAAATAAAACTTGTAATTTCATTGAAATTCATCAATCAATTACATTTATTGAATGGAAAAAATGTAACACTTAATCACTAAAAGAAAAAGAAACTGAAAACATCTTTCAGAAAACAATAAAAATTATCACGCAGGGGAATGTGCAAAAGTAGTGAAAAAGTTACTCTTGTGGGCCAAGGGCCATCTCTTCAGGGGGTCCTTCATCAATGGCTCCTATGATGAGGTCGTCGAATAAGTTTGCAACTCCTTCCAGCTCATCATCAGGATTCTCCGTCTTGGGGGGTGTCGGATCATCCATGCCACCCCATCCATCTGGGACTATCTCGCTAGGATCAATGTAGTAGCTGGGAGGGGCCAAATACTTCACTAGGTAATCAAACTTGCTACTAGGCTGCCCTAGAGTGTCTATCACTTCCGCTTCATCCTACATCATTCTTGAAGGACCGGGGAATGTCTCGTGAATGCTTGGGGGTAGTGGGTTTTACCTCCCTCACCCTTGGTCAGGTGGTGAGTTCTGCTCTCCCTGTCTTCGTCCTTCAAAACTTCCCCCACTTCTTCCATGGTACCCTAAACCAATAGAATGGGACCTCTGAGGGGCTTCAATGGGGCTTCGAATGCCCTGACCATTTCTCCCAAGACCATTGCTAGGGACGAAGCCATTCCCAACCATTACTCTCCCCACCATGAGGGCAGCATCTGAAACTTCAAGGGTAGGCGGTGATGAACCCCGAGAAGCATGTATGGTGGACACCAACTCAAAAGAGTGGTAACTCGATTCAAATTGGGAATTCGGCTCTACATAGGGGATAGCTGTTTCAAGATAAATCCGGTGATCTTCCTCATCATACACAGTGACCAACTTCCTTTCGATCACAAATTTCACAGCTTGATGTAGACTTGAAGGCACTGCTCCAGCAATGTGTATCCAGGGTCGACCTAGCAGGAAATTGAATGCAGTAGGGATGTCCAGCACTTGGAAGGGAATGTTGAAGACAACCGGCCCTGTTTGTACATCGAGATGGATTTCCCCGATCACCTCATTTTTTGTTCCATCGAAAGCTCGCACCAAAGTCTTCGCGGCATGTATCCTTGATGGGTTTACCTTGAGGCGGTGAAGAGTGGCCAACGGACAAATGTTCAGAGCAGACCCATTATCGATGAGCACTCGGGACACATAGGAAGACTTGTGCTTAACGGATATGTAAAGTGCTTTGTTATGTCCCTTGCCTTCGAGAGGGAATTCCTTATCAGAGAAGACAATCAAATCCTTGAGAAGGACTGATCCCATGAATTCTTCCAGCTTGTCTGCCTCAATTGTCTCTGGCACACGAATTTCACTCAGCACCTTCATTATCGACTTTTGATGCACGGGGGATGTCTGCAAGAGCTCGAGTAAGGAGATCTGAGCGAGCATCTTTCGTAATTGGTCAACCACGTTATACTCGCTCGCCTTGATTACGACCAAAAACTCCTTAGCCTCTTCATCGGTGACCGGCTTTGCAGGTTGAGCACTGGCTTGACCATAGGTTCGACCAGACCTAGTAACAAGGTCAACATCTAGGTCATAGGACCAAGGCACTGTCTTGTTGTTGACATACTCATACAGCTGAGGCACCTCTATCATTATCTCCTCGCCGGATGCATCCTCTAATGGAGGCATGTCCACAAGCGAAGGATCAACCTCTTCCTTGTTAGCATCGAGTGCAGCTTGCTCTTCCTCCCAATCGATGATGAGGTGGGAGATAGTAGAAACTATGCAATTACGATCGGCATACACAATGATGCCATCATCCACCATTTTGGCAACTCTTTCTCTTCTCACTGATAGAGGGACATCTTCCTGACCTCAGTAATATGCAGCTCTCACTAGCCCGTTGTAGGCATCTGCCACGTCCACCTTTGAGTTCCTGATTCGTCCAACTTTAAGTTCCAGGATAGTATTCACCGTACCCTCATGCTCTGGTAGCGGATTTTTCTGGACGTTTGGCCGAGCAGTTTGGAATGAAAAGGCTTTTGTGTCCAGGAGATTTTGGATCTTGTGCTTGAGGGTGAAACATTCATCAGTTGAATGCCCCAGTTCATCGTTATGGTAGTCACACTTCTTCGTCGAGTCATAACCATGAATGCCTTCACGGTTAGGGCGCTTTGGTTCACTAGCAAGCAAACCCTTCTTTCGGAGGATTGTTAGCACTTGGGATGGAGACCTAGGGAGAGGGGAGAAATGCCTTCTATTATTTGCTTGGGTGAATGATTGACGGCTAGCGGGTTGTTGCTGTCTTGGGTTCACCTGGATAGCTGGGGCACGTTTGGCACTTTCTTGGCTATAAGCCATGTTCACATCCACGGCCACTTCCTTCTCCTTCTTGGCAAAGAACCTTTTACTAGATGACTCAGAAAGCCATCCTTCCCTTATCCCCATCTCGATCTATTCTCCTATAGGAATAAGTTGATTAAAGCTCTCGACATACGTACTGGCCATTTGATTACGGAACTCAAATGGAAGGGTCTTCACGAACAACTTCATCAACTCCTTGTTGGTAGGCTTAGGAGTAATTTGAGCCGCCGGGTTTCTCTATCTCACATCATACTCTTTAAATGACTCGCTCCTTTTCTTTTCCATCCGCTCCAGGTCTTCTCGGGAAGGCGTGATGTCCATGTTGAACTTGTACTGTTTGAGGAACGCGTCTGCCACCTCGTTTCGGGTTTCGAGGAGGTTTACGTTCTTCATCACGTACCAGTTTAGTGCAGGCCCGGTCAAACTTGCATGACATGATTGGATCATGAGGGGCTCATTTTTGATGTGTTGGGCCATGCACACATGGTACATCTGCAAATGAAATTTCGGACAAGATGTCCCGTCGTACTTCTCAAACTCCGGCATTTTGAACTTGCTCGGCATTTTGACCTTCTCATAGTCTGAGAGGTCGAACGGGAGTAAGATTTGACACTCCTGCAGCTGTCTCACTTTCGCTTCCAGCTTTGCAACGCGCTCATCCTGATCTATCTTGGGCACACTGTCTAGCTTGGCCTTTCCAACAAGGACCATATCATCTTCCAACTTGGGCATTTCATCATCACTCATTTAGGCCCTGTTTGCTGGCCTCGGGGCTACTATCTCAGGGAGAGCGGGTGGAGGATTCGGGTTCACCCAGAGGGATTGAAGTTGAGCTGTTATAAGCTGCATAGAGTTAGCTAACTGTTGGAGTTGATTTTCCATGGAGGACATGTGATCGCGCATCTCGTTTTGGTCGGCCATTTTAGCCCTTGATCGCGTAATAATGGGAGAGCGTGGTGGACCCGTTATCACCTAATTTGAATAAATGAATACACATAAGCACTTCATATGAAACAATGCCGGTCCATGACGAAAGTCTAACCGCTTTTATTCATTAATGAAATTGTTTAACACTAATAATGTAAAGAAACTTGCAAGACCTTAAACTAATCAAGTAAATGACTCAACTTCCTACGCATTAAACTAAAGTGAAAAGACCAAATAGATCCATGCCACTTTATTTGGCCCGATTTATAAACACATGGGAAGCCAACGCTCGACGTAATTGCCTCTTCTCCTTAGCGTCCTTCTTGGCTTGCTCTTCAAGTTCTTCAATCTTCCTCTTGTGACGATTAAACTCCACTTGCCGAGTGGGCTTCTCGGTCACATCTGGCACCTTTGGGAGGTACTCAGTCGGAATCTTGTGCTGACGAATGTATCGAGCCGTGGCAAAGTAGGTCTTTTCCTTCCCCTCAAGCTCATCTTCAGGTAAGCTCAACTTTTGTTCGCGACATGCGATCCAAGCTTGTTCAATACAACGAAGTTCCTTCTTGTGATCACCATCTTTAGCAGTGAATCGGACTTGGAACAAACCCAGCTTGAGAGGGGGCGGTAGATCTTGCACAACTCGATATTGACGAGCCACTTGGAGTGGGTAGTAGGAAGTGGCACCAGTGATCCCCAATAGTGGGATCGGCTCATCATCGCCATGAGAGAGACGTGCTTTGGAGACTTGGAACCATTTAGCATGCCATAGGAAAATCTTGGTATTCGGATTTTTCAATATTTTGACCCATTTTGAGTAAGAAAGTTTTGGAGTTCGATCCTAATGATATTTAAATACTTCGATGGGATGATGGAAATCAGTGACATTAATAATATTCATGCGAATATTGACCTTACTCATATGAGAAAAGAACTAGATTTGTAAAAGTTCAATTGGTGCACGAAAGGTTTTATCTTCATCTTCCTTAAATCGGGTGAGTGACAAAAATGTTTTAGCTAGAATAGTATTGACAAAACTAATCCTAGCACACACTTGTTTGACCACCCATGCGATAGAAGGATTAATGGCACCCTTACGAAGAGGGAAAATAACAAATCCGAAAAAAAGCTAGGAGGAAGATCTTACTTTTTAAGAGAGTGTTAGCACTAGCAAAACTTTGATTTAGGAAGGAAAAAGGACATGCAAGAAAATTATCTTTTAGCACTCTTTTTATCAAATTCTTATCCATCTTAAGAAAATCAGACAAAATCGATTATGGTTCTAATCCAATGAGTGGATTTATTAATTCCAATTCCAAGGGTTTTCCTATGGCAATGCTGTATTCTTCCAGAGTCGGAGTTAGCTCATGCTTACCAAATATAAACGTTGATGTTTGGGGGCTCCAGAAATGGGCAAGTGCTTGCATGACGCCACTCTGGACATCAACGTCAAGGAGGGGAACAAGGTGACCAAGTCTGCTCTCTACATAGCTTTGGCCCTCGTGGCCTAGATGATCCCACCATGATTTGAGTTCAACCTTTGGTGCAGGCATGGATCGAATGTCGAATCTACCCATTGTTTATAGACCGGGACTTGACCAACCTAATGTCATGGACCGACCAAAGACATAAATAAGTAAATTGCAAGAGTAAAGGATAGAGAGCTTACTTTACCATATGATTAAAGCAACCACATAGACAAGCGCATAAAGTGTGAGGCTCGATTTCTATCTAGACGGCTTAGCAAAATGGAGTTAAAAGGGTGGGATGACTTAGTTGTAACCTCCCATACTAAGTCAAGTCCTCCTAACTCCGGCTCAGTCAAGAATGATACCCCAATGCGACGCAGCCTCGCGGGCAGATGTAAACATTCTTGACACCAAGAAAAACTTTCAGGATTGAGTTGGGCAGCCTCTACTACACGGCCTTGCGGAAGAAGCCGTATCCAACTCAACACCATCCTAAATATCCTAGTGCGGCCCAGGTCCGGCGGCAGGTTGTGTGTGCAAAAGTGTAGTGTAAATGCAAGACATGCACAACAGTTTAAATCAAGCAACACTTCAATAACTTGAATTTAAAACATTCATCTCCAACTCCAAACTACAAGACAAGGGTTAGCAAAGTCTACTCTCCTTATACCTCCCAATCTGTAAGAACATTTAACACCTAAATGTTAGGGACGTACCTGGAATCCTTACTGCTAAACAAAAACATTTTTCAAAAAGAAGAAAATTGGTCTAAGTCCACTAAGTGTTTTAACACAAGTCCCTAGCAGAGTCGCCAAGCTGTCGCGATCAAATTTTCGAGTGTGATCCACCTAAGGTTTGGCTAATGGATTGTTAAGCCTAGACTTAACTCGGGCTCTCCCAAGCCCATACTAATTCGCGACTTAGGTTCAAGTTTTTTAACATACAGATAGATTTTATCTAGGAGTCGCCATTAATCTATTTTTGGTGGGTCGATTAGAAACCCAAGTAAAGTAATGGGAGTTTTACTTTACTCCTACGAACCAGAGACTATGGGTACGCGGACTTAGTTACACTAGATTTCTCTAATGCCCTTTCGGTACCATTCTTTTATTTTCAAAAAATGTTTGGCAGACAGCTTGAATTGATTTTAAATCTATTTTCCTAATATGTGAGGTGATCATGCGAGTGCGCAAACCACCAATTTAACATCCAAGAAAGCAATAAATAAATTACGGGACTTACCTTGTAGCAACGAAAGCATCTGCGTGGTTAGATTAAAATTCACATCATCAACCTAGATATGACCTAATTGATGAGAATCATGCTTTAAAATTCACATAAATTACGGGACTTACCTTTCGGTACCATTCTTTTTGTTTTCATTTAATTGATGAGAATCATGCTTTATGCAATGCAATATAAGTAAATGACCTAATTCTAATGACATGCAATTTCTAATTAAGTGGACCTAACAACGATTAGTAAATGACTTGCATTTCATGAATCTAATTTTAATGACATGCAATGACATTTTTTATTTTTCCTAAAAATGAAATCTATACTAGAGAATAGAACTAATTTATCCTAAGACATTTTTGTATTTTTCATGAAATTCGAAATTAGAAAACTATGAAAATTATCTAATTAGATTAAGATCCTATTCAATTTGTATTAGGAATTAGGTTGAGCTAAATCCTAATTTAAACTAAAATATTATCTTAACCCAAATAATCCTAAAATGCAATCTATTTAAGAAAATACCTAAAATTATAATAAATTAAGAAAAATATTATCTAAAATTAAACTAAGTGCAATTTAACCCTAATATGCAATGACGTACAAAATATGCCCTAACTCTACATGACAAATGCATGATGATCTTTTGTTTGATGTTTTTCCTTTTTTTCCTTTTTTTTAATTTCTAAATTAATAATTGCCAAATAATTAAACATGCATTCCAAGTTAAAAAAAAAAAACTAGCAACCTAAATTAATTGAGTTGATTTTTTTTTTATTTTTTTATTTTTGAAATAAAATTCCTATTCTAAATATGTAAATCCTAAAACATACAATATTATAACTCAAACGCATTTCAAGATAAATAAAGCAATCAAGACCGTTCAAAATTACCAAAAAAATATCACACATCGTTTAGATCAAGGGATGGTATTTCGCTAGTAAAATCGCTAAATTGATCTTAAGCCTTAAAGATCAAAGTATCAATTTTATTCTCGCTTAATTAATTATTTCATCTAAGGCCTTATAAATAAAACAAAAAATTCAGGCGCGGTTGTGAATAGGGTGGCATGTCATAATTTCTAAATATGCATAGGGAAACATTTAAGCTAAAGAAAAACAAGAAATAAATAAAATATAGATAAAATAAATCTGCATAATAAAATAAAGTAAATCTACCTAATTTGATTTTTTTTCTTTTTTCTTCTAAACAGGGCTTGGCACCTGGTTTGGAGCTTGTCGCCGGCGAGGAATTTTGGCGAGAGGACACAGCAGGCGCACTGGCGGTGAGCGGGCCAATAGCGAACAGGGGACTGCAGGTGCGTATGTCGCTCGGATGGGAAACTTGAGCGGCGTGTAGGGGTTGCGACGCGACTGGGGCGGAGGCACAGCTGCGGGTCAGTCAGAGCGGAAGTAGCGGTGAGTGGTCCCACAGGCGCCGGTGACAGTGATGGGTTGTAGGTTACGGTGGGCTTCGACTCTAGGCGGTGTTAAGGCGGTGCGAGCTTTGGGCATTGGGTTGAGGCAGAGCGCAGTGTGGACAGGGGATGGCGCTTAGGCGGAGTGGCGATGTGCGACGACTTCAGATTACAGCTCCGGCGCGACAGATCGGGTGATGGTGTCGGCGGAAGGGGCTCGGGATCTTCGGTACTTCGGGCAAAGAAGGCACGTAGAAGAGCTCTGGCCTGATGGTCGCGAGAACAGCAACGTCGAACAAGCTGTAGGCCAAGCGGAGCAGTAGCAGCGAAACAGGGGAGCTCGACGTTGGGCTGGTTGAGGCAGGGAGGTTGTCGTAGTCAAGGCGGGTCACGGTGGTAGCGTAGGCGGAGGCGGGCAGACCAGCGAGGTGGCGAGGTGCGGTGGTACCCGGCATCGTGGTGCCGGCACAATGGCCGACGCGGCACGACTTGGCGCGATTGAAAATGGGTGGGGGGGCCTCCGAAGAAGATGACACTGTAGCGCTTAACCTTTTCTTTTTTTTTTTGGTTCTCTCTCTCTCTCTCTCTCACGTGACTCTGTACAGTCTCTGCCCATTGTTTCCTTCGACCAAGGAAAACCGGAATGGACTTTGACTTTCAACTCTCAGACACAAAAAAGCTTTCTCCTGTATTTACTCTCCAATTTTTTTGAAAAACTCCCCCCTAGTTACGAAAAATGAAGCTCTCTTTTATATTGATTTCAAATGGCTGCTTTGTATGGCATTTTTCGAGTTTCCATATTCTGTCACATTAAATCAAAGCTGCAAATCAGAGCGTGATTTCGCAATCAGCTCGATTTTGCTCCGATTTATTCCGCTTTGTAAAAATTCTTGCCCCTTATTCACTTGATTTTAAAATTGTTTCTACATTTAACAAAATCTGAATATCCATTAGAATTCCAATTTTCCATGCATAATCAAATCAAATCAATTTCCCCCATTTTTTTTTAATTTTTTCCTTTTTATTTGTTCCAATGCAATTTTTATTTTCTTTATTTTCCTAGATTTGCAAAAAATTAGGTGTCAACATTAGGAAAGAGTACAAGGGGGAGGGTTTTCATAGTAAAAGTACTCTTTAATCTTATATCCACTTCTGACCTCTTCTCTCGAGGTGTGTCGCCCGTGTAGGTACGGAGTCGCGAAACTCCGCTGTCGTGTGGGATATGAGTTTGGGAGAACTCATAACCTTGTAAAGGGAACTCACAAGTGGTTCGTTCAGGGGATGAGGTGATGACATCCCTGTAGTTGAGAACCGTGAAGGAACTTCCTTGGTCAAGTACCCTTAAACCTGACCTTTCCCCTTTCCTTTCCTCGTGAGAGGGATTGATTGGTGGCAAGATTGGGTCGCGACAAGCTGAGAAACAAGGTTCAAAAGATCTGTATTCATATTTAATTCTTGTAGTGCATGTGACTTTTAGATGTATGATAGGGTTGATGCATGATATCGAGGGAAAACCCTAAGGTCACATAAATTGCTTGGTTAAGAGACTTATAAATGTTATTGGCCATATGAGAACACAATTGGTCGATAATGGTTATAAGTCACAAAAATAGATTGGGTAGGTGTTTTAGTGGGACCCACGCATGAAAAACAAAGGCCGACCCCGAGGCACCAGAATTTTATTTTCGCATTGAACTTTCTTTAAGTGATTAATCTTGACATGAAGTTGTGTTTTTGACTGTTTTATTGTGTAAGCTTCTTTTTTTTTTCTTTTTTTCCTATCGTATGCACCTAGTTATAGATTTCTTAGACTAAGTTTAGAATAGGACCTCGGAGATAGAGAAAGTGCGAAGACAGTGGAGGTTGATGACCATTCCAACCATTATCATCTATTATTCATTTCCACGACATATGTCTCGGGTCCTTTTTATTGTATAAAACCCGACGAGTTGTAAATTCTCTCTTCCTCTTATCTTTTTCGATTGTGTTTCTCTTTTATATTTTCTAGCATTGCATGATACATTTACAGCATTCCTTGATTGTTCACTTACTACTTCACAATTTCATTTTCCTTAGAAAAAGATTCGCATGAAAACAACCAACCACACATGATCAATTAGTTTAGGACTAATGATCGCAAAAATATAAGAAGAAATGCATGGATACGTTAGGAAAACACAACATATTGTTTAGGTACTGAAAGGGCGCTAATAAAAATATTAACATAACCCAAGTCCTTGGACCTCGATATTTGGTTGCGTAGAAATTGAGGGAATACTCTTGACCCTCGATTGGGTTTCTAGTCGACCCCCAAAAATGAGGCTAGTGGTGACTCTCGTTTTATTTTTAGGTTGTCCTAAATTACTAGACTATATAAATAAACCCATCGTGCAGGGTGCGGGTCTCGATAAGATTCACGATGATTTAGCGTACCTGCCTGTAGAAAATTCCAAATGGATGAAGTGATGCCTTCCTTAGGAAAGAGTACTAGGGGGAGGGCTTCCATGGTAAAAGTATCTTTTAATTCGATATTCACATCCAATTTCCTTTCTCGAGGTGTGTTGCCCATGAAGGTATAGGTCGTGACTCCGCTGTCACGCGGGGTACCAATTTGGGAGAACTCGTGACTTTGTAAAGAGAACTTACAAGAGGTTCGTCCGGGGGATGAGGTGATGACATCCCTGTGATTGAGAACTATGAGGGGACTTTCCTAGTCAAGTACTCCTAAACTCGACCTTTCTCCCCTTTCCTTTTCCTCGTGATGGAGGATTGAGGGTGATGAGATTGGGTCGCGACAGGCTTGGCGACTTCATTGGGGATTGGTTACTAGATTAAGAGGACTTGAAGTCGTTTAAAAATGGTTGTTGTGTTTTAACTAATGTGTCTTGTGTAAGATTGCCTACATGTCAAAGTCGCATGAAAAATCAGGTTAGTCGCTAACCTCGTGTTAAATGGTCTTGTAAGTGGGAGTTATAAGAGGATGCGTGCTTGTAAACCCTTTGTTTTGCAGGTGGTGTAAGGATGTATGAATGTATGAGGGTTTATATTGAAGTGTGGGATATTTAAGTTTAAATGTGTGTTTACAAGATTTAGCACGATAGCGTACACATAACCGTGGTCTAAAACCTCGATCGCACAATTTAGGACCTTAAGAGGGTTTGGGGGCGGAACCTGCGAGTGAATACTCATGGTGATCCATTACTTACATAAACCCGCTCATCCCAACCGATAAAAGTAGCACTGACCGACGATAGTAGCTGTGGGTACACTATTTTTATCCTTTGAGATGGGGACCTTGAGCCTTACCACCCTCACTCTAGGCGTCGAAACCTCACAGTTTCATGCGACATGTGATTTGTGTTTGCCATGTATTTGGTGGGTAAGATATCGTTCATTTCTTATCGTTTTTATCTTTCTAGTGTTTGTATTTCCATTATGCGCTTTATATTTCAAACGACGATACATTTTAATCATGGATGCCCCTTTAGGTTTAGGCTTAGATGGGTAAACTAGAATTGGACGTTGTCCAAATGCCGAGGAATCTTAAGACTCTATGGGAAAAGCTCGACACAAGACATCAAGATCACGTGAAAAAGTGCATAGGTTTCCTCTTGAATTTATTACAAGTTGAACCATGTATCACAATGGTGAAAGCATTGGCTCATTTTTGGAATCACATGGCTTTCACTTTTGTGTTTAATTGATATGAATTGACCCTTACAATTGTGGAGTTCCAAAAAGCCATTGGGTTAGGTCAAGCCTCTTTTTTAGGTTTCGTCACTCCTTCTATTGGTCAATATCCAATACCTCTGTTAAGTCAATTTCTCAATATCCCTACCGACAAAATTAGGGCTATTCTTAGAGGAAATTCAAATTTCATGCCTTATTTATTCCTTGAACAGCATTTCCTTAGCCTTAAGCCTAAATTTGGGAATCAAATTGCTCGCGTCTTCCTATTCATGTTCTTTGACTTTGTGGTATTCTCATGTACCTGAAAAACAATGGATCCTTTAATCACTCACATTGTCAATCAAGTGTGTGCCTTTAATTATTTTACACACATGATCCTTGTCTAAACTTTCACATCTTTTAATTGTTTCAAAACAAATGGCCGAGGAACTCTTAGAGCCCCATTAGAACTTCTCAAAAAAAAAAAAATTCGAACCATTTTGTAAGTTTCAAGGTCCCTTTTCCCTTGTAAATGTTCAATGTAATCAATAAAATTCATGAACATTTTCATGTAATTCTTAGAAAAAGGGCATTTTGATTAAATATTTGTCCTCGTTCATTTTCAATTGTATAATTTCTTTTGAAGAAATTTTGATGAGAGGATGCTATATGATACTGGGATCATATATACTTCTCATCATTATTATTTTCTTTTTGGGTAAAGTACTTCTTATCATTATTTCGTCTCAAGAAAATATAAAATTGACTAGGTTCTAAATTTTCTTGCCAAATTGCTTGATCACATACTGATTCATCTCCTTCTTCCTTTTAAAGGTGATTAAAAAATGATTGAAAGGTGTTCTTGCATAAGGACTCATTCTCAAGGAGGAATGGAGAATGAAGAAAGCCATGTTCGATTGACGAATGTTGAAAATCAATTGGCTCAAATCACTATCATGTTGGCAGAATTATCCAAGCAAATGAACACTCTTACTGTCCTACTAGTTGCTGATGCCATTCCACTGTCATCTACCTCATTTGAGTCATCAATGAATGATGATGTCGAAAATGGAGTAATTAGAGAAACTTCATTGGGCACGCTTGCGATAGTCAACCTTGTGCGTGTTCCAAAAGAGGAGGTTGTCCTTGCCAAAGAAAAGGGAAGTGCTTTGGCTAAATTTGAAGAACATCTCCGTTTTATTCAAAATTATGAAATGCAAGGAATTGACAACTTATCTCCATATCACAAGGTCAAGATTCCTGAAATGGTTAAAAGACCTAAATTCACCAAGAGGAAGATGGTACTAGATGCCCTGGAGCTTACCTCAAATACTATCTTAGGAAGATGACTCATTATTCGGATAATGTCCCACTTGTGATTCATATCTTCCAAGATAGCTTAATTGGTCATGCTTTATTGTGGTACATCACATTGGACATGAACAAAGTTCAAAAATGGGAAGATTTTGTGGATGCATTCATATAACAATACGGATCCAATTTGGAGCTAACCCTCACAAAGGAGGAACTATCATGTATTGAGAAAAGGAGGAATGAAACTTTCGGAGCATTTTCCCAAAGATGGAGGATAATGGCATCTCCACTAAAGCCCTCGCTGGATGAAGAGGAAATGGTGATGCTTTCCTAAAAACATTACCGCAGGAATATTTTGATAGGCTCTTTGCATCGAACTATCAAGCATTTTCACATCTGGTGGAAGTTGGTGAGAGAGTTGAATAGATAATACGAGACAAAGGAGTACTTGAAAATAGTTTTAGAAAATTTCCGATGAAGAAGGATAAAGAACCTGCTATTGAAGTGTCATTCATTCAAAATCCTCCTATTTTGAAATCACATTTGGCTTCCTCACAAAAGCCAATTGTACCGTTTGAAGGTTCATCCCGAGATTACTGTTGGAAAGGAAGAATTTCGAAAAGGCAGTTCTCTCAATTACCGAAACCACTATCCGAATTATTGCCTATGCTTTGGAAGAGAGATTGGTGGCTAAGGAAGTTCTGAGAGAAAAACCCTCGAAGTTTACCGGATTCGATATGTCCAAAGCATGCGCATATCACATGGGAGAAAAATGACATGATGTTGATAACTGCTGGGTCCTTAAGGTCAAAGTTCAAAATCTACTTGATAAAGGATTCTGGTTTTTGGGGATGCTGTACTAAAAGTATGAAGGAATTTTCCATCTTGGAACTATGAATGTAATTGATGTTGCTAAACCAATTGGAAGCATGCCCACTACTCCCTTGGTGTAGAAAAAATTGCTTTAGTAGTTTCTCATTCCATTAATTTTCCCCTACAAGGGAATATCCATTTGTTCAATTCATTTGTTCAAATTTGTTCTTTCATTTGTCATCTTTGTAAACACTTGGATCTTGTGCCGTTGATCCAAGATAGTATACTTTGTAAAACAGCTTTATCATTTTAGATTCAAAAAAGCATACGCATGTTTTATTAAGGGCGTGTGAAAGCACTCTAAACCAGTCCTATGATGATATTTTGAGGCTTGAATTGCCACACGTTTCTTAGTTTTCCAAATGGATTTTTGGAACAAGGATGTCTGAGGATATGAGGACAAGTTCCCTATCAATCATTTTTTTTTTTTTTTGAAAATGGCGTTCAAAAAGATTGTTTTCATAAAAACAATGCATACTACATTTGTTGTTACCATACTAACCATTTTCATTACATCTCATGCATAACCCTGCATAGTCACGATAGTCATATGCATGGCTCGGATTTGCCTCTTGGGAATTCAAGCGGACCCCATTATTCTGAGTCTGAATATGAAGACATTCAAAGGTTATTGAAAAGGAATAGATCCATTATGAGGAATCTAAACTTCCCCCTGCTGAGTAGACTATTATTGTGAATTTGGGTAATTTTGAGAACCCAAAAGAAGGACAAATTGGGGTAGGCCTTTTCTGGAGCCGAAGCCGAAAGAATGGTTGAACTTTTGAAGGAATACCAAGATATGTTCACTTGGTCCTATGTTGATATGCCGGGCTTAAATACTAATATTTTGGAGCATTCACTACCTCCTGATCTTAACATCTCACTTAAGAAGCAGGAACTTAGGAGGACAAGACCGGAATTATCCAAGAAATTTAAAGAAGTCACGAGATTCTTGAAGGCGGACTTTATTGAAGTTGCACATTTATATCGATTGGACTACAAACATTGCCCCAGCTATGAAGATAGACGGATGATTTCAAGTGTGCGTTGATTATCGCAGCTTGAACAAAGCAAGCCCTAAAGAGGGCTTCCCATTACCGCATATTGATGTCTTAGTTGATTGTGCGGTGAGATTCCAACTATTCTCCTTTATGGATGGATATTTTTAATTACAACCAAATCTGGATGAAGGAAGAGGATAAAAGTAAGACCTCGTTTATCACCCCCATGGGGAACTTTCTATTATAAGGTGATGCCTTTCAGCCTGAAGAATGTAGGGGCAACCTATCAAAGAGTCATGGTAACCTTATCCCATGACAAGATGTACAAGGAAACCAAAGTGTATGTTGATGACATGATTCATAAATCAAGACAAGGCGAAGACCATGCTGAACTCTTGAGGAAATTTTCTAATCAATTTAAAAAGTTTAAGCTGAGGCTTAACCTTGCAAAGTGTATAATTGGGGCAAAGTCTCGAAAGCTATCAGAGTTCATGATTAGTAACCGAGGCACTGAAATTGACCCCTCAATAGTGAAGGCTACTTGTGATTTAAAACCTCCTTCTACTATCAAAGAGGTGTAGGTGAGTTTCATTTCCCAATGATTTAGGATTGCCAAACTGTTCTTCAAACTTTTGAAGAGAAATGCCAAAGTTGAATTGGATCAATGTCAAGTTTACGAGGACAAAATCAACGATCCTCCTAATAAACTACATCATATGTCCAAGACATGGCATTTCTCAATGTGGGGGCATCGACACCATCAGATTGATTAATCCCAAAGCATCAAATGGACACTACTTTATTCTGGTGGCCATGAAGATTTGAATAATTAAACGTGATTGATGAGAAGGGGCTAAAAGCCTTATGTCATGAACAGAGCTACCAAAAGTGAGTGGCTAAGTCATTCAATTGCAAGGACCAACCAAGACATTTCAAGATTGACGGTCTTGTACTCTGAAAAGGTTTACCAATTATTCATAATCCCTCTAGAAAGTTCACTCCAAACTACTAAGGACTCTATGTTGTCAAGAAGGTGTTGCCCGGCAGAGTGCTAATTCTTATAGAAATGGATGGATGTGAGTTTCCAAAACCTATAAACGTGGACACTATCAAGAAATACTTTCCATAAATAGAGTGAAAGGATTTTGAGCCGCTCATTGGATTGAATCCGAGCCACTTTAGGTCATTTGCATCATGCATATCATGCATACATCACATATTTGTACATATGTTTCCGTCTTGCAGGTATTAAAGAGTTCCCGGAAAAGCAAGTCATCACTCTTCAAAGGAACAACTCTCAAGGGAATGGGTACAAGGCTAAATAACCCTTTTTACTACTTGTAAGCTCCTTAGAAAGGAATTTTGAAAAAAAATTGAAAGGTTTTCAAAGCCAAAAATCATCGTTTGAAAAGCTTCTCATGCGGATTGAAAACTTCATGGCTTTTAAAACTTTGAATAACATTCTTCATACTTTGATTTATGCATCTTATGTCAAAATTCCCCACGTGGAGAACTTGATCAAATGATTTGTGAAAACCAAAAGAGCATTAAACATGCCAAATAGAAGCACTTAAGATGACGAAAGGCAAGCTTTGCCCAAACACGTCCTTACACACACACTTTGAGAGTCGAGTGAAAAGAACTATGTCTTAGGATATAGGGTTCATTCACATTAAATACATGAATTGAAATGATGAAGACATTTCTTTCTCAATCCTAAACACTAATAACATCCCTTGGAAGCCATTTTGAGCCAAATATGGAGCATCTTCAAAATAACCTTGTCAAGAACAACCCCACACTAGGGCAACATAGGAGGTTTTGGTTGAACATTATGGAGCAAAAGATTAAGAAAGATTTTATTGATTTCACTTGCATAAATCTTCTTGTGCTAGCTTGAGGTGATTTCTTATTGAAGCTTGAAGCATCCTGAAGTGACAAAGAGTATTCCGTTCACTACCTTAAACACAATTATCCTTTGCTTAGCCAATTTGAGCCTTATGCAATTCTTTCATAACCTCAGGTGATAACCTCAGGTGATTTATCAACAAGGTTGAGAATGTTGGTCATGTCTCAAAATAAAATAGTCAAAAGGACTCTTGAGAGAGGTTAAACTTCAAGAGTTGGACTTTCGAAAAGTTGTGTGATGGTAATAATGCCGAGATAATCATTCACTTTTAAACCGCTTGATATCTGAAAAAATTTCAAGCATTTCAAAGTCTCACTCGAACCAACATTACAACCCTCATTCAAAGTCTCTTCCGATTGGGATGGTTTGAGTCGAAGTAGGAATCTCACATAGGAGCTACCATTAGAAGGAGTGGGAACAATCCAATCTTATCTTATCTTTGAGGTTCTTGACTTGTAAACCTGATGAAGATATTGATGAAAATTCTTTTCTTGGCCTCAAAGTGACCAATCCTTTGTGTAAGCCCATGACCAAACCTACATTACAATACCATTTAAAGACCTTTTTGATCGATCAAATTGTATTCATTGTGAATGTTTCCAAAGGCCAATGACATATGTAATGTGAGATATTCCAAATGGATAAAACAAGATTCCCACATCAATGGATGGGATCAAATTCCTTTAGAGAGCTATTGAGAGAAGACCTTTTCGATTAGGACACTTCAACTTGGCATGTTTAATAAACTCTTTGAAGTTTTACCAAAATCATTTTATCAAAGTTTCTGTCCTAAGGAATTTGACGATTGATGACATTTGTCAAAAATGCTTGAATGACATTCAAAGTCCTGGTGTCATGGATTAAACCAAGGTTCCATTAAAATAGTTTTGCACAATCTTGGAATCTTTTTCCCGGAAATTAACTTTCCCTAGTGGAACAATTTGCCTACATTTCGTTTGATTTGCTCATACTCACTCAGAGTTCTTTGCAAAACCTATCCCATGTGGATATTTTCAATGATAAAACAATTTATGCCTGGTAAGCCAAGGGCTTCCAGTTTAGTCCCCTTTCATCCATTCCGTTGATTTGCTTTATGCAATCTCAGAATTCTTTCAAAACCCATTCCATTGACTCACCATACGTAGTCATGGAATTATTTCAAATTCCTTTCTGTTGGTTTACCATACGTAACCACAGAATTCTTTCAAATTCCTTTCCGTTGGTTCACCATACGTAACCACGGAATTCTTTCAAAACCCATTCCGTTGACGCACCTATGTAGTCACGGGATTCTGTCAAATCCCTTTTTGTTGATTCATCATACATAACCACGGAAACGGAATCCTTTTTCCAAAATGGTGACATCTAGATTCTTCTCATAGGTGTTTTAAAGCAAATTATGAGTTCGTAGCATTGGAGTGTCACCCTCCGCAAGGAACCACGTCTCGTAGCTTTAAAACATGTTCATTTCAAATATAGTATCTTAAAGCAAATCACATGCTCGTAGCATCAAAGCTTGAACCTCCGCGAGGAACTGCGACTTGTGGCTTTAGGTGCGGTGATTTCAAAATTTCTTATGCTGTCTAAAATCCATGAGCTTGTAGCATCGGAGCTTCGCCATCCACGAGTTACCATGAGTTATGGCTATTGAAAATGGTAAGTTTGAATAGCTCGTCTCTCACATCACGAGAGATTATAGCCTTCAACTTTCCAATTCGTTTATCATAGGTAAGTATCCCTTATCCTTATTTTCTTTACTTTCTTTGGTCAATTTATTCCCTTTCACTCCATTCCATGAGAGACACAGAGAGAAATCCCCATGAATGAGCCAAACATTTCTAAAAAATAATGGTAAGTACTCAGGTATGTCTCTGATCAAATGTCTTTTCTTTTGTCTTTTCTTTTATTTCCCCAAATAGAGTTGATTAAAAATTGTAGGTATCAATTTATCTTTGAGTAGAACCTCTTCAAACTCCCACTCAAAGAACGGTAGGTGTGGATACCTAATTTTTAGTCAACGCCTCGTTAAAAAGTAAAAAAATCGAGATTTGGATGATCGCGATAAAGCCCATTTCTTGGCAAAAAAAAAATGTCATTTTTCATTTCTTTCTTTTGCGTTGTTGTTTTTAAACAATTTCTAATTTATTTTCAAGAAAAACATAATAAGTCAAACATTTGACTTTCAGGTTGACTTTTTGGTCAACTCTTTGATAAAAAAGTCAACCTCGAGTCAAAAATTAACTTTTTACCCAAAACAATTTCGTTTAACTTTAATTTCACTTTTATTAAATCAATTTCTCAAAAGTTTAAAGATTTGACCAAAAAATCAATCTTTTAGAAAAAGTCAACTAAATGATTGACTTTTGTGTCGAAAATTTCATAAAATTTGATTAAGAACCTTGATTTCTGAATTTTTCAGTTTTAGGTTTTGAATCGACCAAAAATAAAGATACTCTTATTCTAGGCATAACTAGGTGTAGTTCCTTCTTTGAGATTTGGTTTAAAGACTATCTGAGTCTTAATTAGGGGACCAAAACCGATCCTTTATGAATTGCGATCGGATGATTGTTTCCGACTCATTTCCTTAAGATAAGTCCAAATTCGAAATAAATTTTGAGAAATTCACACTAGAAATTATCAATTTGAACAATTTTATCCTCATGAGCATAAGAAAATCAACCAATTTAAGCTTCAATCATCAAAATTTGAATTAACCCATTCATGACTATGGTTTAACTTCATAATTGTAGGACTAATTTTGACATTAGGCCTAGATTCATATTTGGTGTAAGCCTGATTGCTTCAATTTAAGGTCAATCTGAAGGTGATGAGTAATCTTGCACATGGGTAGTTCATTAGATACGGAAATTGTGACATTAATTGAACTCAATGTCGGTTAATTTGCAATTTTGCCCATTGAATTGCAAATTTGACCATTTTACCCCTTTAGGCCTAATTCAAAGCACCCATGGTTTTCACTTGTTTTTTTTCACGATAATAATTCAATTAGATCAAGAAAATACCCCTAGATCATGTTTATAATATTTGATTAGCTTAATTGTACATTAATTGGTCAATTTCTTTTTAAATAGGGTAAGATTCATTTTCAATTTGGTTATTTAGGGACCAAATTGCATAGGTTTTGGACCCACAGAGATCCTAAGTGGGAGAAATGGCAAGAATCGGACCAAACTGGTCAAGAACCAATCAAAATCCAGTCGAATCAGATTGAACCGATCTGACTGGTCATTGGTTGGGCTGGCTGGTTTAGCCCCTTTTCGACCAGTTCCTGACCTCTAGCAACAAGTTCCGGGATCCTCTCAACGTCAATTTCACTTTTGCACCTTCAATTTCTTGAAATTTCCTAGGTTGACCCTCAAATTTTGTCAAATTGCAAATTAACCCCAAATTGGACATTTCGATGCAATTCTCGGTTTTGGCTCTAGTTTTTTTAAATCAAACCCACTAGATCAAATACTTGACAACTTGAGATCATGATAAAGCCTTTGAAATTGATTTTGATTGTTAGATCAAAATTTCGACCGCTGGATTGAACCGACGGCCGAAATAGTTTAATTTAGGGAGTATATAAGGCAAATCTTCCCTCCATTTTTGGGGGGCTTTATTATGCATGAAATCTCCCTCTCATCAGTCTCTCTCTCTCTCTCTCTCTCTCTCTCTCTCTCTCTCTCTCTCTCTCGTTTTGCTACCAACAAATCAGATCTCTCTCTCTCTCTCCATTGGTTCAACCGGATTCTTCTCTAGCGAAGCCGTTGCCATTGGTTCTAGCCCCCAGCGGCAGCGTTCCCACTTCGGATCTCACCGATCTATCCCCAAGTTTCTCAGTCACTGGATTTTGGTCCTATCCTCATCGATCGGTCACTGGAAGAGCACCGGTGGCCCAATCTACTCCGGTGGCATCCAAACTGGTCTAGTTTTGGACCGATTTTGTTTTCCTTCGCTACAGTTGGTTCAGCTGCCTTTCGAATTTGTTACTTGCAATTTGGATCTATTTCTTGGCACTTTGTGGAGGTTTCATTGAAGTTTTGGCAAAAAATTCGATCGATTTCGATCAAAATCAACTAAATCGCAATAAAAGGTAATTTCTCGGTCTCGAACCCCGTGAAGCAAGGCCAGATTAGCTAGCCGGGGTTAGGGTTCAATTTTAAGTAAATAAATGATGATTAGATGCTAGATGATGGATTTGGATAATGATTGGCTGCAATTGAATGTTCTTTAATGATGAATTTGAACGATTGTGATTGATTTAGGTTAAATCTGTAATTTCGTAACCCTAGGACTAATCTATTATTTTGGCCATAATGAGGTCCGAAATGATGTCATTTCAACTCCAGTCTTGTTAGAAATAGATAATACATGTCTCAAGCTTCGAAATGGTAGGTTGTACACCCTAATCGAGTGTCGTTTGACTTTTGAACAACATCTCTAAAGATGAGCAATTATGCTGCAGTTTAGGTGGATTTTCGGTTCTGTTGTTATTCTGAAATGAGATTTTGTTATTTTTGTGTAGCCTTCTGTGATGATTTTTGGACAATCTTGCCTCACAAGTTTTGTTCCAAATCTTCTTGGGCATGTCTTGTAAATTTTTTCATTGATTTTTGGATGTGTCTAATTATGTCAAATCTACTTAGATCCAAGCCTAGGTTAGTCCGTTCCATGCTGATCTTTGATTTTGTCATTTTTGTACCGATCTATGTGTTGATTTCTGAAGAAACTTTCCTTGATCAAAGTTGCTCATATGAGTGAACCATGCAATGCATTTTTTTTTTTGGAATTTTCAGACATGATTAATTAGGTCCAAATTGCTTAGATCTGAATAGGGATAAGTACACTAGAAGTGCCAAAAGTTGTGTACGGCGCTCACTTTAGTGCCAAAAATTATCGTTGGCTCTCTTAAGTGCTAAATCGGAGGAAAAACGATCACTTTAGTGTTAACGGTGAGTATTCCAGCTAAACTGATTACGTGTCATTTATAATTAAAATTTTAATATGACTTGGCAAATTTTTTAAAATATTCAGTCCACGTGGCATGCTTGGCACTGGAGTGATTGTTTTTTAAGAATGATTGGCATTGAAGTGATCACTTTAAATAAAATTTGGCACTCAAATGATCACTTTTAATAAATTTTGGCACTTAAATGATCATTATTTATAACTTTTGGACAACGTCGTTTAGGGGTTATATGCTGACTAGGCACGACAGTGAGCCATGTAGGATTGAGAAACTAATGAAATATAGCCACGTTAGATTTCCAGTAGTTCGGACCGGAGTTGACACTTAAATGATCATTTTTTTTTTAAGTAGCACTTAAATGATCCGGAAAAAAACTTTTGACACTAAAGTGAGCGTCGTACACAACTTTTGGTATTTCTAGTGTACTTATCCCGATCTAAACATAGGATAGTTTGCCTTGCATTGATCTGAATTCTGTTTTGATGAAATTGAGTCCATTAATGCACTTATTTGCTCTCAAATCATTCATGAAAGTTGAAATATATGATATATATATATATATATATATATATATATATATATATATATATGTTCAATTGATGCATGCTTTGCAAAGTCTTGATGTTGGTAAGTGAGTTAATTGCATGAGTTAAGGTTAAAATGTAATGTAGTAGTACATAGTCTAAATTAATTCATCTCCCCATCCACTAGGGACGATGTCATTGGGATTTTGGAAATAACCTGGGGGAGGAGTATATTTGACCATAAAGTCATACTTCCCACTTGGTTGTCCTAGGGTATCCACCATTTCACCTATCTCTCGGGCCCTCCTTACGAACTCACGATCCCAACAAGAAGCTTTGTATTCATCCTCATCGTCGTCATCGAAGTTGACCTCTTTATCTTTCGTCGAAGTTAGAGTAAAGTCTTCTTCATCATTCCGTCCTCTTGGAAGAATATCCTTTACATCAACAAAGAAACTCGGTGGTGGTGTGAACTTCACCTTGAAGTCATATTTGCCACTTGGTTGGCCAAGGATATCAACAATTTCACTACTTTCGCAAGCTTTTCGAACAAACTCACGATCCATGCGGGAAGCTTTATATTCATCCTTGCTTCCAATGTAAGAGTCTTGGTACATAAGGGTTTTGTTTTTCGAGGCTCAACGATCCTCCTTTCGAGTGTCATCCTGACTTAGATTCCTAGCTTTCTTTATGACTTTTGAGATTATGTCTTTGCCAGACAAATCAACTTCAACCAGAGACATCTGTGTCGGAGCGGGCTCACCATCTTCATATTGAAGAATTTCGAGCTCAGAAAGCTTTTCTAAGCAAGCTATCTTCTCATTATGAGTGATGTCACCTTTCAACTAGTGATTAGCGAAGAGTGTGATCTATTCTAACTTTTGAACATCCATCAGGAATATATGCTTGTCATCATCTCCAAAAATCATGTTGACGTCTTCAAAGTGTTTCAGAAGGGGATTTTGTTGGACATTTGACATTGAATCCTTAAAGGTGAGTAGTTTCTTATCTAGCAAATTTTGGATCTTGGAACAGAGTACAAAGCAGTTATCCACATAGTAGCCCTTCTCTCCCATGTGATACTCACACGTCTTGTTAAGGTCAAACCCAAGGAACTCTGGCGGATTATCCCTCGGGATTTATGTCACACCTCGAACCTTGAGTATGTGCCCATCCCTTAGTGGTCGATTGAATTGCGACTTCCCAAGATGAGTTGCTGACCCTTTTTATTTTTTTTATTGCACATGCGGAAGCGAATAAACAATCCCCTGATAGTAAGTAGCATGGGATGGAAAAACAGGAAAATAGATTCACAACTAAAACACACTTTTATATACAAACTAAGTCATATACAAAAGGTCAACAACAAAAAGCCTACCAAAGATCGGCTATAAAAAAGAAGCTGTCATAATTGACCTACACTTCAAATCCTCTTAGCTCGGCTCCAGATCCTCCACTCTTTGGTCTTGAAAAGGATTGAGCCCACGACGGGGTGAGATATAAATCTTAGCGAGTTCACGTTCTAAACCCCGATTAGGAGGGTAATACGCCTAGAGGTGTCCTAACCACACAACCATACAACCATAGAGACTTACCTGGCCTCAGATCCTCCTTGCATGTCAGTGCAATTCATATTTCACACAGCCACAAACATGAGCAGTAGTCAAACACAATCAATTGGAACGCCACACTTATTTTCAACTAAGCACTGGGGTCCTGATTATAGGGCTAAATCGTTATGACACGTCTCATACCATGTCATACAATTTTGTCCCATAATTCGACAAATTTAACTTAATTAATCATGCGTTCCTAGTTTTTATCTCAGCCCAATGGGCACGGCCTACTCAATGGCGTAGCCAAGTGTCGTCTCACCCCATTGAGCATGGCAACGTCTCTATTAAACAGATTTCTCGAAGAAGCATAGGTCCAGAATCTACTACGCTCGGCTTCCGTTGTCCAGGGGCAACTCATATAGGGGCTTTGTCTAGCGTAAACGCTCGAGACGAGTTCGCATAACCAACACACGATCAATCAATTTCGGCCAAGGACACTATGCATTGCACTCAAATGTCTCGATTAATGCACTTGACCCTTTTTTCTTCATATTAAAAACACCCGGTGAAAATAGTGTGTGGGTACATGGTCAGATCGAACCTGAAAAATTGGTATCATTCCTTTTAAAATCTCACTATTTGATATAGTATTTAAAATCATTTTCGGTGTCACCACCCGACACCCAGGATTTTCTAATTAAATACCAAACTTTCACAATTTTGGAATAAATAACCAAAATTCCAATCACCACTTAATTTGCACAAATTAACACTCAATTGCATAAACTAAGCACACCACTACAATTAGCACGAAATTCCAGTCACCAGCTATCTCGATCTAATTTCTGGAAAATATTTGATAATTAAATAAATATCGAAATTAATTAAATATATATAATTAATTACCAAAAATAGAAACTTAGGCCGAAAATGCTTAATTAAACACCTAGACGGGCCCGGTAAATTTCCGAACCTATCTAGATAGATAGCACAATCTATCTAGTCCTTAATTAAACTGTTCTAACCACCTAACATGCAAAATTGAATTATTAAATCGCTAATCTGTTCTAACTAACCACCTAATCCATGCTTAAACTAAACTAATCATCCCCTAAGCATCATTAACTCCCTAAGTAGAGTTTAACGAGTAAACTCACCGATTTTGCAATTCGGTGAGTCCATGGCGATGGCGATGCGGAGGCGGGCAACAATTGAGCCTACGGTGACACCAACCAAAGCCCGGAAAAGGCCTAAAACAAGCCACGAAGCCTCATGGTTGGGTTGGGCTTCAGCTTTTGCTCAGCTGGTCGAGGGACTAAACCGAGCAACTCGACTGGCTAGAACGGCCAAGGCGAAGCCAGGTGGGCGAGCAGGGGCGACGGCAGACTAGGCAAAGGTGACGGCTAGCTGGATGGTGATGGTGGCGTGACTTCTTAGCTGGCCTGACGGCTGGACGATGGCATACGAGACGCATGAGTGAAGGAGGACAAGCGGGCTCGGGCGTGAGAGCGAGCAGTTTGTTCTCTGGAATTTTTGAACTCAAAACACCTCAAACATGGAGAAAGTGAAGCCAAGGAAGAAGAAGAAGTGGGCTGAAGCTTGAAGGGGTCCCATGTGCCTTAAAAGTCTTCACTCCTATCTCCAAACGCTCATGACAAAGCCCCACCATGTATTGGCTACCATTCACAGCCCATTTCCTCTTCAATCTTCCTTAACAAACTTCTTTTGATGCCCAAAATGTTGCACACCCCTTGGACCTACGAATTTTGACACATTTCCCCCAATTTGAGTTCCAATCATCTCCAATTGGACCTAAATTGGAGTTCATAAATCCATTTAAGATGCCCACACTCCATTTCACATTTTTCCTCATCAATTGAACCAACTGACGGCCAACGGTACTATTCTCTAAGTTGATCACTCATAAGATAACTAGACGATTTGGGGAAAATCATTAATGAATTTTAATGCAATAGACTTGAGAATTCGACTAGGAATTGACTACTCGATCGTGCTTATCTGTAGAGATCAAAACGGCACAGTTAAAAAGCGATCAAGGATTAGAGATAGGTCGGTTCAATTGAGATATATGACTAAACGTAGGTGATTCCACCAAATTGCGAAATTCTTGTCGATCCACACTAGACTAATTTTTCTGTCGTTTTGATACCTTGTGTCTACATTTGAAACCTCGAGATTTTCATGACCACCGAGAGTTGCCAATGTGTCGAAGAGGTTCATTATGGCTCGAAGAAAATCAACCACGGGTCATTTGCACTAAAAATTTCTGAAAGCTACCCGATCGCCTAAGTCACTCTAAAATCGCGCTGGATTGAAATTAACCGTGAATTTGAATATGATTTTAGAAATTGAGAGTTTTGAAATGTCACAAGTCATTTTAGGAACGTCGACTCATCTTCTGAAGATTTTTTCTGCAAACTAAGATTTTTGGCAAAAAGTCGAGGTAGGGCCGTTTTCGTCCAGAAAATTTAGAGGACCGTTTCTAATTGCAAAATTGGGATGCAAGTAGGTTCAATTGGCGAGGAAAAATGTCAATTTGATCGAGGATATGATGGTTGAATTTGTAGAGGTCGAATTGAGTTGATCCAAGAAGCAATTGAAGTCCAATTTGGAAGAAATCCACTAAAATTCGTAGCTCTCCCTTGGACTCAACATTTGGACCATTTCAAAAGCTTCTAAGACAAGCCAAGGGGGTGGAAAAGGCTGAGGATAGGGCTAAGTCTTGGTGGGACCAAGTTGAGGGGACAAAGAGATGGGAATGAGACCATGTGGCCCCCTCCAAAGGCAGCCGGTCCCCTCCCTCTTCTATTGCCATCGATCACCCACCATTGAAGACCAAGAAGCTTCAAAAACTTGTAGAGAGAACCAACAGCTCACCCTCCCTTCACTGTCAATGCCAGTCGAAGCCGGAGCACCACCGTGTCGTCGTTGCTCGCCCGTCACTGCCGTTGGAGTCTCGTGAGCCCAATTGCGTCGTCCTTGCCCGTTCGCGCTTCTAGCAGCTCACCAGGTCAGCTTAGGCCATCGTCAAAGCTCCCTCCACCGCCGTACGCCACCGCCTTTGCCTGCCAAGCCTACTGCAGCCACCTCTGGTCCAGCCTTGCCATTTCAGCTGAGCCGAGCAGCCTCTTCAGCCACCGAATAGAAACCAAAGTTAGTGGGTTTCCAACCACTGTTTGGCCCGTTTTGGCATCCTTCCGGACCTCGAAAGGCTCGCCCGCTTTAGAGTTTCTCGATCCCCTCCGCATCCCCGTCATTTTGATCCGAGCGGATCGTTGAATCAAATGAGTTTAACTCACTAATCCTTTCTTAGTAAGTAAATGGTGCTTAAGGGTTAATTAGTTTAAGTTAAGCTAAGATTAGGTGGTTAGTTAGAATGAATTAGTGAATTAGTTAGCCGATATTGCACATTAGGGTGGTTATATTAGTGTAATTAGCAACTAGATAAGCTCTAGTATTTATTTAAATAGGTTTAGAAAATTTTCGAACCTAAATCGATATTTAACTAGGCTTTACGGGCCTAAGTGTGCATTATTGGTATTTAATAATTAATTTTTGTAATTATTTAATTATTTAATTATTTTTCAGAAATTAGACCGGGATAGCCGGTGACTGGAATTTCATGTTGATTTTGATGGTGTGATCTGTTTAATTAATTGAGTACTATTTTGTGTAATTTGGGTGTGATTTGTAATTTTGAGTAATTATCCCAAAATTTATTATTTTCAATAATTAATTAGAAAATTACTGGTCGTCGGTTTATAACGCCAAAAATGTTTTTGATGGATTCCATAAATGGTGGGATTTTTAAGAATGAAAATATTGTATTTTGGCTATGGCCAACCATGTACCAACACATAGCTATTTTTATTGGGTATGATAAAATGATGAATTTGTTGATTGATTAGAATGGTATACTATATCAGCTTGAAGGCTTGATATATCAACTTAGAATGAGTAGTATACCTTAAGTACCGCACAGCTTTGGCGAGCAATTAAGTACCGCACAGCTTTAATGAGCATTAGTCGTATACTACATCAGCTTAGAATGAACAGTATACGTTGTTATCAGCTTCTGGCGAGCATTTATATCTATATTCAACTTAGGGTGAGTAGATCTTGACATAATTGAACTAGATAGATAATATTGAATGAGTGGACCAAGAAATGGTTTGGATGACATGAAATCGACTAGTTCGATTGATTGATAATTCGATTGGCTTGATGAATTGATTGAGTGAAGTGATTTGGTGAATATATGAATTGTACTGACTTGCAGGAAGGAACTGAGGTGAAGGTAAGTCCTCTGACTCGTGCTTGTGCTTAGGCAGCCCTTTGGGGGTATTTTCTTCCTAGTCAGGGCTTAGGGGGTTGAATTTGCTAAGATGTCGTATCACCCCGTTGTGGGATAATATTTTCAGGTCCTTAGATGGCTGCTCCTCCCGAGCATTTTGGACGACCGAGGAAGGTCACAGAATAGGTAACTTATATTCCGCTACCTAGGGACCCTAGAGGATGGGAATACGCTCTCGTGCAGTCTGTGGTCTGGGTTGATGCGAGTCTACCCCATAGGGCACCCTATCGATACTGGTCATGGTACTGTCAAGAGTGGGATGGTCAGAGAGAGGGCCCCATACTGGAATCTTAGATACCTTTGTATGTGTTGGAGGTTACTTTTGGGAAAGGCACTGCAGATCCTCCTGGTGGTTTGGTGGAGGACCCGAGACCATCGAATCCAAAAGCCCTAGTGTTTTCAGATGAGGACTCAACTGCCTAATGTGCCTATAGCATTTTGAAAACCCCCTGTCTTGCAGACCTTGTGTGTGTGTGTGTGTGTGTGTGTGTGTGTGTGTGTGTGTATTGGATGGTTATGTATAAAACTTGGTTTGATATATGTATATAAAAGTATGGTTTGCTTTTAAAATTTTATGGCTCTACTTTTCTATCCCATCTTGATGTTGTCTAGGGATTTAATATCCGTTTCCACATGCACATTAAAATGAATAGATCGGCGATGTGTCCTGAGATGTTGCTATTTTATCGACCGCTGAGAGATGGGCACGTTCTCGGAGGATCGGGGCGTGACAATTGACCTGTGGTCGATTATTTTTAAGCCACAATGTACATCTTTGACACATTGGCGACTCTTGGTTGTCGTGAAAATCTTGAGGTTTCAAATACGGACGAAATGACAGAAAAATTGGTCTAGTGCCGTTCGACAGAAATTTTGCAATTAGGTGAAATCACCTACACACTAATAACATATCTTTATCGAATCGAGCTATCTCCGGTCTCTAATCAATTTTGACGGTGCCGTAATGACCCTTGCATATTAGTACGGTTGAGCAATCGATTCCTAGTTGAATTCTCAAGTCTATTGCGTTTAGATTCCTTAAGAGCTTCACCTGATAAGCTAGTTATCTCGTGAGTGGCCAACTCAAAGAAAAGAACTATAGGTGCGTCGATGAAAAGCCCAACTTATTCAATTAAAAATAGAGCCTGAAATTCATGATGTCATAATTTCTCTCGCCACGAGATGGCTTTCAATTAGTATCTCTTGCCTTTGTGGGGCTTTTCCTTTATGATCAAAACTTCGGGGCGAGCTCCTTATCTCCACGGCAGGTTTATGAACCTGATGATTGTACATAGTTTTGTACATAAGCGATCTCCACAGGTGACTCCTTATCTTTCTTTGGGGCATAATGGCGGTTCATGGTCTCGGTCAACCTTCCTTCATGCATGATCCCCTCAATGCGTTCACCTAATTCTACCAATGCGGCAAATTTGATAAAGTTGTGATTATTCATTTTCTTGAAGAAGTTTTGAGGCATGGCTTGAAGCAGCAATTTCATAGCCTCCTTCTGAGACAGGGGTGGCTTTACTTGAGACGCAGTAGCTCTCCACCTTTGAGCATAACCCTTGAACATTTCAATTCTCCTTTTCTTGACTCAAATCAGCTCCTCTCGAGTTGGGGCAATCTTAGTGTTGAACTTATATTGCTGAAGGAATGTGTTAGTGAGATCCTCCCAAGTATGGATCTTCTCCAAGTCTAACTTTATAAACCATGTTACCACGGGACCAACCAAGCTATCTTGAAAGGAGTGGACAATTGTCTGAGTGGCGAGCCATATTGCCCAGATAGTACTTTAAGTGGGTCTTAGGGCACCCAATGCCGTCATACTTCCTTGTAAACTTAGGCTCTATGTAGAATTCAGGGACCTTAACATTGGCAAAAGGTGACAACTTATCTAATCCCTGCAATTGATAGCCCTGCAGCATGCATAGGCGCTCCTTGAGCTTTGCGATGTGTCTCGAACTCTCTTCATCGTATGGAGTTGGGGTCTCCTTAGACGGAACCTCTAGATCAATAACCGTTAGGATAGCAGTAGGAACCTCTTCAACAGGCCCTTTCCCATGGGTTTAGCTACTGACACATCAGAGGGCGTGGTAGGAGGATTCACGATAGGAGCAGCGGGAGCTACAAGAGTTAAGTTTTTCACTTGGTTGGAGAGATCAGCTAACAAAACCATCTATGCCATTTGGTTCTCCATGTTAATAACATGAGCATAGGTATCTTCGTTCTCCATCCTTGCTTGGTGGCGAGTACATAGAATAGACCATTTCTCAAGCGTCTTTCAATACCTTTTGAAAGAAGATGACTTGAATTAGTACAAGTCAGAAGAAATCAACAAAATACAAAACCTAGTCATTTTTATATTTTCTTGAGATGAAATGGTGATAAGAAGCGTATATGATCCTAGTATCACATAGCATCCTCTCATCAAAATTTCTTTAAAAGAAATTATATAATTGAAAAGGAATGTCGACAAATATTTAATCAGATTGCCCCTTTTCTAAAATTACATGAAAATATTCATGAATTTTTTATTGATTACATTGAACAATTACAAGGGAAACAGAACCTTGCATTCTTGAAGCTTACCAAGCAGTTCGATTTTACATGTAATATGAATATAGGGAAGTCTTAATAGAAAGCATGGAAACACAAAGAAAATCCCTTTACAAGAAAATAATATAAGATAAAAGCCTAGGGGCTAGGTGGGATCGTGCATAAACGCTTGTTATCATGGGCCAAGCATTCCTTATCAATCAAGGCATCATCTTCTTGCTCGTCAATATGAGCTCGTCGAAAACCTTGAGGCTTGGGATTATTATGCAATTGAACGTCAAGCTCAGGCTTTACTTGATGGTAGATGTAATCGATGGTAATGTGATGAGTCCTCATCTCTCCCTCAAAGTCGGTTTCATCCACTACGACCACATAATGCGAGGAACGCGAGTACCAAATTCTGGTAACCGCTTGAATCACGGCCTTGACATGGCCAATTTGGTTTTCCTCAATGACGTTACTGTAATAATTAATTCGATCCAGCTTGAGGATTGGCGGGATCATTTGAAGCGCGTGATATTGGTGAAACACCCTTAAAAAGTAATACGACATTAAATACGTCAATCCCACATGGGGGAGTGGGTCATCAACTACACTAACAAGGCGCACTTCGGGATTCCCAAGCCACCGAACATGCCATTGGATTAAGCTAGGGTTGAGGTTTTTGAGGAAATGAAACCATATAGAGAAAAAACATAATGGAAAGAATTCATTTCTTTGGCAAAATCTAGGAATAGGATGATGATATTTCATGACATCGACAATCTTCATGTGAGGGGCGAATTCTTTGATATCCAAAAAGAGCCAAATTTGGAGAAGTCCTAATGGAGCTCTAGGAGTTCCTCAGCCATTTGCTTTGAAATCATTAAGAGACACGAAAGTTTCGACAAGAATCATGTGTGCAAAACAATTAAAGGTGCACATTTGATTGATAATGTGAATGACTAAAGGATCCATTGTTTTTCGAGTACGTGGGAACACTACAAAGCCAAAGAATATGAGAAGAAAAACGCAAGGAATTTGGTTCCTAGCTTTCGGCTTAAGGCTAAGGAAATATTGTTCAAGGAAGGTATAAGGCATGGAATTCAAATTTCCTTTAAGAATAGCCCTAATTTTGTCAGTAGGGATATTGAGGAATTGACTTAAGAGAGATATTGGATCTCGACCAATAGGAGGAGTGATGAAACCTAAAGAAGTTTTGCCTAACCAGATGGCTTTTCGAAACTCCTCAACTGTAGGGGTCAATTCATATCGATTAAACACAAATGGGGAAGTCATGGGATTCCAAAAATAAGCCAATGCTTTCACCATCGCGATATGTGGTTTGACTTGTAATAAAGTTGGGAGGAAACCTTTGCGTTTTTCCACGTAATCTTGATATCTTAGGTCGAGCGTCTCCTATAAAGTCTTGAGATTCTTCGGTACCGGGACAACGTCCAATTTGGGTTTACCCATCTAAACCTAAACCTAAAGAGCATTCGTGATTAAAACGTATCGTCGTTGAAATATAAAATGCATAATCGAAATACATAAAGTAAGAAGATAAGAATGATAAGAAAGGAATGATATCTTACTCACCAAACACATGGCAAGCACAAATCACATGTTGCATGAAATTGTAAGGTTTTGACGCCGATGGTGAGGGTGTTAAAAGCTTAAGGTCCTTAGCTCAAAGGATAAAAATAATTTACCTACCGCTACTATCGACAGTCAGTGTTATTTTTATCGGTTGGAATGAGCTAGTTTATGTAAGTGATGGATTACCACGAGTATTCACTTGCAAGTTCCACTCATAAACCCTCCTAAGGTCCTAAATTGAGCAATCGGGATTTTAGACCACGGTTGTATGTGTGGTGTCGTGCCAAAGCTTGTAAATATACATTTAAACTTAAACATCTAGCACTTCAATATAAACCCTCATACATTCATATATCCTTATACCACCTACAAAACAAAGGGTTTAAACTCACTTCACCCCTTATAACCGCCACCTACAAAACCATTTAATACAAGGTTAGCAATGACCTGATTTTCCACATGACTTTGACATGCAGATGATCCTACACAAGACATGTTAGTTGAAACACAACAAACATTTTTAAACGGTTTCAAGTCCTCTTATTCTAGTAACCAGTCCCCAATGGAGTCACCAAGCCTGTTACGACCCGATCTTATTGCCGCTAATCCTCCATCACGAGGAAAGCAAGGGGAAATGTCAAGTTTAGGGGTACTCAATCATGAGAGTTCCCTCACAGCTTTGCGTTCCAAAAGACGTCATCACCTCACTTTTCAGGTTAAGCCTCTCGTGAGTTCTTTCCATGAGATCGTGAGCTCTTCTAAGCTCATATCCTGCATGACAACGGAGTGACATGATCCATACCCACATGGGTGACACACCTCGGGAGAAGAGGTCGTGTGTTGATATTGGATTTAAGGGTACCTTTACCATAGTAGCCCTCTTGATACTACGCTTCGCCTATAAAGATGACATCATTTTGTCCTTTGTGGTACTCTTACATTGAGTATGCTAAACCATGGTAAGTTTCATTGAAACTCATACCTCATGCGATGGGTTCATTTATATGGTTTAATTGTTTATGACAACCTAAAAATAAGATGGGAGTCACCACAAGCCTCGTTTTTTGTGGTTGGCTAGAAACCCAATTGAGGGTCAGGAATGTTCCCTCAAATCCTATGCAATTAGATATATAGGTTTGAGGTTTTGTGTTATGCTAATATTTCTATTAGTGTCTTTTTGGAACCTAAACAATATGTTGTGTTTACCTAACTTGTCTATGCATTTCTTCTTACATTTTCGAGATCGTTAGTCCTAAACTAGGCAATCATTCGTGGTTGGTCATTTTCATGCGATTTCTAAAGAAAATGAAAAGGAAGCATCCAATTGAATTGAAAATTGTAAAGCAGTAAGTAAACAATCAAGAAAAGCTGTAAATCTATCATGCAATCTTAGAAAATATATAAGAGAAACACAATTGAAAAAGGAAAAAAAGACCTACAACTCGTTAGGCTTTACACATAAAAAAGAACCCGAGACATATCTCAAGGAAATGAATGGTATAGGATTATGGTCGGAATGGACATCGACCTCCACCGTCTTCATGTCTTATCCATCTTGAGGATCCTAATCTAACCCAAGTCTAAGAACTATATAACTAGGTACATACAATAGAAAGAAACAAGCAAACTCATCAAAATAATCAAAAATCTCGAGATCAAGTTTTGTCTTTCATGCATGGGTCCCACTAAAACACCAACCCAATCGATTTTTTTTGTGTGACTTATAGCCATTATTGACCAATTATATTCTCGTATGGCCAATAATACTTATAAGTCTACTAACCAAGCGATTTATCTGATCCTAGGGTTTTCCCTCAATATCATGCATCAACCCTATCATAATCTAAAAGTCACTTACATTGTAGAAACTAAACATGCATGCAAGTCTTTTGGACCTTGTTTCCCAATCAAGCAAGCAAGAAAGTGAATTGTCGACGGGTCACTTAATACCAAAGGCATGTGCTAATCACAAACACAGGTACTTCTAAATATATGACGTAATTGTATGCATGGGTGTACATGTGATGTTTCAAAGACATCTTTCAAAATCATCCACAAAATTTTTTGAGACGAAGTAATGTCTTGGCTATGAAAGGCATTCAATTGCCAAGGCTAACTTAGGGCTTGCATAAATGCACTCACAAGCATTGCAAGCCGTTTGAATTCAATTCAAATCGTGACTTTTCACAATGTCAAATAGAGTTTTAAAGAGGTTTTAAAATATTTAGGATTAAGGAACATCTAGGTTATGGATTATATTCAATTACCAAGACTAGCTCAGGGCTTGTGTAAATACACTCGCAAGCGTTGTAGGCATTTTGAATATGGTCTAAACCACGATTTTTCCTTAAGTCAAATCAAGCTTTAGAAAAGAATTTCTTAGAAATTGTTTTTGGGAAACATCACATGTACAAAAGTATTTTTTTGAAAGATGCAATTTGGAAAGGCCAATTATTTAACAACAAAGATCAAAGCATTTTGAATAGCTTTCATGAAGATGGTATGGCCTAATTTAATGTACAAATAACCTAAAAAGTATGACATCCTGAATTTCAGGTTCTGTTTTCGATTGAATAAGTTGGGCTTTTCATCAACGCGTCTATAGTTCTTTTCACTCATGGGATAACTAGTATATCCGGTGAAGTTGTTAAGGAATCTAAACCCAATAGACTTGAGAATTCGACCAGGAATTGACTGCTCGACTGTGCTAATCTGCAAGGGTCATTATGGCACCGTCAAAATGGATCAGAGATCGGAGATAGGTCAATTTGATAGACGTATGTGATTAGTGTGTGGGTCATTCCACCTGATTGTAAAATTTCTGTCAAACGGCACTAAACCGATTTTTTTGTCATTTCTGTACCCTGTGTCCGTATTTGAAATCTCAAGATTTTCACGACAACCGAGAGTTGCCAATGTGTCGAAGAGGTACATTGTGGCTTGAAAATAATTGAGCACGGGTTAATTGCACTAAAAAATTCATAAAAGCTACCCGGTAGGTTAGGTCATGCTAAACTCGTGCTGGATTGAAATTAACCACGAAATTGAACACGATTTCAGAAATTGAAAGTTTTGTCATGTCATGATTCATTTTAGGAATGTCGACTCACCATCCAAAGATTTTTCTGCAAACCGGGATTTTTGGCGAAAATTCAAAGTAGGGCTGTTTTGGACTGAAAAAATCTAAGGACCATTTTTTAGTGCACCATTGGCCATCAAGTTGGTTCAATTGGTGATGAAAAATGTGAATTTAAGTGTGGGCACCTTGGTTGAATTTATGGGGACCGAATTGAGCTTAATTGAAGGAGAATTGAATCAAAATTGAATGGAAGTGGTCCAAAATTCATTGGCAAGGGTGTAGCCACTTTTTGACCTCTTCAATAGCTTCTAAGGGAAGCCTTGGGTGTGCAAATTGACCATGGATGACAGCCTTGGCTGGTGGGGGCGTGCAATGATCAAATAGAGATATTTAGCTTGACTTTTGGAGCATTTTTGCGACCCTCCATGTTCATCTGTCTTCTTCTTATTGCTCCGCCCCACTTTTTCCATTTTAGAGGCTTTTGAGAGCTTAAAATTGCAGAGAGAACCAGAGAGGACCCCTCATGTCGTCGACCATCACTGCCTAACGTCGTCGCTTGCTTGTCGCACCATCGCGAGCCTGCGTGCACTGTTCGCCCATCCTCACGCCCAGCCGCTGTCCCACAACTTCTCGTAGTCCCCCGAGCCACCCAAGTCATCCTCGAGGTCACCTGGTCACCGTTCGTTGCCGTCCAGCAGCTGCCGTCGCTTGCCTAACTCCGCAGCAGCCTTCGCCGTCCCTCCTTATCGTTTCCGCACCATCCAGCCGCTCACTTCAGCCTCCTTTAGCCGCGAGCAATGGCCGGACTCTCAACTAAGGCTAAGAGCTTGTGGCCCGTTTTTAAGCTCGTCCGGTCCTCCGTTGGTGTTGCTCCAGGCTTGGTTGTCGCCCGCCTCCGCGTCGCTGACGTCGTGGACTCATCGATTGCTAAACCGATGAGTTTACCTACTAAACTCTACTTAGGGAGTTAATGATGCTTAATGGGTGATTAGTTTAAGCTAATTAGGAATTATGTGGTTAGTTAGATTAGATTAGTGATTTAATTGCTTAATTATGCATGTTAAGTGGTTAAATTAGATTAATTAAGGACTAGATAGGATATGCTATTTATCTAGATAGGTTCGGAAATTTTCTAGACCTGTTTAGGTGGTTAGATTAGCATTTCTGGCCTAAGCTAGTATTTTTGGTATTTAATTGCATTTATTTAATTACTTTTGCAATTTATTTAGTTATTTAATATTTTTCAGAAATTAGACCGGGATAGCCCGTGACCGGAATTTCATGCTGATTGCAGTGGTGTGCTTACTTGTGTAAATTGAGTAATGATTGAAATTTTGGTTATTTATTCCAAAATTGTGAAATTTTGGTACTTAGTTAGAAAATCCCAGGTGTCGGGTTTTTGACATCGAAAATGGTTTTAGGGTTTTTGACACCGAAAATGTTTTTAAATACTATATCAAATAGTGGGATTTTAAAAAGGAATGATATCAATTTTTCAGGTTCGATCTGACCGTGTACCCACACACGATTATTTTCATCGGGTGTTTTTAATACGAAGAAAAAGGGTCAAGTGCATTATCTTAATTGAGACATTTGAGTGCAATGCACAATGTCCTTGGCCGTAATTGATTGATCGAGTGTTGGTTATGCGAATCTGTCACGAGCGTTTACGTCGGACGAAGCCCCTATATGGGTTACCCCTGGACAACAGAAGCCGGCCGCAGTCGATTCTAGACCGATGCTCCTTCGAGATTGCCGTCTGATAGAGACATTGCCATGCTTAATGGGGTGAGACGATGCCTGGCTACGCCAGAAGACCACCGAACATAGAGTAGGTCATGCCCTGGGGGCTGTAATCAATTGAAAAATGTGATTGATTGATTTAGACGTGCCGAATTATGGGACAAAATTGTATGACACAGTATGGGACATGTCATAACGATTTGGCCCTATAATCAAGATTCTTGTGATTGTTTGTGTGGCACCCCGAAGCGGCCAAGGTCACCACATCATATCAAAGAAGTACCTTAGTTCCTAGGCATTTTTTTTTTAAACGGTCCCAGCACATCTTATTTGCGGAAGCATAATCGAGTCTTACTAATTCCCCTTCAACAACCATGATACAATGGCACACCACTAACATCTTAAGAAAAGATAAAGCCCAGACACTTTTATTTACATATTTTCATGATGGATTTCCTTGGGTCGGTACATCAAAAGAAAGGCCAACACTTGTAGCTACACTCGGCCATAACCCCAAAAAGAGACACTCGACCCACTATGTCTATTATGCAAGATCCCCCATCAACTAGTGTCGGCTATTTCCCAAAAAGTTGCAGCTCCTACTCTTCATGAATGGGCCGTCACACCCATCCCGGTGCATCAGGCGGTGGCGGCGACAGCATCCCTCGCATCACCCCATCTCGACGAATGTGAACGGATATGAACTCCTGAATGACAGGGCCCTCAGCCAGGCCCACGTCATACATCACTATCGCACGAACCCGAATAAACGTAAGACCAGGGATGGTGGGATAGTCGATCTCCACACACTCGACCTCCACATCCGAAGGAAGGCCGCAAAAGACGCCCCGCGTGACAGCATGGGGCGGCATCTCTCTAATCTGAAATGTTGGTCCCTAAAGGGGTGAGTACAACCACTTAGCAGGTAAAGGACCAATAACCACTCAATGCATCATACCATATGGTCATCACAACCATAGCAAAACACGTCATTCAAGCATCCATGCACAATTTACCTTAATATCATGCACATGTCATCATACCGCATGTACATACATCATCATATAATCATCACCATCATGTCGTACACTTACCATCATCATGTCACATGTATCATATCATGCCATAGGTGCACATACATCCATGCACTTACCATCATCATGTCACATGTACCATATCATGCCCTAGGTGCACATACATCCATGCACTCACCACTATCATGTATCCATGCACTCATCATCATCATGTCACATGCACTCATCATCATCATATCATACATATATCATCATGCATAATTCAATTTCAATTTCCCAATTTTATTCTTTCATTTTAGGCCGCCACATTTCTCTTTCCCGGGACCAATGTTTGCATCCCACGTTTATCACTTGCACCCAATCCTGGCATCGCGAGCACCCTCCGGCACAATACTTGCCAGGCATCTCGTACCCCAACTGGCATCACGAGGCATCCCCCGGCACAATACCTGCCAGGCTTCCGGCTCCCCCACGCTTCGAGCATCTCGAAACTCCTGAGGACCCTCCAGCATTCAGCCATTTAAGGCCACTGGGCAATCGGCCTTTACCCTTCTAGCCAGGCATCCCGACACTCTCGGGGCATCGTCGACTCACACCTCCGACAGCCTTCTCACTTATCTTAGTTCACATTTACAATTATAACTCAATTTTAACTTGGCATATAATGTGATGGCAAACAAGACTATTTTCATCATTTTAATTCTTATATGCATTTCCAATCATCATCATACATGCAGCTAGATACAACCACAAATGACAATACAATCCATGGGGTCCATACAACTTAGAATAATCCATATATCATGCCTTTTTGAAATTTACTAAATTCCAGCTTGGTCATATTTAGAAAACATTTAAATTAAATATCCATATGATTTTCAAAAATCATAAAATCAGGACATGTGATAGAAAAGACAAAAATATAGCAATCTCATGAAGAACACATGCTCAAAAGAGTTTCACACAAGAAGATATAGTTCACACAAATACAGCATGTAAATTCGGATAAAATCAGATTGCGCAGTTCTTGAAATATTTCAATTAAAATACCCGAACGACCTCCAAAATTATAAAATTTTACCAGGCTGTAGTCAAGACCTTAAGGTATATTTTTCATGAAGACATCTAGGCCAGATTCGTTCTAGATAATTTTCTATAGACGCTCGAAGTTACTGTTCCTAGTACCGAACAGTCCAGTGTGGCTATCTCCGAAATATCGAGGTTCCGCCTACTTATATTTCTTCGTTTCCTCTGAAATGTTGATATGTTTTTCCTCAAGAGGTCCCCTACAACTTTAATTAAGGGATCTAAGTGAGATTCTCAAAGAATAGTCACCATATAGGTCTAAGAAGTCTCGGGTGTCCAGTACCGTATTTCCAGATTTACCATCTTCAAAAGAAAATTGTTTCACTAGGCTAAACTTGCTCATTTTACCTCAAATTTGAGTATGTTAGTCTTTAGGATGTTCTCTACAACTTTCATGAAGAAGTCGAAGGGAGATTCTCGGTAAAAAGTAACATGCAATCCACAAAACCATTAAGAGGTCAACCAAGCAGTTCCAGATCTAGTGTCCTCGTAGGAGAAGGGGTTTCCCCCCTTAAAACTCAGTATTTTTGTATCAAATTTTAGTATGTTGTAATTTGGGATGTTGTATACAAATTTCATGAAGGAGTCGAAGTCAAAATCCAACTCGAAACACACATGAAAACCTCTACAAATTTCTGGGTCAGGTGGTATACACGAAAAACAGCAAGCTATTTCAAGAACAAAGTACACTAGCTTCGGTTTCTCACTCCTAAACACCCAAGATTCAACACCATTCCAAACACACATGCAAAACGCACATGCAAGAGTAGAAAATGGATCCTAACTTGCCTCTAAGATCAAGTGAACGCGGCACACGGGCGGGCGAACAGACGGCGACAGGCGGACAAACTGCGACGGGCGGACAAATGGCGAGCGGCTCCTCCTATCTCTCTCGCAACTCTCTCTCTCTCTCTATCTCTCTCTCTTGGCTTGGACGAAGCCCTCTCTCTCCCTCTCTTTCTCACTTTAACCGGCCACTATCCCCCTTAATGGTCTTCCCTTCCATCATTAGCAATGATTGCTAATTGCATGATCTACACTTGGCAACTAGGAGGAGACACATGGTCTTCTTCATGCAAGATGGGCTTGGGAAGAAGTGGGCCGGCCTCTCCCCTTTGTGGCCGACGACAGCTCCTCCTTGGGCTTCAATGGGCCGGCCATTTGGCCCACCAAAGTCCATACTCTTGGGTCTAAGGCCCAAGCCTAATTAAACCCCAATTTTTACTTTTAATTGTTCACTTTTAATTCTTTCTTTTATAGATTTCAAGTTTTAAATCTCATATGGCCAAAATCTTGTAACACTTAATCTATAGGGATTAAATCTATGAGGTGCTCAGCCAAGAATAAATTCTTCTCATTTATTTATCCTATAATACTAATTTTAATAACTTATGAACACAAGGATATAACACTTGGTATTAAGAGAAAATCAATGGCTAAAGCATAAACCATAGGTAATTTCATTACCTAATCATGAGCTTTAATACATCTAGAGGTTGTCTTCAATTTTGGGATGCCACAGTTTGAAATTGAGTGAGATGTTCCAATTGATGTGTGCATCTGTCATATTCATCCGTGTTATGAATTGTGCTGATGTGCGGGAAGGAATTGAGGCAAGGTAAGTCCTCTGTTTTGTGTGTATAGACTGCTTTGGGCGTATTTTCTTCTTTGTCGGAGTTAAAGGGGTGAACTTGCTGAGACATTGTCTCACCCTATCGTGGGCTTAACCTTTCAGGTCCTTAGATGGCAGAGCCTCCGGTTCATTATGGTCAGCCAAGGAGGGTGACGGAGCTAGTTACTGACTTCCCTATGCCTGGAGGCCACAGGGTCTATAAGCACGTGGTGACCATCATCTGGGTCGATGAAGGCCTACCTTAGAGGGCACCTCATCGATACAGGGCTAGGTTTCGCCGCGGGCCCAATGGATATAGAGTGGGTCCCCTCCAGGGTTTTGAGATCCCAGCTATGGTGGCAGCCGCCGTGTGGCATCCCAAAATTCAATGACAAGCCATAAGGTGTGTTAAAGTCTCTAATTAGGTGATAAAAATTTCCATGGCTTATGCTTTAGCCATTAGTCTTTTAATTAGATGATTTGTGCATATGATTGTGAAAATTTAAATTTGATAGATTAATAATCTATGCTTGGCCAAGTACTTTATAAATTAAATTTCAATAAACAAGATGCCCCAAGACTTTGGCCAAGATGAAAATTGAAATTTAAAAATATTTATAGAAGAAATTCAAAAAAAAAAAAAGGGAAAAAGTCAATTTTTGGGATGGGCCTTAGGCCCATTAGCCTAAGCTTTTAATGGGCCAAGTTGGCCGGCCCAATAGAGGCCCAAGAGAAGTGGTCGACCGGCCCAATAGAAGCCCAAGCCCAAAGCCCTTGCATGTGTGGTGACAAGTGGCACAAAGGAGAATGCCATGCATTGGCTAATTTGAAGGCAAGTAATGATGAGGATTTGGGGGTATAAAAAGGGAAGAGAGAGAAGGGTGGCCGGTCATTTGCTCGCCCAAAGAGAGAGAGAGAGAGAGAGAGAGAGAGAGAGAGAGAGAGGGGGGAGCGGCTGAGAGAGAGAGGAGGAGGAACCGCCGTCCGTCCGCCGTGTGCCGCCGTGTTCGTCGCCTTACGCCATCGACCGACCGGTCTAGAGGCAAGTGGGAGTCCTCTAGCTTCTCATGCATGCTTGTATGTTGTTTGCATGTTGAATTCTTGGGTGTTAGATGAGAAATACCGAAGCATGGATGAGTTGTGTGTGAATGGTGTGACTGTTCTTGCTCGGATCATGTGAGTCAGAAAGTTGTTTGAGCTTGCATGTGTGTTTAGAGTCCGATGTTGGCTTAGATTTCTTCATGAGAGTTGTCGCTAACATCTTGAACTACAACATACTGAAATTTCGTGGAAAATGATGGAGATTTGAGGGGTTAAAGTCTCATCCTACGGAGACCTCAGATCTGGAGAGTTTTTACTGACCTCTTGCTGGATTTGTGGTTGCATGTTGGTTTTTGTTGAGAATATCTCTTTAATTTCTTCATGAAAGTTGTAGGGGATATCTTAAAATATAACATAATCAAATTTGAAGTGAAATGAACAATAATATCCTAGTACATCAACTAGATCTTGAAGACGATGATTCTGGTGATGTATTCCGAGATACCCGAGATTTCATGGACTTAAATGATGACTATATTCTGGTTATTTGACCTAGATCTCTTCATAAAACTTGTATAGGACATCTTGATGTATAACATATCCAAATTTAAGAGGAAACGGAACAGAATAGCTAGGTGAAATCTCAATATTTCGGAGATGTGTACACTGGACAATGCGGTAATAGATCCAGAAGCTTCGTGAGACTGTATAAAATAATCTAAAATAAATCTGGCTTGGAGTTATTCATGAAAGTTGTACGAAAATGTCTTGGCTATAACTAAGTAAAATTTCATAATTTTTGGAGGCCATCTGGATATTTTAATCGAATTTATTTGAAAACCGTACGTTCTGGTTTCATCCGAGAATCATAGGATGTTTTGTGAAAATGGTGAGAATTGTGTAAAATTCAATTTGGCCATGAATTTTGCATGAAATTGTCATCCTATTGGTTTGTTTAGTGATTGCTTGAATTTTTATAATTTTTGGGAATTTATAGATATTGAATTTAATATTCATTTAAAATATATAATAAATAAATAAATAAATAAATAAAATCGATTATTTTATTGGCCATAAATTTCATAAATGATTACACCATGTAGCATGTATGATAAGATATTGGTGTATGTATGACATTGAATTGTGATGCATGTGTGAATCCTATGCCAAGTATGACTTGTTTGATGTCACGCCATATGCCATGTTAAATTGAGATCAAAATAATGGTAAATGTGGATAATGATAAGTGAGGAGGTGGTTGTGGTGGAGGATAATGCCCGGAATGTATAGAGATGCATTGCCGGATGGCCCTGGGAGATTCAGGATGCCCGGAACGTGGGAGTGCCGGAAGCCCTGTCGGAGGTTTCTGCCTGAAGGGAATGCCTCGCGATGCTAGGATTTGGGGTGCGGGATGCCCGGCCAGGGAGTGTAAATGCGGGAAGCCCTATCTGAGGTTTCTGCCCGAAGGGAATGCCTTGCGATGCCAGGATTTGGGGTGCGGGATGCCCGGCCAGGGAGTGTAAATACCGGAAGCCCTGTCGGAGGTTTCTGCCAGAAAGGAATGCCTCGTGATGCCAGTTGGGATGCGAGATGCCCGGAATGTGGGGGGCCGGATGCCCGGTGGTGTGGGATGGCTGAATGCCAGAAGCCTCGGAGGTCTTTGCCCGATGGGGATGATGAAATTGATGATTTGAGGAATGGGTGATGTGGTGATCAAATGGAAAGCCAAAAGTGGAAATTAAACCATGGCATGATATGCATGATGATATGCATGATGATGATGATGATGATGATGATGATGATGATGATGATGATGATATGTGATGTGAAATAATGATGATCACCCATGGCATGACATGCATGATGTGCATGATGATGATAACGATGATGATATATGATTTGCATGATGATATGCATGATGATATGCATGATGATGATGATGATGATGATGATGATGATGATGATGATGATGATGATATGTGATGTGAAATAATGATGATCACCCATGGCATGATATGCATGATGATGATATACACGATGATGATAATGATGATGATATATGATATGGCACGATGACATGTGTAATGTGATGATGTCATCATGATGATGACATATGTGATATAATGATGCCATGATGATGATGATATGTGTAATGTAATGATGTCATGATGATGATGACATGTATGATACGATGATGATACACATGTATGTGTTATAAATTGATATGATGACGCATGATAGTATGCGCATGGCTTCAAGGTAAGTAACGCCTGCAATGCATGTATGATTTGCCTGATGCATTGAGTTGTTATTGAATTCCTTATCTACTGAGTGGTTGTACTCACCCCTTTGCGGACCAACATTTCAGATTAGCAATATGCCGCTTCCTACCGTCACGCGGGGTGCATTTTATGGGTTACCGTCCGACGTCGAGGTAGAGTGTGAGGAGTTCAGCTGTCCTTCTGTACCTGGACTCACCTACATACGTGTGCGCTGTTTTGTCTCGTACGACATAGGCCTGGCTGAGGGCCCGATTGTCCAAGAGTTTGTTTTCGTCCACGTTCGCTGCGATGGGGTGATGAGAGGGATGCTGCCATCGCCGCCGCCTAATGCACCGGACTGGGTGTGAGGCCTGTGCGTGACGAGTAGGGGCTGTTTCTTTTTGGATAGTTAGCCGACACTTATGATGGGGGTTGTGCACGTGAGATGTAGAGGGTCGAGGGTTCTTTTTGAGGTTTTAGGCTGGACATGGCTGAGTCCTAGCTTTTCCTTTTGATGTACCGACCCAAAAAGAAGTCCCATCTTGAAAATATATGTAAATAAAGTGTCGTGGCTTGTCTATAAAATCAATGATGATTAGTGGTGTGTATTTGTATCATGGTTGGTAGGGGGAGAGATGGTAATGTTTAAATTTGCTTCCGCTAATGAGTCGCACTGGGACCGTTTTGTTTAAAAAAAAAAAGTGTCTATGAATTACGACGCTTCTTCAAAGGAGAAAGGTAATAAGGTGTAACATTGGCGCTGGTGGCGACCTATGAAGGGTTCGGGGTGTCACAGCCGCCCTTTTTGGTATCAGAGCGAATGGTTATAGGTGGAGTGATAAGGAGCCTCATTTGGAAATTGAGGAACATGATGACAATGCACACCATAGGATCTAAAATGAAATAATTGAATAACGGGTGATGAGTATTCACTCGTAGATCCCTAGTAGTTTATTTTGAGTTTCCTTTAGGTACCAGTAACATGTATACGTTACTTTTGTAGTGATAGTAGTTGCTTTGAATGGAGGCAGTGAGTCTCAGATTGTTCCTGAGGCAATGCTTGGAAATTGCAGGAAAGTCATGGTGCGAGCTGGAAGTGCTCATCCATCGAGGGCTGAAGCCTCTGCTGCAAGGGCTGAACCCCGATTGGAAGATATCTTGCAGGCATTAGCCAATATTGGAAATCTGATGGAAATGCAGGCGCAGCAACAGCTCGGAGCAGAACGCCGTACTCAAGGACTAGTGGAGCAGTTTTTGAAGCTGAAGCCACTTAAGTTTAATGGAATGGGAAGTCCTGAGGAGGCAGAGCAATGGATTGATGGGATGGAACGAATTTTCCGGCTGTTGGACTGCACTGATGCTGAGAAAATAGTTTTAGCAGAGTACCGGTTGGAGGGAAATGCGAAGTTTTAGTGGAGAGCTTCGAAGGACATAATCTTTCCACCAGGTACTGATGTGAGCTGGGAGGAGTTTGTTAGGGCTTTCAATAGGAAGCATTTCTCTGATTGTGCTAAGGATAGGAAGATTACTGAATTTGTTCAGCTAGAACAAAAAGGATTGACAGTAGATCAGTATGAGGCTAGATTTTCTGAATTGTCTAGATATGCTCCTAGATTGATTGAGGATCAGGAGGAGAAGGCTAAGAGATTTTCGAAAGGACTGAGGACTGACATTATGAAGCAACTGGTGCCTTTGAACATAAGAGATTATAATGAGATTTATGAAAGGGCACAGTTAGTGGAGCAGGAGCTGTTGAGAGAGCGGTCAGAGTTTAAGAAACCGTTGAATTTTAATGATGTGAGAAAGGGTAAGAGACCTTATTCTGGTCAAGGTCAGACCTGGAATGTGAAGAAGAAAAGTAACTTTGGGAATTTTGGAGGGGCAAGAAGTGGTCTGAATATAGGGAAAGCGCCCTATGAGCCTGGTGTTTGTCAGAAGTGTAATGGACGCCATGGCCCAGGACCTTGTACTGGACAACTGAAATGTTTTGGCTATGGACAAGTGGGTCATCTTAGGAGAAATTGCCCACAAGAGAGGTTGCAAGTGAGTGTTGGCTCAGTGCGACAGGGATATTAGAGTGTTGTTAGGTTGAACCCATAAGGAAATCCTCAAAGACCACCTGCACAAGGAAGGGTGTATGCGATCACCCAGGAGGAAGCGGAAGCTTCCAAAAATGTTATCTCAGGTACGATTCTTATTAATGGTGAAAAGGTATATGCATTGTTTGACACGGGTGCAACGCATTCGTTTGTGTCTAAAAGATATAGACATTTGAATAAGATAGAAGTTATGCCTCTTGAGACGCCTCTTTGTGTTTCCACGCCTTTAAAGGATATGGTATTGTCTACGCTGGTGTGTAGAAATTGCAAGATATCAATGGGAGGAAAAGATATGGAAATAGACTTGGTTGTAATGGCTATGTATGATTTTGACGTTATTATAGGAATGGACTGGCTTCGTAAGTATCGGGCTAGAATGGATTGTTATAGAAGAGTGATTCAGTTTGTTTTACCTGATTAGTCTAGTTGTGAATTTTTAGGAAGTCAGACCCATCTTCCTGTAGCACTTATTTCGGCAATAGAAGCCTGTAAGTTACTTGACAAAGGATGTCAAGGGTACCTAGCCATAGTTAGAGATTATGCAATGGAGGAGCCTAAACTTGAGAAAGTTCGTGTAGTTAATGAATTTCAAGATGTATTTCCTGAGGAATTGCCTGGATTGCCGCTAGAGCGGGAGATTGAATTTGAAATTGAATTAATGCTTGGAACAGGACCAATATCAAAAGCCCCATATAGGATGGCCTTAGTTGAATTGAAGGAGTTGAAGGTGCAACTGCAAGAATTGCTTGACAAAGGATTCATTAGACCAAGTGCTTCACCTTGGGGTGCACCGATCTTGTTTGTGAAAAAGAAGGATGGATCGACGCGCTTGTGCATTGACTATAGGCAGTTGAATCAGGTGACCATTAAGAATAAGTATCCTTTGCCTAGAATTGATGACTTATTTGACCAACTCCAGGGAAGTTCGGTCTTCTCTAAAATTGACTTGAGGTCGGGATACCATCAGTTGAGAATTAAGAAGGAGGACATTCCTAAGACTGCGTTCAGGACTCGTTATGGACACTATGAGTTCCTTGTTATGCCATTTGGATTGACTAATGCGCCGGCTGCATTTATGGATTTGATGAATAGAATATTTCAGCCTTATTTAGACCAGTTTGTGATTGTTTTTATTGATGATATTCTGGTATATTCAAAAGGGCCTAAAGAGCATGAGCAACATTTGAGGATAGTTTTGCAGACCCTGAGAGAGCATAAGTTGTATGCTAAGTTTAGTAAATGTGAATGCTGGTTGGACCAAATAATATTTCTAGGACATGTGGTGTCAGGAAAAGGAATTGCAATAGACTCAACAAAAGTTAAAATGGTAGTAAATTGGCCGAGACCAACGACACCTACTGAAATACAAAGTTTCTTAGGACTGGCTGGTTATTATAGGAGGTTCATTGAAGAATTTTCAAGGTTGGCAGGACCTTTAACTAAATTGACCCGAAAGAATGTGAAGTTTGAATGGAATGAGGAATGTGAAAGGAGTTTCCAGGAGCTCAAAAGGAAATTGACTTCAGCTCCAATTCTGACTATACCTACTGGACCTGATGGTTTTACAGTGTATAGTGATGCATCTCACAAAGGACTAGGATGTGTGTTGATGCAGCATGGCAAAGTTGTAGCCTATGCATCCAGACAATTGAAACCCCATGAGCTGAATTATCCGACGCATGATTTAGAGCTAGCAGCTATAGTGTTTGCCTTGAAGATATGGAGACACTATTTGTATGGGGAAAAGTTCGAGATTTATACGGATCATAAAAGTTTGAAGTATCTGTTCTCACAAAAGGAGTTGAACATGAGACAAAGGAGATGGATGGAGTTGTTGAAGGATTATGACTGTGAGATAAGATATCATCCAGGAAAAGCGAATAGAGTAGCGGATGCTCTTAGTCGAAAGTCGGCTATGGAAATGGCTAGTTTGAGGATAGCAGAATGGGAATTGTTAGAATCTGTAGCAAATTCAGAGTTTAAATTGGAAATGGATTGTCTTACTGGCATGCTTAGTGCATTAAGGATTGAGCCGGAGATTATCCAGAAAATCAAAATCCTGCAAGAATCTGACCCAGAGATTTTGAAAGTGAAAGATGCTGTATCTTTAGGAAAAAGATCAGAATTTCAAATCTCTGATGATGGAATAGTAAGATGTCAAGGACGACTTTGTGTTCCCAACAATGAGGAATTGAGGAAGGAAATTCTGTTGGAGGCACATAAGAGTAATTATAGTATCCACCCAGGTAGTACAAAGATGTACAGAAATTTGCGTCAGCAATTTTGGTGGAATGGTATGAAGGCAGATACGGCTAAGCACGTATCTCAATGTTTGACGTGTCAGCAAGTGAAAGCGGAACATCGTAAACCCGCAGGACTTTTGAGACCATTAGACATTCCAGAATGGAAATGGGAACATATAACGATGGACTTTGTGCAAGGATTGCCAAGGACATCAAGTAGTCATGACTCAATTTGGGTGATAGTGGATCGTTTGACTAAGTCGGCACATTTCTTAGCGATTCGCATGGACTACTCAATGGATAAGTATGCGGACATGTATGTAAGTCAAGTGGTACACTTACATGGTGTTCCAGTTACCATTACTTCAGATCGGGATTCGAGGTTTACTTCGAATTTTTGGAGAAGTCTTCAAATTGCATTAGGAACTAAGCTTCAGTTTAGTACTACTTTTCATCCCCAGACAGATGGTCAATCAGAAAGAGTAATCCAAATAGTTGAGGATATGTTAAGGGCTTGTGTAATCGATTTCAAAGGAAATTGGGATGAAAGATTGCATTTGGTAGAGTTTGCCTATAACAATAGCTTTCAGAAAAGTATAGGCATGGCTCCTTATGAAGCATTATATGGAAGGAGATGTAGGACTCCTATCTGTTGGAGTGAAGTAGGTGAAAGGAAGTTGACAGGACCTGAACTGGTACAAGTTACCACTGAAGCTGTTGAAATTATCAAAGAAAGACTTAGAACAGCTCAGAGTAGACAGAAAGGCTACGCAGATAGGCGTAGAAGACCTTTGGAATTTAGTGTAGGAGACCATGTATTCCTTAAGGTATCTCCAATGAAAGGAATATCTCGATTCGGGATGAAGGGTAAGTTAAGCCCTAGATTTGTTGGACCTTTTGAAATACTTGAGAGGATAAGAGATGTAGCTTATTGTTTAGCGTTACCTCCAAAGTTAGAAAATCTACACGATGTGTTTCATGTATCGATGTTGAGGAAGTACCAGCCGGATCCTAGTCACATACTCGATCATGAAGCCATCAAAATGGATGAGAAAGTAAGGTACATTGAAGAGCATGTGCAGATATTGGATCGAAAGGAGCAAATTCTTAGGACCAAGAAGATCCCATTGGTTAAGGTATTATGGCGACATCATGATATGGAGGAAGCCACATGGGAAAGTGAGGATCAGATGAAGGAAAAGTACCCTTACTTATTTCAAGAAGGCGCGAGTGGTGTTTGAATTTCGAGGACGAAATTCTCTAAGGAGGGGAGAGTTGTGGCATCCCAAAATTCAATGACAAGCCATAAGGTGTGTTAAAGTCTCTAATTAGGTGATAAAAATTTCCATGGCTTATGCTTCAGCCATTAGTCTTTTAATTAGATGATTTGTGCATATGATTGTGAAAATTTAAATTTGATAGATTAATAATCTATGCTTGGCCATGTACTTTATAAATTAAATTTCAATAAACAAGATGCCCCAAGACTTTGGCCAAGATGAAAATTGAAATTTAAAAATATTTATAGAAGAAATTCAAAAAAAAAAAAGGGAAAAAGTCAATTTTTAGGATGGGCCTTAGGCTCATTGGCCTAAGCTTTTAATGGGCCAAGTTGGCCGGCCCAATAGAGGCCCAAGAGAAGTGGTCGACCGGCCCAATAGAAGCCCAAGCCCAAAGCCCTTGCATGTGTGGTGACAAGTGGCACAAAGGAGAATGCCATGCATTGGCTAATTTGAAGGCAAGTAATGATGAGGATTTGGGGGTATAAAAAGGGAAGAGAGAGAAGGGTGGCCGGTCATTTGCTCGCCCAGAGAGAGAGAGAGAGAGAGAGAGAGAGAGGGGGGAGCGGCTGAGAGAGAGAGGAGGAGGAACCGCCGTCCGTCCGCCGTGTGCCGCCGTGTTCGCCGCCTTACGCCGTCGACCGACCGGTCTAGAGGCAAGTGGGAGTCCTCTAGCTTCTCATGCATGCTTGTATGTTGTTTGCATGTTGAATTCTTGGGTGTTAGATGAGAAATACCGAAGCATGGATGAGTTGTGTGTGAATGGTGTGACTGTTCTTGCTCGGATCATGTGAGTCAGAAAGTTGTTTGAGCTTGCATGTGTGTTTAGAGTCCGATGTTGGCTTAGATTTCTTCATGAGAGTTGTCGCTAACATCTTGAACTACAACATACTGAAATTTCGTGGAAAATGATGGAGATTTGAGGGGTTAAAGTCTCATCCTACGGAGACCTCGGATCTGGAGAGTTTTTACTGACCTCTTGCTGGATTTGTGGTTGCATGTTGGTTTTTGTTGAGAATCTCTCTTTTATTTCTTCATGAAAGTTGTAGGGGATATCTTAAAATATAACATACTCAAATTTGAAGTGAAATTAACAAGAATATCCTAGTAAATCAACTAGATCTTGAAGACGATGATTCTGGTGATGTATTCCGAGATACCCGAGATTTCATGGACTTAAATGATGACTTTATTCTGGTTATTTGATCTAGATCTCTTCATGAAACTTGTATAGGACATCCTTATGTATAACATATCCAAATTTCAGAGGAAACAAAAGAGAATAGGTAGGTGAAATCTCAATATTTCGGAGATGTGTACACTGGACGATGCGGTAATTGATCCAGAAGCTTCGTGAGACTGTATAAAATAATATAAAAGGAATCTGGCTTGGGGTTATTCATTAAAGTTGTACGAAAATGTCTTGGCTATAACTCAGTTAAATTTCATAATTTTTGTAGGCCATATGGATATTTTAATCGAATTTATTCGAAACCCGTGCGTTCTGGTTTCATCCGAGAATCATAGGATGTTTCGTGAAAATGGTGAGAATTGTGTAAAATTCAATTTGGCCATGAATTTTGCATGAAATTGTCATCCTATTGGTTTGTTTAGTGATTGCTTGAATTTTTATAATTTTTGGGAATTTATAGATATTGAATTTAATATTCATTTAAAATATATAATAAATAAATAAATAAATAAATAAATAAAATGGATTATTTTATTAGCCATAAATTTCATAAATGATTACACCATGTAGCATGTATGATAAGATATTGGTGTATGTATGACATTGAATTGTGATGCATGTGTGAATCCTATGCCAAGTATGACTTGTTTGATGTCACGCCATATGCCATGTTAAATTGAGATCAAAATAATGGTAAATGTGGATAATGATAAGTGAGGAGGTGGTTGTGGTGGAGGATAATGCCCGGAATGTATAGAGATGCATTGCCGGATGGCCCTGGGAGATTCAGGATGCCCGGAACGTGGGGGTGCCGGAAGTCCTGTCGGAGGTTTCTGCCTGAAGGGAATGCCTCGCGATGCTAGGATTTGGGGTGCGGGATGCCCGGCCAGGGAGTGTAAATGCGGGAAGCCCTATCGGAGGTTTCTGCCCGAAGGGAATGCCTTGCGATGCCAGGATTTGGGGTGCAGGATGCCCGGCCAGGGAGTGTAAATGCCGGAAGCCCTGTCGGAGGTTTCTGCCTGAAGGGAATGCCTCACGATGCCAGGATTTGGGGTGCGGGATGCCCGGCCAGGGAGTGTAAATGCTGGAAGCCCTGTCGGAGGTTTCTGCTCGAAGGGAATGCCTCGTGATGCCAGTTGGGATGTGAGATGCCCGGAATGTGGGGGCCCGGATGCCCGGTGGCCTGGGATGGCTGAATGCCGGAAGCCTCGGAGGTCTTTGCCCGAGGGGATGATGAAATTGATGATTTGAGGAATGGGTGATGTGGTGATCAAATGGAAAGCTAAAAGTGGAAATTAAACCATGGCATGATATGCATGATGATGATGATGATGATGATGATGATGATGATATGTGATGTGAAATAATGATGATCACCCATGGCATGACATGCATGATGTGCATGATGATGATAACGATGATGATATATGATATGCATGATGATATGCATGATGATGATGATGATGATGATGATGATGATATGTGATGTGAAATAATGATGATCACCCATGGCATGACATGCCTGATGTGCATGATGATGATAACGATGATGATATATGATATGCATGATGATATGCATGATGATGATGATGATGATGATGATGATATGTGATGTGAAATAATGATGATCACCCATGGCATGATATGCATGATGATGATATACACGATGCTGATAATGATGATGATATATGATATGGCACGATGACATGTGTAATGTGATGATGTCATCATGATGATGACATATGTGATATAATGATGCCATGATGATGATGATATGTGTAATGTAATGATGTCATGATGATGATGACATGTATGATACGATGATGATACACATGTATGTGTTATAAATTGATATGATGATGCATGATAGTATGCGCATGGCTTCAAGGTAAGTAACGCCTGTAATGCATGTATGATTTGCCTGATGCATTGAGTTGTTATTGGATTCTGTATCTGCTGAGTGGTTGTACTCACCCCTTTGGGGACCAACATTTCAGATTAGCAATATGCCGCTTCCTGCCGTCACGCGGGGTGCATTTTATGGGTTACCGTCCGACGTCGAGGTAGAGTGTGAGGAGTTCAGCTGTCCTTCTGTACCTGGACTCACCTACATACGTGTGCGCTGTTTTGTCTCGTACGACATAAGCCTAGCTGGGGGCCCGATTGTCCAAGAGTTTGTTTCCGTCCACGTTCGCCGCGATGGGGTGATGAGAGGGATGCTACCACCGCCACCGCCTGACGCGCCGGACTGGGTGTGAGGCCTGTACGTGACGAGTAGGGGCTGTTTCTTTTTGGATAGTTAGCCGACACTTATGATGAGGGTTGTGCACGTGAGATGTAGAGGGTCGAGGGTTCTTTTTGAGGTTTTAGGCTGGACATGGCTGAGTCCTAGCTTTTCCTTTTGATGTACCGACCCAAAAAGAAGTCCCATCTTGAAAATATATGTAAATAAAGTGTCGTGGCTTGTCTATAAAATCATGATGATTAGTGGTGTGTATTTGTATCATGGTTGGTAGGGGGAGAGATGGTGATGTTTAAATTTGCTTCCGCTAATGAGCCGCACTGGGACCGTTTTGTTTTTTTTTTTTTAAAAAGTGTCTATGAATTACGACGCTTCTTCAAAGGAGAAAGGTAATAAGGTGTAACATTGGCGCTGGTGGCGACCTACGAAGGGTTCGGGGTGTCACACGCCGCTCCAGGCGAGGGTGCAGCTAACCTTCTTGATGGTTCTATGGTGGATCCAGATCCCCAAGAGACCTCGGAGTTTTTAGTTGGGGTTTTGTCTGCCTAGGTAGCTTGTTGACCCCCTCCCTTTTTGTAGTAGGTTTTTGGTTGCCCACCTTTGTATATAAACCAGGGTGTATATAAAAAAATTTTGGTTGTGAAAGTGTTTGTTGTTTGCTGTCAGGGGATTTGTTTATTCACTTCCACATGCGCAATTAAAATGAATGGGTCGGCAACGCGTCTTGAGACGTTGCAATTTCATCGACCACCAAGGGATGGGCACGTGCTTGAGATTCAGAGCGTGACAAAAGGTATAACTAAACAAACACAACCGAAGGTTCACATCAGGAAATTTCAGACCAAACATGTCAAGTCAATAAAATTGAGTAATGCCCATTGATAATCTAGCTATGGAAAAATTTCCTAATCTACACAACATGATAATGAACAACTTTTGTGAAGAAGGTTTTCCTAAATGAGCTACACATAATTTTATAAAAATCAGATTACAACCAATAGTGGGTCAGAAAATTGTTAAAACAACAGGATACTCAACCAATATCACAAGAATTTGTCCAAGCAAAATAAGTTTAAAAAATCACCAAATTTACACAAAACATAGCCAACATGATGACAAACAATTTTTATTAAGAGACCAAGTACAGAATCCTAATAGAAAAAAATGGAACAAAAGTATCAGAAGTCTGTCCAAATAGGGGTTAGAACTAGGGTTCGAATTTGATCCCATGTCTAAATTTTGATCTAGTTTTAAAAAGAATGGAAAGTAATCCAAACGATGAGCAATCTACGTGAAATTAGCGGCATTGGAAACCTCTAAGTGTGCCTTTCGACTTTCTCGAAGGGCTTGAGTCCAAATTAGGTCTATTAGGTACCCTAAGATTGAGATCTCTAAGAGTGTGCATGTTAGTAACTAAGAAAACATAACAGAAGCATGTGTTAGAAAACCTCAAAGTCATTCAAATAATGCACAAATGGCATGAAGAAATCACATGAGTTTTAGGACCGGATGTGATGGATCTTAGCAAACACTAGCCACCGCGCCCTCCTTGGTTCCGGTAGGAAAGGCGCCGTCGATGTTAACCTTCATCGACCCAAGCTCTAGTGGATGCCAAATTAAGTCATATTTGGTAAGGGTTTGCTGCATTTTTGAAGGTTGTAGACCCCAAAGGAAAGATATTCTTGAATTAGCCAATGCCATGTCCACTATGCTTGCTGGATTAGGAAGAGATTTTCAAAAAATGAAATGAGTCTGCGCTTTCCACATCTCCCAAAGGATCGAGGCCAAAACCTCAAATTTGGGTGAGTTCACCATATTTTTTTTCCAAAATCTGCAATCCATGCATCAATCTTGATTTTCCTTGTGGTGGTGTGTCAATATTAAGCTGAGGATGAGACCATATCTTGTTTGTCCATGGGCACACTAAAAAAATAGGTGCTTGATTGACTTCAGGACACCTTCATTGCATAGAGTACATCATAGATTGGGCAATAGCTTTCTTTGGAACAGATTTTCCTTTATGGGTAAGGCATTTTGACATATAGACCACACAAAAAAATCTGATTATTGGAGTGGTCTTCAATTTCCAGATTTTCCTCCATAGACTGCAAGGTGCTTGATGGGAAGATGATGGTAGATTTTGCATTGCATACTGTTATGCTTCTATTATGCAGTTTTATCTACTTTTAACTGAACGTGTGCCTAATTGTGTCCCTATCCATATGATATGGTCAGTAGTAGTTATAGGTCTCACTGGGATTGATAGGATTTCCTCGATTATTTGATCATCAAAACTATTCTTCAGTAGCTGAATCTTCCATGTGTTCTCCTCTTGATTTATGAAATTTGCCACCAAAACAAGTTCACTACTTGGAGCTAGACCTCCAACTACCCCTCTCCTCAGCCACCTATCCTCTTGAGCTTGTATTTTTGATCATTGCCTACCGACCAATGTGTTTCATTAGCTATTAAGTCCTTTCCCAATAGAAGGCTTTGCCACCCCCACGATGGTCTTGTTCCCTTTTCCATATGCCAAAAATCCCTACTAGCGACATATATTCCTTTGAAAAATTGTCCCCATAGTGAGGACAGTTGCTGAACAAGTCTCCACCCCTATTTGCCAAGTATGGCTTTGTTGAAGTCAATCGAGTCTCTAAATCTAAGCCCCCTACCTTTCTTGGTTTTGAGAAATTCCCATTTCTTCCAATGTAAACTTAACTTAGCACTCAAGTTTTTCCACTAATAAGCTACTATTTTTTGCTCAATTGACCTATAGATGGACATGGGGATTTTAAAGATCAACATAGCATATTGCAGAATTGCTTGTACAACTGTCTTGATCAAAAAAAAAAAAAATTCCGGCTTTGGATATGACTTTTTCCTTTCCACCCTTCTAGTTCAACATTAACTCTGATATTGCTAGTACGAGTACCTAGAGGGGGGTGAATAGGTTTATAAAAATTTTCTTGAAGATTGCACAATACTTAGACAGATGAAGGATTAAAAAATCAATCGTAAGACTGAGTAAAGGAAAGAGAGAATTGAACACGCGGTTTATAGTGGTTCGGCTTGATGCAAGCCTACATCCACTCTTCTTCACTGACAGCCGATTGGCTGGATTCCACTATGAACAAAGAGATGTTACAGTGTTGATCTTCCTTGATTTCTCGATGTAGATGATCTACTACACTCGCTCAAGGTATCACCAAGTATAAACACTCTCTGTGTATACAATTTTGCTCGAACTGTATCGACTAACAATCAAGGTTCTTCAGACTCTGGAATTTTTCTATCAATCACACACTTAAAACAACTAGAACGTCTTCCTTTTATACTCCTTTATGCCATCATAGCCGTTGGCACTTACCAAAGGAATTCCTCCAATCTACCCGTTGGACGGAATCAATTAAGAAGATCATCCGAGCTATTTAAGGAATCTGATGATAGCCCATCAATCCTGTTCGCCCCTACAATCAGGATCTTGGTTTCCAAGAATAGAACATTCCAAGAATGTTTCGTCGAACATTGGATCTTCAATTGATCTTAGATAAGAATCAAAGAATCCGAAATGATTATCCAACCAAGGGATCTTTTCCAGAGGATAGGATCGAATCCTCAACCATATACTTCGGCTTCGGATTTCCTTCGACACTGGATTAGAAAGACTGTCAGTGAGAATAGTCTTGAGTCTTGAGTCTTGAGTCTTGAGTCTTGAGTCTTGAGATTACAAAGTCTTGAGACTTTAAACTGTCGATATCCAGACTAGATTGATAGAAATGTTTTGTCAGCTTCAAAATAATCTGGAAAGATTTCTCCAACAAACTCTTCCTAGAATCCAAGCAAACATTTCCTTCTTGGAACCACCCCAATTCGACGGTATTCATAAATATTTCCTTGTTTTTTCAATCACAGGAACTCTAAGTTCCCTAGCCAGATTTTCCTTAAGCCTAATAGGACAATGTGACATCATGATTTTCGAGTTTGATTTCGATGAGATGAAACGGGCTTTTCATCGAATTGACCACTTATGAGTTAACTAGCCTATCGGGTGAAGCCGTTAAAGAATCTAAACGTAATAGACATGAGAATTCGACTAGGAATCAACTGCTCGACCGTGCTAATCTGCAAGGGTCAGTATGGCACCATCAAAATCAATCAGAGGAGATAGGTCGATTAGATAGAGGTATGTGGTTAGTACGTGGGTGATTCCACCTAATTGCAAAATTTCTATCGAACTGCACTAGATCGATTTTTCTGTCATTTTTGTATCCTGTGTCCGTTTTTGAAATCTCAAGATTTTCACAACAACCAAGAGCCACCAATGTGTCGAAGATGTACGTTGTGGCTCGAAAATAATCGACCACAGGTCAATTGCTTTAAAAATTCCTAAAAGCTACCCGGTAGATTATGACGTGGTAAAATCACGTCAGATTGAAATTAACCGCGAAATTGAACTCGATTTCAAAAAGTGAAAGTTTTGTTGTGTCATGATTCATTTTAGGAACGTCGACTCATCTTTTGAAAAAATTTCGGAGATTCCGGGATTTTTGCGGAAAACCGATTCGGACGATCCGGAAAAAGAACGGAAATTCGGATGGACCAAATCGAAGAAATTTTGGTCTCCTTACCGAGCTACTTGGCAAAGGGGACTTGCAGAAATTGTATGGGCTTTTTCCTTGGCAATTTTGGACGTCGATTTGGAGAAATCGAAGAAGAAATTGAAGAATATTTGAGTGAAATTCGGAACCATGGAAGGCGTGCAACTTTTGCATGAAAATTTGGATTAATTGGTGTAAATTTTGCTAGAAAGTAAGAGGGGACAAGTAATCAATTGGATGGCTAATGTTTGTTGACTATTTCCCTTCCTTTTTCAATCTTCTCGGGCAAGCTTATCCAGCTGCCCTCCCGTCGATGTCTCTCTCTTTCAGCTTCTCTTCTCTCTCCCCTTCGACGCCGACTCCATCAGTTTCTGCTTTGCCTTTCATTTTCCCTTCATTTGTTCCCTTGAAGCAGCTCGACCTCTCTGCAGCAGCACTCATCTTCCACCATCCCTTGTCTGCCAGCCAACTGAACGCTCCACCATCCTTTGTCTCCTGCAGTCAATCCAAGCGAAGCTCTCTTCCCCATCGTTGACTTCGCTTGTCCCACTGCCAGCTTCACGTTCGACGCCCCACCGAGTCAATCTCCACCGATCTCCCATCCAGCGCCACTTGTCCGCGTCTCCGTTCCATTCAGTCAACCCCACCAGCAAACAAGACTTCTCTTCGTGCAGCTCATCCCACCGAAGCAGCTGCCAGCTCGCCCTCTCCACCATCTGCGACACAACGACACCAGCCCAACTGCTTCACATCCCCAGCAACGTCCACCGAAGCAGCTGCCACGAAGACCTCCTGGCCGCACGTCCCCACCGAAGTTGCTCCTCCTTCGCTGCTTCGGATTGCTCAGCTCGAAAGCCCAGCCCGCCGAAGCTGCTTCTTCTCAGCCCAAGCTAGCAAAGCTTTGGCCGTGGATTTGCTAGGCTTCTCCGCCCAGCCCAACTTCCATCTCCAGCAATCTTCAGCCCAGTTCCGCAAGCCCAGTCGTAGTTCAGCCCAAAATCAAGCCCAGCAGTTACTGTGAGCTTGCAAGGCCTTTTCAGGCCCTCCCGAGCCTTTGTTGGTGTCGCCGAAAGTTCAAGTTTCGGCTGCCATCATGCTGCTGTCGCGGTGGACCGGTTTTCGCGTTAAACCAGTGAATTAATTCAATTAGGGATTATGTGGTTAGTTATATTAGATTAGTGATTTAATTAGTCAATTATGCATGTTAGGTGATTAGACTAGCATAATTAGAAACTAGATAAATTGTATTATTTACCTACATTGGTTCGGGAATTTTCTGGGCCCGTTTCGGTATTTAATTAGGCAATTCTAACTTAAGTTAGCATTTTCAGTATTTTAATTGATTTATTTAATTAAATTTAGTAATTATTTAATTATTAATTATTTTCCGAAAATTAGACTGGGATAGTCGGTGACCAGAATTTCGTGCTGATTCCAATGGTTTGTTAAATTTATTTAATTGAATGTTAATTTGTGGAAATTGAGTGGAAATTATAATCTTGGGAATTTATCCTAAAATTAAGTAATTTCAATAATTAATTAGAAAATTACTCGGTGTCGGTTTACAATGCCAAAGTATTTTTATGGACTATATTAAATAGTGAGATTTTCTAAAACAAAGATATTATATTTTTGGTTTAGACCGATCGTGTATCTACACACGATTATTTTTATTGGGTATTTTTAACACGAAGAAATTATGCTAAGACATTATTTTAAATTGAGGAATTTAAGTGCGAAGCACAATGCTCTTAGCCGTGAGTGAATAATTGTGTGTTGGTTTATAGTCAAGACATGTTGATTATTAAAAGTTGAGGTGATATGTGTCGGGTTGAGGGAACCCGATGGGTTGTGAGCGGGTAAAGAATTAAGTACTACATGAGTATTAGACTTCGTATGAGTCACCTTTAGTGCCTTATACCATTACTTATAGTAATCAAGGGCTAAGTGTTATATAGCGGCTTGAGTCGCATGGGAATTACCTCTAGTGTCTTGTAGTATTGTCATGCATAGTGAAGGGCTAAGTACTACACGATGATGAAATTTTGTGTGAGTCACCTTTAGTGCCTTATACTATTGCCTAGTGTAATAAATGACTAAGTACTACACGATAGCAAGATTTCATGTGAGTTACCTCTAGTGCCTTATACTATTGCTTTTTGTAGTGAAGGGCTAAGTGCTATACGATAGCGAGAGTTCGTGTGAGTTACCTCTAGTACCTTATACTATTATTATTTGTGGTCAAGGATTAAGTACCGCACGATGACAAGACTTCACGTAGGGTCACCTCTAGAGCCTTGAGTCTGATTTTGAGTTGGAATGTTGAGTGTAAATATCGAGTGTAGATGGAACCCCCAATATGATTTACCGTGCTTGATTTTAGGATAAAATTGTGTGACACGGAATGGAATGTGCCATAACGATTTGGCCTTATAATTGGGACTCTTGTGGATTGTTGGATTGTTTGATTGAATGATGGATTAATGGTATTGATTCAATTGATTGACTAAGATTGAATGAGATATTCGAAATGCTCGGGTGTTGTTATTGCACTTATGTGATATATGAATCATGCTAATATGCAGGAGGGAATTGAGATGAGGTAAGTCTTCTTGGTTGAGTAATTTTTTTGGTTGTGTGGTTAGGATGCTTCTAGGTGTATTACCCTCCTAATCGAGGTTTAGAGTGTGAACTCGCTGAGATTTAAATCTCACCCCGTCATGGGCTTTAATTTTTCAGGACCGTAAAGTGGAGGATCTGGAGCCAAGCTAAGGTGATCTGAGGTGTAGCTAGCATAGCTTTGGCCATGGATTTGCTAGGCTTCTCGGCCCAACCCAATTTCCACCTCTAGCAATGTTCAGCCCGATTCTGCAAGCCCGGCCGCAGTTCAACCCAAAATCAAGCCCAGCAGTTGCTATGGGCTTACAAGGCCTTTTCGGGCTCTCTTGAGCCTTCGTTGGCGTCGCCAAAAGTTCAAGTTTCGGTCGCCGTCACGCCGCCATTGCGGTAGACCGGTTTTCGCGTTAAACCGGTGAATTTATGCACTAAACTCTACTTAGTAGGTTAATGACGTTTAAAAGGTGTTTAGTTTAATTCAATTAGGGATTAGGTAGTTAGTGAGATTAGATTAGTGATTTAATTAGTCAATTATGCATATTAGGTGATTATAGTAGCATAATTAGAGACTAGATAAATTGTATTATTTACCTACATTGGTTCAGGAATTTTCTGAACCCGTTTCGGTATTTAATTCGGCAATTCCAGCTTAAGTTAGCATTTTTTGGTATTTAAATAGATTTATTTAATTAAATTTAGTAATTATTTAATTATTAATTATTTTCTAGAAATAAGACCAAGATAGCCGGTGATAGGAATTTCATGCTGATTGCAATGGTGTGTTGAATTTATTTGATTGGATGCTAATTTGTGCAAATTTAGTGGAAATTATAATCTTGGCAATTTATCCTAAAATTAAGTAATTTCAATAATTAATTAGAAAGTTACCGGGCGTCGGTTTACAACGCCAAAAGTGTTTTTATGGACTATATTAAATAATGGGATTTTCTAAAACAAAAATATTATATTTTTGGCTTAGGCTGACCGTGTACCTACACACGATTATTTTTATCGGGTATTTTTAACACAAAAAAAATTAGGCCAAGACATTATTTCAAATTGAGGAATTTAAGTGCGACACAATGTCCTTGGCCGTGAGTGAATAATTGTGTGTTGGTTTATAGTCAAGACATGTTGATTATTGAAAGTTGAGGTGATATATGTTGGGTTGAGGGCCCTGTTTGGTTTAGCGTTCCCAAGGGGCTTTCAGCCTCGAAAGTCCCTTGGGAAAAAATTTAAATGTTTGGTTCAGCATTTGGAGGTGTTTTTGGCTAAATGCTGGCCTTTGAAATACAAGTCCGCCTCTACTATTCATCCATTGACTTCTTTTTCTTCTTTTTTTAACCGATCATCTTCCCCACACTCCAACCGCCGTTAATCAACGACGGAGTTTCATCGGATTTTATTTTTATATTTAAAAAAAATAAAAACTCTTTGCAAATGTTGGGTTCGCCCAACTTTTTATCAATATACTAGAATGATCATTAATTAACAAAAATGATTAATACTACAATAATTAAAAAATTATTCAAAATTGAAAACAAACTTAAAAGAACCCTAAGCCAAAAGTTGAGCTTTGCATCTAATCTATAATCAAATTATTTTAATATAGTTTTTAAATAAATTTACTAATATATATCTTTTACATTACTCTCAACATTAAAATATAAAATGTTATATAGTCATTGTTTCTTTTTTGCAATTTTAAAAATACTAAAACTAAAAAACTTAATTTGGTTATACTAAAGGGTTTTTCAAATATATGTTTACCAAACAATCTTGCATTTCCCTAAAGCACTTTTCAGTTATAGTTTATCAAACAGTCTAGCATTTTGGAAAACCCCATTTACCTCAAAGGTATTTGCATTTTCCCAAAGGCACTTCCCCAAAGCCAAACTAAACGGGCCCTAAGTACTACACGAGTATGAAATTTCGTGTGAGTCACCTCTAGTACCTTATACCATTGCTTATTGTAGTCAATGGCTAAGTGTTACATGGCAACCTGAGTCGCATGGGAATTACCTCTAGTGCCTTGCAGTATTGTCATGCATACACGAGGATGAAACTTCGTGTGAATCACCTCTAGTGTCTTATATTATTGCTTAGTGCAATAAAGGACTAAGTACTATACGATAGCAAGACTTCATGTAAGTTACCTCTAATGCCTTATACTATTACTTTTTGTAGTGAAGGGCTAAGTGCTACACAATAGCGAGACTTCGTGTGAGTTACCTCTAGTGTCTTATACTATTGTTATTTGTGGTCAAGGATTAAGTATTGCACAATGACAAGACTTCGTGTAGGGTCACCTCTAGAGCCTTGAGTCTGATTTTGAGTTGGAATGTTGAGTGTAAATATCGGATGTAGATGGAACCCTCGATATGATTTACCGTGCCTAATTATGGAATGAAATTGTGTGATACAGAATGGGACGTGTCATAATGATTTGGCCTTATAACCGGAACTTTTGTGGATTGTTTGATTGAATGATAGATTAATGGTATTGATTCAATTGATTGACTAAGATTGAATGAGATATTCGAAATGCTCGGGTGTTATTACTGCACTTATGTGACATGTAAATTGTGCTAATAAGTAGGAGGGAATTGAGACGAGGTAAGTCTCCTTGGTTGAGTAATTGTGTGGTTGTGTGGTTAGGATGCTTCTAGGCGTATTACCCTCCTAATCGGGGTTTAGAACGTGAACTCGCTGAGATTTATATCTTACCCCGTTGTGGGCTTTAACTTTTCAATACCGTAGAGTGGAGGATCTGGAGCCAAGCTGAGGTGTTCTAAGGTGTAGGTCAGATAGGACAGTTTCTTTCTAAGAGTCAGTCTTTTGAAGTCTTTTTGTTGTAGACTTTTATACATTACTCGGTTTATGAAAGCATGTTTTGTTTGTGAATCTATTGTCTTGCTTTTCTATCCTGAGATGGTTACTATTAGGGAATTTGTTATTCACTTCCATGTGTGCAATAAAATGAAAGGATCGGCAACTCGTCCTAGAAAATTGCGAATTTTTATCGACCACCGAGGGATGGGCACGTGCTCGAGAATCGGGGCGTGGCAGACAATCCCTACTAAAAAAGATCACAGATTTGTTCAAATTGATAGCTTGTCCCGAAGCTACACAATACTGATTCAACACATTTGCCAAGTTTTAACATTCCCATAACTTCCCATCTAGGAAAAAAAAAGAATTATCCACGAAAAATAGATGAGATAGAGTTTGACACCACCCCGTTTAACCATATGCCTTTGATGTTTCCTATTCAATTGCTTGCTTGATGAGAATGAACAAAACATTAGCTATCTAAATGAAGAGATAAGAGGAAAGAGGGCCTCCTTGTCTAAGCCCCCTTGATGGACAGAAATACCGTAAGGGTTCTCCATATATTTCACACTGAAGGAGATAGTAGTAACACACTGCATAACCCAATGCAGCCATTTGGTGTGAAATCCCATTTTAAGTAGACATCCTTCCAAAAAATTCCATTTCACTCGATCATAAGCTTTCTGCATATCCAGCTTTAAGATAGCCTGAAATTTCTTGTTTCTCTTTTTAATCCTTAGTCGATGGAGTACCTCTTGTACAACCAGGATGTTATCTTGAATCTACCTCTCGCTCACAAAGGCACTTTGCTTCATTGCAATTAGCTCTGGTGACCAAGGTTTTAAGCAATTAGCTATCACATTGGATGTGATTTTATAAACAAAGTTGCAAAGACTTATAGGTTGAAACTAGTCAAGTCTCTATGGATGGGGAGTTTTGGCAATGAGGGAGATGATGCTTTTGTTGAATTCTGATTTCAGTACCCCAGAAGCGAAAAATTCTCTCACTACTTTAACATCTCCCTGCAATATTTTCCAGTGGTTCTAGTAAATCATTCCATTTAACCCATCTGGTCTAGGATCTTTGGAGGTCCCTAGTTAGAATACAACACGTTGCACCTCTTCCAAAGTAACCTATGCAATTAAGAAATTATTCATATCCTCCGATACTACTTGGGGACTCCAATGTCCTCTCCTTCAACTAGTTCGGGTCCCTAGTCCAAGCCCCATCCAGATTCTATAGCATTGTGATTCTATTTCTCCGTCTATGCTGGATGGTGGTAGCATGAAAAAATTCGTATTTTTATCTTCCCATTTAAGCCATTTGTTTCTAGACCTGATTCCCCAATACATTTCCTCTTGTTTCCATAATTTTTCAATCTCCCTCTGAAGTCGTCATCCATTATGAAGGCCACTAGTTCTATTTTTGTGATTCTGGAGTTCTTGCTTCAAAGTCTTAATTCTATGGGGCCCATGACGGAATTTCAACTTGCTCCATCTAGAAAGAGAAAAGGATACCGCCCTTAATATGCTGAACAATTCGGCATCTTTTAACTCCAAAGACTTCCAAGAGTCCGAAATTACTGAACCACATTCCTCATCCTCTAGCCAAAATGTTTTGAATCTAAATTCTTTCTTTCGTTTCACTTGATCCGTTTTAGAGGATAAAAGAATCGGGTTGTGGTCTAAACTAATGGCAGGTAATGCAAACACTTCAGCTTCTGGAAACAACAATCTCCATTCCATAGTACATACTGCCCTCTCCAGTCTATTTTTCACAATTGGATCTCCTTCTCTGTTGTTAACCCACGTAAATGCACATCCTTTAATTTTCAAATCCATTAATGAGCAATCATTTAAAATCTCCCAAAAATAATTCATTCGATAAGTTTTGGCTAACATCTTTTTTACTTTCTCCCAAAAGATAAAAGTACTTCATTGAAGTCCTCGATACAAATCCACAGGAGAGTATTCGAATAGCTAATCTGCCACAATTCCTCCTACAATCTTAATCTAAACTAATACACAGTCGAGGCATGAAGGCAAGTTATACGCATCCTTTTTCCAGTGTCCACCTCCTAACAAATCACATCTATAAAATCTACAGCCAAACAAACTATATTTAAAGAAACCCTTTCATCCCACAACATTGCTAACCCTCCAGCAAGACCTGTAAGATTTACAGCACTATATTTAGGAAATTTCGACTTCTTTTGTATTCTTTGGATCATTATCTCTTGATTTTTTGTCTCCATCAAGAACACAAATGTGACATCCAGATTTGCCGGACCTCGAATACGTAACGGCCCATCATGGATCGATGAGTTTGTTGTCGAACTACGTCGTTGGCACCACTTGTGGATGTCGTTTCGTCACTACCATTGCTGGACCAAGATGTTACGTTTCGGAATGACCTTACGACATACCCTTATAATTATGTCTTGTTATGTCGTGATGATTCGATCACCATGAAACTCAACGTCTCATCGAAAATTCCCTTAGGTAAGGCCATTTGTGAGACCAACGTCATCTGCATTTGCACTTTATTGAGCTAGCCTCCCATGCCAGCATCCGACGTCTCCATGTACACGTTCGATATGACCAACTACGAAGGGAAAAAACGGCAAGTCCGAGCTGCCCATTCCCTCCCATGCATGAGAACCGTGGGTCTTCAATCTCCCATGCACGTCCCTCCATTCATGGGTCAACAAATGAAGGAAGTTGACCCATGCAGCCACGTGAGGCTACCGCCGGTGGCCAGTGCATGGAGGAGGCTCGAGCAAAGGGAGACACGTCCCTTGCATGGGGCGTGCGAGATGTCACACGCTCGGCCATGAATCCCTGGCTGTTCTCCCCTTCGGCTGCCACCGAGATTTTGGATTGCTGACTCATGGAGTCAACAATTGGTGAAGATAGCAGCAGAAAGAGCTTCCCTCATTCTCGAATACCATTCTCCCAATTAGTGCAACACCTTCATAGAAATTCTCTCTCACGTTTCGTCTCCGACCACCGTGCCGCTGACTGCCGCACCAGCTGCGTCTTGCCCACGGTCACTGCCGTCCAGCCCGCCTTAGCCACATCCTTGACCCGCAAGTTCTCGGATTTGCTTCGCCGTCAACTTGCCACCGTCGTGTCCCCGATTCACGATCTGCTTGCTGTCAACGCCGTCAGACCTAAGGGAAGCCAAAGTCTACTAATCTATATAGTGCATTGCTGTTGTTGCCAGAGGAAGTGTATTACTAGATTTCATTGTTTGAGTTCTTGTGTTGAAAGGTGGATTCGGGATGACTGAATTGGTTTGGGAATATGCATCAATCTTTGCTGTTGCGAAGCTCTGGAAATTTTGCTTGTGAACTGTTTTGGAAATCTCCCAATTTGCATTGAAATTTCTATGTACTGAGGCACCACTCGCAAATCTTTCAAAAAAAATGTTTGGTGTCCTCGAAATTCCGAACTTTTATATGAACCGTTATAAAACCTTGAAGTCGGGATTGAGATTTGGTACCGATGTGCCCATTTCAAATTTACTTATAGTTTTGATAAATCGTTACATCTCGAGCTGTGAGGTGCGAGTACAACTCAAGACTTTACATGTGGATTTCGAAAAACATTTGAGGGTTAACCGTGAAAGTGGATTTTATGGATTTGGTATTGTGCTTTTGATTTCGTGAATTGATTTCATCGATATGAGAATGACATATTTTTAAAGACTATTGATGTTGTATTGGTGTGTCTTTGAAATCTTTACATTGCATTATTTGATACCATAAATTAGAATTTTCAAAAAAATCCAAGAGATTTTCCATGTTGGTGATTCAAAAACGTTTTGGCATTAAATTGATTTAATTACTACACCATGGTTGAAATGTTATTGATGCCGTCGTCGGATCCTCGGGTCAACGATGCCCCGAGCGTCGGGTTTGCCTGGAGGATGGTAGTGGCGATGCCTATAGAAGTCTTGGGACTAGTGAGCCCTGGAGGTCCCCGGGTGTCGGGATGCTCGGAAGTATGACAATACACGTTTTGGAGGGCTAGCGACATCATTGACATGGTGAGCCCCGAAGATTCCTTGTGATGCTAGGTGAGGTGCGAGATGCTTGGAGGTGTAATGCAACACGCTTTGGATGCCCAATTACTGAAATATGGAACCGGAGGCCTTTGTGATGCTAGGTTAGGTGTAATATGCCTAGAGTGACGCAAACACTAGTCCTCCGGAAGATGGTGGTAGTGAATCAAAATCTATTGAGTTCTAAAGCTTGATTGTTCTACTATGTTATGCCATTTCGTTAGAAAATTCTATTGGTTTAATGCATATCTATTTCTCCAATTATGTGTTTTGTTTATTTTGCATGAAATCAGGTAACGGTAGTTTTACATAATATAGTTTAGTAGAACTTTGACTGTTGAGTAGTTGTACTCACCCCTCGTAGGACTAACATATTTTAGAGTAAGAAAGATGTCACAGTACCCACTCCTCCTAGTACCTTCTATGGCATTCTTGTCGATTTGCAATGGGAACAATCGGAGCACAGTGATCCTAAGGGGCTGACTTTCATTCGGGTGAGAGTGATATTGACAATCGACACTGGCCTCCCCTTGAGTCTCGCGCATCAGGAGTACGTTGTCCTATATGTCCGTAGGAACGAATGTACTCTAAGGCCGCTTCCACCGCCGCCAGAGGACGATGACGGGGACTCGAGTGGAATAGAGTGACCGAGGACGTGTGGACAGCAGGGAATTTTTGGACACCGGCACTTGATGATGGATGACATGTGAATAGCTACTGGAAATGTTGGTCAAATTTTGGATATAGCCAAGTATAGAAAACTTCGGCTTTTGATGTACCGACTAATGAAGTCCATCCAGTATATGTAAATAAAATAAAAAAAAAGTGTCTGGTTGATATCTATGTGTGTATCTAGTGCACATCATTTCGGTGTTTAGGGAGTTGTTAGATCCACTTCTGCCATATAAATTGTGCAGGGACCAATGAAAAATGTGATAGACCCCCTAGACTCGTGGATTCCCTGAAATCCAATGATCTATCAAGGAGGATATCCAGGTCAAGGAAGCAATTTGGTGACCCTAATGGATCGGGGGCCGTCAAGGGGCGCCACAACAAAATTGGGCTTTTCTTGAGCCATGATGGCTCTAAGAGCTTGGACTATCAGGGGATTGTAGTTCTAGCTAATAACTTCATTCGTCACTTGGTGACTTATTAGGGCTAGCCACTAGAGCCAACTTTCTTGCCTCATCCACCTCTAAAATTGGGGTGTCTAATAGTTGAGTTTGATCAATTGCCTCCTGTAGATTTGCATGTAATCTATAGGGATTAAAACGTTTAATTTTCTTGTTAGAACTTGCCTTGGAGATCGCACCCTTAATCTTCATCTTTTTCCCCTTCAAAGAGCCTTCTTCCAACCCCTTATTCCCATATTTCTATGGAGAACTAGGGGACTTAGGCAAATTAGCTTGATAAACCGTTAACTTTTTATCTAGATGGTGTTTACTCATTCTCCCGTGAGAGATATCTACCATGTCCTCCTCTAGCATCTCCAAAATCCTTTCGTTTTTGTTGTTATCAATGTCCTCGAAAGGAATCAAATAGGTGGTCACCTGAGATGTTTCAGGGTTAGCTTCTTCTTCATCCTCCTTCTCTTGTTTCTCATAAAAAGCTAACCAAAACAGGCTATACTCTCGAACTTCAGCATGTAGCCACTGGCCATAACACATCTTTTCTTTTCCTTCCAGTTTTTGTTCATCAAAGGGGAAGTCTTTGCAATACATAGCATAATGACCAAGCATGCCACAAGAGGAGCAAAAATGGGATAGTCTTTCATGACAAAAATCTAGCCAAGTGCTTACCTTCCAATTTGATGAGCTTTCCTATTTTTAGTGGCTCATGTAAATTGATTTCTACTCTAGCTTTCCCCGCTTGAAGTAAAGCACCATCTTTTGTCTCAACTTTAGCCTCTAGCACTCTCCCTTGATCACTAACGACTTAACGAATGGCTTGCCCTGTCCTCCTTTCTAGAGGAAGCCCGACCACTTGGACCTAAAAAGCACAGGTTGTAAAGTCATAACGATGAAGGGGGTATGTAGTGATGTGAATCGTTGTGAAAAGATCATTCTATGAAGGCTCGGATGGTGCGAATTATGAACCTCAACCTCCAATCGAACCTATGATTGGCAACCTTGGTATGAATGTGACTTGTTGACGAACCTGTGTCAACCAACCAATGTTATAGACGCCACGAGTGAAAGAATTCGCTATCTCGCTCGATAAGTTTAATTGATCGCCATAAAGGAACCTTGATAAGGTCAAGTTCTCAAAAGAACGGTAGAAGAGAACCTCTCAATTTTTTTATTCCCTCAAAATAAAATATGTCTCCCTCCAAAGAAATTCAGCCAACCCTTAATATAGGCCTTCTAGCCGCCACACAAACCACAATTTAGTTTGGTTACGATTTAAGAGATTTATTACTTCCTATTCTAATATGCCTAAACAAGAAAATAATTTTATTGACTTGGTCAAATATTTGGTGACCAAATAATCAAATTGCGCCAAGATTTCCAAGATTCTTTAAGATTCGATCCAAGGTTATTTCCACGCCAAAGATCATGCCAAGATATCCAAGATTCTTCAAGATTCAATCCAAGGTCATCTCCACGCCAAAGATCACGAACCATGACGCCGACAGGTTGCCTGAATTACTTGGCTTGCGCTCAAGTGATCGAACTAGTCGGAATAGACAACAGGTCCTTAGCACCTCCTCCTTGATTTGGCTCGATGTTCACATCATTTAGAAACCATGGTTTTAGAATCACCAGGTGATTTGACAATAGCCAAGGTGCATTATCCAATACCCTATTTTTCTCCCCCTCATTTCTAAACTTAAAAACATACATATGCGCCTCTCCTTAATATATATCCATCGCTTCTACTCTTCATGCTCATTTCAACGTACTTTGGAAAGCTTGAAAATTTATAGATGGGTTTGAAAGAAGCTTACCCACCAAAGTAAGTTTGCACTCCTCAATTTTTTCCTTTGGGGCCTTATCGTCCCACATTTCAACTTCCTCTTCTGACCACAAGTGACCTAATCTTTTGCAGAGGGCATCCAGGCGTGCTTCTTCTTCCTTCTCCATGCAGTTCATTGTTTAATGCCTTGGGTCTACACTATACACATATTGTCTACTTTGTACACTAAATCCTAACGGTTTTGTTCTTCTTAGAGCAGCCCATATTACCCCAAGAAAATGCGTGTATATAGTTAAAGGGCTCATTGTCTTATAAGGTAGCCTAGAACTCCCTCCTTAGGCAATGTGGGACAAGAGATGTGTCTTCTGCCTGCGCACGTTCGGGGACTAAGGCACGGATGCACCGCCATCCCTCCTCCCCGCACACCGCTACTTGGGCCGTCATACTCTCCACCCTTTAGAAGCACAACATCCTTGCTGTGGTTCCACACGCAATCAAGAGTCAGCTCTAATACCACTTGTAATGCCCTAGGTCTCCACTGTACACATATTGTCTGCTTTGGACACTAAATCCTCACGATTTTGTTCTTTTCAGGTAGTCCATACTACCCTAAAAAAATGCGTGTATATAGTTAGAGGGTCCACTGCCTTATAACGCAGCTCAGAACTCCCTTCCTAGGCAATATGGGACAAGAGATGCGGCCCCTCCCTACGCACGTGTCACGCCCCAAACCTTGAGCGTGTGACTATCCCTCAATGGTCGATACAAATTTGCGATATCTTAGGACGCGTCGCCGACCTATTCATTTTATTACGCATGTGGAAGCGAACAAATACCCCTGACAACAAAAGCTTGGGACAAAAAAAGTAGGCAACCAATTACAACTAAAACATGCCCTTTATAAACACATAGGTTTATATACAACACTAGGCTGTCTACAAAAGACTAACTCAACAAAAGAAGGGAATTGTCCTATGACCAAGTAGTTAGACATATTCACCAATCCTTAGGTCTCCATCTCCAAAGATTCCGGGGCTTCGGATCCTCCACGACAGCTACTTAAGGACTTGAAAATATTGAGCTTACAACGGGGCGAGACAATGTCTCAGCAAGTTCACCCCCTAAACTCCTATTATGAAGAAAATATGCCTCAGGGCGCTATAGCCACATAGCCCCACACAATTAGAATAGAGGACTCACCTCGCCTCAGTTCCTTCCTATACGTCAGTATAGTTCATATTCAAGCAATGCTCACACAGCATGCACTACCGACACGCTTCGGTCTGTCAATTCAATCAATACTATCTATCATTCAATCCAATCAATACTATCTATCAATCCATACTATCTATCATTCCATACTATCTATCATCCAATACTATCTATCAACCATTACTATCTATCAGTTAATACTGTCTATCAATTCATTCATCGATATGATAACTGCTCTCCAAAGCTGCAATATAATTAGACGGTAGCTCGCCAAAGCTGATATAGATAGATAGTAACTCGCCAAAGCTGATATAGATAGATAGTAACTCGCCAAAGCTGATATAGATAGATAATAGCTCGCCAAAGCTAATATAGATAGATAGTGGCTCGCCAAAGCTGATATAGATAGATAGTAGCTCGCCAAAGCTGATATATGTATATATAATTGCTTGCCAAAGCTGATACACATATATAATTGCTCGTCAAAGCTAATATACGATAAATCATTCCTGGCCAAGTATCTTGTGCTTTGCACACCAAATCCTCAATTAAATACCGAAGATGGCCCTATTTCATCTTGTTAACAATACCCGATAAAAGTAATCGTGTGTGACTACACGATCGGCTTGAGCCAAAATGTTATATTTTTCTTTTAAAAACTCCCACTATTTAATATAGTCCATAAAGATATTTTTGACGTTGTAAACCGACGCCCGGTAGTTCTTGTTTAGATACTGAACTTACTCAATTTTGCGATAAATACCCAAAATTACAATAAATACTCAATTTCACAATTTTAACGATCAATAGCATAAACTAACCACACCACAGCGGTCAGTGCGAAATTCTAATGAACGGCTCTCCCGGTATAATTTTCAGAAAATATTAATTAATTAATAATTAATTAATTTCCGAAAATTAATTTAATTTAAATATAAAATTATATAATTAAATAAAATAAAATTTAATAATAAAATAATTAATTAAAAGTCTAATCATGCTTAACATTAATCTAATTGCATAATTGGACTAATTAATCCATCCCTTAATCTAATCATGCACATAATCTAATTAACAATTAACTAAGCTAATCTAACCACATAAACATACTTAGACTAATCTAAACACCCCTTAAGCATCATTAACTCCATTAGCGGAGATTAGTAAGTAAATTTACCGGTTTAGCGTTCCGATGAGTCAACGGCGACGACAACACCAAGGCGGGCAACACTAAGCGAGGCCAAGAAGGGCTCAGAAATGGGCCACGAAGTCTCAAAGCCTTGCTGGCTTCTGCTTTTGTTCTTGGCTGAAACGAGAGAGGAAAACCAACGGCTAGTTCAGGCTGAACTAGTGAAGACGAGTTGATCGGAGCTCCGGCGAGGGGATGGCCTGTCACGCCTCGACCCTCGAATGCGTGCAAACCCCATTGTGGTCGATATAATTGCGACTTCCCAGGACTAGTCGCCGACCCTTTCGGTTTTTAATGCACATGCGGAAGCAAAACAATAACCCGTGACAACAAACAATATGGAATAGGGAAGTAGAACAACATTTCACAAAAACACACTTTTATACACAACTGGGTTTATATACAAAAAGGATTTAGGTAAAGGTCTACAAAATATCGGCTCCTAAAAAGAAAGCTATCCTACGACAACTAGTTAGACATAGATGCCGATCCTTCAGACTCCACCTTCACAAATCCCAGGGCTTCAGTCCTCCACGACCATCATCTAAGGACCTGAAAATAAGCCCACGATGGAGTAAGACAATGTCTTAACAAGTTCACCCCCTAAACCCCTATTAGGAAGGAAATACGCCAAGGGGTAGCCTAATCACACAATCTCACAATTAGAACAAGGAACTTACCTCGCCTTAATTCCTTCTTACATGTCAGCACAATTCATATATCCAAATAATCCACACAACAATTGAAACGTCTCATCAACTCAATCACATGTGTTCCAATTGTTAAATTTGTCCCTTAAGGGTACCACCTACTCATAAATTTAGTATCTACTAGCAGAGCTAGGCATCGTCTCATTGACATTGAGCATGACAACATCTATATCTTAATAGACGACTTCCCCGAAGGGGCGTATGTCTAGAATCTACTGCGACAATGTACAACTTACTCATAAGTTTGGTGTCTTTTGGTGTAGCTAGGCATTATCTCACCACCATTGAGCACGGCAACGTATATAGACGGCTTCCCCAAAGGGGCGTAAATCTAGAATCTATTGCGACCCACGATCCAAAGAATGGATATCCCATATAGGGTAATGTTCGGCTTAAAAGCTCGAGACGAGTTCTCATTAACCGACACACAACCAATCAATCTCGGCCCAGGATGCCGTGCATTACACTAAAATATCTCCATTAAAGTAGTGATCCCGGCATATTTTCTTCATATTAAAAACACCTGGTGAAAATAGTCGTATGTAGGTATACAGTCAGATCGAACTTGAAAAGTTCATAACCTCCTTTTTAAAATCCCACTGTTTTATATAGTATATAAAACTAATTTTGGTGTTAAAACCCAACACTCGAGATTTTCTGAATAATTATTGAAATATACAATTTTTGGAATAAATTACCAAAAATCCAATCAGCATTGAATTAGCACAAATTAACATCCAATTGTGAAAATTGAACACACCACTGCAATCAGCACAAAATTTCGATCAACAGCTATCCCATTCTAATTTTCGAAAAATATTTAACAATTAAATAATTATCAAAATTAATTAAATAACTAACCTAGGCCGGAATTGTCTAATTAAATATCGAGATGGGCCCGGAAAATTCCCGAACCAATCTAGATAATTAATACAATCTATCTAGGCCTTAATCAATATAATCTAACCACCTAACATGTAAAATTGGATAATTAAATCACTAATCTAATCTAACTAACCACCTAAACCTTAATTAACTTAATCTAATTACCCTTTAAGCATAATTAACCTACTAAGCGAGGTTTAGTGAGTTTACTCACTTGATTTGCGATCCGCCTGGACCAAAATGACGGGGACTTAATGAGGATCGATAAGTTCCAAAACGGCGATGCCAACGGGGCATAGATCGGGCCCAAAAATTAGCCTGAGGAAGCCCACGGTTTCTGCTTGGATCTCCGCGGCTGATGGGCTGAAATCGGCCGAGCTTTGTGTGGGCTTGCGGACGAAGGAGAGAGGCCACGTGAGCTGCTTCGGTCAACCTCGGTTTGCTGGAGGATGCGCGAAGATGGACGAACGAAAGCAGCTTCGGACGTGGGCAGCTGGCGCTCAGTGGAGATGGAGCGGTCAACAAATGGAACTTCACCGGCGTGGGGTGAGTGGCTTCGCTGGCATGGGGTAAGCTGCAAGGGAACAAAAGAAAGGGAAACAATGGTAGGGAGGGGCTTCGGTGGCGTGAGGGGAGCGGGCAGACGAGACAATGATGATGTCGTATATTCAGAGGAAAAAGGAAGAATGAAAGCGAAGCCAAAAATAGGGGATCAAAGACGCAAAGGGGAGAAGGGTAGCGGATTACGTGCCGAGGAAGATTGCGAGAGGGGGGGCGAATAGTCAACAATGCATATCCAACCAATTAATTGTTTGTCCCCTAAAAGTCCTTATGCTCATCTACTTTGGTCCCCCCCCCCACCAAAATACTTTCTTGGACTTCAATTTCTTTAACAAATTTCCCCAATTGATGTCCAATTTTGATGTAGAAAAATGCCACATAATTTCTATAATTTCCTTTCGCCAAGTAGCTTGGTTTGCAAGTCAAAAGTCTTTTCAAATCGGCTAATCCGAATTTCCATTATTTTTTGAATTGTCCAAATCAATTTTCCGTAAAAATCCCGAAATCGCTGAAAATTCTTCAAATGATGAGTAGACACTCCTAAAATAAGCCATGCATGACAAAAATTTCAATTTCTGAAATCGGGTTCAAATTTGCGGTTAATTTCAATCTGACACGATTTTAGCGTGACTTAACCTATTGAGTAACTTTTAGGTTTTTTAGTGCAATTAACCCATGGTCGATTATTTTCGAGCCACAATATACATTTTCGACACATTGGTAACTCTTGGTTATCGTGAAAATCTCAAGGTTTCAGTTACAGACATAGGGTATCCAAAACAACAGAAAATCGGTTTAGTGCCAATCGACGAGAATATTGCAATCAAGTTGAATCACCCACACTTAATCACACACCTCTGTCGAATCGACCTATCTCTGGTTTCTGATCGATTTTTAATTGTGCCGTAATGACCCTTGCAGACTAGCACGATCGAGCAGTCAAATGCTCTACTAATAAATATTATTGCAAGCAAACTCGACAAGGTGAAGTTGTTTCTCCCAGCTTCCCTTGAAATCCAACACGCAAGCTACAGCTTTGTTTCTTAAGCACTCTGCAAACTTTTTCCAAAAGGTAGATGTAAACCTCTAGTCTCGGTCTGATGTAATCGTCACCGGCACTCCATGCAAAAGAACTATCTAATGCACGTACAATTCTACGTGTCTATCCAAATCAAGGTCCTTTCATACTGCGATGAAGTGAGCCAACTTCGTCAGTCTATCGACCACTACCTAAATAGAGTCATTACCTCTATGAATCATCGGTAAGCCCATCACGAAATCCATCGTGATGTATTCCCATTTCCACTCGGGAATCTCCAGAGGTTACAGAAATCCTCCCGGCTTACAATGTTGGGCCTTCACTTGCAGACATGTTAGACACTTGGTGACATGCTTGGCGATATCCACCTTCATACCAAACCATCAATAGTGTTGACGTAGATTATGATACATTTTCGTATTACCAGGATAAATGTTGTAACTGCTACGATGAGCTTCTGACAAAATCTCTTCCTTAAGTGTTACATCGTCAGGTATACACAATCGTCCTCGGAACCTCAATGTGCCATCATTAGAAATCTGAAAGTCAGTCTTCCTCTTCTCGGTATCCTCTTGTGGGATTTTCTAAACATCTGGATCTGTCGGTTGAAGTGCCTTGATTCTAATCTGAACATCCGGCTCAATTCTGAGGATAGCCATAAGATTCGAAAGGTGGCCTACCTCAAACTTGAAAACTAAATCTCGAGCCTTCTCAAGCAAAGTCCATTCTTTGATCAACAACTGTGCTATTGAAGATTTCCGACTTAGCACATTAGCGACCTTGTTCGTTTTTCCAAGGTGATATAGAATATCACAATCATAGTCATTCAGGAGTTCCATCCAACGACGCTGTCTCATATTCAACTTTTTTTGAGAGAATAGATACTTGAGACTTTGATGGTCTGTGAAGATCTGGAATCTTTCTCCGGACAAATAATGTCTCCAAATCTTCAGAGCGAAAATGATTGCTACGAGTTCCAAGTCATGCGTCGGATAGTTCAGCTCATGAGGTCTCAACTGACGGGACATGTATGCAACAACCCTACCATGCTGCATCAACACGCAACACAGTCCTCTGAATGACGTATCACTATAGATCTCGTATCCTCTAAGACCAAATGGTATGGTCAACACAGGTGCGGTAGTCAGCTTCTGCTTAAACTCTTGGAAACTATACTCGCACTTGCTAAACTTAGTGTACAACTCATGAGTCATGCTTCTTAAGCCTCAACAATGGAGAAAGCCATGCTTCAAGGAGGAAGAAGGTCGCCGAAGAGAGGGGACCCCAAAGTGGCTCCTAAGGCCTTAACACTTGTCCAATTCTCCTTTGGCTTGCCCCCACCACTCCTCAGCCATCCACAGCCCACTCTCTCTCCTCAATCTTCCCTAGGAAGCTTCCCTAGGAAGCTTCCCAACATGGTTGAAATGTTGCACCCCCCCTTGGCTACGAATTTGTGACTTTACTCCCTCAAATCTCTTCAATTCCATTCAATTGAAGTCCAAACAATCCAGCCATGGTGTCCACACTTAAACCATGATTTTTCATCATCAATTGAACCAACTTAACGGCCATGGGTGCACTCAAAAAATGGTCCCTCAAACTTTCTCGATCCAAAATACCCTTACTTTTGATTTTTCACCGAAAACCTCGGCTTGTAGAAAAATCTTCAAAGGATGAATCGACATTCCTAAAATGATTAGTGACATGACAAAATTTTCAATTTCTGAATTCAGGTTCTAATTCGTGATTAATTTCAATTTGATGTGATTTTAGCGCGTCCTAATTTACCGAGTAGTTTTTAGGAATTTTTCGTGCAATTGACCTGTGGTCAATCATTTTTGAGCCACACGTACATCTTTGACACATTGGCGACTCTCGGTTGTCGTGAAAATCTTGAGATTTCAAATACCGACATAGGGTACCAAAACAACAGAGAAATCGGTCTAATGCCGGTCGATAAGAATTGTGCAATTAGGTGGAATCACCCACACTTAATCACATGGTTCTGTCGAGTCGACTTATCTTCGATCTCTAATCGGTCTGTGCCGTAATGACCCTTGTAGATTTGCACGGTTGAGCAGTTGATTCATGTTCGAATTCTCAATTCTACTGCGTTAAAATCCCTTAACGGCTTCACCTGATAAACTAGTTATCCCGTGAATGATCAGCTCAGGAAAAATAACTATAAGCGCATCGATGAAAAGCCCAACTCAATCAGTCAAAAGTAGAACCTGAAATTCAGGATGTGCCTTAGGAAATGGGGACAAGAGACGTGTCCCCTCCCTACGCACGTCCGTGGACCGAGGCACAGATGCACCCCCATTTCTCCTCCCTGCGCATTGCCGCCTTGGCCGTCATACTCTCCACCCTTTAGAAGCACAGTGAGGCATAGACGCACCCCCATTTCTCCTCCCTGCGCATTGCCGCCTTGGCCGTCATACTCTCCACCCTTTAGAAGCACAACGTCCTTGCTATATTGTTCCACACGCAATCGAGAGTCAGCCTTGTAATGCCTTGGGTCTCCATTGTACACATATTGTCCGCTTTGGACACTAAGGGCCTGTTTGGTTGGGCATTCCCAAGGGGCTTTGAGCCCCCAAAGCCCCTTGGGGAAAATTTTTAGTGTTTGGCAAAATATTTGAAAGCCCCTTTGCCCAAATATGAGCATTCCGAATGCTGAATGCTGAAAGCTGGGGAGGGGCGGCATTGGGCATTCGGCATTCCAGAAATGCAAAAATTACTGTTCATCTTCTTATCCGGCTCATCTTCTTCTCCGCTCGGCTCATCTTCTTCTCCACCGCCTCAGAGTTGGGCTTCTCCGGCAACCACCACCACCGCGGGGGTCGCGCGTCCCCGGTGACCACCGCCAAGGTGGCGCGACCGCGACCTAGGCAGCGTCGCGACCCGCGACCCAGGCGACGCCTCCTGAGGTCCGCGCAAACCAGGCGACGTCGCCTGGGTCCGCGCGACCTCAAGCGGCGTCACCTGGGTCGCGCGACCAGGCGACGCCGCCTGCGTCCGTGCGCCGCCTGGGTCGCGCGACTAGGTGACGCCGCCTGGGGTCACGCCCTCAGCCGCCAGATCTGGCCGTCGGGAGGCCAGATCTGGCGGTCCGGTGGCCAAATCTGGCCGTCGGGAGGCTAGATCTGGCGGTCCGACGGCCAGATCTAGCCTCCGCGACCTCAGGCCGCCAGATCTGCCGGTCCGGCGGCCAGATTGGCCGTCCGGCAGTTGGCCGGCTGTTCGCCGGCGCTTCGCCGGCAGTTTGCCGGCCACCGGATTTTTTTTTTTAGACTTTAAAAAAATAAAAAAATAGCAAAAGCTAATTGGAAATGCAAGTTTTGCCAAACGGTGTCTTTGTTTTTCAAAGCTACTTGAGATTGTAATTTACCAAACGGTGTAACATTTCGGGAAACCCCTTTATCTCAAAGGTATTTGCATTCTCCCAAATGCATTTCCCCAAAGTTGAACCAAACGGGCCCTAAGTCTTCACAATTTTGTTCTTCTTAGAGTAGCTCATACTACCCCAAGAAAATGCGTTTATATAATTAAAGGGCTCATTGCCTTATAAGGCAGCTCAGATTTCCCTCCTTAGGCAATGTGAGACAAGAGACGCGCCCCCTCCTTGCGCACGTCCGGGGACCAAGACACGGACGCACCGCCATCCCTCCTCCTCGCGCACCGCTGCTTGGGCCGTCATACTCTCCACCCTTCAGAAGCATAGCATCTTTGATGGGTTTCACAAACGGTCGAGAGTCGTCAACAGTGTTGGTCAACTCAGTGGCCTAACTGCGGATGGGGGGTATTATGCTGCTGACGTATTTTCTCCCCAGCAGAAGGTAACTAGGAAATTCTACCTTTTTAGTATTTGCCATGCAATTTGCAAGGGACAACCCTGACCTCAGATTATCAGTTAAACTTTTATCTACACTGTCCACGTAGCATAGGCATGATAGTTGATCGGGGACCTGTTTTTAAAAATTAGGTGCATTCAGTTATGTTGCATTAGTGATTAGTTTCTGTTGATGATCAAAATTTCGACTTCCCAACCGGGTGTCTCCAATGCTAAGCTGTGTTAATCAGCTTTGCAAATGCCAGGGGAAAAGCAAAAGCAAACACAAAAGAGAGTTTCTCTGATGATAATCTTCTACTTCTTTTTTATATGTAAAAGAAAATATCGCTAAAGGGCACCAAGTGGGGGCAAAGCCATGTAGAGAAAAGCTTAGCACTAAAAGAGCTCATTTACAATACAAATCATCTACAATGTCATTTAAAGCATTTACATATTCACATAACTTTCCGTTATACCGAAGTCTCAGAATAGAGTTTTCCTGGCTACATCTAACTGACAATCTTCCATTTTAGTCTCCTAATGACACCACATCCCGTCTCCATTCTCTGATAAAAAATTTTATCACCGCTCTCTCGTCCCCATCATTCAACCCCATGACAATGCAAGACATAACTTTGAACTTTATATAAACAAAGAAGAGCCCTTTCCACTGCTACCACTCACAACCTCCTTTTTTCTGTCCTGAGTTTTATCATTGTTGGTGGAACCCTGAAGGCGTTTCAATTCCTTGATTTTATTTTTTCAAGTACTTAAAATGCTCAGGGCCATCATTTCCGTTCTCAAGCTCCTCGAAAAGACTCATAGCTGTATATTCGAACTCTTGGAAGGAGACTCCAGGGACCTGGCCAACAGCCTTGACATTCAACAATGGAACTGATAATATGAGTATCTTGGCTCATCAACCCCCATCGGCACCAAGACCAATGAATCTCCACCCACATTCAATTCGAACTCCTCCAAAGGCTGCCCCCTTCTTTTGCTCTCACCCCTTGAGAAGACATCACCAGAAGCACCCTTTGTGGGACCACAATCACCATCCGCAACATCAGGAGTGCAGTTAGCAGCTTAGGAGCACTCTATGCTCTTACAGCGTTCTAAGTTTTTGACTCATTCACCATGTTATGGTACTTTCAAGTCGAGATGCTTTTTGTTGCTTTCATCAAATTCTGTGAACTTGATGTCCATGATTTTCCTTATTGGTATTTTGACCACCAACTTTGCATCTTCCTACCTTGTTTGATCTGTCTGAGAAAAAAAGGGAACATATTAGACACATCTTCTTAATGCCTTTGATATTCATGCGAGTCCAGCCCGAATTATTTGAGTCACCTAGGGTGTAAGATAACCCTGATAAAGCGACTGGTCGGGGAAGTAGTAATTTTCAAGTCTTCCAGGTCTGTGCTGAAAAATTGGTGAAAAAGGCCTATGAGAATTGGACTGATGTCACACGATACGAAGCTGAGGCTTTTTCAAGTTCCATGTCAGAAAAGATCTCGTGTTCTTTTCTGTGTGAAGTTCTAGGAGATCAACAATGCCTCCATCCAGCTCCCAACAATACGCCTCCACCGAGATTGGGCAGTCATGTTGGTTTGGTAGTACCTCCTAGAACTTCAGCATCCACAGTGGAAGGTATGTGCTCTTATTGGCTACGAGGAAAAGAAAAAGTTGCCTATAATTAAACACTGGCTGAGATGTAGCCACTTTTTTTTTTTTTTTTGTGATTTTAGATCATCAAAGTGATATGTTGCAACTAAAACCTTTCACAGTAGCATACACCTTTGGGAGGGAAATATACAGGCTTCCAATGATATGGGTTTGGAGGTGATTAATATCAATTGTTCCATAAGTAGCATACAGTAATATTATGAAATATTTTCCAAGGGAGGAGCATTGTTGTCTATTCTCGTTTCTCATGAAGTATGTGATTGCAATGTCCTAATCGTTGGTTCTTCAGATGGATGGATTTTGGGACCTAAATTTATTTAGCTAAATTGTCTGTATAAATCATAACATTAGGAACTTATGGACTCCATGTTGATCGCACACCTAGGAGAGTTGCCTTTCCTGGCTAGACGTCTATTATGGGCTTCATCAATGGGATACTAATTTACTTTTAATCTCTCTCTCTCTCTCTCTCTCTCCAGGAAATTGGGGGCATTACTGCTACTCAATTGCTAATAAAAAGTCTCAATCCCCAAAATGCCACGTCGAACCAAATGGAGCCTTCAGCAAATACAAATGTAAAACCATTAGGACAACCGTACGGGACAACATCAGGCTTCCCAGCTCTAAGTACGTTGAAATTTCTCCCTGCCATGTCAATTTCTTCACGTCATGGTATAATTTATCCTGTCTTGTGGAAAAATTGAGAAGAAAGATTGGGATCTCCACACTAAAAATATGCAGAATGAATTTTCACGGTGATGATGTATGGGGTGTGAATATAACTTGCTAGAACGAAAGCAGCTTGTTATCACCACTATGGCTTTGGTCTAGGGTTATGATCCTATTTCATCGGACAGATTCTTGCCTGAGTAATGAAGAGTAGGAATTACATCAGCCCAATTCTTCTCCTTAAGGAAAACAGTTTTGTTCTTTTTTCTACCAAGAAAAGGACAAAGAGCAACCATAGAGAGAGTGCTAATAAAAACTCAATACCCCACAACTCCGAAATGGTCAAATTAGCATTTGGAACCCATTTAACGAGTTTAAAAGATGGATACGTTTGTGATATCTGCTATAATCAGTCCCATTTGGGGACTAAACAAGTAAATGTGAAGCTGGCTCAACAGAGAGGCTAAATCATTCGGCATCTCAAGTATCATATAGGACTCAATTTTGTCACACTGGTAAGCTCTTATTAGGGGTTTGATTGGGTCAACTTACCGAGAGTTATATATGTGCTTTCTAAGATATTCCTTATGATCATCTCTCTGCAGTAGTTGCATTATCTCATTAATATGAATTATCTGATGATTAGGATCAATCGAAGTGTATTTTTCATGGTAAATGCATACTAATTTCTCGGAAAACCTAGAAAGGGCGTAGTGATGGCCTCATTAGTAGTGTGACATTCAATGATTTCCTCTGTGGTTTCAAGAGCAATAAGCAAACATAGTGTTTGATGTATGTTCACATCCTAATGTTATTTGTATTGCTCTTCAGATACTGAATATGAATGGATTAATCTATTGGATGTATGCTCTAAAGCTTCTATGTAATAGTTACATATTAGGGATTTCAGTTGTATTATCATTATTATTTAATTAATGGCAATGACGTATTCATTCATTTATCCAATTATTTTATATTTATGAATGATTCCACAAGATCAGTTGCAATTAGACCTATTCTTGAGACGTCAATAATATATGTTACAAATTCATAGTTAGGTTAAATCTTTAAATCGTTCCTGGTCAATGGATTATTGAGTGCATATTTATAATCCTGTTCAGATCGGTGTGTTCTTAACTTCACCATTAGGTATTGAATACTTAAGGGAATGATGAGTCACATGTCATTGGGTATTATGATGCTTGAGTTAGAACACGTGTTTGTATTAGACAAGTTCACTAAATGTGACGCATATGGAACGATTAGCGACATGGAAGCTTTTAGCGTGGTCAATGTCTAATTGTTCATATTTTGGTCTTGTGTAAATAATCCTTAGACCTAAGGTACAATGTTAACTTGTGTGTCGAACAACTATCGTTCATGGGTGCACGTAATACCAGGTCGTTGATCTATCTTTATACCTGATGGTCATAGTTTGTTCATATACAAAGTTGCACATGTACGCAATATGGAATCTGTCTCATTGTTAAATGCAAGGTATAATAATGATATCCCATGCGATCTAATTATGATACTGCGTTGAAATTCTCGGCCGGGGTTGTAACCGAGAATAAGTTGTTTATGTCTTGAATAAAATGCATGTCAATTAGATTTGTGCATATGATCAAATTGGTAACTTGACAAATATTCAATGGTCTTTATTTGATCGGGACATAGTAAGACAGAGGGATTGAATTACACTGTAACCAAAGCTGACAGGTTCTTTATGTTCTTAAAATATTCACACTATTTGGGTAGCCATGACATATTGTTAGATGTCAATCATGGCTTGTAGGACCCAAAAATTAATCGGGACAATTAATTCTTTTGGGAGTACTAATGTGTTGGTACAAGTCTTACTACTAGCTTAATTTAGTGATGAACCTAGGAATGTCACACAACACAAACAATTAGGATAACGTGGAACAAGAGAGAAATAATGTTGCAAATGTGTTTGCAATCACTGCAATCGAATTGAGTTAATTTAAATTAAATTAAATGAGATTTAATTTAATTTGTATTATAGTCACAAGCCTATTTGCATATGATGCACACCAATGCCCAAAGTGGATACATGTTAATGTACCCCAATTGTACATGTAAAGATTATGTTCTATTTATTTTAAACGAGATTGATTAATTAATTATTTATTCGTTTAATTAATTAATTAATAACTAATAATACACTTTTAAAAAAAAATTGAAGCTTCATGCATGTGCTCGAATTCGTGCACATGCACGAAGCATGATGGTCAGCAACCACTAACCATCAAGCACAAAATTGTGCATATGCACGTTCGTCCACGATTGTCATGATTAGCAACAGTTGCTGATTCGTGAATAAACTAAGAGAAAGTCCGCAAAATGGTTGCAACAAAAACAGAAAGAAAAATCGTGTGCGTGTTCTTGTGGTTTGTGTGTGTTCTTGTGTTTTTCGAAACGCGAGAAAGAAGAAGTATTCTCTCTCGTTTGGGCCGTGACTAAAATCATCAAGGATACAGCAAATTGTCTCCACGAGATTGCTAGCACAATCATTGTGGTGAATATCCGAAAGTTCTCTCTTCCGTTCGACGTCCATTATTGGTGTGTTTGAACTAGAGGTCCGACGCTTGTGAGACTCGAACTGTAGAACATCCAAACCAACTCGTTTAAAGCGCGCTTCGAGAGGTAATTCGTTTAACTTCCTTTTATTTTCAGATTTTTGATTAAAATGCATGAACAACGCCTTTGGAGAATCATGTATAAATTATATCATTTTTGTTTCCGTTACGTTCTTTTTGTTAATTTTACCTATACATGATTCATGAAACCCTAACAATGGTATCAGAGCCAACCTTAGGCATTTCGTGCATTTAATTGATTTATAGTTCAAAGATATTTTTGCATTCTAATGGCCAATTTATTTTTTGTTAAGAGAATCTCTTGTTCTTATGTGGCATATAGAAGTTGATTAATTTATGTGATAAATTTAATCAACTAAGCAAAAATTAGAACTAAATCAATTTTGAATCAAAAATCCGTAAGTTGTTATACTTTGTGTTTATATTCTGCGAATGATTCGTGATTGTAAATTTAAAGTTGACAACACAACTTCCGTTTGGAATCACGCTCGTGAACTTTGTTTCATCGATTTGATTTCTTGACGTAATTTGCGTTGTTCAACTTTAAATCTGATTAAATGTAGAATTCTATTTATGCCTTCTGGAGCTTTAAATTTTGAATTGATGGCTCGTAAGGAAGGGTGGCGATCATGGAAAAATCCCTAATCATTATGATTGTTGTATGGATGAATGTATGATGATTACAGGTATTCTTTTTGGGGATGTAATTATTAAATGGAGGCTTTGTCCTTCCTTGTATTTTATTTTAATTTTTCATGAAATGTAATTTTAGCATAGTTTAGTATATCAATTGTTGATGTAAATGCTACGAGAGAGGTGGAGCCATTGGAGGAGCCATTAAGCCAGTGAGCTCTTTGGGCCCAGTCTTTGAAGAGTTCAAAGATTCAAGAAGAATTTAATGGCAGGTCTCTATTATTAAAACATTAAAATGGCTAAATGGGTCTCTTTGGCTCGAGACCCATTGAACCATAATTCCATGATCACCACATAGGATAGATGTTTATGTGATATTTATTTATTTATTGTGTTTATGTTATCGTGTATGTTAAACCGGTTAATGTGCAAAGTGAAACCGTTAATAATGACTCAAATCTCCTTATTAATAATATTAAGTCGAAATGGAATTCAGACTCGTGACTTTTCATCGTCGTGGTTTGATCCAATATTATAGTGGTTAACTGACCGGCTATGGATACATAGGGGTTAATTACCATTTATAATATTGGATCATTCCATTATGCATGTGATGATGTGGGGTTGGAGCTAAATGATTTCTAATAATTGTCTGGTGAGGAAATCATTTGTGTTTTCAATACTTGCATGAGACGATGGGCTAGACTTAACTATGATCATGATGCCAATAACTATTAAGTGAGGCTTGCATGGTCTAGAGGCCGAAGTTATGATTGGGACTCGCATATGATGCATTGAACAAGTTCGTTCACTCACTAAGTTCATAGCACACCAATAACTATTAGGTGAGGTGGACTTTAGGCTAGTGGGACTCCAATCCCCACTAGTAATCTTTACCCAACAAAGATTACCACTTCTCATCTTAAGGAGTATGGGATTCGAATATAAATTTAGTGGGAGGATCTATTTCATTTAAAGGCTAAAATGAAATAGTTAATTTGAAAGGTACAACGGCTAACAATTTATTTTCTGCAACAGATATATTATTACTCTGAAAATGGTGACCACAAACCCACTCGCTTCTATACTTGACAAGAATTGTTTGACTGGACCCAATTTCACTAATTGGGTGAGGAATTTGAGAATTGTTCTCAATTCAGAAAAAAAAATTGGGTATGTGCTTAATGAAAAGATGCCAATCTCATTTCCTAAGGGTGGGACCCAAGAGGAGTGTGTCATTTATGACAAGTGGTGTGACAATGACTTAAAAGTTAGGTCATATATGCTTGCTTTGATGAATAATGAATTACAAAAGAAGTATGAATCTATGGAAGATGCTAGGTCGATCATTATGCACTTAAAGGAATATTTTGATGAGAATGGTCGAACCTTTAGATATGAGATATCTAAGGCATTGTACCGTATGAGAATGGCTTAAGGATCATCAATTAATGATCATGCTTTGAAAATGATCTGGCACATTGAAGAATTGGCTAGGCTGAATCTTGTTATGGATAACGAGTTAGCTGTGGATTTGATCCTCCAATCTTTACCCGATTCCTTCTCTGATTTTGTCCAAAACTTCCACATGCATAAGATGAAGAAAACTCTCATTGAATTGCATAGCATGCTAGTAATTTATGAGAAGGAAATGCACAACACGAGACCAAATGTAGTGGCTATAGCTAAGGCTTCTTCTTCAAGGGGTAAAACTGTTTTAAAGAAAAAGAAATTGAATAGGCCTGTCAAACCTGTTGTGCAACCAAAACCCAAGATTAATAAAGGGAAATGTCATTATTATGGTGTCAAGGGGCACTGGAGGAGAAACTGTAAGAAGTACCTCGTGAACTGGGCACTGGAGGAGGAACTGTAGGAAGTACCTCTCGAGCTTGAAGGTCAAGCCCAAGGACCAACCTTATGAAGGTATGGTGTCTATGCTTATTGAAACTAACCTTATGGTTAGTACTGAATCCAATTTATGGGTTCTAGATTCTGCTGCAATTTCACATATTTGTATATCTTTGCAGAATTTGGAAACAAGCAAGATGCTAGGACAAAATGAGATTGTCCTAACATTTGCCAATGGAGCAAGAGTTGCTACATTAGCTATAGAGACTTTTTGTTTATGTTTGTCTTCTGGACATGTATTGGTTTTAAAGAACTATTTGCATTATAAGAATGATGTTAGGAACATCATCTCTATACCTCATTTGGGTAAAGAGAATTATGAATTTTCTTTTGCTGATGATGTATGTTTTATTTATCATAATAGAAGATGTGTTGGTTCTAGCTTATTAACCAATAATCTTTATATCATTACAATGTCCGGTAATGCAATTACCGATGTCAATAAGCAAAATAGAATTGATATAAATGCCATAACTAATAAACGCCATAGAGATAGTCCAAATAAAAAGCATGTTTGGCATCTCCGATTAGGTCATATTGGAGAAGACAGAATTAACAAGTAGAGTAATGATGGGTACATTGATTCATCAAATTTTGAGTCATACTCGACTTGTAAGGCATGTCTTCTAAGAAAAAAGACCAAAGCGCTTTTTGTGGGACATAGTGCGTGAGCTACTGACATATTAGGATTAATACATACAGATGTATGTGGACCAATTAATAAAACTGCTAGAGGTGGTTATAATTACTTCATTACCTTCACCAATGATTAGTCACGGTATGGTTATTTATACCTTATGAAGTATAAATCTAAATCCTTTGAAAAGTTCAAGGAATCTAAGACTAAAGTTGAGAAACAAACAGGAAAATGTATTAAGGCTCTTCGATCAGATTGAGGAAGTGAATACCTTAGTACTGAATTCCTAGACTATCTTAAAGAGAATGGCATTTTATCACAATGGACACCTCCTGGAACTCCAGAACATAATGGTATATCTAAATGAAGAAAATGTACTTTATTAGATATGGTGCGATCTATGATAAGTCACACCAATTTGCCAATATCCCTTTGGAGATATGTCCTTGAGACAGCTGTATATATACTGAACAGAGTGATGTCCAAATCTATTCCAACTACGCCCTATGAGATATGGCATAGTAGGAAACCTAGTCTTAATCATATTAAGATTTAGAGTTGTCCAGCTTTCGTGAAAAAACTAAAAATGGAAAAATTGGAGGCAAGATCTAAACAAGGTTGCTTCATTGGAAATCCAAAGGAAACTCTTGGATATTATTTCTATTTTCATTCAGACCAAAGAATTTTGATAAGCAAGCACGCTTCTTTTCTAGAGAATCAGTTTGTCCAAGAAGGTGGTGCTAGGCGGAAAATAGTCTTACAAGAAAAAAATAATGAAATACTAAACAACCGAGTTCAGATACCAATCTCTGATTCAGTGGGAGCTTCTGATACACAATCTCTTAAGAGAAGTGCGAAAACGTCTCACCCACCTACTCGTTATAGACACTAGGTTGATCATATTGAACCATTATTCATTGTGAATAATAGTGATCAACCTAGTGATCCTAAAACCTATGAGGAGGCGATGTTGGACATCGATTCTGGTGAATGGCTAGAAGCCATGAAATTAGAAATTGATTCAATGTATTTCAATGAAGTTTGGACCTTAATTGACTTGCTTGATGGTATTATACCAATTGGCTGTAAATGGATCTTCAAGAGGAAGATGAATGCTGAAGGTCAAATTAGAACTTATAAAGCACGGCTGGCGGTGAAAGGATATTGTCAGAAAAAATGGATTGATTATGACGAAACTTTCTCACTTGTGGCCATGCTGAAATCCATTCGAATTATGTTGACTATAGTTGCATACCTAGATTATGAGATATTCCAAATGGATGTCAACACGGCTTTTCTAAATGGTTTTCTCGACAAGGAAATCTATATGGAACAGCCACGGGGTTTTGAATCTAATAGTAAAAAACGGAAGGTGTGTAAGCTTAACAGATCCATTTATGGACTCAAACAAGCCTCCAGAAGTTGGAATATCCGTTTTGATGAGGTAGTCAAATCATTTGGCTTCATCAAAAATCCGGATGAACCTTGTGTTTACAAGAAGATTAGTGGGAGTGTAATTGCATTTCTAGTTTTGTATGTCGATGATATACTTTTGATTGGAAACGATGTACCAATGATATCATCGATAAAACTATTATTGCCACAGAAATTCTCCATGAAAGATTTAGGAGAGGCAACCTACAGTTTAGGTATCAAGATCTGTAGAGATAGATCAAGATGATTGATTGGCCTCTTATAGTCTACGTACATAGACAAAGTGTTAACACGTTTTAACATACAATGTTCCAAGAGAGGATTATTGCCTTTTAGGCAAGGGATTCATCTTTCTAAGGAGATGTGTCCCAACATTCCCGAAGAAAGAGAGCAGATGGCAAAGATACCATATGTATCCGCTATTGGAAGCATAATGTATGCTATGCTATATACTAGACCTGATATTGCGCATGTTATAAGTATTACTAGCATATATCAGTCTGATCTAGGAGAAGAGCACTGGATAGCAGTCAAGAATACTCTTAAATACTTGCAAAGGACTAAGGATCTATTCTTGATATATGGAGAATGAGAATTTAAAGTTGTAGCTTATACTGATTTCGATTTTCAGTCGGATCCTAATGATTATAAGTCTACATCTGGGTTTGTCTTTATATTCAATGGTGGGTAGTTAGTTGGAAAAGTTCCAAACAAAGCATAATTACCAATTCCACCACTGAGGCAAAGTATGTAGCCACTTCTAAAGCAGCAAAGGAAGCCGCTTGGATGAAGAAGTTTATTTTTGAACTTGGAGTCGTTCCTTCAATTAAGCAACATATTACATTGTTTTGTGACAATAATGGGGCGATAGCTCAAGCTAAGGAACCAAGGTCTCATCAGAAGTCCAAACACATTGAGAGACACTTTTATCTCATCAGAGAAATTGTTGGGAGAGGTGATATCGCCTTGCAGAAAATTGCCTCAGCGGAAAACGTGGCGGATCCCTTCACTAAGGCCTTACCTCAGTCTTCTTTTGAAAGCCATATTGACAAAATGGGTTTGAGGTACTAGACAAGTTGGCTTTAGTGCAAATGGGAGATTGTTGGATGTAATGCCCTAAAGCTACTATATAATAATTACATATTAGGAATTTCGGTTGTACTATCATTATTATTATTTAATTAATGGCAATGACGTATTCATTCATTTGTCCAATTATTTTATATTTATGAATGATTCCATAAGATCAGTTGCAATTAGACCTATTCTTGAGACGTTAATAATATATGTAACGGGTTCATAGTTAGGTTGAATCTTTAAACCGTTTCTAGTCAATGGATTATTGAGTGAATATTTATAATTCTGTTGAGACCGGTGTGTTCTTAACTTCACCATTAAGTATTGGATACTTAAGGGAATGATGAGTCACATGTCATTGGGTATTATGATGCCTAAATTAGAACACCGGTGTCTGTATTAGACAAGTTCACTGAACATGACACATATGGAACGATTAGTGACATGGAAGCTTTTAGCGTGGTCAATGTCTAATTGTTCATACTTTGGTCTTGTGTAAATAATCTTTAGACCCGAGGCATAGTGTTAACTTGTCTGTTGAACAACTATGGTTCACGGGTGCACGCAATGTCGGGTCGTTGATTCGTCTTTATACCTGATGGTCATAGTTTGTTCATATACGAAATTGCACGTGTGCGCAATATGGAATATGTCTCCTTGTTAAATGCAAGGTATAATAATGATGTCCTATGCGATCTAATTATGACACTGCGTTGAAATCTTCGGCCGAGGTTGTAATCGAGAATAAATTGTTTATGTCTCGAATGAAATGCGTGTCAATTAGATTTGTGCATATGATCGAATTGGTGACTTGACAAATATTCCATGGTCTTTATTTGATCAGGTCATAGCAAGACAAAGGGATTGAATTACACTGTAACCGAAGCTTACAAGTTGATTATGTTCTTAAAATATTAATACTATCTGGGTAGCCATGATATATTGCTAGATGTCAATCATAGCTTGTAGGACCCAAAGATTAATCAGGACAATTAATTCTTTTGGGAGTACTAATGTGTTAGTACAAGTCTTACTATTAGCTTAGTGATGAACCTAGGAATGTCACACACCATAAACAATTAGGATAACGTGGAACAAGAGAGAAATAATGTTGCAAATGTGTTTACAATCACTGCAATCAAATTAAGTCAATTTAAAATTAAATTAAATGAGATTTAATTTAATTTATATTATAGTCACGAGCCTACTTGCATATGATGCACACGCATGCCAAAAGTGGATACATGTTAATGTACCCCAATTGTACATATAAAGATTATGTTCTATTTATTTTAAACGGGATTGATTTGTTTTTTTGAACAAAAACGGGATTGATTAATTAATTAATAACTAATAATACAATTAAAAAAAATTGAAGCTCATCATGCACGAAGCATGATGGTCAGCGGTTGCTGACCGTTCGTGCACGATCGTCATGATCAGCAACGGTCGCTGATCCCACGATCAGCAACCGTTGCAAATTCCTGAATAAACTAAGAGAAAGTCCGCAAAAAGGTTGCAACAAAAATAGAAAGAAAAAGGGATCAGCAACCATTGCTGATTCGTGAATAAACTAAGAGAAAGTTCGCAAAAGGTTGCAACAAAAATAGAAAGAAAAACTGTGTGCGTGTTCTTGTGGTTTGTGTGTGTTCTTGTGTTTTTCGAAACGCGAGAAAGAAGAGGGATTCTCTCTCATTCGGGCGATGACTAAAATCATCAAGGATACGGCAAATTGTCTCCACGAGATTGCTAGCACGATCATTATGGTGATTGTCCGAAAGTTCTCTCTTCCGTTCAACATCCATTGTTGGTGTGTTTAAACTAGAGATCCGACGCTTGTGGGACTCGAACTGTAAAACATCCAAACCAACTCGTTTAAAGCGCGCTTCGAGGGGTAATTCGTTTAACTCCCTTTTATTTTCAATTTTTTTACTAAAATGCACAAACAATGCCTTCGGAGAATCATGTATAAAATTTATCATTTTTGTTTCCTTTGCGTTCTTTTTGTTAATTTTACCTATACATGATTCATGAAATCCCAACATAATCAGCTACTATTGGATGACTGATGGCTTGAATCTTGTGGCAATGGATCAAGCGCTGCTTGCTTCTAGACAAACTTATGGATTTGACGTCTAGGCTATTGGTCGTGGATCTTCTCATTTATCTCAAAAATGCAAGTCTAAGTCATGTTTAGTGAATCAAAAGATTGTGACTTCTTGAATTAGCCAATGATTTCTATTCTAATTAATTGAACTATATGCACTATGCTTTTTGGTATCCTTAATTCTAATGCACACATTTGGGTACAGCAGGTTCTATAACTGGTCTTTACTAGATTTACCCTGCTCATAGAGGGGATGATTTGTATGCTAGTGTCACGGGCCGATCGATTGGGATCATGACCGTGCGGCGACTCGAGCAACTTTGGATCACCCAAGCCAAGCCTTGCTCGATCGAACGCTTACCCGCTCGCTTACCCGGATCGTTGAGAGAGAAAGTTAGAGAGAGGAGCTCTTAGAAGGAAAGGAGCTTTGATATTTCTGAAATGGAATGGATTGGATACAACTGAAGGAGGACACCCCTTTTTATAGTTGAGGGCCTCGGGTTACATCCGTTGATCTACTTTTTATCCGACGGGCGAGATCACACCGCCTCAACTACCGACATAAGTACTTAACTACCATCTACCGACATAAATAACGGAACAGAAATCTAGAATGTGGCTCAATGACGGTTTCGCCCGCCCTTGGAAACTTTGGGTAGAAGGCTCGGTGGGAATCCGAGTGAGAGCAGGAGGTCCACAGGCAAGTTGGGGTCGACTCTGGGGAACCTCTCGGGTCGTCCATCTTTTGGGCCGTGACATTCTCCCCCACTCATTCGAGCGACGCCCTCGTCACTCACAGCTCGGCAGTTAGCCTTCTTGGCACAAGCACGGGCTTTGGCATGGGCTCTCTTGTTTTTGTTTTGCTTCGCTCGGACGCTCACGAACGAAGGACCACATCCTTCTATAATCAGCTCGGGCTTGGCACGCGGCTCCACCTTTGGCTTAGGCGTGGCGTGCGGTGAGCACTCAACTTCGAGGAAGAGCGCTTGGATTGGCATGGCATTTGTTGGGGTAGGATCCAACTTGACCTTTGGCTTCATCTCGGACAGCTTGTTGATGCGCATCACGGCCTTCAAGTTCTTGTCGAGGTGTCAGATCGACACAATGGTCTTGGTGTCGACCATCCCTTTGATCTTGGGACCGTCGTCGGGTATTCCGGATCGAGGATCACGAGGCACTTGGTCCTCATGTCGATCAGGGATCTCACACTATTGAAGAATTGCATGCCAAGAATGAGATCGTAATCGTCAAGAGGGATTACCTCGAAATCCATCTTGCCCCTCCAATCGCCAATTTTGACGTCCACATCCGAAGTCGATCCTACGCCACGGACGCCATCCGAATTGACCGGCTTGAAGGTATTCCCGGTCAGCTCCACATGAAGGTTCAAGGCCTTCGCCACTTCCTTTGACATGAACATGTTCGACGCACCCGTGTCGACCAAGGCATACAGCATTCGGTCGCACACATCGACTTGCACGAAGAACATTTCTGAGTCTGGCACAGCTTCTTTTTCTTTGGTTGGGGACCGAGCTTGGACGGAGTTGATCATCTTCACGGCTCCAAGTCGGATTTGTCTCTTATCTTCTTTGGACTCCTCCTTTTCTTCCTCGATGGCAAGGAGGGCGTTGATTCGGCCCTTCTTCGGGCACTTTTGGGTCCAGTGCGGACCTTGGCAAATGAAACAAGGAGAAGCCGGGGGTTGATCAAACCTGCTTGTGTAGTCCGTCGGCGGTCGACCCCTTTGGAAGGCTGGCTTGGAAGACCCTTCTCCCCATGCTTTGGCTCGGCCGCTTTGCTCATGCGCGACTCAGGGAGTGTTTCTTCCAGCTTCATCCTCGCAAGGTCAATCCGTCCTCCACTCTCTTGCTCGGCTCCTTGGTTCGATCTTGGTGAGGTCGATGAACGACTCGGCCATGCTTAGCACTCGCGCAAGACTACTCATGTCCCGTCTCTTGAGCTCGAGAAGTGCCCATGGCTTCAATCCATCCATGAACGCTCCGAGAGCCTCCTCTTCGCTTAGGTTGCGAATCTGGAGTTTGAGTTCCGTGAACTCCTTCACGTACTCTTGGATCGCGCCTCTTTGCTCGAGGCAATGGAGCTTGCTACGGGCTTCTTGTTGAGCGAACTCGGGGAAAAAGTAGTCCTGGAACTCTCTTACGAAGTCGTCCCATGTGCACACGGGATCGGCGTTGCGTCTAACCTCGTCACACCTGTTGCGCCACCAAAGCATTGCCGTATCAGACAGGAACATGGAAGCGGTCCGTACCTTGGTCATCTCGTCGTGTATGTTGACGGTGCCGAAGTATTGCTCCATGCTCCAGACGAAGTTGTCCACCTCCTTGGCGGATCGTTTGCCTTTGAATTCTTTTGGCTTCGGCACCTCAATTTTGGGCACCGCTTGGGTAGACACAGCACCATTAGTGATGCTCAGCTTGCACAAGGCGAGCTTGGTCTTGAGCTCTTGGATCTCGGCCTTCATGGCTTCGACCTCGTCCCTACGCGGAGCTTCCTCTTCAACCACTTGGACGCGCTCCTTCAACACATCGATCAATGCTTCAAGGGCTTCGTCCTTGTCGTGCAATGGCGCGGTAGCTTCGTTGAGGCCAGTCGTGAAGTCTTCACGGAGCGAACTCTCAACCTCCATGATCCGGTCTCGGACACCGTCAAGACCTTCCATGAGTTTGAGCACGGCGCTCCGGACCTTCCCGATCTTCTCATCGAACGCAGCTACGACGTCCATCAAGGCGTCTCTTTTCTTTGCTCGGCCACGGGTCTCCTTGACTTGCGCGGCCTCTCCATCCATGATAGCTTCTTGGCTCGACATTCCTTCAAACAATTGGCGCTCCTTGTACTCTCGAACGGATCTCTCTTTTGCTCTGATACCATTTGTCACGGGCCGATCGATTGGGATCGTGATCGTGCGGCGACTCCGGCAACTTTGGATCACCCAAGCCAAGCCTTGCTCAATCGAACGCTTACCCGCTCACTTACCCGGATCGTTGAGAGAGAAAGTTAGAGAGAGGAGCTCTTGGAAGGAAAGGAGCTTTGATATTTCTGAAATGGAATGGATTGGATACAACTGAAGGAGGACACCCCTTTTTTATAGTTGAGGGCCTCGGGTTACATCTGTTGATCTACTTTTTATCCGACGGGCGAGATCACACCGCCTTAACTACCGACATAAGTACTTAACTACCATCTACCGACATAAATAACGGAACAGAAATCTAGAATGTGGCTCAATGACGGTTTCACCCGCCCTTGGAAACTTCGGGTAGAAGGCTCGGTGGGAATCCGAGTGAGAGCAGGAGGTCCACGGGCGAGTTGGGGTCAACTCTGGGGAACCTCTCGGGTCGTCCATCTTTTGGGCCGTGACACTAGCATGTATGATGATAGAAAATGGTAGCAAAATCAATGGTAAAATTAGAACACTGAAAATCATTCACCTAATTCATCTCATTAAGGTAATCAATAAAATATGGAGGTGTGGCTCCATTTGCAGGATTTTTTTGAGGTGAATTTGATATTTTCCTCTTGCTAAAAAAGAGATCAAGAGACCTCTATAATTTAAATATCAAGTTCCTCTGGTAAGAAGGTTAAGGATGTAGTTTAACGAAACTTAAAAGGAGAGCCTATTTTTTAAAATTGTCCTATATGGAAAATATTCAATTAAAAAATAAAAATACCACGTCTTTACGAATATTCGCAAAAGGTAAAAAAATTTTAAACCGTAATCTAAAAGCAACAAAAAAATAAGTAAAGCCTGTCAATGCAACAGACAAGCCCAAAAGTCCACTTATATGAGTGAAAATGTCCATCGTAGAAGAATGTCATTGGGCTTGGACTTCCTGTGCATATTAGACATGTTTGGGGGGGACCAGCCGCGGTGGCTCCACTGGATAAGGCTCTGCTGATCCTCAACGAAGAGGTGAATGGTTCAAAACCCAGGGGAGACGCTAAGTGTATTAAGTGTGACTCAAGGGTGGTGGGTCCTCCTGCTTAAGTGTCACCTGAGGGTTTACGGCGCGGCTGTCGGCTGCAAGCCGGTTCCTCCAGCACCAAAAAAAAAAAAAAAAACCATCGTGACAAAATCCAGAATCGTCTTGGACTTCTTGTGTGTAGTAAACATGTTTACAGTTCTGCGGTACACCTATTAACCAGTACAATTTTACTCAATACCATCGTGACAAAATTCAGAATCTTCTTGGACTTCTTGTGTGCATCAAACATGTTTACACTTCTGTGATACACCTATTAACCAGTACAATTTCACGACATGGAGTCGTAACTAAGTATAGAAACGTTATGCACATAGATCTATAACGTTAGGAAGCTTCGCTTATAATCAAATTTGAATTGCCAATTGTACAGTCAATAGAGGAGCTGGATATCTAGTTGACGGTCTGCGAGATTTCTGGCACATTCGAGTCCAACTTTTAATCCCAACTTTTGGTAACAATGGTATCAAGTAATAACAACGTGATGGATTAATCCACAAGGCAAAAAAAAGAGGAGATATTCATGAAAATGCAATCTATAATCAAAATGTGATAAAATAATAAGACTCCGTACATGTGAGAATGAAAAACTTGAACCTAAAATTTAATAAAAAGGATGCATCAATTTTTATTTTTTTTAAACGTAGAATGTTTTAAGAGCTAAGTACAACACGGCTCAATATATTTTGCAAGATTTGATTGGCAGTAACTTTTTTCTATTTGAACGAATCAATTAACTCCTCCCATACTTACCAGATAAAGTGGATTTTGTACTAAAACTAGCAAATAAGTAAATCTAATTTAAGTGATGGATTTTTAATTATTTAGTTTACCTTTGAAAAATCTCTACGAGGCCAATCATTTGCCGGTTCGTGCTCCTCTAGGAATTCGTAATTCGATCCAGTCTTATCCAAAAGGCCTATAAAGCATTGCCATTTTCCGGTTCGACCAAGGCTTTGTTTTTGTTTTTATGTTTTTATCTTTTTGCAGTGGTAGTAGATTGGAAGTTACTGGGCAAACCGAACACGCTGGTTTTTTGCTCGTTGCATGTTTTTTTTTTTTTTTTGAACGAGCTCGTTGCATGTTCGATAGGCGCGAAATCACATGAAACCGATAACTTCAAAAATCGGAAGCTGACGGATTTTCCGGAAAAATTACCAGGACTTGATTTTCCCGGAAAATTACCCATGTCACGCCACACTCTCTCTTTGTGGGACCCGCACGTGTGCGTACACACTGACATTAGCAACAACAACTAGTCAAAACTTAAGCTAGGATTACATCCAATTAAGGATTCCTCTAGCTACTCCAATTTATTAAGATTAGGCGTACAAATACAATGAAATAAATAGTAAATGCATAAAAGAAAAATCGAGACATAAGACTTTATTTGATTTATCATTAAATTGGGGTTACATCCAGTCAATAGTTTCATTATAATAAGCACTTCCTATCTCTCTGTTACAACTATCAATTACAAGAGAAAAAAACTTACATATATAGATGGCACAAAAAACCCCTAAAGACCAAAGTGTCTTCCTACCACGTCTGAACACCTTTTAGATAGACAGATGTCCCTTTTTTAAGTCTCAGGGATGATATTATCGTTGTCGGAGTGTTGTACTGGGAATATTTTTATTATTCTCAAGCAATACCAAGTGGTGTTTCTCGTCCTTGCTCTTTATGTTCTGGCATTGCACCAGGAGAACGTTTGGCTGGTGAAAGAAAAGTGGGGGATGAAAAGAACAAAAGAGGGAGAAGAGGACAGGAGTAGTCGAGCGTGAATGCGCGAGTTAGTGGGAAGTGAGGATTATAAGGAAAAAGGAAAGAGAGAGTGAATATTTGTGTTTGACTGAGCTGCGTGTCTTGGTCTTCAGGTAACGAGCTGTAGGCGTAAATATTGACTTTTCTTCCGAATTTTAGTGCGCTACTTTCCATTGGTCTTAATTGGAGCTATATGTGAACAAGAAGCCTAGTCGACAGTGTAAAACTACTTTTATCGGATGTCTCCGAAGAGACGACAGAGTAAAACTACAAGCGGCGCTTGCTGGTCAGATTAGTTTGGTGATTTAGTATAGTCAGATTTAACATTTAAGTCTTGCATGCCTTTAAATGAAATAATAGAAGATGGAAACGTTGAAAATGATCAAAAGTAGTTTTTCTTAGACTAGAGGTCATTTAGAGAGCAAACTTGGTGCTTGTCTCCTCTGAGTTTCATTTAGCGGTTGCTCTTAATGAGTTGGTCTCTATGGTTTCGAATTAGACTTGGATTTAAATTCTCATCTAGCTCTTGGGAAATCATTTCCTTGGGCTCTATAACAAGACTACATATATTTTTTGCTCGACTAATATCGCGTTACTTCATTACACTTCATCTTTTACTCGTCCTTATTACAATGTCTGATTTGCTTGTTATGATTGCTTTGATATATTTTTGTGTTGTGATTTATTTTCTTGGTTGAGTGGCTGGGTTTTAGTTTAGGCTCGTAATGAACATAATAAATCCTAAAAGAACCTTGCATGAAAACGTAGCGACATCAAATGATCTTTAAGACTCATAATTGATAAAAAGCTGTTTGATCACTTAGATGGAAAGAACACATTGAGTTAGTTATCAAAAAGAATTAGTGTAATCAAGTCTCTAAACTTAATAATTTTTGGTTGTGTTAAAAACAGACAAACTCTCGTATCATGTTTGATTTCTCACTGATCCCAAATGGCTAGTGGTGACTTTTAGAATCTTTGAGACTAAAAACAAACTTAAAATTAGTCTAATGTCACACCAGATATGGGCTAGGGAAAGCTCGCACTTAATTGAGGATTATTGACCCATCTTTGAACATTACCTCTAAACCTCATCTTTTTCTGTGGTCATGACAAGTACATCAACTTGTTCTATTTTTGTGTGTCATTCTAGTTCTACTATGCCATGGCCTGAAGAAGGGATTAAATGTATGGAGCAAATTACTGGCGAAATTTACTCTGGAACTATTTAGCAAACATTCTCTCTCCTCTCATTACCAACTAGCAACTTCAAACCCTTGAAGGGAACTGTTAAATTTTGATTAATTTTCTGCAAGAATATTGCTGTACCTCTAAAAAATTTTGCAAACTAGGCAAATTGAGTACTGTTATGACAATTCAGAATCAAATAGTAAGCAATGCCCCACTACTCTTCACTCTCGGCCACCTTCTGCGGTATACTTATTGTACGGTACAACTTTATGACGTCGAGTCATAACTAAGTATGAAAATGTCATGTACATAGATTTATGATGTTACGACTCTTCACCCGTAATCAAACTTAAGTTATTTAATTGCAGGGGTGGAGAAGGAGCCAGAACTCTGGCTTATAGGAGCGAGATTTCTAGCGTATTTTAGTTTAACTTTTAATCCCAAGTTTTGGTAACAATGTAATTAACTTATTAATTATTCGATAATGCCAAAAAACGAAGATATTCATAAACATGTAATATCAAATAAAAAATGTTATGCCCATAAGGCTCTCCCCTTAATCCGCAGACAAATAACCACCATTCTCGCCGATCGGGCTGGTGGGCTGATGGTCCCCTCCTAACTAGTAACAACTCATAAATCATTAATTTGGCTAAAAGAGATGTTAGAAAAAATTAAGATTAATACCATAAAAAATCCAAAACTAATATATTCATGACATATTTACCAAAAATTAATTTTTTTACTATAAAATACCCCAAACCAATACACGGTGACAAATTTACCTTCCATTAGTTTCCATTAAATTTTACTATTGAATTGTTGAGTTACATGACATTGACAATTGACGGGTGTACCAGTTTGGGATTTTATCCTCAAATTTTCATGTGTGTACTACTTTATAATTTGTCATAGTATTAATCCAATTTAATAGAAATTAATGGAGGGTAAATTTATTACAAATATACCAGTTTGAGGTTTTTTGTAGTTAAAATATTAGTTTTGAATAAATTTATCACAGATATATCAGTTTGGGGTTTTTGGTGGAAAAAAAAAATAGTTCGGAGTAAATTTGTTACAAGTATACCGGTTTAAAATTTTTTGTGATATTGACCCAAAATATTAATAAAGGTCCAATCTCTACTATTCAATAAAATTACTTCAAACCGACTGGATTTTCTAGTTGTAGTAATTTCTTTTATGTTTTGACTACTCAAGATGAATTTTGGAGGCATTTGGGAGACGTTGAGAGATTGAGAAAGTACGATTGAAGAAGAGGACGGCTTCGATGGCGCCTCTCGACGGGGAAGGTGACAACGGTGATAATAAGGAGGACTTTGCAACCTTTGGTTGAGGAGTTTTGGGCTCAATGGAAGCACCTTGAGCAAAAGGGACGTTACCAAAAAAGTCTTAAACTTATTATATTTAGACTTATAAACCTTTCAATTGTGTTGATTTAGTCCTGAATCTTTTAATGATTTATTAATTTAGTCACTCCGGCTAATTTGATCAGAAATAATTGACATGGCAATACAGTCAATGACAACTATCCTATGTGGCATAATTGACGTTAATATTAACAAATTTTTAAATTTTTTTCTTTTTTTCCTTTTTCTTTCCTTTTTTTATTTATCCAACCCGGGGCTAGCAAGGTTTGGGCTTGAGATGAAGTCATGCGATTGAAATCATTCATTTTTCAAATGAGATCCAAATGTCAAAAAACACTTTTAATTACATATGACAAAACAAGGAAAAACTACTCATTTTCTTGAAAAATAATATCTTGGAAAATATTTTCCTATATTATTAAGTTTTTTTGTTTAGCAAAAAATGAATTATTTGAAATTTTTTATGCTAAAAATGATCTCTTTTATCACAAAAAACCCGAACAAACACAAAATATTTTCATTGTTCACGAAAACATTGAGATACTTAGTTGTTGTCAATAATGAAAGTAATTTTTGTTAATTAATTATTTCAATCGATAAAAACAATCGTTTTTGGAAAAATATTTTTCATATCATTTATTTATTACTAAATAAGTGTAGTCCAAGGTAATAAAATCTTCATCTTCTGTCAACCTGTCACACCTGGGCTCTATTTTGGAAGCTTAAAACCACCAAGAGAACACGAGATAAGTTGCTAATTTTGCCACGTAGTTTATTCACGGCATGCGCGTTTGAACTTTTAAACAAAGTGGCCGACATAAATCTTCCAACTACAGCGAAGGACGCATGCAAGTGTCATTTCATAGAACCTTCCTATGATCTATCCGAAGGAATGGAGGATCTGAGCTTTTTACCTAATTAAGGCAAGATAATCAATTTTTCCTTTTGGGCGGCGGCTAAAGGCAAGAGGCTGACTTCTGTCAAGATGCATCCAAAGGGACAAAATGAGGTTCACAACATTTTCCGGAAGTAAGAGCGCATCTCTTTTTTACCTTCTCTTCGTTTTTTAGAAATTTTTTTTTTATTTGTCCAAGTTTAACTCTCTTCTCTCTCTTTCTAGTTTTTACTCTATATTTTTGCAAAACCTGAAAGTCCAAACTCGCATCTAAAACTAGATATCTCCACCCAATATAATTTCCTTATCATTGGGCCAAATGCCTAATAGATTTCATTTTCTAGTTGACTAACTAAGTCGTGACTAGATCTATAATGAATCAATGAAAAAGAACTCAATCAAAGGAACAAAAGAATACAGAAAGAGTTGGAGAGATATATAGAAAACGGTCATCACAAGTTGAATATTAGAGCCCAAGGTTGCATCAATTTCTTCACCAAATTGGCCATCGAAAATATATTGTACAATATCATAAATGGGACACAAATGGAATGCAAAGAAGCTAAGACTTAAATGAAGGCATATAAATTTGCCTCAAATGTTCCTCAAATCGATACATCATATTTTCTCTATAGATAACTCTAACACACATTTCTTACTATTATAATTTATAAGTTACAGTCACATCGATTAGCAGCAAATAATTGAAATATCATGTTGCTTTTTCAAAAGCCAGACCTAGATGATATTCGATCTTCGTGCAATGGGATCCATTGATTAGAGATCAATTTGATAAGATTCTCAATTATTTAATAGTCAAAAGGCGGAAAAAAGAAAAAAGAAAAAGAAAAAGAAAATGTACCCGCGGGTTCATGACTTAACTCATAAGGTCAAGGGGGCAGATTAGTAAAGTTAGAGAAAAGAAAAAAGAAAAATTCTAAAGCCGCCCACGTTTCCCGGAAATGTACGTTGCTCTTCTTGGAAAATTATGTCCCCCTCCTCCTATAAAAAGAAACGCACTCCGGTGATTACAGACTCATTACTCTGCGACGTTCTTTCAGCAAGCAAACACTCCCAAAATTCCGACACTTTCGCAGTTCTTGTCAAGCTCTACAAAAGAAGAAGAAAATCATGTCCATGCAAAAGAGAGCTTTGGATTCCACCTCATCAGGTGAACCGAGTCAACCCAAGAGGCAATGCTTGGATCCAAACAAGTAAGCTCACTCTTTCCGTCTTAATGTTTCAATGCTTGATTAATTGTTTGACAATCGTGTTGGTTTTAGCTTTACTTGAGTTCTTGAGCTGAAGATTCTTGAAACGAGAAATATGGAGAAGCCTGCGTTGAAGTATAACATTGATTAGCTTTTGCCTCATGACTGTTCTAAATCGTTGTCGTTCAGTTTTTTTTTTGTTGGGTTGTGCTGCGGCTTTAATGTGAAAAATTAAGGACCTCAATATTGTCATCTTGAATCTGTTATGTGATTTCGCATTGGGCCAATGGCAGTACTTCCTCCTTTTTAGGTTTTTACGCCGTTCAAGTGGGCTGTTATGATTCCCTGCTTTTTCTGTTTCTTTTCTTTTCTTTTTTTCTTTTTTTCTTTTTTGGTTGCTGATCTCCAAACAGTCAAGTATGGAACGGGCCTGAGAGCGATTTTGTGCTGAGCAGCTGTTTGACAGTGGAGGATGTCCAGAGAGAGGTAAGATAAATAATATAGCCTACTTACACATACGAATACTGTCATTATTGTTGTTTAATCACTGATAATCTCTTCGATTAAAAGTTGTTAGATGCATTTCTGACCTTCCAGTCAGTTTCCAGATAGAATCTGCATGAGAACCTGCTGCAAGATGTACAGAGAATTGTCGTTTGAACATTTCTAGGGTTTTATTGTGAAGAACATGATTTAGGCTTTTCATATTGTTTTGGACAGTACAGATCACAAGTAGACACAAAATTTAAAGGAAATGCCCTGGACTTAATTATCTGCTTGAATCCTGGAACATGCGGTCAATGACAGTTTGCGCATAGTAGGACGATGAAGATACCAGTGATGTGAAACTATAATGAGATGAATATGTCTTGTGTATGTAATTCTATTGCTCTTTGCTGGACAGGTCAGGAAAGGGGCGGAGCCTGTTATATCTCAGTTGGCTGAATATTTTCAAAGGTGAATATAATTCAATTGGTTTGTTGGCAGTATCTTATATGCATCAACTGATTCCTCTAGCAGAAGTTTGATCTGCGTTGTGTTGTTAACTAAAAGAATCATCAAGTATCATGTGCCATCAATCCATGATTCTGTTCGGCAAGGTGTAATACCTGCACATATATTTTATTTGTTAATCGCTGAAAGGACAGTGCATGGAGATGGCTGCTAATTAACTTTACTTGCTTCTCTTAATCAATGTACTGGATAAATGTGTTCCATCTTTGTGTTGACTTCCCTACGTCGCATTAGATTAAAGGATTACATTTGATGAGTTTGGTATCCATCCTTTTATACTGTAATTGGGGATCCTCATGGGGTGCACTCGACATGGGTCTGATCAGTTTTATCTTCAGCTCTAAAAATCACAGAGAACAAGCCATTGAGAAGCTCGCCTTTCCTATTTATTAAGAATAAGTCCACAAGACAGCCATTGTTCACAGTGTCAATTTTCATGGTGTAGTCACATCAGGGATGCTCTCCAAGATGTAGTGCAACAAATGGAGTCAATGGAGAATGATGTTCAGAAACTGGTAAGATAAACAAAGTTATTGAATTTGCACTTTGTCTCGGACATATCCCTTGTACCTCTTTTTTTTTTTTTTTTTTGAGGTCTCCAACTTCGGCAATTCTGCTGTTGGCGTTATTTGCCAGGCGGAAGCAGTGGAGCTTGCGAACATTCGCTCTCCCCACCTTGCAAGGTACGAATGCACATTCATTGTTAGTAGTTTGTCTCTCCCTATAGTTACTTTTCCAATTTCCCGCTTCTGTACCCGTTCCTCTTTCTAATGGTTGTTCTCTCGAGAGAATGCAGGGCTAATGGTGAATCTACAGCGAAGAATGATGCAAGAAACTTACGACTTCAACTTCGAAACAAACTGTCACTTCCTCTATTTACTGAAAATAAACTAGAAGGAGAGGGTGGTGCTCGCATTTCCGTTGTGTTGATCGATGCAGATACAGGGGATGTCGTTACATCAGGGCCAGAAGCCTCCTTCAAGTTGGACGTCGTTGTGCTTGAAGGTGACTTCAACAAAGACGATGAGGAAAATTGGGCTCCAGAAGAGTTTGATAGCTACGTGGTTAAAGAACGAGAAGGAAAGAGGCCGCTTTTGATAGGAGATCTCCGAGTAAAGCTCAAGGCTGGTGTTGGGGACCTGGGAGATATAAGATTTACCGACAATTCCAGCTGGAATAGGAGCAAAAGTTTCAGGATAGGGCTCAAAGTGGCATCGAGTGATGGTAGGAATACACGAATCCGAGAAGCAAAAACAGATGCCTTCTCCGTCAAGGAGCATAGGGGACAAGGTATAATTTTTTACAGTATTGCATAAAATGGTTTTGGACTGCGGCAGGGACAAGGTATAATTTTTCCAGTATTGCATAAAATGGTTTTGAACTTGCATAAAATGATTTTGGACTGCCGCAGGGGCAAGAATTTTTACAGTATTGCATAAAATGGTTTTGGACTTGCATAAAATGATTTTGGACTGCCGCAGGGACAGGGTATAATTTTTCCAGTATTTTGCATAAAATGATTTTGGACTTGCATAAAATGGTTTTGAACTGCCGCAGGGACAAGGTATAAGTTTTACAGTATTGCATAAAATGGTTTTGGACTCCCGCACTTTTCAAAAAGTGTAATCAAATCATAAAAAACTTGTTAAATTGATGTAGTTGGGTCCTTATATTAGTTCCGTTCAATTTGTCTAATGAAAAAATCTGAATTAGTTTTTATTTATTAATTTATTTATAGCAATAGACTAGGGAAATCACTATTTATTGTCACTGTTCATATCATCGAAAATAATTCCCGACTAGATTTTCCGGATCTTAAAGTTTGGAGACCTATTAAATTTTTTTTTGGCAAAGATTGTTTTTAAAACTAACTCGTCAAGATCCAAAAAAATTTTAATACCAAAGAAAAATTATTTTGGACTTGCATAAAATGGTTTTGGACTACCACAGGGGACAAGGTATAATTTGTACAATATTGCATAAAATGGTTTTGGACTCCCACACTTTTCAAAAAGTGCAATCAAATAATAAAACTTGTTAATTTGATGTAGTCAAGTCCTTATATTAGCTCCGTTCAATTTGTCTAATGGAAAAATATGAAGTAGTTTATTTATTTATTTATAATAGTAGGCTAAGGAAATCACTCTTTATTGTCACTGTTTATATCACTGAAAATAATTCTCTACTGGATTTTTCGGAGCCTAAAGTTTGGAGATCTGTTAAAAAAGATTTGGCAAAGGTTGTTTTTAAAACTAACTCATCAGGATCCAAGATTATTTGGATATCAAAGAAAATTTGAGATTTCTTTTTTATTGGAGGTTATTATAAAGCAGAAAAACACATGGTACTTGTGCCACATCAGAACTGGTTTAAAAGGAGAAAAGAAAAAAAATTAATAATTAATAAAAAAAGGATAAGTTTGGAGACCTGTTAAAAAATTTTTGGCAAAGGTTGCTTTTAAAACTAATTCGTCGGGATTTAAGAAAATTTGGATACCAAAAAAAATTTGAAATTTCTTTTTTATTGCAGGTTATTATAAAGCAAAAAAGCACATGGTACTTGCGCCGCATCAGAACTGGTTTAAAAGGAGAAAAAATAAATAAATAAAAGAGAAAAAAAAAAGGATAAGAATAAAACAGTGTTAAAAAATATAGAATTACCGGTTCCACTACATCGCCGCCACCGCTTCCACAAAGGGCCACCCCCCCCCCCCCCCCCCCGGGGATTCGTAGAGATCGTGGACATGGCCACTCAAGAGCTTCATTTCATGGAATTGTAATAGTCGAGATTTTTCTATTACTAGCGATTCTGTATTCAACCCAAAAAAAAAAAGAGGGTCGGCTTTTTTCTAACAGACCAAAAACAAGATAAGGGTCTGCTCTGTAATAGTGATAAAGTGTCCTGCTTCGGAAGAGCTTATCTATTACTGGAGAATGTTGACACTTATGGATCCTTTCCAGAAGGGGTTTGAATGCCTATCAGATGTTTGCTGCTACTCATTAATCTAAAAGCGACTGAGACCTTACTGACTTTGTTATCTTCACCTTGCAGGGTAAATGTGAATGCATTTGTGGATTTTTGGCTTGACCTGGGTTTGAGTCTGTCTCAGTTCTTCACATAATAGAGGAGAGAATTTTTAGCTGCACTATCTTAGCGTTACTTTATTTTTCATCTTCTATTCGCTTTACAGCATATAAGAAGAACCATCCACCAGCATCTGACAATGAGGTCTGGAGATTGGAAAGTATCGCAAAGGATGGATCATTTCACAAGCGGCTGAATGAAGCAGGAATACATAAGGTGGAACAGTTTTTACGACAACACTCCGTGGACTCTGAGAAACTGAGAAATGTGAGATTTTGCACATGGTTCTCAATTTGAATTGAACTCCCTAAACCAAGAAGAGTATTATCGTGTTTGTTCATTGCAGATTCTCAGAAAGGGCATGACAGAGAAGAAGTGGAAAGTCCTCCTAGATCATGCAAAAACTTGCACTCTGAATGGGAAACTCCACGTGTACCATGATGGTAATGAATGGGATACTATTTATCTTAAATCTCTCTCTCTCTCTCTCTCCAGGAAATAGTGGAATTACTGCTGCTGGGTCGCCAGGACAGGCACAAAGTCTCAAACCCCAAAATGTTTCGTTGAACCAGAATATTGACAGTTTTTACCGAATGGAGCCGTCAGTAGATACAAATGTACAGCCATTCGGACAACCGCATGGGTCACTATCAAGCTTCCCAGCTTCCAGTACGTCGAATTTTCTCACTCTAATGTCGATTTCTTCATGGTATGGTATTGTTTATCCTGTCTTGTGGAAAATTGAGAATAAACTTTGGGACTTCTACACTGAAAATATGCAGAATTAATATTCGCTGTGATGATGAATGAGGTGTGAATATAACTTGCTGGAACAAAAGTAGATTGTTATCACCTCTACGGCTTTGGTTTAGGGTTATGATCCTATTTCATCGGACAGATTCGTGCTTGTGTAATGAAGAGTAGGAATCGCATCAGCTCAATTCGTCTCCTTAAGGAAAGCAGTTTTGTTCTTTTTTCTGCCAAGAAAATGACAAAGAGCAACCATAGAGAGAGTGCTAATAAAAACTCAATACCCCACAACTCCGAAATGGTCAAATTAGCATTTGGAACCCATTTAACGAGTTTAAAAGATGGATATGTTTGTGATATCTGCTATAATCAGCCCCATTTGGGGACTAAACAAGTAAATGTGAAGCTGACTCAACAGAGAGGCTAAATCATTCGGCATCTCAAGTATGATACAGGACTCAATTTTGTCACACTAGTAAGCTCTTATTAGGGGTTTGATTGGGTCAACTTACCGAGAGTTATATATGTGCTTTCTACAATATTCCTCATGATCATCTCTCTGTAGTAGTTGCATTATCTCATTAATATGAATTATCTGATGATTAGGATCAATCAAAGTGTAATTTTCATGGCAAATGCAAACTAATTTCTTGGAAAACCTATAAAGGTTGTAGTGATGGCCTCGTTAGTAGTGTGACATTCGATGATTTCCTCTGTGGTTTCAAGAGCAATAAGCAGACATAGTGTTTGATGTATGGTCACATCCTAATGTTATTTGTATTGCTCATCAGATACTGGATATGAAGGGATTAATCAGCTACTATTGGAGGACTAAGGGCTTGAATCTTGTGGCTATGGATCAAGCGCCGCTTGCTTCTAGACAAACTTATGGATTTGACATTTAGGCTACTGGTCGTGGATCTTCTTATTTATCTCAACAATGCAAGTCAAGTCATGTTTAGTGTATCAAAAGATTGTGACTTCTTGAATTATCCGATGATTTCTATTCCAATTAATCGAACTATATGCACTATGCCTTTTGGTATCCTTAATTCTAATGCACACAACTGGGTACAGCCGGTTCTATAACTGGTTTTTACTAAGATTACCCTTCTCATAGAGGGGATGATTTGCATGCTAGCATGTATCATGATAGAAAATGGTAGCAAAATCAATGGTAAAAGAAGAACACTAAGAATCATTCACCTAATTCATCTCATTAAGGTAATCAATAAAATATGGAGGTGTGGCTCCATTTGCAGGATTTTTTTTTTTTAGGTGAATTTGCTATTTTCCTCTTGCTAAAGAGATCAAAGAGACCTCTATAATTTAAATATCAAGTTCCTCTAGTAAGAAGGTTAAGGATGTAGTTTAAAGAAACTTAAAAGGAGAGCTTTTTAAATTGTCCTATATGGAAAATATTCAATTAAAAAATAAAAATACCACGTCTTTACGAATATTCGCGAAAGGTAAAAATTTTAAACCGTAGTCTAAAAGCAACAAAAAATAAGTAAAGCCTGTCAATGCAACAGACAAGGCCAAAAGTCCACTTATATGAGCGAAAACGTCCATCGTAGAAGAATGTCATTGGGCCTAATCTTCTCGGACTCCTTGTGCATATTAGACATGTTTGGGGGGGCCCGCCTCTAGAACATTTTGCAAAATAGGCAAAATCAATACCATCATGACAAAATTCAGAATCTTCTTGGACTTCTTGTGTGTATTAAACATGTTTACAGTTATGCGGTACACCTATTAACCAGTACAATTTCACTCAATGCCATCGTGACAAAATTCAGAATCTTCTTGGACTTCTTGTGTGTATCAAACATGTTTACACTTCTGTGGTACACCTATTAACCAGTACAATTTCACGTCATGGAGTCGTAACTAAGTATAGAAACGTTATGCACATAGATCTATGATGTTACGCTGCTTTGCTTGTAATCAAAGCAAATTGAAGAGAGAAAAGGGCGGAACAAGAGCCCAATTCGGAAGCAAAGACCCTCGGCCTTGGGCCTTGGCGACCCAGTCAGCAGCCACATTAGCTTCACGGCGACAGTGCTGGAGAAGAAAATTAGGGCACTCGAAGAAGGGTTGAGGCGTGCTTGAGCGAAGATTGACAAACCTGTGACGGCCGCCTGCGATGATTCACGGTTTCCACCAATTCAAGACAATCCGATTCAAGGATCAGGTGAGTATTTCCAAAACCCTGTCGCAATAGAAATTGGAGGGTGGATAATAAGGCTAGGGTTTCTGTTTGAAGGGGTGAGGAGGCTTGAACGTTATGGGCATATCTGTCGAGCAAGGTGCCGTTATGATCACGACACAAGCACGCAATCGACCCTGCTTCAGAGGCATCAAGGAGGGCTCCATCCAGATTCACTTTAATGGAGCCAAGTTCGGGGGGGATCCATCCACTGAGAGGATTCGAAGAGGCCATTGATGAAGCCGGATTCAACTTGGAGCAAGAGAGATACAGCCGAGCTGAAGTGAGAGCCGAATCAACGATCTATTGAGGGCTGGAGAACTGTTGCTGGAAGATAAATAGGTTGTGGGCCTTCCAAAGCTGCCAGAGGAGGGAAGCAATGACTTCTAGACTAGGTACGTGAGATTTATGCCCAATTAGATCAGTCAACCATGCATCCATTCGATGAGTGCGAAATACTGATACTGTAATATGTATGTGAGGATGGGACCAAACCTGTTGTGATCTAGGGCAGAGCAGTAGTAGATGTTCCAGAGTTTCTGGGACTTGAGATGGGCAAACAGGGCATGTTGGATCGTCTGTGATATGTCGCCTGTGAAGATTTTCCTTAGTTGGAAGAGCATTGTGACAGATAGACCATATGAATATTCGGATTTTGGGTGCCGTCTGAATTTTCCAAATTTGTTACCAAAGGCACCGCGGTGTGGTATAGGATGATGAGGGCGGAGTATTTTTGATAAAGTGACTTGACTATTGAATATGATGGTAGCCACTTTTAACTGAATATGTACTTGTATGCGTGTCATTCCATAGAATTTGGTCTAGGATAGGCTCCGTTCGTAGCTTAATGGATGAAATTTCATTAACCGTCTGGTCATCGAAGCTTTGCTTGAGTTTAGGGATGTCCCAAGTGAGCTGGTTTGAAGAAATAAAGCCAGCCACTTTATCAGGTTCATTTCTAGGTGCTGGGCCACCAATGACTCCTTTCCTCAGCCACTTATCCTGTTTAACTTTAATAGTTTGGCCATTACCTACCGACTAATGCATGTTCTCTTTGATGGAGTCCCTTCATAGCATAAGGCTTTGCTAACCCCAGGAGAGTCACGAGCCATGATCAGCATGCCAGAAGTCACTGGAATGGTAATATAAGCCCTTAAAAATTGAACTCCATAGGGAAGACGAATTTTGGGAAAGACGCCACGCTTGTTTGCCAAGAAGAGCCCTGTTAAAAGCCACTAAGTCTCTGAATCCCATCCCACCTCTGTCTTTACATTCTTTCAGCAAATCTCAGCTTTTCCAGTGGATACCTGATTTAGTTTTGCTAGTCTGCCACCAAAAGCTAGCTATTTTCTGCTCAATAGATTTGCAAATAGAGATAGGGAGTTTAAAAATGGACATAGCATACTGAGGGAGAGCTTGCACCACTAATTTAAGCAGAATTTCTTTGCCACCTTTAGAGATAAGGTTCTCTTTCAAGCCTGCTAATTTAGAATTGACTCGAGCCATAATCCAAGAAAACATATCTTTTATAGAGGCACCCCAGTCAATTTCCCAGATTTCTGTAGCAAGGGGACTCTCAATTCTGTGGCCAGATTCTCCTGCAAACTCATCGGGCAATTTTTACTGAGGAAAAGAACAGATTTATTCCTGTTTATAGCTTGGATCGTGGCTAGGCAATATTGCCGCAGAATATTCAATAGGTTTTGACATTCAAGAAGCTTACCATCTAGAAAAAAGATTGCATCATCGGCAAAGAGAAGGTGAGACAAAGTGGGACACCACCTATTAAGCCTTATCCCTTTCAGATTGCCCATATCTACTGCTTGTGTGATAAGCCTAGATAGAATGTTAGCTAGTAATATGAAGAGATAAGGAGAAAGGGGGTCACCTTGGCGTAGGCCCCTTGAAGGCTGAAAGTAGGGAAGAGTTTCACCATTTAACTTAATGCTAATGGATACTGTGGTGATACACTGCATTATCCATTGTATCCATCTAGAATCAAATCCCAACTTGTGAAAATACGCCTCCAAAAAATCTCATTCGACCCGATCATATGCTTTTTTCATGTCCAACTTTAGGATTCCTTGGAAATTCTTCTTTCTCTGCCTAATTTTGAACTGATGTATAACCTCTTGAACAATCAATATACTGTCTTGAATTTGTCTGCCCTCGATAAAAGCATTATGTTCATGTGAGATAAGGTCAGGAAGCCATTTTTTGAGCCGATTAGCTAGAATTTTGGATATAATTTTGTATATAAAGTTGCACAGACTGATTGGCCGAAACTAGTCTAACCTCTCTACTTGCTTAACCTTAGGAATCAGAGTGATGATGGTTCTATTCAGGGCTGGTGGCATCCTACCAAATGTGAAGAAAGCTTGCACTAAGGTAAAAATATCATCTTCCACTATATCCCAGTGCCGATGATAGAATAGGCCATTAAAGCCATCAGGACCGGGGGCTTTTGTTGCACCTAATTGAAAAGCAACAATCTTGATTTCCTCTCTAGTTACCTCTGCTGTTAAATACTGATTCATTTCCACTGTAACTGCTGGGCTGCACTGAGATAGGATAAGATTGAAGTCACGAGCTCCAACTGAAGTATATAGGCTGCAAAAGAAGTCCTTAATCATGTGCTTAAGTTGAGTAGGATCACGAATCCAAAGATTGTTTGCGTCTTGCAGTATACTTATGCGATTTCTTTGGCGTCTTTGTATTGTAGTCGCATGAAAAAAAACCTGGTATTTTTGTCTCTCCAATGTAGCCAATTAACTCGTGAACGCATAGCCCAGTATTGCTCCTCTTGTTGCCAAATTTGTTGAATTTCAGCTTTCAGATTTTTAATCTACTAATTGTCATGGTTGCAGGATGGTTGGTTAGACTGATCTTGAAGTTGCTGCTTTAGTAAGTTAATCCGGTGATAGCCATTGTTGAACTTGTCTTTACTCCACTGTAGAAGCGCTGTGGTAGCAGCCTGGAGTTTTCTGGAGATGGAGACAAGTCCTAGAGAAAGAGAGGACCGCGCAGCAGCAATGATCTAACGACATTCAGGATGATGAAGCCAGAAGGCTTCAAAGGTGAAAGTCCGTTTGCGTTTTGTCGCAGGAGGCACAAGCGATAAAATCGGCGGACTATGGTCAGAGCCAATGGCGGGTAGGGTGAACACTTCAGCTGCTGGGTATGTTACCCTCCAGTCCATATTGCATAACACCCTGTCAAGTTTTTCCTTAACCAATTCGTCGCCGTCCCTAGTGTTCACCCATGTATAGGCACAACCTTTAGATTCTACTTCCATGAGTAAGCAATCATTTAAGAAGTCCCTGAAAGAGTGCAACCGATAAGAAGGAGCGAAATTTTTACCTATTTTTTCCCAGTGGTTTAGTATTTTATTGAAGTCTCCGATGCATACCAAGGCATTATAATAATTCTGCTAATATGCTTGAAATCTGTCCATAATTGATGTCTCTGCTGGAAGGATGTAAGGGCATGGATGCAAGTGAGGCGCATTGGACTTCCATCATGGGGACCAGAGCAAATCAAGTCAATATAGTGGGATGAGGAGTCCTCCACACTAACAAAGAGAGGGTCATTCCAAAAGACAGCCAAACCACCAGCAAGACCGACAGGGGACACCAAAAAGCTATGCTGGTAATGCAATCTCCTTTGTACTCTAGATAAAAAGGAGTCATGGTTTTTAGATTCCATCAAAAACAAAAGGTCGGACCGATCATGGACCACGAGGTCCTTAAGAGCTTGAACTGTCAGGGGGTTGCCCAGCCCCTGACATTTCCAACTTACAAACTTCATCTATCCCTTGGTGGCTTTTTAGGGCAAGCCACCATTGCCCAATTGTCAACCCCTTCGGCTTCAAGGATAGGGGTGTCCATTAGTTGGTTGTCATCCAAAATAGGTAATCCAGGAGCAAGCGATTCATAAGGCGAGAACCTCTTTGCTTTTTTTTAGGGCTGCCTCTGGTAAGCTTGTGAGGACTCTTTAATTTGACTGGATTTGATGAATCTGCTGTTGGAACATTGAGAGCATTAGGTACTGCTGAAACAAGGGACTTCATTTTTAGCAAGGCAGCTTCAACCTGAAGATGACCCTGCTGATCTGAGGTGCCTTTTAACTTTTCCCCTTGCATATAGTGATCCCTTCTTTATGCTGGTTGAGGTATGACAACAATTTGTCCATATTGTTGTGGCTGCACCTTCTTAGACATGTGGAGGTCTTGCATAACACTTGCCTGAGTTGATGATGTAGAGGTTGTACCACTCGAGGGAAACAGGGTAGTTTTTATCGATGAGTAGAGGAGGCTCCAACATGCTGGTCGTTAAGCCTAGAGGGTGAGAGAGGCACTTCAGAAGAGGGGAGCGCAAGGGTCTTGGTTACTAAAGAAGGAGGTGTTTCATGTCTAACATCATCCATCTCAGTAGGGCTAACAAGATCGCCATGAAAGGTATGCCAGTAAGGGCTGTGTTCTCTAACTTCTTATCGCAGCCATTGACCAAAAGCCGTTGATTCCTTACCTTCCAGTTTTGCAGCAGTGAGGGGAGTTTCTGGACAACTCACGGCAAAGTGGCCTAACCTACCACAAGAGTAGCAGAAATGAGGGAGGCGCTCGTACCTGAAATCAAGCTAGAAAGTCTTGCCATTAATACGGAGTAAGTGCCTTGTTTTCAAAGGCTGATTGAGGGTAAGTTCGATCCTAGCTCTTCCTACTCTGAAATTAAGAGCCTCCCTAGTATCTACTCTGGTTTCAATCACTCGTCCCACGTGCCGAACCACTTTATCCAGCATCTGTTCTGAACACCATTCGAGAGGCAGACTGAGAATGTGGACCCAAAAGGCACATTTAGAGAAATCATAGCAATGCAACGGCGTGTTAGGAAGCCAAGGTTTTAGGATGATAAGATGACCTGAGAACGACCAGGGACCTCCATCAAGGATGCGATTTTTCTCCTCTACCGAATTAAACCTTACAACATATAGGCCTGTATCACATTGTGAAAAATTTTCCTGTTCTACTCTCCATGAGAGTTTCAGAGTGGATTGAAGAGCCTGGAAATTTACAGTTGGGTTTGAAAGGAGATTACCAACTAAAATAAGCTTGCATTCTTCGATTTGTTCCAGCGGTGGCGGGCCTTCCCAAACTTCTAGATCATGGTCAGCACAGAGTCTGCCCAATTTGTTGCAGAGGGCAGCTATTCGTGACTCCTCCTTCAAGATACTTTCTCCCATGGAGAAAGGGGGAAGAGGTGACAAAAGGGAAAAAACCAGCATGTAGAGAAACAGGGGTGAAGGGACAAGAAAAAAGGCGGGGACGCAGTGCAGAGCAGAGGTTGAGGCGAGGTCTGAAGAAGGAAGAGGGGGCGAAAAAACAAATCGGAACCCAGGGGAAAGGAAGCGCGGAAGAGAGCCACACTTCAATCCTGAACTTGATGAAGTCCGAAGCTACGGCGAAGCGGAGGAAGTTGAGGTCGATAGAAGGAAGTCGTTTGTGAAGCCATCAGAGAGACCAGGGACGGAAGAAACCGAAGAGGGGAAGGCAAACCAGAGAAGTAGAGTGAAGAAGAAGCGAAAACTTGTGGGGGAAGAAAAACGCGAAAAAGGGGTTAGGGCAAACTACCAAGGGGGTAGAGAGAGGAGCTCGACAAGACGAGAGTTTTCACAAATCATTGTACACACTGACATTAGCAACAGCAACTAATCAAAACTTTAGATTACATCCAATTAAGGATTTCATCTAGCTACTCCAATCTGTTAAGATTAGGTGTACAAATACAATGAAATAAATAGTAAATGCAGAAAAGAGAGATAGAGACATAAGGCTTTATTTGATTTAGCATTAAACTGGGGTTAGATCTAGTCGATAATTTCATTATAATAAGCACCTCCCATCTTTTTGTTACAATTATCAATTACAAGAGAAAAAGCTTACATATATAGATGGCACAAAAAACCCCTAAAGGCCAAAGTGTCTTCCAATTGATGGGAAGCATAAATCACGTTTGAACACCTTTCACGTACACAAATGTCCCTTTTTTTAGTCTCGGGGATGATATTATCGTTGTCGGAGTGTTGTGCTGGGAATATTTTCATTATTCTCAAGCAATACCGAGTGGTGTTTCTCTTCCTTCCTCTGTACGTTCTGGCATTGCACCGGGAGAACGTTTGGCTAGTGAAAGAAAAGTGGGGGATGAAAAGAACAAAAGAGGGAGAAGAGGACAGGAGTAGTCGAGCGTGGATGGGCGAGTTAGTGGGAAGTGAGGATTATAAGGAAAAAGGAAAGAGAGAGTGAAGATTTCTGTTTGACCGAGCTGCGTGTCTTGGTTTTCAGGTAACGAGTTGTGGGCGTAAATATTGACTTTTCATCCGAATTTTGGCGCGCTACTTTCCTCAGGATATGAACCACACCCTAATACCATTCATGTGAAATGCCTTCTTTTAGTCACGAGGATGATGTTATCGTCGTCCGAGTGTTGTGCTGTGATTTGATAACGGATAGAGTAACTGGATCCCAACGAACCAATCATATTCACAATCTCGCCCCAAATTTTCGCCGAAAGGGCCCAAAGCATAATATGACGTGAAAATGAGGGTCTTAAAGAAATAAACATTTGGAACCGATGGGCCTCGATTAGCCGCCATTCTTGACGTCGCAAAACTAGTGCGCGCCAGCGAGCCGATGCAACGTACCATTTCGCATAACCTTCCCATGATGATGCGCCACCATCCACCGCCACCACTTCTCATATAATGACCAAATGAGTACTCATACGGAAATTATACATTTTTATAATTATCAATACGACTGAGTTATAGTGAAACGTTAGAAGTAGGGTTAAAAAAAAAAAAAAACATGATCCAAATTTAGAGGCATGCATAATGAAACGTTAAGTGAGTTTTCATAATCGAAATGATTTTGACCGCGTATAATATGGAATCCTAAACATTCGAAAAAAAACAAGTTATGACAAGATCAAGCAACAATGAATCGTTGCCATTATCAATTTGATGAAGAGCCATATTAATCCATGTATAACTCTTCTAAATTTCTCAACCTTCCAATAATGCTTGGTAACTCCCATCGTGCTGCAAAATGACACCCACATACCAACTTGAATACTCATAACGATTCTAAGTTTATCATGACGTTGGGGCATTCCTCAATCACATTGGGGCATACATGGAAATATGAAAGTCTCTGTAATCCATAGGTAGAGTTTGGAAGTTCCGCAATCAGTGTGAATGAGATCTTTGTTTCCAAATGTGTTAGTCTACCAATAGAATTAGGTAATCTTGTAACTTTCATGGATGATAAATCCAGCTTCATCAACAATGTTAATTGCAAAATCTAGTGGGGGAGTTCACTCAAGCTGGAACAATCCCTCACAGAGAAGTATTGAAGATTTATTAGAGGACAGCGGCCCATTTGCATTAAATGCATTCGTTCTCTGAAGAAAGAAGAACAGCGAGCTATCAATGTTGGCTATTCATTAGCCGTCATTGTTGACTTTGACAGGGAAGAGAAGAAATGAAAGAGCTAAGGAGCGCTCTCTGCGCATCAAAGGAAAAGGCCCAAAATGGAGCACGTGATTTCTTCCGAGCATGACGGTTCTTGCATTGAATGATGGGAGGGTTCTCTTGGTTATAAATAGAGAAGGGCCATCGGAGTAGAAGCGCGCCAAGTCCTCGGTGGCCAGAGAGAGAATTCTCAAATGGCCTAAAGAGGAGTATGTAGAGAGTTCTTCTCATGAGAATTTGCTTGTAATTACATTTTATAGTGATTTAGCCAATTAAATTCTCATAAATAGAATTTATATAATTTCTCGAGTGAGATTTGACTAGTTATTGTGATGGATTAAACACCGTATGGGTTATTTAGGGCGTGCATGGTTGCTTATTTCTTTTTTGTTCCCAAAAACAAAAAAAGAACAGAAACGCATTTGTTTGCGTTTTGTTCAAATTTTTTTTTTGTTTTCGGAACAAAATTGAAACAAAAATGAAAAATAAAAAAAATTGTTTTTTTGTTTCAAGAACACTTTTGAAGAACATTTTTTCTCTCTCCTTTCTTTTCTTCTTCTTTTTCTTTTGGCCAGTCGTCGGCCTCGGCCATGGCCTGCGACCGGCCATTGAGGGCTGGCGACGCCGTCGAGGGTCGGAGCGTCGCCGGATCTGGGTGAACTTAGATTTTATTTAGCTTTAATTGTGGCTTTATTTGGTTACGTGGATGGAGAGTATAGCAACAAACTTATGATTATTGAAAAGGGAAACTTTCCGTAATTTCTCCTCTAGAAGTAACAAAAGAAAAAGAAAAAGTTATTACAGTACCATGAAAGATTATATAAGGTATTCCTCCGGACGAAAATGGGAACAATGCCTTCATATTTGGGTAAAAGTCCATTTTTGGGTGAAACAAGAGAACAACTGGGTGTTCTTCTGGGAGACTCAGTTTTTTAATGGTAGATGAAGGCAAAAGATAGACACATGCAACCGAGCAAAGTGGGGGGGCTAACTTTTAAAAGAGATGTACATGAAAATAAAGTCACTTTTCTCGGGTATGGGCCGTCGATGCAAAATAGAACACACTCCAATGACTACAGGCTCATTACTCTGAGTTCGAGCTCGTTTGATAAACTTTTGTTGTCTCTGTAAGAATTATATTTAGGATATCATATGATTTATATATTATTCTATATATTCCCATTGATTGATCATGATTTATAATTTTAGATACTTGTTATGAAAATGCTATAAATAGGCATATGTATTGTTCATTACCCAGCGAATAGAATATAATTTCTCTGTATTTATTATTCTCAACTCTTTCTCTACTATATTTTCTGTCAGCGTCGTAATTTATCAGGACGGCCTTACAATAATTTCAATTCATGTTCTTATTTATTGTAGGGGTAATTTCAGTAATTCCTCTCTCTCCCCCCATTTCACTCTCATATGGCAAACCTTCAACGGGTCCGCATCGTCCCCCACGTTATTGCCGCCTTATCAAATACTATTCTAGTCTTGATTGTAGTCAACTTATGCGGGAGATAAAAAATTTCCTACGCTTAACGTCCAGTGTAATCATTACTATTATCAAAAGAAGACAAGATAAGTTGCTAATCTTGCAAGGTGGCGTATTTACCGAAATACCCACCCACGTTTGAGCCTCTTAGGCCCTAGTGGTCAACCTAAATCCTCCGACTACAGTGAAGTGATGAAGCACGCAAGCGACATTTCCCGGAACCTTCCTATGATCCACCGTTACCACCACAACTTCACATAAACTATTCAACTCAAGCAAATCAACTAGGACAACATCGTCGCAGTTCACATCCAAATTCGTTCGAGGAGAAATTTCAGTATTCCCTGTCTTTCTCTAATGAAATACACCAAAAGACTGTCTTTTGTACGTCCAAGTTGGCTGACTTAGGAATTCCTGTGGTCCGCAACCATTACCTCTCATATGTTGATGAAATGTCCTCCACCATTGGAGCAATATGAAAGGTTAATGGATGGAATTCCTCCGAACGAAAAGGAGAACTCATATGGCAATCATATTTCTAATGATTACCAAAATGAAGTAGAAAAAGCATGATCCGAATTTAGAGATAAAATGAAACTTTAAATTGGGAATTAATATATCGAAACTTGACTGCGACAAATCCCGCAATTATGAGTGGCACCAAACATTTAACATATGCTTGATTCAATTATCAAATTATCAATCGCCTAATCCCTTTTATCCCGATGACCTGGTTGGATGACCTGGTTGGCCACCTTATCACTTTTACTTAAAACTTGATGAAAAGTACTTTAATAAAAGGACAAAAAGAAAAGGGGGGGGGGGGAGGAGAGAGATTTTGCAATGCTTGAATGCTTTCAGTATTTACTTTAATTTACTTAAATTTAATTGATTAATTGCTGATCTCTTTGTTCTTCATATCGGTGAATTCCTATCATATTTGGTACTGTGGATTTTATAGGAACCATTTTTGTGAACAATAATCCACAATTACCTGTTGTAGTAATTGTAAGATTATCTAAGGTTGAAAGTTCTTATGAGAATGATACATTAAGAATCACTTAGGGGGTGCATAATAACTAAAATTTCTATTCCAGAAATAATTTTTCTATTCCAGACCTGTTTCTGGAATAGAAACTCGTTTGATAAACTTACTCGGTTTTTCTATTTCTGGAATAGATTTATATTCCAGAAATTGATTTGGAAGAAAAATCAGAAATAATTTTTTTTTACTTCTGAAGAAATAATTTCTCCCACTAAACCCTAATTTTGGTGAGTCCTCTCTCATCTCCTCTACGTCTCTGCCTCCTCCTCCTCCGCCTCTCCTCATTTTATTAAAAATAAAAATAAAAATATTCATTTTATTCATTTAAAATAAAAATAAAAATAAAAATAAATTTATTAAAAATAAATAAATTATTTTTATTTATCATTTTCTTTTTTAGTTTATTAAAAATAAATTTATTAAATTTATTAAAAATAATTTATTTATTTTTAATAAATTTATTTTTATTTTTATTTGCCTTGAGTGTTTTGCCAAATAAATTTATTTTTATTTTTATTTTTTATTCATTTTAAAATAAATTTATTCGTAAAATAAAATAAAATAGAATAAATAAAATAAATTTATTCTTAAGGATATTTTTATTTTAAAATAAAATGATATTTTATTTTATTTTATTATGATTTATTTTATTTTATTTTATTTTATTCTTTATTTTTTGTTACTAAATCATTTTTATTTTTATTTCTTATATTAAAGGTTGTCAATCGTTGCCGCTGCCATCCAAAAGGAAGAAATTTTGTGTCGTTATCAAACGAATTTCTATTTTTAGAATAGAAATTTTGTATCGTTATCAAACGGTTATTTTTGCGTAGAAACTCTTCTAGAAATAGAAATAGAAAAATCTATTTCTGTTCCAAAAACTATTTCTGGAACAGAATGGTTGTCATGCGCGCCCTTAATCATTCCTTTACAAAGAAACCTTGTGCAAAGCAAGGGTAAGAAAACTAGAGTTTTCATAAGGGAAAAGTGCCAAAAAAGTCTTAAACCTTTTGCCTTTGTACCGATTTAGTCCTAAACTTTTTTTTGGTGCCGATTCAGTCCTAAACATTTTTAAGTTGTGCCAATTCAATCATTTCTGGCCAATTTTGGCCGGATTTTGCTAACTGAACGCCGGTCGGCTGACGTGGTATGATCGGCGCTAACGTGGACAACTTTTAATAATATTTTAATATATTAATTTTTTAAAAATATTTTTAATTTTTTTCTTTTTTTCTTTTTATCTTTTTCCTCCAGCCGGTCGCCGAGGTCCGGCGACCGGCCCAGAAGTGACCGCTAGTGAGGGCGAGCCTCGCCCATGGCCGCCTCGCCAGATCATGGCCATGGGCGAGGCTCGCCCTCGCCGGATCTGGCGAGGTCGAGCCTCGCCGGCCCTCGCCCATGGCTTGATCTAGCGAGGTCGGGCGAGGGCCGGTGAGGCGAGCCTCGCCCATGGCCGGATCCGGCGAGGCGGCCATGGGCGAGGCTCGACCTCGCTGGTCCTCGCCCTTGCCGGCGGTCGCCTCTAACCGGTCGCCGGACCTCGGCGACCGGCTAGAGGAAAAAGAAAAAAAGAAAAATAAAAAATATTAAAATATTATTAAAAGTTGTCAACGTTAGCGCCGATCATGCCACGTCAGTCGGCCGGCGTCTAGTCAGCAAAATCTGGCCAAAATTGGCCGAAAAGGACTGAATTTGCACAACTTAAAAATGTTTAGGACTGAATCGACATCAAAAAAAAAATTTAGGACTAAATCGGCACAAAAACAAAAGGTTTATGACTTTTTTGGCACTTTTCCCGTTTCCATAAAGCAAATACTTTTAACAGTGTATAACAAATATGACATTAAGAAAAGCCTTATGACCACATATCAAATCAAGCAACAATAGATTGTTTTGACATCATTAATTTTATGGAAAGCCATATTAATTTGCCCCTTATATTCCTCAAATCGACGTATAGTACATATATTTTATCAATAGATGGTCACAGTACACATTCCCTACGTGCTTTTACCTTTGAAAAATCACTACAAGTTCAATCATGGGCCTGGTCATGCTCATCTAAGAATTCGTAGTCAACCTGATCCGATCGAGAAGGCATATAAACCATTGTCATTCCCCGGTTCGACCATAGCTCTCCTTTGTAGTAGTGGTAGGCTAGTTAGATCTTGGGCAAAATGATGTCTAAGTAAAAGTTGCCTAACATGCTGCTTTTTTTGCTCATCGCACGTCTGATGTGGTGTGGAATCAAATGAATGTAAAACTGGAACCGCGAAGTATTTTCTAGGAAAATTAACTGGACTTGATTTTAGTGGAAAATTAGTTGTGGCAGTCACGTTGCTGTTTTTTATGCACCTCTGTATGATCCACAACATCAATTCTCATATATTGACCAAATGTCTTCTACTATTTGCTTCAAGTGAATCTCCTAGACAGCGTCATCGGAATCCACATTCAAATATGTTATTATATTTGCTCGGAGAAAGGTTTTGCTAAATTAATCTCTCTATTTCTAGTTGAAGACTTAGTGGTTTATTTTATAAAGGATGAGCAATAATTTCCTAACTTCCAGGCATGAATTTCCGAGGTGACAGTCCAAGTGGGTACCAAATGGACAAATAATCGAACTTGGAAAAATCAACCCAAGAAAAAAAGAAGAGGACTCATAAAAAAATTAAAGAAATAATGATTCGTAATAGCATAAACTTTAGATTCTATTTAGCTTTAACTTTGGCCTCCCTTGTTAGCCGCTTGAAATTGCCTTTATTTGGTTATGTGGGTGGAGAGTATAGCAACAAACTTATAATTATTGAAAAAAGAAAGTTCTAATTTCCTCTTCTAGGAGTAAGAAAATAAAAAAAAAAATTATTACAGTAACGTGAAAGATTATGGAAGGAATTTCTCCGAATGAAAATCGGAACCATGCCTTATTATGTGGGTAAAAACCCATTTTTGTGGAACTAGAGAACAACTAGGCGTTGTTCTGCGAGACTGTGAGCCTTTCTAATGGCAGATAAAGGCAAGAGAATCTGTCTTTTTAGACACGTGCAACGGAGCATAGCAGGGTTCCCAGCAGTTCTGGTGGCCTGCATAAATCCTCCAACTACAATGAAGCATGCATGCGAGTAACATTTCATTGAACTTTCCTGTGATCCACAAGTCGCGTGTTGATTACTCTCTCTCTCTCTCTCTCTTCCTTTATGGCTAATCAAAATTAATCTCGCGAGAAAAAGCCAGGACTGGCTCGGTGGGACAGGGACTTATGATGATTGAGACTAGAGAGATGGGAATCGCATAGGCCAAAAGAACTGCCCTATTTCCCTTGTATGGAGAAATACTAACGTTCATTTAATGCGGGAAAAGATCGATTTGACAGTTCATAATAATTGCAGTTAGTAATGGCGTTTGAGTATAATTATGCATAAAAATGCGGGTCTTAAAAGAAATGCGTCCATTTGATTTTTTTTTCTTCGGTCGGAGAGGAGTGATTTAAGTACACATTCTTATTTATTGTAGGAGTAATTTCGGTAACTCATGTCTCTCTCCAATGGCAAACCCTCCGGACAACCCAACCAATTAAGATAAGTACGCTATAAATCCTAAAGCTTATTAAAAAGTACAATCGAATCTTAAAATTTTAAAAAAATATAATTAAGTTCTAAATTTTATCATGAAAATACAATCGAATTCCAAATTTTTTTAAAAAATACTATCAAGTTTTAAACCTTATCATAAAAGTACAATTAATACTTAAATTTAAAAAAAATATTATCAATAGAAGAACTTAATTTGATCAACTCGATAAGTTTTAGAACTTAATTATACTTTTTGAAAATTTTAAGATTAAAGTGTATTTTCATAATAAGTTTCGAGATTTCCGATATACTTATCTTCAATCAATTTGTTCAAAGAGTTGTAGAACCATCAGGGCCATGATTCCTCAACTGTGGTCCACAACATCCTTGTCACTGTTGCTCTTGTTAAATACCATGTTCACCTTGAGTGTGTAGTCAACTCAAGCGGGCCATAGAGATTTCTATGCAACGACTCCCATTTATACGCATGCAAGTAACATTTCCCAGAAACTTCATATGATCCACAACCACCACTTCGCCTGACTACTCAGTTCAAGTGAATCTAGTAAAACAACATCGCCACAGCATTTCACATCCATATTTAGTCGAGGAATAATTTTAGTTCACATTTTATATTGCAACAGTAATTTGCAGTAAATCTCCCCAACCCCCCCCCTCCTCTCTCGCGTACAATAAAGACTGTATTTCGTATGTCCAAGTTGGCTGTTTCATTCATGTTACCACCCTCCGGACATCCTCCTCCGTCAAACAGTTCCCCGCGTGAGATTCCTCTCGAACCTGTTCCATTATTGATTGTGTGTATATCGGCACACACATACAAGCAAAATAGGACAATTTATCAAACAGGATAGCAAATCAACCTAGTAACGATGGCAACTCACTTGGTAAGTAAAAAAATTATAACGGAAGCCAAAGCTTTCTTTTGCATATGACATGATCTTTCCTTTTGGTCGTGGAGTTCAAAGTGTGCGAATTTTTTGGGAGAATTATCATAAATGTTTTAAATATATCAAATAAATATCAATTCAATCTTAAATTTTTTTATTTATCCAACTTTACTCTAAGTTTTTCTTAATATTTACTAACATAATCATTCTGCTAAATATTGGCTAGCAATTGCTAACAGTTTCGCATTTCTTTTAAATCTTATAAATTTTTTTTATAAATCTCTCTCTCTTCCGTAAGTCACAGTTCTGCCCCCGTTGGATTTGGTGAGGTTCAACCTCACCGGCACTCGTTTGTGGGCCGGTCGGAGAGGAAGAATTAAAAAAAAAAAAAAAACAGAGAGAGAGAGAGAGAGAGAAGAAAGAAAAAACGTACGTTCCCTGCAATAATTGTCAGTAGGAAGTAATCGATCACACTCATGGTGTCGGCCCGGAACTCGTTAAAAAGGTCCCAAAGCATATCAAGACATAAAAATGCGGGTCTTAAAATAAAATAAAAAACATATGGAAAGGAAAGCCCTCGATTGGCCACCCATCTTGAAGTCACATGACCATTGCCGGCCAGCCAGGCAAACCTAATTCAATTGTCTATTGCGTATCTTAGGATGAAAGGGAGAATATTCCAAAAAATGGAGCAATCGCTCTTCACTAAATCTTGCTAAAAAGATCGCCTCGCTCGATTCTTTCATAAATTTCTACTCATACACAGATGTTGGGAACAATCATTGTGTCAATAAAATCACATGATATCGTGTGGCCAATTATTTTTTACAAAACGAAAAACTGTATAAAAGTATGGAATATACTAAATTACTCTTTGACCAATTTTAGATTCAAAGCAATCCATTGGGTAGTTGATTTAAGGTAATCTGCATAAATCATGCATATCTAAGGATTATCTATGTTCCCAGAGAGGACTATAATGTCAGGAGTCCTTTGTTTTTCTTTTGTCTTTAATAACGAATGGCAGGAATCTTTATAGGGTTATAAGTAGTAACATGTGGATTGGTATTTGGTTATTCAAATCTAAGATATATATATATATATGGCCAAAACAAGAAAAACGAACGTTATATTCAATATATATTGTTTGCATATGAGGATGGAATATAGCTGATGGGCAAGAATAGCGCTCTAAGCCGTGAACACGTGATGCCCATCGTCGCTCTTACACGCTCAGTTTGGCCATACTGAAGATTAGAGATTGTTTTGCTCGATGAAAGACGTGCCATCTTCTGTTGATCGTGTGCGGGCACTCGTCTTTGTAGATTTCCCTCAATAGAGTCTTGCGGCTAAGATTTCGATGCATGGCATCTAAAGAATTATGCGAAACATGCATCTATGTATTAATGTGAGGGTAGTGGCAGCATCTTTTTTCTCAAAAAGAAATTTCCATTCATTATCAAAAATGATATATGAAAAGGAACTTTGAAAGTCATTAACAAAACAAGTCCATAGAGCTTCAAAACAAACGAAAACGATAATATAACATGAGCTCGTCCATAGAAACTAAGTCATTTTATTATAAAATGATTAGTAGAGATAATATGAGCTCGTCCTTCAATGATAGATTTGGGACTACATCCAAGTGAGAAAATTGGCAGCCAATCATCAAATCACACAGTACCATTAGTAATATGTACATATTGAGATCTCAATTTATAGTTATGATTTTGTCTTTTGGTGGTATGTATCTAGGTTCGATATCGCCAATATCATCACCGTATGGAGATAACATAAACAAGCTCAAATTTGATCATTGTGAGAGTGAGTTTTGTAGTCAATGTGAAATGCCAAAACTTTGAATAAAAACATGTTGAACAAACATGAATTTGACATCGAAGCTGTTGTGAACACCATTAAAATTAATAGTAGAGTACTTATTCATTAAAACTCTAAATTTAGAATTAGATTGGAGAGAAAAAGCTCCCAAATATAAGATTAGGAGAGCAAAATTTTCAAATCTAAAACTAAATTGTGAGAGTAAGGAAATAAAAGAAAAATGAACTAGGAGGAGAGGTCAAATCCATCCCATCCGGAAGTGGAAGAGGCGAAGAAAGGCTCGATAAGGATGAGAGAGACAGAGACCCGAAGGGGATAAAGGAATCAAAGTCAAGAATTGAATTTTTATTATTTTGGTCAAATCCCCACCCCCCTCCCGCTCCTCCACCTCCACTCCTTCACTCCTTCCTACCCCCGCCTAGACGCCGGGGCGGGTTCATATTTACTCTCCTTTCTCTCTCACTCTCTCTCTCTCTCACTCCATGGCTAATGAAAGTCAATCTCATGAGAAAAAGCCAGGACTGGCTCGTGCCCCTGAAAGTTCTGGGAATTTTTTGTGCCTGCGCAGCTCCTTCGGACATGCCTCCCAATTCTTACCTGTCTCCCATCGTCCTCCTCTTTATTTGGACTTCGATTTGCTCATGCGTTGTGCAAACGAGGTGACTGCAAGTGTTCTCAGCCCTTCAAGAACTGAACAACTATATATTCTCCAATCATCTTGGCCAAGGCACATCTTAAACTGAACCATCCCACTCCTCCTTCTTTCCGCTTCCCATCTCTCTCCGGTCGTCTTCCTCTTTATTTGGACTTCGATTTCCTAATTCGTCGTGCAAGTGAGAGACTGCAAGTTTTCTCAGCCCTTCAAGAACCGAACAACTACATAAGCTGCCGATCGAGTGAACAGGACAAAACAAGCATGGGACGGAAAGTCACACATGGCTCACGTAATCTAGGATCCCGCGAGACAGGCCATTCTAAAGGGAAGCATTTGGATCCACTGGACAAGTAACCTCTTCGTTTTCCTTCTGTTTTTGCTGCTAGGACTTGCGTTTCCACGGTTGTATGCATCCTTTGGTATCTTGGTTTTTACTTCGTGCTTTGATGTTTCTTTGATCTCTTAATTTTTGTCACACTCTTACTTCTGGTTAGTTGGTCCGTCCATTCCGCAATGCCTTGGGGTCCTCCAAGGCCTTGTATGTCGTCTTGGACCCTCGAGTAGCATTCTTTCCTTTTCAATTGTTTGATATAAAAAAAAGTTGGCCTTTTACAAAAGAAAACTCCGCACTGCAGTGGCAACCGGTGGTCAGTGATCTCTGCGGCTTTAGGGGACCAGCGACTGGCGGCAACCAACCGCTGTGGGATTGACGGAGTTGGGACTTTGATAGTTTTGTGGCTGTAGGAATATACAATTTGAATTTTAATACTAACTATTGCTAGGTAATTCAATTCGACACTCTTTGAGGATTAATCATTGTGAAATCCAAATTACATTTTGATTTTTCTTCAAACATGAAAAATGTAGGAATTGGCATCTCGTTCGAACCCAATTCTGCATTGAACTAAAGCTTAAGCCTCTACAAAACCGTGTGAAATATGTTTTGGATTTTGTGTCCTCCGATGGTATTACCTCCCAAGTTCTTTCATTTCTTTTGGAATAAAGTTAAATAAAATGAGGTTCTTCTCCAATTCAAACTTTGTCGGCTCTTTGCACTCGAGTCGGTGCTTCGCCTTAGGCATTCCTCTTCGTAACTCTTCTTCACAATGTTTCTAGCTTGCCTATTCTTGTCTGAAAATTTTGTCCAAAGAGGTCACATCAGTGTCGAAACTAGATATGTATAGTCATGATTTGTTGTGTTATATATAGATATAGATCCATCGTCCTCGAACCATATAAGAGTACGTGATATATATAGATATATTTTGTGAAGAGTGAAGTATTTTTATCCATTTGGCTACTGTTTATTGTGAACGTGGCTCTAAAAGAGTGATTATGGTTTTGTAGTAAGACGTCCAGAGGACTCGAAAGTGATGACGTGTCCGGAGGACTCGAAAGTGATAACGTGCCCAAGAGTTGCAGGACCAAAGAGGAAATCAGGAGGGCGGTAAGATGAGTAGAAATTGCAATCGTTTCCATCATGCAAATTATTTCAGTGCCATTTCCGTGTCATTTGCTGATTTCAGTGAGAAGGGATCAAAAAATCCTTTTTTATTTTATTTTATTTGATGGTCTGTTTTTTATTAGATGCAGGACAACCTAGTAACCGACATTTCATTTTTCTTAAAAGAAGTGATGCCACACTCTGTGGCACGTTTTTGAGGCTGGTGATGTTATGTTTAGGTCAGTTCTAAAATAATGCTGATTGTGACACATTCCAATGAAGCAAATGTTGTACGTCAACAATGAAATTGATGAGATGTTGCACTTGACAAATTGCTTGAGGCAGGAGGGAAAAAGAATTAGAGATAGGAGTGGAACTTCTATAAAGTGTGGATTCTTAGTGTGATAGATCATGCTTGAGAGTATTCTAATTCTTGGTGATTGTGAATGTTAAATAGGTCAGGAAAGAACTGAAGCCTGTAAAATCTGACTTGACAGAGGTGAAGAAAGAACTGAAGCTTTTAAATTCTCGCTTGGCTGATCTTTTCAGGAGGTATTAATACTTTTCATCTGGAGGAAGAGCAATTGTCTTTGTTTTTCGTGGCTATTATGCTGAGAAATATTTTCTGGGCACTTCATCAAGATTTATGAGTAGAACTCGTTTTCTTGGGTTCCTGTATTGGAAGGAAATAGGTAGTTGAAAAGCTAACGGACTAGAGGTCCAGAAACCTATTTGCCTACCCATGTAACATTATTTGAGCTTTTCCTACTATGATGGGGTTTGGCAACCTCATCTGTATATGCCTCTGCATATTCTGCATCTTGTTTACTTCTCTGTACTCTTCATTCCTTCTTAGACCTCTGATTATACTTTTCACCTGCTGCAAAGTCACAAAAATCAACAGGGTTCCATCCGAAATGCATACAAGTGACATGAATTCAGGAAAATTCTTCCAAATCTAGTCTAAAACTTGATTTCAGTCACGCACGCTTGAGTGCAAGATCTTGGAAGTTCAACAGCATCCATTTGTGAAACTGGAGTTGTTTTTGTCTATAGCATTGAGTACTAATGAAAAGATGGTGTCAGAGTTATAGCTGTTCATATACTTGTTTGCACCATAACAACTCCATTGGATTCCAGTTGCTGTGCTAATTTTCTTCATGCAGTCGCAACCTGGACACTGTCAAAGGTAAAAAAGTGCAACCGATTTGCTCGTCGGTGAAGGATGATGATGAATTTCAGGGAGAGGTAAGAATCATGTAGATTACTGCTTTGTAGACCGTACATATTTTTTTAGTTCATGTTCGCCTATTGACTATGAAGGGGCTAGAATTGCATTACCAACTCGTCAGTTGCCAATAAAAATGCCGCAATATGGAAAGCTGTTGTCATGAATCTCCTGCTTGGACTAATGGCAATTTTGAGATCCAGATTTTAGTATCTGAATGGCATCTTTTAAGAGTTCGTATGTACAATGATTCTTCTCCTATAAAATGCTCTAGGATGTACATGCGTCATCTTAACCATTTTGATAACCATGCCCACATAGACAATGAGATGCTTGAAAGTGCGAAATGTATCCCTTTAGGTTGCCTAAATGCGCTGCTAAGTAATCAATCTCCAATTTCTATTGGAACCATGAACACACAGGGAAAAGGGAAACCTCATTTTCCATCCAGCCTCAAAGCATATGGGTTTACAATGATAAAAAGAGGTTCAGGCATTATGACACTGAAGTAACCCATGCCATAATCCCTGAACAAGCTCAAACGACCTTTTAATATAAAATTACCTATACCGAAAACTGACAAAAGTGTGTATGCAGAGAATACCTAGAGGTGCAAGATAACTCTCTGTTGCGACTACATAATTGCTTGTTTATTGTTCTTCAATGGACCTAAGGAATTTGGGCCCAAGATTTTGTGTTCAACAAGTTGCTAGTAAAGAAGTTTGGAAACGTCAAATAAGCATGGTCTTCCACATCCCCAAAAAATCCAAAAAAAAAAAAGAAAAAAAGAAAAGAAAAGAGAAAAAGTTTCTTCGTAGCTTTGTTGTATGCTATTCCACGTCCTCATTATTGGTGGATTTTCATCAGGTAAGGGAAAAGTCGGAGCACCCAAGTTCTCCATTTGTTCAGCCTGTAAGGTTAGAGTATACTTTAATTGCTCTGGTGGCATTGATATACTTTTTGATGTTTCTTATCTATTGAGCTGTCAAGCTCATTTGTCTATGACATCTTCACACTAAATACCATATATCTGGGATCCCCTTACCCCATAATATTGAAAGAATTGTACATGGCTAGTACACCGGGTTTATGCTTTTATATGGTCAAAACTGGATAGAAAATATTAAAGGAAATTCATTGCTTTAGGTAAATGATCCTGTAGTTGCGCTCATGTCAGTCTTGGGTGCACCGTCGTAGCTCAGGTGATGTCAGGCCTAAAGATACTCAGCTTCCTTGATGTTGATTTGGCCTGTGACTAGTGCAAACACTGTTATCTCATGGCTGAGTTCAAAAATACTGTAATGTCATTTGAATAAGTTTAGCACTCACATGCAAAAGGTCATATGGGCAGTAACAATACTTTGCACGGACCATAGGTGTTGGTAGTTTTGGCTTAAGCGCTCTGAAACCAATCTTGTTAAAATGGAACGGTTCATCAAACTGGATTGTGGAACGATTCCATTCATCCTTATTTCCAAGCAGTACCTTTTTCTTGCCTGAGCTTGAGTATTTCAATGCCTTATAATGCTAATTGATGAATTAATACAGATCTTCTGGCAAACGTCGAAAGAGGGATGAAGGGAGAAACTGGCAGCTTCAATTCGAAAGGGGACTCCCCTCTTCTATCTATACTGAGGAGAAACTAACCATTGATGTCAAGTTAGTCGATGCAAACACAGGCGATATTGTCAAATCAGGTCCAGAGTCCTCTGTTAAGGTAGAAGTTGTGGTGCTTAAAGGTGATTCCGAGATAGGCGGTTATGATAACTGGACCTGGGAAGGATTTGAGAAATCTATAGAGAAAGAACGTGAAGGGAAGGCGCCTCTACTTAATGGAAGGTTTGTGAATCTTAACAGAGGCACTGGGGTGCTGGATAATGTACGGTTCACTGACAATTCGAGCTGGACTAGGAGCAAGACATTTAGGCTAGGATTACGGGCATCACCAGAATATCATGAGGTTATTCGTGAAGCGATAACAGAGCCAATCCGTGTGAAGGAGAATAGAGGACAGTGTAAGTCCATGGAGTCTTTATTTTTTAGCTCTAAGAAATAAGTATGTTTACATTCTACTACCCTCAAGGTAATTACAAAATAAAGCTTCATTTCTTATTGAAGCCCTACTTTATCTGAAAGCAGGAGCCAACTAACAATTCTCTGGGGTGTAACAAATCTAAAATTTAGAATTTAGTCGGCCTGTTTTTAGATTGTCTCCTGAAGAAAGGAGTAAGGCCTTCTTAATCTAATCTACCTTTGTACTTCGGACGGTAGTAAAGAGTCTCAGTTGCACAAAAAATTTCTGTTTGGCCTGTTGATCTTAGCGTTACTGCAATTTCTTCCTCTAATATGTTCTTTTCATTTTATAGCAAACAAGAAACATGATGAACTTGCACCTGGCGATGAGGTCTGGAGAATCAAAACTATTGGGAGGAATGGACCATTTCACAAGAACCTGAGTAAAGAAGGAATATGCAATGTAGGACAGTTTTTCCGGCTACTCAACACGGAGTCTGATAGAATGAAAATTGTGAGATTTTTAGCACAGGGTTCTCAAATTTGGATTGAACTCCCCGAAGCAAAGAAGAATGATGTTTTGTTTGTTCACTGTAGATTCTCGGAACGACGATGACACAAAAGAAGTGGGAAAAACTCCGAGGACTCGCAAAAACTTTCCTTCTGAATGGGAACCCTCACGTGTCTCTTGATAATGAAGATGATCATAAAAATGGCCGTCAACTCACTGACCATACTCCAGACCGGGTGCATTGTGCTGCTGACGAATTTCCACTCAAGCAGGAGGTAACTGGGAAATTCTACCTTTTCCGCTTTTTGCTATGCAATGTGCAAGGGATAGCCTCGGACCTCAGAGAATCAGTTAAATTTACTCTATATTTGTCAGCTCTCATCACACCTTTTCTTGTGGTGTATAAATGAATTGAGGTAGTTAAATATAGCATCGCAGAGATCCACCCCGCAGAGGAGCGGGGGGAAGAGAGAACCCGGGTAGGAAAAAGCTTAGCACCAACAGAGCACATTGACAAGACAAATAATCTACAATGTCGATTAAAGCATTTACATGCACACGTAACTTTCCATTATGCCAAAACTGTCAGATTCTCAACCAACTTTCAATAATTTTAAAACGGCCATTTCCTCTTCAATGAAAAGTCCCCAAAGTTGAGGATGGTGACCTTGTAAATCCTAGTGGCCTTCTGTATTACGGAGTAAAAATTATACAAACAAGCACAAGTACACTGGAGAGCAATTTCAGCAGTTGATGTGATGTCATCGTGAAAATCTCAAGCACTCATCATCATATTGTAGTTTGAACGATTGACACATTCATGTTGTAACCATTACTTTCCAAGATAAATACTGCACGAGTTGATGTGTTTTTAATTCTCCACTTGTCCTTTCAAAATCAATTTTGCATCTTTGCCCCAAGGACCCTTGCCTTGATTGTACTGTACTCTACATTACATCTTTCGAGCACCTGGCCTTCATGTGGCGGAGAAATGGGTAGCCATAGGCGTAGAGTGAATTGAGGTTCTTTCAATATTTTTTTACTCTTTATCTATGCTGCCCTACGTACTTACTCCGAATGCAAGTTCATCCATTGCAAAGCAATTGTAGCTTGAAGTCAGAGCGTGTACCTTGAATAGTGGAGATAAGTACTTCCATTAGTCCAGCTTGAGCGATATACTGAGTGTTTTTCTTCCAGAACCATGAAGATACAATCGGGGAAGCCTCAAGCTCTCTCCAATATCAAGTCTCTGAAAATCCCGCCCCCGCTCAACATAATATGGCTCCAAGTACCCGTGCTGCTCCTGTTGGTCCGGAAGCTCCTCCGGCGAATGTGGACTCCACTGCTGAAGGTACGCGCTCCAAAACACAAAACTCTCTCTCCCTATATAAGCACATACAAAGATGTGGCCTGTGAGATGATGAAAATAGGACTTTCCACTCGATTGTTGAGCTTTATTACATAGAAGCAACGTGTTTCAGATCCTTATCATTTGGGTTCCGGGTTATATAAAGACGTGTTTTTTGTCCAGCTACTCAATTGAACGTGCATTTGAAAATGCTGAATAATAGTTTTTACTGATGATGAACAAACAAGAAGAGTAGATTGCCACAGGTCACTACCGAGAGCAGTAGTATAATAGATTCAGTGCAAAGGCAAAGGGCAACAATGAAGTACTTACATTTTGTCAAGGTTCAGTTTCGAAGATGCAACTTCTATTTGAACATGAAAGATTTAAGAGGTGAAGTAACAAAATGACTGATAAGGACATGCAATGTCGAGAATATTAAATATCTTAATGCTAACTGAACCAAAAGAGATATATTATGCAAGGTGTGATTGTTGTGAAATGAGCGTCATTCAATACACTCTATCCATATAGCCATATATATGTATGTATGTATGAATGTATGTGTTCAGTCCAATCAATTAAAACGCAATTAAAAAGTTAGTTAGATATAAACAGATATAATAAGCACACGGTGATGTGTTTGTATGGGCATTTATATCAAATGGTGATTGAAAGATCATATTAGAAAAGAAGTTAGGTTGGTTAAACTTATATATCTAAAATTGAGATGTAAAATGTCCAATCTATGAAGGGAAAGGACCTTGTCAATTGAAGCACTTAAAAGATTACAAAGATCAGTGGCAAGAAAAATTAAATGCTCATAACTATTCATGGGAAATTTTTTCATAAGATCGTACACCTGTGCTCATGTAGGCCCATATTTAGTAGCCATGTTAATGTTCTACTTCTTTCTCCAGGACATAATGATGTAACTGGTTTGCAATCGTCAATAGAGTTCCGAGATACCATGAAGGATCCAGCTAATGAAGCTCGTCCTCCGCGTCAGCCCACATGTGTATACAACGCGAGGGATCTAGTTTCTCCATTCAATTGCCAAGCTACCATGCCTAGCCATGCGATCGATTCGTCAAGCCGAATAGGTTATGCATCGAATGAAAATTTTCCTCCCCCTATATCACCCCGAGCCTCAATGTCAAGCTTCTTATATGGTAAAAAGCTCATAACCATTCATTTGAATTTTTTTTTTATGAGATCGTACGCTGTGCCCATGTCGTCCATGTTTGTAGGGGTATTTTTATCAAACGGTAAGGCAAGATCATATTAGAAACGAAGTTAGGTTGGTTAAACTTACATGTCTGAAATTGGGATGTAAAATGTTCAATTGGTGAAGGGAAAGGGCCTTGTCAATTGAAGGACTTAAAAGATAACAAAGATCAGTTGCAAGAAAAATTAAAGAGGTGTGCAGGGTGAGGAATAGTAAAAGCTCGTAACCATTGGTGGGAAATTTTTTTTATAAGATCACACGTGCTCAATTCGGCCCATATTTACTACTTTCAATGTTCTGCTTCTTTCTCCAGGACACAATGATGTAGTACAGTCCCAAAATACCTATTTTGAAAATCCCATGAAGTCTCCAGCCGAAGGAAGTGTTCCTCTCGCTCCGCGTCAGCCCATACCTACAGACTGCTGGAGTGCTCTACTTTATAGAGGAGATAATGCTATTACTACTGTCGACCAGTCCCGTGATTTCAATTCCCAATCTACCATCCCTAGCCATGTGATCGGTTCATCAAGCCAAATGGACTACACATTGAATGAAAATGTTCCTCCCTCTGAACCACCCAATGACTCAATATTAAGCTTACGAAATGGTAAATGCTCAAAACCATTCATTGGAAATTTTTTTGTAAGATCGTATACCAGTGCTTATGTAGGCCCATATTTATTAATCACATTAATGTTCTAGTTATTTCTCCAGGACATAATAGTGCAACTGCTTTGTCATTGCCAGTACAGTCCCAAAATACCTATTTTGGAAATTCCATGGAGTTTTCAGCTAATGAAATTGCTCGTCCCGCTGCAGGTCCACTCACATCTGCGGGGCACTTGAGCGGTCTAATTTTTCCGGGAGATAATGGCATTACTGCTGTCGAATCGCCAACACAGTTCCCTGATGACATTTCACGGGATGCCATGCGCAGGCACATGTTCGATCTTTATCAGGAAATGGGCTCTCCAGTAAATGAGATTCGTCCCTTCTCCAGAGCAATGGATGCCCTTCCTCCTGAAGGCGGTCACGTGATAGAAGATTTCCCATCCGACTTTGCAGACGATAGGACGAATTCCATGGGTCCACAAAATATTGACAGGTCCTTGTACACCTTCCTATGGGGCGAAGATGAAGGCAGTGATGCAGTGGGGTTTCCTCCTCAGGAAGAGAGGCGTCCGAATTGTGCTCTCAGATGGGATCGCCAATTGAAGTCCAGGCTTTCGGAAAACACCCCCACCCCCATAAAAAAGAACAAATGAAAAAATTGAAGTACAGGCTTGATTTGGTCGTTCTTACCGTCGCTTTAGATAAGAGGATTCTTGGATCACTGTTCAATAGAATCGACGGCAATTTTTTCTTTGATGAGGGCATATTAGTTACTCACTTATTGGACCTTGTCATCATTGATAATTTTATTTATTTGGGTACTTAACATCTTTAACTTTTGACAGGTAAGGAATGCAAAGGTATATCATTCAAGGAGGGAACTTAGATTCTATTGCAACCATGTCCATGGAGTCCTATGTACTTGATTATGTCCATCGACTCCTATGTACTAAGTCTTGCCTGTTTGCTGCTATCCACAGGCAATGAAGCTATTTTTCAGAACACATGGCACTGTTAAGTATAATGCTTAAGTTCCCTCGATACTCTCTGTTCATCCAAACTGTTAGTTTTATAATGAAGTTAAAGAGTTACAAATTAGTAGTACCTACTGAATATGTAGCATAAGTAAATTTTACGAGAAGACCGATCAAAATCGTAGGTAATTAGGGCTAAATGCTCTCCATAAGGGGCGACAACCCTGACTAGCCCCTCCTTAAGTCTATGTACATGTACGGTGCAACATTGGACCATAGAATTTTTCTCTTGTCCATGGACAACAACCACAATTCATCCATACCCAAAATGATCAGAACAAACATTAACAGGCTTCTGGCATGGAAAAAGCCAACCTTAAGCTTTGAGCTCCTCCGACATCTGTATCTCCCTTGAGCGCCAGTCAGGGTAGTTCGAGATTCATTGAGCGATAAGACCACGGTTAAGTGAAGATTAAGGTTAACCTACCTTTCCTTATGTGATCATCGAATTTTTAGTTTTCAAGATTGAGGGCTTTATCTTGTAGATATTTTCTACAATCAAGTTCCCTCGCTGCCGTTCTTGAATAATCAAATGTAATGTGGCGATCGGTGATGACCAAAAGTTCAATATCGATTATCCACTAATTTATGCAATTTACCCACTTGTATCTTTCATTGTTGTTTCCACAACTTGTTTCAGTAAAAAATGATTTCCACTGTTCGGCCAAAATTTTCTAACATCATACTTTTTGCTACTATTGATAGACATGCCACCATCGATTTCTCGGGATTAGAGACTGCAACTCGCTTGGTAAAACTGAAAAATAAACGTCGAAAATTTAAGTGTTTAAAGTCTTAATCCTGAAAATTTGAAATATAAAGTTATTTGATGACAATTACAAAGTGATAGCTGAATATAATCGAATTCTCCCCAAAATATATAACAACAATAGTTATTGTAGTAAAATATATGCGGCGAGATTCTAACCACCATCGATTATTTTTCTACTGAAGGAATTAAGTAAGCCAATCCACATTGGAGTTCACCCAACCCTCGGTATAGTTTACAGTTCAACGAGAGACATGAGATTGCTCAAAACCGGGGATAGGTGTTTGGAGCCCCAGCATCTGTTAGTAGATTATGCGGTAAGGTGGAATTTTGATTTAATTGATTCTTCTAAGTCAGTCCACGTTAAGCTTATCAAACAAGCCTGGCCGTATTAATTGTCCAGTATTCAATTCCTAGCGTTTAATTGGGTCATCAAAAGGCCTTAAGAGACTTTTATCAGAAATTCTTTACAAGTTTAATGATTTGGTTGCTCAAATCCTAAGTTCAAGGGCCACATGAAAAAGCGATAGGTTGAGATTATGAACACGTGCGATAAAATCGAAAATTAACAAATGGAAATTATGATCGAGAACGAGCCTCGAGAAAAGGAAGCAGATAGAAGGATTTAACGGCGCAGTGAAGTTCTTTATTTCCTTATTGTAGTATTCAACCGCATACAAACTCATCGAAATCCATCCGGTGCATCGAGAAGAACCCCCCCCCCCCCCCCCCCCCCAAAAAAAAAAGCTGTATAAAAAAGCTTTTCTAGCTAATTTTGGCTTAACATTAACATGCGGCGAAAAAACCTAATAATTGATTAAGCTGCAGGAATAAAATAGTTTAGACTGCAATATGGTACAAACGAAATTAGTCTTTTAATCGAGGTTGTGCATTAGATTAAAGGGTTAATACTATGAAATATTCAAACTAGTAAACTGATGATAAATTTACCTTAAACTAATTTTTTGACCATAAAAAATCCTAAATTGGTATATTTTTGTTAAATTTATCATCCATTAGTTTCCGTTAAATTTGATCAACATCGCAAAAAAAAAAAAAAAACTTACAAATTGATACATATGTGACAAACGAAGAATAAAGCCTCAAATCGATATACTCGCCGATTGTCACGTGTTATCTAACTTAGTAATTTAATGGTAAAATTTAATAGAAACTAATTAAAGATAAATTTATCACAAGTATATCGGTTTGAAATTTTTCGTGATATTACCTATTACACGGCTGTCTTCTCGGTGGAGTGACGTAGATAATCATAAATCCGTTTCTTTTGGAACATTTGCGCAGCAAAAAGAATCATCCGAGACAAATAGAAGGAGTACATAACATCAGCTTCGTGAAAGATAGAGATTGTGACAACTAGGAAGGACCAAATTAGACGAAGGTTGGGATTCTGTCGGGGCACTTCGGTCATTCCAGTGTCCGTGAAAAAATTTATTAGAAGTATACCGATTTGGTGTTTTGATGATTAAAAAATTTATTTGAGATAAATTTGTCACACATGTACTAATTTGAAATTTTTCGTGATATTATTCCTTATAAAAAGGCATACAACAAGCTTTGTTTGGACTTGTATTTTATTAGTAGTTTAGGCTTTGACATAAATAGCTATTGAGTGGCCTAGGGCTTTCTCAGGCCCTAGGCTTTCATTTTTTTGCCTATATATAATCTCTTTACCTTGTAATTGAGAGATGTGATAAATACGTGAGAGATAGTGATTATAATGGATTATTTTACTAGATGTAGCCTCAATTTAAGAATGAACTAGGATAAACCTTATGTCGCGATTTTTTTCCCTCGCATTTACTCTATTTAATTGTATTTGTGTGCCTAATCCTAATAGGCTTAACACATACACACTTTACCACCATTGTCTCTACATGCTATGGAACTCCGCCATAGTTACTCACACTAAGATATCAACTAATTAATCGTTTACCAACTCTTAATCTTGCTTGACATTGAAAAGTCAAACTTTTCTTTATAATTCAAAGATTACTAACTACTTTAATACTCTAGCAATGTTTAATCTCGCCACTTACCAACACCTTTGGAGTTATTAACCTTTATTTTCAAAATCACCGATCTTAATTTGACTGACGTACCAACATTTGTCACATCAAATACCAACTAATTTTAGTCACGGATTAACTTTTTATCTTCCTTAATTTCGAAAGGTGTTAACATTTCTAGAGGTATTTTATGGAACCACTCGTCTATTGTTTTAAAGGGTGAGCTAGCTGTTAGATGATGAAGGCCTGATTTGTTTTCCATTTGAAATGCGAATTCACTCGCTTGACTCAATTCAAGAGCATCGAATTTCATGTTCTCTGCTCAACTTTAATTAATTAGCGAGTGGAACATGGGAAGTAGGGTGTTATTGTTAGCTTAGTTCTCATCACACCACACTTGCATTTTCAGCATTTCTCACTCTTGACTCAACTCAATGCTCCATCAAGTTTCGTATCCTCTGCTCAAGCCTGGAGATACAAGAAATCTCGAAATCCCTAGCGATCCATCACCGAAATCCTCCTTCAGTATTATATCGAGCGGCGCCTTCCTCGGATCCCTAGCCGACACTCTCTTAAAAGGAAGCCGCAAAGGCCTTGTATTGGTTGGAGTAGTTTCTCTAGTCAGACAGTGGTAGCACCGACTTTGAACTCGACGCCCCCAGATGGCGCTTATGCCTCCTGGCTTGCGAAGGACATAGTTCGCGAAAGATGTCAAGTTGATCGCTGAACCTCAACGTCATTGGCTTACCTTGGAAAAATGGACATTAAGTTCTCAAAGCAGAGCAAGTCCCTGTTGAATATGCATTCTTTTCTCTGTAATACTTGTTTCCTAACAGTGATTTCCATCCAAGTTTGATGAAAACTGTGGACGTCGTTATCAAGCCATCAATTAACCTTTTGAAGTTCTATGTCGGGGCCGCAGCTTACTCAGTTTCTTTAATTCCACGATTCTAACTGTAGCCATTGAAAACTTCTAAAGTTGAAAAATCTAGAAAGGCTTGCAGATATCGTTCAATATGCCTGAGAAACATGTCGTGAATCTCTTCGAACAATCCAGTTGGGGGAGGAAATCCGTTTCTCCTGAGTCGTCACACCTGCAAAAGCAAGGCATCATTAGGTCCTATGAGTTGCATCAATTCCTATGACATGATGATGGAGACTCGAAATGGATCTATTTCATACTCAAGATGAATAATTCGGACGACTACTTGATCACTAATTGCACGTTTTAGAATCGGTTCAACACTATAGTTTCCAAAAATAGAATTTGGTCAGTTTGTGTGGGAGTTCTAACGAGAATATCATCCATTCGATTGTCCGTTAGAAACTCCTTCCAGGGGACCTTCCGGTTTTATGTTTGAGAATAAACAAAACAGGGGAAAGGGCGATGTCCAATGCATACAATTTGAGAATAGTAAGTAGGAGACGCACCTTGTATGTCTCCAGCTTGTAGTATGTCGTCTCCATTTATCAAGGCCCTCGATAACCGGCTTTAGGAGCTCCTGGATTCTTAAATCCTTCAGGTTCTTCAAGTTTGATAAACCGTCTAGCCTCCTCATAGAATTTCTTCGACTGAAATCTTCTCCAACAATTCTAGTGCACCAAGAAATCGAATTTCAACTAGCCTTACACAAGAAGATACCTTGGCTTCTTTCAGTTTTGCTATGGTTGATAGAATACACAATCTCTCAAGGAATTTACACTTCCCACGATCAACTTTTCTAACTGTAGAAGGCCATCGAGGTGTATTTCATTCACTTGAGCATCAAAGAGCCTCAATTCTATCAAATTTCTCTATTGAGTTGACATTCTCCAGTTCCAACTCCAACAGGGAAGATGGGAGTTTCCTGATGGTTTGTAGGTATAGTCTAGTTAAAGTAAGCTGGCAGAGAGAAGGAAGAGAACTTAACTCTGTAGGCAGGGGGACATTTAAAATGCACAATGTCAACTTTTTCAGTTTTGATAACTTCCCAATCTATTGTAAGTCACAAGTTTGAACTATATTTGAAGGGTGCCCATTTTCAGAGCCATCAGATAGGAGCAATTCAACTAAATTAGTAAGGTTTGAGAGGTTAGAGACTATCTGCAGTGACTGGGATTTCAGACATAAAATGATTAAACTGTCGGGAGGTTTCGACAACTCTTGAATCTTGTCACAACCTTCTAAGTCTAGTGTTTGGAGGCGACAAAGCTTGCCAATAGACTTGGGCACCCTAATGATTCAAGTATACTTTATTCTTAGCAAGGACGATTCTCCAATTTCAGGAGGAACTTCACCCTCTAGCTCTTTACAATAATTTTCGCGTATAACTCTTCTAGATTCCTCAACCTTCCGATAATGCCAGGTAACTCCCACATACCAACTTGCATACTCGGAACGATTCTAAGTTTACCATAAAGTTAGGGCATTCCTCAATCACCCTGTGGCTTGCATGGATAGATGAAAGTTTCTATAACCCGTGGATAGAGTTTGGAAGTTTGGTAATCGGTGTGAATGAGATCTTGAGAGTTACCAAATGTTTTAGTCTACCAATAGAATTGAGTAATCTAGTAATCAGCGTGGATGATAAATCCAGCTGCATCAACAATGTTAATTGTGAAACCGAGTTAGGGAGATCCCTCAAGCTGGAATAGTCCCTTACAGAGAAGTATTTAGGATTTAGGCTCCGTTTATTTTGCAGAAAATAATTTTTGGGAAAACGTTTTCCGGATTTTTCCGCGTTCATTTTGCATAAAATAATTTTTGAAGTCTTCTAAATTAGGGGAAAATATTTTCCACTTTTGAAAAGTGAAAAACATTTTCCTCACTTAATCTCTCTTATCTTACACCTCTACAAATCCTCACTTCCTCCTCTCCTTTCCTCTTCTTCTTTTCTTTCTTTATTCGAATTATTTTTGAAGTTTCTTTTTCTTTTTTATTTCGAATTATTTTTAATTTCATTTTTCATTTTTTCATTTTTTTCCTTTTTCTTTTCTTTGTTTCCCATCTTCTTCTTTCTTAGCTAATCGTTGGCCATTGCTAGGCGAACTTCGAGCTCGTCGATCTCAAGCTCGCTCTGCACTCTTGCTTATCCTTTTTTTTTTTTTTTATTTACTCTACTTTGCAATTGTACATTGCTTAAGCAAAATGGCTCTACATGCTTTTCTTTTCTTTTATTTTTTTTTATCAGAACACGAAAGACGTAGGGGGAGAACATGCCACTCAACTGGAAGATTCTCATTCTCATTAGGGCTGTACATGCTTTGATTCTTTTCTCTTTTGCTTCTTTTTAAAATCCATACGAACATTTTTTAGAGTATATTAGGGTTTGGCAACAATGAAGGAACAAAAATGTGAAGCAAGTTTGCCCAGATTTAAAAAACAAGTTTTCGTGAAATGAATGGACCCTTATTAGATCTCCAATTTCCTCAGGCAAATGTCTAAGTTTCTTGCATGAATATACATTCAAGTGAACGAGGGACCTTAGATTCCCAATGGAGCAATCGATTTTCACCAAATGAGCACAATGTTGAAGAGTCAATCTTTCTAAAGTTGAGCATTTAGGAAAACTTGGTGTTCTAGTTACACCCAAACTATGTTCAAGAGTGAGAACTTTCAATTTCTTTCCCTCCTGCAAAAGTGAGTGACCCACGGGGCAAACGGTTAATTGCAAAAGTATTGCAAGTCAGAGAGGCCAAAACCATTTCGATTCTTTCTTAAACTAAGACAGTTTTTCTGCTATAGGTTGATGCTGACATACCTTTATTAGGCTTTCTACCAAACCATCTGTGATTTGATCTCCACAAAGCTCTGCCACGACTAGATTCTCCAAACACAAATTGGTTGCTCTTAAAACTTGAGGAGATAGCCAAGAAGGATAATCCAAGTAACACCAGCGAATCCATTTCAATTCTGAAAGACAACCTGTGAAGTCCCCTTGCAGCATACGTCTTTTAACCAAAGGAGCCACAGATGTCAAAAGCGTCTAATCTCATTAGCAGTAATGATAACATGAGCATCTTCCCAAATTTCTCCTTGCAATTTGAGTGCTTGAACATTTTTCTTACTTTGCCAATCCAAAAAAACGATGAGGATTTTTCTGTAAAGTTTGTGTTAGATTTCATCTCACTTTACATGTATCATGAAGCAATGATTTTCAAGTAGAAGGCATGCTTTACCTTTGTTGATCTCAATATGTTAAGGGCATCATTGTCATTCCACACCTACTTTGCTTGATTGGGTGCTTCATGTTAAAGAAAACTCCATTACTATTTTGAAGTTGACAAAACATTTCCAAAAGTACAGTCTGAAGACTTGCAGACTCAAGAGTTATGATATGAAAAACTCCAGACTCTTTTGTCAAAATCTGAAGACCGCGAAACTTTAGTCTAAAAAGTTTGCCCTCACTGACAATTTTCCAGACCGAAAAATGAAGACTTATCCAGATGCAGGGTTATCTTCAAGATTTCGATTCATATGGTTTATGGATGACCTTATGGCTAGATATAGCACCTACTTGATTGATTAACTTTATCGGATCAATTTTGACTTAAGGATCTTTTGAAAGGCAAGTAAACTTGAAGGGTTCTACTTATGGAAACCAAAAATCTTGATTATATGGGCGAACAAGATTGACGGGCTTTTATCACATCTCATCTAATGACTCGAGATCACCTTGATTGATTCTGTCCAATGGGTAGATTGGAAGAACTCCTTTGGAAAATGTCAACAGTCGTGAAGGCATGAAGGAGTATATATAAGGACTCGTTAGTTGTTCGAAAGTGTGCGTGAAAGAAAATTTTCAAAGTCTGAAACTTTCCAGTTCCTTTCCGTTTCGATTATTGAGCTCAAAGTTGTAAATAAAGGAGAGAAACTCTTGTGAGATTGTGTAGAGACTCATCACTAAGAAAGTCGAAGATCACAAGTTGTAAAATCTCTTTTGATTCATAGTGGAATCCAACCAGTAGGCTGTCGGCATGAAAGTGTGGATGTAGGCTTGATCTAAGCCGAACAACTATAAACTTTTTGTATTCTAATTCTTTTTCCTTGAACTCGTTACTTTCATTCGTATATTTGCATATTCATTTAAAGCTGATTACATTCTTAGTCTATCATTTTCTAAAAGTAAATTACTTCTACTAAGTTTTGTGAAAAACTTTATTTACACCTATTCACCCCCTCTAGGTGTTTGCACTAGCCCTTTCAATTGGTATAAGAGCTTGTGTGTTTATTTATTGAAGTGTTGTTGCTTCTTAAGCTAAAGTTCTATGGTTAGTATTTTGGCTCTAGGATTGGTTGAAAGCCAAAGCAACACCAGACATTCTTACTTTGATGGGAAGGAGTACAATGTATGGAAAAACAAGATGAAGACATTCCTGATATCGAAAGATCCATTGGAATTGGGATGTGGTAGAAAAAATGGATCATTCCCAAAACTACATCAACCTCAGAAAGAAGAAAGGAAGTTGCAGATGCTAGCAAAATGACACAAGCAAAAATAACCAAAAGACAAGCTCTTGATGCTAAAGCTATCTACTCTTTATAATGTACTTTATCTCCTACTGAGTATAACATAATTTCATCTTGTGAAACAGTAAAAGAAGTCTGGGACATGTTGCATGTTACTTATGAATGAACTGATCGAGTTAAAGAAACAAAAATAAATATACTACTCGGACAGTATAAAGCTTTCAAGATGAAGCTAGGAGAATCCATCATTGACATGTTCAGTCATTTCATGGAGATTGTAAACGGTATGGTAAATCAAGGACAGCCAATCTCAAGACAAATGAAGGTCAATAAATTGCTGTGTGGACTCTCCAAAGACTGGAATCACATTAGGACTTCAATTAGAGAAACCCAGAGGATCATGCCTCTTACAGTAGATGAATTAGTTGGCATACTTCAATCATATGAAGTAGAGCAAATCAATGAGGAAGAAGATTCCAAATGTAAGAAGTCGATTGCCTTAAAATCTAACGATAGTTTTGATATTACAGATTCAGAAGACAACTTGGACGATGTAGAGCTAGCACTCATGGTTCCAGAAGTTGAACATGAAATGAAGAATGTTTAACTGGAAAAAGAAGAGCACTCAAAGATTTCAGAAGAAATCAAATGAGGACAATGAAATCAACAAATATGTGATTTGCTTTGAATGTAAGAAAAATAGGCACATTAGACCCAACTGTCCTATGTTGAAGAAAAATGAAAGAAAAACAGAGAAATTCAAAAAGGCTCTCAAAGCAGAGACATGGAGTGATACAGAATGCGAATAAAGTGATGAAGAATATGCCAACATATGTCTAATGGCAAATTCAGAATCAGATTCAGACTCTGAAACAAATTCAGGCTCAGATTCAGATAAGGAAGTTGAGGTTAGCAATTTGAAAATTCCAGTTAAAGTCCCGAAATATATAGATGAACTTTGTCTTAATCTCAAAACATCTCTTAAAAGGATTTCCAAGTTGAAGAGGGAGAATTCTAGACTGAAGCAACATGAGACTTCTTGGAAAGAAAATTTTGAAAATCTAGATAAAACTTTTGTTGATTTGAAAGAAAACACAGACTCTCTTTCGAAGGAAAATGCATTTTTGAAAGGAGACATTTCAAATATCACAAAAAGGTTTTCAAAATGTAAACTTTCTTGCAAACTTTTACTAGGGAGTGAGCTGTTATTGTTACTGGGTTACTTTGCTGTCCTGTTTGCTAAATTTTCCTATCTTGATTGTACTTTCGTGATGATCTTGATGCAGTCGAGCATGGCACTGGTCCGAGAGGAATCTCATGCCAAGGAGGTGGTTGATGGAGAAGGTCGTCAGGAGAGTGGTAAGATGAGTAAAGTAGCCAAACTGGACATACAAAGTAAGTCTTTATTGTATTCCAATTGCTGATCTCTCTGATTAGAAGCGGTTGGATGCATTTCTGATCTTCCTGTCATCTTCCGGATAGAAATCTAGATGAGAAATTGCTGCGAGATGCATAGAGAATTATCGTTTGAGTGGTAAAAATGACTCACTGACTGTTCTATGATTTTCCTGTGAAGCAATTCCACTAATAACATGATTTAGGCTTTTCATGTTGTTTCGGATAGTATGGATCACAAAAAGATGCAGATTTTCAATGATGTGGCTTGGACATAATTTTTTCCTTGAATCTTGGAATATGCGGTGAATGGCAACTTGCATGTCAAAGGAGGACAATGAAGATACCTGTCATGTGAAACTTGTATGAGATGAAGACGCGACAGATTGCAATGTAATTCTTTGATATTGCTCCTTGCTGAACAGGTCAGGGAAGAGCTGGAGCGTGCTAAATCTGACTTGGCTGAATACTGTTGAAGGTCAATAAATTTAATTTGGTTTGTTAGCTGTAGCTCATCTGCATCAACTGATTCTTGTAGGAGAATTTCTGTGTGTATCGTCTTGACAACTAGAAATATCATGGAGTATCATAAGCCATCAGTCCATAATTCTGTTCAGCAAAGTGTAATACCTGCACATACATTATTCTGTCAATCACTGAAAGGACGTTGCATTTAGAGATGGCTGCTAATTAACTTGCTTCTGTTATCAATGGACTGGATAAATATGTATTGCAGATTTGCGTTGACTTTTCTATGTTGCGTTACATTAAAGGAATGCATTTGATTAGTCTGGTAGACTGATATCCATCTTTTTATACTGTAATCAAGTCTGACATTTGTATGAAGTAGTAACTAAAATGTTACTTATGGATATTTGTCTATTTGTTGCAAATAAGTCCACAAGACAGCCCTTGTTCAAGGTGTCAGTTTTTTATGGTGTAGTTGCATTGGGGATGCTCTCAAAGATGTAGTACAGCAGGTATTCTCAACAGAGAATGCTGTTAAAAAACCGGTAAGATAAACAAAGTTCATTGAAATTACACTTTTCTCAGACATATCCCTTCTGATTCACTTTCTTTTGAAAGGTCTCCAACTTTGGCAATTCTGCTGTTGGCGTTATTTGCCACACAGAAGCAATGGGGCTTGCAAACATTCACTCTCCCCACATTGCAAGGTACAAATGCACATACCTAGTTTGTCTCTCTTTGTAGCTACTTTTCCAATTTCCCGCTTCTGTACTCGTTCCTATTTCTAATGGTTGTTTTCTCGAGAGAATGCAGGGCTATTGGTAAATCTACCGTGAAGAATGATGCAAGAAACTTACAGCTTCAACTTCGAAACATACTGTCACTTCCTCTATTTACTGGAAAGAAACTAGAAGGAGAGGGTGGCACTCGCATTTCCATTGCCTTGATCGATGTGGATACAGGGGTTGTCATTACATCAGGGCCAGAAGCCTCCATCAAGTTGGACGTCGTTGTGCTTGAAGGTGACTTCAACAGAGATGATGAGGAAAATTGGGCTCCAGAAGAGTTTGATAGCTACTTGGTTAAAGAACGAGAAGGAAAGAGGCCGTTTTTGACAGGAAATCTCCAAGTAAAGCTCAAGGTAGGTGTTGGGAAGTTGGGAGATATGATATTTACCGACAATTTCAGTTGGAATAGGAGCAAAAGTTTCAGGATAGGGCTTAAAGTGTGTTGGAAATGGTGATCCATTTTCTAGAATTTCCTAGAGTTGATAAACTTCTAGAATTCTCTAGAATTCCCTAGATGAATTTTCTAGAAGAAAGAAGAAAACATTTTCTAGAAGAAAGAGGAAAATGTCCAACATGTAAGAGAAGTCTCTAGAATTGTCTACAAGCTCATGTGTCTAAAAGGCTCATGTGTCTAGAAGTTTTGTCTTATGTTAGAGAAGTCTAGAGACTTCCTCCACCAACTTTGGCAGCTATATAAAGGAGCAAGTGTTCCATATTTTGGGTAAGGGAGCTAACCATAAAAACCACACATTATATTCCCTCACCAACACTTCAACTATTGTAAAATTATTTTCATAAACTAGTGAAACTATCGTTGTCCCATAAACCTTCTCAAAATATCCTATCATTGTCTCTTGTCTATCCTCTATCAAATATAAACTATACCATGCTTCCGTGCTCAATTAAATTTTTTAACATGATATCAGAGCTAGGCATATCGGATGGTTATGGGTGTTTGTTCTCATCATCCTCAACTAAAAAGGTCAGAGCCCGAGCGAGAGCTAACAGAGCTAGAGTCGGAGCTAGAGTCAGAATTAAAGGCCAGAGCCCGAGCGAGAGCCAACAGAGCCGGAGCCGGAGCCAGAGCCAGAACCAAAGCCGAAGCTAGAGCCAGAGCCTACGAGAGTCAGAGCCAGAGCCCGAGCTAACAACTTTGATGCCTCGAGACATATGGGACATCGTTGAAGAAAATTCATTATGTACGCGACAAAAGGATACAAGGGATTATGGAATGAAGACGGACTAAAAGACATGGGACAAACTAAAATATCTGAAGTATCCCGAAAATGGATCAGGGGGAATGTTGGAAATGGTGATCCATTTTCTAGAATTTCCTAGAGTTGGTAAACTTCTAGAATTCTCTAGAATTCCCTAAATGAATTTTCTAGAAGAAAGAAGAAAACATTTTCTAGAAGAAAGAGGAAAATGTCCAACATGTAAGAGAAGTCTCTAGAATTGTCTACAAGCTCATGTGTCTAGAAGGCTCATGTGTCTAGAAGTTTCATCTTATGTTAGAGAAGTCTAGAGACTTCCTCCACCAATTTTGGCAGCTATATAAAGGAGTAAGTGCTCCATATTTTGGGTAAGGGAGCTAACCATAAAAACCACACATCATGCTCCCTCACCAACACTTCAACTATTGTAAAATTATTTTCATAAACTAGTGAAACTATCATTATCCTATGAACCTTCTCAAAATATACTATCCTTGTCCCTTGTGCATCCTCTATCAAATATAAACTATACCATACTTCTGCGCTCAATTAAATTTTTTAACAAAGTGGCATCGCGTTATGGTGGGAATACACAAATTTGAGAAGCCAAAACAGATGCCTTTTCCGTCAAGGAGCATAGGGGACAAGGTATAATTTTTACGGTATTGCATAAAATGGTTTTGGACTGCTGCAGGGACGGGCTATAATTTTTACAGCATTGCATAAAATGGTTTCGGACTTCTGCACTTTTCAAAAAGTGTAATCAAATTATAAAACTTATTAAATTGGTGTAGTCGGGTCCTTATATTAGCTCCGTTCGATTTGTCTAATGGAAAAATTTGAAGTAGTTTTATTTATTTATTTATTTATTTATTTATTACAATCTTAATAACAAGCGCCACATCAGAACTAAACTTGCAGGTTTAAAAGGAGAAAAGAAAAGAAAAATTAAAATTTAAAAAAGAGAAAAAAAAGGATAAAGAATAAAAGAGTGTTAAAAATATAAAACTACCGGTTCAACTGCATCGCCGCCACCGCTTCCGCAACACCCACCCACCACCCCCCCCCCCCCCAAAACCCACCGAAGAGCTCGTGGACATGGCCGCTCGAGCTTCATTTCATGGAATTGTAATAGTCAAGATGCTCAACATCAGTGAAAGATTTTTCTATTATGGATCCTTTCCAGAAGGGGTTTGAATGCCTATCAGATGTTTGCTGCTACTCATTAATCTAATAGCAACTGAGACCTTACAGTCTTTGTTATCTTCACCTTGCAGGACTAACCCAAAAGCAATTGAAGAGTTTCGGCTCAATCTGGGTTTGAATCTGTTTCAGTTAGGAGAGAATTTTTAGTTGCACTATCTTAGCGTTTCATCTTCTATCCGCTTTACAGCATACAAGAAACACTATCCACCAGCATCTGACGATGAGGTCTGGAGATTGGAAAGTATTGCAAAGGATGGATCATTTCACAAGCGGCTGATTGAAGCAGGAATACATAACGTCGAACAGTTTTTACGACAACTCTTCGGGGACTCTGAGAAACTGAGAAATGTGAGATTTTGCACATGGTTCTCAATTTGGATTGAACTCCCTGAACCAAGAAGAGTATTATTATGTTTGTCGCAGATTCTTGGAAAGGGCATGAGAGAGGAGAAGTGGAAAGCCCTCCTAGATCGTGCGAAAACTTGCACTTCGAATGGGAAACTCTTACACGATTTTGAAAATGATCGCGGTGTTATATTCAACAGCATTGGTCAAGTCAGTGGCCTAACTGCGGGCGGGGTGCATTATGCTGCTGACATAATTTCTCCCCATCAGAAGGTAACTGGGAAATACAACCTTTTCTGGTATTTGCCATGCAATCTGCAAGGGACAATCCCTGACCTCAGATCATAAGTTAAAATTTTATCTACATTGTCAATATAGCATGGGCATGATAGTTAATCAGATAGCTGTTTATCTACATTGTCAATATAGCGTAGGCATGATAGTTAATCAGATAGCTATTTCTAAGAATTCGGTGCATTCAATTATGTTGAATTAGTGATTATTTTCTATCAATTATCGCAATTTCGAGTTCCTAAGGTGGTGTCTCTGATGCTAAGCTGTTTTAATCACCTTTGCAAATGCCAGGGGAAAAGCAAAAACAAACACAAAATAGAGTTTCTCTGATGATAATTTTCTACTTTTTTTTATAGGTAAAAGAAAAGGGCACAAAAGGGGGGCAAAGCCATGTAGAGAAAAGCTTAGCCCCAAAAGAGCTCATTTACAATACAAATCATCTACAATGTTGTTTAAAGCATTTACATGCACATATAACTTTCCATTATACCGAAGTCTCAGAATAGAGTTTTCCTGGCAACATCCAGCTGACAATCATCCATTTTAGTCTCCTAATGACACTATGTCCCGTCTCCACTAAAAAAATTTATCACCATTCTCTTGTCTCCATCATTCAGCCCCCTGACAGTCCAAGACCTAATATTGACCTTTATATAAACAATGAAGAGTCCTTTCCACTGCTACCACTCACAACCTCCTTCTTCTGTCGGGAGTTTTATCATTATTGGTGGAACACTGAAGGCGTTTCAATTCGTTGATTTTTTTCAAGGACTTAAAATGCTCAGGGCCATCATTTCCATTCTCAAGCTCCTCGAAAAGACTCATGGCTGTATCTTGGAACGCTCGCAAGGAGACTCCAAGGATCTGGCCAACAGCCTTGATATTGTTAAGCACCCAAAAGGAGACATCCTCCTCACTGTTTACCTCCAAACGATGCAACAGTGGAACTGATAAAAAGAGAATCTTGCCTCATCAATCCCCATCAGCACCAAGACCAATGAATCTCCATCCACATCCAATTCAAACTCCTCCAAAGGCTGTCCTCTTCTTTTACTCTCACCCCTTGAGAAGACATCACCAGAAGCACCCTCTGTGGGGCCACAGCCACCGTCCGCAACATGAGGAGTGCAGTTAGCAGCTTAGGAGCACTGTATGCTCATACAGAGTTCTAAGTTTTTGACTCATTCACCATGTTATGGTACTTTCAAGTCGAGATGCTTTTTGTTGCCTTCATCAACTTCTGTGAACTTGATGTCCATGATTTTCCTTATTGGTATTTTGACCACCAACTTTGCATCTTCCTACCTTGTTTGATCTGTCTGAGAAAAAAAGGGAACATATAAGACACATCTTCTTAGTGCCTTTGACATCCATATGAGTGCAGCGTGAATTATTTGAGTCACCTAGTGTGTAAGATAACCCTGATAAAGCGACTGGTTGAGGAAGTAGTAATTTTCAAGTCTTCCAGGTCTGTGCAGATAAATTGGTGAAAAAGGCCTATGAGAATTGGAATGATGTCACACCATACGAAGCTGAGGCTTCTTCAAGTTCCATGTCAGAGAAGATCTCGCGTTCTTTTCCGTGTGAAGTTCTAGGAGATCAACAATGCCGCCATCCAGCTCATAACAATACGCCTCCAGCGAGATTGGGCAGTGATGTTGGTTTGAAAGTACCTCCGAGAACTTCAGCATCCACAGTGGAAGGTATGTGCTCTAATTGACTACGAGGAAAAGAAAAAGTTGCCTATAATTAAACACTAGCTGAGATGTAGCCACTTTTTTCTTTTTAGATCATCAAAGTGACATGTTGCAACTAAAACCTTTCACAGTAGTGTACATCTTTGGGAGGGAAATATACTGACTTCCAATGATATAGGTTTGGAGGTGATTAAAATCAACTGTTCCATAAATAGCATACAGTCAGTCAAGAATATGATGAAATATTTTATGAGGGAGGAGCATTATTGTCTATTCTCGTTTCTCATGAAGTATGTGATTGCAATGCCCTAATTATTGGTTCTTCAGATGGGTTTTGGGAACTAAATCTATTTAGCTGAACTGTCTGTATAAATCACAACATTAGGAACTTATGGACTCCACGTTGATCCCACACCTAGGAGACTTGCCTTTCCTGGCTTGCCACATTTCTATTATGGGCTTCATCAATCGGATACTAATTTATGTTTAATCTCTCTCTTCAGGAAATCGGGGCATTACTGCTGCTCAATTGCTAATACAATCACAAAGTCTCAATCCCCAAAATGCCACTTTGAACCAAATGGAGCCTTCAGCAGATACAAATGTACGGCCATTAGGACAACCGTACCGGTCAACATCAGGCTTTCCAGCTTTAAGTACGTTGAAATTTCTCCTCCAATGTCAATTTCTTAGCGGCATAATATTGTTTATCCTGTCCTGTGGAAAAATTGAGAAGAAAGATTGGGACTTCCACACTAAAGATATGCAGAATGAATTTTCACTGTGATGATATATGTGGTGCGAATATAACTTGCTGGAACAAAAGTAGATTGTTGTCATGTCTTCAGCTTTGGTCTAGGGTTATCATCCCATTTCATCGGACAGATTCACGCTTGTGCAAGGAAGAGTAGGAATTGCATCAGCTCAGCTCTTCTCCTTAAGGAACGCAGTTTTGTCCTTTTTCTTTCTTTTGCCCAGAAATGCACAAAGAGCAACCATAGAGAGTGCCAAAAAAACACTCAACACCTGACCACATTAGGAACCCATTTAATGAGTTTAAAAGAGGGATATTTTTGTGATATCTCTATTATCAATCCCATTTGGGAACTAAACAGGTAAATGTGAAGCGGGCTGAATTGAAAGGGTAAATCATTTGGCATCTCAAGTCTAATACTTGACTCAATTTTGTCACGCTGGTAAGCTCTTTTTAGGATTTTGATTGGGTCTAGTCAACTTACCAAATGTTGTAACTGCATACAAAGAGAGTTATGTAGGTGTTTTATAAGATATTACTTTGTGATTATTTCTCTGCAACAGTTACATTATCTCACTTATTTGATGGTAAGGACTGATCGAAATGTAATTTCCATGACCAATGCATCTAACATATCGGGAAACGTGCAGTGGACATAGTGATAGCCTCATTAGTACTATAACGTTCACTAAATATTCATCTATGGTCATGAGAAATTAGCAATCATGGCGTGTGAAGTGTGGTCACATTCTAATATTATCTGTATTGCTCTTTAGATACCGAAGACGACAAGTATGGTTGCGAACAGTTCTTTGAGGGCCTGAATCTTGTGGCTGCTGATCAAACACTACTTGCTCCCGGAGAACCTTTTGGGATTTGACATTCAGGGCATTGGCCACGGAGACTTACTATTTATCTCAATAGCTTTAGTGTTTATTATGAATTTCCAAATCGAAGTATGAATGCTATTTATCTCAATAGCTTGAGGTGAGTCATGTGTATTATGAGTTTCTAAATCAAAGTATGAACACTATGCTTGCTTGTTGGTGTAATTCACACATCCTGGTACAACCGGTTCTATCTCTGTTTGTCATTCTAGTTCTACCATGCCATGGGCTCAGAAAGGATTGAATTTTTGGACCAAATTACTGGCGATCACTGTTTTTACTAGATTAGTGTCCTTATAGATGGATCGGCTTCCATGCATCTGTTGAAAGGGAGGGATCCGACGTATGTGGCTTGGGGTTGAAAGTACCGACATTTTAAACCCTCGATATGGTTTTCTCGAGAGATTCTTAAAGCCATTACGGTTAACTTCTTTCAGAACTCCAAAAAAAAAAAAAAAACAAAAAAAAAACAAAAAAACAAACAAAAACAAAACAAAATTGAATGCCCATTATAGGGTATTGTATTTAAGTCCCATTTGGTTCAACCTTGGGGAAATGGACGCCATTTCCCCAAGTATCTTTTAGTGAATAGGCATTTTGTAAAGGCAAGTATGTTTGGAAACTCAATTTTTGTGTGTATTTTACAAAGCAACTCTGAGGCGAAAAGAAAAAGGAAAAAAAGAAAAGAAAAGAAAAGGAAGGAGGAGATGCAGTTGAAAATCGTGGGGGAGCGGCTGGTGGCGGTGGCGCTAGTGGTGGTGCGGAGGCAGCTGGTGGTGGTGGCGATGGTGAAGAGGCGGCTCGCTTGAGGTCCTGAGGTCCACGACCTCAGGCAACGCCCTGGGTCGCTTGACCTTAGGCGCAACCTCAGGCGGCATCGCGTGAGTCACACAACCCAAGCGACGCTCAAGGTCGCCTGACCTCAAGCCAAGCTTCCCAACAGCCAGATTTGGTCACTCGTGGCTGAGCGCCGGCCACCAGCTGAGCTTTGCATTGGACTTGAAGAAGACGATGAATAGTAGAGAAAGAGAGCAAAATGGGTAAATATGATTATCAGTAAGGGCAATATTTAAAAAAAAAATTCATTAATCCTTAAACTAGTATTATGAAAATGCTAAAAGCTCAAACTAGGTTCAGACCTACTTTGGTTAGACTATCAGCATTTCAAATGCTAGCATTTTACAAATGAAGAGTAAAAAATGTGAACCAAATGCAAAAAATTAAAGCCAAACCAAAGGGAGCCTCAGTTTGAATATACATGGAGTTGCCTCTAGAAAATTTTGCAAGCTAGGCAAATTGAATACTATTATGAGAGAATTAGATAGTCGGTAATGCCCCACTAGCACAACAAAATTACGATTTATGGACGTGGATTCATGATTAAGGCTTGGTTTGTTTCGTCAACCAAATTTTCCGCTGTTTGGCTCAAAGAGAATGAACGGATCAAGAAAATAATTTCCGTCAACCGGGAAAAACCCTTCAAAATATGAGAAAATGGATGGAAATCATTTTCTTTTTCCCCGCGTTCTGAGACAAAGCCTCCTCCCCCTTCATTGCCTTATCGCTCATCTCTCTCCGCCTCGAGAGCTCCTCCTCCTTGTGCCCCGGCCTTCTCTTCAGCGATCTCCTCAGCTCGAGAGGAGTCCACGTGGACGAGGCGTAGCCCCGGCTCGGCAGCGAGGGCGGAGTCGATGGCGCGGTCGGCAGAGGACGAACTGGTAGGGGGGGAAGCGGCGCGGGGGAGGAAGGCGAGGGAGCGGAGGAGGATGGCGGAGGCGGAGTCCATGGTGTGGCGGCTGAGGGGGACGTGCTCGACCGATGCTGTTGAGGGTGACGACGAGGGGTCGGGCTGGTGATGCACCACCGGGAGGGAAGACCTGGTCGTTATCGCGGCGGCGGTGGTTGGCGGGGGCTAGTGAAATTAGGGTTTAGTGCTCGAGGATTTGGGGCATTTTTCAGGCCGAGGAAGACGGTGGTGGTTGTTCGGATCTTGCTCGAAGCAAAAGCGTTCGGGCGCAGAGAGGGTTGGGTGTGGAGCTGCTTTTGAACCAAAAGCTTTCGCGGAAAAATAATAATAATAAAATAACATTTAATCTTTCAATTATATATGTACGCTTCAATACATGGGATGACATCTCAACCGGACAATAGAATCTGTTTTTTTTTTTTCTACGCTCACATTTACTCTCATGACACGAAAATTCCAAATTCATTACATTTATCTAAAATGTATTTTCATGTCACAAAAAATTTCAAATTGATACGTTCATACCAAATTTATCCCAAATTATCAATTTTTGAGATTTTTTGTTATATAAAAGTCAATTTGGGATAAATATGATATGAATATATTAATTTAAGCTTTTTTGTAATGCAAAAATTAATTTAGCATAAATCTGTCATTTTTGGATTTTTTGTGATACTAATGTTTAGATTTTTTGTAATGATTAAAATTAATTTAGCACAAAAATTCAGACCATTTCCATGCAATGCACGCGTACTGCAATTTTTAATCATTACTAGTATGAAAAGTTTTGGAAGGTAGCTTATACATAAGACCTCAAACAACAATGAAGCATGCATGCAAGTGACATTTCGGAGAAACTTCCTTGATCCACAATCACCACTTCTCATATATTGACCAAATGTCCTCCATTATTAGAGTGACATGAAAGATTATGGATGGAATTCGCCCGAACTTACTATCAACACGACTGACTCATAGTGAAACGTTGGAAGTAAAAAAAAGAAAAAGCATGACCAAAGTTTAGAGACAAAATGAAACGTTAAATAGGACATGAAGATATTGACGCTTGACTTTGACAAAAATCCCACAATTATCGGTGGTAACTGTTAGAAGGAAGTCGGTGGAATAAGTATACTAATGGTGCCATAAGTTGTGTACAACGCTCACTTTGGTGCCAAAAGTTTCCGTCGGATCACTTAAGTGCCAAATTGGAGGAAAAACGATCACTTTGGTGTCATCGACGACATATTCCAGCCAAAATGATTACGTGACTTTTATATTTAAAAAAAATAAATAAATCGAGAAGCCTTTTAAACGACGTTATTTTTCGTCTTCCTTAAGAAAACGACGTCGTTTTGCCGTCCTACGTGGATAGCTTCACAAAAACGACGCCATTTTATTTTATTTTATTTGGAGATTGAAATTAGGGTTTTTTTGTCCGCCATTGCTCGTCCACCGTCGCTTAGCCGCCATCCCTTGGCCACCGTCACTTGGCCACCGTCCCTCGGCCACCATCGCTCAGCCACCATCCCTTGACCTCCATTGTAGTTGCTTACCACAACAAGACAAAAGAAAAAAAAAACGAACTGAAAATCTGGAGAGAGAGGGAGGTGTCGACGATGAGGGCGAAGGAGGGGATGACGGGGCCACAGCCGTTGCCTTTGTAGTAGCAAGCTTCGCCGACAACCTCCGTGGCGTTCTAGATCTTCGCGGCTACCATTGGCCGAATCACTTGTGCTTCTAGAGATTCTTCGAGCTCGCGTTTCCTTTGCAACCAACGATATTCCTTGGGAGAAGGCGGTGGTGGGGCTGAGATTCGGGGATTTGAAAGGTTGATAAGGTGATTGAAAATGGGGGAAAACTACTAGGAGAGGGCGGAGGCGAATGCGTGGTTTCTTTTCTGGAAAATTATTGGTGTTGCTGGTTCTGCGCTGCTGGTGTTGTTGGTTCGGCGCTGTTGGTGTTGCTGGATCTGTTCAGGGAAGAAGATGAATCTACTTGGGGAAGAAGACGACATAAAATGATGTCGCTTGGGGATTTAGGGTTTTGAATTTGGGGAAAAGACACAAAACGGCGTCGTTTTGGTGTTAGGATGCTAAAACGACGTCGTTTGAAGGCTTAAGTGATCCAATGGAAACTCTGGCGAGCCACATCAACATAATAAATTAATAAAAAAAAGGCCATGTCAGATTTCCGGCCGATCAGACTGGCGTTGGCACCAAAGTGAACGTTTTTCAATTTTTTTGGCACTTAAATGATCCGATGAAACTTTTGGCACCAAAGTGAGTACCGTACACAACTTATGGCACCATTAGTGTACTTATCCCGAAGTTGGTGGAAGACGACTTACCTCTATCTGATGCGCAGTCAACAATTTACACGGAACGATCGTTGAATTGCGAATGAACCACGAACAAAATTACTTCACGTTGGTATGAATGCAATCACGAGGAAAACATCTGATTTCCACAACGTAAATGCCAATTGTTTTTGTAAATGAGAAATGGAACGCCTTCTTTTTCTTTTGATGGAAAGGGGAAAAGAAAAATAAGAGGAATTTCCAAGTGTATGTTCTGTCAACTGTACCAACGGTTATCTTTAAAAGACTTTTATACAACTTCCTTCATACCATTTCAAAGGATATCTTTCCATTGTAGCGTATCAAGACATAACGGTGCGTTCTCATTGTACCCCATCATGGACGTACTAATTAAATACAACATCTCCCACTCGGATATAATGGGCTTGATAGTGCTCTGTTAAGAATATAAGGCATTCAACATTCATCAACTTTATATAACAATTCACACTGGTAAGTAAGCTGTGCGACCAATGACTACACCTATACTTGGGAGCTCAAATTATATACCTGTTAGGGATGACATAATGGCTACAACCCTAAAAAGAAATAAACAATTGATATCTCACAATACCCCAAACATATTTTGTTACATCAATCCAAATATACCTATCTTTTAAAGGTTATACTTGACTATTCTCAAAAACACCATGTATTTACAATTATATCTGCAACCACATAAGGCGATATAATTGGTCGACCAGTAAATACATGTAATAGATGTAAAACAGCAATAGTCTTCCTTCGCACTCATGTCTCTCTCCATTTCAGAACAATTGCTTCCCTGGACACGTCCCATAAAGCCTTATCTATTCATAACCGCTGGTAACATGCTAAAGTGGCAACATTGATCTTTTACTTTGAGAACATAGTCGGAAGTAACATGGAGAACAAAATGAGGTAAATTATAAATTACCTCAATGGCTCTCAAGATGAGTAAATAGGGATAATTTTACTCACATTCCCTTGTTGGTCGTACAATGTACATATAGTATAAATTACATGTTATAGTGGATTTCTCTTTCTATAAAAGCGTATGTCATTTATTAAATATATTCACTATACGGATCTTAGCCTAAACATAGTCAGGTGCTTCTCACGTACTCATGTTTAGCTCGAATGCTATATCAACTCGCTTTCTATAACGTACAATTAAGTACTTGCATCCAACATCTTTCAGGCATACATGATTGGGGGACCATCATGTTCGGTCTTATTATGAACAAATCACAAACCTCATCTTGACTCCAATCAAGGTGGCATATGGTTTTATGTACTAAACTTGCTCTATAGCATTTATTTGTATATAACGTCTCATCTCAATGTGCTAACTATAGCACTTAAGATAATTGCTTGTGTGAGTGAGCTAATCATTGCTTGCTGACATACTTTTCAATAATATATGTGTATATGTGCGAGTCTTATAATGGATTTGTACTTATTGATAAAACATCAAGTCACTAATAAACAAACGAGTACAATACATATGTTCAAATATACATAAATCAATGATCCTCTACAATAACACATATCATATTCTACATAATCCTAGTGACATCTTATGGGTAAAAAATATGTCTCTAAGAACAAACTTCGTAAATGGATCAGCATTTATTCTATTGGTTGAAATATATTGTACATCATTTCTTTATGTGTTATTATATCTCTTATGAATTTGTTTTTTATGTTAATATGCTTCGTCCGTCCATGATACTTGGGATCTCTCACATAGGCAATGGCTGCTTGACTATCGCAATAAACTATCACCGATCTTGGAATCTCATTAACAGTAGCTAAATTTTTCAAGAAACGTTTTAGCCATACTGCTTCTTGTACTGCAGTAGAATATGCAATAAATTTTGCCTCCATAGTAGACAAGGCCATGCACTTCCAAGAAATTGCACTTCCATTGAGCAAGAACGCATATCTAGAAGTTAATTTACACTCATTTACGTTTCCACCCCCAATCAGCATTTAAATAGCCTAATAAGCATAAATCATTCCTTTGGTAACAAAGTCAATAGTCTATGGTGTCTTTCAAGTATCTCAATATCCTCTTCACTGCTTGCCAGTATGCTTGATCGGAATTTGATTGATATCGACTCACCAATCCCACAACATAACATATGTTGGGTCGAATATACATCATAGCATACATCAAACTTCCGATTGCACTAGCGTAAAAAATAGTTTTCATCACTTTATTTTCTTCTGGAGTCTTAAGACACATCTCAGTACTTAGGCCTTCACCTTGCATGATAGGGGCATTAATGAGATTACAGTGCTGCATATTGAAACGTTCAAGAATTTTCATTATATAAGACTTTTGTGATAAAGTAAGGAGTTTCCTTGATCGATCTCTTTCGATTTTAACTTCTAATATATAAGTAGCTTCTCTCATGTCCTTCATTTCAAAATTAAAGGACAACCATTCTTTTATGGTGATAATCAAAACCTTGTCCTTTCTAGTTAATAGAATATCGTCCACATAAAGTGATAAAATCACAAATTTATCTTCGGACCACTTGACATATGCACAGTGATATTTTTCGATCATCGTGAAACCAAAAGTTGTTATGACTCGATGAAAATAAAGATATTACCATCTAGATGATTGCTTAAGGCCATATATTGAGCGATGGAGCTTGCAAATTTTATGCTATTGACCTTTAGCTATGAAACATATTGGTTGCTTCATATATATTTCCCCATCTAGTTCTCCATTGAGAAATGCCATCTTTACATCCATTTGATGTAATTCAAGGTCCAAATGTGTAACGATGGCTAAGATAAGGCGTATTGAGACAAACCTTATAACTGGTGAAAATGTTTCCTCATATTCTATACTCTCTTGTTGAGCATAACCTTTCGCCATAAGACGAGCCTTATATTTTTCAATGGATCCATCCGCCATTCGCTTAATCTTAAAAACACAAGTCCCAAATGTGATTTGCCCTCATTGACTCAATTCCATTTTCCAAAGCTTTTATCCATTCTTCCTTATCAGATGATGAGAGTCTCTTGAATAGTCTTAGGCTTGGCATCGTCTTTCTGAGCAATCATAAATGCTTACCCTTCAATCTTAAAATGACGACGATGACTACTTTTATGATTACTTTTACGTAATTGAATTTCTCTTAAATTCAGTTTGTCAAGCGATGCAACATTCCCACGAGGTCTTATATGTTGCGGTAAATCTTCATTTCTCTCTATAAAATTAGTAGGTATGTTATCAGGATCTTCTATCTTATATAATTGGAAGTCCTTATCAATCTCACATCTACTAGGAAAATCGTTCTCCAAGAACGTAACATCTCGTGACTCCATTTTGGTCATACTTCCATAAGCTTGTTCACCTATGAACACGTACCATTTGAAGTACTCAAAATATTTTATAAATATACATTTCTTCCCTCTATGACCTAATTTGCCCATATTTGTGGGAAGAATCATGAAGATAAGTTGCACATCCCCATGGACCTAGACTACTTAAGTCTGGTTTCCTACCAGTCCACAATTCATAAGGGGTAGAAATGACTGATTTTGAGGACACTCGGTTAAATATATAAGCAGCAGTCAATAATGCATCTCCCCAATTAGAAATAGGTAAATTTGCTTGCGCCATTATAGACCTAACCATTTCTAATATGATTCTATTTCTTCTCTCAGCTACCCCATTTTGTTGTGGAGTACCAAGAATAGTCAATTGTCGTACAATTCATTTTTCATCATAAAGAGTCTTGAATTACTCCGATAGATATTCATATCTGCGATTAGTTCTCAATGCCTTTATTGTTTTGTTCAACTGATTCTCTACTATCATTATATATTGCCTAAAGTAGTCTAATGCTTCTGACTTATGAGAGATCAAAAAGACATAACCGAAACGCGTGAAGTCATCTATGAAAGTGATGAAATATGAGGCTCAATGCCTCGCCTTCACATTCAAAAGACAACAAATGTCAGAATGTATGAATTACAATGGAAATGCGGCTCTAGTTCCTTTACCAAATGGTTTTCTAGTTGCTTTTCCCGCTAGATAATATTCACATACGAGTAGATTAATATTATTGAGTGACCCTAAAAGATATTCTCTAGGTAATTTTTGCATTCTTTGTAACCCGATATGACCTAATCTAGCATGCCAAGTACTTGCATCAATCTCAACATTACTAGAATATGCAATTAAAGAAAAACAACCATCGACATTAACACTGTATTGATCATAGTCAATGTCTAACACCATACATGACATGAACCATAATAAACTGTTTCAAACAAAATGTCAATACAATCACCATAGAAATTCAATATATAACCTATGTTAAGAAGAACAACTACGGAAACTAAGTTTCGTCGAATATCCAGAGCATAGAGGACATCATATAGGAATAGGCTTCGACCACCACGTAAGATTAATTTTACATGTGCCGATATCATTCACTTCGATTTTTGAGTTATTCCCAACATATATCTATCTTCTTCCAAGCTATATCCGACGATACTCCACAAATACTTCTCGGTCTCTAGTTACGTGGTCTGTTGCTCCTAAGTCTACAGTTCACATTGAATGAGATTCAACAAGAATTACAGTGCTAGAAACAAAAGTATTACTTAAAGTAATGGAGTAATAGGGTACCTCTTTTCGGCTTAGTGCATTTACAAGTAAAGTGACTCATCTTGTCATAATTGTAGCACTTCATATTGGCATTATCTTTCTTCCTACCATGCTTCTTGCGTTGGAAGGTCTTAGTCCTCTTAGGTGCTTAATCAGTCTTCTTCCCTTTATTATTGAATTCACGATTCATTTTGCGATTGAAGCCCGAAACTTTGTGCGAACTTAATTCATTAACATAAGCATGGGTAGAGGATCTTGCAGCCTCGAGGCACTCATCCTCTAATTCCAAATGACGCGTTATATCATCAAAAGTGACAATATTCTCATTATGTGTCATATTGATTTTCATATGCTCTAAATTGTCAGGAAGATACCTTATAATAGCCTAAACTTGTTGCTCATCAGTAAGGGAGTGACCTGCCGACTTCAACTCACAAATTATATTTGACATATCACAAAGATGCTACCTCATTATTACATTTGGACGTTTTCGATATGTGTCAAATTTGATGGTAAGTCTCCTAAACTTAGTAGCGGATGTACCCAAAAATTTATCTTTCAAGGCAACCTACATTGCTTGAGTTTTATTATAACTTTCAAACTCACACATGAGATCATCTTGCATACAGCTCAAGAACATGATGCGAGCAATGTTATTTTTCTTTTTCCAAGCTTGATATACTTTTAGATCTCTCGTGTTAAACTGAAGTTCTGTACTCAGGTTCATCCATGGTGTGGTTGAGGGTTTCCAAAACTTCTTACTCCTCAATGATGTACTGAACCTTCCGGTGCCAAATATCATAATTGTCACCATTCAACTTCTCACTCCTTTTGAGGTCAGCCACAATGGTTTTGGATGCCGAAACCAAAATAAATTCCTATAATACATTGACATAATAAATGCAAAATCAATACTAGGACACTTTTCAGTATAACATACATTTAATTTACAGCAAAAACAAACTAAATTAATGATAATTCAACAAAAGACACAAAAACGAAAGTTCACTATATTCCCAATTAGCTCCTATATACAACTGTTCTATTATCATTAATTAGTTTAATTTACGCAAATTTTAAGTTCTAGGTGAGGACTCCTTCGAATTCTACTAACCTACGAACTCTCACTGGAAAAAAAAAAAATAATTACATGACCTCATTAATTTCTACATCTTTCATTAACACAAAAGCATAGCATGATGTGAACCAACATACAAAAAAAATCATGCTGCAACTACAATCAAAACTGCAATTTAATATGTAACGGAAAAACAAGGATTTCCTACAATTGTTTGAATTTTCTTAGAACTAGAAAATTGCAAGTATACTAAACTATATACATGTTATCATCAAACTAACCTCTACACAGCATATATGATATCATTTTTTATGTAAGCAAGCTATTGTATTTCCAATCCATAAAAAAAATACAAGCTAAAAATGAATAAATGACGCATATATGATATCATTTTTTATGTAAGCAAGCTATTGTATTTCCAAACCATAAAAAAATACAAGCTAAAAATGAATAAACAACGCATTAAACCCCAAAAAATATGCATACTTTGGGTTCCCTACACATTTTTTTTTTGGTAAGAGGGTTCCCTACACATTTTATACCTTTAAAATACTCAAAAATAGAAAATAATCATACCACAATGTAGAGAACATTCATACGAACCAAAAGCCACCAACCACACTCCAATCGGAGCTCGCACACGCCCACACGCGCCAGCGAGCCAGACAATTTCTGGCCGGTCCGACCATTGACTAGTCAACAGTCGAGTCAGGTCACGGTTCAGCCTCGCCGGTCAGCGACCAGCCAGCCAACTACTGTTGGCAGTGACGTCATCGATAACGTCATTGATAACGTCATCTAGCGGTTAACAACCGTTGGATGACGTCATAGTAATGTCAGCATGTGTCAATTTGCCGACGCACGCATGATGCTCACGTGCTGGCATGCCCAGCATGTTAGGCATGTGGAGCCTATGCACAACGGCTTCTGGCTGCGCATTTGGGCATGTCTTGCGTCCTCTAATGGTGCTCGACCCATCGTCGGACTCATCTCAATTTGGTGTCCTAGTAGTTCGATTGTCGATTCTAAGGGAGAACTAGATCAAATCGATTAAATATACTTTTTTATTATTTTTATTTCTTTAAAAAATTGGTGGGTTTAGTTTATTATTTCCAATGAAATAGGAGCTTGTGATTAGATAATAAGATATACAAATTGATGCATAGAATTTGTCTCGAACTCTAAATTTGTTATTGGATATCAACATGGAAATGTGAAAAAGAAAAAAAAAAATAGTAAATGGTTCTTGATCTAGTCCCCGATTCCCAATTAGCCTCCTCTGTCCCTCGAGACCAACAAGGGGTTATCAAACTAGACCATAAACCGATTATCCCTAATAAAAGCAAATCATTTCTTCAAACTTTCCAAATAAAAATTGTCAAACATTTTTACATTTGATCAAGGGCTTTAGAGGCCCAAAGAGCTTTGGGAAAGCCAATTCCCAAATGCATCCTAAAACAATCTCAATAATCTCGTTATGGGGACAAGACATACAAATTCTAAATGACCTATTAAACATTACAACCAAAGAGATGCTGCCGGTCACGGCCGCTACCCGTCGGTCCTTTCATTTGACAGGAGAAGGGAGTGAGCACGGGTGGATCCAAAGTCCGTGCATAAGGAAATGGTATTAATGATAAACGTGCCAGCTGAAAACGGAAAATTGAAGGGACTACTAATGGGTGAATGAATAAGATAAAAGAAGGAGAGTGTTTGGGCTGGCAGTGTTAGGCCGGGAGTGGGCGGTTGGCCTTTAGGGGGACCATTCCATTTTAGATATTGGACGTTGCCCCCACCAAGCCTATCCATTATCTCTCCTCATCTTAGACTTTGGTATTCTATATATAACTTCAAAACTTGTACCGCCGATGGAAAAGAAAAGACGAGGAATCCTTAAGCTATACTAATAACTAACGCTTGCGAAACCTGAGGCCCCGGATAACAGAAGGGAAGGGAAGGCGATGTTCATTCATGAACCTTTAATAAGCGGGTGGATTGATTCGTCCGTCCCATCAGAAGAAAGGAAGAGACCCGCCATAAGAATTGGGGAATTCTTTGCATAGACTAGTCGGGATGATGTCTCAACGGTTGCATGGGATGAGAGAATCCCATGATGGGATGATGGGTGAGCTGAGATATTTATCATATGATGAACCCCTCCTCCTCCCCTCTCCTGCACGAGAATTCTCCAATTTGATTCGTGCGTCTTCTCTACTCTCCTCCCAATAAATGCGGGCTCTATGGAGATGGATGCGCCACCCACCATCCCCTCCCCTCCCCATCTAGAAACTCTCTCCCGTACACGACAGTTCGCCATGCCTACACACGGTTGACCCAAGACCGACTTACGCTGGAAGTTATCCCATCCCCCACCACAAGCTCCCATCTCTGACTTTTTCAAACCATGGACCGAAAGGGAGATGTAGATATTTATTCGTACGCGCTTTTCGTGACGAAATCCCCAGGCTCGGCTCCATGGATTGGAAAGTAAGTCTTGGCCTTTTGTTTTTTTCTCCGTTTTCCCATTGAGATCGCCCCGTCCCCAACGAGCCGATCTCTTCAAATTAAAACACACAAATCCCACCTCGTTTTTTTTTTTTCCCTATTGTTCTTAAATGGGAGAGAAGTCAGTGGCATTAAAAACAATGGTGCTGCTAGTTATTTCTGATATTCGTTTTCAATTCATTCAGCTGAGAAAAACGAGAGAACAATCCAACCATCCAGACAATGTGGAATTCAATCTCTTGATCTCGTCTCGTGTATATAAAAAATTATTTTGGCCAAAAAAATATTCCAAAAAATGGCCAAAACCGTACGGATGTTCACGACCCCGAACCCGTTCTTCCCTTCCATTCGTGTTCGACGATTCAAATTGCATTTATGAGCAATAAACATCCAGACGATGTGGAATTCAATCTCTTGATATTGTGGTAAACGAGAAAATTCATTGAAAACAAGATAAAAATCACGATCGGACTCTGATACCAATGGTGGAAGGAAGTCGGCGAACGATGACTTACCTCTATCCGATGCGCAGTCAACAATTTACACGGAACAATCGTTGAATTGCAGATGAATCACAAACAAAATTACTTCACGTTGGTCTGAATGCAATCACGAGAAAAGCATCCGATTTCCACAGGGTAAATGCCAATTATTCTTATAAAGGATAAATGGAACATCTTCTTTCTCTTTTGATGGAAAGGGGAAAAGAAAAAAGAGAGAAATTTCTGAGCGTACGTTCTGCCAACCGTACCAACGGTTATCTTCAAAAGACTTTTATATAACTCCCTTCATACCCTTTCAAAGAGTGTTTTTCTATCGTAGCATATCAAGATGAAACAGTGCGTTCTCATCGCACCCCATCATGGACATACTAATTAAGTACAATAGTAACAAACACGTAACATATGCTAGATTCAATTTTTAATTATCAATCACCTAATCCCTTTTACTTAAACTTGATGAAAAAGACTTTAATAGAAGTACAAAAAGAAAAAGGGAGGGGGGGGGGGGAGCAGTGATCACACGAATTACTAATTTCTTCATCAAATAGAATGTGAAAGAGCCAATGGAAGAATCAACATACGGTGCACCGAAGGTAATTTTCGATCACCCCTTGTACCGTTTGAAAGTGACATTATTGATGAAGGATCATTTTAATAAAGTTTAATCAGAATAATTTATGAAATGATGATGAGATCAACACTTGGGGATTATAATGAATAAAGTCATGTATCAGGCAACCAAATGTCATTTTTTCAGTGTTTGCTTTTAATTTGCACGAGAAATTAATTTCACTTGGCCATGGAGTCAATGAAAAAATTATAATATTAACAATAAAAATTATAGCTTGCATTAAAGATCTTTGTTCAAGTAGTTGAAATATTATCTAAGATTGAGAGTTCCTATGAAAATGATACATCAAGAATCACTCATCTCTTTGCAAAGAAACCTTGTGCAAAACACAGGTAAGAAAACTAGCGAGTTCTCCTAGTCAAAAGGATTTTAACCGCATACGATACCTGTGGCATTCTAAACCTTTGGAAAATAACAACCTTATGACGAAACCAAGAAACAATAAATCATTTTGACATCATCAATTTGATGAAGAGGCATACTAATTAGCCTCTAACATTCCTTGAACCAATTTGTAGTACATACATTTTCTCAATAGATAACTACAAAACACATTGTTTCATCGTTACAATTTATGAGTTATAGCTACGCTGGATTAGAATCGATTATTCAAAATATTATGTCGCTCGGCACCTAGATGATAATCGATATTCGAGCATGTGACCATTGAAGATATACCGTGAACGTTGAAGGGAAAAATAGCTCAATTATTTAATAGGCAAATGTAGAAAAAAATAAAGAAAAAGAAAAAGTACATGCAGCTTCATAACTCATAAGGTTAAGGGGGCAAATTAGTAAAATTAGAGAGAAGAAAAAACAAAAATTCATCCGACATAAATCTTATTTTGGGAGGAAGCTTATTTCCAAGCGCTTTTGAGCTTTTAAACATAGTGGCCAACATAAATTCTCCAACTACAATGAAGCATGCATGTGTCATGGCCCGAAAGAAGACCGATCCAAGAGGTTCCTAATGGATGGCCGTGACTCCTCCGTGGATCTCAATCGATCAGCCCGTGATACATGCAGGTAACATTTCCCAGAACCTTCCTATGATCCTCAACCACCATTTCTCATATATTGACCAAATGTCCTCCACAATTGGAGTGACTTGAAAGATTATGGACGGAATTCCTCCGAACGAAAATGAGACCTTATATGGCAATTGCATTTCTAATTTTTTCCAATACGGCTTACTTATAGTGAACCGTTAGAAGTAGGAAAAAAAAAAGAGACCAAAGTTATGGCGATTATATATAGGAAAACCGTAAAACAAATGAAGTGTCGATTTCTTAATCAAATGGAATGCGAACGAGCCAAGAAAAGAATTATATATGGTGTGGTATCCGTAAAAAGTCAACTGAAGGCATTTTTCCAGGCCTGTTTGCACCGTTTAGAAGCTGCGCGATTAACTGGAATTTTATGGTGCTTGCACAAAAGATACACCTAGATGATAATCGATATTCGAGCATGTGACCCATTGATTAAAGATCAGGTAGAGAAGATTTACCTTGGTATGTTGTTTGCAAAAATAGCTCAGTTATTTAATAGGCAAAAGCAGAAACAATAAAAAATAAAAAAGAAGTACATACAGCTTCATAGCAGTGATCACATGAATTACTAATTTCTTCATCAAATGGAATGTGAAAGAGCCAATGGAAGAATCAACATACGGTGCACCGAAGGTAATTTTCGATCACCCCTTGTACCGTTTGAAAGTGACATTATTGATGAAGGATCATTTTAACAAAGTTTAATCAGAATAATTTATGAAATGATGATGAGATCAACACTTGGGGATTATAATGAATAAAGTCATGTATCAGGCAACCAAATGTCATTTTTTCAGTGTTTGCTTTTAATTTGCACGAGAAATTAATTTCACTTGGCCATGGAGTCAATGAAAAAATTATAATATTAACAATAAAATTTATAGCTTGCATTAAAGATCTTTGTTCAAGTAGTTGAAATATTATCTAAGATTGAGAGTTCCTATGAAAATGATACATCAAGAATCACTCATCTCTTTGCAAAGAAACCTTGTGCAAAACACAGGTAAGAAAACTAGCGAGTTCTCATAGTCAAAAGGATTTTAACCGCATACGATACCTGTGGCATTCTAAACCTTTGGAAAATAACAACCTTATGACGAAACCAAGAAACAATAAATCATTTTGACATCATCAATTTGATGAAGAGGCATACTAATTAGCCTCTTAACATTCCATGAACCAATTTGTAGTACATACATTTTCTCAATAGATAACTACAAAACACATTCTTTCATCGTTATAATTTATGAGTTATAGCTACGCTGGATTAGAAGCGATTATTCAAAATATTATGTCGCTCGGCACATAGATGATAATCGATATTCGAGCATGTGACCATTGAAGATATACCGTGAACGTTGAAGGGAAAAATAGCTCAATTATTTAATAGGCAAATGTAGAAAAAAATAAAGAAAAAGAAAAAGTACATGCAGCTTCATAACTCATAAGGTTAAGGGGGCAAATTAGTAAAATTAGAGAGAAGAAAAAACAAAAATTCATCCGACATAAATCTTATTTTGGGAGGAAGCTTATTTCCAAGCGCTTTTGAGCTTTTAAACATAGTGGCCAACATAAATTCTCCAACTACAATGAAGCATGCATGTGTCATGGCCCGAAAGAAGACCGATCCAAGAGGTTCCCAATGGACGGCCGTGACTCCTCCGTGGATCCCAATTGATCAGCCCATGATACATGTAGGTAGCATTTCCCAGAACCTTCCTATGATCCTCAACCACCATTTCTCATATATTGACCAAATGTCCTCCACAATTGGAGTAACTTGAAAGATTATGGACGGAATTCCTCCGAACGAAAATGAGACCTCATATGGCAATTACATTTCTAATTTTTTCCAATACGGCTTACTTATAGTGAAACGTTAGAAGTAGGAAAAAGAAAAAGAGACCAAAGTTATGGCGATTATTTATAGGAAAACCGTAAAACAAATGAAGTGTCGATTTCTTAATCAATGGAATGCGAACGAGCCAAGAAAAGAATTATATATGGTGTGGTTTCCGTAAAAAGTCAACTGAAGGCATTTTTCCAGGCCCGTTTGCACCGTTTAGAAGCTGCGCGATTAACTGGAATTTTATGGTGCTTGCACAAAAGCTACACCTAGATGATAATCGATATTCGAGCATGTGACCCATTGATTAAAGATCAGGTAGAGAAGATTTACCTTGGTATGTCGTTTGCAAAAATAGCTCAGTTATTTAATAGGCAAAAGCAGAAACAATAAAAAATAAAAAAGATGTACATACAGCTTCATAGCTCATAAGGTTGAGGGGACAATCTAGCAAAGTTAGAGACAAGAAATAGGAAAAATTCTCAAGCCGGCAATCAAATCCAATGTTCATCAATAAATCGTTTTGGCATCATCAATCGGAAGGAGAGCCATATTAATTTGCCTCCATCATTCCTCGAATGCGCACATATTTTCTCAATAGATAACTATAACACACATTTGATTGTTGTTACAATTTATGTGTAGTAGTCGCGTGTAATTAGCAGTAATCAATTAAAGGGATAATGTGTTGGAAGTGATAAAATTTGTCACAAAAGTGCAATTAAATTCTAAAATTTTCAAAAAACCTAATCAAATCTTAAAAATTGTTAGCATTTTTCGTTTATTAAGTTGAATGGAGTTAATAAAAGAACTTGATTGCATAAATTTGATAAATTTTAAGAATTGATCAAATTATTTTTTAAAGTTTTAAGACTCAATTTAACTATTACGACAAGTTTTAAAATTTTCAGTATATTTATCCTTTAATTGAATTTTTTTCACTTGCTCAAGATATTGGAGCACATGAGCGATCGGGTCAAAAAGAAATTGCACGGGCAGCTTCAAAAGGTTGAGGGGGCAAATTGCTGGAATCTAAGGAAAAAAAAAGGGTAATTCCAAAACCGGCACCCTTTCCCGGAAATGTACTGCACTTTGATGTGCCTACTCCGGAGACGACATTACAAAACGCACCCCGATGACTACAAACTCATTACTTTGAATTTGGGCTTGAGTTCTTATATAAACTGTTCATCGTCTCCTTCATTTCTTTCTGTGCTACAGTTGTTCCCGTTTGTTCAGCAGCCAAATCCTTCCAAGTTCTTGATGAGCTCCACAAAAGCAAAAAAAATCATGTCGACGCAAAAGAGAGCTTTGGCTTCCACTCTTTCAGGTCAAGCAAGTCTACTCAAGAGGCCACGCAGTGCTCGAATGAAGTAAGTTCACTCTTCCCTCTCAGCATTTCGATGCTTGATCGATTAGTTGATGATCGTGTCCGTTTTATCTTTATTTGAGGGACTCTTTTTCATTTTTATTCTTTTTCTCCTTTTTTTTTCCCCTCTCCCTCCTTCCTCCTCCTCTCTTCTCCTCCCTCCTTCTTCCTATGGCTCCGGCGACCAGCCAAAGGGAAGGGTTGGCCGGTCGCCGGACTAAGGCGGCTGGGTGAGCCCTCGTAAGATCCGGCGAGGGTGGCCTCGCCATCATGTCTAGCAAGGCCCTCCTTGCGGATCTGGCGAGGCAAGCTCGCCCGGCCACCTCAGAAGAGGGAGAAAAAAAAAGAGAGAGAAACAAGGAAAAAAAGATAAAATATTATTAAAAAAAGTCGTCAATCCGGCCAATGGTCATGTCAGCGTTGACAAATCAATTTTGATCGAATGAACTGATTTGATATAATTATAAAAGATTTAGGACTTAATTGATAAAAAAATAATTTAAGACTGAATTGATGTAAGGTTTTAGGACTTTTTTTGTAATTTTTCCGAACGAGGATACATGGCAAAGGAAGCATAACGTTGATTAGCTTTTACCTCGTGACAGTTCTAAATCGCTTTCGTTCTGTTTTAAATTCCTTTCGTTCTGTTTTTTGTTCGTGGGATTGTGCTGTGGAATAGATACGAAGCATAAAGACCCCCAATGTTGCCATCTCGACTCTGTTTTGCGATTTCGGCCTGGGCCAATCGCATTATTTCCTCCTGATTCGAATTAAACTTTCTTGGAAACTTTTACATAGGCAGTGAGCTGTTATTGTTACTGGGTTATTTTGGGCCCGTTTGTTTTCGTTTTTTTTTTTTAAACAACTTTTCTGTTTTTTTTTCCTGAAAACAAAAAAAGAACAGAAACGCGTTTAGGTGCGTTTTTGTTCTAAAATTGTTTTTTTGTTCCCAGAAACACATCTGGAATAGAAACAAGAAACAAAAAAAAAGTTGTTTCTTATTTCTGAAACAAAATTTAGAAACACTTTTTTTTTTCTTCTTCTTCTTTTTTCTTTTGTCGGTCGCCGGCCTCGGCTGAGGCTGGCGACTGGTTGACGAGGGCCAGTGGCCTCGCCCAGCCATGGCGAGGCTCGTCGGCCCCCAGCGAGGACGAGCCTCGCCGTAGCTGGGTGAGGGTCGGCCTCGCCTTGGTTGGGCGAGCTCGGGCTCGCCTTGGTTGGGCGAGCTCGAGCTTGCCCAGATCTGGTGAGGCCGAGCTTGCCCAGCGACCGGCGAGGCTCGGCCTCGTCGAGCCACTACTAGGCGACGCCGACCTAGCAGTGGCTCGACGAGGCCGAGCCTTGCCTGCCGCTGGGCGAGCTCGGCCTCGCCAGATCTGGGCGAGCCCGAGCTCACCCAGCCAAGGAGAGGCCGACCTCACATCGGGCTGGGCGAGCTCAATCTCGCCCAAATCCAGTGAGGCCGAGTTCGCCGGATCTGGGTGAGCTTGAGCTCGCCCAACCAAGGCGAGGTCGAGCCTCGCCGGGGGCCGGCGAGCCTCGCCGTGGCTAGGCGAGGCCACTGGCCCTCGTCGGCCGGTCGCCGTCCATGGCCGAGGCTAGCGATCAGCCAAAAGAAGAAAAAAGGAAAAAGAAAAAAGAAAAAATTGAAAAATTGAAAAATACGAAAGAAAATCGAAAAAATAAAATAAAAATATTTTAAAAAATAAAAGAAATAAAAAAAATTATACAAATTTACCAAATGTGTTTCTGTTTATTTTTTATTCCCGGAACAAGTTTACCAAACACGTTTTTTTGTTCAAAAATTGTTCCCCGGAACAGAAACACTTTTTTCTATTTCTGTTTCCTGGAACAATTTTTAAACAGAGACGTTACCAAACGCACCATTTGCTGTCCTGTTTGCCAAGTTGTACCATCTTGATTGTACTTTTGTGCTGACCTGATCTTCACGCAGTCAAACATGGCGTTGGTCCGGGAGAAATCTTGTGCCGAGGAGCTGGTTGACAGAGGAAGATGTCCGGAGAGTGGTAAGATGAGTAAAGTAGCCAACTTGGACATACAAAATGCAGTCTTTATTGTACTTCAATTGCTGATCTCTTCAACTAGGAGCGGTTGGATGCATTTCTGACCTTCCAGTCAGTTTCCGGATAGAAATCCGCATGAGAAATTGCTGCGAGATCTGTAGAAAATTATCGTTTGAGTGGTAAAAATGACCTGCTGACTGTTCTAGGCTTTTCCAGTGAAGCAATTCCACTAAGAACGTGATTTAGGCTTTTCGTGTTGTTTCGGACAGTATGGATCACAAAAAGATCCAGATTTTCAATGAAGTGGCTTGGACATAATTTTTTCCTTGAATCTTGGAAAATGTGGTCAATGACAACTTGCATGTCGATCTTTACCAAAAAAAAAAGACAACGTGCATGTCGAAGGAGAACAATGAAGATACCAGTGATGTGAAACTTGTATGAGATGAAGACGTGGCAGATTGCAATGTAATTCTTTGACATTGCTCTTTGCTGAACAGGTCAGGGAAGAGCTGGAGCGTGCTAAATCTGACTTGGCCAAATACGGTCGAAGGTGAATAAATTTTATTTGGTTTGTTAGCTATAGCTCATCTGCAACAACTGACTCTTCTAGGAGAATTTCCATGTGTATTGTCTTGTCAAGTAGAATTATCATGGAGTATCGTAAGCCATCGGTCCATGATTCTGTTCAGCAAAGTGTAATACCTGCACATACATTATTTTTTAAATCACTGAAAGGGCGTTGCATTTGGAGATGGCTGCTAATTAAACTTTACTTGCTTCTGTTATCAATGTACTGGATAAAACTGTATTCCAGATTTGCGTTGACTTTTCTATGTTGCGTTACATTAAAGGAATGCATTTGATGAGTCTGGTAGACTGGTATCCATCTTTTTATACTGTAATCGGGGATCCTCATGGGGTGCACTCGAAATCGGTCCGATCAGTTTCATCTGCAGCTCTAAGAATCACAGAGAACGAGCCATTGAGAAGCTCGCCTTTCCTATTTATTACAAATAAGTCCACATGACAGCCATTGTTCAAGGTGTCAATTTTCATGGTGTTGTCACATCAGGAATGATCTCCAAGATGTACTGCAACGAATGGATTCAATGGAGAATGCTGTTCAGAAACTGGTAAGATAAACAAAGTTATTGAATTTGCACTTTGTCTCGGACATATCCCTTCTGCCTCATTTTTTTTTTTTTTTTTTGAGGTCTCCAACTTCGGTAATTCTGCTGTTGGCGTTATTTGCCAGGCGGAAGCAGTGGAGCTTGCGAACATTCGCTCTCCCCACCTTGCAAGGTACGAATGCACATTCATTGTTAGTAGTTTGGCTCTCTTTATAGTTACTTTTCCAATTTCCCGCTTCTGTACCCGTTCCTATTTCCAATGGTGGATCTCTCGAGAGAATGCAGGGTTAATGGTAGATCTACAGCGAAGAATGACGCGAGAAACTTATGGCTTCAACTTCAAAACAAACTGTCACTTCCTCTATTTACTGAAAAGAAACTAGAAGGAGAGGGCAGTGCTCGCATTTCCATTGCCTTGATTGATGCGAATACAAGGCATGTTGTTACATCAGGGCCAGAAGCCTCCATCACGTTGGACGTCGTTGTGCTTGAAGGTGACTTCAACAAAGACGATGAGGAAAATTGGGCTCCAGAAGAGTTTGATAGCTACGTGGTTAAAGAGCGAGAAGGAAAGAGGCCGCTTTTGACAGGAAATCTCCAAGTAAAGCTAAAGGCAGGTGTTGGGGAGCTGGGAGACTTGATCTTTACTGACAATTCCAGCTGGAATCGAAGCAAAAGTTTCAGGATAGGGCTCAAAGTGGCATCGCGTGATGGTGAGAATACACGGATCCGAGAAGCAAAAACAGATGCCTTTCCCGTTAGGGAACGTAGGACACTGGGTATGTATAATAACTTTTGCAGTATCGCATTTTTACGGTGAAATCATAAAACTTGTTAAATTGACATGGGAAAGTCCCTATAATAACTATGTTCAATATGTCTAATAAAAAAGACCAAAGTAGTTTTTATTTTTTATTTTTATTACAATCTTAATAGCAAGCACCGCATCAGAAATAAACTTGAAATTTTAAAAGGAAAAAGAAAAAGAAATTAAAATTTTTTTAAAAAAAAAAGAGAAAGAAAAGGATAAGAATAAAAGAGGTTACAAATCTAAATAAGACAAATCGAATTAGTTTTAGGGTGCTAATAATAACCATTTTGGCTAGAAATTGATTTCTGGAAAAGTAGATTTTTCTATTTCTATTTTTAGGAGAATTTTAAAGCAAAAATACCCGTTTGATAACGATACAAAATTTTAATTATAAAAATAGAAATTCGTTTTGATAATGACACAAAATTTCTACGACAGTGGCCGACGAATGGCTGCTGATTGCAGCCGGCGCCGGCGACCAGTGACCAGCGGCGGCAGTGGCTAGTGGCAACCGACGAATGGTGGCAGCAACGACGGCGGTCGGCAATCGGTGGTTGGCGAACAACGGCGGCAGAGGCGATGGCCAACAACTGGCAACTAGCGGACGGTGGTGGCCGTTGGCAACCAGCAAATGGCGGTTGTGGCGGCCGGCAACCAGGGAGGCGATAACCGGCGGATGGTGGTTGGCGGTGACATATGGACGACTGGTAGAAATAGAAAAGTAAAATATTTTTACTTCTGATTTCTTATCTAAATCTATTTCTAAAATTAAAATCTATTTTAAAAATATAAAAATAAAATAATTTTATCAAACGAATTTTTATTTCAAAAATAATTTTGAAATAAAAAAATTATTTCTAGAAAGAAATTTTAATTTATCATACACCCCCTCACTCTCCGCGGGAAAGAGGGGATGTAGTTGGGTGGGTCCTTGGCATACCGAGACTCAACCTCCCTCCCTCCCTCGCGCAAAAGTTGCCGTCTCTCTCTCTCTCTCTCTCTAAGTGACGTCATATCTTCGTCACCGTCGTCATCCGCTACGATTCAGGTAACGGAACGGAAACCTCCCACCCGCTCTTGTCGACTCCGTTCCGATTCCCCCCCTATAAATTCACGCCCTCCTCCCCCTTGCTGACTCAGCTCGCTTCACTTTCGCTCTCCTTTCGCTTCCCTTTTTCCCTCTTTCTCTCCTCCGTCGCGCTCCGTAGCCTCGCTTGCTTGGCTCCTCTTCCCGCCAGCTGCCGGCCGCTCGCAAAGAAAGTGTAGGGGGGCGACGGCGGGTCATACCACGCCTGGTGCCCGTCTGAGCTCCTGATGCTCTGCGAGGGCGACATCAGGGCCGCCAAGCTCGCCCTCGAGAAGGACGGCCTCGTCCTCCCCCACTACCGCGACTCTGCCAAGGTCGTCAGCTACCGGCCGCCGCCGATTGCCGGTCGCCAGCCACCGGACGCATCCCACCACTATTCAAGTGGATAATATTTTGTACCATTTCGAGTTAGAAATGGTACCATGTAAAATGTGGCATCGTCGGATGCCCGTGGGCGTTTTGTATATTGAAAGTTTAGTCTTTTAGTAAAGGGAATAATCGTCATTATTGTACCGCCCAAAGATTATCCTGCCCATACTCTATTACGAGCTGTCAAGGTCTTAGAGAAGAGGTTTGCACGCCTATCGATGTTTGCTGATACTCATTAATCTAATAGCGACTGAGACCTTACTGACTTTGTTCTCTTCATTTTGCAGGATAAAAAACATCATCCGCGTACCGCCTGTATCGGATGATGAAGTCTGGTGGTTGAAGAAGATTGCCAAAGATGGGAAAATCTCACTAAACTGAGTGAAGCTAGAATAAGGGCTTCCTTAGCTAATCTGTCTCAAAATTTCACCTAATAGCTTAGAGATTTTTTAGTTGCACAACAAGTTTTGTTTGGCCTATTGATCTTGGCATTACTGCAATTTCATCCTCTACTCACTTTACAGCATACAAGAAACACTATCCACCGGCATCTGACGATGACGTCTAGAGATTGGAAAGTATCGCGAAGGATGGATCATTTCACAAGAGGCTGGTTGATACAGGAATATGTAAGGTGGAAGAGTTTTTACGACGACTCTCCATGGACTCTGAGAAACTGAGAAACGTGAGATTTTGCAGATGGTTCTCAATTTGGATTGAACTCCCTAAACCAAGAAGAGTAATGACCTGTTTGTTCATTGCAGATCCTTGGCATGACAGAGAAGAAGTGGAAAGCCCTCCTAGATCATGCAAAAACTTGCACTCCGAATGAGAAACTCTATGTGTACTATCAAGATAATGGAAATGATCACGGTGTTATATTCAACAGCGTTGGTCAAGTCAGAGGCCTAACTGCGGGCGGGATGTATTATGCTGCCGACATATTTTCTCCCAAGCAGAAGGTAGCTGGGAAATTTTTCCTTTTCTGGTATTTGCCATGCAATCTGCAAGGGACACCCCCTGACCTCAGATTATCAGTTAAAATTTTATCTACATTGTCAATATAGCGTAGGCATGATAGTTAATCAAATAGCTGTTTCTAAAAATTCGGTGCATTCATTTATGTTGAATTAGTGATTATTTTCTGTTGATGATTGCAATTTCGAGTTCCTAACAGGGAGTCTCTGATGCTAAGCTGTTTTAATCAGCTTTGCAAATGCCAGGGGAAAAGTAAAAACAAACACAAAATAGAGTTTCTCTGATGATACATATATATATATATATATATATATATATATATATATATATATATATATATATATATATATATTATAGGTAAAAGAAAATGGGCACAAAAGGAGGGCAAAGCCATGTAGAGAAAAGCTTAGCACCAAAAGAGCTCATTTACGATAAAAATCATCTACAATGTCGTTTAAAGCATTTACATGCACATATAACTTTCCATTATACCGAAGTCTCAGAATAGAGTTTTCCTGGCAACATCCAGCTGACAATCATCCATTTTAGTCTCCTAATGACACTATGTCCCGTCTCCACTAAAAAAAATTATCACCATTCTCTTGTCTCCATCATTCAGCCCCCTGACAGTCCAAGACCTAATATTGACCTTTATATAAACAATGAAGAGTCCTTTCCACTGCTACCACTCACAACCTCCTTCTTCTGTCGGGAGTTTTATCATTATTGGTGGAACACTGAAGGCGTTTCAATTCGTTGATTTTTTTTCAAGGACTTAAAATGCTCAGGGCCATCATTTCCATTCTCAAGCTCCTCGAAAAGACTCATGGCTGTATCTTGGAACGCTCGCAAGGAGACTCCAAGGATCTGGCCAACAGCCTTGATATTGTTAAGCACCCAAAAGGAGACATCCTCCTCACTGTTTACCTCCAAACGATGCAACAGTGGAACTGATAAAAAGAGAATCTTGCCTCATCAATCCCCATCAGCACCAAGACCAATGAATCTCCATCCACATCCAATTCAAACTCCTCCAAAGGCTGTCCTCTTCTTTTACTCTCACCCCTTGAGAAGACATCACCAGAAGCACCCTCTGTGGGGCCACAGCCACCGTCCGCAACATGAGGAGTGCAGTTAGCAGCTTAGGAGCACTGTATGCTCATACAGAGTTCTAAGTTTTTGACTCATTCACCATGTTATGGTACTTTCAAGTCGAGATGCTTTTTGTTGCCTTCATCAACTTCTGTGAACTTGATGTCCATGATTTTCCTTATTGGTATTTTGACCACCAACTTTGCATCTTCCTACCTTGTTTGATCTGTCTGAGAAAAAAAGGGAACATATAAGACACATCTTCTTAGTGCCTTTGATATCCATATGAGTGCAGCATGAATTATTTGAGTCACCTAGTGTGTAAGATAACCCTGATAAAGCGACTGGTTGAGGAAGTAGTAATTTTCAAGTCTTCCAGGTCTGTGCAGATAAATTGGTGAAAAAGGCCTATGAGAATTGGAATGATGTCACACCATACGAAGCTGAGGCTTCTTCAAGTTCCATGTCAGAGAAGATCTCGTGTTCTTTTCCGTGTGAAGTTCTAGGAGATCAACAATGCCGCCATCCAGCTCATAACAATACGCCTCCAGCGAGATTGGGCAGTGATGTTGGTTTGAAAGTATCTCCGAGAACTTCAGCATCCACAGTGGAAGGTATGTTCTCTAATTGACTACGAGGAAAAGAAAAAGTTGCCTATAATTAAACACTAGCTGAGATGTAGCCACATTTTTTTTTTTTTTTTGTGATTTTAGATCATCAGAGTGATATGTTGCAACTAAAACCTTTCACAGTAGCGTACATCTTTGGGAGGGAAATATACTGGCTTCCAATGATATAGGTTTGGAGGTGATTAAAATCAACTGTTCCATAAATAGCGTACAGTCAATTAAGAATATGATGAAATATTTTATGAGGGAGGAGCATTGTTGTTTATTCTCGTTTCTCACGAAGTATGTGATTGCAATCCCCTAATTATTGGTTCTTCAGGTGGGTTTTGGGACCTAAATCTATTTAGCTGAACTCTGTATAAATCACAACATTAGGAACTTATGGACTCCATGTTGATCCCACACCTAGGAGACTTGCCTTTCTTGGCTTGTCTATATTGGGCTTCATCAATGGGATAATAATTTATTTTTAATCTCTCTCCAGGAAATCAAGGCATTACTGCTGCTCCGTTGCCAATACGATCACAGAGTCTCAATCCCCAAAATGCCACATTGAGCCAAATAGAGCCTTCAGCAGATACAAATGTACAGCCATTAGGACAACCGTACGGGTCAACATCGGGCTTCCCATCTTTAAGTATGTTGAAATTTCTCCCTCCAATGTCAATTTCTTCGCGGCATAACATTGGTTATTCTATCTTGTGGAAAAATTGAGAACAAAAATTGGGACATCCACACTAAAAATATACTTAATGAATTTTCGCTGTGATTATATATGTGGTGTGAATATAACTTGCTGGAACAAAAGTAAATTGTCATCATATCTTCGGCTTTGGTCTAGGGTTATGATCCCATTTCATATCCCATTTCATCGGACAGATTCATGTTTGTGTAATGAAGAGTAGGAATTGTACCAGCTCAATTCTTCTCCTTAAGGAAAACAGTTTTGTCCTTTTTTTCTACCAAGAAAAGGACAAAGAGCAACCATAGAGAGAGTGCTAATAAAAACTCAATACCCCACAACTCCGAAATGGTCAAATTAGCATTTGGAACCCATTTAACGAGTTTAAAAGATGGATATGTTTTTGATATCTGCTATAATCAGCCCCATTTGGGGACTAAACAAGTAAATGTGAAGCTGGCTCAATAGAGAGGCTAAATCATTTGGCATCTCAAGTATGATACAGGACTCAATTTTGTCACACTGATAAACTCTTATTAGGGGTTTGATTGGGTCAATTTTCCGAGAGTTATATATGTGCTCTCTAAGATACTCCTTATGATCATCTCTCAGTAGTAGTTGTATTATCTCATTAATATGAATTATCTGAAGTGTAATTTTCATGGCAAATGCATACTAATTTCTTGGAAAACCTATAAAAGGCATAGTGATGGCCTCATTAGTAGTGTGACATTCAATGATTTCCTCTGTGGTTTCAAAAGCAATAAGCAAACATAGTGTTTGATGTATGGTCCCATCCTAATGTTATTTGTATTGCTCTGCAGATACTGATTATGACTGGATCAATCAGCTACTATTGGATGACTGAGGGCTTGAATTTTGTGGCTATGGATCAAACGCTGCTTGCTTCCAGACAAATCGTGGATCTTCTTTTTTATCTCAACAATGCAAGTCAAGTCATAGTGTATCAAAAGATTGTGACTTCTTGAATTAGCCGATGATTTCTATTCCAATTAATCGAACTTATGCACCATGCTTTTTGGTATCCTTAATTCTAATGCACACATCTGGGTACAGCGGGTTCTATAGCTGGTCTTTACTAGATTACCCTGCTCATAGAGGGGATGATTTGCATGATAGCATGTATCATGATAGAAAATGGTAGCAAAATCAATGGTAAAAGAAGAACACTAAAAATCATTCACCTAATTCATCTCGTTAAGGTAATCAATAAAATATGGAGGTGTGGCTCCATTTGCAGGATTTTTTTTTGAGGTGAATTTGATATTTTCCTCTTGCTAACGAAGAGATCAAAGAGACCGCTATATTTTAAATATCGAGTTCCTCTAGTAAGAAGGTTAAGGATGTAGTTTAAAGAAACTTGAAAGGAGAGCCTATTTTTTTAAATTGTCCTATATGGAAAATATTCAATTTGATATCTGCTATAATCAGCCCCATTTGGAGACTAAACAAGTAAATGTGAAGCTGGCTCAATAGAGAGGCTAAATCATTTGGCATCTCAAGTATGATTCAGGATTTTTTTGAGGTGAATTTGATATTTTCCTCTTGCTAACGAAGAGATCAAAGAGACCTCTATATTTTAAATATCAAGTTCCTCTAGTAAGAAGGTTAAGGATGTAGTTTAAAGAAACTTGAAAGGAGAGCCTATTTTTTTAAATTGTCCTATATGGAAAATATTCAATTAAAAAATAAAAATACCACGTCTTTACGAATATTCGCAAAAGGTAAAAATTTTAAACAGTAATCTAGAAGCAACAGAAAATAAGTAAAGCCTGTCAATGCAACAGACAAGCCCAAATGTCCACTTATATGAGTGAAAACGTCCATCGTAGAAGAATGTCATTGGGCCTAATCTTCTTGGACTCTTGTGCATATTAGACATGTTTAGGGGGGCCCGCCTCTAGAACATTTTGCAAAATAGGCAAAATCAATACCATCTTGTGTGTATTAAACATGTTTACAGTTCTGCGGTACACCTATTAACCAGTACAATTTCACTCAATGCCATCGTGACAAAATTCAGAATCTTCTTGGACTTCTTGTGTGTATCAAACATGTTAACACTTCTGTGGTACACCTATTAACCAGTACAATTTCACGGAGTGGAGTCATAACTAAGTATAGAAACGTTATGCACATAGATCTATGATGTTACGATGCTTTGCTTGTAATCAAATTTGAATTGCCAATTGTACAGTCAGTCAGCAAAGGAGCCGGAAATCTAGTTGAGGGTGTGCGAGATTTCTGGCACATTTGAGTCCAACTTTTAATCCCGACTTTTGGTAACAATGGTATCAAGTAATAACAACGTGATGGATTAATCCACGAGGCAAAAAAAAAAAAAAAAAGAGATATTCATGAAAATGCAATGTATAATCAAAATATGATAAAATAATAAGACTCCATACATGTGAGAATGAAAAACTTGAACCTAAAATTTAATAAAAAGGATGCATAATTTATTTATTTATTTTTAATGTAGAATGTTATTAGAGCTAAGTGCAACACGACTCAATATATTTTGCAAGATTTGATTACCAGTAACTTTTTTTTTTTATTTGAACGAATCAATTAACTCCTCCCATACTTACCAGATAAAGTGGATTTTGTACTAAATGCAATTATATAACTCAATTTTGTTTAAAACTAGCAAATAAGTAAATCTAATTTAGGTGTTGGATTTTTAATTATTTAGTCTACCTTTGAAAAATCTATACGAGGCCAATCATTTGCCGGTTCGTGCTCCTCTAGGAATTCGTAATTCGATCCAGTCTGATCCAAAAGGCCTATAAAGCATTGTCATTTTCCGATTCGACCAAGGCCTTGTTTTTGTTTTATCTTTTCTTTTTGCAGTGGTAGTAGATTGAGTGTTACTAGGCAAACCGAACACGCTGGTTTTTTGCTCGTTGCATGTTCGATAGGCGCGAAATCGCATGAAACCGAAAACTTCAAAAATCGGAAGCTGACGGATTTTCCAGAAAAGTTACCAGGACTTGATTTTCCCGGAAAATTACCCATGTCACGCCGCACTCTCTTTTTGTGGACCCGCACGTGTGCGTACACACTGACATTAGCAACAACAACTAATCAAAACTTAAGATTACATCCAATTAAGGATTCCATCTAGCTACTCCAATCTGTTAAGATTAGGCGTACAAATACAATGAAATAAATAGTAAATGCAGAAAAGAGAGATCGAGACATAACGCTTTATTTGATTTAGCATTAAACTGGGGTTAGATCTAGTCGATAATTTCATTATAATAAGCACCTCCCATCTTTCTGTTACAATTATCAATTACAAGAGAAAAAGCTTACATATATAGATGGCACAAAAAACCCCTAAAGGCCAAAGTGTCTTCCAATTGATGGGAAGCATGAATCACGTTTGAACACCTTTCAGGTATACAGATGTCCCTTTTTTTAGTCTCGGGGATGCTATTATCGTTGTCGGAGTGTTGTGCTGGGAATATTTTTATTATTCTCAAGCAATACCAAGTGGTGTTTCTCTTCCTTGCTTTGTATGTTTTGGCATTGCACCAGGAGAACATTTGGGCTGCGTTTGGGAACTGCCTTCCCAAGTAGCTTTAGACACCTAAAGGCCTTTTAGCAAGTTAGTTTTTTGTTCCCGAGAACAAAAATTTAGCCTGTGAATGGTTTTAGAATAGAAATGAGAAGTAAAAAAAAATTGCTTATTGTTCATGGAAATAAGTTTCAGAAATAAGTGAATTTTTTTTTCTTTTATTCATCTCTTGCTGCCGCCACTGATCATCGCCCCCCGCGGCAGTGGTAGCGGATAGCGGCAACGACCGGCGGCAGCGGCGGCGATCCGACGACAAGAATACAAAATGAATAAATACAAAAGAGAAATTGTTGCGTTACCAAACACATTTCTATTCTTTTTCTATTCCAAGAATAGAAATTTTGTGTAGTTACCAAACGGGTTCTTTTATTTAGAAATTATTCCCCGGAATAGAAATAGAAAAGAACTATTTCTTTTAAAAAAAAAAAAAAACTCTTCTCTAGCCGAGAAGTGTTGTCATGCGCAGCCTCAGTGGCCAGTGAGATGTAAAAGGAAAAAGAAAAGAGGGCCAATCGTAGAAGGTGGCAATGTAGATGCCGATCGTAGAAGGTGGCATAACTAATGCTGATGTGGACACTTTTCCATTTCTTTTAAGTTTTTCGAACTTTTTTATAAGTCTTTCTTTTCTTTCTTTTCTTTCCATCTTCATATATAAGTTTTCTAAGTTTATAATTTTTTTTTCTTTCTTTTTTTCCATTGACCATAGGCGAGAACTGCGACGCTCATCGACACCCGCTTGTGGGCCAGTGAAAGAGGAAAAATGAATAAAAAAATAAAAGAAAGAGAAGAGAAAACAGAAAAAGGAATAGAAAAGAAAAACTTGGATTCCCTGCGATGATAATGGATAGAGTAACTGGATCCCAATGAACCAATCATATTCGTAATCTCGCCCCAAATTTTTGCCATAAGGGCCCAAAGCATAATATGACTTGAAAATGAGGGTCTTAAAGAAATAGACATTTGGAACCGATGGGCCCCGATTAGCCGTCATTCTCGACGTCGCAAAACTAGTGCGCGCCAACGAGCCAATGCAACGTACCATTTCGCATAACCTTCCCATGATGCTGCGCCACCACCCACCACCACCACTTCTCATATAATGACCAAATGAGTACTCATACAGAAATTATACATTTTCATAATTATCAATACGACTGACTTATAGTGAAACGTCAAGTAGGGTAAAAAAAAACATGATCCAAATTTAGAGTTACAATGAAACGTTAAGTGAGTTTTTATAATCGAAATGTTTTTAACTGCATATAATATGAAATCCTAAACATTTGAAAAAAACACGTTATCACAAAATCAAGCAACAGTAAATCGTTGACATTATCAATTTGATGAAGAGCCATATTAATCCACGTATAACTTTTCTAAATTCCTCAACCTTCCAATAATGCTTGGTAACTCCCATCATGCTGCAAAACGTCACCCGCATACCAACTTGAATACTCATAATGATTCTAAGTTTACCATGAAGTTGGGGCATTCCTCAATCACATTGGGGCTTACATGGAAAGATGAAAATCTCTGTAATCCATAGATAGAGTTTGGAAGTTCCGCAATTCGGTGTGAATGAGATCTTTGTTTCCAAATGTGTTAGTCTACCAAGAGAATCAGGTAATCTCGTAACTATCATAAATGATAAATCCAGCTTCATCAACAATGTTAATTGCAAAATTTAGTGGGGGAGTTCACTCAAGCTGGAACAATCCCTCACAGAGAAGTATTGAAGATTTATTAGAGGACAGCGGCCCATTTGCATTAAATGCATTCCATACTCGCCTTTTGTCTTCTTTGTCAAAAGGCCGTGTGAACGTGCAGGAAGAAAGAAGAAAATGAGCGGCTATTTGTTCTCTGAGACAAGTTGCTAATTTTGGGAGGTCCCACGCGCTTTAGAGCTTTATAACATGGAGGCCAATATAAATCCTCCTTCTACAATGAGGCATGCATGCAAGTAACATTTCCCAGAACCTTCCTATGATCCACAGCCACCACTTCTCATATACTCTTCAAGTAAATCTCCTAAACATCATCGCAGCGACATAACATTTCTAATTAGAGAAAATGCGTTAAATGGAAGATTATGAAAGATAAACAAGATATGAAGTGGAGGGAAAGGCATGATGTCAAAGTGGTGAACAATCAAAGAGTGCATAAATAAAGTTAAAGAACAAAGAAAGAAGGATGTGGCGTTTGTTGGCTTTGTACCGCATCATAGAAGTACCATATTTTTGTATCCTTTAATAGCTTATAATGTGTACATGCAAAATTCCCAAAATGCCCCTTGGAACCAGTATACTGACTGTATCAACCACATGGAGACTTCAGCATAGAGTAATGCAGTCATTCGGACAAGTGAGCCAGCGTTCGGTGCGTTGAATTTTCTCCCTGTAATGTCGATGGCTTCGTGGTTATTGTTTTGTCCTGTCTTGTGGATAAATAGGGAAGAAAGTTTGGGACTATACTGAAAATATGCAGAATTAATATTGGCCGTAATGATGAGTGCAGTGTGGGTATGACTTGCTAGAATGAAGTAAAATGTGATCACCTCTATGGCTTTAGTATTTTGGGTCATGATCCATTTTCAGTGGACAGATTAGTGTTTGTGTACATAAGAGTAGGAATCGCATCAGCTCATTTCTTCTCATTAAGGAAAGCCGTTTTGCCCTTTTTCCATTCTTTCTTTTTGCCAAGAAATGCACAAAGAGCAAGTATAGAGAGAATAACAATAAAAGCCCAACGCTCCACAACTCCAAAATGCTAAGACTCTTAATGGCAGGATTTTATTTATTGTGGGAGTAATTCCAGTAATTCTCTCTCTCTCTCTCTCTCCAATGGCAATCCCTCTACAGAAGCCAATCAATTTTTTTTTTTGGGGTCTGTAAGAACCCAATCAATTTTATTTTTTTTGCTTGAAGAGCCCAATCAATTTACTCAATATTCTTTTCAAATATCGGGCCCACAGCTCCTCGATCGGGGTCCACAACGTCCTCTTCATCCTATTAGTATTAACTACTGAATTGATCGTGAGTGGAATCACTTTACGCGTGCGACAAAATTTTTCTACGTCTTTCGCACACCGCATGTGCATTGCACCTGTAATCATCACCAGTAACAAGAGACTGAGAGACAGGTCGCTAATTTTGGGAGGTTCCACGCGCTTTTGAGCTTTTTAACATAGAGGCCAAAATTTCTTCCGTGGTAGCTTTCCTAATCCGACCCAAGTCGCAGAAGCAGCTCTAACTCATACCCAGGTAGATCGATTGTCTTCGCCCTCTAGCGCACATCAGAATCCCTCAGTCAAACACAAGGGACATCTCTGGTGTCCCCTAGATCCTAGCACACTGAAGATTAACATTGATAGATCTTATCACCAGGGCAGTAATCAAGGCAGTATAGCTAGCATTTGCAGGGATTACCAGGGTAGACTTACCGATAATTTCTCAGCAAGGGTCACAGCGTCCTCCGCTCTACAAGTCAAGATTCAAGTCCTATCCTTGATGCTTTGGCATCTTCTTGATTAGGGGCTCCAAAATGCATCACTCCTCGTCAAATATGATAATATCTCCCTGGTGGAAGCATTGAATCGAAGAACACAGCCACCATGGCCGGATCGTGCTCTCTTCTCAGAGGCAGCCTTTCTGTTCACTCTTTTCCCCAATCTTTCGCTAGGGTTCTGCCCTAGGGAGGCTAATACGGTCGCTGACTGAGCCTGTAAGGCCCATAATAGAAATCCTACGACTAGTATCTCCACTCTTCATCCGCCCATTCCTCTCTTGAACCTGTTATGTGCGGATGCTATTGCAGCCGGTTGTATGAAGTACTCTCATTAATATATGTTGTTGTTTTACCGTAGAAAAAAAATAAAAAAAAAACATAGAGGCCAAAATTATTTCACCATTCACTTCAAGCAAATCTTCTAGACAACATTATTGCAGTTCACATCCAAATTTTATTCGAGGAGTAATTTTTTTTTCTTGGGTCGGAGAGGAGTAATTTTGATAAAATTCATGTCTCTCTCCAATGCCAAATCCTCCAGATAACCCAATCAATTTGCTCAAGGTGCTGCACAACCATCGGGGCCACGACTCTTCAACTGCGGTCCGCAACATCCTTCTCATATCACCAACCCGTTAGATACCTTATTAATCTCGAGTGTGTAGTCTACTTAAGCGTGCCATAAAAATTTTTATGCAACAACTTCCATTCATAAGCATTGCACGTGTGCCGCCAGTGTAATAATTACTACATTGAAGTGTGCATGCAAGTAACATTTCCTAGAACCTTCCTATGATCCACGACCACTTCACCTGACTATTCATTTCAAGTGAATCTAGTAAGACAACATGGTCGCAGCAGTTAACATCCAAATTTATTTGAGGAGTAATTTAAGTTCACATTTTAATTTATTGTAGGAACAATTTCAGTAATTCCTCTCTGTCTCTCTCTATTGAAATACAATAAAGACTGTACTGTGCATGTCCAAGTTGGCTATTTTATCCATCTCATCACCCTACGGACATCCTCCTCCGTACGATTCCTTTTGAACCTGTTCAATCCTTGACCGTGTAAAAATCAGCTCAAACATACAAGCAAGATAGGGTAATTTATGGAACGGGATAGCAAATTAATCTCGTAACGGTGACAGCAAAATAACTTGGTAATGGTGACAGCTCGCTTACTAGGTAAAAAATTTATAACAGAGTTCAATTCGAATAAGGAGGAAGTACTACAACTGACCGACGCAAATTCACAAAAAGGATTGGAGAGGACAACATTTGAGGTCTAATTACGTCACTCAAAGCCACGACACCAACCTCCAAACAAAAAACTGAACGAAAGCGACTTACAACAGCCCACGGAAAACCCAATCAATGAAATATTTCTCAATTCAAGAACCTTCGACTCAAGAACTTCAGATTGAACTTCCCTCAAGTAAAGCTAAAACTAACACGATCATCATACAATTAAACAATAATTGAAACTTTAAATGGGAAGAGTGATCTTACTTGATTGGAGCGAAGCATGGGCTCTTGGGTTGACTTGGTAGAAGCCAAAGCTCTCTTTTGCATATGACATATTCTTTCTTTTGGTTGTGGAGTTTAAAGTGTGCGAATTTTTTGGAAGAACTACCAAAGATGTTCTCAACATATTGAACGAAAGTTAATTCAATTCTAAATTTTCAATTTGGCTAATTTAATTCTAAACCTTTATGATTATTTGGAAATGTAATTCTTTCGACAAATTTTGGTTAGTAATTACTGACATGAATGTCGATCGTCCTATGTGACGTGGCCGGCACTGATGTGAACACTTTTGCATTTATTTTAAATTTTCTGAATTTTTTAAATAAAATTTTGTTTTCTTTCTCATTTTTTCCATCTTCATTTATAATTTTTTTTTTCCTCTGGCCATAAGCGAGAACTGCGACAACTGGTTGAGCAAGGCTCAACCTTATCGGCACTCACTTGTGGGCCGGTTAGAGAGGAAAAGTGGACAAAAAGCAGAAAAGAAAGAGAAAGAGGAGTGAACAGAAAAAGAAAAGGAAAAAACCTTGGATTCCCACTATGATTATGGATTGAGTAACTGGATCCCAACTAACCAATCATATTCATAGTCATAGTCTCGCCCCAAAGCATAACATGACATAAAAATGAGGATCTTAAAGAAATAAACATTTGGAACCGAAGGGACTCGACCAGCCGCCGCTCTTGACGTCGCAAAACCGCTGCGGGCCAATCAAGTCGGCGAATGTGTATCTTAGCGATTAAAGGGGGAGAATCATCCAAATATATGGTGGCAATCGCCAATTCCACCTAAAATCTCCGTTCGGTCCGGATGGCGGGGATTCCACGAAGGGTCACTAGATGCGAGCCCTACCCAGTATCTTCTTCTTCCTCCTCTGGCGTTCAAGCCGGCGGACCTGAGGGTGAAGAAACGGTGAAGTAAAGAAGCTGAACAGTAGAGGAATAGGAAAGAATAGATAGTAAAAAGAAAATAGATTAAAGAAAGAAATAAAAATAAAATTAAGAAAGTAAGTCAAAACTATGACGTTTCATTTAAGGTAGGGGTAATAACTAGGATTGCCCTGGTGGCCACCCTTCCTAATATTGAGCCAACAAGATCACCGTGCGAGGACCACGACACCATCTACTAGTTTCGGGAAGACCGTGACCCTTGCCCGTTGGCTAGCAAGGGCATTGTAGCCCTCGCCTAGATCTAGGCAAAAGTTGACGCCCTCACTTGTGGCCAGCGAGTGAACAGAGGCCCTTGCCAAGGTGATGCAAATGTTCAGCAAGGAATTTACAATGCTAGAAAGAGCAAACAAAGTTCACAATGGGCAGACGTGATGGTAGAGCTTTTATGTCAGTATTGTAGGTGCAGCCGAAATCTTGGCGAAGTGGCGCTGAGGCTTAGGTCCTCCCAAATCTTACCGATTTTAACTTGGTTTCCTTGATTATATGAAAATTCCTTTTGCTTTTGGGGTTGTCATTAACTCATTAGGCTTGTTTATTTTTGCAAAGCAGAAATTTACGTGTTCAGGGACTTAGTTACTATAAAATAATTGGATGCATTATCAGTGCTTTTTCTCCTTTATGAAAATGCTTGCACTCAATCTTCATCAATTTTATTACCCTAAACCACCGGCATGTAAAAGTGATCATGCATTATGCGCAAACACTAAAGATAAACAACCAATTATCAGCACAGTAAATTAATTACTAGGAAAGAAAAAGACCCAAGCCATATCGCTTAATAATTAAACATGACCTTTTTACTATGCCTCAGGATAGTACCCCGTGCTTTATGCATAAAATCAAACGTGCAGTTAATCCGAGTCTTTTTTACATAGGCCGTTAAAGTAAGTTTGAAGATGTAAACTCCATAAAATAAAGGATAATAATAAACATTAAACTAGGATTTAGCATAAATCTTGATACTAGTGATGCCAAATAAATTTCAAAACGCCTCAACACATCCCCCGGTCATCGGGAACTGTCAGACCCGAGAGTCGCCGAGGATGCGCAAATAAGACACAGATTACACAAATGCCCCCTGACCAGAATGCGTGAGCCAGAAGCAGAGAGCAGGCATGGATGTCTACAAATTAAAACAAGCTCAGTCTTCGGCGAAATTCAACCCGGCGCGTCTATGAATCATCTAATTGAGAAAGGTCAAGGCCAGACCACAATCATCCAAGGACTGGAAGATGACGACCAGCAAGGCACAGAACGTACACAATACAAGCATCGCGTTGGAAAGACGAAAAGCCGGGGAGAACTCGACGGGATCTTACTTGTAACACACCTGTAACACATGTGTACCTTAACATTCGACTAGCAACATCCAAAGCAGACATAAAAGAGAGTAAGCATAAGCATCAATCTGAACGTGGTTGAAGCTTAAAAAGTCCGAGAAATACAAGCGGGATTCAAAAGTGACGCTCGTTGTTGAACAAGACCAATGTACCGACCGTTTTTGACAAAAATCTCACAATGCTAATACATAATCTGAGTTCCATTCACGGCCGGGCATCCCCATGAGATTAAGGAACCGATAGATCAAGATAATAAGCTTGCGATGCCCATTAGACGACGAAAGCTAGCATACTTGACTTTCGACTACAGTACGGTGCTCGGCGGGGGAAAACCGGGCCAAAATCAAACTAGAAAAGCTAGAAGGAAAATAGCTATGCCTTTTGAGACCTCTAGATGATAAAGATCAAAGATGAATGGACTTGAATGAGGCTTGGTTTGGTCACGAATTTGACTAGATTGGCATGGTTTCTCTCTTGAACTCACTGCCACTCCCAGTTTTCGCTCTGTTTTTGGCGGCAACGTCTCTCCCTCTTAAACTAACCTCCCGACCTCCGTTTCGAACGAGTCACCAACGGTTGGAAAGCTTTTTAAGTCTGATTTTTATTTCTAGTTCATGATTTGAGCTAATTCTAACTCTAGGTTCACGATATTCCCACTTACCTCCTATTTGTTCCTCGAACTCCCCTGCAGTTTTGCCTCGGTGATGTTCGCCCCTATTGGGCCACTCTTCGGCCTCCAGTGGGACCAAGTCACAAACGGTTGCAAGGATCTTAGAATCTATTTTCACTCTCTAGTTAAAATTTTTGGCTAAGTTAGATTCTGGTGTGTTTGTTTGAGTGAAATTGTTTTTTAGAAATTAGTTTTTCGGACTTTTACTCATTTGGTTTGCCAAAAATGTCCAATCAACTAAAAACACATCCCGTTCAACAAAATATTCATGCATAAAATTAAGAAAGTGAATCTTTAAATCTAAGTGGTGAGAACACTTTTGGGAATTGCTCATCTCGATTTTTTTTTTTATATATTTTTTCTCTTTTTTCTCTTTTTTTTTTTCCTTTTCTTTTTCCTCATCCCTCTTTTGGTCGCCAAGCCTCAGCGACAACTAGTAACTGACCATAGGCATGGGCAGATGAGGCTTGGATGAGGCTTGACCTCACCAAATCCTAGTGAGGCTCGACCTCGTTCAAGGTTGCGAGGTTAAGCCTCGCTTGCAACTTGTCGTCAGCCATCGTTGAGGCTCAGTGATTGACGGAGGAAGAAGGAAAAAAAATGAAAGAAAAAAAAGAAAGAAAAGGAAAGGAAAAATTATTTAAAAAATTAAGCATTTTTATTTGGTAGAGATAAAGTCCTGAGATTGAAATTATTTCCCAAAAGAGATTTAACTATCAAAAAATGTTTTTGGTTACATATTATCAAATAAAGGAAAACTATCATTTCTCTCAAAAATTAATTTCCTTGAAAGTATTTTCCTTTATTATTAATTTCTTTTAGTTCATAAAAAATGAATAATTTAAAAAATATCTTATTAAAAAAATTGCTTGTATCACGTACAAAATTGAACAAAAAAAATATTTTTATTGTCCATGAAAATGTGGAAATATAATTTGCTGTCGATAATGAAAACATTTCTCGTTGACTAATTATTTCAATCGATATAGGTTATATATTTTCAAAAAAAAAATTAAATAATTTATTTTTCGTGAAATAGATAGAGCCTAAGTTATAAAATCTTCACCTTCCGTTGACCTGTCACGCTTGGGCTCTATTTTGGAAGCTCAACACAACCAAAAGAGCACGTGATAAGTTGCTAATTTTGCCGATCCTAAGCATGATCTTTAGGCAGTACCCCTAAACCCCAAGGACGAGGGGAAAAATAATGACCTGGTTCAGGTGGTCCCCGGGGGTGGTCAGGCACCCCGCCTTTCTCCACAAGGGAAGGGAATGAAATGACAACTGAGGGTTACAGCCCGCCGGGTTGCCGGGCAGGCGGACCCAAAACCGGGGGGGAGAGGCTAGACCTCTCCCTAGGAGCTAGCCGTTCGGCGTTAGTTTAGCTACGGCAGTGCCCATGTGCGTTTGAGCTTTCTCAACATAGTGGCCGACATAAAATGAAGCACACATGCAAGTGACATTTCGGAGAAACTTCGTATGACCCACAAGCGCCACTTCTCATAGATTGACCACTATTGTAGATCTCCTAGACAGCATCATCGCAATGCACATTCAAATTTATTCGATGAGTAATTTCATTTCAGGTGAGTTTCACCATTTTTGTGGTTTTGGTCGAATTTGCTATCGTACGGTTACCGAAAGGAAAAGTCCCACGTCATGTCATGACATGTATTTTGAGAACAAATGAAAGTTAAATTATTTTAAAGAATGCTATTTCATAAAATAGAATTAGGTATTGGATGAATTTTCAAGTTAGTTGTTATTTTAATTATGGATCGAAAATGATCACATAAGTTAATTATTTCAAGTAATTTATTAGTATGTTTGATGATGCTCATGGTGACCTATATATAGACATATGATATACATTCATAGACCGAATATGTTCTAAGTTTAAATCACATTTGATGTGTTTTTCTAGAGGTTAATTGTTTGTAGTTTCGGGGCCTTGTGACCTAGTAAAGCGCGAGTATAGTGTTTTAACATGAGCAATGAGTTTGCTATTCGTATGTTGACATTGACATGCGGTATTTAAATATGTAGACGGTAATATGATACTCTTGTCCGTGTGCTGTGTTGCATATTTGGTACAAATATGCATCATTAATTTCTTAATCCCAGAAAAAGTAGAGATTGTCACTTTCCGAGTCATGATATTGCTCATCCCTTTAATTACAATTTCTTGTCCGGCGAAGAAAGAAACATAGTGGCTGACGTACCGCGGTTCCCGGGTCATTAAAAAAAAAAACATAGTGGCCGACGTAATCCACCCACGCATTGCTATGCTGGTTGAGGCTTGCTTCCTGAATTTGGCCACCAGGTCAAGGGTTTGACTCCCAGGATGGTTCCGTGATTTAAGTAGGGGGCCCCGGCGATGGGTTGCTGGGCAGTCTCCCCTGAGATATAGTTGGTGCTGTGCTCCCATAAGGTGAGTTAGATCAGATCCTCGACATCAAAAAAAAAAAAAAAACATAGTTGCTAACGTAAATCCTCCAACAACAATGAAGCACCCATGCAAGTGACATTTCCCAGAACCTTCCTATGATCCACAACTACCACTTCTCATAAATTAACCAAATGCCCTCCACTGTTAGAGGATACAGGAGATTTTGTGTTTGGACCGCCCAGAAAGAAAACTTCTGCCAGTACATATCAATGGTACTAGTTCCAGTTGTGCATGCATAAGTATGTTTCTACCCTCTGGTATTTTGCCCCCTTCACTTTATGGATTTAGCTGCTCGTCATCATTTCAATTACTCTCATCTTCTCTACCATTAGACATATGGATTACATTTGTCTTATTTCTCTCTCAAAATGAATCCTCTTTTTACCGTAGGGTGTGATTTAGCATTTACTTGTCCAGTCTCAACTTATATAGAGTCTGGGTAGTATATCTCTGTGTGTGTGTGGGCGGCGTAAGTTTTGACATTTTCCGAAGTTAAGTGCTAGGGAACTTATAGAGGAAGCAAGTTTATGTTTAGCTAGATTTTGCTGGACCCTTTTGTTTTTCTACAAGGCTCCTGCCAAAGAAAAGCATTTGATTATGTTCTTCATGGATTTGAGCAGGCTTGGATCGAAGATAATTGGTGAAAGAGAGATGGTTGTTTTTCAGTAATCAGAATTGTCTCCACCTTTTCTTGTTTGAGCTACCTGCGAACGCAGGTTGCAGACTAGGCGAATTGAATACTATTATGAGAATTTACAATAAGATAGTTGGCAGAGGTGTTAAATAGGTGGGTAGGGAGGGGTCGGGTTTGTGTTAGGTCATTAATGATCTAACCCAAATTGACTAATTAATCAATTTATGACCCATTTATGCTTAATATAAATTTTCCGACTCATACCCGACTCATTTAACTAAAATTAAAAAATTTTATTTTTTTATATATATGTTAAAAAAAATGGTATTACTAAAATAGTATTATACAACACAAATTTAATGGATAGTTTTACAATTTTTAAAATAATTATTTTAAAAAATCGAATTTTAATTATTTTTTATTTTTTAAAATTAATTTTTAATTGTTATTTTTAATTTTTAAATATAATTTTTAATTTTTAATTTTCTTTTTTCTTTTTTGTTCTTCTTCTTCTTTGGTCGGCCGTCGGCCACGACGACGACCGGCGGCTGGCCACAGGCAAGCTCGAGCTCGCCCTTCACTGGATTCGAGCCTTGCCTGACGCCAGTGAGCCTCGGGCTCACCAGATTGGCGAGGCGGAGGCCTCGCCCAATGCTGGCGAGGCTCGAGCTCGCTAGATCTAGCGAGGTGAAGGCCTCATCCGATGCTGACGAGGCTCGAGCTCACCAAATCTGGCGAGGCGGAGGCCTCGCCGACGTCAGGCAAGAGGTGAGGTCGATCTTGCCCGACGCGAGCAAGCCTCGAGCTCACCAGATCTGGCAAGGCTCAAGCCTCGCTTGACGCCGGTGAGCTCGAGGCTTGCTTGCCCGGTTGCCGACCATCGCCGTGCCGGCGACCGGAGGAAGAAGAAAGAAAAAAAGAAAAAGAAAAGAAAATTAATATTAAAAAATAATTATATTTTCAGTTTTTATAAAAAAAAATATTTTTGTGAAGTTAAATAGAGAAGAGAGAGTCTCTCTTTGTAAATGAGTTCATTTATGATAGGTTGATAAATATGTCTTAAATGGGTCTGCTCTCAGACCCATTTAAGACATATATTTCAACCTCTTTATTTTCAAAACCTATTATGGATGTTTTAGGAAATGAAGCTTGACCATTTAACACCTCTAGTTATGACCTACCATTTTCACGTGCGCATGGCAAGGATAGGTAAGCATTTTGCCCTCTCTCTCTCTCTCTCTCATTTTCAATTGATTGGAAAAGAGTCAAACGCGGAAGAGGAAAACCTAATTGACCTCACATCGCCCATTAATTTTGAAGTAACTCATCTCTTAATTCGATTGAAGTTGATTCTATTTATAGTGTTTAAAGTTGTTTAACAATCTTAATCTTGTTAAGTGTGGAACTCGTAAATTTTCAACAGTCAATCGGGTTATCAAATTGGTCTTATGCATGACTTTCGCTTTTGAAAATTCTTAAGAGTCCGATTATTCCCCGATCCGCAATCGATCCCCTCCGATCCAGAAGGCCCACAAATAAACATTGCAATTTCCTGGTTCCACCGAAGCATTTTTGGAGTGGTAGTCGTAGTAGTGGACCGATAGTTACTGGGCAATCCAACATCTGAAAACTACCAAACATGCTGCTTTTTTGGCTCGCAGCACGTCGGACGAGGCCGTCAAATCATATGAATCAAAAAAGTTTCAAAACAGAAAACATAAAGCATCTTTCAGAAAAAATTGACAGGACCTGATTTTCACGGAAAGTCACCCATGTTGGTCGTGCCGCTGCATATATGTGGCTCTCTTTTTCTTCTCTCTCGCACGCGCGATGACCCACCGGTCTGCAACAACCAACGAGTTCAAACTGGCGTGGAAACTCGAGCAAGCGAGAGGTCGAAGTTCGACCGCCATGGCGAGACGAAAGAGAGCTCACTTAACCCGCTCGTGTTGAAATTTTTTTCTGGAAAATGCTTTACGTTGACGAAAGAGAGCTCACTTAAATCCGTTTTTTTTTTTTTTTTGGAAATTTTTGTTAATATTCGTCCTCCAGGATGAAGCACGGGCATCCATACCCTTTAATACTATTGACCAATCAAGCAAAATCCTCTTTTAATAATATACGAATCGGAAAGTATATTATATTAAACAGATGTATATTTACTTGGAAGCATGTCAAAAAGTGATAATATCACAATCGTAAAATAACATTATAATGATTTGCCATCAATTGTATTATAACCCCCCTCACCCCCACCCCCCCCCCCCCCCCCCCAAAAAAAAAAAAACTTGCATAACAAATCAAGCAACAATAAAATTTTTTTTTGACATCATCAATTTAACGAAGAGCCATATTAATTTGCCTACAACATTCCTCGAATGTACATATATACTCTCAATAAATAACTAATAACGCACATTTATAGTCGTCATCATTTATTAGTGGTAGCCACGTGTGATTGAAAGCGGGGAGTATGATTTTCTTTTTTTGGCTCAATTGCTAGAATCTGAGAAAATAAAAATAAAAATATTTCTTAATCCGGCAGCATTTCCGGGAAGTGTACTTCGCTCTTCTCGGAGAATGACGGGCCTAGCTCCTTCAGACAGTACAGAAATCTCACTCCACTGATTCCGGAATCATTTCTTTGAGTTTGAGTTGGAGTTCGTGCATAAATCCTTCATCGTCTCTGCTACATTCTGTTCTCGTTTGTGCAGCGACCAAATCCTTCCAAGTTCCTGAAAAGCTCCACCAAAGAAATCATGTCGATGCAAAAGAGAGCTTTGGTTTCCACTTCTTGGGGTCAACCAACTCAACTCAAGCGGCCACGCACTGCTGGAACGAAGTGAGCTCTCTCTTCTCTCTCCACGTTTCAATGTTTGATCGATTATTTGATGCTGGTGTTCGTTTTGGCTTTACTTGAGGGATACTCAATGAAGAGCTCTTGAGTTGAAGATTCTTGGAATGAGAAATTATGGCAAAGCCTGCGTTGAAGCGTAACCTTGATTAGCTTTTGACTCGTGACAGTTCTAGATCGCTTTCGTTCAGTTTTTTTGTTCGTGGGTTTGTGCTGTGGCTTAGATATGAAGCATTAAAGACCTCCAATGTTTCCATCTCGAATCTGTTTTGCGAGTTCGGCATGGGCCAATCGCAGCATTTCCTCCTTGTTCGAATTAAACTCCATTGGAAACTTTTACCCAGCTAGTGAGCTATTATCGTTACTGGGTTACTTTGCTGTCCTTTTTGCTAAATTTTCCTATCTTGATTGTACTTTTGTGGCGATCTGCATCTGGTCAAAGATGGCACAGGTCTGGGAAGACAAGGAGCTGGTTTATCGCAAAGGTTGTCCGGAGAGTGGTAAGATGAGTAAAGTCTTTATTGTTCTTCAATCACCGATCTCTTTGATTAGAAGCGTTTGGATGCATTTCTGACCTTCCGGATCACAAAATGATCCACATTTTCAATGAAGTGACTTGGCCATAATTTTTTCCTTGAATCTTGGAAAATGCGGTCAATGACAACTTGCAAGTTGAAGGAGGACAATGAGAATACGTGTGATGTGAAACTTGAATGAGATATATAGATGATGGATTGCAACGTAATTCTTCGCTATTGCTCTTTGCTGGACAGGTCAGGGAAGAGTTCAGGGAAGAGTTCAGGGAAGAGTGGGAGCGTGTTAAATCTGACTTGGTCAAATGCTGTCTAAGGTGAATATATTTTCTTTAGTTTCTTGCTAAATCTGCACCAACTGATTCCTCAAAGGGAATTTCCATGTATATCGTCTCACCAACTAGAAATATCGAGTATCATCAGTCGTTGATCCATGATTCTGTTCAGCAAAGTGTAAAACCTGCACATACATCTTTTTGTCAATCACCAAAAGGACGGTGCATTTGTAGATAGCTGGTAATTAACTTTACTTGCTTCTGTTATCTTTGTACTGCATAAATCTGTATTCCAGCTTCATGTCGGCTTTTCTCTGTAGCCGTAGGTTAAGGGAATGCATCTGATGAGTCTGCTAACTGGGTCTGACATTCATATGTACTAGTAACTAAAGCGTTCCCAGTGTCAATTTCCATGGTGTAGTTCCATGGAGAACGCTCTCAAAGGGATGATGCAACAGACAAGCTCAATGAAGAATGCTGTTCCGAAACTGGTAAGATAAACAGCGTTCATAAAATTTCTGCATGTCGATTGTTTGAACAGCATTGATTGAGCATGAACTTTGCACATCTTTTTTTATAAGTAAATTTTCATTTTATTGGACAACCTGTGGAAGAAAAACAGGGGAGGTCACATCCCATGTGAGTCCATTGCAGCATAATGTCCCACATATACAGCCAAGTCAAGGTGCCAAACCTTCCCCATCTACACTAACAATTGCAAAAACAAAATACTACCCATAAAAACTAGATGCAAAACCATGCTACCAGATTACAGCAAAGTTAGCCAACAAGAACTCACCAATTTCTCCACAAACACTTAACATCAGCAGTAAGTTTCTCATTTCCGTCCAGAATCATAGCTTCTAGCGAGACTTTTACAGGGAAAGAAAAAAACAACTGCATCAAGATCACGACAAGCTTGAGGGGATACATTAAGTTCCTCTCTCTCCAGAGATAATTTATTGTTGCATTCCAAATAAATTCATCCTTCCAATCACTTGCTGATCTTGGAATTGGGAGTAGCTGTAGAACTTGTTTCCAAAATCTGCTTTGAGAATACACTTAAAGAGCAAGGGCATTCGAGATTTTTCTTGTTGTCCGCATAGCATGCAAGTGCTATCAATGTCAGATCCAATATGTGCAACCTATTGTGAATGACTAGCCAAGTTATAAAGCCACATTCTGGCACATTAGGCTTAAACCATACAAGCTTAAACCAAGTAAGTTTGTATACATTTCCTCACGAGCTTCCAAGCCTCCTTTACAGAGAAAGAGCCCCTTGATGATCCAGTAAATACCACTTTGTCTACGGAGCCAGAGTATGGAGCAATCAACCCACACAAAGCCATCTGAGTTTTAAGCAGATCATCAGAACTTGCAGGAGGCCATCTCCATTCATTTGTCTCAATAACATCCACAACTGTGGCTTTATCACCTAAAGCTGATCATAACCATTCCAAAGTACATATAACATTTTACATGGACATGGGATGAAAGGGGATAAAGAAAATGCTTAGGATAGTTCGTATAACCGCTGATTGGTTTGGCATCCCGTCTGCTTCATTTATTTGATGTCTCCAACTTTGGCAACTCTTCTCTTGGTGGGTTTGGACAGATAGAAACAGTGGAGCTCACGAATGATCACTCTCCCCACATTGGATGGTATGAATGCTCTTCCCCTGTGATGCTGTCTTTCGGTGTAGTATTGACTGGTTATGCATTGTTGATTTTTTCTGGAATAATAGTCCGAATTTACCACTAACCGCAAAGCAGGCAGCCAGAGCTCAGTTTACGAGTAAGCCAGAATGATTAGGTCATGCGCCAAATTGTCAATGCTCTGATTAGAATATAATCATATGTATCTTGAGAGCAGTGCAGCATTATATTTGGTTTTATTTTACTTTTTAAAAAATTTGCATTGTTAAACTCTCTGAGACAATGCATCTATTTATCCTAGTAGTTTCCCTGGTACTAAGACTTGTCCAAGTGAGATGTTTGGTGGTTTGTCTCTATGTGTTATTACTTTTCCAATTTTCCGCTTCTATACCTGTTCCTGTTTCTAATGGTTGTTTTCCCCGGATAATACAGTACTAATGCTAAAACGACGGGAAAGAATGATGTGAGAAATTTCCGGCTTCACATTCCAACCAAACTGTCCAAAGATGTATATACCGGACAGAAACTAGAAGGAGAAGGTGGTGCTCGCATTTCCGTTGCCTTGATTGATGCAGATACAGGGGAAGTTGTTAAATCAGGCCCGGAATCCTCCATTAAGTTGGACGTCGTTGTGCTTAAAAGTGATTTTAACAAAGATGATGAGGACAACTGGGCTCAAGAAGAGTTTGAGAACTATGTGGTTAAAGAACGTGATAGAAGGGGGTCACTTTTGACAGGAAATCGCCAGGTGACGCTCAAGGGAGGTGTTGGGGAGCTGGGAGAACTGATATTTATGGACAATTCCAGTTGGGACAGGAATAAAAGATTTAGGATAGGGCTTAAGGTGGCATCAGGTTATTGCGGGAATACACGAATACAGGAAGCAAAAACAGATGCCTTTCGTGTCAAGGAACATAGAGGAGAATGTACGTCTTTCATAGTCTTGCAGTACATAAACCTTGTCCTACATTTATAACTGACAATAAACATAGTTGGACATCGCCTCTCCTATATTTTAATTGAGAGTTTCATTTCATATGAACCATTACATGTCAAATGAAAATTCTGATAAATAAAATATGATCTGCTTCTATGTTATTAGAAAATGTTGACACTTACGAATCAGTTCCGGGAGAGGGTCTGCACACCTATCAGAAGCTACTCATCAATCTAATAGGGACTAGGACCTTACTGTATATGTCCTCTTCATTTTACAGCAAACAAGAAACATTATCCACCTGCGTTTGATGATGAGGTCTGGAGGCTGGAGAAGATTGCCAAAGATGGGAAATCTCACCAAAAATTGAAGGAAGCCGGAATACATAAAGTGGGGGACTTTCTACAGCACCTGTCTACAGACTCCAAGAAACTGAGAGAGGTAAGCACTTAGTTAATGATTCCCAATTATGGTTTGATTGACTATGGAGATCATAAGTCTCGCATGTTCACTCATCATAGGTACTTGGAAAGAGCATAACACGGAAGAACTGGGAATCCCTCAAAGATCATGCAAAGACTTGCAAATCCTCAATAACTTATTTGAACAATCCTAATGGCATGAGGGAGCATGCTGCTGCATTCAGCACTGATCATGAACCAACTGGCCTAATCGAAGACAAGGTATATTTTGCTACTGATCGACTTTCTGCCCGAGAGAAGGTGAGTAACTAAGGAGTTCCTCCTGAGTTTTGTCAAGCCAGTCCATGCACAACACACCATCATGCTGAGTTCATATAATATGTCCCATATTATCTATGTAATCAGTAATTTGATGTTTACTTGTGGCTGTGTGGCTTAATAGGTGTTAGACTTGATCAGAGATATGGAAACTTGAAAAGAGGAGTTGGTTGGACATCTAGATGCTTTGTTTTTTTATTTGTCGGTAAAAGGAATATCAAGTGCCTGTGGAGAGAACAAATTGAAAATCTAGATGCTAGTGATTTTGAGCTTTTGCTCTTTGCGATGCAAAGTTGAGGATGGTGACCTTGTAAATCTAACTGGCCTTCTGTAGAGAGCACTTTCAGCCGTTCATTCGCTGTCATCATGACAATTTGCAACCATAACTTTTCGAGTCTAGAACAATGAAGATCTTAATTACTTGCACGATACAAGTTGATGTGTGTCTTGATTATTCACTGGTCCTTTCTCAATCAACTTTGCATCTTTACCCTGAGGAACCTTGCCTTGATTGTACTCTCCATTGCATCTTTGGAGCACCTCACTTTCATGTGGTGCAGAGATGGGTGGCGATAGGCCTAAAGTGAATTGAGGTTCTTCCAATGTTATTCTTTATTCTTCTTTCTCTGTGCTGCACTTACGTGCTTATTCTGAGTGCAAGTTCGTCCATTGGAATGCAACATTACTTGCGCAAAAAAGAAATTGTAGCTTTTCAAGTCAGAGCGTGTACCTTTTATAGTGGAGATAAATACTCCCATCAGTCCAGATTAAACGGTATGCTGTGTTTTTCTTCCAGAACCATGAAGATACAATCGGGAAAACCTCAAGCTCTTTTCCATCTCAAGTCTCTGACCAACAAACTGTAAATCCCGCGCCTGTTCAGCATAATATGGCTCCAGGTACCTGTGCTCCTCCAGTTGGTCCGGAAGCTCCTCTGGCAAATGCGGACTCCACTGCTGACGGTACGTGCTCCCAAGCACAAAACTTTCTCTCCCTATAAGCACATACAAAGATGTGGCCTGTGAAATAATGATAGAAAATAGGACTTTCCACTTGACTGTTGAGCTTTAATACATAAAAGCAACGTGTTTCAGATCCTAATGATTTGGGTTCCGCGTTATCTGAAGACATTTATTTGTCCGGCTACCCCATCAATTGAACTTGCATCTAAAAATGCTGAGAAATAGTTTTCACTGACGATGAACAAACAAGATGAGTAGATTGCTGCAGTCACTACCGAAAGCAGTAATATAATAGATTCAGTACAAAGGCAAAGGGCAATAATTAAGTACTTACATTTTGTCAAGGTTCAGTTTCGAAGATGCAACTTCAATTTGGACATGAAAGATTTACGAGTTGAAGTAACAAAATGACCGATAAGGACATGCAATGTCAAGAATATTAAATATCTTAATGCTAACTTATCAAGAAGAGATATATTCTGTAAGATCTGATTGTTGCAAAATGAGCCTCATTCAATACACTCTATCCATATGGCCATATATATGTGTATGAATGAATGTATGTGTTCAGTCCAATCAATTAAAATGCAATTAAAAAGTTAGATATGAATAGATATAATAAGCACATGGCGACATGTTTGTATGGGCATTTTTATCAAATGGCGACTGAAAAATCATATTAGAAAACGAGTTAGGTTGTTTAAACTTTTATATAAAATATTCAATGTGTGAAGGGAAGGGCCTTGTCAGTTGAAGCACTTAAAAGATTACAAAGATCAGTGGCAAGAAAAATTAAAGAGATGTGAAGGGTGAGGAATATTAATGCTGGTAACCATTCATGGGAAAAAAATTTATGAGATCGTACACCTGTGCTCATGTAGGCCCATATTTTTTTTTTTTTTGAGAACATGTAGGCCCATATTTACTAACCACATTTTTCTCCAGGACATGATGATGTAACTGGTTTGCAATCGTCAATAGAATCCCAAGGTACCATGAAGGATCCAGCTAATGAAGCTCGCTCTCCGCATCCGCTCAGACATGTACGCCACGCGAGCGATCTAATTTCTCCATTAAATTACCAAGTCCCCAGGCCTAGCCATAGGATCGGTTCGTCAAGCCGAATGCGCTGTATATCGAAGGAAAATGTTCCTCTATGTCACTGCGAGCCTCAATGTCAAGCTTCCTATATGGTAAAAGCTCATAACCATTTATTTGAATTTTTTTTATGAGATCGTACACCGTGCTCATGTCGTGCATGTTTGTATGGGCATTTTTATCAAATGGTAACCCAAAGATCATACTAGAAACAAAGTTAGGTTGTGCTCATTTCGGCCCATATTTACTAGCCACTTTTAATGTTCTACTTCTTTCTCCAAGACATAAAGATGTAACTGCTTTGCCATCGTCAGTACAGTCCCTAATTACCTATTTTGAAAATCCCATGAAGTCTCCAGCTAATGGAAGTGTTCCTCTCGCTCCATGTCAGCCCACGCCTACAGAGTGCTCGAGTGCTCCATTTTCTATAGGAGAGAATGCTATTACTCCTACTGTCAGCCAGTTCCAGGATTTCCCTTCCCAACCGATCGTGCCTAGCCATGTGATCGGTTCACCAAACCCAATGGACTATACATGCGATGGGAATGTTCCTCCCTTCGAACCACGCCATGACTCATCATTAAGCTTCCGAAATGTTAAGAGCTCATAACCATTCATTGGAAAAAAATTCATAAGACCGCACACCTGTACTCATGTAGGCCCAAATTTATTAACCACGTTAATGTTCTAGTTACTTCTCCAGGACGTAATAGTACAACTGCCTTGTCATTGCCAGTACAGTCCCAAAATACCTATTTTGGAAATCCCATGGAGTTTTCAGCTAATGAAATTGCTTGTCCCGCTGCAGGTCTACCCCAATCTGCAGAGCGCTTGAAAGGTCTAACTTGTCCAGAAGATAATGGCAATACTACTTTCGAATCGCCACCACCGTTCCCTCATAAGAGTCTACTGGATGCCCCGCGTAGGCGACTGTTCGATCACTACGGGGAAATGAGCTTTCCGGAAAATGGGCTTCATCCCTTGTCCAAAAAACACCATGTTTTTCAACCTGAAGACGATCACGTGATGGAAGATTTGCCATCCAAATTTGGAGACGATAGGACGAATTCTGCCGATCTACAAAATATTCACATCTCCTTTCCTACCTCACCATTTTACCGTGGTTTTGTTTAGGCACCAGAATAGGTGTTATGGCTGGCTCAAGGTGAAGGCAGAGATGCAGTGGGGTTTCTTCCTCAGGAAGAGAGGGGTCTGAATTGTGCAGTTTTATGGGATCGCCAATTCAAGTCCAGGGCTTTCAGAATACCCCTCGGAAGTGTAGGTAGATGGTTTCAAGTAGACATAGAGAAAGAAGGCTGCATAGGAATCATTCTCAGCAGTTCAATTCATTATGGAGGTGAACAAGAGAAAGTTGGGTAGAGTCGGATCGAAATGTTGGCTCTGATTGATTGTACGAATTCTTATTATTAGCTTTATTCAAAAGTAGATGCAATTAAAGACGTGTACTACGAGATTGTAAGGAGAGGAGGGCAATTGGGATAGCCGGAGCTGATAAAGGTAGTCCAAAAAAGAGTTAGAAGGCATGGAGCTTTGCTCCATTATTAGACATCTGGATGGAAAGCCACAAAAGTCCACAGACTGCATAAAAATTCAAAAAATTCAAAAAATTTAAAATTAAAAAATTAAAAAATTAAAAAATTAAAAAATTAAAAATTAAAAATTAAAAAAAATAAAAAGTTGAAAAAAAAATTGAAAAAACAAAACATTAAAAAAATTGAAGTGCAGGCTTGATTTGGTGGTTCTTTCAGTTGCCACTGGGTAAGAGGATCCTTGGATTTCTCATGTCTGATACGATGGATGGCAATTTTTTTCATAGAGGAGGGCATATTAGTTGCTTGGTTGTCTATTGGGCCATGTCATCATTGTATTATCCATTTGCGTATTAAACAGCTTTGCTTAATGCTTTGTTAAGCAGATTTATTCTTTCATTAGAAATTGTCTCTCTACTTCAGTTCTCTTTGTTAGAATGAATATAAACTAAAAAACTGGCAATTCCGATTTATCAATAACAGGTAAATTCATACAGAATTTAGGATCGAATTGCGGAAACGTAAATATCAACATACCTCCAGCCATTGATGAAATCTGGAAGTGGGAAACCTCAAAACCTTTGATGGATCCACACAGCACGATCAATCTGCAGTATAAGAAACGTACGTCTTGTTCTACTAGCCAATACCCCTCAAATCTGATGGTGTGTTTTTCTGTATTGATAGGGTTTGAACTAGACGACCTGACATTTTTATTCCATGGATTACGTTACCGGTATCTTCCATCAAGACCATTATGGTAATATAATAACGGACAAATATCATGTAATACACGTGGGTAATAAATTGGGCAATAAATTGGAATTTATATAGGGAATTTATTGGGAATATAATATTGAAATCATATTTAGAATAATAAAATACATTACATGAATAATAAAATACATTACATATTTTAACATTCTCCCACTTGATCCCAATATTCCTTCAAATGAATTATTAACCCAAACCCACAAAACTTCATATTGAAATAAAACACATGAATCACGGCAATGAGTCCTCTTAGAGCGAGTATTATCTTCCGTGTATCACAATGTATTTTATTAGCCCATATGTGATCAAATAACTTAATGAATAAACCTTATGTTTACTCCAGGCCAAACGTAATTATTTTTCTCATAATAACTGAATGTATACAATTGTATTGAGAAAAACATTATAAATGAATAAAAGTCTCATAAATTATTCCATATAAAGAAAAATTTACATGATTGGACCAATGCCCATTCTAGAAACATGATCCTTATAACTCATTGGCGGCATGCCTTTAGTTAAGGAATCAACTATCATCATTCTAGTGCTTATGTGTTCTATGACCACTTTCTTCTCTTTAACACGTTCTCTGATGGCTAAATATTTGATGTCGATGTGCTTGCTTCGACTACCACTTTTGTGGTTCTTAGCCATAAAAACTGCAGCTGAATTGTCGCAAAATATTCTTAATGGCCTAGCAATGGAATCTATAACTCTAAGCCCCGATATGAAACCTTTCAACCACATACCATGTGAGGTGGCCTCAAAATAGGAAACGAACTCTGCCTCCATAGTGGAAGTGGCAACCAAGGTTTGTTTTGCACTCCTCCAGGATACAGCTTCGCCAACAAACATGAAAATGTATCCTGATGTTGATTTACGGGAATCAATGTAGCCAGCAAAGTCTGAGTCCAAGTAAGCAACTACTTTCAAGTTGTCTGTCCGTTTGTACATAAGCCTGTGTCCCTTTGTTCCTTGAAGGTACCTTATCACCTTCTTTGTAGCTCTCCAGTGGTCCATATCGAGATTACTTTGGTATTTTCCCAACATTTCCATAGCAAATGCTATGTCAGGTCGAGTACAAATATGAGCATACATCAAGCTTCCAACAGCAGAAGCATATGTGATGTTCTTCATTTGTTCCATTTCAAAATCGTTCTTCGGTCATTGGTTTAAATTAAACCTATCACCCTTTACTATGGGTACTATACTTGGTGAACAATCTTTAATCCGAAACCTCTCTAAGACCTTATTGATATATGTTTCTTGAGATAGTCCTAATATACCTCGAGATCTATTTCTATGGATCTTAATGCCAATAACATAATACGCTTCACCCATATCCTTCATATCAAAACTTTTAGAGAGAAATTGTTTCACTTCATATAACAACCCCTTGTCATTGGTTGCAATAAAAATGTCATCTACATATAACACAAGGAAACAAATTTTGCTCCCACTAACCTTCTGGTATATACATTGATCAATGACATTCTTTTTAAAACCGAATGAAGAGATGACATCATGGAATTTTAAGTACCATTGACAGGATGTTTGTTTCAAGCCATATAGAGACCTTTTAAGTTTGCATGCCAAATGCTCACCAGCATTAGAGAAGAATCATTCTGGTTATTTTATGTAAACCACTTCTTCCAATTTTTCATTGAGGAACACCGTCTTCACATCCATTTGATGTAACTCCATATCAAAATGAGTAACCAATGTTAAAATAGTACGAAGAGAATCTTTCTTGGATACAGGAGAAAATGTCTCCGTATAATCGATTCCCTCATTTTGAGTAAATCCTTTGGCAACGAGTCTGGCTTTGTATCTCTCTATATTGCCTAATGAATCATTCTTAGTTTTGAAAACCCATTTACAACTAATGACCTTTGCACCACCAGGCAACTCAACTAAATTCCAGACTTCGTTTGATGCCATAGAATTCATCTCTTCCTTCATGGCATTGTACACAATGTAGTCATTAGGAATTGCTGATTTCTTCATTCTAGTAGACCTTCTTAATGTCGCATCAACATCCTCCTGAGGAGTATGCTGTTCTGTTGGAAGTTCAACAGTATTTGGTAATTCCTGAATAGTTTGGTCTACCAGATCAATATCAGTAGGTTGTGGATCTTCAATGATTGGTTGCTTAGCCACCGGTTGAACTAAAGGGGTGCTGTAAGCAACAACCAATCCAGTATCTGAGGTGGAAGGTTGATTATCTGAAGATCTTCTTCGAGAACAAAGTCCTTGAATTAATTACTCCCACTAATCAGATCATTTTCAAGAAATTTAGCATTTCTTAATTCCACAAACCTAGTGGTGTGATATTGACAATAAAATATGTATCCTTTGGACTTTTCAGCATATCCAATGAAATACCCACTCATAGTCCTTGGATCTAACTTCTTTTCATGTGGATTATAGATTCTTACTTCAGATGGACATCCCCAAACACATGCATGTCGCAAACTCGATTTCCAACATTTGAATAATTCAAAAGGCGTCCTTGGAACAGCCTTGGTTGGAACTCGATTTAATATGTACACAGCTGTTTTAAGAGCCTTAGTCCACAAAAACTTAGGAAGTTTGGAGCTGCTAAGCATACTCCGCACCATGTCCAATAATGTTCGGTTTCTTCTTTCTGCGATACCATTTTGGTCTGGTGAACCAGGCATAGTGTATTGGGCAATAATCCCATGCTCTTCAAAAAATTTCACAAATGGACTAGGTGCTTGGCCATCTTTAGTGTATCTACCATAGTATTCTTTACCTCTATCCGATCTCACTATCTTAATTTGCTTGTCGCATTATTTCTCTATTTCAGTTTTAAATACCTTAAAGGCATCTAGTGCTTCATGCTTATTACAAAGCAAGTAGAGATACATGAATCTTAAATAATCATCTATGAAAGAAATGAAATATCTCTGACTATTTGAGTCCATATCTGGACTATAAATATCTGTATGTATGATTTCTAATATTATGTACTCCTCTTAGCACATTTCTTTGACTTGTTGGTCTATTTTCCCTTTATACAGTCCACACAAGTGTCATAATCAATAAAATATAGAGTATTAAGTACTCCATCATTTACTAATCTCTTAATTCTATCAATGGAGATATGTCCCAACCTCTGGTGCCATAACATAGAGGAATCCTCATTCACAATACATCGTTTTATCCCAGCATTATCATGAACGTGCATCATATTATTAATGGCATTGTCTTGTAAATTAATTCGAAAGAGACCGCCAGACAAAATACCACTTTCAACAATTTCAGATTTATACAATAAATTGAATGTTGAATCTGAAAATTTAAAAGGAGTATCCTAAAGGTACAAGTCTTGAAACTGAAATTAAATTCCTAGAAAAACTAGGAATATAAAAGGTCTTTTCCAAAATTAAAATAAAACCACTACTGAGAATTAATATGCATGTCCCAATAGCTTTCACATGCGAGCGCATCTTGTTTCCCGAATAGATGCCTTGTTCACTTCTCATTGGTTTCCGCTGGTTCTAAAAACCCTACAAGGAATTCGAAATGTGGATTGTAGAACCATAATCAATCCATCAAGTGTTGTGACTCATATCAACCATATTAGTTTCATAACATACACATGTGAGTTGGTTACCTTTCTTTTTGAGCCATGCCTTAAATTTGGCGCAATCATTCTTCATGTGCCCTTTCTTTTTACAGAATAAGTACTTGAATTCCTACTTAATGCCAGCTTGGGGAGGTAGAGGCATCTTACCCTTTCCCTTTTGCTTGCCTTGCCCTTTATACTTATCCTATGTTGCCATATGAACACTTTCTCCTTTCTCTATTAGTAGCCTCTCTTCCGCTCGAACACACATGGTCATGAGTTCATTAATTGACCATTTAGTATTATGTGTATTGTAAGAGATCTTGAAGGGGGCATACTCTTGTGGGAGAGTATTTAGAATATAATATACAAGAAAAGATTATGATATCCCAACCTCAAGATTCTTCAGCTAAGCTGCAATGTCCCTCATTTTCATGATGTGCTCACGCACACCTCTTACACCGATAAGCTTCAATGATGAGAACTTCATAATTAGGGTCATGGCATGCGCCTTCTTTGAAGACTCGAATTGTGTAATAATAGCCTTCAACAATTCCTTTGCATTGTTATGCTGAATGACTAAACCACAAATGCTAGCAGAGAGTTTTGTCTTTATGTACATCACACTGAGACGGTTGGACCGCTCCCATTGAGCATAATGAGTATATTCAGCATGAGTACTATTCTCAGTAGGTTCAGGTAGTTCGTCTGACCTAAGAGCATAATCAAAATCCATGCACCCCATTGAAGAAGAACTAATTCTCTCCATTCTTTAAAGTTATTTCCATTAAGCTTGGGAACAATTATACCATAATTAATCATAGGTGGTAAGACTGCATCATAATCAAGGAAAACTTATGTATCAATATATTTGAGACAAATAAACTTAAATCATATTTTACCAATGTAAAACATATTTTAAAATATGAATCACATAACATCAAAAACTACCTATGGGCTAAGTTTCTAATTTAAATTGATTCATAATTACTTCATGATGAAACTATCAAATTATATTCCCTTCCTTAATCCCTGTGGGTAAATTAAGAAAGATAAAATAATATTTCATCATAATTAATCACATTAATATATTGAAAATTCCTGTGGGATAAAATTCATAATATTAATGTGAATAATTACAATTATTGTCTTTAACTATATGTGATCCAAAGGCTCTTAATGGATATAATTTAATATAATCAAAGATGCTGTGGGTAATCCTTAATTAATTAAATATATATGGATCACTAGACATTTAATTTTATTTAAAAAAATTCATAAAATTGCACTTTAGGGTAGAACAGTAAAATCACGTGCAAAAGTGGTAAAACTGGAATTTTGCACGCAAGGCCAGAATTGGAATTTTACTTTTAAGGGGTTAAATCGGAATTTTGCGCGGGCAAGGGCAGAATCGCAATTTTCCTAAAGGCGGAGGGGCAAAATTGAGAACACGCGCGCTTCAGCCCATCGCACGCGCCCGCTTCAACCCTTCGGGCGCTTGGGCGCGTGCGACACACGCGCCCGAGGTCTTCTTTTGGGCTCTCTTCCGCCGCTTCTTCCGCTGTGACCGCCTCTGTTCCACCGTATGGGTCTTCTCCCACAGCCCATGTCCGATCAAGTTGGTTGATGGGTTTTGAAGAGAACACCGGGACGGACGAATAAATTCGAGATCCGGCAAAAACGACCATGTATGGACCATAATTAAGCCAAAAACAATCTGCCCTATAAACCCTAACCACCAAAATTTCACCGCTCGATTAACCTTCGACGATCAGTAATATGTCGAAAAAATTTAAGGGTTTCTCTTCCTAATGGCGGTGTGATCATTCAGATCCATTATCACGTGGGTAGCCCGAATTTGGCTGGAATTCTAAATTCTGATCCAAGCCATATACAAATCCGAAATTTACCCACATATAATTCAATAAAAATAAATTTCAAAAAGTTTCACCAAGGCAGAGATTGCAAACATGCTTTGATACCAATTGTTAGAATGAATATAAACTAAATAACTAGCGATCCCGATTTATCAATAACAAGTAAATTCATACAGAATTCGGGATCGAATTGCGGAAACGTAAATATCAACATACCTCCAGCCATTGATGAAATCTGGAAGTGAGAAACCTCAAAACTTTTGATGGATCCACACAGCATGGTCGATTTGCAGTATAATAAACATACGTCACGTTTTACTAGCCAATGCCCCTCAAACCTGATGGTGTGTTTTTATGTATTGATAGGGTTTGAACTAGATGACCTGACGTTTTTATTCCGTTGGTTATGTTACCGGTATCTTCTATCAAGACCATTATGGTAATATAATAACGGACAAATATCACGTAATACACGCAGGTAATAAATTGGGCAATAAATTGGAATTTATATAGGGAATTTATTGGGAATTCATTGGGAATATAATATTGAAATCATATTTAGAATAATAAAATATATTACATATTTTAACACTCTTAACATCTTTCTTTGAAAGTTTTCTAGTTTTTTCACATCTAAAGATTGCACAGGCAATGAAGCTATATCAAAACACAAAGCAATGTTAAATTAAGATGCTTAAGTTCTCTCGATATTCTCTATTCATCGGGACTGCTAGTTTTATAATGAAGTTAGAGTTACAAATTAGGAGTACCTACTGAAGAAGTAGCAGAAGTAAATCCTACAAGTAGACCGATTAAAATCGTTGGTATGTAGGGCTAAATGCTCTAGAGGGGGTGACAGCCCTGACTAGCCCCTCCTTAATGCTATGTCCGTTTACAGTGCAACATTAGACCATAGAAAATTTCTCTTGAAAATAGACAAATAACCACAATTCGTCCATACAGAAAATGATTAGAACAACATAAACAGGCTCGTGGCATCAAAAAAGCCGACCTTAAGCTTTAAGCTCCTTCGAGCATCTACAGCTCCCTTGAGCGCCGGTCATGGTATTTTGAGCTTCCGAGTGATACAACTGCTGGTAACCGAAGATTAAGCTTAACCACCTTTACTTATGTGATCCTCGAAATTTCAATTTTCAAGATCAAGGGCTTTTATCTTGTAGATATGTTTTACAATCAAGTTTCCTCATTGCCTGTCCCAAATAATCAAATGTCATGTGTTGATTCATGATGATCAAAAGCTCAATATTGATTATCCATTATTTTCTACAATTTACTTAATTGTATCTTCCATTACTGTTTCCATGATCTGTTTCACTCAAAAATGATTATCCACTGCTGCGCCGATTTTTTTTTTCTAACACCATACTTTTTGCTACTATTAACGGACGCACGACCATTCATTTCCTGGGATCAGAGACTATAGCTTGTCTATTAAAACTGAAAAATAAATGCTGAAAATTTAAGTGTTTGAAATCTTAATTCTGAAAAATATTAAGTTGTTTGATGACAATTACAAAGTGATATATAATATAATCGAACTCTTGCCGAAATATATAACAATGATATTTATTGTAGTAAAATATATGCAGCTAGATTCTATTTACCATCGATTATTTTTCTATTAAATGAATCAAGTAAGCTATACCACAATGAGTTCAGTCACCCCTCGGTACGGTAAACAGTTCAACGCAGTCATGAGATAACTCAACACCGGCATTAGGTGTTCGGAGAGCTAGTATCTTTAGTAGTTTATGTGGTAAAAAAAATCTCTTACTTTTCACGTTAAGTGGAATTTTTATTTAATTGATTCTTTTAGGTCAATCCACGTTAAGCTTATGAAACAAGCTTAGCCTTATTAATTGTCGAGTATTCAATTTTTGGCGTTTAATTGGGTCATCAAAAGGCCTGAGAGACTTTATCAGAATTTTTTTTGCAAATTTAATGATTTGATTGCACATATCGTAAGTTCAAGAGCCACATGAAGATTCTGAATGCAGGCACATTATCTCGAAAGCATGGAGTTCAGGAGACTTACGGAATGCTGATTTTAGTAGGCAAGTGAAGAATGTGACAGTAGCCCTAATCAGATGGAGCCGCCGGAAGTTTATCAATGGTCAGCAGAAACTTGTGATCCTGCCAGACAAATTACAGCATTTGATCAACCAGAGGGCTTCCCCAATTGATAGGGTACAGGTATCAAGATTGAAAGAAGAAATTCGACAAGCTTGGCAACAAGAAGAACAGCATTGGGCCTTACGTTCTTGAATTAAATGGCTTAAATGGGGCGATAAAAATACTCGTTTCTTCCATGCATCAACTATTTAGCGCCGACAACGTAATCGAATTACTATGTTACAAGATGAGAATCAGCAGTGGATATGTGACCTCCCAGCCCTCCAGAATATGACACTCTCATTTTTCTCTAAGCTATATACTTCCGAGGGTTATCGCAACTACCAACCGCTTCTGGACCAATGCAAGACAGTTGTTACCACCGACATGAACTCTCACCTGACAGCTGCACTGACTCTAGAGGAAGTTCGCCAAGCTACTTTTCAAATGGAAGCTACCAAAGCTCCGGGACTAGATGGCTTAACCGATTTATTTTATCAAGAACATTGGGAAACAATCAAAGACAGCCTGTTCTTATTAGTACATAATTTTATGCTATACGAGGAAATGCCTCCAGGTCTAAATCAGACTATTCTCACCCTCATTCCCAAAACATCTCAGCCTGAAAAACTAGAGCAATTCCGACACATCAGCTTGTGTAACTTTGCATACAAAGTTATTTCAAAAGTGCTTGCTAATCGTCTCAAACCCTTATTGCCTGTTCTCATTTTTAAGGAACAATCAGCGTTTGTTAAAGGCAGACAGATCCAAGACAATATTCTTATTGTCCAAGAAGTTCTTCATCAGCTTCGAACACACCAGAATACTAGAAAGTTCAATGCAATTCTCAAAACAGACATGAAAAAGGCCTATGACAGAGTGAAATGGGATTTCTTACGTGATTATCTCCTCAAACTCGGTTTTCATCCAAGATGGGTAGGTTGGATTATGTTATGCGTCACCACTTCATCCCTCAATGTGAAATTTAATGGAGAAAACTTACCCTATTTCATTCCTACTCGAGGGCTGAGACAGGGTGATCCATTATCACCTTATCTATTTATTCTTGTGGCTAATGTTTTGTCTACTTTAATTATCCATGCTATCAGTTTTGGACATCTCAAAGGCCTTCGGTTGAATAGATGGTGTCCCACCTTATCACACTTATTTTTCACTGACGACACCATCTTCTTTTTAGCTGGCACTATTTCTGAATGTCACAATTTAGCAAATCATTTGAATTTATATTGTGTGGCTACAGGATAGTTGATTAACTGAAATAAATCGGGTCTCATCTTTTCCAAACACTGTCCTATCTCTTTACAGCAGAATATGGCTGAGGAACTTAGGATTCTGGTTTTACAGCGGACTGGAAAATATTTAGGCCTACCATCGGATTGGGGAAGGTCAAAGAAAGAGGTGTTCTCTTGGATAATCGAACAAGTTAATGCTAAGCTTGAGGGATGGAAGGAGAAGTTCATTTCCAAGGGGGGTAAGGAAATCCTTATTAAATTCGTTATTCAGGCTATTCCACAGTATGCGATGACTATATTTCAGCTGCCTATTTCTATTTGTTCATCTATTGAGAAGTGCATTGCTCGATTTTGGTGGCGAACTAATTAGAATAAGGGAGGTGTGCATTGGAAAAAATGGGATGTTTTGAAAGATCGAAAGATACAAGGGGGAATGGGATTCTGTGATCTGCTTACTTTGAATAAGGCATTATTGGGAAAACAAGCTTGGCGAATGTTGAACAATCCTGACTCGTTATGGGGAGCTCTGTTTAGGGGTTTGTATTTTCACTCATCTGATTTTTTATCGGTTGTCAGAGGAAATCGGCCATCTTGGGGGTGGCAAAGCCTTCTAAAAGGTAGGGATGCTATTTTACAAAATCTTTGCTGGTCTGTTGGGAATGGAGATTCTATTCGAATTCGTGGTGATCGATGGTTACCTATGGGAATTATCTATGGACCTATAGCTAGAGAGGAACCAGTTAAAGTGGCATATATCATTGACCAGACTAACCAAACCTGGAAGACATCGGTGATTCAAGCATTTTTTGACGAACAGGTTGCTACCGAAATTTTCTCTATACCAATTCGACCTTTATTTTTAGAATACAAACTGATATGGTCAGCTACATCGACTGGTACACTCACTGTAAAAAGTAACTATCATGTGATTCTACAATCAAGTAGTCAGCCACAAGTGTCAAATGGTTCGACATCTTACCGAAATTCACATAGCCTCTGGCAAAAAATCTGGTCAATGAAGACGGTCCCCAAACTTCGTACTTTTTTCTGGTTTGTCTGCCAGAACGCTATTGCAACCCGAGATAACCTTTTCCACCGTCAGATTGTTCCAGACCCCTTTTGTCCACTATGCTGGCAATCTGTTCCTGAAACAATTGAACATCTACTTATACAATGTCCTTGGACAAGAACAATTTGGTCAAACTCACAGGTTGATTTATTATCTTCCACAACCTCAATTTCCAGCATCACACGGTGGTTATCAGAACATGTAATTTTACCTGATCCATCACCTGGGTTAGAGGTTGTAGCTAGTATATTTTGGCAGATCTGGCGGAATAGAAATCATTTTATCTTTCGAAATCAGCAGTCGAATCATTCTCTAGTTGTGGAGTTGGCCATGGCACAAACCAGATCTTACCAGCTTTTTGTTGCTGCATTCCATCCATCACGATCTGGCCTGGACCCTCTTCAACCTGATCGGCTTTGGTGACCTCCGGAAAAGGGTGTCCTGAAATGTAATATTGATGGTAGTTATCAAGAGGGCAAACCTGAAGGTTCCATGGCCTGTATTTGCAGAGATGATCAAGGTTGTCTCACAGACATCTTTTCACGACGCTTTTCAGCGAACTCACCTTTCGAATCAGAGCTCCAGGCGCTTAATCTCACTCTCCAACATCTTCATCGACGAGGCCTCCAAGACGCTCCACTCGAACTTGACTCTGACTGCCTTCAGCTTGTCGAGATCGTGAACGGTGTTCGCTCGCCGCCATGGGAGCTACGGCCAGTGATAGACGAAACTCTCTTCTGGCTATCCAACTTCTCTCACCTTTGTCTGTGGCACTGTCGTCAATCAACTAACCTAGTGGCTGACTGGGCTGCCAAAGCCCAGTTAGCTCACCCGGCCCTAAATTGTAATTTCTTTACTCCGCTTGAACTGTTGGATTTACTGTATGCAGACGCTTTTGCTGCAGGGTGTAATCTTCCTCCATAATCAATATATTAGTGTGGTTTCTGTCAAAAAAAAAAAAAAAAGAGCCACATGAAAAAGCAACAGATGGAGATTATGAGCATGTGCGATAAAATCGAAAATTAACGGATGGAGATTATGATTGAGAGCGAGCCCTCGAGAAAACGAAGCAGATAGAGGAATTTAGCGACGCAATGAAGCTTTATTTTCTCATTGGATTATTCACACGCGTACAAACTCGTCCAAATCCATTTGGTGCACCGGGAAGAACGGAAAACTGAGAGAAAAAAAAAAAGCTGTATAGAAAAGCCTTTTCTAGATAGTTTTGGCTTTTACATTAACATGCGGCAACGAAACCTAATAATTTGGTTAAGCTGCAGGATTAAAATAGTTTAGACTGCAATACAATACAAATGCAATTAGTTTTCCAATCAGGCTCCGCATTAGATTAAATGGTTAATATCACAAAAAACTCAAAATTAGTATATTTATGATAAGTTTACCCTCAAATTAATTTTTTGACCACAAAAAATCCTATACTAGTATATTTGCGTCAAATTTATTTTTTGTTAGTTTCCGTTAAATTTAATTAATACCATGAAAAAATCTACAAATTGGTACATACGTGACTAACGGGGGATAAAACCTTAAATCAATACACCTATGAACTATCACATGTTATCCAATTTAGTAATTTGATATTATAATTTAACGCAAATTAATGAATGATAAATTTATTACAAGTGTACTAATTTGAGGTTTTTCGTGATATTAACCCTAGATTAAAAATGCCTATTACATGGTTGTTTTCCGTTTTCTAGGTGGAGTTGAATCAGATTATCATAATTCCATTTGTTTTGGAACATTTGCGCGTCGCAAAGAATAATCCGAGACAAATAGATGGTGTACAAAACATCAGCTTGGTGAAAAAGAGAGATTGTGACAACTAGGAAGGACCAAATTAGACGAGCATGGGATTTCGTCGGGGGTGCTTTGGTCATCCCGGTGTCCATGGAAGAATCAATTTGTAGAACGCTTGTAACAAGAGTTAACATTACGAAAAAATCCAAACTAATATATCCATTACAATTTTATCTCCAATAATTTTATGACCATAAAAAAAACCCCAAATTGATACATTTGTAATAAATTTATCATTTGTTAGCTTCCATTAAATTGAATTAATATTATGAAAAATCACAAACTAGTATACTTGTGATAAACGGAGGGTTAAATCCCAAATTGATATACCCATCAACTACTACATGTATCTAACTCAGTAATTTGATGGTAAAATTTAATGGAAACTAACAGAGGATAAATTTTCCATATATATACCAATTTGGGGTTATGGTTTGGGATAGATTTATCACACATATACCAATTTGGGGTTTTTCGTTATATGAGCCCTCATAATAGCTCGCTTTGTTTGGGCTCATCTTTCATTAGTAGTTTGGGCTTGGACATAAATAGCTACTAAGTGGCCTAAGGCTTTCTCAGCCCCTAGTTCTCATGTGCCACATATATATAATCTCTATCTCTTATAATTGAAAGATGTAATAGAGATGTGAGAGGTAGTAATTATAGTGGAGTATTCTACTAAACGCGGCCCTAATTTAAGGGTGAACTATGATAAATCGTGTCTTGAATTTTCTTTCTGGCATTCACTGTGACATCCTGAAATTCGAGCCCTATAAGGGATGAATGAATGTGAATTTCGTCAATGCATTGTTGGTTAATCTCACTCGGAATTGATCACTCCTGAGATACTGATCTTGAGGGGAAAGGCTAATGAGGACAAAACTCGTACGACTAAAGGACTCGACATGGGAAAACGACTTGACCATGAAACTTGTGTGAGGATGATCCTGTAGATAGACAAGCCAATTCTAAGGACGACTAAAAGTCGATTTGCGGACAGAACATAATGGAACGACAGGTGATTCCTTTTACCGTTATCGAACCCGCGAACGACCCTACGTTGATCCTCAGTGATCGTGTACTTTGAAATAAGAATCTATCATCCGTAATTTCATGCAGTCAAGGACGTCCATGCGTCGAGACGTCTTGAACGTGGTTTGGCACTAGTCGGTTACGCGTGAATCCTCGGAGCCGCCTGTCAGTCTGAGTTGTGACCGAAATGGCATTAGGCGAAATTAACATGGCTTGAGGACTAAAGAATGAGCTTCGAATTATCGGGAATGTCCGGGATAGATATTAGATGAAGCTGCTTCAACAGTCGATAGAGCTAGTGAAGCCGAGCAATTGAAAAAGGGATTTTCGGACCAAGGAAGCAAGCCCGTGAGGAAGTGGGCCGAGCCAAGCCAGTGTGGGTCTTAGGCCCAAGTTGGGATAGCCACCAAATGGGCCTAAGTCAAGCAAATGAGCCCATTAGGCCAAACCAACTATTCATCTTCTAAGCCCATGGGCCAATTCTTGGCCATTTCAAGCCCATCCAATTCCCAAGCCCATTCCTATTCATGGCCAAGCCCAATCCTTAGGCCCATCCACCAATTTCAGCCCAAGGTCAGATGAGTAATTTGTGCAAGGTGGAAATGACATAAATGCCCCTAAAAGCATGTGGATAAGGCAAAGGAAGAGAGAGAAGATGATGTCACTTTGTATGGGGAATTGAAGTGGCCATTTAATGGCCTTAATGAGGTGTGACACCAGCCCTCACATCTCTCTCTCTCCCCCATTCGGCCTCCAAGCGGACGAGCTCCTCTCTTCCTCGTTTTCCCTCTCCTCCAGTTTCTGCTCCAGCTGACCCTTCGGTAGAGAATCGAGTCAAAAGTGGTCTTCCCGGATGAATCATCCAATGAGCCACATATCACCGTGACCGGAAGAGACATACCGTTCCAACGAGCCTAATTTCATCCCAAACAGAGCCGCTGGCCGGCCTGGGCGCAGCCGTGAAGGAACCGGTCGCCGGTCCGTCGGTCCGCCTGCAGCCTGCACTGTTTCGCGTTTTCGGCCATTTTTCTCCCATTCCGACCCTTCCTTTGCCCATCCCAACCTCCAGCAAGACCCCAAGACCCCCAGGTGTCGCCGGTTGCCGGCCAAACCCCTCGCCGGAGCTCCGGCCAAGCCGTTCAACTCAGTTTCTCCTCCGGCAGGGCTGTTTTGCAGTGTTTTCAGTGGGAGTCCGAGCTGTGGTTGCTGTGTTGAGTTTGGGACAGCCTTGGATCATCGTGGTAGAGGTCCCGGTGCGTAGCCACCGTCGTTGCCGCCGTGTCAGTGCCTCCGGCCTGCTTAATGGGTGAGTTTAGCTTCTAATCCTTCGATTAGTGCCTAAACTTGCTTAGAGTTGGTTTAGTTAGATTTAATTCTAGTTTAAATGATTTAATGAAGTTGTATTAGTCCTAAGATAGGTGGTTAGATTAATGGATAATATTAGTGTAGCTTAATTTTACTTTATTAGCTTAATGATGCTTATGTGGTTAATTAAGCATATTTATCTTAATTGATTGGTTTCCTTAATTTAATTATTGTTTTAATGATTTATGAATATAATTTATTGTTTATTAAATTATGGGAATTTACTGTTCATGCGCACTGTTCACGATGTACTGTTCACGAACATTGTTCACGAGTTGCTGTTCACAAAACACTGTTTACCCCGAGAGCGAAAAGTGTCTAATTTCATGTGTGTTTAATCCTATGAAGTGATTGGATGTGTTATTGCATAAACATCCGCATGAATTGAGTGATGATTTGTGTAATTGTGTGATAATTGTGAAATATAGGTATTTTAATTAAAAAATACCGGGCGTCGGTTTACAACGCCAAAAATGTGTATAGTGGACCCATGGTAGGTTATACATCACCTTGGAGAAGGCACGTGGGCTCGGTGAGTTGGTCTATCACTTGGGAGAATGCACGTGGGCTCGGTGATTAAGTATGGCATCTTGAAAGAGACACATGGGCTCGGTAATTTGATGCATTACCTCGGAGAATGCACGTGGTCTCAATGAGTATATTTGGCATCTTAAAGAGACACGTGGGCTCGGTGACTTGATGCATTGCCTTGGAGAATGTACGTGGGCTCACTGATTTAGTATGGCATCTTAAAGAGACACGTGGGCTCGGTGACCTGATGCATCACCTTGGAGAATGCACGTGGGCTCAATGAATAAGTATGTCATCTTGAAGAATGCATGTAGGCTCGACGACTAGATATTCCATCATGAGAGAAATGTACGGTATCAATTAAGCGACCAAGGCAACGTCAAGTTGACATGTAATCGACTGAGTCGATTGATCGATAGCTTGATCTGAATCGATGCATTGATGTGTGAAATTGTTATATGCATTAATTATATGAGTGAGTGAATCACATCGTTTATGGCACACACGCATGAATCGATAACGTGCAGAGTGTGGCAATGGCCAGATGAAATTGCTTGTGACGCGACTCGTATGTGATTGATGAAATGTATCAGCTAATGGCCATGTGTTTTGTGTGTATCATGCTGAGTGATATCGTGCAGGGTATGGCATACCAGGTAAGGTTGCATGCAAATTGACTGTTGGTTGTTGCTTGTGGTGGGGTAGTTCTGGATAGATACCCCGAGTTGAGTTGGTGTACTAACCGGGGCTTAGGGGTGGAACTTGCTGAGATTTATATCTCACTGGTTATTGAATAACCATTTTCAGGTCCCTAGTGTGAAGAGCCAGGAGCTTGAAGCGAAAGGGTCAGGAGCATAGGTGGCTCAATAGTTCTTTATGACATAGACCTTCTGTATAAGCTTGAAGTGTCTATAAAAGTGTATTTGATTTGAAATTGGTTGTCCTGCTTTTCTATCCCATGTATGTTGTTGTAAGGGGATTAGTTAATTTGCTTTCGTATGTGTAATAAAAAGAAAAGGGTCGGCGACGTGTCCTGGGAACGTCGCAAATTTCTATCGACCACCGAGGGATGTGCGCGTGCTCGAGATTCGGGGTGTGACATTCACTCTCTATTTCGTTGTGTTTGTATGCCTAATCCCAATAGGCTTAACACATATACACTTATCGCCATTGTCTCTACGCGCCCATAACTCCACCTTAGTTAGTCACATTAAGATATAAACTAATTAATTGTCTACCAACTCTTAATCTTGCTTGACATTGAAAAATACAAGCTTTTATTTATAATTTAAAGGTTACTAACTACTTTAATAGTCTGGCAATGTTTATTCTCTTGACTTGCCAACACCTATGAAGTTATTAACTTTTATTTGAAATCACCGATCTTGATTTGACCGATGTACCTGTTAGATTTTTGTTTGTAAAACAAACTAAGTGCTCTTTTACTTGTCATACATAGAAAAGTTTGGAGGAGATGAGCCAGTTAATAAATGTGAGCATCATCTATGCGTTTAAGGAAAAAGTTGGGTGTGGGCTATATTCCACCATAGCTGCGTGCGGGTGCACGATTATTAAGCGCACTTAGCACTTGACAAGCTTGCACATCTAGAGTTTAATTAGCACTAATCCCTTTATTTATTTATTTTTATTTCGTACGGTTATCTTATTAACCTTTATTAGTTCAAAGGTTGTTTTTTGTTTATTAAGTATTTTTGGAAATTATCAAAATTCGAGATTTTATTTATTAAAAAAATTATTATTTATTTTTTTATAAAAAAATTTATATGTGTTTTTTAAAGATAACTTTTGGAAATTATATTCAACCTTTCTCAAATTGTTGCATTTGTTCATTTTGCAACTTGTATCGAAGGGACATTTTGTTTACTTTGCAACTTTTTGCGAAGAGTTACTAATGTTCTTTAAGACCGATTTATACATACACACATATACATATACATATACATATACATATACATATATCTCTCTCTCTCTCTCTCTCTCTCTCTCTCTCTCTCTCCATATATATATATATATATGTCATTTTTTGGATAAACGAGCAAGAGATCATTTTTCGAGTCTTCTTTCCAAAACTACAGTTATCTTTTCAATTATTTTTTAGAGAGACCCTGGATATATCTTAGAATTGCTATCTAGTATTTTCATTTGAGATTTTGTTGTATATTCAAGGATATTTGCCCATGATCATTAGTAATATTGTGAGTCAAATAAATCATTAAAGAAAGTGATATGATATCTCAGAGTTTGACTTGATTGCTTTATTAATTCAAAATCATATTTTTTCAACAGTATCAATATTTGTCACATCAAATACCAAGTCAGTTTAGCCACAGATCAACTTTTTATCCTGCTTAATTTTGAAAGGTGTCAATATTTCTAAAAATATTTTGCAAAACCGCCCGTCTATTTTTTTAAAATGGTGAGGTAGCCAGCTGGTAGATGAATGTCTAATTTATTTTCCGTTTCAAATGGGAGTCACTCGCTTCACTCAATTCAAGAGCATCAAGGTTCACGTTCTCCGGTCAACTTGAATTAATTAGCAATGGGAACAAGGGAAGTAGGGTGGGATCCTTAGCTTAATTCTGATTACATCACACTTGCATTATCAGCATTTTTCACTCTTGACTCAATTCAATGCTCCATGAAGTTTCGTATCCTCTCTACTCAAGCCTAGAGATACAAGAAATCTCAAAATCCCTAGAAATCCATCGCCAAAATCCCCCTTCAGTAGTATCTCGAGCTGCACCGGGTTTCCTTCAGATCCCCAGCCGACGCTCTCTTGAAAGGGAACTGCAAAGGCCTTGTATTGGTTGGAGTAGTTTCTCTAGTCAGACCAATATGGTAGGACCGACTTTGAACTACACGGCCGCAGATGGTGCTTACGCCTCCTGGCTTGGGAAGGACGCAGTTCACGAAAGATGTCATATTGATCCCTGAACCTCAATGTCATTGGCTTACCCTGGAAAAATGGACATTAAGTTCTCAGAGCAGAGCAAGTCCCTGTTCAATATGCATTCTTTTCTCTGTACTACTTGTTTCCTAACAGTGATCTCCATCCAAGTTTGATGAAGACTCTGGACGTCGTTATCAAGCCATCAATTAAACTTTTGAAGTTCTATGTCGGGGCCGCAGCTTATTCAGTTTCTTTAATTCCACGATTCTAACTGTAGTCATTGAAAACTTCTTAAGTTGAAAAATCTAGGAAGGCTTGCAGAGACCGTTCAATATGCCTGAGAAACATGTCGTGAATCTCTCCAAACAATCCGGTTGGGGGAGGAAATCCGTTTCTCCTGAGTCATCACACCTGCAAAAGCAAGGCATCATTAGGTCCTATGAGTTGCATCAATTCCTATGACATGATGATGGAGACTCGAAATGGATTTATTTAATACTCAAGATGGATGATTCAGACGACTAATTGATCACTAATTGCACGTTTTAGAATCGGTTCAACACTATAGTATCCAAAAATAGAATTTGGTCAGTTCATGTGGGAGTTCTAACGAGAATATCATCCATTCGATTGTCCGTCAGAAACTCCTTCCAGGGAACCTTCCAGTTTTATGTTTGAGAATAAACAAAACAGGGGAAAGGGCGATGTCCAATGCGTACAATTTGAGAAACGTAGAAGACGCACCTTGTATGTCTCCAGCTTGTAGTATGTCGTCTCCATTCATCAAGGCCCTCGATGACCGGTTTTAGGAGCTCCTGGATTCTTAAATCCTTCAGGTTCTTCAAGTTTGATAAACCGTCTAGCCTCCTCATAGAATAGCACTCTTCGACTGAAAGCTTCTCCAACGATTCCAGTGCACCAAGAAATCGAATTTCAACTAGCCTTACACAAGAAGATACCTTGGCTTCTTTCAGTTTTGCTATGGTTGACAGAATGCACAATCTCTCGAGAAGTTTACACTTCCACACGGTCAACTTTTCCAACTGCGGAAGGCCATCGAGATGTATTTCATTCACTTGAGCATCAAAGAGCCTCAATTCTATCAAATTTCTCAGGTTCGACAACAGTGAATCTATTGAGTTGACATTCTCCAGTTCCAACTCCAGTAGGGAAGATGGGAGTTTCCTGATGGTTTGCAAGTCTATTCCAGTTAAAGTAAGCTGGCTGAGAGAAGGAAGAGAACTTAACTCTGTTGGCAGGGGGACATTTAAAATGCACAATTTCAACTTTTTCAGTTTGGACAACTTCCCAATCCACCGTAAGTCACAAGTTTGAATTATATTTGAAGGGTGCCCATTTTCAGAGCCATCAGATAGGAGCAATTCCACTAAATTAGTAAGGTTTGAGAGGTTAGGGACTATCTGCAGTGACTGGGATTTTAGACGCAAAATGATTAAACAGTCAGGAAGTTCTGGCAACTCTTGAATCTTGTCACAACCTTCTAAGTCTAGTGTTTGGAGGCGACAAAGCTTGCCAATAGTCTCGGGCATCCTAACGATCCCAGTATACTTTAAGCTTAAGATTCTTAGCAAGGACAATTCTCCGATTTCAGGAGGAACTTCACCCTCTAGCTCTTCACAATATTCCGCGTATAACTCTTCTAGATTCCTCAACCTTCCGATAATGCTAGGTAACTCCCATCGTGCTAGGTAACTCCCACGTACCAACTTGCATACTCGTAACGATTCTACCATGAAGTTGGAGTGTTCCTCAATCACCTCGGGGCTTGCATGGAAAGATGAAATTCTCTCTAACCCTTGGATAGAGTTTGGAAGTTCGGTAATCTGTGTGAATGAGATCTTGAGAGTTACCAAATGTTTTAGTTTACCTATAGAATCAGGTAATCTCGTAATCAGCGTGGACGATAAATCCAGCTTCATCAACAACGTCAATTGCGAAAACGAGTCGGGGAGTTCACTCAAGCTGGAACAGTCCCTTACAGAGAAGTACTGAAGATTTATCAGATCTCCAATTTCCTCAGGCAAATATTTAAGTTTCTTGCACGAATATATGTTCAAGTAAACGAGGGACCTTAGATTCCCAATGGAACAATCAATTTCCACCAAATGAGCACAATGTTGAAGAATCAATATTCAATATGTTAAGAGAGAGAAAATTCTCGTTCTGTCGAGTTTTCCTCTACCCCACTGGTAGTCTTCTCCTTGTGTATTCGAACTTTCATCTTCTACTCATCTCTACCTTCTTCCAGATATCATCTCATCTTCTACCTTGACTTCGCCCATGGATTGGCTAATTTTCCTTTACCCATCTTCGTTTTTTCCTCCAACGATGGATGTCCTGTCTTCAATCCCAAATTACTGATCATCTTTGCCGCTCGATAATGGGTCTCATCTGAACTTTTCCTTCTTCTATTTGCCAATTCCAGCTCATTTGCAACAATCCCGTTTCATCAACCTTCTGCATGTCGCTTTTCTGTTGAACTTTCGCTGTTTCACAACTCTCGTGATTATGTTCCTGACGCTATGGCCTTCATCTCCAAAACTTGACTTTCCCTTGTAACTGTGTCTCACTGGAGTCGCTGGATCTATGGATCCTCCAGCTGAGGGTTCGTCCGGGACAGCCAGTCCTGTACATGGAACTGACGCTCGTCTTGCTGCTCTCTGTAACCGAATGGGACGACTATGGTCCGAGCAAACAATCGAAGTTTGTGATGTAGCTGCACCACAGGACAAAGTGGAGGAGTGCAAATTAACTCTGGTGGGTAAGATTCTAACTACACAGACCATTAATCCACAAGCATTCCAGAATACTATGAAATTAGCTTGGCGCACAGACAATGTAGCCATACATCAGAGTGAAGAAGGTCTGTATGTGATTAAATTTAAATCAGAAGCAGATAAGCAACGGATTCTGGATGGTGGCCCTTGGCGATTTTCCAATCATCTAGTTATTTTACAGCCTTGGCTTCCTAATACCCCTTTACACTGCTATGATTTCTCTAAGTGTGAGTTCTGGATGCATGTTATTGGGCTCCCTCTCGAGTGGTATACAGACAGCATGCTTCGTAAAGTAGTTCGTCGTGTTGGTCGGGTGCTGATAGTGAAGTTTGAACAGAATGATGCTCTCCCCCTCAAAGCTGGAAAAGTCAGAGTAGAATTAGATTTACAGCAACCTCTCATCCCGGGTCAGCTCATTCAATTGGATGGAAAGACAATTTGGTTAGACTTTCGCTATGAGCGATTATCTCACTACTGTTACTCTTGCGGGGTTATTGGTCATTATGCTACACATTGTACGACTTACCCCTTTGACATTCAAAAAGCTGATAACAAGGACAATCTTTATTATGGAAATTGGTTGCGTACAGAGGTTAATCAACATAGTCCTTTTTGGAATACCTTTTATGGAACCAAGTTGTCTACTAATGAGGTTGAGGAAGTCATCCCTGAAACTCCACACTCGCCAACGGGTCTTATTCCTGCCACTCAACCACATATTAATACTTCAACGGAGGAGTTGCACATACCCAATGAAGGCCAAATTATTACTGCGGCTGCTCCGCTCCAATGGAAGCCTCTTGCACCAGTTGCTGAGAATCCTATTACAGGAAAATTACCCGCCAAGTTAAAGCAAGCTGAAACCAGTCCATCTCGCTTGAAGAAGTTGAAGCACTCTCACTTACTCCCTAAAGCGGGTCCAATGAAAAAAGCAAAGCGTTTTGGAAATTCCGACAAGTCTTTACATATACCTGAGGCTCTTGATGACTCCCATCTGCAGGAGACTCCGATCTTTATTGCTGATGAACCTGACTGCTGGGCATTGGTGGCTGGCCCTAAACAGCCACCAAGTTACAAATGAAGATTATTAGTTGGAACTGTCAGGGGTTGGGCAATCCCCTGACAGTTCGTGCCTTGAGGGCAATGGTGGCCCAGGAACAACCAGATGTTCTTTTTTTAATGGAAACAAAAAATCAGGATTCGTTTCTTCAACGGATCCAGACAAGGGTACGTTTCTCAATGAGTATGATAGTTAATCCTACTGGTTTTGCTGGCGGTTTAGCCATTTTTTGGAACACCGGGGTTGATTTAACAGTTGAATGGCAGACTTCTTCTTTATTACATATGCTGTGTACTGATAAATCGAATGGAGTTATTATGCACCTTACCTGTTTATATGCACCAGCTGTTTTCCATCTCAGACAACACTTTTGGGATGAATTACGACAGATCAGTAGGTCTAATATGCTCCCATGGCTGTGTATCGGTGACTTCAACGACATCCTCTACCCCTGGGAGAAATCAAGTAAGCGACCAGCTGATAAAAAACGTATGCAAACATTTTGTCAGATGGTTAATGACTGTTCATTGATGGAGGTTCCCACTAAAGGCTGCTCCTTTACTTGGACTAACAATCGGTCTACAAATGACTGTGTAAAGGAAAAATTGGATAGGGTGTTTTGTACTATGGAATGGCGTCTTACCTTTCCTGCTGCTGAAGCCTTTGCTCTGCCTCCGCTTGGGTCCGATCATTGCCCTATTCTTCTAACTACTGCAGCAGATCTTGTCAAACGCAGAAAGACTTTTTATTTTGAATCGTTTTGGTTGCAAGATCCGGAGTGTAGTACTACTGTTGCTGCCTCATGGCGGGAATCCCAAATAAAAGGTAAACACTTACCTCAGAAATTAAAGGCTGTTTCAATGGCCCTCTGTCGTTGGAGCAGATCTAAATTTTCCCATGGCTATCAACACATCATTTCCCTCAAGGATCAGCTCCAATACCTGCTCAACAAGTCGTATGATCAGTCCCACCAAGAGGAGGTTTCTCAGATTAAAGAGCAAATTCAGAGATTATGGCAACAGGAGGAACAATATTGGTCTATGAGATCTAGGATAAATTGGCTAAGATGGGGAGATAAGAACACTAAGTATTTCCATGCAATGACGGTGAACCGAAGACAGAAAAATCGTATTAGTATGCTGCAAAATGAGCATCATCAGTGGGTTCGTGATCCTAACATTTTGAAGGACATCACTTATAGTTTCTTCCAACGTTTGTATCAGTCGGTGGGCAATCGAGATTATTGGCCTGTTCTTGCTCAATGTCCAACTATAATTACGGAGGAAATGAATGGAAAATTAACAAAGGAACTCACTCAAGAGGAAGTTCAACTTGCTGTCTTTCAAATGGGACCTTCCAAGGCTCCTGGACCCGACGGTTTAAATGGTCAGTTTTTTCATTCTCATTGGGAGATCTTAAAGGATGATATCTTCCTTTCGGTTCAGGAATTTTTTACTACTGGAGTTTTGAGGCCTGAATTTAACCGAACCCTCCTAGCTTTAATTCCCAAAATTCCAAATCCAGAAAGGCTAGAACAGTACAGACCTATTAGCCTTTGTAACTTCATATATAAAATCATTTCAAAGGTTTTAGCCAATAGATTAAAGCCCTGTCTCCCAAATGTGATTGCACAAGAACAATGTGCCTTTATTAGTGGACGTCAAATCCAGGATAATGTGCTGATTGTTCAGGAAATTCTGCATCAACTTAAGATTCGCAGAAGGAAGAAACGCTTTCAAGCTATCTTAAAATTGGATATGCTTAAGGCATATGATAGGGTTGAATGGGACTTCCTACAAGACTACCTTATTCAGATTGGTTTTCATGCAAAATGGGTTGGCTGGGTAATGCAATGTGTTACTACAGTCTCTCTCAGTGTGAAATTTAATGGTGATCCTCTTCCCTATTTCTACCCATCTAGAGGCTTGAGACAAGGTGATCCCCTCTCGCCATATCTCTTTATCCTAGTTGCCAAAGTCTTATCCACTCTCATTTCAAATGCAATGGAGATGGGTTCTCTTCGAGGGATCAAGCTAAACAGGTGGTGTCCTACATTGTCTCATCTTTTCTTTGCTGATGATGCTATTTTTTTCCTCGATGGAACATTAGTGGAATGTCAGAATTTAGCCAATATTATTCACCAATATTGTAGAGCCACAGGTCAGGAAGTTAACAGAAACAAATCAGGAATTTTCTTTAACAAATCTTGTCCATACAGTCTTAAGGTAAATCTGGCTAGTGAACTCCGTGTGCCAATATTGGACAAATCTGGTAAATACCTTGGTCTTCCATCTGATTGGGGTAAATCTAAGAGGGAAATGTTCTCATGGCTACTGGGAAAAGTTGAATCGAAGCTGCAGAGCTGGACAGAAAAACTACTCTCAAAGGGAGGAAAGGAAATCTTGCTTAAATCGGTTGTCCAAGCAATACCACACTATGCCATGTCCATATTTAAGATTCCGCTATCTATCTGCAAGACCATTGAGCAGCAAGTTGCAAGATTTTGGTGGAAACAGAGTGGTCGAACATCTGGGGTTCATTGGAAAAATTGGGATATTCTTAAAACTAGAAAAGACAATGGTGGTATGGGTTTCCGAGATCTTGTGGCGTTTAATCATGCTCTCTTAGGCAAACAGGCTTGGAGACTAATACATGAACCGCTTACTTTATGGGGTCGTCTTTTTAAAGGCTTATATTTTCATACATCGGAGTTCCTGAGGGCTGAAAAAGGAGTAAGATCTTCTTGGGGATGGAGGAGTCTTTTAATTGGGAGAGATTCTATCTCAGATAATGTTCAATGGTCTGTTGGTAATGGTCAGAAGATTAATATTAGAGAGGACAAATGGCTATCTAGTGGTGTTATAGGAGGCCCTGCACCTAGAGGAGAAGCGACAAAGGTAGCTGATTTTATTCTACCAACTCAGGCTGCATGGAATGAATCCCTCCTTCGACAAAGTTTTGATCCTCAGCTAGTAAGTGAAATTCTGTCCTTGCCAATTAGACCTTCCTATCTTTCTGATTTGCTTATATGGAAAGGCCAGCTAAATGGTAAGTATACGGTTAAGAGTGCCTACAATTACATCAAAGATCATACATCCAGTGCTATCTCTGAGCTGCCTTCCTCTTCCTACCACCCACCTAGGAAGCTATGGTCATCTATTTGGCATTTAAAAAGCCCCCCGAAAGTTCGCATTTTCATGTGGTCTCTATGTCAAAATGCCCTGCCTACAAAAGAAAATTTGTTCCACCGGCATATCATCCCTGACCCCATCTGTACTATGTGCTCAACTCAATTACCCGAAACAGCAGAACACATTTTCCTTTCATGTCCTACCACAAAGGCTATTTGGTCTCATCCTCAGGTAAACCTTGCAACAATAATGGCTACAGCTACTCGAATTGATAAATGTATTGTAGACCTACTGGAGAACAACTCTGACGTACCTGGTTTGGAGATGGTGGCTTCTATTCTCTGGCATCTGTGGAAGAATAGGAATGACTTTATCTTCCGTCAAAGAAGTTTATCAGTTGAACAGGTGGTGCAGGTCGCTCTGGCCGACGCTCGCTCATCTCCTATCTGTCAGCAGTCGACTACGTATCGCAGACGGGTCCTTCCCGATTCTGATCACCGGTGGCATCCCCCAGATCCAGGTGCTCTTAAGATCAATATTGATGGCGCCTACCCTACCTCCCCACAGGAAGGTGCGATCGCATGTGTTTGCCGAGACTCTGCGGGACGCCTTCTTACTGGTTTTACAGCAACGATTACCGTCTCCTCTGCTCTACAAACAGAGATTCAGGCGCTGGTGCATACCTTAAATTTTCTGCTGCAAAAAGGACTGGATAAACATCATTTGCTGCTGGAATCGGACTGCTCGGTGTTGGTGGATGCTGTGCTCAACCCCCTTTTGTGTCCATGGCAGCATCGTTCTTTGATCGCTGAAGCTAGGGCACTTTTGCCCTCTTTTCCTTTTCTTCACATTCGGCACTGTCGACGGGCTGCAAACTTCATAGCTGATTGGGTTGCTAAGTCCCATGGGCTTTCTTTGCTTCCCAACAATTGGCCCGCTTTTCCCCCTTCCCAGCTTTTACATCTTTTGTATGCTGAAGCTGTAACTAGCGGTTGTATCTTTACCTCTTAATCTATAATACCGCTGTTTTCTGACCAAAAAAAAAAAAAAAAATCTTTCTAAAGTTGAGCATTTAGGAAAACTTGGTGTTCTAGTTATGCCCAAACTACGTTCAAGAGTGAGAACTTTCAATTTCTTTCCCTCCTGCAAAAGTGAATGACCCACAGAACAGATGGTTAATTGTAAAAGTATTGCAAGTCAGAGAGACCAAAACCGTTTTGATTCTTTCTTAAACTCAGACAGTTTTTCTTCTATAGGTTAATGTTGACATACCTTGATTAGGCTTTCTACCAAACCATCTGTGATTTGATCTCCAGATAGCTCTGCCACGACTAGATTCCCCAGACACAAATTGGTTGCTTTTAAACGTTGAGGAGATAGCCAAGAAGGATAATCCAAGTAACGCCATCGAATCCATTTCAATTCTGAAAGACAACCTGTGAAGTCCCCCTCGCAGGATATGTCCTTTAACCAAAGGAGCCACAGATGTCGAAAGCGTCTAATCTCGTTAGGAGTAACGATAACACGAGCATCTTCCCAAATTTCTCCTTGCAGTTTGAGTGCTTGAACATTTTCCTTACTCTGCCAATCCAAACAAACGATGAGGATTTGTCTATAAAGTTTGTGTTAGACTTCATTTCACTTTACATGTATCATGAAGCAATGAATTTTAAGTAAAAGGCATGCTTTACCTCTGTTGATCTCAATATGTTAAGGGCATCATTGTCATTCCACACCCTGCTTCGCTTGATTGGGTGCTTCAGATTTTCTTGACGAACAATTGCCCTTCCAAGATCTCTAAATTGATCATGCATCCAAAACTTACTATCATCCAAAACCTTTATCATGGACATGTTGATGAGGACATCAATACTATGTTCGGGGCTATAGTCACAATCTTTCCACATGTAAATTGGGTTGATCTTCTCCTCATTGATGAGAAAGCACGCGATGTCAACAAATATCTGTTGTTCTTCACTCTCTAAGGCATCATAGCTGATCCTCAGCTTTCCCAAGACATCCTTATGTGGCGTTCTCCTTGATTTGTCCAATGTTTCTTCCCAGTATTTTCGCTCTTTGTGATGAGAAAGCAATGCACCTATTACTTGAAGGGCTAGAGGCAACCCTCCCGTGGTAGAGACAATTTCTTTTGAAAGACTGTAGTAAGGATTTGGAGGAGAGTCTCTGCCAAATGCATGCCTAGAGAAAAGCTGAAGTGCATCATCATCATTTAATGCCTCCATTTCATAAGATAGGATTTCGTACTTAAATCCTTTAATTTTCAATACCCTTCTTTTCCTAGTGGTAACAAGTATCCTAGTTCCAGGATGCAGAGAATTTTTCCCAATTAGATCCTCAATTTGCTCGCTCTCATCAACATCATCAAGAACAATGAGCACCTTTTTATTGCCAAGTATTTCTCCAATCGTGTTCATTCCATAATCAGTTCTATCAATGTTGCGAGCCACTCTAGAATTAACGATATCAGATAACAGTTGTTCTTGCAGCTTGACTAAGCCCTCATTTTGTGACTTTTCCCGTACATCATCAAGGAAACTGCTATACTTTCCAAAGTAAGGAGTTAGTTGGTTGAAGATGATCTTGGCAAGAGTGGTTTTCCCAATACCACCCATGCCATAAATTCCTATGAGCCGCACGCCACCGGAGTTCATGTCCAGTAAAGTGTTTATGGCTGATAACTGATTGTCGATCCCAACCAAATCATCAGTCACGTTTCTTTGTCTCGACTTAAGCTTATACATAACCTCGTCAACAACCACCTTGACAAGCTCCCCATGTCTGCCACAAAGTTAAACCACTGGAGTTGAGACACAGATAACAATTCCTGTATGCAACTGGACCCTCAACCAAGTAAGAGGGGATTAGTGAGATTCTTTAGAGTCTCGTGACCTTAAAACTTTGCTAATAAATCTAGCAGAAATATTTTCATTATGCAACGTCAAAATCACTGGGAAAAGAAATCTAACTTATTATTAACATAATGACACCGAGCTCTAATTGCAGCCTGTGCTACTGAATCAGCTTTTTTTTTCTTGGAAGTTGTTAGGGTGTTATGCCTCTTGGAATTTCTGGTACTTTCAACTTCATGATTGTATTCCAGGCTGAGCACAACATCCTTATGCACCCATCTCTTTTGCCTTTCAAATAATCCAAAAAAGCAAGAAGTGTCCAGGAATAGAAGACTCAAAGTTGAAGTCTTACAAGTATAAAAGTGAAAAGGATACTTGGAACAGACAATTTTCATTTTTGAAGACAGATTTTGATGTCTATCATTTAGCACAGTTTTATTTTTTGAGAATTTGGCCTAGAAAAAGAAAATATATATATATATATATATATATATATATATATATATATATATATGTTACCCTTGATAGTTCTCTAACTCCCATCCTTTGGTGTCGTCGACTTCCCTGAGAGCCCGTCCCCACTTCTCTACTTCCTTTGGGTTGAACTTGTTCTTCTTCTGTTGCTCCAAATTTGATATGGCCTCACTGTACAAGGCTGTTTTCAGCTTCACGTCATCGGGTTTCACATCGTAGAAGATGGGAAGCATCACCTTCTTATCTCCATCTTCTTCAGATTCAGAAATGTTCTCCACCATCTTCGCAAGCTCCCGGAGGCACCAGTGACTCGAAGCATAGTTCTTAGAGAAGATGGGGATGTAAATCTTCGAGTTGTCGATTGCTTGCAGAAGTTCTTGGCTGATTCTCTCCCCAGGTCGAAGCTCTTCATCATCCATGAATACGCGGATCCCGGCATCAGTCATGCCATGACAAAGGGTATTGGTGAATCCTTGACGAGTGTCAGGACCTCTGAAACTCAAGAACACCTGATACTTGACTCCTAGTGGGTTGTCACCACTGGCTCCTGCCTCCGAGTTCACCATAAGGACTTGTTTTCCCCTGGTACAAAGGTCAGGTTTCGGTTTGGCTCGTCAAATGTAAAAGTAGAGGCCGACAAACACGAAAGGAAATTCTACAGCAGGCCAAGGTGTTTGCTTTGATTTACTAAGAGTCTGGCGATGAACTCGATAGACATTGTTCAATTAATTACTAACAGCTGTAGATGGTATTATTAAAGCAAAGTCAAGACAGGTTTTCAAGAATTGATTAGATGGAGATGGAGCTATATTAGATTATCCCTAGAATAGCGAGTTAGTATTTAAATGAGCTGACCGTTGGACGGAATATTCCAATACGAAGGATGATACTGGCGAGCCCCGCAGCGGAAAGTTGGCTCTTCATTTCCCTTGATGGGCGAAAGCGAGTCGAGCTGGATCTGAGCGGCTAAGGGACTCGCTTCACTTTTGGAAAACCCCCATCTCACGGCGCCTTTGGAATTAATGCCAATGGTTTCATCTGGAGCAGGATCGGGCGAAGACGCGCCATCTCCAATGTGAACTGCAACAGCCGAGGCATCTTGGTCGACGGGTTTGCTGGTCGTTAGGTGAGAGTTCCCTCAGCTGTTCAAGCGGTAGCTTTAGCCATTACAGAAAGCCTAAAGCACGTTGAAGACCAAACGGAACTGAAGCTGGAGATGGAAGCAGACCACTTTGATCTGATACAACGGATGACAGGAAATGGAAGGGTTTATGACTGGAGAATATATAAAATTTGGTTGAGTAGTGAGATGGATCTCATTTTCCTGTGCCTTGTTTGGACTTTTTGTTCGAATGGTACCTCCCCCTTGTTGAAGCTTGCCAGCTATAAGGTACGCGTTCTTTTTCTCACTTTTTTTTCTTTGGCCAGTTGCTATATGGGACTTGTTCAAATAATTATAGTTGACTAATGAAAAGTAATTATTTGGGGGTTGAAGCTTGCCAGCTATAAGGTACGCGTTCTTTTTCTCACTTTTTTTTCTTTGGCCAGTTGCTATATGGGACTTGTTCAAATAATTATAGTTGACTAATGAAAAGTAATTATTTGGGGGAGGATATGAATTCTCTTATTCAATTATTTAATACAACTTACCTCATCCATCTAGATTGTTGTGTGGGCGGTTGGGGGGGGGGGGGGGGGGGATGGTTCACCTTGTATCTCGACCTTAAAGATAGGGGAAATTACAATAAATAATTAAATAAAACATATTGCAATTGTATCAATTGAGTCATAAATCTTTTTCTTTTTTTGTCAATTGAGTCATAAACTTTTTATATTTATATCAATTCAATCTATTCAACCAATTTTGATTGGAAATCATAGACTTCATATATCTTACGTGGCGCAGCCAGAACTGACATAAACAATTTTTAATAATCTTTTAATATTATTTTAAATAAAGTTTAGAAATAGTCAACTTCTCTAAAACTGAGTGTCTGGAAAAGTTTCATGTCCTGTGTACCGATTGACAATTTTTAAGGGTGAAACCTTCAATTCACCAATAAAACATTTGGATAGAGAATGAGATATCTATACAAGAAACAATATGGATTTAGGCTCCCAACTCGTACTATAAATTCATTAAATTTTGTCCTTCATTGAATGAGAAATTAGACTAAGGGGCATTTACCATGCCTCGAGTAGGTTCCTGACCGTATCTTCTGTCCACACACTGCCGCAAATATACATCACAAATACGTTTCCTAGATGCAAATTCGTTGCCATACCCTGTGGATCACGTTGCCATTTAAATCAAAGTGACGGTCTCCAATGGAGGATCAATCACCCTTGTGTGACGAAGTTCTATTGGGATTTTGATTGATGGGTTTGCAAAGAATGTACTTGTCTCCTTGGCGGAGCAAGCTGAAACCCTTACCATTGTGGAGACTTTGAAGATTTTCTCTCCTCGTGCAGTGCAACGATTCACTTTGGAGTCAGACCATCTCAACTTAGTGAACCGCTTGAAGTCTACAGATCACTCACTCTGGGAAACTCTGGGAAGACCGTGCACTTATTAGCGAGGCCCATGGGCTACTTCTTTTTTTTAATCTAATTTAAAGATAGTCCATTGTAATGGGGCCTCTAATTGCTAGCTGATTGGGTAGCAAAATCCTGTGGGGGAAAAAGCCCTCTCCCAGAAGTAGTTGACAAGCCCTTTGCAAACCCTTTGAGATTTGCTCTATTTTGATGCCCCGCCAGTGGGTTCGGTTTCTACAAGCTTTTAAATGAAAAGATGAAGTTTAGACCAAAAAAAAAAAAAATCTAAAAAAAAACTCGGAAAGACAGCTCGTAAAGTTGCCTCGACATGTGGGAACCATCTGATTTACTCCGCAGTAACAGTCATTCGAGGTTGACTTCGTGACTCTAAAACGAGTGATTGAATGCTTTGGTTTATCTGCCAATGACATTGAGAAGCAGCAGGAGGAATTTGTTGATATCCCACAGTTTTATTTCATCGAAGAGAAGAAAAAATGAAATAGAAGAGTAGATAAGAGACGCCAATCCTCAATTAAGAGCAGGGTAAGCAATTCTCAATTCAAATTTGACCATACTTTACCTCCGTCGATCTTACTTGGCAATTGATTTCACCTTCAACCTACAACCTCGTATGCTCTTGATTAGTGATTGTGCTTCCAAGATCTATACACGGGTCATGCATCCAAAACCTAGTATTATCTAAAACCTTTATCATGCCCATATTGGTAAGGACATCAATAGCACACTCTAGATAAAAACCACAATCCTTCCACTTGTAGATTGGATCAGTCTTATCAAAACTGATAAAAAGCATGTAACATCGAGAAATATTTGTTGTTGACTCAGTTTCAAGGAATCATAGGTAATCCGTCGCTTTCTTGAGACATCGTCATGACATGTTTCCCTTAGCTCCCCTAGCACATCTTTCCATTTTATTTTATTTTTTATCTTCCTGATCAAAAAGCAATGAACCTATTGTCATAAGAGTTGAGCATGGGACGGCTCAATTATGTTTTCGAATGGCTAAAGGTACAAAGGGTTATTGCTCTCGAGAGGGTAATGCGAAGACCCTTGCTTGCCTCTTGCCGAATCTATGTCCATGTACGATGCAATATTGTACCATAGAATTTTCTCCTGCGCATTCAAATGGGCCCAACAGAAGCTTGTTTAGAGTTAGCCAAGTCCTTAAAAGGTTTCATCTTGGAACAAATCGAACCTAGGGCTCTCTAGGATGTAAAACTTTTAGGGTATTGCTTGGTACTGGGCAAGAAAAATATACAACAATGGCACATGAAAAAAAAAAAAAAAACGCATTTGTAGAGCCGTTTGGCTTTTCTTGCGGCTTCCTTTCACTCATTTAGAGCCTATTCTTCATGAGTGCAAGTTTTTGAAGTCATTTCGTTTGTACAGTTTGGTTTTTCCCCTATATATTGTTTACTTTTACCAAAAACAAACTATACCTAAAATATTCAACTCCCAAAAGTTCCTGCAATAATGCTCTTACTTTAACGGCCACTAACTAAGGGACTTGAAAAAAATGATAAGAAAAATGAATGACTTATTATGACCCAGTGAATAATACTTTTGTTCTAAGCAGATTGAACAATCACTTCCACCAAGATCAGAATTTAACAAACGTTCAAGGTCAAAATGCGATGTTTATTACTTTAACATAATATGTTCATAGCATAAATATCCATTTAACCCAAATCCTATATATAACAAATTTATAATAAGAGAATAAGTTGCACTTCAACGTAGCTATATTTACAGCATAAATATCATTTCATAATAATATCAAAACAAATATTAATGGTCAAACCCATTGATCAATCCTATCAAAATCACATGCCAATGGTTTATTACATTGACCAAACTCATGCTTAAGTATATAACCATGGTCATGCATAATGCCCATGACAAGGTAACCAAAATTCCCTCTTTATGTAGGTTTCTACCTATTATTAGCTAGTGATTCGACCCAAAATGATATTCTAAACTAATATACGCATATCCACGTACCCATCAATGGGTTCATAGAGATACTTAGCAAATTTATCAATCTCAATCTCCAAAAATCCACAACCAAAATTAGAGACAATCTCACAACTCAAGTTTAATAACCAATTCATAATTTTTCACAATTACAATTCAAATATCAATAGTGAAGTCCACTGATTAATCTCTATAAAATCACATTTTATATATCATAATATGTTTCTCAAACTATTTCAAACTCCATTTCGTAAACTAGTTTACAAATCAGCATATAACCTTTATAAACCATATTTAAAATCAAGAATTTCTCGTGAGTTTTCCCCCAAAAGGTTTCACAGACCTATTTGCAGGCTTTTAATTTAGACTACAATCAAAAGATAACATTTTCACATCTAATAAGCAAATGGTAGTACGTGCTTGATCCAATTTATGCAAGGAATATACTCGTTCTTAACTCATAACATAACTAACCCATTTCATTTTTGAAATATGAGTTCACAAACTCAAAGAATAAATAGCATCAATCACATGGGAAAATCTGAAAACCAATCCGTGGTGATTACTCGAACCGACATACTTGTATTCTTATCAATTAATCAAAAAATGATATTAAAAAATGATATTAAAAACTGAGTAATACACAACTCCAACAAACAACCCGACTAAACCAGGTTCAACGATGGAAATATCGACTCCCAAGTACTATGAAGAAGCTCATTTATGGCATACATTTGTCTTCCGTTGTTACGCCTAACTCACACGCAAAACTTGGAAATTTCATTCCAAACAAACCATACTTTGAAGTTGAGTTTCATCCAACCCTACTGCTCTACAATGTTCTAGAATATTATTTCCATGAAAATTTTAGCTTTAAAAACTCCTTGATAGAACCTTGTAGTTCAAAATTTACATAACTCCAAATTTGTGCCACAACTTCCAAAATTACTTTGATTAGACGAATAATCATCTTGAATACTTACTAGGCATTACGATTCGTAGTTGATTTGGGTGGTCGAGGTATCTGGATCAGCTACATGTTATATTTTTCTTTTCTTTTCTTCTTTTCCTCTTTCCCTTCTTGTTTTCTGCTTCAGCTTCTGCTTTTCCTTTTGTGCTTCAATTGCACGAGCTCAAATAAGAAGAGAGAAAAAGAGGATTGAGCTTGGGCTTGACTTTTTGGAGACATGGGCTGGCTGGCCCATATATTACACCCCAACAGGCTTGTAGCAAGCAGAAAGCCGACGTTAAGCTCTAAGCTGCTCCAAGCATGTGCAGCTCCCTATAGCGACGGTCATGGTAATCCATCTTCGTGGAGTTAAGACTCTGGACCGTGACCGTAAAGCTTAATCTACATTCCGTATGTAATCCTCGAATTTTGCAAAATTCAGTTCAAGATTTTTACAATCAAGTTCCGTCATCGCCATCCCAACATAATCGAATGTAATTTGTCAATCGGTCATGATCAAAAGCACGACATTGGAGTAATTAATGCCACTGCAGAATAAGAAACCATATCACAGTATATGAGAAGCTATTGAAAATTTTCTTAATTGTATCCTCAATTATGTTTCCACAACTTGGTTCACTCAAATTGATTATCCTCCCTCATGCCGACTTTTTCAGCATCATCTGTTGGAATCAGTAACTATAGCTTGTTTAATAAAACTGAAAAATAGATGTCTAAAATTTTAGTACTGAATATTTAGTGTTGAATATTTTAAATCCCAAAACTTTGAAAAATAAAGTCGTTTGATGACAATTAGAAAGTGATAGCTGAATATAATCAAAATTCTCACAAAGATATATACCAATGATAAATATTTATAGATATTACTAATGTATGAGGCAAGATGCGAATTACTATGAATTATTTTTCTATCGAATAAATTAAGTAAGCCATCCCACATTGGAGTTCACCCTTCCCTTAGTACACCAATGTTTGGTGTTTTGACCCCTAGTATTTTTTAGTAGTTCATGTGGTAAAAAAAAAAAAAATTCCCTTACTTACCACCTTAGGTAGATTTATGACTTAATTGAGTCTTCATTCCAAATTAAGTTTATCAAACAACCTTAGCCTAATTAATTGCTGAATATTCAATTTTTTAGTGACATTAAAAGGTTTTAAGAGACTTTACTAGAAATTTTTTACAAGCTATAATGATGTGATTGCACAAATTATAAGTTCAAGAACCACACAAAGAAGTAATAAATGGAGATTGTACACCCATGTGATAAAATTGAAAATTAAGTGCTAAAGTTTTAAGTACTATATTTTAAGTGTTGATTACGCTAACCGCCAAAAATAGGATGATATTTGAAAATCGATAGTTGAATATTATTAATCCTTTACAAACATAAGAAAATGACCATTATTGGTAGGCTTTGTAAATATATTTGGCAAGATTTTTATTACCAGTAATTATTTTTTATTTGAGCGAATTAAGTAGCTCCTCCCTTTCTTACCAGATAAGTTGGAATTTTGATCAAATGTAGTCATTTAAATAAATTTTATTGAAAGTTCGCAAACGAGTTTAATCCCATCAAAGTGTTGGATTTTTAATTATATAACACTTAATTTGGCTATTAAACAAGTCGTATGTACTTTTTCTTTGGAAAATCTCTACAAATTCAATCACCTACTGGGTCATGCTTGTCTAAGAATCTGTAATTCGACTCAATCTCATCCAAAAGCCCTATAAAACATTGCCAATTTCCCAGTTCAACCAGACTTTTTTTGCATTTACTAGGCAAAATGATGTCCAAGAGCAGGCTAGGGATGAGCATTAGTTCGGGTCAATTATGACAAACCCTATATTGGCCCAACTTGGCCAGTCCTGGTGTGATTCCCTAGGAGACTGGGTCAGTCCTTAATCCTAGGATTTTTGGACCTTGTATTGGGTGCAAGTTGATTCTCGATCTTGAGAGTTTAGGGTTTGGTCCAATCCAGACTAACCATCTACATGATACATACATACATACATATATATATATATATATATATATATATATAATATCTTACATGCTTTTGTCTACTTTAAATTCTAGCACCACCTCCTCTATTCACTTCATAGTTCAATTTGTTGTGTAAATTAAAAAGTGGAAAGAAACCTAACCCTAATTCAACAAAAGAAAAAAGAAACCCTTTTCACTCATCTCGGCCTCACTCCTCTGACTTGTCTTTCTTCACTTGCCTCACTAGCCTTGTTGCTCATCCTTATTCACTCACCTCGCCACTCACCTCGTGTGTTTGGTATTATGGTTTATTGCTTTTAGCAAGTGTAAATTTCTCTTGTAATCTTATCTCATATTTATGTTTGATACGTATTGGTATTTATAATTTGGTTATTCAATATCGTATTATTGATGGATATGTATTTTGAAATAGTAAGTTTGTCATTTTAGGAATATAAAAATAAAACAAAAAATAATCGATTGGTCTTGAGTTGACCTGAAATTGAAACGGACGACCAAACCCATAGGTGCCGTCCAATTCTCGATCCTAGGCTCAACGAAGTCGGTCCTTGGTTCCAAAAATTGGGGACCAAAACTGTAAGGTTGCTCACCTCTAGTGCGAACTGCCCGGTTTTTAGCTCATTGCACATCCAACGTGCCCTAGAAATTTTCAAAGCCAGAACCATGAAGCATTTTCCAGGAAAATTAACAGGACTTGATCTTCGCGGAAATTTATCAGTGTTGCTCCCGCCACTATCTATATGTCGGTCTCTTCTTCTTCTCTCTCTCCCACACAACGACGACCAGTCCAAATTGCATTGTGGGATTGAGATGTTGTGACATCCTGAATTTCAAGTTCTAGTTTCGATTGAATAAGCTGGGTTTTTCATCGACGCGCCTATAGTTCTTTTCTCCAAGTAGGCCACTTATGAGATAACTAACCTAACAGGTGAAACCGTTAAGGAATTTAAACGTAATAGACTTGAGAATTAGACCAGGAATCGATTGCTCGACCGTGCTAGTCTGCAAGTATCATTACGACACCATTAGAATCGATTAGAGATCGGAGATAGGTCGATTCGACTGAGATATGTGATTAAAGTGTGGGTGATTCCACCTGATTGCAAAATTCTCGTCGATCGGCACTAGACCAATTTTTCTATCATTTTGGGTATCTTATGTCCATATTTAAAATCTCGAGATTTCCATGACAACTGAAAGTCGCCAATGTGCCGAAAATGCACTATGTGGCTTGAAAATAATCAACTACGGGTTATTTTCACTAAAAATTCCTAAAAAGCTACCCGATAGATTAGAATGCGCTAAAATTGTGCCAGATTGAAATTAACCGCGAAATTGAATCTGATTTCAGAAATTGAAAGTTCTGTCATGTTACAAGTCATTTTAGAAATGTTGACTCATCCTCCAAAAAATTTTCTACAAACCAAGATTTTCAGCGATAAATTCAAAGTAAGGATATTTTGGATCGAGAAATTCATAGGCCTACTTTTGGGTGAATTTTAGGATTTAGGTTGGTTCAATTGATGAGGAATAATCATAGATTAAGTGTGGACACCTTGGCTGATTTGTTTGGACTTCAATTGGATTGATTTGAGTAAGAATTGAATGGAATTAAAGAAGAAATGTACAAAATTCGTAGCCTTGGAGGGGTGCAACATTTCAGCCATGTTGGGAAGCTTCCTAAGGAAGATTGAGGAGAGAGAAGTGGTTGAGGATAAGGGCTGACATGGTGGGGGCATGTGATGAGTGAACGGGGATGAGATTGAAGAAGACTTTTGTGGCCAATTTGTGGGTCCTCTTCAGCCAGCTACTTCTTCTCCTTCCTTGGCTTCACTTTATCCATTGTTGAAGCTTTTTGGGAGCTTAAAGAACCAGAGAAACTAGCCCTCACTTCTCTCTCTCCCCTCTTCAGCCCAAGCAAATTCGTAGCCTTTTCTCCCCAATTTTCCTTCTCTGCCAGTTTATGTTCCAGCTGACCTTTCTCCAAAAACCCGAGTTAAAAGTTGTCTTCTCAGACGAATTAACTTACGCTCCACCCACCACCGTGACCTAGAGACCCAGTCCGTATGGACGAGCCTAGCCTCGCCCCGAACGAAGCCGCCGGCCAACCCACCTAGCTGACTGAAGCCGCCACTTGTCGGTCAGGGTGTGTGAAGTGTGGTCTCATTCTAATATTATCTATATTGCAGTATGGTTGTGAACAGTTCTTTGAGGGCCCGAATCTTGCCGCTGCTGATCAAGCACTACTTGCTCCCGGACAACCTTTTGAGATTCGACGTTCAGCGCATTGGCCATGGAGACTTCCTATTTACCTCAATTGTTTAAATTGAGTCATATTTATTATGAGTTTTTAAATCAAAGTATGAACACTATGCTTGTTGGTGTAATGCACACATCCATGTACAACTGGTTCTATATCTGTTTGTCATTTTAGTTCTGCCATGCCACGGGCTAAGAAAGGGATTGAATTTGCGGACCAAACTGGCGATCACTGGTTTTTACTAGATTACTGTCCTTATGGATGGAGCAGTTTCCATGCATCTGTTGAAAGTAACAACATTTCAAACGTTGATATGGTTTTCGAGAGACTCTTAAAGCCATTAGGCTAGAGGAAAGTTAGTGAAGGGAGCAGCTAAATTATGGTAAACTTCTTTCGACAATGTTGCTGGAGCTGGGGCACTTACTATAGAAAAAAGAAAGAGACAAAAGTCAATCCCGGTTATAGTGTATTTTATTTAGTCTGGAGATACCGTAGAGTTGCCTCTAGAAAATTTTGCAAACTGGGCAAATTGAATACTATTATGAGAATTCAGAATCAGATGGTTGGTAATGCCCCACTAGCACAACAAAATTACGGTTTATGGACGTGGATTCATGATTAAGGCTTCGTTTGTTTCGTCAACCAAATTTTCCGCTGTTTGGCTCAAAGAGAATGAATGGATCAAGAAATTTAATTTCCGTCAACCGGGAAAAATCCTTCAAAATATGAGAAAATGCATGGAAATCATTTTCTTTTTCCCCGCGTTCTGAGACGAAGCCTCCTCCCTCTTCTCTGCCTTCTCGCTCATCTCTCCGCCTCGAGAGCTCCTCCTCCTTGTCGCCCCGGGCTTCTCTTCAGCGATCTCCTCAGCTCGAGAGGAGTCCACGTGGACAAGGCGTAGCCCCGGCTCGGCAGTGAGGGCGGAGTCGACGGTGAGGTCGGCAGAGAACGAGCTGGTAGGGGCGGAGGCGGCGTGGGGGAGGAAGGCGAGGGAGTGGAGGAGGATGGCGGAGGCGGAGTCCATGGTGTGGTGGCTGAGGGGGATGTGCTCGACCGATGCTGTTGAGGGTGACGACGAGTTTTGCGTTCGGGCGCAGAGAGGGTTGGGTGTGGAGCTGCTTTTGACGCCAAAGCTTTCGCGGAAATATAATAATAGTAAAAATAACATTTAATCTTTCAATTATTATGTACACTTCAATACATGGGATGACCTCTCAACCGGACCATACAATCTGTTTTTTGCAAAAAATAAAAATAAAATAAAAAATAAAAAAATTCTTTTTCCAAATTTGTACACTCACATTTACTTTTGTCTCATGAAAAAATCCAAAATTTACACTCATTCATTTATCTAAAATGTATTTTCATGTCACAAAAAATTTCAAATTGGTACGTCCATACCAAATTTATCCCAAATAACCAATCTTTGAAATTTTTTGTTATATAAAAGTCAATTTAAATATGATATAAATATATTAATTTGAGATTTTTTTGTAACACAAAAATTAATTTAGCATAAATGTGGCACAAATGTACCGTTTTGGGATTTTTTTGTGACATGAAATAATTTTTCGATAAATATGGCATGGGTGTATTGGTTTGAGATTTTTTGTGATATTAGTATTTAGATGAAAGAAAAAATGCTTAGAAATTGTTTTTACGGAAGATAAGAGAAGGTTATTACATGCTGCTACCGAAAGCAGTAATCTATTAGGGAATGGTGGAGGACATTTGGTTAATATACGAAAATGGTGGTCGTACATCATAGGAAGGTTCTATGAAATGTCACTACCATGCATGCTTCACTACAAAAAATTTAGACTAGTGGCGACCCTTGCTGGCCCTTCCTGCCGGTGGTGGGGAGCTATGTTTTTCCTTTTTCTTTTTTTTTTTGTATTTTTTAAAGTTAGCTTAATTTTAATATAATTTAAATAACATTTTAAAAAATTGGACCGCATTAGTCCTCGACTGTATTTTCCTTCTTTTATTTCCTTTTTCTGAATTTATTTGAAGTTACCTCATTTTTTAATATAATATAAATAAAATGTATTAAAAATTTAGATTTAGACCACAATGACATTGTTTTAACCTTATATTTCGTGCATGAGTCACATCATTGCTATTTAAGAGAGAGAAAATAATAATAAAAAAGTCATGTTAGCATTTTTTTTAATTAGTCAAGTTGGACGAAATTAACAAATTGACTTGATTGCATCAATTCGATAAATTTATGATTTAATTATATTTTTTAAATTTTATGATTTAATTATATTTTCATGATATATTTTAGTATTTTCAGTGCATCTATCTAAATAAATATTGCAGATGCCGCTTCAAAAGGTTGAGGGGGCCAATTTCCTAAATCGGAGAAAAGAAACGAAAAAGAAATCTCTGAAACGGCAGGGTTTCCCGAAAATGTTCCATGAAAGTCACTTTTCTTGAAAAAATCATGCACTGTGATCCCACTTCTGCGGACATTACAAAAGGAGACACACTCCAAAAGTTATGTACTTTGACTTGGTGGATGAATGGATTGTTGTCTCGTTCCCTAAATTCTAGGGTAATTATTAAAAAAAAATGCAAATCTATTATGTTGATATTAATTAAGTTTTAATTTATTTAATTTGATCAATTTAATCATAAATCTTTTAATGATTTGTCAATGTAATTTTTTGGTCAATTTTGATTGGAAATCATTAATATAGCGATTCGATTAGTGCTAACTGTCTTATGTGGCGTGACCGATGCTAACTTAGATAATCTTTATACCTTGTTCTTATATATATATATAATTTTTATATTTTCTTTTTCATTTTTCCCCTTCTTCCCACACCCACCACAAAGCGAGGGCCACTAGCAAGTGGATCCCGACTAACCAATCATATTCATACTCTCGACCCTAATCCTCGTGAAAAGGGCCCAAAGCATATGATAAGAGAAAAAAAGTGAGTCTTAAAGAAATAAACATTTGGAACCGAAAGTCCTCTATTAGCCGCCATTCTTGAAGTCGCAAAACCATTGCGGGCTAGCCAGCCAAACCTAATTCAATTGTCTAATGTGTATCGTAAACAAATGCTTTTCAGTAAAGATTTTGTTGTTAGTATTACATTAGTACTTAAATTTAATTTCTGTGAATTCGTATTCAAATTCCTAGACAATTGCATCTTTATCTACGTTTTCCAGGAATTTGAGAAATTACTCCTTAGGCTTCCTCATGTTCTCTTTCCCTAATTACAATTATCTACATTGTTCACGATAAATTATTTGGAATCGATCTCTGTAACGTTTTGGAGGTCGGATGCCATGCTGTACCTCGGTGCAATTCAATACTCAATTTGGTCTTATCTATAATCTGTCTCTTCTTTCTTGCTCACTCTCTCACTTGCACGAAACAGCCCACTTTCTTTTCTTTTACTCTTTTTTTTCCCCTCTTTGTTTCGTGCTAGCCGAGCCGCCCATGGAGGTGGAACCGGCCAACACGTCGCTGTTACTTGAATTCAAGCCGGACATGTCCTCTGCAGATCGCGTCAAGTTGGCTCGCAATTTGACTAGATTTGACTCACGGTTCTATTCCTCCAGCTCATGTGGAGAGTTTGCGGAGGCAATACGGGCCGTCGCCGACCATCCTAAAGGGTTGCCGGAGGTGGCGCACGGTGGTGGTGGGGCAAGCCGTCCCTCCTGCTCAAATATATATGGGAGTATGCTCGTCTGTGTGTGATGATGGAACGATGTTGTTCCTTCTGGGATAAGGGACCGCCCGAGAGGGGAGGGACAAATGAGATTGTTACGTATAAAAAGGTTGTACACATAAATCTATGATGTTGGGACGTATAATTTGTAATCAAATTTAAATTATCTAATTGTACGGTAGGGAAAAGAGCCAGAAATCTAAGTTATCGAGGGCGAGATTACCAGCACATTTGAGTTTTAACTATTATTCCCGAGTTTTGGTAACGGTGGTATTAAGTATTAACAACTTAATTTATTAATTGATAATACAAAAAAAGAAAAAGAAAAAAAAGCCCAAGACATTCGTGAAAGTGTAATGGTCAATCGCAATGTAATAAAATAGTGAGACTGCATAGCTATGAAAAATGAAAAATTTTAACTTGGGATTTAATAAAAGGAAGAATTGACTTTTGAAAAAGAAAAAGATGGGTTAATTCTATGGAAAACCAAAAATTGATACATTTATGATAAATTTATCAAAAATTAATTTTGACCACAAAAAATTCATAAATGACACACTTGTGATGAATTTACTTCAAGTTTATTTTTTGACAACAAAAAATACAAACTGGTATATATGTGACAAATTTACCTTTCGTCAGTTTCCATTAAATTGAATTAGTACAACAAAAAATAAAGAAAACAGATAAATCTATAACAAACGAAGGATAGTTTAAATCCGAGAGGCGTCATTAGGGATTCTTACATGAAGTACTGTAGTGGTGGGTTCTGCAGTCGCTCTTCCAAGGTTTACTTGCCGGCTGTCGGCTTACAAGGTTCCCTGAGTTATAAAAAAAAAAAAAAAAATAGAAATCCAATTTGGTATACTTGTCAATTAGTGCGTGTCATCCAACTTAGTAATTTGAGAGTATATTTTAACAAAAATTAACGGATGGTAAATCTATTACAAAGATATTAATTTGGAGTTTTTGTAAATCTATTACAAAGATATTAATTTGGAGTTTTTCTTAGTATCAACAGGAAAAAAAATGTAGAAGAATGATTGAAGAGCTAAGCATGGGACCGCTCACATAAATTGCTGGCGACTGGATTGACATGGCTTTCTAGAAATATTCAATGTCGGTACAACATCGTACCTCAGACATTTGCTATGACCTACCATTTTCACGTGTGCATGGTAAGGATCAGGTAAGCATTTGGCTCTCTCTCTCTCTCTCTCTCTCTCATTTTCAATTGATTGGAAAAGAGTCAAACGCGGAAGAGGAAACCCTAATTGACTTCACATCACCCATTAATTTTGAAGTAACTCATCTCTTAATTCGATTGAAGTTGATTTTGTTTATAGTGTTTAAAGTTGTTTAACAATCTTAATTGTGTTAAGCGTGGAACTCATAAATTTTCAGCAGTCAATTGGGTTATCAAATTGGTCTTATGTATGACTTTCACCTTTGAAAATTCTTATGAGTCCAATTATTCGTCGATCCGCAATTGATCCCATCCGATCAAAAAGGCCTACTAATAAACATTGCAATTTCCCGGTTCTACCAAAGCATTTTTGGAGTGGCAGTTAATGCAGGGACCGGTAGTTAGTGGGCAATCTAACATCTGAAAACTACCAAACATGCTGCTTTTTTGGCTCGAGCACGTAGGACGAGGCTGTCAAATCATATTAACCAAAATTTTTTGTTGTTGAAATATAATACGCCGAAATGACATAATTTTGTAATTTACGTCAACGCGAAATTATCAAAAAAATAAATAATAAATAATAAGGATATTAGAAATTTACGTGATTTGGTCCGAGTATTGATACCTATGTCCACGGAGCAGCAAATAATTAACTATAATCGGAAAATCAGAGTTTACGATCGCTCACACGCTCAAATGTTTCCTATATCTAGATTTAACCCAAAATTTAACGTATTTATAAATAAATAATTTATTTGGACATAAACTTACGGCACAAAATTATCGCTCATTTAAGCTTAAAACAAAATGCTCTATGTATGCTGAAAATAAGAACTCCAGCATCTATTTTTTTTCTCGCGTACGTGCTGCTTCACGTTGATGGCTCCTCTTCAGCTTGACGACGTGCGGCTCCTTTTTTCTCTTGTAGGGTTTTAGCCGCTCACCTGCGAGCGTTCTATTTTATCTTTATATGTGCCCAAAGTCAAAAGTTTGTCTTGGGCCCACCACCTTTTAGTTCCATGTGCAGAGGACTTCCTACTTTATTTCTATCGGTCAAAGAAAACCCCCATGTCGTGGACTTCCTACTTTATTTGACTTTGGGCCCCACCATGATGAGAAATTCAGCTCCTTTAGATAAAGGAGAAAACTTTTATTTTATTTTATTTCCTCCATTATGCAACTATAAGAATTCCAAGAAAAGAAGGGTTTCATTATCCAATTTAAAATATATTTAAGAAAATTTTATCAATAAATTTAATTTAACAAATCATTATTTGAATTTAAACTCGAAACATTAATTTAACACAAAACATGAAACATAAAGCACTTTCCAGATTGACTGGACCTGATTTTCATGAAAAATCACCCATGTTGGTCATGCCGCTGCATGTGTGGTTCTCTTCTTCTTCTCTCGCGCGTGCAGCGACCAACCAGTCTACACTGGCGCGGAGACTCCAGCAAGCGAGAGGCCGAAGTTTGACCACCATGGCGAGACGAAAGAGAGCTCACTTGCTTGTGTTCAAATTTTTTTCTGGAAAATGCTTTACGTTGACGAAAGAGAGCTCACTTAAATCCAGGTTTTTTCTTCTTTCTTTTTCAGTTTTATGGAAATTTTTGTTAATATTCGTCCTCCAGGATGAAGCACGGGCATCCGTACCCTTTAATACTATTGACCAATCAAGCAAAATCCTCTTTTAATAATATGCAGATAGGAAAGTATATTATATTAATCAGATGTATATTTGCTTGGAAGCATGTCAAAAAGTTGTAGTATCAGAATTGTATAATAATATTATAATGATTTGCCATCAATTGTATTATAAACCAAAAAAAAAATAATAATAATTGTATAACAAATCAAGTAACAATAACTTTTTTTTGACATCATCAATTTAATGAAGATCCATATTAATTTGCCTACAAAATTTCTCGAATGTACATATATTCTCGATAAATAACTAATGACGCACATCTATAGTCACCCTTTATTAGTAGTAGCCACGTGTGATTGAAGGCGACGGTGGCATTTCAGGGAAATGTACTTCGCTTTTCTTGGAGAATGAAGGGCCTAACTCCTTCAGACGGTACAGAAATAAAACTCCACTGATTACCGAATCATTGCTTTGAGTTTGAGCTTGAGTTCGTGCATAAATTCTACATTGTCTCTGCTACATTTTGTTCCCGTTTGTTCAGAGACCAAATCCTTCCAAGTTCTTGAAAAGCTCCACCAAAGAAAAGAAAATCATGTCGACGCAAAAGAGAGCTTTTGCTTCCACTTCTTGGGCTCAACCAAGTCAAATCAAGCGGCCACGCACCGCTGGAACGAAGTAAGCTCGCTCTTCCCTCTCCACGTTTCGATGTTTGATCAATAATTTGATGCTGGTGTTCGTTTTCGCTTTACTTGAGGGATACTCGATGAAGAGTTCTTGAGTTGAAGATTCTTGGAATGAGAAAAAATGGCAAAGCCTGCGTTGAGGCCTAACATTGATTAGCTTTTGGCTCGTGACAGTCCTAGATTGCTTTCGTTCAGTTTTTTGTTCGCGGGTTTGTGCTGTGGCTTAGATATGAAGCATTAAAGACCTCCAATGTTGCCGTCTGGAATCTGTTTTGCGATTTCGGCATGGGCCAATCGCAGCATTTCCTCCTTGTTCGAATTAAACTCCTTTGGAAACTTTTACCCAGCTAGTGAGCTATTATCGTTATTGGGTTACTTTGCAGTCCTTTTTGCTAAATTTTCCTATCTTGATTGTACTTTTGTGGCGATCTTCATCTGGTCAAATATGGCACAGGTCTGGGAAGACGAGGAGCTGGTTTATCGTGAAGGTTGTCCGGAGAGTGGTAAGATGAGTAAAGTAGCCAACTTGGACAAAGAAAGTACAACTTTATTGTTCTTCAATCGCTGAAGCGGTTGGATGCATTTCTGACCTTCCGGATCACAAATGATTCAGATTTTCAATGAAGTGGCTTGGCCATAATTTTTTCCTTGAATCTTGGAAACTGTGGTCAATGACAACTTGCATGTTGAAGGAGGACAATGAGAATACTTGTGATGTGAAACTTGAATGAGATATATACGTGATGGATTGCAATGTAATTCTTCTTTATTGCTCTTCGCTGGACAGGTCAGGGAAGAGCTCAGGGAAGGGTTCAGGGAAGAGTGGGAGCGTGTTAAATCTGACTTGGTTGAATGCTGTCAAAGGTGAATATATTTTGTTTAGTTTCTTGCTGAATCTGCATCAACTGATTCCTCTATGGGAATTCCCATGTGTATCGGCTCGCCAACTAAAATATCATCGAGTATCATTAGTCAGTGATCCATGATTCTGTTCAGCAAAGTGTAAAACCTGCACATACATCTTTTTGTCAATCACTGAAAAGACGGTGCATTTGTAGATAGCTGCTAATTAACTTTACTTGCTTCTGTTATCTTTGTACTGCATAAATATGTATTCCAGCTTTATGTTGGCTTTTCTCTGTCGCTGTAGTTTAACGGAATGCATCTGATGAGTCTGGTAATTGGGCCTGACATTCATATGTACTAGTAACTAAAGTGTTACCTATAGATATTTGTCTATTTGTTACGAATAAGTCCACAAGACAGCAGTTGTTCCCCATGTCAATTTCCATGGTGCAGTTCCATGGAGAATCCTTTCAAAGACGTGATGCAACAGATAAGCTCAATGAAGAATGCTGTTCCGAAACTGGTAAGATAAACAGCGTTCATAAAATTTCCGCATGTCGATTGTTTGAACAGCATTCATTGAGCACAAACTTTGCACCTCTTTTTTTATAAGTAAATTTTCATTTTATTGGACAACCTGTGGAAGAAAAACAAGGGAGGTGACGCCCCATATGAGTCCATTGCAGCATAATGTCCCACATATACAGCTGAGTCGAGGTGCCAAACCTTCCTGTAGATGTGAACTCTTGAGGAAGATCAGTCTGCTATCCCTAAAGTAACATTTATCTGCTGAGCGATGGCCCTTTTACTCGGAATCGATGGATCAATGGGATATCCTGTTGAGGAACCTATTTTAATGGGAAAGCCTGATAATTCATCAAGTTGACTTTCAATCTGATTGCACTACACATCAAATGACAACATGACATCACAGTCTTCCCCATCTACAGTCCCAATTGCAAAAGCAAAATACTACCCACAAAAACAAGATGCAAAACCGCGCTAGCAGATTACAGCAAAGTTAGCCAACAAGAACTCACCAATTTCTCCACAAACACTTAACATCAGCAGTAAGTGTCTTATTTCTGTCCAGAATCATAGAGAGGTCACGACAGGCTTGAGGGGATATATTTTCATGCTTTACTAAGTTCCTCTCTCTCCAGAGATAATAAATTGTTGCATTCCAAATAAATTTATCCTTCCAATCACTCGCAGATCTAGGAATTGGAAGTAGCTATAAAACTTGTTCCCAAAATCTGCTTTGAGAATACACACTTAAAGAGCAAGGGCATTCAAGATTTTTCATATTGCCTGCATAGCATACAAGTGCTATCAATGTCAGATCCAATATGTGCAACCTATTGTGAATGACTAGCCAAGTTATAAAGCCAAATTCTGGCACATTAGGCTTAAACCATACGAGCTTAAGCCAAGTAACTTTGTTTATACATTTCCTCACGAGCTTCCAAGCCACCTTTACAGAGAGAGCCCCTTGATGATCCAGTAAATACCACTTTGTCTACAGAGACAGAGTTTGGAGCAATCAAAATACCACTTTGTCTACAGATCCAGAGTATGGAGCAATCAACCGACACAAAGCCATCTGAGTTTCAAGCAGATCATCAGAACTTGCAGGAGGCCATCTCCATGCATTAGTCTCAATAACATCCACAGCAGTGGCTTTATCACCTAAAGCTGATCATAACCATTCCAAAGCACTTGTAACATTTTACACAGACATGGAATGAAAGGGGATAAAGAAAATGCTTAGGATAGTTCATATAAGCTATATATAAAACTGCTGATTGGTTTAGTATCCCTTCTGCTTCATTTATTTGATGTCTCCAACTTCGGCAACTCTTCTCTTGGTGGTTTTGGACAGATGGAAATAGTGGAGCTCACGAATGGTCACTCTCCCCACCTTGGATGGTATGAATGCTCTTCCCCTGTGATGCTGGCTTTCTGTGTAGTATTGACTGGTTATGCGTTGTTGATTTTTTGGGGAATAATAGGCCGACTTTACCACTAACCCCAAAGCAGGCAGTCAGAGATCAGTTTACGAGTAAGCCAGAATGATTAGGTCATGCGCCAAATTGTCAATGCTCCGATTTAGAACATAATCATATGTATCTTGAGAGCAGCGCAGCATTATATTTGGTTTTATTTTACTTTTTAAAAATTTTGCATTGTTAAACTCTCTGAGACAAACCACCACCGGGTTTACCTCGCCGGCTGCCGGCTGTACGGGGGTTCCCGGGTCATCAAAAAAAAAAACGAAAGAAAAACTCTTTGAGACAATGCATCTATTTATCCTAGTAGTTTCCCTGGCAGTAAGACTTGTCCAAGTGAGATGTTTGGTAGTTTGTCTTTATGTGTTATTACTATTCCTATTTTCCGCTTCTATACCTGTTCCTGTTTCTAATGGTTGTTTTCCCTGGAGAATGCAGTACTAATGCTCAAACTATGGGGAAGAATGACGTGAGAAACTTGCAACTTGACATTCGAACCAAACTGTCCGAACAAGTATATACCGGACAGATACTAGAAGCAGAAGGGAGTACTCGCATTTCCGTTGCCTTGATTGATTCAGATACAAGGGAAGTTGTTGGATCAGGCCCGGAATCCTCCATTAAGTTGGACGTCGTTGTGCTTGAAGGTGATTTCAACAAAGATAATAAGGACAAGTGGGCTCAAGAAGAGTTTGAGAACTGCATGGTTAAAAATCGTGAAAGAAAGGTGCTTTTGACAGGAGATCTCCAGGTGACGCTCAAGGGAGGTGTTGGGGAGCTGGGAGAACTGGTATTTATGGACAATTCCAGTTGGAACAGGAGTAAAAGATTTAAAATAGGGCTTAAGGTGGCATCAGGTTATTGTGGGAATACACGAATCCAGGAAGCAAAAACAAATGCCTTTCGTGTCAAGGAACATAGAGGAGAATGTACGTCTTTCATAGTCTTACCGTACATAAACCTTGTCCTGCGTTTATGACTGACAATAAACATAGTTTCCGACATTGCTTCTCCTAAATTTTAATTGGGAGCTTCATTTCATACGAACCATTACATTGAAAAACGAAAATTCTGATAAATAAAATATGATCTGCTTCTATGTTATTAGGACATGTTGACACTTTGAATCAGTTTCGGGAGAGGGTCTGCACGCTTATCAGAAGCTACTCATCAATCTAATAGGGACTAGGACCTTACTGTACATGTCCTCTTCATTTTACAGCAAACGAGAAACATCATCCACCTGAATCTGATGATGACGTCTGGAGGCTGGAGACGATTGCCAAAGAGGGGAAATTTCACCAAAAATTGAAGGAAGCCGGAATACATAAAGTGGAGGACTTTCTACAGTACCTGTTTACAGACCTCAAGAAACTGAAAAAGGTAAGCACTTAGTTAATGATTTCAATTATGGTTTGATTGACTACCGAGATCGTAAGTCTTGCGTGGTCACTCATCATAGGTACTTGGAAAGAGCTTCACAAAGAAGAACTGGGATTCCCTCATAAATCATGCAAGGACGTGCGCATACTGGAAAACTATTCTGGACAATCCTAATGGCATGAGGGAGCGTGCTGCCGTATTCAGCACTGATCATCAAACAACCAGCCTAATCGAAGACATGGTATATTTTGCTCATGATCGACTTTCTGCCCGAGAGAAGGTAAGTAACTAAGCAGTTCCTCCTGAGTTTTGTCAAGCCAGTCCATGCACAACACACCATCATGCTGAGTTCACATAATATGTCCCATATTATCTATGTAATCAGTAATTTGTTGTTTACTTGTAGCTGTGTGGCTTAATAGGTGTTAGATTTGATCAGAGATATGGAAACTTGAAAAGGGGAGTTGGTTGGACATCTAGATGCTTTGTTTTTTTATTTGTCATTAAAAGTAATATGAAGTGCCTGTGGAGAGAACAAAATGAAAATCTAGATGCTAGTGATTTTGAGCTTTCGCTCTTTGCAATGCAAAGTTGAGGATGGTGACCTTGTAAATCTAGGTGGCCTTCCGTAGAGAGCACTTTCAGCCGTTTGTCATCCATGACAATTTGCAACCATGAATTTTCAAGCCTAGAACTATGAAGATCTTAGTTACTTGCACGATACAAGTTGACGTGTGTTTTAATTATTCACTGGTCCTTTCTCAATCAACTTTGCATCTTTACCCTGAGGACCCTTGCCTTGATTGTACTCTCCATTGCATCCTTGGAGCACCTGAACTTTGTGTGCTGGAGAAATGGGTGGCGATAGGCCTAAAGTGAATTGAGGTTCTTTCAATGTTATTCTTTATTCTTCTTTCTGTCATGCGCATACGTGCTTACTCTGAGTGCAAGTTCCTCCATTGGAATGCAACATTACTTCCGGAAAAAGGAAATTGTAGCCTGAAGTCAGAGCTTGTACCTTTTATAGTGGATATAAATACTTCCATTAGTCCAGATTAAGCTGTGTACTGTGTTTTTCTTCCAGAAAGATGAAGATACAATCGGGAAAGCCTCAAGCTCTTTTCCATCTCAAGTCTCTGAACAACAAACTGAAAATTCCTCGCCTGTTCAACATAATATGGTTCCAAGTACCTGTGCTCCTCCAGTTGGTCCGGAAGCTCCTCTGGCAAATGTGGGCTCCACTGCTCACGGTACGTGCTCCCAAACACAAAACTATCTCTCCCTATAAGCACATACGGCCTGTGAAATAATGATAGAAAATAGGACTTTCCACTTGATTGTTGAGCTTTAATACATAAAAGTAACGTGTTTCAGATCCTACTGATTTGGGTTCCGCGTTATCTGAAGACATTTATTTGTCCAGCTACCCATCAATTGAACTTGCATCTGAAAATGCTGAGAACTAGTTTTTACTGATGATGAATTAACAAGAAGAGTACTTTACCAAAAAAAAAAAAAAAAACAAACAAGAAGAGTAGATTGTCGCAGGTCACTACCGAAAGCAGTAATATAATAGATTCAATACAAAGGCAAAGGGCAATAATTAAGTACTTACATTTTGTCAAGGTTCAATTTCAAAGATGCAACTTCAATTTGGACATGAAAGATTTAAGAGTTGAAGTAACAAAATGACCGATAAGGACATGCAATGTCTAAAATATTAAATATCTTAATGCTAATTGATCAAAAAGAGATATATTCTGTAAGATGTGATTGTTGCAAAATGAGTCTCATTCAATAGACTCTATCCATATGGCCATATGTATGTATGTATGTATGTATGTATGTATATGTTCAAACAATAAATTAAAATGCAATTAAAAAGTTAGTTAGATATGAATAGATATAATAAGCACACGGTGACATGTTTGTATGGGCCTTTTTATGAAATGGTGACTGAAAAATCATATTAGAAAATAAGTTACAATCCATATGGCCATATGTATGTATGTATATGTATGTATGTATGTGTTCAAACAATAAATTAAAATGCAATTAAAAAGTTAGTTAGATATGAATAGATATAATAAGCACACGGTGACATGTTTGTACGGGCCTTTTTATGAAATGGTGACTGAAAAATCATATTAGAAAACAAGTTACAAGTTAGGTTGGTTAAACTTTTATATATATCTGAAATTGAGATATAAAAGATTACAAAGATTACAAAGATCAGTGGCAAGAAAAATTAAAGAGATGTGAAGGGTGAGGAATATTAAATGCTCATAACCATTCATGGGAAATTTTTTTTATAAGATCGTACACCTGTGCTCATGTAGGCCCATATTTTCTAATCACATTAATGTTCTACATCTTTCTGCAGGACATAACGATGTAACTGGTTTGCAATCGTCAATAGCGTCCCAAGATACCATGAAGGATCCAGCTAATGAAGCTCGCCCTCCGTATCCGCTCAGAGGTGTACGCCACGCGAGCGATCTATTTTCTCCATTCAATTGCCAAACCACCATGCCTAGCCATGGGATCGGTTCATCAAGCCGAATGGGCTGTACATCGAATGAAAATGTTTCTCCCCCTATGTCACTGCGAGCCTCAATGTCAAGCTTCCCAGATGGTAAAAGCTCATAACCATTCATTTTAATTTTTTTTTTTAATGAGCTTGTACATCGTGCTCATGTCGTGCATGTTTGTATGGGCATTTTTATCAAATGGTAATTGAAAGATCATATTAGAAATGAAGTTAGATTAGTTAAACTTATATGTCTGAAATTGAGATGCAAAATGTTTAATCAGTGAAGGGAAGGGGCCTTGTCAATTGAAACACTTAAAAGATTACAAAGATCGAAGGCAAGGAACATTAAAGAGATGTGCTGGGTGAGGAATCGTAAAAGCTCATAATCATTCATGGGAAATTTTTTTTATAAGATCACACATGTGCTCATCTCGGCCCATATTTACTAGCCACTTTCAATGGTCTACTTCTTTCTGCAGGACATAATGATGTAACTCCTTTGCCATCGTCAGTACAGTCCCAAAATACCTATTTTGAAAATCCCGTGAAGTCTCCAGCTAATGGAAGTGTTCCTCTCGCTCCGCGTCAGCCCACACCTACAGAGTGCTCAAGTCTTCCATTTTCCATAGGAGAGAATGCTATTACTACTACTGTCAGCCAGTTCCAGGATTTCCCTTCCCAACGTACCGTGCCTAGCCATGTGTTCGGTTCACCAAGCCCAATGGACTATACATGCGATGGAAATGTTCCTCCCTTTGAACCACGCCATGACTCATCATTAAGCTTCCGATATGGTAAGAGCTCATAACCATTCATTGGAAGAAAAAAATTCTTAAGACCGCACACCTGTACTCATGTAGGCCCAAATTTATTAACCACGTTAATGTTCTAGTTATTTCTCCAGGACATAATAGTACAATTGCCTTGTCATTGCCAGTACACTCCCAAAATACCTATTTTGGAAATCCCATGGAGTTTTCAGCTAATGAAATCGCTCGTCCCGCTGCAGGTTCACCCACATCTGCAGAGCGCTTGGATGGTCCGGGGGATAATGGCGATACTACTTTCAAATCGCCACCACCGTTCCCTCATGAGAATCTACCGGATGTCAAGCGTAGGCAAATATTCGGTTTTTGTGGGAAAACAGGCTATCCAGTAACTGCGCTTGATCCCCTCGCCAAAGCAATCGAGGCTATTCCATCTAAAGGCGATCAGGTGATGGAAGATATCTCATCCAACGTTGCAGACGATTGGACGAATATTGCGGATTATATTGACACCTCCTTTGACACCCCATGGGACGGTGGTTTTATTTAGGCACCGGAAAAGGTGTTATGGCTGGCTCAAGGTGAAGGCAGTGATGCAGTGGGGTTTCTTCCTCGGGAAGAGGGGTCTGAATTGTGCAGTTTGATGGGATCGCCTATTCAAGTCCGGGGCTTTCAAAATACCCCTCAAAAGTGTAGATAGATGGTTTCAAGTAGACAGAGAGAAAGAAGGCCGAATATTTTTCAGCGGTTCAATTGGGTACAGTCGGATTGAAATGTTGGCTCTGGTTTGCTGCTGTTAAAGGATTTGCTGTTGATTGATTGTACGAATTCTTATTATTAGCTTTCCTCAAAAGTATATGTAATTAAATATGCGTGGACTGTAAGGAGAGGAGGACGATTGGAATAGCCGGAGCTGATAAAGGTAGTTCAAAAAAGAGCTAGAAGGCATGGAGCTTTGCTCCATTATAAGACATCTGGATGGAAAGCCACAAAAGTCCACAGACTGCCTAATTGGCATCACCGAGACAATTCTCCTCGTGCTTTAGGACCCAAGTGTGGGTTTGTATTTCTGCGTTGCTTCGCTCTTCTAGTTAAAGCTCCGCATTTTCTGCTCTAGTACTTGTAGTGCTTGTGAGTTGGCTTAGCCGCGGGGGCGGTGGGCCCCAAAAAAGAAAATTCAAAAAATAAAAAATAAAAAATAAAAAATAAAAAATAAAAAAATTTAAAATTTAAAATTAAAAGTTGAAAATTAAAAAGTAAAAAAAATAAAAATAAAAATAAAAATAAAAATGAAAAACAAAACATTATAAAAATTTAAAATAAATAAATAAATTGAAGTGCAGGCTTGATTTGGTGGTTCTTTCTATTGCCATTGGGTAAGAGGATCCTTGGAGTACTCCTGTCCGATAAGATCGATGGCAATTTTTTTATGGAGGGCATATTAGTTGTTTGTCTATTGGGCCCTATCATCATTGTATTATCCATTTATGTAGTGAACAGCTTCGCTTAACGCTTTGTTAAGCTGATTGATTCTTTCATTAGAAATTGTCTATCTATTTCAGTTCTCTTAGGACACGAATGCTAACTTTTCCGGCCAGAAATTGATTTCTGGAAGAAAAATAGATTTTTCTATTTCTATTTCTTGACGAGTTTCTAAGCAAAAAAATCTGTTTGATAACGATACAAAATTTCTGTTTCAAAAATAGAAATTTATTTGATAATAGTATAAAATTTCTATTTCTTAAAACAAAATTTTCCTTTTAGAGCAAGTGAGATGTCCATTCTTACAAATTTCATATACTTATGAACCCAAATACAAAGTAAGAGTTGTTATATTGAATTTTCTAAATTTTCACACAAAATTCTTTAGCATCCATCTAGACAGGCAATTACGGTAAAACAACATACTTATCAATAGTCTCCATATAATAGAAAAAAAAGATCCAGATGCATTAATCGAGCATAATAGCCGAAGGTTCCCAAAACTCTAGTAGAATGAAGGTGGGCAACCATGTTAGGTGCCTGAATTTTGGCTTTGAATTTTTTAAAAAATAGGCACATTGGTAGACCTAAAATCCCTATGTATTATAGAAGGTTGAAACTTCTCATACAAATATTCCAATCCTCTTCATGCTAGTGTGTCACGTTGATCGCCACCACAGTCTATGATATCGGGCAATCGTTTTAGAAAGAAACACAAAGAAGTGTATTGGGCAATTTACGGCAAATTTTACAAAATCGGTGAACGAAGTGTAATGGAGCTTGTCATAAAGGAGCTGTCGTGACCTATTTTTTGGGTGAACCACCTAAAACTAGGTTAATGGACTACTAGGCTTTTTAACTTAGCTTGGGCTTTCCCAAGCCCATACCAATTTGCGACTTAAGTCTAAATTTTTAAATATGCAAGAGGTTATTAACTAGGAGTCGCCACTAATCGGTTTATGGTAAGTCGATTAGACACCTAAGTAAATTAAGTGGAGATTTATTTTACTCCTACGAAGCAGAGACTAAGGGTACGGGGACTTGGTTACACTAGAATTTTCTAATGCTCTTTCGGTACCATTTCTTTTAATTTTCAAAATATTTTTGCAGGCAGCTTGGATTTATTTTAAGCTAAATCATTATCATGCAAATGTGGTGACCACACGGGTGCTCATCCATTATTAAAACATTCAAATAAATAAATTGCACCACACAAAGCAAGCAATCATTTTTTTTTTTGGATTTTCTTAAAAATTAGAATTCTCTTATAAAATGCATTTTAAAACTAAATGACTTAATCTTATTAATGTGCAAATTCTAATTAAATGAGTCTATTATGCAAACTAGTTATTATGCACCTTATGACCTAACTTTACTAACAAATTCTAATTAAATGATCATATTATGCAAACTAATTAACATGCACCTAGATTTTTGTATTTTTGTATTTTTTTTATTGAAGTTTAGAATTTATGAAAACCCTACTTAATTTATCTAAAAATGGATATTTTTCTAATTTATTCTAAGGATTAATTTAACTTAAACCCTATCATATCTTAGAAAACTATTTCGTGAAAATTGAGATAATTAAAATGTTCGAACATTATCTAAAACCCTAAAGAATTTACTTGAGTTCAACCCTAACTTATTTCTAAAAATGCAATCCTAAAAATGTAATCCTAAGAAAATTCCAATTTACTAAACCTACATGTATGATTTACTAAACCTATATGCTCATGCAGAATTTTGATTTCTTGATTTCTTGATTTTTTATTTTTTTTAAAAGATAAGTAAGTATTTAGTAAATATTAAATCTAAACTATCAACAAAATAAAGGATTAAAATAATCGAAAAAATAACATGTTGTCTCACAAGTCAAATTAACGATTATCCTAACCCTAATTATCACGACAAAGAGATCAAAATAATTAAAAATCTGATTCGAAGTCTTACGGATCAAATTAATAATTATAATGAATTAACAATTAAAATAATACCAAAAAGCCCAAAAAATTAATATAAAAAAAAGAATCCGATGTCTCTCGGATTAAATTAATAATTATATTAATTCCGGACAAAATCCTAGCGGATAATGTCTACAAAATTTATAAAATGAAAACCATCTTACAATAATAACAACAAAAATAAAATAAAAAAAAAATAAACTAACTACCAAAGGGGAGCTTTAGAAGAACAGCGGTGCGCCCACGCGGGGATCGAATGTGTTTTGGGTTGCTGGTTGCGCAATGGTGCAGACACGGCATCGGCTGAGGGAGGGGCTCTGCAGCGGCGGCGAGCGGCGACGGGGCTGCTGGTGGCTGCAGCGAGGCGATGGTGGCGGAGATGCAGGTGCGGGTTGCAGGTCGTCAGGTGGAGACAATGCGGTGCGGAGGCGGTGCGGGCAGCTAGTGCGGCGACGTCGGGCTCCGAGCGGGAGGCAGGCAAGGAGATAGGGACTCCGGCGCTTGGGTAGAGGCGTCGGGTTCGGGTTGTGCCGCTGGATGTCGGCGTTGGACTGGGGCGAGTGGCGATGGCGTCATTGGTGCAGCCAGAGAGAGGCGGAGTGACGAGGGCGTCGGGCACCGAGGAGTTACTGCGGCGGTGGTCGTCGTGGGTCAGCAGGCGAGCACGGAGCAGTGGTGGCCATCGGACGAGCGGTGTTGCTTGGTTGTAGCGGAATCGCAGACGTCGGAGCTGATGCAGAGGCGGGCGTCGGCGCTCGGAGGCGAGTGATGCGGCGTTGCTGGTTAAGAAGTGCCGCCGGCATGGTGGCGGTTGAAGGCGTCACAGACAGGGACGAGAACGACAGATGCAGGAGGAAGAAGATGCACAGTGACCTTTTTTTTTTCTTTTTTTTTTCCTTTCTTTTCTACTCCCTCACGTCACTTTTCCCTCTCCTGTTTCTCTTTGTTGCTGTCTTGCGCCCCTATCTTCTCTTTTCTGACCTTGACTTCGTACGGAAGCTTATTTTCCTCTCTTTCTTTTTTACTCTTATTTCCTTGCTCAAATTCTTTTCTCTCAATTTTTTTCCAACTTTTCCAATTCGCTCCCTTGAACCCTATGCAGGTCAACTCCTTTTTATAGTGGTTCCGATCGGCCGCTTTCTATGGCAAATTTTAAACTTCCATCTTCTATTGCATTAAATCATGGATGCAAATCGAAGCATGATTTTGCAATTAGCTCGATTTTGCATTGATTCCTTCCGTTTTATCAAAATCTTGTCATTTGTTCGCCTGATTTTTCAATTCTTTCTACATTTATCAAACCTGAATACTCATCAGAATTTCAAACTTCCATGCATAATCGATCAAATCAATTTTCCCCATTTTTATTTTTTATTTTAAAAAATGCAAAGATTTTTCAAGACCTGTACCATTCTACGGTCACTTGAAAAAAATGATTTTCCAGGACCTGTACCATTCTACGGTTACCTGAACTGAGATTGTCTAGGACCCATACCATTCTACAGTCGCTTAAACGGGGATTTGTTTTCCAGGACCCGTACCATTCTACGGTTGCCTGAACTAAGGTTGTCTAGGACCTGTACCATTCTATGGTTGCCTAAACTGGGGTTTATTTTTCAGGACCCATACCATTCTACGGTCGCCTGAATAGGTGTCGTCTAGGACCCGTACCATTCTATGGTCGCCTAAACTGGGATTCATTTTCAGGACTTGTACCATTCTACGGTCGCCTGAATAGGTGTCGTCTAGGACCTGTACCATTCTACCGTCGCCTAAACTGGGATTCATTTTTAGGACCCGTACCATTCTACGATCGCTTGAATAGGTGTCGTCTAGGACCTGTACCATTCTACAGTTGCCCAAACTGGGATTCATTTTTAGGACCAGTACCATTCTATGGTCGCCTGATGAATTTGGGAAAACTCTTTGGGGGGCGACTCCATCAAGCGCAAGTGCTTGGAAAAGAATACCTGTACAATGACAAGTATTTAAGATATGGATAGAGATAGGCTTACCTGGTGACATCTGTTCCTTGGGGATACATTTCCTGCAAAACACAGTTGTAGGAAAAGCAATATGCATTCACAGACATGCATTAATTCAAATGAGGCTCATGCGTGATGATTTCTATCAATCTTGCATCGCCCAATTTCCATTAGGAAATATCTCAAAAGAATATTCCAATCTGAATACATGAGTGTCATTGATGTGTCAAATGAGGGATCTTTTGGCCTGAAAGGACTTTTCTCTCATCCTTATCAAAAGAGTTGTTTCATCTTGACCTTTGACGCAGGATTTTGACGCAGGATTTTGACAATCACTCTATCTCATTGTCATCATGTCAAACAAGGTTTTGTGCAATCTCACAAGTAATACGACCTTACCAATCTGAGAGGTCTTGAACAAGGACCGTAATGTGGGCTTGGTCAACAGCTTAACAAAAGGGACTCTTTGAGTCAAGGCTTTTGAAAGAAAGAGTGATATTCTATAATCATCTTTGTGTTTACAAGTCAAGAACCCTGCAAAATGAGAAAGAAATAATCTTGCTCGCACTTCTTCGAGCGATGCTTAAAACATGTGAACCCCTAGGTTAATTCAAGTGCCATAATATGAAAAGACTTTTGCAAGGGACGTAACGTAGGCTTGGCTCATGGGTTGAGAAATGAAAGGATTATTAGGCTAAAAAAAAGTGTTTAGGGGGGTTAAAGTTGGTGATCATCTTGACATTTTCACCACTTTCCTTCTCCACTATCGAAGATTTTTTTTTTTTTATCACAACTCCATTGATTGCAACAGCATTTGAGAGAGTTTTTTTTTTTTTTTGGTGTCACTTTGTAGGGGATACGACACAAGTGTTTGATTTTTCTTTTTGGGCATTGGCCTTGTTTTTACCAGGCACACTGCTTTTTCATGCCTTTATTTTGCACTTCTTCTCTTTGGACTTACACAGTTTTCTTTTATGAGCATTTTAGACCACGCCACTTGAATGATTGTCTTTCATCTTGCCCCAGTGTGGGGAATGATCACCAACTAGATTTGACATGAAATGAATTTATAGGCTCAAGTGGGCTATGCAATAGTCAAAAGTGTGTAGGATAAAAAAAGAACTGCTCTTCATCATCCTAAGGCACTTGAATTACCGCGTAAGTTGCACTGCAAATGCGATACTCGAAGATTGATGCAAGTGTGAGCAAGAAGATTCCTACCATTCATTTCAAATTTGTCCCAATGTGGGATGATTCTTGACAGGGATAATTTTAAAAAAATCTCCATAAGTGTACGGGGCTCAAAGGGGTTGAGCAATGGATCACTTGTAGTGTTTGGGATAGAGAAACGAATGCCTCTCATCACCTTGGTTGACGTACCCTTTGCGAGATAGCCTTCTTCCCTGAGGGCATGGAATTTTTCACACAACTCACTGGGGGTTAGTGCATGAAACAGTGTATGGAACAAGGCTTGCCTTTCATCATTCCAAAGTATCCCATTTGACACATTCAATTTATCTCACACAATTCATCAAGGGAGAAAAAAAAATGCAAGATTTGCAATAAATTTGAACAATTGAACTCATTGAAACAATTTATTCATCATTGAAATGCTTGCAGTTCAAAACATGACATGGCAAATTCTATCATGGGTAATACTTCTTGATAGCATCTGAATTAACAGGAGTAAAAAACTCACGACCGTCCATTTCTGCCAATATCAAGGCACCGCCAGGAAGTATCTTCTTTACCACATATGGGCCGCTGTAGTTTGGAGCAAACTTGCCTCAAGGATCCGGAAAGATTGGCAACAGCTTCCTTAGGACTAGGTCATTTATCTCGAAATGCCTTGGCCACACCTTCCGGTTGAAAGATCCGGCTACTCTCTGTTGATATGCTTGGCCATGACATAGAGCTTTTAGTCTTTTCTTGTCGATCAAGTTCAACTGCTCGAATATTTGTTGTGACCATTCTGCCTTAGACAAATCCACTTGGGATAAAACCCTCAGAGAAGGAATCTCCACTTCTACAGGTAGAATTGCCTCAATGCCGTACACTAAAGCAAACGGGGTTGCCCTAGTGGAAGTGCGGATCGACGTCCGGTATGCCATTAGTGTGAAGGGTAGCCTGTCATGCCAATCTCGATAATTCACGGTTGTCTTAGCCAAAATCTTCTTAATGTTCTTATTGGCCGCTTCAGCAGCCCCATTCATTTGAGGGCGGTAAGGAGACGAATTCAGATGCTTGATTTTGAACTCTCTGAACAACTCATCAACAAGTTTGTTGTTCAAATTGATCCCATTATCAGTGATGATTGCTTTAGGGATACCATAACGAGAAATTATGTCACGTTTGACAAACTTCACAACATTACGAGCAGTGACACTTGCAAAGGATGTAGCTTCTATCCATTTGGAGAAATAGTCTATCGCCACCAAAATGAATCTATGTCCATTTGAAGCTTTGGGATTGATTGGGCCAATCACATCAATACCCCACATCAAGAAAGGCCATGGCTCGGAAAACTGATGCAGCTCAGTTGGAGGAACATTTATCTTATTTCTATGAATCTGGCAGCGGTGACAACTCCGAACATGCTGGATGTAGTCACTTTCCAGTGTGAGCCAGTAGTAGCCTAACCTCATAATCTTCTTGGCTAACATGTGTCCATTTATATGGGGGCCACATACTCCCTTGTGCACTTCTTGCATGATTTGGCTGGCTTCGACTGCATCTATACATCGTAACAAGACAGAATCGTACGATCTCTTATACAAATTCTTACCACTGACGAAAAATTTCGAAGCCATCTTCATGATATACTTCTTATCAGTGTGAGTGCTTCATTCAGGAAATTCCTGTTTCTTAATGTAATTCATGATATCGTAATACCATGGTTTTCCATCAGGTTCTTCAATCACAATCATACAATAAGCTGGCTTCGGCAAAACTTTTATTTTCAAAGGTTCAACCTCTAATCCATCAGTGACTTGTAGCATAGAGGACAACGTCGCAAGTGCATCTGCAAATTGATTATGAGACATTGGCAAGTATTGAAACGAAACTTCCTCGAATTCTTTCACCAGATTTTCTAAATACTTGTGATATGGGAGTAACTTGGCATCCTTGGTCTTCCATTCTCCCATGGTCTGCAGTATGATTAGTGCGGAATCTCCGAACACTTTTAACTTAGCCACACCCATCTCAATTGCGACTTGAAGCTCGAGGATGCAACCTTCATACTTGGCCACATTGTTAGTGCATGGAAATATCAATTTTGCAGCTATCGGATGGTGTTGCCCATCTAGAATATCAGAATTGCTCCAGTACCTGAACCGGATAGGTTTACAGCTCCATCAAAGAACATCTTCCATGAGTCTTCATTTACACTCAAGACATGATCATCAAGGAAGGTGTCATCATCATTAGGGACTCTTGAATTCTCGGCCAATAGATCAGCGATCGCTTGGCCCTTAACCGACTTTTGTTGCATGAATTGCACATCAAATTCGGAAATCAAGATTTGCCATTTGGCTAACTTACCCACCAAAGCTGGTCGTTCTCAGTCACGAGGAATGTCTGATAATGTAGTGTGTATTGTCGCAACCTATGTAACACCCACACCAATGCCACACAAGTCTTTTCAACCTCAGAATACTTCAACTCTGATACAGTGAACTTCTTGCTGAGGTAATAAATGGCCCGTTCTTTTCTGTCAACGGGACTTTCTTGAGCAAACATTGCACCCAATGACTCACTATGAATAGTGAGGTAGAGAATCAAAGGATGCCCCGGTGAGGGTGAGACAAGAACTGGTGGATTCATCAAGTACTGCGTCAGCTTGTTGAACGCTTCTTGACACTCATTATCCCAGTTGACTTGTGCATTCTTCTTTAGAAGCTTGAAGAATGACTTGGTAGTTTCAGAGAGTTGAGAAATGAACCTCGCTATGTAATTCAATCTCCCTAAAAAGCTCAGGACTTTTTTCACCGTTGATAGAGGTTGCAATTCACATATGGCCTTAGCCTTGGAAGGGTCGATCTCAATCCCTTTACTGCTCACAATAAATCCGAGTAATTTACTGGATGTTGCTCCGAACACGCATTTAGCGGGATTTAGATGAAGCTTGAACTCACGAAGTCGATCGAACAACTTCTTCAATGTTTCGATGTGGCTTCTTCTTGGTCGGGTCTTTGCAATCATATTATCAACATAGACTTCAATCTCCTTATGCATCCTATCATGAAAAAATGCAACCATGGCTCGCTGGTAGGTTGCCCCTGCATTCTTGAGTCTGAAGGGCATGACTTTATAACGAAAGGTTCCCCACGGGGTAATAAATGCAGTCTTTTCCTTGTCTTCCTCCTTCATCCTTATCTGATTGTACCCAGAAAAACCATCCATAAATGAGAATAGTTCAAAGCCAGCAGTTCTATCCACAAGGACATCTATGTGTGGTAATGGGAAATTATCCTTTGGACTAACCTTGTTCAGATCCCGATAGTCAACACAAACTCGAACTCGATCGTCCTTCTTCATCACCGGTATGAGATTAGCCACCCATTAACTGTGAGACTTCAATAAACCCCACATTCAAAAGCTTCATCACCTCTTCCTCTATATTCTTTGAGAGTTCGGGCTTAGTCCTCCGTAGCCTTTGCTTCTCAGGTGGCACATCTGGATTAATAGGTAAGCAATGCTCCACGATTGATGGGTCTAGTCCAGGCATGTTAGCGTAGGTCCATGCAAAAATGTCTTGATATTCCTTCAGTAATTGAATTAGGCGCGCAGCCTCATCTTTGAGGAGACTCGCCCCAATTTTCACTTCTTTGGCTTCTTCAATGTCACTCAAATTAATAGTGACGGCCTGCTAAGATGTGAGAGCCTTAGCTTTTTCATATTGTTCCCAGCTATACTTCAATGAAGTCTTTGATCGAGTCTTCAGGATCATCATCATTAGCACTTGTTGCAGTGGATTGGGCCATTTCTACATCTTTGCATGCCATAGGATTGTTCCTGAAACATGAGGTAGATAAGTTAGAAAGACAAACAGAGTAATCAGCATCTTTGCTTTTTGATGTTTTTTTTTTTTGTGTTTTTTTTTTAAATCTTTGGCAAAAACATTTTTTTGGAACATTTTGACATGAGGAAGCATGGTGAAGCCCAGGCCTCAGAGTTCTCCTTTGATTTTTCTTTTCTTTTATCGGTTGGATATCATCACCGGGCTGGTTTGGTGTACCCCATCATGCCCTCAAAATAAAATTTGTAATTTCATTGAAATTCATCAATCGATTACATTTATTGAATGAAAAAAAAATGCAACACTCAATCAATAAAAGAAGAAAATGAAAACATCATTCAGAAAATAATAAAAATTCCCACGCAGGGGAATGTGCAAAAGCAATAAAAGAGTTACTCTTGTGGGCCAAGGCCCATCTCTTCAGGGGGTCCTTCATTAATGGCTCCTATGATGAGGTCGTCAAATAAGCTTGCAACTCCTTCCAGCTCATCATCAGGGTTCTCTACTTTCGGGGGTGTCGGATCATCCATGCCACCCCATCCATCTGAGACTATCTCACTAGAATCAATGTAGTATTTGGGAGGGGCCGAATACTTCACCAGGTAATCAAACTTGCCACTAGGTTGTCCTAGAGTGTCTATCACTTCTGCTTCATCCTACATCATTCTTGGAGGACCGGGGAATGTCTCGTGAATGCTCAGGGGTAGTGGGTTTTGCCTCCCTCGCCTTTGGTCAGGTGGCAAGTTTCGCATTTCCTGTCTTCGTCCTTCAGAATTTCCCTCACCTCTTACATGGTGCCCTAATTCAGTAGAATGGGACCTCCGAGGAGCTTCGATAGGGTTCCAAATGCCTTGACCTCTTCTTTCAAGGCCATATGACATCATCTTGAAACCCCAAAAGTGGAAATGAATGTTACGACGATTTTCCCTAAAGCATATAAGACAAGACGAAGGATGAAACATTGTCATGGACCGACGAAAATTGCAACAAAGTAAGTGAATTGCAAAGTGAGAGTCCAGACAACTTACTTTCACCTAAAATGGATGACAAGCACATAGACACGCATGAAATGTGAGGCTCGATTTCTATCTAAATGGCTTAACAAAGTGGAGCTAAAAGGATGATCTAACCATTGCAGTCTTGCATTAACGTGTCAGGTCGCCCTAACTCCGGCTTAGTCGAATGGAATGTCCAATAGTCACGCAGTCTCGTGGATATGGACAAACACATTTGACACCATGAAAAGACTTTCGTGGAAGAGAAGCAACCTCTACATAGTAGTCTCGCTTTGGAGGAAGTATCATTCTCAATACCATCCTAGAAATCCTATCGCAGCCCAGGTCCGGCCACAGGTTGTGTGTGCAATAGTGTAGTGCAAAAAGCAGTAAAACATGCACAACAATTTAAATACAAATAACACTTCTAATTATGGAAAAATAAATCATTAATCCCATACTCCATCCTGTAAGACAAAAATTACCATAGACTACTCGCCTTATACCTCCCATCTGCAAGAATATTTAACACCTTAGGAATGTTAGGGATGTACCTGGGATCCTCGCTGCCAAACAAAAACATTTTTAAAAGAAAAATTGGCCTAAGTCCACTAAGTGTTTTAACACAATTCCACAGTGGAGTCGCCAAGCTATTGCGACCTATTTTTTGGGTGAACCACCTAAAACTAGGTTAATGGACTACTAAGCTTTTTAACTTAGCTCGGGCTCTCCAAAGCCCATACCAATTCGCGACTTAAGTCTAAATTTTTAAATATGTAAGAGGTTATTAACTAGGAGTCGCCACTAATAAAGGAAGATTTATTTTACTCCTACGAACCAGAGACTAAGGGTACGGGGACTTGGTTACACTAGAATTTTCTAATGCCCTTTCGGTACCATTTCTTTTAATTTTCAAAATATTTTTGCAGGCAGCTTGGGTTTATTTTAAGCTAAATCATTATCATGCAAATGTAGTGACCACACGGGTTCTCATCCATTATTAAAACATTCAAATAAATAAATTGCATCACACAAAGCAAGCAATCATTTTTTTTTAGATTTTCTTAAAAAATAGAATTCTCTTATAAAATGCATTTTAAAACTAAATGACTTAATCTTATTAATGTGTAAATTCTAATTAAATGGGTCTATTATGAAAACTAGTTATTATGCACCTTATGACCTAACTTTACTAACAAATTCTAATTAAATGATCATATTATGCAAACTAATTAACATGCACCTAGATTTTTGTATTTTTGCATTTTTTTATTGAAGTTTAGAATTTATGAAAACCCTACTTAATTTATCTAAAAATGGATAATTTTCTAATTTATTCTAAGGATTAATTTAACTTAAACCCTATCCTATCTTAGAAAACTATTTCTTGAAAATTGAGATAATTAAAATGTGCCCAACATTATCTAAAACCCTAAAGAATTACTTGAGTTCAACCCTAACTCATTTCTAAAAATGCAATCCTAAAAATGTAATCCTAAGAAAATTCCAATTTACTAAACCTACATGTATGATTTACTAAACCTATATGCTCATGCAGAATTTTGATTTTTTGATTTCTTGATTTTTTAGTTTTTTAAAAGATAAGTAAGTATTTAATAAATATTAAATCTAAACTATCAACGAAATAAAGGATTAAAATAATCAAAAAAATAACATATTGTCTCACAAGTCAAATTAATGATTTTCCTAACCCTATATCACGACAAAGAGATCAAAATAATTAAAAATCTGATCCGAAGTCTTACGGATCAAATTAATAATTATAATTATTTAACAGTTAAAATTCTACCAAAAAGCCCAAAAATTAATATAAAAAAAGAATCCAATGTCTCTCGGATTAAATTAATAATTATATTAATTCCAAACAAAATCCTAGCGGATAATGTCTACAAAATTTATAAAATGAAAACCATCTTACAATAATAAAAAAATAAAAATAAAAATAAAAATAAAAATAAAAATAAACTAACTACCAAAGGGGAGCTTTAGAAGAATAGTGGTGCGCCCACGTGGGGATCGAATGTGGTCTGGGTTGCTGGTTGTGCAATGGTGCAGACGCGGCGTCAGCTAAGGGAGGGGCTCTCGAGTGGTGGCGAGTGATGACGGGGCTGCTAGTGGCTGCAGCGAGGCGATGGTGGTGGAGATGCAGGTGCGGCTCGCGGGTCGTCAGGTGGAGACAGTGCAGTGTAGAGGTAGCGCGGGCATCTGGTGCGACGACGTTAGGCTCCGAGCGGGAGGCAAGCAAGGCGGACGGTAGTGCGGTGTCAGGTGAGCAGAGATAGGGGCGTCGGCGCTTGGGCAGAGGCGTCGGGTTCAGGTTGTGCCGCTGGATGTCGGTGTTGGACTGGGGCGAGCAGCGACGGCGTCACTGGTGCAGGCAGAGAGAGGCGGAGCGACGAGGGCGTCGGGCACCGAGGAGTTACTGCGGTGGTGGTCGTCGTGGGTCAGCAGGCGAGCACGGAGCAGTGGTGGCCATCGGACGAGTGGTGTTGCTTGGTTGTAGTGAAGTCGCGGACGACGGGGCTGATGCATAGGCAGGTGTCGGCGCTCGGAGGCGAGTGATGCGGCATCGCTGGTTAAGAAGTGCTGCCGGCGTGGTGGCGGGTGAAGGCGTCACAGACAGGGATAAGAACGACAGATGCGGGAGGAAGAAGATGCACAGTGACCTTTTTTTTTTTCTTTTTCTTTTCCTCTCTTTTCTGCTCCCTCACATCACTTTTCCCTCTCCTGTTTCTCTCTGTTGCTGTCTTGCGCCCCTATCTTCTCTTTTCTGACCTTGACTTCGTACGGAAGCTTATTTTCCTCTCTTTCTTTTTTACTCTTATTTCCTTGCACGAATTCTTTTCTCTCAATTTTTTTTCCAACTTTTCCAATTCGCTCCCTTGAACCCTGTGTAGGTCAACTCCTTTTTATAGTGGTTCCGATCGGCCACTTTCTATGGAAAATTTTAAACTTCCATCTTCTGTTGCATTAAATCATGGATGCAAATCGGAGCATGATTTTGCAATCAGCTCGATTTTGCATCGATTCCTTCCGTTTTATCAAAATCTTGTCATTTGTTTGCCTGATTTTTCAATTCTTTCTACATTTATCAAAATCTGAATACTCATCAGAATTTCAAACTTCAATGCATAATCAATCAAATCAATTTTCCCCATTTTTATTTTTTCTTTTCAAAAATGCAATTTTATTTTTCCAAAATTAGGTGTCAACAGGACCACTATAAATAAGGGAAATCCTCAAGTACAACATCACATTACAAGAATTGAGATAGAAATCATCAAATACAGCATCACATTACAAAAGCAAAGATCGGAAATCCCAAAATACAAAATAATAGAAATACATTACAAAAGTTGAAAACACGATTTCATGGAATCTCTAGTATATTATGATCTCTTGCCATTTTATTGGCAATACTTTTTCTAAGCATATTCATCTTTGTTTCCTCCTCAGTTGATGTATCGCCTATAACCTCATCTTGTCTTGATCACGGATGTAATTACAGATAGCACAACATGGAATTACAATATGTGCTTGCTTTCGAATTGCAAATGTAGGCATGTGTCTCAAAATAAAGAAGTGATTCTTTAATACCGCAAATGATCTCTCAATAACATTCCTTAGTGAAGAATGCCTATAGTTGAACAACTCTCTTGCTGTTCTTGGTCGTCTTGCTCTACCCCTATAATCATTTAGATGATACCATTCACCTTTAAAGAAGTTAAGAATCCCGGAGTTGATGCATAATCAGAATCTACAACATAGTATTTGCTTATAACAAGATATTCATATATTAGTTGTGATTTGTAAATGTAATACAATGTTAAAGAAAATTGATACTTCCAGAACAAGTAAATACCTAGTGGTGGTCGATGAAATTCCAAGTGAGGAGTCTCGAGTGCTGCTGATAGCACCTGGCAATTGTTGGCAGATCATTCCCAACCAATATACACAAAAGTAAATTTCATATCAAACAAACATACACACATCACATTTTGAGTGGTAATTCCTTTTCTGCCTCTAAATGGGATTTGCTTCAACACAGGTATAGAAGCATAAACATGAGTACCATCAATAGCGCCCACACAACCCTGCCATTTTATCAAAGACTAGTGTTATATAAGATTAGCAACAAAATGAAACTAATGTTGTAAATGAATATATGAAAATCTTACCTTGAAGTAAATTTTATGGTTGGGATCCATAAGAATCTCATCTGGGACAATATCAAAGGAAGGTGGTACGATAATCTCTTTTGCAAGTTTGAGAATTGCTTTCAACACTATAGTGAAGTATTTGCTGATTGTTTATCTCCAATGTTGGAATCTCTCGCATAAATTTCTATTCGAGTTCTCGTGAAAAATCATAAATAAGAAGATCCAAATTTGTTCATCTACCTTTATATATCGACTATCTTCCAGCCAGCCTCTTGCCTTAATCAAATCACAAAAGTTGAGAAAGACGTGTCTCTCCATTCTAAAAGTTTCATATATTCTATCTAAATGTTCTTGAAGAACCCTCCTCATCCATTCGGGTCCTAACAATATGCTATCCCTAATAGGTTCTCTCAAGTGCATAGTCATATCCACCGCAACAATGCTCAACCATGCTATCAGTATATCAATATCAAAATCATCAAAGTCTAGTTCAACCGATTCACCTGTTGCTACTTGATCACTACACATGCTACTTTCATCTCCCTCCATATTACCTATGCCATCACATGAAAAAAGAAGAAGAAGAAGAAGATAAACACAATATATAAGTAAGGAATCTAATAATAATCAACAATAGCCACAAAGTTTTCATAATTGCATCATAAAAAAGATCAAAGTATCTCAAATACATAAGTCATAGAGTGAAATTAAACCAAATATATAAATCCATAGCATACTACTCAACATCTGCTTAAAGAGATTCAAGAAGTCTACATCTCCTTTCAGGTAGCGATATGATGAAAGCCTCTCTCCAAGTGGTATTAAGGCGTGATTGATTCACAGTTTTGTTGTAAAGATTATGCTCCAAATCAGGCATGCCATTTAGGACGGCGACTACGGCTCCTATGGAGTAGGGTTCTACAAGTAATGTGCATATGAGGTCACAGAGCCACTTATTGATTGACCAATTCTGAATTTAATCATTTTTTGAATGGCTTTGCAAGTGTCACTAACATCATATGTGTTGCTCTTTCTCCTCCTCTTAGAATTTAGAATCCTATCATGCTTGCACTTTTTACGATCTGAGGTAGTAGTCGTATTAGGCATGAAGATTTCCTCATCAATATGGTGTTCATTAAATTTCTCTGGATCACCTACTGCATGACCACTACCACCATCACCACCATCACCACCATCACCACTGTCACCACCATTGTCATCTCTCTCCGAGGATATTACCACTTCTTCTACATTTCCTACTGCATACTCACCAGTAGCATATGTATCACCAAACACGATATACAAATCAGGATACTGAGGAAACCCATCTTTAATGTATTTAGTCCATTCGCTATTATCCTGGAATTTATACAATACTGACAAATGTCAGCAACATAATCAAAGCTTGCAATACAATATAAACAAAATGACCTAGGTAAATTGATACATTGATGTGAGACTCCCACACACTTTGATCCTCCACAGCAATCGTATTGTTTATATTATTCCATCTAAATTCAGATTGTGACGGCATTCCTGAAAGAGTATCGACCTAGTCTCCACTGCGACCGTCATTAGTTGACATTGGGGCATTCCCGAAGGAGCATCGTCCGGCGTAAACGCTTGTGACAGGTTCTCTTAACATTCACACACACATTAAATCTCGGTCAAGGACATTATGCTTTGCACTCAAATGTCTTAATTTCAAATCATGTACTTAGCCTATTTTCTTGATATTAAAAACACTTGATAAAATAAGTATGTGTGGACACACGATCAAATCGAACCGTAAAGCATGATATTCTTCAATTTTAAAATTTCACGATTTGATATAGTACTTAAAATACTTTTGGTGTCAAAACCCGACACCCGGTATTTTTCTAATTAAATACCAAAAATCCATATTTTTGAGATAATAATTCAAAAATCATCACTCAGCATCCAATTGCATAAATTAGCAATCAATTACACAAACCAATGCAATTACAACGATCAGCACGAAATTCTAACGACTGGTTATCTCGGTATAATTTTTGCTAATTAAGAAATAATTAAAAAAATTGCAATTAAACAAATATATTGCAAAATATTTAAATTAAACCACTCAATTAAACTAACTACCTAAGTGCACTAATTAAATTAATCTAATTAACTAACTACATTAACTAGTTAATCTAACGAATTCCTAACTAAATCCATCTAACCATCCTAGTTGGGCTAACTAATTAGCTAACTAAATACTTAATCTAACTAAAATATCCTAAGCCTAATTAACCTAACTAATCAACTAATTAGCCCACTAATCCACTCCTAAGTGTAATTAGCATACTAATTAAGGATTAGAACGTAAACTCATCAGTTTAATAAGCCGACGAGTTCACGGCGACGGCAACGCGAAGGCGAGCAAGACTTGGGCCTACGGCGACACCAAGGGAGGCCCAGAAAGGGCTAAAAATAACCACAAGGCCCATGGCTTGGAGCTAGCCTTTGGTTTTGTGGGTTGAACCGAAGGGCTGGATCGGGCTTGGCTGGGCTAGTCGAGCGGTGGGACGGGGTGGAGCGGAGCAGGTGAGAAAGCGGAGGTGTGGTGGCGGCTTGGCAATGGCAAAGGTGGTGGCTAGGTGGACGGTGACGAGTGGCTAGAGGCGCGGACGAGGATGGGCTCGCACACAGGGGAGGGCGCACGAGGCTGGTGGATAGTGGCTGGTGGCTTGCGGGTGGTGCACCGGCGGCAGCTTGGATGGCGGTGGACGAAGCAGCAGGGATGGAGGGGCTGGTGGTTGTTTTGTTGCTTTGGAAATGAAGGTTTCAACTGGTGGAAATGAAGAAGAAACTACTATTAGGGAAGGAGGGGACAAGAAGCCTTAGAAGTCAAGGATAAATATCCAAAACACTTGAGTAGCAGCCCCAAGGTACTTAGCCCCTATCTAGTAGCCATTTCCCCTCTCAATCTTCTCCAACAAGCCAATTTTGAGGTCCAAATGTTGCAGCCCCCCTAGCCTACGAATTTCATGTGTTCCATCCTCAATTTCACATTAATTCACTCCAAATAACTTCCATTAATAGCGAAATTTGCTGAGGAGGAAACCCACATGACTTTCCATAATTTTCTTCACCAATTAATCCATCTTGAATGCCAAAATTCTACCCAAATATGGCCATCCGAATTTCCCGATCCAATTTTGCCGAATTTCGATTTTTTGCCAAAAATCCCGTGCTTGCCGAAAATTCTTCAAATGATGAGTCGATGTCCTAAGAATAAATTGTGACACGCTGAAACTTTTGATTCCTGAAACCTGATTCAATTTCGTAGTTAATTTCAATCAGACGCGATTTTAGTGTGACCTAATCTACTGGATAGCTTTTAGGAATTTTTAGCCCATTTGACTCATGGTTGATTATTTTCGATCCACATTGTGCATCTCCGACTCATAGGCGACTCTTGGTTGTTGTAGAAATCTCAAGATTTCAATTACAGGCACATGGTACAAAATTGACAGAAAAATCGGTTTATTGCTGTTTGACATGAATTTTGCAATCAGATGAAATCACTCACAATTTAATTACATGTCTTTGTCAAATCGACCTATCTCCGGTCTCTAATCGATTTTAATGGTACCGTATTGATCATTACAGATTAGCATGGTCGAGCAGTCGATTTCTGATCGAATTCTCAAGTCGGTTGCATTTAGATTCCTTAACAGTTTCACCTGATAGATTAGTTATATCATGAGTGATTAGTTTAGAGAAAAAGACTATAGGTGTGTTGATGAAAAGCCCATTTTATTTAATCGAAACAGGGTTGAAAATCAGGATGTAACAACTCTTCTCCTCTTATAAAAATTTCGTCTTTGAAATTTAAACCATTACAATTCTTCTTCAAAATGGTGGGGCTATTGTCATCTCATTGATTCTTCACTTTCCCACATTGCTCCTTCTATCCCGTGGTGTTGCCAGACCATTTTAACTAAGGAGATCGTCTTGGTGTGCAGAACTTGCTCCTTTCGATCTACAACCTGAATTGGTCTCTTCATGTACGACATTCTGTCGTTCATGTCTAATTTTTCAAAATTCAGCACGTGGGTCGAGTTAAGTTCATACTTTCTCAACATCGACACGTGGAAGATGTCATGCATTTGCGCTAGTCTTGGCGGCAAAGCAATACGATGCGCCAGAGTCCCTATTCTTTCCAAAATCTCAAAGAGACCGACATACCTTGGACTTAGCTTCCCTTTCTTGTCGAAGCACAAAGCACCCCTCATTGGTGACACCTTCAGAAAGACGTTTCACCAACTTGGAATTCTAATGGTCTTCACCGCTTGTCAGCATAACTTTTCTGGCGACTCTGAGCGGTCTTTAGTCTTTCTTGGATAACTGTGACGGCATCTACTAACTGTTGGACTAGCTCTAGGCCAGTAATCTTCTGCTCTTTGACTTCATCTTAACAAATTGGAGTTCTGCATGCTCTGCCATACAACACTTCAAATGGTGCTATTTGAATGTTCTACTAATAACTGTTATTGTAGGTAAACTCAACTAGATGAAGCTGTTTCTCTTAGCTTCCTTTGAAGTCCAACACACACGCTCGCAACATGTCCTCGAGGGTTTGAATCGTCCTCTTAGACTGGCCATTCGTCTGAGGATGGTAGGCCGTACTATACTGTAGCTTCGTTCCCAAAGTAGTCTGCAAACTTTTCCAGAAGGCTGCTATGAACTTAGGGTCTCGATCAAACGTAATCGTCACCGGTACTCCATGCAGTCGAACTATTTGGTGCATGTATAATTCTGCATATCTATCCAATGCATGTCCTTTCTTACGGCGATGAAATGAGTAGACTTTGTCAATCTATTAACTACAGCCCATATAGAATCATTACCCCTCTAACTCATTGGTAAGCCCATCACAAAATCCATTGTGATATGTTCCCATTTCCACTCGGGAATCTCGAGAGGTTGCATAAGTCCTCCCGGCTTACAGTGCTGTGCTTTCACTTGCTGACACGTTAGACACTTGGTGACATGTGTGGCGATATTTGCCTTCATATCGGTCCACCAATAGTGTTGACACAGATTTTGATACATCTTCATATTACCTAGATGAATGTTGTAACTGCTACGATAAGCTTCTAACAAAATCTCTTCCTTAAGCTCTGCATCATCAGGTACACATAATCGTCCACGAAATTTTAGTGTTTCGTCTTCAGAAATCTGAAAGTCAGCCTTTCTCCTTTTTGCATCTTCTTGCAAATTCTTTTGGATCTCTAGGTCTATCAATTGCAACGTCTTGATTCTAATCTGCACATCCGGTTCAATTCTAAGGATGACCATACGATTTGAAAGGTGGCCTACATCAAATTTGAAAACCGAATCCCTAGCTCTTTTGAGTAGGATCCACTCTTGAATCACCATCTGGGTAATTGAACACTTTTGACTCAATGCATCTGCGACATTGTTAGCTTTTCTAGGGTGATATAGGATGTCGCAATCATAATCCTTAAGAAGTTCCATCCAGCGATGCTGTCTCATATTCAACTCCTTTTTAGAGAATAAATACTTGAGACTCTAATGGTCTATGAAGATCTTGAATCTTTCTCCACACAAATAATGTCTCCAAATCTTCAAAGCAAAGATAATCGCTGCGAGTTCTAAGTCATGCGTCGGGTAATTCAACTCACAAGTCCTCAATTGACAGGACGCATATGTAACGATCTTGCCATGCTGCATTAACACGCAACCTAGTCCTCTGAATGACGTATCACTATAGATCTCGTATCTTCCTAGACCAGATGGAATTGTCAGCACTGGTGCGGTAGTCAATTTCTGCTTAAGCTCTTGGAAACTATGCTCGCACTTATCTTTCCATACAAACTTCTCTTTCTTTTTCAATAGTCGAGTTAACGACGAGGCTATCGCTAAATCCTTCCACGAATCTCCTGTAATAACCTGCCAATCCCAGGAAGCTTTTTATCTTTGTCACTGTCATCGGTCTTGGCCAGTTGATCACTGCTTCAATCTTAGTCGGGTCCACGGAAATTCCTTCAACTGAAATCACGTGACCTAGGTTAGCTACACAAGTCAACCAAAACTTGCACTTATTGAACTTGGCGTATAGTCCATGATTTCACAAAGTCTGGAGTATTGTCCTCAACTGTCTTTCGTGCTCCTCTGGACTTCTCGAGTACACCAGGATGTCGTCGATGAAAATGATCACAAACTGATCCGGATACTCCTTGAATGCTTGGTTCATCAAATCCATGAAAGCAGCTGGGGCGTTGGTCAAACTGAACGGCATTACGGTAAACTCATAATGGTCGTAATGGGTACGAAACACCATCTTCGGTATATCTTCTTTCTTGATCCTCAGCTGATGGTATCTTGTCCTCAGGTTAATCTTAGAAAATATCGACGCTCCTTACAACTGGTCAAACAAGTCGTCGATTCTCAGAAGCGGGTACTTGTTCTTGATCGTCACTTGATTAAGTTGTTGATAGTCAATGCAAAGACGCAATGAACCATATTTGTTCTGCACAAACAAAACTAGTGTTCCCTAAGGTGATGTACTAGATGTATGAATCCATTATCTAACAACTCCTGCATCTGCACCTTCAGTTCATTTAGCTCCAACAACACCATATAATAAGGAGCCTTAGAGATTGGCTCTGTCTCGGGGGCCAACTCAATTGCGAACTTAATTTCCCTTTCTTGGGCCAGACCAAGTAATTCCTTCAGAAACACGTCTGGAAACTCTTGTAGCACTGCAATGTCTTCCATCTTCGGCTCCTCAGCTGTTGTATTCACAATAGTCGCCAAGTAACCTTGGCAACCCCCATCTAACAAATGGGTTGCATCAAGCGACGAGATTAAGGTAAGCAAGGGTCCTCATCGACTCTCAATAAACTCGAAACTTTCACCCGTTAACGAGTTGAACTAAATCGCCTTATGATAATAGTCCATAGTAGCTCGTTGCTTGGTGAGCCAGTCCATGCCAATTATCACATCAAAATCATACATGGCTAGGACTATCAAATCTACCTTTTCCTCTCGCTCACCAATAACCAACTTGCAAATAGGGCAGCCTACTATAGACAACACCTTATCCTTTAACGAGGTAGATATACTAATGACTGACCCTAACAGTTTAGGACTAACGTATTGCTTAGCAATAAATGAATGCGTAGCCCCGGGGTCAAATAAAGCATAAGCAACATGGTTGCTCAGTGATACTGTACTTGTGACCACATTAGGTGAGTCATCTGCTCGTCGTTAGGTGACAACATACACCCTTCCTCGAGCTGGGGGACTGTTAAATCCACCTTGCGGTGCATTCTGTGGTGCATATCCTCTGTTCTGACCCATCAGTGGTGGCGGCGGCGGTAACTGTGATCCCATCGGCCTTCAAGGACAATCCCTGACTTGGTGACCTTGCTGGCCACACCCAAAGTAAGCACCCATTCTCGAATGGCTTGGGACTGATCCGTGTCGCCTTCTACATAAGTGACACATGCCATTCTGGCTCGGCACTGACTTGCCTATTCTACCCTTCCGGTTGGGCGGAATAGGGTACCTTCCTCTGGTCATAGGCTTCTTCCTATACCGGTTTCCATTTCTGTTTGACCCAAACCATGACCCAAATGTAGCGGCTTGTTCATTCAGGTTTCACTCTATCAACTAGGCCTGCTCATACAATTCATTGTAGTCCTTCAGATTGAACAGTACTAGCGGGTCTTTCAATTCCGGTTTGACTCCATCTCTGAACCTTCTTGCTCGGTCTACCGGATCCTCGATCAGTCTTGGCATATATTGAGATAACTCGGCGAACTTCACCTCTTACTGGTCTATAGACATTAGACCTTGAAGAAGGTGCTGGAATTCCACCATCTTCTGTTCTCAGGCACAGTCCGAGAAATACTTCCCATTGAACACTTTAACAAAGGCATTCCACATCGGAACCACACCTTCAAAAAATATTCTTCCACTGTTGGCCCTCCACTAGGTACTTGCATTTCTCTGCAGCTGATAAACTATAAGGACCACATTTTCTTCCTCTAAGCACCTCAGTAGTGCAAAGGCTTTCTCCAAATCGTGGATCCAAAGGGTTGCATTCTTGGGATCACTTGCTCCTGTGAACCTTGGTAGGTTCAATTTCAGGAACTGCCCTACAAACTTGTGCATCAGTTGCTCAGCAATCACATTCCTAGGTGGAACCTTGGCAGGTGCAGTAATAGTGGCGGCAACAACAGCAATTTGGTTTTGGACTTGTTGCCCTATCAGATTCCTCAGAGTCTTGAGCGCCTGTACGATCCCATCAATTCTAGGATCGCCAGGTCGATGTTGGTCACCAAGTGTTGCTACACCAGCATTGACCTGCGGTGGTACTATCCTACTCGCGTTGGCCTATGCCGACGCTCTTCCTTGGGTACTGACCTTTGTTAGCGTCCTACCCCGAGTGACAGACGTCACTGACCTCTTCTTAGGAGTTCTTTACTCTTGATCACTCATGACGCAAGATCCTTACAGAACCTGTTTTCCAATTCCACACAGAATTAGAAACTAAGTGACCCACACAAAACGATCTACTAATCAGCTATCAATCACATGCATCTGCATAAGAAAAAAGTCTTTTCTACTAACTATCCCAAGACCCATCGCACCTTATCAATCCATACACATGTGGAAGGATGTCATGCCCTGAATCTCGAGCGCACGCACATCCCTTGGTGGTCGATTAAATTGCGATGTTCCCATGACGCATCGCCGACCCAATCAGTGGTGCACATGTGGAAGCGAATTAAACAATCTCCAAACAACAATCAAACATGAGATAGAAAAACAGGACAACCAATTTCACAAACCTCTTTTATAACAAACCAAGTCTATATATAGAAGAGTCTAAACCAAAAAGGAGCTACTGAGCTATCTAAACTTCGGGCTCTATAGCCATGGGATTCGGGTCCACCACGACACCATCAAGAGTGTCGAGATCCATGGGATGCCCTACTTCCCACTCTCCGATCCCAACGGGAGGCCCATCGAAACCTTATAAGGGACTCTCCCGACCCCCTTGAGGAAAGCTAATGAACCATGCTATGTATCGGTGAGGTACCAACTGAGGTAGGCCCTTATCGACCTATATCATGGACTCAACTAGCTCTCGAGTCAGGGTGGTCCTGGGGATAGGGAAATAAGTGTGCTCAAAGTCCATTACCTGCGGGACCCCATATCGTACCTGTCGTACCTCCATCTAGGGACCTTAAAATTGTAAACCATGACGGGGTGAGACAATGCTTCAGCGAGTCTACACCATAAACCTCGATTAGTAAAACAATTTACCTAAAGGCAGCCTAAACACACATCATAGAGGACTTATCTCCCCTTAGCACCTCCCTGCACATTAGCACATCTCATATACATATGTATATAGTAATTGCACTCAATAATTGGAACGCTTCATTTTCCACATATCAATCAATCACAGGTTGCCCAATTATAAGGCCAAATCGTTATAATAGGTCTCATTCTGTGCCACACAATTTTGTCCTATAATCAGGTGTGGCTAATTCACTCATTCAAGTGTTCCAATTAATTATGACCTAATGGCCACGACCAACTCAACAGTTAACGGTCATCCAGCATAATCAGGCGTCGTCTCGCCCCATTCAGCACGACAACGTCTACATCTAGATGGTATTCTCGAAGGAGCATTGGCCCAACCTTTACTACGACCGACATCCGTTGACATGGGGCATTCCTAAAGGAACATTGTTCGATGTAAACGCTCATGACGAGTTCTCATAATGTTCACACGCACATCCAATCTCAACCAAAGACATCGTGCTTTGCACTCAAATGCCTCAATTTTAAATCATGTACTTAGCATATTTTCTTCATATTAAAAACACCCGGTAAAATAAGTGTAAGTGGACACACGATCAAATCGAACCGTAAAGCGTAATATTCTTCCATTTTAAAATTCTACGATTTGATAAAGTACTTAAAATACTTTTGGTGTCAAAACCCGACACCCGGTATTTTTCTAATTAAATACCAAAAATCCATATTTTTTATATAATAATTCAAAAATTATCACTCAAAATCCAATTGCATAAATTAGCAATCAATTGCACAAAACAATGCAATCACAACAATCAGCACAAAATTCTAATGACCGGTTATCCCAGTATAATTTTCGCTAATTAATAAATAATTAAATAGATTGCAATTAAATAAATAAATTGCAAAATATTTAAATTAAACCACTCAATTAAATTATCATAAGCTAAGCTAACCACCTAAGTGCACTAATTAAAATAATCCACTAACTAATTTAATCTAATTAACTAGCTATATTAATTAATTAATCTAACTAATTCCTAACTAAATCCATCTAACCATCCTAGTTGGGCTAACTAATTAACTAACTAAAAACTTACTATAACTAAATCATCCTAAGCCTAATTAACCTAACCAAGCCACTAATTAGCCCACTAATTCACTATTAAGTGTAATTAGTCTACTAATTAGGGATTAGAATGTAAACTCACCGGTTAAATGAGCGGACGAGTTCATAGCGACGGCGACGCAAAGGTGAGCAAGACTCAGGCCTACGGTAACACCAAGGGAGGCCTGAAAAGGGCTGAAAACAACCACAAGGTCCACGGCTTGAAGCTGGCCTTCGGTTCTACGGGCTAAACCAAAAGGTTAGATCGGGCTCAACTGGGCTGGTTGAGCGACGGGACGGGCTAGAGCTGAGCAAGCGAGTAGGCAGAGGCGTGCTGGCGGCTCGGGGACGGCGACGGTGGCGGCTAGGTGGACGGCGATGAGTGGCCAGGGGCGCGGACGAGGACGAGCTCGCACGCAAGGGACGGCGCACAAGGCTAGCAGACAGTGGCTGGTGGCTTGTGAGCAGTGCACCGACGGCGGCTTGGACGGCAGCGGACGAAGCAGTAGGGATGGAGGGGCTAGTGGCTTTTTTGTTGCTCTAGAAATGGAGGTTTCAACTAGTGGAAATGAAGAAGAAGTTGAGGAAGAAGAAGAACAAGAAGAAGAAGAAGAAGCTGCTGTTGGGGAAGGAGGGGACAAGAAGCTTTAGAAGTCAAAGATAAATATCCAAAACACTTGAGTAGCAGCGCCAAGGTCTACAGCCCCTATCCAGTAGCCATTTCCCCTCCCAATCTTCTCCAACAAGCCAATTTTGAGGTCAAAATGTTGCAACCCCCCTAGCCTATGAATTTCATGTGTTCCATCATCAATTTCACACTAATTCACTCCAAATAACCTCAATTAATGGTCAAATTTGCTGAGGAGGAAACATACACCACTTTCCATAATTTTCCTCACCAATTGATCCATCTTGAACACCAAAATTCCACCCAAAGATGGCCATCCGAATTTCCCGATCCAATTTTGCCGAATTTCGATTTTTCGCCAAAAGTCCTAGGCTTGCCGAAAATTCTTCAAAGGATGAGTCGACGTCCTAAAAATAAATCGTGACACGCTGGAACTTTCGATTCCTGAAACCGGGTTCAATTTCGTGGTTAATTTCAACCAGACTTGATTTTAACATGACTTAACCTACTGAGTAGCTTTTAGGAATTTTTAACGCATTTGACCTGTGATCGATTATTTTCGATCCACATTGTGCATCTCCGACTCATAGGCGACTCTCGATTGTCGTAGAAATCTCAATATTTCAATTACAGGTATAGGGTATAGAATTGACAGAAAAATTGGTTTACTGCCGTTTGACATGAATTTCCCGCAATTTAATTACATGCATCTATCAAATTGACCTATCTCCAGTCTCTAATCGATTTTAACGGTGCCGTATTGACTTTTGCAGATTAGCACGGTCAAGCAGTTGATTTCTGATCGAATTCTCAAATCGGTCGGGTTTAGATTCCTTAACAGCTTCACCTAATAGATTAGTTATCTCGTGAGTGATCAGCTCAGAGAAAAAGACTATAGGCACGTCGATGAAAAGCCCATTTCATTTAATTGAAACATGATCGAAAATCAGGATGTCACACCGTGCCTCAAAACCATACTGCCAATCTAGTAGCACATTTCCTCCTCTTGACGGCAATCACGTGATGGCAGAAATCCATTCCACCGTTTCAGATGATGGGTTTGGAGCCTGGTTGGCTGGCATCGTCACAACAGATGACACCCCACCAGATGCTAACACGTTCTTTCAGACCCCACCACATGATGTCACGAAAACTTTTAAGATTGGGGGAGTTACGACGTACTCTCATAGAAGCTGTTTGGAGGGCATTTATCTGTCAGCTTGCAGTACTGGAGATGTCGTGGATGATATCTTCTCGGTGCGGATGCCCCCATTTTTTTAACTTTTGAAGTATCTGCAGGTGATACTAGAATTAGTGCTGTCTGATTGGAGAGTCTCCTCCTACAACATTTCAAAACGTGCCATGAGTAGCCAAATGATCGATTCTTCAAGCCAAATGGACTCCACGGAAAATTAGAATGTTCATTCGGACCTTCTTTAGTATTCAGGCAAAGGTGTTTTGTGTGACAGAATCAGGTTATCTTATATCTTGTTCTGTCGGTCCTTGGATTTTTCAACTTCAATTTCTCCTAAATGAGCTTATGTAGAACGGCTCACGAATAGATTGATTTGAGTTAATATGGGGTCTGCGCTGGAATTCACTCCTAATATAGGATTGAGCATCTAAATCTTTTATTTTTGGCGTGTCATTTCACAGTTTCTTTATTTCCTGAACTATCTACAATTTGCTTTCAAGCATCATCAATTCCACACGTTATCTAATCTTGATTTGTCTCAGACATATCTCCATCAACACTTCAGATATGAGTTGTTTATCGGCTTGTCATGAAGTGATCATATGAACTTATTGACCGACAAGAGTGTTGCAAGCTAATTTATTTATGCTGACTGTTTGAACAGCATTCATTGAGCATGAACTTTGCACAGTTTCTTCTTTATTTTTATAAGTAAACATTCATTTTAATGCACAACCAGTGGAAAGAAATACATGGGAGGACTACATCCCACACAAGTCCATTTATGCTTGTGTTCCACATATCCAGCCAACATCGAGGTGCCCAACTTTCTTGTCGATGTAAACTCTTGGGATAGATCAGCTGTTACTTTTTAGTCGTTGAGCGATGGCCCTTCCACTTGGCACCGTCGGATCACCAAGGCCAACTTTTGTCCGTGCTTTGCGTGAAGGATTTGAACAACCCGTTAGAATGGGAAATCTTATATCTTGAAATATTTTAATCGAGTTCACTTTGAAAAGAATGACACCACACATCGAATGACAGCATTACATCATAGTCTTCGGCATCAACTCCACCAGTACCAACAGCAAAATACTACCCGGAAAAACAAGATGCAAACTCAAAACCCATGCCACCAAATTACAGCAAAATTAGCCAACAAGAACCCGTCGATTTCTCCACAAACACTGAACATCAGCAGTAAGTACCTCATTTCCTTCCTGAATCATAGCTTCAAAAGAGACTTTAGCAGGGGAAAAAAAAACTGCATCAAGGTCCTGACAAGCTTAAGGGGATACGTTTTCATGCTTCACTGAGTTCCTCTCTCTTCAGAGATAATAAATTATTGCATTCCTAGCAAATTCATCCTTCCAATCACTTGCAGATCAAGGAATTGAGAGCAGCTGTAATACTTGCTCCCAAAATCTGCTTTGAGAATACACACTTAAAAGAACAAGTGCATTTGAGGTTCTTTATGTTGTCTGCATATCACACAAGTGCTATCAATGTCAACCCAGATTTTCACCCTGTCCCATGTGCGCAACCTTTTGTGAATGACTAGCCAAATTATAAAGCCACAATTTGGCACATTAGGCTTTGACCATACAAGCCTAAGCCAAGTAACATTGTTCATATATTTCCTCACTAACTTCCAAGCCTCCTTTACCGAGAAAGAGTCCCTAGATGATCCAGTAAATACCACTTAGTGTAGGGAGCCAAAGTTTGGAGCAATCAACCCGCACAAAGCCATCTGAGTTTCAAGCAGATCATCAAATCTTGCAGGAGGCCATCTCCATTCATTTTTGCCTCAATAACATCCACTACTGTGGTTTCATCACCTAAAGCTGAATCATAACCATGCCAAAACACATGTAACTTTTTACATGGACATCGAATGAAAGGGGATATTAAAATGCTTAGGACTGTTCATATTAGCTATATATACGACTGCTGTTTGGCAAATACTGTGATTTGATGTGCCAGAAGAACTTAGCTCAATAAGTTGTTGGATAAGTTGTTTTTAAGAAGGAAGTTTTTCAATTCCTTCTGATGGAATGGATTGGTTTTGTATCCCTTCTGCTTCATTTTTTCAATGTCTCCAACTTTGGCAACTCTTCTTTTGGTGGTTTTGAACAGACGGAAATAGCAGAGCTTGCAAATAATCGCTCTCCCAACCTTGGATGGTATGAATGCACTTCCCCCGTGATGATGGCTTTCTGTGTAGTTTTGACCGGTATGCATCGTTGATTTTTTTCGGCAATAATGGTCTGACATTCTCACTGACACCCCGAAGCAGGCAGCCAGAACTCAATGAAAGTCACGCCTGAATGACCAGGTCATGCGCCAAATTGTCAATGCCCCAATTTAGAGCATAATCATACGGAGCTTGAGAGCAGTGTAGCATTTTATTTTGTTTTCTTTTATTTTTTTAAAAAAATTGCATTGTTAAACTCTCTTAGACAATGCATCTATTTATCCTTGAAGTTCCCTGGCAGTAAGACTTGTCCAGGTGAGATGTTTGGTAGTCTGTCTCTGTGTCATTACTTTTCCAATTTTCCACTTCCATACCTATTGCTGTTCTAATGGTTGTTTTCCCCAGAGAATGCAGGGATCATGCTAAATCTGTGGTGTCGCGACCAATTTTTCGGGTGTGAACCACCTAGGGTTTGGCTAATGGATTGTTAAGCCTAGACTTAACTCGAGCTCTCCCAAGCCCACACCAATTCGCGACTTAAGTTCAAGTTTATAACATGCAAATGATTTTTCAATTAGGAGTCGCCATTAATCTATTTTTGGTGGGTTGATTAGAAACCCAAGTAAAGTAACGGGAGATTTACTTTACTCCTACGAACCAAGGATTATGAATTCAGGGACTTGGTTACGCTAGACTTTTCTAACGCCTTTTCGGTACCTTTCTTTTTTATTTCAAAGAAAATGTCTTGGATTTAAATCTAATTCTCTAACATGTGAAGCGATCATGCGAGTGCGTAATCCATCAATTTAACACCCAAGAAAGCAAATAGAAAATGTAGGACTTACCTCATAGCAACGAAAGCATCTGCAATGTTAATTCAAAATCCATATCAACAACTCTGGATATGGTTTCTAATTAACATGCAATTTCTCTTCTTTTTTTTTCACTTACTTAATGAAAATTATGCAATATGCGATGCAATATTAACTAAAAAACCTAACTCTAATAACATGTAATTTCTAATTGAATGGACCTAGCAACAACTACCACATGACATGCATTTCAATGAATCTAATCCTAATGATGTGCATGTGACATTTTTCTTTTCTTTCTTTTCTTTCTTTTTCCTAAAAGAATGCAATCTATCCGAGAAAACAAAACTAATTCAACCTATGGCAATTTTTTGTATTTTTCATGAAATTCGAATTAGGTTAAATGTGAAAATTATCTAGCTAGATTAAGATCCTATTTAATTTATATTAGGAATTAGATTGAACCAAATCCTAATTTAAACTAAAACATTATCTAAACCTAAATAATCCTAAAATGCAATATATCTAAAAAAAATACCTAAACTTATAATAAATTAAGAAAAAAAATTATCTAAAATTAAACTAAGTGCAATTTAACCTTAATATGCAATGACGTGCAAAATATGCCATAATTCTACATGACATATGCATGATGATTTTTTTTTGTTTTTTTATTAATTTTCGAAATTAATAATTGCCAAATAATTAAACATGCAATGCAAATTAAAATCTAGCAACCTAAATTGATTTATTTGAATTTTCATTTTTTTATTTTTATTTTTTTAAATTTGAAATAAAGTTCCTATTCTAATCATGTAAACCCTAAAACATGCAATATTCTAACCCAAACATATCTCAAGATAAACAAGGCAATTAAGAGGAGACAACTCATTCAAGATCATCAAAAATATCACACGTTGTTCAGATTAAGGGATAATATTTCGCTAGTAAAATCGATATATTGATCTTAAGCCTTAAAGATCAAAATATCAATTTTATTCCCACTTGATTAATTATTTCATCTAAAGCCTTATAGATGAAATAAAAAAACCCTGGCGCGGTTGCGAATCAGATGATATATTGGAATTTTCAATTATGCATAGATAGGTATTTCAACCAAATAAAACACCATATAAAGAGATAATAATAAAGAAAATAAAGAAAAACCTAAACTTGCCTAATAAAGTAAAGCAAAAATACCTAATTTAACTTTTTTTCTTTTTTTATTAAAAAAGAAAAAGGAAATGTTGGCCGCTGGTTCAGGGGTCCAGTGAGGGGTATCGTCGGTGAGGATCTCCGGCGAGAGTACAGCAGGCACTGGCGACGAGCGAGTGAGTGGTGAGCGGGGGGTGCAGCGGTAGTGAGATGCGAACATAGCAGTGGCTGGTGGAACTGCGGGAGCAGGTAGGTCGTCTGTCGCGGGTCAGGCGTCGTAGGAGCAGCTAGGGTTGCTGTGGTGCGATCGCTCGCAGGGGGCTGGTGCTTGGACAACGAGCGGAGACAGCAGGTCATTGGCAACGAAAGAGACAGAAGGGCTGTCGGGCACCGCAGGTCACGGGCGGAGGACTCAGGTGACTGCGGTGAGGAGCTTCGGCGTCTGGATCTCGACTCAGCAGCGGCAGCGACTTAACAAGCGGAGGCAAGCAGGGTGCCGGGATCGTCGTGGCTTCAGCAGGCGTTGGGCAGAGGCATCATGGGCGGATCTCGAGCGGCTGAGACTGGCGAACGGGTTCGACAAAGGCAAGATCTACACTGAGCAGTCACGATCGGGTGGTAAAGTAGGGCAGGAGCGACTCCGGCATCGGGATCGTCGCGGCTTCAGCAGCCGCGTCTGAAGACGGTGGCAGGGCGTTGCAAGTCGCTGGCATCAGGTTGCGTGGAGCGGGAGCAGCGGCAACAACAACGTCTCGGCGTCAAGGCAGCAGCGGCGGCAACCGGCGCAGCGAAGGCCAGCAGGTGGAACGGCGAGGGGAGACTCGGAGAAGATGATGAACATGATCCTTTTTTCTTTTTTTCTTTTTTCTTTTTTGTCTCCCTCTCTCTCTTCTCTGCCGCACATCCTTTCCTCTCTGCTTTTTTCTACTTTTCCCTTTGACTTTTCTTTTCTTCTTTTCAACGAAACTTCACCCTTCAAAAACCCTAGAAACGAAGAAAGAACATTTTCTCTCTTGCTTTGAATTTTTAACCTAGAAACCGAGAGAAAAGCCGGCCGTATTTTTTGTGTGTCACCCCTGAAACCCTACGCAAACAACTTATTTATAGGGCGAGGATTAGGGTTTTAATTTTTTCCAAATTCATATCCATAAAGATTCTTTTTCAAAACGCAATATTTGCTTTTCACATCTGCCCTATCAAATCCTAAAAAAACTTTCAAATTCGTATTTTCACGAGATTTTAAAAAAAGGGGCTTGAGCCAATTTGCTTGTTTCGTTGGCTTAGTCTGACTTGTCAATTTAAAGCTCAAAACCACTAATTCAAACCCTTCCACCACTAGTCTAATAAATGCAAAAAAATGCAAATGCACATAAATCTATATGCTATGCAATTAATTAACTAATATTTTTTAGGGGTTAAAATTAATCCCTAATTTTTTAAATGCGGTAAATGAATAAACGGGTCGCCAAAATTTAGGTGTCAACAGCTGCCCCTCTTTGAAGGTGAGCTCAAAGAGGTTGCCTTCAAAGACAAATTGAGACCTAAATTTTGATTATGCCTATGCATTAAATGATTTTTTGTTGGAAAATGAATTCATTTTTTAATGCAATTTATATGATGCATGGAAATGCTAATGCAAATGATAATTGAACTTACCTAGAATAACTTACCTTCAAAGAGGATAGAATAGTTCGAGGTAGTTGGTGTTACATGTTCGGGACCCGTACCATTCTACAGTCGCTTAGAATAGTAACATGACTTTATGAAGAGACTGCTTTCCCAAGACCCGTACCATTCTACGGTCGCCTAGTATGGCAGTGCTTGGTTGTGTTTAGGACCCGTACCATTCTATGGTCGCCTAATTGGGAATTCATTTTTCTAGGACCCGTACCATTTTACAGTCACCTGAATGAGGAAATGGGTGTTGTCTAGGACCCGTACCATTCTATGGTTGCCTAAACGAGGATTCACTTTCCAAGACCCGTACCATTCTACAATCGCCTTGACGGAAAATTTATTTTTTAGGACCCGTACCATTCTACGGTCGCCTGAATGGAAAAATTGCTTTTCCAGGACCCGTACCATTCTACGGTCGTCTGAATAAGGAATAGGTGTTGTCGAGAACTCGTACCATTCTACAGTTGCCTGAATGGGGAAATTACTTTTCCAGGACCCGTACCATTCTACGGTCACCTATTAGAGCAATAAATGTTATTTAGGACCCGTACCATTCTACAGTCGCTTAAATGGGGATTTTGCTTGGCTAGGACCCGAACTATTCTTCGATCGCCCAGCGTTGCAACATAGATCATCTGACCAAGACCCAAACCATTCTTCGGTCGCCTTAATCAGACTGAATCTTGAAAAAATCTTTGGGGGGCAACTCCATCTAGTGCTAGTGCTTGAAAAGGAATACCTGTATAATGACAAGTATTTAAGGTATGGATAGAGATATACTTACCTGGTGACATCTCTGATCTTTAAGGACATGTCTCCTAAATATATGAAGTGACTCCCATGTCGATAAAGAGGAATTTTGGGCTACGGAAGCATGTTGATTTGATAGGGGGACGCCAGGTCATATCAAGGGACATTGGGCTACGAAAGCACGCCGGGTCAATAAAGAGAGATACCAGGCTATAGAAGCATGCCGGGTTGATGAATTGGACTTTGGGCTACGGAAGCACGCCAGGTCAATATAAAGGACACCGGGCTACGAAAGCACGCCGGGTCGATGAAAGAGACTCTGGGCTACGAAAGCACGCCAGGTCAATATAAAAGACAGCTTGACTGAGTCAAGTGTCGAGAATGGGTAGAGATTTACCTACTTTGTGATATCTCTGTTCTTGGGGATATGTCTTCTGGAATTTAGATATCCTGTGGAGGTTTTTCACCTCCTAGTAGAAATAAATTTTAGGAACATCAATGATGCACCTTGAATGTTCGTGAAGGTTTTTCATCTCCTAATATCATGAGACATTCTGAAAGGAACCTGAATGTCAAGAGCTCTTGGGTCTTTGAAAAAGCATTACCCGTCAGACATGATTAGAGCTAAAATGCATTTACCAAAGAAAAAAGCAATTAAGGCTATTATGGAATGCACACTTCAAAATCCACTAAAGTTTTTATTAATTCAATCGGGCTCATGCATAATGATCTTTGCATCACCCAAATTTCCACTGGAGAGAATTATCATTCAAGACAATGACATGAATTTTCTAAGAATACCAAATGAGAGACCTTCAGTTAGAAAGAACTTTCACTCACTCTCATTTAGAGGTTATTTTATGAGAATCACTCCATCTCACTATCATCATACCAACAAGTGTCTAAGTATTCTCGCAAGCGGTACGACCTTACCAATATGAGAGGTCTTTAATAAGGACCGTAATGTGGGCTTGGTCAATGGCTTTAACAAAGGGACTCTTTGAGTCAAGGTTATTGAAAAAACAACTTCGCAATCATCTCCGGGTTTACAAGTCAAGAACCCTGCAAAATGAGAAAGAAATAATCTTGCTCGCACTCCTTCGAGCGATGCTTATGACATGTGAATCCATACGCTAATTCAAGTGCCCTAATTAGAAGAGACTTTACAAGGGACATCATGTAGGCTGGGTTCATGGGTTGAGAAATGAAAGGATCATTAGGCTCAAAGATGTGTAAAGGGTGAGAGTTGGTGATCATCTTGGCATTGCCACCAGTTTTCTTTTTCATCATTAGGGATTGTCTTCATGAAATGCCCAATTGATTGTAAAAACTCAACTTTTGAGTTCTTTGAGTATTGTTCCATCAGGATTCAATTGTTGAAATTGATAGTCACCTGTATTGACTTTCTCTTTTCATCTATGGGCATCGGCCTTGCTTTTACCAGGCACACTGCTTTTTCATACTCCTAGTTTTCATGCAATTTCTTTTCACTTCTTTTCGTGGGCATTGGCCTTGCTTTTACCAGGCACACTGCTTTTTCATGCCCTTTAGTTCTATTTTGAATTCAATTCTTGCGCATAATGCATGCGTCAAGCAATCACACTTTGAATGACATTCGAACTTTCAAGGGTCTTAATCTACCTTTTGCCTTACCCCAGTGTGTGGGATGATAACCAACTGGGTTTAAAGAAATGAGATTGTAGGCTCAAGTGAGCTGTGCAAAGGATATAGCTGTATAGGATAGAGAAAGAAATGCTCTTCGTCATCCTATGGCACTTAGAACACATAAATTCAATGTAATATCATGACTTGAATATGGGGTGATTCTTGACAGGGGTAATTTGAAAGAATCACCCCACATTGGGGCAATTGGAGGTAAAATGACATCATGAGAGCAAGAAAATTTCTTTCCATTTTCCTCATCTCATGATGTCATTTTACCTCCCAATTGCCCCCAATGTGGGGTGATTCTTGACAGGGGTAATTTGAAAGAATTTCCACAAGTGTATGGGCTCAAAAGGGTTGTTTGGGATGAAGAAATGAACTACCTCTCATCATTTCGATTGTCGTACCTTTTGCGAGAGAACTCTTTACCTTGTGTATATAGAACTTTCTACACTCATCTCACAAGTGTATAAGTAGGGGATTGTGTATAAGATAGCGCTTGCCTTTCATCATCCTGATACATCTCATTCAGCATTCTTAAGCATTGAAGTCACTCCATTGAGTTGTCTATCTTGACAAATCTCCACATGAAATTGATGAGCTAAATCAATATGAAAATTATCTTTTTAAAAGAGTCTAGCAACTTTAAGCATGAAAAGCGTTTGTGACTTCAAACAAACAATTTATTACACTAAAAAAAATGTTCTCATAAGTATGAAAAACATGACTTCAAGCATTCATTCAAGGAATTGTCCCACGAATGGACTGTCTCAACAATGGGTGTCCTTGGATTGCCCCTATTGAAAGGGAACAAACACACAAATTGATCAATTGAGGATGAAAATCCGATCTTTGATTTGATGAAATCTTGCTTTTTCCCCTGCACAAAACGTGCATGAATAGGATACTATGCAACATTAAAGTAAATTCAAATTGCACAACCATTTTGGCTCGGATCGAGATTATGTCTCAGTCATGTCACTACTAGAATGTGTAGTGCCCCCAATTCGTCATCTCTCATTTAATGGGCGAGAATGAAAATTCCGTCAAGCATGGAAATGGAACACACTTTGTTTGGCCCTTCAAGATGGATATTTCAAGTAGTATCGAGATGTGACCAACATTAACTCTTTAGAAACTTGTTGAGTAACAATTGAACCAATTGCAACCTGATGTGCCTTTTTCAGATGCTTTCTTATTGGGTCAAGAAAGTAATGCTCTGAAACATGAAGTAAATGAGTCAGAAAATTAAACAGTGCTAACCTAATGCATGCTTTTGGAAATGGCTTCAAAAGTAATTTTTTTTTGAACTTTTTTGGATGAGGAAGCATGAAGAAACCCAATCCTCAAAATTCTCCTTGGATGATATTTTCTTTTTATTGTTGGATATCGTCACTGGACTGGTTTGGCATACCCCATCATGTCCTCAAAACAAAACTTGTAATTTTATTGATATTCATCAATCAAATTACTTTTATTGGAATGAAAAATGTTATATTCAAGCACTAAAGCAAAACATGAGAAATTTTTACCAATCTCTAAAAAGCAATAAGAATTCCCACGAAGGGGAAGGTGCAACTGAACATGCCCTAAATAAGGAAAGCGAACTACTTAGGATCATGAATCATGTGTGCTTGAGTTCTTCGCTCTCCTTGATCTTGTGATGCAAATCCTCTAGGTCAGAGATTATTCCTTCTAGATATATCACTAGTCTCTTCATAGTGGCATCAAATTTAGCCACCTCAGGAAAATAGGACGGTTCGAAAGTCCTCTTGGCTCTCTTCTTCGAGTCGTAGTTTCTCACTGAAGATAGAGTACCTATGTCATCACACCCTTTTTGCTTGATGAGACAAGCCACAGTAGCAGACAATTCATTGACTTGACTTTGGAGGTACGCAATTCATTTGTTTATATTGACAATGATACGGTCCAACACCTCATTTTGATCCGCCATTTTAGCTCTTGACCGTGTACGGATGAGTGAGTGAGATCGCTCCATGATCACCTAAAGGAAATAAACGGGAACATGTAAGCATGAGGTGTAAATTGAGAGTCAATCCACGACAACGATCTAATCGATTTTTTTTATTTTTTTTTCATTTATTCATGAAAAGTTTATGCAAGAAGGGAATTTCCTAAAAAATGGATATCCTAGTAAAACCAAATTTTCTAGACATGACGTAAAAAGAAATTCTCCAAAGTTTTTTTTTTCTTCTTTTTTTTTCAAATGCATCATTCCCTAGCAATTTCTCATTTTATTTCCAATTGACAAATGAATCAAATCAATGATTGACCTAGATTGTCATGGACCGACCCAATAACACGACAAAATAAATTGCATGGTATAGGGATAGAAGACTTACTTCACCAAAGAAAATCAATGACAATCACATAGACAAGCGCATGAAATGTGAGATTCAATCTCTATCTAGACGGCTTAGCAAAATGGAGTTAAAAGGGTGGGATGACTTAGTTGCAGCCTCGCATACTAAGTCAAGTCCTCCTAACTCCGGCTCAGTCAAGAATGATACCCCCATGCGACACAGCCTTGCGGGCAGAGGTAAACATTCTTGACACCAAGAAAAACTTTCGGGATTGAGTTGGGCAACCTCTACTACGTGGCATCGTGGTCGAAGTCGTATCCAACTCAACACCATCCTAAATATCCTAGTGCAGCCCAGGTCCGACGGCAGGTTGTGTGTGCAAAAGTGTAGTGCAAATGCAAGGCATGCACAACAGTTTATATCAAGCAACACTTCAACATGAAAATAAACCATACATTCTTTCACCTCCCTACAAAACAGATGTTAGCAAACACTTCCCCCTATTCCTCCCAATCTGCAAAAACATTTAACACCTTAAATGTTAGGGACGTACCTGGGATCCTCGCTGCCAAACAAAACATTTTTCAAAAAAGAGAAAATTGGCTTAAGTCCACTAAGAGTTTTAACTCAAGTCCCTAGCGGAGTCGCCAAGCTGTCGCGACCAATTTTCCGGGTGTGAACCACCTATGTGACATCCTGAAATTCGACCCCGTTTCGATAAAATGAAATGGGCATTTCGTCGACGTGTTTACGGTCCTCCCCCTTCGTGCGGACGCCCCCTCCCCACTTCTACTCTCTCTTTCTTTTCCCTCTTTGACCAGTCAAAACCCATTTTCTCTCTTTCTTCTCTCTCTTCTCACCTTCTCTCTCAACATTCTCTTTCTCTCCTTTGCTGTTGAACCGAACCAGAAACGGACGGAAGCAGAGGAGCTCGCCGAAGCCGTTGCCGCTCGCACCGCCGCCCGGACGCCCACCGCTCGCCGCTGTTCCGCCGTCCGCGCGCCCCCGCGTCCGCCGTGCGCCGCCAGCCCATTTCCTCGCGCCAAGCGTTTTCCCCAAGCAAAATCGCCTCTGCTAGCCCCCGTTCAGCCCCCGTCCGGCCACCTCCAGCCACCGTTCGGCCCTGCCGGACTTCCCCGACCTCCCCGTTGCCCTTCGCCGGCCTCCCCTCGCCGCCTTAGCCGCCAGACGAGCTTTGTCCAGCCAAGAACAATGGCTGGAAAAATGGGTTTCTAGCACTTTTCAAAGCCCGCTTTGGGCCGTTTCCGGGCCCCGAACCCGAGCCGTGCTTTGGGAAGAATCGCTCCTCGCATCGCCCCCGTCGGATTGATCCGATTTGCGCGCGATTTGGTGAGTAATCTCACTAATCCCTGATTAGTTGGCTAATTATGCTTAAGGTTGGTTTAGTTTTAATTAATTATGTTTAGGTTGTTAGATTAGAATTAATTAGCAATTATTAGTCAATTGTGATGCGATTTAGATAAATTGATTGCGCAATTAGCAAGTAGACGTGGTCTACTAATTATTGGAAGTGTCTTTAGTGGGCTCTAATTAGGCTTTTCGGGCCTAAGCGGAATTTTTGGTATTTAAATATTAATTTTCGGAATTAAATTATTTATTTATTTATTTTCCGAAAATTCAATTGGGATGGCCCGAGACTGGAATATTATGCTGATGACCGTGGTGAAGTCTGTTTATTTAATCAGGCTTTATTTTGAGCTGAATCGAATTTTTAATATTAATTATTTAATTTTCGAAATTAATTAATTAATTATTTATTTTACGAAAATTCAATTGAGATGGTAAATGACCAGAATATTATGCTGATCACCGTGGTGAAGTCCATTTATTTAATTGGGCTTTATTTTGTGTTAGATTGAATTTTTAATATTTATTAATTAATTATTTTTCGGAAATTAAGATTGAGTTGGTCGACGATCGAAATTTTATGCCGATTGTCATGGCGTAGTCCGTTTATTTAATTGAGCCCTATTTCATGCTGAATTGAATTATTTGCGAAAGAAGGAATTATTCTTCAATTGAATAATCTTTGGTTATTAATTGAAAAAGAACTGGGCTTCGGTTGATAATGCCAAAAGGATCTGAGTGGGCTACAGAAAATGGTGGAATTTATCAAAAGGAAATTATTATATTTTGGCAAGGGCCAATCGAATACCCACTCATGGCATTTTATCGGGAATGATAAAACTAGTTATTTGATTGTTTGCTTGGAATGATATGATCTACCGGCTCGATGACTCTATGGAGCATCTGGAGACAATACGGTATGATAAATTGTGTGTATACCGGCTCGATGACTCCACGGAGCATCTTGAGACAGGACGGTATGATCTACTGACTCGATGACTCTACGGAGCATCTGGAGACAGTACGGTATGATAAGTTGTGTGTATACCGGCTCGATGACTCTACGGAGCATCTTGAGACATGACGGTATGATCTACCGGCTTGATGACTCTACGGAGCATCTGGAGACAGTACGGTATGATAAATTGTGTGTATACTGGCTCGATGACTCCACGGAGCATCTTGAGACAGGACGATATGATCTACCTGCTCGATGGCTCTATGGAGCTTCTAGAGACAGTACGGTATAATTTGATAGCTCGATGACTTTATATGTCGTCTGGAGATAAGATAGCATACTATCTATATATTTCTTAAGGTGAGTAGTCTTGGATGTTGAGCAGACTTATAGAAAGTATGGAAGGAATCAATCAAGAGATAAATTGAATTACACATAATCGACTAGGTCGATTGATCGATGATTCGATCTGATTGGGTGATGTGATGTGATGTGATGTGATGATGTATATTTGACATATATATACTAACTTGCAGGAAGGAACTGAGGCCAAGGTAAGTTCTCTGATCTATGCTTGTTTAGGCAGCCTATAGTATAATGGTTTACTAATCGGGCCTTAGTGGGGTAGAACTCGCTGAGACGTAGTCTCACCCCGATTTGGGGAAAAACATTTCGAGACCCCGATGAGGAGCTGAGGAAGAGGAATCTGAGAAAGAGAACTTTGAGGTGAAACTTGAGGAGAAGAATTTTGGAAGAAGAAGATAATCCCGAGAGGCACCTTGAGTACGACCCGAATGGACTGAGATTCCATCTTCTTTTGTGAACTCCTTTTGATGTTGATAGAGTGAGAGTAAAAAGTTGTGAATAGTTGTGAAGTACTCTGGTTTATGTTTTGTATAAAGGTTTGGTTGTAAATTTCAATATGAAAGATATGGCCTGCTTTTCTATCCCATTGTTTTATTGTTTGGGGATTTATAACTGCTTCCGCATGTGCTTAATAAATGAAAGGGTCAGCGATACATAGTCCTGCGATATCACATTTTAAAATCAACCAAGTAGAAGGATGTGTGCGTGCCCTAGGATCGGGGCGTGACATGCTCTTTTTGTGGTATCAGAGCTTAGTTCAAGATTGGAGTGATAAGGAGCGATGACCATGAGATAGTTAGTAGGAAATGCCTTTAAATTCATAATTGGTGCATGTCTGTGTTAGCTGAATGTTGGAATTGTTTGTTATGTGTGGATCGCTCACCTTCTAATCCAGTGTGGATTTGCAAGACGGGTTTCAGTGTAAAGACTAAACCATGAGCGAGCAGGAGCTGAGAACTCCTAGTAAGAGGGCATGTCCTCTGTGACTCGGGATAATGCACTGACAAAGGTCGGTACCCGAGGTGGTTGAGGCAGAGTGTCGGCTCTGGCTAGCTCGAGCGTAAGAGTACCACTGCAGGTTGGTACTAATGTAGCAACGTCGAATGATCCTAAGTTCGGCAGGATCGTTCTGATGCTAGTGTTCCTTGGGAATTGGAAAAGCCAGTAGGCTTAAGATCGAGCCGCCGTCAGTGTTGCAACCGTCGTTGTCGCCTCACCTGCTGAGATCCAAAGTGGAGATGTGATCTGGGAGCGAGTCATTGCATTCGAGCCGAGGTATAGATCCAGTTCAGGCAGAAATGGAAATCGGTCAGGGAAAAGACCAAGGTCGAGAAAAAAGTATTCTATTCTACTCGCGAGGAAGGGTGGGGTAGTCAAGTCAGCACCGAGTCAAATAAATCAGATTGTTTCCAGACGTGATAATGGAGATTGGTCTTATGGCATTCCTAGGACGCGAAATTGTTTGGAATATAGCCAACAGGGATATTTGGTTGGGAGTGGTCCTAGCAGACTAATGGGGCAACCCGAAAGAGTGCATGCTTTCACCTAATAGAAGATAAAAGATGCACCAGATAGGTGTCGGAATTGTAGAATGAAGCATGGAATAATCCAGTTTAGTTTATTAGTTTGCGAAAATGTCGAGATTATTAAGAGTCGAAAAGAATCTTCGATTTAATTAATCTCGTTGGCTAAAGACAATCCGTTTGTTAGACGGAGGTTGCCAAGATTGATTTGACAGCTGTAGTGGATGTGTCAGTTGAGAAATAGAATGAGAAGAAGGTGGCCATGATACAGAAAATTTCTAAGATGGTTCCAAAGGAATTGCTTGGGATACCGCCAGAAAGAGATAAAAAAATCGCGATCGAACTAGCACCAGGATAGAGCCATTCTCGAAGGCTTCTTACCAGCTGCTGTTGTCTGAATTGGTAGAATTGAAGATACAGAAGTAAAGATTGATGAATGAGGAATTCATGCATATCAATGCATCACTTAGGGGAAACATGAGTTTTGTTTGTGAGAAGAAGAAAGATGGTTTATTGCGAGTGTGCATCGACTATCGTCAACTCAATTAGGTAAAGATAAAGGACAAGTGTTCTTTGCCAAAGATCAATGAATGGTGTGACTAGTTACAAAGAGTATCGATGTTTTAAAGGTCGACTTGAGATTATGAAGTCGTCAGTTACGAACCAAGAAGGAAGTTGTACGAAAGGCAGCTGTTCGTACTTGATATGGTCTTTACGAGAGTATAGTAAGATCGTTTAGCCTGGTGAACACTCCAGTTGCTGTCATGGATTTGACAAACAGAATGTTCAAGGAATATCTGGATTAGTTTATGATAGTGTTCATTGATGACATCTTGGTCTATTCGAGAAGTGATGAAGAGCATGAGAATCATCTGAGATTAGTGCTTCAGACCTTAAGAACTCATCAGCTATATGTTAAGTTTAGCAAATGCGAGTTTTGGTTGACTCGTGTTACGTTCTTAGGTCATGTGATTTCCGGAAAAGGAATCTCCGTCGACTTGAGCAAGATAGAAGCTGTGATCAAGTGGTCGAGACCGATAACAGTGTCAGAGATCAGAAGTTTTCTAGGGTTAGCAGGTTATTGCAGACGGTTTGTGGAAGGGTTCTCATCGATAACGTTGCCTATAACAAAGCTCTTGAAGAAAGAAGAAAAATTTGTATGGTCAGACAAGTGCGAGCGTAGTTTCCAAGAGCTTAAGGAAAAGCTTACTACCGCACCTGTGCTGACAGTTCCATCTGGTCCTGGAGGATTTGAGATCTATAGTGATGCGTCATTCAAGGGATTGGGTTGCGTGCTGATGCAACATGGTAGAGTTGTTGCATACGCTTCCCAGCAGTTAAGACCTCATGAATTGAATTATCCAACGCATGACTTAGAACTCGCAGCCATCATATTTGCGTTGAAGATTTGGAGGCACTACTTGTGCGGAGAAAAGTTTCAAATTTTCACAGACCATTAGAGTCTCAAGTATTTATTATCTCAGAATGAGTTGAACATGAGACAGCGCCGATGGATGGAATTGCTGAAGGATTACGACTGTGATATTCTATATCACCTAGTAAAGGCGAACAAGGTCGCCAATGCATTGAGAAGTCTTCAATAGCGCAAGTCTTGGTTAAGGAGTGGAACTTAATCGAGAGAGCTCAGGATTCGAAATTCAAATTTGAGGTAGGCCACCTCTCGAGTCTTATGGCCACCCTCAGGATTGAACCAGATGTTCAAGTCAGAATCAAGCAACTCTAACCGACAGATCCAAACATTCATAGAATTCTTCAAGAGGATAGCAATAAAAGAAAGGCTGAATTTCAAGTTTCTGATAATGGGGTACTGAGGTTTCGTGGTCGTTTGGTTGTACCTGATGATGTAGAGCTTAAGGATATTTTATCTGAGGCATATCGTAACAGTTACAGCGTTCATCCTGAAAGTACCAAGATATATCAGAATCTGCGTTAACATTACTGGTGGTCAGGTATGAAGGCAGACATCGCCAAGCATGTGGCCAAGTGTTTGACTTGTCAGCAAGTAAAAGCCCAGCATTGCAAGCCGGGAGGACTTCTGCAACCTCTCGCGATCCCAGAATGGAAGTGGGAGCATATCACGATGGATTTCGTGACTGGACTACCAAGGAGTCAAAGAGGAAATGATTCAATTTGGGTAGTAGTCGACAGGTTGACAAAGTCGGCTCACTTCATTGCAGTTCGAAAGAACCTCAGTCTTGATAGGCACACAGAATTGTATGTGCGTCAAGTGGTTCGTATGCATGGAGTGTCGGTTACGATAACATCTGATAGAAACCCGAGGTTTATTGCTGCTTTTTGGAAGAGCTTGCAGAGTGCTTTAGGTACAAAGCTTCAGTACAGTACAGCGTATCATCCTCAGACGGATAGCCAATCTGAAAGGACAATTCAGACTCTTGAAGACATGCTGAGAGCGTGTGTTATAGACTTCAAAAGAAGTTGGGAAGATCAGCTTCATCTAGTGGAATTCGCCTACAACAACAGTTATCAGCAGAGCATCAAGATTGCTTCATTTGAAGCGTTGTATGGCAGAGCATGCAGAACTCCAGTGTGTTGGAATGAAGTCGGAGAAAGGAAGATATCAGGCCTAGAGTTGGTTCAGCAATTAGTAGATGCCGTGGCAGTGATCAGAGACAAATTAAAGATTGCGCAGAGCAGGTAGAAAAGTTATGCAGATAAGCGTCGAAGGTCTTTGGAATTCCAAGTTGGTGATCACGTTTTTCTGAAAGTGTCACCAATGAGGGGAACTTCGCGCTTTGGTAAGAAAGACAAACTGAGTCCGAGGTACGTAGGTCCGTTTTGGAAACCTAGCGTATCGTCTTGCGTTGTCGCCAAGATTGGCACAAGTGCATGACGTCTTTCACGTGTCGATGTTAAGGAAGTATGAGCCTGACCCGACCCACGTGCTCAATTTCAAGGAATTGGACGTGGATGACCGTGTGTCATACGTTGAAAGCCCGGTTCAGATTGTCGATCGTAAAGAGCAAGTTTTGCATACAAAGACCATTCTATTGGTCAAAGTGGTCTGACAACACTACAGTACTAAAGGAGCGACTTGGGACACATAAGAATCGATGAGACAGTTGTACCCGCGCCTTTTTTATCAAAGTGTGTAATGGCTTAAATTTTGAGGACGAAATTTTTATAAGAGGGGAAGAGTTGTGACATCCTGAAATTCGACCCCGTTTCGATAAAGTGAAATGGGCATTTCGTCGACGTGTTTACGGTCCTTTTTCTCTGAGCTGATCACTCACGAGTTAACTTACCTATTGGTGAAGCCATTAAGGGATGTATCTACAGTAAAATCCCTAAAAGCTACCTGATTAGTTGGATTGGGCTAAAATCACATCTGATCGATTTTTAACAACGAAATTGAACTCGATTTCGGGAATCGAATTTTAAGCACGTCATAATTCTTTTTTTTAGGACATTGTCTTATCGTTTGTCAATTTATTGACGAGTCTGAAATTTCAAGAAAGAAATTATCGGAAGAAAAATCGAAGACCGGAAGAAAATAGAAAGGGAAATGGAAAGAGAAAATAAAATTTATAATAGTATTATTCTTTTTCTTTTCTTTTTCTTTCTCTCTCTCTTTTCTCTCTTTTTCTCTCTCTTTTCTCTCTCCTCCCTCCCCCTTCGTGCGGACGCCCCCTCCCCACGCCTACTCTCTCTTTCTTTTCCCTCTTTGACCAGTCAAAACCCCTTTTCTCTCTTTCTTCTCTCTCTTCTCTCCTTCTCTCTCGACATTCTCTTTCTCTCCTTTGCTGTTGAATCGAACCAGAAGCGGACGGAAGCGGAGGAGCTCGCCGAAGCCGTCGCTACCCGCACCACCGCCCGGACGCCCACCGCTCGCCGCTGTTCCGCCGTGCACCGCCAGCCCATTTCCTCGTGCCAGGCGTTTTCCCCAAGCAAAATCGCCTCTGCCAGCCCCCGTTCAGCCCCCGTCCGGCCACCTCCGGCCACTATTCGGCCCCGCTGGACTTTCCCGGCGTCCCCTTTGCCCTTCGCCAGTCTCCCCTCGCCGCCCTAGCCACCGAACGAGCTTCATCCAACCAAGAACAGTGGCTGGAAAAATGGGTTTCCAGCACTTTTCAAGGCCCACTTTGGGCCATTTCCGGGCCCCGAACTCGAGCCGTGCTTCAGGAAGAATCGCTCCTCGCATCACCCCAGTCGGATTGATCCGATTTGCGTGCGATTTGGTGAGTAATCTCACTAATCCCTGATTAGTTGGCTAATTATGCTTAAGGTTGGTTTAGTTTTAATTAATTATGTTTAGGTTGTTAGATTAGAATTAATTAGCAATTATTAGTCAATTGTGATGCGATTTAGATAAATTGATTGCGCAATTAGCAAGTAGACGTGGTCTACTAATTATTGGAAGTGTCTCAGGATTTTTCCCAACCCTTAGTGGGCTCCAATTAGGCTTTTCGAGCCTAAGCGGAATTTTTGGTATTTAAATATTAATTTTCGGAAGTAAATTATTTATTTATTTATTTTTCGAAAATTCAATTGGGATGGCCCGAGACCGGAATATTATTCTAATGACCGTGGTGAAGTCCGTTTATTTAATCGGGCTTTATTTTGAGCTGAATCGAATTTTTAATACTAATTATTTAATTTTCAAAATTAATTAATTATTTATTTATTTTTCGAAAATTCAATTGAGATGGTAAATGACCAGAATATTATGATGATCACCATGGTGAAGTCCGTGTATTTAATTGGGCTTTATTTTGTGTTAAATTGAATTTTTAATACTTATTAATTAATTATTTTTCGGAAATTAAGATTGAGATGGTCGACGATTGAAATTTTATGCCGATTGTCATGGCGTAGTCTGTTTATTTAATTGAGCCCTATTTTATGCAAAATTGAATTATTTGTGAAAGAAGGAATTATTCTTTAATTGAATAATCTTTGGTTATTAATTGAAAAAGAACTAGGCTTCAGTTGATAATGCCAAAAGCATCTAAGTGGGCTACAGAAAATGGTGGAATTTATCAAAAGGAAATTATTATATTTTGGCAAGGGCCAATCGAGTACCCACTCATGGCATTTTATCGGGAATGATAAAACTGGTTATTTGATTGTTTGCTTGGAATGATATGATCTACCGACTCGATGACTCTACGGAGCATTTGAAGACAATACGGTATGATAAATTGTGTGTATACCGGCTCGATGACTCCACGAAGCATCTTGAAACAGGACGGTATGATCTACCGGCTCGATGACTCTACGGAGCATCTGGAGACAGTACGATATGATAAATTGTGTGTATACCAGCTCAATGACTCTACGGAGCATCTTGAGACAGGACGGTATGATCTACCAACTCAATGACTCTACGGAGCATCTGGAGACAGTACGGTATGATAAATTGTGTATACCGGCTCGATGACTCCACGGAGCATCTTGAGACAGGATGGTATGATCTACCTGCTTGCTGGCTCTATGGAGCTTCTAGATACAGTACGGTTTGATTTGATAGCTCGATGACTTTATATGTCGTCTAGAGATAAGATAGCATACTATCTATATATTTCTTAAGGTGAGTAGTCTTGGATGTTGAGTAGACTTATAGAAAGTATGGAAGGAATCAATCAAGAGATAAATTGAATGACATATAATCGACTAAATCGATTGATCGATGATTCGATCTGATTGGGTGATGTGATGTGATGTGATGATGTATATTTGACATATATATACTAACTTGCAGGAAGGAACTGAGGCCAATGTAAGTTCTCTGATCTGTGCGTGTTTAGGCAGCCTATAGTATAATGGTTTACTAATCGGGCCTTAGTGGGGTAGAACTCGCTGAGACGTAGTCTCATCCCAGTTTGGGGAAAAACATTTCAGGACCCCGATGAGGAGCTAAGGAGGAGGAATCTGAGAAAGAGAACTTTGAGGTGAAACTTGAGGAGAAGAATTTTGGAAGAAGAAGACAATCCTGAGAGGCGCCTTGAGTACGACCCGGATGGACTGAGATTCCATCTTCTTTTGTGAACTCCTTTTGATGTTGATAGAGTGAGAGTAAAAATTTATGAATAGTTGTGAAGTACTCTGGTTTATGTTTTGTATAAAGGTTTGGTTGTAAATTTCAATATGAAAGATATGGCCTGCTTTTCTATCCCATTGTTTTATTGTTTGGGGATTTATAACTGCTTCCGCATGTGCTTAATAAATGAAAGGGTTGGCGATACATAATCCTGGAATATCACATTTTAAAATCGACCAAGTAGAAGGATGTGTGCGTGCCCGAGGATCGGGGCGTGACAACCTAGGGTTTGGCTAATGGATTGTTAAGCCTAGACTTAACTCGGGCTCTCCCAAGTCCACACCAATTCGCGACTTAGGTTCAAGTTTATAGCATGCAAATGATTTTTCAATTAGGAGTCACCACTAAAGTAACGGGAGATTTACTTTACTCCTACGAACCAAAGATTATGAATTCGGGGATTTGGTTACGTTAGACTTTTCTAATGCCCTTTCAATACATTTCTCTTTTATTTCAAATAAAATGTTTTGCAGGCAGCTTGGATTGATTTTAAATCTAATCCTCTAACATGTGAGGTAATCATGCAGGTGCGCAATCCATCAATTTAACACCTAAGAAAGCAAATAGAAAATGTAGGACTTACCTCATAACAACGAAAGTATCTGCAATGTTAATTCAAAATCCACATCAATAACTCTGGATATGGTTTCTAATTAACATGCAATTTCTCTTTTTTTGTTTTCATTTACTTAATAAAAATTATGCAATATACGATGCAATATTAACTAAATAACCTAACCCTAATGACATGTAATTTCTAATTGAATGGACCTAGTGACATGTAATTTCTAATTGAATGGACCTAGCAACAACTACCACATGACATGCATTTCAATTAATCTAATCCTAATGATGTGCATGTGACATTTTTCTTTTCTTTCTTTTCTTTCTTTTTCCTAAAAGAATGCAATCTATCCTAGAAAACTTGCCTAATTTAACATTTTTTCTTTTTTTTATTAAAAAAGAAAAAGGAAATCTTGGCCGCCGGTTCAGGGGTCCGGTGAGGGGTATCGTCGATGAGGATCTCCGGCGAGAGTACAACAGGCACTGGCAACGAGTGAGCGAGCGGTGAGCGGGGGGTGCAGCGGCGGCGAGATGCGGATGGCTGGCGGAACTGCGGGAGCAGGCAGGTCATCCGTCACGGGTCAGGCGTCGTAGGAGCAGCTAGGGTTGCTGTGGTGCGGTCGCTCGCAGGGGGGCTGGTGCTCGGACAACGAGCAAAGACGGAAGGCATGTCAGGCACTGCAGGTCACGAGCGGAGGACTCGGGCGATTGCGGCGAGGAGCTTCGGCGTCTGGATCTCGGCTCAGCAACGGCAGCGCCTTAACAGGCAGAGGCAAGCAAGAGCTCCGGGATCGTCGTGGCTTCAGCAGGCGTTGGGCAGAGGCATCATGGGCTAATCTCGAGCGGCGGAGACCGGCGAACGAGTTCGACAAAGGCGAGATCTGCGCTGAGCAATCACAATCAGGTGGTAAAGTAGGGCAGGAGCGGCTCCGGCGTCGGGATCGTCGCGGCTACAGCAGCCGCATCTGGAGACGGTGGCAGGGCGTCGCAGGTCGCGTGGAGCGGGAGCAGCGGCAGCGTCTCGGCGTCAAGGCAGCAGCAGTGGCAACTGGCGCAGTGAAGGCCGGCAGGTGAAACAGCGAGGGGAGACTCGGAGAAGATGATGAACAGGAGCCTTTTTTCTTTTTTCCTTTTTTTTTCTCCCTCTCTCTCTTCTCTGCCGCACGTCCTTTCCTCTCTGCTTTTTCTACTTTTCCCTTTGACTTTTCTTTTCTTCTTTTCAACGAAACTTCACCCTTCAAAAACCCTAGAAACGAAGGAAGAACATTTTCTCTCTTGCTTTGAATTTTTAACCTAGAAACCGAGAGAAAAGCCGGCCGTATTTTTTTTGTGTCACCCTTGAAACCCTACGCAAACAACTTATTTATAGGGCGAGGATTAGGGTTTTAATTTTTTTCCAAATTCATATCCATAAAGATTCTTTTTCAAAACGCAATATTTGCTTTTCACATTTACCCTATCAATCCTAAAAAATTTCAAATTCCTATTTTCACGAGATTTTTAAAGAAAGGGCTTGAGCCAATTTGCTCGTTTCATGGGCTTAGTCTGACCTGTCAATTTAAAGCTCAGAATCACTAATTCAAACCCATCTGCCACCGGTCTAATAAATGCAAAAAATGCAAATGCACGTAAATCTATATGCTATGCAATTAATTAACTAATATTTTTTAGGGGTTAAAATTAATCCCTAATTTTTTAAATGCGGTAAATGAATAAACGGGTCGCCAAAATTTAGGTGTCAACATGTGGGAAAGAATGATGTGAGAAACTTATGGCTTCAGATTCAAACCAAACTGTCCGATCCTCTGTTTACTGGAAAGAAAATAGAAGGAGAAGGGGGTGCTCGCATTTCCGTTGACTTGATCAATGCAAATACAGGGGATATCGTAACATCAGGCCTGGAATCCTCCATTAAGTTGGACGTTGTCGTGCTTGAAGGTGACTTCAACAAAGATGATGAGGATAACTGGGCTCAAGAGGAGTTTGAGAACTACGTGGTTAAAGAACGTGAACGAAAGGGGCTGCTTTTGATACGAGATCTCCAATTGACGCTCAAGGGAGGTGTTGGGGAGCTGGGAGAACTGATATTTGTTGACAATTCCAGCTGGAATAGGAGTAAAAAATTCAGGATAGGGCTTAAGGTGGCATCAGGTTATTGTGGCAATACACGAATCCGAGAAGCCAAAATAGATGCGTTTCGGGTCGAGGAACATAGAAAAGAAGGTAAGTTTTTCTTGGTTCTTTAATGTAAGTTTTTCATATTTCTTTACATTACGTATAAACCTTGTCCTTCCTTTATGATTGATCATAGACATGGTTTCGGCCATCGTGTCTCCAATATTTTAATTAAGAGCTTCATTTCATATGAATGGACGCTTATATCACTTATGAAAATGAATAATTTTCTAAAAATGATCTTTTATATCACTTAAAATGAATGAATGAAAAATATTTTTATCGTTCAAAGAGATGGCTAGATATAAATGGTTATTGATAATGAAACAGTTTTTATGGTTCAATTATTTTAAATGATACAAGTGATTATTTATAAAAAATTATTTATTAAATTATTCATTTTTTGCAATACAATCGAAGCCTTAATCATAGCTATAATCTCTAATGTCTCAAAAAGCACGAAATGAAACGATGAAGTTATTAAAATAGAACCTTCAGTTGCCCTTTCACTGGCTATGATCGACCATGGATGAGGTATTTGGCAAGATTTGGTTTCTGCGAAGGTTGCTTGACGGTTATCTACAATTTGTAAGTTGGATATTTTATATTGTCGAATTTATATGAATCCACATTGGGAAAAATTAATTCACAATTTTTTATTAAACTAATTGAAAAATTATATAAGATTAAGAGTTCTTAGGAAAATGTGACATTAAATCATTTCGACATCATTAATTTGATGGAGAGCCATATTAATTCGCCTCTAATTTCCCTGGGATCGATGGAGCGCACATATATTTTCTCAACAACCAACTAGAACATGCATTCGTTAGTTATCACAATGTATAGTCACGTGATTAGACGTGATTAATGAATTTTCTGTCACTTGTTCAAAGTCATGCATGGATGATAACCAATATTCGAGCACGTCACCCGTTGACAGAATATCGAGCTCGAAGGATTTAGCTTAAACTTGCGTTGAATATATATATAATAACTCATTTATTTTTAGGGATAAGTGCACTAGAATTTATAAAACTTGTCTCGCAATTAAATCCTAAAACTTACAAAAAGTACAATCAAGTCTTTCCGTTAACTTCGTTTAATTTGGCTAACGGAAAATATTAACGAGACTTTTTTATATTATTTTCTCTCTCCTCCGTGGCATTGACATGGCTAAAACTTGGATGATAAGGCTAAAACGATGGTGTTTTGGACAAAATATGATTTTTTAATCTAAAGATTATTTAAATCATTTTAAAAAATAATTTATATTGAAAAACATCAAAAAAGATAAGAATTAAAAGGAATTCAAAATGGCGTGAGGGCTGGGCCTGGCAACCCTTGCTAACCCACGGCTGGCCATCACCCACCATCACCAGCCATTCTAGGCATTTTTTTTTTTTGGTGTAGTACTTTAGCCGGTACGTCCATGATGGGGTGCGATTGGACCACACCATTTGGACTTGATACGGTACGATGGAACGAAACCATTTGTGGGGGTGTTATGGAGACGTATAAAAGCCTCTTGAACACAACCGTTGGAGAGGTTGGCAAACATACGCACCAAATTTCTCTCCATTTCCATCAAGGAAGAAGAAGGCATTCCATTTTCAGTTTTGCAATAACAGTCGGCATTTACGTGGTGGAAATCGGGTGTTTTCATTATGATTGCATCCAGACTAACGTGAGGTAGTGTTGTTCGTGATTTATTCGCAATTCAACGTTCGTTCTGGGGCTATTTGCTGTTTGCGCATCGGAATCAGGTAAGTTGTCTTCCGCCAACTTGAATTCCAACATTGGTATCAACGCCCAGTCGTGATTTCTACCTTGTTTTTCATAGAGTTTTTCTCATTTACCATTTGATATTGAGATCAAGAGTTTGTATTCTACACTACTTCGATCTCTGGTAGTCAAAATTGCCATATGAAAAACTCGAAATTGAACCGGAGCAAAGAATGGGTTTGGGGTTGCATGCATCCGTGAGGTTTTGGCCGTTTTTTGAAATAATTTTTTGGTCAAAATTAATTTTTAAATATACATGGTGAAAGAGCTCGTCGAGACGAATCTGGCGATGGGTCGAGCCCCGCTGGGAGACGCCAGACGCGCCCACCCGCACGGCCAGAAGCTGCTGCACGTGGGCGCCACACGCCTGAAGCGCTGGCACAGCCAGCGCGTGCGCCACACTAGCCGGTCGACGAACCGGCACATGCGCAACGCGCGCCAGCCGGCGAACCGGCGCATGATGACGTCACCCAACGGTCAGTAACCGCCGGGATGACGTCAACACCTGCGACAGTTGACTAGCCAGTCACCGGCCGGCGACCCGACCCGAGGACCGACCCGACCCATTGACCCGACCCAACCATTGAAGGTCAACAATCGGACCAATCAACCGGTCCGGCAGTCAAACCGATCGGACCGGTCATCGGTCAAACCAGTTGGACCGGTCGGACCGGTCGGACCGGCCAGGAGCCGTTTGGCTCGCTGGCGTGCGCGCCACACGCGCCACGCACTCAGGCGGCGCGTAGGGGCGCATGTGAGCTCTGATTGGAGCGTGGTCGGTGGCGTTTGGTTCGTATAAGTGTCCTCTACATAGTGGTATAATTATTTTATATTTTTGAATTTTATAAATGTATAAAATGCGTAGAGAACCCTATGTACACGTATTTTTTGGGGTTTAATGCAGTTTATTCATTTGTGGCTTGTACTTTCTTGTGATTTAGGAAATACATGAGCTAGCTTGTGTACAAATGATGTTATATATGCTGTGTAGAACTTGATTCAATGATATGATATATATATTTTAATATACTTGCAATTTTCTAGTTGCTAGAAAATTCGAACAATGGTAAGAAATCCATTATATGTTGAATTACGATTTTAATTATAGTTGAAGCATGATTGTTGTTTATACGTTGGTTATTATCATGCAATGTTTTTCATGTTTAGGAAAAATGTAGAAATTACATAAGGTCATGTAATTATTTTTTCTAGTGGGAGTTCATAAATTGGTAGAATTGAAAGGAGTTCTCAACTAGAACTTAAAATTTGCACAAATTAAACCAATTAATGATAATAGAACAATTGTACATAAAAGTTGATTGGGAACATAGTGAACTTTTGCTTTTGTGTCTTTTGTTGAATTATCATTAATTTAGTTTGTTTTTGCTACAAATTAAATATGTGTGTTACTCTGTAAAGTGTGCTAGTATTGATTTTGCGTTTATTATGTCAATGTGTTATAACAATTGATTATGGCTTCGGCATCCAAGACCATTGTGGCTGACCTCAATAAGGGTGAGAAATTGAACGGTGACAATTATGATATTTGGCACCGAAAGATTCAGTACATCCTTGAGGAGCAAGAGGTTTTGGAAACCCTCAACCATACCATGGATGAACCTGAGCATGGAACTTCAGCTCAACATAGGAGAGATCTGGAAGCTTATCAAGCTTGAAAAAAGAAAAATAGCATTGCTTGCATCACGTTGCTGAGCTGTATGCAAGATGATCTCATGTGTGAGTTTGAGAGTTATGACAAAGCTCAAGCTATGTGAGTTGCCTTGAAAGATAAGTTTGGGGATACATCTACCACTAAGCTAAGGAGACTCACCATCAAGTTTGACACATTCCGAAAGCGCCCAAATGTAACGATGATGTAGCATCTTCGGGAGATGTCAAACATGATCCGTGAGCTGAAGGCGGCAGGTCACTCCCTTACTGATGAACAGCAAGTTCATGCTGTTATAAGGTCTCCTCCTGATAATTGGGAGCATATGAATATCAATATGACGCATAATGAGAACATCGTCACTTTTTACAATATTGCGCGTCATTTGGAATTAGAGAATGAGCGCCCAGAGGCTATGAGATCCTCTACCCATGCTTATGTTGCTGAATTGATTTCGCGCAAAGCTTCGGGCTTCAAGCGCAAGAGGAATCTTCAGTTCAACAACAAAGGGAAGATGACTGATCAGGGACCCAAGAGGGCTAAGACCTTCTGACGCAAGAAGCGTGGTGGGAAGAATGACAAGGCCAAGATGGAGTGCCACAATTGTGGCAAGATGGGTCACTTTGCTCGTGAATGCACTGAGCCGAAAAAGGTACCATATTACTCTATTATTTTGAGTAATGCTTTTGTTTCTAATACTGTAGTGCTTGCTGAATCTCATCCAATGTGGACTGTAAACTCAGGAGCAACAGACCATGTAGCTAGAGACCGAGAAGCATTTGTGGAGTATCGTCGGATATCGCGTGGAAGAAGATGGATATATGTTGGAAATAACTCAAGAGTTGAAGTGAAGGGTATCGACACATGTAAATTAATCTTACGTGGTGGTCGAAACCTATTCCTGCATGATGTCCTTTATGCTCCAGATATTCGATGAAACTTGGTCTTTGTAGTTGTTCTTTTTAGCTTAGGTTATGTATTGAATTTCCATGGTGATTGTGTTGACATTTTGTATGGAATAGTTTATTATGGTTCAGGTCATGTATCGAATGATTTTATGGTGTTAGACTTTGACTAAGATCAGTACAATGTTAATGTTGATTGTTATTTTTCTTTAATTGCATCTTCTAATAACGTTGAGATTGATGCAAGCACTTGGCATGCTAGATTAGGTCACATTTGATTGCAAAGAATACACAGATTAGCTAGAGAATGCCTTTTAGGGTCACTTACTAATGTTAGTCTATCCGTATGTGAACATTGTCTGGCGGGAAAAACAACTAGAAAACCATCCGGTAAAGGGACTAGAGCTAAATTTCCATTGCATCTCATACATTCTGACATTTGTAGTCCTTTGAATGGGAGGGCAAGGCATGGAGTCTCATATTTCATCACTTTCATAGATGACTTCATACGTTTCGGTTATGTCTTTTTGATCTCCCATAAGTCAAAAGCATTAAACTGCTTTAGACGTTATATAGCGATGGTAGAAAATCAGTTGAACAAAACAATAAAGACATTGAGAACTGATCGTAGATGTGAGTATCTATCGGAGCAATTCAAGGCTCTTTGTGATGAAAAGGGAATTGTACGACAATTGACTATTCCTAGTACTCCACAACAAAATAGGGTAGCTGAGAGAAGGAATAGAACCCTATTGGAAATGGTTAGGTCTATGATGGCGCAAGCAAATTTACCTATCTCCTATTAGGGAGATGCGTTATTGACTGCTGCCTATATACTTAACCGTGTGCCCTCAAAATCGATCACTTCCACCCCTTATGAATTATGAACTGGTAGGAAACTAGACTTGAGTAGTCTACGTCCATGGGGATGTGCAGCTTATGTTCATGATTCTTCTCATAAACATGGCAAATTAGGTCCTAGAGGGAAGAAATGTATCTTTATAAGATATTCTGAACACTCCAAATGGTACGTGTTCATAGGTAAACAAGCTGATGGAAGTATGACCGAAATGGAGTCACGAGATGTCACGTTCTTGGAGAACGATTTTCCTAATAGAGGTAAAATTGATAAGGATTTCAAATTATATGAGATGGAATATCCTAATAAAACACCCACTGATGTTGTAGAGGGAAATGAAGATTTACCTCAACACACAAGACCCAGTGGGAGTGTTGCATCGCCTGATGAATTGAATTTAAGAGAAATTCAATTGCGTAAAAGTAATCGTAAAAGTATTCCCCGTCGTCATTTTGAAATTGAAGGAGAAGCATTTATGATCGTTCAAAATGATGATGCCGAGCCTAAGACTATTCAAGAGGCTCTTTTATCCTCTGACAAGGAAGAATGGAGAAAAGCTTTGGAAGATGAAATGGAGTCAATGAGGGCAAATCATGTCTGGGACTTAGTTGATCTACCACCCAATCGTAAGGTCATTGGAAACAAATGGGTCTTTAAGATTAAGCGAAAGGTGGATGGATCCATTGAAAAGTATAAGGCTCGTCTTGTGGCAAAAGGTTATACTCAATAAAAGGGTATAGACTATGAGGAAACTTTTTCACCAATTGTAAGGTTTGCCTCAATACGCCTTATTCTAGCCATCGTTGCATATTTGGACCTTGAATTACATCAAATGGATGTAAAGACGGCATTTCTCAATGGAGAATTAGATGAGGAAATCTATATAAAACAACTAATAAGTTTCATAGTTAAAGGTCAAGAGCATAAAGTTTGCAAGCTTCATCGCTCAATATATGGCCTTAAGCAATCATCTAGACAGTGGTATCTTCGTTTTTATCGAGCAATAATAACTTTTGATTTCACGATGATCAAAGAAGATCACTGTGTATATGTCAAGCAGTCCAAAGATAAATTTGTGATTTTATCACTTTATGTGGACGATATTCTATTTGCTGGAAATGACAAGGTTTTGGTTATCACCATAAAAGAATGGTTGTCCTTCAATTTTGAGATAAAGGGCATGGGAGAAGTTGCTTATATATTATGAGCTAAGATCGAAAGAGATCGATCGAGGAAACTCCTTACTTTATCCCAAGAGTCTTATATTATGAAGATTCTTGAGCGTTTCAATATGCAGCATTGTAATACTATTGATACCCCTATCATGCAAGGTGAAGACCTAAGTACTGAGATGTGTCCTAAGACTCCAGAAGAAATTAAAATGATGGAAACTGTTCCTTACTCTAGTTCAGTTGGAAGTTTTAATATATGCTATGATGTGTACTAGACCCGACATATGTTATGTCGTGGGATTGTTAAGCCGATATCAATTAAATCCTAGTCAAGCTCACTGGAAAGCAGTGAAGAGAATTCTGAGATACTTGAAAGGCACCATAGGCTATCGACTTTATTACCAAGAGAGTTATTTACGCATATTATGCTATTTAGATGCTGATTGGGGTGGAGACCCAGATGAGCGTAAATCAACTTCTGGATATGCGTTCTTGCTCTATGGCGGTGCGATTTCTTAGAATAGCAAGAAACAGATATGCACGGCCTTGTCTATGATGGAGGCATAATTTATTGCATGTTCTGACGCAGTGCAAGAAGCAGTATGGCTAAAACGTTTCTTGGAAAATTTAGCCACTGTCACTAAAGTTCCAAGACCGGTGATAGTTTATTGTAATAGTCAAGCAGCCATTGCCTATGTGAAAGATCCCAAGTATCATGGAAGCACAAAGCACATTGACATAAAGAATAACTTCATCAAAGATATTATAGTGCAGAAAGAAGTTATCCTGCAATACATTTCAACGAATAGAATGGTTGTTGATCCTTTTACAAAGGTCATTCTTAGAGACATATTCTTGACCCATAGGATGTCACTAGGATTGCATAGATTGTGATATTCGTTATTGTAGAGGATCATTGATTTATGTATTTGTGGACAGATGTATTGTACTTGTTTGTTTATTAGTGATTTGATATTTTATCAATAAGTACAAATCCACTATGAAACTAGCACAAACACACATATATTATTAAAAAGTATGTCAGCAGGCAATGATTGGCTCACTCACACGAGCAATCGCCTCAAGTGCTTTAGATAGCACGTTGAGATGAGACGTTATGTACAAATAAATGCTAAAGAGCAAGTTTTGTACATAAAATATGTCGCCTTGATTGGAGTCGAGATGAGGTCTGTGATTTATTTATAATAAAACCGAACATGATAGTCCTATAATCATGTATGCTTGTAAGATGCCGGATACGAGTACTTAATTGGGTGCTATAGAAAGCGAGCTAATATAGCAATCGGGCTAAACATGAGTACGTGAGAAGCACGTGACTATGTTTAGACTAAAATCCGTATAGTGGATATATTTAATAAATGATATACGCTCTTATAGAAAGAGTAATCCACTATAGTATGTAATTCATACTACATGTGCATTATACGACCAACAAGGGAATGTGAGTAAAATTATCCCTATTTACTCATCGTGTGAGCCCTTGAGGTAATTCATAATTTACCTCAATTTTGTGCCCTATGTTACTTCTGACTATGTTCTCGAAGTGAAAGATCAATGTTGCTACTTTAGCATGTTACGGGTGGTCATGAATGGATATGGCCTATGGGACGTGTCTAAGAAAGCAATTGTTCTGAAATTGAGAGAGACATGAGTGCGAATGAAGACTATTGTTGTTTTTACATCTATCACATGTATTTACTGGTCGACCAATTATATTGCCCTATGTGGTTGCGGATGTAATTGTAAATACATGGTGTTTTTTTTGGAGAATAATCAAGTATAGCCTTTAAAGGATAGGTATACTTGGATTGATGTAACAAAATATGTCTAGGGCACTATAAGACATCGATTGTTTATTTCTTTTCGGGGTTGTAGCCATTATGTTATCCCTAACAGGTGCATAATTTGAGCTCTCAAGTGCAGGTGTACTCACTGGTTGCACGGCTTATTTGCCAATATGAATTTTTTTGTAAAGTCGATGAATGTTAAATGCATTATATTCTTGATAAAGCTCTATCAAGCCCATCATGTCCGAGTGGGAGATGTAGTACTTTAGCTGGTACGTCCATGATGGGGTGCAATTGGACCGCACCATTTGGACTTGATGCAGTACGATGGAAGGACACCATTTGTAGGGGTGTCATGGAGACGTATAAAAGCCTCCTGAACACAACCGTTGGAGAGGTTGGCAAACATACGCACCAAATTTCTCTCCATTTCCATCAAGGAAGAAGAAGGCATTCCATTTTCAGTTTTGCAAGAACAATCGGCATTTATGCGGTGGAAATCGAGTGTTTTCCTTGTGATTACATCCAGACTAACATGAGGTAATGTTGTTCATGATTTATTCGCAATTCAACGTTCATTCCGGGGCTATTTGCTGTTTGCGCATCAGATCAGGTAAGTTGTCTTCCGCCGACTTGAATTCCAACAGGGGGGGAGGAGGGCAGGAGGGCTATAAGCCTCTCTTAGCTTCCTTTTATTTTTAATGGGATAATTGCATTATAAATCCTAAAGCTCGCCAAAAAAGTGCGATTGAGTTCTAATATTTCAAAAAAGTATAATCAAGTTATAAAACTTGTCATGAAAGTGCAATCAAGTTATAAAATTTGTCACAAAAGTGCAGTCGAATCCTAAAACCTTTAAAAAGTGCAATTGAGTCCTAAAACTTGTCAAGAAAGTATAATTGAGTTCTAAATTTTTTTAAAAGTATAATTAATTGATAGACTTGATTCAACCAATTTAATAAGTTTTAGGATTTGATTATATTTTTTAAAAATTTTAAGACTCAATTACATTTTCATGATCAGTTTTAGGATTTTATTGCACTTTTTAAAAGTTTTAGGATTAATTAAAAAATTTCGTAATAAGTTTTAGGACTTCTATTGCACTTATCCATTTTTTTAATTAACTTAGTTTTAAATATAACTTAAATAAAAATTCTATTATAAATTCTAATTTGAACCAAAACGGTATCACTCTAATCACATAAGCACCACGTAAGAGATAGAAAATAGTAAAATAAACTACATCGGCATTTTTTGTTAACCAAATTTGATCGAGTTAACGGATGAATTTGATTGCATCAATTTAATAAGTTTGAAGACTTGATTGTATTTTTTAGGGTTAATACCCTAAAAAACTCAAAACTGATACACATGTGATAAATTTATCTCAAACCATATCTTTGACCATGAAAAATCCCAAACTGGTACACTTATGACAAATTTACCCCGACTGACCATAAAAAAAACCCTAAACTAGTACATTTACGACAAATTTACCCTAAACTAATTTATTTGACCGCAAAAAACCCTAAACTGATAAATTTGTAACAAATATACCATCCACTAAATTAGATTAATACTACAAAAAAAATCAAAAAAATTGTAAACTGTGACAAACGAAGTGTAAAATCCTAAATTGATATACTAGTCAATTGTCATGTGTAATTTAACTTAATAATTTAATAATAAAATTTAACGAAAATTAACATAAGGTAAATTTGTCACAAGTGTATCAGTTTGGGTTAAATTTGTCAAAGATATACCAATTTGGGGTTTTTGGTGGTTAAAAAAATAGTTTTTGGTAAATTTGTTACAATTGTACCAGTTTGGAGTTTTTCAGGGTATTAATCATTTTTTTATAAGTTGTAAAATGATTTCATTTTAGTGACAAGTTTATGTTAGTGTATTTATCCTTATTTTTATCAAGCTAACGGCAGAAATAAAGCAAGCCAAAAAAAGAAGAAGGAATTGTACTCGCAGCTTCACACGCTTAAGGGGCCAAATTGCTAAAATCGGCGATACGAAAAGAAACAAATTATAGAAAGTGGCTACGTTTCCCGCAAACGTGGATAAAGTTTCTCGGAAGGTTATGCGCCTGTTCCTTCTCCAAACATGCCTCCCACTTGCCACCTTTCTCCCTTGCTCCTATCCTTTTATTTGCTTGTGGGTCGTGCAAATTAGGGACCGCAGGTGTACTTTGCCCTTCAAGAACAAAAAAATCCGTAAGTGCTTCGATCAGTTTTGGCCATCGCACCACTTCGTCTTCCGTATGCTCGGCTCTCATACTTGTTCTTCTTCTTCTTTCATATATTAAGCTGCTGTTCGAGTGAAAGGGACAAAACAAGCGTGGTACTGGAATTCCCACCTCCCTCGTTTACTCCAAGATCCCGCGGGACAGGCCGTTCTAAGAGGAAGCATTTGGATCCATGGGACGAGTAATCTCTTCGTTCTCCCTGTTTTTGCTGCTGCAATTTGTATTTCCATGGGTTGTATGCATCCTTAGTGTCTTTGGTTCTTTCTTGGTGCTTTTGATGTTTCTTTGATCTCTCTTTTTTATTTTTTATCTTGACATTGCTGACTTCTGTTTAACATTGGATGTCCGCCCTTACTTCTCGTTATTTGGTCCGTCTATTTCGCAATGCGCTGGGGTCTTTCATGTATTTCGTTTTGGACCCTCGTTTGGTTCCATGAACTAGAGAATGTTTTCTCAGTGACTCTTCTGCATAATGTTTTTGGCTCGCCTAATCTTGTCTGAAAATTTTGCCCGAAGAGGTCACTTCAGTGTCGAAACTAGATATGCAGAATCATGGTTTGTTGTGTTATGCATATATCCATCTTTATCGTATTCCTAAGAGACTGATTATGGTTCTGCAGTGAGACGTCATTCAGACTTGACATGCCCAAAAAATGCTTGACCAAAGAGGAAATCCAGAGAGTGGTAAGATGAGTAGAAATTGCAATGGTTTCTGTCATACAAATTATTTGTTGGTACCGTGTCTATGTCATTTGCTGATTTCAGCGATGAGGGATTAAATGATCCATTGCATTATCATCTGCTGGTCTGTTTTTGATCGGATGCAGGACATTAGAACTACCCAGTACCTGACAATTCATTTTTCTTAATAGGAGTGATGCCACCTTTTGTGGCACATCTTTATGTTGTCTTCATGTCAATTGTAAAATAATGCTAATTGTAAGACATTTTAATAAATCAAATTTTTTGTTTAGATATGTATTGATAAAATGTTGCACCTGACAGATCACTCGAGGGAAGAGGGAAAAAGATTTAGAGATAAGAAGACAATTTCTATAAAGTGGATTCCCTAGTGTGATGGATCATGCTTAAAACTTAAAAGTATTCACATTCTCACTGATTGTCAATGTTAAACAGGTCAGGGAAGAACTGAAGCCTGTAAAATCTGATTTGAAAAAGGTCAGGAAAGGACAGAAGCTTTTCAAATCTCACTTAGCTGATCTTCTCCGTACTAATACTTTTTATATGGAGGAACAGCAATTGTCTTTGTTTATTGTGGCGTGAAATTTTTCTGGGCACATTTATGAGTAGATTGGGTTTTTGGGTTCCTATATTGCAAGGAAAAAGGTGGAGTCTAAAAATTAATACAGAATAGAGGTTCAGAAACCTGTTTGCTTACGACCATAACAGCATTTGAGCTTTTCCTAATAAATGGGGTTTGGCAACCTCATCTTTCTATGCCTTTGCATTCTATTTAATTCTCTGTACTCTTTAAGATGTTCATTTTAGGCCTCTGATTATCCTTTTCAACTGCTGCAAAGTGACAAAAATCAACTGCCTTCCATCCGAAATGCATACAAGTGACATGAAATAGCAAGAACTCTTCAAAATCAGTCTAAAATTTGATTGCAGTCATGCACACTTGAAGTGCAAGATCTTGAAGGTTCAACATCATATATTTGATGAGACTGAAGATGCTTTTGTCTATAACATTGAATAGAAGGTAAAAAGCTGAAAGAATTTTTGCAAAGAGCTTCACATTGAAGACTTGAAGACCAGTTCACTTTGATGTTAGAGTTATAATTATTCATATTCTTGTTTGCACCATAGCGACTCCATTGGATTCCAATTGCTGAGCAAATTTTCTTCATGCAGTTGCATCCGTGACACTCTCAAAGAGGTACTTGTGCCAGCGATTTGCTCATCGCTGGAGGATACTAGTTGGAGAGTGGTAAGATGATTAAGTCATGTAGATTACTGCTTTGTATAATCCATACATATTATTGTAGTCGCCGTTCACCTATTGGCTATGAAGGGGTTAGAGTTGCATTACAACTGGTCAGTTGCCAATGAAAATGCTGTAATGTATGGAGAGCTATCATCATGAATCTTCTACTTGGACTAATGGCAATGTTGAGAACTAGATTCTAGTATCTGAATGGCATCTTTTAAGAGGTTGTATGTACAATGATACTTCTCCCAGAAAATGCTCTAGGATGTACATGCATCATCTTAACCATTTTGAAAACATTGTGCACATAGACAATGACATGCTTGAAAGCGTGAACTGTATCACTTCAAGTTGCCTAAATGTGCTGCTAGGCATTTGATCTCAAATGTCTATTTGAGCGATGAACATCTAGACAGAAGGGAAACCTCAACTTTCATCCACCCTCAAAGTTGATGGATTACGACGATTAAAGGGGATTCAGGCACTATATGGCACTGAAGTAACACATGACATACTCCCTGAATATGCTCAAATGACCTTTCCATAAAAAGTTACCTATACCTGAAACCGACAGAATTATGTACGTAGAGAATACCTAGAGGCGCGAGATAACTCTCTGTTGCAACTGTGTAATTGTTTTTTCATTGTTCTTCAATGGACCTAAAGAATTTTGGCAAGGTGTTGTGTTCATCGAGCTGCTAGTAGAAAAGTTTGGAAACGTCAAATAAGGATTCCTCCCTTCTTCCTCCCAAAGAAAAGAAAGTTCTTTGAAGCTTTGTTGTATGTGGTTGCGCATCCTCATCATTGGTGATTTTCATCAGGTAAGGGAAGAGTTGAAGCACGCAAGGTCTCAATCTGCTCAACTTGTAAGGTTAGTGTATATTTCAATTGCTTTGCTGGCATTGATACACTGTTTGATGTTTCTTATCTATCGAGCTGTCAAGCTGGTTTCTCTATGACATCTTCACACAAAATACCGGACGTATGAAATCCCGAGCCCATAACATTGAAAGATTTGTACATGGTAGTACACTGGGTTTATGCTTTTGTATGGTCAAACATGGATGGAAAATATTGAAGCAAATTTATTGCAATTAGTTTTAGGTACATAATCCTGTAGTTGGGTTCATGTAGGATGCACATCTTGATGTTGAATTGGCCTGTGACTAGTGCAAAAACTGCTATCTCGAGTTCAAAAAATACGTTGTTTGAATAAGTTAACACTCAAATGCAAAAGGTCAATTGGGTAGTAACAGTACTTTGCGCTGACCGTAGACTTTGCACTGACCATAGGTGTTGTAGTTTTGGCTCAATCACTCTGAAAAGTGATTTTGTTAAAATGGAATATGAGACAGGAGTGTGGAGTGATTAACGTTCATCCTTGTTTGAACCAGGTCAATTAAAATTGAAATTCAAAGGATAACTTTCAGCCTTGTCTCATACCTTTAGAAGTTTTTGATCACTTCCTTATTATTGGCAGCACATTTTCTTGCTTGAGCTTTGGTCTTTCAGTGCCTTATAATGCTCATCGATGAGTTAATACAGATATTTTCAAGAGAATGATGATGGGAGAAACTTGCAGCTTCAGTGGAAGACCAGCTCTCCCTTTCTGTCTTTACTGGGCAGAAACTGGAAGGAGAACAAGTTGTCCCCATTGAAGTCGTGTTAGTCAATGCAAACACAGGCAATATTGTCAAAACAGGTCCGGAGTCCTCTGTTAAGTTAGAAGTTGTGGTGCTTGAAGGTGGTTTCAAGACAGAGGATGATGTTAACTGGAGCCGGAAGAATTTGAGAAATATATAGTGAAAGAGTGCGAAGGGAAGAGACCTCTGCTTACTGGAAACGTTGAAGTGATTCTAGAGAGAGGCACTGGGGTGCTGGGTGAGGTAGATTTCACCGACAATTCAGGCTGGACTCGGAGCAAGAAGTTCAGGATAGGATTACAGGTGTCACCTCGTTATCGTGAGAATATTTGCATTCGCGAAGCGACAACAGTCATTCACTGTGAAGGAGCATAGAGAAGAGCGTAAGTCCATGGTGGTCTTTATCTTTTAGCTCTAAGAAATAAGTATGCCTATATTTTACTACAAAATAAAGCTAATAAAGCTCTATTCTAAGTGAAGCCTTGCTTTCTCTGAAACCAGGAACGAACTAACAGCTCAGCTGACTTGTGACAAAACTTAATATAAAAGTTCCTGAAGAAAGGAAGAACTTTTTTTAGCTAATCTGCCTTAGTACTTCTGATAATCTATCTACAGCAGCTGCATTATCTCATTAACATGACTGATTTGATGATAAAGACTGCTCAAAGTGTAATTTCCATGGCAAATGCAAACTGACTCCCCGAAAAACCTGTAGTGGACATAGTGATGACCTCATTAGTGGGGTGACATTTGATGAATTCCTCTATTTTTCCAGAGAAATTAGCAATCATAGTGTTTGAACTATAATCAAATCTTTGTGTTATATGTATTGCTGTTCAGATATTGAAGATGACGGGATTGATTGGTCAACATGGGATGACTGAGGGCTTGAATCTCGTGGCTACCGATCAAGCGCTGCTAGCTCCCGGACAAACTTGAGGATTTGACGTTGAGGGCACTCTGGCTGTGGAGACTTCTTATTTTTTTTTTTTTTTTCAAGGGATATGTTCACTTGTCCAGAAAGTGCAATTGAGTCCTAAAACTTACAAAAAATTCAATCAAGTCCTAAAACTTGTCAAGTTGGTTCAATTGAATCCTAAAATTAACACCGTCAAAAAAATTAATGGAAATTGCTGACATGGCGTTGACGTCATATTTTAAATGATTTTTTTTATTTTTCAAATGGCTTTTTAAAATTATTTTTTATTCAAAATCTTTAAAAATTAGATTAAAAACTAAAAAGGAAAATCTAAATTTATTTAAAAAAAGGAAAATCTAAATTTATTTTAAAAAAAACTGTTCAAAAAAAAAAAAAAAAGGGCACCGTTAGACTTCCGCCGCTGCCCATCGCCGGAGGGGCCGGCAACGGTCACTGGCCCTCACAGGGGGCCGGCGACCGTCGCCCACCCTGGGCGAGGCCTCGTCGGCCCTCGCTCGGGGCCAGCAAGGCTCGCCGGCCTCAAGCGAGGGCCGACAAGGCCTCGCCCAGGGCGGGAGACGGTCGCTCGGCCCCTGCCTGGGGCCGAGCGACCGTCTCCCGCCCTGGGCGAGGCCTTGTCGGCCCTCGCTCGCCGAGCGACCGTCTCCCACCCTGGGCGAGGCCTCGTCGGCCCTCGCTCGGGGCCGGCGAGCCTCGCCTAGGGCGGGCGACGGTCGCCGGCCCTCACCTGGGGCCGGTGAGGGCCGGCCACCCCCGCCCAGGGCTGAAAACCGTCACTCGGTCCCTCCGGCGATGGGCGATGGCGGTGGTGGGGAAGAAGAGCGTTGATTTTTTTTAAAACAATTTTAAAAATAACTTCTATAACTTTTCTTTTTAATTTTTGGTGAAAATAAGATAAAATGAATAAATCTAATTTTTTAGTTTTTAAATCTATTTTTAAAAAAATCCACATGAAAAATAAATATAATTTAAAATGACACATCAGCATTTTTAACGGAAAAGGCTAACGGTGTTAACTTTAGGACTCAATTGAACTAACTTGACAAGTTTTAGGACTTTATTGAACTTTTTGTAAATTTTAGGACTCAATTGCACTTTCTGGACAAGTTTTAGGACTTTTTCTGAACATATCCCTTTTTTCAATAATGTGAGTCGAGTCATGTTTAGTGTGCTAGAAGCTTGTGACTTCCTGAATGAACCGATGATTTCTATTCCGGTTAATCGAAGTATATGCACTATGCTTTTTGGTATCCTAAATTTTAATGGACACATTGGTTCTGTATTGGTTTGTCTTTTTAGTTCTTTAACTGTTTACTTGAAAACTGTCCCCATTGAAAGGGCAGGATCCATCCTAGCTCATAGAGAAAAGCAAACCGCAATGATGGTCGAAAAGAAAACTAAAAATCAAATCATTCACTTATTTTATCTAGTCAGTAATTTACCAAGAAACGATGTGCAAGAAATCAAATTAAGGCAATCAATGAGATATGGAGGTGTAGCCTCTTTTTTAAGGATTTATTGAGCCGAATTTGGAATTTTCTTTTGCTTACAAAGAAACCAAAGTGACCTCTTTAATTTAAATGTGAAGTTCTTCTTATGCATGATATAGATTATAGACACAAATAATTACTGTAGAATACTGTTAAGGAAACATTGCCTCCTTTGTCATTGTCGAAGGACTTTCAAACTCATGATATGGGTTTCGAGAGACTCCTAAAGCCATTAGGCTACAAAAAAGCTTTGTGAAGGGTGCTCTTAAATTCTGATTAATATTCTCCTCCTTAATCAAATTTACTACTGTTTAGAAAAATAGAAGGAATAAGTGCATTGAAATTTCTAAATCTTGTCAACAAAGTGTAATTTAGTCCTAAAATTTTTAAAAAGTACAATTAAGTCCTAAAAGATGTCATAAAAATATAATTGAGTCCTAAAATTTTTCAAAAGTGCAATTAAGTTTTAAAACTTATTAAATTAATCAAATCAAATTCTTTTTTGATAACACTTTTTGAAAATTTTAAAACTTGATTGCATTTTTATGGTATGTTTTAGGATTTAATTATACTTTTTGAATATTTTAAGACTTGATTGCACTTTGTGACAAGTTTTAGAATTTAATTGTGATTTTCGAAAGTTTTATGAATCGATTATATTTTTATGATAAGTTTTAGGACTTTTAATGTACTTATCCAAAAAAAAAAAAAACCAATGCTGATTATATAGTGTAGAAAATTTGTTCATGCAATCCCACGGTTGCCTTTAGAAAAATTTTCAAACTAGGCAAAATGAATACTATTATGACAATATTCATGATCGAATAGTTAGTAATGCCCCACTAGTCTCCCTCTGCATCGCTACTACGTTGCACCCATCGATTAGAGATCCAGCTCCAAAGATTTTGCTTAGAGTTACGAGCAAAGAAATAGCTCATTTATCTATTGAGTTAATATCATAAAAAGCCCTAACTAGTATATATATGATAAATTTTCCCCCTATTAATTTTCATTAAACTAATATATTAGTTTTGGATTTTTATTCTCTATTTTAATTTGTGATTTTTCGTAATATTAATCCTTTAACATAAATTAACGAAGAGTAAATTTGTCGTCGATGTACCAGTTTGAGATAAATTTATCATATATATACCACTTTGGAATTTTTTATGGTCAAAAAATTAATTCTAAGTAAATTTGTTATATGTGTATTGGTTTGAGGTTTCTCATAGTATTATGCAAAAGGTAGGGGAAAAAAAAACAAAAAATAAATAAATGAAACCGCACGAGCAGCTTCATACGCTTAAGAGGGCAAATCTCTAAACTCGGAGAAAAGAAAAAGTACAAACTCGCGTTTATCGCAAACCTACAAGAAGTCTCCGGGTGATGCTTCCCGCCCGCCTTCCACCTCTCTCCCTTCTGCCCCCTCCTCTTCTCTTCCGCCTTCCTCCTCTTTTTCAACTGCAAGTGTAGTTAGCCCTTCAAGAACCAAAAAACTACTCCCATCATTTTGGCCATCTTACAAGGTGAACCATCCCACTTATTGTTCTTACATGTACTCTTGATCTCATACTTGTTCTCTTTCTTCTTTCATATATTAAACTGCTGATCGAGTGAACGGGACAAAACGAGCGTGGCATTTAATTCTAGTCCTCTCTCGGATAGTCCAAGATTCCATGAAACAGGCCATTCTAAGAGGAAGCGATCGTATTCATCCGACGTTTAATCTCTCCGTTTTCCTCTGTTTTTTGCTGCTGGGATCTGCATTTCATGGGTTGCAAGCATTCTTTGGTGTCTTCGGTTCATTTCTTAGCGATGCCTTACTTAAAGCAAAAGCCAACTAACAATTTGACTGACCTGCAGCAAATCTAAATATCGAGCGTGAACGAAAGGGGCCGCTTTTGATAGGAGATCTCCAATTGATGCTCAAGGGAGGTGTTGGGGAGCTGGGAGAACTGATATTTATTGACAATTCCAGCTGGAATGGGAGTAAAAAGTTAGGATAGGGCTTAAGGTGGCATAAGGTAAACGCCGCCATCTTCTGAAATTTGTTTATTTTCTTTTCTCCCATTTTAACAATTTGCCCTCTTAAGCCGCCGTTTTCTGGAATTTGTTTATTTTCCTTTCTCCGATTTTAGCAATTTGCCCTCTTAAGCGTTTGACACTGCTCGTGCAATTTTACTTATTTATGTTTGTTTGCCTTTTTCCTGCCTTTTGCCTAATTAATAAAAGGGTTAATATTACGAAAAAATCTCCAATCGGTACATATGTAACGGATTTATCTAGAATTAATTTTTTAATCACCAAAAACCCCAAAGTGATTTACATGTGACAAATTTATCCCAAACTTATCATCAAATATCATAAACTAATATACATGTGATAAATTTATCCTCCATTAGTGTTGATTAAATTGGACAAGTACTTCTAAAAACCACAAATTGAAATGGCAAGTAAAACCCCAAATTGATATATCCGTCGACTATTATGTGTCATTCAAATTAGTAATCTGACTACAGACAATAAATTTGTTATATGTATATCAGTTTAGAGTTTTTTGTAGTATTAAAACAATTGATGAATGACCCATTTCTTTGCACGCAACCTTAAGCAAATCCTTGGAGCTGGATCTCTAATTGATGGGTGATGTGCCTGAATGCCGATTATCATCTATGTGACTTTCTTTTTTTTTTGGTCAAGCCTATGTGTGACTTTGAACGAGCAACAGGAAATTCATTTAATCACATCTAATCACATATGACCGCAAGTTATAACAACTAACAACTGCGTGTTATAGTTATCTATTGATGGATCCCAAGAATATTAGAGATGAATTAATATAGCTCCCCATCAAATTAACGATGTTGATACAATTTATGTTGCTTCATCTTATGCTTCATAAGCTTTTCTTCATAATGTTTAGAATGCGATATGCATTGTACTCAGGTAAAAGTATTCCGATTGTGGAAACTCGCTAGTTTTCTTATCTGTGCTTTGTATAAGTTTTCTGTTGCCAAGAGATGATTGATAAGAACTCTCAATCTTAGGTATTTTTTCAATTACCTAAATAAACAATTGTAATGAATTAGTTTTTTTCCCAAAAGTGTATTCTTATAAAATCAAAAGTTCAAAAACCAACATTAATCAATCAAATTTAAGTATTAATGAAATACTAGCAGCAAAATATTTATTCAAATGCATTTGTTTTTGTTTGCGTTGGATCCCGTTATGCATTAATAACACTTATCATAAACGAAGGGTCAAGAACTGGTGCTCATTCGACAGTCGGGTTTTCTCCCTTGACTAGAGAGTGATGGTGGAGATGGGGAGTCGCATTCGCAATTGCCGACATCTTTGGATTATCCATCCCCCTTAATCCTAAGATACACATTAGACAATTGAATAAGATTGGCTGGCGGCCCACAATGGCTTTGCGACTTCAAGAATGGCCGCTAATCGAGGCCTTTCCTTTCCAAATGTTTATTCCTTTTAAGACCCCCATTTTTATGTCATAACATGCTTTGGGACCTTTTCACGAGTATCTATGAGTGGTTAATCGGGATCCAGTTGCTCCATTTATTATAATCATTGCAGGGCGAGTGCTAATAATATCCAGCCAAGGCATCACAGCTCCCGCTTGTGGCCGGTGGGGAAGAAGGGGAAACAAAAACAAAAAAAAACAAAAACAAAAATGTAGCATGTCATCATCGGTTATGTCACATAAAATGGGCAGTGCTAACTTGATCACCACATTGATGATTTTAGTCAAAATTAGACGGAAAAATTATATTGACAAATCATTAAGAGATTTATGACTAAGTTGGTTAAATTAAGAAGTTGAATATTCAATTTGTATCGATTCGATAAGTCTAATTTTTTTTTTTTTTGGTAATTATCCCAGAATTTAGGAAATCACCTATCATCTGTATAAAGCAGAAGACAAAGCCTTCAATGGTAAAAAAATGTGTACGAAATACTAAATATGCGTATTTTTGGGATATAAATGCATTATTTATTCCTTTTAACCTATAGTTTCTTATGATTTTGGAAATACATAAGCTAATCTACATGAAAATGATCACATATAAGTTGTGTAGAGCTTGGCTCGATGATAGCATGTATGTAGTTTAATATGCTTGCAATTTTCTGGTTCCAAGCAAACTCAAACAATGGTTGGAAATCCTTGATTTTTTTTCATTACGCGTAGAATTACGGTTTCAATAATATTTGCTGCATAATTGTTTTCGTATGTTGGTTCACATCATGTTATGCCTTTTGTGTTAATAGGAAAATGTAAAAATTACATGAGGTCATATAATTATTTTTCTAATGGGAGTTCGTAAGTTGGTAGAATTTAAAAGAGTTTTCACTTATAACTTATAATTTGTGCAAATTATCATTAATTTAACAATGCTATCATTAACTAGTTTAATTTGGTAGAATTTAAGACATAGAAATCCTCAACCACACCATGGATGATCCTAAGCATGGAACTTTAGCTCAACACAAGAGAGATCAAGAAGCTTATCAAGCTTGGGAAAAAAAAAAATAGCATTGCTCACATCACATTGTTGAATTGTATGCCAGATAATCTGATGTGAGCTTAAAAATTATGATAAAGCTCAAATAATGAGTTGCCTTAAAAGATAAGTTTGGGGGATTTGTTGTTAAGTTGAGAAGACTCACTATTAAGTTTGACATATACCGAAAGCGCTCAAATATAACGATGAGGCAGTATCTTCAGGAGATGTCAAACATGATTCATGAATTGAAGCCGGCAAGTCACTCTCTTATTGATGAACAATAAGTTCGGACTGTTATAAGGTCTTTTCCTGATAATTGGAAGTGTATGAAAATCAACATGACACACAATAAGAATATTGTCACTTTTGACGATATAACGCATCATTTGAAATTAGATAATGAGTATCTAAAGGCTTTGAAATCCTCTACTCATGTTTATGTTGTTGAATCGAGTTTACACAAATCTTTTGGCTTCAAGCGCAAAAGGAACCATCAATTCAACAACAAAGGGAATGAGATTGATTAGGCACCTAAGCGGGTTAAGACTTTTCGATAAATTGCTATAATTGTGGCAAAATGGGTTACTTTACTCATGAATGCACTAAGTCAAAAGAAGTATCCTATTACTCAATTACTTTAAGCAATACTTTTATTTCTAGCACTGTAATGCTTGCTGAATCTCATTCAATATGGATTATAGACTCAATAGCAATAGATCATGTAGTTAGAAACTGAGGAACATTTATGGAGTATCATCGGATACAACCTAGAAGAATATAGATACATGGTGGTCAAAGCCTATTTCCTACATGATGTCCTCTATGCTCTAGATATTTGACGGAACTTGGTCTTTGTAGTTGTTCTTCTTAGCCTAGGTTATGGATTGAATTTCCATGGTGATTATATTGACATTTTGTTTAGAACAGTTTATTATGGCTTTGGTCACGTCTTGAATGGTTTTATGGTGTTAGACATTGACTATGATATGTATAATATTAATATTGATGGTTGTTTTTCTTTAATTGTATCTTCTAGTAATGTGGAAATTGATGCAAGTACTTGGCATGCTAGAATAAGTCACCTTGGGCTATAAAGAATGCAACCGTTAGCTAGAAAATGCTTTTAGGGTCACTCGCTAATATTGATTCACCCGTATGTGAACATTGTTTAGTAGGAAAAGTAACTAGAAAACCATTTGTTAAAAGGAACTAGAGCTTAACTTCCATTGCAACTTATACATTTTGATAGTTGTGGTTCATTGAGCGTGACGACGAGGCATGGAGCCTTATATTTCATCACTTTCATTGATGACTTCAAGCGATTCGACTATATCTTTCTGATCTCTCATAAGTCAAAAGCATTAGATCGCTTTAGACGATATATAGCATTGACAGAAAATCAGTTGAATAGAACAAGAAAGGCATTGAGATTCGATCACGGACGTGAATATCTATCTAAGCAATTCAAGATTCTTTGTAATAAAAAAGGAATTGGACAAATCAAGTAGAAAACCACATAAGGATGTCTTGGGAAAGTTAAGGATCAGCTATGATGCCTCAGAGAGCGATGAACAACAAATATTTCTTGATATTGCATGCGTTCTCATCAATGAGAAGATCAACTTAATTTATGTGTGGAAAGATTGTGACTTTAGCCCCAAACATAGTATTGATGTCCTCATCAATGTGTCCATGATAAAGGTCTTGGATGACAGTAAGATTTGGATGCATGATCAATTTAGAGATCTTGGAAAGGCAATTGATCGTCAAGAAAATCTGGAGCACCCAATCAAGCAAAGCAGGGTGTGGAATGATGATGATGCCCTTAACATATTGAGATCAATAGAGTTAAAGTATGCCTTTCGCTTGAAAATCATTACTTTAAGATATGAAATGAAGTCTAACACAAACTGTACAGACAAATTGGTAGAGTAAGGAAAATTTGCAAGCACTCAAACTGCAAGGAGAAATTTGGGAAGATGCTCGCGCTATCGTTACTCCTAACGAGATTAGACGCTTTCAACATCTGTGGTTCCTTTGGTTAAAAGACGTATCCTGCGAGGGGGACTTAACAGGTTGTCTTTCATAATTGAAATGGATTCGCTAGCGTTACTTGGATTATCCTTCTTGTCTTTCTCCTCAAGTTTTAAGAGCAACTAATTTGTGTCTGGATAATCTAGTCGTGGCAGAGCTTTCTGGAGATCAAATCAGAGATGGTTTGGTAGAAAGCCTAATCAAGGTATGTCAGCGTTAACTTATAGCAGAAAAAACTATCTCAATTTAAGAAAGAATCAAGACGGTTTTGGTCTCTCTAACTTGCAATACTTTTGCAATTAACCGTCTGTCCTGTGGATCATTCACTTTTGGAAGGGAAAGAAATTAAAAGTTCTCACTCTTGAACATAGTTTGGGCATAACTAGAACATTTAGTTCTCCTAAATGCTCAACTTTAGAAAGACCAACTCTTCAACATTGTGCTCATTTGGTGAAAATTGATTGCTTCATTGGATGCAAGAAACTTAAATATTTGCCTGAGGAAATTGGAGATCTAATAAATCTTCAATACTTCTCTATAAGGGCTGTTCCAGCTTGAGTGAACTCCTCGACTCGGTTTCACAATTAACATTGTTGATGAAGCTGGTTTTATTATCCACGATGATTAAAATATTACCCGATTCTATTGGTAGACTTAACACATTTGGTAACTCTCAAGATCTCATTCACACCGATTACCGAACTTCCATCTATCCATACAAGCCAAGGTGATTGAGGAACGCCCCAATTTCAGGGTAAACTTAGAATCCTTACGAGGATGCAAGTTGGTACGTGGAGGTTACCTAGCACGATGGGAGTTACCTAGCATTATCGGCCGGTTGAGGAATCTAGAAAAGTTATATGCTTATTATTTTCCAAAGCTAGTGTGTAAAGTTCCTCCTGAAATTGGAGAATTGTCCTTGCTAAGAATCTTAAGCTTAAAGTATACTCAGATCGTTAGCGTGCCTGAGACTATCGGCAAGCTTTGTCACCTCCAAACATGAGACATAGAAGGTTGTGATGAGATTCAAGATTTGCCGGGGCTTCCTTACAATTTAATCATTTTGCATCTGAAATCCCAGTCATTCCAGATAGTCCCTAACCTCTCAAACCTTACTAATTTAGTTGAATTGCTTCTATCTGATAGCTCTGAAAATGGACAACCTTTAAATATATTTCCAACTTGTGACTTACAATGGATGGAGAAGTTATCCAAACTGAAAAAGTTGAAATTGTGCATCTTAAATGTCCTGTTGGTGCTTCCAGAGTTGAGTTCTCTTCTTTGCTCAGCCAGCTTACTTTAACTAGACTAGACCTGCAAACCATCCGGAAACTTCCATCTTCCCTGCTGGAGTTGGAACAAAAAAATGTCAAGTCGATAAATTCACTGTCATTGAACTTGAGAAAGTTGATAGAATTGAGGCTCTTTGATGCTCGAGTGAATGAAATACATCTCGATGGCCTTCCACAGTTGGAAGACTTGACCGTGGCGGAGTGTGGACTCCTCGAGAGATTGTGCATTCTGTCAACCATAGCGAAACTGAAACAAGCCAAGGTATCTTCTTGTGCAATGCTAGTTGAAATTCGATTTCTCGGTGCATTGGAATCATTGGAGAAGCTTTCAGTCGAAGGATGCTATTCTATGAGGAGGCTAGTCAGTTTATTGAACTTGAAGAGCCTGAAGGATTAAGAATCCGGGAGTCCCAGAGCCACAGGTCATCGAGGGCCTCGATGAATGGAGAGGACGTACTACAAGCTGGAGACATACAAGGTGCGTCTTCTACTTTTCTCAAATTGTACGCATTGGACATCGCCCTTTCCCCTGTTTTGTTTTTTTCCCTTCTTCCTCCACCGGCCACAAGCGAGAGCTGTGATGCCTTGGCTACATGTTATTAGCACTCGCCTTGCAATGATTATAATAAATAGAGCAACTGGATCCCGATTAACCAATCACAATCATAGTCTTGCACCTAGATACTCATGAAAAGGTCCAAAGCATAACTATTTAGTTGTTATAACTTATGGTCATGTGTGATTAGATGCGATTAAATGAATATTCCATTGCTCATTCATAGTCACACATAGATGATAACCGACATTTGTGCACATCACCCACTGATTAGAGATCTAGCTCAAAGGATTTTTCTTAAAGTTGCATGCAAAGAAATAGCTCATTTATATATTGGACTAATGCTAAAAAAAAAAAAACCCTAAATTGGTACATATGTGACGAATTTACCCTCAATTAGTTTTCGTTAAATATTACCGTCAAATTACTAAATTGAATGAAAAGTGACGGTTGATGGATATATCAGTTTGAGGTTTTACACTAGATTACAATTTGTGGCTTTTCGTAGTTCCATCCAATTTAATAGAAACTATCGAAGGGTAAATTTATTACCTATAAACTAATTTGAGATTTTTGATGATAAAAAATATGTTTGGGATAAATTAGTCATATGTATACCACTTTAGGGTTTTTTATGGTAAAAATATTAATTTTGGATAAATTTATCACATATGCATCGGCTTGAGATTTTTTTGTATTATTAACTCTTTATCTATTATGTATAAAGAAGGAAAAAAAAACAAAATAAGTAAATAAAATTGCACAAACAGACTTCCCGCCCGCTTCCCACCTCTCTGCCTCCCTCCTCCACCTTCTTTCTGCCTTACTCCTCTTTTTCGACTGCAAGGTCGTTAGCTTTCGAGAACCCAAAAACAACTCGAAGATATTTCGTTCTTCTTCTAATTCTTCTTCTTTGTCTTCCATTACTCGGTACATGGTTTTTCTTCTAATTCTTCTTCGTCTTCCATTACTCTGATTCTCCTTTGATCTAATGAGTAATGCATTTCATGTTTGCATGTATTATTTGCTGTTTTGGTTCTTTCTGTTTTTGAAGAGTGATATGTTCTTGTCTACTATTTCATGTGAATACGTCAATAGGACCTGAAAGTGATTGCTTGCCCAAGAGTTGCTTGACTAAGGAGGAAATCCAGAAAGTGGTAAGATGAGTAGAAATTGCAGTCGTTTCCAGCAAACTAGTACAATTAGGCTTGTCATGTTGTAGTTATAAGATAATGCTGATTGATGAAATGTCAAACAGGTCAGCAAAGAATTGGAGGTTGTAAAATCTGAATTAAAAAAGGTCAAGAAGGAGCAGAAGTTTTTCAAATCTCACTTGGCTGACCTTGTTGGAAGGTACTTTATTGTGGCTATTGAGCTTTTCATACTGATTGGGTTTGGCAACCTCATATTTATATGCCTTTGCATCCTATTTAATTCTTTGTACTCTTTAAGATGTTCATTTCTTCTTAGACCTCTGATTATCCTCTTCACCTACCACAAAAGTCAATTGGGTTCCATCCAAAATGCAAACAAGTGACACAAATTAGGGAGAATTCTTCCAAATCAATCTAAAACTTGATTTCAGTGAAAGATCTTAGAGGTTCAACATCATAATTTCATGAGACCGAAGTTGTTTCTGTCTGTAACATCAAATCTAAGTTAAATATATAATGTTAGATTTGTTCATATTATTGTTTGCACCATGACAACTCCATTAGATTCCAATTGCTGTGCAAATTTTCTTCATGCAGGTGCATCAGTAGCACCCTCAAAGAGGAATGTTGTGCCAGCGATTTTCTCATCGCTGGAGGATACTAGTCGGAGAGTGCTAAGATGATTGAATCATGTAGATTAGTGCTCCATATAATCTGTACATATTTTTGTAGTTCACGTTCACCTACTGGCTATGAAGGGGTTAGAATCGCATTACCAACTAGTTAAATGCCAATGAAGATGCCACAAGATATGGAAAGCTATTGTCATGAATCTTCTGCTTGGACTAATGGCAATGTTGAGAACCAGATTCTAGTATCTGAATGGCATCTTTTAAGAGGTTGTACGTACGATGATTCTTCTCCTAGAAAATGCTCTCTACATGTATCATCTTAACCATTTTGATAACTAGACAATGACATGCTAAAAAGTGTGAAATGTGTCCCTTCAGGTCGCCTATTAGTATTCTATCTCCAATGTCTACTTGAGCCACGAACACATAGAGAGAAGGGAGACCCCAATTTTCATCCACTCTCAAAGCAGATGGGTTTACGATGATAAAAAGAGGTTACGACGCTATGGCACTGAAGAAACCCATGCCATACTCCCTGAATAAGCTCAAACAAACTTTCAATAAAGTGTTACCTATACCTGAAACCGTCAGAAGTGCATGTAGAGAATACCTAGAGATGCATAACTCTCTGTTGCAACTGTGTAATTGCTGGTCCATTGTTCTTCAACGGACCTAAGTAATTTTAGCTAGATGTTGTGTTCCGCAAGTTGATATCAGAAAAGTTTGGCAATGTCAAATAAAAATAGTCAGAAATCGTAGCTTTGTTCCATGCGGTTGCGTGTCCTCATTATTGGTGAATTCCATCAAGGGAAGAGTTGGAGCATGCAAGTTCTCAATCTGCCCAACTTGTAAGGTTAGTGTATACTTTAATTGCTTGGTTGGCATTGATATACTGTTCAATGTTTCTCATCTATCGAGCTGTCAAGCTGGTTTCTCTATGACATCTTCACACAAAATACCATACATTTGGGATCCCCTAAGCCCATAACATTGAAAGAATCGTGCATGGGTAGTCCACCGGGTTTATGCTTTTATAGAGTCAAACAGGGATAGAAAATGTTAAAAGGAAATTCATTGCTATTAGTTTTAGATAAATGACCCTGCAGTTGGCTCATGTCACTCTAGGGCGCACCATTGTAGCTCAGTTGATGTCTGGCCAAAAGACGTTTAGCTTTCTTGATGTTGATTTGGCCTGTGACTAGTACAAACACTGTCACCTCATGGCTGAGTTAAAAAGCACTGTAATGTCATTTGAATAAGTTTAACACTCATATGCAAAAGGTCATTTGGGCAGTAACATTATTTTGCACTGACCATATAGGTGTTGTAGTTTCAGTTTAAGCACTCTCAAAACCAATCTTGTTAAAATTGAATGATTCATCAAACTGGACTGTGGAATGATTTCCGCTCAACCTTGTTTGAACCAAGGTCAATTAAAACACGGTAAAATTTGAAGAAAATTTTTTGCCTCATCACATTCCTATGGGATGTTTTTGATCATTTCCTTATTTCCAAGCAACACATTTTTTTTGCTTGAGCTTGGGCCTTTCAATGCCTTGTAATGCTAATTGATGAAGTAATACAGATCTTGCAAATTTCAAAAGAAGGATGAAGTGAGAAACTTCAAGTCAAAACCAAGCTTCCCGCTTTATTCTTTACTGGGGAGAAACCAAAAGGAGAGCACAACATCCCATTAGTGTCCAGTTAGTCAATGCAGACACAGGCAATATCGTTGAATCAGGTCAGAGTCCTCTGTTAAGTCAAAAGCTGTGGTGCTTGAAAGTGGTTTCAAGACAGAGGATGACTGTAACTGGACCCAGGAAGAATTTGAGGAATTTGTAATGAAAGAGCGTGAAGGGAAGAGGCCTCTGCTTATTGGGAACCTCGTAGTGAATCTTAACGGAGGCTCTGAGATGCTGGATGATGTAGAGTTCATTGACAATTCAAAGTCGATACGGAGCGGGAAGTTTAGGATAAGATTACAGGTGTCGCCAAGTTATTCTACTAAAACAGAGGCGTTCATTGTGAAGGAGAATAGAGGAAAGTGTAAGTCCACGGTAGTCTTTATCTTTTAGCTCAAAGAAATAAATGTCTTTGGATTCTACTACCGTATTACAAAATAAAGCTTCACTTCTTCGTGAAGCCTTGCTTAAAGCAGAAGCCCACTAACAATTTGACTGCCCTACAGCAAGTCTAATATAAGAAATAATCAATCTGTTTCTAGATTGTTTCCTGAAGAAAGGAGTAAGGCCCTCTTAAGCTTATCTAAGTACTTCGGGCAGGAGTAAAGAGAGTTATAATTGCATGAAAAGTTCTGTTTGGCCTGTTGATTTTAGCGTTACTGTAATTTCTTCCCCTAATTCATTCTTTTCACTTTATAGCTGGTAAAAATTTTGGATGTGTGCATGCGAAAGCATGGTTTTAGATATCAATGATAGTTTTTGGTTAGTGATGTGTGCAAGTGTATGGTATAGTTTGTAAAGGATGGACAATGGACAAGATAGGATAATTAAAGGATAAAGAACATAGGATATCATTTATCTAGTTGATGGAAAGTACATAATGTTTTGGTAATGGAGGAATATTTCATGATATAGAAACTATCTTAGCCTCTACTCCTCCACATGGTATAAACCTCACACACTCAAATGAATGAACTACAAGCCTATTTATAGGCGTGAGTCAACGCTTTAGTACAACATTCTAGATTTCTATAGAATGTTGTCCATGTAGGCTTCATCTAGGAAATTCTCGATTGTAGTTCTTCTAGAGAGTTCTACATTTATGCTTCTACATTTTTCTTTGCCACCTAAGCTAGATTTTATTTTTCTTGACTTTTCTAGCTAATATCAATCTTGAAGTTTCTAGAAAGTTTTAGAGAAAATGGATTACAATTTCCAACACTCCCCCTTGATCCATTTTCGGGATAATCCAGACTTGTGTTGTAAAATCTCGGATAGTTTTCTTGTACTTTGTCCCATGTCTTTTATTCCGTCTTCGTTCCACGATCCCTTGCATTCTCTTGTCAAAACACTTGCACTTGCCTTTGAATGTGCATGTCTTTTCTTCAACGATGTCCCATATGTCTTGGGCCATCAAAATGCTCTTAGTTGTAGTTGTTAGCTCGGGCTCTGGTTCTGGCTCTGGCTTTGATTCTGGCTCTGGCTCCGGCTCTTGCTTTGTTAGCTCTCGCTCGGGCTCTGGCCTTTTAGTTGAGAATAGTGAGGACAAACGCCCATAACCATCCAAATATGTCTAGCTTTGATACCATGTTAAAAATTTTAAATGTGTGCGTGCGGAAGCATGGTTTTAGATATCAATGATAGTTTTTGGTTAGTGATGTGTGCAAGTGTATGGTATAGTTTGTAGAGGATGGACAAGGGACGAGATAGGATAATTAAATGATAAAGAACATGGATATCATTTATCTAGTTAATGGAAAGTACATAATGTTTTGGTAATGGAGGAATATTTCATGATATAGAAACTATCTTAGCTCCACTGCTCCACACCGGTGGAGGTATAAACCTCACACACTCAAATGAATGAACTACAAGCCTATTTATAGGCGTGAGTCACCGCTTTAGTACAACATTCTAGATTTCTATAAAATGGTGTCCATGTAGGCTTCATCTAGGAAATTCTAGATTGCAGTTCTTCTAGAGAGTTCTATATTTATGCTTCTACATTTTTCTTTGCCACCTAAGCTAGATTTTCTTAAAGATTTTTCTTGACTTTTCTAGCTAATATCAATTTTAAAGTTTCTATAAAGTTTTAGAGAAAATAAATCGCAATTTCCAATAGTAGCAAACATGAAACATTTTCCACCTGCACCTATCAACGAGGTCTGGCGATTGAAAAATAATGCAAGGAATAGACCATTTCACAAGAAGCTAAGTGAGGCATGAATATACAATGTGAAAGAGTTTTTACAACAACTCAACATGGACTCCGAGAAACTGAGAAAGGTGAGATTGAGCACAAAATTCTAAAATTTGGGGTGAACTCCCCGAAACCAAGGAGAATGAGGTTGTGTTTGTTCATTGCAGATTCTCGGAGAGGGCATGACAAGGAATAAGTGGGAATACCTCCTAGATCATGCAAAAACTTGCCCTGTGAATGAGAAAAATTACATGTTACACGATAATGAAGGAGATCGTGGTGTTATATCTGACAATGTAGGTCAACTCATTAGCCTGCCTACGGACGGGGTGTATCGTGCTGCTGACACATTTTTTTCTCAAGCAGAATGTAACTGGGAAATTCTTTTCTTATTTTCTTTTTTTCCGATTTTTGCTACACAATCTGCAAGGTATATTTCGTGACCACAGTATCGGTTAAATTTACTCTATATTTTCAGCTCAGATCACAACCTTTCTTGTGGTGTACAAATGAATTGAGGTAGTCAAATATAGCATACAATCGATCAAGGAGCAGTTTCTAACAATTAGGTGCATTTGATTATGTTGCATTGACAATTGTTCTCTGCTGATGATTGCAATTTTGAGTTCCTAACAAGGTGTTAGGTGTCTTTGTTACTAAGCTGTTTTGATTAGCTTTGTTAATGCCAAGGGTGAAAACAAAACAAACAGAAAAGAGAGTATATCTGATGATATTTGCTGATTCTCTTTTAAGTTGGTAAAAGGAAATACTACTAAAGGGCACCAAGGGGAGCAACAGGTAGAAAAAGCCGAGCACCAAAAGAGCTCATTTACAATACAAATAATCTACAATGTCGGTTAAAGCATGCACACATTACTTTCCATTATAACAAAAGTGTAAGATTTTCAACCGAATTCCTATAAGATAAAAATGAGCCTTTCCTCTCCAATGAAAGGTCTCCAAATTTGAGGATGGTCACCTTGTAGATTTAAGTGGCCTTTTGTACCGTGCAGTTAAATCTATACAAAAAAGCATGAGTAAGTTAGAGAGCACTTTCAGCGGTTGATTCGGTGTCATTTGTAAAAATCTGAGGCATTCATCATGTTGTAGTTTGAACGATTGACACGTTCACGTTGCAACTATTACTTTCCAAGTGTAAAACTATGCAAGTTGATGCGTTTTAGTTGTAAAATAAGGGGTTGAAAAGTCAAAGGTAGAGGAAAACGGTAGAAGCTTCAAGAGAGAGAGAGAGAGGGAGAGAGGGAGAGGAATCGAGAGTTTTCGGGAGAGAGGGAAAAGAAAAGAGAGAGAGAGAAAGAGAGAGAGGAAGAAAGAAAGAAAGAAAGAAAGAAAGAAAGAAACAGAAAAAGGAGGAGATAAAAGGGAAAGAGAAAAGGAAAGATGGGAGAGAGGGGACGGCAGAGAGCTCGAGCATAAAGAAAGAAAAAGGAGAGAAAGAAGAAGAAGAGGAGAAGAGAAGAAGAAAAGGGGCTTTGCGCGTTCTCGCCATGGGAGCCTCGCCAAGCCACCTTAACTACATAACGCAACTCTCGGTAAGTACTCGTGCTCCCCCTTTGTTCAATCGGAGTAGTTTTGGACTTAAAGGTTGAAATTCGGAACTTTGGGAAAATCAACCGGCAAAGTATAATTTTTGAGTCGTTGAACCATGTATTTTTGTAGAAATTATAGTTTAGGGTGTTGTGGGGCCGTAGGATTTTACGTATCGTGATTTGAGCTTACGGTTTACCTGAAACAAAATTTTGAAATTTATCGTGCGTGATGAACATTGCGCGACCAGGACTTCAGGGCCATTCACTTTCGGCTTGATTTCGGGTTGGCTAAATTGGGGTTCTTGTAGTATGTTGGATGGGCTTTCCATTAATTATAAGTTCGGTGGAGAAAATTATGGCATGATAAAGTTTCGTGCTTAAGCTTTGCGTTATGGACTACTTCAAGTAGTTGCTTTGTTTTAGCGATTTATTGGCACATGGAGGTCATTTTCTAAGTGCTCATGCTTAGTTTAATCAAGTCATAGTTGAGGTAGTGTTTTACTCGATTGTAACGTTGCTTCTCGCTTATTTGATAGGATCGCGAGTTCGACGATTTGAATGATGCTTGTTATTTGATCATAAGTATTCCAAGGTGAGTGGTGTTATCTCTTCTAAAAATTTATAAACTTATATCTTTAAAATTATAAAGATTTGATATTTTATTAGTTATGCATAAGCATGTTTGTTGCATAAAAGTTGGATCGGACATTTACTACGCTTTGATATTTGAAAATAGTGTGAGAACTTTTTGGTGAAAATATTTGAGAATGTTTTATTAAATGTATTTTTGGTGAATAGGTTGAGTTGCGAAATCTTTTGGTGATATATGAAATGATTTATGGATTTGGTTTTGGTTTTGTGAATTATGAATGGTGTTGCTCTAGATTGATATTAATGCTCAATATCGCTGTGAGCCCAGCGAGGGGCTTGTGGGTATGTGCATACTAGTCTAAGATATCCTTGTGGGCTGAGCCTCCAGCTAATAATAGGTGAAGACCTTGTCAGGGGGAATCTTGGTCGCCTTGTCACCAGGTGTGGTATCGTAACCATGGTTTGATATTGAGCAATGGATTGGTCAATAGAGTAGACCATTGATATGTGATATGAGTTTGGTCGATAGAATGTGCTATTGACGAGTAATTTGAGTTTAGTCGATGGAATTGACCATCGGCATATGATTTAAGATTAGTCGTTGGAATTGACTATCGATGTATAATTTCATTAGACCATTGATATGTGGTATGAGATTAACCAATGGAATAGACCATTGGCATGTGAATTAATGAGATTGATCAATGGATTAGACCATTGATGTTTTTTTATATTATTGTGAAATGATTATTTCTGCTATAAATATAGCTATGTTGAAGCGTATGTACTTATTATTTTACTGATGTTGTTATATCATGGATTTGAGTTAAAATAGTTGTAGTTTGGTTTTGTAAATATGCATAATGGGTGCTTGATCCGCTTAGAAGGGATGCACTACTCACTGAGCTGTGATTGCTCACCCCCTCTATTTTCCAATCTTTTTCAGGTTCCTCAACTAACGATGAGTAGGTACGAGAGCAATATGGATGTGGGGAATTTTAGGAGTTGGAGTTTGGGAGCGCGTGTCATTTGAGTGGAAGGACGGCCGTGTCATCCCCTGATGGTTTTGGGGTGTGACATTAGTTCTTCACTTGTCCTTTCAAATTCAACTTTGCATATTTACCGTGAGGACCCTTGCGTTGATTGTACTCTTTGTACATCTTTCGAGCACCTGACCTTTATGTGAATTGAGGTTATTTCAATGTGTTTTTTATTCTTCTTTCTCTGTGCTGCACTTACGTACATAACTTTGAGTACAAGTTCATCCATTGGGAAGCTACAGTACTTGCTGAAAAAAGAAAGTGTAGCTTGAAGTCAGAGGGTGTACCTTCAATAGTTAAGAAAAATACTTATGCTAGTCGAGCTTGAGCAATATATCGAGTGTTTTTCCTCTAGGAACGTAGAGATACAATCGTGAAAAAGACCTTTGTTAACCGGAATGATGGCAAGGGGCTCAATGATGAGATTGGTTCAATGCAGGAGAAAGGCTCAAGCACTTTTCCATCTCAAGTCTCTGAAGGTCAAATTCAAAACCTCACCCCTGTTCAATATAATTTGGCTCCAGGAATCTGCACTTCTCCTGCAAATGCGGGCTCTACTGCTGAAGGTACGTGCTCCAAAACACAAAACTATCTCTCCTTATAGACACATACAAAGATGTGGCCTGCGAAATAATGATGAAAATAGGACTTTCCACTTGATTGTTGAGCTTTAATAAATAAAAGCAATGTGTTTTAGATGCTTATGATTTGGGTTTTGCATTATATGAAGACGCTTATTTGTCCAGCTACCCTTTCAATTGAACTTTCATATGAAATGCTGAGAAATAGTTTTTACTAATCACAAACAAGAAGAATAGGTTATTGCAGGTCACTACCCAAAACAATAATTTAATAGATTCAGGGCAAAGGCAAAATGACAATAATTGAGTACTTACATTTTATCAGGGTTCAATTTGAGAGATGCAACTTCAATTTAGACAGACGATTTAAAAGTTGAAGTATCAAACTGACCGGTGAGGACGTGCAATGTTGAGAACATCCCCTATCCAAATGCTAATTATACACGGAAATAAATACTCTATAAGTCGTGATTGTTGCAATATGAGCCTCATTTAATACGTTATCTATCCATCTGGCCACATATGTATGTATGCATGTAGCATCATTTAGGTGATGCAAAGTGGACATTGACAAGATATTGATATTGTTATTGTTATCGCTCGGGAGACATGACTAGATGTAATAAGCACAATGCAACATGTTTATATGTTTGTTTTTATCAAACGGTGACCGGGAGATCAAAGAAGGTTGGTCGGCTGAACCTATACGCAAGATGTCACAAATTGAGATTGAAGTACTTAAAATTTAGAATCCCAATGGAAGAAAAAGTAAGAGATATGCACGGTGAGGATTATAGGTTTATGGCACTTCCCGTTGTATCAAAATAGTAAAAGCTCACGAACATTTATTTTGAATTATTTTTATAAAATCGTACATCTGTGTTCACGTTGGTCCATGTTTAATAACCATATTGCTGTTCTTGTTCTTTCTCCACGACATAATGGTGTAACTTTGGCATTACTAGTACAGTCACAGAATAACAATTTTGGAAATGCCTTAGACCATCCAACTGATCACACTTTTTATCTCGCTGGACATCAACTCGTATTTGTAGAGGGTTCTGATATTCTATTTTCTCCAGGAGATTATAGAAATACTGCTGTCGAATTGCTAATAATGGCCCATGACATGAATTCACAATGTGCCATGCCTAGCCAAATGATTGGTTCTTCGAGCGAAATGGTCTATACAGAAGATGACAATGCTCCCTTCTCAGAACCACCCCATGCCTCAATACCATGCTTCCAATCTGGTAGCACATTTTCTCCTCTTGATGGCAATCGCATGATGGCAGAAATCCAATCCACCGTTTCAGATGTTGAGATTGAAGTCTTGTTGGCTGGTAACATCACAACACATAATACCCCACCAGATGATGTCATTTAAACTTTTAAGATCAGGGGAGTTATGACCTATTTGTCTATCAGCTTGCAGTACTAGAGACATGGAAGATATCTTTTCGGTGCACATGACCCCATTTTTTTACTTTCGAAATATCTGTAGGTGATACTAGAATCAGTATTGTCCGATTGGTGATACTAGAATCAGTACTGCAGTTACTAATTTTAGTATCACCTACAGATATTTTGAAAATAAAAATGGGGTCATGCGCACTGAAAATATATCTTCCACAATGTCTCTAATAGTGCAAGCTGACAGACAAATGATCTCCAAACAGTTTCTCTGAGAATAGGTCGTAACTCCCCTGGTCTTAAAAGTTTAAATGACATCATCCGGTGGGGTATCATCTATTGTGATGTTGCCAGCCAACAATGCTTCAATCTTATCATCTGAAATGATGGATTGGATTTCTGCCATCATGTGATTGCCATCAAGAGGAGGAAATGTGCTACCAGATTGGAAGCATGGTATTGAGGCATAGGTGATTCTGAGAAGAGAGTATTGTCATCTTCTGCATAGATCATTTGGCTCGAAGAACCAATCATTTGGCTAGGCATGGCACATTGTGAATTCATGTCATGAGCCATTATTGGCAATTTGACAGCAGTATTTCTATAATCTCCTGAAGAAAATAGAATATCAGAACCCTCTACAAATACGACGAGCTGATGTCCAACGAGATGAAAAGTGTTATCAGCTGGATGCTCTAAGGCATTTCCAAAATTGTTATTTTGTGACTGTACTAGTAATGCCAATGTTACACCATTATATCGGGGAGAAAGAACAAGAACAGCAATATGGTTATTAAACATGGACCAATGTGAGGACAGATGTACAATTTTATAAAGATAATTCTAAATGAATGGTCGTGAGCTTTTACTATTCTGATACAACAGGAAGTGCCATAAACCTATTTTGCTTACCATGCGTTGGTTGTTGTAAATATTAAATGTTTCAATCTCAATTTGTGACATCCGGGCATATAGGTTCAGCCAACCAACCTTCTTTCCTAATATGACCTCCCAGTCACCGTTTGATAAAAACGAACATATAAACACGTTGCTCTCAACATCGCACGTTCTCACCAGTCAGTTTGATACTTCAACTTTTAAATCGTTTGTTTAAATTGAAGTTGCATCTTTCAAATTGAACCCTGATAGATGTTGCATTTGCCCTGAATCTATTAAATTATTGTTTTGGATAGTGACCTGCAATAACCTATTATTCCATAACCTCGTCAACAACCAACTTGACAAGCTCCCTATGTCTGCCACAAAGTTAAATTATTAGAGTTCAGACACAGATAACATTTCTTGTATGCAGCTGGACCCTCAACCAAGTAGGAGGGGATTAGCGAGATTGTTTAGAGTCTCATGACCTTAAAACTTTGCCAATAAATCTAGCAGAAATATTTTCTTTATGCAACGTCAAAATTATTTGAAAAAGAAATCTATAAGGGCTTTTGTCGTTCGAATGATTTAAAAAAAGAAAGAAGAGTCCGGGAGCAGGAGAGCCAAAGCTGAAGTCTTACAAGTATAAAAGTGAAAAGGATACTTGGAACAGACAATTTTGATTTTTGAAGACAGATTTTGATGTCTGATCATATATAACTAGCTATTTCTCACATTTTATTGCACAGTTTTATTTTTCGATAATTCGGCCTAGAAAAAGAAAAAAAAAATTATAAATTAGTTACCCTTGATAGTTCTCCAGCTCCCATCACTCGGGGTCGTTGACTTCCCGGAGAGCCCTTCTCCACTTCTTTACTTCCTCCGGGCTGAACTTGTTCTTCTTCTGTTGCTTCAAATTCGATATGGCCTCGCTGTACAGGGCCGTCTTCAGCTTCATGTCATCGGATTTCACGTCGTAGAAGATTGGAAGCATCACCTTCTTATTTCCATCTTCTTCAGATTCAGAGATGTTCTTCATCATTTTCGCAAGCTCCCGAAGACACCAGTGATTCAAAGCATAGTTCTTAGAGAAGATGGGCATATAGATCTTCGAGTTGTCAAATGTTTGCGGAAGCTATTGGCTGCTTCTTTCCCCAGGTTAAAGCTCTTCATCATCCATGAGGATGCGGATCCCAGCATCGGTCATACCGTGGCAAAGGGTATTGGTGAATTCACGATGAGTATCGGGCCCTCTGAAACTCAGGAACACCTGATACTTGACTCCTAGTGGATTGCTGCCGCTAGCTCCTGCCTCCAAGTTCGCCATAAGGACTTATTTCCCCTGATATAAAGATAAGGTTTCACTTTGGTTCTACAAATGTAAAAAAAGAGGCCGACGAACACGAAAGGAAATTCCGCAGCAGACCAAGGTATTGACTAAGAGTTTGTTGACGAACTCGATGACATTGTTCAATTTTAATTACTAACAGCTGTAGTGGTATTATTAAAGCAAAGTCAAGACAGCTTTACAAGTAACTGATCAGATGGAGATGGAGTCATATTAGATTATAAAGTGCCGAGCCCCACAACGTGAAGTTTGCTCTTCATGGCCCTCGACGGGCGAAAGCGAGTCAGGCTAGATCTGAGCGGCAAAGGGACTCGCCTCACATTTGGAAAACCTTATCTCACGGCGACCTCGAAATTAATGCCGATGGGTTCATCTGTAGCAGGCTCGGGCGAAGGCGCACCATCTCCGGAGTGAGCCGCGACAGCCGAGGCATGTTGGTCGACGGGTTTAGAGTATAATCAAAAGATAATATTTTCACATCTAAAATGCAAAGAAGTAAATGCTTGATCCAATTTATGCAAGGAATATGTTCATTCTTAACTCAAAACATAATTAATCCATTTTATTTTGAAATATGGGTTTACAAACTCAAAGAATATATAGTATTACTCACCTAAGAAAAACCAAAAATCAACCCACAGTGGTTACTCAAACCGACGCATTTGTACTCCTATCAATTAATCAAAAAATGATATTAAAAACCAAGTAATACACAACTCTAACAAACGACTCAACTAAATCACGTTCAACCATCAACATATCGACTCCTAAGTGCTACAAAGAAGCTCGTTTATGGCATACGTTTGTTATTTACTCTTACACCTAACTCACACGCAAGACTTCGGAACTTGGTTGCAAACAAACCATACTTTGATATTGAGTTTTGTCAAAACCTACTGCTCTAAAATGTTCTAGATTACTATTTCCACAAAAATCGTAGCTTTAAAAACTCCTTCATCGAACCTTGTAATTCAAAATTTACATAACTCCAAATTTGTGCCCTACCTTTCAGAATTACTCCAATTAGACAAATAATCTACTTTAATACTTACTAGGCGTTACGATTCATAGTTGATTCAGATAGTCGAGGTGTCTAGATCGGCTACACGTGACAATTTCTTTTCTCTTTCTTCTTTTCCTCTTTCCCTCCTCGTTTTCTGCTTCAGCTTCTTCTTTTCCTTATGTGCTTCAATTGCACGAGTTCAAATAAGAAGGGAGAAAAAGAGGGTTGGGCTTGGGCTTGACTTTTTGGAGACATGGGCTGGCTGGCCCAAATATTACGCCCCCACAGGCTTGTAGCATGCAGAAAGCCGACGTTAAGCTCTAAGCTGCTCCAAGCATGTGCAGCTCCCTACAGCGCCGGTCATGGTAACTCCACCTTCGTGCAGTTAAGACTCTGGACCGCGACCATAAAGCCTAATCTACCTTCCGTATGTAATCCTCGAATTTTGTAAAATTCAGTTCAAGATTTTTACAATCAAGTCCCCTCATCGCCATCCCAACATAATTGAATGTAATTTGTCAATCGGTCATGATCAAAAGCACGACATTGGAGTAATTAATGCCACTGCAGCATAAGAAAACATATCATAGTATATGAGAAGCTATTGAAAATTTTCTTAATTGTATCTTCAATTATGTTTCCACAACTTGGTTCACTCAAATTGATTATCCTCCCTCGTGCCGACTTTTTCAGCATCACCATTTTTGTATCCTCAATTACCTTTAATCTGTTGGAATCAGTAACTATAGCTTGTTTCATAAAACTGAAAAATAGATGTCTAAAATTTTAGTACTGAATATTTAGTGTTGAAGATTTTAAATCCTGAAAATTTGAAAAATAAAGTCGTTTGATGACAATTAGAAAGTGATAGCTGAATATAATTAAAATTCTCACAAAAATGTATACCAATGATAAATATTTATAGATATTACTAATATATGAGGCAAGATGCGAATTACCATGAATTATTTTTCTATCGAATAAATTAAGTAAGCCGTCCCACATTGGAGTTCGCCCTTCCCTTAGTACACCAATGTTTGGTGTTTTGACCCGTAGTATTTGTTAGTAGTTCATGTGGTAAAAAAAAAAAAAAAAAAAAAATCCCTTACTTACCACCTTAGGTAGATTTATGATTTGATTGGGTCTTTTAGGTCAATCCAAGTTAAGTTTATCAAACAACCTTAGCCTCATTAATCGCTGAATATTCAATTTTTTAGCGACATTAGAAGGGCTTAAGAGACTTTACTATAAATTTTTTACAAGCTATAATGATTTGATTGCACAAATTATAAGTTCGAGAGCCACGCAAAGAAGTAATGGTTGGAGATTGTACACCCGTGTGATAAAATTGAAAAATAAGTGCTAAAGTTTTAAGTACTATATTTGAAGTGTTGATTACGCTAACCACCAAAAATAGGATGATATTTGAAAATCGATAGTTGAATATTATTAATCCTTTACAAACATAAGAAAATGACCATTATTGGTAGGCTTTGTAAATATATTTGGCAAGATTTCAATTATCAGTAATTATTTTTTATTTGTGCGAATTAAGTAACTCCTCCCTTTCTTACCAGATAAGTTGGAATTTTGATCAAATGTAGTCATTTAAATAAACTTTATTGAAAGTTCGCAAACGAGTTTAATCTAATCAAAGTGTTGGATTTTTAATTATATAGCACTTAATTTGGCTATTAAACAAGTCGTATGTACTTTTTCCTTGGAAAATCTCTGCAAATTCAATCACCTATTGGGTCATGCTTGTCTAAGAATATGTAATTCGACTCGGTCTCATCCAAAAGCCCTATAAAACATTGCCAAATTCCCGGTTCAACCAAAGCCTTTTTGCATTTATTAAGCAAAATGATGTCCAAGAGCAAGCTAGGGATGAGCATTAGTCCAGGGTCAACCCTAAGCAACCCTAGATTGACCCAACTTGGCTAGTCCTGGTGTGATTCCCTAGGGGACTGGGTCAATCCTTAATCCTAGGACTCTTAGACCCTGTATTATGCAAGTTGATCATCGATCTTGAGAGTTTAGGGTTTGGTCTAATCCAGATTAACCATCTACATGATATGTACTTTAAATTCTGGCAACACCTCCTCTATTTACTTTATAGTTCAATTTGTAGTGTAAATTAAAAAGTGGAAAGAAACCCAACCTTAATTCAACAAAAGAAAAAAGAAACCCTTTTCAGTCATCCCAGCCTCACTCCTCCGACTTGTCTTTCTTCACTTGCCTCACTCGCCTTGTTGCTCATCTCTATTCACTCACCTCACCACTCGCCTCGTGCGTTTGGTTTTATGGTTTATTGCTTTTAGCAAGTGTAAATTTCTTTTGTAATCTTATCTCATATTTATATTTGATACATATTGGTATTCATAATTTTGTTATTTAATATTGCATTATTGATGAATATGTATTTTGAAATAGTAAGTTAGTCATTTTAAGGAATATAAAAATGAAAAAAATAATAATCGATCGGTCCCGACTTGACCTGAAATTGGAATGGACGACCGGACTAATAGGTGCCGTCCAATTCTCAATCCTAGGCTCAACGAAGTCGGTCATTGGTTCCAAAAATTGAGGACCAATCATGTAAGGTTGCTCACCTCTAGTGCGAACTGCCTGGTTTTTAGCTCGTTGCACATCCAACGCGCCCTGGAAATTTTCAAAGCCGGAACCATGAAGCATTTTCCAGGAAAATTAACAGGACTTGATCTTCGCGGAAATTTATCAGTGTCGGTCCCGCCACTATCTATATGTCGGTCTCTTCTTCTCTCTCTCTCCCACGCAACGACGACCAGTCCAAACTGCATTGTGGGACTGAGATGTCATTTGCGCAGGCGCTTTTCTACGAACCGGACAAATATCGAATCTTGAAAAGTCAACTAAAGAAACAAGGTCGAACTTACCATATACTAATAAAGAGATAACATCAATGATAGACGCATGGAATTTGCCCTTTTATTTTGTTTGTGTAGGTCGAGTATATTAGCAAGTTTATAATTATGGAAAGAGAAAATTTTGTGATTTTCTTGTTAAGAGAAGAGATAGATTTCATGTAGCACAAAAAGAAAAATTATAAAAAGGAATTCCTCCGAACAAAAATGAGAACCCATATGGCAATTATATATTTGGTTAATACTATGAAGAACTCTAAACTGATACACATATGACAAATTTATCACAAACTATTTTTGTATAAAAAAAATCCCAAATTAGTAATACTATGACAAATTTACCCTTTGTGAGTTTTCATTTAATTTTCCTGTCAAATTGCTAAATTTGATAACGTATGACGGTCGACAGATATACTAGTTTGGGGTTTTACTATTCGTTTATCATGGGTATACTAGTTTATAACTTTTCATGATATTAATTCAATTTAATGGGAAGTAATGAAGAGTAAAATTGTCAAAAATGTACTAGTTTAGAGTTTTTTGTATTAATAAATTAGAAAATTAGGGGATAAATTCATTATAAGTCCTAAAAATTATTACAAAGTGCAATTGAGTCTTTGAACTTTCGTAGAGTATAATAAATCCTAAAACTTGTCAAATTTGTACAATCAAATCCTTCTATAAATACTGTCAATTTTTATAATAGAAAATGCTGACGTTGCATTTTTATATTAATTTATCTTTCCTAGTTATCATTTTTTATTATTGTCTTCTCTAAATCTTATTTAAATTTAATTAAAAACTCAAAAAGGCCCAAATTTTATTTTTAAAAAACTAGGAAAAAAAAGAAAAACAATGACAGGGGCCTCTCTAATGAGGCATCGCCGCCATCGCCCATTATCAAAGGGGCCTGCAGATGTCGCCAACCTTGGGCGAGCATGACCAACTTCGCCCAGCCCGAGGCTAGGGGAGCAAGGCTCAACTCAAATTGGGTACTTAGATTTAGGCAATGCTGACTCTCACCTAGAGTCAGCGACCTTCCTAGCCCCAAGCAAGCCATCGTCACCCAAATTTGGGCTCCTTCAACCCAAATCTAGGCAAGTCTTGCCAACCTTCCCCTAGGCCAACGAGGCCTTGCTTGGCCTAGAGAGGGTCATCAACTCTTGCTGACCCTAGTCGGCAAGGGTTGCTAGCCTCAGGTGACAGTCAATGTTGCCTTAGGTGAGGTGGCTAACTTGCCAACCTTGGGTGAGGCCTCACTAGCCCTAAGGCCGAGCTAGCTAGCCTCGCCTCGAGCCAATGACCTCCGTCACCCCTTCAGCGACAAGTGGTGACAGAGCCCCATAAGAAATTCCCTACCTTTTTATTTTTCTTTTCAGTTTATTTATTTGTCAAATAAAATTTTAGCCTTTTTTAGTTTCTTTTATTTAAATTTAAATAATATTAAAGAAAATAATTACAAATGACAAGTAGGAGAGAGAAATTAATTAAAAATGTCAAGTTAGTATTTTCTATTAGCCAAATTGATGTCATTAACGAAAAAATTTGATAACACAAATTTAATAAGTTTTAGGATTTAATAGCAGTTTTTTTATAATTCAATGACACTTTCACGATATATTTTATGACTTTTAGTACATTTGTCCCAAAAATTAATTTGTACCAGTTTAAGGTTTATTGGGGTATTAACTCTTATATATTTCATAATTACCGATGGAATATACTAGTTATTACATCTTCTATAGGATGATGGGTACAATTTCGATTTTCGATATTTTCGCATCATCCATCACACGTCATCCACCGCACTATGAAAAACGCGTCAGAGGATTGATGTGAGCTCCAAGGTCTTCGCAACGTATGACAGAAACGAAAGCTCCAGGGTCTTGGCAACGTACGACCGAAAGCGAAGCTGCCTGAGGCGTCGACAAAAGCGAATCTAGTGGACCCCAACTCCAGCCCCTTGGTTTGCTCGAATCCACGCGCATTGAATTTTTTTATTTTCTTTTTCCTCTTTTTTTATAATATCTATCTCCACTGGAGTTGGCTCTCTTAGTCAACCAAGAAAGCACTTTTTCAATTTATTGTCGTTGAACTTTATGCGCGCAATTCCATTGGTCACAATTACATTTCTAATTCTAAAGAATATTTAATTTTATGGAATACTTGATTTTCGTTCACACTTATTAAACCACGCGCATTTGTGTCCTTTAGTACCAGTGACCGTTAAGTAAAATAATCCTTTTAGTAATATATGAGATAGAAAATATATTGTATATTGTCATTTTGCTTAAAAGTAAAAAGTTTGGCATTATCATAATCAAATTGTAAAGTAATCTTATCTTGACTTGTCATCAATAAGAAAAACTTATATAATAAATCAAGCAACAATAAATCATTTAAAAATCATCAATTGGATGGAGAGCCATATTAATTATTAATTTCCCTCCAACATTCCTATAATGCGCGTATATTTTCTTAGTAAATAACTATAACACATTTATCTCCTTTATTATTTATGAGTTGTAGTCACTATGATTAGAAGCATTTAATTGATTTTTCTTTTTTTACTTGCTCAAAGCCTTACATGGAAAATAACTAATATTTGAGCATGTGATCAATTGACGAAAGACCAATGTGAAAGGATTTATCTTAAGACTTCCTTTATTTCTTAGAAAATAAATGATTTTGATTTTCTAAAAATGATTATTTGCATCATTTAAAATAATTAGTTAATGAACACGTTTCCATTACTCATAAAAATTTATATTTAAATATTTTTATAAACAATTGAAATATTTTTCATTTATCGTTTTTGTAATCAATATAAATGATTCTTATTAAAAAATTATTTATTTGTTGCGAAATAAATGGAGTTTAGATTTTGGTTGATGGCAAAAAAATAGCTCAATTATTTATAAGCAAAAGGCGGATAAAAGCAATAAAAAGACAAAAGAAGAAAGAAGGAGAGGAGGAGGAAGAAGAAGAAGAAGAAGAAAATCGTACGGGCAGATCCAAAAGATTAAGTGGGACAAATTGCTAGAATCTTAGAAAAGAAAAGACATAATTCTAAAACCGGCCACTTTCCCGGTCGCTTTCCCAGAAATGTTCTTCCCTCTTCTCGGAAAATGACGAGCCTACTCTTTTTTTTTTGGGTCGGATACGAGCCTACTCCTTCAGACAGTACAGAAGAGAACGCACTCCCGTGATTGCGAACTCATTACTTTGAGTTTGAGCTTGAGTTCGTGCATCGACTGTTCATCTCCTCCTCCATTTCTGGGCTACTTTTGTACCCTTTCGTTCAGCAACCCAAATCCTTCCAAATTCAGACACTTTCGCAGTTCTTGAAAAGCTCCACAAAAGGAAAGGAAATCATGTCGGCGCAGAAGAGAGGTTTGCCTTCCACTTCTTCAGGTCAAGCAAGTCTGCTCAAGAGGCTGCGCGCCGCTCGAACGAAGTAAGTTCGCTTCTCTCTCTCTCTCTCTCTCTCTCTCTCTCTCTCTCTCTCTCTCTCTCGACGTTTTGATGCTTGCTTGATTATCTGATGATCATGTAAGTTTAGGTTTACTTGAGGGATATTCAATAAAGGGTTCTTGAGTTGAAGATTCTTGGAATGAGAAATATGGGAAAGCCTTCACCGCAGTATAACATTAATGATCTTTTGCCTCGTGACAGTTCTAAATCGCATTCGTTCAGTTTTTTTTTTGGGTTTGTGGGTTTCTGCTGTGGCTTTAATGCGAAGTATTAAAGACTTCAAAGGTTGCCGTCTCGATTCTGTTATGCAATTTCGCATGGACTAATTGCAGTATTTTTTTTTCCTTATTTGAATTGGACTCTGTTGGACACATTTACCTAGCAAGTGAGCTGTTATTGTTATTGCGTTATTTTGCTGTCCTGTTTGCCTAATTTTACCATCTTGATTGTACTTTCGTGCGGATCTAATCTTCACACAGTCAAACATGGCATCGGTCTGCGAGGAATCTTGTGCCCAGGAGCTGGTTGACCGAGGAGGATGTCCGGAGAGTGGTAAGATAAGAGTAAAGTAGGCAACATGGACATACAAAATACAGTCTTTGTTGTACTTCAATTGCTGATCTCTTCAATTAGAAGTGGAAGTGGTTGGATGCATTTCTGACCTTCTGGTCAGCTTCTAGATAAAAAAATCGCATGAGAAACTGCTGCGAGATTTGTAGAGAATTATCGTTTGAGTAGTAAAAATGACCCCCTGACTGTTCCAGGCTTCTCCTGTGAAGTAATACCAATAAGAACATAATTTAGGCTTTTTCATGTTGTTTTGGACAGTATGGATCACGACAAGATCCAAATTTTCAATGAAGTGGCTTGGACATTATTGTTTCCTTGAATCATGGAAAAGTGGTCAATGACAATTTGCATGTAGGAGGACAGCGAATATACTTGTGATGTGAAACTTGAATGAGATGAATACTTGACAGATTGCAATGTAGTTCTTCACTATTGCTCTTTGCTGGACAGGTTAGGGAAGAGCTGGAGCATGCTAAAAAATCTCACTCGGCCGAATATTGTCAAAGGTGAATATATTTCATTTGGTTTCATTTGGTTTGTTGGCTGTAGCTTATCTGCATCAATTAATTCCTCTAGTAGAATTTCCACGTGTATTGTCTCGCCAACTAAAAATATCATTGAGTGTCATAAGCCATCAATCCATGATTCTGTTCAGCAAAGTGTAATATTTGCACATACATTTTTTTGTTAAACACTGAAAGGGCGGTGCATTTGGAGATTGCTGCTAATCGACTTTACTTGCTTCTGCCATCGAATGTACTAAATAAATATGTATTACAGCTTTATGTTAACTTTTCGTGTTGCCTTAGATTAAGGGAATGTCTTTGATGAGTTGGTCTCTATCTTTTTATACTGTAATTAGGTCTGACATTCAGTTGTACTAGTAACTGAAATGCTACATATGGATATTTGTCTCTTTGTTATGAAAAAGTCCACAAGACAGCAGTTGCTCACGCTGTCTATTTTTCATGGTGTAGTTGCACTGGGACTGCTCTCGAAGGTGCAGTGCGCTCACTGGAGAATGCTGTTCAGAAACTGGTAAGTTAAACTGAGTTTGTAAAATTTCCACTCCGTCTCAGACATATTTATATCTCCTTCAACACTTTAGATATGAGTTATTTATCTGCATGTCATGAAGAGATTGGGTAAACTTATTGACCTATAAAGTTAGTCACTAGCTAAGATACCACAGTTTGAACAGCATTTATGTAGCACAAACTTCGTAGAATTTCTTCTTCTTTTTTCAGTATATAATTCATCTTATCAGACATCCTGTGGAAAAGAAAAACATGGGAGGACTCCATCCCATACAAATCCATTACAGCATTAATGTCCATCGAGGTGCCAAACCTTCCCATTGAACTCTTGGAGTACATCAGCCTGTTATCGTAGAGTGCCTTTTATCCATTGAATGACGACCCTTCCATTCAGCACCATCGGCCCACGAAGGCCGACTTTTGTCCCTGCTCAATGGGAAGAAAGGGAGATCCTTTTGAACAACTTGTTATAATAGAAAACCTTATATCTTTAAATTAATTCATCAAGTTGACTTTCAATCTAATGACACCACACACCAAATGATAACATGCCATCATAGTCTCCTGCTTCTACACTTCTGGTAACAACAGCATAATATTACCTAGAATAACAAGATGCAAACTCAAAACCATGCCCCCAGATTAGAGCAATGTTAGTCAACATGACCTTGCCAATTTCTACACAAACAGTTGACATCACAGTACGTTCCCAGGACATGGCAAGTTTGAGGGGTTACATATTTATTCTTCACTAAGTTCCTCTCTCTCCATAGATAATAAATTGTAGTATTCTGGGCTAATGTCCTCATTAATAACTTCAAACTATTCCCCTTCATGTTCTACAAGACCCAAGTAAATTCATCTTTCCAATCAAATGTAGATCTAGGACATGAGAGTGGCTGTAAGACTTGTTCCCAAAATCTGCTTTGAGAATACATACTCAAAGAACAAGTGCATTCAAGATTATTCATATTGTATGCATAACACACAAGCGCTATCATTGTCCCACCAAGTTTTCATCCTGTCCAATGTGGGCAACCTATAATGAATTGCCAGCCAAGATATAAAGCCATATGTTGGCACATCAGGCTTATACCGTACAAGCCTAAGCCAAGTCAATTTGCTCCGACATACCTCACTAGCTTCCAAGCCTCCTTTACAGGGTTTGGAGCAATCAATCCACACAAAGCCATCTGAGTTCAAGCAAATCATCAGACCTCGCTGAAGGCCACCTCCATTCATTTGCCTTAATAACATCTGCAACTGTGGCTTTGTCACCTAAAGCTGAATCATAACATTCTTAAACACACGATAAAGCTTTTCAGGGACACGAAATGAAAGGCGAAAATGAAAATGCTTAGGATTGTTCATATTAGCTATATAGACAACTGCTGTTTGGTAAACACTGTGATTTCAAAAGTGGCTGAAGAACTTAGCTCATTCAGTAACTTGATATTTAGGAGGAACACAGAATAGGTTTTCCAACTATTTTGATGGAATGGATTGGTTTTGATCCCTTCTGCTTAAATTTTTTATTTCTCCAACTTTGGTAATTCTGCTGTTGGTGGTATTAAACAGGAGGAAGCAGCGGAGCCTGCAAACGGTCACTCTCCCCACCACAGAAGGTATGAATGCACTTCCCACCATGATGTCGTTGAGAAAGGCTTTCAGTGTAATATTGACTGGCTATGCATCATTGGTTTGGAGTAATAACTGTCCTACCTACCACTGCCACCCTGCAGCAAGCAGTCAAGAGTCTAGTGAGTGTTGGGCCACAATGACTTGGTCGTCCACCAAAGTAGTAATGCTTCAATTTAGAACATAACTTTTGTAGCTTGAGAGCAGTGAACCATTTTATTTTATTTTTCTAAAAGTTTGCGCTATTAAACTCTCTCAGACAAGTGATCTATTTATCCTTGTAGTTTCTTCCGCCAGTAAGATTTGCCCAAGTGTTTGTTAGTTAGACTCTCTTTATCGTTTCTTTTTTAATTTTGTTCCTGCATACCTGTTCCTATTTCTAATGGTTGCTTTCTGGAGAGAATGCAGGGCTAATGCTAAATCTACAGCAAAGAGTGATGCCAGAAACTTAAAGCTTCAACTTCAGGATAAGCTGTCACTTCCACTATTTACTGGAAAGAAAATAGAAGGAAAGGAGGGTGCTCCCATTCGCGTTGCCTTGATTGATACAGTTACAGGAGATGTCATTACATCAGGCCCGGAATCCTCCATTAAGTTGGACGTAGTCGTGCTTGAAGGTGACTTCAACAAGGAAGATCAGGACAACTGGGCTCAGGAAGAGTTTGAGAAGTACATGGCTAAAGAACGTGCAGGAAAGGGGTCGCTTTTGACAGGACATCTCCTTGTGACGCTCAAGAAAGGTGTTGGGGAGCTGGGTGATATGATATTTACTGACAATTCCAGCTGGAATAGGAGTAAAAGATTCAGGATAGGGCTTAAGGTGGCATCGGGTTATTGTTGGAACACACGAATCCGAGAAGCAGTAACAGATGACTTCCGTGTCAAAGAACATAGAGGAGAATGTAGGTCCTTTGTAGTCTTTAAACAGTACATAAACCTTGTCCCTCGTGACTGTCCATAAACATGTTTTTGGACATCCACAGTCTTCAGTTTTTTAATCGAGAGATTAATTTCATACGGACCTTTACATTTCAAATGGAAATTCGGATAAATAAGTGATGCTTGGATTCTTTGTTATTAGCAAATGTTTGAATCAGTTTCAGGAGAGAGTTCGCACACCTGTCACAAGTTTGCTTCTTCTTGTTTTTCTTATGGTGACTGGGACCTACATTCTCTTCATTTTACAGCATCCCAGAAAAATTATCCACCTAAATCTGATGATGAGGTCTGGAGGTTGGAGAAGATTGCCAAAGATGGGAAATGTCACGAAAAACTGGTGAAAGTCGGATTACATAAAGTGGAGGACTTTCTTCTTCAACTGTTTACAGACTCCGACAAGTTGAGAGAGGTAAGCACTTAGTTGATGATTCTCTATTATGTTTGATTGACTACAAAAAATTTAAGTCTTTTGTGTTCACTAATCATAGATTCTTGGGAAGAGCATAATACCGAAGAGCTGGGATTGCCTAGTTCGTCATGCAAAGACTTGCCAAATAAGTCGGATACTTTATTTGTACTATCTTGATAGCATGAGGAAGCGTGGTGCTATATTTGACGCTGATGGTAAACTGATCGGCCTAATCAAAGACAGGGTATATGTCGCTACTAATCAACTTTCTGCCCAAGAGAAGGTAAGGGACTAGTTCCTACTGTGTTTTGTCAATCCAGTTCATACGCTATCCACCATCATGCTGAGTTCATAAACTATGTCCAATATTATCTATGTAATCAGTAATTTGATGTTTACCCGTAGCTATGGAAACTTCAAACGAGGAGTTGGTTGGACATCTGGATGCTTTTTTTATTTTTTTAAATATTTTTGATATCAGTAAAAGTAAAATGAAGTCTATTTTGGTCAAGGTGCATAAAAATGTAAGAGGTAGAGCGTCCCTTTACCAAAAAATTAAACCTTCTCAGTCAAATGTTGTATTGGCTATTATATGGAGACTTTCTACCTTCATCTTTTTGAATTGTTAGCTCTATTTGTAATGCCGGGGGATGCCCCTAAGTTTATGTACTTCATATGCTCTATGATACCTACATTCTCAACCTAAAAAAACTAATAATGAAGTCCCTGAGGGGGGACTAAAAAGAAACTCTTTAGATCCATAATAGAGACTTCCTATTTAAAGAGTGATTTTGTGTTTTCGCTCTCTTCAATGCAAAGTAAGAAATGGTGACTGTGTCAATCGAAGTGGTCCTCTGTACTCCGTCGTTAAATTTGCACCAGGAAAACATGAGTAAATTGAAGAGCACTCTCAACGTTTGATTTGGTGACATCCATAAAAATCTGAGACACTCGTCATCAGTTTGTAGTTTGAACAATTAACACATTCGCCTAGCAACTATTACTTTCCAAGTTTAAAACTATGAAGATCTTAATTACTTGCACAATACAAGTTGAAGCGTGTTTTATTTCTTCACTGGTCCTCTCTAGATCTTTGCATCTTTACCCTGAAGAGCCTTGCCTTTATTGCACCTTCCATGACATCTTTCGAGCACCTGACCTTTATGCGGTGGAGAAATGGGGTGGAGATAGGCGTGAAATGAATTGAGGTTTTTTCAATGGTTTTTTTGCTCTTTCTCTTTGCTGTACTTGTGTACTTACTCTGAATACGTTCATGGGAATGCAACGTTACTTGCCGATAAAAGAACTTGAAGTCAGAGCGTGTACTTTAGTGGAGATAAATACTTCCATTAGTCAACTTGAGTGATATGCGGAGTGATTTTCTTCCAGGAACATGGAGATACAATCGTGAAAAAGGCCTTTGATAACTCGAATGATGTTATGAAGCTCAATGGTGATACCTTTTCTCCTTCAATGCAAATGAAAAGCTCGAGCTGCATTTTTGAAGGACAAATTGAAAATCTCACCCCTGTTCAACGAAATTTGGCTTCACAAATTTGTGTCGCTCCAAGTGGTCCAGAAGCTCCACTGGCAAATGTGAGCTTCACTGCTAAAGGTATGTGCTCTAAAGAATACATATCTCTCCTTTTAAGCTCATACAAAGATGCGGCCTGTGAAATAGTGATGAAAATGGGACTTTCCGCTTGATTGCCGAGCTTCAATAATTAAAAGCAATGTTTTTCAAGTCCTTATGATATGGGGTCCACATAATATGGAGACGTTTACCTGTCAAGCTAACCTTCAATTGAACTTGCATCCAAGGAGATTTTACTTATTTTGTTTCCTCTTTGGAACTGACTCTAAGTTATATGTAGAGGATTCCATTCGTAAGTTAGGCTTTAGTGTGTTTTTAGATGCAACCAAAAATGCTCATGAACAACTGCACTTATGTGATGCTAAATGGATATTGACTATAAGTAGGTAAATATGAACAGATCTAATAAGCACACTGGCAACGTGTTTATATATTCAATTTTATCAAATGGTGACTGGAAGATCATATTAGAAAAAAGAAGGTTGGTTAAACTCAAAAATTGAAAATTGAGATATACTAAGTTCAATATGTGAAGGGAAAGGGCCTTGTCAGTTGAAGCACGTAAGGATTACAAAGACCAGTGGCAAGAAAATTTAAAGAGACGTGCAGGGTAAGTAAAAAAATTAGTAGCACTTTCCTTGATATCTGAATAGTAAAAGCTCATAACAATTCACAAGATTTTTAATAAGCTCATGCCCCGTGCTCCCATTGGCTTATGTTTACTAACCACATTAATGTTCTAGTTCTTTCTCCTGGACATAATGGTGTAACTGTTTTGGCATTGACAGGACAATCGCAAAATACCAATTTTGGAAATGCCAAGGAGTTTCCAGTTGATGAAAGTGTTCTTCTAACTGCAAAACGGGCTATCTTTGCTGACCAAAACGCCAATTTTGGAAATGCCATGGATTTTTTATTTGATGACGGTTTTCCCCCCGCTTCACCTGCGCCCATATCTGCAGACCAAAATGCCATGATGTTTTTAGCCGATCAGCCCATACCTGCAGACAACTTGAATGTTCTGTTTCCTCCAGGAAATAATACTACTGTTGGATTGCCAAAACAGTCCCATGATATCAATTTACAATATGTGATCGGTAGCCCAAGGGGCTATATAGTAAATGAGCATGTTCTGCCCTCTGGAGCAACCTATGCCTCATTATCAAGCTTCAAATCTAGCAGTAGACTTCCTCCGCTCGAAGGCATTCACGGAATGGCAGATCGATCACCCGATTATGGTACTGCCAACAGGTTGGCCGGTATTCAGAACCCACCAGATGATGACATGTTCTTTCAGACCTCGCCATATTCTGCTAATAGAAATGCTTGGTCACGCTGGATGAAGATATTTGTAGTGCTCAAGTGGTTTTGCCACATTAGGAAAAGACGTGCCAGAGTTTGCAGTTAGATGAACCGCTGATTGAGGTCCAGGCTTGGCTTGATTGTTCTTACCGTCACATCAGTTAAGATGATTCTCCATTTACTGTAATATAGAATTGATGGTTTATTTTTTCTTAGATGAGGACATGCCAGTTACTTATCTATATGGGACCCTGTTCATAGATAATGCTTTTCATTTGGGTATAGATCAGCTTTGGTTAACATCTTGTTAAGCAACTAGCTTTTTCTTCAGAAAGTGTCTCTTCTTCAGTTCTCTCGATATCTTTCTTCAAAGTTCTCTAATTTTTCACTTGTTGGGAATGGTAGGTATATCATTGAAAGAGAGCAGTTGGTTTCTACACTTACCATGCATGGAATTGACCACGTCCATCGAGTCCCAAGAATCAAGTCTTGCCTAGGCAATAGAGCTATTTCTCAGACAACATACACTGTTAAATTGTTATGCTAAGTTCCCTCGATATTCTCCATTTATTCAGACTGTTTGTTTAATTATGATGATGAGTTACAAATCATAATTAGTTAGTTCTACTACTACTGAAAAAGTATTAGAAAAAATGTATGAAAAAATTTAACCTTTCCAGTCAAATGTTGTATTGGCTGCTATGTGGATACTTTTTACCTAAATCTTTTTGAATTATTAGCTTTATTTGTAATGCCGAGGGATGCTCCTAAGCTGTTGTACTTCATATGCTCTATAATACTTGCATTTTTCTATCCCAAAAAAACAGAAATAGCAGAAATAAATCGACTATACAACGGATATAAATAGAGGATTTAGCCAAACGTTTTTTGTGTGACAGACACAAATAGTCTTCTTTTTTTTTCTTTTTTGTCCTTCTGTTCTCATTTTCTCGGTCCTTGAAAACTTTAATTGTAATTTCTCCGAAATGAGATTTTGTAAGATGGCTCACGGATAGTTCAATTTAGTTGGGGGTTTGCACTAGATTTTGATCCTTCTAATATAGGATTGAGTCTAAATCTTTTATTTTAGGTGTCTCATTTCCCAAGTCTTTTTGGGCACGTATGATAATCATTTTATTCTATTCTATAACTATTTTTCTATTCCATAAATAAGTTTGGAATATAAATCCATTTAATAACGCAATTTCATTTTTCAATTTTCGGAACAAATTTTTAGTCCAAAAATGAGAAGTAAAATTTTTTACGTCTTTATTTATAGAACTGAAATGACAAATAAAAACTTTTCTCATCACTCATCCTCTCTACTAGCCAGCCACCCACCTGCCATTACTTGCCACTACCACTTGCTGCCGACATTCGCCACTACCGGGAAGGAGAAATTTTGTATTCTTATCATACGAATTTTTATTTCGGAAGCAAAAATTTTGTGTTGTTATCAAACGCGTATATGTACTTCAAAAACTCATCCAAAAAAGGAAATAGAATAATCTATTTTTGTTCTAAAAAATCAATTTCTAACTAAAATGGTTATTATCCGCGCCTTTTATGTCCTGAACTATTTACAGTTTGCCTTCATAAAGCCAAAAATAGAGTAGTGTTTGCCTTCCATCGTACAAGGACCAATCATGCTTCGCATGCGGTCTTTGGAATGATACTTTCATGGTAATACAAGAAAACTCGGTCTTCCTATTCCTCACTTGCACTCTCTTTCCTGTGTGCAACATCTACTTGAGATTACTTTTAGTCAAAACAGATTTATGAATATTTACACGAGTAAGATTTGACCTCTCAAACTAGTAATGATTTTTTTTCTTGCCAAATGAAAGTTTATTAGTCATAGTCAGCATTTCCGGTATCTAATCTAATACTGTGATAGTAAAGTGGTGCTCTATTTAGAAACCATTGTAGTGACACGTGGCCTTCTCCTAAGTCAACACCTACCCATTTCATTTTTTTTTTTCGTCTTCTGTCTCTTTTCGGGACGTCGATTGCAATGCTCTCTCTCTCATACACGCTATGCTTGTAAAACTATAAGGAGTTCCACATAAATCACACTATAAGATTGAGAGTATCCACGGTGGTTCATCTCATGGCGCGACGTGGTGCATTATGATGGGCATAGGTCACAAAATTGCCAAAGTTGGATTTCAAGAAACTTTTGCTGGGGATGGTGTCCTATTTTACAACAAAAGTTTGGATATTTATAATGAAAATTTATCATAAGTATACCAATTTAGAAGTTTTGGTGTTCAAACAATTAATTTGGACTAAATTTATCACAAGTGTAAATTTTTCTTGGTATTAACCCTTCCAAAATTTAAGTTTTGGTGGGAAAATCTTTTCCTTCCATTAACTAAGAAAATAGTTTGCGTTAACTCATGTTCCTAAACAATCTAAACAATCTAAACATAAAATAAATAAAAAATGAGGAAAATATTTTTGAGAAAATATTTTTCGCAGAATAGACAGAGCCTAAGTATTGAAAATTTACTTATTATATTTTATTTTAAGTGTTGAATATGTTAAGTTCTAAAAGTAGGAACCAAAGGTTTGATGATAATTGAAAATCGATAGTTGAATATGATGAATCCTTAACCAACATTGAAAAATGACCATTATCGATAGGTTCTATTATTATATCCAAAAAGATTTGATTAGCATAAATTATTTTCTATTCAAACGAATCAAGTCACTTATCATTTACTTGCCGGATAAAATGGATTTTTGACTTAATGCATTCATTTAAGTCAATTTCATTTAAAGCTAAAAAAATAAGTTGAATCTTATTAAAGTATTGGATGTTTAATTGAGGTTAATACCACAAAAAAAAAAATCCTAAATTGATGCAATTATGATAAATTTACTCCAAACTAATTTTTTTTATCCCAAAAAGTCACAAACTGATACATATGTGACAAATTTACCCATATGTGACAAATTTACCCAAAATTAAATTTTGGACAACCAAAACCGGTGCATTTGTCACAAATTTACTCTCTATTAATTTTCACTAAATTAGATTAATATTACAAAAAATCACAAATTAGTACACATGTAACAAATTGCGAGTAAAACCCCAAATTAATATACTTGTCAACTATCATGTGTCATTTAATTGAGCAATTCGATGGTAAAATTCAATAGAAATTAATGAATGATAAATTTATCACATGTGTATCAATTTGGGATTTTTTGTAGTCAAAAAATTATTTTTGAGTAAATATGTCACAAATATATCAATTTGAGATTTTTTGTGATATTAACTCTCTTTATTAATAAATAAGCTTGATAGTTTTTATCTTTGAAATTCCCTCATGAGTCCAATCACCTACCAATTTAGGCTTGCCTAGGAATGCATAGTTTGATCCCGTCCGATCCAAAAGGCCTATAAATCATTGCCAGAAGTAGAAGACTACGAGTTACTTGGCAACCATACATGCTGGTTTTTTGGCTCGTTGTGTATGTCTGACGAGGCGTGACATCATATGAAAGCCGAAAAATTCAAAAATTATGCAGCATTTTGGGAAAATTACCCGGACCTAATTTTCCTGGAAAATTACCCCTGTCAGCCTGTCCGTCACGCCACTCTCTCTCTCTCTCTCTCTCTCTCTCTCTCTGCGACACAAACGTGCGCGTACACGTGACGACGACAACAACCAGTCCAAACTTGGGAGGAGAATCGAGTTGGTGAGAGACAAAATTTGACCGTCACGATGACAACACAAAAAAGAGCGATGGATGGAAGAAAATTCGATTGTCGTGCTACTGCCATGTGCTGCGAAATTGATACAACATCCGCATCATTACGCCATTTTTGGGTTCATCCCTATCATTACACTTTCAGATTTTGCACTTGAGGAAACTTAGTCGAGTCGCATAAAAAAGTGATATGGGATGCAACTCTATCTTATATTACTTGAGTAACGGTGATATTAAATGGGATTTCACAGAATTTCTCGTTTTTTTATCGGTATGCCTCAAAATAAAGAGTCTTGAATACTATAAAAGAAGCACCTATACCTAATAGGATTAAGTGAATATCCAAATTTGTGGTCATTTTATTTATATCTGTAGTGGACATAGTGATGGCCTCATTAATTAGCAGCATTAGATTCGATGAATGTTCATCTATGGTTCTACCGAAATAAGCAAACATAGTGCTTAAAGGGTGGTCATTTTCTCTTGTTATCTGTATTGTTCTTCAGACACCGAAGACGGCGGGATTGATTGGCCATGAGGTGAATGAGGGCTCGAATTTTGTGTCTGACAGGCAAGCACAGCTTGCTTGTTTGTTGGACTTCTTGTGTGTATTAGACATGCTTACACTTCTGCTGTACAACTATTGTATTGTACAACTTTACGATGTGTAGTTGTAACTAGTATAAAAAACGATAGTACATATAAATTTATAATCTTATGATGCTTCACCCATAATCAAATTTAAATTATCCAATTGTATAGTCAGTTAAGGAGTTAGAAATCCGGCTTATGGAGAGCGAGATTTCTAACATATTTGAGTTTGACTTTTGATCTTGAGTTTTGGTAACAATAGTATAAGTAATAACAACTTAATCAATTAATTGATAAGAAAAACAAAAAACCGAGATATTCATGAAAAGTTAATATATTCAATCAAAACGTGATATATTAAGACTGTGTGTTTGTGTAAAAAATGAAAAACCTGAACTTGGAATTTAATAAAAAGGATGCATTGATTTTTTTTTTTAAAGAAAAATGTAAATGTCTTAAGAGTTTACTAGGGGACGACTCAACTATGATTACATTGATTAAGCACGTGGACCGCACGTGCAATCATTACTAGTTTCAAGACAACATGAGATAAAGTTTTGCGAGGTAGCATATTTACATTCATACCCGCGCGCGTTTGAGCTTCTTCAACATAGTGGCCGACATAAATCCTCCAACGACATAGGAGCATGCATTTAAGTAACATTTCTCAGAAACTTCCTATGATCCACAGCCACCACGTCACATAAACTATTCTTTCCAAGTAAATACAGTAAGACAACATCGTCCCAGTTCACATCAAAATTTATTCGAGGAGGAATTTTAGTTCACATTTTCGTTTATGGTAGGAGTAATTTCAGTGATTCGTCTCTCTATTGAAATACAATCAAGATGGTATTTTATATGTCCAAGTTGGCTGTTTTATTCATCTTACAGTTCCCGGCGCAGAATTCCTCTCGAACCTGTTCCATCCTTTTTCTTTTTTTCTTTTTTCGGTCAGAACCTGTTTCATCCTTGATTGAACTTCCCTCGAGTAAAGTTAAAACTGACACGGTTTTCAAACAATTAAACAAGAATTGGAACTTTAAATGGGAAGAGTGAACTTACTTGATTGGAGCGACGCACGGCCTCTTGGGCTGACTAGGTGGAAGCCAAAGCTCTCTTTTGCCGTGATCTTTCTTCTTCTTTTTGGTCGAGTTTACGGTGTGTATTTTTTGGGAGAATTACCAAAAATGTTTTAAATATATTGAACAAAAATCAATTTAGTTTTAATTTTTTTTAATTTGATCAATTTAACTTTAAACATTTTCAATAATTTGCGAATGTATTCCTTCCGATAAATTTTGGCTAATAATTACTAATGTGGATGCTGATTATCCTACATAGCACGGCTGACATAGACTTTTTTATGTTTTTTTCAAGTTTTCTGAATTTTTTTTTGTAATTTTTTTTTCCATCTTCACTTTTAAGTTCTCTAAATTTATAATTTTTTCTTTTAGTTCTCCTTTTTCCCATTGACCATAGGCTAGAATTGCGATAATCTTGCTAGACTTGGCAAGGCTTGAGCTCACTGGCACTCGTTTGTGGGCTGGTGAGGGAGGAAAAAAGAACAAAAAAGAAGAAAAGGAAGAGGAAAAGACTTGGATTCCCCACGATGGTTACGGATAGAGCGACTGGATCCCAACCAACCAGTCATATTCATAGTCTCGCCTGGAATATTCGTGGAAGGGGCCCGAAGCATATCATGACATAAAAATGAGGGTCTTAAAGAACCAAACATTTGGAACAGACGGGCATCGAGTAGCCGCCATTCTTGAAGTCGTAAAACCATTGTGGGCCAGGGAGCCAATCCAATTAAATAGTCTAATGTGTATCTTAGGATTAAAGGGAAGAATCATCCAAAGATGCGGTGGCACCTGCCAATTCCACCTAAAGTGCCTCCCTTGGGTCCGGATGGCGGGGATTCCATGAAGGGTCGCTGGATGCTATCCCCGCCCGGTATCTTCTTCTTCCTCCTCCGCCGTTCAAGCCGGCGGACCTGAGGGTGAAGAAACAGTGGAGGAAATAAGATGAACAGTGGAGGAATAGGAAAGAAAGTAAAAAGAAAATAGATAAAAGAAAGAAAGAAAAAGAAAATTAAGAAAGTAAGTCAAAATTATGTCATTTCATTTAAAGTAGAGGTAACCACTAAGATTGCCCTAGTGGTCACCCTTCTTATTTAGGGAAATGGGAGGTGAGGAGTTTAATTTCCCATCTTCTCAAGAAGTTAAGGTAAGGACACTTGAGTAAGGGAGGAGGTCTCATAACCTGCACACATCACATAGCATACACGGTGGCTTATAAAATAGATATGAGATAGGACCAAAAAAAAAATTAAGGTAGGGGTGTTAGAATCAAATTGGAAAATTGAATAGAAACTAGAACTAAACTAAATTTTCGTGCATTTTTCATTCGGTTTAGGTTTCAGTTCAGATTATGAAAAAATAATAATTTTTTATTTTTTTTCTGGTTTGGTTTCATTAATCAAATTGAGCTGAAAAATGTCAATCTTTTTAATATTACAATTTGCACAATATCTCTCCTTTTTTACTAGACTAATTTTTTAATATTTTAAAAAAGAAAAGTGAAAAAAACAGAATCAATCTAATCCGATTCAAATGGCACTTCAAAACTAATACATACCCAAATGGTTCGGTTCAATTTGAGTTTCTTGATTATCCAAACTAGTGACACCCTAATTTAAGGTCATCCACATCAAATGCCTAATTGGATGGTCACATAAGAATTTCCCAACCTAAATTGTCTGGATAGACAATACAAAAAAATCATAACAGTATTTAGGATTAAATTGACTAAATTGACATCCGTACAATAAGTTTAAATCCCAATATGTGATTTTCTCTTATTTGGTTACATAGGTCGAGCATATAACAGCACGGTTATATTTATTAAAAAGAAAAGCTAGTTGATCAAATTTGAGTTGATAATTTGTTACTTGAAAACGAAGATGAGGTTTAGTTGATTAGCCAGGTCGTAACGGAATCTGCAATTTCTTGATGAAAGCAAAAATACAAACGAGAAGGAAAGAGTCGATATAAAGAAGGGTCGTCACATAAATTATTATTCAATTTAAGTTGAATACGATGGCTATCCCCATCACCTTTAGAGTTCATGCAAGTCAAATGTCATTTTGCAAAGCTTTCGGTATTTACTTTTAAGGGTTAATAATACAAAAAATGCAAAACTGGCAAATAAGTGACAAATTTACCTTTCATTAATTTCAATTAAATTGCCATAAAATTGCTAAGTTAGATGGCATGTGTTAGCCCATGGGTGTTCTAGTTCGAGGTTTTGACTTTCGTTTGTCACATGTGTACCAATTAATGATTTTTTGTGGTATTAATTCAATTTAATGAAAGCTAACAGACGTAAATTTATCACAAATATATTAATTTGAGATTTTTTGTGATGTATATTTGTCACAGATGTATTAATTTGAGGTTTTTTGTGGTCAAAAAATTAATTTTGGGTAAATTATCATATATGCATCAATTTGGGATTTTTTATGTCAAAAATTAGTTTGACGTAAATTTATCACAAATATGTCAATTTGAGATTTTTTGCAACATTAACCCTTGTTTAAATTTTCACATGAAATAAATTTTAATCAACTCAATGCAAGCAAACTAAAAAAAAAAAAACCTTGCATTAAAGATTTAATTGGCCATGTATAGAAACAATTTGTAAGTTAGATGTTATATATTATTGATTTTTTATGAATCCATCTTTGGAAAAAAAAAAAAAAACTTATTCACGATTGTTTATCAAAGTAATTGAACTATCTAAGACTGAGACTTCTTACGAAATGAGACAACAAAAATCACTTAATCATCTCTTTGCAAACTGATATGTTTGGTCCATCTTTCATGTGTAATTTCATTCAGCTAAAAGCACGGGGCCTCATTTAGCTTGTCTTCCACGGTTGATTATAGCATTTTCTCTTTTTGTTTTAATTTTTATTTTCCTTTTCCTATTAACAAGAAAACACGATTGCTTAACATATATTCTACAATCAATGGCCGCACAACATGACGTCAAACAATCCATAAAATCATCGAAGGCAAGAATTAATTCGGCGAGATAAATGGTGGGGATTTAAGCAAGCACGCATATTGTAACATTTCTAATTTGGACAAATTTGATTTAGTGAGACAAAATTAAGAACTGGTTTTAACTTTTAATATAGGTGACGTTGACATGCAAGAGGATTGGAGCTTATATATTTTGCAGGATTTTGTTCTTTATCACAATGCTTAATTAGAATGATTTAATTAAAATGTTAATATCATGAAAAATCTCGAACTAGTACATCCACTAATTATCACGTGTCATTCAACTCAACAATTTGACAGCAAAATTCAACGAAAACTAATGATAGGTAAATTTGTCAAAAGTTTACTAGTTTGATTCCATTTAATACAGATGTACCCGTTTTTAGTTTTTCATAATATTAATTTAATTTAACAAAAATTTATGGAGGTAGATTTGTCAAATGTACTAGTTTGTGATTTTTTGTGATCAAAAAATTAGTTTATGGTAAATTCATGATAGGTGTACTGCTTTGGAGTTTTTTGTAGTCAAAAAAATTGTCTAGGGTATTTGTTACAGGTATACCCATTTGAGATTTTTCATGGTATTAATCTTTAATTAAACTTTCATATTTTGATTAGTATTGATAGTTCCATGTCGACGTCATGCCTAGTTGCTTCAGTAGTGTGCTTCAATGTTCAGGCTACATTTTAAAACATAACAAGGAGGACTGCAATTAAAGTTAGAGTGTAGTGAACTTACACGCTCAACCACTGGGATCACCTTTCCTCCATGGGAAGAGAAAGGTGGGGGGTGTTCAAATCTCCCCAATATCATAAGAGTTTGGGTAGAGACGATTTAGTTTAAAATGTGATTTTTGACTCCTACGCTTTGCAAGGAGATAAGACAAAAGTTTTAGAGTGAGAATTAGAATATGAATAGAGTAAAATCGACAAAAAAAACTTACGAACATGGTAAAAATTTTCCAATAACAAATTTCATTTGCGTGCAATGCACATGCTATTAAAACAACAAGGAATATTTGAAATAAGAGCTTGGGGTGCGTTTCTTTTCTCAAGGGTTAATACAACGAAAAATCCAAAGTTGATACATCTGTGATAAATTTACTCAAAATTAATTTTTTTATCATGAAAAACCCTAAATTGTACATCTGTGATAAATTTACTCTAAATGACCACAAAAACCCCATATTGATATATTTGTGATAAATTTACCACAAACTATTTTTTTTACCACAAAAAATCTCAAACTGGTGCATTGGCGATAAATATACACTCCATTAAATTGAATTAATACCGCAAAAAAAATAATCATAAAACTAGTACAATTGCATCAAATGGAGAGTAAAATCATAAACTAGTGCATTAGTCAATTGTTACACGTCATCCAATTCAGTAATTTGACGATAAAATTTAACGGAAACTAATAAAGTTTAGATGTCCAAGTTTAGAAAGTTTTGTTGGTCAAAAAATTAATTTATGATAAATTTATTACAGATATACCGATTTATGATTTTTCATAGCATTAACCATTTTCTCAAATAAGCACATAAAATAAATCTTGTTTCAAATAAGAATTTGAAGTACCATCACTTTATTCAATAAGGACTTAAAGTGGATCTCGTTTCAAATAAAGACTTGACTTTTTGGTTGGTCAAAGTCATTTTCATCATTTACATTTTTTTTAGAGGGCTAGGCGAAGGTGGACATCATCAAATCTAGGCAAAGGTCGCCTCACTAAAGGCTGGTGAGGGATGGCCTTGTTTGGGCAAGGCAACTCTCACCTAGGAGAGGCCGCCCTTGCGGCTATCGACAAGGTTGATCCTTGCCAAATCTGGGCAAGGGTTGCCTCACTAGTAGCTAACAAGGGACGGCCTCACCTAGGTGAGGTGGCCCTTGCCAAATCTAAGCGAGGGCTTGCAAGCCAATGCCAATAGCCGCCAACCCTCGTTAGAAAAGGAAAAACAAAAAAAGAAAAGAAAAAAATAATAAATAATTTAAATTTAAATTGTATCGGGACGAAAATTCTATTGACTTGTCAAAATACTTAGTCAACTAGCAATTAGGGCGGTTAGGCCTTTATTTGAAACTACAATGACTACTTTAAGCTCTTATTTGAAACTAACATTATCACTTCAAGCCTTTATTTAATATAAAGTCCACTCAGGCCCTTATTTGAAAAAAATGAGAGGAAAAAATGAGGATACTTCATATTCTTATTTAGAATTTTCCCAAAACAAGATAAGATAAAGTTTTGTGAGGTAGCATATTTACATTAATGACCACGCGCGTTTGAGCTTCTTAGACAATAGTGGCCAACATAAATCCGTCAACTACTATGCAGCATGCATGCATGCAAGTCACATTTCCCAGAACTTTCCTATAATACTACTATGCAGCATGCATGCAAGTCGCATTTCCCAGAACTTTCCTAAAATACACACCATCAACACTTCTCATGTATTAACCAAATGAGAACTCATACGGCAATAATATATTTTATAATTATCAATACGACTGACTTATAGTGAAACTTTAGAAGTAGTATAAAAACAAGACATGATCCAAATTTAGAGGTATAATGAAACGTTAACTAGGAAATAGCACGGGTAAGAAAACTAGGGAGTTTTTGTAATCAAAATGCTTTTGACTACGTATAATACATTTGGAAGTCTAAACATTTGAAAAAAAAAAAAACTTATGACGAAATCAAGCAACAATAAATTATTTTGACATTATCAATTTGATGAGAAGCTATATTAATTTGCCTCTATTATTCCTCGAATTGATTTATAGTACATACATTTTCTTCGTAGATAACTATAACACACATTCCTCACTATTATAATTTATAAGTTATAGCCATTTGAGATTGAAGTGATTAATTGGAATTTTTTGTCACCTATTTGAAAGCATCACCTATATGATAATTGATATTTGAGAGGAAAAGTACAAAAAAAGTTCTAAACATATTACATTTGTATTAATTCAGTTTTAAACCTTTAATTTTGACCAATTTAGTCATAAACCTTATATATTAGTACCAATTCAATTCATCCGATCAATTTAAATCCAAAATTTTTTATATGAATGCCAACAGTCCTATATAATATGGTCGGCACTGATGCGGACATATTTAAATATTTTAAATTAAATTTCAATTTTTTACTCTCTTTTTTCTTCTCTTTCCTTTTTTATCACCCTTTTCTTTTCCTTTTTGGATTGTGGTCGGCGACCAGGGCATGACCCTCGTCAAATTCAGTTAGGAGGACCCTCACTTGTGGCTAGGGAGGGCCCTAACACCCTCATCAAGCCTCACCTGTGTGGCTGGTACTGACCACAATCCAAAAAGGAAAAGAGAAGGGAAAGGAAGGAAAAAGGAAAAATGTAGAAAAATCAAAAAAATATTTTTAAAAAACATTTAAAATTTGTTAATGTTAGCAATTTTGGCCTAAATTAGCTGGATAGATTAAATTTGTACTAATGTAAAAAAATTTAGGACTAAATAAGTTTAATTGAAAAGTTTGAGACTAAATTGATATCGATATAATATGTTTAAGATTTTTTGTCTATTATATTTTTCCTGATATTCAAGCACGTGAGACATTAATTAGAGATCAGGTCAAGAAGATTTACAGCGACCGCTCAAGGTAAAAATAGCTGAATTATTAATAGCAAAAGGTGGGAAAAAGAAAAGAAAAAGAGAGACTACATAAGAATAAGGTGTCAAATTAGTAAATTTAGAGAAAGGAAGAAAAGAAAAATCTAAACCCCGCCACGTTTCCCGGAAATGCAACTCGCTTTTCTGGGGAAATTATGAACTCATCACTCTGAGTTCGAGTCCGAGTTCGAGCTCGAGTTCGATCTTTTCTCTGCAACATACTTTCAGCAACCAAACTCTCCCAAACTTCAGACACTTCATTACTTCTTGTTAACGATGCAAAAGAGAAGAAAGACCATGTCCATGCAAAGGGGAGCTTTGAATTCCGCTTCTTCCGGTGAACCGAGTCAACCCTGGATGCCCTGCTCGGATCCAAGCAAGCAAGTTCACCCTTTCCGTCTTGACTTTTCAATGCTTGATTAATTGTCTGGCGATGGTGTTGGTTTTAGCTTTGCTCGAGTTCTTGAGTTGAAGATTCTTGAAATGACAAATATGGCGAAGTCTGCGGTTCTTTATTTATTATTTATTATTTATTATTATTATTATTATTATTTTGTTGGTCGGAACGAAGATGGCGCTGAAGCAAAACATTTTCTTGGCACTTGCCTCGTGCTTTCGTTCAGCTTTTTGTTCGTGGGGTTGTGCTGCGGTTTTCATGCGAAAGCTTAAGTATTTCAAATTTTGTCGTCTTGAATCTGCTGTGCGATTTCGCGTTACGCCAATTGCAGTACTTCCTCCTTATTGGAATTGAACCCTGTTAGAATTTTTAACCTAGCAAGTGATCCGTTATCATTCCCATCGATCTCCTGCTTTCTAAATTATCCTCTCTTGCTTCTTCTTTTTCTTTTTTCTTGTTTTTTTTGGTGTTCTTTTTTTGGCTGATCTCCACACAGTCAAGAACGGAACGTGTCCGAGAGAAATTTCTTGCAGAGCAGCTGTTTAACGAGGGAGGATATTCAGAGAGAGGTAAGACGAGTAAAGTAGCCTACTTGGACATACAAACACTGTCATTATTGTATTTCAATTGCTGATGTCTTCAATTAGAAGGGGTCGGATGCATTTCTGACCTTCCAGTCATTTTCCAGATAGAAAGCCGCATGAGAAATTGCTGCAAGATGTATAAAGAATTATCATTTGAGTGGTAAAAATGTCCTGTTGACAATTCTAGGCTTCTGCTGTGAAACGATTCCACTGAGAATATGATTTAGGCTTTTCATGTTGTTTTGGACAGTACGGATCACAAGGAGTTACAAAATTTCAAGGAAGTGCCCTGGACATAATTATCTGCTTGAATTCTGAATATGTGATTGATGACAGTTTGTGCGTAGTAGAACAATAAAGATACCTGTGATGTGAAAGTAGAATGTGATGTATATGTGACAGATGATTCCTGCACATGTAATTCTATTGTTCTTTGCTGGACAGGTCAGAGAAGTGGCAGAGCTTGTTATATCTCAGTTGGCCAACAATTTTCAAAGGTGAGTATAGTTCAATTGGTTTGTTGGCAGTATCCCATATGCATCAAGTGATTCCTGTAGCAGAACTTTGACCTGTATTGTCTCTCCAGCTAAAAAATCATCAACTATCATGTGCTATCAATCCATGATTCTGTTCGGCAATGTGTAATACCTGAAAATACCTTTTTTTTGTTAATTGCTGAAAGGACGGTGCATTTGGAGATCGCTGCTAAGTAATGTTACTTGCTTCTGCTATCTATGAACTGGATAAATATGTATTTTAGCTTTACGTTGACTTTTCTATGGTGCATTAGATCAAGGATATGCATCTGATGAGGCTGGTAATTGGGTCTGATGTTCATATGTACTAGTACCGAAAGTGTTACAAATGGATATTTGTCTATTTGTTATGAATAAGTCCAGAAGACAGCAGTTGTTCATGGCGTCAATTTCCACGGTGCAGTTCTCCATGGAGAATGCTTTCAAAGAGATGGCACAACAGATAAGCTCATTGAAGGATGACGTTTAGAAACTGGTAAGATAAATAGAGTTCATAAAATTTCCACAGGTTGACCATTTGTTTAAACGATATTCATTGAGCACGATCTTTGCACAATAATTTTTTTTTTTTTTTGAAGTAAATTTTCATTTTATTGAACAACCCATGGAAAAATAAATAAATAAATAAGGGAGGTCACATCCCAAACAAGTCCACTGCAGCATAACATCCCACCACAGCCGAATTGGGGTGCCAAACCTTCCCATAGATATGAACTTTTGGGGAAGATAAGTCTGATATCCCTAGAGTAACATTTATCTGTTGAGTGATGGCCCTTCTACTCGGCACCATTGGATCAATAGGAGGAACTTTTGTTCCTACTTAAAATGAAGGATGGGAGATCCTTTTAGGCAACCTATTGTAATAGGAAAGCCTGATAACTTGAGATTAATTCATCAAGTTGATTTTCAATCTGATGACACCACACACCAAATGACAACATGGCATCATAGTCTTCCCCATCTACACTACCAGTAGCAACAGCAAAATACTACCCAGAAAAACAAGATGCAAACTCAAATACCATGCCACCAGATTACAGCAAAGCTGGCTAACAAAAGACTATTACATCAGCAGTGAGTGTCCTATTTCCTTCCAGAATCGTAGCTTCTAAAGAGCTCATTACAAGAGGGAAAAAAAAAAACCTGCATCAAGGTCACAACAAACTTGAGGGTATACATTTTCATGCTTCAATAATTTCCTCTCTCCAGAGATAATAAGTTGTACCATTGCAAGTAAATTCATCATTTGAATCACTAGCGGATCTAGGAATCAAGAGTAGCTGTAAAACTTGTTCCCAAAATCTTCTTTAAGAGTACACACTTAGAGCAAGTGCATTCAAGATTTTTCATCTTTTCTGCATAGCACAAAAGCACTATCAATGCCAGACCAAGTTTTTGCCCTGTCCAATGTGTGCAACCTATTATGATTGACTAGCCAAGTTATAAAGCAAACTTTTGGCACATTAGGCTTAAGCCATACAAGCTTAAGCCAAGTAACTTTGTTCATACATTTCTTCACAAGCTTCCAAGCCTCCAATGCAGAGAAAAAGCCCCTAGATGATCCAGTACATACCACTCCGTCTATGCTGCCAGAGTTTGAGCAATCAACCCACACAAAGCCATCTGAGTTTCAAACAGATCATCAGAAATTGCAGGAGGCCATCTCCAGTCATTTGCCTCAATAACATCCACAACTGTAGCTTTATCACCTAAAGCTGAATAATAACCATTGCAAAACACACGTATCATTTTACATGGACATGGAATGAAAGGGGATAATGCAAATGCTTAGAATTGCTGTTTGTTTAACACTGTGATTTGAAATGTGCCTGAAGAACCTAGTCTCAATAAGGTGTTCAATAGGTTGTTCCTAAGAAGGAAGTTTTCAACTCCTTTTGATGGAATGGATTGGTTTTGTATCTCTTCTGCTTCATTTAACTTTTTGGCAACTCTTCTCTTAGTGGTTTTGAACAGACGGAAAGAGTGGAGCTTGCAATTAATCACTCTCCCCACCTTGGAAGGTATGAATGCACTTCTTAGTTATGCTGGCTTTCTGTTTAGTATTGACCGGTTATGCATTGTTGATTTTTTGGGGAATAATGGTCCAACTTTACCACTAACACCCCAAAGCAGGCAGTCAGAGTATAGTTGAAGTCAGGCCAGAATGACTAGGTCGTGCGCCAAATTGTCAATGCTCTAATTTTGAACATGATCATATGTAGTTTGAGAACAGTGCAGCATTTTATTGTGCTTTGTTTTGTTTTTTAAAGCATTTGCATTGTTATACTCTCTGAGGCAATGCATCTATTTATCCTTGTAGTTTCCCTGGCAGTAAGACTTGTCCAAGTGAGATATTTGGTAGTCTGTCTCTCTCTTTCATTATTAATGGTTGTTTTCCCTGGAGAATGTAGGGCTAATGCTAAATCTACGGGAGAAAATGAAGTGAGAAACTTACAGCTTCAAATTCAAACCAAAGTGTCAGACACTCTATTTACTGGAAAGAAAGTAGAAGGAGAGGAGGGTGCTCGCATTTCTGTTGCCTTGATCGATGCAAATACAGGGGATGTTGTTAGATCAGGCCCAGAATCCTTCATAAGATTGGACGTCATCGTGCTTAAAGGTGGCTTCAACAAAGATGACGGGGATAACTGGACAAAAGAAGAGTTTGACAGCCAACTGGCTAAAGTACGTGAAAAAAAGGGGCTGCTTTTGACAGGAGATCTCCAATTGACACTCAAGGGAGGTGTTGGGGAGCTGGGAGAACTGATATTTAGGGACAATTCCCGCTCGGATGACACTGAAAAATTCAGGATAGGGCTTAAGGTGGCATCAGGTTATTGTGAGAATACATGAATCCGAGAAGGAAAAACAAATGCCTTCCGGGTCGAGGAACGTAGAGGAGAATGTAAGTTTCTCATAGTCCTTGAAAGTGCATAAACCTTGTTCTTCATTTATTGCCAACCATAAACAATTAAACATAGTTTCAGACATCATGTCTCCATTAATTTAATTGAGAGCTTCATTTCATACAAACCTTTACATCTCCAATGAAAATTCTGATCAATAAAATATGATTGGCTTCTTTGTTGTTAGCAAATGTTGACAATTTGGATCAGTTTCAGGAGTCTGCTTGCCTATCAGAAGCTCCTCATGAATCTAATAAGGACGAAGACCTTACTGTATATGTCCTCTTCATTTTACAGCAAACCAGAAACATTATCCACCTGCATTGGATGATGAGGTCTGGAGGTTGGACATGATTGCCAAAGATGGGATATCTCACCAAAAATTGAAGAGAGCTGGAATACATAAAGTGCAGGACTTTCTCCAGCACCTGCATAATGACTCCAAGAAACTGAGAGAGGTAAGCACTTAATTAATGTTTCTCAATTATGGTTTGATTGACGACCAAGAACGTAAGTCTTGTGTGTTCACTTATCATAGGTTCTTGGAAAGAGCATAACATCAACGCACTGGGAGTGCCTCGTAGATCATGCAAAGACTTGCACAAATTGGAAAACTTATGAGAACCATCCTAATGACATGAGCAAGCATGCTGCTGTATTCAACACTGATCGTCAGCTGACCGGCCTAATCAACGACATTTTATATTCAGCTACTGATCGACTTTCTGCCCAAGAGAAGGTAGTAAGTACCTAAGGAAATCCTACTGAGTTTTGTAAAGCCGGTCCATGCGCTACACCATCATGCTGAGTTCATATGAATGCCTCCATTAGTCCAGCTAATGTGATATACCGAGTGTTTTTCTTCCAGGAACCTGGAGATGCAATCATAAAAAAGGCGGCCTTTGATAATTGGAATGATGTTGGGGAGTTCCATTGTGAGATCTTTTCTGGTTCGATGCCAAAGAATAGCTCTCAAGTTATTGAAGGACAAATTGGAAATCTCATACCTGTTCAATGTCATTCAGCTCCACGAACCTGTGCCACTTCAGTTGGTCTGGAAGCTCTGCCAGCAAATGCGGGCTCCCCTGTTGAAGGTACGTGTTCTAAAACACAAAATCACTTAGGTGATGCTAAGTGGATATTGACAAGATATCGCTGTCACTAGGTGGATATGACTAGATGTAGTAAGCACATGGCAACGTTATGTGCATTTCTATCAAATGGTTCCTGGAAGATCATATTAGAAAATAAGGTTGGAATTTAAACTTCTATGCCGGAAATTGAGATGTAAAATGTTTGATCTGTAAAGGGAAAGGGCATTGTCAATTGAAGTACCTAAAGATTACAAAGTCTAGTGGCAGGAAAAATTTTAAAAGATGTGCAGCACTTTGCATGATATCAGAATAGTAAAAGCTCATAACCATTCGTTCCAAAAATTTTTAGATCATGACATGTACTCCCATCGACATGTTTTTATTAATGATATTACTGTTCCAGTTCTTTCTCCAGGACATAATGGTGTAGCTGATTTGCCATTGCCAGTACAGTCACAAAATACCGGTTGTGGGGATGCCATGGAGTTTCCAGTTGATGAAAGTGCTCCTCCTGCTGCGAGCCAGCACCTATCTGCAAACCGCCGGAATGCTCAATTTTCTCAGGGAGATGGTGGTAGTACTTGCTTCGGACAGCCAATACAGTCGCCTGATATCATTTCACAGGAAGCCACAGGTAGCCAGATGTCCAATCCGTGGAGGCAAATGGACTCTACTACAGTTGAAGAGGTTGCTCTCCCCTCTGAACCACCCTATGCCCCTCGTCCTGAAGGCGATCACGCAATGGAAGATTCCCAATTGGATGATGCAGATCATCCGATGGATTACTTGAGCATACTAGATTTTAGCACGACGTTTCAGACCTCACCAGGGGACGATGGTTCTGTTTAGGTACCAGCAAAGGTCGGTAATGGCTGGCTCAATGTAAAGGCTGTGATGCAGTGGGTTTCTTCATCAGGAGGAGAGGTGTCAGAATTTGTGCAGTTAGATGGACCGCCAATTCAAGTCCAGGGCCTTCGGAAACCCAACCCCCCAACCCCCCCCCCCCCCCCCAAAAAAAAAAGAAAACAAAACAAAAGAAAACCCAAAAAAAAGAAACTTTTAAAATTAAAAAATTAAATATCAAAAAGTAAAAAAAATAATAATAATATTTTTTTTTAGAAGTCCAGGCTTGATTTGGCAGTTCTTACCCTCGCCACTGGGTAAGAGGATCCTTGGATTACTACTGTAAGATAAAAACGATGGCAACTTTTTCATAGATGAGGAGGGCATATTAGTTACTTGTCTGTTGTAACCTGTCATCGTTCTATTATGCATTTGTGTATTGAACAGCTTTGCTTAACGCCTTATTAAGCTGACTGATTCTTTGATTCAGTTCTCTTAACGTCTTTCTTCAAAAGTTCTCTGGTTTTTTCACATATAAGGAATGCACGGGCAATGCTTAAGTTCCCTCGATATTCTCTATTCATTCAGACTGTTAGTTTTATAATGAAGTTACCATAACAAGTTAGTAGTAATTACTGCAGAAGTAGCACAAGTAAATTCTATAAGTAGACCGATCAAAATTGTAGGCACGTAGGGCTAAATGCTCTCGAGGGGGCGACAACCTTGACTAGCCCCTCCTTAAGTAAGTCATTCCATATCGGAGTTCGTTCTCCCTTTAGTATTGTTTATAATTCCACACAATCCTAAAATTACTCAATCCCAACCTTAGGTGTTTTGACCCCTAGTATTTATTTTTTTTTTCCTTTTTTTAATTGAGGAATTGCCAGAGATCACCTGTTGGGGGATCACACGACCCTCCAGTGCCCGGTGGCATTGTTGGCCCTCGCCGTAAGTTGCGACCCCTAGTATTTGTTAGTAGTTCATGCGGTAAAAAAAAAAAATTCCTTATTTAGTAGATTTTTGACTTAATTGAGTCTTTTAGGTCAATCGAAATTAAGTTTCTCAAACAAGCTTAGCCTCATTAATTGGTTAATAAATAATTTTTTAGAGGGCTTAACAGACTTTACCAGAATTTTTTTACTAGTTTAATGATTTGATTGCACAAATTATAAGTTGGAGGATCACATGAAGAACCAATGGATTGAGATTGTGAGCTTGTGTGATAAAATTGAAAATTAAGTGCTAAAAATTTAAGTACTATATTTTTAAGTGTTGATCACGTTAAGTGCCTAAAAAAGGAACAAGAGGTTTGATGGTAATTGAATATCGGTTGTTGAATATTATAAATCCTTCACAAACAGACAAAAATGGCCATTACTAATAGGTATTAGCATGATTACCGGTGATAAAGTGGATTTTTGACTAACTATAATCATTTACATCAACTTCATTGAAAGTTAGCAAATGACTTTACTCTCGTCAAAGTGTTGGATTTTTTAATCATTTAGCACTTAATTTGGCTATCAAACACGTCGTACGTACTTTTTTCTTTAGATAATCTTTTCGAGTCCAATCACCTTTTGGGTCATGCTTGTCTAAGAATCCATAATTTGACCCGGCCCGATCCCAAAGCCCTATAAAACATTGCCAATTTCCCGGTTTGACCAAAGCTTTTTCGCAGTTACTAGGCAAAATGATGTCCAAGTACGAACTTCCTGGTTCTTTTGCTGTTTGCACGTCTCACGCGGCCTGGAAAAAATCATAGGAACCGAAAATTTTCAAAGCCGGAACCATGAAGCATTTTCCAGGAAAGTTAACAGGAACCTGATCTTCGCGGAAAATTATCAGCGTCAGTCCTGCCACTGTCTATATGTCGGTCTCTTCTCTCTCCCTCACGCAATGACAAGCTAGGTAGCACGGACACTCTCCGAAAGCCTTCGTGTCGTGTCCGACACGTGTCCGACACGTCCCGACACACGGTCAACGAGTGTCGAAAAATCCGACACGTGATCAACTCTCTCCAACACGTGAGTCCAGAATTCCGAACATGCGATTTCGACACGCACGGGGTCAATTTTAAAAATTTCTAATATTTGAGGGGTCAAAATATAAATATACACAAAAGAAGTAATAAAATAAGTAATAAAATTGCTATAAATATACAGGCACGGGTCAATTTTTTTTTCAGTTTTTTTTTAAAATTATTTTTGTTTTTTTAAAAGTCTTTTACTATGAAAGAAGTAATAAAAAATGCTATAAATGATAAATAAATAAATTTAAAAATATCATTTCAGCATTTTTCTTTAAACAATGTTTTTTTCCTCTAAGTTTTATGTATTATTATAACAAATTAAAATAATGAATGATATTATTTAATATTTTTCGTGTAAATTAATTATAGGGTATTATTAATATATAACGTATCGGAACGTGTCGAAATTTTCTATTTTTAAGGAATGATGTGTTGGCGTGTCGAGTCATGTCGCATGTCGCATGTCCGTGTCAAAGTACATAGATGACAAGTCGACAAACCAGTCCAAACCTGCGCGTCTGCATTGCGGGACTGGGAAGTCATTTACACACGAGCTTTTGTACGAACCGGATAAATATCGAATCTTGAAAAGTCAACTAGAGAAACACGATCGAACTTACCATATACTAATAAAGAGATAACATCAATGATTGCCTGAACCCCATATTTTATCCAGCTTTCGTTTTGGCCTCCCCTGGTTAGCCGCTTGAAATTTGCCCTTTTATATTGTAAGCGTGGGTCGTGAGTATATTAACAAATTTATAATTATAGAAAGAAAAAACTCTGTTATTTTTTTCGTTAAGAAGAGAGATAAAATAAATTAAAATATCAGTGTAGCATGAAAATAAAAGCTATTTCCTCTGAACGAAAATGAGAACCCCGATGGCAATTATATTTATTATGTTTATATTACGAAAAGCTTCAAATTGATACATTTGTAATAAATTTGATCTAAATTACTATTTTTTTTATCTAGAAAAACTCCAAATTGGTATATATGCGAAAATTTTATATTTCATTAATTTTTGTTTAATTTTATCCTTAAATTGCTAGATTGAATAATACGTGACGGTTTTTTTTTAATGTCAATATATTGCAATTGACGAATATATCAATTTGGAGTTTTACTTTTCATTTGTCGTAAGTATACTAATTTGTGATTTTTCATGATATTAATCCAATTTAACAAAATTAACAATGGGTAATTTTTTCACAAATATATCAATTTAGAGTTGTTAATAATTAAAAAAAATTAACTTATAGTAAATTTATTATAGTAGTTTAGGGTTTTTCGAGATATTAACCTTTATATATATCAAGATTACCCATGGGATTTAATAGTTATATAATCCTTGTAAGCACATCTTTTGGATGATGGGTTAAGTATCAATTTTAAATAATTGTTTAAGCTTTATTGAAATATTTTCGCGTCATCCACCTGACGCCATCCACCGTTCTAATGAAAACGCGTCAGAGGATTGACGTGAGCTCCACTCCGAGAAAATCGGCAACGTACGACAGAAAGCAAAGCTACCTGTGTCGTGGACCCCACTTCTGCCGCCCCTTGGTTTACTCAAATCCACGCGCATTGATTTTTTGTTTTTTCTGTTGTTTATTTATTTTTTTATAATTTCTGTCTCCATTGATGTTGGCTCTCGTTTAACTAGACAACACTTTTCAATAATTGTCGTTGAACTTTATCCGCGCAATCCCAGTGGTCGCAATTGAATTTCTAATTCCAAAGAATTTTTAATTTTATGAAGCACCTGATTTCTGTCAATATTGATAAAACCAGGCGCATTCGTCTCCTTTAGTACTAGTGACTAGTTAAGTAAAACAAATTTTTAGTGATATACAAGATAGAAAACTTATGGTATATAGGCCTACGTATATTTTCATTTTGCTTAAAATTATGTCAAAAAAAATTTGCATTATTATAACTACATTGTAAAGTAACCTTATTGTGATTTATCATTAATAAGAAAAATTTACATATTAAATCAAGCAACAATAAAAAATTTTAACATCACCAGTTGGTGGAGGGCCACATTAATCATTAATTTGCCCTCAACATCCTTGGCATGCGCATATATTTTCTCAGTAAATAACTATAATACATATTTATATCCATTATTATTTACAAGTAGTAGTCATGTGTGATAAGAAGTGATTAACTGAATTTTTTTTGTCACTAGCTCAAAGCCACACATAGAAAATAATTGATATTCGAGCTTGTGATCAATTGATCAAGGATTAGGGAAACAAAGATTTACATTAAGGTTTCATTTGTTTCTCGAAAAATAATAATTTATATTTTTCTAAAAATGGTCATTTACATCACTTAAAATAATTAGTCAATGGAATATTTTTTATTACTTATAAAAATTTATATTTAAATATTTTCGTAAATAATTGAAATATTTTTTATTCACTCCTTTTTGTAATTGATGTAAATAATTTATTTTTTGTGAAATAAATGGAATTTAAATTCGGGTTAAGGGCTAAAAATAGCTTTTTTGTTTTGTTTTGTTTTGTTTTTAGTAATCCAGGAATCCTGTGAGGGAATTCGAAGTTCTCCTCTCCGTTAGGTAAAAAACCTAAATCATCACGGTGGTTAAAAAATAATAGCTCTTTTGTTTTATTAGGCAAAAGGCGGATAAAAGCGACAGAGAGGGTCCCGCAGGGGGAGGGGAGAGGGGGAAGAAAATCGTACGGGCAGATTCAGAAGGTCAAGGGGGACAAATTGCTAGAATCTGAGAAATGAATAAACATAATTCTAAAACCGGCAGCTTCCCGGCCAGTTTCCCGGCCACCTTCCCAGAAATGTTCTTTCCTTTTCTCCGAAAATGACGAGCCTACTCTTTTTATTTTTTGGTCGCATACGAGCCTACTCCTTCGGACAGTACAGAATAAAACACACTACGGCGATTGCGAACTCATCACTTTGAGTTTGAGCTTGAGTTCGTGCATTAACTGTTCATCTTCTCCTCCATTTCTGTGCTACTTTTGTACCCTTTTTGTTCGGCAACCAAATCCTTCCAGATCCAGACACTTTCCCAGTTCTTGAAAAGCTCCACAAAAGGAAAGGAAATCATGTCGGCACAGAAGAGAGGTTTGCCTTCCACTTCTTCAGGTCAAGCAAGTCTGCTCAAGAGGCCGCGCACCGCTCCAACGAAGTAAGTTCGCTCCTCTCACTCGACGTTTCTCGATGCTTGATCGATTATCTGATGATCGTGTTAGTTTTAGATTTACTTGAGGGATATTCGATGAAGGGTTCTTGAGTTTAAGATTCTTGGAATGAGAATATGGCAAAGCCTTCAAGGCAAAAGATAAAGGCAGTATAACATTGATTATCTTTTGCCTCGTGACAGATCTAAATCGCTTTTGTTCAGTTTTTTTCGGTTTGTGAGTTTGTGCCGTGGCTTTAATGCGAAGTATTAAAGACCTCGAAGGTTGCCGTCTTGATTCTGTTATGCGATTTTGCGTGGGCCAATTGCAGTATCTTTTCCTTATTTGAATTGGACTCTGTTGGAAACATTTACCTAGCAAGTGAGCTGTTATTGTTACTGGGTCACTTTGCTGTCCTGTTTGCTTAATTTTACCATCTTGATTGTACTTTTGTGCTGATCTGATCTTCACACAGACAAACATGGCGTCGGTCTGGGAGGAATCTTGTGCGGAGGAGCTGGTTGACGGTGGAGGATGTCCGGAGAGTGGTAAGATGAGAGTAAAGTAGGCAACTTGGACATACAAAATACCGTCTTTGTTGTACTTCAATTGCTGATCTCTTCAATTAGAAGTGGAAGTGGTTGAATGCATTTCTGACCTTCTGGTCAGCTCCCAGATAGAAAGATCGCATGAGGAACTGCTGCGAGATGTGTAGAGAATTATCATTTGAATGGTAAAAATGATCCGCTGACTGTTCCAGGCTTTCCCATTGAAGCAATACCAATAAGAACACGATTTAGGCTTTTCACGTTGTTTTGGACAGTATGGATCGCAGAAAGATCCAAATTTTCAATGAGGTGGCTTGGACATAATTGTTTCCTTGAATCATGGAAAAGTGGTCAATGACAATTTGCATGTAGAAGAAGGAGGACAGCGAATATACTTGTGATGTCAAACTTGAATGAGATTAATACTTGACAGATTGCAGTGTAATTCGTCGCTATTGTTCTTTGCTGGACAGGTTAGGGAAGAGCTGGAGCATGCTAAAATGTCTTACTTGGCCGAATGTTGTCACAGGTGAATGTATTTCATTTGGTTTGTTGGTTGTAGCTTATCTGCATCAATTACTTCCTCTAGTAGAATTTCCACGTGTATTATCTCACCAACTAAAAATATGATTGAGTGTCATAAGCCATCAATCCACGATTCTATTCAGCAAAGTGTAATATTTGCACATACATTTTTTTGTTAAACGCTGAAAGGGCGGTGCATTTGAAGATTGCTGCTAATCAACTTTACTTGCTTCTGCCATCCAATGTACTAAATGAATATGTATTACAGCCTTATGTTGACTTTTTGTGTTGCCTTAGATTAAGGGAATGCCCTTGATGAGTTGGTATCTATCTTTTTATACTGTAATTAGGTCTGACATTCGTTTGTACTGGTAAATGAAATCCTACATATGGATATTTGTCTCTTAGTTATGAAAAAGTCCACAAGACTGCTGTTGCTCACGGTGTCTAGTTTTCATGGTGTAGTTGCACTGGGACTGCTCTTGAAGGTATAGTGCGCTCATTGGAGAATGCTGTTCAGATGCTGGTAAGTTAAACTGAGTTTGTAAAATTTCCACTCCATCTCAGACATATTTATATCTCCTTCAACACTTCAGATATGAGTTGTTTATCTGCATGTCATGAAGAGATTGGGTGAACTTATTGATTTATAAAGTTGGTCGCTAGCTAACTGATTTATGCTGACAGTTTGAACAGCATTTATTTAGCACAAACTTCGCAGAATTTCTTCTTCTTCTTCTTCTTCTTTTTAAAGTAAATAATTCATCTTATCAGACAACCTGTGGAAAAGAAAAACATGGGAGGACTACATCCCATACAAATCCATTACAGCATTAATGTCCCACATAGACAGCTAACATCAAGGTGCCAAACCTTCCCATTGATTTGAACTCTTGGGGTACATCAGCCTGTTATCGTTGAGTACCTCTTATCCATTGAACAACGACCCTTCCATTCAGCACCATCGGATCACTAAGGCCGACTTTTGTCCCTGCTCAATGGGAAGAAAGGGAGATCCTTTTGAGCAACTTGTTATAATAGAAAACCTTATATCTTTAAATTAAAGCTTGAGGGGTTACATATTTATGCTTCACTAAGTTCCTCTCTTTCTCCATAGATAATAAATTGTTGTGTTCCAGTCTAATTTCCTCACTAATACCTTCAAACTATTCCCCTTCATGTCCTACAAGGCCCAAGTAAATTCATCTTTCCAGTCAAATGTAGATCTAGGACATGAGACTAACTGTAAAACTTGTTCCCAAAATCTGCTTTGAGAATATATACTCAAAGAACAAGTGCATTCAATATTATTCATATTGTACACATAGCACACAAGCGCCATCAGTGTCCCACCAAGTTTTCAACATGTCCAATGTGGGCAACATATAATGAATTGCCAGCCAAGATATAAAGCTATATGTTGGCACTTTAGGCTTATGCCGTACAGGCCTAAGCCAAGTCAAGTTGCTCCCACATACCTCACTAGCTTCCAATCCTCCTTTACAGAGTTTGGAGCAATCAATCCACACAAAGCCATCTGAGTTCAAGCAAATCATCAGACCTTGCTGGAGGCCATCTCCATTCATTTGCCTCAATAACATCTGCAACTGTGGCTTTGTCACCTAAAGCTGAATCATAACCATTCTTAAACACACGATAAAGCTTTTCAGGGACATGTAATGAAAGGGGAAAATGAAAATGCTTAGGATTGTTCATATTAGCTATATAGACAACTGCTGTTTGGTGAACACTGTGATTTCAGAAGTGGCTGAAAAACTTAGCTTGTTTGGTAACTTGATATTTAGGAGGAACACAGAATAGGTTTTTCAACTATTTTGATGGAATGGATTGGTTTTGGATCCCTTCTGCTTAAATTTTTGATTTCTCCAACTTTGGCAATTCTGCTGTTGGTGGTATTAAACAGGAGGAAGCAGCGGAGCCTGCAAACAGTCACTCTCCCCACCGCAGAAGGTATGAATGCACTACCCACTGTGATGCCGTTGAGAAAGGCTTTTTGTGTAGTTTGACTGGTTATGCATCGTTGGTTTGTAGGAATAATTGTCCTACCTACTACTGCCACCCCACAGGCAGTTAGAGTCTAGTGAGCGTTGGGCCACAATGACTTGGTCGTCCGCCAAAGTGCTAATGCTCCGATTTAGAACATAACTTTTGTAGCTTGAGAGCAGTGAACCATTTTATTTTATTTTTTTAAAAGTTTGCGTTATTAAACTCTCTCAGACAAGTGATCTATTTATCCTTGTAGTTTCTTCCGACAGTAAGATTTGCCCAAGTAAGTGTTTGTTAGTTAGACTCTCTTTATCGTTTCTTTTTTAATTGTTTCCTGCATTCCTGTTCCTATTTCTAATGGTTGCTTTCTGGAGAGAATGCAGGGCTAATGCTAAATCTACAGCAAAGAGTGATGCCAGAAACTTAAAGCTTCGACTTCGGAATAAACTGTCAGTTCCGCTATTTACTGGGAAGAAAATAGAAGGAAAGGAGGGTGCTCGCATTTGCGTTGCCTTGATTGATGCAGATACAGGAGATGTCATTACATCAGGCCCGGAATCCTCCATTAAGTTGGACGTAGTCGTGCTTGAAGGTGACTTCAACATGGACGATCAGGACAACTGGGCTCAAGAAGAGTTTGAGAAGTACGTGGCTAAAGAACGTGCAGGAAAGGGGTCGCTTTTGATAGGAGATCTCCTAGTGACGCTCAAGAAAGGTGTTGGGGAGCTGGGTGATATGATATTTACTGACAATTCCAGCTGGAATAGGAGTAAAAGATTCAGGATAGGGCTTAAGGTGGCATCGGGTTACTGTTGGAACACACGAATCCGAGAAGCAGTAACAGATGCCTTCCGTGTCAAAGAACATAGAGGAGAATGTAGGTCCTTTGTAGTCTTTAAACAGTACATAAACCTTGTCCCTCGTGACTGTCCATAAACATGTTTTTGGACATCCACAGTCTTCAGTTTTTTAATCGAGAGATTAATTTCATACGGACCTTTACATTTCAAATGAAAATTCCGATAAATAAGTGATGCTTGGATTCTCTGTTATTAGCAAATGTTTGAATCGGTTTCAGGAGAGAGTTCGCACGCCTGTTAGAAGTTTGCTTCTTCTTGTTTTTCTTATGGTGACTGGGACCTACATTCTCTTCATTTTACAGCATCCCAGAAAAATTATCCACCTAAATCTGATGATGAGGTTTGGAGGTTGGAGAAGATTGCCAAGGATGGGAAATGTCACGAAAAACTGATGAAAGTCGGAATACATAAAGTGGAGGACTTTCTACTTCAATTGTTTACGGACTCCGACAAGTTGAGAGAGGTAAGCACTTAGTTGATGATTCTCTATTATGGTTTGATTAACTACAAAAAATGTAAGTCTTGTGTGGTCACTGATCATAGATTCTTGGGAAGAGCATAACACCAAAGAGCTGGGATAGACTAGTTCGTCATGCAAAGACTTGCAAAATAAGTTGGAAACTTTGTTTGTACTATGTTGATAGCATGAGGAAGCATGGTGCTCTATTTGACGCTGATCGTAAACTGATCGGCCTAATCAAAGACAGGGTATATGTAGCTACTCATCAACTTTCTGCCCAAGAGAAGGTAAGGGACTAGTTCCTACTGTGTTTTGTCAATCCAGTTCATACGCTACCCACCATCATGCTGAGTTCATAAACTATGTCCAATATTATCTATGTAATCAGTAATTTGATGTTTACCCGTAGCTATGGAAACTTCAAACGAGGAGTTGGTTGGACATCTGGATGCTTTTTTTTTTTATAAATATTTTTGATATCAGTAAAAGTAAAATGAAGTCTATTTTGGTCAAGGTGCACAAAAATGTAAGAGGTAGAGCGTCCCTTTACCAAAAATTAAACCTTCTCAGTCAAATGTTGTATTGGCTATTATATGAAGACTTTCTACCTTTATCTTTTTGAATTGTTAGCTCTATTTGTAATGCCGGGGATGCCCCTAAGTTGATGTACTTCATATGCTCTATGATACCTACATATTCAACCTAAAAAAACTAATAATGAAGTCCTTGAGGGGGGACTAAAAAGAAACTCTGGATGCTTTTTTTAGATCCATAAGAGAGACTTCCTATTAAAAGAGTGATTTTGTGTTTTCTCTCTCTGCAATGCAAAGTAAGAAATGGTGACTGTGTCAATCGAAGTGGCCCTCTGTACTCCGTCGTTAAATCTGCACCAGGAAAACATGAGTAAATTGAAGAGCACTCTCAACGTTTGATTTGGTGACATCCATAAAAATCTGAGACACTCGTCAGCAGTTTGTAGTTTGAACAATTAACACATTCGCCTAGCAACTATCACTTTCCAAGTTTAAAACTATGAAGATCTTAATTACTTGCACAATACAAGTCGAAGCGTGTTTTAATTCTTCACTGGTCCTCTCTTGATCTTTGCATCTTTACCCTGAAGAGCCTTGCCTTTATTGCACCTTCCATGACATCTTTCGAGCACCTGACCTTTATGCGGTGGAGAAATGGGGGTGGAGATAGGCGTGAAATGAATTGAGGTTTTTTCAATCGTTTTTTTGCTCTTTCTCTTTGCTGTACTTGTGTACTTACTCTGAATACGTTCATGGGAATGCAACGTTACTTGCCGATAAAAGAACTTGAAGTCAGAGCGTGTACTTTAGTGGAGATAAATACTTCCATTAGTCAACTTGAGTGACATGCCGAGTGATTTTCTTCCAGGAACATGGAGCTACAACCGTGAAAAGGGCCTTTGATAACTTGAATGATGTTATGAAGCTCAATGGTGATACCTTTTCTCCTTCAATGCAAATGAAAAGCTCGAGCTGCATTTTTGAAGGACAAATTGAAAATCTCGCCCTTGTTCAACGAAATTTGGCTTCACAAATTTGTGCCGCTCCAGGTGGTCCGAAAGCTCCTCCAGCAAATGTGGGCTTCACTGCTGAAGGTATGTGTTCTAAAGAACATATATATCTCTCCTTTTAAGCTCATACAAAGATGCGGCCTTTGAAATAATGATGAAAATAGGACTTTCCGCTTGATTGTCGAGCTTCAATAAATAAAAGCAATGTTTTTCAAGTCCTTATGATATGGGGTCCACATAATATGAAGACGTTTACCTATCCAGCTAACCTTCAGTTGAACTTGCATCCAAGGAGATTTTACTTATTTTGTTTTCTCTTTGGAACTGACTCTAAGTTATATGTAGAGCATTCCATTCGTAAGGGAGGCTTTAGTGTGTTTTTAGATGCAACCAAAAATGCTCATGAACACCTGCACTTATGTGATGCTAAATGGATATTGACAAGATAGTGCTATAACTAGGTAAATATGAACAGATCTAATAAGCACACTGCCAATGTGTTTATATATTCAATTTTATCAAATGGTGACCGGAAGATCATATTAGAATAAAGAAGGTTGGTTAAACTCAAAACTTGAAAATTGAGATATACTAAGTTCAATATGTGAAGGGAATGGGCCTTGTCAATTAAAGCACATAAGGATTACAAAGACCAATGGCAAGAAAATTTAAAGAGACGTGCAGGGTAAGTGAAAAAATTAGTAGCACTTTCCTTGATATCTGAATAGTAAAAGCTCATAACAATTTACAAGATTTTTAATAAGCTCATGCCCCGTGCTCCCATCGGCTTATGTTTACTAACCACATTAATGTTCTAGTTCTTTCTCCTGGACATAATGGTGTAACTGTTTTGGCATTGACAGGACAATCGCAAAATACCAATTTCGGAAATGCCAAGGAGTTTCCAGCTGATGAAAGTGTTCTTCTAACTGCACAACGGGCTATCCTTGCTGACCAAAACGCCAATTTTGGAAATGCCATGGATTTTTTATTTGATGACGGTTTTCCCCCCGCTTCACATCTGCCCATATCTGCAGACCAAAATGCCATGATGTTTTTAGCCGATCAGCCCATACCTGCAGACAACTTGAATGTTCTGTTTCCTCCAGGAAATAATACTACTGTTGGATTGCCAAAACAGTCCCATGATATCAATTTACAATATGTGATCGGTAGCCCAAGGGGCTATATAGTAAATGAGCATGTTCTGCCCTCTGGAGCAACCTATGCCTCAATATCAAGCTTCAAATCTAGCAATAGACTTCCTCCGCTCGAAGGCATTCATGGGATGGCAGATTTCCGATCACCCGATTATGGTACCGCGAACTGGTTGGCCGGTATTCAGAACCCACCAGATGATGACATGTTCTTTCAGACCCCGCCATATTCTGCTATCAGAAATGCTTGGGCACAGTGGAATAAGATATTTGTAGTGCTCAAGTGGTTTTGCCACATCAGGAAGAGACGTGCCAGAGTTTGCGGTTAGATGAACCACTGATTGAAGTCCAGGCTTGGCTTGATTGTTCTTACCGTCTTATTAGTTAAGATGATTCTCCATTTACTGTCTGATAGAATTGATGGTTTATTTTTTCTCAGATGAGGACATGCCAGTTACTTTTCTATATGGGACCCTGTTCATTGATAACGTTATTCATTTGGGTATAGATCCGCGTTGGTTAACACCTTGTTAAGCAACTAGCTTTTTTCTCAGAAAGTGTCTTTTTCAGTTCTCTCAACATCTTTCTTCAGAGTTCTCTAATTTTTCGCTTATAGGGAATGGTAGGTATATCATTCAAAGAGAGCAGTTGGTTTCTACAATTATCATGCATGGAATTGACCACGTCCTTCGAGTCCTAAGAATCAAGTTTTGCCTGTTTGGTGCTATTCACAGGCAATAGAGCTATTTCTTAGACAACATACACTGTTAAATTATTATGCTAAGTGCCCTTGATATTCTCGATTTATTCAGACTATTCGTTTAATAATGATATGAGTTACAAATAATAATTAGTTCTACTACTACCAAAAAAGTAGTAGAAAAATATAAGAGATAGAGGGTCCGTTCGTTTCGCAGAAAATGAGCCATCTCCGGAAAACATTTTTCCAGAAGTCATTTTCCAGGAAAATGGCTATATTTTCCGGTATTCGGCTGAAACTTAAATTTTAAGTCACCGTTCATTAACTAATTTAATTGTTTATGAAAAATTATCAAAAAATTGAATTTTAATATTTTTAATTGACCAAAAATATTTGTATTTTTTTAAAATGTAATTTTTATTATTTTCAACCATTTATTAGTTTTATTTTTTATATTTTTTAAAAATAAAATTTTAATTATTTATATTTTAAAAAATCAAAATTTTTATTATTTATTATTTTTTCTTTCTTTTTCTTTTTATTTTTTCCTTTTCTTTTCCTTCTCCTTCCTCCTTCCTCCTTCCTCCTTCCTCCTCCTTCCTCCTTCCTCCATCGCCGCACGCCTGACGATGGCTGACTACCCGACGGCTGACCAAAATTCGATCGCCAAATCCAATGAGCTCGAGGCTCAGCTAATCTCGCCTGAGCTCGCCGGAGGTTCGTCGAGCTTTGGCGAGCTCGCAGCTCGCCAGACCTCTGGGGAGCTCGAGCAAGGCCCGAGCCCCACCCAGCTCGCCAGATCTAGAGAGGCCAGAGCTCCACCCCAAGCCGGCGAGGCTCGAGCTCATCGAGCTCGGGCGAGCTCAGCTTCCACAGATCGGGCTAGGCAGAGCCTCGCTAGCCTAGGGCGGAGCTCGAGCTGGCTCGCGGCCGTGGTCGATCGCCGATCGCTAGTCGCCAGCCACCGTTGGGGCCGACCACCGGCCAAGCTAAGGAAGAAAGATGAAAAGGAAAGAAAGAAAAGGAAAGGAAAAAAAAAAAAAAAGAGCATAAAAATAAAACAAAAATGTGTTAGTAAAAAGATATAAGGTGGAAGAAGTTATGGAAAATGTTTTCCACTTTTAAAAAGTGGAAAACATTTTCCTCATCTTTGAAGGTAGTTTTTTCCATTGATGGAAAATATTTTCCTTTAAGTAGTTGGTTTTCCGTGAAACGAACACCAGAAAATCTGGAAAATATTTTCCTGGAAGTTATTTTCCGTGAAACAAATGGAGCCAAAGTTTCACTTTATCAAAAAATTAAACCTTCACAATCAATTGTTGTATTGGCTCTTCACAATCAAATGTTGCATTGGCTATTATGTGGAGATTTTTTTACCTTTTTCTTTTGAATTATTAGCTTTATTTGTAAATGCCGGGATGCCCCTAAGCCGTTATACTTCATATGCTCTATAATACTTACATTTTTCAATCCCAAAAGAAAAAGTAGCAGAAATAAATCGACTTATATAAATAGAGGATCTAGCCAAAGGTTTTTTGTGGGGATAAGTACACTAATGGTGCCAAAAGTTGTGTACGGCGCTCACTTTGGTGCCAAAAGTTTCCGTCGGATCACTTAAGTGCCAAAAAATTTGAAAAACGCTCACTTTGGTGCCAACTTCGACGAAATTGGCCGGAAATCCGACGTGGCCTTTTTTTTATTAATTTTTGACGCCGACGTGGCTCGTCGGAGAGCTAAGTCAGCATCCAAACACCAAAACGACGCCGTTTGGTGTCTCCCCCAATTCAAAACCCTAATTTCCGGCCGTCGCCGTCCTCGACGATCCTTGCGCTCGGCGGCCACGGCTTCGACCCCGACCTCAACCCCAACCGCGACGATGGCCACTCAACCGTAGCGGCTCCGACCTCGACCCCGACCCCGACCCCGACGATGGCCACTCGGCGGCCGTAGTTCCGACCTCGACCTCGACCCCGACCGCGACGATGGCCACTCGATGGCCGCGGCTCAAACCCCGACCCCGACCCCGACGATGGCCACTCGACGGCCGTAGCTTCGACCCCGACCTCGACCCCAACCTCGATGATGGCCAGTCGGCGGCCGTAGCTTCAACCCCGACGACGGCCACGGCTTCGACCTCGCCGAAACCCTAATTTCTTCCCCATGTGAGCTAAACGGCGTCATTTCCATGAAGCCATCCACGTAGGACGGCAAAACGATGTCGTTTTCTTAAGGAGGACCGAAAACGACGTCATTTAAAGGCTTATCAATTTTTTTTTTAAAAAAAAAAATCATTTTGGCCGGAATCTTTCGCCGGAGGCCGGAATCTTTTGCCGGTGGCACCAAAGTGAGCGTTTTTCCTCCGATTTGGCACTTAAGTGATCCGACAGAAACTTTTGGCACCAAAGTGAGCGCCGTACACAACTTTTGGCACCATTAGTGTACTTATCCCGTTTTTTGTGTGACAAACACAAATAGTCTTCTTTTTTTGGCCTTCTGTGTTCTCGTTTTCTCGGTCCTCGAAAACTTTAATTGTAATTTCTTGGAAATGAGCTTACGTAAGATGGCTCACGGATAGTTCGATTTAGTAGGGGGTTTGCACTAGGTTTTGATCCTTCTAATATAGGATTGAGTCTATATTTAATTTAGGTATCTTATTTCCTAGGTCCTTTTGGGCATGCATGATAACCATTTCTTCTATTAATAACTATTTCTCTGTTCCGGAAATAAGTTTAAAACAAAAATCCATTTAATATAGTAATTTCATTTTTAAATTTTTGGAACAAATTTTTAGTCGAAAAATAGATTTGGAATAGAAATGGGAAGTAAAATTTTTACACCTCTTTATTTATTTATTTATTTTTGGTAAAGGTACACCTCTTTATTTATAAAATAGAAATAAGAGAAAAACTTTTCTCATCACTCATCATCTTTACTAGTCAGCCAACCACCCGGCATTGCTTGTCGCTACCACCCGCTGCCAACATTCGCCGCCGTTTGGGAGAGAGAAATTTTGTGTTCTTATCAAATTAATTTTTATTCCAGGAATAGAAATTTTGTATTGTTATCAAACATGTATTTTTACTTCAAAAACTCATCCAAAAATAGTAATTTATTTTGTTCCAAAAATCAATTTCTTGTCAAAATAGTTATCATTTGCACCCTTTATGTCCTGAACTATTTACAATTTGCCTTCATAAACCCAAAAATAGAGTAGTGTTTGCCTCCCGTCATACAGGGACCGATCATGCTTTGCATGCAGTCTTTGAAATGATCCTTTCATGACAATACAAGAAAACCCAGTCTTCCTATTCCTCACTTGCACTCTCTTTCCTGTATACAACATCTACTTGAGATTACTTTGAGTCAAAACAGATTTATGAAAATTTAAAGGAGTAAGATTTGACCTCTGAAACTAGTCATGATTTTTTTTTTTTGGGGCCGAATGAAAGTTTATCAGACATATAGTCAGCATTTTCGGTATCTAATCTGATAATGTGATATACCACATCAAATTCTTCAGCGACGAATGTTGCTTCTTCTCTCTCGACATGCAGAGCTTTTCTTTACCTTTAATGGTAGTTTTCCCCAAAACCCTTACTGTTAATCCTTAACCCTCCTGCTTTTCATCAATTACCGATGGCTTGAACTGAGCATCACTTTCCTCTCCACGTTTCTCCTCCTCGCCTCTGTCCTTACAATCTTCCTCACCCCTTGCAATCCCGACTACAGTTCTTTGAATTCCCACTTCAGCATCCTTTCCACCTGCGATCGTCCATGCAATCCCAATTCCCTCCTCTTCTTATCTTCTTTGGCCCATCCCTTACCTCCTATCTCTTTGTCTACAGTTTTTAGTGCAACTGCTGCATCATGTCCGAGCCCCTTCAGACCTAATTATTCAGTTTCTTTTCGCAATTAAGTTATGGATTCCCATCATCTGAGTGAAGAATCGCGTCTGGCAGCCCTCAGCAGCAGAATGGGCCGTCTATGGTCGGAATATGATGAAATCGATGTCTGGGATGAACCTCCTCCAACGCAACAGCTGCATGAGTGTAGGAATGTGTTAGTAGGTACAATTCTCTCTAACCCTACTGTAAATCCTCAAGCTCTTCAAAGTACTCTTAGCCGAGTTTGGAAGGTAGACAATGTAGACATCACTCAACGTGAAGATGGCCTTTTTATTGCTACCTTTAAATTAGCAAGTGAAAAACAGAGAGTGCTCGACAGTGGTCCATGGAACTTTGCTGGTCATCTGGTAATTCTTCAGCCTTGGAAACCAAATACACCTTTACACTACTATGATTTTACTACATGCGCCTTCTGGGTACAAGTTTTTGGACTTCCCCTTGAGTGGTGTTCCGACCACATGCTCTGTAAAGCGGTTAAAAGTGTGGGGAGAGTGCTTCAGGTAAATATTGATAAAAAGGATGGTACAACTATTCGAGCTGCACGTGTCCGAATAGAACTTGATCTTGCTAACCCTTTGAAAACAGGACAACTTCTTAGACTAGCTGGTAAGACTTTCTGGCTAGACTTCCGTTATGAGCGACTCGCTCATTTCTGCTATTCTTGCGGCCGACTCGGACACTATGCTTCTTATTGTCAAGAAATTCCTTTTACTGAAGCGAAAATGTCTGGTAAAGAGAAAATGGCATTCGGACAGTGGTTAAGAGCAGAGGTCAAGCAGCACAGTCCTTATTGGCTTACCTTCTATGGGCTGAATACTGAGTCTGAAGACACTGAAGAAGTGATTCCTGAAACTCCTCCTGCATTGACCAACAAATTTCCAGCGTTACCCCCTATAGCAGTTATCTCAGAGAAAACTCAATCACATTCGGATAAGTTATATGCTTACTCCTCTGCACACCCCCAAACTGAGCACCACCTCCAGCCTCAAGTTCTACAAGATGCATCTCCCACAAGAGGTGTTTTTATACCTGCGGCACAAAAGATGAAAGCAGTTGCTGAAGTGTTACCAAGTATAAAGAACTGGGATACAGAAGAGAAGCACCATCTCAGTACATTACTTCCAACTCCTAAGGTTGTCCCGTTTCCTCCAATCCTTCCACCAACCTCTGCCTCCATGTCTTCCTTAATGGTTCCACCCCCTCCATTGCTTGACCACCAACAAGGTTTTCAAAATCTTAATGCAGCGGATACCTCTAAAAAGAAACTAAAGTATACTCGATTATCTACCAAAGCAGGGATATCAAAGAAATGTAACAGACAAGTTCCCCATGTTTCGCGTACTCCTCTTCTTGAAGATCTTGATGAAACATTACTGCTGGAAACTCCGGTTGCTTCAGCTGCTGATGCTGGCAAGTGGGTTGAGGTGGCTTTCCCTCAAAAGCCACCGACAGTAAAATGAAGCTACTCACTTGGAACTGTCAGGGACTCGGCTCTCCCCTGACAGTTCAAGCCCTTAGGGCCCTTGTGGTCAAAGAGAAGCCTGATCTGGTTTTTTTGATGGAGACGAAGAATTCTGAGGCTGTCTTACTTCGTCTTCAGCGTCGGCTCAATTTCCCTCAGTCTCACTTTATTAACCCTATAGGCCTTGCTGGCGGTCTGGCTATGTTCTGGCAAGCTAATATTTCCCTTTATATAGAAAATTCTAATCAGCACTTTTTGGATACTATATGTACAGATTCTACTAAAGGTATTACGATGAGGCTTACGTGTTTACATGCACCCGCATTGTTCCAATCTCGGAAAGTGTTCTGGAATGCACTTCGCCAAATTGCGTCCATCAACTCTCTTCCTTGGGTTTGTGCTGGAGATTTCAATGAGATCATTAATCAATGGGAGAAAGTCGGGAAAAGAGCTGCAGACTCTCAACGCATACACTCTTTCAGGGAGTTATTACATGACTGTGCACTTATGGATCTTGAAAGTAAAGGTTGTGCGTTTACCTGGATGAATAACCGTCAGGGTAATGAACTGGTTAAGGAAAGGTTAGACAGAGTGGTGTGTGATCTGAACTGGAGATTACTTTTCCCAGAAGCTGAGGTTTTTGCTTTACCTGCAGTGGGTTCTGACCATTCCCCCCTGCTGTTGTGCACAGAAGTAAAACAAAGATGTCGAGGCAAGCCTTTCCTCTTTGAAGCATACTGGACCGAACACCAGGACTGCAGCAGAACCATTGCCATGTCTTGGGCATCCGCTGGGAACACAAGCCGCGATCTGTCATATAAATTACGACAGGTCAGCTTAGCCCTCAAAAAATGGAGTCATAGTACGTTTTCCAATGCCAAATCACAGATTGCGGCCTTGCAACATCAATTGAAGACTTTGACTAATCAACCTACCAGTTCATATGACAGAAATTTTGTAGACAGGTTAAAGCAACAACTACAAGAGGCATGGCAGCAAGAGGAGCAGTATTGGGCCATGCGGTCTAGAATTCAATGGCTCAAGTCTGGAGACAAAAATACACGGTTTTTTCATGCAACTACAGTGCAGCGTCGACAAAGAAACAGGATCAGCATGTTACTCGATATCAACCAACAATGGGTAAGAGATGAGCAGGTCCTCAAGGAAATGACTAGGGCTTTCTATGCCAACCTCTATAGCTCAGCCGGCCACCGAGACTATGGTCCGATTTTGGACCAAATTTCAGCGATCGTTACTCCTGCAATGAATGACAGCTTAATTGCAGAGATCACACCAGCAGAGGTCAAAACGGCTACCTTTCAGTTGGGTAAATCCAAAGCACCAGGCCCTGATGGACTAAATGGTATCTTCTACCAAACTTACTGGGATATACTTAAGGAGGACCTCATTCTCTCTGTTCAGGAATTCTTTAAAACAGGAGTTATGCCGGCTGATTTAAACAGGACCTCTGTCTCTCTGATTCCTAAAGTTCCCAATCCGGAAAGCCTAGACCAGTTCCGCCCAATCAGTTTATGTAACTATGCTTACAAAATTATCTCCAAGGTCTTGGCTAATAGACTAAAGCCCATCCTCCCTGATTTGATCTCTACTGAACAGAGTGCATTCGTAAGTGGACGCCAAATCCAGGACAATATCTTGATTGTTCAGGAGGTGATACACCAACTAAAGACCCGGGTGAAAAAGAAACATTTCCAGGCAATCTTGAAAATGGACATGAAAAAGGCTTACGACCGTGTGGAATGGGACTTCTTGAATGATTACTTTCTCAGATTAGGTTTCCATCCAGTTTGGGTGAATTGGGTGATGCAGTGTATTTCAACAGTCTCTATATCTATCAAGTTCAACGGCGATCAACTCAATTATTTTAACCCTACACGAGGTCTTCGTCAAGGTGACCCACTCTCCCCTTACCTGTTTATATTAATGACGAATCTCTTGTCTACCTTAATATCTCAAGCCATCAACATGGGTAATCTCAAAGGGATCAAATTGAATAGGTGGTGTCCTACTCTATCCCATTTACTTTTCGCCGATGATTCTATCTTTTTCCTAGATGGGACTGCTATGGAATGTCAAAATCTAGCTAACATTTTGAACCAATATTGTTTAGCTACCGGTCAGGAAGTGAATAGAAATAAATCAGGTATCTTTTTCAGTAGATCCTGCCCCTCCACACTTCAGAACAATCTATCACTACATTTCAGGATTCCTGTGATTTATAAGACCGGAAAATACCTAGGCATTCCGTCAGATTGGGGTCGATCTAAGAGAGACATGTTTTCATGGATTTTGGGAAGAGTTAATTCCAAGTTAGATGGATGGAAGGAAAAGCTGATTTCTAAAGCTGGGAAAGAAGTCCTTATCAAGAGTGTAATCCAATCTATTCCTCAATATGCTATGTCCATTTTTAAGATTCCTATCTCTCTGTGTCATTCCATTGAACAAAAAATAGCGCGATTCTGGTGGCAATCTGACAGCACAAAGAAAGGCATTCATTGGAGAAACTGGGAGTCCCTAAAGATCAGAAAGGCGCAGGGGGGTCTAGGATTCCGAGACCTAATTGCTTTTAACAAAGCGATGCTTGGTAAGCAAGCCTGGAGACTAATTAAATCTCCTTTATCTTTATGGAGCAAAATTTTCAAAGGTCTCTATTTCCATTCGCAAGATTTTAGGAGTGCAGGAAAAGGTTACCGCCCTTCCTGGGGATGGCAAAGTTTATTATTAGGGAGAGATTCCATTTTACCAAAGTTACAATGGTCTGTGGGGAATGGCACAAAGATTAGTATTCGAGAAGATCGATGGCTTCCTATGGGCATTATTGGTGGACCTGCTAATCGCAATGAGCCATGTATGGTGGCAGATCTGATGTTGCCAAGTGTGAATCAGTGGAATGGTCCTCTTATTAATCAGTTTTTTGATGAACGGGTTTCCAGAGAAGTTCTTAATATTCCCCTAAGCTCTACTTGCAATGAAGATAGGCTAATCTGGACAGATACTGCTCAGGGTCAATATTCTGTTAAAAGTGCATATCACAGTTTATCCTCTTCCATTCAACCATCTGAGCCTATTTGGAAAAGATTATGGACTCTTAAAACAGCCCCTAAAATTCGTTTCTTCCTGTGGTCTGTTTATCATAATGCTCTCCCTACCAAGACAAATCTTTTTAACAGACACATCAGTTCCGAACCAACATGCACATTATGTCCTCAGCGAGACCCTGAATCTATCGAGCACCTACTTCTTCTCTGCCCCTGGACTACAGCAGTTTGGTCACATCCTAAGATTGCTATCAGTCATTCTCAAACAGCAGCACAGAACATGACAGCATGGCTTGAAGTTAGATTTCGAGATAAAGCGCTGTTACCTGGTTTGGAAATTGTGGCCGCCCTTCTCTGGCAAATATGGAAGGCCAGGAACAGGTTCATCTTCACTGGTCAGAAGCCTGATCCATCCTTTGTAGTAGAATCAGCCTTAACTCAGTCGCGATCTGCTCGGATAAACTGTCTTTCCTCCTCAACTGCGTCAACCCCAGGAATCAAATTTTCTGCTCCTTCTACCCTGTGGCGACCACCTGATACAGGGGTACTCAAAGTCAATATCGATGGGGCTTTTCACGTTGCTGACTCCAGAGGCGCAATAGCTATTATTTGCAGAAATCATTTGGGTAAAATGGTTGATGGGTATACCTCTCGAGTTGCTGCTGCTTCAGCGTTGCAGGTTGAAATCTCTGCTCTCGTATCCGCGCTGCACCATCTCCGTCGACTCGGCAAAACCGACGCTCCCTTAATCTTGGAATCTGACTGCCTTGCCATGATCAACGCTGTTGAAGATCCTCGGAAGACTCCATGGGCGCTTCGACCCTTGTTTGACGAAGTGAATGATCTCCTCTGCTGTTTCTCTCGACTGCAGTTAGGGTTTGTCCCTCGTACGGCCAACGCTGTCGCCGATTGGGCTGCCAAGGCCCAATTGGGCGGTACCTTATCTTCCTCTTGGCTCGCTTTTCCCCCTCCTTTATTATTAGATCTTCTTATTTCGGATGTAATGGATGCTGGTGGTAATGTTTCTATAAATTAGTTATCGTTTCCGTCCAAAAAAAAAAAAAAAAAAAAAAAAAAAAAAATCTGATAATGTGATAGTAAAGTGATGCTCTATTTAGAGACCATTGTAGCGACACGTGGCCTTCTCCTAAGTCAACACCTACCCACTTTATTTTATTTTTATTTTTATTTTGGTCTTCTATCCCTTTTTGGGACGTCGATTGCAATGCTATTTCGCATAAGCGCTGTGCTTGTGGAACTATAAGGAGTTCCACACGAATCACATTATAAGATTGAGAGTATATACGGCGGTTCATCCTGCAGTGCGATGTGGCACATTATGATGGGCATAGCTCACAAAACTGCCAAAGTCAGATTTCAAGACACTTTTTATTAGGGATGGTGTCAGTATGGTGTCACATTTTACGACCATAGTTTGGGTATTTGTGAAGAAAATTTATCATAAATATATCAGTTTGAGAGTTTTGATGGTCAAATAATTAATTTGGAGTAAATTTATCACAGTTGTAAATTTTTCATGGTATTATCCCTTCTAAAATTTAAGTTTTGGTAAAAAAATGTTTTCCTTCCGTTAACTTATTTTCTTAAATGATCCAAACACTGAACACTGAGGAAAATATTTTTCGTGAAATAGACAGAGCCTTAGTACTGAAAATTTACTTACTATATTTTATTTTAAGTGTTGAATATGTTAAGTGCTAAAATTAGGAACAAAAGGTTTGATGATAATTGAAAATCAATAGTTGAATATTATGAATTCTTAACCAACATTAAAAAAATATTATCGATAGGTTCTATTAATATATTTAAAAATATTTGATTAGCGTAAATTATTTTCTATCCAAACGAATCAAGTAACTTATCATTTACTTACTAGATAAAATGGATTTTTGACTTAATGCATTCATTTAAGTCAATTTTATTTAAAGCTAGCAAATAAGTTAAATCTCGTTAAAGTATTGGATTTTTAATTAAGGTTAATATAACGAAAAATTATAAATTGATGCAATTATGACAAATTTACTCCAAACTAATTTTTAGATCTCAAAAAGTCCCAAAACTTATATATATGTGATAAATTTATCCAAAATTAAATTTTGGACAACCAAACCCGATGCATTTGTCACGAATTACTATCTGTTAGTTTTGACTAGATTGATTAATATCACCAAAAATTAGAAACAAGTACACATGTACCGAATGGAGAGTAAAACCCCAAATTGCCACACTTGTCAGTTGCCATGCTCGTTAGTTTTCACTAAATTGGATTATAAAAATCAGAAACTAGTACACATGTAACGAATGGAGAGTAAAACTCCAAATTGCACACTCATCAATTGTCATATGTCATCTAATTAAGCAATTTGACGGTAAAATTCAAAAATTAATGAAGGGTAAATTTGTCATAGCAACATCAATTTGGGATTTTTTGTAGTCAAAAAATTAATTTTAAGTGAATATGTCACGAGTAAATCAATTTAAGATTTTTTGTAATATTAACTTTCATAGTTTTTATCTTTGAAATTCCCCCAAGAATCCAATCCCCCTTCAGTTTGTGCTTGTTGAGGAATACATAATTCGATCCCGTCCGATCCCGTCCGATCCCAAAGGCCTATAAACCATTGCCAAAAGTAGAAGACTAGGAGTTACATGGCAACCAAACATGCTGATTTTTTGGCTCGTTGTGCACGTCTGATGAGGCGCGAAATCATATGAAAGCCGAAAACTGCAAAAATTATGCAGCATTTTCCAGGAATATTACTCGAACCTGATTTTCCTGGAAAATTACCCGTCAGCCTGTCCGTCTCGCCACTCTCTCTCTCTCTCTCTCTCTCTCTCTCTATCTCTCTCTCTCTCTCTCTCTGTGACACGCACGTGCGCGTACACATGATGACGACAACAACCAGTCCAAACTTGGGAGGAGAATCGGGTTGGTGAGAGCCAAAGTTTGACCGTCACGACGACAACACAAAAAAGAGCGATGGAAGGAAGAAAATTTGATTGTCGTGCTCCTGTCGTGTGCTGCGAAATTGATACAACATCCGCATCATTTCGCCATTTTTGGGTTCATCCCTTTCATAACACTTTTGGGTTTTGCACGTGAGGAAACTTAGTCGAGTCACATAAAAAAGTGATATGGAATGCAACTCCATCTTAGATTACTTGAGTAAAGGCGACATTAAATGAGATTTCACAGAAATTCTCGTTTTTGATCTGTTTGCATTCATAATAAAGAACCTTGAATACTATAAAAAAAATAAAAATAAAAATAAAAGCACCTATACCTAACAGGATTAAGTGAATATCTAAATTTGTGGTCATTTTATTTATATTTTTCCATACTTTACCAAACATTGGAAAAGATTCTTTAAGAGTTTCAGGGCCTTAAGGTGCATGATAAATATCGCCCCCAGAGTGTAGAACCCCAGAATTAAAGGGTGGTCATATTCTCATGTTATCTATATTGCTCTTCAGATACCGAAGACGACGGGATTGATTGGCCATGAGGTGAATGAGGGCTTGAATTTTGTGGCTACCAGGCAAGCACAGCTTGCTTGTTGGACTTCTTGAGTGTATTAGATATGCTTACCCTTCTACTGTACAATTATTGTATTGTATAACTTTACGATGTGGAGTTGTAACTAGTATAAAAAATGTTAGCACATATAAATCTATAATCTTATGATGCTTCACCCACAATTAAATTTAAATTATCCAATTATATAATCAGTTGAAGAGTCAGAAATCTGGCTTATGGAGAGCGAGATTTCTAACATACTTGAGTTTAACTTTTAATCTTGAGTTTTGGTAACAAATAGTATAAGTAATAACAACTTAATCAATTAATTGATAAGGAAAACAAAAAACCGAGATATTCATGAAAAGGTAATATATTCAATCAAAACATGATAACAGTATTAAGACTGTGTGTTTGTGTGAAAAATGAAAAACTTGAACTTGGAATTTAATAAAAAGGATGATTGATTTTTTTTTAAAGAATAATGTAAATGTCTTAAGAGTTTACTAGGGGACGACTCAACTATGATTACATTGATTAAGCACGTGGACCGCACGTGTAATCATTACTAGTGTCAAAACAACATGGGATAAAGTTTTGCGAGGTAGCATATTTACATTCATACCCACGCGCGTTTGAACTTCTTAAACATAGTGGCCGACATAAATCCTCGAACTACATAGGAGCATGCATTTAAGTAACATTTCTCAGAAACTTCCCATGATCCACAGCCACCACGTTACATAAACTATTCTTTCCAAGTAAATACAGTAAGACAACATCGTCCCAGTTCACATCAAAATTTATTCGAGGAGGAATTTTAGTTTATATTTTTATTTATGGGAGGAGTAATTTCATTAATTCCTCTCTCTCTTGAAATACAATCAAGATGGTATTTTATATGTTCAAGTTGGCTGTTTTATTCATCTTACAGCTCCCAGCGCAGAATTCCTCTCGAACCTGTTCCATCCTTTTTCTTTTTTCTTTTTTGGGTCAGAACCTGTTTCATCCTTGATTGAACTTCCCTTAAGTAAAGTTAAAACTGGCACGGTTTTCAAACAATTAAACAAGAATTGGAACTTTAAATGGGAAGAGTGAACTTACTTGATTGGAGCGAAGCACGGCCTCTTGGACTGACTAGGTGGAAGCCAAAGCTCTCTTTCGCCGTGATCTTTCTTCTTCTTTTTGGTCGAGTTTACGGTGTGTATTTTTTGGGAGAATTACCAAAAATGTTTTAAATATATTGAACAAATATCAATTTAGTTTTATTTTTTTTAATTTGATCAATTTAACTTTAAACATTTTCAACAATTTGCGAATGTATTCCTTCCGATAAATTTTGGCTAGTAATTACTAATGTGGATGCCGATTATCCTACATAGCACGGCTAACGTAGACTCTTTTGTGTTTCTTTTAAGTTTTCTGAATTTTTTTTTGTAAATTTTTTTTCTTTTCTTTTTTTCCATCTTCACTTTTAAGTTCTCTAAATTTATAAATTTTTCTTTTAGTTCTCCTTTTTCCCATCGACCATAGGCTAGAATTGCGATACTTTTGCTGGACTTGGTAAGGCTTGACCTCACTGGCACTCGCTTGTGGGCTGGTGAGGGAGGAAAAAAGAACAAAAAAAGAAGAAAAGGAAAAGGAAAAGACTCCCCACGATGGTTACGGATAGAGCGACCGGATCCCAACCAACCAGTCATATTCAAAGTCTCGCCCGGAATATTCGTGAAGGGTCCCAAAGCATATCATGACATAAAAATGAGGGTCTTAAAGAACTAAACATTTGGAACAGACGGGCATCGAGTAGCCGCCATTCTTGAAGTCGTAAAACCATTGTGGGCCAGGGAGCCAATCCAATTAAATAGTCTAATGTTCATCTTAGGATTAAAGGGGAAGAATCATCCAAAGATGTGGTGGCACCTGCCAATTCCACCTAAAGACCCTCCCTTGGGTCCGGATGGCAGGGATTCCATGAAGGGTCGCTCGATGCGATCCCCGCCCGGTATCTTAGTCTTCCCCCTCCGCCGTTCAAGCCGGCGGACCTAAGGGTGAAGAAACAGTGGAGGAATAGGAAAGAAAGTAAAAAGAAAATAGATAAAAGAAAGAAAGAAAAAGAAAATTAAGAAAGTAAGTCAAAATTATGTCATTTCATTTAAAGTAGAGGTAACCACTAAGATTGCCCTAGTGGCCACCCTTCTTATTTAGGGAAAGGGGAGGTGAGGAGTTTAATTTCCCATCTTCTCAAGAAGTTAAGGTAAGGACACTTGAGTAAGGGAGGAGGTCTCATAACCTTCACCAAAAAAAAAAAAAGAATTAAGGTAGGGGTGTTAGAATCAAATTGGAAAATTGAACAGAAACCAGAACTAAACTAAATTTTCGTGCATTTTCCATTTGGTTTAGGTTTCAGTTTAGATTATGAAAAGATAATAATTTTTTCTTTTTTTATTCTGGTTTGGTTTCATTAATCAAATTGAGCTGAAAAATGCCAATCTTTTTAATATTACAATTTGCACAATATCTCTCCTTTTTTTACTAGACTAATTTTTTAATATTTTAAAAAAGAAAAGTGAAAAAACAGAATTAATCTAATCCGATTCAAACGGCACTTCAAAACTAATACATACCCAAATGGTTCGGTTCAATTTCAGTTTCTTGATTATCTGAACTAGTGACACCCTAATTTAAGGTCATCCACATCGAATGCCTAATTGGATGGTCACATAAGAATTTCCCAACCTAAATTGTCTGGATAGACAATACAAAAAAATCATGACAGTATTTAGGATTAAATTGACTAAATTGGCATCCGTACAAAAAGTTTAGATCCCAATATGTGATTTCTCTTATTTGGTTACATCGGTCGAGCATATAACAGCACGGTTATATTTATTAAAAAGAAAAGCTAGTTGATAAAATTTGAGTTGATAATTTGTTATTTGAAAAAGAAGATGGGGTTTAGTTGATTAGCCAGGTCGTAACGGATTCTGCAATTTCTTGATGAAAGCAAAAATACAAACGAGAAGGAAAGAGTCGATATAAAGAACGGTCGTCACATAAATTATTATTCAATTTAAGTTGAATACGATGGCCATCCCCATCACCTTTAGAGTTCATGCAAGTCAAATGTCATTTTGCAAAGCTTTCGGTATTTACTTTTAAGGGTTAATAATACAAAAAATGCAAAAATGGTAAATAAGTGACAAATTTACCTTTCATTAATTTTAATTAAATTGCCATAAAATTGTTTAAGTTAGATGACATGTGTTAGCCCATGGGTGTTCCAGTTCGAGGTTTTGACTTTCGTTTGTCACATGTGTACCAATTAGTGATTTTTTGTGGTATTAATTCAATTTAATAAAAGTTAATAGACGTAAATTTATCACAAATGTATTAATTTGAGATTTTTTGTGATGTATATTTGTTACAGATGTATTAATTTGAGGTTTTTTGTGGTTAAAAAAATTAATTTTGGGTAAATTATTATATATGCATCAATTTGGGATTTTTTATGTCAAAAAATTAGTTTGACGTAAATTTATCACAAATATGTCAATTTGAGATTTTTCGCAACATTAACCCTTGTTTAACTTTTCACAGGAAATAAATTTTAATCAACTCAATGCAAGCAAACTAAAAAAAAAAAAAACCTTGCATTAAAGATTTAATTGGCCATATATAGAAACAATTTGTAAGTTAGATGTTATATATTATTGATTTTTTATGAATCCATCTTTGGAAAAAAAAAAAAACTTATTCACGATTGTTTATCAAAGTAATTGAACTATCTAAGACCGAGACTTCTTACGAAATGAGACATCAAAAATCACTTAATCATCTCTTTGCAAACTAATATGTTTGGTCCATCTTTCATGTGTAATTTCATTCAACTAAAAGCACGGGGCCTCATTTAGCTTGTCTTCCACGGTTGATTATAGCATTTTCTTTTTTCGTTTTAATTTTTAATTTCCTTTTCCTATTAACAAGAAAACACGATTGCTTAACATATATTCTACAATCAATGGCCGCACAACATGACGTCAAACAATCCATAAAATCATCGAAGGCAAGAATTAATTCGGCGAGATAAATGGTGGGGATTTAAGCAAGCACGCATATTGTAACATTTCTAATTTGGACAAATTTGATTTAGTGAGACAAAATTAAGAACTGGTTTTAACTTTTAATCTAGGTGACGTTGACATGCAAGAGGATTGGAGCTTATATATTTTGCAGGATTTTGTTCTTTATCACAATGCTTAATTAGTATGATTTAATTAAAAGGTTAATATCATGAAAAATCTCGAACTAATACATCCACTAATTATCACGTGTCATTCAACTCAACAATTTGACAGCAAAATTCAACAAAAACTAATGATAGGTAAATTTGTCACAAGTTTACTAGTTTGATTCCATTTAATACAAATGTACCGGTTTTTAGTTTTTCATAATATTAATTTAATTTAACAAAAATTTATGGAGGTATATTTGTCAAATGTACTAGTTTGTGATTTTTTGTGATCAAAAAAATTAGTTTATGGTAAATTCATGATAGGTGTACTGCTTTGGAGTTTTTTGTAGTCAAAAAAATTGTCTAGGATATTTATTACAGGTATACCCATTTGAGATTTTTCATGGTATTAATCTTTAATTAAACTTTCATATTTTGATTAGTATTGATAGTTCCATGTCAACGTGATGCCTAGTTGCTTCAGTAGTGTGCTTCAATGTTCAGGCTACATTTTAAAACATAACAAGGAGAACTGCAATTAAAGTTAGAGTGTAGTGAACTTACACGCTCAACCACTAGGATCACCTTTCCTCCATGGGAAGAGAAAGGTGGCGGGTTCAAATCTCCCCAATATCAGAGTTTGGGTAGAGACAATTTAGTTTAAAATGTGATTTTTGACTCCTACACTCTGCAAGGAGATAAGACAAAAGTTTTAGAGTGAGAATTATAATATGAGTAGAGTAAAATCGACAAAAGAAAAAAAAACTTACGAACACAGTAAAAATTTTCCAATAACAAATTTCATCTGCATGCAATGCACATGCTATTAAAACAACAAGGAATATTCGAAATAAGAGCTTGCGGTGCATTTCTTTTCTCAAGGGTTAATACAACGAAAAATCTTAAGTTGATACATCTGTGACAAATTTACTCAAAATTAATTTTTTTATCATGAAAAACCCTAAGCTGTACATCAGTGATAAATTTACTCTAAATGACCACAAAAACCCCATATTGATAAATTTGTGATAAATTTACCACAAACTATTTTTTTTTACCACAAAAAATCTCAAACTAGTGCATTGGCGATAAATATACACTCCATTAAATTGAATTAATACTGCAAAAAAAAAATCATAAAACTAGTACAATTGCATCAAATGGAGAGTAAAATCATAAACTAGTGCATTAGTCAACTATTACATGTCATCCAATTCAGTAATTTGACGATAAAATTTAACGGAAACTAATAAAGTTTAGATGTCCAAGTTTAGAAATTTTTGTTGGTCAAATATGATAAATTTATTACAGATATACCGATTTATAATTTTTCATAGCATTAACCATTTTCTTAAATAAGCACATAAAGTAAATCTTATTTCAAATAAGAATCTGAAGTACCATCATTTTATTCAATAAGGACCTAAAGTGGATCTTGTTTAAAATAAAAACTTGACTTTTTGGTTGGTCAAAGTCATTTTTATCATTTACATTTTTTTTTAGAGGGCTAGGCGAAGGTGGACATCACCAAATCTAGGCGAAGGTCACCTCACTAAAGGCTGGTGAGGGATGGCCTCGTTTGGGCAAGGCAACTCTCACCTAGGAGAGGCCGCCCTTGCGGCTATCGACAAGGTTGATCCTTGCCAAATCTGGGCAAGGGTTGCCTCACTAGCAGCTAACAAGGGACGGCCTCACCTAGGTGAGGCGGCCCTTGCCAAATCTAAGCGAGGGCTTGCAAGCCCATGCCAACAGCCGCCAACCCTCGTTAGAAAAGGAAAAACAAAAAAAGAAAAGAAAATAAAAATACTAATAAATAATTAAAATTAAAATTGTATTGGGACGAAAATTCTATTGACTTGTCAAAATACTTAGTCGACTAGCAATTAGGACGGTTAGGCCTTTATTTGAAACTGACTACTTTAAGCTCTTATTTAAAACTAACATTATCACTTCAAGCCTTTATTTAATATAAAGTCCACTCAATCCCTTATTTGAAAAAAAAAATGAGAGGAAAAAATGAGGGTACTTCATATTCTTATTTAGAATTTTCCCAAAACAAGATAAGATAAAGTTTTGTGAGGTAGCATATTTACATTAATAACCACGCGCCTTTGAGCTTCTTAGACAATAGTGGCCAACATAAATCCGTCAACTACTATGCAGCATGCATGCATGCAAGTCACATTTCCCAGAACTTTCCTATAATACTACTATGCAGCACGCATCCAAGTCACGTTTCCCAGAACTTTCCTATAATACACCATCAACACTTCTCATGTATGAACCAAATGGGAACTCATACGGCAATCATATATTTTATAATTATAAAAACGACTGACTTATAGTGAAACTTTAGAAGTAGTATAAAAACAAGACATGATCCAAATTTAGAGGTATAATGAAACGTTAACTAGGAAATAGCACGGGTAAGAAGTCTAGGGAGTTTTTGTAATCAAAATGCTTTTGACTACGTATAATACATTTGGAAGTCTAAACATTTGAAAAAAAAAAACTTATGACGAAATCAAGCAACAGTAAATTATTTTGACATTATCAATTTGATGAGAAGCTATATTAATTTGCCTCTATTATTCCTTGAATTGATTTATAGTACATACATTTTCTTCGTAGATAACTACAACACACATTCCTCACTATTATAATTTATAAGTTATAGCCATTTGAGATTGAAGTGATTAATTGGAATTTTTTGTCACCTGTTCGAAAGCATCACCTATATGATAATTGATATTTGAGAGGAAAAGTACAAAAAAAGTTCGAAACATATTACATTGGTACCAATTCAGTTTTAAACCTTTAATTTTGACCAATTTAATCATAAACCTTATATATTGATACAAATTCAATTCATCCAGTCAATTTAAATCCAATTTTTTTTATATGAATGCCAACAGTCCAATATAATATGGTTGGCACTGATGCGGACATATTTAAATATTTTAAATTAAATTTCAATTTTTTACTCTTTTTTTTTCTTCTCTTTCCTTTTTTCTCACCCTTTTCTTTTTCTTTTTGGATTGTGGTCGGCGACCAGGGCATGACCCTCGTCAAATTCAGTTAGGGCGACCCTCACTTGTGGCTAGGGAAGGCCCTAACACCCTCATTGAGCCTCACCTGTGTGGCTGGTATTGACCACAATCCAAAAAGGAAAAGAGAAGGAAAAAGAAGGAAAAAGGAAAAAAAATTTAAAAAGTAGAAAAATCAAAAAAATATTTTTAAAAAACATTTAAAATTTGTTAATGTTAGCAATTTTGGCATAAATTAGTTGGATAGATTGAATTTGTACTAATATAAAAAAAATTTAGGACTAAATAAGTTTAATTGAAAATTTTGAGACTAAATTGATATCGATATAATATGTTTAAGACTTTTTTTTTAATTATATTTTTCCTGATATTCAGGCACGTGAGACATTGATTAGAGATCAGGTCAAGAAGATTTACAGCGACCGCTCAAGGTAAAAATAGCTGAATTATTAATAGCAAAAGGTGGGAAAAAGAAAAGAAAAAGAGAGACTACATAAGAATAAGGTGTCAAATTAGTAAATTTAGAGAAAGGAAGAAAAGAAAAATCTAAACCCCGCCACGTTTCCCGGAAATGCAACTCGCTTTTCTGGGGAAATTATGAACTCATCACTCTGAGTTCGAGTCCGAGTTCGAGCTCGAGTTCGATCTTTTCTCTGCAACATACTTTCAGCAACCAAACTCTCCCAAACTTCAGACACTTCATTACTTCTTGTTAACGATGCAAAAGAGAAGAAAGACCATGTCCATGCAAAGGGGAGCTTTGAATTCCGCTTCTTCCGGTGAACCGAGTCAACCCTGGATGCCCTGCTCGGATCCAAGCAAGCAAGTTCACCCTTTCCGTCTTGACTTTTCAATGCTTGATTAATTGTCTGGCGATGGTGTTGGTTTTAGCTTTGCTCGAGTTCTTGAGTTGAAGATTCTTGAAATGACAAATATGGCGAAGTCTGCGGTTCTTTATTTATTATTTATTATTTATTATTATTATTATTATTATTTTGTTGGTCGGAACGAAGATGGCGCTGAAGCAAAACATTTTCTTGGCACTTGCCTCGTGCTTTCGTTCAGCTTTTTGTTCGTGGGGTTGTGCTGCGGTTTTCATGCGAAAGCTTAAGTATTTCAAATTTTGTCGTCTTGAATCTGCTGTGCGATTTCGCGTTACGCCAATTGCAGTACTTCCTCCTTATTGGAATTGAACCCTGTTAGAATTTTTAACCTAGCAAGTGATCCGTTATCATTCCCATCGATCTCCTGCTTTCTAAATTATCCTCTCTTGCTTCTTCTTTTTCTTTTTTCTTGTTTTTTTTGGTGTTCTTTTTTTGGCTGATCTCCACACAGTCAAGAACGGAACGTGTCCGAGAGATATTTCTTGCAGAGCAGCTGTTTAACGAGGGAGGATATTCAGAGAGAGGTAAGACGAGTAAAGTAGCCTACTTGGACATACAAACACTGTCATTATTGTATTTCAATTGCTGATGTCTTCAATTAGAAGGGGTCGGATGCATTTCTGACCTTCCAGTCATTTTCCAGATAGAAAGCCGCATGAGAAATTGCTGCAAGATGTATAAAGAATTATCATTTGAGTGGTAAAAATGTCCTGTTGACAATTCTAGGCTTCTGCTGTGAAACGATTCCACTGAGAATATGATTTAGGCTTTTCATGTTGTTTTGGACAGTACGGATCACAAGGAGGTACAAAATTTCAAGGAAGTGCCCTGGACATAATTATTTGCTTGAATTCTGATTATGTGGTTGATGACAGTTTGTGCGTAGTAGAACAATAAAGATACCTGTGATGTGAAAGTAGAATGTGATGTATATGTGACAGATGATTCCTGCACATGTAATTCTATTGTTCTTTGCTGGACAGGTCAGAGAAGTGGCAGAGCTTGTTATATCTCAGTTGGCCAACAATTTTCAAAGGTGAGTATAGTTCAATTGGTTTGTTGGCAGTATCCCATATGCATCAAGTGATTCCTGTAGCAGAATTTTGACCTGTCTTGTCTCTCCAACTAAAAAAATCATCAACTATCATGTGCCATCAATCCATGATTCTGTTTGGCAATGTGTAATACCTGAAAATACCTTTTCTTGTTAATTGCTGAAAGGACGGTGCATTTGGAGATAGCTGCTAAGTAATGTTACTTGCTTCTACTATCTATGAACTGGATAAATATGTATTTTAGCTTTACGTTGACTTTTCTATGGCACGTTAGATCAAGGATATGCATCTGATGAGGCTGGTAATTGGGTCTGACGTTCATATGTACTAGTACCGAAAGTGTTACAAATGGATATTTGTCTATTTGTTATGAATAAGTCCAGAAGACAGCAGTTGTTCATGGTGTCAATTTCCATGGTGCAGTTCCATGGAGAATGCTTTCAAAGAGATGGCACAACAGATAAGCTCATTGAAGAATGACGTTCAGAAACTGGTAAGATAAATAGAGTTCATAAAATTTCCACAGGTTGACCGTTTGTTTAAACGATATTCATTGAGCACGATCTTTGCACAATAATTTTTTTTTTTTAAGTAAATTTTCATTTTATTGAACAACCCATGGAAAAATAAATAAATAAATAAATAAATAAGGGAGGTCACATCCCAAACAAGTCCATTGCAGCATAATATCCCACATACACAGCCGAATTGGGGTGCCAAACCTTCCCATAGATATGAACTTTTGGGGAAGATAAGTCTGATATCCCTAGAGTAACATTTATCTGTTGAGTGATGGCCCTTCTACTCGGCACCATTGGATCACTAGGAGGAACTTTTGTTCCTACTTAAAATGAAGGATGGGAGATCCTTTTAGGCAACCTATTGTAATAGGAAAGCCTGATAACTTGAGATTAATTCATCAAGTTGATTTTCAATCTGATGACACCACACACCAAATGACAACATGACATCATAGTCTTCCCCATCTACACTACCAGTAGCAACAGCAAAATACTACCCAGAAAAACAAGGTGCAAACTCAAATACCATGCCACCAGATTACAGCAAAGCTGGCTAACAAAAGACTATTACATCAGCAGTGTCTTATTTCCTTCCAGAATCGTAGCTTCTAAAGAGCCTATTACATAAGGAAAAAAAAAAAAAAACCTGCATCAAGGTCACAACAAATTTGAGGGTATACATTTTCATGCTTCAGTAATTTCCTCTCTCCAGAGATAATAAGTTGTACCATTGCAAGTAAATTCATCATTCGAATCACTTGCGGATCTAGGAATCAAGAGTAGCTGTAAACTTGTTCCGAAAATCTTCTTTAAGAATACACACTTAGAGCAAGTGCATTCAAGATTTTTCATCTTTTCTGCATAGCACAAAAGCACTATCAATGCCAGACCAAGTATTCGCCTTGTCCAATGTGTGCAACCTATTATGATTGACTAGCCAAGTTATAAAGCCAACTTTTGGCACATTAGGCTTAAGACATACAAGCTTAAGCCAACTAACTTTGTCCATACATTTCTTCACAAGCTTCCAAGCCTCCTATGCAGAGAAAAAGCCCCTAGATGATCCAGTACATACCGCTCCGTCTATGCTGCCAGAGTTTGAGCAATCAACCCACACAAAGCCATCTGAGTTTCAAACAGATCATCAGAAATTGCAGGAGGCCATCTCCAGTCATTTGCCTCAATAACATCCACAACTGTGGCTTTATCACCTAAAGCTGAATAATAACCATTGCAAAACACACGTATCATTTTACATGGACATGGAATGAAAGGGGATAATGCAAATGCTTAGAATTGCTGTCTGTTTAACACTGTGATTTGAAATGTGCCTGAAGAACCTAGTCTCAATAAGGTGTTCAATAGGTTGTTCCTAAGAAGGAAGTTTCAACTCCTTTTGATGGAATGGATTGGTTTTGTATCTCTTCTGCTTCATTTAACTTTGGCAACTCTTCTCTTGGTGGTTTTGAACAGACGGAAAGAATGGAGCTTGCAATTAATCACTCTGCCCACCTTGGAAGGTATGAATGCACTTCTTAGTTATGCTGGCTTTCTGTGTAGTATTGACCGGTTATGCATTGTTGATTTTTTGGGGAATAATGGTCCAACTTCACCACTAACACCCCAAAGCAGGCAGTCGGAGTATACTAGAAGTCAGGCCAGAATGACTAGGTCATGCGCCAAATTGTCAATGCTCCAATTTAGAACATGATCATATGTAGCTTGAGAACAGTGCAGCATTTTATTTTATTTTGTTTTTTCTTTTTTTTTTGGTAAAAACCATTTTATTTTGTTTTGTTTTGTTTTTTAAAGAATCTGCATTGTTATACTCTTTGAGACAAATGCATTTATTTATCCTTGTAGTTTCCCTGGCAGCAAGACTTGTCCAAGTGAGATATTTGGTAGTCTGTCTCTCTGTGTCGCTACTAATGGTTGTTTTCCCCGGAGAATGTAGGGCTAATGCTAAACCTACGGGAGAAAATGAAGTGAGAAACTTACAGCTTCAAATTCAAACCAAAGTGTCAGATACCCTATTTACTGGAAAGAAACTAGAAGGAGAGGGTGGTGCTCGCATTTCTGTTGCCTTGATCGATGCAAATACAGGGGATGTTGTTAGATCAGGCCCGGAATCCTCCATAAAGTTGGACGTCGTTGTGCTTAAAGGTGGCTTCAACAAAGATGACTGGAATAACTGGACTAAAGAAGAGTTTGACAGCCAACTGGCTAAAGTACGTGAAAAAAGGGGGCTGCTTTTGACAGGCGATCTCCAATTGACACTCAAGGGAGGCGTTGGGGAGCTGGGAGAACTGATATTTAGGGACAATTCCCGCTCGGATGACACTGAAAAATTCAGGATAGGGCTTAAGGTGGCATCAGGTTATTGTGAGAATACACGAATCCGAGAAGGAAAAACAAATGCCTTCCGGGTCAAGGAACGTAGAGGAGAATGTAAGTCTCTCATAGTCCTTTGAAGTACATAAACCCTGTCCTTCATTTATTGCTGACCATAAACAATTAAACATAGTTTCAGACATCATGTCTCCAATAATTTAATTGAGAGCTTCATTCCACGCAAACCTTTACATCTCCAATGAAAATTCTGATTAATAAAATATGATCGGCTTCTTTGTTGTTAGCAAATGTTGACAATTTGGATCAGTTTCAGGAGTCTGCGTGCCTATCAGAAGCTACTCATGAATCTAATAGGGACTAAGTCCTTACTGTATATGTCCTCTTCATTTTACAGCAAACCAGAAACATTATCCACCTGCATTGGATGATGAGATCTGGAGGTTGGACAAGATTGCCAAAGATGGGATATCTCACCAAAAGTTGAAGGGAGCTGGAATACATAAAGTGCAGGACTTTCTACAGCACTTGCATAAAGACTGCAAAAAACTGAGAGGGGTAAGCACTTAATTGATGGTGCTCAATTATGGTTTGATTGACTACCAAGAAAGTAAGTCTTGCGTGTTCACTTATCATAGGTTCTTGGAAAGAGCATAACATCAATGCACTGGGAATGCCTCGTAGATCATGCAAAGACTTGCATGAATTGGAAAACTCATGAGAATGATCCTAATGGCATGAGTAAGCATGCTGCTGTATTCAACACTGATCGTCAACTGACCGGCCTAATTGACGACATTTTATATCCGGCTACTGATCGACTTTCTGCACAAGAGAAGGTAAGTAACTAAGGAAATCCTACTGGGTTTTGTAAAGCCAGTCCGTGCGCTACACACCATCATGCTGAGTTCATATAAATACCTTCATTAGTCCAGCTAGTGTGACATACCGAGTGTCTTTCTTCCAGGAACCTGGAGATACAATCATAAAAAAGGCGGCCTTTGATAATTGGAATGATGTTGGGGAGTTCAATTGTGAAACCTTTTCTGGTTCAATGCTGAAGAATAGCTCTCAAGTTATTGAAGGACAAATTGGAAATCTCATCCCCGTTCAATGTCATTCAGCTCCACGAACATGTGCCACTTCAGTTGGTCCGGAAGCTCTGCCGGCAAATGCGGGCTCCCCTGTTGAAGGTACATGCTCTAAAACACAAAATCACTTACGTGATGCTAAGTGGAGATTGACAAGATATCTCTATCACTAGGTAGATATGACTAGATGTAGTAAGCACATGGCAACGTAATTTGCATTTTTATCAAATGGTGCCTGGAAGATCATATTAGAAAATAAGGTTGGAATTTAAACTTTTATGCCAGAAATAATTATGCCAGAAATTGAGGTGTAAAATGTTTGATCTGTGAACGGAAAGGGCCTTGTCAATTGAACTTAAAGATTATAAAGGCCAGTGGCAAGAAAAATTTAAAGAGATGTGCAGCACTTTGCATGATATCAGAATAGTAAAAGCTCATAACCATTCGTTCCAAAAAATTTTAGATCATGGACATGTACTCCCATCGACATGTTTTTATTAATGATATTACTGTTCCAGTTCTTTCTCCAGGACATAATGGTGTAGCTGATTTGCCATTGCCGGTACACTCACAAATTACCGGTTGTGGGGATGCCATGGAGTTTCCAGTTGATGAAAGTGCTCCTCCTGCTGCGAGGCAGCGCCTATCTGCAAACCGCTGGAATGCTCAATTTTCTCAGGGAGATGGTGGTAGTACTTGCTTCGGACAGTCGATACAGTCGCCTGATATCATTTCACAGGAAGCCACGGGTAGCCAAATGTCCAATCTGTGGAGGCAAACGGACTCTACTACAGTAGAAGAGCTTGCTATCCCCTCTGAACCACCCTATGCCCCTCGTCCTGAAGGCGATCACGCAATGGAAGATTCCCAAATCGATGATGCAGATTCTCCGATGGATTACTTGAGCATACTAGATTTTGGCACGACATTTCAGACCTTACCAGGGGATGATGGTTCTGTTTAGGTGCCAGCAAAGGTCGGTAATGGCTGTGATGCAGTGGGTTTCTTCATCAGGAGAGGCGTCCGAATTTGTGCAGTTAGATGGACCGCCAATTCAAGTCCAGGGCTTTCGGAAACCCAACCCCCCACCCCAAAAAAAAAAAAAAAAAAAATCTTTTTTTTTTAATTTAAAAATTTTAAAAAATTAAAAGGTTAAAAAAATCTTAAAAATTAGAAAATTAAAAAAATTAAAAACTTAAAAATCAAAAAATTACAAAATTACAAAAATTAAAAAATTAAAAAATCAAAAAGTAAAAAAAATTAAAATCAAAAAATTTAAAAATCGAAAATCAGAAAATTTTAAAATCAAAATTTTAAAATTGGAAATTTAAAAATTGAAAAATAAAAAAATATCAAAAATATCAAAAATATCAAAAAAAATAAAAAAAAAATCAAAATCAAAAAATTAAAAAAGCAAAAAAAAAAATTAATTTTTTCTTTATTTTTTTTGGAAGTCCAGGCTTGATTTGGCGGTTCTTACCCTCGCCACTGGGTAAGAGGATCCTTGGATTACTACTGTAAGATAAAAACGATGGCAACTTTTTCATAGATGAGGAGGGCATATTAGTTACTTGTCTGTTGTAACCTGTCATCCTTGTATTATTCATTTGTGTATTGAACAGCTTTGCTTAACGCTTTGTTAAGCTGACTGATTCTTTCATTAAAAAAAAAATGTCTCCTCTTTAGTTCTCTTAACGTCTTTCTTCAAAAGTTCTCTGGTTTTTTCACATGTAAGGAATGCACAGGCAATGCTTAAGTTCCCTCGATATTCTCTATTCATCCAGACTATTAGTTTTATAATGAAGTTAGAGTTACAAATTAGTAGAAATTATTGCAGAAGTAGCACAAGTAAATTCTACAAGTAGACCGATCAAAATTGTAGGTATGTAGGGCTAAATGCTCTCGAGGGGGCGACAATCTTGACTAGCCCCTCCTTAAGTAAGCCATTCCACATCGGAGTTCACCCTCCCCTTAGTATTTGTTTATAATTCCACGCAATCCTAGAATTACTCAAGCCCAACCTTAGGTGTTTTGACTCATAGTATTTGTTTGTTTGTTTGGTTTTTTTTTTTAATCAATGAACCGCCGGAGATCAACCTTTGGGGATCACACGACCCTCCAGTGCCCGGTGGCACCGTCGAGCCTCACCGCAAGCTGTGACCCCTAGTATTTGTTAGTAGTTCATGCGGTAAAAAAAATCCCTTATTTAGTAGATTTCTGACTTAATTGAGTCTTTTAGGTCAATACAAATTAAGTTTCTCAAACAAGCTTAGCCTCATTAATTGGTTAATAAATAATTTTTAGAGGGCCTAACAGACTTTACCAGAAATTTTTTACTAGTCACAAATTATAAGTTGGAGGACCACATGGAGAAGCAATGGATTGAGATTGTGAGCCTATGTGATAAAATTGAAAATTAAGTGCTAAAAATTTAAGTACTATATTTTTAAGTACTGGTCACGTTAAGTGCCAAAAATAGGAACAAAAGGTTTGATGGTAATTGAATATCGGTTGTTGAATATTATGAATCCTTCACAAACAGATAAAAATGACCATTACTGATAGGTATTAGCAATATTATGATTGCCGGTGATGAAGTAGATTTTTGACTAAATATAATCATTTACATGAACTTCATTGAAAGTTAGCAAACGACTTTACCCTTGTCAAAGTGTTGGATTTTTTAATCATTTAGCACTTAATTTGGCTATCAAACAAGCCGTACGTACTTTTTCCTTTGGAAAATCTTTTGGAGTCTAATCACCTGCCCGATCATGCTCGTCTAAGAATCCGTAATTTGACCCGGTCCGATCTCAAAGCCCTATAAAACATTGCCAATTTCCTGGTTCGACCAAAGCTTTTTCGCATTTGCTAGGCAAAATGACATCCAAGTATAAACTACATGGTCCTTTTGCTTGTTGCACGTCCGACGCAGCCTGAAAATCATAGGAACCGAAAATTTTCAAAGCCAGAACCATGAAGCATTTTCCAGGAAAATTGACAGCACCTGATTTTCGTGGAAAATTATCCGTGTCAGTCACATCACTGTTGTATATACATCTCTCTCTCTCTCTCTCTCTCTCTCTCGCACGCAATGACAACCGGTCCAAACCTGCGATGCCGCATTGCGGGACTGAGATATCATTTGAGCACGCACTTTTCTACGAACCAGACAAATATCGAACCTTTAAAAGTCAACTAGAGAAACAAGATCGAACTTACGAGATCCTGAAGAGGTAACTTCCATGATTGCCTGGACTTCAGATTTTATCCAGCTTTCGCTTTGGCCTCCCTTGGCTAGCCGCTTGGAATTTGCCCTTTTTTTTTCTTTTCTTTTTTTACGTGGGCCATGAGTATATTAACAAATTTATAATTATGGAAAAGGAAAAATTCATGATCTTCTCATTAAGAAAAGAGATGAAATAAATAAAATATTAGAGTAGCGTAAAAAGAAAATTATGAAACGAATTAGTCTGAACGAAAATGATAACCCAAATGACAATTATATATATTATGTTAAACTAGTACATTTATGAAAAATTTAATCCAAACTACTTTTTAACCTTAAAAAAAAAACCAAATTGGTACATATATAACAAATTTACTATTTGTTAATTCCGTTTAATTTTCTCGTTAAATTGCTAAGTTAGATAACAGGTGATAGTTTTTTTTTTTTTTTGCTAAAACATGTGACGGTTAATAAATATACTAATTTGATGTTTTATCTTATATTTGTCACAGATATAGCAATTTATGATTTTTTATAGTATCAATCCAATTTAACAAGTTAAAGAATTAACGAATGGTAAAAAATTTACAAATATATCAGTTTGAAGTTTTTTGTGGTCGAAAAATTAGTTTGGGAATAAATTGTCATAAGTATATTAATTTAATATTTTTAGTAATTAAACAAATTGATTCAAGGTAATCTATCATATCAATTTAAGGTTTTTTGGGGTATTAACTGTTATATATATCAAAATTACCCATGGGATTCAATAGTTATATAGTCCTTGTAAGCACATCTATTGGATGATGGGTTAAATTTCAATTTTAAATAATTGTTTAAGCTTTATGGAAATATCTTCGCGTCACCCGCCTGACGCCATCCGCCTGACGTCATCCGCCGCAACTATGAAAACGCGTCAGAGGATTGACGTGAGCTCCGAGGTCTCCGCAACGTACGACGGAAAGCAAAGCTACATTTGTCGTCGACCGAAGCGAATCTAAGCGGACCCCACCTCAGCCCCCTGGTTTGCGCAAATCCACGCGCATTGATTTTTTTTTTCTCTTTTTCATTTTTTTATAATTTCTATCTCCGTTGATGTCGGCTCTGTTAATTAACTAATAAAACACTTTTTCAATTCATTGCGGTTGAACTTTATCCGTGCAATCCCACTGGTCACCATTAAATTTCTAATTTCAAATAATTTTTAATTTCATAGAACACCTAATTTCTATTTATATTCATAAAATCTCACGTATTTATGTCATTTCGCATTAGTGACCAATTAAGTAAAATAATCATTTTAGGAATATACTAGACAAAAGATAGGCCGTACACAAGCCTGCATATACTATCCTTTTGCTCAAATTATTTTCCAACCTTATTTTCTAATATGATCTTCCGGGAACCATTTGATAGAAATGCACATAACGTTGCCATGTGCTTACTACATCTAGTCATATCCACCTAGTGACAGCGATATCTTGTCAATATCCACTTAGCATCACCTAAGTGATTTTGTGTTTTAGAACACGTACCTTCAACAGGGGAGCCCGCATTTGCTGGCAGAGCTTCCGGACCAACTGAAGTGGCACAAGTTTGCGGAGCTGAATGACATTGAACAGGTATGAGATTTCCAATTTGTCCTTCAATAACTTGAGAGCTATTCTTTAGCATCGAACCAGAAAAGATCTCACAATGGAACTCCCCAACATCATTCCGATTAACTGTCCTTTTGCTCAAATTAAGGTAATTAATGAGATAGAGAGGCGTGGCTTCTTTTGTAGGGTTTATTGAGCTGAATTTGAAAATTTTCTTTTGCTAATTAAGAAATCAAAGAGACCTCTTTAATTTAGATATCAAGTTATCCTTTTTCGATGCAGGTGTTAAAAATATCAAGTTTTCTAGTAAGAAGGTTGAGGATGTAGTTTGAAAAAATATCGAAGAGGAGCTTATTTGTAGGTTTTCATATACAGAACAAGAGTCAATTATGACAAAAAATTAAATTCCAATGAGTGAACGTGTCGATATCACGTCCTTTCATGTTCGCTAGGCCTAATCTTCTTGGACTACTTGTGCATTTTAGACACGTTTGGGGGGCCCCGCCTCCAGAACCTTTTGCAAAATATGACATAATTCAGAATATTCTTGGACTTCTTGTGTGCATTAGATATGCCTAAACTTATGCGGTCCACCTACTGTAAAGTACAGCTTTGCCATGTGGAGTCGTAATTAAGCATAAAAATGTCGTGCACATAGATCTAGGATGTTACGATGCTTCACCCATCGTCAAACTTGAATTATCCAATTGCATGGTTAGTAGAGGAGCTGGGAATTTGGATTATGGGAGCGAGATTTCTAGTACATTTGATTTTGACTTTTAATCCTGAGTTTTGGTAACGATTAAATGATAAGACCAAAAAGAGAAAAAGCTGAGATATTAACGAAAATGTAATATTCAATCACAGTGCGACAAAATAATAAGACCGTGCATGCGTGAAAAATGAAAATCTCGAATTTATAATTTTTTTTTTCAGTCAAGTCCCCTCGACGCCAATCCCAAATAACCGAAATGTAATTTGTCGATGGGTGCTGACCAAAAGCTCAATATTGAATTAACTAATGTCCCTATAGAAAAAAAAAAAAAACTATGCCAATGGATAATTACAAAAAAAAAATCAATTGAAATTTTCTTAAACCGTGTCTTCAATTATTGTTTCTGCAACTTAGTTCGCTCAAATTGGCTACTATTGATAGACACAAGACCTTTAGTTTGTTGAGATCTTTGTGGCCTGTCTTCTTGCGAAGTGGGCTTCATAGATGCATTCATTATTTTAACGTGCCGGTGCCCATAATACCCCATGCCTCTTTGTTGGTATAGCATTATTTCCTAGGGTCCAACACAAGGCCTAAGATAAAGCTTTTTAAGGCCATGCTCAAGACTAGAGAGACCGTAGCTTGTTTAAGAAAACTGAAAAACAAGCTGAAAATATGAGTGTCGAAAATCTTAAATCCTAGAAATTAGAAATATAAAGTTGTTTGGTGACAATTAGAAACCGACAGCTTAATTCAAAAAATTTCTCACCAAAATATAGAACAATGATTTTTATCTGTAGGTTTTAGCAATAGACGTGGTAAGATTCTAATGATCATAAATTATTCTTCTATTAAATTGAATTAAGTAAGCTATCCCAAATTAGCATTCACCCTCTACCGAGTATAGCTTATAGCGCAATGCAATCCTGGGATTAGTTAGTACCAACGTTAGATGTTTTGTTTTGATCCCTTATATTTACCAGCTGTTTATGCTGTTAAAAATCCGTTACGTGGATTTTTCAACTTAATTGAGTCTTTTAAGTCAATAAATTAATTCATCAAACAAGCTTAGCCTCATTAGTTGCTAAATTCTCAGTTTTTAGCGTTTAATTGGGTCATCAAATTGGCCTTCAGAGACTAAAATTTTTTACGACGAATGAAGATTATGAGCCTGTTTTATAAAGCTGGAAATTAAGTTCTAAAAAATTGAGTGCTGAATTTTAAGTATCGATAATAGTCTTATGTGGCAAAAATAGGAATAAAAGGTTCCACGATAATTGCAATTTGACAATCGGATATTATTAGAAAAATGACCGTTTTTATTAAGTTTCTTTTATATATTTACGATAGCTAATAATCATCAATTATTTATTGAACAAATTAATAACTCCTCCCTGGGACAAAGTGGAATTTTTGAGACTCAATGCAATCATTTAAGTCAGCTCTATTGAAAGTCATCTAGCAAGTTTATTTTATTCTCATGTAAGTGTTGAATTTTTAAAATTTAAAACTTAATATTATCTTATATTTTAAGATATGAATGAAATATTTACTTTCAATGAAAAAAAAAAAAAGTGAACCCATGTAGTTCTGCGTTTGAAAGTCTCTATGAGTCCGATCATATGGTGATTTGTAATCGATCTAATCCGATCCAAAAGGCCTTAACATTGCAGTTTCCTGGTTCGACCAAAGCATTTTTATAAGAGAAGTAGTAGTAGACGGGTAGTTGCCGAGAAAAATGATGTCCTGGTTTTTTGGCTCATTGCAAGTCGGATGAGCGTGTGAAATCAAATGAACCAAAAATTTCAAAATCGAAAGCATGGAGCATTTTCCAGGGTAATTAACTGGACCTGATTTTCGCGGAAAAATTAACCGTATTAGTCGCGCCACTGTCTATATGCACCTTTATGAACTGTCATTCTCCTCTTCTCTTATCTATCTTATATTACTCAAGTAAAATGCTATTTAAACTCTATTTATTTCATGAAAAATGAATAATTGAAAAATAAAAATTACCACTTACAAAAATAAATAAGCAAATAAGTTCTTTTATTATCCACAAAAATATTTAAACATAAATTGTTGTTGATAATGAATACACTTTTCGTAGGCTAATTATTTTAAGGGATATAAGCGATTATTTTGAAGAAAATATTCTCCAAATTATTTATTTTCCACAAACCAAACAAAACATAAATTGAATTCTATAAAACTCTCCATTTTGATTAATTTACAGCACTCCGAACTTTGCTATTATATTTTTTTTTCCTAGCAATTGGACGGCTAATCCTCCTCTCTCTTTATGTTTGATCTTATGTTTAGACATGCCTACTTATGGTACCCCTTTAGCAGGTTAGTAATGAAATTATCATCTATCGACCAAAAAAAAAAAAACTTTGCTATTATATTAGCGAGGTGAAATGTTTTACTAAATAGCCTAAGCCTTAGTTTTTATCCAGCTTTAGATTTGGCCTCCCTTGGTTAGCCGCTTGGTATTGCCCTTATGTGCTTACGTGGGTCGTGAGTATGTTAACAAATTTATAATTATGGAAATAGCAAAATTCGTAATTTTCAAATTTAGAAAAGAGAGAGAATAAAAAAAAAATTAGTCTACCACATACACTTACCCATCAAATCGACTGCTACTTATTTAATGTTAGGCTAGTCATAGGGTGTGTTTGAAGGAGCATTTTGAAAAAGCCTTGCATAAATGCAGTTGACTTTAGTTCAAAGAGGTTTAATGAGAGGTAAATTATGTTTGGTGAACACTTTTTTACAAACTTCGAAATTTGTTCTAAAAAGTAATTTTTAGAACAAAAGGCAAAAAGAAGAAAATGAGGAATTAGATACTTACTCGAGAGGCTCAAATCAAACCACCTCAGCACTAAGTTGTCCAACTCAAGATGAGGTCGTCGAGGTTGCATGACCTCAAATCTCAAAGGTCGTGTGATGTTGATAGTGGAGCCATGTGACCCAAGACAGACCTTGCTTGAGGTCGTGAGACCTTTGTGATGTCATCTTGACATCGCGTGATCTCGGATTGGATGAGGGCCATCAATGTTAGATTTGATGAGGTGCCATGTTGACTATGTGTGCATTGAAATGTGAAAAAGTGAGGGTAATAGTAAAATTTAGACGAATCAGTAAAAGCAAAGTGGAATTTTAAAAAAAAAATCATTAATCTCGAAAGTAGCATTTCGGAATTATTAGATGACAATATCAAATGGTGACCAATCACGCGTCGTTCATCGTACTATGAAAGCGTGTAGGATAAGCTTGTACGCCACTCCAAGGATGGCCACAGACGCGAAAATGCCAAGCGGCCTTTGGGCGTTGACGGAAAAAAGTATTGGCGTTGAGTCCACCCCAATACTTTTTTCCCTTTCCCCCCACCTTTTTTTATGCAATTTCTATCTCCATTGAAATTATTTCTCTTAATTAAATAAGAAAATACTTTTGAAGTTATCGTGGATGAAGTATCCGCGCAATTCCATTTGGCCACAATTTAGTTTCTAATTCTAAGGAGTTATTTTCGATTTTATGGAACACGTGATTATCGTTACTATCTCTTAAAATCACACGCGCACCTCCGTAGAAAATAAATGATATTCTAGTGGGTGGCTGATTGATTAGGATCATGGCAAAAAGATTTACCTTAAATTTAGGTTGAAGGCAAAAAAGCTCAATTTTTTTACATTTTTTTTAATAATTCAAAAAATCCCGTACACCGATAACTGCGGATAAATCCTAGGGATAGGACATGTGAAAACCACCACCACGTGCTTCCGGGCAAGGCCTTTACCGACACCCGGATTCAAACGCTCGACCTTTTGTGAGAGGAAGAGCGCTCGCTCCAGCGACGCCACCCTGAGGGGGTGGTACAAAAAAGCTCAATTATTTATCAGGCAAAAGGCGGATAAAAGCAACAAAAATAGAGAAAATCGGGCGGGCACAAAAGGTTGAGGGGGGCAAATCGCCAGAATCTGAGAAACAAATGAACGCGGTTTTAGAGCCGGCCACATTCCCAGGAAATGTTCTTGCCTTTTCTTGGAAAATGACGAGACTACTACTACTTCAGACAGCGCAGAATAAAGCACACCCCCGTGATTGCGAAGTCATTGCTTTGAGCTTGAACTTGAGTTCGTGCATTAAGTGTTTGTCTTCTGCTCCATTTCCGTGCTACTTTTGTACCCTTTTGTTCAGCAACCAAATCCTTCCATATCCAGACACTTTCCCAGTTCTTGAAAAGCTCAGCAGAAGGAAAGGAAATCATGTCGCCGCAGAAGAGAGGTTTGCCTTCCACTTCTTCAGGTCGAGCAAGTCTGCTCAGAAGGCTGCGCACCGCTCGAACGAAGTAAGTTCGCTCTTCCCTCTCTCGACGTTTCGATTCTTGCTTGATAACTTGATGATCTTGTTAGTTTTAGCTTTGCTTGATGGGATATTCAGTGAAAGGTTCTTGAGTTGAGGATTCTTGGAATGAGAAAAACATGGGGAAGTCTGCGTTGAAGCATAACATTGATTAGCTTTTGCCTCGTGACAGTTCTAAATCGCTTTCGTTCTGGCTTTTGTTAGTGGTTTTGTGCTGTGGCTTTAGTACGAAGTGTTAAAGACCTCAGACATTGTCGTCTCGAATCTGTTATGCAATTTTGGCGTGGGTCAATTGCAGTATTTTTTCTTTAATTGAATTAAACTCTGTTGGAAAGTTTCACCTAGTAAGTGAGCTGTTATCGTCACTGGGTTACTTTGTTGTCCTGTTTGCCTAATTTTACCATCTTGATTTTACTTTTGTGCTGAGCTGATCTTCACACAGTCAAAGATGGCGTTGGTCCGGGAGGAATCTGGTGACAAGGAGCTGGTTGACAGAGGACAATGTCCGGAGAGTGGTAAGATGAGTAAAGCAACCAACTTGGACATACAAAATAAAGTCCTTATTGTACTTCAATTGTTGATCTCTTCAATTAGGAGCAGTTGGATGCATTTCTGACCTTCCAGTCAGTTGCCGGATAGAAATCCGCATGAGAAATTGCCGTGAGATGTGTAGAGAATTATTGTTTGAGTGGTAAAAATGACCCGCTGACTGTTCTAGGCTTTTCCTGTGAAGCAAATTCCACTAAGAACATGATTTAGGCTTTTCATGTTGTTTCGGACAGTACAGATCACAAGAAGATCCAGCTTTTCAATGAAGTGGCTTGGACATGATTTTTTCCTTGAATCTTGGAAAATGTGGTCAATGACAACTTGCATGTTGAAGGAGGACAATGAGAATACCTGTGATGTGAAACTTGAATGAGATGAATACGTGACAGATTGCAATGTAATTCTTTGCTATTGCTCTTTGCTGGACAGGTCAGGGAAGAGTTCATGGGAGCGTGGGAGCGTGTTAAATCTGACTTGGCTGAATACTGTCAAAGGTGAATATATTTTATTTTGTCTGTTGGCTGAAGCTCATCAGCATGTAGTGATTCCTCTAGAAGAATTTCCATGTGTATTGTCTCGACAGCTAGAATTATCATCAAGTATCATAAGCCAACAATCCATGATTCTATTCAGCATAGTGTAATACTTGCACATACTTTTTTTTTTTGGTCTATCACTGAAAGGACAGTGCATTTGGAGATACCTGCTAATTAACTTTACTTGCTTCTGTTATCTATGTACTGGATAAATATGTATTCCAGCTTTACGCTGACTTTCCTCTGTTGCCTAGAATTAAGGGAATGCAACTGATGAGTCTGGTAATTGCGTCTGACATTCATATGTACTAGTAAATAAAATGTTACAAATGGATATTTGTCTATTTGTTACGAATAAGTCCACAAGACAGCAGTTGTTCATGGGGTCGATTTCAATGGTGTAGGTGCATGGGAAATGCTCCCGAAGAGAAAATGCAACAGAAACTGGTAAGAGAAACAGAGTTTATAAAATTTCCACTTTGTCTCACACATATTTCCAGGAACACTTCAGGTATGAATTGTCTATCTGCATGTCATGAAGTGATCAAATGAACTTACTGAGTAACAATTCTGTTGCTAGCTAATTGGTTTATATCGATTATTTGAGCAGCATTCATTAAGCATGAACTTTGCACAATTTTTTTTTTCTGTTAGTATATATGTTGTAATATAAGGCTAAAGATAATTGGATCTTGCAATTAAATTGACACGAAATCAACAGAGAGATAATCGAAAAACATTAAGGATTACTAGAAATTTACGTGTTTCGGTCCAAGTGTCAGTATTTACTTCACGGGGAGAGCTTCCAGCAAATAATCCACTAATCAAATCGGAGAATCAGAGTTACCATCGCTCACATGCTATTATTTTCCGCACCTAGATTACATCCCAAGCCCACAGTGTTTTGCCTCACAGAGAATCACCTCACAGTGCAGCAAATGAGTGTTTCCACTGATTACAAACTCAACCTGCTAACTTAAGATTAATTCATCATGTTGACTTTCAATCTGTTGACACCGCACACCAAATGACATGACATCATAGTCTTCCACATCTACGGAACCAGTACAACAGAAAAATGCTGCCCAGGAAAACAAGAGACAAACTCAAAACCATGCCACTAGACTACAGCAACGTTAGCCAACAATAACTTGCCAATTTCTACGCAGACAGTTAACATCAGCAATAAGTGCCTTATTTCCTTCCTGAATCATAGCTTCTAAAGAGACTTTAACGGGGAAAAAACATCTGCATCAAGGTCACGACAAGCTGGAGGGGATACATTTTCCATGCCTCACTAAGTACTCTCTCTACAGAGATAATAAATCATTGCATTCCAAGTAAATTCATCCTTCCAATCTCTTGAGGATATAGAAAATGACAGTAGCTGTAAAACTTGTTCTGAAAATCTGCTCTGAGAATACACACTTAAGGAACGAGTACGTTGGAGATTCTTCATGTTGCCGGATAGCACACAAGTGCTATCAATGTCAGAGCAAGATTTCATCCTCTCCAATGTGTGCAACCTATCATGAATCACAAGCCAATTTATAGAACCATATCTTGGCACATTAGGCTTTAACCATACAAGCCTAAGCTAAGTCACTTTGTTCATACATTTTCTCACTAGCTTCCAAGCCTCCTTTACATAGAAAGAGCCACTAGATGATCCAGTAAATACTGCTTTTTCTCGGAGCTAGAGTTTGGAGCAATCAACCCACACAAAGCCCATCTGAGTTTCAAGCAGATCATCAGAACTTGCTAGAGGCCATCTTCTTTCCATTTGCCTCATTAACATCCACAACTGTGGCTTTATCACCTAAAGCTGAATCATAATTTTTTGAAGGCACATGTGACATTTTACATGAACATGGAATGAAAGGGGAAATAAAAATGGTTAGGATTGATTAGCTATATATACAACTGCTGTTTGGTGAACACTGTGATTTGAAATGTGCCTGAAGAACTTAGCTCAATAAGGTGTCTGATAAGTTGATTTTAAGAAGGAAGTTTTCAACTCCTTTTGATGGAATGGATTGGTTTTGTATCCCTTCTGCTTCATATTTTTGACGTCTCTAACTTTGGCAACTCTTCTCTTGGTGGCTAACAGATGGCAACAGAGGAGCTTGCAAATAATCACTCTCCCCACCTTGGAAGGTATGAATGCACTTCCCCCGTGATGCTGGCTTTCTGTGTAGTATTGACCGGTTATGCATTGTTGATTTTTTTTTTTTTTTTTTTGGGGAATAATGGTCCGACTTACTGCTAAACACCCCAAAGCAAGCAGTCAGAGCTCAGTGAAAGTCTGGCCGGAATGACTAGGTCTTGCACCAAATTGTCAGTGCTCCAGTTTAGAACATAATCATTTGTAGCTTGAGAGCAGTGCAGCATTTAATTTTGTTTAGTTTTATTTTTTAAAAAATTTGCAGTTTTATACCCTCTGAGACTCTGCATCTATTTATCCTTGTACTTTACCTGGCAGTAAGACTTGTCTAAGTGAGATATTTGGCAGTTTGTCTCTCCGTGTCATTACTTTTCCAATTTTTCTGCTTCTATACCTGTTCTTATTTCTAATGGTTGGCTTACGGAGGGAATGCAGGGTTGATGCTAGATCTACGGGAACAAATGATGTGAGGAACTTGCGGCTTCAATTTCAAACCAAACTGTCAGATTCTCTGTTTACTGGAAGGAAACTACGAGGAGTTGGGGGTGCTCGCATTTCCGTTGCCTTGATTGACGCAAATACAGGGGATGTCGTTACATCATGCCTGGAATCCTCCATTAAGTTGGACGTCGTCGTGCTTGAAGGTGACTTCAATAAAGATGATGAGGATGACTGGGCTCATGAAGAGTTCAAGAACTTTGTGGTTAAAGAGCGTCAACAAAAGGGGCTGCTTTTGACGGGAGATCTCCAAGTGACACTCAATGGAGGTGTTGGGGAGCTGGGAGAACTGATATTTACTGACAATTCTAGCTGGAATAGGAGTAAAAGATTTAGGATAGGGCTTATGAAGGCATCAGGTTATTATGGGAATACGCGAATCCGAGAAGCCAAAACAGATGCCTTCCGTGTCAAGGAACATAGAGGAGAATGTAAGTCTTTCATAGTTCGTTACAGTACATATAAACCTTGCCCTTCCTTTATGAGTGACCATAAACATGGTTTTGGATATCCAGTCTTCAATTTTTTATTTGAGAGCTTCATTTCCTATGAACCTTTACATCTCCAACGAAAATTCTGATAAATAAAAAACGATTGGCTTATTTGTCATTGGTGAATGTTGACACTTTGGATCAGTTTCCGGAGAGAGTCTGCATGCCTACAGAAGTTCGCTTCTACACGTCAATCTATTAGTGACTGGAACCTTACTGAATTTGTTCTGTCCATTTACAGCATCCAAGAAGCATGAGATACCTGCATTCGACAATGAGATCTGGAGGTTGAAGATGATTGCAAAGGATGGGAAATATCACCAAAAACTGAGTGAAGCCGGAATACATAAAGTTGGGGACTTTCTACTTCAATTGTTTACGGACCCCATGAAACTGAAAGAGGTAAGCACTTAGTAAATGATTCTCAATTAGGGTTTGATTGACTACCCTGAATGTAAGTCTTGTGTGTTCACTCATTGTAGATTCTTGGAATGGGCCCAAATTCGACGAAGTGGGACACCCTTGAAAGTCATGCAAAGAGTTGCATGATAAATGATGAGCTTTATTTGTACTATAATGATGGCCCAAGGAAGCATGGTGCTGTATTCAACACCGATCATCAGCTAATTGGCCTAATCAAAGATAGAGTATATTGTGCTTCTGATGGACTTTCTGCCGATGATTTGGTGAGTAACTAGGAGTTCCTATGAAGTTTTGTCAAGCCAGTTCATGTGCTTCATACCATCATGGTTAATTCATATAATTTGTCCCATATTATCCATGTAATTTGCAATTTGATGTTTACTCGTAGCTGTGTGGCTTAATAGGTTTTAGTATTGATCAGATATATGGAAACTTGAAACGAGGAGTTGGTTGGACATCTAGAGGCTTTTGTATTTGGTTTTTTTATCAGTAAAAGCAATATGAAGTGCTTGTGGAGAGAATTAAAAGAAAATCTAGATGCTTTTTCTAGATCCATAGTTGAGTCTTTTGTTAATAGACTGATTTGAGTTTTTGCTCGTTGCAATGCAAAGTTGAGGAAAGTGACCTTGTGTATCGAAGTGGCTCTCTTTACTCTGCAGTTAAAATTATACAAAAAAGCATGAGTAACTTGAGGAGCACTTTCAGCAGGAAAAAAGGGCGTCATCCATGAAAATGTGAGGCACTTATCATGATATTGCCATTTGAGCGATAGACACATTCACGTTGCAACTATTACTTTCCTAATATAAAGCTATGAAGATCTTTGTTACTTGCACAATACAAGTTGATGGGTGTTTTATTTCTTCACCGGTCCTTTCTCGATCAACTTTGCATCTTTACCATTTCCCTGATTGTACTCTCCATAACATCTTTCGAGCACCTGAACTTTTTGTGGTGGAGAAATTGGAGGCAATAGGCATAAAGTGAATTGAGGTTCTTTTGATGTCTCTTTTATTCTTCTTTCTCTGTGCTGCACTTACGTACTTACTCTGAGTACAAGTTCATCCATTGGAATGCAACATCACTTGCTGAAAAAAGATAGTGTTGATTGAAGCACAGCGTGTACTTTCAATAGTGGAGGTTAATACTTCAATTAGTCCAACTTGAGCGATATACTGAGTGATTTTCTTCCAGGAATATGGCAATACAATCGTGAAAAAGGCCCTTGCTAACTGGAATGATGTTCGGGTGTTCGATGGTGAGAACTTTTCTCCTCCAATGCAAAAGGAAAGCTCGAGCTACATTCCATCTCAAGTCTTTGACAGACAAATTGTAAGTCTCATCCCTGTTCAACCAAATTTGGGTTCACAAATCTGTCCCCCTCCAGGTGGTCTGGATGCTCATCCGGCAAATGTGAGCTTGACTGCTGAAGGTATGTGCTCCAAAGCACAAGTATATCTCTCCCTTGAAGCACATACAAAGATGCGGCCTGTGAAACAATGATGAAAGTAGAAATTTCCACTTGATTGTTGAGCTTTAATAAATAAAAGCAATGTGTTTTGAGTCCTTATGATATGGGTTCCACATGACATAAAGACTTTTACTTGTCCAGCTAATCTTCAATTGAGCATGCATCCAAGGAGATTTTGCTAATTTTGCTTCCTCTTTGGCACTGACTCTAAGTTATATGTGGAGGATTCCATTTGTAAGTTAGGCTTTAGTGTGTTTTTAGATGCACCAAAAATGCTCATGAACACCTGCACTCACGTGATGCTAAATGGATATTGACAAGATATTGCTATCTCTAGATAAATATGAACAGATGTGCTAAGCACACTAGCAACTTATTTATATGTTCAATTTTATCAAATGGTGACTGGAAGATCATGTAAGAAAAGAAGGTTGGTTGGTTAAGCTTAAAACTTATAATATGTTCAATATGTGAAGGGGAAAGGGCCTTATCAATTGAGGCATGTAGGGATTACAAAGACTAGTGGCAAGAAAAGTTAAAGTGATGTGCAGGGTAAGAAAAACCAAAAAAAAAAAAAAAAAAATTAGAAGCACTTAGAAGCACTTTCCTTGATATCTGAATAGTAGAAGCTCATAACAATTCATTGGAAGATTTTTCATAGGGTCATGCTCACGTTGGCCTATATTTACTAATTACATTACTGTTCTAGTTCTTTTTCCAGGGCATAATGATGTATGGTCTCCAAATACGAATCCTGGAAATGGCGAGGAGTTTTCAACTTATGAATCCATGGAAATGGATCTAATTTCTCCAGGAGATATTGTTACTAATGTTGGATTTCTAGCACAGAACCTGGATCCCCATCTACAATTTGCCATGCCTGACCAAATGATCCATTCTTGGAGCCGAATGGACTATATAGCAAATGGTCTTCCCTCCGGACCAACCTCTGCCTCAACATCAAGCTCCCAATGTAGGAGGGCACTTCCTCTGCCTGCAGGCATTCACGGGATGGAAGATTTCCGATCACCTGATCCAGATGTTAGTACTGCGAATGGGTTGTCAGGTATTCAGAACCCACCAGATGATGGCACCTTTCAGACCTTGCAATGTTATGTCGGTTTGGCTACCGGAAATGCTTTTGCACACTGGATAAGGATATTTGTAGTGCTCAAGTAGTTTTTCCGAGACGTGTCAGAGTTGTGCAGTTAGATGAACCCCTGCTTGAAGTCCAGGCTTGATTTGATTGTGTTGTTGCAGTCGCATTAGTCAAGATGATTCTTCATTTACTGTCTGAGAGAAGTGATGCTATTTTTTTCTAGATGAGGGTACATCAGTTACTTATCTATATGGGACCCTGTCATTATTGATAATATTATGAATTTGGGTATAGAACGGCCTTGCTTAATGCCTTGTTAAGTGACTAATTTTTTCATCAATAGCGTCTCTCTACTTCAGTTCTCTTGACATCTTTTTTCCAAAGTTCTCTGATTTTCCCATGTGAGGAATGCGAGGTATATCATTCAAAGAGAGCACTTGGTTTCTGCACTTATCATGCATCGGGATTGACCACATCCTTCGAGTCCTGAGAATTAAGTCTTGCCTGTTTGCTGCCATCTCCAGGCAATAGAGCTATTTTTGTTAAATTTTACTGGAGAGCTTCATTTCATACAACCTTCACATCTCCAATGAAAATTCTGATAAATAAAAAAATGATCGGCTTCCTTGTCAATAGCAAATGTTGACACTTTGGATCAGTTTCAGGAGAGAGTCTGCACACCTACAGAAGTTTGTTTCTACTTGTCAATCTAATAGTGACTGGAACCTTACTGTATTTGTTCTGTCCATTTACAGCATCCGAGAAACATGATATACCTGCATTCGACGATGAGATCTGGAGGTTAAAGACGATTGCCAAGGATGGGAAATATCACCAAAAACTGAGGGAAGCCGGAATACATAAAGTGGGGGACTTTTTACTGCAATTGTTTACGGACCCCATGAAACCAAAAGAGGTAAGCACTTTAGTAAATGATTCTCAGTTAGGGTTTGATTGACTACCATGAATGTAAGTCTTGCGTGTTCACTCATTGTAGATTCTTGGAATGACCTCAAATTCGACGAACTGGGATACCCTTGAAAGTCATGCAAAGAGTTGCAAGATAAATTGGAAACTTTATTGGTACTATACTGATGGCACGAGGAACCATGGTGTTGTATTCGACACCAATCATCAGCTAATTGGCTTAATCAAAGATAGAGTATATTGTGCTACTCATCGACTTTCTGCCAATGACCTGGTAAGTAACTAGGAGTTCCTACGAGGTTTAGTCAAGCCAGTTCACGTGTTTCATACCATCACGCTTAATTCGTATAATTTGTCCCATAGTATCCATGTAATTTGCAATTTGATGTTTATTCGTAGCTGTGTGGCTTAATAGGTTTTAGTATTGATCAGAGATATGGAAACTTAAAATGAGGAGTTGGTTGGACATCTGGTGCTTTCATTTTTGGTTTTTTATCAGTAAAAGTAATATGAAGTGCCTGTGGAGAGCATTAAAAGAAAATCTAGATGCTTTTTCTAGATCCGTAGTTGAGACTTTTAGTTAAAAGATTGATCTTGAGTTTTGCTCGTTGCAATGCAAAGTTGAGGATAGTGACCTGGTGTATTGAAGTGGCCCCCTATACTGCGCAGTTAAAATTATACAAAAGAGCATGAGTAACCTGGAGAGCACTTTCAGCGGGAGATTTGGCATCATCCATGAAAATGTGAGGCAATTATCATGGTATTGTCGTTTGAGCGATTAACACATTCACGTCGTAGCTATTACTTTCCAAGTATAAACTATGAAGATCTTCATTACTTGGACAATACATGTTGATGGGTGTTTTATTTCTTCACTGGTCCTTTCTCGATCGCCTTCGCATCTTTACACTTGCCTTGATTGTAGTCTCCACTACTTCTTTTGAGCACCCGAACCTTTTGTGGTGGAGGAATTGGCAATAGGCGTAAAGTGAATTGAGGTTCTTTCAATGTTTCTTTTATTCTTCTTTCTCTGTGCTGCACTTACGTAGTTAATTTGAGTACATGTTCATCCACTGGAATGCAACATCACTTGCCGAAAAAAGAGTGTTGATTGAAGTCAGACTGTGTAGCTTCAATTGTGGAGATAAATACTTCAATTAGTCCAACTTGAGCAATATACTGAGTGATTTTTTTCCAGGAACATGGAGATACAATCTTGAAAAAGGCCCTTGCTAACTGGAATGATGTTTGGGAGTTTAATGGTGAGAACTTTTCTCTTTCAATGCAAAAGAAAAGCTCGAGCTCCATTCCATGTGAAGTGTTGGAAGGACAAACTGAAAATCTCACCCCTGTTCAAAGTAATTTGGCTCCAAAAATCTGTGCGGCTCCAGGTGGTCCAGAAGCTCCTCTGGCAAATGTGGGCTTGACTGTTGAAGGTACGTGCTCTAAAGTGCAATATTTTCTCTCCCCTGAAGCACGTACAAAGATGTGGCCTGTGAAATGACGGTGAAAATAGAACTTTCCACTTGATTGTTGAGCTTTAATAAATTAAACCAATGTGTTTCAAGTCCTTGTGATTTAGGTTCTACCTAATATGAACACGTCTACTTGTCCAGCTAACCTTCAATTGAACTCGCATTAAGGAAATCTTACTAAATTTGCTCCCTCTTCGGCACTGACATAGAAGCTATATGTGAAGGATTCCCATTTGCAAGTTAGGCTTCAGTTTGTCTCTAGATGCAACTGAAAATTCTCAAAAGTAGTTTTTACCAGTAATGAACAAACAAGAGGAGGAGGTTATTGCCAGAACTACCAAAAGCAGTAATCTTATAGACTATCAGTTCAAAGGCACAAGGGCAATAATCAATTGCTTCATTTTATCAGGGTTCAATTTAAGAGATGCGACATCAATTTGAACATGAAGGATTTAAGAGTTGAAGTATCAAAATGACCTATAAGGACATACAATGTGGGGAACACTCAATATCCAATGCTAATAGTACACGAAAAGATACGTTCTGTAAGCTGGTGATTGTTGCAAACTGAGCCTCATTCAGTGCGCTCTATCCATTCGGCCATATATGTGCGATACATACGCATGTATTTATGGGCTCAGTCCAAGCAATTAAAAGGCTACTAAAAAAGTTAGGTAGCGACAGGTACCTTCTTGGGTGGGGGATTGGGGTGAGGGGGAGGGCAGATATTCATGAACACTTCACTTGGTGATGCAAAGTGGATATTGACTAGATATTGCTGTCACTAGGTAGACATGGATAGATGGAATAAGCATACGGCAATGTGTTTATATGTGCATTTTCATCAAAAGGTGACTGAAAGATCATATATTAGAAAAGAAGGTTGGTTGTTAAACTTATATTTCAGAAATTGAAAAGGGCCTTGTCAATTGAAGCAGTTAAAGATAATGAAGGTCAGTGGCAAGAAAAACTAAAGAGATGTGCAGGGTAAGGAAAAAAAAAAAAATTATTCACACTTTCCATTATGGTAAAAGCTCATAACTGTTCATTGTAAAATTCTTTATAAGAATGTAGACATGAGCAGCTCATGTCAACCTCTGTTTACTAACCGTACTAATCTTCCAGTTCTTTCTCCAGGACATAATGGTGCAACTGCTTTAGCATTGCCAATACAGTTGAAAAGTACCAATTCTGGAACTGCCCTGAAGCTTTCAGTTGATGAAAGTGTTCGTCCCACTAAACTGCAGCCCATATCTACAGACCCATCGAATGTTCTAATTTCTCAAGGAGACAATGGCATCCCTACTGGTGGATTGCCGGAACAGTCCCATGGTAACAATTTTCAATATGCCATGCGGAGCCACACAATCTGTTCTTCGAGCCAAATGCACCATACAGTGAATGAGAATGCTCTCCCCTCTGAACCACCACCCTCTGCCTCGATATCAAGATCACACTCTAGCAGTACACTTCCTCCTTCTGAAGGCAATCTTGTGATGGGAAATTATTCAGAGGATATAAAGTATTGGTTGGAAACTTTGTTAAGTCAGAGCTCACCATACGATGACAAGTTCTGCAAGACCCCAGTATGTTATGATGGTTCTGTCAGTGGTACCAGCAAATGTGTTAATGGCTGGTTCAAGATAAAGGCAGTGATGCAGTGGGGTACCTTCGTGAGGAGGATCGCCACAATTAGAGGTGCCAGAATTGTGCAGTCAAATGAACCACCGATTGAAGTCTAGGCTTGATTTGATTTGCTCTTAATGTGGCATTAGGTAAGATGATTCTCCATTTACTGCGTGATAGAATTGATGGAATTCTTTTCTTAGATGAGGGCATATTAGTTACTTAATGTTATTCATTTGTGTGCAGAACAGTTGTTGGAACCCCTTCTCAAGCGAGTACTTTTTTCATCAGCAAGTCCCTCTACTTCAGTTCTTTCAACATGTTTCTTCAAAAGTTCTTTGATTTTTCACATGTAAGGAATTCAAGGTAAATCGTTCACAGGGAGTACTTGCATTCTGTGCTTATTATTCATAGAAATTTATACCACATCCATTGAGTCCTATGTATAAAGTCTTGCCTGTTTGCTGCTATCCAAAGGCAATAAAGCTCTTGTTCAGAACACACGCTGTTACATCACGATGCTAAGTTTCCTTGGTATTCTCCATTCATTCAGACTGTTAGTTTCATATTGATGTTGAATTACAAATCAGTAAACTACTGAGCAGAAGTATATTCTACAAGGCCATACAAAGGTTATAAATGGAAGGTTTTGCTCAGCCGAAGGTGTTTTGTGTGACAGACACGAACTGTGTTCTGTCGTCTTCCTGGTCTGCTCCTCTTGTTTTCTCAGTCCTTGAAAAACTTATGTAAAACGGCTCGTGGACAGTTTCGATGGTATAAAAAGTAGTTTTTGCATTCGATGGGGAAGGGAACAATCATACTCTGCATCCTTCACGGCAATTCAAGAAAACTGGTCTTCCTATTCCTTACTTGCACTGCACCAGCAGTGTTCTCTTTCCACTTAATTCAATAGGGAGAGCACAGGGCAAGTGCCACAACTTTAATAAGCGCTCCTTGTGTGCCATAACTTTTTTTCTGTCGCTCATTTAAGTGTTACATTAGAGTAAAATAAATCATTTGAATGTGATTTCTGGCAAATCATTCTATGTGAATTTTTTAATTAATTTCTTATATGATGATTTTTTAAATTTTTTAAAAAAAATTTTCAATTTACTTTTTTTTGAATTATTATTGTTGTTGCTTTTCTTTTCCTTTTTTTTTTTCCGATGCCCTCACTCACTATGGAGAGGTGAGGGCTGCCTCGGCCTCGGTTGCAAAGGCCCTCACCTGGTGTGGCAGACAAATGGTGCGTTTGGGAAGTCTTTTGGGGAAAGTCTTTAAGAAAATGCAAAGTCCTTTGAGTTAAAGGTATTTTCTAAAATGCAAAGTGTGTTTGGTAAATTATAGTTTGAAAGCCTATTTGAAGTACTTTTGAGCAAAATGGTGTTTGGGGGAATTACATTTACAAAGGGCTTTGGTGATAAAAAAAAAATTCAAAAGAAAAAAAAAGACAGGCAAGGGCAGGTGGTCGTTGGACGTCCATTGAAGATCTCCGGCGAGGGTCGCCGGACGTCGGGCGACCATTGAAGACCACCGAGGAGGGTCGCCGGACATCGGGCGACCACTGAAGACCACCGGCGAGGGTCGCCGGACGTCAGGCGACCCCACCGTCCCCGGATTTGGGTTGCGGCGAGGTCGCGCGACCTCACCGCCCCCGGATCTAGGTCGCGGCGAGGTCGCGCGACCTCCGGCGACCGCTGCAACCAAGATCTGGGGCGGCGAGGTCGCGGGAGGACCTCGCCGCCCTCGGATCTGGGTCGCGGCGGGGTCAGCGACCCAAAGCTCGCCGGGACCCACGGCGATTGCCACGACCTAGACAAGGCGACGGTTGCACCACTCCTCGGCAACGATCGCCTGGGCCACTGCGACCATGCTGAGCTATCGGCGGCCGCTCACAGCTTCGAGGAACACGTTGTCAGCCTTCAACAGAGAAGAAGATGAACAGTACAATGACGAGGGCAAAACCGGAAAAATCGAGAGTAGCTGGGGATAGTTTTGGAAGAAAATAAAAAAAAAGTGAACAGTGTCACTTGTATGCCGAGAAAGCTGAAAGCCCAAGGCACCCCTTCACTTGCCTTGGGCTTTCAGCCTTGAGAAGGCCAGCTTTGGCCTAATGGGAATTCTGAAGTTGTTTCCAAATACCCCAGCTTTAGCTCAAGTATCTTTAGGAGCCCAGAGCCCTTTGCAAAATTGATTCCAAACGCACCCAAAGGTAGCCTTGCCCACGACCACCCAAATTGGCGAGGGCCTTCATGATTGAAGGTGAGGCAACCCTCGGGTGAGGGTTACTGGCCCTTAAAAAAGAGGCAAAAGAAAAATAACAAATTCAAAAAAGTAATAAAAAAATATTTTAAAATTGTATATATTAGCGTCGGCCAAATTATATAGGGCGACTGGCTTTCACATTAGATTTTCTGGTGAGACAAATTACAATGGCATTCAAATGATCGATTTTTCAAATTTGTGATATTCGAGTGGGGGAAAAAATATTGTGTTGCTTATTGAGCACCAAAGTTATCGCACTTGGGCTGAATTTTAAACTTTTGGGCACTTAATTTAGTTATCAAACAAGCCGAAATTCTTCTACTAGTCCAATCATTGGCCGGCTAATGCTTGTCTAAGAATTCGTAATTCGATCCGGTCCGATCCAAAAAGGCTTACAAACCATTGCCCATTTCCCGGTCCGACCAAAGCCTCTTTATTTTTTTGCCAGTAGGAGCATACTGGTAGTTACCGGGCGGCAGAAACACGCCAGGCTTCTTGGCTCGTCGTATGAAAGCCGAAAGTGCGGGAGCAACCTGCAGCATTTTCCAGGAAAATTGCCATATTTTTCTGGAAAATTGCATGTGTCAGTCACGCGCTTCTTTTCTCTCTCTCTCTCCGTGGGACATGCACACGCGTACACACGACGGCGACGACAAACTACAGGTCCAAACTTGGGAGGAAATTCGAGTCGACGAGAGACAAAGTTCGATCGCCACGATGACGAGACAAAAGAGAGCGATGGATGGATGGAGATGCTTCTTCCGCCGAGGAAATTTAACCTGAGAGGGAATCTTAATAAGGTGGTTATCGTGCTCCTGGCTACGTGCTGCACAATTGATGCAACATCCGCGTCATTTCGCGTTTTTGGGCTCTTCCTTTTCGTAACAAAGCACGAAAAGTCTAAGGGTGAATTTGTTGCAGGAGAATTTCATGATAAAAAAAAAATGTTTTTCAAGATATAATTTTTTAGAAAGGTTGATTGTTTTCCTTTATTTGATGATATGTGACCAAGAAGATATAATAACTTTAATGTCATGGCAAAAAAAATAATATATATATTTTAATCAATTTTATTTTTTCTTCCCTTTCGCCGGTTGCTAAGCTTTGGCAATGGCTGGTTATCGGTCATAGTGGTGGTGGGCCAGCGAGGTCGAGATTGCCTGGCTGATGACTGACAGAAGACGAATAAGGAGGAAAATGAAAAACTAGAAAAAAATAAAATAAAGTAAAAAATGAAATTAAAATATTAAAATATTTGAGATCAACAATCCTAGAAAGTGTTTTCATCTTTTTAGATTTAGTTTCATTTTTCTAAATTTATGCATGACTATTTTTGTTAATCGAAAAGTGTTTTCGATTAATTCTTTTTCCAACCGCGCATCAAACGGATGAAAGTCTAGAAAATAAATTTTCAAACAATACTTTCTCTTAAATAAACGCATCCTTAATTAAGTCGCATAAAAGTGTAATATAGGATGAGACTCTATCCTAAATTACTCGACTAAAGGCTGCTAATTGAGATTTTACGAAACTCTCGACTTGATCAGTCCACGATTCTAAGAACTTTGTTATTATATTTGTTCGTCGAAAGATTTTATCAAATTAATTTTTTTCTTGAGAAAATCGGGACTTTCGGTTGAAGGGTCGGTCCTTCGCGTTTATAAAGGGCGATCGGACATTCCCTGAATTCTAGGTATCCATATGGGTGCGTGTCGTTCGTGGGTTCGTGTGCGGGCTTTTTAACGAAATAGACATAATATAGGACCTTCAAAATGTTGACCAAAAGAAAAAAAAAAGGATGAATTACAAAATTTTGAAGAAATAATATCCTTTATAGCCTAAACTTTTGATTCTTTCTCTGTGCTGCACTTACGTACTTACTCTGAGTACAAGTTCATCCGTTGGAATGCAACATCACTTGCCGAAGAAAGATAGTGTTGATTGAAGCAGAGCGTATGCCTTCAATAGTGGAGATAAATACTTCATTTAGTCCAACTTGAGCGATATAGCAAGTGATCTTTCTTCCAGGAACATGGAGATACACTCGTGAAAAAGGCCCTTCATAACAAGAATGATGTTATGGAGTTCAATGGTGAGACCTTATCTCCTTCAATGCAAAAGAAGAGCTCGAGCTCCATCCCATGTCAAGTATTTGAAGGACTAATTAAAAATCTCACCCCAGTTCAAAGTAATTTGGCTCCAGGAATCTGGGCTGCTCCAGGTGGTCCGGAAGCTCCTCTGGCAAATGTGGGCTTGACTGCTGAAGGTACGTGCTCTAAAGCACAATATTTCTCTCCCTTTACGCACATACAAAGATGTGGCCTGGGAAATAGCGATGAATATAGGACTTTCCACTTGATTGTCGAGCTTTCATAAATTAAACCAATGCTTTTCAGATCCTTATGACTTGGGTTCCACATAATATGAAGAGTTTACCTGTCCAGCTACCCTCCAAATGAACTTGCATCCAAGGAAATTTTACAAAATTTGCTCCCCCTTTGGCACTGACTTAGAAGCTATACATATATTCCCATTTGCAAGTAGGCTTCAGTTTGTCTCTAGATGCAACCGAAAATGCTTAGAAATAGTTTTTACCAATGACGAACAAACAAGAGGAGGAGGTTATGGCCAGTTATTAGCGAAAGCAGTGATCTTATAGACTATTAGTACAAATGCGCAAGGGCAATAATCAATTACTTCAATTTATTAGAGTTCAATTTAAAAGATGTGACTCCAATTTGGACATGAAAGATTTAAGAGTTGAAGTATCAAAATGACCTGTAAGAACATGCAATGTGGAGAACATTCTAATTATTGCAAAATGAGCCTCATTCAATTTGGGTCTATCCATTTGGCCACATGGGCTCTATCCAAGCAATTAAAAAGCAGCTAAAAAATTAGGTGGTAACAGGTACCTTGTTGAGGGGGGATGTTTTTGTGGGGCGGATACCCCGAAAACTTCATTTTTGTGATGCTAAGTGGATATTGATAAGATATTACTACCACTAGGTAGACATGCATAGATGGAATAAGCACGCAGCAATGTGTTTATACGTGCATTTTCATCAAATGGTGACTGGAAGATCATATGTTAGAAAAGAAGGTTGGTTGGTTAAACTCATATGTCAGAAATTGAAAAGGGCCTTGCCAATTGAAGCACGCGAAGCCATTCGATCTGAACTTCGAGCCAAATGAACCATACAGTGAATGAGAATGCTCTCCCCTCTGAACCACCCTCTGCCGCGCTATCAAGATTCCAATCTAGCAGTACACTTCCTCCTCCTGAAGGCAATCTTGTGATGGGAAATTTTTCAGAGGATATAATTTTTGGTTGGACAATTTGTTAAGCCAGAGCCCACCATACGATGACAAGTTCCTTAAGAGCCCAGTATGTGATGATGGTTCTTTCAGTGGTACCAGCAAATGTGTTAATGGCTGGTTCAAGATAAAGGCAGTGATGCAGTGGGGTACCTTCGTCAGGAAGATCGCCACAATTAGACGTGTCAGAATTGTGCAGTCAAATGAACTACCGATTGAAGTCCAGGCTTGATTTGATTTGCTCTTAATGTGGTATTAGGTAGGATGTTTCTCCATTTACTGCGTGATAGAATTGATAGAATTATTTTCTTAGATGAGTGCATATTAGGGCGTGCATATTTATGGTTTTTTTTTTTGGAGGAACAAAAAAAGAACAGAAATGTGTTTGTTTGCGTTTTTGTTAAAAATCTGTTTTTTTTTTTGTTCCCGAAACAAAATTGGAACAGAAATAAGAAATAAAAAAAATTTTATTTCGGAAACACTTCTAAAGAATAAATTTTCTCTCTCCTCTCTTTTCTTCTTATTTTTTCTTTGGCTGGTCGTTGGCCTCGGCCATGGTCGGTGATCAGTCGTTGAGGGTCGGCGACTTCGTTGGCCCTTGGCGAGGCTGAGCCTCGCCTTGGCTAGGCGAGCTTGGGCTCGCCCGATCGCCCAACCACGGTGAGGCTCAACCTCACCGGGGGCCGGCAAGCCTCGTCGTGGCTGGGCGAGGCTGTCGGCCCCCGTCGGCCAGTCACTGGCCTCGGCATGGCCGGTGACCGGCCAAAAGAAGAAAAAAAAAGAAAAAAAAGAAAGAAAAAAAGGACAAACAAAATAAAAATATTTAAAAAATTAAAAGAAACAAAAAAAGAAGATAAATTTACCAAACGTGTTTCTATTCATTTTTTATTCTTGGAACAAGTTTACCAAACGCGTCTTTTTAGTAAAAAATTGTTTCTTGAAATCGAAATAGTTTTTTTCTATTTTTGTTCTCTGGAATAATTTTTGAACAAAAACGTTACCAAACGTGCCCTTAGTTACTTAATGTTATTCATTTGTGTGCAGAACAGAGTTATTGGAACCTATGTAGCACCGACACGGACACGTGACACGACATGACACGACACGACACGTTGACACGTTCCGACACGTTATATATTAAATATATTTTTATATAATACATAAATAAATAATAATAAAAATAGCCTAGAATTAATTTACACAAAAAATATTAAATAATATCATTCATTATTTTAATTTGTTACAATAATACACAAAACTTAGAGGAAAAAAACATTGTTTAAAGAAAAATGCTGAAATGATATTTTTAAAGTTTATTTATTTATCATATAGCATTTTTTTATTATTTCTTTCAGAGTAAAAGACTTTAAAAAAATAAAACAATTCTAAAAAAATAAAACTGAAAAAAAAAATTGACCCCGTGTGTATATTTATAGCAATTTTATTACTTCTTTTATTACTTCTTTTGTGTATATTTATATTTTGACCCCTCAAGTATTATAAATTTTTAAAATTGACCCCATGCGTGTCGGAATCATGTGTCGGAATTCTAAACTCGCGTGTTGGAGCGTGTTGGAAAGAGTTGACCATGTGTCGGATTTTTCGACACTCGTTGACCGCGTGTCGGGACGTGTCGAAGTGTCGGACACGACACGAAGGCTTCTGGAGAGTGTCCGTGCTACATAGGTTGGAACCCCTTCTCAAGCTAGTACTTTTTTCATCAGCAAGTGCCTCTATTTCAGTTCTTTCAACATGTTTCTTTGATTTTTCACATGTAAGGAATTCAAAGTAAATTGTTTATAGGGAGTACTTGCATTGTCATGCCCCAAACCCCAAGTGCGCGAATATTTCTTGACGGTTGATTAAAAATGCAACATCCCAAGATACGTCACCGACCTATTTTTTTTATCTTTCAATTAAATGCATGCGGAAGCACTTAAAATAAACAACCAGTTAATAAACAAATAATAAGGATAGTAAAACACAACACAAATTGCAAAAAACAACATATTTATTTATCCACCGTTATCTCTAGAAAGTTTAATAATTACAAACTTTTTTACGGCTACTTTCTATCGATCCTCTTAAAAACCTTTAAGAATTAGAGTTGATCTAAACTTCACTAATGATAAAAACAGCAAAAAAGGTATTGCATCTCGCGCCCACCACAATCGCACCTAGTAGTTCTCCACGCTACAACCTGAAAATAGTTAACTACAACGGGGTGAGATATAAATCTTAGTGAGTTAATAGCCTAAACCTTGATTAGGAGGGTGACTCGCCTCGGGGACAGCCTAAACATGCACAATGTATAAACTTACCTCGCCTCCGCACACCCCTGCATATTAACATGTCTCACACAGTAATAATAGTGCAACATGCACAAATAACAATCAGAATACATACTAAAATTTCACGCGCATTACCAACACACGTGTCCCAATTATTACGACCCTTCGGGCCACAGCCAACAAAAAAGTTAAAGGTCTTCCGGCATGACCGGGCATTGTCCCGGCCCATCGGGCACAGCATCGTTTAGAACCCCTATCTAAACGACATTCCATAAATGAGCATCGGTCTAACTTCAACCGCGACTTGGCATTCGGACTCACACATGGGCATCCAATAAAAATCAGGCATCTTCCCTAAACTCACGTTGGTTGACAGGTTTGATTAAATAACCACTCAAGCACACCATGAATTAAGCCAATTTTTATTGCCATTAATTAGCCAAGAACACAATATTTCGTTTTCAAATAATAAACTTGGGTAATTTTTCATATTTAAAAATCCCAATAAAGTATTTGTGCGTGGTTACATATTTGAAATTAACCTGTCAAATTTTGCACACTTTTATTTTAAAATCCAATTATTTTAGTTAGCACGTAAAATTTGGCGTTCAAATCTAACCTCATATTTTTCTATTTTCTTATCCAAAAACCCTTTTTGAAAATATTAAATAAAATTTACAATTTGGCAATCAATAGCACAACATCATACATGCAAACAACCGAAATTATGCCCATTCTCATTTAGGAAAACGAGCATAAAATTCTATTTAACAGCTAATCCATCATTAATTACACTAATTATGATTAATTAAATAAATCACGATTAATAAAACTAAATTCAATTAATTAATCCAACCACGATTAATTAACCTATTTGAAATTATTTAAACTAATCGCAATTAAACTTAATCTAAACCATCCTTAATTACAATTAAGAATAAATTAAGATTAACTAATACTAACCGCTATTAATATTAAACTAATCACCCCTGAATGTAATTAACACCCTAATCCACGATTAAGAAATTAACTCACGGATTTTCGACGACGGCGAGCTCGGCAATGGCAACGCGACAGCGTTGAGAACGTAACGCTTGTGGCTCGAACGGAGGCTCGATGATGGCGGTGGAAACTCCTCATGCTCATAGCTACCTAGGGTGGTTTGGCTTGGTGGTGGCCGCTGTGGTGACTTGGGCGGACGGCGGTGGTGACGGCGAAGCAACAACGGCACGGATGGCTTGAGCGGGCGGCGGCAAGGGGCAGTGATGGTGGTTTGGCCAAAGGTGGTGAGCTGGTGGACGATGAGGGTGGTGGGATGATGATGTTGGGTGGTGGTGAAGTGACGTGGATGATGGTGGTGGATGGCAAAATGAGGGAGGAGGGGGGATGAAGCTTCGGCCAAATGGGGGAGAAAGAAAAGTGATGGAGGAAGAAAACTAAAAGAAGAAGAAGGTGAAAAAAGAAAAAAGATAATGAAGAAGCTTGAGGGAAAAATGGGAGCAAGGGAAAAGGGGATGGGCGGTATGTAGAGGAGGGAGGGAAGAAACATGTGGGAATGTTGACATCTAAATTTTGATGACCCAGTCATTTATTTATTGCCTAAAAATTAGGGATTAATTCTTCTTTTTTTTAATGACCGAGGGACCATTGGAGAGCACACTTTGGCTATCCAGTCCTTTATTTATTGCCTAAAAATTAAAGATTAATTCTTCCTAGTTTTTAATGACCGAGGGACCGTTGGAGATCACACTTCGGGGATCACATGACCCTCCGATGCTTGGTAGCACTGGTGGAGCCTCGCCGTAAGCCGCTATTTAGACGTAAACCCTCGAGGTGGCCCAATAAACCACCTCTGAGACCCCCACTTAAGTCCCGAGCATCCGAAGATTCGAACTTGTTCTCTCATCGATGAAGTAGTGAAGCCCAACCATCACAGCTACGTGGGTGGGATTAATTCTTAACCCCTAAAATAATAATTATAATAAGCGTAGCATATAGTTTTAGGAGCACTTTTTTTTTATTGCATTTACATTGGACTGGTGACAGATGGGTTTGAATTGATAGTTCTGAGTTTTGATTTGACGAGTTGGACTAAGCCCTAAAGAAAGCAAATTAGACCGGGCTCGTTTTTTGACCGAAACTTATCTTGTGAGAAATAAAGATTTGATATTTTCGGTGATATGACGGTGGATTTTTCGATATCCACAAAAAGATATTGTGAGCTCATCTTGGCAAGATTTAAAATTTGAGAAAAATCCCATTACAATCTTGAATCTTTGGCAATATGTGATAAAATCGGTGGAGAATATTCCTTTTTGCATAGTCCAAAGATACAAAGGAAATCTAGAAGAGATGTCGAAAATAAAAAGAAATTTTACATTCGGGAGGAGATTTTTGTGGATGTTGATTTGAAGAAGGAAATAAAGCCTTGGTCCACTCATCTAAGGTTGCTACACTACAGAAAACGAGGAAGCCATACATTGAATATACGCCACACAAGAGGGGGTTCCTCTTTCATTCTACGGAGGACAACGAAGGAGGGTTCTATTTCGGAGAGTCCTTTTTAGTCAACAAGGGGAGGCACTCTATAGAATACCCGGCCACCACAGCAAAATCGTTAGAGAGAGCGAGTTAGTGGAGAGAAAAGGTCACAAGGGTGGTCTCTTTTGGGCCCACCGATGAATGGGAAACAAAAGTAGAGGGGTTTTCTCTTGCTGGACGTACGGACGCAGAGGAAAAGAAAAGACTAGAGAAAGAAATTCTTCTTCGGTGGACCACGACTAAAAGCTGCCCCATTCCAGACGTTGTCAACCCCCCATTGCCACGCGTTGCTGACCTCGTCGTCGAGCTTGCACCGCTAAGGCTTGCGGCTTTGGGGCTTCCTTGGGACTGTCGTTCCGCTCCCCATCGCACCACCGAACTGAGGCCGCAGCCGCTGTGTCCACCTCCAACGACGACCAGGAGTTGCTACAACACCCGCCTGTCCCCATAGCTAGCCGAGCACCACCAAAATCCAATCCTGACAGCCAAGTTGTGAGCTTCGCCAAGCATCACTATATCGCATCGCAAGCAGCCGCTCAAAATCCAAATTTGAAAGCCAATATTCATAATAGGTAAAAAAAATTATTTTTTTTTTAATTTCCGAAAATTCTATTTCCTTATTTGATATATCCGTTGATGCACATGACTGAAATTCCCGATATGCTAAGATATTCGTAATTTCGAGTAGTCTTCTAAATTAGGAAATTTTCCCAATTTCACAATGTGCATATGAGTGACCGTCCGATTTTCGCTCCCGAAATCTGACTCGAAATCGCACAGAAAAATCGCCAATGCGATCTCACGCTCGAGATTCAATTCGCAACTTTGTTTAAAATTAACAAATCTGATCTCATGCGCGAGATATAATTCGTCAATTTATGGATATTAATCTTATCTTGCTTGATTTGCTATTGTGTTATTTGAATTGATTTTATTTTATTTTTTTGATATCCAAGGAATCCCGTATAACCAGCAGTCGGCGGGTAAACCCTGAAGTGACGCTAGCGGAGGATCCACCACTCCGACGTCACGCTTAAGACACCAAGCACCTCTACTGGGTTTTGAACCCCTCACCTCTGGGCAAGGATCAACGAAGTTCTTATCCAGCGGAGCCGCCACGACCAGTGGTTGAATTGATTTTGTTTTCATAAAAGAAAACCCAAAAAATATATTTGAGTTCAAATTAGGTTCATGTTAGAGTATTTCTTGTTTTAGGATTATTTTGCATAATTAGAATATGAAATTTATTATTTCGAATTTAGAAACACTTAAAAAAAAAACATTAATTTAGGATGTCGGTTTGTTTTTATTAATTTAAGATGCACGTTTAATTATGTGACAATTTTAATTTCGAATATCATTAAAAAAAAAAAAACTAGAATTAGGGCATTCTTTGCACGTCATTGCATATTATGATAAAATTGCGTGTTTAGTTTTTATTTTCTAATTAATTAAGTTTAGATATAGATAGGTTACATTTTAGGATAGAGATTACCAAGTTGAGATAACATCTTAAATTAAATTAAGATTTGGTCTAACCTGATTCTTAATATAAGTTGGATGATATCCTAATTTGGATAGATAATTTTTGCGATTTTCTAATTTCATTCTTTGAATAAATTAATTTCATTCTCAATGATAGATTGCATGCTCATTAAGAAAACACAAAATATTTCACTTACATCGTATAGTTCAGGTCATGTTGTCATGTCATATCATTTTATGTTAGATTAGTAGCATGAATTACATAAACATTGTTCTCATTAAATAAGTGAAACAAAAAAGTAATTGTGTGTTAATTATAAATTATATCTAGGACCGTTGATGTGAATTTTGATTTAACAATGCAGATGCTTCCATTGCCATGAGATGAGTCCCGTAATTCATTCGTCGTTTTGTTTGGGTGTTAAATTGGTGGTTTGTGTACCCGCATGGTCACCTCATATGTTAAGGAAGTAAATTAAAATCAATTTAAGCTGTCTGCAAAACATTTTCTTTTTTTCAAAATAAAAGAGAAATGTACCAAAAGGGCGTTAGAGAAATCTAGCGTAACAAAGTCCCCGAATTCACAATCTTTGGTTCGTAGGAGTAAAGTAAATCTCACATTACTTTACTTAGGTTTCTAATTGACCCATAAAAAATATATTAGTAGAGACTCTTAATTAAAAAATTTCTTGCATGTTAAGAACTTGAACCTAAGTCGCAAATTGGTATGGACTTAGGAGAGCCTAAGTTAAGTCTAGACTTAGCAATCCATTAACCAAACCTGAGGTGATTCACCTGAGGTTAGGTTGCGACAGCTTGGCGAATTTAGGCCAATTTTTTCTTCTATTTGAAAAGATATTTGGCACTGAGGATCCCAAGTATATCCCTAACGTTTAAGGTGTTAAATGTTCTTGCAGTATGTGAGGTATAAGGGGAAGCGTTTGCTAATATTTGTTTTGCAGGGCGGTGTAAGAATGTATGGTTTATTTTTATGAATGAAATGTTGTTTGATATAAACTGTTATGGATGCTTATGCATTTACATTACACTTTTGCACACATAACCTGTCGCCGAACCTGGGCCGCATAGGATTAACTAGGATGGTATCGAGATGGATACCACTCTGACCACATGCCTGTGGTACAAGTCACCAATCTCGATCCCAAAATTTCTATTTTGGAGTCAAGAGTACCCACCTCATTCTGCATGCCCTTGACTCGGGTTGGCTCTTTGACCAAGTCGGTGTCCTGAGGACCCAACTTAGCCAGTATGCCCGCGGCTAGTCCGATCCTTGTGACTTCACTTTTCTAAGCCTGTCTAGAGTAGAAATCAAGCCTTACATCTCATGTGCATGTCTATGTGGTTGCCATCAATTTTCCTTAGTGAAGTAAGTCTTTTATCCCTATACTATGCAATTTTTTTTTACTTTGTCATATTTTTGGTATGTCCATGACAATCTAGGTCAGTCATTTGGTCTAATTCATTTGTCAATTAGAAATGATATGAGGAAATTGCCATGCAATGAATCATTTGGAAAATAATACAAAAAACTTTAGAGAATTTGTTTTCAATTCATGTTTAAGAAATTTGGTATTGCTGGGGTGTCTATTTTTATTTTTCTAGCTATGTTTTAGGAAAATCCCTTCTTATATGAACTTTTTATGAATAAATGAAAAAATTGAGCAGATCATTGTCATGGATTGGCTCTCTATTTACACCTCGTACTTACATATTTTCATTCATTTGAATTAGGTGATAACGGATTTTTCACGTTTGCCCATTATTACATGATCAAGAGCTACGATGGCCGACCAAATTGAAATGCGTGATCATATTTCTACTATGGAAGACCAACTCCAACAGTTGCTCAACTTTATGCAACTTATGATAGCTCAAATCCAATCCCTCCAAGTGAATTCAACTCATGCACCTGCTCTCCCCGAGATAGTAGTCCAAAAGCAGGCAAACAAGACCCAAATGAGTAATGTCGACATGCCCGAGCTGGAAGATGACCCACTGCCGGTCATTGTGGAAAAGGCTAAACTTGACAACGTCCCTAAGACGAAGCAAGATGAACACTTCGCAAAGCTTGAAGAGAAAGTGAAGTAGTTGCAAGAGCCGCAGAGTTCACTCCCGTTTGACTTGTCAATTTATGAGAAGGTCAAGATGCTAAAAAATTTTAAAATTCTGGAGTTCGAGAAATATGATGGTACTTCCTGCCCAAAAGCTTATTTGCAAATATACCATGTACGCATGACCCAATATGTCAAGAATGAGCCTCTCATGATCTAATCATTTCATGCATGTTTGATCGGGCCCGCACTGAGCTGGTATGTGATGAAGAATGTGAACCTTCTTGACATCTAGGATGAAGTGGCTGACGTATTTTTCAAGCAATATAAGTTTAATATGGACATCGCACCTTCCTGAGAAGATCTTGAGCGGATGAAGAAGAAGAGGAGTGAATCATTTAAGGAGTATGCCATCAGATGGTGAAATCTAGCAGCTCAAATTAGTCTTGAGCCTGTTGATAAAGAATTGATGAAGTTGTTCATCAAGACCTTCCCATTTGAGTTTCGCAATAAGATGGTTAGCACATATGTTGAGAACTTTAGTCAACTCATCCTTGTGGTGAGCAGATTGAGATAGGGTTGAGAGATGGATGGTTTAATGAGCCAACCTTTACAAGCAAAAGATTTACCCCAAAGAAAGAGAAGGACCTTGAAGCTGAAATTAATGTGGCCTATTCTCAACCAAATCATGATACATCCAATCACACATCGACAATTAAGATTTCTACTGAGCAACAAGCGAAGGACATCGGTTCTCTGGTCGACGGTGTAATGTTAGGAGACCATTTACACCTATTCCTAGACCTCTATCCAAAGTCTTGCTTATTCTCCAAAAGAATGGATTATTCTCTTCTGAGTCAAAGTGACCAAATCCCGAGTATTATCCCGCATATAATCCCTCCGAAAAGTGTGACTATCACATGGGAGAGGCTAGTCACTCCATTGATGATTGCTATGTTTTGAAGCATAGGGTGCAAGACCTCTTGGATACAAAGGCATTCTCTTTTAACAGTAATCAGAAAAATCATCTGCCCAACCATCACAGAGATGCAAATACTATCACTGAGTGAAGAAGGTCTTATCTTCATACTCTACGAAGAAGTCTTTTTTTGTGCTTTCTAGGATTTCAAGTTTTTTTTTTTTTTTAGGATTTCCTACTTTTTGAAGATTCAATTATTGCATTCATCTCTAGGGTTTACTTGTTTGCATTTTCCATTCCAATAATGTAATTCATTCGATTATATTCAATGAAATTACAAGTTTATTTCCAATTTTGAGGGTATGATGGGGTATACTAAACTAGCCTGGTGACGATGTCTAATAATGAAAAGAAAAAATCATCAATGGAGAAATTATGAAGAGCGGGCTCCTTCATACTTCCTTATCCAAAAAATTCAAAAAAAATAAAAATCATTTTTGAAGCCATTTCCAAAAGGATGCATTAGATTAGCCCTATTTAATTTTTTGACGCTTTTACTTCATGTTTTAGAGCATTATTTTCTTGGCTTGATGAGGAAGCATCTAGAAAAGGCACATTACATTGCAATAATAGATCAATTGGCTCAACAGTTACTCAACAAATTTGAGAACACATTTTTAAAGAGTCAATATGACAAATTGGGGGCATGACGGATTTTGGGGTAAAAGCAAGAAAGGAGTATTTATCAAATCAAAAATTGGGTTCTCGGTCTTGATTGATAGGGGCAATCCAAGGAGGCAATCCTTTTGTGGGGTATTACCCTAAATGAATGCTTAAAAACATGTTTTGAGTGTGATAAATTGTCTGTTTGAAGTCTCAAAAGCTTTTCATGCTTAAAGTTGATAGACTCTTTTGAAAAGAGAATTTTCTTAGTGATTTTATCTATTTAATTCACCAATTTCATGTGAAGATGGTCAATTCAATGGAGTGACATCAAATGTTTAAGAATGCTGAATGAGACGAGTCAGGATAATGAAAGGCAAACCTTGTCCTATACATAGTCCTTTACTTATACACTTGTGAGATGAGTATAAAAAGTTATATATTCACAAGATAAAGAGTTCTCTCGCAAAAATGTACGATAACCGAAATGATGAGGGGCAATTCATTTCTCTATCCTAAACACTACAGGTGATCCATCACTTAACCCCTTTGAACCTCATATACTTGTAGAATTTTTTTCAATTTATCCCCGTCAAGAACCACCCCACATCGGGGCGAATTGGAAGTAAGATGGCATTATGAGGTGAGGAAAATGAAAAGATTTTTTTTTTCTTTCACTTGCATCAATCTTCAAGTCATGCTATTACATTGAATTCATGTGGTAATTTAAGTGCCTTAGGATGACAAAGCGTATTTCTTTTTCTATCTATATACTTATATCTTTTGTATAGCCCACTTAAGATTGCAATTTCATTTCTTCAAACCCAGTTGGTGATCATCCACCACACTAGGGAAAGACAAAAGAAAATTGTTCAAATAGCATGGTCTGGAGTGCTGACAGAAGACGAAGACTTCCCAAGAGTTCAAATGTTATAAAACACCATAAGGTCATTCAATAGGATTAAGGTATATGAAAAAGCAGTGTGCTTGGTAAAAGTAAGGCCAATGCCCAAGAAAAAAGAAGTGAAGGAAAAAGAAAATGAATGAAAACTAGGGGCAAAAAAAAAGTGTGCATGGTAAAAGCAAGGTCAATGCCAAAAAAAAAAAAATAATAAAACATTGGTTGTAGAAAGTCGTATCCCTCGTGAGGCTTGCATAAAGAACTCCAATGCCGAGATATTACAATCAATGGAGTTTTGATACAAAGAAAATCTTCGGCGATGAAGAAGAGGATTGGTGACAATGCTTAGATGATCATCAACTTTGACCTCTATATGTATCTTTGAGCCTAACAATCTTTTGTTTCTCAACCCATGAACTACTTACGTTACGTCTTTTGCAAAGTCTCTTTTGATTAGGGTACTTGAATTACCATAGAAGTTCACATGTCTTAAGAATCACTCGAAGAAGTGTGAGTAAGATTTTTTTTTTTCATTTTGCAAGGTTCTTGACTTATAAACCTAGAGATGATTACAGAATTATTTTTTCAATTGTCTTGACGCAAAGAGTCCCTTTGCCAAGATTTACCAAAAAAAAAAAAAAAAAAGAGTCCCTTTGCCAAGCCATTAACTAAGCTCACATTACGGTCCCTATTAAAGACCTCTCAAATTGGTAAGGTCGTACTGCTTGCAAGAATACTCGAACCTTTGTTGGTATGGTGATTTGAGATGGAATGATTCTCCTAAAATAGCCTTTATGAATGAGAGTGAGTGAAAGTCAAACTAACTGAAAATCTCTCATTTAATATTCTTAAGAAATCCATGTTATTGTCTTGAACGACAATTCTCTCATGTAGAAATTTGGGTGATGCAAATATGGTAGAGTCATTATGCATAAACCTTGATTAAATTGATGAAAACCTCATTGAATTTTGAAAGGTGCATTTTAAAGTAGCTTAGATTGGCTACCTCTTTAATGAATGCATACCAGTTCATATTTTAATCGTGTCTGACTGATAATATTTCCTTGAAGACTGAGTAATACTTGACGTTCAAGTTGCTCCTTGAAGCTTCGAGATTCAGTGTGCTTTTGTAGCCCAAAGCCCTTTTCACTGATCCAGCATGCTTTTGTAGCCCAGTGTCCTTTTAATTGATTCGATGTGCTTTCGTACCCCGAAGCCCTATTTACTAATCTGGCGTGCTTCCATAGCCGATGTCCCTTTATATAGACTTGGCGTGCTCTCGTAGCCCATAGTCCCTTTTCATCGATCCGGCGTGTTTTCATAACCCAGCGTTTCTTTATATTGACTTGGCGTACTTCCATAGCCTAGAGTCCTTTTCATCAATCCAGCGAGCTTTCACAGAACAGTGTCCCTTTATATTGACCTGGTGTGCTTTCGTAACTCAGAGTCCCTTTCATCAACTTGGCGTGATTTCATAGCCCGATGTCCCTCTTTATTGACCTGGCATGCTTCCATTAGCCTGATGTTCCTTTATATCGACTTGGCATGCTTCCGTAGCCTAGAGTCTTTTTTATCGACTCGACGTGCTTTCATATCTCGATGTCTTTCTTAATTGACATAGTGTGCTCTTATAGCCTGGAATTCCTAACCTGGCGTGCTTTCGTAACCTAGAGACCTTTTCATCAACGTGGCCTGCTTCTATAGCTTAGAGCCCCTTATCAAATCAGTGTGTTTAAGAGGTATTGTCTTTCAAGTGCATCAACACTTGACTTGGTCGAGTTGTCCCCCAAAGATTTTTCTCAAGATTTAGTCTAATTAAGGCAACTGAAGAAATGTTTAGAATCTGGTCAAATGATCCATGTTGCAATGCTAGGCGATCGAAAAAAGATTCGGGTCCTAGCCAACCAAAACCTTACTTCAGGCGACCGTAGAAAGGTACGGGTCCTAGATAATATTTATTACTCTAACATGTGACTGTAGAAAGGTATGGGTTCTAGAAAAGCAGTTTCTCATTCATATGGGTCCTGAAAAAGTAGTTTTTCATTCAGACGATCATAGAAATACTTGAAAAAGCAATTTTTTTTTGTCAAGGCGATGAAGAAATGTATGGGTCCTAGAAAAGCAGTATCCTTACAAAGTCTCGTTGCTATTCTGGGCAACCGTAGAAATGTACGGATTTTAGACATATAGCACTAACTATCTTGAACCTCATTGAAGGTAAGTTGTTCTAGGTAGGTTCATTTATCATCTGCATTAGCATTACCATGCATTACATAAATTGCTTTCAAAAATGGAATTCATTTTCCAACAAAAATCATTCAATGCATGTGTATGACCAAAATTTAGGTCTCAATTTATTTTTGAAGGCAACCTCTACGAGCTCACATTCAAAGATGGGAAGATGTTGACACCTAAATTTTGGCGGTCCAATCATTTATTTATTACCTAAAAATTAGGGATTAATTCTTAACCCCTAAAAAAAGATAATAACATAATTAAATTGCGTAGCATATAGTTTTCGAAGCATTTTTTTTATTATTGCATTCGCATTGGGCTAGTGACAGATGGGTTTGAATTGGTAGTTCTGAGCTTTAATTTGATGAGTTGGATTAAGCCCGCGAAGAGAACAAATTAGCCCGAGCCCCTTTTTTTTGACCGAAAACTATCTTGTGAGAAATTGAGATTTGATATTTCTAGTGATATGAAGAGAAATTGCAAGCTCATCTTTGCAAGATTTAAAATTTGAGGAAGATCCTATTACAATCTTGAATCTTTGGCAATATGTGATAAAATCGGTAGAGAATATTCCTTTTTGCATAGTCCAAAGATACAAATGAAATCTAGAAGATATGTCGAAAATAAAAAGAAATATTGCATTCAAGAGGAGATCTTCGTGAATGTCAATTTGAAGAAGGAAATAAAGCCCTAGTCCACTTACCTATAAAAAGGTTGCTACATGACAGAAAGCAAAGATGCCACGCAAAGATGCCACACATTGAATATACAGCCACACAAGGGATTCCCTTTTCATTCTATGGAGGACAACAGAGGAGGGTTCTATTTCGGAGAGTCCTTTTTAGTCAACAGGGGGAGGCAAGCTATAGAATACCCCTTTACCAAAAAAAAAAAAAACTATAGAATACCCGGCCACCACGGCAAAATCGTTAGAGAGAGCATGTGAGTGGAGAGAAAAGGTGACAAGGGCGGTCTCTTTTGGGCCCACCGATATATAGGAAACAAAAGTAGAGGGGTTTTCTCTTGCTGGACGTACGCACGCAGAGGAAAAGAAAAGACCAGAGAAAGAAATTCTTCTTCGGTGGACCACGACCAAGCTGCCCCATTCCAGACGTTGTCAACGCCCCATTGCCACGCGTTGCTGACCTCATTGTCGAGCTTGCAACGCTAAGGCTTGCGGCTTCCTTGGGACTGTCGTTCCGCTCCCCATCGCACCACCGGACCGAGGCCTCGCAGTCGCTGTGTCCACCTCCAACGATGAGAAGGAGCCGTTACAACACCCGCCTCTGTCCCCCACATCTAGCCGAGCGCCACAAAAATCCGGTCCCGACAGCCAAGTCCAAGCTGTGAGCTTCGCCAAGCATCACTATATCGCGTCGTGAGTAGCCGTGGTCAATAATCGGAATAGGTAAAAATTAATTTCCAAAAATACCGTTTCCTTATTTGATATATCCGTTGATGCACATGACTGAAATTCCCGATATGCTGAGATATCCATAATCTTAAGTAGTCTTCTAAGTTGGGAAATTTTTCCAATTTCACAAAGTGCATATGATTGACTTGAAATCTGACTTGTAATCGCACGAAAAAATTATTAATCAGATCTTACGCTCAAGATTTGATTCGCGATTTTGTTTAAAATTGGCCAATCCGATCTCATGCGCGAGATATGATTTGTTAATTTATGGATATCAATTTTATCTTGCTTGATTTGCTGTCGTGTTATTTGAATTGATTTTGTTTTCATAAAAGAAAACCCAAAAAATATATTTGAGTTCAAATTAGGTTCATGTTAGAGTTAGAGTATTTCTTGTTTTAGGGTTATTTTACATATTTAGAATAGGAAATTTTTTATTTCGAATTAAAAAGAATAAAATCCAAAAGAAATAATAATTTTGGATGTTGGTTTGTTTTTATTAATTTAAGATGCACATTTAATTATGTGATAATTTTAATTTCGAATTTCATTAAAAAAAAAACTAGAATTAAGGCATTCTTTGCACGTCATTGCTTATTATGATAAGATTGCATGTTTAGTTTTTAGTTTCTAATTAATTAAGTTTAGATATAGATAGGTTACATTTTAGGATAGGGATTACCAAGTTGAGATAACATCATAATTTAAATTAAGATTTGGCTTAACCTGATTTTTAATATAAGTTGGATGATATCTTAATCTGGATAGATAATTTTCATGATTTTCTAATTTCGAATATCATGGAAAATACCCAAAAAAAAATCTTTGAATAAATTAATTTCATTATTTATGATAGATTGCACGCTTATTAAGAAAACACAGAATATTTACTTACGTTGTATAGTCTAGGTCATGTTGCTATGTCATGTCATTTCATGTTAAATTAGTAGCATGCGTTGCATAAATCATGGTTCTCATTAAATAAGTGAAAACAAAAAATTAATTGTATGTTAATTAAAAATCATATTTAGGACTATCGATGTGAATTCTGATCTAACATTACAGATGCTTTCATTGCCATGAAGTGAGTCTTATAATTCATTCGTCGCTTTATTTGGGTGTTAAATTAGTGGTTTACGCACCTGCATGGTCACCTCACATATTATGAAAGTAAAATAAAATCAATTCAAATTGCATGCAAAATATTTTTTTTTTCAAAACAAAAGAAAAATGTACCGAAAGGGCGTTAGAGAAATATAGTATAATCAAGCCTCCGAACTCATAATCTAGTTCTTAGGAGTAAAGTAAATCTCTCATTACTTTACTTGAGTTTCTAATCGACCCACTAAAAATAGATTAGTAGTGACTCATAATTAAAAAATTCATTATATGTCAAGAACTTGAACATAAGTCACAAATTGGGAGGTGAGGACACCTGGAGTGCTATAACTTGGACGCCGGGACACTTAAGTGCCATCATCGGAGTAAAATGGGACACTTAAGTGCCACTCCTGTGAAAATCCGGCCAAATGGCTGACGTGGCAATTTTCCAGCGAGTTTAGTCTAAAACGACGTCGTTTTGCACGCTGACGTGGCGTAGAAAATGCAAAAACGATGCCGTTTCGTGTATACGTGTAAATAATAATATAAAAATTAATTAAATTATAAAGTATTCAAAAAATTAAAAAAAAATTAAAAAATTTAAAAAATTTAAAAAAATTAAGAAAAATTTAAAATTTAAGAAAAATTTAAAAGTTTTAAAAAATTAAGAAAATTAAAAAAAAAGGGGGGGTGGGGAGGTCGAACGGGCAGCTGAGGGCTGAGCCCTCGCCGCCGCTACCTCCCCGCCGTCGCCGGGAAGGGCCGGCGACGGAGGGGGGAGGGTCGGCCGAGGTCGCCGGCCCCCGGCCAACCGACGGCGAGGGCTGCGAGCCCTCGCCAGATCGCGGCGAGGGCCGCGACCCTCGCCCCAGATCTGGGCGAGGGCTCGCGGGCCCTCGCCGCCGGTCGGCCGGCCTCGCCGGCCCCTGGCCAGGGCCCGGCGACCCTGGCCGACCCTCCCCACTCCGTCGCCGGCCCTTCCCGGCGGCAGCGGGGAGGCGGCGAGGGCCCGCGACCCCTCGCCGGATCTGGGCGAGGGCCGCGGCCCACGCCTGGCCGATCGGCGGCGAGGGCCCGCGAGCCCTCGCCCAGATCTGGGGCGAAGGTTGCAGCCCTCGCCGCGATCCGGCGAGGGCTCGCAACCCTCGCCGTCGGTCGGCCGGGGGCCGGCGACCCCGGCCGACCCTCCCCCCTCCGTCGCCGGCCCTTCCCGGCGACGGCGGGGAGGCGGCGGCGGCGAGGGCTCAGCCCTCAGCCGCCCGTTCGACCTCCCACCCCCCTTTTTTTATAATTTTTAAATTTTTTTAAATTTTCTTATTTTTTTTTAAATTTTTAAAATTAAAATTTTTAAAATTTTCTTATTTTTTAAATTTTTTTAATTTTTTAAAATTAAAATTTTTAAAATTTTCTTTCTTTTTTTAATTTTTAAAATTTTTTAAAATTAAAATTTTTAAAATTTTCTTTTTTTTTAAATTTTTTTAATTTTTATGCTGATTTGGAGCTCCGGCGAGCCACGTAGGCAAAAAATAATAATAAAATATTGCCACATAGGATTTCCAGCAAGGGTCGCCGGAGGTGGCACTTAAGTGTCCCACTCAAAAAAAAAAAGTGGCACTTAAGTGTACCGTTTTGAAGTTATGGCATTTAAGTGTCCCGGCGTGCCAAGTTATGGCACTTGTGCTGGACTTCTGCCCACAAATTGGTATGAGTTTGGGAGATCCTGAGTTAAATTTAGGCTTAACAATTTATTAACCAAACCTTTGGTAGTTCACTCGAGGTTAGGTAACAACAGAAAAGAAGAAGAGAAAGAGAGAGAGAAGAGAGAAGAAAAAGAAAGAAGATAAAAGAAGTTTACCAAGATATTTCCCCAAAAACTCATCATATCCTTCACCCACTTGCCCCTAAAACCCTCTATGCCAAGCATTTTGTCCCCAAATATCTTCTTAATTCTAATTTCTTAGAAACAATAATTTTTTATCCAAAAATTCCAATTTTGCCTCTTAATCCGAATTTCCTTTTCCTTTTTTTTTTGGGTCCAATAATTCATTTTTCAAAAAATATCAGACTTGTCAATAATTCGATGAATAATGAGACGACATCCAATAATTAAATCTCGAAACCCTTAAAAGTTCAATACCTGAAATCGAATTAAACTTCGTGATTAAAAATCGATCGAATGCGACTTTAGTACTACCTAATCTATTGGGTAGCTTTTAGGGGTTCTTGCTCGTTTGACCCGTGGTTGATAATTTTCGACCCACGTTTGTGCTTCTTCAAATCGTAGACGACCCTTTGTTATCATGTAATCGTGAGGGTTCAATTATGTACCATGAATATAATATTAATAAAAAAATTAGTTTATTGTCATTTGACACGAATATCGTAACCATGTGAAATTATCCGCGAATTGACTATTTACTTCCATCGAATCAACTTATATCTATTCACTAATTGATTTATAACAGTGTAGTATTGATTCTTGTCAATTTTTATGGTCGAGTAATCGATTTTTGATCGAATTCTTTAGTCTTTCATGTTTTTAACCATTTACGGACTCATCTAATAGATTAGTTAACTCGTGAGTGATCAGTTCAGAGTAAAATAACCACAAGTGCGTCGATGAAATAAACATTTCATATATTTCAAAATAGAGCCAAATTTCGGGATATCACGTGCATTTTGTGCTCATTATTCATAGAAATTGACACTTCATCCATTGAGTCCTATGTATAAAGTCTTGCCTATTTGCTGCTATTCACAGGCAATAAAGCTATTGTTCAGAACACACACACTGTTACATGACGATGCTAAGTTCCCTCGATGTTCTCCATTCATTCATACTGTTAGTTTAATATTGATGTTGAATTACAAATCAGTAAACTACTGAAATAGTAGCAGAAGTATATTCTACGAGGCCATACGAAGGTTATGAATGGAGGCTTTTGCTTAGCCGACGGTGTTTTGTGTAACAGACACAAACTGTGTCCTATCGTCATCTTGGTCTGCTCCTCTTGTTTTCTCAGTCCTTGAAAAACTTATGTAAAACGGCTTGTGGATAGTTTCGATGGTATAAAAAGTAGCTTTTGCATTTCATGGTACAGGGAACAACCATACTCTGCATCCTTTACGGCAATACAAGAAAACTGGTCTTTCTATTCCTTACTTGCACTGCACCAGGAGTGTTCTCTTTCCACTTAATTCAATAGGGAGAGAACAAAGCAAGTGCCACAACTTTGTAAGCGCTCACATTGTGACATAACTTTTTTTAGTCGCTCATTTAAGTATTACGTCAAAGTAAAATAGATCATTTTAGTGACATTTTTGGCAAATCATTCTACGTGGATTTTTTTTTATTAATTTTCCATCTGACATGGATTTTTTAAACTTCTAAAATTTTATGATTTAATTTTTTAAAATTATTATTGTATTTTTTTCAAGGCTAGCGGGGGTCACTGACAACCCTTACCGATTGCAAAGAGGCGAGGGCTGTGTCGGCCTCAGCTGTGAAGGCCCTCAGCTAGTGTGGCCGCAAAGGCAGCCTTGCCCATGACCACCTAGATCTGGCAAGTGCTTTTGTGGCTGAAGGCGAGGGTCACAGGCCCTAAAAAAAGGGCAAAACTAAAAAATTCAAAATTCAAAAAAAATAATTAAAAATATTTAAAATTTGTATACGTCAACGTCGGTCAAATCATACAAGACGACATTGTTTACATTAGATTTTTTTTGGTAAGGTAAATTGTATTGGTATTCAAATGATCGATTTTTTAAATTTGAAACACTCAAGTGAGGGAAAAAAATTATGATGCTTATTGAGTGCCAAAATTATGGCACTTGTGCCTAATTTTAAATATTTCAGCACTTAATTTAGTTATCAAACAAGCCGAAATTCTTCTACTAATCCAATCATTAGTAGGCTCATGCTTGTCTAAGAATTCGTAATTCGATCCGGTCCGATCCAACCCAAAAAAGAGTAGAAACCATTGTCCATTTCTCGGTTTGACCAAAGCTTCTTTATTTTTTTGCCAGTAGGAGTGTATTAGTAGTTTATGAAGCACGGACATGTTGCACGTGCTTTCGTGTCATGTCCGACACGTGTCGAAGCGTGTTTGACACGTCGACACGCTCGGACACGCGGTCAACGCGTGTCCGATTTTTTGACACATGATCAACTTTTCTCAACATGTTTCGACACGCATGTCCAAAAGACGATAGAGGGTCGAGGTGAGGGTGAGGGAGTAGAGACAAGGCCACAAGTGACGGTGAGCCCACGATGGCGAGAGACGGCCAGAGAAAGAGTAGAGATTGAGGTGAGGGCTGCCAGAGTGATGCTACGATGGGTCAACGATGAGGCTGTAGCTGCAAGGGAGGAATGGGCGAAGGCAAGGTAGTAAACGATTGTGACGAGGACCGAGAGCACGCACAGATCGAGAGGAAGAGGAGAGGAGGGGGGGTCGTGTGACCAAGAGGAGGAGGAGAAGGATTGAGAGGAAGAGGAGAGGAAGGGGGTTGTGTGACCAGGAGGAGGAGGAGAAGGATCGAGAGGAAGAGGAGAGGAAGGGGGTTGTGTGACCAGGAGGAGGAGGAGAAGGATCGAGAGGAAGAGGAGAGGAAGGGGGTCGTGTGGTGAGCGACAAGGAGGAGGAGGAGAAGGAGAGCGCTAGCTAGGGTTTTTGATAAGGAAACTCAAAAGGAATAAATAAAAAGGGGGGACTCTAATGGTGAGATTTTTCATTTTGGAGGGAGGGGGGAAATGACAGCCTATCAGGTGGGGGAGGGGGGGAAAGTAAAGTGAAATAAATTTGGAGTTGGGGGGAAATAGATGAAGGAAAGAAGGGAGTGGGGGTCGGGGGTGGACCCCCCCGGGGGGACTTCTTTTATCGGAAAAATAAATAAATGAAAATTAAAAATAATTTTGAAAATAAAAGTATTGAATTTTGAAAGATGATAAATTTTGGTCATCATAGAAGATCATGGATTTATTTCTAATTTCTTGTTAGTCATTAGTTTCATCAATAACTTTTGTTAAAGTTAAAAACATATTTCCAAATATGAATACGTATTAGCTATGAATATATTTTTCGAATTTCCAATAAATTGATTTATTAATATTATTAGTGTAAATTCATTACAGTCTTTTTTAATTAATTAATTAATTAGGAATTTGAATTAAATTAATTAAAAATATAAATATTTATTTAATATATAACATATTTTAACGTGTCGAAATTTTTTATTTTAAAAAAAATGATGTGTTGATATGTCATGTTACGTTGAGTCGCATTTTCGTGTTACGTATGGATGTTACTTAGCTGATAGTGACCGGGCAACAGAAACACGCCTGGCTTTTTGGCTCGTTGTGAAAGCCGAAAGTGCGGAAGCCGAAAGTGCGGAAGCAGCCTGCAGCTTTTCTAGGAAAATTGCCATATTTTTCCGGAAAATTACATGGGTCAGTCGCGCGCTTTTCTCTCTCTCTCTCTCTCTCCGCGGGACACGCACGCGCGTACACACGACGGCGACGACAAACTACCTGTCCAAACTTGGGAGGAAAACAAAGTTCGATCGCCACAATGACAAGACGAAAGAGAGCGATGGATGGATCGAGATGCTTCTTCCGCTGGAGAAACTCAACCTGAGAGGGAATCTTAATAAGGGGGTTATCGTGCTCCTGGATACGTGCTGCACAATTGATGCAACATCCTCATCATTTCACGTTTTTGGGCTCTTCCCTTTCGTAACAAAACACGAAAAATCTAGGGGTGAATTTGTTCTGAGAAAATTTCGTGATAAAAGAAAATGCTTTTCAAAATGTAATTTTTTAATAAGGTTGACAGTTTTTCTTTATTTGATGATATGTAACCAAGAAGATATAGTAACTTTAATGTTATGATAAAAAAATTTAATATTTTAATCAATTTTATTTTTTCTTTCCTTTTGCCGGTTGCTGAGCTTTGGCGATGGGTTGGTTATCGGTCATAGTGGTGGGCCAGCAAGGTCCAGATTGCCTGGCTAATGATTGGCAGAAGATGAAGAAAAAGGAAAATGAAAAACTAGAAAAAATAAATCAAAAGAAAAAAATGAAATTAAAATATTAAAATATTTAAGATCAGCAATTTTAGAAAGTGTTTTCATCTTTAAACATTTAGGAATTCATTTCCTTAAATTTATGCATTAATATATTCGTTAACCGAAAAGTGTTTTTGATTAACTCATTTCCAATTGCACACCAAAGAGTTGAAAGTCTGAAAAATAAATTCCCAAAAAATACTCTCTCTCAAATAAACACATCCTTAATTAAGTCACATAAAAGCGTAATATGGGATGAGATTCTATATTAAATTACTCAACTAAAGGCTGCTAATTGAGATTTTATGAAACTCTCGATTTGACCAGTCCACGATCCTAAGAACTTTGTTACTATATTTGTTCGGCGACAGATATTATCAATTTAAATTTTTTCTTGAGAAAATCGGGACTTTCGGTTGAAGGGTCTGTCCTTCATGTTTATAAAGGGCGATCAGAGATTCCCTGAATTCTAGGTATCTATATGGGTGGGTGTCGTTCGTGGGTTCGTGTGCGCGCTTTTTAACGAAATGGACATAATATATCGGACCTTCAAAATGTTGACCAAAAGAAAAAAAGAAGAAGAAGATGAATTACAAAATTTTAAAGAAATAATATCCTTTATAGCCGAAACTTTTGATTTTTATCCAGCACACCCTCTAACTGGATGAGGCTTGCAATTTCAATTTTCAACAAATCGGGGATATTTGTCAAAATATTTTCATGTCACCTGTTGCACGCCACTGGAGCACATGTGAGGATGAGCTTGAACTCCAAGAAAGCCTTTGGCATTGACCCCACTTTTTATTTTTTTGATCTATTATTGACCCCATTTCGCTGGCTTAGGTTTTCAAATCTTTTAATTTAATCACTCTACTACTGAAGAAGTTCTCCACACCCATTCTCTCTCTCTCTCTCTCTCTCTCTCTCTCTCTCTCTCTCTCTCTTATTTTGAAAGTATTCCTCCTCATAAATAGAAAAATAGTTTACGGCGTCTAAGAATTTCATCCATACAATTCCATCGCCTACAATTAAATCAAGGAATATATAGTTTTACGAAACACTGAAATTTTGTTTGAAGTGTATCAAAAAGATTTGGTGTTGCTGTAAGTATAATTGTAAAGGGTTAATACTACACAAATTCTAAATTAGTATGCTAGTAACTGAAAGTAAGGACTAGTGATCAATAAAATCATACTAGTGGGGCAGGCATCTTGCTGTTCGTAGTAAGCAACTCTCTTTATAAAGCTCTTTCGCATCATATATTAATTTTTGAACTACCAAAAATACAAAATTTAGTCTAAATTGATACACTTGTAATAAATTACCTTATATTAGTTTCCATTAAATTTTACTATCGAATTATTGTGTTGGATGACACGTGACCATTGACTTGTGTATTAATTTGCGATTTTACTCTTCGTTTCAATTTTGTGGCATTAATTCAATTTAACATATGGTATATTTGTCACAAATATACCAATTTTGATTTTTTTGTAGTTATTTTAAATAAATTTGTTATATGTGTATTGGTTTGGAGTTTTTCGTGGTATTAACCCAATTATAAAATTGTGTTGTCATGATTTTACATTAATATTATTAAAAAAGATATGTAAATCTGGCAGCAATAAATCATTCGACATCATCAATTCAATATCTCATACACTTATATATTTCAAATTAATTATTATAATGCGCATTCGTTAGTTTTTTCAATTCATAAGTTATAATCAAGTGTGCTTAGAAGTGATTAATTGAATTTTCTGCCGCTTGTTTAAAGCCACACATAGATAACTAATCTTCAAGTGTGTTATCTATGGATTAAGGATCAAGCTGAAAAGATTTAGCTTAAACTCCACGTTAAAGGAAAAAATAGTTCAAATTATTTAATAGGTAAAAACGTGAAAAGGAAAAAAACAAAAAAACAAAATTGTACATGCGGCTTAACAAAGTTAAAAGTGTGCAAGTTAGCAAAATCGGAGAAAAGGAATATTTTAAAGTCGGCAACGTTTTCGCGGAAATGCGCACGAGTCACTCTTCTTGGAAATCCGTGTGCGACCGACCAAAAAAAAAACAAGAAATGCATGTGCCAACTGCTTCATGACGAGGGTCATCTCATCACCTTTGAGTTCGGGTTCGTCTATAAAACTGCCCCGTCTGATTCCTTTCTCTGCCACTTTCTTTCGGCTACCGAACATTGCCCAAGAAGATTCAGACACTTTCCCTGTTTCTTGATAAGCTCCATAGAAGAACAGAAAGGTCGCGTCCATGGCAAAGAGAGCTTCGGCTTCCTCTTCTTCAGGTCAACCGACTCAATTCAAGAAGCCACGCTCCACTCCAACCGAGTAAGTTTGATGATCGTTTGTTAGTTCTTAGCTTTGCTTGCGGGAAATCCTTTGAAGGGTTCTCGAGTTGAAGGTTCTTGAAATGAGTAATGTGGCCAAGTGTGTGTTGAAGTATGACATCGATTAGCTTTTGCCTCATTACTGTTTCGAATCGCTTTCGTTCAGTTTTTTGTTTGTGAATTTGTACTACTAAGGCTCCATTTGATAATGTTCCCATTTCTCATAATTTATGTTTTTCTGTTTCCCGAAACAAAAAAAAAAAAAGAACATAAATCCGTTTGATAATGTCAATTAATTTTTCTATTATCTGGAATAGAAAAGTACTCAGGTAATAGATTTAGAACAAAAATAAGAAATTAAAAAAAGAGTAACTACTTGTTCTTGGAAACAAATTCTATAAATAAGTCATTTTCTATAAAAAGTAACTTCTTCCTTGGCACCGGCCACTGGCTTGAGGAGGAGGACGAAGAAGAAGAGAGGGAAAAAGGGAAAAATCTATTTTTTTTTAAATTAAAAGAAATCCTACGTTATAAACAAATTCGTAAGTCATATCAAATGTATTTTTATTCTTTTTCTATTGCGAGAATAGAAATTTTGTACTGATTTTTTTACTCATAAATTATTCTAGGCAATAGAAATCGAAAAATATTTTTTATGAAAATAAATTATTTTTCGGAACAGTAATGTTATCAAATGTATCTTAAAGGCTCGAAATGGTGTCGTCTCTAATCTGTTATGCGAATTCGCATTAGCCGATCACAGTACTTCCGTCTTATTTCAATTAAATTCTGTTAAGGCTTTTTACCTAGTAAGCAAGCTGTTATTGTCATCGGGTTACTTTGCTGTCCTGTTTGCCAAATTATCCTATCTTGCTCGTGTTTTTATGATGATCTTCACACAGTCAATCATGGAACAGATCCAAGAGGAATCTCGTGCTGGGGAGCTGCTCGACGGAGGAGGATGCCCAGAGAGTGGTAAGATGAGTAACGTAGCCAGCTTGGACATAGATTCTATAGTCTTCATCGTATTTCAATTGCTGATCTCTTTAATTAGAAGCGGTTGGATCATTTCTGACCTTCTAGTTAGTTTCCTGATAGAAATTCGCATTAGAAATTGCTGTGAGATGTAAAGAGAAGTCTCGTTTGAGTGGTAGAAATGGCTTGCTGACCGTTCTAGGCTTTTCACGTGAAGTAATTGCACTAAGAACACGACTTAGGTTTTTCATGTCGTTTTGTAAAGATAGAACACGAAAAGACACAAATTTTCAGTGAAGTGCCCTGGATATAAATGTCTCCTTGAATCTTGGAAAATGTGGTCTATGACAATTTCAATTTGCATGTAGAAGGATTGAGTGGAATGAATACGTCACAAATTTTTCTTGCAATGTAATTCTTTGCTATTGCTCTTTCCTGGACAGTACGGAGAGGAACCAGAGCCTACGAAATCTCACTCAGCCGAATATTGTCAAAGGTAAATATATTTCATTTGGTTTGTTGGTAGTATCTTTTCCACAACAGTTAATTCCTCCGGTAGAATTTCCACGTGTACTGTGTCAATAACAAAAACAGTTGAGTATCATACACCTGCACATACATTTTACTGTTAAACACCAAAAGGACGGTGCATTTGCTGATAGCTGCTAATTAACTTTACGTGCTTCCGTAAGTACCAGATAGACCAGCTTTACATTGAATTTTCTGTGGCACCTTAGATTGAGGGAATGCATTTGGTGAGTCTGATATCTATCTTTTTACGCAGTAATGAGGTCTAACATTCATTTGTACAAGTAACTAAAATGTTCCATATAAATATATGTCTGTTTCTTTTGAATAAGTCCACAGGACAGCAGTTGCTCATGGTGTTATTTTTCATGGTGTAGTTGTACTGGGAATTCTCTCAAAGCTATAGTACAACGGATGCATTCAGTGGAGAATTCTTTTCAGAAACTGGTAAGACAAACAGAATTTATAAAATTTGCACTTTCTCAAACATGTCTCCATCAACACTTCAGATGTGAGTTTTTTTTTTCCCTGTGCATGTCAAGAATTGATTGAATGAAGTTATTGACCAACAATTCCGTTGTTAGATAATTGATTTATGTTTACTGTTTGAACGGTATCTATTGAGCATGAACTTTGCACAACTTTTTTCTCCTATAAGCAAACATTCATTTCATTGCATAACCTGTGGAAAGAAAAACATGGGAGGACTACATCCCATACAAGTCCATTACAGCATATTGTACCACATATTCAGCTGACATCAAGCTGCCGAACCTTCCCATTGATGTAAACTTTTGGTAGTTCATTAATCTGTCATCCCTTGAGTAACTTTAAACCATTGAGTGACGGTCCTTCCATTCCCCACTGTGTGATTACCAAGGCAGACTTTCTTCCTGCTGGATCAGAAGAACGGGAGATCCTTTTGAAAAACCTGTTAGAAGGCCTTATATCTCGAAATTAATTCATCAAGTTGACTTTCAATATAATGGTACCACACACCAAATGACAGCATTACATTTTAGTCTCGTGCATCTACACTTCTAGTACCAACAACAAAATGCTACCCACAAAAACAAGATGAAAACTCAGAAGCATGCCACCAGATTACAGCAAAGTTAGGCAACATGAACTTCCAATTTCTGCACAAACACTTGACATCAGCAGTAATTGTCTTATCTCTTTCCTGAATCATAGCTTCTAAAGGGACTTTTACCCCCGGGGGGGACTGCATCAAGGACACAAGAAGCTACAGGGGACACCTGTTCATACTTCATTTACTCTCTCTCCAGAGATACTAAATTGTTGCATTCCAGGCTAATTTCCTCACTAGTACCTTCAAACTATTGTCCTTCATGCTCTGCAAGGCCCAAGTAAATTCATCCTTCCAGTCACTTGCAGATCTAGGACACAAAAGCAGCTCTAAACTTGTTACCAAAATCTACTTTGAGAATACTCACTAAAGAACTAGTGCATTCAAGATTCTTCATGTTGTCAGCATAGCACGCAAGTGCAATAAATATCTCACCAAGTTTCATCCTGTCCAGTGGGTTCTAAGTCACTTTGTTCCCACATTTCCTCACTAGTTTCCAAGCCTCCTTTACAGGGAAAGAGCCCCTAGATGATCCAGTAAGTACCACTTTGTCCACAGAGCCAGAATATGGAGAAATCAACCCACACAAAGCCATCTGAGTTTCAAGCAGGTCATCAGACCTTGCTGAAGGCCATCTCCATTCATTTGCTTTAATAACATCTGCACCTGTGGCCTTATAACCTAAAGCTGAATCATAACCATCCTAAAGCACGTGCAAATTTTTGCATAGACTTGGAATGAAACAAGTTGTTCATATAAGCTATGTATAAAGCTATTGTTTGATGGACACTATGATTTCAAATGTGCCTGAAAACTTAGCTAAATAAGGTGTTTCATAAGTTGCTTTTGAGAACAAATGATATAACAAGTTTTTCAACTCCTTTTGATTGAATGGATTGTTTTGTATAAACTTCTGCTTCATTTTTTTGATGTCTTTTTTAATTTTGGCAATTCTTCTGTTGGTGGAATTGAACAGAAGGAACTGGTGGAGCTTTCAATTATTCACTCTCCCCACTTCGGAAGGTATGAATGCATTTCCCTGGTGGTGCCAATTGAGAAAGGCTTTCTGTTTAGTATTGACCGGTTATGCACTGCTGATTTATTTTTATTTTTTTTAATGGGGGAATAATGGTCCGACATTAACACCCCAAAGCAAGCGGTCAGAGCTCAGTGAAAGTCAGGCGAGAATGACTAGGTCTTGCGCCAAATTGTCAATGCTCCAATTTAGAACATAATCATTTTTAGCTTGATAGCAGTACAGCATTTAACTTTGTTTAGTTTTATTTTTTCAAAAATTTGCATTGTTAAAGTCTCTGAGACTATGCATCTATTTATCCTTGTACTTCACCTGGCAGTAAGACTTGTCCAAGTGAGGTATTTGGCATTTTGTCACTCTGTGTCGTTACTTTTCCAATTTTTCTGCTTCTATACCTGTTCTTATTTCTAATGGTTGGCTTCTGAAGGGAATGCAGGATTGATGCTAGATCAACGGGAATAAATGATGTGAGGAACTTACGGCTTCAATTTCAAACCAAACTGTCAGATCCTCTGTTTACTGGAAGGAAACTACGAGGAGTTGGGGGTGCTCGCATTTCTGTTGCCTTGATCGATGCAAATACAGGGGATGTCATTACATCAGGCCTGGAATCCTCCATTAAGTTGGATGTCGTCGTGCTTGAAGGTGACTTCAACAAAGATGATGAGGATGACTGGGCTCATGAAGAGTTCGAGAAATTCGTGGTTAAAGAGCGTCAACAAAAGGGGCTGCTTTTGACGGGAGATCTCCAAGTGACACTCAAGGGAGGTATTGGGGAGCTGGGAGAACTGATATTTACTGACAATTCTAGCTGGAACAGGAGTAAAAGATTTAGGATAGGACTTAAGAAGGCATCGGGTTATTGTGGGAATACGCGAATCCGAGAAGCCAAAACAGATGCCTTCCGTGTCAAAGAACATAGAGGAGAATGTAAGTCTTTCATAGTTCATTACAGTACATATAAACCTTGTCCTTCCTTTATGAGTGGCCATAAACATGGTTTTGGATATCCAGTCTTCAACTTTTAATTGAGAGCTTCATTTCCTACAAACCTTTACTTCTCCATCGAAAGTTCTGATAAAAAAACGATCGGCTTCTTTGTCATTAGCAAACGTTGACACTTTGGATCAGTTTTAGGAGAAAGTCTGCACACCTACAGAAGTTCGTTTCCACTCGTCAATCTAATGGTGACTGGAACCTTACTGTATTTTTTCTGTCCATTCACAGCATCCAAGAAACATGATATACCTGCATTCAAGGATGAGATCTGGAGGTTGAAGATGATTGCCAAGGATGGGAAATATCACCAAAAACTGAGTGAAGCCGGAATACATAAAGTGGGGGACTTTCTACTTCAATTGTTTACGGACCCCATGAAACTGAAGGAGGTAAGCACTTAGTGAATGATTCTCAATTAGGGCTTGATTGACTACCTTGAATGTAAGTCTTGCGAGTTCACTCATTGTAGATTCTTGGAATAAGCTCAAATTCAACGAAGTGGGATACCCTTGAAAATCATGCAAGGAGTTGCAAGATAAATTGGAAACTTTATTTGTACTGTACTGATGGCACGAGGAAGCATGGTGCTGTATTCAACACTGATCGTCAGCTAATTGGCCTAATCAAAGATAGAGTATATTGTGCTACTGATCAACTTTCTGCCGATGATCTGGTAAGTAACTAGGAGTTCGTACGAAGTTTTGTCAAGCCAGTTCATTTGCTTCATACCATCATGCTTAATTCATATAATTTGTCCCATATTATCTGTGTAATTTGCAATTTGATGTTTACCTGTAGCTGTGTGGCTTAGGTTTTAGAATTGATCAGAGATATGGAAACTTGAAACAAGGAGTTGGTTGGACATCTAGATGCTTTTGTTTTTGGTTTTTTTATCAATAAAAGCAATATGAAGTGCCTGTGGGGAGAATTAAAAGAAAATCTAGATGCTTTTTCTAGATTAATAGTTGAGACTTTTTGTTAATAGAATAATTTCCATTTTCACTCGTTGCAATGCAAAGTTGAGGATAGTGACCTCGTGTATCGAAGTGGCCCTCTATACTCTGCAGTTAAAATTATACAAAAAAGCATGAGTAACTTGGCGAGCACTTTCAGCAGTTGATTTGGCGTCATCTATGAAAATGTGAGGCGCTCATCATATTAACACATTCAAGTTGCAACTATTACCTTCCAAGTATAAAGCTATGAAGATCTTTAGTACTTGCACAATACAAGTTGATGGGTGTTTTATTTCTTCGCTGGTCCTTTCTCAATCAACTTTGCATCTTAACCCTTGCCTTGATTGTACTCTCCATAACATCTTTCGAGTGCCTGAACTTTTTGTGGTGGAGAAATGGGCGGCAATAAGCGTAAAATGAATAGAGGCTCTTTCAATGTTTCTTTTATTCTTCTTTCTCTGCGCTGGACTTCCGTACTTACTCTGACTACAAGTTCATCCATTGGAATGCAACATCACTTGCCAAAAAAAGATAGTGTTTATTGAAGTCAGAGCGTGTACCTTAAAAACTTCAATGAGTCCAACTTGAGCGATATACCTAGTGACTTTCTTCCAGGAACATGGAGATGCAATCGTGAAAAAGGCCCTTGATAACAAGAATGATGTTATGGAGTTCAATGGTGAGACCTTTTCTCCTTCAGTGCAAAAGAAGAGCTCGAGCTCCATTCCATGTCAAGTACTTGAAGAGCAAGTTGAAACTCAAGGCCCCGTTCAAAGTAACTTCGCTCCACGGATCTGGGCTGTTCCAGGTGTTTCGGAAGCTCCTCTTGCAAATGTGGGCTTGACTGCTGAAGGTACGTGCTCTAAAGCACAATATTTTCTTTTTTTAAGCACATACGAAGATGTGGCCTGGGAAATAGCGATGAATATAGTACTTTGTCGAGCTTTCATAAATTAAACCAATGCTTTCCAGATCCTTATGATTTGGTACAGAATATGAAGAGTTTATTTGTCCAGCTATCCATCAAAAGAACGAAATTTTACTAAATTTGCTCCCTCTTTGGCACTGACATAGAAGCTATACGTAAAGGATTCCCATTTGCAAGTTAGGCTTCAGTTTGTCACTAGATGCAACAGAAAATGCTTAGAATTAGTTTTTACCAATGACGAACAAACAAGAGGAGGAGGTTATTGCTAGTTACTACCAAAAGCAGTAAAATCAGGGTTCAATTTAAGAGATGCGACTTCAATTTGGACACAAGTTGAAGTATCAAAATGACCTATAAGGATATGCAATGTAGAGAACAATTAACTTTCAATGCCAATTGTACATGAAAAGATACATTCCTTAAGGTGTGATTGTTGCAAAATGAGCCTCGTTCAATACACTCCATCCATTCAGTCAATATATGTATGTACATACGTACGTATGTATCTATAGGCTCTGTCCAAACAATTAAAAGGCAACTAAAAAAATTAGGTGGTAGGACCATCTTGAGTGGGGCATTGGGGGGAGGGGGAGGAGAGATACTCATGAGCACTTCACTTTGGTGATGCTGAGTGGATATCGACAAGATATCGCTATTACTAGGTAGACATGAATAGCTAAGTGGATATCGACAAGATATCACTATCACTAGGTAGACATGAATAGATGGAATAAGCGCACATCAATGTGTTTATATGTGCTTTTTCATCAAATGGTGACCGGAAGATCATATGTTAGGAAAGAAGGTTGGTTTGTTAAACTTATATGTCAAAAATTGAAGAGGGCCTTCTCAATTGAAGCACTTAAAGATAACAAAGACCAGTGGCAAGGACAAGCTAAAGAGATGTGTAGGGTGAGGGAAAAAAATTAGTGGCACTTTCCATCATAGTAAAAACTCATAACCGTTCATTCTAAAATTCTTTATCAGAATGTACACTTGAGCTTACGTCGGCCTTTGGTTACTAATCACACTAATATTTTAGTTCTTTCTCCAGAACATGATGGTGCAATTGCTTTGGCATTGCCAGTACGGTTGCAAAATACCAATTCTGGAAATGCCATGAAGCTTTCGGTTGATGAAAGTGTTCATCTCGTTGCACAGAAGCCCATATCTATAGACTCCATGAATGTTCTAATTCCTCAGGGAGATATCCATTCTTCGAGGCAGATGGACTATATGGTGAATGAGAATGGTCCCCCTTTTGAACCACCCCTTGACCCAATATCAAGCTTCCAACATAGCAGTACACTTCCTCATCCTCAAGGCAATCACGTGGTGGAAGGTTTCCAATCAATTGATTCGGATGATATTCTGGGGGACCGGTGTCCTGATGACCTAGCATCATCTGAGTTTTGCTTGAACCTTCAGGTCTCATCTATAACACCTGTGACACACAAAAGAAAGAAAAAAAAGGGAAAGGTTGAAAAGTCAATAAGAGGGGAAGAAGACCGAGAGTTTGCAGAAAGAGAAGGGAAGAGAGAAGAGAACGACAGGGAAAGAAATAAAAAGAAGAACAAGAAGGAGGAAGAAAGAAGAGGAGCAATTGTCATGGATGTCTCATCAAGCCGACTCGATTGTGTTATGCAATGCTTAGTAAGTTCTCACGCGCCTTTTTCTTTCAATTAGACTAATTTTCGAGGTTAGAGCTTAAATTCGAAATTATGTGAGATTCGAGCTATGAAGCTCAATTTTTTAGTTGTTGAGCTATGAAGTTTCATGAAAATGATAGTTTAGGGTGTTGTGGAATTGTAGGATTTTACAAAACTTGTTTTGAGCTTAGGGGTTGCTCGAAACAAAATTTTGAGGTTTCCCATATATGATGAACAATGTGCATCCAAAGACTTTGGGGCCATATTTTGTTGATTTTCCACTTGGTTTTGAGTTGGTCAAGTTGAGGTTTTTGTCATACGTTGAAAATGCTTTCTATTGACTATGAACACGTTTGTAATAGGGTTTGGAGGATAAAGTTATGACGTGACCAAATTTGACGCTCGAGTTTTACATTTCTAACAACTTGAATAATTGCTTTGGGATTTTTTAGTGCATAAGAGTTATTTCGTTAGCGTTTAGACTTAGTATAATCATTTCATAATTGAGGTAGTGTATTACAATTTTAAAGTTGCTTCTCACTAAGTTAAAAAGACCACAGGTCTAACAATTCAAATAACATTTGTTATTTGTTTGTAGGCATTCCAAGGTGAGCAGTGTTATGTCTTCTTTAATTTTATAAAACTCATGTCTTGAAAATGATAGGATGATATATTATGATTTAAATAAGTATTATATGATTTGATATTCTTTTGAAAAGAAATAAAAGTGGTGCTTAAGGCATATTGGATGCATAAAAGTAGATCGAGCATCTAATATCCTTTTGTTTATTGGAAATGACAAAATATATTTTGAACATAGCTTGAGCTAATTATTGTGAATGGTTCATAAAACACTTTATGAAAGACATTTTGAGGAACTTTTTATGAAAGAGGTATCGAAAGTGAGGGATGTCTTTGAAATGTATTCAGTTTAATGAACGAAGTTTATAAAGACTATGCGTTTTGTTTTGTGAAATCAATTATTGATATTGATTGTGGATTTAATTGTTGGTATTGGATGATGTGGTTTTAGTACTAAATATTGTTGTGAGCCCATTGAGGGACTTGTGGATATGCATATTAGGTTTAGGATATCTTTCTGGATTGAGCCATCGGTTTTATAAGTGAAGACCTTGCCAAGAGCAGAATCTTGATCACTTTATCATCGGGCATTGTGTCGTGATATAGTAAGATATTAAGCAAAAGATTGGTCAATGGATGGATTATCGAAATGTGTTTTGTCATGAGATTGATCAATGGATAAACCATTAATGTGGTTTTTAATAGAGATTAATCAATGAACTTGACTATTGATGCTTGAATTATGATGATAATTTAAATGAGTAATTCTAAATTTTATAAAAAAAATTTGAAATAAAACGCTTCGTGCATGATTTGATTCATATATTAATGAGGAGGATTGTGAGTTTCTAGTAGTGCTTTATACTTATATATATATGCGTAGTGACTGCTTGATTTGCTTATAATAGATGTACTACTTACAGAGTTATAGTTGCTCACCCTTCTCTTTTCCAACATTTTTCAGATCTTTTGGTTAGCAGCCAATGGAATAAGAGTGTTATCAATGAAAACTTTTGGAAGTGGACTTCTTATAAGGTTTGAGGATACACTCTTCAAGTGATGGCCGTGTCACCCCATCCTTGTAGCTTTTGGGGTGTGACATCATCATATGATGATGGTTTTATTAAAAATACTAGCAAAGGTGTTAATGCCTGGCTTAAGATAAAGGCAACATTGCAGTGGGGTATCTTCATCAGGAAGATGGTCACTAAGAGACAAGTCAGAATGTTGTAGTTAGTCTAGGCTTGATTTGATTTGTTCTTAATGTTGCATTGGGTAAGATGATTCTCCATTTACTATCTAATGGAATTGATGGGATTCTTTACTTAGATGATGTTATATTAGTTCCTCAGGGTATGTTTGATAACATTTTATTCTTGGAAACATTTTTTTTTCATAAATAGGTTTTTTACATTTCTATTCTCTATATAAGTTTCTAAGCATCCGAATGCGTTTAGCAACTGTAGAAAATTTTTGTTTTGATATAAAAAAGAACATGAATACGTTTGGTACGACCCTTAAATTTTTTTAGGACATAAAACATTTTTTTATTTTTTTAAATCATTTTATGAGATTTTTCTACTTTTTTGAAATTTTTTCCTCCCTTCTTCTCCCTCCTCTAGCCAATTGCCTGGCCTCGGGGAGCTTTGGTGAGCAACTTAAAAAGAAAATGACTTGTTTTAGAAATTGTACACGGGAACAAAGAAGTAGGTTTCCACACCTTGTTTTTCTTCTAGATTATTCCTTAGCCGATTTTTTTTTATCTAGGGAATAAAATTTGACTGATATTATCAAATGAATTTTAATTTTTTTATATTCTAGAGAAAAAAATAACAAAAAAAATGTTACAAAACAGAACCTTAATGTTATTCATTTTTGTACTGAATAACGTCGTTTGAACACCTTCTCAATCTCTACTCTAATTCTTTCAATGTGTCTCTTAGAAAGTTTCTTTTCACATGTAAGGAATGTAAGGTATATCAATCAAAGAGTACTTGCATTATGCGGTTACTATTCATCGAAATTGGCACCACGTCCATTGAGTCCAATGTATAAAGTCTTGCCTTTTTGCTGCTATTTACAAGCAATAAAAGCTATCATTCAGAACGCATACACCATTAAATTATTATGCCAAATTCCCTTGATATTCTCCATTCATTCATATTGTTAGTTTAATATTGACGTCGAACTACAAATCAGTAACTACTGAAAAAGAAGCATAAGTATATTCTGCAAACCATGCAGCGGCTATAAATGGAGGGTTTAGCTAAGCCAAAAGTGTTTTGCGTAACAGACACGACCGTGTTCTATCGTCTTCCTGGCCTGCTCCTCTTGTTTTAAGCTTATGTAAAGCGGCTCATGGATAGTTTTGAATGGTATTAAAAGCAGTTTTTGCATTACTTAATTCAATAAGAAGAAGAACAATGCAAGTGTCATAACCTTCGTAAGTGTTCACTTGTGTGTTATAATTTTTTTTTCTTTTGCTTACTTCTCAAAGTAAAATGGATCATTTGAATGTCATTTCTAACAAATCATCTTATGTGAATTTTTTTTTTATTAATTTCCCATCTGATGTGGATATTTTGAATTTTTGATTTACTCTTTTTGAATTATTATATTCGTTTTTGTTTTTTTTTTTAAGGCTGGCGAGGGTTACGACACTCGCTGATTACAAAACTCTCACCCAAATTAGGTGAGGGCCGCCTCACCCTTGGCCGCAAAGGCCCTCACCTGGTGTGGCTATGAAGGCAACCTTCCCCAAGGCTACCTAGATTCGGCAACAGTCTTCGTGACTAAAAAAAATAATAAAATTATTTTAAAATTATCTACATCAGTGCCAACAAAGCGACATAGGATGACCGATTTCCACGTCGGATTTTCTAGCAAGGCAAATTGCTGATGGCACTTAAACAATCGATTTTTTCAAATTTGTGACACTCAAGTGAACTAAAAAAATAATAATACTTAAGTGAGTATCGTACAAAAATTATGGTACTTACATTGAATTTTAAATTTTTCGGCACTAAATTTAGTTATCAAACAAGTCAAAATTCTACTGCTAATCCAATCATCAACCAATTCATGCCCGTCTAAGAATTTGTATATTCGATCCGGTCCGATCCAAAGAGGCCTAATAAACCGTTGCCCATTTCCCGGTCCGACCAAAGCTTCTTTATTTCTTTGGCAGGAAGAGCAGACTAGTACATACCGACCGGGCAGCCAAACCCGCTGGTTTTTTCGCTAGTTGAGCACATCTCACGAGGCGTGGAAACATGTGAAAGCCGAAAGTGCGGAAGCAGCGCGCAGCATTTTCCAGGAAAATTGCCAGATTTTTTCCGGAAAAAATTACAAGCGTCAGTTACGCGCTCCCCCCTCCCCCCTTCCTCTGTGGGACAGGCGTACGCAGTACGCACGACGGCGACGGCGACGATCCATCCAAAATTTGCGAGAGACTCGAGTCGGTGAGAGAGAAAAGTTCGATCGCTAGCACCACGACACGAAAGAGCGCGACCAAGGAATGGCGCTTCTTCCGCCGTAGAAAGTAAACCTCGGAGGAAATCTTAATAATGTGCATGTTGTCCTGCTGGCTATGTGCTGCATAATTGATGCAACATCCGCTCGTGGCTCATTCCCTTCATTACAAAGCATGAAAAATCTTAAGATGCATTTGTCACGGGAAAAATTTTATGATTAAAAAGTACTTTCCGAGAGATAATTTTTCAAAGAGGTAGATGGTTTTCCTTTGTTTGCTGGTATGTGACCAAACAAATTTTCTGGTGTTGGATATTACTAATTTCAATCTTATGGCAAAAATAAATAAATAAATTAATTAAATTTAAATTTTATTTTAACTTTTTCCTCTTTGCTAGTAGCTTGGCCTCGACGATGAATGGTTATCGACCATAAGCACGAGCTAGCAAGTTCAAGATCACTTGAGGCCAGCGAGCTCAAGCCTCACCGGCATGTGGCAAGGCTTAAGATCGCTTGTGGCCAGTCGTTGGCAGGCAATTGATCGAAGAAGAAGAAGACGAAAAATGAAAATAAAATAAAATAAAATAAAAATATTAAATATTCAAGATAAGTAATTCCAAAAAGTGTTTTCACTTTTTTAGATCTAGGAATTCATTTTTCTATATTTATCCATGAATATTTTCGTTGATCAAAATGTGTTTTCGGTTGACTCATTTTTTGACTGTGAAAGTTTGGAAAATCAATTTTAGAAAAACACTTTCCGTCAAATAAACACACACTTAATTGAGTTGTATAAAAGGGTAACACGAGATGGGACTTCTATCTTAGATTACTCAAGTAAAGGCTGTTAATTGAGGTTTTACAAAACTCTCAATTTGATCGGTTCGCAAAACTATGGCGGGATGAGACTCTATCTTAGATTACTCAAGTAAAGGCTGTTAAATGAGATTTTACAAAACTCTCTATTTGATCAGTTCGCAAAACTATGGACTTTGTTATTGGGAAAATTGACACAAATAATCCTTGAACTTTAGCCCAATATGTAATTTAGTCCATGAACTTTTAATTTGTTCAACATGGTCCATGAATTTTAACTCAATATGTAATGTGATCCCTAACCTTTTAGTACATGCTCAATCTAGTGGTTATTAAAAATATATTTGGTAATCATTATGTTCTCAAGAACAATTTATCCTAAAAAAAAAAAAAAAATTATTCTGTTTCCTGGATAAGTTTTTGAGTATTTGAATACATTTTGTAACTATCGAAAATTTCTATTCTCGAAATAGAAAATGCATTTAGGCCCTGTTTGGTAACCATCCAAACAAGGCCAAATTTTGATTCTTTGTTCCAAGAATCAGTTTAGGCCTAGAATCGCGTTTGGTAAAACTTTTGTTCCCCGGCCAGATTGGGAATAGAATCAAGAACAAAAAAAAAAAAAAAAGTTGATTCTTGTTCCGGAAACGAATTTAAGAATCAAAATCAAGAATTCTTCTTCTTCCCTTCGGCCATTTTGCGACTGCCATCCACCACCGCCCGCCACCGTCCACTGTCAGCCGCCGCCATCCACTGCCGTCGCCGACCGCCGTCCGTCGCCGCCGGTCGCCGGTCCCGCGAGCTCGTTGAAGGCTTGCCCTAGTTTGACGAGCTTGCCGGAGGCAAGCCCAGCCACCGGTGAGGCTCGGCCTCCCCAGATCTTGTGAGGCTGAGCCTCGTCGGTGGCCAGGCGAGGCTTGCCCAGCCCCACCGGTGGCCTAGCAGGCCTTGCCTAGCCCAGCTGCCGGCAAGGCTCAGCCGACAAGGGCCGGCGACGCTCCGGTAAGGTCACCGGCCCTCGTCTGGCTAGTCGCCGATCCGACGACCAACCACAAGAAGAAGAAGAAGATGAGAAAAAAAGGAAAAAATAAAATAAAAAAGGAAAAAGAAAAGAAAGGAAAAAAGTAAAAAAAATATTTAAAAATTAAAAGAAATTGATTTGGAACATAATTAATGAGCACGGTACCAAACACAATTCTATTCCAGAATCAGAAATTTTGGACAGTTACGAAACGGCTTAAAATGCTTAGAATCAGTTCTCGGGAACATAATAAAAAAGAATCAGTTCTGATCAGAATCTACTCCCGGGAACAGAATCGTTAACAAACACGCCCAAGGTGAAGTCAAGCCTCGACTAGTTGCTGGTGAGGCTCACGGGACCTTGTTTGGCCTGTTGTTGGCTACGGCCTCATCGACCCCTCTCGAGCCTTGCCTAGCTGCCAATAAGGCTCATGGATCTCATTTGGTCAGTCAATTGCCATTGCCGTGGCTGACGACTGACTAGAGGAAGAAGAGAAAAAGAAGAAAAAAAAAGAGGGAAAAAAAAAAAGGAAAACGATTTTAGCTTAATTTGAAGTTGTTCCGGTGAACAAAAAGCAACATTTTTTTATTTTATTTTATTATAAATCTATGCTAAACAACAAATTTGTTCTAGAGAAAATCCTTTTTTATTATCTTTTGTAATTTTTTCTATTTGATTCCTGATTGTGCTGGTTCTATCATCCAGATCTTTCATTTTTTTTTTCTGTCAATGAAGAATCTGTCAAATCCATATATCGATTCATTAGTAAAAAACCTTCTCCTACTTTTGAATTGCCGAAGCAAGAACTTTATGTAAGAGTTGAAGTCATAAAAAAGTTACCAGATAGATTTATGTTCTTTTTTTTTTTTTTTCGAGAAGTAAAAGAATAGAAACAAGCGCTGATTTTTTACCTGGTTGCACGTGTCTGACGTGGCATGAAATCATATGAAAGCCGAAAATGCAGAAGCAACATTTTCCAGGAAAATTACCTTGATTTTCCTAGAATTCACCCGGTCACGCTACTGTCTGTATGTCGTTCTCCTCTCTTTGTGGGACACACAAGTGCGCGTACACACCCCGACGGCGACGACAAGACAACCAGTCCAAACTTTGCAAGGAGACTCGAGTCGGTGAGAGACAAAAGTGCGATCGCCACGACCACGAGACGAAAAAAAGTGACGGATGGATGGAGATGCTTCTTCCGCCGAAGAACGTCAACCCGAGAGAGGAAATCTTAATAATGTGATTGAAAACGTGATCATCGTGCTACTGGCTATGTGCTGCTCAGCTGATGCAACGTCCGTATCATTTCGCGATTTGTGGTTCATCCCTTTCATTCCAAAGCAGGGAAGAAACTTAGGGTGGAAAAACTTAGTGATAAAAGAAAAATACGTTTTGAAAGATCACTGAAAGGTAGATTCTGAAAGATCATTTTTCAGAAAGGTGGATAATTTTCTTTTTTATTTTGGTGATATGTGATTGAAGACAATTTCTGATATTTAGATATCAATAATTACAATCTTATAAAAAAAATTGATTTTTAAAGTTTTTATATTATACTATATTATTTTTATTTTTATTTTTTCTTCTCCTCTGTTGGTGCCATGGTTGGTTATTAGCCACAGGTGCATGCCAAGATCGCTTGAGGCCAACAACAAGCTTGAGCCTTGTCAGCCTGTGGTAAGGTTCGAGCTCACTTGTGGCCAATTGTCGGTCGGCAATGTATCGAAGAAGAAGGAAAAAGAAAAAATAAAATAATAAAATAATGAAATTGAAATATTAAAATATTTTATATGAGTAATTCTGAAAAGTATTTTCATCTTTTTAGAGTTAGGAAATCATTTTCCTAAATTTATGCTTAAATATTTTCGTTGATCGAAAAGTGCTTTTGGTTGACTCTTTTTTTTTAGAAAGTTTGAGAAATCGATTCTCAAAAAACACTTTCCCTCAAGTAAACGTACCCTTAATCAAGTTGCATGAAATAGTAATACGGGGTGGAACTATATATTAGGTTACTCAAGTAAAGGCTATCAAATTAAGATTTTACAAAACTCTTGATTTGATTAGTCCGTAGTCCGCAACACTATGGACTTTGTTATTACATTCGTTAAGAGAAAGGTTTTATCAAATTAATTTTCTTCTCGAAAAAATCAAGGCTTTTGGTTGAAGGGTCCGTCCTTTGTTTTTATAAAGGCCTATTGGACAGCGCTTAAATTCTCGATATCGATATGGCTGGGCGTCATTTGTGTGCGCTTGTGATCACGCGCTTTTTAATGAAATGGACATGATACTGGACCTTCAAAATGTCGACCAAAGAAAAAAATAAAGACGAATTACAGAATATTAAAAAAAAAATTCTTTTGTTTGTTCTACTGCAACTCTCGACTTATTCTTAGACATTTGTCTTGCCTCGAATCTCTATCTCTCCATTCTCATGTAGGATGAGTGGACCTCAATGATTTATAGCCTAAACTTTAGATTTTATCCAGCACATCTTCTAAATGGATGAGGGGTCGAATTTCAGTTTTCAACAAATTGATGGACTCTGTCGAGATATTTTAACGTCACCTATTACAAGTCACCCTATCACAGGAGCGCGTACGAGGATAAGCTTGAACTCCCATAAAGCCTTTAAGGTTGACCCTACTTTGTCTTTTGTCCTAGCGTTGACCCCACTTCACTTGCTTAAATTTGCAAAAATCTTTTAATTTAATCACTCTACTTCCGAGAAAGTCTCCACACGCGTTCATTCTCTCCCCCCCTCTCTCTCTCTCTCTCTCTCTCTATTTCCAAGAAAGCTCTCCACACGCATTCTCTCTATCTCTCTCAATTTTGATTGTGAAATTATTTTCATTTTTTTTTATGACCCAGGGAACCCCGTAAGCCGACAACTGATGAGCAAACTATTTTTTTTTATTGTGAAATTATTTCTCCTCATTAAATAGAAAAATAGTTTAAGGAGGCGATAAATTTTATCCGTATAATTCCATTGCCTACTATTAAATTTATAATTTTTTAGGAATTTTTAGTTTCATGAAATACTGAATTTTTGTTTGAAGTGTGTCAAAAAGATTCAACGTTGCCATAAGTAGAATTGTAAAATGGCGTTACCATGATTTTACATCAATAGTATTAAACAAAATATATTTATATATCAAATCAGGTAACAATAAATCATTTTCACATTATTAATTCGATACATTGTACATATTCATATATATTTAAAATTAATTATTATAATATGCATTCGTTAGTTTTTTTAGTTGCTCCAATTCATAGATTATAATCACGTGTGATTAGAAATAATTAATTTAGTTTTCTCTCACTTGTTCAAAGTCACGCATAGATAACTAATCTTCGAGCATGCCGTCCATTCATCAGGTATCCGGCTAAAAAGATTTAACTTAAACTCGCATTAAATGCAAAAATAGTTCAATTATTTAATAGGGAAAAGCGGGAAAAAGCCACAAAAAGGAAGAAAGAAAGAACACAAAATATTGTGCATGCGGCATAACAAGGTCAAGGGGGGCAAATTAATAAAATCGGAGAAAGTAAAATTTCTAAAACCGGCAACGTTTCGCGGAAATGCGCATGTGGTCACTTTTCTTGGAAATGCATTGTGCCTTTGACGACATTCGGAACAAAATCTAATGATTAAAAAGGTCGTCATCAGTTTCAGTTCGAGTTCGTTGGTAAATCTGTCTTCTGTCTCGTTCCTTTCTCTGCTGCTCTCTGTCGGCAGCCGAAAGCGCTCCCAAGAATCTAGACGCTTTCCCTGTTTCTTGATAAGCTCCGCAGCAGAACAGAAAGGTCGTGTCGATGTCGAAGAGAGCTTCAGCCTCCTCTTCTTCAGGTCAACCAAGTCAACCCAAGAGGCCGTGCGTCGTTCCAACCGAGTAAGTTCGATTATGGTGTTGGTTTTTAGCTTTACTTGAGGTAAATTCGGTGAAGGGTTCTTGAGTTGGAGGTTCTTGAAATGAGTAGTACGGCGACGCGTGCGTTGAAGTACGACATCGATTTGCTTTTACCTCGTGATCATTCCGAATCGCTTTCGTTCAGTTTCTTGTTTGTGGGTTTGTGCTGTGGCTTCAATGCGAACTACTAAAGACCCCAAATGTTGTCGTCTTGAATCTTTTGTGCAATTTCGCGTTGGCCAATCGCAGTACTTCCTCCTTATTCCAATTAAACTCTGTCAAGGTTCTTACCTAGCGAGTGAGCTGTTATTGACATCGGACTACTTTGCTGTCCTGTTGCTATCTTATCCTATCTTGCTTGTGTTTTTGTGCTGATCTTCACACAGTCAACCATGGAACGGATCCAAGAGGAGTTTCATGCTGGGGAGCTGCTCGACAGAGGAGGATGCCCAGAGAGTGGTAAGATGAGTAAAGTAGCCAACCTGGACATAGATTGTACAGTCTTCATTGTATTTCATTTGTTGATCTCTTTGATTAGAAGCCGTTGGATGCATCTCTGACCTTCTAGTCAGTTTCCTGATAGAAATCCGCATTAGAAATTGCTGCGAGATGTATAGAGAAGTATTGTTTGAGTGGTAAAAATGACCTGCTAATTGTTCTAGGCTTTTCCTGTGAAGCAATTCCACTAAGAACATGATTTAGGTTTTTCATGTCATTTTGTGCAGATGGATCACGAAAAGACAAATTTTCAGTTAAGTGCCTTGGATATAATCGTCTCCTTGAATCTTGGATAATGTGATCTATGACAATTTTAATTTGTCCTTAGAAGGAGAACAGTAAAGATACCTGTGATGTAAAACTTGAATGCAATGAATACGTGACATATTTTTCTTGTAATGTAATTCTTTGCTATTGCTCTTTGCTGGACAGTGCGGAGAAGAGCCGGGATGTGCAAAATCTCACTCGGCTGAATATTGTCAAAGGTGAATATAATTCATTTCGTTTGTTGGTAGTATCTTCTCTGCATCAATCGATACCTTTAGTAGAATTTTCATGTGCATTGTCTTGCCAACTAAAAATACTATCGAGTATCATATGCCATCCATCCATGATTCCGTTCAGCAAAGTGCGTAAATTTTTCTGTTAATCACTAAAAGGACGGTGCATTTGCAAATAGCTGCTAATTAACTTTATGTGCTTCTGTAAGTATCAGATAGACCGACTTTACATTGACTTTTCTGCGGTGCCTTAGATTAAGGGAATGCATTAGATGAGTCTGGCTGTTACCTTAGACGGTAATTAGGTCTGACATTTATTTGTGCAAGTAACTAGTATGTTCCATATAGATATTTATCTCTTTGTCACAAATAGATCCACAAGATAGTAGTTGTTGACGGTGTCACTTTACATGGTGTAGTTGCACTGGGAATGTTCTCCAAGATATAGTGCAACGGATGCATTCGATGGAGAATTCTTTTCAAAAACTGGTAAGACAAACAGAATTTATAAAATTTGCACTTTTCTCAATCATGTCTCCATCAACACTTCAGAAATGAGGTTTTTTATTTCCCTGTGAATGTCAAGAATTGATTGAATGAACTTATTGACCAAGAAATCCATTGCTAGATAATTGATTTATGTTTACTGTTTGAATGGCATTTATTGAGCATGAACTTTGCACAACATCTTTCTCTTATAAGCAAAAATTCATTTTATTGCATAACCTGTAAAGAAAAACACAGGAGGACTACATCCCCTACAAGTCCATTAGCGCATAGTGTACCACATATTTGGCTGACATCAAGGTGCCAAACCTTCCCATTAATGTGAACTTTTGGTGGTTGATTAATCTGTCATCCCTTGAGTAACTTTAAACCATTGAGTGACAGTCCTTCCATTTGCCACTGTCTGATTACCAAGGCAGACTTTCTTCCTGTTTGATCAGAAGAATGGGAGATCTTTTTGAACAAATGTTAGAAAGCCTTATTTCTCGAATTTAATTCATCAAGTTCACTTTCAATCTAATGGCACCACACACCAAACGACAACATTACATCATAGTCTCACGCATCTACACTTCCAGTACCAGCAGCGAAATGCTACCCACAAAAACAAGATGAAAACTCAAAAGCACGCCACCATATTACAGCAAAGTTAGTCAACATGAACTTCCAATTTCTACACAAACACTTAACATCAGCAGTAATTGTCTTATCTCTGTCCTGAATTAAGGGACTTTTACAGGAGATAAAAACAACTGCATCAAGGACGCAAGAAGCTAGAGGGCACACCTGTTCATACTTCACTAAGATACTCTCTCTCTAGAGACAATAAATTGTTGCATTCCAGGCTAATGTCCTCACTGGTACCTTCAAACTATTGTCCTCCATTTCTGCAAGGCTCAAGTAAACTCATCCTTCCAGTCACTTGCAGATCTAGGACACAAGAACAGCTCTAAACTTTTTACCAAAATCTGCTTTGAGAATACTCACTAAAGGACTAGTGCATTCAAGATTCTTCATGTTGTCAGCATAGCACACAGGTGCTATAAATAGCGCACCAAGTTTCATCCTGTCCAATGAGTCCTGAGTCACTTTGTTCCCATATTTCCTCACTAGTTTCCAAGCCTCCTTTACAGAGAAAGAGCCCCTAGGTTATCCAGTAAATACCACTTTGTCTACAGAGCCAGAGTATGGAGAAATCAACCTGCACAAGGCCATCTAATTTTCAAGCAGATCATCAGACCTTGCTATGGCTGTCTTCATTCATTTGCCTTAATAACATCTGCAACTGTGGCCTTATTACCTAAAGCTGAATCATAACTATTCTAAAGTACGTGTAAATTTTTGCAGAGACTTTGAATGAAACAAGTTGTTCATATAAGCTATGTATACAACTGTTGTTTGATGAACACTGTGATTTCAAATGTGCCTGAAGAACTATAGCTTGATAAGGTGTTCAATAAGTTGCTTTCGAGAACAAATGATATAACAGGTTTTTCAACTCCTATTGAACAAATGGATTGTTTTGTATAGAGTTCTGCTTCATTTTTTTGATGTCTTTTTAATTTTGGCAATTCTTCTGCTGGTAAAATTGAACAGAAGGAACTGGTGGAGCTTGCAATTATTCACTGTCCCCAACTCAGAAGGTATGAATGCATTTCCCTTGTGATGCCAATTGAGAAAGGCTTTCTGTGTAGTATTGACCGGTTATGCGTTGTTGATTTTTTTTTTGGGAAATAATGGTCCGACTTGCCACTAACACCCCAAAGCAAGCATTCAGAGCTCAGTGAAAATTAGGCCAGAATGACTAGGTCTTGCGCCAAATTGTCAATGCCCCAATTTAGAACATGATCATTTTTAGCTTGAGAGCAGTGCAGCATTTAATTTTGTTTAGTTTTATTTTTATTTTTTTTTAAATTTGCATTTTTATATTCTCTGAGACTATGCATCTATTTATCCTTGTACTTTACCTAGCAGTAAGACTTGTCCAAGTGAGATATTTGGCAGTTTGTCTCTCCTTCTCATTACTTTTCCAATTTATCTGCTTCTATACCTGTTCTTATTTCTAACGGTTGGCTTCCGGAGGGAATGTAGGGTTGGTGCTAGATCTACGGGAATAAATGATGTGAGGAACTTACGGCTTCAATTTCGAACCAAACTGTCAGATCCTGTGTTTACTGGAAGGAAACTACGAGGAGTTGGGGGTGCTCACATTTCCGTTGCCTTGATCGATGCGAATACAGGGCATGTCGTTACATCAGGCCTGGAATCCTCCATTAAGTTGGACATCGTCGTGCTTGAAGGTGACTTCAACAAAGATGATGAGGATGACTGGGCTTATGAAGAGTTCGAGAACTTCGTGGTTAAAGAGTGACTGGGCTTATGAAGAGTTCGAGAACTTCGTGGTTAAAGAGCGTCAACAAAAGGGGCTGCTTTTGACTGGAGATCTCCAAGTGATGCTCAATGGAGGTGTTGGGGAGCTGGGAGAACTGATATTTACTGACAATTCTAGCTGGAATAGGAGTAAAAAATTTAGGATAGGGCTTAAGGTGGCATTGGGTTATTGTGGGAATACGCGAATCCGAGAAGCCAAAACAGATGCCTTCCGTGTCAAGGAACATAGAGGAGAATGTAAGTCTTTCATAGTCCGTTACAGTACATATAAGCGTTGTCCTTCCTTTACCAATGAAAATTCTGGCAAATAAAAAACGACCGGCTTCTTTGTAATTAGCAAATGTTGACACTTTGGATCAGTTTCAGGAGAGAGTCTGCACACCCACATAAGTTTGCTTCTACTCATCAATCTAATAGTGACTTGAACCTTACTGTATTTGTTCGGTCCATTTACAGCATCCAAGAAACATGATATACCTGCATTCGAGGATGAGGTCTGGAGGTTGAAGATGATTGCCAAGGATGGGAAATATCACCGAAAACTGAGTGAAGCCGGAATACATAAAGTGGGGGACTTTTTACTGCAATTGTTTACGGACCCCATGAAACTGAAAGAGGTAAGCACTTAGTAAATGTTCTCAATTAGGGTTTGATTGACTACCACAAATGTAAGTCTTGCGTGTTCACTTATTGTAGATTCTTGGAATGAGCTCAAATTCGACAAACTGGGATACACTTGAAAATCATGCAAAGGGTTGCAAGATAAATTGGGAACTTTATTTGTACTATACTGATGGCACGAGGAAGCATGGTGCTGTATTTGACACTGATCACCAGCTAATTGGCCTAATCAAAGATAGAGTATATTGTGCTGCTGATCAACTTTCTGCCGATGATCTGGTAAGTAACTAGGAGTTCATACAAAGTTTTGTCAAGCCAGTTCATGTGCTTCATACCATTATGCTTAATTCATATAATTTGTCCCATATTATCTGTGTAATTTGCAATCTGATGTTTACTCGTAGCTGTGTGGCTTAGGTTTTAAAACTGATCTGAGATATGGAAACTTCAAACAAGGAGTTGGTTGGACATCTAGATGCTTTTGTTTTTGGTTTTTTATTAGTGAAAGTAATATGAAGTGCCTGTGGAGAGAATTAAAAGAAAATCTAGATGCTTTGTCTAGAATCATAGTAGAGAATTTTTGTTAATAGATTGATTTGAGTTTTCACTCGTTGCAATACAAAGTTGAGGATAGTGACCTTGTGTATCGAAGTGGCCCTCCATACTTTGCAGTTAAAATTATACAAAAAACCATGAGTAATTTGGAGAGCACTTTCAGCAGTTGATTTTGTGTCATCCATGAAAATGTGAGGCACTTATCATGGTATTGTCATTTGAGCAATTAACACATTCACGTTGCAACTATTACTTTCCAAGTATAAAGCTGTGAAGATCTTTATTGCTTGCACAATACAAGTTGATGGGTGTTTTGTGTCTTCACTGGTCCTTTCTTGATCAACTTGGTATCTTTACCCTCGCCTTGATTGTACTCTCCATAACATCTTTCGGGCACCTGAACTTTTTGTGGTGGAGAAATGGGCGGCAATAGGCATAAAATGAATTGAGGTTCTTTCAATGTTTCTTTTATTCTTATTTCTGTGTGCTCGACTTACGTACTTACTCTGAGTACAAGTTCATCCATTTTAATGCAACATCACTTGCCGAAAAAAGATAGTGTTTATTGAAATCAGAGCGTGTACCTTCAATAGTGGAGATAAATACTTCAACTAGTCCAACTTGAGCGATATACCAAGTGATTTTCTTCCAGGAACATGGATATACAATCGTGAAAATGGCCCTTGATAACAAGAATGATGTTATGAAGTTCAATGGTGAGACCTTTTCTCCTTCAATGCAAAAGAAGAGCTCGAGCTCCATTCCATGTCAAGTATTTGAAGAACAAATTGAAAATCTCGGCCCTGCTCAAGGTAATTTGGCTCCACGATTCTGGGCTGCTACAGGTGGTCCGGAAGCTCCTCTGACAAATGTGGGTTTGAGTTTTGAAGGTACGTGCTCTAAAGCACAATATTTCTCTCCCTTTAAGCACATACAAATGTGTGGCCTAGGAAAAAGTGATGAATATATGACTTTCCACATGATTGTCGAGCTTTAATAAATTAAATCAATGCGTTCCAGATCCTTATGATTTGGGTTCAACGTGTTATGAAGAGTTTATTTGTCCAGCTACCCTTCAAATAAACTTGCATCCAGGGAAATTTACTAAATTTTCTCCCTCTTTGGCATTGACACAGAAGCTATGCGTAAAGGATTCCCATTTGCAAGTTAGGCTTCAGTTTGTCTGTAGATGCAACTGAAAATGCTCAGAGATAGATTTTACTAATGACGAACAAACAAGAGGAGGAGGTTATTGCCAGTTACTACCAAAAGCAGTAATCTTCTAGACTATTGGTACAAAGGCACAAGGGCAATAATCAATTACTTCATTTTATCAGGGTTTAATTTAAGAGATGTGACTTCAATTTGGACATGAAAGATTTAAGAGTTGAAGTATCAAAATGACCTATATGGACATGCAATGTGGAGAACATTCAATAGCTAATGCTAATTATACACAAAAAAACATACCTTCTGTAAGCTGTGATTATTGCAAAACAAGCCACCTTGTATGTGCGTACGTACGTATGTATTTATGTATGTAAGTGCCCTGTCCAAGCAATTAAAAAGCAACTAAAAATTGAGCTAAAAGCATGTGCCTTTTTGAGTGGGCGATTGGGGGATGAGGAGGGCAGATACTCACGAATATCTGCACTTAGGTGATGCTAAGTGGATATTGACGAGATATTGCTATCACTAGGTATATATAAAAAGATGTAATAAGTACATGGCAGTGTATTTACATGTTCAACTTTATCAAATGTGACGGGAAGATCATATTAGAAAAGAAGGTTGATTGATTAAACTTAAAACTTAGAAATTGAGATATAATGTGTTCAATCTGTTAACAGAAAGGTCCTTGTCAATTCAAGCACTTATAGGATTACAGAGACCAGCGGCAAGAAAAACTAAAGAAATGCGTAAGGGAAAAAAATATTAGTAGCACTTTCCTTGATATCTGAATGGTAAAAGCTCATGACAATTCATTGTAAGATTTTCTATAAGCTTGTAACCTGTGCTCACGTCGGCCTATCTTTACTAAGCACATTACTGTTCTAATTCTTTCTCCAGGACATAATAATGTAACTGCTCAGGCATGGTCAGTGCAGTCTCCAAATACCAATCCTACAAATGCCATGGAGTTTTCAGTTGATGAAATTCCCCTTGAACTTCAGCCCATATTTAGAGAAAGGTTGAGTGATCTAGTTTCTCCAGGAGACAGTGGTAATACTATTTTCGGATTGCCAGTACAGCCCCATGATATTAACATACAATATGCCATGTGTAGCCACTTGATCGATTCTTGGAGCCCAATGGACTGTATAATAAATGATTATGGTCTCCCCTCTGGACCAGCCTATCCCTCAACATCAAGCTTCCAATCTAGGAGTACACTTCCTCTGCCTGCAGGCATTCACGGGACGGAAGATTTCGGATCACCCTATTCAGATGATGGTCCTGCGAACCAGTTGGCTCAAGCGGGAGATGCTATGGGAGATGCTCTTGCACACTGGATAAAAATATTTCTAGTGCTCAAGCGGTTTTGCCGCATCAGGAAGAGACGTGCCAGAGTTGTGCAGTTAGATGAACCGCTGATTGGAGTGCAGGCTTGACTTTATTGTTCTTACTGTGGCATTAGTTAAGTTGATTCTCCATTTACTGTCTGATAGAACTGATGGTATATTTTTTCGTAGATGACGGCATGTCAGTTACTTATCTATATGGGATCCTGTTCATTGATAATGTTATTCATTTGGGTATAGATCAGCTTTGGTTAACGCCTTGTTAAGCAACTAGCTTTTTCATCAGAAGTTCTCTCGACATTTCTTCGAAGTTCTCTAATTTTTCACTTGTAGGGAATGGTAGGTATATCATTCAAAGAGAGCGGTTGGTTTCTGTACTTATCACGCACGGAATTGACCACGTGCTTCGAGTCCTAAGAGTCAAGTCTTGCCTGTTTGCTGCTATCTACAGGCAATAGAGCTATTTCTCATACAACATACACTGTTAAATTATCGTGCTAAGTTCCCTCGATATTCTCCATTTATTCAGACTGTTCATTTAATAATGATGATGAGTTACGAATCATAATTATTTCTACTACTATTGAAAAAGTAGTAGAAAAATGTAAGAGGTAGAGCTTCACTTTATTAAAAAAATTAAGCCTTCCCAGTCAAATGTTGAATTGGCTGTTATGTAGCGACTTTTTACCTCTATTTTTTTTGAATTATTAGTGTTATTTATAACACCGGGGATGCTCCTAAACTGCTGTACTTCATATGTTCTATAATACTTACATTTTCAATCCCAAAAAGAAAAGGTAGTAGAAAAAAATTGACTACACAACGGATATAAATAGAGGGTTTAGTTAAAGGTGTTTTGTGTGACGGACACAAATAATCCTCTATTTTTCTTTTTGGCCTTCTATTCTTGTTTTCTCGGTCCTGGAAAACTTTAATTGTAATTTCCCCAAAATGAGCTTATGATAGACGGCTCACGGATAGTTTCATTTAGTAGGGGGTTTGCACTGGAATTTGATCCTTCCAATATAGGATGGAGTCTAAATCTTTTATTTTAGGTGTCTCATTTCCCATGCATGATAATCATTCTATTTAAAAATAAGTTTGGAACAAATGTCTACTTAGTAACACAATTTCATTTTTCAATTTCTGGATAAATTTTTAGTCTAGAAATAGACTTGGAAGTGAAATGAGAAGTAAAAAATTTCCACTTTTTTATTCTTAGAAAAGAATTGAGAAATAAAACTCTTCTTATCACCCGTCTTCTCTACTAACCAACCGCCAATCCGCCACCGTCATTCGCCATTACTGGGGAGGAAGAACTTTTGTGTCTTTATCAAATGAATTTCTATTTCGGTAACATAAATTTTATGTTTTTATTAAATGAATATTTTTACTCCACAAACTCATCTAGAAATAGAAATAAAATAATCTATTTATGTTCCAAAAATCAACTTCTAAGCAGAATGGTAATCATTAGCGTCTTTTATGTCCTAAACTATTTATAGTTTGCCTTCAAGTATCGCCATTTTCCATAGACTATCCAAATAAACCCAAAGATAGAGTAGTGTTTGCCTTCCACTGTACAGGGACCAATCATGCTTTGCATGCAGTCTTTGAAATGATCCTTTCATGGCAATACGAGAAAACCCGGTCTTCCTATTCCTCGCTTGCACTCTCTTTCCTGTATGCAACATCTACTTGAGATTACTTTCAGGCAAAACATATTTATGAAAATTTACATGAGTAATATTTAACCTTTGAAACTAGTCATGATTTTTTTCTTGCCAAATGGAAGTTTATTAGTCATAGTCAGCATTTCCGGTATATATAATCTGACACTGTGATGGTAAGGTGGTGCTCTATTTAGAGACCATTGCAGAGACACGTGGCCTTCTCCTAAGTCAACACCTAACCACTTCGTTTCTTTCTTTTTTTGTCTTCTCCCTCTTTTCGGGACGTCGATTGCAACGCTCTCTCTCATACGCACTGTGCTTGTCCACACGAATCACATTACAAGAGTGAGAGTATATACGGCGGTTCATCCCGCCATGCAACGTGGCGCATTATGATGGGCATAGGTCACAAAATTGAGAAAGTCGGATTTCAAGAAACTTTTTACTCTGCCTCGGTAAGTCGTGGATTCCTTTCTCGTAAGGCAGACGACGTAGTGATTCGAGCTCAGAACCTTTTTTAAAAGGAACCTGCGCTCAAATCACTACGCCGCCACCACGAGTGATACTGAAGTTAGGGTATTTGTAATGAAAATTTGTCATAGATGTACTAATTTAGGAGTTTTAGTAGTCAAATAATTAATTATGAGTAAATTTGTCATTAGCGAAATTTTTTTGTGGTATTAACCCTTCTAAAATTTAAGTTTTGGTAGGAAAATCTTTTTCAAACACCAGAAAAATGAGAAAATATTTTGAGAAAATATTTTTTGTGAAATATACGGAACCTAAGTGTTGAAAATTTACTTACTATATTTTATTTTAAGTGTTGAATATGCCAAAAGTAGGAACGAAAAGGTTTGATGATAATTGAAAATCACTAGTTGAATATTATGGATCCTTAACAATCACTGAAAAATGACCATTAGCACAAATTATTTTCTATTCAAAGGAATCAAGTAACTTATCATCTACTTACCGGATAAGATGGATTTTGACTAAATGCATTCATTTAATTCAATTTTATTTAAAGCTAGCAAATAAGTTTAATCTCATTAAAGTATTGGATTTTTAATTATCCCAAATTGATACAATCGTGACAAATTTACTCCAATAAAAAAAAAAGCTCCAAACTGATACTTACGTTACAAATTTATTTGAAATTAAATTTTGGACAACTAAAAACTCTAAATTGGTGCATTTGTCACAAATTTACTATATGTTAATTTTCATTAAATTTGATTAATATTAAATTGGTATGCATGTAACGAATGGAGAGTAAAACACTTATCATATGTCGTGTATTATCTAATTAAGTAAATTGATTGTAAGTACCAATTTGGGATTTTTTGTAGTAAAAAAAATTAGTTTTGAGTAAATACGTCATAGGTACATTACTTTGAGATTTTTCGTAATATTAACTCTTTTGATTAATAAATAAGCTCGATACTTTTTACCTTTGAATTTACCCCGCGAGTCCAATCACCCCCCGATTCGTGCTTGCCTAGGAATATATAATTCGATCCGGTCTAATCCAAAAGGCCTATAAACCATTGCCAATAGTAGTAGACTAGGAGTTACTTGGCAACCAAACATGCTGGTTTTTTAGCTCGTTGTGCACGTCTGAGGAGGTGTGAAATCATATGAAAGACGAAAATTCTAAAAATTATGCAGCATTTTACAGGAAAATTACCAGGACCTGATTTTCCTGGAAATTACCCGTCAGCATGTTTGTCACGCCACACACTCCCTCCCCACGTCTGAGGAGGTGTGAAATCATATGAAAGCCGAAAATTCTAAAAATTATGTAGCATTTTGCAGGAAAATTACCAGGACCTAATTTTCTTGGAAATTACCCGTCAGCATGTCTGTCACGCCACACACTCCCTCCCCACGTCTGAGGAGGTGTGAAATCATATGAAAGATGAAAATTCTAAAAATTATGCAGCATTTTGCAGGAAAATTACCGGGACCTGATTTTCCTGGAAATTACCCGTCAGCATGTTTGTCACGCCACACACTCCCTCCCCACGTCTGAGGAGGTGTGAAATCATATGAAAGCCGAAAATTCTAAAAATTATGCAGCATTTTGCAGGAAAATTACCAGGACCTGATTTTCTTGGAAATTACCCGTCAGCATGTCTGTCACGCCACACACTCCCTCCCCACGTCTAAGGAGGTGTGAAATCATATGAAAGACGAAAATTCTAAAAATTATGCAGCATTTTGCAGGAAAATTACCAGGACCTGATTTTCCTGGAAATTATCCATCAGCATGTCTGTCACGCCACACACTCCCTCCCCACGTCTGAGGAGTGAAATCATATGAAAGCCGAAAATTCTAAAAATTATGCAGCATTTTGCAGGAAAATTACCAGGACCTAATTTTCTTGGAAATTACCCGTCAGCATGTCTGTCACGCCACACACTCCCTCCCCTGACGCATGTCTGTCACGCCACACACTCCCTCCCCGCGTCTAAGGAGGTGTGAAATCATATGAAAGACGAAAATTCTAAAAATTATGCAGCATTTTGCAGGAAAATTACCAGGACCTGATTTTCCTGGAAATTACCTGTCAGCATGTCTGTCACGCCACACACTCCCTCCCCACGTCTGAGGAGGTGTGAAATCATATGAAAGCCGAAAATTCTAAAAATTATGCAGCATTTTGCAAGAAAATTACCATGACCTGATTTTCTTGGAAATTACCCGTCAGCATGTCTGTCACGCCACACACTCCCTCCCCACGTCTGAGGAGGTGTGAAATCATATGAAAGACGAAAATTCTAAAAATTATGCAGCAATTTGCAGGAAAATTACCAGGACCTAATTTTCCTGGAAATTACCCGTCAGCATGTCTGTCGCGCCACGCACTCCCTCCTTCCCCCCCCCCCCCCCCTCTCTCTGACACGCACGTGCGCCTACACACGACGACGACAACGACCAGTCCAAACTTGTGAGGAGACTCGAGTTGGTGAAAGACAAAATTTGACCATCACGACGACAGCACAAAAAAGAGCGATAAATGGCAGAAAATCCGATTGTCGTGCATCATTTCGCCATTGTTGGGTTCATCCCTTTCATTTCGCTTTTGGGTTTTGCATATGAGGAAACTTAGTTGAGTCACATAAAAAAGTGGTACGGAATGCAACTGTATCTTAGATTACTTGAATAAAGGCGATATTAAGTGAGATTTCACAGAAATTCTCGTTCTTGATTTGTAAACCTTCAAAATAAAGACCCTTGAATACTATAAAAAAGCACGTATACCTAACATGATTAAGTGAATATCCAAATTTGCGGTCATTTTATTTATATCTTTCCATACTTTACCAAAGATTGGAAAAGATTCTTTAAGAGTCTATGAGCCTAAAAGTGCATGATAAATATTGCCCCAGAGTGGAGAACCCCAGAATTATTTTTAGGTTTCATAACTACATTTGGCAAGATTATCATTATCAGTGATTATTTTCATTTGAGCGAATTAGTTTGCTCCTCCGGTACTTACCGGATAAAGTGGATTCTTGATTAAATGGAATCATGTAAATCAATTTTATTTACGATTAGTATCACCAAAAATCCCAAGTTGGTACATTTATGATGAGTTTACTTTAGACTAATTTTTTGAAAAAAAAAAGTAAAATAAAAAATAAAAAATGTCAAACTACTACAATAGTGACAAAAATACCCTCAAATTAATTTTTTTTTACATTTGCGACAATTTTACAATCATTTAGTTTATATTAAATTGGATTAATATCACAAAAAAAAAAAAAAACCGGTATACCTGTGACGAACGGAGGGTAAAACCCCAAACCGATACATTAATCAACTTCATGTATTATTCAACCCAATAATTTTGCTGTAAAATTTAATGGAGATTAACGGAATGTAAATTTGTCATAAATGTATACATTTAAATTTTTTTGTGATAAAAAACTAATTTGAGATAAATTTATTATTGTTGTACCGGTGACCTTTTTCGTGATATTTTCCCTTCGTTTTAAAGTTAGGAGACGAGTTTAATTTCATTAAAGGATTGAATTTTTAATATTTCGGCACTTAATTTTGTTATCAGACAAGAAATTCCCTTATGAGTCCAATCATCCGCCGGCTGATGCTCATCTAAGAATTCGTAATTTGATCGGGTCCGATCCAAAAGTACTGCAACATTTGCCATTTTCCAGGTCCGACCAAAGCTTCTTTATTTCTTTGGCAGCAGGAGTAGACTGGTAGTTACCGACCGGGCAGCAGAACACGCTGGTTTTTTTGCTTGTCGTGCACGTCTGACGAGGCGTGAAATCATGTAGAAGCCGAAAGTGCGGAAGCAGCACGCAGCATTTTCCAGGAAAATTACCAGATTTTTCCAGGAAAAAATTGCATGTGTCAGTCATACGCCGAAAGTGCCGAAGCAGCATGCAGCATTTTCCAGGAAAATTACCAGATTTTTCCCAGAAAAAATTGCATGCGTCAGTCATGCGCTTTTCCCCTCCCCTCTACGACGGCGACGACAACGACCCGTCCAAAATTTGCGAGGAGACTCGACTCGGTGAGAGACAAGAAGTTCGATCTCTACCACGACGAGACAAGAGAGAGCGACCAACGGATGGTGCTTCTTCCGCCGAAGAAAGTCACACTCAAGAGGAAATCTTAATATTGTGATTGTCATGCTTCTGGCTATGTGCTGCACAATTGGTGCAACATCCGCATCATTTCGTGATTTTTGGCTCATCCCTTTTGTAAGAAAGCATGAAAAAACTTCATGATAAAGAAAAATACTTTCCGAAAGATCATTTTTCAGACAGGTGGATAGTTTTCTTTTATTTCCTAATACGTAATCGAAAACGTTTTATGATATTTGGTATCAATAAATTCAAAATTATAACAAAAAAAAATGAAATTTTGAATTTATTTTATTTTTTCATTTTTTTCCTTCTATCGATCACCGGGCCTTGGCAACGGCTAGTTACCATCCATATGCTTGAGCCAACCAGGTCGAGATCGCTTGAGGTCAGGAAGCTTGAGCATCGCCGACTTGTGGCGACGCTCGAGATCACTCGTGGCCGATTGTTGACATGCAATTGGTAGGAGTAGGAAAATGACAAAATAGAAATAAAATAAAATAATTAAGTGAAATTAAAATATTAAAATATTTGAGATGAGGAATTCCGAAATGTGTTTTCACCTTTTTAGATTTAGAAAATTCATTTTTCTAAATTTATGCATGAATATTTTCATTGACCAAAAAGTGTTTCTAGTTAACTCATTTTCCAACCGTGTACCAAATAGGTGAAAGTCTGGACGAAAAAACACTTTCCTTCAAATAAATGCACCCTTAATTGAGTCACATAGAAGAGTGATATGAGATGGGATTCTATCTTAAACTACTTGAGTGAAGGCTGTTAATAGAGAATTTACGAAACTCTTGATTTGATTATTCAACAACACTACGAACTTTGTTATTATATACGTTCGGTTAAAGGTTTTATCAAATTAATTTTCTTCACGAAAAAATCGGGACTTGCGATTGAAGGTTCCATCCTTCATGTCTATAAATGGCGATCGAGCATAATATTGGACCTTTAAAATGTAGACCAAAAGAAGAAAAAAAGAAAGACGAATTACAAAGTTTTAAAGAAACAATATCCTTTATAGCCTAAACTTTAGATTTTTATCCCGCCCACCCTCTAACTGGATGAGGGGTGCAATTTCAATTTTCAACAAATTGGGGGACTTTGTCGAAATATTCTTGCGTCACCTATTACGCGCCACGAGTGCGTATGAGGAGTAAGCTTAAATTCCAAGAAAGCTTTTGGCATTGACCCCACTTTTTTTTTTGGGTCTGCTGTTGACCCCACTTCGCTTGCTTTGGTTTGCAAATCTTTTAATTTAATCACTCTACTTCGGAGAATTTAATCACTCCACTACCGAGAAAGTTCTCCGATAAAGTTCTCCACACGCATTCTCTCTCTCAATTTTTATTTTGCAATTATTCCTCCTAAATAGGACAATAGTTTACGGCATCAAAGGGTTTCATCCGTGCTTTTCCATAGCCTACAATTACATTTCTAATTTTTAAGGAATATAGTATCATGAAATGCTATATTTTTGTTTGAAATGTGTAAAAAAGATTCGGTGTTACTATGAGTATAATTATAAAGAGTTAATATCACGAAAAACCATAAAGTTATACATTTGTAATAAATTTACCATAAATTAATTTTTTTATTATGAAAAATTCCAAATTTAACATGCACTAGTACATTTGTGATAAATTTATTTTATATTAGTTTTCGCTAAATTTTATTATTAAATTGTTGAGTTAGATGACACATGACAGTTGACTTATATATTAGTTTGGGATTTTACTTTCCGTTGATCACAGTTGTATCAATTTTATGATTTTTTTTTGTTATATTAATTCAATTTGACAAATGGTATATTTGTCATAAATGTACCAATTTGGGATTTTTGGCGGTCAAAAAATTGATTTACAGTAAATTTGTTACAAGTGTATCAATTTTATTTTTCGTGATATTAGCCAAATTATAAAATGGAAATGTCGTGATTTTACATCAATAGTATTAAATAAGATATATTTACATATCAAATCCGGCAGCAATAAATCAATTTGACATCAATTCAATATATTGTACACAAATATATTGCAAATTAATTATTATAATACACATTTCATAAGTTATAATCAAGTGTGATCAAAAGTGGTTAACTAAATTTTTTGCTGCTTGTTTAAAGCCACGCATAGATAACTAATCTTCAAACGTGTTACCCATGGATCACGGATTGGACTAAAATGATTTACCTTAAAATCTGCGTTAAAGGGAAAAGTAGTTCAAATTATTTAATAGGTAAAAGCGTGAAAAAGCCAAAAGAAGAAGAAGAAGAAGAAGAAGAAGAAGAAGAAAGCAAAAAAAAAAAATTGTACATGCGGCTTAAAAAGGTTAAAGGGGGCAAATTAGTAAAATCGAAGAAAAGGAATATATTTAAAATGGACGCTGCTAGCTTGACCGTCCTCTGCAGAATGACAGTAGGATGGTCTAAGGCCAGCCACAAAATGTTTTATTGGAAAGTGGAAACCGGTAGACCAACTCACCCGGTTAAAATGTTTTGGAGAATATCGATAGACCTTCTCGGCCGTTTCAATTTTGACTCAATGTATTTTTTTCTACTATGTTTCCTTATTGCAAGCTCAAATTAAGAGACACAAAATTATGAGAGGATTCACATAATTGATTTTCTTGAATATAAAGAAAGAAATATTAATTTTGATATCAAAATATAAATAATTACAAGTTGAAAATATTATTACTTACTAAAAAAACTGTAAATATCATTACATAGATCTATTAAATTAAAAAGATGAAAAAAACTTAAAACATAGGCTTTGCAACTAATAACAAAATTGTTGCGCAATGAAATGGTTTCTTATTTATTTCGCTCAAATTAAATTGCTCTAGTGGTAACCTAAAATTAATACTAGATATCAATTGTGCATAAAACAAATGAAGTAAAGAGAAAATCAAGATAAGAATAATGAATTAGTAGAGAAAAAGATTTCTCCATTGATCAAATCTCGTAGATGATGCATAAGGACCTAAAACACTACAAAATCAATCTTAAGATCACACAAGTCAAAGCTAAAGTTAAAATAAAATAAAAAACGATTCTTGGTCAATTTTCTTTGTCTAAAGAATAATATACACTATTTTAAAAGTTGCAATTGAGTTTTTCATATATTTCTTATTATTTGAATATTATCACTTTGATGTGTTTCATTAAATAAGACAAAGAGAATTGGTTTTTATATGGAAAATGCATTATTATATAATAATAACAAAAAAAACTTGTTAACCAAGTCTCCCTCTTTGAAGATGGAAAACGCTTGGCTGAGGTTTGACCGTCTTTTTTCTTGGTTGACAGTAGCGCGAGCCATGCATTTTCCTTTTAAAATCGGCAACGTTTCGCGGAAATGCGCACGAAGTCACTCTTCTTGGAAATGCATGTGCCAATTCCTTCGTGACGAAGGTCATCTCACCACCTTCGAGTTCGAGTTCGTCGATAAAACTGCCCCGTCTGATTCCCTTTAAAATTACCAGGACCTGATTTTTCCCCAAAAATTACATGTGTCAGTCGCGCTTCTTCCCTCCCTCTCTCTCTCTCTCTCTCTCTCTCGGGGACACGCTCGTACACACGACGGCGACAACAACCCCCAGTCCAAACTTTGCAAAATGAGAGGAAATCTTAATAATGTGATTGTCCTGCTCCTGGCTATGTGATGCACAATTGATGCAACATCCGCATCATTTCGTGATATTTGGCTCATCCCTTTTGTAACAAATCACGAAAAAGCTCAGAGTGAATATGTTACATAGAAAATCTCATGATAACCAAAAAAAAAAAAAATGCTTTCTGAGAGATAATTTTCCAAAAAGTGGATAATTTTCCTTTATTTGCTAATATATAATAGAAAACGTTTTTTTGGTATTTGATATCAGTAATTTCAATCTTATGACAAAAACAATTCAAATTTTTAAAGTTTTATTTTTTTTATTTTATTTTTTTTCCTTCCCTTTTGCCGATCGCTTGAGGTCGGCAAGCTCGAGCATCGAGACTCAAGATTGCCTGTGCCCAATTGCCAACTGGCGATTGGCAGAAGAAGGAGGAGGAAAATGAAAATAGAAATAAAATAAAATAATAAAGTGAAATTAAAATATTAAAATTTCAGAGATGAGCAGTTTCGGGAAGTGTTTTCATCTTTTTAGATTTAGGAATTCATTTTCCTAAATTTACGCATGAATATTTTTGTTGACCAAAAAGTGTTTTCAGTTAACTCATTTTCTAGCTACGCACCAAGTGGATGAAAGTTTGGAAAATCAATTCCTCTCAAATAAATGCACCCTTAATTGAGTTGTATAAAAGAGTAATATGGGATATGACTCTATCTTAAATTACTTTAGTAAAAGCAATTAATTGAGATTTTACGAAACTCTCGATTTGATTAGTCTGTGACACTATGAACTTTGTTATTATATTCATTTGGTGAAAGGTTTTATCAAATTAATTTTCTTCTCAGAAAATTTGGGACTTTCTGTCGCAGGTTCCGTCCTTCATGTTTATAAATGATGATCGGACATAATATTGGACCTTCAAAATGTGGACCAAAATAATAACAATAATAAAAGATGAATTACAAAATTTTAAAGAAATAATATCTTTTATAGCCTAAACTTTAGATTTTTATCCCGCATACCCTCTAACCCAAAGTGTCTTCATGTTCTCAAATAATGATTCAAAGTGGACCTTATTTCAAATAATAATTTGAAGGAAGTGCTATCACTTTCTCAAATAAATACTCGAAGTGAATCTTGTTTTAAAACAAAGGTCTGAAGTGGTTATATTTATTTCAAATAAGAGTCTAAAGTGGCTAAGTTTGTTTTGAATAAGGACTTGACTTTCTGACGATCAAGGGAATTTTCATCATTTACCATTTTCCATTTTTTCTTTCCCATTTTTTTCCTGGTTCTTCTTCTTCCTCTTCGCTTGTGGCTGATGCCCACAAAGGGCTGGGCAAGGGGTTGCCCTCACCTAATTCGATGAAGAACGGCCTCGCTTGGGCAACGAGGCGACAACGTTCCTCACGGCCATTCGCGAGGTCGGCCCTCATCGGCCTTTGCTAGCACTACCGGCTGATGTCGAAAAAGTAAAAAGCAAGAAAAAAAAAGTTTGGATGAAAATGCCCTTGATTGATTGGAAAATTTAGCCAATCGGCGATCGATGAGGTCAGGCCCTTATTTTAAATAACCATGGCTACTTTAAAACCTTATTTGAAACAACCAAGGTTATTTCAAGTTTTTATTTGAAATTTAGTCCACTTTGGGCCTTTATCTGAGAAAATGAGGGTGCTTCGGGTCTTTTTCTTTTTTTTTTTGGAAATTTTTCCATTATTTAATATCACAAAAAATATTAAATTAGTACGCCTATGATAAATTTACCATAAACTAAATCTCAAGTTCACCATAAACTTGTACACTTGTGACAAATTTACTCTATATTAGTTTTTATTAAATTTTACTATTAAATTGCTGAGTTGGATAACATATAACAATTGACTTATGTACAAATTTAGAATTTTACTTTTTGTTTATCACAATTGTACCGGTTTCGTGGTTTTTTTGTTGTATTAATTTAATTTAATTTATTTGGGGTTTTGTCGTAAAAAAACTAGTTTGGAATAAATTTATTACAAGTGTACCAATTTGAGATTTTTCGTGGTATTAATCAAATTATAAAATGATGTTGTCATGATTTTACATCAATAGTATTAAACAAGATATATATATATATATACACACATCAAATCTGGCAGCAATAAATCATTTCGGCATCATCAATTCGATATACTGTACATATATATTTCAAATTATTTATTATAGTACGCATTCTTTAATTGTTTCAATTGCTCATAAGTGGTTAATTGAATTTTCTATTGCTTGTTTAAAGCCACACATAGATAACTAATCTTCAAACGTGTTACCTATGGATCAGGGATCGGACTAAAACGATTTGTTTTAAACTCTGCGTTAAAGGAAAAAAATAGTTCAAATTATTCAATAGGTTAAAGCGTGAAAAGCCAAAAAAAAAAAAATGGAAAAAGAAAATTGTACATGCGGCTTAATAAAGTTTTTTTTTTTATAGCAAATTAGTAAAATCGGAGAAAAGGAATATAAATGGACGCTGCCAGCCTGACCGTCCTTTGCAGAGTGACAGTAGGACGGTCTAAGGCCAGCCGCAAAATGTTTTGGAGGAAACCGATAGACCTTCTCACCTGGTTTCAATTTTGACTCCATGTATTTTTTCTAATTTTTTCTATGTTTTCTTATTACAGGCTCAAATTGAGAGACAAAAAATCATGAGAGGACCAACAAAATTAAATTTCTTGATTATAAAGAAAGAAAAATTAAATTTGATATCAAAATACGAATAATCACAAATTGAAAATATTATCACTTACTAAAAAGAAAGCGTTAATATCATTATATAAATCTATTAAATTTAAAAGATGAAAAAAATACTTAAAACGTTGGCTTTGCAACTAATAATGAAATCACTGTGCAATGAAATAAATTCTTATTCATTTCGCTCAAATTAAATTGCTCTAGAAGGACTATTTGGTAACCTAAAATTAAGAATGAAAGATATGAAGTAAAGAAAAAAATCAAGATAAGAATAATGAATTAGTAGAGAAAATGATTTCTCCATTGATCCAAATCTCATAGATGATGTACAAGGACCTAAAACATTACAAAATCAATCTTAAGATCACATGAGTCAAAGCTAAAGTTAAAATTAAAAAAAAAAAATTCTCGATCAATTTTTTTTTAGCGGAGAATAATATAAACTATTTTAAAAGTTGCAGTTGAGTGTTTTTATATATTTATTTTATTTGAATATTATCATTTTGATTTGTTTCTTTAAATAAGACAATACTTTTTTTATATGGAAAATGCGTGATTAAATAATAAAAATAAAAAACCTGTTAACGGCACCGTGGCCAAGGTGGGAAACGCTTGGCTGATGTTTGACCGTCTTTTTCCTTGCTTGACGGTACCGTGAGCCAGTCATTTTCCTTTTAAAATCGGCAACGTTTCTCGGAAATGCGCATGGAGTCACTTTTCTTGGAAATGCACGTGCAACTGCCAACTCCTTCGCGACGAAGGTCAAGTCATCACCTTCGACTTTTTCAAGTTCGTTGATAAAACTGGCCCGTCTGATTCTTTCTCCGCCACTTTCTTTTGGCTACCAAACATCGCCCAAGATTCAGACACTTTCCCTGTTTCTTGAGAAGCTCCACAGAAGAATAGAAAGGTCGCGTCCATGGCGAAGAGAGCTTCGGCCTCCTCTTCTTCAGGTCAACGAAGTCAACCCAAGAGGCCACGCTTCGCTCCAACCGAGTAAGTTTGATGATCGTTTGTTAGTTTTTAGCTTTACTTGCGGGAAATCCTTTGAAGGATTCTCGAGTTGAAAGTTCTTGAAATGAGTAGCGTGGCGAAGCATGCCTCAAAGTATGACATTGATTAGCTTTTGCCTCATGACTGTTCCGAATCGCTTTCGTTCAATCTTTTGTTTTCGGGTTTGTGCTATGGCTTCAATGTGAACTACGGAGACTCTGTTTAATAATGTTCCTATTTCTCTTAATTTCTGTTCTTTTATTTCTCGGAACAAAAAACAAACACAAATCTATTTGATAATATCAATTAATTTTTCTATTCATCGGAATAGAAAATTATATGGAGAATAAATTTAAAACAGTAACAAGAAGTAGAAAAGAAGTAACTTTTTGTTTTGGAGAATAATTTCTATAAATAAATAAAAAAGTAAGTTCTTACCCCCAGCAACTGGGGAGAAGCAAGAAGAAGAGAGGGGAAAAAAAGAAAATTCTAAAAAAATTATTAAAAAATTAAAAGAAATTTTACATTACAAAAAAATTTGTGGATCGCACCAAACGCATTCCTACTATTTTGCTATTCCAAAAATATAAATTTTATGTAGTTAATGCATTCTTCTACTTAAAAATTGTTCAAGGTAATAAAAAAAAAAATTATTTCTGAAAAGAAATTGTTCATCGAAACAAAAATATTACTAAACACATCTTAAATGCTCCAAATGGTGTCGTCTCGAATCTGTTATGCGAATTTGTGTTAGCCAATGGCAGTATTTCCTTCTTATTTCAATTAAACTCTATTAAGGCTTTTACCTAGTAAGCGAGCTGTTATCGTCATCTGGTTACTTTGCTGTCCTGTTTGCCAAATTAGCCTATCTTGCTTGTGCTTTTGTGCTGATTTTCACACAGTCAACCACGGAGCGGATCCAAGAGGAATCTCGAGCCGGGGAGCTGCTTGACGGAGGAGGATGCCCAGAGAGTGGTAAGATGAGTAAAGTAGCCAGCTTGGACATAGATTATATGGTCTTCATTGTATTTCAATTGCTGATCTCTTTAATTAGAAGCGGTTGGATCATTTCTGACCTTCTAGTCAGTTTCCTGATAGAAATCCGCATTAGAAATTGCAGTGAGATGTAAAGAGAAGTCTCGTTTGAGTGGTAAGCTTTTCATGTGAAGGAATTGCACTAAGAACATGATTTAGGTTTTTCATGTCGTTTTGTAAAGTTGGATCATGAAAAGACACAAAGCGCCCTGGATATAAATGTCTCCTTGAATCTTGGAAAATGTGGTCTATGACAATTTCAATTTGCACGTACAAGGATTGAATGGGATGAATACGTCACAGATTTTTCTTGCGATGTAATTCTTTGCTATTGCTCTTTGCTGGACAGTGCGGAGAAGAGCCAGGACCTACAAAATCTCACTCAGCCGAATATTGTCAAAGGTAAATATATTTCATTTGGCTTGTTGGTAGTATCTTTTCCACAACAGTTGAAACCTCCAGTAGAATTTCCACGTGCATTGTCTCGCCAACTAAAAAAGTCATCGAGCATCATGTACCTGCACATACATTTTTCCGTTAACCACCAAAAGGACGGTGCATTTACTGATAGCTGCTAATTAACTTTACGTGCTTCTGTAAGTACCATATAGACCAGCTTTACATTGAATTTTCCGTGGCACCTTATATTAAGGGAATGCATTTGATGAGTCTGATATCTATCTTTTTACACGGTAATGAGGTCTGACATTCATTTGTACAAGTAACTAATATGTTCCATATAGATATATGTCTATTTAATTCGAATAAGTCCACAGGACAGCAGTTGCTTATGGTGTTAATTTTCATGGTGTAGTAGTACAGGGAATGCTCTCAAAGATATGATGCACAGGATTCATTCAATGGAGAATTCTTTTCAGAAACTGGTAAGACAAACAGAATTTATAAAATTTGTACTTTTCTCAAGCATGTCTCCATCAACATTAAAGATATGATTTTTTTTTCTCTGTGCATGTCAAGAATTGATTGAATGAACTTATTGTCCAATAAATCCGTTGCTAGATAATTGATTTATGTTTACCGTTTGAACGGCATCTATTGAGCATGAACTTTGCTTAACTTTTTTCTCTTACAAACAAACATTCATTTTATTGCATAACCTGTGGAAAGAAAAACATGGGAGGACTACATCCCATACAAGTCCATTACGGCATAGTGTACCACATATTCAGCCGACATCAAGGTGCTGAACCTTCCCATTGATGTGAACTTTTGGTGGTTGATAAATCTGTCATCACTTGAGTAATTTTAAACCATTGAGCGACGGTCCTTCATTCGCCACTGTCTGATCACCCAGGCAGACTTTCTTCCTGCTTGATCAGAAGAACGAGAGATCCTTTTGAACATGATATTAGAAAGCCTTATATCTCGAAATTAATTCATCAAGTTGACTTTCAATCTAATGGTACCACACACCAAATGACAAGATTACATCATAGTCTCACGCATCTACACTTCCAGTACCAACAGCAAAATGCTACCCACAAAACAAGATGAAAACTCAAAAGCACGCCACCAGATTACATTAAAGTTAGTCAACATGAACTTCCAATTTCTACACAAACACTTAACATCAGCAGTAATTGTCGAATCTCTTTCCTGAATCATCTGAAGGGACTTTTACAGGGAAAACTAAAAAAACAACTGCATCAAGGACACAAGAAGCTAGAGGGGACACCTGTTCATACTTCATAAGTTACTCTCTCGCTAGAGATAATAAATTGTTGCATTCCAGGCTAATGCCACCGATACCTTCACACTATTGTCCTTCATTTCTGCAAGGCCCAAGTAAACTAATCCTTCCAGTCACTTGCAGATCTAGGATACAAGAGCAGCTCTAACCTTGTTACCAAAATCTGCTTTGCAAATACTCACCAAAGAAAGTAGTGCATTCAAGATTCTTCATGTTGTCAGCATAGCACACAAGTGCTATAAATATCGCGCCATGTTTTTGTTCCCACGTTTCCTCACTAGTTTTCAAGCCTCGTTTACAGAGAAAGAACCCCTAGATGATCCAGTGAATACCACTTTGTCTACAGAGCCAGAATATGGAGAAATCAACCCGCACAAAGCCATCTAAGTTTCAAGCAGATCATCAGACCTTGCTGGAGGCTGTCTCCATTCATTTGCCTTGATAACATCTGCAACAGTGGCCTCATTACCTAAAGCTAAATCATAACCATTCTAAAGCACATGGAAAATTTTGCATAGACTTGGAATGAAACAAGTTTTTCATATAAGTTATGTATAAAACTGTTGTTTGATGAACACTGTGATTTCAAATGTGCCCGAAGAACTTAGCTCAATAAGGTGTTCGATAAGTTGCTTTTGAGAACAAATGATATAATTTTCAACTCCTATTGAACGAATGGACTGTTTTGTACAAACTTCTGCTTCAATTTTTTGATGTATTTTTAATTTTGGCAATTCTTCTGTTGGTACATTGAACAGAAGGAACTGGTGGAGCTTGCAATTATTCACTCTCCCCACCTTGTAAGGTAAGAATGCACTTCCCTCATGATGACAATTGAGAAAAGCTTTATGTGTAGTATTGACTGGTTATGCATTGTTGATTTTTTGGGGAATAATTGTCCGACTTACCACCAACACCCCGAAGCAAGCAGTCAGAGCTCAGTGAAAGTCCGGCCAGAATGACTAGGTCTTGCGCCAAATTGTCAATGCTCCAATTTAGAACATAATTATTTGTAGCTTGAGAGCAGTGCAGCATTTAATTTTGTTCAGTTTTATTTTTTGAAAAAATTGCATTGTTATACTCTCTGAGACTATGCACCTATTTATCCTTGTACTTTACCTGGCAGTAAGACTTGTCCAAGTGAGATATTTGGCAGGTTTGTCTCTCTGCGTCATTACTTTTCCAATTTTTCTGCTTCTATACCTGTTCTTATTTCTATCGGTTGGCTGCCGGAGAGAATGCAGGGTTGGTGCTAGATCTATAGGAAAAAATGATGTGAGGAATTTACAGCTTCAATTTCAAACCAAACTGTCAGATCCTGTGTTTACTGGAAGGAAACTACGAGGAGTTGGGGGTGCTCGCATTTCTGTTGCATTGATCGATGCGAATACAGGGGATGTTGTTTCATCAGGTCTGGAATCCTCCATTAAGTTGGAAGTCGTCGTGCTTGAAGGTGACTTCAACAAAGATGATGAGGATGACTGGGCTCATGAAGAGTTCGAGAACTTCGTGGTTAAAGAGCGTCAACAAAAGGGGCTGCTTTTGACGGGAGATCTGCAAGTGACGCTCAATGCAGGTGTTGGGGAGCTGGGAGAACTGACATTTACTGACAATTCTAGCTGGAATAGGAGTAAAAGATTTAGGATAGGGCTTAAGAAGGGATCCGGTTATTGTGGGAATACGCGAATCAGAGAAGCCAAAACAGATGCCTTCCGTGTCAAAGAACATAGAGGAGAATGTAAGTCTTTCGTAGTTCGTTACAGTACATAGAAACCTTGTCCTTCCTCTATGAGTGACCATAAACATGGTTTTGGATATCCAGTCTTCAATTTTTTAACTGAGAGCTTCATTTCCTACAAACCTTTACTTCTCCAACGAAAGTTCTGATAAAAAAAACGATCGGCTTCTTTGTCATTAGCAAACGTTGACACTTTGGATCAGTTTCAGGAGAGAGTCTGCACGCCTACAGAAGTTCGTTTCTACTTGTCAATCTAATAGTGCCTGGAACCTTACTGTATTTTTTCTGTCCATTTACAGCATCCAAGAAACATGATATACCTGCATTCGAGGATGAGATCTGGAGGTTGAAGATGATTGCCAAGGATGGGAAATATCACCGAAAACTGAGTGAAGTCGGAATACATAAAGTGGGGGACTTTCTCCTTCAATTGTTTACGGATCCCATGAAACTGAAAGAGGTAAGTACTTAATGATTCTCAATTAGGGTTTGATTGACTACCCCTAATGTAAGTGTTGCGTGTTCACTCATTGTAGATTCTTGGAATGAGCCCGAATTCGACAAACTGGGATACCCTTGAAAATCATGCAAAGAGTTGCAAGATAAATTGGAAACTTTATTTGTACTATACTGATGGCACGAGGAAGCATGGTGCTGTATTCAACACTGACCATCAGCTAATTGGCCTAATCAAAGATAGAGTATATTGTGCTTCTGATGGACTTTCTGCCGATGATCTGGTAAGTAACTGGGAGTTCCTACGATGTTTTGTCAAGCTAGTTCATGTGCTTCATGCCATCATGCTTAATTCATATAATTTGTCCCACATTATCCATGTAATTTGCAATTTGATGTTTACTCGTAGCTTTGTGGCTTAATAGGTTTTCGTATTGATCAGATATATGGAAACTTGAAATGGGGAGTTGGTTGGACATCTAGGTCCTATTTGTTTATTTTTGATTTCGTTCTCCCGTTCTTTTGTTCCGGGGAACAAAAAAAGAACAAAAACGCGTTTGGTAAATTTTTTATTTTCGGGAACAAAAAATCTATTTTTTTTGTTCCCGGGAACAGATTTGGAATAGAAATAAGAAGTAGAAAAAAGTTGTTTCTTGTTGCCGGGAACAATTATGACAAACAATTTTTCTCTCTCCTCTTTTTTCTTCTCTTTCTTTTCTTCTCCTATTTTATCTTCTTCCTTTTGCTGGTCACTAGCCTTGGCAATGGCCGGCACCGGCGATTAGCTAGACGAGGGCCGGCGACCTCGCCGGAGCGTCACCAGCTCTCGGAGACGCCGAGCCATGGCAAGGCTCGACCTCACCTAGGCTGGGCAAGGCCGACCTCGCGCCACTTGGGCGAGGTCGAGCCTCGCCGGTGGCCTCGCTGGCTAGGTGAGCCTCGCAAGGCCACCGACGAGGCTCGACCTCCCCTAGGCGGTGTGAGGTTAGACTCGTCGGCTGGCGCGAGGCTTGCCTAACCACCGAGGCCACCGGCGAGGCTCGGCCTCACCCAGATCTAGCGAGGCCAAGCCTTGTGGTGGCTTGGCGAGGTTCCGACGAGCTCGTTGGCTCTCATGGTGGCTTGGTGAGGCTCTGGTGAGCTTACGCGAGCTCACCTAGCTAGTTGCCGTGGCAGGCGACCGGCCACAAAGAGAAAGACGGAAAAAAAAAAAAAATATATATATATATATATATATATATATATATATATATATATAATAAAAAATATTGAAAAACTAAAAGAAACAACAAAATTATATAAGTTTACCAAAAGCATTTCTATTCCTAGTGTAGAAATTTTTTTGCAGTTACTAAGTACATTCTTATACTCAAAAATTGCTTCCAGGAACAGAAACAAAAAAAAAACATACTTTTTTTGTTCAAAAATTGTTCCTCGAAACAGAAACATTACTAAACACGCCCCTAGATGCTTTCGTTTTTGGTTTTTTATCAGTAAAGTAATATGAAATGCCTGTGGAGAGAATTAAAAGAAAATCTAGATGCTTTTTTCTAGATTCATAGTTGGACTTTTTGTTAATAGATTGATTTGAGTTTTTGCTCGTTGCAATGCAAAGTTGAGGATAGTGACCTTGTGTATCGAAGTGGCCCTCTATACTCTGCAGTTAAAATTATACAAAAACCATGAGACTTGGAGAGCGTCATCCATGAAAATGTTAGGCACTTATCATGGTATTGTCGTTTGAGCGATGGACATGTTCACGTTGTAACCGTCACTTTCCAAGTATAAAGCTATGAAGATCTTTATTACTTGCACAATACAAGTTGATGGGTGTTTTATTTCTTCACGGGTCCTTTCTCGATCAACTTTGCATCTTTATACTTGCGCTGATTGTACTCTCCATAACATTTTTGGAGCACCTGAACTTTTTGCGGTGGAGAAATGGGCGCAATAGGCGTAAAGTGAATTAAGGTTCTTTCGATGTTTCTTTTATTCTTCTTTCTTTGTGCTGCACTTACGTACTTACTCCGAGTACAAGTTCATTCATTGGAATGCAACATCACTTGCCGAAAAAAGATGGTGTCGATTGAAGCAGAGCCTGTACCTTCAATAGTGGAGATAAATACCTCAATGAGTCCAACTTGAGCGATATACCAAGTGATTTTCCTTCCAGGAACATGGAGATACAATCGTGAAAAAGGCCCTTGGTAACAAGAATGATGTTATGGAGTTCAACGGTGAGACCTTTTCTCCTTCAATGCAAAAGGAGAGCTCGAGCTCCATTCCATGTAAAGTATTTGAAGGACAAATTGAAAATATCACCCCTGTTCAAAGTAATTTGGCTCCACGAGTCTGGGCTGCTGCAGGTGGTTCGGAAGCTCCTCTGGCAAATGTGGGCTTGACTGCTGAAGGTACGTGCTCTAAAGCACAATATTTTCTCTTCCTTTAAGCACATACAAAGATGTGGCCAGGGAAATAGCGATGAATATAGGACTTTCCACTTGATTGTTGAGCTTTGATAAATTAAACCAATGCGTTCCAGATCCTTATGGTTTGGGTTCCACATAACATGAAAAGTTTATTTGTCGAGCCACCCTTCAAATGAACTTTTATCCAAGGAAATTTTACTAAATTTGCTCCCTCTTTGGCACTGACATAGAAGCTATACGTAAAGGTTCCCATTTGCAAGTTAGGCTTCAGTTTGTCACTAGATGCAACCGAAAATGTTCAGAAATAGTTTTTACCAATGATGAACAACCAAGAAGAGGAGGTTATTACCAGTTACTACCAAAAGCAGTAATTTATCAGGGTTCAATTTAAGAGGTGTGACTTCAATTTGGACATGAAAGATTCAAGAGTTGAAGCATCAAAATGACCTATAAAGACATACAATGTGGAGAACAGTCAATATCCAATGCTAATTGTACATGAAAAGATACGTTCCGTAAGCTGTGATTGTTACAAAAATGAGCCTCATTGAATTCGCTCTATCCATTCGGCCATGTATGTATTTACATATACGTATGTTGCGTTGGTAGGATGATTCTTTGTTTACTGTCTAATGGAGTTGTTGGGATTTTTTACTTAGATGAGGTTATATAAGTTACTTAGGGTATGTTTTTTTTTTTGGTCAGACTTAGGGTATGTTTGGAAAGGAATGTTTGGTAACATTTTATTCTCAAGAACAATTTCTCTTTAGAGATAATTTTTTTTTTCTATTTCTATTCTCTATATAAGTTTATGAGCATTTGAACACGTTTGATAATTGCAGAATTTTTTTTCGAAATAGAAAAAAAATAGGAATGCATTTGGTATGGCCCTTAAAAGTTTTTGTGACATAAAATGTTTTTTAATTTTTTAAATAATTTTATGAGATCTATCTACTTTTTGTTTTCCTCCCTTCTTCTCCCTCCTATTGCCAATCGCCTGGCCTTAGGGAGCTTCGTTGGCAAACTACTTCAAAAAGAAAATGACTTGGTTTAGAAATTGCACTGGAAAACAAAGAAGTAGGTTTCCTCTTCTTGTTTATATTCCAAATTATTCCTTAGCCAAGTTTTTATTCCGGGGAATTAAAATTAGCTAACGTTACCGAATGTATTTTTATTCTTTTTTTTTTATTTCAGAGAACAAAATAACAAAAAAAAAAAAAATTAAAAACGTTACCAAACTAGACCTTCATGTTTTTCATTTTTGTACTAAACAACTTTGTTTGAATGCCCTCTCAAGCGAATAATATTTTCCATCAGAGAATCTCTATTCCAATTCTTTCAACGTGTTTCTTCAATAGTTTTTTGATTTCTAACGTGTAAGTAATGCAAGGTGTATTAATCAAAGAGTGTACTTGCATTCTGCGGTTACTATTCATCAAAATCAACACCACGTCCATCGAGTCCAATGTATAAAATCTTGCCTTTTTGCTGCTATGCACAAGCAATAAAGCTATCGTTCGGCACACATACACCATTAAATCATTATGCCAAGTTTCCTCAATATTCTCCATTCATTCAAACTGTTGGTTAAATATTGACGTTGAACTACAAATTAGTTTCTACTCAGAGAAGCAGAAGTATATTCTGCAAGGCTATGGAGCGGCTATAAATGGAGGGTTCAACTTAGCCGAAGATGTTTTGCATGACAGGCACAAACCATGTTCTATCGTCTTTCTGGCCCGCGCTCTTGTTTTCTCAGTCCTTGAAAAGCTTATGTAAAACGGCTCGTGGACAGTTTCGATGGTATAAGTATTTTTTGCATTCCATGGTACATGGAACAATCATACTCTGCATACTTAGTTTCTACTCAAAGAGAAGCAGAAGTATATTCTGCAAGGCTATGGAGCGGCTATAAATGGAGGGTTCAACTTAGCCGAAGATGTTTTGCATGACAGGCACAAACCATGTTCTATCGTCTTTCTGGCCCGCGCTCTTGTTTTCTCAGTCCTTGAAAAGCTTATGTAAAACGGCTCGTGGACAGTTTCGATGGTATAAGTATTTTTTGCATTCCATGGTACAGGGAACAATCATACTCTGCATACTTTCATGGCAACACGAGAAAACTGGTCTTCCTATTCCTCACGTGCACTGCACCTGGAGGGTTCTCTTTCCACTTAATTTAATAAGGAAAATAATAATATAAGTGCCGTAACTTTCATAAGTATTTACTCATGGGGTTAATACCTTGAAAAACCCCAAACTGGTACATCTGTAACAAATTTACCACAAACTATTTTTTTTACCATGAAAAATCCCAAATTGGTACACCCGTGACAAATTTACCTCGACTGACCATAAATAACCATAAAACTGTATATTTATGACAAATTTACCCACAAACTAATTTATCCTACCACAAAAAACCCTAAACTGGTAAATTTGTGACAATTATACCATTCGTTAAATTAGATTAATACCACAAAAAAAAATCACAAAAATTGTAAATTGTGACAAACGAAGTGTAAAATCTTAAATTAATATACCAATCAACTGTCACGTGTCATTTAACTTAATTAAAATTTAACGAAAACTAAGAGAGGGTAAATTTGTCACAAGTATACCCGTTTGAGATAAATTTGTCAAAAATATATCAATTTGGGGTTTTTGGTGCTAAAAAAAATAGTTTGAGATAAATTTGTCTAAAGTGTATCAGTTTATGATTTTTTAGGGTATTAACCCTTACTCATGTGTCATAACTTTTTTCTTTCACTCACTTCTCAGAGTAAAATAGATAATGTGAGTATCATTTTTGGCAAATCATCCTACGCGGATTTTTTTTTTTAATTAATTTCCTAGCCAACATGAATTTTCTTTAATTTTTTTTTGTTGAAATTTTTGAATTTTTAAATATTTGATTTACTTTTTTGAATTATTATTTTTGTTTTTGTTTTTCTTTTCCTTTTTGTTCCAAGGCTAGCGTGGGTCACTAATGATCCTTGCTGACTGTGAAACGCTCGCCCAAATTAGGTGTGGGCCGCCTTAGCCTCGACCACGAAGGCCCTCACTAGATCTGGGCAAGGCGGCCACGAAGGCAGCCTTGCCCACTGCCACCCAAGTTTGGTGACCTTCGTGGTTGAAGGCGAGGTGGCCCTCAAGCGAGGGTCACCGACCCTACAAAGGGCAAAGGAAAAATAAAAATTCAAAAAAGAAATCGAAAAATTAAACATAATTAAAAAATATTTTTTAATTGTCCATCTTAGTGCTGGTAAAATCACATAAGATGACTAGCTTTTACATCAGGTTTTCTGACGAGACAGATCGCTCATGGCACTCAAGTAATTGATTTTTTAAATTTGTGGCATTCAAGTGAACAAAAAAAAAATGGTTATAATACCCACTGGTGGGTAGCTGAGTTGATTCAGCTTTGGGCACTTCGTCGTAGAGGTTACTAACACGTCTTAAGTGAGGGCTATGGTGGTGTCCTGAGCTAACTTCCATCTCAGGTGTTGACACTTGGTCCGAGGTGCACCACGTACTGTACGGGCCGTGAGTTGCCGATTTGCGTAAGCAAAAGGTCGGCCTGGCGGATCCTGGGTCACAAAAAAAAGAGATTATGATGCTTAAATGAGCGTTGTGCGAAAATTATGGTACTTGCACTGAATTTTAAACTTTTCGATACTTAATTTAGTTATTAAACAAGCTGAAATTCTTCTATGAGTCCAATCATCCGTCGGCTCATTCTCATCTAAGAATTTGTATTTCAATCTGGTCCAATCCAAAATTCCTATAAACCGTTGCCCATTTCCCGGTCCGACCAAAGCTTCTTTATTTCTTTGGCAAGTAAAGTACGCCAGGTTTTTTGGCTCGTTGCGCGCGTCTCACGAGGCGTGAGATCATACGAAAGCCGAAAGTGCGGAAGCAGCATGCAGCACTTTCCAGGAAAATTACCAGGGGACCTGATTTTTCCCGGAAATTACATACGTCGGTCACACGCTTCTTCCCTCTCCCTCCCCCACTCTCTCTCTCTCTCTCTCTCTCTCTCTCTCTCTCTCTATGTGGGACACGCACGTGTGCGTACACACAACGGCGACGACAACGACCAGTCCGAACTTTGCGAGGAGACTCGAGTTGGTGAGAGACAAAAGTTCGATCGCCACCGCGTCAAGACAAAAGAGAGCGACCAATGGATGGCGCTTCTTCCCCCGAAGAATGTCAACCTTTGGACAAAATCCTTTAATAATGTGATTGAAAATGTCCTTTATAGCCTAAACTTTTGATTTTCTCGTCCCCTGATACATGACGCGGGAGCGTGTATGAGGATAAGCTTGAACTCCAAGAAAGCCTTTGGCATTGACCCCATTGTTTACTTTTTTGGTCTGTGGTTGACCCCACTTCGCTGGTTTAGGTTTGGAAATCTTTGAACTTGATCAGTCTACTGCCAAGAAAGTTCTCCTCTCTCTTTGTCTCTTCAATTTTGATTTTGAAATTATTCCTCCTTGTAATATAGGAAAACAGTTTACGGTGTTAAGGAATTATATCCATACAATTCCATCACCTACAGTTAAATTTATAATTTTTAGGGAATTTTTAGTTTCATGAAACACTGAATTTTTGTTTAAAGTATGTCATAAAGATCTAGCATCACTATAAGTAGAATTGTAAATGAAACACTGAATTTTTGTTTAAAGTATGTCATAAAGATCAAGCATCACTGTAAGTAGAATTGTAAATGAAACACTGAATTTTTGTTTAAAGCATGTCATAAAGATCCAGCATCACTGTAAGTAGAATTGTAAAATAGCATTATCATAAATCTACATCAATAGCATTAGACAAGATATATTTATATATCAAATGAGGTAGCAATAAATCATTTTCACATTATCAATTTGATATATTGTACACATATATATTCTAAATTAATAATTGTAATAATAATCCGTTAGTCTTCGTCGTTCCAATACATAACTTATAATCACATGTGACTAGAAGTGATTAATTGAATTTTCTCTGGCTTGTTCAAAATCACACGTAGATAATATCTTCAAGCATGTCACCCATTCATTAGGAATGGGGTTGAAAAGATTTACCTTAAACTCGCATTAAATGCAAAAATAGTTCAATTATTTAATAGGGAAAACCCGAAAAAAGCCAAAAGAAAAAAAAAGAAACAAACAAAGAAACAAAAAACACAAAACATTGTACATGCGACTTAATAAGGTTAAGGGGGCCAAATTAGTAAAATCGGGGAAAACGAAAATTTCTAAAATCGGCACGTTTCGCCGAAATGCGCACGAGGTCACCTTTCATGGAAATGCATGTGCCTTTCGCGACATTCAGAACAAAATCCAATGATTAAGAAGGTTGTCATCACTTTCCGTTCGAGTTCGTTGGTAAATCTGTCTTCTCTCTCATTCCAGACACTTTCCCTGTTTCTTGTAAGCAGCACAGAAGAACAGAGAGGCCGCGTCCATGGCGAAGAGAGCTTCGGCCTCCTCTTCTTCAGGTCAACCAAGTCAACCCAAGAGGCCATGCGTCGCTCCAACCGAGTAAGTTCGATGATCGTGCTAGCTTTTATCTTTACTTGAAGGGTTCTCGAGTTGAAGGTTCTTGAAATGAGTATGACATTGATGAGCTTTTGCCTCGTGATTGTTCCGAATCGCTTTCGTTCGGTTTCTTGTTTGTGGGTTTGTGCTGTGGCTTCAACGCGAGCTACTAAAGACCTCAAATGTTGTCATCTTGAATCTTTTGTGCAATTTCGCGTTGGCCAATCGCAGTACTTCCTCCTTATTCCAGTTAAACCCTGTTAAGGTTTTTACCTAGCTAGTGAGCTGTTATTGACAGCGGGTTACTTTACTGTCCTGTTTGCTATATTATCCTATCTTGCTACTATTTTTGTGCTGATCTTCACATAGTCAAGCATGGAACGTGTCTGAGAGGAATCTCGTGCTGGGGAGCTGCTCGACAGAGGAGGAGGATGCCCAGAGAGTGGTAAGATGAGTAAAGTAGCCAACTTGGACATAGAAAATACAGTCTTCATTGTATTTCAATTGCTGATCTCTTTGATAAGAAGTGGTTGGATGCACCTTTGACTTCAAGTCAGTTTCCTGAAATAAATTCGCATTAGAATTTGCTGCAAGATGTATAGAGAAGTATAGTTTGAGTGCTAAAAATGACCTGCTGAGTGTTCTAGGCTTTTCCTGTGAAGTAATTCCACAAAGAACATGATATAGGTTTTTCATATCGTTTTGTACAGATGGATCATGAAAACACACAAATTTTCAGTGAAGTGCCCTGAACATAATTGTCTCCTTGAATCTTGGAAAATGTGGTCTATTACAATTTCAATTTGCATGTAGAAGGAGAACAATAAAGATACCTGTGATATGAAAACTTAAATGCGATGAATATGTGATGGATTCTTGCAATGTGATTCTTCGCTATTGCTCTTTTCTGGACAGCGCGGAGAAGAGCCGGAATGTGGAAAATCTCACTCAGCCAATTATTGTCAAAGGTGAATATATTTCATTTGTTTTGTTGGTAGTATCTTTTCCGCAACAATTGATTCCTCTAGTAGAATTTTCATGTGTATTGTCTTGCCAACTAAAAATAGATCATATGCCATCCATGATTCTGCTCGGCAAAGTGTAATACCTGCACATTCGTTTGTCTGCCAATCACTTAAAGGACGGTGCATTTGGAAATAGCTGCTAATTAACTTTACGTCCTTCTGTAAGTACCAGATAGATATGCATTCCAGATTCCAGCTTTGAATGGACTTTTCTGTGGTACTCTAGATTAAGGGAATGCTTTTGATGTGTCTGATATCTATCATTTTGTAAGGTAATTAGGTCTGGCATTCATTTGTACATGCAACTAATATGTTCCATATATATATATATATATATATATAGTTATCGATTTGTTACGATTAAGTCCACAAGACAGCAGTTGTTCATGGTGTCAATTTTTATGGTGTAGTTGCACTGGGAATGCTCTCAAAAATATAATGCAGTGGACGCATTCAATGGAGAATTCTTTTCAGAAACTGGTAAGACAGTTAATAAAGTTTCCGCTTTGTCTCAAACATGTCTCCATCAACACTTAAGATATAAGTTGTCTTTCTGCATGTCGTGAAGTGATCAGATGAACTTATTGATCAACAAACCCGTTGCTAGCTAATTGGTTTATTCTGACTTGTTCAAAGGCAAATATTAAGCATGAACTTTGCAAATTTGTTTTCTTTTATGAGCAAATATTCATTTCATTGCATAACCTGTGGAAAGAAAAACATGGGACGACTACATCCCATACAAGTTCATTACAGCATAATGTACTGCTTATACAGCCAACATCAAGGAGCCGAACCTTCCCATTGATGTTAACTTTTGGTGGTTGATTAGTCTGTTATCCCTTGAGTAACTTTAAACATTTGAATGACGGCCCTTCCACCATCTGATTAAGGCACGCTTTCTTCCTGTTTGATTGGAAGAACGAGAGATCCTTTTGAAGAACATGTCAGAAAGCCTTATATCTTGAAATTAATTCATCAAGTTCACTTTTAATCTAATGGCACCACACACCAAATGGCAAGTCTCATGCATCGACGCTTCCAGTAACAACAGCAAAATGCTACCCAGAAAAACAAGACATAAACTCAAAAGCATGCCACCAGATTACAGCAAAGTTATTCAATTTGAACTTCCAATTTCTACACAAGGTTTAACATCAGCAGTAATTTTCTTATTTCTTCCTGAATCATAGCTTCTAAAGAGACTTTTACAAGAAAAAAAAAAAACAATTTAATCAAGGACTCAAGAAGCTAGGGGGGATGCCTTTTCATACTTCACTAAGTTCCTCTCCCTCCAGAAATAATAAATTGTTGCATTCCTGGCTAATTTCCTCACTAATACCTTCAAACTACCGTGCTTCATGTTCTGCAAGGCCCAAGTAAATTCATCCTTGCAGTCACTTGCAGTCTAGGACATGAGAGCAGCTTCAAATTTGTTACCAGAATCTGCTTGGAGAATACACACAAAAGAACTAGTGCATGTAAGATTCTTCACGTTGTCAGCATAGCACACAAATGCTATCAATATCACACCAAGTTTCATCCTATCCAATGCATGCAACCTATTATGAATCAGCAGCCAAGTTACTAAGCCATATTTTGGCACATTAGGCTTAAACCATACGGGCATAAGCTAATTCACTTTGTTCCCACATTTCCTCGCTAGCTTCCAAGCCTCCTTTACAGAGAAAAGAGCCTGTAGATGATCCAGTGAATACCACCTTTTCTATAAAGCCAGAATATAGAGAAATCAACCTGCACAAAGCCATCTGAGGTTCAAGAAGATCATCAGACCTTGCCGGAGTCCATCTCCATTCATTTGCCTCAATTGCCTCTGCAGCTGTGGCCTTGTTGCCTAAAGCTGATTCATAACCATTCTCAAGCACATGCAAATTTTTGCATGGACAAGGAATGGAAAGGGAAAATGGAAATGCTTAGGATTGTTTATGTATACGACTGCTGTTTGATGAACACTGTAATTTCAAATGTGCAAGAACAACTTAGCTCAATAAGGTGTTCCATAAGTTGCTTTTAAGAACAAATGATATAACAGGTTTTTCAACTAATTTGGATGGAATGGATTGTTCTTGCATGAGCTACTGCTTCATTTTTTTGATGTCTTTATCTTTGGCAATTCTTCTGTTGGTGGTGTTGAACAGAAGGAAGCAGTGGAACTTGCAATCATTCACTCTTCCCACGTCAAAAGGTATGAATGCACTTCCCTTGTGATGCCAACTGAGAAAGGCTTTCTGCGTAGTATTGACAGTTATACATTGCTGATGTTCTGGGGGAAATTTTTTTGACTGACCACTACCGCTCTACAGCAAGCAGCTAGAGCTCATTGAATGTGAGGCCACAATGACTCTGTCATGCGCCAGAGTGTCAATGCTCCAATTTAGAACATAATTTTAGTAGCTTGAGAGCAGTGGAGCATTTTATTTTATTTCTTTGAAATTTGCTTTGTTAAACTTTCTTAGACAATGGATCTATTTACCCTTGTAGTTTCCCCAGCAATAAAACTTGTCCAAGTGAGATATTTGGTAGTTTTCACTCTTTATCATTTCCTATCCAATTTTCTGCTCTCCTACCTGTCCCTATTTCTAATGGTTGTTCTCTGGAGGGAATGCAGGGCTAATGCTAATTCTACATCAAATAATGATGCGAGGAACTTACAGCTTCAATTTCGAACCAAACTGTCAGTTTCTACATTTACTAGAAAGAAACTAGAAGGAAAGGGGGGCACCTGCATTTCCATTGCCTTGATCGATGCGAATACAAGGGATGTCATTACATCAGGCCCTGAATCCTCCATTAAGTTGGATGTTGTCGTGCTAGAAGGTGACTTCAACAAAGAAGATGAGGATAACTGGGCTCAAGAAGAGTTTGAGAAGTATATGGTTAAAGAACGTGAAGGAAAGGGGCCGCTTTTGACAGGAAATCTCCTAGTGACGCTCAAAGGAGGTGTTGGGGATCTGGGAGAACTGATATTTACTGACAATTCCAGCTGGACTAGGAGTAAAAAATTCAGGATAGGGCTTAAGGTGGCATCGGGTTATGGTGAGAATACACGAATCCGAGAAGGAAAAACAAATGCCTTCTGTGTCAAGGAACATAGAGGAGAATGTAGGTCCTTCATTGTCCTTTACCGCATATAAACCCTGTCATCTATGACTGACACTTAACATGGTTTTGGACATCCATAGTCTTCAATCTTTTTAGCGAGAGCTTCATTTTGTATAGACCTTTACATCTTGAATGAAAATTCTGATGAATAAGAAACTACCAGCTTCTTCTTTGTTATTAGTAAATGTTGACACTTTGAATCAGTTTCAGGAGAGAGTCTGTACTCCCATCAATATTTTGCTTCTGCTCATCAATCTAACATGACAGGAATCTTACTGTAAATCTCTTCATTTTACAGTCTCCAAGAAACATCATCCACCTGCATCTGACGACGCAATCTGGAGGTTGGAGACGATTGCCAAAGATGGAAAATATCACCAAAAACTGAGTGATGTCGGAATAGATAAAGTGGAGGACTTTCTACTGCAACTGTTTACGGACTCCAACAAACTGAAAGAGGTAAGCACTTTTTGCTAATGATTTTCAATTAGGGTTCGATTGACTACCAAGAATTCAAGTCTTGTGTGTTCACTCATCATAGATTCTTGGAAAGAGCTTAACATTGAAGAACTGGGATATCCTGGTACATCATGCAAAAACTTGCGAAACAAATTGGAAACTTTATTGGTACTATTCTGATGACATGAGGAAGCATGGTGCTGTATTCAACATTGATGGTCAACTGATTGGTGTAATCAAAGACAGGGTATATTGTGCTACTCGTCGACTTTCTGCCGAAGAGAAGGTAAGTAGTGAGCTCCTAATGAGTTTTGTCAAGACAGGTCATGCGTTACACATTGTTGTGCTGAATTCATATAATTTGTCCCATTTTATCTGTGTAATCAGTAATTTGACGTTTACCCATAGCTGTGGGGCCTTAAGGTGTCAGAACTGATCATATAGTTTGTCCCATATTATCTGTGTAATCAGTAAGTAGGTTGGACATCCAGATGCTTTGCTTTTTCTTTTTCTTTTTACTTTTTGGTTAGTAAAAGTAATATGAAGTGCCTCTGGAGAGAATAAAAAGAAAAGCTAGATGCTTTTGTTAGATCCATAATAGTGACTTTTTATTAACAGAGTGATTTTGAGCTTTCGCTGGTTGCACTGCAAAGTTCAGGATAGTCAACTTGTATATCTAACCTGCTTTCTGTACTCTGTAGTTAAAATTATTCAAAAAAACTGTAAGAGAGCACTTTCAGCAGTTGATTCAATGTCATTCATGAAAATCTGGGGAAATCATCATCATGTTTTTGTTTGAAAGATTAATGCACTCACGTTGCAACTATTAGTTTCGAGTTTAAAGATCTCACTTTCTTGCACAATACAAGTGGATACATGTTTTATTTCTTCACTGGACCTTTCTCAATCCTTCCATTGTACTCTCCAGTACGTCTTTCAAGCACCTGACCTTATGTGGTGGAGAAATGGGGGTGAAAGGCATAAAGGGGATTGAGCTTTTTTCAATGTTTTGTTCTTCTTTCTCCGTGCCGCAGTTACGTACTTTTGCTGAATACAAGTTCATCCATGGGAATGCAACATTACTTGCTGAAAAAGGAAATTGTTACTTTAAGTTGGAGAGTGTACCTTCAATAGTAGAGATAAACCAAGTGTTTTTCTTCCAGGAACATGTAGATGCAATCGTGAAAAAGGCTTATGATAACTGGAACAATGTTACGGAGTTCAATGAAGAGACCTTTTCTGGTTCAATGCAGAAGAAAAGCTTAAGCTCTTTTCCATCTCAAGTTTTACAAATTGAAAATCTCACCCCTGTTCAGCGTAATTTGGTTCAAGCCACTCCAAGTGGTCCGGAAGCTCTTCCGGAAAATGTGGGCTTCATTGCTGAAGGTAAGTGATCTAAAACATAAAACTCTCTCTCCCTTAAGCACGTACAAAGATGTGGCCTGTGAAATAACGACAAATATAGGACTTTCCACTTTATTGTTGAGCTTTATAAATGTGTTCCAGCTACTTATGATATGGGTTCACTGATGCAGCCCACATTGAAGACCGGCTCTCTCGACCAAGAAGATCGGCCCGCATTAAAGCTCGACGAAACCGAGAAGCCATAACGACATCTTGAGTCCATCCCGGAAGTTTGAAAGACACCTTGGAAGCTCGCGTGACGCTTTTACTAGTTTATAGTTTCCATGCCCTTTACTATATCTCCTATTTTCAATGCTCCGTTTTTATTTCTCCTAGTTTTCAACGCTTTGTCTTTATTTCTCCTAGTTTCAACGTTATGTTTTTATTTCTTTGATGATATAAGCCAATCCCTTGTAGAAGACAGACAGCTTTTGACGAATGAAAGAAAACTTTGCTTGAAGCGAGTATTGTGAACCTTGTAGAGTTCAACCCTTGAAAACCTAGAAGAGTTTTCACTCCGTCCTTGAAGAGTCGGAGCTTTTCGAAACCTGCATCCTTGAAGAGTTGCAGTCATCGATCTAGAAGAATCGGTGTCCCTTTCAACTTCCTTGGAGGCCTAGAAGAGCAACCAAAGAAGTTTCTATCTTTTCCTATTCTGTTCGTTATTTCCAACCCATTTTCGACCATCCTACAGTGCTTATTTCAGAAAACCCAAAACACAGAAATTGTAGATCCAGAAGTCTTTGTTCATTTGGCTTTGGAATCAGGTCGATCCGATCTGTATCGACAAAGATACGACTGTTCTCCTGAGCTTGCGCAGTGCTGAAATTACTGTTCGTCCCGTTTCTTGTGCGCGAGTCACTCTCCCGATCCTATTGTTTGAGAAAGCCTCCCCTAGGCTTGCATCATTTGGTATCAGAGCTTTGGAGGAGAGGACAATGCCTCCAAGACAAGCTAGGTGTCGTGGCGGCAGAACCCTTCCCCTCAATGAATTGCACACACTCGCTGAGAATATGCAACAACAAATTGATGAATTGACGCAAGAAGTTCAGCGTTTGAGGGCTGAAGCAAATAATTCTCCACCCCGTTCCAGGACTAAAGATTCCGATGGTGACTCTTCCTCTTCGGAGAGTGTTCAATCTATTCACGGTCGGAGGCATGTTCGACATCGTTTACAACATATTCGTGAGCCAGATTGGGAAAAGGAAGTCAAGAAAGATGTCCCAGAATTTATAGGTAATGAGTCTCCTGATGAAATTGTTGATTGGCTAACACTTGTGAAATGAGGTGTTTGAGCATCGAAATGTTTCGGAGAATCGTCGCGTTGGGATCATTGCTATGCGATTCCGAGGCAAGGCGATTGCTTGGTGGAGACGTGAAAAACAAACTCGCCAAGCCGTTGGCAAAGCACCAGTCACTTCGTGGAGAAAGATGGAGGGCAAGATTCAAAAATATTTTCTCCCCAAAGGATATAAGAGAGAGCTCTATCAACGGTACCAAAATCTAACACAAGGTACTAAAATCTAACACAAGGTACGCGAACGGTGGACCAATACACCAATGAATTCAATGAGTTGGTGATTCGTAACAATATCCAGGACCCGGAGGATGTGCTTGTGAACAAATACTTGAACGGTCTTCAATTTTACATTCAAGACGCCTTGGAAGTCCTCGACATTTGGGACTTAGGAGATGCACACCAACGGGCACTCAAAATGGAGCGCTCTCATTCTCGGAGACAGCAATCTGCTAGTAAGCCTTCTACTCAACCTCATGATTCGAAGCAACCTGCTACATCCGAAATACATTGCTATTCTTGTGGGGAGTTGGGTCATCGGGCTAGCAATTGTCGAATCAATAAGAATCGACCAGCCGGTAAAGCCTTCTTGGTGGATAATGATTCTGACGAGAATGCTGAGGATCCACTTGAAGAGGAGTTGAAAAATGATGAAGAAGCTGCGGATGATGAACAAATAGTGCATGCTGACACTGGCGAACTTCTTATGGTGAGGAAAATTTTTCCTACTCCTCGAGATGACACTGGAGATAGGTGGCTACGTACCGATATTTTCCATTCTGCTTGCACAATCATGGGAAAGGTATGTCAATTAATTATTGACTCTGGTTGTTGTGAGAATATAATTTCTGAAGTAGCGGCAAACAAGCTGAAGTTGGAATTAAAAGCACACCCTACGCCTGATAAAATGTTGTGGTTGAAGATAGGTGCTGAGGTAATCGTTTCAAAACGATGCCTTGTTAATCTATCCATTGGTTCTGTTTATAGTGACAAAATATGGTGTGATGTTCTGCCGATGGATGCTAGTCACATTATTCTTGGTCGACCATGGCAATTCGATAAGAGGACTATGCATGATGGTTATCGAAATACATATTCTTTTGAATTTGGAGGCAAGAAGATTACGTTGGCACCTAGTAGGGTGGGAGATTCTTCTGATGATGCTGGCAAGAATTTGAGGACGAATTCTTTTAAAGATGGGGAGGATGATGCAGCCCACATTGAAGACCGGCTCTCTCGACCAAGAAGATCGGCCCGCATTAAAGCTCGACGAAACCGAGAAGCCATAACGACATCTTGAGTCCATCCCGGAAGTTTGAAAGACACCTTGGAAGCTCGCGTGACGCTTTTACTAGTTTATAGTTTCCATGCCCTTTACTATATCTCCTATTTTCAATGCTCCGTTTTTATTTCTCCTAGTTTTCAACGCTTTGTCTTTATTTCTCCTAGTTTCAACGTTATGTTTTTATTTCTTTGATGATATAAGCCAATCCCTTGTAGAAGACAGACAGCTTTTGACGAATGAAAGAAAACTTTGCTTGAAGCGAGTATTGTGAACCTTGTAGAGTTCAACCCTTGAAAACCTAGAAGAGTTTTCACTCCGTCCTTGAAGAGTCGGAGCTTTTCGAAACCTGCATCCTTGAAGAGTTGCAGTCATCGATCTAGAAGAATCGGTGTCCCTTTCAACTTCCTTGGAGGCCTAGAAGAGCAACCAAAGAAGTTTCTATCTTTTCCTATTCTGTTCGTTATTTCCAACCCATTTTCGACCATCCTACAGTGCTTATTTCAGAAAACCCAAAACACAGAAATTGTAGATCCAGAAGTCTTTGTTCATTTGGCTTTGGAATCAGGTCGATCCGATCTGTATCGACAAAGATACGACTGTTCTCCTGAGCTTGCGCAGTGCTGAAATTACTGTTCGTCCCGTTTCTTGTGCGCGAGTCACTCTCCCGATCCTATTGTTTGAGAAAGCCTCCCCTAGGCTTGCATCATTCACATAATATGAAGACGTTCATTTGTCCAGCTAACCTTCAAATGAACTTCCATCCAAGGGGATTTTACCAATTCTGCCCCCTCTTTGGCACTGACTTGTAAGTAATATGAAGAGTATTCCCATTTGCAAGCTAGGCTTTAATGTGTCTTTAGATGCAACCAAAAATGCGCAGAAATAGTTTTTTAACTGATGACGAACAAACAATAGGATTTGATTATTGCAGATCACTACCAAAGGCAATAATCTAGCAGATATCAGTTCATAGGCAAAAGGGCAATAATTGAGTACTTAGTTAATTAGGGTTCAATTTAACAAAGGCGACTTCATTTTGATCATGAGATATATATGAGTTGAAGTATCAAATGACCTATAAGGACACGCAATGTGGAGAACAGTCAATATCCAATGCTAATTTTACACGAAAAGATATATTCTGTAAGCTGGGATTGTTGCAATACACTATATTCATTTGGTCATATATGTACGTGCGTATGCATGTATGTACGGGCTTTGTCCAAGCAATTAAAAATCAACTAAAAAATATTAGGTGGAAACAGGTACCTTCTTAAGTGGGGGATTTTTTTGATTTTTTTTTTTTGGGTGGAATTAGTAGCACTTTCCGCAAAGAAAAAACATCAGTAGCACTTTCCGTTAAAGTAAAAGCTCATAACCATTCATTCTAAAATTCTTTATAAAAAGGTAGGTCTATGCTCACATCACCCTCTGTTTACGAACCACACTAATGTTTTAGTTCTTTCTCCAGGACATGATGGTGCAACTGCTTCGGCATTGCAAGTATAGTTGCAAAATACCGATTCTGAAAATGCCATGAAGCTTTCGGTTGACGAAAGTGGTCATCTCGCTGCACAGCAGCCCATATCTACTGACCCCTTGAATGTTCTAATTCCTCAGGGCGATATCCATTCTTCAAGCCAAATCCACCATACAGGGAATGAGAATGCTCCTCCTGAAGGCAATCACTTGATGGGAAATTTGCAGCAATTTGTTTCAGATGATATGGATTATGTGTTGGCTCTTTTAAGTCAGAGCCCACCATACGATGTCGAGTTCTTTAAGACCCCATTATATGATGGTGGTTCTGTTAGTGGTACCAGCAAAAGTGTTAATGGCTGGCTCAAGATAAAGGCAGTGATGCGGTGGGGTTTCTTCATCAGAAAGATCGTCATGAAGAGACGTGGCATCATGGTGCAGCCACCGGTCAAAGTCGAGGCTTGATTTTTTTTTTTTTTTTACAACAAGTCGAGGCTTGATTTGATTCGTTCTTAATGTTGCATTAGATAAGATGATTCTCCATTTACTGTGTGATGGAATTGATGGGGCTTTTTCTTAGATGAGGGCATATTAGTTACTTAATGTTCTTCATTTGTGTATAGAACAGCTTTGTTTGAATGCCTTCACAAGTGAATAATTTTTTCAGCAGAGTCTCTCTACTTCAGTTCTTTCAACATGTTTCTTCGGAAGTATTTTGATTTTTCACAAGTAAGGAATGCAAGGTTTATCATTCCAAGAGTGTACTTGCATTCTGTGCTTATTATTTAATGATATTGACACCACGTCCATGTAGTCCAATGTATAAAGTCTTCCCTGTTTGCTGCTATCTACAGCTGTCGATCGGAACACATACACCATTCATGATGCCAAGTCCCCTCGATATTTACTCCATCCTCAATATTCTCCATTCATTTAGACTGTTGCTTTGATATTGATGTTGAATTACCAATCAGTAACAACTGAAAAAGAAGCAAAGTATATTCTTCAGGGCTGGCTATAAATGGAGGGTTCCGCTTAGCCGAGGGTGTTTTGCGTGACAGGCACAAATCGTGTTCTATCATCTTCATGGCCTGCCCCTCTTGTTTTCTCAGTCCTTGAAAAGCTTATGTAAAATGGCTCGTGAAAAGTTATGGTATAAAAAGTAGTTTTTGCATTCAATGGTATAGGGAACAATCATACTCTGCATCCTTTCATGGCAATACAAGAAAACTAGTCTCCTATTCCTCTTGAGCGGGAGAAGAATAATGCAAGTGCCATCATTTTCATAGACGTTCACTTGTGTGTCATAACTTTTTTATTTCACTCACTTAAATAAATCATATGAGTGTCATTTCTAACAAATCATCTTACGTGGATTTTTTTTATTTTTAAATTTGCACTTTTAAATTTTTTATTTACTTTTTTGAATTTATTGATTTTGTTTTTATTTTTCTTTTCCTTTTTCTTTTTTCCAAGGCTAGTGAGGGTATCGACTATGAAACCTTCATGCAAATTAGGCGAGAGGTGCCTCACCCTTGGCGATGAAGGCCCTCGGCGGTGCTTGCTTGGTGTGGGCTGCGAAGGCAACCTTGCCCACAGCCACCCAAATCTAGCAAGGGCCTTTGCGGCTAAAGGTGAGGTGGCCCTCAAGCGATGGTCACTGGCCCTAAAGAGGGGCCCAAAAAAAAAATTCAAAAAAAAAAACAAAAAATTTAAAGATAATTAAAAAAATATTTTAAAATTATCTACATTAGTGTCAGAGAAAGCATGTAAAACGATTGGCACCCACATTAGATTTTTTGACGAGACAAATTGCTAATTGCATTCAAGTGAGTAGAAAAAAAAAGTTATGACACTCAAATGAGCATCATATCAAAGTTATGGCACTTGTGCTTAATTTTAAATTTTTTAGAACTTAATTGGGATGAGTGCGATAGAAATCCTAAAACTTATAAGGAAAATGCAATCGAGTCTTAAAATTTGTAAAAAGTACAATCAAGTCCTAAAACTCATCAAGTTAATTCAATTAAGTCCTAAAGTTAACACCGTCAAATTTTTTAACAGAAAATGCCGAAGTGGCATTTTAAATGAATTTTTATTTTCCATGTGGCTTTTTAAATTTTTTTTTATTCAAATTAGATTTAAAAACTAGAAAAGAAAAGATAAAATTTACTTTTAAACAAAACAATTCAAAAAGGAAAAAGAAAATGGCAAGCACTTTAGCCGCCACCCTTGCCGAAGGGGCCGGTGACGATTGCTGACCTTGGGTGGGGGTGGTCAGCCCTTCCTGGCCCCGGGAGAGGGCCAGCAACCCTCGCCTCGCCTAGATTTGGCAAGCCTCGCTGGCCTCAAGTGACGGCCGACAAGGGCTCGCCCAAGGCAAGGGATGGTCGCCGGCCTCCCATGAGGGCCAGCATGACCAAATCTAGGCACTCTCACTCGTGCTTAGCAAGGGTCACTGGTCCTCGCCTGAGGCCGGCACCCCACTAGGGTCGGCGACAATCACCAGCCCCAGTTGCCAACTCGTCCGGCGATGGGTGGTGATGACAAAAGCGCCTACCATTTTTTTTAACTATTTTGTTTTAAAAATAAATTTTAGCTTTTTTCTAGTTTTTAAATCTAATTTGAGTAAGCAATAATTTTAAAAATCCACATGGAAAATAAAAATTCATTTAAAATGCCACGTCAGTATTTTTCATCAAAAAGTTTGACGGTGTTAATTTTAAGACTCGATTAAATTAATTTGACAAGTTTTAAAACTTAATTGCACTTTCTATAAGTTTTAGGGTTTAATTGTATTTTCCCAACAGGTTTTATGATTTCTATTACACTTATTCCCACTTACTTTAGTTATCAAACAAACCGAAATTCTTGCATGAGTCCAATCATCCGCCGGCTTATGCTCATCTATGAACTCGTAATTCGATCCAGTCCGATCCAAAAGGCCTTTAAACCATCTGCCATTTCCCGGTTAGACAAAGCGTTTTTTTTTTGTTTTTTTGTTTTTTGTTTTTTGTTTTTTTTTTGCAGTGGGAGTAGATAGTAGTTTCCAGGCAACTGAACACGCTGGTTTTTCTTTGTTCAAAAAAAAAAAAACACGGGTTTTTCGGTCGTTGCGTCCATCTCACGAGGCGTGAAATCATATGAAAGCCGAAAATGCGGAGGCGGCGGGTAGCATTTTCCAGGAAAATTACCAGGACCTGATTTTCCCGGAAAATCACCCGGTCACGCCACTGTCTATATTTCATCCTCCTCTCTCTCTCTCTCTCTCTGTGGGACACGCAAGTGGGGGCGTACACACAACGGCAACGACAACAACCAGTCCAAACTTTGCGAGGAGATTCGAGTCGGTGAGAGACCAAGTTCAATCGCCATGACGACGAGACAAGAAGAGAGCGATGGATGGATGGAGATGCTTCTTCCGCTGAGGAAATCCAACCTGAGAGGAAATCTTAATACTGTGATTGTCGTGCTACTGGCTATCATTTAGCGACTTTTGGCTCATTCCCTTTGTAACACAGCACGAAAATCCACCTTTTACCAAAAAAAAAAAAAAACAAAGCACGAAAAAGCTTAGGGTACATCTGTTTCATGGAAAATTTTCTGATGAAGGAAAATATTTTTTGAGAGATAATTTTTCAGAAAGGTGAATAATTTTCCTTTATTTGCTAATATGTAATCGAAAAAGTCTCATGATATTAATATCAGTAATTTCAATCTTATGACAAAAAAAATTGAATTTTTAAAATTGAATTATTTTTTATTTTAAAATTTTTTCTTCCCTTTTGCTAATCACCGGGCCTCTGTGTGTCACGCCTCGATCCTCCGAGCGTGCGAACATCCTACTCTGGTCGATACAAATGCGACTTCCCAGGACACGTCGCCGACCCATTCATTTCTATTGCACATGCGGAAGCGAATAAATAATCCCCAAACAAAAACTCAATTGGGATAGAAAAGCAGGATCATACTTTCAAAGCCAACCCACACTTCTTTATACACAACTTACTAGATCATTTACATTACTAGTCTTATTTACACAGGTCTACAAGAAGAAGGGTTACAGACCACTAAACGATCGGACCATCAACTGAAGACCCTGGAGTCTCATGGAGATTTGGACTTAGGTTCACCACCGCACCATTAGGAGAGTTAGCAGTACCCTCGCCATAAACAACCTCTGACACTGATGCAGGAACCTCAACATCCTGAAGAGGACCCTCCCTAGGTCCATTATACCTGCTTCGGTACCATGCCCTGAATCGATGGGGTATCCTTTGAGGTAAACCCGCATCGACCCAGACAATGGTCCTCACAAGTTCATAGATCCAGGCGCCTTGGCCCCCGGGAGTAAGGACATCAATTACATGCTCATTAACACTCTTTGGCCGACCAAATTGCTCTGGAGGAACCGCCATTTAGGGACCTGAAATATTATCCCACAAACGGGATGAGACTACGTCTCAGCGAGTCCTACCCTTTAAAACTCAATTAGGAAGAAAATACGCCTCAATGCGCTCTAGCCACACAAATAGGATAGAGGACTTACCTCGCCTCAGTTCCTTCCTGCACGTCAGTTTAATCAATAACTATTGACAACCATATCATCCAAACAATTCAATTACTCGGATTAATTCAGCGATCAATCGACTTAGTCGATTACATGTCATCGAAATCATCACACGGTCATTCTGACTATTCATTCTCGACTCTCAATCACGGCCTTACAGGCAAGTCTATATGTAGTGGCATTACGGCCCCACTCGGCAATACATATGTAGTAGCATTACGGCCCCACTCGGCAATGTTATATGTAGTGGCATTATGGCCACACTCAGCATAAATTTAGATTTGATGACTTTCTAAGTTCAACTCACAATCTCTCATGGTCATTTTCTCATCAAAAACCAACACTAATAAACTTTGGGATAAATCCCCACATAAACATACATTCAATCCATCGATACAAATTGGACTTACCAACCAATTACAGTGCCAAAAGCCAACACCGGGTATTTTCAAGTTAAATGCCAAAACTTCATCAATATCACACAAACCAACCGCATTGCTGCAATTAGCGCGAAATTCTAACGACCGGCCATCCCGGCATAATTTTCGAAATTATTAAATAATTAAATTTAATTCCGAAAATTAAATAAATAGATATTATATTATAATAATATAATTTAATAAAATAATATTTATAAAATTCGAAATAATTCATTAATTAAAAATAATTAATTAGGGATTAAACAAGATTACACTAATTTAATCATACAATTAGCCCTAATTAAACATCCATCAAACTAATCATACAACTAATCTAATTTACATTAAAATAATCTAATTTAATCACATAAACCTAATTAGACTAATCTAAACACCCTTAAGCGTTATTAACTCACTAAGCAAGAATTAGAGGATAAACTCACCCGATCAACGATCCGAACGGCTCAAAACGACAAGGACGACGCGAGGGTCGATAGTCTCCAAGGCGGGCCTAGCTTCCGGGGTCGGGAAGCCGGCCAAAACGGGCCAAACCTTCGCTGCGATACCCATTTTTCTAGCTTCTGTCCATTTCTGGTTGAGGCCGAAAATGAGCAGATCCGGGGCTGGTTGGGGTCGAGAATGGGCGGAGGAGCTGAACCGGACCTAAGCGAGGCTTCACGGTGGCCGGAGGTGAGCTGGACGGCTCCGGCTGAGCTTCCCCAGATTTGGAATGGTTGCTGGAACAGAGGAGCCGGCGAGATGGAGATTGAGACGGACGGAGATGCACGCGGGTAGGGCGACGGCGTCGCGGTGGCGCACGGAGACGAGCGGCGCTGCTGGCTGCTGTTCCGGATGCTGGCTACGACGAAAGAGGGAGCTGCTGAGGTTTTCTTCGACTTGCTGGGTTCTTCGTACAGCAAGAACATGAGCAGCAAGAACAGAGATGGAGAGAGGCAGCGACGGGAGAGGGAGAAGGAAACGGAGGCGTGCGGGCTGGACGAGCGACGGCCTCCGGCTGGGACGAACGGCGACGGGCGGAGCTGTTGCTCTGGCGTTCTTCGGTTGCTGGGCTTTCGAAGTGAAGAAGATGGAGGGGAGGTCTCGACGGAGGAGAGAGGGAGAGAACCGGTTTCTCTCTCTCTCTCTCTCTCTCTCTCTCTCTCTCTCTCTTTGGCCCCACCATGACCTCATGGGTGATGTCACCTTCCACTATCTCCCACAACATCATTCCAATGGGTTCAATTTCATTTTCCGCCGTGGCATAAAATCTTGTACACTTAATTCAATCAATTCTCAATCAATTCCATCCAATTGAAGCTCAATTAAATTAACCCATGTGTCCTCGGCCTTCTCATGATATTTTCCCATCAAATAATCCAACTTGCATCCCGAAGATTCAATTAAAAACGGCCCTCTGACAATCTCGAACAAAAACGGCCTTACTTTGCTTTTCTACCAAAAATCTCGGTTTATAGAAAAATCTTCTGGAGATGAGTCGACAATCCTAAATTGAATTGTGACTTGATAGGACTTCCAATTTCTGTAATCGGGTTCAATTTCATGGTTAAATTCAATTTGGCGCGACTTTAGTGCGTCCTAATTTACCGGGTAGCTTTTAGGAATTTTCTGTGCAATTGACCTGTGGTTGATTATTCTCAAGCCACAAAGTGCATCTTCGACACCTTGGCAACTCTCGATTATCGTAGAAATCTCGAGGTTTCAATTACGGACACAAGGTACCCAAAACGACAAAAGAATCGGTCTAGTGCCGGTCGATGAGGATATTGCGATCAGGTGGAATCACCCACACTCTAATCGCATATCTCAGTCGAATCGACCTATTACTGATCTCTGTTCGATTCTGACAGTGTCGTAATGATCCTTGTAGATTAATACGGTCGAGTAGCCGATTCATGGTCGAATTCTCAAGTCTATTGCGTTTAAATTCCTTAACGGCTTCACCTGATAGACTAGTTATCTCGTGAGTAACTAACTCAGAGAAGAAAGCTATAGACGTGAAGATGAAATGCCCGACTTATTTAATTGAAACCAGAATTGGAAAATCGGGATGTCACACTGTGATAGTTGGTTATCGGCCACAGGCTTGGGCCAGTGAGGTCAAGATCGCTTGAGGTCGACAAGCTAGAGCATCACCAACCTATGGTGAAGCTCGAGATTGCCTATGGCCGATTGTGGACCGGCGATTAGCAAAAGAATGAGGAGTAGGAAAAATGAAAAAAAAATAGAAAAAAAATAAAATAATAAAGTGAAATTAAAATATTGGAGATGAGCAATTCTGAAAAGTATTTTTATCTTTTTAAATTTAGGAATTCATTTTCCTAAATTTATGCTTGAATATTTTCGTTCACCAAAAAGTGTTTTCGTTTAACTCATTTTCTGGCCGCGCACCAAATGGGCGAAAGTTTAGAAAATCAATTCCTGAAAAACACTTTCCCTCAACCAAATGTACTCTTAATTGAGACGTATAAAAGAGTAATATGGGATAGGACTCTATCTTAAATTACTGGTATAAAGGCTGTTAATTGAGATTTTACGAAACTCTCAATTTGATTATTCGGTGACACTACAAACTTTGTTATTATGTTCATTCGGTAAAAGGTCTTATCAAATTAATTTTTTTTCTCGAAAAAATCGGGACTTTTGGTTGAAGGTTCCGTCCTTCGTGTTTATAAATGGCGATTGGACATAATATTGGACCTTCAAAATGTAGACCAAAAGACGAAAAAAGAAAGAAAGATGAATTACAAAATTTTAAAGAAATAATATCCTTTATATCCTAAACTTTAGATTTTTATCCCGCATACCCTCTAACTGGATGAGGGGTGCAATTTCAATTTTCAACAAATTGGGAGACTTCGTCGAAATATTTTTGCGTCGCCTATTACGTAACGCGGGAGTATGGATGACGAATAAGCTTGAATTCCAAGAAAGCCTTTGGTGTTGACCCCACTTTTTTTTTTTTTTTTTTTTGGGTCTGTTGTTGACCCCACTTCGCTTGCTTTGGCTTGCGAATCTTTTAATTTGATCACTCCACTAACGAGAAAGTTCTCCACAAGCATTCTCTCTCTCAATTTTGATTTTGAAATTCTTCCTCCTCATAAAATAGGAAAATAGTTTACGACGTCGAAGGATTTCATCCGTGCTTTTCCGTCGCCTACAGTTGAATTTCTAATTTTTAAAGAATAAATAGTTTTATGAAACACTAGATTTTTATTTGAAGTGTGTCAAAAAGATTTGGCATTATTGTAAGTATAATTGTAAAGAGTTAATATCACAAAAAATTCTAAATTGATACATTTATAATAAATTTACCATAAACTAATTTTTCTACTACAAAAAATCATAAATTTACCATAAGCTAGTATACTTATGGCAAATTTACCCTATATTATTTTTTGTTAAATTTTACTATCAAATTGCTCAATTAGATGATACGCATTAGTTGACTTATGTACTAGTTTGGGATTTTACTCTCTATTTATCATAATTGTACCAGTTTTGTGATTTTTTGTTGTATTAATTCAATTTAATGAATGGTATATTTATCACAAATGTACCAATCTTGAGTTTTTGATGATACAAAAAATTAGTTCGGGATAAATTTATTACAAATGTTCCAATTTGGAATTTTTCTTGATATTAACCAAATTGTAAAATGGTGTTGTCATGATTTTAGAAGAATATTAAACAAGATATATTTACATATCACATTTAGCAACAATAAAACATTTCAGCATTATAAAATTAAACTTGATACCGAAAAATAAATAATTACAAGTTGAAAATATTATCACTCATTAAAAAGAAACCGTTAATATCATTATATAGATCTATTAAATTTGAAAAGATGAAAAAGACTTAAAATGTTGGCTTTGCAACTAATAACGAAATCATTGTGCAATGAAATGACTTCTTATTCATTTCGCTCAAATTAAATTGGTCTAGAAGGACTCTTTAGTAACATAAAATTAAGACTAGATATCCATTGTGCATGAAACAAATGAAGTAAAGAAAAAAATTAGTAGAGAAAAAGATTTCTCCGTTGATCCAAATCTCGTAGATGATGTACAAGGACCTAAAATATTACAAAATCAATCTAAGGATTACACGAGTCAAAGCTAAAGTTAAAATAAAAAAACTCGGTCAATTTTCTTTATCTGGAGAATAATATACACTATTTTAAAAGTTGCAATTGAGTTTTTCATATATTTCTTATTATTTGAATATTATCACTTTGATTTTTTTCTTTAAATAAGACAAGAAAATTGTTTTTTATATGGAAAATGCATTATTATATAATAAAAATAAAAAAAACTTGTTAGCCAAGTCTACCTCTTTGAAGATGGAAAACGCTTGGCTGATGTTTGACCGTCTTTTTTCTTGATTGACGGCAGCGCGAGCCAAGCATTTTCCTTCGCGACGAAGGTCATCTCATCACCTTCTAGTTCGAGTTCGTCGATAAAACTGCCCCGTCTGATTCCTTTCTCTGCCACTTCCTTTCGGCTACCAATCGTTGCCCAAGATTCAGACACTTTCCCTATTCTTGATAAGCTCCACATAAGAACAGAAAGGTCGCGTCCATGGCGAAGAGAGCTTCGGCCTCCTCTTCTTCAGGTCAACCAAGTCAACCCAAGAGGCCACGCTTCGCTCCAACCGAGTAAGTTCGATGATCGTTTGTTAGTTTTTAGCTTTACTTGCGGGAAATCCTTTGAAGGGTTCTCGAGTTGAAGGTTCTTGAAATGAGTAGCGTGGCGAAGTGCGCGTCGAAGTATGACATTGATTAGCTTTTGCCTCATGACGGTTCTGAATGGCTTTCGTTCAGTTTTTGGTTTTTGGGTTTGTGCTATAGCTTCAGTGTGAACTATTAAGACTCCCTTTGATAATGTTTCTATGTCTCTTAATTTCTGTTATTTTATTTCTCAAAACAAAATAAGAACACAAATATGTTAGATAAGGTCAATTAATTTTTCTATTCACCGGAATAGAAAAGTATCTGAAGAATAAATTTATAACAAAAACAAGAAGTAGAAAAAAAGTAAGTTCTTATTCTCGAGAATAATTTTCAGGGGCCACTGGCTAGAGGAGAAGCAAGAAGAAGAAAGGGAAAAAAAGAAAAATCTAAAAAATTATTAAAAAATTAAAAGAAATTTTATGTTATAAAAAATTTGTGGGTTGTACTAAATGCATTCCTACTTTTTTTCTTTTTCAATAATATAAATTTCATGTGGTTAACGCATTTTTCTACTTAAAAATTGTTCCAGGTAATATAAATCGAAAAAGACTATTTTTAAAAAGAAATTATTTTTTTAAAACAAAAATGTTACTAAACGCATCTTAAAGGCTCCAAATAGTCTTCTCGAATCTGTTATGTGAATTTGCGTTAGCCAATTGCAGTATTTCCTTCTTATTTCAGTAAAACTCCATTAAGGCTTTTACCTAGTAAGCGAGCTGCTATCGTCATCTGGTTACTTTGCTGTCCTGTTTGCCAAATTATCCTATCTTGCTTGTGCTTTTGTGCTGATCTTCACACAGTCAACCATGGAACGGATCCAAGAGGAATCTCGTGCTGGGGAGCTGCTCGACGGAGGAGGATGCCCAGAGAGTGGTAAGATGAGTAAAGTAGCCAGCTTGGACATAGATTATACGGTCTTCATTGTATTTCAATTGCTGATCTCTTTAATTAGAAGCGGTGGGATCATTTCTGACCTTCTAGTCAGTTTCCTGATAGAAATCCGCGTTAGAAATTGTGGTGAGATGTAAAGGGAAGTCTCGTTTGAGTGATAAAAATGGCTTGCTGACCGTTCTAGGCTTTTCATGTGAAGGAATTGCACTTAGAACATGATTTAGGTTTTTCATGTCGTTTTGTAAAGATGGATCATGAAAGGACACAAATTTTCACTGAAGTGCCCTGGATATAAATGTCTCCTTGAATCTTGGAAAATGTGGTCTATGACAATTTCAATTTGCACGTAGAAGGATTGAATGGGATGAATACGTCACAGATTTTTCTTGCAATGTAATTCTTTGCTATTGCTCTTTGCTGGACAGTGCGGAGAAGAGCCAGAACCTGCAAAATCTCACTCAGCCGAATATTGTCAAAGGTAAATATATTTCATTTGGTTTGTTGGTAGTATCTTTTCCACAACAGTTGATTCCTCCAGTAGAATTCCACGTGTATTGTCTCGCCAACTAAAAAAATCATCGAGTATCATCTACCTGCACATGCATTTTTCTGTTAATCACCAAAAGGACGGTGCATTTACTGATAGCTGCTAATTAACTTTACGTGCTTCTGTAAGTACCATATAGACCAGCTTTACATTGAATTTTCCGTGGCACCTTATATTAAGGGAATGCATTTGATGAGTCTGATATCTATCCTTTTACACGGTAATGAGGTCTGACATTCATTTGTACAAGTAACTAATATGTTCCATATAGATGTATGCCTATTTATTTCGAAAAAGTCCACAGGACAGCAGTTGCTTATGGTGTTAATTTTCATGGTGTAGTAGTACAGGGAATGCTCTCAAAGATATACTGCACTGGATTCATTCAATGGAGAATTCTTTTCAGAAACTGGTAAGACAAACAGAATTTATAAAATTTGCACTTTTTTGAAATATGTCTCCATCAACATTAAAGATATGATTTTTTTTTCTCTGTGCATGTCAAGAATTGATTGAATGAACTTATTGTCCAATAAATCCGGTGCTAGATAATTGATTTATGTTTACCGTTTGAACGGCATCTATTGAGCATGAACTTTGCACAACTTTTTTCTCTTACAAGCAAACATTCATTTTATTGCATAACCTGTGGAAAGAAAAACATGGGAGGATTACATCCCATACAATTACGGCATAGTGTACCACATATTCAGCCGACATCACGGTGCCGAATCTTCCCATTGATGTGAACTTTTGGTGGTTGATTAATCTGTCATCACTTGAGTAATTTTAAACCATTGAGCGATGGTCCTTCATTCACCACTGTCTGATTACCCTGGCAGACTTTCTTCCTGCTTGATCAGAAGAACGAGAGATCCTTTTGAACATGATGTTAGAAAGCCTTATATCTCGAAATTAATTCATCAAGTTGACTTTCAATCTAATGGTACCACACACCAAATGACAAGATTACATCATAGTCTCACGCATCTACACATCCAGTACCAACAGCAAAATGCTACCCACAAAACAAGATGAAAACTCAAAAGCACGCCACCAGATTACATTAAAGTTAGTCAACATGAACTTCCAATTTCTACACAAACACTTAACATCTGCAGTAATTGTCTGATCTCTTTCCTGAATCATCTGAAGGGTCTTTTACAGGGAAAACTAAAAAACAACTGCATCAAGGACACGAGAAGCTAGAGGGGACACCTGTTCATACTTCACTAAGTTACTCTCTCGCTAGAGATAATAAATTGTTGCATTACAGGCTAATGTCCACCACTACCTTCACACTATTGTCCTTCATTTCTGCAAGGCCCAAGTAAACTCATCCTTCCAGTCACTTGCAGGTCTAGGACACAAGAGCAGCTCTAAACTTGTTACCAAAATCTTCTTTGCGAATACTCACTAAAGAAAGTAGTGCATTCAAGATTCTTCATGTTGTCAGCATAGCACACAAGTGCTATAAATATCGCACCATGTTTTTGTTCCACGTTTCCTCACTAGCTTCCAAGCCTCGTTTACAGAGAAAGAACCCCTAGATGATCCAGTGAATACCACTTTCTCTACAGAGCCAAAATATGGAGAAATCAACCCGCACAAAGCCATCTAAGTTTCAAGTAGATCTTCAGACCTTGCTGGAGGCTGTCTCCATTCATTTGCCTTGATAACATCTGCAACTGTCGCCTCATTACCTAAAGCTGAATCATAAGAATTCTAAAGCACACGAATTTTTGCATAGACTTGGAATGAAACAAGTTTTTCATATAAGCTATGTATTAAACTGTTGTTTGATGAACACTATGATTTCAAATGTGCCCGAAGAACTTAGCTCAATAAGGTGTTTGATAAGTTGCTTTTGAGCACAAATGATATAACTTTCAACTCCTATTGAACGAATGGATTGTTTTGTATAAACTTCTACTTCAATTTTTTGATGTATTTTTAATTTTGGCAATTTTTCTGTTGGTACATTGAACAGAAGGAACTGGTGGAGCTTGCAATTATTCACTCCCCCCACCTTGGAAGGTAAGTGTTGGTAATTTTGCGGAAGCGTGTGTGTGTGCAAGTGTGTATGTGTGAAATATGGGCTACAAATGCAAGGGTGTATGAGTTAAAAAAACAGAGCTTTTATTATGAAAGTAAGTATTACAAAGGAAGGAGTGGTTTTGGTTTTTTTGGCGACTTAAAGCGCACACCTCAACCCCTATTTGTAGGCGTGAGCACCGCCTTTCCTTCACCGACATTTAGTACAAAAAATAATATAATATTACAAGTTTGCTTTTTAGCTTCTGCTTGTGCGGCTTCTTCCGCATCTTCTGGTCTTTTCTCCATTTTTCTGCATTTTTCTATTCCCAGCAGCTTTTGTTGACTTTTCTTTGCTTTTCCTTTGTTCATTTGCTGCCCATGTGGTCTGCTGCCCACGTACTAGAAGGTTCTTTATTATTTGAGAGTTTTCTTGCCTTTTTCTTGCATGCACATGTACTATAAATTTCTCCAACCTACTAGAATCTTCAACTTTGTCTTGAACACATTGTTGCTGCCATTTTTCTTTCTCTATTAAGTCTGGTGTAGTCTAGAATTTTCTAAAAATGGATCACTTTTTTAACACTACTCCTTGATCCATTTTTGAGATACTCCGAGCATACTTCTCAATGTCTTGAATTTTGCCGTTGGTAATGATTTAGTGAATATGTCCGCAATTTGGTTTTTAGTCTTGCAATACTTCAGCTCGATTTCTCCTTTGTTTTGTGCCTCTCATATGAAGTGATATTTGATGTCTATATGTTTGGTTCTTTTACGGAATACTAGATTTTTTGATATAGCGATTGCGGACTTATTGTCGCAAAGTATCGGAGTTGCTTCCATTTGTGCTTCTCCAATGTCTTCTAGAATTCTTCGTAGCCATATTGCTTGACTAGCGATCGTAGCAACTGTGATGTATTCAGCTTCTGTAGTAGATTGTACCATTGAGCCTTATTTTTTTGATGTCCATGAGAATATTCCAGAACCCAAAGTAAATGCATAGCCAGTTGTACTTTTCCTATCAGCTGAACTAGCCCAGTCTCTATCAGTGTAGCCAATGAGCTTGTCATTTGTACTTGGCTGATACCAAATGCCGTAATCTATAGTTCCTCATAAATATCCAAGAATTTTCTTAGTAGCTCCAAAGTGAATTTGACTCGGACTTTGCATGAATCGTGATAGTAGACTTGTCGCATACATAATATCCGGTCGTGTAGCAGTGAGATATAGTAGACTCCCAATTAAACTTCTATAGAGGGAGGCATCGGCTTTTTCTACTCCATCTTCCTTCAATAGTTTTTCATTTGTCATGAGCGGGGTTAAAATTACTTTACAATAGTTCATCTTGAATTTCTTTAGGAGATTTTCAGTATATTTCTTTTGCGAGATGAAAATTCCTTCATCTTGATTGACTTCAATACCGACGAAATAGTTCATCATGCCCAAGTTTGTCATTTCAAATGTCTTCATCATTTCTTCTTTAAATTCTTGGATCATTGTCTCATTGTTTCCTGTATATATAAGATCATCTACATATAGAGAGACAATGAGAGTATCGGACTTACTTTGGGTCTTGATGTAGAGTGTCGGCTCACTCATACTCCTCCTAAATCCTTGCTTGATGAAGTACTCATCGATTCTATTATACCATGCACGTGGTGCTTGTTTTAACCCGTATAGGGCCTTCTTAAGCTTTAAGACTTTTTCTTCTTGGCCTTTGAGAATAAAGCCTTGTGGTTGTTCTATGTATATTTCTTCTTGAAGATATCCATTTAGGAATGCTGATTTTACATCTAGTTGATAGATCTTCCATTCTTTTTGTGCCGCTAGGGCTATGAGTGCTCAAATAGTATCAAGGCGGGCGATGGGAGCAAAAGTTTTAGTAAAGTCAATACCTGGTTGTTGCAAGTATCCTTTCGCCACAAGCCTTGCTTTATGCTTCTGGATTGTTCCATCCGCATTGAGCTTCGTCTTGTAGACCCACTTAACGCCAATAATCTCTTTGTTTTCTGGTCGATCAACAAGCTTCCAAGTTTTGTTTTTCTCGATCATCTTGATCTCTTCCTCCATAGCTTTTATCCAAACTTCTTCTTTGGATGCTTGTTCGTAGTTTTCTGGTTCCAAAATAGCAAAGTTGCATGTGTCGTAAATTCTTCTAAGGGCTTTTACCCTTAGTACTGGAGACTCTGGAGTAGATTCTTCTTGTGTCACCCTTGGTGAGCTAGGTGGAGTTACGTCGTGAGTGGTAGAATCCGGTACTTCTCCTTCTTCTTGTGACATTGACTCCTCTTGAGTAGGTATGTCTGGCAAGGCTATGTACTTCTTCTCGATCTTCTCACTCTCCCAATTCCAGGCAGCATTTTCGTCAAACTCAACGTCTCGACCAATCACAAGTTTTTTAGTTCTTAGGTTGTAAATCCGATAGCCTTTTGAATGGTCACTGTAGCCAAGGAATATTCATTTTTCTGTCTTTTCATCTAGCTTACTCCTTTTCTGAGCAGGGATGTGGACGTAGCAAATGCATCCAAACACTTTGAGATGCTTTGTTGAAGGCTTCCGTCCACTCCATGCTTCGACTGGAGTTTTATTTTGAACTGCTTTAGTTGGACACCTGTTTAATAGGTATACAACAGTATAAACTGCTTTCGCCCAGAAAGTGTTGGGAAGGCCTTTCTCCTTTAGCATAGACCTTGCCATCTCCATGACGGTTCTATTTTTTCTTTCAGCTACTCCATTTTGTTCTAGGGCGTAGCCAACAGTTAGTTGATGATGGACTCCTTCATCTTCACAAATTTTATTAAACTCCTTTGAATTGTATTATGTGCCTCTGTCACTCCTTAGGACTTTGATTCTCTACGTGGTTCTTGAATTTTCTAAAGATAGAGAAAACCTCAGATCTTTCTCGAAGAAAATATACCCACGTCATTCTTGTGTAATCGTCAATGAATAGGATGAAATATTTATTTTGACTGGGTGTAGGTGTCCTCATCGGACCGCACACGTCCGTGTGGACAAGTTCTAATGGCTTCTTAGCTTTCCATGCAACTCCAGATGGGAAGGACTGTCTCTGTTGTTTTCCAAGAAAATAGCCTTCACAAACATCTGAAATTTCTGTGATGGCTGGAAAATCTCTCATCATATTTTTCTGATGGAGAATTTTTAGCCTAGCAAAATTGAAGTGGCCAAATCTTCGATGCCACGGCCATGAATCATCAAGTTGAGCTTTCATGGCTATATCTTTGACCGATTTCCATTGAATAGGAAAATTGTTATTTTTCATCTTAACAGAGGCAATAATATTTTTATATTTATCATAGATAATGCAGGCATCTCTATTAAAATATAGAGAATACCCACTGTGTATCATTTGGCCCATACTTAAGAGATTTTGTGCAAGACAATGGACTAGATATACATTATGTATATATTTTGGGCCTTTATTCGTTTCCACGGTGATGGTGCCTTTTCCTTTGACATCTACTAATGCACCATTGCCCAACTTTACTTGAGATTTCACCGACTTATCAATATGAGTGAATATAGTTTCGTCCCCTGTCATGTGATTGCTACACCCACTATCGATGTACCAGTTTCATTTTTATTGTCATTTGCCGCTTGGCCTGCGTAGAATGTATTCTCTTCACTTTCTTTTTTTTCTACATAGTTTGCTCGATTATTTGTTTTCGAGCGACAGTCTTTTTCTACGTGGCCATATCTTTTACAAAGGCGGCATTGTTTTTTATTTTTAAACCAACAATCCTTCTCCAAATGATTTGTTTTCTTGCAAATACCACAAGGTGGATAATTTTCTTTTTTTATAATTTCTCCTCCTCTTTTGTTTTTCCATGAGCTCCTTCCATCATTTTTAGTTTGACGAGACATATTTACTTTAGACTAAAAGGCACTTTCGACCGAATCTCCATCTTGTGCCATTAGTCTTTTCTCATATGCTTCTAGAGAGCCAATTAATTCACGGGTCGTCAAGTCTTTAGTTCCTTCTATAGTTGTAACCATGGAGTTGTATTTTTTGGTAAGTGACACCAATATTTTCTCAACAACCCTTTGATCAGTTATCCCATCTCCATAGGCTCTCATTTGATTAACGAGTTGATTTAATTTTCCACAATATTCTTGTACGGTCTCATAATTTTTCATTTTAGAATTCTCAAAATCTCTTCTTAGTGTTTGAAGACGAATAGTGCGTACATTTTCCGATCCTTGAAATTCTTCTCGTAGTATATCCCAAGCCTCTTTTGTAGTCCCTGCTCCAATAATTCTTGGAAATACGATTTCCGAGAGTGCTTGTTGGATAAAATACAGCGCCCTTGCATCCTTTTATAGTTGATCCTTCGAAACACTTGCACCTTCTAGCGGAGCCTCACAACCTTTTTCCACGATGTCCCATAAGTCTTGGGCCATAAAAAATGTAGTTATTTTTATGCTCCAAAAGTCATAGTTGTTCCCATCAAAAATGGGGATGGGAAATGAGGATGAGATAGAATTTGCCATGGTTTAGTTTGTGGGTATTTGGAAGGATAGTTTTAGAAATGGGTAGGTAGGACAAACGCCCAATACCAATCAAAGACATAACTCTGATACCACTATTGGTAATTTTGCGGAAGCGTGTGTGTGCGCGCGCGCGCAAGTGTATATGTGTGAAATATGGGCTACAAAGGCAAGGGTGTATGGGTTAAAAAAACAACTTTTATTATGAAAGTAAGTATTACAAAGGAAGGAGTGGTTTTGGTTTTTTTCGGCCACTTAAAACGCACACCCCAACCCCACGTGAGCACCGCCTTTTCTTCACCGACATTTAGTACAAAAAAATTTATAATATTACAAGTTTGCTTTTTAGCTTCTGCTTGTGCGGCTTCTTCCGCTTCTTCTGGTCTCTTCTCCATTTTTCTGCATTTTTCTATTCCCGGCAGCTTTTGTTGACTTTTCTTTGCTTTTCCTCTGTTCATTTGCTGCCCATGTGGTCTGCTGCCCACGTACTAGAAGGTTCTTTATTATTTGAGAGTTTTCTTGCCTTTTTCTTGCATGCACATGCACTATAAATTTCTCCAACCTATTAGAATCTTCAACTTTGTCTTGGACACATTGTTGCCGCCATTTTTCTTTCTCTATTAAGTCTGGTGTAGTCTAGAATTTTCTTAAAATGGATCACTTTTTTAACATTAAGAATGCACTTCCCTCGTGATGACAATTGAGAAAGGCTTTCGTGTAGTATTGACCGGTTATGCATTGTTGATTATTTGGGGAATAATTGTCCGACTTACCACTAACACCCCAAAGCAAGCAGTCATAGCTCAGTGAAAGTCCGGCCAGAATGACTAGGTCTTGCGCCATATTGTCAATGCTCCAATTTAGAACATAATTATTTGTAGCTTGAGAGCAGTGCAACATTTAATTTTGTTTAGTTTTACTTTTAAAAAAAATTGCATTGTTATGCTCTCTGAGACTATGCACCTATTTATTGTCCAAGTGAGATGTCTGGCAGGTTTGTCTCTCTGTGTCATCAATTTTCCAATTTTTCTGCTTCTATACCTGTTCTTATTTCTATCGGTTGGCTGCCGGAGGGAATGCAGGGTTGCTGCTAGATCTATAGGAAAAAATGATGTGAGGAATTTACGACTTCAATTTCAAACCAAACTGTCAGATCCTGTGTTTACTGGAAGGAAACTACGAGGAGTTGGGGGTGCTCGCATTTCTGTTGCATTGATCGATGCGAATACAGGGGATGTTGTTACATCAGGCCTGGAATCCTCCATTAAGTTGGACGTCGTCGTGCTTGAAGGTGACTTCAACAAAGATGATGAGGATGACTGGGCTCATGAAGAGTTCGAGAACTTCGTGGTTAAAGAGCGTCAACAAAAGGGGCTGCTTTTGACGGGGGATCTCCAAGCGACGCTCAATGCAGGTGTTGGGGAGCTGGGAGAACTGATATTTACTGACAATTCTAGCTGGAATAGGAGTAAAAGATTTAGGATAGGGCTTAAGAAGGCATCCGGTTATTGTGGGAATACGCGAATCAGAGAAGCCAAAACAGATGCCTTCCGTGTCAAAGAACATAGAGGAGAATGTAAGTCTTTCGTAGTTCGTTACAGTACATAGAAACCTTGTCCTTCCTTTATGAGTGACCATAAACATGGTTTTGGATATCCAGTTTTCAATTTTTTTAATTGAGAGCTTCATTTCCTACAAACCTTTACTTCTCCATCGAAAGTTCTGATAAAAAAACGACCGGCTTCTTTGTCATTAGCAAACGTTGACACTTTGGATCAGTTTTAGGAGAGAGTCTGCACGCCTACAGAAGTTCGTTTCCACTCGTCAATCTAATAGCGACTGGAACCTTACTGTATTTTTTCTGTCCATTTACAGCATCCAAGAAACATGATATACCTGCATTCGAGGATGAGATCTGGAGGTTGAAGATGATTGCCAAGGATGGGAAATATCACCGAAAACTGAGTGAAGTCGGAATACATAAAGTGGGGGACTTTCTCCTTCAATTGTTTACGGATCCCATGAAACTGAAAGAGGTAAGTACTTAATGATTCTCAATTAGGGTTTGATTGATTACCCCTAATGTAAGTCTTGCGTGTTCACTCATTGTAGATTCTTGGAATGAGCCCGAATTCGACAAACTGGGATACCCTTGAAAATCATGCAAAGAGTTGCAAGATAAATTGGAAACTTTATTTGTACTATACTGATGGCACGAGGAAGCATGGTGCTGTATTCAACACTGACCATCAGCTAATTGGCCTAATCAAAGATAGAGTATATTGTGCTTCTGATGGACTTTCTGCCGATGATCTGGTCAGTAAGTAGGAGTTCCTACGAAGTTTTGTCAAGCCAGTTCATGCGCTTCATACCATCATGCTTAATTCATATAATTTGTCCCACATTATCCATGTAATTTGCAATTTGATGTTTACTCGTAGCTTTGTGGCTTAATAGGTTTTAGTATTGATCAGATATATGGAAGCTTGAAATGGGGAGTTGGTTGGACATCTAGGTCATGTTTGTTTATTTTTGTTTTCGTTCCCCGGTTTTTTTTTTTTTGTTCCAGGGAACAAAAAAATAACAAAAACGCTTTGGTAAATTTTTTATTTCTGGGAACAAAAAATCTTTTTTTTTTGTTCTCAGGAACAGATTTGGAACGGAAGTAAGAAGTATAAAAAAATTGTTTCTTGTTGCTGGGAACAATTCTGAAAAACAAATTTTCTCTCTTCTCTTTTTTCTTCTCTTTCTTTTCTTCTTCTACTTTATCTTCTTCCTTTTGCTGGTCACTAGCCTTGGCAATGGCCGGCACCGGCGATCGGCCAGATGAGGGCCAGCAACCTCGCTGGAGCGTCACCAGCTCTCGGAGACGCCGAGCCACAGCGAGGCTCGACCTCACCTCACCTAGGCTAGGCAAGGCTGACCTCGCGCCGCCTGGGCGAGGTCGAGCCTCGCTGGTGGCCTCGGTGGCCAGGCGAGCCTCGCGAGGCCACTGGCAAGGCTTGACCTTCCCCAGGCGGTGCGAGGTCAACCTCGCCGGCCGGTGCGAGGCTCGCCTGGCCACTAAGGCCACCGGCGAGGCTCGACCTCACCCAGATTTGGCGAGGCCAAGCCTTGTGGTGGCTTGGCGAGGTTTCGATGAGCTCGTTGGCTTTCATGGTGGCCTGGCAAGGCTCTAGTGAGCTCGCGCGAGCTTGCCCAGCCAGTCGCCGTGGCAAGCAACTAGCCACAAAGAGAAAGAAGGAAAAAGAAAAAGAAAAAGAAAAATATAATAAAAAATATTGAAAAACTAAAAGAAACAACAAAATTATACAAGTTTACCAAAAGCATTTCTATTCTTAGAGTAGAAATTTTTTTGCAATTACCAAGTACGTTCTTATACTCAAAAATTTCTTTCGGAAACATAAACAAAAAAAAAAACTTTTTCTGTTAAAAAATTGTTCATCGGAACATAAACATTACTAAATGCGCCCCAAGATGCTTTCGTTTTCAGTTTTTTATCAGTAAAGTAATATGAAATGCCTGTGGAGAGAATTAAAAGAAAATCTAGATGCTTTTTTCTAGATTCATAGTTGAGACTTTTTGTTAATAGATTGATTTGAGTTTTTGCTCGTTGCAATGCAAAGTTGAGGATAGTGACCTTGTGTATCGAAGAGGCCCTCTATACTCTGCAGTTAAAATTATACAAAAACCATGAGACTTGGAGAGCGTCATCCATGAAAATGTGAGGCACTTGTCATAGTATTGTCGTTTGAGCGATGGACATGTTCACGTTGTAACCGTCACTTTCCAAGTATAAAGCTATGAAGATCTTTATTACTTGCACAATACAAGTTGATGGGTGTTTTATTTCTTCACGGGTCCTTTCTCGATCAACTTTGCATCTTTACACTTGCGCTGATTGTACTCTCCATAACATTTTTGGAGCACCTGAACTTTTTGCGGTGGAGAAATGGGCGCAATAGGCGTAAAGTGAATTAAGGTTCTTTCGATGTTTCTTTTATTCTTCTTTCTTTGTGCTGCACTTACGTACTTACTCCGAGTACAAGTTCATTCATTGGAATGCAACATCACTTGCCGAAAAAAGATGGTGTCGATTGAAGCAGAGCCTGTACCTTCAATGGTGGAGATAAATACCTCAATTTGTCCAACTTGAGCGATATACCAAGTGATTTTCCTTCCAGGAACATGGAGATACAATCGTGAAAAAGGCCCTTGGTAACAAGAATGATGTTATGCAGTTCAACGGTGAGACCTTTTCTCCTTCAATGCAAAAGGAGAGCTCGAGCTCCATTCCATGTAGAGTATTTGAAGGACAAATTGAAAATCTCACCCCTGTTCAAAGTAATTTAGCTCCAAGAGACTGGGCTGCTGCAGGTGGTTCGGAAGCTCCTCTGGCAAATGTGGGCTTGACTGCTGAAGGTACGTGCTCTAAAGTACAATATTTTCTCTTCCTCTAAGCACATACAAAGATGTGGCCAGGAAAATAGCGATGAATATAGCACTTTCCACTAGATTGTTGAGCTTTGATAAATTAAACCAATCCGTTCCAGATCATTATGATTTGGGTTCCACATAACCTGAAAAGTTTATTTGTCCAGCAACCCTTCAAATGAACTTTCATCCAAGGAAATTTTACTAAATTGCTCCCTCTTTGGCACTGACATAGAAGCTATACGTAAAGGATTCCCATTTGCAATTTAGGCTTCAGTTTGTCACTAGATGCAACCGAAAATGCTCAGAAATAGTTTTTACCAATGATGAACAACCAAGAAGAGGAGATTATTACCAGTTACTACCAAAAGCAGTAATTTTTCAGGGTTCAATTTAAGAGGTCCGACTTCAATTTGGACATGAAAGATTCGAGAGTTGAAGTATCAAAATGACCTATAAGGACATACAATGTGGAGAACAGTCAATATCCAATGCTAATTGTACATGAAAAGATACGTTCCGTAAGCTGTGATTGTTACGAAATGAGTCTCATTGAATTCGCTCTATCCATTCGGCCATGTATGTATGTACATATACGTATGTACCATCTTGAGTGGGGATTGGGGGGAGGTGGAGGGCAGATACTCATGAATACTTCACTTTGGTGATGCTAAGTGGATATTAACAAGATATTGCTATCACTATGGAGATATGAATAGATGGAATAAGCACACAGCTATGTGTTTATATGTGTATTTCCATCAAATGGTGACCGGAAGATCTTATATTAGAAAAGAAGGTTGGTTTGTTAAACTTACATGTCGAAATTGGAAAAAAAAGGCCTCGTCAATTGAAGCACCTAAAAGATAACAAAGACCAGTGGCAAGAAAGATTAAAGAGGTGTGTAGGTTAAGGAAAAAAAATTAGTAGCACTTTCCATTATAGTAAAAACTCATAAATGGTCATTCTAAAATTCTTTACAAGAATGTACACTTGTATTCACGTCGGCGTCTGTTTACTAACCACACTAATATTTTAGTTCTTTCTCCAGGACATGATGGTGCAACTGCTTTGGCATTGCCAGTACAGTTGCAAAATACCAATTCTGGAAATGCTATGAAGCTTTCCGTTGATGAAAGTGTTCATCTCGCTGCGATATCAAGCTTACAATCTAGCAGTACCCTTTCTCATCCTCAAGGCAATCACGGGGTGGAAGGTTTCCAATCAATTGATTCAGATGATGTTTTAGAGAACTCGTCGACTGATGACCCAGCATCATCTGAGTTTTGCTTGCACCCGCCGTTCTTATCTGTAATACTTGGGATACAAAAAATAAAGAAAAGAAAAGGAAAGGTTGAAAAGTCAACAAGAGGGGAAGAATACCGAGAGTTTGCAGAAAGAGATGGGAAGAGAGAAGAGAAAGACGGGGAAAAAAAGAAAACGAAGAACAAGAAGAAGGAAGAAAGAAGAGGAGCACTCGCCATGGATGTCTCGCCAAGCCAACTCAATTGTGTAAGGCAATGCTCGGTAGTTCTAAAGCCTCTTGTTCTTTCAATCAGACTAGTTTTTTGAGATTAGGCCTTAAATTTGAATTATGTGAGCTTGAAGCTCAATTTTTGAGTTGTTAAGCTATGAAATTTCATGAAAATGATAATTTAAGGTGTTGTGGAGTTGCAGGATTTTAAGGATGGAGCCGTAGGATTATACAAAACTTGTTTGAGTTTAGGATTTGCTCGAAACAAAATTTTAAAGTTTCCCTCGTGTGATGAACAATGCACATCTAGAGATTTTGGGGCTATTTTGTTGGTTTTCCACTCGATTTTGAGTCGGTCAAGTTTGGGTTTTTGTTGTATGTTGAAAAGCTTTTTATTTATTATAAGTACGTTTGGAACGGGATTCAGTGGAGAGAGTTAGAGCGTGACCCAGTTTGGCACTTGAGTTTCACGTTGTGAATGGCTTGAATAATCACTTTGGGATTTGTTAACACGTAAGAGTTGTTTCGTTAGCATTTAGACTAAGTGTAATTGTTTCATAGTTGAAGTGGTATATTACTCAATTTTAAAGTTGCTTCTCGCTTAGTTGATAGGATCACGAGTTCGATGATTGAAGTAACATTTGTTATTTGATTGTAGGCATTCCAAGGTGAGTGGTGCTATATCTTTTTTGGTTTTGTAAAATCCATGTCTTGAAAATGATATGATGATATATTATGAGTAAAATAAGTATTATATGATTATATATTCTTTTGAAAAGAAATAAAAGCGGTGGCTAGGGCATATTGGATGCATACAACTAACTTGAGCATGTATTATCCCTTTGTTTGTTGGAAAGGACAAAATATATTTTGAACATAGCTTAAGCTGATTCTTACGAATGGTTTGCGGAAAGCTTTATGAAAGACATTCTGAAGTACTTTTTATGAAAGACGTATCAAAAGGTGATAAATAGTGATCTGTGAATTTGTTTTATGAAGAATCATGAAATGATGTGAGGAATGTCTTGTGAAATGTGTTCAGTTTGATGAAAGACGTTTACAAAGATCATGCGTTTTGTTTTGTGAAATCGATTATTGATATTGATTGTGGATTTGATTGTTGGTATTGGAGGATATGGGTTTGGTGCTCAATATTGCTATGAGCCCATTGTGGGACTTGTAAGTATGCATATCAGGTTTAGGATATCCTTTAAGGCCGAGTTATAGGCTTTATAGGTGAAGACCTTAGCAAAGGGAGAATCTTAGTTGCTTTATCACTCGTGTGCAAAAGATCGGTCGATGGATGGACTATCAAAGTGTGCTTTGATATGAGATGGATCAATGGATGGACCATTTTAATGTGACTTTCAATAATGAGTAATCAATGGACTTGACTATTGATGTTTGAATTGTGATAATAGTTTAAATGAGTATTTTCTAAATTATATAAAGCTTATTGAAATGAAACACCTCATATATGATTTGATTTGTATATTAATTAGTTGGATTATGAGTTTTTGATATATGCTTTATACATATGCATAATGGTTGCTCGACGAGAGATGTACTACTTACTGAGTTGTAGTTGCTTGCCATTCTCTTTTCCAACTTTTTTAGGACTTTTGGTTAGCAGCTAGTAGAACAAGAGCATTATCAATGAGGACTTTTGGAAGTGGACTTCGAATATGGTTTGAGGATACATTCTTCAAGGAATGGCCATGTCTCCCCCATCCCTATAGTTTGTGGGGTGTGACGTCATCATATGGTGATGGTTTTGTTGAAGATACTAGGAAAGGTGTTAATGCCTGGCTCATGATAAAGGCAGAGTTGCAGTGGGGTATCTTCGTCTGGAAGATGGTCATGAAGAGACAAGTCAAAATTCTGTGGTTAGTCAAGGCTTGATTTGACTCGTTCTTAATGTTGCGTTGGTAGGATGATTCTTTGTTTACTGTCTAATGGAATTGATGGGATTCTTTACTTAGATGAGGTTATATAAGTTACTTTGGGTATGTTTTTTTTTTTTTTTGGTCGGACTTAGGGTATGTTTGGAAAGGAATGTTTGGTAACGTTATATAAGTTTATGAGCATTTGAACACATTTGATAACCGCAGAATTTTTTTTTTCCGAAATAAAAGAAAAAAGAACATGAATGCATGTGGTACAGCCCTTAAAATTTTTTGTGACATAATTTTTTTTATTTTTTAAATAATTTTATGAGATCTATCTACTTCTTTTTTTCCTCCTTTCTTCTCCCTCCTATTGCCAATCGCCTGGCCTCAAGGAGCTTCGTTGGCAAACTACTTTAAAAAGAAAATGACTAATTGCACTGGAGAACAAAGAAGTAGGTTTCCACTTCTTGTTTCTATTCCAAATTATTCCTTAGCCAATATTTTATTCCAGGGAATTAAAATTAGCTAACGTTACCGTATGGATTTTTATTTTTTTCTATTCCAAAGAACAAAAGAACAAAAAAAAAAAATTAAAAACGTTACCAAACGAAACCTTAATGTTATTCATTTTTGTACTAAACAACTTTGTTTGAATGCCTTCTCAAGCGAATAATATTTTCCATCAGAGAATCTCTATTCCAATTCTTTCAATGCGTTTCTTCAATAGTTTTTTTGATTTCTCACATGTAAGTAATGCAAGGTGTATTAATCGAAGAGGGTACTTGCATCTGCGGTTACTATTAATCAAAATTGACACCACGTCCATCGAGTCCAATGTATAAAGTCTTGCCTTTTTGCTGCTATGCACAGGCAATAAAGCTATCGTTCGGCGCACATACACCATTAAATCATTATGCCAAGTTTCCTCAATATTCTCCAGTCATTCAAACTGTTGGTTAAATATTGACGTTGAACTACAAATTAGTAACTACTAAAAAAGAAGCAGAAGTATACTCTGCAAGGCTATGGAGCGGCTACAAATGGAGGGTTTAGCTTAGCCGAAGATGTTTTGCATGACAGGCACAAACCGTGTTCTATCGTCTTTCTGGCCTGCCCCTCTTGTTTTCTCAGTCCTTGAAAAGCTTATGTAAAACGGCTCCTGGACAGTTTCGATGGTATAAGTATTTTTTGCATTCCATGGTACAGGGAACAATCATACTCTGCATACTTTCATGGCAACACGAGAAAACTGGTCTTCTTATTCCTCACATGCACTGCACCTGGAGGGTTCTCTTTCCACTTAATTTAATAAGGAAAAGAATAATATTAGTGCCACAACTTTCGTAAGTATTTACTTATATGTCATAACTTTTTTCTTTCACTCACTTCTCAAAGTAAAATGGATCATTTGAGTATCATTTCTGGTGAATCATCCTACGTGAATTTTTTTTATTAATTTCCCAACCAACATGGATTTTCTTTAATTTTTTTTAAATTTTTAAATTTTTAAATTTTTTAAATTTTTAAATATTTGATTTACTTTTTTGAATTATTATTATTTTTTTTTTGTCTTTCTTTTCCTTTTTGTTCCAAGGCTAGCATGGATCACTAATGATCCTTACTAACTGTGAAACGCTTGCCCAAATTAGATGAGGGCTGCCTCAGCCTCAGCCATGAAGGCCCTCACTAGATCTAGGCAAGGCGGCCCTCGGCCACGAAGGTAGCCTTGCCCATTGCCACCCAAGTCTAGCAACCTTTGTGGCTGAAGGCGAGGTGGCTCTCAAGCGAGGGTCACCGACCCTACAAAGGGCAAAGGAAAAATCAAAAAAGAAATCAAAAAATTAAAAGATAATTAAAAAATATTTTTTAATTGTCCATATTAGTGCCGGCAAAATCATGTAAGATGACTAGTTTTCACATCAAATTTTCTAACTAGACAGATTGCTCATGGCACTCAAGTAATTGATTTTTTAAATTTGTGGCATTTAAGTGAATGAAAAAAAAAAAAAAAAACCACCCTATTGATGGCAAAGATGGTGGAGTTGCATGCTGGTTACTTTCAAGGCCAGAGTTCAACTCCCCACCTTATCATTTACGCGACTAACCTACGGCCCGTAGGAGGTGGGTCCCTACGGGTCGCCCCGGGTTTACATCGCTGGCTGTCGGCTGTATGGCACTTCTTGGATCACCAAAAAAAAAAAAGTGAACAAAAAAAATAGTTATAATACCCACTAGTGGGCAGTTGAGTTGATACGGCTTTGGGCACTTCATCGTAGAGGTTGCAGGGTCAAAACTCTACAGCCGCTAACACGTCTTAAGTAAAGAACCATGGTGGTGGGGTCATGTGCTATTGAGTTGATATGGCTTTGGACACTTTATCGTAGAGGTCGCAGGGTCAAAACTCTGCAACTGCTAACACGTTTTAAGTAGAGAACTATGGTGGTGGGGTCATGTGCTAGTTTCTCCCTAGGTATTGACGCTTTGTCCAAGGTGCACCGCGTATTGTATGAGCCGTGGATTGCTGATTTAGCGTAAGTAAAAAGCGGGCCCGGCGGATCCTGGGTCACAAAAAAAAATGATTATAATGCTTAAATGAGCACTATGCAAAAATTATGGTACTTGCACTGAATTTAAAATTTTTCGGTACTTAATTTAGTTTTTTTTTTTTGATGACTCAGGAACCGCCGTCGGCCAGCAGCCTAAATGTAAACCCAGGGCGGACTAAGCCACCACCACAGACCCAGCCGCGTTTGAGTTGCGTGAATACGACACCTCTAGGATTCGAACCCCTCTCCTTCGTGAGGGGGAGAGGGCCCGAAGCCAGCAGTGCCACCGCGAGCTGTGGTTAATTTAGTTATTAAACAAGCCGAAATTCTTCTATGAGTCCAATCATCCGTCGGCTCATGCTCATCTAAGAATTTGCATTTCAATCCTGTCCAATCCAAAATGCCTATAAACCATTGCCCATTTCCCGGTCCGACCAAAGCTTCTTTATTTCTTTGGCAAGTGAAGCACGCCAGGTTTCTTGGCTCGTTGCGCGCGTCTCACGAGGCGTGAGATCATACGAAAGACGAAGGTGCGGAAGCAGCACGCAGCATTTTCCAGGAAAATTACCAGGACCTGATTTTTCCCGGAAATTACATACGTCGGTCACACGCTTCTTCGCTCTCTCTCTCTCTCTCTCTCTCTATGTGGGACACGCACGTGTGCGTACACACGACGGCGACGACAACGACCAGTTTAAACTTTGCGAAGAGACTCGAGTTGGTGAGAGACAAAAGTTCGATCGCCACCGCGTCAAGACAAAAGAGAGCGACCAATGGATGGCGCTTCTTCCCCCGAAGAATGTCAACCTTTGGAGAAAATCCTTTAATAACGTGATTGAAAATGACCTTTATAGCCTATACTTTGGATTTTTATCCAGAACACCTTCCAACTGGATGAGGGGTGTAAATTCAAATTTCAACAAATTGGGGGACTTTGTCGAAATATTTTCTCGTCCCCTAATACACGACGCGGGAGCGTGTATGAGGATAAAGCTTGAACTCCAAGAAAGCCTTTGGCATTGACCCCATTGTTTACTTTTTTTGGTCTGTCGTTGACCCCACTTCGCTGGCTTAGGTTTGGAAATCTTTGAACTTAATCAGTCTACTGCCAAGAAAGTTCTCCTCTCTCTTTGTCTCTTCAATTTTGATTTCGAAATTATTCCTCTTTGTAATATAGGAAAACAGTTTACGGTGTTAAGGAATTATATCCGTACAATTCCATCACCTACAGTTAAATTTATAATTTTTAGGGAATTTTTAGTTTCATGAAACACTGAATTTTTGTTTAAAGTATGTCATGAAAGATCCAGCATCACTGTAAGTAGAATTGTAAAGTAGTGTTATCATAATTTTACATCAATAGCATTAGACAAGATATATTTATATATCAAATGAGGTAGCGATAAATCATTTTCACATTATCAATTTGATATATTGTACACATATATATTCTAAATTAATAATTGTGATAATAATCCATTAGTCTTAGTCGTTCCAATACATAACTTATAATCACATGTGATTAGAAGTGATTAATTGAATTTTCTCCCACTTGTTCAAAATCACACGTAGATAAAATCTTCAAGCATGTCACCCATTCGTTAGGTATGGGGCTGAAAAGATTTACCTTAAACTCGCATTAAATGCAAAAATAGTTTAATTATTTAATGGGGAAAACCGGGAAAAAGCCAAAAGAAACAAAAAACAAACAAAGAAACAAAAAACACAAAACATTGTACATGCGACTTAATAAGGTTAAGGGGGCCAACTTAGTAAAATCGGGGAAAACGAAAATTTCTAAAATCGGCACGTTTCGCCGAAATGCGCATGAGGTCACCTTTCATGGAAAATGCATGTGCCTTTCGCGACATTCAGAACAAAATCCAATGATTAAGAAGGTTGTCATCACTTTCCGTTCGAGTTCGTTGATAAATCTGTCTTCTGTCTCATTCCAGACACTCTCCCTGTTTCTTGTAAGCAGCACAGAAGAACAGAGAGGCCGCGTCCATGGCGAAGAGAGCTTCGGCGTCCTCTTCTTCAGGTCAACCAAGTCAACCCAAGAGGCCATGCGTCGCTCCAACCGAGTAAGTTCGATGATCGTGCTAGCTTTTAGCTTTACTTGAGGGAAATTCGGTGAAGGGTTCTCGAGTTGAAGGTTCTTGAAATGAGTATGACATTGATGAGCTTTTGCCTCGTGATTGTTCCGAATCGCTTTCGTTCGGTTTCTTGTTTGTGGGTTTGTGCTGTGGCTTCAACACGAGCTACCAAAGACCTCAAATGTTGTCGTCTTGAATCTTTTACGCAATTTCACGTTGGCCAATCGCAGTACTTCCTCCTTATTCCAGTTAAACTCTGTTAAGGTTTTCACCTAGCTAGTGAGCTGTTATTGACATCGGGTTACTTTGCTATCCTGTTTGCTATATTATCCTATCTTGCTTCTATTTTTGTGCTGATCTTCACATAGTCAAGCATGGAACGTGTCTGAGAGGAATCTCGTGCTGGGGAGCTGCTCGACAGAGGAGGAGGATGCCCAGAGAGTGGTAAGATGAGTAAAGTAGCCAACTTGGACATAGAAAATACAGTCTTCATTGTATTTCAATTGCTCATCTCTTTGATAAGAAGCGGTTGGATGCATCTCTGACTTCCAGTCAGTTTCCTGAAATAAATTCGCATTAGAATTTGCTGCAAGATGTATAGAGAAGTATAGTTTGAGTGGTAAAAATGACCTGCTGATTGTTCTAGGCTTTTCCTGTGAAGTAATTCCACTAAGAACATGATATAGGTTTTTCATATCATTTTGTACAGATGGATCATGAAAACACACAAATTTTCAGTGAAGTGCCCTGAACATAACTGTCTCCTTGAACCTTGGAATATGTGGTCTATGACAATTTCAATTTGCATTTAGAAGGAGAACAATAAAGATACCTGTGATATGAAAACTTAAATGCGATGAATATGTGATGGATTCTTGCTATGTGATTCTTCGTTATTGCTTTTTTCTGGACAGTGCGGAGAAGAGCTGGAACGTGCAAAATCTCACTCAGCCAATTATTGTCAAAGGTGAATATATTTCATTTGTTTTGTTGGTAGTATCTTTTCCGCAACAATTGATTCCTCTAGTAGAATTTTCATGTGTATTGTCTCGCCAACTAAAAATATCACCAAGGACCATATGCCATCCATGATTCTGCTTGGCAAAGTGTAATACGTTTGTCTGCTAATCACTAAAAGGACGGTGTATTTGGAAATAGCTGCTAATTAACTTTACGTCCTTCTGTAAGTACCAGAAAGATATGCATTCCAGATTCCAGCTTTGCATAAACTTTTCTGTGGTACTCTAGATTAAGGGAATGCTTTTGATGTGTCTGATATCTATCATTTTGTAAGGTAATTAGGTCTGGCATTCATTTGTACATGCAACTAATATGTTCCATATATATATTTACTGATTTGTTGCGATTAAGTCCACAAGACAGCAGTTGTTCATGGTGTCAATTTTTATGGTGTAGTTGCACTGGGAATGCTCTCAAAAATATAATGCAGTGGATGCATTCAATGGAGAATTCTTTTCAGAAACTGGTAAGACAGTTAATAAAGTTTCCGCTTTGTCTCAAACATGTCTCCATCAACACTTAAGATATAAGTTGTTTTTCTGCATGTCGTGAAGTGATCAAATGAACTTATTGACCAACAAACCCGTTGCTAGCTAATTGGTTTATTCTGACTTGTTGAAAGGCAAATATTAAGCATGAACTTTGCAAATTTGTTTTCTTCTATGAGCAAATATTCATTTCATTGCATAACCTGTGGAAAGAAAAACATGGGACGACTACATCCCTTACAAGTTCATTACAGCATAATGTACTGCATATACAGCCAACATCGAGGAGCCAAACCTTCCCATTGATGTTAACTTTTGGTGGTTGATTAGTCTGTTATCCCTTGAGTAACTTTAAATGTTTGAATGACGGCCCTTCCACCGTCTGATTAAGGCATGCTTTCTTCCTGTTTGATTGGAAGAACAAGAGATCCTTTTGAAGAACATGTCAGAAAGCCTTATATCTTGAAATTAATTCATCAAGTTCACTTTTAACCTAATGGCACCGCACACCAAATGGCAAGTCTCACGCATCGACACTTCCAGTAACAACAGCAAAACGCTACCCAGAAAAACAAGACACAAACTCAAAAGCATGCCACCAGATTACAGCAAAGTTACTCAATTTGAACTTCCAATTTCTACACAAAGGTTTAACATCAGCAGTAATTTTCTTATTTCTTTCCTGAATCATAGATTCTAAAGAGACTTCTACAAGAAAAAAGAACAATTTAATCAAGGACACAAGAAGCTAGGGGGGACACCTTTTCATACTTCACTAAGTTCCTCTCCCTCCAGAAATAATAGATTGTTGCATTCCTGGCTAATTTCCTCACTAATACCTTCAAACTACTGTGCTTCATGTTCTGCAAGGCCCAAGTAACTTAATCCTTCCAGTCACTTGCATTCTAGGACATGAAAGCAGCTTCAAATTTGTTACCAGAATCTACTTGGAGAATACACACAAAAGGACTAGTGCGTGTAAGATTCTTCACGTTGTCAGCATAGCACACAAATGCTATCAATATCACACCAAGTTTCATCCTATCCAATGCATGCAACCTATTATGAATCAGCAGCCAAGTTATTAAGCCATATTTTGGCACATTAGGCTTAAACCATATGGGCATAAGCTAATTCACTTTGTTCCCACATTTACTCACTAGCTTCCAAGACTCCTTTACAGAGAAAGAGCCTGTAGATGATCCAGTGAATACCACCTTTTCTATAAAGCCAGAATATGGGGAAATCAACCCGCACAAAGCCATCTGAGGTTCAAGAAGATCATCAGACCTTGCCGGAATCCATCTCCATTCATTTGCCTCAATTGCCTCTGCAGCTGTGGCCTTGTTGCCTAAAGCTGAATCATAACCAATCTCAAGCACATGCAAATTTTTGCATGGACAAGGAATGAAGTGGGAAAATGGAAAAAGCTTAGGATTGTTTATGTATACAACTGCTGTTTGATGAACACTGTGATTTCAAATGTGCCAGAACAACTTAGCTCAATAAGGTGTTCCATAAGTTGCTTTTAAGAACAAATGATATAACAGGTTTTTCAACTCATTTGGATGGAATGGATTGTTTTTGCATGAGCTACTGCTTCATTTTTTTGATGTCTTTATCTTTGGCAATTCTTCTGTTGGCGGTGTTGAACAGAAGGAAGCAGTGGAGCTTGCAATCATTCACCCTTCCCACGTCAAAAGGTATGAATGCACTTCCCTTGTGATGCCAATTGAGAAAGGCTCTCTGCGTAGTATTGACGGTTATGCATTGCTGATGTTTTGGGGGAAAATTTTTTGACCGATCACTACCGCTCTACAGCAAGCAGCTAGAGCTCATTGAATGTGAGGCCACAATGACTCTGTCATGCGCCAGAGTGTCAATGCTCTTATTTAGAACATAATTTTAGTAGCTTGAGAGCAGTGGAGCATTTTATTTTATTTCTTTGAAATTTGCTTTATTAAACTTTCTTAGACAATGGATCTATTTATCCTTGTAGTTTCCCCAGCAATAAAACTTGTCCAAGTGAGATATTTGGTAGTTTTCTCTCTTTATCATTTCCTATCCAATTTTCTGCTCTCCTACCTGTCCCTATTTCTAATGGTTGTTCTCTGGAGGGAATGCAGGGCTAATGCTAATTCTACATCAAATAATGATGCGAGGAACTTACAGCTTCAATTTCAAACCAAACTGTCAGTTTCTATATTTACTGGAAAGAAACTAGAAGGAAAGGGGGGCACCTGCATTTCCGTTGCCTTGATCGATGCGAATACAAGGGATGTCATTACATCAGGCCCTGAATCCTCCATTAAGTTGGATGTCGTCGTGCTAGAAGGTGACTTCAACAAAGAAGATGAGGATAACTGGGCTCAAGAAGAGTTTGAGAAGTATATGGTTAAAGAACGTGAAGGAAAGGGGCCGCTTTTGACAGGAAATCTCCTAGTGACGCTCAAAGGGGGTGTTGGAGAGCTGGGAGAACTGATAATTACTGACAATTCCAGCTGGACTAGGAGTAAAAGATTCAGGATAGGGCTTAAGGTGGCATCGGGTTATGGTGAGAACACACGAATCCGAGAAGGAAAAACAAATGCCTTCCGTGTCAAGGAACATAGAGGAGAATGTAGGTCCTTCATTGTCCTTTAAACCCTGTCATCTATGACTGACACTTAACATGGTTTTGGACATCCATAGTCTTCAATCTTTTTAGCGAGTGCTTCATTTTGTATAGACCTTTACATCTTGAATGAAAATTCTGATGACTAAAAAACTACCAGCTTCTTCTTTGTTATTAGCAAATGTTGACACTTCGGATCAGTTTCAGGAGAGAGTCTGCACACCCATCAATATTTTGCTTCTGCTCATCAATCTAACATGACAGGAATCTTACTGTAAATCTCTTCATTTTACAGTATCCAAGAAGCATCATCCACCTGCATCTGACGACGCAGTCTGGAGGTTGGAGACGATTGCCAAAGATGGAAAATATCACCAAAAACTGAGTGATGTCGGAATAGATAAAGTGGAGGACTTTCTAGTGCAACTGTTTACGGACTCCAACAAACTGAAAGAGGTAAGCACTTTTTGCTAATGATTTTCTATTAGGGTTCAATTGACTACCAAGAATTCAAGTCGTGTGTTCACTCATCATAGATTCTTGGAAAGAGCTTAACATTGAAGAACTGGGATATCCTGTTACATCATGCAAAGACTTGCGAAACAAATTGGAAACTTTGTTGGTACTATTCTGCTGACATGAGGAAGCATGGTGCTGTATTCAACATTGATGGTCAACTGATTGGTGTAATCAAAGACAGGGTATATTGTGCTACTCATCGACTTTCTGCCCAAGAGAAGGTAAGTAGCGAGTTCCTACTAAGTTTTGTCAAGACAGGTCATGCGTTACACATTGTTGTGCTGACTTCATATAATTTGTCCCATATTATCTGTGTAATCAGTAATTTGATGTTTACCCATAGCTGTGTGGCCTTAAGGTGTCAGAACTGATCAGAGATATCGAAACTTGAAGGAGTAGGTTGGACATCCAGATGCTTTGCTTTTTCTTTTTCTTTTTACTTGTTGGTTAGTAATAGTAATATGAAGTGCCTCTGGAGAGACTAAAAAGAAAAGCTAGATGCTTTTGTTAGATCCATAATAGTGACTTTTTATTAACAGAGTGATTTTGAGCTTTCGCCGGTTGCACTGCAAAGTTCAGGATAGTCAACTTGTATATCTAAACGGCTTTCTGTACTTTGTAGTTAAAATTATACAAAAAAACTGTAAGAGAGCACTTTCAGCAGTTGATTCGATGTCATTCATGAAAATCTGGGGAAATCATCATCGTGTTTTAGTTTGAAAGATTAATGCACTCACGTTGCAACTATTAGTTTCGAGTTTAAAGATCTCACTTTCTTGCACAATACAAGTGGATACATGTTTTATTTCTTCACTGGACCTTTCTCAATCCTTCCCTTGATTGTACTCTCCATTACGTCTTTCAAGCACCTGACCTTTATGTGGTGGAGAAATGGGGGGCGAAAGGCGTAAAGGGAATTGAGCTTTTTTCAATGTTTTGTTGTTCTTCTTTCTCTGTGCCGCAGTTACGTACTTTTGCTGAATACAAGTTCATCCGTGGGAATGCAACATTACTTGCTGAAAAAGGAAATTGTTACTTTAAGTCAGAGAGTGTACCTTCAATTGTAGAGATAAACCAAGTGTTTTTCTTCCAGGAACATGTAGATGCAATCGTGAAAAAGGCCTTTGATAACTGGGACAATGTCACGGAGTTCAATGGAGAGACCTTTTCTGGTTCAATTCCATCTCAAGTCTTACAAATTGAAAATCTCACCCCTGTTCAGCGTAATTCGGTTCCAGCCACTCCAAGTGGTCTGGAAGCTCCTCTGGAAAATGTGGGCTTCGTTGCTGAAGGTAAGTGATCTAAAACATAAAACTCTCTCTCCCTTAAGCACGTACAAAGATGTGGCCTGTGAAATAACAATGATATAGGACTTTCCACTTTATTGTTGAGCTTTATAAATGTGTTCCAACTACTTATGATTTGGGTTCACATAATATGTAGACGTTCATTTGTCCAGCTAAAACTTCCATCCAAGGGGATTTTACCAATTCTGCCCCCTCTTTGGCACTGACTTTAAGTAATATGTAGAGGATTCCCATTTGTAAGCTAGGCTTTAATGTGTCTTTAGATGCAACCAAAAATGCGCAGAAATAGTTTATTAACTGATGACGAACAAACAACAGGAGTTGATTATTGCAGATCACTACCAAAGGCAATGATCTAGCAGATATCAGTTCATAGGCAAAAGGACAATAATTGAGTACTTAGTTAATTAGGGTTCAATTTAACAAAGGCGACTTCATTTTGATCAGGAGATATATATGAGTTGGAGTATCAAATGACCTATAAGGACACGCAATGTGGAGAACAGTCAATATCCAATGCTAATTGTACACAAAAAGATATATTCTGTAAGCTGGGATTGTTGCAATACAGTGTATTCATTTGGTCATATATGTACGTGCGTATGTATGTATGTATGGGCTTTGTCCAAGCAATTAAAAATTAACTAAAAAATATTAGGTGGAAACAGGTACCTTCTTAAGTGGGGGATTTTTCTTTTCCTTTTTTGTTTTTTTGGGGTGGAATTAGTAGCACTTTCCGCAAAGAAAAAACATTAGTAGCACTTCCCGTTATAGTAAAAGCTCATAACCATTCCTTCTAAAATTCTTTATAAAAATGTAGGTCTATGCTCACGTCGGCCTCTGTTTATGAACCACGCTAATGTTTTAGTTCTTTCTCCAGGACATGATGGTGCAACTGCTTCGGCATTGCAAGTACAGTTGCAAAATACTGATTCTGAAAATGCCATGAAGCTTTCGGTTGATGATAGTGGTCATCTCGCTGCACAGCAGCCCATATCTACAGACCCCTTGAATGTTCTAATTCCTCAGGGAGATATCCATTCTTCAAGCCAAATGCACCATACAGGGAATGAGAATGCTCCTCCTGAAGGCAATCACTTGATGGGAAATTTGCAACCATTTGTTTCAGATGATATGGATTATATGTTGGCTTTTTTAAGTCAGAGCCCAATATACGATGTCGAGTTCCTTAAGACCCCATTATATGATGGTGGTTCTGTTAGTGGTACCAACAAAAGTGTTAATGGCTGGCTCAAGATAAAGGCAGTGATGCGGTGGGGTTTCTTCATCAGAAAGATCGTCATGAAGAGACGTGGCATCATGGTGCAGCCACCGGTCGAAGTCGAGGCTTGATTTGATTCGTTCTTAATGTTGCATTAGATAAGATGATTCTCCATTTACTGTGCGATGGAATTGATGGGGCTTTTTCTTAGATGAGGGCATATTAGTTACTTAATGTTATTCATTTGTGTATAGAACAGCTTTGTTTGAATGCCTTCACAAGTGAAAAATTTTTTCATCAGAGTCTCTCTACTTCAGTTCTTTCAACATGTTTCTTCGAAAGTATTTTGATTTTTCACAAGTAAGGAATGCAAGGTTTATCATTCAAAGAGTGTACTTGAATTCTGTGCTTATTATTTAATGATATTGACACCACGTCCATTAGTCCAATGGATAAAGTCTTCCCTGTTTGCTGCTATCTACAGCTGTCGATCGGAACACATACACCATTCATGATGCCAAGTCCCCTCCATATTCTCCATCCTCGATATTCTCCATTCATTCAGACTGTTGCTTTGATATTGAAGTTGAATTACCAATCAGTAACAACTGAAAAAGAAGCAAAGTATATTCTGCAGGGCTGGCTATAAATGGAGGGTTCAGCTTAGCCGAAGGTGTTTTGCGTGACAGGCACAAATCGTGTTCTATCATCTTCATGGCCTGCTCCTCTTGTTTTCTCAGTCCTTGAAAAGCTTATGTAAAATGGCTTGTGAAAAGTTATGGTATAAAAAGTAGTTTTTGCATTCAATGGTACAGGGAACAATCATACCCTGCATCCTCTAATGGCAATACAAGAAAACTAGTCTTCCTATTCCTCTTGAGCAACAGGGAGGAGAATAATGCAAGTGCCATCATTTTCATAGATGATCACTTGTGTATCATAACTTTTTTATTTCGCTCACTTAAATAGATCATTTGAGTGTCGTTTCTAATTCATAGATGGTTGCTTGTGTATCATAACTTTTTTTATTTCGCTCACTTAAATAGATCATTTGAGTGTCATTTCTAATAAATCGTGTATTTTTTTTTTGAACTTTTAAATTTTTTATTTACTTTTTTGAATTATTATTTTTGTTTTTATTTTTCTTTTCCTTTTTTCTTTTTTCAAGGCTAGCGAGGGTCATTAATGACCCTCATCGACTACAAAACCCTTGTGCAAATTAGGTGAGGGGCGCCTCGCCCTTGGTGATGAAGGCCCTTGGCGGCCCTTGCCTGGTGTGGGTTGCAAAGGCAACCTTGCTCACAGCCACCCAAATCTGGCGAGGGCCTTTGCGGCTAAAGGCGAGGTGGCTCTCAAGTGATGGTCACTGGCCCTAAAAAGGGGCAAAAGGAAAATAAAAAATTCAAAATAATTATTAAAAAATTTAAAGATAATTAAAAAAAACATTTCAAAATTATTCACGTCGGTATCGACAAAACCATATTGGTGTCTACATCAGACTTTTTGACGAGGTAAATCGCTAATTGCATTCAACTGAGCAGGGAAAAAAAAATATGACACTCAAACGAGCACCATATCAAAGTTATGGCATTTGTGCTGAATTTTAAATTTTTTAGCACTTAATTTAGTGACCAAACAAACCGAAATTCTTGTATGAGTCCAATCATCGCCGGCTTATGCTCATCTAAGAATTTGTAATTTGATCTAGTCCGATCCAAAAGGCCTTTAAACCATTTGCCATTTCCCGGTTCAACCAAAGCGTTTTTTTGTTTTTTTGGCAGTGGGAGTAGATGGTAGTTTCTTGGCAACTGAACACGCTGGTTTTTCGGTCGTTGCGTCCGTCTCACGAGGCGTGAAATCATATGAAAGCCGAAAATGCGGAAGCAGCGTGTAGCATTGTTCCGCATTTTCCAGGAAAATTACCAGGACCTGATTTTCCCGGACAATCACCCGGTCACGCCACTGTCTATATTTCATCCTCCTCTCTCTCTCTCTCTCTCTCTCTATGGGACACGCAAGTGGGGGCGTACACACGACGGCAACGACAACAACCGGTCCAAACTTTGGGAGGAGATTCGAGTCGGTGAGAGACAAAGTTCGATCGCCATGACGACGAGACAAGAAGAGAGCGATGGATGGATGGAGATGGTTCTTCCGCTGAGGCAAGTCACCTGAGAGGAAATCTTAATAATGTGATTGTCGTGCTCCTGGCTATCATTTAGCGACTTTTGGCTCATTCCCTTCATAACAAAGCACGAAAAAGCTTAGGGTACATCTGTTTCATGGAAAATTTTCTGACGAAGGAAAATAATTTTCGAGATAATTTTTCAGAAAGGTGGATAATTTTTCTTTATTTGCTAATATGTAATCGAAAACGTTTTCTGATATTAATATCAGTAATTTCAATCTTATGACAAAAAAAATTGAATTTTATTTTATTTTTTATTTTTTCTTCTCTTATGCCGATCACCGAGCCTCTGTGACAGTTGGTTATTGGCCACAGGCCTAGGCCAGAAAGGTCAAGATCGCTTGAGGTTGGCAAGCTCGAGCATCCCCAACCTGTGGCAAGGCTTGAGATGGCCTATAGCCGAGATTGTTGACCGGCAATTAGTAGAAGAGTGAAGAGCAGGAAAATGAAAAAATAGAAATAAAATAAAATAATAAAGTGAAATTAAAATATTAAAAAAATTTGAGATGAGCAATTCTAGAAAGTATTTTCACCTTTTTTGATTTAGAAATTCATTTTCCTCAATTTATGCACAAATATTTTTGTTCACCAAAAAGTGTTTTCACTTAACTCATTTTCCAGCCACACACCAAACGGTGAAAGTTTGAAAAATTAATTCCTAAAAACACTTTTCCTCAAACAAATGTACTCTTAATTGAGTCACATAAAACAGTAATATGGGATGAGATTCTATCTTTAATTACTCGAGTAAAGGCTGCTAATTGAGACTTTATGAAACTCTCGATTTGATTTGTCCGTGACACTACGAACGTTGTTATTATATTGGTTCGGTAAAAGGTCTTATCAAATTCATTTTCTTCTAAAAAAAAGTCAGGACTTTCGGTTGAAGGTTCTGTCCTTCGTGTTTATAAATAGCGATTGGACATAATATTGGACCTTCAAAATGTAGACCGAAAAGGAAAAAAAGAAGAAGATGAATTACAAAATTTTAAAGAAATAATATCCTTTATAGCCTAAACTTTAGATTTTTATCCCGCATGCCCTCTAACTGGATGAGGGGTGCAATTTCAATTTTCAACAAATTGGGAGACTTTGTCGATATATCTTTGCGTCACCTATTACGCACCGCGGAGGATGTATGAGGAGTAAGCTTGAATTCCAAGAAAGCCTTTGATGTTGACCCCACCTTTTTTGTTTTTGGTCTGTTGTTGACCCCACTTCGCTTGCTTTGGTTTGCAAACCTTTTAATTTAATCACTCTACTACCGAGAAAGTTCTCCACAAGCATTCTCTCTCTCAATTTTGATTTTGAAATTATTCCTCCTCATAAAATAGGAAAATAGTTTACAGCATCAAACAATTTCATCTGTGCTTTTCCGTCACCTATAGTTAAATTTCTAATTTTTAAGGAATATATAGTTTCATGAAACACTGGATTTTTATTTGAAGTGTGTCAAAAAGATTTGGCATTATTGTAAGTATAATTGTAAAGAATTAATATCCCAAAAAACTCTAAATTGATACACATATAACAAATTTATCATAAACTAATTTTTCTACTACAAAAAATCATAAATTTACCATAAGCTAATACACTTATGACAAATTTACTCTATATTAGTTTTTGTTAAATTTTACTATCAAATTGCTCGGTTAAATGATACGCATTAGTTGACTTATGTACTAGTTTGGGAGAATAATATACACTATTTTAAAAGTTGCAATTGAGTTTTTCATATATTTCTTATTATTTGAATATTACCATTTTGATTTGTTTCATTAAATAAGGCAAGAGAATTGTCTTTTATATGGAAAATGCATTATTATATAATAAAAACAAAAAACTTGTTAACCAAGTCTCCCTATTTGAAGATGGAAAACGCTTGGCTGATGGTTGACCGTCTTTTTTCATGGTTGACGATAGCGGGAGCCAAGCATTTTCCTTTTAAAATCGGCAACGTTTCGCGGAAATCGCACGACAAGTCACTTTTCTTGGAAATGCGTGTGCCAACTCCTTCGCGACGAAGATCATCTCATCACTTTCGAGTTCGAGTTCGTCGCTGTCTGATTCCTTTAAAATTGCCAGGACCTGATTTTTCCCCAAAAATTACATGTGTCAGTCGCGCTTCTTCCCTCTCTCTCTCTCTCTCTCTCTCTCTCTCTCCCCGTGGGACACGCACGCACGTACACACGACGGTGACAACAGCCCCCAGTCCAAACTTTCCAACATGAGAGGAAATCTTAATAATGTGATTGTCCTGCTCCTGGCTATGTGCTGCACAATTGATGCAAGGGTCATTAATGACAAAACTTTTTCTGGTATTTGATATTAGTAATTTCAATCTTATGACAAAACAATTCAAATTTTTAAATTTTTATTTTATTATATTTTTTTCTTTTTCCTTCCCTTTTGCCGATCGTTGAGCCTCTACAACGGCTAGTTACCAGCCACAGGCTAGGGCCAATGAGGTCAAGATCGCTTGAGGTTGGCAAACTCGAGCATTGAGACTCAAGATTGCCTATGGCCAATTGCCGATCGGCGATCGGCAGAAGAAGAAGGAGGAAAATGAAAAAAATAGAAATAAAATATAATATAAAGTGAGATTAAAATATAAAAAATTTAGAGATGAGCAATTTCGGGAAGTGCTTTCATCTTTTTAGATTTATGAATTCGTTTTCCTAAATTTACGCATGAATATTTTTGTTGACCAAAAAGTGTTTTCGATTAACTCATTTTCTAGCTGTGCACCAAGTGGATGAAAGTCTGGAAAATCAATTCCTGAAAAATACTTTTTCTCAAATAAATGCACCCTTAATGGAGTTGTATAAAAGAGTAATATGGGATGGGACTTTATCTCAAATTACTTGAGTAAAAGCAATTAATTGAGATTTTACGAAACTCTCGATTTGATTAGTCTGCGACACTATGAACTTTGTTATTATATTCATTTGGTGAAAGGTTTTATCAAATTAATTTTCTTCTCGAAAAATTCTGGACTTTCGATTGCAGGTTCCATCCTTCATGTTTATAAATGGCGATCGGACATAATATTGGACCTTCAAATTGTGGACCAAAATAATAATAAAAAAAAAAGACAAATTACAAAATTTTAAAGAAATAATATCTTTTATAGCCTAAACTTTAAATTTTTATCCTGCACACCCTCTAACCCAAAATGTCTTCATTTTCTCAAATAAGAATTCAAAGTGGACCTTATTTTAAATAATAATTTGAAGTACTATCACTTTTTTCAAATAAAGACCTGAAGTGAATCTTATTTTAAAACAAGGGTCTGAAGTGGTTATATTTATTTTAAATAAGAGTCTGAAGTGGTTAAGTTGTTTTGAGTAAGGACTTGACTTTTCGACGATCAAGGGAATCTTCATCATTTACTATTTTCCCTTTCTTTTTCTTTTTTTTTCCCTAGTTCTTCTTCTTCCTCTTCGACCATGTCTAATGCCCACAGAGGGCTAGGCGAGGGTTGCCTTCACTTGATTCGACGAGGGATGGCCTCGCTTGGGCGACGAGGCGAGGTCATTCCTCGCGGCCATCCGTGAGGTCAGCCCTCATCGGCCTTTGCTAGCGGCTGTCGGTTGATGCCAAAAAAAAGAAGAAGAAAAAATTGGATGAAAATGCCCTTGACTGATTGGAAAATTTAGCTAATTGGCAATCGGTGAGGTCAGGCCCTTATTTTAAACAACCATGGCTAGTTTAAAACCGTATTTGAAACAACTAAGGTGATTTCAGGTCCTTATTTGAAATATGATCAACTTTGGACCTTTATTTAAGAAAACGAGGGTGCTTTGGGTCTTCTTCTTTTTTTTGGAATTTTCCCATGAGTTAATATCACAAAAAATCTCAAATTAGTACGCATATAATAAATTTACCCTGAACTAAATCTCGAGTTCATCCCAAGCTTGTACACTTGTGACAAATTTATTCTATATTAGTTTTCGTTAAATTTTATTATCAAATTGCTGAGTTTGATAACATGTGACAGTTAACTTATGTACAAATTTAGAACTTTACTTTTCGTTTATCACAATTATACTGGTTTTTTGATTTTTTTTTTTTGTTGTATTAATTTAATTTAATGAATGGTATATTCATTACAAATGAATTAATTTGAGGTTTTTGCGGTAAAAAATTAATTTGGGATAATTTTTTTTCAAGTTTACTAGTTTGGGATTTTTCGTGGTATTAACCAAATTGTAAAATGATGTTGTTGTGATTTTACATCAATAGTATGAAACAAGATATATATATCAAATTTGGCAGCAATAAATCATTTTGGCTTCATCAATTCAATATGCTGTACAACTATATATTTCAAATTAATTATTATAGTACGCATTTGTTAATTGTTTTAATTACTCATAAGTAGTTAATTGAATTTTCTATTGCTCGTTTAAAGCCACACATAGATAACTAATCTTCAAACGTGTTATCTATGGATCCGCGATCAGACTAAAGCGATTTGCCCTAAACTCTGCTTTAAAGGAAAAAATAGTTCAAATTATTTAATAGGTAAAAGAGGGAAAAAGCCACAAAAAAAAAAAAGAAATGGAAAAAAAAAATTGTACATGCGGCTTAATAAGGTTGAAAGGGAGCAAATTAGTAAAATCGGAGAATAGGAATATAAATGGACGCTGCCAGCCGGACCGTCCTTTGCAGAATGACAGTAGGACGGTCGAAGGCCAGCCGCAAAATGTTTTGGAGGAAACCGATAGGTCTTCTCACCTGGTTTCAATTTTGACTCAATGTATTTTTTCTAATTTTTTCTATGTTTTCTTATTGCAGGCTCAAATTGAGAGACAAAAAAATCACGAGAGGACCAACATAATTAATTTTCTTGAATATAAAGAAAGAAAAATTAAATTTGATATCAAAATACAAATAATTACAAATTGAAAATATTATCACTTCCTAAAAAGAAAACGTCGATATCATTATATAGATCTATTAAATTTAAAAGATGAAAAAAATACTTAAAACGTTGGCTTTGCAACTAATAATGAAATCATTGTGCATTGAAATGACTTCTTATTCATTTCACTCAAATTAAATTGGTCTATAAGGACTCTTTAGTAAACTAAAATTAAGACTAGATATCCATTGTGCATGAAACAAATGAAGTAAAGAAAAAAAAAATTAGTAGAGAAAAAGATTTCTCCATTGATCCAAATCTCGTAGATGATGTACAAGGACCTAAAACATTACAAAATCAATCTTAGGATCACATGAGTCAAAGCTAAAGTTAAAATAATATATATTTCTTTTATTTGAATATTATCATTTTGATTTGTTTCTTTAAATAAGACAAGAAAATTGTTTTTTATATGGAAAATGCGTGATTAAATAAAATAAAATAAAATAAACCTGTTAACGGTACCGTGACTAAGGTGGGAAACGCTTGGCTGATTTTTGACCGTCTTTTTTCTTGGTTGACGATACCGTCAGCCAAGCATTTTCCTTTTAAAATCGGCGACGTTTCGCGGAAATGCGAATGAAGTCACTTTTCTCGGAAATGCATGTGCCAATTCCTTCGCGACTAAGGTCAAGTCATCACCTTCGACTTCAAGTTCGTCGATAAAATAAAACTGGCCCGTCTGATTCCTTTCTCTGCCACTTTCTTTTGGCTACCAAACATTGCCCAACATTCAGACACTTTCCCTGTTTCTTGAGAAGCTCCACAGAAGAACAGAAAGGTCGCGTCCATGGCGAAGAGAGCTTCGGTCTCCTCTTCTTCAGGTCAACGAAGTCAACCCAAGAGGCCACGCTTCGCTCCAGCCGAGTAAGTTTGATGATCGTGTGTTAGCTTTTAGCTTTACTTGCGGGGAATCCTTTGAAGGGTTCTCGAGTTGAAGGTTCTTGAAATGAGTAGTGTGGAGAAGCATGCGTTGAAGTATGACATCGATTAGCTTTTGCCTCATGACTATTCCAAATCGCTTGGGTTTTCTTTATGGGTTTGTGCTATGGCTACTAAGGCTCCATTTGATAATGTTTCTTTATGGGTAGTATCTATCTTTTACACAACAGTTGATTCCTCCAGTAGAATTTCCACGTGTACTGTGTCACTAACTAAAACAGTCATCGAGTATCATATACCTGCACATATATTTTTCTGTTAATCACCAAAAGGACGGTGCATTTGCTGATAGCTTCTAATTAACTTTACGTGCTTCTGTAAGTACCAGATAGACCAGCTTTACATTGAAATTTCTGTGGCACCTTAGATTAGGGGAATGCATTTGGTGAGTCTGATATCTATCTTTTTACACGGTAATGAGGTCTGACACAAGTAACTAAAATAGTAAAATGTTCCATATAGATATATCTCTATTTCTTTTGAATAAGTCCACAGGACAGCAGTTGCTCATGGTGTTATTTTTCATGGTGTAGTTGTACTGGGAATTCTCTCAAAGATATGGTGCAACAGATGCATTTAATGGAGAATTCTCTTCAGAAACTGGTAAGACAAACAGAATTTATAAAATTTGCACTTTTCTCAAACATGTCTCCATCAACACTTCAGGTATGATTTTTTTTTTCCCTGTGCATGTCAAGAATTGATTGAATGAACTTATTGACCAACAAATCCGTTGCTAGATAATTGATTTATGTCTATTGAGCATGAACTTTGCACGACTTTTTTCTCGTATAAGCAAACGTTCATTTTATTGCATAACCTGTGGAAAGAAAAACATGGGAGGACTACATTGCATACAAGTCCATTATGGCATAGTGTAGCACATATTCAGCCAACAGCAAGGTGCCGAACCTTCCCATTGATGTGAACTTTTGGTGGTTGATTAATCTGTCATCACTTGAGTAATATTAAACCATTGAGCGATGGTCCTTCATTCGCCATTGTCTGATTACCCAGGCAGACTTTCTTCCTGCTTGATCAGAAGAACGAGAGATCCTTTTGAACATGTTAGAAAGCCTCATAACTCGAAATTAATTCATCAAGTTGACTTTCAATCTAATGGTACCACACACCAAATGACAAGATTACATCATAGTCTCACGCATCTACACTTCCAGTACCAACAGCAAAATGCTACCCACAAAAACAAGATGAAAACTCAAAAGCACGCCATCAGATTACAGTAAAGTTAGTCAACATGAACTTCCAATTTCTACACAAACACTTAACATCAGCAGTAATTGTCTCATCTCTTTCCTGAATCATCTAAAGGGACTTTTACAGAGAAAACTTAAAAAACAACTGCATCAAGGGCACAAGAAGCTAGAGGGGACACCTGTTCATACTTCACTAAGTTACTCTCTCGCTAGAGATAGTAAATTGTTGCATTCCAGGCTAATGTCCTCATCAGTACCTTCACACTATTGTCCTTCATTTCTGCAAGGCCCAAGTAAACTCATCCTTCCAGTCACTTGCAGATCTAGGACACAAGAGCAGCTCTAACCTTGTTACCAAAATCTGCTTTGCGAATACTCACTAAAGAAAGTAATGCATTCAAGATTCTTCATGTTGTCAGCATAGCACACAAGTGCTATAAATATCGCACCACGTTTCATCCTGTCCAATGCGTGCTAAGTCACTTTGTTCCCACATTTCCTCACTAGTTTCCAAGCCTCGTTTACAGAGAAAGAACCCCTAGATGATCCAGTGAATACCACTTTGTCTACAGAACCAGAATATGGAGAAATCAACCTGCACAAAGCCATCTAAGTTTCAAGCAGATCATCAGACCTTGCTGGAGGCTGTCTCCATTCATTTGCCTTACTAACATCTGCGACTGTGGCCTCATTACCTAAAGCTGAATCATAACCATTCTAAAGCACATGTAAATTTTTGCATAGACTTGAAATGAAACAAGTTTTTCATATAAGCTATGTATAAACTTCTTGTTTGATGAACACCGTGATTTCAAATGTGCCTGAAGAACTTAGCACAATAAGGTGTTCGATAAGTTGCTATTGAGAACAAATGATATAACAGGTTTTTCAACTCCTATTGAATGAATGGATTGTTTTGTATAAATTTCTGCTTCATTTTTTTTTTTTTTGGATGTATTTTTAACTTTGGCAATTCTTCTGCTGGTACATTGACCAGACGAAGCTGGTGGAGCTTGCAATTATTCACTCTCCCCTCCTCGGAAGGTATGAATGCACTTCCCTCATGATGACAATTGAGAAAGGCTTTCTGTGTAGTATTGATCGGTTATGCATTGTTAATTTTTTGGGGAATAATTGTCCGACTTACCACTAACACCCCAAAGCAAGCAGTCAGAGCTCAGTGGAAGTCAGGCCAGAATGACTAGGTCTTGCACCAAATTCTCAATGCTCCAATTTGGAACATAATAATTTGTAGCTTGAGAGCAGTGCAGCATTTGATTTCGTTTAGTTTTATTCTTTTAAAAATTTGCATTTTTATACTCTCTGAGACTATGCACCTATTTATCCTTGTACTTTACCTGGCAGTAAGACTTGTCCAAGTGAGCTATGTGGCAGTTTGTCTCTCTGTGTCATTACTTTTCCAATTTTTCTGCTTCTATACCTGTTCTTATTTCTATCGGTTGGCTGCCGGAGAGAATGCAGGGTTGATGCTAGATCTACAGGAATAAATGATGTGAGGAATTTACAGCTTCAATTTCAAACCAAACTGTCAGATTCTCTGTTTACTGGAAGGAAACTACGAGGAGTTGGGGGTGCTCGCATTTCCGTTGCGTTGATCGATGCGAATACCGGGGATGTTGTTACATCAGGCCTGGAATCCTCCATTAAGTTGGATGTTGTCGTGCTTGAAGGTGACTTCAACAAAGATGATGAGGATGACTGGGCTCATGAAGAGTTTGAGAACTTCGTGGTTAAAGAGCGTCAACAAAAGGGTCTGCTTTTGACGGGGGATCTCCAAGTAACGCTCAATGGAGGTGTTGGGAAGCTGGGAGAACTGATATTTACTGACAATTCTAGCTGGAATAGGAGTAAAAGATTTAGGATAGGGCTGAAGAAGGCATCGGGTTATTGTGGGAATACACGAATCAGAGAAGCCAAAACAGATGCCTTCCGTGTCAAAGAACATAGAGGAGAATGTAAGTCTTTCGTAGTTCGTTACGGGACATAGAAACCTTGTCATTCCTTTATGAGTGACCATAAACATGGTTTTGGATATCCAGTCTTCAATTTTTTAATTGAGAGCTTCATTTCCTACGAACCTTTACTTCTCCAACGAAAATTCTGTTAAAAAACGATTGGCTTCTCTGTCATTAGCAAACGTTGACACATTGGATCAGTTTCAGGAGAGATTCTGCACGCCTACAGCAGTTCGCTTCTACTCGTCAATCTAATAGTGAGTGGAACCTTACTGTATTTTTCTTGTCCATTTACAGCATCCAAGAAACATGATATACCTGCATTCGAGGATGAGGTCTGGAGGTTGAAGATGATTGCCAAGGATGGGAAATATCACCGAAAACTGAGTGAAGCCGGAATACATAAAGTGGGGGACTTTCTACTTCAATTGTTTATGGACCCCATGAAACTGAAAGAGGTATGCACTTAGTAAATGATTCTCAATTATGGTTTGATTGACTACCTCGAATGTAAGTCTTGCGTGTTCACTCATTGTAGATTCTTGGAATAAGCCCAAATTCGACGAACTGGGATACCCTTGAAAATCATGCAAAGAGTTGCAAGATAAATTGGAAACTTTATTTGTACCATACTGATGGCACGAGAAAGCATGGTGCTGTATTCAACACTGATAATCAGCTAATTGGCCTAATCAAAGATAGAGTATATTGTGCTTCTGATGGACTTTCTGCTGATGATCTGGTAAGTAACTAGGAGTTCCTACGAAGTTTTGTCAAGCCAGTTCATGTGCTTCATGCCATCATGCTTAATTCATATAATTTGTCCCACATTATCGATGTAATTTGCAATTTGATGTTTACTCGTAGCTTTATGGCTTAATAGGTTTTAGTATTGATCAGATATATGGAAACTTGAAACAGGGACTTGGTTGGACATCTAGATACTTTCGTTTTTGGTTTTTTATCAGTAAAAGTAATATAAAGTGCCTGTGGAGAGAATTAAAAGAAAATCTAGATGCTTTTTTCTAGATCCATAGATGAGACTTTTTGTTAATAAATTGATTTGAGTTTTTGCTCGTTGCAATGCAAAGTCGAGGATAGTGACCTTGTGTATCGAAGTGGCCCTCTATACTCTGCAGTTAAAATTACATAAAAACCATGAGACTTGAAGAGCACTTTCAGCAGTTGATTTGGCGTCATCCATGAAAATGTGAGGCACTTAACAGGGTATTGTCGTTTGAGCGATGAACGTGTTCACGTTGCAACTATTACTTTCCAAGTATAAAGCTATGATGATCTTTATTACTTGAACAATACAAGTTGATGGGTGTTTTATTTCTTCACGGGTCCTTTCTCGATCAACTTTGCATCTTTACACTTACGCTGATTGTACTCTCCATAACATCTTTTGAGCACCTGAACTTTTTGTGGAATAGGCGTAAAGTGAATTGAGGTTCTTTCGATGTTTCTTTTATTCTTCTTTCTTTGTGCTGCACTTCGTACTTACTCTGAGTACAAGTTCATCCATTGGAATGCAACATCACTTGCCGAAAAAAGATGGTGTCGATTGAAGCAGAGCCTGTACCTTCAATAGTGGAGATAAATACCTCAATTAGTCCAACTTGAGTGATATACCGAGTGATTTTCCTTCCAGGAACATGGAGATACAATCGTGAAAAAGGCCCTTGGTAACAAGAATGATGTTATGGAGTTCAACGGTGAGACCTTTTCTCCTTCAATGCAAAAGGAGAGCTCGAGCTCCATTCCATGTAAAGTAATTGAAGGACAAATTGAAAATCTCACCCCAGTTCAAAGTAATTCGGCTCCACGAGTCTGGGCTGCTGCAGGTGGTTCGGAAGCTCCTCTGGCAAATGTGGGCTTGACTGCTGAAGGTACGTGCTCTAAAGCACAATATTTTCTCTTCCTCTAAGCACATACAAAGATGTGGCCAGGGAAATAGCGATGAATATAGGACTTTCCACTTGATTGTTGAGCTTTGATAAATTAAACCAATGCGTTCCAGATCCTTATGATTTGGGCTCCACATAACATGAAGAGTTTATTTGCCTAGCCACCTTTCAAATGAACTTTCATCCAAGGAAATTTTACTAAATTTGCTCCCCCTTTGGCACTGACATAGAAGCTATACGTAAAGGATTCCCATTTGCAAGTTAGGCTTCAGTTTGTCACTAGATGCAACCGAAATTGCTCACAAATAGTTTTTACCAATGACAAACAAACAAGAAGAGGAGGTAATTGCCAGTTACTACCAAAAGCAGTAATTTATCAAGGTTCGATTTAAGAGATGCGACTTCAATTTGGACATGAGTTGAAGTATCAAAATGACCTATAAGGACATGCACTGTGGAGAAGAGTCAATTTTTAATGCTAATTGTTCACGAAAATATACATTCCATAAGGTGTGATTGTTGCAAAATGAGCCTCATTCAATACACTCTATCCATTCGGCCATATATGTATGTACATACATACGTATGTGTCTATGGGCTCTGTCCAAGCAATTAAAAAAACAACTAAAAAAATTAGGTGATAACAGGTACCGCGTTGAGTGGGGGATTGGGGGGAGGGGGATTGCCGATACTCATGAACACTTCACTTTCATGATGCTAAGTGATATCGTCGAGATATTGCTATCACTAGGTAGACATGAATAGATCGAATAAGCACACAACAATGTGTTTATATGTGCTTTTTGATCAAATGGTGACTGGAATATCATATGTTATAAAAGAAGGTTGGTTTGTTAAACTTATATGTCAAAAATTATAAAGGGTCTTGCACTTAAAGATAACAAAGACCAGTGGCAAGAAAAACTAAAGAGATATGTAGGGCGAGAAAAAAAAAATGTAGCACTTTCCATTATAGTAAAATTCTTTATGAGAATGTACACCTGAACTCACGTCAACCTCTGTTTACTAACCACACTAATGTTTTAGTTCTTTCTCCAGAGCATGATGGTGCAACTGCTTTGACATTGTTAGGACAGTTGCAATATACCAATTTTGGAAATGCCATGAAGCTTTCGATTGATGAAAGTGCTCATCTCGCTGCACAGAAGCCCATGTCTACAGACCCCATGAATGTTCTAATTCCTCAGGGAGATATCCATTCTACGAGGCAGATGGACCACACTATGAAGGAGAATGGTCCCCCCTCTAAACCACCCCCTGCCGCAATAACAAGATTCCAATCTAGCACACTTCCTCATCCTCAAGGCAATCACGTGGGGGAAGGTTTCCAATCAATTAATTCATATGATACTTTGGGGAATCGGTGGGTTGATGACCCAGCATCGTCTGAGTTTTGCTTGTCCCGTCAGAGCTCATCTGTAACACCTGAAATACAAAAAAAACAGAAAAGGAAAGGAAAGGTTGAAAAGGCAACAAAAGGGGAAGAAGACCGAGAGTTTTCAGAAAGAGAAGGGGAGAGAGAAGAGAGAGACAGGGAAAGAAAGAAAAAGAAGAACAAGAAGATGGAAGAAAGAAGAGGGGCACTCGCCATGGATGTCTCGCCAAGCCGACTCAACTGTGCAATGCAATGCTCAGTAAATGCTCATTCCTCTCGTTCTTCCAATCGGATTAGTTTCGAGGCTAGGGCATAAATTCGAAATTATGTGAGACAAAACTTGATTTTTAAGTTGTTAAGTCATGAAATTTCATGAAAATGATAATTCAAGATGTTATGGAGTCGTAGGATTTTATGGAACTTGTTTTAAGCTTAGCATTTGCTAGAAACAAAATTTTAAAGTTTCCCACATGTGATAAACATTTCGCATCCAAAAACTTTGGGGTCATATTTTGTTGGTTTTCCACTCAATTTTGAGTAGGTCAAGTTGGGGTTTTTGTTGTATGTTGAAGGCTTTCTATTGACTATAGGCATGTTCGGAATAGAATTCGGTGGAGAAAGTTATGGTGTGACCAAGTCTGGTGCTCGAGTTTCACGTTGTGAATAGCTCGAATAATCCATTTGGGATTTGTTAGCGTGTAATAGTTGTTTCATTAGCATTTAAACTTAGTATAATCGTTTCGTTGTTAGTGTAGTGTGTTACTCAATGTTAAAGTTGCTTCTCCCTTAGTCAATGGAACCGTGAGTTCGACGATGCAAGTAATGTTTGTTGTTTGGTTGTAGCCATTCCAAGGTGAGTAGTGCTATATCTTTTTTGATTTTGTAAAAACCATGTCTTGAAAATAATAGGATGATATATTATGAGTCAAATAAGTATTACATGATTTGATAGTCCTTTGAAAAGAAATAAAAGTGGTGCTTAGGGCATATTGGATGCATAAAATTAGATCATGCATTTACTACCCTTTTGTCTATTGGAAATGACAATATATTTTGAACATAGCTTGAGCTGATTATTGTGAATGGTTTGTGAAATGCTTTATGAAAGACATTCTAAGGAACTTTTTATGAATGAGGTATCGAAAGGTTATATATATTGATTTGTGAATTTGGTTTATAAAGAATTATGAAATGATGCAAGAAATGTATTGGGAAATGTGTTCAATTTGATGAACGAAGTATAGAAGGATTATGCATTTTGTTTTATGAAATCAATTATTGATATTGATTGCAGATTTGATTGTTGGTATTGGAGGATGTGTTGGTGCTAAATATCGCTGTGAGCCCATTGAGGAGCTTGTGGGTATACATACCAAGTATAGAATATCTTTATGGGTTGAGCCATCGATTTTGTAGGTGAAGATATTACCAATAAGAGACTCTTGATCGCTTTATCACCAAGCGTTATTGAGCAAAAGATCGGTTGATAGATGGACATCAAAGTGTGTTTTGTCATGAGATGGATCAATGGATGGTATGGACCACTGACATGGTTTTTAATAAAGATTAATCAATGGACTTGACTATTGATGCTTGAATTATGAATATGGTTTAAATGAGTATTTTCTAAATTGTATAAAGCTTATTGAAATGGAACATCTCATATATCATTTGACATGTTATTAATGAGTTGGAGTATGAGTTTTTTTGTAGTGCTTTATGCTTATATATATGCATAATGGCTACTTCATTTGTTTAGAAGAGATGTATTACTCACTGAGCAGTAATTGTTCACTCCTCTATTTTCTAACCTTTTCAGACTTTTTGGTTAGCAGCTAGTAGAACGAAAGTGTTATCGATGATGACTTTTGGAAGTGGACTTCGGGTATGGTTTGAGCATACGTTCTTCGGGTGGAAGGATGGTCATGTCACCCACATCCCTTGTCACCCTAATCCCTATAGTTTTTGGGGTGCGATATCACCATACAATGATGGTTTTTTTAAAGATACTAGTAAAGGTGTTAATGCCTGGCTCAAGATAAAGGCGGTGTTGCAATGGGGTATCTTCGTCAGTAAGAAGGTCACGAAGAGATGAGTCAGAATGCTGCAGTTAGTCCAGGCTTGATTTGATTCGTTCTTAATGTTGCATTAGGCAAGATGATCCTCCGTTTACTATCTGATGGAATTGATGGGATTCTTTCCTTAGATGGGGTTATATTAGTTACTTATGTTATGTTTGTTAACATTTTATTTTTGGAAATAATTTCTTTTCAGAAATAATGTTATTTTTTTCATTTTTATTCCCTACATGAGTTTCTGAGCATTTGAATGTATCTAGCAAGTATATAAAATTTCTATTATTGGAATATAAAAAGAATAAGAATGCGTTTGGTATGACTCTTAAAGTTTTTTGTAACATAAAATGTTTTTTAGTTTTTTAGTTAATACCTTGAAAAATCCCAAACTAGTTTACATAAGATAAATTTACCAAAAACTAATTATTATTTTTTATCACGAAAAACCCAAAATCGGTATACATGTGACAAATTTATCTCAAATGACTATAACAAACCCCAAACTTATATACTTGTGACAAATTTACCTTAAATTAATTTATCTGACCATCAAAAATCCTAAACTGATATATTTATGACAAATATATTCTTCGTTAAATTGAATTAATATTAGAAAAAACCATAAAAATTGTACAACTATGAAAAATGGAGAATAAAATCTCAAATTAGTATATTAGTTGATTGTCATGTGTAATCCAATTTAGTGATCTAACAGTAAAATTTAACGGAAATTAACATAAGATAAATTTGTTTTAAGTGTACCAATTTGAGATAACATATGGTAAATTTGTCAAATGTACACCAGTTTAGGATTTTGGTGGTAAAAAAATTAGTTTAAAATAAATTTATTATAGGTATACTAGTTTAGAATTTTTCAGGGTAATAAACCCTTAGTTTTTTTTTAAATAATTTAATGAGATTTTTCTACTTTTTTTTCTTTTTTTTCTTTTTTTCCTCCCTTCTTCTCCCTCCTCTTGCCAATCGCTTGGCCTCATGGAGCCTCGTTGGCGAACAACTTTAAAAGGAAAATACCTTGGTTTAGAAATTGTACTTGAGAACAAAGAAGTAGGTTTCTACTTCTTAGACAATTTTTTATTGTGGGGAATTAAAATTGACTAGCGTTATCAAATTAATTTTTACTCTCTTTTCTATTTCGGAGAATAAAAGAACAAAAAAAAGGGAAAAATAGAAATGTTACCAAACGTAACCTTAATGTTATTCATATTTGTACCGAACGACTTTGTTTGAACGCCTTCTCAATCAAATAATCTTCTCATGAGAGAGTCTCTCTACTCCAATTCTTTTAACATGTTTCTTCGAAAGTTTTTTGATTTCTCATATGTAAGTAATGCAAGGTATATTAATCAAAGAGTGTACTTGCATTCTGCGGTTACTATTCATCGAAATTGACATCATATCCATCGAGTCCAGTGTATAAAGTCTTGCCTTTTTTATGCTATTCACAAGCAATAAAGCTATATTCAGAACACATACACCGTTAAATCATTATGCCAAGTTTCCTCGATATTCTCCATTCATTCAAACTGTTAGTATAATATTGACGTTGAACTACAAATTAGTAACTAATTAAAGAGAAGCAAAAGTAGATTGTGCAAGGCTATGCAGCGGCTATAAATGGAGGGTTCAGCTTAAAGGTGTTTTGCGTGACAGGCACAAATTGTGTTCTATCATCTTCATGGCCTGCTCCTCTTGTTTTCTCAGTCCTTGAAAAGCTTATGTACAATAGCTAGTGAAAAGTTATGGTATAAAAAGTAGTTTTTGCATTCAATGGTACAGGGAACAATCAAACTCTACATCCTTTCATGGCAATACAAGAAAACTAGTCTTCCTATTCCTCATGTGCACTCCACCTAGAGTGTTCTCTTTCCACTTAATTCAATTGGAAGAAAAAAAAATGCAAGTGCTACAATTTTCATAAGTATTCACTTGTATATTATAACTTTTTTCTTTTGCTTTACAGAGTAAAATGGCTTATTTGATTATCATTTTTGGCAAATCATCTTATGTGAATTTTTTTATCAATTTCCCATCCGACATGGATTTTGAGCTTTTTTGAATTTTTTTAAATTTTTTTAAATTTTAAATATTTGATTTACTTTTTTTTATTTTTTTTTTTGTTTTTCTTTTCCTTTTTTCCAAGGTTGGCAAGGGTCACTAAGGACCCCCACCGACTGTGAAACCCTCGTCCAGAGTAGGTGAGGGCAAGGCCGTGTCACCCTTGGCCGTGAAGGCCCTAGCTCGGTGGGGCCGCAAAGGCAGCCTTGCCCACGGCCACCCAAATCTAGTGAGGGGCTTCACATCTAAAGGTGAGGTGGCCCTCAGGTGAGAGTCACTGACCCTAAAAAAGGACAAATGAAACATAAAAAATTCAAAAAATAAATTAAAAAATATTTTTAAATTATCCACGTCAGCGCCGGCAAAGTCATGTGGGATGATTGGCTTCCACGTCGGATTTTCTGGCGAGGCAAATTGCCGATGACATTCAAGTGATCGATTTTTCAAATTTTTGGTATTCAAGTGAACAAAAAAAAAAAGTTATCACACTTAAGTGAGTGCTATACAAAATTATAGCACTTGTGCCGAATTTTAAAATCGGATTAACACTCTTCAAACCCAAAACTAATACACATATGACAAATTTACCCTAAATTATTTTTTTAATCACAAAAAATTACCCCAAACTGGTACATTTATAACAAATTTACTATATATTAGTTTTCATTAAATTTTACTGTCAAATTATTAAATTAAATGACACGTGACAATTTACTAATATATTAATTTGGGATTTTACACTCTATTTGTCACAGTTTACAATTTTTGTGTTTTTTTTAGAGTATTAATCCAATTTAGCATATGGTATATTTGTCACAAATTTTTCAATTTTGGGTTTTTTTACTGTTGAATAAATTAGTTTGGGGTAAATTTGTTATAAATGTATAAGTTTATGATTTTTTATTGTCAGTCAGGGTAAATTTGTCATATAGGTGTACTGGTTTAGAGTTTTCATGATAAAAAAAATAATTTGTGATAAAATTTATCACAGATGTACCAATTTAGAGTTTTTCACAGCATTAATCCTTTTAAATTTTTCGGCACTTAATTTAATTATCAAACAAGCCGAAATTCTTCTATGAGTCCAATCATCTGCCAGCTCATGCTCGTGTGAGAATTCGCAATACGATCCGGTCCAATCCAAAAAGACCTATAAACAATTGCCCATTTCCCGGTCCGACCAAGGCCTCTTTATTTCTTTGGCAGTAGGAGTAGACTGCTAGTTACCGACCGGGCAACAGGACACGCTGGGTTTTTTTTTTTTGGCTCGTCGGGCATGTCTGACGAGGCTTGAAATCATATGAAAGCCGAAAATGCAGTAGCAGCATGCAGCATTTTCCAGGAAAATTACCAAGGACCTGATTTTTCCCGGAAAATTACAAGTGTCAGTCACGCGCTTCTTCCCTCCCTCTCTCTATCTCTCTGTGGGACACGCACGTGTGTGTTCACACGACGGCGACGACAACGACCAGTCCAAACTTTGTGAGAAGACCTGAGTTGGTGAGAGACAAAAGTTCGATCCCCACTGCATCAAAACAAAAGAGAGCGACTAATGGATGGCGCTTCTGAGAAAATATTGGGTGGTCCAGGACCACTCACGTGACGCTACGTGTAAAGGGAGGGAACCAAAAGACCTGCCTCTGTCCCATCCCTCTGACGCTCTCTCTCCTCTTTCTCTTCTCTGTCTCGCTCCCCTCACACGTGGCGCCGCGTGAGTGGTCCGGGACCACGCTGACGTGATGGTCTTAGACCACTCAATATTTTCTGTGGCACTTCTTCCGCCGAAGAATGTCAACCTTTGGAGAAAATCCTTTAATAATGTGATTGAACATGTCCTTTATAGCCTACACTTTGGATTTTTATCTAGAACACCTTCCACCTGGATAGGGGTGCAATTTCAATTTTCAACGAATTGGGGGACTTTGTCGAAATATTTTCGAATCACCTATTACACGCCACGCGAGCGCGTATCAGGATGGGCTCGAACTCAAGAAAGACTTTGGCGTTGACCCCACTTTTTACTTTTTTTGTCTGTTCTTTGACCCAACTTCGCTCCCATTGGTTTGCAAGTCTTTTAACTTAATCACTCTGCTACCGAGAAAGTTCGGAAAGGTCTCCACACGCATTCTCTCTCTCTCTCTCTCTCTCTCTTCAATGTTGATTTTGAAATTATTCCTCCTCATAATTTTTACTTCTTTTCTCTGTTTCAGATTATTCCTTAGATAATTTTTTATTGCGAGGAATTAAAATTGGCATTACCAAATTGTTTTTTACTCTTTTTCTATTACTGAGAATAAAAGAATAAAAAATAAAAATAAAAACATTACTAAACGTAACCTTAATGTTATTCAATTTTGTACTAAACTACTTTGTTTGAACACCTTCACAATCAAATAATATTTTCATCAGAGAGTCTCTCTACTCCAATTCTTTTAACATGTTTCTTCAAAAGTTTTTTGATTTCTCACATGTAAGTAATGCAAGGTATATTAATCAAAGAGTGTACTGTGTACTTGCATTATGCGGTTACTATTCATCGAAATTGACACCACGGCCATCGAGTCCAATGTGTATAGTCTTGCCTTTTTGCTGCTATTCACAAGCAATAAAGCCATCGCTCAGAACACATACACCATTAAATCGTATGCCAAGTTTCCTCAATATTCTCCATTCATTCAAACTGTTAGTATATCATTGACATTGAACTACAAATTAGTAACTAATTAAAAAGAAGCAGAAGTATATTCTGCAAGGCTATGCAGCGACTATAAATGGAGGGTTCAGCTTAGCCGAAGGTGGTTTTGCGTTACAGGCACAAATCGTGTTCCATCGTCTTCACGGCCTGCTCCTCTTGTTTTCTCAGTCCTTGAAAAGCTTATGTAAAATGGCTCGTGAAAAGTTATGGTATAAAAGGTAGTTTTTGCATTTCATGGTACAGGGAACAATCATACTCTGCATCCTTTCATGGCAATACAAGAAAACTGGTCTTCCTATTCCTCACGTGTACTCCACCTAGAGTTTTCTCTTTCCACTTCATTTAATAGAGAGAAAAAAAAAATGCAAGTGCTATAACTTTCATAAGTATTCACTTGTATATTATAACTTTTTTCTTCAACTTTACAGAATAAAATGGATTATTTGAGTGTCATTTTTTATAAATCATCATATGTGGATTTTTTTTTTATTAATTTCCCGTCCAACATGGATTTTTTTTTTAATTTTTAAATTTTGATTTACTTTTTTGAATTATTTTTTTTGTATTTTTTCCCAAGGCTAGTGAAGGTCACTTACGACCCTCGTTAGCTGTCGCCTAGATTAGGTGAGGGCCACGTCGCCCTTGGCTACGAAGGCCCTCGCTTGGTGGAGCCGCAAAGGCAACCTTGCTTGTAGCCACCCAGAATTGGTGAGGGCCTTCACGGCTAAAGGCAAGGTGGCCCTCAGGCAAGGGTCACCAACCCTAGAAAATGGCAAAAGAAAAATAAAAAGATTCAAAAAAGAAATTTAAAATTAAAAGATAATTAAAAAAAACATTTTTAAACTATCCACATCAGCACCACAAAGTCATGTATGATGACTGGCTTTCGTGTTGGATTTTCTCGCGATGCAAACCGTTGATGGCACTGATCGATTTTTCAAATTTATGACATTCAAGTGAGGAAAACAAAAGTTATCACACTTAAATAAGTGCCATACGAAAGTCCAAGTTATAGGACGTGTGTTGAATTTTAAATTTTTTGGCACTTAATGTAGTTATCAAGCAAGCCGAAATTCTTCTACGAGTCCAATCATCCACCAGCTCATGCTCGTCTAAGAATTAGTGATTTGATCTGGTCCAATCCAAAAAGGCCCCCAAACCATTACCCATTTCCGGGTCCAACCAAAGCTTCATTATTTCTTTGGCAGGAGTAGACTTACCGACCGGACAGCCAAACGCGCTTGTTTTTTGGCTCGTTGTGCACGTCTGACGAGGCTTGAAATCATACGAAAGTGGAAAGTGCCGAAGCAGCATGCATCATTTTCCAGGAAAATCACCTGATTTTTCCTGGATTAAATTTTACTGTCAAATTATTAAATTAAATTACACGTGACAGTTGACTAATATGTCAATTTGGGATTTTACGCTCTATTTGTCATAGTTTACAATTTTTGTGGTTTTTTTAGGGTATTAACCCAATTTAGCATAGGGTATATTTGTCACAAATTTTTCAATTTTGGGTTTTTTGCTGTCGAATAAATTTGTTTTGGGTAAATTAGTCATAAATGTACAAATTTATGATTTTTTATTGTCAGTCGGGGTAAATTTGTCATATAGGTGTACCGGTTTAGAGTTTTCATGATCAAAAAAATAATTTGGGGTAAATTTATCACAGGTGTACTAATTTAGAGTTTTTCAGAGTATTAATCCTTTTAAATTTTTCGGCACTTAATTTAGTTATCAAACAAGCCGAAATTCTTCTATGAGTCCAATCATCTGCCAGCTCATGCTCGTGTGAGAATTCGCAATACGATCCGGTCCAATCCAAAAAGGCCTATAAACAATTGCCCATTTCCCGGTCCGACCAAGGCCTCTTTATTTCTTTGGCAGTAGGAGTAGACTACTAGTTACCGACCGGGCAGCAGGACACACATGGATTTTTTTTTTTTTTTGGCTCGTCGGGCACGTCCGACGAGACTTGAAATCATATGAAAGCAGAAAATGCAGTAGCAGCATGCAGCATTTTCCAGGAAAATTACCAAGACCTGATTTTTCCCGGAAAATTACAAGTGTTAGTCACGCGCTTCTTCCCTCCCTCTCTCTATCTCTCTGTGGGACACGCACGTGTGTGTTCACACGACGGCGACGACAACGACCAGTCCAAACTTTGTGAGGAGACCTGAGTTGGTGAGAGACAAAAGTTCGATCCCCACCGCATCAAGACAAAAGAGAGCGACCAATGGATGGCGCTTTTGAAAAAATATTGGGTGGTCCGGGATCGCCACGTCAATGTGGTCCCGGACCACTCACACAGTGCCATGTGTAAGGGGAGGGAACCAAAAGACCTACCCCTGTCCCATCTCTCTACGCTCTCTCTCCTCTTTCTCTTCTCTGTCTCCCTCCCCTCACACATGACGCCACATGAGTGGTACAGGACCACGCTGACGTGATAGTCCCGGAGCACCCAATATTTTCTGTGAATTTTAACCTTTGGAGAAAATCCTTTAATAATGTGATTGAAAATGTCCTTTATAGCCTACACTTTGGATTTTTAACCGGAACACCTTCCCCCTGGATAGGGGTGCAATTTCAATTTTCAACAAATTGGGGGACTTTGCCGAAATATTTTCGAATCACCTATTACACGCCACGCGAGCGCGTATGAGGATGGGCTCGAACTCAAGAAAGACTTTGGCGTTGACCCCACTTTTTACTTTTTTTGTCTGTTCTTTGACCCAACTTCGCTCCCATTGGTTTGCAAGTCTTTTAACTTAATCACTCTGCTACCAAGAAAGTTCGGAAAGGTCTCCACACGCATTCTCTCTCTTTCTCTCTCTCTCTCTCTCTCTTCAATTTTGATTTTGAAATTATTCCTCCTCATAATTTTTACTTCTTTTCTCTGTTTCAGATTATTCCTTAGATAATTTTTATTGCGAGGAATTAAAATTGGCATTACCAAATTGATTTTTACTCTTTTTTCTATTTTTGAGAATAAAAGAACAAAAAATAAAAATAAATAAAAACGTTACTAAACGTAACCTTAATGTTATTCAATTTTGTACTAAACTACTTTGTTTGAAGGCCTTCACAATCAAATAATCTTTTCATCAGAGAGTCTCTCTACTCCAATTCTTTTAACATGTTTCTTCAAAAGTTTTTTGATTTCTCACATGTAAGTAATGCAAGGTATATTAATCAAAGAGTGTACTTGCATCATGCGGTTACTATTCATCGAAATTGACACCACGGCCATCGAGTCCAATGTGTATAGTCTTGCCTTTTTGCTGCTATTCACAAGCAATAAAGCCATTGCTCGGAACACATACACCATTAAATTGTATGCCGAGCTTAGCCGAAGGTGTTTAGCGTGACAGGCACAAATTGCTGCTATTCACAAGCAATAAAGCCATTGCCTTTTTGCCTGCTCCTCTTGTTTTCTCAGTCCCTGAAAAGCTTATGTAAAATGGCTCGTGAAAAGTTATGGTATAAAAGGTAGTTTTTGCATTTCATGGTACAGGGAACAATCATACTCTGCATCCTTTCATGGCAATACAAGAAAACTGGTCTTCCTATTCCTCACGTGCACTCCACCTAGAGTGTTCTCTTTCCGCTTAATTTAATAGAGAGAAAAAAAAAATATGCAAGTGCTATAACTTTCATAAGTATTCACTTGTATATTATAACTTTTTTCTTTCACTTTACAGAATAAAATGGATTATTTGAGTGTCATTTTTTATGAATCATCATATGTGGATTTTTTTTTATTAATTTCCTGTCCAACGTTGATTTTTTTTTTTTTGAAATTTTGAAATTTTGATTTTTTTTTTTTTACAAGGCTAGTGAGGGTCACTTATGACCCTCATCGGCCGTTGCCTAGATTAGGTGAGGGCCACGTCGCCCTTGGCTGCGAAGGCCCTCGCCTAATGGGGCCATAAAGGCAACCTTGCCTGTAGCCACCCATATTTGGCAAGGGCCTTCACGGCTAAAGGCAAGGTGGCCCTTAGGCAAGGATCGTCAACCCTAGAAAATGGCAAAAGAAAAATAAAAAATTCAAAAAATAAATTTAAATTTAAAAGATATTAAAAAAATATTTTTAAACTATTCACGTTAGCACTACAAAGCCATGTAGGATGACTGGCTTTCTTGTTGGATTTTCTTGCGATGCAAATCACAAAGTGATCGATTTATCAAATTTATGGCATTCAAGTGAGGAAAAAAAAAGTTATCACATTTAAATGAGCGGCGTACAAAAGTTATAGTACGTGTGTTGAATTTTAAATTTTTTGGCACTAAATGTAGTTATCAAACAAGCCGAAATTCTTCTACAAGTCCAATCATCCACCAGCTCATGCTCGTCTAAGAATTAGTGATTTGATCTGGTCCAATCCAAAAAGGCCCCCAAACCATTACCCATTTCCGGGTCCGACCAAAGCTTCATTATTTCTTTGGCAGGAGTAGACTTAGGGTGTGCATGGAAACGTTTCTTAGAAACAATTCTGTACGGATTTTGTTCCCGGGAACAAAAAAAGAACCGAAACGCGTTTGGTTGCGTTTCTGTTCTTTTCTTGTTTTTTTTGTTTCTGGAACGAAATAAGAACAAAAAAAAGAAACAACAATTTGTTGTTTCTTGCTCCAGAAACAAAAACTAAGGAAACGTTTCTTCTCTCTCTTCTTCTTCTTTTCTTCTTTTCTTCTTCTTTTTTTTCTTCTTTTTTCTTTCGCCGGTCGCCGGCCTCGGCCATGGCCGGCGACCGACCGTCGAGGCTCGGCCTCGCCGAATCTGGGTGAGCCCGAGCTCGCCCAGCCAAGGCGAGGCCAAGCCTCGCCCAACCACGGCGAGGCTCGGCCTCGCCGAGGGCCGGCGAGCCTCGCCATGGCTGGGCGAGGCTGCCGGCCTCGTCGGCCGGTCGCCGGAGGCCGGTGACAGGCCGAAAAAAGAAAAAATAAAAAAGAAAGGAAAAAAATGAAAAATAAAATAAAAATGTTTAAAAAATTAAAAGAAACAAAAAAAGAATAAAATTTACCAAACGTGTTTCTGTTCATTTTTTATTCCCGGACCAAATGTTACCAAACGCGTTTTTTTGTTCAAAAATTATTCCCCGGAACAGAAACACTTTTTTTTTGTTTCTGTTCCCTAGAACAAAAAAAGAACAGAAACGTTACCATTCGCACCCTTAAGTACTTACCGACCGGGCAGCCAAACGCGCTGGTTTTTTGTCTCGTTGTGCACATCTGACGAGGTGTGAAATCATACGAAAGCGGAAAGTGCCGAAGTAGCATGCATCATTTTCCAGGAAAATCACCAGATTTTTCCCGGAAAATATTGCATGCGTCAGTCACAAGCTTCTCCCCTCTCTCTCTCTCTCTCTCTCTCTCTCTCTCTCTCTGTGTGACACGCACGTGTGCGTATCCACGACGGCGACGACAACGACCAGTCCAAACTTTGCGAGGAGACTTGAGTTGGTGAGAGACAAGTTTGATCCCCACCGCGTCTAGACAAAAGAGAGCGACCAATTGATGGCGCTTCTTCCGCTGAAGAATGTCAACCTTAGGAGAATATCTTAATAATGTGATTGAAAATGTCCTTTTATAGCCTACACTTTGGATTTTTATCCCCACACCTTCTAACTGGATAGGGGTGCAATTTCAATTTTCAACAAATTGGGGGACTTTGTCGAAATATTTTCGCGTCCCCTATTGCACGCCGCGGGAGCGCGTAGGAGGATAAGCTTGAACTCCAAGAAAGCCTTTGGCATTGATCCCACTATTTACTTTTTTGGTCTGCCGTTGACCCCCTTCGCTGGCTTAGGTTTGGAAATCTTTGAACGTAATCAGTCTACTTCCAAGAAAGTTCTCCTCTCTGTCTCTCTCTCTGTCTCTTCAATTTTGGTTTTGAAATTATTCCTCCTTATAATATAGGAAAATAGTTTACGGTGTTGATGAATTATATGCGTACAATCCCATCACCTATAGTTAAATTTATAATTTTTAAGGAATTTTTAGCTTCATGAAACACTGAATTTTTGTTTAAAGTATGTCATAAAGATCTAGCAAAGTAGAATTGTAAAATAGTGTTATCATAATTTTACATCAATAGTGTTAGAAAAGATATTTTATATATCAAATGAGGTAGCAATAATTGTAATAAGCATCCGTTAGTCTTAGTCATTCCGATACATAACTTTTCGCGGAAGTGCGCATGAGGTCACTTTTCTTGGAAATGCATGTGCCTTTCACGACATTTATGCAAAATCCAATGATTACAAAGGTCGTTCACTTTGAGTTCCGAGGTCGTTGGTAAACTGTCTTCTGTCTCATTCCTTTCTCGGCTACTCTCTGTCGGCAACCCATAGGGCTCCCAAGATTCCAGACACTTTCCCTGTTTCTTGTAAGCTTCACAGAAGAACAGAGAGGTCGCGTCCATGGCGAAGAGAGCTTCGGCCTCCTCTTCTTCAGGTCAACCAAGTGAACCCAAGAGGCAGCGCGTCGCTCCAACCGAGTAAGTTCGATGATGGTGTTGGTTTTTAGCTTTACTTGAGGGAAATTCGGTGAAGGGTTCTCGAGTTGGAGGTTCTTGAAATGAGTAGTACGGCGAAGCGTGCGTTGAAGTACGACATCGATTAGCTTTTGCCTCGTGATCTTTCCGAATCGCTTTCGTTTGGTTTCTTTTTTGTGGGTTTGTGCTGTGGCTTCAATGCGAAGTACTAAAGACCCCAAACGTTGTTGTCTTGAATCTTTTCTGCGATTTCGCGTTGGCCAATCCCAGTACTTCCTCCTATTTCCAATTGAACTCTGTTAAGGTTTTTACCTAGCAAGTGAGCTGTTATTGTCATCGGGTTGCTTAGCTATGCTAAATCATCCTATCTTGCTTGTATTTTGTGCTGATCTTCACACAGTCAAGCATGGAATGGGTCTGAGGGGAATCTCGTGCCGGGAAGCTGTCCAACAGAGGAGGAGGATGTCCAGAGAGAGGTAAGATGAGCAAAGCAGCAAACTTGGACATACCAAATGCAGTTTCCATTGTATTTCAATTGCTGATCTCTTTGACTAGAAGAGGTTGGATGCATATCTGACCTTCCAGTCAGTTTCCTGATAGAAATCCACATTAGAAATTGCTGTGAGATATATCGAAGAGTATCGTTTGATTGGTAAAAATGACCTGAGACTGTTCTAAGCTTTTCCTGTGACACTAAGCACATGATCTAGGTTTTTCATGTCGTTTTGTACAGATGGATCATGAAAAGACACAAATTTTCAGTGTGGTGCCCTGGACATAATCTCCTTGAATCTTGGAAAACGTTGTCTATGACAATTTCAATTTGCATGTAGAAGGATTGAATGTGATTAATACATCACAGATTTTTCTTGCAATGTAATTCTTCGCTATTGCTCTTTGCTGGACAGTGCGGAGAAGAACTGGAACCTGCAAAATCTCACTCAGCCCAATACTGTCAAAGGTGAATATATTTCATATGGTTTGTTGGTAGTATCTTTTCCACAACAATGGATTCCTCTAGTAGAATTTCCATGTGCATTGTTTCACCAGCTAAAAATGTCATCAAGTGTCATATGCCATCAATCCATGATTCTGTTCGGCAAAGTGTTATACTTGCACATACCCTTTTCTGTTAAACACTAAAAGGACGGTCCATTTGGAGATAGCTGCTAATTAACTTTACGTGCTTCTGTAAGTACCGGATAGACCAGCTTTACATTGACTTTTCTGTGGCACCTTAGATTAAGGGAATGAATTTGATAAGTCTGATATCTTCATTTCAAACGGTAATTAGGTTGGATATTCATTTGTGCAAGTAACTAATATTTCCACATAGTTATGTGTCTCTTGTTACGAATAAATCCACAGAAAAACGGTTTTTCATGGTGTCAATTTTCATGGTGTAGTTGCACTGGGAATGCTCTCAAAGATATAGTACAACGGATGCATTCAATGGAGAATTCTTTGCAGAAACTGGTAAGAAAAACAGAGTTTATAAAATTTCCACTTTTCTCAAACATGTCTCCATCAACACTTCAGATATGAGTTGTTTTTCTGCATGTCGTGAAGTGACTGGATGAACTTATTGACCAACGGATCCATTGCTAGCTAATTGATTTATGCCGATTGTCTGAATGGCATTTGTTGAGCATGAACTTTGCACAATTATTTCCTTTTATGAGCAAATATTTATTTTATTGAACAACCTGTGGAAAGAAAAACATGGGAGGGCTACATCCCATACAAGTTTACTACAGCATAATGTTTCACATATACAGCTGACATTGAGATGCGGAACCTTCCCATGGATGTGAACTATTGGTGGTTGACTGTTATGCCTTGAGTAACTTTCATCATTAAGCGATGGCCCTTCCACTTGGCACTGTCTAATTACTAAGGCAAACTTTCCTGCACGATTGGAAGAACAGAGATCCTTTTGAACGACCTGTTAGAAAGCCTTATATCTCGAAATTAATTCATCAAGTTGACTTTCAAGTTAATGGCACCACACAACAAATGACAACATGACATCATAGTCTCATGCATCTACACTTCCAGTACCAACAACAAAATGCTACCCAGAAAAACAAGATGCAAACTCAAAAGCATGCCACCAGATTGCAGCAAAGTAAGTCAACATGAACTTCCGATTTCTACATAAACACTTAACATCAGCAGTAATTGTCTTACTTCTTTCCTGAATCATAGTTTCTAAAGAGACTTTTACGGGGGGCAAAAAAAAAAACTGCATCAAGGACACAAGAAGCTAGTGGGGACACCTGTTCACGCTTCACTATTACATTTCAATTCCTGATCTCTTTGATTAGAAGCAGTTGGATGCATTCCTGACCTTCCCGTCAATTTCTGGAAAGAAATCCGCTTGAGAAATTGCTGTGGGATGTATAGAAAATTATTGTTTGAGTGCTAAAAATGACCCACTGAATGTTCTAGGCTTTTCCTGCGAAGCAATTGCACTAAGAACATGCTTTAGGCTTTTCATGTCGTTTTGGACAGTATGGATCACAAAAAGATACAAATTTTCAATGAAGTACCCAGGACATAACTGTCGCCTTGAATCCTGGAAAATGTGGTCTGTCACAAAACTGATTAGAGAACCCGCAGCAAGTAGAAAGAGAGAAAGAAGGAAGAGAGAAGAAATAGAGAGGAGGAGAAAGAGAACGTAAAAGAAAGAAAGAGAGGGCTGTGGTTTTCTGTAATCACAGAAACCCTACACCCATTGTATTTATATTGAATATAAATTGTATATAACAATAATATTCTTATGTAAGTAAAAGAGGAAATAAAACTCTGATAATTAAGGAAACTTAACATGGTCAATGACCCTTTGAATGCAGGAGGAAAATGAAGATACTTGTGATGTGAAAATTGAATGTGATCTATGTGACAGATGAATTTTACTTATGTAGTTCTTCACTATTGCTTCTTTGCTGGACAGGTTAGAGAAGAGCTGGAGCGTGTTAAATCTGAATTGGCTGCATTTTTTCAAAGGTGAATATATTTCATTTGGTTTGTTGGCAGTAGCCTATCTGCATGTACCTATTTCTGTTAATCACTGAAAGGATGGTGCATTTGGAGATAGCTGCTAATCAACATTACTTGCTTCTGCTATCAATGTACTGGATAAATTTGTATTCCAGCTTTACGTTGACTTTTCTATGTCACGTCAGATCTGACATGGAATGCATTTGATGAGTCTAATATCTATGGTTTTATACAGTAATTAGATCTGACATTTATTTGTACAATTTACTTAAATGTTAATGGTTATTAGTCTATTTGTTACAAAGAAGTCAACGAGACAGTAGTCGTTCACGATGTCAATTTTTATGGTGTAGTTGCTTCTGGAATGCTCTCAAAGACATATTGCCACAGATGCACTCAGAGAATGATTTTCAGAGATTGGTAAGATAACCAGAGTTTATAAAATTTCCACTTTGTCTCAGACATATTTATATCAGCACTTTAGATATGAGTTGTTTATCTGCATGTCCTGAAGTGATCGAATGAATTTCTAATTGATTTATTCCATCAGTTTTAACAGCATTATCAAGCACGAACTTTGCACAATCTCCTTTTTCTATAAATAAATATTCATCTTTTGCACAACCTGTGGAAAGAAAAACATGGGCAGGCCTACTTTCTATACAAGCCATTACAGCATATTGTCCCAGATATGCAGCTGAAAATAAGGTGTCAAACCTTCTCGTCGATCTGAACTATTGGGGAATATTAGTCTGTTATTCCTAGAATAACATTTATCCATTGAGTGACGGCCCTTCCACTCGGCACTGTCCACTCACTAAGTCCAATTTGCGTCCCTGCTCGACAGGAAGAATGGGAGATCGATCCTTTTGAACAACCTGCTATAATAACAAAGCCTTATTTCTTGAAATAGGAGATCCTTCTATGCAACCTATCATGACTCTAAAGTGGTGTTTTGTCATATTAGGCTAAAACCATACAAGCCTAAGCCAGGTCACTTTGTTCTTCCAATTCCTCACTAGCTTCCAAGCCTCCTTTATAGAGAAAGAGCCCCTAGATGATCCAGTAAATACCAAATTGTCTGCAGAGCCAAAGTTTGGAGCAATCAATCCACACAAAGCCATCTGAGTTTCAAGCAGATCATCGGACCTTGCTGGAGGCCATCTCCATTCATTTTCCACAACAAAATTTTCATCTGTGGCTTTATCACCTAAAGCTGAATCATAACCATTCTAAAGCATATGAAATTTTTTTCATGGACACGGAATGGAAGGGGAATATGAGAATGCTTAGGATTGTTCATACAAGTTTTGTAAACAACTGTTGTTTGGTAAAAGACTGATTTTAAATGTGCATGAAGAACTTAGCTCAATAAGGTGTTCAATAAGTTCTTTTTAAAAAGGAACAACAGAATAGGTTTTTCAACTCCTTTTGATGGAATGGGCTGGTTTTGTATCCCTCCTGCTTCATTTTTCTGATGTCTCCAACTTTGGCAATTCTGCTGTTGGTGGTGTTGAACAGAAGGAAGCAGTGGAGTCTGCAAACAGTCACTCTCCCTACCTTGGAAGGTATGAATGCACTTCTTCTGTGATGCCGTTGAAAAGGGCTTTCTGTGTAGCATTGATCAGTTATGCATTGTTGATGTTTTGGGAATAATTGTCCGACCCACCACTACCATCCCACAACACAACAAGAAGTCAGAGCTCAATGAGTGTAAGGCCACAAGGACTCATCGTGCACTACAGTGTCCATGCTCCAATTTAGAATATAACATTTGTAGCTAAAGAGCGGTGGAGCGTTTTCTTTTATTTTATCTCTTGGGACGAATCTGTTTATCCTTGTAGTGTCCCCGGCAGTAAGACTTTTCCAAGTGAGATGTTTGGTAGTTTGTCTATCTTTATCGGTACTTATTGTATCTGTTCCTATTAATAATGGTTGTTTTCCGGTGGGAATGTAGGGGTAATGCTAATTCTACAGCAAACAATGGAGCGAGAAACTTACAGCTTCAACTTCAAACCAAACTGGCACTTCCTCTATTTACTGGAAAGAAAATAAAAGGAGAGGAGGGTGCTCGCATTTACGTAGCCTTGATTGATGCGAGCACAAGGGATACTGTTACATCAGGCCCAGAATCCTCCATTAAGTTGGATATTATTGTGCTTGAAGGCGACTTCGACAAGGACGATCAGGATAACTGGGCTCAAGAAGAGTTTGAGAAGTACGTGGCTAAAGAACGTGCAGGAAAGGGGCCGCTTCTGACAGGAGATCTCCATGTGACGCTCAAGGGAGGTGTTGGGGAGCTGGGTGATCTGACATTTACTGACAATTCCAGCTGGAATAGGAGTAAAAGATTCAGGATAGGTCTTAAGGTGGCATCGGGTTATTGTGGGAATACACGAATCCGAGAAGCAGTAACAGACGCCTTCCGAGTCAGGGAACATAGAGGAGAATGTAGGTCCTTCATAGTCTTTTTAAAAAACATAAAACTTGTCCATAAACATGGTTCTGGACATCCATAGTCTTCAATTTGTCGATCGAGTGCTTCATTTCATTCTGACATTATTATGAACAACGAAAACTCTGATAAATGAGAAACATCGGCTTCTTGGTTATTAGAAAATGTTGAAACTTTGGATGGGAGAGATTTTGCACGCCTTTCAGAAGTTTGCTTCAACTCATTAATCTAACAGTGACTGGAATCTTACTGCATATGTTCTCTTTGTTCTACAGTATACAAGAAACATTATCCACCAACATCTGACGATGAGGTCTGGAGGTTGGAGAAGATTGCCAAAAATGGGAAGTCTCTCCAAAAACTGAGTGATGCTGGAATATATAAAGTGGAGGACTTTCTACTGCAACTGTTTACGGACTCCGCCAAACTGAAAGAGGTAAGCACTTAATGATTCTCAATTAGGATTTGATTGACCACCCAGTATGTAAGTCCTGTGCATTCCCTCATCATAGATTCTTGGAAAGAGTATGACATTAACGAGCTGGGATATCCTCGTACATCATGCAATGACTTGCAAAACAAATTGGAAACTTTATTTGTACTATCTTGATGGCACGAGGAGGCATGGTGCTGTATTCAACGCTGATGGTCAACTGATCGGCCTAATCAAAGACAGAGTATATTTTGCTACTCGTCGACTTTCTGCCCAAGAGAAGGTAAGTAACTTATCCTACTGATTTTTGTCAAGCCAGTTCATGTGCAACGCACCATCATAGTGAATTCATATAATTTGTCTTGCAAAATTTATGTAATCAGTAATTTGCTGTTTACTTGTATCTGTGAGACTTCATAGGCATTAGAACTGATCAGAGATGGAAACTTGAAGGGAGGAGTTGGTTGGACATCTAGTTGAATTTTCTTTTTTGATCAGTAAAAGTAATATGAAGTGCCCGTGGAGAGAACAAAAAGATAAATCTAGATGCTTTGTTTAGATCCATAATTGAGACTAGTGTTTTGAGCGTTCGCTCTTTGCAATGCAATGTTAAGGATAGTGACCTTGACCTTGTAAATCTAAGTGGCTAACTGTACTCCGTAGTTAAAATTATACAAGAAAAAAGCCTGAGTAAGTTAGAGAGCACTTTCAGCAGTTGATTCAGTGTCATCCACGAAAATCCGAGGCACTCATCATTAAATTGTAGTTTTAACGATTAACACATTCACATTGCAACTATTACTTTCCAAGTTTAAACTATGAAGATCTTAATTACTTGCACAACACAAGTTGATGCACGTTTTATTTCTCCACCGGTCCTTTCTTAACTTTGCACCTTTATGCTGTGGACCCTTGCCTTGATTGAACTCTCCATTACAAGTTTCGAGCACCTGACCTTCTTGTGGTGGAGAAATGGGTGGCTATAGGCGTAAAGTGAACTGAATTCTTCCAATGTGTTTTCTGTTCTTCTTTCTCTGTGCTGCACTTATGTACTTACTCTGAATACAAGTTCATCCATTGGAATGCAACATTACTTGCTGAAAAAAGAAATTGTCACTCGAAATCAGAGCGTGTACCTTCAATAGTGGAGATAAATGCTTCCTAAATACTTCCATTAGTCCAGCTTGAGGGATATACTGAGTATTTTCCTTACAGGAACATGGAGATGCAATCGTCAAAAAGGCCTTGGATAACTGGAATGATGTTAGGAAGTTCAATGGTGAGACCTTTTCTGGTCCAATGGAGAAAAAGAACTCAGGCTGTTTTCCATCTCAAGTCTTTGAAGGAGAAATTGAAAACCTCATCCCTGTTCAACGTAATTTGGCTCCACAATTCTGTGTCACTCCAGTTGGTCTGGAAGCTCCTCTGTTTAGTGCGATCTCCAATGCTGAAGGTATGTGCTCTAAAACACAAAACTATCTCTCCCTTTAAGCACATACAAAGATATGGCCTGTGAAATAACAATGAAAATAGGACTTTCCACTTGATTGTTAAGCTTGTGTTCCTGATCCTTATGATTTGAGTTTCACATAATACCAAGACGATTCCTTGTCAAGCTACCCTTCAAATGAACTTGCATCCAAAGAGTTTTTACTAATTTGCCCCGTCATTGGCACTGACCCATTAGTAATATGTAGAGGATTCTCTTCTGTAAGTTAGGCTTTAATGTGTCTTTAGATGCAACCGAAAATGCTCAGAAATAGCTTTTACTGATGACGAACAAATAATAGGGGTAGGTTTGTGCAGGTCTCTACCAAAGGCATTAATCTAGTAGATATTAGTGCAAAGGCAAAAGGGCAATAGTCGAGTACTTCATATTATTCAATTTAAGAAATGCAACTTCAATTTGGACACAAATTAAGTATCAAAATGACTTATAAGGACATACAATATGGAGAACAGTCAATATCCAATGCTAATTGTACCCGAAAACATATATTCTGTAAGCTGTGATTGTTGCAAAATGAGCCTCATTTAATACACTCTATCCGTTAGGCCATATGTGCATGTACATGCGTACGTATGTATCTATGGGCTCTGTCCAAGCAAATTAAAAGGCAACTAAAAAAATTAGTTGGTAACAGGTACGTTCTTGAGTGGAGGATTGGGGGAAGGGGAGGCAGATACTCATGAACACTTTGGTGATGCTAAGTGGATATTGACAAGATAATGATATCACTAGGTAGACATGAATAGATGGAATAAGCACACAGCAATGTATTTATATGTGCATTTTCATCAAATGGTGACTGGAAGATCATACATTAGAAAAGAAGGTTGGTCGGAAAAACTTATAAGTCAGAAATTGAAAAGGGCCTTGTCAATTGAAGCACTTAAAGATAACAAAGACTAGTGGCAAGAAAACTTACGAGATGTGCAGGGTAAGGAAAAAAATTAAGTAGCACTCCTCGTTATGCTAAAAGCTCATAACCGTTCATTCTAAAATTCTTTATAAGAATGTAGATCTGTGCTCACATCGGCCTTTGTTTACTAACCACACTCATGTTTTTGTTCTTTCTCCAGGACATAATGGTGCAACTGCTTTGGCATTGCCAGTACAGTTGCCAAATACCAATTCAGGGAATGCCATGAAGTTTTCAGTTAATGAAAGTATTTGTCTAACTGCGCAGCAGCTCATATCTACAGACCCCTCGAATGTTCTAATTCCTCAGGGAGACAATGACATCCCTACTGTCAGATTGCCAATACAGCCACATGGTAACAATTTCCAGTATGCCATGCATAACCATATGATCCATTCTCCGAGCCAAATTGACTATACAGTGAATGAGAATGTTCCCCCCTCTGAACCACCCTCTGCTGCTATATCAATCTTCCAATCTAGCAGTACACGTCCTCCTCCAGTAGGCAATCACGCCATGGAAGACTTGCAGCCAACCGTTTCAGAAGAGAATTTGGATTATCTGTTGGCTTTTTTCAGTCAGAGCCCACCAAATGATGGCGGTTCTGTTAGAGGTACCAGCAAAGGTGTTACCGGCTGGCTCAAGATAAAGGCAGTGATGCAGTGGGGTTTCTTCATCAGGAAGATCGTCACGAAGAGACGTGACATAATTGTGCAGCCACCAATTGAAGTCCAGGCTTGATTTGACTCGTTCTTAATGTTGCATTAGGTAAGATGATTCTCCGTTTACCGTGTGATGGAATTGATGGGATTTTTCTTAGATGAGGGCATATTAGTTACTTAATGTTATTCATTTGTGTACAGAACAGCTTTGTTGGAACCCCTTCTCAAGCGAATACCTTTTTTATCAGCAAGTCCCTCTACTTCAGCTCTTTCAACACGTTTCTTCAAAAGTTCTTTGATTTTTCACATGTAAGGAATGCAAGGTAAATTGATCACAGAGAGTACTTGCATTCTGCACTTATAATTCATGAAAATTGACAGCACATTTATTGAGTCCTATGTATAAGGTCTTGCCTGTTTGCTGCTAGCCACAGGCAATAAAGCTATTGTTCGGACCACATACACTGTTACATCATGATGGTAATTTCCCTTGATATTTTCCGTTCATTCAGACTGTTAGTTTAATATTGATGTTGAATTACAAATCAGTAAACTGCTGAAAAAGTAGCAGAAGTATATTCGACAAGGCCATACAAAGGTTATAAATGGAGGGTTTTGCTTAGCCGAAGGTGTTTTGTGTGACAGAGACGAACTGTGTTCTATTGTCTTCCTGGCCTGCTACTCTTGTTTTCTCAGTCCTTGAAAAGCTTATCTAAAACAGCTCGTGGATAGTTTTGATGGTATAAAAGGTAGTTTTTGCATTCCATGGTACAGAGAACAATCATACTCTGCATACTTTCATGGCAATACAACAAAACTGGTCTTCCTATTCCTCAATTGCACTCAACCTGGAATGTTCTTTTTCCACTGTATTCAACATATGCTTTTATGATTAATTCACTGAAAACAGATCTGAGAAAATTTACTTGAGTTCGATTTGACCTCTGATATTAGTCATGATTCTATCCGGCCAAAAGAAAGTTAGTCATGTTCAGTATTTGTGGTGAAATGTGTCCTCCTAAGTTGACAAGCCACTTTCTTCAATTTTGGTCTTTCTTCTCTGTTTTAGGCCATTTCCAACTTCATTTTTTTCATTATTTTCTTTTCCATTGAGAAATTGCTAAATTAAGTAATAACCCTCTCCTAAATCGACACCTATCCACTTCTTTTTTAGCCTCTTCTTTCCAGCTCTCATCAATTTTTCGTAGTTTTCTTTCCTTTTTCCATTTCCTATTATTATTTATTTTTCACATCCTACTAAACATACATGATTTCAACATTCAAATGCAAGTTTCGCTAGTAGAATACGCCATGTGAACCCTTCAACCCAAAGTATATATAATCCAAACCAAACAGTTAGTTCTCTTACACATGAAAATAATAAACATATACAGATGAAGCAAAAGCATGGCACTGTCGAGTAGGTCTCAGACCTTGCAGCAATACCATGAAGACAGTTACCACCAGATACAGACCATGGGTCAGCATCTTTCGGTCGATTCTATCTAACTCAATAGATACATAGTTACCTTCTACTCCATTTTTCTCTCTGACAAATGCCCGCCTAGCAGAAACAGCACATGGCAAGTATAAATTAAGACTCTCCAAGAAGGGTGGAGCCAAAAAGCTTCAGTCAGAAAGCCCACACGCATTGCTTCTCACACCAATGTCTGCAGCTTTAAGTATTAGACGTCCACCCACACGAGCAACAGAAGCATAACCACCACAAATTCACAAACAAACTGCCATGCTGAATCAGAGATTTCATCTTCATCCTCATTCAGTATGTAGACCAGGGCCCGCTTTCTTGCAGCCAAAACACAAGTCACACCTCTACTTTCTGTTGCCAAAAAAACATCAATTTGATTTCACTCCAATGTTCCTTTAGTACGATATAAGCAAAAGTACACTGCTTGCATTGCGCTAAAACACAGGAGGGAAGCAATGCTCGTGAAACTAAAGAGGCTATGGTATGCATGTGAACTATGAATGCTCTACAGTATCTTGCTATAGTAGATACCGTGTAGTATCTCCATCATCATGAACATGTACACACCAGTTCTCAGTAAGACTGCATTGCACCTACCATAAGAAGATATTATTTTTTTTGCATTTGTCTTGCTACTAAAGATTCATCTTTTTCATACCTACGCCTCTCAATTGATTTAAAATTAGGGGAAAACCCAATACTTTAGTGTTTTCCTTCTTCATCTGAAAAAATGGTTCTTCTTGGGAGCATAAATTTGCACTCTTCAAACCGTAGGAACAAACGTGAAGTGGTCCACTAAAGAGGCACAACGTACCCATGCCAGTCATATGTTAACATAAGAGTAGGTTAAGTGGAAATGTAGTTAAAAGCATAGACATGATTAATTCAGTTCCACCAGCCAGCCAACGAGATAAATTCGTAACCAACACTGGCAAGTTTATCAGAAACTGACACAGAAAGAAATTAGTATGCACAATTATAAGTTTCATAACATCCAAAACTGCAAATGGACATGGTAAGAAGCTCAGGGAAAAGAAAAATTCAGAACTATACTATTGAGGGCATGGCGATGTTTCCTTAGCACGACTATACATTTAGGAAAAGCTAAGAGAAGGAGAACGAGATAGGGCCCACGCCTCAAAGAGCTAGATTGTCCACAGCCTCTGCCAGTTGAAGCGTCAAAGCGCGACCGCCTTCGAAGTCCTCCGTGACCATCGCCGGTGAATCCTTGTCTGGATTGCACTTCGCCATCTTCACCTGCCAATCGGAAGAAATCGAGCGAGAACCCCACGACGGTGACGTCGGAGCTGGACCCGAGGAGCCGGCGGTTCGTCGAACTGGAATCGGAATGGAAGCACGCGCCACGATCCTCCGCCGTCGGTCTCCGTAGATGAAGAGCTCCGGCGCGCAGCCGATGATGTGGCCGCACCGGCCGCCGGGAGCGTCGGACGGAAAACGATCGCAAAAGAGGAAGGGGGCAGGAGAGGGAGGGATTTGATTGATGGACGGGCCGGGCCGGTTCGGACCGATTGGGCCACATGTCGGGCTTAACTTGTTCTCCGGGTTTCACAACGGGCCACAACTGGCTCAAATGGGCCGGGCTGGGTCGAATTTGTGCTAAACTTCACTTACATGAGGGATGCGTGCATGTCAATGAAATCTTCCTACCGTATCAATCATTAGTTCTTTTACAACAATCGCGGCTTACAAAATATATCTTTTCTATGTGTAATTACCATCAAATATGGACTGTTTTGCACCTTGCATGTCCTTATAAGTCATTCTGATAATTTCAACTCTTAAATTTTTCGTGTCCAAATTAAAGTTACATCTCTTAAACCAAACCCTCATAAAATTTAAGTACTCGATCATCGCCCTTATGCCTTTGTACTAATAATCTCTTAGTGCTTTTGGTAGTGATCTATAATAACCTACTCCTCTTAATTGTTTGTCATCAGTAAAAACTATTTCTAAGCTAGGATTATGAACTTGATTTAGTCAGTTAGACTACTCCACGTACATCGTGAGATCAGAAAATTTAATTCAGAAAATGTCAAGTTAGAAAATATTGTTTTATTAAGGAGCAAACTTGGGGTGGGGGCAATTAATTTGGTAATTATCATGCTTTCAATTTTAAAGAATAATTGAACAAATTTGTTTGATATCACCACATATTTTAAGAAATATCAGAATATCTTCCTTGAATCGAAATAGGAAATAGGATTTTTTTTTTTTTTGGTAATCTTGCAAGACAACCCTAAACTAGTAAATATAAATTCAAGGGGGCTTCGCACAGTTCAAAATTGGAAAAAAAAAAAAGAAAAAAGAAAAATCGTGAGAGAGGAGATAGAGCAGGGCAGAGAAGACAAGAAGCAAACATGCTCCTTCTTGTTGCCGCTAACCGACCTTGTTGGAGATATGATTGAAAGATCATTATCACGACTTCGAATTACGGTTTGATTGATTCACCCAATCCGTGAATGGTTTAGTGAATGGGAAATTAGTGATCTTTATCTATAGGAAATGATCTTTGATCTTTATCTATAGGAAATGATCTTTGTACATTATTTCCTATTTTTCTTTTTCTGTTCTTATGCTATAAATACATCAGTGTACTTGTATGCAAAGAACAGATTACTACAATGCATTCTACTTCCAATATCTTTCGCTTCTGTCAGATTCCTTTGAAGAAGAATAAAGAAGATGCTAGAGGCAGGACCGACATGGCTGAGCTCAAGCTCCCATCCTTCTACAAAGCCCTCATTGCAGAGTTAGCAGCCACTCTCCTCTTCAGATGAAACATTATGTTGGAAAATATAGCTTCGAATCGGATAGAAGAATGAAAATGGATCTTTTAAAGTACTCAAGTAAAATTTTGAGGCGTGATATCACTTTCTTTAAAGAATTATTTGCCCCACAAAGTTGCTAATGATCATCGGCAAATATCCTCCAGCATACAACAAAATCTCAAAATTGAGAATACTAGATAACACTCATAATATTTCTTTAGGATCTCTCTAGGAAACAATTGAAAAGATAACTGTAGTCTTTTTTTAGAGAGAAGTCTCGAAAATGATCACACTCTCATTCTTCCAAAACTGACATGTATATATATAAAACAGTCTTAAAAACTGTAGGGCAACTCTTCGTGAAAAGTTGTGAAAATGAACAAACATATTCTTTCAAAAATTGTTCAGATGAACAAAGGTGTCCATTTTATGACCTTCACCAAAAAAAAAAAAAAAACAAGGCATCCATTCAAAAGAAGTTGAAAGAATAAACAACTGCAACCCTTCAGAAAAATTCGGAATAATAATAATAATTAAAAAATCAATTTTTTTTTTTGTAATAATTTCCAAAAATTCTCAAAAAAAAAACCTTTTGAATTGATTAAAATTAATAAGATAACTGTATGAAAGAAAAAAATAAAATAACAAAAGGGTTAGTGCTAATTAAACCGCGGGCACGCAAAGTGCGCCAAATAATCGCACACCCGCACGCGAGTATGGTGAGCTCTAGCTCACACCCAATTATTCATTTAGGTACATAAAGTAAATCTCACACTTATTAATTGACATACTTTCTCTCACTTTTTCTTCGTGAGACAAGGAAAATGCACTCTTTTTGCTTTAACAAACAAACTTCCAACACATTATAGTGTCTTGACCGAGGGCTAAATCACTATGGTGCTGCGTTGGTGGACTCAACACTCCATCGAGACCATAGGATTGACAGAAAAAATATATGAGAAAATATTCAGCCATGCATCATCCCATTCATTGCTCGCCATGCGGTTATGCTGTTTTACGCGTTTTTTCTGTGTCTTTTGCTGGCCATCGACAAGCGGATAGCGACGTCACTGGCCAGCCATGGACAACGACGTCACCGGTTATGGACGAGCTAAGCTCGCAAGCGACATCGACACTCGTCCAGCCTGATCTAGTCGGTGCTTGGAGACTGAGGTGGGCAAGGCCAGATATGGCGCAGCGGCTCACGAGTGACGCTGATGCTCACTCATGGCTATCCGAAGATTGGACTTTTTTTTTTTTTTTTTGATGACCAAGAAAATCTGCGCACCGTACCAACATGGACAGCCTCGGTAGGCCCGGGGTGATGGGAGGTAAACCCTGGGGCCCCACGGGAGGACCCACCACCCCCGTGGAATGGGTAAGACGCCAAGTGTCGGAGACTAGACTTATTTTCTGCAAAAATTGAGCATTTTTAGATGTTTCAAGGCCATAAGTAATTCTCGGACCTTTGGGTGGTACTTATCGGGCCCATGGACCAGCACTTTCGTAAATTTCATAACTAGACGGGCTTCTTGGCCCAAGTGAGTTTAGCCGCTATTTCTGAGGGAGCAATTTCTAACAAAGGGATGAAACTCACATCGCACTGTTACTAAGGTAAAGTTATTTTGCTATAATATTGGATGGACTTTCAAGTTGGTGTTACTTTGGATATCCACACCGAAAATGATTATGTAGGTTATTTATTTCAAATATTTTATTGGTATGTCGGATATCATGTATCGATATTGGATTGGTGCATATTGTCTGCTTTTGTATTGAGAGATGATACGTGTTTGCTTATCGGTCCTATTTTGGGGCTTAACCACAACCGATATGATTTCTAGGGCTTAACAACAATGGACGCAATTCTCTAGGCAATGTCACCTACCCAAGTGTGATCATAGTGTTTCGATGACGTATAATATGCGAAATTACACTTTATGTGATTTGAATGCAGTACTTTTGCTATTGTGGCATGCTTCATACTTGATACAAAATTTGCATCATTCACTGCTCGATTCCATAGAAGTGGTGATTGTCACTTCCCCAGTCATGGCTTTGCTCACCTCTTTCAAGATCATTTCAGGTCGCGAATAAAAAAACTTGACTAAGTCACATAAAGAGCAATTTGGAATGGCACAATACTCTAATTTAGATTACTCTTTTTTTTTTGGGCCAAAATAATTTAAATAACTTGAAGGGCTGTTAAATGAGTCACGAAATTCTCATTTTGATTAATTCACGACACTTTAAACCTTTATTATTATATTCATTCAGTGAAAATTTTGTTGAATTATCATTTTCGTACGCTAGCTATTATTGGTTGAAGGTTTCGTCTTGTATTTTATAGGGATTGGCCGGTCATTCCCTTAATTCTGGGTTTGGATTTGGAGTGTAGCGGTATGTGTCATTCGAGTGCGCATTTTCTATGATGGAAAAGTAGTTTACCTTGAAAAGTCGACCAAAGAAAAAAGATGACTTATAAAATGTTAAAGAAATATCATCTATAGTAGCCTAAACTCTAGATTTTATCCAGCTTTAATTTTGCTTTGGCCTCGCTTGTGTTTTTTTTTTTTTCCTTTGGCCGATTGGCCTCCCATGGTTTTTTTTTTTTTTTTCAGTTCTACTCTATTCCTATTCTACACTCACTCGCAAACTTTTGCCCTGCTTCTTGTAAGGCGTGGAAGTCAAAACCCACTCCTAAAACTTGCGCATCCCCACCCCATCCTCCCCTGAGAAGAAAATGGGGATTTGAACCCCTCACCTCTCCCTTCCATGTTAGAAAGGTGGTCACTTATCACAATGGTTATTGGCCTCCCATGGTTAGCCGCTTGAAATTGTCCTTGTCTATTCACGCGAGTCGAGAGTGTATTACTAAACTTATATTATCGAAAAAGAAAAATTCATAATTTTCTCTTTTAGAAAATAGACATAATAAATAAAATATTAGACTACCTCAAAAGGTTATAAAAGGAATTCCTCCGAGCAAAATTACTAGTCATAGTCCTTGTAAGCACATCTTCTAAAGGACGATGGGTAGAATTTCAATTTTTAGTAATTTTTGGGACATTATTGAGATATTCTCACGTTACCTATCACATGTCATTCACCGTAGGATGTTGCAAGCTTAGCCATTTGATTTTTTTTTTTTTTTTTTTGGTTTTGGAGGAACCGACTTGCAGCCGATAGCCGCGTCGTAAACCCTCAGGTGACACGTAAGCAGGAGGACCCATCACCCCTTGAATCACACTTCATACACCTAGCGCCTCCCCTGGGTTTCGAACCCTTTACCTCTTGGCTGAGGATCAGCAGAGCTTGATCCAGCGGAGCCACCACAGCCGATGGTGCCATTTGATTACTCTACTTTGGTAATGGTGCAAGGGCAACGCACATTTCATTTTGCATGGAAAGGGCAACTGGCATTCGTAGTGATACACCAAAGAAGAAGGAAGTTAATTATGCTCTGCAAATATAATAAATTGTGGACTTTCGCTTATGTTGTCATGGTGTGTTACGCAACAACAAACGTTCTTCTATTTACACATTGAATTCAAATTAATCTTTCTCTCTTAAACAAGAAAAGTACCGCTTTCTCTTAATTTTCCTTCAACATAAATAAGAGGTATCTAACATAGATCACCAGCGTATTTTTTTTTCCTGAAATAAAGATGATCGAACTGATATTATATAATAATTTTTCAAATGAAGGAATTTGTTCAGCAATAGTGTAATTGATAAAAGTTGTGTTATCATAGATGTTGAGATAAATTATTCACTTGTGGATACTAGTAATCTATGAAAGAGGTTGTGACATTGGAAGGGAAAAGTATCACAAAAAAAAAGGTCATAAACCTATTATATTAATACCAATTCAGTCCTCAACTTTTTAATTAGACCAATTTGTTCTTACACATTTTCACATTTGTACCAATTCAGTCTATTCACCTCATTTAAGTCAGAAATTGCTGATGTAAATAATGGCTGATTCGTGGGTTGAAGGCAAGTGCAGCCAAATCTAGTGAGGTAGGCTATGCCTAGACAACTGGCACTCACCTTCAGCTTGGCGTGGTGGACCCTCACCTATGATGGCCATTGGAAAAAGAAAAAAGAAAAGGGCAAGGAAAAAAATAAAAATAAAAATTATTTAAAAATTCAAAAAAATCTTTTAAAATGTTATTAAAGTATTTATATCAATGCCACCCACACCATGTAGGACAATCGATGTTCACATCGGTAATTTCCGGCCTAAATTGGTCGGATGGTCTAAATTGATACCAATGTGAAAAGATTTAGAACTAAATTAGTTTAATTGAAATATCTATAATTGAATTGATAATAATGCAACAGAGTTATGATTTTTTTTGGTACTATTTTCAGATATTGGAACATATCGAATTTGTGTCTACTTTACACTTGCTATGAAGTTCATTAAATTTTATGATGAATTTTAAAAAAAACAATTATTAGAGTGTGATAAGAAATCGTTTTTAATATTGATAATGATTATTATTCTTGTAAGTGTGATAAGGAAATAATTAGTTAATGAAAAAATGTTTTATTATTGATAACGATTTATTTCATGAAAGTTGTTTCTCATCCAATCATTTTGTTTTTTCAAGTGTGATAAGGAATCATTTTTAGAATTTTTTTAAAATATTTATCTTTTACGAAATAAATAGAGCGAAAAATTACATGGCGGAGACAACACCGTTCCTGCTCTGGACGGTGCTGTGATCTTCCCAATTTCCTTCTCCGCGTTATGGGAACGTGTCATCCAGAGGATAAAGCTTGAACTCCACGCATACAACCGTAGCCAATCAGCCTTTGGCGTTGACAATTGCAGATCTCCACTTTAATCACTGCACAACCTTATACTAAATCCACACGCATTTTTTTTTGTTTAAACTTTCTACTGAAGTTAGTTCTCTTTATAAAGCAAGAAAATACTTTACATTATCATCGAAGAATTTTATCCCTATAATTCCACCCGTTACAATCAAATTTCCAATTTTGAGAAATTTTTAGTTTCATGAAACGCACGATTTTTATTCTTGCTCATCGTGCAAGATAAAGCGCACGCACCCATGCCTTTAATGCTAGCCACCATTTATGTAAAATCCTCTTTCAGGATATATAGGGGACAAAAGGGATATGATATGTGAACAGATGTATACTATTATTTTGCTTAAAATATATGTAAAAAATAATTTATAATCCCATTTTGATTATAAGTGATTGGTGGAATTTTTTTATCAATGGTTGAAGCTACACGTAGATGATAACAAATAGGGATAGGTGCACTACAAAAAAAATTGTAATCGAGTTATAAAATTTTTAAAACGTGCAATTAAATCATAAAATTTATCAAATTAACGTAATCAAGTCATTTTGTTAGCTCCATCAATTTGTCCAATGAAAAATGATGACATGATATTCTTTATTATTTTCTTCCCCAAATCTTACTTAAATTAGATCTAAAAGATTAACGAGGGTAATTTAAAAAAAAAAAAAACAGCGTCGCCGCCGGTGTAGCACTAGCCTGTAATACCCAAACAAATTCAGCTTGCCCCAGCGACCTCCGGAAGGAAAGAAATGTGGCACTTCAAGGAGGAACATCTTCAGCTGTTATCAGCAATGTTCATTTCTCCATTAGACTGTAGATGTTCTCCTTCATTATGTTGAGGAAGAAGGGCATTGTTTAAAGATGATCAGAAGCCTTTGGAGGGAATATATGATCACTTCAACGCAAAATTTTATCCAACAATGGGCGGTTGTGGCTGTCCATCGGCGAGGGCCTCATGGCTCTTTTTCTTTTTCAGCTTGGGTCCTTTTTTTATATATAAAATTTAGCATTTTAAATCTAATTTAAATAATATTTGAGGAAAAACATGTCTTGTAAGAGATAGAAAACAATGAAATATTTCACATCAGTATTTTCCGTCAAATTAATTGATGCAATTAACAGAATAATTTGATTGTACTAATTTGACAAATTTTATAACTTGAGTATATTTTTTGAAAAATTTAGGACTTAATTGCGCTTTTATGATAAATTTTAAGACTCATAGGTCACTTGTCCAAGATTTTTTTTTAAAAAAAAAGTACATCCAATTTTGTAAGGGTGCGGTGGCAAATTGCTAAAATGGGAGAAAATTAAAAATAAACGAAAAGAAAAAGAACTCTAACCCGCCAACTTTCGCTGAAATGTGGAAGTCACATTTCGCGGAAAATTATGTGCTGCCGACATTGCGAAAACAAACGCCCTCCGATGACTATAAAACAGTTGGAATTCGTTGATAACTGTCTACTGTCTGCTTCTTTCTCTGCTGCATTCTAAAGCAACCAAACACCAGGCATTCTCTTAATTCTCGTTAAGCTCCACAAAAGAAAAGGGAGAACCATGTCCATGCCAAAGAGACCTTTGCCCACCTCTTCTTCGGGTCAACCAAGTCAACCCAAGAGGCCCTGCTTGCCTCCAATCGAGTAAGCTCACTCCTCCATCGTAATGTTTCAATGCTCGATTCATTGTTTGATGATCGTGCTAGTTTTAGCTTTACTTGAGGGAGATTCAATGAAAGGTTCTTGAATTGAAGATTCTTCAAATGAGAAATCGAGAAGGTTTTGCCTCGTGACCGATCTAAATCGCTTTCGTTCGGCTTTCTTTGTGGGTTTGTGCTGTTGCTTTAACACGAAGTATCAAAGACCTCGAATGTTGTCGTGTCGAATCTGTTTCGTGATTTTGCATTGGCCGGTCGCAGTACTTCCACCTTATTCGAACTGAATTCTGCCAGAATCATTTGCCAAGCAAGGGAGCTGTTATCATTTTCAGCTTACTTTGCTATCCTGTTTTCTGAAATATCCTTTCTCGCTTGTACTTTTGTGTTGATCTTCTAACAGTCAAGCATGGAATGGGTCTGAGACAAATCTCGTGCTGCGTTACCTTTTGACAAAGGATGAAGTGCGGAGTGTGGTAAGATGACTCAAGTAGCCAACTTGGACATGCAAGATACAGTCCTTATTATATCTCAATTCCTGATCTCTTCAATTAGAAGCCGTTAGATGCATTTCTGACATGCCAGTCGGTTTCTGGATAGTAATCCACATGACAAATTGCCGTGAGATATATAGAGAATTATTGTTTGAGTGGTAAAAATGACCTGCTGAATGTTCTAGGCTTTTCCTGTGACGCAATTGCCCTAAGAACATGCTTTAGGCTTTTCGTGTTGTTTTGGACAGTATGGGTCACAAAAAGATACAAATTTTCAATGAAGTGCCCTGGATATAAATGTCGCCTTAAATCTTGGAGATGCAGTCAACATCAATTTGCTTGTAGAAGGAGGACAATGAAGATGCCTCTGTGATGTGGAACTTGAATGTGATGGCTACGTGATGGATGATTCTTGCAATGTAATCTTTGCTATTGTTCTTTGCGGGACAGGTCAGAGAAGAGCTGGAGCGTGCCAAATCTCACGCGGCCGAATGTCATAGGTGAATATATATCTGTGGTTCATTGGCAGTTTTCTATCTGCAAAATGATTCCTCTAGTAAATTTCCATGTATATTGTCTCACCAACTAAAAATATCATCAGATTATCATAGGCCATCAATCCATGATTCTGTTAGCCAAAGTGGAATACCTATGGATACATTTTTTGTTAATCACTGAAAAACCGGTGCATTTGTAGATAGCTGCTAATTAACTTTACTGGCTTCTTTTATAAATGTACTGGATAAATACGTATTCCATTTTCATGTTGACTTTTTTTTTTTTAATGAGTTTAGTATCTATGTTATTATACTGTAATGAGGTCTAAAATTCTTTTGAAGTAGTAACTAATATATTACATATGGATAATTCTCTATTTGTTACAAATAAGTCCACTGGACAGCAGTTGATCACGGTGTAATTTACATGTTGTAGTTGCACTGGGCATGCTGTTGAAGATATAGCACAACGGATGCACTCAATAGAAGATACTGTTCAGGAACTGGTAAGATAGACAGAGTATAAAATTACCACCTTGTCTCAGTCGTGTCCCTTCTGCTTCAATTTTTTGATGTCTCCAACTTTGGCAATCCTGCTGTTGGTGTTTTTGAACAGAAGGATGCAATCATTCACTCTCCCCACCTTGCAAGGTACGAATACATTTCCCCTGTGACGCCATTGAGAAAAACTTTATTTGTTACGAATAAGTCCACTAGACAGCAGTTGTTCACAGTTTAATTGATATGGTGTAGTTGCACTGGGCATGCTGTTGAAAATATACAACAACGGATGCACTCAATAGAGGATACTGTTCAGAAACTGGTAAGATAAACAGGGTATAAAATTACCACTTTGTCTCAGTCGTGTCCCTTCTGCTTCAATTTTTTGATATCTCCAACTTTGGCAATTCTGCTGTGGTGTTTTTGAACAGAAGGAAGCAGTGGAGCTTGCAATCATTCACTCTCCCCACCTTGCAAGGTATGAATACATTTCGCCCGTGACGCCATTGAGAAAGGCTTTCTGTGCAGGGTTGACAGGTTATGCATTGTTGATCTTTTGGGGAATAATGGTCCAACCTACCACTACCACCCTAAGCAGGCAGTCTGAGCTCAGCTAGTGTCAGGCCACAGTGACTCGGTCGTGCACCAACTGTCAATGCTCAATTTAGAACAGAATTTTTGTAGCTTGTGAGCAGCGGAGCATTTTATTTTATTTTACTTAAATTTTTAAAATTTGCATAATTAAACAAGTGAGACAATGGGTCTATTTATCGTTCTAGTTTTCTCGGCTGTAAAACCTGTCCAAGGGAGATGTTGGATGGTTTGTCTCTCTTTGTCGTTTCTTTTTCAATTTTCCCAGTTTCTATTTCTAATGGTTGTTTTCTGGAGAGAATGCAGGGCTAATGCTAACTCTACGGGAAGGAATGATGTGAGAAACTTACAGCTTCAACTTCGAACCAAACTGTCGCTTCCTCTATATACTGCAAACAAACTAGAAGGAGATGGGGGAGGAGACATTTATGTTGACTTGATCGATGCGAATACCAGGGAAGTTGTTACATCAGGCCCGGAATCCTCTATTAAGTTGGACGCCGTCGTGCTTGAAGGTGACTTTGACAAAGACGATGAGGATAACTGGACCCAAGAAGAGTTTGAGAACCACGTGGTTAAACAACGTGAAGGAAAGAGGACACTTTTGATTGGAGATCTCTTAGTGACGCTCAAAGGAGGTGTTGGGAAGCTGGGAAATCTCATGTTTACTGACAATTCCAGCTGGAATAGGAGTAAAAGTTTCAGGATAGGGCTTAAGGTGGCCTCAGGTTATTGTGGGAACGCACGAATCCGACAAGCAAAAACAGAAGCCTTTGTTGTCAGGGAACATAGAGGAGAATGTAGGTCCTTCATGGCTTGGGACATCCGTAGTCTTCGATAGTTTCATAGAGAGCATCATTTCTTCCCGAGCTTTACATCTCAAACAAAATTCTGATAAATAAGAGAAAGAGACCATCAGCTTCTTTGTAATTGGCAGATGTTGACATGCGGATCAGTTTTAGGAGAGAGTTTGCATGCCTCTTAGAAGTTTGCTTCTACTTATTAATCTAATAGTGTCCAAGACCTTACTATAAATGTTCTCTTCATTTTACAGCATACAAGAAACATTATCCACCTGCATCTGACGATGATATCTGGAGGTTGGAGAAGATCGCCAAAGATGGGAAACTTCACAAAAAACTATGTGAAGCAGGAATACATAAAGTGGAGGACTTTCTGCTGCAACTATTTATTGACTCTGAGAAACTGAGAAAGGTGAGCACTTAGTCAATGATTCTCAACCAGGGTTTGATTGACTACCAAGTATGTAATTCTTGTGTGTTCATTCATCATAGATTCTCGGAAAGAGCATCATACCGAAGAAGTGGGATATCCTTGTAGATCATGCAAAGACTTGCAAAATAGATCAGAAACTTTATTTGTACTATTCTGATGGCATGAGGAAGCATGGTGCTGTATTCAACACTAATAAGCAACTGATCGGTCTGATCAAAGACGGCATATTTAGCTACTCATCAACTTACCGCCCAAGAGAAGGTAAGTAACCAAGAAGTTCCTACTGAATTTTTTCAAGCCAGTTCATGCGCTACACACCATCGTGTTGAATTCATATAATTTGTCTAATATTATCTATATAATCAGTAATTTACTGTTTACCGCTAGCTGTGTGGCTTAACAGGTGTTGGAATTGACAAGAGATACTGAAATTGGAAAGAGTAGTTGGTTGGACATCTAGATACTTTGTTTTATTATTTGTCAGTAAAAGTAATAGGAAGTGCCTGTGGAGAAAACAAAAAGAATATGTAGATGCTGGTGATTTTTAGCTTTCGCTCTTTGCAATGCAAAGTTGAGGATGATGACCTTGTAAAGCCAAGTGGCCTTCTGTGGAGAGCATTTTCAGCAGTTGATTCGCCATCATCCATGACAATTAACACATTCACCTTGTAAAGATCTTAATTAATTTGCACAGTACATGTTGATGCGTATTTTATCTCTGTCCTTTCTCAATCAACTTTTCATCTTAACTCAGAGGTCCATTACGTCATTCAAGCACCTGACCTTTATGTGGTGGAGAAATGGGCGGCGATAGGCATGAAGTGAATTGAGTTCTTTCGATGTCTTTATTCTTCTTTCTCTGTGTTGCACTTGCATACTTAACTCTGAACACAAGTTCATCCATTGGAATGCAACAAAACTCGCTGAAAAAGGAAATTGTTGCTTGAAGTCGGAGCATGCACCTTCTATAGTGGAGATAAATACTTCCATTGGTCCAGCTTGAACGATATGAGTGTTTTCTTTCAGGAACATGGAGATACAATCATGAAAAAGGCCTTGGCTAACTTGAATGATGTTAACGAGTTCAGTGGTGAGACCTTTTCTGGTTCAATGCAGAAAAAAAGCTCAAGATCTTTTCCATCTCAAGTCTATGAAGGACAAATTGAAAATCTCACCCCAGTTCAAGGTTCTATGGCTGCAGCAATCTTCTCTGCTCCAGTTAATCCGGAAGCTCCTCTGACAAATGGGGGTGTCACTGCTGAAGGTACGTGCTCTAAAGCACAAAACTGTTTCCCTATAAGCACATACAAGGATTTGGCCTGTGAAATAACCATGAAAGTAGGATTTTCAGCTTGATTGTGGAGCTTTATCAAATAAAACCAAGGCGTTCCAGTTCCTTATGAACAGGGATCCACGTAATATGAAGATGTGTATATGTTCGGCTACCTTTCAATTGAACTTGCATCTGACAAGAATTTACATGTGGAGGGTTCCCATTTGCAAGCTAGGCTTGTGTCTCTAGATGCAACTGAAGTGCATAAATATAGTTTTATTGCAGGTCACTACCAAAAGAAGTAATTCAATAGATTATCAATGCAGAGGCAAAAAGGGCAATAATCAAAGACTTCATTTTATCAGGGTTCAATTTAGGAGATGCAACTTCAATTTGGACATGAAAGATTTGAGAGTTGAAGTATCAAAGAGACCTATAAGGAGATGTAATGTGGAGAATGGTCAATAGTTAACGCTAATTATACACAAAAAGAAATATTAAGGCTCATTCAATACACTCTATCCATTTGGCCATGTATGTATGTATGTATGCATGCATGTGTTTTCCCTTTTCAATAGCTAACCCCTGCACTAATATTGTGTGTCAAACATCCAATAGTGTCTCATTGGCTTCAAGGGATGTCAACTGTTTCCACGCTTTGAATAGCTAATACTGACAAACACCTTCACCTAGGTGATGCTATGCTAAGTGGATATTGACAAGATATTGTTATCACTAGGTAGATATAAAAAGATGTAATAAGTACAAGGCAACTTGTTTATATGTGCATTTTTATGCAGTGGTGACTGGAAGATCATATTAGAAAAGAAGGTCGGTTAGTTAAACTTCTAGTGAGAAATTGAAGCACTTAAAGACAATAGAGACCAGTGAGAGAAAAATTAAAGAGATATGTAGGATAGGAAAAAAAAAATTAATGACATTTTCCGTGATATCATAACACTAAAAGCTCATAACCATTCATTCCGGAGTTTTTTTTTTTTATAAGATTGTCGACCTGCGCTCATGTCAGCCTAGTTCACTGACCATATTGATATCCTAGTTCTTTCTCCAGGACAGTACAGTGGTGCAACTGCTTCAACATTGTCAGGACAGTCACAACATCCCAATCTTGGAAATGCCATGGGGTGTCCCGTCGATGAAAATGCTCCTCCCGCTGCATGTCGGCCCATACTTGCAGACCGCTCGAATGGTCTCTTTTCTCCAGGAATTAATGTTATTTCTACTTGCGGATTGCCAACACAGCCCCCTGATATCATTTCACAGGATGCCATGCGTAGCCAAATGACGTCGAGCCACATGGACTGTAGAGTAACTGAAAATGTCATCCCCTCGGAACGACCCTGTGCTTCAACATCAAGCTTCCAATCTGGTAGCTCACTTGCTCATCTTGAAGGCAATCACACGACTAAAGATTTTCATACAAATGTTTCAAATGACAATTTGTGGAGCTCTTGGCCTGATTACGCACCAGATGAAGACGCTTACGTTAAGCTATTCGTTAGTGTATGGTACAGCTTTGTTGAACGCCTTCCTAGGAGACTAATTTTTTCATCGGAAAGTCTCTCCCTACTTCAGTTATCTTAACCTCTTTTTTCGAAAGTTCTCTGATATTTCACATGCAAGGAGTGCAATGCATATCACTCAGAATGTACTTTGATTCTGTGCTTATTATGCACCTGGAACTGCGACCACATCCATTGAGTCCTATGTATTCAGCCTCGCTCGTTTGCTGTTATCTGTAGGCAGTAAAACTACTTTTCGTCAGTTAAATTATGATGCTAATCATTCAGACTGATAGGTTACTAGTGATGTTGAGTTTCAAATGATAATTAGTTCTATTATCAGTGGGAAAGTAGCAGAACTAAATTTTGCAAGACTATTAAACGGCTATAAGTTGAGGGTTAAGCCAAAGGTGTTTAGTGGGAAGACACAAATCGTCTTCAATACATTTCCAATGAAGAGAAGGTTTCTCCATTTTCTATTCGTACTTATTTTCCTGGTCTTCCACTGTTTTCTCGGTTCTCATTTCTCCAGAACGAGCTTGTGTACAACGCCTTGTGGAATTTAAAAATTCAGTATAGGGTGTGCACTGGCAGTGGACTTAATAACAATCGCTTATTTTATTGGTAATACTATTATCCCATCTTATAATTAATGTTCGATGTCGCTATTTCTGCACTTGCATAGGGGAAGAATACATTGAAGACGCCAAGATCTAATCTCATAATCTTAAACCTAACATTTGTTTGAGGATTCAATCTCTGAGATTGGAATATAGCCTATATTCTGTAATGCCACCATAAAGCTATATATTTGGCTACTCATGTTCCACACAAGAATGTATTTTATGCATCGGATCGGACGCATCGCTTAATAATAACACACGGAGGACCAAATCAATCTTAGGAGAGAAATTTCAACATTCAAATGCAGAGTTCTTTAATCAAATACACTGCATGAGCCATTCAACCGAAAGTATAAATAATCAGAACCAAACATTTAGTTCTCTTACACAAGAAAATAATAAACATATACAGATGAAGCAAAAGCTCGGCACTATTGAGTGGGTCTCAGAGCTCGCGGCAATGAAGACAGTTACCAATAGACAAAAGCCATGGGTAGCATATTTCGGTCGATTCTATCAAACTCAATAGATAAATGGCTACCTTTTACTCCATTTTTTCTCTCCGGGCCCGCCTAGCAGAAAAGGCACTTGACAGGAATAAATTAAGACTAGCCAAAAAGCTTCAGTCAGAAATCCCACATGCATTAAGTCACAGAGGGACCATCATTCTGAATCAGAGATTTCATCTTCATCATCATACTCATCCAGTATGTAGAGCAGGGCCCGCTTGCTTGCAGCCAAAACACAAGCCACACCTCCACTTTCTGTTGCCAAATAAACATCAACCCGATTTCACTCTGACGTTCCTTTGGCATGATATAAGCAAAAGTACAATACTTGCTTGTGCTAAAACACAGCAGGGAAGCAATCCTCGTGAAACTAAAGGGGCTACGGTATGCATGTGAACTATGAATTCTCTGTATCTGGCTATACTAGATGCCATGTAGTATCCATCATCATGAATGTATACACACCAGTTCTCAGTAAGTCAGACTGCATCGCAACTACCGTAAGAAGATATTATTCTTTTTGTATTTGTCTTGCCACTAAAGATTCATCATTTTCACACGTAGGCCTCTCAATTGATTTAAAATTAGGGGAAAACCCAATACTTTAGTGTTTTCCCTGTTCAACTGAAAAATGTTCTTCTTCGGAGGATAAATTTGCACTTCTTCAAACCGTAGGATCACACGTGAAGTGGTCCATTAAAGATTTACCATGTACCTATGCCAGTCATATTTCAACCTAAGGGTAGGTTAAGTGGAAATGTAGTAGGAGCATGGACAGGATTAATTCAGTTCCACCAGCCAGCCAATGATATAAATTCGTTACCAACACCAGAAAGTTTATCAGACATTGATACAGAAAGGAATTAGTATGGGCAACAGTAAGTTTCATGACATCCAAAGCTGCAAATGGACATGGTAAGAAGCTCATGGAAAAAAAATTTCAGGACTATACGATTGATGGCATGGCAATGTGTCCTTAGCACGATAGTGTGAAGGCGTCAAAAAAATCTTACCACTAACTGAGAAGGAAGGAACTGCATTATGGGAATGCTGCAAATCTTCTCATTCTGCATCTCTAGTTGTAAGTCTAGATGCGTAGTTTCAGAGGGTTAGCATTTCAGAAGTGAGAATAAGATAAGCAAGCAAAAATCCTCTCACAAACTAGAAGCAAAAGCGGCGCTAGGGCCATCAAATGCAGAATTATTAACACACTTACACGTGCAAGGCTCCAACCGTCAAGAACGTTGGAACTTTTGCAGTTATGGTAAGGCAGAAAATAGAACATCCTGTAAATTTGCAAGCGTGAAATGGCATGTATACATGCACATAGAAGGAAAAACCTAAGCTGCTACTCATCGTGCCGACGAGGAGAGCATATAAATAATAAACAGGAAGAACACGGAACAATTTTTTTTTATTAAACCCGGTTAAACCGATCGGAGCCCGCTTGAGCATAAAAGGCAGGACTCGAGCTCTCGAGGGCATCGTTCAATTTTCCAGTAGATTAAGCCAATGCAGCCAATGGAAGCAAGAAGACACCAGACCAAATGGTCGGCACGCTTGATATCCACAAGAGGTTGGGAGTTCCAGACCCTCAACCCCAGCTCTAACACTCTTCCTTTCTAGTAGACTTTCGAGCACTTCGCCTCTAATATTCACCAATTCTCCATCGAACCCGATTCGATCTAGATTGGCAATTACAGTTGGTTCCTATGGCGAAAAAGGAAGCGTAGCACATTTAGGAAATGCTAGAGAAGGAGAACGAGATAAGGCCAATGCCTCGAAGAGCTAGATTGTCCACAGCTTCTGCCAATTGAAGCGACGAAGCACGACCGCCTTCGAAGTCCTCCGTGACCATCGCCAGCGTATCCTTCTCCGGACTCCACTCCGCCATCTCCACCTGCCAATCGGAAGAAATCGAGCAAAAACCTCACGACGCAGACGTCGGAGCCGAACCCGAGGAGCTAGTGGTTCATCGAACTGGGATAAACGGAAGCACCGCGCCGCAATCCTCCGCCGTTGGTCTCCATGGCTGAAGAGCTCCGGCGAGCAGCCGATGATGCGGCAGCACCGGCCGCCGGGAGCGTCGGACAGAAAACAGTTGCAGACGAAAAACAGGCGGGAGAGAGAGATTTGATCCATGGCCGGGCCGGGCCGATTGGGCCACTTGTCGCGCTCAACTTGTTCTACGGGCTCGACCGTCATATAAAAGGCTCGTATGATTTCGCAACGGGCCACCACGGGCTCATATGGGCCGGGCCGATCCGGGCCGGACTTTAGAGTTAAATAACCGCACCTTGAGAAGCAGGTCATAAAAAACGACGTGCCGCCGCCCTTCCCCGTGGTCGGATTTATGCTAAAAACTTCCCTTATATGGGGGATGCCTGCATGTCAATGAAATCTTCCTACTGTATCAATCATCACTTCTTTTACAACAATTGCAGCTTACAAAATATATCTTTTCTGTGTATAATTAGCATCCAATATCGACTATTTTGCACTTTGTGTATCTTTATAAGTCATTCCGATACTTTCAACTCTTAAATCTTTTTTGTCCAAATTGAAGCTACATCTCTTAAATCGAACCCTCATAAAATTTAGCTGTTAAATCGAACCCTAATTAAATTTAAGTGCTCAATTATCACCTTTTCCCCTTTGTACTGATAATTTATTAGATTACCGCTATTGGTAGTGACCTGCAATAACCTACTCCTCTTAAATGTTTGTCATCGGTAAAAGCTATTTCTATGCTATGATTATGGGCTTCATTTAGCTAGTTGGATTACTCCATGTATATTATAAGATTCGAATTTTTTTTTTCCAGAAATGTCAAGTTAGAAAATATTGTTTTATTAAAAAGCAAACTTGGGGTGGAGGCAATTAATTTGGTAATTACCATGCTTTCAATTTTAAAGAATAATTGAACAAATTTGTTTGATATCATCACATATTTTAAGAAATGTCAGAATATCTTCCTTGAATCGAAATAGGAAATAGGATTTGTTGGTAATCTTGCAGGACAACCCTAAACTAGTGAATATAAATTCAAGGGGGCTTCGCACAGTTCAAAGTTGGAAAAAAAGAAAAGAAAAATCGTGAGAGAGAAGAGATAGAGCAGGGCAGAAAGATCATGATCACGGCGTCGATGTCAATTACAGTCTAATTGATTCATTCGAATGGTTTAGTAAATGGGAAATTAGTGATCTTGGTATATAGGGAATGATCTTTTTATATTATTTCCTATTTTACTTTTTTCTATTCTTCCACTACAAATACATCAGTGTACTTGTATACAAAGGACAGATTAATACAACGCATTCCACTTCCAATTTCTTTCGCTTCTCTTAGACCTCTTCGAAGAATAACGAAGAAGATGCCGGAGGCAGGACCGACCCACCAACATGGGAGGGACTACGCAGGCCCTCCGCCGGAGCCGGCTCCTCTCCTCGACGTGGCTGAGCTCAAGCTCCCATACTTCTACAGAGCCCTCGTTGCGGAGTTCACAGCCACTCTCCTCTTCCTCTACGTCACCGTCGCCACTCTCGTCGGCTATAAGACGCAGACCGGACCATGCGACGGCGTCGGACCCTTAGGCATCGCCTGGGCCTTCGGTGGCATGACCTTCGTCCTCGTTTACTGCACTGCCGGAATATCCGGTACGTTATACGACTCTCGCACGCTCGGTCTATCTGATTTTTTTTCATGCTCTGTGATTGTTTCGACACAGGCGGGTACATCAACCCGGCGGTGACATTGGCGCTATTTGTGGCAAAGAAAGTGAGCTTCATCAGGGCAGTGTCGTACATGATCGCCCAGTGCTCGGGCGCGATCTGTGGTGTAGCCTTGGTGAAGGCATTCATGAAGAAGCCTACCACGACTCGCTTGGAGGTGGCGCCAACTCGGTGGCTCCGGGCTACGGCATGGGCGCGGCTTTGGGTGCCGAGATCATCGGCACTTTCGTGCTGGTCTACACCGTGCTCACGTCCACCGACCCAAAGAGGAGAGCTCGTGACTCTCACGTCCCCGTACGTCCCACTACCTACCAGTTGCTACTGCTAAACTTTGTTCTTCTTCCTTTCCAAGTCCAGATGGAGTAGCATTTCATTTGACGAAAAGAATTAGCTTTTTTCTGATGAGATGGGGCTTGTGTTTTTGGGGGTGTGCAGGTTTTGGCTCCGTTGACGATTGGTTTTGCAGTGTTCATGGTTCACTTGGCCACCACCCCCATCACCGGCACCAGCATCAACCCGGCAAAGAGCTTCGGTACTGCCGTTATCTACAACAACCAGAAAGTCTGGAAAGACCACGTAAAGCCTCTCTCTCTCTCTCTCTCTCTCTCTCTCCTTCCTTGAACCAAGCTTTCCTACATAAATAACGCACATCAGGAGCTTGCTAAAACATGCGAAACGTTTGCATTTATCGTTGCAAGAACTTTGGTTCGACCCCTTTTATCCAAAGATGTTATGTGCGCATTTGGATTTGATATTTATTGCCATGAGATAATGATTTTAGGCAAGTGTTAATTGATGTTTGCGAATGTGGATGCTCATGAACAGTGGATCTTCTGGCTTGGACCATTCGCGGGGGCTGTAACAGCAACAGCATACCATCAGATCATCCTCAAAGTAACTTCCATCAAGGCCCTCATAGCAATCATCATCGTCGGCATCTGTGGCAACCCCACCAACTAAAATTTTTCCTTTTCTTTCGTGTTTTTTTCTTAGGCCTTTTAATCCCATTTGTTTGTTTCTGTGAATGAGACACAAATACGATGATGGAACCCTCTTGACTTATTGATTTATTGATTTGATGATCCCAATTATCATTATTATTGCTGTTGTTACTGTTCAATGATCAGTGGTGGAAGTGTTTCCTTTTTCTTTCGTATTCTAACCCCCGTGACCGCGTGCGCTCCTGTCGAAACCAATTCGACAATCCTAATCGAGTTGGCTGTCTTTCGATCTTCGGATGAATTCTCTACCGAGGACTGAATCGCTACAGTGCTGTGTTGGTGGACTCAAGACTCCATCAGCCAATAGGACGTGAAGGTGGATGGATGGAAAAAAAGAGTACGTGGGAAATATTGAGTTAGCCTATCTTGTCACGTAATCGTGCATCATTCCGGTGTTTGGAGAATTGGTGGATCAGGCCAGATTTGGAGTTCAGCAAATCGAGGTTTAGATGAGCGGCTCATGAGTGACGTGGACTCTCGTCCATGTTCGTCATCGGCATTGTCCGGCTAAATTTGATTGAAAATATTGAAATTTTCTGTTACTTTCTCCATATTATTAGAATTGTGAGTATTACGAAAAATAGTTGTAAGGACATCCAAAAATTCTCCACTTGATCCGGTCTATGCAAATTTTGGTAGTATAAAGTTCTGATTCGTAGCCTTTAAAGGTTCGGAGAGATTACCGAAAACTAGCACGGTCGAATTTGAAAAAGTATCTCATTTCTATCTGTTTTATGGAGAATGGGCTTATTTTCTGCAAAAATTGAGCACTTTTTTGGATGCTTTAAGGCTTTAAGAAAATTTTGGACCTTGGGGGGTACTTTTCGGGCCCATGGACGCCATTTTGTAAATTTAGTACTAAACGGGCTTCTTGGCCCAAGTGAGTTTAGCCGCCATTTTTGAGGGGGCAATTTCTCAAGAAGGGCTGCAAACGTGCTTGTTACTAAAAGTATCTTGTTGTAATATTGGATCCGAGATTGGATGGATTTTCTTATTTCCGATTACATCGAATATGATCATATGGGTGAATCACTTCAAAGCTTTACTAGTATACCGGATATTATGTATCAATATTGAATTAATGCTCATTGGTCCTATTTTGGGCTGAGCCATAATTGACATGATTTCTAGGGCTTAACTATAATGGGTGCAGTTCTCTAGATGGTGTCACCTACCAAAGTGTGGCCATAGTGTTCCAATATGAGCAACCGGTTTGGTATGTGTATGTTGAGTTGGTTCAATAATGGATGATGTGCGATATTACATTATATGTGATTTAAATGTGGTACTCTTACTAATGTGGTGTGCCTCAAAACTGTTACAAAAAATTTGCATCATTTACTACTCGATTTCATTGAAGCAGTGATTGTTACTTCCACAATCATGGTTTTGCTCACCCGTTTAAAGAAACTTGACTGAATCATATAGGGAGCAATTTGGAATGGCATGGGGCTCTGACTAAGATTAATTTTTTTCGTGGCTCAAAATAATTTAGATTACTTAAGCAAGGGCTATTAAATGGGTGATGAAACTCTCGTAATGATTAATTCAGACACTCCGAACTTTGTTATTATATTCATTCGGTAAAAAGGTTTATCATTTTTGTATGATAGCTATAATTGGTCAAAGGTTCCGTCCTTTGTTTTATAGGGAATATCCGGCCATTCCCTAAATTCTAGGTTTGGATTTGGAGTGTGGCGGTCGGTGTCATCCGCGCAGGCGCATTTTTTATGAGATAGAAACATAGTGAACCTTAGGACCTGAGCAAGTCCTTAAAAGGCTTCATCCTGAACTGGATTTCCTAGGATGTAAAACACAGGGATAAAAACCCTCTTGAACCTTGAAAAGTCGACCAAAGAAAAAAGATGGCTTATAAAATATTAAAGCAATAGCATCCATAGCAGCTTAAACTCTAGATTCTATCCAGTTTTAACTTTAGCCTCTCTTGTGTAGCCGCTTGAAATTGCCCTTTTTTGTTTACGTGCGTCGAAAGTGCACTAATGAACTTATATTGTCGAAAAAGAAAAATTCATAATTTCCTTGTTTAGAAAATAGACAAAATGAATAAAATATTAGAGCACCATGAGAGATTATAGAAGGAATTCCTCCGGGCAAAATTGCTAGTCATAGTCCTCGTAAGCACATCTTCCAATGGATGATGGGCACAATTTCAATTTTGCCTAAATTTTGGGACTTTATTTTTGATATATTTTCGCGTCACCTAGCACACGTCATTCACCGTAGAACGTTGCTAGCATAATTGTCTGATTATTCTAATTTGTCAACGGTGCAAAGGCAACCGTCATTTTACATGAAAAGGGCAATCGGCATTCGTAATCATTCATCGAAGACGGAAACTTGTTTTTTTTTTTTTTTTTTTGGTAATGTCACGACGGAAACTTGTTATGCTCTGCAAATATAATAAATTGTGGACTTTCACTTATTTTGTTATGAAGTATTTACATACACAACTACATACGTTCTTGTATTTACACATCGAATTCCAATTAATCTTTCTTTCTTAAACAAGAAATACATCGATTTCTCTAAATTTTTCTCAAAAATAAATAAGAGGTATCTAACATAAATCACTGACGTATGTATTTTTATTTTATTTTTTTCTTTAAATAAAGATGATCAAACTGATCTTTTCTAATCATTTTTCAAATGAAGGAATTCGTTCGATAATAGTTTAATTGATGAAAGTTGTGTTCTCGCAACCATTGAGATAAATTATTCACTTGTAGATACCAGTAATCCAAGAAAGGTGTTGTGACATTGGAACATATCGAATTTGTGTCTACTTTACACTTATTATGGAGTCCATTAAATTTTGTGATGAAATTTTAAAAAATTATTGGAGTGATTTTTAAGATGGCCTTAGAATTCTGAAACTAGTATGGAAAGAAAAATGGCAAAGAAAATTTTCTTACAGTTTTTTTTTTTTGTGGCCATCAGTTATAAGATCACAATGAATCAATTTTATACAGACCAAAAAATCAAGTATAGCTTTTGATCATGCTCATTTGACAATTTCTCATAATGTTTAATCATAACATTGATACTAGCAAAAGTAATCAAATTAATCTATGACACCAAATCGGAACGAACAAATCGTTCCATACTTCTAAGTATCTAAATTGCCTCTGTTGCCTTTCCTTTTTTTTCCCTTGTTTTCATTGTGGTCAACCTTTTCTAAATAAAAAATTCAAGATATAACTCATTGGAATTTATTAGCAAGAAATACTGCATTAAGGCTCCGTTTGTTTCGTTAATAGTGAATGATTTAAAAATTTTTTTCTAAGAATATCAATTAAATCGCTTCAAATAATTAGTAATGAAATTCTTTTATTATCGATAACGATTTATATCTAAACATTTTCATGAATGATAAAGAAATTTCTCATTCATTCATTTTTACTAGGGATATAAAAAAAATTTAAAAAGATATACATTTTTAAAATATTTATATTTCGCAAAAAAACCGAAGCACGAGGGGATATCACATGGCGGCCACAACACGGTCCCTACTCTGGGAGTGGCGGCGCTGTCATCTTCTCAATTTCCTTCACCAAATTACACGAACGCGTCTTGGCCACGCACAACAGAAAAAGCCAAGCACCCTTTGGCGTTGACTGACCTCACTTCACTCGGTTATCTCTGTAAATCTTTAATTTAATCGGGGACGGTTCCTCAACCGGGAGAAGACTCTAGACCGGTTGGTAATCTACCACCTTATACTAAATCCGCTGGCATTCTTTATTTTATCATTTTTTTTTATTTCCATTAAAGTCAAATCTCTTTAAAAAATAAGAAACTTTACATTATTACCGAAGAATTATTTCAGTAAATACATTCAACCAACTCCAATCCTTTTACCCATTAACATCTTAGAAGATTTCACAAAACCTTTATCACTTAGTTTTCGACTTTTCGGAAATATATTAGCCGATGAATTAGTAGTTGTTGTTCTTGTTTCTTTAGTACCTTTAGTGGTTCCTATACCTGTCATGTTCCTTGGATTATTTACAAGTGGTATTCAAGCTCTTATTTTTGCAACTTTAGCCGCGGCTTATATAGGTGAATCCATGGAGGGTCATCATTGACTCGTTTTCAAAATAGTCGTTTTTTAGTTCTGGAAGTTCTTCTCAGATACAAGGAAATGATTCAGTTCCAGAGACAAAGATCGTAGTTCTCGAATGAGCAATCGAAAAGATTCTGGAGCATCTTTAGGTTTAGGTATTGTTCCCCGTAATTCCATCGGTTACAATCAAATTTCTAATTTTAAGAAACTTTTAGTTTCATGAAACACACAATTTTTTGCTCATGCTCATCGTGCAATATAAAGCATACGCATCCATATCCTTTACTGCTAGCGACCAATTAAGTAAAATCCTATTCGATAATATACGGGACGGAAGGGACACGATTCACGGATGAATGTACGCCGTCATTTTGTCAAAGAGCATGTCGAAACAAAGGTGGGACATTATTATAATAAAATTGTAAAATGATGTTGTCTTGATATTAAATCAGTTTTACTAAAAGTAAAAGCCATAATCGCTTTGTGATTATAAGTGATTGATGGAATTTTTTATCATTTGTTCGAAGCCACGCATAGATGATAAAAATTAGGGAAAAGTACACTACAGGTTTTAAAAGTACAATCAAATTTTAAACTTATCAAATTAATGTAGTCATGTCCTTCTTATAACTCTACTAATTTGGCTAATAGTAAATAATGATGTGACAATCTTTATTTTTTTCTTCCCCAATTCTTACTTAGATTAGATTTAAAAAATAAAAGAAGTTTTTTTTTTTAAAATAAATCCTAATTATTAAAAGCACCCTCACCGATGAGGCCATTGCTGGAAGGGGCCAGTAGACAAGGTTGGGGTAGGCTGAATTTTTTTGGGAATTCATTTCATTCGGAAGGTGTTGTGAAAGCAAGCAATCGAATAATAAAATAGACAAAATAAGAAAATAAATCGAACACCAGATTTATGTGATTTGCTCATTATGACCTACGTTCAGGGAGAGAATAGTAATGAATTACACTATAGATCAAGCAATATAATAGAGATTACAATTACACTCTAGTCATTTGAGTCACTTAATGCCTATCAATATTTCCCAAGCCCCAATTATATCCAATATCTCACGCAGTGTTTAACCCTGCAATTCATTGCTAAATAATCTCTTAATCTTACAAAAGAATTATATACAAATTCTTATCACAATAATTTCATTGGCTTCAACACTATACTTCTTGGTGTAATTGCATAAATGAAACCAACGCCAAGCACTCCTGTGAAAAACAGTGCTTCAAAACTCTTTAGGTCAACTGCAATCGCAATCGTAACGGCAGCCACATAAGGAGCCCACATCAAAATATGGGGATGACGACATTTGGAGTGCCAAAACTCAGCATAGGGGACACTTAAGTGTCAAAATCAGAGAAAAATAAATCACTTAAGTGCTAACGGAGAGAAATTTTGGCCAAAAATGCTGACGTGATTTTTTTAGGCTAGACAAATACAAAATAATGTTGTTTCGCATGCTAACATGGTTAAATAAGCCAAAAATGATGTTGTTTTGCATTGAATTTGAATTTTAATACAAATATTAATTAAATAAAAATAAAATAAAATGAAAATAAAAAAAGGAAGAAGATTGCAAAAGGCGGTGAAGGTTGTGCAAGCCCCCACCGCCGCCTCCCCACCTTCACTAGGAAGGGCCAATGACAATGGGGGTGAAAGCTGTTGACCCTTGCCGAATTTGGGGGAGAGCTTGTAGGCCCTTGCTAGCGGTCGGCTAAGGTCCCCAAGGCAATAGTGGGGAGCAGCAGTGAGGGCTTACATAGCCCTTATCAAGGCGTTCTACCATCTTCCTTTTTTTTTTTTCTTTTTTTTTAATTTATTTTAAGTTTTTGCTTCTTCTTTGCTAACTTAGCTTTCCAATAAGTCATGTAGATGAGTTAAATTATTTAAAATGCAATGTAGGATTTCCGGGACCCTTCGCCGAAATTGGTATTGAAATGTTCCAATTTTTTAAAAATAAAAGTGACATTAATGTATACCTTAATAACTTTTGACACTTAGATATTTCTCAGTGTCAAGTTTTGATACGTGCGTTGTACTTCTGCCTCAAAATATGTTTATTGTGCCCAAGTTGACCAACTTAAAGTCCAACTCAATGTAAGAGTTGAGTTTTTTTATTCTTTCACTTCCTCCTCATTCTCCGACACAATTGGCAACGATTTACTTTCCTTTATTGTCTTTTATTTCATGGTCAAATTTAAACTTCGGACTTTAATTTATGAAAAGAAAAAATACTGCATTTTATGATAGGGTTAATACCCTGAAAAACCCTAAACTGGTACACATATGACAATTTTACCCAAAATTATTTTTTTGACCATCAAAAACCCCAAACTGTTATACTTTTGACATATTTACCATAAACTGGTACACTTGTGATAAATTTACCATATGTTAGTTTCTATTAAATTTTACTGTCAAATTATTAAATTAAATAACACGTGACAGTTGACTAGTATACCAATTTACGATTTTAAGTTCCGTTTATCACAATTTACAATTTCTGTGATTTTTTGTGGTATTAATTCAATTTAGCGAAGTGTATTATTGTCACAAATTTACAAATTTTGGATTTTTTGCGGTCGAATAAATTAGTTTGGGGTAAAATTTTCATAAATGTATCAGTTTATGGGTTTTTATGGTCAGTCGGGGTAAATTTGTCACAAATGTATCAATTTGAGCTTTTTTATGGTAAAAAAAAATAATTTTGGGTAAATTTGTCACAAATGTATCAGTTTTTGGTTTTTCAAGGTATTAACCCTTTTAAGATGTGATTAGTAACAATCTATTCCAAAAAATAATTTATTTTAAGAAAAGTTTTTTTAAAATTTTATTTAATATAATAATTTTTGAGTAAAAGAATATGTTTGATAACTACATAAATTTCAATTTTTAAAATAAAAAAAAGACTATAAATGCGTTTAGTATAATCTGCAAATTTTTTTGTGAAGCAAAATTTCTTTTAATTTTTTTAGATTTTTCTTTTCTTCATCTCTTCTTCTTCTTGCTCCTCCTCTAGTTGGTGGTGGCAGCCGGCAATTGACCACCAATGGTGGGAATGAGCGGGTAGTAGGTAGCAATTGATGATGGCGACTAGTTAGAAGAGAAAGAAGAAGAAAAGAAATAATGACTTATTTTATAAATTGTTTCCAAAAATAAAAAGCTATTTTTTTTTTTGCTACTTCTTAATTCTGTTTAAAATTATTCCCTAGCTACTTTTCTATTTTTGGGAATAGAAAAATTAGTCGATGTTACCAAACGGATTTTTGTTCATTATTATTGGGAACAAAAGAATAAAAGAATAGAAAAATTGGAATGTTGCTATGCAAACCCTTAATTACTCAATTTCCAACGTTTGAAGTATATCCAAATTTCTAACTTTCCTTTAGTCAATTGGACTTTCTTGCAATTTATCTCGAGTTGGATTTCATTTATAATTTCAAACCCGAGACATAATTTTAACATAAAAAAATGGTTCTTCATGGAGGAACGTCTTTGTTTGACAGAGTTATCAGCAATCTTCATTTCTCTATCAGAATGCATAGTCCTCCTTCGTTATGTTGAGGAAGAAAGCATTGTTGAAAAATGATCAGGAGCTTTGGGAGGGAAAACATGATGACTCCAACGCAAATTTTTTCCAGCGATGGGCGGCGGGCGGCAACACTCCAGTAACTCATTATGTTTAAAATTTCATGGAAAAATATTACCTAAGAGAGAAAAATAACAACAAATTTCACATAAATGCTTTCCATTAAGCAAATTAACAGAGTTAACATAAATACTTGATTACACTAATTTGATAAGTTTTAAAATTTAATTATATTTTTTTAAAATTTTAAAAATATAATTGTACTTTTACGATAAGTTTTTAAATTTTTGGAGCACTTATTCACAGTATATACCATTTCATAAGGGTACGGAGGCAAACTGCGAAATCGGAGAAAATTGAAAAAAAGAAAAAGGAAATAGAAAAAACTCTGAACCGGCAACGTTTCGCAGAAATGTACGTGGAGTCACATTTCGCGGAAAATTATGCACTCCGGACATTATAAAAAAGAAAACGCGCTCACAATGTTTCCAAAAAGAGTTCCGAGTTCGTTTGATAGATCGTTCTGTCTGATTCTTGCTCTGCTGGATTTTTCAGTATCCAAGCACCAGAGATTCTCTTGATTCTTGCTAAGCTCCACAAGAGAAAAAGATCAACCATGCCGATGCAGAAGAGAGCTTTGGCCTCCTCTTCTTCGGGTCAACCAAGTCAACCCAAGAGGCCCTGCTTGCATCCGATCAAGTAAGCTCCCTCCTCCATCTTAATGTTTCAGTGTTTGATTCATTGTTTGATGATCGTGTTAGTTTTAGCTTTACTTGAGGGTGATTGAATGGAGGGTTCTTGAATTGAAGATTCTTGAAATGAGAAATCGAGAAGCTTTTTGCCTTCTAAATCGCTTCGTTCAGCTCTTTCTTTGTGGGTTTGTGCTGTTGAGTTGATGCGAAGTATTAAGGACCTCGAATGTTGTCGTGTTGAATCTGTTTTGTGATTTTGCATTGGCCAAAGTAGTACTTCCTCCTTATTCGAACTGAACCCTGCCAGAATCATTTGCCCAGCAAGTGAGTTGTTGTCATGAGCAGGTTACTTTGCGATCCTGTTGTCTAAAATATCCTATCTTGCTTGTACTTTTGTGCTGATCTTCATGCAGTGAAGCATGGAATGGGTCTGAGACGAATCCCCTGCTGAGTTGCTATTTGACAAAGGAGGATGTGCGTAGTGAGGTAAGATGAATAAAGTAGCCAACTTGGACATGCAAAATACAGTCCTTAATATATTTCAATTCCTGATCTTTTCGATTAGAAGTGGTTAGATGCATTTCCAACATTCCAATCAGTTTCTGGATAGTAATCCACATGAGAAATTGCTATGAGATATAGAGAGAATTATTGTTTGAGTGGTAAAAATGACCCGCTGAATGTTCTGGGCTTTTCCTGTGAACCAATTGCACTAAGAACATGCTTTAGGCTTTTCATGTTGTTTTGGACAGTATGGGTCACTAAAAGATGCAAATTTTCAATGTAAGTGCCCTGGACATAAATGTTGCCTTGAATCTTGGAAATCTGGTCAGTATCAATTTGCATGTAGAAGGAGGACAATGAAGATACCTGTGATGTGGAACTTGAATGTGAAGGCTACATGACGGATGATTCTTGCAACATAATTCTTCGCTATTGCTCTTTGCTGGACAGGTCAGAGAAGAGCTGGAGCGTGCCAAATCTCACTCGGCTGAATTTCAAAGGTGAATATACATGTCTTTGGTTTGTTGACAGTATCTTATCTGCATCAACTGATTCCTCTAGTAGAATTTCCATATGTATTGTCTCACCAAATCAAAATATCATCAGATTATCATGTGCCATCAATCCATGATTCTGTTAGGCAAAGTAGAATACCTGCAGATACATTTTTCTTTTTGTTAATCACTAAAAAGATGGTGCCTTTGTAGATAGCTGATAAATAACTTTACTGGCTCCATTTATAAATGTTCTAGATAATTACATATGCCAGCTTTATATCGACTCTTTTTAATGAGTCTAGTAGCTATGTTTTTATACTGCAATTAGGTCTGACATCCATATGAACCAGTAACTAATATGTTACACATGGATATTTGTCTATTTGTTACAAATAAGCCCACTAGACAGCAGCTGTTCATGGTATAATTTACATGGTGTAGTTGCACTGGGCATGCTCTTGAAGATACAGTGCAACTGATGTACTCGCTGGAGTATAATGCTCAGAAACTGGTAAGATAAACAGAGTCTATAAATTTCCACTTAGTCTCTGTCCTATCCCTTCTGCTTCATTTTCTTCATGTCTCCAACTTTGGCAATTCTACTGTTTGTGGTTTGGAACAGAAGGAAGCACTGAAGCTTGCAGGCATTCACTGTCCCTACCTTGCAAGGTATGAAAGCACTTCCCCTGTGATGCCGTTGAGAAAGGCTTTCTGTGTAGTGTTGACTGGTCAAGCATTGTTGATGTTTTGAGGAATAATGGTCCGACCGGTTGTCCATATGTTACATACAGTTTTTTGTCTATTTGTTACGACCAAGTCCACTGGACAGCAGTTGTTGATGGTGTAATTTACATGGTGTAGTTGCACAGGGCATGGTCTTGAAGACATAGCGCAACAGATGCACTCACTAGAGGATGCTGTTCAGAAACTGGTAAGATAAACAGAGTCTATAAAAGTACCACTTTGTCTGCCATATCCCTTCTGCTTCATTTATTGTTTTTAATCTCCAACTTTGGCAATTCTGCTGGTGGTGGTTTTGAACAGAAGGAAGTACTGGAGTTTGCAAGCATTCACTCTCCCCACGTTGTAAGGTATGAATGCACTTCCCCTGTGGTGCCGTTGAGAAAGGCTTTCTATGTAGTGTTGACCGGTTATGCATTGTTGATTTTTTGGGGAATAATGGTCCGACCTACCGCTACCATCCCAAGCAGGCAGTCTGAGCTCAGTGAGTGTCAGGCCAAAATGACTCGGTCATGCACCAAGTGTCAATGCTCAATTTAGAACAGAATTTTGTAGCTGGCAAGCAGTGGAGCATTTTATTTTATTTTACTTCATTTTTAAAATTTGCATAATTAAACAATTGAGACAACAGGTCTGTTTGTCCTTGTAGTTTCCTCGGCAGTAAGACCTGTCCAAGGGAGATGTCGGATGGTTTGTCTCTCTTTGTCATTACTTTTCCAATTTCCCCGGTTTCTATTTCTAATGGTTGTTTTCTGGGGAGAATGCAGGGCTAATACTAACTCTACGGGAAGGAATGATGTGAGAAACTTACAGCTTCAACTTGGAACCAAACTGTCACTTCCTCTTTTTACTGGAAACAAACTAGAAGGAGATGGCGGAGGACACATTAACGTTGCCTTGATCGATGTGAATACCGGGGAAGTCATTACATCAGGCCTGGAATCCTCTATTAAGTTGGATGTCGTCGTGCTTGAAGGTGACTTCAACAAAGACGATGAGGATAACTGGACCCAAGAAGAGTTTGAGAACCATGTGGTTAAACAACGTGAAGGAAAGAGGCCGCTTTTGACTGGAGATCTCCTAGTGAAGCTCGAAAGAGGTGTTGGGAAGCTGGGAAGTTTCATGTTTACTGACAATTCCAGCTGAAATAGGAGTAAAAGTTTCAGGATAGGGCTTAAGGTGGCCTCAGGTTATTGTGGGAACACACGAATCCGAGAAGCAAAAACAGAAGCCTTCACTGTGAGGGAGCATAGAGGAGAATGTAGGTCCTTCATCGCTTGGGACATCCCTAGTCTTCAATACTTTTATTGAGAGCATCATTTCTTACCAACCTTTAAATCTCGAACAAAATTCTGATAAATAAGAGACCATCAGCTTCTTTGTAATTAGCAGATGTCGACATCTGTCAATTACAAAGAAACTGAGAGAGGTGAGCACACAAGAAACATTATCCACCTGCATCTGACCATCAAAATTCTAGTAGTGTCCAAGACCTTACTATAAATGTTCTCTTCATTTTACAGCATACAAGAAACATTATCCACCTGCACCTGACGATGAAATCTGGAGGTTGGAGAAGATCGCCAAAGATGGGAAACTTCACCGAAGACTAAATGAAGCAGGAATACGTAAAGTGGAGGACTTTCTGATGAAACTGTTCACAGACTCTAAGAAACTGAGAGAGGTGAGCACCTAGTCAATGATTCTCAATTGGGGTTTGATTGACAACCAAAAATGTAAGTCTTGTGTGTTCATTCATCACAGATTCTCGGAAAGAGCATCACACAGAAGAACTGGGATATCCTTATAGATCATGCAAGGACTTGCAATATGGATCAGCAAACTTTGTTTGCTACTCATCGACTTTCTGCCCTAGAGAAGGTAAGTAACTGAGAAGTTGTTACTTGAGTTTTTCAAGTCAGTTCATGCGCTACACACCATCATGTTGAATTCATATAATTTGTCCCATATTATCTAAGTTAATGTTTACTGATAGCTGTGTAGCTTAATAGGTGTTAGAATAGATAAGAGATGCCAAAACTTTAAAAGAGGAGTTGGTTGGACATGTAGACGCTTTGTTTTTTTCTTTTTTTTTTTTTTCTTTTTGTCAATAAAAGTGATGGGGTAAATATCCCGATAATCCCCAAACTAGTACACTTACAACAAATACCCAAAACTAATTTTTTAACTACCAAAAACCCCAAATTGATACATATATGACAAATTTACCATAAACTAATTTTTTATCTACCAAAACTCCCAAATTAGTATATTTATAACAACTTTACCCTATGTTATTTTTCACTAAATTAGATTAATGCCACAAAAAACTATAAATTCGTATATTGATGACAAACAAAGGGTAAAACACCAAACTTGTATATTCATGAACTATTATGTATCATCTAACTCAGCAATTTGACTGTAAAATGTAACAGAAATTAACAGAGGATAAATTTAGCACATATGTACCAATTTGAGGTTTTTGATAGTAAAAAAATTAGTTTAAGGTAATTTTATTACAAGTGTACCAATTTGAGTAGTTGGTGTTTCGACCCAAAGTAATATGAAGTGCTTGTGGAGAGAACACAAATAAATTCTAGATGCTGGTGATTATGAACTATCGCTCTTTGCAATGCAAAGTTAAGGATGGTGACCTTGTAAATCTAAGTGGCCTTCTGTAGAGAGCATTTTCAGCAGTTGATTCAATTTCATCCACGCCAATTAACACATTCACGTTGCAACTAGGACTTTGCAAGTATGAAACTATGAAGATCTTGATTACTTCCACAATACACGTTGATGCATGTTTTATTCATTCGCTGGTCCTTCCTCAATTGACTTTGCATCTTTACTGTGAGGACCCCTGCCTTGATTATACTCTCCATTACATCTTTCAAGCACTTGACGTTTATGTGGTGGAGAAATGGGCGGCGATAGGCATGAAGTGAATTGAGGTTCTTTCAATGTTTTTGTTCTTCTTTCTCTGTGTTGCACTTATGCACTTAACTCTGTCACAAGTTCATCCATTGGAATGCAACAAAACTTGCTGAAAAAAGAAATTGTTGCTTGAAGTCAAAGCGTGTACCTTCTATGGTGGAGGTAAATACTTCAATACCTAGTGTTTTTCTTTCAGGAACGTGGAGATACAATTGTGAAAAAGGCCTTGGATAACCAGAATGATGTTAGGGAGTTCAATGGTGAGACATTTTCTGGTTCGATGCAGAAGAAAAACTCAAGCCCTTTTCCATCTCAAGTCTTTGGAGGACGAATTGAAAATTTCACCCTAGTTCCACCAACCTTGGCTGCTCCAGCTGGTCCGGAAGCTCCTTTGAGAAATGCAGGTTTCCTTGCTCAAGGTACGTGCTCTATAGCACAAAACTATCTCTCCCTATAAGCAAATACAAGGATTTGGCCTGTGAAGTAATGATGAACTGTACAATTTTGGACGAGCTCTGATACCATGATATGAAATTGTGCGGAAGCATGGTTTTGATATGGATGATAGTTTTTAGTTTGATGATGAGTGTAAGTGTATATGTATAGTATATATTTGGTAGAGGATGGATAAGGGATGAGTTGAGGTAAGGCAATGGGATAGAGCAAATGTTGTTTCGCTAGTTTAAGAAAATTGTGTCACATAGTCGTGGAAGGAGATGTTGTTTTTGGTGGAGGAGCATCTTGATATGGACTTTTAAACCCATCTCCCCACACACCTTACAAGAATGAGTCCTTGCCTATTTATAGAAGAGTTTCACGGACTCCAAGCACAAAAATTTTGACTTTTACACCACCATAGTACAGTTGGAAGACAACTAATTTTCTTCTTCTCCAAGTATTCTTGCTTCCCACGTAGGACTAGAAACTTCTTCACATGAGGGTCTTCACCTTGGAGTTGCTTTTTCCTGCATCCCACGTGCAACCTCCTAGCTGGAGATTTCCTGCACGTTCTCTAGGCTTCTCTAGATTGCTTGGTAAGGATTTGCTAGCTGGTTAACTAGTTGCAGCTAGATCTTCAATTTCTTAACTTCATCATTAAGCAAGTAGTTTCTAGAATTAGAAAATGGATCACAATTTCCAACATGAACATAGGGCTTTCCACTTGATTGTTGAGTTTATTAAATAAAATCAAGGTGTTCCAGATCTTTAAGATTAGGGATCCATGTAATACAAAGATGCGTATATGTCCAGCTACCCTTCAATTGAACTTGTATCCAACGAGAAGTTATATGTAGAGCATTTCCATTTGCAAGATAGACTGTAAGTGTCTCTACATGCAACCAAAGTATAGATTTTACAGATGACAAACAAACAATAGTAGGTTATTGCAGGTCACTACCATAAGCAGTAATCTAATAGATTATCAGTGCAAAGGCAAAAGGGCAATAATCAAGTGCTTCATTTTATGAGGGTTCAATTTGGGAGTTGCAACTTCGATTTGGGCAGGAAATATTTTAGAGTTGAAGCATCAAAGTGACCTATAAGGGTATGCAATATGGAGAGTAGTCAATATTTAATGGTAATTATACATGAAAAGAAATACTCCGTAAGCTGTGATTGTTGCAAAATGAGCCTTATTCAATACACTCTATCCAATTTGGCCATATATGTATGTATGCATGCATGCGTTTTCCTCTTTCAATAGCTAGTCCCTGCTCTAAACCTCCAATAGTGTCTCATTTGTCAACTGTTTCCACACTTTGAATAGCTAATACTCACGAACACCTGTGATGCTAAGTGGATATTGACAAGATATTGTTGTCACTAAGCTGATATACAAAGATGTACTAAGCATACGGCAATATGTTTATGTGTGCATTTTTATCCAATGATGACTGGGAGATCGTATTAGAAAATAAGGTTGGTTGGCTAAACTTGTATGTGAGAAATCGAAGCATTTAAAGATAACAAAGACCAGCGAGAGAAAATCTAAAAAGATGTGGAGGATAAGAAAATCAATGACACTTCCCTTGATATCAGAATACTAAAAGCTTATAACCATTCAATTCTTATCTAATATATATACTTATATATATGATTGTAGACTTGTGCTCACATTGGCCTATGTTATAATTCTTGATCCAGGACATAATGGTGCAGCGGCTTCAGCATTGCCAGTACAGTTGCAAAATACCAATTCTGGAAATGCCATGAAGCTTTTGGTCAGTGACAACGTTTGTGTCGCCATGCAGCAGCCCCCGTCTACAGCCCCCTGGAATGTTCTAATTTCTCAAGGAGACGATGGTACCCCTACTGCCAGACCGTCAATGCAATTTCATGGTAACAATTTCCAGAATGCCATGTGGAGCGATACGATCCATTCTTCGAGCCAAACGGACTATACGGGGGGCGGGAGTGTCCTCGACTCTGAACTGCCCTGTGCCTCGACATCAAGCTTCCACTCTTGGAGTGCAACTCCTCATCCTGAAGGCAATCCCATGATGGGAGATTCCCCAACAATTGGTTTAGATGACATTTTGGAATTTGATGACTTGTTAGATCCCCCGATACGATGATGATTGTTCTGTTAGAGGTACCAGGAACGGTGGTGTTAAGTCCGAAATTTAGCCCAATTCTCTTTCTTCCTCATATCTGCAACTTTTCTCCGCAAATTCTCAGACTCCGCTGGACCTCGCAAGCCTCCCTCCATTGAAGCTCCATCCTTCACAAGCTCACCATGGGTTTGCATTTCCCACCGACGCTTCTGTGCCCTCCTTGCGTTTTGTTACAGCATATCTGGTGGCTGCATTTTCGGCTGCTAGTGGCGTGTGCTTCTGTTTCAGCTTCAGCTCGACAAACTGCTTTGGCTTCTCAGGTTCTGCTTCCGTTCGGCATTCTTCGGCGACCTAATGGGTGGGTCGACTCGATTGTTCTGACTCGGTTTTGTGAGGTTTTGGCTCGATTTCTTCCAATCGGCAGGTGAAGATAACGGAGTGGAATCCAGAGAAGGATTTGCTAGCGATAGTCACGGAGGACTCGAATGTGGTTGCTTCTTCGCTTCATTTGGCGGAGGCTGTAAACAATCTCTCCTGAGTATAGCTAAGACTAGAGAACTTCTTTTATTTATTTATTTATTCATTCATTCATTCATTCAGTGTGTTGGTTTCTTCAACGATGGGGCATTTGTGCTTCAATATATTTGGTGTCTTTCCAATCGGACATGTCATAAGCATCCCGCATGTTGAAATCAAATATTTAGCAGTATGGTAAATTGGATTCAGCCGACGATTCATTCTTTCCTCGTTCTGGCTTCTCATTCAGCACTTTTTCTTAGTAAGTCAGTATTGCCTGGAAAGTAATGGGCTGATTAAATAAACAATTATACCAGGAATGCTTGTGAAAGTTTATGTTCATGCCATTTCCCAGGCTAGATTTCACATCCGTTGGTCACTTCAGAGATGACACCCTTCCAAATTGGATACAGGACAATTATCTTATTTTTGTTTGGCCTGAGGTTAGCCTGCCTTACCTACTTGCTCTACTCTAGGCTATTGGGTTTCTGCTCTGTTCTATGAAGATTTTCAATCAATTCTCCAGGCTTGATTTTGATTCGTCCTTAATGTTGTACTAGGTAAGATGATTATCCTTTTACTGATAGAATTCTTGGTATTCTTTTCTTAGATGAGGGCATATGAGTTACTTATCTGTGTTCACTTATTCATTCGTGTATAGAACATATTTGTTTAAAGGCCTTCTTAAACGAATAAACATTTTCATCAGCTCTTTTAAATTTAGTTACTCTCTCTACTTTCTTAAATCAAGCTTTACTACATGAAACACATTAGGAGCTAAATAAAAACATGCAAATCGTTTGCATTTATGGTAGTGAGAACTTTGGTTCCTTTGATTTGATGATCCTCTTTGATCAAAGATGTTATGTACGCATTTGGAATTTGATATTATTGCCAAGAGATAATGATTTTAGGCTAGTATCGATTGATGTCTGTGAATGTGGATGCTCAAGGGCAGTGAATCTTCTGGTTTGGACCATCTGTGGGGCACTAGCAACTACAACATACCATTAGGACATCCTCAGAGTAACTTCCATCAAGGCCCTGAAAGCAACTGCCATCAAGGCCCTCAGCGGCAACCCCGCCAACTAAAATCTTTCCCGTTTTCCTTTTTGCATTTTTATGCCCATTTTTTTATTTTTGTGAACGAGAGATAACTATGACGATAGATGGTGATGGTGGTGATGACGGAACCCCTCTTGATTTATAGATTTATTGATTCCATTTATCATTATCATTGCTGTCGTTGCTGTTCAATGATTAGTGGTGGAAGTATTTCCTTTTCTTTCATATTCTATCCCCCTGTGATTGCGTGCGCTCCTGTCGGAACCAACCCGACAGCCCCAATCAAGTCGAGTGTAGAGACTGTAGCAGACATAAACCCTACATCCAGGACTCCTAACGATGAGAAGATACTCAGTATAAAACTAGAATTGGAACAGGAACATGCGTGATCAGCACGAGGATGAACATTCCGTGCGTCTCTAAGGAGACATACCCGGTACTAACAGGATGAGCAAAAAGACGCTCGAGCTATGTAATAATACTGATGAGGTTTTGAGTCGGTGTGTTTTTATCGTCAAATGAAACATTATAGTGGCTCGACTGAGGGCTGAATCGCGACTATTCCTGGCAAAAAGCCAGGGTGACAAGAGGGGGTGGGGGAAAGAGGTGAGGTGACAATTGCTGCGCTGGGACTCAAAATTGCGTCTAGCCAATAGGACGTCTAAGTAGACAGAGAAAATATGAGAAAATATTGGGTAGGGCTGTCGTTCGGGCAAAATGTGAAAATGTTTAGGACTTAATTGACACAATTGAAAGGTCCGAGATTAAATTAGCACAAATGCAATAAGTTTAGGATTTTTTTTTTTTTTTGATAATATTCCCGTCAATGCCATGGTTCATACAATTCGGCATTCTGACCACTAAATGTAAAACAGGTCAATCAAATGATGAAATTTGACTTAAAGATCAATAATATCACACTAATTCAACTCTTTTTCCCTCCTTACTCAGATCTTACTATTGCTTAAAAAAAACAAAAATTCAACGATGGTTATAGCGTATAATATATGGTCATAAAATCCCATAGAGTTGCCTCCAGAAAATTTTGCAAGCTAGGCATTCAGAATACTACACATAAATTTACGATGTCATGATGCTTCACTTGTAATCAAATTACATTATCTAATTCTACGGTGAGTGGAGGAGTCAAAAATTGGCTTATGGGGAGCGAGATTTCGAGTACATTTGATTTTACATTTAATTCCAAGTTTTGATAACGATGCATTTAGTAATAAAAACTCAATTGATTAAAACATAATACAAAAGAAAATCATGATATTCATGAAAATGTAATATTTAATCAAAACGTTATAAATTAGAAAGACCATGTATATGCGGAAAATGAAAAAGCGTTAACTTAGAATTTAATAAAAGGAAGCATCGATGGCTAAAAAAATGTAGAAGAATGACTTCAGGATTAGGACATGGGACGACTCAAATAGGTGTTCAACGGTTGGATTATCGTACTTCCAAATAATATTGAAATTACTAGGTATGTAGGATTATTGCCCTATATCCCTCCTTGACTTTATCTTCTTTTAATCAAGCTCATGAGATATATCATGATTTTTAGAAATATTGAATGTTTCTGTTACTTTTTTGAAATTTACTAGAATAGTGAATGTTATGAAACAATAATTGCATGTACATCGAAAAATTTTCTAGTTGATTTGATTTGTTGAGATAAATATTAGTGGTATGAAATTCTGATTCGTAGCCTTTCAAAGGTTAGTGATATCATTGAAGAAAATAGAATAGAGCGATCAAAAATTGGAAAAAAAAAATCTAATTTCTATATGTTTTATCCAAAATGGACGAATTTCCTGCAAAAAAAAAATAACAACAACAACAATAATAATTATAATTGAGCATCTTTGGATGTTTCAAGGCTTTAAGTAATTTTTGGACCATTGGGTTTACTTATCGGGCCCATGGATCCAAAATCCAGTATCAAAGGGCATTCATATAAATTTCGTCCCAAATGGGCTTCTTGGCCCAATTGAGTTCAGCTGCTATATCTGTGGGTGCAATTTCTGATAAAGGGCTGAAACTTGCATCGCATTGTTACTAAGAGGTAAAATTATTTTGTTATGATATTGGATCGGGTATTGGATGGATTTTCAAGTTGTTGTCATTTTGGATATACATTGAAAATGATTATGTAGGTGAATTGTTTCAAATTACTTATTGCTATGTCGGATGTCATGTATCGATATTGAATTGATGCATATGGTCAACCTATGCATTGAGAGATGATATATATTTGCTAACCGGTCTGATTTTGGAGCTCAGCCACAAGTGAAATGTTTTCTAGGGCTTAACTACAATGGATGTGGTTCTCTAGATCTTGAAACCTAACAAAGTGTGGCCGTAGTGTTCCGATATGAGCAACCGGTCTGGTATCTTTATGCTAAGATATTTCAAAGATGTATGATGTGCGTGATTTAAATGTGGTGTTTTTGTTAATGTGGTGTGACGCATAATTGACACAAAAAAAATTGCATCATTTGCTACTCAATTTCATTGAAGTGGTGATTGTTACCTCCGCAATCATAACTTTGCTCACCCCTTTCGATGCCATTTTTATATTGTGAGTAAAGATACTTGATTGAGTCACATAGAGAGAAATCTAGATTGGCGTGGAGCTCTAATTAAGATATATATATATATATATATATATATATATATATATTTTTTGTGGGTTGAAATAATTTAGATTGCTTGAGTAAGGGCTATCATGAAACTCTCGTTTGGATTAATTTACGACACTCTGAACTTTATTAGTATATTCATTCGGTGAAAGGTAGCTATTATCGGTTGAAGGTTTTGTCCTTTATTTTATAGGGAATATTCGGTCATTCCCTAAATTCTAAGTTCGGATTTGGAGCCTGGCAGTAGGTGTCATTCTCGCGCGCACATTTTTTACGAGATGGAAAAATAGTCAACGTTGAAAAGTCCACCAAAGAAAAATATATATTAAAGCAATAGCATCCATAGCAGCCTAAACTCCAGATTTTTAGCCAGTTTTAACTTTAGCCTCCCTTGATTTTTTTTATTTTATTTTAGTCGAATGGCCTCCCTTGTTTTGCCGCCTGGAATTGCCCTTGTTTGTTTACGTGGGTCGAAAAAGAAAAATTACTAGTAAATTCATAATTTCCTCGTGCATTAATAAACTTATATTATCGAAAAAGAAAAATTCATAATTTCCTCTTTTAGAAAGCAGACAAAATGAATAAAATAGTAGAGCACCGTGAGAGCACCGTGAGAGATTATAGAAGGAATTCCTCCGAGCCAAATTACTTGTAACAGTGCTTGTAAAGCACATCTTCTATTGATGATGGGCACAATTTCGATTTTGAATAAATTTTGGGACTTTATTGAAATATTTCAGCGTCACCTGCCAACGTCACCGTATTAGGGAAACGCGTCGGAGGATAAAGCTTGAACTGCAAGATTGGCCACGTACACCAGAAAGCCAAGCAGCCTTTAGAGTTGACAAAATCCCCACTTCACTCGGTTCGGTTTGCATATGTTTAATTTAATTACTCCACCACCTTATGCTAATCCACTCGCATTCTTTGTCTTATTATAATTTGGGTTAATGTAAGGAAAAATCCAAAATTAATATACCTTTAATAAATTTATTTCAAACTAATTTTTTAATCACTACAAATCCAAAATTGGTATAGATATGATAGATTTATTATAAATTAATTTTTTAATCACCAAAAACCTCAAACTGATATATTTGTGATAATTTACTCTATGTTAGTTTATCATAAATTGGATTAATACCACAAAAAATCTAAATTGGTACATTTGTGACAAACATAAGACATGTGCTATCCAACTCAATAATTTATCAATAAGCATTAATGAAAATTAACATAATGTAAATTTGTTACATGTATAGCAATTTAGGGTTTTGGAGAGTTTAAATATCAATTTGAGTAAACGAGTTACAGTGTACCAATTCGGAATTTTTCGTAATATTAATCTTTATTATTATTTTTTTCGATATTATAATAAAATTGGCCACGTCCAACAGAAGCCAAGCTTTGATTTTGGCCGTATAATCTCATGTGGTTAGAAGTGATTAATGTTTTTTTAGCACTATAGATGATAACAAATAGAGATAAGTACATTTAAAGTTTTAAAATTTATCATGAAAGCGTAATTGAGTTCTAAGATTTTTAAAAAGTGTAATTAAGTTTTAAAACTTGTCAAATTAATGCAATCAAATCCTTTTGTTAATTCTGTCACGAAAAATGCTAACACGACATTCTTTGTTAGTTTCTTCTCCAAATCTAACTTAAATTAGATTTTTTAAAAATTAAAAGCATATTATTAAAAAAAAAAAAGTGCACTCGCCTGTGGGTCACCAACGTCGAAGAGGGCTGGCAGAGGTCACCGAGGCAGGCTGAATTTTTCTAGGTCTTACAGGCTAGTGCAGCCATTTATTTCATCCAGAAAGAAAGAAATAGGGCACTTCATGGAGGAACATCTTTAGTTGACAGAATTATCAGCAATGTTCATATCTCCATTAGAGTGCAGATGTCCTCCTTCATTATGTTGAGGAAGAGAGCATTGCTGCAAGAAGATGAGGAGTTTTCGGTAGAGGTGAACATCGGTCCAAGGTCAACTTGGACTGACCCTAGATCTGCCCAACCCTTCTAGTTCTCAGGGAGACTGGGTCGGTCATTGATCTTTAGATTCCTAGACCAGTATTATGCGGGTTGGTCATCCATCCTGAGAGTTTATGGTCAGTCTAACCTGGACCAACCTTGATTATATATATATTATTTATAATTTTTTTATATAAAGAAAACTTTAAAATAAATGGCATCAACAACATTAAACAACTATTTAGTGCGTAGTTCAAGTAATTTTATATTGTTCTTTAAAAACTTAGATTTTTTATGTCTTTTACGGTGTCAACAGTCATAATTTACGAATGAGGAAAATGTTTTTGTAAAGAGTCCTCACAATGTCCAAAAATGAAGAAACGGTTCCTTACGGCATCCTCCTCTAATACTCATTTTCTTTTGTCTTATTTGTCTTATTAGTCTTTAATTTGCCAAAATCGAGAGAAATAACTTCTTCGCTCGCCACTCAACACTCGCCTTGCTCGCTTTGGGTCACTCGTGCCATTCACCGCTCGATGCTTGCTTAGCTTGCTCCTCGCTCAACACTCGATGCTCACTCTATTCGACGCTCACCCCACTCAACCCTCACTACTTGCCTTTCTTAGCTAACCTCGCTCGTCATCGAACTCATTTGGTCGGTCCAATCTTCAATTGTTATTTCAAGGAGTACAAAAAATGAAATAAAAAAATTATTGATTAGTTTCGAGTTGACCCTGGAATTGGATCAAACCTATTAAGTTGGTCCAATCCTCAATTGCTTTTTCAAGAAGTATTAAAAATGAAATAAAAAATTATTAGTTGGTCCCAGGTTAACCCTAGAATCGGACCAAACATACTGGATCAGTCTGATCCTACCATGCTTAATAGGGTTGGTTCTCGGTCCCAAAAATCGAGGACTAATACTATGCGGGTTGGTCCTAGGGTTAGGGGATGGACTGACCCAACCCGGACCATACTCATCCCTAGTTTCTAGATGGTATACATGATCACTCTTGGCGGTTGTGGCGGCCGTGGCAACCCATCGGCGAGGATCCTATGGCTCTTTTTTTTCTTTAATTTATATTATTTTAATCTAATTTAAGTAAAATTTGATGAACAAAATAATTAGAAAAAGGTCACGTAGAGAGAGAAAATAATAATAAAAAAATTGACATGGCAGCATTTTCTGCTAAATAAATTGACCGAGTTAATGGAAAGAATTGATTGTACAAATTTTACAAGTTTTAGAGATTAATTGTGCTTTTTGAAATTTTTAGGGCCCATTACATTTTCGTAACAAGTTTTGAGGGTTCTAGTGCATCCATCTTTGACATAAATTCAAGCATGTCCCCATTTATAAAAGATTGGTAGAATAAATTTACCTCAAAACTCACGCTGAAGGCAAAAATAGCTTAATTATCTTATAGGCTAAAGCCCAAAAAAGAAGATAATAATAATGAAAAAAAGAAGATGCAATTTCATAATATAAGGGGGCAAATTGCTAAAATCTGAGAAAATTTAGATTAAAAAAAAAAAAAAAGACACTAGCCGGTAACGTTTCGGGGAAATGCATCAAGTCACATTTCGGGGAAAATTATGTGCTGCAGATGTATACAAAAAGAAGACGCACTGCCAATGATTACAAGAGAGTTTGGGTTCGTTGATGAACTGCCTTACCGTCTGATTCTCTGTCTGCTGTAGTTCTTCAGCAACCAAACTCTAGACACCTGCTTAGTTCTTGTTAAGCTTCACAGAAGAAGCAGAAAACCATGTCGATGCAGAAGAGAGCTTTGCCTTCCTCCTCTTCTTCAGGTCAACCAAGTCAACCCAAGAGGCCATGCTTGCCTCCAATCGAGTAAGCTCGCTCTTTCCTCTTAACCTTTCAATGTTTGATTCATTGTTTGATGATCTTGCGTTAGTTTTAGCTGTACTTGAGGGAGATTCAATGAAGGGTTGTTGAGTTGAAGATTCTTGAAATGAGAGATACGGTGAAAGCCCGCCATCGATAAGCTTTTGCCCCATGACCGTTCGAAATCGCTTTCGTTCAGTTCTTTGTTGGTGGGTTTGTGCTGTTGTTCTAATGCGAAGTATTAAAGACCACGAATGTTGTCGTCCCGGCTGTTTTGTGATTTCGCGTTTGGCAATCGCAGTACTTCCTCCTGAATCTAGCTGTATTCTTGGTAGAATCATTTGCCTGGCAAGTGAGCTGTTATCTTTACCAGGTTACTTTGCTATCCTGTAGTCTAAAATATCCTATCTCGCTTTTAATTTTGTGCTGATGTTCATGCAGTCAAGCATGGAATGGGTCTGCGACGAATCTCATGCCATGTCGCTGTTTGACAAAGGAGGATGTGTGGAGTGTGGTAAGATGAGTAAAGTAGCCAACTAGATCATGCAAAGTGCAGTCCTTATTATATTTCAATTCCTGATCTCTTTGAGTTGAGCAGTTAGATGAATTTCTAACATTCCAGCCAGTTTCTGGATGGAAATCCGTATGAGAAATAGCTGTGAGATGTATAGAGAATTATTCTGTGTGGTAAAAATGACCCGTTGAATATTCTAGGCTTTTCATGTGAAGCAATTGCACTGAGAACATGCTTTAGGCTTTTCATGTTGTTTTGGACAGTATGAATCACAAAAAGATCCAAATTTTCAATGAAGTGCCCTGGACATAACTGTCGCCATGAATCTTGGAAATGTGGTCGATATTAATTTAAATGTAGAAGGAGGACAAAGAAGATGCCTGTGATGTGAAACTTGAATGCAATGATTACATGACAGATGATTCTTGCAACGTAATTCTTTGCTATCACTCTTTGCTAAACAGGTTAGAGAAGTGCTGGAGCGGGCTAAGTCTCACTCGCCTGAATGTCAAAGGTGAATATATTTCTTGGGTTCACTGGCAGTATCTTATCTGCATCAATCGATTCCTCCAGTAGAATTTCCATTTGTGTTGTCTCGCCATATGAAAATATCATCAGATTCTCATATGCCATCAATCCATGATTCTTTTAGGCAAAGGGGAATACCTGCAGACACTTTTTTTTTTGTTAATCACTGAAAAGACTCTGCAGTTGTAGATAGCTGCTAATTAACTTTACTGGCTTCTTTTATAACTGTACTGGATAAATACGTATTCCAGCTTCATGTCAACTTTTTTTTTTTTTTTTTTTGAGTGTAGTATCTATGTTTTTATCCTGTAATTAGGTCTGACATTTATTTGGACTAGTGAATAATATGTTACATATTGATATTTGTCTATTGGTTACGAATGAGTCCGCTAGACAGCAGTTATTCAGAGTGTAATTTACATGTGTAGTTGCACTGGGCATGCTCTTGAAGTGGTTGCGCAACGGTTGCACTCAATAGAGTATGCTGTTCAGAAACTGGTAAGATAAACACAGTCTATAAATTTATTGGTTTGTCTCTGTCATATCCCTTCTGCTTTATTTTTTGGATGTCTCCAACTTTGGCAATTCTGCTGTTGGTGGTTTTGAACAGATGGAAGCAGTGGAGCTTGGAAACATTCATTCTCCCCAACTTGCGAGGTATGAATGCACTTCCCTTGTGATGCTGTTGAGAGAGGCTTTCTGTGTAGTGTTGACGGGTTATGCATTGTTGATGTTTTGGGGAATAATGGTCCGACCTACCGCTACCATCCAAGCAGGCAGTCTGAGCTCTCAGTGAGTGTCAGGCCACAGTGACTCGGTCGTCCACAAAAGTGTCAATGCTCAATTTAGAACATAATTTTTGTGGCATGCGAGCAGTGGAACATTTTATTTTATTTTACTTCAATTTTTTTTTTTAAAAGTGCATTATTAAACAAATAAAATGATGGGTCTAATTATCCTTGTAGTTTCCTCGGCAGTAAGACCTGTCCAAGTGAGATGTTGGGTATTTTGTCTCTCTTTGTCGTTACTTCTCCAATTTTCCGTTTTTATACACATTCCTATTTCTGATAGTTATTTTCTGGAGAGAATGCAGGGCTAATGCTAATTCTACGGGAGAGAATGATGTAAGAAACTTACGGCTTCAAGTTCAAACCAAACTGTCAGATTCTCTATTTACTGGACAGAAGCTAGAAGGAGAGGGGGGTGCTCGCATTTCTGTTGCCTTGATCAATGCAAATACAGGGGATGTTGTTAGATCAGGCCTGGAATCCTCCATTAAGTTGGACGTCGTCGTGCTTGAAGGTGACTTCCACAAAGATGATGAGGATAACTGGACCCAAGAAGAGTTTGAGAGCCACGTGGTTAAACAACGTGAAGGAAAGAGGCCGCTTTTGGCTGGAGATCTCGTAGTGAAGCTCAAGGAAGGTGTTGGGGAGATGGGAGAACTGATATTTACTGACAATTCCAGTTGGAATAGGAGTAAAAGATTCAGAATAGGGCTTAAGGTGGCAACGGGTGGTTGTGGGAACACACGAATCCGAGAAGCAAAAACAGACGCCTTCCAAGTCAAGGAACATAGAGGGGAAGGTAGGTCCTTCATAGTCTTTCTACAGTATATAAACCTTATCCTTTATGACTGAACATAAACATGATTTTGGACATCCAGAGTCTTCAATTTTTTAATTTGGAGCTTCATTTCGTGTGGACCTTTACAACTCGAACAAAGATTCTGATAAACAAGAAGCAATTGGTTTGATTGTTATTAGTAAATGTCGACACTTTGGATCAGTTTCAGGGAGAGATTGCAAGACTGTTAGAAGTTTGCTTCTACACATTAAGTTAATAGTCCCTGGGACCTTATTGTATATGTGCTCTTCATTTTACAGCTTACATGAAACATCATCCACCTGCATCCGACGATGAGGTTTGGAGGTTGGAGAACGTTGCCAAAGGTGGGAAATCTCACCAAAATCTGAGTGATGCTGGAATATATAAAGTGTAAGACTTTCTACTGCAACTGTTCACGGACCCCAAGAAACTGAGAGAGGTAAGCACTTAGTTAATGATTCCCAATTTGGGCTTGATTGACTGCCAAGAATGTAAGTCCTGTGTGTTCACTCATCATAGATTCTCGGAAGGAGCATAGCAGAGAAGAAGTGGGATAGCCTGATACGCCATGCAAAGACTTGCAAAACAAAGTGGAAACTTTACTTGGACTATCCTGATGGCGTGACGAAGCATGGTGTTGTATTCAACACTGATGGTCAACCAATCGGCCTAGTCAAAGACGGAAAATATTTTGCTACTCATCGACTTTCTCCCCAAGAGAAGGTAAGTAACCAAGGTGTTCCCACTCAGTTTTGTCAAGCCAGTTCACTCGCTTCACACCATCACGGGGAATTTGAATAATTTGGCCCATATTTTCTATGTAATCACTATTTTGATGTTTACTTGTAGCTGTGGCTTAGTATGTGTTAGAACTGATTAGAGATATGGAAACTTGAAATAAGGAGTTGTTCATCTAGAGGCTTTGCTTTTCTTTTCTTCATTTTTTTTTTTCTGATCATGAAAGTAAAATGAAGTTCCTGTGGAGAGAATAAAAAGAAAAAATAGATGCTACGTTTAGATCAGAATAGAGACCTTCTATTAATAGAGTGATTTTGGGCTTGCTCTCTTTGTGAAGCAAAGTTGAGGCTGGTGACCTTGTAAATTTAAGTGGTCTTCTGTATTGAGTAGTTGAAGACCGCTTTCAGCAGTTAATTCGGTTTCATCCACAAGAATCTGAGGCACTCATCAACAAATTGTAGTTTAAACGATTAACACATTCCCATTGTGACCATTACTTTCCAAGTTTATAACCATCAAGATCTTAATTACTTGCACAATACATATCGATGAGTGCTTTATTTCTTCTCTGGTCCTTTCTTGATCAACTTTGCATCTTTACATTGAGGGCCTTGCCTTGAATGTACTCTAAATTACATCTTTTGAGCGCCTGACCTTTACGTGGTAGAGAAATGGGCAGATATAGGCATAAAGCAAATTGCGGTTCTTTCAATATTGTTCTTCTTTATCTGTGCTGCACTCACGTACTTAATCTGAATACAAGTTCATCCATTGGAATGCAACTTTACTTGTCGAAAAAAAGTAGTTGCTTGAAGCCAGAATGTTTACCTGTCAATAATGGAGATAAATACTTCCATTAGTACAGCTTAAGCAATATACCAAGTGTGTTTTTCCCAGGAACATGGAGATGCAATTGTGAAAAAGGCCTTGGCTAACTGGAATGATGTGAGAGAGTTCGATGGTGAGACGCTTTCTGATTCAACGAGGCTCAACGCTGTTCAACGTTATTTGGCTCCACCAATCTTTCCTGCTCTGGTTGGTCTGGATGCTCCTCTGGCAAGTGTGAGCTCCACTGCTGAAGGTACGTGCTCTAGAACACAATACTGTCTCTCCCTTTAAGCACATACAAAGACGTGGCCTGTGAAATTACAATGAAAATTGGAATTTCCACTTGATTGTTGAGCTTTTATATATAAAAGCATTGTGTTACTGATCCTTTTGGGTTCCACTTAATATAAAGACGTTCGTTTGTCCAGCTGTGATTGTTGCAAAATGAGCCTCATTCAATACATATATATGTATGTATGCATGTATGTGTTCCGTCCAAGCAATTGAAAAGCAACTAAAATATTAGGTGGTAACATGTGCCTTTTTTGAGTGGGGGATTGGGGATGGGGAGGGCGGATACTCATGAACCCTTCACTTAAGTGATGCTAAGTGAATGTTGACAAGATAATGCTACCAATAGGTAGATATGACTAGATATAATGAGCACACGGCAACATGTTTATATTTGCATTTTTGTCATTTTAGAAAGGGCCTTGTCAATTGAAGCACGTTAAGATTACAAAGATCAGGGGCAAGAAAAATTAAAGAGATGTGCAGGGTAAGGGGAAAAAAGAAGAAAAAAAAAACTGATAGCACTTTCTGTGATACCAGAATAGTAAAAGCTCATGATGAATCATTGCAAGAATTTTTATAGGCTCGTAGACCTGTGCTTACGTCGGCCTATGTTTACAAACCGCATTAATGTTTTAGTTCTTTCTCCAGGACTCAATGGTGCAACGGCTTTGGCATTGCCGTTTCAATCACCAAATTTTCCTCCTGCTGCACATCAGCCCATGTCTGCAGACCGCTCGAATGTTCAGATTCCTCCAGGATTTCATGATAGTACTACTGCCAGATTGCCAACACAGCCCCTTGGTATCAATGTACAGAATGCCATACGTCGCCAAATGATCGGTTCTTCGAGCCCAATGGACAATGCAGGATATGATAATGTTCTTCTTGAAGGCGATCATGTGATGGAAGAGGTCCAATCAATTGATGTTGATGCTTTCGAGAAATGGCTTGCTGAAAGCACACCATGTAATGACCCGTTCTCTGAGACCCCGTTATCCGATAACGGTTTTGTTAGGGGAACCGGCAGAGGTGTCATTGGCTGGCTCAAGATAAAGGCGGTGCTGCAGTGGGGGTACTTCATCAGGAAGACAGGTGTCAGACTCGTGGAGTTAGACCAACCAACTATCGAAGTCCGGGCTTGTTCCTAGTTCTTTCTTCGCTTTAGGGAAGATGATTCTATTCCTGATAGAAATGATGGTAATTCTTTCTTAAATGGTGGTATTATTTCATTGGTGATATTCTTCATCTGTATATTGAACAGCTTTGTCGAAAGCCTTCTTAAGCGACTACTTTTTTTCATTGAAAAGTGTCTCTACCTCAGTTCTTTCGACATCTTTCTTCAGGAAAGTTATCTGATGTATCACATGTAAGGAATGCAAGGTCATACCATTCAAAGAGGGTACTTGAATTCTACGCTTATTATGCATTAGAATTGCGACCAAATCCATGGAGACCCATGTGACAAGTCTTGCCTACTGCTGCTATCTAGTGGCAATGCAGCCTTTTCGGAGAACGCATGCATTGTCAACCGAACGCATGCATTGTCAACCCTTAAGATGCGTTTGGTTTAACATTCCCAAAGACCTTTCAGTCTCCAAAATCCTTGGGAAAATGCTCAATCATTTAACAATTATTTTAAAGTAACTTTTAAATAAAAAGCCAGCATTAACAAAGCTAAAAGCCCAATATTAATAAGGATTAGCATTAAGCTTTCAGCATTTGGCCAAATGCTAAAACTCATTTTTTTTCCTCAAAAACTACCCTTAACTCATTCTTCAAAATTTCCAATTTTCAAATACATTTTTTTACCAAATGACATTTCTTTCAAAATTACTTCTCAAAGCATAATTTATTAAAAAAATTTGTATTTACCCAAAATCCTTTAGGTTAAATTTCTTTACATTTTCTTAATAGGCTTAAACCACTAAACCAAAGGCACCCTAAGTTCTCTTGTACCCGTTTTTCTGGCCTTCTCTTCTTGTTTTCTCGGTCTTTGAAATGGTTTACTTAAATTTCTCTATAACGAGCTTTGATGCAAAGCAGCTCGGGGTCTGTTTGATTTAATATTGGGTCGGCACTAGAATTTTATCCTTATGATAGAGGATTGAGTATCTAGATCTTTCAAATTTACTGGGTCATTCCAAAGTTCCTTTACGTCATGAACTACTTAAAAAATTGAACATTCCTATAAGTTTATACATCATTAAATTCAATGGCTACGTGATACTCTTGGTTAAGAAAACACAAGTCCATTGAAGATATTGTAGACATAGTCTCATCATCCTAAACCTACCGTTCATTTGCGGATTCTGAATCTCCGATACAGCAATATAGTCAAATGCTCTTTATAGCCACCTTGCAACTGTATATTTAGTGGCTGGTCATGTTGATTATATTGATCCCGGAGGGTAGCCCTTCCACACAAACTTATTTTGTGCTTTGAATTGGATGCATCACTTAACGTTGACATAGAGAAGCAAGTCAAATTTAGGTGAGAGACTTTAACATTCAAAAGCAAAGTTCGTTGGTCAATTACACCAAGTGAACCATTCAACCCAAAGTATAAATAATCTAAACCAAGCATTTGTTTCTCTTATATATGAGGGTTATAAACATATACAGATGAAGCACAAGCTTGGCACAATCGAATGGGTCTCAAAGCTTGCAGCAATACTATGAAGGCAATTGCCACCAGATAGAAGCCATGGCTCTAAATAGATAAATAGTTACCTTTTGCTCCAATTTTCTCTTCAACAAATGCCCACCAAGCAGGAAAGGCACGTGGCAAGTATAAATTAACACTTTCCAAGAAGGGCGGACCGAAAAACTTCAGTCACAAAAGCATTGCTTCTCACACCGATGTCTGCAGCTTCGGAGAATAGAGGTCCACCCACAGGAGCAACACAAGCATAACCACCACAAAATCTTGAACAGGCAGTCATTCTGAATCAGAGATTTCGTCTTCATCCTCATCCAGTATGTAGACCAGGGCCCGCTTTCTTGCAGCTAAAACACAAGCCACACCTCTACTTGCTGTCGCCATAAAAACATGAACTTGATTTCAGTCCAACGTTCCTTGAATATATGGCCATAACTAACGTGATGTTTAGATACCTTTGTTGGGTAAAAGCAAAAGTACAACACGCATTATGCTAAAACACAGGCGGTAAGCAAACCTTGGTGCCTAAGGAGGCTATGGTATGCATGTAAACTACGAATGCTCTACAGTATCTTGCTATACTAGATACCAGGATAGTATCTATGATCATGAACATGTACAGGTTCTCAGTCAGTAACTAGACTGCGGTGAACCTACCATAAGAAGATTATTCTTTGTACTTGTGTGGCCTCAAAAGATTCACCTTTTCTGCACTTTGACCTCTCAATTGATTTAAATTTAGGGGAAAACCTGATACTTTAGTATATTACTTCTTCAACTGAAAAAAAATTGTTCTTCTTTGGAGCATAAGTTTGCACTTCTTCAAACTGTGGGAACAAACATGAAGCGGTCCATTAAAGAGACATGATGAACTTATGCCAGTCATATTTCAAACTTAAGAGTAGGCTGTTAAGTGAAACGTAGTAAGGAGCATGGACAGGATTTATTCAGTCCACTACCTAGTCAACGAGATGGAATTGCTGCTAACACTTGCAAGTTTATCAAGCATTGATACACAAAGGAAATAGTATGGGCAACAATAAGTTTCCAAACATCCAAAAATGCAGATGGACATGGTAAGAAGCTCAAGGAAAAAAAAAATTCAGGACTATAAAATTGATGGCATGACAATGATTTAATCCTTAGCTCAATTGTATGATGGTGTCAAAAATTCTTACCACTAACTGACAAGGGAGGAACAACATTATGGGGAATGCTGCGAATCTTCTCATTCTCCATATCTAGGTGTAATATAGAGTCCTACATGCATAGAGCTTTAGCCGGAAAGTCCACATGCATTGCTTCTCACACTGATGTCTCCTGCAGCTTCGAGTATTAGAGGTCCACCCACGAGCAACATGAGCATTGCCACCGCACATTCACAAACAAACGTTCATTCTGAATCAGAGATTTCACCTTCATCGTCGTCGAATATGTAGACCAGGGCCTGTTTTCTTGCAGCCAAAACACAAGCGGCGCCTCTACTTGTTGTCGCAAAAAAGGAATCAACTTGATTTCACTCCGACGTTTCTATTATTTGGCCATAACTAATGCAATGCTTTGATACCTCTTTTGGGTAAAAGTAATAAGTACAATACTTGCATCACGCTAAAACATAGGCGGAAGCAGTAGATGTGTACCTGAAGAGGCCATGGTACGCATGTGAACCATGAATGCTGATAGTATCTATCATCATTAACATGTACATAACAGTTCTTAGTCAATAAATCAAACTGCAATGAACCCTAACATAAGAAAATAATTATTCTTTTTGTGTTTGTCTGGCCACTAATAATTCATCTTTTTCGCACTTTGACCTTTTAATTGATCTAAAATTTATAGGAAAACCTAATACTTTAGTATTTTACTTCTTCATATGAATAAAAAATATTCTTCTTTGGAGCATAAATTTGGACATTTCCAACCGTTGGAACAAAGATGAAATGGTCCATTAGAGAGGCACAATGATCCAGTGCCAATCATATTTAAACTTAAGAATAGCTTGTAAAGTGGAAACTTAATACGGTGCATGCATAAGATTAATTCAGTTCCACCACTCAGCCAATGAGATATACTTGATACTGACACTAGCAAGTTTATCAAAAGATTATACAAATAGGAAAGACTATGGGCAACAATAAGTTACCAAACGTCCAAACTGCAAATGGACATGCTAAGAAACTCAAGGAAAGTAGTTTTTTGAGTATACGATTGATGGCATGGCAATGAATTGATCCTTAGCTTGATTGTGTGGGCACTGTGAAAAATTCTTACCACTAATTGACAAGGGGGGATTGCAGTATGGGAATGCTGCCAACTTCTCATTCTCCATCTCTAGGTGTAAAATAAAGTCCTAGATGTGTAATTTCCCTGGGTTAGTGTTTCGATAGTGAGAATGAGACAACCGAGCAATAGTGTTCTCATAAAATAGAAGCAAAAGTGGCACTACTAATGCATTAGGGTCATCAAATGGACATTTCTTGACATACATACAAGGCTCCAATTGTCGAGATATGCTGGAGCTTTTGAAGTTATGGTAAGTGAGAAAGTGAAACATCGTTTAAAATTGGACGCATATAATGGCATGCATACGCACATAGGAGGAAAAACTAAGCTGCTGCCGCTTGTGCTGATGAGGAGAGCAGATACATAGTAAATAGGAAGAACAAAAGAACAAAAGTCTATAAAACCAGACTAGTGGTTCAACCAGTCAAACTTGAGAACTGTACTTTGCCAATTCAACTAGTTGAACCGATTGCATGTGGCGTTATTTAATAGAATAGGCATGTTCAAAACAAAAGGAGCCCCAGTCACTCGGTAGAGCCGCTTGCCCACAAAAGACTGGATTCTGGTTCTCAAAAGCATTGTTTTAATTTCTTATAGACTAATAAGCCAATATAGTCAATAAATAAAATATCCACCACAAAAAGGAGCAAGAAGACACGCGGAGCAAATGGTTGGCATGCCTGTTAGTTACGAGAGGTTGAAGTTCCAAACCCCAACCCATTTTCTCCAGAGAGATATCTACAACTCATCTAAAGGAATTACTTTCAAGAAAGATATCCATGTTTTTTCTAATGATATGGAGAATACAATATATACGTGTCATGGTTCATTTTGTACTTAAAGGAAATTGCTAGATCTCTTATAATGATTTTGAAGAATTGATTTTGAAGGACAAATTGTGAAAATAGTAGCCATTGTGACACAAGATGAAGAGTTGAAGAGTTGATGACGCTTTTAGAGTTGATTCCCCGTGTGGTGTGCCACGGTAGTATATCGAATAGCAGTCGCCAAATGTACTTCATATTCTACAAAGCACGCCAAGGTGATGGATAGGAAGATATCGAACAAATCGGAGATATTGGTCGAGATTGTCAAACTTACAAGCACAATAACCCAAACCGAGGGAGTTCAACATACGAGAGTTGCATATATGTGTTTAACCAAATTAAAATCAAGACTTCCATTGCTACTCCCTCTCAAGAAAATTGTCCAAAAAGCCCTAAACTCATTGCAATTTTGTCAATTTAATGAAAAACTTTTTAATTTTACCAATTGAATTTTAATCATTTTCATTTTTTTACCAATTGAGTTCATCCAATCAATTTTGATAGGAATTTGCTAATGTGCACGGTTGGCACTGACATGGCACTTTTTAAATAATATTTTGAATTTTTTATGATTTTTTTTCTTTTCTTTTCATTTTTTACTTTTTTGCTTTTATTTTTGGGTTTTGGAGTTAGTTTGGCAAGGGTGGCCAGCTGACCTAGGTTGAGGGCACACGCGCCCTCGCTTTGGCCGGCGAGGGCATCGTGGTCCTCGCCGGCCTAACTCCAAACCCCCCCCCCCCCCAAAAAGTAAAAAAGAAAAGAAAAGAAAAAATCATAACAAATTCAATATTATTAAAATATTATTTAAAAAGTGACGTTAGTGTCAACCGTCCACATCAGCAAATTTTAGTCAAAATTTTTCCGGATATACTCAATTGGCAAAATGTGAAAATATTTATGACTCAATTGATAAAATGTAATAGGTTTATGACTTTTTAAACAATTTTCCCCTCCCCTCTCTCATAGGCACACTATGCTTGTGGAACTATTCTAAGTTTGAGATGAAAATAAGATTAGAGTATATACGACTGTCAATACCATGGGGTATTACAATGGGCATAGACCACGGAATTTGCCATAGTGACTCACCCTCGCCAGCCATGGCCTATGGCTAGGTGGCTAGCAACCATCCATTGGCAAAAAGAAGAAGGAACAAAAAAATAGAAAGAAAAGAAAAAAGTCAGAAAAATTAATAAAAAATTGTAAACATTATCCACATTGGCAATTTTTGCTCAAAATTTGACTAAATGGATTACAGTGGCATATCCTCAAAAGGTCTAGAACTCAATTAGCCAAATTTAAAAGTTTATGACTGAATTGATGCAACTGCAATAGGCTTAAGACTTTCTTGGTAATTTCCCCTAACATTGTGTGCCTAGCATCCAATACTCATTTGGCTTGAAAGGATGTCAAGTGTTTCCTCATTTTGAATAGCTAAAACTCACTTTCACTTAGGTGATGCCAAGTGGATATTGACAAGATAATTTTACCACTAAGTAGATATGAAAAGACGTAACAAGCAGGCGGCAACATGTTTCTGTATGCATTTTTATCAATAGGTGACTGGAAGATCACATTAGAAAAGAAGATTGGTTTGGTTAAACTAATATGAGGGCATATTAGGTACTTATCTGTATTTGACCCATCGTCATTAATAAGGTTATTTGCTTGTGTATAGATCAGCTTTGTTGCATTCTTAAGTGACTACTTTTCTTATCAGTCTCATGTATTAAGTCTTGCCAGTTTGCTGCCATCCACAGGCAATAAAGCTATTTTTCGGAACACTCACTGTTAAGACATGATGCTTAGTTGTTAAGACACGATGCTAAGTTACCTTGATATTCTCCAATCATTTGGGCAGTTAGTTTGATAATGATGTTGAGTTACAAATAATCATTTGTTCTATTATTACTGAGAATAGTGGCAGAAGTAGATTTTATGAGGCTCTACAATGGCTATTAATAGAAGGTTTAGCCAATGGTATCTGGTGCAATAGACACAAGTCATCTTCTTAGACATTTCCTATTAATAGCAAAGCTTCTTCCTTAGCCGTACGTCTTTTCCTAGCCTTCTATTCTTGGTCCTCGAAAATTTTAATGCCAATTTCTCCAAAACGAGCTTGTGTTTAACGGGTCATGGAATTTAAAGTTTACATGCGATTTGCACTGGCAGCGAACCTGTTAACAATCATTTATTTTGTTGATAATGTTATTGTCCCCTCTAATAATTAATGTTAAATGTCACTATTTCTGCACTTGCATTCGGAAGAATACATTGAAGACGTAAAAGATTTGGAAGGGCTATAAATAAAGGAGGATTTAATTTCAGAGAAAATTCAGCTTAAGTTCCAAAAGAGCTATCATCACGGCAAATAATAAACATAAGAAAAGAAGTATCACAAATGCACATGTTACATTCATGCATACTTTCTCCTGGAGACTGGCAATAATTCCCAGAGAAAGAATACTACAATTAAAGAATTATTGATTCCTGAATGTACATCATTGAATTAAAAGACTCCACGATGCTCTTTATTGAGGATACAAAGTCCATTCACGATATTGTAGACAGAATCTCATGATCTTAAACCTGCCATCTACTTGAGGGCTCCAAATATCTGAGATCGAAATATAGCGTATGTTCTTTAGTTGAGTACACTGCCTAAACCATTCGATCCAAAGTGAGTCAATGACAATGACACGTGGAGAAGCCAGTCATTTTCGGGAGAGAGATTTCAACATACAAAAGCAGAGCTCGTTAGTCAAGTACACTACCTGAACCATTCAACCTAAAGCGTAGATAATCCAAACCAAACATTTGGTTCTCATACACATGCAAATAGTAAGCATATACAGATGAAGCAAAAGCTTGGCACTATCGAGCAGGTCTCAGAGCTTACAGCAATACCATGACGACAGTTACCACTAGATAGAAGCCATGATTCAGCATCTTTCAGTCAATTCTATCCAACTCAATAGATAATCGCTACCTTTCACTCCACTTTTTCTATCGACAAATACCGCCTAGCAGAAAAGGCACATGGCAGGTATAGATTAAGACTTCTCCAGAAAGGGTGAAGTCGAAGAGCTTCAGTCAGAAAGCCCACATGCATTGCTTCTTACACTGATATCTGCAGCTTCAAGTATTAGAGGTCCACCCATAGTAGCGACATGAGCATAACCACCACAAACTCTTGACCAGATAGTCATTCTGAATCAGAGATTTCTTCTTCATACTCGTCCAGTATGTAGATCAGGGCCCACTTTCTTGCAGCTAAAACACAAGCCACTTCTCCACTTGCCGTTGCCCAAAAAAAAAAAAAATCAACTTGATTTCAGTCTGGTGTTCCTTGAATGTATGGCCATAACCAACATGATGTTTAGATACCTTTGTTGGGTAAAAGTATAAGTACAACACATGCATTATGATAAGACACAGGCAGGAAGCAAACCTTGTGTGCCTAAAGAGACTACAGCATGCATGTAACTACGAATGCTCTACAGTATCTTGCTACACTAGATACCACGGTAGCATCTATGGTCATGAACTTGTAAATAGTGCTTCTCAGTCAGCAACTCAGACCGCTATGCAGCTACCATAAGAGAATGATAATTCTTTTGGTATTTGTTTAGCGACTATAAAATCATTTTGCGCTTTGTCCTCTCAATTGATTTAAAATTTAGGGGAAAACCCGATACCACAATTTTTTCTTTTTTTTTTTACTTCTTTTGACTAAAAAATATTCTTCTTTGGAGCATACTTTCGCACTTCTTCAATCTATAGGAACAAACATGAAGTGGTCCATTAAAGAGGCACAATGTCCCTATGCCAGTCACATTTGAACTTAATAGAAGGTTCTAAGAGAAAATGTAGCAAGGAGCATGAACATGATTAATTCAATTCCATCACCCAGCCAACGAGATAAATTTGTTACTGACACTGGCAAGTTTATCAAACACTGATCCCTAAGGAAAGGGCAACAATAAGTTTCCAGACATCCAAAACTGCAAATGGACAAGGCAAGAAGCTCAAAGGAAAAACCTTCAGAACTATACAATTGGCATAGCAATGAATTGATCGTTAGCTCGATGGCATGACAGTTTAAAAATGTTCTTACCACCAACCGACAAGAGAGGAACTACAGTATGGGGAATGCTGCGCAGCTTCTCATTCTCCATCTCCAGGCGTAAGATATGGTCCTAGATGTGCAGTTTCACTGGATTAGTGTTTCAAAAGTGAGAACAATACAACCAAGCAAAAATATCCTAACAAAATAGATGTAAAAAGGGCACTGCTAACCCATTAGGGCCATCAAAGGCACATTTCTTAACCTACATACAAGGCTCCAGCTGTCAAGGTATGTTGGAACTTTTTGCAGTTATGGCAAGGCAGAAAATAAAACACCCTTTGAAATTGCAAGGACGTAATGACATTCGTATGCATTATGAGGAGGAAAAACTAAGCTGCTGCTAATCGTGCTGATGAGAAGAGCAGATAAATAATAAATAGGAACGATAAAAAAACAAACATTTTAAAACCAGACAAGTGGTTCAATCAGTCAAACTGGTAGAACCGTGCTCTTCCAGTTCGACTGACTGAACCGATTGCATGTGATGTCATCTGATAGAATGCTCTGCGTATATTAGATTACACACTTTCAGAACAAAAGAAGCCCGGTGAGTTGGCACACACCATAGCATCTTAATAGATTACACACGCTTGATGTCATCTTATATCATCCTGTTCAATTTTAGATTAGGCCAATATGGTCAATAAATAAATTATCCACCACGAATTGTAGCAAGAAAACACCGGAGCAAATGATTGGCATGCTTGTTAGTTACAAGAGGTTGGAGTGCCAAACCCCAACCCAATTCCAGCACTACTCCTTGTAGTTTTTTTACGGCCCAGATTTGGTCTAGACTAGTTGACAGGTTTGCTGGGTATCAGTTGATAGGTACACCTGGTTATCGGTTGAAGAGGATCAATACCACCGGTTCTTGATCAATACTATTTTTGTTGGGAAACTAGACCGGACAGGTCTAGTTCCCCGTCCAACCAGAGCCACTTCTTAAAACTCGGACATGAACAGGAGTCAACAGAAAAGCACAATATGCTACTTTTTTCCTTTTGCCACCAATGTCTTAAATAGTGAATTGTCATGATCTGAATAGAACTCTAGATATCACAAGTAAGAAAACAATATGCAAGCTCCGGATCCAAGAGTTACCTTCAATTGGTACAAATCCCGGTTATTTGCATATGTGGTTCTGCAATATGCACAAATGGAAGGTCACTAGCCTGCAGGATCATCATCCCAGCATCTACCAAGTTTTCATGAGTATCATTCATCTTATTTAGCAACATGATAATTTGATGTTCCTGCTTCCAACAGAATATATTAGCCACATTTGCAAATTTTGGCTACAAAATATGATATACAAAGCTTTTACCTCAAATAGAGCCTAATCCACACAACAGTGACCAAGAGAGATGCACAACAAGATCCTTCCAAAGATCTTCCCTTCTTCACATTGCTTGAAACATTCTTAAGTCCACTCACTACCGCTATACGATTTGTTACATCTAAAATAGACTCCTCAGTTATTTGGAAGGAAATATAATCTGAAGCAAATTCAAAATCATCCTGCAATAACATACAGAGTAATGATTAGCATGAAAAAGCAGTTGGACTCTGCACATGTGGATCTCTGGATAATTTTTGTAGTTTCAAATTAAAGGTATATACCCTATACAAGGACCATGAATTGCAAACATATCTGGTGGATGTTGAAACTGACGTAAGAGGGAATTGTAGCAATAAATTCTCACAAAGTATCTATTTCAATAGAAGAGAAAGGCATCTGGGCAGCTTCCTTGAAAATGTGATTATCAAATTAGTTTCTAATCAGGAAACATGGAATACAGTATTTCCACACACAAGGATCATAACCTAAACACAGGGCCCAATCCCATAAGATCACCCAACTAAAGCTTCCATATACACTGTCAAGTAATCAAACCTGAGATCAAATATGAAAAACTAGATTATTAGATAGAGGGTAAGTGAAAAGCCATTGTTGAGGACAACCTCCAGAAGACAACCCCTAACCCCCAAAGGTTTCCTTTTCTTTCTCTCCATCTCTCATTATAGTCTAAAGGTTCCGGCCACTCAGACAAGAAAATGAAAAATATAGGACAACTTTATGCTAATAAGCATTTGGATAGAAATATCCACAGACAAACCCATTAACAAAAGTCCTGAATTAGCCAAACGAAAAATGAATATTTGAGCTCAAATAATTGATGAGTCAAGTAAAACCAAAAGCACAAACTTTTAATTAAAGGATTGCAATGTTTACATAAACTAATTTCGAGCCCAGGTAATATACTCAAACTCTTGTTGATCCACAATTTCACATTTGGTGCATATATCAGCAACGAGGACCAAACTCAAAAGGGAGAAAAACAATCACTTCAAACAACAAATAACGGCAATGATTTATCCTGTAGTTCATATTTTTCCCACTGAGGTAGCATGTGTGAGAACAATAATAAATGGAAAAAGTAGATATAGGATTAATGTGAAGAATTTACAATGAAAGAGCAATAAACAATACATTCAAGCAAGAACTCCTATTCATGAACAAGATTCCATTACATTTTAGCTTTTTAATTCTTTTGCTAATACCTGCGTTCCATCTATTGAAATTCTTTCACAAGTGTCCTTCGCAAATATTCTGTGTCCCCCAAATCCTCCAAACTGCAGTAATTCTCCGACTCCCTGCATTGTTTGTCTGAGATAAAAATGAGGGCAAGACATCTCACTGATCTGACAAGATATATCAAGGCAGAAAAGCGCAAGGAAATGCATTTGATATTTCGGAATATGAGACCTTCCAATCCAATGAGAAACGATGATCAACCGGTCAATTTCGACCCTTGTTACCATGTGGTTACTTAAAGTAGTGGTGGACCAACAATAACCACAGTTGCAGCTAAGCAAACCACCCTAGCTTAAGTCAACCTCATCTAGTGGAAGTGCACTCAAGTATTTCCTGTTCCAGTTATGGAACAGAATTGGGAGAACCTGTAGGTATTATTGCGGGAATGATCCTAGCTTTCATGCTTTGGTGGGTGCCCGTTAATTAAAAAATGAATATAGGTGAAGATGATAGCAAGATGACCTGAAATGAAGAACTAGCCCCCAAACCAGGAGTCATTTACAATTTCATATTCACAACTTTGCCAACTAATTTGGTCACATTGCCTCAAAGCATGAGTCAGCCGCTAAAGCACATGAAAATAATACTAGGCCTGACAGCATATCATTCTGATATTTAAAGCATGACCAAAAGTAGAGAAAATCACTCACGGATCAATGGTAGTTTCTTCATCAACCTCAGAAAGATCCAGGAGATGCATAGTGGCATCTTGATCATATAGAAACTTCAAGAACACTACAAAAAGTTCACCATCAAACTCAAAAGAGTATATAGGAATTCACCATGAGGAAGGACCCTGCTTGACAAAAGTTAGACAAACCTATTGTCTGTTAAAAGTTGATCACTTGGCTCTGACATCGATTGTTTTATACATTTCAAAAGCCAGCTGAAGAAATTTGCAAACTGAAAGAGAGACGAAAGCAAAAGCTTCAGCAACATGCACATTATTAACCAATGCAATATGCTTTCGATCCCTAAGGCAAATACTACAAGCATGCCACAGGCTCAAGAACTCCATAGGATCCTACCAATATTTTGACCTTGCTCTAGTGGTCACACTATGATTTTTTCATTTTGAAACAAGTAAAATTGCATTTCTTCAGGGTAGCATGCGAGAATTGAGAAGGTACAAACCCCAAGTTGTGTGAGGCATGGGAAGCAAAGATACAGAAAAGTTGTCAATTTCTCTTTTTTGCTGCTTCAAAAACATGACGATATCAACAAAACAACAATGTGCTATTGTCAGTATTCCGTAACAACCTTAACAGTTACTAAATGGACCTTTGTTGAACAGGTTCAAGTCACATGTAAAGCCCATCGTCTAACGATGACTTCTATACAATATTGATAACAAGCTCATTTTTCAAATAATTAAAGGCTATTTAACTTACATCAATATGTCATTCTAAGCAACCCATATCATATCTTATCCACAAATAGTTCAACTTGATGTTTAAAATTTAGTAATTTAGTGTCACTAAAGACATGATACCATACATGATGAGAGACAAGCAAGATATTACAATAGTTGCAAATAGAAGATATCAAGAAAGGTAGAGAAATCACAAGAAAGATTGTAACAGGCGTACCGGCTTCACAACAGATGAGAGCACCCTCACTCAACCTGTACAAGCAACATTCCAGCCTTTTCCACTGCATTATCCGCCAGTGTCTCACCCGAACCAATACCTAGATAACAAGAACGCCATCTTGAAAGACCCCTGAGCTCACCCATTCTAAAGCCAATGATTTCTACAGCAGGCTGCTAAATAAATAACAATACTTCAATTAATTAACCCTATACGTCAAATATCATCTCTTAAGAAAACTGACACACTGATGAGGGATAAAAATAGCATTGACCACATACATTACTTGCTGGAACCATTGAAGTTAAAAGTTCACAAAAGAAAATGTTTTACACAGTAAATGGTCATTACGAGCCATGTTCATCTTCTGCAAACTATGTTTGAACTAAACAACATACTCTAGAGTCTCCACCAAATAAAAGATATACTGGAAAATTCAATAAAGAAATGGAGCCTAGTCTGCTATCCAATTCATGCAAGCAGATTAGAAGTTTGGAATGTTCATGTGAAATTATCAAGTCCTGCCCCAAAGTTGCTTTAAGAGAGAGAGAGAGAGAGAGAGAGAGAGAGAGAGAGAGAGAGAGAGAGAGAGAGAGAGAGAGAGAGAGAGAGAGAGAGGCCATTTATGTGATAGTTGTGGGCTATAAGCACGATATTGACAGGAAATGCTACTGTTTTCAAGGAGACAAAAGCCCTAGCCCTTTTGATGTTAGCTTGGGGAAGGGTAACTTCTTTACAACAATCAAATATCAAACCGCATTTCTATTCAACACCTTGGGGAAGGATAACTTCTTTACAACATTTAAATATCAAACCACATCTCTAGAGTCCTATTACCTATTTAACTCCCCAACTATCAAATGTTTACACTTCAATGTAAGGTGAAGTCCCGGCTTACAAGAGGGGCGGAGTTCTATAACATTTAAATAGTAAACCACATCTTTATTTCTTAGCGTAACCTTTTTATCGCTTGGCAATTTTTCCACAAAATTCTACACCATCGTGAATGCACATTTTGATTAGACAAAAGGAGAAAGGAGCCCAAAAGCATTGATCGGCAGTACTATGGAGTTAAAGAGAGTTCATAAGCCTTGGTAAGAAAGAAATAGGCAGGCTTTTAAAAATGAGGAAAGTTCTGTAGGTGCTGTAAAAGATATTTGGCTTTCTACCTTATTTTTTTTCACATTGTGGTGGCAGTGCTTTGGACACCAAGTCTTTTTTTTTTTTTTTAATTTTTAAGGTAAATATGAGCTTTTAGGTGGAAATTTGTAAATAGGAGGCATCCCCTTGGTGCTCTTGGTGCTCTTTAATAGACTTATCCAAAAAAAGGAAACAGGAGTCTATAACCTTAAAGAATGTAACTGGAAACGTCATTTCTCACTATACTAGTAATCACGAAGAATATGTGGCATGTACATGAGAGTCACTGTACCCACAAGAAGCACAGAATTTGATCTAATTAACAACAGCCCTATAACGTGCGTGTACATGTGTGCACACCTGTGCAAGCACATGATCGCATGCACGTGCACACCCAAGCACATGTTCACAACACAAAAATGCCCACATAAATGGAGAGAGATCTGGCAAGGGAATAAACTGGCAATATATTTTCTATAGATAATAAAGGATTTTGTTGAAGGAAAAAGTTCCAGTACATCAGTATATATGAGAACAAAACAAAAGAAAAACAAACAAAAGTGAAGCATTAGAAGAGTATACAGAAACAGCACATGATGCTCAAAGCTGGTCAAAAGGTACAACGCAGAAGCAACCAAAGATTCCAGACCCTACATTTTGTTTCTTTCTTTCCTAAGGCACCCCATGAGACAAAGGTGCAGTGCTTCAGAACTTCTTAGAAATTGATCCTCCTAATTAGGTATTCCAACAATCAAAAAAGTGGATGGCATGTTTTGCAAGAACCAAACCAACAAGCTGAAGATTTGATGTAAAAGCTTGCAAGCGAAGTCAAAAAGAAGAAAGAGATGATCGACATTTTCCCACAAATGCTTTCACACACAACACCATTCTCTGAAAAATCAAATTCTATTTACCGAGATTCTCAATCCTAAGAACCTTATTCCAATTTGGTGTGCATTTACTACAAAACATACACTCCCAAGTAATGGAGTTTGATTCTCACATATTAGAGTCGTATGTGTAAGCATTTGGGTGAAATGTCAAGGAACAAGGAAGCTTTGGTAGCAGATTGTTATCATTTAGACAACGAAATGATCATTTGGGACATTGAGTTCGTGAGCCAAGCCTAAGATTAGGACTTTGAACCTTTTGCCTGCCTTCTTTTATGTGTTGCATAATTCAAAGATTTCTGTTGCTTAACGGAAGAGATGGAATCTTTTCTGTAAAGTTACTACAAGCTGCTTGATAGGGAGATTCGTGGCAAAACAGATTTTCCTCAGAAATCGATTTGGAAAGTGCGAATTCCAATTAGAGTTTCTCTTTTTGCTTGGGAAGCAACCTGAGAACAAATCCTTACTTTAGAAATGAGGCAAAATACTGGTTAACAGGTGTTTCCTCAACAAAAAGAGGCAGAGTCTGCACAGCATCTCCTCCTTCATTGTTCTTCGACAAGAATTTGGACAGTTTCCTATCCTTGCGCTATGCTATCATGGGTTATCAGAGTTTTACTGGGCAAGAACTTTGGGCATGGCAGGACATTCCTTTACAGCACAACAAGTGGGATTAACTCAATTCCCCTGTTTCTTTCAGTACAAAAATTGACTTGCAATTGTGAGGAGATATATGCTAAGATCTAAGGCAATAAACTATTTCCTTTTAAATTGAGAACATATCTCTACACCTGCTAATTATAATGTGAACGTATAAACATTATATATCCATATCTCCATGTACAGTACACTCAAAGCTCAAACTTAGATCAAGTTCAAGTTCAAAGCAATGATTAATGACCTAAAATTTCCATTATACGCTTATAGGAGATATCAGACTCAAATCAGATTTTAATTCAGATCATTGCATATGATATGTTCGTATGAAGAATCAACATCAGGATGTTCTGAAAATTATGGCGTGTCTCAATATGTGCATAGCATAACTTCCTGTAACAAATTCCTATCTCTATCTGATCACCTCCAAGACTGTTCATTGAGATGCGTGAAATTTAATTATTTGGGAAAAAGGCCAAATGCAAAGACAATAATGCGCACCTGTAGATGATTGAGGACAACCAGCAGAAGTTCTTTTCCAGCATCACAAACAACTTTTGATACACGCTTCATACCCTATCACTGAACCAACTAGCAAACTATGATTATAAAAACCAACCAAAAAAGCCAAAGTCCTATAGCAATACCAAAGCTTAAAAAATTAGCCATACCACTTCACCCAGAGAATTAACATGAAACAGATAGACTGAAAAATTCCTCCTGAGGGAAAGAGTCAAGACCTAGATAAGCAAACGAAAACAGTTCAATGAAGAAAAATGAAATGCCATCTACCGCTCTGTATTAATAGTACTACTTGCCATGGTCACTAACAAGCTTTGCAGCAAATCAAACTTCCTCATGAAATATATTTATGGCGTCAGCCCACTGCTTATGCATTAGTGATAATGATGGCTGGATGAATGAAGTAAATCTTCAATGTTCAAAGCCTGTTGAGCAACTTAAAGTCCATTTTTTTTTTGCAGACGGAAAGAGATTGATAATCTAAGGAGGCATTCGGCTGATAAAGATTCTCAAAAGACCATTCTAATTTCAATTTGAGAATTAAAACAGACCAGAAAATGAGTTTGGTAACACTCCGAAAGCAGTCGACGAATGAAAGGAAAACTATTCTCAGAATCAAAATTACAAACTGAAGATGACTTTTTAGTATTCTCATTCCAAAAGCAAACATGGAGATTTGGAAAAAAATAATAAGCATATTTTTTGAAAGTGATGTAACCCAAGCATATTCTAACAATTTTTATCCCTAATGATATTATTTTCACTGAACAAATATTTTGTTAGCAAAACATTGAAAAAAGTTTCTATGAAAATGGAAACTAAAGGCATTTTCTAAAATTAAGCAGGCCTTAAGCAGTCGAGAACAAAAATGACATGTGAATCATGCGACAGTGTTTACAATTTTGCATCGAATTTGCCTCACAACATTCAACATCTGAACTACATAGATTTTTGGAGACTTTTTACTGAAAGATAGGATGATACTTACAGGTTGAGTAGAAATCTGAAGCATAAACAAGATAATTCAGACTTCCAAGTATGAGGCATCATGTTGTTCAGCTAATGGCGACTCTTGAAAGTCAACTCAAGCATTAAAAATTATCGGCAGGAAAGGTCTTTCACAATGTAAAGTTTAAAGTCATTTCTAAGAAAACTGCCTCAAAATTGCTCCACCTTAACCATCCATTTCTTTTTAAGGATGATGGTAATATCCCTTATGACCAAACTAAGTTAGATACCAATGAAAAAAATATTAGTGCACATAAACAACCATAATATAATCGTAACATCAAGTACAATCACTACCACATAAACTAGAACAGAATCTAGATTTACACTCAGATCACCTTCATTCACAGTAGGTTTTTTTCTGTAAAATGCCAACTCCTCAGTTCAACATCATGTTCTCAATGAGGACATTCAAGCACTTCACACACTGAATAGAAAAAAGAGAGAACTTTCTCAATTTGAAGCAATTGCCAGGAGAGACCGTCCCCAGCATTAGAGGTCCACCCACAATAGATGTTTGTTCTGAATCTGAGATTTCATCTTCATCTCGTCCAAGTATGTAGACCAGGGCTAGCTTTCTTGCAGCCAAAACACAAGCCACAGCTCTACTAGCTGTAGCCAAGAATAAATAATTCAACTTGATTTCACTCCGATGGTCCTATAATATGGCCATAACTAATGCGATGTTTTGATACCTTTGCTGGGTAAAATTAATAAGTACAATACTTGCATCGCACTAAAACATAGGCAGGAGCAAAACTTATGTACCTGAAGAGGCTATCGTATGCATGTGAACCATGAATGCTCTACAGTATCTTTCTATACTAAAGACCCTAATAGTATCTATCATCATGAACATGTACCTACTAGTTCCTAGTCGGTAACTCAGACTGCAATGAACCTACCATAAGAAGATAATTATTCTTTCTTTACTTGTCTGGCCACTAAAGATTCATCTTTTTCGCACTCTGACCTCCCAATTGATCTAAAATTTACAGGAAAACCTAATACTTTAGTATTTTACTTCTTCAAAGGAAAAAAAACATTATTTGGAGCATAAATTTGCAGGTTTTCAACCGTCAGAACAAACACAAAATTATCCATTAGAGAGGCACAATGTACCTACGCCAGTCATATTTAAACTTAAGAGTAGGTTGTAAAAGTGGGAATCTAGTAAGGAGCATGGACAGGATAATTCAGCTCCACCACCTAGTCAATGAAATAAATTTGTTATTGATACTAGCAAGTTTCAAACAATGATACAGAAAGGAAAGACTATGAGCAACAATAAGTTTCCAAAAATCCAAACTGCAAATGGACATGGTAAGAAGCTTAAGGAAAATGGTTTTCAGAGTATACAATTGATGGCATCGCAATAATTTGATCCTCAGCTCAATTGTACGGCGGTGTAAAATTTTTTTACCACAAACAACGAGGAACTACAGTATGGGGAATGCAGCAAATCTTCTCATTCTCCATCTCTAGGTGTAAGAGTCCAAGATGTGTAATTTCACTGGGTTAGTGTTCTGGAAGTGAGAATGAGACAACCAAGCAAAAGTGTTCTCACAAAATAGAAGCAAAAGTGGCACTATTAGCCCATTAGGGTCATAAAATGCACATTCCTTGACATACATTCAAGTACAAGGCTCCAACTGTCAACAAAACTTTTGCAGTTATGTAAAGGCAGAAAGTATAACATCCTTTAAAATTGCAGGCATGAAATAGGATGTATATGCATTTATGTGGAGAAACTAAGCTGCCACTCCTCGTGTTGATGAGGAGAGCAGATACATAATAGGAAGAACAAAAGAATAAACGTTTTTAAAACCGGACTAGTGGTTCAACCAGTCAAACTGGTAGAACCATGTTCTAACAGTTCGACCAGTTGAGCCAATTGCATGTAAAGTTGTCAAGTAGAATACACCTGTCCAGAACAAAAGAAGCCCCGGTCACTCGGCAAAGTTGCTTGAGCACAAAAGACAGGATTCCCGTTCTCAATAGAATAGTTCAAATTTTTAATAGACTAAGCCAATACGGTCAATAAATAAGCAATCCACCACAAAATGAAGCAAGAAGACACCGGAGTAGATGGTTGGCATGCCTTTTAGTTACAAGAGGTTAGAGTTCCAAACCCCAACCCAACTTCAATACTCTTCCTTAAAGTTTTTGAAAGACCTAGAACTGGTCTAGACTAGTTGACAGGCTTGCTGGGTTACCAATTGATAGGTACACATGGTTACTGGTTCAACAGGGTCAATACCACCAGTTGTTGACCACTACTGTTTCTACTATGAAACCAGACTCGAAAGAAAAGCACAATGCCCAAGTTTTTTTATTTTTTCCATCAATGTCTTAAATAGGGAATTGACAAGTATAGGAACAAATAGAACTCAAGAGCATCCTATACTTCTCACCAGTAAGGAATCATTATGCAAGTGCTGGATCCACAAGTTACCTTCAATTGGTCCAACTCTCAGTTAATTGCACAGGAGGTTCCTGAAATATGCATAAATGGAAGGTCACTGGTCTGCAAGATCATCATCTAGGCATCTCCCAAGTTTTCACAAGCGTCATCCATCTTATTTAGCAACACAACAATTTGAAGTTGCTGTTTCCAACATAATTTATTAGCCACATCTGCAAATAAGGGATTTAACGTATGAAATACCTAGCTTTCACCTTTTATAGAGCCAAATCCACACAATAGTAACCAGAAGGGATGTACAACAAGATCGATTCCAAAGGCCTTCCCTACTTCACATTGCTTGAATCATTTATAAATCACCTCACCACTACTATACCGTTTGTAACATCTAAAAAAGACTATTTGGAAGGAGATATAATCTGTAAAACCAATTTCACAAGTTCGATTAGATGAAGCAAAGTAACAGGCATCCTGCAGAGTCATATAGAGAAATGATTAGCAAGAAAAAGCAGTTGTACTCTGCACATGTAGATCTCCGGAGAAAATCATAGTTTCAGACTAAAGGTATATACCTCATATGGGAATGTATCTGGTGGATGCTAAAACAGATGTAGGAGGGAACTGTGGCAATATTATTTCCTACTAATCTGGAAAAATGAGATACTGTTTTTCCAAACACAATTATCATAAGCTAGACAGAAAGCCCAACCCGACAAAATCACCTAAGTTCCAATTACACGGTCAAGTAATCAACTAGGGATCAAATACGAAACATAGAATATTAGGAAGAGGGTAAGTGAAAAACCATTGTTGACTACAAAATCCAAAAGACAACACCCCACCCCCAAAGAATTCCTTTTCTTTTTCTCCTTCTCGACAGTCTCAAAGTTCAAGCTACTCAGCCAAGGAAATGAAAATTATTTGTACAATTTCATGGTAATAGGAAAATGGATAGAAAGATCTTCGAACAAACTCAAATAACTGATGAGTTGGGTAACACAAAAGCACAAGCTCTTAAGTGAAAGATTGCGATGTTCACATAAACCAATTTTGAACCCAGGTAATCATATTCAATCTCCTGTTATGCATACAAAGAGATCAAGAATTTCACATTTGGTACACATATCAGCATGAGGACCAGACTTGAAAGGGGGAAAAAAGCAATTATTTCAAACAACAGATAACAACGATGTTTTGTCCCATAATTCATATTTCTCCCATAGAGGTGGCATCTGTAAGAACACCTATGCATTGAAAACTAGATATAGCATTAATAAGAAGAATCTACAATGAAAGAACAATTAACGACACATTCAGGTAACAACTTCTATGCACCAACAAGATTATATTGCATTTGGCATTTCTAATTCTTTTGCCAATACCTATGTTCCATCTATTGAAATTCCTCAAAAGTGTCCTTTGCAGATATTCACTGTCCCTAAATCCTCCAAGTTGCAGTAATTCTCTGGCATAATAATGCATGTAAGACATCTTGCTGACCTGACCTGGCAGAATACATCAAAGGCAAAAAAGAGCAAGAAATTACAATTGATCTTTCAAAAAGTGAGAATCTTCCAATCCAATGAGAAACAACAATCAACCCGTCAATTTAACACTCGTTACCATGTGGATAATTAAAATAGCACTAGACCAACAAAAGCCACAATTGACGACCAGCAAATCACCCAAACTTGATTCAACCTTATCCAATTGAAGTGCTCTAAGTATTTATGGAGACTGTAGCAAGATGACATGAAATGAAGAACTAACCCAAAAACCAGGAGTCATTTACAGTTGCATATCATCAGTTTAGCAAGTAATTTGGTCATGTTGGATTAAAGAATGATTCAACTGCTAGAGCACATGAAAACAATACTAGGCTTGACAGCATATTATTCCGACCTTTAACGCATGACCTTCCATTACACCATGGTATTAGAATTCTCTAGCACACAAATGGATAGCACAACCCAGTGAAGGCCTACCAAAATAGCAGCTGGAGTACATGAAGGCAAAACTAAACTGACCATACTCCGCAGTATCCAATGAATATTAAGCTAACCAACTTTCTCACTTCAAAGCAATTACAAGAAGAGATTCTCCATAGCCTCTGCCAATTGAAGCGATGAAGCACCAACTTTGAGTCCTCTGTGACCATCACCAGCCAACACTTCTCCGGATTTCCCTCCGTCATCTTCACTTGCCAGTCAGAAATCGAGCAAACTTCACAAAACCAAGTCGGAACAATTGAGTCAACCAGCCATTAGGTCGCAAAAGAATGCTAGGAGCTGAACCTAAGAAGCTGGAAGTTTTTCAAACTAGAGCTGAAATGGACGCATGACCCACAGTGGTCCTTTGCTGGTCTCCATAGCTAAAGCTCCATGAGTAGCCGAAAACACAGCACCAGTGCTAGAACAAATCGTAAGGATGCCAGCTGAAAGAGGGCCTGTGAAGGATAGAGTTTATAAAAACCAGAAGAATCATGGGATGACCACATGCAAACAACCTTTTACCATTCCAAGGATGCATTGTCAGCGTTTGGAGAAGCTCAAGAAACATTGAGTTCCTGATCCTTCTATGATTTCATTCATTTTAGAAGTGCCTTGTGAAAGCTCTCTTGGATATTTCAAGATTTACATCAAGCAATGGAATAATAACTGAATCCTACCAGTGAGTAAGATGAAATCAATCCAGCAACTAACATCAACAAACTACTAATAATGCTCCAAAGTTTATGGGAACCCACTTAGTCAAACTCGATATTCTTTTTGAACTCTTTGGTACCAACTAATGGGGCTTCTAACATCATCAACCATAGAAGCTTTGATCAAATTAGTATAGTGTATTTAACTCAAGATGGTTGCTTTGTGGGACATAGTATGATTCTTTTTCCTTATCATTATGTGCTATTCATGCATTAGAATTAATGCAAGACAGTTTTCAAATGGAATATAGGATACTGAAAATTTTCCTCAAGAAACTTATGGAAATGATTCCTGTGTTTTTCTTTTCAGCAAGTAAATGAACTAACAAAAGCTTATGCACAATATAAGTAATTATTTCACAGTACATCTGATTATGTCAAAAGACATTCTAGTTAATGTCTTGCCTGGCTCAATAGTTTAGGTATACGACAGATGGCTTTACCAACTCTACAAACATCAAGATGCATTCTTTGGAAGCCTTGGAGTAGGTATACCATGGACTCAAACCAAATGAACATGGGTCCATAGTCAGAAAAATTCGAATTGCAATTTTCTCAATCGATCCAAATAATTCATGATGCTTTTGCTTCTGCCCTGTTTGCTAGTTCATCACAGCCACACCACTAGGAGAAGAGCTTGTGCTTGCATTTGGCATTTTTAGATTGAGACGATTATCTAAATCTACAAATGTAGACAGTTCTGTGAGACAAAATGCATGAAACTCAATGATTGGACAAATTTTATCACAAGTCAGTAGCATATGCAGAGCAAGGGATGCCCTATCAACATATTCCTTTTGCATGGAAATTCACTCTTAAGTGTACCTTAGAAATATGCAGTCATGAACTGCATGATGAGCGTAGAGCAAACTAAAACCTCACATTAGAAGGATCACCATATAGGGTCCTTCATCGAGCATTTTCTTCAACCTATACAATGACCTTTGGCATGCTATCAAAAACCTGTACACGTCAGTTTTTCAGTACTTCCAGCATTCCAAAATCAATCAAATGTCAAGAATCTCTATTTTTCTGCATAGGATGAAGGATCTTACTTGAAAACTAATGTCAAATGATGCGCTTTGAAAGCCTTTTCATCTATTTCCGCTACTGGCATAACAAGCAGAACCATTTTGTCAAAGCACATATTAACTTCCATGAACATCTCCCTTGGATTCCTTGAGTTCAAGTAAGAAAACAATGGCGACACTATCAACCAGGAAATAATAATGACAAGATCATAAATCTTGAAAGATATTGCAAGCAGGAAATACAAATGAAAATTGGGCAGTAGATTTCAAAAAAGCATAGGTTGATTACCTGCTTTATATACCTTCAATAGAAAATGTGGATCCTTCCGGTCTATTCCTCATCCGAGTCATCCGTACGGTATGGACATGGTTCGTAATATGTGCCATCTGTAATCTGATAATATCGATAAATCTGCGTTCCAGATAATTCCGGAATTGTTTTGAGCGACTTGCATCCAATGATATTTAGTTTTTCCAAAAACTCCAAACTATCGAGGCCCCGAATTTCAACCAAGTTTTTGCAGTCTCTAGCTTCTAATCCCTTCAGACTCCCGGACTTTGGAAGGAGTAGCCTTTCAATTGAAGTGCACCAAGAGATTTCTAGTATTTCCAAGGACTCCAACCTATCGAGGCCATGAATTTCAGCTAATTTCTTGCACCAACCAACATTTACTGTCTTCATACTTCCGGATTTTGGAAGGTCTAGCCTTCCAATCGAAGTGCACCTAGAGATATCTAGACTTTCCAAATACTCCAAACTATCGAGCCCTTGAATTTCGGCTAAGTTTTTGCAATGCCGAGCTATTAATTTCTTCAGCATCCTGAATTTTGGAAGGTCTAGCCTTCCAATTGAAGTGCACCTAGAGATATCTAGACTTTCCAAATACTCCAAACTATAGAGCCCTTGAATTTCGGCTAAGTTTTTGCAATGCCGAGCTATTAATTTCTTCAGCATCCCGAATTTTGGAAGGTCTAGCCTTCCAATTGAAGTGCACCTAGAGATATCTAGACTTTCCAAATACTCCAAACTATCGAGACCTTGAATTTCGGCTAAGTTTTTGCAATTCCGAGCCATTAATTTCTTCAGCATCCCGAATTTTGGAAGGTCTAGCCTTCCAATTGAAGTGCACCTAGAGATATCTAGACTTTCCAAATACTCCAAACTATCGAGCCCTTGAATTTCGGCTAAGTTTTTGCAATTCCGAGCCATTAATATCTTCAGCATCCCGAATTTTGGAAGGTCTAGCCTTCCAATTGAAGTGCACCTGTAGATTTCTAAACTTTCCAAATACTCCGACCTATCCAGGCCTTCAATTTCCGCTAAGTTTTCACAACACATAGCTCGTAATTCCTTCAGCCTCCCGGACTTTGGAAGATCTAGCCTTCCAATTAAAACACAACAACAGATATCTAGCCTTTCCAAAAACTCCGATTTATCAAGGCCTTGAATTTCGGCTAATGTTTTGTACCTGTCGAAGAATTCGTCGGAGAATTCGTTGGACTCGTCAACATTCAATTTCTTCAGACACCCGAATTTTGGAAGGTCCAACCGTTTGATTGAATTCCAGGATTCGATAGTCAAGCTTTCCAAATACATCAATTTGTCAAGACCTCGAACTTCAAGTAGCTTCGGAATATTGTGGAGATCTAATGTCCTTAGATGGACAAACTGTGAAACGTCCAGCATTTTGATAGATTCACAGACAGAGACGTTCAAGACTTCCAACTTGAAGGGCGTGTTTAGGGATTGTGGTGATTCCGATTCTTCAATGTCCGTCGGTTGGGAGCATTTTGAACTCTTTAATTGCGTTGATGGAAGCTCCTGGATGCACTGGAGATTATTGCAACCGAGAACTTCTAGTTCCTTGAGATGGGCTAGGTGGGAAAGCGAAGGCAATTTGCGACTTTGACAAGTGACACTCAAATTTGTTAAGCCGGAAGGAAGCTCCGGCAGCGATTGGAGATTGTTGCAGTATCTAAAATCAAGGCATCGTAGGGAAGAAAGATTAGCCATGCTTTCTACTAGTATCCATTTCAGATCTTCGCAACCGCAAGCACGTAACTCTCGGAGCTTTCTCAGACTCCCAATACCATTGGGTAATTCTTCTATACCACTCCAAGAAATATCTAGAATCTCTAGATTCTCCAAAGACCCTATGCTATTTGGTAATGCAGAAAGGGATGAAGTATGTTGTAGATGGAGTTGTCGCAGTGATTTTAATTTACCTATTTCTGCTGGAAGCTCCCCAAGGCAGAAACGAGGAACGGGGCGTTCGGCGCCTGCGTCGGCACCTACCGCGAGATGAAGCGCGTAGGACGAGCACAGCTCCAAGCGAAGGAGGCCCTCCATGTCTTCGATGGAAGCGTCGATTCGCTTCAGTCCATAACACCCACTGAGGATGAGAACCTCTAACTTCTCAAAAGCTGAGAGGAAGTCAGTATTTTCCAAGTACCAACAATACGAAAGGTCTAGATATTTAAGCTTCTTTGCCATCTACGGAAAAAAAAAAAAAAAAACAATAATGAATGTAGATGGGTGAGTGTAGAGTCATTATGATTCAAAAGAAAGCATAAAAGGAGAGGAAAAAAAGGACTTTAATTCTTACCTTGAAAAAACTCCATCCTCTCCATTTCTCATTTATATCGCTTCCTCGCAATTCGAGTACAGCTAATTCCTTTACGCAAAAATTGTTTACTTCGAAATTCGCTGGACATTGTCGCCATTGAAGCCATTTTAACTCCTCCATTAAGTCCTTAAAATCTCCACTTAAATGTGCCCCATCTAATTGAAGGAATCTTAGACTCGTCAAATTCTTGAATTGTTTTTCTGTGTAAATTCTGATATCTCGCGTAGCTATCATGTAGGGGAGTTCTGAGTTGCATTCACTAAGATTAATCCCCTCAATCTTGCCTGTTCCCTATAAACAAGAATCAAGAGTCATTAGTACTATATCCAACTAAAGTCATAGAATATCATTTGTTCATAATGCTATTGATTTGTATTAATGTGTTCAAGAGACCAGCAATGTGAAGACTTGTTTTTCCTTTTATGCCAATAAACTACAATTATAAAGGCTCACAAAATGAAGGATGTCGACTTTCATTTCAAAATTTGGCCATACACATCCAGATCTTAAAAAGAATTATGATGTAATGGCTCGTATAGAGTAAAAACTTCAACACTTGTAATCTTCTTCTTTCTGGTACTATTAGCTTCATTACCATACTATTTGAGACACGCGTGCATGCACAGAATTTGATCGAATTGCAATGTGCAAAATCAATAGTTTATTTGATCAATTTTAAAAGAAATATATATTTTTTCTCTCTGTATATTTCATATCGATTTTACGTAAGTTACTTAACTATGCTACTTACGCGACAAAATGACATATACTCTTGTTTTTCATTGAAGTAATAACTAATTGCAAGAAACTGAATATTTTGATAATAGTTGTATTAATATATTATGTACTTATTATTTTACTAGTAGTAACTTATAATATTCTTAATTAATTATTTTCTAATCATAAATAAATTATTAGTTATATTAATAATCTCTAAAACTTATTATTTCATCATAGATTTTAGTTGAACTATATATTACAATTTGATATCATCATAATCATAAATAAATGAGTTACTCAAGTATAATAAATATAATAAACATACCGTAATAACATTGATATATATTAAAAAAAATTAACTGTGGAAAGTGCAAAGCATTTTTAGAAACGTTAAAATTGAAGCTACTCCTTGGCTATAAGCCTACATGGAATAGCGTTTCCTTGGCCTTCCAGGAATTGCACAAAATAAAGGAATAATTGCTTCCTCGGAATAGATTGGAAATAAAATATTTATTTCTGAGAACCAAATGTGCAGTATGCTTTTTTTTTTTTTTTGGTGACCCAGGAACCCCCCGCACGGCCGGCAACCGGAGGAGTAAACCTGGGGGGCTGCGTAAGCGGGAGGACCCACCACCCCCGACAACCCACTTAAGACATGGTTAGCACTTAAGCAACGACGACGCCGTGGATCGAACTCGGGACCTCTCGTGAAAAATACCCTTGCCCAACCACCTACGCCACCACCACGGGTGGTAATGTGCAGTATGCTTTCACAACCAAAAAAAACAAAGAAATCACTTATGCATAAGAAGTCAATAAGTAATACAGAAAACTCGTGGATTTCCACATGTCAGTTGTTCCGAACCACAAATTTTGTTATTGTAATTTCCAGTGTTGTGCAAGATAACATGGATACTCATAGATGAACAACATAATAATTTGGGAAGGAATTAGATCTTACAAGGAATCCAAGAGAAGAGTAACTATATATATATATATAAAAAAAAAAAAACACACACACACACACATACACACACAACAACAACAACAACAAAAGGAAGAAATCTTCAACAGAAGTAATCTACTCACATCAGTCATTTCCCCCATGAACTTCCCTCTCAAAATATCAAGATACCCTATCCTTTGTACCGGCCAAATCTAAAAAATAAGCCCAACCATTTGTACTGGCAACAAAAGTAACAAAACCTTTCAGACGTCTATAAAGCCCAACCGTCAATATCTACGACAAAAATAATATAACCTTTCAAATGTAATGAAAATAGCCCAACTATTTAATCATAGAACAAAACTTACACCTATTACAAATTTCATTCATTATCATCGTTAAATCGCCATGGGTACCCTACATTGCTCCCTGTGCTAACGTATACAGTGAGCGATGTCAACCCACACCAATAAAAATGAGTTGTTTTTTTTATAATCTTGTTAACAAACTTTGACTATAATCTTTCTTATAACATTGTTGGCTTTTTGTAAAGAAAGAAGTCATTTGTGGTCATGGTTAACATGGTTCATTGGGCATGTTCGCACAATGAGCTATGTAGGATGACGCTGGGCAATATTAAGTGAGAATAGGCAGAATTGATGGCTGGTGAGTAAAAGGATGAGTTTGAAAGGTAAAAGTTTTTTCAATTCATATGCAAAAGGATGGGCTTCCTTTTATGATGGTACCATGGATGAAGAAAGAATTGGAGTCGTGCAAAATTACTGAAATAATTATATAAAAATGTACCTTTTTAGTTGTAATATTTAGCAATACCATTTTATTTTTATATAAAATATACATCATATTCATTTTTCTTTTGGTTAGTTTAGTTTATTTAATCATGTAGTACGAAAGACATAATAAATAGACATTGGTTTTGAATTTGTTAATATTGAATTGGCTCTTGAGATTATACATCGGTCCCACGTTGAGATTGCAAATAAGTGCTAGTCCTTTTAGCAACAACTTGAGTCAAACCAAATGATGGATTGAAAGTAGGAGTGTCAAAATTATGATTAATTTCACAAATTAAAATACACTCACATACTTAATTATAAAAAATAGAAGTTTAGAGTATTTATTCTTGGACGTTTTATGTAGAAAAAGTAAAACATTTCTCTTTTTAATGGTCATTGCATACGCTTGATGTTATATATACACATATATACTCACTCATCTATATTATATATAAAAGGAATTTATGTTCCTATCTTATTCGGCAAGTTTTAAATCAGTCCTTATCCTATGAGTATTGGTAAATGGGATTCCTAACGTAATATCACATGAATTGAATATCCCTTCCATTCTCCATTATGCAATAATGACTAAAATTTCATGAGAAACGTGGGCATCGTTAGTCTTATAGTATTAATTTTAATATCTAGAGATTATAATTCTTTTGACTTATATATCCTGAGTTCTTATGGTTTACAGTAGCATAGTCAAGTTATTTACTACGTATGTTGAAGACATAAATGAAGCAATCATAGAAATTCAAGATCTTTCCAATATAGAATACCCCAGTTAAGTATCTAAAAGATTTGAAAATATCTCATCCTTGGAGATAATTTCGTAATATACACTTTAAGTAAAATCTCAGATAACACTACAATACTTACTAAGAGAAAGCAACCTTCCTACTTTCTAATCTCTTCAATGAAACATTCGAGGGCAATAATAGTAGAAGGTTCTCTATTCACTAGAGCAAGCAGATAGTAGAGGACCAACATTACTCTAACAATAGAACATGGACTGAGTGAGCAAAAGAAATGAAACGGTTACCTTATTGTCCTTTAGCACTTTCAGAGCTTCCTTGGAGTCCCATAACCTGCTGCGGTACTGAGGCTGCCATTGGTTTTCCTTGCGAACTATTTCCCTACCAAGATCTCTCAATTGATCGTGCATTCTGAGTATATGATCATTTCCAACTTTTATTAATGACATGAATTTCAATGCTTCAATTCCTTCCCCTGGGAAAAAGTCACAGGCCTCCCACATGTAGGATGCTATTCTCTTGTCGGTGCCAATGAAAAGGCAAGCTATATCCAAAAATATTTGTTTTTGTTCATCGTCTAATGCTTCGTAGCTTATTCTTAACCTTTCTTGCACTTGCATATGGGGGATCTTTTTTAACTTATTTATTGTATCTCTCCATTGTGTTGGCTCTTTTCCGCACAATAACGAACCAAAAACCTCAACGGATAAGGGAAGCCCTCCGGTGATGGATACAACTTCTTGAGCAAGGTCCTTAAATTCCCTTGGAGGAGAGTCCATTCGAAACGCATGTTTACTAAACAGAATTAAAGATTGATCGTTTTCTAGTTCCTTATGGTCATAAGCGTAGTCCACCCCAACTTCTTCAAGAATCCTCTTGTTTCTGGTGGTAATAATGATCCTACTTCCCGACGAAAACCAATCACAATTACCAGCCAAACGCTTCAACTGAACAACATTATCCACATCATCAAGAAGAACAAGGACCTTTTTATTTTTAAACTTGGAGGAGATGATATTAATCCCTTCATCCTCATTACAAACTCCATTTTCTTGCTTCAATATATCAGAGATTAACTGATTTTGTAAGTGATGAATGCCCCGCTTCCATGATTCCCTTATATCAGCAATGAAGCTACGATGCTCAAATTGATTGGATATCTTGTTATAGATGGTTTTAGCAAGAGTAGTCTTACCAATGCCTCCCATTCCATGGATGCCAACAAATAGGGAGGCATGAGATTTATCATCCAGAAGTCTCATAACGTTCTTCACATGACTGTCAATTCCAACCAAATTCCTAGAAATAACCAATTCAAACATTTTCTTCAGTGCAATCAACACTTCTCGGACAACCAATTTCACCAACTCTGCTTCAGACCTATCAAATGGGAGAAGAGTTCAAATATGTGGCAACAATGATTATATATTGTTTGTCTATTGAGAACACAATAATAAACAAATCTGGGGATAAATTGAAAAAAATTAAGATTCGTTTCGTTTCTGTCATACCTATATTTATTATCTTCTATGCTAAAAACTAAAGTTGAGAAATGCTTTTGGTTGTTTCACACGGCATAATCCATGCCACTATTACTATGAGATAATTTATAAAGCCGGAAGAAATTTGAGGGTATGCTTGTGAACCTTGAATATCGTATATGTTATGGATTTGAATCAAATTTTAAACTTCTTTTTTGTAAAGATATTAAGGATTACGTGGACAAGAATTTGAAAACTTTCTAGAGCATTTGAATAAGCAATTCCAACAACCCAACCTAGTATGAGAGTGTGTAATCAATCAATGAACGGTCATAACTTTTGATGCAAGAGGATTTTAGCTCCTGTAATACCAATCCAAAAAGTCCTTCAGGTTGTGATATTGTGAACAACCTGAAAGCAATTGAGGGGATCCTCCTTGTTTGTGCCATTCTACACGCTTGCAAGTTTCTACTCATGTTGTGAATTTAGTATCATTATAGATTGGTGTTCTTATTTGTTTTCATTGCCTCTAGGGATGATAACAGGTTGTACTTTATTTTCCTTTTGAGTGTCTATATTCTATGATTTTAATTTATCTAAATATTGATTTTATAGGGAGGTAGAAGAATAATTTTTACCCAAAATAAGAACATTGCTTCAATATATGCAAGTGAATGCGATAGAAATTACTTGTTGAAGATAGGAAAATGCATTTAAAATTATTTAAACAAACACATAATAAAAATAACCCTTTTTCTCCTTTTTTACATTTACCCTCGTCATATATAACCAATGGAACATTTCTTTTGTAAAAATAATTTTAATAGTGGCTAATCAATGACATTAATTATTTTATTATAAGTAACTTGGGAATATAAATAATTATGGCTTTGACAATCACCATGCACGGTATATGATGTCATGAGCTCTAAATAAAAATCAACAATAAGTTGTACTCTTAATCTCAAATAAATAAGAAATTAGAAAATTTTTTGATGAAGATTAATGTAGTGTACACTATAAACATGATATAAAAATGGCACATGTTACAAAATCTTTGGATACAAGAGTAAATTTTCATTCATAAAATCTTATTATTCAGGCAAATGGGATCATAACAATAAAATCTATAATTAGATTGGCCAATATCATTAAAGCAAAAAACTTTAAAAAAAAAATTAACTTATAGAACTCATGCATTGTGGGATTTTACTGTCAACAAGATCTTATTGTATATCACTGCCAGTGAGAATAAGAACTAGTAAACACCCACATATTAAGAGGAAGTAAGGAATGTTTTGGTGAAAAATTTTACCCATTGGCTTCGTATCCTTTCAAGGTGCTGACTTCATCAAGTGCTTTTTTCCATTTCTCCAAAATCATTGGGTCAAAAGTCCTCTCTTGCAAACGCCTCTCACGCTTATGAAATGCGTCTCCAAAACTGCCGATTTGATGTCTCACGTCAGCTGGCTTCACTTTGTAGAAAATAGGCAACACAATCTGCCCGTTGTTATTCTTGCGCTCCATTATTTGAACCAATTCATCTAGGCACCAACTGCTTGTACCATAAGTCACGGAGAGAATGGGGATCAGAATATGACTGTTCATGATGGCTGCCATAAGCTTTGGTCTAATGCTCTCGCCTTGGCAGAGCTCGTCATCATCTCTGAAAACATCAATTCCAGCATTGAGGAGCCCATTGTAGAGGTGATCGCTGAAGCCATGTCGAGTATCTGGGCCTCTGAAGCTCAAGAACACCTCGTAGCAATTTCCAGTCGACACCGTCAAAGAACTAGATGCATTGTTGTTGGTTTCTATCGGAGACAAACTAGACAAACTAGATCCAACGGAATTAGTTTTTGTCGGCAGAGTCATTGAACCAGATGCACCAGTATCGACATCTTCTACATTTCTACTCGCATTAGTTTTCCTCTTCTTGATGGGACAATGCATTTCGGCCTCTGACTCTGCCATTGAGTTCAGCTTTCAAGCCTAACGGAGAAAAAACCAGAATGCCCCTCAGAAAACAGGAAATGCCTTCTTGCCTCTTCTGTTGTGGTCTGTCAAAATTTCAATACACATGAAGCGGCGGATTTGTTCGGAAGATGAAATGTGTAGAGAGACTTATGACGAGACTGCGACATGGATTCGCAGAAGAAGATGAAATGTGTTTTTTTTCTTTGGGGAGGTGCTTGGGGGAGAGAGAGATGGAGATTCGTCCGGTCCAATATTTTCCAAGCAAGTGCTCGGAACAGATAAAAATATCAAAGCGTCAGGACAGTGAAGAGTCCCCTGCTGAGTCCACTGCTTGCACCATCGAACTGTCCTTTTCTTTTATTCATTCATTATCCATAAGATAAGGTATTTTTGTTAATTATATTTCAGTTCTCGATCCCACTTTGGAAATGTTTTGGTTGCAATCCCATATGGAATTTACCCTTCTTATTTGAGCCTTTTAAATATTATACTATCAAACTGACAAACTTCTCTTTAAAACTGAAATGTTGTATCACAACATTCACTTATTCTAAAAAATTATGTTATTTACGTGTGTCGATCATCATAAATATTATCAAATTGCTATATATATTTATTTTGTACCTGAGAACAATGTCTTTTTGGCTCTTGTTCTACCTTAGTTTTCCCTTCTTCTTCTTTTTTTTTTCGTCGATTTCTCCTTTGAATCTCATAAATAAGTCTAAATGCCTTTTTGCTTTTGCGTTTCTTTATCATGCATATATTTCTTTATTGGTTTGATTTATCTAATCCAACTAGTTTGCACGAACCAATAATTCAACCGTTGCCTCCATGTGGTGGAAGTTTCAATGCACTAGAGAATCCAAGGCAATCCTACCTAGGAAGAAGATAACATGCAAGCAAGTTTCGATGCACAAAATTAAAAAATAGAAAAAAAAACCAAAAATAAAAGAGAATTGCTATTATGGTATGATAAACTAGAGGTGATCGATTTTAAGTTCCGTCCCATCCAAAAACCAAGAGCTAGACAGGAGGACCGGTTCCTAATTTCTGGAACCGAGACGGAAGCTGGTCCGATCCAATAAAACAGGTCACTAAAAACAAAACCTCACAACTAGCCCTAGATCTGAGAAGAAGAGAAAATAGATGGGACCTACTACCTAAATCTTATTTCTTTTCGGGAAAAATAATATTTTTTGGCACAAATGCAGGCCCTACAATCAGCACCTTTTTTTCCCTTCGTCCCATAACATTAACGAACTAGGAAAGACGTGTGTAGGTATTTTTATCTACATCATCTCATTCATTGAGATCATAAAATTAGGTAAGGGTATAGTGAATTTTTTGAGAGAGCACAAGAAATTCTTAAGTTTTCAGTTTTATATTTGTATAAATAGATGATGTTTAGAACTTTAATAAAGCTTTTTCAGCCATGGAATTTTAAATAATCCTAATTCCACATTTTTTTTTCAGTCAAAAACTTCCACAAAGTTTATAGAGCTATCTCCATTCCTACATAGTACCAATAATAGTCTCATCTTTCAGATTACTATCACTTTTAGAATAAAGTACTTAATTATAAATAAGTTGAGTTTATATATATATATATATATATATATATATATAGATATATATATATATATCGAAATCAATAAATTTGAATTTACTTTCTTTAGTATTATGAAATGGTCATATGCCCTTGCATGTTATAAGATGATTTTATTACTGTCTTTGGACAAAATGATAATCTAGAAGAGTACAAGCTCCCATGTACACGCTTATATGGTGATTACATGCACAAACATTCTAAGAAATTAAACTTTTGATCATGATATTCTTGTGAATTAGATTTTAACCCTAATAAATTATTTTAGTGACAAAACTAGTCAAAAACATATTTGTTAGATTGATTAAAGGCTTTTGACCCTTTAACAAATTAAATTCATTTCCTTAGATATTCCAAATCGATAACATATTTGTGTGCCCTTTTTTGCGAGTGAATTGAATTAGTGAACTAATCTAGATGGACTAATTCTGAATTTTCCGATCAAACATGATTTCGTTTTGGATATAATTTTCCACGTCACTTTGCTACCGTGGATTTTTTTTTTTTACTGACACAAAATTGCCACGTCAACAACTAACAATGTTTTTGAACATAGGGTTAAGGAGGTAAATTTGAGACTAGTTAGCGATTTTTTAGATGAAAAGATGTCCAGATATATTTTGGATTGGACATAAAGTTTTGGATTTTTTTTTTTTGACAAAAGATTTGGGGGTAGATATAGGATTGACTCCAAAGTTGGATATTTTTTTTGAATAAAACATTTTGGGATAGAATTAAAATTGGATTTGAAATTTGAGAGTTTTTAGGACAACAAACCTATAGAAAAACAGGGAGGAGAAAATTGAAGAGTTTCACCTGTTTTAATCATCCAAGGCAAATTTGAAATTAGATAGCATTTGTTTTTCTATCTGTCCCTTTGCCCGGTGTGTAGGTCCCACCAGTCCTCGAGACTATCCCTCTTCTCTATTAAGTTTTTATCAATTTCTTATTTTGAACCTCTCTTATCTTTACTAAATTGTTAGGTTACTAATTATTTTTTATTAATGTCAACTTATTGATTTTAACCACTGGGGGTTCGCCCCAGTGGCCACCCTTCCAACATGGAAGGGGGAGGTGAGGGGTTCAAATCCCCACATTCTCAGGGAGGGATGGGGACAGGGACGCGTGAGTTTCGAGAGTGGGTTGCGACTCCCACGCCCTGCAAGAGGCAGGGCACAAGTCTGTGAGTGAGTGTAGCATAGGAATAGAGTAGGACTGACCAAAAAAAGAACTTATTGATTTTATTTAGTCAAATTTATTAATAACAATTTCTTAATCAAACCCAAAGCCAATTAATAAATCAAAATTTACAATTTTTATGGGCAAATGTTTTTGTTGGTTTAGTTTAGCTATCGCTTTAATATTTTGCCCTCCTGCTTGACTTGGTCAAAAAGTGGGCTTCAAAAAAAAAGAAAAAAGAAAAGAAGATAAATGAAGGGAAACGGGAGGGCACGCACCACACCAGGAGAGAAGCGAAAAGAAAGTGGGCTTCCTCACGCGCGTGCCCCGACGACTCTCTCTCTCTCTCTCTGTCTCTCTCTCTCTTTCCATTCTTTTCATTTCACCTCTTCCACAAGAATCCGGCTCCTCTGTCCTCCTTTTTCTTCCCCTACTTTTGCCGATCGCTTCACAGTTTTTCTTTTTTTCAAAGGTTTCTCTCTTTTGCCTTCCATAACCCGCTCTCTATATTTCTCTTCTTCTTTTTTTAACTTTTGGTAAAATCATCTCTCTTTCTTCGCTGTGAAAAAAAAATCCCCACCCCACTTGGCGAAGGATCGTCTGCTTTTTTTCTTGCCCAGATTTTCTTGTTTCTTTTGGCCATGAATTATGTCCCTGAATGCCCAAATTGCTCCCTCGTCAAGATGAAAATTGCTTTCCCTCGACCGCGTACTTGAGGTTCTTGCCATTGTTAAGGGCGGATTTGAAACTAAATACAAAGTTTGAAATTTTTTAAGACGAAAAAATTAGAGGCTGATTTAGCATTGAGTTTAAAATTAAGAATTTTTTAAGATAAAAAAAGTTCAGGATAAAATTAAGTCAGACTCTAAAATTTGATGATTTTTAAGAGATACAAAGGAAAAAGGGAGAGCACCACCAGGACAGAAACGAAAACAAAGGGAAAAGAAGAGAAAATGAAAATGAAAAGAGAGAGTGGGTTTTGCATGTATATCTCCCGTAGATTTATTCCCATTCGCAGTGCTGGTAAGGATTTTTTGTTCGTATAATGGCGACGGTTTTCAGAATTAGAGTACAAACTCAAAAATTATATATTTGGAGTTGTTAAGCTGGAAAGTAAGGGCGTTATGAAGCTGTGACGTTAAACGGGAGTTTATTTTAAGTAGCATTTAATAGACAAGGTCTGATAAAATTTCAACACCCATATACCGGTGGAGAGAGACCTCTGCTTGCATCGTTGAACTTTCCTTTTCCTTTTGTTAAGTTATTTTCCATCGGAAATGGTATTTTTATTGAATATATTTAAGCTCTTGATCCCACTTAGAAATTTAATCCTTGTCACTTTGAGCCTGTTAAATACAATATTTTTAAACTAATAAACTTGTTTTCAATACTTATAAGTTTCACGAGTTAACACGAGGATCATAAAAATTTATCAAACGTGATATATATTATTTATTTTGTATCCAAGCATAATGAGAAGAGTTATTTTTTTTTTTTACTCTAGTTCTGCCTTAATTTCTCTTTCAAATCTCATAAATTAATCAAAATGCTTTTTTGCTTTTGCTCTTTCTTTATTATGTATATATATTTCTTTATTGATTTGATTTATCTAATCCAATTAGCTAGCATATACCAATAATTCAAACTTGCCGAGTCAGATATAAATTAGTAATTCGTTGATCGAGACCACCAACCATACAAGAGAATCCAAGGCAATCGTGCCTAGGAAGAAAATAACATGTAAGCAAGTTTCGATGCAAAAGCAATTAAAAAAAATGAAGCCAAAAATAAAAAGGCAACTGCCTTATTGGTGTCCGTGGAAAGTGGTCATAATTGATAAATACATACAAATCCTCAGGACAATTGCTGCACCACTAAATTGTCCTTTTGTTTTTTAAATTTATTTTCAATAGGAAAAGTTACTTTTGTTGAATATATTTAAAATCTTGATCCCACTTAAAAATTCACCTTGAACCAATTAAGTATTACCATATCAAATTGATGAAATTATTAAAATGTTTCATTATCAACAATAACTGAAATCTACTATATATGTATATATAAAGACTTCGGATGATTATACACCCAAATAAAGTAAAGAGGAAAACTCTAGTGACTTGCCATCTCAATCCCTTATTGTCACTGCTTCCCTCACATGCTTGTGACATGGATTTGCGAGAGAAAATGAAAAGTGGAGAGAGAGAGATTCGTCTGATCCAATATTTTCCACGGAAGTGCTCAGAATAGATAAAAATATACAAAGCATCAAGACAATGAAGAGGGCATGCTTAGTCCACCGTCAAACTTTTCTCTTTCTTTTGTTAATTTATTTTCCATCATAAAGGGTATTTTTTGTTAAATATATTTAAGCTCTTAATCACACTTAAGAATTTACCCCTGCTACTTTGAGCATGATATAGATTATACAGTCAAACAATCAAACTTCATTTTAGTATTGAAATGTTGTCTTATTAACGATAACTTAAATTTTGAATTTTTCAAAGAAAAGAATTGGGAGTAGATTTACGACTGAATCCAAAGATAAAGATTTTTTTTTAGATAAAAAGTTTTGGGGTAGAATTAAAATTGAATTTAAAATTTGAGAGTTTTTAGGAGAGCAGGCCCATATAAAAAAAGGGAAAAGAAAATCGAGGAGTTTCACTTGTTTTAATCATCCAATCATCCAAGGGCAAATATGAAATTAGATAGCATTTATTTTTCTATCAATCCCTTTGCCCGATGGCTGGGTCCTACCAGTCCTGCTTAACTTGAGGGTTCCAGTCTTCTCTACCAAATTCTTATCAATTTCTTATTCCAAATGAGTTACTAGGGCCACCACTCTTCTGTCTACTAAGGGTACATTTGGTAACGTTTCTATTCCCGATAACAATTTCTCCTCAGAAATAATTTTTTCTATTTCTATTCTCGGAAACATTTTCTGGGAAAAAAACGCGTTTGATAACCACACAAAATTTCTATTCCCGGAACAAAACGCATTTTGTACGAGAATAAAAATCTTTGTTCCCAAAAAACTTTTATTCCCAATTTTTTCATTTAATTATAAAATGTCAATTATAATTGATTATATAAAATTCTTGAAAGAGGAAGGTGGAATTGGAATCATAAACTCGTGTTTTTTAAATTTAAAGAAAAAATACCAACATTGGCTTATTGGAATCATAAACTCCAATGAGGCCTCATATGCTAGATAACTATCGCCATTGATAATTCCTGCAGTGTTTCGAACTAAAGCCAATCGGCAGAGATTAGGCTAAATGCACATGGAGCCTTAGCAAGGAAAAACTGTATAGAAATATTCTCATTATTCTCTTTTCTATACTTCAAATAAGTCTTCGTTGTCATTACAATAACACGATAGTAAAACCTCACTCAATGCAGTACCAGAGTCTATAACTCGGATGAACCACAACACCCCGCAAGCTCTACCCCTCTCATAACCATCTGCTTCTCCCCTCCCACATTCGTCATGCATTTTCAGCGCATTCATCATTTCGAAATCACCGACCTCCTCGAGCGAGCGAAACAGACAGAAATTAAAAAAGGTTGTAAAAAGAGGCCACTCCACGCATATACATGCTCATTTCCACAAAAGCCACCAACACAGTTCCAAAAATTAAAACTTTGCATGTCTGATTGCAGGCGAAAGTTTTCATGATCATACCTGCTTTGAGTCAAAAAATGCTACTTTGTCTCCTGGTTTTTCGACTCCAAAATCCGAGCTTCAGGCGCGCTTCTGAAACACAACCACCCTACAAAAAGAAGCAAAACACCGAAAAAAAAAAAAAAAACCCAACTTTTATTCATCACATAATAAATCTCAAAGCAAATTTAAAACAATCAAAACATGAAGAGCTTATCATGAAATTGCTAGAACCCAGAGAACTGTGAACAAAAATACGTTGCTTCTAAATCTTTCAATTCAAAGAACCTCGTACAAGAGAATAGAAAGGCATGAAAATTCAAGAATGGATGCTGGAAAACGTATATTCGAGAAAAAGCCCACCCAAAACTCTGCTGGGGACAGACAGGTATAAATGAAGAGATAAGGTAAGGGGAGAATTTCGAAAGAGTTCGAGAATGTTCGAGGATTTGACGGCACTATTTGAGAACCCACCGCTTTGTGACACTGGTAATCTTCTCAAGCAACCGTTTCTACCACACTTGTGAAACACACGAACCATCGACCCCAAAATCTGATTTTTCCTTTTACCCACTACTTCGATTCCGCAAAGGGGGAGAAACCCACGAGGAAAGAAGAATTGCAGGGAACCCCAGATTGCAGATTTGTTGTTAAGAAGAACGGGAAGCGAGAGCACGAGCGGTCCGTACGTCGATGGCGAAAGTGAGAGCACCTCCAAAAACGACGCGAGACGAGCTACAACAGGAAGAAATCGAACGAATAGCAAAACGCAAACGATCTACGACTAACCCTCTCGCTCAATCGAGTGACAAATCAAACCCTGATAAAAAAAAAAAAAAAAGGCAAAGGGGAGCCATGAAAAACAAAGCGAGAATCGCCAAAGAGAGAGAGCAAGAATTGCCAAGGAGAGAGACGCCTACCGTTTCTCAAGACTAGTCGCGGCAACAAAGGAGGAGGAAAGGTGTCGCGACTCTGTCTTCTCCGGCGAACGATGCGAAGAGGAGGAGGAGGAGAAACAAACTTCACGAGAGAGGAGAGTGAGACGAAAAGATGTCTGCCAAGAAGTTTTAAGAAGGATGAGAATTAATAAACAAGCTCCGATAAAATTTTGGGTATGTGGATTTGTTGGGAAGATGAAAAGTGGAGAGAGACTTGGGACGAGTCTTCGTTGAACTTAGTCCACTGCTTGCACCATTGAATTTTCCTTTTCCTTTTTTAAGTTATTTTCCACCAGAAATGATATTTTTATTGGATATATTTAAGCCATTGATCCCACTTAGAAATTTAATCCCTCTGACTTTAATCCTCTTAAATATTATACTATTATACCGATAAACTTCATTTCAGTACTTATAAGTTTAATGAGTTAACACGTGCCAAGGATCATTAAAAATTATCAACATGATATATATTTATTATGTATCTGAGCACAAAGAAAAGAATTTCTTTTTTGCTTTGATTCTACCTTAATTTCTCCATCAAATCTCATAAATTAATCAAAAAGCCTTTTTGCTTTTGCTCTCTTATGCTATTTTATATATATATATATATATATATATATATATATATATATATATATCTTTATTGATTTGATTTATCCAATCCAATCAGTTGGCAAGCACCAATAATTCAAACTTGCCGAGCCATATATAAATTAGTAATTCATTGACCGGGACCACCGACCATTCATTTATAGCCATTGCCTTCATGTGAGAGAAGTTTCAATGGATAGGAGAATCCAAGGTGATCTTGCCCAAGAAGAGAATATCATGTGAGCAAATTTTGATGCGAAAGCAATGAAAAAAGTAAAATCAACAATAAAGGACAACTGCTTTATTGGTATGAATACATACAAAGCGTCAAGACAATTACTGCACCATTGAACTTTCCTTTTTTCTTTTTTTTAACCACTGGAATTCGCCCCAATGGCCACCCTTCCAACATGGAAGAGGGAGGTGAGGGGTTCAAATCTCCTCATTCTCGGGGGGATGGGGTGAAGACGCGTAAGTTTCAGGAGTGGGTTTCGACTCCCACGCCCTGCAAGAGGCAGGGCAAAAGTCTGAGAGTAATTGTAGAGTAGGAATAGAGTAGGACTGACAAAAAAAAAAAACTTTCCTTTTTTTTATTATTTATTTTCCATCAGAAAATTTACAAATATATTTAAACTCTTCATGCCAGTTAAAAATTTACCTTGAACCTATTAAATATCAACAAATTAAATAGATGAATTTGAAATGTTGCATTATCAACCATTACTTACATCTACAATATATAGAGACTTTGGATGATTATAAATCCACATAAAGTAAAGAGGAAAACTCTAGTGACTTGGGGGATGCATGATAACCAAAATTTTTGTTCCAGAAACAAATTTTCTATTCCAGACCTGTTTCTGGAATATAAACACGTTTGATAAACCTATTCAGTTTTTTATTTTATTTTATTTCTGGAATAGATTTCTATTCTAGAAATTGATTTGGAAGAGAAATCAGAAGTATAAATTTTTTCCTTCTGATTTCTGAAAGAGAAATCAGAAATAATTTCTCCCACAAAACCCAAATTTCGGTGAGTCCTCCCTCATCTCCTCTACGTCTCTGCCTCCTCCTCCTCCTCCTCCTCCTCCTCCTCCACCTCTCCTCATTTTATTAAAAATAAAAATAAATGAAAATAAATATATTCATTTTATTCATTTAAAAATAAAAATAAAATTTATTAAAAATTTATTAAAAATAGATAAATTATTTTTATTTATCATTTTATTTTTAGTTTATTAAAAATAAATTATTAAATTTATCAAAAATAATTTATTTATGATAAATAAAAATAATTTATTTATGATACATAAAAATAATTTATTTTTATTTAAAATAACTTTAATAAATTTATTTTTATTTGCCTTGAGTGTTTTGCCAAATAAATTCATTTTTATATTTAATTTTTATTCATTTAAAATAAAATTATTCGTAGAATAAAATAAAATAGAATAAATAAAAATAAATTTATTTTTAAGGATATTTTTATTTTAAAATAAAATGATATTTTATTTTATTTTATTATGATTTATTTTATTTTATTTTGTTCTTTATTTTTTTTGTTACTAAATCATTTTTATTCTTATTTTTTTATATTAAAGGTCATCGGTTGTTGCCGCCACCGTCCGAAAGAAAGAAATTTTTTGTCGTTATCAAACGAATTTCTATTTTTAGAGTAGATATTTTGTGTCGTTATCAAACGGTTATTTTTGCTTATAAACTCTTCTAGAAATAGAAATAGAAAAATCTATTTCTATTCCATAAACTATTTCTGGAACAAAATGGTTGTCATGCGCGCCCTTGATATCCAGACTCCTCCTTGGGGGAAGTAGGCAAAAGTTTTTGAGGACTTTCCTTGCATTTCTGCCTTTATTGTTTCGTGGACAAACCAAAGGGTAGCCAATAGCTTTGAATTAGACTCAAAATAAGTATAGTCTATGACGAAGAACATACTGAAATGGCTTTCAATGACACATAATTCTTTACACACATCTGCCTTAATTTTGCTGGTAATTGAATATGATGGTAGATATAGAGGGAATATTTTCTAAATATATAGTAGGGGGTGGACAATGACTTGCAATCCATCTGGACAAGAAACTTGAAGATGCATGGATCATTGATACACTTTATTATTTCTTGGACTAACTAAAAAGCAGCCAATGTTGAATAAGAATCGGTATGAGGATAGATATTTCTATAGCCCTTGCTACACATCATTTAAGGTGGAGACCACTTTGAACACAACTGATGTGTATTTTTTGTCATTCCTCGTCTAACTTCTTTTTCCAAGTAGACGTTTCAATTCCACGACAACTCTTTCTAGTTCCTTTGCACATTTCTTGCTTCCTTGCTCCAAATCCTTGATCTTTCCCTTGTTGTCATTGCTTCCCTCACGTGCTTGTGACATGGATTTGAAAGAGAAATGAAAAGTGGAAAGAGAGAGATTCGTTTGGTCCAACATTTTCCACACAAGTGCTCACAATAGACAAAATCATACAAAGCATCGGGACAATGAAGAGGGCACACTTAGTCCACCGCTGGAACCGTTGGACCTTCCTCTTTCTTTTGTTAATTTATTTTCCATCAAAAAAGGTGTTTTTCGTTAAATACATTTAAGCTCTTAATCACACTTAGGAATTTACCCAACCTAATATATATTATACAGTCAAACAGATAAACTTCATTTTAGTACTAAAATGTTATATTATTAACGATAACTTATTCTAAAAAAATATGTTATCATTGTTGTCGAGGATTATAAAATTATCAACATGCATAAATGTGTGTCTATTATATATATATATATATATATATATATATATATATTTGATTTATTCAATCCAATCAGTTGGCAAGCACCAATAATTCAAACTTGCCGAGCCAGATATAAATTAGTAATTCATTGACCAGGACCACCGACCATGTATTTATAGCCATTGCCTTAATGTGTGAGAAGTTTCAATGGATAGGAGAATCCAAGGTGATCTTGCCCAAGAAGAGAATATCACGTGAACAAATTTTGATGCAAAAGCAATGAAAAAGGTAAAACCAACAATAAAGGACAACTACTTTATTGGTATCCATGGAAGTTGGTCATGATTGATGAATACATTCAGGATAATTACTGCACCATTGAACATTCCTTTTTTTATTATTATTTATTTTCCATCAGAAAACTTACAAATATATTTAAACTCTTCATGCCAGTTAAAAATTTACCTTGAAGCTATTAAGTATCAACAAATCAAACTGATGAATTTGAAATGTTGCATTATCAACCATCACTTATATCTACAATATATAGAGACTTTGGATGATTATAAACCCAAAGAAAGTAGAGAGGAAAACTCTAGTGACTTGATTTCCAGACTCCTCCTTGGGAAGGTAGGCGAAGGTTTTTTTAGGACTTTCCTTGCATTTCTACCTTTATTGTTTCGTGGACAAACCAAAGGGCAGCCATTAGCTTTGAATTAGACTCAAAATAAATGTAGTCTATGATGAAGAATAGACCGAAATGGCTTTCAATGACACATAATTCTTTACACACGTCTGCCTTAATTTTGCTAGTAATTAAATATGATGGTAGATATAATGGGAAATTTTTCTAAATATATAGTAGGGCGTGGACAACGACTTGCAATCCATCTGGACAAGAAACTTGAAGATGCATGGATCATTGATACACTTTATTATTTCTTGGACTAATTAAAGAGCAGCCAATGTTGAATAAGAATCGATACGAGGATAGATATTTCTATAGCCCTTGCTACACATCTTTTAAGGTGGAGACCCCTTTGAACACAACTGCTTTGTATTTTTTGTCTTTCCTCTTGTCTAACCTCTTTTTCCAAGTAGATTTTCAATTCCACGACAACTCTTTCTAGTTCCTTTGCACATTTCTTTCTTCCTTGCTCCAAATCCTTGATCTTTCCCTTGTTGTCACTACTTACCTCACGTGCTTGTGACGTGGATTTGCGAGAGAAAATGAAAAGTGGAAAGAGAGAGATTTGTTTGGTCCAACATTTTCCACACAAGTGCTCAAAATAGACAAAATCATACAAAGCGTCCAGACAATGAAGAGGGCACGCTTAGTCAATTGCCAGCACCGCTAAACTTTCCTCTTTCTTTTGTTAATTTATTTTCCATCAAAAAAGGTGTTTTTTGTTAAAAACTTTCCTTTTTTTATTATTTATTTTCCATCAGAAAATTTACAAATATATTTAAACTCTTCATGCCAGTTAAAAATTTACCTTGAACCCGTTAAATATCAACAAATTACACTGATGAATTTGAAATGTTGCATTATCAACCATCACTTACATCTACAATATATAGAGACTTTGGATGATTATAAACCCACAGAAAGTAAAGAGGAAAACTCTAGTGACTTGGGGGTGTATGATAACCAAAATTTATGTTCCAGAAATAATTTTTCTGTTCCAGACCTTTTTCTGGAATAGAAACTCTTTTGATAAACCTATTCACTTTTATTTATTTATTTCTGAAATAGATTTCTATTCCAGAAATTGATTTGGAAGAGAAATCATAAGTATAAATTTTTTACTTCTGATTTCTAAAAGAGAAATCAGAAATAATTTCTCCCACTAAACCCAAATTTCGGTGAGTCCTCCCTCATCTCCTCTACACGTCTCTGCCTCCTCCTCCGCCTCCTCCTCCTCCTCCGCCTCTCCTCATTTTATTAAAAATTAAAATAAATAAAAATAAATATATTCATTTTATTCATTTAAAAATAAAAATACATTTATTAAAAATTTATTTTAAATAAATAAATTGTTTTTATTTATCATTTTATGTTTAGTTTATTAAAAATAAATTTATTAAATTTATCAAAAATAATTTATTTATGATAAATAAAAATAAATTATTTTTATTTAAAATAAATTTAATAAATTTATTTTTATTTGCCTTGAGTGTTTTGCCAAATAAATTTATTTTTATTTTTAATTTTTATTCTTTTAAAATAAAATTATTCGTAGAATAAAATAAAATAGAATAAATAAAAATAAATTTTTTTAAGGGTATTTTATTTTAAAATAAAATGATATTTTATTTTATTTTTTTATGATTTATTTTATTTTATTTTATTCTTTTCTTTATTTTTTGTGTTACTAAATCATTTTTATTCTTATTTTTTTATATTATAGGTCGTCGGTCGTCGCCGCCGCCGTCCGAAAGGAAGAAATTTTGTGTCGTTATCAAATGAATTTCTATTTTTAGAGTAGAAATTTTGTATCGTTATCAAATGATTATTTTTTCTTAGAAACCCTTCTAGAAATAGAAATAGAAAAATCTATTTCTGTTCCAGAAACTATTTCTAGAGCATATTGGTTGTCATGTGCGCCCTTGATATCTAGACTCCTCCTTAGGGGAAGTAGGCAAAGGTTTTTGAGGACTTTCCTTGCATTTCTGCCTTTATTGTTTCGTGGACAAACCAAAGGGTAGCCAATAGCTTTGAATTAGACTCAAAATAAGTATAGTCTATGACGAAGAACATACTGAAATGGCTTTCAATGACACATAATTCTTTACACACATCTGCCTTAATTTTGCTAGTAATTGAATATGATGGTAGATATAGAGGGAATATTTTCTAAATATATAGTAGGGGGTGGACAATGACTTGCAATCCATCTGGACAAGAAACTTGAAGATGCATGGATCATTGATACACTTTATTATTTCTTGGACTAACTAAAAAGCAGCCAATGTTGAATAAGAATCGGTATGAGGATAGATATTTCTATAGCCCTTGCTACACATCATTTAAGGTGGAGACCACTTTGAACACAACTGATGTGTATTTTTTGTCATTCCTCGTCTAACTTCTTTTTCCAAGTAGACGTTTCAATTCCACGACAACTCTTTCTAGTTCCTTTGCACATTTCTTGCTTCCTTGCTCCAAATCCTTGATCTTTCCCTTGTTGTCATTGCTTCCCTCACGTGCTTGTGACATGGATTTGAAAGAGAAATGAAAAGTGGAAAGAGAGAGATTCGTTTGGTCCAACATTTTCCACACAAGTGCTCACAATAGACAAAATCATACAAAGCATCGGGACAATGAAGAGGGCACACTTAGTCCACCGCTGGAACCGTTGGACCTTCCTCTTTCTTTTGTTAATTTATTTTCCATCAAAAAAGGTGTTTTTCGTTAAATACATTTAAGCTCTTAATCACACTTAGGAATTTACCCAACCTAATATATATTATACAGTCAAACAGATAAACTTCATTTTAGTACTAAAATGTTATATTATTAACGATAACTTATTCTAAAAAAATATGTTATCATTGTTGTCGAGGATTATAAAATTATCAACATGCATAAATGTGTGTCTATTATATATATATATATATATATATATATATATATATATATATATATATATATATATATTTGATTTATTCAATCCAATCAGTTGGCAAGCACCAATAATTCAAACTTGCCGAGCCAGATATAAATTAGTAATTCATTGACCAGGACCACCGACCATGTATTTATAGCCATTGCCTTAATGTGTGAGAAGTTTCAATGGATAGGAGAATCCAAGGTGATCTTGCCCAAGAAGAGAATATCACGTGAACAAATTTTGATGCAAAAGCAATGAAAAAGGTAAAACCAACAATAAAGGACAACTACTTTATTGGTATCCATGGAAGTTGGTCATGATTGATGAATACATTCAGGATAATTACTGCACCATTGAACATTCCTTTTTTTATTATTATTTATTTTCCATCAGAAAACTTACAAATATATTTAAACTCTTCATGCCAGTTAAAAATTTACCTTGAAGCTATTAAGTATCAACAAATCAAACTGATGAATTTGAAATGTTGCATTATCAACCATCACTTATATCTACAATATATAGAGACTTTGGATGATTATAAACCCAAAGAAAGTAGAGAGGAAAACTCTAGTGACTTGATTTCCAGACTCCTCCTTGGGAAGGTAGGCGAAGGTTTTTTTAGGACTTTCCTTGCATTTCTACCTTTATTGTTTCGTGGACAAACCAAAGGGCAGCCATTAGCTTTGAATTAGACTCAAAATAAATGTAGTCTATGATGAAGAATAGACCGAAATGGCTTTCAATGACACATAATTCTTTACACACGTCTGCCTTAATTTTGCTAGTAATTAAATATGATGGTAGATATAATGGGAAATTTTTCTAAATATATAGTAGGGCGTGGACAACGACTTGCAATCCATCTGGACAAGAAACTTGAAGATGCATGGATCATTGATACACTTTATTATTTCTTGGACTAATTAAAGAGCAGCCAATGTTGAATAAGAATCGATACGAGGATAGATATTTCTATAGCCCTTGCTACACATCTTTTAAGGTGGAGACCCCTTTGAACACAACTGCTTTGTATTTTTTGTCTTTCCTCTTGTCTAACCTCTTTTTCCAAGTAGATTTTCAATTCCACGACAACTCTTTCTAGTTCCTTTGCACATTTCTTTCTTCCTTGCTCCAAATCCTTGATCTTTCCCTTGTTGTCACTACTTACCTCACGTGCTTGTGACGTGGATTTGCGAGAGAAAATGAAAAGTGGAAAGAGAGAGATTTGTTTGGTCCAACATTTTCCACACAAGTGCTCAAAATAGACAAAATCATACAAAGCGTCCAGACAATGAAGAGGGCACGCTTAGTCAATTGCCAGCACCGCTAAACTTTCCTCTTTCTTTTGTTAATTTATTTTCCATCAAAAAAGGTGTTTTTTGTTAAAAACTTTCCTTTTTTTATTATTTATTTTCCATCAGAAAATTTACAAATATATTTAAACTCTTCATGCCAGTTAAAAATTTACCTTGAACCCGTTAAATATCAACAAATTACACTGATGAATTTGAAATGTTGCATTATCAACCATCACTTACATCTACAATATATAGAGACTTTGGATGATTATAAACCCACAGAAAGTAAAGAGGAAAACTCTAGTGACTTGGGGGTGTATGATAACCAAAATTTATGTTCCAGAAATAATTTTTCTGTTCCAGACCTTTTTCTGGAATAGAAACTCTTTTGATAAACCTATTCACTTTTATTTATTTATTTCTGAAATAGATTTCTATTCCAGAAATTGATTTGGAAGAGAAATCAGAAGTATAAATTTTTTACTTCTGATTTCTAAAAGAGAAATCAGAAATAATTTCTCCCACTAAACCCAAATTTCGGTGAGTCCTCCCTCATCTCCTCTACACGTCTCTGCCTCCTCCTCCGCCTCCTCCTCCTCCTCCGCCTCTCCTCATTTTATTAAAAATTAAAATAAATAAAAATAAATATATTCATTTTATTCATTTAAAAATAAAAATACATTTATTAAAAATTTATTTTAAATAAATAAATTGTTTTTATTTATCATTTTATGTTTAGTTTATTAAAAATAAATTTATTAAATTTATCAAAAATAATTTATTTATGATAAATAAAAATAAATTATTTTTATTTAAAATAAATTTAATAAATTTATTTTTATTTGCCTTGAGTGTTTTGCCAAATAAATTTATTTTTATTTTTAATTTTTATTCTTTTAAAATAAAATTATTCGTAGAATAAAATAAAATAGAATAAATAAAAATAAATTTTTTTAAGGGTATTTTATTTTAAAATAAAATGATATTTTATTTTATTTTTTTATGATTTATTTTATTTTATTTTATTCTTTTCTTTATTTTTTGTGTTACTAAATCATTTTTATTCTTATTTTTTTATATTATAGGTCGTCGGTCGTCGCCGCCGCCGTCCGAAAGGAAGAAATTTTGTGTCGTTATCAAATGAATTTCTATTTTTAGAGTAGAAATTTTGTATCGTTATCAAATGATTATTTTTTCTTAGAAACCCTTCTAGAAATAGAAATAGAAAAATCTATTTCTGTTCCAGAAACTATTTCTAGAGCATATTGGTTGTCATGTGCGCCCTTGATATCTAGACTCCTCCTTAGGGGAAGTAGGCAAAGGTTTTTGAGGACTTTCCTTGCATTTCTGCCTTTATTGTTTCGTGGACAAACCAAAGGGTAGCCAATAGCTTTGAATTAGACTCAAAATAAGTATAGTCTATGACGAAGAACATACTGAAATGGCTTTCAATGACACATAATTCTTTACACACATCTGCCTTAATTTTGCTAGTAATTGAATATGATGGTAGATATAGAGGGAATATTTTCTAAATATATAGTAGGGGGTGGACAATGACTTGCAATCCATCTGGACAAGAAACTTGAAGATGCATGGATCATTGATACACTTTATTATTTCTTGGACTAACTAAAAAGCAGCCAATGTTGAATAAGAATCGGTATGAGGATAGATATTTCTATAGCCCTTGCTACACATCATTTAAGGTGGAGACCACTTTGAACACAACTGATGTGTATTTTTTGTCATTCCTCGTCTAACTTCTTTTTCCAAGTAGACGTTTCAATTCCACGACAACTCTTTCTAGTTCCTTTGCACATTTCTTGCTTCCTTGCTCCAAATCCTTGATCTTTCCCTTGTTGTCATTGCTTCCCTCACGTGCTTGTGACATGGATTTGAAAGAGAAATGAAAAGTGGAAAGAGAGAGATTCGTTTGGTCCAACATTTTCCACACAAGTGCTCACAATAGACAAAATCATACAAAGCATCGGGACAATGAAGAGGGCACACTTAGTCCACCGCTGGAACCGTTGGACCTTCCTCTTTCTTTTGTTAATTTATTTTCCATCAAAAAAGGTGTTTTTCGTTAAATACATTTAAGCTCTTAATCACACTTAGGAATTTACCCAACCTAATATATATTATACAGTCAAACAGATAAACTTCATTTTAGTACTAAAATGTTATATTATTAACGATAACTTATTCTAAAAAAATATGTTATCATTGTTGTCGAGGATTATAAAATTATCAACATGCATAAATGTGTGTCTATTATATATATATATATATATATATATATATATATATATATATATATATTTGATTTATTCAATCCAATCAGTTGGCAAGCACCAATAATTCAAACTTGCCGAGCCAGATATAAATTAGTAATTCATTGACCAGGACCACCGACCATGTATTTATAGCCATTGCCTTAATGTGTGAGAAGTTTCAATGGATAGGAGAATCCAAGGTGATCTTGCCCAAGAAGAGAATATCACGTGAACAAATTTTGATGCAAAAGCAATGAAAAAGGTAAAACCAACAATAAAGGACAACTACTTTATTGGTATCCATGGAAGTTGGTCATGATTGATGAATACATTCAGGATAATTACTGCACCATTGAACATTCCTTTTTTTATTATTATTTATTTTCCATCAGAAAACTTACAAATATATTTAAACTCTTCATGCCAGTTAAAAATTTACCTTGAAGCTATTAAGTATCAACAAATCAAACTGATGAATTTGAAATGTTGCATTATCAACCATCACTTATATCTACAATATATAGAGACTTTGGATGATTATAAACCCAAAGAAAGTAGAGAGGAAAACTCTAGTGACTTGATTTCCAGACTCCTCCTTGGGAAGGTAGGCGAAGGTTTTTTTAGGACTTTCCTTGCATTTCTACCTTTATTGTTTCGTGGACAAACCAAAGGGCAGCCATTAGCTTTGAATTAGACTCAAAATAAATGTAGTCTATGATGAAGAATAGACCGAAATGGCTTTCAATGACACATAATTCTTTACACACGTCTGCCTTAATTTTGCTAGTAATTAAATATGATGGTAGATATAATGGGAAATTTTTCTAAATATATAGTAGGGCGTGGACAACGACTTGCAATCCATCTGGACAAGAAACTTGAAGATGCATGGATCATTGATACACTTTATTATTTCTTGGACTAATTAAAGAGCAGCCAATGTTGAATAAGAATCGATACGAGGATAGATATTTCTATAGCCCTTGCTACACATCTTTTAAGGTGGAGACCCCTTTGAACACAACTGCTTTGTATTTTTTGTCTTTCCTCTTGTCTAACCTCTTTTTCCAAGTAGATTTTCAATTCCACGACAACTCTTTCTAGTTCCTTTGCACATTTCTTTCTTCCTTGCTCCAAATCCTTGATCTTTCCCTTGTTGTCACTACTTACCTCACGTGCTTGTGACGTGGATTTGCGAGAGAAAATGAAAAGTGGAAAGAGAGAGATTTGTTTGGTCCAACATTTTCCACACAAGTGCTCAAAATAGACAAAATCATACAAAGCGTCCAGACAATGAAGAGGGCACGCTTAGTCAATTGCCAGCACCGCTAAACTTTCCTCTTTCTTTTGTTAATTTATTTTCCATCAAAAAAGGTGTTTTTTGTTAAAAACTTTCCTTTTTTTATTATTTATTTTCCATCAGAAAATTTACAAATATATTTAAACTCTTCATGCCAGTTAAAAATTTACCTTGAACCCGTTAAATATCAACAAATTACACTGATGAATTTGAAATGTTGCATTATCAACCATCACTTACATCTACAATATATAGAGACTTTGGATGATTATAAACCCACAGAAAGTAAAGAGGAAAACTCTAGTGACTTGGGGGTGTATGATAACCAAAATTTATGTTCCAGAAATAATTTTTCTGTTCCAGACCTTTTTCTGGAATAGAAACTCTTTTGATAAACCTATTCACTTTTATTTATTTATTTCTGAAATAGATTTCTATTCCAGAAATTGATTTGGAAGAGAAATCATAAGTATAAATTTTTTACTTCTGATTTCTAAAAGAGAAATCAGAAATAATTTCTCCCACTAAACCCAAATTTCGGTGAGTCCTCCCTCATCTCCTCTACACGTCTCTGCCTCCTCCTCCTCCTCCTCCTCCTCCTCCGCCTCTCCTCATTTTATTAAAAATTAAAATAAATAAAAATAAATATATTCATTTTATTCATTTAAAAATAAAAATACATTTATTAAAAATTTATTAAAAATAAATAAATTGTTTTTATTTATCATTTTATGTTTAGTTTATTAAAAATAAATTTATTAAATTTATCAAAAATAATTTATTTATGATAAATAAAAATAAATTATTTTTATTTAAAATAAATTTAATAAATTTATTTTTATTTGCCTTGAGTGTTTTGCCAAATAAATTTATTTTTATTTTTAATTTTTATTCATTTAAAATAAAATTATTCGTAGAATAAAATAAAATAGAATAAATAAAAATAAATTTTTTTAAGGGTATTTTATTTTAAAATAAAATGATATTTTATTTTATTTTTTTATGATTTATTTTATTTTATTTTATTCTTTTCTTTATTTTTTGTGTTACTAAATCATTTTTATTCTTATTTTTTTATATTATAGGTCGTCGGTCGTCGCCGCCGCCGTCCGAAAGGAAGAAATTTTGTGTCGTTATCAAATGAATTTCTATTTTTAGAGTAGAAATTTTGTATCGTTATCAAATGATTATTTTTTCTTAGAAACCCTTCTAGAAATAGAAATAGAAAAATCTATTTCTGTTCCAGAAACTATTTCTAGAGCATATTGGTTGTCATGTGCGCCCTTGATATCTAGACTCCTCCTTAGGGGAAGTAGGCAAAGGTTTTTGAGGACTTTCCTTGCATTTCTGCCTTTATTGTTTCGTGGACAAACCAAAGGGTAGCCAATAGCTTTGAATTAGACTCAAAATAAGTATAGTCTATGACGAAGAACATACTGAAATGGCTTTCAATGACACATAATTCTTTACACACATCTGCCTTAATTTTGCTAGTAATTGAATATGATGGTAGATATAGAGGGAATATTTTCTAAATATATAGTAGGGGGTGGACAATGACTTGCAATCCATCTGGACAAGAAACTTGAAGATGCATGGATCATTGATACACTTTATTATTTCTTGGACTAACTAAAAAGCAGCCAATGTTGAATAAGAATCGGTATGAGGATAGATATTTCTATAGCCCTTGCTACACATCATTTAAGGTGGAGACCACTTTGAACACAACTGATGTGTATTTTTTGTCATTCCTCGTCTAACTTCTTTTTCCAAGTAGACGTTTCAATTCCACGACAACTCTTTCTAGTTCCTTTGCACATTTCTTGCTTCCTTGCTCCAAATCCTTGATCTTTCCCTTGTTGTCATTGCTTCCCTCACGTGCTTGTGACATGGATTTGAAAGAGAAATGAAAAGTGGAAAGAGAGAGATTCGTTTGGTCCAACATTTTCCACACAAGTGCTCACAATAGACAAAATCATACAAAGCATCGGGACAATGAAGAGGGCACACTTAGTCCACCGCTGGAACCGTTGGACCTTCCTCTTTCTTTTGTTAATTTATTTTCCATCAAAAAAGGTGTTTTTCGTTAAATACATTTAAGCTCTTAATCACACTTAGGAATTTACCCAACCTAATATATATTATACAGTCAAACAGATAAACTTCATTTTAGTACTAAAATGTTATATTATTAACGATAACTTATTCTAAAAAAATATGTTATCATTGTTGTCGAGGATTATAAAATTATCAACATGCATAAATGTGTGTCTATTATATATATATATATATATATATATATATATATATATATATATATATTTGATTTATTCAATCCAATCAGTTGGCAAGCACCAATAATTCAAACTTGCCGAGCCAGATATAAATTAGTAATTCATTGACCAGGACCACCGACCATGTATTTATAGCCATTGCCTTAATGTGTGAGAAGTTTCAATGGATAGGAGAATCCAAGGTGATCTTGCCCAAGAAGAGAATATCACGTGAACAAATTTTGATGCAAAAGCAATGAAAAAGGTAAAACCAACAATAAAGGACAACTACTTTATTGGTATCCATGGAAGTTGGTCATGATTGATGAATACATTCAGGATAATTACTGCACCATTGAACATTCCTTTTTTTATTATTATTTATTTTCCATCAGAAAACTTACAAATATATTTAAACTCTTCATGCCAGTTAAAAATTTACCTTGAAGCTATTAAGTATCAACAAATCAAACTGATGAATTTGAAATGTTGCATTATCAACCATCACTTATATCTACAATATATAGAGACTTTGGATGATTATAAACCCAAAGAAAGTAGAGAGGAAAACTCTAGTGACTTGATTTCCAGACTCCTCCTTGGGAAGGTAGGCGAAGGTTTTTTTAGGACTTTCCTTGCATTTCTACCTTTATTGTTTCGTGGACAAACCAAAGGGCAGCCATTAGCTTTGAATTAGACTCAAAATAAATGTAGTCTATGATGAAGAATAGACCGAAATGGCTTTCAATGACACATAATTCTTTACACACGTCTGCCTTAATTTTGCTAGTAATTAAATATGATGGTAGATATAATGGGAAATTTTTCTAAATATATAGTAGGGCGTGGACAACGACTTGCAATCCATCTGGACAAGAAACTTGAAGATGCATGGATCATTGATACACTTTATTATTTCTTGGACTAATTAAAGAGCAGCCAATGTTGAATAAGAATCGATACGAGGATAGATATTTCTATAGCCCTTGCTACACATCTTTTAAGGTGGAGACCCCTTTGAACACAACTGCTTTGTATTTTTTGTCTTTCCTCTTGTCTAACCTCTTTTTCCAAGTAGATTTTCAATTCCACGACAACTCTTTCTAGTTCCTTTGCACATTTCTTTCTTCCTTGCTCCAAATCCTTGATCTTTCCCTTGTTGTCACTACTTACCTCACGTGCTTGTGACGTGGATTTGCGAGAGAAAATGAAAAGTGGAAAGAGAGAGATTTGTTTGGTCCAACATTTTCCACACAAGTGCTCAAAATAGACAAAATCATACAAAGCGTCCAGACAATGAAGAGGGCACGCTTAGTCAATTGCCAGCACCGCTAAACTTTCCTCTTTCTTTTGTTAATTTATTTTCCATCAAAAAAGGTGTTTTTTGTTAAAAACTTTCCTTTTTTTATTATTTATTTTCCATCAGAAAATTTACAAATATATTTAAACTCTTCATGCCAGTTAAAAATTTACCTTGAACCCGTTAAATATCAACAAATTACACTGATGAATTTGAAATGTTGCATTATCAACCATCACTTACATCTACAATATATAGAGACTTTGGATGATTATAAACCCACAGAAAGTAAAGAGGAAAACTCTAGTGACTTGGGGGTGTATGATAACCAAAATTTATGTTCCAGAAATAATTTTTCTGTTCCAGACCTTTTTCTGGAATAGAAACTCTTTTGATAAACCTATTCACTTTTATTTATTTATTTCTGAAATAGATTTCTATTCCAGAAATTGATTTGGAAGAGAAATCATAAGTATAAATTTTTTACTTCTGATTTCTAAAAGAGAAATCAGAAATAATTTCTCCCACTAAACCCAAATTTCGGTGAGTCCTCCCTCATCTCCTCTACACGTCTCTGCCTCCTCCTCCTCCTCCTCCTCCTCCTCCGCCTCTCCTCATTTTATTAAAAATTAAAATAAATAAAAATAAATATATTCATTTTATTCATTTAAAAATAAAAATACATTTATTAAAAATTTATTAAAAATAAATAAATTGTTTTTATTTATCATTTTATGTTTAGTTTATTAAAAATAAATTTATTAAATTTATCAAAAATAATTTATTTATGATAAATAAAAATAAATTATTTTTATTTAAAATAAATTTAATAAATTTATTTTTATTTGCCTTGAGTGTTTTGCCAAATAAATTTATTTTTATTTTTAATTTTTATTCATTTAAAATAAAATTATTCGTAGAATAAAATAAAATAGAATAAATAAAAATAAATTTTTTTAAGGGTATTTTATTTTAAAATAAAATGATATTTTATTTTATTTTTTTATGATTTATTTTATTTTATTTTATTCTTTTCTTTATTTTTTGTGTTACTAAATCATTTTTATTCTTATTTTTTTATATTATAGGTCGTCGGTCGTCGCCGCCGCCGTCCGAAAGGAAGAAATTTTGTGTCGTTATCAAATGAATTTCTATTTTTAGAGTAGAAATTTTGTATCGTTATCAAATGATTATTTTTTCTTAGAAACCCTTCTAGAAATAGAAATAGAAAAATCTATTTCTGTTCCAGAAACTATTTCTAGAGCATATTGGTTGTCATGTGCGCCCTTGATATCTAGACTCCTCCTTAGGGGAAGTAGGCAAAGGTTTTTGAGGACTTTCCTTGCATTTCTGCCTTTATTGTTTCGTGGACAAACCAAAGGGTAGCCAATAGCTTTGAATTAGACTCAAAATAAGTATAGTCTATGACGAAGAACATACTGAAATGGCTTTCAATGACACATAATTCTTTACACACATCTGCCTTAATTTTGCTAGTAATTGAATATGATGGTAGATATAGAGGGAATATTTTCTAAATATATAGTAGGGGGTGGACAATGACTTGCAATCCATCTGGACAAGAAACTTGAAGATGCATGGATCATTGATACACTTTATTATTTCTTGGACTAACTAAAAAGCAGCCAATGTTGAATAAGAATCGGTATGAGGATAGATATTTCTATAGCCCTTGCTACACATCATTTAAGGTGGAGACCACTTTGAACACAACTGATGTGTATTTTTTGTCATTCCTCGTCTAACTTCTTTTTCCAAGTAGACGTTTCAATTCCACGACAACTCTTTCTAGTTCCTTTGCACATTTCTTGCTTCCTTGCTCCAAATCCTTGATCTTTCCCTTGTTGTCATTGCTTCCCTCACGTGCTTGTGACATGGATTTGAAAGAGAAATGAAAAGTGGAAAGAGAGAGATTCGTTTGGTCCAACATTTTCCACACAAGTGCTCACAATAGACAAAATCATACAAAGCATCGGGACAATGAAGAGGGCACACTTAGTCCACCGCTGGAACCGTTGGACCTTCCTCTTTCTTTTGTTAATTTATTTTCCATCAAAAAAGGTGTTTTTCGTTAAATACATTTAAGCTCTTAATCACACTTAGGAATTTACCCAACCTAATATATATTATACAGTCAAACAGATAAACTTCATTTTAGTACTAAAATGTTATATTATTAACGATAACTTATTCTAAAAAAATATGTTATCATTGTTGTCGAGGATTATAAAATTATCAACATGCATAAATGTGTGTCTATTATATATATATATATATATATATATATATATATATATATATATATATTTGATTTATTCAATCCAATCAGTTGGCAAGCACCAATAATTCAAACTTGCCGAGCCAGATATAAATTAGTAATTCATTGACCAGGACCACCGACCATGTATTTATAGCCATTGCCTTAATGTGTGAGAAGTTTCAATGGATAGGAGAATCCAAGGTGATCTTGCCCAAGAAGAGAATATCACGTGAACAAATTTTGATGCAAAAGCAATGAAAAAGGTAAAACCAACAATAAAGGACAACTACTTTATTGGTATCCATGGAAGTTGGTCATGATTGATGAATACATTCAGGATAATTACTGCACCATTGAACATTCCTTTTTTTATTATTATTTATTTTCCATCAGAAAACTTACAAATATATTTAAACTCTTCATGCCAGTTAAAAATTTACCTTGAAGCTATTAAGTATCAACAAATCAAACTGATGAATTTGAAATGTTGCATTATCAACCATCACTTATATCTACAATATATAGAGACTTTGGATGATTATAAACCCAAAGAAAGTAGAGAGGAAAACTCTAGTGACTTGATTTCCAGACTCCTCCTTGGGAAGGTAGGCGAAGGTTTTTTTAGGACTTTCCTTGCATTTCTACCTTTATTGTTTCGTGGACAAACCAAAGGGCAGCCATTAGCTTTGAATTAGACTCAAAATAAATGTAGTCTATGATGAAGAATAGACCGAAATGGCTTTCAATGACACATAATTCTTTACACACGTCTGCCTTAATTTTGCTAGTAATTAAATATGATGGTAGATATAATGGGAAATTTTTCTAAATATATAGTAGGGCGTGGACAACGACTTGCAATCCATCTGGACAAGAAACTTGAAGATGCATGGATCATTGATACACTTTATTATTTCTTGGACTAATTAAAGAGCAGCCAATGTTGAATAAGAATCGATACGAGGATAGATATTTCTATAGCCCTTGCTACACATCTTTTAAGGTGGAGACCCCTTTGAACACAACTGCTTTGTATTTTTTGTCTTTCCTCTTGTCTAACCTCTTTTTCCAAGTAGATTTTCAATTCCACGACAACTCTTTCTAGTTCCTTTGCACATTTCTTTCTTCCTTGCTCCAAATCCTTGATCTTTCCCTTGTTGTCACTACTTACCTCACGTGCTTGTGACGTGGATTTGCGAGAGAAAATGAAAAGTGGAAAGAGAGAGATTTGTTTGGTCCAACATTTTCCACACAAGTGCTCAAAATAGACAAAATCATACAAAGCGTCCAGACAATGAAGAGGGCACGCTTAGTCAATTGCCAGCACCGCTAAACTTTCCTCTTTCTTTTGTTAATTTATTTTCCATCAAAAAAGGTGTTTTTTGTTAAAAACTTTCCTTTTTTTATTATTTATTTTCCATCAGAAAATTTACAAATATATTTAAACTCTTCATGCCAGTTAAAAATTTACCTTGAACCCGTTAAATATCAACAAATTACACTGATGAATTTGAAATGTTGCATTATCAACCATCACTTACATCTACAATATATAGAGACTTTGGATGATTATAAACCCACAGAAAGTAAAGAGGAAAACTCTAGTGACTTGGGGGTGTATGATAACCAAAATTTATGTTCCAGAAATAATTTTTCTGTTCCAGACCTTTTTCTGGAATAGAAACTCTTTTGATAAACCTATTCACTTTTATTTATTTATTTCTGAAATAGATTTCTATTCCAGAAATTGATTTGGAAGAGAAATCAGAAGTATAAATTTTTTACTTCTGATTTCTAAAAGAGAAATCAGAAATAATTTCTCCCACTAAACCCAAATTTCGGTGAGTCCTCCCTCATCTCCTCTACACGTCTCTGCCTCCTCCTCCGCCTCCTCCTCCTCCTCCGCCTCTCCTCATTTTATTAAAAATTAAAATAAATAAAAATAAATATATTCATTTTATTCATTTAAAAATAAAAATACATTTATTAAAAATTTATTAAAAATAAATAAATTGTTTTTATTTATCATTTTATGTTTAGTTTATTAAAAATAAATTTATTAAATTTATCAAAAATAATTTATTTATGATAAATAAAAATAAATTATTTTTATTTAAAATAAATTTAATAAATTTATTTTTATTTGCCTTGAGTGTTTTGCCAAATAAATTCATTTTTATTTTTAATTTTTATTCATTTAAAATAAAATTATTCGTAGAATAAAATAAAATAGAATAAATAAAAATAAATTTTTTTAAGGGTATTTTATTTTAAAATAAAATGATATTTTATTTTATTTTTTTATGATTTATTTTATTTTATTTTATTCTTTTCTTTATTTTTTGTGTTACTAAATCATTTTTATTCTTATTTTTTTATATTATAGGTCGTCGGTCGTCGCCGCCGCCGTCCGAAAGGAAGAAATTTTGTGTCGTTATCAAATGAATTTCTATTTTTAGAGTAGAAATTTTGTATCGTTATCAAATGATTATTTTTTCTTAGAAACCCTTCTAGAAATAGAAATAGAAAAATCTATTTCTGTTCCAGAAACTATTTCTAGAGCATATTGGTTGTCATGTGCGCCCTTGATATCTAGACTCCTCCTTAGGGGAAGTAGGCAAAGGTTTTTGAGGACTTTCCTTGCATTTCTGCCTTTATTGTTTCGTGGACAAACCAAAGGGTAGCCAATAGCTTTGAATTAGACTCAAAATAAGTATAGTCTATGACGAAGAACATACTGAAATGGCTTTCAATGACACATAATTCTTTACACACATCTGCCTTAATTTTGCTAGTAATTGAATATGATGGTAGATATAGAGGGAATATTTTCTAAATATATAGTAGGGGGTGGACAATGACTTGCAATCCATCTGGACAAGAAACTTGAAGATGCATGGATCATTGATACACTTTATTATTTCTTGGACTAACTAAAAAGCAGCCAATGTTGAATAAGAATCGGTATGAGGATAGATATTTCTATAGCCCTTGCTACACATCATTTAAGGTGGAGACCACTTTGAACACAACTGATGTGTATTTTTTGTCATTCCTCGTCTAACTTCTTTTTCCAAGTAGACGTTTCAATTCCACGACAACTCTTTCTAGTTCCTTTGCACATTTCTTGCTTCCTTGCTCCAAATCCTTGATCTTTCCCTTGTTGTCATTGCTTCCCTCACGTGCTTGTGACATGGATTTGAAAGAGAAATGAAAAGTGGAAAGAGAGAGATTCGTTTGGTCCAACATTTTCCACACAAGTGCTCACAATAGACAAAATCATACAAAGCATCGGGACAATGAAGAGGGCACACTTAGTCCACCGCTGGAACCGTTGGACCTTCCTCTTTCTTTTGTTAATTTATTTTCCATCAAAAAAGGTGTTTTTCGTTAAATACATTTAAGCTCTTAATCACACTTAGGAATTTACCCAACCTAATATATATTATACAGTCAAACAGATAAACTTCATTTTAGTACTAAAATGTTATATTATTAACGATAACTTATTCTAAAAAAATATGTTATCATTGTTGTCGAGGATTATAAAATTATCAACATGCATAAATGTGTGTCTATTATATATATATATATATATATATATATATATATATATATATATATATATATTTGATTTATTCAATCCAATCAGTTGGCAAGCACCAATAATTCAAACTTGCCGAGCCAGATATAAATTAGTAATTCATTGACCAGGACCACCGACCATGTATTTATAGCCATTGCCTTAATGTGTGAGAAGTTTCAATGGATAGGAGAATCCAAGGTGATCTTGCCCAAGAAGAGAATATCACGTGAACAAATTTTGATGCAAAAGCAATGAAAAAGGTAAAACCAACAATAAAGGACAACTACTTTATTGGTATCCATGGAAGTTGGTCATGATTGATGAATACATTCAGGATAATTACTGCACCATTGAACATTCCTTTTTTTATTATTATTTATTTTCCATCAGAAAACTTACAAATATATTTAAACTCTTCATGCCAGTTAAAAATTTACCTTGAAGCTATTAAGTATCAACAAATCAAACTGATGAATTTGAAATGTTGCATTATCAACCATCACTTATATCTACAATATATAGAGACTTTGGATGATTATAAACCCAAAGAAAGTAGAGAGGAAAACTCTAGTGACTTGATTTCCAGACTCCTCCTTGGGAAGGTAGGCGAAGGTTTTTTTAGGACTTTCCTTGCATTTCTACCTTTATTGTTTCGTGGACAAACCAAAGGGCAGCCATTAGCTTTGAATTAGACTCAAAATAAATGTAGTCTATGATGAAGAATAGACCGAAATGGCTTTCAATGACACATAATTCTTTACACACGTCTGCCTTAATTTTGCTAGTAATTAAATATGATGGTAGATATAATGGGAAATTTTTCTAAATATATAGTAGGGCGTGGACAACGACTTGCAATCCATCTGGACAAGAAACTTGAAGATGCATGGATCATTGATACACTTTATTATTTCTTGGACTAATTAAAGAGCAGCCAATGTTGAATAAGAATCGATACGAGGATAGATATTTCTATAGCCCTTGCTACACATCTTTTAAGGTGGAGACCCCTTTGAACACAACTGCTTTGTATTTTTTGTCTTTCCTCTTGTCTAACCTCTTTTTCCAAGTAGATTTTCAATTCCACGACAACTCTTTCTAGTTCCTTTGCACATTTCTTTCTTCCTTGCTCCAAATCCTTGATCTTTCCCTTGTTGTCACTACTTACCTCACGTGCTTGTGACGTGGATTTGCGAGAGAAAATGAAAAGTGGAAAGAGAGAGATTTGTTTGGTCCAACATTTTCCACACAAGTGCTCAAAATAGACAAAATCATACAAAGCGTCCAGACAATGAAGAGGGCACGCTTAGTCAATTGCCAGCACCGCTAAACTTTCCTCTTTCTTTTGTTAATTTATTTTCCATCAAAAAAGGTGTTTTTTGTTAAAAACTTTCCTTTTTTTTTTATTATTTATTTTCCATCAGAAAATTTACAAATATATTTAAACTCTTCATGCAAGTTAAAAATTTACCTTGAACCTGTTAAATATCAACAAATTAAACTGATGAATTTGAAATGTTGCATTATCAACCATCACTTACATCTACAATATATAGAGACTTTGGATGATTATAAACCCACAGAAAGTAAAGAGGAAAACTCTAGTGACTTGGGGGGGTGTATGATAACCAAAATTTATGTTCCAGAAATAATTTTTCTGTTCCAGACCTTTTTCTGGAATAGAAACACGTTTGATAAACTTATTCATTTTTATTTATTTATTTCTGAAATAGATTTCTATTCCAGAAATTGATTTGGAAGAGAAATCAAAAGTATAAATTTTTTACTTCTGATTTCTAAAAGAGAAATCAGAAATAATTTCTCCCACTAAACCCAAATTTCGGTGAGTCCTCCCTCATCTCCTCTACGTCTCTGCCTTCTCCTCCTCCTCCTCCTCCTCCTCCTGCTCCGCCGCATCTCCTCATTTTATTAAAAATAAAAATAAATAAAAATAAATATATTCATTTTATTCATTTAAAAATAAAAATGCATTTATTAAAAATTTATTAAAAATAAATAAATTATTTTTATTTATCATTTTATTTTTAGTTTATTAAAAATAAATTTATTAAATTTATCAAAAATAATTTATTTATGATAAATAAAAATAAATTATTTTTATTTAAAATAACTTTAATAAATTTATTTTTATTTGCCTTGAGTGTTTTGCCAAATAAATTTATTTTTATTTTTAATTTTTATTCATTTAAAATAAAATTATTCGTAGAATAAAATAAAATAGAATAAATAAAAATAAATTTATTTTTAAGGATATCTTTATTTTAAAATAAAATGATATTTTATTTTGCATTTTATGATTTATTTTATTTTATTTTTTTGTTCTTTATTTTTTGTGTTACTAAATCATTTTTATTCTTATTTTTTTATATTAAAGGTCGTCGGTCGTCGCCACCGCCGTCCGAAAGGAAGAAATTTTGTGTCGTTATCAAACGAATTTCTATTTTTAGAGTAGAAATTTTGTGTCGTTATCAAACGGTTAATTTTTGCTTCATGAATGGACCTAGACTTAGGATCAGGGAAGGAGAGTAAATTTCCTGCAGGTATGCATCCCACATTGGGCGAACAACTCCTGTTCAAGCCCTTCAGGGACAGCCTTTTAGCAGAAAACCACTCAGCCCTTTAATCTAGAGCCTAGAGACACTCAGAGGATGTCAGGATGGAAACGTTTCTAATTTACCCAAGCTGCATTTCTCGAAGGATCCTACCAGGCTGGAGAAGAAGAGAGATTTAGAAAGCCATAGAGGTTTTTCACAAAGCACACTCTTTACTTCAGGGGACTCTGCCCAAAACGATACAACAACAATGCCTTATATAGGCCAAAAAGAAACAAGCACACACAGGGACCAACTCACGGGTCCAGATACAAACAGAGGCACCGGAACTTTCCAGGAGGAAATTATTCGCACACTATGAACAGTAATTGTACTGTGAACAGTACATTCCCTAGCCTAGTGCTACAGTAAAAGTGAACAGTACTTTGCTACAGTGAATTTGTACGGACTCAACGATCTCGTCCGTCACGGGCATTGTAGCTACATACTGAGTCTTCATCCGAGCTGTCTTCTAGGAGATGTGCTTCATACTTCTGTTGGAGAGCTTCAAGGTCTTGAGGTGAAAGAATCTGGTTCAGCCTTTGAGATGAGGATGCTTCATGAGCCCAATGGGATGCTTCTTCTTCTGCCCAGTTTATATTTTCACTTGTAGTGTTGGCAGGCATGTTTGGCATGCTTGGTTGAGGCCAATTGGATGGCTATGCATAAAAGGACATATCCATGTTTTGGAATGAGGACGAAGATCCCTGTTCGTAGGGATTTTGGGACAGAGGACCTCCAAAACATGCATAGGGGTCTTGAGTTGACTGCACAATGTCATCTTCATTTGTCATTTCATAGTCTTGAGACGAGGCAGCCTGTCTGTGTTGTCTGAGGGCTTCCTTAGCTTCTGGTGCTAGGTCATAATGATCCCACGTAGTGGGTACATTATTCCAAACATTTTCGAGAATGGTCTTGTTTTCCTGGCATAGAATTCTCTGGAGTTCTCGGTATTCATGTTTACAAAATCTAACAGATCCTGGATAAGATTTGTGAATCCGGGCTTCTCGGTTGTTCGAGTGAGGTTTATAAGCTGTGGTTCCTATTTCGAGTGGTGCATCGAGAATACCTCCATTATTTCTAAAAAAATTCCATGGACGTCTAAAGAACAGGATGGTGTAAACCTCAGGATTTGGTGTCATGGTTCTTAGTTCTCTTTCCAGGTCTTGTCTCCAACATGTAGGATGATAGAACCAATTTAGAAAATCTAAAATATTTCTATCACATTCTTTTTCGATGTTTTTCCCGAGCATGAATATCCTGGTAAGATTAGCAATGAATCTTCTTGTGGGGATTTCAATGGCTATTAAGTACTTATTGGTTAAGTACCATAACAGCGTTTTGAGTTGGTCAGGGAAATCATCTTCCTTCCAGATAAGAGGATGAATAAAAGGATAGTTCAAATTTAACCCGAAAGGATAAAGAATCGAACCTCCATTGAATCTGAAAAGGTCTGTGTGGCATTGCCACATGAGGTTCTCCATGTTTTCAGTGAGACTGTCATTCTGGATTTGCTGAATAATCTCCTGGGGATATTTCTGGCTTGGCAAATCTTTGATCTTCTCAATCTTGTATTTGACTCCATGATGAAGCATATGGAAAGCAGGTCTTTTGATGTACATGTTGATTTCAACTGGTGCTTTGGGTCTTGACAAAAAGTCAGCAAGGACATTCTTTTTCCCAGGAATGTGTTTGGTTTCAAAGGAGTATTTTGAAAACCATTCAGCCTATCGAAGCAATTGAGGGTTTGGAATTTGCTTCTGTTTAAAATTGGTCATCTGACGGAAAGATGCCATGTCTAATTCGACCAAGAAGTGGTGGCCGATGAGATGAAATTCAAACTTCTTGATTCCATTTTTAACTGCCAGGATTTCTTTAAAAGTGGAATGGTAATGCATTTCAGCCTGGGAAAACTTTCCACTTTTGTAAGCACAAATGTGTTTCTTACCATCAATTTCTTCAAAAAGGACAGCCTTCCAGTATTCATCACTGGCGTCAGTTTGAAGAATTCGTTTCCCTGTTGATGGTATTTGTAGTGGTGGGAGATTCTGCATAATCTCCTTAAGCTCAGCAACTGCTTGAGTTTGGATCTTTCCCCAAGGTGGGGGATTCTTTTTTAGCATGGATTGCAAAGGAATTAAAAGCTTTGCAATGTTTGGGACAAAAGATCTGAGATAATTTATTATCCCAAGGAATTGCTGAACTTGCCTTTTCGTGAAGTCTTTTTCAGGAAACTTTAATAATTCTTGTGCAATGTGTGGCCCTGGATAGTATGTACCCTTGTTGAGGTGCATTCCAAGAAATTCAATTTCTGTCTGGGCAATATTCATTTTCCTTTGAGAAAGCATAATGCCATGCTTTTTCACGATTTCTGCAAATTTCTCAAGTAGTTGGCAGTGGCTCTGTTCATCAGGGCTGTAGAGCAGAATATCATCGATATACACTGCTGCAGTTGACAAAATAGGCTGGAAAATGCGACACATGGCCTTTTGGAAAAGGGATGGGGCAACCTTTAAGCCAAAAGGAAGAACTTTCCACTGAAAGTGCTGGTTTGGGATACAGAATCCTGTTTTGGCTCTGTCTTCAGGATGAATGCCCAATTGCCAAAATCCGGCTTTGAGATCGAATTTGGAGTAGATATGGGCCTTGGTTAAACCACTAAAGAGAGAATCTCTAGATGGTAAAGGGAACTTGTCATCTTGGAGAAAAAGATTAAGAGGTTGGTAATTAATTACCAGTCTCATTTTTCCTCTGTTCTGCTCGGCGCGCTTATTGACATAAAAGGCTTCACAAGCCCACTGAGAATCGGAAACTTCAATAAGGCCTTGTTGCAATAATTCTGAGCATTCTTTTTGAGCTAAAGCCAAGTGTTCTGGCTTCATTCCCGCATGACTCGCCTTTGTTGGGTTGATGTCTTCATTTTTCTTGAAGGGGAGGCGAATAAAGAATTCTGGATTTTCCCATAAAGGATGGGAACATTTTTGAGCAAATTCTGAGTGGGATTCCGAGCAAGATCCTAGCAACTTTTGCATGATTGGATCTAATAAACTCATCTGGATGAAAAAAAGTCTCTGGATATCGACGAACTCAGAGAAATGATTTTTATATCTAAGACCTTTTCCAGGAATGATGCAAAGTTGAGAGATTTGAGTCATGATGTCCCACCCAATTAGCAAATCTTTATTGGGGAGGTTTGATCCAAAGATTTTTGCCTTTATGGAGCATTCGGGGAAGAACTGGACAGTAACTGGAGCAGTTCTGACACTTGTGGTGAAAGTATCTCCAGAAGCAGAGTTGAAATATCGGATATGAGGAGTCCAATATTCTTCAGGTAGAACTTTAGTGTCTAGAATAGAACAACTTGCTCCGGTATCAATGAGAGCAATGACATTGATAGGCTTGGCGAACTTTGAGGTGAAGATTTTTACAGGGAAATGAGGACAGTGAGTTTGACTTGAGAATATGTCAGGATGTGGTTCTGAAGATGTAGGGGATATGTGAAAGATGTCTTCAGATTCTGATTCATTAGACTCAGTTTCATTGGAAGATTGGTAGAAGGGGATAACACAAAGCGTTTGCTCTGTTGGTTCTTCGTCAGCAGAGAATAAGGATTCAATGTCATCATTTTCAAGAGACATACCTGTTTCATTTTCAATCAGATGATTTTGACCTTTTTTCGCCTGGGGACAATTTTTAGCAAAATGTCCTTTCTTGTTGCAGATGTAGCAACGGCTTGATTTCTTATGGCCTGTGTGATCTTTTCTTTTGCGTAGGTATCGCCATTTCTTCTTTTTCCGGAAATGCTTGGAGCCATGCTTGGACTTTTTAATCGAGTACTTCTTGAAGTGCTTTTTCTTTCGGGAGTAATGGCCACAAGTACCATCACAATCCTGCTTGGAGCATTTGATTTTTAACTTCTGATGGGAACAGGCTGATTCAAGACGCCTGTCATCTGTGATGTATGTTTGGACCATTTGACGCTTTAAGCATAGTTCTTCAAGGCATAAATGAACTTCTTGCTGAAGTTCTCCCATGGGAACGTCTTGTATCCTTCTTTGCTTTCCAAAGAAAGATCTTTCAACCATCTGTGATAGCTCTTTAGGAATAGAAGTGATGAAGACATGCTTTAGATTTGGATCTGCGCCAATCTGGTAAAAGAGCTGAAGCATTAATCGATAATGCTTATCAAGATGCTTTTTCTGAAGGGAGCAGCATCTTCTTTCGAAGAATTCTTTTCTTTTTAGTTCTTTGAGATCTCCGGGTGTTCCCACAAAAACATGGTATAGGTAAATAAGGGCATGGCTGTAATTTGGTGACAGCAGAAACATAAGCTGGTCTTGTTCTGTGAGTGATTGCCACCAAAATTTAAGGCTCCCTGTGAACCTTGTGACAAAATTGTAAAGGACATCATTCATATCATGGTTGGTGATGGACTGTGTACACAACCAAGTATGAAACTCTTCAAGTCTATGTGGCCATTTTGAATAAGGAATATCGTCAATGGAGAAGAATTGTTTTGATGCTATGGACACATGCCTGGCGGAATTGGTTCTAGTGGGATTACTTGTCTGTCCAAGTTCTGGATCAGAATAGTTTGACTCCATTTCGTATTCTGAAGGAGTGTCGACCATGAATATTTGCGAAGTTAGTGGAATGGTAGGGGGAGAATCGATTATTTGTTCTGAAAAGGATGAAGAAGAAGAAGAAAGAGATACTGATTCTGATGTAGTATCAGAAGTTTGTTCGTTGAACAGAATCTGTTTCTCCGGGATAACAGGATCAGGCTCATACTGTTGGGTAACAGGATCAATTTCTTGCTTACCCAAATCCTTCAAAAAGGATTCTAATGGATTTGATAACATCATCTGGTCTGGCCTTTCTCTTATAACAATTGAGCTTGATTCTGTAGGTGGTGTCTTTTCTTTCCCCTTTTCCTTTTTCAAGGCTTTGAGACGGCTTCGTATATCTGATTCTCTTCTGGCGGGATCTTGTGGGATATTGGCAAAAACAGACACTTGTGGTGCTGGGGGTGTATACCCAGTTTGAACAGGAGGTGCCAATGGATCGAAAGGTCTGAACCTTCCTTCTTCAAGAAGTTGAATTTGCTTCTTGAGTTTGTCTATTTCTGGCTTTGGACTTTCAAGATAATGGTACCCAAGATGTTGTCCTGATTCCAAGGCTTGAAGCCTTTTCTGGAACTCAGAGAGTATCTTCTTGGTATCCTCGTCGTATCTTCGGAGATCTTGTTGCACATTTCCAATCTTGGAATCAATAGCTTTGAAGGCATTGTTTTGTGCCAACAGAGTCTCTGATTGCCAGTTTAGAACAGCTTCAGCAGCAGGGGTTTTCTTCTGTCTTCCATGTTCATCCACATCAGTGGGGGTAGGTATTTTGGGAACATGGCGGTACCTGCCATGTGGATCAATAAACTCTTCTGTAGCAGGGAACGAGAGTTTGGAGCTTTCCTTGACAAGAGGAGGAAAGTCAGTATCTTGGAACATGGCAATAGAGGAAGTGGGTGGTACTTCTGCTGGGACTTCGAGGGGATAAGAGTGTTTCTTAGCCCATTTGAGGATTGGTTTGTAGAATGGAAAGAGAGTTTGCTTTTTCTGGGGAGGAGAAGGTGGAGGTGATTTTGGTGGTTCTAGTGAGACTTGGGATGTGGTACTAGACTCTGGTGGTGGAGGTGGTGCGTAAGATAACATGAACTGGTATTTATCGCATTCACCAAGAGTATTTACGGAGGAATCTCCGTCTAAGTACCTCTGGTATATCTTATCCTTGGATTTTTTCCGTCTTGGAGGAGATCTTGCATGAGGATCTACCTCGTCAGGAGAATTTATGCAGTAGGAACATTGGCAAAAAGGATCCCAAAAACAATGACCATGCCTGTCTTTAAAGTAATGAACAGGATGTCCATCACCGTCGAAATGTCGAACATGCTTTTTTGGATCTGGTTCGGAAATGGAGTCTGGAACACATGGCTCGATCATGAGGATGGTTTGGAAGATAGAAGGACCTTCTTCCTTTTCCTTGCCAAATTTGATGGAAACAGTTCCATCTTTTTTCCGTACGAATTCTGAGTCTGTGGACTGGAACAGCTTGTTATGCTGGTGTAGCTTTTCATAGTTGGTAATCCAAGTCTCTGGAAGGAGCTTGGCCAACGTATCCTTTGGGATCTGTCGGGGGACATGGATGCAGGATGCCTGATCATTCTACATGGAGATGAACAACGCGTCTTCATTACCATTGTTGAAGTTGAGGTCATGATCAGACCAGACTACAGGGGTGACAAGAGCGCAAATGCAAGGTTGTCTGATGTTGATCGAGGTATGGGGTCTCAAGGAATTTTCTGGTCATGATTCTGTGTGTATAAGTAGCTTGAAAAGATGCTTGCATTAGGACTGCTGCGGCTATTTGCGAGTAATATCTACAACTGAATATTCGCAAATCCAAATAATGGGTAGTCTATGTCTCATGTAGTTCTCTTTGGTTGCAGATTCCTTTACAGCAAATTTTGTTGTGACAGAAGGGGAATTGGTTTATGATTTCTGTTGGTACACATACATGTCTGCTACAGGTTGTCTCGATAAATTTTACTCTTCTTTTCCATATAATGGTTATATTTTCAGCTATAGTTATTTCTCTTTTGGTAATTAGCCACAGCTAGAATTGAATTTGAAAGTTTTTCAAATTCCAGACCCAGTTAGCTGTGTATTCGCGTCAACTACTCGTGATCATCTGATACATGTCTGGGATGCTACTACTGGACAGGTCAGATTTGTTAAGTTTAGATTAGAGCTTTCAAGAACTCTGGGGAGACTTTATGGGAGCCATATATTGTTTCGGGGTAAAGTGAAGTTGTAGTCCTCGAGCTTATCACACATCCTAGACATGCTTTGTAGCAACTCTGCTGTCTGCATAACCCTTCGCTTCTCCTTACAGTCTTCTACGTGCGGCTTCGTTTTTAATTGCCTTGAAAAAAACCGGGAAATTTCATTGACTGATACACTTGACATTGCAGCTATGTTGCACATACAGGGTTTATAATGCTGTGGATGAAATTACAGCTGCATTTTCAATTGATTTAAATCCTGTGGGAAGCAAGTAAGGTTAACATTCATTCAAGACTCTTAAATTCCCTCATGTCAATAGTCCACTCTAATACCCCTAGAAATTTTCTTTTAGAATCCTTACATTACTTTACCTTCTAGTGTCGAAAGAAATCAGTATTCGGTGATGTAGATTGTGCACTGCTACCCAAATTTTGGTATGTTGGTGTTTGGTTGCTTAGTGGTTGCAGTTATCCTAGATGATTTAATTTGCGGTTATCCTGTGTTCATGTGTAAAATCTTTGCTGGATATAACAAAACCATAAGTGTGTTTGATGTAAATCGCCCTGGTAGAGATTTTGAGATGCACTCAGCACTTCAACGAAACAAAGAAGGTCAAACAGGTGCATTATTAAGTTTGTCCCAATTTAGCTATTAGTTGAGATTTGTTTAACAAGTTAATAGAAGAGGATCTCAAAAACTAAAGCTGAGAAGAACTGAGCGTTGCATCTTGAAAGGATTACATTTGATCATAATGCTGATTTGTTCTATTTATTTTGCAATGGGGCTTATGTCCTATGCTTGTAAAGGGAGCTAGCAGATCTCCTAAATGCCCTGGATTTCCATTTTTATTTTGTAATGATTCAAGATAATATAGAGATCAGAAGATTGGGAAGAATTGAGTATCTCACCCTCTTTGCTTTTGTGCAGGTATTACGTCTGCCATTGGTTTTTCTCCAGCTGCTGGCAACAGGCTCGTACAGCCAGAGTATTGCAATCTACTGAGAAGATAACATGGCACTCTTATACATCTTACGTGGACAGCAAGGTGGGGTCATCTATGTAAGTGCTAGATGATTGGATTTCCCTTATGTGATGGTTATTTGTCAAGAAATTATAGGTAATAATATTGCAATTCCAGGTGTTTTGTTTCTGAAAGATAGAAACTACTCCTTATACTGGAGGGCGAAAGGTAGAATGCTCTAAACCTTCTCTTTTTCTTTTCTTGGCAATATGTTTAATGACTCTTTACCAATCTCTCTCTCAATGGCATGTGATGTAAACATTTTATTTGGACATTTCCAGAGTTTTTGTGATTGATTGATCAGAAAAATAGCTGGAACAATTACCTTGTGACATTGAATGATTGAATTCTTTGTTGCTTCCTAGATGTGCGAATTTGTTCCATCTGCTACTATTAGGGATTATCATGGAAAGACATCCCTTTTTCATGTCTTAGACTTGCTTGAATGTTCTTTGGTTTTTATACAGGGTAATAGGATTTAAGTTGTCCTCTTTGGCATATGCAAAGTCTATCAGATTGGATAGTATAGAGCCAGATATAAAATACAATAACAAAGGACAAGAGAGAGACAGGGAGGGAGAGGGGGTGCAGGGAGAGAGAGTGAGAGAGAGTGCACGATCCTGCCCTGTTCTTTCCACGCCTAGTGACCTAAGAAGCAACAAGGCACTTGCTAATATGGGATGTAGGTTAATTGGTGAAGCCTGATAAGATAGCAGAACATATCTAATTCTTCTATCTAGTCACTCTCCAATTAGAATGCACAAATATTTTCAAATCAATTTTGTCTTTATCCTGTGATCAAACACAGTCTAAGTTCTAAATTTGTGCGAAAGCCACTGTAGTGTTTTGGGATGGACTTAACATTCGGGAATCATGGATAAGCATGTCTGTCTCTGACAATGTCTCCTCTTAAATTTCTTGTAGGACCCTTTTATTATGTGCTGAGATGTTCGCAATGCTGTTGATGTTGTCTACAAGTGAGTATTGTTTTCTAGTGGTAGCAAAGCACCTCTTTCCATCCAACTGAAAAACATGTTTTTGCTGAAATTTAGGGTCATTAGATGAGAAAGTGGAATATTTCCTGGTGACACGCCTTTCCTAAGCCGAAGTTTTTTCTGTCAAGTGACTTCTTTTGTCCCTCAATCGTTTGTATAGGTTGTATCGATCATCTGAAGACACCAACCAGGAGATATACTTTGATGTTGGGCCTGTAGGTCAACATCTTGGTACAGGCGGTAAGGTATCATGCTGGTTTTATATTTACAGCGAACTATTTCATCAATTGTCTACTCTTTCTAACAGTCTTTGCCCTCAGGATGGTCTAGTTCATATATATGATCTTCAAACTGGCCAGTGGATTTCAGGCTTTCAGGCTGCATCAGGTCTGATACTTTGTAATTCAAGGGTTTCCGGTCCCCTTATGGGCATTGTGTTTTGTTGCATTTAATATGCCTGATGATGAATATTTCCTTGTCTTCCGTGATAATGCAGATACAGTAAATGGTTTCTCTTTTCACCGTTTCTACCACTGGCTGCTTCTTTGGGGCACCGAAGATTTGAAGTTGCTGAGGGCAATGATGGAGTATTTCATTTGAGGGTATCATGGACGTCCACCTTTTGCTGTTAAAGCTTTACAGCATATTTCACTTCGCCTTGTTGACTGACTTGGTGATTGTGCTATTTCAATCAAAGTATTGGGTTCTAGAAGATCCTCCATCGGGTTTTTTCTTGTTCTCGTTCGTCAATTTTTTTTCAAAGTCCCACTGGAGGATCTTCTAGGGCCCAAGCAGCTTTGCCATTTTTGTGGCGAAAAGATATCCCTTGTTTTCCAAGTTCTTCGGCAAGCTAAGATTATGCCATCTTGAATTTTTTGTTGCTAGTTTCAGCAGCCATAGTCTGTTCTGCTTTTCTTTGATGATCACCTCAACAATTTACGATTGCCATTGGTTCACATTATATTCTCTTGTCTTTTTGCAGGTGGTTATAACTGCCTCTGAATCTGGAGCTTGGCTTTTTTGATTCCGCAGCTAGCAGCATGGATGATGAAAATGGTGGTGCTGATCTTGAGGCCGCATCCCATGAAAAATGGCAACAGTATTCTTGAGAATTCTTAAAAACTTTGTCTATCCATATTATAGTTTTCATGGATTGAAAATGTTCGATGATTGATGACCAGGAAAATCCATTAGCTGCAGTGATCTAGTAATGTTGAACTCGTGCTTTTTGTAACAAGCTATGCTGACTTGCGCATAGCTTTGGGCAGTTGCACAAAATAGAGTTTGAGTTTGTCTCGGTCGCAGTTTAATTAGCTGTAACTAATGTATGATGAAGGATGACCAAATGATAATCTTTTTGGGAAACTGTGATAGCAAATCTGATGGCGCAGGCGCGCCGTGTGGAGGATCTCCGCGTGTGTCTGCCTCTCGAGTCGCCGTTCTTGTATACATTGCCGCAGTTCGTGTATCGCTTGAGTTGGTTGGTACGCATGGAAGTCATATTGTGCCGTTCTTTGTCAGGTAACACTATTAGGTGGCCTTGTCTTGAGTTCTCGTGAATCAACGAAGTGGAATTGTCAGGGGAAGCCGTGTTTTATAGTCCCTTGTTTTGGATTTCTGCAAGGGCGTGAAGAACATTAAGAGAAAAGAAATTGAAACCCATGAATGCTGAGAATTTTGCCCCTTTATCTAGGCTTTTGCTTTCTTTTTTCCCCCCTAATCATCCACCTGAAGGAATAATCAAAAGCTTGTGAAACTAAAAATGAAAAATGAATTTGAAAATGCAGGGTCCATTGGAGAGAAAAAGAGGTCATGACGCCGCCTATAACATGGAAATTAGTGAAGTAGAAAGCACTAAGAAGAAAAGGCACAGCATGCACGAGATCATTCAGAATGGGAGAGAGCAAATCTCTGTTTAATGGATTCTAAGCAGAGTTCTTGATCTCTAGTGAGTTACAATTATGTACCCGCCTCAGTTCTCTCTCACTGGCACATATTCTTCAGAGACTGAACAAGCTGATAAGCCCTTGGAGCCGTCTCTTCGTTGCACTCTTCACAGGTTCCTGCAATCAATCAAATCAACACAACAACCTGCTTGCTTCATAAACCACCATCGAGACATATGCTCAGCCAGAGACAAATCCCAAAAGAACTTATGCATGAAGAATTCAAACCTCGTTGAGTCAATTTCGTCACGTCCAAAGGTATCATGATGTCCTGGGTCTGAACAGTGTGAGACAATGCCTGTTGGAGAGCTCCCTTAGCTTCGATGATCGAATCCTCCACGATCGTAATCCGGTGCCCAGGTTTCTCCCCATTCCCGGGCTTCTCTTCCTCCACGCTGCCACCACCTGGATTTTCCGTTTATCAATTAGGCGATACATTTTTCTCTATGGTCTAGTTTAATTTCGGTCCTCCCAATTTTATTTTCATAATGGGATCGTCTAATTTTGTTGAGTATTGACCGGAGACCGCATGGGTTGGCCACGGAACAAAGTAATGATGAAAATTTAAAAGAAGAAGAAGAAAAAAAGAAGATAATAAGTTAAAATGAAACTATATAAACTAAAAGGGCTGAATGACTTGCATCATTCGCCTTCATGTTGCTCAACCTAAAGTCGTCTGTAGGAACCCTAGAATTTCAATTTCATGGCGGAGACTTCCAATCACGAAAGGATTTTGTGATCCTCTGCGCTTTAATATAATTTTGGTCCTCACAAGTTTATTTTCACAATGGGATGATCTATAGTTTAATTTTGGTCCTTCCAATTTTAGTTTCACAATGGAATGATCTAATTGAGTAGAGTATTGACCGCATGGGGCGGTCATAGAATGAAGTTAGGATGAAAATTTGAAATTTTATTTTAAAAGGAAAAGAAAAGAAAAAAAAAATATTTTAAAACAAAACGATATAAACTAAGGTGAGCACGGCTTCCGGATAAAACTGAGAACCGGAAATCCGGTTTGGTTCCCGGTTCCTGAGAGGCCGGTTCCCAAACCTAAAAACCCTAAATATTTTGATCTTACGGCATCCCAATTTTTGAACTTCCGCCCAAACCCTGAATCGTTGGTGAACCTCCGCCCAAACCCCTGTCCCCCGACTCCTCCATGCCGCTACCTTGAATCCCTCGACGACGCTGCTCGCCCCCGGACGACGCCGTTGACGACGACGCCCCGCCGCTTGCCGCCCTTGAAGTCGATGCCGCTCGCCCCCCCCGCTGTACACCGCTCACCCCCCGACGACGCCCTCGACGACGACGCCCTGCCGCTTGCCGCCCGCTTGCCACCCTCGGGGCGTCCTCCGTAGCATTCGATTCGGCTCTGTCGCAATGCGCTCTCTCTCTCTCTCTCTTTGTGGCGTGGGTTTTGTGTCTTCTGTGTGTGAATTTTTGATTTCTCTTTCTCTTTCTGGTTTTGTTTCTTGCGAAGTGCAGAATTCAGGTTTTAGGGACTCGAGGAGCTTCTCTCAGCCGCCTTTCGTGCTGGTAATCTCTACCGCCCCCTCTCTCCGTCGTTTGTTCGCGATTGAACCTCCCAGTTTTCTTGAATTGCTTATAAGAGGTGATTGGAGTGTTCTAATTTTTTCTTGTTTTATCTCTCTTATGCGGGTGGCTGAAATAATTGGTGTTGATCAGTAAAATATTCTCGCGGAATCTATCTTATAGTTGATTAACTAGTTCGGCAGGCTGATGCACTTTGACTCATTTGTTGCTAAATAATAATCTTATCTGGTGTGGATCAGGTTCCCACTAATGGCAAGCTTTGTGCTGACAAGCAAAACCAAATCTTTAGTTGGAATGTTGTATCAGTCAATTTTGTGCTAATAACCACGAATACAAGCATAATTAGTATCCTCTGCTTGTAGCGGCAAGGCCAAGGGTGAGCTTGTGGCAAGCGATCGAAACGTAGAAGACGAGGTGGGTGAGGGAGAGGAGGGGGATGGAAATCCAAGCATTATACTGGACATAAACACTAGACCTGGAGTAGCACTGCCTGTGTAGGTAATTTTCATGTGCTTGCTGAAAAAGCTGTTTTTTCAAGAGGATCGCTTTTTAAATTTTTTGCTGGCGTTCTTTGACTCAATTGGAAGGGTGGGGCAAAGTGAGACTGTATAGGTGCATAATTTTGCGCTATTGCCTGTACAAGTGAGATTTCACTTGTTGTATCATCCAATTGATGCTTGGAAGTTCTTGACAAGCCCGAGTCTCACTTGTACAGGTGCAGCAGTAGGAAAGCTCATCAATTTAATTTGGTGACGAAGTGAAGCTTGCCCAAGCTGATGATTCAAGTAATTAGTAAAATTTACTAGTGAGACTTGCCGGGTAACATTAGGTAATCAATGCCTGCAAAGTTTTTGAAGGTATAGGTATGAATTTGTCACAAGTGCTAGAGCAAAATTCTCGTTTCCTTTTTTAACATAATTGTGTGAAAAAAAGAAGAAGTTTTGCACTTGTTTGTTCATGGTGTGCCAATTTAAAAATTCATGTCTCGAAATATTGAAGTGATCATGTCGCATTGGAATTTGAAATTTTCAAGCATATATCTCTCTTTTCCTCCAAGTTCACAAGCATTTTCATTTTCCTTCGAAGGTATGAGTTTTTTCCTAAATCCAGCTTTGATCCTTCATCCTTATGCTTAATTGTTGGTAATGTTAGCTATGTTAGGCCTCCATGAACTCTCTATTTCCGAGAAAAACTATATTATTACATTCTTCCCAAGTTCACTAGCATATATCGTTTTGTATTATCTTTGATGAATGACAAGCTTATTTGTTATTGTTGCGTTCTTTTCCCTTTTTTTAAACTAAAATGAACAAAAAAAAAAAAAAAAAAGGAACCTGTTGGAACTTGGAACCAACCCTGGAACCCTCCGGTAGGTTTTGGGTTCCAAAAAATTAGGAACCTGCACTCGAGGGTAGGTTCCAGGTTCCAGGCGGAACCTATAAGGAACTTGGAACTACTCACCCCTAAAAACTAAAGGGGGCCGAACGACTCGTCAATCGTCATCCTTCACCTTTGACCTGCTCACCGAGAGAGAACGAAGCCCTAGAATTTCGATTCCCATGGCGGAGACCTCCAATCGCTGGGGCATTTTGCGATCATCCGGTGACTGACTTGCTCCTCGTCCTCCGGAGACCTTCAAGCGCCGCAAATCCTCCGGCGACCGGCTGGATCGCACCAAAGGAGGCAATCTCATCAGCACGTTGCCAGAGGAGGTGATCCATCGCATCCTCTCATTTCTGCCCGTCAAAGATGCCATGAGGACCAGCGTCCTCTCCAAGTGGTGGCGGTTCACTTGGACCACCACCACCAGCCTCGTATTCAATAGAGTCCGGCCTCGACATCATAGAGCCCGCTCCTTGGACTTCCGGTGCATCATCGACAGCGTCCTGAGCCAGCACACCTCGGCCTCGTCGTAACAAAAGCCATTCACATGGAATTCCTTCAACACCGAGGTTGAGGTGTACTGGTTTAGGACGCTGTGGACGATTCCATCAAGTACGAAGCTGATTCGATCCCTATAGCTTAGAGGAGGAGGAGAAGGTTGGTCGCTGGAGTATCGGTCGTTCCTCCGGCACTTGGAGGGCTCCATTATGGAATTCAAATTCTAAGGTTCTAGCTCGTGAGCCAAGTAAGACAAAGGCGAAGAGCAATATAGGTTATTTGGCCTTTTTTATTTATATAATTTTATTATAAATTATTATCTTTTTTATTATAATTTATTTTCACAATTGGGATCATCTACTTTTTTGAGAATTTTTTTTAAAGAAAAAGAAAAAAAAAGATAATAATTTATAATAAAGCTATATAAATAAAAAGAGCCAAATGATTTGCATTCCTCTTCGCTTTCGTCTTGCTTGGCTCACAAGCCAGAACCCTAGAATTTGAATTCCACCACCATGGCGGAGCCCTCCAAGGGTCGGAGGATTGATCGATACTCTGGCGACCGACCTTCTCCTCCTTTGAGCCATAGGGATCAAATCAGTTTCGTTCTCAATGGAATCGTCTTAAGGTCTAGTCGTTGTCTAATGTGAACTTGAGCGATGATATCCTAGCGATAGAGTTCCTTGAGTTGGGTCGGTGCCTGGGCTTGAACAACGTCGTTATAGATTCAACAACAAGTGTTAAACACTTGTTCCTCAGCATCACCAATCTGTTTGACCTTCAAAGGATTAGGGCTCCACATTTACTGAGGATGTGTGTAGCAGGGACGTGCTCTTGTTCTGAGGCAGCAGAGCATATGTCACTTGAGGATATCTCGTCTCTGGTCAAAGCCGACTTAAACTTTGAAATTCTACCTCGTGTGCATGTGCCTGGTGACATTAGGATGGCCTGCAACCTGTTGAAGGAATTTCTTGAGAAGCTGTGCGGAGTTCCTACAATCACCCTTGGTGATTGGTGTTTGCAGGTACATGCTCAATATTTTTACCATTATTTAGACGTGCTCCTGTTGAATGGTTTCCGTGTAAATGCTGTATGTTTCCCCACTTGAGTGACCTCATCAAGGCTAATCATTGTGGACTCATGTGTAATTAGTTATTGGCAGATAGGATGATTGGTCACTCTGTGGTCCGAGTTACAGCATAAGACCATATCGTGAGCCTTGGAGCTTCTTCCCTATGTTTAATCTCCGATAAATAGACCACCCAATTTTCGGGACAATGAATGCCGCTAGATATTGCTTTTTATCGTGGATGCTACTCAGGGCAGCGTTCTTAATTTTCAACGGAAAGAGATTATTCCAGAAAGGTTTCTTGAATTTTCAACCTTTCAGTTTATAGAGAAAGTACAGTTATTTGCAAATATAACAAAGTTTAGTTGACCTAGTCATCTTGGATCCACAGAACCGCATCATGCTCTCTTGTCGCATCAGGCTGTCGTTCCATAATCATCTTACATAGTGTTCTTACGATATTTTACGATGGTAGTGGATTGATTAACTTGGAAAGTTCAGTCAATACTGAGGTTCGCTGTCTAATGTGACCAACCATTGGAATTTTTGGATCCTTCAAATATCTTGAGTTCGACATGAGGAGCATATGTAAATAGTCTCAATTATTAAAGAGATTCTCTTGTTAATTTTTATTTTTAGTGTATCCTTATTGGTCGGCCTTTTCATGGCTGGGAGATAGGGTCAAAGGATATTGTATTTGGATGGACTGTAGTTTCGTTATTATGTATTCGTGTTAAACAGGAAAACTAGTTTTAATCAGATTTTCTATGTTGCTTGTTCAATGTGCTTAGATTTTGTCCCTTTTGAAGATGAAAGGAGTGCCGCCTCTGTCCTTAACATGTCAGAATCTGATTCTGCATGGACTGGTTAGTCAATGGGACCTTCCCGGGATAGCATACAATCTCCCAAGTTCACAGTGTTTGGAAAAATTAGTCCTACACCTGACTGGCTGCCCAATGTTGAAGGTTTGTTCCTTTACCATGATACTTTCAGTTTGCTGCTTGTGATGACTTCCTCTTTGGACTAATGTTTAAACAGTGAGTTAAAACTTTAGAAGCACATAAAGATGATCTATCTTGAATTCTTATTTGTTCCAGCATTTGAAATTTGCTCATGACTTCGTCAGTCTACTCAACATATGTGCACGGCAATATTGAGCTGTTTTAGTTCATGTAACTGCGGTGTTGTACTAGAGGCTCTTTTGCTGTCGGCTGGCATTATCAAGAGTTTAGCGATGAGCACTTAGAAAGAGAACTTGCTTTATATTTTTAGGCGGGTTTAAAAGCTTAAATTGATTAAGACTCATTATAAAGTAAAACTGACTAGCATTTGCAGTAGACAAATGAAAGTTGTTTGTCTGAAATTTTAGTGAGCTATCGAATTTTTTTTCCCTAGGGATCCACATCTAGTGTGAAATAAGTTTCTTAAATGGGGTTTCTATGTACAGTTTCAAGTTGATAAGAATCTAAAGAACGTTTTAACTTTGACGAAGAAGATTTCTTGTGCTCAAGGAAGGGGAACTTTGGATGTTTGGCGAGACATCTCAAGAGAGTTGAGATCATCAGCTTTGGAGCTTTTAGTTTTGGGTTGAACCATCTGCTCCCTCTGATTAAGTTTATTCTTGGGCATGCACTTGTGCTGGAGAAGTTGATTATCAAGCCTGAATTGAATACACGACTTGCACAACAACCTCTTCAAGCCGATGTTCTGTCGAGACTACTTGATGCGAGCAACAATGTGCTCAGCTTTCGAAGAGCTTCAAAGAAGGCTAAGGTTATTTTTGATTATCCTCTTGAATAAGTGTCCTCACAAAAGGATATGAAAGTTTGGGTTTCTTATTGATCTTTGTTGCCCTGGGCACTTCACTGCTCATTTGTATTGACACTTTTGACAGTAAAGTTCGGTGAAGTCTGACAGTACTAAGTTTTTAAGTTTGATTGTAGTTGTAAATATGAACCTCTGAAGGAAAGAGGTTAATGATAGTGTTTCAGTTCAACGGAATTTTTTGCACGACAAAAAAGTTTGCAATCGGAACTAAACTGCATTGTGCAGTTTGATCTGGTTCAGCTTTTCAAAAACGAAAACAAATCAGGAAATCATTATTCTTTCCGTTGGCTGCGATGAGTTTTATTGGATGTTCATGTGGCAATTTTTTATCAGTAATAGTCACAGGATATCAAGTCCTGTGACATTTTCAGTGGACCTAACATTGACAGAATTGATGAAAAGGTTTAATTCCATTGAAGTTGCATGTTTGAGCACAAATGCACTAAATGTAAGTTTTGTAACTCAAGGTTTTAGGACTTGTCTGAGGATGAATTAGGATGTTCTTCTCATGCCACAATGCATGTGCACTTATGCTGGAGAAGATGATCATCAAAGTTAGGATGCACGTACCCTTTCAGAGAAGAATCTTTGGAGGCAGGTAATCTATGAAAGCTGCCTGATTTGATCCAATGTTTACAAGGCCACCAAAGAGCTTCTAATCATGCACAAGTTACCTTTGATTATCCTTCAGGGATGCTCTTTTGAAGACATGCAATTCTCTGTCCTAAGAAATTTCGCAACTAGGTGTGCTTCGGTTGTTCATGCAATACTCTTCCCTCATTGAACTTTCAATGTGGAGAGGTCATGCTTTTCAAAGAGCTTTGTTTGGTTGGAACTTGAGAAGCACTTCTTGTAGAAGGGGATCGTCTTGTGATTTTGTGAGCAAGTGCTCCTAAAGGCATCATCTTGTGATTTTGTCAAGCAAGTGCTCCCGACGGCTTTTCTTAAGTAACTGCAAAATATATAACCACAACCATTAGTACACTAACTTTATTGCTTAATAGATATTCCTCGTGAGTCTGTTATTTTTGCCTCCATTTAACCACTACTAGCTTAGTTATCACAAACTTTGAGCAGATGTTGCTCATTTGGTTCCTTTGATTGGACAATTCTACCAGGACTTTCAGTTATAGTAAAGAGAGTCCGTTATTTTACCTTTGCCTTTTTTCGTTTCTCGCCTTTTTTTCTACTTCTTCACAACAATCTATACCGCCTATTATTTTCTCTTGACCTTTTCTCTTTTCCCACCTTTTTTCTACTTCTTCCTTATAACAATCTGCACTGCCTGTTCTTTTGCAGGCGTTACTCTCTCTCTCTAACAAATTGAAGGCCCCAACCTTCGATATGAGATAGGCCACCTACATCATGTCTTAATATAACTATGTCGTGACCTCATTAGGACATAATTATCATCAGTGACCTATTTTTAAAGCCCAAATATGACAAGTTTATTAAACGCATTACATATCACGACATGCTTAGCACATTTAAGATATTAATTCCCACATACATATGCAAAAGTGTGCCTAAATATTTAAACGTGTCCAAACTTATCCAATCATGTGAGGTCCACACACGTAAATACAAACGTGTTTAATTAAACGTATCTAAGCATGTGATAAAAGCGTCAAAAGATTCCACCTATGACAGCATGTTTATCGCATGTGTTTAAACATACATGTTCACTTATTTTTTTGCCGTTGATAGGCCGGAGAAAGGTGAGGACTTAACTTGGTGCCGTGTAAACACATCATGTTGAAAATTGTCGGCCTTAGTTGGAGGTGATACGGCTCCAAAGTATGTTTAGGGGTAAAAGGGCAAGGTGTGGCGTGAGCTAAGGTGGAGTTGACCTAGGAAAAGGTCCTGAAATTTGATGATGAGGAAAGGAGTATTGAGTGGATTACTATATCACGTAAATTTTGTGTTTATTTTTTCTCCGAGCTTATGTGTTTGTTTAGGTCATTCCAATTTTTTTTCACATCAAGATCATTTAATTTGTTTCGCAATGCATTATGAAGCATACAGTTCATATGATTGCATAAAGAACCGATTGATAAAATGTTCTGTCACAAAAATAGGAAAAAGGCTGAAAAGAATTGGAGGATGAACTTCGGTAGTTAAAAAAAGATTAGGAAATCAAAGCGAATTCCTTAGTAGGTAGACTTTAAAATCGAGATCGATCAATTTAATTTGACCTCCTTTCGATTAAAGAAAAGAGATCAACTCTGTGAAAAATTAAAAAGGAAAAAAGAAAAAAGAATATCAGTTAAATGGACGACGTGACTTCAGTCTCGGTCACCGTCGACACGGAAAGTATAAATCCTTCGAAAAACTTCGAATCCATGGCGGAGAGGAGACCTCCGTGCGGGGCGCCATCCACCGCGAATCCTCCGGCGAACGGCCAGATCGCACCAGACGAAACCGACCTCCTCGTCCTCCTCTTCTGAAGCGAAGCAGGAGCCTTAGGGATCTCCTCAGCGCCTTGCTGGACGCCGTGATCCACCAAATCTTCTGGTTTTTCCCCATCCGAGATGTCGTTAAGACCAGCGTCCTCTCCCGGCCGGCGTTCCGCTTGGACCACCACCACCAACCTCGTCTTCGATGGAGAGAGTGGAGACCCGCCTCGCAAGCCCTTGGACTTCTAGCCCATCGTCGGCAGCGTCCTGAGAAGTGCACCTCCCCCACAGTGAAGAGGTTCCACGTCACCGGCTTTGAGTACGAGAAGACCCACAGCCCCATCTCACTGGTTCGCGATGGAGCGTCGCATGGAGGATCTCTGCCTGAGGTTGGATTTCGGGCCATCGATCTTCTATATGCTGCCGCTGTTCTTGCATTGCTTGAGTTGGTTGGTGCGCCTGGAAGTCTGTTGCTGCAGTTTTTCGTTGGGTAGGACTATTAGCTGGTCTTGTCTTAAGGTGTTGTCGATTGTGTATTTGGATTTGAGTGATGATATCTTTCAGGGGATTTTCAGGGAAAGTCTTGCTCTAGAGAAGCTGCACGGATTTCTACAATCACCATTGGCGGTTGGTGTTTGTAGGTACGAGCTCCATATTTTCATCATTTATAAGACTTACGTGTTGAATGGCGTCTCTGATGAGCATCGTCAAGGGAAATCATTGTGAATTTATGTGTAATTAACTATTGGCAAAGAGGATGATTCATAACTTTGTGTTTGGAGTTACTACGTAAGAACTCATAGTGAACCTTGGAGCTTCTTCTCTCTGATTTAATTTTAAATAGATGAAGCCGGGATCACTCAATTAGGGACAACGAATGCCACTAGATATTGCTAATTATAATGGATGGTTGATTTTCACAAGAAAAATGCATGAAGAGAATATTTGAAAAGGTTATATTTTCCATTCATTCTTTCAGTTTGTAGATGAAATATAAATATGTGGAAATATGGAGAAGCGTAATGGACCTAGTCATCTTTGGTTGACAAAACCAGATCATCCTCTCTCATCATATTAGGTTGTTGTTCCATAATCATCTTACAGAATATTCTCAAATTATTTTACGTGTAAATGCTAGGTGATTGGATTGCCTTTATGCAATGGTTTTTCTCAAGGAATTATGGTGATAAGCTTCCAATTCCCAGTATAATTTCCAGAAGATGAAACTACTTGTATACTGGAGGACGAAAGGTAGAATTCTCTAAACCTTCTCTTTTCCTTTTCATGGAAATGTATACAATGACTACTATGCTCTCTCTCTTATGCAACGGCTTGTGACGGGAACATTTTACTTGGACATTTGTGGAGTTTTTGTTTTTGAATAATCGACAATAATTTACATCTGTTGCAAATGATGATCATCACTGAAAGATATCCTTTTCTCATGACTTGCTTACATGTTCTTTTGTTTTATACGGGGTAATAGGATTTAAAGTGTGCCTTTTGGCTTATGCAAAGTCTATCTGATTGGATATGCCCATAGATAGTGCAGAAATAGTTTTGTATCAATTTTGTCTTTATCCTGGGATCAAACAGAGTCTAAATTCTCATGTGAAAACCACTGCAGTGTTTTGCGATGTATTTAATGTTCAGGAGTCGTTGTTAAACACTATTTATGCGTTATATACTTTGGGCATGTCTTTCTCTGACAATGTCTCTTTGTAACTTTTATTTGTAGGACCTTTTTATTATGTGCTAGGATGACAGCAAGGCTGTTGATGTTGTCCATAAGGGAATGTTGGTTTCTATTGATAGCAAAACTCCTCTTTCTACCAAACTAAATAACATAAAGTTTACTGAAGTCAATTCATTAGATGAGAATATTGAATATTTCCTGCAAAATATGCCTTTCCTGCAAAGTTTTTTCTCTCAAATATTCACTTTTGCATCTTTATTGTTTACTGAAGAGCATGGGGATTGTTGGGTTCACAGCTTGTTCTATTGACGGCGATGGATGTAAGCTCCAATGCCACTTTTACCAAGAGATGCACTCCTACTAGAGAGGATGATCATTAACGTCAAGACCAATGGAAGAAGATGCTAATCGAAATCTCTCAAGTCTTGGCCATGGTTGGTTCTACCCTAGATGCAATCGTACCAGTAAAGTCTTGCTGCAAGCTGCTCAATAGGGAGGAAGTCAGTGGACAAGAATGGTTTGGACAGTTTCCTATGCTTGCACCGAATTATCTTTGGGTTGCTAGAGCATTTATGGAGCTAAAAACTCAGTATTCTTGCCACTGGCATCTTTTTTTTTTTTTTTTTAAAAAAAGAAGAAAAGAAAAAAGACAACCCAGAACCTCAACATTGAACTAAATAAGCTACATCAATTTTCATAACAAATTATTTCCCATCAATCATGTTCAATTTTCCATCTAAAATATGTCATCTTAAAGTGAAAATTACCCGTTCTAGGTAAAGCACATAGGATTTTGAAAGTGACTTTAGGTAGTCAACCGAGTCAAGACATTGTGATCAAATCATCATTGACAATTAGATCTGCAAAACCTCCCAAATCGGGAAACCATATTCCACACTAATAGATCTGGTGATAGGCAGTGGGCCCAAGAGAGTCCATTAGGGAGAGTCCCAACAAGGAATTATGACTATAAGGACTTGCTCCATGAAACTAAAGAGACAAATGATAGGAACCTAAATGATACTGATTAGAACAGTTTTCAAGCATGCGTTTCTAGACTAATCAAATGTCTGTTGAGAAGTTCATCATGTTTTCACGTTGAAACGGTACTGGAAAGTTCATAAGAGTACGTAAAATTCTAAATCTTCTAATAGTTGCACGCCCACAGAGAGAACTATCTACACACAAGCATACAAACTCACAGAACACTTTCCCCAACCGACAGTCGTATAGGCTCTCTCAATCTCCCTAAAAAGAGCAGAAACTCAAGAGTCTAAAACAAAAGCAGAAATTTTGTACAGCAGGCTAACCCAGAAAGACAACAAATTCTCCTTTAGGTGCTTCAACTGCAGTATAGGTAGAAGGAGCACTCAGGGCAAACAACAAAAGCTTTGGATAATTGTGCTGTGTCAAAGTCGGAGGTGTCATCTCTGAAGTGACCAATAGAAATGAAATCTAGAACTTTTACAAGCATAACTTCATTAAGTACGGCTGTTAAATTAACCGGTCCATTACTTTCAGGCAGTACTGATTTCTGCCATCAGGTCGATTTATTAAGAAAGACTGCTCTACGGAAGCGAGAAAGGAAAGAAGTAGTCATTGACTGAATCTGACAGACTATACAACAAAATATTTGATCTGAACAGACGGTAGGCTTACAACATTTCCAATTGGAAAGACACCAAATATACCGAAGCACAAAACCCCATCTTTATCTCCACTGCAAAGGATATTGAAACATTGCTTTGAAGAATTTGAGAGCTCTACAAATAAATCTCGACCATCATCAGTTAAACCAGTTTCTCCAGGTACTAGTTCAGGCATGCAAGGAATTGTTGGAGCTGGAGGGAAGAAATGAGTAGTGCGATCTTCAAATGCCAGAGAGTTGCCAGAAGTGTCCTATTAAAAAATCGATAATTATCTTTCCAATTGGGACAAAAAAAAAGGAAGAAGAAGATAAATGTAACAAGAGATTAAAGTAAAGGAGTCAACAATCAGCAAATCAATAGCTCACAGCTGCAACAAACATAAGATTTCAAAAAACCTTCCATAAACCCATATTGAAGCTGTTGAATAATTCTAAGTTTGAAAAAGAAATATCTTAGTAAACCAGACTAAAATAACCAAACTGCAAACAAAGCATTAGATAGAACATGAAAGGTATGAACAGTAAAATATTGTCTGTTAAGAATCAAGTTTGAGAAGTTAGATGAACTTTTTTAAGTTGAAAGATGCATACTCTATTTTACATGGGCATCCTCCTCCCAACTGAGACACACCACAGCTGCTGCATGGGACTTCAAGCTTCTTAACAGTTTCCATTCTGCTTAATAATTATACCAAGTTAGAAATAAATATACCACAGTATGTATAACAGCCGCAAGCACTAACATATAAAAAGCAGCACAATGCATATCCGCGGTTCCATGAAGACAGCAGGATTGGTAAGATAACATTCATTTGTAAAAACAAGCTCTTCAGAGAAAAACGCAAACAGCTAGCTCAATGACATAACCGGTCATCTATGAACTTTTGCACCCAAGCATAATTGAGGCACATAAAAATTCTATCAATTAGGAGTCACCCGAAGTATTACCTTCCTAATATGACTGGACTGGACATATGTCACTTTAAATAATAGAAAGAAACTATTAATCTGATGAAAATGAGCGTGTCATGGATGACTGTTTCTATATGACACCATCCACCTAGACCGTAGATCCTCTCAATGAGCTCAACACCAGTAAATCCTACTGTAATTCGTCATTGACATTTGAGATATTTTAGATCATCGATGACAACATCTGCAACAAGGTGACAATTTTTTGTTCTCCATGAGAATGCAATTGAGCACATCAACCAGATTCAAGTCCTAAAGTGTATAAATCTATTTATAACACATGTGAATCAAACAAATCACCACTAATTTCAACAATTAGATATAAGTCAATCTTTGATTCATAAATTACCACAATGTTGTGTCAAAAACATTTAATGGCTTTGATGTAGGATGACGAGTCCCAGAATTAAGATAAATCTTTAGGCATCACATCAAAAACTTCCTAAGCATCACACCTAGGAGAAAACTTGCACCACACAATCCCAAAGCAAACACTTGTAAACTTCAATAATTTATCAACTCTATTAAAAAGTAAACACAACTATATCTACAAACTTGCTAAATGTTCTACTCCTAGTAGAAATATGAAACCTCTAGACAAGAAACATAATTGGAATAGATGCAATATTGTACTACTCAAATTCAAAGAAAAAGGAAACTCAGTAAAATCCAAATAATACTCAAATCCTAGTTGATAATTTTAATAATCAAACTTTTAAGAAAAATCTGATCCCTATAGAACTCTTCTTTGAGTTGCAAAGTCCATTTTCAGCAAAAACTTGGTAGAAACGTCAATATTTGGACAAATAAAATCTTGCGTGATTTTGTTGGCTGCATCAGGTTTAGTGGATGTTGTGATCATGTTACACTAAAATCTATAAATTAGAATCCAATTACAATACTATGTACGCAATCTTTGTGTCCTTGCAGTTAAATGGGGTACTTATTTGATGAAAGAAAAATAATTTGCAACAATATATTAATGTCTAGAAATCATAACATTAGTTGAATTTAATTTATCTTTATCAATAGTTATGGAACCACTCAACATTAAAAAAACATCATATTTTTACAATTAATTTACATTTGTCATGGAAGACCAATCTTAAACACTATATCAAACTTTATGATTCCATTGGATTTAATTCACAATTCATGATATAAATCTATGACATGTTGATTCGTGAGTTCTATTTTCATGTGACAACTATGGGTGACCCTGACGGGTGATCAAGTTATATCAAAGTTGTCTACCTACTAAACAATTAACACAATTAACAAATGAACGTTGTTTTTGTGTGTGTGTGTGTGTGTGTTTGTAAACAAGATAGAAGATATCATCTAAACCTAGGACTTTGAAAGCTTACAGCTATTTTTGTAAAAATTATATGACAATGACGGCGATATGCATATTGTACATATTGGACACATGTTGTGTCAGTCATGTTTGGATTGAAATGGACCATTAAGATACAAGATAATCTAAACCTAGGACTTTGTAAGTTTACGGCTGTTCTTTTTAAAAATTATATCATTGACGAAGATATGCAAATTGCAAGTATAGTACAAGTTATTCATGCTGTCTCGGTCATGTTTGGATTGGAACGAACCATTCACTTTAATTAGTTAAATGGGTATATTTAAGATACAAGATATCATCTAAACCTAGGACTTTGTAAGCTTACAGCTATTCTTTTTAAAAATTATATGACATTATATGCACATTGCATGTATTGTACAAGTTATTCATGCTGTGTCGGTCATGTTTGGATTGGAATGAACCATTCACTTTAATTAGTCAAATGGGTATATATAAGATACAAGATATCATCTAAACCTAAGATTTTGTAAGCTTACAGCTATTCTTTTTAAAAATTATATGATATTATATGCATATTGCATGTATTTTAGCAAGTTATTCATGATGTGTCGGTCATGTTTGGATTGGAACGAAAAATCCATTTAAATTAGTTAAAAGGGTTATTCATCTCATGTTCGACACGCTGAATAGAAAGAGGAGAGAGCTTTCTCGATTCGAGGCAATTACCTTCGAGTCCCTTGAATCCTTCACCGGATTCCACTCCGCCATCTTCACCCGCTAATCGGAAGAAATCGAGCCAAAACGTCACGGAATCGAATCGGAAAACGATGGAATCGCCACCGCCCATTAGGAGGTCCCAGACAGAACGCCCGAACGGGAGCCGAATGAGAGAAGCCAAAGCGGTTCGTCGGAACTTGAAGCTGAATCGGAAGCACGCGCCGGCGACCCCTCCTTCGCCGGTCGCAAAAATACGTCATCGTCTATCTTATTTTCATTCATTTTTTTTTTGCATTGCTTATACCCGATCTGATCTTTTGACTAATTGCTCTACAGATTATCCAGCATATACAATCGCAAATATTCTCAAAATGAACAAGAGAAAAAAAAAAAAAAAACTCCAGACAGAACAGCACAACAACACGAAAAAGAATATGAAAAAATTAAAGAGAAAATTTGTAAAAAGCAAAACTTCCTCGCATGGTCGCTTAATAAGCGTTTAGGCATTTCTCTTACGAAATCCTATTGCTTTTCACAAATTTTTTTTTTTTTGGTTGTGAACAAGAATTTTGATTGTGCGGGTTCTGCTGTTGTAGACAAAAATGATGCAATCTTGCACGCTAACATGCATCATCGCTTATTTAAAAAAAGAAGAGGAAAATTTATAAATTAAGCACTGATCGAGTAATCTATCCATTCGTGTTATGATCTTCAGACTGCATATAGCCCATGCTTGTATGTTGAGATCATATATCCAATCGTTGCATTTTTATCTACCAACAAGTGAGATACATGTCTATCACTCTTGATTTCTAATCGAAAAAGTAAAGCCAAGAACAATTCTGAAATAGTGATCCGTATTGAATTGCCAACCGCAATCCTTCGTGGAAAGAACATGATTTGAAAAAATATTTTTAAAAAATTAATCACTTAAACGGTTACAAAAACGCATTAACGCGAAAAATTCTCGTTGTGCACGAAAATGTTTAGATAATTGAAACATATTTCATTGATCAATTATTTCTTAAAATACAAGTGATAATTTTTAAGAAGGTGTTTTCTAAATCACTCATTTTTTTTGCGGAACAAAAAATACCTTAATTTATGTCATTTTAAAAAGGGAAAAAGCCATAAAAAAAACCCTGAACTTTGCCTAAAGTGACACATTTACTCCAATTTTTTTTTTTTGGTGACGTAAAAAATCCAAACTTTTCAAACCGTGACACATTTACCCCCATCAAGGGCATTTTTGTCTTTTTATTATGTTTTTTCCTTATTTTTTTCTTTTTTTCTTCTTCTTCCCTCCGCCGGCCATGGCGAACCCGGTGGAGGGAAGCCGGCGTCTGGTGAGGGCACAAGGGAGGCCCTCGCTCGACGCCGACGAGGGCGGCCCTAGCCCGACACCGGCTTCCCTTCGCCGGCCAGCCGGCGGAGGAAAGAGAGGAGAAAAAACAAGAAAAAAAATTTTAAAAATGAAAAGACCAAAATGCCCTATAATTTTGGGATAAATGTGTCACACAACAAAAATTCAAGGTTTTTTGTGTCATAAAAAAAAAGTTTGGGGTAAATGTGTCACTTTGGACAAAGTTCAGGGTTTTTCGTGGCTTATTCCCTTTTAAAAATAATGTCATATATGGCATGGTGCCCAGGATTGTCTGAGAAACAATATCATTTAATTTGGGTCCATATTCAATGGTAATCTCGTTGCACGCCCCCCCAATAGAACGAAGTGGCTTCACTCTGTTCTAACAGAGCTGCTACAGAAGCGTCGGAGGGGTCATGGGACATCACATAGATGCGAATGTAATTTGTCAAAAAGGAAGGTGATAATCCATCCTCATTTACTTTTGAATTAAAAAGCATATGCTAATGAATTCAAATCCACATCTCACGAGAGCGAACATTCACGCTTGCTTGAATGTCGAGATGACTGGCCATGCTTGAACTTGACCAAGCCATTTGCCATCACAACCCAAGCTCCAAACATTTGGCCATATAGAAATACTCTAACCACGTCATTTGCCATCATCACTTGAAACCGATTCCCTTCCTGCGCACCATTTTTTTTATTATTTATTTTCCAATTTGTGATGATTGGGTATCAAATTCGAGCATACGCAATCATTCTCTAACTGAGCGGCGAACATCATTCGTGTTATGCTTAATCCTCATCACCACTTCGGATGATCACTAAAGTCTAGTTACCAATATATGTGCAGGCCATGTCTGATCCAGCCATCCTCATGTCTACGATGCAGAGGAATTTTCCCCTCTGCAGAACTCCTACACTTAAAAGTAGAAGGTGACAGATGTAAGCTCGCCTTGCCAATGCTGCTTTTACCAGAGGATGCACTCCTGCTAGGGAAGGTCACAAACGTCAAGAACACCAATCGAAATCTCTCGAGTCCTTGCCACAACTGGTTCTACCCTAGATGCAATATTTCCAGTAAAGTCTCACCACAAGTTTCTCAATAGGGAGATTGTTGGTGGCATAACGGATTTTCCATGAGAAGCCATCCAAAAAGTGAAGGTTCTTATTAGAGTTTTTCCTTTTGATTGGGAAGCAACTTGGGACCGAATCCTCGCTTCAGATAACCTAAAACGAAGAGGCCAAAAGCGTTTCCTTCTTCACCGTTCATGGACATTGCATGTTTTTATTGAGCGCAAAAACAATCCATGAACTCACAGTTGTATGACCAAAAAGCAAAAAAGAACTCACAGTTGCAGTTCCTTTTATGAGTCAGTTTATAGTGACAAAAGGGTGCCTCTACAGCCTAAAGTCAAGATCAAAAAGTTCAAGAGAAACTTTGGATCCAAAAGGATACCCCAACACATTCCCAAAACAAAACAATACTATGGATACAAAGACTAGCATACAAAACCCGTTTGTGGTAAAATCCAAGTATTTAGGCAAGTAGAGCACCAACACCTAATACAGATCTATATTGCATGTGACTTAGTAAACCATTTTCATTTACTAGGACTGAACATCTTTAACATTACTCTACCAAAAAATGGTCATTAGCTTAAAAAGATGGCGCTCTAATTGGAAAAATAGTTGGTAAAATCAAACTTCTCATGAAATATGTCCATGGCATCAGCCCACTGCTTGTGCATGACCAATGATGATGTCCGGACGACATGAAGTAAATCTTCGATGTCGGAAGCCTGTTGAGCAACTTGATGATGTTCATTTTTACTGCAAACAGGAAGAGATTGAGAATCTAAGGAGGCATTCGACTGATAAAGATTCTCAGAAATCAGTTCTCATTTTATTTGAGAATGTAAACGGTCCAAAAAATGTGTTTGATAACTCCAAGTTACCATTTTTACAACAGGGGTTAAACCTACCGACTCCAAGTGGGCATCAAGCATTTCTACATCTGACATAACTAGTCTTTCTAGCATAAGTGACATCCCCTCCGATTTGAGATCTTTATCTTCGTGACACTTTGGCTGTGTATTGGAAAGGGCAACACGATGGCAATACAGGAGTAGGCTACCCTTCTAGTTGATCCAGATGATTGTTAGTTATGTTATGGAAATCTCCCAAGGCACCAATCTTGTCGAGAAGTTGATCAGAATCTATCGCGCCTGTAAATAAAAATCCCTACGTATCAGCTTGGGATTCTTTACTCACAACTGTGATATCCAAAATTTCACTCTCATACCATCATTCACTCTTCATTTTTGTGTAAAACGCCAACTCATTAGTTTGATGTCATGTTCTCATTTAGAATTTCAAGCACTTCACCTCTATATTCACCAACTCTCCATCGAACGCAATTTGAACTCGATTGGCAATTGAAGCAGCTTATTTAGGGAAAAGCATCGTAGCACATTTAAGGAAAAGCAAAGGAGGAATAAGGCCAATGACTCAAAGAGCAGACACCAAACCATCGTTGAAGAAACAAACACACTGAATAAGAAAAAAGGAGAACTCTCTCGAGTCGAAGCAATTACCAGGAGAGATTGTCCACAACCTCTGCCAATTGAAGCGATGAAGCACCACCTTCGAGTCCTCCATGACCATCGCCAGCAAATCCTTCTCCGGATTCAACTCCGCCACCTTCACCTGCGACTCGGAAGAAATCGAGCAAAAACCTCACAAAAAACCGAATGGGAAAACAATCGAATCGACCTGCCCATTATTAGGTCGCGAAAGAAGGCGGACAGGAATCGAACCTGAGAAGCCAGCGGCTTGTCGAACTGAAGCTGAAAGGGAAGCACGTGCCGCGACCCTTCGTTGGTCTCCATAGCTGAAAAAGATCCGGGAGCAGCCGAAAAAGTAGCCACCAGCTACTGGGGCAAGCCGCGAGGGAGCGTACGGAAGCGACGGTGGCGGCAAATGCAAACAGAAATGGAGAGCTGGTGGTGGAGGGTGGAGCCCGAAAACCCTAGAAGAAAGCCTGAAGAGGGAGAGAGTAACGAAGTGCAGTGAAAGCTTGAGAATTTTGCAGAGAAAGATGGCGGAAGAGGAAGAACAGGTGGGAGAGAGAGGATTTGATAATGGGCCGAGCCGGGCTGGTTTGGGCCATAATCGGGCTTAACAAGCGGCCCTTCGAGACACAACACAAGCAGAGCCTTAGAGAATGTATCTTTGTAGGAGCTAGTTTGCTTTGAGTGTTTTATAGTGGCGTAAGAAAATTAACTATAATAGTGGGGCGCTGTCTTTTCGTACTCATAGTATATACTAGTTGTGTGACATGATCATTTTTTTCAGTGTTATGTTTGTACCAGTATATGTGTATTTCAAGTTGCCTATTACAATTTTACCGTGGTACTAGTATGTCACTTTCACACCCATCAATTGGTATCGGAGCCACACTTCCTTGCTCAACAAGTGACATCAGAGTTAGACAATCAGAGATCGACTGGACTTTGCTTAAGTCTTTGTCCATTTGCCAAGCCAAGGCGTATGATGACATGATCAAGAAGATTTTGATGGGTAGCACCATTCTTGAGTATTGAAAGTTTGAAAGTTGCACGCATGGGGAGGGATCACAACAACATTTATTCAAGAAACTTGAAAGAACTTGTGATTGATAGATGTTGGCTAGTCAAAGGAAATGATCCGTCGTTAAAAATTCTTGCTACTCAAGATAGAAGCCGTGATGCAATGGGCGTTTCACCATCAGGAAAAGAGGTGTCAAAATTGTGCAATTAGATGAACCACCTAAACAAAGTCCAAGCTCAATTCGATCATTCTTACTATCGCACCATGGAAGATATTCTTACCTTTTTTGTCAAATAGAATTTATCGAAACTTTTTCTTAGAGGAGACCATATTTGTTACTTGTTTATGGAGGACCCTATCATCATTCATAACATTATTCATATGCGGACAGAACAACTTTGTTTACTAATTTTTCATCTGATGGTATCTCTCTACTCTAATTCTTTCAACATCTTTCATCAAAAGGTTCTCTAATTTTTCAAATGTAAGGAACACAAGGTATATCATTCAAAGAGCATGCTCAAATTATGCGCTAGTTTTGCATCGGCATTGCAACCACATTGATCGAGTACTATGTATTGAGTCTTGCCCATTTGCTGCCATCCATAGGCAATACAGCTGCTTTTCGGACCGCATACACTATTAAATTATGATGCTAAGTTCGCTCAATATCCTCCATTCGTTCATATAGTTAGTTTAAGAATGATGTTGAGTTACAAACATAGTTCTATAATTACTAAAATAGTAGCATAAACAAATTTTATAATATTACATAATAGCCATGGTAGAGGGTTTAGCCAAAGGTATTATGAGTGACAGACACAGATTGCCTTCTCTTCGTTTCTTATCAATAGTATAGCTTCTCTCCATATTCCACTAGTATTCATGATCCCGCCCTTCTCTTTTTGTTTTCTCAGTCCTTGAAAATTTTAATTGTAGTCTCTCCAAAACAAGCTTGTGTAAGACTGCTTGTGCATAGTTTGATTTAATATGCGGTCTGCATTGGTAGTGGATCAAATACCAATAATTTATCTTGTTGGTAATATTTATCATTTCGTCTTATTACTAATTGTCGTTGTCACTATTTCTGCACTTATTTTGCATTGAGAAAGAGTACATTGATGACATGAAGATATACAAATAAATTAATAAAGCAGGTTAATCTCACAGTAGATTCAGCTAAAGTTGACCAAGAGCCTATCATAAAGATAATTAATAAACACAAGAACAAAAATATCACATATGCACATTTGACCTGCATACAATCATATATACCGATACGATTACTATCTTGATGCATATGATCAAACATTGTCGCGACCTCTTTTTTTTTTTCTTTCGGCGCCCGCAATCGGGTACGTTCGCCTAAGGAGGCTAATGGCTCGGCTGAAATTAGTTATGCCCGGACTCTCCCAAGTCCACAAATTCACGACTTAATGGTTTAAGTTTTTAACCTGTAAATCAATTTTTAAAATGGAGTGGCCACTAATCGATTTGGGGTGGGTTGATTACAAACCCAAGTGAAGTATCGGGAGAAATACTCACTCCTGCGCAACCAGAGAAATTAGGATCGGGGACTTGATTACATTAGTTAATCACTAATGCCCTTTCGGTACCTAATCTTGTTTAAACCCTAAGGTTTTTTGGATGTTCGGGGGATTTTCCATTTTTTTTTGGAGGAAAAGCATTTTTTGAGTCTTTTTCTCATTTTTGGACATAAAAGGGATTTTTTGGATTTTTTTTGGTATTTTTTGGAAAAATACAAGTCTTTTTGGCTTTTTCTGAATTTTTTTTGGCTTTTTCATGAATTTTTGGCTTTTTTGGATTTTTGGCATTTTTTGGATTTTTGGCATTTTTTGGAAAATAAAATAGTTTTTAATATTTTTCAAAATATTTTTGGAAAATAAATTATTTTTGATTCTTTCGATTTTTTTAAAAATAAAACATTTTTCAACATTTTTTTAAATATTTTTTGATTTTCTGGAAATTAAAACATTTTTGATTTTTTTGAAAATAAACCATTTATTTATTATTATTAGAATATTATTTTATATTAAAATAATAAAACAAAATAAAACCGACCCGGGTCGGATCCGCGGGTGGGGTCCGACCTTGGCCGGCGACCCAAACGCAGACGCGGGCCCGACTCGGATTTTTCGCCCCTTTTTCTTTTTTTTTTTAAAATTAAAATGACGCCGTGGCCGGACGTTTGGGGACGCCCGGCCCGGCCCGGCGACCCGGGTTCCTAGCGTAACCCTACCCAGGTCCGACCCGACTCCCAACCCGACTCGCGCAGCCCGGGTCCGATCCGATGACCCGAGGCTGCGACCCGAAAAGTTGCGAACCCTAGGGTTCTCGATTCGCGGTGCCGGCGGCGACGGCGACGGCGACGAGGGTAGCGATGAAGACGACAACGACGATTGGACTATGGGAGGGGTGATGGCGACGGTGACGGCGCGATACCTGCTCGGCGGCGGCGCGACGAGGGAGAAGACCGCGACGGCGAGACCCACGCGAATCCCTTCCCCTCCTGTGTCTCTTTCTCCCTCTCTATCTCTCTCTCTGCTTTCCCCTTCGACGAGGCTCAGATCTGAGGCTGCGAACCCTCGGCCCCCCTGAAGTCTCTCAGTGGGGTGTCCAAGGGCTGCGACTCGATCTGGCTCCGTCTCTCTCTCTCTCTTCGGGATCTCTGTGCTCAGCCTCCACCCACTCGGATCTCTCCCCCTCGTCTCCGGCCGCGAGTTCTCGGATCTCGGCCTGCTCGTCCTCAGCCGCGAGTTTTTGGATCTTGGCCTGCTCGTCCTCGGCCCCCCTTCTGAAGTCTCTCAGTGGGAGGTTTCGAGGATCTCAGCCTTCGATCCTTCTCGGTGTCTGTGTGTGTTTCTCCGACAACGGGAATGGAGGCCTATTTATAGGCCGAGGGGCGGCCGATCGATGGAGCTCGACCAGCAGCTGCCGTGGCCCTCGCCGGCTGAATCGGCGTCCCATCCGACACCAGCTACCCCCTACTCCATGTCCCATCGCTGTTCATTCCGTTTGCTCTGGCGTCGCGCCCTCCGACGCGTGTGCTGCAACGGTGTGAGGAAGAAGAAGACCTGGCTAGGCCGGGCTGAGGCGGAAATGGGCCGAGGAGGCCCAGAGGAGGGCCTTTTTTCTGTTTTTTCCATTTTTCTTGTTTTTTTTCTGTTTTTCGTTCATTATTATTTTTTTATCCAAAAAAGATAAAATAAAGTAAAATAAAATAAAAAAGTAAAACCTAATTAACTAAAAGGAAATTTTAGGCGTCAACAGCTGCCCCTCTTTGAAGGTGAGCTCGCAGAGGTTGCATTCAAAGACAAACTGATGCCTAAATTTTATCCATAAATGCATAACAAATTATATTTTACTTGGGACCTATTATCTATGCAGAAAAAGGGCAATATAACTTTATATATACTAAGAAAGATAAGAAGCTACCTGTAGTTACTTACCGGGAGTGAGTGAGATAGGGTGTGAGCCCTGAGTTTGGCAAGTATCAAGGTGTCATCTTACTTGGTGATATGAAGATGTTGCTTTTTTAGGGCTCGAACCATTCTTCGGTCGCCTGTTAAAATAATCAATGATTTGTCTAGGACCCGAACCTTTCTTCGGTCGCCTTGACGGGAAATTGCTCCTCTAGGACCCGAACCATTCTTCGGTCGCCTGTTGGAGTAATCAGTGGTTTGTCTCGGACCCGAACCATTCTTCGGTCGCCGTGACGGGAAATTGCTTCTCCAAGACCCGAACCATTCTTCGGTCGCCTGTTAAAACAATCAACGATTTGTCTAGGACCCGAACCTTTCTTCGGTCACCTTGACGGGAAATTGCTCCTCCAGGACCCGAACCATTCTTCGGTCGCCTGTTGGAGCAATCAGTGGTTTGTCTCGGACCCGAACCATTCTTCGGTCGCCTGTTAAAACAATCAATGATTTGTCTAGGACCCGAACCTTTCTTCGGTCGCCTTGACGGGAAATTGCTCCTCCAGGACCCGAACCATTCTTCGATCGCCTGTTGGAGCAATCAGTGGTTTGTCTCGGACCCGAACCATTCTTCCGTCGTCGTGACGAGAAATTGCTTCTCCAAGACCTGAACCATTCTTCGGTCGCCTGTTAAAACAATCAATGATTTGTCTAGGACCCGAACCTTTCTTTGGTCGCCTTGACGGGAAATTGCTCCTCCAGAACCTGAACCATTCTTCGATCGCCTGTTGGAGCAATAAGTGGTTTGTCTCGGACCCGAACCATTCTTCAGTCGCCGTGATGGGAAATTGCTTCTTCAAGACCCGAACCATTTTTCGGTCGCCTGTTAAAACAATCAATGATTTGTCTAAGACTCGAACCTTTCTTCGGTCGCCTTAACGGGAGATTGCTCCTCCAGGACCCGAACCATTCTTCGGTCGCCTGTTGGAGTAATCAGTGGTTTGTCTCGGACCCGAACCATTCTTCGGTCGCCTGTTAAAACAATTAGTGATTTGTCTAGGACCCGAACCTTTCTTCGGTTGCCTTGACGGGAAATTGCTTCTCCAGGACCCGAACCATTCTTCGGTCGCCTGTTGGAGCAATCAGTGGTTTGTCTTGGACTCGAACCATTCTTCGGTCGCCGTGACGGGAGATGCACCAACCTTTCTTAGGGCATCTCATTTGTGGGTGCCTGATTTGTATCGAGGACACCAGTTGGTACCCGACCTTTCTCGGGAGATGCGCCGACCTTTCTCAGGGCATCTGTTTTATGGGGGTGTTTGACCTTTGTCAAAGACAGCAGCTGGTACCCGACTTTTCTCGAGAGGATACGGCAACCTTTCTTAGGGCATCAATTCTGGAAGATACCTTGGATATTTGCGAAGGTGTCCCACCTCCTGGCAATTGGGAAATATCGAGGGCATATCTGGGATATTCGTGAAGGTCTCTCACCTCCTGGTAATTGGGAATATCGAGGGCGTACCTGAGATATTCGTGAAGGTCTCTCACCTCCTGGTAATGGGAATATCGAGGGCGTGCCCCGTATATTCGTGAATGTCTCTCACCTCCTGGTAAATGGGAATATCGAGGACGTACCTGGGATATTCGTGAAGGTCTCTCACCTCCTGGTAATTGGAATATTGAGGGCGTACCTGTGATATTCGTAAAGGTCTCTCACCTCCTAGTAGTTGGGAATATTGAGGACGTGCCTCGCATATTCGTGAAGGTCTCTCACCTCCTGGTAAATGGGAATATTGAGGATGTGCCTCGCATATTCATGAAGGTCTCTCACCTCCTGGTAAAGGGGAATATTGAGGACGTGCCTCGCATATTCATGAAGGTCTCTCACCTCTTGGTAAAGGGGAATATCGAGGACGTGCCTCGCATATTCATGAAGGTCTCTCACCTCCTGGTAATTGGAATATCGATGACATACCTTGGATATTCATGAAGGTCTCTCACCTCCTGGTAATTTGGGAATATTGAGGACATGCCTCGCATATTCATGAAGGTCTCTCACCTCCTGGTAATTGGGAATATCAAGGGCGTGCCCCGCATATTCGTGAAGGTCTCTCACCTCCTGGTAATGGGAATATCGAGGGCATGCCTCGCATATTCGTGAAGGTCTCTCACCTCCTGGTAAAAGGGAATATTGAGGGCGTACCTGAGATATTCGTGAAGGTCTCTCACCTCCTGGTAATGGGAATATCGAGGGCGTGCCCCGCATATTCGTGAAGGTCTCTCACCTCCTGGTAAAAGGGAATATCGAGGGCGTACCTGAGATATTCGTGAAGGTCTCTCACCTCCTGATAATGGGAATATCGAGGGCATGCCTCACATATTCGTGAAGGTCTCTCACCTCCTGGTAAATGGGAATATCGAGGGCGTGCCTTGCATATTCGTGAAGATCTCTCACCTCCTGGTAAATTGGAATATCGAGGACGTACCTGGGATATTCGTGAAGGTCTCTCACCTCCTGGTAATTGGGAACATCGAGGGCGTGCCCCGCATATTCGTGAAGGTCTCTCACCTCCTAGTAATGGGAATTTGAATGTAGCACAAGGCTTACCTGGATGGCCCCAAGCACTCAAAAGGGCCGGAACACCTGGGTAGCCACAAGTGTACAAAGTATTGGAATACTTGGATGAACATAAGTATTTAATAATATGATCTGGGACCACTCAGGCTGATCCAAGTGCTGGAAAGCATACCTGGGCGGTAGGTACTTAACGATATGGGGATACCTAGACAGTAGTAGGTATTCAACGATAAAAGGGATACTTGGTCAGTCACAAGTATCAATACTCTGGGGACAACTCGAATAGGTCAAGTGTCAAGAAAAAGGGAGTATCCGAACGGTGGCCGGTACTCAAAGACAATGGGGATACCTAAACAGCAGTAGGTATTCGACGATAAAAGGGATACTTGGTTAGTCACAAGTATCAATACTCTGGGGACAACTCGAATATGTCAAGTGTCAAGAAAAATGGAGTATCTGAACGGTGGCCGGTACTCAAAGACAATGGGGATACCTAGACAGCAGTAGGTTCCCAAACTCAAAGGACGACTCAAATAGGTTGAGTGTCAATAAGGGAGTACCTGGACAGTGGTAGGTACTTTAAGGCAAATGGGGATAGAGATATGCTTACCTTGCAATATCTCTGATCTCTAAGAGTATGTTTGCTATTTGCACAATATGCACACATGATTGTATACGCTATGAGTTCAAATGAGATTCATGCATGATGATTTTGTTAGTTTTGCATCTTTTGATTTCCACTGGGGAAGATTTTGAAAGACAACATTCATTTAGAATGTAGATGTCTTGAGCATGCCAGATGAGGGACTTTCAGTCTAAAAGGACTTTCCGCTCACTCTCATGGAAAAGGCTATCCTGACCATTGATGCAGGATTTATAAGGACCACACCATCTCACTGTCATCATGTCAGCAGGGGTCCGAGTATTCTCGCAAATAGTACGACTTTACCAATGTGAGAGGTCTTTGTTGAAATTTACCAATGTGAGAGGTCTTTGTTGAAACTATGATGAAGTCTTGGTCAGCGGCTCATCGAAGGGGACCATCAAGGTCAAGGCTTATGAATGGAGTGCCGCACGATCGTCTCTGGGTTTGCAAGTCAAGAATCCTGCGAAAAGAGATAGAGTAATCTTGCTCGTACTTCTTCGAGCGATGTTTATAAACATATGAAATCCTACGTTAATTGAAGTGCCCCTAGTGTGAAGAGACTTTTACAATGGGATGTAACGTAGACTTGGCTCACATGTAAGAGGGTGAGAGTTGGTGACTGTCTTGGCATTTGTCACTAGTCTTTCTTGTCAGATGGAGGTTCTATGGACCACAACAACAACTTTTCTTGGCTGTATTTTTGACTGGGGGGCATTGGCCTTGCTTTTACTAGGCACATTGCTTTTTTCATGCCCCTATTTCTATTCCAGTTATTCTTTTATGGGCATTGACCTTGCTCTTACCAGGTACACTGCTTTTTTATGCCTCTGTTTTTTCATTCTTGTCGCTAGAGGAGCTAGCCTAGGCAAGTTCAATCACGACACTGTTGTTAGACTCTTGAGTCTTCGTCTTCAGCTAGCGCTCCGAGCTATGCTGTTTAAATGGTAGTAACTTCTATTTTTTCTCAATGTGAGGGTAAAATTACAGACTCACTTGAGTTGTACAATGAATACAAGTGCGTAGAGAAAGAATTGCTCTTCGTCATTCTAGGGCACTTAAATTAATGCGAGTGTTCATATGCAATAAAGACACCCGAAGATTGATGCAAGTACGAGCAAGAAAATTTCTATCTCTCTTCTCACCTTGTGATGCTGCTTTGCCTCCGCTCTGCTCCAATGTGGGGTGGTTCTTGACAGGGGTATGAGAGAAGCTTCACTGGTGTATGGGGCTCAATGGGGTGAGCGATGGAATGCCTCTCACTATTTTGGTTATCGTACAATTCGTGAGAGAACTCTTTACCCTGCAGCCATGGAATCTTCTGCACTCATCTCACAAGTGTATAGATGGGGGGGATTGTGTGTAGGATATGGCTTGCCTGTCATCATTCTGACGCGCCTCATCCAGCATGCTCAATTAATCTTGTATTCTTCACTTAGCTGTCTATTCTGATAATCCTTAGTGGAATTAGTGACTTAGACAGGCAAAATCATCATGCATAATTCATCTAGAAGTGACATGCAACATTTTGAATATGATAGAGTTTGAACTTTTCAAAACAAGTGAATGGTTTTGGCTCAAAAAGACCTTCTTGGTAGCTTTAAGGGTCAACAGAATAGTATTGTTAAGTTTTGAACATCAAAAGGGTTATTCACAAAGGGGTGTCGATGGTTGTCCCTATTGATTAGGGATATGACACGTGAATGATCAGCCAAGGATTAGGGATTTGATCGGGCGTCTCTGCTTTTGCCCCTGTCATTGATTTGTTATCATTGTTTTTGACAGTCAAGTGATCCTACAACAAACAAGAGGGAATGTATTAGTCATGAACTCTTTCAAGAGTCGAATAACTGGAGTCGATACAACTTTACCCTTCACTGATTTGCAGATGATTGGGTGAACCTGAGAAGGGGACACGAAGTCCTATGTCCTTTGCTTCGTTAGGTTCAATTATTCTCTGAATTGGCTCCTGGATGACATGTCTTTTTACATGAAGCCAGGCGAATTTGATGTGGGTCATTTCCATGTACTAGCTTGGCCAATATTGATTTGCCAAACCTAACCATCAAGTTTGGCTCTTGAATCCTGATGCTTCCTGCCAATAGGGGGAATATGTCAAAAGTGAATTCAAAGAGGGGGGAGTATTGGAAACGATACCAAATTACTCCTCTCCAAAGTCTGTATTTGCTGACTCCTAGGGATATTTGAATATCGATGACAGCCTTTTTGTCTCGGCACAATTTGACATTTCTTTCGATTGGCCTTCCTCACTCATGGCCATGATGGTTGTCGATTTATCTTCAACGCCTTCTTTTTGTGGAATTTTTCTTCTGTCTTTGACTATGGCAGTATTGAGCAAAGTCATGTACCTCAAGCTTCTATGGAATCTGAGATAAAAAATCTCAAGCTTTCTGATGGCAATTACTCCTTGGAAGAATATGCGTCTAGAGTGAAGTTTCTAGATTCCAAAGTCATTGTCCAGGGTGTGGGGCTATAGATCGCCTTGACTGTTTGGATTTTCTCCCTGTTGACAGTAATCACTTTAAAGGAAGAGAAGGAACTTCTTCCTTATGTTTCTGGGCTCGTCAAAGTTGAAATTGTAACATCTAGCTGTTTGGGTGCGTCGTGCGACAAAATAGTCATTTGGCTTAAGATGGAGCTGGGCAGGAGCGAGGCATGTCATGGATGCTTCGATTCAACTGTATACCTGTACCTATTATGTCTCACCTTTTGTATCCTGAAAATAGAATAGAGGGGTTATCATTTCCAAAATTATATTCAGAGAATAAGACTCACCCTTTTGAAATGGGATGCTTCTTTCTGTTTGCCCCCGTTTTCTTGGCAAGGTGTCTTCGAATTTGGCGAGTTCACATGATGTGCTTGCTTCAAATGCCCCTTGTTACACTAAGTCAAAGGGGGTGGGTATGATCTTCTGAGACATGAAGTGAGTGTGTTAGAAAGACAAACATGATTTAATAATCTTGTTTTGACAAAAGCTTTTGGCAATAAAACATTTTTTGTTTTCAAAAGTATATATCTTTGGGGGGAAGAAAGCATGAGGAAGTCCAGCCCTCAGTATTCTTCTTGGATGATAATTTTTTCATGGTTGGATAGCATCATCGGGCTGGTTTGGGATACCGCCTCATGCTCTCAAAATATTTTCAACTTTATTTAATAGGTGGATTTACATTTTGGAAGAGTGATTTCAAAAGTTAGTTCCTCAAGCGGAACTGATGTTGAAAATAAAAACAAGCCAGACTTTAAGAAAGATGTACAAGTTCCCACGTAGGGGAATACAAAAGGAAATTAAAAAGGGCTCTACTCGAGCGGGCTTGCACCCATTTCCCCTTACGGTCCTTCATTGATGGTGTCCACGAAAAGGCTTCCAAACATGGTGGTCATGTCATATGGCCCTTCTTTCTCTGTTGCTAAGGGTGGCACTTCATTGCCTGAATAATACCCGGCCTTTACCAGCCCTTGATGAATGTCAGCGATATGTGCTTCGACATTTATGCTCTGACTGTCTTCAGAACTGAATACCGCATTTACTTTGTCGATGTGATCAGGGAGCGAATTGCTCTGGAATGAAAAAGCTTTAGTGTCTAACAAGTTCTGGATTCGACTCTTGAGGGCGAAGCATTCATCCGTTGAGTGCCCCACTTCTCCCATGTGATAGTCGCATTTTTTGGACGGGTCATAGCTGGAGAAGCTTTCGGCATTTTGTCGCTTTGGTTCAGTCGAAAGGAGATTCTTATTCCGGAGGATTGCCAAAATCTGTGATGGAGATCCGGGAAGTGAAGTGAATTGTCTCCTGTTGTTGTAGTGTTGGGGCGGTTGACGGCTGGTGGTCTGTTGTTGTCCTGCACTTGTCTGAATTGTTGGAGAATGATTGTAGATCGCATTGACATCTACCAGGGGTTCTTTATCTTTCTTCATGCTGAATCTGCCCGTGGATGCAGGTTCAGTGAACCAACCATCCCTCAACCCTATCTCAATTTGCTCCCCTACTGGAATGAGTTGATTAAATGATTCGGCGATCGTGGTTACCATTCGATTGCGGTACTCGTAAGGGAGGGTCTTGATAAACATCTTTCTTAGCTCGAAATCGGTTGGTTCAGGACTGATTTGGGCGGCTAGATTCCTCCATTGGATAGTATATTCTTTGAACGATTCGTGCTCTTTCTTTTCGGTACGCTCAAGATCCTCACGAGAAGGGCTAATGTCCATTATGAACTTATACTGCTTGAGGAATGCCTCACTCACTTCACTCCATGTTTTGAGGAGATTCATGTTCTTTGTAATGTACCACCTCAGGGCAGGGCCTATTAGACTTGATTAGAACAACTGGATCATTAATGGTGCATTATTAACGTATTGGGTCATTCGAACCAAGTACATTTGCAAATGAGCCCTAGGGCAGGTCGTGCCATCGTACTTCTCAAACTCAGGCATTTTGAATTTTTCCGGCATTTTGACATTGGAATAAATGGAGAGGTCCGTCAAAGTAGGATCTTGGAGGCCTTGCAGTTGTTTCAGCTTCTCCTCAAGCTTTTCGAGGTGTTTGTCATGCTCAGTTTTAGACAAACTGTCTGGCCTAGCTTTCTCGATCATGGTTGGGTGCGGATCATCCTCCAATTCGGGCATGTTATCGTCGGTATCTCCACCTTGATCACCCCTAGTAGATGATTGTGGCAACAATACCTCGATTGAGGCCGGGGCGGGAGTAAGTTTGCCCTGGATGGAGTCTATCTGCTTTGATAGTTGTTGAAGCACATTGAAGACTTGTTTCATTTCGTTTTCCATGACCGCAACACGGCTTGGTACATTCTCTTCGGCCATTCTTGCTCTTGCTTTTGAGCGAGTCTGGATCGGCGAACGTGATTACCTAGCCATGAATAAACAAGCATGTGTGAAGACAAGGCGTAGATAGGGAGTCTGTCCATGATGACACGACCTAATCCTACTCTTTTTGTTTATTCATGAAAAGGTAGAGGATTTCCTAAGCATGAATTGAAAAATGGCATGTGACATGCTAGCATGGGCTAAAAAGCTATTCAATTCGAAAGGCGAAGAAAGCATGAATTGTAACAAATTTTAAAAAAGACTTCTATCCCTTTTTGAGGCAAATGAAAAATCTTGCGAATTTTTTTTTTTTAACATGCTTAAGAATAAAAACACCAACTGAAAGTAATTTCTTTTGCAATTTTTTTTTAAAAAAAAAACTTTATGACAATTACTCCCAAATTTAGATGAGCGTGATATTAAATCCTACACTAATCATGGACTACTCAATATATACATGAAGGTAAGTAAATTGCAAAGTACACGAAATAAAAACTTACTTCACGCGAGAAAATTGATGGCAATCACATAGACATGCGCATGATATGTGCGGCTCGATTTCTAACTGAGAAGGTTTGTTGAAATTAAAAGGATATCCGCTCGTCGCAGTCTCGTGTTAGCAGCATACCCTCCTAACCTCGGCTAAGAAATTCGGGAAAAAGAAAGGTAACCTCTACATCGCAGTCTCGCGTTCGAGGTCGTATCTTTCTTAACACCATCCTAGAAATCCTATGGCGGCCCAGGTCCGGCGGCTGGGTTGTGTGTGCCATGTGTAGTGTTAAAACAGTAAAGCATGCACAACAATTTATAATCACAAGATAATCTATTTTAAGCAAAATTAAAATAAATTTCTAAGCTTTTGACCTGCATGAAGAAAAAAACCTACGTCAGTAAAGAATTTAAACAAGACAAAAATGGCCTAAGTCCTCAAAGTCCCCAGCAGAGTCGCCAAGCTGTCGCGACCTCTTTTTTTTTTTTTTGGCGCCCGCAATCGGGTACGTTCGCCTAAGGAGGCTAATGGCTCGGCTGAAATTAGTTATGCCCGGACTCTCCCAAGTCCACCAATTCACGACTTAATGGTTCAAGTTTTTAACCTGTAAATCAATTTTTAAAATTGAGTCGCCACTAATCGATTTGGGGGGGTTGATTAGAAACCTAAGTGAAGTATCGGGAGAAATACTCACTCCTGCGCAACAAGAGAAATTAGGATCGGGGACTTGATTACACTAGTTAATCACTAATGCCCTTTCGGTACCTAATCTTGTTTAAACCCTAAGGCTTTTTGGATGTTCGATGGATTTTCCATTTTTTTTTGGGAGGAAAAGCATTTTTTGAATCTTTTTTTCATTTTTGGACATAAAAGGGATTTTTTGGATTTTTTTGGTATTTTTTGGAAAAATACAAGTCTTTTTGGCTTTTTCATGAATTTTTGGCTTTTTTGGATTTTTGGCATTTTTTGGAAAATAAAATAGTTTTTAATATTTTTCAAAATATTTTTGGAAAATAAATTATTTTTGATTCTTTCGATTTTTTTTTAAAATAAAACATTTTTCAACATTTTTTAAAAAAATTTCGATTTTCTGGAAATTAAAACATTTTTGATTTTTTTTAAAAATAAACCATTTATTTATTATTATTAGAATATTATTTTATATTAAAATAATAAAACAAAATAAAACCGACCCGGGTCGGATCCGTGGGTTGGGTTCGACCCGGGCCGGCAACCCAAACGCGGACGCGGGCCCGACTCGGATTTTTCGCCCCTTTTTCTTTTCTTTTAAAAAATTAAAACGACGCCGTGGCCGGGCATTTGGGGACGCCCGGCCCGGCCCGACGACCCGGGTTCCTAGCGGAACCCTACCCGGGTCCGACCCGACTCCCAACCCGACTCGCAGCCGCCCCTCGAAACCCTACTCGGTTCGCAGCCCGGGTTCGATCCGATGACCCGAGGCCGCGACTCGAAAAGTTGCAAACCCTAGGGTTCTCGATTCGCGGCTCCGGCGGCGACAGCAACGGCGACGAGGGTAGTGACGAAGACGACAACGACGATTGGACTACGGGAGGGGTGATGGCGACGGTGACGGCACGATACTTGCTCGGCGGCGAGGGAGAAGACCGCGACGGCGAGACCCACGCGAATCCCTTCCCCTCCTGTGTCTCTTTCTCCCTCTCTATCTCTCTCTCTGCTTTCCCCTTCAGCGAGGCTCAGATCTGAGGCTGCGAACCCTCGGCCCCCCTGAAGTCTCTCAGTGGGGTGTCCAAGGGCTGCGACTCGATTTGGCTCCGTCTCTCTCTCTCTCTCCGGGATCTCTGTGCTCAGCCTCCACCCACTCGGATCTCTCCCCCTCGTCTCCGGCCGCGAGTTCTCGGATCTCAGCCTGCTCGTCCTCGGCCGCGAGTTCTCGGATCTCGGCCTGCTCATCCTCGGCCCCCCTTCTGAAGTCTCTCAGTGGGAGGTTTCGAAGATCTGCAGCCTTCGATCCTTATCGACGTCTGTGTGTGTGTCTCCGACGACGGAAATGGAGGCCTATTTATAGGCCGAGGGGTGGCCAGTCGATGGAGCTCGACCAGCAGCTTCCGTGGCCCTCGCCGGCTGAACCGGCGTCCCATCCGACGCCAGCTACCCCCTACTCCATGTCCCATCGCCGTCCGGTGCCGGCTGCTCCATGTGCATCGTTGTTCATTCCGTTTGCTCCGGCGTCGCGCCCTCCGGCGCGTGTGCTGCAACGGTGCGAGGAAGAAGAAGACCTGGCTAGGCCGGGCTGAGGCGGAAATGGGCCGAGGAGGCCCAGAGGAGGGGCTTTTTTCTGTTTTTTTCCATTTTTCTTGTTTTTTTCTTCTGTTTTTCGTTCATTATTATTTTTTATCCAAAAAAGATAAAATAAAGTAAAATAAAAATAAAAAAGTAAAACCTAATTAACTAAAAGGAAATTTTAGGCGTCAACAAACACGAAGCTATTACGTCTTTAAGAGTTTCTCCTTTAGATTGACAATAAATCCTAGAGAATGAATGATAAAATTAAACATTTTTAGATTCTTGTATATCTATACATCATTAAGTTTTTTGGCTATATGATACTCTTTTCAATAATATGAAACATAATCTCATAATCTTAAATCTACCATTTAATTGCAAATTTCAAATCTTTCATATTGGAAGATAGTATTTGTTCTTTAATGCCACCTTGTCACTATATATCTAGCTAATCATATCGATTATAGTAATCCCGAAGATTGACCCTCTCACACGAGTGTTCTGTACATTGGATTGGATGCATCATTTAACAGTGATGCGTGGAGACATGAGTAAATTTTAAGTGAGAGATTTCAACATTCAAATGCAAAGTTTGTGGATTGACTACAACATGTAATCCATTCAACCCAAAGTACAAACAATCCAAACCAGACATTTGGTTCTCTTATATACGGAAATAATAAACATATAGGCATGATGCAAAAGTTGGGCACTATTGAATAGCTGTCAAAGCTTGCAGAAATACCATGAAGACAGTTATCCACCCAGATAGAAGCCATGGGTTAATATCTTTCAATCGATTCTATTTAACTCAATAGATAAAGAGGTAACTTTCACTTCGCTTTTTCTCTTCAATGAATGCCCGCCTAACATAAAATGTTCATGGCAGGCATAAATTATAACTCTCCAAAAAGGGTGGAGCCTAAGAGCTTTAGTCGAAAAGCACATATGCATTGCTTCTCACACTGATGCCTCCTGCTGCTTCAAGCATTAGAGGTCCACCCACAAGAGCAACATGAACATTACCACCGCAAGTTCACAAACAAACGTTCATTCTGAATCTGAGATTTCATCTTCATGCTTGTCCAAGTATGTAGACCAGGGCCCGCTTTCTTGCAGCCAAAACACAAGCCGTGCCCCTACTTGCTGTCGCCAAAAAAAAATATTAACTTGATTTCATTCCGATGTTCCTATAATATGGCCATAACTAATGTGATGTTTTGATAGCTCTGTAGGGTAAAAGTAATAAGTACGATACTTGCATCATGCTAAAACACAGGCCGAAGCAATATTTGTGTACCTTAAGAGGCTATGGTATGCATGAGAACCATGAATGCTCTACAATATCTTGATATACTAAATACCATGATAGCATCTATCATCATGAACATGTACGTACTAATTCTCACTCAGTAACTCTGACCATCATAAGAAGATAATTATTTTTTTTGTATTTGTCTAGCCACTAAGATTCATCTTTTTCGCACTTTGACCTCCCAATTGATCTAAATTAATAGGAAAACCTAATACCATAGTAATTTTCTTTTTCCATTAAAAAAAAACCCTTCTTTGAAGCATAAATTTGCACGTTTCCAACCATCGAAACAAACATGAAACGGTCCATTAGAGAGGCACGACCGCAATGTACCAACACCAGTCATATTTGAACTTAAGAGTAGGTTGTAAAAGTGGAAATTTAGTAAGGAGCATCAACAGGATTAATTCGGTTCCACCACCTAGTCCATGAGATAAATTTGTTACTGACACTAGCAGGTTTATCAAACAATGATACAGAAAGGAAAGACTATGGGCAACAATAAGTTTCCAAACATCCAAACTGCAAATGGACATGATAAGAAGCTCCAAGAAAATAGTTTTCAGAGTATACAATTTATGGCATGGCAATGAATTGATCATTAACTCGATTGTATGTCGGTGTGAAAAATTCTTAACAAGGGGGAACTGCAGTATGGGGAATGCTGCAAATCTTCTCATTCAGTGTAAGATAGAGCGCTAGATGTGTAATTTCACTGGGTTAGTGTTTTAGGAGGGAGAATGAGACAACTAAGCAGAAGTGTTCTCACAAAATAGAAGCAAAAGTGGCACTACTAACCCATTAGGGTCATCAAATGCACATTTCTTAACATACATAAAAGTACAAGGCTCCTAACTGTCAAGATATTTAGGAACTTTTGAAGTTATGGTAAGTCATAAAGTAAAACATCCTATAAGATTGTAGCATGAAATGGCATGTAAATGCGCATAGGAGGAAAAACTGAGCTGCTACTCCTCGTGCTGATGAGGAGAGCAAATACTGACAAATAGGAAGAACAAAAGAACAAATGTCTATACAAGAGGTTGAACACTCTTCCTCTTAAGATTTTGGAAAGCCCAGAACAGGTCCGGACTAGTTGACAAGTTCATTGGGTTACCAATTGACAGTACACCTGATCACTTGTTCAACAGGGTCAACAACACCAGTTCTTGACCGCTATTGTTTCTGCTGTGAAACCAGACTCGAACGAAAAGCACAATATCCTCATTTTTTTCTTTTCATTTTGCCACTAATGTCTTAAATAGTGAATTAACATGTATTGGAACACATAGAACTCAGGAGCATCGCATACTTATCACAAGTAAGGAATCAATATGCAAGCTTTGAATGCACAAGTTACCTTCAGTTGGTACAATTCCCAGTTTATTGCAGAAGTGGGTGCACTAATGGAAGGTCATTGGCCTGCGAGATCATCATCCAGGCATCTCCCAAGTTTTCACGAGCACATTCATCTTATTTAGCAGCATAACAATTCGATGTTCCTATTTCCAACAAAATATATTAGCCACATCTGCAAAGAAGGGCTTTAAAATATGACATGCCAGGATCTTACTTTATACAGAGCCAAATCCAAACAATAGTAATTAGGAGAGATGCACAACAAGATCGCTTCCAAAGGCCTTCTTTGCTTCACATTGCTTGAATCATTCACAAATCACCTCACCACTGCTATACCGTTTGTAACATCTAAAAAAGACTATTTGGAAGGAGGTATAATATGTAAATCCAATTTCATGATTCCATTAGATGAAGCCAATTCAGAGGCATCCTATAGATTCATACAAAGAAACAAAGCAGTTGTACTCTGCACATGTAGATCTCTGGAGAAAATTGTAGTTTCAGATTAAAGGTATATAACTCATTGAAGGACAGTGAAATGGAAACATATCCGGTAGATGGTGAAATAGACATAGGAAGAAATTGTGGCAATAAATTCATATCAAGAATTTTTTTTTTTATCAATAGTAAAAAAGGCATCTTGGCAGCTTCCTTGAAAGTGTAATGACTAAATTATTTCCTAATCTAGAGAAATGAGATACTGTTTTTCCATACACAATAATCATAAGCTAAACAAAAAGCCCAATCCGACAAGATCACCCAACTTAAGTTCCAATTACATTGTCAAGTAATCAACCTGAGATCAAATACGAAACACTAAAATGTTAGGAAAAGGGCAAGTGAAAAATCACTTACTACAAAACCCAGATGACAACACCCCACCCCAAAAGGTTTCCTTTTTCTTTTTCTCCTTCTCGCATTATAGTCTCAAAGTTCTGGCTAATCAAGCAAGGAAATGAAAAATATTTGTAAAATTTTTATGGTAATAGGAAAATGGATAGTAAAATCTACAGACAAACTCAAATAATTGATGAGTTGGGTAACACCAAAAGCACAAGCTTTTAAGTAAAGGATTGCAATGTTCTCACAAACCAATTTTGAACCAGGGCAATCATACTCAAACTCCTGTTATGCATACAAAGAGATCGAGAATTTTGCATTTGGTACAAATATTAGCCATGAGGACCAGACTTGAAAGGAGGGAAGAAGCAATCACTTCAAATAACAGATAACAGTAATGTTTTGTCCCATAATTCATATTTCTCCCGTAGAGATGGCGTGTGTAAGAACACTTATGCATGGAAAACTAGATATAGCATTGAAGAATCTACAATAAAAGAGCAATAAACAACACATTCAGGTAAGACTTCTATGCAAGAGCAAGATTCTATTACATTTCACATTTCTAATTCTTTTGCTAATACCTATGTTCCATCTGTTGAAATTCCTCCGCCACTATCCTTTGTGGATATTCACTGTCCCCAAATCCTCCAAATTGCAGTAATTCTCCAGCGCAATAATGTATGTAAGGCATCTCGCTAATGTGACTGACAGAACACATCAAGGCAGAAAAGCGCAAGAAATTACAATTGATCTTTCAAAAAGTGAGAACCTTCCAATCCAATGAGAAATGACAATCAACCCATTAATTTTAACCCTTGTTGTCATGTGGATAGCTAAAATAGTGATGGACCAACAAAAACCACGGTTGACACCCAACAGGCCACCCTACCTTGAGTCAACCTTATCTAGTTGAAGTGCTCTAAGTATTTATGGGGATGGTAACAAGATGACATGAAATGAAGAACTAACCCACAAACCAGGAGTCATTTACAATCGCATATCATTAGTTTAGGAACTAATTTAGTCACATTGGATTAAAGCAGATCCAGCTGCTAGAAAACAGTACCAAGTTGACAGCATATCATTTTGCATTTAAAGCATGACCAGTTCCATTAAACCACAGTATTAGAATTCTCTGGCACACAAATGGATAGCACAACACAGTGGAGTCCTACCAAAATAGTTGCTAAAGTATATGAAAGCAATACTAAACTGAACATATTTCGTAGAATCCAAAGAATAGTAAACTGACGAACTTTCTCTCTTTGAAGCAATTACAAGGAGATTGTCCACGACCTCTGCCAATTGAAGCGATGAAGCAACACCTTCGAGTCCTCTGTGACTGTCACTAGCCAACACTTCTCTGGTTTCCACTCCGTCATCTTCACCTACCAATCAGAAATCAAGCAAACTTCACAAAACCGATCCAGACCAATCAAGTTGACCGCCCATTAGGTCACAGAAGAACACTGGGAGCTAAACCTGAGAAGCCAGTGGTTTTTCAAACTGAAGCTAAAATGGAAGCACAACACACTATGGTCCTTTTCCAATTTCCATAGCTAAAGCTCTGCGAGCAGCCAAAAACATAGCACCAACACTATAACAAATCACAGGGATGCAAGCTAAAAGAGGGCTTGTGAAGGTTAGAGTTCAAAGAACCCAAAGGAAACGTGGCTTGACAACATGCAAATAACTTTTACCATTCCAAGGATGCATTGTCAGGGTTCGGAGAAGTTCAAGAAATGTGGAGCTCCTCATCCTTCTATGATTTCAATTCCTTTTAGAAGTGCCTTCTGAAAGCTCTCTGGGATGCTACAGCATTTACATCAACCGGTGGAATTGTATTCGAATCCTGCCAGTGAGTCAGACGAAATCAATCCAATAACTAAAATCAACGGACTGCTAATAATACTCCAAAGTTTATGGAACTCCGTTTGTCAGACTTGATATTCTTTTTGAACTCTTTGGATCCAACTACTGGGGCTTCTAACGTCATCAACCACAAAAGCTTTGATCAAATTAGCATAGTGTATTCAACTGAAGATGCTTTCTTTTGTGGGACATACTATGACTATTTTCCTTATCATTATGTGCTATTGATGCGTTAGAATTAATGCAAGACAGTTTTCAAATGGCATATAGGATACTGAAAAGTTTCCTCAGGAAACTTAAGGAAATGCTTCCTGTGTTTTTCTTTTAAGCAAGTGCACTAACAAGAGCATATGCACAATATACGCAATCATTTTAGAGCACGTCAGATTATGTCAAAAGACATTCTAGTTAATGTATTGCCTGACTCAATAGTTCAAGTATATGACAGATGGCTTTACCCACTCTACAAACATCAAGATGCATTCTTTGGGAGGCTTGGAGTAGGTATACCCTGGATTCAAACTAAATGAACATGGATCCATGGTCAGAAAAATTCGAATTGTAATTTTCTCGATTGATCCAAATATTTCAAGATGTTTTTGCTTCTACCCTGTTTGCTAGTTCACTCACGACCACACCACTAGGCGAAGAGCTTATGCTTGCATTGAGCACTTCTAAATTAATATGATTATCTTAATCTCCTAATGAAGACAGTTCTGTAAGATAAAACAGGTGGAACACAATGGTTGGACAAATTTTATCCCAAGTCAGAAGCATATGCATACTAAGGGATGCCATATCAACATGCTTCTTTTGCATTGTAAATTCACTCTTAAGTGTACTTAGAAATATGCAGTCATAAACTGCATGATGAGCGTAGAGCAAACTAAAACCTCACATTAGAAGGATTGCCATATAGGGTCCTTCATTTAGCATTTTCTTCGACCTATACAATGATTTTTGGCATGCTATCAAAAACCTATACACATCAGTTTTTCAGCACTTCCAGCGTTCCAAAATCAATCAGATGTCGAGAATCTCTATTTTTCTGCATAGGATGAAGGATCTTACTTGAAAACTAATGTCAAATGATGCACTTTGAAAGCCTTATCATCTATTTCCGCTACTGACATGATAAGTAGAACCATTTTGCCAAAGCACACATTAACTTCCATGAACATCTCCCCCCGGATTCCTTGAATTCAAGTAAGAAAACAATGGTGACACTATCAACCGGGAAATAATAATGACAAGATCATAAATCTTGAAAGATATTGCAAGCAGGAAATTTAAATTGAAATTGCGCAGTATATCTCAAAAGAGCATAGGTCAATTACCTGCTTTATGTACCTTCATTAGAAAATGTGGATCCCTCATCCAAGTCATTCAATCCCTAGTCGTCCCTATAGTATACATATGATACGCTTTTGTTGGCACTTGTAATCTCATAATGTCGATAAATCCGAGTTTTAGACAATTCTGGAATTGTTTTGAGTGACTTGCATCCAATGATATTCAATTCTTCCAAAGACTCCAACCTATCAAGGCCCTGAATTTCGACCAAGTTTTCACATTCTCTAGCTTCTAATATCTTCAGAGGTTTTGGAAGGAGTAGCCTTTCAATTGAAGTGCATCGAGAGATATTTAGACTTTCTAAATACTCCAAACTATCAAGCCCTTGAATTTTGGTTAAGTTTTTGCAACACCAAGCCTCTAATTTTTTCAGCATCCCGAATTTTGGAAGGTCTAGCCTTTCCATTGAAGTGCACCATGTGATACCTAGCCCTTCCAAATACTTCGACCCATCAAGGCCTTGAATTTCAGCTAAGTTTACGCAATCTCCAGCTTGTAATTCCTTTAGCCTCCCGGATTTTGGAAGGTCTAGCCTTTCAATTAAAGTGCACTTGTTGATATCTAAACTTTCCAAATACTCTGACCTATCAAGGCCTTCAATTTCGGCTAAGTTTTCGCAACTTGTAGCTCTTAATTCCTTCAACCTCCCAAATTTTGGAAGGTCTAACCTTTCAATTGAAGCGCATCCTTTGATATATAGCCTTTCCAAGTACTCCAACCTATCGAGGCCTTGAATTTCGGCTAATTTGTGGCATTTCCTAACATCCAATTCCTTCAGACCCTCGAGTTTTGGAAAGTCCAGCCGTTTGATTGAATCGCAGAAATCGATATACAAGCCTTCCAAATATATCAATTTGTCAAGAGCTCGAACTTCAAGTAGATTCTCACAACGGTAGACATTTAATCTCCTTAGATGGACAAACTGTGAAACGTCCAGTGTTTCGAGAGATTCACAACAAAAGACTTTCAATAATTCGAACTTGAAGGGCGTGTTTAGGGATTGTGGTGATTTCAATTCTTCAATGTCCGTCAGTTGGGAGCAGTCTGAACTCTTTAATTGCGTTGATGGAAGCTCCTGGATGCACTGGAGAAATTTGCAACCCTCAACATGTAGAGTCTTGAGATGGGGTAGGTGGGAAAGCGAAGGCAATTTGCGACTTCGACAGGTGACGGCCAAATATGTTAAGCCGGAAGGAAGGTCCGGCAGCGATTGGAGCTTCGTGCAGTAAAGAAATTTAAGGCATTGCAGGGAAGAAAGATTACACATACTTTCTACCTTAATCTCTTCCAAATATTTGCAACCCCAAGCACCTAACTGTCGAAGCTTTCTTAGACTCCCAATACCACTGGGTAATTCTTCTATAAGACTGTCAGAAATGTATAGAATCTCTAGATTCTCCAAAGAACCTATGCTATTTGGTAATGCAGAAAGGGATGTAGTATCGAATAGATTGAGTTGCTGCAGTGCTTTTAATTTACCTATTTTTGCCGGCAGCTCCTCGAGGTACCGACACGAACTCAAGTCCAAGCGAAGGAGGCCCTCCATGTCTTCAATGGAAGCGTCAATTCGCTTCAGTCTCTCACACCTATGGAGGATGAGAACCTCTAACTTCTTAAAAGCTGAGAGGAAGTTTGTATCTTCCAAGCATTCACAATCTGAAAGGTCCAGATATTTGAGCTTCTCTGCCATCTGGTAAAAAAGAATAATAATAATGATTGTCGAGGGGTGAGTCTAGAGTGATTATGATTCAAAAGAAAGCATAAAAAGGGAGGAAAAAAAGAAGACTTTAGTTCTCACCATGAAAAAATTCCATCCTTCCCATTTCTCATTTATTTTCTCCCTAAAACTCAATTCGAGTACAGCTAATTCCTTCACGCAAAAATTGTTTACTTCAAAACTCGGGGGACAATTCGGGAAACACCAGTGATATCTATTGTCCCACTGAAGCCATCTTAACTCCTCCATTGAGTCCTCAAAATCTCCACTAAGATGTGCCCCTTTGATGGAAAGGAATCTTAGACTCGTCAATTCTTTGAATTGTTCTGCTGTGTAATTGTTGCCATCGAGGCCTTCTGAGTTGCCTTTACTTAGATCAATGGCCACAATCTTGTCTGTTCCCTGCAAGCAAGAATCAACATTTATTAATACTAAATCCAACTAAAGTAATCTAATATTATTTGTTCATATCGCGATTGACTTGCATTAATGTGTTCAAGAGACCAGCAATGCGAAGATATGATTTTTCTTTTTACGCCAATAAACAATATTTATAAAGGCTAACAAAGTGAAAGATGTCAACTTCCATTTTGAAATTTGGCCATATACATTCGGATCTCAAAAAGAATTATGATGTCATGATTCATTCAAAGTAAAAACTTTACAACTTGTAATTTTCTTCTTTCCCATACTGTAGCTTCATCATACTAGTCAAGACAAGCGTGCAATGCAAGGAATTTAAGCAAATTGCATTGTGCAAAATCAAAAGTTGATTTTTAATGGAAATATTTTTTCTCTATGTAAATTTCTCATTAATTTTTTGTGTATATTACTCGACTGTGCTACTTAATTAAAAAAAAAAAACACATACTCTTATTTTCCATTGGAGTAATAACTAATTACAAGAAACTGAATATTGTGACAATAGTTATATTAATATATTATGTACTTATTATTTACTAGTAGTAACTTGAAATATTCTTAATTAATTATTTTCTAATCATAAATAACTAAGACAATAATATTAGTTATGTTAATATTCTCTACAACTTATTATTTTATCGTAAATTTTAGTTTAGCAATAGATTACAATTTGATATATTCATAATCATAAATAACTTATTAGCTATATTAATAATCTCTAAACTTACGATTTTATCATAAATTTTAGTTTAAATATAAATTAAAATTTGATATAATCATAATCATAAATAACCGAGTTACTCAAATATAATAAAAATATTTAAAAAATTAATTGTGGAAAGTGCAAAGCATTTTTAGAAATAAGAAAATTGAAGCTATTTTTGGCTACAAGCCTACATGGAATAGCTATTCCTTGGCCCCGACAGGAATAACTACTCCTGATTTTAAGAGTATAGTAATTTCTACTCTGTTTTTTAATCAAATGAAGGAATAATTGCTTCATCAAAATAGAATGGAAATAGAATAGTTATTCCTGAGAACCAAATTGTAGCAAGCTTTCACAAATAAAATAATAATAATAATTATGCATAAGAAGTCAAGAAGTAACACAAAAAGTTCATGGACTTCCACATGTCATTTTCTTGGAACCAGAAATTTTGCTATTGTACTTCACAATGTTGTACAATTTTTCATGGATACTCATAAGTGAACAACATAATAGTTTGGGAAGGATTTAGATCTCAACACTCAAAAGGAATCCATGAAAAAGAAAGAAATCTTCAACATAAGTAATCTACTCAGATCAGTCATTGCTCCCAAAGAAAAGCTCAAGTGACTATTATTAATCGACTCTAAGATTAACAGTTGGTTGTAGGTCACAAAAAAACAAATAACAGATAATTAAAAATGATTTGGAGATTCACTCCTTTAAGAATATGTGGCTAACATGTTACTATTATTATGGTACCCCAAAAATTATTATGCTAACAGGATCATGGAATTCACAAATAAAATAATAATAATTATTATGCATAAGAAGTCAAGAAGTAATACAAAAAGTTCATGGACTTCCACATGTCATTTTCTTGGAACCAGAAATTTTGCTATTGTACTTCACAATGTTGTACAATTTTTCATGGATACTCATACGTGAACAACATAATAGTTTGGGAAGGATTTAGATCTCAACACTCAAAAGGAATCCATGAAAAAGAAAGAAATCTTCAACATAAGTAATCTACTCAGATCAATCATTGATCCCAAAGAAAAGCTCAAGTGACTATTATTAATCGACTCTAAGATTAACAGTTGGTTGTAGGTCAAAAAAAACAAATAACAGATAATTAAAAATGATTTGGAGATTCACTCCTTTAAGAATATGTGGCTAATCTACTCAGATCAATCATTGCTCCCAAAGAAAAGCTCAAGTGACTATTATTAATCGACTCTAAGATTAACAGTTGGTTGTAGGTAAAAAAAAAGCAAATAACAGATAATTAAAAATGATTTGGAGATTCACTCCTTTAAGAATATGTGGCTAACATGTTACTATTATTATGGTACCCCAAAAACTATTATGCTAACAGGATCCCCCCTGCAAAAATATTACCAATCTATGTTCAAGACTTCTTTGTGTGGTGTGTAACTCTTTTCAACTTAAAAAAAAAAATCGATAGCTAGGGTGTGGCCGAATCCCGAAAATAAGCCAACCTTTTGTACTCGGACAAAAGTCGCAGAACCTTTCAAACATCTATCAAGCCTAACCTTCAGCATCTACGACAAAGATAACATAACCTTTCAAACGCAATAAAAATAGCCCAACTATTTAACCGTAGAACAAAATTGACACCTAGTACAAATTTCATCTATTATAGTTGTTAAATCGCCACGGATGCCCTACATTGTTCATTGTGCTAACGTACACAGTGACTAATGTCAACCCACACCAAAAAGGATGTTGTGTTTTACTTTATAATCATGTTAACAATTTGTTACAAAATTCCTGGCTTTTTGTAAAGAAAAAAAAATGTTTTAGTCATAATTAACATGGTTCATTGTGCATATCCGCACAATGAGCTATGTAGAATGACTCGAGATGATTTAAAGTGAAAATAGGCAGAATTGATGGCGGGCGTCATTTTTGTCCCATGAGTAAAAAGGATGAGTTTGAAAGGTAATGTCATCTTCATTCGACATTCAAAATGCTGGGTCCTTTTAGGATTTTTTTCGACTTGTGTAATATTTATCCCGATTGCAAAAAGTCGTACTCCTTTTATTTGGCTGTGCACTCATTAATATCCAACGAGTGAGTTATGAGTGTGTTTCAATTATGCTTTAAATGTCTTCTATTTTTTGGTTTATTTAGTAAGTCGTGCTAGTGCTTTTGTCCTTGCTTCACACTTGGCAAGCATTTTTGTCATAAACACTTCAACAGAGGAGAGTATTGGGTGACCTCTCACGTCGCTTTGCCATGTTATAGGACGTCTTGTACAAGCAATCTTTCTACAATGCACTTCAGCTGCAACACTTGAGAAGAAGGATGTGGAGGAAATTCTTCATTTCCTTGATAGATCTCAAGTGGCATTTCGATCGAGCTTACGCTGGAGGGTCCTTCTAAAGGTTCGGCATAATTGTAAAAGGAAGAGGCTGAGAGTTGTGAGTGGCTAACCCAGCCTCCTTCGTCCCTTGGGACCAACAAGGGGTAGCAGTACTTTTTCAAAATAAAGAAGGATATTTGGCATTTGTTTTTCAATCGGAAGTGGTGCATATTGCGGTTCTTTCAGCTGCTTGTACTTTATATATATATGAAAATAACTTCGGATGTTTTCATTCAATGTTGGAATAAACTGAAAAGAAGAACTTATATCATTTTTAGCAGAAACACTCTGATTTCAACTTATGATAGTAACATGGATGAAGAGCGAGATGGAATCGTACAAAAATACTGAAATAATTATATAGACAATGTACATTTTTAGTTGTAAAATTTAGCTATACCATTATGTTTGTATATAAAATATACAGCACATTCATTTTTTTGTTAGTTTAGTTTATTTTTTCATGTGGGACGAAAATAGACACTGACTTTGAATTTCTTAATATATGGATTGGTCTTGAGATTATACCATAGGTCGCACGTTGAGATTGCAAAAAGTGCTAGTCTTTTGAGCAACAACTTAAGTCAAACCAAATGATGGATTAAAGGTATTAGAGTCATAATTATGATTAATTTCACAATTACTTAATTATACAAAATAGAATTTTAGAGTATTTATCTCTTTACTTTTTTATGTAGAAAAAGTAAAACATTTCTCTTTCTAATGGCCACTGCATAAAAATACACTTAATGTCATATATATAATTTCTGTTAATATGTGTGTGTGTGTGTGTGTGTGTGTGTGTGTGTGTTATACATTATAAGAAACTTCTTTTCCTATCTAATTCGGTAAGCTTTAAATCAGACCTTGTGCTATGAATATTGTTAAATGGAATTCTTAACTTAATAAATAAGTATCCCATCTATTCTCCATTATGGATAGTGACTAAAATTTCATGAGAAATGCGGGCATCATTAGTCCTATTATATTAATTCTAACATATGATTTATATATCCCAAGTAGTTATGTTTTTACAGTAGCATAGTCAAGTTATTTATTGCATGTGTCAAGGAAGCAACTGAATCAATTATAGAAATTCAGAAATTCAGGAATTTTTTCTTCATAGAATACCCCTATCAAGTATCTAATAAATTTGAAAGTACCTCAATTCTTTGAGATGACTTCATAATTTACTAAGAAATATCTCAGATAAGTTATAGTACTTTTTAAGGGAGAGCAATCTCCTACTTTATAATCACGTCAATGAAACGACAATGAAATGACACAAGGATACTAATATTAGAAGGTTCTTCATTCACTAGAGCAAGCACTAAGTAGAGGACCAACATTACTTTAACAGTAGAATATGGATTAAGGGAACAAAAAAAGAGAAATAGTTACCTTGTTTCGCTTTAGCACTTTCAAGGCTTCCTCAGGGTCCCATAACCTGCTACGCTTTTGAGGCTCCCGAGGGTTTTCCTGGCGAACAATTGTCCTACCAAGATCTCTCAAGTGGTCATGCATTTCAAGTTGATGATCATCTCCAATTTTTATCAATGACATGAACCTCAATACTTCAATTCCCTCCTTAGGGAAAAAGTGACAGGCGTCCCACATGTAGGATGCGATTCTACTGTCAGTGCCAATGAAAAAGCAAGAAATATCCAAAAATATTTGTTTTTGTTCATTGTCTAATGCTTCATAACTTATCTTTAACGTTTCCTGCACTTCCTTACAAGGCATTATTTTTAACTTGTCTATTGTCCCTCTCCATAATTCCGGCTTTTCTCCACACAATAATGAACCTAAAACCTCAAGGGATAAGGGAAGCCCTCCAGTGAGGGATACAACTTCATGAGTGAGATCTTTAAAATCCTTTGAAGGAGAGTCCCTTCGAAATGCATGTTTGCTAAACAGAATCAAAGAGTGAACATCATCCATTTCCCTATGGTCATAGGTGTAGTCCACCCCAATTTGTTTAAGAATTTTCTTGTTTCTGGAGGTAATAATGATCTTGCTTCCTGGATAAAACCAATCATGATTACCAGCCAAATGCTTCAACTGAACAATATTGTCCACATCATCAAGAAGAATGAGGACCTTTTTACATTTAAACTTGGAGGAGATGAAGTTAGTCCCTTCATCCTGATCATGATTTTGATTCAATATATCATTGACTAACTTGTTTTGTAAGTAATGTATGCCATTACGCTTCCATGATTCCCTTACATCAGCAATGAAGCTACGATGCTCAAATTGATTGGAGAGCTTGTTGTAGATGACTTTAGCAAGAGTAGTCTTACCAATGCCTCCCATTCCGTGGATGCCAACAAATAGGGTGTCATGAGATTTATTATCATCCACAAATTCCATAACCTCCTTCACATGAACGTCAATTCCGACCAAATTCTTAGAAATGTCCAACTCAAACTTTTTTTTCAGTTCGTTCAACACTTTTCGGACGATCAATTTCACCAACTTTACTTCAGACCTGTCAAATGTGACATGAGTTCAAATATGTAGCAACAATAATTTTATATTGTTTATCTATGGAGAACATAATAAATTTGGGGATAGATTGAAAAACTTTAAATATCATTATTGTCATACCTCTATATATAATGATATATGCTAAGTGCTAAGTCTAAAGTGTGGTTGCTTCAAATGGGGTGCCCCATTTCACTGTTACTCCAACATAATTTATCAAGCCAGGAAAAACTTAAGGGTATCACTTATGAATTTAAATATTGTATATATTATGGATTTGAACCAAATTTTAAACTGGTTTTTTATTGAAGATATTAGGAATGACGTGGATGTGACTTTAAAAATTGTTTAGAGCATTTGAATAAACAAAAATCCTATAAGCCAGCCCAATATGAGAGTTAGCTATCAATCAATAAACAAGTCATAACTTTTGATGCAAGATGAATTCAGGTCCCGTAACACCAATCGGAAAAGTTGTTCAGATTGTGATATTGTGAACTACTTGAATGCAATTGAAGGGATTTCTTTTTGGTTGCGCAATTCTACAGGCTTGCAAGTTTAACTTGTGTCGTGAATTTAGAATCATTCTAGATAGGTGCTCTTATCAGTTTTCATTGCCTCTAGGGATGATTACAAGTTGTACTTTATTTTCCTTTTGAGTATCTATGTCCTATGACTTTAATGATCTAGTATTGAGTTTATAGGGAAGTAGAAGAATAATTTTTAACCAAAAAAGAACATTGCTTCAATATATGCAGATGCATGAGATAGAAATTACTTGTTGAAGATAGGAAATGCTTTGAAAATTATTTAAATAGACATATAATAAAAATAATCATTTTTTTGTGATCATCTTATATAACCAATGAAACATTTCTTTTGTAAAATAATTTTAATAATAACTAATCAATGATATCAATGATTTAATAAATGTAACTTTGGAAGATAAAGAATTATAGCAAAGCTTGGACGCTACCATCTGAGCTTTAAATAAAAATCGCCAATGAGTTGTACTATTAATCTCAAATAAATATGTAATTAGAAAAATTTGTGACGAAAATTAATGTAACGTACCCTATAATTAGATTGGTCAATATCATCAAAGCAATAAAATTTATTCAAGTGAATGGGGTGTAAGAGTAAAAAATCTTTTGATATAAGAGTAAATTCGTTAAAGCAAAAAAAAATTTACCATCATCTTATACTATTACAAAATCTTTGATATAAGAGTAAAAATTCATTCAAAAAATCTTATTATTCAAGTGAATGGGATCATAACAATAAAATTTATAATTAGATTGGTCAATATGATTAAAGTAGAAAACTAAAAAAGAAATAATAAATTATAGAATTCATGCACCGTAGGATCTTACTGCCAGCAAGATCTTACAGTTTTTTTTATATATAAAAAAAAAGAACGTAAAATGAAGCAGGTGAGAATTAGAGAAACCAACATACCCAACGAAAAAAAAGAAGAAAAATTAGAACAGCCAGTAAACACCCCCACATATTAAAAGAAATTAGAGAATGTTTCGGCGAGAAATTTTACCCTTGGGCTTCATATCCTTTCAAGGTGCTGACTTCAAGGAGTGCTTTCTTCCATTTCTCCAAGGTCACTGCGTCGAAAGAAGACCTCCCAAGCAAACGCTTCTCACGCTTATGAAATGTCTCTCCAAAACTCCCGATTTGATGTCCCACATCAGCTGGTTTCACTTTGTAAAATATAGGCAACACCATCTGTCCATTCTTATTCTTGCGCTCCATTATTTGAACCAGTTCATCTAGGCACCAACTACTCGTACCATAATTCTCTGAGAAAATGGGGATCAGAATCTTACTGCTGGTGATGGCTTTCATAAGCATTGGTTTGATGTCCTCGCCATGACAAAGCTCATCATCGTCTCTAAAAGCATCAATTCCGGCATCAACAAGCCCTTTATAGAGGTGATCGGTGAAGCCATGTCGAGTATCTGGGCCTCTAAAACTCAAGAACACCTCATAGCAGTTTCCACTCAACGAACTAGATGCATCGTTGTTAGCTTTTGTCGGAGACGGACTATATCCATCAGAATTAGTTTCCGCTGGTGCAGCCATCGAACTAGATGCACCGATGTTAGCTTTTGTCGGAGACGGACTGGAACCATCCGAATTAGCTTCCGTCGATGCAGCCATCGAACCAGATGCACCAGTATCAACATCTTCTGCATTTCCACGCGCACTAGTTCTCTTCTTATTGAGAAAATAGAACGCGAGCACGAAGAGAAGGACCGGTGCCACAAGCACGGCAAAAGAATGCCCAAAAATGGGATGATGCATTTCGGCTTTGCTGTGAATTTGCCCTTGATTTTCACCTTCAAGTCTGACGGAGAAAAAAACTAGAATGCTTCTCAGGAAATCAGGAAATAGGAAATGCGTTCTTGTTGCCCATTCTCTTGTGGTTTGATTTATATAATGGAGCCGGTTGGCGACCAGAATCGCACCAATAAGTCAAGCTTTGTCAACCGCGTGCTTAGAGTCGCTGCCTTCACGGGGTTGAAATCTCAATGCACAAGAGAATCCAAAGATAACACGCATAGAACGTTGGATCTGTTGGGAAGATGAAAAGTGGAGAGAGAATTGGGAGGAGACTGTGTCATGGATTTGTGGGAGAAAATGAAAAGTGGGGGGAGAGAGGGAAAAGGGAGAGAGAGATTCGTCCGTTCCACTAATTTCCAAACAAGTGCTCAGTAACAGACAAAAACATGCAAAGCGTTAGGACAATGAAGAGGGCACGCTTGGTCCACTGCTTGCAACATTGAACTTTCCTCTTTCTTCTGTTAATTTATTTTCCATCAGCAAAGGTATTTTTTGTTAAATATATGTAAGCTCTTAATCCCACTTAGGAATTTACCCCTCTTACTTTTAGCCTATTAAAAATTGTACTGTCAAACTGACAAACATTACCGATCAAAAAAAAAAAAAAACTGACAAACACTAATTTAATAATGAAATGTTGTATTATTAACGAGAATTTATTCTAGAAAATTATGTAATTGACACAATTGAGGATCATAAAAATTATTAACATGCATATATATATATATATATATATATATATATATATATATATATATATTCAATGCCTAAGCACAATGCGGAGAATTTCTTTTTTGCTCTAGCTCTGTCTTGTCTTTTTGCGTTTGTTTTTACTTTATTATATATACATACATATATATATATATATATATATATATATATATTCTTTATTGGTTTGATTTATCTAATCCAACCAATTGGGCATGCATCAATAATTTAAACTTACTGAACTAGACATAAATTAGTAATCCATTGATCGGGATCACTAAACATGCATTTATGGTCGTTGCCTTAGTGTAGTGGAAGTTTCAATGCACAGGAAAGACGAACTTTAAGAAAATGTAGAAGCTACAAGTAGATCAATCTTTCGGTGAAATTGCAACTTTTTGCTCTCTGTCGTTTCCTCATGCGTGCCCTGATAATTCTCTCTTCATTTTTTTTTCTTTTCACCTCCTCTGTTCTTCTTTTCTTTCTTTTCTTTTCCCGATCACTTTCTTAGTTTTCTTTTTTCTTTTTAAAGCTTTCTCTCTTTTGCTGACCATAACCCTCTCTCTATATCTCCTTAACTTCATCGTGAAGAAAAGCTCAATCCTTTCCTTTTTTGAGCTCTCTCGGACAATGATTGCATGCGGAAAAATCGCCTACCCAATGGGCGAGAATCCTCTGCTTTTTTCAAGCCTAGATTTTCTTCTCTTCTTTGGCCACGAATTTCGGTCCATCGATGCCAAGATTGTCTTCTTTTGTCTTTTTAGACAAAAAAAAAAAAAGTTGTTAAGGCTGGAATTAAGATCAAACCTAAAATTTGAGGGTTTTTAGAAAATTAGGACCGTATGAAAAGAGGGAAGAGAAATTCGAGGAGCTTCACTTGTTTTAATCATCTAGGGGGCAGATTTGTAATTAGATAGCATATAATTTTCTTTTTGCACCCTTGTCCGGTGGCTGAGTCCCATCCGTCCTTTGCTTAACTTGAGGCTACCCCTCTTCTTTACCAAGTTTTTGTCTATTTTTTATTTTGAATGAGTGGCTTGCTCCCCACTCCTTTCCCTACTTTACTGATTTCACAATTTCTTAATCAACCCAAAGTAAAATTAATAAATCACAATTTTCAATTTTTTCCGGCTCATGGTTTTTCTTGGTTTAGTTTAGGGATTGCTGTACTGTTTTGCCCTTCTTCTTGTCTTGGTCAAAAAGTGGGTTTTTCTTTTTTCTTTTAAAAAAAAAAAAAGAGAGAGAGATATGAAGGGATAAGGGAGAGGACGCAACGGGAGAGAAAGGAAAAGAAACGGAAAAGAAGAGGGGGAAAAAAAACATAGAAAGAGGGCTTTGCACAAACATGAGACCTCACCAAGTCAGATTTATTTTGATTTGTAATGCCAAATCTTTTGTTCATCTAATCGAAGTAATTTTTAGAATTATATTGGAATTACAAAATCCAATTTTGAAGTCTTTAAACTATGAAAGTAAGTGCATTGTGAAATTGTGGGATTTGACAGGAGATGGTTAGAGGTAACTTTACATTAGAGTGAAATTTTCGAGTTTTGCATGCGAAATTTTGAAAAATCGCATGAGTGAGCAATTTGTTAATGCGTGAGAGTCATTCATTGGAGAGTAAGTTTTCTCCAAAGAGGGTGGCCCACGAGAATAATCTATCACTGTTGATGGTGACTTTTGCAAGTTCTCCAATGTCCATCACCCTTGCATCCTTCGATCTTCAAAGATAAAATGATTTATCTTACTTTGGTTCTAACTTGAACAAAAGTTGCACAACTTCAAAGCAGTGCTGAACTTGGATTTCGTTTTTGGCTTTGAAATTAAAATGATGACGAAATTTAATCGTGAGGAGTAAAATTCTTTGAAATTAAAGTGTAAAAGGAAAAGCGAACTTGGAGAAAACGTGGGTATCACGAAAGTAGATTAAACGAACTTTTGCTCTGTCCTTCCGTGACGCGTGCCTTGACAACTCTCTCTCTCTCTCTCTCTCTCTCTCTCTCTCTCTCTCTCTCTTCATTTTTTCTTTGCACCTCCACTGCTCTTCCTTTTCTTTCTTTTCTTTTGCCGACCAATTTCCCAAATTTCTTTATAAAAAGCTTTATCTCTTTTGCGGACCATAACTCTCTCTCTCTATCTCCTTTTCTTGGCCATGCAGAAAAACTGTTCCTTTTCTTTTTCAGTCTCTCCTTGGCAATCGTTACGTGCTGAAATATCGCCCACCCCACTTGGGCGAGAATGCTTTGCCTTTTTTTAAGCTAAGGTTTTCTCGACTTCTTTGACCGTGAATTCCGGTCTTTGAATGCCAAAATTACCCCCCTTGTCAAGATGGAAATTGCTCTCTAGTGACCTTGTCCTTAAGGTTCTTCTCATTATTTGGAGTACATTTGAGGCTGAATATAAAATTTGGAAAGTTTTTTAGACTGAAAAAATTGATGATTGATATAACATTGAGTTTCAAGTTGAGAATTTTTTGAAAAAAAAAAATTGAGATAAAATTAAGATTGAACCTAAAATTTGAGGGTTTTCAAGGAATTAGGATTATATAAAAGGAGGAAAGAGAAAGTCGAGGACTTCACCATCATCCGGAGGGGCATATTTATAATTAGATAGCATATGAAAATTTTATTTTTACCCCGACTCACGATGGCTGGATCCCACAAGTCCTTCCTTAACTTGAGGCTATTGCTCTTTTCTATCAAGTTTTTATCCATTTCATATTGCAAAGGAGTGGCCAAGCCCACTACTATCCTCTCTATTTAATTATGAAGTTACCAATTAATCATTTAATCAAATTTATTGATGTCACGATTTCTTAATCAACCCAAAGCCAAATTCATAACTTTTTTCCAAATTTTTTTCTCGGTTTAGTTTAGTGGTTGCAATCTACCTTCGACACCTATAATTTGTAATGCATGTTAATTCAAATATCTATATTATTGAATGGAACTAATACGTGCAATGTTAGTTCAATATTTTAAATAATGCTTTAACATAATGCATGTGGTTCCTCTTAAATAATGAGGGATAGCTATGTTAATGAAAATGTAAATAGGTTTTACTTATTACCAATAATACACCTAGGCATATTACTTTCATCTTTGCCCTGACTCTACCCTCGATTTTCACTTTCAAGTGTGGTAGAGAAAAAAATCGGAATGCCTCTCAGGATACAGAAAATGCGTTCTTGTTGCCCATTCTCTTGCGATTTGATTTATATAATGAAACCAGTTGGCAACTTGTCGGGCTACGTATAAATTCGTAATTCATTTACTGGGAACCGCAACCACGTGCTTGGAGTTGTTGCCTTCACAATGCTCTAGGGAATCCGAATATTAATAATAAACAGGGGCTGTTCAAATTTCAATACACATAAATAAGATGGTGGATTTGTTGGGAAGATGAAAAGTGGAGAGAGAGAGAGAGACTTGGGACGAGAGCGGAACATGGATCTGCGGGAGAAGAAGAAAAGTGGAGAAAGACAGTAGTGCATGAAAACACTCCAAAAAAGTGTTTCCGGCACACTTCTGTACGGAAAGTGTTCCCGGGAACAAAAAAGGAACAGAAACGCGTTTGGTTGCGTTTCTGTTCTTTTTTTGTTTTTTTGTTTCTGGAACGAAATAGAAACAGAAAAAAGAAACAAAAAAAAGTTGTTTCTCCTGAAAGAAACACTTCTCGGAAGGAACAAAAGAACAAAAATCACTCTTCTCTCTCTTCTTCTTCTCTTCTTCTTTTCTTCTTTTTTTTTCTTCTTTTTCATTTTGGCCGGTCGCCGGCCTCGGCCATGGCCGGCGACCGGCCGTCGAGGCTCGGCCTCGCCCAGATCCGGCGAGGCCGAGCGTCGCCGGCCCCCGGCGAGGCTCGGCGTCGCCGGCGCTGGCGAGGCCGAGCCTCGCCTTGGCTGGGCGAGCTCGGGCTCGCCCAGATCCGGCGAGGCCGAGCGTCGCCGGCCCCCGGCGAGGCTTGGCGTCGCCGGCGCTGGCGAGGCCGAGGCTCGCCCAACCACGGCCAGGCTCGGTCTCGCCGTGGGCCGGCGAGCCTCGCCGTGGCTGGGCGAGGCTGCCGGCCTCGTCGGCCGGTCGCCGGAGGCCGGTGACCGGCCGAAGAAAAGAAAAAATAAAAAGAAAGGAAAAATAAAAAATAAAAAAAATGTTTAAAAAATTAAAAGAAACAAAAAAATAATAAAATTTACCAAACGTGTTTCTGTTCATTTTTTATTCCCGGACCAAACGTTACCAAACGTTACCAAACGTGTTCTTTTGTTCAAAAACTGTTCCCCGGAACAGAAACACTTTTTTTTGTTTCTGTTCCCAGGAACAAAAAAAGAACAGAAATAAATCCATGCGCACCCGTTTCCAGAGATGTGCTCAGAATGGATAAATATATACAGAGTGTCGAAAAGGTAGTGTTGGGCACGCCAAGTCCAGTGCCCAAATGTTTTTGACCCTTTAACAAATCAAATTTATTTCTTTCGATAATCCAAATCAAGCACATATTTGTGTGCCCTTTTTTGCTAGCGAATTGAATAAGCGAACTAATCTAGGTGGACTAATTCCTAAGTTTTTGATCAAACACAATTTCATTTTGGATATAATTTTCCATGTCACTTTGCTGATGTGAATCTTTTTTCTACTTTAAAAATGCCACATCAAACAACTAACAATGTTTTTGAACATAAGGTTAACAAGGCAAATTTGAGATTGGTCGGTGATTTTTTTAGATAAAAAGATGTTCAGGCTGGGATTAGACAAACAGTTTAGGATTTTTTTAGACAAAAAAAAAAATCAATGACAGATTTAAGACTATATCCAAGGTTGAGGATTTTTCTTTTTAGATAAGAAAGTTCGAGATAAAATTAAAACTGGATTTAAAATTTGAGGGTTTTTAGAATATTAGGCCTATATAAAAAGAGGGAAGATAAAATTGAGGAGTTTCACCTATTTAAGGGCAGGTTTGCAATTAGATAGCATATAATTTTATTTTTATCCCTTTGCCCTGTGGCTCAGTTCCACCAGTCCTTGATTAACGGGAGACTATCGCTCTTCTCTACCAAATTTGTCCATTTCTTATTTGGAATGAGTGGCTGGGCCTATCACGCTTCTCTCTACTTAATTGTCAAGTTACCAATTATTTCTTTTTAATATCAACTTATTGATTTTGTTTAGCCAGATTTGTTAATTTCACAATTAATCAATCAACCCAAAGATCCGACCAAAAAAAATAAAAATAACCCAAAGCTAAATAAGTAAATCAAAATTTACAATTTTTTGCGACAAATGTTTTTCTTTGGTTTAGTTTAGCTATTGCTCTAATATTTTTCCCTTCTTCTTGACTTGGTCAAAAAGTGGGCTTTTAAAAAAAGAAAGGAAAAAAAAAAAGAAAAAAGAAGAGATAAGGGGAAAAGGGGGGGCACGCATGGGGAGTAATGATTTATTTAACGAAATGCGTGCTTGTTGCGCGTTTTCTCGTGGTTTGATTTATATAATGAAACCAGTTGGCAATCATAATCATCCCAATAAATCGAGCTTATCAAGCTACATATGAATTAGTTATTCATTCACCGGGAACCGCGACCATGTGCTTGGAGTCGTTGCCTTCACGTGGCTCAAATCTCGATGCTCAAGGGAATCCGAATATTAATAATAGACAAGGGCTCTTCAAATTTCAGTACATATAAATAAAAGGGTGGATTTATTCGGAAGATCAGAAGTGGAGAGAGAGGCTTGGTACGAGAGTGGGACATGGATTTGCGGGAAAAGATGGAAAGTGGGGAGAGAGAGAGAGGAAAAAAAAGTAGAGATTCGTCCCGTCCAATAATTTCCAGACAAGTACTCCGAATAAATCGTTAAAATAGTGACGTTGGGCCCGCCTAGCCCAGTGCTTGCACCGTTGGTCTTTCCTCTTCTTTTGTTAATTTATTTTCCATCAGAAAAGTTATTTTTATTGAATATATTTAAGTTCTTCTTCCCACTTAGGAATTTAGCCCTTCTCACTTTGAGCCTGTTATATATCATATTGTCAAAATGATACTTCATGTCAAGACTGAAATGTCTGATGATTACTTATGCTAAAAGATTATGTTATTAATGCGTGTCGATGATCATAAAAAATTATCAACATGCTATATATATATATATATATATATATATATATATATATATATATATTTCATTTTGTGCTCAAGCATAATGAAAAAACTTTCTTTTTTGCTTTGTTTCTGCGTTAATTTATCCATCACATCTCATAGATAATCAAAATGTCTTTTTGCTTTTGCATTTACTTTATTACATATATTTCTTTATTGGTTTGATTTATCTAATGAACCAGTTGGCACGCACCAATAGTTCAAACTTGCCAAGCAAGATAAGTAATTCAATGACCGGGACAACTAACCATCCGTTTGAGGTCGTTGCCTTTGCGCGGTGGAAGTTTCAATGCACAGAATAATCCAAGACGATGTGAGCAAGTTCCGATGCAAAAGCAATTAAACAAAATATAAAACCAAAAATAAAAGACAATTATTGTTATGTTATCCGCAGACAAGTTGTAAAATACATACAAAGTGTCCCAAAGTGGTTGCACAATTGAATTTTCCATCACTTTTGTTAAATTTGTTTCCCATCGGAAAAGGTATTTTTGTCAAATATATTTAAAGCTCTTGATGTCACTTAGGAATTTATCTCTCTCAGTTTGAGCTAGTTAAGTATTATTGTATCAAATCGATAAACTTCATTTTACTATGAAAATATTGCATTACCAAGCTTTACTTATCCTAAAATCTACCATTTATAAAGCCTTCGAACGATCATAAACCCAACGAAAGTCAAGAGAAAAACCCTGGCGGCTTGATATCTTGACTCCTTAGGGGAAGTAAACAAGGATTATACTTTTAGGACTTCCTGTGCAATTCTCCCTTTATTATTTCTTAGACAAACCAAAGAGCGGCCAATAGCATTAAATTACACCGATTTCAAACTACTTTTGGTGACACGTAATCTTTTACACCCGTCAGCCTTTATTTTGCCAGTAAATGAATAATGGCAGATATAGTGGGATGACTCTAAATATATAATACGACACGAACAGCCACTTGCAATGCATCCGAACAAGAAATATTAGATTATAATTTTACGTCCACTTTGAGAAAGGTCCTAATGTCAAGTAAGAATCAATCAGCACATGCTAAAGCATTGATCATCGTTAATTATTCAAGGGGTTGCAGAATAATCGGTAAGCACGTGCTGATAAATTGACTACTGTAATTTTTTACTATGCATCTTTTAAGGTGGAGACCACTTTGAATACACCCATGCTCAAAATTTTTGTCTTTCTTCTTGTTTAATTTCTTTTCAAGGTAGAATTTTTAACTTCACAACAACTCTTTCTCACTTCAAATCCTTGATCTTCTCATTGTTGTCACTGCTTCACTCACGTGACTGTAGAGTCCTAACCCCATGCCCATGGTCATTCTTGGCGGCTGATGAGCCACACTCCTCAAAATCACCTTGCAAGTTTGTGAGAGATGAATGCATCAATGCCAATGATGATCATAGCGTCTCGTCTTCACTCTTGAGATCAGGGCTTGTTCCACTCAAAGAGCAACCATGTAATGGGACAAAAGTTTTAAAAGTTATGAGAAAATTCTAAATTTTCTTTAAAATAGAGTCACCACTAATCAATTTAAGAATATTGAGCTGATTTGAAACCTAAGTGCATATGTGAAAGCAAAGGTCATTTGCAAGTAGTCTTCAGTTATGTGCAGGGAGGGTTCATTTTCTTTATGACCCCCTTTTGGTACCCCATTATTAATCAAGTACTTTGAGTGCAATTATCAAATAATTTCAAAAGTAATTGCTGCAACTCTTTTTTTTCAAGGATATAATCAAGGTAATTCCCTTACGTGCCAGCATGACTCCATGCACCATGTGTGTTTGTGTTTTCAAAATATGCAATGGCATGTTTAAATATGCATGGGTCCTAATTTGTGACGCGTGTTCATGTGCAATTGACCATGACGTATAATCAAATGATGCATGCTTAGTTTTAGTCATCCGCTGCATAAAGTCCAAGTAAACGAAATTAATTCTTTGACATTTGCCGATCCATTCTCACGGGACAGAAAGACAATGAGAATCTCTTTACTCCACTCAAGGAGTAAACGAAAAGTCTTTCAGGAAGTATAAGATATTTTGAATGGAGATCAATGAAAGATGAAATTTATTTTCCAATAGCTTTGATTGTACTCCATAAAGCTTTTGTTTATTAATCCAAAGTCCAAAAGTCCCGCCACAAACTTTTGAATTTTTCTTCCATTTTAATTGAAATTGAGCTTCATTCATCTGCTCAAAAGCTCTCGGAAGAAGAGAAAATAGATGGGGCCCACTACCTAAATCTTATTTTTCAGGCCCCTACTCAAAACCATTTTCCCTTCATCCTAGAACATCTAGAAACTAGAAAAGACACGTGAAGGTACCTTTATCGCATTATACAATAAATTTTACCTATTTAGTAAAAAAGAAAAAGAAAAAAAAAGAAACAGTTTTACCTTATCTAACTCGTTAAAATAATAATACTTGTTAAGAGTACAATGAATAATTCAAGATAGCACAAGAAATTCTCAAGTTTTTAGCTTTATATTTGTATAAATAAATAATGTTTAGGACTTAAGTAAATCTTTTTCAACCTTAGAAGCTTGAGAATTCTAATTCCACAACGCTAATTCCTTACTTACATAGTACCAATAATCGCCCAATCTCGCAGGGAGTGTGTATATATATTTTGAAATCAATAATTTTGAATTTACTTTCTTTGATATTATGAAATGGTCAAGGACATACTTGTTATAAGATAAATTTATTATTGTATTTGGACAAAATGATAATCTAGAAGAGTACAAGCCCGTATATACAACCTTATATGGTGCATACATGCACAAAACTTCTAGGAAAGTACACTTCAGATAATCATATACCCGAGAATGTTCGATTTTAGTCCTTATTAATTGTTTTGGTGACAAAACTAGTCAAAAACATTTTTTATTAAATGTTTTTGACCATTTAACAAATCAAATTCCTTTCCTTAGATAATCCAAATCAAGCACATATTTGTGTGCCCTCAGAGGAATGGAGTAAAGGATAAATGAAAGCACAAACTAAATTTTATTCAAGGACTTTTGTGATACAAAAAATATTGCTGGCGAATTGAATAAGCAAATTGATCTAGGTGGACTGATTTCTCCTTTATATTTATGAGCATCTTTCGAGACAACATTCGGCACATTGACAAATAATAAATTAGAGTAATTATAACATGAATATTGATGTAAAAAATATTTCTTAAAGTGGTCTTATTTACTCTTTGTGTGATGGTTAATAAGAGAGCGGATGGTTAAATTCCTCAAATCGAAAAGTGGATAATCAATTGCTCAAGTACTACTTAATTAACTGATCAGTAAAAAGGATGAGATTGTAAGTCACGAGATATTAAAAGATGAGATGCACGCTCTTTCAGTTTGAGCTATGAGGACACCACTAACAACTCTAAACAATGAGGAGCATCTTTCTGATCAAGCTGGACAATTAGTACTGGTACGTTTATCTTTGATTAAATTATGGGGAGCATCTTTCTGATCAAGCTGGACAAGTAGTACTGGTACGTTTATCTTTGATTAAATTATGGGGAGCATCTTTCTGAACAAGCTGGGCAATTAGTACTGGTACATTTATCTTTGATTAAATTATGGGGAGCATCTTTCTGATCAAGCTGGACAAGTAGTACTAATACATTTATCTTTGATTAAATTTATTATTCTTGATCTCTCCCTCGAGTCAATGCGATGCTGTCTGTGAATATTTTCAATTTCCCGAGGAAATATGGCAAAAATAACGATGAATCACACGAAATACGAGGTGCTCTGGTTCCATATGGTACCGTGCGACCATATTGATCACTTGCAAGTATATAAAACCAAAAATTCATGTTAAATTGTACTTTCGAGTGCCTGCAAAAATTGAGCAATTACTTATCATATGAAAAGGGTCGGTGATTTAGCTAGACACAATACCTATCTATATAAAAGGGCCTACTTCTCTAAAAAAAAATCAATTTTAGGTATAGTTCCAATTTCCCATCTTTTAAATAATTTTTTTTTTTAAGTCCAATCCCAAATTTTTTCTAAATTATTTTTGTCTAAAAAAAACCCAACTACTAAATATTCACCGTTAGTCATCCCCAATTTTCCTAATTTTCTCATTGAAAAATGATTTCGTTTTGGAGAATAATTTCCCTCCTCACTTTGTTGATGTAGATTTTTTTGCTGGCATAGAAACATCATGTCAAACAACTCATGATTGATTTTGGATTGAGATTAAAGGGAGCAAATTTGAGATTAGCTAGTGTTTTTTTAGACCAAAAATATTCAAAATAAGTTTGGGATTTAACATAAAATTTGAGATTATTTTTTAGACATAAAATTGGGGGCAAATTTGGGATAGGATCTAAACTTGACAATCGTTTCGAGATTGAAGTTGTGATAGAATAAAGACTGGATTTAAAGTTTGAGGATATTAAAGGAATTAAGCCTATATAAAAAGAGGGAAGAGAAAATGGAGGAGTTTCACTTGTTTTAATCATCTAGGGGCAGACTTGTAATTAGATAGCATGTAATTTTCTCGATGGTTGGGCCCTATCGATTCTTGCTTAACTTGAGGCCATCCCTCTTCTCTACCAAGTTTTTGTGCATTTCTTATTTTTAATGAATTGCTAGGCCCACCTCTCGTCTGTCTACTTAATTGTGAAATTACCATTTTTTTTAGATGTCTAACTTATTGATCTCATTTACTCAAATTTATTGATTTTACAATTTCCTAATCAACCCAAAGCAGAATTGATAAATCAAAATTTCAATTTTTTCTGGTAAATGTTTTCCATTGGTTTGGTTTAGTGACTGCAATTTTCCTTAAACACCTATAATTTAATATATGTGTTAATCCAAATATTTATATTATAAAATGGAGATGATACGTACAGTCTTAGTTCATTTTGATTAAATATAACTTTATACGATACTTAAACATAAATGCATGCGGTTTCTCTTAAATAATGAAGGGTAGTTATGTTAATAAAAATGTTAAATAGGTTTTATTTACCACCTAAAATTTGCCTAAGCATATTATTCTCATCCAACAATTCATTTATTATAGATTTATTTCTATTAAATAACGAGGGGTAGCTATCTTTGTAATATATGTTAAATAGGTTTGCTTACCACTCATATTGTTATACTACTTGGTTGTTGCAAGATGTGAAACAAATTGTACGTTCAATAGTGAGTTCATCCATTTGGATACCATTTAATGCCTTTTTTTATTTAGTTACTCAATAAAACAATGCTCTTCAGACATTGAATCAACTCAAGCAAGATATTTGTATAAAGAATCGAGTGAAATGTTAAAATCCAATGCCATAATTACTTCATTTTACAATAAAAAGAAGCTTATTCTAATATCCATCTGTAACAATGCAAGCTAAAAGAATTATTAACACTATTTATATAGGGAAGAGTATATAAAAAATATATATAGAAAAAAAGTCCTAAACCTATTGTAATAGTTTCAATTGAGCCATAAATTTTTCAATTAGACCAATTTAACTCTAAATTTTTTCGATCTGATACTAATTAAGTCCATCTAGCCTATTTAGAGGAAATTTGCCGATGTGGATGGCGATCATTCTATATGACACTGTCGACGTTGATGTAGGTATTTTCAATAATATTTAAAAATGATTTTTTATTTTTTATTTTCTTTTTCCTTCTCTTTTTCCTCTTTTCTTCTTCTTTCTATTTTTTTACTATTAACGATTGATGGTCGAGGTTCAGCAAGCCCCCTCGGCCACTAGGCGAGGGCCGCAGGTGAGGGACACAAACCCTCGCATAGATCTAAGCAAAGGGCAAGACTCTTGCTGTGGCTAATGAGGGCTTAGCTGCGGCGAGGGCTGGTAAAGGCTAGCACTTGCTTAGATTTGGGCAAGAGCTCATAGCCCTTGCTAGCTGCATGCAAAGGCGATGATCACTCATTGAGGAGGGCAGTGACCCTTGCCTAGTGGCTGACGAGGGCTTGTGGGCCCTTGCCCATTGGTTGGCAGGGGCCACAACCCTTGCTAACTGCTAGTGAGTGCCTAAAGCCCTCGCCCATTGATTGGCATGGGTTGTTGGTCCAAGCCTCAATCGATGATCGACAAGGGTCACAACTGTCACCAGCTGCTTACGAGGGCTTGTAGGCCCTCACCTATTGGCTAAAAGGGGTTTTCGGGCCTCGATTGTTGGCCGGTGGCCCTTGCCGGCCATTAACAAAAAATATAAAAAGGAAAAGAAGAAAAAAAAAAGAGAAGAAAAAAAGGAAAAAATAATAAAAAATTCAACAGTTATTAAAAAATTATTTAAAAAATGTTCACACCAGAGGTAGTTGTGCCACATAGAATAACAGGCATCCACGTCAGTAATTTCTGACATAAATTGATTAGATGGACTCAATTGATACTAATTGGAAATGTGTATGACTAAATTGATATGATTGGAAAAGTTTATGATTGAATTGGTACTGATGCAAAATGCTTAGGACTTTTTTGGGTACATATCCCTATTTATGTACGAGCAATCCAAACTACAATGTCAAGTGTAAAGAAGAAAAAAAGTGCTCATGCATTTCACGAGCACTCTTTATTAAAGTGTTAATTTACCACATTTATAAGTGCTAAATTATCACTTTATTTTCAGGAGCTTAACTGCATTATTCTCTTGAGCTGATCAACTCAAGCTCGTAATTGGATAAAATGCATCTAACTTGAAAGGATGAATGTAATATATCAACCCATACATATTTACCACTTTACTAGGAGAGTACTAGGTATATTTACCACTGTATCTGTTGTGATACCAACATTTTTGGCCTATCAACGCATACAATTATCGATAATAACTTTGACCCAATAAAATTGACATCTGATAATAGAAAAACACCATCTTATTGAATTCGATGCAAAATTCTTTGGTAACCAAAAGGCAATGCCATGACTTTATGCTTTTAAGTTTAATGTGTTGATACTTCGTTATATGCATGCTATTTAGTCATGTAAATATTGCCTTAAGTTTGTATTTACGTTGTTCTTTTTTTGCACTTGTTTTTACAACGTCATTATACACGAAAATTTGACAAACATCTTGGCCCTCCAAGTAAATTTTATTATGAAGTCTTGTCTAAGGCTTCTGCAATGTCATTGGCCTGTATTGAACTTGGTGGAAAGGGGATTTTCATAGGCTCTCTCAATCCAACTAGAACAGAGCAGAAATCCAATAGCCTAGAGTAGAGCAAGAAGTATGTAAGGCGGACTAACCTCAGCCCAAACGACAAAAAGCTTCAAGAAAATTGTTCTGTATCGAAGTTGGAGGTGTCATCTCTAAAGTGACCAACAGAAGTGAAATCTAGCCTGGGTAAATGACATAAACATCTAGAACTTTTACAAGCATAAATTCACCGAGAATAATTGTCTACTTAACTAGTCCATTACTTTCCGAGTAATACCGATCAACTGCCAGTCTACCATCAAATCCATTTGTTAAGAAAAACTGCTGTATGAGAATTGAGAAGCAAGAACAAGGAAAGGACTCATCAACTTACTTTGATAGACCATACTGCTAAATATTTGATTTGAATAGACAAGACGCTTACAATATTTTATGATTGGAAAGACACCAAATATACTGAAGCACAAAACCCCATCTTTTTATCTCCACTGCAAAAGATATGCAAACATTGCTGTGAAGAATTTGAGAGCTCTACAAATGAATCTCGAACATCATTAGTTAAACCAGCATCTCCGGGCACTAGTCCAGGCATTTGAGGAACTCTTGGACCTGGAGGGAAGAATCAAGTAGTGCGATCTTGAAATGCCAAAGAGTTACCAGAAGCATTCTATAAATGAATGAATGATTACTTCTAGTTGGAACATAAAAAAGATGAAAAAAATATGAGATTAAAGCTAAGGAGGCAAACGAATCAACAAGTTACAGATGAGACCAAACATACTCTTTCAAAAAATCTTCCATAAACCCCATAGTAAAGCTGTTGGACTGTGAAATAAGATTCTAAGTATTTAAGAAAACCAAACTAAAACAACTATTTAACTGCAAACGAATCATTATAAAAGGTATGAGCCATAGGATATCTGTTATTGGTAATAAAGATCGCAAAGTTGTATCAACTTTTAGGTTGAAAGAGGCCACATACACTATTAACTTGAGCATCCTCCTCCCAGTTGAGACACACCATAGCTGCCATATGGGAATTCAAGCTTCTTAACAGTTTTCCATTCTGCTTGTTATCTATACCATGCTAGAAATGATTATACTACAGTGTGCATAATTGCTGCAAGCACTAGCATATCAAAAGCAGCACATCGCATATCCATTGTTCCATAAAGACAGCTATTTTGGTAAGATAGCATTCATTATGTACAAACAAACTCGTTTCTCAGTAAAATGTAATCCATGAAGAGGACGATTAATAATAAACTGGTAGATAAAAGTTCAGTGACGTTCTCTGCCACTCTACTCATGACCAAGCAGCTAATGCTTAATGGAAACATAACCAGTTATTTACAAACTTTTCCACCCACAAGCATAATTGAAGCACGTACTAATCATATCATTTAAGAGTCACCTTAATAATTACCTTCCTAATTTGACCGAACTTAATTTTACAAATAATTGAAAGATATTAATTTTGATGAAAATGAGCATGTCGTAGATGAATGCTTCTACATGACACCATCCACTCAGACCATAGATTCTCATAACGAGCTGGAACCCGGAAAACCTTATGCTTTAATTTGTCATTGATGATTGAATTAGTTTAAAATCATTAATGACGACATTAGCATTGAGGTGGAATTTTTTGTCGTACACAAGAATGCAATTAAGCACATCAATTAGATTCAAGTCCTAAAGTACATAAATCTATTGAATAGTACATAAATTATATATGATATTTGATTAATGTAATTCACCTCTGATTTCACTGATTAGATATGAGTCAATCCATTTCCTTGATTCATAATTTACTTCATGCATCAAACAATGTCGTGTCAAAAACATTTATTGGCTTTGATGTAGGACAATGAGTCCTGCCATAAAGAATAAACATTTAGGCATCACGCGCAAAACTGCCTAAGCATTACACCTAGGGTTTTTTAAGCAAGACACCAAAGAGGAATCACATCACACAATCTGCGAAGTAAACACTTACCAAGTTCAATAAATTATCAACTCTATTGAAAAGTAAAAATTATAACTATCTTTGTAGACCCTCTAAAAGTTCTACTCCTAATTGAAATAGGAAATCTCTAAACAAGAAACATTATTGGAGTATACGTAAGATCCTACTACTCAAACTTAAAATGAAGAAGGAAACTTTGTAAAATCCTAACAATTGCAAATCCTAGTTGATAAATTCAGTGATTAAACTTCTAGCAGAATCCTGATCCTTGTTTGAGTTTCAAAGTCAATCTTCGCCAAAAACTTGGGAGTCACCTTGCATGACTTGTTGGCTGCATCAAGCTCAATGCATGGTTTGATTGTCTTATACTAAATTCTTTGAATGGGAATCTAATTACAATACCCAATAATACTCAAATCCTATTTAATCCTAATTGTCTCATACTAAATTCTATGAATGGGAATCCAATTACAATCCTATGTACATGATCTTTGTGTCCTTGTAGTCAAATGGATACTTATTTGACAAAAGAGTAGCAATACCTCATGTCTGGAAATAATAACATTAGTTGACTTTGAAGTGTCTCTATCATTAGTTATTACCTAACAATAATAAAAATAACACCACACTTTACAAATAATTTACATCTGTCATTGAATACCAATCTCAAACGTTATAATAGATTTTATGATTCTATCACATGATATTCACGATCCACAATCCATACATTTAATTTTTCGATTCATGACTCAGATTTCCATGTGACAACTAAGGGTGACCCTAAGTGGTTACTATTTAACAGTTAACTCAATTAATAAATGAATATTGTTCCAAATTCAAAGTTCAAACTGCGAAACAGAAATTGACTTATGTAATCCATCTAACTAAACAAGAGTGCCCACTTGATTAACAACCTGATCTATCATGATCTGTTCATTAAGTTCTCTAATAATAACCATACATCAATTTTGTTTCCATAGTGATTACAAATTACAATTTGATCACACCATATAAATATAACATTTCATGTAAACCTAGGATTTTGTAAGCTTATGAATAGTTTCTTTTCAAACTTATTTGAGATTGATGACAAAATGGATATTGTACATATGTTGTGTCAGTCATGTTAGGATTTGAATGACCCATTCAATTTAATATAATTAGTTAACTGGGTTATTCATCTCTTGTAATTTGTTGACCTATTGAATAAATGAGTCATGTTCAAATAGAGGTTTTTAATAAAATTTTTCGTTAGTCTTATCCTGCTCAGATTCACGTACCTAGCAATCCATTGTGAATTTGAAATTGACAGACATGACCAATAAAAATGGATTGCCATCTCCATTAGCATTTGAATGTTCATTGAGCAAGTTTGCTATTTGCATTGCATCATGCAGATTTTGAGCAATTCCAAATCTTCCCCACAAGAGATTAGAGAAGAACACGACCTGACGATAAAAGACTGTTGCAGGAGGAATTTCTAGTTGAGAAGTAAAGAGGGTAACATTCAAGTAATAACATAGAAAACTTACTTTGACATTATGCAGTAAAATCATATCAACTTCAAGTCCCAAGACAACAACTGTGCCATCAATACGCCAGCATAATGATGTTATACATTTGCCTGGAGTAAATTAGAATGACTAAGAAGAGCCAGTATTGATGACCCACATTGAAATGTGCAAATAAAGTGAGTTCATTATAAAATAAAAAAGAACAAAGAATGAATAATCTGTTCCCAATAAAATTAACACAAGAAGAGGAAAGATAGACCAGACACGTTATCCAACAAAATGTTAATCAAAATTTGTGAAGCGAGGCAAAACGTCATAACTGTACAAAATAACTAAAAGGGATATCAGCAACTTGATAGAGGATTTCTTTGGGCTAGTAGGTCATCTAAAGTGAGGGCATATATATCTTGTTGGCAGACTCCAATCCAATCACTGAATCAAAAAAATTTTGTTGTTCAACAATAGAACCTCAAGGTGGATTAGATGCACAAAAGCTTACTCCAAGCAAGGATCGCAAGTGCACTAGTATTTACAACTTAGTCATAACAGAAACCATCAAAGGATTGGCTCAGGTACCATAGTGCACTTCTCCATATCCAGAAGACACATGACAAGTGAAGCATTTAGATGTTTGTGGAAAAAATATCTCCTCTCTAAAGTTTTCCAGTGAGAATAAACAGCAAGAACTACCAAGGCTGGGCATCTAATCCTGAGCTCTTACAAATTTGAATTACCAAAAGATTAAGTCACATAGGATCTTAATATACTTGGATGCAGCTCCCTTTACCCTCCTAGTCCCTTTGCATTTCCCAATTCCTCCCTCTGTACCCCTCAACCAGATTGTCACACAAGTATGCAGCACAGTTAGAGATATATCCTATTTGAAAGTCAAACTACCACCTGTGAGCTTGATCAATCAAAATGACATGATAAAATGCCGTTCTGTAATGAGAAGAAGATAAATAAATCTTCAAGAAATACTAAATCTCTACTTGTACGGCACACTCAGTCAGTAAAAGAATGCTCAATCAGTAAAAGAAGAGGATCCATCAGTAAAATTACACCGTGAGAGTCACCATCAGAAATCTAAGATCTTTTTAGATGCCTGATGACACTTAGATGGTATTCTGCAGGGGCTAAACCTGCGAACTCCAAGTGGGCATCAAGCATTTCTGCATCTGACATATCTAATCTATCTAGCATAAATGGCATCCCCCAATTCATGTTAATTATTTTCATAAACACTTTAACTGGTGTATAAAGAAGGGAAAAAACCTGGTTGAGAAGTGGACAAGAATCCATTGTGCCTATAAATAAAATCCCTTCATTCAACTAATACTAGCTTGGAATTCTTTACTTGCAACAAAGTCATCTCTAGGTTTCCACTCGCATCACCATCATTCACTCTTTGTTTCTGTGTAAAATAGACCAACTCCTTGGTTCGACGTCACATTCTCATTCAGACTTCCAAACACTTTATACCTCTATATTCGTCCAATTCTCTTTCGGACGCAATTCAAGCTAGATTGCCACTTACTGCGGTTGCTATGGCGAAAAAAGAGGAGTAGCACATTTAGGAAAAGCTAAAGAAGTAGAACAAGATAATGCCAATGAGTCAAAGGGCACGCACACCAAGCCATCATTGTAGATACGAACACACTGAATATTTGAAGAAAAAAAGAAGGAAAAAAGAAGAACTTTCTCAAGTCAAAGCAATACCCAGGAGAGATTGTCCACAGCCTCTGCCGATTGAAGCGATGAAGAACCCACCTTCGTGTTCTCCGTGATCATCGCCAGTAAATCCTTCTCTGACCTGCCAATTGGAAGAAATCAAGCCAAAACCTCACCGAAACAATCGAATTGACCCACCCATTAGGAGGTTGCAAAAAAAAAAAAAAAAAAGCTCGAACGAGAGCCAAACCTGAGAACCCAAAGCGGTTCATTGGAACTGAAGCTGAACCGGCATAAACAACAAAAAGCTTAAGATAATTGTTCAGTATTGAAGTTAGAGGTGTCATCTCTAAAGTGACCAATAGAAGTGAAATCTAGCCTAGGAAATGCAATAAACATCTAGAACTTTCAAAGGCATTAACCTCGCCCATGATAGTTGTTTACTGAACCAGCCCATTACCTTCCAACAATACTGATTTGCTGTCAGTCTACCATCAAATCCCATTATTGAGAAGAACTGCTGAATGAGAAGCAAGAACAAGGAGAGGACCCATTGACTGAATCTAAAAGACCATACAGCTATATATTTGACACTTACAATATTTCCAATTGGAAAGACACCAAATATACTGAAGCACAAAATCCTATCTTTATGTCCACTGCAAAGGATATGCAAACATTGCTTTGAAGAATTTGAGAGCTCTACAAATGAATCTTGAACATTGTCAGCTAAACTAGCATCTCCAGGTACCAATCCAGGCATTCAAGGAACTCTTGGAGCTGGAGGGAAGATCTGAGTAGTGCGATCTTGAAATGCCAAAGGGTTACCAGAAGCATTCCCTAAAACAAATGAAAAATTACTTTCCAATTGTAAAATAAAAAAAGAAGAAAAATATGAGAATAAAGCTAAGGAGCCAGACAAATCAACAAGTTGCAAATGACACCAACCATACACTTTCCAAAAATCTTCCATAAACCCATACTAAAGCTGTTGGGACTTTGAAATAAGATTCTAAGTTTGAAAAGAAGCATTTAAGAACACCACGCTAAAATAACTACTTAACTGCAAGCGAAGCATTATGAAAGGTGTGAGCCATAAGATATCCACTATTGGTAATAAAGATCATGAAGTCGTACCAACTTTTAATTTGAAAGATGCCATACTTTATTCACTTGGGCATCCTCCTCCTAGTTGATACACACCACAGCCACCATATGAGACTTCAAGCTTTTTAACAGTTTTCCATTCTGCTTAATATTTATACCTTGTTAAAATGATTATACCACAGCGTGCATAATTGCTGCAAGCACTAGCATATCAAAAGCAGCACACCGCATATCCATAGTTCCATAAATACAGGTACTTTGGTAGGATAACATTCATTATGTGCAAACACTCGTCTCAGCAAAATGTAATCCATGAAGTGGACAATTAATAATAAATTGGTAGAAATCTCAAAGAAACAAAATTGCAGCAGCCTCAGTCAAGTTCTCAACCATTCTACTCATGACCAAGAAGCTACAGCTTAATGGAAACAAAACCAGTTATTTACAAACTTTTCCACCCACAAGCATAATTAAGGCATATATGAATCACATCATTTAAGAGTCACCTAAATAATTACCTTCCTAATTTGACTGAACCGAACATATTTTACCAATAATTGAAAGAAATTAATTTTGATGAAAACGAACATGTCACACATGAATGCTCCTACATGACACCATCCACTTAGACCATAGATTCTCACAACGAGCTGAACCCCAGTAAACACTATGCTGTAATTTGTCATTGACAATGAAAAAGTTTCAATCATTGATGACAACATTAGCAACGAGGTGAAATTTTGTCCTACACAAGATCGCAATTGAGCAAATCAATCAGATTCAAGTCTTAAAGTATATAAATCTATTGAATGAGTATATCAATTACGTATGATAGGTTATTAAGGTAATTCATCGTTGATTTCACTGATTAGATATGAGTCAATCAATTTCCTCAATTCATAATTTGACTCATGCATCAAACAATGTAACGTCAAAAAAATTCCATGGCTTTGATGTAGGACTATGAATCCCACAATAAAGAATACATATTTAGGCATCACGCAAAACTCCCTAAGCATCAAACCTAGGGTTCTTAAGCATGACACCAAAAATGAATTGCATCACACAATCTGCAAAGCAAACACTTGCCAAGTTCAATAAATTATCACTCTATTGAAAAGTAAAAAATTACAACTATACTTGTAGACTCTCTAAAAGTTCTACTCCTAGTGGAAATAGGAAACCTCAAAACAAGGAACATAATTGGAGTATACGTAAGATCCTACTACTCAAGCAAAAAAGAAAAAGAAAAGAAAAGACAAAAGAAAAGGAGACTTACAATTAATTTACATATGTCATGCAATATCGATCTCAAACATTATATCAGATTCTATGATTCCATTAGATGAAATTCACGATCCACAATCCATTGATTCATGACTCATATTACCATGTGACAACTAAGAGTGACCTTAAGTGGTTATCTGTCATGTCAAAATTGTGGATACTTACTTAACACAATTAATCAGCGAATATTGTTCTGGGTTCAAAGTTAAAACCACGAAACACAATTTGACTCATTTAATCTATCTAACTCAACAATAGAGCCAACTTGATTGACAATCTGACCTTACATATGCCATGTCAGTCATGTTAGGATTGGAATGACCAATTCAATTCAATGTAATTAGTTAAATGGGTTATTCATCTCTTGAAATTTGTTGACCTACTTAACAAAAGGGTCATGTTCGAATAGAGTTCTCTAACAATTTTTTTTGTTAATCTTATCCTTCTCAGATTGACCTATCTAGCAATCCATTGTTAACTTGACATTGACAGACATGACTAAATTATCTAACTAAACAATAGTACCAATTTGATTAACAACTTGACCTATCATGACCTGTTTATATTTAGATCATCAAGTTCTCTAATAATAAATCGAACATGAATTTTGTTTCCACAGTGGTTACAAATTACAATTCAATCACCCCATATACATATAACATTTCATGTAAACCTAGGATTTTGTTAGTTTACGGCTAGTTTCTTTTCAAACTTGTTTCATATTAATGGAAATATGCATATTTACATATACTAGGTCGATCATGTTAGGATAGGAATGACCCATTTAATTCAATCTAATTAGTTAAATGGGTTATTCATTGCTTGTAATTTGTTGACCTTTTTAACAAAAGGGTCATGGTCAAATAGAGTTTTCCAATAAAATTTTTTGTTAATCTTATCTTGCTCAGATTGATGTACCTAGCAATCCATTGTTAACTTGACATTGACAGATATGACCAATAAAAATGGATTGCCATCTCTATTAGCATTTGACTGTTCGCTGAGCAAGTTTGCTGTTTGTGTTGCATCATGCGATTTTGGCAACTCAAAATCTTTCCCACAGGAGATTAGAGAAGACCACGTTCTGATGATAAAGGATTGTTGCAGAAGGAATTTCTAGTTGAGAAGTAGTGAGGGTAACATTCAAGTAACAACATAGAAAACTTAGTTTGACATCATGCAATAAAATCTTACTGTCTTCAAATCTCAAGATAACAACCTTGCCATCAAGACACCAGCATAAGGATGTTATAAATTTACCTAGATAGATTAGAATGATCAAGAAGAGCCAGTATGATGACACACATTGAAATGTGCAAGAATGTGATTTCATTATAAACAAAAAGGAACAGAGAGAGAGAGAGAGAGAGAGAGAGAGAGAGAGAGAGAGAGCAATCTGTTCCCAATTAAATTAACAGAAGAAGAGGAAAGATAAAGCACACACATTAACCAATAAAGGTTAATCAAAATTTGTGAAGTGAGGCAAAACATCATAACTGTACAAAATAACTGAGAGGGATGTCGGTCACTTGATAGAGAATTTCTTTGGGCTAGTAGGTCATATGAAGGGAGGGAATCTATATCTTCTTGGCAGGCTCCAATCCAATAACTGAATCAAAAATATTTTGTTGTTCAACTACGGAACCTCAGGGTAGTTGGATGCATGAAAGCTTACTTCAGGCAAAAATTACAGGCGTACTAGTATTTACAACTTAGTCTTAACAGAAACCATTCAAGGATTGGCTCAAGTAATATAGTGCACTCAAAACATTCTCCATATCCAGAAGACAAGATGACAAACGAAGCATTGAGATGTTTCTGGAGAAAAAATATCATCTCTGAAGTTTTCCAGTGAGAATAGACAGGAAGAACTGCCAAGGCTAGGCATATTATCCTAAGCTCTTATGAATTTATATTACCAAAAGATTAAGCCATATATGATCTTAACATACTTGGATGCAGCTCCCTTACCCTCCTAGTCTCTTTGCTTTCTCCAATTCCTCAGTCTATCCCTCTTGACCAGATTATCATACAATTATGCAGCAGAGCTCGAGATATATCCTATTCAAAAGTTGAACTCCCACGAGTGAACTTGATTAATCACAATGATGTGACGAAGCGCCCTTCTGTAATGGGAAGAAGATAAATTAAACTTCAAGCAATACAAAAAGTGAGAAACTTTCACCCTTTAGTCTATGTTTCAGTATCCACTAAATCTCTTTGTGTAGCGCACGCTCAGTCAGTAAAAGAATGTTCAATCAGTAAAAGAAGATGAGTCAAAAGTAAAATTGCATTGTGAGAGTCACCGCCAGAAATGTAAGATCTTTTTAGATGCTTGATGACATTTAGATGGTATTCTGCAGGGGCTAAAGCTGCAAACTCCAAGTGGGCAACAAGCATTTCTGCATCGGACATAGCTAGTCTATCTAGCATAAATGGCATCCCCCCAATTTATGTTCTTCATTTTCATGGACACTTCAACTGGTGTACGAAGGGCAACAAGATGGCCATATAGGAGTATGGTACGCTTGTGGTCAGTGTAGATGACTGTTGGCTAGGCTATGGAAAAAATCTCTCCCAAGGCAACAACCTGGTCGAGAAGTCGATAGGAATCCATTGCGCCAATAAAAAAAAATCCCTTCATTCAACGAATACTAGCTTGGAATTCTTTACTCGCAAGTAAGTCATCTCTAGATTTGCATTTGCATCACCTACATTCACTCTTGGTTTCTGTGTAAAAGATCAACTCCTTGGTTCGACGTCACCTTCTCATTCAGACTTCCAAGCACTTTATACCCCTATATTCGTCCAATTCTCTACCGAACGCAATTCAACCGAGATTGGCACCTATAGTGGTTCTTATGGCGAAAAGGGCAGAGTAGCACATTTAGGAAAAGCCTAAGAAGTAGAACGAGATAAGGCCAACGACTAAATGGGCACACACGCCAAGCCATCATCGAAGAAACGAACTTTCTTGACTCGAAGCAATACCCAGGAGAGATTGTCCACAGCCTTTGCCAATTGAAAGCGACGAAGCACCGCCACCTTCGTGTCATCCATGACCATACCCAGAAAATCCTTCTCCGGATTCTACTCCGCCATCTTCACCTGCCACTCGGAGGAAATCGAGCAAAAACCTCACCAAACCGAGTCGGAAAACAATCGAATCGACCCGCCAGTTAGGAAGTCGCAAAAAGAACGCCCGAACGAGAGCCGAACCTGAGAAGCCAAAGCGGGTCGTCGGAACTCGAAGCCGAAACGGAAGCAAGCGCCGGCGACCCTCCTCTGTCGGTGTCTATTGCTAGAAAGATCCGCAAGTAGCCCGGAAACGCAGTGTATAGAAGTGACGGAGGCAGTTGAAGAGCGAGACGAAGAATGAAAGAGCGAAGGGAGGAAGGAGGTCCAACCGGGCCGGGCAGAGCCGGGCCGGGCTTTACGACTATAAGGCCTTGTCAAACAACGCCCGAAACTGTCCTTTCGGGGCCATGGAGGCTGAAGGGTCTGACTCATGAGGCATCACATTGATGTGAAAGGGGTGAATTAATTATTGAAATGTGATTTGGAATAAGGAATGTGATCATCTTCATTTGCTTGAATGCCGATTATCACGTTGATGCAAGTAAAAATCCAAAAGATTTTTTTGACCCGAACCAAACCACCGTAAGGCCCAATGTTTTAAGCTATTAAATGAACCGGCAAAGCCCCGACTTGAGAAGACCCAAAATATTTAGTTCAAATCAAGTTGTTTTGGATATTTTTTACACCCCTCGCTGGTGGGGGTCAGGCACTCTTGGCTACTTGGCATATATATATATATATACACTAGTAACTACATTCTATGAAATTCCATATCAACTACCTAGGGATAACTACATTCTATGAAATTCCATATCAACTACCTAGGGATAAGAACACTAAGGGTGCCATAACTGTCATACAACATTCACTTGAGTATTACATTAATGTATAATTGTTCATTTGAGTAACTATTTTGACAATCTGTCATAAATGACTTTTTCACTTAATTTTATATCCAGCGTGGTTTTCTAAGTCCAGCGTTTTGTCCAACATGGTGAGTTTAAAAAATGTATGTATCTCTCTCCTTCTCTCTAAATACTTCCTCTACTGCAACGATAATGTCTCTCTCTAAATGCTTTGTCAAATGATGACATTTCTCTCTCCCCGAAAGCTTCCTCTACGAAAGTCGTAGAGCCCATAGAAGAAAAAGCTTCCTCTCTTGGGCACGTCCTCTGTCTTCTTTACTCTCTCTCGCTTACTCAAATGTCACCTCTCTCACTCAATGGAGACTAAAGGCATGGGAAAAGGGAAAAATGAGGGCTTGGTGCGCGACGAATCTTGTTGGACTTCATGGCCCCACCCCAATAGCAAAAAAGGTTGACTTTTATCTTGATTTTTAATTTGAATTTAATAATATAATTGGGTTTGTGTAAAACAAAAAGCTGGGATGCTTGCGAGTTGCATGGAAAGATGATTGTTCTTTCGCAAAGGATATGATTATTCATTCATTCGACAAGCTTGTTTGTTTTATATTTGTTTCCACTCAATGTCATGGCTACGTCATAGCATCTATCAATTGGCTTTGAAAAACTTACTGTCAAATGTGCATTTTTCGGTGCAAGCCTTACCAGGATTTTCAAGACCTCTGCAACTTTGATGAAAAACAATTTTGGCGCAGAGGAAAGGAGTTCCATTGTGGGGCAAATCATCTCAAAAGGGTTGAAAATGTCAGGTTCCAATTCGACTCACTGTTAAATCATAACCTCTTTTTGCATGGCTAAAGTTCTTCTCAAGGAGGCAGTTGGATTGGAGAAGATAATAATTGACACTGAATTAAAGATGTTGCGTCATGGGGTGCCTGTTGAGCCTCATGATCTTTGGGATTTCCTTGAAGTGATTCAACTGCAAGAAGGCCATCGAAAAGCTTCACAAAATGCTGAAGTAATAGCCAATTTTCGTTTCAGTGGACTCCATTACAAGCCATGAAAGCATAAGCAAATCACAGGTAGACGGTACACCCTTGAAAATAGAATTACTTCTCTATTTGTTCCACTTGTGACAGTGTGCGAAAACAGAGTACGTGGACAATAAGTTGGGTTTAACAAATGATATGATGTTGCTTCATTTTCAGTTTTTCAAGCTTGACGTTTCGTTTAGATCGAGCTTTTCCAACTTTCATGAGCAATTTTTCCTCTCATCATATGTTGTATCATGAGCTCTTTTTGAGCCCCAAGATAGCTACATCGACGTGAGACTCCTTTTTGGCAAGGATAAAGCATTGGTCCCCTTAGTTTACAGTGAAGCCTCTCATTGGAGTTGTGCCTTAGCAGTGGATACATGAAAAATATTAGAGAATCTATCTGGACTAGCACCATCATAAAGAGTCCCTAAAGCAATTTATCTAATCAATAGCTATGATGGTCTCTATCTATATAGACCAAGGCTAGTTAATTATTTCCCTAGCATATGCCCAAGCGCTTATATTGGTGTAACATGAAAATTGACATGTCAATGGTGGGACCTACCTTGCCATGAAAGGCATATTCAAATATCTCTCCGTGATAAAAACAAATGCAAAGGAGTTTTGTAATCTCGTACTTTTAACATTTAATGCCATGAAATGTCGTTGGTGCATTATAATCTCATAATACTAATGAGAAGTAAAATCCTAAGATGTGTGTAAAATTAAGACTGGAGCAAAGTGTGGCACGCATGACATCGATGGATAAAGCGGGAGCAGAGCATGATGTCAACTCCTTGACCATTTACAAGAGCAAGAAGATTAACAAGTTCCTCGATGAACCCTAAGATTCTAGCATCAAAGCGGTAATCCATCTATCCTGCGCAGGGGTTTTCTAGGGTTGGAAAATTCAAAGTCGTTCTGCTGTCATATTTAGTTTCCATACGCTCTAATTTTCCTCCTCACCAGATACACAAGAGTGAATGCCTTTCTTGCTGTCTCGGTGTTTAATCAATCTTAGTTAGTGCAGGTTCCTATGTTAAGATGAAATTCCATAAGCCCCACGACAAATCCAGCCTATCGGTCTGCCTATGATTTTGATCCCTCCATATAAAAAACTAATTTTGATCCAAACTTGAAAGATCCTCATCCTTGAGACCAGCTTTGATGGCGAAAACCGTGCTCGGCACTCGGATACTTCCTTGAGCTGTTTTTCAACACCAACCCATGTTCCAAGATTTCCGATGAATCACGATTTAACACGTTTGAACTCATAGTGATCGATCGTGGCCCTTTAAAGATCCAGAAGCAAATCCATACCCTAAGACTAATGGCTATGTTAATCTGACATGGCGTTATCCACACATGTTGCTGTGTCAAATTTTTGATGGCCTTAATTAATGAAGCTATGTGGGAAGGAGAAGGTGGTCATGGACGTTCGTCGGCAATCGATGCAGAGTTCGTTCCTGACCATATGTGGAGAAAATTGCAGGAGAGAGAGAGAGAGAGATTTTATTAAATTAGTCAAGGTGGACTTATTTGAATTAACGGGCGGGCAAAGCCAGGTCGGATTAGTCTATATTTCAAACATAATAGGTACTTCGGGATTCACGATGAGTCTCCATGGGCTCAAAAGTGGTGGATTAATTATTTCATTGTAATTTGAGAAAAGGAAATACTGCTAAAACCCTAAATTATACTCACTATGCTATAATTTAACAAACTTTTTCTTTTTTTTTGCATCGGGAAAACCCCTCAACTCGAACTCATAATAGCATGCCTAATATACCCTCCATCTACCTGTAGAAATCCTAAACTTTATTCGATATGACACCAATACATTAAAAAAAAGAATTGTGTCATCAATACTACAAACTTAAATCAACATTACGAAAATTTAGGCCACTATTGTCATTGTGAGCATTTTTTTTTTATTGGGTCTGGTGACAAAAATAAAAATAAAAATTGAGCATTGATTTCGTAACGATTTAATTTAAGATTTTTGGTAACATAAAATAAGTATGAGTTATTGAGGTCAGAGTGAATATGATGTAGAATTTTTTGTATCATCAATACATCGCAAAAGTAATGTTATCATTACTCATGTGAGTTAATGAAATTGGCATCCCACAAATGCAATAATTCACAGCTTGCACAGATGTCAAGATGATGGGACAGCTCACGCTAGGCAGAATGATCTGCCGTGACCACTCGAATTAAAGCCTGAACACATGTGGTTGCACTGCATATGTCTCAACGAAAGCTTGTGATATGCTTATTGCTCCAACGTATACGGGCTACTCCTTAAATTTTTGTTCGTGCCTTAACTTAATCTATCTAGTAGGCTAAACCCTTCCACATCGCTTCTGAAAAAGCTGAGTTTATCTTTAATATTGTTAAAAGAGAGGCATTGTGAGAAGTGGCACAAAGTGAAACAACCTAAGAAGACCTGCAGTGAGGCTCTCTTGGGTCACGAAGGTACTTCGGTATGTTTAATTACCAAGCTGTTTTGATAATTAGGATGACATGTTTATATTTTGTTGTTTTCATTTTTGTAGTTTGAGTAAATTGCATCCAACATCACTGCCTTCCTTTCCTTCTCTAAGGATTGCCTCCTCACCTTGATGTTTCAAAAATATGAGACTTTATAACTTTTATAAACATTCAAACTTGACTTTCAAGTTAAAGGGAAAATGAAAATACAAAAGTATAGCCAAATGTGCATGATAAAATCTGTTTCCAGAGAAAAACTCTCCTCTTTAAATTTTTCCGGTGAGAATAGACATCAAGAACTACCAAGACTAGGCATCTAATCTTAAGTTCTTACGAATTTGAATAACCAAAAGATTAAGTCATATAGGAACCCAACATACTTGGATGCAGCTCCCCTAATCCTCCTAGTCTCTTTGCTTTCTCCAATTTCTCTCTCCATCCCTCTCGACCTGATTGTCATACAAGTATGCAGCATAGCTTGAAATATATCCTATTCAAAAGTTAAAACTCCCACCAGCGAACTTGATTAATCAAAATGATGTGACAAAATGCCCCCTCAGTAATGACAAGAAGATAAATAAAACTTAAAGCAATACAAAATATAAGAAACTTTCCACCTATAGTCTATATTTCAATATTCAATAAATCTCTCCTTGTAGGACACGTTCAGTCAGTAAAAGAAGAGGAGTCAGTACTAAAATTACATTGTGAGAGTTATCATCAGGAATCTAAGATCTTTTTAGATGCCTGATGGCATTTAGATAGTATTATGCAGTGGCTAAACCTGCCAACTTCAATTGGGTATCAAGCATTACTGGATCTGACACAGCTAGTCTATTTAGCATACATGGCATCCCCTCCAATTCATGTAAATTATTTTCATGGGCACTTTAACTGGTGTACGAAGAAGGGCCACAAAAGGCAATACAGGAGTAAGGTACGCTTATGGTCGGTGTAGATGATAGTCCTTTAGGCTATGGAAAAAATCTCTTAAGGCAACAACCTGATTGAGAAGTTGATAAAAATCTATTGCGCCTATAAATAAAATCCCTCCATTCAACTAATATTGGCTTGGAATTCTTCACTCGCAACTAAGTCATCCGTAGATTTCCACTCGCATCACCATCACTCACCCTTCATTTCTGTGCAAAAGACCAACTCCTTAGTAGGACGGCACCTTCTCATTTAGACTTCAAGCACTTTATCTCTATATTCATCCAATTCTCCATCAAACGCAATTTGAGCTAGATTGGCATTACAGTGGTTCCTATGGCTAAAAAGGAAGCTTAGCACATTTAGGAAAAGCGAAAGAAATAAAACGAGATAAGGCCGCTAACTCAAAGGGCAAACACATCAAGCCATCGTTGAAGAAACGAACAAACTGAATAAAGTAAAAAGAGAACTTTCTCGAATCGAAGCAATTACCTAAGAGAGATTGTCCATAGCCTTTGTCAATTGAAGCGAAGAAGCACCCACCTTCGCCGCCAACAAATCCTTCTCCGGATTCCACTCACCCCATCTTCACCTACCAATCGGAAATCGAGCAAACCCCTCACAAAACCGAATCGACCCACCCATTAGGTTGCGAAAGAACGCCGAGCAGGAGCCGAGCAGGAGAAGCCAGGCGGTTAGTGGAACTGAAGCTGAAACGGAAGCAGGCGCTGCGAAAGCTCTGCTGGAGAAGCTGAAGAGCGAGATGAAGAAGGGAAGAGCGGGAGTCAAAATAAGGAAGGAAGAGAGAGATGGGAATTGGGCCGTAAAGGGCCGCCACGGGGATCAACTAGGCTGGGCCGGACTTTGTAGCCCTGCCAAACAACGCCCGAAAATGGTGGGTTAGTTATTGAAACGTAATTTGGAAAAAGCAATGTGATCATCCTCATTTACTTTTGGAGATCATCCTCATTTACTTTTGGATAAAAAAAATGCTAATGAATTATTCAAATTGGCATCTCACGATCAATAACAAATATTCACGCATGCTTAAATGGAGACGATGGGCCAAGCTTGAACCCGACCAAGCCATTTGCCATCACCACCAAAGCTCTTAACTCTCGATCGAATACAAATACTTGACCAAGCCCCAATTGGTGAGTTTTATGCTAAACTCCTGTTATAAGGTGCACATGTGCGTCAATGATACAGTAGGAAGAAAAAATAAGATCCAATGTCTTCTTTTTCTCTTTTAACTAGAACTAGACAATTCACCATGTTAAAAGGTACAGCTTTGCTATACCAGGAAAATCCCATTTCTCTACTCGTGTATGTAGAGTGAGAGACTTGCAATTGGGCAAAGAAAATGGCACACCTTGTACCTCGCCGCAAGTGATAAAACCTAAGCACATTCAACAATTGAAAGGCAAAAGAATAAGACAGTTTACTCTTCCTTCCAAATACAGTTTAAAAAACCCAGCAAGTATATGCTTTGAGAACACTTTTGGTTCCCACTTATGTGACAAACTGAGTGACTAAAGCTTTTGATTGTTGAAATAGTAGAACTTATATAATAATTCTAGTCAACAATTACTTTTTCGGTCTTTTAAAAAACAAGACACAACTGCTTTTCATTAATAATTTACTATGATCATTAGAATGATGGTTATGCACTGTTGAGCAGGAAAAAGAATGACCCCAAACCAGCTGCCTTTTCTTTGGTCTTTCGGTAGTTATTCTAAAGGCACAATGTGTATTTGCACCAGTGGTCATCAGGCAGAGTAGCAAACTATGTAAACCAAATTCCTGGTGCTAAAGTTTGGAATGAATTTCTTTAACTCGAGGAAGAGGGAACATGAATTATCCATAAGTATGAACCAAATGGGTTAAATTTGAAATAAAAAACAGTCTGCTCACCCGAAGGCACCAACTACGGATCAAAAGTTTGGTCGCGTTCTGTAGCTTATGAAGCAGTCCCTCAACCAGGTTGCAATACGCTCTGTAAGACTCGAAACGATTTTGAACAAAACAATCAGATGGCCTTCCAAAATCCTCGCCTCTCATAAAAAAGTTCGACTCTGCTTCAATCGAGGATTGAGACTTCCGTTACCAGCTGCCTCATCATACCAGAAAATCCTCTCAAACAGCAGCAGAGGACTTGAAATCTCCAGGGGGAAACCCTCATCAAGTGCATACCGAAAGCAGCCATTGACCGCAATTTCCCTCAATGTTCTCGAACAAAGCTTGATGGTTCGCTTTAAACCGTAGCATCCTTCCAAACTAAGGTCCTCGAGAACAGGGCCGCCATTCGACATCTCATGCATCACCTCCGAGTCACAGACGGACAGGGACCTTAGATTAATCCGAGCGATACTTCTACTCAACGAGAAGCAACAGAGCCCTGAGTGCAGGTTCACCAACGACGCGCATCCATAAAAGGAGCCGCCGTACTGCGAAATGGCCGGCCATCTCGCACAACCTCTTAGTCGCATCGACTGAGAGGTCCTCGACACGGCGGTCGACAGCAAAGCGAAGCCACGGACTGAGCTCAGGCGTGCAACGGTTGAGAAAATCGGCGTCGACGTGGAACTTCCTCACCTTGGGCGACGCCTAGAGGATCAAGACGCCGTCCACGGACGGGGAGGCGTTCCGCCAGGGGGAAGGAGAAGACGAGGTCCGGGGGCGGCGGTCCAGACGGATCGCCACAGCTTCGACAAAAACGCACGTGCAGACAATGTATGCAACGTCGAGGAATGGGAAGACGTGGTGGATCACACCAACGAGAGGAAGAGGAGGAGGTGGGCGATCGCCTCGTCTTCGCCATGTGGGGATCGACGATCGAAGGGAGGAACCGGAAGGAGAGCCTCCTCCGATTTGAGGGTTCATTTCACTCGGACTTAAGTTTTTGGCTTCCCGTGTAGAGACACGTGTCGCTCGATGGAGTGGCAGCCACTTTCCCGCGCCTTTTAATACATCTACGAGCCCATGATGATGGGCCTCGCATGTCTTGAATTGCCGAGTACCGTACCTTGATTTTTTTAATCCAAGCTTGTCCGACATCAGAAAAAAGTCATCATTCATATAATAATCGAGTATGAACAAGATTGAGTAAGCGTACATAAGCGAGCTTGAGCTTGTGAAAGAAAATGTTTGCTTGATTCCGCTTGATTTGTGATATCATGCTCGAGGGCTCTACTTACACAATGGTAAACATAAAAAACTATTGAAACTTTGCAAACATCTATTAAAAAAAGAAGAAGATAAAATAAAAGTTAACCATAAATAAATTTTATGAGATAATTATTTAGCCTAAATTATATTCATGATTAAAGTATGATATCTCATGCGCTCAAAAAATAGCAAACAAATGTTCCAACGTCTTGAATTACATTGGCTTGAACTCAATGATAACCCAAGCAATTCATGGAAGTTTGTTGGTCTAGGATGGACATGTTATCTTATTTTCAAACTGCCTGACAAGAATGCAACCGAAGAAAACATTCCTCACCTCACCATCCTCCCAAATGCAAGGCTACTAGCATCCACATTGTGTGTCTCCATTTAGATGGTGACTCCATGACTCTACTAATTAAGGTTGTTAAGCTTATGGCTTGAGTTCTAGCCAAATCAAATTTATGTTGAAGCCCAAAAATTAAAATAAGTTAGAGACGTGTTAGGAGGTACTGTGGATCTTTGGCAGAGCTATGTGGAGAGGACTGGAAGACTAGGCGTGCCGCCTATTGGCCATATGATAGTCATTGGGTATTGGCCGAGCTCTCAATTAGTCCCTTCAGATGCTCAAATAACTTGTATAGTCAATATTCGGCATTTTGTCTGTTACACGAAACAAAAAATGCTAACCAAATATGTTCTCCAATGCAAAACACGGAAATTCGATCGTTATGAATATTGAATTTTTTAATTTGGGTGGAATAAGTTGATTTGTCCTTCGTATTGAAAAAATTAGAGATATTCGTAACATTTTGAAAGTGGAAAACAAATCGGATCAAGCTGAAAATGGCATCTGCTTGGCTTTGGAAGATACCATGAAAAGAGGTCCAAGAAGATTCTACTGGGCAAAAATCCGAACATTGTTCAGTGCAAGTAAAGTATGGATAGCATTGGTAAATATCAAAACCATTTGACAACTAAATTTTGACCGATAACTTATTCGGCTAACAACATTTTGGTAAGTTACCAAAATTTTTAAGGAAATACCAATAGTTATTAGAATTATTTTTTATATATTACTATTGACATCCACATAATCCTAATGGTTAAAGTTAGAAAAATTCAAGATTCAAGATTCCGATCGCGATGATACTCATTTCTTAACTTGAAAAATATTAGATTAGTATCAGTAGTACTTTAATTGCATATAGGTCTTAATTCAACATAAGCGTGTAGAAATAGACGTTTAGATTTCAAGTTTTCATAGAATTGGCTAAAGATCCTTTTTTTTTGGTCAAATCAAAGAATCTACTTTTGACTGAAAAAATTTATTATTTCAATAGTCTTGAATTTTTTTTAGACATTTAATTTAGAAATAGTGAAATTTAAGTACCTTCAATCCAATCAAAGAAATATCAATCTCAAGAATTGATCAACTAGTTAGAGCATCATATTTGTTATAAGTGAATTTGAGTTCACACCTTTCAAGATCGTGTCACATGGCGCCATTACACAAAAAACTCTGTTGGAAAATAAAATCTATTCTTTTTTCATCTTGGAAGTGGTCCTTTTTCTTCTTCTTTTTTGGCTTCTTTTTTTTGTTCAAGAGGGAGGCACCACAAGTTAAAAAAAAGAGGGGGAAAGAGAGAAAAATAAGGAGGATTGACTCTTCATGAGCGTTGTGTATACACCTTCACCATTGCCCCCATCGTCATCCAACCTCATCCTCGTCACCACAAGCTGTATCCATTGTTCTTGGACTTCATTCTCTTGAGGAGTTGGAGCAATAGTCGTGGCTACCCATTCCGACAATTGAAACCCACACCATCACTTCGATGAGCCTCGCCATCACTCCTCTCAATGCCATTAGTTGCCAAGCTGCTTGCCCTCACCGTTCTCGAGCCGCCCTTTCCTGCTCCACTATTGCTCCCTGCCTTCCCCACCGTGAAAACTAAAGAGCCCAAATCTTGTCCGAAGACTCCCTCATCGGTCGTTGTTCTGTTCGTAGACAATTGTAAAGGTTCCAATCGCCGGTTGCGAGTGCCTGTCGTAGCCTAATTACATCACTGATAAACTAGGCCTTCCTGCTGTCTTCAACGACGGTCATCAATGAGGAGCCACTCAAAACTTGATGGTCCAAGGGTTAATTTTTAAGCTCGAGTATTCCGGTTGGTTTATCTGATTGTATGTCCGTTTTTGTTCCTTACTTTTTGTGGATGCAATGGCCAGCGCAATGATTAGCCGATGGTTGGAGATGGTGGTTCAGTGAAGAGCGGGAATGAGTAACGGTGGTATAGGAGTACTTTTGAGCATGAAGTTTTGAATGTTTCCTCCTGGTTCGTTGAAGCTTTAGATATTAATATGTAGGCATGAAGATTCACTATGAAAAGTCATTGAAGTTGGGAGTTCTAGCTAAGATGAGTGGTGAAAAGGCTAAAAGAAATAAATGATGTCAACGTGTCGGGCGGGGTGAGGCCCCACACGGGACTGAGGTGGCGATGCGGAGGGCCAGTCTTTTCCTTTGTTCCCGTCGGTCCAACCCTCTCTTTTGCTAATTGCTAATTGCTAATTGCAATGGGATTGGGCCCCCACTTTATCTACTTTTCATCGACCTTTTTCTTTTCCCTTCGTTCCTGTCTTTTCATCTTTTCTTTTTTTAATCATAACGTGTGGGGGTGCGATTGGGTTGGGTTTGCAAGGGCATATGTACCAATCACTATCACTAACTCTAATAGAAAATTATAGGCTCCAATTTCAGTGCGGTTACCGCGATTTATTGGATTGTTTTGATATTATGGATTGCACCATTGAGTTAGCCACATTTATTTGTTAAAGTTACTAACTCTTATAGGATATTACTATTCTTGATTTGGGTAAATTAACAACTTTTCAGGGGGTAAGTCACTAACTTATCTTAGCTTTACTAAGTTCTAAATTACCAACTATTTACTTGATTTCTTTTTTCAAAATTTTCACTGGTTTGAATAATTTTTTACTATCATTTATTTATAGTGGTTATCAGCAAATTAAATTTACTAAATTTACTAACCTTTGTAAGAAATTTTCAACTCTTATTTGAGTCATTATACCAATGTTATTTAATTGTTTGAAATAGTTGACTATTCCGTTTCGATAACTTGCCAACATTTATTTGTTAAAGTTACTAAGATGCACTTATTTACTCTTAGAGGATATTACCAACTTTTATTTTAATCGGTACAAATGTTTGCTTGATTGTATCGAAATTGCCGATTATTTTAATAATTTAATAACATTCATTTGCACAACTTATCAATTTGTTCAAGTTACTGGGAAATGATGACTGCCGTTTGAGTACACTTACTATTACCTTTAGAGTTACCGACGTGTTAAAATCACTATATAAACTGCTCCAATAATCTATCAACACATAGACGATAACTTTACACACTGCTTGAATAATCCATCAACACATGGACGGTAAGTGATATCATTTGAGTACGTAGTGTGTTGATATGAGATTGGGTTGAAAAGATTTACCAAACCAGCATTGAAGGTGAAAATAGCTTAATTATTTGATAGGCAAGAGGCCAAAAAAATGTGAAAGAAGAAGAAGAAGGAATTTAAACCCTTTAATGTCTCCTGGAAATGTACATGAAGTTGCATTTCTACGAGCATTTTGTGATAACAAACACTGCAAAAAGGTGTCATTCTTCTCTCTACTGCATTATTTCTGCCACCAAACACTCGCATATTTAGACACTTGGTTCAGAAGAAAATAAAATTGCAGAAGAGAGCTTCGGCTTCCTCTTCTTCAGGTCAACCAAGTCAACTCAAGAGGTCCTGCTTCTCTCCAGTCAAGTAGGCATCTCATGAGCTTAAAAATAACAGACAATTGCTTTCATCACATCTTAAATTACATCGGCTCGAGTGAGAGAAATCGAGCCAAAACCTAGGATAAACATCTTAAAAACCTTCGAGTCCTCCGCGACCATCGCTAGCAAACCCTTCTCTGGATTCCACTCACGCCATCACCTTCTGATAAGAAAAAATCGAGCCAAAACCTCACAAAACTGAATCGGAAAACAATCGTTTAGACCTGCCCATTACGTCATAGAAAGAACGCCCGAACGGGAGCTGAACCTGAGAAAACAAAGTAGTTCGTCGGAACATGAAGCTGAAACGGAAGCACGCGCCGACACCCTCCTTCGTTGGTCTACATCAAGTAGCCTGAGAACCGCAGCCACCATCTCTGCTCGAACAGAGCTGGTACACTTGGTCTATTTTATTTTATTTTATTTTATTTATTATTTTTTTTTTCTGATGATGAAAGTTGAAAATTGAAATATTTATCGAACCCCAAGTGTGCTTGCTATTTTTTCCCCCTTTTTCCTCTCTTGCTTCTTTAAAGGACATGTTTCACAGTGGAATATGAATCTTCTGAATTAACAGGTTGACCCTTGTTCGACTCTATTCCTCTTTCCATTTCATTTCATTTCTCCATTTTATATTGTTTTTATTTGGTACCATCTGCTTTTTTTATCAACTGGGTTGAGAATTCTTTAAATCGCACACGATCGATTATTTTCAAAAAGCACTAAACTTTGTTATAATGTTCGTTGTTCCAATGGAAGAAAGTTCATAACACTTGGTACAGCAAAGATTGCTTAGATTGGTGGTTGGTAATTTTCAAAGAGTACATAATAATTTGTTCTTCGAAATTCGTTATGGAAACGGTAGGAGTCAAGGAGTTTCCTTTTACCTTGTCTCCTTTTTGCTAAGAAAATGAAGATTTGATGAGACTGAACCATATGCTACGAATATGTATTCCGATACCTCATGTTCATTCATTTTTTGCACCGCTTATGCCCGACATGAACTTTTGATAATTGCTCTAAAAATTATCCAAAAATAAATTAGCGAGAATTCTCAAAATGAACAAAAGAACCAAAAAAAAAAAAAAAAACTCCAGACAGAACAGCATAATAACATGAAAAAAAGAAAACGAAGGCGAAAAATTGAAAGAGAAAAGCAGCGCATTGAAAAAAGTCGTAAATTTTCTTTTACGAAATCCTATTGATTTTTACAAGCTTTTTTTTTTTTTTGGTTGCGAACAAAGAATTTTGATCAAGTGGGTTCTACTACTATAGACAAGATGCGCTTTTTACACACTAACGTGCGTCGTTGCTAATTAAAAAGAAATGAGGAAAATCTATAAGTTAAGCGCGCATGTATACTTGTGTGTTGAGATCATACGAGGTCCATGATGGATCAAAGGCAAGTGTGATAAATGCCTATCAGTCTCGATTTTTGATCAAAAGGATGAAGCCAAGATTGATTCCAGAATAGTAATCCGTACTTAATTGCTAGCTAAAATCCTTCACGAAAAAGCAAACAATTTGGAAAATTATTTTTCAAAATATAATTACTCATATAGTTACAAAAATGAACGAATGCGAGAAATTTTTGTTGAGTATACAAATATTTAAATAAATTATTGTGGATAATGAAACATTTCATTAATGGATTTTTTCAAGCAAAACGAGCAATAATTTTTAGAATGATATTTTTCAAATAATTTATTTTCTTTTTTTCTCAAAACAAAAAGGAGCCTTAATTCACGTCAATTTACGAATAATGTCATATATGGCATGATGTTCAGGTTTATCTAAGAAACGATATCATTTGATTTGGGTCCATATGTTCAATTGTATAAATAATCTCGTTGCACACCACAACAAAATGAAGTGGCCCGATGGGAGGACTCATGGACCATCACATTGATGCGAACGTGATTGTGGATTAGTTCTTGAAATTGTAATTTGGAAAAAGCAATGTGATAATTAATCCTTATTTACTTTTGAATTAAAAAAAATGCTAATGAATTCTTCGAAGCAGCATGTCACGAGAGCGAACATTCACACATGCTAAATGTCGAGACGACGGGCCAAGCCCGAACTTGACCAAGCATTTGCCATCACCACCCAAGCTCCAAACATTAAGCCGGATAGAAATATTCTGACCTCATTGTTTGCCATCACCGCCTGAAACCCACCCCCTTTCTGCGCCATTTTTTCTTATTTATTTTCCAATTCGTGACGTTTACACATCGAACTTGAACATATAGAAACCGAACATTATTCGTGTCTATGCTTATCCTCATCCACTTTCTGGACAGATCACTTAGTCTTGTTACCGATAAATGTACAGGCCATGTTTGATCTGGCCATTCCTCATATTGCGAGGCACAAGAATTCTTCCCGCTGCAGATTCACTCGTGCTTGGCTCGGCATCTGAAGAGCGTGGAGGATGCCAGGTTCGGAGCTCGTTCTTTCGACTATGACCGATGTAAGCTTGCCTTGCCAATGCTGCTTTTACCAAGAGACGCACTCCTGCTGGAGAAGATGGTCATTAACATCGAGAGCAGGGGAAGACGCCAATCGAAATCTCGAGTCTTTGCTACCGCTGGTTCTGCCTTAGATGCAATCTTTCTAGTAAAGTCTCGCTACAAGCTGCTCACAATAGTGAGGTTGTTGGTGGCAGAACGGATTTTCCATGGTAAGTGATCTAGAAAGTGAGGGTTCGGATTAGAGTCTCTCTTTTTGCTTGGGAAGCAACTTGGGAACGAATCCTCCCTTTAGATAACCTACAACAAAGGGGCAAAATATTGGTTAACAGGCATTTCCTCCGCAAGGAGGAGGTAGAACCCGTGCAGCATCTCCTCCTTCACCATTCATGGACAAGAATGGTTTGGACAGTTTCCTATGCTTGCACCGAATTATCTTTGGGTTATTGGAGCTTTTATGGAGCAAGAAAAGAAGGATTAACTCAATTTGTCTCTCTGTTTTTAGGCTGATTTGGAAAGAGCTAAACAAGAGAGCTTAAAGTCGTACACTTTTGGTATGGTGGAGACTGCATATGGATATAAATTCCTTGCAGACCTTCACTCGTGCTTGGCTCGGCATCTGAAGAGCGTGGAGACTGCCAGGTTCGTAGCTCGTTCTTTCGACTATGACCTATTTAAGCTTGCCTTGCCAATGCTACTTTTACCAAGAGATGCACTCCTGCTGGAGAAGATGGTCATTAACGTCGAGAGTAGTGGAAGACGCCAATCGAAATCTCGAGTTTTTTCCACGGCTGGTTCTGCCCTAGATGCAATCTTTCCAGCAAAGTCTCGCCACAAGCTGCTCACAATAGGGAGGTTATCGGTGGCAGAACAGATTTTTCGAAGTGATACGAAAAGTGAGGGTTCGGATAAGAGTCTCTTTTTGCTTGGGAAGCAACTTGGAACAAATCCTTCCTTTAGATAACCTACAACAAAGGGGCAAAATATTGGTTAACAGGCGTTTCCTCCGCAAGGAGGAGGCAGAATCCATGCAGCATCTCCTCCTTCACCGTTCAAGGACAAGAATGGTTTGGACAGTTTCCTATGCTTGCATTGAATTATCTTTGGGTTATTGGAGCTTTTATGGAGCAAGAAAAGAAGGATTAACTCAATTTGTCTCTCTGTTTTTAGGCTTATTTGGAAAGAGCTAAACAAGAGAGCTTAAAGTCGTACACTTCTGGTATGGTGGAGACTGCATATGGATATAAATGCCTTGGTCAATATAGTCGATGATTTATCTTGTATTTGAGCTCGCTTTTGGTTTTGGGAGTTGTTCTTTTGTACATGGCTTCAATTTTTGGGCTCTTTTCTTATATGCGTTTGCACTCCCTTGGTGCCCTATAGTTGAACTTCTGATCGTGTAGTTTGAGGATTTTTAAACTTACTTTTTTGAGGATTTTTAAGTTACTCCAATTACTCTATATCCCAACATTGTATCTAATCGTGTAGTTTCAAACTAACATCTCACATATGATTTTGTGCTAATCGGCATAACCATCATCCACATAGCATGTCTTTATTGAGTGCAAAAACACTCCATTAACTCAAGGTTGCGATTCCTTTTATGAGTGAGTTTGTTGTGATAGAAGGGTGCCTCTACAGCCTAAAGTCAAGATCTAAAAGTTGAAGAGAAACTTTGGATCCAAAGAGAGACCAACACATTTTCAAAACAGAACAATACTACGGATACAAAGACTAAATTACAAAACTCGTTTGAAGTGGTAAAATCCAAGTATTTAGGCAAGTATAGTACAGATGCCTAACACAAAAATATTTCGCATGTGACTTAGTAAACCATTTTCATTTACTCGGACTTAACATCTTTAGCATTACTCTACCCAAAAAAATGGTGCTTAGCTTAAAAAAATGGCGATCTAAATGGAAAAATAGTTGGTAAAAAAAATAAAAATAAACTAATGAATTCCCATATCTAAGCACGTGAACAAATTGTTGTGAACAGAGGCTCTCATAACCAAGGCAAAGCATCACAAATGAGACCGCCAGTTATTTTATCTGCTCATTTTCTTCTGATAACTGAGTTTTCATTCTCAATGTTAGCTTGTTGACAGTAATAATACCATAGGAAAGTAGAGTTTCGCTTACTACATCGAGTCCAAGGAGTGAAATTGGTAGTATAAATAAGTCTTAACTTCTCCTAGACTCAAATAGTGCTATTAGCAGGGAGAAAGAGTTTAATATGATTCAATGATACAAAGATTGACTCTTGCAATTATGAGGGATACATGTACAAAATGTGAGAAACCTTCCAGCCTATATCAAATCTCTCTTTGCAAGGAATGCTCAACCAGTACAAGAAGAGTAGCTGGAAGTAATATTACACCGTGAGAGTCAAACAGAAATTGAAGGAAAACTATATAGATGCATGACGACATTGAGATGGTATTGCAAGGGTTAAACTTGCCAACTCCATGTGAGCATCTAGCATTTCTGCATCTGACATAGCTAGTCTATCTAACATAAATGACATCCCTCCAATTCAAGTTCTTTTATCTTTGTGAACACTTTGACTGGTGTACCAAAAAGGGCAGCAAGATGGCAATACAGGAGTATGGTACACTTCCGGTTGGTCTAGATGATTGTCAGTTATGTTTTGGAAATCTCCTAAGGCACCAATCTTGTCTAGAAGTTTATAGGAATCTATCGCGCGCGTAAATACAAATCCCTTCATTCAACTAATATCAGCACGGGATTCTTTACTTGCAACTACGTCATATCCAAATTTTCACTCCCATTACCATCATTCGCTCTTCATTCTTGTGTAAAACATCAACTCCTTAGTTCAACGCCATGTCCTCATTTAGACTTTCAAGCACCTTACCCCTATATTCACCAACTCTCCATCAAATGCAATTTGAACGGCGTTGGCAATTGAAGTGGTTTATTTGAGGAAAAGGATCGTAGCACATTTAAGGAAAAGCAAAGGGGGACTAAGGCCAATGACTCAAAGGGCGCACACCAAGCCATCGTTGAAGAAACGAACACACTAAAAAACAAAACAAGGAGAACTCTCTCCAGTCGAAGCAATTACCAGGAGAGATTGTCCACAGCCTCTGCCAATTGAAGCGATAAAGCACCACCTTCGAGTCCTCCGTGACCATTGCCAGCAAATCCTTCTCCGGATTCCACTCCGCCATCTTCACCTGCCAATTGGAAGAAACCGAGCAAAAACCTCATGAAACCGAATGGGAAAACCTCGAGCTCGAGGGCGAAGTTATGTAATAAAAAGACCCACTTGTCATATAAGGATTGTATTGAAAGATAAATCTTTCTATGAAGAAGAAGATTTCTTTTGCTTAAAAAAATCCAAATGATTCAAATCGAAGCAATTGGATGTACGACTTGGGTCTATATGACATGAGCGATCAATAGAAATACTCCAACACTCCACCTTTGTCATATAACCCAAACAGAGGGAGTTCAACATACGAAAGTTGCGTATATGTGTTTAACCAAATTAAAATTAGGACTTCCTTTACTACTCCCTCTTAGGAAAATTATCCAAAAAATCCTAAACCTATTGTACTTTTGCCAATTCAGTAAAAAACTTTTCAATTTTCCCAATTAAGTCGTACACATTTTCACATTTTGCCAATTGAGTCTATCCAGCCAATTTTGACTAGAATTTGCTAATGTGGACGGTTGGCACTAACGTGTCAATTTTTTAATAATATTTTGAATTTTTAATGATTTTTTCGTTTCATTTTTTTTTTCATTTTTTGCTTTTATTTTTGGGTTTTGGAGTTAGGCTGGCGAGGTGGCTAGTCAACCTAGGTCGAGGGCTTGCATGCCCTCGCTTTGGCCGAAGGGGGCATCGTGGTCCTCGCCGGCCTAACTCCAAAACCCCCCCCCCCCCAAAAAAAAAGCAAAAAGAAAAGAAAAATCATAATAAATTCAAAATATTATTAAGATATTATTAAAAAGGTGACACGTTAGTGCCAACCATCCACATTAGCAAATTCTAGTCAAAATTGGCCGGATAAACTTAATTGGCAAAATGTGAAAATGTTTACAACTCAATTGACAAAATTAAAATTAAATCGGCAAAAGTGTAATAGGTTCAGGACTTTTTAAATAATTTTCCCCTCCCCTCTCTCATAGGCACACTATGCTTGTGGAACTATTCTGAGTTCGAGATGAAACGCATTATAAGATTAGAGTATATATGATAGTCAATTCCACGGGGGATTATGATGGGCATAGACCACGGAATTTGCCATAGTCACTCGCCCTTGCCAGCCATGGCCCGTGGCTAGGTGGCTGGCAATCATCCACTGGCAAAAGAAAAGGGAAAAAAAAAAGAATGAAAAGAAAAAAGTCAGAAAAATTAATAAAAAATTGTAAACATTATCCACGTTGGCAAATTCTGCTCAAAAGTTGACTGTATGAATTACATTGGCATATCCTCAAAAGGTTTAAAATTCAATTAGCCAAATTTGAAAGTTTATGATTGAATTGGTGCAAGCACAATACGCTTAAGTCTTTCTTCATAATTTCCCCTAACATTGTGTGCCAAACATCCAATACTCATTTGGCTTGAAAGGATGTCAAGTGTTTCCACATTTTGAATAGCTAAAACTCACTTTCACTTAGGTGATGCCAAGTGGATATTGACAAGATCATTTTACCACTAAGTAGATATGAAAAGATGTAATAAGCAGGTGGCAACATGTTTCTGTATGCATTTTTATTGATAGGTGACTGGAAGATCATATTAGAAAAGAAAATTGGTTGGTTAAACTAATATGAGGGATACTAGGTACTTATCTGCATTTGACCCCGTCATCATTAATAAAGTTATTTGTTTGTGTATAGATCAGCTTTGTTGCCTTCTTAAGTAACTAATTCTCTGATCAGTCTCATGTATTAAGTCTTGCCAGTTTGCTGCCATCCACAGGCAAATAAAGCTATTTTTCGGAACACTAACCGTTAAGACATGATGCTAAGTTACCTTGATATTCTTCGATCATTCAGACAGTTAGTTTAATAATGATGTTGAGTTACAAATGATCATTAGTTCTATTGTTACTGAGAATAGTGGCAGAAGTAGATTTTATGAGGCTCTACAATGGCTATTAATAGAAGGTTTAGCCAAAGGTGTCTGGTGCAATAAACACAAGTCATCTTCTTAGACATTTCCTATTAATAGTAAATCTTCTTCCTTAGCCGTACTTCTTTTCCTAGCCTTCTATTCTTATTTTCTTGGTCCTTGAAAATTTTATTGCCAATTTCTCCAAAACAAGCTTGTGTTAAACGGGTCATGGAATTTAAAGTTTACATGAGATTTGCACTGGTAATGAACCTGTTAACAATCATTTATTTTGTTGATAATGTTATTGTCCCATCCAATAATTAATGTTAAATGTCACTATTTATGCACTTGCATTCGGAAGAATACATTGAAGACGTAAAATATTTGGAAGGGTTATAAATAAAGGAGGATTTAATTTCAGAGTAAATTCAGCTGAAGTTCCCAAAGAGCTATCATCACGACAAATAATAAACATAAGAAAAGAAGTATCACAAATGCACATGTTACATTCATGCATACTTTCTTCTGGAGACTGGCAAAAATTCCGAGAGAAAGAATACTACAATTAAAAGACTCCATGATGCTCTTTATTAAGGATACAAAGTCCATTCACTTGTAGACAGAATCTCATGATCTTAATCCTACCATCTACTCGAGGGCTCCAAATAGCTGAGATTGGAATATAGCCCATGTTCTTTATTGCCACGTTGAAACCATCTATCTGGCTAGTCACGTTCCCCGTAAGAATATATTTTCTACATTGAATTGGATGCGTCACTTAACAATGACACATGGAGAAGTGAGTCAATTTCAGGTGAGAGATTTCAACATTCAAAAGCATAGCTTGTTAGTTGAGTACACTGCCCGAACCATTCAATCAAAAGCGTAGATAATCCAAACCAAACAGTTGATTCTCTTACACATGCAAATAGTAAACATATACAGATGAAGCAAAAGCTTGGCATTATCGAGAAGGTCTCAGAGCTTACAGCAATACCATGACGACAGTTACCACCGGATAGAAGCCATGATTCAGCATCTTTCGGTCAATTCTATCTGACTCAATAGATAATCGCTACCTTTTACTCCACTTTTTCTATCGACAAATACCCGCCTAGCAGAAAAGGCACATGGCAGGTATAGATTAAGACTTCTCCAGAAAGGGTGAATTCAAAGAGCTTCAGTCATAAAGCCCACATGCATTGCTTCTTACACCGATGTCTGCGGCTTCAAGTATTAGAGGTCCACCCACAGCAGCAACATGAGCATAAGCACCACAAACTCTTGAACACAGTCATTCTTAATAAGAAATTTCTTCTTCATACTCGTCCAGTATGTAGATCAGGGCTTGCTTTCTTGAAGCTACAACACAAGCCACACCTCTACTTGCCGTTGCCCAAAAGAAAAAGAAAAATCAACTTGATTTCAGTCCAGTGTTCCTTGAATGTATGGCCATAACTAACGTGATGTTTACATACCTTTGTTGGGTAAAAGTAAAAGTACAACACATGCATTATGATAAAACACAGGCAGGAAGCAAACCTTGTGTGCCTAAAGAGGCTATAGCATGCATGTAACTATGAATGCTCTACAGTATCTTGCTACACTAGATACCATGGTAGTATCTATGGTCATGAACATGTAAATAGTGGTTCTCAGTCAGTAACTCAGACTGCTATGCAGCTACCATAAGAGAATGATTATTCTTTTGGTATTTGTTTGGCGACTAAAAAATCATTTCGCGATTTGTCCTCTCAATTGATTTAAAATTTAGGGGAAAACCTGATACTTCATTTTTTTTTTCTTTTTACTTCGTTGACTAAAAAATATTCTTCTTCGGAGCATACTTTCACACTTCTTTATAGGGACAAGCATGATTAAAGAGGCACAGTGTCCCTATGCCAGTCCCATTTGAACTTAATAGAAGGTTCTAAGTGGAAATGTAGTAAGGAGCACGAACAAGATTAATTCAATTCCATCACCCAGCCAATGAGATAAATATGTTACTGACACTGGCAAGTTTATCAAACATTGATCCTGAAGGAAAGAGCATGGGCAACAATAAGTTTCTAGACATCCAAAACTACAAATGGACATGGCAAGAAACTCAAAGAAAAAACCTTCAGAACTATACAATTGATGGCATAGCAATGAATTGATCCTTAGCTCGATGGCATGATAGTGTCAAAATGTTCTTACCACCAATTGACATGGGAGGAACCACAGTATGGGGAATGCTGCGAAGCTTCTCATTCTCCATCTCCAGGCGTAAAATATGGTCCTAGATGTGCAGTTTCACTGGATTAGTGTTTCCAAAGTGAGAATAATACAACCAAGCAAAAATATCCTAACAAAATAGAAGCAAAAAGGGCACTGCTAACCCATTAGGGCCATCAAAGGCACATTTCTTAACCTACATACAAGGGTCCAGCTGTCAAGGTATGTTGGAACTTTTTGCAGTTACGGTAAGGCAGAAAGTAAAACACCATTTGAAATTGCAAGCATGTAATGACATTTGTATGCATTATGCACATAGGAGAAAAAACTAAGCTGCTGCTAATCGTTCTGATTAGAAGAGCAGATAAATCTTAAATAGGAACAATAAAAGAACAAATGTTTTAAAACCAGACTAGTGGTTCAATTAGTCAAAGTGGTAGAACTGTGCTCTTCCAGTTCGACTGATTGAACCGATTGCATGTGATGTCATCTGATAGAATGCTTTGCATATATTAAATTACACACTTTCAGAACAAAAGAAGCCCAATGAGTCGGCAGACAGCATAGCATCTTAATAGATTACACACGCTTGATGTCATCTTAATAGCATCCTGTTCAATTTTAGATTAGGCCAATATGGTCAATAAATAAATTAGTAACCACGAATTGTAGCAAGAAGACACTGGAGCAAATGGTTGGTATGCTTGTTAGATGCAAGAGGTTGGAGTGCCAAACCCCAACCCAATTCCATTACATCTCCTTTAAGTTTTTTTACGACCTAGATCTAGTCCAGACTAGTTGACAGTTTTGCTGGGTATCAGTTGATAGGTACACCTGGTTATTGGTTGAAGAGGGTCAATACCATCGGTTCTTGATCAATACTATTTCTGTTGGGAAACCAGACCGGACAGGTCTGGTTCCCAAACCAACCAGAGCCACTTCTTAAAACTCCGACATGAACAGGAGTCGACAGAAAAGCACAATATGCTACTTTTTTCCTTTTACCATCAATGTCTTAAATAGTGAATTGACATGATCGGAATATAACTCTAGATATCACGAGTAAGAAAACAATATGCAAGCTCTGGATCCTAGAGTTACCTTCAATTGGCACAAGTCCTGTTTTCTTGCATTTGTGGTTCTTGCAATATGCACAAATGGAAGGTCACTAGCCTGCAGGATTGTCATCCCAGCATCTCCCAAGTTTTCATGAGTATCATTCATCTTATTTAGCAACATAATAATTTGATGTTCCCGCTTCCAATAGAATATATTAGCCACATTTGCAAATTTGGGCTACAAAATATGATATACAAAGCTTTTACCTCAAATAGAGCCTAATCCACACAACAGTGACCAAAAGAGATGCACAACAAGATCCTTCCAAAGATCTTCCCTTCTTCACATTGCTTGAATCATTCTTAAGTCCACTCACTACTGCTATACAATTTGTTACATCTAAAAAAGACTCCTCAGGTATTTGGAAGGAAATATAATTTGAAGCAAATTCAAAGTCATCCTGCAGTAACATACAGAGTAATGATTAGCATGAAAAAGCAGTTGGACTTTGCACATTTGGATCTCCGGATAATATTTGTAGTTTCAGATTAAAGGTATGTGCCCTATAGAAGGGCTGTGAATTGCGAATATATCTGGTGGATGCTGAAACTGACGTAAGATGGAATTGTAGCAATAAATTCTCACAAAGTATCTTTTTCGAAATAGAAGAGAAAGGCATCTGGGCAGCTTCCTTGAAAATGTGATTATCAAATTAGTTTCTAATCAGGAAACATGAGATACAGTATTTCCATACACAAGGATCATAACCTAAACACAGAGCCCAATCCCATAAAATCACCCAACTAAAGCTTCCATAGACACTGTCAAGTAATCAAACCTAAGATCAAATATGAAAAACTAGATTATTAGACAGTGGGTAAGTGAAAAACCATTGTTGAGGACAACCTCCAGAAGACAACCCCTAACCCCCGAAGGTTTCCTTTTCTTTCTCTCCTTCTCTCATTATAGTCTCAAGGTTCTGGCCACTCAGACAAGGAAATGAAAAGTATAGGACAACTTTATGCTTATAAGCCTTTGGATAGAAATATCCACAGACAAACCCATTAACAGAAGTCCTGAATTAGCCAAATGAAAAATGAATATTTGAGCTCAAATAATTGATGAGTCGGGTAAAAGCAAAAGCACAAACTTTTAATTAAAGGATTGCAATGTTTACATACAAAATTGTGAGCCCAGGTATCATACTTAAACTCTTGTTGATCCACAATTTCCCATTTGGTGCACATATCAGCAATGAGGACCAGACTCAAAGGGGGGAAAAGCAATCACTTCAAACAACAGATAATGGCAATGATTTATCCCATAGTTCATATTTTTCCATGGAGGTAGCATGTGTAAGAACAATTATAAATGGAAAAAGTAGATATAGCATTAATGTGAAGAATTTGCAATGAAAGAGCAATAAACAACACATTCAAGTAAGAACTTCTATACACGAACAAGATTCTATTACACTTCGGCTTTTTAATTCTTTTGCTAATACCTGCATTCCATCTACTGAAATTCCTTCACAAATGTCCTTCGCAAATATTTTGTGTCCCCGAAATCCTCAAAACTGCAGCAATTCCCCGGCTCTCTGCATTGTCTGTATGAGATAATAATGAGGGTAAGACATCTCACTGACCTGACAAGATATATCAAGGCAGAAAAGTGCAAGGAATTGCATTTGATATTTCGGAATATGAGACCTTCCAATCCAATGAGAAACGACAATCAACCCGTCAATTCAACCCTTGTTACCATGTGGTTACTTAAAGTAGTGCTGGACTAACAATAACCACAGTTGAAGCCCAGCAAACCACCCTAGCTCGAGTCAATATCATCTAGTGGAAGTGCACTCGAGTATTTCTTAGTTCCAGTCATGGAACAGAATTGGGAGAACCTGAGTGTTATTGCGGGAATGATCCTAGCTTTCATGCTTTGGTGGGTGTCCGTTAATTCAAAAATGAATATAGGTGAAGATGATAGCAAGATGACCTGAAATGAAGAACTAGCCCCCAAACCAGGAGTCATTTACAATTTCATATTCACAATTTTGCCAACTAATTTGGTCACATTGCCTCAAAGCATGAGTCAGCCGCTAAAGCACATGAAAATAATCCTAGGCTTGACCGCATATCATTCTGATATTTAAAACATGACCAATTTCCATTACAAACTTATATTCTAATTCTCTGCTACATTGATGGATTGCACAACTTAGCAAAGGCCAACAAAATTAGCCGCTAGAGTACATTAAGGCGATACTAAGCTGACCACACCTCGCAGTATCCAAGCCACCGCCTCACCAAATTTCAGGTACAAAGGATGAAGAGATGACCCACCACCCTTGGAATTATAAGGTCATCTTATGTCTAATTATAAATCCAGTCTCACTTCATGTCTCCGGATGATACATATGATTCTATGACTAGGGCCAGGTTAACCTTTACTTATTAGCTGAATGAAATTCATTAAGAAAACCAAGGAGGAGCAAAACTCACAGATAATTCACAAGAGAAAAAAATTTAATTCAACGGTTAGCCAAAATATCAACAATAACCAAGTAAAAGTATATCTGAGCTTAAATGACGGGAAAAAGTTTAACTTTCAATATATAAATACACAAGGAATTTCTACTGGAAGCTTTTTATACATGGTGATGCCAAAGATTCCACTTGGTACCTCCATCAGGTATGAGCAACGAAGAACTAAAGATTCTGGGGTTCCAGGTGCCATATTGTAAAGGACGTGTAATTAGGAACTAGAACAAGTTAGAGAAAATCACTCACGGATCAATGGTAGTTTCTTCATCAGCCTCAGAAAGATCCAGAAGATGCATAGCAGCATCTTGATCATATAGAAACTTCAAGAACACTACAACAAGTTCACCATCGAACTCAAAAGAGTATATAGGAATTCACCATAAGGAAGGACCCTGATTGACAAAAGCTAGACAAACCTATTGTATGTTAAAAGTTGATCACTTGGCTCTGACATTGATTGCTTTATACATTTCAGAAGCCAACTGAAGAAATTTGCAAACTGAAAGAGAGACGAAAGCAAAAGCTTCAGCAACATGCACATTATTAACCAATACAATATGCTTTCGATCCCTAAGGCAAATACTACAAGTATGCCACAGGCCCGAGAACTCCATAGGATCCTACCAATATTTTGACCTTGCTCTAGATATTAGTGGTTACACTATGATTTTTTCATTTTGAAACAGGTAAAATTGTATTTCTTCAGGGTAGCATGCAAGAATTGAGAAGGTACAAACCCCAAGTTGTGTGAGGCAGGGGAAGCAAAGATACAGAAAAGTCGTGCAATTTCTCTTTTTTGCTGCTTCAAAAGCATGACGATATCAACAAAGCAACAATGTGCTATTGTCATTATTCCGTAACGACCTTAACAGGTACTGAAAGGACCTTTGTTGAACAGGTTCAAGTCACGTGTAAAGCCCACCGTCTAACAATGAATCCTTTACAACATTGATAACAAGCTCATTTTTCAAATAATTAAAGGCTCTTTATCTTACATCAATATGTCATTCTAAGCAACCCATATCATATCTTATCCACAAATAGTTCAACTTCATTTTTAAAATTTAGTAATTTAGTGTCACTAAAGACATGATACCATACATGATGAGAGACAGGCAAGATATTACGATAGTTGCAAACAGAAGATTGATATGGCTAGAATAAGTACCTAGAGGGGGGGTGAATAGGTATATAAAAGATTTTTCTCTGTAATTGCACAATACTAGACAGATGATAGATTTGAGACAAACAATAATCAAAGTAAGTTTGAGAGAAGGGAAGAGAAAATTGAACACGCGATTTATAGTGGTTCGGCTTATTATAAGCCTACGTCCACTCTTCTGCACTGACAGCCTATTGGCTGGATTCCACTATGAACAAAGAGATGTTACAGCGTTGTTCTTCCTTGATTTCTTGGTGTAGATGATCTACCACACTAGCTCAAGGTATCACTAAGTATAGACACTCTTTGTGTATACAACTTCGCTCAAAATGTATCGACTAATAATCAAGGTGCTTCAGACTCTGGAATTTCTCTATCGATCATGCACTAAAGTAACTAGAACGTCTTCCTTTTATACTCCTTTATGCCATCATACCTGTTGGCACTTACCAAAGGAATTCCTCCAAACTACCCGTTGGACGGAATCAATCAAGAAGATCATTCGAGCTATTAAAGGAACCTGACGATAGCCCATCAATCCTGTTCGCCCATACAATCAGGATCTTGGTTTCCAAGAATAGAACCTTCCAAGAATATATCGTCGACCATCGGATCTTCAAACGATCTTGAATTCGAATAAAAGAATCCGTTATATTTATCCAGTCAAGAGATCTTCTCCAAAGGATAGGACTAAATCCTCAACCAAATACTTCGGCTCTGGATTGCCTTCGTCACTGGATTAGAAAAACTGTCAATGAGAATAGTCTTGAGTCTTGAGTGCTGAGTCTGGTGAGATGAAAGTCTTCAGACTCTAAACAGAAAATCTGTGAATATCCAGAATAGACTGATAGAAACGTTTTGTCAGCTTCAAAATATTCCGAAAAGATTTCTCCAACAAAGATATCAAGAAAGGTAGATAAATCACAAGAAAGATTGTAATAGGCGTACTGGCTTCACAACAGATGAGAGCACCCTTATGAATCACTCAACCTGTACAAGCAGCATTCCAGCCTTTTCCACTGCATTATCCGTGTAGTACTTTAGCTTTAGTTGGTACGTCCATGATGGGGTGCGAACGGAATGCACCGTTTTGTCTTGATGTATTACGATGGAAAGTCACTAATGGAGGGGTATGAAGGGAGATGTATAAAAGGCTCCCCAACACAACCGTTGGTATGGTTGGCAATTCATTCGCACCAAATTTTCTCTCCATTTCCATCAAAGAAGAAAAAGGAATTCCATTTCACATTTGCAAGAACAATCGACATTTACGCCGTGGAAATCGGGTGTTTTCCTTGTGATTGCATCCAGACTAACGTGAGGAAGTGTTGTTTGTGAATCATCGGCAATTCAATGTTCGTTCCAGGGTTATTTGCTGTTTGCGCATTGGAATAAGGTAAGTCGTCTTCCGTTGACTCGAATTCCAACATTGGTATCAGAGCCCGATCGTAATTTCTCCCTTGTTTTTCATCGAGTTTCTCATTTACCATTTGATATAGAGATCAAGAGATTTGGATCTTTGATAGTCGGAATTTCCATATGAAAAGCTTGAAATTGAACCGGAGCGAAGAACGGGTTTGTGGTTGCGTGATCCGTGAGATTTTGGCTTTTTTTTTTAAAATGATTTTTTGGTCAAAATTAATTTTTGAATATACAAGAAGAAAGAGCTTATCGAGACGAGTCCGGCGATGGGTCGAGCGCTGCCGGGAGACGCCGGACGCGCCCACACGAGTGGCCAGAAGCCACTGCGCGTGGGCGCCACGCGCTTGAAGCGTTGGCGAAGCCAGCGCGTGTGCTACACGTGCCGGTCGGTGAACCGGCACGTGGGCGACGAGTGCAAGCCGGCGAACCAGCGCGTGATGACGTCACCATGACGTCACCCAAACGGTCGGTAACCGCTGGGATGACATCATCGATGACGTCAGCGTCGGCGACAGTTGGCTGGCCGGCAACCCGACTTGGTTGACCCGACCCGACCCGACCCGACCGTTGACCGGTCAACGGTCGGACCGGTCAACCGGTCCGGTGGTCAAACCGGTCGGACCGGTCACCGGTTGGACCGGTCGGACCGGCCAGGAGCCTTTTGGCTCGCTGGCGAGTGCGAGCTCCGATTGGAGCGTGGTCAGTGGCGTTTGGTTCGTATGAGTGTCCTCTACACAGTGGTATAATTATTTTATACTTCCGAATTTTATAAATGTATGAAAATACATAGGAAACCCTGTGTACGCGTATTTTTTTGGGGTTTAATGCAGTTTATTCATTTGTGGCTAGTATTTTCTTGTGATTTAGGGAAATATAGTAGTTAGCTTGTGTTCAAATGAAATTATATATGCTGTGTAGAGCTTGGTTCAATGATATGATGTATATATTTTAATATACTTGCGATTTTCTAGTTGCTAGAAAATTAGAAAATGGTAGGAAATCCATTACATGTTGAATTGCATAGTTGAAGCATGATTATTGTTTATACGTTGGTTATTATCATGCTATGTTTTTGTGTTAAGGAAAAATGTAGAAATTATATAATGACATGTAATTATTTTTCCTAGTGGGAGTTCGTAGGTTGGTAGAATTTGAAATAGTTCTCACCTAGAACTTAACATTTGCGCAAATTAAACTAATTAATGATAATAGAATAGTTGTACATAGAAGTTGATTGGGAACATAATGAACTTTTGCTTTTATGTCTTTTATTGAATTATCATTAATTTAGTTTGTTTTTGCTGCAAATCAAATATGTGTGTTACTATGTAAAGTGTGCTAGTATTGATTCTGCGTTTATTATGTCAATGTGTTATAGCAATTGATTATGGTATCGGCATCCAAGACCATTGTGGCTGACCTCAATAAAGGTGAGAAGCTGAACGGTGACAATTATGATATTTGGCACCGAAAGGTTCAGTACATCCTTAAGGAGTAAGAGGTTTTGGAAACTCTCAACCATACCATAGATGAACCTGAGCATGGAAATTCAGCTCAACACATGAGAGATCTGAAAGCTTATCAAGCTGGGAAAAAGAAAAATAGCATTGCTTGCATCACGTTGTTGAGCTGTATGCAAGATGATTTCATGTGTGAGTTTGAGAGTTATGATAAAGCTCAAGTTATGTGGGTTGCCTTGAAAGATAAGTTTAGGGTTACATCTGCCACTAAGCTGAGGAGACTCACCATCAAGTTTGATACATTCCGAAAGCGCCTGAATGTAACAATGAGGCAGCATCTTCGGGAGATGTCAAACATGATCAGTGAGCTGAAGTCGGTAGGTCACTCCCTCACTGATGAACAACAAGTTCAGGCTGTTATAAGGTCTCTTCCTGATAATTTGGAGCATATGAAGATCAATATGACGCATTATGAAAACATCGTCACTTTTGATGATATTGTGCGTCATTTGGAATTAGAGGATGAGCGCCTAGAGGTTGCGAGATCCTCTACCCATGCTTATGTTGCTGAATCGAGTTCGTGCAAAGTTTCAGGCTTCAAGCATAAGAGGAATCTTCAGTTCAATAACAAAGGGAAGATGACTGATCAAGGACCCAAGAGGGCTAAGACCTTCCGACGCAAGAGGCATGGTGGGAAGAAGGACAAGGCCAAGATGGAGTGCCACAATTGTGGCAAGATGGGTCACTTTACTCGTGAATGCACTGAGCTGAAAAAGGTACCCTATTATTCCATTACTTTGAGTAATGCTTTTGTTTCTAGTATTGTAATGCTTTCTGAATCTCATCCAATGTGGACTATAGACTCAGGAGCAACAGACCATGTAGCTAGAGACTGAGAAGCATTTGTGGAGTATCGTCGGATACCGCTTGGAAGAAGATGGATATATGTTGGGAATAACTGAAGAGTTGAAGTGAAGGGTATCGGCACATGTAAATTAATCTTACGTGGTGGTCGAAACATGTTCCTGCATGATGTCCTTTATGCTCCAGATATTCGACAAAACTTAGTCTCTGTAGTTGTTCTTCTTAACTTAAGTTATGTATTGAATTTCCATGGTGATTGTGTTGACATTTTGTATGGAACAGCTTATTATGGTTCAGGTCATGTATCGAATGGTTTTATGGTGTTAGATATTGACTATGATCAATACAATGTTAATGTTGATGATTGTTTTTCTTTAATTGCGTCTTCAAATAACGTTGAGGTTGATGCAAGTACTTGGCATGCTAGATTATGTCACATTGGATTGCAAAGAATGCAAAGATTAGCTAGAGAAGGCCTTTTAAGGTCACTCACTAATGTTAGTCTATCCGTATGTGAACATTGTCTGGCGGGAAAAACAACTAGAAAACCATTCGGTAAGGGGACTAGAGCTGAATTTCCATTGCATCTCATACATTCTGACATTTGTGGTCCTTTGAATGTGAGGGCGAGGCATGGAGCCTCATATCTCATCACTTTCATAGATGACTTCACACGTTTCGGTTATGTCTTTCTGATCTCCCATAAGTTAGAAGCATTAGACTGCTTTAGACGATATATAGCAATGGTAGAAAATCAGTTAAACAAGACAATAAAGGCATTGAGAACCGATCGTGGACGTGAGTATCTATCGGAGCAATTCAAGGCTTTTTGTAATGAAAATGGAATTGTACGATAATTGACTATTCCTAGTACTCCACAACAAAATGGGGTAGCTGAGAGAAGGAATAGAACCCTATTGGAAATGGTTAGGTCTATGATGACACAAACAAATTTACCTATCTCCTATTGGGGAGATGCGTTATTGATTGCTGCCTATATACTTAATCGTGTACCCTCAAAATCGGTCACTTCCACCCCTTATGAATTATGGACGGGTAGGAAACCAGACTAGAGTAGTCTACGTCCATGGGGATGTGCAGCTTATGTTCATGATTCTTCCCATAAACATGGCAAATTAGGCCATAGAGGGAAGAAATGTATATTTATAAGATATTTAGAACACTCTAAAGGGTATGTGTTCATAGGTAAACAAGCTGATGGAAGTGTGACCGAAATGGAGTCACGAGATGTCACATTTTTGGAGAACGATTTTCTTAATAAAGGTGAGATTGATAAGGACTTCCAATTATATGAGATGGAAGATCTTGGTAACACACCCACTGATATTGTAGAGGGAAATAAAGATTTACCTTAACACACAAGACCTAGTGAGAGTATTGCATCGCCTGATGAATTGAATTCAAGAGAAACTCCATTGCGTAAAAGTAATCGTAAAAGTATTCCCCGTTATCGTTTTGAGATTGAAGGGGAAGAATTTATGATTGCTCAAAAAGACGATGCTGAGCCTAAGACTGTTCAAGATGCTCTTTCATCCTCTAACAAGGAAGAATGGAGAAAAGTTTTGGAAGATGAGATGGAGTCAATGAGGGTAAACCATGTCTAGGATTTGTTTGATCTACCACCCAATCGTAAGGCCATTGGAAACAAATGGGTCTTTAAGATTAAGCGTAGGGCGGATGAATCCATTGAAAAGTATAAGGCTTGCCTTGTGGCAAAATGTTATACTCAACAAGAGGGTATAGACTATGAGGAAACTTTTTCACCAGTTGTAAGGTTTGCCTCAATACGTCTTATTCTAGCCATCGTTGCACATTTGGACCTTGAATTATATCAAATGGATGTAAAGACGGCATTTCTCAATGGAGAATTAGATGATGAAATATATATGAAACAACCAATAGGTTTCATAGCTAAATGTCAAGAGCATAAAGTTTGCAAGCTTCATCACTCAATATATGGCCTTAAGCAATCATCTAGACAGTGGTATCTTCGTTTTCATCGAGCTATAATAACTTTTGGTTTCACGATGATCGAAGAAGATCACTATGTATATGTCAAGCGGTCCAAAGATAAATTTGTGATTTTATCACTTTATGTGGACGATATTCTGTTGGCTGGAAATGATAAGGTTTTGGTTATCACCATAAAAGAATGGTTGTCCTCTAATTTTGAGATGAAGGACATGTGAGAAGCTGCTTATATATTAGGAGTTAAGATCGAAAGAGATCGATCGAGGAAACTCCTTACTTTATCACAAGAGTCTTATATTATGAAGATTCTTGAGCGCTTCAATATGAAGCATTGTAATCCCATTGATACCCCTGTCATGCAAGGTGAAGGCCTAACTACTGAGATGTGTCCTAAGACTCCAGAAGAAATCAAAGTGATGGAAACTGTTCCTTACGCTAGTGCAGTCGGAAGTTTGATGTATGCTATGATGTGTACTCGACCCGACATATGTTATGCCATGGGATTGGTGAGCCGATATCAATCAAATCCTGGTCAAGCACACTAGAAAGCAGTGAAGAGCATCTTGAGATACTTGAAGGGCACCATGGACTATCGACTTTGTTACCAAGGGAATGATTTACGCCTATTGGGTTATTCAGATGCCGATTGGGGTGGAGACCTGGATGAGCATAAATCGACTTCTGGATATGCGTTCTTGCTCAATGGAGGTGCGATTTCTTGGAATAGCTAGAAATAGACTTGCACGGCCTTGTCTACAATGGAGGCAGAATTTATTGCATGTTCTGCCGCAGTGCAAGAAGCAGTATGGCTAAAACGTTTCTTGGAAAATTTAGCCACTGTCACTGAAGTTCCAAGACCAGTGACAGTTTATTGCGATATCAAGCAGCCATTGCCTATGTGAAGGATCCCAAGTATCATGGAAGGACAAAGCACATTGACATAAAGAATAACTTTATCAGAGATATTATAGCACAGAAAAAAGTGATCCTGCAATACATTTCAACCAATAGAATGGTTGCTGATCCATTTGCGAAGGCTATTCCTAGAGACATATTCTTGATGCATAGGATGTCACTAGGATTGCGTAGAATGTGATATCTGTTATTGTAGAGGATCATTGGTTTATGTATTTGTGGACAGATGTATTGTACTTGTTTGTTTATTAGTGTTTTGATGTTTTATCAATAAGTACAAATCCACTATGAGACTAGCACAAACACACATATATTATTGAAAAGTATGTCAGCAGGCAATGATTGGCTCACTCACACGAGCAATCACCTCAAATGCTGTAGTTAGCATGTTGAGATGAGACGTTATGTACAAATGCTGGAGAGCAAGTTTGGTACATAAAATATGTCGCCTTGATTGGAGTCAAGATGAGGTCTGTGATTGGTTTATAATAAGACCGAACATGATAGTCCAACAATCATGTATGCCTGTAAGATGTCGGATGCGAGTACTTAATTGGGCGCTATAGAAAGCGAGCTGATATAGCACTCAGGCTAAACATGAGTACGTGAGAAGCACGCGACTATGTTTAGGCTAAGATATATATGGTGGATATATTTGATGATTGACATACGCTCTTATAGAAAGAGTAATCCACTATAGCATGTAATTCATACTACATATGCATTGTACGACCAATAAGGGAAGATGAGTAAAATTATTCTTATTTACTCATCATGTGAGCCCTTGAGGTAATTTGTATTTTACCTCAATTTTGTACCCTATGTTACTTCTGACTATGTTCTCGAAGTGAAAGATCAATATTGCTACTTTAGCATGTTACAGGTGGTCATGAATAGATATGGCCTATGAGACATGTCTAGGAAAGCAGTTGTTCAGAAATTGAAAGGGACATGAGTGCGAAGGAAGACTATTGTTGTTTTACATCTATCACATGTATTTACTGGTCGACCAATTATATCGCTTTATGTGGTTGCAGATATAATTGTAAATACATGGTGTTTTGAGAATAGTCAAGTATAGCCTTTAAGGGATAGGTATACTTGAATTGATGTAACAAAATATGCTTGGGGCACTGTGAGACATCGATTGATTATTTCTTTTTAGGGTTGTAGCCATTATGTTATTCCTAACAGGTGCATAATTTGAGCTCCCAAGTGCAGGTGTACTCACTGGTTGCACGGCTTATTTACCAGTATGAATTATTTTGTAAAGTTGATGAATGTTGAATGCCTTAGATTCTTGATAAAACGCTATCAAGCCCATCATGTCTGAGTGGGAGATGTAGTACTTTAGCTTTAGCTGGTACGTCCATGATGGGGTGCGAATGGAACGCACCGTTTCGTCTTGATGCGTTACGATGGAAAGTCACTAATGGAGGGGTACGAAGGGAGACGTATAAAAGGCTCGCCATGTTCATCTTTTGCAAACTGTGTTTGAACTAAACAACATACTCTAGAGTCTTTGCCAAATAAAAGTTATACTGGAAAATTCAATAAAGAAATGGAGCCTAGTCTACTATCCAATTCATGCAAGCAGATTAGAAGTTTGGAATGTTCATGTGAAATTATCAAGTCCTGCCCCAAAGTTGCTTTGAGAGAGAGAGAGAGAGAGGCCATTTATGTGATAGTTTTGGGCTATAAGCACAATATTGACAGGAAATGCTATTGTTTTCAAGGAGACAAAAGCCCTAGCCCTTTTGCTGTTAGCTTGGGGAAGGGTAACCTCTTTACAACAATCAAATATCAAACCGCATTTCTCTTCAACAGCTTGGGGAAGGATAACTTCTTTACAACATTTAAATATCAAACCATGTCTCTAGAGTCCTATTACCTATTTAACTCCCCAATTATCAGATGTTTACACTTCAATGTAAGGTGAAGTCCCAGCTTACGAGAGAGGCGGAGTACTATAACATTTAAATAGTAAACCACATCTTTATGTCATAGCTTAATCTTTTTATCACTTGGCAATTTTTCCACAAAAGTCTACACTGTCGTGAATGCACATTTTGATTAGACAAAAGAAGAAAGGAGCCCAAAAGCATTGATCGGCAGTACCATGGAGTTAAAGAGAGTTCATAAGCGTTGGGAAGAAAGAAATAGGCAGGCTTTTAAAAATGAGGAAAGTTCTGTAGGTGCTGTAAAAGATATTTGGCTTTCTACGTTATTTTTTTTTTCACATTGTGGTGGCAGTTCTTTGGACACCAAGTTTTTTTTTTAAAATAATTTTTAAGGTAAAATATGAGCTTATAGGTGGAAATTTGTAAATAGGAGGCATCCCCTTGGTGCTCTTGGTGCTCTTTAATAGACTTATCCAAAAAAAGGAAACATGAGTCTATAACCTTAAAGAATGTAGGTGTGGTGCTCTCGGTGCAATTGGTTGACTAGGTGTGGTATTTCTTGGAGGAACAATCCGTGGGAGGAAACAATTATCTGGGTCTCGACCTCGCTATCCGGCAATGACTTTCATAATTGCATCGCCCGCTTTTTTTTTTTTTTTTTTTGGTGCTTTATGCCACATTGTGTGGAAGAATAGAAATGACATACTCTTCAGGGGTGTGCAGATTTGTACATCCGCTATGAAGATGCATCTCATGAAGGTGGTCAAAGACAAAGCTTGTACCTTCAAAAATGTGGAGGAGTCCCCAAGAAACAGAAGATTACAACACTCCTGGGAATTGGACCCTGCTATCTTCACAGTTTGATGTGTAGCCTGGGTTCATGGTCTTAGCGTGTGTTGTTTTCTTTTGTTGTCTTTTGGCCACTTGGCCTTTGCCAGGCTTCCTTTCACTCATTTGAGACTGTTCTTTTGAGTGCGAGTGTGACATCCTAATTTTTAGGTTCTGATTTCAATCGGATAAGTCGGTCCTTTCATCAACGTGACTATAGTATTCTTCTCTGAGATGGCCACTCATGAGATAACTGACCTATCAGGTGAAGCCGTTAAGGAATTCTAATGCAATAGATTCGAGAATTCGACCAGGAATCAACTGTTTGACCGTGCTAGTCTGCAAGGGTCATTGCGGCACAATTAAAAATCGATTAGAGATCGGAGATAGGTCAATTCGACTGAGATGGTGATCAAAGTGTGGGTGATTCCACATGATTATAAAATTCTCTTTGAACGACACTAAACCAATTTTCTATTGTTTTGGGTACCCTGTGTCTGTATTTGAAACCTTGAGATTTTCACGACCACTGAGAGTTGCCAATGGGTCAGATGGGTTCATTGTGGTTTGAAGAAAATCGACCCCAGGTCAATTACACCAAAAATTCCTAAAAGCTACCAAATAGGTAAGGTCACACTAAAAGTGCGTTTGATTGAAAACAACCGCGAATTTGAATTCGATTTCAGAAATTGGAAGTCCTGTTGTGTCATAAGTCATTCTGGGAACGTCGACTCACCTTTTGAGGAAATTCCGGTGAGTTTGGGATTTTTTTACGGAAAACCGGATCGGACAATGCAGAAAATGAGTGGAAATTCGGATTGGCTAATTTGAAGAGACTTTTGACATCTGATGTAAGTGAATCAGTGGATGGAAGTTGTTTGGGCTTTCTCTGAATTCAACTTGGACCTCAATTGGATTTGTTTGTTCAAAAAATCGGATACCAAGAAAAATGAAATGGAAGTCAGTTTTGAAGAAAACTCGCGGGATTTTGACACAGCGATTTTGAAGTGGATCAAGAATTGTATTTGTGGTTTTGTTTTATTTTCCTTCTCCTCTTGGACTCACGTCATCCGCACACCCACACAACCTTCCTTTTCGGCCACACATATTTCTTTTTTTCTCTTTCTTCTTGGCCGACAGTCCCATGCGAGTATTCTCTCTCAATTTGTGAGTTTTGGTCTTCTAGTTACTTTGAATTGTTGACCATTGGGGCCCAGTTCCTCCTTATCCTTGGACGGGCATGCCTTTTTCTTTTGTGCATATGCTGCACGTTCCTTTTTCTTTTGTCCACATCCTTATCCTTTAAATTGTTGTTTATCTTCTCCGTTCTTTTTGGCCGACACCCCTTATCCCTTCCACATCCCTTCCCTTCTATTTCTTGTCGGTTCTTTACTGCTTTTCATGGGTTGAGTCGACGAAGCAACCCCTCAGTTTCTCTCCTTGCGGCCATCTCTACCGAGCTGCTCCCTACCGAGTTTCCTCTCTGCCACGCGTTCCAGTCAGCCTTGCAATCCTTTCCGCCAGTTTGTTGACCGTGGATCTCCGCTCGTCCAGCATCAAGAAACCGAAACAGCCGCGTCTTCATCTCTGCCATCCACGAAGCCACCGAGCGGCCTTTGGCTGACACGCATGGGTCAACAACCCACCGAGACTCTCCACCGAAGTTTGACCCAGCGGCTTCTTCGTGCCATCCCATCCCCAGCGAGTCTTCATCCGCGGCAGTCGACCAAACCGAGAAGCAGCTATTGCTTCCTTCATTCGCGCCTTCAGCCCAGCAAGTGGCCATTTTCGGCAGCCCATTTGCAGCCCAAGCTCTTAACAATTTGGCCCACTTGAAGCCTGGCATCTTCGCCCGTTCAGCCCACAAAATTTCTGCAGCAACCCAAGCCCAACACTTCCGTGGATTTGAGCCCAGCTCTATTGATTTCTGCTCAGCCTAGCATAATCAACCCACTCAAGAAAGCAGCCCACTTGAAGGCCAGCAAACCCAATGGTTTAGCTCACTTGAAGCCCAAGAAGCAGACCCAAGCCCAAGTCTGAGCCCAGAGATTTCTGTGGGCTTGCAAGGCTTTTGGGCCCGGCCCAAGTGTCCGCCGATGCCGCTGAATTTAGGTTTCGGCCGCCGTCATGGTGGTCCAGTCTCCGCTTTTAACCAAGTGAGTTTTGCTCACTAATGCTTTCTTAGTTTGCTAATTATACTTAAAGGTTGATTAGATTTAATTAAGTGCAATTAGGTGGTTAGATTAGAGTAGATTAGTGATTATTAATTAAATGTGATGCATGTTAGGTGGTTAGACATAGCCATTAACAATTAGACTTGTTGTACTATTTATTGAATGTATTTCGGGATTTTTCCCGACCCTTATCGGGCTTCAATTAGACATTACGGGCCTAAATTGGATTTATTGCTATTTAATAATTAATTTTCGGAATTATTTAATTAATTATTTATATTCCGAAAATTAGGCAAGGATAGTCGACGACCAGAATTTTATGCTAATCGTCGTGGTGCAGTCTGTTTATTTAATTGAGTTCTATGTTGTGTTGAATTGAATGAATGGTGGATTTTTAGGATATATTCCGAAATGAGTTGATTTTGAGTAATTGATCGAAGAACAACCGGGTATTGGTTGTTAGTGTTTAATTGATTGGTGAACTACGGAAAATTGTGAAAGTTGAGTAAGATTGGTGAATATGGGAAAACGTCCCAAAATTGAGAAGTGTCATTATTTGATAGAAAAATGACCGTGAAAGGTTGTGAGTTGAACCTAGAAGGTCACTAAGTCTTAACAATGCCAAGTGGGGCCGTGATGCCACTACATATAAAAATTGCCGAGTGTGGCCGTGATGCCACTACTTATAAAAATTGCTGAGTGGGGCCGTGATGCCACTAAAGTCTAAAATTGCCGAGTGGGGCCGTGATGCCACTAAAGTCTAAATTGCCGAGTGGGGCCGTGATGCCACTAAAGTCTAAATTTACCGAGTGGGGCCGTGATTCCACTAAGTATAAATAATGCATGTATGGCCGTGATTCAGAGTCAAGAATGAATAGTCGGAATGACCGTATGATGGTCTTGATGACATGTAATCGACTAGGTCGATTTGATCGATGCTTCGATCTGTTGAGATTATTGGGTATCTATTGAACTGTACTGATTTGCAGGTTATGATTGAGGCCAAGGTAAGTCCTCTAACTCGTGTTGTGCTTAGGTAGCCCTAAGGTGTATTGGTTTACTAATTGGGTCTTAGGGGGTAGAACTTGTTGAGACATTGTCTCATTGGTTATTGAATAACCATTTCAAGTCCTTGGATGCAGTAGACTTGGATTTTGAAGATCTTGAAAGTCCAATGCAGTCTGCTAAAGGCTCCAGTTGAAGTTTAGAGGATGATGGAGAGGAGGATAGGGACCCGTAGTTTGTAGAACCCTACTCTTGTTTGTAGACCTTGTTTTTAAACTGGCTAAAGTTGAATTTGACTTAATAGTTCAACTTGTATATATATGTGCATTGGTTTGCAATGTATATAAGAGTGAACATTTTAAAGGTTTGAAATTTAGTCCTACTGTTCTATCCCAATGTTTTATTGTCTGGGGATAATTTTATATGCTTCCACATGTGCATACAAAATTAATGAGGCGGTGATGCATCATGGGATGTTGCTATTAATCAATCAAGGTAAGGGATGTGTGCGTGCCTGAGAATCGGGGGCGTGACAGCGAGTCTTTAAAGCTGGTTCTTTGTATTTTTTGACCCCCTTTTTATATTACTTACTTACTTACCAAAAAAAAAAAAACTCAAAGAATGTAACTGGAAACATCATTTCTCACTATAGTAGTAATCAAGAAGAATATGTAGCATGTACATGAGAGTCATTGTACCCACAAGAAGCACAGATTCTGATCTAATTAACAACAGCCCTGTAGTGTGCATGTACATGTGTGCGCACCTGTGCAAGCACATGATCGCATGCATGTGCACACCCAAGCACATGTTCACAACACACAAAAATGCCCACATAAATGGAGAGAGATCTGGCAAGGGAATAAACTGGCAATATATTTCCTCTAGATAATAAAGGATTTAGTTGAAAGAAAATGTTCCAGTACATCAGTATATATGAGAACAAAACAAAAGAGAAACAAACAAAAATGAAGCATTAGAAGAGTATACAGAAACAGAACATGATGCTCAAAGCCGGTCAAAAGGTATAACGCAGAAGCAACCAAAGATTCCAGACCCTACATTTTGTTGCTTTCTTTCCTAAGGCACCACATGAGACAAAGGTGCAGTGCTTCAGAACTTCTTAGTAATTGACCTCCTAATTAGGCATTCCAACAATGAAAAAAGCGATGGCATGTTTTGGCAAGAACCAAACCACCTTAGACAAGCTATAGATTTGATGTAAAAGCTTGCGAGCGAAGTCAGAAAGAAGAAAGAGATGTTCAACATTTTCCCACAAATGCTTTCACACACAACACCATTTTATGAAAAATCAAATTCCGTTTACAGAGATTCTAAAAAATAAGAACCTTATTCCAATTCGGTGCACATTTACTACAAAGTTTCCTCATAAATTGATTTGGAAAGTGAGAATTCCAATTAGAGTTTCTCTTTTTGCTTGGGAAGCAACCTAGGAACAAATCCTTACTTTAGAAATGAGACAAAATACTGGTTAACAGGTGTTTCCTTAGCAAAAAGATGCAGAGTCCGTGCGGCATCTCCTCCTTCATTGTTCTTCGACAGGAATTTGGACAGTTTCCTATGCTTGCACTATTGTTATCATGGGTTATGAAAGGCTTTATTGGGCAAGAACTATAAGCATGGCAGGGCATTCCTTTACAGCACAACAAGTAGGATTAACTCAATTCCCTTGCTTCTTTCAGTACAAAAATTGACTTGCAATTGTTAGGAGATATATGCTAAGATCGAAGTGGGCAATAAACTCTTTCCATTTAAATTGAGAACATATCTCTATACCTGCTAATTATAATGTGAATTTATAAACACTATATATCCAAATCTCCATGTACAGTACACTCAAAGCTCAAACTTAGATCAAGTTCAAGTTCAAACCAATGATTAATGACCTACAATCTCCAATATATGCTTATAGGAGATATTGCCAATTTGTTGAATCAGACTCAAATCAGATTTTAATTCAGATTGTTACATACGATATATTCGTATGAAGAATCAACATTAGGATGTTCTGAAAATTATGGCATGTCTCAAGATGTGCATAAGCATAACTTCCTGCAACAAATTCCTATCTCTATCTGATCACCTCCATGATTGTTCATTGAGATGCGTGAAATTTAATTATTTGGGAAAAAGGCCAAATGCAAAGATAATAATGCACACCTGCAGATGATTGAGGACAACCGGCAGAAGTTCTTTTCCAGCACCACAAACAACTTTTGATACTCTTCATACCCTGTCACTAAACCAACTAGCAGACTATGATTATAAAAACCAACCAAAAAAGCCAAAGTACTATAGCAGCACCAGAGCTTAAAAAATTAGCCAAAAAAGCCAAAGTACTATAGCAGCACCGGAGCTTAAAAATTAGCCATACCACTTCACCTAGAGAATTAATACGAAACTGATAGACTGAAAAATTCCTCCTGAGGGAGAGAGTCAAGACCTAGATAAGCAAATGAAAACAGTTAAATGAAGAAAAATGAAACGCCATCTACCGCTCTGTATTAACAGTACTACTTGCCCTGATCACTAACAAGCTTTGACAGCAAATCAAATTTCCTCATGAAATATGTTAATGGCATCAACCCACTGCTTATGCATTAGTGATAATGATGGCCGGATGACATGAAGTAAATCTTCAATGTTCAAAGCCTGTTGAGCAACTTGATGAAGTCCATTTTTCTTGCAGATAGAAAGAGATTGATAATCTAAGGAGGCATTCGGCTGATAAAGATTCTTAAAAGACCATTCTGATTTCAAGTTGAGAATTAAAATAGATCAAAAAATGAGTTTGGTAACACTCGCAAAGCAGTCGACGAATAAAAGGAAAACTATTCTCAGAATCAAAATTACAAACTGAAGATGACTTTTTAGTATTCTTATTCTGTGACATCCTGAAATTCGACCCCGTTTCGATAAAGTGAAATGGGCATTTCGTCGACATGCTTATGGTTTTTTTCTCTGAGCTGATCACTCACGAGTTAACTAACATATTGGGTAAAGCCGTTAAGGGATGTATCCGTGGTAAAATCCCTAAAAGCTACCTAATTTGTTGGATTGGACTAAAATCGCGTTTGATTAATTCTAACCATGAAATTTAATTTGGTTTCAGGAATTGAATATTCGAGCGTGTCACAATTCATTTTTAGGATCCTGTCTCATCGTCCATCAATTTATTGACAAGTTCGAAATTTCGGGAAAGAAATTATTGGAGGAAAAAAATTGAAGACCGAAAGAAAATAAAAAGGAAAAGAGAAATGAAAAATAATAGTAGTAATAAGAATAAGGTAATTTTCTTATTATTATACTATTTTCTTTTTCTTTTTTTCTCTCTCTCCCTTTTTCTCCCTTTCTTTTTCTCTCTCTTCTCTCCTCCCCTCCCCCCTTCGTGCGAGCACCCCCACCGAACACCCCCTTGCCAATTTCAAATTGGTTTCCTCTTCTCTCTTTCTTTTTCACTTTGACTAGTCAAAAAGTTTCTTCTTCTTATCTCTTTTCTCTCTTCTTCTCTCTCCTCTCTCTTCTCCCCCATTCTCTCCTACGTGATCGAACCCTTCTTCTTCTTCGTGTGAACTAGTGGACCGAAGTAGAAGCAGCAGCTCGATTGAAGACTCGCCATCGCCGCCCATGCACCGCCGCAGCTCGCCGCCAGGCCATCGTCCCGCCATCTGCGCACGCCCCCGCGTCCGCCGCTCGCTGCCGTCCCTCCCCCATGGGATTCGGCCTCTGCTCATCCCCTATTCCGCCCCGTCCGGCCATCTCCGGCCACCGTTCGAAGCCGCCGGACCTCCACCGGCCCTCCCTGGAGCTCCGCCCGCTCTCTCGACCCCTTGCTGCCCCCAACCATCTCATTTTTCCCCTGTTTTGCAACTAGGTCAGTAAACCCGCGAGAGGGTTTCCAGCACGTTTGCGGGTTGTTTTGGGCCGTTTCCGGGCCCCGAACCCAAGCCGTGCTTTGGGGTTTATCGTTCCTCGTGTCGTCCCCATTGAATTGATTTGCGTTTAATTCCGGTGAGTAATCTCACTAATCCTTGCTTAGTGGGCTAATTATACTTAATGGTTGTTTAGTTTTATTTAATTAGGTTTAGGTGGTTAGATTAGTGTTTATTAGTTAATTGTGATGCAAATTAGACAAATTGAATGTGTATTTAGTAAGTAGACATGGTCTACTATTTATTGAGGGTAGCTCGGGATTTTTCCGACCCTTTATTGGGCTTCAATTTGACAATTCGGGCCTAAGTGGAATTTTTTGTATTTAAATATTATTTTTCGGAATTAAATTAATTAATTATTTATTTTCTGAAAATTCAACTGGGATGGCCAGTGACCGGAATATTATACTGATGACCATGGTGAAGTCCATTTATTTAATCGGGCTTGATTTTGAGCTAAATTGAATTTTTAATATTAATTATTTTTTTTTCGAAAATAATTAATTAATTATTTTTTTTTTAGAAATTAAGGTTAAGATGGCCGACGATCGAAATCTCGTGTTGATTGTCATGGCACAGTCCGTTTATTTAATTGAGCTCTACGTTGCATGAAATTAAATAAATTGTGATATTTTAGGGATTTACCCTAAATTGTTTGAAATTGAGTGAACTTGAATGATTGATTGGTAGATGGCCGAGTATGTTTATTTAGCATTTATAATGCTTTGATGAGTTGTAAAGTAGATGGAATCATGAGAGTAAATTGGAAATACTCTGGGCTATAATCGATCAGACACGGTGTATGGGCCTACGTGGTTCGGTGATTTGGGATATCACTGGCGAAAACGGTGCTTTAAAGAATGCACGTACCGGTCTAGTACATATCCCATCATGGACATACGTAGTTTGGTGATTTGGGATATCACTGGCGAAAACGGCGCCTTAAAGAACGCACGTAGATATCTATTGAATACATGATTATAGGCATGTGTGGTTCGGTGATTAAAGACATCACTGGCGAAAACGGCACCTTAAAGAATGCATGCAATTGTCTATTGAACAAATCGTTGTAGGCATGTGTGGTTTGATGATTTGGGATATCACTGGCGAAAACGGCGCCTTAAAGAACGCACGCAATTGTCTAGTGGATACGTCACCTTGGCGAACTTGACACCTGAGAGCATTGATGTGGCTCTGTGATCGAGTGCCCGATGGGAGGTTATATGGTGTGGAATCAATGACCTAGAATGGTCCATCTGACATGTAATCAACTAGTTCGATTGATCAATGATTTGATCAGATTGTCGTGATTTGATTGATTGTTCGTTATGATTTATGAAGCGTTCATATATAACCTTGAATTGCAGGTTAAGACTGAGGCCAAGGTAAGTCATCTGACTCGTGCTGTACTTAGACAACCAAGTAGTGTATTGGTTCCCTAATTGAGTCTTAGTGGGGTAGAACTTGCTGAGACGTACTCTCATCCCGGTTGTGGGACAACATTTCAGGATCCCAATGAGGAGCCGAGGAGGAGGAATCTGAGAAGGAGAACTCTGAGGTGAAACCTGAGGAGAAGGATTTTTGGAAGAAGAAGAAAATACTGAGAGGGATGTTGAATACAACCCGAATGGACTGAGATTCCATCTTCTTTTGTGAACTCCATTTTGATCTGAATAGAGTTAGAGTAAAAAGTTGTGAATGGTTGTGAAGTACTCTGATTTGTGTTTTGTATAAAAGTCTGGTTATAAGTTTCAATGTGAAAAATATGGCCTTACTTTTCTATCCCATCGATTTACTGTCTGGCGATTTATAACTGCTTCTGTATGTGCTTAATAAATGAAAGGGTCAGTGATACATAGTCCTAGAATATGGCATTTTAAAATCAACCAAAGATGAAGGATGGGCACGTGACCGAGGATCAGGGCGTGACACATTCTAAAAGCAAACATGGAGATTTGGAAAAAAAAAAACCTGTTTTCTGAAAGTGATGTAACCCGAGCATAATCTCACAAGTTTTATCCCTAATGACATTATTTTCACTTAACAAATATTTTGTCAACAAAACATTGAAAAAAGTTTCTATGAAAATGGAAACTAAAGGGGTTTTCTAAAATTAAGCAGGCCTTAAGCAGTCGAGAACAAAAATGACATGAATCATGCGACGGTGTTTAAAATTTTGCAACGAGTTTACCTCACAACATTCAACATTTGAACTACATAGACTTTTATAGACTTTTTACTGAAAGATAGGACGATACTTACAGGTTGAGTAGAAATCTGAAGCATAAACAAGATAATTCAGACTTCCAAGTATGAGGCATCATGTTGTTCAGCTGATGGCGACTCTCGAAAGTCAACTCAAGCATTAAAAATTATCACCAGGAAAGTTCTTCCACAATGTAAAGTTTAAAGTTATTTCTAAGAAAACTGCCTCATAATTGCTCCACCTTAACTATCCATTTCTTTTTAAGGATGATGGTAATATCCTGAGTTACTTCGCATTTTACTTTCCTTATGACCAAACTAAGTTAGATACCAGCAAAACAAATATTAGTGCACATAAACAACCATAATATAATCGTAACATCAAGTACAATCTCCACCACATAAACAAGAACAGAATCTAGATTTGCACTCAAACCACTAGGTTTTTTCTGTAAAACGCCAACTCCTTAGTTCAACATCTGTTCTCAATGAAGACATTCAAGCACTTCACACACTGAATAGAAAAAAGAGAGAGCTATCTCAATTTTAAGCAATTACCAGGAGAGACTATCCCAGCATTAGAGGTCCACCCACAATAAACGTTCATTCTGAATCTGAGATTTCATCTTCACCTCATCCAAGTATGTAGACCAGGGCCACCTTTCTTGTGGCCAAAACACAAGTCACACCTCTACTAGCTGTAGCCAAGTATAAATAATTCAACTTGATTTCACTCCGATGTTCCTATAATATGGCCATAACCAATGTGATGTTTTGATACCTTTGCTGGGTAAAATTAATAAGTACAATACTTGCATCGCACTAAAACATAGGCAGGAGCAATACTTATGTACCTGAAGAGGCTATCGTATGCATGTGAATCATGAATGCTCTATAGTATCTTTCTATACTAAAGACCCTAATAGTATCTATCATCATGAACATGTACCTACTAGTTCTTAGTCAGTAACTCAGACTGCAATGAACCTACTAAAGATAATTATTCTTTCTGGATTTGTCTGGCCACTAAAGATTAATCTTTTTCGCACTTTGACCTCCCAATTGATCTAAAATTTACAGGAAGACCTAATCCTTTAGTATTTTACTTCTTCAAATGAGAAAATATTATTTGGACCATAAATTTGCACGTTTTCAACCGTCAGAACAAACATGAAATTGTCCATTAGAGAGGCACAACGTACCTATGCCAGTTATATTTAAACTTAAGAGTAGGTTGTAAAAGTGGGAATTTATTAAGGAGCATGGACAGGATAATTCAGCTCCACCACCTAGTCAATGAAATAAATTTGTTACTAATACTAGCAAGTTTCAAAAATTTATACAGAAAGGAAAGACTATGAGCAACAATAAGTTTCCAAAAATCCAAACTGCAAATGGACATGGTAAGAAGCTCAAGGAAAATAGTTTTCAGAGTATATACAATTGATGGCATCGCAATAAGTTGATCCTCAGCTCGATTGTATGGCAGTGTAAATTTTTGTTACCACAAACAAGGAGGAACTACAGTATGGGGAATGCAGCAAATCTTCTCATTCTCCATCTCTAGGTGTAAATAGAGTCCAAGATGTGTAATTTCTCTGGGTTAGTGTTCTAGAAGTGAGAATGAGACAACCAAGCAAAATTGGCACTACTAGCCCATTAGGGTTATCGAATGCACATTCCTTAACATTCATTCAAGTACAAGGCTCCAACTGCCAACACAACTTTTGCAGTTATGTTAAGATAGAAAGTATAACATCCTTTAAAATTGCGGGCATGAAATAGGATGTATATGCATGTATGAGGAGAAACTCAGCTACCACTCCTCGTGCTGATGAGGAGAGCAGATACATAATAAGAAGAACAAAAGAATAAACGTTTTTAAAACCAGACTAGTGGTTCAACCAGTCAAATTGGTAGAACCATGTTCTAACAGTTCGACTAGTTGAGTCGATTGCATGGAACGTTGTCAAATAGAATGCACCTGTCCAGAACAAAAGAAGCCCTGGTCACTTGGCAAAGCTGCTTGAGCACAAAAGACAGGATTCCTGTTCTCGATAGAATCGTTCAAATTTTTAATAGACTAAGCCAATACAGTCAATAAATAATTACTCCACCACAAAACGAATCAAGAAGACACCGAAGCAGATGGTTGCATGTCTTTTAGTTACAAGAGGTTAGAGTTCCAACCCCAACCCAACTTCAACACTCTTCCTTAAAGTTCTTGGAAGGACTAGAACTAGTCCAGACTAGTTGACAAGCTTGCTGGGTTACCAATTGATAGGTACACATGGTTACTGATTCGATAGGGTCAATACCACCAGTTGTTGACCACTATTGTTTTTGCTATGAGACCAGACTCGAAAGAAAAGCACAATGTCCTAGTTTTTATTTTTTTCCATCAGTGTCTTAAATAGGGAATTGACATGTATAGGAACAAATAGAACTGGGGAGCATCCTATACTTCTCACAAGTAAGGAATCATTGTGCAAGCTCTGGATCCACAAATTAACTTCAATTGGTCCAACTCTCAGTTAATTGCACAAGAGGTTCCTGAAATATGCATAAATGGAAGGTCACTGGTCTGCAAGATCATCATCCAGGCATCTCTTAAGTTTTCACAAGCATCATCCATCTTATTTGGCAACACAACAATTTGAAGTTCTCGTTTCCAACATAATATATTAGCCACATCTGCAAATAAGGGATTTAATATATGATATACCTAGCTTCCACCTTTTATATAGCCAAATCCACACAATAGTAACCAGAAGGCATGTACAACAAGATCGATTCCAAAGGCCTTCCCTGCTTCACATTGCTTGAATGATTTATAAATCACCTCACCACTGCTATACCATTTGTAAAATCTAAAAAAGACTATTTGGAAGGAGATGTAATCCGTAAAACCAATTTCACGAGTTCGATTAGATGAAGCAAAGTAACAAGCATCCTGTAGAGTCATATAGAGAAATGATTATCAAGAAAAAGCAGTTGTACTCTACACATGTAGATCTCCAGAGAAAATCATAGTTTCATATTAAAGATATATACCTCATAGAAGGACAGCAAAATGGGAATGTATCTGGTGGATGCTAAAACAGATGTCGGAGGGAACTGTGGCAATATTATTTCCTACTAATCTGGAAAAATGAGATATTGTTTTTCCATACACAATTATCATAAGCTAGACAGAAAGCCCAACACGACGATCACCCAACTTAAGTTCCAATTACACAGTCAAGTAATCAACCTGAGAACAACTATGAAACATAGAATATTAGGAAGAAGGTAAATGAAAAACCATTGTTGACTACAAAATCCAGAAGACAACACCCCACCCCCAAAGATTTCCTTTTCTGTATCTCCTTCTCGATAGTCTCAAAGTTCGGGCTACTCAGCCAAATAAATGAAAAATATTTGTACAATTTCATGGTAATAGTAATATGGACCGAAAGATCTTCGAACAAACTCAAATAATTGATGAACTGCGTAACACAAAAGCACAAGCTCTTAAGTGAAAGATGGTGATGTTCACATAAACCAATTTTGAACCCAGGTAATCATATTCAATCTCCTGTTATGCATACAAAGAGATCAAGAATTTCACATTTGGTACACATATCAGCATGAGGACCAGACTTGAAAGGGGGAAAAAAGCAATTACTTCAAACAACATATAACAATAATGTTTTGTCCCATAATTCATATTTCTCCCAAAGAGGTGGCATGTGTAAGAACACCTATGCATGGAAAACTTGATATAGCATTAATAAGAAGAATCTACAATGAAAGAGCAATTAACAACACATTCAGGTAGCATCACATCGATCGGATTGGCTCGTTTCTCTCCCCAGGCGGAGATCTCGTTCGCCTTCCTGTGCCTGGTTTGCCCGACTCGACATCTCTCGCTTGCTCGTGGGCTTGCTTGGGTTGCTTCTGGGCAGAGCCGAGGCTTAAGGGTGGGTGTGGGGTCGTTGCTTGGCCTAAGTGGAGTTCTCCTCTGACCTTCTTGCCTGCTTTGCCCGTTCTCGACACTGGTGCCTCTTGAACGCGAGTTCGCTCGAGCTGTCGCGGGTGTTGTTTCCTGGGCTTTGAGGTGGGTGTAGTGGCCAACAACATCCTTCCCTTCGATGCTAGGTTTGATATGGACTTCCTTCACTTGGCTGTGCTGTAGAGGCTTCGTAGCTGAGGTTGTTGGTCTTGATGGCGTCCGCATCTGCTGAGACCCATCAAGGCACTAGTAAGGGGAAGGCACCAGACCCCCCTCCTCAAAATTATGTGGAACGACATGCTGGGATCTTGGTCCAGCATCCCCGACCCGAAAGGGGAAGCTCAGCAATGGGCGGTTACACTGAGCATGGGCCTTCTTTTAGGCCTCATCGAGTTGACAGGTCCAGGGGTCGAAGTTGTTCGCTGGCTCCGAATAAGAGGACCCCTAGTAAGCCTCCTAGCGTAGCCAAGCCTCCCCAAGCCTAGTCGTGGGCCAATGTGGCACGGTTAGCTGCAAAGGGCTATGAGCTCTCCTATGTGTCACCTGACTTTGTGGGGGGGGGGGAACCGGTTATTAACCTGTCTAAGGAGGTGCTGCAGGCATTGGATCCCAAATGGAATGAATTCCTAGTTGGGTATTTGGTGGGGAAAAGACTCCCTTTTCAACTTGTTGAACAAGCGATGAAGAATACCTGGAAATCTAAGCTAGTGGATGTGCTGGCAGGCGATCAAGGTTTTTTCTTCTTCCATGTCCCAAATCCGGAGTTCAGGAGGAAGATCTTGGAGGAGGGACCCCTCATTGTTGCTCAGGTTCCTCTCATATTGTAGCAGTGGAAGCCTCTCATGGAATTGAAGAAGGAAAAGCAATCTTCCATTCCGATGTGGATTAGAATCAAGAACCTCCCACTTGATCTTGGTTCGCACCGGCGATTGGAACCATTGCTAGCTCCGTGGGCAAGCCTCTCTTTGTGGACCAGGGCACAGCAAGTGAGAGAATGATCTTGTTTGGCCGGGTTTGTGTTGAGATCCAAGCTAACCAACCCAGGGTTTCTTCGGTTGATGTCATTGTAGATGGAGTGTCAAGGTCCATTGCAATTGAGTTCGAATGGAGGCCTATTGAGTGCCTCAAATGTGGGGTCTTTGGCCATAACTGTCATGCTGCCAAGAACCCTTCTCGACTTGCTGTGGCACCGGTGAAGTCCCATGCGGCCCTTGCTACTTCGGACCTTTCTCCGTCTCTTGTTGCTAACTCGACACCCGATGAGGTGGAACAAGGATGGAAGAAGGTGGAAGGTAAGAAGAAGAAGCCAACCCGTCAAGTGGATGATACTTCAACCAGCCTTGCTGGTTTGAGTGATGAAGGGAAGTTGTCGAAACTCAAGTCCGTGGCAGCGGCAAAGAGACTCCTTGGCGTCTATTCTCGCAAAGGCTCTAGCGGTTCTCTGACCATTTCCGAACCAGTTGAAACAGACCCTTCTTCCATGGTTAGGACTGCCACCCCTTCAGAGCCGTCTGAACCCAAGCTGCCCATTCCGGTTGAGGTGGCTGGGATCTCGGACAATCAGATTTCCTACTCGAATGATGATATTCTCTCCCCTTGCTCTTCACCGAAGGCGTCTATTGGGGTTAGTAGACCTGCCCAAGCTCCGAATCCTCCCCCTTCCACTTTGTAAGACAAACTTCTCGCCCTAGCACCGGACCCTCCCCCTTCGACGGCTTGGCCTGCTCCGCCGTCCACCGAGCGTAGCTCCTCTAAAAAGAGGTAATCCCTATCTCCTCTTCTCTTGTAAATATGTATATAGGTTGTTGGAACATCAGGGGGCTTAACACCCCTCTCAAGCAAGCAAAGGTGAGGAATCTTGTCTTAGCTAACCGGTTGTCTTTGGTTGGGGTAGTTGAGACCAAAATTCCCCACAATCTCTTTAGTGCCGTTTCCCAGAGTTTGTTGCCGAAATGGTGTTGGCGGGCTAACTATGAGTGCTCCACTCGAGGTAGGATCTAGGTTGGTTGGGATCTTAATGCGGTGTCCTTTGAATCTGTCTGTGTCGAATTAGGCGATTCATGGGAATCCGAGAAGGCTAGATACCGGAGAGGCCTGCTATATTTCTATTATTTATGCTGAACATTCCTTTACTTTGTGGCATCCTCTTTAGGAGGATTTGGTGGCTAGAAGTTCCTCTCTGCATGACTTGCCTTGGCTGGTTATGGGAGACTTCAATGCTATTAAAGACCCCTCGGATAGGCTGGTGGTTCGGATCTTTGGTTGTTGTGCTTTGACAAGTTCGGACACTGTATTGATCAAACAGAGCTGGAGGACCTCAAATATGTGGGATTTCGGTACACTTGGTTGACTTTTTCAGGCCCCTCGCGCAAGACAAGGAAGATTGATAGGGTCCTAATTAACTCTAGATGGAGTCGGGCTTTTTCCTTCTCAGAGGCTTCCTTCCTTGCACTTGGGATCTCTGACCACTCACCTATGGTGGTTAAGGTTAAGGACTCGGTCTTTCGGAGGAAACCGTTCAAATTTTTCTATTTTTGGATGCAGCACCCGGACTTTGAATCAATTGTGAAGCAAGTTTAGGAGGATCCATCTCCAGGTGTGCCTATGTTTAGGCTTGTTTCTAAGTTAAAGGCCTTGAAAGGGCGGCTCAAGCAGTTGAATAGAGGCTCCTTTGCCAATATCTCCGTAAGGACTTCTGAAGCGAGGGAAGCTCTAAAGCAAACTTAGATGGGTCTCCTTCAAGATCCTACCAGTGAGGTGCTTGCAGAAAGAGAGAGGGTTCAATGCCAATCCTTCTTAGAGCTTCGTTCCCAGGGGGAATCATTCTTTAGATAGAAATTTAGGATCAGATGGATTAGGGAGGGTGATTGTAATATGAAGTTTTTTCACCAATATGTTAGTAAGAGACGGTTGAGGAATAGAATTCTCTCTGTGGCGGATTCCTCGGGTAGCCAAATCACTGAGCCTCAGCTGGTTCAACAGCACTTTGTGGACTATTTCTGTGATCTGCTTTTGCTGTGCCTAGACCAGAATACTCCATCGGTTTCAGAGATTAGGGGGTTATCCATGCCCTATTAAATGCTGACCATATTGCCTTTCTTGAGCGACCTGTCTCGGACCTTGAGATTCGTGATACCCTTTTCTCCCTTCCTCGTGGGAAGGCGCCCGGGCCGGATGGATACATGGCTGAGTTCTTCAAGGAGAGTTGGGATACGGTGGGTCCTCTCGTCATCGAAGCCGTCGGGAATTTCTTTATCTCGGGAAGGATCCTTAAGGAAATCAATAACACCACTTTGGTTTTGGTTCCTAAGATTTCCAATGCGACTACTGCCGATGACTTCAGGCCAATTGCTTGTTGCAACATGCTATACAAGATTATTACCAAAAATATTGGCGAATAGAGTTGCCGTCGTGCTTAAGGATCTTGTCAACCCTACTCAAAGTGCTTTCGTCAAAGGACGGAGAATTAGGGACAACATCCTCTTGGCGCAGGAGCTTTTCTCTGGTTTTCACCTTCAACCCTATACTCCGAAGTGCACTATTAAAGTTGACTTTAGGAAAGCGTATGACACCGTCGATTGGCGATTCCTTGAGAATGTTCTGCTTGCCTTTCGGTTCCCTGACCGGCTCGTTCACCTCATCATGATCTGTGTGAGGACGCCTCGATTCTCCATTGTGCTGAATGGGGAGCTGCATGGATTCTTTCCTAGCGGGCGTGGTTTTCGGCAAGGAGATCCTATATCTCCCTATTTATTCATGCTGGTTATGGAGGTGCTCTCTGAGATTCTTGGAAAGTGCTTGACTCAACTAGACTTTAAATTCTTCTGGAGGTGTAGGCCCACTAGCCTCTCGCACTTGTTCTTCGCAGATGACGTTTTCCTATTTTGTGAAGGTCACTTGCCTTATGTGAAACTTCTTAGGGAGGGTCTCCAATTGTTTTCTTCCTGGAGTGGCTTTCTTCCTAACCCAAGGAAAAGTGAGGTGTTCCTCTCGGGGGGCTCGGCGGCCTTGAGGAATCAAATTCTTCTAGACCTCGGCTTCGCTGAGGGCAACATTCCAGTTTGTTACCTGGGTGTTCCTATCATCACATCGAGGCTTGGGAAAGCGGATTGTGCGGATCTTGTGAGGCGCATCACCTCTAGGGTCCAATCCTGGACTCATTGATTCCTTTCCTTTGCTGGGCGACTTCAGCTGATCAGGTCAGTTCTCCATGCCATCCAAGCCTATTAGGCAAGTGTCTTCATTATCCCTGCAGCAGTGCTGGATCAGATTGAGCGTATTCTTAGACAATTCATGTGGAAGGGACCTGAATTGGGCGGAGGAGGTGCCAAAGTCTCTTGGGAGGACGTTTGCCTTCCTAAATCAAAGGGATGTCTTGGTATCCAAAGATTGCGTGAGTACAATAAGGCGGCTATGCTCAAGCACATATGGAATCTTTTTTTGGATAAGGAGTCATTATGGTGTAAGTGGATCCATTCGACCTTCTTAAAGAACAGAAACTTCTGGGTTGTGAAGAAGCCAATCTACTGCTCTTGGGCCTGGAAAAAACTACTACAACTCAGGTCGGATTTCCGGCTTCGCTTCTACCGGAGGATAGGCGATGGTTTATCGGCATCGCTCTGGTTCGATAATTGGCACCCCTAGGGCCCTCTGAATCTAATTTTCACAGATTCGCTTATCTATAGCTCAGGTCTCTCTAGGTAGGTTTCGGTGGCTGATCTCTTCTCTGAGGATGGCTGAGCTATCAGATCAGTGATTAAGTCTTGGGGATCGCCGCTTCCTTCCATGTCTAGAGATCAGGATCGTTTCGGTTGGAGGGAGGACTCGACAGATGTGTTCTCGATTGCCTCCGCTTGGGAAACCATAAGGCGGAAGAAGGAGAGAGTCAGCTGGCATCGGTTCATCTGGAACAACGCTATCCTGCCTCGTTACCAATTTTACCTTTGGCTTATCACCAAGCAAAGGCTGCCTACACATTCTCTTCTCATGGCTCATGGTAGGATTGACGCTGCTTCCTGCCCTTTTTGCAACGAGGTGCCTGATTCTATCGATCACTGCTTTTTTGAGTGTCGTATTACTTCGAGTATTGCTTTCTTTTAGGCTACCAGGTGCAATCTACCCTGGGCCAATAGGACCCGGGAGGAGACTCTTAACTGGGCTATCTCTTTGCTCTCGGGGAAGGAGTTCTACAAAAGTATTGCCCGTTTTTCATTTGGTGCGTTCTGTCACATCATTTGGAAGAACATGAACGGTATTCTTTTCAGGGGAGAGCCGCTTTCTATTCCAACCATTAAGAGGCATCTCCTCAAGGTCGTTAAAGATAAAGCTGCTACCTTCAAAGACGTTAAGGACTCCTACAGAAACAGAAGGATCCAGCGCTCGTGGGAGTTAGATCCCTTTATCTTCTCTTCCAATGATGGTGGACCAACTGGCTAGGCATCTTGCTAGGTCGTTCTAGTGTCCATCTCTTGGCCATTCTTGGTTGGCTCTTGGGCTTTTCCTCGGCTTACTTCCACTCATAATGGGCATGTCCATCTTGAGTGTAAGTTTTTGAAGTTGTTTGGATGTACAAATTGACATTTCCTCAATATACCTCTTACTTTCACAAAAAAAAAAAAAAAACGACACATTCAGGTAACAATTTCTATGCACTAACAAGATTATATTACATTTCGCATTTTTAATTCTTTTGCCAATACCTATGTTCCATTTGTTGAAATTCCTCACAAGTGTCCTTTATAGATATTCACTGTCCCTAAATCCTCTAAGTTGCAGTAATTCTCTAGCATAATAATGCATGTAAGACATCTTGCTGACCTGACCTGGCAAAATACATCAAAGGAAAAGAAGCGCAAGAAATTACAATTGATCTTTCAAAAAGTGAGAACCTTCCAATCCAATGAGAAACAACAATCAACCCGTCAATAACCCTTGTTACCATGTGGATAATTAAAATAGCGCTGGACCAACAAAAGCCACGGTTGATGACCAGCAAATCACCCTAACTTGAGTCAAACTTATCTAGTTTAAGTGCTCTAAGTATTTATGGAGACTATAGCAAGATGACATGAAATGAAGAACTAACCCAGAAACCAGGAGTCATTTACAGTTGCATATCATCAGTTTAGCAAGTAATTTGGTCATGTTGGATTAAAGAATGATTCAATTGCTAGAGCACATGAAAACAATACTAGGCTTGATAGCATATTATTCTGACCTTTAATGCATGACCAAATTCCTTTACACCATGGTATTAGAATTCTCTGGCACACAAATGGATAGCACAACCCAGTGAAGGCCTACCAAAATAGCAGCTGGAGTACATGAAGGCAATACTAAGCTAACCATACTCCACAGTATCCAAGGAATATTAAGCTGACCAACTTTCTCACTTCAAAGCAATTACAAGGAGAGATTGTCCACAGCCTCTGCCAATTGAAGTGATGAAGCACCAACTTCGAGTCCTCTGTGACCATCACCAGCCAACACTTCTTTGGATTCCCCTCTGTCATCTTCACTTGCCAATCAGAAATCGAGCAAACTTCACAAAACCAAGTCGGAACAATTGAGTCAACCTTTTTACCAAAAAAAGAAAAACAATCGAGTCAACCAGCCATTAGGTTGCAAAAGAATGCTAGGAGTTGAACCTAAGAAGCTAGAGGTTTTTCAAACTAGAGTTGAAATGGATGCATGATGCACAGTGGTCCTTTGCTGGTCTCCATAGCTAAAGCTCCATGAGTAGCTGAAAACACAACACCAATGCTAGAACAAATCGCAAGGATGCGAGCTGAAAGAGGGCTTGTGAAGGATAGAGCTTAAAAAAACCAGAAGAAACGTGGGATGACAACATGCAAACAACCTTTTGCCATTCCAAGAATGCATTGTTAGGGTTTGGAGAACCTCAAGAAACATTGAGCTCCTGATCCTTCTATGATTTCATACATTTTAGAAGTGCCTTGTGAAAGCTCTCTTGGATATTTCAACATTTACATCAACCAGTGGAATAATAACTAAATCATGCCAGTGAGTAAGATGAAATCAATCGAGCAACTAACATCAATAAACTACTAATAATGCTCCAAAGTTTATGGGACCCACTTACTCAAACTCGATATTCTTTTTGAACCCTTTGGATCCAACTAATGGGGCTTCTGACATCATCAACCATAGAAGCTTTGATCAAATTAGTATAGTGTATTTAACTTAAGATGGTTGCTTTGTGGGACATAGTATGATTCTTTTTCCTCATCATTATGCACTATTCATGCATTATAATTAATGCAAGACAATTTTCAAATGGAATATAGGATACTGACTTCAAGAAACTTATGGAAATGATTCCTGTGTTTTTCGTTTCAGCAAGTAAATGAACTACCAATTGCTTATGCACAATATAAGTAATTATTTCATGGTATAGCTGATTATGTCAAAAGACATTCTAGTTAATGTCTTGCTTGGCTTAATAGTTCAAGTATAAGACAGATGGCTTTACCAACTCTACCAACATCAAGATGCATTCTTTGGAAGCCTTGGAGTAGGTATACCCTGGACTCAAACCAAATGAACATGGATCCATAGTCAGAAAAATTCGAATTGCAATTTTCTCGATTGATCCCAATAATTCATGATGCTTTTGCTTCTGACTTGTTTGCCAGTTCATTCACAGCCACACCACTAGGAGAAGAGCTTGTGCTTGCATTTGGCATTTCTAGATTGAGACAATTATCTAAATCTACAAATGTAAACAGTTCTGTGAGACAAAATGTATGAAACTTAACGCTTGGACAAATTTTATCCCAAGTCAGTAGTGCATGCATAGTAAGGGATGCCCTATCAACATACTCCTTTTGCATTGAAATTCACTCTTAAGTGTACCTTAGAAATATGCAGTCATGAACTGCAAGATGAGCATAGAGCAAACTGAAACCTCACATTAGAAGGATCGCCATATAAGGTCCTTCATTTAGCATTTTCTTCGACCTATACAATGACCTTTGGCATGCCATAAAAAACCGTTGATTACACTCTGCTGGTCCTAGTGATGCAACTGCTCAAATAGCAGACTTTTCAAGACTGTTGGAAATTCTATTGGATGTGCAGAATCAGCAATATGCTATGGGATTTGAGATGCAGGACCTCAAGCATGTTGTTAAGGCCACTTCAGTGTCTCTGCATGACTAGTTAAATGCCCTGAAGATTCAAGTTCAGTCTAATGTGCAGGGTGAAGACTTTCAGTCACTGAAGCAAAGTTTCGACAAGCTTGAGAAGACAGTGCATTCAATGGGAGAATACGAGCTTGTTCGTCTACCCAAATAGCCTTGATTCTTAATCCTTTTTCAAACCAACTCTTTTGTTCAATCTCCACTTTTTGTTGTTGACAAAATGGGGGAGAAGTTTATGCAGATTTGATGACATTCCTTTTGTTTGATTTGATTTGGACTTTATCTTTTTGTTTGGTGTGGTTCTGTTTTGGACTGGTTTGGACTACTGAGACTTGTTAAGTAACTTAAGCTATTATTAATTATGTTAAAGATAGTTGCATTTACGGGATTAACATATTTTTTGTGATTGCAGATTCGTTTCTAATCTTTAATAATATTCGTATAAGAAAACTTGGTTTGCTTAAGTGTTATTTTGTAGGTCAAAGTATCTAAATCTGCAGAAAAGTTTTATTACCATAAAAAAGGGGGGATTGTTGGAGAAATCTTCCTTATGTGTTTTGAAGTTGACAAAACGTTTCCTAGTCTGAAAACTTCCAGACTCTACTATCAAAGTCTGAAGACCTCCAGATTGAAGACCGTCGGACTCAAGATTTAAAGTCTGCCCTCGTTGACGGTTTCTAGACCGACGAAAAAGTCTTATCCAGACATGAGTATATCTTTAAGGATTTGATTCGAATGGTTGAAGATTATCTCACGGCTGGAGATAGCATCTAAAGATCTATTATTCGTATGGCAATTAATTCGAATAATTTAGATCCGTTGATTGGCGAAGTATACTTGGAAGGTTCTACTTAGGGAAACCTAGATCTTGATTGTATAGGCAAACAAGATTGGTGGGCTATCCTCATATTACTTAAATAACACGAGATCTCCCTAATTGATTCTGTCCAACGGATAGATTGGAAGAACTCCTTTGGAAGGTGCCAACGGTTATGTAGGCATGGAGGAGTATATAAGGAAGACGCTCTAGTTATTTGAGTGTGTGCGAGATAGAAAAATTCCAAAGTCTGAAGCTCCTTACTCTTTGCTAATTCAATTGTTGAGCATATATATGTACTCAAAAGAGAGATTTTTGTGAGACCTCGAAAAAATGTCGCAAAGTCTCTGCACTGTGGAATCGAGGACGTGAGATTGTAACATCTCTTTTGATTCATAGTGAAATCCAGCCAGTGGGCTGTCAACGCGGGAGAGTGGATGTAGGCTTGGTCTAAGCCGAACCACTATAAACACTGTGTTTCAATTCTCTTTCCTTATCTCTTTACTTAATTCGTAGTCATATCCATTAGATTACATTCTTTCATATATTTATTCTGAATTAAGTTGTTAAGAAAATAAGAATTTGTTTCTACACCTATTCACCCCCTCTGGGTGTTCATACTAGCACTTTCACAAGATAAGTCTTAGCACCACCGAGAAGACTAAAAAATTCCTCCTGAGGAGAAGAGTCAAGACCTAGATAAGCAAACGAAAATAATTAAATGAAGAAAAATGAAACACCATCTACCGCTCTGTATTAACAATACCACTTGCCAAGGTCACTGACAAGGTTTGACAACAAATCAAACTTCTCATGAAATATGTTAATGGCATTAGCCCATTGCTTATGCATGATTAATAATGATGTCTGGATGACATGAAGTAAATCTTCAATGTTCAACGCCTGTTGAGCAACTTGTTCTGTAGACAGAAAGAGATTGATAATCTAAGGAGGCATTCGGCCTATAAAAATTCTCACAAGTCCATTCTGATTTCAATTTGAGGGAAAAAAAAAAGACCAGAAAATGCGTTTGGCAACACTCCGAAAGTAGCTGATGCATAAAAGGAAAACTATTCTGAAAATCAAAATCACATACTTAAGATGACTTCGTAGTATTCTCATTCCACATGCAAACATGGAGATTTGGAATAACTAAGCCTGTTTTTTGAATGTGATGTAACCCGACCATATTCTCACAATTTTCATCCTTAATAACATGTATTATTTTCACTAAACAAATATTTTGTCAACAAACATCAAAAACAGTTTCTATGAAAATGGAAATGACATGTGTCTTCTAAAACTAAGCAGGCCTTAAAACAGTCAAGAACAAAAACGACGCGTGAATCATGCAACAATATTTAAAAGTTTCCAACGAATTTGCCTCACAGCTTTCATCATCTAAACTTAATGGATCTCTAGAGGCTTTATACTGAAAGATAGTATGGAAATTACAGGTCAGCTTCGAAGCATGAGGCATCATGTTGTTCAGCTTATGGCGACTCTCGAAAGTCAACTCAAGCATTTAAAATTATAGGCAGGAAAGTTCTTCCATCATGAAAAGTTCAAAGTTATTTCTAGAAAACTGCCTCAAAATTGCTCCACTTTGACTATCCATTTCTTTTTTAAGAATGATGATAATATCCTTAGTTAATACAAGTTTACTATCCTTATGACCAAACAAAATTAGATACCACCAAAACAAATATCAATGCACTTGAAGAACCTAATATAATCCTAATATCAAGTCCAATCACCACCACATAAACTAGAACAGAATCTAGATTTCCACTCGCATCACCTTCATTCACTCTTGGTTTTTCCTTTAAAACGCCAACTCCTCAGTTCGACATCGTGTTCTCGTTTAAGACTTCCAAGCACTTCACACACTGAATAGAAAAGAGAGAGAGCTTTCTCGATTTGAAGCAATTACCTTCGAGTCCCTTGAATCCTTCACCGGATTCCACTCCGCCATCTTTGTTAAATTAATATCTCGAGTTTGAATTCGGATAACGATTTGTTAAACTGAATTTGTCGATAAAGATTTCCTAAGTAAATTTTAAATTGGATGAGGAAATTCGGTAGATGTGCAAGGCAAGACAAAAGAATAAAAAAAGGAAAAGAATCCCTGCAGTTATGAATTCCCTCTAGAAAAGGAAATATGGCCATGGGGCCCAGAGTCAAGTTGTTGACTCTGGGCACACGCCAACTCTGGGCACACTGGCGTGAAGATGAAGTCGTCGCATGGAGACAAAACATGGTGGGCCCAGGTCAAAGTTTGACCTGGGCACACGTATAAAAGGAAGCTGCTAAAGCCCTTTACGGAGGAAGGGAGCCACGAGAGAATTTAGAAAAAACCCTATGAAGCTGCAAGCCACGAAAAGCTTTGAAGAGATACACGAAGCAGTATGTACGCGGGCCAAATACGAACGCCGGAGTTCCTGATTTTGGTGTACATAAAGCATTTTGTTTAAAGCTTGAACGCGCAGTAATTTTGTGTTGTAAGTTTATATCCAAGTGAGTTGTTTATTTCTAAACACTTTAGGTTTGGGGTTAAATCTAGGTGTGGAAAAAAACTTGAGTGTTTGAGCGATTGTAAACTCTGATTCTCCGATTATAGTGGATTATTTGTTACTAGCTCTCCCCGTGGATGTAGGTACCAATACTCGGACTGAACCATGTAAATTTCTAGTGTCCTTATATTTCTCATTTTTTTTCTTTGGCGATTTCACCTTAACATAAATTGCAAAATCTTGTCGTTTCCGCGTATAATATCCCAACAATTGGTATCAGAGCTTGGGGTTGGATTTCTTGATTGTGATTTGGAGCTTTTGCTTGTCTGATTATTATCTAAAAATTCTGTTACTGCAATTATGTCTGTGAGGAAATCTGAAATTGAGAAGTTTAACAGGAGCAACAATTTTGTGTTATGGAGGATCAAGATACGGGCTTTATTAACAACCCAAGGTTTGGCGAAGGCACTGTATGGTGAAGATGAGTTACCAATTATAATGAAAGCCTCAGAGAAGGTAGAGCTAATGGAAAAGGCAAAGAGCACAATCTTATTAAATTTGTCGGATGAGATCTTAATAGAGGTTGTTAAGGAGAAGGATGTTGCAGCATTATGGGCAAAACTTCAGGCACTCTATGTGAAGAAAGGTTTGAACAATCACTTGTACATGTTGAAGAAGATGTTTCGATTTAGATATACTAAAGGTACGTCTATCAAAACCCACCTAGATGAATTTAATAAACTCATGATGGATCTGAAGAACGTCGGTAAGATACTTGATGATGAAGAATAGGGCATGATGTTGTTAGCCTCTTTACTAGAGTCATGGGAGCACTTTACTTATTCATTGTTGCAAGGGCGTACTACAATTACCTCAGAAGAGGTAAAGTCCGCCTTATTCTCTAAGGAGCGGCAGAGAAAGTTGTGAGATGACGGTCTAGCGCAAGGAGCAGTGCAAGCACTGACTATTCGGGGTAGAGAACAACATCGATGGCCTAATAGCAGTGGAGGTAAAAGTATATCAAAATCACACCATAGAAAGTCCAAGGGATGCGTGAAGTGATTTGAGTGTCACGAGGAGGGGCACATCAGGAGAGATTGTCCAAAGCAAAGGAATAAAGCTGATAGGCAGAATGTCACAAGCAGTGTGGCGAACGTTGCCGAGGGGAGCAATAGTGATGTAGAAGCTATTTTATGTGTGATTGCTACTTCGTCAAGAGATGAATGGGTGCTGGATTCAGGATGTTCTTATTATATGACGCCTCATAAGAATTGATTTACTACTTACCAGGCTGCAGATGGTGGTAGGGTTCTTTTGGGGAATAATGCAATCTGTAAGGCTATGGGGATAGGGACAATTCGGATTCGGGTGCACGATGGAGTGATGCGCACATTGACAAATGTGAGGCATGTACCGGAGCTCAAGAAGAACCTTATTTCTCTGGGGACACTCAATGACATCGGGTGTAGGTACACCGCTAAAGGTGGAGTACTGAAGATCTCTCGAGGTGCCATGATAGTGATGAAAGGGAAGAAAATGAATACTCCCTATCATCTACTAGGAGAGACCGTGACTGGAACCGCTGCAGTTTCATCAAGTGAGTCAGACTCTAACTTAACTCAATTATGGCATATGCATTTAGGGCACATGAGCAAGGCAGGTATGACGATGCTGAGTGAAAGAGGGTTGTTGAAGGGTCAGAAGACAGGAAAGCTAAACTTATGTGAGCATTGCATCTTTTGGAAGTAGCATTGAGTTAAGTTTACTACAGTTATTCATTCGACCAAACGGCCAGTTGAATATATTCATTTAAAAGGCTGGGGCCCGTCTTCGAATCATTCGAAAGGAGGTGCTCGATATATGCAGACATTTATCAATGATTATTCGAGGAAGGTATGGGTATACTTTTTGAAGCACAAATATGATGTGTTCAATCGGTTCAAGAAATTTAAGGCATTGATTGAGAAGCAATCAGATAAACAAATCAAGTGCCTGAGAACCGATAATGGTATGGAGTTCTGTGGTAAAGATTTTACCGAGATCTACGAGAAAGAAGTTACCGCACAGTACTTAAGACACCACAGGAAAATGGCGTGGCAGAACGGAAGAATAGAACTTTGCTTAAGCAAGCTCGATGCATGCTTTCGCATGCAGGACTTGGCAAGGAATTTTGGGCCGAAGCAGTAAACATGGCATGTTACCTGGTTAATCGATCTCCATCATCTGCTATCAAGTGGAAGACTCCTGAGGAAGTATGTTCGGGGAAACCTATTGATTACTCCAGATTACGTATATTTGGATGTCCTACGTATGCTCATGTGAGTGATGGTAAGCCTAAGCCGAGGGCGAAGAAGTGCATATTTCTAGGTTATGCACATGGGGTGAAAGGCTACCAACTGTGGTGCACCGATCCCAAATCACTCGATTTTCTAATCAGCAGAGATGTGATCTTCGACGAGATTGCAATTCTTCAATAAAGGATTTCTAAGACACAACTAGCAGAGAAGACAGATCATGGTGTCATTAGCGAGGTGGAGCTTCAAGTGGAGACTTCGGAGACCTCAAATGTAATAGAAATTGAGACTGCATATGAAGCCGTAGTTCCTAAAGTCGGTGATAGTGAACAACCAACAAAACCACAGCACACTATAGCTGCAGATAAATAGAGAAGGCAAATTAAATCATCGGTGCGTTATAGTTATACATATATTGCTTATGCATTGACTGTAGGTGATGAGGTGGAGACAGATGAGCTTTTGTCTTACTCTGAGGCGATGGCTAGTTTAGAGTTGTCGCAGTGGCTAGGGGCTATGAGCGAAGAGATGGAATCACTCCATCGAAATCATACATGGAAGCTAGTCAAAGTACCCAAGAGCCAAAAGATTGTCGAAAGTAAATGGGTCTTTAAACGGAAAGAGGGCATTCCCGGTGTCGAGGCAGTGAGGTATAAGGCGAGACTTGTGGCGAAGGGATATACACAGCGTGAGGGCATTAACTACAATGAGGTGTTCTCTCCTATGGTAAAACATACTTCTATTCGTGGTTTACTTGCCTTAATTGCTTCGCAGGATTTCGAGTTAGAGCAACTAGATGTGAAAACTGTGTTTCTTCACGGTGAGTTGCAGGAGCACATTTACACGAGGTAACCAAAGGGATTTGCTATTCCAGGTAAAGAAGATCATGTTCGCTTGTTAAAGAAATCTTTGTATGGGCTGAAACAGTCTCCTAGGCAGTGGTATAAATGTTTTGATGCTTTTATGGCTAGTCAAGACTACACAAAAAGTCAGATGGATAGCTGTGTTTATTATAGGAGATTGGAGGATGGTTATTTGATTTATGTACTTTTATATGTTGATGATATGCTAATGGCAGCTAATAATATGTCTAATATTGATGTGCTAAAGAGACAATTAAATGCTGAATTTGAGATGAAAGATTTATGTGCTGCAAAGAAAATTTTGGGTGTGGAGATTTTGCATGACAGGACTACAGGAATTTTACGTCTATCTCAAAAGAAATATATTGAGAAGATCGTGGCATGTTTTAATATGCAGTCGGCAAAATCTGTAAGTACACCTTTAGCTAAACACTTTAAACTTTCAGATAAATTATCATCGCAGAATGAGAAGGAGAATGAGCATATGTCTCATGTTTCTTATTCTAATGTCGTGGGTAGTATTATTGTGATATCCCAAATTTTCAACAATGTTTTCTTCTGAGTAAATCGGGCATTTCATTGACGCGCCTATAGGGCTGTTCTGAAAGCTGATTACTCTCGAGATAATTAGACTATCTGGGGAAACCATTAAGGATTTTAAGGCAAATAAACTTGAGAATTCGACTAGGAATCAGATTCTCAACCGTGCTCATCTTTAGAGGCCAATACGACACAATATAAAATCGATTCGAAATCAGAGATAGGCCGGTTCGACTGAAATGTGTGGCTAATCGCGGGTGACACCGCTAAATTGGAAAATTCTCGTCAACCGGCACTAAACTGATTTTCCTCTTGTTTTGGGATCCTGTGTCCGTATTTGAATTCTCGAGATTTTCATGACAACCGAGAGTCGCTAATGAGTTAAGTGAGTTCATTGTGGCTCGAAGAAAATAGACTACAGGTCATTTGCACTAAAAATCTCTAAAAACTACCCGGTAGTCTAGGTCACGCTAAAAATGTGCCAAGTGGAGATTAACCGTGAATTCAAGTCCAATTTCAAAAATTGAAAGTTTTGTGGTGTCATGAGCTATTTTAGGAACGTCGACTCATCCTCCGAAGAATTTTCGGAGATTCCGGGATTTTTACTGAAAATCGTTTCGGACGTTATGAAAAATTAGCGGAAATTCAGACGAACCAAATTAAAGGAAATTTGGACTTACAAACCGAGCTATTTGACGAGGGGCACTTGTAGAAATTATGTGGGCTTTTTCTACATCAAATTTGGACATCAAATTGAAGAATTTGGATGGAAATTGAAGCTATGTAAGTAAATTCGGAATTGGATTTTGGGGCAACAAAATTGGCTTCAATTTAGTTATTTGGTGGGAAATTATTATTGGAAAGTAATAGGAGACATGGCATTCAATGGAAGGGCTAAGCATGTGGACTTTGTGGACTAAAGCAATGATGAAATAGATATTTTGGCTTTGATTTTAATATTGGTTCTCTCTCCTCCTCCTTTCATTGGTGCAACCATCCCCTTTGCTGCAGGTTCTTCTTCAATTTCTGCCGCATGCTATCTCCCATTTTCACCGCCCACACCCCCACAGATTTCTCTACCACACGCCACACCTCCCTCAGTCAACAACCAGCCCTTTCCTTCCACCAAGATTGACTCACCACCGATGAAGCCATCATCCACCGAAGCTGCATGCCACCGTCCACATTTCTCTTCAATTTGGTTGCCCTGCTTCGGCCCATCTTTCCCCACCGAAGCACCACCGAAATTTTAGTCAACTCAGCAAGGATTCCAGGCAGTTTGTTGACTCCATCACTCCACCGAAGCCACGAAGCAAGACCACTGAGATCTGCCATCCTTCGGTCAGCACTCAGCTTTGAGGATTGCCCCTCCTCAGTTCTGTTTCTCCATCGCCAGCCTTCAATGTCTTCACCAATCCACCGGTTTGTTGACCAGCAACATCCACCGAGGCTTTTGTTGACCGAAGCCTCACGCGGATCTAGCAGCACCGAATCCCCTAGCTTGAGCATCGCCAACTGCATCCTCTCCATGCGTCTTTAGCTGCCAATGAATCCAGCCGCCCTTGGTCAACCAACTGTCTTCGCTCGTGGATCAGCCAAGCCGTGGAGTCCAACATCTTCGACCCATTCTAGCTGCAGCTCCGTGTGTCTTCGGCCCAGCTCCACGAGATCATCTCCAACAGTAGCCCAAGTTTCCATCAACAGCCCACCTTATCTTCAGCAACCCATCTTCGTGAAAGCCAGCCCAGCGAATTTCATTGGGTCCATTAAGCTTAGCCCAGTTCAGTTGCAATTCGGCCCAAAGATCTAGTAATTCAGGCCCAGTTCCAAACCCAAGCCCACGAAGCAAGTCGGCCCAAGTTTGGCCCAAGCCTGGCTTTTTATGTGGGCTTATGAGGCTTTTGACCCTGGTCCATGTGTCCACTGACGCCGCCGAAAATTCGGATTTTGGCCGCCCTCACGTTGTTGTCGAGGTGTTCCGATCCTCGTAGTAATCAAGTGAGTAATCTCACTAATCCTTGCTTAGTAGACTAATTATGCAAGGCAATTAACTAATAATCACTAATCCATTCTAATCTAACCACCTAATCCTACTTAATTAACACTAATCAACCCTTAAGCATAAGTAGGATTAGGTGGTTAGATTAGAATGGATTAGTGATTATTAGTTAATTGCATTGCATATTAGTTAGGTGGTTAGTGTACTTAGCTAGAGAATTGCCTATACTATTTATTGAATGCATCTTGGGATTTTTTCCAACCCTTATCGGGCTTCAATTAGGTAGTACGGGCCTAAATTAGATTTTTAGTATTTATTTATTAATTTTTGAAATTATTTATTTAATTAATTATTTTCCGAAAATTAGGCTGGGATAGTCGACGACCGGAATTTCGTGCTGATTGCAATGGTGCTCTCTATTTATTTAATTGAGTACATGGTTGTGCAAATTGAGTGCAAATAGTAGTTGTGGGTATTTATTTCAGAAATTGAATAACTTTGGTAATTGAGTGGAAAATTACCGAGCGTCGGTCTACAGCGTCAAAAATCTATTTTTTTACTACTGAAAGGAGTGGGTGAATAAAAAGGAAATTATAGTATTTTGGCTAAGGCCGACCATGTACCCACACACATGTACTTTTATCAAATATGATGAAAAGGGTAAAATTGATTGTCTTCGGAACAAAAATAATACTATAATGGCTCGATGATTCGTATGTCATCTGGAGAATGGACGTTATACTATTACAGCTCGATGACTCTCATGTCATTTTGAGAAAGAATTGCTTGTATACTGGCTCGATGGCCCCATAGGTCATCTTGGAGAATGGACGGTACGAAATGTCGGCTTAGTGATTCTATAGATCATCTTGGAGAATGGACGACATGCCATAACAGCTCGGTGACTCAACATGTCATCTTGGAGAATCTACGTTATGATGAATATACTCGGTGACTCTATATGTCATCTCGGAGAATGAATATTATAATATACTAGCTCGGTAACTCAATAGGTTATCTTGGAGAATGAATAGTATGTTATAGTAACTCGGTGACTTAATGTGTCATCTCGGAGAATAAATATTATAATATACTAGCTCGGTAACTCAATAGGTTATCTTGGAGAATGAATAGTATGTTATAGTGACTCGGTGACTTAGTGTGTCATCTCGGAGAATGAATCGTATAATATACTGGCTCGGTAACTCGATAGGTTATCTTGAAGAATGGACAGTATTGAATGAAACAACTAGGGAATAGTCTAATTGACATGTAATCGACTAGGTCGATCGAGCGAAATATCGATCTATGATGTGATTGCTTGGGTGCCTATTGAACTGTGCTAATATGCAGGTGGAATTTGAGGTCAAGGTAAGTTCTCTGACCCGTGCGTGCATAGGTTGTGGCATCCCAAAATTCATGGCAATCTCCAGATATATTAAAGTCCATGAATAGGTGATGGAAGTACCATCGAGTTATTTTATGGTCACTTAATCCATAATTTCCAATAAGATATATGGCCAAGCTTTTAAGGGATAATTATGTGATAGGATAGAAAATGCTATCATTGGCCATGTGCATCATAAATTGGAATTTATGGATTTGTGACTATAAGTTTAATGGCCTTATTATTTATGCAATTAGATATTTATTTAAATGATGATTAAGATATATTATAAAAATAAAATAAAATAAACTTGGGCCATTTAAGTTTGGGCTTTAGGCCCAAGTGAGATGGGCCTAAAGTGGGCCATAAGCCCGGCCCATTGTCGACGCATGGAGGGGAGGAGTGAGGCGCCGCATGGCTTCCTCCAAGTGTCTTCAACAAGGTAGACACTTGTCTCCTTCTTAGGGACAAGTGTCCCCCATGCAAAGTAAGAATGCATGCATATATAAGCCACCAAAAAGAAAGAGAGAGAGAGAGAGTGGCTGGTTTTGAGAGAGTGAGAGAGAGGAAGAGAGTTGCTGAGAGAGAGTGAGATGCGAGAGAGGGAGGCCGAGAAGGAAGGGTCCGTCCGCCCGTCGCCGCCCGTTCGCCGCCGTGTGCTCGTCGATTAGATCGGTCTAGAGGCAAGTAGGGATTGATTTCTACCCTTGAATGTGTGCCTTGCATGTATGATTTGTTTGTGGTAGGTTTCGGATCATAGGGAAGGTAAAAATCGGAGCTAGAATGTGGCTGTTCTTGACTTTGCATGATGATTTCGTGAGATCCGCCTGAACCAGAATCTTGTGAGAGCTTGCATGCATGTTTCGAGTTAGATTTTGATCTTGATTCCTTCATAAAAGTTGTAGCCAACATCTTAAACTTCAACATACTAAATTTGGTACAAAATGGTGGAGATTTAAGGGGTCAAAATCTCATCCTATGGAGATGCTAGATCTGGAATGTTTTCGCATGAACCGCATGAGTCAGAACTTTGTGAGAGCTTGCATGCATGTTTTGAGTTCGATTTTGACTTTGATCTCTTCATGAACGCTGTAGCTAACATCTCAAACTACAACATACTCAAATTTGGTGTAAACTGATGGAGATTTGATGGGTCAATCTCTCATCCTACGGAGAAGCTAGATCTGGAAATGTTTTCGCATAAACCGTCCGAGTCAGAACTTTGTGAGAGCTTGCATGTGTGTTTAGAGCTCGATTTTGACTTTGATCTCTTCATGAAAGTTGTAGCTAACATTCTAAAATATAACATACTCAAATTTCAAGTAAAATTAACAAGTAAAACCTAGTGAATCGATTTACTCTTGAAGACGGTAAATCTGGAGTGGTGCTATTGGACACCCGAGACTTCGTGGACCCATATGATGACTATACTCTGGATATTTGACTTAGATCCCTTCATAAAAATTGTAGAGAACATCTTGAAGTAAAACATATCCAAATCTCAGAGGAAACGAAGAAGAATAGGTTGGTGAAGACTCATTATTTCGGAGAAGCATACACTGGACGTTTCGGTGCTAGATCCAGAAGCTTCGTGTGACTGTAGAAAATAATCTAAAACTAATTTGGCTTATAAGTCTTCATTAAAAATATACTTTAGTGTCTTGGCTATAACCTGGTAAAATCTCATAATTTTTTGAGGTTGATTGGATATTTTAATCGAATTATTTCGGAAACTGTGCATTCTGTTTCTATCCGAAATTGCATGCTATATTTGTGTGAATTATACCTTCTTGTGTGGAACTCTATTGGGCATGTATTTTTCATGAAATTTTTTTCTTATTTACTTGTCTATCACATGCCTTGATTTCGTGATTTTTGAGAATCATATGGATATTTAATTTAAAGATTTACTAAAGTGGTACATGCTGGAATTTTGTAAACTTTGGAAAGGCATGAAATATGGACTATTCTAAATTGCATGGACTCCATGAATTGTATGGTTATGAGTGATTGTGTCTTGCTGCATGTATGATGATGATTGGAGATGCATGTATGAATCAAGGGATGAAAATGATCTTGATTGCCATCACATCACATGCCATGTTAAAATTGAACTATAATTGAAGATGTGATTTGAGATAAGGCCGTCGGAGGTGTGAGCCGACGAATCCCGGGAGTGTCGGGATGCCCGGTGGTATACGGTACGTAATTCCAGAGGAGGGGGGAATCCTGGTGGTATGTCGGTACATAATTCCGGAAGCCTCGGAGATCTTTGCCCGGGGGGATGCCTCGTGATGCTAGTAGGGGTGCGAGATGCCCGGCCAGGGAGTGTAAATGCCGGAAGCCCTGGAGGTTTGTGCCCAGGGGGATGCCTCGTGATGCTAGTTGGGATGCGAGATGCCCGAAATGTGGGGGCCCGGATGCCCGGTTGTATCTTGGATACATGCCCGGATGGTTCTCGCGATGCCAGGATTGGGCGCGAGTGATGAATGTGGGATGCAAACATTTGGTCCCGGGAAAGAGAAATGTGGCAGTCCAATATGAAAAGACGAGATTGAGAAATATAAACTGAAATATGCATGATGATATATGCATGACATGATGATAAGTGCATGGATGCTTGGTAACGATGACGGCACATATGATATGATGTGATGATGATCACCTATGGCATGATGATATATGATATGATATGATATGATTATGATGATATGTCCATGACATAATGAGGATCGCATGTGTATGATATGGTGATGCCATGGTGATGTGTATGATATGGTGATGCCATGATGATGTGTATGATATGATGATGCCATGATGATGTGTATGATATGGTGATGCCATGATGATGTGTATGATATGATGATGTCATGATGATGTGTATGATATGATGATGTCATGATGATGATGATATGTGTACGACATGAGGATGATGATGATCAATGTATATGACACGATGATGATTCACTTATGACATGATGGCATGTATGTGTTATGATTGTGATAAACAATGTACGATGGTATATGCATGGCTTTAAGGTAAGCGATACCTGGAATGCATGTATGACATGTATCATGCTATGATTATATTGTATGATGCTTTGAGTGGTTATCGGATCTTTTACCTGCTGAGTGGCTGTACTCACCCCTTTTGGGGACCAACATTTCAGATTAGTAGATGGTTTGAGTGGTTGAATATGACCGCAAGAAGGAGGATAGCAAAGGAGGGAACTTTTGGACGCCGACACTGGTTGATGAGCCTTAAGCATACGATTGTGGGAGGAGAAGTCGGTCATCTTTTGAAGTATAGCCTAGTATAAAAAACTATGGCATTTTGATGTACCGATGAATGATGTCCTTATGGTTTAAGTGAATAAAAGTGTACGGCTTTTACCTATAAATGTTTAGTTGGTGTGCATCGTTTTCTGAATATAGGGAAGGGAGTTGTTGGATGTGCTTCCGTATATAAATTGCGCAAGGGACCGATTTAAAATATGTAAACCCCCAGGTTGTATGGACCCGCTGCAATTGAAATGGTATCAGAGTGACATGTTAATAGGGAAAGTGAAACATAAGGGAACTGTGGCGACCCTAACGGATCGGGGGCCGTCGAGGGGTGCCACAGCCCCTTTTTGGTATCAGCGCTAGGGTCTATTTGGAGTGATAAGGAGCCTCATATGGAAATGAGGATAGAATGATGCACACCATAGGATACTAACCAAGAATGGTTGACTAACTTTGAACAACGGGTGATGGATATTCACTCGTAGATCCCCGATGACTAGTGTAATGTTGCTTTTGTGTGCTAGTAATTTTTTATGTTACTTATATTACTTTAGTAGCGTATGAACATTACTTCTCCTTCTTAGCTAATTAGTGACACTGAGTCGCAAATTGTTCCTGAAGTGAAACTTTCTGAGCTGTCTATAGTCTAGGTATGCCCCTAGATTGATAGAGGATTGGGAGGAAAAGGTTAAGAGATTCCTTAAGGGCTTAAGGACAAATAGTAGGAGACAACTAGTGCTCCTGAACGTGAGGGATTATAATGAAGTTTATGAAAGGGCCCAGCTTGGAGAGCAAGAAATGTTAAGAGAATGAATGGAATCAAGGATACAAGTGACATTGAGTGATGCGCGATAAGGTAAGAGACTCTATTCAAACGAAGAGCTACCTGAGATAGTGCTTGCCCATGCGCCAAGGATGAAACCATGAGGCCTAGTATGGGATAGGCCAAAACGGATAATAACTCTGTAAGTTAATCCCTATTGAAACGAGACCCTTCAGTAGATGTGTAGTTTGGGTTCGAACCAGGCGAAAGCTGGTGTACCTGTATCGTCCCAGTTTGATGAGGGCGGGGAGTGGACGCCGAGGTTAGAGGACCTAAACAAGGAGCGGCTCCTGGCAGGCTTCTAGAATGGCAAAAGGGGACAGGAATGAACCGAACTATGAACCGAACTGGGAAGGTGGTGTTTCTGGGATAAGTCTATCAGAGTGGCGCAGCAGAAGCATGGTTAAGTTTGTAGAACTCTTGTTCGTGAGAAAGAAGGACAAGTCGATGCATTTGTGCATTAATTATAGGCAATTGAATCAGGTGACAGTTAAGAATAAGTATCCCTTATCTAGAATTGATGACGTATTCGACCAACTGCAAGGAAGTTTGGTCTTTAATTGACTTGAGATCATGATACCAGTTAAGGATAAGGAAAGAAGACATTCCTAAGACCACATCTAGGACTTGCTATGGACACTATGAGTTCCTAGTTATGCTATTTGGATTGACGAATGCCTTAGCTACATTCATGGATTTAATGAATAGGATAATTAAGCCTTATTTGGATAAATTGTGATTGTCTTCATTTGATGATATCCTGATGTATTCTAAAGGACCTGAAGACATGCGTAGCATCTAAGCGTAGTGCTACGAGTAAGGCTTAAGAAATGAATTATGGAGAGTGAGTTATGAATTTGAGGATTAAGTTATGATCATTTGAGCTAAGTAGTGACTTCCTATTTGAGGATTTCATTGGAAGTCTTGATGCATTACATGGAGGTATTTAGTATGTATAGATTGATCTTGGAAGTCATGAGTCTGAGTAGTCATATGAGATACGAAATTACTTGTGGTTTATATGTCAGAATAATAGGTTCAATCGATAGTGGTCAACTTTTAATTTTAGGTGATGATCTCAATTTGAAAAAGGTTTGGTGGAATTAGTGAATATGATCATTTGTGGTTATAGTCTTTCCAAGGTAAAATGGTGGGAGTTCAAATTGTGGATTTGATGAATGATTAGTCTAAGTGATGATCCTTTAGGATGAGACATGAGATATATTCGATGGAAACTAGACAAGTTTTATTTTGGTGGATTGTCGATCTTTGAATTGAATAAGTCTTGGTGGACTATCGATATTTGAACCGAATGAATGGTATTATATTTTAGGCTTGAATCTATGTTGTGGTGAGTGCATAGTGAATGTCTTTGTTGGATTGAACCAAATGAGTTATTGGTGGTGTCGATCTTGATGGTTCCAGGCTTGAATTGATGGTGACAAAGGTATAGGAATGATTCAGCTAAATGGTGTGCTAGATTGAGACCGTTAGATATACCAGAATGGAAATGAGATCATGTGATGATGGATTTCATGCAAGGATTACCAAGGACATTAAGTGGTCACGACTCTATCTAGGTGATAGTAGATCGCTTGACTAAGTCTACCCATTTCCTAGTAGTTCGCGTAGATTATCCGATGGATAAATTTGCTAATATAAGTGTAAGCCAAGTAGTACGCTTACATGGTGTTCCTGTAATTGTCACATCAAATCGAGACTCAAGATTTACTTTCAACCTTTGGCGAAGTCTTCAAACCGCCTTAGGGACGAAGTTCCCATTTAGTATCGCTTTTCATCTATAGATGGATGGACAAACAAAAAGAGTGATCCAAGCATTAGAGGACATGTTAAGAACTTGCATCCTTGACTTTAAAGGAAGTTGGGATGAAAGTTATACCTGGTAGAATTTGTGTATGACAATAGCTTTCAGAAAAGTGTAGGCATGGCTGAGAAAGTATCAGCCAGACCCTGGTCACATACTCGATCATGAAGCCATCAAAATGGATGAGAAAGTGAGGTACATTAAGGAGCCTGTGCAAGTATTGGATCGAAAGGATAAAATTCTTAGGACCAAGAGAATTCAATTGGTTAAGTTATTATTGCGATATCATGATGTGGAGGAAGCCACATGGGAGAGTGTAAAATGAGATGAGAGAAAGATACTCTCACTTATTTCAAGAGACATAGGAAATGTCTAATTTCGAGGACGAAATTCTTTAAGGAGGGGAGAATTGTGGCATCCCAAAATTCATGGCAACCTCCAGATATATTAAAGTCTATGAATAGGTGATGGAAGTACCATCAAGTTATTTTATGGCCACTTAATCCATAATTTGCAATAAGATATATGGCCAAGCTTTTAAGGGATAATTATGTGATAGAAAAGAAAATTCTATCATTGGCCATGTGCATCATAAATTGGAATTTATGGATTTGTGACTATAAGTTTAATGGCCTTATTATTTATGCAATTAGATATTTATTTAAATGATGATTAAGATATATTATAAAAATAAAATAAAATAAACTTGGGCCATTTAAGTTTGGGCTTTAGGCCCAAGTGAGATGGGCCTAAAGTGGGCCATAAGCCCGGCCCATTGTCGACGCATGGAGGGGAGGAGTGAGGCGCCGCATGGCTTCCTCCAAGTGTCTTCAACAAGGTAGACACTTGTCTCCTTCTTAGGGACAAGTGTCCCCCATGCAAAGTAAGAATGCATGCATATATAAGCCACCAAAAAGAAAGAGAGAGAGAGAGAGTGGCTGGTTTTGAGAGAGTGAGAGAGAGGGAGAGAGTTGCTGAGAGAGAGTGAGATGCGAGAGAGGGAGGCCAAGGAGGAAGGAGCTCGCCGTCCGTCCGCCCGTCGCCGCCCGTTCGCCGCCGTGTGCTCGTCGATTAGATCGGTCTAGAGACAAGTAGGGATTGATTTCTACCCTTGCATGTGTGCCTTGCATGTATGATTTGTTTGTGGTAGGTTTCGGATCATAGGGAAGGTAAAAATCGGAGCTAGAATGTGGCTGTTCTTGACTTTGCATGCTGATTTCGTGAGATCCGCCTGAACCAGAATCTTGTGAGAGCTTGCATGCATGTTTAGAGTTAGATTTTGATCTTTATTCCTTCATGAAAGTTGTAGCCAACATCTTAAAATACAACATACTAAAATTTGGTACAAAATGGTGGAGATTTAAGGGGTCAAAATCTCATCCTACGGAGATGCTAGATCTGGAATGTTTTCGCATGAACCGCCTGAGTCAGAACTTTGTGAGAGCTTGCATGCATGTTTTGAGTTCGATTTTGACTTTGATCTCTTCATGAACGCTGTAGCTAACATCTCAAACTACAACATAGTCAAATTTGGTGTAAACTGATGGAGATTTGATGGGTCAATCTCTCATCCTACGGAGAAGCTAGATCTGGAAATGTTTTCGCATAAACCGTCCGAGTCAGAACATTGTGAGAGCTTGCATGTGTGTTTAGAGCTCGATTTTGCCTTTCATCTCTTCATGAAAGTTGTAGCTAACATTCTAAAATATAACATACTCAAATTTCAAGTAAAATTAACAAGTAAAACCTAGTGAATCGATTTACTCTTGAAGACGGTAAATCTGGAGTGGTGCTATTGGACACCCGAGACTTCGTGGACCCATATGATGACTATACTCTGGATATTTGACTTAGATCCCTTCATAAAAATTGTAGAGAACATCTTGAAGTAAAACATATCCAAATCTCAGAGGAAACGAAGAAGAATAGGTTGGTGAAGACTCATTATTTCGGAGAAGCATACACTGGACGTTTCGGTGCTAGATCCAGAAGCTTCGTGTGACTGTAGAAAATAATCTAAAACTAATTTGGCTTATAAGTCTTCATTAAAAATATACTTTAGTGTCTTGGCTATAACCTGGTAAAATCTCATAATTTTTTGAGGTTGATTGGATATTTTAATCGAATTATTTCGGAAACTGTGCATTCTGTTTCTATCCGAAATTGCATGCTATATTTGTGTGAATTATACCTTCTTGTGTGGAACTCTATTGGGCATGTATTTTTCATGAAATTTTTTTCTTATTTACTTGTCTATCACATGCCTTGATTTCGTGATTTTTGAGAATCATATGGATATTTAATTTAAAGATTTACTAAAGTGGTACATGCTGGAATTTTGTAAACTTTGGAAAGGCATGAAATATGGACTATTCTAAATTGCATGGACTCCATGAATTGTATGGTTATGAGTGATTGTGTCTTGCTGCATGTATGATGATGATTGGAGATGCATGTATGAATCAAGGGATGAAAATGATCTTGATTGCCATCACATCGCATGCCATGTTAAAATTGAACTATAATTGAAGATGTGATTTGAGATAAGGCCGTCGGAGGTGTGAGCCGACGAATCCCGGGAGTGTCGGGATGCCCGGTGGTATACGGTACGTAATTCCAGAGGAGGGGGGAATCCTGGTGGTATGTCGGTACATAATTCCGGAAGCCTCGGAGATCTTTGCCCGGGGGGATGCCTCGTGATGCTAGTAGGGGTGCGAGATGCCCGGCCAGGGAGTGTAAATGCCGGAAGCCCTGGAGGTTTGTGCCCAGGGGGATGCCTCGTGATGCTAGTTGGGATGCGAGATGCCCGAAATGTGGGGGCCCGGATGCCCGGTTGTATCTTGGATACATGCCCGGATGGTTCTCGCGATGCCAGGATTGGGCGCGAGTGATGAATGTGGGATGCAAACATTTGGTCCCGGGAAAGAGAAATGTGGCAGTCCAATATGAAAATATGAGATTGAGAAATATAAATTGAAATATGCATGATGATATATGCATGACATGATGATAAGTGCATGGATGCATGGTAACGATGATGACACATATGATATGATGTGATGATGATCACTCATGGCATGATGATATATGATATGATGTGATGATGATCACCTATGGCATGATGATATATGATATGATATGATATGATTATGATGATATGTCTATGACATAATGAGGATGGCATGTGTATGATATGGTGATGCCATGATGATGTGTATGATATGGTGATGCCATGATGATGTGTATGATATGGTGATGTCATGATGATGTGTATGATATGATGATGTCATGATGATGTGTAGGATATGATGATGTCATGATGATGATGATATGTGTACGACATGAGGATGATGATGATACATGTATATGACACGACGATGATTCACTTATGACATGATGTCATGTACGTGTTATGATTGTGATGAAAAATGTACGATGGTATATGCATGGCTTTAAGGTAAGTGATGCCTGGAATGCATGTATGACATGTATCATGCTATGATTGTATTGTATGATGCTTTCAGTGGTTATCGGATCTTTTACCTGCTGAGTGGCTGTACTCACCCCTTTTGTGGACCAACATTTCAGATTAGTAAATGGTTTAAGCGGTTGGATATGACCGCGAGGAGGAGGATAGCAAATGAGGGAACTTTTGGACGCCGACACTGGTTGATGAGCCTTAAGCATACGATTGTGGGAGGAGAAGTCGGTCATCTTTTGAAGTATAGCCTAGTATAGAAAACTATGGCATTTTGATGTACCGATGAATGATGTCCTTATGGTTTAAGTGAATAAAAGTGTACGGCTTTTACCTATAAATGTTTAGTTGGTGTGCATCGTTTTCTGAATATAGGGAAGGGAGTTGTTGGATGTGCTTCCGTATATAAATTGCGCAAGGGATCGATTTAAAAGATGTAAACCCCCAGGTTGTATGGACCCGCTGCAATTGAAATGGTATCAGAGTGACATGTTACTAGGGAAAGTGAAAGGTAAGCGAGCTGTGGTGACCCTAACGGATCAGGGGCCGTCGAGGGGTGCCACATAGGTAGCCCGGATAGCGTATTGATTTCCTAATCGAATCTTAGTGGGGTAGAACTTGCTGAGATGTAGTCTCATCCCGGTTGTGGGACAACATTTCAGGACCCTAATGAGGAGCATGAGGAGAGAGAACCCGAAGAGGAGTACCTAAAGGAGAACCCCGACGATGATCTCGAGTATGACCCAGATGAGGACTGAGATCTCATCCTCTTTTGTGAACCCTGATTATAGGTGGTTAAGTGTAAGACTAGACCTTTGTTAATGGTATGGTAAAATACTTTGAGGTGTGGTTGGATAAAAGTTTGGTTGTGAATTTTAATATGAAAAATATGGCCCTACTTTTCTATCCCATTGCGTTATTGTCTGGGGATTACAATTGCTTCCGCATGTGCATATTAAGATGAAAAGGGTCGGCGATATGTCCTAGGATATCGTTTTTAAAATCGACCAAAGATGAAGGAAGGGCACGTGACCAAGGATCGGGGTGTGACAATTATGTATGCTATGGTGTGCACTAGGCATGACATTTCACAAGCTGTGAGCGTAGTTAGTCGCTATATAAAGCGTCCTAGTAAAAATTATTGGGAAGCTGTAAAGTGGATCCTCATATATTTGAAGGGAACAACAGACATGGGTATAGTGTATCAAAGGGATAGCAATGGCGGTGAGACCACTAGTTTTATGGATTCGGATTACGCTGGTGACTTGGATGATTGTAGACTTTTAGCAGGGTATGTGTTTACGCTAGTGGGTGGTGCAATTAGTTGGAAAGCATCCTTACAAAATCACATTGCCTTGTTTTCGACTGAGGCAGAATACATGGCACTAACCTTTGTAGCAAAGGAGGCGATATAGTTACAAAGTTTGCTCTTGGACTTTGGGTTAGAACATAAAAGTGTGAATATACACCGTAATAACCAAGGTGCGATATATTTGGCATATAATATATTTTATCACGAGCAAACGAAGCATATCAACATAAGATATCACTTCATCCGAGATGTCTTAGTTAAGGGTAATGTTATTGTCAAAAAGATTGCTACAGCAGATAATCTGACAGACATGATGACTAAGTCTGTTCCTTTAGCGAAGCTCAACTCTGCTTGAGCTCTATTAGCGTCTGTGGAGAGTAAGCGCTCGTCAGGGCGTTGGAAGAGCAGCATGGATGATGAGCACTATAAATTGGCTTCAAACATCGAGCCAAGGTGGAGAATTGTTAAATTAACGTTTCAAGTTTGAATTCGGATAACGATTTGTTAAACCGAATTTGTTGATAAAGATTTCCCAAGTAAATTTAAAATTGGATGAGGAAATTCGCTAGAAGACAAAAGAATAAAAAAAGGAAAAGAATCCCTACAGTTATGAATTCCCTTTGGAAAAGGAAATCTAGCCGTGAGGCCGAGAGTCAAAGTTGTTGACTCTGGGCACACGCCAACTCTGGGCACACTTGCGTGAAGATGAAGTCCTCGCGTGGAGACAAAACATGGTGGGCCTAGGTCAAAGTTTGACTTGGGCACACGTATAAAAGGAAGCTACTGAAGCCCTTTACGGAGGAAGGGAGCCGCGAGAGAATTTAGAAAAAAAAACCCTATGAAGCCGCAAGCCGTGAGAAGCTTTGAAGAGATATACAAAGCCGTATGTACGCAGACCAAATACGAACACTAGAGTTCTTGATTTTGGTGTACGTAGAGCGTTTTGTTGAAATCTTAAACGCGCGGTAATTTTGTGCCATGAGTTTATAACCAAATGAGTTGTTTATTTCTAAATACTTTGGGTTTTTGGTTAAATCTAGGTATGGGAAACACTTTAGTGTTTGAGCGATTGTAAACTTCTTCGATTATAGTGGATTATTTGCTGCTGGCTCTCCCCGTGGACGTAGGTACCGATACTCGGACCGTACCACATAAATTTTATTTTTATCGTTTAGTTCTCTGGCGATTTCGTGTTGACGTAAATTATTCCGAGTATTATATCCCAACAATCTTCACCCGCCAATCAAAAGAAATTGAGCCAAAACGTCACGGAATCGAATTGGAAAACAATGGAATCGCCACTGCCCATTTCGAGGTCCCAAATAGAATGCCCGAACGGGAGCCAAACGTGAGAAGCCAAAGCTGTTCATCAAAACTTGAAGCTGAATTGGAAGCACGCGCCAGCTCCTTCGCCGGTCGCAAAAATACGTCATCGTCTGTCTTATATTCATTCATTTTTTCGCATTGCTTATACCTAATATCAAGTTTGATTAATTGCTCTACAAATTATCCAAAAATAAAATCGCAAATATTCTCAGAATGAACAAAAGAAAAAAAAAACTCTAGACAAAATAGCACAACAACACGAAAAAGAATATGAAAAAATGAAAGAGAAAATTCCTCGCATAGTCGCTTAATAAGCGTTTAGCATTTCTCTTATGAAATCCTACTGCTTTTTACAAAAAAAAATTTTGGTTACAAACCAGAATTTTGATTAGGTGGATTATGCTGTTGTAGACAAAAATGATGCAATCTTGCACGCTAACATTCGTCTATCCATTCGTGTTATGATCTTCAGACTGCATATAGCCTATGCTTGTATGTTGAGATCATACGAAATTTTCAACGGATCAAATCGTTGCGCTTTTATCTACCAGCGAGTGAGATACATGTCCTTCACTCTTGATTTCTGATAAATAAAAAAAAAGTAAAGCCAAGAAAAATTTTGAAATAATGATCCGTATTGTAGTGCCGCCGCAATCCTTCAAGGAAGGAATAGGATTTGAAAAAATATTTTTCAAAAATTAATCACTTAAATGATTACAAAAACGCATTAACGCAAAAAATTCTCGTTGTGCACGAAAATGTTTGGATAATTGAGACATATTTCATTGATCAATTATTTCTAACAATACAAGTGATAATTTTTAAGAAGGTATTTTCTAAATCACACATTTTTTTCAGAACAAAAAATACCATATTTTATGTCATTTTACAAATAACGTCATATATGGCATGGTGCACAGGATTGTTTGAGAAACGATATCATTTAATATGGATCCATACGTTCAATAGTAATCTCGTTGCATGCACCCCAATAGAACAAAGTGGCTTCACTCTATTCCAACAGAGCTGGTACAGAAGCATCAGAGGGGTCATGGGACATCACATAGATGTGAATGTAATTTGTCAAAAAGGAATGTGATAATCTACCCTCATTTACTTTTGAATTAAAAAACATTTGCTAATAAATTCAAATCAACATCTCACGAGTGCGAACATTCACGCTTGCTAGAATGTCGAGACGATTGACCATGCTCAAACTTGACCGTGCCATTTGCCATCACCACCCAAGCTCCCAACATTTGGCTAGATTGAAATACTCTAACCATGTCATTTGCCATCATCGCCCGCACACCATTTTTTTTTTTTTCCAATTTGTGATGGTTGGGTATCGAATTTGAACATACGCAATTAATCTCTAGCCGAGCGGCGAACGTCATTTGCATTATGCTTAATCCTCATCACCACTTTGGATGGATTACTAGGTCTAGTTACCAATATATGTGTGGGCCATGTCTGATCTAGCCATCCTCATGTTTGCGATGTAGAGGAATTTTGCCCTCTGCAGAACTCCTGCACTTAAAAGTAAAAGGTGACGGAGTAAGCTCGCCTTGCCAATGCTGCTTTTACCAGGGGATGCACTTCTTGTGACATCCTGATTTTCGGGTTTTGTTTTCGATTGAATAAGCTGGGCTTTTCATCGATGCTCCGATAGTTCTTTTCTCTAAGTTGGCCACTCAAGAGATAACTAGCCTATCATGTGAAGCCGTTAAGGAATCTAAACGTAATAGACTCGAGAATTCGACCAGGAATCGACTGCTCGACCATGCTAATCTGCAAGGGTCATTACGACACCGTCAAAATCGATCAGAGACCAGAGATAGGTCATTTCGACAGATGTATGTGATTAATGTGTGGGTAATTCAACCTAATTGTAAAATTCTCGTCGAACGACACTAGACTGATTTTTTCGTCATTTCTGTACCTTGTGCTCGTATTTGAAATCTCAAGATTTTCACGACAACCGAGAGTCGCCAATATGTCGAAGATATACAATGTGGCTCGAAAATAATCGACCACAGGTCAATTGCACCAAAAATTCCTAAAAGCTACCCAGTATGCTAGGTCACGCTAAAATCGCGCCAGATTGAAATTAACCGCAAATTTGAACCTGATTTCTAAATTCTGTCATATCACAATTTAATTTAGGAACGTCGACTCATCCTCTGAAGATTTTTTAGCAAACTCGAGATTTTGGTGAAATTTCATAGTGTTGAAGGACCATTTTTTAGCGCACCGTTGGCCGTCAAGTTGGTTCAATTGACAAGGAAAAATCATGAGATCGGTGATGTCATCTTGGTTAAATTCATGGGCATCAAATTAGGTTCATTTTGGGAGAATTGAAGGGGAATTTGGACCAAAATTGGATGAAAGAGGTGCAAATTCGTAGACCAAGGGTCACTCAACCTTTTGGACTCTTTGGGAATGAGTGTTTGGGAATAGAATGAAGACTTTTGAGGCAATGGTGGCCCCCCCTCAATCTTCAGTAGCACTTCTTCTTCATTTCCAGCCACCTTTATCTATCCAAAGAACTAGAGGACATCCAGCTCTCCCATCTCTCTCTCTACCCTCTTCAACCCCAAGCAAATTCGTAGCCTTTTCTCCCCTGTTTTCCTTCTCTACCTGTTTATGCTCCAATTGACATTTCTCCAAAAAAATTGAGTTAAAAGTTGTCTTCCTGTGAGAATTAGCCTTCGTGCCACCCACCATCATACTTAGAAGGCCCAAACTGTTTAGGAAGACCCGCTCGCTCTCCGAACGGAGCCGCCAACCGACCCGTACACCGGTCTGTCAATCCGTCTGGCAGCCTACACTGTTTCGCCCGTTTCAGCCGTTTTTCCTCCATTTCGACCCTACTTCCACCCATACCAACCACCTGTAGGTCCCCCTCAACCCCCAGGTGTCGCTGGTTGTCGGCCAAGCCCTCGCCGGAGCTCCGGCCAAGCCGTATAACCTCTCTCCTCTTTGGCTATCGGTTTCCAGAGTTGCAATGGGAAGCAGAGCTTGTGGCTGCTGTTCTAGCCACAAAACCACCTTGGATTGTCGTGGTTGAGGTTCCCGAGCATAGCCTCCATCGTTGTCTTTGTGTCCGTGTCTTCGGCTCGCTTAACGGGTGAGTTTAACTCCTAATCTTTTGATTAGTGCCTAAACTTGCTTAGAATGTTAATTATACTTAATGGTTGGTTAGATTAGCCTTTAGATGAATTATTGCTAATATATAATGGTTAGATTAGCCTTATAATGGATTATCGTTAATCTAATTAGTGAGATTAGCAACTTTGAGGATGGATTAGTCTAATTCAGTGGACTTTCTGTAGTTTTGATCTTTGAACCCTCACTGTTTGCTATTTTTGTATATCAAAATGAGTTGCAAATTTGATGTCAATTTCTTCCGGAGAAATGTTTTAGACATCATCAGCTATAACATATAGTTTACTCGCGATTTTTAGAGATTTCAAAGTATGAGATTTCAGCTCCGTCATTTGCAAATAAAATCTCGAACTGTATTGGAATTTGTGATCTTTTGGGATTCTATGGGTTTTTATCAACTCTTAGGGTTCGAATTTCAAAATGGTTTCTTCACAAAAGTTGTTTTTCACATCTTCTAGTTTAACATAGTCAAATTTCCTATCAAATGGACAAGTTTTATATCTCGAACCAAACTGATTTCGGAAACAGACTTTCTAGAAACGGACACAGTTTCTATACTGGATTGAGCGATTTATTAGGATTAATATAGAAGAATCTGAGTTAAAGTGTCTTAAAAAATATTCTTTTATGTGTCCTTTACAACATATTCAAATTTGTAAATTTTCCGAACTCGTTTGGTTAGGTTTTCAGATTTAAACTTGGAGACGCGCGAGTGGCTCAATTTTTGCCAATTAAAACCGATTTTAGTTTGGTGATGGTTCTTGATACTTTGCTTGCTTTAATTAGTGTTTTTAATGACTTGTTGATTTAATTTATTAGTTAATTAATTATGAAAATTCACTGTTCATAAAACATTGTTCACGCACACTGTTTACAAAACACTGTTCATGCGCACTGTTCACTCGAGAATGAAAAATGCCTAATTCATGTGTTTTGATCTTATGAGATGATTTGAGTGCATAGATGCATGGGCATCCACATGAATTGAGTGATTTTCATAAAAAGAGAAATATGCTTTTTCTAAGGTACATTGAAATGGACCGCCTTTAGGGAAAAAATGATTTGTAATTTTATAGGCAAGCATGGTGCATTGGTTAAATGCTCAAGGATAAGGAGGGCGTCTTAATGGTGTGCTTGTGTGATCAAAAGTTGGACCGCCGCCCCACGGGAGTTTGGGGGCGATACCCAACGAGAGTTGGAAGCCGGTTGCAGTAGATTCTAGACTAATGTCCCTTTTTGGGAAACCGTCTAAACGAGAGTTCTAGACGTAGCCATGCTCGACGGGGCGAGACGAAGCCCGATATTTATCGGTAGCCCAGCAGGAGTCGGATGAGCGCTGACTGGGAAGTTAGCCATGGCCGAGAGGTCATTAATAACTAGAGCACGCATGAGTTTTGAGCTCGATGGTCGCCAACTGGAAAGTTAGCCATGGCCGAGAGGTCATAAATTAACCGGATTGTCAACTGAGAGTTGACCGTGGCCGATGGGCCGTAAGAACTGGAAACACGCGTGAAGGATGAGATGGTTGGGCCTTATTATGAGGTAAAATTGTATGGCATGGTATGGGACGTGTCATAACAATTTTACCTTATAATCGGGACCCGTGTGATTAAGTGATGCATGATAGGTGGCGCACTAAAGTGTAAGAGCAGATGTGAATCATGGCATCTTTGGTTTTGACTGTGCATGAATTGAGCAAATTGTTTATGGTACGCACACATAAATTGGTATCGTGCAGGGCAATGGCCAGGTGAGATCGCTTATGACGAGACTTGCATGTGATTGATGAACTGCATCATCTAATGGCCATGTGTATTGCATGTATCGTGCTGAATTATAACGTGCATAATATGGCATATCAGGTAAGGTTGCATGTGAACTGACTATTAAGTGTTGGTTGTTGACATTTGGTTTGTTTATGGGGTGGTTCTGAAGAGATACCTCGAGTTGAGTTGATGTTCTAATTAGGGGACTAAGGGGAGGACTCGCTGAGATTTATATCTTACTGGTTATTGTATAACAATTTTCAAGTCCCTAGTGTGAAGAACTCGAAGCTTGAAGCGAAAGGGTCAGGAGCATAGGTGGCTCAGTATTTCTTTTTAAGATAGACCTTATTATAAGCTTTAGATGTTTATAAAAGTGTATTTGATTTGAAACTAGTTGTCCTGCTTTTCTATCACATGTATGTTGTTGTCAAGGGATTAATTAATTCGCTTCCGCATGTGCAATAAAATGAAAAGGGTCGGCGACGAGTCCTGGGAACATCGCAAAATTTTATCAACCACCGAGGGATGCGCATGCGCTCGAGATTTGGGACATGACACTCCTGCTAGAGAAGGTCATAAATGTCAAGAGCAGTGGAAGACACCAATCAAAATCTCTCGAGTCCTTGCCATGACTGGTTCTACCCTAGATGCAATCTTTCCGGTAAAGTCTCACCACAAGCTGCTCAATAAGGAGATTGTTGGCGGTAGAATGGATTTTCCATGAGAAGCCATCTAGAAAGTGAAGGTTCTCATTAGAGTTTCTCTTTTTGATTGGGAAGCAACTTGGGAACAAATCCTCGCTTCAGATAACCTAAAACGAAGAGGCCAAAACACTGGTTATCAGGCGTTTCCTCCGGAAGGAGGCAGAATCCCTGCAGCATCTCCTCCTTCACCGTTCGTGGACATTGCATGTTTTTATTGAGCGCAAAAACACTCCATAAACTCACAGTTGTATGACCAAAAAGCCAAAAAGAACTCACAGTTGCAGTTCCTTTTTATGAGTAAGTTTATCGTGACAAAACGGTGCCTTTACAGCCTAAAGTCAAGATCTAGGAAGTTCAAGAGAAATTTTGGATCCAAAGGGATACCAACACATTCCCAAAACAGAACAATGCTATGGATACAAAGACTAGCATACAAAACTCGTCTGTGGTAAAATCCAAGTATTTAGGCAAGTAGATCGCGGACACCTCATACATATCTATATTGCATGTGACTTAGTAAACCATTTTCATTTACTAGGACTGAACATCTTTAACATTACTCTGCCAAAAAATGGTCATTAGCTTAAAAGACGGCACTTTAATTGGAAAAATAGTTGGTAAAAAAAAAATATAAATTAACGAATTCCCCTAATTTGGCTTTGTTTGGGGAAATTAAAGTTAATTTCCCATTGGAGGACCTGGGGGTTAGATTAGTGTTAAGTTAGATTAGCCTAATCTTCAGAGCTGATTACTGGATCCTTGCCGTTTGCTATTTTCGTGGATGGAAATGTGCTGCGATTTTGAGGTTTATTCCTTCTTAAAAAATGTTCTAAATATCTTCAAATATGACATATAGTTTACTCAATATTTTATGGAATTAAAAGAATAATATTTCAGCCTTGTCATTTGCAAAATAGAATCTCGGGCTGGTGCTGAAACCAGTGACCTTTTGGTGTTTAAAGGATTTTTATCAACTTTTAAGATTTGATTTTCGAAAGGGTTTCTTCACAAAAGTTGTTCATTATATATTTTAGTTTAACATATTAAAATTTCATATCAAACGGAAGAGTTTTGGACCTCAAACCAAACTGATTTTGGAAGACGTAATTTCTGGACACAGACACAGTTTTGGTAACGGTTTGGGCAATTTACTGCTCTCATTCTAGAAATATTTGGGTCAAGGTGTCTTCATAAAAAGTGTTCTTTTAGGTGTCCTTTATAACATATTCAAAATTAAGAATTTCCTGAACTCATTTGGTTATGGCCGATTGTGGTCGTATGGTTGTTCTTAGTGTTTTGCTTGCTGGAAATTGTATATTTGTGATGTGGTTGACTTTTGGGCCAGCTGAGAACTTATGCGTGACATGATGAGATTGATTGCTCTATGTTGAAAAAGTGGCCTTATGGGCTTTTAAATTGAAAAACAATGAGGTGTTGGGTTCGGACACCAAATCGTATTTGCTCACTAAAACAATGAGGTTTTAAACTAGGTGCGTGCAAAGTTTGACGGATTAATTGAATACGTAAGCACCTACGAATTTATTTCTAAAGGTTTTGAACAAAAAAAGGGGGGGTTACTAAAGATGGTTTTCAAAAGAGGGTGGTTGGAAAAGAAATTAGAAAAAATTATGGTGTCAGGTTTGGACGCCAAGTTTTATGTGTTCAATAAAACCGTGAGATTTCAAACTAGATGCGTGCAAAGTTTGATGGGTCAATTTCAAATATGTGACCTCGTAAGAATTTATTTCCGAAAGCTTCAAAGAAAAAAAAAGAATTGCCAAGTTGATTTTTGAAAAGGGATTTTTGGTGTTCTTGGCTATATGATGGCATTATGCATAATATTAATGGTAGTTATTGAATTTTAGTGGAAAACTCAGTTTTATGGGCTTTTGAATGGAGAAATGCTAGGTGTCGGTTTTTGGATGCCAATTCTTATGTACTATACAAAACTGTGGAATTTCAAAGTAGGAGCATACCAAGTTTTACAGTTCGCTTTTGAATACGTGACCACGCACGATTATATTACCGGGATTTGTAATAAGAAGAAAAATTGGTCAAGTTCATTATTTGAAAACGAGGCATTTGAATGCAAGGCATGGTGTTCTTAGCTAAATGTGTGCTCGTGTGGTCACCTAAGTACCCTGGTGCGTTTACGCGGGGTAGTGAAACACGTCCTGATGTGTATGAATATGCAAGATGATGCCCGATTTTTATCGGATGCTCGGTGGGGGTCCGTAAGCCAAGTCACGATGGAGGCCGGACCAATGCTCCTTTATGGAATGCTGTCTAGGCGAGGATTCTAAATGTTGCCGTGCTTGATGGGGTGAGAAGATGCCCGATTACGCCGGATGACCGCCGACTGTTGAGTTAGCCATGACCCAAGAGGTCATAATAATCAGAACACGCCTGAATGGTTGTGATAGTTACGCTTGATTATATGGCATGGTATGGGACGTGTCATAACGGTTTTACCTTATAATCGAGACCCATGTGAATATTTGAAAGATGAGTGTGATGTGTTCCGGTTATTAAATTACGCTTGGTGCATTGATAATAGCACATGTGTTGAGCTAATATATAGGTACACACAGAGGCAAGGTGAGTTCTATGTGGTGCGACTTTAGGACTGCCTTCAAGGCAAATTTGCGTCCTAACCAAGGTTTAGGTTGTTGACTTGCACCCCGTCGTGGGTTAACTTTTTTCAGGCTCATAGCGTGGAGATCTGCTTAGTGTGGATGTGGTGGGAGCGAGACACGACACCTTGTGGCTGGTCCTGCTATCAGTGAAGTAGGTTGACCCTAATCCCTAAGGATTTTTTAAAGAGTCGATAGGAAGTGGCCTTAGAAGGGCTTGTAACTGTTAAACTTCCTAGGGTTAATAGTTGATAAATGAATAAGTTGTTTTCGGCAACTTTTGTTGTGCTGTACTATCCCAATTGTTTATTTGCTGGCCGGGTGTTTATTAGTTCACTTCCACATGTGCTTAATTGAAAGATTAAAAAAAGAATGGGTCGACGACGCGTCCTAGGATGTCGCATTTTTAAGTCGACCGCTGAGGGATGTGCGTGCGCTTGGGGTTCAGGGCGAGACAATATGTGTGTTTCAAGTTGCCTATTACAATTCTATCGTATTACTAACACGTCACTTTCGCACCCATCAATTGGCATGTGAGCCACGCTTCCCTGTTCAACAAGTGGTATTGGAGTTAGACAATCAGAGATTGATCGGACTTCACTTAAGTCTTTGTCCATTTGCCGAGTCAAGGCAAATGATGACGTGATCGAGAAGATTTTGATGGGTAGCACCATTCTTGAGTACTGGAAGTTTGGAAGTTGCAAGCATAGGGGAGGGATCACAACAACATTTATTCAAGAAACTTGAAAAGAACTTGTGATTGATAGATGTTGGCTAGTTGGAGGTAATGATCCATTGTTAAAAATTCTTGCTCTCAAGATAGAGGCCATGGTGCAATGGGTTTTCACCATCAGGAAAAGAGGTGTTAGAATTGTGCAATTAGATGAACCCCCTAACCGAAGTTCAGGCTCGATTGAATTGTTCTCATTGTTGCGCTATGAAAGATATTCTTGGCTTTATTGTCGGATAGAATTTATCGTAACTTTTTCTTAGACAAGAGCATATTTGTTACTTCTCTATGTAGGACCCTCTCATCATTGACAATGTTATTCATATGTAGACAGAACGGCTTTGTTTACTAATTTTTCATCAATGGTATGTCTCTACTCTAATTCTTTCAACGTCTCTCGTCAAAAGGTCCTTCGATTTTTCAAATAAAAGAATGCAAGGTATATCATTCAAAGAGCATGCTCGGATTATGTGCTTGTTCTGCATCGGCATTGCAATTGGATTGATTGAGTACTATGTATTGAGTCTTGCTTCTTTGCTACTATCCCCAAGTAATACAGCTGCTTTTCGGAACACATATACTATTAAATTATGATGCTAAGTTCCCTCAATATCCTCCATTCGTTCATATTGTTAGTTTAATAATGATGTTGAGTTACAAACATAGTTAGTTCTATAATTACTAAAACAGTAGCAGAAGCAAATTTTATAAGACTACACAACAGCTATGAAAGAGGGCTTAGCCAAAGGTGTTATGAGTGACTGACACAAATCGCCTTCTATTCATTTCCTATCGATAGTATAGCTTCTCTCCGTATTCCAGTAGTACTCATGATCCTGGCTTTCTCTTTTTGTTTTCTCGCTCCTTGAAAATTTTAACTGTAGTCGCTTCAAAATGAGCTTGTGTAAGACTGCTCGTGCATAGTTTGATTTAAGATGTTGTTTGCACTAGTTGTGGACCAAATACCAATAATTTATTTTATTGGTAATGTTTATCGTTTCGTCGTATTATTAATTGTTGTTGTCGCTATTTCTGCACTTATTATGCATTGGGAAAGAGTACATTGATGACTTGAAGATTTGGAAATAATTAGTAAAGCTGGTTAATCTCACAGTATAGTCCACTAAAGTCAACCAAGAAGCTATCATAAAGATAATTAATAAACACAATAACAGAATTATCGTATATGCACATTTTGCATGCATACAATCATATATACCGATACAATTACTATCTTGGTGCATATGATCGAATACAAAGTTATCACGTCTATAAGAGTTTCTCCTCTAGATTGGCAATAAATCCTAGAGAACGAATGATAATATTAAACATTTTTAGATTCTTGTATATCTATACATCATTAAGTTTTTTGGCTACATGATACTCCTGTCAAGAATATGAAACATAATCTCATAATCTTAAACCTACCATTTAATTGCAGGCTTCAAATCTTTGATATTGGAAGATAGTATTTGTTCTTTAATGTCACCTCAACACTATATATCTAGCCAGTCATATCGACTATAGTAATCCTAGAGATTGATCCTTTCACAAGTGTTTTGTACATTAGATTGGATGCATCACTTAACAGTGATGCGTGAAGAAGTGAGTCAATTTTAAGTGAGAGATTTCAACATCCAAACTCAAAGTTTGTCAGTTGATTACACCATGTAATCCATTCAATCCAAAGTACAAACATTCCAAACCAAACATTTGGTTCTCTTATATACGGAAATAATAAACATATACGCATGAAGCAAAAGCTGGGCACTATCGAATAGCTGTCAAAGCTTGTAGAAATACAATGAAGATAGCTACTTCCCCCAGATAGAAGCCATGGGTTAGTATCTTTTAGTCGATTCCATCTAACTCAATATATAATTAGTTAGCTTTCACTCTGCTTTTTCTCTTCGATGAGCCCACCTAGCAGAAAAGGCTCATGGCAAGCTTAAATTGAAACTCTCCAAAAAAGGTGGAGTTGAAAAGCTTCAGCCGGAAAGTCCGCATGCGTTTGCTTCTCACACTGATGCCTCCTGCAGATTCGAGTATTGGAGGTCCACCCACCAGAGAAACATGAGCATTACCACCACAAATTCACAAAGAGACGTTCATTCTGAATCAAAGATTTCATCTTCATCGTCGTCTAGTATGTAGACCACGGCCCTCTTTCTTGCAGGCAAAACACAAGCCACGCCTCTAGTTGTTGTCGCAAAAAAAAAAAAAAAAAGAAGATCAACTTGATTTTACTCCGATGTTCCTACAATATAGCCATAACTAATGCGATGTTTTGATACCTCTATTGGGTAAAAGTAATAGGTACAATACTTGTATCACGCTAAAACATAGGTCGAAGCAATACTTGTGTACCTGAAGAGGCTGTGGTATGCATGTGAACCATCCTATACTAGATACCCTGATAGTATTTTTCATCATGAACATGTACGTACCAAATCTCAGTCGATAAATCAGACTGCAGTTAACCTACCATAAGAATATAATTGTTCTTTCTATGTTTGTCGAGCCACTAAAGATTCATCTTTTTTGCACTTTGACCTCCCAATTGATTTAAAATTTATGGAAAAACCTAATACTTTAGTATTTTACTTCTTCAATTGAAAAAAAAAAGTTCTTCTTTGGAGTATAAATTTACACATTTCCAATCACCGGAACAAACATGAAATGGTCCATTAAAGAGGCACAACGTACCTATGCTAGTTATATTTAAACTTAAGAGTAGGTTGTAAAAGTGGAAATTTAGTAAGGAGCATGGACAGGATTTGTCACGCCCCGACCCTCAGGCGCGCACACATCCCTTACTTTTGGTCGATTTAAAAAAATGCGATATCCCATGACTATGTATCGCCGACCCTTTCATTTATATATGCACATGCGGAAGCAGTTATAATTCCCCAGACAATAAAGCAATGGGATAGAAAAGCAGGCCATACATTTTTCTTACTGAAAATTCACAACTACATCTTTTTACATGCAAACAAGGTCTGACAAGACAGGATAGGATTTCGATCCTCATCCGGGTCGTACTCGATGTCATACTCGGGGTCCTCCTCCACGAACTCCTCTTTGGGTTCCTCAACAGAGATCTCCTCATCAGATTCATGCTCCTCAAGCTCCTCATCCAGGTCCTGAAATGGTTATTCAATAACCACTGAGACCACGTCTCAGCAAGTTCTAGCTCCTAAGACCCAATTAGTAAACTAATATACCTTAGGGCTGCCTACGCACAACATGAGTCAGAGGACGTACCTTAGCCTCAGATTCCACCTGCATATTAGTACAGTTCGAATAGGCACACAAGCAATCACATCATAGATCGAAGCATCGATCTAATCGACTTAGTCGATTTCACATTAGGAAGACCACTCACGATCATCTCCCTTCAATCATTCAATTCACAACATCAAACCAAGGCAATGAATTGCATCAAATCACACTCAGATCGAATCATCGATCAATCGACCTAGTCGAATCATTTCTAGGTCATTCATCCCACATCAAGCAATTCCTTGGATTTAGTGGCTTTACGGTCCCACCCGACCCTCTCGAGAACTAGTGGCTTTACGGTCCCACCCGACCCTCTCAAGAACTAGTGGCTTTGCGGTCCCACCCGACCCTCTCGAGAACTAGTGGCTTTTCGGTCCCACCCGACCCTCTCAAGAACTAGTGGCTTTGCGGTCCCACCCGACCCTCTCGAGAACTAGTGGCTTTTCGGTCCCACCCGACCCTCTCAAGATGTCATACTATGTCACCGAGCCACGTGCATTCCCCAGGAAGACATACCGAGTCTCCGAGCCACGTGCATTCTCTAAGGCTATCTTTTCGCCAAGATGACATATCAAATCACCGAGCCACGTGTCTTTCCCAAGTGATATTCCAATTCACTGGGCCACGTGCATCCTCAAGGTGATTTACCAACTTACTTTCGATACTAACAACCGATATCTGACCAATTCTCAATCACAAGGCCAAAATTGCATTATTTAATAACATACTTAAAAATGCACCATTAAATCAATTCAACACGAATTAAAGCTCAAATAAATAAACGGACTGCTCCACGACACTCAGCACGAAATTCCGGTCACTGGCCATCCCAGTTGAATTTCCGGAAAATAAATAATTAAATAATTAATTTCGAAAATTAAATAAATAAATACAATAAATTCAATTTAGCACAATATAAAGCTCAATTAAATAAACGGACTGCGCCACGATCATCAGCATAAAATCCTGGTCACTGGCCATCCCAGTTGAATTTCCGGGAAATAAATAATTAAATAATTAATTTCGAAAATTAATATTTAATTCCTAAAAATACCACATAAGCCCGATTTGCTTAATTAACACCCGATAAGGGACGGGAAAAATCCCAAGAAGCATCCAATAAATACTACAAGCAATTCTCTATCTAATTACACTAATCACACAACTAATATGCAAAGCAATTAACTAATAATCACTAATCAAATCTAATCTAACAACCTAATTACACTTAATTAACACTAATCAACCTTTAAGTATAATTAGCGCACTAAGAAGGCGTTAGTGAGTAAAACTCACTTGATTAAAAGCGAAGACCGGAACACCGCGACGACGACGCGACGGCGGCCGAATTCCAAAATTCCCGTGGCGTCGACAGACACTCGGGCCGGGCCTACAAGCCTCGCAAGCCTATAGCAAAAGCTGGCCTTGGGCCGACTTGCTTCACGGGCCCCAGATGGGCTGAACTTGCTGGGTCTCACTGAAATACAAATGATGCTGGGCTTGAAACTTGGGCGTGGACCTGCTGAAAATGGACTGAACTACACGGGCTTCAAGGTCGCGGGCTTTAAATAGGCTTGCTGGACTTCACTGAATTGGGCCGGGCTTCAAATAGGCTGAAGACTGTTGGATTGGGCCTGACTGAAATTAATGGGCTGAACTGTAGCTTCAAACTGGGCTGAAGTACAACTGAACATGGGCTTCAAATCTGGACTGAAGCTTGCAGACTTGGGCCACTGAAAACTGAACTGGGCCTGCTGCGGCTGAGTTGAATTCGCTTGGGCCCGTGGAGAATTTTCGCTGGACTGCTCGGTAGGTTGCAGCGTGGGCTGAGCTGTAGCAAATTGAAGCAGCAACGGAGGACACGACGCTGGGTTTCAGCTTTGCTGGCAGCTGGATCCGTGAGCTTCGGTCTTCAGCGAGATGGCAGCAGCTGAAAATCAGCTGGTTCTGCTGGACGAACGGTAGCAGCTTTGGTGGACTTTCAAGCGACAAGGTGGAAGCATAAAGGAACCGGTGGTGATGGCTGCTGCTCGCGTGGCTTAATGGACGGAGACGCTGAAGCCGAACGTTGACTGGAGAAGATCGAAGCTGGATTCGCTGGCTTCTTCGAGCTGGCCGAAATCCATGAGCTGAAGACACGGACGAAGAAGCAGCTTCGTCTGAGTTGCGGGTGACGTGCGGTAGATGGCAGGAGGAGTCAACGAAGGGAAGCTTGCTGTTTTCATTGACTCGGCTGGACAAACGAAAGTGGAGCAGGCTTCGGTGCTGCTTGACTCGCTGAGGTGGACGGTGCGTGGGCGAAGAAGACGCGAGGCAGAAGCTGGAGTTGCTTCGGTCGGTAAGATGGAGTCAGCGGAGGAATTCTTTTGGTGGACTTCGCTGGCAGAGAAGAACGTGCAGCATGGGGTCAACAATCGGCAGAGGAAATTGCAAATTGACTGAGGAAGCATGAACGTGGAGAAGCAGCTGTTGGTAGAGCTTCGGTGGATTGAAGCCGCATGGGCTTCGGTGGTCAACAATCGGTGAAGACAGCTCCTTTCATTGACCGACACAAGTGGAGGCGTGGACGTGTGGTGCTGCAAAGGGGCTTCAGCTTTCAAGGGAAGGAGCTGCCGGTTTGTCAATGAAAAATGAAAATGAGGCCAGAATAGAGAGGAGGAAGTCGAGAGAGGGAGAAGGGAGATGGACGGTGGTGTCAAGGTGAGGAAGAGAAGAGATAGAGATGAGGAAGAGGTGGGGGCCTCTTGGCTTGATATTTTCTTCACAAAATATCTCCAAGACTAAGTCTTGGCCATGTATAATCCCTTGGCTACCACTAGTCCACCAAAACACATCCCATGACTTCTCTTTTTGGTCCATTTGGCTAGGGAGGGGAGGGACACACGAAATTGCAAGTATAAGGCACCAATTGGTTACTCAATCTTACTCCGTTTATCCTCATTTAATCTCCATAATTTAAATTGACGCCTCTATACTTCAATTGACATTTTTCCTCACTCATGCACCCATCATGCATCTCAATTTCATAATCCCCGGCTTCAACTACACGAAAATGGCCCTATTTATCCAGTCGAATTTAGAACCCGAAAATCTGGATGTCACAGGATTAATCCAGTTCCACCCCTCAGTCAATGAGATAAATTTGTTACTGACACTGACAAATTCATCAAACAATGATACAGAAAGGAAAGACTATGGGCAACAATACGTTACCAAACATCCAAACTACAAATGGACATGGTAAGAAGCTCAAGGAAAACAGTTTTCTGAGTATATGATTGATGGCATGGCAATGAATTGATCCTTAGCTTGATTGTATGGCGGTGTGAAAAATTCTCACCACTAACTAACAAGGAGGAACTACAGCATGGGGAATGCTGCCAACTTCTCATTCTCCATCTCTAGGTGTAAGATAGGGTCCTAGATGTGTAATTTCACTAAGTTAGTGTTTTAGAAGTGAGAATGAGAGTGTTCTCACAAAATAGAAGCAAAAGTGGCACTACTAACCCATTAGGGTAATCAAATGCACATTTCTTAACATACATACAAGTACAACGCTCCAGCTGTCAAGATATGTTGGAACTTCTAAAGTTATGGTAAATCAAAAAGTGAAACATCCTTTAAAATTGCAGGCATAAAATGACATGTATATGCACATAGGAGGAAAAACTAAGCTGCAGCAACTCATGCTAATGAAGAGAGTAGATACATAATAATTAGGAAGAACAAAAGACCAGATGTTTATAAAATCGCACCGGTGGCTCAACCAGTCAAACTGGTAGAACATCAAATTGGTAGAATCGTGCTCTACCAGTTCCGCTGGTTGAACAGATTGTATGTGACGTTATCTAACAGAATATGCATGTTCAGAACAAAAGAAGCATGGGAGAGCCACTTGAGCACAAAAGACAGGATTCCCGTTCTCAATAGCATCATTCAAATTTCTAATAGACTAAGCTAATACAGTCAATAAATAAATTATCCACCACAAAATGAAGCAAGAAGACATCGGAGCAAATGGTTGGGATGCTTGTTAGTTACAAGAGGTTGGAGTTCCAAACCCTAACCCAATTCCAACGCTCTTCCTTTAAGTTTTTGGAAGGCCCGCAACTGGTCCAAACAAGTCGACAGGTTCGCTAGGTTACCAATTGACAGTACACCTGGTTACTGGTTCGACGGGGTCGATACCACCAGTTCTTGACTACCACTATTTCTGTTGTGAAACCAAACTCGAAAGAAAAGCACAATATCCTAGTTTTTTTCTTTCTTTTAGCCATCAATCTCTTAAATAGTGAATTGACACGTATTGGAACAAATGGAACTCAAGAGCATCCTATACTGATCACAAGTAAGGAATCATTATGCAAGCTCTGGATCCACAAGTTACCTTCAATTGGTACAACTCCCAATTGTTTGCACAAGTGGTTCCTAAAATATGCACAAATGGAAGGTCACTGGCCTACATGATCATCCAGGCATCTCCCAAGTTTTCACAAGCATCATTCATCTTATTTAGCAGTATAACAATTTGATGTTCTTGTTTCAAGCAAAATTTATTAGCCACATCTGCAAATAAGAGCTTTAAAAAGAGCCAAATCCACACAATAGTAATAAGAAGGATGCACAACAAGATCGTTTCCAAAGGCCTTCCTTGCTGCACATTGCTTGAATCATTCATAAGTCACCTCACCACTACTATACCATTTAAAACATCTAAAAAAGACTATTTGGAAGGAGACATAATCTGTAAACCCAATTTCATGAGTTCAAGTAGATGAAGCAAATTTAGGGGCATCCTTCAGAGTCATATAGAATGATTAGCAAGAAAAAGCAATTGTACTCTGCACATGTAGATCTCTTGAGAAAATTGTAGTTTCACATTAAAGGTATATATCTCATAGAAGGACAGTGAAATGTGAATGTATCTGACTATCTGGTGGATACTAAAACAGACATAGGAGGGAATTGTGGCAACAAATTCTTATCAAGAATCTTTTTTGAAAGTTAAAAAAAAAAAAAAAAAAGCATCTTGGCAGCTTCCTTGAAACTGTGATGATTATATTATTTCCTAATCTAGAAAAATGAGATACTGTTTTTCCATACAAAATGGTCAAATGCTAAACAGAAAGCCCAGTCCAATAAGATCGTCCATCTTAAGTTCCAATGACATTTGTCAAGTAACCAACTTGAGATCAAATAAAAAACATTAGAATATTAGGAAGACGGTGAGTGAGAAACCATTGTTGACTACAAAACCTAGAAGATAGCACCCTACCCCCAAATGTTTCCTTTTCGTTTTCTTCTTCTCGCATTATAGTCTCAAAGTTCTGGCTACTCAGGCAAAGAAATGAAAAATATTCATACAATTTTATGGTAATATAAAAATGGATAGAAATATCTACAAACGAACTCAAATAATTAATTAGTAGGGTAACAACAAAAACACAAGCTTTAAAGTAAAGAATTGCAATGTTCACACAAACCAATTTTGAACTCGGGCAATCATGCTCAAACTCATGTTATGCATACAAAGAGATCGAGAATTTCACATTTGGTAAATGTATCAGCCATGAGGACCGGACTTGAAAGGGGGGAAAGCAATCACTTCAAACGACAGCTAAAATCATTTTTTTGTCCCATAATTCATAGTTTCCCCCACTGAGGTGGCATGTGTAATAGCATTAATTAGAACAATCTCCAATGAAAGAGCAATAAACGACACATTCAAGTAAGAACTTCTATGCACGAACAAGATTTTATTACATTTCACATTTCTATTTCTTTTGCTAATACCAACATTCGATCTGTTCAAATTTCTTTGCAAGTGTCCTTTGCAAATATTCACTGTCCATAAATCCTCCAAATTGTAATAATTCTCTGGGACAATAATGCATGTAAGACGTACTGCTGACCTAACCTGAAAGAATACATCAAGGCTAAAAAACGCAACAAATTACAATTGATCTTTCAAAAAGCGAGACCTTCTTATCCAATGAGAAATGACATCAACCCGTCTAGCCCTTAGCCCTTGTTACCATGTGGATAATTAAAATAGTGCTAGACCAACAAAAACCATGGTTGACAACTAGCAAATCACCCTAACTTGAGTCAACCTTATCTAGTTGAAGTGCTCTAAGTATGTATGAAGACTGTAGCAATAAGACATGAAATAAAGAACTAACCCACAAACTAGGAGTCATTTAAAATTGCATATCATCAGTTTAGCAACTAATTTGGTCACGCGGGATTAAAGCGATGATTCAGCTGCTAGAGCACATGAAAACAATACTAAGCTTGATAGCATATCATTCTGACATTTAAAGCATGAACAAGTTCCATTACACCATGTATTAAAATTCTTTGGCACACAAATGGAGAGCACATGCCAGTAAAGACCTACCAAAATAGCTGCTAGAGTACACAAAGGCAATATTAAGTTGACCATACTTCATAGTATCCAAGGAATACTAAGCTGATAAAATTTCTCGCTTCGATGCAATTATAAGGAGACTGCCTACAACCTCTGCCAATTGAAGTGACGAAGCACCACCTTTGAGTCCTCTGTGACCATCGCCAGCCAACACTTATTTGGTTTCCACTCGATCATCTTCACCTGCCATTAGAAATCAAGCAAACTTCACAAAATCAAGTTCGAACAATCGAGTTGACTGCCCATTAATTCGCAAAAGAATGCTGCTAGCCAAACCTGAGAAGCCAGTGGTTTTTCGAACTAAAGCTGAAATAGGAGCATGACGCACTATGGTCCTTTGCCGGTTTCCATAGCTAAACTCTGTGAGCAGCCGAAAACGCAGCACCAGCACTGGAACAAATCACAAGGATGTGACCTGAAAGAGCGCTTGTGAAGGATAGAGCTCAAAGAACCCAGAGGAAACGTGCGATGACAACATGCAAACAACCTTTTACCATTCCAAGGATGCACTGTCAAGGTTCAGTGAAGTTCAAGAAACATCGAGCTCCTTATCCTTCTATGATTTCACTTCCTTTTAGAAGTGCCTTGCGAAAGCTATGTTGGATATTTCGGCATTTACATCAACCAGTGGAATAATAACTGAATCCTGCCGGTGAGTAAGATGAAATCAACCAACAACTAACATCAACAGACTACTAATAATACTCCGAAGTTTGTGGAACTCTATTTGTCAAACTCGATATTCTTTTTGAACTCTTTGGATCCAACTAATGGGTCTTCTAACATCATCCACCACAGAAACTTTGATCAAATTAGCATGGTGTATTCAACTCAAGATGCTTGCTTTTGTAGGACATAGTATGATTCTTTTCCTTATCATTTTGTGCTATTCATGCATTAGAATTAATGCAAGATAGTTTTCAAATGGTGTATAGGATACCGAAAAATTTCCCCCAGGAAACTCATGGAAATGCTTCATGTGTTTTTCTTTTATCAAGTAAATGAACTAACAAGAGCTTATGCACAATATAAGGAATCATTTCACAAAACAGCCAATTATGTCAAAAGACATTCTAGTTAATGCCTTGCCTAGCTCATTAGTCCAGTATATGACAGACGGCTTTACCCACTCTAAATATATCAAAATGTATTCTTTGGGAGGCTTGGAGTGGGTATATCCTAGACTCAAACCAAATGAACGTGGATCCATAGTCAGAAAAATTTGAATTGCAATTTCTTGATCAATCCAAATAATTCACGGTGCTTTTGCTTCTGCCCTGTTTACTAGTTCACTCATGGCACACTGAAGAGCTTGTGCTTGCATTTAGCATTTCTAGACTGATACAATTATCTTAATCTGCTAATGCTAATAGTTGTGTGAGATAAAATGTGTCAAACATAATGGTTGGACAAATTTTATCCCAAGTGAAAAGCATATGCATACTGAAGGATGCCCTATCAACATGCTCCTTTTGCACCGTAAATTCACTCTTAAGTGTATCTTAGAAATATGCAGTCATGAACTACATGGTGAGTGCAGATCAAATTAAAACCTTACATTAGAAGGACTACCATATAGGGTCCATTTGGCATTTTCTTTGACCTATACAATGACCTTTGGCATGCTATCAAAATAACGGTACACATAAGTTCTTATTCATCACTTCCAACATTCTAGAATCAATCAAATGTCGAGAATTTTTATTTTTCTGCATAGAATGGAAAATCTTAACCAAAGACTAATAACCAATGATGCGCTTAGAAAGTTTTTTCATCTATTTCCATTTACTGGCATGATAAGCAGAGCCATTTTGGCAAAGCACACATTAACTTCCAAGAACATCTCCCCTGGATTCTTGAATTCAAGTAAGGAAACAATGATGACATTGAATGTCAAGATCATAAATCTTGAAAGATATTGCAAGCAGGAAATGCATATAAAAATTGGGCAATAGATCTCAAAAGAGCATAGGTTGATTACTTGCTTTATGTACCTTCATTAGAAATTGCGGATCATTCCAGTATATTACTCATCCGATTCGTACATGCAGTCTGATTCAGATACCATCGTATCGCCATCTGTAATCTCATAATATTGATAAATCCGTGTTCCAGATAATTCTGGAATTGTTTTGAGTGACTTGCATCCAATGATATTCAATTCTTTCAAAAACTCCAACCTATCGAGGCCCTGAATTTCAACCAAGTTTGTGCATTCTTTAGCCTTTAATATCTCCAGACTCTTGGATTTTGGAAGCAGTAGCCTTTCAATTGAAGTGCACCCAGAGATATCCAACTCTTCCAAGGACTCTAACCTATCGAGGCCTTGAATTTCGACTAATTTCTTGCACGAATGAGCATATAATGTCTTCATACTTCTGGAGTTTGGAAGGTCTAGCCTTCCAATTGAAGTGCACTCATAGATATATAGACTTTCCAAATACTCTAGACTATCGAGACCTTGAATTTTGGCTAAGTTTTTGCAGCCTCCAGCATTTAATTCCTTCAGCCTCACCAATTTTAGAAGGTCTAGCCTTTCAATTGAAGTCCACCCTGGGATACTTAGAATTTCCAAATACTTCAACCCATCAAGACCTTGAATTTCAACTAAGTTTTCGCAACTTCCAGCGTATAATTTCTTCAGGCTCTCAGAGTTTGAAAGGGATAGCCTTTCCATTGAAGAGCACCCTATGATATTTAGACTTTCCAAATATTCCAACCTATCGAGGCCTTGAATTTCAACTAAGTTTTCGCAGCCTACAACTTCTAATATCTTCATTCTTCCGGATTTTAGAAGGTCTAGGCTTCCAATAAAAGTACACCAAGAGATATCTAGACTTTCCAAATATTCCAAACTATCGAGCCCTTGAATTTCGGGTAAGTTTTCGCAGCGTCCAACATTTAATTGCTTCAGCCTCCCAAATTTTGGAAGGTCTAGCCTTTCAATTAAAGTACACCAATTGATATCTAACCTCTCCAAATACTCTGACCTATCGAGACCTTGAATTTCGACTAAGTTCTCGCAACTTCTAGCATTTAATATCTTTAGCCTCCGGAATTTTACAAGGTCTAGCCTTTCAATTGAAGTCCACCCTCCGATATCTAGACTTTCCAAATACTTCAACCTATCAAGACCTTGAATTTCGGCTAAGTTTCTGCAGCCTATAATTTTTAAGTTCTCCAGCCTCATGCATTTTGGAAGATCTAGCCTTTCAGTTGAAGTGCACAATTCGATATCTAAACTTTCCCAATACTCCGAGTTATCAAGGCCTTGAATTTCGGCTAATTTGTCGAAGCCTTCAACATTCAATTTCTTCAGACCCCCGAACTCTGGAAGGTCCAACCGTTTGATTGAATCGCAACCTTCAACAATCAAGCTTTCCAAATATTTTGATTTGTCAAGACCTCGAACTTCAAGTAGATTCTCGCAATACCTGACAGCTAATGTCCTTAGATGGATAAATTGTGAGACGTCCAGCGTTTCAATAGATCTACAGCCCACGACCTCCAAGATTTCCACGTTGAAGGGCATGTTTAGGGATTGTGGTGATTCCAACTCTTCAACGTCCATCAGTTGGGAGCATGCTGATGGAAGCTCATGGATGCACTCGAGAAATCTACAGTACCAAACTATTAGTTTCTTGAGATGGGGTAGGTGGGCAAGCGGAGGCAATTTGTGGCTTCGACAGCTGACTCTCAACTCTGTTAAGCCGGAGGAAAGGTCCGGCAGCGATTGGAGCTTGTCGCAGTCTCTAACTTCAAGGAGTCGTAGGGAAGAAAGATTACACATGCTTTCTACCATTATCCCTTTCAGATTGCTGCAACAATAAGCACGCAACGCTCGGAGCTTTCTCAGACTCCCAATACCGTTGGGCAATTCTTCTATACCAATATAAGAAATATCTAGAAGCTCTAGATTCTCTAAACGCCCTATGCTATCTGGTAATGTAGAAAGGGATCCAGTACCTTTTAGAAGGAGTTGCTGTAGGGCTTTTAATTTTCTGCTGGAAGCTCCGTGAGGCTCCTACACTCACACAAGTCCAAGCGAAAGAGGGCCTCCATGTCTCCAATTGAAGCGTCGATTCGCTTCAATCTCTTACACCCACTGAGGATGAGAACCTCTAACTGCTTAAAAGCTGAGAGGAAGTCCGTATTTTCTAAGGATTCACAATCTAAAAGGTCCAGATATTTGAGCTGCTGCGGTGCTTGTAATTCACCAATTTCTGTTGGAAGCTCCGTGAGGCTCCTACACTTGCGTAGCTCCAAGTGAAGGAGGGCCTCCATGTCTACAATTGAGGCATCGATTCGCTTCAATCTCGTACACCCATTGAGGATGAGAACCTCTAACTTCTTAAAAGCTGAGAGGAAGTCCGTATTTTCTAAGGATTCACAATCTGAAAGGTCCAGATATTTGAGCTGCTGTGGTGCTTGTAATTCACCTATTTCTGCTAGAAGCTCCGTGAGGCTCCTACACTTGCGTAGCACCAAGCGAAGGAGGGCCTTCATGTCTACAATTGAGGCGTGGATTCGCTTCAATCTCGTACACCCATTGAGGATGAGAACCTCTAACTTCTTAAAAGCTGAGAGGAAGTTTGTATCTTCCAAGGATTCACAATATGAAAGGTCTAGACATTTGAGCTTCTCTGCCTTCTGGTAAAAAAAAAAAAAAATGATTGTCGAGAGATGAGTCTAGAGTGATTATGATTCAAAAGAAAGCATAAAAGGGAAGGAAAAAGAAGACTTTATTTCTTACCACAAAGAAACTCCATCCTTCCCATTTCTCATTTATCTGGCTTTTTGACAATTCGAGTGCTACTAATTCCTTTAGCTGAAAATTTTTTACTTCAAAATTTAATGGACATTTTTGCCATCGAAGCAATTTTAACTCCTTCATTGAGTCCTTAAAATCTCCACGGAAATGTGCCCCCTCCAGGTGAAGAAATCTTAGCCTTGTCAAATTCTTGAGTTGTTTCCTTGTGTAAATATCGCCATCTCGCTCATCTATTTCCTTGAAGCCTTTTGAGTTGCCTTTACTCAGATTAATCGCTACAATCTCCTCCGTTCCCTATAAGCAAGAACCAATGTTCATTAGTACTACATCCAACTAAAGCAATCAAATATCATTTGTTCATATTGCGATTGACGTGCATCAATGTATTCAAGAGACTACCAATGCATAAATATGATTTTCCGCTTAACGTCGATAAACAATATTTATAAAGGCTAACAAAGTGAAGGATGTCAACTCCCATTTTGAAATTGGGCCGTACGCATTCGGATTTTAAAAAGAATTATGATGCAATGGCTCGTACAGAGTAAAAATTTTACACCTTGTAATCTTCTTATTTCTGGTACTATAGCTTCATTATCATACTAGTTAAGACATGCGTGCAATGCATGGAATTTAATCAAATTGCAAAGTGCAAAATTAAAATTTGACGTGTCAATTTTAATAGAAATATACTTTTTCTATTAAGGAGACTTTTTCGATCAAGCAATGCATGGGTGAAAAGATAGATAAAAGCAAGAAAAAACTCAGAAGCAGCGAGTTGGCGAGTAAAACTTACCTCACCACTCGGTGTTATTAAGCATGCATTTTGGCCATTTTTTTTTTTTTGGTGGTATATCCCCGAAAATTGTTGACACGCCGAAGTATACGTGATTTTTTTCATATTTTTCTGGAATCTGAGTATTATTTGATCTTTTGACGGAAGAGCAAGATATTTACTTTTGTTTTTTTATTAGTTGTGGTGAGCAATCTATCTCCTCTTTGCTTCGGCCCGTAGATTTTGTCTAAAGGTATTTTGGGAGTACTTATTAAATCTGGCTGGAAAAAAAAAAAAAAACTATGTGAAGCGGTTTTTATTAAAAGTATTGATTTAACATAATACGTGAACATGAAAATCGAAAAAGTCGTCTCAAAAGAAAAACAAAGATTTTCAGCGTAGAGGACCATTTATCAAGTGAAAAAGTGATACATGAAATACAATATTTTACTAATTAATAAAGCAAACAAGAGATTTAAAATGTACATATTACAACGTACACTTAATTTCATATGATAGGGAATGTTAATAAATGAGAGAAAAACCATAAAAGGAAATACTTTTCAAGAATGAGCAACCTCCCTACTTTCTAATCACATCAATGAAACATTCAAGGGCAATAGTGAAGGTTCTCAGTCCACTAGAGCAAGTACTAAGTAGTGACCAACATTAATCTTAACCGTAGAACATGGACTAAATGAGAAAAAGAAATGAAACGGTTACCTTATTTTCCTTTAGCACTTTTTGAGCTTCATCATAGTCCCATAACCTGCTACGACAGAAAGGCTCTCCTTGGTTTTCCTCATGAACTATTTCCCTACCAAGATCTCTCAATTGATCATGCATTCTAAGCTTATGATCATCTCCAACTTTTATCAATGACATGAATATCAATGCTTCAATTCCCTCCTCTGGGAAAAAGTCACAGGCATCCCACATGAAGGATGCAATTATCTTGTCGAAGTCAATGAAAAAGCAAGCGATATCCAAAAAAATTTGTTTTTGTCTATGGTCTAATGCTTCGTAACTTATTCTTAACTTTTCTTGCACTTCCATAGGAGGGATTTTTTTTAACTTTCTTATTGTATCTCTCCATTGTTTGGACTCTTTTCCACACAATAATGAACCAAAAACCTCAAGGGATAAGGGAAGCCCTCTAGTGATAGATACAGCTTCATGAGTGAGGTCCTCAAATTCCCTTGGAGGAGAGTCCCTTCGAAATGCATGTTTGCTAAACAAAATCAAAGATTGATTTTTATCCATTTCCTTATGTTCATAGTCATGGTCCACCCCAGCTTGTTCAAGAACCCTCTTGTTTCTAGTGGTAATAATGATCCTGCTTCCCGAAGAAAACCAATCACGATTACCAGCCAAACTCTTCAATTGAACGACATTATCCACATCATCAAGAAGAACAAGGACCTTTTTACCTTTAAACATGGAGGAGATGAACTTGGTCCCTTCATCATCATTACAAACTTCATTTATTCGATTGAATATATGGTAGATTAACTGATTTTGTAAGTAATGTACACCATTACGCTTCCATGATTCCCTTATATCAGCAATGAAGCTACGATGCTCAAATTGATTAGAGAGTTTGTTGTAGATAGTTTTGGCAAGAGTAGTCTTACCAATGCCTCCCATTCCATGGATGCCAACAAATAGGGTGGCATCAAATTTATTATCCACAAATTCCATAACCTTATTCACATGACTGTCAATTCCAACCAAATTCTCAGAAATAACCAACTTAAACTTTTTCTTCAATTCCCTCAACACTTTTCGAACAACCGATTTCACCAACTCAGCTTCATACCTGTCAAAAATGACGAGTTCAATATGTGGCAACAATAATTATATTATGTTTAACCATTGAGAACATGATAAATATGGGGATAGATTGAAAAACTTTAAAAATCTTTGTTGTCGTACCCCCCTATATTATCATATATTAAGTCTAAAGTGGGAAATGATGGTGGTTGCATCACGCGGCGTGCCCCATTCCACTATCACTTCGACATAATTAATCAAGTCAGGAAAAGCTTGAGGGTATCACTTTTGAATCTTTGATATTGTACATATTTTGGATTTGAAACAAATTTTAAATTGGTTGTTTATTAATGATATTAGGGATGACGTGAACATGACTTTGAAAATTCTCTAGAGCATTTGAATAAGCAAAAATACAATAAGCCAGCCTAACATGAGAGTTAGCCATCAATCAATAAACAATTCATAACTTCGATGTAAGATGATTTTAAGTCCCGCAATACCAATCCGAAAGGTTGTTTAGTTTGTGATATTGTGAACTACCTCAATGCAATTGAAGTGATTTCTTGTTGTCTGCACAATTATACAAGCTTGTAAGTTTCTACTCGTGTTGTGAATTTAGTATCATTCTAGATTAGTGCTCTTATCATGTTGTACTTTTATCTCCTTTTTGAGTATCTATGTTCTATGATTTTAATTGATGTAATATTGAGTTTATAGGGAAGTCAAAGAATGATTTTTACCCAAAATAAGAACATTGTATATACAAGTGCATGAGATAGAAATTACTTGTTGAAGATAGGAATTGCTTTGAAAATTATGTAAACAGACATAATAAAAATAATCATTTTTTTACCATCATCTTATATAATCAATGAAACATTTCTTTTGTGAAATAATTTAATAGCAACTAATCAACGATATCAATGATATAATAAATGTAACTTGGGAAGATAAAGAATTATGGCAAAGACTGGACGGTATGATGTTATGAGCTTTAAAGAAAAATCGCCAATAAGTTGTAATATTAATTTTAAATAAAAATGTAATTAGAAAAGCTTGCCACGAAGATTAATGTAACGTGCACTATAAACATGAAAAAATGGCACAATATTCTAAAATCTTTAGATATAAGAGTAAAAATTCATTTTAAAAAATCTTATTACTCAAACGAATGGGATCATAACAATAAAATTTATAATTAGATTGGACAATATCATTAAAGCAAAAAACAAAAAAAAAATAAATAACTTATAGAATTCGTGCAATCACTGGATTTTACTGCCAGCAACATCTTACTGTTATACACACACACACGTGTGTATATATGTATATAACACACAAATGAAGCAGGTGAGAATCAAAACAACCAATAAACACAATATTAAAAGAAAATAAAGAATGTTTTGCGTGAAGAAATTTTACCCTTCGGCTTCGTATCCTTTCAAGGTACTGACTTCAAGGAGTGCTTTCTTCCATTTCTCCAAAATCGTTGGGTCCAAACGTCTCTTACGCAAACGCCTCCCACGCTTTTGAAATGCATCTCCAAAACTCCCGATTTGATGTCCCACGTCAGCTGGTTTCACGTTATAGAATACAGGCAACACGATCTGCCCGTTTTTATCCTTGCACTCCATCATTTGAACGAGTTCATCCAGGCACCAACTGCTTGTACCATAATTCACGGAGAGAATGGGGATCAAGATTTTACTGTTCGTGATGGCTGCCAAAAGCTCTGGTCTGATGTTCTCGTCTTGGCGGAGCTCTTCATTGTCTCTAAAAGCATCAATTCCAGCATCAATGAGCCCATTGTAGAGGTGATTAGTGAAACCTTTTCGAGTATCTGTACCTCTGAAACTCAAGAACACCTCGTAACAGTTTCTAGTCGATGTAGTCATTGAAGCGGATGTGCCAATATCAACATCTTCTGCATTTCTACGCACACTAGTTTTCTTCTTATTGAGAAAATTGAACGCAAGCACAGAGAGGACGGGTGCCACGAGCACGGCGAAAGAATGCCCAAAAATGGGACGATGCATTTCGGCCTTGCTTTGACTCTGCCCTTGATTTTCGCCTTCAAGTCTGTCGGAGAAAAAAAGCCAGAATGCCTCTCAAGAAACAGGAAAGGCGTTCTTGTTGCCCATTGTCTTGTAGTTCGATTTATATAATGAAACCAGCTAACAACCAGAATCGCACCAATAAGTCAAGCTTGTCAAGCTACATATAAATTAGTAATTCATTCACCTGGCACCGTAACCACGTGCTTGGAGTCGTTGCCTTCACGTGGCTAAAATCTCAATGCTCAAAGGAATCCGAATATTAATAGTAAACAAGGGCTCTTCAAATTTCAATACACATAATTAAAAGGGTGGATTTGTTGGGAAGATGAAAAGTGGAGAGTGAGGCTTGGGATGAGAGCGTGACAAGGATTTGCGGGAAAAGATTTTTTTTTTGGGGGGGGGGGGGGGGGGGGAGAGAGAGAGAGAAGGCAGAGATTCATCCGGTCCAATACTTTCCTTACAAGTGCGCCGAATAGATAAATACAAACAAAGCACTAAGACAGTGATGTTGGGCACGACCGGTACAATGCTTGTATCGTTGGACTTTCCTCTTCTTTTGTTTATTTTCCATCAGAAAAGTAATTTTTTCAATATATTGAAGCTCTCTGACTTTGAGCCTTTTAAATATTATACTGTCAAATTAATAAACTTCATTTCAAGACTGAAGTGGTCACTGATTATTATGTTAAAAAATTATATTATTAATGCATGTTGAGGATCATGAAAAATTATCAACACACTATATATATTTATTTATTTTGTACTCGAGCATAATGAGAAGAATTTCTCTTTTCTCCGTTTCTGCCTTAATTTCTCCTTCAATTCTCATAAATAAATCAAAATTCCTTTTTGTTTTTTATTTTACTTTATATATAAATATATATATATATTTCTTTATCAGTTTGATTTATCTAATTCAATTAGTTGGCATGAGCTAATAATTCAAACTTACATTACTAGATATAAATTAGTAATTCATTGACCATACCACTAAACATCACCGTTGCCTTCATGTGGTGGAAGTTTCAATGCACAAGAAAAGTGAACTTTTAAGGAAATGTAGATGCTACATAAGTAGATTAAACAAATTTTCGGTGGAATTGCAACTTTTTTCTCTATATTATTTCCTCATGCGTGCCCCCACAATTTCTCTCTCTCTCTCCCTTCATATTTTCTTTTCACCTCCTTTGTTCTTTTCTTTCTTTTTTTTGCAGACCACTTTCTCAGATTTTCTTTATAAAAGCTTTATCTCTTTTGCCGATTATAACCCTCTCTCCGTATCTCCTTTTCTTGGCCATGAAGAAAAACTCCATCCTTTCCATTTTTGAGCTGCCTTCGGCAATTATTGCGTGCGGAAAAATCGCCCACTTGCTTGGCCGAGTATCCTCTACTTTTTTCAAGCCCAGATTTTCTTGACTTTTGGTCTAGTCTAAGGACCTTAAAGAAACGCCCCGGTTATCGGAGCTCCCATTCCGGGTTAAAAAATGGAAGGGTTAACGGCCGGGGGATCCTAACAGTGTTTCACCATGCCTCCCCCGGGGGCCTGAGGGAGCTCTACTTCCCCACTGCTGAGTGGGCGCGCATCTTCCGATGAAGGCAGCTGGTGAAACACCGTTTGAGCTGCCTTCGGCAATTATTGCATGCGGAAAAATCGCCCCCTTGGCCGAGTATCCTCTACTTTTTTTCAAGCATCCTCTACTTTTTTTCAAGCCCAGATTTTCTTGACTTCTTTGGCCGTGAATTACGGTCTTTGAATGCCGAGGTTGCCCCCTTCTCAAGATGGAGATTGCTCTCTCTTGACCTCGTCCTGTACTTATCGTTCATTTTGGATTGGAAATAAAATTTGAAAATCTTTTTTAGACGAAAAAATGGAGCTGAGGTAGCATTCAGTTTAAAGTTGAGGGTCTTTTTAGACAAAAAAAAAAAAAAGAGTTAAAGATAAAATTAAGATTGAATATTAAATTTGAGGGTTTTTAGAGAATTAAGACTGTGTAAATAGAGAAAACAGAGAGCTGAGGAGCTTCACCTGTTTTAATCACCCAAGAGTAGATCCGTAATTAGATAGCATATAATTTTCTTTTTGCGCCCTCGCTCGATGGCTGGGTCCTACCGGTCCTTACTTAACTTGAGGCTACCCCTCCTCTTTGCTAAGTTTTTGTCCACTTCTTATTTTGAATGAGTGGCCAAGCCGACCTCTCCTCTCTACTTTATTGATTTCACAATTTCTTAATCAACCCAAAGTCAAATTAATAAATTAAAATTTTCAATTTTTTCCGGCTAATGATTTTTCTTGGTTTAGGTTAGCGATTGCTGTAATGTTTTGCCCTGCTTCTTATCTTGGTCAAAAAGTGAAGGTTTTTTTTTTTTTAAAAAAAAGAAGAGAAATTTAAAGGGATAAGGGAGAGAACGCACCAGGAGAGGAAGGAAAAGAAACGGAAAAGAAGAGGAAGAAAGGGACAGAAGAAGAAAAAAATAGAGAGAGCGCATTGCACATACATGGGACCTCGCCAATTCAGATTTATTTTGATTTGCAATGCCTGATGAGGATTTGAGTTTTTTGTTTGTTTAATATAAGTAGGTTTTGAAATTAGATTTGAATTACGAAAATCGATTTTGAAGTTATTAAATTTTGTAGAAGTAATTGTGAATAGTCGTGGGATTTGACGGGAGATAGTTTGAAGTAACTTTTAGTTAAAGGAAAATTATGAGTTTTGCATGCAAAATTTTGAAAAATCACATTGGTGAGCAATTTGTTGATACACGAGAGTCAATTTGTTGGAGATTTGAGTTTCCTCCAAAGAGGCTGGCCCCTGATGGTGACTTTTGCAGGGTCCCCAAAGCTGGTACCTTTGCACGCCTTCTCTTTAAAGATAAAATGGTTTTTCTTACTTTGGTTCCCACTTGGACAAAAATTGCTCAACTTCAAAACAGTGCCGAACTTTTTGGCTTTGAAATGGAAATGACGGAGAAATTTAACTGTAGAAGTAAAATTCTTGGAAATTAAAGTGCAAAAGGAAAAGTTAACATTTTAAACGAACTTTTTGCTCTCTGTCCATTCCTAACGCGTGCCCCAACACTTCTCTCCCTTCATTTTTTTTTTTTCTATTCACCTCCTCTGTTCTTTTTTTTTTTTTTTTTTTTTGTCTTTTTGCCGACCAGTTTCTCAGTCCTTGTTGCCCATTCTCTTCTTGTTACCACATGGACATTATTACGTCATTATTTGACCAAAAAAAGAAAAAGAAGAAATTACGTCATCGTACTAATTGTAGGTTGATGGACATTATATCGTAAATACCCTTTAACGGTACCCTTTTTTTTTTCCCGACAAGCAACTTCGGTAGTGAATTTGGGTTTTGCTACCTTTACAAACTGTTTGACAGTCGACTTACAGTTATAACACCTTCAAAGTTTCGACACTTTCTCGATGCAACAACGAATATCGACTTTCAAGATATACATTATAACTCAATAAAACTACATCAATCGGACCTAGTCTCACCATTGCACGTGTATTTTTCTCCGGTGAAGTCACTTTCCTAATATATCATGTGTTCGCGATGTTCGCAAAACGGAGTCACATGAAGATTCCGTCCCCTTGAGCGTCAAATCATACATACACCCTGTTTTGTTATTAATCAATAATTTTTTTTTGGGGACTTGTTAATTACTAAATTGCCATTTCTCACAATTTTTATTTTTTTTGTTGAGACAATTTCTCACAAATTACAAAAAAAGAAGAGAAAATAAGCAACTGGCTACTTGCCACCACCAAAGTGAACGATCGAAACCCAACGTGCTTATGCGTCATTTTGAACTAATTTCAAATACTTACTCCCCCAGCCGAAAATTTCCATCAACAATTTTCTGAAAAAGAATTGGAAAACCAACAATAACATATATGATATAATATGACTACATGCCCTTGTTCTTAAAATCCAGCTTTACAATGATGACTAACTCAGGAAATCGCCCTTTGTGCACACTACAATTATTTACAATAACACCATAAAATAAAAAATGTTTTTATCCTATGCTTATTAGAGTCACTTTTCCTGTCTCAACTATTTTCAATCAAGCATCGAAAAAAACCTCTCGCCTATGCGAGTTTCTCTCTACCGCATGGTAGTGTCCCTTGGCTTTTACAAACACCAAACCCTAATCCGATTTCCTGTTTCATTACTCAGTTTCCAAAAATGAAAAAACTTCAAAAAACAAAATTCACGGTATGTTATGCGTTCTCCGGAGGGCATTTGGTCTCCATCGGATAAAATCTTCACCGAAAGTTTCTCTTCAACGATCTGGAGGCATCGGGATTTCCACCAGTCATGGAAGGTGCTCGAAAGTTTTATCCTCAAGATGAAGAGATGAGCGATCTTCTCGGTATAGTATCCTAGTAGTAGATCGGTATCACCCGGTATTGGGGTGTTTTTTCTTCAACTTGCTTTCGTCTGTTTTGGCTGATGAGTTGTCAGAGTGGAAAAGTTGAATCTGGGTAGATCTGAAGATGCGGATAGTCTGGATCTGAGAAGCTATTAGAAAAAAAAAAAAAAAAAAATCCGAAGTCAGCAAAATGGAAAGTAAAGAGGAAAATGAGATGAGAGTGGCTGCATTATGTAGAAGTTTGGGGCATTTGTGGTCTGAAGAAGATGTAGTCCAAGTGTCTGAAGAAATACCTCAACAGAAAAGAGAGGAATGTAGTCGAACTCTATTTGGAAAATTGTATTCTAAACCAAATGTGAACTTCCCAGCTTTCGTCACTACAATGAAAAAAGCATGGAAATCAGAAGAGGTCATATGCTCCCAGAAGGAACCGGGGCTATTCAGTTTTGTCTTCCCAACGGAGGCGGAAAAGCAGAGAATCAAGAGGAATTCACCTTGGTCTTACTCCACGAATTTGATTGTTCTGAAACAGTGTATCCCCGAAGTTCCTGAACATTGCTATGACTTCACTAAGGAAGAATTCTGGGTGCGCATTGGAGGAGTGCCCCCTGGGTGGAGAATAGAAAAAGTGTTTAACGAATTGGGGAAAAGGGTAGGAAAAGTAACAGAAGTTCAAATCGACTCAACAACTAATGCTCAAAATAGAGGAGGAAGAGTTAGAGTTGAGATTGATTTGACCTCACCTTTGAAATCGGGAGCTGTTATGGACATTGGCAATAGCTGGCTTTGGGTGGAGTTCAAGTATGAGCGACTTCCACATTTCTGTTTCTCGTGTGGCAGGATTGGCCACTATGCAACTGACTGTATTGAGATCCCTTATGCAACCTCACCTTGGGCAATGAACAACAAAGGGTTATATGGACCCTGGCTGAAGGCAGAAACAAGCGATCATAGTCCCTATTGGAATGCATTTTATGGGAATATGGGGGAAGAAATAGTAGTGGAAGAAACTATACCTGCTCAATCAAATCCACTGAGAGGTATGAACTTAAACGAGCAAGAGCCAGCCTCAAATTTGCAACTAGTAGCATGCAGCAAGAAGAGAACAGTTGGCAGTCCAGACAAAGTGCAAACTCCAGTAGAAGTTCCTATCACAGCAGAAGTCCGAGATCGCGGAAAACAGGTACTACACTCTGAAATTCAGAAACCTTTGTTATCAAAAGTGGGGAACAGTAGCAAGAAAGCTATGAAAGTACAAAAGGCAAAAAAACAGAAATGCCTACCAGCATCACCCCCATTGCTAACAGATGAAATAGAACTCATGGAGACCCCGGTACAACTGGTCCAAGAAGGACAAGAATGGGCTTTGGTGGCTAGCCCTAATAAGCCACCACAGAAGCCATGAAAATAGTTAGTTGGAATTGTCAGGGGCTGGGTAACCCCCTGACAATCCGAGAACTAAGAGCTTTAATAGCTCTTGAAAGGCCTACGTTACTTTTTCTAATGGAGACAAAAAATAAAGAAGTCATGGTGGAAAAGATTCGCAAAAGACTTCAGTTTCAGAAATCATACTTGGTTAATCCAACAGGAATAGCCGGAGGATTGGCAATTATGTGGCAAGAGGAGATTGATTTACATGTGAATACCAGTTCTAAACAACTCATAGACGTGCAATGTATTGACCCTGAAAGTAAACAGAGTATGCAGATCACCTTTGTCCATGCATCCACTGATTTTGGTGAGCGTCTGGAGTTATGGCATGTGATGGGAAATATTAAGCCGATCTCGTCTCTTCCCTGGGTCTGCATAGGAGATTTTAATGAGATTCTGTATGTATGGGAGAAAGTGGGAAAAAAGGAAGCAGATAATCGAAGAATTGCAGCTTTTAGAAATATGATAAACGATCTAGCCCTCATGGATGTGGAATGTCATGGCTGTGCTTTCACATGGACAAACAACAGGGAGGGGGCAGAGTTGGTTAAAAAGAGGCTTGACAGAGTACTATGTTCTTTAGAATGGCGAGTTACCTTCCATGATGCTGAAGTCCAGGCTCTTCCAGCCATAGGGTCGGATCATAGTCCCTTAATCCTCAATCTGTATCCTGGAGCAAGACAGAAGACAAAGCAGTTCAGAATGGAAGTCTTCTGGACAGAACATATAGAGTATCAGCCGTTTATCCAGAAAGTATGGGCAGAGGATTCAAGCCTAACAGCCACCTTTTCAGAGAAACTAAGAAGAACATCACAAGCATTAACTAAGTGGAGCAAACAGCACTTCTCAAATGCCTACACAGAGATCAAAGACCTAAAGCAAGCACTAACAGGTCTGATGAATCAAACAGATCAGAATGCAAGTAAGCAGAAAAAGCAGCAACTCATCAGCAAAATAGATTTTCTCAGAAAACAAGAAGAACAATTCTGGGGAATGAGATCACGCATTAAATGGCTCAAGTGGGGGGACCAGAATACACGGTTTTTTCATGCCACAACAGTCAATAGAAGAAAACAAAACCGTATTTCAATGCTGCAATTAGAGGAAAACAGGTGGTCTAGAGAACCCATGATGATAAAGGCACACATTAAAGCCTACTATGAGAACCTATACAGAACAGATGGTCAAAGATATTACCAGCCTATCCTGAACCAATGCCCGTCCCCTATAACTGACCATATAAACGAAAATCTGGTGACAGTTCCTACGGTAGAAGAGATCCACGCAGCAGTGTTTCAATTAGGAGCCTATAAGGCTCCTGGCCCCGACGGTTTCAATGGAATGTTCTACCAACAATCATGGGAGACCATAAAACCTGACTTGCTGCAACTAGTACAAGAATTCTTCCAGACAAGACTCCTTGACCCCCGAATAAACCAGACCCACCTTGTGCTGATCCCCAAAGTAAAAAATCCTGAAAATATCAGCCAATTTAGACCCATCAGTCTGTGCAACTTTAGCTACAAAGTTATCTCAAAAATTTTAGCTAATAGACTGAAAAGATGGCTGCCACTTATCATTGAACCAGAGCAGGGGGCTTTTGTCCCAGGGAGGCAAATCCAGGACAATATATTCATTGTACAGGAGGTACTGCATCACCTACGCAAAACAACAAGGAGGAAAAAGAATCAGGCCATCTTGAAGTTGGATATGCAGAAAGCATATGACAAGGTAGAATGGGATTTTGTGAGGGATCTTATGCTGCACATGGGGTTTCATGTTAAATGGGTTTCGTTAATTATGCAATGCATCTCAACAGTCACCTACAGTGTAAAAGTTAATGGAGAACCTACCTCATTCTTCCATCCCTCGCGAGGTCTGAGACAAGGTGATCCACTTTCACCTTATATCTTCATTCTAATGTCCAATGTGCTCACCTGGATGATGAACAAAGCATTAGTAGAAGGCACACTCACAGGAATACAACTTAACAGAAATTGCCCTAAGCTATCACATTTAATGTTTGCTGATGATGTCATATTCTTTCTGGATGGAACAATATCAGAATGTCAGAATGTAGCCCAAATTCTAAATCAATATTGTTATGCTACGGGTCAAAAAATCAACTTAAATAAGTCAGGAGTCTCTTTCAATGTTAGCTGTCCAGCAATACTACAACAGAATCTAGCCACAGAACTGAGAGTCCCTATCCAACAGAGAACCGGAAAGTATCTGGGAATACCTACTGAATGGGGACAATCCAAAAAGGAGCTGTTTGCATGGATCCTGGCCAGAGTAAATTCAAAGTTAGCAGGTTGGAAAGAAAAATTATTGACAAAGGCAGGCAAGGAAGTGTTAATCAAAAGCGTGGTACAAGCGTTACCTACCTATGCCATGTCCATCTTCAAGCTGCCAGTATCAATCTGCAAAGCCATAGAACAACGCATAGCATCATTCTGGTGGCAAAATGGTGATGCAAAAAGAGGTTTGCACTGGAAAAACTGGGAGACTTTGAAAACCCGAAAGGATGCAGGAGGGTTAGGTTTCAAGGACTTTCTAACCTTCAATAGAGCCATGCTCGGAAAGCAACTTTGGAGATTAGCCACTTCCCCCTCAGCTCTATGGAGCAGAGTGCTAAAAGGACTTTATTTCCCCAATGGGGATGTTTGGACAGCTTCGAAGGGTCATCGTCCATCATGGGGTTGGCACAGCTTGATGATTGGCAGAGACACCATAAAGGATAACATAAAATGGTCAGTAGGTGATGGAGAAACTATTCGTATCAGAGAAGACAGATGGCTAACGCAAGGGGTAATAGGAGGACAACCACATCAGACAGAGCCAAAAATGGTTTCCGGACTGATAGATGCAGAGAACAGAGTATGGAAACAACAGCTAATTCTTCAATTGTATGATGAATCAATTGCAAATGAAATATTAGCAATCCCTATATGTCAGCAATCACAGTCAGACACACTAGTATGGACTGGCAACAAAACAGGGGAATACTCTGTCAAGAGCGGATATAATCGAGCACGGGAAACAACAGAAACACCAGGACAGAACAGACCCTCTTGCTCTTATCAACCACCGCGTACCCTATGGACTCAAATTTGGAGCCTGCATGTGCCACCGAAAGTCCGATCTTTTCTCTGGAGTCTCTGTCAGAATGCCCTTCCCACGAGGGAAAACCTACATAAAAGAAAAATGGTTACGGATCCATTATGCCCTTTCTGTTGGTCGAATATTGAAACGACAGAACACATGTTCTTTCTTTGCAAGTGGACGAAGAGAGTATGGGAAGAACAAATATTTGAGAAGATAAAACCAGATGGAAGTCTCAGGAGAACAGATCAGTGGATTGCCAACGCCTTCCATCGAAATCAGAGCTTACCCGACCGCGAACTCACGGGAATGGTTTTGTGGCACATCTGGAAGGCGCGAAACAACTGGATATTCCGATCCAAAGAACCTAGACCCGCAGATCTGGTGAGCACAGCCAGGGAACAAAACGAGTTCTTCAGTCGAGGAAAAACAGAGAGAAGCAAAAAATCAACAGATCTCGCAAAACCTGACCGGTGGAGGCCTCCGGAAGGGGATGGGCTGAAAATAAACGTCGACGCGGCATGGTGCTCTGGCGAATTTCTCGGATCTGCTGCGGGTATTGTTCGCGATCGGCAAGGAAGACTACTCGAGGGGTTCGCTGCAACAATTAGGGTTTCCTCGGCAAGTGAAGCGGAAGCCAAAGCAATACTACTTGGGATCTCCTATACGCACGAACTCAAGTCTTCTCACGTGAAAGTCTTCGGCACAGGAACAGGAAAGTGTATTATTGAGAGCGACAGTTCATCCGTCGTGGACATGGTCTTGGGCCGGGCTCAACCAGCTTGGAATCTAAAGGAGATTGTGCAGAGGTGCCGAGCTGGGCTTAGAAGAAATAAAGCTATTTCGGTGACATATTGCCCCCGCCAAATGAATGAAGCTGCGAACTGGATAGCAAGGCAACACCGCAATCGGTCTCTTCCACGTAATTGGCTGCTTTCCCCACCTTTTCCACTATGGAACTTTTTATGTGCAGATATTTCCACATCTGCATCTTGTAAGTCTCCTCTATAATTAAGCAATATAATCCTATCTTTTGACCAAAAAAAAAAAAACCTATTGAAAATATTCCCACTTTAAAGGTCATGCTGTCATTAATATGTTATCTCAATCTATAATTACCAATGCATAACGTTATAATTCGCAATAATTAAAATGATTGTCAAATAATTGCAAATTCATACTAGTTATGACCAACTCAACTTATTTATGGAGGATCTTAAAATTAGTCTCTTTTCTTTACAGAAAATGGTAGAAAAACAGGAAAACAATTTTTCATAATCAATCTCATCCAATAATGATTTATCGAAATATAGAATCGATTGCCCTTCTGTTGAGAAGCTTCGATGTGAATTTTATGGTATACCTACTTGGCCCAAAAAGACAAAAAAAGAAAGAAAAGAAGAGCGAATAAATACCTACTTTTCTAAATTATGTTGGATAAATAAATTAATTCAGATCTATTCACTATGAGCCCAACCGAACCCGCGGTCCAGGTCACACGAAAGCGCGTGGAATCTTCATCCTGCCGACGTAATCGGACAACGGTGCCAGCCGGCAGACCAGCCCAGCTGTACTACCGTGGAATTACACGTGTCGGCATCAGGAGCCTCCACCTCGTCGTCTCTGTAATGCGACGAGCGGATCGCATGCAACAAGAGAGAGAGAGAGGGGGGGGGGATGGGCGGTGGTGATGATGGGACCCACCTGATACAAAGGCTCGTGATTATCGCCCGCTTCTTGTCCACCTTTGAAAAGTCAACTTGCTCTTCTTTCTTTTTTATTTTTTTTTAACGCGCCTTTTTTTGGGTCGGAATTTCTTAAACACGCAAGAATACTAAAGAATCTTGTTGATTAACATGTTTTTAAAATATATAATGACTAATGGAAAGAGCAACGATAGAGACTGAAAACTGGGGCTGACCAATCATAACGAGCGTATTCAGCGAAAAGTTATTATATGAATATATATATATATATATATATATATATATTAAGTTTGAATCTGAATCTAAAAATCATGAATTTTAAGTAGGTCTTACAAGAAATTTAGCGGTGCAGAAACTATTCAGTACATTTAAGAAGTTCATTGATTGATACATCATATATGATACTTATTAGTTGCTTCAATAATCCTTTTTCCAAGTAGGATGGTTCGATTTCATAGCCAATTGCGTAAAATATTTGCTAAAACACTTGGTTAATGAGGTTCCATATATACGAAAGTGATGAAAAAGAAACGCCAAAGCAATTGGAGCGTTATGGGGAGTAAAAAAACGGCTGTGTTTATTTCAATTTGTACCATTTAATATGAATAACTGAAAATATTTTTAGAGGAAAGCTTTTCTAAAAAAATTGGACATGCATGGAGTCTCGATTCACTATCCAATGGACCTTAGCTCTTCGGCTTTTGAAACTTATTGGATCGATTCCTTATTTATATTTTGACCTATGGGTTTGCTTCATGCCATGGGTTTTCTAATGGAAATAGCTAAAAATGCAAAATAACAGCCTAGAGGAATTAAGATATTTCTTCTAATTATGCAGAGGAATAGCAACAGTAAAAAAATCACAATTTTTTGTATTTTCAAAGGGTTATAAAGGTATTATGACGGCCTACGTATTCATGAAAAAATTAATTTTAAACTGGCTGAGTAATGACTCGCTTATTTAAATAATTCTAATATTAAAACGACGATATTGTTATTTATGGGTTCTGGAACCCTTTCCCCCATTTCCCTATTAATTTTTTTCATTACATACACCCTCAGAATTGGAAAAATCTTCCAGTTTGAACCTCACCGAAATTCTTTTTTTAGGACTTGAATTTAGGAGAATATTATTTAAACAGAATTGAGATGAACCTTGTAGGGGTTTAAGGTGTAGATATTTCTCTTACCAGGAGGCGCTAATGCTTTGCGTGCATCTCCCAAGTCCAGCATACTAATACGTCGAAAAAAAAGTCAACTATTGGAATGAGCATTGTCCTTGATTGCGTTAATTTTATGCTTTCGCGTCATTTGCTCTGTCTCCCGCAAAGAAGTAAACGAATGTCAATTTTGGAATTACTTGAATTGGGTATGGGAACAAAAATGCACATTTCTTGTTAGACTCTGATTATTGCGATTGTGCTTGTATCTATTCTAATTATCTCTGTGGAGAGTTAGTGTTACTTTATGTAACATGTTAATTGAAGAGTGTATAAGAGTATTAGCAGTATATGGTTATTGATGTTGAGATTTATTAGCTTCGAATACAAGCAATACGTGTTACGTGATAACTACTTATAAGATTATTATTGGATTCCAGCCTTGTTGGTCTAAGAGAGTTGATGTAAGCTTAATATAAACTGAGCTTAATATAAACTGAACCACTATAACATCTGGGTGGGACAACTTTTGTCTCTTAACTTAAATTTATGTTTGGTTTATAGAAGCATAATGTCTACAATATCATCAAATTGTTGTTGCATCTCTCAATCTGCTCCGGCATCTATCAAAACTTAACTAGAGTTATTTAACGAAAGGATTATTAAGTTTTGTGATTCGACCTTTTCACCTTGTTTTAAGTTACGTTATTAGCCTCAAAATTATTTAGTTATTGCGATGGGCTATTTTTTATTAATAGGAAAGAGTATTATAACATGAATTCAGTTTTCTGCTTTTCATTTTTGGCTTCTATTTTTTTTTAATGTCCTTATTGCTATGGAATTTGGATTCCTAACACGGGACACTTTCTGGTGCGTGCTTTGAACGAATATGATTTCTAATTAATAAATGTCCGCAGGACACTCCGGTGCGTGCATGAGCTAATGTCCTTTTGATTGCGGTATGTTCGATGTGTTTCTACAGGAGGAAAGAAGATGCCGCTTGAAGATGCCTTGATGCGAAGCGTACATACAGACAAAAGTAAGTAAAAAACTGTATTATACAGGTTGGCAAATTGACATTAGAATAATGTAAATAGGAGTGCCTTTCTTACGGCTCAATTCGACAGGGATTAACGTAAACGAAGTTCCTGTCTAATTTGTCGGTTGCTGAAGGTTTATATATATTTGTTAGGGCTAGTTGAAATAGCTGCTATTGAATTGTTTTAGCGATATCTAGAGACGGTGGCAATTTTAAGCGGGAAAATTGCTAACATAAGTATCTTACCCACACTTTTTAGCATCTAGTCATTTTGTAAAACATTTAAGCCAATTTTCTTCTATTCAATAAAATTTCTTCACGGTTAAATATATATATATTTGTATCACATCTGAAGAAATATTCGACCACTATTATGAAGAAACCTTTCTAATCAGTGAAATCTTATTGATGTTTTTGTAGAGATTTCAACCCCTTGATTAAAATAATGTTATGCAACTTTCTATTAAAAAAGAAAAAGGAAAGAAAACTGACGAGAAATATTCACATGCTCCAGGTGCTAATGTCCAGGAGTCAATGACAAAAACATATTACCCAAACGCAAGATGACAAAACCATAGCAGTCAGATTGGATTTCGTTCATAGATATCTATAGCACGCTTAATATTCAAATAAGGAAAGTTTATTCTCAAACTTCAATCTGATTTTTTTCGAAAATCAACACTTATAAACTAATACAAAAAAAAAAAAGGCCAATAATTGATGGCAAGCATTAGTCAAGGCGTCTTTTGTCTTTCTTATAAAGAGAAGACTGATGACATTTGCTTTACGGGCATATAAATCCCATCTAGGTCACATCTTCCACCTAAAACACTAATAAAAAATCTCCCCAAAAACATGAGCAAAACTTCTGCCGACTTTTTACAATAAAAGTCGCATAAAACCAAAGTTTACCGGCCATCTATCTAACAAGAATCCAATAGAATCATTTGTGGTTGTTGTCATCTGAAATTGGACCTGCTACTGAAAAATTGGGATTTTTTTAATAAATATTTGCAGCACGCTTAATATTCAAATACAAAAAGTTTATTATTTTCAATCTTCAATCTGATTGTTTTTAATCAACAATTATACATTAATACAAAAAAAAGGCCAAGATTAGATGGCAAGCATTAGTCAAGGCATCTTCTTTCTTTATTATAAAGAGAAGACGTCACTGATGACGTATGATTCACGGGCATATTAATCCCATCCCTATCATATGTTCCACCAAAAACACCGTTGAAAAATCTCCCCCTAAAATAAGAGCAATAATTTCACCAACTTCTGATAATAAAAGTCGCATAAAACCAAAGTATACCGGCCATCTATCTAGCAGGAATCCAATTAGAATCATTTGTGGTTGTTGTCATCTAAAATGGACCGTCCACCGAATGACTTGGATCTTTTTAATAAACATCTGTAGCACACTTAATATTCAAATAAGGTTTATTATTTACAATCTTCAATCTGATTTTTTTGAAAAATCAACACTTATAAATTAATACAAAAAAAAAAGAAAAAAAGAAGAAGCCAAGAATAGATGGCAAGCATTAGTTAAGGTGTCTTCTTTCTTTCTTATAAAGAGAAGACATCACTGATGACATATGATTTACAGGCATATGAATCCCATCCCTGTTACATCTTCCACCAAAGACACCCTTAAAAAATCTCCTGCTAAAATAAGAGCAAAAAAATTTCACGGACTTCTCATAATAAAAGTCGCATGAAATTAAAGTTGACCAGCTATTATCTAGTTGGAACCCAATTAATAATAATAATAATAATAATAATAATAATAATAATAATAATAATAATAATAATAATAATAATAATAATAATAATAATAAATGATAGTTTCGACGGCTTAATAGTTGTTGTCTTCTGAGATTGGACTGTCCATCGAATAATTTGCACCATCTTCACCAAAAACTTGGTAGTCATGTTGCATGGTTTTGTTGGCTGCATCAGGTTTAGTAAATGGTTTGATTTTCTTATATTAAATTCTATGAATGGGAATCCAATTACAATATTATGTACGCACTCTTTGTGTCCTCGCAGTCAAATGGGTTATTTGACAAAAGAAAAATAGTTTGTAGCAGTATCTCATGTCTGGAAATAATAACATTAGTCGAACGTGAAGTATCTTTATCATTAGTTACTAGCAATATCCAGATTGGGCTATATGTCGGACTTAGCCTGTTCTCCGTATCATGAGAAAACCTTTGTGATTTCGAAACAGGCCTCCAAGGGCTCAACTGGGCCGGGCCGGGCCGGATTTTACGACTATATTACCTTGTCAAACAACGCCCGTAAGTGCTCCCTTCGGGCACATGTAGGAGTGGTGGATTAATTATTGAAATGTAATTGGGAAAAAAACAATGCGATATCATCCTCATTCACTTTAAATTAGAAAAGTATGTTAAGGAGCTATTTGAATCGGCGTCTTACAATCAGCTGGTTAAGTGTCGAGAAGATGGACTAGCTCGAGCTCGATCGAGCCATTTGCCATCACCATGCAAGCTTCAAACGCTCGGCCGGATTACTCAACCAAATCATTGGTCATTACCACCTGAAATCCACCCCTTTTTGCGCGCCATTTCTTTTTTAACTTAGGATGATTGAATATCAAACTCAATTGTATATGATCATTCTCTAGTCAAGCGGCGAACGTCAATGTTTGATCCGGCCATTCCTCGTATGTGCAATGCAAACGAATTCGGCTTGCTGCAGTACTTCAAGTGTTTGGCTCTGAATCTGAAGAGCGTGGAGATTGCCTAGTCCCTAGCTCGTTCTTTTGATGACGGCGGATGTTAGCTCACCTTGTCAATCCTGCTTTTACCAAATGATGCACTCCTGCTGGAGAAGATGGTCATTAACGTCAAGAGTAATGGAAGATGCCAATTGAAATCTTTCGAGTCTTTGCCACAGCTGGCTCTACCCTACCAAGTTGTTTTTGAAAAAGCTAGGTTGTCTTTAACTATTGTTAAAAGCAAGTTCTTGCTAGCAGCATCAAAGAGTTAAAACAACTTAAGAAGAACCCCAATGAGACTGTCCTAGGTGAGGAATGTACTGAATCCTAGTTCCTATTAAGTCTACTAGTCCTTCACATGGGGCTTCTCTGCTCAGATCACAAAGATAAGAAGTCAAATGAGCACCATTTTGAAGTTTTTACCAAAATAAAAGTTATATTGTAACCTGCAATGAACTATGAAGAAATTTGAAGCCAACTTTATTTCCCAAGCATCCTCGGAAGCTAGAGAATATCTTTACAAAAGAAGACTGCACCAATGACATCAAACCTTTCAAAAACTGGAAGGAGAGCCTCCGAATTTAGTGTTATTATTGCTGGACTAAGTCTTGGCTTCTAGTAGTGCGAATTTTTGGACTTCTATTGAAAAACTGACTAGGGCTTGCTCATGTTGAAAAACTGAGTAGATCTGGTCAATTGACGAATCAAATCAATAAATTGAGTGTTTTTCCCCCTCAAATTGAGCCACGCCGATCAATTTGGAATTTTGAAGAAGGCCTAGTCTATACATGAACTATGCTCTCTCTCTCTCTCTCTCTCTCTCTCTCCCCCTCCTTTGCAATCATTAACAAACATATATCGTTTGCCTTGAGATTGGTTTTTTGCTTGATATTAGGAGGCATATAATCCATCTAACATTGTTTATTTTGATTGTGGTTGATATGAGGTTTGATGCCATTAAAAATCCCAAACTGTTACCTCATGTCACATTTATTTCGACTATTATTAAATTGAACTTGCATATAAAGTACTGAGATATAGCTTTAAATGATATGAACAAACAAGAGGATTAGGTTACTGTAAGCCACTACCGAAAGCGGTAATCTAATAGATTATCAGTACAAAGGCAAAAGGGCTATCATCAAGTACTTGCATTTTATCGAGGTTTAGTTTGTGAGATACAACATCAATTTGGACATGAAAGATTGAAGAGTGGATGTATCATAATGACCTATAAGGATATTCAATGTGCTGAACATTCAATATCCAATGCTAATTATACACGAAAAGATATATTCTATTAATTGTGATTGTGCAAAATGAGCCTCATTTAATATATTTTATCCAATTCGCCATATAGTAGCAAAAGTAAGTTTTATAAGCTCTAAACGGCCATAAATAGTAAGTTTACCCAAAGGTGTTTGGTGTGATAGACAAATTGTCTTCTAGACATTTCCTATCAATAGTAAAGCTTCTCTAGTAATATTTGTTTTACTAGCCTTCTCTTGTTTTCTCGATCCTCAAAAACTTTTAATTGCAATTTCTCCAAGACGAGCTTGCGTAAAATGGCTCATGGAATTAAAAATTTACATGAGGTTTGCCCCGACAGTGGACCTCATAACAATCATTTGTTTTGTTGGTAATATTAGTATCTCATCTTATTATTAATGTTTGACATCAGTGTTTCTGCACTTGCATCAAGTAAAAATATATATTATTTTCTGGGAAGAGAGGGCGAAGAATACATTGAAAACGAGAATATTTGGAAGGGCAATAAATAAAGGAGGATTGAATTTTATAGTAAACTCAGCTAAAGTTCACAAAAAGCTATCATTATGACAAATAATAAACATAAGAAAAGAAATATCTCGTGCGCACATGTTACATTCATACGTTCTCTTTCCTCGAGATTGGCAATAATTCCAAAAGAAAGAATAATACAATTAAACAATTTTAGATTCCTTAATGTTGGTACATCATTAAGTTAAAAGGCTACACGATACTCTTTATTAAGGGTACGGAATCCATTAACGATATTGCAAACATAATCTCATGACCTTAAACCCACCATTTATATGAGGATTCCAAATCTCTAAGTTTGGAATATAGCCTATGATCTTTATTACAACCTTAAAACCATATATCTGGCTAGTCATGTTCAACATAGGAATGTAGTTTGTACATCGGATCGGATGCATCACTTAACAATGACCTATGGAGGAGTGAGTCAATCTCGAGCGAGAGATTTCAATATTCAAATGCAGAGTTCGTTAGCCAAGCACACTGCCCGAACCATTGAACCTGAAGTATAGATAATCCCAACCAAATATTTGGTTTTCTTACACATGAAAATAATGAACATATACAGATGAAGCAAAAGCTTGGCACTATCAAGCAAGTCTCAAGGCTTACGGCAATACCATGAAGGCGGTTACCACCAGATAGAAGCCATGACTCGCCATCTTTTGGTCAATTCTATCTAAATCAATAGATAAATTGTTACCTTTTACTCCACTTTTTCCTTCAACAAATGCCCGCCTAGCAGAAGAGGCACATGGCAGGTATAGGTTAGGACTTCTCGAAGAAGGGTGGAGTCAAAAAGCTGGGAACAAATCCTTACCTAAGAAATGAGGCAAGCTACTGGTTATGAGGTATTTCCTCAGCAAAAGGAGGCAGAGTCCGTGTGGCATCTCTCCTTCATTGTTCCTAGACAAGAATGGTTTGGACAATTTCCTATACTTGCACCATGTTATCTTCGGTTCTCAGAGGTTTTATTAAGCAAGAACTTTGGGCATGGCAGGGCAATTGTTTAGAGCATAACAAGTAGGATTAACTCAATTCCCATGTCTTTTGGCTGATTTGGAAGGAGTGGAACAAGAGAGCTTCTGATGGAGAGAAATGAACCATTCTATTATATTGAAATTTGGCTTAAAGTTGCACACTTTTGGTATAGTGCAAACTTGCATATGGATGTAAATGCCTTGGTTGATTAGTCAATGATTTATTTGGCATTCCAATTACCCTTTATTCCTACACTTGTTATCTAATCATATAGTTTCAAGTACCAACATCAACATCTCATATATGATTTTGTACTAATTAGTATAACCATCATCCACGTGGGAAAAAACACTATTAACTCATAGTTGTAATTCCTTATGCAAATAACACCATTGTGACAAAAAGGTGCCGCTACTACCAAAAGTCAAGATAAAAAAAGTTCAAGAGAAACTTTGGTCCGAAGAGCTACCAACACACTGCCAAGAAAGGAACAATATAGGGACTAAGAGTAGTATTTGAAGAGGAAAAATGCGAGTATAATGCATAAGTAGGTCACAAACATCAAACATGAATCTATTCGGCATGCAACTTGGTAAAACCAATTTTAATACTAGGACTTAACATCCTCAGCATTATTCTGCCAAAAAAGAGGTGGTATATCAAAAATCGTGATCTAAAGATATGATAAAAAAGTAAAATATAAAATAATCAATTCTCACATCTTAAGTACCAAACAAATGATTGCGAACAGAGGCTCTCATAACCATGGTTAAGCATCACAAATTAAATCCATCTAGGCTCAATTCACTGTCATTCGAGCACCCACCAGTTAGTTTTCTGAGCATTTTCTTCAGATAATTGAGTTTTCAATCTTAGCCTTGGCTTGTTGACAGTATATATAACACGGGAAAGAAGAGTTTCACTACATTGAGTTCAATGAGTGGAATTTGGTAATATAAATAAGTCTAACTTCCCCAAGGCACTAACTGTGACATCCAGATTTTCGGGTTCTAATTCCGACTTGATAAATAGGGCCATTTTCGTTCAGTTGAAGTCGGGGATTGTGAAATTGAGGAGTATGAGGGATTCTAGGATAAAGAAAATAATCAATTTGATAAGTGAGACATCAATTGATTTTATGAGAGTCATTTGAGAGAAATTCAAGAGGGATATTCGATGCAAAAATGCAATAGGAGAATCAAGAACTCTAATATGAAATTCTTTTGGGAATCTATGAGCTTATTCAAAAGAAATTGAAATAAGAATTTTCTATTTGAGGAAATTCTTTTCTTTTGAATTTATTCTCATTTCCCCTTTCCCTATTTGGCCACACACCTTTTCACCCTTTCTTTTTCTTTCCTTCTTTCTTTCTTTCTTTTCTCTCTCTCTCTCTCTCTCTCTCTCTCTCTCTCTCTCTCTTTCTTTTCCCTCGTGCGCAGCCCCCCTAACCGGACACCATGCTGTCTTCAACTTTGCTTCTCTTTTTTCCTTTTCTACTTTTTGACTTTTCAACACTTATCTTCTCTCTCTTGTCCTCTTCTCTCTCTCTGAAACCTCACTCCCTCGAAGCTCTCTCTCCCTCACCTTTCGAAGAAGACAGAAAACAGAAGCAGAATAGCAGTGCCAAGAGAGGGAGATCGGAATAGCTCGCCGTCGCACCGGAGCTGCTGCGTTGCCGCCCGCGCGTCACTCGTGCACCACTACCGTCGTGTGTCTCTGCCCCCTTCTCGACGCCATCCCTACTGCAGCCGCGTTCTAGCAGCTCCCCCGAACAGCTTAGGCCATCGCCGGAGCTCCCTCCAACGCCGTTCATCGCCGCTTGGACCCGTGGCCGACCCCTGCTGCCTCCGCCACCTTTGTCTCGCCATTTTAGCCACCAAAGCTGCTTCAACCAGCCAAGAACAACAGCAAACAGAGAGTGCAAAATGGGTATGGCAGCAACTATTTGACCCGTTTTGGCCATCTTTCCGAGCCCGGATGCTCGGCCCGCTTTGAGGAAAGTCAATCATCGCGTCGAGCCCGTCGTTTTGAGTGAGTTTTACTCACTAATGCCTTCTTAATGTGCTAATTATACTTAAAGGTTGATTAGTATTAATTAAGTGTAATTAGGTGATTAGATTAGAATTGATTAGTGATTATTAGTTAAGTGCTTTGCATATTAGTTGTGTGATTAGTGTAATTAGATAGGGAATTGCCTATAGTATTTTTTGGATGCTTCTTGGGATTTTTCCCGTCCCTTATCGGGTGTTAATTAAGCAAAGTGGGCCTAGGTGGAACTTTTAGGAATTAAATATTAATTTTAAAAATTAATTAATTAATTATTTATTTATTTATTTATTTATTTATTTTCCGGAAATTCAAGTGGGATGGCCAGTGACCCGGATTTTATGCTGATGATCGTGGTGTAGACCATTTATTTAATTGAATTTTATATCGTGCCAAATTGAATTTATTGTATTTATTTATTTAATTTTCGAAATTAATTATTTAATTATTTATTTTCCGGAAATTCAACTGGGATGGTCGGTGACCGGAATTTCATGCTGATTGTCGTGGAGTAGTCCGTTTATTTATTTGACCTTTAATTCGTGTCGAATTGATTTAATTATGAATTTTTTAGGATTTATTCCTATTGGGTTGATTGTTAATTATTTGATTGATAAATCGTTGGGTATAGGCATGTGGGCCCGGGCATCATAAAAAGGGCACGTGGGCTCGGTAATTTGATGCATCACTTTGGTGAACTAGTACCTAAGAGAAGGCACGTGGGCCTAGAGACTTAAGTATGGCATCATAGAAGAGACACGTTGGCTCGGTGATTTGATGCATCACTTTGGCTGACTTGGCGCCTAAAAGAAGGCATGTGGGCCTGGGCATCGTAGAAAGGGCACGTGGGCTTGGTTATTTGATGCATCACTTTGGCTGACTTGGCGCCTAAGAGAAGGCACGTGGGCCTGGGTATTGTAAAAAGGGCACGTGGGCTTGATGATTTGATACATCACTTTAGTGAACTAGTACCTAAGAGAAGGCACGTGGGCCCAGAGACTTAAGTATGGCATCATAGAAGAGACATGTGGGCTTGGTGATTTGATGCATTACTTTGGTGAACTAGTGCCTAAGAGAATGCACGTGTGCTCGACATCTTGATATGCATTGTGGGAATTGCATGGTCTGTTTGATATGCAATCGACTAAGTCGATTAATCATTGCTTTGATCTAATGTTGTGAACTGATTGATTGAATGGGAATGACCATGAATGGTCTTGTTGGCGTGTGATCAACTAGATCGATTTGATCGATGCTTTGATCTGTGATGTGATTGCTTGGGTGCCTATTTAATATGTGCTAATATGCAGGTGGCATATGAGGCCAAGGTAAGTCTTCTGATTCATGTTGTGCATAGGCAGCCCTAAGGTGTATTAGTTTACTAATCGGGTCTTAGGGGATAGAACTTGCTGAGACATAGTCTCATCTCGGTTGTGGGATTATATTTCAGGCCCCTAGATTTTCCGAAGACGAGCCGACATTTGAAGTCAAAGATGAGCAAGAAGAAGGAAATGAAGAGCTTGAAGAAATTGAGCCTAGTGGCGAAAGACCTGAGGAGGATTGGGATGATGATCCTAAACATGGTCCTATCCTCTTTTGTGAACCCTGTACATGTGTAGTTGTAAATTTCAATAAGTAAAATTATGGCCTACTTTTCTATCATATTATTTTATTGTCTGGGGATTTATAACTACTTCCGCATGTGCATATATAAATGAAAGGGTTGGCGATACATAGTCTTGGGATATTGCATTTTAAATTCGACTAAAAGTAAGGGATGTGCGCGTGCCTGAGAATCAGGGCGTGACAACCTCTTTTTGTGGTATCAGAGCAATGGTTAGATATTGGAGTGATAATGTGTGATGATCTATGGGATAGTAGTAGGAAAGGCCTTTAAATTTATGACTGGCGTATGTCTTTGATGGCTGATTGGTAGAATTGTTTGTTGTGTGTGAATCGCTTGCTTTTAATCTTGTGGTTTCGAAAGGTAGAGTGTTGACTCTAGCTAGCTCGAGCGTAAGAGTGCCATCGCAGGTCGGTACCAGTGTGGTAGCATTGAATGATCCTAAGTCCGATAAGATCGATCTGATGTAAGTATTCCTTGGGATCTTGATGAGTTAGTAAGATCAGAATCAAGCTATTGTTGTTGCTATCTTTACTGAGGTCCAACCTGGAAGGTTGATCAGGGAATAGATTTCAGTATCTAAGTCAAGATTCAGCGCAAGCAGACTTGGGAATCGGTCAGGGAAAAGACTGATGTTGAAGGAAGAGTATTCTACTTCACCCAATAGGAATGATGGAATAGTCAGGTCAACATTCAGAGAAATGGAACATGTTGTTCCAGGAGAGATGGTATAAATCAGTCTCGTGTATTTTGAGGACAGGAAATTGTGGTAAGTGTCGCCAGCATAGATAGTGATTTATGGGGTATTCGCATAAGTAGATGGAATTTCGACAACGGTTACTGCTGTCACCGTCGATAGGACAGATCAAAAGAAGTGTGCCATAGAACGCACTATGGAATTTTAGTTGTTTGTTAAGGTCGTAGGAAAATAACCACTTACTAGAGTTGTACTTGCTTGGCTATTGGTGTATGACTTATTCGTCAAGTGTGGAAAGAATTGCTCATGGAGCATCTTGTGGTAATAGATCATGGCCATGGAGTAATTCAACTTAGTCCATGAGACATGAAGGTGTCGAGTTTATTGGGGGTCGAAATGAATCTTCGATTTCTTTAATCTCGTCGATTGAAGATAACTCACTTGTTTGATGGAGATTGCCGAGGTTACTTGGTGATGGTTATAGTTAAGACAGATTGGAGAATTGAAGATAGAAGACATCTCAGTGGCCTAAGAATTTCTAGATGTGTTGTCATAAGAATTGTCAAATCGTTACCAGAGAAAGAGATAGAAATTACGATTGAGCTAGCATCCAGAACAGAACCATTCTCTAAAATTTTTTACCGGTTGTTGTTGTCTAAATCAATAGAACCAATGGTACAAATGTGAGGATTGATGAATAATGAAGTCATGCATATTAGTGCATTGCCTAGGAGAAACATCAGCCTCATAGTGAGAAAGAAAGAAAGATGGTTCGTTGCAGTTATGCATCAACCATGGTCAACTCAATTAGGTGATAATCAATAATAAGTGTTCATTACCGAAGATCAATGAATGGTGTGATTTGTTATAAAGAGTGTTGATGTCTTCAAGGATCAACTTGAGGACATGTTATAGTCAGTTGAGAACCATGAAGGAGGTTATACTGAAGATAACATTTTGCACTTAATTTAGCCCTTGTGAGAATAATGTAAAGTCATTTGATTTGACGAACGCTCCAGCTGCTGTCATAGATTTGACGAACCAAGTGTTCAAAGATTATCTAGATCAATGGTGATCGTGTGGTGTAGAGACATTCTAGGGTATTCATTAAGTGTTGAGGATCATGAGAGCCCCTAAGAATGATTATGTGATTACGGGTAAAGGAATCTTCATGGACCCAGCCAAGATCGAATTAGTTGTTAATGGACTGAAACCGACATCAATGTCAGAGATCAGAAGCCGTGAGGATTGGATAGATTACTACAGAAGGTTCATAAAAGAATTTTCAGCATCACTATCATCATGGACTTAACCTCTTAAGAAAGAAGAGAAATTCGTCGGCATAGACAAGTACGAGGCTAGTTTCCAGAGTTTAATGATGTATCTTGCAGAGGACTGGATACGCATTGATGCAACATAAGAAGATTGTGCATACACATCCTGCCAGTTGAGATCTCAGGAGTTAAATTACCAACGCATGACTTCGGACTCATAGCATCAAAAATTTGCTTTAAAGATTTAAAGTCATCAATGAGATGAAGAAAGATTCCAGATCCTCATCGACTATTAAAGTCTCAAGTGTTATTCTCTCAGAAGGAGTTGAATATGAGATGGTGTCGTGAATCAGAATTTTGGCAGAATTATAATGGTGTTATCTAGTGTTACCCTGGGAGAACAAAAGAAGCCACTGATGCGTTGAGTCGAGAGTCTACAATGGTGCCCAGACTGACTAAAGTATAGACTTTACTTAAAAAAGAAAAAAGGGTTTGAAATTCGGTCTTCAAATTTGAGGTAGGCTACCTTTTGAAATTTATAGCCATTCTCAAAATTAAACCAAATGTTCAAGTTGGAATCGGCACCTAGTGGATAGACAGAGATGTTCAGAAGATCTTATAAGAGGATACTAGTAAGAAATAATCGGACTTTAAGATTTCTGAGGATGGAACGTTCGGGTTCCATGAGTGATTGAATACACTTGACAGTGTAACACTTAGGGAAAAGATTTTGTCAAAAGTTCACTAAAGTATCGCAGTTTTGACCAGATGGTGCAAGTAAGTCAGAACCGACGTCAGCTAGATTGGTAAGCTAATATGAAGATAGATACCGCCGGGCCGTTTTCGAAGGATGATGATAATATCCTGAGTTAATACGAGTTTTACTTTCCTTATGACCAAACAAAGTTAGATACCGCTGAAACAAATGTGAGTGCACATGAACAACCTTAATATAATCGTAATATCAAGTCCAATCACCACCACATAAACTAGAACAGAATCTAGAATTCCACTCGCATCACCTTCGTTCACTCTTGGTTTTTCCTTTAAAATGCCAACTCCTCAGTTCGACATCATGTTCTCGTTTAAGACTTCCAAGCACATCACATGCTGAATAGAAAGAGGAGAGAGCTTACTCGATTCGAAGCAATTACCTTCGAGTCCCACGAATCCTTGGTTGGATTCCACTCCCACCATCACCTGCCAATCGGAAGAAATCGAGCCAAAACGTCACAAAACCGAATCGGAAAACAATCGAATCGCCACCGCCCGTTAGGAAGTCCTAGACAGAACGCCCGAACGGGAGCTGAACAAGAGAAGCCAAAGCGGTTCGTCAGAACTTGAAGCTGAATCAGAAGCATGCGCCGGCTACCCCTCCTTCGCCGGTCGCAAAAATACGTCATCGTCTATCTTACTTTCATTCATTTTTTTTTTTTACATTTCTTATACCTGATATGATCATTTGACTAATTGCTCTACAGATTATCCAGAAATAAAATCGCAAATATTCTCAAAATGAACAAAAGAAAAGAAAAGAAAAAAACTCCAGCACAGAACAGCACATCAACACGAAAAAGAAAATGAAAAAAAGAAAGAGAAAATTTGTAATAAACACAAAATCCTCGCATAGTCGCTTAATAAGCGTTTAGGCATTTCTCTTACGAAATCCTATTGCTTTTTACAATTTTATTTTTTTTGTTGGTTGTGAACAAGAACTTTGATTATGCGGGTTCTGCTGTTGTAGGCAAAAATGATGCAATCTTGCACGCTAACATGCGTCATCGCTTATTTAAAAAAAGAAGAGGGAAATTTATAAGTTCAGCAAGGATTGAGTAGTCTATCCATTCATGTCATGATCTTCAGACCGCATATAGCCCATGCTTGTATGTTGAGATCATACGAAATTTGCAACAGATCAAATTGTTATGCTTTTATCTACCGGCGAGTGGGATACACATCTATCACTCTCGATTTCTGATTGAAAAGGTAAAGCCAAAGATCAATTCTAAAATAGTGATCTGTATTGAATTGCTAGCCGCAATCCTTGCAGAAAGAACAGGATTTGAAAAAATATTTTTCAAAAATTAATCACTTAAACGGGTATAAAAACGCGAGTGCGAAAAATTCTCGTTCTACACGAAAATGTTTGAATAATTGAGACATATTTAATTAATCGATTATTTAACAATACAAGTGATAATTTTTAAGAAGGTATTTTCTAAATCACTTTTTTTTTTTTTACAGAACAAAAAATATCTTGATTTACGTCATTTTATAAATAACGTCATATGTGGCATTATGCTCAGGATTGTCTGAGAAACGGTATCATTTAATTTGGGTCCATATGTTCATCGGTAATCTCGTTGCACGCCCCCCAGCAGAATGAAGTGGCTTCACTCTGTTCCAACAGAGCTGGTACAGAAGCATCGGAGGGCTCATGGGACATCACATTGATGCGAATGTAATTTGTCAAAAAGGAATGTGATAATCCATCCTCATTTACTTTTGAATTAAAAAACATATGCTAATGAATTCAAATCAACATTTCACGAGAGCGAACATTCACGCTTGCTCGAATGTCAAGATGACTGGCCATGCTTGAACCTGACCAAGCCATTTGCCATCACCACCCAAGCTCCAAACATTCAGCCGGATAGAAATACTCTTAACTGCATCATTTGCCATCATCGCCCGAAACCGAATCCCTTCCCGAACACCATTTTTTATTTATTTTCCAATTTGTGATGATTGGGTATTGAATTCAAACATACACAATCATTCTCTAGCGTAGTGGCAAACATCATTTGTGTTATGCTTAATCCTCATCACCACTTCGGATGGATCACTAAAGTCTAGTTACCAATATATGTGCAGGCCATGTCTGATCCAGCCACCCTCATGTCTACAATGCAGAGGAATTTTGCCCTCTGCAGAACTCTGCACTTGAAAGAAGAAGAAGGTGACGGATGTAAGCTCGCCTTGCCAATGCTGCTTTTACCAGGGATGCACTCCTGCTGGAGAAGGTCATAAACGTCAAGAGCAACGGAAGACACCAATCGAAATCTCTCGTGTCCTTGCCACGATTGGTTCTACCCTAGATGTAATCTTTCCGGTAAAGTCTCACCACAAGCTGCTCAATAGGGAGATTGTTAGTGGTAGAACGGATTTTCCATGAGAAGCCATTTGGAAAGTGAAGGTCTGATTAGAGTTTCTCTTTTTGATTGGGAAGCAACTTGGGAACGAATCCTCACTTCAGATAACCTAAAAAAAAGAGGCCAAAACACTGGTTATGAGGCGTTTCCTCCGGAAGGAGGCAGAATCCCCGTGGCATCTCCTCCTTCACCGTTCATGGACATTGCATATTTTTATTGAGCGCAAAAACACTCCATGAACTCACAGTTGTATGACCAAATAGCAAAAAAGAACTCACAGTTGCAGTTCCTTTTATGAGTAAGTTTATAGCGACAAAAGGGTGCCTTTACAGCCTAAACTCAAGATCTAAAAAGTTCAAGAGAAACTTTGGATCCAAAGGGATACCAACACATTCCCAAAATAGAACAATACTATGGATACAAAGACTAGCATACAAAACTCGTTTGTGGTAAAATCCAAGTATTTAGGCAAGTAGATCACCGACACCTAATACAGATCTATATTGCATGACTTAGTAAACCATTTTCATTTACTAGGACTGAACATCTTTAACGTTACTCTGCCAAAAAATGGTCTTTAGCTTAAAATTGGAAAAATAGTTGGTTAAAAAAAATTAACGAATTCCCACATCTAAGTACGTTAACAAATTGTTGCGGATGGAAGCTCTCATAACCAAGGTTAAGCATCACAAATGAGATCAATGTTGGCTCAATTCACTATCATTTGAGCACCCGCCAGTTACTTTACCTGTTTAACATCAGGATGCTCTGAAAGATACGGCAGGTCTCAAGATGTGCAAAACATAACTTACTATAACTGTTCTCTGTGATACTTAATAATTTGTCAAAGAGAAAGGCCAAATGCAAAGGTAATAAGGTGCACCTGTAGATGATCGAGGACAACCAGCTGAAGTTCTTTTCTAGCACAACAACTAACTATTGATACATGCTTCACACCGTATCATTGAACAAACCAGCTGACTAAGATTATTAAACCAACAAAAAGAACCGAAGTCCAAAAGTGACATTGGAGCTTCAAAAACCAGTCGTACCACTTCACCCAGAGAATTAACAAGAAACTGATGGACTACAGGACTGGTCCTAGCACCACCTAGAAGACTCAAAAATTCCTCTGAGGAGAAGAGTCAAGACCTAGAAAAGCAAACAGAAACAGTCAATTGAAGAACAACGGAAAGCCATCTACTGCTCTGTATTAACAGGACCACTAACCATGTTCATTAATAAAGCTTCATAACAAATCAAACTTCTCATGAAATATGTCCATGGCATCAGCCCATTGCTTGTGCATGACCAATGATGATGTCCGGACGACATAAAGTAACTCTTCAATGTTGGAAGCCTATTGAGCAACTTGATGATGTTCATTTTTACTGCAGACAGGAAGAGATTGAGAATCTAAGGAGGCATTCGACTGATAAAGATTCTTAGAAATCTGTTCTCATTTTATTTGGTAACTTCATTTTTACAACAGGGGTTAAACCTGCCGACTCCAAGTGGGCATCAGGCATTTCTACATCTGACATAACTAGTCTATCTAGCTTAAACGACATCTGCTCCAATTCGAGTCCTTTATCTTCATGAACACTTTGGTGTACTGAAAAGGGCAACAAGATAGCAATATAGCATTAGGCTACATTTTTGGTTGGTCTAGATGATTGTCAATTATGTTATGGAAATCTCCCAAGGCACCAATCTTGTCTAGAAGTTTATAGGAATCTAGAGTGCATGTAAATTAAAATCTCTTCATTCAACTAATATTAGCTCAGGACTCTTTACTTGCAACTATGTCGTCTCCAAATTTTCCCTCCCATTACCATCATTCACTCTTCATTTGAGTGTAAAACACTAAGTCATTAGTTTGATGTCATGTTCTCATTTAGAATTTCAAGCACTACACCTCTATATTCACCAACTCTCCATCGAATGCAATTTGAACTCGATTGGCAATTGAAGCAATTTATTTAGGGAAAAGCATCGTAGCACATTTAAGGGAAAGCAAAGGGGGATAAGGCCAATGACTCAAAGGGCACACACCAAGCCATTGTTAAAGAAATGAACACACTGAATAACCAAAAAGGAGGACTTTCTCAAGTCGAAGCAATTATACAGGAGAGATTGTCTGTGACATCCCAGATTTTCAATCATCTTTTCCATTGAATAAATTGGGCATTTCATTGACGCACGTATATGATTATTCTCAGAGCTGATTACTCTCAAGATAACTAGACTATCTGGGAAAGCCATTAAAGAATTTTAAGGCAATAGACTTGAGAATTCGACCAGGAATCGGGCATTCGACCGTGTCCATCTTTAGAGGCCATTAGGGCACAGTTAAAAATCGATTTGAGATCAGAGATAAGTCGGTTCGATTGAGATGTGTGGCTAATCGTTAGTGACTCTACTAAATTGGAAAATTCTCGTTGGCCAACACTAGACTGATTTTCCTATTATTTTGGTACCCTGTGTCCATATTTGAATCCTCAAGATTTTCACAACAACCGAGAGTTGCCATGTGTCGAGTGGGTTCATTGTGGCTTGAAGAAAATTAACAATGAGTCATTTGCACTAAAAATTTCTAAAAGTTACACGGTAACTAAGGTCACGCTAAAATCGCGCCGAACTGAAATTAACCGCAAATTTGAGTCCAATTTCAGAAATTGAAAGTTCTGTTATGTCACCATTAATTCTAGGAGCAATGACTCAGTCTCAGAAGATTTTTCTACAAACGGAGACTTTTTGGGAAAAAGTCGAGATAGGGTTCTTTTTGTCTGGAAAATGTCAGGGATCGTTTTTGATCGCAAAATTGGGAAACAAGTTGGACCAATTGGTGAGGAAAAATACCAATTTGATTGGTGAGGTGTCGATTGAATCTATAAAGGCCGAGATGAATTGATTTGAAGAGAAATTGAAAGGGAATTGAAGCTATTCCACCCAAATTCGTGTGCCCCCTCTAGCTTACAACAATTGGACCATTTCAATTGGTTTCTAGAAGGATTTGGTGGCTGATTTTCAGCCAATGATGCAGCTGGTGGTAGAGGTTGGTCAAGGGACCATTAGATGAGGATAAGGCTTAGCGGCCCCCCTTGTTCCCTCCCTCTCTCCTCCATCTCTTCCTCCCCTCAAGACCGGTCAGTAGCCCCATTTCTTCCACCATCTTGCCATTTCAAACCTAGCAGCCAAGGAGAAGCCACTGAAGACCAGCCGAAGCCCGTTCGATCGCTATTCGCCGCTCCCGCCCCGCACACGTGTCGCCGTTGCCCCGCACCTCACCGCGCGTCCTTGTCGCTCTAGCCGCTTGTTCCGTTATCCAGCCTTGCCGTTCAGCACTGTGAGGCTCGGCCAGAACCGTTTGGCTCGCCTCTGACCTCTGTGAGTCCCCACTTAGGCCCGGTTTGGTCCCTTCAACCTTCCTCAGCCCATTATCGCCTTAAACCGAGCTTGTTTCCCTCTTTTTTCCTGCCAAGAGCAGAAGCTGAAAGTGTGGGTCTCGTGGTTGCTATTAGGCCAATTTTAGGTGCTTTCCCGGCCTTGAAAGCTAAGCCCGCTTTGGAGAGAAGTGAGCCCCGTCACGTTCCCGTCGATTTGCACCGACCTAATCGCCAAATAAGTGAGTTTAACTCACTAATCCTCGCTTAGTAGATTAATTTTAGGTTAAGTATGGATTATGTGGTTAGTTAGATTAGATTAGTGAATTTAATTATTTATCGATGCATGTTAGATGGATAGTTAGTGCAATTAGGGCCTAGATGAGCTCTAGGATTTATCTATAGCGACTCAAAAATTTTCTGGATTCGTTTTAGCGTTCAATTAGGCTTTTCTAGGCCTAAGTTGATTTATTGGCATTTATTTAATATTTTCCGTAATTAATTTCCAAAAATTAGGTCGGAATAGCCGGTGATCGGAATTTTATGCCGATTACTGTGGTATGATCTGTTTATTTATTTGAACTCAAATTGGTGCTGATTGTGTATAAATTGTATTTTTGGAATTTTTTCTTAAATTAATTTAATTTCAGTAATTGATTGGAAAATAACCAAGCGTCGGTTTACAACACCAAAAATATTTTGGTGAACCATAGAAAATGGTGGGATTTATGGAAAAGAAATTATTATATTTTGGCTAAAGCCAACCGTATACCCACACACAAGTATTTTGGCCGGGTATGACAAAAGTTGAGAAATCAGTGGTTGACTAAAGTAGTATACTATATATGCTTGATGACTTGATATGTCATCTTAGAGAAGGAACGGTGTACTATATATGCTCGATGACTCGATATGTCATCTTAGAGAAGGAACAATATATTATATATGCTCGGTAACTCGATATGTCATCTTAGAGAAGGAACAGTATACTATATATGCTCGGTGACTCAATATGTCATCTTAGAGAAGGAACAATATTCTATATCAGCTCAATGACTTGATAGGTCATCTTAGAGAAGGAATGATATACTATTATTTAGCCCTTGAGACAAGCTATTATCTATTCTTCAACTGAGAGTAAGCTATTCGCAAGGTGGTCGAACTTTATAGATAATATTGATTTGACCAGGTGATGGTCTGATAATATGAAATCGACTAAGTCAATTGATCGATGATTTAATTTGTGGTGATTGATTGTGTGTCTAATTGAATTAAATTGACTTATAGGAAGGAAATGAGGCCTAGGTAAGTTCTTTGACTCGTGATTGTGCCTAGGCAGCTCTTAGGGTGTATTTGCTTCCTAGTCGGGTCTTAGGGGGTGGAACTTGCTAAGACGTTGTCTCACCTTGTTGTGGGATAACATATCAGGTTCATAGATGGCAACATCTCCAGCTCCTCCCGAGCGGTTTGGTCAACCCAAGAAATTCACAGAAATAGGTTATCACATTCCAATACACCACCACCTCGAAGGATTGGAATATGTACCGGTGAAATCCACTATTTAGGTTGATGAGGGCCTACCCCACAAGGTGCCCCATGAATACCAGGCATGGTATCGCCACTACAGTGATGGAAGAAGGGTGGGTTTGGTGCCGAAATATGATGTACTTTTGTATGTTTTGGAGGTTGCGTTCAGGAAGGGGACAGCATATCCCAGGGTGGATCGGTGGTAGATGCGAAGGATCCCAAGCTCGAAGGCCATTTTGACTCTCCAGTGCACTCAGCCGTGGGCTCCAACTGGAGCGAGGAAGAAGGAAAGATCACCGAGGAGGAGGAGGACTCGAAGGAGGAGCTAGAGGAGGATTCAGAGGAAGATTGAAACCCCACCCCTGTTTGCAAGACTTGTGTACCGAACTAGCTTGAGTAGAACCAGACTTGTTAGTTTGCATATATATATATATATATATATATATATATATATATATGTATGTATAATTCAATTGTTGTATATGTATATAAGCGTGTGGTTGTTTCAGGTTCCAAGTTTATAGTCTTACTTTCCTATTCCATTGTTTTATTGTCTGAGGCTTATTTATATGCTTCCGCTTGCATATTAAAATGAATGGGTCGGCGATGCATCCTAAGATGTCACTATTTAATCAACTTGGTGATGGATGGGCGTGCGCTTGAGGATCGGGACGTGACATTGTCCATAGCCTCTACCCAATTGAAGTGATGAAGCACCACCTTCGAGTCCTCCACAACCATCGCCAGTAAATCCTTCTTCGGATTCCAATCTGCCATCTTCACCTGCTAATCGGAAGAAATCGAGCCAAAACCTCACCCAAAACCGAATGGGAAGACAATTGAATTGACCCACCCATTATTAGGTCGCGAAAGAAGGCGGACCGGAGCCAAGCCTGAGAAGCCCGAGGTTTGTTGAATTGAAGCTAAAAGGGAAGCATGTGCTACCACCCTTCACCGGTCTCCAGAGCTGAAAAAGATTCGAGAGCAGCCAAAGCGTCCAGTGGCAAAATGCGAACTGAGAGGGAGAGCCAATGGCGGAGGGTAGAGCCTGAAGACCCTAGAAGAATTCCTGTTGGAAGAGAAGATCGAGAGAGTAACCAAGTGCATTGGAGCCTGAGAATTTTGCAGAGATGATTGCGGGAGGGGAAGAATAGGCAGGAGAGAGACAATGAGGAAGAAGAGAGAGAGAGGATACGGGCCAAGCCGGGCCGAATTGGGCCATAAGTTGGGCTTAACTTCTTCTCGGGGCTTGTTCATCATACAAAAAATTCACGTAAGAGATGACCCAATGGACCGCTATGACCTCAAACAGTCCGGACGACTTTCGATAACTCGAGAGTTGAAATTAAACCGAACGGGTTTTGGTGTAGGCGTTTCATCGAACGTTTGAAGCGTGCTGGCTAAAAGAGGGAAAAATTGACTACCAACTCGTGCTGGGACTCGCAATAATAATCAACAAGAAGGAGTGATCCAAAACAGCGGCACGCAAACGAATGGGGCCGATGCTCGCGCAAACCGGTCAATGAGGAAGCTTGGTCCGGTGAGCTCGAAACAGGGCAAGGTAGGGGCACAAACAGGGGTGTCAGCCGAGAGTCCCTACCCAGCTCAGCGACAGCGAATGGAGGCCGACTGCGATGGATCGAACCACATTCGGTCACCTTGCACGCCTCCAAGCTGGGATCCTCGAAAAAACGGCTCGTCCCACGAAAAATTGGAAAAAAAAAAACAAAAAGAAACCTGACCTACTAGAAACTTGGGCACGGGGAACGGGAGCCGCGGGCTCGAGAGTGCGGCCAGGAGTCGTTAGACGGGGTTTGGGCTTTACTAGACTGCCAAAGGGCTCCTCGCTCTCAAACTCTCTCTCTCTCTCTCGTTGCTCTCACAGTCTCTCCACCCTTTCTCTCCATCCCTCTCTCACTCTATTTCTCTCCAAAAACCCTCCCTTTTAAGCTCTCTGGCCGGCGCACATGGCTTCCTACCACGTGAGCCGTCGTTGCCGGTCTGCCTCCAACCACCAACTTCGGTGAGACGCTCGCCGTGTCCTCGCGTTGTGACCCTCCGTTCACTCTTCAACCGGTTCAGGACGAAAAAAAAGTAAGGCTGGAAGAGAGAAAAAGAAGAAGGGCGAGCTAGGAAAAAAAAGGAACGGGCTGGCCCAATAGGGGTAAGGAAACAGGAAAAGGAGGAGGGCCAGGTAGGCTCAACCCTAGCCTGACCCCGCTCCATTCTTTTCTTTTTTTTTTTTTTTTCCATTTTTTTCCCTTTTTTTAAGATTAATTAAAAAATACTTCAAATAAATTCTAGCACCTTACAATTTTATTGCATGTAAAGCATGGCTCTAATACCAATTGCCAACTTTCGAATGCTTCCGTCGGGAAGGTACATTGAGAGCCTCCATGTTCCTTCGATTAATGGGTTAATGACAGTTGGCCTTTTTGCTTTGCTATGGCTAATATTACTTTCCTTCCTAATTAGTCTTCCAATATATTTTGACTTTATGCTATGGTAAATTGTCTTTTCTTTAGTTTTTCCCATGCATTAGGAAAAATAAAATACGAATAAACCTTAAGAGACACTTTTTGAACAATTCGTGATCATGTTAAAGTTATACAAAAGAATCCAAACTAAACGAAGCAAAAAATTACTAGACCCACGTTGATGCTTTTGGCCTATTTTGGCGTTTAGTTCCTCATGCCTAAATTATGTTAGATTGCATGCTCTTATGGACTTCACGCATTGGTGCAACACTTTCATGGGATTTGAAAGTGGAAGGAATGCCTAAGACTCTATTGGAATGCTTTTAAATGGGATAATTCAGTGGAAATTAGGACTAGTTATCAGTGCAGTCTTGTAGGTAGAAAAATGATTTATTAATCAACTATATTTTATATTCTGTTTAGATTATTTAATTACAAATAAGAGAGTATATGTACTTACTAAGAATGTTTCCGAAAGTAACTGTGTAACTTGTTCTCCTTAAAGTAGAGCAACAGTTAAAACAACAATTTGTATGCCCTTGCAAGACTCACATAAATGACAATTTTTCACTACTTATGTGTCACATTGATCTTAGACAATAATGCAATGAAAATTGTCTTTCCTAGAAAACTGAGCTGTAGGTAGATTTTTATTTATTTGTATAAGTTGGGCATGCTTATCGTCAGTTTCTAAAATTTATTACGTGTTATAAATGAGTTTGTGATTGTCCATAGTTTCTTACTCAAAATCCTTCAATCGGCCTTGCCAGATTTGGTGAGAGCTAGCCCTTGTCCTCACCCAAGCATGGTCTGGCGAGGCCAATTCTTGTTGGCCATAGCTATGGCCAGTGGCTGGCGATGGCCACTTGCCTCAAGTCTTTGCCCATATGCTAGGTCAAGGTGACTGATAACGTGATCAAGAAGATTTTGATGGGAGGCTCTGTTCTTGAGTACTTACATTTAATCGAGAAACTTGAAAGAGCATGAGATTGATTGATGTTGGCTAGTTGAAGCTAACAATACGCTATTAAAGATTCTTGCTCATTTAATTGCCATAGCAAGTAACATGGTGTTTTCCGTGGTAAGAAGGTTAGAATAGTTGAAGTCTTGTGGTGATTTTTCTTGTTAGTCAAAATAGCAGCCCTCATGAAAATTGAAAACTAAAGAGGATTATAATGAATGTCAGGTGAATTAGTGTTGCAACTACCATCACCAAGAGAAGCCAATCAAAACAAGCACCATTTATATTATTTTACCAAAATGAAAGTTATATTTTAACTTGCGATGAACTCCGAAGAAACTTGAAGCTGACTTGACTTGAGCATCTTCAAAAGCCAGAGTATGTCTTTCAAAAGAGGATTGTAATGCCGACATAAAAACCTTTCAAATTGAGCAAACTTCACAAAATTGAGCCGGAACAACGGAGTCAACTGCCCATTAGGTCACAAAAGAATGATGACTGGGAGCTGAACCTGAGAAGCCATCGATTTATAGAACTGAAGCTAAAATGGAAGCATGCGTCGCAGTCCTTCATCAACCTCCATAACTAAAAAGCTCCACAAGCAGCCGAAAAACGCAATGCCAAGGTTGGAACAAATTGTGAGGAGTGTACAGAATTGATGGAAAATGCGAGCCGAGAGAGAGCTTGTCAAGGATAGAGCTCGAAAAACCCAGAGCTAGGCTCGAGGCTAGTGAGGAAAGGATAGAGCTTAAGAGTGAGATGAAGAATGGAAGAGCGAGAGAGAGAGTAAAAAAGTCCACTGGAGTCCGAAATCGTGTGGAGAAAATTACAAAAGAGGAACAGGCGAGAGAGAAAATAAGAGACAGAAACATGATTATAGGAGGAGGAAGGCGGACTCATTTGATTGATGGGCTAGCTGAGACGGGCTAGATCATGCCATATCCCGGATGGAACTTGTTGTTTGGGCTCATTCATCTTGAAGCATGTGATTTTGGAGCGGCCAGCGGCCAGGTTACCAAAATGTTGGGCTTACTTATAACCATAGTAGCCACCTTTATTATACATCCATTATCAAATTGAGCTCTCGTTATCAAATTGATCAAAATCATAACAGATTGGAAACCACATTAGCAAATTTCATTAAATTTGAATTGACGGAAGGACGATATCAAACTTTTTTATATATCTTAGGGATTAGATTTAACATTAAACATATTAAAATTTTATGAATGACATTGCACCTTTGGCTAAAGTTCATAGACTATTTGCTGTCTTTTTTCCTTTTGTTAGAGTTGAATCTTTGTTACAAAGCTAAAGTAACATCAATCAAGTTTCAATATCCCAATAGAAGCACAGTATGACATCCTGAATTTCGACCCCGTCTTGATCATATGAAATGGGTTTTTCGTCGACGTGCCTATGGTCATTTTTCCTTTGAGTTGGCCACTCACGAGTTAACTAACCTATTAGGTGAAGCTATTAAGGAATATAATCACGGCAGACTTGAGAATTCGATCGGAAATCGATCGTTTGACCGTGATAATTGGCAAGGGCCATTCCAACACCGTTATAATAATTTGTGATCGGATATAGGTCGATTCGACGAAATCATGTAATTGAAGTGCAGGTGATTCTGCATGATTATGAAATTCACATCAAACGACACTAACCCAGTTTTCTATCGATTTTATACTCGGTGCCCGTAATTGAAATCTTGTGATTTTTACGACAATCGAGAGTCACCTACGAGTCAGAGATGCACAAACGTGGATTGAAAATTATCGACCATGGGTCAAACGCGCTAAAATCTCTAAAAGCTACCCGGTAGGTTAGATTGTACTAAAATTGTGTCTAATCGATTTTAACCACGAAATTGAATTCAATTTCGGGAATCGAACGTTCGAGCGTGTCACGATTTATTTTTAAGACATCGTCTCATCTTTTGGAAAAATTCCGTCGAACATGGAATTTTGCGGAAAAATCAATTCGACAAAAAGAAAATGGAAGAAATTCGGATGGGCACTTTTATTTGGATTTTTGGCCACCAATTTGAATTGTTTTGTGAAGAAATTGAGGGAATTTAGCCATTGGATGTTGCTTGGACTTATTGGCTGAAGACTTTAGGGGCAAAGACACTCAAGTGCATGGGATATTTTGCATGGCCCCCTATTGGCCAAAGCCTTGACTTCTCATGCCACCCTCTCTTCCATCTCTTCTTCCTTCCCCCTACCTTGCGTGTGTATAGCCTTTCCCCTAGCCAAACTTCCTGTTTCCTCTTGTTCTATTCTTCCTTCTCCATTCTCTTCTTCATGCCCCTTTTTTCTAACGTGTAGACCCCTCAAGTGCCTTAACTTTGCCCAAAGGGACACTTAAATGTCATAACTTATGAAATGTACACTTAAGTGCCAAAATCGGAGCAAAATGGATCACTTGAGTGCCAATCCAACCAAAATCCAGCCAAATTGCATACGTGGCATTTTCTAGCGATTTTTGGCGACTTCTTTTACTGATGTGGCAAATGTTTTTTTTTAAAAAAAAAAAAGCCGACGTGGACGACAAAAACGACGTCGTCCATCCACATTGAGTGCACAGAACTAAATGACGTCGTTTAGGTCATTGTGCGATGACCTAAATGGCGTTCCTCCCTGTCCGCGTTGATAGTCGATCTCAAGCCCTTCTCTCTGTCGCCGTTCACACCCAGAGCTGGTCATCGGTCGCCATCGTCAGTCGCCGCTGTTGGTTGCCGTCGTTGCTCATCACTCACCATTGTTGGTCATCATCACCGCTCACCATCGTCGCTCGTCCAGGTTCGACTCCTTCTCCCCCTCCCCTGTGATGAAATTAGGGCTCACTCGATTATTTAATTAGGGCTGGCTGACCTAAACATCGTTCCTCGTTGTCCACGTTCATAGTAGATCACAGGCTCTTCTCTTCGTCGCCGTTCACGCCCAAAGCTGGTCATCGGTCGCCGTTGTTGGTCGCCGTCGCCGCTCACCGCTCACCATCCTTGGTCGTTGTCATCGCTCACCATCGTCGGTCGTCCAGGTTTGGCCCCTTCTCCCCCTCCCCTGTGATGAAATTAAGGCTCAATTATTTAATTAGGGCTCGCTCGATTATTTAATTAGGGCTCGATTAATTTATTACAGCTTCGATGGAATTTGTGTTGATACATTTCAACAGAAACTTGCTGATATTACACAAAGAGACCAGATTTCTTATTATTTTGGTGAATTTGTCTTTCAATCCAATGTTAGAGTATGTGATTGTTAGATCACTATCTATGTATCTCCTTAAGAGCATTCTAGTAAAGCAGGTGACCAATGCCATTCTGAGAAGAAAACTAAGTTCTTGAACCATCCTGCTTGTGAGAGTATATAGGGTATGTTCTTGAACCACCCTGTTTGTGAGGCTGTATAGGGTATGTCCTTGAACCATCCCGCTGTGATTGCTGTATAGGGTATGTTTATCAATCCAAAACCCTACTGTGATTGTTGTATAGGGTATGTTTATCAATCCAAAATCCTGAATAAGAACATAATCCTGCTGTGATTTGATTAAGTTGATGTCAGAGTATGTTATGCTTTGATTTGCTTAAGTTGATGTACATTCTCTCACATCGTACATTTAGTACAATAGACATGCTTGGGCTGTGATTGCTATGGGGACCTCTGTTTTTTTATTAATATTTTAAGGGAAAGGAAGGCAAATAATTAAAGTGCCAACCTCTTTTTTGGTTGTCATGTAGGGGCATATTGTCAGTGTGGGGACCTCCATTTACTAAATTCCATGAGAGTGGAAGGACTCCCATGTGCAATTGTCTAGTGGTCCCAAAAACTAATGATTCTTTTGCTTGTTCTTGGTGCAGTAATGGCGCATGACAATGATTATGTCGCTGTTATAGTTTGCTACAATGGGGAATTTGTGATTAGGGAGGATGGGTGGAAGTATGAGGGTGGAAATGAGGGCACCATCTTTGTGGATATAAAGAAGGCATCTTATATAGGATTTCTTAGGGATATAAATACTTATTTGCCTTGTAAAGTTTAGAAGCTGTTGTATTGTATTCCTGGGAAAGACTTAAGAGATGGTTTGAGATGCTTAGAAGATGATAATGGTCTTAGGGATGTTCTATATCATTATCTTCATGGTGAAGAGGTAAAAATATTTGTTGAGTACAATAGTGAAAGTGAGGATGAAGATGATGATGGAGATAGCGCCGAAGTAGGACAAGAAGGAGATGGTATTCAAGGTAGTACTAACATTAGGGTCGAAGGAGGGTAGGATAGATATGATGGACATGAGAGAAGTGTAGATGCAGTTCACCAAAGTGATGATGGCATAGGTGATGTCACAATCTCTGGATCAGATTAGGAAGTAGCTGAATCAACTGATGATGATGATGATGGAGGGTTGCCTGCTGAAAATTTTATAAGTGATGACAACAACGAGGAGCTTGTACAGTCAAGAATACAGCGAAGGGATTTTTTGACAGCTAAGTTTGCAGCTTTGCAAGTAGTCGAGGAAGTTCCAAACAGACCCGAAGGCCCTATAGATGCTGGTGCTACTGGCGAGGAGACTGACTATGAAGAAAGTGTCGAGAATGCTACTTCCCAAGATAAACTTGAAGAAGATGAAGGACCTGTGCATAGAAGGAAAAGGAAAAGTAAGTTTCCTTCTTATGATCGTTGCCTCTCCTACTTTGTTGGTAGGCATGAAATTTCATGATGCTAAACAATTTAGGGAAGCTATACTGAAGATCTCCATTGCTGCACAAAGGAATATTGACTTCATTAGAAACACTAAGACCTTTGTAAGAGCTAGGTGTTCATAGCAAAATTGTCAATGGAAGATCTATGGCGCATTTGTTAGGGGAACTGGATCTTTCCAGATTAGAGCCTACCAAGAGGAACATACTTGTTCCATTAATTTTGAGAATAAAAGGGTAACAAGTGCATGGTTATCAAAGAACTTCTTTGAATTGATTAAGCTGATGCCTCAGATGAATACTATTCAGTTCAAGATGCTGGTGAAGGAGCATGTAGGCATCAATATATCCAGGAATCAATGTAAAAGATCGAAGCAAAAGGTGATGAAGATACTCATTGGTCAGTACAGCGGTGAATATGGATAGTTGTGGGACTATGCTTGGGAGTGTAAGCTGCAAAATCTTGGAGGTAGAGTGTATATCGAGGTCGTGGAAAGACCACTTCTTGATATTGTGACAAAGTTCGATAAATTCTATGTTTGTTTCGATGCATGCAAACGAGGTTTTTTATTTGGTTGTAGAAGAATTATAGGATTGGATGGGTGTTTTTTGAAGGGCTTGTGCAAGAGAGAATTGCTGGTCGCAATTGAAAGAGATGCAAACAACCAAATGTTTTCCCTGGCTTGGGCTGTTGTGAAGGTAGAGAACAAGGACAATTGGTCTTGGTTCCTAAAAAATTTGATAACTGATTTGGAGATCACAAATGGGGCAGGGTGGGTGTTCATGAGTGACCAACAAAAGGTAATGTTTGCCTTTTAACAAATTTGGTCACTTATTTGCTTTTTGATATCAACATGTCATTCGTTTACATTTTTTTATATTTTCAATTATTGCAATGACTTGTTCCAGCAATAGTTGAGCTGTTGCCTTATGCTAAACATCGAATGTGTGTGCGACACATATACGCAAATTAAGCAAAGACCTATAAAGGGGACAAGTTGCAGCGCAATTTTGGCAGCTAGCAAAGAGCACGAATATGACTGACTTTAGGATGGCCAAAGAAGAGATGCTTCGATTGACAAAGGATGGCTATGATGCACTGTTCCAAATAGACCCGAAGCATTGGTGTAGGGTGTTCTTCAGTGAGGAATTCAAGTGCAATAACATTGATAACAACATCTGCGAAGCATTCAATGGGAGGATAATAGATGCTAGATGTAAACCAGTTATCTCGATGCTTGAAGACATACGGGTTTTGGTCATGACTCGGCTGCATAGACAAAGAGATGACACTACAAAGTGGACTAAGCAATATGGTCCTAGGATTGCTAAGAAATTGGATGACAACTTGGCTGCAAGTAGATATTGTCATCCCATTTGGAATGGGGATGAAAGATATGAGATAATGAAGGGTTCCGATAAGTATGTTGTCCATTTAGGTACGATGAAGTGTTCATGTAGAGCATGACAACTTAGTGGAATTCCTTATGCACATGCCATATGTGCAATTCAATTGAAGGGCCACAACACAGAAGGCTACCTTGATGATTGGTACAAGAAATCGAAATATTTTGCTTCGTATCAATTCATGTTGCAGCTAATTAGAAGTAGCAAGTTCTGGGAGCCAACAGATCGCGAAGCACCTCAACCTTTGCCACTAAAGAAGAGAATGGGAAGACCAAAGAAAAAAAAAGAAAAATGACCGAGGGAGAGGACTCATGTCACCGTATGATGAATAGGATGGGTGTACCGATAAAGTGCTCTTTTTGCCACATAGCATGGCACAATATTAAAGGTTGTCAATTAAAGAAGCAGTAGGAACAATTGAGGCCAACCAAAGGGCCTAGTGAAGGGACAGTTGGAGAAGGAGAAACAGAAAGACAAAGTGAGTCGATTGTTCTTTAGTCGACGACAATAAACCTAGTAAGTCATGACAATTGTGTTTATGTTGCTTTATGGTTTGTTATGAATATGTACATAGATATAAGTGACATGTATGTAATGTTTTTGTCTTTGTCAGGTCATGGTGACACGTGAAGAATTGGCTGAAGCCCTTGCTATACTTGAAAATGAAGGGCCTATTCAAAGAATCGAAGGTGGAAGACAGCCAGCTGCAGGATTAGCTAAAACAACTAGAGGGCCAGTTAAGTCAATTGTTCTTTAGCAGCAACAGAGAAAAAAATAACCGGTCAGTTAAATGATTTAAGTTTACTTTTCATTTACGTTCTAATATGGCCTGATATTATATTTATGATGTCCTTTGCTTTTTTCTCAGGTTCGAAGAAGACAAGCTAGAGCTCAGCTGCTAATAGAGGGCCCAACTGAAGGGCCATCACAAGATCCATCACCAAGGTCATCACAAAGGCCACTAGAAGGGTCATCACAAGGGCCACCACCAAAGCCTACTGAAGGTGTCATTGAAGCTGAAGGCGTAACTAGAAAAACAACCAGAAGAAAGCCAAATCAAGAGCCACCTATAAGAAGGCCATCTACAAGACGCCTAGCTGAAGAATTGGCTGAAAAAGCCCCTTCTGTAGCTGAACAGCCACAAGAGCCGAAGAAATCACATGTGAGAAGAAGAGGCAACCAATCACAAGTACTTGAAAAGTGTCGCTCCCCTTCGAACAAGAGGGGCTCTTGGGAAGAGGCTAAAACAATATGGTTATGGCCTCTATATAGATGACCGTTCTGGAACAGTTATTCTTAATATAAGTTTTATAGGCTGCATTTAATTTAATTTATAGTGCAAACTTTTGTTGATAATTGAGTTTTCTTTTTGAAGCCTGAGAGAAGTTCAGAGGTTCTTATCTCTCAAGGCCAAACTCAAGAATCAAAGACTGCACCAACAAAGAAGAAGACATTGCCTACGCCAACAAGAAATAAGAGAAGAAGAACACAGTTGCAGGTCCATCCGAATCAGTTCAACCTACAACAGTTGCAGCTCCTTCTGAATCAGTTTAGCCTAGGACGATTGCAACTCCATTAGACTCAACGCATCCCAAGATAGCTGAAGAAGAAGTCTCACGTCCAATTAGAAAAAGTGAAAGGATTATGAATCAAGTGCGAAGTCCATCAAAACGAGCACGAACATGAGGCATTGTGCATATTGATTGATGAAATGGGATGTGATATGGTTTGTGGGGCTAAGGAGTTATTTGTAAACATCTATGGATGTTTGTTTTTTTTTTATATATAATAGTTTGTCATTGAGTTAGTTGAGTTTGTGAGACTTCATTTGTCATTGAGTTTGTGAGATAGATGTTAAAAAAAAATGGAACAACTATTGTTGTTTATCATTTTTTTGGCATGCCTTTTTTTTTTAATTTTGTTTTTTCTTTTATTTATTGCTACTTCTGGTCGTGGATATGTGGTGGTGACTAGGGTGCTCGTGTGGCTGGTGGTGGTGGCTAGTGAAGCCTGGTGGTGGATATGTGGTGGTGACTAGGGTGCTCGTGTGGCTGGTGGTGGCTGTTGGTGAAAAGCCTGGTGGTGATGGGTTGGGTTGGAGGTTTTTGCTGCACCTGGTGCAAGATGTATGTGCAATATGCACAGCTTGCACCAGGTAGTGCTGGTGCAAGCTGGTGTAAGACACCTTACACTTGCAACTTATGCAGCAATATACCACCGGCATAGTGGTGGCTAGTGGTGGCTCAAATGGATGCTTGGGATGCCTGGTGGTGATGATGGCTGGAGATGGTGGCCAGTGGTGGGTAGTGGTGGTGGCTAGTAGTAGCTGATGTGTACAAAAAAAATGCCACTTAACTGATCACATTCTAAAAAACTTAGCACTTAAGTGATCCTTGTAATAATAACTTGACACTTAAATGACTCATTGTCTATCACGACTGGCACTTAAGTGATCACTATATACAACTTATAGCACTTGAGTAATCACTCGTGTCTGTTCTATGTATATGGTGGTTTGCAGCAAAACAGAAAAGCTGCTACTTTACACATTTGCTGCCGGTTTACATTCAATTCAAGTAAAAGTCACCACAACACATCGACCTAATATACATTCCATCATCATTGATTTATATTTGAGAATATGCAAAAACTATCGAAATCATTCATTCATTCATTCAAAACAAGTACATTTCCCCCACACATTTACAACTATGGCAATTGGAGAAACTTCTTCTCATCTTCCAGTCCTTTACATTTCATCATAAAATAGGATAGACAAAGAAACAACAACACAATAAATGCTTGGTAACACTTCCGTTCAATTTTCATTTTTGAAACTTCGTTCTTCAAATGGTTAATAAAAGATGCTTGAGCTTGAGCTTGCATTGAGTCAACATCGTTCAAGTCATCCACAAGCGTTGATGGAGGTTGATGGCATCCATCAAGTAGGTCCAATATCACCTCTGTGGCTCGGTGAGAGAATTTCGCATCGACCCATTTGAAGTATTTACACTTCGAGCCTTCTCTATATCGGGCACATCCATAGAATCTTCTCTTGGGATTCGTTTGTGTCCATGATGTTCTTCTTGGACTTGGTAACCCACAAAAACAGAAACGCTTGCCTTCTCCTTCGCTTCGACGGGAGAAATTTCAGCCGCTGCTGAAAGTCTTGCTCTCCATTTTCAATATTTGGTGGTAGAATTTGGGGCAAATCGAATTAGGGTGCAAGATTAGGGCTCCAGCGCTTCAATAGCATTTTGCTCGATTTAGGGTTTACATTTAGGGCAAATGGGGAAGACGACGGCGTTTTCGCTGATTTAAGGGGTCTATTTTGGGTGAACACCCGAAATGACGTCGTTTGGGGTGAATTCGAGCTAACTCAGCTCTCTGGTGAGACACATCGGTGAGAGATATTAATATTTTAATGCCACGTATGATTTCCAGCTAGCTTTGCTGGAGATGACACTCAAGTGTCCCACTTTTCTTAAAATGTGGCACTTAAGTGTACTTTTCGTAAGTTATGGCACTTGAAGCGTTCTTTTGCCCCATTTTTCTTCGAGCCTTCATTGCTGGTCTAGCAAAGCCGCCCATTCCAACTCAGCCACTTGACCGCCATAGCTGCTCCCCAAACCACCAGCCCGCACCACCTTGAGCTGTAAGTCCAGCTGGTTCGCCCAACTCCAGTCCTCATCGTACCACACAACCACCACCAAAGCCAGCCAGCTTCGTCCAACCGCCGACCAAGCCATGGGCTTGTAGGTTGTTTTCAGCCTCATCCGAGCCTCTATTGATGGCGCCATAGTCACGGGATCTCATTGCCTTCGCGCCGTTGTCGCCGTGGACCCGTCGCCGCCCTAATATGGTAAGTTAGCTCCCTAATCTCAAATTAGGAAGTTAATTGCACTTAATGGTTAGTTTAGTTTTAATTAGGATCAGTATTAATTAGATAGTTAGATGAACTAACAAGTTAAGGTTAGTTTAGCTAGAATGGTTAGTTAGTTAGGTTAGTTTGGTTAGGGGTTAGTTTAGCTAGGTTACTACCCTAGGTTAGTTAGTTAACTAGGGTTAGTTTGGTTAATCGTGGTTAGTTAAACGTGGTTAGTTTAATTAACTGTGGTTCAGTTAATTAATTTAGAGTTATTTTATTTAATTGCAATTTATTTAATTGGTTATAATTAGTGTAAATTGTGACGGGATGGCCGTTTTTATTAGAATTTTACGTTGATCGTCATGGTTGAATCTATATGTGAAATTGATTGCTTGTTTATGCAATTGAGTGCTCGGTGGTGATTATTGGCTATTATTGCAAAATTTTGATTTTATGGTATTTAATTAGAAAAATATTGGGTGTCGGTTTTTGACGCCAAAAATATTTTATGTACTATATAAAATCGTGGATTTTAAATTGGGAGCGTTTGATGTTTATTGGCTCGATTTAAAGGTGTGACCATGCACAATTATTTTACCGGGAATTTTTAATACGAAGAAAATTGGCCAAGTCTATTATTTGAAATAGAAGTATTTGAGTACAAAAGCATGGTATTCTTGACCAAGTATGGATGTGCGTGTGGTCATTAAGTGGAACCCGTCCTAATGCGTATGATTACGCGGCACGATGCTCCTCAATGGAATGCCGTCTAGGCGGAGAATGCTAGATGTTGCCGTTCGCGGATGGATTTCTAAACGAAGCTCCTCAGTGGAATGCCATCTAGGCGGAGGATGCTAGACATTACCGTGCTTGACGGAGTGGGATGATGCCCGGTTATACCAGATAATCGTCGACTGTTGAGTTGGCCGTGGCCAATGGGTCGTAAATAACTGAGACATGCCTCAATGGTTGAGATAATTGCACCTCGTTATGGGACAAAATTGTGTAGCACGGAATGGGATGTGTCATAACGGTTTGGCTTTATAATTGGGACCCATGTGATTGTTTGAAAGATAAATTGAGGTGTTCCAGTTATTAAATACGTTTGTCGTATGCATATGATGTATGTGGTGCACTAATGTGCAGGGATGTACCGAGGTGAGGTAAGTTGTTTGTGACGCCTATTTAGGGTGCCTCTAGGTGAATTTGCTTCCTAATCGAGGTTTAAGGTTTTGACTCGCTGAGATTTTATCTCACCCCATCGTGGTTTAATATTTTCAGGTCCCTAATATGGAGAACTCAGAGCTCGAGGCAAAAGGGTCTGGAATATAGGTGGCCTGGTAGTTTCATTTTGAAACAGGACTTATATGTATAGACTAGTAGGACCAACTTGATATGTATATAAAGTGTGGTTTGTCTTTCCACTATCCCTGTGTTGGTTGGTTGTCTAGGTGTTTATTTAATTTACTTCAGCATGTGCTTAATTGAAAGATAAAAAGAAAGGATTGGCGACACGTCTTGGAAACGTCGCATTTTAATCGACCATCGAGAGATGTGCGCATACCCGGGATTCGGGGCATGACACATAGTCTCAAATGCACATCAATTGGCCTCTAGTGACCTTGTTTTTTCACACCATAAACAATTTATACTTTGGTTCCAACAACAACCTTGTTGGGGAGAATTGGGCAAGGATTCACTAAGGACTAACCCAATCTATGATCAATTTATTCCCAAAACTAAATTGACCAAGATGGACTTAACCTCAACAACGAGCAGCAGTGTTTTCCAACAATACAACCTCAAAATAAGTAAATATAATATTGAAATGTTAAAGAAACAAGGCAACAATAATACCAAGATTTTTACATGAAAAACTCAATGTGGGAAAAAATCATGGAGTGCTCAAAAACTTTCACTAATCATCAGGAATAGTAACATCAACATTGCAACAATATTTCATCGTTAAGGAGATGGATTAATACAAATACAGCAAAAAACCTTAATCGCCATTGGAAAAAATGAGAGACAATTTAGAGATGATTTTCAATGGACGAAACTAATCTGAGCCAATTTTGACAATGTTTGGACTTTGATCTTAGACTTGGACAGTCGCTTTCCCTTTTTTTCTTCTAGCGTGTTCTTGGGGAATGCTCTCTCTCTCTCTCTCCCTTCCCCTTTTTCTTCTTCTCGTGTGCTCCCATAGTAAGAACCTCTAAGTTCTTTATCAACCCCACAAACTTTAGAAGGCAAGCATTGAATTGCTCCTACTTTAACATGCAGATCAAAACCCGAATCACAGAGGACTCTATTTGAATAAAGACTCCAATAGACTTGCATACATGTGTCAACTATGATATTAACTTAAAATACAACCGTCTAATTTGTCGGCCATTATATCAAATGAGTTGGCTAAACTTTCAGTATTTTAGAAACCTCTTAAGTTAACGGATAGTTTCAGCTTTGCAAAGCTTCTGTAAAATATAATCATGGCAATGTGGGATGACAATATGCAAGCATCCTTTCCATTCCAAGGATGCATTGTTAGAGTTTGGAGAAGTTCAAGGCACATCGAGGCCCCAGTCCTTTGATGATCTCGAAAGTCTTCCATAAACCCATATTAAAGCCGCTGGACTTTGAAATAAGGTTTCAAGTCTCAAACTTAACTACAAACAAAAAATTAGAACTAACATGTAAGATATGAAGAGTAAAATATCATCTGTCAAGGATCAAGATCAAGATTAAAGGTATATACTCCATCTGTAGGAAAAAGTAGTTCTACTTAGCATATGTGGACATTTGGATGATGTATGTAGTTTTAGATTAAAGGTATATACCCCATAGAAGGACAATGAATTGGGAATGTATCTTGTGGATGTTGAAACTGACGTAAGAGGGAATGGTGGTAATAAATTCTTACAAAGTATCTTTTTTGAAATAGAAGAGAAAGGCATATGAGCAGCTTCCTTGAAAATGTGATGATCAAATTAGGTTTTAGTCAAGAAACATGAGATCGATATTTCTATACACAATGATAACAAGCTAAACAGAGAGCATAATCCGATAAGATCACCCAACTAAAGCTTCGATGTACATTGTCAAGTGATCAAACCTGAGATCAAATATGAAAAACTAGATTATTAAATAGAGGGTAAATAAAATAAAAATAAAAAATTGTCGGGGACAACCTCCAGAAGACAACCCCAAACCCCCAATTGTGTCATTTTCTCTCTCTCATTATAGTCTTAAGGTTCTGGCCACTAAGGCAAAGAAATGAAAAATATAGGTACAACTTTATGGTAATAGGCATTTGGATAGAAATATTTACATACAATCCGCATTAACAGTAAGTCCTAAACTAGCCATACAAGAAATGGTTATTTTAGCTCAAATAGAGGAAGAGTTGGGTAAAACCAAAAGCAAAAGCTTTTTATTAAATGATTGCAATGTTTACAAAAACCACTTTTGAGTGCGGATAATCAAATTCAAACTCCTGTTATGCTTACAAAGAGATCCATAATTTCGCATTTGGTACACATATCGGCAATGATGACCAGACTTAGGGGGGAAGAAGCAATCACTTCATCTAACAGCAATGACTAATCCCATAGTTCATATTTTTCCCACTAAGGTAGTATTTGTAAGAACATTTGTGAATGGAAAAAGTAGATATAGCATTAATGTGAAGAATCTAAAATGAAAGAGCAATAAAAACACATTCATGTAAGAAAACACCATATTCAAGTAAGAACTTCTATACATGAACAAGATTCTATTACATTTCAGCTTTCTAATTCTTTCGTTGATACTTGTGCTCGATTTGTTGAAATTCCTTCACAAGTATCCTTCACAAATATTCGGTGTCCCAAAATCCTGAAAATTGCAGTAATTATCTAACTCTCTGCATTGTTTCTTTGATACAATACAGTGGTTAAGACATCTTACCAATCGAACAAGATACATAAGGTAGAAACTACTAAAGCTGTTGGATTGTGAAATAAGATTCTTAATGTTGACACTTAAATTTTGGCGATTCGGTCATTTATTTATTGTATAGAAAATTAGAGGTTAATTTTATCCCTAAAAAAAATTAAGTGCATATCATATAGATTTATGTGCATTTATTTTTAATTTGCATTTTTAGCATTTATTTATTAGACCGGTGGCAGATGGGTTCAAATTAATGGTTTTGAGCTTTAACTTGGTAGATCGGGCTAAGCTCACAAAGTGAGCAACTTGGCTCAAGCTTTTTTTTATTTTTATTAGATTATCTCATGAAAATAGAGATTTGACATTTTTCCGGGATATGTTCGGATAGGGCAAGTGTGAGCAAATATTGCATTCGAAAAAACAAATATTACATTTGGAAAAGAAATCTTTGTGGATATCGATTTGGAAAAAATTAAAACCCTAGTCCTTGGCCTATAGATAAGTTGTTTGCGTGGGGTTTCGAGGGAGCCACACATTGAACATATGGCCGCACAAGATGGGTTTTTCTCTCGGGTTTTTAGGTCAAAGATTCTAAACAAAAGAGAGAAAAAAAAATTCCTTTCTTCGTTTCTGGGGTTTTCGAGGGGCTTTTTCTAGTGTTCTAGGTCATAAATTGAACAGAAGGAAGAGAAAAACCTTGCTTTTGGGGGTTTTTCTTCCTTTTTCCTTCGTTCTTTCGAAGAAGGGAACACAAAAAAATGAAAGAGGAAAAGGCTGCTAGGGGGAAGGAAAGTCAGAATAGAGAAGACAGCAGGGAGAGAGACAGTGGTGAGAGAAAAAGTGAAGAGACGTGTGCAGCAGAAGGAGAAAAAATAAAAAAGGAGAAGAAGAACGTCGTCTTCTTTGCTGCTTCTACCCGACCTCCCCTGGCGTATGCGAGCTCTTCAGCCGCCTCCATACATCGCTGCTGCACCAGCGCTGCTGTGCTCACAGACCACCGCCGAGGTGCCAAATCGCTCCTGTCACCGACACCCCTCGCTGTGGCTTCACCGCTCCACTCGTGCGCCTCCGCCTCGCCTGCACCCTGCGAGATCCCGTGACCCGCATGTTGCTCCGCCTCTGCTCTGTCTTGCCGGAGTCGGTGCTGAGCCAGATTTGTAGCCCTTCGCCCGCGACACCCCTCTCTGTCGCGCCTCGGCATTGACAGCCCATCGGTCAATGCTGCTCCACCTCGCCTGCCGTCTCCTGGGTCGACCCGCGAGCAACCCGGGACGTTAACAGCCCTCACCTGTTGCACCATCGCCGTGAGCCCCCTTATTGCCGAGTCGAGCTTCCTTGCTGCCCTGCCAACTGAGGCCTCTGCTCGAGTGACGAGCCGTTGCCCCTGATCCGAGCCTGCTGCTGTCCTTGCTGTGCCATCAGCTACTACTCGAGCGATCCCCTGTTTTGTTGCAGGTCTACCTTCGTCAGACCTCGTCGGAGCTCTGACCACGGGACCTCCGACCGGTGGTGACCAGCGACACCATAGCCGCTGCCCTTGCCCTATCCGTAGCCGTGTCGAGCTTCCTTCGTAGTTCAATCTACCGATTGGATTTTTGGGAGAAATCCAAATTTAGGTAGAAATTTGTTTTATTTTATTTGATAGGTTTATTTTTAGGTAGATTTAATTTATTTAGGTAAATTTACTTAATCTTATTTTAGTTTTGATGTTTTATTTCTTTGTTTGAAATAGTTCTCAATGCATGAATGAAATTCCCGATCTATAGCTTAGATTTGCAACTGCACATGATTTTTTTATTCCATCTATAAGACTTTAGATGAAATAATTAATCATGTTTGAGTAAAATTGATATCTTGATTTTTAAGGTTTAATATTAATTTATCAATTTTATTAGCGAAATAATCAAGTTTGAATTTCAATTTGGTTGGTAGATAACATTTTTGATAACCATGGATTATTTAGTGTTTATCTCTTAATTGTTCTATTTATCCCAAAAATACAAAAGCATTGCATTTGCATTTCATGTAGATTAGAATTAATTACATGATAGGTTAGTTATTTTTTTAAAATGCATGTTTAGAAGGTATTTAGAATAGATAACATTTAACTTTAGTTTTCACTTTATTGAGATTTTTATTTTTAGTGATTTTAATTATGAATTTTCATAAAAAAATACCAAAAAAATCATGTACATGTCATGTAGGATTAGGTTCATGAAATGCCTTGTTGCTAGGTTCATTTAGTTAGAAATTGCTCGTCATTAAAATTAGATCATTTGGTTAATTTAGATTACATATTTAATTATTGTATTTCTTTAATTTCAAATTTCAAGGAAAAAAGATTTTGCCTTTTGGTCTTTCTCGGTTTACTGTTCATCTTTCTCTCAATTTGGGCGATCGAGTTACTGTGGACGAGCGTCTGGTCTTCAAGCTACTGTGGCATCCACGACCGACAGTTGGCCCCGATTTTTGGAGGGAGTCTTCGGTTCCTCTCTCCTCAGATCTTGACCGTAGCTTTTGGCCTGGTAATCCCTGATCCGTTGATAATGCTGACTCTCGATTAGGGTTCCTGGTTCGCCTGAGTTTCTCGTTTCTAGTTTTCTTCGAGTATGGCTTCTTCGTCTGCGCGACTCATCCTTTGGGCCCAGCTAAGCGGAAAACCCAAGCTAATGCCCCCCGAAGCCGTAGCCGTCCCAGGTCTGCCTCTCGTGGTCCCTCGATAGCTCGGCCTGCTACTGTAGCTCGGAATCCTTCGAAGGCTCCTCAAGCCCGCTCTTGGGCGAATGTGGCCAGGCTCTCAGCCAAGGGCTACGAGCTAAGCTATGTTCCTCTCACCTCTGTGGGGAAGAAAGCTGTTGTTCATCTTTCTGAGGAGGTGAAACACGCTGCTGACCCGAAGTGGAATGACTGCTTAGTCGGCTATTATGTGGGCAAACATATCTCCTTCAAGTTAACAGAAACTACGTTGAAGCAAGCCTGGGAGATCATCTAACTGAAGTATTAGCAAACGATGATGGTTTTTACTTCTTTATTGTGCCAGATCCTGATTTCCGCAGGAAAATTCTTGATGAAGGGCCAATGACTGTGGCCAGGGTCCCGATGGTTTTCAAGCAATGGCATCACTCTTTGGTACTGAAAAAAGAGTTGCAATCCTCTGTTCCTGTATGGATTCGCCTGAAAAACATTCCCTACCCGTATTGGTCAGCTCCTGGGATCAGCGAAATCGCCAGTGGAGTTGATAGGCCTCTCTATGTGGACCCCCTAACCGAGCAGATGAGAAGACTCTCCTTTGCTCATGTCTGTGTAGAGATTTCGGCTAAGCTCAAAAGGTGTGACTCTATCGAGGTATTTATTGATGATGAATCCTTTATTGTCCCCATCATTTATGAATGGAGACCCGATTCTTGCCCAAAATGCTGCACGTTTGGTCATAATTGTGTGGACCGTCAAGGTGATGCACCTACTGCTGAAGGAATTCATGACCCGGTTGCTAACCCTGTTTCAGCCCCTCATGAGTCACCTACTCCAGTTGCTGTTGGTGGTGATCAACTAGGCTGGAAACAAGTCACTCACAAAAAGAGAAAACAGCAGATGAGGCCTAAAGAAGACCCTGTCTCTCTTACACCTCCTGTTGCAGCTCTGAAGCAAAAGAATCCTATTGAATCCCAGGCTATTCAGACTCTTAAGATTCAAGATGTCCCAAAGTCAAGTTCTTCTGGTCAGTCTTCAATGGCCCTCGTTATCTCTCAACCTGTTGATGCTCAGCCAGCGACTCTCCTCTAAAGAGGAGTCGGATGAGGAGGCCAGTGGGGTGAGCAGCAGCTCTAATGAAAAGGAAGCTACTCCAGTTGTTCCTGTCAAGCAGAACCCCCGGATTGATAGCCAAGCTGAATTGACAGCTCGACCTATCCAAAAGGAAGCTCCGACTCCTCCTGTGACCTCCGCCCCTCTGAGTAAGTCTAATCAGGGGACGGGTCGCAGGAAGCCCCCGAAGAGGCGGTCATTTCATGTCCATTTCCCCTCTTTTTTATGCATATAGGAGTATGGAAGATAAGGGGTTTATGTAACCCTATGCGACAAGCTGAAGTCAGAAATTTTGTGCAGTCTAACAACTTATGCTGTGTCGGTATTATTGAGACTGAAGTGCTTCCCTGTGTTTTTTGACTCAATTTCTGCCCTGTTACTGCCGGGCTGGGTGTGGGTGAACAATTTTGATCTTGCCCTTTCAAGTAGGATCTTCTTGGGTTGGAATCCTCTTGAGGTATCCGTCTGCCTTAACTCTGTTTCGACTCAAGCTGTTCACAGGCAGATTTCTCTTTTGGCGTCAGGAAAATCTTTCTATCTTTCGGTTATTTATGCGGAGCATACTTTTGTCGCTCAGCAACCTTTGTGGGCTGATCTTCTTCGTATGAGCTCGTTTTTTGCTGGCTCACCTTGGATCCTTGCTGGTGACTTCAACGCCATCTGAGACCCCTCGGATAGAGTGGGTGGTTCTAATGCTTGGCTTCCTTCTTTTGATGAACTCCAAGACTGTCTATGCAAAGCTAGCTTGGAGGATCTTCGTTACACTGGTCTTAGATACTCTTGGGCTTCATCTTCGGGTCCTCACCGTAAACAAAGATTGACAGGGTACTCATCAATGCGTGGTGGAGTGGGGAATTTTCATTCTCTGATGCTTCTTTCTTGGCACCTGACATCTCGGATCATACCCCAATGGTTATAAAAATTATGCAAATTCCCAGATCTTGTAAGCCTTTCAAGTTTTTTATGTTCTGGACTACTCACCCAACTTACTCTAATTTGGTTAGTGAAGTTTGGGATACGAATTTTTCTGGTGCTCCAATGTTTACTCTATGCTCTAAGCTTCGGCTCCTTAAGTGTAGATTAAAACAGCTGAATAAGGATTCGTTCTCTGACCTGTCTGTTAGAACTTCTGAGGCCAGGCAAGCTCTGCGAGTTACCCAGGAAGCTCTTCAGCTGGATCCTTTTAATGTCCTTCTTGCTGAAACCGAAAAAGATCAAATGCAGGTTTTTGCTAATCTTCGTTTGCAGGAGGAATCCTTTTATAGACAAAACTCTAGGATTCGGTGGCTTAAAGATGGGGACCTTAATACAAAGTTCTTTCACCACTCGGTGAATAGAAGACATCTCCATAACAGGATCATCTCAATCTTGGATGGTGAGCATACCACTCCGGTTCCTGCTGAAGTTCAAGGTATCCTGGTTGATCATTTTCGGAATCTGCTTGCTGCTTCCCCCCCTGCTGTTCAGCCTTCAATGGAGGAAGTTAGGGCGGTTCTCAATCACACTCTTGATGCGGATCAGGTGTAGTTCATCCCGTCTCTTATATTTGACATGGAAGCTCGAGACACTTTGTTCTCCCTTGCAGTGGGTAAAGCCCCCGGGCCTGATGGGTTCATTGTGGAATTTTTTAAGCATTCTTGGGATATCGTTGATGCCTCGGTGATAATGGCGGTGAAGGACTTCTTTGTAATAGGTAAGCTGTTAAGAGAAATCAATACTACCATCTTGGCTTTGGTCCCTAAAATTCCAAATGCTTCAAACATTAACGACTTTCAGCCGATTGCTTGTTGTAACACCATTTACAAGTGTATTACCAAGCTTATTGCCAACCGCATCTCTCGGGTTTTGCCTTCTATTATCAGTCTACCTCAGAATGCTTCTGTTAAAGGTAGGCACATCAGCGACAATATACTACTTGCCCAGGAGCTTTTTTGTGGCTTTCATCACGACCCATACCACCCTAAGTGTGTCCTTAAAGTTGATTTTAGGAAGGCTTATGATACGGTCAATTGGGATTTTGTTGAAACTTGCATGCTCGCCTTCGGTTTTCCCTTGGAGTTTATCTCTCGTATCATGGTTTGCATTCGAACTCCTAAATTCTCTATTGTTGTGAATGGAGAACTTCATGGTTTCTTTGAGAGTGAAAGAGGTATTCGACAAGGGGATCCGATGTCGCCCTACATCTTCACCCTCGTGATGGAAGTTTTTACTGGAATCTTGGATATCCAAACTAGCCATCCTGAGTTCGGTTTCTTTTGGTGCTGTAAGTCCTCCAGGCTTTCTCATCTATTCTTTGCCGATGATGTCCTTATCTTTGCGGAAGCTGACTTGGCCTCTGTTAATCTGTTAAAGGCAGGGATTGAAAAGTTTTCTAGCTGGAGTGGCCTTGTTCCTAATCTGAGGAAAAGTGAATTATTTATTTCTGGAGGCACCTCTGATCTCCGGTCTGAAATTCTAGATAAAATGGGCTTTCAACTTGGCTCTCTACCTTTCCGTTACCTCGGGGTCCCTATTATCTCGGCTAGGTTGAGGAAAGCTGATTGTGTTGCACTTGTTAATGCTATCACTGCTCAGATAAAATCTTGGACCCATAGATTCCTCTCGTTTGCAGGTCGCCTTCAGCTTGTTAAGTCAGTGCTGCACTCTATCCAAGTATTTTGGGCGAGCGTGTTCTTCCTCCCCTGCTCGGTGATTGATCGAATTGAATAAATCTTTCGCCAGTTCTTATGGAAAGGCCCGTTGATGGGTTCTGTTGGCGCCAAAGTGTCTTGGAGTGATATTTGCCTCCCCAGAGAGGAAGGGGGCCTTGGCATTAGAACTCTAAGGGAGAATAATATTGCCTGCATGCTAAAGTATATTTAGATTCTCTTTTCAGACAAAGAATCCCTGTGGTGCAAGTGGATCCATTCCACGTTTTTAAAGCGCAAGAATTTCTGGATTGTCCCTTGTCCCACCTTTTGCTTCTGGGCTTGGAGAAAATTGCTTGGTCTGCATGACCATTTTCAACAACATTTCAAATGGATAATTGGAGATGGATGTTCTACGTCCTTTTGGTTTGACCCTTGGCACCCTCAAGGTCCTCTAAATTGGGTCTTCTCAAATCATGATATATATATATCGGTAAGGTATTCGTCGTCTTGCTACGGTTGCTGATGGTTTCTCTTCGCCGCTTGGTTGGTATATCTTGAATATCCTAGCTGGTTGGTGGGATCCCATCCTTGTCCTTAATGCGGAAAAGGATAAGTTTCAATGGATTCAGCACCCTTCTAGGCGGTTCTCAATTGCCTCGGCTTGGGACCTTTTTCGTCCTAGGGGTAATCCTATTTGGTGGTCTTCTTTTATTTGGAATTCTGCTTTGCCGCCGAGATACCGGACCCACCTTTGGCTTACCTCGCGCAACAGGCTTCCTACTCAAGTGCTGCTTATCTCTTATGGTAGAATTGCTCATACCACGTGCCCTGTCTGTTCTTGCAGACCTGACTCGGTAGATCATCTCTTCTTTGCTTGCCATATTTCGGGTAGCCTTGCCTCTTTCTTGGCTGCTAAATTTAACTTGGTTTGGAGTAACAAATCTTGGCTTGAAAATCTTGCGTGGGCATTTGATCGATTCAAGGACAGAGTTTCCATCACTTTAGGCCGGTTTAGCTTTGCTGCTTTGACATATATAATTTGGAAGGAGCGGAACAACATCCTTTTTCACAACCAACCCATTTTCCGCCCGGTGATGAAGCTTCATCTTCAAAAGGCTATTAAGGACAAGGCTTTGTCTCTTAATCATGTGGAAGACTATCCTAGGAACAGAAGACTTCAACGGAGCTAGGACCTTCCGACTTCTATCTTTGGTTGATGGAGGGTTTGTAGTTTTCTTTGTTTGTCTCGTGTCCCTGTTTATTTGGTTTATTATTTCCTTGGGAACCATGGTACCCCTACACTCTTCATTGGCGTTGTCTTTGTGAGTGTCTGCTTCTGTTGGTGCCAGGCCTCCCTTTTGTTTTTCCTTTGCAAAATCAATATATTACTTACCTTTACAAAAAAAAAAATTCAAGGAAAATACAAAATTTTTTAGAATAAATCCATTTCATGTTTCAGGATAGACTGCATGCTTATTTATGTCATATTGTTTAGATCATATTGTCATGTCATATCATTTCATGTTAGATTAGAAGCATTGCATATAGATTAGATTCTCATTAAATAAGTGAAAACAAAAAATTGAGTGATTGCGTGTTAATTAGAAATCATATCTAAGATTGATGTGAATTCTGATCTAACATTGCAGATGCTTTTGTAAGTCATGTAATTTATTCACTGTTTTTCTTGGATGTTAAATTGGTGGTTTGTGCACCTGCATGATCACTTCACGTGTTAGGGAAGTGAATTAAAATTAATTCAAGCTGCTTATCAAATATTTTTTTCAAAATAAAAGAGAAAGGTACCGAAAGAGCGTTAGAGAAATTTAGCGTAATCAAGTCCCCGAACTCACAATCTCCGGTTCATAGAAGTAAAGTAAATTTTTCATTACTTTACTTGGATTTCTAATCAATCCAATAAAAAATAGATTAGTGGCGATTTCTAGTTGAAAATTAATTGCATGTTAAGAATTTGAACCTAAGTTGCGAATTGGTATGGGCTTGAGAGAGTTTAAACGAAGTTTAGGATTAGTAATCCATTAGCTAAAACCTAGGTGATTTGTTTGTTAGGAATCAAGATCAAGAAGTCATATCAGCCTTTAAGTTGAAAGATGCATACTCTGTTCACTTGGGCATCTTCCTCCTAGTTGAGACATAGCATAGCTATCGGATGGGACTTCAAGCCTTATAACAGTTTTTCATTATGCTTAATATATATATACCATGTTAGAAACTACTATACCACAACATGTATAACTACTACAAGCACTAGCATATAAAAGCATCACACCACATATACATAGTTAAGTAAAGAAAGTTGAATTGGTAAGATAACATTTATTATGTATTATGTAAAAACAAACTCTCTTCCAAGCAAACCGTAGTCCATGAATTGGATGAGCAAACAACTATAGCTTAATGACATAACCAGTTATTTATGAACATTTCCACCCACTACCATAATTAAAGCACATACGAATTTTATCACTTAAACCACAATCTTTTTAATTTACTGAACTGAACATACTTGAGTTTCAATATTCAAATTAAACTATTAATTTGATGAAAATGACCACATCAGAATGACTATTTCTCTCGACACCATTGGCTGAGAGTGTAGATCCTCACAATAAGCTCAACCTCTACAAATGCTATGTTGAAATTTGTCATTGACATTTGAAGCATTTTCAATCATCAATGACAACATCAGCAACAAGGAAACAATTTCCTATCCTACATGAGAATGCAATTAACCCCATTAATTAGATTCAAGTGTGTATATCCATGGAATTTATTGTTAATGTATGACATGTGAAACAAACAATTCATTTAGGCTATACGTCTCTTCTCATTTGCTGACTTATTTAACAAATGGGTCACGTTCAATGATCTAATAAGATTTGTTAAGTTTATTTTGCTCAAATTGACCTAGCTAACAATCCATGTTAACTTAACATTAGCATACATGACCGGTAAACATGGATTGTTATCTCTATTAGCAGCTAAATTTCATTCAGCAAGCTTGCCGTTGCATTGCATTATGCATCTTTTGAGCAATTCAAAATATTTCTCAAGAGATATCAGAGAAGAATACACTTTGATGATTAATGATTCTTGCGGAAGGAATTTCTTGTTGAGAAGTAATGAGGTAATGTTCAGCAATAGCATGGAAAACTTACTTCTACCTCATGCGGTGAAACTGAACCATCTTTGTGATATCCTGAATTTCGACCCTGTCACGATAATATGAAATAGGCATTTCGTTAACGCGCCTATGGTCATTTTATAGCCACTCACGAGTAACTAATTTATTAGGTAAAGCCGTTAATGGATATAAACGTGATAGCCTTTAGAATTTGATCGGAAATCGATTGCTCAATTGTAATAATCGACAATGGTCAATACGACACCATTATAATCGAATTGTAATCGGATATAGGTCAATGCGACGGAAACATGTTATTGAATTGTGGGTGATTTCGTGTGATTGCAAAATTCGCATCGAATGGCACTAACCCGATTTTCTATCGAAATTATACTTGGGACATATAATTGAAACCTTGTAATTTTTACGATAACCGAGAGTCACCTACGAGTCAGAGATACACAAACATGAATCGAAAATTATCAAATATGGGTCAAACGCGCTAGAATCCCTAAAAGCTACCCGATAAATTAGATCGTACTAAAATCGTGTTCGGTTGATTTTAACCACAAAATTGAATTCGGTTTCGGGAATCGAATGTTCAAGCATGTCACGATTCATGCTTTCTCCATATCTTGGATCCAGAGTGATGTAGCTTTAGGATCTCCTGCGCCATTGAACCTTGGTGGGTTCAGTTTCAAGAACTGCTCCATCAGTTTATGAATTGATCTCCCAACGACCATGCTCCCAAGTGGAACCTCAACAAGTGCAGCTACGACTGCGATCCCGACGGCGGCGGCAACGACAACAATAGCAATAGCTACAGCGATGGCGACTTGATTCTGGGCCTGTTGCCCCATCACATCTCTCATGGCCTCAAGCGCCTGCATGATCCCTTCGATCCTAGGATCACCAGGGGCTGCTAACTCAGCACCTACAAGAGAAGGTGCTACTCCATTAGCGCTGGCCTCAGCCTATGCTCCACCACGGCCACCTCAGGTACCGACCCTAGCTGGCATACTACCCCGAGTAACTGGATCCATGGTCCTCTTTCTAAGAGTCCTCTCCTGATCACTTATCTACAAGATCCTTATAGATACATGTTTTCCAATTCCAATACCATATTAGAATTTGAGTAATCCACACCAAATAATTTATCACTCAACTATCAAACACATGCACGGGTATAAGAAAAGCCCTTCCTACTAACTATCCCATGACCCCTTGCATCTTATCACTCTATACACAGACCTGCTTTGATACCACTTAAATGAGGATGTCACGCCCCGATTCTCAAGCGCACGCACATCCCTCCCTTCGATCAATATAAATGCAACGTTCCCAAGATGTGTTGCCAACCCATTCATTATTAACGCACAGACAAAAGCGAAACAATAAACCCTGACAAGTCTAACTTTCACAAAAGCCAACTTTTATAACCAATGGAATTAGTTACAAGACAAGTCTGGTCAAAGGGTTATAATTGGTCGGCTCTCAAAAAGAAGCTATCCTACGACATACTAATCAGACACATACACTGATCCTTCAGACTCCACCTCCACAAACTCCGGGGCTTCGGTCCTCCACAACCTTCATCTACGAACCTGAAAAGATAAGTCCATGACGGGTTGAGAAAATGTCTCAGCAAGTTCACCCCTTAAACCCTTACTAGGAAGAAATACACCCAAGGGTGGTAGAGCCACATAAAACAAAGGACTTACCTCGCTTCAGTTCCCTCCTGCACATTAGCACAATTCATATCTCATATACGTGTAATCATCGCTTAACAATTGGAACGCATCATACTAAATCTCAATCAATCACTCATTACAACTATTAATCACGACCCCATGGCACGGCTTACTAAGTGTTCAGCAGTAAATCACGGCCCGATGGGCACGGCCCTTTTCCAAGTTCAATGGTAAATCTCGGCCCAAAGGGCACGGCCTATTCAATATTTGGCGGTAAATCACGACCTCATGGGCACAACCATACTTTGGGTTAGGCGGTCTTCTGTTGTAATCAGCTTAATCACGGCCCAATGAGCACGGCCTATTTCCAACTTCGGCGGTAAATGGCCCGATGGGCACAGTCATACTTTGGTGGTTAATCTCGGCCCAATGGGCACATCCATACTTCGGCGGTTAATCTTGACCTCATGGGCACGGCCTATTCCAAACTATGCAATTTTTTGGCGTAGCCAGGTGTCATAACCAAATGCTCACGATTCATAATCACCATACAATTTCACAACTCATCAATCAATTGTACAATCCAACCGTCAATTGCATAAGCTAACCAATTCACAATTACCACACAATTGCACAAAACCTCACTCAATTGATCAATCCAGCAATCAATTGGACATTCTAGCCATACCACAGCGATTAGCTCGAAATTCTATCGAGCGGCTCTCCCGACATAATTTCTAGAAATATAAATTAATTAATAACTAAATAAATTCCGAAAATTAATTTAGTTTAAATAATAAATAATATAATTTAAATAATTAATTAAATGAAATTAAAATAATTAAAAGTCTAATCATGATTAACATTAATCTAATTGCACAATTAGACGAATTAATCTATCCACTAATCTAATCATGCACATAATCTAATCAACATTTAATTAGACTAATCTAACCACCTAAACATACTTAACATAATCTAGACACCCCTTAAACATCATTAACTCCCTAAGTGGAGATTAGTGAGTAAACTCACCGGTTTAGTGTTCTAGTGAGTCCACGGCAATGGCGACGCCAAGGTGCGCGATAAACCTTCGAGTGGCGACACTAAGCGAGATCGGGAAGGACTCGGAAATGGGCCACGAAGTCCCAAAGCCTTGCTAGTTTTCTGCTTTTGTTCTTGGCTAACTCAAAGGGCTAAACCGGTGGCTGGGTTGGGGTCGAAATAGCGGGGAACGGCTAATCGGAGTTTTGGTGAGCGGGTGGCTGGCAACCAGCGACACCTGTGGGTCAAAGGGGACTTGCTGGTGGTTGAAATGGTGGAGGATGGGTTGGAATGGAAGAAAAATGGAGAAAATCATGAAACAGTGAACTCAGGCAAGGCTCTAAGCGGTTCGGCGAGCGGCACCTTCTCACCGACAGACGGGTCGGATAGAGGCTATGTTCGGGGCACGGCTGGGTTCGTTCGTACAGACTAGGTCTCTTGGTCACGATGGTACATGAAGCGTAAGCTAATTGGTCCCACAATGCAACTTTTAACTCAGGTTTTTGGAGAAAGGTTTGCTGGAACAAAAACTGGCAAAGAAGGAAAATATGGGAGAAAATGCTACGAATTTGCTTGGGCTAAAGAGGGGAGAGAGAGAGAGAAGTGAGAGCTGATTTCTCTGGTTCTTTGAGCTCCCAAAAGCTTCAACAATGGATAAATTAAGGCTTGGGAGGAAGAAGATGTGGTTGAAAGCTTGAAGGGGGGCCATCAAACCTTCTAAATGGCTTTCTTGTCCCCTTTGAGCTCAACCAACATGCCCCACTTGCTCAGCCATCATCCTCAACCCTTATCCACCCCCAAGCTCCCTCAAGAAGTCTCCCAAAAGGCCCAAAAGGTTGCTCCCCCCTTGGCCTATGAATTTTGTACATTTGGTCTCTAAATTCAATTCAATTCTCCTTCAATTCTTCTCCAAATGAGTTCAATTCAAAGCCTATAAATTCAGCCAATGTGCCATCATCCCAATCAACATTTTTCCTCACCATATAGTCTAACTTGACTCCCAAAAATGCGATAAAAAATGAGCCCTACGAATTTCCCGATCCAAAATACCCTTACTTTGGATTTTTCGCCGAAAATCTCGATTTGCAAAAAAATCTTCGGAGAATGAGTCGACATTCCTAAAATGATTTGTGACATGACATAACTTTCAATTTCTAAAAATTAGGTTCAATTTCTCGGTTAATTTCAATCTAGCGCAATTTTAGCTTATCATATCCTACCGAGTAGCTTTTAGGAACTTTTCATGCAATTGACCCGTGATTAATTATTTTCAAGCCACAAAGTACACCTTCGACACATTGGCGACTCAGTTGTCGTATAAATCTCAAGGTTTCAAATATGGACAAGTCGCGACCAATTTTTTCGGGTGTGAATCACCTATGGTTTTGGCTAATGGATTGTCAAGCCTAGACTTAACTCGAGCTCTCCCAAGCCCATACCAATTCACGACTTAAATTCAAATTTTTAACATGCAATTAATTTTCAATTAGGAGTCACCACTAATCTATTTTTTTGGTGGGTCGATTAGAAACCCAAATAAAGTAACGGGAGATTTACTTTATTCCTACGAACCAGAGATTTGTGAGTTCAGGGACTTGATTACGCTAGATTTCTCTAATGCCATTTCGGTACCTTTTTTTTTTTTTTTTTGAAAAATGTTTGGCAAGCAGTTTGGATTGATTTTAAATTTATTTCCCTAACATGTGAGGCGATCATGCGAGTGCGCAATCCACCAATTTAACATCCAAGAAATCAATTAAATAATGCAAACCTTACCTCAAAGCAACGAAAGCATCTGCAATGTTAATTTAAAATCCACATCAACAACCCTAGAAATGGTTTCTACTTAACACGCAATTCCTTTTTTTTTCTTTCATTTATTTAATGAAAATCATGCAACATGCAATGCAATATTAACTAAATGACATGCGACATCTATTAAATGACCTAATTTAATGACGAGCACATGATTTTTCATTTTCCTAAAAGAATGCGTTTTATCCTAAATAATGAAACTAATTTAACCTATGACATTTTTGTATTTTTCAAGAAATTCAAAATCAGAAAAAATATGGAGATTATCTAACTAAATTAAGATTCTATTCAATTTATATTAGGAATTAGGTTAAACCAAATCCTAATTTAAACTAAAATATTATCTTAACTTAATAAATTCTAACCCTAGATGCAATCCATCTAAAAAAATGAAATCAATTTATTCTAAGGCATTTTTGGTATTTTCTCTTGAAATTCGAAATTAGATGAAATGTGAAAATTACCTAATTAGATTAAGATCCTATTTAATTTATATTAGGAATTAGGTTGAGCCACATCCTAATTTAAACTAAAATATTATCTTAACCTAGATAATCCTAAAATGCAATCTATTTAATAAAATACCTAAACTTATAGTAAATTAAGAAATTATCTAAATTAACTTAAGTGCAATTTCTATCCTAATACGCAATGACGTACAAAATGTACCCTAATTCAACATGAATTATGCATGATGATTTTTTTTTTATGTTTTTCCTTTTTTTCCCTTTTTTAAATTGCGAAATTAATAATTGCCAAATAATTAAACATGCAATCCAAGTTTTAAAGAAAACTAGCAACCTAAATTAATTGATTTGATTTTTTTTATTTTTGAAAATTCGAAATAAAATACCTATTATGAACATGCAAACCCTAAAACTACATTTTTTTGATTTTGTTTTTTAAAGAAAGCTAATTTAAGTAACACCATAGCAAATCAAGCCATATTGATATCCAAATCGACGAATCATATCTCGAGCATGAGATCGGGTTGGCCAATTTCACATAAATCACGAATCGGATCTCGAGCTGGAGATCGGATTGGCAATTTTTTTAAGTAATTGCGAGTCGGATTTCGAGCTTAAAAATCTAATTGACAATCACTAATTTCAAAGCAATTTCATATCATGGAATTTCAATTTCACATTAAAGGAATAATTACACTAAAAAGATAAAATAATAAAACAAAAATAAGATAAAGAAAATACCTAAATTTTCTTTTGCTCTTCTCTTTTTTCTTTTCTTTTTTTTTCTGAAAAAGAAAAAGAAAAATAAATCTGGTGGCCGGTCCGACGAGGGGAGATCGCTGGCGACGGACTCCTGGCGGAGCAAGTGGGTCGCGACGTTAGGTCTTCGCGGGCAGAGGGGCGAGCAGGGGCGATGTGGTCTCCGGTGGGCAATCTGCTGAGGCGTTCGTGGACAAACGGGAGAGGTGGCGTCAGCCGGCGCAGGCGGAGTCAGGCGCTTGGTCACAGATCTGCAGGCGGAGCGGCTTCACGAGCGTCTGAGTTGCTGCAGCGTCGGATGGTGGCGCGGTGCGGTGCGATGAGCGTCCGGATCTGACGTGGCAGCAACGCTAGTGTGGCGGCGACGCGATATAGGGGCAGCGATGACGAATGGGAACAAGCGGAGCACGATGGTGGGCAGATCTTGGCCTCCGGACAGCAGCTACAGCACGAGCTTGCGGGCGATGGAGCGACGGTGGCAGGGCAGCAAGGGCGTCGTTGCCGCGGCGGCGAGCAGTGGACGACAGCTGCGGTGGGCTTCGGTTCCGGGCGGCGTTGGTATGGCGAGGCAGCGGCGTCCGGCGAGACGGACGACGGTGCCGCGCGGTGGAGGAGGAACCGGCGAATAGCTGCAGATGCGGGCGACGAGCGGTGAGGGAGACGATGAACAGTACTTGTCCCCTCAACTCTCTGCCGCTTGTACCCTCTTTCTGCTTTATGCTTTTCTTTTTTTTTCACTTTTGACTTTTTCACCGAAGGAAAAGCCTCAAAAACCCTAAAAACCCTCAAAAACGAAGAAACAATTTTGCCCTTTGTCTTCAATTGTTTTGACCGAGAAGCCAAGAGAAAGAACCCCAGTGTGGCCGTGTATTTCTTGTGTGGCCTCTTCTTTTATCTTTTCCGTACACGGCTCTTATATAGGTGAATAACTTTGATTTTCGTGGATTATTTCACTTCCTTTCTCAGCTCACGCACGAAATCTCCTTTGATTATGAAATATTTCTTGTCTTGAGACATAGAATATATCGCTCAAAATATCCGCGCGTGTGATATTCTTCTTGATATTTCATGCTTAAACTTCCAATCTTCTGTAATATATCGCCTAATGTGAATATATGAAATAATTACCGAATATTGGAAGAATAATTTGAATCCTTTCTGAAAATACCGAATTGTCAACTCGTAAAGGTGAAGCTCATCCGCTGTTGATCAAATGCAAAAGTGATAAAAGAATAATGTAAAATGCTTCTAAACTATATGTTATGCAATTATTTTTTTTTAGGGATAAAATTAACCTTTAAATTTGTATGTACTAAATAAATAAACGGGCCGCTAAAATTTAGGTGTCAACAGCTGCCCCTCTTTAAAGGTGAGCTCGAAAAGGTTGCTTTCAAAGACAAATTGAGACCTAAATTTTGATCATGCATGCACTGAATGATTTTTTTATTGGAAAATGAATTCCATTTTTTAATACAACTTATATGATGCATGGAAATGCTAATGCAAATGATAAATGAACCTACTTGGAATAACTTACCTTCGAGGAGGATAGAGTAATTCGAGGTAGTGGGTGTTACTTATCCAGGACTTGTACCATTCTATGGTCGCCTAAAATAATAACATGACTTTGTGAAAATGCTGCTTTACTAGGACCCGTACCATTCTACGATCGTCCAGTATGGCAGAAAGGAGCTACTTTCTCAGGACCCGTACCATTCTACAGTCGCCCAATACGACAGAAAGGTTTTGTAAGGAACTGCTTTCCCAGGACCCGTACCATTCTACGGTCGCCCACTACAGCAGAAAGGTTTTGTCTAGGACCCGTACTATTCTACGGTCGCCTCGACGAAGAAAATTATTTTTCCAAGACCCATACCATTCTACGGTCGCTTGAATGAGGAAATTGCTTTTCCAGGACCCGTACCATTCTACGGTCGCCTGTTAGAGCAATAAATGTTGTCTAGGACCCGTACCATTCTACGGTCGCCTAGATTTGAGGTTTTGCTTGGCTAGGACCCAAACCATTCTTCGGTCGCCCAGCCTTGCGACAGAAATCATCCGACTAGGACCCGAACCATTCTTCGGTCGCCTTAATCAGATTGAATCTGGAGGAAAAATCTTTGGGGAGCAACTCCATTGAGTGTCGGTGTAAAGGACTCTGGGCTACGAAAGCATGCCAGGTCGATAAAAGAAATCCGGGCTACGGAAGCACGCCGGTTCAATATAAAGGGACTCTGGGCTACAAAAGCACGCCAGGTCAATTATAAGGGACATCGGGATACGAAAGCACGCCGAGTCGATGAAGATGGGCTCTGGGCTATGAAAGTACGCCAGGTTAATATAAAGGACACTGGGCTACAAAAGCACGCCAGGTCAATGAAAGGGACTCTGGGCTACAAAAGCACACCAGGTCGATATAATTGGACAACTTGACCAAGTCAAGTGTCGATGTTCTCGAGAGAGAATACCTGCACAATAACAAGTATTTTAGAGTATGGTAGAGATATAATTACCTGATGATATCTCTGATTCTTGGGGATATGTCTTTTGGAATTTAGATGTCCTGTGGAGGTCTTTCACCTCATGGTGGAGGTTTTTCATCTCCTAATATCATGAAACATTCTGAAAGGAACTTGAATTACCCGTCAGACGTGATTTAGAGCAAAAACTGATATGCATTTATCAAAGAGATAGACAATTTGAGCTACTCTAAAATGCACATTTCAAAATTTAGTGAGGTTTTCATCAACTCAATCGGTGTTCATGCATAATGACCTTTGCATCACCCAAATTTCCACTGGAGATAATTATCATTCAAGACAATCTTCACTCATGACATAAATTTCCTGAGAATACGAAATGAGGGACCTTCAGTTAGAAAGGACTTTCACTCACTCTCATTTAGAGGCTATTTTATGAGAATCACTCCATCTCACTATCATCATATCAACAAGGGTCCGAGTATTCTCGCAAGCGGTACAACCTTACCAATCCGAGAGGTCTTTAATAGGGACCGTAATGTGGGCTTGGTCAACGACTTAACAAAAGGACTCTTTGAGTCAATGCTATTGAAAGAACAATTCTATAAATCATCTCCGGGTTTACAAGTCAAGAACCCTGCAAAATGAGAAAGAAATACTCTTGCTCGTACTTCTTCAAGCGATACTTATAAACATATGAACTCCTATGTTAATTCAAGTGCCATAATCTGAAGAGACTTTGTAAAGGAGGTAACGTAGGCTGGGTTCATGGGTTGAGAAATGAAAAGATCATTAGGCTCAAAATGTGCGTGAATGATGAGAGTTGGTGATCATCTTGGTATTGCCACCAGTTTTTTTCATCATCAGGGATTGTCTTCATGAAATGCCCTATTGATTGTAAAAACTCAACTTTTGAGTTCTTTGAGTATTGCTTCAACATAATTCAATTCTTGCAATTGACAGTCACCTTATCTCGACTCTCTTTTTCATATATGGGCATTGGCCTTGCTTTTACTAGGCACACCGCTTTTTCATGCCCCTAGTTCTTATTAATTTTCTTTCACTTTTTTTTTTCATGGGCATTGGCCTTGCTTTTACCAAGCACATTGCTTTTTCATGCCTCTTAATTCTATTTTGAATTCAATTCTTGCGCACAATGCATGCGCCAAGTAATTGCACTTTGAATGACACTCGAACTTTTCAAGAGTCTTCATCTACCTTTTGCCTTGCCCCAATGTAGTGGATGATCACCAACTGGGTTTAAAGAAATGAATTTATAGGCTCAAATGGGCTATGCAATGGATAAAAGTGTATATGATAGAGAAAGAATTGCTCTTCGTCATTCTAAGGCACTTAAATTACCACATGAATTCAATGTAATAGCATGACTCAAAGACTGATGCAAGTAAGAGCAAGAAAATTTCTTTTCATTTTCCTCACCTCATAATGCCATCTTACCTCCCATTTGCCCCAATGTGGGGTGTTTCTTGACAGGGATAATTTGAAAAGAATATCCATAAGTGTATGGGCTCGAAAGAGTTAAGCAATGGATCACCTGCTGTGTTTGGGATAGAGAAATAATGCCTCTCATCACTTCGATCATCGTACCTTTTGCGAGAGAACTCTTTACCTTGCAGATATGGAATTTCCTACACTCTTCTCACAAGTGTATGAGTATGGGACTGTGTATAGGATAAAGCTTGCCTTTCATCATACTGACACGTCACATTCAGCATTCTTAAGCATTAATGTCACTCCATTAAATTGTCTATCTTGACAAATCTCCACATGAAATTGGTGAGCTAAATCAATATGAAAATTCTCTTTTCAAAAGAATCCAACAACTTTAAGCATGAAAAGCGTTTATAACTTCAAAACAAACAATTTACTACACTCAAAAATGCTCTCATAAGTATGAAAAATATGATATTAAGCATTCATTCAAGGAATTGTCCCACGAAGGGATTGTCTCAGCAATGGATATCCTTGAATTGTCTTTGCCATCAAAAGTGAAAATTCGCCTTTTGATTTGATGAATACTCCGTTCTTGCTTTTGCCCCTGCAGAAGAGAGCGTGCACGAATAGGATACTATGCAACTCAAAGTAAATTCAAATTGCACAACCATTTTAGCTTAGACCGAGATTTCATTCCAGTCATGTCACTACTAGAATATGTAGTGCCCCCAATTCGTCATCTGCAAGGAAAAGAACAAAGCATCATCTCCCAAAATTATTTATGTTCAAAGACGAGATATACCTCTTTCACCAAAGATGGATGATCTCCTTTTAACTTGCCCCTCATTTAATGGGCAAGAATGAAAATTCCGTCAAACACAGAAATGGAACACACTTTGTTCGGCTCCTCAAGATGGATATTTCAAGTAGTGTTGAGATGTGACCGACATTAACTCATTAGAAACTTGTTGAGTAAGAGTTGAACTGACTGCAACCTGATATGCCTTTTTCAGATGCTTTCTTATCAAGTCAAAAAGTAATGCTCTGAAACATGAAGTTAATGAGTCAGAAAATTAAACAGGGCTAATCTAGCGCATGCTTTTGGAAATGGCTTGAAAAATGATTTTTTTTTAATTCTTTTTTGGATGAGGAAGCATGAAGAAGCTCAGTCCTCGGAATTCTCCTTGGATAATATTTTCTTTTTATTGTTGGATATCGTCACCGGGCTAGTTTGGTGTACCCCATCATGTCCTCAAAACAAAACTTGTAGTTCTATTGATATTCATCAATCAAATTACATTTATTGGAATGTGATGCTCAAGCACAGAAGAAATTGAAATCAATCCCTAAAAAGCGATAAGAATTCCCATGCAGGGGAAGGTGCATGCCCCTAATTAAATGAGGAAATGGAACAACTTAGGACCATGAATCATGTGTGCTTGAATTCTTCACCCTCCTTGATATTGTGATACGAACCCCTCAAGTCAGATATTCTTCCATCTAGATGTGTTGCTACCCTCTTCATGATGGCATCAAATTCGACTACCTCAGGAAAATGAGAAGATTCAAAAGGTCTTCTTGGCTCTCTTCTTGGAGTCGCAATTTCTCACTAAAGATAGATTGCAGCATTTTGCTTGACGAGATAAGCTCTTTTTGATCCGTCATTTTAAATCTAGATCGTGAATGGATGGGTGAGCGAGATCGTTCCATAATCACCTAATTCAAATGAACGGGAACATGTAAGCATGAGGGTAAATAGAATGTCGATCCATGATAATGATCTAATCGATTTTTCCATTTTTTTTTCATTTATTCATGAAAAGTTTGTACAATAAGGGCATTTCCTAAAAATGGAATAGGAAAATAAAGATAGACACCCTAACAAGACCAAATTTCCTAAACATGAGTTGAAAACAAATTCTCCAAAGTTTTTTTGGCAAATGACTCATTGCATGGCAATTTCCTCATTTCATTTCTAATTGACAAAGGAATTAGATCAGATGACTAACCTAGATTGTCATGGACAGACCAAAAACATGACAAAATAAATTGCATGGTATAGGGATAGAAAACTTACTTTACCAAGAAAAATCGACGGCAATCACATAGACATGCGCATGGTAAGTGGCTCGATTTCTAATCTATAAGGCTTATTATCAAAGTGGAGCCACAAGGATGATTAGACTAGCCACGGGCTTGTGGACTATGTCGGGTCCTCATGACTCTGGCTTGGTCAAAGAGCCGACCCAGGTCGTGAGCATGCGGACCGAGGTGGGTACTCTCGACACCATGAAAGAAACTTCGGGATTGAGATGGGCGACTCGTACCGCGAGCATGCGATCGGAGTGGTATCCATCTTAACACCATCCTAAATGATCTTATGCGGCCCAGGTCCGGCGGCAGGTTGTGTGTGCAAGGTGTAGTGATAAATGCAAAGCATGTACAACAGTTTAAATCAAACAACACTTCATTCATGAAAATAAACCATACATTCCTACACATCCCTGCAAAACAAAGGTTAGCAAACACTTCCCCTTGTACCTCCTATCCTGCAAGAACATACAACACCTTAAATGTTAAGGACGTACCTGGAATCTTCGCTGCCAAACAAAAATATTTTTCAAAGAAAAGAAAAATTGGCCTAAGTCCACTAAGAGTTTTAACTCAATTCCCCAGCGGAGTCGCCAAGCTGTCGCGACCAATTTTTTCGGGTGTGAATCACCTATGGTTTTGGCTAATGGATTGTCAAGCCTAGACTTAACTCGAGCTCTCCCAAGCCCATACCAATTCGCAACTTAAATTCAAATTTTTAACATGCAATTAATTTTCAATTAGGAGTCACCACTAATCTATTTTTTTTGTGGGTCGACTAGAAACCCAAATAAAGTAACGGGAGATTTACTTTATTCCTACGAACCAGAGATTTGTGAGTTCAGGAACTTGATTACGCTAGATTTCTCTAACGCCATTTCGGTACCTTTTTTTTTTTTATTTTGAAAAATGTTTGGCAAGCAGTTTGGATTGATTTTAAATTTATTTCCCTAACATGTGAGGCGATCATGCGAGTGCGCAATCCACCAATTTAACATCCAAGAAATCAATTAAATAATGCAAAACTTACCTCAAAGCAACGAAAGCATCTGCAATGTTAATTTAAAATCCACATCAACAACCCTATATATGGTTTCTACTTAACACGCAATTCCTTTTTTTTTTCTTTCATTTATTTAATGAAAATCATGCAACATGCAATGCAATATTAACTAAATGACATGCGACATCTATTAAATGACCTAATTTAATGACGAGCACATGATTTTTCATTTTCCTAAAAGAATGCGTTTTATCCTAAATAATGAAACTAATTTAACCTATGACATTTTTGTATTTTTCAAGAAATTCAAAATCAGAAAAAATATGGAGATTATCTAACTAAATTAAGATTCTATTCAATTTATATTAGGAATTAGGTTAAACCAAATCCTAATTTAAACTAAAATATTATCTTAACTTAATAAATTCTAACCCTAGATGCAATCCATCTAAAAAAATGAAATCAATTTATTCTAAGGCATTTTTGGTATTTTCTCTTGAAATTCGAAATTAGATGAAATGTGAAAATTACCTAATTAGATTAAGATCCTATTTAATTTATATTAGGAATTAGGTTGAGCCACATCCTAATTTAAACTAAAATATTATCTTAACCTAGATAATCCTAAAATGCAATCTATTTAATAAAATACCTAAACTTATAGTAAATTAAGAAATTATCTAAATTAACTTAAGTGCAATTTCTATCCTAATACGCAATGACGTACAAAATGTACCCTAATTCAACATGAATTATGCATGATGATTTTTTTTTTATGTTTTTCCTTTTTTTCCCTTTTTTAAATTGCGAAATTAATAATTGCCAAATAATTAAACATGCAATCCAAGTTTTAAAGAAAACTAGCAACCTAAATTAATTGATTTGATTTTTTTTATTTTTGAAAATTCGAAATAAAATACCTATTATGAACATGCAAACCCTAAAACTACATTTTTTTGATTTTGTTTTTTAAAGAAAGCTAATTTAAGTAACACCATAGCAAATCAAGCCATATTGATATCCAAATCGACGAATCATATCTCGAGCATGAGATCGGGTTGGCCAATTTCACATAAATCACGAATCGGATCTCGAGCTGGAGATCGGATTGGCAATTTTTTTAAGTAATTGCGAGTCGGATTTCGAGCTTGAAAATCTAATTGACAATCACTAATTTCAAGGCAATTTCATATCATGGAATTTCAATTTCACATTAAAGGAATAATTACACTAAAAAGATAAAATAATAAAACAAAAATAAGATAAAGAAAATACCTAAATTTTCTTTTGCTCTTCTCTTTTTTCTTTTCTTTTTTTTTCTGAAAAAGAAAAAGAAAAATAAATCTGGTGGAAAATACCTAAATTTTCTTTTGCTCTTCTCTTTTTTCTTTTCTTTTTTTTCTGAAAAAGAAAAAGAAAAATAAATCTGGTGGCTGGCGACGGACTCCGGCGAGGGCGCGGCTGCTGGCGGAGCAAGTGGGTCACGGCGTTGGGTCTTCGCGGGCAGAGGGGCGAGCAGGGGCGATGTGGTCTCCGGTGGGCAATCTGCTGAGGCGTTCGTGGACAAACGGGAGAGGTGGCGTCAGCCGGCGCAGGCGGAGTCAGGCGCTTGGTCACGGATCTGCAGGCGGAGCGGATTCACGAGCGTCTGAGTTGCTGCAGCGTCGGATGGTGGCGCGGTGCGGTGCGATGAGCGTCCGGATCTGACGTGGCAGCAGCGCTGGTGTGGCGGCGACGCGAGATAGGGGTGGCGATGACGAATGGGAACAAGCGGAGCACGGTGGTGGGCAGATCTTGGCCTCCGGACAGCAGCTGCAGCACGAGCTTGCGGGCGATGGGGCGACGGTGGCAGGGCAGCAAGGGCGTCGTTGCCGCGGCGGCGAGCAGTGGACGACAGCTGCGGTGGGCTTCGGTTCCGGGCGGCGTCGGTATGGCGAGGCGGCGGCGTCCGGCGAGACGGACGACGGTGCCGCGCGGTGGAGGAGGAACCGGCGAATAGCTGCAGATGCGGGCGACGAGCGGTGAGGGAGACGATGAACAGTACTTGTCCCCTCAACTCTCTGCCGCTTGTACCCTCTTTCTGCTTTATGCTTTTCTTTTTTTTCACTTTTGACTTTTTCACCGAAGGAAAAGCCTAAAAAACCCTAAAAACCCTCAAAAACAAAGAAACAATTTTGCCCTTTGTCTTCAATTGTTTTGACCGAGAAGCCAAGAGAAAGAACCCCAGTGTGGCCATGTATTTCTTGTGTGGCCTCTTCTTTTATCTTCTCCGTACGCGGCTCTTATATAGGTGAATAACTTTGATTTTCGTGGATTATTTCACTTCCTTTCTCAGCTCACGCACGAAATCTCCTTTGATTATGAAATATTTCTTGTCTTGAGACATAGAATATATCGCTCAAAATATCCCCACGTGTGATATTCTTCTTGATATTTCATGCTTAAACTTCTAATCTTCTGTAATATATCGCCTAATGTGAATATATGAAATAATTACCGAATATTGGAAGAATAATATGAATCCTTTCTGAAAATATCGAATTGTCAACTCGTAAAGGTGAAGCTTATCCGCTGCTGATCAAATGCAAAAGTGATAAAAGAATAATGTAAAATGCTTCTAAACTATATGTTATGCAATTTTTTTTTTAGGCATAAAATTAACCTTTAATTTTCTATGTACTAAATAAATAAACGGGCCGCCAAAATTTAGGTGTCAACAGGACACAAAGTACCAAAACGATAGAGAAATAGATCTAGTGCCAATCGATAAGAATTTTGCAATTATGTGGAATCGGCCACACTTAATCACATACTTTTGTCGAGTTGACCTATCTCCAATCTTTAATCGATTTGTGCCGTAATGTCCCTTGCAAGTTAGTGCGATCAAGCAGTTGATTTGTCGTAAAATTCTCAATTCTATTGCGTTTAGATTCCTTAACAACTTCACCCGATAAGCTAGTTATCTCGTGAGTGGCTTACTTAGAGAAAAGAAATATAGGTGCGTCGATGAGAAGGCTGACTCAATCAATTGAAAACAAAATTGAAAAATCAGGACGTCCACGCCGACGGCGACGCGGAGGCGAGTAACACTCAAGCATGAAGCTACACCAACGAAGGTCTGGACGAGCCCAGAAATGGCCCATGAAGGCTCGGCCTGAAGGGGCGGGGTGGCTCGGCTCGGCTACGGTGGCTAGAAATGAACCAAGTGGGTGGTAGCAACTGCAACGGGCGACGGTAGAGGCTCCAACGGCTAGACGACAACGGTGGCACAACTTCAACGGTTGGATGGCGGGCTCGATGGCTAGGGACAACAAGCTGGGCTCGCAGAGACTTGGGCAAGAGGCGGAATGAGCAGGCAGATGGTGCACAACTCGCGGGCAGCAGCGACGGCACTCGGACGGTAGGGGGCGGTCGACAACATGAGGGGCTAGTCTCTCTAGTTTTGCTGGCTGGTTTTGAGCTCTTAAATGACACAACAATAGAAGAAAGAAAGCCAAGGAAGAAGAAGGAGGCTGCAGCAAGAGGGGGGCCACCAAATGGCCACAAAGTCTTTGCAAATATCCCCATACACTCATCACAAGGCCCCACCAGCCCACAGCTCTCATCTACAGCCATTTACACACCCAAGGCTTCCCTAACAAGCCATTGAAATGGTCCAAAAGTTGCTGCCCCCCCCCCTTGGCTACGAATTTTGACATTTGCCTCTTTAATTTCATTCAAATCCTCTTCAAATTAATCTAATTGATGCCCAAAAATTTAGCCAAAGTGTCCACACTTAAATCCACAACTTTCCTTGCGAACTAGTCTAACTTGAATGCCAAAAGTGCAACAAAAAACAGTCCTCTAATTTTCCTGATCCAAAACGGCCAAACTTCGATTTTTCACCGAAAATCCCAAATTGCCGAAAAATCTTCGGAGGATGAGCCAACGTTCCTAAAATGAATCGTGACATGACAGAACTTTTAATTTATGAAATTGGGTTCAATTTCGCAATTAATTTCAACCGAACGTGATTTTAGCGTGACCTAACCTACTGCGTAACTTTTAAGAATTTTTAGCGCATTTGACCCGTGGTCAATTATTTTCGAGCCACATTGTACATTTTCGACCTATTGGAGACTCTCAATTGTTGTGAAAATCTCGAGATTTCAAATATGGGCACAGGGTACAGAAATGACAAAAAAATCGGTTTAGTGCCATTCGATAGAAATTTTGCAATCATGTGAAATCACCCATACTCTAATCTCATACCTTTGTTGAATCGATCTATCTCCAGTCTCTGATCAATTTTGATGGTGCTGTAATGACCCTTGCAGATTAGCACGGTCAAACAGTCGATTTCTAGTCAAATTCTTAAGTCTATTGTGTTTAAATTCCTTAACGGCTTCACCTAATAGACTAGTTATTCCATGAGTGATCAGCTCAGGGAAAAAAACTATAGATGCGTCGATGAAAAGCCCAATTCATTCAATCGAAAATAGAATCAGAAAATCATAATGTCACACAGTTGGTACAACTCCCAGTTATCTACACAAGTGGTGGTACAAATGGAAAGCCATTGGCCTGCAAGATCATCATCTAGGAAATTTCACGAGCATGTTGTTCTTATTTTGCAGCATAACAATTTGATGTTCCTATTTCCAACATTATATATTAGCCACATCTACAAATAAGGGCTTTAAAATATGATTATGCCAATATTTTACCTTATATAGAGCCAAACCACACAATAGTAATTAGGAGGGATGCACAACAAGATCACTTCCAAAGGCCTTCCCTACTTCACATTGCTTGAATCATTCATAAATCACCTCGCCACTGCTATATAGTTTGTAACATCTAACAAAGACTATTTGGAAGGAGATATAATCTGTAACCCAATTTCATGAGTTTGATTGGATGAAGCAAATTCATAGGCATCCTATATTTGTACTCTACACATGTAAATCTTTGGAGAAAATTGTAGTTTCAGATTTAAGGTATATACCTCATAGAAGGATAGTGAAAAGGGAATGAATTTGGTGAAAGCTAAAACAGACAAATGAGGGAATTGTGACAATGAATTCATATAAGATTTGTGTTTAAATAGTAAAAAAAAGGCATCTCAATAGCTTCCTTGAAACTGTAATGATTACATCATTTCCTAATCTAAAAAAATGAGGTACTGTTTTTCCATACATAATGATCATAAGCTAAACAGAAAGCCCAATCCGACAAGATCACCCAACTTAAATTTTAATTACATTGTCAAGTAATCAACCTGAGACCAAATATGAAACATTAGAATATTAAGAAAAAGGTAAGTGAAAAACTATTGTTGACTACAAAACCCAAAAGAAGACACCCCACCCCCAAAGGTTTCCCAAGCTTGTTCTCCTTCTCACATTATAGTCTTATAGTTCTGGCTACTCAAGCAAGGAAATGAAAAATATTTGTACAATTTTTTGGTAATAGGAAAATGGATTGAAAGATCTACAAACTCAAATAATTAATGAATTGGATAACACCATGCGGAAGCAAATTAAACAATCTCCAGACACAAACAAACATGGGATAGAAAAGTAGGACAGCCAATTAACACAAAACCTATTGTATCAACAAACCAGGTTTATAGATGGAAGTCTATAACCAAAAGAAACTGCAAAGCCAATCCTACCCCGGACCCTACCTACTTGGGATCTGGGTCTACCACGACATAGTTAGGGATGTCGATGTCTAGAGGATCGACTACCTCTACTGCAGGCTCTTCAACCTTGAGCCCCTGGTCCGCCTCGATATCAGCTATTACATTGGTGTCCATGACAAGGTCAAGATCCACCACATACTTGTCGTCGACGGCATGTCCGTCAAAACCATCCAAAGGCCCTTCCTGAACCCCATTCGGCCCATGACAAAACCACGCTTTGAATCGATGAGGCACCAACTAAGGTAAGCCCTCATCAACCCAGATGATGGTAACCACGAGCTCACGGGTCCAGTTAGACCCGTGGATAGGGAGTATGGTACGCTTAGTCTCTGCCTCTTGCGGCTACCCAAAACGAACGGGGTGCACCACCATTTAAGGACTTGTAAAATTTAAACCACGGCGGAGTGAGACAAAGTCTCGGTGAGTCTACACCCTAAACCCTGATTAGGAAGGAAATTCACCTAGAGGTAGCCTAAACACACATTATATAAGACTTACCTCACCTCAGCACCTTCCACACAATAGTACAGTTCATATAACATATGCATACAGTACATGCATTCAATAATTAGAACACTTCAATTCATCCATCAATCAATTATAGGAGTCCCGATTATAAGGCCAAACCGTTATGACACATCCCATTCCGTACCACAATTTTGTCCCATAATCAGGCGCAGTTATCTCACTCATTCAAACATGTCCCAATTATTTATGACCTACTGGCCATGGCCAACTCAATAGTCGGCGGTCATTCAGCATAACTACGCATCGTCTCACCCCATCGAACACAGCAACATCTCGCGTAAATGCATCAGGCTAGCATTCCCTAAGGAGCATCGGTCCGGCTTCTACTGCGATTCAACATCCGATGACAAGAACATCTGAACTTAATCAGACATCGTCTAGCGTAAACTCATCAAGATGGGTTCCGATAACGATCACACGCACATCCAATCTTGACCAAAGATATCGTGCTTTGCACTCAAATGTCTCAATTTCAAATAATGTACTTGGCATATTTTCTTCATATTAAAAACACCCAGTAAAATAATTGTGCGTGAACACACAGTCAAATCAAGCCATAAAGCGTGCTATTCTCCCATTTAAAAATTCCATGATTTGATATAGTACTTAAAATACTTTTTGGCATCAAAACCCGACACTCGGTATTTTTCTAATTAAATACCAAAATTCCCCATTTTGGAAATAATAATTCAAAATCATCACCAAGCATAACACTTAATTGCATAAACCAATACAACAATGACGATCAGCACGAAATTCTGACAACCGACTATCCTGATATAATTTACGCTAATTAATAATAATTAAATAAATTGCAAGATATTTAAATTAAACCACTAATTAAATTAACATAAGCTAATCTAACCACCTTATTGCACTAATTAAATTAATCTAACCAATCTAGCTACATATAAACCTACTAAACTAACTAATTAAATTAACTAACCACCAAATTGCTAACTAACCTAACTACATAATCTAATTAACTAACTAAGCTAACTAAATCACCCTAATCTCACTTAAGACTAACTACTCCACTAATTAGCCATTAATCCACCCTTAAGTATAATTAGCCTCTTAATTAGAGATTAGCACGTAAACTCACCAGTTTAGTGAGCAAACGGGCACACAGCGACAGTGACGCAACAACGACCAAAACCCGTGCCTACAGCAACACCAAAGGAAGTCCGAACCCAGCTGAAAAAGCCCAACAAGCTCACAGCCCAAGGCCGAGATCCTACTTTACTCAAGGGGTTGAAGTGAGCTGGTCTCGGACTGGCTGGTCTAGCAAAGCGAGCTAGAGATGTTGGGACGGTGCTGGACAGTTGCTGGCGGGTTGGATGACTGAAGCGACAAGCGGCGGTGGCTACAACTGAGGCGGCGAGGCAGCAGCGTGGCTAGCGGATGGTGCACAAGCAGTCGAGCTCGGGCGTAGGGACAACGCACGGGCAACTGGTCACTGGACCAACGGACGTGCAACTAGGGTGGTGCTGGCCTTGGCTGGTTGGTTAGCTTTGTGTTGTAGGTAAAAATGGAGGTTGAAGCAAGGAAGAAGAAGAAGAAGAAGGCAGTGGTTATGCTGCTAATCGACCAAGGGGGGAGGAAAGGAGAATGAGAGAGGGGGAATAAAGGGGGGAAAAAGGCCTTGAAAGTCAAGGGGCTGGCCACTAAGATTCAAGGGGAAATATCTTTGAAATGATGAATTTGGGACCAAAGTCTCTGCCCTTGCTATCCAACTTCCTCACAAGCCAATTCCCTTACAATTCTTCACCAAAGGACTTCAATGTGGTGCCCAAAATTCAGCAACTAGCAGCCCCTACGAATTTTGCACCGATTCCTCTCAATTCCTCACCAAACAACTTCAATTTAATGGCCACATATGCCATGGCAACAACCTAAACCAATTCTAAGCATTTCCTTCACCAAGCAATCCATTTTGAAGGCCAAAAATTCACTTGAAAATGCCCCTTCGAATTTCCACCAATTAAATTGCCTAATTTTGATTTTTCTGCTAAAATTTCAGGCTTACCGAAAATTCTTCAAAGGATGAGACGGTATCCTAAAAATAAATTGTGATACGCTAGAACTTTCAATTTCTGAAATCGAGTTCAATTTCGTGGTTAATTTCAATCGGACGCGATTTTAGCGTGACCTAACCTACCGGGTAGCTTTTAAGAATTTTATCGCGTTTGACCCGTGGTCAATAATATCGTTCCACGTTTGTGCATCTCTGACTCATCGGCGACTCTCGATTGTCGTAAAATTTCAAGATTCAATTACGAACACCGGGTACATAATCGATAGAAAAATCGGTTTAATGTAGTTCGATGCGAATTTTGCAATTAGGTGGAATCACCAACAATTTAATTACCTACTTTTGTCGAATTGACTTATCTCCAATCTCTAATCAATTTTAACAGTGCTTTATTAACCATTGCCGGTTAGCACGATCGAACAGTCGATTTCTAATCAAATTCTCAAGTATGTTGCATTTATATCCCTTAAAGGTTTCACCTGATAAATTAGTTATTTCGCGAATGATTGGCTCAGAAAAAATGACCATAGGCGTGTCGATAAAAAGCCCATTTCATTTAATTGAAATAGGGTCGAAAATTAGGATATCACAACTCTTCACTTCTCATAAAAATTTTGTCAGCGAAATTTAAGCAACTACAATTCTTCTTCAGAAAGGTGAGGGTATTGTCATCTCATCGAATCTTTACTTTCCCACGTAACTCCTTCTGTTTCGTGGTGTTGCTAGACCACTTTGACTAAAGAGATCGTCTTGTTGTACAGAACTTGCTCCTTTTGATCAACAATCTGAACTGGTCTCTCCATGTATGACACTCTGTCGTCGACATCTAATTCTTCAAAATTCAACATGTAGGTCGGGTCAGGCTCATACTTTCTCAACATCAACACATGAAAGACATCATGCACTTGCGCCAATCTTAGCGGCAATGCAAGACGATACACCAAAGTCCCTATCCTCTCCAAAATCTCGAAGGGATTGACGTACCTCGGGCTCAGCTTCCCTTTATTGCCGAAGCATGAAGTATCCCTCATTGATGACACCTTCAAAAAGACATGTTCACCAACTTGGAATTCCAATGGTCTTCGACGCTTATCTACGTAACATTTTTGGTGACTCTGAACAGTTTTTAGTCTTTCTCGAATAACGTTGACAGCTTCAACTGACTGTTGAACTAACTCTAGGCCGGTGATCTTCACTCTCCGACTTCATCCCAACAAACTGGAGTTCTGCATGCTCCGCCATACAACGTTTCAAACAGTGTCATCTGAATGCTCTACTGATAGTTGTTGTTGTAGGCGAACTCGACTAGATGAAGCTATTCCTCCTAGCTTCCCTTGAAGTCTAAAACACAAGCTTGCAGCATGTTCTCGAGGGTTTGAATCGTCCTCTCAGACTGGCCATCCATCTGCAAATGATAGGCTATACTGTACTGCAATTTCATTCTCAAGGCAGTCTATAAGCTTTTCCAAAAGGAAGTTGTAAACGTTGGGTCTCAATCAGAGGTGATCGTCATTGGTACTCCATATAGTCAAACTATCTAAGGCACATACAATTCTACATATCTATTCAAGGCATAGTCCTTTCGTACGGCGATGAAGTGAGCAAACTTCGTCAATCTGTCTATTACAGCCCATATGGAATCATTACCTCTATGACTCCTTGGTAAACCCATCACGAAATCCATTGTAATATGTTCCCATTTCCAATCAGGAATCTCAAGAGATTGTAACAGTCCTCCCGGTTTATAGTGCTATTTCACTTACTGGCACGTTAAACACTTGGCGACATGCTTAGCGATATCTGCCTTCATACCAGTCCACCAAAAGTGTTGAGGTAGGTTCTGGTACATCTTCGTACTGCCCAGATGAATGCTGTAACTACTACAATGAGCTTCTAACAAAATCTCCTCCTTAAGCTCTACATTGTCAGGTACACACAATCTTCCACAAAAAACTCCAGTGTTTTGTCATAAGAAATCTGAAAGTCAGCTTTTCTCTTTTTTGCATCCTCTTGCAAAATCTTTTGGATCTCCAAATCTGTCAACTGCGGCATCTTGATCATTATCTGCACTTCTGATTCAATTATGAGGATAGTCATAAGGCTTGAAAGGTGGCCTACCTCAAAATTTGAAAATCGAATCCTGAGCTCCTTCAAGTAAGATCCACTCCATAACCATCATCTATGCAATTAAAGACTTCCGACTCAACACATCGGCGACCTTGTTAGCTTTTTCCAGGATAATACAAGATGTCACAGTCGTAGTTCTTGAGAAGTTTCATCCAACGACACTATCTCATAGTTAACTCCTTTTGTGAGAATAAATACTTGAGACTCTGATGGTCTGTAAAGATCTTGAACCTTTCTCCACACAAGTAATGTCTCTAAATCTTTAGAGTGAAAATAATCGTAGCGAGTTCTAAGTCATGCGTCGGGTAATTCAACTCATGAGACCTCAACTAACGAGATGCGTATGTAAATACTTTGCCATGTTGCATTAACACGTAACCCAATCCTCGATACAACGCATCACTAAAGATCTCGAATCCTCTAGGACCAAATAGAATCGTTAGCACTAGTGCGGTAGTCAACTTACTTAAGCTCTTGTAAACTACGCTCGCACTTGTCTGTCTATACAAACTTCTCTTCCTTCTTCAGCAATCTAGTCAGCGGCATGGTTATTGCTAAAAATCCTTCCACGAACCATCTGTAATAACTTGCCAATCCCAAGAAACTTCTAATCTCTGTCACTGTCGTCGGTCTTGGCCAGTTGATCACGACTTTGATCTTGGTCGGGTCCACGAAAATCCCTTCACCAAAAATCACGTGACCTAAAAAAGCTACATGAGTCAACCAAAACTTGCAGTTACTATACTTAAGTGTCTTCCGTGCTCCTCAAGATTTCTCGAGTATACTAGCATGTCGTCGATAAACATGATCACAAACTGATCCAGATACTCCTTGAATACGCGATTCATCAAATCCATGAAAGTAGCTGAGGCGTTGGTCAAACCAAACGGCATGACAGTAAACTCATAGTGACCGTAACGCGTACGAAACGCCGTCTTCGGTATTTCTTCCTTCCTGATCCTCAACTAATGATACCTTGTCCTCAAGGTCGATCTTAGAAAACATCGACGCTTCCTGCTGTTGGAGAAATCTTCTTGAAATGTTTTGAAGCTGACAAAACGTTTCCATCAGTCTAGTCTAAAGGTTTGCAGACTCTGTTGTTTAAAGTCTGAAGACCTCCGGACAGCTAGACTTAAGATTCAAAGTCTATCCTCATTGACAGTTTCTAATCCGTTGAAGAAAGGCTATCCAGAATTGAATGTTTCTCTAAGGATATGACCTTATCGACTGGAGAAGATCTCTTGGTTGGATATGACATAACGGAATCCTTTTAATTGATCAAGATTGATTCGAAGATTAAGAATATGATGATTGGCGAAATATTCGTGGAAGGTTCTACTTATGGAAACCGAGATCCTGATTGTATGAACGAACATGATTGATGGGCTATCGACATATTCCTTTAATAGCTCGAATGATCTTCCTAATTGATTCCGTCCAACGAGTAGATTGGAGGGAATTCCTTTGGTAAGTGCCAACAGGTATGATGGCGTAAATGAGTATATAAGGAAGACGTTTCAAGTTGTTCGAGAAATGCGCGATAGAAGAATTCCAAAGTCTGAAGCTCTTTGTTGTTTAGTCAATTCCTTTGAGCGAAATCTTGTACGCAAAAGAGAGTTTATACTTATGAGAAACATTGAGGAAGTGTGGTAGAACATCTACACTGTGGAATAAAGGAAAAGCTGTGCTATAACATCTTTTTTGTTCATAGTGAAATCCAGCCGATAGGCTGTCAGTGCGGAAGAGTTGACGTAGGCTTGGGATAAGCCGAACCACTATAAACCTTGTGTTTAATCTTCTCTTCCCTACTCTTTACTTTACGTTGATCATAATTCATTTTGGTTAGGCAAAAGAGTACTTCCTTTCTATCGTCTGCTTAGTATTGCTGTGGTATCTCAACAAATTATTTTTACACCTATTCACCCCCTCTAGGTGCTTATACTAGCTACATCAATTAGAATCAGAGCATGTGTACTCACTTTGTTTGAAGTGTTTTACTTCAGAGTTAAAGATCCATGGCTAGTATGTTGGCTCCAAGGCTGGTAGAAGGGCAAACCAATACCAAACCGCCTTACTTTGATGGAAAGGATTACAACATATGGAAAAACAAAATGAAGGCGTTTCTAAGATCAAAGGATCCTCTGGAATAGGATGTTGTAGAAAAAGGAATCATTCCTAAAACTGCACCTGTCTTAGAGAGAGGAAAAGACACTGTTGAGTCTAGTGAAATGACTTAGGAAGAGATAATCAAGAGATAAGCTCTTGATACAAAAGCAATTTATTCTTTATATTGTGCTTTATCTCCTACTGAATATAACAGAATATCTTCTTGTGTTACAGCTAAAAAAGTCTGGGATAGATTACATATTACCTATGAAGGAACCGATCGAGTGAAAGAGACCAGAATCAACATTCTCCTCGGTCAATACGAAGCCTTCAGAATTAAATCGGGAGAATCTATAACTGACATGTTTAGTTGTTTTACAGATATCATGAATGGTATTGAAAATCAAGGTCAACTAATTTCTGATCCCATGAAGGTAAACAAGCTACTGCGAGGACTCTCCAAGGATTGGAATCATATAAAGATCTCAATTAGAGAGACCCAAATAATCATGCCACTATCTGTTGATGAGTTGGTTGGGACTCTTCAGTCTTATGAAGTGGAACGAATCAATGAAGATGAAGACCTTAAAGGTAAGAAATCCATTGCATTAAAATCCAATGATGATTCTGACGCTACAGATTCTAAAGACGATATGGATGATAAGGAGCTTGCTCTCATGATAAGAAGATTCAGAAAGCTGAACAGAAAAGGAAGAAGATTCAATCCAAGGAAACAAAGTTTTCAAAAGCAACGGACTAAGTCTGTTGAGGATGATGAATCAAACAAAGATGTAGTCTGCTTTGAATGTAAGAAAAAGGGACACATCAGACCCAACTGTCCTCTTCTGAGGAAGAAGAAAGGAAAAGCTGAAAAGTATCGAAAGGCTCTTAAAGCAGAAACCTGGAGTGATACATAATGTGAAGAAAGTGATGATGATTATGCCAACATATGTCTGATGGCACAACGGATTCAGATTCAAACTCCGAAACAGAATCAGATTCAGATAGTGAATTTGAGGTGAGTAACTTCAAAATCCCTATTAAAGTTTCTAAATACATTGATGAGCTGTGTTTTAGTCTTAAAACTTCTCTTAAAAGGATTTCCGAACTTAAAAGAGAAAATTCTGCTCTAAAACAACAGGAAAATATTTTGAAAGAGAAGGTGAAATGTTTAGATATGAATGTTTCTTCTCTCAGAGAAAGTAAAGATAATCTTTCAAAAGAAAACGCATTCTTGAAAAATGATATCTCAAATATTTCCAAAAGATTTTCTATAGGATCTGAGAAACTAGAAAAAAATACTTTCTGTTCAAAGACCTTATTTCAATAAATTTGGTTTGGGAATGACTGCTGAAACCATTACTTTAATTGATTTTCCTAAAGTGAAGGAAAGAATCAAATAAAGACCCACAAGATATGCTTACAAAAATCATTTTAAAATGACCTTTGTAAAACCAGTAGGTCATAATGCTCTTAGATGTTCAAAGTGTAATAGTGTAGATCATTTTGAAAAAGAATGTCCTATGGTTTGGAAACCTGTCAATAAAGTATGGGCAAAAACCGCATATCATACTAACACGAATGGATCCAAGAAAAGATGGGTACCAAAGAAAGTTTGAGTTTCGTTTTTAAATGCAAGTCACTATCAAGAAAAAGGTAAAATGGTATATGGATAGTGGATGCTCAAGACATATGATAAGAGATTCAAATTGTTTCATAAAACTTGTTCAAGTAAATGGTGGAAAACTCTCATTTGGAGGAAACATCAAAGGAAAAATTGTGGGATTTGGAACTGTGAAGATTGGAAACTTCACAATAAGCAATGTTTCTTTAGTTGAAGGAATCAATTACAATCTGCTTAGTGTCAGCCATCTATGTGATACCGATTTCAAAATATACTTTCAAGAGGGAATATGTTCAGGAACCAGTAAAGACTCTACTCAGTCATTCATGGATCGAAGACATGGAAATATCTACCTCTTGGATGTGAAACCAGATGAATCGCAATGTTTAATCTCAATACAATATAAAGCAAGCTTATGGCACAGAAAGCTTGGGCACATCAATATGAAGCAGATAGCCAAAATTTCAACAAAGAAGCTTGTTCGTGGTTTACCCAATTTATTATACCAAAAGTCTGACCTATGTACACCATGCATATTGGGAAAATAGGTAAGAAATTCCTTTAAACCAATAAATCAAGTTTCCATTAACCGTGTATTGCAGCTTCTGCATATGAATCTTTTTGGACCAACCAGAATACAGAGCATTGGAGGTAAGAAATATTGTCTAGTAATCGTGGATGATTACTCACGATTTACTTGGGTATATTTCCTGGCAAGCAAGTCTGAAACCTTTTCTTATTTTGAAAAATTTGCTAAAAATGTTCAAAATGAAAAAGGGTATGTTATTTCAAATATAAGAACATACCATGGAGGTGAATTTGAAAATCAAGATTTTACAAAATTTTGTGATAAATTTGGTTTTCAGCATGTGTTCTCTTCTCCATATACTCCAGAGCAAAATGGAGTTGTGGAAAGAAAGAATAGATCGACTCAAGAAATGGCTAGAACTCTTTTAATTGAAAGCAATATCTCTTTACGATTTTGAGCTGAAGCAGTTTCTACAGCTTGTTATATTATCAACAGAGTTTTTCTAAAGCCTATTCTAGAAAAAAACCCCTTATAAATTATTCAAAGAAAAGAAGCCTATTGTTTCATATTTTCATGTGTTCGGATGTGTACGTTTTATATTGAAAAATACAAATGATCGAATTGGCAAGTTTGAAGAAAAATCAGATGAAGGCATCTTCCTTGGATACTCAACCTCAAGCAAAGCCTACAAAGTCTATAACAAGAAGAGTCAATCTGTGGAGGAATCAATGAATGTTAAATTCCAAGATTCTATGCAAAATGAATCTATTCAGACTCATCTTGAAGAGCCTGAACCTGCTCCAGACTCTACAAAATCTAAAACTCAAGAAGCAGCTCAGACTTTGAAAGACCAGCGACAAGTGATTGTTGAAGATTCAAGTGAAGGAAGTGACCATCAATCTGACAAATTAACCAGCAACTGGAAGCATACGTCCAGTCATCCCAAAGATCTTATTATTGGCGACATTAATGAAGGAATTCGCACAAGATCCAAAAGGCGCGAAGAGTCTAGTGCTGTGGCTCTTATTTCTAAAATAGAACCCAAAAGTATAGATGAAGCTTTATCTGATGAAAGCTGGATTGAAGCAATGCAAGAAGAGCTCAGGCAATTCAGTATCAATGATGTCTAGGAATTGACTCCTAAACCAAAAGGTAAATCTGTTATTGGAGCTAAATGGGTTTTCAGAAACAAGATGGACGAGAAAGGCAAGGTCGTAAGAAACAAAGCAAGACTCGTGACCAAGGGATACATGCAAGAAGAAGGGATAGACTATGACAAGACTTCCGCACCAGTAGCAAGGTTAGAAGCAATTCGTTTATTACTTGCATTTGCTTGTCATAAAAATTTCAGGTTATTCCAAATGGATGTCAAAAGTGCTTTCCTAAATGGATTCATCCATGAGGAAGTCTATGTGGAACAACCACCTGGGTTTGAAGACCCAAGGAAACCAGACTCAGTATTCAGACTTAAAAAGGCCTTATATGGTTTAAAACAAGCACCTCGAGCTTGGTACGACAGGCTGAGTAAATTTTTAATTCAAAACGGTTTTGTGAAAGGTAAAGTAGACACTACTCTGTTTATCAAAAGAGAAAGCAAAAGTTTTGTGCTAGTTCAAATATATGTTGATGATATTATATTCGGATCTCATAATGAAAGTCTGTGCAAGAAATTCTCCAAGACTATGCAGGATGAATTTGAAATGAGCATGATGGGTGAGTTAACCTTCTTTCTCGGGCTTCAAGTGAAACAACTGAAGGAAGGAACTTTTATTGATCAAGAAAAATATGCTAATGATCTTGTCAAAAAGTTTGGACTGGACAATTGCAAAAAGGCTGACATTCCAATGTCAAGTTCCTTGAAGATAGACAAAGATGAAGGAGGAAAGAAAGTCGATCAGAAACTATACAGGAGTATCATTGGCTCACTTCTTTATCTTACTGCTTCTAGACCTGACATTTGTTTAGTGTTTGCATTTGGCCAGATTTCAAGTAGACCCTAAAGAATCTCATTTAAATGCTGCAAAGCGTATTATCAAATACATTGCTTCAACTTCAAGCATCGACCTTTGGTATCCTAAAAGGGGAGATTTTACTCTTATTGGATACTCAGATGCAGACCTAGCCAGTTGCAGAGTTGATAGAAAGAGCACCTCGGGTACCTGTCAACTACTTGGAGGCAGGACAGTATCTTGGTTGTCAATGAAGCAAAGTACAGTAGCTCTCTCTACAGCAGAAGTAGAGTATGTAGCTCTTGGAAGTTGCTATTCACAAATTCTATGGATAAAACAACAGCTAAGAGACTTTGGAATTGAAGATTCATGCACGGAGATTAATGGCGATAATACCAGTGCAATCAATCTTATCAAAAATCCAATTCTTCACTCAAAAGCAAAGTATATAGAGATTCGACATCACTTCATTAGAGATCATGTTCAAAATGGAGAAGTTTCGATTCAGTATGTTGATTCAAAGAACCAACTGGCAGATATATTCACAAAGCCTTTGGAGAAAAATCAATTTGAAATTAGTCGTTCCAGACTCAACATTTTGAGGTTTGAAGAAGTTAAACTCTAGAAACTCTCAGACTCAGGCAAACAAGACCTTGACTGTAAGTTATTCTCTCTCTCGAATCTCATCTTGAAAAGGTACGATCATCAACCGTGTTTTGTTATTGATATCTTTAATCAACGTAATTATTGCAACGTTTCCTTTTGAAAAAGAAGTTATTTTGAAATGACTATTTTTTTCGGAAAAAAGGAAGTTATTTTTTGAAAAGGCATCTTTTCACCTTCCTTTATGACGTTTTGTATGGGCCCTTTTTAACTGATTATGCACTGTCGCTTCTTCTTCGCTTTACTCTCCAAAAACCTTAAAAAGCACCGATCTTCCATTCCTATTTTCTTCTCTTGCCTAATCTTTGAAAAAGTTATCATCTTTCTTAGGAAAGTCAAGCAAGGAATCTTTCAAAGAGTGAGAAAGATGTCGTCTTCAAGAAAGTCTTCAAAGATCGCAAGCAGGGGACCACGGCGAATGAGTGAGGGGCCTACTCACTTCGATCTCATCGAGGAACAAGTGTCTCCAAATCAGCAATAGAGCCCACAACATTCTCAGCAGCGTCATTCTCCACCATCTAGTCCACAGAATGTTGGTCATCAACAAGAGGAGAAAATCATTGAAGACGCAGATCCTGTAAGAGTTCAAAGGCCCTCTTTTATTTATAAGCTTTATCATGCTTTAAAAGGGACTGGTACTCCATTGAATTACGTCAATGATTTTCTTAAGGACAAAGGATATGGGAATGAATATATCTTTTTGCGGAAAATGGAAAGTTTGGGAATTTCTCATAAAAGGGTGGCAGAAGAAACCCTTGCAAATATCTCAAGTGATCCTCGTGATTGGGGATTTAATCCGATAGATGGGAATGATGATGACAAATTGTACAGTCAATTTCAACCGAGGATGGGTATTGCGGCGGAAAATCGAGGAAAAATGGGAGAGTTGTTTAGATCGAAGGAACAAAAGGCTCTGTACTCAAAATTGCTGAAGCATGGGGTGATAAACCCTAGAAGTGTGGATTTCGATTTCTTTGATGCTATAAATGTCAATTTGAGAGAAATCTTTAGTTTTCTTCAACTTGAGCAGTTCTGTTCTAACACCACAGAAGCTCATGCAGAATTAACTGCTTATTTCTATTTGAATCTTAGTTTCCTAGATGCGAATAAATTCTCTTTCAGTGTCAAAGATCAAGACTTTGTAGTGGATATGGATATGCTGGCAGATGTGTTAGGGGTTGAGAGAGGAAGATATCAACCGATCAAAGTTTCTATTGCTCGTGCTACATTAGAACTTGTTAAGGACAGGAGAACAGAGGAAAAAAATTCCTACTTAAGGATGAGTGCTTCAACATTTTGCTTCACAAGATTGTGATTAATTGCTTCAGACCAAAATCAACTTCCAAGACTGATGTTTCAAGTTCAGAGGCAAAGCTGATGTATGCCATTATCATTGGGCAAAATTTTTCTCTTCCTCACACTGTTATGTTCCACATGTATAGAGCAGTGGTGAAGGACAGAGGTCAACTTCCTTATCCAAGTCTTGTGACGAAGTTATTCAGACATCTGAATATTCAGCCTCCACAAATTCTTTGTGCTCAATCGTGTGATCATATGGTGGTAGGATTGAAAATGGTGACCAAGATGCATCTGAAGGAGCTAAGCAAGGCGTTGGAGAAATTTAAAGAGAAGACTCCTGTAAAGTCTCATCAAATCTCTTCCGCATCAAAAAGAAAAGGGAATGAGCCCATGGTTGCTCCATCCAAGAAAAGAAGAGCTCTCATCATCGAGGATGAAGAGGATGAGGCAAACATTACCATTTCTGCCATAGCTTTGAAGAAGCTAAGTCGTACTGTTCCAGAGTCAATGGAACAACATGAGACAGAAGGAGAAGAAAGAGAAGGACAAGAGAGAGAAGGACAAGAGAAAGAAGAAGAAGAAGAAAAAGAAGCAGAGGAGGAAAGACTTGAAGAAGAAGAAGATAGAATGAATCAAGAGGAAGGAGAGCCTGAAAAACACTCTTCTCCACCTGAAGGCATAGAAACAGGGGGAGATAATGAGAAAAGAGGGATGTCAGCTGCTACCAGTGAGGGAGTTAGCCGCTCTCCAGCCGACCTAGAAGACATTCATGCTCTCATTTTCCTGAAGAAGAACATGATGCTTCATCGCCAAATCTGCGTGATTATACTAATATGCCATCGTCTGCAGATCGTGCCGAAGCCAGTATGCAAACCGACAGCTCAGGAGATTTTCGCAGAATTATGGATATTCTCTTGGAGATGCGCAGTCAAATTTATGCTCTGGGATGCGAGGTTTAAAACTTGCAGAATGCAGGTCAAGTTTCTTCAGGTTCCTTGAAAGATCATATCCAAGCCCTCTATGTTCAGATTCAGGCTAATGCTAAGGGTGAGGAGGTTGCACAACTGAAGGAAGACTTGAAAAGGCTAGAAGGGATTGTTCAGTCCATGGGAGATTTCCAGCTTGTCCGCGTTCCCAAGCAATCTTGACTCTATTCCATTTTCATCTCAACCTTTTTAACGCTAACAAAAAGGGGGGAGAAGTGCAAGATTTGAATCAAACTTTGAATTTTTAATCGTTTGGTTTGTTTGACTTGGAATGATGTTTGACTTTATTTTTGTGTCTGGATTTGAATTTGGATTTGACTGCTATTGATATCATATGGATGGCTTTATCATATTCAAGACTAACCTATTTTATGTGGTTGCAGATTCTAGTGTTATTCATTTAGCCATTTATCTTTATAAGATATGTATATTTGTTTGAGAAATGTTTTGCAGGTCAAAGTTATCCAAACCTGCAAGAAAGTTTCGTCACCATAAAAAATGGGGAGATTGTTGGAGAAATCTTCTTGAAATGTTTTGAAACTGACAAAACATTTCCATCAGGCTAGTCTAAAGGTTTGCAGACTTTGCTGTTTAAAGTTTGAAGACCTCCGAACAGCCAGACTCAAGATTCAAAATCTATCCTCATTGACAGTTTCTAATCCGTTGAAGAAAGACTATCCAGAACTGAATGTTTCTCTAAGGATATGACCTTATCGACTGGAGAAGATCTCTTGGTTGGATATGACATAACGGAATCCTTTGAATTGATCGAGATTGATTCGAAGATTATGGATCCGATGATTGGCGAAATATTCGTGGAAGATTCTACTTATGGAAACCGAGATCCTGATTGTATGGGCGAACGGGATTGATGGGCTATCGATATGTTCCTTTAATAGCTTGAATGATCTTCCTAATTGATTCCGTCCAACGGGTAGATTGGAGGAATTCCTTTGGTAAGTGTCAACGGGTATGATGGCATAAAGGAGTATATAAGGAAGACGTTCTAAGTTGTTTGAGAAGTGCGCAATAGAAGAATTCCAAAGTCTGAAGCTCCTTGTTGTTTAGTCAATTACTTTCAGCAAAATCTTGTACGCAAAAGAGAGTTTATACTTATGAGAAACCTTGAGGAAGTGTGGTAGAACATCTACACTGTGGAATCAAGGAAAAGCTGTGCTATAACATTTTTTTTGTTCATAGTGAAATCCAGCCCATAGGTTGTCAGTACGGAAGAGTGGACGTAAGTTTGGGATAAGCCGAACTACTATAAACCTTGTGTTTAATCTTCTCTTCCCTACTCTTTACTTTACGTTGATCGTAATTCATTTTGGTTAAGCAAAAGAGTGAGATAGCTAGTATAAGCACCTAGAGGGGGGTGAATAGGTGCACAAAGAATTTATCGAGATACGGAAGCGATTCTAGGCAAATGATAGAAAGGGTGTTCTTTTTTAATTAACAAAATGAAGTACGATCAAAGTAAAGAGAATAAGGAAGAGAAAATTGAACACAAGGTTTATAGTGGTTCGGCTTATTCCAAGCCTACGTCCACTCTTCCGCACTGATAGCCCACCTGCTGGATTTCACTATGAACAAAAGAGAAGTTACAGTACAGCTTTTCCTTGATTCCACAATGTAGATATTCTACCACACTTCCTCAAGGTTTCTCACAAATATAGACTCTCTTTTGTATACAAAGTTTCGCTCAAAGGAATTGTCTAAACAACAGGAAGCTTCAGACTTTGAAATTCTTCTATTGCGCACCCCTCGAACAACTTAGAACGTCTTCCTTATATACTCCTTCATGCCATCATACCTATTGGCACTTACCAAAGGAATTCCTCCAATCTACCCGTTGGACGGAATCAATAGGAAGATTATTCGAGCTATTAAAGGAACATGTTGATAGCCCATCAATCCTCTTCGCTCATACAATCAGGATCTTGGTTTCCATAAGTAAAACATTCCAAGAATATTTAGGCAATCATCGGATCCTTAATCTTCGAGTCAATCTCGATCAATCAAAGAATTCTGTTATGTCTTTTCCAGCCAAGAGATCTTCTCCAGCCGATAAGGTCATATCCTTAATGAAACATCCAGTTCTGGATAACCTTTCTTCAATGGATTAGAGACTGTCAATGAGGACAGACTTTGAGTCTTGAGTCTGGCTGTCCGGAGGTCTTCAGACTTTAAATAACAGAGTCTGCAAACCTTTAGACTAGACTGATGGAAACGTTTTGTCAGCTTCAAAACACTTCAAGAAGATTTCTCCAACAATCTCCCCTTTTTGATGGTGACAAAACTTTCCTGCAGATTTGGACAACTTGACCTGGAAAACATTTCTTAAACACATATGCATATCTTATAGAGATAAATGGCTACGTAAATAACACTAGAATCTGCAACCACAGAAAATAGGTTAGTCTAGTATGTGATAAAGCCATCATAACATAAGATATCAATAGTAGTTAATAGAAGCAGTCAAGTCCAAGTCTAGTTCAGTTCTCATCCAGACACAAAAACAAAGTGAAACAGAGTTAAACATCAAAACAAACAATCCAACAATCCACACAATTAAAAGTCAAATTGTTCAAATCTTGCATCTCTCCTCCTTTTTGTCAGCATTAAAAAGGTTGAGATGAAAATGGAATAAAGTCAAGATTGCTTGGGAACGCGGACAACCTGGAAATCTCCCATAGACGGAACGATGTCTTCCAGCCTTTTCAAATCTTCCTTCAGTTGTGCAATCTCCTCACCCTTGGCATTGGCCTGAATCTGAACAGAGAGGGCTTAGATTTGATCATTCAATGAACATGAAGAAACTTGACCCACATTTTGCAAGTTTTGAACCTCGCATCCCAGAGCATAGATTTGACCTCGCATCTCCTAGAGAATATCCATGATTCTGCGAAAATCTGCTGTAATATCAGTCTGAGTACTTGCTTCAGCTTGATCTGATGGAGTAAATGCAGACGATGGTAGATCAGCATAATCTCGCAGGTTTGGCGATGAAACTTCATAACCTTCCTCTGGAAATTGAGAGGCATAAATGTCCTCTGGGTTTGCTGGAGAGCGACTGACTCCCTCACTTGCAACAGGATATGAGGACTTCCATCTTTTCTCTTAATCTCCGCCTGATTTTATGCCTTCAGGTGGAGAAGAGTGTTCCTCAGGTTCTCCTTCTTCTCTTTTCTCCTCTTCTTCTTTCTCAACTCTTTCTTTGTCAGCTTCTCTTTCTTCTTCTCCCTTCTCCTCTACTTCCTTCTCCTCTGTTACTTTCGTCATTTATTCCGATTCTTTCTCTGGAACAGAGCGACTCAAATTCTTCAAAGCCATTGCAGAAATAGTGAGGTTTTCATCATCATCATCTTCATCTTCTACAATAAGAGCTCTTCTTTTTGTCCTTGAAGCAACCAAGGGCTCCTTTCCTTTCCTTTTTGATGAAGAAGAGGTTTGATGAGCTTTGACTGGAGTCTTCTCCTTGAATTTCTCCAACGCCTTGTTCAGTTCTTTCAGACGCATTTTGGTCACCATTTTCAGTCCTACCACCATATGATTGCCCGATCGAACACAAAAAATTTGCGAAGGCTGAATATTCAGATGTCTGAATAACTTCGTCACAAGACTTGGGTAAGGAAGTTGACCTCTGTCCTTCATCATGGCTCTATACATGTGGAACATAACAGTGTGAGGAAGAGAAAACCTTTTCCCAGTGAGGATGGCATACATCAGCTTTGCCTCTGAACTTGAAACATCAGTCTTGGAAGTTGATTTTGGTCGGAGGCAATTGATCACAATCTTGTGAAGCAAGATGTTGAACGCACTCATCCTTAAGTAGGAAATCTTTTCCTCTGTTCTGCTGTCCTTAACAAATTCCAATGTAGCACGAGCAATAGAGACTTTAATCGGTTGATATCTTCCTCTCTCAACTCCTAACACATCTGCCAGCATATCCATATCCACAACAAAGTCTTGGTCTTTGACACTGAAAGAGAATCTATTTGCATCCAAGAAGCTAAGATTTGAATAGAAATATGTGGTTAGTTCAGCATAGGCCTCTGTAGTGTCGGAGCAGAGCTTTTTAAGTTGAAGATAACCGAACTTTTCCCTCAAGTTCACATTCACAGCATCTAGAAAATCAAAATCCACACTCCTAGGGTTTATCACCCCACAATTCAGCAATTTTGAGTACAAATCCTTTTGTTCCTTCAATCTGAACAAATCTCCCATTTTTCCTCGATTTTCAACCGCAACACCCATTCTCGGTTGAAATTGGCTGTACAGTTTATCATCATGATTCCCATCTACAGGATTCACTCCCCAATCACGAGGATCACTAGGGATATTCGCAAGAGTTTCTTCTGCCACCCCTTTACGAGCAATTCCCAAGCTTTCCATTTTCCGCAAAAAGATATATTCATTTCCATACCCTTTGTCTTTAAGAAAATCATCGACATAGTTCAAAGGAGTACGGGTCCCTTTTAAAGCACGATACAGCTTATAAATAAAAGCGGGCTTTTGAACTCTTATAGGGTCTGCATCCTCAATGATTTCTTCCTCTTGTTGATGATCAATGCCTTGAGGACTAGAAGGAGGAGAATGACGCTGCTGAGAATGTTGTGGGCTCTGCTGCTATTCTGGAGACACTTCTTCTTCGGTAAGATCGAAGTGCGTAGGCCCCTCACTCATTCGCCGTGGTCCCCTGCTTGCGATTCTCGAAGACTTTCTTGAAGACGACATCTTTCTTAGTTTTTGGAAGATTCCTTGCTTGGCTTTCCCAAGAAAGATGACAACTTTTTCGAAGATTAAACAAGGGAAGAAAACGGGAATGGAAGATCGATGCTTTCTAGGGTTTTGAGAGTAAAGTGAAGAGAAATCAACAGTGTACGATCGATTAAAAAGAGAGGTATACGAACTGTCACAAAGGAAAATAAAAAGATGCCTTTTCAAAATAACTGTACTTTTTCCGCAAAAATAGTCATTTCAAAAAATAACTTCTTTTTCGAAAAGGAAACGTCGATTAAATATAGCAATAATTAACCACAGTTTGACGATCGTACCTTTTCAAGATAAGATTCGAGAGAGAGAGAGAGAGAAACTAACTTACAGTCAAGGTCCTGTATGTCTGAGTCTGAGAGTCTTTAGACTTTGATTCCCTCATACCTCAAAATGTTGAGTCTGGAACGGATGGTTTCAAATTGATTTTTCTCCAACGGTTTTGTGAATATATCCGCCAGTTGGTTCTTTGAATCAACAAATTGAATTGAAATTTCTCCATTTTGAACATGATCTCTAATGAAGTGATGTCGAATCTCTACATGCTTTGCTCTTGAGTGAAGAATTGGATTTTTGGTGAGATTGATAGCGCTAGTGTTGTCGCAATTAATCTCTGTGCATGAGTCTTCAATTCCAAAGTTTCTTAGCTGTTGTTTTATCCACAGAATTTGTGAACAACAACTTCCGAGAGCTATATACTCTGCTTCTGCTGTAGAGAGAGCTACTGTACTTTGCTTCCTTGAAAACCAAGACACTATCCTGCCTCCAAATAGTTGACATGTACCCGAGGTGCTCTTTCTATCGACTCTGCAACCAGCAAGGTCTACATCTGAATATCCAAGAAGAGCAAAGTCTCCCTTTTTGGATACTATAGACCAAAGCTTGAAGTTGATAAAATATATTTGATAATACACTTTGCTGCATTTAAATGAGATTCTTTTGGGTCTGATTGAAATCTGGCACAAATGCAAACACTAAACAAAATGTCAGGTCTAGAAGCAGTAAGATAAAGAAGTGAACCGATGATACTCCTATATAACTTTTGGTCGACTTTCTTTCCTCCTTCATCTTTGTTTATCTCCAAGGAACTTGACATTGGTATATCAGACTTTTTGCAATTGTCCAGTCCAAACTTTTTGACAAAATCATTTGCATACTTTTCTTGATGAATGAAAGTTCCTTCCTCCAGTTGTTTTATTTGAAGTCCAAGAAAGAAGGTTAACTCACCCATCATGCTCATTTCAAATTCATCCTGCATAGTCTTAGAAAATTTCTTGCACAGACTTTCATTAGAGGATCCAAAAATAATATCATCGACATATATTTGAACAAGCAGAAAACTTTTGCTTTCTCTTTTAATAAAAAGAGTAGTGTCTACTTTACATTTAACAAAACCATTTCGAATTAAAAACTTACTTAATCTGTCGTACAAAGCTCGAGGTGCTTGCTCTAAGCCATACAAGACCTTTTTGAGTCTGAATACTGAGTCTGGTTTCTTTGGGTCTTCAAACCCAGGTGGTTGTTCCACATAAACTTCTTCATGGATGAATCCATTTAGAAAGGCACTTTTGACATCCATTTGGAATAACTTGAAATTCTTATGACAAGCAAATGCAAGTAATTAACGAATTGTTTCTAACCTTGCTACCGGTGCATAAGTCTCGTCATAGTTGATCCCTTCTTCTTGTGTGTATCCCTTGGCCACGAGTCTAGCCTTATTTCTTATGACTTTTCCCTTTTCGTCCATCTTGTTCCTGAAAACCCATTTAGCTCCAACAATTGATTTACCTTTTGGTTTAGGATCAGCTCCCAAACATCATTAATTCTGAATTGTCTGAGTTATTCTTACATAGCTTCAATCCAGCTATCATCGGATAAAGCTTCTTCTATGCTTTTGGGTTCTATTTCAAAAATAAGAGCCACAGCACTAGACTCTTCTCGCCTTTTAGATCTTGTGCGAATTCCTTCATTGATGTCGCCAATAATAAGATCTTTGGGATGAATGGACTTATGTTTCCAGTTGCTGGTTAATTTATCAGATTGATGGTCACTTCCTTCACTTGAATCTTCAACAATCACTTGTTGCTGATCCTTCAAGGTCTGAGCTGCTTCTTGTGATTTAGACTTTATAGAGTCTGGAGCAGGTTCAGTCTATTCGAGATGAGTCTGAATAGATTCATTTTGTATAGAATCTTGGAATTTGACATTCATTGATTCTTCAACAATTTGAGTCTTCTTGTTGTAGACTCTATACGCTTTGCTTGTGGTTGAATATCCAAGGAAGATGCCTTCATCTGACTTTTCTTCAAACTTACCAACTCGATCATTTGCATTTTTCAGTATGAAACATTTGCATCCGAATACATGAAAATATGAAACAATAGGCTTCTTTTCTTTGAATAGTTCATAGGGGGTTTTTTCTAGAATAGGCCTTAGAAAAACTCCATTAATAATATAACATGATGTTGAAACTGCTTCAACCCAAAAACGTAAAGAGATATTGCTTTCAATTAAAAGAGTTCTAGTCATTTCTTGAAGAGATCTATTCTTCCTTTCCACAACTCCATTTTGCTCTGGAGTATATGGAGAGGAGAACAAATGCTGAAAACCAGATTCATCACAAAATTTTGCAAAATCTTGATTTTTAAATTCACCTCCATGGTCTGTTTTTATACTTGAAATAACATACCATTTTTTTCATTTTGAACCTTCTTAGCAAATTCTTCAAAGTAAGAGAAGGTTTTAGATTTACTTGCCAAGAAATATACCCAAGTAAATCGAGAGTAGTCATCCACAATTACTAGGCAATATTTCTTACCTCTAATGCTCTGCATTCTTGTTGGTCCAAAGAGATCCATATGCAAGAGCTGCAGTACACGATTAGTAGAAACTTGATTTATTGGCTTAAAGGAATTTCTTAACTGTTTTCCCAATATACATGGTGTACATAGATCAGACTTTTGGTATGATAGATTGGGTAGACCACGAACAAGCTTCTTTGCTAAGATTTTGGCTATCTGCTTCATGTTAATATGTCCAAGCTTTTTGTGCCATAAGCTCGCTTCGTCTTGGATTGAGATTAGACATTGCGATTCATCAGGTTTCACGTCCAAGAGGTAGATATTTCCATGTCTTCGACCCATGAATGACTAAGTGGAGTCTTTACTGGTTCCTGAACACATACCCTCTTGAAAGTTGATTCTAAAACCGGCATCACATAGCTGACTGACACTGAGCAGATTGTAGTTGAGTCCCAATCTTTATAGTTCCAAATCCCACTATTTTTCCTTTGCTGTTTCCTCCAAATGAGACTTTTCCACCATTCACTTGAACAAACTTTATGAAGTAATTTGAATCTCCTGTCATGTGTCTCGAGCATCAACTATCCAAGTACCATTTCACATTTTTCTTGATAGTGACCTGTATTTAAAAAGAGACTCAAGCTTTCTTTGGTACCCATATTTTCTTGGGTCCTTTTGAGTTAGTCTGATATGCGGTTTTTGCCCAGACTTTATTGACAGGTCTCCAAACCATAGGACATTCTTTATCAAAATGATCTGCACTATTGCATTTTGAACATCTAAGAGCATTGCGACCTATTGGTTTTACAAAGGTCCTTTCAAAATGATTTTTGTAAGCATTTCTTGTGGGTCTTTGTTTGATTCTTTCTTTCACTTTAGGAAAATCGATTAAATGAATGGTTTCAGCAGTCATTCCTAAACCAGATTTATTGAAATAAGGTATTTGAACAGAAAGTATTTTTTCTAGTTTTTCAGATCCTAGAGTAAATCTTTTTGAAATATTTGAGATGTCATTTTTCAAGAATGTATTTTCTTTTAAAAGATTATCTTTACTTTCTTTGAGAGAAGAAACATTCTGGTCTAAGCATTTCACTTTTTCTTCCAAAACAATTTCTTGTTGTTTTAAAGCAGAATTTTCCCTTTTTAGTTCGGAAATTCTTTTAAGAGAAGTCTTAAGACTAAAACATAATTCATCAATGTATTTTGAAACTTTAATAAGAATTTTGAAATTACTTACCTCGAATTCATTTTCTGAATTTGAATCTGTCTCGGAGTTTGATTCTGAATCCGATTGTGCCATTAGACATATGTTGGCATAATCATCATCACTATCTTCGCACTCCGTATCACTCCAGGTTTCTGCTTTGAGAGCCTTTCGATACTTTTCAGTTTTTCCTTTCTTCTTCCTCAGAAGAGGACAGTTAGGTCTGATGTGTCCCTTTTTCTTACATTCAAAGCAGACTACATCTTTGTTTGATTCATCATCTTCAGCAGACTTGGTCTGTTGCTTTTGAAAACTTTGTTTCTTTGAATTGAATCTTCTTCCTTTTCTGTTCAGCTTTCTGAATCTTCTTATCATGGAGCAAGCTCTTCATCATCCATGTCGTCTTCAGAATCTATTACATCAGAATCATCATTAGATTTTAATGCAATAGATTTCTTACCTTTAGGATTTTCGTCTTCATTGATTCGTTCCACTTCATAAGACTGAAGAGTCCCAACCAACTCATCGACAAACGGTGGCATGATTCTTTGGGTCTCTCTGATTGATGTCTTTATGTGATTCCAATCCTTGGAGAGTCCACGCAGTAACTTGTTTACTTTCATGGGATCAGAAATTGGTTGACCTTGATTTTCAAGACCATTCACGATTTCTGTAAAACGACTAAATATGTCAGTTATAGATTCTCCTAATTTCATTCTGAAGGCTTCGTATTGACCGAGAAGAATGTTGATTCTAGTCTCTTTCACTTGATCGGTTCCTTCGTAAGTAATGTGTAATCTATCCCAGACTTCTTTGGCTGTATCACAAGAAGATATTCTGTTATATTCAGTAAGTGATAAAGCACAATATAAAGAATAGATTGCTTTTGCATCAAGAGCTTGTCTCTTGATTATCTCTTTCTGAGTCATTTCGCTAGACTCAACAGTGTCTTTTCCTCTTTCTGAGACAAATGCAGTTTTAGGAATGATTCCTTTTTCTACAATGTCCTATTCCAGAGGATCATTTGATCTTAAGAACGCCTCATCTTGTTTTTCCATATGTTGTAGTCCTTTCCATCAAAGTAAGGCGGTCTGGTGTTGCTTTGCCCTTCTACCAGCCCTGGAGCCAACATACTAGCCATGGATCTTTAACTCTGAAGTAAAACACTTCAAACAAAGTGAGTACACGAGCTCTGATACCAATTGAGATAGCTAGTATAAGCACCTAGAGGGGGGTGAATAGGTGCACAAACAATTTATCGAGATACGGAAGCGATTCTAGGCAAACGATAGAAATGGTGTTCTCTTTTAATTAACAAAATGAAGTACGATCAAAGTAAAGAGAGTAAGGAAGAGAAAATTGAACACAAGGTTTATAGTGGTTCGGCTTATTCCAAGCCTACGCCTACTCTTCCGCACTGATAGCCCACCGGCTGGATTTCACTATGAACAAAAGAGAAGTTACAGTACAGCTTTTCCTTGATTCCACAGTGTAGATGTTCTACCACACTTCCTCAAGGTTTCTCACAAATATAGACTCTCTTTTGTATACAAAGTTTCACTCAAAGGAATTGTCTAAACAACAGGAAGCTTCAGACTTTGAAATTCTTCTATTGCGCACCCCTCGAACAACTTAGAACGTCTTCCTTATATACTCCTTCATGCCATCATACCCGTTGGCACTTACCAAAGGAATTCCTCAAATCTACCCGTTGGACGGAATCAATTAGGAAGATTATTCGAGCTATTAAAGGAACGTGTCGATAGCCCATCAATCATGTTTGCCCATACAATCAGGATCTTGGTTTCCATAAGTAGAACCTTCCAAGAATATTTAGGCAATCATCGGATCCTTAATCTTCAAGTCAATCTTGATCAATCAAAGAATTCCGTTATGTCTTTTCCAACCAAGAGATCTTCTCTAGTCGATAAAGTCATATCCTTAATGAAACATCCAGTTCTGGATAACCTTTCTTCAACGTATTAGAGACTGTCAATAAGGACAGACTTTGAGTCTTGAGTCTAGCTGTCCGGAGGTCTTCAAACTTTAAATAGCAGAGTCTGCAAACCTTCAAACTAGACTGATGGAAACGTTTTGTCAGCTTCAAAACACTTCAAGAAGATTTCTCCAACAAAGAGTACTTCATTTCTATCGTCTGCTTAGTATTGCTGTGGTATCTCGAGAAATTATTTTTACACATATTCACCCCCTCTAGGTGCTTATACTAGCTACATCACCTGCAACTGGTCAAACAAGTCATCAATCCTCGATAACGGGTACTTATTCTTGATCGTCACCTAATTGAGTTGCCGATGGTCGATTCAAAGACGCAACAAACCATCTTTCTTCTTCACAAACAAAACTAGTGCTCCCCAAGGTGATGCACTGGAACATATTAATCCCTTATCCAACAACTCTTGTATCTGCACATTTAATTCTTTCAACTCTAACAACACCATATGATAATAAGCCTTAGAGGCCAACTTAATCACGAACTCAATCTCCATTTCTGGGGGCAAACCAAGTAATTCCTTTGGAAACACATAAGCAAACTCCTGCACTACTGCAATGTCCTCCATCTTTGGCTCCTCAACTATCGTATCTACGATAGTTGCCAAGTAACCCTAGCAACCCCCATCTAACAAACGAGTTGCCTCAAGCGACGAGATTAAGGTAATTGAGGGTCCTCCTCGACTCCCAATAAACTTGAAACTTTTACCCACTAACGGGTTAAACTGAATCGCTTTATAATAACAATCCATAGTAGCTCATAGCTTAGTGAGCTAGTCCATGCCAATTATCACATCGAAATCATACATGATTAGGACTAACAAATCTATCATTTCCTCTCACTCACCAATAACTAATTTGCAACCAGGACACCCTACTGTAGATAACAAATTATCCTTTAACGGAGTCGATATACTAATAACTGACCTCGACAGTTCAGGACTCAATCCTACCAACTTAACGTACTGCTCAGTAATAAATGAATGTGTAGCCCTAAGGTCAACTAAAGCATAAGCAGAATGGTCATTCAACGAGACCGTACTTGTGACCATATCAAGTGAGTCCTTTGCCTATCGTCGGGTGACAACATACACCCTTTCTTGCGCTGGAGATCTGTTAAATCTGCCCTGCGATGCATTCTGCAGTGTGCCTCCTTTATTCTAACCCATCGGCGGTGGTGGCAGTTGTGATCCCATTTGCCTGTACAGATAGTTTCTTAACTGATGGTCAAACTAACCACATCTAAAACAAGCTCTCGTCCTAGCAAGACAGGGGGCTAAACCATGTCATCTTCCGAAGAAACAACATACTCCATTCTAGTTCGATGCGTGCTTTCCTCTCCCACCTTTATTGTCGGGCGAAATAAGGTACCTTCGTCTGGTCATAGTCTTCTTCCTAAACCGTGACCAAGATGTAGCGGCTCACTCGTTCAAGTTTCTCTCTATTAGTTAGGCCAGTTAATACAATTATTGTAGTCCTTCAGATTGAACGGCACCAGTAGGTCTTTCAGCTCTGGTTTGAGTCCATCTCTGAATCTTCTTGCTCGGTCTACCAAATCTTCGATCAGTCTTGGCGCATATTGTGACAGCTCGACAAACTTTGCCTCGTACTGGTCCACAAACATTAGACCTTGATGAAGGCGCTAGAATTCCACCATCTTTTGTTCCCTAGAATAGTCAGAGAAATACTTGCCATTAAACACTTCAACAAAGGCGTTTCACTCCGAAACCACACCTTCAAGGAACATTCTTCCTCCGATGGCCCTCCACCAAGTACTTGCATTTCCATGCAATTGATATACTGCAAAGACCACCTTGTTTTCCTCCGTGCACCTCAGCAGCATGAAGGCTTTCTCCAACTCTTGGATCCAGAGGGTTGCAGCCTCGAGATCACTGGCTCCTGTGAACCTCGACAGGTTCAGCTTCAAGAATTGCTCAACTAACTTATGCATCGGTCTCTCTCTGATCACAATCCCTGATTAGACTTCACCAGATGTGGCTGCAGCAACGGCAGCGGCATTAGCGGCAGCGGCATTGGTGGTAGCAGTGGCGACGGTTATAACAACGGCTTGGTTCTGGGCCTGCTGCCCCATTAGATTCTCCAAAGTCTTAAGCGTCGGTACGATCCCATCGATTCTAGGATCACCAAGTGCTTCTAAACCAGCACCGACCTGCAGTGGCGCTATCTCACTTGCGCTAGCCTAAGCCTACACTCTACCTTAGGCATCAACCCTAATCGAGGTCCTACCACGAGTGACTGACACTACGGTCCTCTTCCTAGGAGTTCTCTACTCTTGATCACTCATGATGCAAACTCTTTATAGAACCTGCTTTCCACTTCCAACCTAGAATTAGAAAACTGAGCGACCCACATAAAAAAAATTTACCAATCAACTAATCAATCACATGCATCTACATAAGAAAAGGTCTTTCTTACTAACTATCCCAAGACCTATCACACCTTATCACTCTAGACATTGACCAACTCTGATACCACCCCGGGCAGGGATGTCACGCCCCGAACCTCAAGCGCCCGCACATCTCTCGATTGTTGATAGAACTGCAACATTTACAGGATACGTTGTCAACCCATTTATTTTATACGCATGTAGAAGCAAATTAAACAATCTCTAGACACAAACAAACATGGGATAGAAAAGCAAGACAACCAATTAACACAAAAACCTATTTTATAAACAAACCAGGTTTATATATAGGAAGTCTACAACCAAAAGAAGCTGCTAAGCCAATCATACCCTGGACCCTACCTACTCGGGATTCAGGTCTACCACGACACTGTTAAGGATGTCGATGTCTAGAGGATCAGCTACCTCTATTGCAGGCTCTTCAACCTCAAGCCCTTGGTCCACCTCGATATTAACTATAACATTGGCGTCCACGACAGGGTCGAGATCCACCACATACTTATCGTTGATGGCAAATATATCAAAACCATCCAAGGGCCCTTCCCGAACCCCGCTGGGCCTATGACGAAACCACGCTTTGAATCAATGAGCTACCAACTAAGGTAGGCCCTCATTGACCTAGATGGTGGTAACCACAAGCTCACGGGTCTAGTCAAACCTGTGGATATGGAGTATGGTACACTCGGTCTTTAACTCTCGCGACCACCCAAAACGAACGGGGAACACCTCCATGTGAGGACCTATACAATTTAAACCACGACGAGGTGAGATAAAGTCTCAGCGAGTCTATACCCTAAACCTCGATTAGGAAGGAAATTCACCTAGAGGCAGCCTAAACACACATCATATAAAACTTACCTCGCCTCAACACCTCCCTGCACATTAGCACAGCTCATATAACATATGCATACAATACATGCATTCAAAAATTGGAACACTTCAATTCATCCATCAATCAATCACAGGGGTCCTAATTATAATGCCAAATCGTTATAACACGTCACACTCCAGGCAACATAATTATGTCCCATAATCAGACGTGGCTATCTCACTCATTCAAACTTGTCCCAATTATTTACAATCCACTAGTCACGGCCAACTCAATAGTCGATGGCCATCCGGCATAATCGGGCATCGTCTTGCCTCATCGAGCACGGCAACGTCCCACGTAAATGCATCAGAACGACATTCCCTAAAGAGCATCGGTCCAGCCTCTACCGCGATCCGGCATTTGTTAACAAAGGCATTTGAACTTAATCAAGCATCGTCCCGCATAAACACATCAGGACAGGTTCCAATAACGATCACACGCACATCTAATCTTGGCCAAGGACATCGTGCTTTGCACTCAAATTCCTCATTTTCAAATAATGTACCTGGCTTATTTTCTTCATATTAAAAACGCCCGATAAAATAATTGTGCATGGGCACACAATCAAATCAAGCCATAAAGCATGTTATTCTCCCATTTAAAACTTCCATGACTTGATATAGTACTTAAAATACTTTTTGACGTCAAAACCCGACACCCGATATTTTTCTAATAAAATACCAAAATTCCCTATTTTTGAAATAATAATTCAAAATCATCACCAAGCATCCAATTGCACAATTTGGCACTCAATTGCACAAACCAATGCAACCATTATGATCAGCACGAAATTCTAACAATCGGCTATCCTGGTATAATTTACACTAATTAATAAGTAATTAAATAAATTGCATTTAATTAAATAAATTGTAAAATATTTAAATTAAACCACTAATTAAATTAACATAAGCTAATCTAACCACCTAATTACACTAATTAAATTAATATAACCAATCTAGCTACATATAAACCTACTAAACTAACTACTTAAATTAACTAACCACCAAACTGCTAACTAACCTAACTACATAATCAAATTAACTAACTAAGCTAACTAAATCACCCTAATCTCACTTAAGACTAAATAATCCACTAATCCACTAATCTACCCTTAAGTGTAATTAGCCTCCTAATTAGAGATTATGACGTAAACTCATTGGTTTAGTGAGCAAATGGGCACACGGTGATGGTGGTGCCACGGCGACCAAACCCCGTGCCTACGGCAACATCAAAGGAGGTCCGGACCGGGCTGAAAAGGCTTAACAAGCTCACAGCCCAAGGTCAAGATCTTGCTCTACTCAAGGGACTGAAGCGAGCTGGGCTCAAGCTGGCTGGTCCAGTGGAGCGAGCTGGAGATAGTGGGACAGTGCTGGACAGTTGCTAGCGGGTTGGACAGCTGAAGCGGCAAGCAGCGGTGGCTGTGATTAATGCAACGAGGTGGCAGCACGGCTGACGGATGGTGCATGGGCGGTCGAGCTCGGGTGCGCGGGTGGCTGGTCGTTGGACTGGCGGACGTGTGACTGAGGTGGTGCTAGCCTTGGTTGATTGGTTAGCTTTGTGTTGTAGCTGAAAATTGAGGTTGAAACAAGGAAGAAGAAGAAGAAGAAGAAGAAGAAGAAGAAGGCAGTGAGTCTGTGACTGGTCGACCAAGGGGGGAGGAAAGGAGAGGGAGAGGGGGAACAAAAGGGGGACAAAGGCCTTGAAAGTCAAGGGGCTAGCCACTAAGATTCAAGTGGAAATATCTTTGAAATGATGAATTTGGCATCAAAGTCTCTACCCTTGCTGTCCAACTTCCTCAACAAATCAATTCCCTCACAATTCTTCACCAAAGGACTTCAATGTGGTGCCCAAAATTCAACAACCAGCAGCCCTTACGAATTTTGCACCCATTCATCTCAATCCCTCACCAAACAACTTCAATTTAATGGCCACACATGCCATGGCAGCAGCCTAAACCAATTCCTAGCATTTTCTTCACCAAGCAATCCATTTTGAAGGCCAAAAATTCACTTGAAAATGCCCATCCGAATTTCCACCATTTAAATTGCCTAATTTTGATTTTTCGCCAAAATTCTAGACTCACTAAAAATTCTTCGAAGGATGCGACAATGTCCTAAATATAAATCAAGACACACTAGAACTTTTGATTCTCAAACCGAGTTCAATTTCGTGATTAATTTCAATCAAACGCGATTTTAGCGTGACTTAACCTACCGGGTAGTTTTTATGAATTTTATCACATTTGACCTGTGGTCAATAATTTCGATCCATGTTTGTGCATCTCTGACTCATCGGCGACTTTCGATTGTCGCAAAAATCTCAAGATTTCAATTATGGGCACCGGGTATAGAATTGATAGAACAATCGGTTTAATGCCATTCAACGCAAATTTTGCAATCAAGTGGAATCACCCACAATTTAATTACATGCTTCTGTCGAATTAACATATCTCTGGTCACTAATCGATTTTAACATTGCCGTATTGACCATTGCAGATTAGCACGATCGAGCAGTTGATTTCTGATCGAATTCTCAAGTCTGTTGCGTTTATATCCCTTAACAGCTTCACCCAATATATTAGTTATTTCGTGAGTGATCAGCTCAGAAAAAAAAGAACCATAGACACGTCGATTAAAAACTCATTTCATTTAATCAAAACATGGTCGAAAATCAGGATGTCACACCCTAAAACCTCCAAATTGTAGTAATTCTCCAGCACAATAATGTGTGTAAGACGTCTTGCTGACCTAACTTGACATAATAAATGAAGGCAAAAAGCGCAAAAAATTACACTTTTATCTTTAAAAATGCGAGACCTTACAATCCAGCAAGAAACAACAATCCATATGGATAATTGAAATATTGTTGGACCAACAAAAACCAGGGTTAACGACCAGTAAACCATCCTAACTTGAGTCAATCTTATCTAGTTGAAGTGTTTAAGTGCTCAAAGTATTTATGAAGACTGTAGCAAGATGACTTGAAATGAAGAACTAACCATAAACCAGGAGTCATTTACCATCGCACATCATCAGTTTAGCAACTAATTCGGACATGCTGCTAGAGCACATGAAAACAATACTAGGCTTGACAACATATCATTCTGACATTTAAAGCATGACCAAGTTCCATTACACCATGGTATTAGAACTCTCTCACCAACGAATGGATAGCACAACCCAGTGAAGGCCTACCAAAATAGCTGCTAGAGTACATTAAGCCAAATACCAAGCTGACCATAATTTGTAGTATCCAAGGAAGACTAAGTTGACCAACTTTCTCACTTCAAAGCAATTATAAGGAGAGATTGTCCACAGCCTCTGCCAATTAACATCGCCTTCAAGTCCTTCATGACCATCGCCGGCCAATACTTCTTTGAATTCCACTTCGTCATCTTCACCTGCCAATCATAAATCAAGCAAACTTCAGAAAATCAACTTGGAACAATCGAGTCAACTACCCATTAGGTCACAAAAGAACACGAGGAGCCAAACCTAAATAGCCAATGAGAAGCCAGTGATTTATCGAACTAAAGCTGAAATAGGAGCACGACGCATTGTGGTCCTTCGCTGGTCTCCATAGCTAAAGCTCCATGAGCAGTTGAAAACGCAACATTAGTGTTGGAACAAATCGCAAGGATGTGAGCTGAAGAGGGATTATGAAGGATAGAGCTCAAACCTAGAGGAATGCTCGAGCCAGTTGAAGAGTGAGAGGATGAGGAAAGTCCACTTGAATCCTAGAGTAACAAGTGGGAGAGAAAATAAGGAAGATAGAGAGACTTGATCGTAGGAGTGGAGGCGAACATTTTCAGCTCTGCAAAGCTTCTGTTAAATATAAGCAAGGCAACATGGTATGACAACATGCAAACAACCTTTTACCATTCCAAGTATGCATTGAGCTCCTAATCCTTCTATGCTTTTGATTTATTTTAGAAGTGCCTTGCGAAAGCTCTCTCGGATATTTCAGCATTTACATCAACCAGTGAAATAATAACCGAATCCTACCAGTGAGTCAGATGACATCAATCCAGCAACTAACATCAACGAACTAGTAATAATACTCTGAAGCTTACAAATCACTGTTTGTCAAACTCAATATTCTTTCTAACCTCTTTTGATCCAATTAATGGGGCATCTAACATCATCAGCCATAGAAGCTTTGATCAAATTAACATAGTGAATTCAACTTGAGTTGCTTGCTTTTGTGGGGCATAGTATGATTCTTTTCCTTATCATTACGTGATATTCATGCCTTAGAATTAATTCAAGGCAGTTTTCAAATGGCATATAGGATACCAAAAAGTTTCCTTAGGAAACTTATGCAAATGCTTCCTGTCTTTTACTTTTCAGCAAGTAAATGAACTAACAAGAGCTTATGCACAATATAAGGAATTATTTTACAATACAGCCGATTATGTCAAAGGACATTCTAGTAATGTCTTGCTTAGCTCAAAAGTTCAAGTATATGACAAATAGCTTTACAAACTCTACAAACATCAAGATGCATTCTCTGGGATAATCTATTATTAGCTTTGGAGTAGGTATATTTTGGATTCAAACCAAATGAACAAGGATCCATAGTCAACAAAATGTGAATTGCAATTTTCTCGATCAATCCAAATAATTCACAATGCTTTTGCTTTTGCCTTGTTTGTTAGTTCACTCACAACCACACCACTAGAAGAAGAGCTTGTTCTTGCATTTAGCATTTCTAAACCGATATGGTTACTTTAATCAACTAATGCAGACAGTTCTGTGAAATACAATATACAAAACTTAATGGTTGGACAGATTTTATCCCAAGTTAATAGTGTATGCATGCCAAGGGATGCCCTATCAACATGCTCCATTTGTACCGTAAATTCACTCTTAAGCGTAACTTAGAAGCATGCAGTCATGAGCTACATGGTAAGGGCAAAGCAAACTAAAACCTCAAATTAGGAGGACTGCCATATAGGGGTCCTTCATTTTGCATTTCTTGACCTACACAATGACCTTTAGCATGCTATCAGATACCTACCTGTACACATCAGTTTTTATGCACTACCTCTAGCATTCCCAGAATCAATCAAATGTTGAAAATCTTTATTTTTCTGCATAGGATGAAGGATCTTACCCGAAAACTAATGACAAATGATGCGCTTAGAAAGCATTTTCCATCTATTTCCCTTACTGGCATGATAAGCAAAATCTTGTTGCCAAAGCACACAACAATTTCCGTGAATATCTCCCCTCAGTTCCCTGAATTCAAGGAGACAATGATGACACTGTCAGCTAGGAAATAATAATGGCAAGATCATAAATCTTGAAAGATATTGGGAGCAGGAAATACAAATGAAAATTGGATAGTAGATGTCAAAAGAACAAAGGTAACTTACCTCCTCTATGTACCTTTGATAATATATAAGGATTATTTCAATTATATTGACTCATCCGAGTCATCCGTATAGATTCGCTATAATATCGATAAATCTGAGTTCCGGATAATTCTGGAATTGTTTTGAGTGACTTGCATTCGATGATATTCAGTTCCCGTAACTTCAATCTATCAAGGCCTTGAATTTCGATCAAGTTTTTGCATTCTTTAGCATTTAATATCTCCAGACTCTTGGATTTTGGAAGGGATAGCCTTTCCATTGAAGTGCACCTAGAGATATCTAGGCTTTCCAAATACTCCAACCCATCGAGGCCTTGAATTTCGACCAAGTTTGCGCAGTCTCTAGCTTGTAATATCTTCAAACTCTTAGATTTTGGAAGGGATATCCTTTCCATTGAAGAGCACCCAGAGATATTTAGGCGTTCCAAATTCTCCAATCCATCGAGACCTTGAATTTCGACTAAGTTTTCGCAAGCATTTAATTCCTTTAGCCTCCTAGATTTTGGAAGGGATAGCCTTTCCATTGAAGTGCACCCATATATATGTAGGTATTCCAAATACTCCAACCCATTGAGGCCTTGAATTTCGACCAAGTTTGCACAATAGCTAGCTTGTAATATCTCCAAACTCTTGGATTCTGGAAGGGATAGCCTTTCCATTGAAGTGCACCTAGAGATATTTAGGCTTTCTAAATACTCCAACCCATCAAGGCCTTGAATTTCGACCAAGTTTGCGCAGTCTCTAGCGTCTAATTTATTTAGACTCTTGGATTTTGGAAGGGATATCCTTTCCACTGAAGTGCACCTAGAGATATCTAGGCGTTTCAAATATTCCAACCCATCGAGGCCTTGAATTTCAACCAAGTTTGCGCAGTTTATAGCTTGTAATATCTTCAGACTCTTGAATTTTGGAAGGGATAGCTTTTCCATTGAAGTGCACCCAAAGATATTTAGGCTTTCCAAATTCTCCAACCCATTGAGGCCTTGAATTTCGACCAAGTTTGTGCAATCTCTAGCTTGTAATATCTCCAGACTCTTGGATTTTGGAAGGGATAGCCTTTCCGTTGAAGTGCACCCAGAGATAACTAGGCTTTCCAAATTCTCCAACCTATCTAGACCTTGAATTTCGGCTAAGTTTTTGCAAGCATTTAATTTCTTCAGCCTCCCGGATTTTGGAAGAGATAGCATTTCCATTGAGGTGCACCCTTCAATATGTAGGCTTACCAAATACTCCAACCCATCGAGGCCTTGAATTTCAATCAAGTTTGCGCAATCTCTAACCTGTAATATCTTTAGACTCTTGGATTTTGGAAGGAATATCCTTTCCATTGAAGTGCACCCAGAGATATCTAGGCTTTTCAAATATTTCAACCCATCGAGACCTTGAATTTCGACCAAGTTTGCGCAGTTTCTAGCTTGTAATATCTTCAGACTCTTGAATTTTGGAAGGGATAGCCTTTCCATTGAAGTGCACCCAGAGATATCTAGGCTTTCCAAATTCTCCAACCCATCGAGGCCTTGAATTTCTATCAGGTTTGCACAGTCTCTAGCTTGTAATATCTCTAGACTCTTGAATTTTGGAAGGGATAGCCTTTCCATTGAAGTGCACCCAGAGATATCTAGACTTTCCAAATTCTCTAACCCATCGAGACCTTGAATTTCGGCTAAGTTTTTGCAAGCACTTAATTTCTTCAACCTCCCAGATTTTGGAAGGTATAGCTTTTCAATTGAAGTCCACCCTTTGATATCTAGACTTTCCAAATACTCAGACCTATCAATCCCTTGAATTTCAGCTAAGTTTTTGCACTCTCGAGCATTTAAATTCTTCAGCCTCCCGGATTTTGGAAGGGCCAGCCTTTCCATTGAAGTGCACCTAAGGATATCTAGGCTTTCCAAATTCTCCAATCTATCAAGGTCTTGAATTTCGACTAATTTATTGCAATTTGCAACATGCAATTTCTCCAAATATATCGATTTGTCAAGACCTTGAACTTCAAGTAGATTATGGCAACCTCTGACATCTAATGTCCGTAGGTGGATAGATTGTGAAACATCCAGTGTTTCGATAGATCTACAGTCCTTGACCTCCAAGAGTTCCAACTTGAAGGGTGTGTTTAGGGATTGTGATGATTTTGATTCTTCAACGTTTGTTGGTTGGGAGCATTTTGAACTCTTTAATTGCGCTGATTGAAGCTCCCGCTTGTAAAAATCCTTGTCATCCCAAACTCGTAGTTCCTTGAGATGGGTTAGGTGGGAAAACGAAGTCAATTTGCAACTTCCATAAGGGACGTGCAAATGTGTTAAGCCGAAAGGAAGGTCCGGCAGTGATTGGAGCCTTTTGCAGGAATTAAAATAAAGGCGTCGCAGAGAAGAAAGATTACACATCGTTTCTGCCAATATCCGTTTCAAATTGGGGCAAACTGAAGCACGTAACTCTCGGAGCTTTCTCAGACTCCCAATACTGTTGGGCAATTCTTCTATACTAGTATTATTAACCGTTAGAAACTCTAGATTCTTCAAAGACCCTATGCTATCTGGTAATGTAGAAAGGGCAGTATGATTCACATAAAGTTGCTGCAGCGCTTTTAATTTACCTATTTCTGCCGGAAGCTCCATGAGGCTGTAACACTCGCCCAAGTCCAAGTGAAGGAGGGCCTCCATGTCTCCAATTGAAGCATTGATTTGCTTCAGTCTCTCACACTTATAAAGGATGAGAACCTCTAACTTCTTGAAAGCTAAGAGGAAGTCGGCATCTTCGAAGGATTCACAATATGAAAGGTCTAGATATTTGAGCTTATCTGCCATCTAGTAAAAAAGAATAATAATAATGATTGTGGAGGGATGAGTCTAGAGTGATTACAATTCAAACGACAACATGAAAGGGGAGGAAAAAAAAGACCTTAATTCTTACCTTGAAAAAACTCCATCCCTTCCATTTCTCATTTATCTTGCTTCCTTGCAATTCGAGTACAACTAATTCCTTTACATCAAAAGTGCTTACTTCAAAACTCGGGGGACATTTTCGCCATTGAAGCCATTTTAACCTCTTCATTAAGTCCTTAAAATTTCCACTGAGATGTACATTTATCATGTGAAGGTATCTTAGCTTCGTCAAATTCTTAAATTGTTTTTCTGTGTAAATGTCACCATCTCCCTCATTCTTTTCTAGCGGAAATATTTCATTGAAGCCTTCTGCGCTACCTTCACTCAGATTAATTGCCTCAATCTTGTCCGTTCCCTATAAGCAAGAATCAATGTTCATTAGTACTATATCCAACTAAAGTCATCGAATATCATTTGTTCATAATGCTATTGATGTGTATTAATGTGCTCAAGAGACCAGCAATGTGAAGACATGATTTTCTTTTAATGCCAATAAACTACAATTATGATGTAATGGCTCATATAGAGTAAAAACTTTACAACCTGTAATCTTCTTCTTTTTGGAAATTTAGTTTCATTATCACACTAGTTAAGACATGCATGCAAAGCACGGAATATAATCAAATTGCAAAGTGCAAAATCAAAATTTTACTTGGTCAATTTTATATTTCTATTAAGGAGACTTTTTCTATTAAGCAATGCATGGGTGAAAGGATAGATAAAAGGGAGAAAAACCTCAGAAGCAACGAGTCGGCGAGCAAGACTTACCACGGATTCGGTATTATTAAGGAGACTTCTAGCACAAAAAATATATATATAATTAATTTAAGAAGTTAGAAATAAAACTCCTTTAAAAAAAAAAAATCAACGCATTCATAACACTTCAAAATGGGAATAACCGTTTTGACAACTCCAAAAATCAAAACGGAAGGGGGAAATAAAGAGGCTATGTGATCCCGGCTTAACCGTTTTTGATGAAAGAAATTATTTTCTCGCCATCGATTCGGATAATTGAAATAACTCAAAATGGCTTGTTTCAAGTAACTTTTATTCTTCATCTTTTGTTTTTTCTCAAGAGCATGCACTTTGGCCAATTTTTTTTTTTTTTTTGGGTGATATATCCGTAAAACTTGTTGACACGCCAAATTTTACATGATTTTTTTTAGTAGTTCTCTGGAATCCGAGTATTATTTGATCTTTTGACGGGAGAGCAAGATATTTATTTTTGATTTTTTATTAGTTGCGGCGAGCAATCTATCTCGCCCTTTGCTGTACCTGTAGATTTTGTCTAAAGGTATTTTGGGAGTACCTATTAAGTAACCTGGCTGGAAAAAAAAAAAAAAAAAACTCTATAGGAAGTGGTTTTTATTAAAAGTATTGATTTAACAAAATACAAGAACATGAAACACGTGAAAGTCATCTCGAAAGAGAAACAAAGATTTTCAGCGAAGAGGGCCATTTATCACGTGAAAAAGTGATACGTGAAATATAAGATTTTACTAATTAATAAAGCAAACAAGAGATAATATGTATATATATTGCACTGTACTCTTAATTTCATATGGTAGGTAATAGTTATATATGAGAGAAAAACCATAAAAAGAAATACTTTCTAAGAGAGAACAACCTCCCTGCTTTCTAATCACGTCAATTACACATTCCAGGGCAATAATAGCGAAGGATATCAGTCCACTAGAGCAAGCACTAAGCAGTGGACCAATATTACTCTTAGTCGTAGAACATGGACTAAATGAGAAAACGAAACGAAATGCTTACCTGATTTTCCTTTAGCACCTTTTGAGCTTCATCATAGTCCCATAACCTACTACGGCAACAAGGCTCTCGGTGGTCTTCTTCACGAACTATTTCCCTACCAAGATCTCTCAATTGGTCATGCATTATGAGCTTATTATCATCTCCAACTTTTATTAATGACATGAATATCAATACTTCAATTCCTTCCTCTGGGAAAAAGCCACAAGCGTCCCACATGTAGGATGTGATATTCTTGTTAGTGCCGATGAAAAAGCAAGCAATATCCAGAAATATTTGTTTTTGCTTATAGTCTAATGCTTCAATACTTATCCTTAGCTTCTCTTGCACTTTTGGAGGAGGCACTTCTTTTAACTTACCTACTGTACCTCTCCAAAATGGTAGCTTTCTTCCACACAATAATGAACCTAAAACCTCAAGTGATAAGGGAAGCCCTTTGGTGATGTATACGACTTCATGAGCGAGGTCCTCAAATTCCTTTAGAGGAGAGTCATTTCGAAATGCATGTTTGCTAAACAGAATCATAGATTGATTGCCATCCAGTACCTCATGTTCATAGTTGTAGTCTACCTTAGCTTCTTCAAGAACCCCCTTGTTTCTGCTGGTAATAATGATCCTACTTCCCGAAGAAAACCAATCATGATTACCAGCCAAACACTTCACTTGATTGACATCATCCACATCATCAAGAAGAACGAGGACCTTTTTACGCTTAAACCTGGAGGAGATGAGCTCAATCCCTTCATCCTTAGTAACAACTTCAATTTTTTGCTTCAATATATCATAGATTAACCGATTCTGTAAATAATGTACACGATTATGCTTACATGATTCCCTTATATCATCAATGAAGCTATGATGCTCAAATTGATCGAAGAGTTTATTGTAGATGGCTTTAGCAAGCGTAGTCTTACCAATGCCTCCCATTCCATGGATGCCAACGAATAGGGTGTCATGAGATTTATTATGCACAAATTCCATAACCTTCTTCACATGAACATCAATTCCGATCAAATTCTCAGGATTGACCAACCCAAACTTTTTCTTCAATTCGTTCAACACTTTTTGGACAATCGATTTCACCAACTCTGCTTCAGACCTGTCAAATGTGACAAGAGTTCAAATATGTAGCAACAATAAGTTTATATTATTTATCTATAGAGAACATAATAAATCTGGGGATAGATTGAAAAACTTTAAATATCATTGTTGTCATACCTCTATATGTTATGACATATGCTAAGTCTAAAGTGTGGTTGCTCCAAATGGGGTGCCCATTTCACTGCTACTCTAGCAGGATTTATCAAGCTAGGAAAAACTGGAGGGTATCACTTATGAATCTTAAATATTGTATATATTATGGATTTGAACCAAATTTATTAAAGATATTATGGATGACATGGATGTGACTTTAAAAATTGTTTAGAGCATTTGAATAAGAAAAATCCTATAAGCCAGCCCAATATGAGAGTTAGCTATCAATCAATAAATAAGTCATAACATTTTATGCAAGTTGAATTCAGGTCTTGTGACACCAATCCGAAAAGTTGTTCAAATTGTGATATCGTGAACTACTTGAAAGCAATTGAAGGGATTTCTTCTTGTTTGCGCAATTCTACAGGCTTGCAAGTTTAAATTGTGTTGTGAATTTAGTATCATTCTAGATTGGTGCTCTTATCAGTTTTCATTGCCTCTAGGGATGACAACAAGTTGTACTTTATTTTCCTTTTGAGTATATATGTTCTATGATTTTAATGATCTAGTATTGAGTTTATAGGGAAGTAGAAGAATATTTTTTACCCAAAAAAGAACATTGCTTCAATATATGCAGATGCATGAGATAGAAATTACTTGTTGAAGATAGGAAATGCTTTGAAATTATTTAAACGGACATATAATAAAAATAATCATTTTTTTTACCATCATCTTATATAACCAATGAAACATTTCTTTTGTAAAATAATTTTAATAATAACTAATCAACGATATCAATGATTTAATAAATGTAACTTGGGAAGATAAAGAATTATGGCAAAGCTTGGACGCTACCATCTTATGAGCTTTAAATAAAAATCGCCAATGAGTTGTACTATTAATCTCAAATAAATTTATAATTAGAAAAGTTTGTAACGAAGATTAATGTAACGCACCCTATAATTAGATTGGTCAATATCATCAAAGCAATAATATTTATTCAAGTGAATGGGGTGTAAGAGTAAAAAATATTTTGATATAAGAGTAAAAATCTTATGATATAAAAGTAAATTCATTAAAGCAATAAAAAATTTTACCATCATCTTATACTATTACAAAATCTTTTGATATAAAAGTAAAAATTAGTTCAAAAAATCTTATTATTCAAGTGAATGGGATCATAAAAATAAAATTTATAATTAGATTGGTCAATATCGTTAAAGTAGAAAACTTAAAAAGAAAGAATAACTTAAAGAATTCATGCACCGTAGGATCTTTACTGCCAGCAAGTTTTTTTATATGTTAAAAAAGAATGTAAAATGAAGCAGGTGAAAATTAGAACAATCAACATACCAAAAAAAGAAAAAGAAAAGAGAATTAGAACAACCAGTAAACACCCACACACATTAAAAGAAATTAGAGAATGTTTTGGCGAGAAATTTTACCCTTGGGTTTCGTATCCTTTCAAGGTGCTGACTTCATCGAGTGCTTTCTTCCATTTCTCCAAAGTAGTCGCTAGGTCGAAAGACCTCTTTTGACCAAAAAAATACAAAAAAGAAGACCTCTTACGCAAACGACTCAAGCGCTTATGAAATGCCTCTCCAAACCTCCCAGTTTGATATCGCACTTCAGCTGGTTTCACATTGAAGAATATAGGCAACACTATCTGCCCCTTGTTATTCTTGCAATCCATTATTTGAACCAATTCATCCAGGCACCAACTGCTTGTACCATAAGTCATGGAGAGAATGGGGATTAGGATTTTACTATTTCTAATTGCTGCCAAAAGCTCTGGTCTAATGTTCTCGCCTTCACGGAGCTCGTCATTGTCTTTGAAAGCATAAATTCCGGCATCAACGAGCCCTTTATAGAGGTGAGAAGTGAAGCCATGTCGAGTATCTGGGCCTCTAAAACTCAGGAATACCTCATAGCAGTTTCCAGTCAACGAACTAGATACACCGTTGTTCGCTTTTGTCGGAGACAGACTAGATCCATCGGAATTAGCTTCCGTCGGTGCAGCCATCGAACCAGATGCACTAGTATCAACATCTTCTGCATTTCTACGCGCACTAGTTCTCTTCTTATTGAGAAAATAGAACGCGAGCACGAAGAGAAGGACCGGTGCCACGAGCACGGCAAAAGAATGCCCAAAAATGGGATGATGCATTTCGGCTTTGCTGTGAATTTGCCCTTGATTTTCACCTTCAAGTCTGACGGAGAAAAAAACTAGAATGCTTCTCAGGAAATAGGAAATGCGTTCTTGTTGCCCATTCTCTTGTGGTTTGATTTATATAATGGAGCCAATTGGCGACCAGAATCGCACCAATAAGTCAAGCTTTGTCAACCGCGTGCTTAGAGTCGCTGCCTTCACGTGGTTGAAATCTCAATGCACAAGAGAATCCAAAGATAACACGCATAGAACGGTGGATCTGTTGGGAAGATGAAAAGTGGAGAGAGAATTGGGAGGAGACTGTGTCATGGATTTGTGGGAGAAAATGAAAAGTGGGGGGAGAGAGGGAAAAGGGAGAGAGAGATTCGTCCGTTCCACTAATTTCCAAACAAGTGCTCAGTAACAGACAAAAACATGCAAAGCGTTAAGACAATGAAGAGGGCATGCTTGGTCCACTACTTGCACCATTGAACTTTTATCTTTCTTCTGTTAATTTATTTTCCATCAGCAAAGGTATTTTTTGTTAAATATATGTAAGCTCTTAATCCCACTTAGGAATTTACCCCCTCGTACTTTGAGCCTATTAAAATTGTATAGTCAAACTGACAAACTTTAATTTAATAATGAAATGTTGTATTATTAACAATAATTTATTCTAGAAAAAATTATGTAATGGACGCAGTCGAGGATGATAAAAATTATTAACATGCATATATATATATATATATATATTCAGTACCTAAGCACAATGAGAAGAATTCCTTTTTTCTCTAGTTCTATCTTGCCTTTTTTCTTTTGTTTTTACTTTATTATTCATATATATATATATATATATATATATATATATATATATATATATATATATATATATCTTTATTGGTTTGATTTATTCAATCCAATTAATTAGTCACACATCAATAATTTAAACTTACCGAACTAGACATAAATTAATAATTCATTGACCGGGACCACTAAACATGCATTTATGGTCGTTGCCTTAGTGCAGTGGAAGTTTCAATGCACAAGAAAGATGAACTTTAAGGAAATGTAGATGCTACAAGTAGATCAATCTTTCGGCGAAATTGCAACTTTTTGCTCTCTATCGTTTCCTCATACGTGCTTGGATAATTCTCTCTCTCTCTTCATTTTTTTTTCACCTCCTCTGTTCTTCTTTTCTTTCTTTTCTTTTCCCTACAACTTTCTCAGTTTTCTTTAAAAAAAAAAAAAAAAAAGCTTTCTCTCTTTTGCTGACCATGATCGTCTCTCTAAATCTCCTTTTCTTCATCGTGAAGAAAAGCTCAATCCTTTCCTTTTTTGAGTTCTCTCCGGCAATGATTGCATGCGGAAAAATCGCCCAGCCACTAGGGCGAGAATCCTCTGCTTTTTTCAAGCCTAGATTTTCTTCTCTTCTTGGCCATGAATTTCGGTCCCTCAATGCCAAGACTGTCTTCTTTTGTCTTTTTAGACAAAAAAAAGTTGTTAAGGCTAGAATTAAGACTATACGTTAAATTTGAGGATTTTTAGAGAATTAGGACCGTATGAATAGAGGGAAGAGAAATTCGAGGAGCTTCACTTGTTTTAATCATTTAGGGGGCAGATTTGTAATTAAATAGCATATAATTTTCTTTTTCCGCCCTTGCTCGGTGGCTGAGTTCCATCCGTCCTTGCTTAACTTGAGGCTACCCCTCTTCTTTACCAAATTTTTGTCTATTTCTTATTTTGAATGAGTGGCTTGCTCCCCACTCTTTTCTCTACTTTATTGATTTCACAATTTCTTAATCAACCCAAAGTGAAATTAATAAATCACAATTTTCAATTTTTTCCGGCTCATGGTTTTTATTGATTTAGTTTAGGGATTGCTGTACTGTACTGTTTTGCCCTTCTTCTTGTCTTGGTCAAAAAGTGGATTTTTCTTCTTAAAAAAAAAAAGAGAGAGATATGAAGGGATAAGGGAGAGGACGCAACGGGAGAGAAAGGAAAAGAAACGGAAAAGAAGAGGACGAAACAGACAGAAGAGGGGAAAAAAACAAGAGAAAGAGGGCTTTGCACAAACATGAGACCTCAACAAGTCAGATTTATTTTGATTTGCAATGCCAAATCTTTTGTGGATCTAATCGGAGTTGTTTTTAGAATTATATTTGAATTACAAAATCTGATTTTGAAGTTTTTAAACTATGGAAGTAAAGCTGTGGGATTTGACGGAAGATAATTAGAAGTAACTTTTCGTTAGAGCGAAATTTTCGAGTTTTGCATGCAAAATTTTGAAAAATCACATCTCTGAGCAATTTGTTGATGCGTGAGAGTCATTTGTTGGAGAGCAAGTTTCCTCCAAAGAGGGTGTCCCGTGAGAATAATCTGTCACTATCAACAGTGACTTTTGCAAGGTCTCCAACGCTGATCACCCTTGTGTCCTCCGATGTTCAAAGATAAAATGATTTATCTTACTCGAGCAAAAGTTGCACAACTTCAAAGCAGTGCTGAACTTGGATTTCGTTTTTGGCTTAGAAATTAAAATGATGACGAAATTTAATCGAGAGGAGTAAAATTCTTTGAAATTAAAGTGTAAAAGGAAAAGCGAACTTGGAGAAAACGTGGATATCACGAAAGTATATTAAACGAACTTTTGCTCTGTCCTTCCGTGACGCGTGCCTTGACAACTCTCTCTCTCTCTCTCTTCATTTTTTCTTTGCACCTCCACTGCTCTTCCTTTTCTGTCTTCTTCTTTTGCCGACCACTTTCTCAAATTTCTTTATAAAAGCTTTATCTCTTTTGCCTACCACAACCCTCTCTCTCTCTCTCTCTCTCTCCTTTTCTTGGCCATGCAGAAAAACTCGTTCCTTTCCTTTTTCAATCTCTCCTTGGCAATCATTACGTGCTGAAAAATCGCCCACCCCCACTTGGGCGAGAATGCCTTGCCTTTTTTTAAGCTAAGATTTTCTCGACTTCTTTGACCGTTTCCGGTCTTTGAATGCCAAAATTACCCCCTTGTCAAGATGGAAATTGCTCTCTAGTGACTTTGTCCTTAAGGTTCTTCTCATTATTCGGAGCACATTGGGGCTGAATATAAAATTTGGAAAGTTTTTTAGACGAAAAAATTGATGATTGATATAACATTGAGTTTAAAGTTGAGAATTTTTTGAAAAAAATTTGAGATAAAATTAAGATTGAACCTAAAATTTGAGGGTTTTCAAGGAATTAGGATTATATAAAAGGAAGAAAGAGAAAGTCGAGGACTTCACCATCATCCGGAGGGGCATATTTATAATTAGATAGCATATGAAAATTTTATTTTTACCCTGACTCACGATGATTGGGCCCCACAAGTCCTTCCTTAACTTGAAGCTATTGCTCTTTTCTATCCAGTTTTTATCCATTTCTTATTGCAAAGGAGTGGCCCAATTAATTACGAAGTTACCAATTAATCATTTAATCAAATTTATCAACCCAAAGCCAAATTCATAAATTTTTTCCAAAATTTTTTCTCGGTTTAGTTTAGTGGTTGCAATCTACCTTCGACACCTATAATTTGTAATGTATGTTAATTCAAATATCTATAATATTGAATGGAACTAATACGTGCAATGTTAGTTCAATATTTTAAATAATGCTTTAACATAATGCATGCGGTTCCTCTTAAATAATGAGGGATAGCTATGTTAATGAAAATGTAAATAGGTTTTACTTACCACCAATAATACACCTAAGCATATTACTCTCATCCAACATTTTATATAGATCTATTTGTAGGTGACTATCTTTATAAATATGTTAAATATATTTTACTGATCACTCAAAATATATCTAAGCATATTAACATTGTTATTCAACTTGGTTGGTGCAAGATGTGAAGAAATTTGTATGTTCAATAGAAGAAGCTGTATTTTGATATCCACTTGTGACAATGCAAGTTAAAGGAATTATTGGTGCTATTTATATACCAACAATCCAAACTAAATTGTCGGTAATTGAAATTGTGAAGAGTTAAGAAAAAAAAAAACAAAAGAGTGCTCATGGCACGAGCACTCCTTTTTATAGTATCGATTTACAATACTTTACTAGTGCTAAATTATCACATTAGTTTTCTTCTTATTGAGACAATTGAACGCAAGCACGGAGAGAAGGATTGATGCCACGAGCCCAGCAAGAGAACGCCCAAAAGTGGGACGATGCATTTCGGCTTTGCTCTAGCTCTGTCCTTGATTTTCCCCTTCAAGTCCGACAGAGAAAAAAGCCAGAATGCGTCTCAAGAAATAGAAAATGCCTTCTTGTTGCTAATTTTCTTGTGGTTTGATTTATGCAATGGAACCAGTTGGCAATCAGAACTCGCACCAATAAGTCGAGCTTTGTCAACCACGTGCTTAGACTTGTTGCCTTCACGCAGTTGAAATCTCAGTGCACAAGAGAATCCAAAGACGATACGCATAGAACGGTGCATTTGTTGGGAAGAGGAAAAGTGGATAGAGACTTGGGATGAGACTTGACATAGATTTGCGAGAGAAAATGAAAAGTGGATGAGAAAGAGATAGAGAGATTCGTCCGTTCCAATAATTTTCAGACAAGTGCTCAATAATTGATAAAAACACGCAAAGGGTTAGGACAATGAAGAGGGCACGCTTTAGTCAACAGCTTGCACGGTTGAACTTTCCTTCTTTTTTGTCTATTTATTTTCCGTCGGAAAAAGTATTTTTCGTTAAATATATTTAAGCTCCTATTCTCACTTAGGAATTTATCCCTCTGCTTTAAGTCCGTTAAATATTGTACAGTCAAATCAATAAACTTCATTTTAATACTAAAATGTTGTATTAACAATAATTTATTCTAAAAAGTTATGTTATCAACGTGTGTATCAATATGACGAGAAGAATTTCTTTTTTGCTTAGGTCCTATCTTAATTTCTTCTTCAAATCTCATAAATAAATCAAAATATATTTTTACTTTTGCTTTTATTTTTACTTTATTATATATATTTATACGTTTGATTAGTTGACATGCACTTATAATTTAAACTTGCCGAACTAGATATAAATTAGTAATCATTGGCCCCTTGGCCGGAACCACTAAAAAGGCATTTATGTGGAAGTTTTAACGCACAGGAAAAGTGAACTTTAAGGAAACATAGATGCTATAAAAGTAGATTAACAATCTTGAGGTGAAATTGCACCTTTTCACTCTTTATCCTTTCTCCACGCGTGCCCCGACAGTTCTGCCTCTCTCTCTTTCTTCATTTTTTTTTTCTTTTCACCTCCTAATTCTTTTTTTCTTTCCTTTCTTTTGCGGACCAATTTCTCAGTTTTTTCTTTTAATGAAAGTTTTTCTCTCTTGCCGACCATAAGCCTCTCCCTGTATCTACTTTCCTTGACCGTGAAGAAAGCCTCCGTCCTTTTACTTTTTCGAGCTCTTTTGGCAATTATTGCATGCTGAAAACTCGCCCACCCCACTGGCCGAGAATCCGCTACTTTTTCTATGCCCAAATTTTCCATTCCTCTTTGGCCGTGAATTCCGGTCCTGAATGTCGAGGTTGCCCCATTATCAAGATGGAAATTACTTTTCTCTTGACTACGTCCTCTCGTTATTCGAGATCCATTTGGAACTGGACATAATGTTGGGAAATTCTTTTTAAACAAAAAATTGGGGGCTGATGTAGCATTGGGTTTAAAATTGAGTCTTTTGAGAAAAAAAAAATTAGGATAAAATTAAGACTGGATCGAAAATTTGCGCATCGTTAGATAACTAGGACTATAGAAAAAAAAGCGGGGGAGCGAAAGTCGAGGGGCTTCGTGGGGTTTTAGAATCCATGGGCAGATTTGTAATTAGATAGCTTGTAATAATTTTCTTCCCTCCCTTGTTGATGCTGGGTGACTGGGTCCCACCAATTGTTGTCTTTTGTCCATTTCTTATTTCAAACGAGTCGCGGGCCCACTACTCTTCTCCCTAGTTAATTGTGAAGTTACCTATTAATCATTTAATCAAATTTATTGATTTCATGATTTTTCGATTAACCAAAAGACAAATCGACAAATAAAAAATTTCGAATTTTTTTCCGGCCAATGTTTTTGAATGGTTTCGCTTAGCGATTCCAATCATCCTTAAACACCTATAAATTGTCGTATTAATATTTATATTTTTGAATGGAGCTTAAACATTCAGCCTTAGTTCATTTTAGATTAAATATAACTTTATAAAATACTTAGACATAAATGCATGCGGTTCCTCTTAATAACAAGGGATTGCTATGTTAATAAAAATGTTAAATGGTTTTACTTGCCACCCAAAAGCATATTATTTTTATTTAACAATTATCTATTACTCTTAACAAGGCGTAGCTATCTTTTATAAATGTATTAAATAGGTTTTACTTGCCACTCAAAATATATCTAAGAATGTTAATATTGTTATTCAACTTGGTTGGTGCAAGATGTGAAGCAATTTGTATGTTTAATAGTGGGTTGATAAAACAAAGCTCTTTAGACATTGAATCCGCTTTACTTAAAAGATGTGAAATGTAAAAAATCCAATGCATTAATTGCTCCATTTTACAATAAAATGAAGCTTATTCTAATATCCAGTTGTAACAATGCAAGCTAAAAGGATCATCACTGCTATTAATATGGCAATAATCCAAACTAAAAGGTCACTACTTAAAATTATGGAGTGTGAAAGAAAAAAAAAAAAGAAGAAGAGGGCTCGTGCATTTCACGATCAATGCATTTTATAATATTAATTTACAATACTTTATAAATGCTAAGTTATCTCTTTAAATTCAAGAGCTGAACTGCCAACTCTAGCTCATCTTTGTCTCCACTAAACATTGCTTCAAAGAATTAGAGAGCTCTACAGATGAATCTTGACCACTGCGTACACGTCTAGACATGTGAGGAACTCTTTGGATGTCAAGTTATTGATTTCATGTAGTCAAATTTATTTATTTATTTCATAATTTCTTAATTAACACAAAGCCTCTTTTTTTTCCGGTCGTGAACCCAAAGCCAAATTAATAAATCAAAATTTACAATTTTTCTCGACAAATATTTTTTCTTGGTTTAGTTTAGCGATTGCTCTAATATTTTGCCATTCTTCTTGACTTGGTCAAAAACTAGGCTTAAAAAAAAAAAAAAGAAGTGATATAAAGGGAAAAGGGAGAGCACGCACCCCGCACCACGACAGAAATGAAAAGAAAGGAAAAAGAAAAGGGAGAGATATAAAGGGAAAAAGGAGGGCACGCACCACGACAAAAACGAAAAGAAAGGGAAAAGACGAGGAAGAAACGAGAAGGAAAGAAAAGAGGGCTTGGCGTACCCATCACGGGACCTGCCAAGATAGATTTATTTTTATTAGCAATACCTTATAAAGATTTAAGCCGTTTATCTATCTAATTTGAGTGATTTTTGGAGTAGAGCACGAATTCAAAAATTATGTGAAATTTGAATTGTGAAATTCGATTTTGGAGTTGTAAGGCTGAGGAAGCAAGGGCATTGTGGAGTTATGGGGTTAGACGAGAGTTAATTTGATGTAAGATTTTTATTGGGGTTAAATTTTAGAGTTTTACATGCAAGTTGCATTGCATAGGAGTTAGCATATCGGACCAAGTGAAATCGGGAACCGTCCGAATCGGACCAATCGATTTGGTTTGGTTCCTAGTTCCATAAAAATGAAACTAGTGATTTTTTATCCGATTTACGATTATAAAGAAAACTGGACTTAACTAACTCTTTTTCACCCAAAAAAAATATTTGTTCAACTCTAAAGTAGTAACAATCTAGTATTTTTTTTGAATTTTTGAATTTTTTTTGCGAAGTGATTGGTTCTATCGGATAGGGCCAATCAATTGATCCAGTTTTTTATCCTAAGACGGTTCGGTTTGATCCTCAGTCTTAAATGGAATTGGGTATTAGATTGGGAGCTGATCACTCTAGCGTTACGGTTAACTTTGAATTAATTCGTTGACGTGTGAAAGTCATTTTGTTGAAAAATAAGTTTGGAGAGGATGACCCAAGAAAATAATCCGTCACTATCAATTGTGAATTTTGCAAAGTCTCGAACTTTGCACGCACTTTCCTTTAAAGATAAAATGGTTTTTCTTACTTTGATTCTAACTTCGAACAAAAAGTCGTTCAACTTCAAAACAGTGCTGAACTTGATTTCGTTTTGGGTTTGAACCGAAATGATGAAGAAATTTAACTGTGAGGACTAATATTCTGGGAAATTAGAGTGCAAAAGGAAAATTGAACTCACAGGAAACGTACACGCTACGAAAGTAAAGGAAACGAACTTTCGGCGAAATTGCAACCTTTTGCTTTCTGTCCTTTCCTCACGCGTGAACCGACAATTCTCTCTCTCTCTCTTCATTTTTTCTTTTCACCACCTCTGTTCTTCTTTTTCTTTCTTTTCTTTTGTGGACACTTTTCTCAGTTTTTCTTTATAAAAGCTTTCTCTTTTTTTTTTGCCGACCATAACTCTCTCTTTTTCTCTCTCTCTTGGCAATTATTACATGTTGAAAAGTTGCCCACCCCACTTGGGTGAGAATCCTCTCTTGATCGACACTCCGATCGGAAAAAAAGATTTTCTTGACTTCTGTGGCCATGAATTCCGATATTTGAACGGTGAGATTGCCCCTTGTCAAGATGGAAATTGCTCTCTCTTGACTATATATGAATTTGAGAAAAAAAATTCGAAGAGAAAACTTTTTATACAAGAAAATTGTCGGTTTAATGTTGAGGGTTTTCTGAAACAGAAAAAAAAAAGTCGGATAAAGTTAAGCTTGAACCTAAAATTTGAAAGCTTGGAATTAGGACAGTATAAACAGAGGAAAGAGAAAGTTGAGGAGCTTCACTTGTTTTTATCATCCGGAGGCATGCTTGTAATTAGATAGCATATGATAATTTCATTTCTAGCCCCACTCCCAGCGGTTGGGCCTCATGAGTCCTTCAACTTGAGGCTACCGCTCTTTTCCACAAAGTTTTTGTCAATTTCTTAATGCGAAAGAGTAGCTAGGCCCACCACTTTCTCTCTACTTAATTATGAAGTTACCAAACGATCATTTAATCAAATTTATTGATGTCACAATTTCTTAATTTACCCAAAGCCAAATTAATAAATTAAAATTTTCAATTTTTTCCAAATTTTTTTTGCTTGGTTTAGTTTAGCGGTTGCAATCTTCCTTCAACACCTATAATTTGTAATTCGTGTTAATTCAAATATTTATATTATTGAATGGAACTAATACGTGCAGTTTTAGTTCATTTAGATTAAATTATATTATTTATGAATGCATGTCTTAAATAATGAGGGATAGCAATGTTAATGAAAATGTAATATGGGTTTTACCTCCCAAAATACACATAGGCATATATCATTCTCATCAAACAATTTATTTTATATAGATCTATTCATATTGAATAACGAGATGTAGCTATTTCTTATACATATGTTAAATAGGTTTTACTTACCACTCAAATTATATCTAACCATATTAATATTGGCATTCAACATGATTAGTGCAAGATGTGAACAATTTGTATGTTCAATAGTGAATCCATCCATTTAGATACCATTTAATGCATTTTTTTTATTTAGTTAATAAAACAAGGGCTTCACACATTGAATTGACTCCCGTCAAAAGATTTGTATGAACAATTGAGTAAAATGTTGAAAATCCAATGCATTTATTACTTCATTTTACAATAGAAAGAAGCTTTATTTGGATATCCACCGGTAACAATGCAAGCAAGAATTATCAATGCTATTTATACACCAACAATTCAAACTAAAATGCCAATATTTGACATTGCGGAGTTTTTTTTTTTTTTTTTTTTAAAAAGAGAGTTCTCATGCATTTCACGAGCACTCTTTTTTATAGCATTAGTTTACAAGTCTTCGTAAGTGCTGAATTATCATATTAAATTCAAGAGCCTAACTACATTATTCTGTAAAATTAATCAATTCAAGCTCGTAACTCAAGAGTACTTTGCCCACAATGCGTCTAACCTAATAGGCATCGAAGATGAATGTAATATGCCAGCCTATACATATTTAACACTCTAATAGGAGAGTACTAGGTATATTAACGACATTAACAATTGAGACATCAACATATTCAGCCTATCAATATTTACAATTGTCGATCACTGGTTTGATGCAACAAAAGTTGACATCCAATAACAAAAAAAGCACAATTTTATCAAATTCAACACAATATTGTTTGGTAACCAAAAAGCAATGCCATGACTACATGTTTCTAAATATATCATATTGATAATTTATTATATGTGTGTTATTTAGTTCTACAAATGTTGCTTCAAATCTGTATCTATGTTGTACATTTTTTCACACTTGTTTTTATGACATCATATTGCGGGAATATTTGGCAAACATCTTGGCCCTCCAAGTAAATTTTCTTATTAAGTCTAGACCAAGGCTTCTGCAATGTCCCTGGACTAGACTAAACTTGCTGGAAAGGGTGAAGATCTTCATAGGCCCTCTCAATCTTCATAGGACAAGGCAGAAACCCAATAGTCCTGAGTAGAGCAGAAAGTACGTGAGGCAGGCTAGCCTCAGGCCCAACAACAACAAGCTTTGGATAAGTGTGCTGTATTCAAGCAGCAGGTGTCATCTCTATAGTGACTAGCAGAAGTGAAATCTAGCTTGGGAAATGACATAAACATCTGGAAGTTTCGCAAGCATAAATTTTATTTATTTATTTATTTATTTGGTCGGGCACAAGCATAACTTTACCTGGTATAGTTGTTTACTTAACCAGGCCATTACTTTCCAGGCAACATTGATTTACTGCCAGTCTGCCATCAAATCCATTTATTAAGAATGCTGTATGAGAAGCAAGAACAAGGAAAGAGGAATCATAAACTAAATCTGATAGATCATACTCATAAATATTTGATTTGAACAGACAGGATGTTTACAAATATTTGCGATTGGAAAGACACCAAACATACTGAATTTAAAAAGCCCGTCTTTATCTCCACCGCTAAGGACATTGAAACATTGCTTTGCAGAATTTTAGAGCTCTAAAAATGAATCTTTACCATTGTTGGTAAAACCAACATCTTTGGGTACTAGTCCAAGCATGCAAAGAACTCTTGGAGCTGGAGTGAAGAATCAAGCAGTGCAATATTCAAATGCTAAAGAGTTACTAGAAGCGTTCTATAAAACAAATGAATAATTATTTTCCAGTTGGAAGATAAAAAAGATAAAAAAAAAATGAAATTAAAGCTAAGGAGCCAAACAAATTATCAAGTTAAAGATGCCAACAAACATATGCTTTCCAAAAATCTTCCATGAAACCCATTCTAAAGCTGTTGGACTGTCAAATAAGATTCTAAGTTTGAAAAAGAAGTATTTAAGAAAACCAGACTAAATTAACTACTTAAACTGCAAACGAAGGGTGTGAGCCATAAGATATCTGTTATTGGTAATAAAGATCACAAAGTTGTATCAACTTTTAAGTTGAAAGATGCGACATACTCTATTCAATTGGGATCCTCCTCCTAGTTGAGACACGCCACAACTGCCATATGGGACTTCAAGCTTCTCAACAGTTTTCCATTCTGCTTAATATCTATAAATGTTAGATATGATTACACCGCAGTGTGCCAAACTGCTGTTGCAAGCATATGCATATCAAAGTAGCACACTGCATATCCATTATTCCATAAAGAGAGCTACTTTGGTAAGATAACATTCATTATGTACAAAAAAACTCTTTTCTCAGCAACATATAATCCCTGAAGCGGATAATTGGTAATAAACTTGTAGAAATCTCAAAGAAACAGAATTGCAGCAAGTTCAAACAAGTTCTAAGCCATTTTACTCATGACCAAGCAGTTATAGCTTAATAGAAAACATAACCAATTACTTACAAACTTTTCCACCCACAAGCATAATAGACGCACATATAAATCATATCATTTAAGAGTCACCTAAATAATTACCTTCTTAATTTGACTGAACCGAACATATACTACCAATGATTGAAAGAAGCTATTAATTTTGATGAAAATAAGCATGTCACAGATGAATGCTTCTATATGACACCATCCACTTAGACCATAGATTCCCGCAACAAGGTTGTCCCTAGCAAGCATTATGCTTTAATTTGTCATTGACAATAGAAACAGTTTAAATCATTGATGATGGCATTAGCAGTGAGGTAAAATGTTTTTGTCCTGCACAAGAATGCAATTGAGCACATCAATCATATTCAAGTCCTAAAGTATAAAATCTATTGAATAGTATGTAAATTCCATATGATTGGTGATTAAAGTAATTCACTGCTGATTTCAACGATTAGATATGAGTCGATCAATTTCCTTGATTCATAATTTAACTCATGCATCAAACACTGTAGTGTCAAAAAACATTTCAAGGCTTTGTTGTAGGACGATGAGTCCCACAATAAAGAATAAATATTTAGGCATCACACATAAAGCTGCCTAAGCATGACACCTAGGGTGCAAGACACCAAAGAGGAATTGCATCCCAAAATCTTCCAAGCAAAACACTTGCCAAGTTCAATAAATTATCAACTCTGTTGAAAAGTAAAAATTAGAACTATATTTGTAGACTCTCTAAAAGTTCTACTCGAAATAGGAAATATCTAAACAAGAAATATTATTGGAGTATACACAAGATCCTCCTACTCAAACTTAAAAGGATGAAGGAAACATCATAAAATCCTAATAATACTCAAATCCTAGTTGATAAATTCAGTGATTAAGCTTCAAGAAGAATCCCGATCCCTGTTTGAGTTTCAAAGTCAATCTTCACCAAAAACTTGGTAGTCACCTTGCATGATTTGTTGGCTGCATCAAGCTTGGTGGATGATTTGATTGTCTTATACTAAATTCTATGAATGGGAATCCAATTACAATACTATGTACATGATCTTTGTGTCCTTGTCAAATGGGTACTTATTTGATAAAAGAAAAATAAAATGTAGTAATATCTCATGTCTAGAAATAATAACATTAGTCGAATTTGAAGTATCTTTATCATTAGTAATTTCCTAACAATAAAAATAACACCACACTTTACAATCGATATTTAGTAATTACGTTTGTCATGGAATAACGATCTCAAACATTTTATCAGTGTTTATGATTCCATTGGATGAAATTCATGATCCACAATCCATAGATTTGATTTTTTGATTCATGACTCAATTTTCCACGTGACATCTAAGGTTGACCCTAAGAGGTTATCATGTCATATCAAGATTGTGGCTCCCTCCTTAACAGTTAACCCAATAAATAAATGAATATTGTTCTGAATTCAAAGTTCAAATCCTGAAAGAGAAATCAACTCATGTAATCTATCTAACTAAACAATAGTGCCAACTTGATTAACAGCCTGACTAATCATGATATGTTTATATTTAGTTCATTAGAATCTTTAATAATAATCATACGTGAATTTTGTTCTGAACAGTTAACCCAATAAATAAATGAATATTGTTCTGAATTCAAAGTTCAAATCCTGAAAGAGAAATCAACTCATGTAATCTATCTAACTAAACAATAGTGCCAACTTGATTAACAGCCTGACTAATCATGATATGTTTATATTTAGTTCATTAGAATCTTTAATAATAATCATGCGTGAATTTTGTTTCTTTTCAAACTTAATTGACATTGATGACAATATGCCTATTGTACAAATGCCATGTCGATCATGTGAGGATTTGAATGACCCATTCAATTCAATCTAACTAGTTAAACGGCTTATTCATCTCTTGTAATTTGTTCACCTAGATTGACCTATCTAGCAATCCATTGCTAACTTGATGTTGATAGACATGACCAATAAAAGTGGATTGCTATCTCTATTAGCAGCTCAATTTTTGCTGAGCAAGTTTGCTGTTTGCATTGCATCATGCAGATTTTGAGCAATTCAGGATCTTTCCCAAGAGAGATTAGAGAAGAACGCGTTCTGATGACAAAAGATTGTTGCAGAAGGAATTTCTAGTTGAGAAGCAATGAGGGTAACATTCAAATGACAACATAGAAAACTCACTTCGAGATCATGCAGTCGAACTGTATCATCTTCAAGCCTAAGACAACCTTGCCATCAGGACACCAGCATAATGATGCTACACATTTACCTGGAGTAGATTGGAATGATTAAGAGAGGACAGTATTGATGACACACACTGCAATGTGCAAAGAAAGTGATTCATTATAAACAAAAAAGGAGGGGGGGTGGAGAGAGAGAGAGAGAGAGAGAGAGAGAGAGAGAGAGAGAGTAATTTGTTCACAACAAAATTAACAGAAGAAGAGGAAAGACAGAGCACACGCATTAAGCGACAAAATGTTAATCAAAATTAGTGAAGTGAGGCAAAACATCATAACTGCACAAAAAAACTATCATAACTGCACAAAATAACTAAGAGGTGGTCACTTGATACGAGATTTCTTTGGGCTAGTAGGTCAACTAAGCAAGAGAATCTATATCTTGTTGGCAGGCTCCAATCCAATATATGAATTAAAAAACAAATCTTGTTGCTCAGTTATGGAACCTCAAGGTGGAGTAGATGCTCGAAAGCTTTCTCCAGGCGAAGATTACAAGTGTACTAGTATTTACAACTTAGGATCTTAACATAAACCATTCAACTACTGGCTCAAGTGCTATATTGCACTCAAAATGTTCTCCATATCCAGAAGACAATATGACGAGCGAAGCATTAAGATGTTTCTCAAGAAAATTATCTCCTCTCTAAATTTTTCCGGGGAGAATAGACAGCAAGAACTACCAAGTTAGGAATCTAATCTAGGCTCTTATGAATTTGAACTACCAAAAGATTGTCATATAGGATCTCAACATACTTAGATGCAGCTCCCCTTACCCTCCTCGTCTCTTTGCTTTCTCCAATTTCTCCCTCCGTCCCTCTTGACCAGATTGTCATACAACTATGCACTATAGCTTGAGATATATCCAAAAGTTAAAACTCCCACAAGTGAACTTGATTAGCCAAAATGATGTGACGAAATGCCCTTCTTTAATGAGAAGAAGATAAATAAAACTTCAAGCCATACAAAATGTGAGAAAATTTCTGCCTATAGTCTATATTTCAGTATATGCCAAACCTCTCCTTGTAGGGCATGTTTGGTCAGTAAAAAAATGCTCAACCAGTAAAAGAAGGGGAGCCAGCAGTAAAGTTACATTGCGAGAGTCACCATAAGAAATTGAAGAAGATCTTTTTAGATGCCTGATGACATTTAGATGGTATTCTACAGGGGCTAAACCTTTGAACTCCAAGTGGGCATCAAGCATTTCTGCATCTGACATATCTAATCTATCTAGCATAAATGGCATCCCCCAATTCATGTTAATTATTTTCATGGAAACTCTAACTAGTGTACAAAGAAGGGCAACAACGTGGTTGAGAAGTCGATAAGAATCCATTGTGCCTATAAATAATATCCCTTCATTCGACTGACACCAGCTTGGAATTCTTTACTCGCGACTAAGTCATCTCTAGATTTCCACTTGCATCACCAGCATTCACTCTTCGTTCCTGTGTAAAAGACCCACTCCTTCGTTCGACATCACATTCTCATTCAAACTTCCAAGCACTTTAAACCTGTATATTCGTCCAATTCTCTATCGAACGCAATTCAAGCTAGATTGGCACTTACAGTAGTTCTTATGGCAAAAAAGGAAGAGTAGCACATTTAGGAAAAGGTAAAGAAGTAGAACGAGATAACGCCAATGACTCAAAGGGTACACACACCAGGCCATCGTTGAAGAAACGAACACACTGAATATTAAAAAAAAAAAAAAAACTTTCTCAAGTTGAAGCAATACTCAGGAGAGATTGTCACAGCCTCTGCCAATTGAAGCGATGAAGCACCCACACCATCGTGTCATCCGTGACCATCGCCACCAAATCCTTCTCCGGATTCTACTCCGCCATTTTCACCTGCCAATCGGAAGAAATCGAGCCAAACCTCACCAAACCGAGTCGAAAAACAATCGAATCTACTCACCCGTTAGGAAGTCGCAAAAAGAATGCCCGAACGAGAGCCGAACCTGAGAAGCCAAAGCGGGTCGTCGGAACTTGAAGCTGAAATGAAAGCAAGTGCCGGTGACCCTACTTCGTCGGTCTCAATTGCTAGAAAGCTTCGCAAGTAGCCCGGAAACGCAGTGTACAAAAGTGACGTAGGCAGTTGAAGAACGAGACGAAGAATGGAAAAGCGAAGGGAGGAAGGAGGTCCAACTGGGCCGGGCCGAGATGGGCCGGGCTTTACGACTATAAGGCCTTGTCAAACAACGCCCGAAACTGCCCTTTCGGGCCCATGGAGGCTGAAGGGTCAGACTCATGAGGCGTCACATCGATGCGAATGGGGTGACTTAACTATTGAAATGTGACTTGTAAAAACGGAATGTGATCATCTTCACTTGCTTGAATGACGATTATCACGTTGATGCAAGTGAAAATCTAAAAGCTTCTTTTGACTTGAACCGAACCACCATAAGGCCTAATGTTTAAGCTATTACATGAACCAATAAAATCCCCGACTTGAAAAGACCAAAAATATTCGGTTCAAGTCATATTGGCTTTGATATTTTTTACACCCCTACTAGGTGAGGGTCATCACACCCTTGGCTATTTGGCTCATGGTATTTTTTTTTTTAACTAATATGTAAAAGGTCAACTTAATCAACAGAGGATAATGAAAGTTTCTTGGAGAAAACACCAATATACTTGTATTTTTTTACTATATATATATATATATATATACTAGTAACTACATTCTATGAAATTCTATATGAACTACCTAAGGATAAGAACACTAAGGGTGCCATAAGTGTCGTACAACATTCACTTGAGTATTACATTAGTGTAAAATTATTCATTTGAGTAACTATTTTGACAATCTGTCATAAGTGGCTTTTTTACTTAATTTTATATCCAACGTGATTTTTCTAAGTCCAGCGTTTTGTCCAACATGGCGAGTTTAAAAAATGTACGTATCTCTCTCCTTCTCTCTAACTACTTCCTCTATTGAAACGATAATGTATTTCTCTAAATGCTTTGTCAAATGATGACATTTCTCTCTCCCCAAAAGCTTCCTCTATGAAAGTCTTAGAGCCCATAGAAGAAAAAGCTTACTCTCTTGGGCACGTCCTCTGTCTTCTTTTTACTCTCTCTCGCTTACTCAATGTCACCTCTCTCACTCAATGGAGACTAAAGGCATGGGAAAAGGGAAAAATGAGGGCTTGGTGCGCGACGAATCTTGTTGGACTTCATGGCCCCAATAGCAAAAAAGGTTGACTTTTATCTTGGTTTTTAATTTAAATTTCATAATATAATTGGGTTTGTGTATAAAAAAAGCTGGGATGCTTGGGAGTTGCATGGAAAGATGATTGTTCTTTCGCAAAGGATACGATCATTTATTCATTCGACAAGCTTGTTTGTTTTATATTTGTTTCCACTCAATGTCATGGCTACGTCATAGCATTTGTCAATTGGCTTTGAAAAACTTACCATCAAATATTTGTTTTCAGTGCAAGCCTTACCAGGATTTTCAAGACCTCTGCAACTTTGATGAAAAACAATTTTGGCACGGAGGAAAGGAGATCCATTGTGGGGCAAATCATCTCAAAAGGGTTGAAAATGTCGAGTTCCAATTCGACTCACTGTTAAATCATAACCTCTGTTTGCTATGGCTAAAGTTCTTCTTAAGGAGGCAGTTGAATTGGAGAAGATAATAATTGACATTGAATTAAGGATGTCGCGTCATGGGGTGCCTGTTGAGCCTCATGATCCTTGGGATTTCCTTGAAGTGATTCAACTGCAAGAAGGCCATCGAAAAGCTCACAAAATGCTAAAGTAATAGCCAATTTTTGTTTCAGTGGACTCCATTACAAGCCATGAAAGCATAAGCAAATCACAGGTAGATGGTACACCCTTGAAAATAGAATTACTTCTCTGTTTGTGCCACTTGTGACAGTGTGTGAAAACAGAGTACGTGGACCATAAGTTGGGTTTAACAGATGATATGATGTTGCTTCATTTTCAGTTTTTCGAGCTTGACGTTTCTTTTGGATCGAGCTTTTCTAACTTTCATGAGCAATTTTTCCTCTCATGGTATGTTGTATCATGAGCTCCTTTTGAGCCGCAATATAGCTACATCGACGTGAGATCATCATGAGAAAAGGGTGTTGTTACTATTGAAAGTCAAGGTCGAAAAATTTCAAGAAAAACTTTTGATCCAAAGAGCTATCAAACACTACCAAAAAAGGAGCAATATTAGGGACAAAGGGCTTGTTTGTTAAAAAAAATTATCTTCCCTGGAACAAAAATTTCTATTATTTTGTTCTAGGGAACGAACAAAGAATAAAAATGTGTTTGGTAAAACTTTTGTTTCTAAGAATAGATTTGGAATGGAAACAAAATGTAGAAAAAAGTAGTTTCTTGTTTCTGGGAACAATTTCTAGAATCAATTTTTCTCTATCTTTTTTCTTCTATTTTCTTCTTCTTCTTCCTTTTGGTTGGCCTTGGCCATGGCCGGCGCCGGTGACCAGCCAGACGAGAGCCAGCAACCTTGCTGAGGTGTCACCGTCCCTCGGAGACGTTGAGCCATGGCAAGGCTCGTTGGCCCGAGTCTTGTCGTGGTTGGGCGAGGCATGAAGAAGCTTGGCCTAGCTGATGACTGGGCGAGCTCGGCTTTGGCAGATTTGGGCGAGCTTAATCTCACCTAGCCAAGGCGAGGTGGAGCCTCACGCGGCCACGGTGAGGCTCGGCCTCCCTAGTAGGCACAAGGCTGGGCCTCACCACGCTAGGGTGAGGTCAACCTCGCGCCGCCTGTGCGAAGTCGAGCCTCACCGTGGCCAGGCAGGCCTCCGACAAGCTCGCCGAACCTTGCCCAGCTAGTCGCTGGCCTCTAGCCAGCGACCGGCCAAGAGAAAAAGTAAAAGGAAAAGAAAAAAGGAAAAAAATAAGAAAAGAATTAAAAAAATCTAAAGAAATAAGAAATCTAAAAATCATAGCAAACGTATTTCTATATCGGGAATAGAAATTTATAGAAGTTACCAAACGCGTTCTTTTGTTTAGAAATTGTTCTCGAGAATAAAATCAGAAAAAATCATTTCTCATAAGAAATTATTCCCCGGAATAGAATGGCTATCAAACGCGCCCTAAATGTATACAAAACTTATTTGAAGAGGAAATATGCGAGTATAATGCTTAAGTAGGTCACAAACCCCTAATACGAATCTATCTAGCATGCGATTTGGCAAAACCAATTTTAATAATAGGACTTAACATCCTTAGTATTATTTTGCCAAAAAAGAGGTGGTATATCAAAAATCGCAATCCAAACATATGATAAAAAATAATAATATAAAATAATCAATTCTCACACCTAAATACTAAACAAATGATTGCAAACAAAGGTTCTCATAACTACAGTTAAGCATCACAGATTAGATCCATGTAGGCTCTATTCATTGTCATTTGAGCACCCACCAGTTAGTTTGCTACTCATTTTCTTCAAATAACTTTGTTTTCATTCTCATACTTAGCTGGTTGACCAGCAACGTAACAGAGGAAAGAAGAGTTTCACCTACTACATTGAGTTCAATAAGTGGAATTTGGTAATATATATAAGTCTAACTTCCCCTAGGCTCTAGTAGCAATTTCAATAGGTAAATAGAGTTGACTATGATTCTTTGGTACAAAAATTGACTCTCTAGATTATGAGGGGATATATACTAAGATTGAAGCGGGCAATAAACTCTTTCCTTTTAAATTGAGAACATATCTCTACGCTTGCTAATTATTATGCGAATGTATAAACATTCTATATCCAAATCTCCATGCATAGTATAGTGAAAGCTCAAACTTAGATCAAGTTCAAGTTCAAACCAATGATTAATGACCTACAATTTCCATTATACACTTATAGGAGAGATTGCCAACTAGTTGAATCAGATTTTACTTCACCCTTTCCAGCCATTTAATGTTGGTATTTTCATATCATTGCATATGGTATGTTCGTATGAAGAATCAACATTAGGATGTTCTGAAAATTATGGCATGTCTCAAGATGTGTGAAGCATAACTTTGTATAACAGATTTCTACCTTGATCTAATCACTACCAACACCGTTTTCTGAGATGCATGAAACTTAATTACTTGGGAAAAAGGCCAAATGCAAAAATAATAACGTGCACCTACAAATGATTGAGGACAACCAGTTGAAGTTCTTTTCCAGCACCACAAACAACTTTTGATAAATGCGTCATACCCTATCACTAAACAAACTAGTAGACTAAGGTTATAAAAGCCAACCAAAAAAGCTAGGGTCCTATAGCATCATCATAGCTTAAAAAATCAGCCATACCACTTCACTCGCAGAATTAATTGAAATTGATGGACTGCAGGACTGGTCCTAGCACCACCAAGAAGACTAAAAAATTTCTCCTGAGGAGAAGAGTCAAGACCTAGATTAGTAAATGAAAACAGTTGAATGAAGAAAAATGGAACGCCATCTACCGCTCTGTATTAACAGTACCACTTGCCATAGTCACTAACAAGGCTTGACAGCAAATCAAACTTCAAATGAAATATGTTAATGGCATTAGCGCATTGCTTATGCATGACTGATAAGAATATCTAGATGACATGAAGTAAATTTTCAATGTTCAAAATCAGTTGAGCAACTTGACGAAAGTTCATTTTCTTTGCAGACAGAAAGAGATTAATAATCTAATGAGGCATTTGGCCGATAAAGATTCTCAAAAGTCCGTTCTGAAGACTCAAAAAAATGCGTTTGGTAACACTTTGAAAGCAGTTGATGAATGAAGGGAAAACTATTCTCAAAATTAAAATCACAAATTGAAGACAACTTTTTAGTATTCTCACTCTAGATGCAAACATAGAAATTTGGAATAACTAATTGGATTGTGATGTGACCCAAGCATATTCTCACAATTTACATCCCTAATGACATTATTTTCACTGAACAAATATTTTGTCAACAAAACATGGAAAACAATATCTATGAAAATTGAAAGTAAAGGCGTTTTCTAAAACTAAGTAGGCCGGTCAAGAACAAATCTTCCTCCGGATTCCACTCCGCCATCCTCGCCTGCCCATCGGAGGAAATCGACTAACAACCTCACAAAACGGGAGCCGAACCTGAGAAGCGAAAGCGGTCCGTCTGAACGTGAAGCTGAAATGGAAGAGCGCGCTGTTGGAACAGAGCTGCCACGCTCGGTCTGATGGTCGGAGGAATGGGTAGGGGCGGATCTTTTTCCTTTTTTTTTCTTCTTCTTTTTTTTTTTGAAATTGAAAATTGAAATATCCTTTTCTTTTTCCCTCTCTTACTTCTTTTGAGGACACGTTTCACGTTGGAATATGAATATTTTGATATTCTTTTTTTGGAAAAGAATTTTATGAATTAATAGGTTAATTTTCACAATCATGACCAGATGAAGAAATGGGAACCCTCATTTGACTCTATGTCCTTATCGACTTCGTTTCATTTTTCCGTTCCAATTCTCTATTTCATACTTTCCATTTTCTCATGTCAAATGAGTCGTGAATTCTTTAAAACGTGTAAGATTGCATAGCGATTAATTTCAAAAAGCATTGAACTTTGTTATAATTTTCGTTATTCAATAAAGTTTGTAACACTTGATAGGGCAGAGATTGGTAGGATAGATGGTCGGCAATCTCCTAAGAGTACTCAATGGTTTCTTCTTCGAACTTCGTTAGGAGAACGATGGAATCGAGGACTTCCTTTTTACCTTGTCTCCTTTTTGCTGAGCAAATGAAGACTGATGAGACTGAACCATATGCTACGAACACATCATCGTTATCTTTTGTTCATTAATTTTTTGCGTTGCTCACACCTGATATCAACTTTTGTTAATTGCTCTATAAATTATCCAGAAATAAAATCGCAAAAAATTCTTAAAATGAACAAAAGAAAAGAAAAACTCCAAACATAACAGCTCAGCAACACAAAAAAGAAGAAAAAAAGGAAGATGAATAAAAACTAAAAGAGAAAAACAGTGCATTGGAAAAAAAATCGTAAATTTTCTTCGTATAGTATCAGATTTTCTAACCATCATTGACCTAATCTGTGCCCTCACAGGCGTCTCGGCAGCGCAAAATTCTCGCGAAAACTTCGTCAACGAGCACAACGCCGCTCGTGCTGAAGTGGGGGTCGGCCCGATCGCATGAAACCGTACAGCCACGGCTTACGCTCAAAAGACGAGTGGAGAGGCAACTGCGACCTCACGCACTCAGAAGGGCCATACGACAAGAACCTAGCTGAGGGCGAGGGCTATGGCGTCCTAAACAGCAGAGACTCGGTGACGATGTGGGTGGAAGAGAACGACAACTACGACCACGGCTCGAACTCGTGCGTGGGAGGCGAATGCCGGCACTACACTCAAGTCATGTGGCGCAACTCGGTTCATCTGGGATGCGCTAGGGTGAAGTGCGATAATGGGCAGTGGTTCGTGATATGTAGCTACAATCCTCCCAGCAATTACGACGGCGAGTGGCCGTATTGAACGATCTATATAAGTTCTGAATGAATTCGTATGATTCATACGATTCTACAAAACCGCACCAACTGAAATTACTCCCTATTTAAAACATACATATCACAAGTTTGCTGTCACCATATAGAAGTTCCTAACTTTGCATCTCTCTTGTTATCGCATAGAAAGTCACACAACGAAACACAAATCATCGTAGCTCAAGAATCTTGGTACGCTTTCTTGGTTTCTTTTTTGACTGTTTGTTTCCAATCCCTCCACACGAATCCTCTTCGCCAAACTCGGACCTCACGTGCTTTGTTGGAACTCCTGCTTGGCAAATACCATGCTCATCGTCGTCGTTGTCGATAATATCTCCTGGGTCTGTTTCACCAGTGCTAGAAGCTGATGGATTCGGAGGTTAACAACTCGCCTCTACAGATTCTACAGCTGCTACTGCTTCAGAGGAATTAAGATCGGCGATCCCCAGCATTAGAAAGTTACCACTGCTTAATAAGCGTTTAGGTATTTTTTCTAGGAAATCTTATTGCTTTTTACAAACCGTCTTCCTTTTTTGGGTGCGAACAAGAATGTTGATCAGGTGGATTCTGCTGCTGTTGACAAAAACTGTTGTAATGAATTGGCGTCGAAGCGGATCGTATATTTATAATTATGTCGGGAGCTATAGAAATCGATCGAAATAAAACGAAGAACAATAAAAGGACAAGACACCAGAAATTTACGTGGTTCGGTCCAAATGTCGGAACCTACGTCCACGGGGAGAGCCAGCAAATCAATCCACTATAAATCGGAGAATTACAGGATTACAATCACACACATGCACTCAAGTGTTTCCCAGCCCTATTTTATACCTGATACCCACGGTGTTTAACAACTCAACTCATTCACCGGACTCGACTCCACACAAACCTCTCTGAGCTCTTTTCTCTCACACTCTCTCGAGCTCTTTTTTTCTCTCGCTCTCTCTCGAGCTCTTACTGTTTTGCTCTCTGTCTCGCATCTTCAGACGTCTTCTCCTTATATAGGGAGAATGGCAGAGGACAAGACAAAACAAATAAATGGCCTCATTAAATGCTGCAGCGCAGGCGCCCACAAGACAAGCCGCAATCGGCACCGAACGCCCACCATATATTTCGGGCATGCATGCAGATCGTGCATGTGCATGGGCAAGCATTTAATGAGGCGGAAGAGAGTCAACAAACGTGCGCCTATGATCCTTGAAGATAACCGTGAGCTGAGGTGGGCGGCCGTCTTCGAATTTCTTCTTCATGGAGAGAAGCAAGCGTATGACCATGTGCACTGACACGCCTAGAATAGCTTCTGCCTTCTCTCTTTCTTTATTCTGCCATCCCTCTTTCTTTATCAATAAAATAACAAGAGAAACCCACAAAAGAGAAACCGTGAAAGGAAGGGAATTCGGCGCCTACAAGTGTTGACCAATTTTCTACGTGCATGGCCATGTGCATGCAGCAGGTGGTGGGTTCTTTATTTAATATAGAATATTGTTGATCCCTTCCTTTGCTTGCATTAGGGGTGAGCATGGTCCGGGTTGGTCCGGGCCACCCCTAACCCTAGGACCAACCCGTACAGTGTCGATCCTCAATTTTTAGAACCGATGACCGATCCTACTGAGCCTGGGACCAAGGACCGGACCGACCCAATGGGTTCGGTCCGGTTCCAGGGTCAACCCGGGACCGATTGATAATTTATTTCGTCTTGTTTTTTATACTCCCTAAAAAAGTAAACCTACAAATTCAAATTACACATCCATCGACAATGCGGTATTGTACAACTAAACTATAAATACCAATACAAGATCTCAAATGAAACATAAAGTAGATATCACTAGTCAAGTTGTGTTTGGAAAGCAAGGGCAAGCTGAGCATTAGGGTTTCTAATTAGGGCTTCTTCTTTTTTCCTTTTGATTTACTCGGCAATAAGTGAGGCGACTGGCACGAGTGGCAAGCGCAAGCGTCAAGTGTTGAGTGGGGTGAGCGTCAACTGGCAAGCGGCAAGCGTTTAGTGAGGCCAGCAGCAAGCGGCGAGCGTTGAGCGAGACTAGTGGCGAGTGGTGAGTGGCGAGCGTTTAGCGAGGCTAGCGACGACAGCAAAGGGCGAGTGGTGAGTGGCGAGCGGCATGAGCAGCGCGCACAGTCAAAGGTGAGCGGCGCGGGCAACCAGAGGCGAGCGGGATGTTGCTACTTTTGATTTTGGTAAATTGAAGAACAAAGAAGACAAAATGGAAGAGAACGTACTTTAGGTAAGAAAGCCGTGAGGAGATTTATGGCATAAACTTCGCGCCATTTTGGACGTCGCGAGTCCATGACTATGAGGAGTCCTTGGTCCTCACGGTGAAGAATGTACTATGGAGTCTAGACTATGGAGGAGGAGGCCGTGAAGACCTTTACGGCATAAACTTCACGCCTTTTGGAATTGGATGCCGTTTGTCCATGACTATGAGCATGAGGAGTCAACAACTTTAACATCATTTTACTTAGGTTTGAATATATAAAAGAATTATATATAATATAATATAACATAAATTTTACTTAGGTTTGAATATATAAAATAATTATAAATAATATGATATAATATAATATACAGGGTTGGTCCAGGGTTGGACCGACCCAAAACTCTCAGGATCGAGGCCCAACCCGCACAGTGTTGGTCCTGGAATTTCAGGACCAAGGACCGACCCAGTTCCCTTGGGAACCGGACCAAGACCGGCAGGGTTGGGCCGGTCCAGGGTTGGTCCAGGATCGACCCTAAACCGCTGCTCACCCCTAGCTTACATGCTTGAAAAATAAAACCCCATGCAGCTTTTGGCTTCTTCCTTCTACGCATACGCACGAAGAGATGGGATTAATGCCGGAACAAGAAAATTCGAAGACATCACAAAGTCTCCCTTGAACTTTGTTATTTGGCCAAACTTATGCGTATTAATCTAACAGGCTCAAACTTGAGACACAATATAACAAAAACGATGTGCTTTTTGCACACTAATGTGCATCATCGCAGATTAAAAAGAGATGAGGAAAATCCATAAGTGCAGATCAAGTGGTCTGTCCATTTGTGTTTTGATCTTCGAACTGCATATAGCCCGCATATATGCTTGTGTGTTGACATCATACGAGGTTCGCGATGGATCAAATCACTGCACTTTTATCTACCGGTGAGTGTGATATATGTCCATTGCTCTCAATTTCCAATCGAAAAGATAAAGCCGAGATTAATTATGTGATAGTGATCAATATTGAATTGCCAGCCGAAATCCTTTTGCGGAAAAAGTGACCAATTTGGAAAATATTTTTCAAAAAATAATTGCTCACAATTATAAAAATGAACGGATGCAAAAAGATTTCGTCGTGCACGACAGCTGAGACGTATTTTTTGAACGATTATTTCAAATAATACAAGCGATTATTTTTAGGAAGGTATTTTCCACATCATTCATTTATACATCATTCATTTTGCGGAACAAAATGAATCTTAATTCACGTCAATTTGCATATATTATCATATTGAGGCATCGTTATCTCGTTTGTCTACCAAACGGCATCGTTTGATTCGGGCCCATACGTTCAATTATAATCTCGTTGCACATCCCAACGAAATGAAGTGGCCTGACGGGAGGGCGCTTGGCCTTGTTCCAGCAGAGCTAGTGCAGAAGCGTCGGAGGACTCATGGGACATCACATTGATGCGAATGTGGCGGTGGACTAGTTGTTGAAATTGTAATCTGGAAAAAGCAATGTGATCATCCTCACTTCTAATTACCTAAAAAAAAGAGGCAAAATACTGGTTAACAGGCGTTTCCTCCGCCGTTTAGGGACAAGAATGGTTTGGACAATTTCCGATGCTTGCACCGAATGATCTTTGGGTTATTGGAGCTTTTATGGAAAGAGAACTCTGGGCTTGGCAGGTCATCCGTTTACAGAGCAACAAGAAAAGAAGGATTTAACTCAATTCCCCGGGCAGGATAATACCTACTAAGGGGCATTTGTTTTGGAATTCAGAACCCAAATCTTCTTGAGGCCTATCAAACTATGTTTCACAAGTTTCATGCCCGTCATTTCGTTGCTCGTATATATAACACTCGACACAATTCTATCTTATTCGATGTTTGGTGACCATCCACCATACGAAAGATGTCCATACCTCAATTTACAGTATTCTGAAAGCCCAAACTTAGATCAAGTTCAAAGTCACACCAATAATTATGAAAGATATGGCGTGTCTCAAAATGTGTGAAGCATAACTTACAGTAGAGATGGCCAACTTGTTAAATCAGAATCAAATCAGATTTTACCTCACCCTTTCCAGCCATATAATGTCAGTAATCCATATCATTGCATACAATAGGTTTGTAAAAGAATTTAACACCAGGATGTTCTGAAAGATATGATGTGTCTCAAAATGTGTGAAGTATAACTTACTATAACAAATTCCTACATCTATCTGATCACCCTCTACGACTGTTCTATGCGATGCCTAAAACTCAATAATTTATCAGAGAGAAAAGCCGAATGCAAAGGTAATAACGCACACCTGCAGATGATTGGCGACAACCAACTGCAGTTCTTTTCCAGCACAACAGACAAATTTTGGTACACACTTCATACCCTATCATTGAACAAACTAGCAGACTAAGATCATAAAAACCAACCGAAAAGAACAGAAGTCCTACAGTGACACCAGAACTTTAAAGAACCAGCTGTGCCACTTCACCCAGAGAATTAACAAGAAACTGATGGACTGCAGGACTGGTCCTAGCACCACCTGGAAGACCCAAAAATTCCTCTTGAGCAGAGGAGTCGAGACCTAGATAAGCAAACAGAAACAGTCAAATGAAGAACAATGGAAAGCCATCGACTGCTCTGTATTAATAGGACCACTAACCATGGTTATTAATAAGGCTTCATAACAAATCAAACTTCTCATGAAATATGTTCGTGGCATCAGCCCACTGCTTGTGCATGACCGATAATGATGTCCAGACGACATTAAGTAAATCTTCGATGTCAGAAAACTGTCGAGCAATTTGATGAAATTCATTTTTACTGCAGACAGGAAGAGATTGAGAATCTAATGAGGCATTGGGCTGATAAAGATTCTCAGAAATCTGTTCTCGTTCTATTTGAGAATGTTAACAGTCCAAAAAATGTGTTTGATAACACTTCAAAAGCAGTTAATGAAAGGAAAACTACTCTTAAAATCAGAATTATAAACCAAAGACCACTTTTTAGTGTTCACATGCAAACATGGAGATTTCAATTAAATAAGCCTATTTTCCTATTGTGACGAGCATATTCTCACAACTTTCATCCCTTACAACATACATCATGTTCACTCAACAAATTTTTTGTGAAAAAACATTGAAAATAGTTTCTATAAAAATGTAATCGAAAACTTAGCAGGCCTCTAATGGTAGAGAACAAAAATGACGCGTAAATCATGCAACAGTGTTTAAAATTTTGCAAGAGTAACTCCTGCATTTTTGACCCACTACTTTCAACATCTAAACTACATTGACGTCCAGAGGTTTCTGCGGAAAGATAGTATGACTGACACTCAAAGGTCGAGTGAAAACCTTATTAAGCATGAACAAAATCATTCAGGCTACGAAGTATGAGTCATCATGTTGTTCAGCTTATGGTGGCTCAAAATTGCTCTATTTTAACCATCAATTTCGTTTTAAGGATCATGATCATATCGTGAGTTATGTGAGTTTTACTTTCTGTACAAAGTTGATACCTTTGAAACAAATATCAGTGCATATAAACAATCCTAATATAATCATCATATCAAATACATCACTTTTACAAAAACTATTTAAAAAAAAAAAAAACGAGAACAGAAGTTTCACCTCAAATTTGAATAACACTGAATCCTGGTGCAATTTCACCTCTATTGGAATATTGAAGTATCAAGCACTAAGCAATTGATTCAACAATGTCTTCAACAAGTTCTCCTGCGCATGCAACCATCAAATAACAAAGGTCCTTGGATGAAGCCAACTAATGAAAACAATTACTAGCCAGCTTGCATTTCTGGTAGAGGAAGGGCAACTATCAGCCAAGCAAATAAGTCTGCTTGCTCTGGTGGAACATCTAACCTGATATCTGGAATAATCCATTCATATGAATAAACTTACAGCTAGTACAATTGAAGTTTAGCAAACAGCTTCACCGTCATACGTCTATCAAAATATTATCCGAGCTTTTTGGCATTTAATGTGTCAGGTTGTTTGACATTTTAACCAAGCCATCGTTGAAGAAACGAACACACTGAATTAAAAAAAGAAAAAGAAAAAGAAAAGAGAACTTTCTCGAGTCAAAGCAATTACCAGGAGAGATTGTAGACAACCTCTGCCAATTGAAGCGATGAAGCACCCACCTTCGAGTCCTCCGTGACCATCGCCAGCAAATCCTTCTCCGTATTCCACTCCGCCATCTTCACCTGCCAATCGCAAGAAATCGAGCCAAAACCTCACAAAACCGAATGGGAACACAATCGAATCGACCCGCCCATTATTAGGTCGCCAAAAAAGGCCGACCGGAGCCGAACCTGAGAAGCCAGCGGTTTGTCGAACTGAAGCTGAAAGGGAAGCACGCGCCGCAACCCTCACCGGTCTCCATGGCTGAAAAAGCTCCGGAAGCAGGCGAAAACGCAGCCACCGGCTGCCGGGGCAAGCCGCGAGGGAGGGTACAGAAGCGGCGGCGGCGGCAAATGCGATCTGAGAGAGGGAGAGCTGGTGGAGGGTGGAGCCCGAAAAACCCTAGAAGAAAGCCTGAAGAGCGAGACGGAAGAGACGAGCGAGAGAGTAACGAAGTGCAGTGGAAGCCTGAGAATTTTTGCAGAACAGGCGGGAGAGAGACGATGAGGAAGGAGGGAGGATCTGATTACGGGCCGAGCCGGGCCATAAGTCGGGCTTCAACTTCTTCTCCGGGCTCGTTCATCATAAAAGAAACAACGTATGAGATGACACAACGGGCCGCTACGGGCCTTGAAAGTTGTCCGCATAGGGAGGGATCATAGCAACATTTACTCGAGAAACTCGAAAGAACTCGTGATTGAAAGACGTTGGTTAGTCAAAGGTAATGATCCGCCGTTAAATATTCTCGCTGCTCAAGATAGAGGCCGTGATGCCAGTGGGGTTTCGCCGTTAGAAAGAGAGGCGTCAGAATTGTGTAGTTAGATGAACCACCTAACTAAAGTCCAAGCTCGATTCGATCGTTGCTATCGTCGCTATCGTTGCACTAGAAAAGATATTCTCAATTTGTTGTCTAATAGAAATTAACGTGGCTTTTTCTTAGATGAAGGCATATTTGTTACTTGTCCAAGTAGGACCTTGTCATCATTGATAATGTTATTCATCTATGGACATAACAGCTTTATTTACTAATTTTTCATCAAACGGTGTCTCTCTCCTCCAGTTCTTTCAACATCTTTCTCCAAAAGGTCCTTTGATTTTTCACATGGAAGGAACGCAAGATATGTCATTCAAAGAGCGTACTCGGATTCTGCGCTTGTTCTGCATCGCCATTGCAACCACATCGATCGAGTGCTATGTATTGAGTCTTCACTATTTGTTGCTATCCACAGGCAATACAGTTGCTTTCCGAAATGCCTACTATATTAAACAATGATGCTAAGTTCCCTCATTATCCTCTATTCATCTAGACTATTAGATTAATAATGATGTTGAGTTACAAACATAGTTCATTCTATAATTATTAAAATAATAGCATAAGCAAATTTTACAAAACTACACAATGGCTGTGACAGAGGGTTTACCCAAAGGTGTTTTGTGTGACAAACGCAAATTACCTTCTATCCGTTTCTTATCAAGAGTGAATCTTCTCTCCGTATTCTAGCAATACTCGTGATCCTGGCCTTCTCTTCTTGTTTCTCGGTCCTTGAAATTTTTAACACTAGTTTCTCCCAAACGAGCTTATGTAAGACAGCTCGTGCACAGTCTAATTTAATCTGCGGATTGCACTGGTAACTATTTATTGTTTTATCAAATTATTAACTTTTGTTGTCACTATTTCTGCACTTATTATGGATTGGATGGAAGACCTTGATGACGTGAAGATATGGAAAGTAATAAATAAAGCAAATCTTACAATGGATTTGACTAAAGTTGATGGGGAGTCATCATAAAAATAATTAATAAAATATCACATATGCACATGTTACATAAATATAATCATATATAAGAATGCAGTTACTATCTCAGTGCAGATGATTGAACACAAAGCTATTGTGTCTATAAGAATTTCTCCTTTAGATGGGCAATAAATCCTAGTGAATAAATGATAAAATTAAACAACTTTAGATTCTTGTATGTTTATACAACATTAAGGTTACTGGCTACATGATACTCTTTGTTAAAATACAAAACATGAATCTTTGTTAAGAATACAAAACACAATCTCGTGATCTTAAACCTACCATTTATTTACAAATTTCAAATATCTGAGATTGGAAAATAGTATGCATTCTTTAACTATACATCTAGCTAGTCATATCGATTATACTAATCCAGGAGGTTGGCCCTTTCATGCAAGAGTATTTTGTACATTGGATTGGATTCATCACTCAATAGTGACAAATGGAGAAGTGAGCCAATTTTAGGTGATAGATTTCAACATTCATATGCGAAGTGTATCGGTGAATTACACCATGTAAACCATCCAACCCAAAGTATAAACAATCCAAAGCAGACATTTGGTTATCTTATATATGGAAATAATAAACAATAACGCATGAAGCATAAGATGGGCACCATCAAAGAGCTATCAAAGCTTGCAGAAATACAATGAAGACAGTTAACCCCCTAGATAGAAGCCATGGGTCAGTATATTTCAGCCTGATCCATCTAACTAAATAGATAAATAGTTAGCTTTTACTCCACATTGTCTCTTCGATGAATGCCCGCCTAGCGGAAAAGGTTCATGGTAGGCATAAATTAAAACTCTTCGAAAAGGGTGGAGCTGAAGAGCTTCAATCGGAAAGCCCCCATGCATTGCTTCTCAATCTGATGCCTCCTGCAGCTTCGAGTATTAGAGGTCCACCCACAAGCAACATGAGCATTACCACCGAAAATTCACGAACATACGTTCATTCCGAATCAGAGATTTCATCTTCATCGTCGTCCAGTATGTAGACTAGAGCCCGCTTTCTTGCAACCAAAACACAAGCTGCACTCTACTAGCTGTTGCAAAAGAAAATCAACTTGATTTCACTCAAATGTTCCTATAATATGGCCATAACTAATGCGAAGTTTTGATACCTCTGCTGGGTAAAAGTAATAAGTACAATACTTGCATCATGCTAAAACACAGGCGGAAGCAATACTTGTGTACCTAAAGAGGCCATGGTATGCATGTGAACCATGAATACTCAGCAGTATCTTGCTATACTAGATACCATGATAGTATCGATCATCATGAACATGTACGTAATAGTTCTCAGTCAGTAAATCATGCTGCAATGAACCTTAACATAAGAAGATAATTATTCTTGTTGTGTTTGTCTGGCCACTAATGATTCATCTTTTTCACACTTTCACCTTCCAATTTATCTAAAATTGATAGGAAACCTACTACTTTAGCATTTTACTTCTTCAAATGAAAAAAATATTCTTCTTTGGAGCATCAATTTGCACATTTCCAACTGTGGGAACAAGGATGAAATGGTCCATTAAGCACAACGAACCTATGCCAATCATATTTAAACTTAAGAGTAGCTTGTAAAAGTGGAATTTGAGTAAGGAGCACGGATAAGATTAATTCAATTCCAACATCTAGCCAATGAGATATATTTGTTAATGACAATGGCAAGTTTATCAAACAATGATACAAAAAGGAAAGACTATGGGCAATAATAAGTTACCAAACATCCAAACTGCAAATGGACCTAGTAAGAAACTCAAGGAAAATAGTTTTTGAGTATACGATTGATGGCGTGGCAATGAATTGATCCTTAGCTTGATTGTGTGGGCAATGTGAAAAATTCTAATTCTTACCACTAATTGACAAGGGTGAACTGTAGTATGGGAATGCTGCCAACTTCTCATTCTTCATCTCTAGGTGTAGAATAAAGTCCTCGATGTGTAATTTCCCTGGGCGAGTGTTTCAAAAGTGTGAATGAGACAACCAAGCAATAGTGTTCTCACAAAATAGAAGCAAAAGTGGCGGTCATGTTTTGATCTATTTAACAAAGGGGGCATGTTCGAAAAGAGTGTTCTAACAAGATTTGTTAAGTTTCTATGCTCAGAATGACCTATCTAGCAGTCCACTGTTAATTTGACATTAGGAGACAGGACCCATAAACATGGATTGCCATCTCTATTAGCAGCTAAATGTTTGTTGAGCAAGCTTCTGTTTGCAATGCATCATGCGGCTTTTGAGCAATTCACAATCTTTCCAAAGAGAGATTAGAGAAGAACACATTCTGATGATAAGAAATTGTTGCAGGAAGATTTCTAAGTGAGAATTAGGGAGGGTAATGTTAAAAGTAATAACATAGCAAACTTACTTCAACGTGAAACTGTACCATCATCTAGTCCCAAGGCAACAACTTTGCCATTAGGAAGCCAGCATAATGATGTTATACATTTACCTGGAGTACATTTGAATAGTTAAGATAATCCAGTATAACCACATACAATGGAATGTGCAACGAAAAGTGATTTAATAAACAACAACAAGGCCGATGACTCAAAAGGCACGCACACCAAGCCATCATCGAAGAAACGAACATACCAAATAAACAAAAAAAGAACTTTCTCGAGCTTCACCAATTGAAGCGATGAAGCACCACCTTCGAGTCCTCCGTGACCATCGCCTGCAAATCCTTCTCCGGATTCCACTCCGCCATCTTCATCTGCCAATCGTAAGAAATCGAACAAAAACCTCACAAAACCGAATCGGGAAACAAATCGAATCAACCCGCCCATTATTAGGTCACGAAAGAAGGCCGAAACGGGAGCCGTACCTGAGAAGCCAGCGGCTTGTCGAACTGAAGCTGAAAGGGAAGCACGTGCCGCGACCCTTCGTCGGTCTCCATAGCTGAAAAAGCTCCGGAAGCAGACGAAAACACAGCCCCACCAGCTGCTGGAGCAAGCAGCGAGGGGGTGTCCAGAGAGCTAGTGGAGCGTAGAGCTCGAAAACCCTAGAAGAAAGCTTGAAGACCAAGACATTCTGCCTCAAGCCCTTCCCCACGTCCCTCCTTCGACAGCCGATTACGCCTCCCCAAGGCCGCGCACGGTCACGAGCTCCTCTGCTCCCGAAAGGCTCGACGAATCGCGCTCCGAATCGGAGCCGCCTTCGACGGAGAGCACGGACCGGAGGCCGGAAACTCGGACCGGCGGGGAGCGGAGGAGCTGGAGGTCAACTTGACGGTCGTGCAGACGGCGGCCGGAGCGAGGGTCGGCAGAGACAACGAGGAAGAGAAGAGAATTTGATTACGGGCCGAGCCGGGCCGGATTGGGCCATGAGCCGAGCTTAACAAATGGCCCTTCGGGCCCAGGTTCCGGCCCGTCAGACTATTGATCATGTCAAGGCGCGGCCAATTTATGGAGTTTTTTTTTACGTGGAGTTTAGGAGTAAGCCACGGAACCAGTGAGCTTCAGAACAGTAGAGAAAGAGAGTGGGCTTCGCGAGAGAAACCGAGGGTAAAATGAAGAGCACGACTCCGTTTTTCCGCAAAAAATTAATAATTTAGAAAATATTTTCTTAAACTTAATCATCTTTATTTTTTTTTAAATGAGTTGATAAAAAAATATTTTTCATTATTAACAACAATTCGTGTAAAAAATTTTTGTTGATTATGAAAATATTTTCTGCTTTCTCTTTTTCTGGGAAATGTAAATGGTCAAAATTAGGAAAAAGATCTTTTCCAATTATTGATTTTTCGAGACACGAACGAAGCCTTAGAGAATGTGTCTTTCTATGAGCTAGTTTGCTCCGAGTGTTTTGATAGTGGTGCGAGAAATTCAACTATAATAGTGAGTTGTAGTCTTGCTACTCATAATGTACACTAGTTGTGTTTTTGTCTTGTTTGTACCGGTATATGTGTGTTTCAAGTTATCTATTATGATTTTCTCATATTACTAGCATCTCACTCTCGCATCCATTAACTGGTACTAGAGACTTTGCTTAAGTCTTTGTCATATGCCAGGTCAAGGTGAGTGATAACGTGATCAAGAAGATTTTGATGGGTGGTCCTCTTCTTAAGCACTTAAATTTAATCGAGAAACTTGAAAGAGCTTGAGATTGACTGATGTTGGCTAGTTGAAGCTAACGATTCCCTATTAAAGATTCTCACTCCTCATTTGAGAATTAAAACAGACCAGAAAATGTGTTTGGTAACACTCCAAAAGCACTTGATGAATAAAAGGAAAATTCTCAAAATCAAAATCACAAACTTAAGATGACTTTTTAGTATTTTCATTCCACATGCAAACATGGAGATTTGGAATAACTAAGCCTATTTTTTGAATGTGATGTAAGCCGAGCATATTCTCACAATTTTCATCCCTAATGACATATATCATTTTCACTGAACAAATATTTTGTCAAAAAAACATCGAAAACAATTTCTATGAAAATGGAAATTAAAGGTGTTTTCTAAAACTAAGCAAGCCTTAAATAGTTGAGAACAAAAGTGACGTGTGAATCATGCAACGATGTTTAAAAATGTGCAACAAATTTGCCTCGCAACTTTCAACATCTGAACTTAACAGATTTTTAGAGGCTTTTTACTAAAAGATAGTATGAAAATTATAGATTGGCTTCGAAGTATGAGGTATCATGTTGTTCAGCTTATGGTGACTCTCGAAAGTCAACTCAAGCATTTAAAATTATATGCAAGAAAATTCTTCCATCATGAAAAGTTTGAAGTTATTTCTAAGAAAACTGTCTCGAAATTGCTCCACTTTAAGTATCAATTTCTTTTTTAAGGATGATAATAATATCCTGAGTTAATACGAGTTTTACTTTCCTTATGACCAAACAAAGTTAGATACCGCCGAAACAAATATGAGTGCACACGAACAGCCTAATATAATCCTAATATCAAGTACAATCACCACCACATAAACTAGAACAGAATCTAGATTTCCATTCGCATCACCTTCGTTCACTCTTGGTTTTTCCTTTAAAACGCCAACTCCTCAGTTCGACATCATGTTCTCATTTAAGACTTCCAAGCACTTCACACGCTGAATAGAAAAGAGAGAGAGAGCTTTCTCGATTTGATGCAATTACCTTCGAGTCCCTCGAATCCTTCGCCGGATTCTACTCCCGCCATCTTCACCCGCCAATTGGAAGATATCAAGCCAAAACATCATGGAATCGAATCGAAAAACAATGGAATCGCCGCCGCCCATTTGGAGGTCCCAGACAGAACGCCCGAACGGGAGCCGAACTGAGAAGCCAAAGCGGTTCATCGGAACTTGAAGCTGAATTGGAAACACGCACCGGCTACCCCTCCTTCGCCGGTCACAAAAATACGTAATCGTCCGTCTTATGTTCATTCATTTTTTCACATTGCTTATACCTAATATCAACGTTTGATTAATTGCTCTACAAATTATCCAGAAAAAAATTGCAAATATTCTCAGAATGAACAAAAGAAAAAAAAAATCCAGACAGAACAGCACAGCAACACGAAAAATAATATGGAAAAATGAAAGAGAAAATTTGTAAAAAGCAAAAATTCCTCGCATAGTCGCTTAATAAGCGTTTAGGCATTTCTCTTATGAAATCCTATTGCTTTTTACAATTTTTTTTTTTTTTGGTTGCGAACACGAATTTTGATTAGGTGGATTCTGCCGTTGTAGAGAAAAATGATGCAATCTTGCACGCTAACATTCGTCATTGCTTATTTATATATATATAAAAGGAGGAAAATTTATAAGTTAAGCACGGATCGAGCAGTCTATCCATTCGTGTTATGATCTTATAGCCTATGCTTGTATGTTGAGATCATAAAAAATTTGCGACGGATCAAATCGTTGCGCTTTTATCTACCAGCGAGTGAGATACATATCTATTGCTCTCGATTTCTGATAAAAAAAAAGTAAAGCCAAGAACAATTCTGAAATAATGATCCGGTATTGAATTGCTAGCCGCAATCCCTTGTGGAAAGAACAGGATTTGAAAAAATATTTTCAAAAATTAATCACTTAATCGGTTACAAAAATGCATTAATGCGAAAAATTCTCGTTGTGCATGAAAATGTTTGGATAATTGAGACATATTTCATTGATCGATTATTTCTAACAATACAAGTGATAATTTTTAAGAAGGTATTTTCTAAATCACTCATTTTTTTGGAGAACAAAAAATACCTTAATTTACGTCATTTTACAAATAACATCACATATGGCATGATCCTCAGGATTGTCTGAGAAACGATATCATTTAATTTGGGTCCATACACTCAATGGTAATCTCGTTGCACGCCCCCAATAGAACGAAGTGGCTTCACTCTGTTCCAGCAGAGCTGGTACAGAAGCGTAGGAGGGGTCATGGGACATCACATGGATGCGAATGTAATTTGTCAAAAAGGGAATGTGATAATCCATCCTCATTTACTTTTGAATTAAAAAAACATATGCTAATGAATTCAAATCAACATCTCACAAGAGCGAACATTCACTCTTGCTTGAATGTCGAGACGACTGGCCTTGCTCGAACTTGACCAAGCCATCACCACCCAAGCTCCAAACATTCAGCCGGATAGAAATACTCAAACCACGTCATTTGCCATCATCGTCCGAAACCGAATCCCTTCCCGCGCACCATTTTTTATTTATTTTCCAATTTGTGATGATTGGGTATCAAATTCGAACATATGCAATCATTCTCTAGCCGAGCGGCAAACATCATTCCTATTATGCTTAATCCTCATCAACACTTCGGATGGATCACTAAGTCTAGTTAGCAATATATGTGCAGGCCATGTCTGATCCAGCCATCCTCATGTCTGCGATGCAGAGGAATTTTGCCCTCTGCAGAACTCCTGCACAAGTAGAAGGTGACGGATGTAAGCTCGCCTTGCCAATGCTGCTTTTACCAAGGGATGCACTCCTGCTGGAGAAGGTCATAAACGTCAAGACCAGTGAAGGACACCAATCGAAATCTCTCGAGTCCTTGCCACGACTGGTTCTACCCTAGATGCAATCTTTCTGGTAAAGTCTCACCACAAGCTGCTCAATAGGGAGATTGTTGGTGGTAGAACGGATTTTCCATGAGAAGCCATCCGGAAAGTGAAGGTTCTCTTTCTGATTGGGAAGCAACTTGGGAACGTATCCTCGCTTCAGATAACCTAAAATGAAGAGGCCAAAACACTGGTTATCAGGCGTTTCCTCCAGAAGGAGGCAGAATCCCTGCAGCATCTCCTCCTTCACCGTTCATGGACATTGCACATTTTTATTGAGCGCAAAAACACTCCATGAACTCACAGTTGTATGACCAAAAAGCAAAAAAGAACTCACAGTTGCAGTTCCTTTTATGAGTAAGTTTATAGTGACAAAAGGGTGCCTCTACAGCCTAAAGTCAAGATCTAAAGAGTTCAAGAGAAACTTTGGATCCAAAGGGATACCAACACATTCCCAAAACAGTACAATACTATGGATACAAAGACTAGCATACAAAACCCATTCATGGTAAAATCCAAGTAATTAGGCAAGTAGATCACCGACACCTAATACAGATCTATATTGCATGTGACTTAGTAAACCATTTTCATTTACTAGGACTAAACATCTTTAACATTACTCTCCCAAAAAATGGTCATTAGCTTAAAAAGATGGCGCTCTAACTGGAAAAATAGTTGGTAAAAAAAATATAAATTAACAAATTCCTACATCTAAGTACATTAACAAATTGTTGCGAACAGAAGCTCTCATAACCAAGGTTAAGCATCACATGAGATCAATGTTGGCTCAATTCACTATCATCTGAGCACCCGCCAGTTATTTTATCTGTTTAACATCAGGATGCTCTGAAAGATACAGCATGTCTCAAGATGTGCAAAGCATAACTTACTATAACTGTTCTGTGTGATACTTAAACTCAATAATTTATCAGAGAGAAAGGCCAAATGCAAAGGTAATAACGTGCACCTGTAGATGATTGAGGACAACCAGCAGAAGTTCTTTTCCAGTAGCACAACCAACTTTTGATACACACTTCATACCCTATCATCGAACAAACCAGCTGACTAAGATTATAAAACCAACAAAAAGAACCGAAGTCCAAAAGCGACACTGGAGATTCAAAAACCAGTCATACCACTTCACCCAGAGAATTAACAAGAAACTGATGGACTGCAGGACTGGTCCTAGCACCACCTAGAAGACTAAAAAATTCCTCCTGAGGAGAAGAGCCAAGACCTAGATAAGCAAACAGAAACAGTCAAATGAAGAACAATGGAAAGCCATCTACTGCTCTGTATTAACAGGACCACTAACCCTGGTCATTAATAAAGCTTCATAACAAATCAAACTTCTCATGAAATATGTCCATGGCATCAGCCGACTGCTTGTGCATGACCAATGATGATGTCCGGACAACATGAAGTAAATCTTCAATGTCGGAAGCCTGTTGAGCAACTTGATGATGTTCATTTTTACTGCAGACAGGAAGGGATTGAGAATCTAAGGAGGTATTCGGCCGATAAAGATTCTCAAAAATCAGTTCTCATTTTATTTGAGAATGTAAACGGTCCAGAAAATGTGTTTGGTAACTCCAAGATACCATTTTTACAACAGGGGTTAAACCTGCCGACTCCATGTGAGCATCTAGCATTTCTGCATCTGACATAGCTAGTCTATCTAACATAAATGACATCCCCTCAAATTCAAGTTCTTTATCTTCGTGAACACTTTGATTGGTGTACCAAAAAGGGCAGCAAGATGGCAATACAGGAGTAGGGTACACTTCCGGTTGGTCTAGATGATTGTCAGTTATGTTTTGGAAATCTCCTAAGGCACCAATCTTGTCTAAAAGTTTATAGGAATCTATCGCGCTTGTAAATAAAAATCCCTTCATTCAACTAATATCAACTTGGGATTCTTTACTTGCAACTATGTCGCATCCAAATTTTCACTCCCATTACCATCATTCACTCTTCATTTTTGTGTAAAACACCAACTCCTTAGTTCAATGTCATGTTCTCATTTAGACTTTCAAGCACCTTACCCCTATATTCACCAACTCTCCATCAAACGCAATTTGAACGGGGCAGGCAATTGAAGTGGTTTATTTGAGGAAAAGGATCGTAGCACATTTAAGGAAAAGCAAAGGGGGAATAAGGCCAATGACTCAAAGGGTGCACACCAAGCCACTGTTGAAGAAAGGAACACACTGAATTTGGAAAAAGAAAAAAAAAAGAGAAAAAAAAGGAGAACTTTCTCAAGTCAAAGCAATTACCAGGAGAGATTGTCCACAGCCTCTGCCAAGTGAAGCAATGAAGCACCACCTTCGAGTCCTCCGTGACCATTGCCAGCAAATCCTTCTCCGGATTCCACTCCGCCATCTTCACCTGCCAATCGGAAGAAATCGAGCAAAAACCTCACAAAACCGAATGGGAAAACAATCGAATCGACCCGCCCATTATTAGATCGCGAAAGAAGGCGGACCAGAGCCAAAACTGAGAAGCCAGAGGTTTGTCGAACTGTAGCTGAAAGGGAAGCACGTGCCGCGACCCTTCGTCGGTCTCCGTAGCCGAAAAAGATCCGGGCGCAGCCAAAGCGTCCGGTGGCAAATGCGAACTGAGAGGGAGAGCCAATGGCGGAGGGTAGAGCCCAAAATCCCTAGAAGAAAGCCTGTTGGAAGAGAAGAGTGAGAGAGTAACGAAGTGCACTGGAGCCTGAGAATTTTGCAGAGAAGATTGCGGGAGAGGAAGAACAGGCGGGAGAGAGACAATGAGGAAGAGGAGGGAGAGAGAGGATACGGGCCGAGCCGGGCCGGATTGGGCCATAAGTCGGGCTTAACTTCTTCTCCGGGCTCGTTCATCATACAAAAAATAACGTAAGAGATGACCCAACGGGCCGCTACGGCTTCAAACGGTCCCGACCACTTTCGATAACTCGACAGTTGAGATTAAACCGAACGGGGTTTGGTTCAGGCATTTCATCGAACGTTTGAAGCGCGCTGGCTGAAAGGGGGGGGGGGAAAAACCGAGTACCAACTCGCGCCGGGACTCGCAATAATAATCAACAAGCAGTAGTGATCCAAAACAGCAGCGCACAGACGAATGGGGCCGTTGCTCGAGCGAACCGGACAACGAGGAAGCCTGGTCCGGCGAGCCCGAAACGGGGCAAGGCAGGGGCACAAACAGGGGTGTCGGCCGAGAGTCCCTACCCAGCTCGAGAGCGCGGCCAGGAGTCGTCAGACGGGGTTCGGGCGTGACCGGACTGCCGGAGGGCTCCTCGCTCTCAAACTCTCTCTCTCTCTCTCGGTCGCTCTCACGGTCTCTCAACCCTTGTCTATTCCCTCTCTCACTCTATTTCTCTCCAAAAATCCTCCCTTTTAAGCTCTCTACCCGGCGCGCATGGCTTCCTGCCACACAAGCTGTCGCTGCCGGTCTTTCTCCGACCACCAACTCCGGTGAGACGCTCGCCGTGCCCTCGCGTCTCTGTCCTCGCGGTCCGGACCCCCCTTCACTTTTTTTTTCCCATTTTTCCCCTTTTTTAATGATTTATATTTTTTTTATATATAAAATACTTTTAATAAATTCTAGCACCTTACAATTTATCGTATATAAGGCATGGCTGCCAATTGTCGACTTGTGAATGCTTCTGTTAAGAAGGTACAGTATTACCATTGTCGCTTCCGAGCCTCCGTGTTCCTTCAACTGATGGGTTAATGATAGTTGGCATTTTTGGCTCTGCTATGACTAATTTTACTTTCCTTCCTAATTAGTCTTCCAATATATTTCGACTTTATGATATGGGTAAATTGTCCTTTCTTTAGTTTTTCCCATGTATTAGGAAACGAAAAATACAAATAAACCTTAAGAGACACTTTTTGAATGATGGTGATCATGTTAAACTTAAAGTTATACAAAAGAATCTAGACTAAATTTAACAAAAATTACTGGACCCACGTTGATGCTTTTGGCCTATTTCAGCGTTTAGTTTATCATGCCTTAGTTATTTTAGATTGCATGCTCTCATGGACTTCACGCATTGGTGTGACACTTTATGGGATTGGAAAGTGGAAGGAAATGCTTTTAAAGGGGATGATTCAATGGATATTAGGGCTAGTTATCAGTGCAGTCTTGTGGGTAGAAGGTTGAGGGCTTTAATTAATCAACCATATTTTATATTCTATTTTAATTATTTAATTAGAACAAGAGAGTAAATTTATTTACTAAGAATGTTTTCAAAAGTAATTGTGTGTGCCCTTACAGGACTCACATAAATGGCAATGTTCCTCTACTCATGTGTCACATTGATCTTAGACATTAATGTGATGAAAATTGTCTATCCTACAAAATTGAGATGTGGATAGATGTTTATTTATTTGTATATGTTAGGCATACTTATCGTCAATTTCTAAAGTTCGTTGCATGTTATAAATGAGTCTTTGATTGCCCATAGTTTCTGCTCAAAATGCCTTGGTCGGCCTTGCTAGATTCGGGGAGGGGGGCCTCACCTTAGCAGGGCATGGCTAACGTTTGCCCTTGCCCAAGCGTGGCTTGATAAGGCCGACCCTCGCCGACCATGGTTGTGGCTGATGATTGGCAATGGCCATTGGAGAAAACAAAAGGGAAAGGAAAAAAAGAAAAAAAATCAATAAATTCAAAAAATTATTAAAAATGTCCATTTTAGTGCCAATTGCCCGATCGGCATTCATGTCAACAATTTCTAGCTTAAATTGGCTTGATGAACTAAATTGGTATCAATGTGAAAATTGTTTAAGGCTAAATTGATTCAATAGACAGGTTTAGAACTGAATTGGTACCGATACAATATGTTTATGACTTTTTCGATACTTTTTCCCTCAATAAGTGGTATCAAAGCTAGACGGTCAAGGATCGACTAGACTTCGCTCAAGTCCTTGTCCATCTACCAGGTCAAGGTGAGCAATGATGTGATCGAGAAGATTTTGATAGGTGGCTGTATTCCTAAGCACTTACACTTAATCGAGCAACTTGAAGAAACTTGAAGCTAACTTTACCTAAGCATTTTCGGAAGCCAGAGGATATCTTTCGAAAAGAGGGTTGTTATTGCCGACATCAAACCTTTCAAATTGAGCAGATTGAGCAAACTTCACAAAACTGAGTGGGAACCGAGTCGATCGCCCATTAACTCATGAAAGAATGACAACCAAGAGCTGAACTTGATAAGCCATTGGTTTGTTGAACTGAAGTTGAAACGGAAGCATGCGTTGCAGTCCTTCATAAACATCCATAGCTAAAAAGCTCTGCGATCAGTTGAAAAACGTAGCGCCGGGCCTAGAACAATTTGCAAGGAGTGTAAAGAAGTGTCGATGAAAAATGTGAACGGAAAGAAAGCTTGTGAAGGTTAGAGCTCGTAAAACCAAAAGTAAGGCTTGAGGCTAATTAGGAAAGAATAGAGCTGAAGAGTGAGTCGAGGAATGGAAGATCAAGAGAGTAAGAAAGTCCACTAGAGTCCGAAAATCATGCAGAGAAAATTGCAGAAGAGGAGCAGCCGAGAGAGAAAAATAAGAGACACGGACATGATTACTAGAGCGAAAGCGGACTCATTTGATTGACGGGCGAGCTGAGCTGGTTCAGCTCATGCCATATGTCAGATGGAACTTGTTGTCCAGGCTCACTTATCATGAAGAAAAGTATGCATTTTTTAAACGGGCTGGGTTACCAAAGTGTTGGGTTAACTTGTAACCATAGTGGCCACCTTTCTTATGCATCCGTTATCAAATTGATCAAAATCATAATGAATTGGAAACTATATAAGCAAATTTCATTAAATTTAAATTAATGGAGAGATGATATTGAACATTTTTATATATCTTATGAATTAGATTAAACATTAAAAAAACAAAATTTTATTAATGATATTGCACCTTTGACTAAAATTTATGGACCATTTATGTCTTTTTTTCTTTTGTTGGAGCTAATTATGTGTTACAAAGCTAAAGCAATATCAATTGAGCTTTAATATCCCACTAGAAGCACGGTCTCAAATGCGTATCAATTGGGCTCTAGTGACCTTGTTCTTCACACCAAAAACATTTTATACTCCGATAGTATATTAGGTAACAATTCACTAAGAACTAATCCAATCCACAATCAATTTCTTCCCCAAAATTAAGCTAGCCAAAATGGACTCAACCCCAGCAACAACTAGCTGTGTATTCCAGGACTGGGACCTCAAAATAAGTAAATATAATACTGAAATGTTAAAAGAACAAGGCAACAATAATACCAAAATTTTTATGTGGAAAATCCAATGCGAGAAAAAATCACGAGCTACTCAAAAACTTAGTAACATTGACAATACAACAATATTTGATCATTATTAAGGTGGATTAATACAAATAGAACATGAAACCTTAACCACAATTGGAGAAAATGAGAGACAACTTGGAGAAAGCTTTCGACGAACAAAATTGATCAACTTATAGATCTCCGAACAACATTCTGAAAATTGAGTCAATTCCAAGGATGTTAGGCCTCTGAATATGGACCAAAAAGTCGTTGCCCCTTTTTATCTTCGTCTCGTGCGTTCTTCTCGAGGAGCTGTCTCTCTCTCCCTTCTCTTCACTCCACAAACAGCCCCTCTCTCTCTCTCTCTCTTTTTTGCTTTTTGACTGTTTGAATTTTTTCTTTTTCTTTGATGTTATGTTCGCTGAACCCCACAAAGAGACGGCCCAGCCAACAATCCTCCATCACTCTAATGGCAAAATCAATAGGAACAACATCAAAGAAAAAGAAAAAAGTCAAAAAGTCAGAAAGCAAAATAAAATAAAAAATAAAACAAAAAAATCCCAGCGCAAGTTGTGGCCATCTCTTTGTGGAACTCATATTTATCAATAATATGAGATTGAAGATAGAAAAATGATACAAATTGTATTAGCGTATCTAGATAATTTTGGAATGGTTTTGAGTGGCTTGCATCCAATGATATTTAGATATTCCAAAAATTCCAACCTATCGAGACCTTGAATTTCGATCAATTTTTCACATTCATTAGCATTCAATATCTTCAGACTCTTGGAATTTGGAAGGAGGAGCCTTTCAATTGAAGTGCACCTAGAGATATCCGGTCTTTCCAAGAACTCCAACCTATTGAGGCCTTGAATTTTGGCTAATTTCTTGCACTAATTAACAAATGATATCATTAGACTCTGGATTTTGGAAGCTATATAGCCTTTACATTGAAGTGCACTCTTTGATATTTAGCCATTACAAATACTCTAACCTATCAAGGCCTTGAATTTCGGCTAATTTCTTGCACGAATTAGCATTTAATATAAGGACAGAATAGCTTTGTTGACTAATTTTTCTTTGGATGGTATCTCTCTATTCTAGTTCTTTCAACATCTTTCTTCAAAAGGTCCTATGATTTTTCACATGTAAGGAACACAAGGTGTATCATTCAAAGAGTGTGCTCAGATAATGCACTTGTTCTGCATCGACATTACAACCACGTTGATCGAGTGCTATGTATTGAGTCTTGCCTATTTGCTGATGTCCATAGGCAATACAGTTGCTTTTTGGAACGGATACACTATTAAATTATGATGCTAAGTTCCCTCAATATCCTCCATTCGTTTAGATTGTTAGTTTAATAATGATGTTGAGTTACAAACATAGTTCTATAATTACTTAAACAGTAGTAGAAGCAAATTTTATAAGGCTACACAACAGCTATGATAGAGGGTTTTGCCAAAGGTGTTATGAGTGATAGACACAAATCGCCTTCTATTAGTTTCCTATCAATAGTATAGCGTCTCTCCATACTCCAGTAATAATCGTGATCCCAGCCTTCTCTTCTTGTTTTCTCAGTCCTTGAAAATTTTAACTGTAGTCTCTTCAAAATGAGCTCGTCTAAGACTGCTTGTGCATAGTTCAATTTAATACATGATTTGCACTCGTAGTGGACCAAATACCAATAATTTATTCTGTTGGTAATATTTATCGTTTCGTCATATTATCAATTGTCGTTGTCACTATTTCTACACTTATTATGCATCAGGAAAGAATAGATTGATGACGTGGAGATTTGGAAATAAATTAATAAAGCAAGTTAATCTCATAATAGATTTGGCTAAAGTCGACAAAGAAGCTCTCATAAAGATAATTTATAAACAGAAGAATAGAAATATCACATATGCACATTTTACATGCATACAATCATATATACGATTACCATCTTGGTGCATATGATTGAACACGAAGCTATTACATCTATAAAAGTTTTTCCTCTAGAGGCAATAAATCCTAGAGAATGAATGATAAAATTAAGCAATTTTAGATTCCTGTATATCTATATATCATTAAGTTTTTTTGCTACATGATACTCTTGTCAAGAGTACAAAATATAATCTCATAATCTTAAACCTACCATTTAATTGTAGATTTTGAATCTCTATTATTGGAAGATAGTATTTGTTCTTTAATGCCACCTTGGCACTATATATCTAACTAGCCATATTGATTCTAGTAATCCTGGAGATTGACTCTTTCACACGAGTGTATTTTGTACATTGGATTGGATGCATCACTTAATAATGATGCTTGGAGAAGTGAGTCAATTTTAAGTGAGAGATTTCAACATTCAAATGCAAAGTTCGTCAGTTGATTACACCATGCAATCCATTCAACCCGAAAGTACAAACAATCCAAACCTGACAATTGGTGCTCTTATATGCGGAAATAATAAACATATACGCATGAAGCAAAAGTTGGGCACTATCGAATAGTTGTCAAAGCTTGCAGAAATACAATGCAAACAGTTACTTCCCCCCAGATAGAAGCCATGGGTCAGTATTTCTCTGTCAATTCCATCGAGCTCTATAGATAAGTAGTTAGCTTTCACTCTGCTTTTTCTCTTCAATAAATGCCTGCCTAGCAGAAAAGGCTCATGGCAGGCATAAATTGAAACTCTCCAGGAAGGGTGGAGCCGAAGAGCTTTAGCCGGAAAGTCCACATGCATTGCTTCTCACACTGATGTCTCCTGCAGCTTCGAGTATTAGAGGTCCACCCACGAGCAACATGAGCATTACCACCGCGCATTCACAAACAAACGTTCATTCTGAATCAGAGATTTCACCTTCATCGTCGTCGAATATGTAGACCAGGGCCTGTTTTCTTGCAGCCAAAACACAAGCGGCGCCTCTACTTGTTGTCGCCAAAAAGGAATCAACTTGATTTCACTCCGACGTTTCTATTATTTGGCCATAACTAATGCAATGCTTTGATACCTCTTTTGGGTAAAAGTAATAAGTACAATACTTGCATCACGCTAAAACACAGGCGGAAGCAATACATGTGTACCTGAAGAGGCCATGGTATGCATGTGAACCATGAATGCTGATAGTATCTATCATCATTAACATGTACATAATAGTTCTTAGTCAGTAAATCAAACTGCAATGAACCCTAACATAAGAAAATAATTATTCTTTTTGTGTTTGTCTGGCCACTAATAATTCATCTTTTTCGCACTTTGACCTTTTAATTGATCTAAAATTTATAAAAAAAAACCTAATACTTTAGTATTTTACTTCTTCAAATGAAAAAAATATTCTTCTTTGGAGCATAAATTTGGACATTTCCAACCGTTGGAACAAAGATGAAATGGTCCATTAGAGAGGCACAATGATCCTGTGCCAATCATATTTAAACTTAAGAATAGCTTGTAAAGTGGAAACTTAATACGGTGCATGCATAAGATTAATTCAGTTCCACCACTCAGCCAATGAGATATACTTGATACTGACACTAGCAAGTTTATCAAAAGATGATACAAATAGGAAAGACTATGGGCAACAATAAGTTACCAAACGTCCAAACTGCAAATGGACATGCTAAGAAACTCAAGGAAAGTAGTTTTTTGAGTATACGATTGATGGCATGGCAATGAATTGATCCTTAGCTCGATTGTGTGGGCACTGTGAAAAATTCTTACCACTAATTGACAATGGGGGGATTGCAGTATGGGAATGCTGCCAACTTCTCATTCTCCATCTCTAGGTGTAAAATAAAGTCCTAGATGTGTAATTTCCCTGGGTTAGTGTTTCGATAGTGAGAATGAGACAACCGAGCAATAGTGTTCTCATAAAATAGAAGCAAAAGTGGCACTACTAATGCATTAGGGTCATCAAATGCACATTTCTTGACATACATACAAGGCTCCAACTGTCGAGATATGCTGGAGCTTTTGAAGTTATGGTAAGTGAGAAAGTGAAACATCGTTTAAAATTGGACGCATATAATGGCATGCATATGCACATAGGAGGAAAAAATAAGCTGCTGCCGCTTGTGCTAATGAGGAGAGCAGATACATAGTAAATAGGAACAAAAGAACAAAAGTCTATAAAACCAGACTAGTGGTTCAACCAGTCAAACCTGAGAACCGTACTTTGCCAATTCAACCAGTTGAACCGATTGCATGTGGCGTTATTTGATAGAATAGGCATGTTCAAAACAAAAGGAGCCCCAGTCACTCGGTAGAGCCGCTTGCCCACAAAAGACTGGATTCCGGTTCTCAAAAGCATTGTTTTAATTTCTTATAGACTAATAAGCCAATATAGTCAATAAATAAAATATCCGCCACAAAAAGGAGCAAGAAGACACACGGAGCAAATGGTTGGCATGCCTATTAGTTACGAGAGGTCGAAGTTCCAAACCCCAACCCATTTTCTCCAGAGAGATATCTACAACTCATCTAAAGGAATTACTTTCAAGAAAGATATCCATGTTCTTTCTAATGATATGGAGAATACAATATATACGTGTCATGGTTCATTTTGTACTTAAAGGAAATTGCTGGATCTCTTATAATGATTTTAAAGAATTGATTTCGAAGGACAAATTGTGAAAATAGTAGCCACTATGACACAAGATGAAGAGTTGAAGAGTTGAAGACGCTTTTAGAGTTGATTCCCTGTGTTGTGTGCCACGGTAGTATATCGAATAGCAGTCGCCAAATGTACTTCATATTCTACAAAGCACGCCAAGGTGATGGATAGGAAGATATCGAACAAATCGGAGATATTGGTCGAGATTGTCAAACTTACAAGCACGATAACCCAAACCGAGGGAGTTCAACATACGAGAGTTGCATATATGTGTTTAACCAAATTAAAATCAAGACTTCCATTGCTACTCCCTCTCAAGAAAATTGTCCAAAAAGCCCTAAACTTATTGCAATTTTGTCAATTTAATGAAAAACTTTTCAATTTTACCAATTGAATTTTAATCATTTTCATTTTTTTACCAATTGAGTTCATCTAATCAATTTTGACAGGAATTTGCTAATGCGCACGGTTGGCACTGACATGGCACTTTTTAAATAATATTTTGAATTTTTTATGATTTTTTCTTTTCTTTTCATTTTTTACTTTTTTTGCTTTTATTTTTGGGTTTTGGAGTTAGTTTGGCAAGGGTGGCTAGCTGACCTAGGTTGAGGGCACACGCGCCCTCGCTTTGGCCGGCGAGGGCATCGTGGTCCTTCGCCGGCCTAACTCCAAACCCCCCCAAAAAAAAAGTAAAAAAGAAAAGAAAAGAAAAGAAAAAATCATAACAAATTAAATATTATTAAAATATTATTTAAAAAGTGACGTTAGTGCCAACCGTCCACATCAGCAAATTTTAGTCAAAATTTCCCGGATAGACTCAATAGGCAAAATGTGAAAATATTTATGACTCAATTGACAAAATGTAATAGGTTTATGACTTTTTAAACAATTTTCCCCTCCCCTCTCTCATAGGCACACTATGCTTGTGGAACTATTCTAAGTTTGAGATGAAACACATTATAAGATTAGAGTATATACGGCTATCAATACCATGGGGTATTACAATGGGCATAGACCACGGAATTTGCCATAGTGACTCACCCTCGCCAGCTATGGCCTATGGCTAGGTGGCTAGCAACCATCCATTGGCAAAAAGAAGAAGGAAAAAAAAATTCAGGAAAATTAATAAAAAATTGTAAACATTATCCACATTGGCAATTTTTGCTCAAAATTTGACTAAATGGATTATAGTGGCATATCCTCAAAAGGTCTAGAACTCAATTAGCCAAATTTAAAAGTTTATAACTGAATTGATGTAATTGCAATAGGCTTAAGACTTTCTTGGTAATTTCCCCTAACATTGTGTGCCGAGCATCCAATACTCATTTGGCTTGAAAGGATGTCAAGTGTTTCCTCATTTTGAATAGCTAAAACTCACTTTCACTTAGGTGATGCCAAGTGGATATTGACAAGATAATTTTACCACTAAGTAGATATGAAAAGACGTAATAAGCAGGCGGCAACATGTTTCTGTATGCATTTTTATCAATAGGTGACTGGAAGATCACATTAGAAAAGAAGATTGGTTTGGTTAAACTAATATGAGGGCATATTAGGTACTTATCTGTATTTGACCCGTCATCATTAATAAGGTTATTCGCTTGTGTATAGATCAGCTTTGTTGCCTTCTTAAGTGACTAATTTTCTTATCAGTCTCATGTATTAAGTCTTGCCAGTTTGCTGCCATCCACAGGCAATAAAGCTATTTTTCGGAACACTCACTGTTAAGACATGATGCTAAGTTACCTTGATATTCTCCAATCATTCGGGCAGTTAGTTTAATAATGATGTTGAGTTACAAATAATCATTTGTTCTATTATTACTGAGAATAGTGGCAGAAGTAGATTTTATGAGGCTCTACAATGGCTATTAATAGAAGGTTTAGCCAATGGTGTCTGGTGCAATAGACACAAGTCGTCTTCTTAGACATTTCCTATTAATAGCAAAGCTTCTTCCTTAGCCGTACTTCTTTTCCTAGCCTTCTATTCTTGGTCCTCGAAAATTTTAACGCCAATTTCTCCAAAACGAGCTTGTGTTTAACGGGTCATGGAATTTAAAGTTTACATGCGATTTGCACTGGCAGCGAAACTGTTAACAATCATTTATTTTGTTGATAATGTTATTGTCCCATCTAATAATTAATGTTAAATGTCACTATTTCTGCACTTGCATTCGGAAGAATACATTGAAGACGTAAAAGATTTGGAAGGGCTATAAATAAAGGAGGATTTAATTTCAGAGTAAATTCAGCTTAAGTTCCAAAAGAGCTATCATCACGGCAAATAATAAACATAAGAAAAGAAGTATCACAAATGCACATGTTACATTCATGCATACTTTCTCCTGGAGACTGGCAATAATTCCCAGAGAAAGAATACTACAATTAAAGAATTATTGATTCCTGAATGTACATCATTGAATTAAAAGACTCCATGATGCTCTTTATTGAGGATACAAAGTCCATTCACGATATTGTAGACAGAATCTCATGATCTTAAACCTGCCATCTACTTGAGGGCTCCAAATATCTGAGATCGAAATATAGCGTATGTTCTTTAGTTGAGTACACTGCCTGAACCATTCAATCCAAAGTGAGTCAATGACAATGACACGTGGAGAAGCCAGTCATTTTCGGGTGAGAGATTTCAACATACAAAAGCAGAGCTCGTTAGTCAAGTACACTACCTGAACCATTCAACCTAAAGCGTAGATAATCCAAACCAAACATTTGGTTCTCATACACATGCAAATAGTAAGCATATACAGATGAAGCAAAAGCTTGGCACTATCGAGCAGGTCTTAGAGCTTACAGCAATACCATGACGACAGTTACCACTAGATAGAAGCCATGATTCAGCATCTTTCGGTCAATTCTATCCAACTCAATAGATAATCGCTACCTTTCACTCCACTTTTTCTATCGACAAATACCGCCTAGCAGAAAAGGCACATGGCAGGTATAGATTAAGACTTCTCCAGAAAGGGTGAAGTCGAAGAGCTTCAGTCAGAAAGCCCACATGCATTGCTTCTTACACTGATGTCTGCAGCTTCAAGTATTAGAGGTCCACCCACAGCAGCGACATGAGCATAACCACCACAAACTCTTGAACAGATAGTCATTCTGAATCAGAGATTTCCTCTTCATACTCGTCCAGTATGTAGATCAGGGCCCACTTTCTTGCAGCTAAAACACAAGCCACTTCTCTACTTGCCATTGCCCAAAAAAAAAAAAAAAATTCAACTTGATTTCAGTCTGGTGTTCCTTGAATGTATGGCCATAACCAACATGATGTTTAGATACCTTTGTTGGGTAAAAGTATAAGTACAACACATGCATTATGATAAGACACAGGCAGGAAGCAAACCTTGTGTGCCTAAAGAGACTACAGCATGCATGTAACTACGAATGCTCTACAGTATCTTGCTACACTAGATACCACGGTAGCATCTATGGTCAGGAACTTGTAAATAGTGCTTCTCAGTCAGCAACTCAGACCGCTATGCAGCTACCATAAGAGAATGATAATTCTTTTGGTATTTGTTTAGCGACTATAAAATCATTTTGCGCTTTGTCCTCTCAATTGATTTAAAATTTAGGGGAAAACCCGATACCACAATTTTTTCTTTTTTTTTTACTTCTTTTGACTAAAAAATATTCTTCTTTGGAGCATACTTTCGCACTTCTTCAATCTATAGGAACAAACATGAAGTGGTCCATTAAAGAGGCACAATGTCACGCCCCGATCCTCAGGCACGCACACATCCCTGACCTTGGTCGATTAATAGCGACGTCCCAGGACGCATCGCCGACCCTTTTATAAATTAAGCACATGCGGAAGTAATTATAAAATCCCCGGACAATAATTCAATGGGATAGAAAAGCAGGCCATATTTTTCATATTGAAATTCACAACCACACTTTCTCAATAACAACACAATTTAGTATATTTACAATACTATTTACAACATAAAAGTCTCACACCTATCTACACTAAGACAGGGTGCACAAAAGGGATGGGATCTCAATCCACATCTGGGTTGTACTCAAGATCCTTCTCTGGATCATCTTCTACTTCAAAATACTTTCTCCCCTTCAGGTTCTTCCTCCACAGCTTTTCCTCAGGGTCCTGAAATGGTTATTCAATAACCAATGAGACCACGTCTCAGCGAGTCCTACCCCCTACGACTCGATTAGTAAACTAATATGCCATACGGTTGCCTAAGCACAACACGAGTCAGAGGACTTACCTTAGCCTCAGTTCCAACCTGCAATTCAAGGTTAAACACAGATATTCAAACAATTCACGACATCCGATCAAGCACTGGCCAATCGACTAAGTCGATTACATGTCAATTAGACCCTCTCTAGGTCATTCCCACTCATACCACGCTTTCTCAGTGGTGTACTCATTCACCAAATCACATGTGTTTCTCGGGCGTCGTTTTCGCCAATGACATACCGATCACCGACACCGTGCGTTCTTTAAGGCGCCGTTTTCACCAGTGATAACCTTGATCACCGAACCACGTGTCATTTCAAGGGCGCCGTTTTCGCCAAGGTGACATCGGCTATAGACAACATCGTGCGTTCTTTAAGGCGCCGTTTTCACCAGTGATATTCCCATAATCACCGAACCACGTTTGTCTATAAGTCATTTACGTGCGTTCTTTAAGGCGCCGTTTTCGCCAGTGATACTTCCAATCACCGAACCACGTATATCCAATAACATCGTACCTGATTGGTCTCACCATTCTCCCTACTATATAGCCCATCAACGTACTGGCGCTATATATCCATGCTTAGCCATTACCAATCAAATATTCAATAACAAACAATTTAGGACAATTCCTAAAATTCCACAATAAATTCAATTCCACACAACGTAGAGCTTAAATAAATAAACGGACTGCACCACGACAATCAGCACGAAATTCCGGTCACCGGCCATCCCGGTTGAATTTCCGGAAAAATAATTAATTAAATAAATAAATTTCGAAAATAAATAAATAAACATTAAAAATCCAATTTAGGCCTATATTGCCTTATTGGAGCCCGAAACGGGTCGGGAAAAATCCCGAGATACATTCAATAAATAACCAAACATTTCTACTTGCTCATAGCTAAGTCTAACCACCTAACATGCATCCTCAAGTCACTAATTTAAGTGTTCTAACCTAATCTAACCACCTAAGTGCATGTAATTAAATCTAACCAACCCTAAGACATAATTAGCAAACTAATAAAGCTTTAGTGAGTAAAACTCACTTGACAAAAGCGGAGATCGAATCACCGCAACGGCGACGCGACGGCGGCCGAAATCGGACTTTCGACGACACCGGCGGACTTGGACTGGGCCTAAGACTTGGCCCAACAAATCTCAGCCCAAATTGAGATTTGTTCTTGCTTTTGGGCCAGACCCAAGTTGAATTGGGCCTGCTGAAAATCTTTGCGGACTTCAAAAAGGCTTGCTGCAGGATGGGCCAAACTTCTGCTGGGCTTCTTATTTTGTAGGGCTTCGCTGGACTGGAATTTCTTGGGCTGCAATTGCGTGAAGATGGGCTATAAACACGGGCCTAACTGCTGGGCCCAAAATCTGTTGAACTGATTCGCTGGGTCTCGCACGGCAAGATGAAGGCCGCGAGTTGGGCAGACCGGGGCATCGACAGAGGAGAACTTGCAAAGCTTGATTTCGTGCCCCTCAAACAAAGACACGAAGAAGGTGATGCTGAAGACGAGTGGGACGGTGGAGGCGTGGAGTTGCTTTGCGGAGCCAAACCGAAGAAACTGGGACGCGTTGATTCGGTTTGCTGCGGCTGGAAATGTTTCACGGGCTGAGATGGGCCGCGAGATTTGCTGACTTAGGCTGTCTTCGGTGAGTGGAGACACGGGCAGAAGCGGAGATGGGCTGGCCGCTGCTTCAGTTAACTGGGATGTGGCAGAGACGGAGGGAGCAGCTGCTGGCCGAAGATGGAAGACACGCGGGTTGAAGCCCGCTCGGTGGTCAACAAAACAAGAGGTCAGCAAAGTGATGCTGGCATCGTTGCCGAGAGATGGAGCGGACGGCTGGCTTCACTCGGTGGTCAACAAAGTGGGAAGAGATCCGCTGCTGTTGACCGTGAAGGAGCAAGCCGTGGACGCTTGGAGGGGCAGGCGTGCTGGTCAAAGATGGGGTCTTCGCTGGACGCACGAAGGGGCTGCAGCACTTCACGAGACAAAGAAGTGGAGGAGAAGAACGTGGATCGGCTGTCAGTGGGTTTCTTTGGGCGGTCAACCGCTGGCTTTCGGTGGAAAGGAAACGCTGAACGTTGCAGGGAAATTCACTGGAGTGAGCGGTGGTTTCGTAGCAGCTGAAGAGGGAAATGAAAGAGAAAAAGACAGCAGGTTCGGTGGGGACGGACGCTCGAAGAAGACCGAAGGGAAAAGAAGGTAAGGCCGAGTGGGACGATTGAAGGGAGAGAGAAAAGAAGATAAGGCCGCAAGAAGTGTCGGCCAAGAAGAGAAAGCACGTGCGAATATAAAAAGCAAGAGAGAGAGATGGATAGGTATTGACCAAAAGTCAATAAAGAGAACCAAGGAGGAGACCAGCCGTAGGGGGGGTGTGCGCAAATGGGGCCAAGGGGAGTTTTGAAATTAAAAGGAAATTTCTAAACAAGGTTCTATTAGTTCAAATTTCAGCTCAACTTCAAATAACCTTGACAAATGGTCCTCCCAGGGTTAATTTCTTCATCAACTTGCATAGTTCGACGTCCCATAGAAGATCAAGATAGGGTAGTCCTTCAAACTTTCGAATTTCTCTCAAATCCAACTCTTATTTCATTTTCTCGGAATCCGATTTCTGAACAAATAAATTCGGTTGAGGTCCAATTTGAAATCAGAAAAAGCCCAAATAACTTCCATCCACCGATTCACTCACACCAGATGTCAAAAGTCTCTTCCAATTAGCCAATCTGAATTTCCGTTCATTTTCCGCATTGTCCGATCCGGTTTTCCAAAAAATCCCGAACTCCCCGAAATTTCCTCGAAAGTTGAGTCGACGTTCCCAGAATGACTCGTGACACGACAGGACTTTCAATTTCTGAAATCGAATTCAAATTCGCAGTTATTTTCAATCAAGCGCATTTTTAGTGTGACCTTACCTATTGGGTAGCTTTTAGGAATTTTTGGTGCAATTGACCCGTGGTCGATTTTCTTCGAACCACAATGAACCCATTCGACACATTGGCGACTCTTGATGATCGTGAAAATCTCAAGGTTTCAAATACAGACACAGGGTACCCAAAACGATAGAAAATCGGTTTAGTATCGTTCGAAGAGAATTTTGCAATCATGTGGAATCACCCACACTTTGATCACCATCTTAGTCGAATCGACCTATCTCCGATCTCTGATCGATTTTTAATTGTGCCGCAATGACCCTTGCAGACTAGCACGGTCGAACAGTCGATTCCTGGTCGAATTCTCAAGTCTATTGCATTAGAATCCCTTAACGGCTTCACCTGATAGGTCAGTTATCTCATGAGTGGCCATCTCAGAGATGAACACTATAGTTATGTTGATGAAAGGCCCAACTTATCCGATTGAAATCAGAACCTGAAAATCAGGATGTCACACACAATGTCCCTATGCCAGTCACATTTGAACTTAATAGAAGGTTCTAAGTGAAAATGTAGCAAGGAGCATGAACAGGATTAATTCAATTCCATCACCCAGCCAACGAGATAAATTTGTTACTAACACTGGCAAGTTTATCAAACATTGATCCCTAAGGAAAGAGCATGGGCAACAATAAGTTTCCAGACATCCAAAACTGCAAATGGACAAGGCAAGAAGCTCAAAGAAAAAACCTTTAGAACTATACAATTGGCATAGCAATGAATTGATCCTTAGCTCGATGGCATGACAGTTTAAAAATGTTCTTACCACCAACTGACAAGAGAGGAACTACAGTATGGGGAATGCTGCGAAGCTTCTCATTCTCCATCTCCAGGCGTAAGATATGGTCCTAGATGTGCAGTTTCACTGGATTAGTGTTTCAAAAGTGAGAACAATACAACCAAGCAAAAATATCCTAACAAAATAGAAGTAAAAAGGGCACTGCTAACCCATTAGGGCCATCAAAGGCACATTTCTTAACCTACATACAAGGCTCCAGCTGTCAAGGTATGTTGGAACTTTTTGCAGTTATGGCAAGGCAGAAAATAAAACACCCTTTGAAATTGCAAGGACGTAATGACATTTGTATGCATTATGCACATAGGAGGAAAAACTAAGCTGCTGCTAGTGCTGATGAGAAGAGCAGATAAATAATAAATAGGAATGATAAAAAAACAAACATTTTAAAACCAGACAAGTGGTTCAATCAGTCAAACTGGTAGAACCGTGCTCTTCCAGTTCGACCGACTGAACCGATTGCATGTGATGTCATCTGATAGAATGCTCTTCGTATATTAGATTACACACTTTCAGAACAAAAGAAGCTCAGTGAGTCGGCACACACCATAGCATCTTAATAGATTACACACGCTTGATGTCATCTTATAGCATCCTGTTCAATTTTAGATTAGGCCAATATGGTCAATAAATAAATTATCCACCACGAATTGTAGCAAGAAAACACCGGAGCAAATGATTGGCATGCTTGTTAGTTACAAGAGGTTGGAGTGCCAAACCCCAACCCAATTCCAGCACTACTCCATTTAGTTTTTTTACGGCCCAGATCTGGTCTAGACTAGTTGACAGGTTTGCTGGGTATCAGTTGATAGGTACACCTGGTTATCGGTTGAAGAGGATCAATACCACCGGTTCTTGATCAATACTATTTCTGTTGGGAAACCAGACCGGACAAGTCTAGTTCCCCGTCCAACCAGAGCCACTTCTTAAAACTCCGACATGAACAGGAGTCAACAGAAAAGCACAATATGCTACTTTTTTTCCTTTTGCCATCAATGTCTTAAATAGTGAATTGTCATGATCAGAATAGAACTCTAGATATCACAAGTAAGAAAACAATATGCAAGCTCCGGATCCAAGCTCCGGATCCAAGAGTTACCTTCAATTGGTACAAATCCCGGTTATTTGCATATGTGGTTCTGCAATATGCACAAATGGAAGGTCACTAGCATGCAGGATCATCATCCCGGCATCTACCAAGTTTTCATGAGTATCATTCATCTTATTTAGCAACATGATAATTTGATGTTCCTGCTTCCAACAGAATATATTAGCCACATTTGCAAATTTTGGCTACAAAATATGATATATAAAGCTTTTACCTCAAATAGAGCCTAATCCACACAACAGTGACCAAGAGAGATGCACAACAAGATCCTTCCAAAGATCTTCCCTTCTTCACATTGCTTGAAACATTCTTAAGTCCACTCACTACCGCTATACAATTTGTTACATCTAAAAAAGACTCCTCAGTTATTTGGAAGGAAATATAATCTGAAGCAAATTCAAAATCATCCTGCAATAACATACAGAGTAATGATTAGCATGAAAAAGCAGTTGGACTCTGCACATGTGGATCTCTGGATAATTTTTGTAGTTTCAAATTAAAGGTATATACCCTATACAAGGACCATGAATTGCGAACATATCTGGTGGATGTTGAAACTGACGTAAGAGGGAATTGTAGCAATAAATTCTCACAAAGCATCTATTTCAAAATAGAAGAGAAAGGCATCTGGGCAGCTTCCTTGAAAATGTGATTATCAAATTAGTTTCTAATCAGGAAACATGGAATACAGTATTTCCACACACAAGGATCATAACCTAAACACAGAGCCCAATCCCATAAGATCACCCAACTAAAGCTTCCATATACACTGTCAAGTAATCAAACCTGAGATCAAATATGAAAAACTAGATTATTAGATAGAGGGTAAGTGAAAAGCCATTGTTGAGGACAACCTCCAGAAGACAACCCCTAACCCCCAAAGGTTTCCTTTTCTTTCTCTCCTTCTCTCATTATAGTCTAAAGGTTCCGGCCACTCAGACAAGGAAATGAAAAATATAGGACAACTTTATGCTAATAAGCATTTGGATAGAAATATCCACAGACAAACCCATTAACAGAAGTCCTGAATTAGCCAAACGAAAAATGAATATTTGAGCTCAAATAATTGATGAGTCAAGTAAAACCAAAAGCACAAACTTTTAATTAAAGGATTGCAATGTTTACATAAACAAATTTCGAGCCCAGGTAATATACTCAAACTCTTGTTGATCCACAATTTCACATTTGGTGCATATATCAGCAACGAGGACCAGACTCAAAAGGGAGAAAAGCAATCACTTCAAACAACAAATAACGGCAATGATTTATCCCGTAGTTCATATTTTTCCCACTGAGGTAGCATGTGTGAGAACAATTATAAATGGAAAAAGTAGATATAGGATTAATGTGAAGAATTTACAATGAAAGAGCAATAAACAATACATTCAAGCAAGAACTCCTATTCATGAACAAGATTCCATTACATTTTAGTTTTTTAATTCTTTTGCTAATACCTGCGTTCCATCTAGTGAAATTCTTTCACAAGTGTCCTTCGCAAATATTCTGTGTCCCCCAAATCCTCCAAACTGCAGTAATTCTCCGACTCCCTGCATTGTTTGTCTGAGATAAAAATGAGGGCAAGACATCTCACTGATCTGACAAGATATATCAAGGCAGAAAAGCGCAAGGAAATGCATTTGATATTTCGGAATATGAGACTTTCCAATCCAATGAGAAACGATGATCAACTGGTCAATTTCGACCCTTGTTACCATGTGGTTACTTAAAGTAGTGGTGGACCAACAATAACCACAGTTGCAGCCCAGCAAACCACCCTAGCTTAAGTCAACCTCATCTAGTGGAAGTGCACTCAAGTATTTCTTGTTCCAGTTATGGAACAGAATTGGGAGAACCTGTAGGTATTATTGCGGGAATGATCGTAGCTTTCATGCTTTGGTGGGTGCCCGTTAATTAAAAAATGAATATAGGTGAAGATGATAGCAAGATGACCTGAAATGAAGAACTAGCCCCCAAACCAGGAGTCATTTACAATTTCATATTCACAACTTTGCCAACTAATTTGGTCACATTGCCTCAAAGCATGAGTCAGCCGCTAAAGCACATGAAAATAATACTAGGCCTGACAGCATATCATTCTGATATTTAAAGCATGACCAAAAGTAGAGAAATCACTCACGGATCAATGGTAGTTTCTTCATCAGCCTCAGAAAGATCCAGGAGATGCATAGCGGCATCTTGATCATATAGAAACTTCAAGAACACTACAAAAAGTTCACCATCAAACTCAAAAGAGTATATAGGAATTCACCATGAGGAAGGACCCTGCTTGACAAAAGTTAGACAAACCTATTGTATGTTAAAAGTTGATCACTTGGCTCTGACATCGATTGTTTTATACATTTCAAAAGCCAGCTGAAGAAATTTGCAAACTGAAAGAGAGACGAAAGCAAAAGCTTTAGCAACATGCACATTATTAACCAATGCAATATGCTTTTGATCCCTAAGGCAAATACTACAAGCATGCCACAGGCTCAAGAACTCCATAGGATCCTACCAATATTTTGACCTTGCTCTAGTGGTCACACTATGATTTTTTCATTTTGAAACGAGTAAAATTGCATTTCTTCAGGGTAGCATGCGAGAATTGAGAAGGTACAAACCCCAAGTTGTGTGAGGCATGGGAAGCAAAGATACAGAAAAGTTGTCAATTTCTCTTTTTTGCTGCTTCAAAAACATGACGATATCAACAAAACAACAATGTGCTATTGTCAGTATTCCGTAACAACCTTAACAGTTACTAAATGGACCTTTGTTGAACAGGTTCAAGTCATGTGTAAAGCCCATCGTCTAACGATGACTCCTTTACAATATTGATAACAAGCTCATTTTTCAAATAATTAAAGGCTATTTAACTTACATCAATATGTCATTCTAAGCAACCCATATCATATCTTATCCACAAATAGTTCAACTTCATGTTTAAAATTTAGTAATTTAGTGTCACTAAAGACATGATACCATACATGATGAGAGACAGGCAAGATATTACAATAGTTTTTTTTTTTTTTTGGGTGACTGTGGATCGACTTTCCCTTGTCAGCTTATGCCGATTCGGTATTTGCGACTATACCTCCGGGGAGACTAGCACAGCAACCCACTGCTATGAACCCCCACTCCAATCACGGAGCCGATCAGGGAGTTCGAACTCAGAACCTCCAAAGAGGAAAGGCAAGCCCTCAACCATCTCAGCCATGCGTGGATGGGTAAGATATTACAATAGTTGCAAATAGAAGATATCAAGAAAGGTAGAGAAATCACAAGAAAGATTGTAACAGGCGTACCGGCTTCACAACAGATGAGAGCACCCTCACTCAACCTGTACAAGCAACATTCCAGCCTTTTCCACTGCATTATCCGCCAGTGTCTCATCCGAACCAATACCTAGATAACAAGAACGCCATCTTGAAAGACCCTTGAGCTCACCCATTCTAAAGCCAATGATTTCTACAGCAGGCTGCTAAGTAAATAACAATACTTCAATTAATTAACCCTGTACGTCAAATATCATCTCTTAAGAAAACTGACACACTGATGAGGGATAAAAATAGCATTGACCACATAAATTACTTGCTGGAACCATTGAAGTTAAAAGTTCACAAAAGAAAATGTTTTACACAGTAAATGGTCATTAGGAGCCATGTTCATCTTCTGCAAACTATGTTTGAACTAAACAACATACTCTAGAGTCTCCACCAAATAAAAGATATACTGGAAAATTCAATAAAGAAATGGAGCCTAGTCTGCTATCCAATTCATGCAAGCAGATTAGAAGTTTGGAATGTTCATGTGAAATTATCAAGTCCTGCCCCAAAGTTGCTTTAAGAGAGAGAGGCCATTTATGTGATGGTTGTGGGCTATAAGCACAATATTGACAGGAAATGCTACTGTTTTCAAGGAGACAAAAGCCCTAGCCCTTTTGATGTTAGCTTGGGGAAGGGTAACTTCTTTACAACAATCAAATATCAAACCGCATTTCTATTCAACACCTTGGGGAAGGATAACTTCTTTACAACATTTAAATATCAAACCACATCTCTAGAGTCCTATTACCTATTTAACTCCCCAACTATCAAATGTTTACACTTCAATGTAAGGTGAAGTCCTGGCTTACAAGAGGGGCGGAGTTCTATAACATTTAAATAGTAAACCACATCTTTATTTCTTAGCTTAACCTTTTTATCGCTTGGCAATTTTTCCACAAAATTCTACACCATCGTGAATGCACATTTTGATTAGACAAAAGGAGAAAGGAGCCCAAAAGCATTGATCAGCAGTACTATGGAGTTAAAGAGAGTTCATAAGCCTTGGTAAGAAAGAAATAGGCAGGCTTTTAAAAACGAGGAAAGTTCTGTAGGTGCTGTAAAAGATATTTGGCTTTCTACCTTATTTTTTTCACATTGTGGTGGCAGTGCTTTGGACACCAAGCCTTTTTTTTTTTTTAATTTTTAAGGTAAATATGAGCTTTTAGGTGGAAATTTGTAAATAGGAGGCATCCCCTTGGTGCTCTTGGTGCTCTTTAATAGACTTATCCAAAAAAAGGAAACAGGAGTCTATAACCTTAAAGAATGTAACTGGAAACGTCATTTCTCACTATACTAGTAATCACGAAGAATATGTAGCATGTACATGAGAGTCACTGTACCCACGAGAAGCACAGAATCTGATCTAATTAACAACAGCCCTATAATGTGCGTGTACATGTGTGCACCCCTGTGCAAGCACATGATTGCATGCATGTGCACACCCAAGCACATGTTCACAACACACAAAAATGCCCACATAAATGGAGAGAGATCTGGCAAGGGAATAAACTGGCAATATATTTTCTATAGATAATAAAGGATTTTGTTGAAAGAAAAAGTTCCAGTACATCAGTATATATGAGAACAAAACAAAAGAAAAACAAACAAAAGTGAAGCATTAGAAGAGTATACAGAAACAGCACATGATGCTCAAAGCTGGTCAAAAGGTACAACGCAGAAGCAACCGAAGATTCCAGACCCTACATTTTCTTTCTTTCTTTCCTAAGGCACCCCATGAGACAAAGGTGCAGTGCTTCAGAACTTCTTAGAAATTGATCCTCCTAATTAGGTATTCCAACAATAAAAAAAGTGGATGGCATGTTTTGCAAGAACCAAACCACCTTAGACAAGCTGAAGATTTGATGTAAAAGCTTGCAAGCGAAGTCAGAAAGAAGAAAGAGATGATCGACATTTTCCCACAAATGCTTTCACATACAACACCATTCTCTGAAAAATCAAATTCTGTTTACCGAGATTCTCAATCATAAGAACCTTATTCCAATTTGGTGTGCATTTACTACAAAACATACACTCCCAAGTAATGGAGTTTGATTCTCACATATTAGAGTCGTATGTGTAAGCATTTGGGTGAAATGTCAAGGAACAAGGAAGCTTTGGTAGCAGATTGTTATCATTTAGACAACGAAATGATCATTTGGGACATTGAGTTCGTGAGCCAAGCCCAAGATTAGGACTTTGAAGCTTTTGCCTGCCTTCTTTTATGTGTTGCATAATTCAAAGATTTTTGTTGCTTAACGGAAGAGATGGAATCTTTTCTGTAAAGTTACTACAAGCTGCTTGATAGGGAGATTCGTGGCAAAACAAATTTTCCTCAGAAATCGATTTGGAAAGTGAGAATTCCAATTAGAGTTTCTCTTTTTGCTTGGGAAGCAACCTGAGAACAAATCCTTACTTTAGAAATGAGGCAAAATACTGGTTAACAGGTGTTTCCTCAGCAAAAAGAGGCAGAGTCTGCACAGCATCTCCTCCTTCATTGTTCTTCGACAAGAATTTGGACAGTTTCCTATCCTTGCGCTATGTTATCTTGGGTTATCAGAGTTTTATTGGGCAAGAACTTTGGGCATGGCAGGGCATTCCTTTACAGCACAACAAGTGGGATTAACTCAATTCCCCTGTTTCTTTCAGTACAAAAATTGACTTGCAATTGTGAGGAGATATATGCTAAGATCTAAGGCAATAAACTCTTTCCTTTTAAATTGAGAACATATCTCTACACCTGCTAATTATAATGTGAACGTATAAACATTATATATCCATATCTCCATGTACAGTACACTCAAAGCTCAAACTTAGATCAAGTTCAAGTTCAAAGCAATGATTAATGACCTAAAATTTCCATTATACGCTTATAGGAGATATTGCCAACTTGTTGAATCAGACTCAAATCAGATTTTAATTTAGATCATTGCATATGATATGTTCGTATGAAGAATCAACATCAGGATGTTCTGAAAATTATGGCGTGTCTCAATATGTGCATAGCATAACTTCCTGTAACAAATTCCTATCTCTATCTGATCACCTCCAAGACTGTTCATTGAGATGTGTGAAATTTAATTATTTGGGAAAAAGGCCAAATGCAAAGACAATAATGCGCACCAGTAGATGATTGAGGACAACCAGCAGAAGTTCTTTTCCGGCATCACAAACAACTTTTGATGCACGCTTCATACCCTATCACTGAACCAACTAGCAAACTATGATTATAAAAACCAACCAAAAAAGCCAAAGTCCTATAGCAGTACCAAAGCTTAAAAAATTAGCCATACCACTTCACCCAGAGAATTAACACGAAACAGATAGACTGAAAAATTCCTCCTGAGGGAAAGAGTCAAGACCTAGATAATCAAACGAAAACAGTTCAATGAAGAAAAATGAAACGCCATCTACCGCTCTGTATTAATTGTACTACTTGCCATGGTCACTAACAAGCTTTGCAGCAAATCAAACTTCCTCATGAAATATATTTATGGCGTTAGCCCACTGCTTATGCATTAGTGATAATGATGGCTGGATGAATGAAGTAAATCTTCAATGTTCAAAGCCTGTTGAGCAACTTGAAGTCCACTTTTTCTGCAGACGGAAAGAGATTGATAATCTAAGGAGGCATTCGGCTGATAAAGATTCTCAAAAGACCGTTCTGATTTCAATTTGAGAATTAAAACAGACCAGAAAATGAGTTTGGTAACACTCCGAAAGCAGTCGACGAATAAAAGGAAAACTATTCTCAGAATCAAAATTACAAACTGAAGATGACTTTTTAGTATTCTCATTCCAAAAGCAAACATGGAGATTTGGAAAAAAATAATAAGCATATTTTTTGAAAGTGATGTAACCCAAGCATATTCTAACAATTTTTATCCCTAATGATATTATTTTCACTGAACAAATATTTTGTTAGCAAAACATTGAAAAAAGTTTCTATGAAAATGGAAACTAAAGGCATTTTCTAAAATTAAGTAGGCCTTAAGCAGTCGAGAACAAAAATGACGTGTGAATCATGCGACAGTGTTTACAATTTTGCAACGAATTTGCCTCACAACATTCAACATCTGAACTACACAGATTTTTGGAGACTTTTTTACTGAAAGATAGGATGATACTTACAGGTTGAGTAGAAATCTGAAGCATAAACAAGATAATTCAGACTTCCAAGTATGAGGCATCATGTTGTTCAGCTAATGGCGACTCTCGAAAGTCAACTCAAGCATTAAAAATTATCGGCAGGAAAGTTCTTTCACAATGTAAAGTTTAAAGTCATTTCTAAGAAAACTGCCTCAAAATTGCTCCACCTTAACCATCCATTTCTTTTTAAGGATGATGGTAATATCCCTTATGACCAAACTAAGTTAGATACCAATGAAAAAAATATTAGTGCACATAAACAACCATAATATAATCGTAACATCAAGTACAATCACTACCACATAAACTAGAACAGAATCTAGATTTGCACTCGGATCACCTTCATTCACAGTAGGTTTTTTTCTGTAAAATGCCAACTCCTCAGTTCAACATCATGTTCTCAATGAAGACATTCAAGCGCTTCACACACTGAATAGAAAAAAGAGAGAGCTTTCTCAATTTGAAGCAATTGCCAGGAGAGACCGTCCCCAGCATTAGAGGTCCACCCACAATAGATGTTTGTTCTGAATCTGAGATTTCATCTTCATCTCGTCCAAGTATGTAGACCAGGGCCAGCTTTCTTGCAGCCAAAACACAAGCCACACCTCTACTAGCTGTAGCCAAGAATAAATAATTCAACTTGATTTCACTCCGATGGTCCTATAATATGGCCATAACTAATGCGATGTTTTGATACCTTTGCTGGGTAAAATTAATAAGTACAATACTTGCATCGCACTAAAACATAGGCAGAAGCAAAACTTATGTACCTGAAGAGGCTATCGTATGCATGTGAACCATGAATGCTCTACAGTATCTTTCTATACTAAAGACCCTAATAGTATCTATCATCATGAACATGTACCTACTAGTTCCTAGTCAGTAACTCAGACTGCAATGAACCTGCCATAAGAAGATAATTATTCTTTCTTTATTTGTCTGGCCACTAAAGATTCATCTTTTTCGCACTTTGACCTCCCAATTGATCTAAAATTTACAGGAAGACCTAATACTTTAGTATTTTACTTCTTCAAAGGAAAAAAACATTATTTGGAGCATAAATTTGCAGGTTTTCCACCGTCAGAACAAACACGAAATTATCCATTAGAGAGGCACAATGTACCTACGCCAGTCATATTTAAACTTAAGAGTAGGTTGTAAAAGTGGGAATATAGTAAGGAGCATGGACAGGATAATTCAGCTCCACCACCTAGTCAATGAAATAAATTTGTTATTGATACTAGCAAGTTTCAAACAATGATACAGAAAGGAAAGACTATGAGCAACAATAAGTTTCCAAAAATCCAAACTGCAAATGGACATGGTAAGAAGCTCAAGGAAAATGGTTTTCAGAGTATACAATTGATGGCATCGCAATAATTTGATCCTCAGCTCAATTGTACGGCGGTGTAAAATTTTTTTACCACAAACAACGAGGAACTACAGTATGGGGAATGCAGCAAATCTTCTCATTCTCCATCTCTAGGTGTAAGAGTCCAAGATGTGTAATTTCACTGGGTTAATGTTCTGGAAGTGAGAATGAGACAACCAAGCAAAAGTGTTCTCATAAAATAGAAGCAAAAGTGGCACTATTAGCCCATTAGGGTCATAAAATGCACATTCCTTGACATACATTCAAGTACAAGGCTCCAACTGTCAAAAAACTTTTGCAGTTATGTTAAGGCAGAAAGTATAACATCCTTTAAAATTGCAGGCATGAAATAGGATGTATATGCATTTATGTGGAGAAACTAAGCTGCCACTCCTCGTGTTGATGAGGAGAGCAGATACATAATAGGAAGAACAAAAGAATAAACGTTTTTAAAACTAGACTAGTGGCTTAACCAGTCAAACTGGTAGAACCATGTTCTAACAGTTCGACCAGTTGAGCCAATTGCATGTAAAGTTGTCAAATAGAATACACCTGTCCAGAACAAAAGAAGCCCCGGTCACTCGGCAAAGTTGCTTGAGCACAAAAGACAGGATTCCCGTTCTCGATAGAATCGTTCAAATTTTTAATAGACTAAGCCAATACGGTCAATAAATAAGCAATCCACCACAAAATGAAGCAAGAAGACACCGGAGCAGATGGTTGGCATGCCTTTTAGTTACAAGAGGTTAGAGTTCCAAACCCCGACCCAACTTCAATACTCTTCCTTAAAGTTTTTGAAAGACCTAGAACTGGTCTAGACTAGTTGACAGGCTTGCTGGGTTACCAATTGATAGGTACACATGGTTACTGGTTCAACAGGGTCAATACCACCAGTTGTTGACCACTACTGTTTCTACTATGAAATCAGACTCAAAAGAAAAGCACAATGCCCAAGTTTTTTTTTCTTTTTTCCATCAATGTCTTAAATAGGGAATTGACAAGTATAGGAACAAATAGAACTCAAGAGCATCCTATACTTCTCACAAGTAAGGAATCATTATGCAAGCTCTGGATCCACAAGTTACCTTCAATTGGTCCAACTCTCAGTTAATTGCACAAGAGGTTCCTGAAGTATGCATAAATGGAAGGTCACTGGTCTGCAAGATCATCATCTAGGCATCTCCCAAGTTTTCACAAGCGTCATCCATCTTATTTAGCAACACAACAATTTGAAGTTGTTGTTTCCAACATAATAAATTAGCCACATCTGCAAATAGGGGATTTAACGTATGAAATACCTAGCTTTCACCTTTTATAGAGCCAAATCCACACAATAGTAACCAGAAGGGATGTACAACAAGATCGATTCCAAAGGCCTTCCCTACTTCACATTGCTTGAATCATTTATAAATCACCTCACCACTACTATACCGTTTGTAACATCTAAAAAAGACTATTTGGAAGGAGATATAATCTGTAAAACCAATTTCACAAGTTCGATTAGATGAAGCAAAGTAACAGGCATCTTGCAGAGTCATATAGAGAAATGATTAGCAAGAAAAAGCAGTTGTACTCTGCACATGTAGATCTCCGGAGAAAATCGTAGTTTCAGACTAAAGGTATATACCTCAGAAGGACAGCAAAATGGGAATGTATCTGGTGGATGCTAAAACAGATGTAGGAGGGAACTGTGGCAATATTATTTCCTACTAATCTGGAAAAATGAGATACTGTTTTTCCAAACACAATTATCATAAGCTAGATAGAAAGCCCAACCCGACAAAATCACATAAGTTCCAATTACACGGTCAAGTAATCAACTTGGGATCAAATACGAAACATAGAATATTAGGAAGAGGGTAAGTGAAAAACCATTGTTGACTACAAAATCCAAAAGACAACACCCCACCCCCAAAGATTTCCTTTTCTTTTTCTCCTTCTCGACAGTCTCAAAGTTCAAGCTACTCAGCCAAGGAAATGAAAATTATTTGTACAATTTCATGGTAATAGGAAAATGGATAAAAAGGTCTTCAAACAAACTCAAATAACTGATGAGTTGGGTAACACAAAAGCACAAGCTCTTAAGTGAAAGATTGCGATGTTCACATAAACCAATTTTGAACCCAGGTAATCATATTCAATCTCCTGTTATGCATACAAAGAGATCAAGAATTTCACATTTGGTACACATATCAACATGAGGACCAGACTTGAAAGGGGGAAAAAAAGCAATTATTTCAAACAACAGATAACAACGATATTTTGTCCCATAATTCATATTTCTCCCATAGAGGTGGCATCTGTAAGAACACCTATGCATTGAAAACTAGATATAGCATTAATAAGAAGAATCTACAATGAAAGAACAACTAACGACACATTCAGGTAACAACTTCTATGCACTAACAAAATTATATTGCATTTGGCATTTCTAATTCTTTTGCCAATACCTATGTTCCATCTGTTGAAATTCCTCAAAAGTGTCCTTTGCAGATATTCACTGTCCCCAAATCCTCCAAGTTGCAGTAATTCTCTGGCATAATAATGCATGTAAGACATCTTGCTGACCTGACCTAGCAGAATACATCAAAGGCAAAAAAGCGCAAGAAATTACGATTGATCTTTCAAAAAGTGAGAACCTTCCAATCCAATGAGAAACAACAATCAACCCGTCAATTTAACACTCGTTACCATGTGGATAATTAAAATAGCCCTGGACCAACAAAAGCCACAGTTGACGACCAGCAAATCACCCAAACTTGATTCAACCTTATCCAGTTGAAGTGCTCTAAGTATTTATGGAGACTGTAGCAAGATGACATGAAATGAAGAACTAACCCAAAAACCAGGAGTCATTTACAGTTGCATATCATCAGTTTAGCAAGTAATTTGGTCATGTTGGATTAAAGAATGATTCAACTGCTAGAGCACATGAAAACAATACTAGGCTTGACAGCATATTATTCCGACCTTTAACGCATGACCTTCCATTACACCATGGTATTAGAATTCTCTAGCACACAAATGGATAGCACAACCCAGTGAAGGCCTACCAAAATAACAGCTGGAGTACATGAAGTCAAAACTAAGCTGACCATACTTCGCAGTATCCAAGGAATATTAAGCTAACCAACTTTCTCACTTCAAAGCAATTACAAGAAGAGATTGTCCACAGCCTCTGCCAATTGAAGCGATGAAGCACCAACTTTGAGTCCTCTGTGACCATCACCAGCCAACACTTCTCCGGATTTCCCTCCGTCATCTTCACTTGCCAGTCAGAAATCGAGCAAACTTCACAAAACCAAGTTGGAACAATTGAGTCAACCAGCCCTTAGGTCGCAAAAGAATGCTACGAGCTGAACCTAAGAAGCTTGAGGTTTTTCAAACTAGAGCTGAAATGGACGCATGACCCACAGTGGTCCTTTGCTGGTCTCCATAGCTAAAGCTCCATGAGTAGCCGAAAACGCAGCACCAGTGCCAGAACAAATCGCAAGGATGCCAGCTGAAAGAGGGCCTGTGAAGGATAGAGCTTATAAAAACCAGAAGAATCATGGGATGACCACATGCAAACAACCTTTTACCATTCCAAGGATGCATTGTCAGTGTTTGGAGAAGCTCAAGAAACATTGAGTTCCTGATCCTTCTATGATTTCATTCGTTTTAGAAGTGCCTTGTGAAAGCTCTCTTGGATATTTCAGCATTTACATCAAGCAATGGAATAATAACTGAATCCTACCAGTGAGTAAGATGAAATCAATCCAGCAACTAACATCAACAAACTACTAATAATGCTCCAAAGTTTATGGGAACCCACTTAGTCAAACTCGATATTCTTTTTGAACTCTTTGGTACCAACTAATGGGGCTTCTAACATCATCAACCATAGAAGCTTTGATCAAATTAGTGTATTTAACTCAAGATGGTTGCTTTGTGGGACATAGTATGATTCTTTTTCCTTATCATTATGTGCTATTCAAGCATTAGAATTAATGCAAGACAGTTTTCAAATGGAATATAGGATACTGAAAATTTTCCTCAAGAAACTTATGGAAATGATTCCTGTGTTTTTCTTTTCAGCAAGTAAATGAACTAACAAAAGCTTATGCACAATATAAGTAATTATTTCACAGTACACCTGATTATGTCAAAAGACATTCTAGTTAATGTCTTGCCTGGCTCAATAGTTTAGGTATACGACAGATGGCTTTACCAACTCTACAAACATCAAGATGCATTCTTTGGAAGCCTTGGAGTAGGTATACCCTGGACTCAAACCAAATGAACATGGATCCATAGTCAGAAAAATTCGAATTGCAATTTTCTCAATCGATCCAAATAATTCATGATGCTTTTGCTTCTGCCCTGTTTGCTAGTTCATCACAGCCACACCACTAGGAGAAGAGCTTGTGCTTGCATTTGGCATTTCTAGATTGAGACGATTATCTAAATCTACAAATGTAGACAGTTCTGTGAGACAAAATGCATGAAACTCAATGATTGGACAAATTTTATCACAAGTCAGTAGCATATGCAGAGTAAGGGATGCCCTATCAACATATTCCTTTTGCATGGAAATTCACTCTTAAGTGTACCTTAGAAATATGCAGTCATGAAATGCATGATAAGCGTAGAGCAAACTAAAACCTCACATTAGAAGGATCACCATATAGGGTCCTTCATCGAGCATTTTCTTCAACCTATACAATGACCTTTGGCATGCTATCGAAAACCTGTACACGTCAGTTTTTCAGTACTTCCAGCATTCCAAAATCAATCAAATGTCAAGAATCTCTATTTTTCTGCATAGGATGAAGGATCTTACTTGAAAACTAATGTCAAATGATGCGCTTTGAAAGCCTTTTCATCTATTTCCGCTACTGGCATAACAAGCAGAACCATTTTGTCAAAGCACATATTAACTTCCATGAACATCTCCCTTGGATTCCTTGAGTTCAAGTAAGAAAACAATGGCGACACTATCAATTAGGAAATAATAATGACAAGATCATAAATCTTGAAAGATATTGCAAGCAGGAAATACAAATGAAAATTGGGCAGTAGATTTCAAAAAAGCATAGGTTGATTACCTGCTTTATATACCTTCAATAGAAAATGTGGATCCTTCCGGTCTATTCCTCATCCGAGTCATCCGCATAGTATGGACATGATACGTAATCTGCGCCATTTGTAATATGATAATATCGATAAATCTGCGTTCCAGATAATTCCGGAATTGTTTTGAGCGACTTGCATCCAATGATATTCAGTTCTTCCAAAAACTCCAACCTATCGAGGCCCTGAATTTCAACCAAGTTTTTGCAGTCTCTAGCTTCTAATCTCTTCAGACTCCCGGACTTTGGAAGGAGTAGCCTTTCAATTGAAGTGCACCAAGAGATTTCTAGTATTTCCAAGGACTCCAACCTATCGAGGCCATGAATTTCAGCTAATTTCTTGCACCAACCAACATATACTCTCTTCATACTTCCGGATTTTGGAAGGTCTAGCCTTCCAATCGAAGTGCACCTAGAGATATCTAGACTTTCCAAATACTCCAAACTATCGAGCCCTTGAATTTCGGCTAAGTTTTTGCAATCCGGAGCCACTAATTTCTTCAGCATCCCGAATTTTGGAAGGTCTAGCCTTCCAATTGAAGTGCACCACTGGATATATAAACTTTCCAAATACTCCGACCTATCAAGGCCTTCAATTTCCGCTAAGTTTTCACAACCTATAGCTTCTAATTCCTTCAGCCTCCCGGACTTTGGAAGATCTAGCCTTCCAATTGAAGCACAATTGATATCTAGCCTTTCCAAAAACTCCGATCTATCAAGGCCTTGAATTTCGGCTAATTTTTTGCAATGCCAAGCCTCTAATTTCTTCAGCATCCCGAATTTTGGAAGGTCTAGCCTTCCGATTGAAGTGCACTCGTTGATTTTTAAACTTTCCAAATACTCCGACCTATCAAGGCCTTCAATTTCCACTAAGTTTTCACAACCTGTAGCTTGTAATTCCTTCAGCCTCTCGGACTTTGAAAGATCTAGCCTTCCAATTGAAGCACAATTGATATCTAGCCTTTCCAAAAACTCCAATCTATCAAGGCCTTGAATTTCGGTTAATTTGTTGTAACTGTCGGCAGAGAATTTGTTGGGCTTGTCAACATTCAATTTCTTCAGACACCCGAATTTTGGAAGGTCCAACCGTTTGATTGAATTCGGGGATTTGATAGTCAAGCTTTCCAAATACATCAATTTGTCAAGACCTCGAACTTCAAGTAGCTTCGGACTATCGCGGACATCTAATGTCCTTAGATGGACAAACTGTGAAACGTCCAGCATTTTGATAGATTCACAGTTAGAGACGTTCAAGACTTCCAACTTAAAGGGCGTGTTTAGGGATTGTGGTGATTCCGATTCTTCAATGTCCGTCGGTTGGGAGCATTTTGAACTCTTTAATTGCGTTGATGGAAGCTCCTGGATGCATTGGAGATTTTCGCAACGGTGAACTTCTAGTTTCTTGAGATGGGCTAGGTGGGAAAGCGAAGGCAATTTGCGACTACAACAGGTGACGCCCAAATATGTTAAGCCGGAAGGAAGCTCCGGCAGCGATTGGATATTGTCGGAGTCCATAAAATGAAGGAGTCGTAGGGAAGAAAGATTACACATGCTTTCTACCATTATCCCTTTCAGATTATAGCAACAGTAAGCACGTAACTCTCGGAGCTTTCTCAGACTCCCAATACCATTGGGTAATTCTTCTATACCACTCCAAGAAATATCTAGAATCTCTAGATTCTCCAAAGACCCTATGCTATTTGGTAATGCAGAAAGGGATATAGTACCGGATAGATTGAGTTGTCGCAGTGATTTTAATTTACCTATTTCTGCTGGAAGCTCCCCAAGGCAGAAATGAGGAACAGGGCGTTCGGCGCCTGCGTCGGCGCCTACCGCGAGATGAAGCGCGTAGGACGAGCACAGCTCCGAGCGAAGGAGGCCCTCCGTGTCTTCGCTGGAAGCGTCGATTCGCTTCAGTCTATCACAATATCTGAGGATGAGAACCTCTAACTTCTCAAAAGCTGAGAGGAAGTCCGTATTTTCCAAGCGTCGACAATACGAAAGGTCTAGATATTTAAGCTTCTTTGCCATCTACGGAAGAAAAAAAAACAATAATGAATGTCGATGGGTGAGTGTAGAGTCATTATGATTCAAAAGAAAGCATAAAAGGAGAGGAAAAAAAAGACTTTAATTCTTACCTTGAAAAAACTCCATCCTCCCCATTTCTCATTTATCTCACTTTTTTGCAATTCGAGTACAGTTAATTCCTTTACGCAAAAATTGTTTACTTCAAAATTAGCGAGACAATATGGCCATTGAAGCCATCTTAACTCCTCCATTGAATCCTTAAAATCTCCACTTAAATGTGCCCCATCTAGGTGAAGGAATCTTAGACTCGTCAAATTCTTGAATTGTTTTTCTGCGTAAATTCTGCCAGTGCGATTACTAAGATTAATCCCCTCAATCTTGCCCGTTCCCTATAAAGCAAGAATCAAGAGTCATTAGTACTATATCCAACTAAAGTAATCAAATATCATTTGTTCATATTGTGAGTGATATGCACTAATGCATTCAAGAGACTAGCAATATGTAGATATAATTTTTCTTTTTATGCCCAATAAACAGTATTTATAAAGGCTAACAAAGTGAAGGATGTCAACTTCCATTTCAAAATTTGACCATACATAGTCAGATCTTAAAAGGAATTATGATGTATTGGCTTGTATAGAGTAAAAAATTTACTTGTAATCTTCTTCTTTCTGGTACTGTAGCTTCATTATCATAATAGTTAAGACATGCGTGCATCTAATCAAATTGCAAAGTGCAAAATCAAAATTTGACTTGTCAATTTTAATAGAATTTTCCTTTTTCTCTTGAACTTTCACAAATGCAATAACAATCACATACTAAATTATACAAAATAGAATTTGAGTAATTATCTCTCGGGACTTTTTATGAAGAAAAAGTAAAACATTTCTGTTTAAGTACGCTTGATGATATACATATACATGTATACACATGCATATATATTATATTTAAGGAATTTCTGTTCCTATCTTATTTGGTAAGTTTTAAATCAGTCCTTGTCCTATGAATATTGGTAAATGGAATTCCTAATGTAGTATTACATAAATTAGTGTCCCTTTCATTCTCCACTATGAAATAATGACTAAAATTTCATGAGAAATGCGGGCATCGTTAGCCCTATTATCTTAATGTTAACATCTAGAGAATATAATTCTATGATTTATATATCCTAAGTAGTTATGATTTATATAAAATAACATCAGAATCGCACAGTGCACCACCGGAAAAAAAGAGAAAAGAAAACAGAAGTCTGACGACAAATTCACCCTCGCCAGTCGCCACAGCCAAAACGCATTTTACACACCTGGAAAAAAGTTATCTTCATCGGAGAACAAGCAAAATTGACATGGGTGAAAGGACAAATAAAAGCAAGACAAACCCCAGAAGCAGCGCGTCGGCGAGCAAAACTTACCTCAGCACAGATTCGGTGTTATTAAGGAGACTTCTAGCAAAAAACAATTAGGTTAGAAAATTAGAAAGAAAACTCATTTTTTATTTTGACACATTCATAACACTTCAAAATGGAAATAACCGTTCCGACTACTCCAAAAGTCAGAACGGAAGGGCGCAAATGAAGACGCCACGAGATCCCGGCCGAACTGTTTTTGATGAAAATATTAATTTCTTGCCATCGACTCTAATAATTGAAATAACCATAAAAAGACTTGTTTGGTGCAACTTTTACTCTTCATCTTTTGTTTTTTTTTTCTCAAGAGCATGCACTTTGGCTTTTTTTTTTAGTGGTATATCCCTGAAACTTGTTGACACGCCCAATCGTACATGAGTTTTTTCATAGTTTTATGGAATTTGAGCAATGTTGTGTCTTTTGACGGAAGAGCAAGATATCTAATTTTGGTTTTTTTATTAGTTGCGGCGAGCAATCTATCTCGCCCTCTGCTTCAGCCTGTCTATTACTTGCCAATATCTTGGGAGTACTTGTTAAGTAACCAGGCTGAAAAAATAAATTATAAGAAGTGGTTTTTATTAAAAGTATTAATTTTACATAATATGAGAACGTGAAAATCGCGTGTTAAGTAACCTGGCTAAAAAAAAAAAAAGACCTCTATATTAAGTGGTTTTTATTAAAAGTATTGACTTAACATAATATGAGAACGTAAAAATTGCAGTAGTCATCTTAAAAGAAAAACCAAGATTCCGTGAAGAGGGCCATTTATCAAATGAAAAAGTCATATGTAGAATTCAAGATTTCACTGATTAATATATCAAACAAGAGATTGAATATGTATATATATTGCAACGGACACTTAATTTTATATGATAGGGAATATTAATATATGAGAGATAACCCACAAAAGGAAATACTTTCTAAAAGAGAGCAACCTCCCTACTTTCTAATCACGTCAATGAAACATTCGAGGGCAATGGTAGTGAAGCTTCTTATTCCACTAGAGCAAGCACTACGTAGTCGACCAACATTACTCTTAACCGTAGAACATGGACTAAATGAGAAAAAGAAACCAAACGGCTACCTTATTATGATTTAGCACTCTCTGGACTTCCTCATAGTCCCATAACCTGCTGCGGTTTTGAGGCTCCTGTTGGTTTTCCTCTCGAACTATTTCCCTACCAAGATCTCTCAATTGGTCATGCATTCTGAGCACACGATCATCTTCAACTTTTATCAATGACATTAATATCAATACTTCAATTCCCTCCTTTGGGAAAAAGCCACAAGCGTCCCACATGTAGGATACAATATTCTTGCTAGTGCCGATGAAAAAACAAGCAATATCCAAGAAGATTTGTTTTTGGTTATAGTCTAATGCTTCAATACTTATCCTTAACTTCTCTTGCACTTTCTTATGAGGCACTTTTCTTAACTTTTCTATTGTACCTCCCCAGAATGCTGGCTCTTTCGTGCCCAATAATGAACCTAAAACCTCAAGGGATAAGGGAAGCCCTTTGGTGATGGATACGACTTCACGAGTTAGGTCCTCAAATTCCTTTGGAGGAGAGTCTTTTCGAAATGCATGTCTGTTAAACAGAATCAAAGATTGATTGTTATCCAATAACTCATGTTCATAATTGTGGTCCACCCTAGCTTCTTCAAGAACCCCCTTGTTTCTGGTGGTGATAATGATCGTACTTCCCAAAGAAAACCAATCATGGTTACCAGCCAAACATCTCACTTGATCGACATCATCCACATCATCAAGAAGAAGGAGGACCTTTTTATCTTTAAACCTAGAGGAGATGAAATTAATCCCTCCATCCTTATCATGAACTGCATTTTCTTGTTTCGATAGATCAGAGATTAACTGATTTTGTAAGTAATGTACACCACGCTTCCATGATTCCCTTATATCGGCAATGAAGCTACGATGCTCAAATTGATTGGATAGCTCATTATAAATGGTTTTAGCAAGAGTAGTCTTACCAATGCCTCCCATTCCATGGATGCCAACAAATAGGGTGGCATGAGATTTATTATTCATAAATTCCATAACCTCTTTCACATGACCATCAATTCCGACCAAATTCTCAAAAATATTTAGCTCAAACTTTTTCTTCAATTCACTCAATACTTTTCGGACAATCGATTTCACCAACTTTGTTTCATACCTATCAAATGCGACAAGAGTTCAAATATGTAGCAACAATAACTTTATATTGTTTATCTATTGAGAACACAATAATAAATAAATATGGATATAAATTGAAAGACTTTAAGAATTGTTTTTGTCACACCTCCATATATTATCTTGTATGATAAGGCTAAAGTGGGAAATGTTGGTGGTTGCTTCGAATGGTGTACCCCATCCCACTATTTCTCCAACATAATTTATTAAGTCAGAAGAAACTTGAGGGTATCGCTTATGAATCTTGAATGTTGTATAAATTATGGATTTGAACCAAATTTTAAACTTGCTGTTTGTTAACAATACCAGGGATAACGTGGACGCCACTTTGAAAATTTTCTAGAATGTTTGGATAAGAAAAAAAATCTAATAAGTCAGCCTAGTATGAAAGTCAAACCATCAATCAATAAATAGGTCATAACTTTTGATTCAAGAGGATTTCAAATGTTGTAACATGAATTCGAAAAGCGGTGACGCATGTAGTATTGTGAATAGCTTGAATGCAATTAAGGGGATTTCTCCTTATTTGCATAATTCTACACGCTTGCAAGTTTCTGTTAGTGTTGTGAATTTAGGATCATATTACGTTGGTGTTCTTATCTGTTTTCATTGCCTCTAGGGATGACAACAGGTTGTACTTCATTTTCCTTTTGAGTATCTATGTTATATGATTTCAATTGATCTAATATCGATTTTATGGGGAAGTAAGAGAATAACTTTTACCCAAAATAAGAGCATTGCTTCAATATATATTCAGGTGTATGAGATAGAAATTACTCGTTGAAGATAGGAAATGCACTGAAAATCATTTAAACAAACGTATAATAAAAACAGATCTTTTTTCCTTTTTTTATATCTACAATCATCATATATAACCAATGAAACATTTCGTTTGTAAAATAAATAGCGACTAATCAATGATATTAATGATTTAATAAATGTAACTTGGGAAGATGATGAATAATGGCTTTGAAAATCACCATGCACGGTGTATAATGTTATGAGCTTTAAATAAAAATCACCAATAAGTTGTACCATTAATCTCAAATAAATATTAATTAAAAAGTATGGGATGAAGATTAATGTAGCGTACACTGTACACACGAAAAAATGTCACATTGTTACAAAATCTTTTGATATAAAACTAAAAATTCATTGAAAAAAATCTTATGATTCAAGAGTATGGAATCATAGCAATAAAATCTATAATTAGATTGGTCAATATCATTAATGCAAGAAACTAAAAAAAACATCACTTGGAGAACTCATGCGTTACAAAATCTTAATGCCAGCAAGATCTTACCTTCTTTTTATTTATATATCACGAAAATGAAGCAGGTGAGAATCAGCTAAACCAGCAAACACCCACACATATTGAAAGAAAGTAGAGAACGTTTTGGCAAAGAAATTTTACCCATCGGCTTCGTATCCTTTCAAGGTACTGACTTCAAGGAGTGCTTTCTTCCATTTCTCCAAAATCGTTGGGTCCAAACGTCTCTTACGCAAACGCCTCTCACGCTTTTGAAATGCGTCTCCAAAACTCCCGATTTGATGTCCCACGTCAGCTGGTTTCACGTTATAAAATATAGGCAACACGATCTGCCCGTTTTTATCCTTGCACTCCATCATTTGAACGAGTTCATCCAGGCACCAACTGCTTGTACCATAATTCATGGAGAGAATGGGGATCAAGATTTTACTGTTCGTGATGGCTGCCAAAAGCTCTGGTTTGATGTTCTCGCCTTGGCAGAGCTCTTCATTGTCTCTAAAAGCATCAATTCCAGCATCAATGAGCCCATTATAGAGGTGATCGGTGAAGCCTTTTCGAGTATCTGTACCTCTAAAACTCAAGAACACCTCATAACAATTTCTAATCGATGCAGTCGTGGAAGCGGATGTGCCAATATCAACATCTTCTGCATTTTTAGGTGCACTAGTTTTCTTCTTATTGAGAAAATTGAGCGCGAGCACAGAGAGAAGGACCGGTGCCACGAGCACGGCGAAGGAACCCCAAAAAATGGGATGATGCATTTCGGCCTTGCTTTGACTCTGCCCTTGATTTTCGCCTTCAAGTCTGATGGAGAAAAAAAGCCAGAATGCCTCTCAGGAAACAGGAAAGGCGTTCTCGTTGCCCATTCTCTCGTGGTTCGATTTATATAATGAAACCAGTTGACAGCCAGAATCGCACCAATAAGTCAAGCTTGTCAAGCCACATGTAAATTAGTAATTCATTCACCGGGAACCGCAACCACGTGCTTGGAGTCGTTGCCTTCACGTGGCTCAAGTCTCAATGCTCCAGGGAATCCGAATTCTAATAGTAAACAAGGGCTCTTCAAATTTCAATACACATAAATAAAAGCGTGGATTTGTTGGGAAGATGAAAAGTGGAGAGAGAGAGAGAGAGAGAGAGAAAGAAGGCAGACATTCGTCCGGTCCGCTACTTCCCTTACAAGTGCTCCGAATACATAAATACAGGCAAAGCATTAAGACAGTGATGTTGGGCACGCCCAGTCCAATGCTTGTACCGTTGGACTTTCCTCTTCTTTTGTTTATTTTCCACCAGAAAAGTTATTTTTTTAAATATATTTAAGCTCTCGATCCCATTTAGAAATTTAACCCTCTCACTTTGAGCTTTTAAATATTATACTGTCAAATTGATAAACTTCATTTCAAGACTGAAGTGTTCAACAATTATTTATGCTAAATAATTATGTTATTAACGCATGCTGAGAATCATAAAAAAATATCAACATGCTATATATATTTATTTATTTTGTGCTCAAGCATAACAAGAAGAATTTCTTTTTTCTCTATTTCTACCTTAATTTGTCCTTCAATTCTCGTAAATAAATCAAAGTGTCTTTTTGCTTTTGATTTTAGTTTATTATATATACATATATATATATATATATTGGTTTGATTTATATAATCCAACTGGTTGGCATGTGCTAATAATTCAAATTTACGAAACTCGATAAAAATTAGTAATTCATTGAACAGACCACTAAACATGTATATAGGACTGTTGCCTTCACGTGACGGAAGTTTCAATGCACAAGAAAAGTGAACTTTTAAGGAAACGTAGATGCTACATAAGTAGATTAAACAAATTTTCGGTGGAATTGCAACCCTTTGCGTGGCCCCACAATTTCTCTCTCTCTCTCTCTCTCCTCATATTTTCTTTTCACCTCCTCTGTTCTTCTTTTCTTTCCTATTTTTTTGCAGACCACTTTCTCAGATTTTCTTTATAAAAGCTTTATCTCTTTTGCCGACCATAACCCTCTCTCCGTATCTCCTTTTCTTGGCCGTGAATAAAACCTCCATCCTTTCCATTTTTTAGATCCCTTTGGCAATTATTGCATACGGAAAAATCGCCCCCCTCACTTGGCCGAGTATCCTCTACTTTTTTCAAGACCAGATTTTCTTGAATTCTTTGACGTGAGTTACGGTCTCCAAATGCCGAGGTTGCCCCCTTCTCAAGATGGAGATTGCTCTCTCTTGACCTCGTCCTGTACTTATCGTTCATTTTGGATTGGAAATAAAGTTTGAAAATTTTTTTAGATGAAAAAATGGGGCTGAGGTAGCATTCAGTTTAAAGTTGAGGGTCTTAAATTTGAGGGTTTTTACAGAATTAGGACTGTAAAGAGAGAGACGAGGATCTTCACCTGTTATAATCACCCAAGAGTAGATTCATAATTACATAGCATGCAATTTTCTTTTTGCCCGATGGCTGGGTCCCACCCACCAGTCCTTACTTAACTTTAGGCTACCCCTCTTCTTTACTGTTTTTGTCCAACTTCTTATTTTGAATGAGTGGCCAAAGCCCACCACTCCTTCTCTCTATTTTATTGATTTCACAATTTCTTAATCAACCCAAAGCCAAATTAATAAATCAAAATTTTCAATTTTTTTCCGGCTAATGATTTTTCTTGGTTTAGTTTAGCGATTACTGTAATGTTTTGCCCTTTTTATTGTCTTGGTCAAAAAGTGGTTTTTTCTTTTTTTTTAAGTGAGAAGTATAAAGGGATAAGGGTGAGGACGCACCAGGAGAGAAAGGAAAAGAAACAGAAAGGAAGAGGAAGAAAGGGACAGAAGAAGCAAAAAAATAGAAAGAGAGCATTGCGCATAGACCTCGCTAAGTCAGATTTATTTTGATTCGCAACGAAGGATAAGGATTTAAGTCTTTTGTTTGTTTAATAGAAGTAGTTTTTGAAATTAGATTTGAATATGAAATCCGATTTTGAAGTTATTAAATTGTGGAAGAAAGGGTGAGGAGTTGTGGGATTTGATGGGAGACAATTTGAAGTAACTTTTAGTTATTAAATTGTGGAAGAAATGGCAAAATTTTGAAAAATCACATTGGTGAGCAATTTGTTGAAGTGTGAGAATCATTTTGTTAGAGATCGAGTTTCCTCTAAAAAGAGTGGCCCATGAAAATAATCCATTACTGTCGATTGCGACTTTTGCAGGGTGTCCAAAGCCGATACCTTTGCATGCCGTGTTCTTCAAAGATAAAATGATTTTTCTTACTTTGGTTCTAACTAGAACAAAATTTGCTCAACTTCAAAACAATGCCAAACATTTTGGCTTTGAAACTGAAATGATGGAGAAATTTAACCGTAGGAGTAAAATTCTTGGAAATTAAAGTGTAAAAGGAAAAGTGAATTTGGAGAAAGCATGGATGCTACGAAAGTAGATTATACGAACTTTTTGCTCTTTGTCCTTTCCTCACGCGTGCCCCAACAGTTCTCTCTCTTTATTTTCTTTACATCTCCTCTGTTCTTCTTTTTCTTTATTTTCTTTTTAACTTTCTGTGTTCTTGTTGCCAATTCTCTTCTTGTTCGATTCATATAATGGAGCCAATTGGCAACCACAATCGCATCAATTAGTCAAGCTTTGTCAATCACGTGCTTAGAGTCGTTGCCCTCACGCGGCGGAAACCTCAATGCAAGAGAGAATCCAAAGATAACAATAGACAAGGTCTGTTCAATTTTCAATACAAAAAAAAAAGAAAAAAGAAAACAGCGGATTTGTTGGGAAGATAAAAAAAGTGGAGAGAGACTTGGGACAAGACTGACATGGATCTGCGGGAAAAGATGAAAAGTGGGGAGAGGGACAGTGACGTTGGGCACACTGTCCAGGGCTTACACCGTCGGACTTTCCTCTTCTTTTGCTAATTTATTTTCCATCAGAAGAGTTATTTTTGTTTAATATATTTAAGCTCTTAATACCACTTAAGAATTTAGCCCCTCTCATTTTGAGCCTGTCAACTATTATAATATCAAATTCATAAACTTCATTCCAAGACTGAAATGTACAATGATTACATATGCTATACATTTTTGTTATTAACGCGTGTCGATAATCATAAAAAATTATCAACATGCTATATAATGAGAAAACTTTCTTTTTTGCTTTGTTTTTGCCTTAATTTATCCATCAAATCTCATAGATAAATCAAAATGCATTTTTTCTTTTACTTTTAATTTATTATATATTTCTTTATTGGTTTAATCTATCTAATGAACCAGTTGACACGCACCAATAATTCAAACTTGCCAAGCTAGATAAGTAATTCATTGACCAGGACCACTTACCATGCTTCTGTGGTTGTTGCCTCCGCGTGGTGGAAGTTTCAATGCACAGAAGAATCCAAGATGATCCCACCTAGGAAGAACAAAACATGTGGGCAAGTTCCGATGTAGAAACAATGAAGCAAAATATAAAACCAAAAACAAAAGACAATTATTGTTATGTTATCCGTAGACAAGTGGTAAAATACATACAAAGCACACTGATAGTAATTGCGCAATTGAATTTTCCATCACTTGTGTTAATTTGTTTTCCATCAAAAAAGGTATCTTTGTTGAATATATTTAAAGCTCTTGATGTCACTTAAGAATTTACCTCTCTCACTTTGAGCCGGCTAGGTATTATCATAACAAACCAATAAACTTCATTTTATTGCTAAAATACCCTATTATCAACGATCGCTTATTCTAAAAACTTATATATATATATATATATATATATATATATATATATATATATATTTGAACAAGTTAAGAGAAAAACCCTTGTGGCATGATATCTTGATCCTTAGGGGAAGTAATTAAGGATTGCACTTTTAGGATTTCCTGTACAATTCTCTCTTTATCATTTCTTGGACAAACCAAAGAGTGGCCAATAGCATTTAAAAAAAAAAATAGTCTATAACGGAGAGCAAACCGAAACAATTTTGATAACACGTATTTTTTTACACACATCGATGTTTATTTTGCCAATAAATGAATACAATGGACAAATATAGTGGGATGACTATCTAAATATTTAATAGGACATGGACGGCCACTTGCAATGCATCCAAACAAGAAATATTAGATTATAATTTTACGTTTGCTTTAAGAGGTTGCAGAAGAATCAATGAGCACATGCTGATGCATCGATTCCTGTAATTTTTACTACGCATCTTTTAAGGTGGAGACCACTTTGAACACGTCCATGCTCAAAGGTTTTGTCTTTCCTCTTGTTTAATTTCTTCTCTAGGTTGAGTTTTTAACTTCACGACATCTCGTTCTTGCTTCAAATCCTTGATCTTCTCATTGTTGTCACTGCTTCACTCACGTGACTGTAGAGTCCTAACCCCATGCCCATGGTCATTCTTGGCGGCTAATGAGCCAACCTCCTCAAAATCACCTTGCAAGTTTGTGAGAGATGAATGCATCAACGCCAGTGATGATCATAGCGTCTCATCTTCGCTCTTGAGATTAGGGCTTGTTCCACAAAGAGAGCAACCGCATAATGGGACAAAAGTTTTAAAAGTTACGAGAAAATTTTATATTTTCTTTAAAATAGAGTTACCACAAATCAATTTAAGAATATTGAGCTGATTCGGAATCTAAGTGTATATATGAAATCATTGGTCATTTGCAAGTAGTCTTCAGTTATGTGCAAGGAGGGTTCAATATCTCCACGACACCCTTTTGGTACCCCATTTTCAATTTAAGTAATTTGAGTGCAATTACCAAATAATTTAAAAGTAATTGCTGCAACTTTTTTTTTCAAGGATATAATCAAGATAATTCCCTTACGTGCCAGCATGACTCCATGCACCATGTGTGTTTGTGTTTTCAAAATATGCATGGGTCCTAATTTGTGACTTGTGTTCATGTGCAATTGACCACGACGCGTAATCAAATGATGCATGCTTAGTTTTAGTCATCCGCCGCATAAAGTCCAAGTAAACGAAATTAATTCTTTGACATTTGCCTAACCATTCTCATTGGATAGAAAGACAATGAGAATCTCTTTACTCCACTCAAGGAGTAAACGAAAAGTCTTTTAGAAAGTACAAGATATTTTGAATGGAGATCAATGAAAGATGAAATTTACTTTCCAATAGCTTTGATTGTACTCCATAAGGCTTTTGTTTATTAATCCAAAGTCCAAAAGTCCTGCCACAAACTTTTGAATTTTTCTTCCATTTTAATTGAAATTGAGCTTCATTTATCAGCTCAAAAGCTCTCGGAAGAAGAGAAAATAGATAGGGCCCACTACCTAAATCTTATTTTCAGGCCCCACCACCATCAAACCATTTTCCCTCCATCCTAGAACATCTAGAAACTAGAAAAGACACGTGAAGGTACCTTTATTGCATTATATAATAAATTTTACCTATTTAGTAAAAAACGAAAAAAGAAGAAGAAACAATCTTACCTTATCTAACTCATTAAGATAATAATGCTTGTTAAGAGTACAGTGAATAATTTGAGATAGCACAAGAAATTCTCAAGTTTTTAGCTTTAAATTTGTATAAATAGATAATGTTTAGGACTTAAATAAATCTTTTTCAACCTAAAGCTTGAGGATTCTAATTCCACAAAGTCTGCAAAGCTAATTCCTTACTTACATAGTACCAATAATCGCCCAATCTTGCAGGGTGTGTGTATATATATTTTGAAATCAATAATTTTGAATTTACTTTTCTTTATTATTATGAAATGGTCAGGGACATACCTGTTATAAGATGAATTTATTATTGTATTTGGACAAAATGATAATTTAGAAGAGTACAAGCCCGTGTATACAACCTTTTATGGTGCATACATGCACAAAACTTCTAGGAAAGTACACTTCAGACAATCATATACTTGTGAATGCTTGATTTTAGTCCTTATTAATTGTTTTGGTGACAAAACTAGTCAAAAACATTTTCATTACATTGATTAAATGTTTTTGACCATTTAACAAATCAAATTACTTTCCTTAGATAATCCAAATCAAGCACATATTTGTGTGCTCTTTTTTGCTAGCGAATTGATCTAGGACTAATTTCCTTTATATTTATGAGTATCTTCCAAGACTATATTCGACACGTTGACAAATAATAAATTAGAGTAATAATAATGAGAATATTGACGTAATTTTTTTTTAAGTGATCTTATTTACTCTTAGTGTGATGGTTAATAAGAGAGTGGATGGTTAAATTCCTCGAATAAAAAAGTGGATAATCAATTGCCCAAGTACTACTTAACTAACTGATCAGCAATAAGGATTTGATTGTAAGTCACGAGATATGAAAAGATGAGATGCACGCTCTTTCATTTTGAGCTAGAGAGACACCACGAACAAATCTAAACAATGGGGAGCATCTTTCTGATCAAGCTGGACAAGTAGTACTGGTACGTTTATCTTTGATTAAATTTATTATTCCTGACCTCTCCCTGGAGTCAATGCAATGCTGTCTGGGAATATATTTAATTTTCCAAGGAAATATGGCAAAAATAATGATGAAGCACACGAAATACGAGGTGCTCTGGTTCCAAATAGTACCGTGCGACCATACTTATCACTTGCAAGTGTGTAAAACCAAAAATTCGTGTTAATTTGCACTTTCGAGCGCCTAAAAAATTGAGCAATTACTTATCATATGAAAAGGGTCGGTGATTTAGCCTGACACAATAACTATCTATATAAAAGGGCCTACTTCTCTAAAAAAAAGAAGAAAAATTCAGTTTTAGTTCTAGTTCCAATTCCTGCATCTTTTAAATAAAAAAACCTAATTTTTAAGTCCCAGTCCCAAATTGTTCCTAAATTATTTTTGTCTCAAAAAAAGTCCAACTATTAAACATTCACCATTAGTCATCCCCAGTTTTCCTAATTTTCTGATTAAAAAACAATTTCGTTTTGGTGAATAATTTCCCTCCTCATTTTGTTGATGCAGATTTTTTTTACTGGCATAGAAACGCCATATCAAACAACTCGTGACTGATTTTGGATTGAGATTAAAGGGAGGAGATTTGAGATTAGCTAGTGATTTTTTAGACCAAAAATATTCAAAATAAATTTGGGACTGAACATAAAATTTGAGATTATTTTTTAGACATAAAATTGGGGGCAAATTTGGGATAGGATCTATATTTGACAAAATTTTCAAGATAGAAATTGAGATAGAATACAGACCGTATTTAAAGTTTGAGGATATTAAAGGAATTAAGCCTATATAAAAAGAGGGAAGAGAAAATGGAGGAGTTTCACTTGTTTTAATCATCCAGGGGCAGATTTGCAATTAGATAGCATGTAATTGTCTCGATGGTTGGGCCCTACCGATCCTTGCTGAACTTGAGGCCATCCCTCTTCTCTACCAAGTTTTTGTGCATTTCTTAATTTGAATGAATTGCTAGGCCCACCTCTCTTCTCTTTGCTTGATTGTGAAATTACCATTTTTTTTTTTTATAGATGTCTAACTTATTGATTTCATTTACTCAAATTTATTGATTTTACAATTTCCTAATCAACCCAAAGCAGAATTCATAAACCAAAATTTCAATTTTTTCCAGTAAATGTTTTCGATTGGTTTGGTTTAGTGATTGCAATTTTCCTTAAACACATATAATTTAAGATATGTGTTAATCCAAATATTTATATTATAAAATGGAGATGATACATACAGTCTTAGTTCACTTTGATTAAATATAAGTTTATACGATGCATAAACATAAATGCATGCAGTTTCTCTTAAATAATGAAGGGTAGTTATGTTGATAAATGGGTTTTATTTACCACCCAAACTTTACCTAAGCATATTATTCTCATCCAACAATTCATTTACTATAGATTTATTTCTATTAAATAACGAGGGGTAGCTATATTTCTAATGCATGTTAAATAGGTTAACTTACCACTCATATTGTTATACTACTTGGTTGTTGCAAGATGTAAAGCAATTTGTACATTCAATAGTGAGTCCATCCATTTGGATACCATTTAATGCATTTTTATTTATTTATTTAGTCACTCAATAAAACAATGCTCTTCAGACATTGAATCAACTCAAGCAACATATTTGTATAAAGAATTGAGAGAAATGTTAAAATCCAATGCAATAATTACTTCATTTTACAATAAAAAGAAGCTTATTCTAATATCCACCCGTAACAATGCAAGCTAAAAGAATTATTAATGCTAATTATATAGGAAAAAGTATAAAAAAGAAGAAGTCATAAATCTAATGCAAGAGTTCCAATTGAGCCCTAAAATTTTCAATTGGACCAATTTAACTATAAATTTTTTCGCATTGGTACCAATTAAGTTTGTCTAGCCTATTTAGAGGGAGAAAATATTCAGTGGTATGTGCGCGCCACGTCATCTGCTGACGTAGTGTGCACTTACAACTCAGAGATCGACACGCGTCCTATGGGACCCGCTGGAAAATGGAGGGGCGGGCTCGGCTTGGCTCGGCTCGCTGAAGAAGAAAAGACAGGTCACGACTCCCGCCCAAAAGATTTCGCTCTCCTGGATTGAATTTTCTGCAATTTTCTCTCTCTCTCTCTCTCACTTTCTCTCCTCCTCCTCCCTCTCGCGACGTCCGCTCTGCTCTCTCTCTCCCCCCTCTGCGAAGTCGTCCGACGCCGACGCCGACGCCGACGCAGCCTCCGCTTCCTCCCCTGAACCCGACTCTGACGCCGACGCCCCTCCGCCGGTTGCCTCCATCGGCGTCGGAGTCCGTCGCCCCCGTCTCCTCCGCCTCCGCCTACGCGCCCGACGCCAACGCATCGAACCACGACGGCGAAAATGGAGGAGAGAGAAACGACGAAGCAGAAGACGGAGACGAAGAAGCAGAAGCGCGCACGCTCGGGGTTCTGGACATGGGTCGTCGCGTCGGTCGCGTTCCGGCTCGCCCTCGTCTACCTCCCCAGGAACCTCCGCCTGTCCACCCGCCCCGAGGTCGCTAGCCCTCTCACCAGCATTCGCCACCGTAACGCCGCCTCTCTTCGCTCCGTCGATCGATTCCCGATCCCCGATCCCCTGCCCCCTCCTCCCTTGAAATCTTGGAGGTCCATTTTCTGATACGATTTCTGGTTTTTCTTGTTTGTAACGCCTGCAGTTGGCGAAGGCTACTGGTTGAAGCAGTCGGTGATGTCTCCCTACGAAGGTTCGGCTCCGTTCGATCTCTGTAGGAAGGAAGCTGCTTGTTTGCCTACTGGTGTGTCGCTGTTTGATGCTTTGATCCCTTCCACAGGTTCCATGTATCACGGTTCTCCTTTGCTGTTGCTCGTTCTTGGACCTCTCGCTGTCAAAAGGTAACTACCGGAGTATAATCGCCGATGCATTTTGAAGGCTAGGTTGATTGTGAGCTTTGCTGGTTATCTGCTAGAACTGAACTAGATTTATCTGGCGTTATTGAAGCGGAGGCTGTGGCTTGTGTGAAAAGTTGTTTTCGATTCCAGAAATTGAATTTCTTTTTAGGGGAGACTTGGAAGATGTTCTCCGGAGCAGTTCTGCATATAGGAACTGCATTTGCTTTAATTGCGTGGTTGATAATTTTTTTTACGTGGTATGTTGCACCTCGCGCTTACTCTTTTAATGCCTTAACAGTGAGCATTTCTTTGGATGATGAGCTCCACAAAAGTCAGTGATAAAATTGGTTTTCAATTGTTGCTCATTAATCACCCAGATAAAGCCTGTTACTGAGAACTGAAAATATACATGTTCAGTTAAAAATATGCCTGCTTTCATGCCCTTGCTTTTATGTTGCCTTATCAAAGTGCACCTCTGCAATTGGAGATTGACCAGGGCAAATTTTTGTTCCCATGGAATTAGCAGTTCATTGTTTTCTGTGGCATTAGTCAGATTGGAAAGCATGGTTCAAATGACAAGAAGGGGAGAAAAAGTGACATCGAAAAAGAACTTGGATTCTCTGTCATTGCCCGTGGGCATTATATGGCTTTCTAATGTCTACTTAGTCTAATATTCAACATTTACTGTACTGGGAATAAGCATCTAATAACGAGATACTCGAAATGCTCACGGTATATGGTTAAGAGCACTTTATTGCTGCCTGCTACCAGACCCATGGCGAGCGTGAGAGAGCAAGAGCAAGCATACGACCAGTTGGAGGACAAGATGAGAAGAGAATGTGAGAAACGAGAAAAACAATTAATGTGTCAATGTAACCCTGAAAAAAGTTATTTAGTTACTGTAGAGCAATATTGCTCTATGGTCAATCCCGCCTTTTGGTAGACGGTATTCTAGAGATTTATGTTTAGCTAGGTCTACTTATCTGATAGAGTTGTGCATACTTGAGCTTCAAGCCAACGTCTTGTGCTGAGCCTTCATGATATCATCAATTAATAATAAAAATAATTACCTTGAAGAGGATATTTTAACTGCGCTCAGCATTTTGATAATCTATTTCGACTCTCTCTTGTCATGATGTGCAGTACACAGTGTTATTTGGAGAGATTCATGCCGTCCCTTCTTCCATTCAGGAAGCATCCACAATGACTTCTACAGCGTCACCTGACAATTATTTTTCTGACATGTACCACTCTCCTCCAAGGCCTTTGCCCTATGACGTAGAGCCAAGGTGTTTGTGCATGCAGAGGGATGGACTGGTTCCAAGGCATGAGAAGGGTTCAAGTCATGCCAATGAGGAATCAGAACCTCTTAGGAGTGACACGGATGGGGAATCGGATAATATTTGCTCAGAAGGCAAATGGACTAACTATGCACGTGAAAAAGGTTTTAAAGAGCAACCATATAAGACCTCACTTAAACTATCCTCGGCAAAAGCGAATGCTGATATTGGGCATATTTATACGACATCAGAAGAGGAAGATGTTTGTCCGACGTGTCTTGAAGGTAAAAGTTTTTGTATTAGAAGATTGGTTGCTTGTTGCTTTCTTATTGAGCTGACAATTATTAGCGGGCTAAGCTAATTCTGAATAACGTGATTGGTTTATAGTTTTGTAACATGTCACTGCAATGTTGTGATTAATTAAATTGTTTTTGTTCTTGATGAATTCTATCAATTTTTACTGCTTACTAAATGCAGAATATACGCCTGAGAATCCAAGAATAATGACAAAATGCTCTCACCATTTCCATCTTGGTTGCATATATGAGTGGAAGGAGAGAAGTGACATCTGCCCTGTATGTGGCAAGGTAATTCTTTTCCTAGATCCCAACAGCAAACATGCATACATACATGCATATACATGTGATTACTGTGCTCCAATGATTGCTTCACCGTGGCACAGACCACGATTCTTAGTTGTTGTCTGACCTCACAGAGTGACCTTTCTCAGGGAAACTCTTTTTTTGGGGTAGGAATTGGGATTGTTTCTCCCTCTGCTTTATGCACGTTGGGTTGCAATCATTTTTAGGACACGTTAAGAGCTTTTTACAAAAGAAGATATGCTATTTGGTTTTCAACTGGGATTGGTAACTTTTGAATGGTTATAACCTCCATACTAATCCCTGTACAAGTCCTACTGACACCCAGGATAAGCTGTTATGCTTGCAGCTTATTGCTTTATAATTGGAGGCTTTACTTTTCTTGGGGATTTTGCCAGGCTGGGTAGTTGTCATAAAATAGAAAGATCATTGAACAATTACCTAAAACAATGGCAGAAAATAGTAGTACATTTCTAGCCTCATGAGCTTCTATGGGTTGAGCATGCTGCCAACATTTCGGCAGCCTCTCACCGACCGATAGTTGTGGCTTCCTATGATTTTGCGGCTTCACAAGTTATGGGATTGCTATATGTCTTCTATGTTGATTAGTGGCGGTGCCATTTTGTGTGGGCAGTTGAGAAAAATCAAGATGTTCTGGTATTTCAACTGTTTTCTTCTCCTAGTTGTGTGCTTAATTGGACCTTTTTCTGTTTGACAGGTGATGGTGTTCGATGAGACTTAATCTTAGGTGAATGCTCGTGTTGATGATACTGTCAACACTGGGAAGAGAAAAAGAATCCTGTTAATATACTTGATGAAATGTAAAGAAGTCTCTGTGCATATTCCAATTTCTCAGACTCTCTCCAAAGACCCATTATACATTCCTTCTAAATTATCTTTTACTTTGTTTAGACTTGGTTATGCTGCTTGAAACTGCAATTGTAAATACGAGCAATATCTCAAGTGCATATTGGTAAATGTAATTGTCTGGTCGTTGCCTTTCCATTTTTGGGTTTGGTTTAGTTATAGAAACTACATATGAAAGAAAGTGCATAAGTGGCCAACCAAACGACACGCTGTCTTGCTTTCACGTTAAGGCGCTGTCAGGTTCTCTTCTCTGAGTTTGCTGATGCTCGGGCTTTGCCCTTGGTAGAGCGACGTGTAAGACTCTGCAACTTGTTACTTCGGTGCTTGCTGGGCTTCTGGGGTTAGATTTACAATGAAATGCTTAATGTCGGTCCCAGTGCATGACTTCGCTTCTGTAGTTAAGTCACAAGTTTAGCGAACGGCAGCTTGATTTACCTATGGATTCTCAAGCAAAATGCCGTAGTTTTCCAGACTCCGGCCAAGTGAAGCTGGCAACACTTTCTGTTCACTCAGAAAAAGAGAGTACGAGAGCAAAAGATCGGATGTTCATTTCTTTGCCAGGCTTTGGGTAATTGAAACGAGTAAATCAATCGTCACGTATGTGAGAAAAGCGATTTCGCATAACCATAAAGCACATCACAAGTGGACGTTTCTGTTGAAACAAGGTGTTGGCAGGCAATGGCAAAAACAGAGCCAGCAAAATCTCCAAGAACCGTAAGAATTTATTCACTCATTTTTCCTATATGGTATTTATAGTAAAACAGATAACACAACCTGTTTTATTTATTTATTTATAAGTAAACACACAAGCATGACATTTTCATTTCATCTACTTTCCACTAGCGATAATCTCAAAGGCTCGCAGGAACACCTCGGGGGGCTGGCCACCACTCAATCTGTGCTTCCCATTTATCTGTTGAAAATAATGATCTCAGAAAAGGTATCTCTATGTCATCCAAAAAATTAAGGCAAAATATGAGAGAGTGACAGAGACAGAGAGCCGGGGGGGGGGGGGGGGGGGGGGGGGGGAAGAGAGAGAACATCATTTACCACGAAATGCGGAACCCCAGAAATGTTCGATGAGTACTGTTCGAGCTCCTCATTTACCTTGATGGAGCAAAAGAAAATTATTAAAAGGTTCGTGAGATTCTTAGAATCAGTGGCAAACATCTGGAAGCTGCCAAAACTAAAGAGATTAACTGCAGTAGATTTCAACAGGATCATTGAAAAATTCATGGAAAAAGGAGATAACACTTTCCTGAGTCAGCTTAGAGAAATGGAATCTTTTAACTCCGAAAAGCTTCTTCTAGATATTCTACATAATTAGTCACGCATTCTCTCCTGATCTCTAGGTTCGAATGTGAAGCAATGTGTGTGTGTGTGTGTGTGTGTGTGTGTGAGAGAGAGAGAGAGAGAGAGAGAGAGAGAGAGAGAGAACCTCTTGCAGTCCATTATTTGGATTATCCAGAAACTCGGCTGCCCCGTCTACTCCAGCCTTGGCAGCAGCTTCCACAAGGAATTCTCTGAATCCACGTTATACAAAGTGTTAAGTTCGAGTGTGCACTAAAAATTAAAATGAAGACGAGCGAGCTTCATCAAAAGAATGTTGGAAAAAGCTTCATTTCTAGCTTCGTGTTAAGTATAGCTTAACCAAATTTCCCTGGGATAGAGTAAAGTCTGGCAAAATGGTCTCTTTATGATTCAAATGAAATATTAAGGACATATGACAAAATTGGTCAGCCTCTTTTCTTTTTTTGACATTTTCTCAGAATATGAGGATGTAACGCTAAAAATTAGAGAAGAATGGCCCCTCTCTCCCAGCTTAGTAACCTTTATTTAGGATAACCAGCAACCCAACAATGATTTCCCTGTGTCTTACTCTCACATTCAAACACTAATAAGAACAACCGTAATGGTTCGGAGAGATCTTACGTTTATCTTCCAGACAAATTGGGCAGTAGAATCAGCTAAACCAAACTTTTTCTATCTTGGGAAGAGGCTTAAACTATTCAGACCTAGGTTAAGCCAAAGGTCATGATGCATGTTTGACACTATGGCTGTAGAGGATTTTAGATTCACAAAGACTATTCCCAATGGAATAAAGCCAATTCTTAAGAAAAAATTACAGGGGAAGAAGATGCATCTTAAGAGATGATGCAGTGATAAGGGATTTTCCAAAGCTCAGCAACCCACTTCGATGAATGTGTGGACACATACAACCACATGTAGCTCAATGCATGTACAGGAAGTGAATCTACCTGTCACCAATATATCTTCCCTGGGTGAAGTAGCCAATAAATAGCTCCTCCACAAGTTTTTGTTGCTTCTCGAGCCCTCGTGTCCCAGCATAGTATATAAGCCTGTGGCTATCCACAGTATTTCCCCTGTTCATATATTATATATGTTACCAATATTCTCAGCACAACCTCTTGCTTTGGGAATTTAAACATCCAATGTACACATGATATCATAAGCGCCTTACGGGAGACCAGACATGTTGTATTCCAATCCAATACCTCTAAAAACCTGCAAAACGTGCAGGATATAAAATCAATAGTTGCATAAGTAACAAATTTATGGTGTTCAAAAGGAGAAAGGGAAAACCTCGCGCATACAAGCTTCCATGCTCTCTGATCGAGATCCAAACTTTTTCAGGTAATACTCTTTCTTGTTGACACCTTCTTTTGGGGCAGATGGATTCAGAAAAAAAGGATGCCATTTGATCTGCAAGCCCGATGAGACATCAGTGAGAATGGAAATACACCATGGTGAAAAGGCACACATGTGCATGAGTGCATGAATGAGAGAGAGAGAGAGAGAGAGAGAGAGAGAGAGAGAGAGAGAACCTCAAAATCAAACTGATCCTTTGCAGTGGCTATAGCCTTGTCTAAACTCTTTTTGCCTACACAGCACCACGGGCAAACAGTATCCGAACTAATGTCAATTCAAATGAGCTTCTTCCCAGCATTGTTATCAGCTGACTCGGCCATAATCTTCACTGATCGGCAGATATTCTGGATAACATAGATGAGTCAGATTCCTATCTGTCCAGGATAGCATCAGTACTAGACTCTTTATTGTGAGACAAACGCTTCAAAGTTATCAAGCAGATGAAAACACGATAATTCCTAGGCATGGAGTTTACATTTAATCAGTAATCGGGGTACCACTCAATTTCTCTCCAGTCACGAAGAAGTTGTTTCTACTCCTGCTCGTGTATTGGCAGTGGTTCCAGCTAAATATTCTAGCCATCGCAAGTAGGCATTTGAAGGACAGAGGAAAAATATTGAGTTCCTCAGTTAATCGGCTAATTATACCATGAACTAGAACTACCAAGACTGGGCTACGAAATTGATTTACTAAGTAATGCGGCGGAGACTCCTTTAGGCATTTGAAGACGACTCGCCAGCTTGAACGTCAGGTCAGTCACAGTTTTCCGACATCACTCGGCTAACTAATTTCGCAAACCATCGTAGTATCCCTGGCATCGCTGTTTTCCTGATGCATGGGGCTACATCTACCTTAGAAATCAGTTACCCCACTGAGAAAAATGAACAATGATTATCTAACCTGCAAAAAACACTACTTTGGTACACATTATTCGCCCAATCAGTGCGGACTCGAAATGGGGTAGAAGAAAAAAAAGGGTCGGCCAAAGGAGAATCCACATTTCAGAGGCGGACTCCCTTTTCCCAGCAGAAATCAACCCAATAGTTAACTTCCCAAAATGTTCGACTCAGAGAATCAAAGATAGGACCAGAAGCATTGTAATCTGTACTTAGGTTAGATCCTTCCAGGTATTTGACAACACTGAAATACTCATGCTTTGAACAAGAGACGAGTACAATAAAGATCACCACACATCACATTGCATGAAAATAGTAAATCGCGAACTACCTACGCAAGCGAGAGACACGAGAGAAGTAGATACCTGCACAGAAGATGCTCTGGTTGCCCTTCAATTCTGCATAGCGAGAAAGCTACAGAACATAATTAACTTCACAACACGCAAGAAACTAAGACTCCCCTAAAAAGAAATTCAATTTATGGAATCGAAAACAACTTTTCGCACAAGCCACAGCCTCCGCTTCAATAACGCCAGATAAATCTAGTTCAGTTCTAGCAGATAACCAGCAAAGCTCACAATCAACCTAGCCTTCAAAATGCATCGGCGATTATACTCCGGTAGTTACCTTTTGACAGCGAGAGGTCCGAGAACGAGCAACAGCAAAGAACCGTGATACATGGAACCTGTGGAAGGGATCAAAGCATCAAACAGCGACACACCAATAGGCAAACAAGCAGCTTCCTTCCTACAGAGATTGAACGGAGCCGAACCTACGTAGGGAGACATCACCGACTGCTTCAACCGGTAGCCTTCGCCAACTGCAGGCGGCACAAACAAGAAAAACCAGAAATCGTATCAGAAAATGGACCTCCAAGATTTCAAGGGAGGAGGGGGCAGGGGATCGGGGATCGGGAATCGATCGACGGAGCGAAGAGAGGCGGCATTACGGTGGCGAATGCTGGTGAGAGGCCTGGCGACCTCGGGGCGGGTGGACAGGCGGAGGTTCCTGGGGAGGTAGACGAGGGCGAGCTGGAACGCGACCGACGCGACGACCCATGTCCAGAACCCCGAGCGCGCGCGCTTCTGCTTCTTCGTCTCCGTCTTCTGCTTCGTTGTTTCTCTCTCCTCCATTTTCGCCATTGTGGTTCGACGCGTTGGCGTCGGGGGCGTAGGCGGAGGCGGAGGAGACGGGGGCGATGGACTCCGACGCCGACGGAGGCAACCGGCGGAGGGGCGTCGGCGTCGGGGTTTGCTGGAAGAGAGGCACGACTTCGAGGACGAAAGAGAGAGAGAGAGCGGACTAGAAGTCGCGAGAGGGAGGCGGAGGGGCGTCGGCGTCAGAGTCGGGTTCAGGGGAGGAAGCGGAGGCTGCGTCTGCGTCGGCGTCGGCGTCGGCATCGGACGACTTCGCGGAGGGGGGAGAGAGAGAGCAGAGCGGACGTCACGAGAGGGAGGAGGAGGAGGAGAGAAAGTGAGAGAGAGAGAGAAAAAATTGCAGAAAATTCAATCCAGGAGAGCGAAATCTTTTGGGCGGGAGTGGTGACCTGTCTTTTCTTCTTCAGCGAGCCGAGCCAAGCCAAGCCCGCCCCTCCATTTTCCAGCGGGTCCCATAGGACGCGTGTCGATCTCTGAGTGGTAAGTGTGCACCACGTCAGCAGATGACGTGGCGCGCACATACCACTGAATATTTTCTCATTTAGAGGAGAAGGAAGTTGATGATGTTTGTTCTATATGACATTGTCGATGTTGATGTAGGCATTTTCAATAATATTTCAATGATTTTTTCTCTTTTCTTTTTCCTTCTATTTTTCCTCTTTTCTTCTTCTTTCTATTTTTTTTTATTATTAATGGTCGACGGTCGAGGTTCGGCAAGCCTCATCAGCCACTAGACGAGGGCCGCGAGTGAGGGATGCAAGCCCTCGCCTAGATCTAAGCAAAGGGCGCGACCCTTGCCACTGCTAGTGAGGGCTTAGTTGTGGCAAGGGCTGGCACTTGTTTAGATTTGGGCAAGAGCTCATAGCCCTCCCTATCTGCATGCAAAGGCAATGATCGCTCATCTGGGAGGGCAGCGACCCTCGCCTAGTGGTTGACAAGGGCTTGTAGGCCCTTGCCCATTGATTGGCAGGGGCTGTAACCCTCACTAGCTGCTAGTGTAGGCCTTAAGCCCTCGCCTACTAATTGGCAAGAGCTGTCGATGTAGGGCTCGATCGACGATTGATAAGGACTGTAACCCTCGCCAGCTACCTCCAAGGGGTTGTAGGCCCTTGCCTATTGGTTGGAAGGGGCTATTGGGCCTCGATTGTTGGCTGGTGGCCCTTACTAGTTATTAATAGAAAAAAAAAAGGAAAAGAAGAAAAAAAGAAGAAGGAAAAACAAAGAAAAAATAATTAAAAATTCAACCGTTATTAAAAATTATTTAAAAAATGTTCATGCCAAAGATGAACGTGCCACATAGAATAATTGACATTCATGTCAGTAATTTCTGCCCTAAATTGGCCAGATAAACTCAATTGGTACAAATTAGAATCATTTATGACTAAATTAGTCTAATTGGAAAGGTTTATGATTGAATTGAAACCAATGCACAATGTTTAGGACTTTTTTGGGTACATATCCCTATTTATAAAGGGGCAATCCAAACTAAAATGTAAAGTGTAAAGAAGAAAAAGGGTGCTCATGCATTTCACGAGCACTCTTTATTATAGTATTAATTTACCACATCTATAAGTGCTAAATTATCACTTTATTTTCAGGAGCTTAACTGCATTTCTCTTAAGCTGATCAACTCTAGCTCGTAATTGGATAAAATGCATCTAACCTAAAAGGATGAATGTAATATATCAGCCCATACATATTTACCACTCTAATAGGAGAATACTAGGTATGTTTACCACAGTAATTGTTGTGATACCAACATATTTGGCCTACCAACATATACAATTGTCAATAATAACTTTGACACAATAAAGTTGACATATGATAACAAAAAACACCATCTTATCGAATTCGATGCAAAATTCTTTGGTAACCAAAAGGCAATTACATGACTTTATGCTTTTAAGTTTATTGCGTTGATAATCCGTTATATGCATGCTGTTTAGTTCTGTAAATGTTGCTTTAAGTTTGTATTTATGTTCTTTTTTTTACACTTGTTTTTACAACGTCATTATACACGAAAGTTTGACAAACATCTTGGCCCTCCAAGTAAATTTTATTATGAAGTCTTGTCTAAGGCTTCTGCAATGTCATTGGCCTGTATTTAACTTGCTGGAAAGGGGATCTTCATAGGCTCTCTCAATCCAACTAGAACAGAGCATAAACCCAATTGCCTCTAGAGTAGAGCAAGAAGTATGTAAGGCAGGCTAACCTCAAGCCAAAATACAAAAAGCTTCAGATAATTGTTCTGTACCAAAGTTGGAGGTGTCATCTCTAAAGTAACCAACAGAAGTATAATCTAGCCTGGGTAAATAACATAAAGATCTAGAACTTTTACAAGCATAAATTCACTGAGAATAGATGTTTACTTAACCAGCCCATTACTTTCTAGGCAATGCTGATCAACTGCCAGTCTGCCACCAAATCCATTTGTTAAGAAAAATTGCTGTATGAGAAGCAAGAACAAGGAAAGGACTCATCGACTTACTCTAATAGACCATACTGCTAAATATTTGATTTGAACAGATAGGACACATACATTTCCGATTGGAAAGGCACCAAATATACTGAAGCACAAAACCCCATCTTTATAACCAATGCAAAAGATATGCAAACATCGCTTTGAAGAATTTGAGAGCTCTACAAATGAATCTTGAACATTGTCAGTTAAACCAGCATCTCCGGGTACTAGTTTAGGCATTTGAGGAACTCTTGGACCTGGAGGGAAGAATCAAGTAGTGCGATCTTCAAATGCTAAAGAGTTACCAAAAGCGTTCTATAAACGAATGAATAATTACTTTCTAGTTGGAACATAAAAAAGATGAAAAAAAGATGAGATTAAAGCTAAGGAGTTGGAACATTAAAATGTGCAAATAAAGTGAGTTCATTATAAACAGAAAAGAACAGAGAATGAATAATCTGTTCCCAATAAAATTAACACAAGAAGAGGAAAGATAGACTAGACACATTATCCAACAAAATGTTAATCAAAATTTGTGAAGTGAGGCAAAACGTCATATCATAACTGTACAAAATAACTAATGGGGATATCAGCAACTTGATAGAGGATTTTTTTGGGCTAGTAGGTCATCTAAAGCAAGGGCATATATATCTTGTTGGCAAACTCCAATCCACTCACTGAATCAAAAAAAAATTGTTGTTCAACAATGGAACCTCAAGGTGGATTGGATGCACGGAAGCTTACTCCAGGCAAGGATTGCAAGTGCACTAGAATTTACAACTTAGTCTTAACAGAAACCATCAAAGGATTGGCTCAAGTACCATAGTGCACTTCTCCATATACATAAGATATTTGACAAGCGAAGCATTTAGATGTTTCTGGAGAAAATATCTCCTCTCTAAGGTTTTCCAGTGAGAATAGACAGCAAGAACTACCAAGGCTGGCCATCTAATCCCAAGCTCTTACAAATTTGACTTACCAAAAGATTAAGTCACATAGGATCTTAATATACTTGGATGCAGCTCCCTTTAGCCTCCTAGTCTCTTTGCTTTTCCCAATTCATCCCTCCGTCCCCCTCAACCAAATTGTCACACAAGTATGCAGCGCAGCTGGAGATATATCCTATTCGAAAGCCAAATTACCACCTGCGAGCTTGATTAATCAAAATACTACCACTTGTGAGCTTGATTAATCAAAATGACGTGACAAAATGCCCTTCTGTAATGAGAAGAAGATAAATAAATCTTCAAGAAATACTAAATCTCTCCTTGTAAGGCATACTCAATCGGTAAAAGCATGCTCAATCAGTAAAAGAAGAGGAGCCAGCAGTAAAATTACACTGTGAGATCCACCATCAGAAATCTAAGAAGATCTTTTTAGATGCCTGATCACTTTAGATGATATTCTGCAGGGGCTAAACCTGTGAACTCCAAGTGGGCATCAAGCATTTCTGCATCTGACATATCTAATCTATCTAGGATAAATTGCATCCCCCCAATTCATGTTAATTATTTTCATGGACACTTTAACTGGTGTATAAAGAAGGGCAAAAACCTGGTTGAGAAGTAGAAAAGAATCCATTCCGCATATAAATAAAATCCATTCATTCAACTAATACCAGCTTGGAATTCTTTACTCGCAACAAAGTCATCTCTAGGTTTCCACTCGCATCACCATCATTCACTCTCTGTTTCTGTGTAAAATAGACCAACTCCTTGGTTTGACTTCACATTCTCATTCAGACTTCCTAGCACTTTATACCTCTATATTCATCCAATCCTCTTTCAAACGCAATTCAAGCTAGATTGCTACTTACTGCAATTCCTATGGCAAAAAAGGAAGAGTAGCACATTTAGGAAAAGCTAAAGAAGTAAAACAAGATAACGCCACACACACCAAGCCATCGTTGGAGATATGAACACACTAAATATTAAAAAAAAAAGAAGAACTTTCTCAAGTCGAAGCAATACCCAGGAGAGATTGTCCACAGCCTCTGCCAATTGAAGCGATGAAGCACCCACTTTTGTGTTCTCTGTGACCATCGCCAGTAAATCCTTCTCCGACCTGCCAATCGGAAGAAATCAAGCCAAAACCTCACTGAAACAATCAAATTGACCCGCCCATTAGGAGGTTGCCAAGAAAAAGCCCGAATGAGAGTCAAACCTGAGAACCCAAAGTAGTTTGTTGGAACTGAAGCTGAAACGGCATAAACAACAAAAAGCTAAAGATAATTGTTCAGTATTGAAGTTGGAGGTGTCATCTCTAAAGTGACCAACAGAAGTGAAATCTAGCCTAGGAAATGGCATAAACATCTAGAACTTTCACAAGCATCCTTGCCCAGGATAGTTGTTTATTGAACCAGCCCATTACTTTTCGGCAATACTGATTTGCTGTCAGTCTACCATCAAATCCCTTTATTGAGAAGAACTGCCGTATGAGAAGCAAGAACAAGGAGAGGACTCATTGACTAAATCTGATAGACCATTCAGCTAAATATTTGATTTAAACAGACAGGACACTTATAATATTTCCAATTGGAAAGACACCAAATATACTGAAGCACAAAACCCTGTCTTTATCCCCACTGCAAAGGATATGCAAACATTGCTTTGGAGAATTTGAGAGCTCTACAAATGAATCTTGAACATTGTCAGCTAAATCAGCATCTCCAGGTACCAGTCCAGGCATTCGAGGAACTCTAGGAGCTGGAGGGAAGAATTGAGTAGTGCGATCTTCAAATGCCAAAGGGTTACCAGAAGCATTCCATAAAACAAATGAAAAATTACTTTCCAATTGTAAAATTAAAAGACAAAAAATATGAGAATAAAACTAAGGAGCTAGGCAAATCAACAAGTTGCAGATGACACCAAACATACGCTTTCAAATAATCTTCCATAAACCCATACTAAAGCTGTTGGACTTTGAAATAAGATTCTAAGTTTGAAAATAAGTATTTAAGAACACTACTTAACTGCAAACGAAGCATTATGAAAGGCGTGAGCCATAAGATATCCACTATTTATAATAAAAATCATGAAGGTGTACCAACTTTTAAGTTAAAAGATGCCATACTTTATTCACTTGGGCATCCTCCTCCCAGTTGATACACACCACAGCCGCCATATAGGACTTCAAGCTTTTTAATAGTTTTCCACTCTGCTTAATATTTATACCTTGTTAAAATGATTATACCACAGCGTGCATAATGCTGCAAGCACTAGCATATCAAAATCAGCACATCGCATATCCATAGTTCCATAAAGACAGCTACTTTGGTAGGATAACATTCATTATGTGCAAACGAACTCTCTTCTCAGCAAAATGTAATCCATGAATAATAAACTTGTAGAAATCTCAAAGAAACAGAATTGCAGCAGCCTCAGCCAAGTTCTCAGCCATTCTACTCACGACCAAGAAGATACAGCTTAATAGAACCAAAACCAGTTATTTACAAACTTTACCACCCACAAGCATAATTAAGGCACATATAAATCATATCATTTAAGAGTCACTTAAATAATTACCTTCCTAATTTGACTGAACCGCACATATTTTACCAATAATTGAAAGAATTAATTTTGATGAAAACGAGCATGTCACACATGAATGCTCCTACATGACACCATCCACTTAGACCATAGATTCTCACAGCGAGCTGGACCCCAGTAAACACTATGCTGTAATTTGTCGTTGACAATGAAAAAGTTCCAATTATTGATGACAACATTCGCAGCGAGGTGAAATTTTGTCCTACAAAAGATCGCAATTGAGCAAATCAATTAAATCCAAGTCCTAAAGTATATAAATCTATTGAACGAGTATATCAATTATGTATGATAGGTTATTAAGGTAGTTCACCGTTGATTTCACCGATTAGATATGAGTCAATCAATTTCCTTGATTCATAATTTGACTCATGCATCAAACAATGTAACGTCAAAAACATTCCATGACTTTGATGTAGGACTCACTTTCCATGGCTTTGATGTAGGACCATGAGTCCCACAATAAAGAATAAATATTTAGGCATCATGCAAAACTGCCTAAGCATCACACCTAGTGTTTCTTAAGCATCACACCAAAAATGAATTGCATCACACAATCTACAAAGCAAACACTTGCCAAGTTCAATAAATTATCACTAATGAAAAGTAAAAATTACAACTTTATTTGTAGACTCTCTAAAAGTTCTACTCCTAGTGGAAATAGGAAACCTCTAAACAAGAAACATAATTGGAGTATACGTGAGATCCTACTACTCAAGCTTAAAAAAAAAAGGAAAGGAAACTTACAATTAATTTACATATGTCATGCAATACCAATCTCAAACATTATATCAGAATTTATGATTCCATTAGATGAAATTCATGATCCACAATCCATTGATTCATGACTCATATTACCATGTGACAACTAAGAGTGACCCTAAGTGGTTATCATGTCATATCAAAATTGTGGCTACCTACTTAACACAATTAATCAACGAATATTGTTCCGGGTTCAAAGTTGAAACCATGAAACACAATTTTACTCATTTAATCTATCTAACTAAACAATAGAGCCAACTTGATTGACAACCTGACCTTTACATATGTAATGTCAGTCATGTTAGGATTGGAATGACCAATTCAATTCAATGTAATTAGTTAAATGGGTTATTCATCTCTTGAAATTTGTTGACCCATTTAACAAAAGGGTCATGTTCGAATAGAGTTTTCTAACAATTTTTTTTTTGTTAATATTATCCTTCTCAGATTGACCTATCTAGCAATCCATTGTAAACTTGACATTGACAGACATCACTAAATTATCTAACTAAACAATAGTACCGATTTGATTAACAACTTGAACTATCATGACCTGTTTATATTTAGTTCAGCAAGTTCTCTAATAACAAATCACACATGAATTTTGTTTCCACAATGGTTACAAATTACAATTTGATCACGCCATATACATATAACATTTCATGTAAACCTAGGATTTTGTCAGTTTACGGTTAGTTTCTTTTCAAACTTGTTTCACATTGATGGAGATATGCATATTGTACATATATTGGGTCGGTCATGTTAGGATTGGAATGACCCATTCAATTCAATCTAATTAGTTAAATGGGTTATTCATCTCTGGTAATTTGTTGACCTTTTTAACAAAAGGGTCATGCTCGAATAGAGTTTTCCAATAATTTTTTTCGTTAATCTTATCCTGCTCAGATTGATGTACCTAGCAATCCATTGTTAACTTGACATTGACAGATATGACCAATAAAAATGGATTGCCATCTCTATTAGCATCTGAATGTTCGCTGAGCAAGTTTGTTGTTTGTGTTGCATCATGCGATTTTTTTGAGCAACTCAGAATCTTTCCCACAAGAGATTAGAGAAGAACACGTTCTGATGATAAAGGACTGTTGCAGGAGGAGTTTTTAGTTGAGAAGTAGTGAGGGTAACATTTGAGTAACAACATAGAAAACTTAGTTCAACACCATGCAATAAAATCTTACTGTCTTCAAATCTCAAGACAACAACCTTGCCATTGGGATGCCAGCATAAGGATGTTATAAATTTACCTAGATAGATTAGAATGATCAAGAAGAGCCAGTATTGATGACACGCATTGAAATGTGCAAGAATGTGAATTCATTATAAACAAAAAAGAAAATGCAGAGAGAGAGAGTGGGAGGGAGGGAAGGAGGGAGGGAGGGAGAGAGAGAGAGAGTGAACAATCTGTTCCCAATAAAATTAACAGAAGAAGAGGAAAGATAGAGCCCAATAAAATTAATAGAAAGAGAGGAAAGATAAAGCATGCACATTAACCAACAAAAGGTTGATCAAAATTTGTGAAGTGAAGCAAAATGTCATAACCATACAAAATAACTGAGAGGGATGTCGGTCACTTGATAGAGGATTTCTTTGGGCTAGAGGGTCATACGAAGGGAGGGAATCTATATCTTCTTGGCAGGCTCCAATCCAATAACTGAATCAAAAATATTTTTTTGTTCAACTATGGAACCTCAGAGTGGATTGGATGCATGAAAGCTTACTTCAGTCGAAAATTACAAGTGTACTAGTATTTACAACTTAGTCTTAACAGAAACCATTCAAGGATTGGCTCAAGTAATATAGTGCACTCAAGACATTCTCCATATCCATAAGACGAGATGACAAACGAAGCATTGAGATGTTTCTGGAGAAAAAAATATCCTCTCTGAAGTTTTCTAGTGAGAATAGACAGGAAGAACTACCAAGGCTAGGGCATATTATCCTAAGCTCTTATGAATTTAAATTACCAAATATTAAGCCATATATGATCTTAACATACTTGGATGCAACTCCCTTACCCTCCTAGTCTCTTTGCTTTCTCCAATTCCTCAGTCTGTCCCTCTCGACCAGATTGTCATACAATTACGCAGTGGAGCTTGAGATATATCCAATTCAAAAGTTGAACTCCCACGAGTGAACTTGATTAATCAAAATGCTGTGACGAAATGCCCTTCTGTAATGGGAAGAAAATAAATTAAACTTCAAGCAATACAAAAAGTGAGAAACTTTCCCCCTATAGTCTATGTTTCAGTATCCACTAAATCTCTTTTTGTAGCGCACGCTCAGTCAGTAAAAGAATGCTCAATCAGTAAAAGAAGATGAGTCAAAAGTAAAATTGCATTGTGAGAGTCACCACTAGAAATGTAAGATCTTTTTAGATGCCTGATGACATTTAGATGGTCTTCTGCAGAGGCTAAACTTGCAAACTCCAAGTGGGCAACAAGCATTTTTGCATCGGACATAGCTAGTCTATCTAGCATAAGTGGCATCCCCCCCAATTCATTTTCCTCATTTTCATGGACACTTCAACTGGTGTATGAAGGGCAACAAGATGGCCATACAGGAGTATGGTACGCTTGTGGTCAGTGTAGATGACTGTCGGCTAGGCTATGGAAAAAAATCTCTCCCAAGGCAACAACCTGGTTGAGAATTCAATAAGAATCCATTGCGCCTATGAAAAAAATCCCTTCATTCAACCAATACCAGCTTGGAATTCTTTACTCGCAATTAAGTCATCTCTAGATTTGCACTCGCATCACCTACATTCACTCTTCGTTTCTGTGTAAAAGACCAACTCCTCGGTTCGACGTCACCTTCTCATTCAGGCTACCAAGCACTTTATACCTCTATATTCGTCCAATTCTCTACCGAACGCAATTCAACCTAGATTGGCACTTACAGTGGTTCTTATGGCGAAAAGGGCAGACTAGCACATTTAGGAAAAGCCAAAGAAGTAGAAAGAGATAAGGCCAACGACTAAATGGGGACACACGCCAAGCCATCATTGAAGAAACGAACTTTCTTGACTCGAAGCAATACCCAGGAGAGATTGTCCTCAGCCTCTGCCAATTGAAGCGACGAAGGACCGCCACCTTCGTGTCATCCATGACCATCGCCACGAAATCCTTCTCGGGATTCCACTGCCACTCAGAGGAAATCGAGCAAAAACCTCACCAAACCGAGTCGGAAAACAATCAAATCGACCCACCCGTTAGGAGGTCGCAAAAAGAACGCCCGAACAAGAGCCGAATCTTAGAAGCCAAAGCGGGTCGTCGGAACTCGAAGCCGAAACGGAAGCAAGCGCCGGCGACCCTCCTTCGTCGGTCTCAATTGCTAGAAAGCTCCGCAAGCAACCTGAAAACGCAGTGTACAGAAGTGACAGAGGCAGTTGAAGAGCGAGACGAAGAATGGAAAAGCAAAGGGAGGAAGGAGGTCCAACTGGGCCGGGCCGAGCCGGGATGGGCCGAGCTTTACGACTATAAGGCCTTGTCAAACAACGCCCGAAACTTTCCTTTCGGGGCCATGGAGGCTGAAGGGTCAGACTCATGAGGCATCACATTGATGCGAAAGGGGTTAATTAATTATTGAAACGTGATTTGGAATAAGGAATGTGATCATCTTCATTTGCTTGAATGCCGATTATCACGTTGATGCAAGTGAAAATCCAAAAGCTTCTTTTGACTTGTACCGAACCACCATAAGGCCCAATGTTTTAAGCTATTACATGAACCGATAAAATCCCCGACTTGAAAAGACCAAAAATATTCGGTTCAAGTCATATTGGCTTTGGTATTTTTTAAACCCCTACTAGGTGAGGGTCATCACGCCCTTGGCTATTTGGCTCATGGTATTTTTCTTTAACTAATATGTAAAGGTCAACTTAATCAACGGACAGAGGATAATGAAAGTTTATTGGAGAAAACACCAATATACTTGTATTTTTTTACTATATATATACTAGTAACTACATTCTATGAAATTCCATATGAACTACCTAGGTATAAGAACACTAAAGGTGCCATAATTGTCATACAACATTCACTTGAGTATCACATTGGTGTAAAATTATTCATTTGAGTAACTATTTTGACATTTTGTCATAAGTGGCTTTTTTACTTAATTTTATATCCAACGTGGTTTTCAAAGTCCAGCATTTTGTCCAATACGGCGAGTTTAAAAAATGTATGCATCTCTCTCCTTCTCTCTAACTACTTCCTCTATTGAAACGATAATGTCTCTCTCTAAATGCTTTGTCAAATGATGACATTTCTCTCTCCCGGAAAGCTTCCTCTATGAAAGTCGTAGAGCCCATAGAAGAAAAAGCTTCCTCTCTTGGGCACGTCCTCTGTCTTCTTTGCTCTCTCTCGCTTACTCAATGTCACCTCTCTCACTCAATGGAGACTAAAGGAATGGGAAAAGGGAAAAAATGAAGGCTTGGTGCGCGACGAATCTTGTCAGACTTCATGGCCCCAATAGCAAAAAAGGTTGACTTTTATCTATGTTTCTAATTTGAATTTCATAATATAATCGGGTTTGTGTATAAAAAAAGCTGGGATGCTTGGGAGTTGCATGGAAAGACGATTGTTCTTTCGCAAAGGATATGATCATTCATTCATTCGACGAGCTTGTTTGTTTTATATTTGTTTCCGCTCAATGTCATGGCTACATCATAACATCTGTCAATTGGCTCTGAAAAACCTACTGTCAAATGTGTGTTTTCAGTGCAAGCCTTACCAGGATTTTCAAGACCTCTGCAACTATGATGAAAAACAATTTTGGCGCAGAGGAAAGGAGTTCCATTGTGGGCAAATCATCTCAAAAGAAATTGTTGGGTTCCAATTCGACTATGTTAAATCATAACTTCTGTTTGCCCCGGCTAAATTTCTTCTCGAGGAGGCAATTGGATTGGAGAAGATAATAATTTCCTTAGTGTACTGCAAGAAGGCCATCGAAAAGCGTCACAAAATGTGAAAGTAATAGCCAATTTTCGTTTCAGTGGACTCCATTACAAGCCATGAAAGCATAAGCAAATCACAGGTAGACGGTACTCTCTTGAAAATAGAATTACTTCTCTTTTTGTGCCACTTGTGACAGTGCGAGAAAACAGAGTACGTGGACAATAAGTTGGGTTTAACAAATGATATGATGTTGCTTCATTTTCAGTTTTTCGAGCTTGACATTTCGTTTGGATCAAGCTTTTCCAACTTTCATGAGCAATTTTTCCTCTCATCGTATGTTGTATCATGAGCTCCTTTTGAGCCCCAAGATAGCTACATCGACGTGAGACTCCTTTTTGGCAAGGATAAAGCATTGGTCCCCTTAGTTTACAGTGAATTCTCTTATTGGAGTTGTGCCTTAGTAGTGTATACGTGAAAAATATTAGAGAATCTATCTGGGCTACCACCATCATAAAAGAGTCCCTGAAGCAATCTATCTAATCAATAGCCATGATGGTCTCGATCTATATAGACCAAGGCTAGTTAATTATTTCCCTAGCATATGCCCAAGCGCTTGTATTGGTGTAACATGAAAATTGACATGTCAATGGTGGGACCTACCTTGCCATGAAAGGCATATTCAAATATCTCCCTGTGATAAAAACAAATGCAAAGGAGTTTTGTAACCTCGTACTTTTACCATTTAATACCATGAAATGTCGTTGGTGCATTATAATCTCATAATACTAATGAGAAGTAAAATCCTAAGATGTGTGTGTAAAATTAAGACTGGAGCAAAGTGTGGTGCGCATGACATCGGTGGATAAAGCGGGAGCAGAGCATGATGTCAACGCCTTGACCATTGACAAGAACAAGAAGATTAACAAGTTCCTCAATGAACCCTAAGGATTCTAGCATCATAGCGGTAATCCATCTATATCCTGCGCAGGGGTCTTTTAGGGCTGGAAAATTCAAAGTCGTTCTGCTGTCATATTTAGTTTCCATACACTCTAATTTTCCTCCTCACCAGATATACAAGAGTGAATGCCTTTCTTGCTGTCTCGGTGTTTAATCAATCTTAGTTAGTGCAGGTTCCTATGTTGAGATGAAATTCCATAAGCCCCACGACAAATCCAGCCTATTAGTCTGCCTATGATTTTGATCCCTCCATATAAACAACTAATTTTGATCCAAACTTGAAAGATCCTCATCCTTGAGACCAGCTCTGACGGCAAAAACCGTGCCCGGCACTCGGATACTTCCTTGAGCTGTTTTTCGACACCAACCCATGTTCCAAGATTTTCGATGGATCACGATTTAACACGTTTGAACTCTTAGTGATCGATCGTGGCCCTTCAAAGATCCAGAAGCAAATCCATACCCTAAGACTAATGGCTATGTTAATCTGACATGGCGTTATCCACACATGCTGCTGTGTCGAATTTTTGATGGCCTTAATTAATGAAGCTATGTGGGAAGGAGAAGGTGGTCATGGACGTTCGTCGGCGATCGATGCAGAGTTCGTTCCTGAACATATGTGGAGAAAATTGCAGAAGAGAGAGAGAGAGAGAGATTTTATTAAATTAGTCAAGGCAGACTTATTTGAATTAACGGGGGGCCACGCCAGGTCAGATCAGACTATATTACAAACATAATAGGTACTTCAGGCTTCACGACGAGTCTCCATGGGCTCAGAAGTAGTGGATTAATTATTTCATTGTAATTTGAGAAAAGGAAATACTCTAAAACCCTAAAATATACTCACTATGCTATAATTTAACAAACCTTTTTTTTTTTTTGCATCGCGAAAACCCCTCAACTCAAACTCATAATAGCGTGCCTAATATACCCTCCATCTACCTGTAGAAATCCTAAACTTTATTCGATATGACACCAATACATTAAAAAAAAAGAATTGTTCCATCAATACTACAGACTTAAGTCAACATTACGAAAATTTAGGCCACTATTGTCATTGTGAGCATATTTTTTATTGGCTTTGGTGACAAAAAAAAAATGAGTATTGATTTCGTAACAACTTAATTTAAGATTTTTAGTAACATAAAAGAAGTATGAGTTTTTGACGGCAGAGTGAATGTGATGTAGAATTTTTTGTATCATCAATACATCGCAAAAGTAATGTGATCATTACTCATATGAGTTAACGAAATTGACATCCCACAAATGCAATAATTCACAGCTTGCACAGATGTCAAGATGATGGGACAGCTCGCGCTAGACAGAACGATCCGCCATGACCACTTGAATTAAAGCCTAAACACGTGGTTGCATTGCATGTCTCAAGGAAAGCTTGTGATATGCTAATTGCTCCAACGTATACGGGCTACTCCTTCAATTTTGGTTCGTGCCTTAACTTAATCTATCTAGTAGGCTAAACCCTTCCACATCGCTTTTGAAAAAGCTGAGTTTATCTTTAATATTGTTTAAAGAGAGGCATTGTGAGAAGTGGCACAAAGTGAAACAACCTAAGAAGACCTGCAGTGAGGCTCTCTTGGGTCACGAAGGTACTTTGGTGTGTTTAATTAAAAAGCTGTTTTGATAATTAGGATGACATGTTTATATTTTGTCATTTTCATTTTTGTAGTTTGAGTAAATTGCATCCAACGACACTGCCTTCCTTTCCTTCTCTAAGGATTGCCTCCTCACCTTGATGTTTCAAAAATATGAGATTTTATAACTTTTATAAACATTCAAACTTGACTTTCAAGTTAAAGGGAAAATGAAAATACAAAAGTATAGCTAAATGTGCATGGTAAAATCTGTTTGGAACCAAATAAAAGGATTCTAAAACTTCCCATTAGACTTTTGGCTTTGTCCCTGCTAAAATCCTTCCACTAATTACATATATCTGCAAATTGGGGATTTTAGAACTTTTGAGTTATTGGATATAATATAACTAGTGAATTTTGTCTGTGAGCAATCTCAGTCAATTATCAAATCAATTGACTTTCACTTCCATCTCCCTTTAGACATCCTGAAATTGGTGAAGAAAAAATTTCCTTTCTAGGTGCAGTTGACTTGGATCAATAATAAAAAAATGCAAGAAGTAAAATAAGAAATCTTCTTTGCCAGTGCAATTTGTGCTATGCATATACAAGACAAAGAAAAGAAAATCCAAGACTAATTCTATCATAATGTGAGCAGTGGAACCAATGATGATGTTTTCGAATGAGAACATGAACATTTTTAGATCCTCAATATGGATTGATTGCAGTGTCATTGGTTTGTCCAATGAGGTGAATTCCAACAAGACACAAGAGATCATTCAAGTATCTAGCAATTTGTTTCCATCATTTGGAGCTTCACGTTAAAAATTGAAAATCTTCACTACAACCAAGTAAGACATTTTGCAGCAGCATAACGAATCGCACTTATAAAGCACTTTTTTCTTTGTTCAACGTGTAAATCACCATGTCACCAAAACAGCACAAGCAATTGTATACTAATAGTCAGAGAGTACCTCTAAAAAATAATACAATTAGTATTGCTTACATCTGGCTTCTAAGGATCTTTAAAAGACACATAATACCTTCCAAAACAACGACTGTAGCACCAATATAAAAAACTTCAGATCCTGGGTGCTACTTTTAATAACTCCTTGTTTCTACTTATGCTCGTTACGCTGAATGCATTTTGAAATCAATTAAGCATTCTTAGAATCTCTTGGGAGGCATACAAGTTGCTCGTAGAATTCAAGCAATTTTTCAGGATTAATTAGCCTTTTTCTCCTTTCATGTCTTTTAGCTTTGAGGACCAACTTTTTTAACATCGCACAACAAATACATTACTGCATAAAGCACATAATTTAGCTCTAGACAATCAGCATCTAACCCATCAATCTCAACCCTCTTTAGCTGTCGAACCATACCCACAAACAACTTCTAACGGCAATATTCCTCTGCAATAACATTTCCAAACCCTGACTCATTCTTGATCTGCAAATTGATAGCAAACCTAAGTTTCTTTATTTGGAACTTGATGGTAGTAGCTTCCCATCACCAATTTCGTGACATGATGCTTAACAAGATCGCCATGAGCCCTTAACTTGATGAGCATATAAGTAGTCATCTTGAAATTTACTTCGGCCTCAACCAAAGAAGATATTTAATTTGGTATGAACTCTCCCTTAAAAGAATCGCCTAATGGGCACAATTTGAGAAGATGAGCTGCCAAAGTTTTCAAGATTGAACCTTGACAATGAGAATCAATCACCAACTCTCTCAAACCTCTTGACTCAATTATGATATTATTGAAAATTTTGCAATATTTCAACTCTAGGAATTCTAGAACAGGGTTGCCACTCGAAACTCTAATCATCGCATCATCCTTCAATGCATTTTCAATTCGTAATGTCTTCAGTGAACACAAATTTATGGTACCCGATGTTGAAAAACAGCATCGGGATGAGCAAAACTCACCAATGTAGTGCCCGGAACAAGATTTGTGGCAACGCACGATAGTTATTCCAATTCTATTTCATTTAGTTATTTAGTTTAGCTTTAAGCAATTTTTTTATTATCAGAGCAATAACAATTTCATCCATCCAACATGTGTTGTCTTAAGCTTCAAGAGATGAAAAATGATTTGAGGTGTGAAACAAAGAAGTCATCGAGACAATGCACATAAATTCAATGGTCTAAACTAAACTTCACATGTTTATATGGTAAAAAGGCTATAACGGTTAACGGACAAGATCTTTCCATATGGAATGAGATGGAAATCCATGGTTGATGGTTCGTTGCATGTGATGGAGACATGTGGGCATTATTTATTTGCCACCTCATTAGGCCCATTAAACGGGTGAATTGGATTGGGTTGAGCTTGGATTAGATAAAAAATAATTTGACCCAAATTGATCAATTTAACGCATTTTGACCAAATTATATGTGATGCAAATCGAGCGACCCGTACTTGATTGGCGTTGGGATCCATTTCAAGTGCTCTCTCTCTCTCTCTCTCTCTCTCTCTCTCTCTCTCTCTCTCTCTCTCTCTCTCTCTCTCTCTCTCTCTCTCTCTCTCTCTCTGGCTCCGACGATCAGGCAAGCTCGCCTCGCCATTGCTGGGTGAGGGCGAGCTGGCCCGGCCACTAATTGGGCGAGCCCCTACCGGATCTCTCTCTCTCTCTCTCTCTCTCTCTCTCTCTCTCTCTCTCTCTCTCTCTCTCTTCGACAATCAGGCAAGCTCGCCTCATCGTTGCTAAGTAAGGGCAAGCTGGCCTGGCCACTAATGGGGCAAGCCTCTGCCGGATCTGGCGAGGGCTCACCTCGCTGTCACTTGGCGAGCTATTTGCCCAGCCACTAGTAAGGCAAGCCCTCGCTAGATTCGATGAGGGGGGCCTCATCGTCAATGGGTCTAGTGAGGTGAGCGCTTCGTTGGGTGAGTTATTCACCTAGGCACTGGTGAGGTGAGCTCTTGCCAGATCCAGCAAGGGCTTGCCTCACTAGTGGCGGCCGGGCGACCTCGCCTTCTCCCAGCGACGATGATGTGAGCCCTTGCCTGATTCGGTGGGGGCTCGTCCAGCGATGACCAGCTCAATCCGGCGACCGGCCAAACAAAGGAAGAAGGAGGGAGGAGGGGGGGTGGGGAAGAGAAAAAAATCCAAAAAAAAAAAAAATTCAAAAAACATTATTAAAAAAATTGTCGCTGGTGCCAACCGGAGGCCACATCAGCGTCGGCTGGCCAATTTTGATCGAAAGGAATGAGCTAGCACGATTATAAAAGATTTCTAACTCAATTAGCAAAAAAAAAAAAAAAGCCACAATTACAGTAGGTTTATGATTCTTTTGGTAATTTTCCCGTTTATCAACTACTGACATTTATGATAGGAATTTTCTAGAACATGCTACGTTTGTCGTGTCGTCTGTCCTTGGGAATATTCTAGAAGTCTCTAGAAACTCTAGGAGACTTGGTCAATCTTTTTCAGTCGTACTCAGTCCTTTGTTCCTTTGTGTATATTTTGAATATACACAAAATATGTGCAACTTTTGCTAGTAACAATAGCTAAATAGAAGGAATTCTTTAATGCACAAAATATTTTGAATATACACAAAATATGTGCAACTTTTGCTAGTAACAATAGCTAAATAGAAGGAATTCTTTAATGCACAATCTCATCTAAAAGTGTGCATATATGAAATAAGAAAATGTAAATTATGCCAAATGGAAATAAAATTTGTTCTCTTTCTATGCCACTTTAGATGGTGCATGAAAACCAAGTATGTTGACGCTATAAGTCGGGTCTAACAAATGCTTTGACATGGCTTCATTTTGAGTTTTTTAAGTTTGATTTTTTTTTAAATTACTTATTTCTTGTGTAATAAATGAACTCTATTATAATCGGGTCTAGGTAGGCTCAAGAGGGGTGGGCTTACGTATAAATGAGCTCAAGCTCCAGAAAAAAAATTAATTAATTACCCGAGTCAGCCTGATATGTGATACCACATCCAAACGCTCTATTTACTAAGCAGTAGACATAAATAGGTGGTGAAACTTGCAAAATTCTACCCGAAAAGTTAAGCATAAATGACTTCTCAGAGATAATTCCTGAGCAAAAACCACATTCATGATCAAGTTTGGCATCTCATGAGGTTAGGAATAGCATAATCACATCTTAAATTACATACACGTTCCCTTTTCTTTTCTTTTTCAAACTGGCTGACAAATGTGGCACCAGAGAAGATTGTTCTCGCCTCCCAATCATGCCAAGTACAGACTGCGATGCATGTCGCACGTCTCTATTTTGACGCCGACTCCACTGTTCTACTAAAAAAAGGTTGCCGAGTTTGTGCATCAAATTCTATCCAAATTGGAATTGTATCGAAGGTCGGAAGCCAAAATAGGTAGGAGACGTGTTAGAAAGCGTCGTGGGGGAGCTACGTGGAGAGGACTGATCGCTCGGCCCCGGCTGCCAACTAATACGTTCCATGCCATTTAGTTTCCCCTTTTCTAGGACTACCTATTGATTTGTTTTTTTGGAATGTGGAGTTATTATTATCGCATGGCATAAGCACCATGGGGTGGCTCTATTAACTTTTTTTCTCCATATAAATGTACTTAAAATGAAAATACACCTAACTGAACTATTAAAGTGGCTTTTAGAAAATAAGAGGGATAGTGAAATAATTTCATACAGAAAGGGGAATGTTCTTACAAAAAAAACCAAAGGTTTAAATATTGCCAACTCTATCGACATAGATTTAGATAATATTTAGGTACTGGAAATTTTGTAATGACCTGAGCCCCAATGTATAATATTGTCCGTTTTGGACACTGAGTTCTCACGGCTTTAAAACGCGTCACACAGATTAGAGGGACCTAAATCTTATAAACTAGCCCAGGACTGCCCTTAAGCGATGTGGGACAGGAGACGTGCCCCCACGCTTGGGCCGTCACAAATTTAACTATCCATATTACAATTAGGGTAATAAAAATAGTTTGAACAATAGCTTTTCAACTTAATTGCAATGTAGAGGAATCACATCGCGTCCATGAATGCAATGAAACTCTTGAACATTTGGATACCGTTGGTGGGTAGAGAGAACAATTTATGTGGATTAGAGCTTCGAGTGGAACGCCATCGTTTAGACAAGACAATGGTTTTGACCGTGTCTTTTGTGGCCAAGAGGGAGAAGATATGAAGGATGATGGCACCGGGCAATTGACTGATGTAATCCACTGAGCTTCGGGTTTCATCCCGACCGGAAGGACGAGGTGATCGTGGACGGGGATGTTTTCCAGTTGGATTGGTAGACAATTCGATCCGGGCCTTGTATGGAGGATTCTTCAAGCCATTTGCCTGTAGCCCCCGATGGCGATGGAGCCAAAAATTAGGCCTTATTCGCATTTTTCCCAAAGCTTTAATCCGAACAGAGACTAGACCCACAAACTCTTCTTATTTATCTTCAAAATTCAAAAAAGAAAGATATCTAACCTTTGGATAAAAATGGAAATAAATTTAGATAGTTTCAGATAATAATTCTCAAGAGCCTATGAAAATTATTACTAACAGAGAGCAACTATCATATCCTTTTCTTTTTGGTAATTTTCCTTTTTCACAATATTTGTACTTATTCCTTTTCTTGTTTTGGATTATTGTGGCCGTGGCATGAGCCCACACGAGGGCCATGTTAATGTACCTGCCACACCTATTATTCTTAAATTTAAAATACTCCAAAAGAAAGTATCATGATGCTTTTTCAAAAATAAGAGAGTCGTTGAAGTAATGTTTTCACAAATAAGTCATATATTTATTAATTATTCAAGTATTTTAATGCGGCGGATTCTATCAACATAAACTTAGAGCTAAAATAAGCTATAAAAATATATATAATAAATGAAATATATTCAAATCACTTAATTTTTTTTTTTGGCAAAAAGTTCTAAAAGAATTCACTCAACCTTCTTCATAGCGGACTTCAACTTTTGCAAGCCATCGAAGGCAATTGTTCCGCTCTTTTGTTTCTTTTACTTTTCCCTCTTTAGTACTTTTCCGTAAATTTATTTTATTTTTCAAGCTATTGTGGCTGTGACATGAACACCACATGTTAGTCCCCTTAACTTTGTTGTCATATCAATATTTTCCAAATCAAAAAAATTTAAAACATATTATCTTCCAGAATAAGAGGGATATTGAAGAATTTTTTTTTTCAAAAATAAGTTGTGAAATTACAAATTATGGAAGCATTTTAATATAGCAACTTCTATCTATAGATTTAACCTAACAGTATAAATGTCATTATAATTAGAGTATAAAAAGTTGAAGAATTATTAAGATATGTTTAAATGCTAAGAAAGAGTAATTTTTAACAAATCATGAAAAAATGTGACTCGTCTGACATAGTTGGTCAAGAATTTTTGTATTTTATGACCATTGTGCAAAGAGGGTAACTATCTCTACCCTTTTCATTTTGATTAATTTCTCTTTGTAATTTTTTCAATTTATTTTTATATATTAGAGCTAGTTTATCCTCTTTAGTTTTTTTTTTTTATAATCTCTTTGGCAACGGCTGAATACTATCGTTACTTTTTTTCTTTCTAATGGTTTACCCTTCCTAGTACTTTAGCCCAGGTTCACATATCAAGCCCAAGCTTATTTAAATATAGCCTCAAGTCCACCACAATTACAATAAGCCCAAAGGCACCAAAGCCCGCCCAAAAAACCTAATTCTCCGTTTTTGTTCTCTCTTCCTACGCCCGGTCTGCATCACCAGGAAGAACAGAAAATGGACTTTGCAAGTCCGAAGCTCGCCAAACCAGAATATCGGTAAACAAAGCGATAAAATGAAGGCGCACGAAGTGGAAGATAGCTGTAGGGATCCATCAAAACGCATCTGACGAGCGACGGGCACCGACGATGGACTGAAAACCAAAAGCAATCACACGAAGTTCATTTAGGCATTTCGTCAAACATGTGGTAGGCACCGTCCGGGAAGGAAAAACCGAACCGATTAAGGCCCAAGTTTGCAACGACGTTCGGCACGGACAGTAAATGGACACGTCATGGAGACCGGGGGAGGCTCACTGATGCTCGAAATCGAGCACAGGCGTGCACCAATGAGTCGTGGCCTCGGTTGGTCGAGACAAGGACCAATGGGGTACTAAAAGGGGTGCTGGCGGGGGGTCCCTACCAAGCTCGGTGGCAGCGGACGGCGGACGAGCATAATAGATCGGGCTATGTCCGCTCGCCTTGCACACCTGAAATCGGACTGGCGCAAGGTCAACCCGGCCTCTTTTTCCTTTTCCCCTTCCCGCGCCTGGGGCAATCCATTTTTCCCTCTTCCCCCGCATGGGCCAGCCCCTTTCTTTTTTTATCTTTTTCCCTTCCCCGGCCTAGCCCTCTTTTTTTCCTTCCCCTTTCCTCCCCGTCCTTTGGGATTTGCCACAACAACACGGAACAGAGGTCGGTGGCAAAGCAAGGCAAACGGAGCAGCCCAATTGAAGTTGGTCATCAGGACTAGGCCGGCAAGGTAGCTAGCAATGGCAAAGGGCGAGAGAGTCTTTCGGCGACTCGACTACACCTCAGCCATGTCTAACGACCACCAGCCAAGGCCTTGAGTTCGTGCTTTCTCCCTTTCTCGGCAATCTTCATTTGTGCCTTTGTCGCAACCTTCCCTCGACACGCATCATCTAGGATTCAATTAATATTATTAAGTCTAAACTTAACTTGGGCTCTCCCAAAATTATAGCAATTTGCAACTTAGGTTCAAATTTTTAACATACAAATGACTTACAATAAGGAGTCATTACTAATTAGTTTATGATTAATCGATTAGAAAATCAAGTAAAATAATAGTGATTTACTTAACTCCTGCGAATAGCGGAATTTGGGTAAGGGAACTTAGTTATATTAGATTTTTCTAACGCTCTTTAAATACCATTCATTTTATCAAAAAAATAAAATAAAATTAGTAAGCAGCTTGGATATATTTTATTATTTCTAATATATGAGGTAATCATGCGGGATTTTGGTGAGAGCCTATTGTCCCTTGCCTCTAGTTGGTGAGGGTTGCCACACATCAAAGACCCTGCCAACCATGGCCAACACCTCACTTGTGATGGGGTAGTGTCCACAAGACAGGAGAGTTGGCCTAGCCTTCGTACCTAGTTTATTTATTTTGTTTAGTTTTATCCTTTTTCTTCTTTGAGTTTGTGTTTTTATAGAAAAAAAAAACATAATAAGGAAAAAAGATAGAAAAAGGGACAGAAAATAAAAAGAATTTAAATGATAGAAGTGCTCTTGATCATCCAATGAGTTCGGATCATTTTTTTAGACTGACATGATCACTCTAAGCCCTTATTTTAAATAAGGTCAACTCCATATTCTTATTTGAAAAAAATGAGGCATTGCATGTCTTTATTTTAAATAAATTTCATATCAGGCATTTATTTAAAAAAATGATGACACTTCATGCCCTTATTTAAAAATTTCCCTAGATTTCATAATAAAAAGCTGCAATAATTCTTGACTAATTTATAATCACCAGAAGTTATGATATAGTTCTACTAATTATTGTTTATGATTGCAAGTAAATAGTAAGTGACATATCAAATTTATAATTTGAAGAATCGATATTATGATTTCAGGATTTAATCTTCATAAAATTAAAATTGATTTAAAGAAGTTTCAAACTTGCGGATGTTATTCTTAAATTGTTTGGTGAATCGATTAAAATAATCTTTTTTGTAGTTATAATTTTAGTTTATTTTAGTATATCCCTGCTATTTCATTTTGCAAACCAAAGGCCCAGGGTTCGCTTTCTCCCTAATTGAAAAATCGGGAAGAGCCGACACAGACAAAATTAGAATTTATTATCCTAAATGTTTGATGAACATGCATTTGTTAAGGAAAAAAATAAAAGAAAATTCCGACCAAGTTAGCATAACACGTAAGTCAATTACTTAATTTACCTTTTTCTCACAGCATAAATTTTAATTGTAGTCCTCCACCTCTTTTCTCACATCGAAATCTTCTAATTTGTTTTTGCAATCAAATTCTTTATTTAGTCATGCATGATAAAGAACTGGAAAGAGAAAAGTTTCGATAAAAAAAATTTCAGCGACAAAATAGGAAAAATATATAAAAAAAGAAAAATTGAAGGATAAGGCAGTGTGTTTAAAAAAGGATAGGAAATCGGATCGAATAAAAAAAAGATAAGATTCCAAATTGCATCGATAACTAATTGATTGCTCGTGTAGAACAAAATGAAAACGAAATGTCCTTGGAAACCTCAAGGGAACATCAGCAGAAACCCTAGAATTTCAAATCCATGGCGACGCACTCCGTCCACCAGAAATCCTCCGGCGACCGTCCTATTCGCACCGAAGGAAACCGACCTCCTCCTCCTTTGAGCCCTGGGGATCTAATCAGCGCCTTGCCGGACGCCGTGATCCACCACATCTTCTCGTTTCTGTCCCTCAAAGACGTCGTCAAGACCAGCGTCCTCTCCAAGAGCTGGCGGTGCACTTGGACGTCCACCGCCCACCTCGCATTCAATGGAGTCTGGCCTCGCAATCACGACGCCTCCTCCTTCGACTTCCCGTCCCTCGTCGACAGCGTCCTGAGGCAGTGCACCTCACCCACGGTGAAGAAATTCCACGTCACCGACTTACAGTACGATGAGGCCGACCGCCCCAAGGTTGACCGCTGGCTCCACTTTGCAGCGGGGCGTCGGGTGGAGGATCTCTGCCTGTCTCTCATCACCGAGAGGTGGTTTATGTATATTCTGCCACCGTCCTTGTATTGCTGGAGCTGGTTGGTGCGCCTCGAAGTCAGTTTGTGCCGTTTCTCGTGGGACCTGACTGTCAGCTGGCCTTGTCTTAAGGTCTTGTCTATGGAATATGCGAAGTTGAGTGATGATTTCCTCCGGCAAATCTTGAGGGGAAGTCCTGTTTTAGAGTCCCTCGAGCTGCGGCAGTGTTGGCACATAAAGAACGTTATAATAGATTCAACAAGTGTGAAAGACTTGCTACTCATTGGTGCCGATAACTTTCTGGTGGAGAAAATTTGGGCCCCGCATTTGCTGTCATTGCGTGTATCAGGGATGTGGAAGCGCCGTATATTCACACTTGATGATGTATCTTCTTTGGTTAAAGCTGACTTAGTTTTTTCCATTCGAACTTTTTTGCCGGGTGATAAGAGCATGTGTTATGACGTCATGAAAGAACTTTTTGAGAAGGTGCACAGAGTTCCTATTATCACCATTGGTGGCTGGTGTTTGAAGGTACAAGCTCAATAATTTTACCACATGCTCGGGTTGGGTTGAATGGTGTTTGTAGTGTTTGGCAATGTTTGTTGCCCGGGCCAAGTAACCTCGACTTTTTGTGGCATTCTAGTATTTCATCACGGGAATCATAGACAAATATAGGATGATGTCTATTGTTGACCTGGGAGCTCGTTCCCTCCTATTAATTTCCAATAAATGGATCTAGGATGACTCAAATTTTGGGACAATGAATGTTCACTAGATAGGATATCAATGCAACGATCTTAGACGCATGATTTTCACAAGAAAAATACATTAAGAGATTATAGGAATAAGGGACCTAGTCACCATAGGTTCAAAGGACCGGTCATACTATCTCATCACTATAGGCTGTTGTTCCATAATCATCTCATATAATGGCAATGGATAGATGGATAGAGTCACTTGGAAATAATGAGGTTGTTTTTTCATGTGACCAACTACTAGAATTTTCAAATCCTTCAAAGATTACAAGTTTATACCAGAAGCATATGTAAATAGTCTTAAACAAATTATCTTTTTCATTTCTGCCTGTAGTATCCTTATTGGTTTTTTCTTGATTGGGAGACAAGGTCAATGGATAACATATTTGGATGGAATGTAGTTTGGTTATTCTTTATTAATTTTAGACAGGAAAAACTATTAATGAAATTTTCTTTGTTGCTTGCTCAATGTGCTTAGGTTCTGTCCCTCTTCGAGATGAAAGGAGTGCCATCTCCATTGTCAAAATGTCAGAATCTAACACTACACACACCAATTACTCAAAGGGACCTTCCTGGGATAGCATACATGCTGGGAAGTTCAGAGTTCCTGGAAAGATTAACCATACACCTGAATGGCTTACATGTATTCAAGGTTTGTTCCTTTGCTATACTATCTTCAGTTCGCTTCTTGTGTTGGCTTCCATTTTCAATGAATGTTTGAATAGTGAGTTAAAACTTTAGAAGTACATAAAGATTATCAATCTCAAACTCTTACTTGTTACCGTAATTGAAATTTGCTTGTAACTTGGTCAGTCTACTCAACATTTGTGCATGGCCACTTTAAGCTGTTTTAGTTCATGTCCTAAAATAAATGTAGCATTATACTGGAGGTTATTTTGCTGCCATGCAGCGTTGGGATCTTGAACTTATACTTGAATGATGAGCATCTAGAAAGAGAGATATTTTATTGTGTGGGCGCATTTAAGAGTTCAAATTCATTAACACTCAAAATAAAGTAAAACTAACTAGCTTTTGTGGTGGACAAATGAAAGTTTTTTTTGTTTGTTTTGAAACTTCAGTGAGGCAGTAAGTTTCTAAAATGGGGTATCTTTGTGCAGTATATGCTTGACAAAGAATGGAAAGACCATTTTAACTATGATGAAGAAGATTTTTTATTTTCACGGAAGGGGAATTTTCAATGTTTGGAGAAACATCTCAAGAGCATTGAGATCATCGGTTTCAAAGCTAATAGTTTTGGATCGAAACATCTACATGCCCTTATTAAGTTTCTTCTTGGGGATACACTTGTGCTGGAGAAGATGATTATCAAGGCTGATTTGCACTCACGAAAGGGACAGAAAAATCATCAAGCTGCTGTTCTTTCGAAACTATTTGGTGTCAGCCGAAATGTGCTCAGCTATCAAAGAGCTTCCAAAAATGCTGAAGTTATCTTCGATTATCCTTTCTAATTGGCGTCCTTGGTGGATTCTTGTTAATCACATGCCAATGCTACGTTGCTCTAGGCACTACATTGCTCATTCTTGTTCACACTCTTTTGACAGTAAAATTACATGAGCTATGACAATATTAGTTTAGTTGTAAATATGAACCTCTTAAGGAAAGAGGTTAATGGTAGTGTCTTGAATTATCGACATATGAAAGGTTGTTTTGGTTACGATATTGCTCAGCCTTCTCTTCTTCTACAGGAAAAATAGAAAACTTAGAGGTATCATATTTCTGCAACTTTGAAAGATTAAGCAAATCCTGACTATAATGATCTGCATTTTGAAATCTTCGCGTATCTACTTGTTACTGCGTAGACAGCATTAGAGGTATCATATTTCAGCACGACCCCTTGTTTCCAAGTGAAGCGACTACTTGCACTATTCAAAAACTTATGAGCTCCTTCACTCGTGTTTGATTCAAATAACACAAACTTCAAGTACTTGTCTGTCTAAATGAAATTAAAACTCAAATTTTAACATAACCTTTTTTTCTGTGGTCTAATTGGGTTTGAGGTGATTTTTTCCCAACAAAAAGGTTTGCGGATGGAACTAGACCACATTTCACGATTCGATTTAGTTTAACTTTTTGAAAACCAAAACAAACTGGGAAATCCAACGACAGGACATGCTACATTTTTCAGTTTTTATTATATGTCATTAGATTTGAAATGGCTTAGATTTTTAAATCCAAAGTAGCTGGATTTTAATTATTAATTATCAATAACTATGTGTCTATGAGGATCTTTTTTTTTTTTTTTTAAATGAGAATACTGACTTTTTGTTCGAGCAATGCCATCTTTGGTGAACTTGTAGGTTCGTGATCAGCAATGAAGAGTGCATAAAAAGAAATTAATATTTTACCAATCAGTTTCGGCTCAATTTGAAACATAACTTGCTTTCACTTTAGTAAAATTTGGGTCAAAGCAAGCATGCATGTCAATGGGTAGATTCAAGGGTAAGAACCTAACATCCCCTACTAGTCCTTATGTAACCCTTGAAGCCTTTAATTTAGTTTCATGCCAATATTATGATTAGTTTTTCCATAATTTAATGAAGTGCGTGCTAGGTACATAAGCAACCATACTTGGATTAAGTTATCAAATATTAAATTACTCAATTAAATGAAAGTTATATTATAAGATAAATCAATTATTCAACTTAAATAATCTAGATGTTAATTACCATAATTAATTAATGCGATTTTAATTATACTTGATCAATAATAAATTTATTGCACAGACTATTAACAATTCATGATTTGTATGGTTGCACATTAATTTTTTTTGATAGCTTGACTAACTTATATGCACCAGAAATAATTATATAGTTCTATTAATTACTGTTTATGATTATCATTAGGTGTGAGTAAACTGTAAGTTACATATCAAATTTATAATGAAAGAAACGATAATATGATATTAAGATTTAATTATTATGTAATTAAAACTGATTAAAAATAGTTTCAAGCTTGTGGATGTTATTTTTAGATTATCCTATTAATTGAATAAAAAGAATCTTTTCTGTGCTTATTCTAATTTAGTTTATTTTCATGAGATTATTATTTATTCCCCTGCTATTTTATTTCGCAAATCAAAATGCTTGATAAAGAACCTGGAAGAGAACAAAGTTCGATAAAGAATTGTGACTTTTTAGGATTGGTTTTGTTTAGAATAAAAATATTTCTTTTGATAAAAAAATAGGAAATCGGATCTAATAGGAAAAAAGATAGATTCCAAACTGTGACTTTTTAGGATTGTGACTTTTTAGGATTGGTTTTGTTTTGAATAAAAATATTTCTTTTAATTAAAAAATAGGAAATCGGATCAAATAAGAAAAAAGATAGATTCCAAATCGAGTCGATACCTAATTGATTGCTTGCATAGAAAGTAAAGGAAAAAGAAATTGGAAAAATCCATGGAAACCTGGGGCAACATCAGCAGAAACCCTAGAATTTCAATCCATGGCGGGGCCCTACGTCCACGGCGCTGCCCACCGCAAATCCTCCTTCGGAGACCGTCCGAATTGCGCCGGGGGAAACCGGCCTTCTCTTCCTTTGTTGCCAGATGACGTGATCCACAACATCTTCTCCTCTTCTCCTTTCTGCCCATCGAAGACGCCGTCAGGACTAGCGACGCCTGCTCCCTCGACTTCCCGTCCCTCGTCGGCAGCGTCCTGAGCCAGTGCACCTTGCCCACGGTGAAGAAGTTGCACGTCACCAGCTTCAAGTATCGCCACTGCTACCACCCCAAGCTCGATCTCTGGCTCCACTTCGCACTGGGGCGCCGAGTGGAGGATCTTCGGTTGTGGCTGATCATTGACGGTGCATGCATAATTAATTCGGCAAATATAGGATGATGCGTAACTCACTAGATCTGGGCAAGGCTCAGCCTCACCGATGGTTGGGTGAGCTTACTTGGCCATCAGCGAGGCCAGCCTCGCCTTGGCCTAGATATATTAGTAGTGTTAACCATATATTGTATTAGTGCTAATTTGGTGATTTGGTTCCTTTAATGGAACAATTTTATCACCACTTTTTAATTGTCATAGACAGAGAAGGTACCCTATGTAAAGGTGATTAATGTGTGATCTAGGAGAATGAAAAAGTATGAAATTTAGCATTTCCTTTTTCTCTTTTCCTGCCTTTTCTCCTTCTTCTTCTTCTTCTTCTTCTTCCTATGTCGTATCAAATTCAGTATGGCCTCAACATGACATGTTTATCTTTAGTGACATATCATTAAAAAGCCCAAATATGACGAGCTTATTAAATGCCTTACTATGATTAACAAATTTAAGATATTAATTCCACGTACACGCACAAAAATGTGATTACAAGTTTTGTCAATGTGTCTAAGATGTATCTAAACATGTGGTGCCCCCCTCCACGTGAATGTTAACTTGTTTAATTAAACAGGTCTACGAAAGTGATAAAAGCTTTGAAAGGTTCAATTCGTGACCGCATGTTTACTTCATGTGTTTAAACATGATTGCCTTCATGACATAGTATTGATTAAACTAACCGCGCGCTTGCCTTGGTGCCATGTAAATGCATTACGTCAAAAATTGCCAGCCTTAGTTGGAGGTGACGCGACTATAAAGTATGGTCGGAGGCAGGGAGGGCTGAGTGGCAAGTGCGGCGACCTCTCGGTGGAGTCAACAGTGGAAAGAGAGTTGGGAACATAGGTGGAGAAAAAGAAATATTGATATTAGTGTGTTGATGAACTTACATTTGCATTTTACGTGGAGAAAAAGAACTGTTGATATTTTTCTCTACGCTCAAGTTTAATTTGGTCCTCCCAATTTTATTTTCACAATGGGGGGCCTTATGACTGTCGTTGTCCTTCGCCCTGGAGTTGCTTACCGATAGAAAACCTAGAATCTCATCAATTCCATGGCGGAGACCTCCAAGCGCCGAAGGATTTTGCTCAGCCCAGAATCCTCCGGCGACTGACCTCCTCCTTCTCCTCCGAGCCCTAGGGATCTCATCAGCGTTTACCAGACCACGCGATCCGCGACATCTTCTCGTATCTGCCCACCGAAGATGTTGTGAGGACCAGCGTCCTCTCCAAGCGGTGGCAATACGGATGGAGGACCGTCACCACCAACCTCGTATTTAATAGAGTCCGACCTCACCATCATAAAGCCCGCTCCTTGGACTTCCTGTGCATCGTCGACAGCGTCCTGAGCCAGCACACCTCGACCTCGGCGTTGAAGAAATTCCACGTCAATGGCTTTTGTTACGATGAGGCGATAGCCCCAAGCTCGAGGAGTGGCTCCGCTTTGCAGAGCAGCGCCACGTGGAGGATCTCCGTCTGGAGCTGGGCTGTCCATGTATATACTGCCGCAGTTCTTGTTTTGCTTGAATAGCTTGGTGGCAAGGACCATCATCACCAACCTCGTTTTTAACAGAGTCCGGCCTCACCATCACAGAGCCCGCTCCTTGGACTTCCTGTGCATCGTCGACAGCGTCCTGAGCCAGCACACCTCAACCTTTCCACGTCAATGGCTTTTGTTACAATGAGGCCGATAGCCCCAAGCTCGAGGAGTGGCTCCGCTTTGCAGCGCGGAGCAGCGCCACGTGGAGGATCTTCGCCTGGAGCTGGATACCAGTTTGCTGTTCATGCAGTTCTTGTTTTGCTTGAGTAGTTTGTGTGCCTGCAAGTCAGTCAGTGCTGTTTCTCGTTGGGTGCGACTGATATTAATTGGCCTCGTCGTCTTAAGGTCTATCGATGTCAAATGTGAACTTGAGCGGTGATATCTTGGCGAGTATTTTGAGGGGAAGTCCTGTTTAGAGTCCTTGAGTTGGGTCGGTGCGTGATTGAACAACGTTATTATAGATTCAACAACAAGTGTCAAACACTTGTTCCTCAGCATCACCAATTTCTTTGACCTACGGAGGATTAAGGCTCCGCATTTGCCGAGGATGCATGTAGCAGGGACGTGCTCTTGTTCTGAGGGAGCAGTATCACTTGAGGATATATCGTCTTTGGTTGAAGCCGACTTAAACTTTGAAATTCTACCTCGTGTGCATGGTGACAATAGGATGGCCTGCAACCCGTTGAAGGAACTTCTTGAGAAGCATAGGATGGCCTGCGACCTGTTGAAGGAACTTCTTGAGAAGCTGCGCAGAGTTCCTACAATTGCCATTGGTGATTGGTGTTTGCAGGTACAAGCTCAATATTTTTACCATTTATGAGACGTACTCGTGTTGAATGGTTTCCGTGTTTAGCACCATTTAGTGCTGTATGTTTCCCCAGTTGAGTGACCTGTGGCGTTTTAGTCTTTCATCAATGGTAATCATTATGGACTCGTGTAATTAGTTATTGGCAGATAGGATGATTCGTAACTCTGTGGTCTGAGTTACAACATAAGACAATATTGTGAGCCTTGGAGCTTCTTCCCTATGTTTAATCTTTGATAAATGGATCGCACAATTTTTGGGACAGTGAATGCCACTAGATATTGCTTATTATTGTGGATGCTACTGAGGGCACTGTTCTTAGACGCCTCAATTATCAAACAAAAAGTTTAAATTTCAATCTTTCAGTTTATAGAGAAAGTAATTATTTGCAAATATAACAAAGATTAGTGGACTTAGTCATCTTAGATCGACAGAACCGGGTCATGCTTTCACATCAACTTGTTTTTCCATAATCATCTTACAAAGTACTCTTACAATATTTTACGATGGCAATGGATAGATTAACTTGGAAAGTTCAGTCAATAATGAGGTCTGCTGTCTAGTGTGACCAACTATCGGAATTTTCGGATCCTTCAAAAATCATGAGTTCGACATGAGAAGCATATGTAAATAGTCTCAATTATTAAAGAGATTCGCTTGTTAATTATTACCTGTAGTATCCTTTTCGTGGCTGGGAGATAGGGTCAAAGGATATTGTATTCAGATGGACTGTAGTTTTGTTACTATATATTAATGTTAAACATGACAACTAGTATTAATCAGATTTTCTATGTTGCTTGCTCAATGTGATTATATTCTGTCCCTTTTGGAGATGGAAGGAGTGCCACCTCCGTTGTTAAAATGTCAGAATCTGATACTACAAGGACGAGACCTTTTCAGTATAGGATATATGCTACGAAGTTCATAGTGCCTGGAAAAATTAGTCATACAGATGACTGCCGTCCCCCTATCGAAGGTTTGTTCATTTGTTATGATATTTTAAGATCGCTTCTTGTGCTTACTTCCTCTTTGCACTAATGTTTAAACAGTGAGTGGAAACTTTAGAAGCACATAAAGATGATCAATCTCGAACTCTTATTTCTTCCGAAATTTGAAATTTGCTCATGGCTCTGTCAGTCTACTCAACATTTGTGCAGGGCAATATTGGGTTGTTTTAGTTCATGTCTTAAGCCAAGAGTTTAGCAATGGTTTAGTGATATTAAACAGTGACTGCTGGGTTGTGTTAGCAATATTGGGCAATATTAGACAGTGACTGCTGGGTTGTGTTAGGATCTTGAGCCAAGAGTTTAGCAATGGTTTAGTGATGAGCACTTGGAAAGAGGACATGTTTAATGTGTGTAGACAAGTTTAAGAGCTTAAATTGATTAAGACTGACTAGCATCTGCAGTGGACAATTGAAAGTTGTTTGTCTGAAATTTTAGTGAGCCAATGAATTTATTTTCCCTGTGGATCCATGTCTAGTGTGAAATAAGTTTATTAAATGGGGTACCTATGTGCAGTTTCAACTTGGTGAAGTATCTAATGAAGATTTTAACTTGGACGAAGTTTTCTTGTGCTCACGGAAGGGGAACTTTGGATGTTTGTCAAAACATCTCAAGAGAGTTGAGATCATCTGCTTTGGAGCTTGTTCTGGGTCGAAACATCTGCTTGCTCTGATGAAGTTTCTTCTTGGGTATGCACTTGTGCTGGAGAAGTTGATTATCAAGGTTAAATTGTCTACACATGTAGATGAACTTCCAGCCACTGTTCTGTTCAACTACTTGATTTGAGCAGCGATGTGCTCAGCTTTCGAAGAGCTTCGGAAAATGCCAAGGTTATTTTTTATTATCCTCTTGAATAGGCGTCCTCATAAAAGTTTGGGTTTCTCATTGATCTCATAGGCAAGCGTATGTTGCCCTGGGCACTTCACTGCTTATTTATATTCACTCTTTTGACATTAAAGTTCGGTGAAGTGTGATAGTATTAGGTTTTTAAGTTTTATAGTAGTTGTAAATATGGACCTCTCAAGGAAAGATATTAATATTAGTGTTTCGGTTCAAGGGGATTTTTTTGCGACAAAAAAGTTGCAATCGGAAGTAAACTGCATTGTGCAGTTTGATGTGGTTCAGCTTTTCAAAAACCAAAACAAACCATAAAATCATTGTTCTTTCCATTAGCTGCGATAAGTTTTATTGGATGTTCATGTGACAAATATTTATTATTAATAGTCACAGCATATCAAGTCCCGTGACATTTTCAGTAGACCTAAAATTGACAGAATTGATTAAAAGGTTCAATTCCATTGAAGTTGCATGTTTGAGCACAAATGCACTAAATGTAAGTTTTGTAACTCAAGGTTTTAGGACGTGTCTGAGGATGAATTAGGATGTTCTTCTCATGCCACAAAGCATGTGCACTTGTGCTGGAGAAGATAATCATCAAAGTTAGGATGCACATACCCTTTCAGAGAAGAATCTTGGAGGCAGGTAAAGTAGTTGAAAAGGGCCAAAGTTGCATAATCATTTTTGGCTTATTATTATACTTCACTCGTTTGCGCAACCGCCGCTTTACTCGTCTTTGCTACCTTTCTCTGAGCTCTCAGACAATAGATTCTACTCCTAAGAAGAGTCATTCACAGAGGGGATTCTTTTTGATTAATCATGGAAAAATCTATGATTTCATTGATAGAAAAAATGAGACAAGTGATTCTCTCTATTTCAAGCATACAAGAAGCTGGAGGCCAAAAACTTAGAGCCAGTGGGACTACTACAAACATTACTACTATAAACTAACACTATATAAAATATAAATGGACATCCCACCTCAAACTTTAAGTTATTCCAATTACCCTTTATTCCAACACATGTTATCTAATCATATAGTTTCAAGTACTAACATCAACATCTCACATATGATTTTGTGCTAATCAGCATTACCATAATCTATTTACTCGTAGTTGTAATTCCTTTTGGGAGTAAGATCATCGTGAGAAAAGGGTGTTGTTACTATTGAAAGTCAAGGTCGAAAAAGTTCAAGAAAAACTTTTGATCCGAAGAGCTATCAAATGCTACCAAAAAAAGAGCAATACTAGGGACTAAGGGCTTATTTGTTAAAAAAAATTTATGTTCCTCGAAACAAAAATTTCTATTCTTTTGTTCCAAGGAACGAAAAAAGAATAGAAATGATTTTGGTAAAACTTTTGTTCCCGAGAATAGATTTAGAACAAAAACAAAAAGTAGAAAAAATAGCTTCTTGTTTCTGGGAACAATTTCTAGAATCAATTTTTCTCTCTCGTCTTTTTTCTTCTATTTTCTTCTTCTTCTTCTTCTTCTTCCTTTTGGCCGGCCTTGGCCATGGTCGGTGCCGGCGACCAGCCAGATGAGAGCCAGTGACCTCACTAGAGCGTCGCCATCCCTTGGAGATGCTAAGCCATGGCAAGGCTCGTCAGCCCAAGCCTTGCCGTGGCTGGGCGAGGCATAGCGAGGCTTGGCCTGGTTGGTGACTAGGTGAGCTCGACCTCACCAAATTTGGGCGAGCTCAATCTCGCCTCACTAGGCCAGGGCAAGGTCGACCTTGCGCCGCCTAGGTGAAGTTGAGCCTCACCGTGGCCAGCAACTAGCCAAAGAGAAAAAAGTAAAAGGAAAAAATAAGAAAAAAATAATTACAAAATTAAAAAAATTAAAAGAAATAAAAAAAATCTAAAAATCCCAGCAAACGTATTTCTATTTCGGGAATAGAAATTTAGGGAAGTTACCAAATGCGTTCTTTTGCTTATAAATTGTTCCTGAGAATAAGATCAGAAAAAATCATTTCTCATCAAAAATTATTCTCCGAAATAAAATAGTTATCAAACGCACCCTAAATGTATACAAAACTGATTTGAAGAGGAAATATGCAAGTATAATGCTTAATTAGGTCACAAACCCCTAATACGAATCTATCTAGCATGCGACTTAGTAAAACCAATTTCAATAATAGGACTTAACATCCTTAGTATTATTTTGCCAAAAAAGAGGTGGTATATCAAAAATCGCAATCCAAACATATGATAAAAATTAATAAAATAAAATAATCAATTCTCACACCTAAGTACTAAACAAATGATTGCAAACAAAGGTTCTCATAACTACGGTTAAGCATCACAGATTAGATCCATGTAGGCTCTATTCATTGTCATCTGAGCACCCACTAGTTAGTTTTCTGCTCATTTTCTTCAAATAACTTGTTTTCATTCTCATCCTTAGCTTGTTGACCAGCAACATAACACAGGAAAGAAGAGTATCACCTACTACATTGAGTTCAATAAGTGGAATTTGGTAATATAAATAAGTCTAACTTCCCCTAGGCTCTAGTAGTAATATCAATAGGTAAATAGAGTTGAATATGATTCTTTGGTACAAAAATTGACTCTCGAAATTATGAGGGGATATATGCTAAGATTGAAGCGGGCAATAAACTCTTTCCTTTTAAATTGAGAACATATCACTACGCTTGCTAATTATGATGCAAATGTATAAACATTCTATATCAAAATCTCCATGCACAGTATAGTGAAAGCTCAAACATAGATCAAGTTCAAGTTCAAACCAATGATTAATGACCTACAATTTCCATTATACACTTATAGGAGAGATTGCCAACTTGTTGAATCAGATTTTACTTCACCCTTTCCAGCCACTTAATGTTGGTGTTTTTATATCATTACATATGGTATGTTGGTATGAAGAATCAATATTAGGATGTTCTGAAAATTATGGCATTCTCAAGATGTGCGAAACATAACTTTGTATAACAGATTCCTACCTTGATCTAATCACTACCAACACCGTTTTCTGAGATACGTGAAACTTAATTACTTGGGAAAAAGGCCAAATGCAAAAATAATAACGTGCACCTACAGATGATTGAGGACAAGCAGTTGAAGTTCTTTTCCAGCACCCCAAACAACTTTTGATAAATGCGTCATACCCTATCACTGAACAAACTAGTAGACTAAATTTATAAAAGTCAACCAAAAAAGCCAGGGTCCTATAGCATCATCAGAGCTTAAAAAATCAGCCATACCACTTCACTCACAGAATTAATTGAAATTGATGGATTGCAGGACTGGTCCTAGCACCACCGAGAAGACTCAAAAATTCCTCCTGAGGGAGAAGAGTCAAGACCTAGATAAGTAAACGAAAATAGTTGAATGAAGAAAAATGGAACGCTGTCTACCGCTCTATACTAACAGTACCACTTGCCATAGTCACTAACAAGGCTTGACAGCAAATCAAACTTCACATTAAATATGTTAATGGCATTAGCGCATTGCTTATGCGTGACTGATAAGAATATCCGGATGACATGAAGTAAATTTTCAATGTTCAAAACCAGTTGAGCAACTTGATGAAAGTTCATTTTCTCTTCAGACGGAAAGAGATTGATAATCTAATGAGGCATTTGGCCAATAAAGATTCTCAAAAGTCCATTCTAAAGACAAAAAAAAAAAAAAAATGCGTTTGGTAACACTTTGAAAGCAGTTGATGAATGAAAGGAAAACTATTCTCAAAATTAAAATCACAAACTGAAGACAACTTTTTAGTATTCTCACTCTAGATGCAAACATGTAAATTTGGAATAACTAATTGGATTGTGATGTGACCCAAGCATATTCTCACATTTACATCCCTAGTGACATATTATTTTCACTGAACAAATATTTTGTCAACAAAACATGGAAAACAGTTTCTATGAAAATGGAAAGTAAAGGCGTTTTCTAAAACTAAGCAGGCCGGTCAAGAACAAATCCTCCTCCGGATTCCACTCCGCCATCCTCGCCTACCCATCGGAGGAAATCGACTAACAACCTCACAAAACGGGAGCTGAACCTGAGAAGCGAAAGCGGTCCGTCGGAACGTGAAGCTGAAATGGAAGCGCGCGCTGTTGGAATAGAGCTGCCACGCTCGGTCTGATGGTCGGAGGAATGGGTAGGGGCGCATCTTTTTCCTTTTTTTTTTTTATTCTTCTTTTTTTTTATATTGAAAATTGAAATATCCTTTTCTTTTTCCCTCCCTTACTTCTTTTGAGGACACATTTCACGTTGGAATATGAATATTTTGATTTTCTTTTTTTGGAAAAGAATTTTATGAATTAATAGGTTAATTTTCACAATCATGACCAGATGAAGAAAAGGGAACCCTCATTTGACTCTATGTCCCTATCGACTTCGTTTCATTTTTCCGTTCCAATTCTCTATTTCATACTTTCCATTTTCTCGTGTCAAATGAGTCGTGAATTCTTTAAAACGTGTAAGATTGCATAGCGATTAATTTCAAAAAGCATTGAACTTTTTTATAATCTTCGTTATTCAATAAAGTTTGTAACACTTGATAGGGCAGAGATTGGTAGGATAGATGGTCGGCAATCTCCTAAGAGTACTCAATGGTTTCTTCTTCGAACTTCGTTAGGAGAACGATGGAATCGAGGAATTCCTTTTTACCCTGTCTCCTTTTTGCTGAGCAAATGAAGACTGAACCATATGCTACGAACACATCATCGTTATCTTTTGTTCATTAATTTTTTGCGTTGCTCACAACTGATATCAACTTTTGTTAATTGCTCTATAAATTATCCAGAAATAAAATCGCAAAAAATTCTTAAAATGAACAAAAGAAAAGAAAAACTCCAAACATAACAGCTCAGCAACACGAAAAAGAAGAAAAAAAAGGAAGATAAAAAAAAACTAAAAGAGAAAAACAGTGCATTGGAAAAAAATCGTAAATTTTCTTCGTATAGTATCAGATTTTCTAACCATCATTGACCTAATCTGTGCCCTCACAGGCGTCTCGGCAGCGCAAAATTCTCGCGAAAACTTCGTCAACGAGCACAACGCCGCTCGTGCTGAAGTGGGGTCGGCCCGATCACATGAAACCGTACAGCCACGGCTTACGCTCAAAAGACGAGCGGAGAGGCGATTGCGACCTCGCGCACTCAGAAGGGCCATACGGCGAGAACCTAGCCAAGGGCGAGGGCTATGGCGTCCTAAACAGCAGAGACTCGGTGCCAATGTGGGTGGGAGAGAACGACAACTACGACCACGGCTCGAACTCAAGTCGTGTGGCACAACTCGGTTCATCTAGGATGCGCTAGAGTGAAGTGCAATAATGGCATACGTAGCTACAATCCTCCCAGCAATTACGACGGCGAGCAGCCGTATTGAACGTTCTATTTAAGTTCTGAATGAATTCGTATGAATCATACGATTCTACAAACCGCACCAACTGAAATTACTCCCTATTTAAAACATACATATCACAAGCTTGCTGTCACCACATAGAAAGTCACACAACGAAACACAAATCATCGTAGCTCAAGAATCTTGGTACGCTTTCTTGGTTTCTTTTTCGACTGTTTGTTTCCAATCCCTCCACACGAATCCTCTTCGCCAGACTCTGACCTCACGTGCTTTGTTGGAACTCCTGCTTGGCAAATACCATGCTCGTTATCGTCGTCGTTGTCGATAATATCTCCTGAGTCTGTTTCGCCAGTGCTAGAAGCTAATGGATTCGGAAGTTAACAACTCGCCTCTATAGATTCTACGGCTGCTACTGCTTCAGGGGAATGAAGATCGGCGATCCCCAGCATCAGAAAGTTACCACTGCTTAATAAGCGTTTAGGCATTTTTTCTAGGAAATCTTATTACTTTTTACAAACCATTTTCATTTTTTGGTTGCGAACAAGAATGTTGATCAGGTGGATTCTGCTGCTGTAGAAAAAAACGATGTGCTTTTTGCACACTAATGTCCATCATCACTGATTAAAAAGAGATGAGGCAAATCCATAAGTGCAGATCAAGTGGTCTGCCCATTTGTGTTTTGATCTTCTAACTGCTTATAGCTCACACATACGCGTGTGTTGACATCATACAAGGTTCGCGGTGGATGAAATCACTGCACTTTTATCTACCGGTGAGTGTGATACATTTCCATCGCTCTCAATTTCCAATCGAAAAGATAAAGCCGAGATCAATTCTGGGATTGTGATCAATATTGAATTGCCAGCCAAAATCCTTTTGCAGAAAAAGCGACCACTTTGGAAATTATTTTTCAAAAAATAATTACTCACGATTATAAAAATGAACAGACGCAAAAAGATTTCTTTGTGCACGACAATTGAGGCATTTTTTGATCGATTATTTCAAATAATACAAGCGATTATTTTTAGGAAGGTATTTTTCACATCATTCATTTTTTGCGGAACAAAATGAATCTTAATTCACGTCAATTTGCATATATTATCATATTAAGGCATCGTTATCTCGTTTGTCTACAAAAGGACATCGTTTGATTCGGGCCCATATGTTCAATTATAATCTCGTTGCACATCCAAACGAAATGAAGTGGCCTGACGGGAGGGCGCTTGGCCTTGTTCCAGCAGAGCTAGTGCAGAAGCGTCGGAGGACTCATGGGACATCACATTGATGCGAATGTGGCGTGGCGGTGGACTAGTTGTTGAAATTGTAATCTGGAAAAAGCAATGTGATCATCCTCACTTCTGATTACCTAAAACAAAGAGGCAAAATACTGGTTAACGGGCGTTTCCTCCACCGTTTAGGGACAAGAATGGTTTGGACAATTTCCGATGCTTGCACCGAATGATCTTTGGGTTATTGGAGCTTTTATGGAGCGAGAACTCTGGGCTTGGCAGGGCACCCGTTTACAGTGCAACAAGAAAAGAAGGATTTAACTCAATTCCCCGGGCAGGATAATACCTGTTAAGGGGCATTTGTTTTGGAATTCAGAACCCAAATCTTCTCGAGGCCTATCAAACTATGTTTCACAAGTTTCATGCCCGTCATTTGGTTGCTTGTATATATAAAACTCGACACAATTCTATCTTATTCGATGTTTGGTGACCATCCACCATACGAAAGATATCCATACCTCAATTTACAGTATTCTGAAAGCCCAAACTTAGATCAAGTTCAAATTCACACCAATGATTATGAAAGATATGGCGTGTCTCAAAATGTGTGAAGCATAACTTACAGTAGAGATTACCAACTTGTTAAATCAGAATCAAATCAGATTTTACCTCACCCTTTCCAGCCAAATAATGTTAGTAATCCATATCATTGCATAAGATAGGTTTGTAAAAGAATTTAACATCGGGATGTTCTGAAAGATATGGCGTGTCTCAAAATGTGTGAAGTATAACTTACTATAACAAATTCCTACATCTATCTGATCACCCTCCACGACTGTTCTATGCAATGCTTAAAACTCAATAATTTATCAGAGAAAAAAAGCCAAATGCAAAGGTAATAACGAGCACCTGCAGATGATTGACGACAACCAGCTAAAGTTCTTTTCCAGCACCACAGACAACGTTTGGTACACGCTTCATACCCTATCATTGAACAAACTAGCAGACTAAGATCATAAGAACCAACCAAAAAGAACAGAAGTCCTAAAGTGACACCAGAACTTTAAAAAACCAGCCGTACCACTTCACCCAGAAAATTAACAAGAAACTGATGGACTGCAGGACTGGTCCTAGCACCACCTGGAAGACTCAAAAATTCCTCTTGAGCAGAAGGGTCAAGACCTAGATAAGCATACAGAAACAGTCAAATGAAGAACAATGGAAAGCCATCTACTGCTCTGTATTAATAGGACCACTAACCATGGTCATTAATAAGGCTTCATAACAAATCAAACTTCTCATGAAATATGTTCATGGCATCAGCCCACTGCTTGTGCATGACCGATAATGATGTCCAGATGACATTAAGTAAATCTTCGATGTCAGAAGCCTGTTGAGCAATTTGATGAAATTCATATTTACTGCAGACAGGAAGAGATTGAGAATTTAAGGAGGCATTGGGCTGATAAAGATTCTCAGAAATCTGTTCTCGTTCTATTTGAGAATGTTAACAGTCCAGAAAATGTGTTTGTTAACACTTCAAAAGCAGTTAATGAAAGGAAAACTACTCTTGAAATCAGAATCATAAACTAAAGACCACTTTTTAGTGTTCACATTCCACATGCAAACAAGGAGATTTCAATTAAGTAAGGCTATTTCCTATTGTGACGAGCCTATTCTCACAACTTTCATCCCTTACAACATGCATCATGTTCACTCTAACAAATTTTTTGTGAAAAAACATTGAAAACAGTTTCTATAAAAATGTAATCGAAAACTTAGCAGGCCTCTAACGGTAGAGAACAAAAGTGGCGCATAAATCATGCAACAATGTTTAAAATTTTGCAAGAGTAACTCCTGCATTTTTGTCCCACTACTTTCAACATCTAAACTACATAGACTTCCAGAGGTTTCTACGAAAAGATAGTATGACACTTAAAGGTCGGTAAAAACCTTGTTAAGCATGAACAAAATCATTCAGGCTACAAAGTATGAGGCATCACGTTGTTCAGCTTATGGTGCCTCAAAATCGTTTTATGTTAACCATCAGTTTCGTTTTAAGGATCATGATCATATTGTGAGTTATGTGAGTTTTACTTTCTGTACAAAGTTGATACCTTTGAAACAAATATCAGGGCACATAAACAATCCTAATATAATCATCATGTCAAATACATCACTACTACAAAAACTATTTAAAAAAAAAAAAAACTAGAACAGAAGTTTCACCTCAAATTTGAATAACACTGAATCCTAGTGCAATTTCACCTCTATTGGAATATTGAAGTATCAAGCACTAAGCAATTGATTCAACAATGTCTTCAACAAGTTCTCCTGCGCATGCAACCATCAAATGACAAAGGTCCTTGGATGAAGCCACCCAATGAAAACAATTACTAACCAGTTAGCTTGCTCTGGTGGAACATCTAACCTGATATCTGGAATAATCCAATCATATGAATAAACTTACAGCTAGTACATTTGAAGTTTAGCAAACAGCTTCAGCGTCATACGTCTATCAATAAATTATCCAAGCTGTTTGACATTTACTGTGTCAGGCTGTTTGACATTTTAACCAAGCCATCGTCGAAGAAACGAACACCCTGAATTGAAAAAAAAAAGGAGAAAAAAAGAAAAAAAAAAAGAAGAGAACTTTCTCGGGTCAAAGCAATTACCAGGAGAGATTGTCCACAATCTCTGCCATTTGAAGCGATGAAGCACCCACCTTCGAGTCCTCCGTGACCATCGCCAGCAAATCCTTCTCCGAATTCCACTCCGCCATCTTCACCTGCCAATCGCCAGAAATCGAGCCAAAACCTCACAACACCGAATGGGAACACGATCGAATCGACTCACCCATCATTAGGTCGCGAAATAAGGCCGACCGGAGCCGAACCTGAGAAGCCAGCGGTTTGTCGAACTGAAGCTGAAACGGAAGCACGAGCCGCGACCCTTCGTCGGTCTCCATGGCTGAAAAGCTCCGGGAGCAGCCCGAAAACGCAGCCACCAGCTGCCGGGGCAAGCAGCGAGGGAGCGTACAGAAGTGGCGGCGGCGGCGGCGGCGGCAAATGCGAACCGAGAGAGGGAGAGCTGGCGGAGGGTGGAGCCCCAAAAACCCTAGAAGAAAGCCTGAAGAGCGAGACGGAAGAGACGAGCGAGAGAGTAACGAAGTGCAGTGGAAGCCTGAGAATTTTTGCAGAACAGGCGGGAGAGAGACGATGAGGAAGGAGGGAGGATCTGATTACGGGCCGAGCCGGGCCATAAGTCGGGCTTCAACTTCTTCTCCGGGCTCGTTCATCATAAAGGAAAGAACGTATGAGATGACACAACGGGCCGCTACGGGCCTTGAAAGTTGTCCGCATAGGAAGGGATCACAACAACATTTACTCGAGAAAGTTGAAAGAACTCGTGATTGAAAGACGTCGGTTAGTCGAAGGTAATGATCCGCCGTTAAATATTCTCGCTGCTCAAGATAGAGGCCGTGATGCAGTGGGGTTTCGCCTTTAGAAAGAGAGGCGTCAGAATTGTTGTGTAGTTAGGTGAATCACCTAACTAAAGTCCAAGCTCGATTCGATCGTTGCTATCGTCGCTATTGTTGCACTACGAAATATATACTCAATTTGCTATCTAATAGAAATTATCGTGACTTTTTCTTAGACGAGGGCATTTTTGTTACTTGTCTATGTAGGACCTTGTTATCATTGATAATGTTATTCATCCGTGGACAGAATAGCTTTTTTTACTAATTTTTCATCAAACAATCTCTCTACTCTAGGTCCTTCAACATCTTTCTCCAAAAGGTTCTTTGATTTTTCACATGTAAGGAATGTAAGGTATATCATTCAAAGAGCATGCTCAGATAGCAGCAGAGCATGCTCACATGTAAGGAATGTAAGGTTCTACATCGGCATCGCAACCACGTCGATCGAGTGCTTGTATTGAGTCTTAAGTTTTTCCTGTTATTTACAGGCAATATAGCTACTTTTCGCAACGCATATGCTGTTAAATTATGATGTTAAGTTCCCTCATTATCCGCCATCCATTCAGACTATTAGTTTAATAGGGATGCTAACTTACAAACATAGTTCGTTCTATAATTACTAAAATAATAGCATAAGCAAATTTTACAAGACTACACAATGGCTGTGACAGAGGGTTCACCCAAAGGTGTTTTGTGTGACAAACACAAATTACCTTCTATCCGTTTTCTATCAAGAGTGAAGCTTCTCTCCATATTCTAGCAATACTCGTGATCTTGGCCTTCTCTTCTTGTTTCTCGGTCCTTGAAATTTTTAACACTAGTTTCTCCCAAACAAGCTTATGTAAGACAGCTCGTGCAAGTTTAATTTAATACGCAGATTGCACTGGTAACTATTTATTGTTTTATCATATTATTAACTTTCGTTTTCACTATTTTTGCACTTATTATGGATTGGGATGGAATACCTTGATGATGTGAAGATATGGAAAGTAATAAATGAAGCAAATCTTACAATGGATTTAACTAAAGTCGACGGGGAGTCATCATAAAAATAATTAATAGAAATCACATATGCACATGCTACATACATATAATCATATATAAAAATGCAGTTACTATCTCAATGCAAATGATTGAACACAAAGCTATTGTGTCTACAAGAATTTCTCCTTTAGAGTGGCAATAAATCCTAGTGAATTAATGATAAAATTAAACAATTTTAGATTCTTGTATGTTTATACAACATTAAGTTTACTGACTACATGATACTCTTCGTTAAAATACAAAACATGAATCTTCATTAAGAATACAAAATATAATCTCGTGATCTTAAACCTACCATTTATTTACAAATTTCGAATATCCGAGATTGGAAAATAGTATGCGTTCTTAAACTATACATCTAGCTAGTCATATCGATTATACTAATCTAGGTGGTTGGCCCTTTCACGCGAGAGTACTTTGTACATTGGATTGGATGCATCACTCAATAGTGACACATGGAGAAGTGAGCCAATTTTAGGTGATAGATTTCAACATTCGTATGTGAAGTGTATCGGTGAATTACACCATGTAAACCATCCAACCCAAAAGTATAAACAATCCAAAGCAGACATTTGGTTATCTTATATATGGAAATAATAAACAATAACGCATGAAGCATAAGCTGGGCACCATCAAAGAGCTATCAAAGCTTTCAGAAATACAATGAAGACAGTTAACCCCCTAGATAGAAGCCATGGGTCAGTATAATTCAGCCTATTCCATCTAACTAAATAGATAAATAGTTAGCTTTTACTCCACATTTTCTCTTCGATGAATGCCCGCCTAGCGGAAAAGGTTCATGGTAGGCATAAATTAAAACTCTTCGAAAAGGGTGGAGCCGAAGAGCTTCAATCGGAAAGCCCCCATGCATTGCTTCTCACTCTGATGCCTCCTGCAGCTTCGAGTATTAGAGGTCCACCCACGAGCAACATGAGCATTACCTCCAAAAATTCACGAACAGACGTTCATTCTGAATCAGAGACTTCATCTTCACCGTTGTCCAGTAAGTAGAACAGGGCCCGCTTTCTTGCAACCAAAACACAAGCTGCGCGCTCTACTAGCTGTCGCAAAAGAAAATCAACTTGATTTCACTCAAATGTTCCTATAATATGGCCATAACTAATGCGAAGTTTTGATACCTCTGCTGGGTAAAAGTAATAAGTACAATACTTGCATCACACTAAAACACTGGCGGAAGCAATACTTGTGTACCTGAAGAGGCTATGGTATGCATGTGAAGCATGAATGCTCAGCAGTATCTTGCTATACTAGATACCATGATAGTATCAATCATCATGAACATGTACGTAATAGTTCTCAGTCAGTAAATCATGCTGCAATGAACCCTAACATAAGAAGATAATTATTCTTGCTGTGTTTGTCTGGCCACTAATGATTCATCTTTTTCGCACTCTCACCTTCCAATTTATCTAAAATTGATAGGAAAACCTACTACTTTAGCATTTTACTTCTTCAAATGAAAAAAATATTCTTCTTTGGAGCATCAATTTGCACATTTCCAACTGTTGGAACAAGGATGAAATGGTCCATTAAGCACAGCAAACCTGTGCCAGTCATATTTAAACTTAAGAGTAGCTTGTAAAAGTGGAATCTGAGTAAGGAGCACGGATAAGAATAATTCAATTCCAACATCTAGCCAATGAGATATATTTGTTAATGACAATGGCAAGTTAATCAAACAATGATACAAAAAGGAAAGACTATGGGCAACAATAAGTTACCAAACATCCAAACTGCAAATGGACCTAGTAAGAAACTCAAGGAAAATAGTTTTTTGAGTATACGATTGATGGCGTGGCAATGAATTGATCCTTAGCTTGATTGTGTGTACAATGTGAAAAATTCTAATTCTTACCACTAATTGACAAGGGCGAACTGCAGTATGGGAATGCTGCCAACTTCTCATTCTTCATCTCTAGGTGTAGAATAAAGTCCTCGATGTGTAATTTCCCTGGGTGAGTGTTTCAAAAGTGTGAATGAGACAACCAAGCAATAGTGTTCTCACAAAATAGAAGCAAAAGTGGCGGTCATGTTTTGATCTATTTAACAAAGGGGGCATGTTCGAAAAGAGTGTTCTTAACAAGATTTGTTAAGTTTCTATGCTCAGAATGACCTATCTAGCAGTCCACTGTTAATTTAACATTGGGAGACAGGACCCATAAACACGGATTGCCATCTCTATTAGCAGCTAAATGTTTGCTGAGCAAGCTTCCATTTGCAATGCATCATGCGGCTTTTGAGCAATTCAGAATCTTTCTGAAGAGAGAGATTAGAGAAGAACACATTCTGATGTTAAGGGATTGTTGCAGGAAGATTTCTAAGTGAGAAGTAGGGAGGGTAATGTTAAAGTAATAACATAGCAAACTTACTTCAACGTGAAACTGTACCATCTTCTAGTCCCAAGGCAACAACTTTGCCATCAGGAAGCCAGCATAATGACGTTATACATTTACCTGGAGTACAGTTGAATAGTTAAGATAATCCAGTATAACGACATACAATGGAATGTGCAACGAAAAGTGATTTCATAAACAACAACAACAACAAGGCCGATGACTCAAAGGGCACGCACACCAAGCCATCGTCGAAGAAACGAACATACTAAATAAACATAAAAAGGAGAATTTTCTCGAGCCGAAGCAATACCAAGGAGAGATTGTCCACAGCCTCCGCCAATTGAAGCGATGAAGCACCCACCTTCGAGTCCTCCGTAACCATAGCCAGCAAATCCTTCTCCGGATTCCACTCCCCCATCTTCACCTGCCAATCGCAAGAAATCGAGCCAAAACCTCACAAGACCGAATCGGGAAACAAATCAAATCAACCCTCCCATTATTAGGTCACGAAAGAAGGCCGAAACGGGAGCTGAACCTGAGAAGCCAGCGGCTTGTCGAACTGAAGTTGAAAGGTAAGCACGTGCCGCGACCCTTCGTCGGTCTCCATAGCAGAAAAAGCTCCGGAGCCGAAAACGCAGCCACCAGCTGCTGGAGCAAGCAGCAAGGGGGTGTCCAGAGAGCTAGTGGCGGGTCGAGCTCGAAAACCCTAGAAGAAAGCTTGAAGACCGAGTCATTCTGCCTCAAGCCCTTCCCCACGTCCCTCGTTCGACAGCCGATTACGCCTCCCCGAGGCCGCGTACGATCACGAGCTCCTCTGCTCCCGACCGGCTCGACGAATCGCGCTCCGAACCGGAGCCGCCTTCGACGGAGAGCACGGACCGGAGGCCGGAAACTCGGACCAACGGGGAGCGGAGGAGCTGGAGGTCAACCTGACGATCGTGCCGACGGTGGCCGGAGCGAGGGTCGGCGGAGACAGCGAAGAAGAGAAGAGAATTTGATTACGGGCCGAGCCGGGCCGGATTGGGCCATAAGTCGGGCTTATCAAGTGGTCCTTTGGGCCGGATTCCGGCCCGTCATACTGCTGATCATGTCAAGGCGTGGCCCATTTATGGAGTTTTTTAAGTGGAGTTAGGAGTAAGCCACGGAACCAGTGAACTTCAGAACAATAGAGAAAGAGAGTTGGGCTTCGCGAGAGAAACCGAGGGTAAAATGAAGAGCACGACTCCGTTTTTCCGCAAAAAATTAATAATTTAGAAAATATTTTCCTAAACTTAATCATTTATATTTTTTAAAAATGAGTTGATAAAAAAATATCTTTCATTATTAACAATAATTCGTGTCAAAACATTTTTGTTGATAATGAAAATATTTTCTGCTTTCTCTTTTTCTAGAAATGTAAATGATCAAAATTAGGGAAAAAATCTTTTCCAAATGTTGATTTTTCGAGACACGAAAGAAGCCTTAGAGAATGTGTCTTTGTATGAGCTCGTTTGCTCCTAGTGTTTTTATAGTGGTGCGAGAAATTCAACTATAATAGTGAGGTGCAGTCTTTTGCTACTCATAATGTACACTAGTTGTGTGAGGCCATCATTTTTTTTTGTCTTCTTTGTACCGGTATATATGTGTTTCAAGTTACCTATTTCAATTTTCTCATATTACTAGCACCTTGCTCTTGTATCCATTAACTGGTATTAGAGACTTTGCTTAAGTCTTTGTCTATCTGCCAGGTCAAGGTGACTGATGACATCATCAAGAAGATTTTGATGGGTGGTCCTATTCTTAAGCACTTACATTTAATCGAGAAACTTGAAAGAGCTTGAGATTAACAAATGTTGGCTAGTTGAAGCTAACGATTCCCTATTAAAGATTCTCACTCCTCATTTGAGAATTAAAATAGACCAGAAAATGTGTTTGGTAATACTCCAAAAGCACTTGATGAATAAAAGGAAAATTCTCAAAATCAAAATCACAAACTTAAGATGATTGTTTAGTATTTTCATTCCACATGCAAACATGGAGATTTGGAATAACTAAGCCTGTTTTTTGAATGTGATGTAAGCCGAGCATATTCTTACAATTTTCATCCCTAATGACATATATCATTTTCACTTAACAAATAGTTTGTCAAAAAAAAAAAAATCAAAAACAGTTTCTATGAAGATGGAAACTGAGCAGCCTTAAACAGTTGAGAAAAAAAATCCTCTTCCAGATTTCACTCTACCATCCTCACCTACCAATCGGAGGAAATCGAGCAACAACCTCACAAAACCGAACCGGAAAACAATCCAATCGCCGCCGCCCATTAGGAGGTCGCGGAAAGAAGGCCTGAAAGGGAGACGAACCTGAGAAGCGAAAGCGGTCCGTGGGAACTTGAGGCTGAAACGGAAGTGTGCGCTGTTGGAACAAAGCTGGTACAGAACTGTTACGGTTGGTCTGATAGTCGAAGGAAGGGGTCAGGGGCGGATCTTTTTCTTTTTCTTTTTCTTTTGTCTTTCAAAATTGAAAATTGAAAAATCCTTTTCTTTTTCCCTCTCTTTTAGTTATTTTAAGGACGTGTTTCACGTTGGAATATGAATCTTTTGATTTTTTTTTTTGGCAAAGAATCTTCTTAATTAATAGTTTAATCTTCAGAGTCACAATCATATGCCAAACAACGAAACTCTTGTTCGACTCTACTCCCCTCTCGATTTCAATTTATTTTTCCGTTTAATTTTTCTATTTCGTACCTTCCATTTTATTGCGTCAAATAGGTCGTGAATTCTTTAAAATGCGTATGATCGTTCACCGGCTAGTTTATAAAAGTACAGAATTTTGTTATAATGTTCGTTGTTCCAGTGGAAAAAAGTTTGTAATATTTGATATGGCAAAGATTGGTGGAATTGATGGTGGATAATCTCTTAAGAGTATCCAGTGATTTCTTGTTTGAAATTCGTTACGAAAACCATGGAATTGAGGAATTCCTTTTTACCTTGTCTCCCTTTTGCTGAGCAAATGAAGACTGATGAGACTGAACCATATGCTACGAACACGTCATCGTCTATCTTTTGTTCGTTTAGTTTTTGCGTTGCTTATACCTGATATCAACTTTTGTTAATTGCTCTACAAATTATCCAGAACTAAAGTCGCAAAAATTCTGAAAATGAACAAAAGAAAAGAAAAACTCCAAACAGAACAGCTCAGCAACACGAAAAAGGAAAAAAAAAAAAAAAAGGAAGACGAAAAATTGAAAGAAAAAGCAGTGCATTGAAAAAAATCGTAAATTTTCTTCATATACTATTGGATTTTCTTGCCAACATTGGCCTAATCTGTGCCCTCGCCGGTGCCTTGGCAGCGCAAGACTCTCGCCAAGACTTCATCGACGAGCAAACCGCCGCTCGTGCTGAAGTAGGGGTCGGCCCGATAACCTGGAGTCGTACGGTCGTGGCTTACGCTCAGAAGTACGCGGACGAGCCTAGAGGTGCCTGTGACGTCAAGCACTACGGAGGGCCCTACGACGAGAACCTAGTCAAGGGCTATGGCGTCCTGAGCAGTAGAGACTCGGTGAAGATGTGGGTGGGAGAGAAGGACAACTACGACTACTGCTCGAACTCGTGCGTGGGAGGCGAGTGCCTGCACGACGCTCAAGTCGTGTGGCGCAACTCGGTTCGTCTAGGATGCGCTAGAGTGAAGTGCGATAACGGGCGGTGGTCTACAATCCTCCCAGCAATTATGGATGGCGAGCGGCCATATTGAACAGTCTATATAAGTTCTGAATAAACTCTTACGATTCAGATGATTCTACAAAATCACACCACTCCTTATTTGCGACATACATATAGTAAGCCTGCTGTCACTAGACGACACTTCCTACCAAGAAGTTCTTACTTTTCCATCTCTCTCAGTATCATATAGAAAGTCACACAACAAAACACAAATCATCATAACTCAACAATCTCGGTACGCTTTCACGGTTTCTTTTTCGACTGTTTGTTTCCGATCCCTCCATACGAATCCTCTTCGCCAGAGACTCAGACACTGCGTGCTTTGTGGGAACTCCCGCTTGGCAAATACCGTGCTCATCGTCATCATCATCGCCGGTAGTATCTTCTGAGTTTGTTTCGCCAGTGCTAGAAGCCAATGGATTCGGTAGTATCAGGGGTATGAAGATCCGCGATTCCCAGCATCAAGTCCTGTTTCGTTTATTGCTCTACAAATTATCCATAAATAAATTCGCAAAAGTTTCAAAATGAACCAAAAAAAAAAAAAAATATCCAAGCAGAACACCGCAGCAACACAAAAAAGAAAAAAAAAAGATGATGACAAAAATGAAAGCGAAAGTAAAATGTTCTTTGCGTAGTCGCTTAATAAGTGTTTGGACATTTCTTTACGAAATCCTACAGCTTTCTACATTTTTATCTTTTGGTTCCGTTGTAGACAAAAACGATACACTTTTTGCACACTAGCATATGTTGTCGCTGATTAAAAAGAAAAGAAGAAAATCTATAAGATAAGCGCGGATCGAGTCGTCCACCAATTCATGTTTCAATCTTCAAATTGCATATGCCCATATGTACGCTTGTGTGTTGAGATCATACGATGTTCGTGACGGATCAAATCGCTACACTTTTATCTACCAATGGAGGTGATACATGTCCATCACTCTCGATTTCCAATCAAAAAGATAAAGCCGAGATCAATTCCAAAATATCGATCTGTCTTGAATTGCTAACTAAAATCCTTCGCGGAAAGCGAATGATATGAAAAATATTTTTCAAAAAATAATTGCTAGTATAGTTACAAAAATGAACAAATGCAAAAAATTAAAGTCGTGCATAAAAATATTTAGATATAAATTATTGTCAATAATGAGATGTATTTCATTGATCGATAATTTCAAGTAATACAAATCATCATTTTTAGGAATATATTTTTCAAATCATTCATTTTTTATAGAACAAAAGGAGTCTTAATTCACGTCAATTTACAAATATTATCATATATGGCATGACGTGTTCATGTTTGTCTAAGAATCGATATCGTTTAATTCAAGTCCATATGTTCAATGGTAATCTTGCATACTTCCCAACAAACTGAAGTGGCCTAACTAGAAGGCGACTTGGCTCTGTTCCAGCAGAGCTAGTACGGAAGCATCAGAGGACTCATGGGACATCACATTGATGCGAATGTGGCCGTGAATTAGTTGTGGAATTTGTAATTTGGAAAAAGCAATGTGATCTGCCTCACTTCAGATAACCTAAAACAAAGAGGCGAAATACTGGTTAACGGACGTTTCCTCCGCAAAGAGGAGGCAGAATCCGTGCGGCATCTCCTCCTCCACCGTTTATGGACAAGAATGGTTTAGACAATTTCCGATGCTTGCACCAAATGATCTTTGGGTTATTGGAGCTTTCATAGAGCAAGAACTATGGGCTTCGCAGGGCACTCGTTTACCATGCCACAAGAAAAGAAGGATTTAACTCAATTCCCTAGGCGGGATAATACCCGTTATGGGGCATTCATTTCAGAATTCAGGACCCAAATCTTCTCAAGGCCTATCAAACTATGTTTCGCAAGTTTCATGCCCATCATTTTGTTGCTCGTACTTATAACACTCGACACAATTCTATCTCATTCGATATCTGGTGACCATCCACCTTACGAAAGATATCCATACCTCCATTTACAGTACTCTGAAAGCCCAAACTTAGATCAAGTCTAAATTCAAACCATTGATTATGACCTATAATTTCTATTATTTGCTTATAGTAGAGATTGGCAACTTGTGAAATCAGAATCAAATCAGATTTTACCTCACCATTTCCAGCCATATAATGTTAGTAATCCATATCATCGAATATGATAGGTTCGTATAAGACTCTAACATCAAGATGTTCTGAAAGATATGGCGTGTCTCAAAATGTGTGAAGCATAACTTATTATGACAAATTCCTAAATCTATCTGATCACCCTCCAAGACTGTTCAATGTGATCCTTAAAACTCAATAATTTCTCAAAGAGAGGCCAAATGCCAAGGTAATACGTGTGCCTGCAGATGATTGAGGACAACCAGCTCAAGTTCTTTTTCAACACCACAGACAACTTTTGATACACGCTTGATACCCTATGATTGAACAAACTAGCAGACTAAGATTATAAAAACCAACCAAAAAGAACAGAAGTCCTACAGTGACACAGGAACTTAAAAAAAAACCAGCCGTACCACTTCACCCAGAGAATTAACAAGGAACAGATGGACTGCAGGACTGGTCCTAGCACCACCTAGAAGACTCAAAAATTCCTCCTGAGGAGAAGAGTCAAGACCTAGATAAGCAAACAAAAACAGTCAAATGAAGCACAGTGGAAAGCCATGTACTGCTCTGTTTTAACAGGACCACTAACCATGGTCATTAATAAGGCTTGTTAACAAATCAAACTTCTCATGAAATATGTTCATGACATCAGCCCACAGCTTGTGCATGACTCATAATGATGTCCGAATGACACGAAGTAAATCTTCGATGTTGGAAGCCTGTTGAGCAACTTGATGAAGTTCATTTTTACTGCAGACAGGAAGAGATTGAGAATCTAAGTAGGCATTCGGTGGATAAGGATTCTCAGATATCTGTTCTCATTTTATTTGAGAATGTAAACAGTCCAAAAAATGTGTTTGGAACACTTTGAAAACAGTTGATGAAAGGAAAAATATCATTAAAATCAAAATTAAAAACTGAAGACGACTTTTTAGTGTTCACATTCCACATGCAAACATGGAGATTTGGAATAACTACGCCTATTTTCTTATTGTGATGGAACATGAGCAAATTCTCACAACTCTCATCCCTTACAACATACATCATTTTCACTCAGCAAATTTTCTGCGATAAAACATTGAAAATGGTTTTTATAAAAGTGGAAACAAAAAATGTCATAGAAAACTTGGCAGGCCTCTAATTGTAGAGAACAAAAATGACATGTGAATCATGAGACAATGTTCAAAATTTTGCTATAGCAACTCCTGCATTTTTGTCTCACCACTTTCAACATCAAAACTTCGTCGATTTCTAGAGGTTTCTACTGAAAGATAGTATGATACTTAAAGGTCGGGTGAAAACCTTAAGCATGAACAAAATTATTGAGGCTTCAAAGTATAAGCCATCATGTTGTTCAGCTTATGGTGACTCTTGAAAGTCAACTTGGGCATTTAAAATTATCAGAAAGAAAGTTCTTCTATCTAGCAAAGTTTAGAGTTAATTCCAAGAAAAATTCCTCAAAATTGCTATGTTAACCATCGGTTTCATTTTAGGGATGATGACCATATCCTGAATTACATGAGTTTTACTTTCTGTAAAACCAAACAAAGTTGATACCTTTGAAACAAATATCAGTGCACATAAACAATCCTAATATAATCATAATATCAAATACAATCGGTCAATCACTACTACATAAATTTTATATATACATAAAACACTAGAACGGAAGTTTTACGTAAAATTTGAATAACACTAAATCCTAGTGCAATTTTACCTCTATTGGAATATTGAAGTAAGAAGCACTAAGCAATGGAAGCCATGCATTCTGTTTCCAACCATTTGACCCCACTCTCAATTCAACAAGTTCTCCTGAGCATGCAACCATCAAACGACAAAGATCCTCGGATAAAGCCACCTAATGATAACAATTACATGCCAGTTAGCTTGCTCTGGTGAAACATCTAACATGATATCTGGAAGAATCCAATCATAGGAATAAAAGGTCCATTTGGAGTTTAGCAAAAGCTTCAGCATCTTACGTCTATCAAAATATTATCCAAGTTATTTGGCATTTTAACCAAGCCATCGTTGAAGAAACGAACACACTGAATAAAAAAAAAAGAGGAGAACTTTCTCGAGTCGAAGCAATTACCAGGAGAGGTTGTCCACAACCTCTGCCAATTGAAGCGATAAAGCACCACCTTGAAGTCCTCCGTAACCATCGCTAGCAAGTCCTTCTCCGGATTCCACTCCGCCATCTTCACCTGTCAATCAGAAGAAATCGAGCCAAAACCTCACAAAAAACCGAATGGGAAAACAATTGAATCGGCCCACCCATTATTAGGTTGCGAAAGAGGGCCGAAACAGGAGCTGAACCTGAGAAGCCAGCGGTTTGTCGAACTGAAGCTGAAAGGGAAGCATGTGCCGCGACCCTTGGTCGGTCTCCATAGCTGAAAAAGCTCCGGGAGCAGCCAAAAACGCAGCCAAAGCGTCCAGTGGCAAATGCAAACTGAGAGGGAGAGCTAGTGGTGGAGGGTTAGAGCCCGAAAACCCAAGAAGAAAGCCTGACGAAAGAGAAAAGCGAGTAACGAAGTACACTGGAGCCTGAGAATTTTGCAGAGAAGATTACAAAAGTGGAAGAACAGGCGGGAGAGAATTTGACTGTTGAGGAAGCAGAGTGAATTTGATTACAGGCCGAGCCTTGGGGCCCGGTCCCAAATGAGCTGCGATATTGGCTTAAACCCAAGCCCAAGAAACTCTAATTTAGCCCAATATCCAATCCCAAATTTAACCGACAGCCTAACTAAGCCCATTTCCCCGCCATTCTCTCACTCTATTGCAGTCCCCCGATCTGCCGTCGCCTCTCAATTCCTCCTTCCAAACGAACGGAACACGAGAATCCACCACGGTTAAAGTTCACTGAAAATGTACTTGCTAATCATAGGACAGATTACACCAATTACACCGCCCTGCACGTATTCATGTTGCCCACTTTGGATAACTCGACAGTCGAGATTAAACCGAACGGGGTTTGGTTCAGGCATTTCGTCGAACGTTTGAAGCGCACTAACTAAAAGGGGCCAAACCCGACCACCAACTCGCGTCGGGACTCGCAATAATTGACAGACAGCAACTCAAAACAGCGGCGCACAGACGAAGGGGGCCGGTGCTCGCGTGAACCAGACAAGGACGAAGCCTGGTTTGGCGAGCCCAGAACGGGGCAAGACAAGGGCACAAACAGAGGAGGCGCCGGCTCGGCGACGGCGAATGGAGGGCGAGTTCGATGGATCGGACCATGTCCAGTCGCCTCGCATGCCTCCAAGCCAGGATCCTCGGAAAAACGGCTCGTCCCACGAAAAATGGAAAAAAAAAAGAAAAAAAAAGGAACTTGACCTACCGGAGACTTAGTGCGGGGAACGGGAGCTACGGGCTCAAGAGCGCGATGGGGAGTCGTCGGACGGGTTACGGGCGTGACCGGACTACCGGAGGCCTCCTCGCTCTCAAACTCTCTCCCTCTCTCCCTCTCTTGGTTGCTCTCGCAGTCTCTCCACCCTTCTCTCTCTCTCTCTCTCTCCTTCTCTCGCTCTATTTCTCCCCAAAAATCCCACCTTTGGCTCGCTCTCCTTCCCTCCCTTTTTGCTCTGCTGTGACTAATTTTACTTTCCTTCCTAATTAGTTTAAAATATAGGGATAAGTACACTAATGGTGCCATAAGTTATGTACGACGCTCACTTTGGTGCCAAAAGTTTCCGTCAGATCACTTAAGTGCCAAAAATTTTGAAAAATGATCACTTTGGTGCCATCGCTGATTTGGTTGGTCGGAAATCTGACGTGGCAGTTTTTTATTAATTTTTGACGCCGACGTGGATCGCCGGAGAATACAATCAGCATACAAAGAACAAAACGATGCCGTTTACCATTTTTCCTCAAATAAGAAACCCTAAATCCCCAATTTCGATTAGAATCGGAAGTTGAAAACCCTAAATCCCCAATTCAATCATTTCGAGTACATACTTCGATTTTCTCCCAAAGTTATCAGCTCGCTCTTGCAAATGGAGGACAAAAGCTTCAGCAGCGGCTCACATTCGTATAAGAAAAGTGAATTAGATGGTGAGTATTACTGTTATTGTGGGTTACCGAGTCTGAGAAGAATATCTTGGACTCGGTTGAATCCCGGGAGAAGATTCCATGGGTGCGGCAGATATAGTGAAGGCTCGAAGTGCCAATATTTCAAATGGATTGATAGAAAATTCTCTGATCGAGCGACAAAGGTGATATTGGAGTTACTTGAAGGCCGAAATCAACCTCCACCTATGTTAATGGACAAGTTGGAGGATGTCGACTCAATGCAAGCTCAAATAAAGGGTTTAACATCTTTGGTGGACCATTTGAAGAGGGAGGTTTCAAGGCTGAAAATCGAAAGAAACTTTTATCGAGCGTTGATTGTGTTCTTATTCTCTTAGGTAGTTTATTCAAATGTAAAGTGAGTAATGAGAAGAAGTTTGTATGTCTACGATAGTCGAAGACGTGGAATATGCACTTATATTGGATTGTTTATAAGTAAAATGTGTTTTTTGGTTTGCTGCAATTTTTGTATGGAGCAGAATGTTTTGTTGTTGTAATCTATGGGTAGAAATGCAAGGTTGGACTTGGAATGCATTAGTTGTGAGCACTTAAAAGTTTTGTTGTTTAGTTGTATATTGTCAATGTTTGTTTTGGTTAGTTTTTGCTTCAAATATAATGGTTTGCTGCATTTTTTATTTGGTAATGCTTTGCTGCATTGAAAGCTTTTAGTAATGGTTTGCTGCATTTTTCTGTTTGGTAATGGTTTGCTGCATTGAAAGCTTTTGGTAATGTTTGCCGCATTTTTTATTAGATAATGGTTTGCTGCATTGAAAGCTTTTGGTAATGGTTTGCTGCATTTTTTTATTTGATGATGGTTTGCTGCATTTTTTATTTGGTAATAGTTTGCTAGTTTGTTGATTTGCTGGTTTGCTAGTTTGTTGGTTTGTTGGTTTGCTGCAACTGCAAACCATGGCCGAAATTAAAGGATGGTGGCAAATTCACGATTGACCATTTCAGTGTCATAAGTTGTAAATAGTGATCACTTGACTACCGAGTTTTTATGAAAGTGATCATTTAAGTGCCAAGTTTTTATGAAAGTGATCATTTAAGTGTCAGTCGCGATTACAAAGTGATCACTTACGTTGCACAAGTTTTTTAAAAAAGAACATGTTAGTGCCAAATGTCACATTCCAAATGCACCTTGTTCTTGCACCTTGTTCTTGCACCGGTTGAGTTGCTGGTGCATCTTCTTACACCAGCCCAGATGCAACAAGATGTACCAGCACCCAAAGTGTTCTTGTAGCAACACATATAATCAGCAATAGTGCAGCACAGTAACAGTGCAGCACAGTAACAGTGTAGCAATGCTGACAGCAACAAATTCATTATAATCTACAACTTTAACCAACAATGCTGATAGCAACAGTGCAGCAACAGCAACATTGCAGTAACAACAAAAATAAAATATACAGCAGCAGTAGCATAACTGACTTGCTAGCATTCTAGCCGAAACCAACACAAGGGAAAATGAATAGTCATTCCAGTACTTGCCATTAACATTGATTGATTGTTTACAAAAGAAAATAAAAGCATGTCTAACTTCACTCCCCAAGCATCGAGAGTTCAACACTCTCTTAAAAAAAAACAATGGCATTGCAGGCAACAACTACCATCAATCCAGCACACTGCTAAAAAAAGAAGAAAACAAGAAAAAGACCATGTCCAGCATCACATGAAAAAATCATGTCCAGCATTACATAAAAAGAGACCATGTCCAGCACCCTCCCTCCCATCAGTCAATATTGACAACACCTTGATCTCCTTTTCCTCTTGGAGCTTTGAATTGATTCATAATCCGAGCACTCTTTCGAACTGGTTGTGCAGGTTCTTTAGTTGGGCTTTCTATCACATCATTTTCCTTGTCATTGTTTTTTACGGCGGCTATTTTTGTTCTACCACGTGTCATGTGTTGGTCCATATCATCACTACTGCTCCCAATTGTTGGTTGAGATGGAACTGGTGCTGGGTTCTTTTTGGATGGCTGTTTCGTAGCTGTACCCGATGTCTTCTTCTTCTTTGGAGCACTCTTCTTTGGCTGCGCCCTTGATTCTTGAGTTGGCCCACCTTGAGAGAGAAGTACCTCCGAAGTTCTCCCAGGCTACAAAAATATAGTGATATTGTCAACCAAATGAATTGAAATACAACAAATTAAATGCATGAGGCCTATAAATCTTACATTCAAAATGGTCATTCCAGTACGTTCATCTGTGTAAATCCCATAACCATATTGCCTTAATCTTTTCCTAAGAGGCCCTCTTGTTCGTTGTGGTGCATCATTTTTAGCAGCAATAATCCTTGTAGCAACCTCTGCAACTTGTGCAGTTGCTCGTCTTCTCACCTGAGAAACACATAACAAATGTAAATTTTAGCCTATAAAATAAATTTTAGCCTATAAAAGACCAAACACAGCGATGTACAACTTACAGGATATTTTTTTCTTGTTTGCTCAACAGTGGACTCAGTTGTTGTTGTTGCTGTCCTGCCCATTCTAGTCCCTATCCCTACACTTGAGCCTACAACAGGGCTTTTTTCTGGCCCTTTAGTAGGCCTTACAATAATGTACTATATTAGGATTATGACTAACAGCACTATCGAATAAGAACTGTAAAGTTACTAAGACCAAGAGGATACTTATCTTACAACATGGCTTTCTGTTTGCCCTTCAGTAGGAATTACAGCAGGCCCAACAAGAAACTCTTCAGTAGGTCCTGTCCCTAGCACTGAATCAACCATTACATCTTGCTGTTGATGCTGCTTTTTCAGTTCACAACCTTTCTTATTGTGCCCTTCCTTGCGGCAATAGGAGCATTTCATCTTTGATCCAGTCCTACTCATCCTTTGACTTGATGCCTCTTCCTGCTGCATTCTTCGTCTCTTTTTTGGCATTCCTATTTGCTTCTTCAGCAGTAAAGGTGGAGGACTTTTATGATTTGTTGGCTCCCAAAATTTGCTACTTCTGATAGGCTGCATCATGAATTGGTATGAAGCAAGGTATGAGCTTTTTTTGTACCAATCATGTAGGTAATCATCTGGGTTTTCTTGCTTCATCTGAATAGCACAAATGGCATGGACACAGGGAATTCCATTCAGTTGCTAGGCTCGGCATGAACACTTTCTTCTATCCAGGTTGACAACATACTTATCCTGATTTTGAATAATCTCATATCCATTATCTCCATTCCAAACTGGAAGGCAGAACCTACTAGCAGCAATATTTGCATCCAATCTCTTCACAATCCTAGGGCCACAGTCTCTACTCCATTTTGTAGCCTCATCTCTTTGCTTATGCAGTCTAGTCATAACCATAACTCGAATATCATCAAGCATGCTGATGATTGGTTTGCACCTGGCCTCTAAAATTCTACCATTGAAAGCTTCACTGAGGTTGTTATCAATGATATCGCATTTGAACTCTTCGCTGAAGAAGGCCCGACACCAGTGCTTAGCTTATGTATGGAAGAGTGCATCAAAACCGTCCTTTGTCAACTGCAACAATCCTTGTTTGGCTAATCTGAAATCAGCCATATTTGTACTCTTTGCTATATGCCAGAACTGCTTCTGCAGCCTATCTCCTTTGAAGTTCCTTGACCAGTTTGCATATATGTGCCTCGCGCACATTCTATGCTCAGCATGTGGCATCAATTCAGCCAATGCAGGAATAAGTCCCTACAAAAATTCAAACCAATAAATACAAGTCAAGAAAAATATGCAAGTGACTAATATTAAAGGGGAGTATATTATAATTGACAATGAAATTACCTTCTGTTGTTCGCTCATGAATGCCCATCCTCCCCCATTGGTTATCTCAAGGTCAGCCATTAAATTTTTTAGGAACCAGGACCAAATATCCTTGTTCTCTATCTTTACCACTGCCCAAGCTATCGGGAACATTTGATTATTGGCATCTCTCCCCACAGCAGCCAACAACTCCCCCTTGCATAAAGCCTTTAGAAAGCATCCATCCAATCCTATAACTCTTCTACAACCAGCCAAGAAGCCCCGTTTGCATGCATCAAAACAGACATAAAATCTATCAAATCTAGGCCTAAGATCAGGAAGTGGCCTCTCCACAACCTCTACATATACCCTACTAGATGGGTTTTGAAACATACATTCACCAGCATAATCCCATACCTGCGCATATTCTTCATTATACCCACCTATCAATATCTTCATCACCCTCATCTTCGCTCTCTTACATTGATTCCTCGACACATTAACCCCACTTGCTCCTTCACTAACTGTTGAAATTGAGGACTCTTGATCTCGGGCATTGCTTTGATAGTATTGAAAAAATGCTTTGATAACCACACACTTGTTACCCTTTTATTGTTAAAGATAATTGGACAAGTATGCTTCTCCTGAAAGGACCTAATCTGGAATGACCTATTCTTACTAAGCACAGCATAGAGTTTCCACGAACAGTTAGCTTGTGAGCACTTAGCTCTCACAAACTCCTTCGTGTTTCTAATGAATTTAACGCTCCTCTGTTCACCAATTGGGTTCTTTACAATAGCTTCCTTGAACTGTTTGGCATCATCAAATCTCATGCCCACCGACAAAACAGGTTTATCAACAGTCGGATCATAACAAGGGTACTTACTTTTTCTTCGAGGAGCAGGTTCTTCATCATCATTGTCAAGCTCATTTTCCGAATCAGCAACTTCATTGCCACAGCTTTCTTCATCTTCACTTCTATTACCCTTAGCTGGATCTCCATCCCTATTTACTGACTCGGGCCTTCTTGCTGAAGCTGCAAGTTTTTTTCTCAGAAATTCCCTTTGCTTTTGTCTTGACTGTGCGAGTTCATCATCATCTTCGTCACTTGGGAAATTTACTACAACCAAACATTCATCTTCCGATTCACTAGATAAAGCAATTTCCCATTCTAATCCAATGAAGTCTTCATCCAAGATTTCAGGACATCTCCCTCTTTGTTCATCTCTATTAATATGACTTATCTCCCTATCATTTTGCCCTCCATCTAACCTAAACTCATCCCCAACCTGATTACTCGCTTGAACAGGATCCCTCACTTCTCCTCCTTCAGTGGTGGTCTGCTCATCCCCATCCTCATTCTCATCCTCATCCTCACTATAATACTCAACATATACCTTAGCTTCTTCACCGTGAAGATAATGGTAAATGATATCCTTAATACCATTATCGTCATTAAAAAATCTCAACCCATCCTTCAATTCTTTCCCAGGAACACAGTAATGTAGTTTTTGCACTTTGCATCGTAAAAAATATACCAAATCCCTCATAAAATCAATATATGATGGCTTCCAAACATTGACATAAATAGTACCTTCATTTCCACCACTATATTCCCAATCTTCAGTGCCAATAACAAACTCTCCACCATAGCAAACAATGACGCCTACCTGATTTGCGTCCATGTCGATGCTGCACCCAATGGAAAAAAAGAAAAAGAGTTATTGTCGTTTTGTTGGAAACACATGACAGAATTGGCAACTTTACATGCAGGTTCTTGTCGTTTTGTTGTCAAGGAACAAACGCGACTAAAATCTCCCCAATTCGGTGCATTTACAGAAACAAAAGAAACCAAATTAAATAAACAAAGTGAGGTCCCCACCACCCATTTTTCAATTTAATCACATTCACACTCGGTCTCCTAACAAAAGCAGTCCAATTAATTAAATAAACAAATTCGGTCCCACCAATGTTTCCATCCAAGTCAAGCCCCTCCGCACCCTGTTTTTCTATTCGGTCCCCACAACAGAAAGCGAACGAACGATGGAAGAATCAATTTTTCTATTCCATCCCCATAAAAGTGACATCCCCACCACTTTTCCCACTACTTTCCCCCTGAGTCGAGCCCTCAATTTGCCCTCCGTGCCCTAACTTGCCATTTGGAACCCTAAATTTTTCGCAAAATTGATCCACGTAGAGAACATGACAAACCTGAATGATCGTGAACGAAGGTGCAACTACAGCGATGGCCGAGCGACGACAGGCGAGCGACGGCGGGCGAGCGACGGCGGGCGAGCGAACAGCGGGCGAGCGAACGGCGGTAGGTGAACGACGGTGGGTGAGCAAGCTACGGCCGACGTCGAAGAGAACCGTATGCGAACCCTATTTTACTCCCTCTGCAACGACATCGTTTTTTGCTATGGAGCAAGGCGGCGTCGTTTCTTATGTGAATCCACGATGGATGGCAAGAAACGACGTCGTTTCTTACGAAGAAAGGACAACGGCGTCGTTTTATGCTATCTACCGTGGACAATCTTAAGCCACGTCGATTTTTTTTTTTTTTTTATAAATATAAAGGCCACGTATTTATTTTGGCCGGAATTTCTCGTCGGTGGCACCAAAGTGATCGTTTTTCCTCCGATTTGGCACTTAAGTGATCTGACGGAAACTTTTGGCACCAAAGTGAGCGCCGTACACAACTTATGGCACCATTAGTGTACTTCTCCCTTAAAATATATTTCGACTTTATGATATGATAAATTGTCTTTTCTTTAATTTTTCCCATGCATTAGGAAAAGAAAAATAAAAATAAACCGTATTTGTGATCACATTAAAGTTATACAAAAGAACTTAGACTAAACGAAGCAAAAAATTACTTGACCCCTTTGATGTTTCTGGCCTATTTCGGTGTTTAGTTCCTCATGCCTAAGTTATTTTAGATTGCACGCTCTATGGGCTTCACGCATTGGTGTGCAACCTTTATGGGATTGGAAAGTGGTAGGAATGGCTAGGACTTTATTGGAATGCTTTTAAAGAGGATGATTGAAATTAGGGTTAGTTATCAGTGCAGGCTTCCGGTTAGAAGGATAAGGGCTTTTATTAATCAACTATCTTTCATATTCTATTTAGATTATTTAATTAGAAACAATAAAGTATATATATTTATTAAAGGTTTGTTTGATAATAATCCCGGGAATAATTTTTTTGCTCTGTTTTTTGTTCCCGAGAACAAAATAAGTATTTTGTTTCATCTATTTTTTTGTTTCCGGGAATAGATTTGAAATAGAATCAAGAAGCAGAAAAAAAATTGCTTCTTGTTCTCAGGAACAATTCCTAGAATCAACCTAATTTTTTCTTTTTTATTCTTCTCTTTCCTTTTTTTCTTCTTCCTTTTGGCCGTTCGCCGGCTTTGGCCATGGCCAACAATGGCCGATGATCGGCCGACAAGGACCGGCGACCTCGCTGAAGTGTTACCGGACAGCAAGGCTTAGCCTTGCAAAGCTAGGGCAAGCCCAACCTCAAACCATTAGGGTGAGGACGAGTCTCACGGTGGCCAGGCAAGCCTCCAGCGAGCTTGCCGACCCTTACCCTGGCTTGGCGATGCTTCAGTGAGCTCACCAGACCTCGCCTAGCCAATTGCTAGCCACGACGCTAGCCATCGTCGTGGCTAGCGACTAGCCACAAAAAAAGGAGGAAGAAGAAGAGAAAAGGAAAAAGAAAAAAGAAAAAATATAACAAAAGTATTAAAAAAATTTAAAAATCCTACAAAATACATTTTTATCCTGAGAATAAAAATTTTGTACAGTTACTAAATGCGTTCTTTTGCTCGGAAATTGTTCCCAAAAATAGAATCAGAAAATATCATTTCTGATCAAAAATTACTTTCGAGAATAGAATTGTTACCAAACGTGTCTTAAGAATGTTTTCCAAAAATAACTATGTAACTTGTTCTCCTTAAACTAAAGCACCAGTTAAAACAACAATTTGTATGCCCTTGCGGGACTCATAGATGACAGTTTTCCACTACTCATGTATCACATTGATCTTAGACAATAATGTGATGAAAATTGTCTTTCCTAGAAAATCAAGTTATAGATAGATGTTTATTTATTTGTATAAGTTGGGCATGCTTATCGTCATTTTCTAAAATTTATTGCATGCTATAAATGAGTTTGTAATTGTCCATAGTTTCTTACTCAAAATGCTTCAATCGGCCTCGCCAGATTTGGTGAAGGCTAACACTTGCCCTTGCCGACCATGGCTATGGTCGGTGGCTAGCAATGGCCATCAACAAATAGAAAAGGGAAAGGAAAAAAGAAAGAAAAAGAAATCAATAAATTCAAAAAAATTATTAAAAAATTATTAAAATTATCCACCTCAGCATTGATCGGCCGACCGATGTCCATCTTTGCAATTTCTAGTTTAAATTGGCCTGATGAATTGAAATGGTACTAATGTGAGAAGATTTAGGACTAAATTTGTCTAATTTTAAAGAATTAAAACTGAATTGATACTAATATAATATGTTTAGGACTTTCTTGACACTTTTCCTCTTGACAAGTGGTAGCAAAGATAGACAGTCAAGGATTGACTAAACTTTGCTCAAATCTTTGTCCATATTCCAGGTCAAGGTGAGTGATGACGTGATCGAGAAGATTTTGATGGGAGGCCTTGTTCTTGAGTACTTACATTTAATTGAGAAACTTGAAAGAGCATGAGATTGATAGATGTTGGCCACTTGAAGCTAACGATCCACTATTAAAGATTCTCGCTCCTCATTTTGTTGTCATTGCAAGTAACACAATTTTTTACGCAATAAGAAGGTTAGAATAGTTGAAGCCTTGCGGTGATTCTTATTCTTAGTCGAAATAGCAACACTCTCATAAAAACTAAAAACTGAAGAGGATTACAATGAAGGTCAGGAGAATATGTGCTGCAACTGTCATCACCAAGAGAGGCCAGTCAAAACAAGCACCATTTGAATTTTTTTTACCAAAATGAAAGTTATATTCTAACTTTGTGATGAACTTCAAAGAAACTTGAAGCTAACTTTACCTGAGCATCTTCAAAAGCTAGAGTATATCTTTCCAAAAGAGGATCGCTACCGATATCAAACTTTTCAAATTTAGCAAATTGAGCAAACTTCACAAAATTGAGTCGGAACAACCGAGTCAATTGCCCATTAGCTTGCAAACATATGCTAGCCGGGGGTTGAACCTGAGAAACCATCGGTTTATTGAACTAAAGCCGAAATGGAAGCATGCTGCAGTCCTTCATCAACTTCCATAACTTAAAAGCTTTGCAAGCACCTAAAAAACGCAATACTAGGGCTGGAACAAATCACGAGGAGTGTACAGAAGCATCGATGGAAAATGCAAGCTAAAAGAGAGCTTGTGAAGGATAGAGCTCGAAAGATTAAGAGGAAGCCTCCAGGCTAGTGAGGCGAGGATAGAGCTGAAGAGCGAGATAAAGAATGGAAAAGTGAGAGAGAGTAAGAAAGTCCACTGGAGTTCGAAATCATGCGGAGAAAATTGCAGAAAAGGAATGGGCAGGAGAGAATAAGAGATAGAAACAAGATTACAGGAGTGAAGGCAGACTCATTTGATTGATGGGTTGGCCGAGCTAGATCGAATCGTGCCATATCCTGAATGGAACTTGTTGTCTAGGCTCATTTGTCATAAATGTGATTTTGGAATGGGTCGGATTACCGGAGTGTTTGGTTTAGTTATAACCATAGTAGCCACCTTTTTCATACATTTGTTATCAAATTGAGCTCTCGTTATCAAATTGATCAAAATCATAATAGATTGGAAACCACATCAACAAATTTCATTAAATTTGAACTAATGAAAGACAACATTGAACTTTTTTATATATCTTAGGGATTAGATTGAACATTAAATTAATGAAAAGTTTATGGATGACATTACACGTTTGGCTAAAGTTCATAGACTGTCTTTTTTTCCTTTCGTTAGAGCGGAATCTTTGTTACAAAGCTAAACCAACATCAATCAAACTTCAATATTCCAATAGAAGCACAATCTCAAATGCACATCAATTGGGCTCTAGTGACCTTGTTTTTCAACACTAGAAACATTTCTACTTCGGTGCCAACAACGATGTTATCGGGGAGAATTGGGTAATGATTCACTAAGGACTAACTCAATCCATGATCAATTTCTTCCCAAAACTAAATTGACCAAAATGGAATTAACCTTAGCAATAAACAGCAGTGTTTTCCAACAATAAATATCAAAATAAGTAAATATAATGCTGAAATGTTAAAGAAACAAGGCAACAATATTATCAAGATTTTTGCATTGAAAACTCAATGCGGGAAAAAATCATGAATTGCTCTAAAACTTTCACTAATCATACTATTCACTAATCACCAGTAACATCAACATTGCAATAGTATTTCATCATTATGGAGATGGATAAATAAAGATAGAGCAAGAAACCTTAACCGCAATTAGTAAAAACGAGAGAGAATCTAGGGAAGATTTTCAATGAGCAAAACTGATCAACTAGTAGTCTTGATTTATCGACCAACAAATCGAAAATTGAGCTAATTTTGACAACGGTGGCCTTCGATCCAGGACTTGGAAACTTGCTTTCCCTTTTTTCTTCTCGTGCGTTCTTCCTGGGGCCGCTCTCTCTGTCTTTCCCTTTTCCTTTTTCTCGTGTTCTTCTTGGGAAACTCTCTCTCTCTCTCTCTCTCTCTCTCTCTCTCTCTCTCTCTCTCTTCCTCCCTCCTCTCTACACTCTTCACTCCACGAACAGCTCCTCTCTTTCTTTTTTGTTTTGACTTTTTGGCCTTTTTCTTTTTCTTTCATGTTATGTTAGCTGAGCCACACTGAGGCCGACCGAGCCAACAATCCTCCACCAATAGGAATAAGATCTCAATCTTGCAAAACTTTGATTCCAAGACCTTTGACCCGACAGGCTTCCCATAGGTAGAATCTCTAAGTACTTTATCAACCCAACAAACTTTGGAAGGCAAGCATCGAATTGCTTCCACTTTAACATGAAGATTTTAACATGAAGATCAAAACCCGAATCACAAAGAACTCTCTTTGAATAATGACCCCAATAGACTTGCAAACAGGTGTCAAGTATGATACTAACTTAAAATACAACCGTCTAATTCGAAGGCCATTATATCAAACAAGTTGGCTAGATTTCCAGTATTTTGGAAACCTGTTAAGTTAATGGACAGTTTCAGCTCTGCAAAGCTTCGATATAAAATAATTAGGGAAACGTGGGATGATAATATGCAAGCATCCTTTGCCATTCCAAGGATGCATTGTCAGAGTTTGGAGAAGTTCAAGAAACATTGAGCCCCCAATCCTTCGATGATCTCGAAAGTCTTCCATAAACCCATATTAAAGCCGTTGGACTTTGAAATAAGATTTCAACTTTGAAACTTAACTGCAAACAAAAAATTAGAAATAACATGTAAGATATGAAGAATAAAATATTGTTCATTAAGAATCGAGATCAAGAAGTCATATATAAGCAAATCCAGAGTCATCCTATAGAGCCACACAGAGAAATGAATAGCACGAAAAAGTAGTTCTGCTCTGCACATGTGGATATCTGGATCATATATGTAGTTTCAGATTAAAGGTATATACCCCATACAAGGACAGTGAATTGCGAATGTATCCGATGAATGTTGAAACTGACATAAGAGGGAATAGTGATAATAAATTCTTACAAAGTTTCTTTTTCAAAATAGAAGAGAAAGGCATCTGGGCAGCTTCCTTCAAAGTGTGATGATCAAATTAGGTTTTAATCAAGAAAGGGGAGATCCGTATTTCTATACACAAGGGTAACAAGCTAAACCGAGAGCCCAGTCCGATAAGATCACTCAACTAAAGCTTCCATGTACATCATCAAGTGATCAAACTTGAGATCAAATACCAAAAAATAGACTATTAGATGGAGGGTAATTGAAAAATTATTGTTGAGGATAACCTCCAGAAGACAATCCCAAACCCCCAATGGTGTCCTTCTCTTTCTCTCATTATAGTCTCAAGGTTCTGATCACTCGGGCAAAGAAATGAAAAATATAGGTACAAATTTATGGTAATAGGCATTTGGATAGAAATATCTACATACGAACCCTATTAACAATAAATTCTAAACTAACCATTCAAGAAATGGTTATTTCAGCTCAAATAATTGCAGAGTTGGCTAAACCTAAAAGCAAAAGCTTTTTATTAAATGATTGCAATGCTTATAGAAACCAATTTTGAGCCCAGATAATCATACTTAAACTCCTGTTATGCATATGAAGAGATCCAGGATTTCACATTTGGTACACATATCAGCAATGAGGACAAGACTTGAAGGGGGGAAGAAGCAATCACTGCAAACAACAGAAACCAGTAGTGATTTATCCCATAGTTCATATTTTTCCCACTGAGGCAGCATTTGTAAGAACATTTATGAATGGAAAAAGTAGATATAGCATTAATATGAAGAATTTACAATGAAAGAGCAATAAACAACACATTCAAGTAAGAACTTTTATGAGCAAACAGGATTCTATCACATTTCAGTTTTCTAACTCATTTGCTGATACCTAAGTTCCATCTGTTGAAATTCCTTTGCAAGTGTCCTTCGCAATTATTCGATGTCCCCAAATCCTCCAAACTGCAGTAGTTCTCTAACTCTCTGCATTGTTTCTCTGATGCAATACTGAGGTCAAGACATCTTACTAACTGAACAAGATATATCAAGGTAGAAAATATTAAAGCTATTGGATGGTGAAATAAGATTCTTAGTTTGAAACTTAAGTGCAAATAAAGCATTAGAAAAAACATGTAAGATATGAAGAATGAAATATTGTCTATTAAGAATCGAGATCAAGAAGTCATATCAACCTTTAAGTTGAAAGATGCATAATTGTTCACTTGGGCATCTTCTTCCCGGTTGAGACACAGCACAACTGCTGCATGGGACTTCAAGCCTAGTAATAGTTTTTCATTCTGCTCAATATTTATACCATGCTAGAAACTATTGTACCACAGCATGTATAAGTGCTGCAAGCACTAGCATATAAAAAGCAGCACACCACATATCCATAGTTAAGTAAAGAAAGCTAGATTGGTAAGATAACATTCATTATGTATTATGTAAAAACAAACCCTCTTCCAAGCAAAACATAGTCCATGAATCAGATGATGGTTAATAAATTTGTGGAAGTCTCAAAGAAAGAAATGTAGTAGTATCAACCAATTCGTAGCCATCGTACTCATGACTAAACAGCTATAGCTTAATGACATAACCAGTTATTTATGAACTTTTCCACCCACAACCATGATTAAAGCACATACATATTCCATCATTCAAGAGTCACCTACACCATAACCTTTTTAATTTGACTGAACGTATTTGAGTTTCAACATTCAAAATAAACTATTAATTTGATGAAAATGATCATGTCACATATGACTGTTTCTATTAACACCATTGACTGAGAGTGTAGATCTCACAATGAGCTCCACCTCTGCAAATGCTATGCTGAAAGTTGTCATCGACATTTGAAGCATTTTCAATCATCAATGACAACATCAGCAGCAAGGTGACCATTTCCTATCCTACAGGAGAATGCAATTAACCACATCAATTAGATTCAAGTCCTAAAATGTACATATATATTGAATCTATTATTGATGTATAACATGTGAAAAAAACAATTCATTTAGGCTATATATCTCTTCTAGTTTGCTCATCTGTTTAACAAATGGCCATGTTCAATGATTTAATAGGATTTGTTAAGCTTATCCTGCTCAGATTTTCCTATCTAACAGTCCATATTTACTTGACATTGGCAAACATGACCAGTAAACATGGATTGCCATCTCTCTTAGAAGCTAAATGTTCATTCAGCAAGCTTGCTATTTGCATTGAATCATTCAGCTTTTGAGCAATTCAAAATATTCCTCATGAGAGATCAAAGAAGAACACATTTTGATGATAAAGGATTCTTGCAGAAGGAATTTCTTGTTGAGAAGTAATGACGGTAACATTCAGCAATAGCACAGAAAACTTACTTCTACATCTGTAGTGAAACTGTACCATCTTCAAGTCCCAAGACAACAACCTTGATAGCAGGACCTCAGCATGATGATGTTATATGTTTACCTGGAGTAGATTAGAATAATGAAGAAGCCAGTATTGACGATACACAATGAATGTGCAAAGAAAAGTGGGTTCATTAAAATAAAAAATAAAAACAGAAAAACAACAGAGAGAGAGAGAGAGAGAGAGAGAGAGAGAGAGAGAGAGAGAGAGAGAGAGAGAGAGAGAGAGAGAGAGAGAGAAGCCAGTATTGACGATACGCAATGAATGTGCAAAGAAAAGTGGGTTCATTAAAATAAAAATAAAAAACAGAAAAACAACAGAGAGAGAGAGAGAGAGAGAGAGAGAGAGAGAGAGAGAGAAGCCAGTATTGACGATACGCAATGAATGTGCAAAGAAAAGTGGGTTCATTAAAATAAAAATAAAAAACAGAAAAACAACAGAGAGAGAGAGAGAGAGAGAGAGAGAGAGAGAGAGAGAGAGAGAGAGAGAGAGAGAGAGAGAGAGAGAGAACAATGAATAATCTCTTCACAATAAAATTATAGAAGAAAAGGGAAGACAGAGACGCACAGTAAACAGGAAATGTTGGTCAAAATTTGTTAAGTAAATTAAAGTGTCATAACAGTACAAGATAACTGAGAGGGATATCGGTCACTTGATATGGGGATTTCTTTGGGCTAGTAGGTCATCTACAGGAATCTATAATTTTTTGGCAGCCTCCTATCCATTATCTCAATCCAAAAACGAATCGTGTTGTCCGCTTTGAAACCTCGAGGTAGAGTGGATCCATGAAAGCTTACTTCAGGTGAGGATCACAAGGGTACAAGTATCTACAAGTGAGGACCTCAACAAAAAGCATTCAAGGGTTGGCTTGAGTAGTATAGTGCACTCAACACCATGTTCATCAAATCCAGAAGATAATATGAAGCGTTAGATGTTTCAGGAGAGAAAAAAAAGCCTCCTCTCAAAATTTTTCCATTGAGAATAGATGGCAAGAATTGCCAAGGATAGGCATCTAATCCTAAGCTCTTACGAATTTGAATTACCCAGAGCTAAAGTCATATAAGAACTGAAGATACTTGGATGCAGCAACCTCTACACTCCTAGTCTCTACACCTTCTTCGATTCCTTACTCCATCCCTCTCGACCAAATTGTCATACAAGTATGTAGCATAGCCTGAGGTATCCTCTTAACAAGTTAAACTCCCACCAGTGAATTGAATTAATCAAAATGATGCGACAAAATGCCCCTCTCTAATCAGAAGAAGATAAATTTACTTCAAGTAGTACAAAATGTAAGAAACTTTACAGCCTATACTCTACAATCTAGTATACATTGAATATCTCCTTGTAAGGAACGCTCAATCATTAAAAAAGAGGAAGAAGAGGAGCTAGAAGAATCGTTACATTTTGAGAAACAAAATTAGAAATCTACATAAAACTATATAGATGCTTGACAGAATTGGGATGGTATTCTACAGGGCCTAAACCTACCAACTCCATGTGGGCATTAAGCATTTCTGCATCCGACATACCTAGTCTATCTAGCATAAATGACATCCCCATCTCTAGGGGTGAGCGTGGTTCCCGGGTAGAACCGGGAACCGGGGAACCCAACCGGAGGCTCCAGTTCGGTTCCCGGTTCTAAGGGGACAGGTTCCGGTTCCCGGTTCTCTTTTTCTGGGAACCGGAACCGGCCAAGTTAAAAAAAAAAAAAAAACCTAACCCCTTTCACGCAATTTCCCCCTCTTCTGTTCAATTTTCCCCCTTTCCCTTTCTTTTTCTCCCTCTCTTTTCTCCCCCTTTTCCTCTTCACGTCACTTCCTGCCCCCCCACTTTTTTCTTTTCCCCTCTCTCTCTCTCTCTCTCTTCTCTTTCCCCCTCTCTCGGCCGAAACCCCCCTTCTTCTTCTTCTTCTTCTTCTTTCCTCTCGCCGGCTGCTACTTCACCCACCACCACACCACCGACCACCACCTCTTGGCCACCGAACCCCCACCACCCACTGCTCGTCCGACGAGCCGTCTTGCCGTTGAGCCCGACGAGCTGTCTCGCTGTCCGCGCCGCCGTGAGGCACCCCCGCCGTCCCCAAGCCACCGTCACCACCTCTTGCCGCCGCTTGCTCGGCCGTCTGGGCCGTCGTTGCTCTGAACCGTCACCATCTTCGCCCGAACTGAGCTCTTCCCCCCTTGGCCGTGGGTTGAGCCGCAACCGCCGCCGTCTTTGCTGCGCCGTTCATGCCGCCGTTGGTGCCGTGAGACTCGTGCCTTCGTCGCCGTTGCGCCACCGTCACCTCGTGCTCGCTGTCGCCGGATCAAGAAGAAGCTGGCGAAGAAGATGAGGCAGAACAGGCCCATCCCTCACTGGATTCGCTTGCAGACCAACAACACCATCAGGTTCATATCCAATTCCTTTACGTTTTGTCCGAAAAAAGCTGTCTTTTTATTTTATTTTATTTTTTTGTGGCCTAATTTTTGTGGCCGAAATCGTTCAGGTACAACGCGAAGCACAGGCACTGGCGCTGCACCAAGCTAGGGTTCTGAGGTGTTTTCATGGGAGGAGGTGCTTTTGCTTTGGGTTATAGCTTTTTAATTGTTGCGAAAGAGACCTCTCGATGCTTTTCTGATTATTGCTTTTAAGCGAGTTGAAGACTTGTAAGGAAGCAAATAGCTGCTTAGATACAATGCTGCTTTGTTACTCTCGAGCACAAGCATTTTTTATATCTGATGATCTGCAACTTGTGGTAATTTTTGTTGCTTCATGTGGTTTTGATAGTATTAGGGATGGGATTTTAGTGAATTTTAATGTTGCTTCAACTTTATGTCTTGTTAAGCTTGTTGCTGTTACAACACATTGTGTTCAACGTTCAACGCTTTTGATCGGTTCTGCTAATGATTGGCCTTATCTTCTTATTTAGATGAGACTTATAGGCTTGTGTTGGACTTGCTTTTCCTGTTCAGTGCTTGTTGAGGTTACAGTGCTTGTTCTCATAGTGTGGTAGTGATTATTAGTGGTCGTCCTTCCAGACATTGGGGAGCTTTTAGTTGTGTCAATTCTGAGGAATTTTAACTTATGTGGTATGTATGCAGTAGTGATGTAAGTGCCCAATTTCGCCTACCAGCTGGTTTGCTATCTGCAATGTCTAAATGAGAGTAATCATTAGTTTATGGGCATCTTCAGTAGCTTCAAGTTGGTTTAGCATGTGAAGTGTGTTCTAGCATCGGGTTGCAAGATTCATGGCTATGTTGTTATTACTGTTGCATTCATTTTCATTTTTTTTAACTAAAAATGAAAGAAAAAACACAAAGAACCTGTTGGAACCTGTTGGAACCTAGAACCGACCCCGGAACCTGTGACAGGGTAGGTTCCAGGTTCTTGGTTCTGACGGGTAGGTTCCGGTTCCAAAAAATGAGGAACCTGTACCCGAGGGTAGGTTCCAGGTTCCAAGCGGAACTTGTAAGGAACTGGAAACCGCTCACCCCTACCCATCTCCCCCTCCCAAATTCAAGTTATTTATTTTAATGGACACTTTAACTGGTGTACCCAGAAGGATGACAACATGCAAACACCATATACCATTCCAAGGATGCATTGCTAGAGTTTAAAGAAGTCCAGCAAACATCGAGCTCCTCATCCTTTGATGATTTCATTTCCTTTTATAAGCGCCTTGCGAAAGCTCTCTTGAATATTACAGCACTTACATCAACTAGTGGCATGATAACCGAATCCTGCCAGTGAGTTAGATGAAATCAATCCAGCAATGAACATCAAATGAACTACTAACAGTACGAAGAAATTTACAAGTCTCTGTTTGTCGAACTCGATATTCTTTTTGAACTCTTTGGATCCAACTAATAGGGTAGCTAACATCATTGACCATAGAAGCTTTGACCAGATTAGCAAAGTGAATTCAACTCAAGTTGCTTGCTTTTGTGGGACATAGTATGATTTGCCATCATTGACCATAGAAGCTTTGACATGAACAGGAGTTGACAGAAAAGCACGATATGCTACTTTTTCCCTTTTGCCATCAATGTCTTAAATAGTGAATTGACATGATTGGAATAGAACTCTAGATATCATGAGTAACAAATCGGTATGCAAGCTTCGGATCGATGAGTTACCTTTAAATGGTACAAATCCCAGTTATTTGCACACGTGGTTCCTGCAATATGCACAAATGGAAGGTCACTAGCCTGCAGGATTGTCATCTCGGCATCTCCTAAGTTTTCACCTGTGTCACTCATCTTATTTAACAACATTATAATTTGATGTTCTTGCTTCCAACAGAACATATTAGCCATACTTGCAAATTTGGGCCACAAAATATGATATACAAAGCTTTTACCTCAGATAGAGTCTAATCCACACAACAATGACCAAGAGGGATGCACAAGAAGATCCTTCCAAAGATTTTCCCTTCTTCACATTGCTTGAATCATTCATAAGTCCACTCACTACCGCTATGCGATTTGTTACATCTAAAAAAGACTCCTCATGTATTTGGAAGGAAATATAATTTGAAGCAAATTCTAAGTCATCCTGCAATACCATATAGAGTAATGATTAGCATGAAAAAGCAGTTGGACTCCGCACATATGGATCTCTGGATAATATTTGTAGTTTTAGATTAAAGGTATATACCCCATAAAAGGACAGTGAATTGGGAGTATATTTGGTGGATGCTAAAACTAACATAAGAGGGAATTGTAGCAATAAATTCTTACAAAGAATATTTTTCAAAATAGAAGAGAAAGGCATATGGGCAGCTTCCTTGAAAATGTGATTATCAAATTAGTTTCAAATCAGGAAACATGAGATACAGTATTTCCATACACAAGGATCATAAGTTAAACGCAGAGCCCAATCCGATAAAATCGCCCAACTAAAGCTTCCATGTACATTGTTAAGTAATCAAACATCAAATACGAAAAACTAGATTATTAGACAAAGGGTAAGTGAAAAACCATTGTTGAGGACAACCTCCAGAAGACAACCCCCAACCCCCAAGGGTTTCCTTTTCTTTCTCTCCTTCTCTCATTATAGTCTCAAGGTTCTGGCCACTAAGACAAGGAAATAAAAAATATAGGACAACTTTATGGTAATAGGCATATGGATAGAAATATCTACAAACCCATTAACAGAAGTCCTGAATTAGCCAAACGAGAAATGAATATTTCAGTTCAAAAAATTGATGAGTCGGGTAAAACCAAAAGCACAAACTTTTAATTAAAGGGTTGCAATATTTACATAAAACCAAACTCAAACTCCTATTACACACACAGAGATCTAGAATTTCACATTTGGTGCACATATCAGCAATGAGGACCAAATTTGAAGGGGGGAAAAGCTGCTCAATAGGGAGTTCGTAGCAAAACAGGTTTTCCTCAGAAATCGAATTGGAAAGTGAGAATTCCAATTAGAGTTTCTCTTTTTGCTTGGGAAGCAACCTGGGAACAACTCCTTACTTTATAAATGAGAAAATACTGGTTAATAGGTGTTTCCTCATCAAAAGGAGGCAGAGTTTGCACGGCATCCCCTCCTTCATTGTTCTTGGAAAGAATGGTTTGGACAGTTTCCTATGCTTGTACCATGTTATCTTGGGTTATCAGAGGTTTTATTGAGCAAGAACTTTGGGCATGGCAGGGCATTCGTTTACAGCACAACAAGTGGGATTAACTCAATTCCCCTGTTTCTTTTGGCTGATTTGGAAGGCGTGGAGCAAGAGAGCTTCTGATGGAGAGAAATCGTCCATTTTTTATATTGAAATTTGGCTTAAAGTCACATACTTTTGGTATAGAGCAGACTTGCGTATGGATGTAAATGCCCTGGTTGATTAGTCAATGATTGACCTGGTATCTGAGCTCCCTTTTGGCTTTGGGAGTTGTTTTGTATATGGCTTTAGTTTTTTGGGCTCCTTTGGTATATGGGTTGCACCCCATAGGTGCCCTACAGGTGAACTATATAATCTATAAAAAGAAACTTCACACTTTTTTGAGGATTTTAAGTTATTCCAATTGCCCTTTATTCCAACACATGTTATCTCATCATATAATTTCAAGTACCGACATCAACATCTCACTTTTTTGCGAGTGACGTCACCATGACAAAAGGGTGCCACTAAGTCAAGATTGAAAAAGTTCAAAAGAAACGTTGGATCCAAAGAGCTACCACCACACTACCAGAAAAAGGAGCAATACTAGGGACTAAGAGTAGTATACAAAACTGATTTGAAGAGGAAAAATGTGAGTATAATGCGTCAGTAGGTCTCAAACACCTAATATGAATCTATCTGGCATGCAACTTAGTAAAACCAATTTCAATACTAGGAGTTGACATCCTCAGCATTGGTCTGCTAAAAAAGAGGTGGTATATCAAATATCATGATCTAAAGATAAAAATAAGAATACAAAAAAATCAATTCTCACATCTAAGTACTAAACAAATGATTAAGAATAGAGGCTCTCATAACCATGGTTAAGCATCACAGATTAGATCCATGTAAAGCTCGATTCACTATCATCCGAGCACCCACCAGTTAGTTTTCTGCTCATTTTCTTTGAAGATCTGAGTTTTCATTCTCATCCTTAGCTTGTTGACCATAAACATAACACAGGAAAGAAGAGTTTCACTAACTACACTGAGTTCAATGGGTGGAATTTGGCAATATAAATAAGTCTAACTTCCCCCAGGCTCTAATAGTAATATCGATGGGTACAAAGCTTTGAATATGATTATTTGAACAAAAATTGACTCTCGCAATTGTCAGGGTACATATGCTAAGATCGAAGTGGGCAATAAACTCTTTCCTTTTAAATTGAGAACATATCTCTACACGTGCTAATTATAATGTGAATATATAAACATTCTATATCCAAATCTCCATGTACAGTACACTCAAAGCTCAAACTTAGGTCAAGTTCAAGTTCAAAACAATGATTAATGACCTAAAATTTCCATTATACGCTTATAGGAGATATTGCCAACTTATTGAATCAGTCTCAAATCAGATTTTACTTGATCCTTTCCAGTCACTTAATATTAATAATTCATATCATTGCATACAATATGATTGCATGAAGAATCAACATTAGGATGTTCTGAAAAATATGGCTTGTCTCAAGATGTGCAGAAGAATAATTTCCTGTAGCAAATTCCTCTCTCTATCCGATCACCTCCAAGACTGTTCACTGAGATGCATGAAGGAAAAAGGCCAGATGCAAAGATAATAACACACACCCGCAGATGATTGAGGATAACCAGCAGAAGTTCTTTTCCAGCACCACAAACAACTTGTGATACACACTTCATACCCTATCACTGGACAAACTAGCAGACTGAGATTATAAAAACCAACCAAAAAAGCCAAGGTCCTATAGCAACACCAGAGCTTAAAAAATTAGCCATACCACTTCATCCAGAGAATTAACACGAAACTGATAGATTAGAAAATTCCTCCTAAGGGAAAGAGTCAAGACCTAGATAAGCAAACAAAAATAGTTAAATGAAGAAAAATGAAATGCCATCTACCGCTCTGAATTAATAGTATCACTTACCATGGTCACTAACAAGGTTTGACGGCAAATCAAACTTCCTCATGAAATATGTTAATGGCGTCAACCCACTGCTTATGCATTACATATAATGATGCCTGGATGACATGAAATATTCTTCAATGTTCAAAGCTTGTTAAGCAACTTGATGAAGTCCATTTTTTTCTGCAGACAGAAAGAGATTGGTAATCTAAGGAGGCATTTGGCTGATAAAGATTCTCAAAAGTCTGTTCTGATTTCAATTTGAGAATTAAAACATACTAGAAAATGCGTTTGGTAACACTCCGAAAGCAGTCGACGAATAAAAGGAAAACTATTCTCATAATCAAAATCACAAGCTGAAGATGACTTCTGTGTTCCCATTCCAAATGCAAACATGGAGATTTGGAATAAATAAGCCTGTTTTTGGAATGTGATGTAACCTGAGCATATTCTCACAATTTTCATCCCTAATGACATATATTATTTTCACTAAACAAATATTTTGTCAACAAAACATGGAAAACAGTTTCTATGAAAATGGAAACTAAAGCTGTTTTCTAAAACTAAGCAGGCCTTAAGCAGTTGAGAACAAAAATGATGCGTGACTCATGCGACGATGTTTAAAATTTTGCAACAAATTTGCCTCACAACTTTCGACATCCGAACTACATAGATTTTTAGGGACTTTTTACTGAAAGACGATACTTACAGGTTGAGTAGAAATCTGAAGCATGAACAAGATAATTTAGGCTTCCAAGTATGAGGCATCATGTTGTTTAGCTGATGGCAACTCTTGAAAGTCTACTCAAGCATTAAAAATTATCAGCAGGGAAGTTCTTCCACAATGCAAAGTTTAAAGTTATTTCTAAGAAAACTGCCTCAAAATTGCTCTACCTTAACTATCCATTTCTTTTAAAGGACGATGATAATGTCCTGAGTTACTATGCATTTTACTTATGACCAAACAAAATTAGATACCGCTGAAACAAATATCAGTGCACATAAACAACCATAATACAATCGTAATATCAAGTACAATCACCACCACATAAACTAGAACATAATCTAGATTTCCACTCGGAACCTTCATTCACACTAGGTTTTTTCTATAAAATGCCAACTCCTCAGTTTAAAATCATGTTCTCGATTAAGACATTCAAGTACTTCACACACTAAATAGAAAAAAGAGAGAGCTTTCTCAATTTGAAGCAATTACAAGGAGAGACTGTCCCCAGCAACAGAGGTCCACCCACAGTAGACATTCGTTTTGAATATGAGATTTCATCTTCATCCTTGTCCAAGTACGTAGACCAAGGCCAGCTTTCTTGTAGCCAAAACACAAGCCACACCTCTACTTGCTGTAGCCAAAAATAAATAACTCAACTTGATTTCACTCCGATGTTCCTATAATATGGCCATAACTAATGTGATGTTTTGATACCTCTGTTGGGTAAAAGTAATAAGTACAATACTTGCATCACGCTAAAACATAGGTGGAAGCAATACTTGTGTACTGAAGAGGCTATCGTATGCGTGTGAACCATGAATGCTCTACAGTATCTTTCTACACTAAAGACCTTGATAGTGTCTATCATCATGAACACGTACGTACCAGTTCTCAGTCAGTAACTCAAACTGCAATGAACCAACCATAAGAATATAATTATTCTTTCTGTATATGTCTGGCCACTAAAGATTCATCTTTTTCGCACTTTGACCTCCCAATTGATCTAAAATTTACAGGAAAACCTAATAGTTCAGTATTGTACTTCTTGAAATGAAAAAGATAATCTTAGGAGCATAAATTTGCACATTTTCAACCATTGGAACAAGCTTGAAATTGTCCATTAAAGAGGCACAACATACCTATGCCAGTCATATTTAAACTTGAGAGTAGATTGTAAAAGTGGAAACTTAGTAAGGAGCATGGACAGGATAATTCCAGCTCCACCACTTGGTCAATGAAATAAATTTGTTACTAATACTGGCGAGTTTATCAAACAATGATACAGAAAGGAAAGACTATGGGCAACAAGTTTCCAAAAATCCAAACTGCAAATGGATATGGTAAGAAGCTCAAGGAAAATCATTTTTAGAGTATACAATTGATGGCATCACAATGAGTTGATCCTTAGCTCGATTGTATGGCGGTGTAAAGAAATTTTACCACTACCAAGGAGGAACTACAGTATGGGGAATGCATCAAATCTTCTCATTGTCCATCTCTAGGTGTAAGATAGAGTCCAAGATGTGTATTTTCACTGGGTTAGTGTTTTGGAAGTGAGAATGAGACAACCAAGCAAAAGTGTTCTCACAAAATAGAAGCAAAAGTGGCACTACTAACCCATTAGAGCATCTAACATCATCACCCATAGAAGCTTTGATTAAATTAACATAGTGAATTCAACTCAAGTTGCTTGCTTTTGTGGGACATAGTATGATTCTTTTCCTTATCATTACATGATATTCATGCATTAGAATTAATGCAAGGCAGTTTTCAAATGGCGTATAGGATATCAAAAAGTTTCCGCAGGAAACTTATACATATGCCTCCTGTCTTTTACTTTTCAGCAAGTAAATGAACTAACAAGAGCTTATGCACAATATAAGGAATTTATTTTACAGTACAGACGATTATGTCAAAGGACATTGTAGTAATGTCTTGCTTAGCTCAAAAGTTCAAGTATATGATAGATGGCTTTACCAACTCTACAAACATCAAGATGCATTCTCTGGGATAATCTATTATTAGCCTTGGAGTAGGTATCTTCTGGATTCAAACCAAATGAACAAGGATCCATAGTCAATAAAATTCGAATTGCAATTTTCTAGATCGATCCAAATAATTCACAATGCTTTTGCTTCTTCCCTGTTTATTAATTCACTCACAGCCACACCACTAGAAGAAGAGCTTGTTCTTGCGTTTAGCATTTCTAAACTAATACGGTTACTTTAATCAGCCAATGCAGACAATTCTGTGAAATAAAATGTGTGGAACTCAATGGTTGATGCCAAGGGATGCCCTGTCAACATGCTCCATTTGCACCGTAAATTCACTCTTAAGCATAACTTAGAAACATGCAGTCATGAGCTACATGGTAAGGGCAGAGCAAACTAAAACCTCAATTAGGAGGACTGCCCTATAGGGTCCTTCATTTTTCATTTCTCGACCTACATAATGACCTTTGGCATGCTATCAGATACCTATATACATCAGTTTTTATGCACTACTTCCAGCATTGCCAGAATCAATCAAACGTTGAGAATCTTTATTTTCTGCATAGGATGAAGGATCTTACCCGAAAACTAATGACAAATGATGCACTTAGAAAGCCTTTTCCATCTATTTCCCTTACTGACATGATAAGCAAAATCTTGTTGCCAAAGCACACAACAATTTCCATGGATATCTCCCCTCAATTCCTTGAATTCAAGTAAGGAGACAATGATGACACTATCAACTAGGAAATAATATTGAGAAGATCATAAATCTTGAAAGATATTGGGAGCAGGAAAAACAAATGAAAATTGGATAGTAGATCTCAAAAGAACAAAGGTAACTTACCTGCTCTATGTACCTTTGATAGTAAATGGGTATTACTTCCATTATATTGACTCATCCGAGTCATCCGTATCATCTGATTCATATCCTATCATTTCGCTATTTGTAATCTCATTTTGATCGATAAATCTGAGTTCCAGATATTCTGGAATTGTTTTGAGTGACTTGCATCCGATGATATTCAATTCCTGCAACTTTAACCTATCAAGGCCTTCAATTTCGGCTAAGTTTTCGCACCTTACAGCTTTTAATTGCTTCAGCCTCCCGGATTTTGGAAGGTCTAGCCTTTTCATTGAAGTGCACATTTTGATATCTAGCCTTTTCAAATACTCCAACCTATCAAGGCCTTGAATTTTGAATAATTCTTCGCAGCTGTCAACATTCAATTTCTTCAAACCCTTGAGTTTTGGAAGGTCCACCTGTTTGATTGAATCGCAGTATGTGATATCCAAGCTTTCCAAATATATCAATTTGTCAAGAGCTTGAATTTCAAGTAGATTCATGCAACGGTAGACAACTAATGTCCTTAGATGGACAAACTGTGAAACGTCCAGCATTTTGATAGATGCACACCAAGAGACTTCCAAGGATTCGAACTTGAAGGGCGTGTTTAGGGATTGTGGTGATTCTATTTCTTCAATGTCCGTCGGTTGGGAGCATTTTGAACTCTTTAATTGCGTTGATGGAAGCTCCTGGATGCACTGGATAAATTCGCAAGCCTCAACTCGTAGTTCCTTGAGATGGGCTAGGTGGGAAAGCGAAGGCAATTTGGGACTTTGACAGGCGACGCCCAAATATGTTAAGCCCAAAGGAAGGTCTGGTAGCAATTGGAGCTTGATGTAGCATGTAAAATCAAGGCGTCATAGGGAAGAAAGATTACACATGCTTTCTACCATTATCCCTTTCAGTCTCACGCAACGGTAAGCACGTAACTCTCGAAGCTTTCTCAGACTCTCAATACCATTGGGCAATTCTTCTATACCACTTCCAGAAATATCTAGAATCTCTAGATTCTCCAAAGACCCTATGCTATCTGGTAATGCAGAAAGGGAGTAAGTACCGGATAGATCAAGTTGCTACAGTGCTTTTAATTTACCTAATCTGATGCCTGCGTCAGCGCCTATGTCTTCAATGGAAGCGTCGATTCGCTTCAATGCAATACAGTTGCTGAGGATGAGAACCTCTAACTTCTCAAAAGCTGAGAGGAAGTCAGTATTTTCCAAGGAACGACAATATGAAAGGTCTAGATATTTAAGCTTCTCTGCCATCTATTAAAAAAAAAAACCAATAATGAATGTCGATGGGTGAGTGTAGAGTCATTATGATTCAAAAGAAAGTATAAAAGGAGAGGGAAAAAAAAAGACTTTAATTCTTACCTTGAAAAAACTCCATCCTCCCCATTTCTCATTTATCTTACCTCCTTTCAATTCGAGTACAACTAATTCCTTTACGCAAAAATTATTTACTTCAAAATTAGCAGGACAAAATGGCCATTGAAGCCATCTTAACTCCTCCATTGAATCCTTAAAATCTCCACTTAAATGTTCCCCATCTAGGTGAAGGAATCTTAGACTCGTCAAATTCTTGAATTGTTTTTCTGCGTAAATTCTGCCAATCCTATTATTAAGATTAATCCCCTCAATCTTGCCCGTTCCCTACAAGCAAGAATCAAGAGTCATTTGTACTATATCCAACTAAAGTAATCAAATATCATTTGTTCATATTGTGAGTGATGTGCATTAATGCATTCAAGAGACTAGCAATATGTAGATATGATTTTTCTTTTTATGCCCAATAAACAGTATTTATAAAGGCTAACAAAGTGAAGGATGTCAACTTCCATTTCGAAATTTGGCCATACGTAGTCAGATCTTAAAAGGAATTATGATGTAATGGCTTGTATAGAGTAAAAACTTTACAACTTGTAATCTTCTTCTTTCTGGTACTGTAGCTTCATTATCATAATAGTTAAGACATGCGTGCATTTAATCAAATTGCAAAGTGCAAAATCAAAATTTGACTTGTCAATTTTAATAGAATTATACTTTTTCTCTTGAACTTTCACAAATGCAATTACAATCACATACTAAATTATACAAAATAGAATTTGAGTAATTATCTCTCGGGACTTTTTATGAAGAAAAAGTAAAGCATTCCTCTTTTTAATAGTCATTGCGTGAAGTATGCTTGATGATACATATACATGTATACACATGCATATATATTATATTTAAGGAATTTCTGTTTCTATCTTATTTGGTATAAGTTTTAAATCAGTCCTTGTCCTATGAATATTGGTAAATGGAATTCCTAACGTAAAATTACATAAAATTAGTGTCCCTTTTATTCTCCACTATGGAAATAATGACTAAAATTTCATGAGAAATGTGGGCATCATTAGTCCTATTATCTCAATTTTAACATCTAGAGAATATAATTCTATGATTTATATATCCTAAGTAGTTATGATTTGTTTATCATAACATCAGAATTGCACAATGCACCACCGGAAAAAAGGAGGGGAAAAAACAGATGTTCTGACGACGAATTCACCGTCGCCACAGCCCAAAACGCATTTTTACACACCTAGAAAAAGGTATCTTCGTTGGAGAACAAGCGAAATTGGCATGGACGAAAGGATAAATAAAAGCTAGAAAAACCTTGGAAACAGCGAGTCGGCGAGCAGAACTTACCTCACCACAGATTAGGTGTTATTAAGGAGACTTCTAGCAAAAAAAAAGTTAAAAAGTTGGAAATAGAACTCCTTTTTATTTTGACACATTCATGACACTTCAAAATGGATATAACCGCTCCGACTACTCCAAAAGTCGGAACAGAAGGGAGAAAATGAAGAGGCCACGAGATCCCGGCCAAACTCTTTTTGATGAAAAAAATTAATTTCTCGCCATCGACTCAAATAATTGAAATAACCATAAAAAAGACTTGTTTGGAGAAACTTTTATTCTTCATCTTTTGTTTTTTTTCCTCTCAAGAGCATGCACTTTGGCTATTTTTTTAGTGGTATATCCCTGAAACTTGTTGACACGCCCAATCGTACATGAGTTTTTTCATAGTTTTCTGGAATTCGAGCAATATTTTCTCTTTTGACGGAAGAGCAAGATATTTACTTTTGGTTTTTTTAGTTAGTTGCGGCAAGCAATCTATCTCGCTCTCTGCTTCAGCCTGTATTTCTTGCCAATGACAAAGAAGGACAATTGGATTTTGTCTAAAGGTCTCTTGGGAGTACTTGTTAAGTAACCTGGCTGAAAAAATAAATTATAAGATGTGGTTTTTATTAAAGTATTGATTTAACATAATATGACAACATGAAAAACTCGTGTTAAGTAACCTGGCTGAAAAAAAAAGAAAAAAAAACTCTATATGAACTGGTTTTTATTAAAAGTATTGATTTAACATAATAGAGAACGTGAAAATCATGATAGCCATCTTAAAAGAAAAATAAAGATTCTTAGCGAAGGGCCATTTATCAAGTGAAAAGTGATACATGAAATATGAGATTTTACTAAGTAATAAATTAAACAAGAGATTCAATATGTATATATATACACATATAAATACATTTGCAACGTACACTTACTTTCATATGATATGGAATATTAATATATGAGATAAAACCCATAAAAGGAAATACTTTCTAAAAGGGAGCAACATCCCTACTTTCTAATCATGTCAATAAAACATATCCGAGGGCAATAATAGTGGAGGTTCATAGTCCACTAGAGCAAGCACTAAGTAGTGGACCGATATTCCTATTAATCGTAGAACATGGACTAAATGAGAAAAAGAAATGAAATGGTTACCTTACTTTCCTTTAGCACTTTTTCAACTTCCTCATAGTCCCATAACCTGCTACGGCACCAAGGCTTCAGTTGGTTTTCCTCGCAAACTATTTCCCTCCCAAGATCTCTCAATTGGTCATGCATTCTAAGCCTATCATCACTTCCAACTTTTATTAATGACATGAATATCAATACTTCAATTCCCTCCCCCGGGAAAAAATCACAAGTGTCCCACATGTAGAATGGGATTGTCTTTTTTTTGCCAATGAAAAAGCAGGCGATATCCAAAAAAATTTGTTTTTGTTCATAGTCTAATGCTTCATAACTTATTCTTAACTTTTCTAGCACTTCCCTATTTGGGACTTTTTTTAACTTCTTTATCGTATCTCTCCACTGTTTTGACTCTTTTCCACACAATAATGAACCAAAAATTTCAAGGGATAAAGGAAGTCCTGCTGCGATCGATACAACTTCATGAGTGAGGTCCTTAAATTCCCTCGGAGGAGAGTCACTTCGAAACGCATGTTTGCTAAATAGAATCAAAGATTGATCCTTATCCATTTCCTTATGGTCATAAGGATAGTCCACCCCAACTTCTTCAAGAATCCTCTTGTTTCTGGTAGTAATAATGATCCTACTTCCCAAAGAAAACCAATCATGATTACCAGCCAAACAGTTCACTTGATCGACCTCATCCACATCATCAAGAAGAAGAAGGACCTTTTTATCTTTAAACCTAGAGGAGATGAAATTAATCCCTTCATCCTTATTACGAACTTCATTTTTTTGATTCAATATATAATAGATTAATTGATTCTGTAAGTCATGAGCACCACGCTTCCATGATTCCCTTATATCAGCAATGAAGCTACGATGCTCAAATTGATTGGATAGCCTATTGTAAATGGTTTTAGCAAGAGTAGTTTTACCAATGCCTCCCATTCCATGGATGCCAACAAATAGGAGGGCATGAGATTTATCATCTAGAAATTCCATAACGCTCTTCACATGACTATTGATTCCAACCAAATTCTTAGAAATAATCAACTCAAACTTTTTCTTCAGTTCATTCAACACTTTTCGGACAACCGATTTCACCAACTCTACTTCAGACCTGTCAAATGTGACAAGAGTTCAAATATGTGGCAACAATAATTTTATATTGATTATCTATTGAGAACGTACTAATGAACGAATCTAGGACAAATTGAAAAAATCTAATCATTTTTGTCACACCTCCATGTATGCTAAGAATAAAGTTTGAGAAATGCTTGTGGTTGTTTCACATGGCGTGCCCCCTTCCACTATTACTCCAACATAATTTATTATAGAAGAAACTTGAGGGCATCACTTATGAACCTTGAATATTGTATACGTTACGGACTTAAACCAAATTTTAGACTTGTTGTTTGTTAAAGATCTTAGGGATGACGTGGACGTAACTTGAAAACTTTCTAAAGCCTTTGAATAATCAAAAATCCAATAAGCCAACCTAATATGAGAGTCAACAATCAATCAATAAACAAGTCATAACTTTTGGTGCGAGACGATTTCAACTCCTCTAATACCAATTCAAAAAGCCGTCCAGATTGTGATATTAATTTGTGATATTGTGAACCAACTTGAATGCAATCGAGGGGGTTTCTCCTTGTTTGCGCAATTCTACACGATAGCAAGTTTCCACTTGTGTTATCATTATAGATTGGTGTTCTTATCAGTTTTCATTGCTCTAGGGATGACAAGTTCTTGTACTTTGTTTTCCTTTTGAGTAACTATGTTCTTTGATTTTAATTCATCTAGGTAGAAGAATAATTTTTTCCCAAAAAAAAGAATATTGATTCAATATATTTAGGTGTATGAGATAGAAATTACTTGCTGAAGATAGGAAATGCATTGAAAATTATTCAAACAAATATATATATATAAATAATCCCTTTTCCTTCTTTTTTTTTTATTATATATTTTCCATCATCATATATAACTAATGAAACATTTTATTTTGTAAAATAATTTTAATGGCAACTAGTCAACAATATTAATGATTTAATAAATGTAACTTGGGAAGATAAAGAATTATGCCTTTGACAATCACTATGCATGGTATATGATGTTATGAGCTCTAAATAAAAATCACCAATAAGTTGTCCTATTAATCTCAAATAAATATGTAATTAGAAAGGTTTGTGACAATGACTAGTGTGATGTACACTATAAACATGGAAAAAAAAAGTGGCACAATGTTACAAAATCTTTGGATATAAGAGTAAAAACTCAATTAAAAAATCTTATCATTCAAGTGAATGGGATCATACCAATAAAATCTATAAGTAGATTTGTCAATATCATTAAAGCAAAACACTAAATAAATAAATAAAGGAATAATTTATAGAACTCATGCTTCGCAGGATCTTACTGCCAACATGATCTTTCTCTTTACATATATAGAACTAAAATGAAGCGGGTGAGAATCATAACAACCAGTAAACACCCGCACATATTAAAAGATAGAGAATGCCTTGGTGAGAAATTTTACCCATCGGCTTCGTATCCTTTCAAGTTGCTGACTTCAAGGAGTGCTTGCTTCCATTTCTCCAAAATCGCTGGGTCAAAAGAAGACCTCTCAAGCGAATGCTTCTCATGTGACATCCTGAAATTCGACCCTATTTCGATAAAATGAAATGTGCATTTCATCGACGTGCCTATGGTCCTTTTTCTCTGAGCTGATCACTCACGAGTTAGCTAACCTATTGGGTGAAGCCATTAAGGGATATAACCGCGGTAAAATCCCTAAAAGCTACCTAATTTGTTGGATTGGACTAAAATCGCGTCTGGTCGATTTTAATCATGAAATTTAATTTGGTTTTGGGAATCGAATATTCGGACGTGTCACAATTCATTTTTAGGACCGTCTCATCGTCTATTAATTTATTGCCGAGTCCGAAATTTCAAGAAAGAAATTATCGGAGGAAAAATCGAAGGCCAAAAGAAAATAGAAAGGGAAAGGGAAAGAGAAAAGGAAAAGTAGAATAATTGTATTATTTATTTCTTTTTCTCTCTCTCCCTTTTTCTCTCTTTTTCTCTCTCTCTTCTCTCTTCTCTCTCCTCCCCTCCCCCTTCGTGCGAGCACTCCACCGCCTATCCTCTCCCTCTCTCTTTTTCTTTGACTAGTCAAAGCCTCTTCTCTCTTTTCTCTCTTATCTCTTCTTCTCTCTCCTCTCTTTTTCCCCATCCCCTCGTGACCGAGCCCTTCTTCTCCTTCTTTCTTCTTCGCGGAAGTAGCGAACCAGAAGTTGAAGAAGATCGGAAGCAACGGCCAGCCGCCCATCGCCGCCGCACTGGAGCCGAACCGCCCGTGCGCCCGCCCCTCGCCGCCGTGCACCGCCAGCTCTGTTCCCTCGCACCAGGCGACCTCCCCGAACGAACCAGCCTTTGTTCAGCTCGGTTCCGCCTTGACCAGCCACCGTCCGGCCACCTCCGGCCACCGCCCAGCTCCGCCCGACCTCCCCGGCGTTCCCCTTGCCCTCCGCCGGCCTTGCTCCGCCATCTCAGCCACCGGAGCAGCCTCGTTTGGCCATGAACAGCAGCTGGAAAAATGGGTTTCCAGCACTGTTCAAGGCCGTTTTGGGCCGTTTCCGGGCCCTGAACCCGAGGCCCGCTTTGGAGTTTGTCGTTCCTCGCGTCGCCGCCGTCGGATTGATCCGATTTGCGCGCGATTTGGTGAGTAATCTCGCTAATCCCAGATTAGTTGGCTAATTATGCTTAAGGTCGGTTTAGATTTAATTAATTATGTTTAGGTTGTTAGATTAGAATAAATTAGCAATTATTAGTCAATTGTGATGTGATTTAGATAAATTGATTGTGCAATTAGCAAGTAGACGTGGTCTACTAATTATTGGAAGTGCCTCGGGATTTTTCCCGACCCTTAGTGGGCTCCAATTAGGCTTTTCGGGCCTAAGTGGATTTTTTTTGTATTTAAATATTAATTTTCGGAATTAAATTAAATAATTATTTATTTTCCGAAAATTCAAGGGAGATGGTTCGGAACCGGAATATTATGCGGATGACTGTGGTGAAGTCCGTTTATGTAATCGGGCTTTAATTTGAGCTAAATGGGATTTTTAATATTAATTATTTAATATTCGAAATTAATTAATTATTTATTTATTTTCCGAAAATTCAACTGAGATGGTCTAGAACCGGAAAATTATGCTGATGACCGTGGTGAAGTCCGTTTATGTAATCGGGCTTTATTTTGAGCTAAATTGAATTTTTAATAATAATTATTTAATTTTCGAAATTAATAAATAAATAAATTATTTTTCGGAAATTAAGATTTTGATGGCCGACGACCGAAATCTCGTGCTGATCATCGTGGCACAGTCTGTTTATTTATTTGAGCTCCACGTTATATGGAATTGAATAAATTGTGATAAATTAGGGATTTACCCTAATTTGATTGGAATTGATTGAGATTGAATTGGCCAAGTGTGTTATTTAGCATTTATAATGCTTTGTTGAGTTGATTTAATTAATTGATTGAGAAATCGTTGGGTATTGGTTTTCACCTGAAAGGAAGCACGTGGGCTCGGTGAAATGGGAATATCACCTGGAAAATGCACGTGAGTTTAGTGGTTGATTATATTGAATTGTTTACGTTGGCTCTGTGATCAGTGTATCACCTTGGCGAAAAAGACGCCCGAGAGCATATTGAATTGTTTATGTTGGCTCTGTGATCAGTGTATCACCTTGGTGAAAAAGACGCCCGAGAGCATATTGAATTGTTTGTGTTGGCTCTGTGATCAGTGTATCACCTTGGGGAAAAAGACGCACGAGAGCATATTGAATTGTTTGTGTTGGCTCTGTGATCAGTGTATCACCTTGGCGAAAAAGACGCCCGAGAGCATATTGAATTGTTTATGTTGGCTCTGTGATCAGCGTATCACCTTGGCGAAAAAGACGCCTGAGAGCATATTGAATTGTTTATGTTGGCTCTGTGATCAGTATATCACCTTGGCAAAAAAGACGCCCGAGAGCATATTGAATTGTTTACGTTGGCTCTGTGATCAGTGTATTACCTTGGCGAAAAAGACGCCCGAGAGCATAATAAAGTGTTCACTGTACGTCACCTTGGCGAATCGACGCCCGAGAGCATTGATGGAGCTTTGTGACTAAGTGCAGGCATCTAAAAGGGCACGTGGCTCGGTGACTTGATGTATCACCTTGGCGAAGAGGTCGCCTTAGAGAATGCACGTGGGCCCAAGGTTCGAGGCACGTGACTCGGAGACTTGGAATGTCGTCCTAGAGAATGCACGTGGCCTCGCTTTTAGATACTCCTCAGTGGGGATTGAATTGTATGACATGTAATCGACTAGTTCGATTTGTTTGAAGCGAATGGCTGTTTATTGTGAATTGTACTGACTTGCAGGTGAGATCTGAGGCCAAGGTAAGTCCTCTGCCCTGTGTGTGTTTAGGCAGCCTGTAGTATAATAGTTTACTAATCGGGCCTAGTGGGGTAGAACTCGCTGAGACGTAGTCTCATCCCAGTTTGGGGAAAACCATTTCAGGACCCGATAAGGAGCTGAGGAGGAGAAGTCTGGGAAGGAGATCTTGGAGGTGAAACTTGAAGGGAAGGATTTTGAAAGAAGAAGATAATACCGAGATGGGCCTTGAGTATGGCCTGGATGGATTGAGATCCTATCTTCTTTTAATATCTCCATTTTGATGTGAATAGTTATGAAGTGATTTGTGTTTTGTATAAAAGTTTGGTTATAAATTTCAATATGAAAAATATGGCCCTGCTTTTCTATCCCATCGTTTTATTGTCTGGGGATTTTAACTGCTTCCGCATGTGTTTAAAAATGAAAGGGTCGGCGATACGTTGTCCTGGGATATCGCATTATAAAATCGACCAAGGTAGAAGGATGTGTGCGTGCCTGAGGATCGGGGCGTGACATCCAGTTTAAGTGGTATCAGAGCGAGGTTGAAGATTGGAGTGATAAGGAGCGTTGACCATGGGATAGTTAGTAGGAAAGGCCTTTAAATTCATGCTGGTGCATGTCTGTGTTAGTTGAGTGCTAAAATTGTTTATTGTGTGTGGATCGCTTATCTTCTAATCTAGTGGATTTGGAAGACGGGTTTCAGTATAAAGACTGAACCATGAGTGAGTAGGAGTTGAGAACTCCTAGTGAGAGGACAATGTCCTTTGTGACTCGAGATGATGCACTGACAAAGGTCAGTACCCGAGGTGGTTGTGGCCGAGTGTTGGCAATGGCCAGCTCGAGTGTAAGAGTACCACCGCAAGTTGGTACTAGTGTAGCAGCGTCGAATGATCCTAAGTTCGATAGGATCGTTCTGATGCTAGTGTTCCTTGGGATCTAGATGAGCTAGCAAGCTCAGGATCAAGCCGCTGTTGTTGTCGCTATTATTGCCGCCGTTGTCGCCTCACATGCTGAGATCCAGAGTGGAGATGTGATCCAGGAGCGAGTCATTGCATTCGAGTTGAGGTATAGATCCAGTTCAGGCAGAAATGGAAATCGGTTAGGGAAAAGACCGAGGTCGAGAGAAAATTCTATTCCACTCTCGAGGAAGGATGGAGTAGTCAAGTCGGTACCGAGTCAAATAGATCAAGTTGTTTTCGGACGTGAAGATGGAGATCGGCATTATGTCCTTCCAAGGACGCGAATTTGTATGGAGTATAGCTAACAAGGATATCTGGTCGGGAGTGGTCCTAGCAGACTGATGTGTGCTATCACTTGGCATGAGATAGAAGACGCACCAGATAGGTGTCAGAATTGTAGAAGGAAGTATGGATAAATCCAGTATCCGAATATGAGTAGAACATGTTGTGATGATGACTAGCATGGCCATCAGGTGAAGGATTGTCAGTGGAAGTCCAAGGTAGCATAGGCATCGCTACTGCGGCAGAACGCCACTAGGATGGCGAAAGGAATGGGAGTAGAATTGATCTTGCACCGACTAAAGGAAGAATGTGTTGGAGGTGATCTTATCAGAACATCGTAGCAGAGTTTGTGCTGAGTTGGTGGAACTTAAATTGTTGAAGTAAAAGTGAGAAAGGGGAAATCATTAGCAACAATTGTGCTTGATTAGTTGCTGAGGTGTGAGTTTGATGCCACATGAATAGTGTGAGTTCATAGAGCATCTTGTGATAATGAATCTTGGTCATGGAATAATCCAGTTTAGTCCATTAGTATGTGGAAGTGTCGAGATTATTGGGAGTCGAAAAGAATCTTCGATTTCATTGATCTCGTTGGCTAAAGACAATCCGTTTGTTAGACAGAGGTTGCCAAGATTGATTTGACAACTGTAGTGGATGTGTCAGTTGAGAAATAGAATGAGAAGAAGGCGGCCGTGATACAGAAAATTTCTAAGAGGGTTCGAAAGGAATTGCTTGAGTTAGATTGAAATTGCAATTGAGATAGCACCAGGATAGAGCCACTCTCGAAGGCTTCTTACCAGCTGTTGTTGTCTGAATTGGTAGAATTGAAGATGCAGATGTGAAGATTGATGAATGAGGAATTCATCCATATCAGTGCATCATTTTGGGGAAACATCAGTTTTGTTTGTGAGAAGAAGAAAGATGGTTTATTGCGAGTGCATCGACTATCGTTAACTCAATTAGGTAAAGATCAAGGACAAGTGTTCTTTGCCAAAGATCCATGAATGGTGTGACTAGTTATAAAGAGTATCAATGTTTTAAAGGTTGACTTGAGATTATGAAGTCATCAGTTACGAACCAGAAATGAGGTTGTACGAAAGACAGCTGTTCGTACTTGATATGGTCTTTACGAGAATATGGTAAGATCGTTTGGCCTGGTGAACACTCCAGTTGCTGTCATGGATTTGACAAACAGAACGTTCAAGGAATGTCTGGATCAGTTTGTGATCGTGTTCATTGATGACATCTTAGTCTATTCGAGAAGTGATGAAGAGTATGAGAATCATCTGAGATTAGTGCTTCAGACATTAAGAACTCATCAGCTATATGCTAAGTTAAGCAAATGCGAGTTTTGGTTGACTCGTGTTGTGTTCTTAGGTCATGTGATTTCCGGAGAAGGAATCTTCGTCGACTCGAGCAAGACAGAAGCCGTGATCAAGTGGCCAAGACCGACATCAGTGTCAGAGATCATAAGTTTTCTGGGGTTAGTAGGTTATTTCAGACAGTTTGTAGAAGGGTTCTCATCGATAGTGTCGCCTCTGACAAAGCTCCTGAAGAAAGAAGAAAATTTGTATGGTCAGACAAGTGCGAGCATAGTTTCCAAGAGCTGAAGGAAAAGCTGACTACCGCACCTATGCTGACGATTCCATCTGGTCCTGGAGGATTCGAGATCTATAGTGATGCGTCATTCAGGGGATTGGGTTGCGTGCTGATGCAACATGGCAGAGTTGTTGCATACGCTTCCCGGCAGTTGAGACCTCATAAATTGAATTACCCGACGCATGACTTAGAACTCGCAGCCATCATATTTGCGTTGAAGATTTGGAGGCACTACTTGTGTGGAGAAAAGTTTCAGATCTTCACGGACCATTAGAGTCTCAAGTATTTGTTCTCTCAGAGGGAGTTGAACATGAGACAACGGGATGGATGGAATTGCTGAAAGACTACAACTGTGATATTTTATATCACCCGGGAAAGGCGAATAAGGTCGCCGATGCATTGAGTCGGAAGTCTTCAGTGGCACGAATCTTGGTTAAAGAGTGGAACTTAATCGAGAGAGCTCGAGATTCGGAATTCAAATTTGAGGTAGGTCACCTCTCGAGTTTTATGGTCACCCTCAGAATTGAACCGGATGTCCAGGTCAGAATCAAAGAACTTCAACCGACGGATCCAGAAGTACAGAAAATTCTTCAAGAGGATACCGATAAAAGAAAGGCTGATTTTCAAGTTTCAGATGATGGGGTACTGAGGCTTCGTGGACGTTTGGTTGTACCTGTCGATGTAGAGCTTAGAGAAGAAATTTTATCTGAAGCACATCGGAGCAATTATAGCGTTCATCCTGGAAGTACTAAGATGTATCAGAATTTGCGTCAACATTTCTGGTGGTCAAGTATGAAGGCGGACATCGCCAAGCATATGGCCAAGTGTTTGACTTGTCAGCAAGTAAAAGCCCAGCATTGCAAGCCGGGAGGACTTCTGCAACCTCTCGCGATCCCAGAGTGGAAATGGGAGCATATCACGATGGACTTCGTGACTGGACTACCAAGGGGTTAGAGAGGGAATGATTCGATTTGGGTAGTAGTCGACAGGCTGATAAAGTGGGCTCACTTCATTGCAATTCGAAAGAACCTGAGTCTGGATAGACACGCATATCTGTATGTGCGTCAGATGGTTCGTATGCATGGAGTGTCGGTTACGATAACGTTTGATAGAGACCCGAGGTTTACTGCTGCTTTTTGGAAGAGCTTGCAGAGTGCTTTTGGTACAAAGCTTCAATTCAGTACAGCGTATCATCCTCAGACGGATGGCTAGTCGGAAAGGGCAATTCAGACTCTTGAAGACATGCTGAGAGCCTGTGTTATAATCTTCAAATGAAGTTGGGAAGATCAGCTTCATCTGGTGGAATTCGCCTACAACAACAGTTATCAGCAGAGCATCAAGATGGCTCCATTTGAAGCGTTGTATAGCAGAGCATGCAGAACTCCAGTGTGTAGGGATGAAGTCGGAGAAAGGAAGATAACAGGCCTAGAGTTGGTTCAGTAATCAATAGATGCCGTGGCAGTGATCAGAGACAGATTGAAGACAGCGCGGAGCAGGCAGAAAAGTTATGCAGATAAGCGTCGAAGGTCTTTGGAATTCCAAGTTGGTGATCACGTTTTTCTGAAAGTGTCACCAATGAGGGGAACTTCGCGCTTTGGTAAGAAAGGTAAACTGAGTCCGAGGTACGTAGGTCCGTTTGAGATTCTTGAAAGAATCGGAAACCTAGTGTATCGTCTTGCGTTGCCGCCAAGATTGGCGTGAGTGCATGACGTCTTTCACGTGTCGAGGTTAAGGAAGTACGAGCCTGACCCGACCCACGTGCTCAATTTCGAGGAATTAGACGTGGATGACCGTGTGTCATACGTTGAAAGCCCGGTTCAGATTGTCGATCGTAAAGAGCAAGTTCTGCGTACAAAGACCATTCCGTTGGTCAAAGTGGTCTGGCAACACCACGGCATTGAAGGAGCGACTTGGGAGACTGAAGAGTCGATGAGACAATTATACCCCCGCCTTTTTGAGCAAAGTGTGTAAGGGTTTAAATTTCGAGGACGAAATTTTTATAAGAGGGGAAGAGTTGTGACATCCTGAAATTCGACCCTATTTCGATAAAATGAAATGTGCATTTCGTCGACGTGCCTATGATCCTTTTTCTCTGAGCTGATCACTCACGAGTTAGCTAACCTATTGGGTGAAGCCGTTAAGGGATATAACCGCGGTAAAATCTCTAAAAGCTACCTAATTTGTTAGATTGGACTAAAATCGCGTCTGGTCGATTTTAATCATGAAATTTAATTCGGTTTTGGGAATCGAATATTCGGACGTGTCACAATTCATTTTTAGGACGTCTCATCATCTATTAATTTATTGCCGAGTCCGAAATTTCAAGAAAGAAATTATCGGAGGAAAAATCGAAGGCCAAAAGAAAATAGAAAGGGAAAGGGAAAGAGAAAAGAAAAAGTAGAATAATTGTATTATTTATTTCTTTTTCTCTCTCTCCCTTTTTCTCTCTTTTTCTCTCTCTCTTCTCTCTTCTCTCTCCTCCCCTCCCCCTTCGTGCGAGCACTCCACCGCCTATCCTCTCCCTCTCTCTTTTTCTTTGAGTAGTCAAAGCCTCTTCTCTCTTTTCTCTCTTATCTCTTCTTCTCTCTCCTCTCTTTTTCCCCATCCCCTCGTGACCGAGCCCTTCTTCTCCTTCTTTCTTCTTCGCGGAAGTAGCGAACCAGAAGCTGAAGAAGATCGGAAGCAGCGGCCAGCCGCCCATCGCCGCCGCACCGGAGCCGAACCGCCCGTGCGCCCGCCGCTTGCCGCCGTGCACCGCCAGCTCTGTTCCCTCGCACCAGGTGACCTCCCCGAACGAACTAGCCTTTGTTCAGCTCGGTTCCGCCCTGACCAGCCACCGTCTGGCCACCTCCGGCCACCGCCCAGCTCTGCCCGACCTCCCCGGCGTTCCCCTTGCCCTCCGCCGGCCTTGCTCCGCCATCTCAGCCACCGGAGCAGCCTCGTTTGGCCATGAACAGCAGCTGGAAAAATGGGTTTCCAGCACTGTTCAAGGCCGTTTTGGGCCGTTTCCGGCCCTGAACCCGAGGCCCGCTTTGGAGTTTGTCGTTCCTCGCGTCGCCGCCGTCGGATTGATCCGATTTGCGCGCGATTTGGTGAGTAATCTCGCTAATCCCAGATTAGTTGGCTAATTATGCTTAAGGTCGGTTTAGATTTAATTAATTATGTTTAGGTTGTTAGATTAGAATAAATTAGCAATTATTAGTCAATTGTGATGTGATTTAGATAAATTGATTGTGCAATTAGCAAGTAGACGTGGTCTACTAATTATTGGAAGTGCCTCGGGATTTTTCCCGACCCTTAGTGGGCTCCAATTAGGCTTTTCGGGCCTAAGTGGATTTTTTTGTATTTAAATATTAATTTTCGGAATTAAATTAAATAATTATTTATTTTCCGAAAATTCAAGGGAGATGGTTCGGAACCGGAATATTATGCGGATGACTGTGGTGAAGTCCGTTTATGTAATCGGGCTTTAATTTGAGCTAAATGGGATTTTTAATATTAATTATTTAATATTCGAAATTAATTAATTATTTATTTATTTTCCGAAAATTCAACTGAGATGGTCTGGAACCGGAAAATTATGCTGATGACCGTGGTGAAGTCTGTTTATGTAATCAGGCTTTATTTTGAGCTAAATTGAATTTTTAATAATAATTATTTAATTTTCGAAATAAAAAAATAAATAAATTATTTTTTGGAAATTAAGATTTTGATGGCCGACGACCGAAATCTCGTGCTGATCATCGTGGCACAGTCTGTTTATTTATTTGAGCTCCACGTTGTATGGAATTGAATAAATTGTGATAAATTAGGGATTTACCCTAATTTGATTGGAATTGATTGAGATTGAATTGGCCAAGTGTGTTATTTAGCATTTATAATGCTTTGTTGAGTTGATTTAATTAATTGATTGAGAAATCGTTGGGTATTGGTTTTCACCTGAAAGGAAGCACGTGGGCTCGGTGAAATGGGAATATCACCTGGAAAATGCACATGAGTTTAGTGGTTGATTATATTGAATTGTTTACGTTGGCTCTGTGATCAGTGTATCACCTTGGCGAAAAAGACGCCCAAGAGCATATTGAATTGTTTGTGTTGGCTCTGGGATCAGTGTATCACCTTGGTGAAAAAGACGCCCGAGAGCATATTGAATTGTTTGTGTTGGCTCTGCGATCAGTGTATCACCTTGGTGAAAAAGACGCCCGAGAGCATATTGAATTGTTTGTGTTGGCTCTGTGATCAGTGTATCACCTTGGCGAAAAAGACGCCCGAGAGCATATTGAATTGTTTATGTTGGCTCTATGATCAGCGTATCACCTTGGCGAAAAAGACACCTGAGAGCATATTGAATTGTTTATGTTGGCTCTGTGATCAGCGTATCACCTTAGCGAAAAAGACGCTCGAGAGCATATTGAATTGTTTATGTTGGCTCTGTGATCAGTGTATCACCTTGGCAAAAAAGACGCCCGAGAGCATAATAAAGTGTTCACTGTACGTCACCTTGGCGAATCGACGCCCGAGAGCATTGATGGAGCTCTGTGACTAAGTGCAGGCATCTAAAAGGGCACGTGGCTCGGTGACTTGATGTATCACCTTGGCGAAGAGGTCGCCTTAGAGAATGCACGTGGGCCCAAGGTTCGAGGCACGTGACTCGAAGACTTGGAATGTCGTCCTAGAGAATGCACGTGGCCTCGCTTTTAGATACTCCTCAGTGGGGATTGAATTGTATGACATGTAATCGACTAGTTCGATTTGTTTGAAGCGAATGGCTATTTATTGTGAATTGTACTGACTTGCAGGTGAGATCTGAGGCCAAGGTAAGTCCTCTGCCCTGTGCGTGTTTAGGCAGCCTGTAGTATAATAGTTTACTGATCGGGCTTAGTGGGGTAGAACTCGCTGAGACGTAGTCTCATCCCAGTTTGGGGAAAACCATTTCAGGACCCGATAAGGAGCTGAGGAGGAGAAGTCTGGGAAGGAGATCTTGGAGGTGAAACTTGAAGGGAAGGATTTTGAAAGAAGAAGATAATACCGAGATGGGCCTTGAGTATGGCCTGGATGGATTGAGATCCTATCTTCTTTTAATATCTCCATTTTGATGTGAATAGTTATGAAGTGATTTGTGTTTTGTATAAAAGTTTGGTTATAAATTTCAATATGAAAAATATGGCCCTGCTTTTCTATCCCATCGTTTTATTGTCTGGGGATTTTAACTGCTTCCGCATGTACTTAAAAATGAAAGGGTCGGCGATACGTTGTCTTGGGATATCGCATTATAAAATCGACCAAGGTAGAAGGATGTGTGCGTGCCTGAGGATCGGGGCGTGACATCTCACGCTCATGAGATGCCTCTCCAAAACTCCCGATTAGATGTCTCACGTCAGCTGGTTTCACTTTGTAAAATATAGGCAGCCCTATCTGCCCGTTACTATTCTTGCACTCCATTATTTGAACCAGTTCATCCAGGCACCAACTGCTTCTACCATAATTCACAGAGAAAATGGGGATTAGGATCTTACTATTCGTGATGGCTACCATAAGCTCTGGTCTGATGTCCTTGCCTTGGTAGAGCTCATCATCGTCTCTGAAAGTGTGAATTCCGGCTCTGAGGAGCCCATGATAGAGGTGATCGGTGAAGCCATGTCGAGTATCTGGGCCTCTGAAACTCAAGAACACCTCGTAGCAGTTTCCAGTCGATGCACTATTGTTAGTTCCTGTCGGAGACGAACCAGATCCAATGAAATTAGTTTCTGTCAGCACAGTCATCAAACCAGATGCACCAGTATCAACATCCTCTGCATTTCCACTCGCATTAGTTTTCCTCTTCTTAATGAGACAATGCATTTCAGCCTCTGACTCTGCCATTGAGTTCAGCTTTCAAGCCCTAAATGGAGAAAAAAACCAGAATGCCCCTCAGAAAACAGGAAATGCCTTCTTGCCTCTTCTATTGTGGTCTGTTAAAATTTCAATACATATGGAGCGGTGGATTTGTTCGGAAGATGAAAAGTGTAGAGAGACTTATGACGAGGCTGTGACAGGGATTTGCAGGAGAAGATGAAAGATTTTGGGGGGGGGGGGGGGGGAGAGAGAGAGAGAGAGAGAGATTGGTCCTGTCCAATATTTTCCAAACGAGTGCTCGGAATATATAAAAACATCAAAGCGTCGGGACAGTGAAGAGTCCCCTGCTTAGTCCATTGCTTGCAGCGTCTAACCGTCCTTTTCTTTTTGTTCATTTGTTTTCTGTAAGAGAAGGTACTTTTGTTTATTATATTTCATCTCTTGATTCCACTTAGAAATTTTTTTGGTCGTAATCTTATATGGAATTTACCCTTCTTACTTTAAGCCTTTTAAATATTATACCATCAAACCGATAAACTTCATTTTAATACAGAAATGTCGTATTACAACAATCACTTACTCTAAAAATATCATGTTATTTACGTGTGTCGATGATCATAAATATTATCAAATTACTATATATATTTATTTATTTTGTACCCGAGCACAGTGAGAATAATGTCTTTCTGGTTTTCGTTCTACCTTAATTTTCTCTTCTTCTTTTTTTTTTTTTTTCTGTTGAAGCTTTAATTTCTCCTTCAAATCTCATAAATAAATCCAAATGCCTTCTTGCTTTTGCTTTTCTTTATCATACATATATTTTTTTTATTGGCTTGATTTATCTATTCCAACCAGTTGGCACACACCAATAAAATTCAAGCGTTGCCTTCGTGTGATGGAAGTTTCAATGTAGTGGAGAATCCAAGGCAATCCTACCTGGGAAGAAGATAACATATGAGCAAGTTTCGGTGCACAAGAATGAAAAAAATAAAACCAAAAATAATATAGAATTGCTATTATGATACCGTAAATTAGAATGGTCAATTCCAAGTCTAATCCTATCCACGAATGAGAACTAAACTAATTTTACTAATTTTTGGAACCAGGGCCGGAGCCTATTTGAACTAATAAAACGGGTCACTAAAAACGAAACCTCACGGCTAGCCTTAGATTTGGAAGAAGAGAGAATAGATGAGGCCTACTACCTAAATCTTATTTCTTTATGTGAAGATATAATACTTTTGGCATGAATCCAGGGCCCACAATCAGAACCTTTTTTTCCTTTGTCCTAGAATATTAACGAACTATGAAAGACGCGTGGAGGTATTTTTATGGCAGTGGATAATAGTTTTACATCATCTCATTCATTTAGATCATAATATTAGGTAATGATATAGTGAATTTTATGAGAGAGCACAAGAAATTCTCAAGTTTTCAGCATTAACCATAGAAACTTAAATAATTCTAACTCCACAAAGTTCATAGAGCTATGTCCTTACCTACATAGTATCAAAAGTAGTCTCATCTTTCGGATTATTATCATTTTATCAATAAATTTGAATTTACTTTCTTTAATATTATGAAATGGTCAAGCTCTTGCATGTTATAAGATGATTTCATTACTGTGTTTGGACAAAATGATAATCTAGAAGGGTACAAGCTCCTATGTACACGCTTATATGGTGATTATATGCACAAACGTTCTAAGAAAGTAAAGTTTTGATCATCATATTCTTGTGAATTAGATTTTAATCCTAATAAATTATTTTAGCGACAAAACCAATCAAAAACATATTCATTAGATTGATTAAATGCTTTCAACCCTTGCAGAAATTAAATTCATTTCCCTAGATAATCTAAATCACTCACATATTTGTGTGCCCTTTTTTGCTAGTGAATTGGATTAGTGAACTAATCTAGGTGGACTGATTCCCAATTTTTTGATCAAATACAATTTCGTTTTGGAAATAATTTTCCATGTCATCTTTTTAAGTGGATTTTTTAATGCCATGTCAAACAAGTAACAATGTTTTTTAGCATAGGATTAATGAGGTAAATTTGAGATTGGTTACTGATTTTTTTTAGATAAAAAAATGTCCGGGCATATTTTGGATTGGACATTAAATTTTGAATTTTTCAGAGAAAAGAATTGGGAGTAGATTTACGACTGAATCCAAAGTTATAGATTTTTTTTAGATAAAAAATTTTGGGGTAGAATTAAAATTGGATTTAAAATTTAAGAGTTTTTAGGAGAGCAGGCCCATATAAAAAAGGGAAGAGAAAATCGAGGATTTTCACTTCTTTTAATTATCCAGGGGCAGATATGAAATTAGATAGCATTTATTTTTCTATCTAACCCTTTGCCCGATGGCTAGGTCCAACCTTAACTTGAGGGTACGAGTCTTCTCTACCAATTTTTTTTATCAGTTTCTTATTCCGAATGAGTTGCTAGGGCCACCACTCTTCTGTCTGCTTAAAAGTGCGTTTCATAACGTATCTATTCCTGGAACAGTTTCCGAGCAAAAAAACGTATTTGGTAACTGTACAAAATTTCTATTCTCGGAACAAAAAAAAAAAAAAAAAAGAGAAACACTCTGTTCCCAAAAAAATTTTATTCCCAATTTTTTCATTTAATTTATAAAATGTCAATTATAGTTGATAATATAAAGTTCTTGAAAGAGGAAGGTGGAATTGGAATCATAAACTCTGTTTTTTAAATTTAAAAAAAAATGCCGTCATTGGCTAATTGGAATCATAAACTCGAATGAGGCCTAATATGCTAGATAACTATCGCCATTGATAATTCCTGCAAGGTTTTGAACTAAAGCCAATCGGCATAGAGGCTGAATGCATCTGGAGCTTTAACAAGGAAAAATTGTATAGAAATATTCTCATTATTCTCTTTTCTATACTTCAAAAAAGTCCTGCTTCTCCCCTCCCACATTCGTCATGCATTTTCAGCGCATCCATCATTTCGAAACCACCGACTCCTCGAGCGAGCGAAACAGACAGAAATTAAAAAAGGTTGTAAAAAGAGGCCACTCCACGCATATATAAGCCACCAACACAGTTCCAAAAATTAAAACTTTGCATGTCTGATTGCGGGTGAAAGTTTTCATGATCATACCTGCTTTGAGTCAAAAAATGCTACTTTATCTCCTGGTTTTTCGACTCCAAAATCCGAACTTCAGGTGCGCTTCTGAAACACAACCACCCAACAAAAAGAAGCAAAACACCAAAAAAAAAAAAAAAAAAAGAACCAACTTTTATTCATCACATAATAAATGTCAAAGCAAATTTAAAACAATCAAAACATGAAGAGCTTATCATGAAATTGCTGGAACCCAGAGAACTGTGAACAAAAATACGTTGCTTCTAAATCTTTCAATTCAAAGAACCTCGTACAAGAGAAAAGAAAGGCATGAAAATTCAAGAATGGATGCTGGAAAACGTATATTCGAGAAAAAGCCCAGCCAAAACTCTGCTGGGGACAGACAGGTAAGGGGAGCATTTCGAGCGAGTTCGAGAATGTTCGAGGATTTGACGGCACTATTTGAGAACCCACCGCTTTGTGACACTGGTAATCTTCTCAAGCAACCGCTTCTACCACACTTGTGAAACACACGAACCATCGACCCCAAAATCTCATTTTCCTTTTACCCACTACTTCGATTCCGCAAAGGGGGAGAAACCCACGAGGAAAGAAGAATTGCAGGGAACCCCAAATTGCAGATTTGTTGTTAAGAAGAACGGGAAGCGAGAGCACGAGCGGTCCGTACGTCGATGGCGAAAGTGAGAGCACCTCCAAAAACGACACGAGACGAGCTACAACAGGAAGAAATCGAACGAACAGCAAAACGCAAACGATCTACGACGAACCCTCTCGCTCAATCGAGCGACAAATCAAACTCTAATAAAATAAGGCAAAGGGGAGCAATGAAAAACAAAGAGAGAATCGCCAAAGAGAGAAAGCAAGAATTGCCGAGGAGAGAGACGCCTACCGTTTCTCAAGACTAGTTGCGGCAACAAAGGAGGAGGAAAGGTGTCGCGACTCTGTCTTCTCCGGCGAACTATGCGAAGAGGAGTAGGAGGAGGAGGAGAAAACAAACTTCGCAAGAGAGAAAACAGAGACAAAAAGACGCCTGCCAAGAAGTTTAAAAAAGGATGAGAATTAATAAACAAGCTCCGATAAAATTTCGATACCCATATAACGGTGGATTTGTTGGGAAGATGAGTGGAAAGAGACTTTGGACGAGTCTTCGTTGAACTTACTCCATTGCATGCACCCTTGAACTTTCCTTTTTCTTTCCTTTTGTTAAGTTATTTTCTACTGGAAATGTATTTTTATTGAATATATTTAAGCTCTTGATCCCACTTATAAATTTAATCCCTCTCACTTTACACCTGCTAAATATTATACTGTTAAACTAATAAACTTCATTTCAATATTTATAAGTTTAATGAGATAACACGAGTTGAGGATGACAAAAAATTATTAACATGCTATATATATTTATTTTGTACCCATCACAATGACAAGAATTTCTTTTTTGCTCTAGTTGTGCCTTAATTTCTCCTTCAAATCTCATTAATCAAAATGCCTTTTTGCTTTTGCTCTCACTTTATTATATATATATATATATATATATATATATATATATCTTTATTGATTTGATTTATCTAATCCAATCAATTGGCATATATCAATAATTCAAATTTGCCGAGCTAGATATAAAAACGTAATTTGTCGACCGGGATCTGACCATGCATTTATAGTCATTGCCTTAATGTTGGGGAAGTTTCAAAGGACAGGAGAATCCAAGGCGATCCTTCCCTGGAAGAAAATAACATGTGAGCAAGTTGCGATGCAAAAGCAATGAAAAAAATAAAACCAAAAATAAAAGACGACTGTTTTATTTGTATCCATAGAAAGTGGTCATAATTGATGAATACATACAAAGCGTCAGGATAATTGCTGCACCATTGCACTTTCCTTTGCTTTTTCTAATTTATTTTCCATTAGAAAGGTTACTTTTGTTGAATATATTTAAACTCTCGGTCCCAATTACAAATTTAACTTGAATCAATTAAGTATTACCATATCAAATTGATGAATTTCATTTCACTATTGAGACGTTGCATTATCAACGATCACTTAAAATCTACTATATATATATATATGACTTCAGATGATTATAAACCCATAGAAAGTAAAGAGGAAAATTCTAGTGACTTGATATTCTGAATACTTTTAGGACTCTTTGCATTTCTCCCTTTGTTGTTTCTTGGACAAACAAAAGGACAGCCAATAGCATTGAATTAGACCCAACGAAGAACTGACCGACACACAATTTTTTACACACATTTGCCTTAATTTTGCTAGTAATTGAATACAATTGGCAAATATAAAGGGAAGATTTTCTAAATATATAATAGGACATGGACAGCAACTTGCAATCCATCTGGACAAGACACGTGCAGATGCATGAATCATTGATAATTTTATTATTTCTTGGACTAACCCAAGAGCAACCAATGTTGAATAAGAATCAGTATGAGGATAGATATTTCTATAACCATCACTACTATCTTTTAAGGTGGAGACCACTTTGAACACATATGCTCTGCATATATTTTGTTTTTCCTCTTGTCTAATTTCTTTTCCAAGTAGACTTTTTAACTCCACGACAATTCTTTCTAGTTCCTTTGCACATTTCTTTCTTCCTCGCTCCAAATTTTTATCTTTCCCTTGTTGTCATTGCTTCCCTCACATGAAAAGTGGAGAGAGAGAGAGAGAGAGAGAGAGAGAGAGAGAGAGAGAGAGAGAGAGAGAGAGAGAGAGAGAGAGAGAGAGAGAGAGAGAGAGAGAGAGAGAGAGAGAGAGAGAGAGAGAGAGAGAGAGAGAGAGAGAGAGAGAGAGAGAGAGAGATTTGTCTAGTCCAATATTTTCCACACAAGTGCTCAAAATAGACAAAAACATACAAAGCGTCAAGACAATGAAGAAGGCATGCTTAGTCCACCGCCTATATCGACAAACTTTCCTCTTTCTTTTGTTAATTTATTTTCCATCAGAAAATGTGTTTTCATAAAATATTCTTAAGCTCTTAATCACACTTAAGAATTTACCCCTCTTACTTTGAGCCTGATATATATATTATACAGGCAAACCAATAAATTTCATTTTAGTACTAAAATGTTGTATCATTAACAATAACTTATTCTAAAAAATTATGCTATCAAAGCATGTCAAGGATTATAAAAAATTATCAACATGCATAAATGTGTATATATTCATTTAGTACCGTAACACAATGAGAATAATTTATTTTTTTACTGGTTCTGTCTTGATTTCCCCTTCAAATCTCATAAATAAGTCAAAATGCCTTTTTGCTTTCACTTTCGCTTTTGCTTTTACTTTATTTTATATATATTATTGATTTAATTTATCTAATCTAATCAGTTGGCATGCATCCATAATTCAAATTTGTCGAACTAGATATAAATTAATAATTCATTGATCAGGACCTCTAAACATGCATTTATGGTCATCACCTTCAATTGGTGGAAGTTTCAATGCACAGGCAAAGTGAAGTACAAGGAAATGTAGATGTTACAAAAGTAGATTTAACAAACTCTCAGTGAAATTGTAGCTTTTTGCTCTCTGTCATTTCCTCAAGCGTGCCACGACAATTTCTCTCTCTCTCTCTCTCTCTCTCTCTCTCTCTCTCTCTCTCTCTCCATTTTTTTTCTTTTCATCTCTTCTGTTCTTCTTTTCTTTCTTTCTTTTGCAGACCACTTTATCAGTTTTTCTTTGTAAAAGCTCTCTTTCTTTTGCCGACCATAACCCTCTCTCCCCCCTTTTCTTGGCCAGGAAGAAAAGCACCATCCTTTTCTTTTTCGAGCTCCCTTTGGCAACTATTGCATGTGGAAAAATGCCCCACCCATTTGGCCGAGAATCCTCTGCTTTTTCATGCCCAAATTTTCTTGTCTTCTTTGACCGTGGATTTCAATCTTTGAATGCCGAGATTGCCCCTTGTCAAGCTGAAAATTGCTCTCTTGACCTCATCCTCAAGAATTTTTGTTGTTATTTGGAACACATTTGGGATTGTATATAAAATTTTTTTAAAAAAAATTAGACGAAGAAATTGAGGATTGATGTAACATTTGGTTTAAAGTTGAGATTTTTGTGAAATAAAAAAATTCGAAATAAAATTAAGATCGGACCTAAAATTTAAGGGTTTTTAAGATGTATAAAAGAAGGAAAGAGAAAGTCGAGGACTTCACCTATTCCCATCATCCGGGGGGGCATATTTGTAATTGGATAGCATATGAAAATTTTATTTCTACCCCTACTCACAAAGGCTGGGCCCCACAAGTCATTCCTTAACTTGAGGCTATCCTCTTTTGTATCAAGTTTTTGTCCATTTCTTATTGCAAAGGAGTGGCCAAGCCCACTACTCTCCTATCTATTTAATTATGAAGTTACCAATTAATCATTTAATCAAATTTATTGATATCATAATTTCTTAATCAACCCAAAGCCAAATTCATAAATTTTTTCCAAATTTTTTTCTCGGTTTAGTTTAGTGGTTGCAATCTACCTTCAACACTTATAATTTGTAATGCATGTTAATTCAAATATTTATATTATTAAATGGAACTAATACATGCAGTGTTAGTTCAATATTTGAAAAAATACTTTAACATAATGCATGCAGTTCCTCTTAAATAATGAGGGGTAGCTATGTTATTGAAAATGTAAATAGGTTTTACTTACCACCCATAATACACATAGGCATATTATTCTCATTCAACAATTTATTTTATATAGATCTAGGGGTAACTATCTTTATAAATATGTTAAATAGGTTTTACAGATCACTCAAAATATATCCAAGCATATTAACGTTGTTATTCAACTTGTTTGGCGCAAGATGTGAAGCAATATGTATGTTTAATAGAAGAAGCTGTATTTTGATATCCACTCGTGACAATGCAAGCTAAAAGAATTACCAATACTATTTATATACCAACAATCCAAACTAAACTGTCGATACTTGACATCATGAAGTGTTAAAAAAAAAAAACAAAAGAGTGCTCATGGCACGATCTTATAGTATTGATTTACAATACTTTACAAGTGCTAAATTATCACATTAGTTTCCTTCTTATTGAGAAAATTGAACGCAAGCATGGAGAGAATGCCATGAACACGGCATAAGAATGCCCAAAAATGGGACAGTGCATTTCAGCTTTGCTCTGGCTTTGTCCTTGATTTTCCCCCTTCAAGTCCGACGGAGAAAAAAGCCAGAATGCGTCTCAAGAAATAGAAAATGCCTTCTTGTTGCCCATTCTCTTGTGGTTTGATTTATGCAATGGAACCAATTGGCAACCAGAACTCACACCAATAAGTCAAGCTTTGTCAACCACGTGCTTAGAGTTTTTTTTTTTTTTGGTAAAAGGTAAGAATATATATTAAACTTAGGACAAATGAACAAGAATTCGGCACCGTAACTCACACTTTAGCTGTGGGGGCAAGGAGAGTGTGAGGGTGCCGAATCAAAAAAGTACAGAGAGAAGGAAACATAGCAACAACTACTCGGCTGAACTACAAGTAAAAAACAGACCAACGACCCTCAGGCACCCCTCCAAAGATTGAAGAGATGGAGGAGAGCTAGGAAGAGGACGCTGAGCTGAAGATGGACGGATCGAACCCCCAACTTCTCTGGAGTTGCTTGTTTCTTGGAGTAGGTGGAACATTAGAGAACAAAAGAGCCTTATCCACGTGCTTAGAGTTGTTGCCTTCACGTGGTTGAAATCTCAGTGCACAAGAGAATCAAAGATGATACGCATAGCTAGGTTGCACCGACACGGACACGCGACACGCGACATGTCATTTCTCAAAAGTAGAGAATTTCGACACGTTCCGACATGTTATATATTAAATAATTATTTTAATATATAAATGCATAAATAACTAAATAATAATAATAAAAAGAGCATAGAATTAATCTATACTAAAAACATTAATCCTACATTTGTTAATATCATTCATTATTTTAATTTGACAAATTCAACTACATTTCATTATAATAATCCATAAAACTTGGAGGAAAAAACAAGTAATCCACGTTCCACTATTAAATTTAAAATTTAATAATAAGAAAAAAATAATTAACATTACATCATCAAATATAACAAAAAGTCATTCATCCACATTATCCACTTCTTCTCCAAAAAAAAAAAAAACTTATCAAGTGAAAAATTTGCAACTTCAAGCACCCTAACATCTTCAAACAAGTATTGGAAATTTGTTTTAGCTTTTATTTTTTTTTAGTTTTTTCATATATTTATATTTAAACCCTAGAAGTTTTGGAAATTTATAAAAATAATTCCATGCGTGTCGGAGTCACGTGCTGGAATTTTTGACTCGCATGTCGGAGCGTGTCGAAAGCAATTGACCGTGTGTTGAAGCGTATCGGACACAACACGAAATGTCTGGAGAATGTCCGTGCAACCTAGACGCATAGAACGGTGCATTTGTTGGGAAGAGGAAAAGTGGATAGAGACTTAGGATGAGACTTGACATGGATTTGCGAGAGAAAATGAAAAGTGGATGAGAAAGAGACAGAGAGATTTGTCCGTTCCAATAATTTCCAGACAAGTGCTCAGTAAATGATAAAAATACGCAAAGCGTCAGGACAATGACTAGGCCGAGAATTCTCTACTTTTTTCTATGACCAAATTTTCCTGTCCTCTTTGGCCGTGAATTCTGGTCCCTGAATGTCGAGATTGCCTCGTTGTCAAGATGGAAATTGCTCTCTTGAGCACATCCTCTCGTTATTGGAGATCCATTTGGAACTGGACAAAAAGTTGGGAAATTCTTTTTAAATAAAAAATTGGGGGCTGATGTAGCATTGGGTTTAAAATTAAGAGGTTTTTGAGAAAAAAAAGTTCAGGATAAAAGAAAAAAACTCAATCTAAAATTTCCGCATCTTTAGATAACTAGGAGTATAGAAAAAAGAGGGAAGCAAAAGTCGAGGCGCTTCATAGGGTTTTAGAATCCATGGGCAGATTTGTAATTAGATAGTTTGTAATAATTTTCTTTCTTCCCTCTGTTGATGGCTGGGTCCCACCGGTTGTTGCCTTTTGTCCATTTCTTATTTCAAACGAGTCGCCGGGCCCACTACTCTTCTCCCTACTTAATTGTGAAGTTACCAATTCATCGTTTAATCAAATTTATTGATTTCACGATTTTTTGATTAACCCACAGACAAATCGACAAATCAAAATTTTCAAATTTTTGCCGGCCAATGTTTTTGTGTGGTTTCGCTAAGCAATTGCAATCTTCCTTAAACACCTATAAATTATCGTATTAATACTTATATCGTTGAATGGAGCTGAAACATTCAGCCTTAGTTCATTTTAGATTAAATATAACTTTATACAATACTTAAACATAAATCCATGCAGCTCCTCTTAAATAACAAGGAATAGCTATGCTAATAAAAATGTTCAATAGGTTTTACTTGCCACCCAAAAAGCATATTATTCTTATTTAACAATTATCTATTACTCTTAGATAATGACACGTATCTATCTTTTATAAATGTGTTAAATAGGTTTTACTTGCCACTCAAAATATATCTAAAAACATTAATATTGTTATTCAAATTGGCTGGTACAAGATGTGAAGCAATTTGTATGTTTAATACTGGGTCCATCCATTTAGATACCATTTAATGCATTTTTTATGTAGTTACTCGATAAAACAATTCTCTTTAGACATTGAATCCACTCCATTTAAAAGATTTGCATCAAGAATTGAGTGAAATGTAAAAAAAAAAAAAAAAACCCAATGCATTAATTACTTCATTTTACAATAAAAATAAGCTTATTCTAATATCCAATTGTAACAATGCAAGCTAAAATGATTATCACTGCTATTATGTACCAACGATCCAAACTAATCACTACTTGAAATTGTGGAGTGTGAAAGAAAAAAAAAAAAGAGTGCTAGTGCATTTCATGATCAATGTTTTTTTTATAGTAATACATTTACAATACTTTATATGTGCTAAATTATCTCTTTAAATTCAAGAGCTTAACTACCAACTCTAGCTCATCTTTATCTCCACTGAACATTGCTTTGAAGAATTTGAGAGCTCTACAGATGATTCTTGACCAATGTCAGTTAAATCAACATCTCCGAGTACTAGTCTGGACTTGTGAGGAACTCTTAGATGTCAAGTTATTGATTTCATGTAGTCAAATTTATTTATTTATTTCATACTTTCTTAATTAACACAAAGCCTTTTTTTTTTTTTGTAAACACAAAGTCAAATCGATTTACAAGTTTTCTTGACAAATGTTTTTGCTTGGTTTAGTCTAGGGTGCGCATGACAAAATTTCTGAAATAGAAATTGATTTTTGGCAAGAACTTGAGAAGTTAAAATTTTAGTTTCTGATTTCTTATTCAAATACTGAAATATAAATCCGTTCTAGAAATAGAAAAATCAAATTGCGTTACCAAATGGATTTCTGTTCCAAATCTGTTTCGGGGAATAAAAAAACAGAGAAATAGAAAAGTAGAAATTTTATCATGCACGCTCTTAAAAATCGTTATAATATTTTCCATTCTTCTTGACTTGGTCAAAAATCCGGCTTTAAAAAGAAAAAAAAAAGAAAAAAAAGAAGTGATATAAAGGGAAAGGGAGAACACGCACCACGATAGAAACAAAAGGAAAGGAAAAAGAAAAGGGAGAGATATAAAGGGAAAAAGGAGAGGAAAAGGAAGGAGGGTTTGGCGTGCACATCACGGACCTGCCATGATAGATTTATTTTTAATAGCAATACCTTATAAAGATTTAAGCCATTTATCTATCTAATTGGAGTGATTTTTGAAATCAGAGCACAAATTCAAAAATTATGTGAAATATGAATTGTGAAATTCAATTTTGGACTTGTTAGGATGTGGGAGCAAGGACATTGTGGAGTTGTGGGGTTAGACGGGAGTTAATTTAATGTAAGATTTTTATTGGAGTGAAATTTTAGAGTTTTACGTGCAAGCTCTACGTTGTGTAGGAGTTAGCATGTCAAACCAACTGAAATCAGGAACCGTCTGGACTAAACCGGTTGGTTTGGTCCGGTTTTTAGTTTCATAAAAATGGAACCAGTGATTTTTGATCCAGTTTATGGTTCTAAAGGGAATTAGATCCGACCAACTCTTTTTCACAAAAGAAATATTTTTCAACTCTAAAATAGTAACAATCTAGTATTTGTTTTGAATTTTTTTGTTAAGTGATCGGTTTTATCGGATCGGACTGGTCAATTTGCCCGGTTCTTGATCCTAGGACTATTCGGTCCGATCCTTAGTCTTAGATGGAATTGGGAACTAGATCAGGAATTGATCACCCCAGCGTTGCGGGTAACTTTGAAGTAATTCATTAACGCGTGAAAGTCATTTTGTTGAAAAGTATGGAGAGGATGGCCCATGAATACAACCCGTTACTATCAAACATGAATTTTGGAAAGTCTCCAACTCTGCATGCTATTTTCTTTAAAGATAGAATGGTTTTTCTTACTCTGGTTCTAACTTTGAACAGAAAGTCGTTCAACTTCGAAACACTGAAATGACGAAGAAATTTAACTGCGAGGAGTAAAATTCTTGGAAATTAGAGTGCAAAAGGAAAAGTGAACTCACAGGAAACGTACATGCTATGAAAGTAGAGTAAACGAACTTTCGGTGAAATTACAACTTTTTGCTTTCTATCCTTTCCTCACGCGTGCCCCGACAATCTCTCTCTTCATTTTTTCTTTTCACCACCTCTCTTCTTCTTTTTCTTTCTTTTCTTTTGTGGACTCTTTCTCAATTTGGAGCTTTCTCTTTCTGCCGACCATAACTCTCTGTCTCTCTCTCTTTCTCTCTCTCGGCAATTATTGCATGTTGAAAAATCGCCCACCCAACCTGGGTGAGAAATTCTGTCTTGACCATCACTCTGACCGAAAAAAAAGATTTTCTTGACTCCTTTGCCCATGAATTCCGGTATCTGAATGGTGAGATTGCCCCTTGTCAAGATGGAAATCGCTCTCTCTTGACTAGATATAAAATTTGAGAAAAATTTTTAGACAAGAAAATTGGAGGTTTAAAGTTGAGGGTTTTCTGAAACCAAAAAAAGTGGGGATAAAATTAAGATTGAAACTAAAATTTGAGTTTTTAAGGAATTAGGACCAATAAAAAGAGCAAGAGAAAGTTGACAAGCTTCATCTGTTTTTATCATCCGGTGGCATGTTTGTAATTAGATAGCATATGATAATTTTATCTCTACCCCACTCCTAGTGGCTAGGCCCAAGTCCTTCCTTAATTTGAGGCTACCTCTTCTCCATCAAGTTTTTGTCAATTTCTTATTGCTAAAGAGCCGCTAGGCCCACTACTCTTCTCTCTACTTAATTATGAAGTTACCAATTAATTCAATTCCAACACCCAGCCAACGAGATAAATTTGTTACTAACACTGGCAAGTTTATCAAACATTGATACACAAAAGAAAGAGTATGGGGCAACAATAAGTTTCCAGAACAACAAATGGACATGGTAAGAAGCTCAAAGAAAAAAATCTTCAGCACTATACAATTGATGGCATCACAATGAATTGATCCTTAGCTTGATTGTATGACTGTCAAAATGTTCCTACCACTAATTGACAAGGGAGGAACTACAGCATGAGTAATGCTGCGAAGCTTTTTATTCTCCATCTCCAGGTGTAAGATAGGGTCCTAGATGTGTAGTTTCACTGGGTTAGTGTTTCGAAAGTGAGAATACTATAACCAAGCAAATGTCCACACAAAATTTAACCCATTAGGGCCATCAAACGAACATTTCTTAACCTATATACAAGTACAAGACTCCAGCTATCTAGATATGTTGGAACTTTTGCTGTAACGGTAAGGCAGAAAGAAAAACATCCTTTGAAATCATAAGCATGTAATGGCATGTATATGCATTGTGCACACAAGAGGAAAAACAAAGTTGTTGCTACTCATATCGATGAGGAGAGCCAATAAATAATAGATAGGAACAATAAAAGAACAAACATTTTTAAAACCAGACCAGCGGTTCAATCGGTTGAACTGGTAAAACTATTGCATGTGATGTCATCTGATAGAACACTCTGCAAATATTAGATTACACATGTTTAGAACAAAAGAAGCCCAGTGAGTCGACAAGCGAACAAAGAAGCCCATTGAGTTGGTAGACACCATAGCATTTTAGTATATTACACACGCTCGATGTCATCTTAATATCATCCTATTCAGTTATCTAATAGATTAGGCCAATACGGTCAATAATTAAATTATCCACCACAAATTGAAGAAAGAAGACACTAGAGCAAATGGTTGGCACACTTGTTAATTACAAGAAGTTGGAGTTCCAAACCCAAAGCCAACTCCAACACTACTCCAATTTTTTTTAAGGTCCAGAACTGGTCCAGACTTTTTGATAGGTTTGTTGGGTACCAGTTGATAGGGACACCTGGTTATCGGTTAAACAGGGTAAATACCACTAGTTCTTGACCAATACTATTTCTGCTGGGAAATTTAACTGGACAAGCCTGGTAATCCATCCAACCAGGAGCACTTCCTAAAATTCTGAAAAGAACATGAGTCAATAGAAAAGCAGAATATGCTAGGTTTTTCCTTTTGCCATCAATGTCTTAAATTGTGAATTGACATGATCAGAATAGAACTCGGGATACAATGAGTAAGAAATCAATATGCAAGCTCCAAATCCATGAGTTACCTTCAATTGGTACAACTCTCAGCTATTTGTATAATTGGTTCCTGCAATATGCACAAATGGAAGGTCATTGCCTGCAAGATCATCATTCTGGCGTATGCTAGGTTTTTCCTTTTGCCATCAATGTCTTAAATTGTGAATTGACATGATCATAATAGAACTCGGGATACAATGAGTAAGAAATCAATATGCAAGCTCCGAATCTATGAGTTACCTTCAATTGGTACAACTCTCAGCTATTTGTATAATTGGTTCCTGCAATATGCACAAATGGAAGGTCATTGCCTGCAAGATCATCATTCTGGCGTATGCTAGGTTTTTCCTTTTGCCATCAATGTCTTAAATTGTGAATTGACATGATCATAATAGAACTCGGGATACAATGAGTAAGAAATCAATATGCAAGCTCCGAATCTATGAGTTACCTTCAATTGGTACAACTCTCAGTTATTTGTATAATTGGTTCCTGCAATATGCACAAATGGAAGGTCATTGCCTGCAAGATCATCATTCTGGCGTCTCCCAAGCCTTCACAAATATCATTCATCTTATTTAGCAACATAGCAATTTGATTGTCCTATTTACAACAGAATGTATTAGCCACATTTGCAAATTTGGGCTTTAAAATATGATATACCAAGCTCTTACCTCAAATAGAGCCAAATCCACAAAACAGTGACCGGGAGGGATGCACAACAAGATCCTTCCAAAGGTCTTCCCTGCTTCACATTCATTCGTCAGTCCACTCACTACCGCTATACAATTCGTTACATCTACAAAAGAATTGTCAGGTATTTGGAAGGAAATATAATCTGAAGCAAATTCAAAGTCATCTTGCAGAGCCAGACAGAGAATGATCAGCATGAAAAAGCATTTGTACTATGCACATATGGATCTCTGGATAATATATGTAGTTTTATATTAAAGGTATATATGTCATTCTAAGCAACCCCTATCATGTCTTATCCAAAAATAGTTCAACTTCATGTCTAAAATTTAGTAATTTAGTGTCACTAAAGACATGATACCACACATGATGAGAGACAAGCAAGATATTACAATGGTTGCAAACAAAAGGTAAAGAAATCACAAGAAAGATTGTAACAGGCATACCGGCTTCATGACATATGAGAGCACCCTTATGAATTGCTCAACCTTTACATGCAGCATTCCAGCCTTTTCTACTGCATTATCCACCAAAGTCTCATCCAAACCAATACCTAGGTATTGAGAACGCCATCTTGAAAGACCCCTGAGCTCACCCATTCTAAAGCCAATAATTTCTACAGTAGGCTGTTATGTGAATAACAATACTTCAGTATCTTAAACCCATATGTGAAATATCATCTCTTATTGAGAAAACTGACACACACTTGTGAGGGATAAAAATAGCATTTATCTGCTGAACCATCAAAGTTAAAAGTTTACGAAAGAAAATGTTTTACACAGTAAATGGTTATTACAAGTCATCTTCATCTTCTGCACAGTGTTTGAACTAAACGACATACTCTAGAGTCTCTGACATATAAAAGTTATACTGGAAAATTCATTAAAGAAATGGAGCCTAGTCTACTATCCAATTCATGCAAGCAGGATAGAAGTTTGGAATGTTCATGCGAATTATCAAGTCCTGCCCAAAGTCGCTGTGTGCGTGTGTGTGTGTGTGTGAGAGAGAGAGAGAGAGAGAGAGAGAGAGAGAGAGAGAGAGAGAGAGAGAGAGAGAGAGAGAGAGAGAGAGAGAGAGAGAGAGTAAGCACAATATTGACAGGAAATGCTAGTGTGTTCAAGGAGACAGCCCCTAGCCCTTTTGCTGTTAGCTTGGGTAAGGTTAACTTCTTTACAATAGTCAAATATCAAACCGCATCTCTATCCAAGAGCTTCGGGAAGGGTAACTTCTTTACAACATTCAAATATCAAACCGCATCTCTACAGGAGGTACTTGATTCAAAACTCTCCCTGCTACCAATTTACCTCCCCAATTATCAAATGTTTACACTTCAATCTAAAGAAAAGTCTTAGCTTACAAAAGAGCATTTAAACAGTAAGCCACATCTTTATTTCATAGCTTAATCTTTTTATCACTTGTCAATTTTTCCACAAAATTCTACACCGTCGTGAATGCACATTTTGAATAGACAAAGGGAGAAAGAAGCCCTAAAGCATTGATTGGCAGTACCATAAAGTTAAAGAGAGTTCATAAGCCTTGGCAAGACAGAAATAGGCAGGCTTTTAAAAATGAGGAAAGCTCTATAGGTGCTGTAAAAGATATTGGCTTACCACCTTATTTTTTTCACATTGTGGTGGCAGTTCTTTGGACACCAAGTCTTTTTTTTTTTTTTTAATTTTTAAGGTAAATATGAGCTTATAGGTGGTAATTAGTAAATAGGAGGCATCCCCTTGGTGCTTTTTAATAGACTTACTAATCAAAATATAAAACAGCAGAGTATAACCTTGAAATATGTAACTAGAAACGTCATTTCTCACTATAGTAGTAATCAAGAAAAATATGTAGCATGCACATGAGAGTCACTGTACCCAGGAGAAGCACAAGATCTGATCCAATTAACAATAGCCCTATAGTGTGCATGTGCATGTGTGCACACCTGTGTAAGCACATGATCACATGCATGTGCACGCCGAAGCACATGTTCACAACACACAAAAATGCTCATATAAATGGAGAGAGATCTGGTAGGGGAATAAACTGGCAATATATTTGCTCTAGATAACAGAGGATTTTGTTGAGAGAAAAAGTTCCAGTACATCAGTATATAAGAGAACAAAACAAAAGAAAAACAAACAAAAATGAAGCATTAGAAGATATACAGAATCAGAATATGATTCTCAAAGCCGGTTAAAAGGTGCCAACACAGAAGCAACCAAAGATTCCAAACCCTACATTTTGTTGCTTTCTTTCCTAAGGCATCCCATGAGACAAAGGTGCCGCACTTCAGAACTTCTTAGAAATTGATCCTCCTAATTAGGCATGCCAACAGTTAAGAAACTGGATGGCATGTTTTGGCAAGAACCAAACTACCTTAGACAAGCCAAAGATTTGATGTAAAAGCTTGGAAGCGAAGTCAGAAAGAAGAAAGAGATAATCAACATTTTCCTTTAAAAGTTTTCACACACAACTCCATTCTATGAAAAATCAAATTCCGTTTCCTGAGATTCTCAATTGTAAGAATCTCATTCCAATTTGGTGTGCATTTATTATGAAACTTACACTCCCAAGTAATGGAATTTGATTCTCACATATTGGCATTGTATGCGTAAGCATTTGGGTGAAATGTCAAGGAACAAGGAAGCTTTGGTTGTAGATTGTTATCATTTAAACAATGAAATGATCATTTGTGACATTGACTTTGTGGGCCAAGCCCAAGGTTAGGAGTTCAAAGATTTCTGATGCTTTTAAGGATGCTTTTACCTGGAACAAGGGAAGAGATGGAATCTTTTCTGTAAAGCCTTACTACAAGCTGCTTGATAGGGAGATTTGTGAATAGAACAGATTTTCATTAGAAATCGATTTGGAAAGTGAGGATTCCAATAGAGTTTCTCTTTTTGCTTGGGAAGCAACCTGGGAACAAATCCTTACTTTAGAAATGAGGCAAAGTACTGGTTAATAGGTGTCTCCTCAACAAGAGGAGATAGTGCGTCCGGCATCTCCTCCTTCATTTTGTTCTTGGACAAGAATGGTTTGGACCGTTTCCTATGCATGCACCATGTTTTCTTGGGTTATCAGACGTTTTATTAAGCAAGAACTTTGGGCATGGTAGGGCATTCATTTACAGCACAACAATTAGGATTTACTCAATTCCCCTGTGTCTTTTGGTTGATTTGGAAGGAGCGGAACTAGAGAGCTTTCGATGGGGAGAAATCTTCCATTCTATTTTATTGAAATTTGGCTTAAAGTCACACACTTTTGGTATAGTGCAAACTTGCATATAGATGTAAATGCCTTGGTTGATTAGTCAATGATTTATCTGGTATTTGAGCTCCCTTTTGGTATTGAGAGTTGATTTGTATATGGCTTTAGTTTTTTGGGCTCCTTTTGTATATGGGTTGCACCCCCTTGGTGCCCTACAGGTGAACTATATAATCTATAGATGGTTAACACTTTCCTGAGGATTTTAAGTTATTCAAATTACCCTTTGTTCCAACACATGTTATCTCATCATATAGTTTCAAGTACCAACATCAACATCTCACATATGATTTTGTGCTAATCAGCATAACCATCACCCACATGGGCAAAAACACTCTATTAACTCGCAGTTGTAATTCCTTTTGCGAGTAAGATCATTGTGATAAAAGGGTACCACTAATACTGAAAGTCAAGATAAAAAAAGTTCAAGAGAAACCTTGGATCCAAAGAACTACCAACACACTACCAAAAAAGGAGCAATACTAGGGACTAAGAGAAGTATACAAAATTGATTTGAAGAGGAAAAATGCGAGTATAATGCATAAGAAGGTCACAAATAGCTAATATGAATCTATCTAGGATGTGACTTAGTAAAAGCAATTTCAATACTAGGGCTTAACATCCTCATCATTATTTTGCCAAAAAAAGAGGTGGTATATAAAAAATCATGATCTAAATGCTACAAAATAATAATATAAAATAATCAATTCTCACATCTAAGTGCTAAACAAATGATTGCGAACAGAGGCTCTCATAACTGTTGTTAAGCATCACAGATTAGATCCATGTAGGCTCAATTCACTGTCATCCGAGCACCCACCTGTTAGTTTTCTGCTCATCTTCTTCAAATTTATGAGTTTTCATTATCATCCTTAGCTTGTTGACCTTAAACATAACACAGGAAAAAATGTGAATAAATTAAACATTCTATATCTAAATCTCCATGTACAGTACACTTAAAGCTCAAACTTAGATCAAGTTCAAGTTTTGAACCAATGATTAATGACCAACAATTTTCATTCTACGTATATAGGAGAGATTGCCAACTTGTTAAATCAGACTCAAATCAGATTTTACTTTGCCCTTTCCAACCACTTAATGTTGGCAATTCATATCATGGCATATGATATGTTCATATGAAGAATCAATTGTTCTGAAAAATATGGCATGTCTCCAGATGTGCAAAGCATAATTTATTGTAACAAATTCCTATCTCTGTCTAATCTCCTCCAAGACTGTTCTCTGAGATGCATGAAACTTAATTATTTGGGAAAAGGCCAAATGCAAAGATAATAACGTGTACCTGCAGATGATTGAGGACAACCATCAGAAGTTCTTTTCTAGCACCACAAACAACTATTGATACATGCTTCATATGCTATCACTGAACAAACTAGCAGACTAAGATTTTAAAAACCAATTGAAAAGGCTGAGGTCCTATAGTAGCATCAGAGCTTAAAAAATAAGCCATGCCACTTCACCCAGAGAATTAACAAGAAACTGATGGACTGCAGGAGTGGTACTAGCACCATCGAGAAGAGTCAAAAATTCCTCCTGAGAAGAAGAGTCGAGACATAGATAAGCAAACGAAAACAGTTAAATGAAGAAAATTGAAACGCCATCTACCACTCTGTATTAATAGTACCACTTGCCATGGTCACTAATGAGGTTTGACAACAAATCAAACCTCTCATGAAGTATGTTAAAAGCATCAGCCCACTGCTTATGCATGACTGATAATGATGTCCGAATGACATGAAGTAAAATGTTCAATGTTCAAAGCCTGTTGAGCGACTTGATGAAGTTCATTTTTTCCGTAGATAGAAAGAGATTGATAATCTGAGGAGGCATTCAGCTGATCAAGATTCTCAAAAGTCCATTCTAATTTCAATTTGAGAATTAAAATAGACCAGAAAATGCATTGGGTGACACTCTGAAAGCAATTGATGAATAAAAGGAAAACTACTCTCAAAATCAAATCACAAACTGAAGTTGACATTTTAGAATTCTCATTCCACCGCAAACATGGATACTTGGAATAACTAAGCTTGTTTTCGGAATGTGATGCAACCAGAGCATATTCTCAGAATTTTCATCCCCAATGACATGTATTATTTTCACTGAATAAATATTTTGTCAAAAAAAAATCGAAAACAGTTTCTATGAAAATGGAAACTAAAGGTGCTTTCTAAAACTAAGTAGGCCTTAAACAGTCGAGAACAAAAACGACATGTGAAGCATGCAACGATGTTTAAAATTTTGCAGCAAATTTGCCTCACAACTTTCAACATCTGAACTAAATAGATTTCTAGAGGTTTTTACTGAAAGCTAGTGTGAAAATTACAGGTTGGCTTCGAAGCATGAGGCATCGTGTTGTTCAACTTATGGCAACTCTCAAAAGTCAACTCAAGAATTAAAAATTATTAGCAGGAGAGTTCTTCCATCATGTAAATTTCAAAGTTATTTGTAATAAAACTGCCCTGAAATTGCTCTACCTTAACTATCCATTTCTTTTTGAAGGATGATGATAATATCCTGAGTTAATAAGTGTTTTACTTTCCTTATGACCAAACAAAGTTAGATACCACTGAAACAAATATCAGCACACATGAACAACCTTAATATAATCGAAACATCAAGTACAATCACCACCACATAAACTAGAACATAATCTAGATTTCCACACTTATCACCTTCATTCACTCTTGGTTTTTCTTGTAAACGACCCAACTCCTCAGTTCGACATCATCTTCTCATATAAGACTTCCAAGCACTTCACACATTGAATAGAACAAAGAAAGAGCTCTCTCGATTTGAAGCAATTACCAGGAGAGCGAGACTTGAGAAGCCAAAGCGGGCCGTCGGAACTGAAGCTGAAACGAAAGCGCGCGCCGTTGGAACAGAGCTGGAACAGAGCCGGTATGCTCCGTCTAATAGTCGGAGGAAGGGGGCGGGGGCGGATCGTTTTCTTTTTCTTTTTCTTTTTCTTGAAAAAAATTGAAAATTGAAATGTCCTTTTCTTTTTCCCTCTCTTGCTTCTTTTAAGGACGTGTTTAACGTTGGACTATGAATCTTTTGAATTTTTATTTCTTGACAAAAAATCTTGTGAATTAATAGGTTAATTTTCACAATTACGGCCGATGCGAAACAGAGGAAACCCTCGTTCAACTCTATTCCCCTATCAATTTCATTTCATTTTCCCGTTTCATTTTTCTGTTCCGTACCTCCCATTTTCTCGTGTCAAAGAGGTTGTAAATTCTTTAAAATGCGCATGATCGTATTCCCAAAAAGCACCAAACTTTGTTATAATCTTCGTTGTTCTAGTGGAAGAAAGTTTATAATGCTTGATACTGAAAAGATTGGTCGAATCAATGGTCAGTCATTTTCGAAGAGTACTCAATGGTTTGTTCTTTGAAATTCCTTACAAGAAAGGTGGGAATCAAGGAGTTTCCTTTCGCGTTAGTCTCCATTTTTGCTAAGCAAATGAATATTGATAAGACTGAAGCATATGCTACGAATACGTCACCGTATACGTCATGTTCATTCATTTTTTGCATTGCTTATACCTGGTATGAACTTTTGATAATTGTTCTACAAATTATCCAGAAATAAAATCGCAAAAATTCTTAAAACAAACAAAAGGGCAAAAAAAAGTTCCAGGCAGAACAGCACAGCAACGCGAAAAAAGAAAAGAAAAAGAAGATGAAAAAATGAAGGAGAAAAGCAGCTCATTGAAAAAAATCGTCAATTTTAGGCATTTCTTTTACGAAATGTTATTGCTTTTTACAAACTTTTCTCTTTTTTGTTGCGAACAAGAATTTTGATCAAGTGGGTTCTGCTGTTGTAGACAAAAATGATTTGCTCCTACACGCTAACGTGCGTCATCGCTAATTAAGAAAAAAAAGAAGAAGAGGAAAATCTATAAGTTAAGCACCAATCGAGTGGTCTGCCCATTTGTGTTTTGATCTTCAGACTACATGTAGCCCGCATGTACGCTTATGCGTTGAGATCATACGAGGTTCCCGATGGATCAAATCGCTGCATTTTTTATCTACAGGTAAGTGTGATACATGTCTATAGCTCTAGATTTTCGATCGAACAAATAAAGCCTAGATTGATTCCAGAATAGTGCTCTATATTGAATTGCCAACTAAAATCATTCACAGAAAAAGCAAAGGACTTGAGATAATTTTTTGCAAAAAATAATCACTTATAAGATTACAAAAATGAACGAACACGAGAAATTCTTGTCGAGCACAAAAACATTTGGATAATTGAGACATATTTCATTGATCGATTATTTCAAATAATACAAGTGATTATTTTTAGAAATGTACTTTTCAAGTCATTTATCTTTTCGTGGAACAAAAGGGGCCTCAATTCACGTAATTTACAAATAATGTCATATATGGTATGATGTGTTCAGGATTGTCTAAAAAACAATATTGTTTAATTCGGGCCCACATGTTCAATGGTAATCTCCTCGCACACCCCAACAAAACAAAGTGCCCTGACGGAAGGACTCATGGGACATCGCATCAATGTGAATGTTTTGGTGGATTCCGTTGTTGAAATTGTAATTTGGAAAAAAGCAATGTGATTATTCTCATTTACTTTTGAATTTTAAAAAATATGCTAATGAATTATTCAAATCAGCATATCATAAAAGCAAACATTCACGCATGCTTAACATGTAGAAACGATGGGCCAAGCCCAAAAATATGGCCGAGCCATTTGCCATCACCACCCAACTTCCAGACAGTTGGCTGGATATAAATACTCTCACTAAGTCATTTGCCATCATTCGCCCAAAATCCAACCCCTTTCCATGCACTTTTTTTTTTTCCAATTTGTGATGATTGCATATCAAACTTTAATGTACATGATCATTCTATAGTCAAGTGGCGAACGTCATTCATGTCTATTTTTATCCTCGTGACACTTTTGGATGGATCACTAAGTCTTGTTACCATTAAATGTGCAGGCCATGTTTGATCTGCTCATTCTTCATATTTGCAATGCAGAGGAATTCTTCCCACTGCAAAACTTCACGTGCTTGACTCGGCATCTGAAGAGCATGAAGACCATTGGTTCATAGCTCATTCCTTTGATGGCGACGAATGTAAGCTCACCATGCCAATGCTGCTTTTACCAAGAGATGGACTCCTACTAGAGAAGATGGTCATTACCGTCAAGACCAATGGAAGACGCCAATCGAAAACTCTCAAGTCTTTGCCACGGCTAGTTTTGCCCTAGATGCAATCTTACCAGTAAAGTCTCGCTGCAAACTGCCCAATAGGGAGGAAGTGGGTGGACAAGAATGATTTGGATAGTTTCCTATGCTTGCACCAAATTATCTTTGGGTTATTGGAGATTTTTTTTTGTTTTGGTACCTAGGGAATTTACGTGCGCCGCTTCACGGTGGAGTAAACCTTGGAAGAGCAGTAGAGTCACCACCACCTTTGCTGCACCGAGTAAGTCATGAGTTCTTTTCTCGCAAGGTAGACGATGCAGCGGTTCGAACTCAGGACCTCTCCCGAAAGGAACCATCGCTCAACCACTATGTTGCCACCACGGGTGGTAGGTTATTGGAGCTTTTATGGAGCAAGAAACTTAGTATCCTTGCCACTGGCATCCTTTCAAAAAAAAAAAAGACAACCCTGAAGCTCAACATTGAACTAAATGAGCTACATCAATTTTCATAACAAATTATTTTCTATCAATCATGTTCAATTTTCCATCTAAAATATCTCATCTTAAAGTGAAAAATTACTTGTTTTAGGTAAAGGACATAGGATTTTAAATCGACTTTAAGCAGTCAACCGAGTCAAGACATTGTGATCAAATCATCACTGACAATTCAGAAACTCGTACATAGATCTGAAAAACCTCCCAAATAGGAAACCATATTCCACACTAATAGATCTAATGATGGGCAATGGGCCCAAGGGAGTCCATTTGGGAGAGTCCCAACAAGGAATTATAACTATTAAGGACTTGCTCCATGAAACTAAAGAGACAACTGATAGGAACCTTAATGATAATGATTAGGGGTGAGCATGGTCCGGGTTGGTCCGGGCCACCCCCTAACCCTAGGACCAACCCGTACAGTGTCGGTCCTCAATTTTTAGGACCGAGGACCGACCCTATTGAGCCTGGGACCAAGGACCGGACCGACCCAATGGGTTCGATCCGGTTCCAGGGTCAACCCGAGACCGATCTATAATTTTTTTTCATCTTTTTTTTCATACTCCCTAAAAAAGTAAACCTACAAAAGTATCTCAATTAGTGTATGAAATCGACAATGTAGCATATAAGACGAAAAAAAGTATCTCAATAATTTTTTTTCGTCTTGTATATACATAACTAGATCTAATGAATTTTTTTCATCATGCATATACATAACTAGATCAAACACAAAGCTTCCCAGGTTCTTCGCCAACAGTAGATAAGCCACTAGGACAGAAGGAAAAAACAGGCCTAACTCTATGGTCGATCTAAATGCCCGCATTCCAAAATTGCAAGAGCCATAGTGATTTGAATAGAATATACATTATACAGAAAAGGTATTAGTTTTACAGACAGATTATTCACCGGAGGGGGGAGAACCCATTTTTCGCATTGCAAGATCTACAACGCTCCTCGGACAGTACAACAGTGTCTCGGATGTTGCTGATAAAGCCTCGGCACTAGTCACAGGACATCTTTTCTGCGACAACTATAGCCTTGTCCGGCTGCTCCTGTGCTAAATCTTCCTTTTCAGCTTCTGCAGCTACTTCAAGATTTGCTCCCGAATGTTGTCGATGGTAACGCAGAACCACGACAGATATGAACGCTGTCAAGAGACCAATACCAAACTGTCAAGTTAAGTAGACACTGATGCTCTGAACAAGTTTAGTCGTCAACAACTACTTCACAAAAGTCTACACTGCGTCTTAAATTTCAGAGACTCGTCTTTTTAAGTTCACCTGTGAGCAAGCGAGTTTTTATAGTCGTCAGGTTCCAGAAGGCCATGATTGCTGATGCGGCCACGATTTTCTTGTGGGAGCAAGCAACCCACGCTTCAAGAACCCACCATTTGGAGCACTCAACTATACAAACTGAGGTACGCTTAGTCTATAAGCATAAGCAGGTAAAATTTATATACGTTATCAGCAAACGTATGTACCTTTTTGGCTTATCCGAGCTGAATAGCGCTAGTTTCGGGGCGGTGAAGCTGACAAAGAACCCTGCTCAAAGTCAAAAAGAATAAGGCATTAATATTCATTGCAAAACAGGTTCTCACTTTGGTGCAGTACAATTATGAGCTTGCTCTCACTAACCAATTGCGCATAGCCTCCGAAGCGTGATGAGATGGCCATATTCAGCTCCAAGAAGGAGAAACGGAGCTACCTGATCAGGAAAAAAACAAAAAAGTCGATCAAGGATGAACGACCTAAGCAATCTGCATATAAGGATTGAACATGAATACTAGCCCACCACCACGACGTACTTTTAGGGTCATGGATGGCTCTCCCGAGAAAAGCTCTCGCCTCTTTGAAATTGCGAGATTAGCAGCAGGAAGTATCAATCTAGCCACTCTCAAGATGTCATCTTCTTTTAACTGGATGTCACGCCTCTTCTCAATATTATTCCTGCATCAGCGCTGCACCTTAGCTCACAAATTTATCCAAATGGAGAAACAGAGCAAACGCTAGAGTGAGACTATACCTTTGACAGATGGAATTGGAGAAGAAAGATAACCCCAACAAGAGAAGCCCCAGTTGGCAAATTGCAGAGAAAATGCTTATAACATAAGCCATCACGAAGATAATCAGATATCACCCTTCACCAGGTGCTCTTGCAATCAAAAATCCATGTAGACATAAGCCAAACAAACAAAAAATGACTTCATCACACCTGAAGCTGATTCCTTGAGCAAAGCAAGAAGACAAGAAGCAGAGAGACCCTACACCAAACCAGAGTGCCGATTTCGCGACATCTCTCCACAATATCAAATCAGTAATCCCCTGTCCGATTCGGTCCAGATTCTTATTGTCTGTAGCATCCCGAAATTCAAAGCCAAGCCATAAGGTGTGTTAAAGTCTTTAATTTAGGTGATAAATTTCCATGGCCTATGCTTTAGCCATTAGTCTTTTTATTTAGATGAATTATGCATATGATTGTAAGAATTTAAATTTGATAGATTGATAATCTATGCTTGGCCATATGGTTTATAAACTAAATTTCAATGAGCAAAAATGTCCCAAGACTTTGGCCAAGATGAAAATTGAAATTTTAAAATATTTATAGAAGAATTCAAAAAAAAAAAGAAGGGGAAAAGGTCAATTTTTAGGTTGGGCCTTAGGCCCATTGGCCTAAGCCTTTAATGGGCCAAGATGGCCGGCCCAATAGAGGCCCAAAAGGAGTGGTCGACCAGCCCATTTGCCGGCCCAATCCAAGCCCACAAGCCTTGCATGCGAGCTGCCAAGTGGCATGGGGGTTGTGCAAGGTGTGGCCGCCCCCATTGGCCATCTTGGGCGGCCACATGCAATATAAAAGCCACTAAAAAGAAAGAGAGAGAGAAGGGGAGAGAGAGAGAGTGGCTTGTTCGGCCAAGAGAGTGAGCCGAGAGAGTGAGATGCAAGAGAGAGGGAGCAGCCGAGAGAGAAAGGAGGAGGAGGAGCCGCCGTGTGCCACCGTGTTCGCCGCCCTACGCCGTCGTTTTCTTTGACCTAGAGGCAAGTGGAGTCCTGTAACTTCTCTTGCATGTGTGTATATGGTTTGCATGTTCGATTTTGGGTGATATTTGTGAGAAATACCGAGGTAAGGGTTGGTTGTTTTCAAGCCGTGTGACTGTTCTTGCTCGGGTTGTGTGAGTCCGAAACTTGTTTGAGCTTGCATGTGTGTTTGGAGTCCGATTTTGGCTTCTGTGTCTTCATGAAAGTTGTAGCTAACATCTTTTACTATAACATACTGAAATTTTGTGGAAAATGATGGAGATTTGAGGGGTTAAAGTCTTGCTATACGGAGACCTCAGATCTGTGAAGTTTTCACTGACCTTTTGTTGGATTCTTGGTTGCATGTTGGTTTGTGATGAAAATATGACTTCGATGTCTTCATGAAAGTTGTAGGTAACATCTTAAAATACAACATACTCAAATTTGAAGATAAATGAACAAGTATAGCCTAGTAAATCGGCTAGATCTTGGAGACGATGATTCTGGTGATGTGTTCCGAGACACCCGAGACTTGATGGACTTAAATGGTGACCATAATTTGGTTATTTGACCTAGATCTCTTCATTAAACTTGTAAAGGACACCTTGATACATAACATATCCAAATTTCAGAGGAAACGAAAGAGATTATATGGGTGAAATCTTAATATTTCGGAGATGTGTATTCTGGACGATGCGGTAGTGGTTCCAGAAGCTTCGTGGGGTTGTATAAAATAATCTAGGAAGAATCTGGCTTGAAGTTCTTCATGAAAGTTGCACGAAATGTCTTGGCTATCATTCTGTAAAATTTCGTAATTTTTGGAGGCCGTATGAATATTTTAATCGAATTTATTTGGAAACTGTGCATTCTGGTTATTATCCGAATATCATGTGCTATTTTGTGAAAATTGTGAAATTGTGTGAAATTCAATTTGGCCATGAATTTTGCATGAAATTGTCATCCTATTGGTTTGTTTAATGATTGTTTGAATATTATGATTTTGGGAAATCATAGATATTGAATTTAATATTTATTTATGAAAATAAATAAATATGATGATAAAATTAAATAAAAATAATAATAAAATAATAATAATAAAATAAAAGGGGATTATTTTATTGGCCATAAATTCCATTAAATTTATCTTGTTGCATGTATGATAAAGTCTTGGTGTATGTATGACATTGAATTGAGATGCATATGATAAAGTCTTGGTATATGTATGACATTGAGCTGAGATTGCATGTGTGAATCATATGCCAAGTATGACGTGTGTGATGTCACGCCATATGCCATGTTAATTTGAGATTAAAATATTGGCAAATGTGGATGATGGGAAATGAGGAAATGGTTGTGGTGGAGGATGATAGCCGGAATGTATAGAGATACATTGTCGGATTTCCCCGGGAGTGTCGGGATGCCCGGTGGTATACGGTACGTAATTCCAGGGGAGGCCTGGTGGTATGTCGGTACATAATTCCGGAAGCCCTGTCGGAGGTCTTTGCCCGAAGGGAATGCCTCGCGATGCCAGGATTTGGGTGCGAGATGCTCGGCTAGAAGGGTAAAGGCCGGATGTCCGGTTGTATCTTGGATACAAGCCCGGAGGTTCCTCGTGATGCTAGTTGGGATGCGAGATGCCCGGAATGTGGGGGGCCGGATGCCCGGTTGTATCTTGGATACATGCCCGGAGGTTTTTCTCGCATGGGATGCGAGTGTAAAATATGAGATGAAATTGATGAATCGAGGAAGGGTGATGTGGTGATCAAATTTAAAGATAAAGATGAAAATTAACCTATGATATGATATGCATGATGATATGCATGATGATATGCATGATGAGGATATGTGATGTGATATGATGATCACCCATGATATGATATGCATGATGATATGCATGATGATGATGATGATGATGAGGATATGTGATGTGATATGATGATCACCCATGATATGATATGCATGATGATATGCATGATGATATGCATGATGATGATGATGATATGTGATGTGATATGATGATCACCCATGATATGATATGCATGATGATATGCATGATGATGATGATGATATGTGATGTGATATGATGATCACCCATGATATGATATGCATGATGATATGTATGATGATGATGATGATGATGATATGTGATGTGATATGATGATCACCCATGATATGATATGCATGATGATATGCATGATGATGATGATGATAATATGTGATGTGATATGATGATCTTCCATGATATGATATGCATGATGATCTGCATGGTGATGATAATGATGATGATGACATGTATGATGATGATGATATACATGAATGTGTTATGAATTGATATGATGATGCATGATAGTATGCGCATGGCTGTAAGGTAAGGAATGCCTGCAATGTATGATGATATGCATGATGCGTTGAGTTATTATTGGATTTCCCTATCTGCTGAGTGGTTGTACTCACCCCTTTTGGGGAATGACATTTCAGATTAGTAGATGGTTTGAGCGGTTGGATATGACCGCAAGGAGAATGATAGCAAATGAGGGAACCTTTAGACGTCGACACTGCTTGATGGACCTTAAGCATACGATTGTGAGAGGAGATGTCGGTCATCTTTTGAAGTGTAGCCGAGTATAGAAAATTACGGCATTTTGATGTACCGACTAAAGATGTCCATCTGCTCTATGTAAATAAACGTGTTCGGTTTTAACTTATATAAGATATTTAGTAGGTGTGCATCGTTTTCTGAATGTAGGGAAGGGAGTTTGTTAGATGTGCTTCCGTATGTGAATTGCGCAAGGGACCTATCCAAAAAAAAAGCGTAAACCCCCTGTGTTGTATGGACCCGCTGCAATTGAAATGGTATCTGAGTGACATGTTATTAGGAAAATAAATGGTAAGCAAACTGTGGCGACCCAAATCGGATCGGGGGCCGTCGAGGGGTGTCACATTGTCCCTCAATAAAATTAGTTCCTTAACAAAAAGCAAATCGAACATCCAACTCTGCAAGATTAGGAACATCCATCAACAATGCGACATTGTGCAACTAAACTATAAATACCATTAGTATTAGTGCTATTGATAGAACATCTCACCATATATATTCATTCAATGTGCAAGCTCTATTTATTGATGGTAATCTCCTTGGTAAGACAATCCATATCTGAAAAAAAGAATTCATTCATTAGATCTACAAACAAATTAACAAGGAAAAAGAAATATGCATAATTTAAGCTTACCCAATTCAAACTTTTCAGCATTTTCAATGCACTCTTCAACATTAATAGGCACACGAGCAGCTCTCAACCAGTCTTGAGTACAAATTAAAGCTTTCACCACTCTAGGAGTCAAAGAACTTCGAAAACCATCAAGCACACGGCCCGAAGTACTAAAAGCCGACTCTGAAGCAACGATAGTTACATGAATGGACAAAACATCTTGAGCTATCAAAGATAAGATTTTATATTTTGAACCAGTACTCTTCCACCACATCAAAATGTCAAGATCAAGAATATCTTCAGATTCTTCTTCAAGATACCATTCAAGCTCCGATTTGTTGTCATCGCGCCCCCTTTTCTTTTGGTGGAAAAAGTTTTTTCGCCAAGCTTTGATGTTAACCTCATCACTCTCATCATTTCCATCGATATTGGAAGCACTGCTACTATCAACAGGTATAGATTGACCACCCAAATATTGATGAACATGACTAGAAAAAGATTGCTCATAAAATGCATATAAACGCTCCAGCACGTACTTCACCTTATCATGCATTTCTTCAATTTTTGCTTCATCATCATAAATTTGCTCAAAACAGAACTTCACATAATGCAACCTTTTTGTAAGATCTAATGCCACTGCAATTAAAACCATCATGTTTACTTTATCCAAACTCCCATAGTATTTATCAAACTTCCCCTTCATCTTCACACCCATAGCTCTAAGCTTGGGATCCAAAGCATTACTTGCATCTTTCAAATATTTATATAAAAAAGCTATCCCCTCAAAATGATCATTCGAAGTGGTATATAAACTCCCTGACATTTGATTGGTAGCATCATAAAACTGCTTCAGAAATTTGGAAAGAATAGTGGCATTTTCCCAATCTTCATTTTTAGGAGGATCATTGCTAAGCTCAGATTGGAAAGACAAATCATCTTCTGCCATCCTTTCAAAAGCTTTTCTGAATTTTATGGCCGTGTGTAACATGAGATAAGTGGAATTCCATCTAGTGGCAACATCTAAACAAACCGAACCCTTATGAGTGATTCTTTCAACCTCAATGCAAGATTGGAAAGCTTTAGCTCTCATGGGAGAACTCCTCACATATCTAACAATGTTTCGGATGCGTGCAATAGAATCACGTACCTCAGACAAGCCATCTTTTACAATCAAGTTCAATATATGAGCAGTGCACCTCATGTGTAAAGCCTCACCAGCTAAGACCAATGACCCATCTCTTGAAAATTTATCTTTCAAATAATCAATGGCAACATCATTCGCACTAGCATTATCCATTGTGATTGTAGACACCTTTTTTTTCTATTCCCCATTCATAGATGCATTTTTCAAGTATTTTCCCAATCTCCCTGCCTTTGTGACCGTGTATCACCACAAAATTGATGATCCTTTTGTGTAATTTCCAGTCTTCATCAATGAAATGTGCAGTAAGACATAAATAGTTCAGATTTTGAACAGAAGTCCATGTATCAGTCGTGAGTGCAACCCTTGATCTAAGCTTACCAAAGAAAGCCTTCAAAGAACTTTTTTCATTTATATACAACTTGATGCAATCTCTAGCTACCGTAAATCGTGACAAATGTGTGAAGAGAGGTTGTATCTCAGTAATAAAATCACGAAATCCAGCATGCTCAACCAAAGAAAATGGTTGTTCATCAACGATGAGCATCCGAGCAAGCATGTACCTAGACCGGTCTAGATCAAATTTCCATGTTAAGATATTACCACTGTCATTACCAGTACCAGTATCTCCCCTTGCCTTGCCAAGCACATTTGCATCACGTGGTGCAAACAATTTTTGCCTCCTATCTATATTGGGAGGATACTTATTGCACTTTTTCAAATGCTTCAACATTGTTGAAGTACCATTGTTAACAGTATATGAGTACTCCTTTCCACAATGAATGCACTTTACCATACATGTTTTTTTTTTGTCTTCTCATCTATGATTCTTGAAAAATTATCCCACGCAATAGATTTATCCATTTTTCGCTTCTTACAAAGAGGAGGATGATTAGTGGATACCTTGGTTGACTCTCTTAAGTTTTCTTCACATCCATGGCTAGACGATTCCATCATAGGACTGATCTCGTAGCATCCCTCCACTTCAGTTGAAATATTATCTAAATCCATCAAGTTCACCTGAATATTTAAGTACCAGCACATAAGCTTCAGCGCTGCAATCACTGATGAAACAAAAAATATCAGCTATGGTTTCATTTTTGAGGTGGCAACATCAAATAGCTATTCAGAAACTACATGCAGCAAATAATAGAAAAATGCAACATCAAATAGCTATTTATATGTTGGGTGGTAGAGAACCATGACCGCTACTAGTCTTGACAAGGAAAAGGTTGAGGGGGGAAAAGAAATTTTACCAGGAAAGAAAATACAGAAGTTAAGTGATAAAGAAAAAGGGATCTTTAGAATGATTTCCCTAAAGAGAAGGAAAATTGACAAACTTGGGATCTACGGAAAGTTACTCATGTTAGGTAAGGTTGTACCACTTTTCAAGGGTGTGATTCATTCAAATTAGTAGTAGAATAGCATATCAGAACCTTGTGATAGGCACTTCACTAGATCCGAATATTTGCCAACATGAGGCATCAAGCAGAATATATGAAGGCCTAAACATAGTAAGAGGAGCTGAAGTAATCAACAAAATCATAAATTAAGGTCAAAAGAGCAAAAGGACACAAAGCCAAAAAAGAAAAAGTGGGCACTTTGTTCTGAAATTTAATGATTATTCAGATTAAACTATAGCTACGTAGCATCCATAGTTACTCGATAATGATGAGTTCATAAAGTTTAGAGAGTTTGCCGGTGCATATCTATAATAAAGTGATTTTTACCTTGCCACACGACTCCCAAGTCAAGTGAATTTGGCTTGATTCTTGTGCCAAATTAAGTCGATTCTCTGGGAAAGTCGTTAGCACTACAATGATGGAGCCTGCAACCAATAGAAAAAGCCAATTTCTTAGAAAATCCACAGGACAATTTGAACCCATACTTGTAGGAAATTCTTATTTCATCCCAAAATGCTACAATTTTTTTTTAGCATTACCAATTGTATGCTCATTGTCAAATTGAGTGGCCTTGCTTCAGTTGCTAAGCCCATGAACCTGCTCTTTTTAAATCAGGAAATACACAAAAGAGAGCCAAGAAGTTGATCCTCTTGTGATATACGCACAACTTCAAATTATTTTTCCTGACTTCGATTGATCATGTCTCCCATGGTATACAATCGTGAACTTAGCTCAAAGACCGGTCTCCAAAATGCTTGCGCGCTACTATGATTGGGTCAGCAAACAGAGAGTAGAGGGCATGACGACTGACGAGAGGCAGACAGTCCAGGCAAGTCCCCCTGTTGTAAGTGAGAAACTTAAAAAAACAAACAGAAAAATGTGTTCCCGAGTGAGTAATTAAAACAGATAAAAATGCCAAGGAATGTACCTCCATTAAGAGCCAACCTACTGATCGGCAAAGTAATTCAATTGATGCACTGGAAAAGACAACGAAAATTACATCATATGGGCCTAACTACGATGAAGTTGATTGTTCTTCTCAAGACGTCTAGCATTGGGAATGTTTGACAATGGCGTTCATGTTCACCCATCATCAAATGCTTTTCAGAAAATCCTTTGCAGAGCAAAGGAGAAGATACTTCAGGTAGCTTTCATACACTTGCAGCCATGTTCATACACGTACACAAAGCAAACATGGAAAAAAAAAATCAACACAAATCAAGAGCATACATGAGGTTGAAGATCTCAAATGAAGGACAAAGTAAAACTCACTAGCCAAGTTGTGTTCGGAAAGCAAGGGCGAGCCGAGCGTTAGGGTTTCTAATTAGGGATTCTTCTTTTTCCTTATGATTTACTCGGCGATAAGCGAGGCGACCGGTGCGAGTGGCGAGCGGCAAGTGCGAGCATCGAGTGGGGCGAGCGTTAACTGGCGAGCGGCAAGAGTTGAGCGAGGCTAGCGGCAAGCGGCGAGCGTTAAGCAAGGCTAGCGGTGAGTGGTGAGTGGCGACTAATACCCAGCCAAACCGGTCACGTACACGAAGCAAACATGGAAAAAACAAATCAACACAAATCAAGAGCATACATGAGGTTGAAGATCTCAAATGAAGCACAAAGTAGAACTCACTAGCCAAGTTGTGTTCGGAAAGCAAGGGTGAGCTGAGCGTTAGGGTTTCTAATTAGGGCTTCTTCTTTTTCCTTCTGATTTACTCGGCGATAAGCGAGGCGACCGACACGAGTGGCGAGCGGCAAGTGCGAGCATCGAGTGGGGTGAGCGTCAACTGGCGAGCGGCAAGAGTTGAGCGAGGCTAACGGCGAGCGGCGAGCGTTAAGCAAGGCTAGCGGTGAGTGGCGAGTGGCGAGGGTTGAGCAAGGCCAGCAACGACAGCAAAGGGCTTGTAGCAAGCGGCGAGCGGCGCGAGCGGCACGGGCAACCAGAGGCGAGCGGCGCGGGGAACCAGAGGCGAGCAAGGATGCTGTTACTTTTGATTTTGGCAAATTTGAAGAACAAAGAAGACAAAATGGAAGAAAACATACTTTGGGGAAGGAAGCCGCGAGGAGATTTACGGCGTAGACTTTCCACCGTTTTGGACGTTGCGAGTCCGTCACTGTGAAGACTCCATGGTCTTCACGGTGAAGAACACTCTGGATTGTGGACTCTGGAGAACATTCTTTGGAGTTTGGACTGTGGAGGAGGACGCCGTGAAGACCTTGACGGCGTAAACTTCACGCCTTTTGGATGCCGTTTGTCCAAGACAGTGAGCTGAGGAGTCAACTTTACCCTAATTTTACTTAGGTTTGACCGTTTTAATATATAAAAGAATTATTCCTTACCAAAAAAATTATATAAAAAATATAAATAATATAATATAAATAATATACAGGGTTGGTCCGGGTTGGACCAACCCAAAACTCTTAGGACCGAGGACCAACCCGCACAGTGTTGGTCCTGAAATTTCAGGACCAAGGACCGACCCAGTCCCCTTGGAAACCGGACCAGGACCGGTAGGGTTGGGCCGGTCCAGGGTCGGTCCAGGGTCAACCCTGAACCGCTGCTCACCCCTAATAATGATTAGAACAATTCTCCAGCACGCGTTTCTTACTAATCAAATGTCTTTTGAGAAGTTCATCATGTTTTCACTTTGAAACAGTACTAAACCCCAAACATGCAGGAAGATTCAGGGTACCTAAAATTCTAAATCTTCTAAGAGCTACACACCCACAGAGAGAACTATCTACCCACAAACATACACTCACAGGACACTTTCCCCAACCGACGGTCGTATAGGCTCTCAATCTTCCTTAAAAAAGAGAAACTCAAAAGTCTAAAACAAAAGCAGAAAGTCTGTACAGCAGGCTAACCCAGACAAACGCAGAATTCTCCTGTAGGTGCTTCAACTGCAGTATAGGTGAGGAGCACTCAGGGCAAACAACAAAAGCTTCAGATAATTGTGTTGTATCGAAGTAGGAGGTGTCATCTCTAAAGTGACCAGTAGAAGTGAAATCTAGAACTTTTACAAGAATAACTTCACCTAGTATAGTTGTTTAATTGACCAGTCCATTACTTTCGGGCTATACTAATTTCTGCCATCAGATTCATTTATTAAGAAAGACTGCTCTACGGAAGGAAAGAAGTAGTCATTGACTGAATCTGATAGACTATATTGCTAAATATATGATCTGAAACAGGAGGCTTACAACATTTCCAATTGGAAAGACACCAAATATATACTAAAGCACAAAACCCCATCTTCATCTCCACTGCAAAGGATATTGAAACATTGCTTTGAAGAATTTGAGAGCACTACGAATGAATCTTGACCATCGTCAGTTAAACCAGACATAAGTTTTCAAAAAACCTTCCACAAACCCATATTCAAGCTGTTGAATAAAATCCTAAGTTTGAGAAAAGAAATATTTTAGTAGACCAGACTAAAATAACTACTTAACTGCAAACAAAGCATTAGATAGAACATGAAAGGTATGAACAATAAAATATTGTATGTTAAGAATCAAGATCGAGAAATTAGATGAAACTTTTCCAGTTGAAAGATGCATACTCTATTCACTTGGGCATCCTCCTCCCAATTGAGACACACCCAGCTGCCGCATGGGACTTAAGCTTCTTAACAGTTTTCCATTTTGCTTAATATTTATACTGAGTTAGAAAAAAAAATGCCACAGTACGTATAACTGCTGCAAGCACTAGCATATAACAAGCAGCACGATGCATATCCACGTTTCCATAAAGACAGCTAGATTGGTAAGATAACATTCATATGTAAAAATAAGATCTTCAAAGCAAAACATAATCCATGAAGTGGATAATGATTAGTAAATTGGTAAGACATTGCAAAGAAACTTTATGGCAGCAGCATCAGCCAATTTCTGAGCAATTGTACCCACGACCAAACAGCTAGCTTAATGAATAACTGGTAATCTACAAACTTTTCCACCCACAAGCATAATTAAGGCACATACAAATTCTATCATTTAGGAGTCACCCGAACTATTACCTTCCTAATATGACCGAACTGGACATATGTCACTTTAAATAATAGAAAGAAACTAATAATTTGATGAAAATGAGAATGCCATGGATGACTGCTTCTATATGCTGTCTCAGTCATCTTTGGATAGGAATGAACGATTCAATCTAATTAGTTAAATGGGTATATATATGATACAAGATATCATGATATCATCTAAACCGAGGACTTTGTAAGTTTACGGCTATTCTTCTTAAAAATTATAAGACATTGACGAAGATATGCATATTGCATGTATTGTACAAGTTATAAATGCTGCGCAGGTCATGTTTGGATTGGAATGAACCATTCACTTTAATTAGTTAAACAGGCCTCTTGTCGTTTGTAGACCTATTTAACAAAGGGGGCATGTTCGAAAAGAGTGTTCTAATAAGATCTGTTACAGCTTTCGTGCTCAGATTCACCTAACTAGCAGTCCACTGTTAATTTGACATTGGCAGACAGGACCCATAAACATGGATTGCCATCTCTATTAGCAGCTAAATGTTTGTTGAGCAAGCTTGCTGTTTGCAATGCATCATGCGGCTTTTGAGCAATTCAGAATCTTTCCCAAGAGATATTAGAGAAGAACACGCTCTGAAGATAAGGGATTCTTGCAGTGAAACTGGACCATCTTCTAGTCCCAAGACAACTACTTTGCCATCAGGATGCCAGCATAATGATGTTATACATTTACCTAGAGTACATTAGAATAGTTAGATAATCCAGTATAACGACATACAATGGAGTGTGTAAAGAAAAGTGATTTCATAAACAACAACAACAACAACAAAAACACAGAGAGAGAGGGGGGGAGAGAGAGGGAGAGAGAGGGAGCGGATGAATAATTTGTTCACCATAAAATTAAGACTAAGAGGGAAAGACAGAGAACACACATAAACCAAGAAAATGATAATCAATATTTGGGAAGTAAGGCAAACATCATAACAGTACACATTATATCTGACAGGGATATTGGTAGCTTGACATGGGATTTCTTTGGGCTAGTAGATCATCTAAAGCTAGGGAATCTAGATCTTTTTGGCAGCCTTCAATCCATTATCTCTATCCAAAAACGAATCTTATTGTTCAGCTTTGGAACCTCGAGGTGGAGTGTAACCATGAAAGCATACGTCAAGCAAGGGTCACAAGTGTACAAGTATCTACAACTTATCTCAACAGAAACCACTCAAGGATTGGTTCAAGAAGCACTCAACAACATGTTTTTCATATCAAGAAGGCAACATGATGCATGCAGCATTCAGACGTTTCTGGAGAAAATATAACTCCTCTCTAATGTTCCCAGTGAGAATAGATTACAAGAACTACCAAGGCTAGGCATCTGATCCCAAGCTCTTACGAATTTGAATTACCAAAAGACAAAGTTGTACAAGAACTTAACATACTTGGATGCAGCTCCGCCTACCCTCCTAGTCTTTTTGCTTTCTCCAACTCCTCCCACCATGTATACATGTATGCAGCATAGCTTGAGATATATCCTATTCACAAGTAAGTTAAATTCCCAACAACAAACTTGATTAATCAAAATGATGTGACGAGATGCCCCCTTGTAATCGGAAGAAGATAAATTAACTTCAAGTAATACAAAATGTGCGAGACTTTCCAGACTAGACTCTACATTTTAACAATACAGAATGCGAGAAATCCTTGTAGGGAATGCTCAATCTGTACAAGAAGAGGAAGAAGAGGAGCCAGAAGTAATATTACACTCAATCAGTACAAGAAGAGGAAGAGCGGAGCCAAAAGTAAAATTACATTGTGAGTCACTAACAGAAATTAAAGGAAAACTATATAGATGCCCGACGGCATTGAGATTGTATTTTGCGGGGGTTAAACCTGCCAACTCCAAGTGGGCATCAAGCATTTCTACATTGGACATAACTAGTCTATCTAGCATAAATGACATCCCCTCCAATTCAAGTTCTTTATCTTCATGAACACTTTGACTGGTGTACTGGAAAGGGCAAAAAGATGGCAATACAGGAGTAGGGTACACTTCCAGTTGGTCTAGATGATTGTCAGTTATGTTATGGAAATCTCCAAAGGCACCAATCTTGTCCAGAAGTTGATAGACATCTATCGCGCCTGTAAATTAAAATCCCTTCATTCAACTAGTATCAGCTTGGGATTCTTTATTTGCAACTATGTCATCTCCGAATTTTCCCTCCCATTACCACCATTCACTCTTCATTTTTGTGTAAAACACCAACTCCTTAGTTTGATGTCATGTTCTCATTTAGAATTCCAAGCACTTAACCTCTATATTCACCAACTCTCCATCAAATGCAATTTGAACTGGATTGACAACTGAAGTGATTTATTTGGGGAAAAGGACCGTAGCACATTTAACGAAATGCAAATGGGGAATAAGGCCAACGTGCATGCAGAGTCAGAACTTGCAATTGGGCAAAGAAAATGGTACACCTTGTACCTCTGCCGCACGTGATAAAACCTAAGCACATTCAAAAATTGAAAGGCAAAAGAATAAGATACTTTACTCTTCCTTCAAAATACTGTTTAAAAAACCCAGCAAGTGTATGCTTTGAGAACACCTTTGGTTCCCACCTATATGAAAAATTGAGTGATGCTAAAGCTTTTGAGTTTGAAATAGTAGAACTTATATACTAATTCTAGTCAACAACTGCTTTTTCAGTCTTTTAAAAAACAGGACACAACAACTTTTCATTGACAATTTACTATGATCTTTAGAATGATGGTTATGCGCTACTGAGCAGGAAAAAGAATGACCCTAAACCAGCGGCCTTTTCTTTGGTTTTTCAGTAGTTATTCTAAAGGCACGATGTGTATTTGCACCAGTGGTCATCAGGCAGAGTAGCAAACGATGCAAACCAGATTCCTTGTGCTGAAGTTTGGAATGAATTTCCTTAACTCAAGGAAGAGGGAACAATGAATTATCCATAAGTATGAACCAAACGAGTTAAATTTGAAATAAAAAACAATCTGCTCACCTGAAGGCACCAACTACCAATCAAAAGCTTAGTCGCGTTCTGCAGCTTCTGAAGCAGTCCCTCAATCAGGTTGCAATACCCTCTGTAAGACTCGAACCGATTTTGAACAAAACAATCAGATGGCCTTCCAAAATCCTCGCCTCTCATAAAAAAGTTCGACTCTGCTTCAATCAAGGATTGAGACTCCCGTTACCAGCTGCCTCATCATACCAGAAAATCCTCTCAAACAGGAACAGAGGACTCGAAATCTCCAAGGGGAAACCCTCATCAAGTGCATACCGAAAGCAGCCATTTTCCCTCAAAGTTCTCGAACAAACCTTGATGGTTCGCTTTAAACCGTAGCATCCTTCCAAACTAAGGTCCTCGAGAACAGGGCTGCCATTCGACATCTCATGCATCACCTCCGAGTCTCAGACGGACAGGGACCTAAGATTAATCCAAGGGATACTTCTACTCAACGAGAAGCAACAGAACCCTGAGTGCAGGTTCACCAAACGAAGAGCATCCATAAAAGGAGCCGCGGTACTGCGAAATGGCCGGCCATCTCGCACAACCTCTTAGTGGCATCGACTGAGAAGTCCTCGACACGGCGGTCGACAGCAAAGCGAAGCCACGGACTGAGCTCAGGTGCGCAACGGTCGAGAAAATCGACGTCGATGTGGAACTTCCTCACCTTGGGCGACGCCTAGAGGATCAAGACGCCGACCACAAACGGGGAGGCGTTCCGCCAGGGGAAGGAGAAGACGAGGTCTGGGGCGGCAGTCTAGACGGATCGCCACCGCTTCGACAAAAAATCGGGTATGAACAAGATCGAGTAGGCGAACATAAGCGAGCTTGAGCCTGTGAAATGAAATGTTTGCTTGATTCCGCTTGATTTGTGATATCACGCTCGATGGCTCCACTTATGTAGTGATAGATATAAATAACTAGCGAAACTTTACAAATATCAATAAAAAAAAAAGATAAAATAAAAATTAATCATAACTAACTTTTATGAGATAATTCTTTAGCTTAAATTACATTCATGATCAAGTATGATATTTCATGAGCTTGAAAAATTGTCGATGAATGCATCAATATCTTGAATTACATTGGCTTGAATGCAAGAAATGACAACCCAAGCAATTCATAAATCTCACCACTCTCATGGACATGTTGTTCTCTTATTTTCAAATTGGTTGAAAAGAATGCAACCAGAGAAACTTTCCTCACCTCACCATCCTCCCAAATGCAAGGGTACTGGCATCCACATTGTGTGTCTCCATTTAGATGGCGACTCCATGATTCTACTAATTAAGGTTATTGAGCTTATGGCTTGAGTTCTAGCCAAATTGAATTTATGTCGGAGCCCAAAAATTAAAATAAGTTAGAGACGCATTAGGAGGTATTGTGGATCTTTGGTGGAGCTATGTGGAGAGGACTGGGAGCTGGCCGTGCCGCCTGCTAACCACATGATAGTCATTAGGTATTGGCCAAGATCTTAGTAGGTCCCTTTAGATGCCCGAATAACTTGTCTAGTCAATATCCGACATTTTGTTTGTTACGCGAAACAAAAAATGCTAACCAAATACGTTCTCCAATGCAAAACTTGAAAATTCGATCTTCATGAATATCGAATTTTTTAATTTGGGTGGAATAGGTTGATTTGTCCTTCCTATTGAAAAAATTAGAGGTATTCGTAACATTTTGAAAGTGGAAAACAAATCAAATCAAAGCTGAGAATTGCATTTGCTTGGCTTCGGAAGATACCATGAAAAGAGGTCCTGAAAGATTCTACTAAGCAAAAATCCGAACATTGTTCGATGCAGGTAAAGTGCAAATAGCATTGGTAAATATCAAAACTAGTTGACAACTAAATTTTGAATGATAACTTATTTGGTTGGTAGCATTTTGGTAAGTTACCAAAATTTTTCAGAAAATATCAACAATTATTAGAACTTTTTTTTTTATATATTGCTATTGACATCCAAATAATCCTAATGGTTAAAGTTAGAAAAATTCAAGATTCAAGATCCCGATTGTGGTGACACTCATTTCTTAACTTGAAAAAAATTAGATTTGTATCAGTAGTACTTTAATTACATATATGTGTTAATTCAACATAAGCGTGTAGGAATAGGCGTTTAGATTTCAAGTTTTCATAGAAATGGCTTAAAATCCTTTTTTTTGGTCAAATCAAAGAATCTACCTTTGACTAAAAAAAAATTTATTTCAATAGTCTTTAATTCTTTTTAGACATTTGATTTAGAAATAGTGAAATTTAAGTACCTACAATCAAATCAAAGAAATATCAATTTCAAGAATCGATTAACTAGTTAGAACACCATATTTGTGATCATGGAATTTGAGCTGACACCTTTCAAGATCGTGTCACATGGCGCAATTACACAAAACTCTGTTGGAGAATAAAATCTGTTCTTTTCTCATCTTGGAAGGGGTCCTTTTTTTTCTTCTTCTTTTGGCTTCTTTTTATGTTCAAGGGGAAGGCGCCACAAGTTAAAAAAAAGGGAGAAAAGAGAGAAAAATAAGGAGGATTGGCTCTCCATGAGCGCTGTGTATACACCTTCACCGTCGCCCCATCACATCCGACCTCATCCTCATCACCGCAAGCTGCATCCATTGTTCTTGGACTTCATTCTCTTGAGGAGTTGGAGCAACAGTCACTGCTGCCCATTCCGACGATTGAAACCCACGCCATCACTTCGATGAGCCTCTCCATCACTCCTCTCGACTCCATTAGTTGCCAAGCCAATTGCCCTCGCTATTCCCGAGCCGCCCTTTCCTGCTCCACTATTGCTCCCTACCTTCCCATCGTGAAAACTGAAGAGCCCAAATCTCGTCCGAAGACTCCCTCGTTGGTTGTTGTTCTGTTCGTAGATAGTTGTAAATGTTCCAATCGCCCGTTGCGAGTGCCCATCATAGCCTACTTACATCACTGATAAACTAGGCTTTCCTGCTGCCTTCAACGATGGTCATCGATGAGGAGTCACTCAAAACCCGACGATCCGAGGGTTAATTTTTGAGCTTGAATATTCCAGTTGGTTTATCCGATTCTATCTCCACTTTTGTTCCTTACTTTTTTGTGGATGCAATGGCCAACGCAATGGTTAGCCGATGGTAGGAGACGGTGGTTCGGCGAAGAGCGGGAATGAGTAACAGTGGTATAGGAGTACTTTTGAGCGTTAGATTTTGAATGTTTCCTCCTGGTTCGGTGAAGCTTTAGACAGCATGAAGATGCACCATGAAAAGTCATTGAAGGTGGGAGTTCTGGGAATAGGGAGCTAGGCCTCGAAGATGAGACGAGGGGTGAAAAGGCGAGAAAAGGCTAAAATGATGATGACGTGTCCGGTGGGGTGAGGCCCCACACGGGGACGAGGTGGCGTTGCGGAGGGCCGGTCTTTTCCTCCGTTCCTATCATCCAACCCTCTCTTTTGCTAATTAGTAATTGCTAATTGCAATGGGGATTGGGCCCCACTTTATCTACCTTGCATCTACCTTTTTCTTTTTCCTTCATTCCTGTCTTTTCTCTTTTTTTTTTTTTTTAATAACGTGCGGAGGTGCGATTGAGTTGGGTTTGCAGGGCGTACGAACCCATCACTAACTTTAATAGAAAATTACGGGCTCCTATTTCAGTCCAATTACCGGCATTTATTGGATTGTTTCAATATTATCGATTACGCCATTGAGTTAGCCACATTTACTTGTTAAAGTTACTAACTTTTATAGAATAATACTACTCTTTGTTTGGGTAAATTAGCAACTTTTCAGGGGGTAAGTCACTAACTTATTTTAGCTTTACTAAGTTCTAAATTACCAACTATTTACTTGATTTCTTTTTTCAAAATTTTCATGGGTTTGAATAATTTTTTACTATCATTTATTTACAGTGGTTTTCGGCATATTAAATTTACTAACCCTCGTAAGAAATTGTCAACTCTTATTTGAGTCATTATATCAATATTATTTGATTGTTTGAAATAGTCCACTATCCTGTTTCAATAACTTGCCAACATTTATTTGTTAAAGTTACTAAGATGCACTTACTAACTCTTAGAGGATATTACCAACTTTTATTTTAATCAGTATGAATGTTTGCTTGATTGTATCGAAATTGCCGATTATTTTAATAATTTAATAACATTCGTTGCACAACTTATCAACTTGTTCAAGTTATTGGGAAATTATGATTGCCATTTGAGTACACTTACTATTACCTTTAGAGTTACTGACGTGTCAAAATCACTCTATTTAGAGTAACATGTGGGAGAGAAAATAAGGAAGATAGAGAGACTTGATCACAGGAGTGGAGGCGGACATTTTCAGCTCTGCAAAGCTTCTGTTAAACATAAGCAGGGCAATGTGGGATGACAACATGCAAACAACCTTTTACCATTCCAAGTATGCATTAAGCTCCTAATCCTTCTATAATTTCGATTTATTTTAGAAGTTCCTTGCGAAAGCTCTCTCAGATATTTCAGCATTTTCATCAACCAGTGAAAAAATAACCGAATCTTACTAGTGAGTCAGATGAAATCAATCCAGCAACTAACATCAACGAACTAGTAATAATACTCTGAAGTTTAAAAATCTCTGTTTGTCAAACTCAATATTCCTTTTGAGCTCTTTGGATCCAACTAATGGGGCATCTAACATCATCACCTGCAGAAGCTTTGATCAAATTAACATAGTGAATTCAACTCAAGTTGCTTGCTTTTGTGGGACATAGTATGATTCTTTTCCTTATCATTACATGATATTCATGCATTAGAATTAATGCATTAGAATTAATGCAAGGCAGTTTTCAAATGGCGTATAGGATATCGAAAAGTTTCCTCGGGAAACTTATACAGATGCGTCCTGTCTTTTACTTTTCAGCAAGTAAATGAACTAACAAGAGCTTATGTACAATATAAGGAATTTATTTTACAGTACAGACGATTATGTCAAAGGACATTGCAGTAATGTCTTGCTTAGCTCAAAAGTTCAAGTATATGACAGATGGCTTTACCAACTCTACAAACATCAAGATGCATTCTCTAGGATAATCTATTATTAGCCTTGGAGTAGGTATATTCTGGATTCAAACCAAATGAGCAAGGATCCATAGTCAATAAAATTCGAATTGCAATTTTCTAGATCGATCCAAATAATTCACAATGCGTCACCTGTAATCTCATTTGATCGATAAATCTGAGTTCCAGATAATTTTGGAATTGTTTTGAGTGACTCGCATATGATGATATTCGGTTCCTACAACTTTAACCTATCAAGGCCTTCAATTTCGGCTAAGTTTACACATCCTCTAGCTTGTAGTTTCTTCAGCCTCCCGGATTTTGGAAGGTCTAGCCTTTCCATTGAAGTGCACTCAAAGATATCTAGCCATTCCAAATACTCCAACCTATCAAGGCCTTGAATTTCGGCTAATTCGTGGCATGTCTTAATAGTCAATTTCTTCAGCCTCCCGGATTTTGGAAGGTCTAGCCTTTCCATTGAAGTGCACTCAAAGATATCTAGCCATTCCAAATACTTCAACCTATCAAGGCCTTGAATTTCGGCTAATTCGTGGCATGTCTTAATAGTCAATTTCTTCAGCCTCCCAGATTTTGGAAGGTCCAACCGTTTGATTGAATCGCAGGATAAGATAGTCAAGCTTTCCAAATATATCAATTTGTCAAGAACTCGAATTTCAAGTAGATTCTCGCAATCATGGACAACTAATGTCCGTAGATGGACAAACTGTGAAACGTCCAGCATTTCAATAGATTCACAACTCCAGAGTTCCAAGCATTCCAACCTGAAGGGCGTGTTTAGGGATTGTGGTGATTCCATTTCTTCAATGTCTGTTGGTTGGGAGCATTCTGAACTCTTTAATTGCGTTGATGGAAGCTCCTGGAGGCACTGGATAAATCCGCAATCCTCAACTCGTAGTTGCTTGAGATGGGCTAGGTGGGAAAGCGAAGGCAATTTGCGACTTTGACAGGTGACGCCCAAATTTGTTAAGCCAGAAGGAAGGTCCGGCAGCGATTGGAGCTTGAAGCACTCTCCAAAATCAAGGCGATGTAGGGAAGAAAGATTACACATGCTTTCTACCATTATCCTTTTCAGATTTTCACAACGGAAAGCATGTAGCTCTCGGAGCTTTCTCAGACTACCAATACCATTGGGTAATTCTTCTATACCACTTTCAGTAATATCTAGATACTCTAGATTCTCCAAAGACCCAATGCTATTTGGTAATGCAGAAAGGGATGAAGTACAGGATAGATCGAGTTGCTGCAGTGCTTTTAATTTACCTATTTCTGCTGGAAGCTCCTGGAGGCATAAACAAAAGTGCAGCTCCAAGCGAAGGAGGCCCTCCATGTCTTCAATGGAAGCGTTGATTCGCTCCAGTCCTTCACACCCACTAAGGATGAGAACCTCTAACTTCTCAAAAGCTGAGAGGAAGTCAGTATTTTCCAAGAAACCACAGTATGAAAGGTCTAGATATTTAAGCTTCTCTGCCATCTACTAAAAAAAAACAATGTCGATGGGTGAGCGTCGAGTCATTATGATTCAAAAGAAAGCATAAAAAAGGGGGGAAAAAGACTTTAGTTCTTACCTTCAAAAAACTCCATCCTTCCCATTTCTCATTTATCTTACTTCCTTGCAATTCGAGTACAACTAATTCCTTTACATCAAAAGGGCTTACTTCAAAACTCATGGGACATTTTCGCCATTGAAGCCATTTTAACCCCTTCATTAAGTCCTGAAAATCTCCACTGAGATGTGCATTTCTCATGTGAAGATATCTTAGATTCGTCAAATTCTTAAATTGTTTTTCTGTGTGAATGTCACCATCTCCCTCATCTACTATCGGCAATATTTCATCGAAGCTTTCTACGTTGCGTCCACTCAAATTAATCGCCTCAATCTTGTCCGATCCCTATAAGCAAGAATCAATGTTCATTAGTACTATATCCAACTAAAGTCATCGAATATCATTTGTTCATAATGCTATTGATGTGTATTAATGTGTTCAAGAGACCAGCAATGTGAAGACATGATTTTCTTTTTATGCCAATAAACTACAATCATAAAGGCTCACAAAGTGAAGGATGTCAACTTCCATTTCGAAATTTGGCCATATGCATCCGGATCTTAAAAAGAATTATGATGTAATGGCTCGTGTAGAGTAAAAACTCTATAACTTGTAATCTTCTCCTTTCTGGAACTGTAGTATCATTTATCAACCTAGTTAAGACGTGCATGCAAAGCACAGAATATAATCAAATTGCAAAGTGCAAAATCAAAATTTTACTTGGTCAATTTTATATTGCTATTAAGGAGACTTTTTCTATTAAGCAATGCATGGGTGAAAGGATAGTAAAAGGCAGAAAAACCTCAGAAATTAGTTTAAAAAGTTAAAAATAAAACTCTTTTTTTTTTTCAACGCATTCATAACACTTCAAAATGGAAATAACCGTTCTGACAACTCCAAAAATCAAAATGAAAGGGGGAAGATAAAGAGGCCACGAGATCCCGGCCTAACCGTTTTTTATGAAAGAAATTAATTTCTCACCTTCGATTCGAATAATTGAAATAACTCAGAAAGGCTTGTTTCAAGTAACTTTTATTCTTCATCTTTTGTTTATTTCTCAAGAGCACGCACTTTGGCCATTTTTCTTTTTTTGTGATATATCCGTGAAACTTGTCGACTCGCCGAATTATACATGATTTTTTAATAGTTTTCTGGAAATCTGAGTATTATTTGATATTTTGACGGGAGAGCAAGATATTTACTTTTGATTTTTTATTAGTTGCGGCGAGCAATCTATCTCGCCCTTTGCTTCAGCCTGTATATTTTGACTGAAGGTGTTTTGGGAGTACCTGTTAAGTACCCTGGCAGTAAAAAAAAAAAAAAACTCTATGTGAAGCGGTTTTTATTAAAAGTATTGATTTAACATAATACAAAAGCATGAAAATTGTGAAAGTCATCTCAAAAGAGAAACAAAGATTTCAGCGAAGAGGGCCATTTATCAAGTGAAAAAATCATATGTGAAATACAAGATTTTACTAATTAATATATCAAATAAGAGATTTAATATGTATATATATTGCAACGTACACTTAATTTCATGTGATAGGTAAAACTAATGTATGACAGAAAAACCATCAAAGGAAATTCTTTCTGTGAGAGAGCAACTCCCTACTTTCTAATCACGTCAATGAAAAATTCAGGGGCAATAGTGAAGGTTCTCGGTCCTCTAGACCAAGCACTAAGTAGTGACCAACATTACTCTTAAGTGTAGAACATGGACTAAATGAGAAAAAGAAACGAAACGGTTACCTTATTTTCCTTTAGCACTTTTTGGGCTTCCTCATAGTCCCATAACCTGCTACGGCGCCAAGGCTCTCGTTGGTTTTCTTCACGAACTATTTCCCTACCAAGATCTCTCAATTGGTCATGCATTCTAAGCTCATGATCATCTCCAACTTTTATTAATGACATGAATATCAATACATCAATTCCCTCCCCTGGGTAAAAGTCACAAGCGTCCCACATGTAGGATGCGATTATCTTGTTAGTGCCAATGAAAAAGCAAGCGATATCCAAAAAAATTTGTTTTTGTCTATAATCCAATGCTTCGTAACTTATTCTTAACTTTTCTTGCACTTTCATAGGAGGGACTTTTTTTAACTTCTTTATCGTATCTCTCCACTGTCCTGGCTCTTTTCCACACAGTAATGACCCAAAAACCTCAAGGGATAAGGGAAGCCCTCCGGTGATAGATACAGCTTCATGAGTGAGGTCCTCAAATTCCCTCGGAGGAGAGTCCCTTCGAAATGCATGTTTGCTAAACAGAATCAAAGATTGATTTTCATCCATTTCCTTATGTTCATAATCGTGGTCTACCCCAATTTCTTCAAGAACCCTCTTGTTTCTAGTGGTAATAATGATCTTGCTTCCCAAAGAAAACCAATCATGATTACCAGCCAAACTCTGCAATTGAACAACATCATCCACATCATCAAGAAGAACGATGACCTTTTTACTTTTAAACATGGAAGAGATGAACTTAATCCCTGCATCTGCATTACAAACTTCATTTTCTCGATTGAATATATGGTAGATTAACTGATTCTGTAAGTAATGTACACCATTACGCTTCCATGATTCCCTTATATCAGCAATGAAGCTACGATGCTCAAATTGATTGGAGAGCTTGTTGTAGATGGTTTTGGCAAGAGTAGTCTTACCAATGCCTCCCATTCCATGGATGCCAACAAATAGGGTGGCATTAGATTTATTATCCACAAATTCCATAACCTTATTCACATGATTATCAATTCCGACCAAATTCTCAGAAGTAACCAACTCAAAACTTTTCTTCAATTCGGTTAACACTTTTCGGACAACTAATTTCACCAACTCGGCTTCATACCTGTCAAACATGACAAGAGCTCAAATATGTGGCAACAATAATTTCATATTGTTTTTTTTTTTTTGGTAAAACAATAATTTCATATTGTTTATCTATTAAGAACACAATAAATATGGGGATAGGTTGAAAAACTTTAAAAATCATCGTTGTCATACCACCATATATTATCATACATGCCAAGTCTAAAGTGGGAAATGATAGTGGTGGCTTCACATGGCGTGCCCCATTCCACTGTTACTCTGACATAATTAATCAAGCTAGGAAAAACTTGAGGGCATCACTTTGGAATCTTTAATATTGTAGATATTTTGGATTTCAACCAAATTTTAAACTAGTTGTTTATTAAAGATATTAGGGATGACATGAACGTGACTTTGAAAATTCTCTAGAGTGTTTGAATAAGCAAAAATCCAATAAGCCAGCTTACCATGAGAGTTAGCCGTCAATCAATAAACAATTCATAACGTTTGATGCAAGATGATTTCAAGTCCCACATTACCAATCCAAAAAGTTGTTTGGATTGTGATATTGTGAACTACCTTAATGCAATTGAAGTGATTTCTTCTTGTTTGCGCAATTCTACATGCTTGTAAGTTTCTGCTAGTGCTGTGATTTAGTATTATTCTAGATTGGTGCTCTTATAAGTTTTCATTGCCACTAGGACTTATAACAAGTTGTACTTTATTTTCCTTTTGAGTATGCATGTTCTATGATTATAACGATCTAGTATTGAGTTTATATAGAAGTAGAAGAATAATTTTTACCCAAAAAACAACCTTGCTTCTATATATGCAGGTGCATGAGATGGAAATTACTAGTTGAAGATAGGAAATGCTTTGAAAATTATTTAAACAGGCATATAATAAAAATAATCATTCCTATTTAACCAACGAAACATATATTTTGTAAAATAATTTTAATAGCAACTAATTAATGATATCAATGATTTTACGACCAAAAAAAAAATTAATGATATCAATGATTTAATATATGTAACTTGGGAAGATAAAGAATTACGGCAAAGCTTGTATACTATGATGTAATGAGCTTTAAATCAAAATCACCAATAAGTTGCACTATTAATCTCAGATAAAATATGTAACTAGAAAAGGTTGTATGAAGATTAATGTAACGTACACTATAAAATGAAAAAAAAAATGGCATAATGTTACAAAATCTTCGGATATATGAGGAAAAATTCATTCAAAGAATCTTATTATTCAAGCTAATGGAATCATAAAAATAAAATATATAATTAGATCGGTCAATATATGAAAAAAGAAAAAGGAATAATCTATAGAACTCATGCATCTTAGGATCTTACTACCAACAAGATCCTCCTATTTTTTATATATAAAGAAGAAAAAAACGAAAACGAAGCAGGTAAGAATCAAAACAACCAGTAAACACCCACGCATATAATAAGAAAGTAAAGAATGTTTTGGTGAAAAAATTTACCCATCGGCTTCGTATCCTTTCAACCCGCTGATTTCAAGAAGTGCTTGCTTCCATTTCTCCAAAATCATTGGGTCAAAATTCCTCTCAAGCAAACGCCTCTCATGCTCATGAAATGCGTCCCCAAAACTCCCAATTTGATGTCCCACGTCAGCTGGTTTCACTTTATAGAATATAGGCAACACTATCTGCCCCTTATTATTCTTACAATCCATTATTTGAACCAGTTCATCCAAGCACCAACTGCTTGTACCATAAGTCACGGAGAGAATGGGGATTAGGATTTTACTGATTCTAATGGCTGCCAAAAGCTCTGGTCTAATGTTCTCGCCTTCACGGAGCTCGTCATCGTCTCTGAAAGCATAAATTCCAGCATTGAGGAGCCCATGATAGAGGTGATCGGTGAAGCCTTTTCGAGTATCTTGGCCTCTAAAACTCAAGAACACCTCGTAGCAGCTTCCAGTCAACGTGGACAACGAATTTGATGCAACAGATTTAGTTTCTGTTGGAGCAATCATCGAACCAGCGGCGCCACTATCAACATCTTCTGCATTTCCACCCAAGCAAGTTTTCATCTTCTTAATGAGACGATGCATTTCGGCTCTGCTCCGACTCTGCCCTTGATTTTAGCTTTCAAGTCTGATGGAGAAAAAAGCCAGAATGCCTCTCAAGAAAATAGGAAATGCCTTCTTATCTCTTGTGGTTTGATTTATATAATGGAACCACGTGCTTAGAGTCGCACCAATAAGTCAAGCTTTCTCAACCGCGAGCTTAGAGTCGTTGCCTTCACGTGGCTGAAATCTCAATGCGCAAGAATCCAAAGATCTGTTAAAATTTCGATGCACCTATAACCAGGGATTTGTTGGGAAGATGAAAAGTGGAGAGAGACTTGGGACGAGTCTTCGTTGAATTAGTCAATTGCTTGCACCGTTGAACTTTCCTTTTTCTTTTCTTAATTTATTTTCCATCCATAAATTTTTTAAATTTAATATATTTAAACTCTTGATCCAACTTCGAAATTTAATTCTTGTACTTTGAGCCTAATAAATATTGTTAAATCAAATCGATAAATTTCATTTCACTATTGAAATGTTGTATTAGTAATGATTACTTATTCTAAAAGATCATACTATTATCACATGCCGAGGATCATAAAAAAATTATTGATATTTTGTATTACATTTTGTACCTGAGCACAATGAGAAGAATTTCTTTTCTCTGGCTGTGCTTTAATTTCTTCATCAAAACTCATAAAAAAATTAAAAATGCCTTTATTATATATATATATATATATTTTATTAATTTGATTTATCTAATCCAACCAGTTGGAATGCACTAACAATTCAACCTTGCCGACTAGATATAAATTAATAATTCATTGACCGGGATTACTAACCATGGATTTATAGTCGTTGCCTTCATGTGGTGGAAGTTCCAATGCATAGAAGAATCCATGTCGATCTAGCCTATAGGAAGAACAAAACGTGCGAGCAAATTTCGATGCAGAAGCAATGGAAATAAAAACCAAAAATAAAAGACTACTGCTGTTATGTTATCAGTAGACGAGTGCTCATAATTGATAAACACAAAGAAAGCATCGGGACAGTGGCTCCACCGTTGAGCTTTCCTTTTCTTTTCTTAATTTAAATTCCATCAAAAAGGTGCGTCAGTTGAATGTATTTAAGCTCTTGATCCCACTTTGAAATTTACCCCCTCTGTCTTTGAGCCTATTAAGTATTATCAAATCTCACGGATCAACTTCATTTCGCTGCTGAAATGTTACATTATCAATGATCACTTATCCTAAATTTATCATATATAAAGCCTTTGGATAGAAACTCTAAGTTGTTCTATTGCTTATTCCTAAAATCCACAATATGGACATCCTCCTGCAATATCTTCATTCAAGAAAGTTAAGAGGAAAACCCCTGCGGCTTAATATCCCAACTCCTTAAAGGGAAGCAAGCAAGGGCCTTACAAATCCTACATTGTTTCCTAAATTGTATTTTAAGATTTTCGGTGCACTTTTCCTTTTGTTAACTTTTGGACAAATCAAGGAGCAGCAAATAGCATTAATTACACCTCTAATAAATGATTTATAGTAGAGAACAGACCCAAAACATGGTATAGTGGGATGATTCTCTAGATATACAATAGGACATTGGACAGTGATTTGATGCATCCGGACAAGAAATACGCTGATGCATCAACCACTTATATATATTATTTTTTTTCTCTTTCCCTCTGTCTTTCCATTTTTTTCATTTCACCTGCTCCGCGAGAATCTGCCTCCTCTGTTCTCCTTTTTCTTTCTTTACTTTTGTTTTGCCGACCACTTCTCAATTTTTCTTTATTAAAGTTTTCTCTCTTTTGCTGACCATAACCCGCTCTCCGTATTTCTCTTTCTTGGCTGTGAAGAAAAATCCCCGCCCCACTTGCCTGAGAATCCTCTGCTTTTTTTTTTTTGCCCAGATTTTCTCGTCTTCCTGGCCATAAATTCCGGTCTTGAATGTCGAGATTGCTCCCTTGTCAAGATGGGAACTGCTCTCCCTTGACCTCGTCCTCAATGTTCTTGCCATTGTTCGGGACGGATTTGAAATTAAATATAAAGTTTGAAATTTTTTAAGACGAAAAAATTAGGAGATGATTTAGCATTGAGTCTAAAATTAAAGGTTTTCTGACATTTAAAAAAAGTTCGGGATAGAATTCAAATGGAACCTAAAATTTGAGGATTTTGAAGAGATACAAAGGGAAAAGGGAGAGCATATAACAGGAGAGAAACGAGAAGAAAAATGAAAAATGAAAAAGAGAGTGTGATTTGCATATAGATCTCCCTTAGATTTACTTCCATTCGTAGTGCTCGATAACAGTTTAAGCCCTTTGTTTGTCTAATCAGGGCAGTTTTCGAAATTAGAGTACAAATTCAAAAATTATATGAAATATATAGATCTCCCTTAGATTTACTTCCATTCTTAGTGCTCGATAACAGTTTAAGCCCTTTGTTTGTCTAATCAGGGTGGTTTTCGGAATTAGAGCACAAATTCAAAAATTATATGAAATTTATATTGCAAAGTTCAACTTTGAAGTTATTAAGCTGTGAAAGTAAGGGCTTTGTGAAGTTGTGACGTTAAATGGGAGTTGATTTGAAGTAATATTTTAATAGACAAGGTCTGATAAAATTTTGATACCCACATAATAGTGGATTTGTTGGGAAGATGAAAAGTGGAGAGAGAGAGAGACTTTGGACGAGTCTTGTTGAACTTTGTCCGGTGCTTGCACCGTTAAACTTTCCTTTTCCTTTTGTTAAGTTATTTTCCACTGGAAGTGGTATTTTTATTGGATATATTTACGCTCTTGATCCCACTTAGAAATTTAATTCCTCTCACTTTGAGCCTATTAAACATTATATTGTTAAACTGATAAATTTCATTTCAATACTTTTAAGTTTAATAAATTAACATATGTCGAGGATCATAAAAAATTATCAACATATTATATATTTATTTTGTACCCGACCACAATGAGAAGAATTTCTTTTTTCTCTGGTGCTGCCTTAATTTATCCATCAAATCTCATAATTTAATCAAAATGCCTTTTTGCTTTTACTTTTACTTTATTTTATATTTATTTATTTATTTATTTGATTTATCTAATCCAATCAGTTTGCACGCAATAATAATTCAAACTTGCCAAGCTAGAAATAAATTAGTCATCCGTTGACTAGGACCACCGATATACATTTATAGTCGTTGCCTTAATGTTGGGGAAGTTTCAAAGGACAGGAGAATCCAAGGCGATCCTTCCTAGGAAGAAAAGTACAACTGAGCAAGTTTCGATGCAAAAGCAATGAAAAAAATAAAACCAAAAATAAAAGACAACTGCTTTATTGATATCCATGGAAAGTAGTCATAATTGATGAATATATATAAAGCGTCGGGACAATTGCTGCACCTTTGAACTTTCCTTTTCTTTTTTAAATTTATTTTCCATCAAAAAAGGTACTTTTGTTGAATATATTTAAACTCCCGGTTCTAGTTACGTATTTACCTTGAATGAGTTAGGTATTACCATATCAAAATGAATTTCATTTCACTATTGAAATGTTGCATTATCAATGATCACTTAAAGCTACTGTAGATATAAAGATTTCGGATGATTATAAACCCAAAAAAGGTAAAGAAGAAAACTCTAGTGGCTTAATATCCTGACTCCTCCTTGGGCAAAGCAGGTGAAGGCTGCACTTTTAGGACTCCTTGCATTTCTCCCTTTATTGTTTCTTGGACAAACAAAAGGGCAGCCAATAGCATGGAATTATACCAAATAAAAAATTGATCGAACAACTTTCAATGACACATAATTTTTTACACACATCTGCCTTAATTTTGCTAATAATTGAATATGATGGCATATATAATGGGCAGATTTTCTATATATAAAATAGGACATGGACTTGAACTTGAGCAAGTCCTTAAAAAGGCGCATGAGAAAGAAACATGCGAGAGATTTGCTCTGGGGTGGGAGACCCCGCAATGTCACCCCCTATTCCCTCCTCCTTGAGAAAAAAAGTTAGAGATTGGAATTTGGGGACTTCATGATGGTGAAGATAAACACCACGGTAGGACTTCAGTTCTAGCTACTGTCGGATAGGCTAATATAGTAGCCACCAACGCCTAAGGTGAGTGAAGGTAGGTAAAAAGCCTATTGCGAGCCCGGCTACCTTACAACAATCCATTTGGACAAGACACGTGTAGATGCATGGATCATTGATAATTTTATTATTTCTTGGACTAACTAAAGACCAATGTTGAATAAGAATCCTTTTACCAAAAAAAAAAAAATGTTGAATAAGAATCAATATGAGGATAGATATTTCTATAACCCTCACTACGTATCTTTTAAGGTGGAGATCACTTTGAACACATCAATACTCCATAAATTTTGTCTTTCCTCTTGTCTAATTTCTTTTCCAAGTAGACTTTTCAACTCCACGATAACTCTTTCTAGTGCCTTTGCACATTTCTTTCTCCCTCGCTCCAAATTTTTATCTTTCCCCTGTTGTCACTGCTTCCCTCACATGCCCGTCACATGGTTTTATGGGAGAAAATGAAAAGTGGAGAGAGAGAGATTTGTCCAATCCAATATTTTCCACGCAAGTGCTCGAAATAGATAAAAGCATACGAAGCGTCAGGACAATGAAGAGGGCATGCTTAGTCCACCGCCTGCACCAGTGAAGTTTCCTCTTTCTTTTGTTAATTTATTTTCCATCAGAAAAGGTGTTTTTCATAAAAATATTTTTAACCTCTTAATCACACTTACGAATTTACCCCTATTACTTTGAACCTAATATATTTTTAACAATCAAACCGATAAACTTCAATTTAGTACTAATATGTTGTATTATTAATGATTACTTATTCTAAAAAATTATGTTATCAAAGCGTGTCGAGGATTATAAAAAATTATCAACATGCATAAATGTGTATATATTCATTCAGTACCATAACACAATGGGAAGAATTTATTTTTTACTCGGGTTCCATCTTAATTTCTCCTTCAAATCTCATAAATAAGTCAAAATGCCATTTTGCTTTCGCTTTTACTTTTGCTTTTACTTTATTTTATATATGTTATTAGTTTAATTTATCTAATGTAAATAGTCGGCAATGCATCGATAATATAAATTTATCGAACTAGATATAAATTAATAATTCATTGACCGGGACCTCTAAACATGCATTTATGGTTGTCGCCTTCAACTGGTGGAAGTTTCAACGAACAGGCAAAGCAGACCACCCAATATTTTCTCAGGAGGAGAGAGGGCGTTGGCAGGCTACGAAGAGGAGAGAGAGGGGAAGAAGGCAGAAGACACCAAGTGGGCCCACCCCTCCACATGGCACCTCGTGAGTGGCCGGGGACCACGCTGACGTGGAGGTCCCGGACCACCCAATATTTTCTCACTACTAGGAAATGAAGATATTACAAAAGTAGATTAAACAAACTTTCGATGAAATTGCAACTTTTTGCTCTCTGTCATTTCCTCGGATGTGGCCCAACAATTTCTCTCTCTCTCTTCATTTTTTTTTTCTTTTCACCTCCTCTGTTCTTCTTTTCTTTCTTTCTTTTGCAAACCACTTTATCAGTTTTTCTTTGTAAAATATTCCTCTTTTTTGCCGACCAAAACCCTCTCTCTCTCTCTCTCTCTCCCCCCCCCCCCTTTCTTGACCAGGAAGAAAAGCTCCATCTTTTTCTTTTTCAAGGTCCTTTGGCAATTATTGCATGTGGAAGAATGCCCCATCCACTCGGTCGAGAGTCTTTTGCTTGTTCATGCCCAGATTTTCTTGTCTTCTTTGACCGTGAATTTCGATCTTTGAATGCCGAGACTTCCCCCTTGTCAAAATGAAAATTGCTCTCTTGAACTCATCCTCGAGAATTTTTGTTGTTTTGGAACATATTTGGGACTAGATGTAAAATTTGAAAAAAAAAAATTAGATGAAAAAATTGAGGGTTGATGTAGTAGCATATAAAGTTAAGGGTTTTTTTAAACAAAAAAATTCGGAATAAAATTAAGATTAAACCTAAAATTTGAGGGGAATTAGGACCATATAAAAGGAGGAAAGAGAAAGTTGAGGACTTCACTTGTTCTTATTGCAAAGGAGTGGCCAAGCCCACTACTCTCCTCTTCACTTAATTATGAAGTTACCAATTAATTATTTAACCAAATTTATTGATGTCACAATTTCTTAATCAACCCAAAGCCAAATTCATAAATTTTTTGCAATTTTTTTTTCTTGGTTTAGTTTAGTGATTGCAATCTACCTTCAACACCTATAATTTGTAATGCATGTTAATTCAAATATCTATATTATTGAATGGAACTAATATGTGTAGTGTTAGTTCAATATTTTAAATAATACCTTAAGATAATGCATGCGATTCCTCTTGAATAACGAGGGGTAGCTATGTTAATGAAAATGTAAATAGGTTTTACTTACCACCAATAATACACCTAGGCATATTACTCTCATCCAACTTTGTAGGTGACTATCTTTATAAATATGTTAAATATATTTTACTAATCACTGTATCTAAGCATATTAACATTGTTATTCAACTTGGTTGGTGCAAGATGTGAAGCAATTTGTATGTTCAATAGAAAAAGCTGTATTTTGATATTCACTTGTGACGATGCAAGCTAAAAGAATTATCAGTGCTATTTAAATACCAGCAATCCAAACTAAACTGTCGATATTTGAAATTGTGAAGTGTTCAAAAAAAAAAATGGAGTGCTAGTGGCACGAGCACTCCTTTTTATAGTATTGATTTATAATACTTTACAAGTGCTAAATTATCACATTAGTTTTCTTCTAATTGAGACAACTGAACGCCAGCATGGAGAGAAGGATTGATGCCACGAGCATGGCAAAAGAATGCCAAAAATGGGATGATGCATTTAGGCTTTGCTATTGTTCTGTCCTTGATTTTTCGCCTTCAAGTCCGACAAAGAAAAAAGCCAGAATGTGTCAATGCCTTCTTGTTGCCCATTTTCTTGTGGTTTGATTTATGCAATGGAACCAATTGGCAATTAGAATCACACCAATAAGTCAAGCTTTGTCAACCACATGTTTAGAGTCGTTGCCTTCACGCGGCTGAAATCTCAATGCACAAGAGAATCCAAAGATGATATGCATACTGCATAGAACGGTGGATTTGTTGGCAAGAGATATATAGTGGATCGATACTTGAGACGAGACTTGAGATGGATTTGCGAGAGAAATAAAGTGGATGAGAGAGAGATAGAGAAATTCGTCCGTTTCAGTAATTTCTAGACAAGTGCTCAGTAACCGATAAAAACACACAAAGCGTCGGGACAATGAAGAGGGCATGCTTAGTGTTGTACTTTAGCTAGTACATCCATGATGGGGTGCGATTGGACCGCACCATTTGGACTTGATATGCAATGATGAAGGGGTGTGATGGGGTCATATAAAAGACTCCTGAAGACAACCGTTGGACAGGTTGGAAAAATGTACGTTCAGAGAGTTTTCTTCCTTTCTCTCCCCTTTCGATCAAGGCGTTCCATTTTCTTCTTTACGAGAACGATTTGCATTTATGCCGTGGGAATCGGGTGCTTTCCTCGTGATTGCATCCAGACTAACGTGAGGAAGTGTTGTTCGTGTTTCATCGGCAATTCAACGTTCGTTCCGAGGCCATTTGCTGTTTGCACATCGGAATCAGGTAAGTCGTCTTCCGCCAACTTGAATTACAACATTGATATCAGAGCCTGGTCGTGATTTCTGCCTTGTTTTTTATCGACTTTTCTCATTTACCATTTGATATTGAGATTAAGAGATTGTATTCTACACTGCTTTTGATGTTTATTGGTCGGAATTGCAATCTGAAAACTCGAATTCAAACCGAAGCGAAGAACGGGTTCAGGGTCGCATGCATCCGTGAGGTTTTGGGCGTTTTTCGAATTATTTTTTTGGCCAAAATCAACTTTTGAATATACAGGATGAAAGTACTTGTCGAGACGAGTCCGACGGTGGTTCGAGCGCGACCGGAGGAGGTCGGACGCGCTCACAGGTGCAGCCAGAAGCCGTTGTGCGTAGGCCTCACACGCCTGACGCACTGGGGACGCCAGTGCATGCGCAACATGCGCCGATCGGCAAACCGACGTGTGAGCGTCACACGCGCGTTGGTGAAGCGAAGTGTGTTGACGTCATAGATGATGTCATCAAACGGTCGGTAACCTTTAGGATGACGTCATCGATGATGTCACGCCGGCGACAGTTGGCCTGCCAGTCACCGATCGGCAACCTGACCTGACCCGAGACTCAAACCGACCCGATATCCGAACCAGTTGACCCGACCCGACCCGACCGTTGACCAGCAACTGTCGGACCGGTCAAACAGTCCGACGGTCAAACCGGTCGGACCGGCCAAGAGCCGTTTGGCTCGCTGGCGCGTGCGCCACATGCACCGCGCACTCAGGCGGCGCGTGGGGGTGTGTGCAAGCTCCGATTGGAGCGTGGTCAGAGGCGTTGGGTTCGTATGGATGTGCTCTACACTGTGGTATAATTATTTTTTAATTTTGAATTTTATAAATATATGAAAATATGTAGGAAACCCTATGTACGCGTAGTTTTTGGGGTTTAATGCATAATTTATTCATTTGTAGCTTGTATTTTCTTGTGATTTAGGAAATACAGTAGCTAGTTTGTGTACAAATGATGTCATATGTGCTTTGTAGAGTTTGGTTCGATGATATCATGTGTATAGTTTAATATACTTGCAATTTTTTAGTTGCTAGAAAATTCGAACAATGGTAGCAAATCCATTACATGTTGAATTGCGATTTTGATTATAGTTGAAGCATGATTATTGTTTATATGTTGGTTATTATCATGTTATGTTTTTTTTTTTGGTAAAAATCATGCTATGTTTTTTGTGTTAAGGAAAAATGTAGAAATTACATAAGATCATGTAATTATTTTTCCTAATTGGAGTTCGTAGGTTGGTAGAATTGAAAGGAGTTCTTACCTAGAACTTAAAATTTGTGCAAATTAAACTAATTAATAATAATAGAACAATTGTACATAGAAGTTGATTGGGAACATAGTGAACTTTTGCTTTTGTGTCTTTTGTTGAATTATCATTAATTTAGTTTGTCTTTGCTGCAAATTAAATATGCGTGTTACTTTATACAGTATGCTAGTATTGATTCTCCGTTTATTATGTCAATGTGTTATAGCAATTGTTTATGGCTTCGGCATCCAAGACCATTGTTGCTGACCTCAATAAGGGTGAGAAGCTGAACGGTGACAATTATGATATTTGGCATCGAAATGTTCAATACATCCTTGAGGAGCAAGAGGTTTTGGAAACCCTCAACCATACCATGAATGAACCTGAGCATGGAACTTTAGCTCAACACAGGAGAGATCTAGAAGCTTATCAAGCTTGGAAAAAGAAAAATAGCATTACTCGCATCACGTTGCTGAGTTGTATGCAAGATGATCTCATATGTGAGTTTGAAAGTTATGATAAAGTCTAAGCTATGTGGGTTGCCTTAAAGGACAAGTTTGGGGATACATATGCCACTAAGCTGAGGAGACTCACCATCAAATTTGACACATTCCGAAAGCGCCCAAATGTAATGATGAGACAGCATCTTTGGGAGATGTCAAATATGATCCGTGAGCTGAAGTCGGCAGGTCACTCCCTTACTAATGAACAGCAAGTTCAGGCTGTTATAAAGCCTCTTCCTGACAATTGGGAGCATATGAAGATCAATATAACGCATAATGAGAACATTGTCACTTTCGATGATATTGCGCGTCATTTGGAATTAGAGAATGAGCACCTAGAGGCTGCAAGATCCTCTACCCATGCTTATATTGCTGAATTGAGTTCGCGCAAAGTTTCGGGCTTTAAGCGTAAGAGGAATCTTCAGTTCAACAACAAATGGAAGAAGACTGATCAGGCACCCAAAAGGGTTAAGTCCTTCTGACGCAAGAAGCGTGGTGGGAAGAAGGACAAGGCCAAGATGGAGTGCCACAATTGTGGCAAGATGGGTCGCTTTGCTTGTGAATGCACTAAGCTAAAAAAGGTACCCTATTACTCCATTACTTTGAGTAATGCTTTTGTTTCTAGTATTGTAATGCTTGCTGAATCTCATCCAATGTGAAATGTAGACTCAGGAGCAACAGACCACGTAGCTAGAGACCGAGAAGCATTTGTGGAGTATCGTCGGATGCCACCTGGAAGAAGATGGATATATGTTAGGAATAACTCAAGAGTTGAAGTGAAGGGTATCGGCACACGTAAATTAATCTTACGTGGTGGTCGAAACCTGTCCCTGCATGATGTCCTTTATGCTACAGATATTCGACGAAACTTGGTCTCTATAGTTGTTCTTCTTAACTTAGGTTATGTATTGAATTTCTATGGTGATTGTGTTGACATTTTGTATGGAACAGTTTATTATGGTTCAGGTTATGTATCAAATGGTTTTATGGTGTTAGACATTGACTATGATCTATACAATGTTAATGTTGATGGTTGTTTTTCTTTAATTGCATCTTCTAATAACGTTGAGATTGATGCAAGTACTTGGCATGTTAGATTAGATCACATTGGATTGCAAAGAATGCAAAGATTAGCTAGAGAAGGCCTTTTAGGGTCATTCACTAATGTTAGTCTATCCGTATGTGAACATTATCTAGCGGGAAAAGCAACTAGAAAACCATTTGGTAAAGGGACTAAAGCTGAATTTCCATTGCATCTCATACATTTTGACATTTCTGGTTCTTTGAATGTGAGGGCGAGACATGGAGCCTCATATTTCATCACTTTCATAGATGACTTCACACGTTTCGGTTATGTCTTTTTGATCTCCCATAAGTCAGAAGCATTAGACTACTTTAGACGATATATAGCGATAGTAGAGAATCAGTTGAACAAAACAACAAAGGCATTGAGAACCGATCATGGACGTGAGTATCTATCGGAGCAATTCAAGGCTCTTTGTGATGAAAATAGAATTGTATGACAATTGACTATTCTTTGTACTCCACAACAAAATGGGGTAGCTGAGAGAATGAATAAAACCTTATTAGAAATGGTTAGGTCTATGATGGTGCAAGCAAACTTACCTATCTCATATTGGGGAGATGCGTTATTGACTGCTGCCTATATACTTAATCGTGTGTCCTCAAAATCGGTCACTTTTACCCCTTATGAATTATGGACTAGTATGAAACCAGACTTGAGTAGTCTATGTCCATGGGGATGTGCAGCTTATGTTCATGATTTTTCCCATAAACATGGCAAATTACATCATAGAGGGAAGAAATGTATATTTATAAGATCTTCCGAACACTCCAAAGAGTACGTGTTCATAGGTGAACAAGCTGATGGAAGTGTGACCGAAATGGAGTCACGAGATGTCACGTTCTTGGAGAACGATTTTCCTAGTAGATGTGAGATTGATAAGGACTTCCAATTATATGAGATGGAAGATCTCGATAACACATCCGCTGATGTTGTAGATGAAAATGAAGATTTACCTCAACACACAAGACCTAGTGGGAGTGTTGCATCGCTTGATGAATTGAATTCAAAAGAAATTCAATTGCGTAAAAGTAATCGTAAAAGTATTCCCCGTCGTCGATTTGAGATTGAAGGAAAAGCATTTATGATTACTCAAAAGGACGATACTGAGCATAAGACTGTTCAAGAGGCTCTCTCATCCTCTAATAAGGAAGAATGGAGAAAAGTTTTGGAAGATGAGATGGAGTCAATGAGGGCAAACCATGTCTGGGACTTGGTTGATCTACCAACCAATCGTAAGACCATTGGAACAAATGGGTTTTCAAGATTAAGCGTAGGGCGGATGGATCCATTGAAAAGTATAAGGCTCGCCTTGTAGCAAAAGGTTATACTCAACAAGAGGGTATAGACTATGAGGAAACTTTTTCACCAGTTGTAAGGTTTGCCTCAATACGCCTTATTCTAGCCATCGTTGCATATTTTGACCTTGAATTACATCAAATGGATGTAAAGACGGCATTTCTCAATGGAGAATTAGATGAAAAAATCTATATGAAACAACCAATATGTTTCATAGCTAAAGGTCAAGAGCATAAAGTTTGCAAACTTCATCGCTCAATATATGGCCTTAAGCAATCATCTAGAAAGTGGTATCTTCGTTTTCATCGAGCCATAACCACTTTTGGTTTCACTATGATCGATGAAGATCACTGTGTATATGTCAAGCAGTCCAAAGATAAATTTGTGATTTTATCACTTTATGTGGACGATATTCTGTTGGCTGGAAATGACAAAGTTTTGGTTATTACCATAAAAAGAATGGTTGTTCTCTAATTTTGAGATGAAGAACATGGGAGAAGCTGCTTATATATTAGGAGTTAAGATCGAAAGAAATCGATCAAGAAAACTCTTTACTTTATCACAAGAGTCTTATATTATGAAGATTCTTGAGCGTTTCAATATGCAGCATTGTAATCCCACTAATACCCTTGTCATGCAAGGTAAAGGCTTAAGTACTGAGATGTGTCCTAAGACTCCATAAGAAATTAAAGCAATTGAAACTGTTTCTTACCTAGTGCGGTCGGAAGTTTGATGTATGCTATGATGTGTACTAGACCCGACATATGTTATGCCGTGGGATTGTTAAGCCGGTATCAATCAAATCTTAGCCAAGCTCACTAGAAAGCAATGAAGAAGATCCTGAGATACTTGAAATGCATCATGGACTATCGATGTTGTTACCAAGAGAGTGATTTACGCCTATTATGCTATTTAGATGATGATTGGGGTGGAGACCCAGATGAGCGTAAATCGACTTCTAGATATGCGTTCTTGCTAAATGGCGGTGCGATTTCTTGAAATAGCAAGAAACGGATATGCACGGCATTGTCTACGATGGAGGCAGAATTTATTGTAGGTTCTGCCGCAGTGCAAGAAGCAGTATGGCTAAAACGTTTTTTAGAAAATTTAGCCACTGTCACTGAAGTTCTAAGACCAGTGATAGTTTATTGCGATAGTTAAGCAGCCATTGCCTATGTGAAAGATCCCAAGTATCCTAGAAGGACAAAGCACATTGACATAAAGAATAATTTCATCAGAAATATAATAACGCAGAAAGAAGTGATCCTGCAATATATTTCAACCTATAGAATGGTTGCTAATCCATTTACGAAGGCTATTCCTAGAGACATATTCTTGACCCATAGGATGTCGCTAGGATTGCGTAGAATGTAATATCTGTTATTGTAGATGATCATTAGTTTATGTATTTGTGGACAGATGTATTGTACTTGTTTGTTTATTAGTGATTTGATGTTTTATCAATAAGTACAAATACACTATGAGACTAGCACAAACACACATATATTATTGAAAAGTATGTCAATAGGCAATGATTGGCTCACTCACACGAGCAATCGCCTCAAATGCTTTAGAAAGTACGTTGGGATGAGATGTTATGTACAAATAAATGCAAAAGAGCAAGTCTGGTACATAAAATATGTCGCCTTGATTGGAGTCAAGATGAGGTCTGTGATTTGTTTATAACAAGACCGAACATGATAGTTCCACAATCATGTATGCCTGAAATATGCCGGATGTGAGTACTTAATTGGGCGCTATGGAAAACGAGCTAATATAGCACTCGGGCTAAACATGAGTACATGAGGAGCACGTGACTATGTTTAGGCTAAGATCCATATAGTGGATATATTTGATAAATGACATGTGCTCTTATAGAAAGAAAAATCCACTATAGCATGTAATTCATACTACATGTGAATTATACGACCGACAATGGAAGGCAAGTAAAATTATCCCTATTTACTCATTGTGTGAGCCCTTAAGATAATTTATAATTTACCTTAATTTTGTGCCATATGTTACTTCTGACTATGTTCTCGAAGTAAATGATCAATATTGTTACTTTAACATGTTACAGGCGGTCATGAATAGATATGGGTTATGGGACATGTCTAGGAACTGCTCTGAAATTGAGAGAGACATGAGTGCGAAGGAAGACTATTGTTGTTTTACATCTATCACATGTATTTACTGATCGACCAATTATATCGCCCTTTGTAGTTGCAGATATAATTGTAAATATATGGTGTTTTGAAAATAGTCAAGTATAGCCTTTAAGGGATAGGTATACTTGGATTGATGTAACAAAATATGTCTGGGGCAATGTGAGACATCGATTGTTTATTTCTTTTCGGGGTTGTAGCCATTATGTCATCCCTAACAGGTGCATAATTAGAGCTCCCAAGTGCAAGTGTATTCACTAGTCGCACGGCTTATTTGCCAATATGAATTATTTTGTAAAGTTGATAAATGTCGAATGCATTATATTCTTTATAGAGCGATATCAAGCCCATCATGTTCGAGTGGGAGATGTTGTACTTTAGCTAGTACGTCCATGATGGGGTGCGATTGGACCGCATCATTTGGACTTGATATGCTACGATGAAAGGGTGTGATGGGGGACCCCTGAAGACAACCGTTGGACGAGTTGGAAAAATGTACGTTTAGAGAGTTTTCTTCCTTTCTCTCCCCTTTCGATCAAGGCATTCCATTTTCTTCTTTACGAGAACGATTTGCATTTACGCTGTGGAAGTCGGGTGCTTTCCTCATGATTGCATCCAGACTAACGTGAGAAAGTGTTGTTCGTGTTTTATCGGCAATTCAACATTCGTTCCGGGGCTATTTGCTGTTTGCGCATCGGAATCAGATAAGTCGTTTTCCGCTGACTTGAATTACAACACTTAGTCAGTTAACTGCTTGCACCGTTGAACTTTCCTCTTTCTTTGTTGATTTATTTTCCATCGGAAAAAAATATTTTCTGTTAAATAGATTTAACCTCCTAATCTCACTTAGGAATTTACCCCTCTTGCTTTAAGTCCATTATTGTATAGTCAAATCGATAAACTTCATTTTAATACTGAAAAGTTGTATTAACGCTTGTCAAGAATCATAAAAAATTATTAACTTGATGATAAGAATTTCTTTTTTGCTTAAGTCCTTTCTTAATATCTCCTTCAGTCTCGCAAATAAATTAAATGCCTTTTTGCTTTGCTTTAACTTTTACTTTATTATATATATTTATTGGTTTGATTCATCTAATCCAATCAATTAGAATGCGCCTATAATTCAAACTTGTTGAACTAGATATAAATTAGCAATTTATTGATCGGGACCACTAAACATGTACTTATGATCGTTGCCCTCGCCTGGTGGAAGTTTCAATGTACAGGAAAAGTGAATTTTAAGAAAACATAGATGCTATAAAAGTAGATTGACGATCTACGGGGGAAATTGCAACTTTTTACTCTTTGTCCTTTCTCTACGTGTGCCCCAACAATTTTGTCTCTCTTTCTTCATTTTTTTTTTTTTTTTATCTTTTCACCTCCTACGCTCCTTTTTTCTTTCCCTTCTTTTGCGGACTACTTTGTCAGTTTTTCTTTATAGAATCTTTCTCTCTTTTGCAGACCATAACCTCTATCTGTATCTCCTTTTCTTGATCGTGAAGAAAAGCTCCGTCCTTCTACTTTTTCGGCCCCTTTTGGCAATTATCGCATACCGAAAAATCGCCAACCCCACTTGGCCGAGAATCTTCTGCTTTTTCTTCTCCCAGATTTTCTTGTCTTCTTTGGCATGGCCGTGAATTCCTGTCCCTGAATGCCGAGATTACCCCCTGTCAAGATGGAAATTGCTCTCTTGACCGCGTCCTCAAGGTATTTGTGGTTATTTGAGGTTCATTTGGGACTGTTCATAAGTTTGAAAATTCTTTTTAGATGAAAAAATTAGGGGCTGAAAGTTGAGGGTTCTTTGATACAAAAAAAAAATCGGGAAAAAATTAAAATTGAACCTAAAATCTATGGGTCTTTAAGCAATTAGAACTGTATAGAAAGGGGGAAGCAAAAGTCGAGGAGCTTCATCGGTTTATAGAACCCATGGACAGATTTGTAATTAGACAACTTGTAATAATTTTCTTCCTCCTATATTGATGGCCGGGTCCCGCCAGTTCTTGCTTTTTGTCATTTCTTATGTCGAATGAGTGGCTGGGCCCACCACTCTTCTCCTAGTTGATTACGAGGTTACCGATAAATCATTTAATCAAATTTATTGATTTCACAAATTTTCGATCAACCCAAAGCCAAATTGACTCAAATTTTTTATGACCAATGTTTTTCTTGGTTTTGTTTAAGCGATTGCAATCTTCCTTGAACAACCATAAGCTGTTATATGTGTTAATTCAAATATTTATATTATTGAATGGAGCTGAAACGTTCAGTTTTAGCTCGTTTTATATTAAATATAACTTTACTCAATACTTAAACACAAATGCATGTGGTTCCTCTTAAATAATGAGGACTAGCTATGTTAATAAAAATGTAAATTAGGTTTTACTTACCACCCAAAAACATATTATTCTTATTTAATAATTATATGTTACTCTTAAATAAGAAGGCATAGCTATCTTCACATCATTATTAGTTTTTGTCGAAGGACTATATCCACAGAAATTAGTTTCTGCCAATGCAATCGACGAACCAGATGCACCAGTATCAACATCTTCTGCCTTTCCACGCACACTAGCTCTCTTCTTATTGAGAAAATAGAGCGTGAGGTCGGGGAGAAGGATCAGTGCCACGAGCTCGCCAAAGGAATACTCGAAAATGAGACGATGCATTTCGTCTTTGCCCTGACTCTACCCTTGATTTTCACTTTCAAGTGTGGTAGAGAAAAAAAATCGGAATGCCTCTCAGGAAACAGAAAATGCGTTCTTGTTGCCCAATCTCTTGCGGTTTGATTTATATAATGAAACCAGTTGGCAACCAGAATCGCACCAATAAGTCAAACTTGTCAGGCTACATATAAATTCGTAATTCATTTACTGGGAACCGCAACCACGTGCTTGGAGTCGTTGCCTTCACAATGCTCAGGGGAATCCGAATATTAATAATAGACAGGGGCTGTTCAAATTTCAATACACATAAATAAGATGGTGGATTTGTTGGGAAGATGAAAAATGGAGAGAGAGAGAGAGACTTGGGACGAGAGCGGAACATGGATCTGCGGGAGAAGATGAAAAGTGGAGAAAGACACAGTCCATTTCCAGAGATGTGCTCAGAATGGATAGATATATACAGAGAGTCGAAAAGGTGATGTTGGGCACGCCGAGTCCAGTGCCTAAATGTTTTTGACCCTTTAAAATCAAATTCATTTATTTCGATAATCCAAATCAAGCACGTATTTGTGTGCCCTTTTTTGCTAGCGAATTGAATAAACGAACTAATCTTTTTTTTTTTTGGTCAATCATATACTATTCCTACTCTACACTCACTCTCAGACTTTTGCCCTGCCTCTTGCAGGGTGTGGGAATCGAAACCCACTTCTGAAACTTACGCATCCCCACCTCACCCCCCCTAAGAAGGTGGGGATTTGAACTCCTCACCTCCCCCTTTTATGTTGGACTAATTCCTAATTTTTTGATCAAACACAATTTCATTTTGGATATAATTTTCCATGTCACTTTGATGATGTGGATATTTTTTTCTGCTTTAGAAATGCCACATCAATGCCACATCAAACAACTAACAATGTTTTTGAACATAAGGTTAACGAGACAAATTTGAGATTAGTCAATGATTTTTTTAGATAAAATGATGTTCAGGCTGGGATTAGACAAAAAGTTTAGGATTTTTTTAGACAATAAAAAATCGAGGGCAGATTTAAGATTTTATCCAAGGTCAAGGATTTTTCTTTTTAGATAAGAAAGTTCGAGATAAAATCAAAACTGGATTTAAAATTTGAGGGTTTTTAGGACATTAGGCCTATATAAAAAGAGGGAAGAGAAAATTGAGGAGTTTCACCCATTTAATCATTCAAGGACAAATTTGTAATTAGATAGCATATAATTTTATTTTTATCCCTTTGCCCTGTGGCTTGATTCCACCAATCCTTGATTAACGTGAGACTATGATTCTTCTCTATCAAATTTGTCCATTTCTTATTTGGAGTAAGTGACCGGGCCTATCACATTTCTCACCACTTAATTGTCAAGTTACCAACTATTATTTTCTTTTTTAATTTACAATTTTTTTGCGACAAATGTTTTTCCTTAGTTTAGTTCTTGTGGTTTGATTTATATAATGAAATCAGTTGGCAATCACAATCATCTCAATAAGTCAATCTTGTCAAGCTACATATAAATTAGTTATCATTCACGGGGAACTGCAACCATGTGCTTGGAGTCGGTGACTGCACATGGCTCAAATCTCAATGCTCAAGGGAATCTGAATATTAATAATAGACAGGCTGTTCAAATATCAATACAGTGCAGAGAGAGAGAGACTTGGGACGAGAGCGGAACATGGATCTGCGGGAGAAGATGAAAAGTGGAGAAAGACAGAGTCAAAGATTCCTACGGTCCAATCATTTCCAGAGATGTGCTCAGAATAGATAAATATATACAGAGCATCGAAACTGTGATGTTGGGCACGTCGAGTCCAGTTCCTAATTGTTTTTGACCCTTTAACAAATCAAATTCATTTCTTTTGATAATCCAAATCAAGCACATATTTGTGTGCCCTCTTGCGATTATCCAAATTCATTTCATTCCTTAATTTAGTTCTTGTAATTTGATTTATATAATGAAACAAGTTGGCAACCACAATCATCTCAATAAGTCAATCTTGTCAAGCTACATATAAATTAGTTATCGTTCACTGGGAACCGCAACCATGTGCTTGGAGTCGTTGACTTCACGTGGCTCAGATCTCAATGATCAAGGGAATCCGAATATTAATAATAGACAAGGGCTTTTCAAATTTCAATACATATAAATAAAACGGCGGATTTGTTGGGAAGATGAGAAGTGGAGAGAGAGGCTTGGGACGAAAGTGAGACATGGATTTACGGGAAATGATGGAAAGTGTGGGGAGAGAGAGAAAAAAAGTAGAGATTCGTCCCGTCCAATAATTTCCAGACAAGTACTCCGAATAGGTCGTTAAGATAGTGACGTTGGGCCCGACTAGTCCAGTGCTTGCACCGTTGGACTTTTCTCTTCTTTTGTTAATTTATTTTCCATCAGAAAAGTTATTTTTTTTAATATATATAAGTTCTTGATCCCACTTAGGAATTTAGCCCCTCTCACCTTGAGCCTTTTAAATATTATATTGTCAAATTGATATACTTCATGTCAAGACTGAAATGTTTGACAATATCTTATGCTAAAAAAGTATGTTATTAACGCATGTCAATGATCATAAAAATTATCAACATGTTATATGTATATTTCATTTTGTGCTCAAGCTTAATAAAAAAAAATTTCTTTTTTGCTTTGTTTCTACCTTAATTTATCCATCAAATTTCATAGATAAATCAAAATGTCTTTTTGCTTTTGCATTTACTTTATTACATATATTTCTTTATTTATCTAATGAACCAGTTGGCACGCACTAATAATTCAAACTTGCCAAGCTAAATAAGTAATTTATTGACCGGGACCACTAACCATCCGTTTGAGGTTGTTGCCTTTGCACGGTGAATCCAAGACGATCTGACCTAGGGAGAAGAAAACATGTGAGCAAGTTCCGATGCATAAGCAATTAAACAAAATATAAAACCAAAAATAAAAGACAATTATTGTTATGTTATCCGCAGACAAGTTGTAAAATACAAACAAAGTGCCCCGAAGTGGTTGCACAATTGAATTTTCCATCACTTTTGTTAAATTTTTTTCCATCAAAAAAGGTATTTTTGTTGAATATATTTAAAGCTCTTGATGTCACTTAGAAATTTACCTCTCCACTTTGAGCTAGTTAAGTATTATTGTATCAAATCGATAAACTTCATTTTACTATGAAAATATTGTATTATCAATGATCACTTATCCTAAAATCTACCATATATAAAGCCTTTGAACGATCATAAACCCAACGAAAGTTAAAAGAAAAACCCTGGTGGCTTGATATCTTGACTCCTTAGGGGAAGTAAGCAAGGATTACACTTTAGGACTTCCTATGTAATTCTCCCTTTATTATTTCTTGGACAAACCAAAGAGCGGCCAATAGCATTAAATTACACCCATTTCAAACTACTTTTGGTGACACGTAATTTTTTACACCCATCAGCCTTTATTTTGCCAGTAAATTAATACAATGGGCAGATATAGTGGGATGACTCTCTAAATATATAGTAGGACATGAATAGCCACTTGCAATGCATCCGAACAAGAAATATTAGATTATAATTTTATGTCCACTTTGAGAAAGGTCCTAATGTCAAGTAAGAATCAATTAGCACATGCTAATGCATTGATCATTGTTAATTATTCAAGGGGTTGCAGAATAATCGGTAAGCACATGCTGATAAATTGACTACTGTAATTTTTTACTATGCATCTTTTAAGGTGGAGACCACTTTGAACACACCAATGCTCAAATTTTTTGTCTTTCTTCTTGTTTTCTTTTCAAGGTAGAATTTTTAACTTCATGACAACTCTTTCTTGCTCCAAATCCTTGATCTTCTCATTGTTGTCACTGCTTCACTCACGTGACTATAGAGTCCTAACCCCATGCCCATGGTCATTCTTGGCGGCTGACGAGCCACCCTCCTCAAAATCACCTTGCAAGTTTGTGAGAGATGAATGCATCAATGCCAATGATGATCATAGCGTCTCGTCTTCACTCTTGAGATCAAGGCTTGTTCCACTGAAAGAGCAACCGTGTAATGGGACAAAAGTTTTAAAAGTTATGAGAAAATTCTAAATTTTTGTTAAAATAGAGTTACCACTAATCAATTATGTGCAAGGAGGGTTCATTTTCTCTATGACACCCTTTTGGTACCCCATTATTAATCGAGTAATTTGAGTGCAGTTATCAAATAATTTCAAAAGTACTTGCTGCAACTCTTTTTTTTTCAAGGATATAATCAAGATAATTCCCTTACGTGCCGGCATGACTCCACGCACCATGTGTGTTTGTGTTTTCAAAATATGCAATGGCATGTTTAATATATGCATGGGTCCTAATTTGTGACGTGTGTTCATGTGCAATTGACCATGACGTATAATCAAATGATGCATGCTTAGTTTTAGTCATCCGCTGCATAAAGTCCAATTAAATGAAATTAATTCTTTGACATTTGCCTAACCATTCTCATTGGATAGAAAGACAATGAGAATCTCTTTAGTCCACTCAAGGAGTAAACGAAAAGTTTTTTAGGAAGTACAAGATATTTTGAATGGAGATCAATGAAAGATGAAACTTATTTTCCAATAGCTTTGATTGTACTCCATAAGGCTTTTGTTTATTAATCCAAAGTCCAAAAGTCCTGCCACAAACTTTTGAATTTTTCTTCCATTTTAATTGAAATTGAGCCTCATTCATCAGCTCAAAAGCTCCCGGAAGAAGAGAAAATAGATGGGGCCCACTAATAAAATCTTATTTTCAGGCCCCACCACCATCAAAATCATTTTCCCTTCATCCTAGAAGATCTAGAAACTAGAAAAGACACGCGAAGGTACCTTTATCGCATTATATAATAATTTTACCTACTTAGCAGAAAAAATTAACAGTTTTACCTCATCTAACTCATTAAGATAATAATGCTTGTTAAGAGTACAATGAATAATTCGAGATAGCACAAGAAATTCCCAAGTTTTTAGCTTTATATTTGTATAAATAGATAATGTTTAGGACTTAAATAAATCTTTTTCAACCTTAGAAGCTTGAGAATTCTAATTCCACAAAATCTGCAAAGCTAATTCCTTACTCACATAGTACCAATAATCGCCCAATCTCACAGGGTGTGTGTATATATATTTTGAAATCAATAATTTTGAATTTACTTTTCTTTATTATTATGAAATGGTCAGGGACATACCTGTTATAAGATAAATTTATTATTGTATTTGGACAAAATGATAATCTAGAAGAGTACAAGCCCGTGTATACAGCCTTATATGGTGCATACATGCACAAAACTTCTATGAAAGTACACTTCAGATAATCATATACCTGTGAATGTTCGATTTAAGTCCTTATTAATTGTTTCGGTGACAAAACTAGTCAAAAACATTTTCGTTACATTGATTAAATGTTTTTGACCATTTAACAAATCAAATTCCTTTCCTTCGATAATCCTAATCAACCACATATTTGTGTGCCCTTAGAGGAATGGAGTAAAGGATAAATGAAAGCACAAACTAAATTTTATTCAAGGACTTTTGTGATACAAAAAATATTGCTAGCAAATTGAATAAGCAAATTGATCTAGGTGGACTGATTTCTCCTTTATATTTATGAGCATCTTCCGAGACAATATTCGACACATTGACAAATAATAAATTAGATTAATTATAACATGAATATTGATGTAAAAAATATTTCTTAAAGTGGTCTTATTTACTCTTAGTGTGATGGTTAATAAGAGAGTGGATGGTTAAATTCCTCGAATCGAAAAGTGGATAATCAATTGCTCAAGTACTACTTAATTAACTGATCAGTAAAAGGGATGAGATTGTAAGTCACGAGATATTAAAAGATGAGATGCACGCTCTTTCATTTTGAGCTATAAGGACACCACTAACAAATCTAAACAATGGGGAGCATCTTTCTGATCAAGCTGGACAATTAGTACTGGTACGTTTATCTTTGATTAAATTATGGGGAGCATCTTTCTGATCAAGCTGGACAAGTAGTACTAGTACATTTATCTTTGATTAAATTTATTATTCTTGATCTCTCCCTCGAGTCAATGCGATGCTGTCTGCGAATATTTTCAATTTTCCGAGAAATATGGCAAAAATAATGATGAAGCACACGAAATACGAGGTGCTCTGGTTCCATATGGTACCGTGCGACCATACTGATCACTTGAAAGTATATAAAACCAAAAATTCGTGTTAAATTGTACTTTCGAGTGCCTAAAAAAGTTGAGCAATTACTTATCATATGAAAAGGGTCGGTGATTTAGCCAGACACAATACCTATCTATATAAAAGGGCCTACTTCTCTAAAATAAAAAAATAAAAAATCAATTTTAGGTATAGTTCCAATTTCCCATCTTTTAAAGAAAAAAAAATTTAAGTCCAATCTCAAATTTTTTCTAAATTATTTTTGTCTAAAAAAAACCCAACTACTAAATATTCACCGTCAGTCATCCCTAATTTTCCTAATTTTCTCATTAAAAAATTATTTCGTTTTGGAGAATGATTTCCCTCCTCACTTTGTTGATGTAGATTTTTTTACTGGCATAGAAACATCACGTCAAACAACTCATGATTGATTTTGGATTGAGATTAAAGGGAGCAAATTTGAGATTAGCTAGTGATTTTTTAGACCAAAAATATTCAAAATAAGTTTGGGATTTAACATAAAATTTGAGATTATTTTTTAGACATAAAATTGGGTGCAAATTTGGGATAGGATCTAAACTTGACAATCTTTTCGAGATTGAAGTTGGGATAGAATAAAGACTGGATTTAAAGTTTGAGGATATTAAAGGAATTAAGCCTATATAAAAAGAGGAAAGAGAAAATGGAGGAGTTTCACTTGTTTTAATCATCTAGGGGCAGACTTGTAATTAGATAGCATGTAATTTTCTCGATGGTTGGGCCCTATCAATCCTTGCTTAACTTGAGGCCATCCCTCTTCTCTACCAAGTTTTTGTGCATTTCTTATTTTGAATGAATTGCTAGGCCCACCCCTCTTCTGTCTACTTAATTGTGAAATTACCATTTTTTTCTTTTATAGATGTCTAACTTATTGATCTCATTTACTCAAATTTATTGATTTTACAATTTCCTAATCAACCCAAAGCAGAATTGATAAATCAAAATTTCAATTTTTTCCGGTAAATGTTTTCCATTGGTTTGGTTTAGTGACTGCAATTTTCCTTAAACACCTATAATTTAATATATGTGTTAATCCAAATATTTATATTATAAAATGGAGATGATACGTACAGTCTTAGTTCATTTTGATTAAATATAACTTTATACGATACTTAAACATAAATGCATGTGGTTTCTCTTAAATAATGAAGGGTAGTTATTTTAATAAAAATGTTAAATAGGTTTTATTTACCACCTAAAATTTGCCTAAGCATATTATTCTCATCCAACAATTCATTTATTATAGATTTATTTCTATTAGATAACGAGGGGTAGCTATCTTTGTAATATATGTTAAATAGGTTTGCTTACCACTCATATTGTTATACTACTTGGTTGTTGCAAGATGTGAAGCAAATTGTACGTTCAATAGTGAGTTCATCCATTTGGATACCATTTAATGGCTTTTTTTTTTTTTAATTTAGTTACTCAATAAAACAATGCTCTTTAGACATTGATTCAACTCAAGCAAGATATTTGTATAAAGAATTGAGTGAAATGTTAAAATCCAATGCCATAATTACTTCATTTTACAATAAAAAGAAGTTTATTCTGATATCCACCTGTAACAATGCAAGCTAAAAGAATTATTAATGCTATTTATATAGGGAAGATTATATAGAAAAATATATAGAAAAAAAGTCATAAACCTAGTATAATAGTTTCAATTGAGCCATAAAATTTTCAATTAAACCAATTTAACTCTAAATTTTTTCGCACTAATACCAATTAAGTCCATCTAGCCTATTTAGAGGAAATTTGCCGATGTGGATGGCGATCATTCTACATGACACTGTCGACGTTGATGTAGGTATTTTCAATAATATTTGAATGATTTTTTATTTTCTTTTTCCTTCTCTTTTTCCTCTTTTCTTCTTCTTTCTATTTTTCACTATTAATGGTCGACGATTGAGGTTCAGCAAGCCCCCTCGGCCACTAGGCAAGGGCCGCGGGTGAGGGACACAAACCCTCGCATAGATCTAAGTAAAGGGCAAGACTCTTGCTGTGGCTAGTGAGGGCTTAGCTGCGGCGAGGGCTGGTAAAGGCTAGCATTTGCTTAGATTTGGGCAAGAGCTCACAGCCCTTGCTAGCTACATGCAAAGGTGATGACCGCTCATCGAGGAGGGCAGTGACCCTTGCCTAGTGGCTGATGAGGGTTTGTAGGCCCTTGCCCATTGGTTGGCAGGGGCCACAACCCGTGCTAGCTACTAGTGAGTGCCTAAAGCCCTCGCCCATTGATTGGCATGGGTTGTTGGTCCAAGCCTCAATCGGTGATCGACAAGGGTCACAGCTGTCAGCAGCTGCTTGCGAGGGCTTGTGGGCCCTCGCCTATTGGCTAAAAGGGGTTTTCGAGCCTCGATTGTTGGCTGGTGACCCGGCCATTAACAAAAAATATAAAAAGGAAAAGAAGAAAAAAAAAGAAGAAAAAAAGGAAAAGGAAAAACAAGGAAAAAATAATTAAAAATTCAACATTTATTAAAAAAATTATTTAAAAAATGTTCACACCAGAGGTGGTTGTGCCACATAGAATAACAAGCATCCACGTCGGTAATTTATAACATAAATTGACTAGATAGACTCTATTGGTACTAATTGGAAATGTGTATGACTAAATTGATATGATTGGAAAAGTTTATGATTTAATTGGTACCGATGCAAAATGCTTAAGACTTTTTTGGGTACATATCCCCGGTTATGTACGAGCAATCCAAACTACAATGTCAAGGGCAGAAGTACACCACAAGTGCCATAACTTGGCACGCCGGGACACTTAAGTGCCATAACTTCAAAACGGTACACTTAAGTGCCACTTTTTTTTTCGAGTGGGACACTTAAGTGCCACCTCCGGCGACCCTTGCCGGAAATCCTACGTGGCAATATTTTATTATTATTTTTTGCCTACGTGGCTCGCCGGAGCTCCAAATCAGCATAAAAATTAAAAAAAAAATTTAAAAATTTAAAAAAAAGTAAATTTTAAAAATTAAAAAAAGAAATTTAAAATTTTTAATTTTAAAAAATTAAAAAAAATTAAAAAAATAAGAAAATTTTAAAAATTTTAATTTTAAAAAATTTAGAAAAAATTTTTATAAAAAAAGAAAATTTAAAAAATTTAAAAAATTTAAAAAATTTTTAAAAAATTTAAAAAATTTAAAAAATTTTAAAAAAATTTAAAAAATTTAAAAAATTTTAAAAAAATTTAAAAAATTTAAAAAATTTTAAAAATTTTAAAAAAATTTTAAAAATTTTAAAAAATTTTAAAAATTTTAAAAAATTTTAAAAATTTTAAAAAATTTTAAAAATTTTAAAAAATTTTAAAAAATTTTAAAAATTTTAAAAAATTTAAAAAATTTAAAAAATTTTAAAAAATTTTAAAAATTTTAAAAAATTTTAAAAATTTTAAAAAATTTTAAAAATTTTAAAATAAGAAAATTTTAAAATTTTAATTTTAAAAAATTTTAAAAATTAAAAAAAATTAAAAAATTAAAAAAAGGGGTGGTGGGGGAGGCGACAGCGGCGGAGGTGGCGGCGGTGAGGGAGCCGGCGGCGGCGGCAAGGGAGCCGCCCCGTTCGGCCTCCCACCCCCCCCTTTTTTACAATTTTTTAAATTTTTCTTAATTTTTAAAAAATTTTAGAATTTTCTTAATTTAAAAAAAATTAAATTTTCTTAATTTTTTTAAAATTTTTGAAAATTTTCTTAATTTTTAAAATTTTTTAAAATTTTTTAAAATTTTTAAAATTTTTAAAATTTTTAAAATTTTTAAAATTTTTAAAATTTTTATATTTTTTTAATTTTCTTATTTTTTAAAATTTTTAAAATTTTTAAAATTTTCTTAATTTTTAAAATTTTTCTTAATTTTTTAAAATTTTTTGAATATTTTAAATCTAATTTAATTAATTTATATACTATTATTTACACATGGACGTGAAACTGCGTCGTTTTTGCATTTTCTCCGCCACGTCAGCGTGCAAAACGACGCCGTTTTGGACCGAGCTCGCCGGAAAGTCGCCACGTCAGCCATTTGGCCGGATTTTCGCCGGAGTGGCACTTAAGTGTCCCATTTTACTCCGATGATGGCACTTAAGTGTACCATTTTAAAGTTATGGCACTTAAGTGTCCCGGCGTGCCAAGTTATGGCACTCCAGGTGTCCCGCACTCCAATGTCAAGTGTAAAGAAGAAAAAAGTGCTCATGCATTTCACGAGCACTCTTTATTATAGTGTTAATTACCACATTTATAAGTGCTAAATTATCACTTTATTTTCAAGAGCTTAACTACATTATTCTCTTGAGCTGATCAACTCAAGCTCGTAATTGGATAAAATGCATCTAACTTGAAAGGATGAATGTAATATATCAACCCATACATAGTTACCACTTTACTAGGAGAGTACTAGGTATATTTTCCACAGTATCTATTGTGATACGAACATATTTGGCCTATCAACACATACAATTATCGATAATAACTTTGACACAATAAAGTTGACATCTGATAATAGAAAACACCATCTTATCGAATTCGATGCAAAATTCTTTGGTAACCAAAAGGCAATGCCATGACTTTATGCTTTTAAGTTTAATGTGTTGATACTTCGTTATATGCTTTTAATTTTAATGTGTTGATACTTCGTTATATGCATGCTATTTAGTTCTGTAAATATTGCCTCAAGTTTGTATTTACGTTGTTCTTTTTTTGCACTTGTTTTTACAACGTCATTATACAGGAAAATTTGACAAACATCTTGGCCCTCCAAGTAAATTTTATTATGAAGTCTTGTCTAAGGCTTCTGCAATGTTATTGGCCTGTATTGAACTTGCTGGAAAGGGGGATTTTCATAGGCTCTCTCAATCCAACTAGAACAGAGCAGAAACCCAATAGCCTAGAGTAGAGCAAGACGATTGTAAGGCGGGCTAACCTCAGCCCAAACGACAAAAAGCTTCAGATAATTGTTCTGTATCGAAGTTGGAGGCGTCATCTCTAAAGTGACCAACATAAGTGAAATCTAGCCTGGGTAAATGACATAAACATCTAGAACTTTTACAAGCATAAATTCACTGAGAATAGATGTCTACTTAATCAGTCTATTACTTTCCAAGCAATACCAATCAACTGCCAGTCTACCATCAAATCCAATTGTTAAGAAAAACTGCTGTATGAGAATTGAGAAGCAAGAACAAGGAAAGGACTCATCGACTTACTCTGATAGACCATACTGCTAAATATTTGATTTGAATAGACAAGACACTTACAATATTTTATGATTGGAAAGACACCAAATATACTAAAGCACAAAACCCCATTTTTTATCTCCACTGCAAAAGATATGCAAACATTGCTTTGAAGAATTTGAGAGCTCTACAAATGAATCTCGAACATCGTCAGTTAAACCAGCATCTTCGGGCACTAGTCCAAGCATTTGATGAACTCTTGGAAGTGCGATCTTGAAATGCCAAAGAGTTACCAGAAGCATTCTATAAATGAATGAATAATTACTTCTAGTTGGAACATAAAAATGATGAAAAAAATATGAGATTAAAGCTAAGGAGGCAAACGAATCAACAAGTTACAGATGAGACCAAACATACTCTTTCAAAAAATCTTCCATAAACCCCATAGTAAAGCTGTTGGACTATGAAATAAGATTCTAAGTATTTAAGAAAACCAAACTAAAACAACTATTTAACTGCAAACGAATCATTATAAAAGGTGTGAGCCATAAGATATGTGTTATTGGTAATAAAGATCGCAAAGTTGTATCAACTTTTAAGTTGAAAGATGCCACATACACTATTAACTTGAGCAGCCTCCTCCCAGTTGACACACACCATAGCTGCCATATGGGAATTCAAGCTTCTTAACAGTTTTCCATTCTGCTTGTTATCTATACCATGCTAGAAATGATTATACTACAGAGTGCATGACTGCTGCAAGCACTAGCATATCAAAAGCAGCACATCGCATATCCATTGTTCCATAAAGACAGCTATTTTGGTAAGATAGCATTCATTATGTACAAACAAACTCGCTTCTCAGTAAATGTAATCCATGAAGAGGACGATTATTAATAAACTGGTAGATAAAAGTTCAGTGACGTTCTCTGCCACTCTACTCATGACCAAGCAGCTATAGCTTAATGGAAACATAACCAGTTATTTACAGACTTTTCCACCCACAAGCATAATTGAAGCACATACTAATCATATCATTTAAGAGTCACCTAAATAATTACCTTCCTAATTTGACTGAACTTAATTTTACAAATAATTGAAAGATATTAATTTTGATGAAAATGAGCATGTCGCAGATGAATGCTTCTACATGACACCATCCACTCAAACCATAGATTCTCACAACGAGCTGGAACCCAGCAAACCTTATGCTTTAATTTGTCATTGACGATTGAATTAGTTTAAATCATTAATGACAACATTAGCATCAAGGTGGAATTTTTTTGTCGTACACAAGAATGCAATTAAGCACATCAATCAGATTCAAGTCCTAAAGTACATAAATCTATTGAATAGTACATAAATTATATATGATATTTGATTAAAGTAATTCACCGCTGATTTCACTGATTAGATATGAGTCAATCCATTTCCTTGATTCATAATTTACTTCATGCATCAAACAATGTCGTGTCAAAAACATTTATTGGCTTTGATGTAGGACAATGAATCCCGCCATAAAGAATAAACATTTAGGCATCACGCGCAAAACTGCCTAAGCATTACACCTAGGGTTTTTTAAGCAAGACACCAAAGAGGAATCACATCACACAATCTGCGAAGTAAACACTTACCAAGTTCAATAAATTATCAACTCTATTGAAAAGTAAAAATTATAACTATCCTTGTAGACCCTCTAAAAGTTCTACTCCTAGTTGAAATAGGAAATCTCTAAACAAGAAACATTATTGGAGTATACGTAAGATCCTACTACTCAAACTTAAAATGAAGAAGGAAACTTCGTAAAATCCTAACAATCACAAATCCTAGTTGATAAATTCAGTGATTAAACTTCTAGCAGAATCCTGATCCTTGTTTGAGTTTCAAGGTCAATCTTCACCAAAAACTTGGGAGTCACCTTGCATGACTTGTTGGCTGCATCAAGCTCGATGCATGGTTTGATTGTCTTTTACTAAATTCTATGAATGGGAATCTAATTACAATACCCAATAATACTCAAATCCTATTTAATCCTAATTGTCTCATACTAAATTCTATGAATGGGAATCCAATTACAATCCTATGTACATGATCTTTGTGTCCTTGTAGTCAAATGGATACTTATTTGACAAAAGAAAAATAAAATGTAGCAATACCTCATGTCTGGAAATAATAACATTAGTTGACTTTGAAGTGTCTCTATCATTAGTTATTACCAAACAATAAAAATAACACCACACTTTACAAATAATTTACATCTGTCATTGAATACCAATCTCAAACGTTATAATAGATTTTATGATTCTATCACATGATATTCACGATCCACAATCCATACATTTAATTTTTTGATTCATGACTCAGATTTCCATGTGACAACTAAGGGTGACCCTAAGTGGTTACTACTTAACAGTTAACTCAATTAATAAATGAATATTGTTCCAAATTCAAAGTTCAAACTGCGAAACAGAAATTGACTTATGTAATCCATCTAACTAAACAAGAGTGCCCACTTGATTAACAACCTGATCTATAATGATCTGTTCATATTTAGTTCATTAAGTTCTCTAATAATAACTATACATGAATTTTGTTTCCATAGTGATTACAAATTACAATTTGATCACCATATAAATATAACATTTCATGTAAACCTAGGATTTTGTAAGCTTACGAATAGTTTCTTTTCAAACTTATTTGAGACTGATGACAAAATGGATATTGTACATATGTTGTGTCAGTCATGTTAGGATTGGAATGACCCATTCAATTCGATATAATTAGTTAACTGGGTTATTCATCTCTTGTAATTTGTCGACTTATTTAATAAATGAGTCATGTTCAAATAGAGGTTTCTAATAAAATTTTTCGTTAGTCTTATCCTGCTCAGATTCACGTACCTAGCAATCCATTGTGAATTTGAAATTGACAGACATGACCAATAAAAATGGATTGCCATCTCTATTAGCATTTGAATGTTCATTGAGCAAGTTTGCTATTTGCATTGCATCATGCAGATTTTGAGCAATTCCAAATCTTCCCCACAAGAGATTAGAGAAGAACACGACCTGATGATAAAGGACCGTTGCAGGAGGAATTTCTAGTTGAGAAGTAAAGAGGGTAACATTCAAGTAATAACATAGAAAACTTACTTTGACATCATGCAGTAAAATCATATCATCTTCAGGTCCCAAGACAACAACTGTGCCATCAGTACGCCAGCATAATGATGTTATACATTTGCCTGGAGTAAATTAGAATGACTAAGAAGAGCCAGTATTGACGACACACATTGAAATGTGCAAATAGAGTGAGTTCATTATAAAATAAAAAAGAACAAAGAATGAATAATATGTTCCCAATAAAATTAACACAAGAAGAGGAAAGATAGACTAGACACGTTATCCAACAAAATGTTAATCAAAATTTGTGAAGTGAGGCAAAACGTCATAATTGTACAAAATAACTAAAAGGGATATCAGCAACTTGATAGAGGATTTCTTTGGGCTCGTAGGTCATCTAAAGCGAGGGCATATATATCTTGTTGGCAGACTCCAATCCAATCACTGAATCAAAAAAATTTTGCTGTTCAACAATAGAATCTCAAGGTGGATTAGATGCACAAAAGCTTACTCCAAGTAAGGATTGCAAGTGCACTAGTATTTACAACTTAGTCATAACAGAAACCATCAAAGGATTGGCTCAGGTACCATAGTGCACTACTCCATATCCAGAAGACATATGACAAGTGAAGCATTTAGATGTTTGTGGAGAAAATATCTCCTCTATAAAGTTTTCCAGTGAGAATAAACAGCAAGAACTACCAAGGTTGGGCATCTAATCCTAAGCTCTTACAAATTTGAATTACCAAAAGATTAAGTCACATAGGATCTTAATATACTTGGATGCAGCTCCCTTTACCCTCCTAGTCCCTTTGCTTTTCCCAATTCCTCCCTCTGTCCCCCTCAACCGGATTGTCACACAAGTATGTAGCATAGCTAGAGATATATCCTATTTGAAAGTCAAACTACCACCTGCGAGCTTGATTAATCAAAATGACGTGACAAAATGCCCTTCTGTAATGAGAAGAAGATAAATAAATCTTCAAGAAATACTAAATCTCTACTTGTACAGCACACTCAGTTAGTAAAAGAATGCTCAATCAGTAAAAGAAGAGGATCCATCAGTAAAATTACACCGTGAGAGTCACCATCAGAAATCTAAGAAGATCTTTTTAGATGCCTGATGACACTTAGACGGTATTCTGCAGGGGCTAAACCTGCGAACTCCAAGTGGGCATCAAGCATTTCTGCATCTGACATATCTAATATATCTAGCATAAATGGCATCCCCCCAATTCATGTTAATTATTTTCATGGACACTTTAACTGGTGTATAAAGAAGGGAAAAAACCTGGTTGAGAAGTGGACAAGAATCCATTGTGCCTATAAATAAAATCTCTTCATTCAACTAATACTAGCTTGGAATTCTTTACTAGCAACAAAGTCATCTCTAGGTTTCCACTTGCATCACCATCATTCACTCTTTGTTTCTGTGTAAAATAGACCAACTCCTCGGTTCGACGTCACATTCTCATTCAGACTTCCAAACATTTTATACCTCTATATTTGTCCAATTCTCTTTCAGACGCAATTCAAGCTAGATTGCCACTTACTGCGGTTCCTATGGCGAAAAAAGAGGAGTAGCACATTTAGGAAAAGCTAAAGAAGTAGAACAAGATAATGCCAATGAGTCAAAGGGCACACACACCAAGCCATCATTGTAGATACGAACACACTGAATATTTGAAAAAAAAAAAAAGAAGGAAAAAAGAAGAACTTTCTCAAGTCAAAGCAATACCCAGGAGAGATTGTCCACAGCCTCTGCCAATTGAAGCAATGAAGCACCCACCTTCGTGTTCTCTGTGATCATCGCCAGTAAATCCTTCTCCAACCTGCCAATTGGAAGAAATCAAGCCAAAACCTCACCGAAACAATCGAATTGACCTGCCCATTAGGAGGTTGCAAAAAAAAAAAAAAAAACAAAGCTCGAACGAGAGCCAAACCTGAGAACCCAAAGCGGTTCATTGGAACTGAAGCTAAACCGGCATAAACAACAAAAAGCTTAAGATAATTGTTCAGTATTGAAGTTGGAGGTGTCATCTCTAAAGTGACCAATAGAAGTGAAATCTAGCCTAGGAAATGCAATAAACATCTAGAACTTTCACAGGCATTAACCTCGCCCAGGATAGTTGTTTATTGAACCAACCCATTACCTTCTAGCAATACTGATTTGCTGTCAGTCTACCATCAAATCCCATTATTGAGAAGAACTACTGAATGGGAAGCAAGAACAAGGAGAGGACTCATTGACTGAATCTAAAAGACCATACAGCTAAATATTTGATTTTGAACGGACAGGACACTTACAATATTTCCAGTTGGTAAGACACCAAATATACTGAAGCACAAAACCCTATCTTTATCTCCACTGCGAAGGATATGCAAACATTGCTTTGGAGAATTTGAGAGCTCTACAAATGAATCTTGAACATTGTCAGCTAAACTAGCATCTCCAGGTACCAATCCAGGCATTCGAGGAACTCTTGGAGCTGGAGGGAAGATTTGAGTAGTGCGATCTTCAAATGCCAAAGGGTTACCAGAAGCATTCCCTAAAACAAATGAAAAATTACTTTCCAATTGTAGAATAAAAAAAGATGAAAAATATGAGAATAAAGCTAAGGAGCCAGACAAATCAACAAGTTGCAGATGACACCAACCATACGCTTTCCAAAAATCTTCCATAGACCCATACTAAAGCTGTTGGGACTTTGAAATAAGATTCTAAGTTTGAAAAGAAGCATTTAAGAACACCACACTAAAATAACTACTTAACTGCAACCGAAGCATTATGAAAGGTGTGAGCCATAAGATATCCACTATTGGTAATAAAGATCATGAAGTTGTACCAACTTTTAAGTTGAAAGACGCCATACTTTATTCACTTGGGCATCCTCCTCCCAGTTGATACACACCACAGCTGCCATATGAGACTTCAAGCTTTTTAATAGTTTTCCATTCTGCTTAATATTTATACCTTGTTAAAATGATTATACCACAGCGTGCATAACTGCTGCAAGCACTAGCATATCAAAAGCAGCACACCGCATATCCATAGTTCCATAAAGACAAGTACTTTGGTAGGATAACATTCATTATGTGCAAACACTCTTCTCAGCAAAATGTAATCCATGAAGTGGACGATTAATAATAAACTGGTAGAAATCTCAAAGAAACAAAATTGCAGCAGCCTCAGTCAAGTTCTCAGCCATTCTACTCATGACCAAGAAGCTACAGCTTAATGGAAACAAAACCAGTTATTTACAAACTTTTCCACCCACAAGCATAATTAAGGCACATATGAATCACATCATTTAAGAGTCACCTAAATAATTACCTTCCTAATTTGACTGAACCGAACATATTTTACCAATAATTGAAAGAAATTAATTTTGATGAAAACGAACATGTCACGCATGAATATTCCTACATGACACCATCCACTTAGACCATAGATTCTCACAACGAGCTGGACCCCAGTAAACACTATGCTGTAATTTGTCGTTGACAATGAAAAATCTTCAATCATTGATGACAACATTAGCAACGAGGTGAAATTTTGTCCTACACAAGATCGCAATTGAGCAAATGAATCATAGTCAAGTCTTAAAGTATATAAATCTATTGAATGAGTATATCAATTACGTATGATAGGTTATTAAGGTAATTCACCGTTGATTTCACTGATTAGTTATGAGTCAATCAATTTCCTCAATTCATAATTTGACTCATGCATCAAACAATGTAATGTCAAAAAAATTCCATGGCTTTGATGTAGGACTATGAGTCCCACAACAAAGAATAAATATTTAGGCATCACACAAAACTGCCTAAGCATCAAACCTAGGGTTCTTGAGCATGACACCAAAAATGAATTGCATCAGACAATCTGCAAAGCAAACACTTGCCAAGTTCAATAAATTATCACTCTATTGAAAAGTAAAAAATTACAACTATATTTGTAGACTCTCTAAAAGTTCTACTCCTAGTGGAAATAGGAAACCTCCAAACAAGGAACATAATTGGAGTATACGTAAGATCCTACTACTCAAGCAAAAAAAGAAAATAAAAGAAATGACAAAAGAAAAGGAGACTTACAATTAATTTACATATGTCATGCAATACCAATCTCAAACATTATATCAGATTCTATGATTCCATTAGATGAAATTCACGATCCACAATCCATTGATTCATGACTCATATTACCATGTGACAACTAAGAGTGACCCTAAGTGGTTATCTGTCATATCAAAATTGTGGTTACTTACTTAACACAATTAATCAGCGAATATTGTTCTGGGTTCAAAGTTAAAACCACGAAACACAATTTGACTCATTTAATCTATCTAACTCAACAATAGAGCCAACTTGATTGACAATCTGACCTTACATATGCCATGTCAGTCATGTTAGGATTGGAATGACCAATTCAATTCAATGTAATTAGTAAAATGGGTTATTCATCTCTTGAAATTTGTTGACCTATTTAACAAAAGGGTCATGTTTGAATAGAGTTTTCTAACATTTTTTTTTTTTGTTAATCTTATCCTTCTCAGATTGACCTATCTAGCAATCCATTGTTAACTTGACATTGATAGACATGACTAAATTATCTAACTAAACAATAGTACCAATTTGATTAACAACTTGACCTATCATGACCTGTTTATATTTAGATCAGCAAGTTCTCTAATAATAAATCAGACATGAATTTTGTTTCCACAGTGGTTACAAATTACAATTCAATCACCCCATATACATATAACATTTCATGTAAACCTAGGATTTTGTCAGTTTACGCGTAGTTTCTTTTCAAACTTGTTTCATATTAATGGAAATATGCATATTTACATATACCAGGTCGATCATGTTAGGATTGGAATGACCCATTCAATTCAATCTAATTAGTTAAATGGGTTATTCATCGCTTGTAATTTGTCGACCTTTTTAACAAAAGGGTCATGGTCAAATAGAGTTTTCCAATAAAATTTTTTGTTAATCTTATCTTGCTCAGATTGATGTATCTAGCAATCCATTGTTAACTTGACATCGACAGATATGACCACTAAAAATGGATTGCCATCTCTATTAGCATCTGACTGTTCGCTGAGCAAGTTTGCTGTTTGTGTTGCATCATGCGATTTTGAGCAACTCAAAATCTTTCCCACAAGAGATTAGAGAAGACCACGTTCTGATAATAAAGGATTGTTGCATAAGGAATTTCTAGTTGAGAAGTAGTGAGGGTAACATTCAAGTAACAACATAGAAAACTTAGTTTAACATCATGCAATAAAATCTTACTGTCTTCAAATCTCAACATAACAACCTTGCCATCAAGACACCAGCATAAGGATGTTATAAATTTACCTAGATAGATTAGAATGATCAAGAAGAGCCAGTATTGATGACACACATTGAAATGTGCAAGAATGTGATTTCATTATAAACAAAAAGGAACAGAGAGGGAGAGAGAGGGAGAGAGAGAGCAATCTGTTCCCAATTAAATTAACAGAAGAAGAGGAAAGATAAAGCACACACATTAACCAATAAAGGTTAATCAAAATTTGTGAAGTGAGGCAAAACATCATAATTGTACAAAATAACTGAGAGGGATGTCGGTCACTTGATAGAGAATTTCTTTGGGCTAGTAGGTCATACGAAGGGAGGGAATCTATATCTTCTTGGCAGGCTCCAATCTAATAACTGAATCAAAAATATTTTGTTGTTCAACTACGGAACCTCAGGGTAGTTGGATGCATGAAAGCTTACTTCAGGCAAAAATTACAGGCGTACTAGTATTTATTTACAACTTAGTCTTAACAGAAACCATTCAAGGATTGGCTCAAGTAATATAGTGCACTCAAAACATTCTCCATATCCAGAAGACAAGATGACCACGAAGCATTGAGATGTTTCTGGAGAAAAAATATCCTCTCTGAAGTTTTCCAGTGAGAATAGACAGGAAGAACTACCAAGGCTAGGCATATTATCCTAAGCTCTTATGAATTTAAATTACCAAAAGATTAAGCCATATATGATCTTAACATACTTGGATGCAGCTCCCTTACCCTCCTAATCTCTTTGCTTTCTCCAATTCCTCAGTCTGTCCCTCTTGACCAAATTGTCATACAATTATGCAGCAGAGCTCGAGAATATCCTATTCAAAAGTTGAACTCCCACGAGTGAACTTGATTAATCACAATGATGTGATGAAGTGCCCTTCTGTAATGGGAACAAGATAAATTAAACTTCAAGCAATACAAAAAGTGAGAAACTTTCCCCCTTTAGTCTATGTTTCAGTATCCACTAAATCTCTTTGTGTAGCCCACGCTCAGTCAGTAAAAGAATGTTCAATCAGTAAAAGAAGACGAGTCAAAAGTAAAATTGCATTGTGAGAGTCGTCGCCAGAAATGTAAGATCTTTTTAGATGCCCGATGACATTTAGATGGTATTCTGCAGGGGCTAAACCTGCAAACTCCAAGTGGGCAACAAGCATTTCTGCATCGAACATAACTAGTCTATCTAGCATAAATGGCATCCCCCCAATTTATGTTCTTCATTTTCATGGACACTTCAACTGGTGTACGAAGGGCAACGAGATGGCCATACAGGAGTATGGTACGCTTGTGGTCAGTGTAGATGACTGTTGGCTAGGCTATGGAAAAAATCTCTCCCAAGGCAACAACCTGGTCGAGAAGTTGATAGGAATCCGTTGCGCCTATAAAAAAAAATCCCTTCATTCAACAAATACCAGTTTGGAATTCTTTACTCGCAAGTAAGTCATCTCTAGATTTCCACTCGCATCACCTACATTCACTCTTCATTTCTGTGTAAAAGAACAACTCCTTGGTTCGACATCACCTTCTCATTCAGACTTCCAAGCACTTTATAGCTCTATATTCGTCCAATTCTCTATCGAACGCAATTCAACCTAGATTGGCACTTACAGTGGTTCTTATGGCGAAAAGGGCAGAGTAGCACATTTAGGAAAAGCCAAAGAAGTAGAAAGAGATAAGGCCAACGACTAAATGGGCACACACGCCAAGCCATCATTGAAGAAACAAACTTTCTTGAATCGAAGCAATACCCAGGAGAGATTGTCCACAGCCTCTGCCAATTCAACGCGACGAAGCACCGCCACCTTCGTTTCTTCCATGACCATAGCCACCAAATCCTTCTCTGGATTCCACTCCCCCATCTTCACCTGCCACTCGGAGAAAATCGAGCAAAAACCTCACCAAACCGAGTCGGAAAACAATCGAATCTACCCGCCCGTTAGGAAGTCGCAAAAAGAATGCCCGAACGAGAGCCGAACCTGAGAAGCCAAAGCGGGTCGTCGGAACTTGAAGCCGAAACAGAAGCAAGCGCCGGCAACCCTCCTTCGTCGGTCTCAATTGCTAGAAAGCTCCGCAAGCAGCTTGAAAGCGCAGTGTACAGAAGTGATGGAGGCAGTTGAAGAGCGAGACGAAGAACGGAAAAGCAAAGGGAGGAAGGAGGTCCAACTGGGCCGGGCCGAGCCGGGCCGGGCTTTACCACTGTAAGGCCTTGTCAAACAACGCCCGAAACTGTTCTTTCGGGCCCATGGAGGCTGAAGGGTCAGACTCATGAGGCATCACAGTGATGCGAATGGGGTGAATTAACTATTGAAATGTGACTTGTAAAAAAGGAATGTGATTATCTTCATTTGCTTGAATGCCGATTATCACGTTGATGCAAGTGAATATCCAAAAGCTTCTTTTGACTTGAACCGAACCACCATAAGGCCCAATGTTTTAAGCTATTACATGAACCGATAAAATTCCCGACTTGAAAAGACCAAAAATATTCGGTTCAAGTCATATTGGTTTTGGTATTTTTTACACCCCTACTAGGTGAGGGTCATCACACCCTTGGCAATTTGGCTCATGGTATTTTTTTTTTAACTAATATGTAAAAGATTAACTTAATCAACGGACAAAGGGTAATGAAAGCTTATTGGAAAAAACACCAATATACTTGTATTTATATATATACTAGTAACTACATTCTATGAAATTCCATATGAACTACCTAAGGATAAGAACACTCAGGGTGCCATAACTGTCATACAACAATGAGGGCTTGGTGCGTGACGAATCTTGTTGGACTTCATGGCCCCAATAGCAAAAAAGGTTGACTTTTATCTTGGTTTTTAATTTGAGTTTAATAATATAATTGGGTTTGTGTATAAAAAAAGCTGGGATGGTTGGGAGTTGCATGGAAAGATGATTGTTCTTTCGCAAAGGATATGATCATTCATTCATTCGATGAGCTTGTTTGTTTTATATTTGTTTCCATTCAATGTCATGGCTACGTCGTAGCATCTGTCAATTGGCTCTGAAAAGGTTACTATTAAATGTGTGTTTTCAGTGCAAGCCTTACCAGGATTTTCAAGACCTCTGCAACTTTGATGAAAAACAATTTTGGCGCGGAGGAAAGGAGTTCCATTGTGGGGCAAATCATCTCAAAAGGGTTGAAATTGTCGGGTTCCAATTCGACTTTGTTAAATCATAACCTCTGTTTGCCCTGGCTAAAGTTCTTCTCAAGGAGGTAGTTGGATTGGAGAAGATAATAATTGACATTGAATTAAGGATGTCGCGTCATGGGGTGCCTGTTGAGCCTCATGATCTTTGGGATTTCCTTGAAGTGATTCAACTGCAAGAAGGCCATCAAAAAGCTTCACAAAATGCTAAAGTAATAGCCAATTTTCGTTTCAGTGGACTCCATTACGAGCCATGAAAGCATAAGCAAATCAGGTAGACAGTACACCATTGAAAATAGAATTACTTCTCTTTTTGTGCCACTTGTGACAGTGTGTGAAAACAAAGTACGTGAACAATATGTTGGGTTTAACAAATGATATGATGTCGCTTCATTTTGAGTTTTTCGAGCTTGACGTTTGTTTTGGATCAAGCTTTTCCAACTTTCATGGGCAATTTTTCCTCTCATCGTATGTTGTATCATGAGCTCCTTTTGAGCCCCAAGATAGCTACATGTTGACACCTAAATTTTGGACAACCCATTTAGTCATTTATTGCATAAAAATTGGGGATTAATCTTTAACCCCCAAAAAAATATTATAATTCAATCGCATAGCATATAATTTTTTAAGTGCATTTATTTTTAATTTACATGTTTTGCATTTTTTATTTATTTTTTAGGACCGGTGATGGATGGGTTCAAATTTTATGTTTTTAAGCTCTAGATCGGTAGGCCGAGCTAGGCCCATGAAAGGATAAAATTAACCCAAGCCCATCCTTATTTTTAATTGATTATCGTGGGAAAAATTAAGATTTGCTGCGATATTATGATTATTTTTTAAAATTAAAAAATCGCATTGTAATCTTATTTTTATCAATAGATGATGAAATCGAAGAGAATATTCGAAAATAAGAGGATTTTGGGTGATCAAGAGGTTATAGACAATCTTTTCGTCGGATGAAATATTCACATAAGGATTGCATTTTGTTTCTACCTATAAAAAGCAATCGGGTACGTTGAGATCGGGGGGTTCTCTTGGTGGAAAGGGGCTTTTTCGTTTTTCTCGGAAATAGAAAGAAAAAGAACACAAAAGTCAAAAAGTGAAGAGAGAGGGGAAGTCGTCGTGAATAGGAGGGGAAAAGTACTGCAACAACAGTGAAAAAGGAGAAGCAGCGTGTGACAGTAAAAATTACTGTTCTTCTTCAACCTTCCGCCGGCGACGCTCCTGCCCAAGCCGCTGATCACCCTGCCATGCGCTCGCAGCCCCGCCCCGCGCTCGCGACACCGCCACCGTTCCGACAATCGCCTGAAGCTCGGTCCCACCGATTGCCGTCCAAGAAAGTCCGATGCCTCAGCCCATCCATCTCCGTGAGCCCTCGCTTCAGCACTGCGACGCTGCACCAACCAGCGCCCCTGCTCGCGGACAGCACCGCTCCCTCCGCACCTCCGAGCGACCCGTAGGACCCGTCCCGTCGCGCTCGCACTTGATCGTCGACGCCGCGCATCCATCTCTCCCTGCTGCCCCGCCTGACGCCGAGCCTCCGCCGGAGCATCCCGCGCTAGATCTGGACACCCTTCACCGCGCGATTACCGCCATTCACCGCACCAGCAACCGAACGCTGCTCCCCGGCCTCGCCTGAATCGCGATCCACCTACTGTTCGGAGCCGAAAACCCGAGTCAGATCGGTATCCCATCGCCGCGTCTCCGCCTGCATCCCTCCGTCCGAGCACCGGCGCCACAGCAACTCGCCTCTCGCCACGCGTCTGCTGTCTCCTCACGAAGCCTGCCGGTCGCCGTCCGTGAAGCCTCGCCGGAGCTCTGACGATCATCCCCTAACGCCGGCGACTCCTCACCGAACCAGCCACCACGTGCTGCTTTGCTAAGAAAAAAAAGGAAAAGAAATTGGGTAGTTTTATTTTCTTTTTCTATTAACTTTATTTTATTTGTTTCTTTTAAGTTAGTTGTTATTGTGTAAATTTGAAGTGATCTTCATTTCATGAATTTTGTAAGCATTATCCGCAGGGTCTTCCCCATAATTATTGTAATTACTAATTTGATCCGTAACATATCGGATCATTTTTTTTTAATTATATTATTCTTGGGGTTTGTCGATAGTATTTTAAGTGTTGAATCAATATAATTATTAATTTGCTTCGTAAGAATTCGGATAAGATTTTTAGTTATTTTGAACTCTTTGTCATGATAATTAAGGTTAGGAATATCGTTAATTTGACCCGTGAGACAACGGGTTATTTTTTCAATTATTTTAATCCTTTATTTAATTGAATATATTGATTGTTTAGATTTAATGTTTAGTTGATAATTGCTTGTTTTGAAGAATCACTAAAAAAATCCAAAAAATATTTAAATTAGGATTCAGTTTGTTTTGGAATATTTCTTATTATCTTGCATATCTAGAATAGGGATTTTATTCCGCATTTAGGAAAAAAAAAACAAAAAAAAAAAAAGCATTCATTTAGGTTGTTAGTCTTATCATTATTTGAATTGCATATGAAATTTTAATTTCGAAATTAATATAAAAACACAAAAAAAATCATCATGCATATATCATGTTGAATTAAGGCATTTTTTGCACGTCATTGCATATTAGATAAATTGCATGTTAGATTAAGATAATATCTTAGTTTAAATTAGGATTTAATGTGACTTGATCCTTAGTTTAAATTAGATAGAATTTTAATCTAGCTAGATCATTTTTGCATAGAAATATCAAATGCACGTCATTTAGTTTTTATTAAGTTCATTTAATTAGAACTTCATCGTCATTAGACTAAGTCATTTAATAAATGTCGCAAAACATATAACCCGCATACTAAATTGTATGTTGCGCGTCATTTTAGTATGTCATTGCATCGCATTGCATGTCATTAGAATTAGGTCATTTAGATTGCATTTAATTATTGCATTTCTTCATGTCATATAGTTTAGGTCATGCTGCCATGTCATATTAGATTATTAGCATGCATCGCATGCTTTTCATTAAGAAAAGCGAAAACAAAAATTGGGCGTGTTAATTAGAAATCATATCTAGGGTTGTTGATATGGATTTTAATTTAACACCGCAAATGCTTGCTTTCGTTGCTTTGAGGTAAGTCCTGCATTATTTAAGTGCTTTCTTGAGTATTAAATTGGTGGTATGCACACACGTATGATCACCTCGCATGTTAGGAAGTTAAATTAAAATCAATTCAATTGCCAAACATTTTTTTTTGAAAATGAAATAAAAAGGTACCGAAAGGGTACTAGGATAGTCTGGTGTAACCAAGTCCCCGAACTCATGAATCTCTGGTTCGTAGGAGTAAAGTAAATCTCCCATTACTTTACTTGGGTTTCTAATCGACCCACCAAAAATAGATTAGTGGCGACTCCTAGTTAAAATTCAATTGCGTGTTAACAATTTAAACCTAAGTCGCGAATTGGTATGGGCTTGGAAAAGCCCGAGTTAAGTCTAGGCTTAGCAGTCCATTAACCTAGTTTTAGGTGGTGCACCGAAAAATTTGGTCGCGACAGCTTGGCGACTCCGCTGGGGACTTGTGTTAAAACACTTAGTGGACTTAAGCCAATTTTTCTTTTTCTTTTAAAAATGTTTTTGTTTGGCAGCGAGGATCCCAGGTACGTCCCTAATTTAAGTGTTAAATGTTCTTGCAGATGGGAGGTATAAGGGGAGTAGTCTTTGCTAACCCCTGTCTTGCAGGTTGGAGTTAAGGATAAATGTTTGAATTAAAATTATGGAAGTGTTGTTTGCATTTAAAATGTTGTGCATGCTTTATTGCTTTAGCACTACACTATTGCACGCACAACCTGCGGTCGGACTTGGGCTGCGATAGGATTTCTAGGATGGTGTTGAGAAGGATACTTCCTCCAAAGCGAGACTGCTATGTAGAGGTTGACATTCTCTTCCCCGAAATTTCTTTCATGGTGTCGAATGTGTTTGTCCATATCCGCGAGACTGCGTGATTATTGGGTATTCCATTCGACTGAGCCGGAGTTAGGGGGACCTGATACGTTAATGCGAGACTGCAACGGTTAGATTATCCTCTTAGCTCCACCTTGTTAAGCCATTTAGACAGAAATCGAGTCTCACATCTCATGTGCATGTCTATGTGATTGCCGTTGATTTTTCTTGGTAAAGTAAGTTTTCTATCCCTATACCATGCAATTTATTTTGTCATGCTTTTGGTCTGTTCATGACAATCTAGGATAGTCATTTGATCTAATTCCTTTCAAGAATGAAATGAGGAAATTGCCATAAATCATTTGGAAAAATAAAAAAACTTTGGACAATTTGTTTTCAATTCATGTCTAGGAAATTTGATCTTACTAGGATGTCTATTTTTCTAGCTCTCTTTAGGAAATTCCCTCCTTGTAAGAGCTTTTTGTGAAAAAAATGATAAAAAAAGTTGATAGATCATTGTCATGGGTTGATTCTTTATTTGCACCTTATACTTATATATTTTCATTCATTTGAATTAGGTGATAACGGATCCTTCACGTTCACCCATCATTACACGATCAAGGGCTAAAATGGCTGACCAAAATGAAATGCGTGATCGTATGTCCGCTGTAGAGACTCAACTCCAACAAGTACTCGCCTCTATACAGCTTGTGACGGATCAACTCCAATTCCTCCAAGCAAATCCAACAACTGCACCCGCTCTTCCTGAAGTGGTTATCCCGAAGCAAGCAAACAAGGTTCAAATGATTGATGACGACATGCCTGGGCTGAAAGATGACCCAGTCATTGTTGGAAAGGCCAAGCTTGACGGCGTTCCCAAGACAGATCAGGATGAGCGTGTTGCAAAGTTGGAAGAGAAGTTGAAACAATTGCAGGAGTCACAGAGTTCACTCTCGTTCGACTTGTCCGTGTACGAGAAAGTCAAGATGCCAAAGAAATTCAAAATGCCAGATTTTGAGAAATACGATGGTACTTCCTGCCCAAAAGCTCATTTGCAGATGTACCACGTACGCGTGGCCTAATATGTCAAGAATGAGCCTCTTATGATCCAATCATTTCATGCAAGTTTGACTGAGCCCGCTCTTAATTGGTATGTGATGAAGAATGTGAACCTCCTCAACACCTAGAACGAAGTGGCCGACGCGTTCCTCAAACAGTACAAGTTCAACATGGACATCGCACCTTTTCGAGAAGACCTGGAGCGGATGGAAAAGAAAAGAAGCGAATCATTTAAGGAATATGCTGTGAGATGGAGAAACCTAGCGGCTCAAATTACTCCTGAGCCTACCAACAAAGAGCTGATGAAGTTGTTCGTGAAAACCCTCCCGTCCGAGTTTCGTAACAGAATGGCCAATACATACGTCGAAAGCTTCAATCAGCTTATCCCTGTAGGAGAACAAATCGAGATGGGGATAAGAGAATGGTGGTTTACTGAGCCATCTAACAAGAGGTTTTCTACCAAGAAGGAGAGGGACCCTGAAGCTGAGATTAATACGGCCTACTCTCAACTGAATTGTGATACATCCAATCGCGCTTCGGTAATTAAGATTTCTACTGAGCAACAAGGTGGAGGATACTAGTTCTTGGGTCAACGATGTAATGCAGCTTACACCTCTTCCTGGACCCCTATCCAAAGTTTTGCCTGTTCTCCAAAAGAAGGGATTACTCTCTACTGAGCCGAAGCGACCAAATCCCGAGCATTATCCTGCATATAATCCCTCCGAGAAGTGTGACTATCACATGGGAGAGATTGGTCACTCTATTGATGATTGCTATGTTTTGAAGCATAAGGTCCAAGACCTCTTGGATACAAAAGCGTTCTCTTTCAGCAGTAATCAGAAAAATCCTCTGCCCAACCATGATGAAGACGCAAACACTGTCACTGAGTGAAGAAGTTCTTATCTCCTAGGATTTCAAGTTTTGTTTAGGATTCTCTGCTTTTTGAAATTTCAATTATCGCTTTTGCTTTTAGGGTTTGGCTTGTTTGCATTTTCCATTCTAATAATGTAATTCATTTGATTCTATGAAATTACAATTTTATTTCAAATTTTGAGGACATGATGGAGTATACCAAACCAGTCCAATGACGATATCCAACCATGAAAAAGAAAAATATCATCCACGGAGGAATCCTGAGGGCTGGACTTTCTCATGCTTCCTCCCAAAAACTTTTTTGAAAACAAAAGCGTTTCACTGCTAAAAAAAAAAAGAACAAAAAAATTTTCCTAAAGCTTGTAGCAAATTAAACCTGTTTGTTTGTCTGACTCATTTGCTTCTTGTCTCAATGCATAATTCTATAACTTGTTATGACAAGAGACATATGAAAATGGCATATCAAGTTTCAACGATCATAAACTTGACTTGTGATCAACGGGCTTAGAGCGCACTTGCAGTAAAAAAAACAGATATGGGGCAAGTAAAAGAGGACCATCATTCCCTGGTGGAAGAGTTGACAAATTGGGGGGATGACAGGTTTTGGTAGTGATTCGACTGGGATAAAGTCTCAACCCTAGCCAAAATGGATGTGCAATTTGAATTTACTTTGATGTTGCATAGTATCATACTGATGCACGTTCTCTTGTGCAGGGGCAAAAGTGGATTTTCAGTCTTGAATGATAGGGACAATCCAAAGACATCAACTGCTGAGGCAATTACCATTGTAGAGGAATCCTTGAATGAATGCTTAAAACCATTTTGCAGTATAGAAAACTGTTTAAAGTTGACATGCTTAAAGCTGTTGAGTTCTTTTTAAAAAAAGGTTTTGCATGATGACTCTTACATGTTTTATCCACCAATTCCATTAAAGAACATCAAGATGGACTAATTTAATGAATGATGTGGAATTGATTGAGCATACTAAATGAGACGAATCGGGATGATGAAAGGCAAACCCTATCCTATACACAGTCCCAAATTCATACACTTGTGAGATGAGTGTAGGAAGGTTCATATCCATAAGGTAAAAAGTTCTCTCGCAAAAGGTACGACAACTGAAATGATGAGAGGCAATTCATATCTCTATCCCAAACACTACAGGTAATCCGTTGCTTAACCTTTTGAGCCCATACACTTATGGATATTCTTTTCACCCCTATCAAGAACCACCCCACATTGGGGCAGCTAGGAGATAAAATGGCATCATGAGGTAAGGAAAATGAATTGAAATTTTCTTGCTCTCACTTGCATCAATCTTCAAGTCATGCTATTACATTGAATTCATGTGTTAATTTAAGTGCCTTAGGATGACGAAGAGCATTTCTTTCTCTATCCTATATACTTATATCCTTTGCATAGCCCACTTGAGCCTACAATTTCATTTCTTTTAAACCCAATTGATGATCATCCCCCACACTGGGGTAAGGCAAAAGGCAGATGAAGACCCTTGAAAAGTTCGAGTGTCATTCAAAGTGTAATTGCTTGACACATGCATTATGCGCAAGAATTGAATTCAAAATAGAATTAAGGGGCATGAAAAAGCAATGTGCCTGATAAAAACAAGACCGATGCCCATGAAAAGAAGTGAAGAAAAAAATGCATGAAAACTAGGGGTATGAAAAAGCGGTGTGCCTGGTAAAAGCAAGGCCAATGCCCATAGATGATAGATGAAAGTTAAGATAGGTGACTATCAATTACAAGAATTGAATCCCAATGGAGCAATACTCAAAGAACTCAAATGCCAAGTTTCTACAATCAATGGGGGACTTAATGAAGACAATCCCCGATGGTGAAAAAGAAAACTGGTGGCAATGCCAAGATGATCATCAACTCACACATTTTACACACATTTTGAGCCTAATGATCCTTTCATTTCTCAACCCATGAACCCAATCTACGTTACGTCCCTTACAAAGTCTCTTTAGATTAGGGTACTTGAATTGACATAGGAGTTCACATGTTTATAAGCATCGCTCAAAGAAGTGCGAGCAAGATTATTTCTTTTTGCAAGGTTCTTGACTTGTAAACCCGGAGATCATTACAAGACTGTTCATTCAATAGCCTTGACTCAAAGAGTCCATTTGTTAAACCATTGATTAAGCCCACATTATGGTCCCTGTTAAAGACCTCTCAGATTGGTAAGATCGTACCGCTTGCGAGAATACTTGGACCCATGTTGATATGATAAAATTGAGTGATTCGCATAAAATAGACATTCTAAATGAGAGTGAGTGAAAGTCCTTTCTAACCGAAAGTCTCTCATTTAGTATTCTTAAGAAATCCATGTCATGAGTGAAGATTGTCTTGAATGATAATTCTCTCCAGTGGAAATTTGGGTGATGCAAAGGTCATTATGCATAAACCCTGATTAAATTGATGAAAACCTCACTGAATTTTGAAATGTGCATTCAAGAGTAGCTTAGATTATCTATCTCTTTGATGAATGCATATCAGTTTTTGCTCTAAATCATGTCTGACAGGTAATTCAAGTTCCTTTCAGAATGTTTCATGATATTAGAAGATGAGAAACCTCCATCAAGAGGTGAAAGACCCTCACAGGATATCTAAATTCCAAAAGACATATCCCCAAGAATTAGAGATATCATCAGGTAAGTATATCTCTACCCATTCTCGACACTTGACTCGATCAAGCTGTCCTTTTAAATTGACTTGGTGTGCTTTCGTAGCCCAGAGTTCCTCTCTTTATTGACTCGGCGTGCTTTTGTAGCCCGGTGTCCTTTAAAATTGACCTGGCGTGCTTTCGTAGCCCAAACTCCCTTTATATTGACCTGGCGTGCTTTCGTAGCCCAGAGTCCCTCTTTATTGACCCGGTGTGCTTTTGTAGCCCGGTATCCTTTAAAATTGACCCGGCGTGCTTTTGTAGCCCGATGTCCTTTAAATTGACCTGGCGTGCTTTCGTAGCCCAGAATCCCTTTATATTGACCTGGCGTGCTTTCGTAGCCCAGAGTCCCTCTTTATTGACCCGGCGTGCTTTCGTAGCCGGGTGTCCTTTATATTGACCTAGTGTGCTTTCGTAGCCCAGAGTCCCTCTTTATCGACTCGGCGTGCTTTTGTAGCCCGATGTTCGTTTATATTGACCTGGCGTGCTGTCATAGCCCAGAGTCCCTTTTGAAAATACCGACACTCAACTGAGTTGTCCCCCAAAGATTTTCCTCCAGATTCAATCTGATTAAGGCAACCGAAGAACGGTTCGGGTCCTGGTCAGTTGACCTCTGTTGCAAGGCTGGGCGACCGAAGAATGGTTCGGGTCCTAGCCAAGCAAAACCTCAGTTTAGGCGACCGTAGAAAGGTACGGGTCCTAAACAGTATTTATTGCTCTAACAGGCGACCGTAGAATGGTACGGGTCCTGGAAAAACAATTTCCCCATTCAGGCGACCGTAGAATGGTACGGGTCCTTGACAACACCTATTTCCCTATTCAGGCGACCGTAGAATGGTACAGGTCCTGGAAGGTAAATCCCAATTTAGGCGACCATAGAATGGTACGGGTCCTAGACAAAACCTATTTCCCTATTCAGGTGACCGTAGAATGGTACAGGTCCTGGAAGGTAAATCCTCGTTTAGGCGACCGTAGAATGGTACGAGTCCTAGATAACATCTATTTTCCTATTCAGGCGACCGTAGAAAGGTACGGGTCCTAGACAAAACCTATTTCCCTATTCAGGCGACCGTAGAATGGTACGGGTCCTGGAAGGTAAATCCCCGTTTAGGTGACCGTAGAATGGTACGAGTCCTAGACACAATCAAACACTGCCATACTATGCAACTGTAAAATGGTACGAGTCCTAGACACAATCAAACACTGCCATACTATGCAACTGTAGAATGGTACGAGTCCCGAGAAAGCAGTCTCTTTACAAAGCCATGTTACTATTCTGGACGATCGTAGAATGGTACGGGTCCTAAATATGTAACACCAATTACCTTGAATCACTCTACCCTCCTTGAAGGTAAGATATTCCAGGTAAGTTTTTCTTAACATTTTCCAAAAAATTAGACATCTCAGTCTGGATCTGGATGTCTCCATTCTTGTCGTTGAACATTTCACTCTGGATGTGAATGTTCTTCAATCTTCCTCGTTATACCTAGTCTAGATCTAGGTATTTCAAGTTCCAAAATTTCGACATCTCAGTCTGGATCTGGATGTCTTAATTATTTTCGTCTAAACATTTCACTCTGGATGTGAATGTTTTTTCGACCTTTCTCATTATACCTTAGTCTCGATCTAGGTATTTTGAGATTTTCAAAAATCTTGACATCTCAGTCTGGATCTAGATGTCTCATTTTTTTTTTCCGTTGAATATTTCACTTTGGATGTGAATGTTCTTACCTGTTACGCTTTTCAAGAAACCTGAGTTCATCAGGTACCTCAAAATGCTTTAGCGCATTGATTAGTAAGTAATTGCAGGTACGTTCTTTCCTTTCACATCATGCATTTTGCATTAGCATTTCCACGCATCATATAAATTGCATTTTAAAATGGGATTCATTTTCCAAAAAAAAATCAAAAATCAAAAATAAAAAATCCAACAAAAAAAAATCATTCAATCCATGTGTATAGTCAAAATTTAAGTCTCAATTTATCTTTGAAGGCAATCTCTACGAGCTCACCTTCAAAGAGGGGCAGCTGTTAACACCTAAATTTTGGACAACCCATTTAGTCATTTATTGCATAAAAATTGGGGATTAATCTTTAACCCCCAAAAAAATATTATAATTCAATCGCATAGCATATAATTTTTTAAGTGCATTTATTTTTAATTTACATGTTTTGCATTTTTTATTTATTTTTTAGGACCGGTGATGGATGGGTTCAAATTTTATGTTTTTGAGCTCTAGTTCGGTAGGCCGGGCTAGGCCCATGAAAGGATAAAATTAACCCAAGCCCATCCTTATTTTTAATTGATTATCGTGCAAAAAATTAAGATTTGCTGCGATATTATGATTATTTTTGAAAATTAAAAAATCGCATTGTAATCTTATATTTATCGATAGATGATGAAATCGAGGAGAATATTCGAAAATAAGAGGATTTTGGGTGATCAAGAGGTTATAGACAATCTTTTCGTCGGATGAAATATTCACATAAGGAATGCATTTTGTTTCTACCTATAAAAAGCAATCGAGTACGTTGAGATCACGGGGCTTCTCTTGGTGGAAAGGGGCTTTTTCGTTTTTCTCGGAAATCGAAAGAAAAAGAACACAAAAGTCAAAAAAGTGAAGAGAGAGGGGAAGTCGTCGTGAATAGGAGGGGAAAAGTACTGCAACAACAGTGAAAAAGGAGAAGCAGCATGTGACAGTAAAAATTACTGTTCTTCTTCAACCTTCCGCCGGCGACGCTCCTGCCCAAGCCGCTGATCACCCTGCCCTGCGCTCGCGACCTCGCCCCGTGCTCGCAACACCGCCACCGTTCCGACAATCACCTGAAGCTCGGTCCCACCGATTGCCGTCCAAGAAAGTCCGACGCCTCAGCCCATCCATCTCCGTCAGCCCTCGCTTCAGCACTGCGACGCCGCACGAACCAGCGCCCCTGCTCGCAGACAGCACCGCTCCCTTCGCACCTCCGAGCGACCCATAGGAGCCCGTCCCGTCGCGCTCGTACTTGATCGTCGACGCCGCGCATCCATCTCTCCCTGCTGCCCCGCCTGACGCCGAGCCTCCGTCGGAGCATCCCGCGCTAGATCTGGACACCCTTCACCGCGCGATTACCGCCGTTCACCGCACCAGCAACCGAACGCTGCTCCCCGGCCTCGCCTGAATCGCGATCCACCTGCTGTTCGGAGCCGAAAACCCGAGTCAGATCGGTATCCTATCGCCGCGTCTCCGCCTGCATCCCTCCGTCCGAGCACCGGCGCCACAGCAACTCGCCTCTCGCCACGCGTCTGCTGTCTCCTCACGAAGCCTGCCGATCGCTGTCCGTGAAGCCTCGCCGGAGCTCTGACGATCATCCCCTAACGCCGGCGACTCCTCACCGGACCGGCCACCACGTGCTGCTTTGCTCAGAAGGAAAAAAAGGAAAAGAAATTGGGTAGTTTTATTTTCTTTTTCTATTAACTTTATTTTATTTGTTTCTTTTAAGTTAGTTGTTATTGTGTAAATTTGAAGTGATCTTCTGTAGCACCCCGAACCCTATCGGCGATCGCCACAAGCTCTGATGTTACACTTTATTACCTTTCTTTCTTTCGAACAAGCGTCATTAATCATAGGCATTTTTTTTTTAAAAAAAACGATCGGTCCCAACGTGACTCATAGCGGAAGCAAATTTAAACATCACCATCTATCCCCCTACCAATCCATGATACCAATACACACCAGCTAAACATCAGGATTTTATAAACAACTTCGACACTTTGCTTACATACATATATAGCAAGATGGGATTTCCTTCGGGTCGGTACAAAACAAGAAAGGCTAGGACTTTGCCATGTCCTGCCTAAAATCTCAAAAAGAAACCTCGACCCCTAACGTCATACGAGCACAAAACCCCCCATCGCGCGCAGGTCTCACACCCAACCCGGCGCATCAGGCGGTGGCGGCGGCAACATCCCTCGCATAGCTCCATCCCGATGAACGTGCACAGAAATGAACTCCTAAATGACAGGGCCCCCAGCCAGGCCTATGTCGTACATCACTAGATAGCGTACTCGAATAAAAGTCAATCCGGGAACAGAGGGACAATCTATCTCCACACACTCGACCTCTACATCGGATGGGATCCCGTAAAATGTACCCCGCGTGATGGCAAGAAGCGGCATACTAGCTAATCTGAAATGTTATCCCCAAAAGGGGTGAGTACAACCACTCAGCAGATAAGGAAATCCAATAACAACTCAATGCATCATACAAATCACACATGCATAGGAGGCATAACTTACCTTGCAGCCATGCGCATATTATCGTGCATCATCGTGCCTTATCATCATGCATATTATATCATCTTATGTCATCACCATAATCATCATGGCATCATTATATCATACATGTCACCCTTATCATGACATCGTCACATCACACATCATCATCGTCATCGTGCATATCATCATGCATATCATCATGCATATCATCATGCATATCATGCCATGGGTGATCATCATATCACATCACATATCATCATCATCATCATCATCATCATGCATATCATCATGCATATCATGCCATGGGTGATCATCATATCACATCACATATCATCATCATCATCATCATCATCATCATGCATATAGTATCATGCATATCATCATGCATATCATCATGTCATGGCTTAATTTTCATCTTTATCTTTCAATTTTGATCACCACATCACCCATTCATCAATCTCATCATCAACCCTTCGGGCAGAAACCTCCGGCAGGGCTCCCGGCAAACTCAGCCATCCCATGGCCACCGGGCTTCCGGCCCCCCACATTCCGGGCATCTCACATCTCAACTAGCATCACGAGGCATTCCCTTTGGGCAGAAACCTCCGACAGGGCTTCCGGCCTTTACCCTTCTAGCCAGGCATCCCACACCCAAATCCTAGCATCGCGAGGCATTCCCTTCGGGCAAAGACCTCCGACAGGGCTTCCGACCCCCCACATTCCGGGCATCCTGAATCTCCCTGGGAATTCCGGCAATGTATCTATACATACCGGCCATCATCCTCCACCACAACCACTTCCTCATTTACCATCATCCACATATACCATTTCTTTATCTCAATTTAACATGGCAATTGGCATGGTATCAAGCAAATCACACTTGACATGGAATTCACACTTGCATCTCAATTCATATGTCATACACATGCCAAAACTTTATCCCATACACATCTCAATTCAATACATGTACAAGGACCATGTCACACGCATACCAAGACTTTATCACATATACATCTCAATCCAATACATGTGCAAAGACCTCATCACACATATGCCACACAAATAGAATTGAATCCATGGCCAAATAAAAATCCATTTTATTTTATTATTATTTATTTATTTATTTATTTTATTATTTAATATCAATAAATTCCCAAAATTACAAAAATCCAAGAAATTATTAAACAAACCCATAGGATGATATTTACTTGCAAAAATCCATGGCCAATATGAATTTTTTTTTTTTACCAAATTCCACAATTTTCCCAAAACATCCTATTATTCTCGGATTTAAACCAAATGCACAGTTTCCGAATAAATTCAATTAGAATATCCATTCGGCCTCCAAAAATTACGAAATTTTACAGGATGATAGCCAAGACATTTTCGTGCATCTTTCATGAAGAACTCCAAGTCAAATTCCTTATAGATTATTTTATTCAACCTCACGAAGCTTCTGAAACCCTACCGCATCGTCCAGAATACACATCTCCGAAATATTAAGATTTCACCCATCTATTCTCTTTATTTTCTTCTGAAATTCGGATATGTTATGTATCAAGGTGTCATTTACAAGTTTCATGAAGAGATCTAGGTCAAATAACCAAATTATGGTCACCATTTAAGTCCATCAAGTCTCGGGTGTCTCGGAACACATCACCAGAATCATCATCTCCAAGATCTAGCCGATTTACTAGGCTATACTTGTTCATTTCTCTTAAAATTTGAGTATGTTGTAGTTTAAGATGTTACCTAAAACTTCCATGAAGACATCGAAGTCATATGTTCATCACAAACCAACATGCAACCAAGAATCCAACAAGAGGTCAGTGAAAACATCACAGATCTGGGGTCTCCGTATACCAAGGCTTTAACCCCTCAAATCTCCATCACTTTCACGAAATTTCAGTATGTTATAGTACAAGATGTCAGCTACAACTTTCATGAAGACATCGAAGCCAAAATCGGACTCCAAACACACATTCAAGCTCAAACAAGTTTCGGACTCACACAACCCGAGCAAGAACAGTCACACGGCTTGAAAACAACCAACCCTTACCTCGGTATTTCTCACAAATAACACCTAAAATCGAACATGCAAACCATATACACACATGCAAGAGAAGTTATAGGACTCCACTTGCCTCTAAGATGAGCAAACAACGGCGTACGGATGGCTGGACACGGCAGCACACGGCGGCTCCTCCTCGGCTCCGCCTCCTTCCTCTCTCAGTCTCTCCCTCTCTCTCGCGATTTCTCTCTCTCTCTCTCTCTCTCTCTCTCTCTCTCTCTCTTTGGACGAATGAAGCAAGTAACCGGCCACTCTCTCTCTCCTCATCCCTTTTATACTCCCTAATCCTCATGATTAGCAATCATGAGATTGCCTACAAACCCACCAATGCATGCCATTCCTTCATGCCACTTGTCACATTAAATTTTGAATTGATTTTGGGCTTCTTGGGCTTGAGCCTTTATGGCCGGCGACCACTCCCTCTTGGGCCACTATTGGGCCGGCGACTTGGCCCATTAAGCTTAGGCCAAATGGGTTTAAGGCCCATTCGAAAATAACCCTCTTTTTCTTTTTTTCTTTTTTGAAATTCTTCTATAAATATTTTTGAATTCCAATTTTCATCTCAGCCAAAGTCTTGGGACATTTTAATTATTGAAATTTAATTTATGAATCATATGGCCAAGCACAAATTATTAATCTATTAAATTTAAATTTCCACAATCACAAGCACAAATCATCAAATTAAAAGACTAATGGCTAAAACATAAGCCATGGAAATTTTGTCACCTAATTAGAGACTTTAACACACCTTATGGCTTGGCTTTGAATTTCTGGGATGCCACATCTTCATTTCATGAATTTTGTAGGCATTATCCGCAGGGTCTTCCCCATAATTATTGTAATTACTAATTTGATCCGTAAGATATCAGGTCATTTTTTTAATTATATTATTCTTGGGGTTTGTCGATAGTATTTTAAGTGTTGAATCAATATAATTATTAATTTGATTCGTAAGAATTCGGATAAGATTTTTAGTTATTTTGAACTCTTTGTCGTGATAATTAGGGTTAGGAATATTGTTAATTTGACCCGTGAGACAATAGGTTATTTTTTCGATTATTTTAATCCTTTATTTAATTGAATATCTTGATTGTTTAGATTTAATGTTTAGTTGATAATTGCTTGTTTTGGAGAATCACTAAAAAAATCCAAAAAATATTTGAATTAGGATTCAGTTTGTTTTGGAATATTTCTTATTATCTTGCATATCTAGAATAGGGATTTTATTCCGCATTTAGGAAAATATAAAAAAAAAAAGAAGCATTTATTTAGGTTGTTAGTCTTATCATTATTTGAATTGCATGTGAAATTTTAATTTCGAAATTAATATAAAAACACAAAAAAATCATCATGCATATATCATGTTGAATTAAGGCATTTTTTGCACGTCATTGCATATTAGATAAATTGCATGTTAGATTAAGATAATATCTTAGTTTAAATTAGGATTTAATGTGACTTGATCCTTAGTTTAAATTAGATAGAATTTTAATTTAGCTAGATCATTTTTGCATAGAAATATCAAATGCACGTCATTTAGTTTTTATTAGGTTCATTTAATTAGAACTTCATCGTCATTAGACTAAGTCATTTAATAAATGTCGCAAGACATATAACCCGCATACTAAATTGTATGTTGTGTGTCATTTTAGTACGTCATTGCATCGCATTGCATGTCATTAGAATTAGGTCATTTAGATTGCATTTAATTATTGCATTTCTTCATGTCATATAGTTTAGTTCATGATGCCATGTCATATTAGATTATTAGCATGCATCGCATGATTTTCATTAAGAAAAGCGAAAACAAAAATTGGGCGTGTTAATTAGAAATCATATCTAGGGTTGTTGATATGGATTTTAATTTGACACTGCATATGCTTGCTTTCGTTGCTTTGAGGTAAGTCCTGCATTATTTAAGTGCTTTCTTGAGTATTAAATTGGTGGTATGCACACACGTATGATCACCTCGCATGTTAGGAAGTTAAATTAAAATCAATTCAATTGCCAAACATTTTTTTTTTTGAAAATGAAATAAAAAGGTACCGAAAGGGCACTAGGATAGTCTGGTGTAACCAAGTCCCCGAACTCATGAATATCTGGTTCATAGGAGTAAAGTAAATCTCCCGTTACTTTACTTGGGTTTCTAATCGACCCACCAAAAATAGATTAGTGGCGACTCCTAGTTAAAATTCAATTGCATGTTAACAATTTAAACCTAAGTCGCGAATTGGTATGGGCTTGAGAGAGCCCGAGTTAAGTCTATGCTTAGCAGTCCATTAGCCTAGTTTTAGGTGGTGCACCGAAAAATTTGGTCGCGACACTACATCAACATGAGACTCCTTTTTTGGCAAGGATAAAGCATTGGTCCCCTTAGTTTACAGTGAATTCTCTTATTGGAGTTGTACCTTAGCAGTGTGTACGTGAAAAATATTAGAGAATATATCTGGACTAGCACCATCATAAAGAGTCCCTGAAGCAATCTATCTAATCAATAGCTATGATGGTCTCAATCTATATAGACCAAGGCTAGTTAATTATTTCCCTAGCATATACCCAAGCGCTTGTATTGGTGTAACATGAAAATTGACATGTCAATGGTGGGACCTACCTTGCCATGAAAGGCATATTCAAATATCTCTCTGTGATAAAAACAAATGCAAAGGAGTTTTGTAATCTCATACTTTTACCATCTAATACCATGAAATGTCGTTGGTGCATTATAATCTCATAATACTAATGAGAAGTAAAATCCTAAGATGTGTGTGTAAAATTAAGACTGGAGCAAAGTGTGGTGCGCATGACATCGGTGGATAAAACGGGAGCAGAGCATGATGTCAACGCCTTGACCATTGACAAGAACAAGAAGATTAACAAGTTCCTCGATGAACCCTAAGGATTCTAGCATCATAGCAGTAATCCATCTATCCTGCGCAGGGGTTTTCTAGGGCTGGAAAATTCAAAGTCGTTCTGCTGTCATATTTAGTTTCCATACACTAATTTTCCTCCTCACCAGATACACAAGAGTGAATGCAGGTTCCTATGTTGAGATGAAATTCCATAAGCCCCACGACAAATCCAGCCTATCGGTCTACCTATGATTTTGATCCCTCCGTATAAAAAACTAATTTTGATCCAAACTTGAAAGATCCTCATCCTTGAGACCAGCTCTGACGGCGAAAACCGTGCCCGGCACTGGATACTTCCTTGAGCTGTTTCTCGACACCAACCCATGTTCCAAGATTTCCGATGAATCACGATTTAACACGTTTGAACTCTTAGTGATCTATCGTGGCCCTTCAAAGATCCAGAAGCAAATCCATACCCTAAGACTGATGGCTATGTTAATCTGACATGGCGTTATCCACACATGCTGCTATGTCGAATTTTTTATGGCCTTAATTAATGAAGCTACGTGGGAAGGAGAAGGTGGTCATGCACGTTCGTCGGCGATCGATGCAGAGTTCGTTCCTGACCATATGTGGAGAGGATTGCAGAAGAGAAAGAGCAGAGAGAGAAAGAGAGAGAGAGAGAGAGAGAGAGAGAGATTTGATTAAATTAGTCAAGGCGGACTTATTTGAATTAACGGGCAGGCCAAGCCAGGTCGGATCAGACTATATTACAAACATAATAGGCACTTCGGGCTTCACGGCGAGTCTCCATGGGCTCAAAAGTGGTGGATTAATTATTTCATTGTAATTTGGGAAAAGCAAATACTGCTAAAACCCTAAATTATACTTACTATGCTATAATTTAACAAACCTTTTCTTTTTTCTGCATCGCGAAAACTCCTCAACTTAAACTCATAATAATGTGCCTAGTATACCCTCCATCTACCCGTAGAAATCCTAAACTATATTCGATATGACACCAATACATTTAAAAAAAAGAATTGTGTCATCAATACTACATACTTAAATCAACATTACAAAAGTTTAGGCCACTATTGTCATTGTGAGCATATTTTTTATTGGCTTTGGTGACAAAAAAAAATATTGAGTATTGATTTTAGAATGACCTAATTTAAGATTTTTAGTAACATAAAAGAAGTATGAGTTATTGACGGCAAAGTGAATGTGATGTAGAATTTTTTGTATCATCAATACATCGCAAAAGTAATGTGATCATTACTCATATGAGTTCATGAAATTGACATCCCACAAATGCAATAATTCACAGCTTGCACAGATGTCAAGATGATGGGACAGCTCGTGCTAGACAAAACGATCCGCCGTGACCACTTGAATTAAAGCCTGAACACATGTGGTTGCATTGCATATGTCTCAAGGAAAGCTTGTGATATGCTTATTGCTCCAACGTATACGGGCTACTCCTTCAATTTTGGTTCGTGCCTTAACTTAATCTATCTAGTAGGCTAAACCCTTCCACATCGCTTCTGAAAAAGCTGAGTTTATCTTTAATATTGTTAAAAGAGAGGCATTGTGAGAAGTGGCACAAAGTGAAACAACGTAAGAAGACCTGCAGTGAGGCTCTCTTGGGTCACGAAGGTACTTCGGTGCGTTTAATTACCAAGCTGTTTTGATAATTAGGATGACATGTTTATATTTTGTCGTTTTCATTTTTGTAGTTTGAGTAAATTGCATCCAACATCACTGCCTTCCTTTCCTTCTCTAAGGATTGCCTCCTCACCTTGATGTTCCAAAAATATGAGATTTTATAACTTTTATAAACATTCAAACTTGACTTTCAAGTTAAAGGGAAAATGAAAATACAAAAGTATAGCCAAATGTGCATGATAAAATCTGTTTGGAACCAAATAAAAGGATTCTAAAACTTCCCAGTAGACTTTTGGCTTTGTCCTTGCTAAAATCCTTCCGATAGTTACATATATATGCAAATTGGGGATTTTAGAACTTTTGAGATATTGGATATAATATAACTAGTGAATTTTGTCTGTGAGCAATCTCAGTCAATTATCAAATCAATTGAATTTCACTTCCAAATTCCATATTGACTTTTCTTTCACTCCATATTAGGTTTTTTTTTTTTTTATCGGTCCTACGCCAATCCTACTCTAACACTCACTCTCAGACTTTTGCCCTGCCTCCTTGCAGGGCGTGGGAGTCAAAACCCACTCTTGAAATGAAATCGTCCTCACCCCAATCCCCCCTGAGAAGGTGGGGATTTGAACCCCTTACCTCTCCCTTCCAAGTTGGAAGGGTGACCACTGGCCATATTAGGTTAAAAAGTTAGTAATAAAACTCTTTCTGTTTATTTTGACGCATTCATAACACTTCAAAATGGAAATAACCATTCCCAGTACTCCAAAAATCGGAACGGAAGGGGGAAAATGAAGAGGCCACGAGATCTCGGCCAAACAATTTTTTATGAAGGAAATTAATTTCTCACCATCGATTTGAATTATTGAAATAACCATCCAAAAGACTTGTTTCAAGTAACTTTTACTCTTCATCTTTTGTTTTTTCTCAAGAGCATGCACTTTGGCTTTTTTTTTGTTTCTTGATTGGTATATCCCTGAAACTTGTTGACCCGCCGAATCGTACATATAATAAGTATCCCTTCCATTCTCCATCATGGAATAATGACTAAAATTTCATGAGAAATGCAGGCATCGCTAGTTCTATTACATTAATTTTAACATTTAAAGATTATAATTCCATGATTTAATGCGTGCGTTGAAGATGTAAATGAAGCAATTATAGAAGTTCAAGATCTTTTCATAATATACACTTTAAGAAAAATATCAAATAATAGTACAATACTTATTAAGAGAGAGCAACGTCCCCTCTTTCTAATCATGCCAGTGAAACATTTGAGGGGAAAAATAGTATAAGGTTCTCTGTTCACTAGAGCAAGCAGTAAGTAGAGGATCAACATTATTCTAATAGCAGAACATGTACTAAGTGAGCAAAAGGAACGAAATGGTTACCTTATTTTTCTCTAGCACTTTTTGGACTTCTTTATAATCCCATAACCTGCAGCGATAATGAGGCTCCCGTTGGTTTTCCTCACGAACTATTTCCCTACCAAAATCTCTCAATTGATCATGCATTATGAACCCATGATCATCTCCAATTTTTATTAATGACAAGAATCTCAATACTTCAATTCCTTCCCCTAGGAAAAATTCACAAGTGTCTCACATGTAGGATGCGATCATCTTGTCAGTGTCAATGAACAAGCAAGTGATATCCAGAAAAATTTGTTCTTGACTATAGTCCAATGCTTCGTAACTCATTCTTAACTTTTCTTGCACATTCATAGGAAGAACTTTTTTTTAAATTCTTTATCGTATCTCTCCACTGTGTTGACTCTTTTCCATAGAATAATAAACCAAAAACCTCAAGGGATAAGGGAAGCCCTCCGGTGATGGATACGACTTCATGAGTGAGGTCCTCAAATTCTCTTGGAGGAGAGTCTCTTCGAAATGCATGTTTGCTAAACAAAATCAAAGATTGATTGTGATCTATTTCCTCATGTTCATAGACATAGTCCACCCCAACTTCTTCAAGAACCCTCTTGTTTCTAGTGGTAATAATGATCCTACTTCCCAAAGAAAACCAATCACGATTACCAGCCAAACACTTCAACTGAACAACTTCATCCACATCATCAAGGAGAACGAGGATCCTTTTACCTTTAAACTTAGAGGAGATGAACATAATCCCTTCATCCTCATTACGAACTTCATTTTCTCTTTTCAATATATCGTAGATTAACCGATTTTGTACATAATGTACACCATTACGCTTCCATGATTCCTTTATATCAGCAATGAAGCTATGATGCTCAAATTGATTGGAGAGCTTGTTGTAGATGGCTTTAGCAAGAGTAGTCTTACCAATGCCTCCCATTCCATGGATGCCAACAAATAGGGTGGTATGAGATTTATTATCCATAAATTCCATAACCTCCTTCACATGAATATCGATTCCAACCAAATTCTCAAAAATAACCAACTTGGACTTTTTCTTCAATTCGCTAAGCACTTTTCGGACAATTGATTTCACCAACTCTGCTTCATACCTATCAAACATGACAAGAGTTCAAATATGTGGCAACAATAATTTTTATATTGTTTTCCATTGACAACATAATAAATCCGGTGATAGATTGAAAATCTTTAAAAATAGTTGTTGTCATACCTCCATATATTATCATATGCTAAGTCTAAAGTGGGAAATGATAGTGGTTGCTTCACATGACGTGCCCCATTCCGCTGTTACTCCGACATAATTAATCAAGCCAAGAAAAAATTGAGGGTATCACTTATGAATCTTAAATATTGTATATATTATGGATTTAAATCAAATTTTAAACTGGTTGTTTATTAAAGATAGTAGGGATAACGTGGACGTGACTTTGAAAATTCTCTAGAGAGTTTGAATGAGCAAAAATCTAGTAAGCCAACCCCATAAGAGAGTTAGCCATCAATCAATAAACAAGCTATAACTTTTTATGGAAGATATTTCAAGTCCCATAATACCAATCCGAAAAGTTGTTCAGATTGTCATGTTGTGAACTACCTGAATGCAATTGAAGTAATTTCTTTTTGTTTCCGCAATTCTATAGGCTTGTAACTTTCTACTCTTGTTGTGAATTTAGTATCATTCTAGATTGGTGCTCCTATCAATTTTCATTGCCTCTAGGGATGATTACAGGTTGTACTTTGTTTTCCTTTCGAGTAACTATGTTCTATGATTTTAATTGATCTAATATTGAGTTTATAGGGAAGTAAAAGAATAATTTTTACCCAAAATAAGAACATTGTATATGTAGGTGCATGAGATAGAAATTACTTGCTGAAGATAGGAAATGCTTTAAAAAAATTTTAAACGGACATATAATAAAAATAATCATTTTTTTTACCATCATTTTATATAACCAATGAAACATTTCTTTTGTAAAATGATTTTGATAGCAACAAATCAGCGATATCAATGATTTAATAAATGTACCTTGGGAAGATAAACAATTATGGCAAGATTTGGACGCTATGTGTTGCGAGCTTTAAATAAAAATCACCAATAAGTTGTACTGTTAATTTCAAATAAAATGTAATTAGAAAAGTTTGTGCTGAAGGTTAATATAACGTACACTATAAACATGAAAAAAAAAAGGGCATAATGTTACAAAATCTTTGGATATAAGAGTAAAAACTCACTCAAAAAATCTTATTTCCAAGCGAATGGAGTCATAACAATAAAATTATAATTAGATTGTTCAATATCATTAAAGCAAAATACTGAAAAAAAAGAAAAGAAAAGAGAAAAGAATAACTTGCAGAAGTCATGCATCGCAGGATCTTCTTATATATATATAAAGAACAAAAATGAAGCAAGTGAGAATCAAAACAACTAGTAAACACCCACACATATTAAAAGAAAGTACATAATCTTTTGGTGAAAAATTTTACCCATCAGCTTCGTATCCTTTCAAGGTGCTGACTTCATCGAGTGCTTTCTTCCATTTCTTCAAAATCATTGGGTCAAAAGAAGACCTCTCACGCAAACGCCTCTCACGCTCACAAAATGCCTCTCCAAACCTCCCGGTTAGATATCGCACTTCAGCTGGTTTCACTTGGTAGAATATAGGCAACACCATTTGTCCATTATTATCCTTGCACTCCATTATTTGAACTAGTTCATCCAGACACCAACTGCTTGTACCATAATTCTTGGAGAAAATGGGGATCAGGATCTTACTGTTCATGATGGCTGCCAAAAGCTCCGGTCTGATGTTCTCGCCTTGGCGGAGGCCATCATCATCTCTAAAAACATCGATTCCAGCATCGAGGAGCCCATGGTAGAGGTGATCGGCGAAGCCTTTTCGAGTATCTGGACCTCTAAAGTTCAAGAACACGTCATAACTATTTCCAATTGACACGGTCAATGAACTAGATGCACTGTTTTTAGTTTCTGTTGGAGACGAACTAGATCCAACAGAATTGGTTTCTGTTGGAGACGAACTAGATCCAACGGAATTGGTTTCTGTTAGCACAGTCAATGAACCAGCTGCGCTAGTTTGAGCACCATCTGCATTTCCACACACACTAGCTTTCTTCTTATTGAGAAAATATAATGTAAGCCCGAGGAGAAGGAACGGTGCCATGAGCTCGGCGAAAGAAAGCCCAAAAATGAGACGATGCATTTTTTCTTTGCTCTGACCTGCCCTTGAATTTCGCTTTCAAGCCTGACGGAGAAAAAACCAGAATGCCTCTCAGGAAACAAGAAATTATTGTTGCCTATTCTATTATGATATGTTAAAATTTCAATAGAGGCATAAAGTGGTGGATTTGTTGGGAAGATGAAAAGTGCGGACAAACTTATGACGAGATTGTGACATGGACTAGTGGGAGAAGATGGAAAAGTGTTTTTTTTTCCCGGGGGGGGGGGGGGGGGGGGGGGGTGAGCGGGGGTGTGGAGAGAGAGAAAGAGACGGAGATTCGTCTAGTCCAATATTTTCCGAACACTGCTCGGAACAAATAAAAGCATCAAAGCGTCCGGACAGTGAAGAGGGCACGCTTAGCCTACCGCTTAGTTCACTGCTCATTGAACTGCCCTTTTCTTTTGTTAATTTATTTTCCATCAGAGAAGGTATTTTTGTTGAATATATTTAAGCTCTTGATCCCACTTTATTTTTTTATTTTGGGTTACTAATCCCACTTTGCAATTTTTTTTTGGTTGTTTTGCTTTGAGTTATTTAAATATTATATTGTCAAACCGATAAACTTCACTTTAATATTGAAATATTATATTATTAATAATAATTTATTCTAAAAAATTATGTTATTTCAGTGTGTTGAGGATCATAAAAAATTATCAAATTCCTATCCCGAACACAATGAGAAGAATTTTTTTTGGCTCTGGTCTACCATAATTTCTCCTTCAAATTTACGTAAATAAGTCAAAATACCTTTTTTGCTTTTGCTTTTACTTTTACTTTATTATATATATATATATAATTTTCTTTATTGGTTGGATTAGAATCCAACCAATGGCACGCACCAATAATTCAACCTTTGTCTTCATGCGGTGGAAGTTTCAATGCACAGGAGAATCCAATGCAATCCTACAGGAAAAAGAAAACATATGAGCAAGTTTCGATGCACAACAATTAAAAAAAAAACCAAAAATAAAATATAATTGTTGTTATGGTATTGTAGACTAGGGGTGATCTGTTGTAGATCTGGTCCGTCTCACTCAAGAATTAAGAACCGGATCGAGTTCCTAATTTCTAGAATTGGGGACCGGATAGGTTGGTCATGGAGACTAAAAACGAAACCTAACAACTAACCCTATCTAAGAGGAAGAGAAAATAGGTGGGGCCCACTACCTAAATCTTATTTCTTTTTAGTGCAAATAATACTTTTGGCATGAATGTAGACCCCACTATAAAAAACTTTTCCCCTTCATCCCAAAAAATTAAGTAACTAGAAATAGCATTTTTATCGTATTGGATAACAGTTTTACCTCATCTCATTCATCGAGATCATAATATTAGGTAAGGATATAGTGAATATTTTAAGAGGGGGCAAGAAGTTCTCAAGTCTTCTGTTTTATATTTGTATATATAGAAAATGTTTAGAACTTAAAAGAAGCTTTTTCAACCATAGACACTTCAATAATTCTAATTTCAGCAAGTTTACAAAGCTATTTCCTTACCTACATAGTACCAATAATCACCTCATCTTTTGGATTACTATAATTTTAAAAAAAAAGTACTTAATTTCAAATATGTTGAGTTTATATATTTTTTGAAATGAATAAATTTGAATTTACTTTTTTTTTAATATTATGGAACGATCATGCCCATACTCATTCTAAGATGAATTTATTACTGTGTTTAGACAAAATGATAATCTAGAAGAGTACAAGCTCTTGCGCACAAGCTTTTGTGGTGCCTATATGCATAAACCTTCTAAGAAAGTAAACTTTTGATTATCATATTCCTGTGAATGTTCAATTTCAATCCTTATAAATTATTTTAGTGACAAAACTAGTCAAAAACATATTCGTGAGATTGATTAAATGTTTTTTTACCCTCTAACAAATTAAATTCATTTCCTTAGGTAATCCAAATCAGGCACATATTTGTGTGCCTTTTTTTGCCAGTGAATTGAATAAGCAAACTAATCTAGGTGGACCGATTCCTAATGTTCCAATCAAACACAATTTTGTTTTTGATATAATTTTTCACATCAATTTGTTGATGTGGATTTTTTTTATTGACATAGAAATGTCACGTCAAACAACTAACAATGTTTTCGAGCATAGGGTTAACGAAGTAGATTTGAGAGTAGTTGGTGATTTTTTTTCAAATAAAAAATGTTCAGGCTAGATTTAGGATTGGATATAAAGATTGGGATTTTTTATACAAAACAATTGGGGGTAGACTTAGGACTCGATCCAAAGTTTAGGACATTAGGCATATATAAAAAGAGGGAAGAGAAAATTGAGGAGTTTCACAAAATTGAGGAGTTTCACAAAATTGAGGAGTTTAGAAAATTGAGGAGTTTCCTTGCTTAGCTTGAGGCTACCTCTCTTCTCTACCAAATTTTTTCGTTCACTTCTTATTTTGGACAAGTGGTTCACCATTCTTCTCTCTACTTAATTGTCAAGTTACTAAATTAATTTTTTTTTAAATGTCAACTTATTGATTTCATTTAGTCAAATTTCTTAATCAAACCCAAAGCCAAATTAATAAATCAAAATTTACAGTTTTTATGGGCAAATGTTTCTTCTTGGTTTAGTTTAGCGATTGCATTAATATTTTGCCCTTCTTCTTGACTTGGTCAAAAAGTGGACTCTAAAAAAGAAAAAAGAAAAAGAAGACATATTAAGGGAAAAAGGCAGAGCACGCACCAGGAGAGAAACGACAAGAAAAGAAAAAGAAAATGCCCTTTTTCACGCGCGTGCCCCGACAATTCTCTCTCTCTCTTTCTCTCTATCTTTTAATTTTTTTTCATTTTACCTCCTGCACGAGAATCTGCTTCCTCTGTCCTCCTTTTTCTTTCTTTACTTTTGCCGACCACTTCTCAGTTTTTCGTTATTAAAGTTCTCTTTTTTGCCGACCATAACCAGCTCTCTATATTTCCCTTTCTTTTTCTTTGTTAAAAGTATTTCTCTTTCTTGGCCGTCGAGAAAAATCCCCGCCCCACTTGCCTGAGAATCCTCTGCTTTTTTTTTTCTTCCCCAGATTTTTTTTTTTTGGTAAGGATTCTTCCCCAGATTTTCTTGTCTTCTTTGGCCGTGAATTCCGGTCCCTGGATGCCCAGATTGCTCCTTGTCAAGATGGAAACTGCTCTCCTTAGACCTCATCCTCGAGGTTCTTGCCGTTGTTCAGGGCAGAATTGAAACTAAGTATAAAGTTCGAAATTTTTTAAGACAAAAAAATTAAGGGCTGATTTAACATTGAGTCTAAAATTAACGGTTTTCTGAGATTAAAAAATGTTCAGGATAAAATTAAGATGGAACCTAAAATTTGCAGGTTTTTAAGAGATACAAACGGAAAAGGAGAGCACGCACTAGGAGAGAAACAAAAAGAAGGGAAAAGAAGAAAAAAAGGAAATGAAAAGAGAGAGTGGGTTTTGCGTGTAGATCTCTCCCAAATTTACTTCCATTCGCAGTGGTTGGTAAGGATTTAAGCCCTTTGTTCATCTAATAGGAGCGATTTTCAGAATTAGAGTACAAATTCAAAACTTATGACACTTATATTGCGAAATTCAATTTTGAAGCTGTTAAGCTATGAAAATGAGGGCGTTATGAAACTGTGACATTAAACAGGAGTTAATTTGAAGTAACATTTTAACAGACAAGGTTTGATAAAATTTCGATAACCATATAACAGTGGATTTGTTGGGAAGATGAAAAGTGGAGAAAGAATTGGGACGAGTTTTCGTAGAACCTAGTCCACTGCTTCCACCGTTGAACTTTCATTTTCCTTTTGTTAAGTTATTTTCCATCATAAATGGAATTTTTATCGAATATATTTAAGCTCTTGATCCCACTTAGAAATTTTAATCCCTCTCACTTTAAGCATGTTAAATATTATATTGTTAAATCAATAAACTTCATTTCAATACTTATAAGTTTAATGAGTTAACATGTGTTGAGGATCACAAAAAAATATCAACATGCAATATATATTTATTTTGTACTGAACACAATGAGAAGAATTTTTTTTTTGCTCGAGTTCTACCTTAATTTCTCCTTCACTTCTCATAAGTTTATCAAAATGCCATTTTGCTTTTGTTTTTACTTTATTATATATATATATATATATATATATATATATATATATATATATATTTCTTTATTGATTTGATTTATCTAATCCAACTAGTTGGCATGCACGAATAATTCAAACTTGCCGAGCTAGATATAAATTAATAATTCATTGACTGGGACGAGCGACCATACATTTATAGTCGTTGCCTTCATGTGGGGGGAGTTTCCAATGAACAAGAGAATCCAAGGCTATCCTACCCAGGAAGAAAATAATATGCGAGTAAGTTTCGATGCAAAAGCAATGAAAAAAATAAAACCAAAAATAAAAGACAATTGCTTTATTAGTATCCATGGAAAGTGGTCATAATTGATGAATACGTACAAAGCATCAGGAAAATTACTGCACCATTGAACTTTCCCGTTTTTTAAAAATATATATATATTTTCCAGAACAAGTAGATGGCTGTTGTTGGTCCTGAGTAGTCAGTTTTTTTTTTTTCCTTTTATGAGATCAAAAATTATTTTTGTTGAATATATCTAAACTCTTGATCTGAGTTAAAAATTTACCTTGAATATGCTAAGTATTAGGGTTAATACTCTAAAAAACCCCCAAACTAATATACGTGTGATAAATTTATTTCAAACTAATTTTTTGACAATGAAAAACTCCAAACTGGTACACTTGTGACAAATTTACCAAGATAACCACAAAAAACCTTAAAATGGTACATTTATGATAAATTTACAGCAAACTAATTTGTTTGACTATCAAAAATCCCAAGCTGGTATATTTGTGACAAATGTACTGTCACGCCCCGATCCTCGAGCGCACATTCATCCCTCACTGGTCGATAAATATTTGCGACTTCCCAGAACGAGTCACCGACCCTTTCATTTTATTACACATGCAAAAGCGAAACAAATACCCCTGACAACAAACAACATGAGATAGGAAAGTAATGCAACATTTCACAACAGCAAACTCTTATAAAACAATGGGGTTTAGGTACAAAACAAGTTTGATCGAAAGCCTACAAAAGATCGGCTCTCAAAAGGAGCTATCCTACGACATACTAGTCGAACCCATACACCGATCTTTCGGACTCCACCTCCATAGACTCTGGGGCTTCGGTCTTTCATGACCACCACCTAAGGACCTGAAAAGGTTATTCAATAACCAATGAGACAATGTCTTAGCAAGTCCACACTCTAAACCCCAATTGGGAGGGTAATATGCCTAAGACATCTTAATCACACAATCATATAATCACAAAGGCTTACCTTGGCTTTAATTCCTAACACAGTTCATATCATAACCATGTGTATATAGCAAATTCACACACCAATTTGGAAGGTCCAAACCAATCATTACTCACATGAGCAAGAATCACAATTTAGTCACTGCTCACACGAGCAAGAAATACTAGTACACATCGCAGCAAGAATTATAATTAAATCACTGCTCACACAAGCAAGAACTACTCATACACATCAAAGCAAGAATTATTGACACACGCCGATCCATCAATTCAACTCGACATGCATTTACCCACACGAGCAGTAATTACTGACACACGCCAGGAACGACTAATAACTACCGACACACGCCGGGAGCAACTAATAACTACTAACGTCCACCAACACATGCTGGGGACGGTTTCACTTAACTATTAACGTCCACCAACACACGCTGGGGACAGTTTCTCTTAATTATCCCACGATCGTCAAGCCTAATACTCTAGGCATATCACAACCCAACCAATATAAAACAACCCATCTCATGAGCTTACACATAAGTTCTCAGCATGCCACCAATCCACCTTATCACTAAATACACCTTATTTAACAAGTACAATGTCAAGATCAACCACCAATCATAACCGATCCTAATTGGCAGAAACTGGACAACTCACGCATCTCCAAGTTTAATTCCAAAAATCTACCCAAACGAGCTTAGAAAATTCTCAAATTTAAATATGTTGTAGATGACACATAAACAAAAATTTTGTATGATACACCTTAATCCAAATCCTTCTGGATTCAGCCCAGTAAACCGTTCAATTCAGTACAAAACTTTGTCTGTTTTCTAGAAAGTCTATTTTCCGAAATCAGTTTGGTTTGAAGTCCGAAACATGTCCATTTGATCTGAAAATTGACTATGTTAAACTAGAAGATATGAAAAACAACTTTTATGAAGAAACCATTTTGAAATTCGAATCGTAAGAGTTGATAAATACCATTAGAATCCTAAAAGGTCACCAATTCCAACGAAAACTGAGACTTTGTTTGAAAATTACAAAGCCAATATCTCCTTCTTTTAAATCCCTAAAATCTTGAGAAAAATACATGTTGTAACTAAGGATGTTTAAAACATTTCTCAAGAAGACATCAACCTCAAATTCGTCACCCATTTTGATCCACAAAATTGGCAAATGGCGAGGGTCTAAAAATCCGAACTGCAGTAACTCTACTGGATTCAACTAATCCATCATCCATTGTACAAATATCACTAATTAAGTTAACACTAATCCATTCTAGGGCTAATCTAACCATCCTAATTTATCACTAATCCATACTTAAACTAACCTAAACAACCCTTAGGCATAATTAACTTACTAAGTATGGTTTAGTGAGTAAACTCACTTGTTCGGTGAGCCGGTCGGTTCAAATCGACGAGAACGTAATGGGGGTTGACTTTTTCCAAAGCAGGCTTGGCAACTGAGGCCCGGAACCACTTCAAAACGGGCATAGACCACCCTTGGAAACCCACTAACAAACTCTATGTTTGCTGCTGCAAAAGAGAGGAAATAAGGTTGGTTGAGGCAGGAATTAATCGAGAAGGGTGGAAAGGGCTAAATCGGGCCTTGACAAGAACTCACAGGGGTCGAAGGTGGGCCAAACGACTCCGGCACGTGCTGAGATGGCTACTGGAACGCAAGGACAAGCTAGATGAGGCAAGTTGGGTGCAACAAGGCAGACGTGCGCGGGCAACATGCTCGGGCAGCAGGATGCGATGGTGGTAGCATGCGACAACGTGAGGGGCAGTTTGGCAGCCTTGCTGGTCTTCCTTGCTTCTGTTGGTGTGCGAAAATGAAGGAGATGTAAGGGGAAGGCTGGCTAGTTGGCTTGAGGAACAAGGAGAAAGGAAAAAGAACAAAGGGGCACTTGGCTTGATTTTCCACCAAGTTTGGTTGGCTTGCATAGCAATTTTCAGCAATAATTCCTTCTAAAAGTCTACTTAGATGGTCCATAAGTCATGGTGGTGGGGGAGTTACGAATTTGATGGGTTTTGGCATCAAATGGATATTTGTTCTTGCTTGATTCAATCTAATTCAGCCTCAATAAATCCCGTTGTTGAGTCCTCAATCCAATCGATATTTTTCCTCGCCAATTGAACCATCTTGCATCCCCAATTTGCGATAAAAAAACAAGCTCTAGTTTTTTCTGGACAAAAACGGTCTTATGCCGACTTTTTCCCAAAAAGTCTCGGATTGCAGAAAAATCTTCTGAGACTAAGTCGACATTCCTAGAATTTATTATGACATGACAGAACCTTCAATTTCTGAAATTGCATTCAAATTCACGGTGAATTTCACTCCAACGCGTTTTTAGCGTGACCTAGGCTATCGGATAGCTTTTAGAAATTTTTAGTGCAATTGACTCATGGTCGATTTTTTTCGAACCATAATGAACCACTTAAACAGATTGGCGACTTTCGGTTGTCGTGAAAATTTTGATGATTCAAATACGGACACAAGATATCAAAATGATAGAAAAATCAGTTTAATGTCGATCGACAAGAATTTTGTAATTTAGTGGGATCAACCACGTTTAACCACATATCTTGATCGAACCAACCTATCTCTTATTCCTAATCGACTTATATCTGTGTCGTAATGATCTCTGCAGATGAGCATGATCGAGCAGCCGATTCCTAGTCGAATCCTCAAATCTATTGCATTAAAATCTCTTAATGACTTCCTCAGATAGTCTAGTTATCTCATGAATGGCCATCTCAGAGAAAAGTATTATAGGCGCGTCGATGAAAGGCCCAACCTATCTTATTGAAATCAGAACCCGAAAATCAGGATGTCACATGTACTCTCCGCTAAATTGGATTAATACTACAAACAATCACAAAAATTGTACAACTGTGACAAACGATGAGTAAAATCCCAAATTGGTACACCAATCAATTGTCATGTGTCATCCAACTTATTACTATTTAATGGAAACTGACATAAGGTAAATTTGTCAAATGTATACCAATTTGGAGTTTTTGGTGATCAAAAAATTAGTTTGGTATAAATTTGTCATATGTGTACCAGTTTGGAATTTTTCAAAGTATTAACCCTAAATATTACCTATCAAACTGATGAATTTCATTTTACTATCGAAATGTTGCATTATCAATGATCGCTTAAATCTACTATGTATATATAAAGACTTTGAATGATTATAAACCCAAAGAAAGTAAAGAGGAAAACTCTAGTGACTTGATATCCTAACTCCTCCCTACGGGAAGCAGGCAAAGGTTGCACCTTTAGGACTTTCCTCGCATTTCTCCCTTTGGTTCTTGGACAAACCAAAGGGCAACCAAAAACATTGAATTAGATCCATAATAAATATAATCTATAATGAGGAACAGATCGAAATGACTTTCAATGGCACATAATTTTTTTACACACATCTGCCTTGATTTTGCTAGTAATTGAATATGATGGTAGATATAGTGGGAAGATTTTCTAAATATTTAATAGGACATGGATAGCGACTTACAATCCATCTAGACAAGAAATGTGTAGATGCATGGACATTGATAAATTTTATTATTTCTTGGACTAACCAAAGAGCAACCAATATTGAATAAGAATCAGTACGAGGGTATATATTTCTATAACCCTTATTACATATCTTTTAAGGTGGAGACCACTTTGAACAAATCAGTGCTCCAAGACAACTCTTTCTAGTTCCTTTGCACATTTCTATCTTCTTCGCTCCAAATCCTTTGATCTTTCCCTTGCTGTCACTGCTTCCCTCACATGCATGTGACATGGATTTGCAGGAGAAAATGAAAAAGTGGAGAGAGAGAGAGAGAGAGAGAGAGAGAGAGAGAGAGAGAGATTTGTCCGGTCCAATATTTTCCACACAAATGCTCATAATAAATAAAAACATACAAAGTGTCAGGACAATAAAGAGGGCATGCTTAGTCCTCCCCCTGCACCGTCGCACTTTCCGCTTTCTTTTGTTAATTTGTTTTCCATCAGAAAAGGTGTTTTTCCTTAAATATATTTAAGCTCTTAATGACACTTAGGAATTTGCCCCTCACTTTGAGCCTGATATAAATTATATAGTCAAACCGATAAACTTCATATTAGTAATGAAATGTTGCATTATTAATGATAACTTGCGTGGAGGATCATAAAAAAATAATCAACATACATAAATGTGTGTGTATACGTAACACAATGAGAAGAATTTATTTTTGGCTTGGGCTCCATCTTAATTTCTCCTTCAAATCTCATTTGCCTTTTTGCTTTTACTTTCGCTTTTGCTTTTACTTTATTTTATATATAAAATACTAGTTTGATTTATCTAATCCAACTAGTTAAAATCCGTTGATAATTCAAACTTGCTTAACTAGATGTAAATTAGTAATTCATTGACTAGGACTAGTAAACGTGCATTTATAGTCGTCACCTTCAACTGGTGAAAGTTTAAATGCATAGGAAAAGTGAACTTTAAGGATATGCAGATGTTATAAAAGTAGATTAAACAAACTTTTGATGAAATTGCGCTTTTTGCTCTCTATCGTTTCCTCACGTGTGCCTCGACAATTTCTCTCTCTCTCTCTTCATTTTTTTTCTTTTCACCTCCTCTGTTCTTCTTTTCTTTCTATTCTATTACAAACCACTATCAATTTTTCTTTGTAAAAGCTTTCGCTCTTTTGCCGACCATAACCCCTCTCTCTCTCTCTCTCTCTCTCTCTCTCTCTCTCTCTCTCTCTCTCTCTCCCTTTCTTGGCCGGGAAGAAAAGCTCCCTCTTTTTCTTTTTCGAGCTCCCTTTGGCAATTATTGCATGTAGAAAAATGCCTCGCCCACTCAATCGAGAATCCTCTGCTTTTTCATGCCTAGATTTTCTTGTCTTGTTTGGCCGTGAATTTGATCTCTTAATGCCGAGATTGCCCCCTTGTCAAGATGAAAATTGCTCTCTCTTGACCTCGTCCTCAAGAATTTTTATTGTTATTTGGAAACGCATTTGGGACTGGATATAAAATTTGACAAAAAAAAAATTTAGACGAAAAATTTGGGGGTTGATGTAGCATTTGGTTTAAAGTTGAGGGTTTTTTAAACAAAAAACAATTCAGGATAAATTTAAGATTGAACCTAAGATTTGAGGATTTTTAAGGGATTAAGACCTATAAAAGGGGGAAAGAGAAAGCTGAGGAGCTTCACCTGTTTCTTATCATCCGGGGGGGGGGGGGGGGGGGGGGGCAAATTTGTAATTAGATAGCATATGATAATTTTATTTCTATCCCCACTCTTGATGCCTGGGCCCCATGAGTCCTTCCTTAACTTGAGGCCATGGTTCTTCTTTACCAAGTTTTTGTCAATTTCTTATTGCAACGGCGTGGCCAGGCCCACTACTCTCCTCTCTACTTAATTATGAAGTTACCAATTAATCATTTAATCAAATTAATTGATATCACAATTCCTTAATCAACCCAAAGCCAAATTCATAAATTAAAATTTTCAATTTTTTTCCAAATTTTTTTGCTTGGTTTAGTTTAGCGGTCGCAATCTTCCTTCAACACCTATAATTTGTAATGCATGTTAATTCAAATATTTATATTATTGAATGGAACTAATACATGCAGTGTTAGTTCAATATTTTGAACAATACTTTAACATAATGCATGCGGTTCCTCTTAAATAATGAGGAGTAGCTATGTTAATGAAAATGTAAAATAGGTTTTACTTACCACCCAAAATACCCCTAGGCATATTATTCTTGTCCAACAATTTATTTTATATAGATCTATTTACGTTAAATAGGTTTAACTAATCACTCAAAATATATCTAAGTATATTAATATTGTTATTCAACTTGGTTGGTGCAAGATGTGAAGCAATTTGTATGTTCAATAGAAGAAGCTGTATTTTGATATCCACTTGTGACAATATAAGCTAAAAGAATTATCGGTGTTATTTATATACCAACAATCCAAACTAGACTGTCGATACTTGAAATCGTGAAGTGTTAAAAACAAAAAACAAAACAAACAAACAAAAGAGTGCTCGTGGCACTAGCACTTCTTTTTATAGTATTGATTTACAATACTTTACAAGTGTTAAATTATCACATTAGTTTTCTTCTTAATGAGAAAATTGAACGCAACCATGGAGAGAAGGATTGATGCCACGAGCACGGCAAAAGAATATAGAAAATGCCTTCTTGTTGCCCATTTTCTTGTGGTTTGATTTATGCAATGGAACCAGTTGGCAATCAGAATCGCACCAATAAGTCAAGATTTGTCAACCAGGTGCTTAGAGTCGTTGCCTTCACACGGCTGAAATCTCTACGCACATGAGAATCCAAAGATGATACGCATAGAATGGTGGATTTGTTGGGAAGAGGAAAAGTGGATAGAGACTTGGGACGAGACTTGACATGGATTCACGAGAGAAAATGAAAAGTGGATTAGAGAGAGACAGAGAGATTCGTCCGTTCTAATAATTTCCAAACAAGTACTCATTATCTGATAAAAACACGCCAAGCGTTAGGGTTAGAGAGAGACAGAGAGATTCGTCCGTTCCAATAATTTTTATCTGCTAAAAAAACACGCAAAGCATTAGGATTAGAGAGAGACAGAGAGATTCATCCGTTCCAATAATTTCCAAACAAGTACTCATTATCTGATAAAAACACGCAGAGCGTTAGGATTAGAGAGAGACAGAGAGATTTGTCCGTTCCAATCATTTCCAAACAAGTTCTCATTATCTAATCAAAACACGCAAAGCGTTAGGACAATGGAGGGCACGCTTAGTCAAACTGCTTGCATCGTTGAACTTTCCTCTTCGGATTTATTTTCCATCGGGAAAAGTATTTTTTGTTAAATATATTTAAGCTCCTAATCTCGTTTAGGAATTTACCCCTCTTGCTTTAAGTCCGTTAAATATTGTATAGTCAAATCGATGAACTTCATTTTAATACTGAAATGTTGTATTGACGATAATTTATTCTAAAAATTTATGTTATCAATGCTTGTTAAGGATCATAAAATATTATCAACTTGATGAGAAGAATTTCTTTTTTGCTTAGGTCCTATCATAATTTTTCCTTGCAATCTCGTAAATAAATCAAAATGCCTTTTTGCTTTTGCTTTTACTTTTACTTTATTACTTACATTTGTTGGTTTGATTCATCTAATCAAACTAGTTGAAACGTGCCTATAATTCAAACGTGATGAACTAGATATAAATTAGTAATTCATTGGCCAGGACCACTAGACATGCATTTATGGTCGTTGCCTTCATGTGGTGGAAGTTTCAAGCACAGGAAAAGTGAACTTTAAGGAAATGTAGATGCTATTAAAGTAGATTAACAATCTCTGGTAAAATTGTAACTTTTTACTCTGTCCTTTCTCCATGTGTGCCCCGACCATTTTGTCTCTCTTTCTTCATTTTTTTTCTTTTCACCTCCTATGTTCTTTTTTTTCTTTCCTTTCTTTTGCGGACCACCTTCTCAGTTTTTCTTTATAAAAGTTTTTCTCTCTTTCTTATGTCGAATGAGTGGCTGGACCCACCACTCTTCTCCTAGTTAATTATGAAGTTACCGATTAATCATTTAATCAAATTTATTGATTCCACAATTTTTGGATCAACCCAAAACCAAATTGACTCAATTTTTTTCTGGCCAATGTTTTTCTTGGTTTTGTTTAAGCAATTGCAATCTTCCTTAAACACCTATAAGCTGTTGTATGTGTTAATTCAAATATTTATATTACTGAATGGAGCTGAATCGTTTTGCCTTAGCTCACTTTAGATTAAATATAACTTTATATAATACTTAAATACATGTGGTTCCTCTTAAATAACGAGGGGTAGCTATGTTAATAAAAATGTTAAATAGGTTTTACTTACCACCCAAAAGCATATTATCCTTATTTAATAATTATATGTTACTCTTAAATAACAAGGCGTAGCTATCTTTTATAAATGTGTTAAATAGGTTTTACTTACCACTCAAAATAACTAAGCTTATTAATATTGTTATTCAACTTGGTTGGTGCAAGATGTGAAGCAATTTGTATGTTCAATAGTGAGCCCGTCTTTTAAGATACCATTTAATGCATTTTTTTCATTGTTAAAAGATTTGCATCAAGAATTGAGTGAAATGTAAAAAATCCAATGCATTAATTACTTCATTTTACAGTAGAAAGAAACTTATTCTAATATCCACTATCTACTTGGAAGAATGCAAGCCGGAAGAATTATCAATGCTATTTATATACCCATAATCCAAATTAAAAGGTCACTACTTGAAATTGTGGAGTGTGTGAAAAAAAAAAAAAAAAAAGAGTGCTCGCGTATTTCACGATCACTATTTTTTATAGTATTAATTTACAATACCTTATAAGTGCAAAATTATTGCTTTCAAGAGCTTAACTACATTGTTCTCCAAAGCTAACCAAACTTTAGCTCATCTTTATCTCCATTGCAAAAGGATATTGAAATCTTGCTTCGAAGAATTTGAGAGCTCTACAGATGAATCGTTGTCAGGTAAACCAACATATTTGGGTACTAGTCTAGATGTGTCAGAAACTCTTGAATGTCAAGTTACTGATTTCATTTAGTCAAATTTATTTATTTATTTCATAATTTCTTAATTAATTGAAAACCATTTTTTCGTCATAAACCAATGCCAAATTAATAAATCAAAATTTAAAATCCTTCTCGACAAATGTTTTTTCTTGTTTTAGTTTGACGATTGCTCTAATATTTTGCCATTCTTTTTGACTTGGTCAAAAAGTAGGCTTTAGAAAAAAAGAAAAAGAAGTGATATAAAAGGAAAATGGAGAGCATGCACTACGACAAAAAAGAAAAGAAAGGAAAAAAAGAGAGAGGAGAGATTAAAAGGGAAAAACGAGAGCACGCACCACAACAAAAACAAAAAGAAGGGGAAAACAAGAGGACGAAAGGGAAAAGATTAAAAAAAAAAAAAGGAAAAGGGAAAGAGGATTTTGTGTACACATCGCGGGGACTTCGTCAAGTTAGATTTATTTCGATTCGTTATTACTTGATAAGGATTTAAATCATTTATTTGTTAATTTTCAGGATTAGAGCATAAATTAAAAAATTATGTAAAATTTGAGTTGCAAAATTTGATTTTGGCATTATTAAGCTATGGAAGTAAGGGCATTGTGAAATTCAATTTTGTTCGATTTGGTCCAATTTCAGAGGACATTGATCTGGTTCTTGATTCCATAAAAATGGAAATGGTGATTTTTGGTCCGGTTTCGTATTCCGAGGGGAACATGATTAGATTGACTCTTTTTCATAATAAATATTTTTTAAAATTCTAAAATAATAACAACTCTAATATTTCCTTTAACTTTTTAATTTTTCAATTTTTTTGCTAAGTGATCAATTTCATTGGACCGGAACAATTTGATCTAGCTCCTAATCCCAAGATTGTTCGATCTGATCCTCAATTATAAATGGAATTGGAAACTGATCACCCCTAACATTTCAAATAATATTTTAGACAACTTTGAATAATCGCCTAGGGAGCAATTCGTTGAGCCATGAAAGTCATTTCGTTGAAAAGTAAGTTTCCTCCAAAGAGGGTGGCCCATGAAAATAGTCTGTTACTATCAATCGTGACTTTTGCAAGGTCTCCAACTTTGCACGCCCTTTTCTTTAAAAGATGAAATAGTTTTTCTTACTTTGGTTCACTTTGAACAAAAAGTTGTTCAACTTCAGAACAGTGCTGAAACTTGATTTCGTTTTAGGTTTGAACTGAAAATGATGAAGAAATTTAACTATGAGGAGTAAAATTCTTGGAAATTAGAATACAAAAGGAAAAGTGGACTCACGGGAAATGTACATGCTACGGAAGAGAACAAACAAACTTTCGGTGAAATTGCAACTTTTTGCTTTATGTCCTTTCCTCGCGTGAACCAACAATTCTCTCTCTCTCTCTCTCTCTCCTCATTTTTTCTTTTCACCGCCTCTATTCTTCTTTTTCTTTCTTTTCTTTTGCGGACCCCTTTCTCAATTTTTCTTTATAAAAGCTTTCTCTTTTTTGCCGACCAATCCATAACTCTCTCTCTTGGCAATTATTGCATGTTGAAAAATCGCCCACCCTACTTGGGTGAGAATCCTCTCTTGATTGACACTCCGATCGAAAAAAAGATTTTCTTGACTTCTTTGGTCATGAATTTCGGTTCTTGAAATGGGAGATTGCCCTTTGTCAAGATTGAAATTGCTCTCTCTTAACTAGATATAAAATTTGAGAAAATTTTTTAGACAAGAAAATTGGGGGTTTAAAGTTGAGGATTTTCTGAAACAAAAAAAAAGTCGGGATAAAATTAAGCTTGAACCTAAAATTTTGAGAGCTTCTAAGGAATTAGGACCGTATAAACAGAGGAAAGAGATAATTGAGGAGCTTCACCTGTTTTTATCATCCGGGGGCATATTTGTAATTAGATAGTATATGATAGTTTTTTTCTACCCCACTCGCATTGGCTGGGTCCCATGAGTCGTTCCTCAACTTGAGGCTACCACACATCTCCGAGAGGAAAAAATTAATAAATTAAAACTTTCATTTTTTTCCAATTTTTTTTTTTTTGCTTGATTTAGTTTAGCAGTTGTAATCTTCCTTCAACGTCTATAATTTGTAATGCGTGTCAATTCAAATATTTATATTATTGAATGGAGCTAATATTTGCAGTGCTAGTTCATTTAGATTAAATTATATTATTTATAAATGGATGTGGTTCCTCTTAAATAATGAGGGGGTAGCAATGTTAATGAAAATGTAATATAGGTTTTACCACCCAAAATACATAAGCATATTAGTCTCATCCAATGGTTTATTTTATATAGATCTATTCCTATTAAATAATGAGATGTAGCTATTTCTTATAAACATGTTAAATAGGTTTTACTTACCACTCAAATTATATATAACCATATTAATATTGTCATTCAACTTGGTTGGTGCAAGATGTAAAGCAATTTGTATGTTCAATAGTGAGCCATCCATTTAGATACCATTTGATAATTTTTTTATTTATTTAGTTACTCAATAAAATAAGGGCTTCACAGATTGAATTGACTCCCATCAAAAGATTTATGAACAATTGAGTAAAATGTTAAAAATCCAATGCATTTATTACTTCATTTTACAATAGAAAGAAACTTTATTTAGATATCCACTAGTAACAATGTAAGCAAGAATTATCAATGCTACTTATATACCAACTATCCAAACTAAAATGCCAATACTTGAAATTGTGGAGTGCAAAAAAACAAAAAGAGTTCTCGTGCATTTCACGAGCACTCTTTTTTATAGTATTAGTTTACAATACTTTGTAAGTGCTGAATTATCACACTAAATTCAAGAGCTTAACTGCATTATTCTATAAAGCTAATCAATTTAAGCTCATAAGTTAAGAGTACTTTGCCTAAAATGCATCTAAACTAATAGGCATCGAAGATGAATGTAATATGTCAGCCTGTGCATATTTAACACTCTAATAGGAGAGTACTAGGTATATTTACGACATTAACTTTCGAGACATCAACATGTTCAGCCTCTCAATATTTACAATTGTCGATCATTGGTTTGATGCAACAAAAGTTGACATCCGATAACAAAAGAACACAATTTTATCAAATTCAACACAATATTGTTTGGCAACCAAAAAGCAATGCCATGACTTTATGTTTTTAAATTTATCATATTGATAATTCATTATATGCGTGTTATTTAGTTCTATAAATGTTGATTTAAATTTGTATCTATGCTGTACATTTTTTCACACTTGTTTTTATGACATTATATTGTGAGAATATTTGACAAACATCTTGGCCCTCCAAGTAAATTGTCTTATGAAGTCTAGACCAAGGCTTCTGCAATGTCCCTTGGCCCAGACTAAACTTGCTGGAAAGGGGGAGATCTTCATTAGCTCTCTCAATCTTCATAGGGCAAGACATAAACCCAATAGTCCGGAGTAAAGCAGAAAGTATGTGAGGCAGGCTATCCTCAGGCCTAACAACAAAAAGCTTTGGATAAGTGTGTCCTATTGAAGTGGCAGGTGTCATCTCCGGAGTGACCAGCAAAAGTGAAATCTAGCCTAGAAATGGCATAAACATCTTAAACTTTCACAAGCATAACTTTTTTTTTTTTTTTGGTCCGACACAAGCGTAACTTCACCTAGTATAGTTGCTTACTTAACCAGCCCATTACTTTCCAGGCAATACTGATTTACTGCTAGTCTGCCATCAAATCCATTTATTAAGAAAGACTGTTGTATGAGAAGCAGGAACAAGGAAAGAGGAATTATAAACTGAATCTAATAGATCATACTCATAAATGTTTGATTTGAACAGACAGGATGTTTACAAATATTTGCGATTGGAAAGACACCAAACCCACTGAAGCACAAAAGCCCATCTTTATCTCCACTGCTAAGGATATTGAAACATTGCTTTGAAGAATTTTAGAGCTCTACAAATTAATCTTGACCATTGTCGGTTAAACCAGCATCTCCGGATACTAGTCCAGCCATGCAAAGAACTCTTGGAGCTGGAGGGAAGAATCAAGCAGTGCAATCTTCAAATGCCAAAGAGTTACCAGAAGTGTTCTATAAAACAATTGAATAATTACTTTCCGTTGGAAAATAAAAAAGATTTTAAAAAAATGAGATTAAAGCTAAGGAGCCAAACAAATCATCGAGTTAAAGATGACAACAAACATATGCTTTCAAAAAATCTTCCATGAAACCCATACTAAAGCTGAAAAATAAGTATTTAAGAAAACCAGAAAAAATAACAACTTAAACTGCAAACGAAGTTGTTCAAAAAAAAAAAAACTGCAAACGAAGGGTGTGAGCCATAAGATACCTGTTATTGGTAATAATTATCACAGAGTTGTATCAACTTTTAAGTTGAAAGATGCCACATACTCTATTCACTTGGGATCCTCTTCCTAGTTGAGACACACTACAACTGCCATATGGGACTTCAAGCTTTTTAACAGTTATCCATTCTGCTTAATATTTGTAAATGTTACAAATTATTACACACCGCAGCGTGCCAAACTGCTGCTGCAAGCATATGCATATCAAACCAGCACACTGCATATCCATTGTTCCATAAAGACAGCTACTTTGGTAAGATAACATTCATTATGTACAAACAAACTCTTTTCTCAGAAAAATGTAATCCATGAAGCGAACGATTAGTAATAAACTGGTAGAAATCTAAAAGAAACAGAATTGTAGCAAGTTCAGCCAAGTTCTGATCCATTCTACTCATGACCAAGCGGTTATATCTTAATATAAACATAACCAATTACTTACAAACTTTTCCACCCACAAGCATAATTGAAGCACATACGAATCATATCATTTAAGAGTCACCTAAATAATTACCTTCTTAATTTGACTGAACTGAACATATATTACAAATAATTGAAAGAAGCTATTAATTTTGATGAAAATAAGCATGTCACAGATGAATGCTTCTATATGACACCATCCACTTAGACCATAGATTCTCACAGCAAGGTTGTCTCCAGCAAACATTATGCTTTAATTTGTCATTGACAATTGAAATAGTTTAAATCACTGATGACAGCATTAGTAGTGAGGTGAAATGTTTTTGTCCTACACGAGAATGCAATTGAGCACATCAATCATGTTCAAGTCCTAAAGTATATAAATCTATTGAATAGTATATAAATTCTGTATGATTGGTGATTAAAGTAATTCATTGCTGATTTCACCGATTAGATATGAGTCAATCAATTTCCCAGATTCATAATTTAACTCATGCATCAAACACTGTAGTGTCATAAACATTTCAAGGCTTTGGTGTAGGACGATGAGTCCCACAGTAAAGAATAAATATTTAGGCATCACACACAAAGCTACCTAAGCATGACACCTAGGGTTTTTTAAGCAAGGCACCAAAGAGGAATTGCATCACATAATCTGCAAAGCAAACACTTGCCAAGTTCAATAATTTATCAACACTGTTGAAAATTAAAAATTAAAACTATATTTGTAGACTCTATAAAAGTTCTACTCCTAGTTGAAATAGGAAATCTCTAAACAAGAAACAAATACGTAAGATCCTCATGCTCAAACTTAAAAGGAAGAAGGAAACATTGTAAAATCATAATAATACTTAAATCCAAGTGATTAAACTTCAAGAAGAATTCTGATCCTTGTTTGAGTTTCAAATTGAATCTTCCTAAAAAACTTGGTAGTCACCTTGCATGATTTGTTGGTTGCATCAGGCTCAGTGGATGATTTGATTGTCTTATACAAAATTCTATGAATGGGAATCCAATTACAATACTATGTACACGATCTTTGCGTCCTTGTCAAATGGGTACTTATTTGATAAAAGAAAAATAAAATGTAGTGATATCTCATGTCTGGAAATAATAATATTAGTTGAATTTGAAGTATCTTTATCAATAGTAATTACCCAACAATAAAAATAACACCATACTTTACAATCAATATCTAGTAATTACATCTGTCATGGAATAACAATCTCAAACATTATATCATTGTTTATGATTCCATTGGATGAAATTCACGATCCACAATCCATAGATTTGATTTTTTGATTCGTGACTCAAATTTCCACGTGACATCTAAGGGTGACACTAAGAGGTTATCATGTCATATCAAAATTGTGGCTCCCTCCTTAACAGTTAACATGATAAATAAATGAATATTGTTCCAGACCCAAAGTTCAAACCATGAAACAAAAATTGACTCATGTAACCTAACTAAACAATAGTGCCAACTTGATTAACAACGTGACTAATCGTGATCTGTTTATATTTAGTTCATTAAAATCTTTAATAATAATCATACATGAATTTTGTTTCTTTTCAAGCTTAATTGACATCGATGACAATATGCATATTGTACATATGCCGTGTCGGTCATGTGAAGATTGGAATGACCCATTCAATTCAATCTAACTAGTTAAATGGCTTATTCATCTCTTGTAATTTTTTCACCTATTTAACAAAAGGGTCATGTTTGAACAGAGTTTTCCAACAATTTTTTTTTTTTTTTGTTAAATCATACCTTGCTCAGATTGACCTATCTAACAATCCATTGTTAACTTGACACTTGACAGTGACAGACATAACCAATAAAAGTGGATTGCTATCTCTATTAGCAGCTCAATTTTCGTTGAGCAAGTTGGCTGTTTGCATTGCATCATGCAGATTTTGAGCAATTCAGAATCTTTCCCAAGAGAGATTGGAGAAGAACATGTTCTGATGACAAAGGATTGTTGCAGAAGGAATTTCTAGTTGAGAAGCAATGAGGGTAACATTCAAATGACAACATAGAAGACTCACTTTGAGATCATGCAGTCAAACTGTATCATCTTCAAGTCCAAGACAACAACCTTGCCATCAGGACACCAGCATAATGATGCTATATATTTACCTGGAGTAGATTTGAATGATTAAGAGAAGCCAGTATTGATGACACACATTGCAATGTGCAAAGAAAGTGATTCATTATAAACAAAAAAGAAAAAAGGGCCCGGGGGGAGGGGGGGCGAGAGGGAGAGAGAGTAATTTGTTCCCAAGAAAATTAACAGAAGAAGAGGAAAGATAGAGAACACACATTAAGCAACAAAATGTTAATCAGAATTAGTGAAGTGAGGCAAAACATCATAACTGCACAAAATAACTAAGAGGTGCTCACTTGATACGAGATTTCTTTGGGCTAGTAGGTCATCTAAAGCAAGAGAATCTATATCTCGTTGGCAGGCTCCAATCCAATATATGATTTAAAAAACAAATCTTGTTGCTCAACTATGGAAGCTCAAGGTTATATTAATTAGAAGGGCCAAATATTCACTTTTGCATCTTTATTGTTTCACGAATCATATAAGTAGAAGGGCCAAATGACTTCATTATTCTTCACCTTGTAGAAAAACACAGAAGGTAAAACCATTCGAAAACTCTTGGGGTGTAAACCTGCAGGTAAACCCTAGAATTTCAATTCCATGGCAAAGACCTCCGTCCATGGTGCCATCCACCGCAAATCCTCCTCCGGCGACCATCCCAGCGGCACCGAAAGAAATCCACCTCCTCCTCCTCCTCCTCCTCCTTCGAGCCCTAGGGATCTCATTAGTGCGTGCCTGTGATTAGCATTGCTTCGCGGTGTTTGTTACCCCGACTGAGTGACCTCTGCTTTTTGCGGCATTCTAGTCTTTCATCAAGGGGAATCTTGGAGAGTGCATGTATTTATTAATCTGGCAGTTAGGATGATATATAACTTTGAAACTCGGAGCTTCATCCCTCTGTTTAATTTTCAATAAATGGATATGGGATGAGTCAAAAGACAATGTATGCCCACTAGATCTAGAATCAATGCAACATTCTTAGATGCCTGATTTTCATGGAGAGGTTATATGAAAAAAAGGTTCATTTTTTAGTTCATTCTATCAGTTTATAGAGAAAATATAATTATCTGGAAATATGATGAAGAACAATAGACCTAGTCATCTTAGGTTGACAGAACCGGGTCATGCTCTCTGATCACTTTAGGCTGCTCTTCCATGATACATCTTTTAGAGTATTCTCAAAATATTTTACAATGACAATGGACAGATTCACTTGGAAACTTAGGTCAATGTCAAGGTTCGCCGTCTCATGTAAGTAACTACTGGAATTTTAAGATCCTTCAAAGATTACAAGTTTTCCGTGAGAAGCATATGTAAATAGTCTCCTTTTATAAAGAGAATCACTTGTTCATTTCTACTTGTAGTATCCTTATCACTCTTTTCCAGCTGCAAGGTAGCATTAAAGGATATTGTAACTGGATGGGATGTAATTTTGTTATTCTTAATTCATGTTAGACAAGAAAAGAAATATTACTTTAATTTTCTTTGTTACTTGTTCAATGTGCTTAGATTCTGTCCCATTTGCAGATCGAAGGGATCTCCATTGTCAATACGGCAGAATCTGAGACTACATGGACTAGTTAGTCAATGGGACTTTCCCGAGATAGCATACATGCTACAAAGTGCACCGTGCCTGAAAAGATAATTCATAGACCTAACCTCCCCCCTCTATTGAAGGTTTGTTCCTTCGTTATGATTTTTTCAGGTCGCTTCTTTGGTTTGACTTCCTCTTTGCACGAATGTCCAAACAATGAGTTAATACTTTGGGAGCACATAAACACGATCAATCTTGAACTCTTATTTGTTCCAGCAATTGAAATTCTTTGTCAGTCTATTGAACATTTGTGCAAGACATTATTAAGTTGTTTTAGTTCATGTCTTAAAGTAACTGCAATGATGTATTGGAGGTTCTTTTGTTGCCATGTAGCATTAGAATCTTGAACTAAGAGTTTATTGATGAGCACTTAGAAAGAGAACAGGTTTTATATGTGAAGACGAGTTTAAGAGCTTAAACTGATTAAAACTCATTATAAAGTAAAACTAACTAGCATTTGCAATGGACACATGAAAGTTGTTTGTTTGAAATTTTAGTGAGCCAATGAATTTATTTTTTTCCCGTGGATCCACATCTAATGTGAAATAAGCTTCTTAAATGGGATATCTACATGCAGTTTGAGCTTGATGAAGAATATGAAGAACGTTTTTAACTGTGATGAAGAAGATTTTCTATGTTCACGGAAGGGGAACTATGAATGTTTGGCAAAACATCTCAAGAGAGTTGAGATCATTGGCTATGAGCTAATAGATTTGAATCGAAAAATTTGCTTGCCCTAATTGAGCTTCTTCTTGGGAATGCACTTGTGTTGGAGAAGTTGATTATCAAGGCTAGATTTCCCACAGAATGTGGACAAAAACACCTTGAAGTTGCTATTTTGTCGAAACCACTTGGTGTGAGAAAATTGGTGCTCAGCTGTCGAAGAGCTTCCAAGAATGAGGAGGTTATGTTCGATCATCCTTTCGAATTGTTTGTTCGCATAGAAGCATATGAAAGTTTGAGTTTCTCGTTGGTCTCATGGCAAGGGTATCTTGCCCTAGGCACGGCACTGCTCATTTTGTATTCATGCACTTTTGATAGTGAAGTTACATGAAGTGTGACATATAAGGTCTTAAACATTTATCTAATTTGCTCTTTTTTCAAGTTTTTTATTCGAGTTGTAACTATGAACCACTCGGGAACGATGTTAGTATTAATGTTTTGGTTCTAGTGGATTTTTTTCCCAACAAAAAAGTTTGCAATCGTAAGTAAACTGTATTGTAAGGTTTGATTTGGTTCATCTTTTGGAGAACCAAAATAAATGGTGAAATCATTAGTGTTTTTGTTAGCTCCATCATGTTTTATTGGACATTAACATGTCATTTATTATTATTATTGACAGTCACAAGATACTAACATAATGAAAAAAGGTCCCATGACATTTTTCATCCACTAAATTGATCGAGCTAATGAAAAAATTCAAGTGCATCAAACTTGCATGTTTGAGGACTTACATGCACGAAATGTAAGTTTTGAAGACCCAAGCAAATTATCGTAACAAGTTTTAGGACTTGTCTTGTAATTATCCGATAAAAGGTATTGTACATAAGATTTTTGAGCTTGGCTAATCTTTTAAGGTGAACTAATTATTTTTATGCAGGAAATATGTTTTTAAGACCTATTTTAATTTACTCAAACGAATATGAAATTTAATATGACCTAACGGCATTAAAGCAGTTTATCATATCCCCTTCTTTATGGCCCATGACTAGCTTATCACTCGTTGAAAAAGCAGATTTCAACTGCTTCAACTTTTATATATACATTTTTTTTTCCAACCAAAAGAACTTTAATATATTTTTCTACTTTCAATTTTTGATGTTTTGTAAATTTTGCAGCACTCGTGATTTGATTTATTATTTAGTGTGATACACTAGAAACATATGCCAAATTTTAAATAATGTACTGTCGAATCATATATTATTTTTTTCATTTTTTATTTTCATATTATAAAGCAAAATCATAAGCAGAATTAGTAAGTCATTTTTCTGTGCTGATCCTTTAGTCAATAATTTGTCCATGCTTCACAAATATATGTTTTATTTTAAATAAAGTGCGATGATCAGTATATAGTCAACCATACTAGAATTAAGTTCTTAACTATTAAACTATTGAATTAAATGAAATTCAAGTTATAAGATAACTCAATTTTCAAACTTAAATAATCAAGACATTAACTATCATAATTAGTTAAAGCAATTTTATCATAATTGATAATTATAATTCATTTAAAAAACTGTTAATAATAGTTCGTGGCCCGTAGCTATGAATTTTTGTTCCACAATCTTCCACAATCATCGAGGTGGCTATTATTTATAAACTTTAACATAACATGAAAAGAAATTCAATCAAGCAATTCTTAGATTATCCTCTTATCAAATAAGACCTTTTTCAGGACTAATTCCGAGTTTAGTTTATATTCATGAAATTACTACATATTCCCGTGTTATTTCATTCCGCAAGACAAAGGTGATGGGCTTCCCTCCATCCCTTTGCAGAACTCGAAAGAGGGTCGACGGAGCCGAAACTCGCCAGGTGACAACTCAAGAAAAGTCTCACAGCTCGTGCTCGAAGCTCGTCAAACACTCTCATCTCTCACGGGAACCCGCAGGGGCCACTCTTGGTCTGCGATTCGGTTCGATGTTCCTTTTCAAAGAGCTTATCGTTTCCACAAACCGTTAAGAACTGACCAGAGGCCGAACAACTTTCTTAAAGGCGTCAAATGGTGCGTAATTTTTTGTTTTCCCTTGATGGGTGTTTGGTTTGGTTGTTCTTTTTCTGAGTAGTGGCGTGGCTTCTGGGCTTTCGTTAGGTTGCCTGATGGAACTTGCTTTCTCAGTAGTTCAAAGGACAATACAGTTGGTGCGTTCGCATTGTAAGTTTGCTTGGGGACAATGGTGGTGCTTACGGATTTTTCTGTTCCTCTTACGTTTTAGATGTGGCGATGTTGGTGGTACTATGATCGCTCTGTGTCATGGTCAGACCAGACTACGGGGGTGACAACAGTGCAAATGCAAGTTCGTCTGATGTTGATCGAGGTATGGGGTCTCAAGGAATTTTCTGGTCATGTTTCTGTGTGTATAAGTAGCTTGAAAAGATGCTTGCATTGGACTGCTGCAGCTATTTGCGAGTAATATCTACAACAGAATATTCGCAAATCCAAATAATCGGTAGTCTATGTCTCATGTAGTTCTCTTTGGTTGCAGATACCTTTACGGCAAATCTTGTTGTGACGGAAGGGGAATTGGTTTATGATTTCTGTTGTTACCAGGTTGTCTCGATAAATTTTACTCTTCTTTTCAGTACCATGGTTATATTTTCAGCTATAGTTATTTCTCTTCTGGTAATTAGCCACAGCTAGAATTGAATTTGGAATTTTTCAAATTCCAGACCCAGTTAGCTTTGTATTCGCGTCAACTACTCATGATCATCCGATTCATGTCTGGGATGCTACTACTGGACAGGTCAGATTTGTTAAGTTTAGATTAGAGCTTTCAAGAACTCTGAGGAGACTTTATGGGAGCCATATATTGTTTCGGGATACAGTGAAGTTGTAGTCCTCGAGCTTATCACACATCTTAGACATGCTTTGCAGCAACTCTGCTGTCTGCATGACCCCTCGCTTCTCCTTACAATCTTCTACGTGCAGCTTCGTTTTTAATTGCCTTGAAAAAAAAACCAGGAAATTTCATTGACTGATACACTTGACATTGCAGCTATGTTGCACATACATGGTTTATGATGCCGTGGATGAAATTACAGCTGCATTTTGAATTGCATTAAATCCTGCGGGAAGCAAGTAAGGTTAACATTCATTCGAGACTCTTAAATTCCCTCATGTCAATAGTCCACTCTAATTCCTCTAGAAATTTTCTTTTAGAATCCTTACATTACTTTACCTACTAGTGTCGAAAGAAATCAGTATTCGGTGATATAGATTGTGCACTGATACCCAAATTTGGGTATGTTGGTGTTTGGTTGCTTAGTGGTTGCGGTTATCCTAAATGATTTAATTTGCAGTTATCCTCTGTTCATGTGTAGGATCTTTGCTGAATATAACAAAACCATAAGTGTGTTTGATGTACATCTCCCTGGTAGAGATTTTGAGATGCACTCAGCACTTCAACGAAACAAAGAAGGTCAAACAGGTGCATTATTAAGTTTGTCCCAGTTTAGCTATTACTTGAGAATTGTTTAACAAGTTAAATAGAAGAGGATCTCAAAAACTAAAGCTGAGAAGAACTGAGCGTTGCATGCATCTTGAAAGGATTACATTTGATCGTAACGCTGATTTGTTCTATTTATTTTGCCATGGGGCTTATGTCCTATGCTTGTAAAGGGAGCTAGCAGATCTCCTAAATGCCCTGGATTTCCATGTTTATTGTACAATGATTCAAGATAATATAGAGATCACAAGATAAAAGGGAAGAATTGAGTATCTCACCCTCTTTGCTTTTGTGCAGGTATTACATCTGCCATTGCTTTTTCTCCAGCTGCTGGCAACAGGTTCATACAGCCAGAGGATTGCAATCTACTGAGAAGATAACGTGGAACTCTTATCCATCTTACGTGGCCAGCAAGGTGGGGTCATCCATGTAAGTGCCAGATGATTGGATTTCCTTATGTGATGGTTATTTGTCAAGAAATTTTAGGTAATCATATTGCAATTCCAGGTGTTTTGTTTCTGAAAGATGGAAACTACTCCTTATACTGGAGGGCGAAAGGTAGAATGCTCTAAACCTTCTCTTTTTCTTTTCTTGGCAATATGTTTAATGACACTTTACCAATCTCCCTCTCCCTCTCTCTCCCAATGGCATGTGATGTAAACATTTTATCTGGACATTTCCAGAGTTTTTGTGATTGATTGATCAGAAGAATAGCTGGAACAATTACCTTGTGACGTTGAGTGATTGAATTCTTTGTTGCCTCTAAGATGTGCAAATTTGTTCTATCTGCTACTGTTAGTGAATATCATGGAAAGGCATCCCTTTTTCATGTCTTAGACTTGCTTGAATGTTCTTTGGTTTTTATACAGGGTAATAGGATTTAAGTTGTCCTCTTTGGCATATGCAAAGTCTATCAGATTGGATAGTATAGAGCCAGATATAAAATACAATAAGAAAGGACAAGAGAGAGACAGCGCAGGGGAGGGGGTGCAGGAAGAGAGAGAGAGAGAGAGAGTGAGAGAGAGTGCGTGATTCTGCCCTGTTCTTCCAGGCAGAGTGACCTAAGAAGCAACACGGCGCTTGCTAATATGGGATGTGGGTTAATTGGTGAAGCCAGATAAGATAGGAGAACATATCTAATTCTTATATCTAGTCACTCTCCAATTAGAATGCACAAATATTTTCGAATCAATTTTGTCTTTATCCTGTGATCAAACACAGTCTAAGTTCTTAATTTGTGCGAAAACGACTGTAGTGTTTTGGGATGGACTTAACATTCGGGAATCGTGGGTAAGCATGTCTGTCTCTGACAATGTCTCCTCTTAAATTTCTTGTAGGACCCTTTTATTATGTGCTGGAATGTTTGCAATGCTGTTGATGTTGTCTACAAGTGAGTGTTGTTTTCTAGTGCTAGCAAAGCACCTCTTTCCATCTAACCGAAAAACATATTTTTGCTGAAATTTAGGGTCATTAGATGAGAAAGTGGAATATTTCCTGGTGATATGCCTTTCCTAAGGCAAAGTTTTTTTCTCTCAAGTGACTTTTTTTGTCCCTCAATCGTTTGTATAGGTTGTATTGATCATGTGAAGACACCAACCAGGAGATATACTTTGATGTTGGGCCTCTAGGTCGACATCTTGGTACAGGCGGTAAGGTATCATGCTGGTTTTATATTTACAGTGAACTATTTCATCAATTGTCTACTCTTTCTAACAGTCTTTGCCCTCAGGATGGTCTTGTTCATATATATGATCTTCAAACTGGCCAGTGGATTTCAGGCTTTCAGGCTGCATTAGGTCTGATACTTTGTAATTCAAGGGTTTCCGGTCCCCTTATGGGCATTGTGTTTTGTTGTTTTTAATTTGCCTGATGATGAATATTTCCTTGTCTTCCGTGATAGTGCAGAGACAGTAAATGGTTTCTCTTTTCACCCGTTTCTACCACTGGCTGCTTCTTCTTCGGGGCACTGAAGACTTGAAGTTGCTGAGGGCGATGATGGAGTATTTCATTTGAGGGGTATCATGGACGTCCACCTTTTGCTGTTAAAGCTTTACAGCATATTTCACTTCGCCTTTGAATGACTTGCTGATTGTGCCATTTCAATCAAAGTATTGGGTTCTAGAAGATCCTCCATCGGGTTTTTTCTTGTTCTCATTCTTTAATATTTTTTCAAAGTCCCACTGGAGGATCTTCTAGGGCCCAAGCAGCTTTGCCATTTTCATGGCGAAAAGATATCCCCTGTTTTCCAAGTTCTTCAGCAAGCTAAGATTATGCCATCTTGAATTTTTTGTTGCTAGTTTGAGCAGCCATAGTCTGTTCTACTTTTCTTTGATGATCACCTCAACAATTTACTATTGCCATTGGTTTACATTATATTCTCTTGTCTTTTTGCAGGTGATTAGAACAGCCTCTGAATCTGGAGCTTGGCTTTTGATTCTGCAGCTAGTAGCATGGATGATGAAAATGGTGGTGCTGATCTTGAGGCCGCGCCCCATGAAAAGTGGCAACAGTATTCTTGAGAATTCTTAAAAAATTTGTGTCTATCTATATTATAAATTTCATGGATCGAAAATGTTCGATGATTGATGACCAGGCAAATCCATTAGCTGCGGTGATCTAGCAATGTTGAACTCACGCTTTTTGTAACAAGCTATGCTGACTTGCGCGTAGCTTTGGGAAGTTGCACAAAGTAGAGTTTGAGTTTGTCTCGGTCGCAGTTTAAGTGGCTGTAACTAATGTATGATGAAGGATGATCAGATAATAATCTTTTTGGGTAACTGTGAGATCAAATCTGATGGCGGAGGGGCGCTGCATGTGTCTGCCTCTCGAGTCGCCGTTCTTGTATACACTGCCGCAGTTCGTGTATTGCTTGAGTTGGTTGGTACACCTGGAAGTCAGATTGTGCCCTTTTTCGTCAGGTAATACTAACAGGTGGCCTTGTCTTGAGTTCTTGTGAATCAACGATGCGGAATTGTCAGGGGAAGCCCTGTTTTATAGTCCCTCGTGTTGGATTTCTGCAAGGGCGTGAAGAACATTAAGATAGATTCGACGAGTATGAAAGAGTTGGTAGTCTTCCACCCCGGGTTCTTTAACACGCAGAAACTTTGGGCCCCGCATTTGCTGTTGCTGCAGGGTATCGGGGTATTGGCCTCATGATTCTGTGTTCAGACTTGAGACGTATCTTCTTTGGTAGAAGCCATGTTGGATTTTGTTGTCTGGTGGCAAGAGGATGTGCTGCAACTTGTTAAAGGAACTTTTTGAGCAGCTGCTCGGAGTTCCTATTATCACCATCGGCAGTCGGTGTTTGCAGGTATGAGCTCAGTATATTTTTGCCCTTCATAAGACATGCTCGTGTTGAATGGTGTCCGTGAGTAGCACCATTTAATGCTGTATGTTGGCCCGGTTGAGTGACCTCAGTTCTCTGTGGCATTGTAGTCTTCCATCAAGAGGAATCGTTGTGAACTCGTGTGTAGCTAGTTATTGGCAGATAGGATGATTCGTAACTTTGTGTTCAAAGTTTCTACATAAGAGATTACTGTGAACCTTGGAGCTTCTTCCCTCTGTTTAATTTTTGATAAATGGATTGCTCAATTTCTGCCAATGAATGCCACTAGGTATTGCTAATCATTGTGGATGCTACTCACCGCAACATTCTTAGATGCCTCGGTTTTCATAAGAAAAATGCATGAAGAGATTATCGGAAAGGTTTCTTGAAATTTCATTCTTTCAATTTATAGAGAAAATGTAATTATCTGCAAATATAAAAATGAGTAATGGAACTAGTCATCGTAGGTTGACAGAACTGGTTCATGCTTTCTCATCACATTAGGTTGTTTTCAATTATCATCTTACAAAGTATTCTCACAATATTTTACGATGGCAAAGGATGGATTAACTTGAAAGCTCCAGTCAACAATGAGGTTCTCTATCTCATGTGATCAACTATTGGAATTTTCGGAGCCTTCAAACATCACAAGTTCTACATGAGAAGCATATGTAAATAGTCTCAATTATTAAAGAGATTTACTTGTTAATTTTTACTTGTAGTATCCTTATCGGTCTTCTCATGGTGGGATATAAGGTCAAAGGATATTGTATTTGGATGGACTGTAGTTTTGTTATTATATATTCATGTTAAACATGAAAACTAGTATTAATCAGATTTTCTATGTTGCTTGTTCAATGTGCTTAGATTCTGCCCCTTTTGGAGATGGAAGAATTGCCATCCCCATTGTAAAAATGTCGGAATCTGATAATACATGCACCCGTTAGTCAATGGGACCTTCCTGGGATCACATACATGCTATGAAGTTCACAATGCCTGGAAAGATTAGTCATATACCTCACCTCCCTCCCCCCATTGAAGGTTTGTTCCTCTGCTATGATATTTTCAGTTCGCTTCTTTTGCTGACTTATTCTATGCATGAATGTTAAACAGTTTGTTAAAACTTTGGAAGCTCATAAAGATGATCATTCTCGAACTCTTATTTGGTCCAGCAATCGAAATTGGCTCATGGCTGTCAGTCTACTCAACATTCGTGCAGGACAAGATTAAGCTGTTTGAGTTCCTGTCTTAAAGTAAGTGCAGTGTTGTACTGGAGGTTCTTTTGCTGCCATGTAGAGTTAAGATGTTGAGCTAAGAGTTTAGCGATGAGCACTTAGAAAGAGAACATGTTTAGAGAAGATGTGTAGACGAGTTTAAGAGCTTAAATTGATGGAGAGTCGTTAAAAATAACTAGCATTTGCAATGGACAAATGGAAGTTGTTTGTTTGAAATTTTAGTGAGCCAATAATTTTTTTATTTCCCACGATCCACATCTAATGTGAAATTAGTTTCTTAAATGGGGTATCCACATGCAGTTTGAGTTTGATGAAGAATCTGAATAACGTTTTAATTTCGATGAAGAAAATCTTTTGTGCTCACGGAAGGGGAACTTTGATTTGAGTTTGATGAAGAATCTGAATAACGTTTTAATTTCGATGAAGAAAATCTTTTGTGCTCACAGAAGGGGAACTTTGAATGTTTGGAGAAACATCTCAAGAGAGTTGAGGTCACCGGCTTTGAAGATGATTTGGAGTCAAAACATCTGCTCGCCCTGATTAAGTTTCTTTTTGGGATGCACTTGTGCTGAAGAAGTTGATTAACAAGGTTGATTTGTTCCTACGATATGGACAAAAACGTCTTCAACCCACCGGTCTGTCAAAACTACATGCTATGAGCCGAAATGTGCTCAGCTGTCGAAAAGCTTCCATAAATGCTGAGGTTATCTTTGATTATTTTTTTCGAATAGGTGTCGTCATAAAAGCATAAGAAAATCCGGGTTTCTTGTTGATCTCATGGCGAGGGTATGTTGTCCGGGGCACTACGCTGCTCATTCTTGTTCACGCTCTTTTAACGGCAAAATTATATGAAGTATGACAATATAAGATTTTTAACGTGAATCTATTATGAACTTGTTTCAAGTTTTCCCTTTAGCTGTAAATATGAACCTCTCAAGGAAGGATGTTAATCTTAATTAAATATAACTACAAATTTGAAATTCAGTGTCCAACAGATGCTGCCAACAACTAAACAAGGAATGCACAAAAATGAGAAAAACTACTACTTTCAATTCACTTAGAGAGAAGAAATTGAAACCCATGAACAGTGAGAATTTTGCCCCTTTGTCTAGGCTTTTGCTTTCTTTTCAGAGTCCATTGGAGAGAAAAAGAACTCATGACGCCGTCTGGAACATGGAAATTAGTGAAGTAGAAAGCACTTAAAAGAAAGACACAGCATGCACGAGATCATTTAGAATGGGAGAGAGCAAATCTTGGTTTAATGGATTCTAAGCAGAGTTCTTGATCTCTAGTGAGTTACAATTATATACCCGCCTCAGTTCTCTTTAAATGGCACATATTCTTCAGAGACTGAACAAGCTGATAAGCCCTTGGGGCCGTCTCTTCGTTATACTCTTCACAGGTTCCTGCAATCAATCAAATCAACACAACCACTCGTTTGCTTCATAAACCACCATCAAGACATATGCTCAGCCAGAGACAAATCCCAAAAGAACTTATGCATGAAGAATTCAAACCTTGTTGAGTCAGTTTCGTCACGTGCAAAGGTATCATGATGTCCTGGGTCTGAACTGTGTGAGACAATGCCCACTGGAAAGCTCTCTTAGCTTCGATGATCGAATCCTCCACGATCGTAATCCGGTGCCCAGGTTTCTCCCCATTCCTGGGCTTCTCTTCCTCCACACTGCCACCACCCAGATTTTCCGTTTGTGGATCAGGTTTGATGGAATTCGGTTCCAGCTTTGATTGTATGGGAGACAAGCGGACTCTTACATAAGGCTTGATGCTGTTGATCCTGGCAATCTTTTGCCTGTCCTCCCCATTTTTCCTCAAGTGCAAATGTTCAGGTGAGACACATATAACAGGAAGATGCTGAAGCTAAACCTGTACAAATGCTGTGCTGATTTCTAGAGGTTGGTCACGGTCAACTTTCACAATCTTGCTCTGCTTTTATTTTCTTCTCCTCCCCCTTTTCTTCTCTGAACTCTTGGGCAATCTAGTCATGTTGGTTGCTTTAGAATTTATCTTCTGTAGGGCCAGGCCCTCTTAGATCAGCAATCCCAGCACAAAATGGCTTTTTTCTTTTGGAAGCTTATTATAATCTTGGGTGGTCAAGTATATACTTGATTTTCTCTTCGGTCTTTCCATTACTCTGTTCAGAGGACAATACCCTTCTTGCGTTTGCATTGTAAGTTTTTTTTTTGGGACAATGGCGGTGCTTGCTGATTTTTCTGTTCCTTCTTATGTTTATTCGTTAGCGAGATGTTGTGCTGTTGGTGGTACTTTAATTGCTTTGTCTCATGGTCAGACTAGAGTATGGGGGCGACGACAGTGCAAATGCATGTTTGTTTGATGTTGATCAAGGTACAGGTCCTCATGGCATTTTGTGGTCATGTAGAATGTGTATTCATTTCAGTGTATTTCAGTAGCTTGAAAAGATGTTAGTCTTAGGACTGCTGAGACTATTTGCTTAGAAATATCTATAACCAAACATTTGCAAATTGAGATAATGGGGTGTTTATGTCTCATGTAGTTCTCTTTGGTTGCAGATTCCTTTACAGCGAATCTTGTTGTGACGGAAGAGGAATCGGTTTATGAATTCTGTTGATAACCATACATGTCTGCTACAGGTTGTCTCGTTAAATTTTCTCTTTTTCCACTTTATCATGGTTATATTTTGAGCTGTAGTTATTTCTCTTAAGGTTACTAGCCACAGCTAAAATTGAAAATGGGAACTTTTCAAATTTCAGACCCGGTTAGCTGTGTATTTGCATCAACTACTTGTGATCATCCAATTCATGTCTGGGATGCTACTACTGGATAGGTCTGAATTGTGAAGTTGAGCTTAGAGGTTTCATGTACTCTAGGGAGACTTTATGGAAGCCAGATAATCGTTTAGGGTTACATTGAAGTTGTGGACCCCGAACTTATAACACATCTTAGACATGCTTTGTAGCAACTCTGTTATCTGCAAACCTCTTAGCTTCTCTTTTAAAATCTTCTTTGTGCAAACCCATTTTGAATTGTGTTGAAAAAGATAGGAAATTTTATTGACTCATCCACTTGACATTACGGCTTCGTTGCACATACAGGGCTTATGATGCTGTGGATGAAATTAGAGCTACATTTTCAATTGCATTTAATCCTGCGGGGAACAAGTAAGTGTTAACATTCAATTTTGAAGATTCTTAAATTCCCTCATGTCAATGGTCCACTCTGATTCCCCTCAAACTTTTCTGCTAGAATCCTTACATTATTTTACCTTCTATTTTTAAAAGAAGTCAGCATTTGGTGATGTCGCTTATGCTCTGCTACCTGAATTTCGGAACGTCAGTGTTTGGTTGCTTAGTGGTTTTTGCAGTTATCATGAATGATTTAGTTTGCTGGAGCTATTCTCTTTACATAGGGTTTATAGCATTTTAAGTCTATTAAAGTTTCAACCTACATCCTCTGCTTATGTTTAGGATTTTTGCTTGCTATAACAGATCCATAAGAGCGTTTCACTTACATCGCCCTGGTAGGGATTTTGAGAAGCACTCAACCCTTGAAGGAAACAAAGAAGGTCAAATAGGTGCGTTGTTGTGCTTGTCCCGTTTTAGCTATTTCTGGATATTTGTCTATCAACTTAAATAAAAGAGGATTTCAAAAACTAGAATGGAGAAGAATTGAGTATTTCAACTTCAAAGGATTACTTTGGATTGAAAGGCTGTCTTGTTCTATTTATTTTTGCCACGGGGCTGATGTACCATGCATGTAAAGGGAAATAGCAGATCTCCAAAATGCCCTGGATTTCCTTGTTTATTGCATAATGATTCTAGATAATATTTAGATCACAAGATAAGCGGGGAGAATTGAGTATCCCACTCTCTATTGCTTTTGTGCAGGTATCATATCTGCCCTCGCTTTCTCTCGAGCTCATACCAGAATGCTGGCGACTGGTTCCTACAGCCAGACTATTGCAATTTACACAGATGATAACTTGGAACTCTTACACATCTTACGTGGTCAGCAAGAGAAGATGGGGTTACCCATAATAAAATTGCAATTCCGGGTGTTATTTTTGAAAGATGGAAACTACTTGTATACTTGAGGAGGAAAGGAAGAATGCTCTAAATCTTCTCTTTTCCTTTTCTTGGCAATATGTGTAATGACTCTCTACCATTCTCTCTCTCTCTCTCTCTCTCTCTCTCTCTCTCTCTCTCTCTCTCTCTCTCACATGCAATGCCATGCGATGTAAACGTTTTATCTGGACATTTCCAAGGTTTTTGTTATTAATTAATCGGGAAAAGTGCCAAAAAAGTCATAAACCTTTTGGATTTGTGCCGATTTAGTTCTAAACCTTTTTTTGGTGCCGATTTAGTCCTAAACCTTTTTACGTTGTGTCAATTCAGTCATTTCCGGCCAATTTTGACCGGATTTTGCTGACTGGATGCCGGCCGGCTGACGTGACCTGATCGGCACTAACATGTACAATTTTTAATACTATTTTAATATTTTAAATTTTTTTCTCTTTTTATTTTTATTCTTTTCTTTTTTCTTTTTCTTTTTTTCTGCTCATCTTCTTCCTCCAACCGGTCGTCGGAGCTCGGCGACTGGCCACCTCGCCAGTGGCCGCGAGGGCGGCCTCGCACCGGGCAGGCGGGGCCGCCCTCGAGGCCTGGGCGACGAGGGCGAGCCCCACCGGCTCCTCCTTGTGCCTGAGCTGGTGAGGTCGAGCCTCGCCGGCCGTGGGCAAGGCTTGACCCTCGCCCACGGCCAGCGAGGGCGAGCCCCACCAGCTCCTCCTCGCGTCGGATCTGGCGAGGTCGAGCCTCACCGGCCTTGGACGAGGCTCGACCTCGCCAGATTCGGCGAGGGCGAGCCTCGCCCGCCCGACGCGAGGCCGCCCTCGGGGCCTGGGCGGCGAGGCTCGCCCTCGCCGAATCTGGCAAGGGTCGAGCCTCGCCCACGGCCGGCGAGGGCAAGCCTTGCCAGCTCCTCCTCGCGGTTGTGGGCGAGGCTCGACCCTCGCCAGATCCGGCGAGGGCGAGCCTCGCCCGCCCGGCGCAAGGCCGCCCTCGGGCCACTGGCGAGGTGGCCGGCGAGGTCTCGACCTCGCCGGGCATCACCTCTGGCCGGTCGCCGAGCTCCGGCGACCGGCTGGAGGAAGAAGATGAGCAGAAAAAAGAAAAAAAGAAAAAGAAAAAAGAAAAAAATTCAAAAATATTAAAATACTATTAAAAATTGTACACCTCAGCGCCGAGCAGGCCGCGTCAACCGATCGGCATCCAGTCAACAAAATCCGGTCAAAATTGGCCAGAAATGACTGAATTGGCACAACGTAAAAAGGTTTAGGACTAAATCGGCACCAAAAAAAAGTTTAGGACTAAATCGGCACAAAACCAAAAGGTTTAGGACTTTTTTTTGCACTTTTCCCATAATTAATCAGATAAAAGTTGGAACAATTACCTTGTGATTATGAGTGACTGAATTTGTTGTAGCCTCTAAAATATGTAAATTTGTTCCATCTGCTACTGATAGTGATTATTATGGGAAGATATGCTTTTTTCATATCTTAGACTTACTTTTGAATGTTCTTCGGTTTTTATACAGGGTAGTAGGAGTTCAGGCGTCCTATTTGGCATATGCAAAGTCTATTGAGATTGGATACACCCGAATATAGAGCTAGATATAAAATACAACAAGAAAAGACGAGATACACGTGGAAAGCTTTTCTCTTCGGTGGAAGGGCATGGCTTTGGGTTTAAATTGCGGGCGGCGATTGTGGCAGAAAAGGATGAGAGAGAAAGAAGAGGAGAGAGGGAGAGAGAGGGATAGAGAGCATGATCCAGCCCTCTTCTATGCAGACACTGTGACCTAACAAGTAACAAGGCACTCACTAACATGGTATGTGTGTTAATTGGTGAAGCCGGATAAGATAGGAGAACATATCTAATTGTTATATCCAGTCTCTCTCCAAATAGAATGCTCGAATATTTTCATATCAATTCTGTCTTTATTCTATGATCAAACACAGTCTATGTTCTCAATTTCTGAGTAAACCATTGTGTTTTGGGATGGACTTGGCAAACAGGAATCATGGTGAACGTGCATTATTTTAGGCATGTCTCTGACAATGTGTCTTCTTAAATTTCTATGTAGGACACTTTTATTGTGTGCTGGGATGTTTGCAACGCTGTTGATGTTGTCTACAAGTGAGTAATGTTTTCTAGTGATAGCCAAGCTCCTCTTTCCATCCAACTAACAAACATATTTTCCCGAATTGATGGGTCATTAGATGAGAAAGTAGAATATTTCCTACTGCGAATATGCCTTTCCCTAAGGCGTAGTTTGTTTCTCTCGAGTAGTCGCTTTTGCTATCATTATTTGTTTTTCAAACCATTGAAGTGACTTTTTTTGTTCCTCTATTGTTTGTATAGGTTGTACTGATCATCTGAAGATACCAACCAGCGGATATACTTTGATGTTGAACCTCTAGGTTGACATCTTGGTCCAGGCGGTCAGGTATAAAGCGGGATTTTACATTTATGGTGATCTATTTTGTCAATTGTCCACTCTAACAGTCTTTGCCTTCGGGATGGTCTAGTTCATATATATGATCTTCAAACTGCCCACTGGATTTCAGGCTTTCAGGCTGCCTTAGGTCTGATACTGTAATTCAAGGGTTTCGTGTTCACTTATGCGTTTTGTGTTTAGTCGTATTAGATTTGCCTGATAATGAACATTTCCTCGTGTTCCATGATGATGCCGATACAGTAAATGGTTTCTCTCTTCACCCGATTTTGCCAGTGGCTGCTTCTCCGTGGCACCAAAGATTTGAAGTTCCTGAGGATGATGATGCAGTTTGTCACTTACGGGGTGTCATAGACGTTCCTCTTTTGCTGTTAAAGCTTTACAGCATATTTCACTTTGCCTTGTTGAATGAGTTGGTGCTTGTGCTAATTCAATCGAAATATTGGGCTCTAGGAGATCCTGCATAGGGTTTTTTTCTTGTTCGGTTCTTTTCCAAAGTGCTACTGGAGGGTCTTCTGGGGACCAATCTTTGCAACTTTCATGGCAAAAGGATATCCTTTTTTTTCCCCAAGTTCTTCGGCAAGCTAAGATTAGGCCATCTTGAAGTTTTTGTTGCGAGTTTCAACAGCCAGAGTCTATTCTGCGTTCCTTTGATGATGCACTTGGATCGAATTGTTGCACGTTCGGTTACACAGATTAGAGTAGACATCTCTCGTGAGCCATCTATGCATGCCATTGGTTTACGTTGTATTATCGTCTTTTGCAGGTGATGAGAACTATCTCTCAATCTGGAGCTTCGCTTTTGATTACGCAGCTAACAGTGTGAAAGCTTTCATTATGTAATTGCACAAAGACATAATCGCAGCAAGTAATACGCTCTCTGGCTTAACAGATGTTTCCTTGTGACAACATAACCAATAGAAATGGTCTTTGTTAAGGAATTGTCAACTTGCTCTCTTTGGCAGATAGCCTCTGAACTGCAACACTGGTTTCTTTCTCAGAGCCTTTAGTGGAGAGTAAATGGGATTCGAGAATCAGGAAGAAAGTTTTGCCTCCGTACCACAGAATTTGCATAGCCGAATTGGTCATCTGGTTCCTTTAATGGAGCAATTTTATTGCCACTTTTCAGTTGTCGCAGAGAAAAGGTACTCTATGTAAAGGTACTCTATGTAAAGGCGTTTAATGGGCGAGCTAGGAGAGTGGAGAAGTATGAAATTTATCGTTTGCTTTTTCTCCTTTCCTGTCTTTTCTGTTCTTCCTTATCATATCGAATTTAGTTTGACCTCAATATGAGATGTTTATCTTTAGTGACATATCATTGAAGTCCAAATGCAATGAGTTTATTAGTCGTCTTACACACACAACGGCATGCTTAACAAGTTTAAGATATTAATTCCTTTTACATGCACAAAAATATAACCAAACGTTTTATTTACACATCTAAAATGTATTTAAGCATGTGATATCCACCAGCATAAATATTAAGTTGTTCAATTAAACCAGTCTACGATTGTGATAAAAGCATTGAAAGGCTCAATCCGTGACCACCTGTGTACTTTGCGCGTTTAAACATGTTCCCCTTCCCCTTCATGACACAATATTGATTAAGTTTCAACCAAGCACGCTTACTTTGATGCCAATGTAAATGCTAATCATGTCAAAAGCTGCCGGCCTCAGTTTGGAGTGATGCGACTACAAAGTATGGTCGGAGGTTGAGAGGGCTCCGTGGCAAGTGCGGAGATATGCGTGATAAAGTCAATGGTGGAAAGAGAATTGGGAACATATGAAATTGGGGATATTTTTATCTTACTATGTTGTCGAACTTGCATCTATATTTTACATTGAGAGAAAGAAATGTTGAGTGGATTACTTATTGCATAGCATAAATTTTGTCAATTACTTAAGTTTAATTTTGATTCTCCCAATTTATTTTAACAATTGGGATCATCTACGCTTAGATGGGTCATAAAACGTTGTTATGATGAATTTTTAAAAAACAAAAGAAAAAAAGGAAAAAAAGATAATAATTTAAAATAGAACTATATAAATAAAAAGGGCCAAGTGACATTCATTGTTCTTTGCCTTTGTCTTGCTCAGCTCACAAGTCCTCGGCTGATAATAATTTAAAATAAAACTACATAATTTTGTTGAGTATTGACCATATAGGTCGGTCATGGAGCAAAGTTATGAAGAAGATTAAAAAAGAAAAGAAAAAAATATAATATTTTTAAATAAAACGATATAAAGTAAAGGGGCCGCACCGCTCACCGAGAGAAGAAGCCCTAGAATTTCAATTTTCTTGGCAAAACCCTCCGAGCGCCGGAGGATAGGATTGTCAGGACCGAATCGAAAATAGAACCAAATTGAAAAATTCGATTCTTTCAGTCCGGTTTGATTTTCGATTCGATTTCTATAAAAAGTTAATATTTTTTTATTGGTTCGGTTTTTAATAATTAATCGAACCGAACTGAACCACAAACCGGTGAATTCGGTTTTTCTCTCCCGACTCCCGTCTCCTCTCCTCTCGTGTCTCGTCTTGGTCGGTTGGAGGTGCAATGGCGACGGCGACGGCGACGGCGACCCTCCGTTCCCATGTCTCCCCTCGCCCTCTTTCTTTGGTAAAGCTGCGTTTTTGGCCCTTTTTCTCGGTGCCCAGAAGCTCCGAGGGGGAAGAAAGTCGGCTCCGCTCTTCTGGGTTTTGGCTTTTGGTCGAGTCTTGGGGGCTTCGATGGTGGATGTGGTTCGACTGTCTTCATTGCGTTTCTCTTCTTCTCCTTCTTCTTCGTCTCTGACGCCGTCCTCTTCGCGCCAGCGTGGTGCCCTCTGCCCTCCTCCTCATAAGCTCCACAGGTGGTCCGATGCTTCTGCCAATTGCTCCCACGGTGGTGGCGTTGCGGGTCTTGGTTTCGGAACCCGAAAGCGATTTGCCTCTTTGAAGGTGCGATCTTTCCCTTTTCTCTTTCTGGGGAAATTCTCTCTTCTTGGAGTAAGTTATCTTGTGAGGGCTCATTTGAATGAGCTGTTTGTTGTGACGATATCTGTTTTGCACATTACCCTGGCAAGATCATGTTTCGGTTTGAATCGGATTGGTTTCTTTTTTTAGTGTTTTGGGGGACTGTTCTCTTGTGTATGATTGTCGGAGTCTGTAGCATTACATGGACTTAATGACTGACCAGCATTAATTTGGAGCAGGAAGGGCTTGTTAGGAAATGAATTAGTAGAAAGATCTCATCTTGGTTAGGATTCTCAGTGTATATCCCATATGTTGGGTCTTGCTCAATCATCCTGTACTTTGGTTGGAAATTTGGTTGCTCTGGATGGTCAAAGAAAACCAAGAAATTCCAGTAATGCATTGTCCACAGGTGCTCTGGTTTCGGTCAGTTTGTACATTGATCCTTTGAAGTGGAACAATCAGGTGATTTCCCATTTAGTGGTATCCTGAACCAATAAGAGAGAACAGCAACAGCTTAGAGCCAAAAAAATGTTTTGGAGGCTTGCTGATCATGCGTTCTGCATTCTTACATACACGGGACCTTAACAATGGAATGCGAGAATAGCTTTTGCATCACTTGGTCGTGGTTCTTACTGTTAAAAGAAGTGATATTTGAACTGAGTGACCAGATCTGTTGCTTTGTGGTGATAATTCCATAATGAGCAGAGAATATGAATTGCTTCTTTGGCACAAGAATGTTTTGATGGTGTCATGGGAACTTTGTTTGTCAGAATAAACACGGTGAGTCCTGTTGATATTGGACCTGTCACTTCACTCCTGAATATTTCAACTGCACTTCATATAATTATAGAATCCACGCTCCACATCAGCTGCAACTGGCTTGAAGAAATGCAAAACTTCTTTATTGTGAACTGAATCTTGTTACACGGTTTAGTGCTTTTCAGTACTTGTATAAGCAGTTGGGTGGAGAATTTTCATTGATGACTGGTAGGAACTCTATGCAATGATTTCAAATATAATCCTTTTTTTCCTCTTTACTTTTGGCAATGTATGAGATGCTTTTATATCTGATCTGATGAGTGTGACTGCTGTTTAACAAGTCATCTGCTCGTGAAGCTTGAAGTTGTTGGGCGTTGTTTGCTTCAATTGATATAGTCATATGACGAAATTGTTTCCAAAGTTAGTTTATAGAGCTCAAAAAGGAAAAGAGTGGTTCTTTTACAAAATACTTGGGGGATTGCTTGGAGATTTCATTAAAAAAAAAAAACCGAAAACCAAAACCGAAAACCGAAAAACCGAAAAACCGAAAAACCGAACCGAACCGTTGGCACCCCTACTTCCATTACTACTCCCTCCCTCTCTTAGGTGCGCTATGCTTGTTGAACTATTCAAAGTTCGAGATGAAACGTGGCTAGACAGTTGGCGACCATCCACTGACCAAAAAAAAAAAAAAGGAAGAAAAAAAGAAAGAAGGAAAATGTCAGAAAAATTATTAAAAAATTGTAAAAATTATCCACATCAGCGAATTTTTTTATCAAAATTAGTTGGATGGATTGCATTGACAAATTCTCAAAAAAATTAGAATAAAATTGATTAAATTAAAAAGTTTAGGACTAAATTGATACTATCACAATAAGTTAAGGCCTTTCTCGGTAATTTCCCCTAATATTGTGTGTTGAACCTCTAATAGTGTCTCATTTGGCTTGAAAGGATGTCAAGCACTTTGAATAGCTAAAACTCACCTTCACTTAGGCGATGCCAAGTGGATATTGACAAGACATTTTTACCACTAAGTAGATATGAAAAGATGTAATAAGCAAACAACAACATGTTTATATATGCATTTTCATCAATAGTTGACTGGATATTATATTAGAAAAGAAAATTGGTTGGTTCAACTTATATGTGAGAAATTGAGGCACTTAATAACAAAAACTGACAGCAATAAAAATTATAAGAGATATGCAGGATTAGGAAAAAAATCAATAACACTTTTACATGATATCAGAACCATTTATTCCAGATTTTTTTTTATAAGATCGAGAACTATGCTCAGGGCGGTCTATGTTCACTAACCACATTAATGTTTTAGTTTTTTCTATAGGACACAATGGTGTAACCGCTTTGGCATTGCCAGCACAGTCACAATATCCCAATTTTGGAAATGCCATGGAGGTTTCAAATGATAAAAGTGCCCATCTTGCTGCACAACAGCACATACCTATAGACCGTTGGAATGTTCCGATTTCTCCAGAAGAAAATGGTATTGCTACGGTCGAATTGCTAGTACAGTCCCATGGTATTAATTTACAATGTGCAAACGATTGATTCTTTGAGCTAAATGGAGTATACAATAATTAAAAATGTTCTCCCCACTATATCCCCAATGCCTAAGAATCAAGCTTCCAATCTAGTAGTATACCTCCTCTATCTGAAGGCTATCAAGTGGTGGAAGATGTACATCAACCATTTCAGATGATGGTTTGAAGAACTGGCTGGCTGGTGTGTTTAGTCAAAACCCACCGTATGACAAAGGTTTTGTTAGAGGTACAAAGCAAAGGTGTTAATGGCTAGCTCAAGATAAAGGCAATGATGCAGTGGGGTTTCTTCATTAGGAAGATAAGTGTCAGAATTGTGCAATTAGATGAACCACTGATTGTAGTTCAAGCTTGATTTGAATTTTCTTACTATCAATTAGGTAAGATGATTCTCTGTTTATTGTATGATGAAATCGATGGTACATTTCCTTATATGAGGGCATATTAAGTACTTATCTGTGTTTGACCTCATCATCATTGATAAAGTTACTTGTTTATTTATAGAACAACTTTGTTACCTTATGAAGTGACTAATTTTCTTATCAAAGAGTATCTGTCTACTTCAGATCTTTTAACATCTTTCTTCAGAAGTGCTGCGATTTTTCACATGTAAAGAATGCAACGTATACAATTCAAGGAGTGTACTTGGATTCTGCGCTCATTATGCATCGGAATTGCAACCATGCCCATCGCCCTATGTATTAAGTCATGGCAGTTTGTTGCTTATCCACATACAATAGAGCTACTTTTCGGAACACACTGTTAAGACATGATATTCTCCAATTCATTCGGACGGTTGCTGAGATGATAGCAGAAGTAAATTTTAAAATGGTCCACAACAGCTATAAGTAGAAGGCTTAGCCGAAGGTGTCTGGTGCGATAGACACAAGTTGTCTTCTCCGACAGTCCTATCAATAGTAAAGCTTCTCCCTTAGTCGTACCTGTTCTCCTGGTCTTCTCTTCTTATTTTCTCGGTCCTCGAAGCTTTTTTTTTTTTTTTTGGTAAAAGTAAGAATTATATTGACTTTAACCAAACTATACAAAAGGGGATTCCCGGCACCAGCAACATACACTCAAAATGACAAATAATCAGAGCGAGTGGATGGGTGCCAAGAAAGAAACAAAAAGAGGCCAAAACAGTGGCAACAAACAGCAAAAGCAGCAAGAACCAGCCAACACGGCGGCACGAACCAGCCAAAAAACAGCAACAAGTCAGCCAACCAGCGGCACCACAAAAGAAAGGAGAAAGGAGACCAGGCAGCATCCGGCAGCAACCCTCAGCAACCTTCGAAGACTGAACTGGCCCCAACTTCGCATCTTCCTGCCAAACGCAAACGCTACCGGTCCTCGAAGCTTTTAACTGCAATTTCTCCAAAACGAGCTTGTGTAAAACGACTCCCGGAATTTCAAGTTTACAAGGGATTTGCACTGGCAGTGAACCTGATAACAATCATTTATTTTGTTGGTAATGTTATGTTCCCATCTTATAATTAATGTTAAATGTCACTATTTCTGCACTTGCATTGGGAAGAATACATTGAACACGTAAAGACTTGGAAGGGCTACAAATAAAGGAGGATTTAATTTTAGAGTAAATTCAACTAAGGTTCACATAAAGGTATCATCACAACAAATAATAAACCAAAGAAAAGAAGTATCACAAATGCACATGTTACATTCATACGTACTTTCTCCTGGAGATTGGCAATAATTTCAAGAGAAACAATAATACAATTAAACAATTTTAGATTCTTGAATGTACATCATTGAATTAAAAGACCCCTTGATGCTCTTTATTAAGGATACCAAGTCCATTAATGATATTGTATACAAAATCTCATGATCTAAACCTACCATCTATTTGAGGACTCCAAATATCTGAGATTGGAATATAGCCTATGTTCTTTATTATCACCTTGAAACCATATATCTGGCTAGTCAAATGTAGACTTCGTTAGTCAAGTACACTGCCCGAACCATTCAACCCAAAGTATAGATAATTCAAAACAAACATTTGGTTCTCTTACACATGAAAATAATGAATATGTATAGATGAAGCAAAAGCTTGGCACTATCGAGCACGTCTCAGAGCTTACATCAATGCCATGAAGACAGTTACCACTGGATAGAAGCCATGGCTCAGCATCTTTCGGTCAATTCTATCTAACTCAATAGATAAATAGTTACCTTTTACTCCATCTTTCTCTTTGACAAATGCCTGCCTAGCAGAAAAGGCACATGGCAAGTATAGATTAAGACTCTCCAAGAAGGGTGGAGTTGAAGAGCTTCAGTCAGAAAGCCCACATGCATTGCTTCTCACACAGTGTCTGCAGCTTCAAGTATTAGAGGTCCACCAACAGGAGCAACACCAGCATAACCACCACAAATTCTTGAACAGACAACCATTATGAATCAGAGATTTCTTCTTCATCCTCATCCAGTATGTAGACCAGGGCCTACGTTCTCATGGCTAAAACACAAGCCACGCCTGTACTTGCCGTCGCCAAAAGAAACATTGACTTGATTTCTGTCCAGTGTTCCTTGAATATATGGCCATAACTAATGTGATGTTTAGATACCTTTGTTGGGTAAAAGTATAAATGCAACACCTGCATTATGCTAAAACACGGGCGAGAAGCAAGCCTTATGTGCCTAAATAGGCTATGTCATGCATGTAAACCAGGAATGCTCAACAGTATCTTGCTATCATGATAGTATCGATCATCATGAACTTGTAAATAGTGGTTCTCAGTCAGTAACTCAGACTGCTATGCACCTACCATAAGAGAATGATTATTCTTTATGTATTTGTCTGGCGACTATAGATTCACCCTTTTCACACTTTGTCCTCTCAATTGATTTGAAATTTAGGGGTAAACCTAATATTTCAGTATTTTACTTCTTCAACCGAAAAAATATTTTCTTTGGAGCATACTTTTGCACTTCTTCAATCTGTAGGAACAAACACGAAGTGGTCCATTAAAGGCGCACAATGTACCTATGCCAGTCACATTTACACTCTAAGAGTAGGTTCTAAGTGGAAATGTAGTAAGGAGCATGGACAGGATTAATTCAATTCCAACACCCAGCCAACGAGATAAATTTGTTACTGACACTGGTTGGAACACTTGTTAATTACAAGAAGTTGGAGTTCCAAACCCAAAGCCAACTCCAACACTTCTCCTTCAATTTTTTTTAGGGTCCAAAATTGGTCCAGACTTTTTGATAGGTTTGCTAGGTACTAGTTGACAAGGACACCTGGTTATTGGTTAAACAGGGTTAATACCACCAGTTCTTGAGCAATACTATTTCTGCTGGGAAATTTAACTGGACAGGCCTGGTTCCCCATCCAACCAGAAGCACTTCCTAAAATTTTGAAAAGAACAGGAGTCAACAGAAAAGCAGAATATGCTAGGTTTTTCCTTTTGCCATCAATTTCTTAAATTGTGAATTGACATGATCAGAATATAACTCAGGATACCATGAGTAAGAAATCAATATGCAAGCTTCGAATCCATGAGTTACCTTCAATTGGTACAACTCTCAGTTATTTGTAAAAGTGGTTCCTGCAATATGCACAAATGGAAGGTCACTGCCTGCAAGATCATCATTCTAGCATCTCCCAAGCCTTCACAAATATCATTCATCTTATTTAGCAACATAGCACTTTGATCTTCCTGTTTACAACAGAATGTATTAGCCACATTTGCAAATTTGGGCTTTAAAACTGAGCTTTTACCTCAAATAGAGCCAAATCCACAAAACAATGACCAGGAGGGATGCACAACAAGATCCTTCCAAAGGTCTTCCCTGCTTCACATTCATTCGTCACTGCCCTCACTACCGCTATACAATTTGTTACATCTACAAAAGAATTGTCAAGTATTTGGAAGGAAATAAAATCTGAAGCAAATTCAAAGTCATCCTGCAGAGCCAGACAGAGAATGATTAGCATGAAAAAGCATTTGTACTGTGCACATGTGGATCTCTGGATAATATATGTAGTTTCAGATTAAAGGTATATATGTCATTCTAAGCACCCCTTATCATTCTTATCCAAAAATAGTTCAACTTCATGTCTAAAATTTAGTAATTTAGTATCACTAAAGACATGATACCACACATGATGAGAGAAAGGCAAGATATTACAATGGTTGCAAACAGAAGATATCTAGAAAGGTAGAGAAATCACAAGAAAGATTGTAACCGGCATACCGGCTTCACGACTTATGAGAGCACCCTTATGAATTGCTCAACCTTTACACGCAGCATTCCAGCATTTTCTACTGCATTATCCACCAGTGTCTCATCCAAACCAATACCTAGGTAATGAGAACACCATCTTGAAAGACCCCTGAGCTCACCCATTCTAAAGCCAATAATTTCTACAGCAGGCTGCTAAGTAAATAACAATATTTGAGTATCTTAACCCCATATGTCAAATATCATCTCTTATTGAGAAAACTGACACACACTCATGAGGGATAAAAATAGCATTTATCTGCTGAACCATCAAAGTTAAAAGTTTACAAAAGAAAATGTTTTACACAGTAAATGGTCAATACAAGCCATCTTCATCTTCTGCACACTGTGTTTGAACTAAACGACATACTCTAAAGTCTGACAATTAAAATTTATGCTGGAAAATTCATTAAAGAAATGGAGCCTAGTCTGCTATCCAATTCATGCAAGCAGGATAGAAGTTTGGAATGTTCATGCGAATTTTCAAGTCCTGCCCAAAGTGGCTGTGAGAGAGGGGGGGGGGGCATTTATATGATAGTTGTGAGCTGTAAGCACAATATTGATAGGAAATGCTAGTGTGTTCAAGGAGACAGCCCCTAGCCCTTCTGCTGTTAGCTTGGGTAAGGTTAACTTCTTTACAATATTCAAATATCAAACCGCATCTCTATCCAACAGCTTTGAGAAGGGTAACTTCTTTACAACTTTCAAATATCAAACCGCATCTCTAGAGGAGGTACTTGATTCACCTCCTTGCTACCAATTTACCTCTCCAACTATCAAATGTTCACACTTCAATCTAAAGCAAAGTCCCAGCTTACAAAAGAGCATTTAAACAGTAAGCCACATCTTTATTTCATAGCTTAATCTTTTTATCACTTGTCAATTTTACCACAAAATTCTACAGCGTCGTGAATGCACATTTTGAATAAACAAAAGGAGAAAGCAGCCCTAAAGCATTGATTGGCAGTACCATGGAGTTAAAGAGAGTTCATACGCCTTGGCAAGAAAGAAATAAGCAGGCTTTTAAAAATGAGGAAAGCTCTATAGGTGCTGTAAAAGATATTTGGTTTACCACCTTATTTTTTTCACATTGTGGTGCCAGTTCTTTGGACACCAAGTCTTTTTTTTTTTTTAAATTTTTTTAAGGTAAACATGAGCTTATACGTGGTAATTAGTAAATAGGAGGCATCCCCTTGGTGCTTTTTAATAGACTTACTGATCAAAAAGTAAAACAGAAGAGTATAACCTTAAAATACGTAACTAGAAACATCATTTCTCATTTAGTAGTAATCAAGAAAAATATGCAGCATGCACATGAGAGTCATAGTACCCAGGAGAAGCACAAGATCTGATCTAATTAACAACAGCCCTATAATGTGCATGTACATGTGTGCACACCTGTGTAAGCACACGATCACATGCATGTGCACGCCGAAGCACATGTTCACAACACACAAAAAAGCCCATAGAGATGGAGAGAGATCTGGCAGGGGAATAAACTAGCAATATATTTTCTCTAAATAACAAAGGATTTTGTTGAGAGAAAAAGTTCCAATACATCAATATATAAGATAACAAAACAAAATAAAAACAAACAAAAATGAAGCATTAGAAGTACAGAATCAGAACATGATTCTGAAAGCCGGTTAAAAGGTACCAACACGAAAGCAACCAAAGATTCCAAACCCTACATTTTGTTGCTTTCTTTCCTAAGGCATCCCATGAGACAAAGGTGCGGCACTTAAGAACTTCTTAGAAATTGATCCCTCTAATTAGGCATGCCAACAGTTAAGAAACTGGATGGCATGTTTTGGCAAGAACCAAACCACCTTAGACAAGCCAAAGATTTGATGTAAAAGCTTGGAAGCAAAGTCAGAAAGAAGAAAGAGATGATCAACATTTTCCTTTAAAAGTTTTCACACAACTCCATTCTATGAAAAGTCAAACTCCGTTTCCTGAGATTCTCAATTGTAAGAATCTCATTCCAATTTGGTGTGCATTTATTACGAAACTTACACTCCCAAGTAATAGAATTTGATTCTCACATATTGGCGTTGTATGTGTAAGCATTTGGGTGAAATGTCAAGGAACAAGGAAGCTTTGGTTGCAGATTGTTATCATTTAAACAACGAAATGATCATTTGCGACATTGACTTTGTGGGCCAAGCCCAAGATTAGAGTTTGAAGCTTTTGCCTGCCTTCTTTTGTGTCTTGCATAATTCAAAGATTTCTGATGCTTTTAAGGATGCTTTTGCCTGTAACAAGGGAAGAGATGGAATCTTTTCTGTAAAGTCTTACTACAAGCTGCTCGATAGGGAGATTTGTGAATAGAGCATATTTTCACTAGAAATCGATTTGGAAAGTGAGGATTCCAATAGAGTTTCTCTTTTTGCTTGGGAAGCAACCTGGGAACAAATCCTTACTTTAGAAATGAGGCAAAGAACTGGTTAATAGGTGTCTCCTCAGTAAGAGGAGACAGTGCATGCGGCATCTCCTCCTTCATTTTGTTCTTGGACAAGAATGGTTTGGACAGTTTCCTATGCATACACCATGTTATCTTGGGTTATCAGACGTTTTATTGAGCAAGAACTTTGGGCATGGTAGGGCATTCATTTACAGCACAACAATTAGGATTAACTCAATTCCCCTGTGTCTTTTGTCTGATTTGGAAGGAGTGGAACAAGATAGCTTCCAATGGAGAGAAATCTTCCATTCTATTTTATTGAAATTTGGCTTAAAGTCACACACTTTTGGTGTAGTGCAAACTTGCATATAGATGTAAATGCCTTGGTTGATTAGTCAGTGATTTATCTGGTATTTGAGCCACCTTTCGGTTTTGGGAGTTGATTTGTATATGGCTTTAGTTTTTTGGGCTCCTTTTGTATATGGGTTGCACCCCCTTGGTGCCCTACAGGTGAACTATATAATCTATAAAAAGAAACTTAACACTTTCCTAAGGATTTTAAGTTATTTAAATTACCCTTTGTTCCAACACATGTTATCTCATCATATAGTTTCAAGTACCAACATCAAAATCTCACATATGATTTTGTGCTAATCGGCAAAACCATCAGCCACATGGGCAAAAACACTCTATTAACTCACAGTTGTAATTCCTTTTGCGAGTAAGATCATTGTGATAAAAGGGTGTCACTACTACTGAAAGTCAAGATCAAAAAAGTTCAAGAGAAACTTTGGATCCAAAGAGCTACCAACACACTACCAAAAAAGGAGCAATACTAGGGACTAAGAGAAGTATACAAAACTGATTTGAAGAAGAAAAATGCGAGTATAATGCATAAGAAGGTCACAAACAGCTAATGCGAATCTATCTGGCATGCAACTTAGTAAAAGCAATTTCAATACTAAGGCTTAACATACTCATCATTATTTTGCCAAAAAAGAGGTGGTACATCAAAAATCGTGATCTAAAGATATGCTGCAAAATAATAATATAAAATAATCAATTCTCACATCTAAATGCTAAACAAATGATTGCGAACAGAGGCTCTCATAACCGTTGTTAAGCATCACAGATTAGATCCATGTAGGCTCAATTCACTGTCATCCGAGCACCCACCAGTTAGTTTTCTGCTCATTTTCTTCAAATTTCTGAGTTTTTATTCTCATCCTTAGCTTGTTGACCTTAAACTAACACAGGAAAGAAGAGTTTCAGTTACTACATTGAGTTCAATGAGTGGAATTTGGTAATATAAACAAGTCTAACTTCCCCTAGGCTCTAATAGTAATATCAGTAGGTAAAAAGAGTTGAATATGATTCTCTGGTACAAAAATTGACTCTCGCAATTAAGAGGGGATATATGCTAAGATCGAAACGGGCAGTAAACTCTTTCCTTTAAAATTGAGAACATATCTCTACGCCTGCTAATTATAATGTGAATGTATAAACATTCTATATCTAAATCTCCATGTATAGTACACTTAAAGCTCAAACTTGGATCAAGTTCAAGTTTCAAACCAATGATTAATGACCAACAATTTTCATTATACGTATATAGGAGAGATTCCCAACTTGTTGAATCAGACTCAAATCAGATTTTACTTTGCCCTTTCCATCCACTTAATGTTGGCAATTCATATCATTGCATATGATATGTTCATACGAAGAATCAACATCAGGATGTTCCGAAGAATATGGCATGTCTCCAGATGTGCAAAGCATAATTTACTGTAACAAATTCCTATCTCTGTCTAATCACCTCCAAGACTGTTCTCTGAGATGCACAAAACTTAATTATTTGGGAAAAAAGGCCAAATGCAAAGATAATAACCCACACCTGCAGATGATTGAGGACAACCAGCTGAAGTTCTTTTCCAGCACCACAAACAGTTTTTGGTACAGACTGCATACCCTATCATTGAACAAACTAGCAGACTAAGATTATAAAAGCCAACCAAAAAAGCCAGAGTCCTATAGCATCATCATAGCTTCAAAAATCAGCCATACCACTTCACCCAAAGAATTAACAAGAAACTGATGGACTGCAGGTCTGGTCCTAGCACCACCAAGAAGACTAAAAAATTCCTCCTGAGAAGAAGAATCAAGACCTAGATAAGAAGACGAAAACACTTAAATGAAGAAATTTGAAACGCCATCTACTGCTTTGTGTTAACCGTACCACTTGCCATAGTCAGTAACAATGTCTGACAGGAAATCAAACTTCTCATGAAATATGTTAATGGCATCAGCCCACTGCTCATGCATGACTGATAATGATGTCCGGATGATATGAAGTAAATCTTCAATGTTCAAAGCCTGTTGAGCAACTTGATGAAGTTTATTATTTTTCTGCAGACTTAAAAAGGAGGCATTAAGATTCTCAAAAGTTCGTTCTGATTTTGATTTGAGAATTAAAACAGGCCAGAAAATGTGTTTGGTAACACTCCAAAAGCACTTGATGAATAAAAGGAAAACTATTCTCAAAATCAAACTCACAAACTTAAGATGACTTTTTAGTATTCTCATTCCAAATGCAAACATGGAGATTTGGAATAACTAAGCCTGTTTTTTGAATGTGATGTAAGCCGATCATATTCTCACAATTTCCATTGCTAATGACATATATCATATTCACTAAACAAATATTTTGTTAAAAAAACATCGAAAACAATTTCTATGAAAATGGAAACTAAAGGCGTTTTCTAAAACTAAGCAGGCCTTCAACAGTTGAGAACAAAAGTGACGCGTGAATCATGCAACGATGTTTAAAATTTTGCAACAAATTTGCCTCGCAACTTTCAACATCTGAACTTAACAGATTGCTAGAGGCTTTTTACTGAAAGATAGTATGAAAATTACAGGTTGGCTTCAAAGCATGAGGCATCGTGTTGTTCAGCTTATGGGGACTCTCGAAAGTCAACTCAAGCATTAAAAATTATCAGCAGGAAAGTTCTTCCATCATGTAAATTTCAAAGTTATTTCTAAGAAAACTGCCCCAAAATTGCTCTACTTTAACTTTTTATTTCTTTTTGAAGGATGATGATAATATCCTGAGTTAACAAGCGTTTTACTTTCCTTATGACCATACAAAGTTAGATACCACCAAAACAAATATCAGTGCACATGAACAACCTTAATATAATCGTAACATCAAGTACAATCACCACCACATAAACTAGAACGTAATCTAGATTTCCACGCTTATCACCCTCTTTCACTCTTGGTTTTCCCTGTAAAAGACCAACTCCTCAGTTCGAAATCATCTTCTCATATAAGACTTCCAAGCACTTGTCACGCCCCGAACCTCGAGCACGAGCACATCCCACTGCGGTCGATAGAAATGCGACTTCCCAGGACACGTCGCCGACCCATTCTTTTTAATTACACATGCGGAAGCGGATAAATAATCCCCAGACAAAACTCAATTGGGATAGAAAAGCAAGATCACATTTTCAAAACCAACCACATACTTTTTATACATATCAAACCAGTTCATTTACAAGACTAGGCTATTTACAAAAGATCTATAGAAGATCAATCCTCAAAAACTAAGCTGTCCTAAGATCAGCTAGACAGGTCCATTCGCCAGCTCTTCAGTCGAGATCGGCGAAGTCAAAAATCCTCTCAGTGACCCTCACTAGTCTACCAAAAAGCTCCGGAGGATCCGCCATCTAGGGACCTGAAATATTATCCCACAACCGGGATGAGACAATGTCTCAGCGAGTCCTACCCTCTAAACTCGATTAGGAAGAAAATAAGCCCCAAGGTGCTCTAGCCACACAAAGAGGATTGAGGACTTACCTCGCCTCAGTCCATTCCTGCACATCAGTACATTTCATAATTCAACCAAATCCGATCATTCACAATGATTCAAATCAATCATATTATCTATCTTTCCATACTGTCTATCAAACCAGTCGTTAATACGACAAATGCTCTCCAAAGCTGTAATATATAGACGGTTGCTCGCTCAAGCTGTATAGATAGATAGCTCACCAAAGCTGTAACTGATATAATAGCTCGCCAAAGCTGTAACTGTTATAATAGCTCGCCAAAGCTGTAACTGATATAATAGCTCTCAAAAGCTGATAATTCAATAATAAACTAATCCATACTTCAAATAAATCAATCAATAAATCCCATCGATTAAAACTAGCCATACAAACCAATCACGGTGCTAGAAGCTAACACCGGGTATTTTCAAGTTAAATACCAAAACTTTTCCAATTTTATTCAATTCCTCACTTAGGAATAATTAACCATAATCATCATTTCCACTCAATTTCTCAATTTAACATATAATTAGCACAAACCGACCACACTACTGCGATCAGTGCGAAATTCTAACGACCGGCCATCCCGGCATAATTTTTGAAATTATTAAATAATTAAATTTAATTCCGAAAATTAAATAATTAAATATTATATTATAATAATATAATTTAATAAAATAATATTTATAAAATTCGAAATAATTATTTAATTAAAATAATTAATTAGGGCTTAAACAAGATTACACTAATTTAAACATACAATTAGCCCTAATTAAACATCCATTAAACTAATCATACAACTAAGCTAATTTACATTAAAATAATATAATCTAACCACCTAAACCTAATTAGACTAATCTAAACACCCCTTAAGCATGATTAACTTGCTAAGCGAGGTTTAGAGGATAAACCCACCGGTTTTGCGCGCCGGTGAGTTCACGGCGATCATGACACCAAGGCAGTCGATAAACCCCATAGCGGCAACACTAACGGAGGCCGGGAAGACACTGAAAATGGGCCTCGAAGTCTGGAACTTCTTGCTGTCTTCTGCTTCTGATCTGGACTGAACTGCAGAGAAGAAACCAGCAACTTCAACGGCGAAAACGGGCTGATCGGAGCTCCGGCAAGCGGGTGGTTGGCAACCAGCGGCTCCCGGGGGTCAAGGGGATCTTGCTGGAGGTTGGGATGGCAAAGAAAGGGTCGGAAAGGGGCGAAACAGCAAGAAAACGCGAAACAGGCGGAGCAGGGCAGAACCAGGCGGTCCGGCGAGCGGCAGATTCTCACTGGATTTCGGGACGACCGGAGAATCGCTCCGGAAAGCGGCGAGGTGGTCCGGTGCGGGCTGGATGTCGTCTTCACGGTGATGGGTGGCTCGTTCGCTGATTCAACCGGGAAGTTAACTTTTTACTCGGATCTTTGGCGAAAGGTCGGCTGGTGGAGAAACTGGAACGAGGGGAAAACAGAGGAGGAAATGGGGTCCGATGGGCATGCGACGGTGGAGGGCTGATGCTGCTCGGTTCCTCTGGTTTTTGCTGAGCTTCTCTCCTTCAACAACAATGGAGAAAGCCTTAGAGAAGAAGCTGCTTAAGAGTGGGGGTCTCCTTGGGCTCTCTAGAGCTCAACACTTGCCATCTTCTCATTGGCTTTGCCCCCACCATGACACCACATGACCTCAGCCACTCTCTCTCCTCCAATCTTCCTCTACAAGCTTGGCAATAGGTGCAAAATGTGGTGTGCCATGGGAGCTACGAATTTTGGACATTCCCCCATTCAATCCATTCAATTCTCTCTTAAGTCCAATCAATTGAAGCTCAATTGAAGCTCAAATAAATCGGTCCATGTGTCCTCGGCCTTCTCATGACATTTCCCCGTCAAATGATCCAACTCGCATCCTGAAGATTCGATTCAAAACAGCCCTCTGACAATCCCGAACAAAAACGGCCTTACTTTGCTTTTCCGCCAAAATCTCGGTTTGTAGAAAAATCTTCTGAATATGAGTCGACGTTCCTAAAATGAATTGTGACATGCCAGAACCTTCAATTTCTGAATCCGGGTTTAAAATCATGGTTAATTTCAATCTGGCGCGATTTGAGCGAGTCCTAATCTATCGGGTAGCTTTTAGGAAATTTTCAGTGCAATTGACCCGTGGTTGATTATTTTCAAGCCACGACATAATCTTCGACACATTAGCGACTCTCGATTGTCGTGAAAATCTCGAGGTTTCAAATACGGACACAAGGTACCCAAAACGACAGAATAATTAGTTCAGTGCCGGTCGACGAGGATATTGAAATCAGGTGGAATCACCCACACTCTAATTACATATCTCAGTCGAATCGACCTATTACTGATCTCTGTTCGATTTTGACAGTGTCGTAATGATCCTTGCAGATTTATACGGTCGAGCAGTCGGTTCATGGTCAGATTCTCAAGCCTATTGCATTTAAATTCCTTAACGGCTTTACCTGATAGACTAATTATCTCGTGAGTGATCAGCTCGGAGAATTGAACTATAAGCGCGTCGATGAAAAGTCCGTTTCATTTAATTGAAAACAGAATCAGAAATTTGGGATGTCACAGCACTTCACACACTAAATAGAACAAAGAAAGAGCTTTCTCGATTTGAAGCAATTACCAGGAGAGACGGCCGACCGACCGCCTTCGAAGTCATCCGTGACCATGGCCAGCAAACCCTTCTCCGGATTCCACTCCACGATCTCCAGAAAGAACGGCCAAATGGGGATCGGAAACTAAGAAGCCAAAGCGAGCCGTCGGAACTGAAGCTGAAACGGAAGCGCGCGCCGTTGGAACAGAGCTAGAACAGAGCTGGTACGCTCCGTCTGATAATCGGAGGAAGGGGGCGGGAGCGGATCTTTTTCTTTTTCTTTTTTTTGAAGAAATTGAAAATCGAAATGTCCTTTTCGTTTTCCCTCTCTTGCTTCTTTTAAGGACGTGTTTAACGTTGGAATATGAATCTTTTGAATTTTTATTTCTTGACAAAAAATCTTGTGAATTAATAGGTTAATTTTCACAATTACAGCCCAATGCAAAACAGAGGAAACCCTCATTCGACTCTATTCCTCTATCGATTTCGTTTCATTTTCCTGTTTCATTTTTATATTCCGTACTTCTCATTTTCTTATGTCAAAGAGGTTGTAAGTTCTTTAAAATGCGCATGATTGTCTACTGGTCTATCGGCCAGTCTCGAAAAGCACCAGACTTTGTTATAATCTTCGTTTTTCTGGTGCAAGAAAATTTACAATGCTTGATACTGCAAAGATTGATCGAACCAATGGTCAGTCATCTTCGGAGAGTACCCAATGATTTGTTCTTTGAAATTCCTTACAAGAACAGTGGGAATCAAGGAGTTTCCTTTCACGTTTGTCTCCATTTTTGCTAAGCAAATGAATATTGATGAGACTGAAGCATATGCTACGAATACGTCACCTTATACCTCATGTTCATTCATTTTTTGCATTGCTTATACCTGGTTGAAACTTTTGATAATTGTTCTACAAATTATCCAGAACTAAAATTGCAAAAATTCTCAAAACGAACAAAAGGGCAAAAAAAAAGTTCCCGGCAGAACAGCACAGCAACCCGAAAAAAGAAAAGAAAAAGAAGATGAAAAAATGAAGGAGAAAAGCAGCTCATTGAAAAAAATCGTCAATTTTAGGCATTTCTTTTACGAAATGTTATTGCTTTTTACAAACTTCTCTTTTTGTTGCGAACAAGAATTTTGATCAAGTGGGTTCTACTGCTATAGACAAAAACGATGTGCTCTTGCACGCTAACGTGCGTCGTCACTAATTAAGAAAAAAGAAGAAGAGGAAAATCTATAAGTTAAAGCACCAATCGAGTGGTCTGCCCAATTGTGTTTTGATCTGCGGACTACATGTAGCTCGCATGTACGCTTGTGCGTTGAGATCATATGAGGTTCCCGATAGATCAAATCACTGCAATTTTTTTTTTTATCTATTGGTAAGTGTTATACATCTCTATAGCTCTAGATTTTCGATCGAACAAATAAAGCCTAGATCCATTCCAGAATAGTGATCTATATTGAATTGCCAACTAAAATCATTCACGGAAAAAGCAAATGATTTGAAATAATTTTTTTCAAATTATATTTGCTTATCCGGTTATAAAAATGAATGAACACGAGACATCCTTGTCGAGCACGAAAACATTTGGATAATTGAGACATATTTCATTGGTCGATTATTTCAAATAATATAAGTAATTATTTTTAGAAGGATATTTTTCAAATCATTTATCTTTTCGTGGAACAAAAGGAGCCTTATTTCACATAATCTATAAATAATGTCATATATGGTATGATGTGTTCAAGTTTGTCCAAGAAACAATATTGTTTAATTTGGGCCCACATGTTCAATGGTAATCTCGTCGCACACCCCAACAAAACAAAATGCCCTAACGGGAGGACTCATGGGACATCGCATCAATGCGAATGTGGTGGTGGATTCAGTTGTTGAAATTGTAATTTGGAAAAAAACAATGTGATTATTCTCATTTACTTTTGAATTTTAAAAAATATGCTAATTAATTATTCAAATCAGCATCTCACAAAAGCGCACATTCACGCATGCTTAACATGTCGAAACGATAGGCCAAGCCCGAAAATATGGCCAAGCCATTTGCCATCACCACCCAACTTCCAGCTCACTAAGTCATTTGCCATCATTCGCCCAAAATCCAACCCCTTTTCATGCACCTTTTTTTTTCCACAATTTGTGATGATTACGTATCAAACTTCAATGTACATGATCATTCTCTAGTCAAGTGGCCAATGTCATTCATGTCTATTTTTATCCTCATGACACTTTTGGATGGATCACTAAGTCTTGTTACCAATAAATGTGCAGGCCATATTTGATCTGGCCATTCTTCATATCTGCAATGCAGAGGAATTCTGCCCAAAGCAAAACTTCATGTGTTTGGCTCGGCATCTGAAGAGCATGGAGATCATTGGTTCATAGCTTGTTCCTTCAATGGTGACAGATGTAAGCTCACCATGCCAATGCTGCTTTTACCAAGAGACGCACTCCTACTAGAGAAGATGGTCATTAACATCAAGACCAATGGAAGACGTCAATTGAAATCTCTCAAATCTTTGCCACAGCTGGTTCTGCTCTAGATGCGATCTTACCAGTAAAGTCTTGCTGCAAACTGCCCAATAGGGAGGAAGTGGGTGGACAAGAATGGTTTGGACAGTTTCCTATGCTTGCACCAAATTATCTTTGGGTTATTGGAGCTTTTATGGAGCAAGAAACTTAGTATTCTTGCCATTGGCATGCTTTTAAAGAAAGAAAAAAGACAACCCAAAAGCTCAACATTGAACTAAATGAGCTACATCAATTTTCATAACAAATTTTTTCCTATCAATCATGTTCAAAATTTGGGAAGTAAGGCAAACATCATAACAGTACACATTATATCTGACAGGGATATTGGTAGCTTGACATGGGATTTCTTTGGGCTAGTAGATCATCTAAAGCTAGGGAATCTATATCTTTTTGGCAGCCTTCAATCCATTATCTCAATCTAGGAACGAATCTTATTGTTCGGCTTTGGAACCTCGAGGTGGAGTGTAACCATGAAAGCATACGTCAAGCAAGGATCACAAGTGTACAAGTATCTACAACTTATCTCAACAGAAACCACTCAAGGATTGGTTCAACAAGCACTCAACAACATGCTTTCCATATCAAGAAGGCAAAATGATGCATGCAACATTCAGATGTTTCTGGAGAAAATATAACTCCTCTCTAAATTTTTCCAGTGAGAATAGATTACAAAAACTACCAAGGCTAGGCATCTGATCCCAAGCTCTTATGAATTTGAATTACCAAAAGATAAAGTCATACGAGAACTTAACATACTTGGATGCAGCTCCGCCTATCCTCCTAGACCTTTTGCTTTCTCCAACTCCTCCCTCCATGTATACATGTATGCAGCATAGCTTGAGATATATCCTATTCACAAGTAAGTTAAATTCCCAACAACAAACTTGATTAATCAAAATGATGTGACACAATGCCCCTTTGTAATCAGAAGAAGATAAATTAACTTCAAGTAATACAAAATGTGCGAAACTTTCCAGACTAGACTCTACATTTTAACAATACAGAATGTGAGAAATCCTTGTAGGGAATGCTCAATCTGTACAAGAAGAGGAAGAAGAGGAGCCAGAAATAACATTATGCTCAATCAGGACAAGAAGAGGAAGAGCAGAGCCAAAAGTAATATTACATCGTGAGAGTCACTAACAGAAATTAAAGGAAAACTATATAGATGCCCGATGGCATTGAGATCGTATTTTGCAGGGGTTAAACCTGCCAAATCCAAGCGGGCATCAAGCATTTCTACATTGGACATAACTAGTCTATCTAGCATAAACGACATCCCCTCCAATTCAAGTTCTTTATCTTCATGAACACTTTGACTGGTGTACCAAAAAGGGCAAAAAGATGGCAATACGGGAGTAGGGTATACTTCCAGTTGGTCTAGATGATTGTCGGTTATGTTATGGAAATCTCCAAAGGCACCAATCTTGTCTAGAAGTTGATAGAAATCTATCGCACCTGTAAATTAAAATCCCTTCATTCAACTAGTATCAGCTTGGGATTCTTTAATTGCAACTATGTCATCTCCAAATTTTCCCTCCCATTACCATCATTCACTCTTCATTTTTGTGTAAAACACCAACTCCTTAGTTTGATGTCATGTTCTCATTTAGAATTCCAAGCACTTAACCTCTATATTCACCAACTCTCCATCAAATGCGATTTGAACTGGATTGGCAATTGAAGTGATTTATTTGGGGAAAAGGACCGTAGCACATTTAATGAAAAGCAAATGGGAATAAGGCCAACGTGCATGCAGAGTCAGAACTTGCAATTGGGCAAAGAAAATGGCACACCTTGTACCTCTGCCGCAAGTGATAAAACCTAAGCACATTCAAAAATTGAAAGGCAAAAGAATAAGATAATTTATTCTTCCTTCTAAATACAGTTTAAAAAACCCAGCAAGTTTATGCTTTGAGAACACTTTTGGTTCCCACCTATATGACAAATTGAGTACTAACTCTAGTCAACAACTGCTTCTTCAGTCTTTAAAAAATAGGACACAACAACTTTTCATTAATAATTTACTATGATCTTTGGAATGATAGTTATGCACTACTGAGCAGGAAAAAGAATGACCCTAAACCAGCTGCCTTTTCTTTGGTTTTTCAGTAGTTATTCTAAAGGCACGATGTGTATTTGCACTAGTGATCATCAGGCAGAGTAGCAAACGATGCAAACCAGATTCCTTGTGCTGAAGTTTGGAATGAATTTCCTTAACTCGAGGAAGAGGGAACAATGGATTATCCATAGGTATGAACCAAACGAGTTAAATTTGAAATCAAAAACAATCTGCTCACCTGAAGGCACCAACTACCAATCAAAAGCTTAGACGCATTCTGCAGCTTCTGAAGCAGTCCCTCAATTAGGTTGCAATACCCTCTGTAAGACTCGAACCGATTTTGAACAAAACAATCAGATGGCCTTCCAAAATCTTCGCCTCTCATAAAAAAGTTCGACTCTGCTTCAATCAAGGATTGAGACTTCCGTAACCAGCTGCCTCATCATACCAGAAAATCCTCCCGAACAGCAACAGAGGACTTGAAATCTCCAAGGGGAAACCCTCATCGAGAGCATACCAAAAGCAGCCATTGACTGCAATTTCCCTCAAAGTTCTCGAACAAACCTTGATGGTTCGCTTTAAACCGTAGCATCCTTCCAAACTAAGGTACTCGAGAACAGGGCTGCCATTCAACATCTCATGCATCACCTCCGAGTCACAGACGGACAGGGACCTAACATTAATCCAAGCGATACTTCTACTCAACGAGAAGCAACAGAGCCCTGAGTGCAGGTTCACCAAACGAAGAGCATCCTTAAAAGGAGCCCCGGTACCGCGAAATGGCCGGCCATCTCGTACGACCTCTTAGTCGCATCGACTGAGAGGTCCTCGACACGGCGGTCAACAGCAAAGTGAAGCCACGGACTGAGCTCAAGCGCGCAACGGTCGAAAAAATCGGCGTCGATGTAGAACTTCCTCACCTTGGGCGACGCCTAGAGGATCAAGACACCGTCCACGGACGGGGAGGCGTTCCGCCAGGGGAAGGAGAAGACGAGGTCCGGGGGCGGCGGTCCAAACGGATCGCCATCGCTTCGACAGAAACGCACGTGCGGATAATGCGTGCGAGGTCGAGGGACGAGAAGATGTGGTGGATCACCGAGTCGGGGGCAAGGTGGCTGGTGCGATCGGCATCGTCGCCTAGGGTTTCGCATCGACGGGAGGAGGCGGAGGAGGAGGAGGAGGAGGTCGGCGATCGCTTCGTCTTCGCCATGTGGGGATGGACGATCGAAGGGAGGAACCGGAAGGAGAGCCTCCTCCGATTGGAGGGTTCATTTCACTCGGACTTAAGTTTCTGGCTTCCCATGTAGAGACACGTGTCGCTCGATGGAGAGGCAAGGCAACTACTTTCCCGCGCCTTTTAATACGTCTACGAGCCCATGATGATGGGCCTCGCACGTCTTGAATTGCCGAGTACCGAACCTTAATTTGTTTAATCCGAGCTTGTCCGACATCGGAAAAAATCATCATTCATATAATAATCGAGTGTGAACAAGGTCGAGTAGGCGTACATAAGCGAGCTTGAGCCCGCGAAAGAAAATGTTTGCTTGATTCCGCTTGATTTTTTATATTACGCTCGGGGCCTCCACTTATATAGTGATAGATAGTGAAACTTTACAAATATCTATAAAAAAATAGATAAAATAAAAATTAATCATAACTAACTTTTATCAGATAATTTGTTTATCTTAAATTACATTCATGATCAAGTATGATATTTCATGAGCTTGAAAAATTGTCGATGAATGCTTCAACATCTTGAATTACATCGGCTTGAATGCAAGAAATGACAACCCAAGCAATTCATAAATCTCACCACTCTGATGGACATGTTCTCTTATTTTCAAATTGGCTAACAAGAATGCAACTAGAGAAAACTTTCCTCGCCTCACCATCCTCCCAAATGCAAGGCTATTGGCATCCACATTGTGTGTCGCCATTTAGATGGCGACTCCATGATTCTACTAATTAAGGTTATTGAGCTTATGGCTTGAGTTCTAGCCAAATCGAATTTATGTCAGAGCCCAAAAATTAAAATAAGTTAGAGACGCGTTAGGAGGTATTGTGGGCCTTTGGTGGAGCTATGTGGAGAGGACTGGGAGACTGGCCGTGCCGCCTGCTAACCACATGATAGTCATTAGGTATTGGCCGAGCTCTTAGTAGGTCCCTTTAGATGCCTGAATAACTTGTATAGTCAATATCCGACATTTCGTTTGTTATGTGAAACAAAAAATGCTAACCAAATACGCTCTCCAATGCAAAACTTGGAAATTCGATCTTCATGAATATCGAATTTTTTAATTTGGGTGGAATAGGTTGATTTGTCCTTCCTATTGAAAAAATTAGAGGTATTCATAACATTTTGAAAGTGGAAAACAAATCAAATCAAAGCTGAGAATTGCAATTGCTTGGCTTCGGAAGATACCATGAAAAGAGGTCCAGGAAGATTCTACTAAGCAAAAATCCGAACATTGTTCGGTGCAGGTAAAGTGCAAATAGCATTGGTAAATATCAAAACTAGTTGACAACTAAATTTTGAATGATAACTTATTCGGTTGGTAGCATTTTGGTAAGTTACCAAAATTTTTCAGAAAATATCAACAATTATTAGAACCTTTTTTTTTAATATATATTACAATTGACATCCAAATAATCTCGATGGTTAAAGTTAGAAAAATTCAAGATTCAAGATCTCGATCATGGCAACACTCATTTCTTAACTTGAAAAAAGTTAGATTTGTATCAGTAGTACTTTAATTGTATATAGGTGTTAATTCAACATAAGCGTGTAGGAATAGGCGTTTAGATTTCAAGTTTTCATAGAAATGGCTTAAAATCCTTTTTTTTTTGGTCAAATCAAAGAATCTACCTTTGACTGAAAAAAAAATTATTTCAATAGTCTTTAATTTTTTTTAGACATTTTATTTAGAAATAGTGAAATTTAAGTACCTTCAATCCAATTAAAGAAATATCAATTTCAAAAATCAATTAACCGGTTAGAACACCATATTTGTTATCATGGAATTTGAGCTCACACCTTTCAAGATTGCGTCACATGGCGCAATTACACAAAACTCTGTTGGAGAATAAAATATGTTCTTTTCTCATCTTGTAAGGGGTCCTTTTTTTTCTTCTTCTTTTGGCTTCTTTTTATGTTCAAGAGGGAGGCGTCACAAGTTAAAAAAAAAAAAAGGGAGAAAAGAGAGAAAAATAAGGAGGATTGACTCTCCATGAGTGCTGTGTATACACCTTCACCGTCGCCCCATCACATCTGACCTCATCCTCGTCACCGCAAGCTGCATCCATTGTTCTTGGACTTCATTCTCTTGAGGAGTTGGAGCAATAGTCGACGCTACCCATTCCGACGATTGAAACCCACGCCATCACTTCGATGAGCCTCTTCATCGCTCCTCTCGACTCCATTAGTTGCCAAGCCAGTTGCCCTCGCTATTCCCGAGCCGCCCTTTCCTGCTCCACTATTGCTCCCTGCCTTCCCATCGTGAAAACCGAAGAGCCTAGATCTCATTCGAAGACTCCCTCACTGGTCGTTGTTCTGTTCGTAGATAGTTGTAAAGGTTCCAATCGCCGGTTGCAAGTGCCCATCGTAGCCTACTTACACCACTGATAAACTAGGCTTTCTTGCTGCCTTCAATGATGGTCATCGATGAGGAGCCACTCAAAACCTGACGGTCCGAGGGTTAATTTTTGAGCTTGAATATTCCGGTTGGTTTATCCAATTCTACCTCCACTTTTGTTACTTACTTTTTGTGGATGCAATGGCCAGCGCAATGGTTAGTCGATGGTAGGAGACGGTGGTTTGGTGAAGAGCGGGAATGAGTAACAGTGGTATAGGAGTACTTTTGAGCGTGAGATTTTGAATGTTTCCTCCTGGTTCGGGGAAGCTTTAGATAGCATGAAGATGCACCGTGAAAAGTCATTGAAGGTGGGAGTTCTGGGAATAGGGAGCCAAGCCTCGAAGATGAGATGAGGGGGTGAAAAGGCGAGAAAAGGCTAAAATGATGATGATGTGTCCGGTGGGGTGAGGCCCCACACGGGGATGAGGTGGCGTTGCGGAGGGCCGGTCTTTTCCTCCGTTCCCGTCATCCAACCCTCTCTTTTGCTAAATTAGTAATTGCTAATTGCAATGGGGATTTAAAAATTAGTTCCCTGGAATGTTCTAAATTCTCGAGGAGAGGATGGTATCCCTACTGCCGGATTGCCAATGCTGTTTCATGGTAACGATTTCCAGAATGCCATGTGGAGCGATACGATCCATTCTTCGAGCCAAACGGACTATACGGGGGGCGGGAGTGTCCTCGACTCTGAACCTCCCTGTGCCTCGACATCAAGCTTCCAGTCTTGGAGTCCACTTCCTCATCCTGAAGGCAATCCCATGATGGGAGATTCCCCAGCAATTTATTTAGATGACATTTTGGAATGTGATGACTTGTTAGAATCCCACGATACGATGATGATGGTTCTGTTAGAGGTACCAAGAACGGTGGTGTTAAGTCCAAAATTTAGCCCAATTCTCTTTCTTCCTCATATTTGCAACTTTTCTCTGCGAATTCTCAGACTCCGCTGGACCTCGCAAGCCTCCCTCCATTGAAGCTCCATCCTTCACAAGCTCACCATGGGTTTGCATTTCCAACTGACGCTTATGTGCCCTCCTCGCGTTTTGTTACAGCATATCTGGTGGCTGCATTTTCGGCTGCTAGTGGCGTGTGTTTCTGTTTCAGCTTCAGTTCGACAAACTGCTTTGGCTTCTCAGGTTCTGCTTTCGTTCGGCGTTCTTTTGTGATCTAATGGGTGGGTCGACTCGATTGTTCCGACTCGGTTTTATGAGGTTTTGGCTCGATTTCTTCCAAAAATTGGCAGGTGAAGATGACGGAGTGGAATCCAGAGAAGGATTTGCTAGCAATAGTCACGGAGGACTCGAATGTGGTCGCTTCTGCGCTTCATTTGGCGGAGGCTGTAAACAATCTCTCCTGAGTATAGCTAAGACTAGAGAACTTCTTTTATTTATTTATCTATTCATTCATTCAGTGTGTTGGTTTCTTCAACGATGGGCATTTGTGCTTCAGTATATTTGGTGTCTTTCCAATCGGACATATCATAAGCATCCCGTGTGTTGAAATCAAATATTTAGCAGTATGGTATATTGGATACAGCCGACGATTCATTCTTTCCTTGTTCTGGCTTCTCATTCAGCACTTTTTCTTAGTAAGTCAGTATTGCCTGGAAAGTAATGGGCTGATTAAGTAAACAATTATACCAGGAATGCTTGTGAAAGTTTCAGATGTTCATGCCATTTCCCAGGCTAGATTTCACACCCGTTGGTCACTTCAGAGATGACACCCTTCCAAATTGGATACAGAACAATTATCTTATTTTTGTTTGGCCTGAGGTTAGCCTGCCTTACCTACTTGCTCTACTCTAGGCTATTGGGTTTATGCTTTGTTCTATGAAGATTTCCAATCAATTCTCCAGGCTTGATTTTGATTCGTCCTTAATGTTGTACTAGGTAAGATGATTATCCATTTACTGATAGAATTCTTGGTATTCTTTTCTTAGATGAGGGCATATGAGTTACTCATCTGTGTTCGGTTATTCATTCGTGTATAGAACATTTTTGTTTAAAGGCCTTCTTAAACGAATAAACTTTTTCGTCAACTCTTTTAAATTTAGTTACTCTCTCTACTTTCTTAAATCAAGCTTTACTACATGAATAACACATTAGGAGTTAAATAAAAACATGCGAATCGTTTGCATTTATGGTAGTGAGAACTCTGGTTCCTTTGATTTGATGATCCTCTTTGATCAAAGATGTTATGTACGCATTTGGAATTTGGTATTATTGCCAAGAGATAATGATTTTAGGCTAGTATCGATTGATGTCTGTGAATGTGGATGCTCAAGGGCAGTGGATCTTCTGGTTTGGACCATCTGTGGGGCACTAGCAACTACAACATACCATTAGCACCTCCTTGATTTATAGATTTGTTGATCACATTTATAATTATGATTGCTATTGTTACTGTTCAATGATTAGTGGTGGATGTGTTTCCTTTTCTTTCATATTCTATCTCCCTGTGATCACGCGCGCTCCTGTCAAAACCCACCCGACAACCCCAATCAAGTCTAGTGTAGAGATTGGGGGAGACATAAACCCTACATCCAAGACTCCTAACGATGAGCAGATATTCAGCATAAAACTAGAATTGGACCAGGAACATCCGTGATCAGCACGAGGATGAACATTCCGCGCGTCTCTAAGGCAACGCACTTGGTGCTAACAGGATGAGCAAAAAGATGCTCGAACTATGTAATAATATTGATGAGGTTTTGAGTCGGCGTCCTTCTATTGTCGGATGAAACATTATGGTGTCTCGACTGAGGGCTGAATCGCGACTAATCCTGGCAAAAAGCCAGGGTGACAAGAGGGGGTGGGGGAAAGAGGTGAGGCGACAAGTGCTGCGTCGATCTACTTTGGGACTCAAAATTGAATCTAGCCAATAGGACGTCTAAGTAGACAGAGAAAATATGAGAAAATATTGGGTACAGCTGTCGTTCGGGTAAAATGTGAAAATGTTTAAGACTTAATTGATAGAATTGAAAGGTTCGGGATTAAATTAGCACAAATGCAATAGATTTAGGATTTTTTTTTTTTAATAACTTTCCCGTCAATGCCGTGGTTCATACTGGCATTCTGACCACTACATGTAAAACAGGTCAATCAAATGATGAAATTTGACTTACAGATCAATAATATCACACTAATTCAGCTCTTTTCCCCTCCTTACTCAGATCTTCCTATTGCTTAAAAATAACAAAAATTCAACGACGGTTATAGCGTATATAATATATGGTCATAAAATCCCATAGAGTTGCCTCCAGAAAATTTTGCAAGCTAGGCATTCAGAATACTACACATAAATTTACGATGTCATGATGCTTCACTTGTAATCAAATTACATTATCTAATTCTACGTTGAGTGGAGGTGTCAAAAATTGGCTTATGGGGAGCAAGATTTCTAGTACATCTGACTTTTACATTTAATTCCCAACTTTTGATAACGATCTATTTAGTAATAACAACTCAATTGATTAATAAATAATTGATAATACAAAAGAAAATCATGATATTCATGAAAATGTAATATTCAATCAAAACGTTATAAATTAGAAAGACCATATATATGTGAAAAATGAAAAAGCATTAACTTAGAATTTGATAAAAGGAAGCATCGATGGCTAAAAAAAATTTAGAAGAATGACTTCAGGATTAGGGCATGGGACGACTCAAATAGGTGTTCAACGGTTGGATTATCGTACTTCCAAATAATATTGAAATTACTAGGTATGTAGGATTATTGCCCTAGATCCCTCCTTGACTTTATCTTCTTTTAATCAATCTCATGAGATATATCATGATTTTAAGAAATATTGAATGTTTCTGTTACTTTTTTGAAATTACTAGAATATTGAATGTTATGAAACAATAGTTGTATGGATATCAAAAAAAATTCTAGTTGATTTGATTTGTTCAAATAAATATTGGTGGTATGAAATTCTGATTCGTAGCCTTTCAAAGGTTAGTGATATCATTGAAGAAAATAGACTCAAGAGATCAAAAATTGAAAAAAAAAAAATCTAATGTCTATCTGTTTTATGCAAAATGGACGAATTTCTTGCAAAATAACAACAACAACAACAATTATAATTGAGCACCTTTGGATGTTTCAAGGCTTTAAGTAATTTTTGGACCATTGAGTTTACTTACCGGGCCCATGGATCCAACATCGAGTATCAAAGGGCACTCACATAAATTTCGTCCGAAACGGGCTTCTTGGCCCAAGTGAGTTCAGCCGCTATTTCTGTGGGTGCAATTTCTGATAAAGGGCTGAAACTTGCATCGCATTGTTACTAAGAGGTAAAATTATTTCGTTATAATATTGGATCGGGTATTGGATGGATTTTCAAGTTGTTGTCATTTTGGATATGCATTGAAAATGATTATGTAGGTGAATTATTTCAAATCACTTATTGGTATGTCGGATATCATGTATCGATATTGAATTGATGCACATGATCAATCTATGCATTGAGAGATGATATATATATTTATTAATTGGTCCGATTTTGGGGCTCAGCCACAAGTGAAATGAAGTGTGGCCGTAGTGTTCCGATATGAGCAACTAGTCTGGTATCTTTATGCTGAGATATTTCAATGACGTATGATGTGCATGATTTAAATGTGGCGTTTTTGTTAATGTGGTGTGCCGCATAATTGACACAAAAAAATAATTTGCATCATTCACTACTCAATTTCATTGAAGTGGTGATTGTTACCTCTGCAATCATAACTTTGCTCACCCCTTTCGATACCATTTCAGATTGTGAGTAAAGATACTTGATTGAGTCGCATAGAGAGCAATCTGGAATGGCGTGTAGCTCTAATTAAGATTTTTTTCTTTTTCTTTTTGTGGGTCAAAATAATTTAGATCGCTTGAGTAAGGGCTATCATGAAGCTCTCATTTGGATTAATTTACGACACTCTGAACTTTGTTAGTATATTCATTCGGTGAAAGGTAGCTATTATCGGTTGAAGGTTTTGTCCTTAATTTATAGGGAATATTCGGTCATTCCCTAAATTCTAAGTTTGGATTTGGAGCCCGGCAGTAGGTGACATTCGCGCGCACACATTTATTGCGGGATGGAAAAATGGTCAACGTTGAAAAGTCGACCAAAGAAAAAAAAAATAAAGCAATAGCATAACAACCATTCTGTTCTAGAAATAGTTTCTAGAACAGAAATAGATTTTTCTATTTCTATTTCTAGAAGAGTTTCTAAGGGTGCGTTTGTTTGCGTTTCTGTTTAAAAATTGTTCTAGGAAACAGAAATAAAAAAAAGTGTTTATGTTCCTGGGAACAATTTCTGAACAAAAAAACGCGTTTGGTAAACTTGTTCCGGGAACAAAAAATAAATAGAAACACGTTTGGTAAATTTGTATAATTTTTTTATTTCTTTTATTTTTTCTATTTTTTTCTTCTTCTTTTTTCCTTTTTTTCTTTTTTCTTTTTTCTTTTTTTTTTCTTTTGGCCGGTCGCCGGCCTCGGCCATGGCCGACGACCGGCCGACGAGGGCCGGCGGCCTCGCCCAGGCACGGCGAGGCTCGCCGGCCCCCGGCGAGGCCGAGCCTCGCCGTAGCTAGGCGAGGGTCGGCCTCGCCTTGGGGGGAGAGCTCGAGCTTGCCCAGATCCGGCGAGGCCGAGCTCGCCCAGCGGCCGGTGACGCCGAGCCTCGCCGGGCCACTGCCAGGCGACGCCGACCTGGCGGTGGCTGGGCGAGCTCGGCCTCGCCGGATCTGGGCGAGATCGAGCTCGCCCAGCCCGACGCGCCGACATCTTGCCGGGCTGGGCGAGCTCGATCTCGCCCAGATCCGGCGAGGCCGAGCTCGCCCAGCCAAGGCGAGGCCGACCCTCGCCCAACTACGGCGAGGCTGAGCCTCGCCGGGGGCCGGCGAGCCTCGTCATGCCTGGGCGAGGCCGCCGGCCCTCGTCGGCCGATCGCTGGCCATGGCCGAGGCCGGCGACCGGCGAAAGAAAAAAGAAAGAAAATAAGAAGAAAAAGAAGAAAAAATAAAAAAGTGTTTCTAAGTTTTGTTTCTGTTTCTTTTTTGTTCCCAGGAACAAAAAAACAGAAATTTCTGTTCCTGGGAACAGAAATAGGTGCCAGCCAAACGCACCCTAAGTAAAAATAACCGTTTGATAACAACACAAAATTTTTATTTCGAAAATATAAATTCGTTTGATAATGACACAAAATTTCTTCCTTTCGGCGGTGACGGCGACTAGGGGTGATCGGGTCCAGGGTGGGTAGGTTTCAGAACTGGACCCTATACCCGACCCTGTTTGCATTGGACCCTGTACCCGACCAACCATGTTTTTCCGGTCCAGTTCCAAGGTTAACCATGTTTATATTGGAACCTGTTTTGCAACTACCAATCTATATGATTTCGAATTTTATTTTAATACATGAGAAAATAACATAATTCTTCTAATTTATATTGAAATATTAAGCGTAATTAATAAGTAAATTTCTATTTCATTTCGTATGCATTAGCCAAACCTAGATGATTTTAGGTCACGACAGCTTGACGATTCCACCGGGATTTTATTTTTGGGGATCACTCGGCAGGAGGCCTTCTTCATTCCTTGGAAAAAAGAAACAAAAAAAAAAAAAGGAATGAAAAGCTTTGAGAGTCAAGGTCAAGGTTAGGAGGCAAAGGAGACGTGGGCAACATACAGAGGGACGTGAAAGAGACGTGACAAGCCAGCAGGGAGAAAAAGAAAAAAGAAGAAACAGAACAGTGCACTGTTCATCTTATTCACGAGCTCCCTCCGCACGCCACAGCCGCCAACCGTTGCGCCTGCATCGCCGCGGCCGCACCACCGCGCCACCGCCGGAGCCCCCTCACTCGCGAGCTCGAACCGCCACTCGTTGCCCCTGTTGTGGCCACAACGACCTGACACCTCTGACGCCCGAAGCTCCATCGCCGTCGCCATTGCCCCTATGAAGCCGCCACTACACTAGCACCACCGCTCGGCTCCTCGCGACACCAACAACCAGTGAAGCTGCAAGGTCGACAAGAAGGCGTACAACCCGGTTCTCAAACAGGGGAACAAATTAGGGTTTGGACTACCAGTTCTCAAACCGGTTCCCAAACCAATCCGGTCAATTCGGTTCCCGAGTGGGTAATCCCTCGGAACCGGTTCTGAATTTTGGGAATCGGTTCCCGGACCGATTTCAACGGGAACCGAGTTTACCCGATTCGGTTGCACAATCCTAGCGGCGACCGGCGGGGGCAGCCGGCAACCGACGACCAGCGGCGACGAGGGCCGGCAGGCGACGGGTGACCGATGAACAGTGGTCGATGGTAACAGATGAAAGATCGATTGACGAATGATGAGAAAATTTTTTATTTCTCATTTCTGTTCCAGAAATAGAGAAGTAGAAGATTTTAGCTTCTAAGAATAGAAAACTATTCCAAAAATAGAAAAACGGAATAAGTTTATTAAACGGATTTCTATTCCAGAAATAGGTCTGGAATAAAAAAATTGTTTCTAGAATAGAAATTCTGGTTTATCATGCACCCCATAAACTCTAGATTTTAGCCAGTTTTAACTTTAGCCTCCCTTGATTTTTTATTTTTTTTTAGTCAAATGGCCTCCCTTTTTTAGCCACCTGGAATTGCCCTTGTTTGTTTACGTGGGTCAAGAGTGCATTAATAAACTTATATTATCGAAAAAGAAAAATTCGTATTTCCTCTTTTAGAAAACAGACAAAATAAATAAAAGGGAAAATTTCAATTAAGGGCCTAAAGTGGAACCATTTTCTCAAAAAAGGATCCAAAATGGACATTGTCAAACAAGAATCTGAAGTGACCAACTTAGTTTCAAATAAGGGCCTCATCTTAAAAGCCAACCAAATCTTAATTGCATCTAGGAGTATTTTCGTCTAAAGACTTTTTTCTCCTTCTTTTCTTAATTTATTTTCTCCTTCTCTTTCTTTTCTTCATCATCATTGAGCCTTCACCTTTTTCACTCTTTAGATCGCGTTCTCCAAAGTCCATCTCTATCTTCCTTGCCAAATTAGCCATCAACACCCTCAACCTCATTTGTCATTGCCCTCAACAACAATTCTAGTACATTTGTTGAAAGATTGAGGTCAATCTAAGCCCTAGATCGAGCACGAATGGACCAAGATGTGACGCTCAGCTCGATTCGATCCCCACATCTTATGGTCGTGGTCAAGCACCAAGCATGATGAGATGTAAGCCATTAGCTTGCTGCCCTCGTTGTCATCGATGCTTGAATTCAAATCGGTGCTCACGCAAGCTATGATCAATCTTGGCGAGGAGAAGCCAAATTGAAGTGCCTAAGCCAAATTTATTAGAGGTTTTTGAGGAATCTCTGTGATACTCATGTGCATTGATTTGTTCAATGAAATACATGGTTTTGGGAATTTCTGAGCAATTTTGCACTTTTTTCATCTTGTTATTCTCTCTCAAATCTTTGTAGATAATATTTTAGAGTCAGAGAGGCAAATTTGTTTGAACATGTGTAGACCAGAGTCATTTGGTTTTTAGATTAAGTACTATCTGATTCGAATCGTCACCAAAGGCGAGTATCTTCAATCACATGTCAGAATGATTCAGCAACCTTTGAAAATAACCAACATGCACGACACAATTGGACCCTCTCAAGAAGCCACATATTTCACCTCAATGCAAGATACATCTATGAATGTTATGAATAATCCAACCCAGACTCAATAAAACATTCCCAAGAAGCTACGAGTGAAAGTTATAGTGGCATAGGCAATTTCATTGGTGGGGAGAGCATTAAACTGTTACTTTAATTGTCATAATAAGTTTTTACAAGCAAATTGAATAAAAACAAAACCCACTTATGGATATTTCTTGATTCTCAAGTTCATTATTGTCATCGGAGAAGGTGAGTGGTAGCGAATAACTTAAAAACCGGCTCATGCTGAAATCAATGAGTTCTTGGGTGAGGATGCAAAATTGCATAACGTAGAGCATGCGCTTTGAAGTTTGCTGATGGGTAGGCTGTAGAACTGAAGCACGCAATTTGTAATTTTGCAAAATTGCATAACTTCTCAAAAATGGCCTAAAGTTTGCTCATGTCCACTTTAGGCCATTTTTTGAGAAAACGGTTCCACTTCATGCCCTTAATTGAAATTTTTCCTAAATAAAATATTAGAGCACCGTGAGAGTTTATAGAAGGAATTCCTCCGAGCCAAATTACTAGTAATAGTGCTTGTAAGCGCATCTTCTATTGGATGATGGGCACAATTTCAATTTTGAATAAATTTTGGGACTTTATTGAAATATTTCCGCGTCACCTGCCAACGTCACCGTGTTAGGGAAACGCGTGGGAGGATAAAGCTTGAACTGCAAGATTGGCCACGTACACCGGAAAGCCAAGCAGCCTTTAGAGTTGACAAAATCCCTTCACTCGGATCGGTTTGCATATGTTCAATTTAATCACTCCACCACCTTATGCTAATCCACTCGCATTCTTTGTCTTATTATAATTTGGGTTAATGTAGGGAAAAACCCAAAATTAATATACCTCCGATAAATTTATTCTAAACTAACTATCCGATCACTACAAATCTAAAACTGGTATAGATACGACAATTTTATCCTAAATTAATTTTTCAATCATCAAAAACCTCAAACTGGTATATTTGTGACAAATTTACTCTATGTTAGTTTATCTTAAATTGGATTAATATCACAAAAAATTCAAATTGATACATTTGTGATGAATGGAAGGCACGTGCCATCAAACTCAATAATTTGACAATAAGCATTAATGGAAATTAACATAAGGTAAATTTATTACACGTATAGCAATTTAGGGTTTTGAAGAGTTGAAAATCAATTTGAGTAAAGGTGTTACACTGTACTAGTTCGGAATTTTTCGTGATATTAACTTTTATTATTATTGTTTTCATTTTTTTCAATATTATAATAAAATTGGCCACGTCCAACAGAAAGCCAAGCTTGGAGTTTGGCCTTATAATCGCATGTGTTTAGAAGTGATTAATGTTTTTTTAGCACTATAGATGATAACAAATAGAAATAAGTGCATTTGAAGTTTTAAAACTTATCAAGAAAGTGTAATTGTATTCTAGGATTTTTAAAAAGTGCAATCAAGTTATAAAACTTGTCAAATTAATGCAATCAAATCCTTATGTTAATTCATTTTACCAAAAAAAAAAATCCTTTTGTTAATTCCGTCACGAAAAATGCTAATATGACATTCTTTGTTATTTTCTTCTCCAAATCTAACTTAAATTAGATTTTATAAAAATTAAAAGCATATATATATATATATATATATATATATATTTTTTTTTTTAAAGTGCCCTCGCCGTTGGGTCACCAACGCCGAAGAGGGTCGGTGGAGGTCACCAAGGCAGGCTGAATTTTTTTGGGTCTTACAGGCTGGTGCAGCCATTTATTTCATCCAGAAAGAAAGAAATAGGGCACTTCATGGAGGAACATCTTCAATTGACAGAATTATCAGCAATGTTCATTTCTCCATTAGAGTGCAGATGTCCTCCTTATTATGTTGAGGAAGAGGGCATTGCTGCAAGAAGATGAGGAGTTTCCGGATGGTATACGTGATCACTCTTGGCAGCTGTGGCAGCCGTGGCGACCCATCGGCGAGGATCCTATGGCTCTTTTTTTTTTTTTTAAAAAGATTATTTTAATCTAATTTAAGTTAGATTTGATGAACAAAATAATTAGAAAAAAGGTCACATAGGAGAGAGAAAATAATAAAAAAATTGACATGCCAGTGTTTTCTGCTAAATAAATTTACCAAGTTAATGGAAATAGTTGATTACACCAATTTGACAAATTTTAGAGATTGATTGTGATTTTTGAAAATTTTAGAGCTCAATTACATTTTCGCAACAAATTTTAAGGCTTCTAGTACATCCATCTTTGACATAAATTCAAGCGTGTCCCTATTTATAAAAGACTGGTAGTATAAATTTACCTCAAAACTCACTCTCAAGGCAAAAATAGCTTAATTATCTAATAGGCTAAAGCCCGAAAAAGAAGATAATAATAATAAAAAAAAGAAGAAGAAGATGCAATTTCATAATATAAGGAGGCAAATTGCTAAAATCTGAGAAAATTTAGATTTAAAAAAAAAAAGAAAAAGACACTAGCCGGTAACGTTTCGGGGAAATGCATCAAGTCACATTTCGCGGAAAATTATGTGCTGCAGATGTATACAAAAAGAAGACGCACTGCCAATGATTACAAGAGAGTTTGGGTTCGTTGATGAACTGCCTTCCTGTCTGATTCTCTGTCTGCTGCAGTTCTTCAGCAACCAAACTCTAGACACCTGCTTAGTTCTTGTTAAGCTTCACAGAAGAACAGGAAAACCATGTCAATGCAGAAGAGAGCTTTGCCTTCCTCCTCTTCTTTAGGTCAACCAAGTCAACCCAAGAGGCCATGCTTGCCTCCAATCGAGTAAGCTCGCCCTTTCCTCTTAACCTTTCAATGTTTGATTCATTGTTTGATGATCTTGCGTTAGTTTTAGCTGTACTTGAGGGAGATTCAATGAAGGGTTGTTGAGTTGAAGATTCTTGAAATGAGAGATACGGTGAAAGCTCGCCATCGATAAGCTTTTGCCTCATGACCGTTCAAAATCATTTTCGTTCAGTTCTTTATTTATAGGTTTGTGCTGTTGTTTTACTGCGAAGTATTAATGACCTCGGATGTCATCGTCTCAAATCTGTTTTGTGAATTTGTGTTGGCCAATTGCAGTACTTCCTCCTTATTTGAGCTGAATTCTGTTAGAATCATTTATCTAGCAAGTGAGCTGTTATCGTTACCAGGTTAATTTGCTATCCTGTCGTCTAAAATATCCTATCTGGCTTGTACTTTTGTGCTGATGTTTATGCAGTCAAGCATGGAACGGGCCCGAAATGAATCCTGGGCCGAGTTGCCGTTTGACTTGCTGTTTGACAAAGGAGGATCTGCGGAGTATGGTAAGATGAGTGAATTAGCCAAGTTGGACGTGCAAAGTACAGCCCTTATTATATTTCAATTCCTGTTTCTTTGATTAGAAGTGGTTAGATGCATTTCTGACATTCCGGCCAGTTTCTGGACAGTAATCCGCGTGAGAAATTGCCAAGAGATGTATAGAGAATTATTGCTTGAGTGGTAAAAATGACCCGCTGAATGTTCTAGGATTTTCCCAGGAAGCAATTGCAATAAGAACATGCTTTAGGCTTTTCATGTTGCATTGGGCAGTATGGATCGCAAAAAGATACAAATTTTCGATGAAGTGCCCTGGACATAACTGTCGCCTTGAATCCTGGAAAATATGGTCAATGACCTTTTGAATGTAGGAGGAGGAAAATGAAGATACCTGTGATGTGAAACTTGAATGTGATGATTATGTGACAGATGGCTCTTGCTTATGTAATTATTTGCTATTGTGTTCTTTGCTGGACAGTTCAAAGAAGAGCTGGAGCGTGCTAAATCTGACTGGGCCGAATATTTTCAAAGGTGATTATATTTCATTTGGTCTGTTGGCAGTATCATATCTGCATGAACTGATTTCTGCACAAGAATTTCCATGTCTATTGTCTCACCATAGTATTAATGCCATAAATCCAAATTTTTGTTCAGTTAAGTGTAATACCTGCGCATCCCTTTTTCTGTAAATCACTGAAAGGACGGTGCTTTGGAGATAGCAGCTAATCAACATTTCTTGCTTCTGTTATCAAAGTACTGGATAAATTTGTATTCCAGCTTTATGTTGACTTTTTATGTCGAGTTAGATTAAGGAATGCATTTGATGAGGCTGGTATTTATGGTATATACAGTAATTAGATCTGACATTCATTTGTACAAGTAACTAAATGTCAAGGGTTTTTGTCTTTTTGTTATGAATAAGTCCACAAGACAGCAGTTGTTCATGGTATCAATTTTTATGGTGTAGTTGCATCTGGAATGCTCTCAAAGATTTAGTGCCACAGATGCGCTCAGAGAATGATTCTCAGAGATTGGTAAGATAAACAAGTTTATAAAATTTCTACTTTTTCACAGACATATCTTCATCAACACTTTAGGTATGAGTTGTTTATCTGCATGTCATGAAGTGATAGAATGAGCTTACTAATTGCTTTATTCTGACAGTTTTAACAGCATTCATCGAGCACAAACTTCGCACGATCTCCTTTGTCTATAAGTAAATATTCATTTCGTTGCACAACCTGTGGAAAGAAAAATATGGGAATGCCTAATTTCCATACAAGTCTATTACAGCATAATGTCCCACATAGGCAGCTGAAATTGAGGTGCCAAACCTTCTTGTCAATGTGAACTCTTGGGGAAGATCAACCTGTTATCCATAGAGTAACTTATATCCGTTGAGTGAGGGCCTTCCACTCCGTACTGTCCACTTACTAGGGCTGACTTGCATCCCTGCTCAACGGGAAGAACGGGAGATCCTTTTGAACAACTTGTTATAATAGGAAAGCCTTATATCTTGACACAGGAGATCCTTTTGTGCAACCTATTACGACTCACTAGCCATGTTCTAAACCCACGTCTTGTCATATTAGGCATAAACCATACAAGCCTAAGCCAAGTCACTCTGTTCCCCCATTTCCTCACTAGCTTCCAACTCTCCTTTATAGAGAAAGAGCCCCTAGATGATCCAGTAAATACCACACTGTCTATAGAGCCAGAGTTTGAGCGATCAACCCACACAAAGCCATCTGAATTTCAAGCAGATCATCAGACCTTGCTGGAGGCCATCTCCATTCATTCTCCTCAATAACAGTTTCAACTGTGGCTTTATCACCTAAAGCTAAATCATAACCATTCTAAAGCACATGAAAAATTTTTCATGGACATGGAATGGAAGGGGAAAATGAAAATGCTTAGAATTGATCATATGAGTTTTTTAGACAACTGCTGTTTGGTAAAAAAGACAGTGAATTCAAATATGCATGAAGAACTAAGCTCAATAAGGTGTTTGATAAGTTGTTTTTAGGAAAGAGCCACAGCATAGGTTTTCCAACTCCTTTTGATGGAATGGATTGGTTTTGTATCCCTCCTGCTTCATTTTTTGGATGTCTCCAACTTTGGCAATTCTGCTGTTGGTGGTTTTGAACAGATGGAAGCAGTGGAGCTTGTAAACATTCATTCTCCCCAACGTGCAAGGTATGGATGCACTTCCCTCGTGATGCTGTTGGGAAAGGCTTTCTGTGTAGTGTTGACAGGTTATGCATTGTTGATGTTTTGGGGAATAATGGTCCGACCTACCACTACCACCTCAAGCAGGCAGTCTGAGCTCTCAGTGAGTGTCATGCCACAATGACTCCGTCGTGCACCAAAGCGTCAATGCTCAATTTAGAACATAATCCCTGTAGCATGCCAGTGGAACATTTTATTTTATTTTACTTCATTTTTTAAAATTGTGCATTATTAAACAAATAAAACGACGGGTCTATTTATCCTTGTAGTTTCCTCGGCAGTAAGACCTGTCCAAGTGGGATGTTGGGTATTTTGTCTCTCTTTGTCGTTACTTATCCAATTTTCCGTTTTTATACACATTCCTATTTCTGATGGTTGGTTTCTGGAGAGAATGCAGGGCTAATGCTAATTCTACGGGAGAGAATGATGTGAGAGACTTACGGCTTCAAATTCAAACCAAACTGTCAGATTCTCTATTTACTGGACAGAAACTAGAAGGAGTGGGGGGTGCTCACATTTCCGTTGCCTTGATCAATGCAAATACAGGGGATGTTGTTAGATCAGGCCTGGAATCCTCCATTAAGTTGGATGTCGTCGCGCTCGAAGGTGACTTCAACAAAGATGATGAGGATAACTGGACCCAAGAAGAGTTTGAGAGCCACGTGGTTAAACAACGTGAAGGAAAGAGGCCACTTTTGGCTGGAGATCTCGTAGTGAAGCTCAAGGAAGGTGTTGGGGAGATGGGAGAACTGATATTTACTGACAATTCCAGTTGGAATAGGAGTAAAAGATTCAGGATAGGGCTTAAGGTGGCAACGGGTTGTTGTGGGAACACACGAATCCGAGAAGCAAAAACAGACGCCTTCCAAGTCAAGGAACATAGAGGGCAAGGTAGGTCCTTCATAGTCTTTCTACAGTATATAAACCTTATCCTTTATGACTAAACATTAACATGATTTTGGACATCCTGAGTCTTCAATTTTTTAATTTAGAGCTTCATTTCGTGTGGACCTTTACAACTCGAAAGAAAATTCTGATAAACAAGAAGCAATCGGTTTGATTGTTATTAGTAAATGTCGACACTTTAAATCAGTTTCAGGGAGAGATTGCAAGACTGTTAGAAGTTTTCTTCTACAAATTAACCTAATAGTGCCTGGGACCTTATTGTATATGTGCTCTTCATTTTACAGCATACATGAAACATCATCCACCCGCATCTGACGATGAGGTTTGGAGGTTGGAGAACGTTGCCAAAGATGGGATATCTCACCAAAATCTGAGTGATGCTGGAATATATAAAGTGGAAGACTTTCTACTGCAACTGTTCACGGACCCCAAGAAACTGAGAGAGGTAAGCACTTAATTAATGATTCCCAATTAGGGCTTGATTGACTGCCAAGAATGTAAGCCCTGTGTGTTCACTCATTATAGATTCTTGGAAAGAGCATAGCAGAGAAGAAGTGGGATAGCCTGATACGCCATGCAAAGACTTGCAAAACAAAGTGGAAACTTTACTTGGACTATCCTGATGGCGTGACGAAGCATGGTGTTGTATTCAACACTGATGGTAAACCAATCGGCCTAGTCAAAGACAGGGAATATTTTGCTACTCCTCGACTTTCTGCCCAAGAGAAGGTAAGTAACCAAGGTGTTCCCACTCAGTTTTGTCAAGCCAGTTCACTCGCTTCACACCATCACGGGGAATTTGAATAATTTGGCCCATATTTTCTATGTAATCACTATTTTGATGTTTACTTGTAGCTGTAGCTTAGTATGTGTTAGAAGTGATTAGAGATATGGAAACTTGAAACAAGGAGTTGGTCATCTAGAGGCTTTGCTTTTCTTTTCTTTTCTTTTCTTTTCTGATCATAAAAGTAAAATGAAGTTCCTGTGGAGAGAATAAAAAGAAAATATAGATGCTACGTTTAGATCATAATAGAGACCTTCTATTAATAGAGTGATTTTGGGGTTGCGCTCTTTGTGAAACAAAGTTGAGGTTAGTGACCTTGTAAATTTAAGTGGCCTTCTGCATTGAGTAAGTTGAAGACCACTTTCAGCAGTTAATTCGGTTTCGTCCATGAGAATCTGAGGCACTCATCAACAAATTGTAGTTTGAATGATTAACACATTCCCGTCACAACCATTACTTTCCAAGTTTATAACTATCGAGATCTTAATTACTTGCACAATACATATTGATGCGTGCTTTATTTCTTCACTGGTCCTTTCTCGATCAACTTTGCATCTTTACATTGAGAACCCTTGCCTTGATTGTACTCTGCATTACATGTTTTAAACACCTGACTTTAGGTGGTAGAGAAATGGGCAGATATTGGCATAAAGTGAATTGTGGTTCTTTCAATATTGTTCTTCTTTCTCTGTGCTGCACTCACGTACTAATCTGAATACAAGTTCATCCATTGGAATGCAACTTTACTTGCCGAAAAAAGTAGTTGCTTGAAGCCAGAATGTTTACCTGTCAATAGTGGAGATAAATACTTCCATTAGTCCTGCTTGAGCAATGTACAAGTGTGTTTCTCCCAGGTACTTGGAGATGCAATCGTGAAAAAGGCCTTGGCTAACTGGAACGATGTGAGAGAGTTCAGTGGCGAGACGTTTTCTGATTCAATGCGGAACAATAGCTCGAGCTCATTTTCATCTCAAGTCTCTGGTGGACAAACTGAAAATCTCGACCATGTTCAACGTTATTTGGCTCCACCAGACTTTGCTGCTCCAGTTGGTCCGGTTGCTTCTCAGGCAAGTGTGAGCTCCACTGCTGAAGGTACGTGCTCTATAAAACAAAACTGTCTCTCCTTTAAGCACATACAAAGATGTGGCCTGTGAAATTACAATGAAAATTGGAATCTCCACTTGATTGTTGAGCCTTAATAAATAAAAACATTGTGTACCTGATCCTTATGATTTTGGGTTCCACATACGTTTGTTTGTCCAGCAGTGATTGTTGCAAATGAGCCTCATTCAATGCAATCTATCCATTTGGCCAATATATGTATACATGTATTTATGCATGTATGTATTCTGCCCAAGCTATTGAAAAGCAACTAAAAAATTAGTTGGTAACGGGTGCCTTTTTTGAGTGGGGGATTGGGGGAGGGGGAGGGGGAGGGTGGGGGTAGATACTAATGAACACCTTCACTTAGGTGATACTACGTGGATATTGACAAGATAATGCTATCACTAGATAGATATGAATAAATGTAATGAGCACACGGCAACTTGTTTATATGTGCATTTTTATCAAGTGGCGATTGCAGTCGTTTTAGAAAGGGCCTTGTCAATTGAAGCATACTGTGCTTACATCGGCCTGTGTTTATGAACCATATTGATGTTTTAGTTCTTTCTCCAGGACTTAATGGTGCAATGGCTTTGGTATTGCCAGTTCAGTCACAAAATACCAATTCTGGAACCTCCATGAAGATTTTAGTTGATGAAAATTTTCGTCTTGCTGCACGTCAGCTCATGTCTGCAGACCGCTCGAATGTTCAAATTCCTCCGGGATATCATGATAGTACTACTGCCGGATTGCCAACACAGTCCCATGGTCTCAATTTACAGAATTCCATGCATAGCCAAATGATTGGTTCTTTGAGCGGAATGGACTATACAGGATATGATGATGTTCTTCCTGAAGGCAATCATGTGAGAGAAAACAACACACCATGTAATGACCCGTTCTCTAGGACACTTGCTCCTCCTGAAGGCAATGACGTGATGGAAGATATCCAATCAAGTCATTCAGATGATAGTTGGAAGCAATGGTTGGCTGATAACCCATCATTTGATAATGGTTATGTTGGAGGTACCGGCAGAGGTGTTATTGGCTGGCTCAAGATAAAAGCAGTGTTGCAGTGGGGGTACTTCATCAGGAAGACACGTGTCAGACTTGTGGAGTTGGACCAACCACCGATCCAAGTCCAGGCTTGTTCGTAGTTCTTATGTCGCTTTAGGGAAAGATGATTCTCCGTTTACTTCTGATAGAATTGATGGTAATTTTTTCTTAAATGGTGGTAATATTTCATTGATTCAATATATTCATCTGTATATAGAACATCTATGTCGAACGCCTTCTTAAGTGACTAATTGTTTCATCATAGTGTCTCTCTACCTCAATTCTTTCCACATCTTTCTTCAGAAAAGTTCTCTTATATATCACATGTAAGGAACGCAAGGTTATATCATTCAAAGGGTGTACTTGGATTCTGCGCTTATTATGCATTAGATTTGCAACCAAATCCAAGGAGTCCCATGTAATAAGTCCTGCCTACTGCAGCTATCCAGTGGCAATGCAGCTCTTTTCCGGAACGCATACACCGTCAAGCTTTGATGTTAAGTGCCCTCGTACCCATTTTCCCGGCCTTCCCCTCTTGTTTTCTCGGTCCTCAAATTTTTTTACCATAACAAGCTTTTGGGCAAAGCAACTCAGGGTTAGTTTAATTTAATGTTGGTTCTGCACTGGAATTGTAACCTTATAAAATAGGATTAAGTATTGAGATCTTTCATCTTTAGTGTGTCATTCCACAATTCCTCCAGTTCCTGAACTATTTAAACAACTGAATATTCATGCATGTTTATACATCATTAAATTTATTGGCTAAGTGATATTCTTGGTTAAGAAAACGCAAAGTCCATTGAAAATATTGTAGACATAATCTCATAATCCTAAACCTACCATTTATTTGCAGATTCCGAAGCTCTAGGACTGGAATATGATCAATGTCCTTTAAAACCACCTTGAAACTATATATCTAGCAGGTAGTCATGTTGATTATATTGATCCCAGAGGGCAGCCCTTCCACGCAAGAAGGTTTTTTGTGCATCGGATTGGATGCATCACTTAATGGTGACGTGAAGAAGCAAGTCAAATTTAGGTGGGTGAGAGATTTCAGCACTCCATTGCAAAGTTCGATAGTCGATTACACCGAGTGAACCACTCAACCCAAAGTATAAATAATCTACACCGAGCAATTGGTTCTCTTATATATGAAAGTTAATGTTTATAACAGATGAAGCATGAGATTGGGACTGTCGAATGGGTCTCGAATCTTGCAGCAATACCACGGAGACGATTGCCACCACATTGAAGCCATGGCTCTAATTAATAGACAAATAGTTACCTACTCCAATTTTCTCTTCAACAAATGCCCACCTAGCAGAAAAGGCATATGGGAGGTATAAATTAAGACTCTCCAAGGATGGAGCCAAAAAGCTTCAGTCACAAAAGCCAAAATGCATTGCTTCTCACACCGATGTCTGCAGCTTCGGAGAGCAGAGGTCCACCCACAGGAGCAACACGAGCATAACCACCACAAAATCTTGAACAGACAGTCATTCTGAATCAGAGATTTCATCTTCATCCTCGTCCAGTATGTAGACCAGGGCCCGTTTTCTTGCAGCTAAAACACAAGCCACACCTCTACTTGCTGTCGCCATAAAAACATTAACTTGATTTCAGTCCAACGTTTCTTGAATATATGGCCATGACTAACGTGATGTTTAGATACCTTTGCTGGGTAAAAGCAAAACTACAACACATGCATTATGCTAAAACACAGGCGGGGAAGCAAACCTTGCTGCCCAGGGAGGCTATGGTATGCATGTAAACTATGAATGCTCTACAGTATCTTGCTACACTAGATATCATGATAGTATCTATCATCATGAACATGTACAGGTTCTCAGTCAGTAACTAGACCGCAGTGAACCTACCATAAGAAGAATATTCTCTGTACTTGTGTGGCCTCTAAAGATTCACCTTTTTTGCACTTTGACCTCTCAATAGATTTAAATTTAGGGGAAAACCTGATACATTAGTATATTACTTCTTCAACTGAAAAAATATTCTTCTTTGGAGCATAAGTTTGCACTTCTTCAAACTGTGGGAACAAACATGAAGTGGTCCATTAAAGAGACATAATGTACTTATGCCAGTCATATTTAAACTTAAGAGTAGGCTGTTAAGTGAAAATGTAGTAAGAAGCATGGACAGGATTTATTCAGTCCACTACCTAGTCAACAAGATGGAATTGTTGCTAACACTCACAAGTTTATCAAGCATTGAAACACAAAGGAAATAGAATGGGCAACAATAAGTTTCCAAACATCCAAAAATGCAGATGGACATGGTAACAAGCTCAAGGAAAAAAAAATCAGGACTATAAAATTGATGGCATGACAATGATTTAATCCTTAGCTCAGTTGTATGATGGTGTCAAAAATTCTTACCACTAACTGACAAGGGAGGAACAACATTATGGGGAATGCTGCGAATCTTCTCATTCTCCATATCTAGGTGTAATATAGAGTCCTAAATGCATAGTTTCACTGGGTTAGTGTTTCAGGAGTGAGAATAAGATAACCAAGCAAAAAATGTTCTCACAAAATAGAAGCAAAAATGGCACTTCTTACCTATTAGGGACATTCTGACCAAAAAAGTAAAAAATCAATTAGGGACACCGCATGCCTATTTCTTAACATACATACAAGTTGAAGGCTTTAACTGCCAAGATAAGTTGGAACTTTTGCAGTTATGGTAAGGCAGAAAGTAAAACATCCTTCAGAATTTCCAAGCGTGAAATAGCATGTCCATGCACATAGGAGGAAAAACTAAGTTGCTGCTCCTCATGCTGATGAGGAAAGCATATAAATAAAAGATAGGAAGAATAAAATTCCCAGTGTTTTTGAAACTGGACAAGTGGTTCAACCGGTCAAACTGGTAGAACTGTGCTCCACCAGTTTAACAGGTTTAACATATTGCATGTGATGTCATCTGATAGAATACTCCACATATATTAGATTACACGTGTTCAGATTAACAGATGCCTGGCTGAGTTGGCAGAGCCTTGTTGAGCACAAATGACAGCATTCAAGTTCTCAAGAACATCATCTGATTTTCTAATAGATTAAGCCAATAAGGTCAATGAATAATAATATACCACCAAATTGAAGCAAGAAGACACTGGAGTGAATGGTTGGTACGCTTGTTAGTTACAAGAGGTTGGAGTTCCAAACCCCAACCCAACTCCGACACTCTTCCTTCAAACTTTTTGAATGCCCAGAACTGGTCCAAACTAGTTGACAGGATTGTGGGTCAACAGTTGACAGTTCGCCTGATAACAATAGGGTCAATACCACCAGTTCTTGACCACTACTGTTTCTACTGTGAAACCAGACTGGACAGGTCTGGTTCCCAATCCAACCGGAGCCAGTTCTTAAAACAGTGAAAATAACAGGAGTCGACTGAAAAGCAATTTTCTTTTTGCCATTAATGTTTTAAATAGTGAACTGACGCATATCAGAACAAACAGAACTCAGCAGCATCCTATACTTATCACGAGTAGGAAATCAATATGCAAGCTCAGGATCCAAGAGTTACCTTTAGATGGTACAACTCCCAGTTATTTGCCTGAGTGGTTCCTGAAATATGCACAAATGGAAGGTCACTGGCCTGCAAGATCATCATCCAGGCATCTCCCAAGTTTTCACCAGTATCATTTATCTTATTTAGCAACATAACGATTTGAAGTTCCTGTTTCAAAATAAAATATTTTAGCCACATCCACAAATTCTTAAAGTATGATATGCCGAGCTCTTACCTTATATAGAGCCAAATCCACACAATGGTAACCAGAAGGGATGCACAACAAGATTGCTTCCAAAGGTCTTCCCTGCTTCACATTGCTTGAATCATTCATAAATCCCCTCACTACAGCTATACAGTTTGCAAAATCTAAAAAAGACTCATCGGGTATTTGGAAGGAAATATAATCTGTAAACCCAACTTCCTGAGTCAGATTAGATGAAGCAAATTCAGAGGCATCCTGCAGAGCCATACGAAGAAATGATTAGCATGAAAAAGCAGTTGTACTCTGCACATGCCTATCTCTGGATAAAATTGTTCAGATTAAGGGTAAGTACCTCATAGAAGGACAGTGAAATTGGAATGTATCGGGTGGATGCTGAAACTGATGTAAGAGGGAATAGAGGCAATAAATTCTTACAACATATCTTTTTTGAAATAGTAGAAAAAGGCATCTGGGCAGCTTCCTTGAAACTGTAAAAATTTAAAATTATTCCTAATCAGTAAACATGAGATATGGCATTATCACACACAATAATCGTATGCTAATCAGAAAGCCCAATCCAATAAGATCACCCAGCTTAAGTTTCCACGTACATTGTCAAGTAATCAACATGAGATCGAATAAGAAACACTAGATTATTAGGTAGAGGGTAAGTGAAAAACCATTGTTGAGTACAACCTCCAGAAGACAACTCCCCACCCCCAAAGGTTTCCTTTCCTTTTCTTCCTTCTCTCATTACAGTCTCAAGGTTCTGGCCACTCAGACAAGCAAATTAAAAAGATGGGTACAATTTTATTGTAACATGAATTGTCAAGATACCTGAATTAGATAAATGAGAAATGAATATTTCAGCTCAACTAAATGATGAGTTGGGTGAAACCAAAGCACAAGGTTTTAATTGAAGGATTGCAATGTTTACTAAAACCATTTTGGACCTGCACCATCATACTCAAACTTCTGTTATGCATACAAAGATATCAAGGATTTCACATTTGGTACACTTGTCAGCAATGAGGACCAGACTTGGAGGAGGGAAAAAATCAATTACTTCAGATGACAGATGACAGCAATGATTTATCCCGGAGTTCATATATTTCCCACTGAGGTAGCATGCATAAAAACACTTGGGAATGGAAAATCTATATATAGCATAAATACAAAGAATTGACAATGAAAGAGCAAAAAGACACATTCAAGGAAGAACTTCCACGCACGAACAAGATTCTAATAAATTTCAAATTTCCAATTCTTTTGCCGATACCTGTGTTCCATCAGTTGAAACTCCTTTGCAAGTGTCCTTCGCAAACATTTGCTGTCCTTAAATCCTCCAAATTGTACTAATTCTTTGACTCTCTCCATTGTTTCTCTGAAACAATAATGTGTGTAAAACATCTTACTGACCTGACAACATACATCAAGGAAGAAAAGCGCATGAAATTACACTTCATTTTCAAAAGACTTTCCAGTTCCATGAGAAACAACAATCAACCCGTCAATTTCAATCCTCGTTACTCTCTGGTTAACAACACAGTGCTGGACCAAAAGTAACCACAGTTGAAGCCCAGCAAAGCACCCTTACTTGAGTCAACCTCATCTCGTTGTGCTCTTGAAAGTAATTATGAAGACAGTAGCAAGATGACTTAAAATGAAGAACTAACCCTCAAAGCAGGAGTCATTTACAATTTCATATCCTGAGTTTAGCAACTAATTTGGTCACATTGCAATAAAGCAGGAGTAAGCCACTAGAGCACATGAAAGAATACTAGGCTTGACAGGATACCTCTCTGACATTTAAAGCGTGACCAAGGTCCATTACACCATGGTATTCTAATCCTCTGGCACACAAATGGATAGCACAACCTAGTGAAGGGCTACAAAAATTTGCTGCTAGAGTACATGAAGGAAATAATAAGCTGTCGACACTTCACAGTATTCAAGCCATTGCCTCACCAAATTTCAGCTACAAAGAATGAAGAGATGGCCCCCCCTTGGAATTAGAAGGTTAGCCCACCCTTGGCATTAGAAGGTTATGTCAAATTATGAAATTAGTCATCATGTCTGAATGATACATATGATTCCATAACTAGGGCTAGGCAATAACATTTTCTTATTAGATGAATGAAATTCAATAAGACACCAAGTAGGAGCAAAACTTCAGATAATTCACAAGAGAAGAAATTTATTAATTCAATGGGTAGCCATTCTGTCAACAATAATGACATGTCACATCTCAGCCCAAGTTAATGTCGACTGATATGACAGGAAAAAAATTAACTTTCAAGGAGTATACAAGCCATTTGTACTGGAAGCTTTCCGTACATGGCAATGCCAAACAGTCCACTTGGTGACTCCATCAGGTGTGAACAAGTATTAACTAAAGATTCAGGGGTTCTGGGTGCCATATTGTAAATGACTTCAAATTAGGAACTGGACAAGTTAGAGGAAATCACTTACAAATCAATGTCAATTTCTTCATCAGCCTCAGATAAATCCAGAAGCTGCATAACAGGATCTTGATCATACAGAAACTTCAAGAACACGACAACAAGTTCACTGTCGAAATTCATAAGAGTAAATAGGGATTCACCATAAGGACTGAACCTGATGGACAAAAGTTAGACAAACCTATTGTACATTAAAAGTTGATCACTTGGCTCTGACATAAGTTGCTTTATACATTTCAGAAGCCAGCTGAAGAAATTTGCAAACTGAAAGAGAGACAAAACCAAAACCAAAGGCTTCAGCAACATGCACATAATCAACCAATATAAAATGCTTACACTGCTGGCTCAAGAATTTAGGATCCTACCAATATTCTGAGCTTCTCTAGATTTCAGTGGTCACACTGGCAATATTTTCATTTTGAAACAAGAAAGAATGCATGTCTTCAGTGTAGTATGTGCGAAATTGAAAAGGTATCAACAAACCCTAAGTTGTCAAGGTGCAGGAAGCAAAGATAAAAAGAAAAATTAAAAAAAAAAAAAGCCATGCAATTTCTCTCTGGCCCTTCAAATACATGATGATTTCAACAAATAACAATGTGATATTGTCAGTATTTCATCATGATCTTAAAAGGTGCAAAATGGAACTTTGTTAAACAGGTTCAAGTCATGTGCAAATGCCTGGCTAACAGTATCTTCTTCAAAATCCCAACAAAACAGCTCGTATTTCAAATATATAATGCTATTCGACTTAGAATAATATGTCATTCACACAAGATCCTGTGTCTTATATCCACAAGTAGTTCAACTCCATGTTCAAAATTTAGGAATTTAGTGTGACTAAAGACATGCACGATGAGAGATGGGCAGGATTTTAGAAAATAGTAGCAAACAGGAGGTATCAAGAAATGTAGAGAAATCATAACAAAGATTGTAACAGACTACCTGCTGCACAACAGATGAGACCACCCTTATGAATCGCTCAACCTGTACAAGCAGCATTCCAGCCTTTTCTACTGCATTGTCCACCAGTGTCTCATCCAAACCAATACCCAGGTAACGAGAGCGCCATCTCGAAAGACCCCTGAGCTCACCAATTCTAAAGCCAATAATTTCTACAGCAGGCTGCTAGGTAAATAACAATGTAAATAACAATAAGTCAATTAGTTAACCCCACAAGTCGAATATCCTCTCTAATCAAGGAAACTGACACACTCATGAGGGATAAAGATAACATCAAACATATAAGTTAAATGCCAAACAGCAATAGGAACCATCGATGTTAAAATTTTATGAAAGAAAATGTTTCACGCAGCAAATGGCCATTACAAGCCATCCTTATCTTTCAACTGTAAACTGTGTTTGAATTACACAGCATACGCTAGATTCTCTGACAAATAAAAGTTATTTTGGAAAAATCATTAAGAAAATGGAGCCTAGTCTGCCATCTAATTCATGCAAGCAGGCTGGAAGTTTGGAATGGTTTTGTGAAATGATCAAGTCCTGGAAAATGGAGCCTAGTCTACCATCCAATTCATGCAAGCAGGCTGGAAGTTTGGAATGTTCGTGTGAAACGATCAAGTCCTGCCCAAAGTGGCTGTATGTGTGAAGGGGAAGGACAGAAAGAGAGAGAGAGAGAGAGATCTTATTTATGTGATAGTTGTGGGCTATAAACACAAAGCTGACAGGAATTGCTGATGTTTTTAAGGAGACAAAGCCCCAGCCCTTGTGCTGTTAGCTTGGGCAAGGGTAACTTCTTTACAACATTCAAATATCAAACTACATCTCTATCCCATAGCTTACACTTTTTGATTAGTTAGTTTTGGTCCCACAAAATTTTATGTGGAATTAGAGCAGGAGGTTTCAGGCTTAAAACTCACCTTACTACCTATTTACCTCCCCAATTATCAAATATCTATCCTTCAATCTAAGGCCAAGTCTTAGCCTACGTGAGAGGGGGAGCATTATTGTAATTAAGTACCGCATCTTTATTTGATAGGTAATCTTTTAGATGACTTGGCAATTGTTCCACAAAATTCTACACTGTTGTGAATGCACATTTTGAGTAAACAACAGGAGAAAGGAGTCCCAAAGCATTGATTGACAGACCGTGGAGTTAAAGAAAGTTCATAAACTTTCAAAAGAAAAATAAAGGCAGGTTCCTACAAAAGAGGAAAATTATATAGGAGCTGTAAAGGATAGATATTTGGATAGCCACCATATTTTTTTGGCATTGTAGTGGCAGTTCTTTAGACAGTAAGTCCTTTTTTGAATTATCTTAGATAAATATGAGCTTATGGGTGGTAATTTGTATATAAGAGGAACCCCATGATGCTTATCAATAGAATTACATATCAAAAAAGTAAAAAGAAGAGAGTCTATAACTTTAAAGAAACTAACAGGAAACATTATTTCTCACCATAGTAATAATCAACAAGAATGTGCAGTGTACAAGAGAGTCCTGAACCCAGGAGAAGCAAGGAACCGATCTAATTAGCAACAGCCCTACAGTGTGCATGTGCAAGTGCAGACACCTGTGCAAGCACACAATCGCATGCATGTGCTTGGGCAATGCACATGTTTACAACACACAAAATTGCCCACATGTATAGAGAGAGATCTGGCAGAGAAGATATAGGCAATATATTTTCTTATAGATGATAAAGGATTTTAATTAAAGTTCTAACGTGCCAGTATACAAGAATAAAACAAAAGAAAAACAAACAAAAATAAAACATCAGAAGACCATATGAAATCAGAACATGATGTCCAAAGCCATTTAAAAGGTACACCACCAAAACTACCCAAGATTTCAAACCCTACTATTTTGTTGCTTTCCTTCCAAAGGCACCACATGCGATAAAGGTGTGGCACTACAAGACTTCTTAGAAATTGATCCTCCTAAATAGGCATTCCAACAACTAAAAAGCTGGATGGCATGTCTAGGCAAGGAAATGATCATTTGGGATATTGAGTTAGTGAGACAAGCCCAAGATTGGGACTTTTTAACATCTCTTTTTATGTATTATATTATTCCAAGAATTCCGTAGCCTATGAGGATGCATTTGTGTGGAAGATGAAAAAGATGGAATCTTTCCAGTAAAGTCTCACTACAAGCTGCTCAATAGGGAGGAAGTCGGTGGTCGAATGGATTTTCCTCAAAAAGTGACTTGCAAAGTGAGGATTCTGATTAGAGTTTGGAAAGTAAGGGTTCTGATTAAAGTTTATCCATTTGCCTGGAAAGCAACTTGGGAATGAATCCTCACTTTAGATAACCTACAACAAAGAGGCAAATACTGGTTAATAGGTGTTTCCTCCACAAGGAGGAGGCAGAATCCGTGCAGCATCTCCTCCTTCACTGTTCATGGACAAGAGTGGTTTGGACAGTTTCCTATGCTTGCACCAAATTATCTTTGGGTTATTGGAGCTTTTAGGAGCAAGAACTCCGGGCTTGGCAGCACATTCGTTTACGGTGCCACGAGAAAAGAAGGATTAACTCAATTCCTCTATCTGTTTTTAGGCTCATTTGGAAGGAGCTAAACAAGATAGCTTTTGATGGAGAGGATCTTCCGTTTGTTGAAATTTGGCTTAAAGTCGTACACTTTTGGTATAGTGGAGACTGCATATGGATGTAAATGACTTGATTAATATGGTCGATGATGTATCTTGTCTTTGAGCTCACTTTTGGTTTTGAGAGTTGTTCTGTACATGGCTTTAATTTTTGGGCTCTAATCTTAGATGGGTTTGCAACCCCTTGGTGTCCTATGGTTGAACTTTTTTTTTTTTTTTTGGTGGAAGTAAGAATATATTGGGGAAGGTGAAATTGTACAAAAATCAGCTTCAAAAACTTGCACTCAAGATGAACAAGCTCATTATGAGTGAAAGGAAGCCGAGGAAAAGGCCGAGGAAAAGGCCAAGCGGCCGCCAAAGAACAACAAGGCACCAATGCAAAGAGCCTAATGCAAAAACACCAAGCAGACACCAACTATCCTATATCACAACATTGTATGTAATCATGTAGTTTCAAGTACAAACACTAACATCTCACATATGATTTTGTGCTAATCAGCATAACCATCATCCATGTAGCATGTTTTTATTGAGCACAAAAACGCTCCATTAACTCACAGTTGCAGTTCCTTTTATGAGTTATCGTGACAAAAGGGTGCCTCTACAACCTAAAGTCAAGATCCAAAAAGTTCAAGAGAAACTCTGGATCCAAAGAGATACCGACACATTCCCAAAACAGAACAATACTATGGATACAAAGACCAGCATACAAAACTTGTTTGAAGTGGTAAAATCCAAGCATTTAGGCAAGTGTATTACAGACATCTAATACAAATCTATTTCACATGTGAGTAAGTTAACCTTTGTCATTTACTAGGACATAACATCTTTAGCATTACTCTGCCAAAAGATGGTGCTTAGTTAAAAAAATGGCAACCTAATTGGAAAAGTTGGTAAAAAATATAAACTAATGAATTCTCACATCTAAGTACATGAACAAATTGTTGTGGACAGAGGCTCTCATAACCAAGGTTAAGCATCACAGATGAGCTCAATGTTGGCTCAATTCACTATCATTTGAGCATGCGCCAGTTATTTTATCTGCTCATTTTCTTCTGATAACTGAGTTTTCATTCTCAATTTTAGCTTGTTGACAGTAATAATAACATAAGAAAGCAGAGTTTCACTTACTACGGCAAGTCCAAGGAGTGGAATTGGTAGTATAAATAAGTCTTAACTTCTCCTAGGCTCAAATAGGGCTATTAGTAAGTAAAAAGAGTTGAATATGATTTATTGATACAAAGATTGACTCCTGCAATTATGAGGGATATATATTGAGATCGAAGCAGGCAATAAAGTTTTTTTCCTTTTGAAACAGAGAACATATCTCTATACCTGTTAATTATAACATAAATGCATAAAAATTTCCATACCCATACCTCCATTTACAGTATTCTGAAAGCCCAAACTCAGATCAAGTTCATATTCAAACCAATGATTATGACCTATAATTTTTATTATACGCTTATAGTAGAGATTGCTGACTTGTTAAATCAGAATCAAATCAGATTTTACCTCACCCTTTCCAGCCACTCAATGTTGGTAATCAATATCATTGCATATGATAGGTTCATATAAGAATTCAACATCAGGATATTCTGAAAGATATGGTGTGTCTCAAAATGCGTGAAGCATAACTTACTATAACAAATTCCTACATCTATCTGATCACCATTTAAGACTGTTCTGTGCAATGCTTAAAACTCAATTTATCAGAGAGAAAGGCCAAATGCAAAGGTAATAACGTGCACCTGCAGATGATTGAGGACAACCAGCTGAAGTTCTTTTCCAGCACCACAGAACTTTTGATACACGCTTCATACCCTATCATTGAACAAACTAGCAGACTAAGATTATGAAAACCAACCAAAAAGAACAGAAGTCCTATAGCAACACCGGAACTTAAAAAAACCAAACGTACCACTTCACCCAGAGAATTAACAAGAAACTGGTGGACTGCAGGACTGATCCTAGCACCACCTAGAAGACTCAAAAATTCCTCCTGAGGAGAAGAGTCAAGACCTAGATAAGCAAACAAGAACAGTTAAATGAAGAACGATGAAAAGCCATCTACTGCTTTGTATTAACAGGACCACTAACCATGATCATTAATAAGGCTTGTTAACAAATCAAACTTCTCATGAAATATGTTCATGGCATCAGCCCACTGCTTGTGCATGACTGATAATGATGTCCGGACGACATGAAGTAAATCGTCAATGTTGGACGCCTGTTGAGCAACTTGATGAAGTTCATTTTTACTGCAGACAGGAAGAGATTGAGAATCTAAGGAGGCATTCAGCAGATAAAGATTCTCAGATATCTGTTCTCATTTCATTTGAGAATGCAAACGGTCCAGAAAATGTGTTTGGTGACACTTCGAAAACAGTTGAAAGGAAAAATATTATTAAAATCAAAATTAGAAACTGAAGACAACTTTTCAGCGTTCACATGCCACGTGCAAACATGGAGATTTGGAATAACTAAGCCTCTTTTCTTATTGCGATGGAACAAGAACAAATTCTGACAATTCTCATCCTTACAACATACACCATTAAACAAGTTTTCTGTGATAAAACATCGAAAACAGTTTCCATAAAAATGAAAACAAAAAATGTTATCGAAAACTTGGCAGGCCTCTAATTGTAGAGAACAAAAATGTTCTGTGAATCATGCAACGATGTTCAAAATTTTGTAAGAGTAACTCCTGCAATTTTGTCCCACCACTTTCAACATCCAAACTACGTTGATTTCTAGAGGTTTCTACGGAAAGATGTTATGATACTTGAAGGTCAGGTGAAAACCTTATCAAGCATGAAAAAAATCATTCAGGCTACGAAGTATGAGGCATCATGTAGTTCAGCTTACGGTGACTCTTGAAAGTCAACTTGGGCATTTAAAATTATCAGAAGGAAAGTTCTTGCAAAGTGTAGATTAAATTCCAAGAAAAATGCCTCAAAATTGCTCCATGTTAACCATCAGTTTCATTTTAAGGTTGACGATAATATCCTGAGTTAATATGAGTTTTACTTTCCGTAAAACCAGACAAAATTGATACCTCTGAAACATGTATCAGTGCACATGAACAATTGTAATATAATTATAATACGGAGTCCAATTACTACTGCAACTTAAAAAAAAAGAAAAGAGAGAGAGAGAGAGAGAGAAGAAGTTTCACCTAAAATATGAATAACACTAAATGCAAGTGCAATTCTACCTCTTTTGGAATATTGAAGTATCAAGCACTAAGTAATGAAAGCCATGCATACTATCTCCAACTGTTTGACACCCTCTTGATTCAACAATGTCTTCAACAAGTTCTCCTGAGCATGCAACCATCAAATGACAAAGATCCTTGGATAAAGCCACCTAATGATAACAATTACATGGCAGTTAGCTTGGTCTGGTGAAACATCCGATATGATATCTGGACTAAACCAATCACAGGAATAAACTTACAGTAGGTACATTTGAAGTTTAGCAAAAATTCTGCATCTTACATCTATAAAATATTATCGAAGCTGTTTTGACATTTTCTGTGTCAGGCTGTTTGACATTTTTATAGAAACATGTTTAGTTACCACTGAGCTTTTACTCAATAGTTTCTCTATCAAATTCCAATAAGGTGTTCATGAGAAGACAATGTATCTGATGACTATAACTTAAATGTCACAAAGTGAATGAAATTCTTTGCTGGTCACCAAAGCATTTTGAGCAAGAAACTATGCACAATTCACAGTAATTTTTTGTTTCATTTAGTCTAGGTTCCTTTGTTTAACTTTAAGTTTAGCTTGATCACCAATTGTTCAAAAAGTGTCTCTTAAGGTTTATTTTGTATTTTTCTTTTCCTAATGCATGGAAAAAACCAAAGAAAAGACAACTTAACATATCGTGAAGTTGCAATATATTGGAAGACTAATTAGGAAGGAAAATAATATTAGTCCCAGCAGAGCAAAAAGGCCTCCTATCATTAACCCATTAGTTGAAGAAACATGGAGACTCTTGAGAGGCAACTGTGTTAGTCAGTGTACCTTCCTCACAGACGCATTCAGAAGTCGGCAAACGGTGTCTCTGTCCTTGGTTGTCGTAGGAATATCACATTCATGAATATTCTGGTGCACATTCCCATGCATTATGGCAATCACACGGCAAGAAGCAATAAGCAACTGATTATCGAACTGAAAATAGCAAACTCAATATAACAAAGCAACTATACAAATAAAGTCGACACAGAGAGTTAAAAAAGCTTCCAAACTAAAATAACTAGTGGAGAGTGGAACTGTGCTATTTCTACGAGGTCAACTTAAAGATCAACCAAGCACCATAACATTAAATTTTAGGTCAGGTCGATGATGGAACTATAAAACAGAGAGAAGCAACAACTTCAGCAAAAAATTTAAACTTCATGGGCAACAGCACAAGTGCAGTATAGGTACTGATTCGAATTTTCTGAAGGCTTTTAAATGCAATTACCTCAACACCAGACTACAGAATATCTACATCACAATGCAACTTGGAAGGCTTTAAATTAGCAGTTCTACATTGTGGTTCCACAAAAACTTAGTATTCCTGCCACTGGCATCTTTTAGATTAGCAGTTCTACATATATATATAAAGACAACCCAGAAGCTCAACAATGAGCTAAATGAGCTACATCAATTTTCATAACAAGTGATTTCCCATCAAACATGTTTAATTTTCCATCTAAAATATCTAACAAAATTACCTGTTCTAGGTAAATGATTTTGGACTTGACTTTAGGTAGTCAACCAAGATAAGAAATTGTGATCAAATCGTCATTGACATTTCACAAACTTGTATATAGATCTGAAAAACCTCCCATTAGGAAACCATACTCCACACTTATAGATCTGGTGAAAGCCAGTGGGCCCTAGGAAGTACATTTGGGAAAGTCCCAACAAGGAATTGTAACTATAAGGTCTGGCTCCATGTAACTAAAGAGACAACTGATAGGAACCTGAATGATACTGATTAGGACAATTCTTCAGCATGCATTTCTAGACTAATCAAATGTCTGTTGAGAAGTTCATCATGTTTTCACGTTGAAACACTACTAAACCCAAACATGCACGAAAGTTCAGAGTACCCAAAAGTCTAAATCTTCTAATAGCTGCACACCCACAGAGAGAATTATCTACACACAAGCATACACTCTCATAGAACACTTTCCCCAACCAACAGTCATATAGGCTCTCTCAATCTCCCTAAAAAAGAGCAGAAACTCAAGAGTCTAAAACAACAGCAGAAAGTCTGCACAGCAGGCTTAACCCAGACAGACCCCAAATTCTCCTTTAGGTGCTTCAACTGCAGTATAGACAGAAGGAGCACTCAGGGCAAACAACAAAAGCTTTGGATAATTGTGCTGTATCGAAGTCGGAGGTGTCATCTCTGAAGTGACCAATGGAAGTGAAATCTAGAAGTTTTACAAGAATAACTTCACCTAGTATAGTTGTTTAATTAACCAGCCCATTACTTTCAGGCAATACTTATTTCTGCCATCAGATCCATTTATTAAGAAAGACTGCTCTATGGAAGCGAGAAAGGAAAGTAGTCATGACTGAATCTGATAGACTATACTGCTAAATACTTGATCTGAACAGACAGGAGGCTTACAACATTTCCGATTGGAAAGACACCAAATATACTGAAGCACAAAACCCCATCTTTATCTCCACTGCAAAGGATATTGAAACATTGCTTTGAAGAATTTGAGAGCTCTATAAATGAATCTTGACCATCGTCAATTAAACCAGTTTCTCCAGATACTAGTCCAGGCATGCGAGGAACTCTCGGAGCTGGAGGGAAGAAACGAGTAGTGCGATCTTCAAATGCCAAAGAGTTGCCAGAAGTGTCCTATTAAAAAATGGATAATTATCATTCCAATGGGGAGAAAAACAAGAAGAAGAAGATAAATATAACAAGAGATTAAAGTTAAGGAGTCAACAATCAGCAAATCAACAACTCACAGCTGACACCAAACATAAGTTTTCAAAAAACCTTCCATAGATACATATTGAAGCTGTTGAATAAGATTCTAAGTTTGAAAAAAGAAATATTTTAGTAAACCAGACTAAAATAACTACTTAACTGCAAACAAAGCATTAGATAGAACATGAAAGGTATGAACAATAAAATATTGTCTGTCAAGTGTCAAGATCGAGAAGTAAGATGAACTTTCTTAAGTTGAAAGATGCATACTCTATTCACTTTGGCATCCTCCTCCCAATTGAGACACACCACAGCTGCTGCATGAGACTTCAAGCTTCTTAACAGTTTTCCATTCTGCTTAATATTTATACCGAGTTAGAAATAAATATACCACAGTACATATAACTGCTGCAAGCACTAGCATATAAAAAGCAGCACAGTGCATATCCACGGTTCCATAAAGACGGCTAGATTGGTAAGATAACATTCATATGTAAAAATAAGTTCTTCAGGAAAAAAACATAATCCATGAAGTGGAAAATGATTAGTAAATGGGTAGACGTCTTAAAGAAACCTTTTGGCAGCAGCATCAGCCAAGTTCTTAGCAATTGTACCCATGACCAAACAGCTAGCTTAATGACATAACCAGTAATCTATGAACGTTTCCACCCACAAGCATAATTGAGGCACATACAAATTCTGTCATTTAGGAATCACCCGACCTATTACCTTCCTAATATGACTGAACTGGACATATGTCACTTTAAATAATAGAAAGAAACTATTAATTTGATGAAAATGAGCATGTCATGGATGACTGCTTCTATATGCTGTCTTGGTCATGTTTGGATTGGAATGAACCATTCAATCTAATTAGTTAAATGGATATATATAAGATACAAGATATCATCTAAACCAAGGAGTTTGTAAGTATAAGGCTTTTCTTTTTAAAATTATATGACATTGACAAAGATATGCATATTGCATGTATTGTACAAGTTATAAATGCTGTGTCAGTAATGCTTGGATTGGAATGAACCATTCACTTTAATTAGTTAAATGGGTTATTCATCTCTTGTCGTTTGTTGACCTATATAAAAAAGAGGGCATGTTCAAAAAGAGTGTTCTAATGAGATCTGTTAAGCTTTTCACGCTCAGATTGACCTATCTAGCAGTCCACTGTTAATTTGACGTTGGCAGACAGGACTCGTAAACATGGATTGCCATCTCTATTAGCAGCTATATGTTTGTTGAGCAAGCTTGCTGTTTGCAATGCATCATGCAGCTTTTAAGCAATTCAGAATCTTTCGCAAGAGAGATTAGAGGAGAACACATTCTGATGATATGGGATTGTTGCAGGAAGATTCCTAGTTGAGAAGTTGTGAGGGTAACATTAAAGTAATAACATAGAAAACTTACTTCAACATCATGCAGTGAAACTGTACCATCTTCTAGTCCCAAGACAACAACTTTGCCATCAGGACGCCAGCATAATGATGTTATACATTTACCTGGAGTACATTAGAATAATTAAGATAATCCAGTATAACAACATACGATGGAATGTGCAAAGAAAAGTGATTTCATAAACAACAACAACAACCAAAAAAAGGAAAAAAAAAAATAGAAAGAGAGAGGATGAATAATTTGTTCACCATAAATTAATAGACAAAAAGGAAAGACAGAGAACACACAAAAACCGAGAAAATGATAATCAAAATCTGGGAAGTGATGCAAACATCATAACAGTAATAGTATATCCGAAAGGGATATCGGTAGCTTGACATGGATTTCTTTCGGCTAGTAGATCATCTAAAGCTAGGGAATCTATGTCTTTTTGGCAGCCTTCAATCCATTATCTCAGTCCAAAAACAAATCTTATTGCTCAACTTTGGAACCTCAAGGTGGAGTGGATCAATGAAAGCATACTTCAAGGAAGGATCACGAGTGTACAATCATCTACAACTTAACATCTCAACAGAAACCTCTCAAGGATTAGGTCAAGAAGCACTCAACAACATGTTTTTCATATCCAGAAGGCAATATGATGCATGAAGCATTCAAATGTTACCTCCTATCTAAATTTTTCAAGTGAGAATAGATTAAAAAAACCACCAAGGCTAGGCATCTAATCCTAAGCTCTTATGAATTCGAATTACCAAAAGATAAAGTCATATAAGAACTTAACATACTTGGATGCAGCTCCCCCTACCCTCCTAGTCTCTTTGCTTTCTCCAACTCCTCCCTCCATGTATACATGTATGCAGCATAGCTTGAGATACATCCTATTCACAAGTAAGTTAAATTCCCAACAACAAACTTGATTAATTAAAATGATGTAACGAAATGCCCCTTGTAATCAGTAGAAGATAAATTAACTTCAAGTAATGCAAAATGTGCGAAACTTTCTATACTAGACTCTAAATTTTAGCATTACAAAATGTGAAAAACTTTCCAGCCCATACTAAATCTCTCCTTGTAAGGAACGTTCAATCAGTATAAGAAGAGGAAGAGGAGGAGCCAGAGATAATATTATGCTCAATCAGCAGAAGAAATAGGAAGAAGCAGAGCCGGAAGTGATATTACATCGTGAGAGTCACCAACAGAAATTGAAGGAAAACTATATAGCTGCCTGACGACGTTGTGATGCTACTTTGCAGGGGTTAAACCTGCCAACTCCAAGTGGGCATCTAGCATTTCTACATCTGACATAGCTAGTCTATCTAGCATAAACAACATCCCCTCCAATTTGACTTCTTTATCTTCATGAACACTTTGACTGGTGTAGCGTGAAAATGGCAACAAGATGGCAGTACAGGAGTCGGGTACCCTTCTGGTTGGTCTAGATGATTGTCACTTATGCTATGGAAATCTCCTAAGGCACCAATATTATCTAGAAGTTTATAGGAATCTGTCACGCCTGTAAATAAAAATACCTTCATTAAACTAGTATCAGCTTGGGATTCTTTATTTGCAACTTTGTCATATCCACATTTTCCCTCCTATTACCATCATTCACTCTTCATTTTCGTGTAAAACACCAACTCCTTTGTTCGACATCACATCCTCATTCGGACTTTCAAGCACTTCACCTCTATATTGACCAAATCTCCATCAAACCCAATTTGAACTGGATTGGCAATTTAAGTGACTTATTTGGGGAAAAGGCTCGTAGCAAAATTAAGGAAAAGCAAAGGGAAGAATAAGGCCAACGACTCAAAAGGCACACACCAAGCCATCGTTGAAGAAACGAACATGCTGAATAAAAAATAAAAAGAGGAGAACTTTCTCGAGTCAAAGCAATTACCAGGAGAGATTGTCCACAGCCTCTGCCAATTGAAGCGATGAAGCACCACCTTCGAGTCCTCCGTGACCATCGCCAACAAATCCTTCTCCGGATTCCACTCCGCCATCTTCACCTGCCAATCGGAAGAAATCGAGCCAAAACCTCACACAAAACCGAATGGGAAAACAATCAAATCAACCCGCCCATTATCAGGTCGCAAAAGAGGGATGAAACGGGAGCCGAACCTGAGAAGCCAGCGGCTTGTCGAACTGAAGCTGAAAGGGAAGCATGTGCCGCGACCCTTGGTCGGTCTCCATAGCTGAAAAAGCTCCGGGAGCAGCCAAAAACGCAGCCAAAACGTCCGGTGACAAATGCGAACTTAGAGGGAGAGCTAGTGGTGGAGGGTTAGAGCCCGAAAGCCCTAGAAGAAAGCCTGATGGAAGAGAAGAGCGAGTAACCAAGTGCAATGGAGCCTGAGAATTTTGCAGAGAAGATTACGGAAGAGGAAGAACAGGCGGGAGAGAATTTGACTATTGAGGAAGCAGAGTGAATTTGATTACGGGCCGAGCCTTGGGGCCCGGTCCCAATATGGGCTGCGATATTGGCTTAAACCCAAGCCCAATAAACTCTAATTCAGCCCAAAATCCAAACCCAAATTTAACCGACATCCTAACCAAGCCCACTTCCCCGCCATTCTCTCTCTCCACTGCCGTCCCCCGATCTGCCGTCGCCTCTCAATTCCTCCTTCCAAACGAACAGAACACGAGAACCCACCACGGTTGAAGTTCACCGAAAATGTACTTGCTGATCGTAGGACAGATTTACACCGCACCGCATGTATTCATGTTGCCCACTTTGGATAACTCGACAGTTGAGATTAAACCGAGCGGGGGTTTGGTTCAGGCATTTCGTCGAACGTTTGAAGCGCACTGGCTAAAAGGAGGCAAACCCGACCACCAACTCGCGCCAGGACTCGCAATGATTGACAGACAGCGACCCCAAACAGCGGCGCACGGACGAAGGGGGCCAGTGCTCGCGTGAACCAGACAAGGACGAAGCCTGGTCTGGCGAGCCCAGAACGGGGCAAGACAGGGGCACGAACAGAGGAGGCGTCGGCTGAGAGTCCCTACCCGGCTCGGCGACGGTGAATGGAGGGCGAGTTCGATAGACCGGACCACGTCTGGTCGCCTCGCACGCCTCCGAGCCAGGATGCTCGGAAAAACGGCTCGTCCCACGAAAAATGGAAAGAAAAAGAAAAAGAAAGGAACTTGACCTACCGGAGACTTAGCGCGGGGAACGGGAGATGCGAGCTTAAGAGCGCGGTCGGGAGTCGTCGGACGGGTTTCAGGCGTGACCGAACTGCCGGAGGGCTCCTCGCTCTCAAACTCTCTCTCTCTCTCTCTCTCTCTCTCTCGGTTGCTCTCAGTCTCTCCACCCTTCTCTCTCTCTCCCTCTCTCACTCTATTTCTCTCCGAAAATCCCACCTTCGGCTCGCTCTCCTTCTCTCCGTTTTTGCTCTGCCGTGACTAATTTTACTTTCCTTCCTAATTAGTCTAAAATATATTTCGACTTTATGATATGATAAATTGTCATTTCTTTATTTTTTTTTCCCACGCATTAGGAAAGGAAAAATAAAAACAAACCGTATTTGTGATCACATTAAAGTTATACAAAAGAACTTAGACTACACGAAGCAAAAAATTACTTGACCCGTTTGATGTTTCTGGCCTATTTCGGTATTTAGTTCCTCATGCCTAATTTATTTTAGATTGCACGCTCTATGGGCTTCACGCATTGGTGTGCCACCTTAATGGGATTGGAAAGTGGAAGGAATGGCTAAGACTATATTGGAATGCTTTTAATGGGGATGATTGAAATTAGGGTTAGTTATTAGTGCAGTCTTCCGGTTAGAAGGATAAGGGCTTTTATTAATCAACTATCTTTCATATTCTATTTAGATTATTTAATTAGAAAAAATAGAGTATATATATTTATTAATGGCTTGTTTGCTAATAATCCCGGGAATAAATTTTTTGCTCTGTTTTTTTGTTCCCAAGAACAAAACAAGTTTTTTGTTTCATTTATTTATTTTTGTTTCCGGGAATATATTTGAAATAGAATCAAGAAGCAGAAAAAAATTGCTTATTGTTCTCAGGAACAATTCCTAGAATCAACCTAATTTTTTCTTTTTTATTCTTCTCTTTCCTTTTTTTCTTCTTCCTTTTGGCCGTTCGCTGGCTTTGGCCATGGCCAACAATGGCCGATGATCGGCCGACAAGGACTGGCGACCTCGCTGAAGCATTACTAAAGAACAAGGCTCAGCCTTGCAAAGCTAGGGCAAGCCCAACCTCACACCATTAGGGGGAGGACGAGCCTCATAGTGGCCAGGCAAGCCTCCAGCGAGCTCGCTAACCCTTACCCTAGCTTGGCGATGCTTCGGTGAGCTCACCAGACCTCACCCAGCCAATTGCTGGCCACAACGCTAGCCATTGTCGTGGGTGACTGGTCACAAAAAAAGGAGGAAGAAGAAGAGAAAAGGAAAAAGAAAAAAGAAAAAATATAACAAAAGTATTAAAAAAATTTAAGAATCCTACCAAATATATTTTTTTCCTAAGAATAAAAATTTTGTACAGTTACCAAATGCGTTCTTTTGCTCGGAAATTGTTCCCAAAAATAGAATTAGAAAATATCATTTTTGATAAAAAAAAATTACTTTCGAGAATAGAATTGTTACCAAACGTGTCCTAAGAATGTTTTCCAAAAATAACTATGTAACTTGTTCTCCTTAAACTAAAGCACCGGTTAAAACAACAATTTGTATGCCCTTGCGGGACTCATATAAATGACAGTTTTCCACTACTCATGTATCACATTGATCTTAGACAATAATGTGATGAAAATTGTCGCTCCTAGAAAATCAAGCTATAGATAGATGTTTATTTATTTGTATAAGTTGGGCATGCTTATCGTCATTTTCTAAAATTTATTGCATGCTATAAATGAGTTTGTAATTGTTCATAGTTTCTTACTCAAAATGCTTCAATCGGCCTCGTCAGATTTGGTGAGGGCTGACACTTGCCCTTGCCGACCATGGCTATGGTCGGTGGCTAGCAATGGCCATCAACGAATAGAAAAGGGAAAGGAAAAAAAAGAAAAAGACATCAATAAATTAAAAAAAAATATTAAAATATTATTAAAATTATCCACCTCAACATCGATCGGCTGACCGATATCCATCTTTGCAATTTCTAGTTTAAATTGGCCTGATGAATTGAATTGGTACTAATGTGAGAAGGTTTATGACTAAATTTGTCCAATTTTAAGAATTAAAACTGAATTGGTACCAATATAATATGTTTAGGACTTTCTTGACACTTTTCCTCTTAACAAGTGGTAGCAAAGATAGACAGTCAAGGATTGACTAAACTTTGCTCAAATCTTTGTCCATATGCCAGGTTGAGGTGAGTGAGGACGTGATCGAGAAGATTTTGATGGGAGGCCTTGTTCTTGAGTACTTACATTTAATTGAGAAACTTGAAAGAGCATGAGATTGATAGATGTTGGCCACTTGAAGCTAACGATCCACTATTAAAGATTCTCACTCCTCATTTTGTTGTCATTGCAAGTAACACAATGTTTTCCGCAATAAGAAGGTTAGAATAGTTGAAGCCTTGCGGTGATTCTTATTCTTAGTCGAAATAGCAACACTCTCATAAAAACTAAAAACTGAAGAGGATTACAATGAAGGTCAGGAGAATGAGTGCTGCAACTGTCATCACCAAGAGAGGCCAGTCAAAACAAGCACCATTTGAATTTTTTCTACCAAAATGAAAGTTATATTCTAACTTTGTGATGAACTTTGAAGAAACTTGAAGCTAACTTTACCTGAGCATCTTCAAAAGCTAGAGTATATCTTTCAAAAAGAGGATCGCTACCGATATCAAACTTTTCAAATTTAGCAAATTGAGCAAACTTCACAAAATTGAGTCGGAACAACTGAGTCAATTGCCCATTAGCTTGCAAACAAATGCTAGCCGGGGGTTGAACCTGAGAAACCATCGGTTTATTGAACTAAAGCCGAAATGGAAGCATGCTGCAGTCCTTCATCAACTTCCATAACTAAAAAGCTTTGCAAGCACCTAAAAAACGCAATGCTAGGGCTGGAACAAATCACGAGGAGTGTACAGAAGCATCGATGGAAAATGCAAGCTAAAAGAGAGCTTGTGAAGGATAGAGCTCGAAAGATTAAGAGGAAGCCTCCAGGCTAGTGAGGCGAGGATAGAGCTGAAGAGCGAGATAAAGAATGGAAAAGTGAGAGAGAGTAAGAAAGTCCACTGGAGTTCGAAATCATGCGGAGAAAATTGCAGAAAAGGAATGGGCAGGAGAGAATAAGAGATAGAAACAAGATTACAGGAGTGAAGGCAGACTCATTTGATTGATGGGTTGGCCGAGCTAGATCGAATCGTGCCATATCCTGAATGGAACTTGTTGTCTAGGCTCATTCGTCATAAATGTGATTTTGGAATGGGTCGGATTACCGGAGTGTTTGGTTTAGTTATAACCATAGTAGCCACCTTTTTCATACATTTGTTATCAAATTGAGCTCTCGTTATCAAATTGATCAAAATCATAATAGATTGGAAATCACATCAACAAATTTCATTAAATTTGAACTAATAAAAGACAACATTGAACTTTTTTATATATCTTAGGGATTAGATCGAACATTAAATTAATGAAAAGTTTATGGATGACATTACACGTTTGGCTAAAGTTCATAGGCTGTCTTTTTTTCCTTTTGTTAGAGCGGAATCTTTGTTACAAAGCTAAACCAACATCAATCAAACTTCAATATCACAATAGAAGCACAATCTCAAATGCACAACAATTGGGCTCTAGTGACCTTGTTTTTCAACACTAGAAACTTTTCTACTTCGGTGCCAACAACGATGTTATTGGGGAGAATTGGGTAATGATTCAATAAGGACTAACTCAATCCATGATCAATTTCTTCCCAAAACTAAATTGACCAAAATGGAATTAACCTTAGCAATAAACAGCAGTGTTTTCCAACAATAAATATCAAAATAAGTAAATATAATGCTGAAATGTTAAAGAAACAAGACAACAATAATACCGAGATTTTTGCATTGAAAACTCAATGCGGGAAAAAAAATCATGAATTGCTCAAAAACTTTCACTAATCATACTAATCACCAGTAACATCAACATTGCAATAGTGTTTCATCATTATGGAGATGGATAAATAAAGATAGAGCAAGAAACCTTAATCGCAATTAGAAAAAACAAGAGAGAATCTAGGGAAGATTTTCAATGAGCAAAACTGATCAACTAGTAGTCTTGATTTAACGACCAACAAATCGAAAATTGAGCTAATTTTGACAACGTTGGCCTTCGATCCAGGACTTGGAACTTGCTTTCCCTTTTTCCTTCTCGTGTGTTCTTTCTGGGGCCGCTCTCTCTCTGTCTTTCCCTTTTCCTTTTTTTCGTGTTCTTCTTGGGAAACTCTCTCTCTCTCTCTCTCTCTCTCTCTCTCTCTTCCTCCCTCCTCTTTACACTCTTCACTCCACGAACGGCTCCTCTCTTTGTTTTTTGTTTTGACTTTTTGGCCTTTTTCTTTATCTTTCATGTTATGTTAGCTGAGCCACACTGACGCCGACCCAGCCAACAATCCTCCACCAATAGGAATAAGATCTCAATCTTGCAAAACTTTGATTCCAAGACCTTTGACCCGACAGGCTTCCCATAGGTAGAATCTCTAAGTACTTTATCAACCCAACAAACTTTGGAAGGCAAGCATCGAATTGCTTCCACTTTAACATGAAGATTTTAACATGAAGATCAAAACCCGAATCACAAAGAACTCTCTTTGAATAATGACCCCAATAGACTTGCAAACAGCTGTCAAGTATGATACCAACTTAAAATACAACCGTCTAATTCGAAGGCCATTATATCAAACAAGTTGGCTAGACTTTCAGTATTTTGGAAACCTGTTAAGTTAATGGACAGTTTCAGCTCTGCAAAGCTTCAATATAAAATAATTAGGGAAATGTGGGATGATACTATGCAAGCATCCTTTGCCATTCCAAGGATGCATTGTCAGAGTTTGGAGAAGTTCAAGAAACATGGAGCCCCCAATCCTTCGATGATCTCGGAAGTCTTCCATAAACCCATATTAAAGCCGTTGGACTTTGAAATAAGATTTCAACTTTGAAACTTAACTGCAAACAAAAAATTAGAAATAACATGTAAGATATGAAGAATAAAATATTGTTCATTAAGAATCGAGATCAAGAAGTCATATATAAGCAAATCCAGAGTCATCCTATAGAGCCACACAAAGAAATGAATAGCACGAAAAAGTAGTTCTGCTCTGCACATGTGGATATCTGGATCATATATGTAGTTTCAGATCAAAGGTATATACCCCATACAAGGACAGTGAATTGCGAATGTATCCGATGAATGTTGAAACTGACATAAGAGGGAATAGTGATAATAAATTCTTACAAAGTTTCTATTTCAAAATAGAAGAGAAAGGCATCTGGGCAGCTTCCTTCAAAGTGTGATGATCAAATTAGGTTTTAATCAAGAAAGGTGAGATCCGTATTTCTATACACATGGGTAACAAGCTAAACAGAGAGCCCAGTCCGATAAGATCACTCAACTAAAGCTTCCATGTACATCGTCAAGTGATCAAACTTGAGATCAAATACCCAAAAATAGACTATTAGATGGAGGGTAATCGAAAAATCATTGTTGAGGATAACCTCCAGAAGACAACCCCAAACCCCCAATGGTGTCCTTCTCTTTCTCTCATTATAGTCTCAAGGTTCTGATCACTCGGCCAAAGAAATGAAAAATATAGGTACAAATTTATGGTAATAGGCATTTGGATAGAAATATCTACATACGAACCCTATTAACAATAAATTCTAAACTAACCATTCAAGAAATGGCTATTTCAGCTCAAATATTTGCAGAGTTGGCTAAACCTAAAAGCAAAAGCTTTTTATTAAATGATTGCAATGCTTATAGAAACCAATTTTGAGCCCAGATAATCATACTTAAACTCCTGTTATGCATATGAAAAGATCCAGAATTTCACGTTTGGTACAAATATCAGCAATGAGGACAAGACTTGAAGGGGGGAAGAAGCAATCACTGCAAACAACAGAAACCAATAGTGATTTATCCCATAGTTCATATTTTTCCCACTGAGGCAGCATTTGTAAGAACATTTATGAATGGAAAAAGTAGATATAGCATTAATATGAAGAATCTACAATGAAAAAGCAATAAACAACACATTCAAGTAAGAACTTTTATGAGCAAACAGGATTCTATCACATTTCAGTTTTCTAACTCATTTGCTGATACCTATGTTCCATCTGTTGAAATTCCTTTGCAAGTGTCCTTCGCAATTATTCGATGTCCCCAAATCGTCCAAACTGCAGTAGTTCTCTAACTCTCTGCATTGTTTCTCTAATGCAATACTGAGGTTAAGACATCTTACTAACTGAACAAGATATATCAAGGTAGAAAATATTAAAGCTATTGGATGGTGAAATAAGATTCTTAGTTTGAAACTTAAGTGCAAATAAAGCATTAGAAAAAACATGTAAGATATGAAGAATGAAATATTGTCTATTAAGAATCGAGATCAAGAAGTCATATCAACCTTTAAGTTGAAAGATGCACAATTGTTCACTTGGGGGCATCTTCTTCCCGGTTGAGACATAGCATAACTGCTGCATGGGACTTCAAGCCTAGTAATAGTTTTTCATTCTGCTCAATATTTATATCATGTTAGAAACTATTGTACCACAGCATGTATAAGTGCTGCAAGCACTAACATATAAAAAGCAGCACACCACATATCCATAGTTAAGTAAAGAAAGCTAGATTGGTAAGATAACATTCATTATGTATTATGTAAAAACAAACCCTCTTCCAAGCAAAACATAGTCCATGAATCAGATGATGGTTAATAAATTTGTGGAAGTCTCAAAGAAAGAAATGTAGTAGTATCAACCAATTCGTAGCCATCGTACTCATGACTAAACAGCTATAGCTTAATGACATAACCAGTTATTTATGAACTTTTCCACCCATAACCATGATTAAAGCACATACAAATTCCATCATTCAAGAGTCACCTAAACCATAACCTTTTTAATTTGACTGAACGTATTTGAGTTTCAACATTCAAAATAAACTATTAATTTGATGAAAATGACCATGTCACATATGACTGTTTCTATTAACACCATCGACTGAGAGTGTAGATCCTCACAATGAGCTCCACCTCTGCAAATGCTATGCTGAAAGTTGTCATTGACATTTGAAGCATTTTCAATCATCAATGACAACATTAGCAGCAAGGTGACCATTTCCAATCCTACGGGAGAATGCAATTAACCACATCAATTAGATTCAAGTCCTAAAATGTACATATATATTGAATCTATTATTAATGTATAACATGTGAAAAAAACAATTCATTTAGGCTATATATCTCTTCTAGTTTGCTCATTTGTTTAACAAATGGCCATGTTCAATGATTTAATAGGATTTGTTAAGCTTATCCTGCTCAGATTTTCCTATCTAACAGTCCATATTTACTTGACATTGGCAAACATGACCAGTAAACATGGAGTGCCATCTCTCTTAGCAGCTAAATGTTCATTCAGCAAGCTTGCTATTTGCATTGAATCATTCAGCTTCTGAGCAATTCAAAATGTTCCTCATGAGAGATCAAAGAAGAACACATTTTGATGATAAAGGATTCTTGCAGAAGGAAGTTCTTGTTGAGAAGGAATGAGGGTAACATTCAGCAATAGCACAGAAAACTTACTTCTACATCATGCAGTGAAACTGTACCATCTTCAAGTCCCAAGACAACAACCTTGATAGCAGGACCTCAGCATGATGATGTTATATGTTTACCTGGAGTAGATTAGAATAATGAAGAAGCCAATATTGACGATACACAATGAATGTGCAAAGAAAAGTGGGTTCATTAAAAAAAAAAAAAACAGAAAAACAACAGAGAGAGAGAGAGAGAGAGAGAGAGAGAGAGAGAGAGAGAGAGAGAGAGAGCAATGAATAATCTCTTCACAATAAAATTATAGAAGAAAATGGAAGATAGAGAACGCACAGTAAATAGGAAATGTTGGTCAAAATTTGTTAAGTAAATTAAAGTGTCATAACAGTACAAGATAACTGAGAGGGATATCGGTCACTTGATATGGGGATTTCTTTGGGCTAGTAGGTCATCTACAGGAATCTATAATTTTTGGCAGCCTCCTATCCATTATCTCAATCCAAAAACGAATCGTGTTGTCCGCTTTGAAACCTCAAGGTAGAGTGGATCCATGAAAGCTTACTTCAGGTGAGGATCACAAGGGTACAAGTATCTGTAAGACATAAATAATTCATATGCGGAAGCCAAGATCGTTTATAGACAAACCTCCAGCCATTGTTTGCATTCACGTTCGTCGAATCTCCTGAAAATCAAGGAAGTAATAGGCGCACTCTACTAACCAAATTTCCTCAACGTACTGATGGTGTATTCTAAATGTGAGGATTTTGTGTTAGACCTTGATCACCCGTCATAAATGAACGTACATTCCTTATATAATGTCTCCCATCAAGACGAGCAGTTGTCAACGAAAAGGTACGAAGCGTGGAAATCTTCATGTCGAATAGTCGCAACTTTTAGGAGAAAATTTGGGTATAAATGTGGGATCACAAAAAATAAATAACATTCTCCCACTTGATCCCATCATTTTCATCATACGAATCATTCAACTAATTCCACGAAAACTTTATGCTTAAAGAAAAGAAACAAAACACATGGATCATGGCGACATGTCCTCTAAGAGTGAGTAATACCTTCCATGTATCACAATGCATATTATTTCTTTAATATCAGCCTATATGTGGCAACATATCTTAATGAATAAACCTCATGTTTATTCCAGAATCAAGGATAAATGTTATTCTCATAAACAACAAAATGTGTACACAAAAATTGAGAATCAACATTAAAACTAAATAAGAGTTCCATACAACAAAAATTGTTCATATGTCGACAAATCACATAATGGGACTTATTCCCATACTAGTTACATGATCCTTATACTTCATCGGTGGCATGCCTTTAGTTAAAGGATCGGCTATCATCAATTCAGTGCTAACGTGTTCAATGACCACTTTATTCTCCTTAACACGCTCCCTTATGGCTAAATACTTAATGTCGATATGCTTACTTCGACTGCCACTTTTGGCATTTTTAGCCATAAAAACTGCAGCTGAATTGTCACAATATATTCTTAATGGCCTAGAAATAGAATCAACAATTCTAAGCCCAGCAATGAAACTTTTCAACCATACACCGTGCGAGGTAGCCTCAAAACAAGAAACGAACTCAGCCTCCATAGTGGAAGTAGCAGTCAAAGTCTGCTTGGCACTTCTCCATGACACGGCTTCGCCAGCTAACATGAAAATGTATCCAGATGTTGATTTTCGTGAATCAACGCAACCCGCGAAGTCCGCATCCGAATAACCGATCATTTCCAAGTTGTCAGTCCGTCTATACATAAGCATATAGTCTTTGGTACCTTGAAGGTATCTCAACACTTTCTTTGCAGCTCTCCAGTGGTCTAAACCTGGATTACTCTGATATCTTCCCAACATTCCCACAGCAAAAGCGATGTCAGGTCGAGTGCAAACCTGAGCATACATCAAGCTTCCAACAGCAGAAGCATATGGAATGTTGCACATTTGTTCTCTTTCTAGATCGTTCTTCGGGCATTGGTTCAAATTGAACCCGTCACCCTTCACAATGGGTGCTATACTTGGTGAACAATCTTTCATCCGAAATCTCTCTAGGACCTTATTGATATAGGTTTCTTGAGATAGTCCTAAAATTCCTCGAGGTCTATCTCTATGGATCTTAATGCCAATGACATAAGATGCCTCACCCATATCCTTCATGTCAAAACTCCTAGAGAGAAATTGTTTCACCTCATGTAGCAACCCTTTATCATTGGTTGCAAGTAATATATCATCCACATACAGCACAAGGAAACAAATTTTGCTCCCACTAACCTTCTGGTATATACATTGGTCCATGACATTCTCTAAAAAGCCAAATGAAGAGATGACATCATGAAACCTTAAATACCATTGGCGGGATGCTTGTTTCAAGCCATATATAGATTTCTTAAGCTTGCACATCAAATGCTCACCTTTACTAGAGGAGAATCCTTCAGGTTGTTTTATGTAAACCTCCTCCTCTAGTTCTCCATTGAGGAACGCCGTTTTCACATCCATCTGATGTAATTCCATATCAAAATGGGCAACCAATGCCAAAACAATACGAAGAGAATCTTTCTTAGATACAGGAGAAAATGTCTCCGTGTAATCGATTCCTTCCTTTTGAGTGAATCCTTTGGCAACAAGTCTAGCTTTATATCTTTCAATGTTACCCAATGAATCTTTCTTAGTTTTGAAGACCCATTTACAACCAATGGCCTTCGCACCATTAGGTAACTCAACCAAATCCCAGACTTTGTTAGATGTCATTGAACTCATCTCTTCCTTCATGGCATTGTACCACAAATTGGATTTATCACTATCCATGGCTTGTGAAAACGTTTCAGGATCATTCTCAGCTCCAATATTGTAGTCAGACTCTTGTAAATACACAATATAATCATTAGGAATAGCTGATTTCTTTATTCTAGAAGATCTTCTCAATGTTGCATCAACATTCTCTTGAGGAGCGTGTTGTTCAACTGGTTGTTCAACAGTCTCTGGTAATTGCTGAACAACTGGATCTACTAGATCAATATCAGTAGGTTGTGGAACTTCAACGATTGGTTGTTCAATAGCCGGCTGAACTGAAGGGGCATTATAAGCAACAACCAACCCTAAGCTTGAGGTGGAAGGTTGAGCATCTGTATGATCTTTCTTAGGATCAAGGTCCTTCGATCGATCGCTCCCACTGATCAAGTCATTTTCAAGAAATTTAGCGTTTCTTGATTCCACAATCCTAGTGGTATGAGATGGACAATAAAACCTGTATCCCTTAGACCTTTCGGCATATCCAATGAAATACCCACTTATGGTCCTTGGGTCCAACTTCTTTTCTTGTGGATTATAAATTCTTACTTCAGACGGGCATCCCCAAACGCGCACATGATGCAAACTTGGTTTCCAACCCTTAAATAACTCAAAAGGTGTCTTTGGAACAGCCTTGGTCGGAACTCGGTTTAATATGTACACTGCCGTCTTAAGTGCTTCAGTCCATAAGAATTTAGGAAGTTTGGAGCTACTAAACATACTACGCACCATGTCTAATAAGGTCCGATTTCTTCTTTCGGCTACGCCATTTTGGTCCGGAGAACCAGGCATAGTATATTGGGCAACTATCCCATGCTCTTGAAGAAACCTTGCAAATGGACCAGGTGCTTGTCCATCTTCAGTGTATCTACCATAGAATTCTCCACCTCTATCTGATCTCACGATCTTAATTTGCTTATTGCATTGTTTCTCTACTTCCGCCTTAAATACCTTAAAGGCATCTAATGCTTCATACTTATTATGAATCAAATAGAGATACATGTAACGTGAGTAATCATCTATGAAAGAGATAAAGTATTTCTGACCACATGAGTCCATATCCGGACTACAAATATCCGTATGTATGATTTCTAATATTTATGTACTCCTCTTGGCACCTTTCTTTGACTTGTTAGTCTGCTTTCCCTTTATGCAGTCCACACAAGTATCACAATCAGTAAAATCTAAAGTACCAAGTACTCCATCATTTACTAATTGCTTAATTCTTTCTATGGAGATATGTCCCAATCTTCGGTGCCACAATATAGAGGAATGTTCTTTCACAACACATCGTTTCATACCAGCTTTATCATGAACATGCATCGCATCATAATAGGCATTGTCTTGTAAATTAATTCGAAAAAGACCATCAGACAAAATACCACTCCCAACAATTTCAGATTTAAATGATAAACAAAAGTTTGAATCTGAAAAGTTAAAAGAGTATCCCAAAGGTACAAGTCTTGAAACTGAAATTAAGTTTCTAGAAAAATTAGGAACATAAAAGGTCTTTTCCAAATCTAAAACAAAACCACTATTGAGAACTAGTCTATATGTCCCAATAGCTTCCACATGCGAACGCATCTTGTTTCCTGAATAGATGCTTTGTTCACTTCCCACTGGCTTCCGGTGGTTTTGAAAACCCTGCAAGGAATTCGAAATATGGATTGTAGATCCAGAATCAATCCACCAAGTGTTGTGACTTACATCAGTCATATTAGATTCATAACAAACACAAGAGATTGGATTACCTTTCTTCTCGAGCCAGGCCTTAAATTTGACACAATCCTTCCTTATATGCCCCTTCTGTTTACAAAAGAAGCATTTGGATTCTTTCTTAATGTCAGCTTGGGGAGGTATTTTACCTTTTCCCTTATGCTTGCCATAGCCCTTATTCTTTCCTTGTGTTGCCAAATGAGCACTTTCTCCCAATTCCATAACCAGTCTTTCTTCCTCTTGAACACACATGGTCATGAGTTCATTAATAGACCATTTATTCTTATGTGTGTTATAAGAGATCTTGAAAGGTGCATACTGTTGTGGGAGAGTGTTCAGAATATAATACACGAGGAAGGATTCAGATATCTCAACCTCAAGGTTCTTAAGCTGAGCTGCAATGTTCCTCATTTGCATGATGTGCTCACGCACACCTCTAACACTAGTGAGCTTCAATGATGAAAACTTCATAATCAGGGTCATGGCATGCGCCTTCTCAGAACTTTCAAACTGCGCATCTATGGCCTCCAATAAAGCCTTAGCATTGTTATGCTGAGCAACTGAACCACGAATACTAGGAGATATCTTAGCTCTTATAAACATGGCACAAACGCGGTTGGACCGCTCCCATTGGTTATAAAGAGCTATCTCAGCTGGAGTGCTCGAATCAGTAGGAGCAGGTGGTTCGTCTTTCCTTATAGCATAGTCAATGTCCATCCACCCTAATTGAAGAAGAACTGACTCTTTCCAAACTTTATAGTTCTCACCATTCAGTATAGGAGCATCAAACTTAAATTCAGAGAAATTCACAGGTTGCGAAACTGCATATCAAATAATCATGCTTATGTCACAAAATTTGAGGTAAATAAATCATGTTTTACCAATGTAAACATGTCACAATATGAATCACATAACATAAAAACTACCTGTGGGCTAAGTTTTTAATTTAAATAGATTCATAATTACTTCATGAAGAAACTACCATATTATATGCATTTTCTTAATCCCTGTGGGTAAATTAAGAAAAATAATATGATATTTCATCCTAATTAATCATATTAATATAATGAAAATTCTTGTGGGATAAAATTCATCATATTAATATAATTAATTACAATCAATGTCCATTTCTAAATATGATCCGAAGGCTTTTAATATATAATTTAATTAATTAAAGATGCTGTGGCCACTCCCTAATTAATTAAATATATGGACCATTGGACATTTAATTTCATGCATAAAATATTCAAAAAAAATGCATGAAATGACATAATAAATAAATACATCAAGGGCAGAACAGTAAATAAATAAATTGGCCAAGGGTATGATTGCAAAAAATTTAAAAATTGGGGCAAAAGCGAAAAAAAAACCGCGGAAGAGGGGACGTCAGGCGCGTGCCGAGCACGTGCGCGTCCAGCGCACGGGCGCGTGCTCGGCACGAGCCAGAACCCGCGAGGGGCGCGTGCCCCGCACGCGCGCCGTTCAGCGCGCGGGCGCCTGCGTTGCACGCGCCCGGCAACTGCCGCGCACGTGGATCCCACGCGCGCAGTGGTTGCGCGCGCGTATGGGCGCGTGGCGCGTGGGTCCACGAGCCTGCAACTGCAGCGCGCGCGTGGAGCCCACGCGCCTTCTCCCTCGCGCGAACAGAGGCTTCTCCGCCGGTTTTTCGCCATTTTCAGCCGCCTTTTCTTCTCCGTTTCTTCTCCGGCAGCCCATCTAAGACCGAAATAATTCATGGGTTTTGAAGAGAACGTCGGCACGACCACATGGGTCCAAGATTCGGCGAAAATGAGCAAAAATTGGCCCCAAAAACAAACGAAAAACTCCACAAACGCAAATCCTCAACCACCACGACTTCCGCCGCCCGATTAGCCTCCGGCAAACTTCGATATACCGGAAAAACTCATGGCTAACGTTTCTTATGGCGGTGCGACCGAATGGGTCCGAAATCAAGGGGTGGGTAGTGCGGATTTTGCCCGGAATTGTTGAGTTTCTCTCTCGGCCTCAAAATCCGAGTTACTGTTCATGTACATAAATGGCCGAAAATTCAACGAAAACACACCGAAAATACACCAAAATTTAACAAAACAAGGCAGAGGCTATAAACATGCTCTGATACCAAATGTAAGACATAAATAATTCATATGCGGAAGCCAAGATCGTTTATAGACAAACCTCCAGCCATTGTTTGCATTCACGTTCGTCGAATCTCCTGAAAATCAAGGAAGCAATAGGCGCACTCTACTAACCAAATTTCCTCAACGTACTGATGGTGTATTTTAAATGTGAGGATTTTGTGTTAGACCTTGATCACCCGTCAGAAATGAACGTATGTTCCTTATATAATGTCTCCCATCAAGACGAGCAGTTGTCAACGAAAAGGTACGAAGCGTGGAAATCTTCATGTCGAATAGTCGCAACTTTTAGGAGAAAATTTGGGTATAAATGTGGGATCACAAAAAATAAATAACAGTATCTACAATTGAGGACCTCAACAAAAAGCATTCAAGGGTTGGCTCGAGTAGGATAGTGCACTCAACACCATGTTCATCAAATCCAGAAGACAATATGAAGCGTTAGATGTTTCAAAGGAGAAAAAAAAGCCTCCTCTCAAAATTTTTCCATTGAGAATAGATGGCAAGAATTGCCAAGGATAGGCATCTAATCCTAAGCTCTTACGAATTTGAATTACCCAGAGCTAAAGTCATATAAGAACTGAAGATACTTGGATGCAGCAACCTCTACACTCCTAGTCTCTACACCTTCTTCGATTCCTTACTCCATCCCTCTCGACCAAATTGTCATACAAGTATGTAGCATAGCCTGAGGTATCCTCTTAACAAGTTAAACTCCCACCAGTGAATTAAATTAATCTAAATGATGCGACAAAATGCCCCTCTCTAATCAGAAGAAGATAAATTTACTTCAAGTAGTACAAAATGTAAGAAACTTTACAGCCTATACTCTACAATCTAGTATACATTGAATATCTCCTTGTAAGGAAAGCTCAATCATTAAAAAAGAGGAAGAAGAGGAGCTAGAAGAAGCGTTACATTTTGAGAAACAAAATTAGAAATCTACAGAAAACTATATAGATGCTTGACAGCATTGGGATGGTATTCTACAGGGCCTAAACCTACCAACTCCATGTGGGCATTAAGCATTTCTGCATCCGACATACCTAGTCTATCTAGCATAAATGACATCCCCATCTCCCCCTCCCAAATTCAAGTTATTTATTTTAATGGACACTTTAACTGGTGTACCCAGCAGGATGACAACATGCAAACACCATATACCATTCCAAGGATGCATTGCTAGAGTTTAAAGAAGTCTAGCAAACATCAAGCTCCTCATCCTTTGATGATTTTGTTTCCTTTTATAAGTGCCTTGCGAAAGCTCTCTTGAATATTACAGCACTTACATCAACTAGTGGCATGATAACCGAATCCTGCCAGTGAGTTAGATGAAATCAATCCAGCAATGAACATCAAATGAACTACTAACAGTACGGAGAAATTTACAAGTCTCTATTTGTCAAACTCGATATTCTTTTTGAACTCTTTGGATCTAACTAATGGGGTAGCTAACATCATTGACCATAGAAGCTTTGACCAGATTAGCAAAGTGAATTCAACTCAAGTTGCTTGCTTTTGTGGGACATAGTACAATTTGCCATCATTGACCATAGAAGCTTTGACATGAACAGGAGTCGACAGAAAATCATGATATGCTACTTTTTCCCTTTTTCCATCAATGTCTTAAATAGTGAATTGACATGATTGGAATAGAACTCTAGATATCATGAGTAATAAATCAATATGCAAGCTCCAAATCGATGAGTTACCTTCAACTGGTACAAATCCCAGTTATTTGCACACGTGGTTCCTGCAATATGCACAAATGGAAGGTCACTAGCCTGCAGGATTGTCATCTCGGCATCTCCCAAGTTTTCACCTCTGTCATTCATCTTATTTAACAACATTATAATTTGATGTTCTTGCTTCCAACAGAACATATTAGCCATACTTGCAAATTTAGGCCACAAAATATGATATACAAAGCTTTTACCTCAGATAGAGTCTAATCCACACAACAGTGACCAAGAGGGATGCACAACAAGATCCTTCCAAAGATCTTCCCTTCTTCACATTGCTTGAATCATTCATAAGTCCACTCACTACCGCTATGCGATTTGTTACATCTAAAAAAGACTCCTCATGTATTTGGAAGGAAATATAATCTGAAGCAAATTCAAAGTCATCCTGCAATACCATATAGAGTAATGATTAGCATGAAAAAGCAGTTGGACTCCGCACATGTGGATCTCTGGATAATATTTGTAGTTTTAGATTAAAGGTATATACTCCATAAAAGGACAGTGAATTGGGAATATATTTGGTGGATGCTAAAACTAACATAAGAGGGAATTGTAGCAATAAATTCTTACAAAGAATATTTTTCAAAATAGAAGAGAAAGGCATATGGGCAGCTTCCTTGAAAATGTGATTATCAAATTAGTTTCAAATCAGGAAACATGAGATACAGTATTTCCATACACAAGGATCATAAGTTAAACACAGAGCCCAATCTGATAAAATCGCCCAACTAAAGCTTCCATGTACATTGTTAAGTAATCAAACATCAAATACGAAAAACTAGATTATTAGACAAAGGGTAAGTGAAAAACCATTGTTGAGGACAACCTCCAGAAGACAACCCCCAACCCCCAAGGGTTTCCTTTTCTTTCTCTCCTTCTCCATTATAGTCTCAAGGTTCTGGCCACTAAGACAAGGAAATGAAAAATATAGGACAACTTTATGGTAATAGGCATATGGATAGAAATATCGACAAACCCATTAACAGAAGTCCTGAATTAGCCAAACGAGAAATGAATATTTCAGTTCAAAAAATTGATGAGTCGGGTAAAACCAAAAGCACAAACTTTTAATTAAAGGATTGCAATATTTACATAAAACCAAACTCAAACTCCTGTTACACACACAGAGATCTAGAATTTCACATTTGGTGCACATATCAGCAATGAGGACCAGATTTGAAGGGGGGAAAAGCTGCTCAATAGGGAGTTCGTGGCAAAACAAGTTTTCCTCAGAAATCGACTTGGAAAGTGAGAATTCCAATTAGAGTTTCTCTTTTTGCTTGGGAAGCAACCTGGGAACAACTCCTTACTTTATAAATGAGACAAAATACTGGTTAATAGGTGTTTCCTCATCAAAAGGAGGCAGAGTCCGCACGGCATCCCCTCCTTCATTGTTCTTGGAAAGAATGGTTTGGATAGTTTCCTATGCTTGTGCCATGTTATCTTGGGTTATCAGAGGTTTTATTGAGCAAGAACTTTGGGCATAGCAGGGCATTCGTTTACAGCACAACAAGTGGGATTAACTCAATTCCCTTGTTTCTTTTGGCTGATTTGGAAGGCGTGGAGCAAGAGAGCTTCTGATGGAGAGAAATCATCTGTTTTCTTTTATTGAAATTTGGCTTAAAGTCACACACTTTTGGTATAGAGCAGACTTGCGTATGGATGTAAATGCCCTGGTTGATTAGTCAATGATTGACCTGGTATTTGAGCTCCCTTTTGGCTTTGGGAGTTGTTTTGTATATGGCTTTAATTTTTTTGGGCTCCTTTGGTATATGGGTTGCACCCCATAGGTGCCCTACAGGTGAACTATATAATCTATAAAAAGAAACTTCACACTTTTTTGAGGATTTTAAGTTATTCCAATTGCCCTTTATTCCAACGCATGTTATCTCATCCTATAATTTCAAGTACCGACATCAACATCTCACTTTTTTGCGAGTAACGTCACCATGACAAAAGGGTGCCGCTAAGTCAAGATCGAAAAAGTTCAAAAGAAATGTTGGATCCAAAGAGCTACCACCACACTACCAGAAAAGGAGCAATACTAGGGACTAAGAGTAGTATACAAAACTGATTTGAAGCGGAAAAATGTGAGTATAATGCGTCAGTAGGTCTCAAACACCTAATATGAATCTATCTGGCATGCAACTTAGTAAAACCAATTTCAATACTAGGAGTTGACATCCTCAGCATTGGTCTGCCAAAAAAGAGGTGGTATATCAAATATCATGATCTAAAGATAAAAATAATAATACAAAATAATCAATTCTCACATCTAAGTACTAAACAAATGATCAAGAACAGAGGCTCTCATAACCATGGTTAAGCATCACAGATTAGATCCATGTAAGGCTCGATTCACTGTCATCCGAGCACCCACCAGTTAGTTTTCTGCTCATTTTCTTTGAAGATCTGAGTTTTCATTCTCATCCTTAGCTTGTTGACCATAAACATAACACAGAAAAGAAGCATTTCACTAACTACACTGAGTTCAATGGGTGGAATTTGGCAATATAAATAAGTCTAACTTCCCCCAGGCTCTAATAGTAATATCGATGGGTACAAAGCTTTGAATATGATTATTTGAACAACAATTGACTCTCGCAATTGTCACGGCACATATGCTAAGATTGAAGTGGGCAATAAAATCTTTCCTTTTAAATTGAGAACATATCTCTACACGTGCTAATTATAATGTGAATGTATAAACATTCTATATCCAAATCTCCATGTACAGTACACTCAAAGCTCAAACTTAGATCAAGTTCAAGTTCAAAACAATGATTAATGACCTAAAATTTCCATTATACGCTTATAGGAGATATTGCCAACTTATTGAATCAGTCTCAAATCAGATTTTACTTGATCCTTTCCAGTCACTTAATATTAATAATTCATATCATTGCATACAATATGATTGTATGAAGAATCAACATCAGGATGTTTTGAAAAATATGGCTTGTCTCAAGATGTGTAGAAGAATAATTTCCTGTAGCAAATTCCTATCTCTATCCGATCACCTCCAAGACTGTTCACTGAGATGCATGAAGGAAAAAGGCCAGATGCAAAGATAATAACACACACCCGCAGATGATTGAGGATAACCAGCAGAAGTTCTTTTCCAGCACCACAAACAACTTGTGATACACACTTCATACCCTATCACTAGACAAACTAGCAGACTGAGATTATAAAAACCAACCAAAAAAGCCAAGGTCCTATAGCAGCACCAGAGCTTAAAAAATTAGCCATACCACTTCATCCAGAGAATTAACACGAAACTGATAGATTGGAAAATTCCTCCTAAGGGAAAGAGTCAAGACCTAGATAAGCAAACAAAAATAGTTAAATGAAGAAAAATGAAATGCCATCTACCGCTCTGAATTAACAGTATCACTTGCCATGGTCACTAACAAGGTTTGACAGCAAATCAAACTTCCTCATGAAATATGTTAATGGCGTCAACCCACTGCTTATGCATTACATATAATGATGCCTGGATGACATGAAATATTCTTCAATGTTCAAAGCTTGTTAAGCAACTTGATGAAGTCCATTTTTTTCTGCAAACAGAAAGAGATTGGTAATCTAAGGAGGCATTTGGCTGATAAAGATTCTCAAAAGTCTGTTCTGATTTCAATTTGAGAATTAAAACAGACCAGAAAATGCGTTTGGTAACACTCCGAAAGCAGTCGACGAATAAAAGGAAAACTATTCTCATAATCAAAATCACAAACTGAAGATGACTTATGTATTCCCATTCCAAATGCAAACATGGAGATTTGGAATAAATAAGCCTGTTTTTGGAATGTGATGTAACCCAAGCATATTCTCACAATTTTCATCCCTAATGACATTATTTTCACTAAACAAATATTTTGTCAACAAAACATGGAAAACAGTTTCTACAAAAATGGAAACTAAAGCTGTTTTCTAAAACTAAGCAGGCCTTAAGTAGTCGAGAACAAAAATGATGCGTGACTCATGCAACGATGTTTAAAACTGTGCAACAAATTTGCCTCACAACTTTCGACATCCAAACTACATAGATTTTTAGGGACTTTTTACTGAAAGATAGACGATACTTACAGGTTAAGTAGAAATCTGAAGCATGAACAAGATAATTTAGGCTTCCAAGTATGAGGCATCATGTTGTTTAGCTGATGGCAACTCTTGAAAGTCTACTCAAGCATTAAAAATTATCAGCAGGGAAGTTCTTCCATAATGTAAAGTTTAAAGTTATTTCTAAGAAAACTGCCTCGAAATTGCTCTACCTTAACTATCCATTTCTTTTAAAGGACGATGATAATATCCTGAGTTACTTTGCGTTTTACTTTCCTTATGACCAAACAAAATTAGATACCGCCGAAACAAATATCAGTGCACCTAAACAACCATAATACAATCGTAATATCAAGTACAATCACCACCACATAAACTAGAACAGAATCTAGATTTCCACTCGGAACCTTCATTCACACTAGGTTTTTTCTGTAAAATGCCAACACCTTAGTTCAAAATCATGTTCTCAATTAAGACATTCAAGTACTTCACACACTAAATAGAAAAAAGAGAGAGCTTTCTCAATTTGAAGCAATCACAAGGAGAGACTGTCCCCAGCAATAGAGGTCCACCCACAGTAGACATTCGTTCTGAATCTGAGATTTCATCTTCATCCTCGTCCAAGTACGTAGACCAGGGCCAGCTTTCTTGCAACCAAAACACAAGCCACACCTCTGCTTGCTGTAGCCAAAAATAAATAACTCAACTTGATTTCACTCCGATGTTCCTATAATATGGCCATAACTAATGTGATGTTTTGATACCTCTGTTGGGTAAAAGTAATAAGTACAATACTTGCATCACGCTAAAACATAGATGGAAACAATACTTGTGTATTGAAGAGGCTATCGTATGCATGTGAACCATGAATGCTCTACAGTATCTTTCTACACTAAAGACCCTGATAGTGTCTATCATCATGAACATGTACATACTAGTTCTCAGTCAGTAACTCAAACTGCAATGAACCTACCATAAGAATATAATTATTCTTTTTGTATATGTCTGGCCACTAAAGATTCATCTTTTTCGCACTTTGACCTCCCAATCGATCTAAAATTTACAGGAAAACCTAATAGTTCAATATTGTACTTCTTGAAACGAAAAAGATATTCTTAGGAGCATAAATTTGCACATTTTCAACCATTGGAACAAGCATGAAATTGTCCATTAAAGAGGCACAACATACCTATGCCAGTCATATTTAAACTTGAGAGTAGATTGTAAAAGTGGAAACTTAGTAAGGAGCATGGACAGGATAATTCCAGCTCCACCACTTATTCAATGAAATAAATTTGTTACTAATACTGGCGAGTTTATCAAACAATGATACAAAAAGGAAAGACTATGGGCAACAACAAGTTTCCAAAAATCCAAACTGCAAATCGACATGGTAAGAAGCTCAAGGAAAATAGTTTTCAGAGTATACAATTGATGGCATCACAATGAGTTGATCCTTAGCTCGATTGTATGGCGGTGTAAAGAAATTTTACCACTACCAAGGAGGAACTACAGTATGGGGAATGCAGCAAATCTTCCCATTCTCCATCTCTAGTTGTAAGATAGAGTCCAAGATGTGTATTTTCACTGGGTTAGTGTTTTGGAAGTGAGAATGAGACAACCAAGCAAAAGTTTTCTCACAAAATAGAAGCAAAAGTGGCACTACTAACCTATTAGGGCATCTAACATCATCACCCACAGAAGCTTTGATCAAATTAACATAGTGAATTCAACTCAAGTTGCTTGCTTTTGTGGGACACAGTATGATTCTTTTCCTTATCATTACATGATATTCATGCATTAGAATTAATGCAAGGCAGTTTTCAAATGGCGTACAGGATATCGAAAAGTTTCCTCAGGAAACTTATACAGATGCCTCTTGTCTTTTACTTTTCAGCAAGTAAATGAACCAACAAGAGCTTATGCACAATATAAGGAATTTATTTTACAGTACAGACGATTATGTCAAAGGACATTGTAGTAATGTCTTGCTTAGCTCAAAAGTTCAAGTATGTGATAGATGGCTTTACCAACTCTACAAACATCAAGATGCATTCTCTGGGATAATCTATTATTAGCCTTGGAGTAGGTATCTTCTGGATTCAAACCAAATGAACAAGGATCCATAGTCAATAAAATTTGAATTGCAATTTTCTAGATCGATCCAAATAATTCACAATGCTTTTGCTTCTTCCCTGTTTATTAATTCACTCACAGCCACACCACTAGAAGAAGAGCTTGTTCTTGCATTTAGCATTTCTAAACTGATACGGTTACTTTAATCAGCCAATGCAGACAGTTCTATGAAATAAAATGTGTGGAACTCCATGGTTGATGCCAAGGGATGCCCTGTCAACATGCTCCATTTGTACCGTAAATTCACTCTTAAGCATAACTTAGAAACATGCAGTCATGAGCTACATGGTAAGGGCAGAGCAAACTAAAACCTCAATTAGGAGGACCACCCTATAGGGTCCTTCATTTTTCATTTCTCGACCTACATAATGACCTTTGGCATGCTATCAGATACCTGTATACATCAGTTTTTATGCACTACTTCCAGCATTCCCAGAATCAATCAAACATTGAGAATCTTTATTTTCTGCATAGGATGAAGGATCTTACCTGAAAACTAATGACAAATGATGCACTTAGAAAGCCTTTTCCATCTATATCCCTTACTGGCATGATAAGCAAAATCTTGTTGCCAAAGCACTCGACAATTTCCATGGATATCTCCCCTCAATTCCTTGAATTCAAGTAAGGAGACAATGATGACATTGTCAGCTAGGAAATAATATTGAGAAGATCATAAATCTTGAAAGATATTGGGAGCAGAAAATACAAATGAAAATTGGATAGTACATCTCAAAAGAATAAAGGTAACTTACCTGCTCTATGTACCTTTGACAGTAAATGGGGATTACTTCCATTATATTGACTCATCCGAGTCATCTGTATTGTCTGATACATATCATATCATTTTGCTATTTGTAATCTCATCTGATCGATAAATTTGAGTTCCAGATAATTCTGGAATTGTTTTGAGTGACTCACATCCGATTATATGCAGTTCCTGCAACTTTAACCTATCAAGGCCTTGAATATTGACCAAGCTTACGCATACACTAGCTTGTAATTTCTTCAGCCTCCCGGATTTTGGAAGGTCTAGCCTTTCCATTGAAGTGCACCCACAGATATCTAGCCTTTCCAAATACTCCGACCTATCAAGGCCTTCAATTTCGGCTAAGTTTTCACAATATGTAGCTCCTAATATCTTCAGCCTCCCGGATTTTGGAAGGTCGAGCCTTTCAAGTGAATCGCAACCGTTGATATCTAGCAATTCCAAGTACTCCAACCTATCAAGGCCTTGAATTTCGGCTAATTTTTCGCAGCTTGCAACACTCAATTCCTTCAGACCCTCGAGTTTTGGAAGGTCCACCTGTTTGATTGAATCGCAAAATGTGATATCCAAGCTTTCCAAATATATCAATTTGTCAAGACCTCGAATTTCAAGTAGATTGTCGCATTCATAGACCACTAATGTCCTTAGATGGACAAACTGTGAAACGTCTAGCATTTCGATAGATCCACAGCTATTGACTTCCAAGGATTCGAACTTGAAGGGTGTGTTTAGGGATTGTGGTGAATCTTCAATGTCCATCGGTTGGGAGCATTCTGAACTCTTTAATTGCGTTGATGGAAGCTCCTGGATGCATTGGATAAATTCACAACGCTCAATTTGTACAACCTTGAGATGGGCTAGGTGGGAAAGTGAAGGCAATTTACGACTTTGACAGGTGACGCCCAAATCTGTTAAGCCGGAAGGAAGGTCCGGCAGCGATTGGAGCTTGTTGCAGTATCTAAAATCAAGGTGTCGTAGGGAAGAAAGATTAGCCATGCTTTCTACTAGTATCCCTTTCAGATTCATGCACCAGTCAGCACGTAACTCTCGGAGCTTTCTCAGACTCCCAATACCATTGGGTAATTCTTCTATACCACTTTCAGAAATATCTAGAATCTCTAGATTCTCCAAAGACCCTATGCTATTTGGTAATGCAAAAAGGGATGTAGTACCGGATAGATCGAGTTGCTGCAGTGCTTTTAATTTACCTAGCTCTGCTGGAAGCTCCTTGAGGTAGGAACAACGAATGGGGCGTTCGGCGCCTAACCTGAGACGAAGCGCGTGGGGCCAGCCTAGCTCCAATCGAAGGAGGCCCTCCATTTTTTCAATGGAAGCGTCAATTCGCTTCAGTCTCTCACACCCAGTGAGGATGAGAACCTCTAACTTCTCAAAAGCTGAGAGGAAGTCAGTATTTTCCAAGGATTGACAATACGAAAGGTCTAGATATTTAAGCTTCTCTGCCATCTAAAAAAAAAAAGAAAAACCAATAATGATTGTCGATGGGTAAGTGTAGAGTCATTATGATTCAAAAGAAAGCATAAAAGGAGAGGAAAAAAAAGACTTTAATTCTTACCTTGAAAAAACTCCATCCTCCCCATTTCTCATTTATCTTACTCCCTTGCAATTCGAGTACAGCTAATTCCTTTACATCAAAATTGTTTACTTCAAAACTTGCGGGACAATTTCGCCATTGAAGCCATTTTAACCCCTTCATTAAGTCCTTAAAATCTCCACTGAGATGCGCATTTATCATGTGAAGAAATCTTAGATTTGTCAAATTCTCAAATTGTTTTTCTGTGTAAATGTCACCATCTCCCTCATCCTTTTCTAGACGTGATATAAGCAAAAATATTTCTTCTGCTGCACTGCCTTCACTCAGATTAATCGCCTCAATCTTGTCCATTCCCTATAAGCAAGAATCAATGTTCATTAGTACTATATCCAACTAAAGTCATCGAATGTCATTTGTTCATATTACTATTGACGTGCATTAATGTATCCAGAAGACTAGCAATGTGAGGATATAATTTTTCTTTTTACGCCGATAAACTACAATTATAAAGGCTCACAAAGTGAAGGATGTCAACTTTCATTTCGAAATTTGGCCATATGCATCCGGATCTTTAAAAAAATTATGATGTCATGGCTCGTAATAAAGTAAAAACTTTACAACTTGTAATCTTCTTCTTTCTGGAACTGTAGTTTCATTATTACACTAGTCAAGACATGCATGCAAAGCATGGAATATAATCAAATTGCAAAGTGCAAAATCAAAATTTTACTTGGTCAATTTTATATTTCTATTAAGGAGACTTTTTCTATTAAGCAATGTATGGGTGAAAGGATAGATAAAAGGGAGAAAAACCTCAGAAGCAGCGAGTCGGCGAGCAAGACTTTTCACAGATTCGGTGTTATTAAGGAGACTTCTAGCAAATATATATATAGTTGAAAAAGTTAGAAATAAAACTCTCTTTTTTCTTTTTTCTTTTTTTTTTTAATTTCAAAACATTCACAACACTTCAAAATGGAAATAACTGTTTTGACAACTCCAAAAATCAAAATGGAAGGGGGAAGATAAAGAGGCCACGAGATCCCGGCCTAACCGTTTTTGATGAAAGAAATTAATTTCTCACCATCGATTCAGATAATTGAAATAACTCAGAAAGGCTTGTTTCGAGTAACTTTTATTCTTCATCTTTTGTTTTTTTCTCAAGAGCACGCACTTTGGCCAATTTTTTTTTCGTTGGTGATATATCCGTGAAACTTGTCGAGCGCCAAATTATACATGATTTTTTTTTAAAAAAATATTTTTCTGGAATCTGAGTATTATTTGATATTTTGACGGAAGAGCAAGATATTTACTTTTGATTTTTTATTAGTTGCGGCAAGCAATCTATCTCGCCCTTTGCTTCAGCTGTAGATTTTGACTGAAGGTATTTTGGGAGTACCTGTTAAGTAACCTGGCAGTAAAAAAAAAAAAAAAAAAAAAAACCTCGATGTGAAGTGGTTTTTATTAAAGTATTGATTTAATATAATACAATAGCATGAAAATCATGAAACTCATCTCGAAAGAGAAACAAAGATTTTTAGCGAAGAGGGCCATTTATCAAATGAAAAAGTTATACGTGAAATACAAGATTTTACTAATTAATATATCAAACAAGAGATTTAATATGTATATATATTGCAACGTACACTTAATTTCATGTGATAGGGAAAATTAATATGTGATAGAAAAACCATAAAAGGAAATTCTTTCTATGAGAGAGCAACTCCCAACTTTCTAATCACGTCAATGAAAAATTCGGGGGCAATAGTGCAGGTTCTCGGTCCTCTAGACCAAGCACTAAGTAGTGACCAACATTACTCTTAAGTGTAGAACATGGATTAAATGAGAAAAAGAAACAAAATGGTTACCTTATTTCCCTTTAGCACTTTTTGGGCTTCCTCATAGTCCCATAACCTACTACGGCACCAAGGCTCTCGTTGGTTTTCTTCACGAACTATTTCCCTACCAAGATCTCTCAATTGGTCATGCATTCTAAGCTTATGATCATCTCCAACTTTTATCAATGACATGAATATCAATACTTCAATTCCCTCCCCGGGGTAAAAGTCACAAGCATCCCACATGTAGGATGCGATTATGTTGTCGATGCCTATGAAAAGGCAAGTGATATCCAAAAAAATTTGTTTTTGTCTATAGTCCAATGCTTCATAACTTATTCTTAATTTTTCTTGCACTTTCTTAGGAGGGACTTTTTTTAACTTCTTTATCGTATCTGTCCACTGTCTTGACTCTTTTCCACACAATAATGAACCAAAAACCTCAAGGGATAAGGGAAGCCCTCCAGTGATGGATACAGCTTCACGAGTGAGGTCCTCAAATTCCTTCGGAGGAGAGTCCCTTCGAAATGCATGTTTGCTAAACAGAATCGAAGATTGATTGTAATCCATTTCCTTATGGTCATAGTCGTAGTCCACCCCAACTTCTTCAAGAACCCTCTTGTTTCTGGTGGTAATAATGATCTTGCTTCCTGAAGAAAACCAATCACGATTACTAGCCAAACTCTGCAACTGAACAACATCATCCACATCATCAAGAAGAATGAGGACCTTTTTACTTTTAAATTTGGAAGAGATGAAATTAGTCCCTGCATCCGCATTACAAACTTCATCTTTCAGCTTCAATATATCGTAGATTAACTGATTTTGTAAATAATGTACAGCATTACGCTTCCACATTTCCCTTATATCAGCAATGAAGCTACGATGCTCAAATTGATTGAAGAGCCTGTTGTAGATGGCTTTAGCAAGTGTAGTCTTACCAATGCCTCCCATTCCGTGGATGCCAACAAATAGGGTGTCATGAGAATTATTATCCACAAATTCCATAACCTTCTTCACATGAACATCAATTCCGACCAAATTCTTAGAAATGTCCAACTTAAACTTTTTCTTCAATTCGTTCAACACTTTTCGGACGATCGATTTCACCAACTCTACTTCAGACCTGTCAAATGTGACATGAGTTCAAATATGTAGCAACAATAATTTTATATTGTTTATCTATAGAGAACATAATAAATCTGGGGATAGATTGAAAAACTTAAAATATCATTGCTGTCATACATCTACATATAATGATATATGCTAAGTCTAAAGTGTGGTTGCTTCAAATGGGGTGCTCCATTTCAATGTTACTCCAACATAATTTATCGAGTCAGGAAAAACTTGAGGGTATCACTTATGAATCTTAAATATTATATATATTATGGATTTGAACCAAAGTTTAAACTGGTTTTTTATTAAAGATACTAGGAATGACGTGGATGTGACTTTAAAAATTGTTTAGAGCATTTGAATAAGCAAAGATCCTATAAGCCAGCCCAATATGAGAGTTAGCTATCAATCAATAAACAAGTTATAACTTTTGATGCAAGATGAATTCAGGTCCCGTAACACCAATCCGAAAAGTAGTTCAGATTGTGATATTGTGAACTACTTGAATGCAATTGAAGGGATTTCTTCTTGTTAGTGCAATTCTACAGGCTCGCAAGTTTAACTTGTGTTGTGAATTTAGAATCATTCTAGATAGGTGCTCTTATCAGTTTTCATTGCCTCTAGGGATGATTACAAGTTGTACTTTGTTTTCCTTTTGAGTATCTATGTTCCATGACTTTAATGATCTAGTATTGAGTTTATAGGGAAGTAGAAGAATAATTTTTACCCAAAAAAGAACATTGCTTCAATATATGCAGATGCATGAGATAGAAATTACATGTTGAAGATAGGAAATGCTTTGAAAATTATTTAAACAGACATATAATAAAATTAATCATTTTTTTGTCATCATCTTATATAACCAATGAAACATTTCTTTTGTAAAATAATTTTAATAATAACTAATCAACTTTATCAATGATTTAATAAATGTAACTTGGGAAGATAAAGAATTATAGCAAAGCTTGGACGCTACTATCTTATGAGCTTTAAATAAAAATCGCCAATAAGTTGTACTATTAATCTCAAATAGATATGTAATTAGAAAAGTTTGTGACAAAGATTAATGTAATGCACCCTATAATTAGATTGGTCAATATCATTAAAGCAATAAATTTTATTCAAGTGAATGAGGTATAAGAGTAAAAAATCTTCTGATATAAGAGTAAATTCATTAAAGCAATAAAAAAAATTCCATCATCTTATAATATTACAAAATCTTTTGATATAAGAGTAAAAATTCGTTCAAAAAATCTTCTTATTCAAGTGAATGGGATCATAACAATAAAATTTATAATTAGATTGGTCAATATGGTTAAAGCAGAAAACTAAAAAAGAAAGAATAACTTATAGAATTCATGCACCGTAGGATCTTACTGCGAGCAAGATCGTACAGTTTTTTATATATAAAAAAAAGAACGTAAAACGAAGCAGGTGAGAATTAGAGAAACCAACGTACCCAACGAAAAAAAAAAGAATAATTAGAACAGCCAGTAAACACCCCCACATATTAAAAGAAATTAGAGAATGTTTCGGCGAGAAATTTTACCCTTGGGCTTCGTATCCTTTCAAGGTGCTGACTTCAAGGAGTGCTTCCGTCCATTTCTCCAAGGTCAGTGCGTCGAAAGAAGACCTCCCAAGCAAACGTTTCTCACGCCTATGAAATGCCTCTCCAAAACTCCCGATTTGATGTCCCACATCAGCTGGTTTCACTTTGTAGAATATAGGCAACACTATCTGCCCATTATTTTCCTTGCGTTCCATCATTTGAACGAGTTCATCTAGGCACCAACTACTTGTACCATAATTCTCTGAGAAAATGGGGATCAGAATCTTACTGCTCGTGATGGCTTCCATAAGCACAGGTCTGATGTCTTCGCCATAGCAGAGCTCATCATCGTCTCTGAAAGCATCAATTCCAGCATCAACAAGCCCTTTATAGAGGTGATCAGTGAAGCCATGTCGAGTATCCGGACCTCTAAAACTCAAGAATACCTCATAGCAGTTTCCAGTCAACGAACTAGATGCACCGTTGTTCGCTTTTGTCAGGGATGGACTGGATCCATCGGAATTAGTTTCCGTCGGTGCAACCATCGAACCAGATGCACCAGTATCAACATCTTCTGCATTTCTAGCCGCACTAGTTTTCTTCTTATTGAGAAAATTGAACGCGAGCACGGTGAGAAGGATCGGTGCCACGAGCACGCCGAAAGAATGCCCAAAAATGGGAAGATGCATTTCGTCTTTGCTTTGACTTTGCGCTTGATTATCACCTTCAAGCCTGACAGAGAAAAAAGCCAGAATGCTTCTCAGGAAACAGGAAATGCGTTCTCGTTGCCCATTCTCGTGGTTTGATTTATATAATGGAGCCAGTTGGCGACCAGAATCGCACCAATAAGTGAAACTTTGTCAACCGCGTGCTTAGAGTCGTTGCCTTCACGTGGCTGAAATGTCGACGCACAAGAGAATCCAAAGATAACACGCATAGAACGGTGGATCTGTTGGGAAGATGAAAAGTGGAGAGAGAATTGGGACTAGACTGCGTCGTGGATTTGCGGGAGAAAATGAAAAGTGGGGGGGAGAGAGGGAGAGAGGGGGAGAGAGACAGAGAGATTCGTCCGTTCCACTAATTTCCAAACAAGTGCTCAGTAACAGACAAAAACATGCAAAGTGTCGGGATAATGAAGAGGGCACGCTTGGACCACTACTTGCAACGTTGAACTTTCCTCTTTCTTCTGTTAATATATTTTCCATCAGCAAAGGTATTTTTTGTTAAATATATGTAAGCTCTTAATCCCACTTAGGAATTTACCCCTCGTACTTTGAGCCTATTAAAAATTGTACAGTCAAACCGACAAACTTTAATTTAATAATGAAATGTTGTATTATTCAACGATAACTTATTCTAGAAATTTACGTTATTGACACAGTCGAGGATCATAAAAAATTATTAGCATGAGAGGAATTTCTTTTTTGCTCTAATTCTGTCTTGCCTTTTTGCTTTTGCTTTTACTTTATATATATATATATATATATATATATATATATATATATATATATATATTCATTGGTTTGATTTATCTAATCCAACGAATTGGGCGCACATCAATAATTCAAACTTACCGAACTAGACATAAATTAGTAATCCATTGACCGGGACCAAAAATGCATTTATGGTCGTTGCCTTAGTGTAGTGGAAGTTTCAATGCACAGTAAAGATAAACTTTAAGAAAATGTAGATGCTATAAGTAGATCAACCTTTCGGTGAAATTGCATTTTTTTGCTCTCTATCATTTCTTCATGCATGCCCCGATAATTCTCTCTCTCTCTCTTCATTTTTTTTTGTTAATTTGTTTTCCATCAAAAAAGTTATTTCTTTTAATAAATCTAAGCTCTATTCCATTTAGGAATTTAACCCCTTTCACTTTGAGCTTGTTAAAAATATTATTGTCAAATTGATAAACTTCATTTCAAGACTAAAATGTTCAACTATTACTTATGCTAAAAAATTATATTATTACACGTGTCGATGATTATAAAAAATTATCAACACTATATATATATATATATATATATATATATATATATATATATATATATATATATATATATCATTTTGTGCTCAAGCATAATGAGAAGAATTTCTTTTTTGCTTTGTTTCTGCCTTAATTTCTCCATCAAATCTCATAGGTAAATTGAAATGCCTTCTTGCTTTTGCTTTTGATTTATTAATTATATATACATATATATATTTCTTTGTAGGTTTGATTAATCTAATAAACTAGTTGGCGCGCACCAATAATTCATTGACTAGGATCACTAACTATGCTTTTATGGTCATTGCCATCACGCAGTGAAAGTTTTAATGCACAGAAGAATCCAAGACGATCCCACCTAGGAGAAAGAAAACATGTGACCAAGTTCCGATGCAAAAGCAATAAAAAGAAAAAGAAAACCAAAAATAAAAGACAATTGCTGTTATGTTATCCCGAGACAAGTGATCATAATGCATAAATACATAACCGTCCCGACAATGATCGCATGGTTGAATTTTCATTTTCTTGTGTTAATTTATCTTTCAGTAGAAAAATTATTTTTGTTGAATATAAACTCTTGATCTCACTTAGGAATTTACCCCTCCTACTTTGAGCCTGTTAAGTATTATTGTATCAAACCAATAAATTTTGTTTCTCTGTTGAAATGTTGCATTATCAACAATCTCTTATCGTAAAATCTACTATATAGATAAAGTCTTCAAACGATTATACACCCAAAGAAAGTGAAGAAAACCCTAATGGCTTGATATCCCGACTCCTTAGGGGAAGTAGGTGAGGGCCCTATAGGTCCTACGATGCTTTTTGAAACAACTTTTGGTGATATGTAATTTTTTACACACATCTGCCTTTATTTTGCTAGTTATTCTCTAAATATATAATGGGGCATTAACAGCCACTTGCCATACATTCGGACAACAAACATACCGATGCATCAACCACTTATATATTTTATTATTTCTTGGACTAACCAAAGAGCCGCCGATGTTGAATAAGAATCAATCAGAGGGTAAATATTTTTATAGCCCTTACTACACTTCTTTTAAGATGGGGACTTTGAACACATCAATGCTCAATATTTTTGACTTTCCCCTTGTTTAATTTCTTTTCCTGATAAGATATTTTAACTCCACGACAATTCTTTCTAGTTCCTTTCTTGACCTTTGCACATTACTTCCCTTCTCGCTCCAAATCCTTGATTTTTTACTTGTTGTCATCGCTTCCCTTACATTCACTATTTCCCCTTACATGCTTGCAGAACCCTAAACTCATGGCCGTGGTCATTCTCAGCGACCGACGAGCCACCCTCCTCAAAATCACCCATTAGTTGGTGAGAGACGGATGTGTGAGGCCCCAACTTGTCACTCCCTATGATGTCAAAATTACACTTCGAATTTAACCTATATATACATATATATGCTTTTATAATCAACAAATCACTTTGATATTACTACTATGTTTGGGATTAGCCATTGAAATTACTACAACTCGTATCCCGTTACAAGAAAAGTGTCGTCAAGTACTTGACTTAAGATAATGTCCACTCGAGGCCTCCCCATGGATGCGGGGAAATACTTGGACTGTTGATTAATGATTAGGGCTCCAACTAACCTTTGAAGCGTTCTGGTCAATGGTCAAAGGGCAATTATATCATGTAGGGCTAAAAGAAAAAAGAAAAAAAAAAAGAGAAGAAGATATCATCATGGATTACAAAATCAAAAGGCGAAAAAAGGAAAAAAAAAAAAAAAAGACAAAGAAAGAAAGGAGCGAATTGTGCCGTTTTAAAACGAAAAGGAAGCTCGTCCACGGCGTAAAAGCCAAACCTCCATTCAACATTTGTACCTATTATTGCTAGAAAGATATTTCAAAATAACTACGATTCGTAAATAATTATATCGAGTATATATTAGGGAGCATGCGTATTATATAACAAATGTGAATAAAGCTTGCCCACAAATATTCATTTGCTAATCGAGAAAAAAGTCCAAACGGAAGGGAGCCATCGAACATGCGAGGGGGAGTGAGGTGACTAAAAAAGCTCTTTCTGCTTAAGAGAGCATCGATCTCCAATGATTTATCCCCTCTTTTTTTTTTTTTTTTAAATTAAGTTAATCATGTCGCTTGATGCGTTAGGTCAGGTCCATTAAGCATTTAAACATGGTCTCTAGCTAGCTTAATGTGAAATAAGAGCTTTCAACTAGTGTTGTTATTGTGCACATAGACGCGTAAAAATACTTGCTATTTATAAAATCAACTGCCCGTACAATTATTGTGCCAACCTTACACTTACGACGTGGACATTACATCATTGCTTGACCCAAAAAAAAAAAAAGAGAAGAAATTACATCATTATACTAATTGCTGATTGATAGATATCATGTCCATATAACACCTAAATATTCTTTAACGATACTTTTTTTTTTTTTTCCAACAAGCAACTTCAGAAGTTAAAAGGGGTTTTGCTGCCTTTACGAGCTGTTCGACATCAACTTGCAGCTGCAATACCTTCGGAGTTACGACACTTTCACGGTGCAACAACTTATATCGACTTTGAAGATATACTTGATAACTCTCTGAAACTACAAAGACCAGACCTAGTCTCACTATTGCACGTTTACTTTTCTCCGCTGAAGTTATTTTCCCTGATATATCATGTGTTCGCGAACAAACGACGTGGCATGAAGACTGCGTCCCCTTGCATGTCAAACAGCAAATACATCCTGTTTCGCTATTAATCAATAAATTTGTGGGACAGAAAACTTATTAGTTACTAAATTGCCATTTCTCACAAATTTAATTTTTGGTCAGACTATTTCTCACAAATTACCAAAAAAAAAAACCAATTGGCTACGTGCTGCCACCAATGTGAATGATCGAAACCCAACGCGCTTGTGCGTTATTTTAAACCAATTTCAAATACTTGCTCCCGCGACCGAAAGTTTCCATGAACGAATTTTGGAGAAAGAATTGGAAAATCAACAACAACATATATGATATAATATGATTACATGCCCTCGTTCTAAGAAATCCAGCTTTACAATGATTACTAATTCGGGAAATCGTCCTATGCTCACGCTACAATTATTTATAATAACACTATAAAATAGAAAATGTTTTTATCCTATGCTCGTTAGAATCAAATTTCGTGTCTCAACTATTTTCAATCAAGCAAACCGATTGAAAATATTCTCACTTTAAAGGTCACCCTGTCATTAATATATTATCTCAATCTGTAATTGCAAATGCATAAAATTGTAATTCGCAATAATTGAAATGATTGTCAAATAATTGCTAATGCATACAAGTTATGACCGACTCAACTTATTTATCGAGGATCTTAAAATTAGTTTCTTTTCTTTACAACAAATGGTGGAAAAATAAGAAATTTTTTTTTCATAATCAATGATTTATCGAAATATAGAATTGATTGCCCTTCTATTGAGAAGCTTCAATGTGAATTTATGGTATACCAACTCAGGCCAAAAAGACAAAAAAAGAAAAAAAAAAAAGAAGCGAACAAATATCTACTTTTCTAAATTATGTTGGATTAATAAATTAATTCAGATTTATTCACCATGAACCCAACCTAACCCACGGTCCAGGTCACACGAAAGTGCTAGGAATCTTCGTCTTGCAGACGTAATCGGACAACGGTGCCAGCAGGCAGCCCCGCCCAGTAGTACTACCGTAGAATTACACGTGTCGACATCAGGAGCCTCCACCTGGTCGTGGATCAAGTGCAACGAGAGAGACCGAAAGAGAGAGAGAGAGGGGGGGATGAGCGGTGGTGACGATGGGACCCACCTGACACAAAGGCTCTTGTCCACCACCTTTGAAAAGTCAACTTGCTCTTCTTTTTAATTTTTTTTTAACGCGCCTTTTTTTGGGTCGGAATTTCTTAAACACGCAAGAATACTAAAGAATCTTGTTAATTAACATGTTTTTAAAATATATAATGACTAATGGAAAGAGCAACAATAGAGACTGAAAACTGGGCCGACCAATCATAACGAGCATATTCACCACAAAAGTATTATATGAATGCATATATATATTAAATTTGAATCTGAATCTAAAAATGATAGATTCTAAATAGGTCTTACAAGAGATTTAGTAGTGCGGAAACTATTCAATACATTTAATAAGTTCATTGATTAATACATATGTATGATACTTATTAGACGCTTCAATAATCCTTTTTCCAAGGAGGATGGTTCGATCTCATAGCCAATTGCTTAAAAATATATGCTAAAACACTCGGTTAACGAGGTTCCATATACATGAAAGTGATGAAAAAGAAACACGAAAGCAATTGGAGCGTTATGGGGAGCACAAATCGGCGGGGTTTATTTCAATTTGTACCATTTGATATGAATAACTGAAAATATATTTAGAGGAAAGCTTTTTTGGAAAAATATTGACATGCATGAGGTCTCGACTCACATTACAATGGACCTTAGCTCTTCGGCTTTTGAGATTGTTTGGATTGATTCCTTTTTGATATTTTGACCTAGGGGTTTGCTTCATGCCATGGGTTTTCTAATGCAGATAGCTAAACATGCAAAATAACAGCCTAGAGGAATTAAGATATTTCTTCTAATTATGCAGAGGAATAGCAACAGTAAAAAAATCACAATTTTTGTATTTTCAAAGGGTTATAAAGGAATTATGACAGCCTACGTATTCATGAAAAATTTAATTTTAAACTGGCTTAGTAATGACTCGTTTATTTAAATAATTCTAATATTAAAACGACGATATTGTTATTTATGGGTTCTGGAACCCTTTCCCCCATTTCCCTATTAATTTTCTTCAGTCCATACACCCTCAGAATTGGAAAAATCTTCCAGTTTGAACCTCACCGAAATTCTTTCTTTATAAAAAAAAATGACCAAGTTAGTGACTTGAATTTAGGAGAATATTATTTAAACAGAGTTGAGATGAATCTTGTAGGGGTTTAAGGTGTAGATATTTTTCTTACAAGGTGGCGCTAATGCTTTGCGTGCATCTCCCAAGTCCAGCATACTAATACGTCGAAAAAAAGTCAACCATTGGAATGAGCATTGTCCTTGATTGCGTTAATTTTATGCTTTCGCGTCATATGCTCTGTCCCCCGCAAAGAAGAAAACAAATGTCAATTTTTGAATTACTTGAATTGGGTATGGGAACAAAAATGCACATTTCTTGTTAGACTCTGATTATTGCAATTGTGCTTGTATCTACTCTAATCATCTCCTTGGAGAGTTATTGTTACTTTCTGTAACATGTTAATTGAAGAGTGTATAAGAATATTAGCAGTATTTGGTTATTGATGTTGAGATTTATTAGCTTTGAATACAAGTATTACGTGATAACTACTTATAAGATTATTATTGGATTCCAGCCTTGTTGGTCTAAGAGAGTCGATGTAAGCTTAATATAAGCTAAACCACTATAACATTTGGGTGGGACAACTTTTGTCTCTTAACTTAAATTTATGTTTGGTTTATAGACGCATAATGTCTACAATATCATCAAACTGTTGTAGCATCTCTCAGTTTGCTCTGGCATCTATCAAAACTTAACTAGAGCTATTTAACGAAAGGATTATTAAGTTTTGTGAATCGACCTTTTCACCTCGCTTTAAGTTATGTTATTAGCCTCAACATTATTTAGTTGTTGCGATGGCCTATTTTTTTTTATTAATAGGAAATCGAATTTTAAAACAATAGAGTATTATAACATTGAATTCAGTTTTCTGCTTTTCATTTTTGGCTTCTATTATTATTTTTTTAATGTCCTTATTGCTATGGAATTTGGATTCCTAACACGGGACACTTTCTGGTGCGTGCTTTGAACGAATATGATTTCTAATTAATAAATGTCCGCAGGACACTCCGGTGCGTGCTTGAGCAAATGTCCTTTTGATTGCGGTATGTTCGATGTGTTTCTACAGGAGGAAAGAAGATGCCGCTTGAAGATGCCTTGATGCGAAGCGTACATACAGACAAAAGTAAGTAAAAAACTGTATTATACAGGTTGGCAAATTGACATTAGAATAATGTAAATAGGAGTGCCTTTCTTACGGCTCAATTCGACAGGGATTAACGTAAACGAAGTTCCTGTCTAATTTGTCGGTTGCTGAAGGTTTATATATATTTGTTAGGGCTAGTTGAAATAGCTGCTATTGAATTGTTTTAGCGATATCTAGAGACGGTGGCAATTTTAACTGGGAAAATTGCTAACAGAAGTATCTTACCCACACTTTTTAGCATCTAGTCATTTTGTAAAACATTTAAGCCAATTTTCTTCTATTCAATAAAATTTCTTCACGGTTAAATATATATATATATATATATATATATATATATATATATATATATTTGTATCACATCTGAAGAAATATTCGACCACTATTATGAAGAAACCTTTCTAATCAGTGAAATCTTATTGATGTTTTTGTAGAGATTTCAACCCCTTGATTAAAATAATGTTATGCCACTTTCTATTAAAAAAGAAAAAGGAAAGAAAACTGACGAGAAATATTCACATGCTCCACGTGCTAATGTCCAGGAGTCAATGACAAAAACATATTACCCAAACGCAAGATGACAAAACCATAGCAGTCAGATTGGATTTCGTTCATAGATATCTATAGCACGCTTAATATTCAAAAAAGGAAAGTTTATTCTCAAACTTCAATCTGATTTTTTTCGAAAATCAACACTTATAAACTAATACAAAAAAAAGGCCAATAATTGATGGCAAGCATTAGTCAAGGCGTCTTTTGTCTTTCTTATAAAGAGAAGACTGATGACATTTGCTTTACGGCCATATAAATCCCATCTAGGTCACATCTTCCACCTAAAACACTTATAAAAAATCTCCCCCAGAAATATGAGCAAAACTTCTGCCGACTCCTTATAATAAAAGTCGCATAAAACCAAAGTTTACCAGCCATCTATCTAACAAGAATCCAATTATAATCATTTGTGGTTGTTGTCATCTGAAATTGGACCTGCCACCAAAAAATTTGGATTTTTTTAATAAATATCTGCAGCACGCTTAATATTCAAATAAAGAAAGTTTATTATTTTCAATCTTCAATCTGATTTTTTTTAATCAATGGTTATACCAAAAAATAGGCCAAGATTAGATGGCAAGCATTAGTCAAGGCATCTTCTTTCTTTATTATAAAGAGAAGACGTCACTGATGACGTATGATTTACGAGCATATTAATCCCATCCCTATCATATGTTCCACCAAAAACGCTGTTGAAAAATCTCCCCCTAAAATAAGAGCAATAATTTCACCAACTTCTGATAATAAAAGTCGCATAAAACCAAAGTATACCGGCTATCTATCTAGCAGGAATCCAATTAGAATCATTTGTGGTTGTTGTCGTCTGAAATGGACCATCCACCGAATGACTTGGATATTTTTAATAAACATCTGTAGCACACTTAATATTCAAATAAGGTTTATCATTTACAATCTTCAATCTGATTTTTTTGAAAAATCAACACTCATAAATCAATAAAAAAAAAAAAAAAGAGCCAAGAATAGATGGCAAGCATTAGTTAAGGTGTCTTCTTTCTTTCTTACAAAGAGAAGACATCACTGATGACATATGATTTACAGGCACATGAATCTCTCCCTGTCACATCTTCCACCAAAGACACCGTTAAAAAATCTCCTGCTAAAATAAGAGCAAAAATTTGCTAAAAAAAAAAAAAGAGCAAAAAAATTTCACCGACTTCTCATAATAAAAGTCGCATGAAATTAAAGTTGACCAGCTATTATCTAGTTGGAACCCAATTAATAATAATAATAATAATAATAATAATAATAATAATAATAATAATAATAATAATAATAGTTTCGACGACTTAATAGTTGTTGTCTTCTGAGATTGGACTGTCCATCGAATAATTTGCACCATCTTCACCAAAAACTTGGTAGTCATGTTGCATGGTTTTGTTGGCTGCATCAGGTTTAGTGGATGGTTTGATTGTCTTATACTAAATTCTATGAATGGAAATCCAATTACAATATTATGTACACACTCTTTGTGTCCTCGCAGTCAAATGGGTTATTTGACAAAAGAAAAATAGTTTGTAGCAATATCTCATGTCTGGAAATGATAACATTAGTCGAACGTGAAGTATCTTTATCATTAATTACTAGCAATATCCAGATTGGGCTATATGTCGGACTTAACCTGTTCTCCGTATCATGAGAAAGCCTTTATGATTTCGAAATGGGCCTCCAAGGGCTCAACTGGGCCAGGCCGGGCCGGATTTTATGACTATATTAACTTGTCAAACAACGCCCATAAGTGCTCCCTTCGGGCACATGTAGGAGTGGTGGGTTAATTATTGAAATGTAATTGGGAAAAAGCAATGTGATATCATCCTCATTCACTTTAAATTAGAAAAGTATGTTAAGGAGCTATTTGAATTGGCATCTTACAATCGGCTGCTTAAGTGTCGAGAACACAAACTAGCTTGAGCTCGATTGAGCCATTTGCCATCATCGCGCAAGCTTTAAACACTCGGCCAGATTACTTGACCAAGTCATTTGTCATTACCATCGGCCAGATTACTTGACCAAGTCATTACCACCTGAAATCCACCTCTTTTTGCACGCCATTTCTTTTTTAACTTGGGATGATTGAATATCAAACTCAAATGCATATAATCATTCTCTAGTCAAGCAACGAACGTCAATGTTTGATCCGGCCATTCTTCACATGTGCAATGCAAACGAAGATGAGCCAAGAAATGTACATGAGGCTCTAAATAGCCTAATAAGGAAAAATAGATGCATGCAATGGAAGAGGAGATTGAGTCAATGAAGTCAAACCATGTTTGGGAACTGATTGATCTTCCAAAAGGACACAAAGCCATTAGGAACAAGTGGGTTCTCAAAATAAAGCGTAAAACTGATGGCTCGATAGAAATGCATAAAGCTCGCATTGTGGCAAATGGGTATAATCAACATGAACGAATTAATTATGAAGAAACATTTTTTCCTGTATAATCAACATGAATGAATTGATTATGAAGAAACATTTTTTCCTGTAGTGAGATTTACCTCGATTCGCATTATTCTGGCAATAGTGGCAAGTATGGATCTTGAGTTATATCAAATGAATGTAAAGATTGCTTTCTTCAATAGAAAATTAGATGAAGATATATATATATATATATATATATATATATATATATATATATATATATATATATCTAGAACAACCTACTGGTTTCATTATGGAAGGTCAAGAAGGAAAGGTATATCAACTTTTGAGATCGATATATAGCTTTAAGCAGTCGTCGAGACAATGGTATATGCATTTTTATAATGCCATAATGGCATATGATTTTACAATGATAGATGATGATCATTACGTATATATCAAAATATCCAATGATTAATTTGTGATCATTTTATTATATGTTGATGATATACTAATTGCCGGAAGCAATATGGAGTTTGATAATACTGTCAAGAGTTGATTATCTTCCAACTTTGAGATGAAAGATATGGGTGAGGCTGCATACATTCTTGGAGTTAAGATTTCAAGAGATCGTTCGAAGAGATCATTATCTCTTTCACAAGAAACAGACATAAATAAGGTTCTTGAACAATTTCGTATGTAAGATTGTAAATCTATAGATACTCCTATTGCAAAAGGTGAAGGATTGAGCAATAGACAGTGTCCAAGGACTCCACAAGAAAAGAAATAAATGAAACATGTTTCTTATGCTAGTGCTGTGGGATGCTTAATGTACGCTATGATGTGTACAAGACCTGACATATGTTTTGCAGTTAGAATGGTGAGTAGATACCAATCCAATCTAGGTTAAACACATTGGAAGGCCGTTAAAAGAATATTAAGGTATCTGAAAAGAACTGCTGATTAGAAGCTGAATTACCAAGAAAATGATCTGCGACTTGAAGGCTATTCAAATGCTGATTGGGGAGGAAATTTAGATGAAATGAAATCTATCTATGGTTTTGATTTCTTACCGAATAATGGTGCCATATCTTGGAGCAGTAATAAGCAAATATGTATAGCCTTGTCCACGATAGAAGCTGAATTCATGGCATTATCTGCAGCAGTACAAGAAAGTGTTTGGCTTAAGAGATTTTTGGATCATTTAGGTGTTATTTGGTGTGTTGAAAATCCATTATTGGTTAATTGTGATAGCCAAGCAGCTATAATGTACACCAAAGATCCAAAATATCATGACAAAACCAAACATATAGATATCAAGTATAATTTTGTTAAAGATATGGTTGCACGAAAAGATGTGAACTTACAGTAAATATATATGTATAGAATAATAGCAGATCCTATGACAAAGCCAATACTTAGAGATGTGCTTTATGGTCATGTAAAATCTCTAGGATTGCGTAGAGGCTGATGTACTGAATATTGTAATTTCCTTGAAGCGTTCACATTTAATGAATTTGTGTTTTTCATCATTAATGCCTATGAATCTTTGTTTGACATTTATGCATCTTAATGCTCAGTACATTATATAAAGTTGAGAAAGTTTATCAGACAGATAAAAGATTAGCCCACTCACACGAGTATCGCCTCTATTTACTATGTGATAAATAGAGACGAAACGTTTTTTAAGCTTATTAGTTATGTGATAATCGAGTGCTCACGCTTAAAATATATATGTCGCCTTAACTAAATGTTAAGATGATAACATAATACTTATTATGTCCGAAAGTAAAATAATCAACATATTTTACTTTATCTGTCTATGATGCTAGATGTGAGTTCTGATGAATTCTGTGAATAAGTAGATATGTAAAGTTCAAATTAGATATTAGGTATATCTAAACTATCATCTGTACGGTATTGATGGTGTAGACATACACTCCATGGGAAATGAGTTAAATACCGTAATACGTATTTCATATTACGTATGCATGAGACGACCAATAAGAGTGGCAAAAGTTTGATCTCAACTTTTATGCCATGTGAGACTCTTGAGGAAAAGAGTTTCTCAATTTAGTGCTCTCATGACTCTTATTTATTCTCAAAATTTCTATTTAGTATTTGCTATCTTAGGATATTGTCAATGATCATGAATTGATTCGATCTAATGGGACATTTCTAGAAAAGTAAGCTGAACTGAAATTGAGAGTTTGAAGAAAAGAGGAAGATTGAATTTGGAAAATCACATTCTAGTTTTGTATTCATTGGTCGACCAATTATGATTTTTTTTTTTTGGATAATTATAATTGTGAATATAATATATCACCGTTTAAAAAGAGATCAAGAGAGAGATATAAATGCGATCGATCGATCTAGGATGCTGCATACTAAATCTACTCAAAATGTAATGTCCATTATGAGCTACTATATATTCCTAATAGATGTATGGCAACGAGTTTTCAAAGAATGCTAGTCACGCGGATTATTCACCTGTATGAATGTTGCAGAGAGGTAAAGAGGATCCTATTCGGCCCACCATATGCGAATGTGAGATGATGGGTTTAGTCTATGACTTGATGGGCCTAAGTAGGCCCATCCGCCCATGTTGGGCATAAAAACCCAGCTCGCAGGATAAGGGCCCATGAATGAAGGGTTGAGATATGAAGAGGTGTTACGTTGAGGGGTTATGTCTTTTGGAGGAACGTTTTACGTTGAAGAGACTCATCTTTTGGAGAAGACGTTTTAAGAGAGAAGAAAAAAGGGGAACGTACCTTTTGAGCGTACGTAAGTTTCGGTCTCTCTCTGCCTCCAAAAAGAGTAATAACAACAAAAAAGTTCTCTCCCCCTCCAAAAAAGTAATGTAAGAACAATACCCTCAAAATCAGACTTTTCTCCCTTAAAAAGACAGTATGCTCCTCGGTAGAACGGGATCAGAATTCTTCCTCGAACTTCAACGTTAGTGTTTAATCTATGGCAAATAAGGTACATTCGATTCCGTAGTGTATATGTAATCGGTAATACATGTGTTTTCTAGGCTCATCTTCCGCGTTCGTTTTAGGGGTTCGATTGAGTATCAGATTCGTTTTAGGGAATTCATTATTCCCAACACAGACGAACAGGGCTGGTGCTCGCGCGAACTGGACAACGAGGAAGCCTGGTTTGGCGAGACCGAAACTAGGCAAGGCAGGGGCACAAACAAGGGTATCAGCCGAGAGAACATACCCGGCTCGGCAACGGCGAATGGAGGGCGAGTTCGATAGATCGAACCATGTCTGGTCGCCTTGCACACCTTCGAGCCGGTATCCTCAAAAAAACTGCTCATCCCGCGAAAAATTAAAAAAAAAAAAACAAAAAAGAAACTTGACCAACTGGAGACTTGGGCATGGGGAACGGGAGCTGCGAGCTCGATAGCGCGCTAAGAGTCGTCGGACGAGGTTGGGGCGTCACCAGACTACCAGAGGGCTACTCGCTCTCAAACTCTTTCTCTGTAGGTTGCTCTCATGGTCTATCCACCCTTTCTCTATTCCCTCTCTCACTCTATTTCTCTCAAAAAATCATCCCTTTTAAGCTCTTTAGCCGGCACGCATGGCTTCCTACCACGCGAGCCATTGGTGCCGGTCTGCCTCCGACCACCAACTCCGGTGAGACGCTCGTCGTGTCCTCATGACTCTGTCCTCGCGGTGCGGACCTTCGTCCTCTCTTCAACCAATTCAGAACTAAAAAAAGGAATGGAGGAAGAGAGCAAAAGAGAAGAAGACCAGGTCGGCCCGATAGGGAGAAGCAAACAAGAAAAGGAGGGGCCAAGCAGGCCCAACCCTAGCCCGACCCCCTCCACTTTTTTTCCATTTTATCCCCTTTTTTAGTACTTTTAATAAATTCTAGCACCTTACAGTTTTATCGTATATAAAGCATGGCTCTAATGCCAACTACCGACTTATGAATGCTTCCATCAAGAAGGTGCACTATTACCGTTGTTGCCTCTCAAGAGCTTCCATGTTCCTTCAACTAATGGGTTAATGATAGTTGGCCTTTTTTTGCTCTGGTATGACTGATTTTACTTTCCTTCCTAATTAGTCTTCCAATATATTTCGACCTTATGATACAGTAAATTATCTTTTCTTTAGTTTTTCCCATGTGTTAGGAAAAATACAAATAAAACTTAATAGACGCTTTTCAAACGATTGGTGATCACATTAAACTTAAAGTTATACAAAAGAATCTTGACTAAATTTAGCAAAAAAATTACTGGACCCACGTTGATGCTTTGGGCCTATTTCAGCGTTTAGTTTATCATGCCTTAGTCATTTCAGATTGCATGCTTTTATGGACTTCATGATTTGGTGTGACACTTTTATGGGATTGGAAAGTGGACGGAAATGCTTTTAAAGGGGATGATTCAATGGATATCAGGGCTAGTTATCAGTGCAGTCTTGTGGGTAGAAGGTTGAGGGCTTTTACTAATCAACTATATTTTATATTCTAGTTTAATTATTTAATTAGAAACAATAGAGTATATGTATTTACTAAGAATGTTTTCCAAAAGTAACCGTGTAACTTGTTTTCCTTAAACTAGAGCACAAGTTAAAACAACAATTTGTATGCCCTTGCAGGACTCATATAAATGACAATTTTCCACTACTTATGTGTCGCATTGATCTTAGACAATAACGTGATGAAAATTGTCTTTTCTAGAAAACAGAGCTGTAGATAGATGTTTATTTAATTGCATAAGTTGGGCATGCTTATGGTCATTTTCTAAAATTTATTATGAGTTATAAATGAGTTTGTAATTGTCCATAGTTTTTTTGCTCAAAATGCTTCAGTCGGGCTTGTCAAATTTGGTGAGGGCTAGCGCTCGCCCTCGCCCAGGCATGGTCTAGCGAGGCCAACCCTTGCCAGCCATGGCTGTGATCGATGGCTGGTAATGGGCATCAGCGAAAAGAAAAGGGAAAGGAAATAAAAGACAAAAGAAATCAATAAACTCAAAAATATAATTAAAATATTATTGAAATTGTCCACCTCAACGTCGATCAACTGTGTCAACGTTAGTAATTTTCGATGTAGATTGGCTTGATGAATTGAATTGGTACAAATGTGAAAAAGTTTGGGCTAAATTAATCCAATTGAAAATGTTATGATTGAATTTGTACCAATACAATATGTTTATGACCTTTTTGGTACTTTTTCTCTTGACAAATGGATCGAAGATAAAGAGTCAAGGATTGACTAGACTTCGGTCAAGTCTTTGTCCATATGCCAGGTTGAGATGAGTGATGACATGATCGAAAAGATTTTGATGGGAGGCCCTGTTCTTGGGTACTTACATTTAATCGAGAAACTTGACAGAGCATGAGATTAACAGATGTTGCCCGGTTGAAGCTGACGATTCGCTATTAAAGATTCTTGCTCCTTATTTTATTGTCATAGCAAGCAACATGGTGTTTATAGTTAGAAGGTTACAATAGTTGAAGCCTCGTGGTGGTTCTTCTTGTTAGTCGAAATAGCAGCACTCTCATAAAAACTGAAAAACTAAAGAGGATTACAATGAATGTTAGGAGAATTAGTGCTGTAACTATCATCACCAAGAGAAGCTAGTCAAAACAAGCTCCATTTGATTTTTATTTTTTTCCAAAATGAAAGTTATATTTTGACTTGTGATGAACTTTGAAGAAACTCAAACTTTACCTGAGCATCTTCGAAAGCCAGAGTATATCTTTCAAAAAGAGGATTGTACCACCAACATCATACCTTCAAATTGAGCAAATTGAGCAAACTGAGCAAAATTGAGTTGGACCAACCGAGTCAACTGCCCATTAGCTCGCAAAAGAATGCCAACTAGGAGTTGAACCTGAGAAGCATCAATTTATAGAACTAAAGCTAAAACGGAAGCACGCGATGCAGTCCTTCATCAACCTCCATAGCTAAAAAGCTCCACAAATAGTTGAAAAACAACAGCGCTAGGGCTAGAACAAATCGCAAGGAGTGTAGAGAAGCATCAGTGGAAAATGCGAGCCGAAAGAGAGCTTGTGAAAGAGCTCAAAAAACCTGGAGGAAGGCTCGAGGCTAGTTAAAAAAGGATAGAGCTTTAGAGAAAGATGAAGAATGGAAGAGCGAGAGAGAGAGCGAGAGAGTCCACTGAAGTACTAAATCATGCAAAGAAAATTGCGGAAGAAGAACAGGCGGGAGAGAAAATAAGAAACAAAAACATGATTATAGGAGGGAAGGCGGACTCATTTGATTAATGGGCTGGCTGAGTTGGGCCAAACCATGCCATATCCCGGACGGAATTTGTTGTTTGGGCTCGTTCATCATGAAGTATATGATTTTGGAATGGGCTGGTGTGACAACCTTGTTCTGACTCGGTTTTCCAGAACGGAATTATTTTGACAAGTGATTGATGGACGAGATTGTCTGGAGATCAATCGATGGACGAAATTGTCTTGAGGATCAATAGGCCACAAGGACATCAGAAAAGGCCGTTTAGGGGCGAAAACTCAATTTTTCATCGACAATGGCATACGGGTGTGGAAAAGTGGAAACGGGTCACAAATAGGGACCCATTGGGCCTGAGCCCAAGTGGGTGGCCCAAGGCCCACACACCCAAGGGGTGGGCGACCAAGGGAGGCCCATGGGCCCCTCAAAGCCCATCAAGCCTTTTTTGACACAATCTTAGCATTAAATGCATGAAATGATGTGAATAGTGCATGAATAGTACAAGATCTTGGTGAAGTGACCGAAATACCCTTCCTTTGGACTAAGGACAAAAGGGCAATATAGGAAATTGGCTAGGGAAGGGGCGGCCATGCATTAAGTGGGCAGCAAATTGGAATTTGAAGAACTACCTAACATAGTCTAGTCCAATCAAGCCACCTGAGTGCAATCCACCTCCATTAATGCTAGATCTTGCTTCTATTTTGGGCCAACTTGATGAACAAGAGCCAAGGGAAAATGATGGGGCATTAATTGGAGACAAAACTTCACTCTCTCTCCTCTCTTTCCCCCCAAGGCTGCTAGTCACTCTCTCTCTCACCCTCGTTCTCTCACTTTCTCACTTGTTTAGTTGAAAGCCCTCCATTTCTTTTCCCTCACCACCACGGAACACCCACACCTCCATTTTCTCTCCTTGCAAGCTTGTTCTTCACTTGTTCTTCTTGTTTTCCTCGCCAGCGATCGTCTGTTGAACCCTCAATGCCGAACTACCCTTTTGCTCCGCCGACCAAGCCGACCAACAAGCCTCCTTAAGGGTTGTTCGGTGTCGTGCAACCCTCATCGGAGCTCCCTCATGCTCATTTCTTCTCTAATCTAGTCCCTCGCGAAGCTCGAAGGCCATCCTAATGCCGAACCACCGCCGGATTGCCGTTGAGCGGCCACCGTAGTGATGACCAGCCACCGTCTAGCTCCCTCACACACGAAGGACGCATAACCAGCAACCCTCAATGGCTGATTCAGTCATGTTGTTCCCTTCCCTGATGCTTTTCGAAGCCCGAGTTGTTAGTGAGTGGCTTTCTAGCATTTAATTAGGGCTTTTGTTGCCTTTAGGGAGTAGTTTAGGACTTATGAGTGGTGATATGATGATTTGTTGGCATGATAGGCTATTATTGAACTTAGATAAGTTCTCAAGTGTCAAATAATAAGTTATCTCGTTTAGGGCGACACATTAACAAGTTATTATGAGCAAAGTTGATATATGATTCCATTATGCCATAACATGATGATATGCTATTATGTGCCATGTGGATTAGTGGTTAAATATGATATTTAGGTTATGTGCCATGTGGATTAGTGGTTAAATATGATATTTGGGTTATGTGTCATGTGGATTAATGGTTAAATATAATACTTGGGTTATGTGCCATGTGGATTAGTCGTTAAATATGATCTTTGAATTATATGCCATGAGTTTAAGAAGTTAATGGTGCATATGTGTGTGATATAATGTATTACACATGCATGAAATGATGGCATATGAGAAGTGAGGTTGCATATCACATGAGCATCACATGGGTTAAATGAGAAAGATAAGAAATGGAACGTGTGATGGTATGCTCGTGTGATCACCTAAGACATTGATGCATTTTATGCAGGGTGTGAACCCATCCTAAGGCATTTTATGCGGGACGATAACCAATTAAGTTCGGATGCCCCCAAGTCAACAGGATATTATTTGCAAATAGATTTCTGAGTGAAACCCCTCACAGGAATGCCCCTAACTCAACGAGATGCCGTGCTTGATGGGGCGAGACAATGTCTAGTTACGCTAGATGATTATGAACCTTCGAGTTTGCTTTGGGTCCTGAGTGGCCGTAGTAATCTAGACAATTGTGTATGGGAAGTGCATGAGATTCGTATGTGATTGGGTCCAAATTATCGCATGGCATGAGCATATGACTTAGTCCATAATGCACATTCATATGTTTGGCTTGAGAGCATGAAATATATGTGTATTATTGGCTTTGATTAATAGATTTGTTGTTATGCGGATAGTGAGAGAAAAGAAAGAAGAGCGTTGTCATATTTTGCCATCGATAGATAATTGCACGTTTAGGGCGCTTCTGAGATGAATGACTTGCCTACGTAAGTCTAGAAAATTAACTCATTGAGTTTATCTCATATTTGTTTGTTTAAATACTTACAGGCCCTCAGAATGGCTGAGCCATTCCAGAAGATTTGTTTTGGCCTCCTCGTCGAGTACATTCAGGAGGTGACAGAGTATCCGGTCATAGGAGGGGTCAATGCACACTACATGCGTTACGTCACGACCATTTGGGTCAATGAGGGCCTACCCAACCTCATGGCACACCAATTTGTGGCCCGGTACTTTTGGGTGGGCGGTGAGAGCCATGGTCCCATCTGCAGTTTCAACGGTCCGTCGGGTGTTGGAGGCTCTAGGGGAGGCATCAGTTGGGATGCCAAGGAGGATGACGTTCCCGATGGGAAGGTGTCCAACCCCAAGCTTGACACCAATCTAATCGTTGAGTCGGAGCCATGGATCCCAGAGGCCATGGGAGCTTAGGTAGTTGTGGGGTTGTTAGCACTTTTTAGACCACCCTCGTAGTATTAGAGGCATAGATAGACCCCTTGGCGCTTTTTATAGGAGGTCATGGCGAAACGGTTAGGTGTGTCAGATATGTAAAGCTGGTTGTTTAATCTTTAAACTCGCTGTGTATGAGATGACTCATGATGCTTATATATATATATATATATATATATATATATATATATATATATATATATATATATAATGTTTTAATTATCCCCATTAATTGATGGTTGGAAATTTGTTTACGTTTCCGCTTGTGCGTTTAAAATGTTATCGCGAATTAGGTTGGTGATGTCTCTTGGGATGTCGCAATTGAATGACCAAAAGATAAGTAAAGGTTTGATTGGTGCAAGTTGTCATGCAGCCGTAGAGGTTCGGGACTTGACATCCCTGCCTAGTTTGGTATCAAAGCATGGTTATTACTTGGAGTGATAAGACGCGTTGAGACCTTAAGATAGTTAGATAGGAACGTTTACGAGATGCATGTGATTGTTGATTATCTTGCTAATTTGTGATTATGAATTCTAACTGTATTGTTAGGGATTGTGGAATCAGCTATGAGTGGAGCTTAGCTTGGAATCAAGCATGCAGCAAGGAAGGGCAGCTCCTAGCCCAGCTAATGGCCGAGGTAGGGCATGTGAGGACCTGCGATTTGATGGGATTCCATAAGCCCTATAGACTATAAGGAACTTAATGGCGCAGCAGGCTCAGCAGCAGGCTTAGGGGTGAGCACGGTTCCCGGATAGAATCGAGAACCGGAGAACCGAACCGGAGGATTTGATTTGGTTCCTGGTTCTTAAGAGACCGGTTCCGATTCCCGGTTCCCTTTTTCTGTGAACCTGTTAAATTTAAAATAAAATAAAAAACCCTAGATCACCCGTATGATTTCCCCCATTCCCCTTTCTTTTCTCCCATTTTTCCTTCTCACGTCACTTCCTGCCCCCCCCAACTTTTTTCTTTTCTTCTCTCTCTCTCTCTCTCTTTCTCTTCTCTTTCCCCCTCTCTCTCGACCGAAACCCCCCTTCTTTCTCTTCTTCTTCTTCTTCTTCTTGCTAGCTGCTGCTTCACCCACCACCACACCGCCGCCCCACGCCCTACTCACCACCACCTCTTGGCCACCGAACCACCACCTCTTAGCCACCGAACCACCACCACCCACTGCTCGTCCGACGAGCCGTCTCGTCGTTGAGCCTAACGAGCTGTCATGCCGTCCGTGCCACCCCTCGCCACCGTGAGCCACTGCCGCCGTCCCCAAGCTACTGTCACCACCTCTTGCCGCCACTCGCTCGGCCGTTCGGGCCATCGTTGCTTTGAACCGCCACCGCCTCTGCTCGCTGCCATCCTGGTTAATTAGATATTGTTACTGTTACTGTTGCTATCATTTATATAGCATCCTGATTGTTTCCCTTTAAGCTTGTAGTGGTAATTGATGTCTTGAACTAGTTTGGTATCTCTTTTTTGGGAAACTTAAGAGGGGCCTCTTTGTGGTTTAACTTATTCAAATTGCATTGAACATTTAGGGGCCTCGGAATTTTAAGAGTGTCAAGAATACAATCAAAAGATTGGAAGATGCCGCTATCACGTATAGAGGTCCTGAAAGAGTTCAGTTATTTAGAAAATGGGTGGCTGTGCTCAAGGATGTTGAAAAATCATTTGGAGGTATTGCTGAAGAGAAAGTAAAAAACCTCGAGCAGAATCCTACTCTTAATGAAGCAAAGGATGGTTTGAAAAGTCCATCAATGGTAAGCAAACAGCGTGTTTACAGCATATGTCCACTTTCTGTCTCTCTAAATTTTAACCTAAGTGTGTTGCTAGTTGTTTTCTACTCCACTTCCACTGGAAAAAGAAAAAAAAATGCTTCATATGCTCATGGTGCTTCTAAGGACCGACCATTCTGCAACTTTACATTCTGATTTGATATGACTATGAGAGTTAAGGTAGTAGGATTTTGATGGTGTGATGTGACTATGAATTCCATTCTAGGTTGGTTCCATGAACGAACTGTGCATAGCCAAATTATTAAGTGCCACACCATCAAAATCCTTTGATTGTTGATGGCAGTGCTGCAGGGTATATCGAATTATGGCACTGCTCATGGTGCTTTCAAGGATCGAGCATTCTGCAACTTTACATTCTGATTTGATATGACTATGAGAGTTAAGGTAGCAGGATTTTGATGCTGTGGTGTGACTATGAATTGCATTCTGGGTTGGTTCCATGAACGAACAATGTATAGCCAAAATTATTAAGTCCCACACCATCAAAATCCTTTGAGTGCTGATGGCAGTGTTGCAGGGTATATCGAATTATGATTTCTTAGACCTTGTGTTGCTCACGCTGTAATTGACCCCTAATTTTTGCCTTTCTTCTTTCCTCAAGGATATTATTGAGAAGATTGCACTTGTACAACATTGAAAGAATGGACGGTGCATCACTTTGTACGGCTTTATTAGTATGCCGCTCTCTAGTTGATCTAGAAATTTTTGGCCTGTAAGTTCTTTTTCATTTAGTGTTGTGTTTCCAAAAGTTGTTGCTCGTGATACTAACAAAATTATTCTGTTTGTTGGAATGGAAGAGAGGCTACGACCAACTTTGAACCTAGTACGTATGACGGAGAGATGATTGCAAACCTAGAGTTTTCTGAACAGTGCTTGATGATGCATGTTGTTGCGCTGTTCTAATCCTATGAGCTTAACTATCAATTGTTTGAAAAGAGCTTTTCAAATCTGAAAATTAAAAAAAAAAATTGTTGGAACTTTGGACCAACCTTAGAACCTATAACCGGGTAGGTTCCAAGTTCTTACTTATGACGGGTAGGTTCCAGATTCCAAACGGAATCGAACCGGAATCGGGAACCGCTCACCCCTAAGCAGGCTGCTACTGCCATTGCTCGCAACGATAACCAATTAGCTAGAAATGGAAACCAAAGGTTGGTGGAGTAGTTCCTTAAGGTGAAGCCACCCTAGTTCACAGGGAAGGGTGATCCTGAGGTTGCTGCCTCGTGGATTAAGGAGTTGGAGAAGGCATTCGCTTTGATGAAGTGTACGGAGGAGGAAAATGTGACTCTGGCGATCTACCGGCTACAAGGCAATGCAAACGATTGGTGGGAGGCCATTTGGAAAAGGGTCTTTCTTGAAGGTATCGTCCCAACTTGGGGCACGTTCGTGGGAGCATTTAATGGAAAATACTTTTCCAAGTGTGCCTGAGAGCAAAAGATGTCGGAGTTCCTGCAACTTCGCCAGAATTACCTATCCGTGGACCGGTACAAGGCCAAGTTTATGAAGTTGTCAAAGTATGCTCTAAGGATGGTTGACCTGTGGATCGAGCTAGGAGATTCCGAGATGGACTTAAATTGGAAATTTGTAGCCAGTTGGTGCCCCTAAACTTGAAGGACTACGATGATCTTTATGAAAGGGCTCAGCTGATTGTAGGGGTGTGCAACCAAACCGGGTCAACCTGGTTTCCGGATCAGCCCACCCGAAAAACAAGGTCAGGAACTGGTTCCGATTGAAACCGGTCCGGGAACCGATTCCAACAACTCAGACCCTGTTTGAACCGGTCTGGAAACCGGTTCCGAGGGATTACCCACCCGGGAACTGGTTTGTTCGAACCGATTTGGGATCCGGTTGGAGAACTGGTTAAGCCACCTCCCAAAAAACAAAATGCGTAACCCTAATTTCTATCTTTACCTCTCTCTCTCACGAGTCTCACCCCCTTCGCGAAGCTACCGCTGCTTCTCCACCTGAACCTTGTCCTTCGCAAAGCTGCTTCTCCACCTGAGCTCTGTCCCTTCGTGAAGCTGCTGTTGTTTCTCCGCCTGAGCCCCGTCCTTCGCAAAGCTGTTGCTGCTTCTCCGCCTGACCCCGTCCCTTCGCGAAGCTGCTGCTACTGCTTCTCCGCCTGAGCCCCATCCTTTGCGAAGTTGGGCTCCACTGCCAGAAGCCAAGCCCCTGCTTCTGCCCATCCTTAGCCCATCCGTCCGAGCCGCCTGCTCACCCACGAGATTTGCAACCGAGCCCCTGCTTCTACCCTGTAGCAACTCCAGCGTTGCCCGCCCACCTTCTGTCCTCACCCACGAGATTTGCTTCTATCCTCAGCATCGCCTGCCCGCCCGCCTTCTGTTCGCAACCTGCAGCCGAGACTCCTCCGCTGACGCTTGCACTCGCAGTCGCACCTCTACTCGCTCGTGCCTCCCTCTACCCGAGCGCTGATCTTGGTTCCATCCGATGCCACCTCTGCTGCTCTCATCGCACCCCTCGCGCTCGCACCACCGCCTCACGGTAACAACTTGACTGAGCTGAGCAAGTTCAATGTTTCCTTTAATCCATTGATATTTGGTGTGATCCCCGCGACAGGGCAGTTAGGTACGTTTGAGATATAGTCCTTCCTCAGCAACCCTCTGTTGGTCCTTCAATCTTTCCCTAATCGAACGCTCCATCCACTGCCAAATCACACGAGATTAGGCCATAAGAAGCCTCCAAAGTTTAGGGTATTTCTAGTACTCTTTGCTCTGGCTGTTGCTTTCTTATCATTTGGGATCTTATCATTCATACTTTTCTCGTTCGTCAAGAGCCCGCTTGACTTACTAGAATACCTGGTAGAAGAAATAAAGTCTTCACTAGGTATTGTTCAGAAGCATTTAGAAAAATTATTCTTGGAGCATGCATCAGATTGCATACCATTTTTCAGTCCAGAAACTCTGATTTTGGGGGCAAGATAGTAACGATGTTCTAAACATAACATGAATTTGGACCTAGGATAGCGACAATCTCAGTATCATCAAATCTGAAGTTGAGAACATATGTGCTGCATACATGGGTTGATGTGACGATCCCCCTTATTTTAGCCCCTGAGGTACTTTTTTTAGACTAAGGTAATCACTTGGCAGGTTTGACATACTGGCATATTCAACATAATACTACTATAGCAAGTTCTATTGGCCCATGCTGTCTTGTCCCATTGGTATAACATGCAATGGAGGAATGAAACGGGAGCGAAAGTCTTAGATATCTAGTATGAAGGAGATCTTGAAGGATTCTATTGGCAAGTTTCCCTAACATTTGTACTTTATAACTTGACATATATGAGATGCTTTTTAGAGTTTATTTGGATACTGTTGTGTTTGTTCAATGTTGTTGATGCATCGTTCGTGATAACTTTTAGACATAAATTGCTATAAAAAATGAAAACCTTTTCTATTTACTAATTATTTCAAGTAAGCGATCATTTTTTCCAAATCGTTCATCTTTTGCAAAGTAAACAAAACCTTAAAGCCTTGCTTCTTTCCTTTGATTTTTCCTTGTAACATCGTCACATGAACATTCAAAGTGCTTTAATTTGAATTCCTCCTTATGTAGTTTCTTAGAATTGCCATGTAAAGTTCGTATGATGGTAGACACTAGTTACAAGTTACTTGGTCAATTGCTCAATTTGCTCAGAGTTCGAGCACATATTCAGGTGTGGTAAGAAAACAAGAAAGCGTTTATACATGGACTTGAGATTGGATGATCAGAGTTCGAGCACATATTCAGGTGTGAGACCTATTGGACAATCTTGCAAGCCCCATGAACTGGTTTAATATAGATGTTTGACCTATGCATGTAACTCTTATCTAAATCCAACTGCGAGTGACTTCTTGGGATGAATGAATTACTTTCTATCTCCAAAGTTACGTTGAGAGATTTGGTTTACTATGAAAACTAATATGTTTTTGTAGAATCCTAACATTATATATATATATATATATATATATATATATATATATATATATATATATATTCAGTTTTCAGTCAATGGATCAAGACAAAGACATATCAGTGGAAGTGGAGAGATATGATGAAATGAGTTCACTCATGGAATTGCCATTCCATGGAGTTGATGAAGTGGAATCTGCAACCATGGGTGCGACAAACAATGTGAGGGTACCTTACTCTCATACTGCTTTGGGTAAAAAGCGAGCTAATCAATCAGATTGTTGGGATCACTTTTCGAGAATTATAAATGAGAAAACACATAAAACAGTTAAGGTGAAGTGCATTCATTGCAAGATGGATTATGTGTATAATCTTGATCATGGAACCTCTACTATGTGGAAGCACTTGAGAAAGTGCAAAAAGTATCCTTGCACAGATAAAAAGCAAATGTTATTTGCATCATGTGACAAAAGTGTAATTGGCGAGGTTGGAGAAAATATTACTAGTGATAGTGTCTTAACGACATGGAAGTTTGATCAAGAATGTTGTAGACATATACTTGCTCGAATGATTATTATTGATGAGCAACCATTTTCTATGGTTGAGCGTGTTGGTTTTCGAGATTTTGTTATTGAATTGCAACCTCTTTTCCATCATCTTTCACGATTTACAATAGCAAGAGATTGTATGAAGTTATATATAAGTGAAAAGACTTGTTTGAAAGCTTACTTTGGTAAACTTAAATCTAGGATTGCACTCACAACGGATATGTGGAGTTCCATTCAAAACTTGAACTATTTGTGTCTTACTGCACATTATATTGATGAAAATTGGCAGTTGCAAAAAAGAATAATCAATTTTGTGATGATGCATAGTCACAAGGGTAAGGAGAGGGGTAAAATGGTGGTGAAATGCATTTATAATTGGGGAATAGAAAGGAAGGTGTCCACAATAATAGTGGATAATGTAAATTCAAATGATGTGGCTGTTAGTTATTTGAAAGAAAAATTTTTAGAAGAATGATTTTTGATTTTGAATGGTGATGCTTTACATATGAGATGCACTGCTCATATACTTAACTTGATAATAAGAGACGAATTGAATGAGGTGCATGATTCTATTGCACGCATCTGAAACATGGTTAAGCATGTGAGGAGTTCTCCGGCTATAGCTAAGACATTCAAAGGTTGCATTGAAAGTAAGAGGATTGCATACAATGGTTCGGTCTGTCTTGATGTTGCTACTAGATGGAACTCCACTTACATGATGCTAGACACCGCCAAAAAGTTCAAGAAAGCTTTTAAAAGAATGGAAGATGAAGATTTATATTTCTTAAGGGAAATTGACAATGATCCTCCTAAAGATGAAGATTGGGAAAATGCCATCATTCTTTCTAAATTTCTGAGACAGTTTTATGATGCAACCAAAAGGATGTCAAGTAGTTCATATGTTACTTCAAATCATTATTTGAGGAGATAGCTAAGTTGTCCAAGTATTTGAATAATACGGTGGGTTTAAAAATAAAAGAAAAGTTTGACAAGTATTATGGGAGTTTGGATAAAGTTAATATGATGTCATTGATTGCGGTTGCATTGGATCATACAAAGAAGTTGAATTATGTAAAGTTCTGTTTTGAACAAATCTATGATGATGAAGCAAAAATTGATGAGATGCATGATAAAGTGAAGGTCGCCTTGGAAAATTTGTATAAATCTTATGAGCGATCTTTTGTTGGCTCTTCTAGTAAAGGAAAATTTGGTGTTTCGAGTGTGAGTAATAGTAGTAGTGCTTCTAATGTTGATATTGATGACAGTGATTGTGAATTTGATGCTCGGCACAAAAGCTTTCTCCATGCGAAGAAAAAAGTGTTGGATGAAAACAAATTTGAGATTGATCGGTATCTTGAAGCTGAAAATGAAGATATCCTTAATATTGATCTTTTGATGTGGTAGAAGAGTACTGGGTCAAAGTATGAAATCGTATTTTTGATGGCTTGAGATATTTTGTTTATTCCCGTGACTACTGTTGCTTCAGAGTCGGCTTTTAGTACATCGGGACGTGTACTTGATGGCTTTCGAAGTTCTTTGACTCCTAGAGTGGTGGAAGGTTTAATTTGTACTCAAAATTGGTTGAGAGCTATTCGCATGCCAATTAATGTTGAAGAGTGCATCGAGAATGCGCAACAATTTGAGGCGGATAAGTTATATATATTTCTTTGTATATTGTAATTCATTCGCATAACTATCTATTAAGTGCATGCCTTATTTAATCTCTTTTTTTTTTTAATAGATTTGGATTGTCTTACCAAGGACATTATCATTGGAAAATAAACTTCATTTTGTCGAAACTCCGATTTTGAGGTAAATAAATAGACTTTATTAAATCATAACTTTTGCATGACTCTAGAGTATGGATTTTTGTTGATTTTTCTTTATATATGAATTTTATGTTTTTGTTAGAGATTATGTACCACATGGAACGCAAGGCCGAAGAAGGAGAAGAAGATCGAGCACATGAAGGACAATGTTGATATGTGATCAGCCAAAAATTATACTACAATTAGTTAATTGGCTAAATTGCTAGCTTGTATATTACTGGAATATGAGAAATTCGATGTACCTTGTGGGATATGGGGATGCGAGATGGTCAAATTATATACTTGGTTGTTTTTTTAAGGGAAGTCCAAATTTTATACATGTTCCCAATGAGTTTGGTCGAATGATGTGCTTGGTCTGAGCTTTTTGTTTCAGCAGATAACTCATCCAAACTTGCTTCTCTAAGGTTAATATAAAGATACAACAATTTTTATGCAAAACAGGTTCCAATATAAAAAGGATCAACCTTGTTCTCGGACCGGAAAAACAGAGTGGGCTAGGAATAGGGTCCAATGCAAACAGGGTAGGGAATAGGGTCTAGAAAAGGAGAACCAGTTATAACAGAGTAAGGAACAGAGTCCAGGTCTAAACCCTACCCACCTTGGACCCACTCACCCCTAGCTGATTGAGAGGGATATGGCCAAGCGAGCAATCGCATCTAGATTGTGGTTTGCTGCCAACAAGGATAACTGTCAGTTTGGCAAGAAGTCGATGACAAGAGGAAGGCATCCTATCCCTTCCAACAAGAAGAATGACGTTGGGAAGCCAGCACCCCACTTGAGCCAAAGTTGTCGATTTTGCGACAAGTTTCATGGATCTGCACTGTTCCACACCCAAACGGGAGGGTGCTTTGGATGTGGCCAGCAGGGCCACCATGTTAAGAACTATCCATGACAACCATCTAGAATGCAGCCACAACCCCTATTCATGGGACATCGATTAGGAGCTACTCTGCAGGACAATTTGAATTGACCCCCAATCTATAGTAAGGTGTATGTGGTGACTAGAAAGGAAGCCAAGGATTCCGAGGCCGTAATTATAGGTACGGTCTCCTTACACTAGCAAGCTACATAAGCATTGTTTGATTTGGGGGTGACGCATTCATTTGTAGTTGATCAATTTGTTAAGTTAATTAGGACAGAATTCAAACCGTTGGAGACGATCCTTAGCATCTCTACCCCTATGAACAATAAGGTGCTATCCATTTATGGGCGAAAGAAATTAATAGATCTAGCTATCTTGACTATGTGTGATTTTGACGTTATAATTAGAATGGATTGGCTTGATAAGTAGCGAGCTACGATTGATTGTTTTAGTAAGGCAATACAGTTCAATTCGGTTGGTAGCCTTGGTTATGAGTTTGTAGAACACAAGGCTGGATCATCTACACCTTTAATTTCTTTACTTGAGGTAGAACAATTGCTTGAGGAAGGTTGTCAAGGCTATCTAACAACAGTTGAGGATTTAACGATGGAAGAGCCAAAGTTGGAGGACATCATTGTGGCACTAGAATTTGTAAATGTCTTTTCGAAGGAATTGCTAGAATTGCCCCAAGAATGAGAGATTGAGTTCGTAATCGAGTTGGCCCCTAGGATAGAATTGATCTCCAAGGCACCATACCAGATGTCACTATTAGAGTTGAAGGAGCTAAAGGTGCAAATGTAGGAATTGCTAGATTGGAGATTTATTCGCCCTAGCACATTGCCATAGGGAGCACCTATTCTATATGTGAAGAAAAATGATGGATCATTACAACTGTGCATCTATTACCGACAGCTCAATCAGGTGACGGTCAAGAACAAGTATTCATTGCCAAGGATAGACGACTTGTTCGACCAACTTCAAAGAGCTTTGGTATTCTTGAAGATTGACCTGAGGATGGGCTATCATCAGTTGATGATTAAGAATGAGGATATCCTAAAAACTTAGTTTTGGATGCGATACGGCCACTATGAATTTACAGTGATGTTGTTCGAGTTAACCAACGCCCCAGTTGCTTTCATAGACTTAATGAACAGGGTATTCAAAGAGTATTTAGACTAGTTCATCATAGTCTTTATTGACAACATACTAGTGTACTCGAGGAGCCCGCAAAAGCATAAGCAGTATTTGAGGATGGTATTATCGACCCTTCGAGAACATGCATTTTACGCCAAGTTTAGTAAGTGTGAGTTTTGGCTTAATCGAGTAGCATTTCTGGGTCATGTGATATCAAGCGAAGGAATTTCAGTGGACCTAGATAAGATCAAAGCAATCATGAATTGGCCCAGATCTACGACGATGACCAAAGTTCAAAGTTTTATGGAATTGGCTAGCTATTACCAATGATTCGTGGAAAGATTCTCCGGAATAGCTACGCCACTAACGTGACTGCTAAAAAAGAAGTGAAGTTCGAATGGACTTTGAAGTGCGAGAAGAGTTTCCAAGAGTTTAAGCACGAGTTGATGACTACCTCGGTGTTGACAATATCGTCTGGTCCTAAAGGATACAAGATCTACAGTGACGCTTCGTTTAAAGTATTGGGTTGCGTCCTGATATAACATGGACGAGTTGTAGCCTATGTGTTTAGGTAGTTGAGGCCTCACGAGCAGAATTATCCGACACATGACCTGGAGTTAGCAGCAATTATCTTCACTTTGAAGATTGGGGACACTATCTGTGTAGGAAAAAGTTCACAATATACACTGACCATCAAATTCTAAAGTACTTGTTCTCACAAAAAGAGTTGAATATAAGACAAAGGCACTAGATGGAACTTCTTAAGGACTATGACTGTGACATCCTATACCACCCTGGGAAGGCCAACAAGGTAGTGGATGCACTTAGTCAGAAGTCGTCAACTGTGCAAATGATGGTTCGAGAGTGGATACTTCTTGAAGGTGTGTGAAATTCAGGTTTCAAATTCGAGGTAAGCCATCTTTCTAGTCTTATGGCTACTCTTCGAATTGAACCCGAAGTGCAAACCAAGATTAAAACCTTGCAATCGACGGATCTAGAAATCCAAAAGATTGTACAAGGAAGCCCTAAGAAGAGGAACCCAAATTTTCAAGTGACGAATGATGGGATTTTGAGGTTTCAAGGACAATTATGTGTACCTAATGATGCTGAGCTTAAGGAAGAGATTTTGGCGGATGCCCACCAAAGAAATTATAGCATCCATCCAAGTAGTATGATGATGTACAGGAACCTTCGGTAGTTCTATTGGTGGAATGGCATGAAAGCTAACGTCGCAAGACATGTGGTAAAGTGTTTGACATGCTAGCAAGTAAAAGCCCAGCATTGCAAGCTTAGTAGACATATGCGACAATTAGAGATCCCGGAATGGAAATGGGAACATATCACGATGGACTTCGTGATGAGACTGCCAAGGAGTTAGAGAGGTATTGATTTCATTTGGGTTGTGGTCGACCGATTGACCAAATCAGCTCACTTCATTACGGTACGAAAAGATTATGCCATGGATAGGTATGCCGAGCTGTACATGAGGCAGATAATACAATTGCATGGGGTTCCAGTGATGATCACTTCTAATCACCGCCACATTTTGGAAAAGCTTACAGAAGGTTATAAGAATGAAATTGCAGTTCAGCGTGGCTTATCATCTGCAGACTGATGGACAATCCAAGAGAATGATCCAAACTCTTGAGGATATGCTGTGAGCCTATGTCATAGATTTCAAAGGAGGATGAGAAGATCAACTGCACCTCATTGAGTTTGCATACAATAACAGTTATCAACAGAGCATCGGAATTGCACCATTTGAGGTATTGTATGAACATGTATGTAGAACGTCCATCTGTTAAGATGAGGTCAGAGAAAGAAGAAAACCGGGCCCCGAGCTAGTGCAACGATCCGTGGATGTAGTTCAATCATTCGAGAAAGGTTAAAGACAACCCAAAGTCGCCAGAAGAGCTATGCGGACAAACGACGGAGACCTCTGGAATTCCAATTTGGTGATCACATGTTCCTCAAAGTGTTGCCAATGAGAGGTATGTCCTGTTTTGGCAAGAAAGGCAAGCTAAGCCCTAGATTCATAAGACCCTTTAAAATTTTGGAAAGAATTGGGATTTTAGCCTACTGATTGGCACTACCGCCAAATCTTTGCCCAGGTTCATAACACGTTCCATGTTTCCATGCTAAAAAAGTATGTAATACACGTGCTAAGTTATTAGGAGATCGAGGTGGACGACAAAATGACATACGTTGAGTAGCCAGTGCAAGTCGTGAACAAAAAAGAACAAATGTTGCGCAACAAGGTCATTCCCTTAGTTAAAGTCGTCTGGCAACATCACGGCACTGAGGGAGCGACATGGGAAAGCGAAAACATTATGCAAAGCTAGTACCCCCATTTGTTCGAAGAGGTGGTTGATCCTATAAATTTTGAGGACGAAATTTCTTTAAGGGGGGCAGAGTTGTGACATCCTCGTTCCGACCCGATTTTTCATAACGAAATTATTTCAGCAAGTGATCAATGGACGAGATTGTCTTGAGGATCGATAGGCCATAGGGACATCGGAAAAGGCCGTTTAGGGGCGAAAACTCGATTTTTCTTCGGCAATGACATATGGGTGCAGAAAAGTGAAAACGAGCCACGGATAGGGACCCATTGGGCTCGAGCCCAAGTGGGCAGCCCAAGGCCCACACACCCAAGGGGTGAGTAGCCAAGGGAAGCCCATGGGCCCCTTAAAGCCCATCAAGCCTCTTTTGACTCAATCTTGGCATTAAATGCATGAAATGACGTAAATAATACATGAATAGTGCGAGATCTTGGTGAAGTGACCGAAATGCCCTTCTTTTGGACTATGGACAAAAGGGAAAGATAGGAAATAGGCTGGGGAAGGGGCGGCCATGCATTGAGTGGGCGGTAAATTGGAATTTGAAAACCTACCTAACCTAGTCTAGTCCAATCAAGCCACTTAAGTGCAATCCACCTCCATTAATGCTAAGATCTTGCTTCTATTTTGGGCAAGCTTGATGGACATGAGCCAAGGGAAAATGATGGGACATTAATTGGAGACAAGACTTCACTTTCTCTCCTCTCTTTCCCCCCAAGGTTGCCAATCACTCTCTTTCTCACCCTTATTCTCTCATTTCCTCACTTGTTTGGTCGAAAGCCTTCCATCTCTCTTCCTTCACCACCATTGAACCCCCACACCTCCATTTTCTCTCATTGCAAGCTTGTTCTACACTTGTTCCGCTTGTTTTCTCACCAGCGACCATCCATCGAACCCCTAACGTCAGACCGCCCTTTTTCTATATCGAACGGCTGATGAAGCCAACCGATTAGCCTCCTCAAGGGCTGTTCAATGCTATGCAACCCTCATCGAAGCTCCCTCTCGCTCGTTTCTTCTCCAATCTAGTCCCTTGCGAAGCTCGGAAGCCGTACCGACGTCGACCCCCCGTTGGACCACTGTTGAGCCACCACTGGAGCTGCAACTAGCCACTGTCCAACTCCCTCATTCACGAAAGGCACGCGACCTACAACCCTCAGAGGCTAATTCGGTCTTGTTTTTCCCCTATGTATTTCAAAGCCCAAGTCGTTACCAAGTGGCTTTATAGCCTTTGATTAGGGCTTTCATTGCATTTAAGGAGTAGTTTAGGACTTAAGAGTGGTTATATGATCATTGTTGGAGTGATAAGCTATTGTTGAATTAAGATAGGTTATCAAGTGTCAAATGATAGGTTATCTTGCTTAGGGCGACACGTTAACGAGTTATTATGGGTAAAGTTGATATATGATTTCATTATGCCGTATTATGATGATATGCTATTATGTGCCATGTGGATTAGTGGTTAAATAATAAATATGATATTTGTGTTATGTGTCGTATGGATTAGTGGTTAAATATGACATTTGGAGGTATATGCCATGAGTTTAAGAAGTGAACGGTGTATGTGTGATATAATATAATGCACGTGAATGAAATGATAGCATATGATAAGTGAAGTTGCATATCGCATGAGTATCACATGAGTTAAATGAGAAAGACAAGAAATGGAATGTGTGATGGTATGCTCGTGTGATCACCTAAGACCTTAATGCATTTTATGCGGGGTGTGAATCCATTCTAAGGCATTTTATGCGGGACAATGCCAGATTAAATTCGGATGCCCCCAAGTCAACGGGATGCCGTGCTCGATGGGGCGAGACAATGCTCGATTACACCGAATGATTGCGAACCTTCGAGTTGGCCTTGGGTCTTGAGTGGTCATAATAATCTGGACAATTATGTATGCGAAATGCATGAGATATGTACGTGATTGTGTCCGGATTATCGCATGGCATGCGCGTATGACTTAGACTATAATGAGCATTCATATGTTTGGCTTGAGAGTATGAAACATAGATTATGGAATTGCCTATGCATCTATATTGATGGCTTTGATTAATAGATTTGTTGTTATGAGAATAGTGAGAGAAAAGCAAGAAGAGCATTGCTATATTTTGCCATCAATAGATAATTGCACGTTTAGGGTGCTTCCAAAGTAAACAACTTCCCTACGTGAAGTCTAGGAAGTTCAATCATTGACTTTTATCTCTTATTTATTTGTTGAAATGTTTACAGGCCCTAAGAATGGCTGAGCCGTTCCGACAGATTTGTTTTGGCCAACCCTGTCAAGCACAGTCAAGAGGTGATGGAGTACCCAGTCGCAGGAGGTGCACTACACGCATTACGTCACAACCATTTGGGTCAATGAGGGCCTGCCTAACCTCATGCCACACCGATTCATGGCCTAGTACTTTTGGGTGGGTGGCAAGAGCCATGGTCTCTTCCACGGCTTTGACGGTCCGCCGAGTGTTGGAGGCTTTGGGGGAGGCATTAGCTAGGATACTGAGGAGGGGGACGTTCCCGATAGGGAGGTGTCCGACCGCAAGCTCAACCTTAATCTAATCATCAAGCTGGAGCCATGGATCCTAGAGGCAATAAGAGCTTAGGTAGTTGCGAGGTTATTAGCACTTTTTGGACCACCCTCACAGTATTAAAGGCATAGGTATATCCTCAGCCCCTTTTTGTAGGAGGGCATGGCAAAATCAGTTAGGTGTGTCGAATATGTGAAGCTAGTTGTTTAATCTTTAAACTCGTTGTGTATGAGATGTTGACTCATAACGCTTTTATATATATATGATTATGTTTTAACTTTAACTATCCCTGTTGATTGATGGTTAGAGATTTATTTACGTTTCCTCTTACGCATTTTAAATGTTACCGCGAATTGGGTTGGCAATGCCTCTTGGGACGTTGCAATCGAATGACCAAACGATAAGTAAAGGTTCAATGGGCGCGGGTTGTTGCGCGACCGTAGAGGTTCAGAGTGGGATAGCCGGGTTACCATAGTGTTGGGTTTACTTATAACCATAGTAGCCACCTTTATTATACATTCGTTATCAAATTGAGTTCTCATTATCAAAGTGAATAAAATTATAGTGGATTAGAAGCCATAGTAGGGATATTAAACAAATTAAAAGTTTATAGACGACATTGCATTTTTAGCTATAGTTCATAGACTATTTGTGTCTTTTTTTTTCCTTTTGTTAGAGCTGAATCTTTGTTAGAAAACTAAAGCAACATCAATCAAGCTTCAATATCCCAATAGAACCACATTCTCAAATGCACATCAATTGGGCTCTAGTGACATTGTTTTTCACACTAGAAACATTTTCTACTTTGGTTCCAACAACCTTGTTGGGGAGAATTGGGTTACTCCTTAATTGATCATGGATTGCGTTAGCAAGTATATAAGTTAGTGGAATACCTAGAATGAACGTGAATCGATGATAGGCTTTCTAATGGCTGCAACTCTATTAGCAAGACCTTTCAAAAAAGCAAGATAAGATCGTCTTTAGCAGAAAGAGTAACATGATGGGTTGGGTGGAAGCCGATCTCTGAGAAAAGAAAAGATGGGTTTCTTCTTGCTTTTCAGATAGAAGATCTTCCCTTCATTGGAAATGCTCTAGCAGCTATGTCTCACAATCACCTTAATATCTTGTAGCACCAAAGTAAACCTAAGATGGTCGGTTTTTTTCTTAAAGTGATCTCCGGATAAAATGTACTTACAAATGAAGCATTTATTGTGAGCGAGTATATAAGCTAGTGGAATACCTGGAATGAGCATGAGCATATGAACCTCCGGTGGGGTGTGCAAGGGCCTAACCCAATCCATGATCAATTTCTTCCCAAAACTAAATTGACCAAAATGTACTTAACCTCAGCAACAAGCAGCAGTGTTTTCCAACAATACAACCTCAAAATAAGTATTATAATTCTAAAATGTTAAAAAAACAATGCAACAATAATACCAAGATTTTAACATGAAAAACTCAATGCAGGAAAGAACCATGGATTGTTCAAAAACTTTCATTAATCACTAGGAATAGTAACATCAACATGGCAACAGTATTTCATCGTTATAGAGATGGATTAATACAAATAGAGCAAGAAACCTTAATTGCGATTAGAAAAAACGAGAGACAATTTAGAGAAGACTTTCAATGAACTAAACCAATCAACTCGAAGTCTTGATTTAACGAACAACGGTCTGAATATTGAGCCACTTTTGCCAACGTCTGGCCTTCGATCCTGGACTTGGAAAGTCACTTTCCATTTTATTTTTTCCTTCTCGTGTGTTCTTCTTGGGGAATGCTCTCTCTCTCCTCCCCTTTTTCTTTCTTCTTCTCGTGCGTTCTTCTCGGGGAACTTTCTCTCTCTCTGTCCCCACTCTTCACTCCATGACCAGCTCCTCTCTTTTTTATTTTGACTTTGACCTTTTTCTTTTTCTTTCATGTTATGTTACCTGAACCCCACAGAGGCTGACCCAGCCAACAATCCTCCATCAATAGGAATAAGATCTCAGTCTTGCAAAAAATTGATAATGAGACCTTCGACCTGACAGGCTTCCCATAGTAAAGAATCTCTACAGTTCTTTTATCAACCTCATAACATTAGAAGGCAAAAATCAAACTGATTCCACTTTAACATGAAGATCAAAACCCGAATCACAAGGAACTTTCTTTGAATAAAGACTCCAACAGATTTGATACAGGTGTCAACTATGATGCTAACTTAAAATACAACTGTCTAATTCATCGGCCATTATATCAAAAGAATTGGCTAGACTTCCAGTATTTTAGTAACCTCTTAAGTTAACAGACAGTGTCAGCTCTGCAAAGCTTCTATCAAATATAATCAGGGCAATGTGGGATGACAATTTGCAAGCATCCTTTGCCATTCCAAGCCATTCCAAGGATGCATTGTCAAAGTTTGGAGAAATTTAAGAAACATCAAGCCCCCAATCCTTTGATGATCTTGAAAGTCCTCCATAACCCCGTATTAAAGCCGTTAGACTTTGAAATAAGATTTCAAGTTTGAAAGTTAACTGCAAACAAAAAATTAGAAATTACATGTAAGATATGAAGAATAAAATATTGTCTGTTAAGAATCGAGATCAAGAAGTCAATATATAAGCAAATCCAGAGTCATCCTATAGAGCCACACAGAAAAATGAATAACATGGAAAAGTAGTTCTACTCTACACATTTGGATATCCAAATCATATATGTAGTTTCAAATTAAAGGTATATACCCCATAGGAGGACAGTGAATTGGGAATGTATCTGATGGATGTTGAAACTGACGTAAGAGGGAATAGTGGTAATAAATTCTTACAAAGTATCTTTTTCAAAATGGAAGATAAAGACATCTGGCAGCTTTCTTGAAAATGTGATGATCAAATTAGGGTTTAATTAGGAAACATGAGATCCGTATTTCTATACACAAGGATAACAAGCTAAACAAGCTAAACAGAGAGCCCAATCTGATAAGATCACCCAACTAAAGTTTCCATGTACATTGTCAAGTGATCAAACCTGAGATCAAATACGAAAAACTAAATTATCAGATAGAGGGTAATTGAAAAACCATTGTTGAGGACAACCTCCAGAAGAACCCCAAACCGCCAATGGTGTCCTTTTCTTTCTCTCATTATAGTCTCTATTATGGTCATTCGGGCAAAGAAATGAAAAATATAGGACTTTATGGTAATAGGCATTTAGATAGAAATATCTACTTACAAACCCCATTAAAAGTAAGTCCTAAACCAGCCAAAGAAGAAATGATTATTTCAGCTCAAATAATTGAACAGTTGGGTAAAACCAAAAGCAAAAGCTTTTTATTAAATGATTGCAATGTTTACAAAAACCAATTTTGAGCGTGGGTAATCATATTTAAACTCCTGTTATGCTTACAAAGAGATCCAGAATTTCACATTCGGTACACATATCAGCAATGAGGACCAAACTTGTAGCGTGGATGAAGCAATCATTTCAAACAACATATAACAGCAATGATTTATCCCATAATTTATATTTTTCCCATTGAGTTAGCATTTATAAGAACGTTTATGAATGGAAAAAGTAGATATAGCGTTAATGTGAGAATCTACAATGAAAGAGCAATAAACAGCACATTCAAGTAAGAACTTCTATACATGAATAAGCTTCTATTGCATTTCAACTTTCTAATTGTTTTGCTGATACCAGTGTTCCATCTGTTGAAATTCCTTCGCTAGTGTCGCACATATTCTTTGACTCTCTGCATTGTTTCTCTGATACAATACTGAGATTAAGACATCTTACTAACTGGACAAAATACATCAAGGTAGAAAATATTAAAGCTATTGGACTGTAAACTAAGATTCTTAGTTTGAAACTTAATTGCAAACAAAGCATTAGAAAAAAAAATGCAAGAAATGAAGAATGAAATAGTCTGTTAAAAATCTAGATCAAGAAGTCATATCAACCTTTAAGTTGAAAGATGCATACTTTGTCCACTTGGGCATCTTCCACCTGGTCGAGACACAACACAACTACCGCATGGGACTTCAAGCCTCGTAACAATTCTTCTTTCTGCTTAATATTTATGCCATGTTAGAAACTATTATGCCACAGCATGCATAACTGCTGCAAGCACTAGCATATAAAAAGCAGCACACCACATATTCATAGTTAAGTAAAGAAAGCTAGATTGGTAAGATAACATTCATTATGTACTATGTAAAAAAAACTCTCTTCCAAGCAAAACGTAGTTTACGAATTGGATGATGGCTAATAAATATGTGTAAGTCTCAAAGAAAGAAATGCAGCAGCATCAACCAAATTTGTAGCCATCATACTCAATGACCAAATAGCTATAGCTTAATGACATAACCAGTTATTTGTGAACTTTGCCACCCATATCCATGATTAAAGCACATACAAATTCCATCATTTAGGAGTCACCTAAACCACAACCTTTTTGATTTGACTGAACTGAACATATTTGAGTTTCAATATTCAAGATAAACTCTTAATTTGATGAAAATGACCATGTCACATATGACTGTTTCTATTAACACCATCGACTGAGAGTGTAGATCCTTACAATCAGCTCAACCTCTGCAAATGCTATGGTGAAATTTGTCATTGCCATTTGAAGCACTTTTAATCATCAATGACAACATCAGCAGCAAGGTGACAATTTCCTATCCTACATGAGAATGCAATTAACCAGATCAATTAGATTCAAGTCCTAAAGTGTATATATCTATTGAATCTATTATTAATATGTGACGTGAAATAAACAATTCATTTAGGCTATACATCTCTTCTCATTTGGTGACCTATATAACAAATGGGCCAAGTTCAATGATCTAATAAGATTTGTAAAGCTTATTTTGCTCAGATTGACCTATCTAACAATTCATATTAACTTGACATTTGCAAACATGACCAGTAAACACAGATTGCCATCTCCATTAGCAGCTAAATGTTCATTCAGCAAGCTTGCTATTTGCATTGCATCAACCAGCCTTTTAGCAATTCAAACTATTTCTCAAGAGAGATTAGAGAAGAACACAATTTGATGATAAGGGGTCCTTGCAGAAGGATTTTCTTGTTGAGAAGTAATGAGGGTAACGTTCAGCAATAGCATGGAAAACTTACTTCAACATCATACAGTGAAACTGTTCCATCTTCAAGTCCCACGACAGCAACCTTGCCAGCAGGATCTCAGCATAATGATGTTGCATCTCTAGCTGGAGTAGATTAGAATAATTAAGAAGCCAGTATTGATGACACACAATGAATGTGCAAAGAAAAGTGGGCTCATAAAAAATAAAAATAAAAACTAGAAAAATGAGAGAGAGAGAGAGAGAGTGAATAATTTCTTCACAATAAAATTAATAGAAGAACAGAGAAGACAGATAACACGCAGTGAACAAGAAATGTTAATGAAAATTTGTGAAGTGAGGTCAAGTGTCACAATGGTACAAGATAACTGAGAGGGATATCGGTCGCTTGATATGGGATTTCTTTGGGCTAGTAGGTTATCTAAAGCAACAGGAATCTATACTTTTTTGGCAACCTCCAATCCATTATCTCAATCCAAAAACGAATCTTGTTGTCCGCTTTGGAACCTCGAGGTGGAGTGGATCAATGAAAGCTTACTTCAAGCGAGGATCGCAAGTGTATAAGTTTTAGGATCTCAACAAAAAGCATTAAAGGGTTGGCCCAAGTAGTATAGTGCACTCAACAACGCGTTCTCCAAATTCAAAAGACAATATGAGGCATCAGATCTTTCTGGAAAAAAAAAATGCCTCCTCTTTAATCCATTGAGAATAGATAGCAAGAACTGCCAAGGCTAAGCATCTAATCCTAAGCTCCTATGAATTTGAATTACCAAGAGATAAAGTCATATAAGAACTTAAGATACTTGGATGTAGCAACCTCTACACTCCTAGTCTCTACGCCTTCTTCAATTCCTTACTCCATCCCTCTCGACCAGATTGTCATACAAGCATGCAGCATAGATTGAGATATCCTATTAACAAGTTAAACTCCCACTAGTGAACTTGATTAATCAAAATGATGAGACAAAATGCCCCTCTGTAATCAGAAGAAGATAAGTTACCTTCAAGTAGTACAAAATGTGAGAAACTTTCAAGCCTATACTCTACAATCTAGTATACATTGAATACCTCCTTGTAGGAAATGCTCAATCATTAAAAAAGAGGAGGAAGAGGAGCCAGAAGAAGCGTTACATTTTGAGAAATAGAATTCGAAATCTATGGAAAACTATATAGATGCCTGATGGCATCGAGATGGTATTCTGCAGGGCCTAAACCTACCAACTCCATGTGGGCATCAAGCTTTTCTACATTTGACATACCTAGTCTATCTAGCATAAATGACGTCCTCTTTAATTCAAGTTATTTATTTTCATGGACACTTTAAGAAGTATCGAGCTTTTCATCCTTTGATGATTTTGTTTCCTTTTAGAACTGCCTTGTGAAAGCTCTCTTGAATATTACAACACTTATGTCAATGAGTGGCATGATAACTGAATCTTGCCAGTAAGTTAGATGAAATCAATGCAGCAACATAAAATGAACTACTAATAATATGAAGAAGTTTATGAGTCTCTGTTTGTCAAACTAGATATTCTTTTTGAACTTTTTGGATCCAACTAATGGGGCAGCTAATATCATCGACCACAAAAGCTTTGACCAAATTAGCATAGTGTATTGAACTCACGTTGCTTGCTTTTGTGGGACATAGTATAATTGTTTTCCTTTATCATTATGTGCTATTCATGCATTAGAATTAATGCAAGACAGTTTTTAAATGGCATATAGAAAACTGAAAAGTTTCTTCTGGAAACTTATGGAAATGCTTCCTGAGTTTTCGGCAAGTAGATGAACTAATGAGAGCCTATGCACAATATAAGCAATCATTCTACAGAACAGCCGATGATGTCAAAAGACATTCTGCTATTGTCTTGCTTGGCTCAAAAGTATTGGTATATGACAGATGGCTTTTCCAGCTCTACAAACATCAAGATGCATTCTTTTGCTAATACCTCTGTTCCATCTGTTGAAGTTCCTCTGCAAGTATCCTTCACAAATTTTTGCTGTCCTCAAATCCTTCAATTTGCAATAATTTTTTGGCACAATAATGCGTGGAAGACGTCTTGCTGACCTGACCTGACCTGACAGAATACATCAAAGGCAGAAAAGCGTAAGAAATTACAATTTATCTTTCAAAAAGTGAGACCTTCCAATCTAATAAGGAACGACAATCAACCCATCAATTTTAGCCCTTGTTACCATGTGGATAATTAAATTAGGGTTGGACCAATAAAAACCATTGTTGACGACCAGCAAACCACCCTAACTTGAGTCATCTTTATCTATTTGAAGTACTCTGAGTATTTATGAAGACCGTAGCAATATGACATGAAATGAAGAACTAATCCACAAACCAGGAATTATTTACAATTGCATATCATTAGTTTAGCAACTAATTTGGTGCATGAATCAGCTGCTAAAGGGCATGAAAACAACACTAGTCTTGACAGCATATCATTCTGACATTTAAAGCGTGAACAAATTCCATTACACCATAGTATTAGAATTCTCTGGCACACAAATGAAACGCACAACCCAGCGAAGGTCTACCAAAATGGCCGCTAGAGTACACGAAGGCAATACTAAGCTGACCATACTCTGTAGTTCCAAGGAACACTAAGCTGACCAACTTTCTCACTAAAAAGCAATTACAAGGAGACTGTCCACAACCTTTGCTAATAGAAGTGATGAAGCACCACCTTTAAGTCCTCTGTGACCCTCGCCAGCAAGCACTTCTCCAATTTCTGCTCCATTATCTTCACCTTTCAATCAAAAATCCAGCAAACTTCACAAAACCGAGTCGGAACAATTGAGTTGACCACCCATTAGATCGCAAAAGAATGCTGGGAGCCAAACCTGAGAAGCTAGTGGTTGTTCGAACTGAAGTTGAAATGGAAGCATGACACGTTGTGGTCCTTTGCCAATTTTCATAGCTAAAGCTCTGTGAGCAGCTGAAAACACAGCACCAGCGCTGGAACAAATCGTAAGGATGAGAGTTGAAAGATGGCTTGTGAAGGATAGAGCTCAAAGAACCAGGAGGAAACATGGCCTAACAACATGTAAACAACCTTTTACCATTCCAAGAATGCATCGTTAGCATTCAGAGAAGTTCAAGAAATGTTGAGCTCCTGATCCTTCCGTGATTTCGATTCCTTTTAGAAGTGCCTTGCCAAAGCTCTCTCAGATATTTCATCATTTATTAACCAGTGGAATGATAATCGAATCCTGCCCGTGAGTCAGATGAAATCAATTGTAACTAACATCAATGGACTAATAATAATACTCCAAAGTTTATGGAACTCGGTTTGTCAAACTTGATATTCTTTTTGAACTCTTTGGATCCCACTAATGGGGCTTCTAACATTATCAACCACAGGAGCTTCGATCAAACTAGCATAGTGTATTCAACTCAAGATGCTTGCTTTTGTGGGACATAGTATGCAAGACAGTTTTCAAATGGCGTATGGGATACCGAAAAGTTTCCTTTCCTCAGAAACTTATGGAAATGCTTCCTATGTTTTTCTTTTCAGCAAGTAAATGAACTAAGAAGAGCTCATGCACAATATAAGCAATCATTTCCCAGCACAGCTGATTATGTCAAAAGACGTTCTAGTTAATGTATGGTCGACTCAATAGTTCAGGTATATGACAAATGGCTTTACCCACTACAAATATCAAGATGCATTCTTTGGGAGGCTTGGAGTAGGTATATCTTGGATTCAAACCAAATGAACATGGATGCATAGCAAGAAAAATTTGAATCATAATTTTCTCGATTGATTCAAATAATATAAGATGTTTTTGCTTCTGCCCTGTTTGGTGGTTCACTCACGGCCACACCACTAGGAGAAGAGCTTGTGCTTGCATTTAGCACCTCTAGACTGATACAATTATCTTAATCTGCTAATGCAAACAGTTCTATGAGATAAAATGTGTGGAACACAATGGTTGGACAAATTTTATCTCAAGTCAGAAGCATATGCATACTAAGGGATGTCCTATCAACCTGGTCCTTTTGCACTGTAAATTCACTCTTAAGTGTACCTTAGAAATATGCAGTCAGCAAGTGCAGAGCAAACTAAAACCTCGCACTAAAAGGATTGCCATATAGATCCTTCGTTTAGCATTTCTTGACCTACACAATGACCTTTAGCATGCTATCAAATGCCTGTATATATCACTTTTTATTCAGTACTTCCAGTATTCCAAAATCATTCAAATGTCAAGAATCTTTATTTGTCTACATAGGATGAAGGATCTTACCTGAAGACTAATGACAAATGATGGCTTAGAAAGCCTTTTCATCTATTTCTATTACTGCCAGGATAAGCAGAACCATTTTGCCAGAGCACACTATTAACTTCCATGGATGTCTCCCCTGGATTCCTTGAATTCAATTCAGAAAACAACACGGCACTATCAACCAGGAAATAATAATGACGATCATAAATCTTGAAAGATATTGCAAGCATGAAATACTAATGAAAATTGGGCAGTAGATCTCAAAAGAGCATAGGTTGATTACCTGCTTTATGTACCTTTGTTAGAAAATGTGGATCATTCCAATATATTACTCATCTGAGTCGTCCATATAGTCTGATCTTAATACTCTCGTTTTTCCATCTGTATTCTCTTACTATTGATAAATCCGCATTCCAAATAATTCTGGAATTGTTTTGAGTGACTTGCATCCAGTGATATTCAGTTCTTCCAAAAACTTTAACCTATCAAGGCCTTGAATTTCAACCAAGTTTTTGCAGTCTCTAGCATTTAATTCCTTCAGCCTCTAGGCCTTGAAGTGCACCCTTTGATATCTAGCCTTTCCAAATACTCCAACCTATCAAAGCCTTCAATTTCAGCTAAATTTTTGTAGCCTCCAACTGTTAATTCCTTCAACCTCTTGGATTTTAGAAAGTCTAGCCTTTCAATTGAAATGCACTTAAAGATATCCAATCTTTCCAAAAACTCCGACCTCTCAAGGCCTTTCGCAGCCTTTAGCTTTCAATTCCTTTAGCCTCCTGGATTTTGGAAGAAGCAACTTTCCAATTGAAGTGCACTTAGAGATATCTAGACTCCTAAAAACTCCGATCTCTCCAGGTCTTGAATTTCGACAAAGTTTTCACAGCCTTCAGCTTTTAATTCCTTCAGCCTCCCAGATTTTGGAAGGAGCAACTTTCCAATTGAAGTGCACTCAGAGATATCTAGACTTTCTAAAACCTCCAACCTCTCGAGGCTTTGAATTTCAACTAACTTTACGCAGCCTTTAGCTTTTAATTCTTTTAGCCTCCCAGATTCTGGAAGGTTTAGCCTTTCAATTGAAATGCACCATTCGATATCTAGACTTTCCAAACACTTCAACCTATTGAGGCCTTGAATTTCAACTAATTTCTTGCAGTGACTAAGATGCAATTTCTTCAAACCCTCCCAATTAGGAAGGTCCAAATGTTCGATTGAATTGGAGGCTGTGACAGTCAAGCTTTCCAAACATATCAATTTGTCAAGACCTCGAACTTCAAGTAGCTTCCTGCAGGACCAGGCTGATAATGTCCTTAGATGGATAAACTGTGAAACGTCCAGTGTTTTGATAGATCGACACCATTGGACATCCAAGATTTCCAACTCGAAGGGCATGTTTAGGGATTGTGGTGATTCCGATTCTTCAACATCCGTCGGTTGGGAGCATTCTAAACTCTTTAATTGCATTGATGGAAGAACATTGATGCACCTGAGATATTCGCAGTGCCAAACATGTAGTTGCTTGAGATGGGCTAGGTGGGAAAGCGAAGGCAATTGGCGACTTAGACAGGTGATGCCCAAATTTGTTAAGCCGGAAGGAAGGTCCGGCAGCGATTCGAGAATCCAGCAGTAAAGAAAATCAAGGCGCCGTAGGGAAGAAAGATTACATATGTTTTTTGGCATTATCCTTTTCAGATTTGCGCACTGGAAAGCACGCAACAGTTGGAGATTTTTCAGCCTCCCAATATCATTGGGCAATTCTTCTATACCACAGCCATAAATAACTAGAATCTCTAGATTAGTCAAACACCCAATGCTATTTGGTAATGCAGAAAGGGATTCAGCACCTTCTAGAATGAGTTGCTGTAGTGCATTTAATTTACCTATTTCTGCTGGAAGCTCCGTGAGGCTCTTACACCCGCGCAGCTCCAAGCGAAGGAGGGCCGCCATGTCTCCGATTGAAGCGTCGATTCGCTTCAGTCTCTTACAGTCCCTGATAATGAGAACCTCCAACTTCTTAAAAGCCGAGAGAAAGTCCGTATCTTTCAGAGATTCACAATATGAAAGGTCGAGATATTTGAGCTCGTCTGCCATCTGGTAAAAAAAAAATAAAAATGATTGTCGAGGGTAGTGTAGAATTACAATTCAAAGAAAGCATAAAAGGGGAGGGGAAAAAAACGACTTTAATTCTCACCATGAAAAAACCCCATCCTTCCCATTTCTCATTTATCTGACTATATGACAATTCCAGTACGGCTAATTCCTTCACATGAAATTCTTTTGCTTCAAAGTTCCTGGGACATTTTTGCCATATAAGCCATTTTAACTCCTCCATTAAGCCCTCAAAATCTCCACTAAGATGTACCCCTTTCATGTAAAGGAATCTTAGACTTGTCAAGTTTTTGAATTGTTTTGCTGTGTAAACGTCACCGTCTTGCTCGGCTGTTTTGCTGGAGCCTTCTGAGTTGTCTTTACTCAAATTAATGGCCTCAATCTTGTCTGTTCCCTATAAGCAAGAATCAACGTTTATTATACTAAATCCAACTAAAGTAATCTAACAGTATTTGTTCATATTGTGATTGACGTGCATTAATGTGTTCAAGAAACCAGCAATGCGAAGATATGATTTTTCTTTTCACGCCAATAAACAATATTTATAAAGGCTAACAAAGTGAAGGATGTCAAGTTCCATTTTGAAATTTGGCCATTGACATTCGAATCTTGAAAAGAATTATGATGTCATGGTTCATTCAAAGTAAAAACTTCACAACTTGTAATCTTCTTCTTTCCCATACTATAGCTTCATTACCATACTAGTTAAGACAAGCGCACAATGTAGGGAATTTAATCAAATTGCAATGCGCAAAATCAAAAGTTGATTTGATCTATTTTAATAAGAATATATTTTTTCTCTATGTAAATTTCACATTAAGTTTGTGTATATTACTCGACTGTGCTACTTAATAGAAAAATAACACTCTTTTTTTCCACTGGAGTAATAACTAATTACAAGAAACTGAATATTGTGACAATAGTTATATTAATATATTATGTAGTTATTATTTGCTAGCAGTAACTTGAAATATTCTTAATTAATTATTTCCTAATCATAAATAATCAAGTGGAAAAGTAATACGCGAAACACAAGATTTCACTAATTACTAAATCAAACAAGAGATTTAATACGTGTATATATGTGTGTGTGTGTGTGTATATATATATTGCAAGGGACACTTAATTTCATATGATAGGGAATGTTAACATATGACAGAAAAACCATAAAAAAAACCATAAAAGGAAATTCTTTCGATGAGAGAGCAGCCTCCCTACTTTCTAATCACGTCAATGAAATATTCGAGGGCAATGGTGAAGGTTCTCAGTCCACTAAAGCAAGCACTAAGTAGTGACTAACAATACTCTTAAACTGTAGAACATGGACTAAATGAGAAAAAGAAATGAAACTGTTACCTTATTTCCCTTTAGCACTTTTTGGGCTTCCTTATAGTCCCACAACCTGCTACGGCACCAAGGCTCCCGTTGATTTTCCTCACGAACTATCTCCCTACCAAGATCTCTCAATTGGTCATGCATTTTGAGCATATGATCATCTCCAACTTTTATCAATGACATGAATATCAATACTTCAATTCCTTCCTCTGGGAAAAAGCCACAAGCGTCCCACATGTAGGATGTGATATTCTTGTCAGTGCCGATGAAAAAACAAGCAATATCCAGAAATATTTGTTTGTGCTTATAGTCTAATGCTTCAATACTTATCCTTAGCTTCTCTTGCACTTTCTGAGGAGGCACTTCTTTTAACTTGCCTACTGTACCTCTCCAAAACGGTAGCTTTTTTCCACACAATAATGAACCTAAAACCTCAAGTGATAAGGGAAGCCCTTTGGTGATGTATACGACTTCATGAGCGAGGTCCTCAAATTCCTTTAGAGGAGAGTCCTTTCGAAATGCATGTTTGCTAAACAGAATCAAAGATTGATTGCCATCCAGTACCTCATGTTCATAGTTGTAGTCTACCCTAGCTTCTTCAAGAACCCCCTTGTTTCTGGTGGTAATAATGATCCTACTTCCTGAAGAAAACCAATCATGATTACCAGCCAAACACTTCACCTGATTGACATCATCCACATCATCAAGAAGAACGAGGACCTTTTTACCCTTAAACCTGGAGGAGATGAACTTAGTCCCTTCATCCTCACTATGAACTTCATTTTCTCGCTTCAATATATCGTAGATTAACCGATTCTGTAAATAATGTACACCATTACACTTCCATGATTCCCTTACATCAGCAATGAAGCTACAACAATCAAATTGACTGGCGAGCTTATTGTAGATGGTTTTAGCAAGAGTAGTCTTACCAATGCCTCCCATTCCATGGATACCAACAAATAGGGTGGCATGAGATTTATTATCCATAAATTCTATAACCTTATTAACATGACTATCAATTCCGACCAAATTCTCAGAAATAACCAACTCAAACTTTTTCTTCAATTCATTCAATGCTTTTTGGACAACCAATTTCACCAACTCTGCTTCAGACCTGTCAAATGTGACAAGAGTTCAAATATGTGGCAACAATAATTTTATATTATTTGTCTATTTAGAACACGGTAACAAACAAATCCAGGAATAAATTGAAAAAATTTAAGAATCATTTTTCTGACACCTATATTTATTATTTTATATGCTAAAACCAAAATTGAGAAATGTTTGTGGTTGTTGCACATGGCATGCCCCATTCCACTATTACCCTAAGATGACTTATTGAGCCAGAAGAAACTTGAGGATATGCTTATGAATCTTGAATATTGTCTATGTTATGGATTTAACCAAATTTTAATTTTGTTGTTTCTTAAAAATAATAGGGATGACGTGGACGTGACTTTTTCCAGAGCATTTGAATAAGCAAAATTTCAATAAGCCAACCTAATATGAGAGTCAACAATCAATCAATGGATTGGTCATAACTTTTTGTAATACCAATCCAAAAAGTTGTTCAGATTGCGATATTGTGAACAACTTGAATGCAATTGAGGGGATTTCTTCTTGTTTGTGCAATTCTACACACTTGCAATTTTCTGCTCATGTTGTGAATTTAGTATCATTATATTTTGGTGTTCTTATCCTTTTTCATTGCCTCTAGGGATGATAACAGGTTGTACCTTATTTTCTTTTTGGCTATCTATGTTCTGTGATTTTAACTGATCTAATATTGATTTTATGGGGAAGTGGGAGAATAATTTTGACCCAAAATAAGAACATTGCTTCAATATATGCAGGTGCACGAGATAGAAATTATCTGTTGAAGATAGGAAAAAGCATTTAAAATTATTTAAACAAGCACATAACAAAAAATCCTTTTTTTCCTTTTTCACATCTAACGTCATCATATATAACCAATGGAACATTTCTTTTGTAAAAATTTTTTTGATAACAACTAATCAACGACTTTAATGATTTAATATATGTAACCTGGGAAGATCAACAATTATGGCTTTGACAATAACCATGCACGGTATATGATGTTATGAGCTCTAAATAGAAATCACCGATAAGTTGTACTACTAATCTCAAATAAATAAATAATTAGAAAAATTTGTGACAAAGATTAATGTGGTGTACACTATAAACATTATATAAAAATGGCACAATGTAACAAAATCTTTGGATATAAGCGTAAATATTCATTCATAAAATCTTATTATTTAGGCAAATGGAATCATAACAATAAAATCTATAATTAGATTGGTCGATATCATTAAAGCAAAAACTAAAAAGAAAAAAGAGAGAATAACTTATAGAACTCTTGCATCGCAGGATCTTACTGCCAACAAGATATTATTGTTTATAACAAAAATGAAGTGGGTGAGAATCAGAACAACCAGTAAACACCCACATATTAAAAGAGAGTAGAGAATGCCTTGGTGAGAAATTTTACCCGTTGGCTTCGTATCCTTTCAAGTTGCTGACTTCAAGGAGTGCTTGCTTCCATTTTTCCAAAATCGCTGGGTCGAAAGAAGACCTCCCAAGTGAATACTTCTCACGCTCTTTAAATGCCTCTCCAAACCCCCCCGTTTGATATCGCACTTCATCTGGTTTCACTTTGTAGAATATAGGCAACACTATTTGTCCGTTATTATTCTTGCGCTCCATTATTTGAACCAGTTCATCCAGGCACCAACTGCTTCTACCATAATTCACAGAGAAAATGGGGATCGAGATTTTACTGTTCCTAATGGCTGCCAAAAGCTCTGGTTTGATGTTCTCGCCTTGGCGGAGCTCGTCATCATCTCTGAAAACATTAATTCCAACATTAAGGAGCCCATGGTAGAGGTGATCGGTGAAGCTATGTCGAGTATCTGGGCCTCTGAAACTCAAGAACACCTCGTAGCTGTTTCCAGTCGATGCACTATTGTTAGTTTCTGTCGGAGACGAACCAGATCCAACGAAATTAGTTTCTGTCAGCACATTCATCGAACCGGATGCACCAGTATCAACATCCTCTGCATTTCCACTCGCATTAGTTTTCCTCTTCTTAATGAGACGATGCGTTTCGGCCTCTGACTCTGCCATTGAGTTCAGCTTTCAAGCCCTAACCGAGAAAAAAACCAGAATGCCCCTCAGAAAACAGGAAATGCCTTCTTGCCTCTTCTATTGTGGTCTGTTAAAATTTCAATACACACGAAGCGGTGGATTTGTTCGGAAGATGAAATGTGTAGAGAGACTTATGACGAGGCTGTGACAGGGATTTGCAGGAGAGGATGGAAGATGGGGGAGAAAGAAAGAGAGAGAGAGAGAGAGAGATTTGTCCTATCCCATATTTTCCAAACGAGTGCTCGGAATATATAAAAACATCAAAGCGTCGGGACAGTGAAAAGTCCCCTGCTGAGTCCATTGCTTGCAGCGTCTAACCGTCCTTTTCTTTAGTTCATTTGTTTTCCATAAGAGAAGGTATTTTTGTTAATTATATTTCAGCTCTTGATTCCACTTAGGAATTTTTTTGGTCGTAATCCCATATGGAATTTACCCTTCTTACTTTAAGCCTTTTAAATATTATACCATCAAACTGATAAACTTCATTTTAATATTGAAATGTCGTATTACAACAATCACTTATTCTAAAAAAATTATGTTATTTATGTGTGTCGATGATCATAAATATTATCAAATTGCTATATATATTTATTTATTTTGTACCCGAGCACAATGAGAAAATGTCTTTTTGGTTCTTGTTCTACCTTAATTTTCCCTTTCTTTTTTTTTTTTGTCAAACCTTAATTTATCCTTCAAATCTCATAAATAAACCCAAATGCCTTCTTGCTTTTGCTTTTCTTTATCATACATATATTTTTTTATTGGTTTGATTTATCTAGTTGGCACGCACCAATAAAATTCAAGCGTCACCTTCGTGTGGTGGAAGTTTCAATGCAGTGGAGAATCCAAGGCAATCCTACTTGGGAAGAAGATAACATGTGAGCAAGTTTCGGTGCATAGGAATGAAAAAAATAAAACCAAAAATAAAAGAGAATTGCTATGATGATACCGTAAATTAGAATGGTCGATTCCATATCTGATCCTATTGACGAATCGAGAACTGAACTAATTACTAATTTTTGGAACCAAGGCCGGAGCGTATCGATCTAATAAAACAGGTCACTAAAAACGAAACCTTACGGTTAGCCTTAGATCTGGGAAGAAGAGAAAATAGATGAGGCCTACTACCTAAATCTTATTTCTTTTGGTGAAAAAATAATACTTTTGGCATGAATGCAGGCCCCGCAATCAGAACCTTTTTTCCTTCATCCCAGAACATTAACGAACTATGAAAGACGCGCGTAGGTATTTTTATGGCATTGGATAACAGTTCTGCATCATCTCATTCATTTAGATCATAATATTAGGTAAGGATATAGTGAATTTTTTGAGAGAGCACGAGAAATTCTCGAGTTTTCAGTTTTAATTTGTATAAATAGATAATGTTTAGGACTTAAATAAAGCTTTTTTAACCATAGAAACTTAAATAATATTTACTCCACAGAGTTTTTTTGGTCAAAAAATTCCACAAAATTTATAGAGCTATGTCCTTACCTACATAGTATCAAAAGTAGTCTCATCTTTCGGATTATTATCATTTTTAGAATAAAGTACTTAATTTCAATATGTTGAGTTTATATATATCGAAATCAATAAATTAGAATTTACTTTCTTTAATATTATGAAATGCTCTTGCATGTTATAAGATGATTTTATTACTGTGTTTGGACAAAATGATAATCTAGAAGGGTACAAGCTCCTATGTACACGCTTATATGGTGATTATATGCACAAACGTTCTCAGAAAGTAAACTTTTGATCATCATATTCTTGTGAATTAGATTTTGATCCTAATAAATTATTTTAGCGACAAAACTAATCAAAAACATATTCATTAGATTGATTAAATGCTTTCGACCCTTGCAGAAATTAAATTCATTTCCCTAGATAATCTAAATCAATCACATATTTGTGTGCCCTTTTTTGCTAGTGAATCGAATTAGTGAACTAATCTAGGTGGACTGATTCACAATTTTTTGATCAAACACGATTTCATTTTGGATATAATTTTCCATGTCATTTTTTTAACGTGAATTTTTTTAATGCCACGTCAAACAAGTAAATATTTTTTAGTGTAGGATTAATAAGTTAAATTTGAGATTGGTTATTGATTTTTTTTCAAATAAAAAAATGTCCGAGCATATTTTGGATTGGACATTAAATTTTGAATTTTTCACAGAAAAGAATTTGAAGTAAGATTTATGACTGAATCCAAAGTTAAAGATTTTTTTTAGATAAAAATTTTGGGATAGAATTAAAATTGAATTTAAAACTTGAGAGTTTTTAGGAAAGCAGGCCCATATAAAAAAAGGAAGAGAAAATCGAGGAGTTTCACTTGTTTTAATCATCCAGGGGCAAAAATGAAATTAGATAGCTTCTATTTTTCTATCTATCCCTTTGCCCGATGGCAAGGTCCTACCCATCCTTGCTTAACTTGAGGGTACCAGTCTTCTGTACCAAATTTTATCAGTTTCTTATTCTGAATGAGTTGCTCTTATGTCTATTTATGATGCGTTTGGTAACGTTTGTTCCGAAAACAATTTCTATTTAGAAACAATTTTTTCTATTTCTGTTCGCGGAAACAATTTCTGGGCAAAAAAATGCGTTTAGTAACTGCACATAATTTCTATTCTCGGAACAAAAAAAAAAAAACAAAAACGCGTTTGGTACAAGAATAAAAATCTCTATTCCCAAAAAAAAATTATTCCCAATTTTTTCATTTAATTTATAAAATGCCAATTATAGTTGATTATATAAAGTTCTTGAAAGAGGAAGGTGGAATTGGAATCATAAATTCATGTTTTTTAAATTAAAAAAAAATGCCGTCATTGGCTAATTGGAATCATAAACTCGAATGAGGCCTAATATGCTAGATAACTATCGCCATTGATAATTCCCGCAGTGTTTTGAACTAAAGCCAATCGGCAGAGATTAGGCTAAATGCACATGGAGCCTTAACAAGGAAAAACTGTATAGAAATATTCTCATTATTCTCTTTTCTATACTTCAAATAAGTCCTCATTGTCATTATTCAATCGGAAGAAATCACATTGTATCCGACTTACGGACAATAACATGATAGTAAAACCTCACTCAATGCAGTACCAGAGTGATCTATAACTCGGATGAACCACAACACCCCGCAAGCTCTACCCCTCTCATAACCATCTGCTTCTCCCCTCCCACATTCGTCATGCATTTTCAGCGCATCCATCATTTCGAAACCACCGACCTCCTCAAGCGAGCGAAACAGACAGAAATTAAAAAAGGTAGTAAAAAGAGGCCACTCCACGCTTATACATGCTCATTTCCACATAAGCCACCAACACAGTTCCAAAAATTAAAACTTTGCATGTCTGATTGCGGGTTAAAGTTAAAGTTTTCATGATCATACCTGCTTTAAGTCAAAAAAAAGCTACTTTATCTCCTGGTTTTTCGACTCTAAAATCCGAACTTCAGGTGCGCTTCTTAAACACAACCACCCAACAAAAAGAAGCAAAACACCAAAGAAAAAACCCAACTTTTATTCATCACATAATAAATGTCAAAGCAAATTTAAAACAATCAAAACATGAGCTTATCATGAAATTGCTAGAACCCAGAGAACTGTGAACAAAAATACGTTGCTTCTAAATCTTTCAATTCAAAGAACCTCGTACAAGAGAATAGAAAGGCACGAAAATTCAAGAATGGATGCTGGAAAACGTATATTCGAGAAAAAGCCCACCCAAAACTCTGCTGGGGACAGACAGATATAAATGCATAGATAAGGTAAGGGGAGCATTTCGAGCGAGTTCGAGAATGTTCCAGGATTTGACGGCACTATTTGAGAACCCACCGCTTTGTGACACTGGTAATCTTTCTCAAGCAACCGCTTCTACCCACTACTTCGATTCCGCAAAGGGGGAGAAACCCACGAGGAAAGAAGAATTGCAGGGAACCCCAGATTGCAGATTTGTTGTTAAGAAGAACGGGAAGCGAGAGCACGAGCGGTCCGTACGTCGATGGCGAAAGTGAGAGCACCTCCAAAAGCGACACGAGACGAGCTACAACAGGAAGAAATCGAACGAACAGCAAAACGCAAACGATCTACAACTAACCCTCTCGCTCAATCGAGCGACAAATCAAACCCTGATAAAAAAAAAAAAAAAAAAAAGGCAAAGGGGAGCAATGAAAAACAAAGCGAGAATCGCCAAAGAGAGAGAGCAAGAATTGCCAAGGAGAGAGACGCCTACCGTTTCTCAAGACTAGTTGCGGCAACAAAGGAGGAGGAAAGGGGTCGCGACTCTGTCTTCTCCGGCGAACTATGCGAAGAGGAGGAGGAGGAGAAACAAACTTCACGAGAGAGAAGAGAGACAAAAAGATGTCTGCCAAGAAGTTTTAAAAAGATTGAGAATTAATAAACAAGCTCCGATAAAATTTCGATACCCATAGGAAGATGAGTGGAAAGAGACTTTGGACGAGTCTTCGTTGAACTTACTCCATTGCATGCACTGTTGAACTTTCTTTTCCTTTCCTTTTGTTAAGTTATTTTCCACTGGAAATGTATTTTTATTGAATATATTTAAGCTCTTGATCCCACTTATAAATTTAATCCCTCTCACTTTACGCCTGTTAAATATTATATTGTTAAGCTGATAAACTTCATTTCAATATTTATAAGTTTAATGAGATAACACGTGTCGAGGATCACAAAAAATTATCAACATGCTATACATATTTATTTTGTACCCATCACAATGAGAAGAATTTCTTTTTTGCTCTGATTGTGCCTTAATTTCTCCTTCAAATCTCATAAATTAATCAAAATGCCTTTTTGCTTTTGCTCCCACTTTATTATATATATATATATATATATATATATATATATATATATTTCTTTATTGACTTGATTTATCTAATCCAATCAATTGGCATATATCGATAATTCAAATTTGCCGAGCTAGATATAAAAACGTAATTTATTGACGGGACCCGACCATGCATTTATAGCCGTTGCCTTAATGTTGGGGAAGTTTCAAAGGACAGGAGAATCCAAGGCGATCCTTCCCTAGAAGAAAATAACATGTGAGCAAGTTTCGATGCAAAAGCAATGAAAAAAATAAAACCAAAAATAAAAGACGACTGCTTTATTTGTATCCATAGAAAGTGGTCATAATTGATGAATACATACAAAGCGTCAGGATAATTGCTGCACCATTGCACTTTCCTTTGCTTTTTCTAATTTATTTTCCATTAGAAAGGTTACTTTTGTTGAATATATTTAAACTCTCGGTCCCAATTACAAATTTAACTTGAATCAATTAAGTATTACCATATCAAATTGATGAATTTCATTTCACTATTGAAACGTTGCATCATCAACGATCACTTAAAATCTACTATATATATATATATATATATATATATATATGTATGTATATATGAATGTATATGTATATGTATATGTATGCATATATATGCATACATATACATACATATATATACATCTATATGTATGTATATGTATATATATAAAGACTTCAGATGATTATAAACCCAAAGAAAGTAAAGAGGAAAACTCTAGTGACTTGATATTCTGAATACTTTTAGGACACCTTGCATTTCTCCCTTTATTGTTTCTTGGACAAACAAAAGGGCAGCCAATAGCATTGAATTAGATTTAACGAAGAACTGACCGACACACAATTTTTTACACACATTTGCCTTAACTTTGCTAGTAATTGAATACAATTGGCAAATATAAAGGGAGGATTTTCTAAATATATAATAGGACATGGACAACAACTTGCAATCCATCTGGACAAGACACGTGCAGATGCATGAATCATTGATAATTTTATTATTTCTTGGACTAACCAAAGAGCAACCAACGTTGAATAAGAATCAGTATGAGGATAGATATTTCTATAACCATCACTACTATCTTTTAAGGTGGAGACCACTTCGAACACATCAATGCTCTACATATTTTGTTTTTCCTCTTGTCTAATTTCTTTTCCAAGTAGACTTTTCAACTCCACGGCGATTCTTTCTAGTTTCTTTGCACATTTCTTTCTTCCTCGCTCCAAATTTTTATCTTTCCCTTGTTGTCACTGCTTCGCTCACATGAAAAGTGGAGAGAGAGAGAGAGAGAGAGAGAGAGAGAGAGAGAGAGAGAGAGAGATTTGTCTAGTCCAATATTTTCCATACAAGTGCTCAAAATAGACAAAAACATACAAAGCGTCAAGACAATGAAGAAGGCATGCTTAGTCCACCGCCTATACCGACAAACTTTCCTCTTTCTTTTGTTAATTTATTTTCCATCAAAAAATGTGTTTTTCGTAAAATATTCTTAAGCTCTTAATCACACTTAAGAATTTACCCCTCTTACTTTGAGCCTAATATATATATTATATAGGCAAACCGATAAATTTCATTTTAGTACTAAAATTAACGATAACTTATTCCAAAAAATTATGCTATCAAAGCGTGTCAAGGATTATAAAAAATTATCAACATGCATAAATGGTGTATATATTCGTTCGGTACTGTAACACAGAAGAATTTATTTTTTTACTAGTTCTGTCTTAATTTCCCCTTCAAATCTCATAAATAAGTCAAAATGCCTTTTTGCTTTCGCTTTTGCTTTTACTTTATTTTATATATATATATATATATATATTATTGATTTAATTTATCTAATCTAATCAATTGGCATGCATCCATAATTCAAATTTGTCGAATTAGATATATTTTAATAATTCATTGATCGGGACCTCTAAACATGCATTTATGGTCATCGCCTTCAATTGGTGGAAGTTTCAATGCACAGGCAAAGTGAACTACAAGGAAATGTAGATGTTACAAAAGTAGATTTAACGAACTTTCAGTGAAATTGTAGCTTTTTGCTCTCTGTCATTTCCTCAGGCGTGCCACGACAATTTCTCTCTCTCTCTCTCTCTCTCTCTCTCTCTCTCTCTCTCTCTCTCTCTTCATTTTTTTCTTTTCATCTCTTCTGTTCTTCTTTTCTTTCTTTCTTTTGCAGACCACTTTATCAGTTTTTCTTTGTAAAAGCTCTCTTTCTTTTGCCGACCATAACCCTCTCTCCCCCCTTTTCTTGGCCAGGAAGAAAAGCACCATCCTTTTCTTTTTCGAGCTCCCTTTGGCAACTATTGCATGTGAAAAAATGCCCCACCCATTTGGCCGAGAATCCTCTGCTTTTTCATGCCCGAATTTTCTTGTCTTCTTTGACCGTGAATTTCAATCTCTGAATGTCGAGATTGCCCCTTGTCAAGCTGAAAATTGCTCTCTTGACTCATCCTCAAGAATTTTTGTTGTTATTTGGAACACATTTGGGATTGTATATAAAATTTGAAAAAAAAAATTAGACGAAGAAATTGAGGATTGATGTAACATTTGGTTTAAAGTTGAGATTTTTGTGAAATAAAAAAATTCGAAATAAAATTAAGATTGGACCTAAAATTTAAGGGTTTTTAAGATGTATAAAAGAAGGAAAGAGAAAGTCGAGGACTTCGCCTATTCCCATCATCCGCGCGGGGGGGGGGGGGGGGGGGCGGGTAATTGGATAGCATATGAAAATTTTATTTCTACCCCTACTCACAATGGCTGGGCCCCACAAGTCATTCCTTAACTTGAGGTTATCCTCTTTTGTATCAAGTTTTTGTCCATTTCTTATTGCAAAGGAGTGGCCAAGCCCACTACTCTCCTATCTATTTAATTATGAAGTTACCAATTAATCATTTAATCAAATTTATTGATGTCACAATTTCTTAATCAACCCAAAGCCAAATTCATAAATTTTTTCCAAATTTTTTTCTCGGTTTAGTTTAGTGGTTGCAATCTACCTTCAACACTTATAATTTGTAATGCATGTTAATTCAAATATTTATATTATTAAATGGAACTAATACATGCAGTGTTAGTTCAATATTTAAAAAAATACTTTAACATAATGCATGCGGTTCCTCTTAAATAATGAGGGGTAGCTATGTTATTGAAAATGTAAATAGGTTTTACTTACCACCCATAATACACATAGGCATATTATTCTCATTCAACAATTTATTTTATATAGATCTAGGGGTAACTATCTTTATAAATATGTTAAATAGGTTTTACTGATCACTCAAAATATATCCAAGCATATTAACGTTGTTATTCAACTTGTTTGGCGCAAGATGTGAAGCAATCTGTATGTTTAATAGAAGAAGCTGTATTTTGATATCCACTCGTGACAATGCAAGCTAAAAGAATTACCAATGCTATTTATATACCAACAATCCAAACTAAACTGTCGATACTTGACATCATGAAGTGTTAAAAAAAAAAAAAAACAAAAGAGTGCTCATGGCACGATCTTATAGTATTGATTTACAATACTTTACAAGTGCTAAATTATCACATTAGTTTCCTTCTTATTGAGAAAATTGAACGCAAGCATGGAGAGAATGCCATGAACACGGCATAAGAATGCCCAAAAATGGGACAATGCATTTCAGCTTTGCTCTGGCTTTGTCCTTGATTTTCCCCCTTCAAGTCCGATGGAGAAAAAAGCCAGAATGCGTCTCAAGAAATAGAAAATGCCTTCTTGTTGCCCATTCTCTTGTGGTTTGATTTATGCAATGGAACCAATTGGCAATCAGAACTCACACCAATAAGTCAAGCTTTGTCAATCACGTGCTTAGAGTTGATGCCTTCACGTGGCTGAAATCTCAGTGCACAAGAGAATCCAAAGATGATACGCATAGCTAGGTTGCACTGACACAAACACGCGACACGTGATATGACATTTCTCAAAAGTAGAGAATTTCGACACGTTCTGACACGTTATATATTAAAAAAATATTTTAATATATAAATGCATAAATAACTAAATAATAATAATAATAATAATAATAATAATAATAATAAGAGCCTATAATTAATCTATACTAAAAACATTAATCCTACATTTGTTAATGTCATTCATTATTTTAATTTGACAAATTTCAACTACATTTCATTATAATAATCCATAAAACTTGGAGGAAAAAACAAGTAATCCACGTTCCACTATTAAATTTAAAATTTAATAATAAGATAAAAATAATTAACATTACATCATCAAATATAACACAAAGTCATTCATCCACTTCTTCTAAAAAAAAAAAACCTCAATCTCCGGCTCATCAAGTGAAAAATTTGCAACTTCAAGCACCCTAACATCTTCAAACAAGTATTGGAAATTTTTTTTAGCTTTTATTTTTTTTAGTTTTTTCATATATTTATATTTAGACCCCATAAGTTTTGGAAATTTATAAAAATAATTCTATGCGTGTCGGAGTCACGTGCCGGAATTTTCGACTCGCGTGTCGGAGCGTATCGAAGGCAGTTGACCGCGTGTTGGAGTGTGTCGGACACGGCACGAAAGGTCTGGAGAATGTCCGTGCAACCTAGACGCATAGAACGATGCATTTGTTGGGAAGAGGATTAGTGGATAGAGACTTAGGATGAGACTTGACATGGATTTGCGAGAGAAAATGAAAAGTGGATGAGAAAGAGACAGAGAGATTCGTCCGTTCCAATAATTTCTAGACAAGTGCTCAGTAAATGATAGAAATACGCAAAGCGTCAGGACAATGACTAGGCCGAGAATTCTCTACTTTTTTTTTTTTTTTTTTATGACCAAATTTTCCTGGCCTCTTTGGCCGTGAATTCTGGTCCCTGAATGTCGAGATTGCCTCGTTGTCAAGATGTAAATTGCTCTCTTGAGCACATCCTCTCATTATTGGAGATCCATTTGGAACTGGACAAAAAGTTGGGAAATTCTTTTTAAATAAAAAATTGGGGGCTGATGTAGCATTGGGTTTAAAATTAAGAGGTTTTTGAGAAAAAAAAAAGTTCAGGATAAAAATAAAAACTCAATCTAAAATTTCCGCATCTTTAGATAACTAGGAGTATAGAAAAAAGAGGGAAGCAAAAGTCGAGGCGCTTCATAGGGTTTTAGAATCCATGGGCAGATTTGTAATTAGATAGTTTGTAATAATTTTCTTTCTTCTGTCTGTTGATGGCTGGGTCCCACCGGTTGTTGCCTTTTGTCCATTTCTTATTTCAAACAAGTCGCCGGGCCCACTACCCTTCTCCCTACTTAATTGTGAAGTTACCGATTCATCATTTAATCAAATTTATTGATTTCACGATTTTTTGATTAACCCACAGACAAATCGACAAATCAAAATCTTCAAATTTTTGCCGGCCAATGTTTTTGCGTGGTTTCGCTAAGCGATTGCAATCTTCCTTAAACACCTATAAATTATCGTATTAATACTTATATCATTGAATGGAGCTGAAACATTCAGCCTTGGTTCATTTTAGATTAAATATAACTTTATACAATACTTAAACATAAATGCATGCAGCTCCTCTTAAATAACAAGGAATAGCTATGTTAATAAAAATGTTCAATAGGTTTTACTTGCCACCCAAAAAGCATATTATTCTTATTTAACAATTATCTATTACTCTTAGATAATGACATGTATCTATCTTTTATAAATGTGTTAAATAGGTTTTACTTGCCACTCAAAATATATCTAAAAACATTAATATTGTTATTCAACTTGGCTGGTACAAGATGTGAAGCAATTTGTATGTTTAATACTGGGTCCATCCATTTAGATACCATTTAATGCATTTTTTTTATGTAGTTACTCGATAAAACAAAGCTCTTTAGACATTGAATCCACTCCATTTAAAAGATTTGCATCAAGAATTGAGTGAAATGTAAAAAAAAAAAAAAAAACCAATGCATTAATTACTTCATTTTACAATAAAAATAAGCTTATTCTAATATCCAATTGTAACAATGCAAGCTAAAATGATTATCACTGCTATTATGTACCAACAATCCAAACTAAAAGGTCACTACTTGAAATTGTGGAGTGTGAAAGGAAAAAAAAAAAGAGTGCTAGTGCATTTCATGATCAATGTTTTTTTTTATAGTAATAAATTTACAATACTTTATATGTGCTAAATTATCTCTTTAAATTCAAGAGCTTAACTACCAACTCTAGCTCATCTTTATCTCCACTGAACATTGCTTTGAAGAATTTGAGAGCTCTACAGATGATTCTTGACCAATGTTAGTTAAATCAACATCTCCGAGTACTAGTCTGGACTTGTGAGGAACTCTTAGATGTCAAGTTATTGATTTCATGTACTCAAATTTATTTATTTATTTCATACTTTCTTAATTAACACATAGCCTTTTTTTTTTGTTGTAAACACAAAGTCAAATCAATAAATCAAAATTTACAATTTTTCTTGACAAATGTTTTTGCTTGGTTTAGTCTAAGGTGCGCATGACAAAATTTCTGAATCAAAAATTGATTTCTGGCAAGAACTTGAGAAGTTAAAAATTTTAATTTATGATTTCTTATTCAAATACTGAAATATAAATCCATTCTAGAAATAGAAAAATCAAATTGCGTTACCAAACGGATTTCTGTTCCAAACCTGTTTTGGAGAATAAAAAGATAGAGAAATAGAGAAGTAGAAATTTTATCATGCACGCTCTTAGCAATCGTTATAATATTTTCCATTCTTCTTGACTTGGTCAAAAATCCGGCTTTAAAAAGAAAAAGAAAAAAAAGAGAAGTGATATAAAGGGAAAGGGAGAACACGCACCACGATAGAAACAAAAGGAAAGGAAAAAGAAAAGGGAGAGATATAAAGGGAAAAGGAGAGGAAAAGGAAGGAGGGTTTGGCGTGCACATCACGGACCTGCCAAGATAGATTTATTTTTAATAGCAATACCTTATAAAGATTTAAGCCATTTATCTATCTAATTGGAGTGATTTTTGAAATCAGAGCACAAATTCAAAAATTATGTGAAATATGAATTGTGAAATTCAATTTTGGATTTGTTAGGATGTGGGAGCAAGGACATTGTGGAGTTGTGGGGTTAGGCGGGAGTTAATTTAATGTAAGATTTTTATTGGAGTGAAATTTTAGAGTTTTACATGCAAGCTCTACGTTGTGTAGGAGTTAGCATGTCAGACCAACCGAAATCAAGAACCGTTTGGACTAAACCGATTGGTTTGGTCCGGTTTTTAGTTCCATAAAAATGGAACCGGTGATTTTTGATCCAGTTTATGGTTCTAAAGGGAATTAGATCTGACCAACTCTTTTTCACAAAAGAAATATTTTTCAACTCTAAAATAGTAACAATCTAGTATTTTTTTTGAATTTTTGTGTTAAGTGATTGGTTTTATCGGATCGGACTGGTCAATTTGCCCGGTTCTTGATCCTAGGACTGTTCGGTCCGATCCTCAGTCTTAGATGGAATTGGGAACTAGATCAGGAACTGATCACCCCAGCCTTGCGGGTAAATTTGAAGTAATTCATTAACGCGTGAAAGTCATTTTGTTGAAAAGTAAGTTTGGAGAGGATGGCCCATAAATATAACCCGTTACTATCAAACATGAATTTTGGAAAGTCTCCAACTCTGCATGCTATTTTCTTTAAAGATAGAATGGTTTTTCTTACTCTGGTTCTAACTTTGAACAGAAAGTCGTTCAACTTCGAAACACTGAAATGACGAAGAAATTTAATTGCGAGGAGTAAAATTCTTGGAAATTAGAGTGCAAAAGGAAAAGTGAACTCGCAGGAAACTTACATGCTACGAAAGTAGAGTAAACGAACTTTCGGTGAAATTACAACTTTTTGCTTTCTGCCCTTTCCTCACGTGTGCCCCGGCAATCTCTCTCTTCATTTTTTCTTTTCACCACCTCTCTTCTTCTTTTTCTTTCTTTTCTTTTGTGGACCCTTTCTCAGTTTGGAGCTTTCTCTTTTTGCTGACCATAACTCTATGTCTCTCTCTCTCTTGGCAATTATTGCATGTTGAAAAATCGCCCACCCAACCTAGGTGAGAAATTCTGTCTTGACCGACACTCCAACCGAAAAAAAAAAGATTTTCTTGACTCCTTTGCCCATGAATTCCGATATCTAAACGGTGAGATTGCCCCTTGTCAAGATGGAAATCGCTCTCTCTTGACTAGATATAAAATTTGAGAAAAAATTTTAGACAAGAAAATTGGAGGTTTACAGTTGAGGGTTTTCTGAACAAAAAAGGTCGGGATAAAATTAAGATTGAAACTAAAATTTGAGTTTTTAAGGAATTAGGACCATATAAAAAGAGCAAGAGAAAGTTGACAAGCTTCATCTGTTTTTATCATCCGGTGGCATGTTTGTAATTAGATAGCATATGATAATTTTATCTCTACCCCACTCCTAGTGGCTAGGCCCAAGTCCTTCCTTAATATGAGGCTACCTCTTCTCCATCAAGTTTTTGTCAATTTCTAATTGCGAAAGAGCCGCTAGGCCCACTACTCTTCTCTCTACTTAATTATGAAGTTACCAATTAATTCAATTCCAACACCTAGCCAACGAGATAAATTTGTTACTGACACTAGCAAGTTTATCAAACATTGATACACAAAAGAAAGAGTATGGGGCAACAATAAGTTTCTAGAACAGCAAATGGACATGGTAAGAAGCTCAAAGAAAAAAAATCTTCAGCACTATACAATTGATGGCATCACAATGAATTGATCCTTAGCTTGATTGTATGACTGTCAAGATGTTCCTACCACTAATTGAAAAGGGAGGGACTATAGCATGAGGAATGCTGCGAAGCTTTTGATTCTCCATCTCCAGGTGTAAGATAGGATCCTAGATGTGTAGTTTCACTGGGTTAGTGTTTCGAAAGTGAGAATACTATAACCAAGCAAATGTCCACACAAAATTTAACACATTAGGGCCATCAAATGAACATTTCTTAACCTATATACAAGTACAAGACTCCAGCTATCTAGATATGTTGGAACTTTTGCTGTAACGGTAAGGCAGAAAGCAAAACATCCTTTGAAATCATAAGCATGTAATGGCATGTATATGCATTGTGCACACAGGAGGAAAAACAAAGCTGCTGCTACTCATGCCGATGAGGAGAGCAAATAAATAATAGATAGGAACAATAAAAGAACAAACATTTTTAAAACCAGACCAGCGGTTCAATTGGTTGAACTGGTAAAACTATTGCATGTGATGTCATTTGATAACACTCTGCAAATATTAGATTACACATGTTTAGAACAAAAGAAGCCCAGTGAGTCGACAAGCGAACAAAGAAGCCCATTGAGTTGGTAGACACCATAGCATTTTAGTATATTACACACGCTCGATGTCATCTTAATATCATCATGTTCAGTTATCTAATAGATTAGGCCAATACGGTTAATAATTAAATTATCCACCACAAATTGAAGAAAGAAGACACCGGAGCAAATGGTTGGCACACTTGTTAATTACAAGAAGTTGGAGTTCCAAACCCAAAGCCAACTCCAACACTACTCCAATTTTTTTTTAAGGCCCAGAACTGGTCCAAACTTTTTGATAGGTTTGTTGGGTACCAGTTGACAGGGACACCTGGTTATTGGTTAAACAGGGTAAATACCACCAGTTCTTGACCAATACTATTTTTGCTGGGAAATTTAACTGGACAAGCCTGGTTCCCCATCCAACCAGGAGCACTTCCTAAAAATCTGAAAAGAACAGGAGTCAACAGAAAAGCAGAATATGCTAGGTTTTTCCTTTTGCCATCAATGTCTTAAATTGTGAATTAACATGATCATAATAGAACTCGGGATACAATGAGTAAGAAATCAATATGCAAGCTCTGAATCCATGAGTTACCTTCAATTGGTACAACTCTCAGTTATTTGTACAATTGGTTCCTGCAATATGCACAAATGGAAGGTCATTGACTGCAAGATCATCATTTTGGCGTCTCCCAAGCCTTCACAAATATCATTCATCTTATTTAGCAACATAGCAATTTGATTGTCCTGTTTACAACAGAATGTATTAGCCACATTTGCAAATTTGGGCTTTAAAATATGATATACCAAGCTCTTACCTCAAATAGAGCCAAATCCACAAAACAGTGACCGGGAGGGATGCACAACAAGATCCTTCCAAAGGTCTTCCCTGCTTCACATTCATTCGTCAGTCCACTCACTACCGCTATACAATTCGTTACATCTACAAAAGAATCGTCAGGTATTTGGAAGGAAATATAATCTGAAGCAAATTCAAAGTCATCTTACAGAGCCAGATAGAGAATGATTAGCATGAAAAAGCATTTATACTATGCACATATGGATCTCTAGATAATATATATAGTTTCAGATTAAAGGCATATATGTCATTCTAAGCAACCCTTATCATGTCTTATCCAAAATAGTTCAACTTCATGTCTAAAATTTAGTAATTTAGTGTCACTAAAGACATGATACCACACATGATGAGAGACAGGCAAGATATTACAATGGTTGCAAACAGAAGATATCTAGAAAGGTAAAGAAATCACAAGAAAGATTGTAATAGGCATACCGGCTTCATGACATATGAGAGCACCCTTATGAATTGCTCAACCTTTACATGCAGCATTCCAGCATTTTCTACTGCATTATCCACCAAAGTCTCATCCAAACCAATACCTAGGTAATGAGAACGCCATCTTGAAAGACCCCTGAGCTCACCCATTCTAAAGCCAATAATTTCTACAGTAGGCTATTATGTGAATAACAATACTTTAGTATCTTAAACCCATATGTCAAATATCATCTCGTATTGAGAAAACTGACACACACTCGTGAGGGATAAAAATAGCATTTATCTGCTGAACCATCAAAGTTAAAAGTTTACGAAAGAAAATGTTTTACATAGTAAATGGTTATTACAAGCCATCTTCATCTTCTGCACAGTGTTTGAACTAAACAACATACTCTAGAGTCTCTGACAAATAAAAGTTATACTGGAAAATTCATTAAAGAAATGGAGCCTAGTCTACTATCCAATTCATGCAAGCAGGATAGAAGTTTGGAATGTTCATGCGAATTATCAAATCTTGCCCAAAGTCGCTGAGAGAGAGAGAGAGAGAGAGAGAGAGAGAGAGAGAGAGAGAGAGAGAGAGAGAGAGAGAGAGAGAGAGAGAGAGAGAGAGAGAGAGAGGGTCATTTATGTGATAGCTGTGAGCTGTAAGCACAATATTGACAGGAAATGCTAGTGTGTTCAAGGAGACAGCCCCTAGCCCTTTTGCTGTTAGCTTGGGTAAGGTTAACTTCTTTACAATAGTCAAATATCAAACCGCATCTCTATCCAAGAGCTTCGGGAAGGGTAACTTCTTTACAACATTCAAATATCAAACCGCATCTCTACAGGAGGTACTTGATTCAAAACTCTCCTTGCTACCAATTTACCTCCCCAATTATCAAATGTTTACACTTCAATCTAAAGAAAAGTCCCAGCTTACAAAAGAGCATTTAAACAGTAAACCACATCTTTATTTCATAGCTTAATCTTTTTATCACTTGTCAATTTTTCCACAAAATTCTACACCATCGTGAATGCACATTTTGAATAGACAAAAGGAGAAAGAAGCCCTAAAGCATTGATTGGCAGTACCATAAAGTTAAAGAGAGTTCATAAGCCTTGGCAAGAAAGAAATAGGCAGGCTTTTAAAAATGAGGAAAGCTCTATAGGTGCTGTAAAAGATATTGGCTTACCACCTTATTTTTTTCACAATGTGGTGGCAGTTCTTTGGACACCAAGTCTTTTTTTTTTTTAATTTTAAGGTAAATACGAGCTTATAGGTGGTAATTAGTAAATAGGAGGCATCCCCTTGGTGCTTTTTAATAGACTTACTAATCAAAATATAAAACAGCAGAGTATAACCTTGAAATATGTGACTAGAAACGTCATTTCTCACTATAGTAGTAATCAAGAAAAATATGTAGCATGCACATGAGAGTCACTGTACCCAGGAGAAGCACATGATCTGATCCAATTAACAACAGCACTATAGTGTGCATGTGCATGTGTGCACACCTGTGTAAGCACATGATCACATGCATGTGCACGCCGAAGCACATGTTCACAACACACAAAAATGCCCATATAAATGGAGAGAGATCTGGCAGGGGAATAAACTGGCAATATATTTTCTCTAGATAATGGAGGATTTTGTTAAGAGAAAAAGTTCCAGTACATCAGTATATAAGAGAACAAAACAAAAGAAAAACAAACAAAAATGAAGCATTATAAGATATACATAATCAGAATATGATTCTCAAAGCCGGTTAAAAGGTGCCAACACAGAAGCAACCAAAGATTCCAAACCCTACATTTTGTTGCTTTCTTTCCTAAGGCATCCCATGAGACAAAGGTGCCGCACTTCAGAACTTCTTAGAAATTGATCCTCCTAATTAGGCATGCCAACAGTTAAGAAACTGGATGGCATGTTTTGGCAAGAACCAAACTACCTTAGACAAGCCAAAGATTTGATGTAAAAGCTTGGAAGCAAAGTCAGAAAGAAGAAAGAGATAATCAACATTTTCCTTTAAAAGTTTTCACACACAACTCCATTCTATGAAAAATCAAATTCCGTTTCCTGAGATTCTCAATTGTAAGAATCTCATTCCAATTTGGTGTGCATTTATTATGAAACTTACACTCCCAAGTAATGGAATTTGATTCTCACATAGTGGCATTGTATGCATAAGCATTTGGGTGAAATGTCAAGGAACAAGGAAGCTTTGGTTGCAGATTGTTATCATTTAAACAACGAAATGATCATTTGCGACATTGACTTTGTGGGCCAAGCCCAAGGTTAGGAGTTTGAAGATTTCTAATGCTTTTAAGGATGCTTTTGCCTGGAACAAGGGAAGAGATGGAATCTTTTCTATAAAGCCTTACTACAAGCTGCTCGATAGGGAGATTTGTGAATAGAACAGATTTTCATTAGAAATCGATTTGGAAAGTGAGGATTCCAATAGAGTTTCTCTTTTTTTCTTGGGAAGCAACCTAGGAACAAATCCTTACTTTAGAAATTAGGCAAAGTATTGGTTAATAGGTGTCTCCTTAGCAAGAGGAGATAGTGCGTGCGGCATCTCCTCCTTCATTTTGTTCTTGGACAAGAATGGTTTGGACCGTTTCCTATGCATGCACCATGTTATCTTGGGTTATCAGACGTTTTATTAAGCAAGAACTTTGGGCATGGTAGGGCATTCATTTACAGCACAACAATTAGGATTTACTCAATTCCCCTGTGTCTTTTGGCTGATTTGGAAGGAGCGGAACTAGAGAGCTTTCAATGGAGAGAAATCTTCCATTCTATTTTATTGAAATTTGGCTTAAAGTCGCACACTTTTGGTATAGTGCAAACTTGCATATAGATGTAAATGCCTTGGTTGATTAGTCAATGATTTATCTGGTATTTGAGCTCCCTTTTGGTTTTGAGAGTTGATTTGTATATAGCTTTAGTTTTTTGGGCTCCTTTTGTATATGGGTTGCACCCCCTTGGTGCCCTGCAGGCGAACTATATAATCTATAGAAGGTTAACACTTTCCTGAGGATTATAAGTTATTCAAATTACCCTTTGTTCCAACACATGTTATCTCATAATATAGTTTCAAGTACCAACATCAACATCTCACATATGATTTTGTGCTAATCAGCATAACCATCACCCACATGGGCAAAAACACTCTATTAACTCACAGTTGTAATTCCTTTTGCGAGTAAGATCATTGTGATAAAAGGGTGCCATTAATACTGAAAGTCAAGATAAAAAAAAGTTCAAGAGAAACCTTGGATCCAAAGAGCTACCAACACACTACCAAAAAAGGAGCAATACTAGGGACTAAGAGAAGTATACAAAATTGATTTGAAGAGGAAAAATGCGAGTATAATGCATAAGAAGGTCACAAACAGCTAATATGAATCTATCTAGGATGTGACTTAGTAAAAGCAATTTCAATACTAAGGCTTATAATCCTCAGCATTATTTTGCCAAAAAAAAAAAAGAGGTGGTATATAAAAAATCATGATCTAAATGCTACAAAATAATAATATAAAATAATCAATTCTCACATCTAAGTGCTAAACAAATGATTGCGAACAGAGGCTCTCATAACTGTTGTTAAGCATCACAGATTATATCCATGTAGGCTCAATTCACTGTCATCCGAGCACCCACCTGTTAGTTTTCTGCTCATCTTGTTCAAAATTCTGAGTTTTCATTATCATCCTTAGCTTGTTGACCTTAAACATAACACAGGAAAGAAGAGTTTCGGTTACTACATTGAGTTCAATGGGCGGAATTTGGTAATATAAACAAGTCTAACTTCCCCTAGGCTCTAATAGTAATATCAGTAGGTAAAAAGAGTTCAATATGATTCTCTGGTACAAAAATTGACTCTCGCAATTAAGAGGGGATATATGCTAAGATCCAAACGGGCAGTAAACTCTTTCCTTTTAAATTGAGAACATATCTCTACACCTGCTAGTTATAATGTGAATAAATTAAACATTCTATATCTAAATCTCCATGTACAGTACACTTAAAGCTCAAACTTAGATCAAGTTCAAGTTTCGAACCAATGATTAATGACCAAAAATTTTCATTCTATGTATATAGGAGAGATTGCCAACTTGTTAAATCAGACTCAAATCATATTTTACTTTGCCCTTTCCAACCACTTAATGTTGGCAATTCATATCATGGCATATGATATGTTCATATGAAGAATCAACTGTTTTGAAAAATATGGCATGTCTCCAGATGTGCAAAGCATCATTTACTGTAACAAATTCTATCTTTGTCTAATCACCTCCAAGACTGTTCTCTGAGATGCATGAAACTTAATTATTTGGGAAAAGGCCAAATGCAAAGATAATAATGTGTGCCTGCAGATGATTGAGGACAACCATCAGAAGTTCTTTTTTAGCACCACAAACAACTATTGACCCACGCTTCATATGCTATCATTGAACAAACTAGCAGACTAAGATTTTAAAAACCAATTGAAAAGGCCGAGGTCCTATAGCAACATCAGAGCTTAAAAAATAAGCCATACCACTTCACCTAGAGAATTAACAAGAAACTGATGGACTGCAGGAGTGGTACTAGCACCATCGAGAAGAGTCAAAAATTCCTCCTGAGAAGAAGAGTCGAGACATAGATAAGCAAACGAAAACAGTTAAATGAAGAAAATTGAAATGCCATCTACCACTCTGTATTAATAGTACCACTTGCCATGGTCACTAATGAGGTTTGACAACAAATCAAACCTCTCATGAAGTATGTTAAAAGCATCAGCCCATTGCTTATGCATGACTGATAATGATGTTCGAATGACATGAAGTAAAATGTTCAATGTTCAAAACCTGTTGAGCGACTTGATGAAGTTCATTTTTTCCGTAGACAGAAAGAGATTGATAATCTAAGGAGGCATTCAGCTGATCAAGATTCTCAAAAGTCCATTCTAATTTCAATTTGAGAATTAAAACAGACCAGAAAATGCATTGGGTGACACTCTGAAAGCAATTGATGAATAAAAGGAAAACTACTCTCAAAATCAAATCACAAACTGAAGTTGACATTTTAGTATTCTCATTCCACCGCGAACATGGATACTTGGAATAACTAAGCCTGTTTTCGGAATGTGATGCAACCAGAGCATATTCTTAGAATTTTCATCCCCAATGACATGTATTATTTTCACTGAATAAATATTTTGTCAAAAAAAAATCGAAAACAGTTTCTATGAAAATGAAAACTAAAGGTGCTTTCTAAAACTAAGTAGGCCTTAAACAGTCGAGAACAAAAACGACATGTGAAGCATGCATCAATGTTTAAAATTTTGCAGCAAATTTGCCTCACAACTTTCAACATCTGAACTAAATAGATTTCTAGAGGTTTTTACTGAAAGCTAGTATGAAAATTACAGGTTGGCTTCGAAGCATGAGGCATCGTGTTGTTCAACTTATGGCAACTCTCGAAAGTCAACTCAAGAATTAAAAATTATTAGCAGGAAAGTTCTTCCATCATGTAAAATTCAAAGTTATTTGTAATAAAACTGCCCTGAAATTGCTCTACCTTAACTATCCATTTCTCTTTGAAGGATGATGATAATATCCTGAGTTAATAAGTGTTTTGCTTTCCTTATGACCAAACAAAGTTAGATACCACCGAAACAAATATCAGCGCACATGAACAACCTTAATATAATCAAAACATCAAGTACAATCACCACCACATAAACTAGAATAGAATCTAGATTTCCACACTTATCACCTTCATTCACTCTTGGTTTTTCTTGTAAAAGACCCAACTCCTCAGTTCGACATCATCTTCTCATATAAGACTTCCAAGCACTTCACACACTGAATAGAACAAAGAAAGAGCTCTCTCGATTCGAAGCAATTACCAAGAGAGCGGGACCTGAGAAGCCAAAGCGGGTTGTCGGAACTGAAGCTGAAACAGAAGCGCGCGCCGTTGGAACAGAGCTGGAATAGAGCCGGTATGCTCCGTCTGATAGTCGGAGGAAGGGGGCGGGGGCGGATCGTTTTCTTTTTCTTTTTCTTGAAAAAATTGAGAATTGAAATGTCCTTTTCTTTTTCCCTCTCTTGCTTCTTTTAAGGACGTGTTTAACGTTGGACTATGAATCTTTTGAATTTTTATTTCTTGACAAAAACTCTTGTGAATTAATAGGTTAATTTTCACAATTACGGCTGATGCGAAACAGAGGAAACCCCCGTTCGACTCTATTCCCCTATCAATTTCGTTTCATTTTCCCGTTTCATTTTTCTGTTCCGTACCTCTCATTTTCTCGTGTCAGAAAGGTTGTAAATTCTTTAAAATGCACATGATCGTATTCCCAAAAAGCACCAAACTTTGTTATAATCTTCATTGTTCTAGTTGAAGAAAGTTTATAATGCTTGATACTGAAAAGATTGGTTGAATCAATGGTCAGTCATTTTCGAAGAGTACTCAATGGTTTGTTCTTTGAAATTCCTTACAAGAAAGGTGGGAATCAAGGAGTTTCCTTTCGCGTTAGTCTCCATTTTTGCTAAGCAAATGAATATTGATAAGACTGAAGCATATGCTACGAATACGTCACCGTATACCTCATGTTCTTTCATTTTTTGCATTGCTTATACCTGGTATGAATTTTTTATAATTGTTCTACAAATTATCCAGAAATAAAATCGCAAAAATTCTTAAAACGAACAAAAGGGCAAAAAAAAGTTCCAGGCAGAACAGCACAGCAACGCGAAAAAAGAAAAGAAAAAGAAGATGAAAAAGTGAAGGAGAAAAGCAGCTCATTGAAAAAAATCGTCAATTTTAGGCATTTCTTTTACGAAATGTTATTGCTTTTTACAAACTTTTCTCTTTTTTGTTGCGAACAAGAATTTTGATCAAGTGGGTTCTGCTGTTGTAGACAAAAACGATGTGCTCCTACACGCTAACGTGCGTCATCGCTAATTAAGAAAAAAAAAAGAAGAAGAGGAAAATCTATAAGTTAAGCACCGATCGGGTAGTCTGCCCATTTGTGTTTTGATCTTCAGACTACACGTAGCCCGCATGTACGCTTATGCGTTGAGATCATACGAGGTTCCCGATGGATCAAATCGCTGCATTTTTTATCTACAGGTAAGTGTGATACATGTCTATAGCTCTAGATTTTCGATCGAACAAATAAAGCCTAGATCGATTCCAGAATAGTGATCTATATTGAATTGCCAACTAAAATCTTTCACGGAAAAAACAAAGGACTTGAGATAATTTTTTGCAAAAAATAATCACTTATAAGATTACAAAAATGAACGAACACGAGAAATTCTTGTCGAGCACGAAAACATTTGGATAATTGAGACATATTTCATTGATCGATTATTTCAAATAATACAAGTGATTATTTTTAGAAAGGTATTTTTCAAGTCATTTATCTTTTTGTGGAACAAAATGGGCCTCAATTCACGTAATTTACAAATAATGTCATATATGGTATGATGTGTTCAGGATTGTCTTAAAAACAATATTGTTTAATTCGGGCCCACATGTTCAGTGGTAGTCTCATCACACACCCCCAACAAAACAAAGTGCCCTGACGGAAGGACTCATGGGACATCGCATCAATGTGAATGTTTTGGTGGATTCCGCCGTTGAAATTGTAATTTGGAAAAAAGCAATGTGATTATTCTCATTTACTTTTGAATTTTAAAAAATATGCTAATGAATTATTCAAATCAGCATATCATAAAAGCAATCATTCACGCATGCTTAACATGTCAAAACGATGGGCCAAGCCTGAAAATATGGCCGAGCCATTTGCCATCACCACCCAACTTCCAGACAGTTGGCTGGATAGAAATACTCGCACTAAGTCATTTGCCATCATTCGCCCAAAATCCAACCCCTTTCCATGCACTTTCTTTTTTTTTTTTTCCAATTTGTGATGATTGCATATCAAACTTTAATGTACATGATCATTCTATAGTCAAGTGGCGAACGTCATTCATGTCTATTTTTATCCTCATGACACTTTTGGATGGATCACTGTTACCATTAAATGTGCAGGCCATGTTTGATCTGCTCATTCTTCATATTTGCACTGCAGAGGAATTCTGCCCACTGCAAAACTTCATGTGCTTGGCTCGGCATCTGAAGAGCATGGAGTCCATTGGTTCATAGCTCATTCCTTTGATGGCGACGAATGTAAGCTCACCATGCCAATGCTGCTTTTACCAAGAGATGCACTCCTGCTAGAGAAGATGGTCATTACCGTCAAGACCAATGGAAGACACCAATCGAAAACTCTCAAGTCTTTGCCACGGCTAGTTCTGCCCTAGATGCAATCTTACCAGTAAAGTCTCGCTGCAAACTGCCCAATAGGGAGGAAGTGGGTGGACAAGAATGATTTGGATAGTTTCCTATGCTTGCACCAAATTATTTTTGGGTTATTGGAGCTTTTTTTTTTTTTTTGGTACCCAGGGAATTTACGTGCGCCGCTTCACGATGGTTCACGGTGGAGTAAACCTTGAAAGAGCAGTAGAGTCACCACCACCTTTGCTGCACTGAGTAAGTCATGAGTTCTTTTCTCGCAAGGTAGACGACGCAGCGGTTCGAACTCAGGACCTCTCCTGAAAGGAACCATCGCTCAACTACTATGTCGCCACCACGGGTGGTAGGTTATTGGAGCTTTTATGGAGCAAGAAACTTAGTATCCTTGCCATTGGCATCCTTTCAAAAAAAAAAAAGAAAGAAGAAAAAAGACAACCCTGAAGCTCAACATTGAACTAAATGAGCTACATCAATTTTCATAACAAATTATTTTCTATCAATCATGTTCAATTTTCCATCTAAAATATCTCATCTTAAAGTGAAAAATTACCCGTTCTAGGTAAAGGACATAGGATTTTGAAATCGACTTTAAGTAGTCAACCGAGTCGAGACATTGTGATCAAATCATCACTGACAATTCAGAAACTCATACATAGATCTGAAAAACCTCCCAAATAGGAAACCATATTCCACACTAATAGATCTAATGATGGGCAGTGGGCCCAAGGGAGTCCATTTGGGAGAGTCCCAACAAGGAATTATAACTATTAAGGACTTGCTCCATGAAACTAAAGAGAACTGATAGGAACCTTAATGATAATGATTAGAACAATTCTCCAGCACGCGTTTCTTACTAATCAAATGTCTTTTGAGAAGTTCATCATGTTTTCACTTTGAAACAGTACTAAACCCCAAACATGCAGGAAGATTCAGGGTACCTAAAATTCTAAATCTTCTAAGAGCTACACACCCACAGAGAGAACTATCTACACGCAAACATACACTCACAGGACACTTTCCCCAACCGACGGTCGTATAGGCTCTCAATCTTCCTTAAAAAAGAGAAACTCAAAAGTCTAAAACAGACGCAGAATTCTCCTTTAGGTGCTTCAACTGCAGTATAGGTAACGAGCACTCGGGGCAAACAACAAAAGCTTCAGATAATTGTGCTGTATCGAAGTCGGAGGTGTCATCTCTAAAGTGACCAGTAGAAGTGAAATCTAGAACTTTTACAAGAATAACTTCACCTAGTATAGTTGTTTAATTGACCAGTCCATTACTTTCGGGCTATACTAATTTCTGCCATCAGATTCATTTATTAAGAAAGACTGCTCTACGGAAGGAAAGAAGTAGTCATTGACTGAATCTGATAGACTATATTGCTAAATATATGATCTGAAACAGGAGGCTTACAACATTTCCAATTGGAAAGACACCAAATATACTAAAGCAAAAAACCCCTCTTCATCTCCACTGCAAAGGATATTGAAACATTGCTTTGAAGAATTCGAGAGCACTACGAATGAATCTTGACCATCGTCAGTTAAACCAGTTTCTCCAGGTACTAGTCCAGGCATGCAAGGAGCTCTTGGAGCTGGAGGGACGAGTAGTGCAATCTTCAAATGCCAAAGCGTTGCCAGAAGTGTCCTATTATAAAATAAATAATTATCTTTCCAATTGGCCAAAAAAAACAACAGAAGAAGAAGAAGAAGCAGGAAAAAACAAACCTTCCACAAACTCATATTGAAGCTGTTGAATAAAATCCTAAGTTTGAGAAAAGAAATATTTTAGTAGACCAGACTAAGAAGAAGAAGAAGAAGAAGAAGAAGAAGAAGAAGAAGAAGCAGGAAAAAACCTTCCACAAACTCATATTGAAGCTGTTGAATAAAATCCTAAGTTTGAGAAAAGAAATATTTTAGTAGACCAGACTAAAAAGAAGAAGAAGAAGAAGAAGAAGAAGAAGAAGAAGAAGAAGAAGGAAAAAACCTTCCACAAACTCATATTGAAGCTGTTGAATAAAATCCTAAGTTTGAGAAAAGAAATATTTTAGTAGACCAGACTAAAATAACTACTTAACTGCAAACAAAGCATTAGATAGAACATGAAAGGTATGAACAATAAAATATTGTCTGTTAAGAATCAAGATCCAGAAGTTAGATGAAACTTTTCCAGTTGAAAGATGCATACTCTATTCACTTGGGCATCCTCCTCCCAATTGAGACACACCCCAGCTGCCGCATGGGACTTAAGCTTCTTAACAGTTTTCCATTCTGCTTAATATTTATACTGAGTTAGAAAAAAAAAATACCACAGTACGTATAACTGCTGCAAGCACTAGCATATAACAAGCAGCACGATGCATATCCACAGTTCCATAAAGACAGCTAGATTGGTAAGATAACATTCATATGTAAAAATAAGATCTTCAAAGCAAAACATAATCCATGAAGTGGATAATGATTAGTAAATTGGTAAGACATTGCAAAGAAACTTTATGGCAGCGGCATCAGCCAAGTTCTGAGCAATTGTACCCACGACCAAACAGCTAGCTTAATGAATAACTGGTAATCTACAAACTTTTCCACCCACAAGCATAATTAAGGCACATACAAATTCTATCATTTAGGAGTCACCCGAACTATTACCTTCCTAATATGACCGAACTGGACATATGTCACTTTAAATAATAGAAAGAAACTAATAATTTGATGAAAATGAGAATGCCATGGATGACTGCTTCTATATGATGTCTCAGTCATCTTTGGATAGGAATGAACGATTCAATCTAATTAGTTAAATGGGTATATATAAGATACAAGATATCATGATATCATCTAAACCGAGGACTTTGTAAGTTTACGGCTATTCTTTTTAAAAATTATAAGACATTGACGAAGATATGCATATTGCATGTATTGTACAAGTTATAAATGCTGCGCAGGTCATGTTTGGATTGGAATGAACCATTCACTTTAATTAGTTAAACAGGCCTCTTGTCATTTGTAGACCTATTTAACAAAGGGGGCATGTTCAAAAAGAGTGTTCTAATAAGATCTGTTAAGGCTTTCGTGCTCAGATTCACCTAACTAGCAGTCCACTGTTAATTTGACATTGGCAAACAGGACCCATAAACATGGATTGCCATCTCTATTAGCAGCTAAATGTTTGTTGAGCAAGCTTTCTGTTTGCAATGCATCATGCGGCTTTTGAGCAATTCAGAATCTTTCCCAAGAGATATTAGAGAAGAACACGCTCTGAAGATAAGGGACTCTTGCAGTGAAACTGGACCATCTTCTAGTCCCAAGACAACTACTTTGCCATCAGGATGCCAGCATAATGATGTTATACATTTACCTAGAGTACATTAGAATAGTTAGATAATCCAGTATAACGACATACAATGGAGTGTGCAAAGAAAAGTGATTTCATAAACAACAACAACAACAAAAACACACAGAGAGAGGGGGGGGGGGGAGAGGGAGAGAGAGGGAGAGGATGAATAATTTGTTCACCATAAAATTAAGACTAAGAGGGAAAGACAGAGAACACACATAAACCAAGAAAATGATAATCAATATTTGGGAAGTAAGGCAAACATCATAACAGTACACATTATATCTGACAGGGATATTGGTAGCTTGACATGGGATTTCTTTGGGCTAGTAGATCATCTAAAGCTAGGGAATCTAGATCTTTTTGGCAGCCTTCAATCCATTATCTCTATCCAGAAACGAATCTTATTGTTCAGCTTTGGAACCTCGAGGTGGAGTGTAACCATGAAAGCATACGTCAAGCAAGGATCACAAGTGTACAAGTATCTACAACTTATCTCAACAGAAACCACTCAAGGATTGGTTCAAGAAGCACTCAACAACATGTTTTTCATATCAAGAAGGCAACATGATGCATGCAGCATTCAGATGTTTCTGGAGAAAATATAACTCCTCTCTAATGTTCCCAGTGAGAATAGATTACAAGAACTACCAAGGCTAGGCATCTGATCCCAAGCTCTTACGAATTTGAATTACCAAAAGACAAAGTTGTACAAGAACTTAACATACTTGGATGCAGCTCTGCCTACCCTCCTAGTATTTTTGCTTTCTCCAACTCCTCCCACCATGTATACATGTATGCAGCATAGCTTGAGATATATCCTATTCACAAGTAAGTTAAATTCCCAACAACAAACTTGATTAATCAAAATGATGTGACGAGATGCCCCCTTGTAATCGGAAGAAGATAAATTAACTTCAAGTAATACAAAATGTGCGAGACTTTCCAGACTAGACTCTACATTTTAACAATACAGAATGTGAGAAATCCTTGTAGGGAATGCTCAATCTGTACAAGAAGAGGAAGAGTGGAGCCAAAAGTAAAATTACATCATGAGAGTCACTAACAGAAATTAAAGGAAAACTATATAGATGCCCGGCGGCATTGAGATTGTATTTTGCAGGGGTTAAACCTGCCAACTCCAAGTGGGCATCAAGCATTTCTACATTGGACATAACTAGTCTATCGAGCATAAATAACATCCCCTCCAATTCAAGTTCTTTATCTTCATGAACACTTTGACTGGTGTACTGGAAAGGGCAAAAAGATGGCAATACAGGAGTAGGGTACAATTCCAGTTGGTCTAGATGATTGTCAGTTATGTTATGGAAATCTCCAAAGGCACCAATCTTGTCTAGAAGTTGATAGACATCTATCGTGCCTGTAAATTAAAATCCCTTCATTCAACTAGTATCAGCTTGGGATTCTTTATTTGCAACTATGTCATCTCCGAATTTTCCCTCCCATTACCACCATTCACTCTTCATTTTTGTGTAAAACACCAACTCCTTAGTTTGATGTCATGTTCTCATTTAGAATTCCAAGCACTTAACCCCTATATTCACCAACTCTCCATCAAATGCAATTTGAACTGGATTGACATCTGAAGTGATTTATTTGGGGAAAAGGACCGTAGCACATTTAACGATATGCAAATGGGGAATAAGGCCAACGTGCATGCAGAGTCAGAACTTGCAATTGGGCAAAGAAAATGGTACACCTTGTACCTCTGCCACAAGTGATAAAACCTAAGCACATTCAAAAATTGAAAGGCAAAAGAATAAGATAATTTACTCTTCCTTCAAAATACTGTTTAAAAAACCCAGCAAGTGTATGCTTTGAGAACACCTTTGGTTCCCACCTATATGACAAATTGAGTGATGCTAAAGCTTTTGAGTTCGAAATAGTAGAACTCATATACTAATTCTAGTCAACAACTGCTTTTTCAGTCTTTAAAAAACAGGACACGACAACTTTTCATTAATAATATACTATGATCTTTGGAATGATGGTTATGCACTACTGAGCAGGAAAAAGAATGACCCTAAACCAGCTGCCTTTTCTTTGGTTTTTCAGTAGTTATTCTACAGGCACGATGCGTATTTGCACCGGTGGTCATTAGGCAGAGTAGCAAACGATGCAAACCAGATTCCTTGTACTGAAGTTTGTAATGAATTTCCTTAACTCAAGGGAGAGGGAACAATGAATTATCCATAGGTATGAACCAAACGAGTTAAATTTGAAATCAAAAACAATCTGCTCACCTGAAGGCACCAACTACCAATCAAAAGCTTAGACGCGTTCTGCAGCTTCTGAAGCAGTCCCTCAACCAGGTTGCAATACCCTCTGCAAGACTCAAACCGATTTTGAACAAAACAATCAGATGGCCTTCCAAAATCCTCGCACTCTCATAAAAAAGTTTGACTCCGCTTCAATCAAGGATTGAGACTTCCGTTACTAGCTGCCTCATCATACCAGAAAATCCTCTCAAACAGCAACAGAGGACTTGATATCTCCAAGGGGAAACCCTCATCAAGTGCATACCGAAAGCAGCCATTGACCGCAATTTCCCTCAAAGTTCTCGAACAAACCTTGATGGTTCGCTTTAAACCGTAGCATCCTTCCAAACTAAGGTACTCGAGAACAGGGCTGGCATTCGACATCTCATGCATCACCTCCGAGTCACAGACGGACAGGGACCTAAGATTAATCCAAGTGATACTTCTACTCGACGAGAAGCAACAGAGCCCTGATTGCAGGTTCACCAAACGAAGAGTATCCATAAAAGGAGCCGCGGTACTGCGAAATGGCCGGCCATCTCGCACAACCTCTTAGTCGCATCGACTGAGAGGTCCTCGACACGGCGGTCGACAGCAAAGCGAAGCCACGGACTGAGCTCAGGCGCGCAACGGTCGAGAAAATCGACGTCGATGTGGAACTTCCTCACCTTGGGTGACGCCTACAGGATCAAGACGCCGTCCACGGAGGGGCAGGCGTGCCGCCAGGGGAAGGAGAAGACGAGGTCCGGGGCGGCAGTCCAAACGGATCGCCACCGCTTCGACAAAAACGCAAGCGTGGACAATGCGTGCGAGGTCGAGAGACGAGAAGATGTGGTGGATCACTGAGTCGGGGGCAAGGTGGCTGGATCGACGATCGAAGGGAGGAACCAGAAGGAGAGCCTCCTCCGAGTTGAGGGTTCATTTCACTCGGACTTTAAAGTTTCTGGCTTCCCGTATAGAGACACGTCGCTCGATGGAGAGGCAACCACTTTCCCGCGCCTTTTAATACATCTATGAGCCCATGATGATGGGCCTCGCACGTCTTGAATTGCCGAGTACCGAACCTTGATTTTTTTAAATCCAAGCTTGTCCGACATCTGCAAAAATCATCATTCATATAATAATCGAGTATGAACAAAATTGAGTAGGCGTACTGCGTACATAAGCGAGCTTGAGCCCGTGAAAGAATATGTTTGCCTGATTCCGCTTGATTTGTGATATCACGCTCAATGGCTCAATTTACATAGTGATAAACATAAATAGCATTGGTAAATATCAAAACTAGTTGACAACAAAATTTTGATCGATAACTTATTCGGTCAATAGCATTTTGGTAAGTTACCAAAATTTTTTAAAAAATACCAACAGTTATTATAATTTTATTATATATATTACTATAGACATCCAAATAATCCTAATGGTTAAAGTTAGAAAAATTCAAGATTCAAGATCCCGATTGTGGTGACACTCATTTCTTAACTTGAAAAAAAAATTAGATTTCTATCAGTAGTATTTTAATTGCATATAGGTGTTAATTCAACATAAGCGTGTAGGAATAGGCATTTAGATTTCTAAGTTTTCATAGAAATGGCTTAAAATCCTTTTTTTTTGGTCAAATCAAAGAATCTACCTTTGACTGAAAAAAAAAATTATTTCAATAGTCTTTAATTCTTTTTAGACATTTGATTTAGAAATAGTGAAATTTAAGTACCTACAATCAAATCAAAGAAATATCAATTTCAAGAATCGAGTAACCAGTTAGAACACCATATTTGTTATCATGAAATTTGAGCTCACACCTTTCAAGATCGCGTCACATGGCGCAATTACACAAAACTCTGTTGGAGAATAAAATCTGTTCTTTTCTCATCTTGGAAGGGGTCCTTTTTTTTCTTCTTCTTTTTGGCTTCTTTTTATGTTCAAGAGGGAGGCACCACAAGTTAAAAAAAAAGGGAGAAAAGAGAGAAAAATAAGGAGCATTGACTCTCCATGAGCGCTGTGTATACACCTTCACCGTCGCCCCATCACATCCGACCTCATCCTCGTCACCGCAAGCTACATCCATTGTTCTTGGACTTCATTCTCTTGAGGAGTTGGAGCAATAGTCGCCGCTGCCCATTCTGACGATTGAAACCCACGCCATCACTTCGATGAGCCTCTCCATCACTCCTCTCGACTCCATTAGTTGCCAAGCCAGCTGCCCTCACTATTCCTGAGCCGCCCTTTCCTGCTCCACTATTGCTCCCTACCTTCCCATTGTGAAAACCGAAGAGCCCAGATCTCGTCTGAAGACTCCCTCGCTGGTCGTTGTTCTGTTCGTAGATAGTTGTAAAGGTTCCAATCGCCGGTTGCAAGTGCCCATCGTAGCCTACTTACACCATTGATAAACTAGGCTTTCCTGCTGCCTTCAACGATGGTCATCGATGAGGAGCCACTCAAAACCTGACAGTCCGAGGGTTAATTTTTGAGCTTGAATATTCCGGTTGGTTTATCCGATTCTATCTCCACTTTTGTTCCTTACTTTTTGTGGATGCAATGGCCAACGCAATGGTTAGCCGATGGCAGGAGACAGTGGTTCGGCAAAGAGCGGGAATGAGTAACAGTGGTATAGGAGTACTTTTGAGCGTGAGATTTTGAATGTTTCCTCCTGGTTCGGGGAAGCTTTAGATAGCATGAAGATGCACCGTGAAAAGTCATTGAAGGTGGGAGTTCTGGGAATAGGGAGCCAAGCCTCGAAGATGAGATGAGGGGGTGAAAAGGCGAGAAAAGGCTAAAATGATGATGACGTGTCCGGTGGGGTGAGGCCCCACACGGAGACGAGGTGGCGTTGCGGAGGGCCGGTCTTTTCCTCCGTTCTCGTCATCCAACCCTCTCTTTTGTTAAATTAGTAATTGCTAATTGCAATGGGGATTTAAAAATTAGTTCCCTGGAATGTTCTTAATTCTCGAGGAGAGGATGGTATCCCTACTGCCGGATTGCCAATGCTGTTTCATGGTAACGATTTCTAGAATGCCATGTGGAGTGATACGATCCATTCTTCGAGCCAAACGGACTATACGGGGGGCGGGAGTGTCCTCGACTCTGAACCTCCCTGTGCCTCGACATCAAGCTTCCAGTCTTGGAGTCCACTTCCTCATCCTGAAGGAAATCCCATGATGGGAGATTCCCCAGCAATTTATTTAGATGACATTTTGGAATGTGATGACTTGTTAGATCCCACGATACGATGATGATGGTTCTGTTAGAGGTACCAGGAACGGTGGTGTTAAGTCCGAAATATAGCCCAATTTTCTTTCTTCCTCATATCTGCAACTTTTCTCCGCGAATTCTCAAGACTCCGCTGGACCTCACAAGCCTCCCTCCATTGAAGCTCCATCCTCCAAAAGCTCACCATGGGTTTGCATTTCCCACTGACGCTTCTGTGCCCTCCTCGCATTTTGTTACAGCATATCTGGTGGCTGCATTTTCGGCTGCTAGTGGCGTGTGCTTCTGTTTCAGCTTCAGTTCGACAAACTGCTTTGGCTTCTCAGGTTCTGCTTCCGTTCGGCATTCTTTCGTGATCTAATGGGTGGGTCAACTCGATTGTTCCGACTCGGTTTTGTGAGGTTTTGGCTCGATTTCTTCCAATTGACAGGTGAAGATGATGGAGTGGAATCCAGAGAAGGATTTGCTAGCAATAGTCACAGAGTACTCGAATATGGTTGCTTCTTCGCTTCATTTGGCGGAGGCTGTAAACAATCTCTCCTGAGTATAGCTAAGACTAGAGAACTTCTTTTATTTATTTATTTATCTATTCATTCATTCATTCATTCAGTGTGTTGGTTTCTTCAACGATGGGCATTTGTGCTTCAGTATATTTGGTGTCTTTCCAATCGAACATATCATAAGCGTCCCGTGTGTTGAAATCAAATATTTAGCGGTATGGTATATTGGATACAGCGGACGATTCATTCTTTCCTTGTTCTGGCTTCTCATTCAGCACTTTTTCTTAATAAATCAGTATTGCCTGGAAAGTAATGGATTGATTAAGTAAATAATTATACCATGAATGCTTGTGAAAGTTTCAGATGTTTATGCCATTTCCCGGGCTAGATTTCACATACGTTGGTCACTTCAGAGATGACACCCTTCCAACTTGGATATAGAACAATTATCTTCTTTTTGTTTGGCCTGAGGTTAGCCTGCCTTACCTACTTGCTCCACTCTAGGCTATGGGGTTTCTACTCTGTTCTATGAAGATTTCCAATCAATTCTCTAGGCTTGATTTGATTTGTCCTTAATGTTGTACTAGGTAAGATGATTATCCGTTTACTGATAGAATTCTTGGTATTCTTTTCTTAGATGAGGGCATATGAGTTACTCATATGTGTTCGGTTATTCATTCGTGTATAAAACATGTTTGTTTAAAGGCCTTCTTAAGCGAATAAACTTTTTCATCAGCTCTTTTAAATTTAGTTACTCTCTGTACTTTCTTAAATCAGGCTTTACTACATGAATAACACATTAGGAGCTAAATAAAAACATGTGAATCGTTTGCATTTATGGTAGTGAGAACTTTGGTTCCTTTGATTTGATGATCCTCTTTGATCAAAGATGTTATGTACGCATTTGGAATTTGATATTATTGCCAAGAGATAATGATTTTAGGCTAGTATCGATTGATGTCTGTGAATGTGGATGCTCAAGGGCAGTGGATCTTCTGGTTTGGACCATTTGTGGGGGCACTAGCAACTACAACATACCATTAGCACATCCTCAGAGTAACTTCCATCAAGGCCCTGAAAGCAACTGCCATCAAGGCCCTCAGCGGCAACCCCGACAACTAAAATCTTTCCCTTTTTCTTTTTTGCATTTTTATGCCCATTTTCTATTTTTGTGAACGAGAGACAACTATGACGATAGATGGTGATGGTGGTGATGACGGAACCCCTCTTGATTTATAGATTTATTGATCCCATTTATCATTATTATTGCTGTCGTTACTGTTCAATGATTAGCGGTGGAAGTATTTCCTTTTTCTTTCGTATTCTATCTCCCTGTGATCACATGTGCTCCTGTCGAAACCAACCCGACAACCCGAATCAAGTCAAGTGTAGAGACTGTGGGAGACATAAACCCTTCATCCAAGACTCCTAACGATGAATAGATACTCAGTTTAAAACTAGAATTGGACCAGGAACATGCGTGATCAGCACGAGGATGAACGTTCCGCGCGTCTCTAAGGAAACACACCTGGTACTAACAGGATGAGCAAAAGGATGCTCGAACTATGTAATAATATTGATGAGGTTTTGAGTCGGCGTCCTTCTATCGTCGGATGAAACATTATAGAATAGGCCGTGTCGATCTACTTTGGGACTCATAATTGCATCTAGCCAATAGGACGTCTAAGTAGACAGAGAAAATATGAGAAAATATTGGGTAGGGTTATCGTTCAAGCAAAATGTGAAAATGTTTAGGACTTAATTGATACAATTGAAAGGTTCGGGATTAAATTAGCACAAATACAATAGATATATATATATATATATATATATATATATATATATATATATATATTGATAATTTTCCCATCAATGCCATGGTTCATACAATTCAACATTCTTGACAGAATAAAGTGGAAGAATGAATTTCTGTATATTTCAGTGTGTATATTACTGATGATACAAGAGCCTATTTATAGGCTAGTCTAGGCAACTATCTAAAGCAATAGAATATTACAATATCATAATCAAATCAATTATAAATTAATTAGGAAAATAAATATCTCTAACATCCTAAGATATCTCTAACATCCCCCCTCAAACTCAAGGTGAGATAGAAGAGGTCAATTGGAGTTTGGATAAAAGATCTTTAAAACGCCCGGGTGGATGCGCCTTCGTGAAAACATCAGCCGTCTGATCAATTGAAGAGATGGGAACAAGACGAACATCGCCACGAAGCACATGAGAGCGTATGAAATGACAATCTATTTCAATGTATTTGGTACGCTCATGAAAGACATCATTATGAGCTATTTGGATGGCACTTCAGTTATCACAATGAATGACCGTTCCACCGTTATGACGAACTCCCATGTCTTCTAGCAACCACCGTAACCATAATAATTCCGAAGTTGTATCGGCAAGGGCACGGTATTTCGCTTCCGTACTCGATCGAGCAATAGTAGTCTGTTTCTTACTCCGCTAGGAAATAAGGGACTTCCCTAAGAAAAAGCAATAGCCTGTAGTAGAGCGACGATCAAGAGGATCACCAGCCCAATCAGCATCAGAATAAGCTGTTAACTCCAAGGATGAGTCAGTAGAAAAGTGAAGACCATGAAATAAGGTACCCTTAATATAGCAAAGAATTCGAAGAACAGCAGCAAAATGAGTTGTCCGTGGCGCAGTCATGAATTGACTCACAATGTGAACAGCATAAGCGATGTCAGGGCGAGTAACAGTGAGATAAACCAGACTACCAACTAACTGTCGATAAAGTGTAGGGTTTGGAAGAGGAGTCCCATCTTTTTCATCAAATTTGGCATTATTTTCAATGGGAGTGGTAGCAGTCTTGTTATCAGTAAGTCCAGCTCGAGAAAGAAGATCAGTGGCATATTTCGCTTGAGAAAGATAATAGCCAGAGGAATCAGAAGCAACCTCCAACCCTAAAAAATAACTAAGCCGTCCAAGATCTTTCATTTCAAACTGTTGACTCAAATACAGCTGTAGTTTTGTAATGCCTTCGTGATCATCGCCAGTAATAATCATGTCATCCACATATAATAGTAGCAGAATACTCCCACGAGATGTGCGTTGAACAAATAAAGTGTTATCATAGGGACTGTATACAAATCCAAGGCGTTCCATAGTAGAACTAAACTTAGAATACCACACACGAGGAGCCTGTTTTAGTCCATATAATGCTCGACGTAGAAGACACACTTTACCAAGAGTATGAGTATATCCAGGAGGTGGCTCCATATATACTTCTTCAATGAGATCTCCATTAAGGAATGCATTTTTGACATCCATTTGAAATAGAGGCCATCGCTTAATAGCAGCGATAGCAAGAAGGCTACGAACAGAAGTAAGACATGCAACTAGAGCAAACGTCTCATCATAATCAATGCCATACTCCTGGGTAAAGCCTTTTGCTACTAGTCGAGCTTTATAACGTTCCACTGTACCATCTGCCTTAGTTTTGATTTTGTACACCCATTTACAGCCTATAGTCGACTTGTTAGGAGGCAAATCAACCAAATCCCAAGTATGAGAGTGTTCTAATGCTTGCAACTCATCCGCCATTGCTTGTTGCCAAAGAGGATTAGTACCAGCTTCTCTATATGTGCCAGGCTCGTGAAAAGAGGCAATTGTGGAATAACAATGAAAATCCCGAAGCCGAACAGAAGGTTGACTTACACGGGTGGAGCGACGAACAGAAGAAGGAACTTCCAAAGTTGGATCCACGGATGGCACAGACATATCAGGAGCTGCTAAAGTGGGATTTCCAGAGATACCTGCATCAAGATTTGGAGAGGACAATTCGACAGAGGAAGATGTAGGAGTGGCATCTTCAGGGAACAGTTCAACAGAAGGATTTGTGAAGAAACGAACATTTGGAATAGTGGGAGAAGATGCAAAAGAATGTAAAGATGAGAACATTTTATGTTCCCAGAAGGTAACATGGCGAGACACACGAAGTCAATTGGATATAGGGTCCCAACATCTATACCCTTTTTGCTCAATGCCATAGCCAAGGAAACAACATAGATGAGCACGAGGTTCTAACTTCGTGCGTTCATTTGGAAGAAGATGCACAAAACATGCACTACCAAAAACTCAGAGTAGACTATAATTAGGGATATTGTCATACAAGCGCTCATATGGAGAAGTGTTACCTATAATAGGTGACGGAATACGATTAATAGTGTAAACAGCAGTATGACAGGCCTCCCCCCAAAATTGTTCTGGACAAGATGCTGAGATTAAAAAAGTGCGTACAGTATCTAAGATATGCCCGTGTTTACGCTCTGCTCGACCATTTTGTTGGGAAGTTCCTGAACAAGAACGATGAATAATAGTACCGTTCTGAGAAAGAATTTTAAGAAACTCTCTATCCTTATATTCCATGGCATTATCAGTACGAAAAACCTTGATATCTCGAGAAAATTGTGTTTTGATCATGGCAACAAAATTGCCATAGATATGGGTAAGTTCAGATCGATTTTTCATGAGATAAAGCCATGTATAACGCGAATAGTCATCAACAAAAATCACAAAATAACGAGAGCCTCCCATAGTGGGAGTAGGAGATGGTCCCCAAATATCGGAATGAATTAGATCAAAGGGAGCATAAGACACAGATTCACTAATATTGAACGGTAAAGCATGATGTTTTCCTAACTTACAAGATAGACAATCAAAGGTTTTATTGTCAACAGAACCTAGATGACCACTTGAAAGCAAATGACTTAGACGAGAAAAAGAAAGATGACCTAAACGAGAATGCCAAGTTTCAGATGAAACTGTGGCAGCACAACCAGTGAAGGAGTTCGGAAGCTTTAAGGAAACAAGCTCAAACAACCGTCCCACTTTACGGCCTGTCCCAATTGTCTATCCCGTCCGTGGATCCTGCACACAACCATTTGAAGAGAAATGAATATCAAAACCAAGCTCACATAGCTGACCCACAGATATCAAGTTTAAAGAGAGATTGAGAACCATAAAAATATCAGGTAAGGACAATGTGGATGTTGAAACGTTTCCTGTATGACTAACTATCATTTGAGAGTTATCAGTAGTGTGAATAATAGGTGCTTGTGAGTTATATGATTTTGACTTGAATAAATTGGAATGAGAAGTCATGTGATTACAACACGCAGAATCAAAGAATCATGAATCATGAGTACCTGGAGTGACTGATAGAGTAGAAGAACTAGAGGTACCGGTTTCTTGAAGAATGGAACAAACTGTGGATCGAAGATCATCTAAAGAAAGCGTGACAGACGAGCTAGTAGAAGAATCCTCTATGACAGAAGCAGCAGTGGATGGGCGGCATGCAGCTGCACCTCGAAAAGGGGATCGGTTGTTTGTTCCCATAGGTTGCTTGGATTGCAATTGATAGCAGTTTGATGCGCGATGACCAGGTCGACGACAGTGCATACAATAAGGTTTGCGCCATGAGGATGAGCCAGAAGTAGCAAGCACTGCATCTATAGGAGTGGAAAACAGTGGAGTAGCATGTTGTGCCTTTAAAGTCGCAAGGCGAGTTTCCTCCGTTAGTAACTCTGAAACAACTACCTCAAGATGAGGTAAAGGATCCCTATGCAAAAGTGAGGCTCATACAGGTTCATACTCATCATTTAGAGCCATAAGAAATTGCATAACCCGCATACGATCACGATATTCAGCAAACTTACGAGCATCAATAGTCGAATCCCATGTTGGTTCAGATAAAGCTAGCTGGTCCCAGATAGCATGCATTGAAGAAAGAAAGTCATTAATAGACTGACCTGTCTCTTGACGCATGCGATGTAAGTTCCCTAACAGTTGATATTGATGAGCAATGTTTGATGTGGAATAACGACCAGCAAGAAGATCCCAGGCTTCCTTTGCTGTATTTAGACGACCAAACTGAAGTTTGATGGATGGAATCGAAGTATTTCGAAACCACGTAAGTATCTGGTGATTCTTGCTCTCCCACTCTTCCAATCGTCCAGCAAATGTATCGTCATCTTCTTCGACGGCTTGAGAAGGCTCGCGAAGATTTCCAGTGACATAACGCCAAAGCTTACGTCCCCTTAGAAAACTAGACATTTCTTGAGCCCATAAAATATAATTTGATCCATTTAGGATGGTCTGAATTGGCATTAAGACTTCTAACTTGTCCATGATAGGCGATATGCTAGTAAACTCAATCGATTCTTTGATGAATTTGAGAAAAAACTGATATTTGTAGAGTTGATTTGAAGAAAATAAGGCCGAAAATAGACTTAGAACGATGAAATACCTCAAGAACCGGTCTAGAAATGCCAAGAACCGGTCGGAAATAGGCTGAACCGGCCGAAAAACACTGTGAACCGGTCGAAATCTGATTGAACCGGTCGGAATCTGGTTGAACCGGTCGAAAACACCTTAAAATTGCTCGAAAATTGCACGAATCGGACAGATAAAGGAGCTAACTGGTTGGGAAATGACCAAACCGGTCGAAAAACTCCGAGAACCGGTTGGAAAATAGCTAAACCGGTCGGAAAACGCTGCGAACCAGTCGGGTCAACGCCGGTCAATGACAATCGGCGACGAGATGACGTGGGCTGACGTCACTGATACGCGCGCAGAGGGTTGACCGGCGCGTGAGGGCACGTAGCTGACTCCCCGGCGTCGTGGGCGCGTGGATCTCACGCGCAGAGGCTTTGGACGACGCATGAGGGCACGTGGAGTACTTTCCGGAGACGTTCGTTGCTGTTCTGGACTCGTATGGGAATGTAGAACCTGTATATGTGGTTTTCGATAAAAAAATTTCTAAGAATTGTTTTCGAAATTTCCACCTGCAGTCGACGGCGTCGGTGGTCGTCAGTAGTCCTGTAGTACGACTGACGTGTGGCTTCTCTCCGTGGTAGATCAAGATGCTGCGACAATGGCGACCACTCTCTTAGACAAAACCTCGCTCTGATACCATGACAGAATAAAGTGGAAGAATGAATTTCTGTATATTTCAGTGTGTATAATACTGATGATACAAGAGCCTATTTATAGGCTAGTCTAGGCAACTATCTAAAGCAATAGAATATTACAATATCATAATCAAATCAATTATAAATTAATTAGGAAAATAAATATCTCTAACATCCTAAGATATCTCTAACAATTCTGACCACTACATGTGAAACAGGTTAATCAAATGATGAAATTTGACTTACAGATCAATAATATCACACTAATTCAACTCTTCCCCCCCCCCCCCCCCCCTTACTCAGATCTTACTATTGCTTAAAAAGAACAAAAATTCAACGACGGTTATAGCGTATAATATATGGTCATAAAATCCCATAGAGTTGCCTCCAGAAAATTTTGCAAGCTAGGCATTCAGACTACTATCAGGACAATTCAGGATTACTACACATAAATTTACGATGTCATGATGCTTCACTTGTAATCAAATTATATTATATTATCTAACAGTACGGTGAGTGAAGGTGCCATAAATTTGGCTTATGGAGAGCGAGATTTTGAGTACATTTGACTTTCACATTTAATTCCAAGTTTTGGTAACGATGTATTTAGTAATAACAACTTAATTGATTAATCAATAAAAAAAATAGAAAGACCGTGTATATATGAAAAATAAAAAAAGTATTAACTTAGAATTTAATAAAAGGAAGCATCGATTGCTATAATAAATGTAGAAGAATGACTTCAGGATTAGGCATGGGATGACTCAAATAAGTGCTCAACGGCTGGATTATCGCACTTCCAAATAATATTGAAAATTCTAGGTATGTAAGTTTATTGCTCTAGATCCCTCCGTGACTTTATCTTCTTTTATCAAGCTCATGAAATATATATGTAAATTCCTCATGATTTTCGGAAATATTGAATATTTCTGTTACTTTTTCGAAATTATTAGGATTGTGAATGTTACTAAACAATGAATATATAGACATCCAAAATTTATCTAGTTGATCCGATAATATTGGTCGTATGAAATTATAAGCGGCAGCCTTTTAAAGGATGGTGAGATTATTGAAGAAAATATACTGGTACGATCGAAGTTTGGAAAAAAAGAATCCAATTTCTATCTGTTTTATGGAAAATGGATGTATTTTCTGCAAAAATTGAGCATTTTTTTTTTTGTGGATGTTTCAAGGCTTTATGTAATTGTTGGACCATTCGGGGTACTTTTTGGGCCCATGGAACCAAAATCAAGTATCGAGGGGCAATTTCGTAAATTCAATACTAAACGGGCTTCTTGGCCCAAGTGAGTTTAGCCGCAATTTGTGAGGGTGCAAATTTCTGAAAAGGGGATGAAACTTGTGTCGCATTGTTACTGAATGGTAAAATTATTTTGAGGCATGTTATATTTATAATATTGGATCCGGTATTGGCCAGACATTTCAAGGTGGTGTTATTTTGGATATACATTGAAAATGATCATATGAGTGAATCATTTCAAATCATGTTGGATATTATGTATTGATATTTAATCGATGCACATGATCGACTTATCTATTAAAAGATGATATATATTTGCTAATCAGTCTATTTTGGGGCTTAACTGTGACAGATATGATTTCTAGGGTTTAACTAGAATGGATGTAGTTCTCTAGATGGCATCACCTACTGAAGTGTGGCCGCAGTGCTCCATGCAATTTAAATGTGATACTTTTGCTAACTTGGTGTGCCACATATTTGATACAAAATTTGTTTCATTCACTACTCAATTCCATAGAAGTGGTGATTGTCACTTCCCCGGTCAAGGCTTTACTCGCCCCATTCAATATTGTTTCAAGTCATGAATAAGGAAACTTAACTAAACCACGTAAAGAGCAATTTAGAATAGCGTGGGACCCTAATTTAGATTACTTTTTTTTTATGGGTAGAAATAATTTAGATTACTTGAGTAAGGGCTATTATACGAGTTATAAAACTCTCATTTTCATTAATTCACGGCACTCCGAACTTTGTTATTATATTCATTCGGTGAAAGGTTTATCATTTTCGTATGATAGCTATTATCGGTTGGAGGTTTTGTCCTTTATTTTATAGGGAATATTCGGTCATTCCCTAGACTTTAAGGTTGGAATCGGAGTGCGGCAGCAGGTGTCATTCGCGCGCGCACATTTTTTACGAGATGGAAGAATAGTCAACCTTGAAAAGCCGACCAAAGAGAAAAGATTACTTATAAAATATTAAAGCAATAGCATCCATAGCAGCCTAAACTCTAGATTTTGTCCAATTTTAACTTTAACCTCCCTTGACTTTTTTTTAAAAAAAAATAAAAACAAAAGTTGAATGGCCTCCCATGTATAGCCGCTTGAAATTGCCCTTGTCTAGGGTGGGGACGATTTCATTTCAGAAGTGAATTTCGACTCCCGCACCTTGTAAGGAAGCATGGCAAAAGTTTGAGAGTAAGTGTTAGAGTAGAATTAAAGTAGAACCGACAAAAAATAAAAATTGCCCTTATTTGTTTACGTGAGTCGAGAGTGCATTAATAAATTTATATTATCGAAAAGGAAAATTTTATAATTTTCTCTTTTTGAAAAAGAGACAAAATAAATAAAATATTAGAGTACCATTATAGAAGGAATTCCTCCGGGCAAAATTGCTAGTAATAGTCCTCGTAAGCACATCTTCTATTTGATGATGGGCTCAATGTCAATTTTGAATAAATTTTGGGACTTTGTTGAAATATTTTCGCGTCACCTGCGACGTCACCGTTTATGTAAGTGTTACATAAACGCGTCAAGAGGATGAAGCTTGAACTGCAAGATTGGCCACGTACACCATAAAGCCAAGCAGCCTTTGGCGTCGACAAAATTGCCACTTCCCTTGGTTAGGTTGGCAAATCTTTAATTTATAACTCCACTTCCTTATACTAATCCAAACGCGCTCTTTGTCTTATTATTATTAGGGTTAATATTAGGAAAACTCCAAACTAGTAGATATGATAAATTTATTTTAAATTAATTTTTTTATTGCAAAAAAATTTTATTGCTATATCTACAATAAATTTATCAAAAATTAAATTTTTGATTAAAAAAACTCAAAATTGATATAAATGTAACAAATTTAATCCAAAATTAATACATTTATAATAAATTTACCATATATTAATTTATATTAAATTTGATTAATACAAAAAAAAAAAACTCAAACTGATATATACATGACAAATGGATAGTAAAACTTTATATTGGTACACCCGTCAATTGACATGTATTATCCACCTCAGTAAGTTGATGGTAAAATTTAGCGGAAAGTATGAAAGGTAAATATATCATGTATGTATTAGTTTGAAATTTTTTGTGATATTAACTCTTATTATTATTATTTTCATTTTTTTCATTATTATAATAAAATTGGCCACATACAAGAGAAAGCACGTGATTGGAAGTGATCGATGGAATTTTTTTTAATCGATATTAGATTAAGTGCATTGCAACTTCTAAAACTTCCTTTACCAAAAAAAAAATTCTAAAACTTATTATAAAAATGCAAATGAGTCATAAGACTTTCAAAAAATACAATCAAATCTTAAAGCCTGTTAAATTAATGCAATCAAGTGCTATTAACTCCGTCACGAAAAATGCCGACGTGACATTCATTATTATTTCCTTCCTCAAATCTTACTTACATTAGATTTTAAATTAAAAGGGGTAAAAGAAAAGCACCTTCGTAGGGCCGGAGTTCGCTGAGGCTGGGTGAGTTTGTTTTATAGGCTGGTGCAGCAATTTATTTCATCCAGAAGGAAAGAAATGGGGCACTTCATGGAGGAGGAACATCTTCACTTGACAGAATCATCAGCAATGTTCATTTCTCCATTAGAGTGCAGATGTCCTCCTTCGTTATGTTGAGGAAGAAGGCATTGCTGCAAGATGATGAGGAGCTTTTGGAGGTTATGCATGATCACTCCAGTGCAGATTTTTCACAACGATCGCGGCGACCACAACCCATCGGCGAGGACCCTATGGCCCTTTTTTTTTTTTTTTGAGCTTTGGCTCTTTTTTAAAATAAAACCTTAGCATTTATATATTTTTTAATCTAATTTAAGTAAGATATGTTTAAAAAATAATTATTATAAAAATGTCACGTAGGAGAAAGAAAATAAAGAAGAAAATGACATGTCGGCATTTTTAATTTTCATAGTTAACTGAATGACTTGATTGCATCAATTTGACAAATTTTAAGACTTGATTACATTTTTGGAAACTTTAGGACTCAATTATACATTCGTAATAAGTTTTAAAATTTCTAATACACTTATCTTTAACATAATTTCAAGCATGTCCCTCATTGATTAAAGATTGGGTAGAATAGATTTACCTCAAACTCACGCTGAAGGCAAAAATAGATTAATTATTTAATTGGCTAAAGCCGGAAAAAGAAAATGATAAAAAAAAAAAGTCAACGCAATTTCATATGGATATAAAGAAGCAAATTGCTAAAATCGGAGAAAATTTAAATAAATAAATAAAATATAAATCGGCAACGTTTCGGGGAAATGCATGATGGAGTCATATTTCGCGGAAAATGATGTGCTGCAGGCATATAAAAAAAAAGAGACGCACTCGTTACAGGAGCTTGAGTTCGTTGATGAACTGCTGATTCTCTCTCTCTCTCTCTCTCTGCTCTCTGCTGCGCTTTTTCAGTAACCAGACGTTCTCCTACATCTTGTTGAGCTCCAGAAAGGAGAAGGGAAAAGCCATGTGGAAGCCAAAGAGAGCTTTGCCTCCCTCTTCTTCTTCTTCTTCAGGTCAACCAAGTCAACCCAAGAGGCTATGCGTCCCTCCGATCGAGTAAGCTCGCCCTACCCTCCAAACGTTTCGATGCTTGGTTCACTGTTTGATGATCTTGCGTTAGTTTTAGCTTTACTTGAGGGAGATTCAATGAAGGGTTCTTGAGTTGACGATTCTTGAAATGAGAGATATGGTGAAAGCCCGCCATCGATAAGCTTTTGCCTCATGACCGTCCTAAATCGCTTTCGTTCAGTTCTTTGTTGGTGGGTTTGTGCTGTTGCTCAGATGCGAAGTACTAAAGACCTCGAATGTCGTCGTCTCGAATCTGTTTGGTGATTTCACATTGGCCACTCGCTGCACTTCCTCCTTATTCGAGCTGAATTCTGCTAGAATCATTTATCTAGCAAGTGAGCTGTTATCGTTACCAGGGTACTTTGCTATCCTGTTGTCTAGAATATCCTACCTCGCTTGTAATTTTGTGCTGATGTTCATGCAGTCGAGCATGGAATGGGTCCGAAATGAATCCCGTGCCGGGTTGCTGTTTGACTTGCTGTTTGACAAAGGAGGATCTGCGGAGTATGGTAAGATGAGTAAACTAGCTAAGTTGGACATGCGAAATACAGTCCTTATTATATTTCAATTCCTTATCTCTTTGATTAGAAGTGGTTAGACGCGTGAGAAATTGCCGTTGAGATGTACAGAGAATTATTGGTTGAGTGGTGAAAATGACCCGCTGAATGTTCTAGGATTTTCCCGGGAAGCAATTGCATTAAGAACATGCTTTAGGCTTTTCATGTTGTATTGGGCAGTATGGATCACAAAAAAGATACAAATTTTCGATGAAGTGCCCTAGACATAACTGTCGCCTTGAATCCTGGAAAATGTGGTCAATGACCTTTTGAATGTAAGAGGAGGAAAATGAAGATACCTGTGATGTGAAACTTGAATGTGATGATTATGTGACAGATGGCTCTTGCTTATGTAATTATTTGCTATTGCGTTCTTTGCTGGACAGTTCAAAGAAGAGCTGGAGCGTGCTAAATCTGACTGGGCCGAATATTTTCAAAGGTGATTATATTTCATTTGGTTTGTTGGCAGTATCATATCTGCATGAACTGATTTCTGCACAAAAATTTCCATGTCTGTTGTCTCACCATAGTATTAATGCCATAAATCCAAATTTCTGTTCAGCAAAGTGTAATACCTGCGCATACCTTTTTCTGTAAATCACTGAAAGGACGGTGCTTTGGAGATAGCAGCTAATCAACATTTCTTGCTTCTGTTATCAAAGTACTGGATAAATTTGTATTCCAGCTTTATGTTGACTTTTTATGTCGAGTTAGATTAAGGAATGCATTTGATGAGGCTGGTATTTATGGTATATACAGTAATTAGATCTGACATTCATTTGTACAAGTAACTAAATGTCAAGGGTTTTTGTCTTTTTGTTATGAATAAGTCCACAAGACAGCAGTTGTTCATGGTATCAATTTTTATGGTGTAGTTGCATCTGGATTGCTCTCAAAGATTTAGTGCCACAGATGCGCTCAGAGAATGATTCTCAGAGATTGGTAAGATAAACAAGTTTATAAAATTTCTACTTTTTCAGAGACATTTCTTCATCAACACTTTAGGTATGAATTGTTATCTGCATGTCATGAAGTGATAGAATGAACTTACTAATTGCTTTATTCTGACAGTTTTAACAGCATTCATCAAGCACAAACTTTGCACGATCTCCTTTGTCTATAAGTAAATATTCATTTCGTTGCACAACCTGTGGAAAGAAAAATATGGGAAGACCTAATTTCCATACAAGTCTGTTACAGCATAATGTCCCACATGGGCAGACAAAATTGAGGTGCCAAACCTTCTTCTCAATGTGAACTCTTGGGGAAGATCAACCTGTTATCCATAGAGTAACTTATATCCGTTGAGTGAGGACCTTCCACTTCATACTGTCCACTTACTAGGGCTGACTTGCATCCCTGCTCAACGGGAAGAACGGGAGATCCTTTTGAACAACTTTTTATAATAGGAAAGCCTTATATCTTGACACAGGAGATCCTTTTGTGCAACCTATTACGACTCACTAGCCATGTTCTAAACCCACGTCTTGTCATATTAGGCATAAACCATACAAGCCTAAGCCAAGTCACTTTGTTCCCCCATTTCCTCACTAGCTTCCAACTCTCCTTTATAGAGAAAGAGCCCCTAGATGATCCAGTAAATACCACACTGTCTATAGAGCCAGAGTTTGAGCGATCAACCCACACAAAGCCATCTGAATTTCAAGCAGATCATCAGACCTTGCTGGAGGCCATCTCCATTCATTCTCCTCAATAACAGTTTCAACTGTGGCTTTATCACCTAAAGCTAAATCATAACCATTCTAAAGCACATGAAAAAATTTTCATGGACATGGAATGGAAGGGGAAAATGAAAATGCTTAGGATTGATCATATGAGTTTTTTAGACAACTACTGTTTGGTAAAAAAGATAGTGAATTCAAATATGCATGAAGAACTAAGCTCAATAAGGTGTTTGATAAGTTGTTTTTAGGAAAGAGCCACAGCATAGGTTTGCCAACTCCTTTTGATGGAATGGATTGGTTTTGTATCCCTCCTGCTTCATTTTTTGGATGTCTCCAACTTTGGCAATTCTGCTGTTGGTGGTTTTGAACAGATGGAAGCAGTGGAGCTTGTAAACATTCATTCTCCCCAACGTGCAAGGTATGGATGCACTTCCCTCGTGATGCTGTTGAGAAAGGCTTTCTGTGTAGTGTTGACAGGTTATGCATTGTTGATGTTTGGGGGAATAATGGTCCGACCTACCACTACCACCCCAAGCAGGCAGTCTGAGCTCTCAGTGAGTGTCATGCCACAATGACTCGGTCGTGCACCAAAGTGTCAACGCTCAATTTAGAACATAATCCTTGTAGCTTGCCAGTGGAACATTTTATTTTATTTTACTTCATTTTTTTTAATTGTGCATTATTAAACAAATAAAACGACGGGTCTATTTATCCTTGTAGTTTCGTCGGCAGTAAGACCTGTCCAAGTGGGATGTTGGGTATTTTGTCTCTCTTTGTCGTTACTTTTCCAATTTTCCGTTTTTATACACATTCCTATTTCTGATGGTTGGTTTCTGGAGAGAATGCAGGGCTAATGCTAATTCTACGGGAGAGAATGATGTGAGAGACTTACGGCTTCAAATTCAAACCAAACTGTCAGATTCTCTATTTACTGGACAGAAACTAGAAGGAGTGGGGGGTGCTCACATTTCCGTTGCCTTGATCAATGCCAATACAGGGGATGTTGTTAGATCATGCCTGGAATCCTCCATTAAGTTGGACGTCGTCGTGCTCGAAGGTGACTTCAACAAAGACGATGAGGATAACTGGACCCAAGAAGAGTTTGAGAACCACATGGTTAAACAACGTGAAGGAAAGGGGCCGCTTTTGGCTGGAGATCTCGTAGTGAAGCTCAAGGAAGGTGTTGGGGAGATAGGAGAACTGACATTTACTGACAATTCCAGTTGGAATAGGAGTAAAAGATTCAGGATAGGGCTTAAGGTGGCAACGGGTTTTTGTGGCAACACACGAATCCGAGAAGCAAAAACAGATGCCTTCCAAGTCAAGGAACATAGAGGGGAAGGTAGGTCCTTCATAGTCTTTCTACAGTATATAAACCTAATTCTTCATGACTGACCATAAACATGATTTTGGACATTCAGAGTCTTCAATTTTTAATTGAGAGCTTTGTTTCGCATGGACCTTTACAACTCGAATGAAAATTCTGATAAATAAGAAACAATTGGCTTGTTTGTTTTTAGCAAATGCTGACACTTTGGATCAGTTTCAGGAGAGAACTTGCATGCCTGTTAGAAGTTTGCTTCCACAAATTAATCTAATATTGACTGGGACCTTACTGTATGTGTTCTCTTCATTTTACAGCATACAGGAAACATTATCCACCTGCATCTGATGATGAGGTCTGGAGACTAGAGCAGATTGCGAAAGATGGGATATTTCATAAAAAACTGAGCGAAGCTGGAATTCATATGGTGGAGGACTTTCTATTGCAACTGTTTACAGACTCCCAGAAACTGAGAGAGGTAAGCACTTAGTTAATGATTCTTAATTAGGGTTTGATTGACTACCAAGAATGTAAGTCCAGTCTGTTCACTCATCATAGATTCTGGGAAAGAGCATAACGGAGAAGAAGTGGGATAGCCTGATACGCCATGCAAAGACTTGCGAAACAAAGTGGAAAATTTACTTGGACTATCCTAATGGCGTGACGAAGCATGGTGCTGTATTCAACACTGATGGTCAACCGATCGGCCTAGTTAAAGACAGGGAATATTTTGCTACTCATCGACTTTCTGCCCAAGAGAAGGTAACTAACCAAGGCGTTCCCACTCAGTTTTGTCAAGCCAGTTCACTCGCTTCACACCATCATGGGGAATTCGAATTATTTGTCCCATATTTTCTATGTAATTAGTATTTCGATGTTTACTTGTAGCTGTGTGGCTTAGTAGGTGTTAGAATTGATTAGAGATGTGGAAACTTGAAACAAGGAGTTAGTTGGACATCTAGAGGCTTTGCTTTGCTTTGCTTTTCTTTTCTTTTCTTTTTTTTGATCATAAAAGTAAAATGAAGTTCCTGTGGAGAGAATAAAAAGAAAATATAGATGCTACGTTTAGATCGTAATAGAGACCTTCTATTAATAGAGTGATTTTGGGCTTGCGCTCTTTGTGACGCAAAGTTGAGGTTAGTGACCTTGTAAATTTAAGTGGCCTTCTGTATTGAGTAAGTTGAAGACCACTTTCAGCAGTAAATTCGGCTTCATCCACAAGAATCTGAGGCACTCGTCAACAAATTGTAGTTTGAACGATTAACACATTCCCGTCGCAAGCATTACTTTTCAAGTTTATAACTATCGAGATATTAATTACTTGCACAATACATATTGATGCGTGCTTTATTTCTTCACTGGTCCTTTCTCAATCGACTTTGCATCTTTACATTGAGGACCCTTGCTTTTATTGTACTCTACATTACATCTTTTGAGCACCTGACCTTTACGTGGTGCAGAAAGGCAGATATAGGCATAAAGTGAATTGTGGTTCTTTCAATATTGTTCTTCTTTCTCTGTGCTGCACTCACGTACATAATCTGAATACAAGTTCATCCACTGGAATGCAACTTTACTTGCCGCAAAATGTAGTTGCTTGAAGCCAGAATGTTTACCTGTCAATAATGGAGATGAATACTTCCATTAGTATAGCTTGAGCAATATACCAAGTGTGTTTTTCCAGGAACATCGAGATGCAATCATGAAAAAGGCCTTGACTAACTTGAATGATATGAGAGAGTTCAATGGTGAGACGTTTTCTGATTCAATGAGGCTCAACCCTGTTCAACGTTATTTGGCTCCACCAGTCTCTCCTGCTCCAGTTGGTCTGGAAGCTCCTCCAGCAAATGTGAGCTCCACTGCTGAAGGTACACGATACTGTCTCTCCCTTTAAGCACATACAAAGATGTGGCCTGTGAAATTACAATGAAAATTGGAATTTCCACTTGATTGTTGAGCCTTAATAAATAAAAACATTTTGTACCTGATCCTATATTTGGGTTCCACATACGTTTGTTTGTCCGGCAGTGATTGTTGCAAATGAGCCTCATTCAATGCAATCTATCCATTTGGCCAATATATGTATACATGTATGTATGCATGTATGTTTTCTGCCCAAGCTATTGAAAAGCAACTAAAAAATTAGTTGGTAACGGGTGCCTTTTTTGAGTGGGGGATTGGGGGAGGGGGAGGGGGAGGGTGAGGGGGAGGGTGAGGTTAGATACTAATGAACACCTTCACTTAGGTGATACTACGTGGATATTGACAAGATAATGCTATCACTAGATAGATATGAATAAATGTAATGAGCACACGGCAACTTGTTTATATGTGCATTTTTATCAAGTGGCGATTGCACTCGTTTTAGAAAGGGCCTTGTCAATTGAAGCATGTAAAGATTACAAAGATCAGGGGCAAAAAAATTAAAGAGATGTGCAGGGTCAGGAGAAAAAAAAACTAGCAGCACTTTCCATGATATCCGAATAGTTCGTAGATCTGTGCTTACATCAGCCTATGTTTATGAACCATATTGATGTTTTAGTTCTTTCTCCAGGACTTAATGGTGCAATGGCTTTGGTATTGCCAGTTCAGTCACAAAATACCAATTCTGGAACCTCCATGAAGATTTTAGTTGATGAAAATTTCTTTCTTGCTGCACATCAGCTCATGTCTGCAGACCGTTCAAATGTTCAAATTCCTCCAGGATATCATGATAGTACTACTGCCGGATTGCCAACACAGCCCCATGGTCTCAATTTACAGAATTCCATGCATAGCCAAATGATTGGTTCTTCGAGCGGAATGGACTATACAGGATATGATGATGTTCTTCCTGAAGGCAATCATGTGAGAGAAAACAACACACCATGTAATGACCCGTTCTCTCGGACACTCGCTCCTCCCGAAGGCAATTACGTGATGGAAGATATCCAATGTTGGAAGCAATTGTTGGCTGATATCCCATTACTTGATAATGGTTATGTTGGAGAAAACAACACACCATGTAATGACCCGTTCTCTAGGACACTCGCTCCTCCTGAAGGCAATGACGTGATGGAAGATATCCAATCAAGTCATTCAGATGATAGTTGGAAGCAATTGTTGGCTGATAACCCATCATTTGATAATGGTTATGTTGGAGGTACCGGCAGAGGTGTTATTGGCTGGCTCAAGATAAAAGCAGTGTTGCAGTGGGGGTACTTCATCAGGAAGACACGTGTCAGACTTGTGGAGTTGGACCAACCACCGATCCAAGTCCAGGCTTGTTCGTAGTTCTTATGTCGCTTTAGGGAAAGATGATTCTCCGTTTACTTCTGATAGAACTGATGGTAATTTTTTCTTAAATGGTGGTAATATTTCATTGATTCTATATATTCATCTGTATATAGAACATCTATGTCGAACGCCTTCTTAAGCGACTAATTGTTTCATCATAGTGTCTCTCTACCTCAATTCTTTCCACATCTTTCTTCAGAAAAGTTCTCTTATATATCACATGTAAGGAACGCAAGGTTATATCATTCAAAGGGTGTACTTGGATTCTGCGCTTATTATGCATTAGATCTGCAACCAAATCCAAGGAGTGCCATGTAATAAGTCCTGCCTACTGCTGCTCTCCAGTGGCAATGCAGCTCTTTTCTGGAACGCATACACTGTCAAGCTTTGATGCTAAGTTCCCTCGTACCCATTTTCCCGGCCTTCTCTTCTTGTTTTCTCGGTCCTCAAATGTTTTTACTATAACGAGCTTTTAGGCAAAGCAGCTCAGGGTTAGTTTAATTTAATGTTGGTTCTGCACTGGAATTGTAACCTTATAAAATAGGATTAAGTATTGAGATCTTTCGTCTTTAGTGTGTCATTCCACAATTCCTCCAGTTCCTGAACTATTTAAACAACTGAATATTCATGCATGTTTATACATCATTAAATTTATTGGCTAAGTGATATTCTTGGTTAAGAAAACGCAAGTCCATTGAAAATATTGTAGACATAATCTCATAATCCTAAACCTACCATTTATTTGCAGATTCCGAAGCTCTAGGACTGGAATATGATCAATGTCCTTTAAAACCACCTTGAAACTATATATCTAGCAGCTAGTCATGTTGATTATATTGATCCCAGAGGGCAGCCCTTCCACGCAAGAAGGTTTTTTGTGCATCGGATTGGATGCATCACTTAATGGTGACGTGAAGAAGCAAGTCAAATTTAGGTGGGTGAGAGATTTCAGCACTCCATTGCAAAGTTCGATAGTCGATTACACCGAGTGAACCACTCAACCCAAAGTATAAATAATCTACACCGAGCAATTGGTTCTCTTATATATGAAAGTTAATGTTTATAACAGATGAAGCATGAGATTGGGACTGTCGAATGGGTCTCGAATCTTGCAGCAATACCACGGAGACGATTGCCACCACATTGAAGCCATGGCTCTAATTAATAGACAAATAGTTACCTACTCCAATTTTCTCTTCAACAAATGCCCACCTAGCAGAAAAGGCACATGGGAGGTATAAATTAAGACTCCAAGGACGGAGCCGAAAAGCTTCAGTCACAAAAGCCAAAATGCATTGCTTCTCACACCGATGTCTGCAGCTTCGGAGAGCAGAGGTCCACCCACAGGAGCAACACGAGCATAACCACCACAAAATCTTGAACAGACAGTCATTCTGAATCAGAGATTTCATCTTCATCCTCGTCCAGTATGTAGACCAGGGCCCGTTTTCTTGCAGCTAAAACACAAGCCACACCTCTACTTGCTGTCGCCATAAAAACGTTAACTTGATTTCAGTCCAACGTTTCTTGAATATATGGCCATGACTAACGTGATGTTTAGATACCTTTGTTGGGTAAAAGCAAAAGTACAACACGTGCATTATGCTAAAACACAGGCGGGGAAGCAAACCTTGCTGCCCAGGGAGGCTATGGTATGCATGTAAACTATGAATGCTCTACAGTATCTTGCTACACTAGATATCATGATAGTATCTATCATAATGAACATGTACAGGTTCTCAGTCAGTAACTAGACCGCAGTGAACCTACCATAAGAAGAATATTCTCTGTACTTGTGTGGCCTCTAAAGATTCACCTTTTTTGCACTTTGACCTCTCAATTGATTTAAATTTAGGGGAAAACCTGATACATTAGTATATTACTTCTTCAACTGAAAAAATATTCTTCTTTGGAGCATAAGTTTGCACTTCTTCAAACTGTGGGAACAAACATGAAGTGGTCCATTAAAGAGACATATTGTACTTAAGCCAGTCATAACCAGTCATATTTAAACTTATGAGTAGGCTGTTAAGTGAAAGTGTAGTAAGGAGCATGGACAGAATTTATTCAGTCCACTACCTAGTCAACAAGATGGAATTGTTGCAAACACTCGCAAGTTTACCAAGCATACACAAGGGAAATAGTATGGGCAACAACAAGTTTCCAAACATCCAAAAATGCAGATGGACATGGTAAGAAGCTCAAGGAAAAAAAATTCAGGACTATAAAATTGATGGCATGACAATGGTTTAATCCTTAGCTCAGTTGTATGGTGGTGTCAAAAATTCTTACCACTAATTGAGAAGGGAGGAACAACAGTATGGGGAATGATGCGAATCTTCTCATTCTCCACATCTAGGTGTAATATAGAGCCCTACATGCATAGTTTCACTGTGTTAATGTTTCAGGAGTGAGAATAAGATAACCAAGCAAAAAATGTTCTCACAAAATAGAAGCAAAAATGGCACTTCTTACCTATTAGGGACATTCTGACCAAAAAAATAAAAAATCAATTAGGGACACCACATGCCTACTTTTTAACCAACATACATGTAGAAGGCTTTAACTGCCAAGATAAGTTGGAACTTTTGCAGTTATAGTAAGGCAGAAAGTAAAACACCCTTCAGAGTTCCCAAGCGTGAAATAGCATGTCCATGCACATAGGAGGAAAAACTAAGCTGCTGCTTCTCATGCTGATGAGGAAAGCATACAAATAAAAGATAGGAAGAATAAAATTCCTAGTGTTTTTGAAACTGGACAAGTGGTTCAACCGGTCAAACTGGTAGAACTGTGTTCTACCAGTTTAATGGGTTTAACATATTGCATGTGATGTCATCTGATAGAATACTCCACATCTATTAGATTACATGTGTTCAGCTTAATAGATGCCTGGCTGAGTCGGCAGAGCCTCATTGAGCACAAATGACAGCATTCAAGTTCTCAAGAACATCATTTAATTTTCTAATAGATTAAACCAATAAGGTCAATGAATAATAATGCACCACCAAATTGAAGCAAGAAGACACTGGAGTGAATGGTTGGTACGCTTGGTAGTTACAAGAGGTTGGAGTTCCAAACCCAACCCAACTCCATCACTCTTCCTTTAAACATTTTGAATGCCCAGAACTGGTCCAAACTAGTTGACAGGATTGTGGGTCAACAGTTGACAGTTACGCCTGATAACAATAGGGTCAATACCACCAGTTCTTGACCACTACTGTTTCTGCTGTGAAACCAGACTGGACAGGTCTGGTTCCTGATCCAACCAGAGCCGGTTCTTAAAACACTGAAAAGAACAGGAGTCAACTGAAAAGCAATTTTCTTTTTGCCATCAATGTTTTAAATAGTGAACTGACGCGTATCAGAACAAACAGCGTCCTATACGTATCACGAGTATGAAATCAATATGCAATCTTAGGATCCAAGAGTTACCTTTAATTGGTACAACTCCCAGTTATTTGCCCGAGTGGTTCCTGAAATGTGCACAAATGGAAGGTCACTGGCCTGCAAGATCATCATCCAGGCATCTCCCAAATTTTCACCAGTATCATTCATCTTATTTAGCAACATAACAATTTGATGATCCTGTTTCAAAATAAAATATATTAGTCAAATCCACAAATTCTTAAAGCAATATATGCCAGGCTTTTACCTTATATAGAGCCAAATCCACACAATGGTAACCAGAAGGGATGCACAACAAGATTGCTTCCAAAGGTTTTCCCTGCTTCACATTACTTGAATCATTCATAGATCCCCTCACTACAGCTATACAGTTTGTAACATCTAAAAAAGACTCGTCAGGTAATTGGAAGGAAATAAAGTCTGTAAACCCAATTTCATGAGTCAGATTAGATGAAGCAAATTCAGAGGCATCCTGCAAAGCCATATGAAGAAACGAATAGCATGAAAAAGCAGTTGTACTCTGCCCATGCAGATCTCCGGATAAAATTGTAGATTCAGATTAAGGGTAAATACCTCATAGGAGGACAGTGAAATTGGAATGTATCAGGTGGATGCTGAAACTGATGTAAGACGGAATAGAGGCAATAAATTGTTACAACTTATCTTTTTTGAAATGGTAGAAAAAGGCATCTGGGCAGCTTCCTTGAAACTGTAAAAATTTAAATTTATTCCTAATCAGTAAACATGAGATACGGCATTATCACACACAATAATCATAAACTAATCAGAAAGCCCAATCCAATAAGATCACCCAGCTTATGTTTCCATGTACATTGTCAAGTAATCAACCTGAGATTGAATACGAAACACTAGATTATTAGGTAGAGGGTAAGTAAAAAACCATTGTTGAGTACAACCTTCAGAAGACAACCCCCACCCCCGAGGGTTTCCTTTTTTTCCTTCTCTCATTATAGTCTCAAGGTTCTGGCCACTCAGACAAGGAAATATAAAATATAGCTACAATTTTATTGTAACAGGAATTTGGATAGAAAGATCTACTGACAAATGACATTATCAAGATACCTGAATTAGCCAAATGAGAAATGAATATTTCAGCTCAATTAAATGATGAGTTCGGTGAAACCAAAGCACAAGGTTTTAAGTGAAGGATTGCAATGTTTACGTAAACCATTTTGGAGCCGGACCATCATACTCAAACCTCTGTTATGCATACAAAGAGATCGAGAATTTCATATTCGGTACACTTGTCAGCAATGAGGACCAGACTTGGAGGAGGGTAAAAATCAATCACTTCAAATGACAGATGACAGCAACGATTTATCCCAGCGTTCATATATTCCCCACTGAGGTAGCATGCGGAAAAACACTAGTGAATGGAAAATCTAGATATAGCATAAATACAAAGAATCGACAATGAAAGAGCAACAAGACACATTCAAGTAAGAACTTCCATGCATGAACAAGATTCTATTAAATTTCATTCAATTCTTTTGCTGATACCTGTGTTCCATCTGTTGAAACTCCTTTGCAAGTGTCCTTCGCAAATATTTGCTGTCCCCAAATCCTCCAAATTGCACTAATTCTTTGACTCTCTTCATAGTTTCTCTGAAACAATAATGTGTAAAACATCCTATTGACCTGACATCAAACATCAAGGCAGACAAGCGCATGAAACTACATTTGATTTTCAAAAGACTTTCCAGTCCAATGAGAAACGACAATCAACCCATCAATTTCAATCCTCGTTACCCTGTCATTAGCAACATATGCTGGACCAAGAATGACCACAGTCAAAGCCCAACAAAGCACCCTAACTTGAGTCAACCTCATCTCTTGTGCTCTTAGAAGTATTTAGGAGGACGGTAGCAAGATGACTTAAAATGAAGAACTAACCCTCAAACCAGGGGTCATTTACAATTTCGATATTCTGAATTTAGCAACTAATTTGGTCGCATTGCAAAAAGGCATGAGTGAGCCACTAGAGTGCATGAAAAGAATACTAGGCTTGACAGGATACCGCCCTGACATTTAAAGCGTGACCAAGGTCCATTACGCCATGATATTTTAATCCTCTGGCACACAAATGGATAGCACAACCTAGTGAAGGGCCACCAAAGTTTGCTGCTAGAGTACATGAAGGCAATACTAAGCTGTCGACACTTCACAGTATCCAAGCCATTGCCTCACCAAATTTCAGATACAACGAATGAAGAGATGGCCCACACTTGGAATTAGAAGGTTATGTCAAATTATGAATCCAGTCATCATGTCTGAATGATACATATGATTCCATAACTAGGGCCAGGCAATAACATTTTCTTATTAGATGAATGAAATTCATTAAGAACACCAAGTAGGAGCCGAACTTCAGATGATGCACAAGAGAAGAAATTTATTAATTCAATGGGTAGCCATTCTATCAAAAATAATGACATGTCACATCTCAGCCCAAGTAAAGTTAATGTCGACTGAAATGAGGGAAAATAATTAACTTTCAGGGAGTATACAAGCCATTTCTACTGGAAGCTCTGTGTATGGCAATGCCAAACAGTCCACTTGGTGACTCCATCAGGTAAGAACACATATTAACTAAAGATTCAGGGGTTCTGTGTGCCATATTGTAAATGACTTAGAATTAGGAACTGGACAAGTTGGAGGAAATCACTTACAAATCAATGTCAATTTCTTCATCAGCCTCGGATAGATCCAGAAGCTGCATAACAGGATCTTGATCATACAGAAACTTCAAGAACACGACAACAAGTTCACTGTCGAAATTCATAAGAGTAAATAGGGATTCACCATAAGGACTGAACCTGATGGACAAAAGTTAGACAAACCTATTGTATGTTAAAAGTTGATCACTTGGCTCTGACATAAGTTGCTTTATACATTTCAGAAGCCAGCTGAAGAAATTTGCAAACTGAAAGAGACACAAAACCAAAACCAAAACCAAAAGCTTCAGCAACATGCACATTATCAACCAATAAAAAATGCTTACACCGCTGGCTCAAGAATTTAGGATCCTACCAATATTCAGAGCTTGTCTAGATTTCAGTAGACACACTGGCAATATTTTCATTTTAAAACAAGAAAGAATGGATGTCTCCAGCGTAGCATGTGCGAAATTGAAAAGGTATCGACAAACCCTAAGTTGTCAAGGTGCCGTAAGCAAAGATAAAAAAAGTCATGCAATTTCTCTTTGGTCCTTCAAATACACGATGATATATATCAACAAATAACAATGTGATATTGTCAGTATTTCATCATGATCTTAAAAGGTGCGAGATGAAACTTTGTTAAACAGGTTCAAGTCATGTGCAAATGCCCAGCTAACAATATCTTCCTCAAATTCTCAACGAAAACGCTTGTATTTCAAATATTAAATGTTATTCGGCTTAGAATAATATGTCATTCTGAGCACACAAGATCTTGTGTCTTATATCCACAAGTAGTTCAACTCCATGTTTAAAATTTAGGAATTTAGCATGACTAAAGATATGCACGATGAGAGACAGGCAAGATTTTGGAAAAGAGTAGCAAACAGAAGGTATCAAGAAACGTAGAGAAATCATAACAAAGATTGTAACAGGCTACCTGCTGCACAACAGATGAGAGCACCCTTATGAATCGCTCAACCTGTACAAGCAGCATTCCAGCCTTTTCTACTGCATTGTCCACCAGTGTCTCATCCAAACCAATAACCAGGTAACAAGAGTGCCATCTTGAAAGACCCCTGAGCTCACCCATTCTAAAGCCAATAATTTCTACAGCAGGCTGATTCTCTCTCTCTCTCTCTCTCTCTCTCTCTCTCTCTCTCTCTCTCTCTCTCTCTCTGCTCTCTGCTGCGCTTTTTCAGTAACCAGACATTCTCTTGCTTCTCGTTGAGCTCCAGAAAGGAGAAGGGAAAGGCCATGTGGAAGCCAAAGAGAGCTTTGCCTCCCTCTTCTTCTTCAGGTCAACCAAGTCAACCCAAGAGGCCATGCTTGCCTCCAATCGAGTAAGCTCGCTCTTCCCTCTTAACGTTTCAATGCTTGATTCGTTGTTTGATGATCTTGCGTTAGTTTTAGCTGTACTTGAGGGAGATTCAATGAAGGGGTCTTGAGTTGAAGATTCTTGACATGAGAGACATGGTGAAAGCCCGCCATCGATAAGCTTTTGCCTCATGACCATTCAAAATCACTTTCGTTCAGTTCTTTATTTATGGGTTTGTGCTGTTGTTTTAATGCGAAGTACTAATGACCTCGGATGTCATCGTCCCAAATCTGTTTTGTGAATTTATGTTGGCCAATTGCAGTACTTCCTCCTTATTTGAGCTGAATTCTGTTAAAATCATTTATCTAGCAAGTGAGCTCTTATCGTTACCAGGTTAATTTGCTATCCTGTCATCTAAATATCCTATCTCGCTTGTACTTTTGTGCTGATGTTCATGCAGTCAAGCATGGAACGGGTCCGAAATGAATCCTGTGCCGAGTTGCTGTTTGACTTGCTGTTTGACAAAGGAGGATCTGCGGAGTATGGTAAGATGAGTGAAGTAGCCAAGTTGGACATGCAAAGTACAGCCCTTATTATATTTCAATTCCTGTTCCTTCGATTAGAAGTGGTTAGATGCATTTCTGACATTCCGGCCAGTTTCTGGACAGTAATCCGCGTGAGAAATTGCCAAGAGATGTATAGAGAATTATTGCTTGAGTGGTAAAAATGACCTGCTGAATGTTCTAGGATTTTCCTGGGAAGCAATTGCACTAAACACATGCTTTAGGCTTTTCATGTTGTGTTGGGCAGTATGGTTCACAAAAAGATACAAATTTTCGATGAAGTGCCCTGGACATAACTGTCGCCTTGAATCCTGGAAAATGTGGTCAATGACCCTTTGAACGTAGGAGGAGGAAAATGAAGATACCTGTGATGTGAAACTTGAATGTGATGATTACGTGACAGATGGCTCTTGCTTATGTAATTATTTGCTTTTGCTTTCTTTGCTGGACAGTTACAAGAAGAGCTGGAGAGTGCTAAATCTGACTGGGCCGAATATTTTCGAAGATGATTATATTTCATTTGGTTTGTTGGCAGTATCATATCTGCATGAACTGATTTCTGCAGGAGAATTTCCATGTCTATTGTCTCATCAAAGTATTAATGCCCTAAATCCAAATTTCTGTTCGGCAAAGTGTAATACCTGTGCATACCTTTTTTCTGTAAATCACTGACAGGACGGTGCATTTGGAGATAGCAGCTAATCAACATTATTTGCTTCTGTTATCAAAGTACTGGATAAATTTGTATTCCAGTTTTATGTTGACTTTTTATGTCGAGTTAGATTAAGGAACACATTTGATGAGTCTGGCATTTATGGTTTATACAGTAATTAGATCTGACATTCATTTGTACAAGTAACTTAAATGTCAAGGGTTATCTGTCTTTTTGTTACGAATAAGTCCACAAGACAGCAGTTGTTCATGGTATCAATTTTTATGGTGTAGTTGCATCTGGAATGCTCTCAAAGATATAGTGCCACAGATGCGCTCAGAGAATGATTTTCAGAGATTGGTAAGATAAACAAGTTTATAAGATTTCTACTTTTTCACAGACATATCTTCATCAACACTTAAGGTATGAGTTGTTTCTCTGCATGTCATGAAGTGATAGAATGAACTTACTAATCGCTTCATTCCGACAGTTTTAACAGCATTCATCGAGCACAAACTTCACACGATCTCCTTTGTCTATAAGTAAATATTCATTTTGTTGTGCAACCTGTGGAAAGAAAAACATGGGAAGGCCTAATTCCATACAAGTCTGTTACAGCATAATGTCCCACATGGGCAGACAAAATTGAGGTGCCAAACCTTCTTCTCAATGTGAACTCTTGGGGAAGATCAACCTGTTATCCATAGAGTAACTTATATCCGTTGAGTGAGGACCTTCCACTCAGTACTGTCAGCTTACTAGGGCCAACTTGCATCCCTGCTCGACGGGAAGAACAGGAGATCCTTTTGAACAACTTGTTATAATAGGAAAGCCTTATATCTTGACACAGGAGATCCTTCTGTGCAACCTATTACGACTCACTAGCCAGGTTCTAAACCCATGTTTTGTCATATTAGGCATAAACCATACAAGCCTAAGCCAAGTCACTTTGTTCCCCCATGTCCTCACTAGCTTCGAACTCTCCTTTATAGAGAAAGAGCCCCTAGATGATCCAGTAAATACCACACTGTCTATAGAGCCAAAGTTTGGAGCAATCAACCCACACAAAGCCATCTGAGTTTCAAGCAGATCATCAGACCTTGCTGGAGGCCATCTCCATTCATTCTCCTCAATAACAGTTTCAACTGTGGCTTTATCACCTAAAGCTAAATCATAACCATTCTAAAGAACATGAAAAAATTTTCATGGACATGGAATGGAAGGGGAAAATGAAAATGCTTAGGATTGATCATATGAGTTTTATAGACAACTGCTGTTCGGTAAAAGATAGTGAATTCAAATATGCATAAAGAACTTAGCTCAATAAGGTGTTTGATAAGTTGTTTTTAGGAAAGAGCCACAGCATAGGTTTTCCAACTCCTTTTGATGGAATGGATTGGTTTTGTATCCCTCCTGCTTCATTTTTTGGATGTCTCCAACTTTGGCAATTCTGCTGTTGGTGGTTTTGAACAGATGGAAGCAGTGGATTTTGGAAACATTCATTCTCCCCAGCGTGCAAGGTATGGATGCACTTCCCTCGTGATGCTGTTGAGAAAGGCTTTCTGTGTAGTGTTGACAGGTTATGCATTGTTGATGTTTTGGGGAATAATGGTCCGACCTACCACTACCACCCCAAGCAGGCAGTCTGAGCTCTCAGTGAGTGTCATGCCACAATGACTCGGTTGTGCACCAAAGTGTCAATGCTCAATTTAGAACATAATCCTTGTAGCTTGCCAGTGGAACATTTTATTTTATTTTACTTCATTTTTTTAAATTGTGCATTATTAAACAAATAAAACGACGGGTCTATTTATCCTTGTAGTTTCGTCGGCAGTAAGACCTGTCCAAGTGGGATGTTGGGTATTTTGTCTCTCTTTGTCGTTACTTTTCCAATTTTCCGTTTTTATACACATTCCTATTTCTGATGGTTGGTTTCTAGAGAGAATGCAGGGCTAATGCTAATTCTACGGGAGAGAATGACGTGAGAGACTTACGGCTTCAAATTCGAACCAAACTGTCAGATTCCCTATTTACTGGACAGAAACTAGAAGGAGTGGGGGGTGCTCACATTTCCGTTGCCTTGATCAATTCAAATACAGGGGATGTAGTTAGATCAGGCCTGGAATCCTCCATTAAGTTGGACGTCGTCGCGCTCGAAGGTGACTTCAACAAAGACGATGAGGATAATTGGACCCAAGAAGAGTTTGAGAGCCACGTGGTTAAACAACGTGAAGGAAAGAGGCCGCTTTTGGCTGGAGATCTCGTAGTGAAGCTCAAGGAAGGTGTTGGGGAGATCGGAGAACTGATATTTACTGACAATTCCAGTTGGAATAGGAGTAAAAGATTCAGGATAGGGCTTAAGGTGGCAACGGGTTGTTGTGGGAACACACGAATCCGAGAAGCAAAAGCAGACGCCTTCCAAGTCAAGGAACATAGAGGGCAAGGTAGGTCCTTCATAGTCTTTCTACAGTATATAAACCTTATGCTTTATGACTAAACATAAACATGATTTTGGACATCCTGAGTCTTCAATTTTTTAATTTAGAGCTTCATTTCGTGTGGACCTTTACAACTCGAAAGAAAATTCTGATAAACAAGAAGCAATCGGTTTGATTGTTATTAGTAAATGTCGACACTTTAAATCAGTTTCAGGGAGAGATTGCAAGACTGTTAGAAGTTTTCTTCTACAAGTTAATCTAATAGTGCCTGGGACTTATTGTATATGTGCTCTTCATTTTACAGCATACATGAAACATCATCCACCCGCATCTGACGATGAGGTTTGGAGGTTGGAGAACGTTGCCAAAGGTGGGATATCTCACCAAAATCTGAGTGATGCTGGAATATATAAAGTGGAAGACTTTCTACTGCAACTGTTCACGGACCCCAAGAAACTGAGAGAGGTAAGCACTTAGTTAATGATTCCCAATTAGGGCTTGATTGACTGCCAAGAATGTAAGCCCTGTGTGTTCACTCATTATAGATTCTTGGAAAGAGCATAGCAGAGAAGAAGTGGGATAGCCTGATACGCCATGCAAAGACTTGCAAAACAAAGTGGAAACTTTACTTGGACTATCCTGATGGCGTGACGAAGCATGGTGTTGTATTCAACACTGATGGTCAACCAATCGGCCTAGTCAAAGACAGGGAATATTTTGCTACTCCTCGACTTTCTGCCCAAGAGAAGGTAAGTAACCAAGGTGTTCCCACTCAGTTTTGTCAAGCCAGTTCACTCGCTTCACACCATCACGGGGAATTTGAATAATTTGGCCCATATTTTCTATGTAATCACTATTTTGATGTTTACCTGTAGCTGTGGCTTAGTATGTGTTAGAATTGATTAGAGATATGGAAACTTGAAACAAGGAGTTGGTCATCTAGAGGCTTTGCTTTTCTTTTCTTTTCTTCTCTTTTCTTTTCTGATCATAAAAGTAAAATGAAGTTCCTGTGGAGAGAATAAAAAGAAAATATAGATGCTACGTTTAGATCATAATAGAGACCTTCTATTAATAGAGAGATTTTGGGGTTGCGCTCTTTGTGAAACAAAGTTGAGGTTAGTGACCTTGTAAATTTAAGTGGCCTTCTGCATTGAGTAAGTTGAAGACCACTTTCAGCAGTTAATTCGGTTTCGTCCATGAGAATCTGAGGCACTCATCAGCAAATTGTAGTTTGAATGATTAACACATTCCCGTCACAACCATTACTTTCCAAGTTTATAACTATCGAGATCTTAATTACTTGCACAATACATATTGATGCGTGCTTTATTTCTTCACTGGTCCTTTCTCGATCAACTTTGCATCTTTACATTGAGAACCCTTGCCTTGATTGTACTCTGCATTACATGTTTTAAACACCTGACTTTAGGTGGTAGAGAAATGGGCAGATATTGGCATAAAGTGAATTGTGGTTCTTTCAATATTGTTCTTCTTCCTCTGTGCTGCACTCACGTACTAATCTGAATACAAGTTCATCCATTGGAATGCAACTTTACTTGCCGAAAAAAGTAGTTGCTTGAAGCCAGAATGTTTACCTGTCAATAGTGGAGATAAATACTTCCATTAGTCCTGCTTGAGCAATTTACAAGTGTGTTTCTCCCAGGAACTTGGAGATGCAATCGTGAAAAAGGCCTTGGCTAACTGGAACGATGTGAGAGAGTTCAGTGGCGAGACGTTTTCTGATTCAATGCGGAACAATAGCTCAAGCTCATTTTCATCTCAAGTCTCTGGTGGACAAACTGAAAATCTCGACCATGTTCAACGTTATTTGGCTCCACCAGACTTTGCTGCTCCAGTTGGTCCGGTTGCTTCTCAGGCAAATGTGAGCTCCACTGCTGAAGGTACGTGCTCTATAAAACAAAACTGTCTCTCCCTTTAAGCACATACAAAGATGTGGCCTGTGAAATTACAATGAAAATAGGACTTTCCACTTGATTGTTGAGCTTTAATATATAAAAGCATTGTGTACCCGATCCTTATGATTTTGGGTTCCAAATCATATAGAGACGTTTGTTTGTCCAGCTGTGATTGTTGCAACATGAGCCTCATTCTATGCAATCTATCCATTTGGCCAAAATATGTATACATGTATGTATGCATGTATGTGTTCTGTCGGAGCAATTGAAAAGCAACTAAAAAATTAGTTGGTAACATGTGTCTTTTTTGAGAGGGGGATTGGGGGAGGGGGAGGGTGGATACTCGCGAACACCTTCAATTAGGTGATACTAAGTGGATATTGACAAGATATTGTTATCACTAGGTAGATATGAATAGATGCAATGGTGCCACAACGTGTTTAGATTTGCATTTTTAGCAAATTTTAGAAAGGGCCTTGTCAATTGAAGCACATAAAGATTACAAAGATCAGGGGCAAGAAAAATTAAAGAGATGTGCAGCGTAAGAGAAAAAAAAATAGCAGCACTTTCCATGATATCAGAATAGTACAAGCTCATAACCAATCATTGCAAGAATTTTTGTAAGCTCGTAGACCAGTGCTTACGTCGGCCTATGTTTATGAACCACATTAATGTCTAAGTTCTTTCTCCAGGACTTAATGCAATGGCTTTGGCGTTGCCAGTTCAGCCACAAAATACCAATTCTGGAAACTCCATGAAGATTTCAGTTGATGAAAATTTTCGTCCTGCTGCATATCAGATCATGTCTGCAGACCGCTCGAATGTTCAGATTCCTCCAGGATATCATGGTAGTACTACTGCTGGATTGCCAACACGGCCCCATGGTATCGATTTACCAAATGCCATGAATAGCCAAGTGATCAATTCTTTGAGCCAAATGGTCTATACAGGATATGATCATGTTCTTCCCTCTGAACCATCCTATGCCTTAACTTCAAGCTTCCAATCTAGTAGGACACTTGCTCTTCCTGAAGGCAATCACAAGACGGAAAATATCCAATCAATTGATTCAGATGATAATTGGTTGCAATGGTTGGCTGATGACCCATTATTTGATAATGGTTATGTTAGAGGTACCGGCAGAGGTGTTATTGGCTGGCTTAAGATAAAGGCAGTGTTCAAGTGGGGGTGCTTCATCAGGAAGAGAGGTGGCAGACTTGTGGAGTTAGACCAACCACTGATCGAAGTCCAGGCTTGTTCATAGTTCTTATGCCGCTTTAGGGAAAGATGATTCTCTGTTTACTTCTGATAGAATTGATGGTATTTTTTTTTTCTTAAACGGTGGTTATATTTCATTGATTCTATAGATTCACCTGTATATAGAATATCTATGTCGAACGCCTTCTTAAGCGACTGATTGTTTCATCATAAAGTGTCTCTAACTCAATTCTTTCAACATCTTTCTTTAGAAAAGTTCTCTGGTATATCACATGTAACGAACGCAAGGTTATATCATTCGAATGGTGTACTTGGATTCTACACTTATTATGCATCAGATTTGCGATCAAATCCAAGGAGTCCCATGTAATAAGTCCTGCCTACTGCTGCTATCCAGTGGCAATGCAGCTCTTTTCCGGAACGCATACACAGTCAAGCTTTGATGCTAAGTTCCCTCGTGCCCATTTTCCCGGCCTCCTCTTCTTGTTTTCTCGGTCCTCAAATTTTTTTACTATAACGAGCTTTTAGGCAAAGCAGCTCAGGGTTAGTTTAATTTAATGTTGGTTCTGCACTGGAATTGTAACCTTATAAAATAGGATTAAGTATCGAGATCTTTCATCTTAAGTGTGTCATTCCACAATTCCTCCACTTCCTGAACTATTTAAACTGAATATTCCTGCATGTTTATACATCATTAAATTTATTGGCTAAGTGATATTCTTGGTTAAGAAAAGTCCATTGAAAATATTGTAGACATAATCTCATAATCCTAAACCTACCATTTATTTGCAGATTCCAAAGCTCTAGGACTGGAATATGATCAATGTCCTTTAAAACCACCTTGAAACTATATATCTAGCAGCTAGTCATGTTGATTATATTGATCCCAGAGGGCAGCCCTTCCACGCAAGAAGGTTTTTTGTGCATCGGATTGGATGCATCACTTAATGGTGACGTGTAGAAGCAAGTTAAATTTAGGTGAGATTTCAACACTCCATTGCAAAGTTCGATGGTCCATTACACTGAGTGAACCACTCAACCCAAAGTATAAATAATCTACACCAAGCAATTTGTTCTCTTATACATGAAAGTTATTGTTTATAACAGATGAAGCATAAGCTTGGTACTGTCGAATGGGTCTCAAATCTTGCAGCAATACCACGGAGACGATTGCCACCACATTGAAGCCATGGCTCTAATTAATAGACAAATAGTTACCTTTTACTCCAATTTTCTCTTCAACAAATGCCCACCTGGCAGAAAAGGCACATGGGAGGTATAAATTAAGACTCTCCAAGGACGGAGCCAAAAAGCTTCAGTCACAAAAGCCAAAATGCATTGCTTCTCACACCGATGTCTGCAGCTTCGGAGAGCAGAGGTCCACCCACAGGAGCAACACGAGCATAACCACCACAAAATCTTGAACAGACAGTCATTCTGAATCAGAGATTTCATCTTCATCCTCGCCCAGTATGTAGACCAGGGCCCGTTTTCTTGCAGCTAAAACACAAGCCACACCTCTACTTGCTGTCGCCATAAAAACGTTAACTTGATTTCAGTCCAACGTTTCTTGAATATATGGCCATGACTAACGTGATGTTTAGATACCTTTGTTGGGTAAAAGCAAAAGTACAACACGTGCATTATGCTAAAACACAGGCGGGGAAGCAAACCTTGCTGCCCAGGGAGGCTATGGTATGCATGTAAACTATGAATGCTCTACAGTATCTTGCTACACTAGATATCATGATAGTAACTATCATCATGAACATGTACAGGTTCTCAGTCAGTAACTAGACCGCAGTGAACCTACCATAAGAAGATTATTCTCTGTACTTGTGTGGTCTCTAAAGATTCACCTTTTTTGCACTTTGACCTCTCAATTGATTTAAATTTAGGGGAAAACCTGATACATTAGTATATTACTTCTTCAACTGAAAAAATATTCTTCTTTGGAGCATAAGTTTGCACTTCTTCAAACTGTGGGAACAAAAATGAAGTGGTCCATTAAAGAGACATATTGTACTTAAGCCAGTCATAACCAGTCATATTTAAACTTATGAGTAGGCTGTTAAGTGAAAATGTAGTAAGGAGCATGGACAGGATTTATTCAGTCCACTACCTAGTCAACAAGATGGAATTGTTGCAAACACTCGCAAGTTTATCAAGCATACACAAGGGAAATAGTATGGGCAACAATAAGTTTCCAAACATCCAAAAATGCAGATGGACATGGTAAGAAGCTCAAGGAAAAAAAATTCAGGACTATAAAATTGATGGCATGACAATGGTTTAATCCTTAGCTCAGTTGTATGATGGTGTCAAAAATTCTTACCACTAACTGAGAAGGGAGGAACAACAGTATGGGGAATGCTGCGAATCTTCTCATTCTCCACATCTAGGTGTAATATAGAGTCCTACATGCGTAGTTTCACTGTGTTAATGTTTCAGGAGTGAGAATAAGATAACCAAGCAAAAAATGATCTCACAAAATAGAAGCAAAAATGGCACTTCTTACCTATTAGGGACATTCTGACCAAAAACATAAAAAGCAATTAGGGACACCACATGCCTACTTTTTAACCAACATACATGTAGAAGGCTTTAACTGCCAAGACAAGTTGGAACTTTTGCAGTTATAGTAAGGCAGAAAGTAAAACACCCTTCAGAGTTCCCAAGCGTGAAATATAATGTCCATGCACATAGGAGGAAAAACTAAGCTGCTGTTTCTCATGCTGATGAGGAAAGCATATAAATAAAAGATAGGAAGAATAAAATTCCTAGTGTTTTTGAAACCGGACAAGTGGTTCAACCGGTCAAACTGGTAGAACTGTGTTCTACCAGTTTAATGGGTTTAACATATTGCATGTGATAGAATACTCCACATATATTAGATTACACGTGTTCAGATTAATAGATGCCTGGGTGAGTCGGCAGAGCCTCATTGAGCACAAATGACAGCATTCAAGTTCTCAAGAACATCATTTAATTTTCTAATAGATTAAACCAATAAGGTCAATGGATAATAATGCACCACCAAATTGAAGCAAGAAGACACTGGAGTGAATGGTTGGTACCCTTGGTAGTTACAAGAGGTTGGAGTTCCAAACCCCAACCCAACTCCAACACTCTTCCTTTAAACTTTTTGAATGCCCAGAACTGGTCCAAACTAGTTGACAGGATTGTGGGTCAACAGTTGACAGTTACACCTGATAACAATCGGGTCAATACCACCAGTTCTTGACCACTACTGTTTCTGCTGTGAAACCAGACTGGACAGGTCTGGTTCCTGATCCAACCAGAGCCGGTTCTTAAAACACTGAAAGAACAGGAGTCGACTGAAAAGCGATTTTCTTTTTGCCATCAATGTTTTAAATAGTGAACTGACGCGTATCAGAACAAACAGCGTCCTATACTTATCATGAGTACGAAATCAATATGCAAGCTTAGGATCCAAGAGTTACCTTTAATTGGTACAACTCCCAGTTATTTGCCCTAGTGGTTCCTGAAATGTGCACAAATGGAAGGTCACTGGCCTGCAAGATCATCATCCAGGCATCTCCCAAATTTTCACCAGTATCATTCATCTTATTTAGCAACATAACAATTTGATGGTCCTGTTTCAAAATAAAATATATTAGCCACATCCACAAATTCTTAAAGCAATATATGCCAGGCTTTTACCTTATATAGAGCCAAATCCACACAATGGTAACCAGAAGGGATGCACAACAAGATTGCTTCCAAAGGTCTTCCCTGCTTCACATTGCTTGAATCATTCATAGATCCCCTCACTACAGCTATACAGTTTGTAACATCTAAAAAAGACTCGTCAGGTAATTGGAAGGAAATATAGTCTGTAAACCCAACTTCATGAGTCAGATTAGATGAAGCAAATTCAGAGGCATCCTGCAAACCATATGAAGAAATGATTAGCATGAAAAAGCAGTTGTACTCTGCCCATGCAGATCTCCGGATAAAATTGTAGATTCAGATTAAGGGTAAATACCTCATAGGAGGACAGTGAAATTGGAATGTATCGGGTGGATGCTGAAACTGATGTAAGAGGGAATAGAGGCAATAAATTGTTACAACTTATCTTTTTTGAAATGGTAGAAAAAGGCATCTGGGCAGCTTCCTTGAAACTGTAAAAATTTAAATTTATTCCTAATCAGTAAACATGAGATATGGCATTATCACACACAATAATCATAAACTAATCAGAAAGCCCAATCCAATAAGATCACCCAGCTTAAGTTTCCATGTACATTGTCAAGTAATCAACCTGAGATTGAATACGAAACACTAGATTATTAGGTAGAGGGTAAGTAAAAAACCATTGTTGAGTACAACCTTCAGAAGACAACCCTCACCCCCGAAGGTTTCCTTTTTTTCCTTCTCTCATTATAGTCTCAAGGTTCTGGCCACTCATACAAGGAAATATAAAATATAGCTACAACTTTATTGTAACAGGAATTTGGATAGAAAGATCTACTGACAAATGACATTATCAAGATACCTGAATTAGCCAAATGAGAAATGAATATTTCAGCTCAATTAAACGATGAGTTGGGCGAAACCAAAGCACGAGGTTTTAAGTGAAGGATTGCAATGTTTACGTAAACTATTTTGGAGCCGGACCATCATACTCAAACCTCTGTTATGCATACAAAGAGATCGAGAATTTCATATTTGGTACACTTGTCAGCAATGAGGACCAGACTTGGAGGAGGGAAAAAATCAATCACTTCAAATGACAGATGACAGCAATGATTTATCCCAGAGTTCATATATTCCCCACTGAGGTAGTATGCGGAAAAACACTAGTGAATGGAAAATCTAGATATAGCATAAATATAAAGAATCGACAATGAAAGAGCAACAAGACACATTCAAGTAAGAACTTCCATGCATGAACAAGATTCTATTAAATTTCATTCAATTCTTTTGCTGATGCCTGTGTTCCATCTATTGAAACTCCTTCGCAAGTGTCCTTCGCAAATATTTGCTGTCCCCAAATCCTCCAAATTGTACTAATTCTTTGACTCTCTTCATTGTTTCTCTGAAACAAAAATGTGTAAAACATCTTATTGACCTGACATCAAACATCAAGGCAGACAAGCGCATGAAACTACATTTGATTTTCAAAAGACTTTCCAGTCCAATGAGAAACGACAATCAACCTGTCAATTTCAATCCTCGTTACCCTGTCATTAGCAACATATGCTGGACCAAGAATGACCACAGTCGAAGCCCAGCAAAGCACCCTAACTTGAGTCAACCTCATCTCTTGTGCTCTTAGAAGTATTTAGGAGGACGGTAGCAAGATGACTTAAAATGAAGAACTAACCCTCAAACCAGGAGTCATTTACAATTTCAATATTCTGAGTTTAGCAACTAATTTGGTCGCATTGCAAAAAGGCATGAATGGGCCACTAGAGTGCATGAAAAGAATATAGGCCTGACAGGATACCGCTCTGACATTTAAAGCATGACCAAGGTCCATTACGCCATGATATTTTAATCCTCTGGCACACAAATGGATAGCACAAGCGTGACCAAGGGCCACCAAAATTTGCTGCTAGAGTACATGAAGGCAATACTAAGCTGTCAACACTTCACAGTATTCAAGCCATTGCCTCACCATATTTCAGCTACAACGAATGAAGAGATGGCCCACACTTGGAATTAGAAGGTTATGTCAAATTATGAATCCAGTCATCATGTCTGAATGATACATATGATTCCATAACTAGGGCCAGGCAATAACATTTTCTTATTAGATGAATGAAATTCATTACGAACACCAAGTAGGAGCAAAACTTCAGATGATGCACAAGAGAAGAAATTTATTAATTCAATGGGTAGCCATTCTATCAAAAATAATGACATATCACATCTCAGCCCAAGTAAAGTTAATGTCGACTGAAATGAGGGAAAATAATTAACTTTCAGGGAGTATACAAGCCATTTCTACTGGAAGCTTTCTGTACATGGCAATGCCAAACAGTCCACTTGGTGACTCCATCAGGTATGAACACATATTAACTAAAGATTCAGGTGTTCTGTGTGCCATATTGTAAATGACTTAGAATTAGGAACTGGACAAGTTGGAGGAAATCACTTACAAATCAATGTCAATTTCTTCATCAGCCTCGTATAGATCCAGAAGCTGCATAACAGGATCTTGATCATACAGAAACTTCAAGAACACGACAACAAGTTCACTGTCGAAATTCATATGAGTAAATAGGTATTCACCATAAGGACTGAACCTAATGGACAAAAGTTAGACAAACCTATTGTATGTTAAAAGTTGATCACTTGGCTCTGACATAAGTTGCTTTATACATTTCAGAAGCCAGCTGAAGAAATTTGCAAACTGAAAGAGACACAAAACCAAAGCCAAAACCAAAAGCTTCAGCAACATGCACATTATCAACCAATAAAAAATGCTTACACCGATGGCTCAAGAATTTAGGATCCTACCAATATTCAGAGCTTGTCTAGATTTCAGTGGACACACTGGCAATATTTTCATTTTAAAACAAGAAAGAATGGATGTCTCCAGCGTAGCATGTGCGAAATTGAAAAGGTATCGACAAACCCTAAGTTGTCAAGGTGCCGTAAGCAAAGATAAAAAAGTCATGCAATTTCTCTTTGGTCCTTCAAATACACAATGATATATATCAACAAATAACGTGATATTGTCAGTATTTCATCATGATCTTAAAAGGTACGAGATGAAACTTTGTTAAACAGGTTCAAGTCATGTGCAAATGCCCAGCTAACAATATCTTCTTCAAAATCTCAACGAAAACGCTAGTATTTCAAATATTAAATGCTATTCAGCTTAGAATAATATGTCATTCTGAGCACACAAGATCTTGTGTCTTATATCCACAAGTAGTTCAACTCCATGTTTAAACTTTAGGAATTTAGTATGACTAAAGACATGCACGATGAGAGACGGGCAAGATTTTGGAAAAGAGTAGCAAACAGAAGGTATCAAGAAACGTAGAGAAATCATAACAAAGATTGTAACAGGCTACCTGCTGCACAACAGATGAGAGCACCCTTATGAATCGCTCAACCTGTACAAGCAGCATTCCAGCCTTTTCTACTGCATTGTCCACCAGTGTCTCATCCAAACCAATACCCAGGTAACGAGAGCGCCATCTTGAAAGACCCCTGAGCTCACCCATTGTAAAGCCAATAATTTCTACAGCAGGCTGCTAGGTAAATAACAATACGTCAATTAGTTAACCCCACAAGTCAAATATCCTCTCTAATCAAGGAAACTGACACACTCATGAGGGATAAAGATAGCAGCGAACATATAAGTTAAATGCTGAACAGCAATAGGAACCATCAATGTTAAAATTTTATGAAAGAAAATGTTTCACACAGCAAATAGCCATTACAAGCCATCCTTATCTTTCAACTGCAAACTGTGTTTGAATTACATGGCACACGCTAGATTTTTGGCAAATAAAACTTGTCTTGGAAAAATCATTAAGAAAATGAAGCCTAGTCTGCTATCCAATTCATGCAAGCAGGCTGGAAGTTTGGAATGTTCATGTGAAATGATCAAGTCCCAGAAAATGGAGCCTAATCTGCCATCCAATTCATGCAAGCAGGCTGGAAGTTTGGAATGTTCGTGTGAAATGATCAAATCCTGCCCAAAATGGCTGTGTGTGTGTGAAGGGGAAAAGAAGAGAGAGAAAGGGGGCGGGGGGGAAGAGAGAGGGGGAGGAGGGATGCCATTTATGTGATAGTTGTGGGTTATAAACACAAAGCTGAAAGGAATTGCTAATGTTTTTAAGGAGACAAAGGCCCAACCCTTGTGCTGTTAGCTTGGGCAAGGGTAACTTCTTTACAACATTCAAATATCAAACAACATCTCTATCCCATAGCTTACACTTTTTGATTAGTTAGCTTTGGTCCTACAAATTTTTACGTCGAATTAGAGTAGGAGGTTTTAGGTTTAAAACTCACCTTGCTACCTAATTACCTCCCAAATTATCAAATTTCTATTCTTCAATCTAAGGCCAAGTCTTAGCCTACGTGAGAGGGGAAGCATTATAACAATTAAGTAGTGAACCACATCTTTAATTGACAGGTAATCTTTTAGATGACTTGGCAATTGTTCTAAAAAATTCTACACTGTCATGAATGCACATTTTAAATAAACAACAGCAGAAAGGAGCCCCAAAGCACTGATTGACAGACCATGGAGCTAAAGAAAGTCCACAAACTTTCAAAAGAAAAAAATAGGCAGGTTTCTAAAAATGAGGAAAGTTATATAGGAGCTGTAAAGGATATTTGGATAACCACCATATTTTTTTGGCATTGTGGTGGCGGTTCTTTAGACAGTAAGTCCTTTTTTGAATTATCTTAGATAAATACAAGCTTATAGGTGGTAATTTGTATAGAAGAGGAACCCCATTATGCTCTTTAAGAGACTTACATATCAATAAAGTGAAAAGAAGAGAGTCTATAACCTTAAAAGAAACTAACAAGAAACATGATTTCTCACCATAGGAATAATCAACAAAAATGTGCAGTGTGTACAAGAGAGTCCTGAACCCAGGAGAAGCAAGGAACTCATCTAATTAGCAACCGCCCTATAGTGTGCATGTGCAAGTGCAGACACCTGCGCAAGCACATGATTGCAGGCATGTGCTAGGGCAATGCACATGTTTAAAACACACACAAAATTGCCCACATGTATGGAGAGAGATCTGGCAGAGAAGATATTGGCAATATCTTTTCTTATAGATGATAAAGGATTTTATTTGAAGAAAAAGTTCTAGCGTATCGGTATACAAGGATAAAACAATAGAAAAACAAACAAAAATAAAACATCAGAAGACTATATGAAATCAGAACATGATGCCCAAAGCTGGTTAAAAGGTACACCACAAAAACTACCAAACTTTTCAAACCCTACTATTTTGTTGCTTTCCTTCCAAAGGCACCACATGCAATAAAGGTGTGGCGCTACAAGACTTCTTAGAAATTGATCCTCCCTTATAGGCATTCCAACAACTGAAAAGCTAGATGGCATGTCTAGGCAAGGAAATGATCATTTGGGATATTGAGTTTGTAAAACAAGCCCAAGATTGGGAGTTTTTGCCATCTCTTTTTATGTATTATATTATTCCTAGAATTCTGTTGCCTCTGAGGATGCTTTTTGTTGAACGATGAAAGAGATGGAATCTTTCCAGTAAGGTCTCACTACAAGCTGCTTGATAGGGAGGAAGTTGGTGGTATAACAGACTTTCCTTAAAAAGCGATTTGGAAAGTGAGGGTTCTGATTAGAGTTTGGAAAGTGAGGGCACTTACTAGAGTTTATCTATTTGCCTGGGAAGCAACTTGGGAATGAATCCTCACTTTAGATAACCTACAACGAAGAGGCAAATACTGGTTAATAGGTGTTTCCTCTGCAAGGAGGCAGAATCCGTGCAGCATCTCCTTCTTCACTGTGCATGGACAAGAATGGTTTGGACAGTTTCCTATGCTTGCACCAAATTATCTTTGGGTTATTGGAGATTTTATGGAGCAAGAACTCTGGGATTGGCAGGGCATTCGTTTACAGTGCCACAAGAAAAGAAGGATTAACCCAATTCCTCTCTCTGTTTTTAGGCTCATTTGGAAGGAGCTGAACAAGAGAGCTTTTGATGGAGAGAAATCTTCCGTTTGTTGAAATTTGGCTTAAAGTCGTACACTTTTGGTGTAGTGGAGACTGTATATGGATGTAAATGCCTTCGTTAATATAGTCCATGATTTATCTTGTATTTGAGCTCACTTTTGGTTTTTAGATTGTTCTGTAGAGGGCTTTAATTTTTGGGCTCTTTTCTTATATGGGTTTGCAGCCCCTTGGTGCCCTATAGTTGAACTTTCGATCTATTAAAAGAAACTTATACTTTTCTGAGGATTTTTAAGTTATTCAAATACCCTATATCACGGCATTGAATCTAATCATGTAGTTTCAAGTACAAACACTAACATCTCACGTATGATTTTGTGCTAATCAGCACAACCATCATCCACATAGCATGTTTTTATTGAGTGCAAAAACACTCCATTAACTCACAGTTGCAGTTCCTTTTATGAGTAAGATTATCGTGAAGGGTGCCTCGACAACCTCAAGTCAAGATCTAAAAAGTTCAAGAGAAACTTTGGATCCAAAGAGATACCGACACAATCCTAAAACAGAGCAATACTATGGATACAAAGACTAGCATACAAAACTCATTTGAAGTGGTAAAATCCAAGCATTTAGGTAAGTATTTACAGACATCTAATACAAATCTATTTCACATGTGAGTTAGTAAACCATTTTCATTTACTAGGACATAACATCTTTAGCATTACTCTGCCAAAAAACAGTGCTTAGTTAAAAAGAATGGCAACCTACTTGGAAAAATAGTTGGTAAAAAAATATAAACTAATGAATTCCCACATCTACGTACATGAACGAATTGTTGTGGACAGAGGCTGTCATAACCAAGGTTAAGCATCACATATAAGCTCAACGTTGGCTCAATTCACCATCATCTGAGCACCCGCCAGTTAATTTATCTGCTCATTTTCTTCTGATAACTGAGTTTTCATTCTCAATTTTAGCTTGTCAACAGTAATAACATAAGCAAGCAGAATTTCACTTACTACATCGAGTCCAAGGAGTGGAATTGGTAGTATAAATAAGTCTTAACTTCTCCTAGGCTCAAATAGTGCTATTAGTAGGTAAAAAGAAATGAATATGATTCATTGATACAAAGATTGACTCTTGCAATTATGAGGGATATATATTAAGATCAAAGTGGGCAATAAAGTTTTTCCTTTTGAAACAGGGAACATATCTCTATACCTGTTAATTAGAATGTAAATGCATAAAAATTTCCATACCCATACCTCCATTTACAGTATTTTGAAAGCCCAAACTTAGATCAAGTCCAAATTCAAACCAATGATTATGACCTATAATTTCTATTATACACTTATAGTAGAGATTGCCAACTTGTTAGATCAGAATCAAATCAGATTTTACCTCACCCTTTTCCAGCCACTCAATGTTAGTAATCCATATCATTGCATATGATAGGTTCGTATAAGAATTCAACATCAGGATGTTTGAAAGATATGGCATGTCTCAAAATGTGTGAAGCATAACTTACCAAAACAAATTCCTACATCTATCTGATCCCCATCCAATACTGTTCTGTGCAATGCTTAAAACTCAATGATTTATCAGAGAGAGGCTAAATGCAAAGGTAATAACATGCACCTGCAGATGATTGAGGACAACCAGCTGAAGTTCTTTTCCAGCACCACAGACAACTTTTGCTACACGCTTCATACCCTACAATTGAACAAACTAGCAGACTAAGATTATAAAAACCAACCAAAAAGTACAGAAGTCCTATAGCAACACCGGAACTTAAAAAAACCAGCCGTACCACTTCACCCAGAGAATTAACAAGAAACTGATGGACTGCAGGACTGGTCCTAGCACCACCTAGAAGACTCAAAAATTCCTCCTGAGGAGAAGAGTCAAGACCTAGATAAGCAAACAAGATTAGTTCAATGAAGAACAATGAAAAGCCATCTACTGCTTTGTATTAACAGGATCACTAACCATGATCATTAATAAGGCTTGTTAACAAATCAAACTTCTCATGAAATATGTTCATGGCATCAGCCCACTGCTTGTGCATGACCGATAATGATGTCCGGATGACATGAAGTAAATCTTCGATGTTGGAAGCCTGTTGAGCAACTTGATGAAGTTCATTTTTACTGCAGACAAGAAGAGATTGAGAATCTAAGGAGGCATTCGGCAGATAAAGATTCTCAGATATCTGTTCTCATTTTATATGAGAATGTAAACAGTCCAGAAAATGTGTTTGGTAACACTTCGAAAACAGTTGATGAAAGGAAAACTATTATAAAAACCAAAATTAAAAAATGAAGACAACTTTTCAGCATTCACATTCCACATGCAAACATGGAGATTTGGAAAAACTAAGCCTGAATTCTTATTGTGGTGGAACACGAGCAAATTCTCACAATTCTCATCCCTTACAACATACATCATTTTCACTCAACAAGTTTTCTGTGAAAAAACATTGAAAACAGTTTCCATAAATCAAAACAAAAAATGTTATCAAAAACTTGGCAGGCCTCTAATTGTAGAGAACAAAAATGTTGTGTGAATCATGCGACAATGTTCAAAATTTTGCAAGAGTAACTCCTGCAACTTTGTCCCACCACTTTCAACATCCAAACTACATTGATTTCTAGAGGTTTCTACAGAAAGATGGTATGATACTTGAAGGTCAGGTGAAAACCTTATTAAGCATGAACAAAATCATTCAGGCTTCAAAGATGAGACATCATGTTGTTCAGCTTACGGTGACTCTTGAAAGTCAACTTGGGCATTTAAAATTTATCATAAGGAAAGTTCTTCTATCACGCAAAGTGTAGAGTTAATTCCAAGAAAAATGCCTCAAAATTGCTCCATGTGTTACAGTTTCGTTTTAAGGATGACGATAATATCCTGAGTTAATATGAGTTCCACTTTCTGTAAAACCAAACAAAACTGATGCCTCTGAAACAAATATCAGTGCACATAAACAATTTTAATATAATCGTAATACGGAGTCCAATTACTACTACATAAAGAAAAAAAGAAAAAGAACAGAAGTTCCAGCTAAAATTTGAATAACACTAAATGCTAGTGCAATTTTACCTCTTTTGGAATATTGAAGTATCAAACACTAAGCAATGAAAGCCATGCATACTATCTCCAACTGTTTGACCCCCTCTTGATTCAACAATGTCTTCAACAAGTTCTCCTGAGCATGCAACCCTCAAATGACAAAGATCCTTGGATAAAGCCACCTAATGATAACAATTACATGCCAGTTAGCTTGCTCTGGTGCAACATCGAACATGATATCTGGAATAATCCAATCATAGGAATAAACTTACAGCAGGTACATTTGAAGTTTAGCAAACAGCTTCAGCATCTTACGTCTATCTAAATATTATCCAAGCTGTTTGACATTTTCTGTGTCAGGCTGTTTGACATTTCTATAGAAACATGTTTAGTTACCACTGAGCCTTTACTCAATAGTTTATCGAATTCCAATAATGTGTCCCTGAGAAGACAATGTATCTGATGACTATAACTTAAATGTCACAAAGTGAATGAAATTCTTTGTTGGTCCCCAAAGCACTTTGGGCAAGAAACTATGCACAATTCACAGTAATTTTTGCTTCAATTAGTCTAGGTTCTTTTGTTAAGTTTAGCTTGATCACCAATCGTTCAAAAAGTGTCTTTTAAGGTTTACTTTGTGTTTTTCTTTTCCTAATGCATGGGAAAAACTAAAGAAAAGACAATTTACCATATCGTGAAGTTAAAATATATCAGAAGACTAATTAGGAAGGAAAATAAAATTAGTCAGAGCAGAGCAAAAAGGCCTACTATCATTAACCCATTAGTTGAAGAAACACGGAGGCTCTTGAGAGGCAACTATGTTAGTTAGTGTACCTTCCTCACGGACGCATTTAGAAGTCGGCAAACGGTGTCTCAGTCCTTGGTTGTCGTAGGAATATCACATTCATGTATATTCTGGTGAAATTCCCATGCATTATGGCAATCACACAGCAAGAAGCAATAAGCGACTGATTATCAAACTGAAAATAGCGAACTCAATATAACAAAGCAGCTATACAAAGTCAAAACAGAGAGTTAAAAAAGCTTCCAAACTAAAATAACTAGTGGAGAGTGGAACTGCACTATTGCTACAAGGTCAACTTAAAGATCAACCAAGCACCATAACATTCATTTTTAGGTAAGGTCAATTATGGAACTAGAAAACAGAGAGAAGCAAGTTAAGCAAAAAATGTGAACTTCATGGGCAACAGCACAAGTGCAGTAGAGGTACTGATTTGACTTTTCTGAAGGCCTTTAAAAGCCCTTACCTCAACACCAGACTACAGAATATCTAAATCACATTGCAACTTGGAAGGCCTTAAATTAGCAGTTCTACATTGTGGTTCCACAGAAACTTAGTATTCCTGCCACTGGCATCTTTTCAAATAAAAATTTAAAAAAAGACAACCCAGAAGCTCAACATTGAACTAAATGAGCTACGTCAATTTTCATAACAAGTGATAGGCAGTGGGCCCTAGGAAGTACATTTGGGAGTCCCAACAAGGAATTGAAACTATAAGGACTGGCTCCATGTAACCAAAGAGACAACTGGTAGGAACTTAAATGATACTAATTAGAACAATTCTTTAGCACGCATTTCTACACTAATCAAATGTCTGTTGAAAAGTTCATCATGTTTTCACGTTGAAACAGTACTAAACCCAAACATGCAGGAAAGTTCAGAGCACCCAAATTTCTAAGTCTTCTAACAGCTGCACACCCACAGAGAGAACCATCTACACACAAGCATACACACTCATAGAACACTTTCCCCAACCGACGGTCGTATAGTTTCTCAAAATCTCCCTAAAAAAGAGCAGAAACTAAAGAGTCAAAAACAAAAGCAGAAAGTCTGCACAGCAGGCTAACCCAGACAGACACCAAATTCTCCTTTAGGTGCTTCAACTGCAGTATAGGTAGAAGGAGCACTCAGGGCAAACAACAAAAGCATTGGATAATTGTGCTGTATCAATCATCTCTGAAGTGACCAATAGAAGTGAAATCTAGAACTTTTACAAGAATAACTTCACCTAGTATAGTTGTTTAATTAACCGGCCCATTACTTTCAGGCAATACTGATTTCTGCCATCAGATCCATTTATTAAGAAAGACTGCCCTATGGAAGCGAGAAAGGAAAGAAGTAGTCATTGACTGAATATGAGACTATACTGCTAAATATTTGATCTGAACAGACAGGAGGCTTACAACATTTCCGATTGGAAAGACACCAAATATACTGAAGCACAAAACCCCATCTTTATCTCCACTGCAAAGGATATTGAAACATTGCTTTGAAGAATTTGAGAGCTCTACGAATGAATCTTGACCATCATCAGTTAAACCAGTTTCTCCAGATACTAGTCCAGGCATGCGAGGAACTCTTGGAGCTGGAGGGAAGAAACGAGTAGTGCGGTCTTCAAATGCTAAAGAGTTGCCAGAAGTGTCCTATTAAAAAATGGATAATCATCTTTCCAATCGGAAAAAAAGAAGAAGAAAAAGATAAATATAACAAGAGATTAAAGTTAAGGAGTCAACAATCATCAAATCAACAACTCACAGCCAACACCAAACATAAGTTTTAACCTTCCCTAAACCCATATTGAAGCTGTTGAATAAGATTCTAATTTTCAAAAAAGAAATATTTTAGTAAACCAGACTAAAATAACTACTTAACTGCAGACAAAGCATTAGATAGAACGTGAAAGGTATGAACAATAAAATAATGTCTGTCAAGAGTCAACATCAAGAAGTAAGATGAATTTTTTTAAGTTGAAAGATGCATACTCTATTCACTTGGGCATCCTCCTCCCACTTGAGACACACCACAGCTGCCGCATGGGACTTCAAGCTTCTTAACAGTTTTCCATTCTGCTTAATATTTATACCAAGTTAGAAACAAATATACCACAGTACGTATAACTGCTGCAAGCACTAGCATATAAAAAGCAGCACAATGCATATCCACGGTTCCATAAAGACAGCTAGATTGCTAAGATAACATTCATATGTAAAAGTAAGTTCTTCAGAGCAAAACATAATCCATGAAGTGGATAATGATTAGTAAATTGGTAGACATCTTAAAGAAACTTTTTGGCAGCAGCATCAGCCAAGTTCTGAGCAATTGTACGCATGACCAAACAGCTAGCTTAATGACATAACCGGTGATCTAGGAGCTTTTCCACCCACAAGCATAATTGAGGCACATACAAATTCTATCATTTAGGAATCCCCCGAACTATTACCTTCCTAATATGACTGAACTGGACATATGTCACTTTAAATAATAGAAAGAAACCATTAAACTGATTGAAATGAGTGTCATGGATGACTGCTTATATATGCTGTCTCGGTCAAGTTTGGATTGGAATGAACCATTCAATCTAATTAGTTAAATGGGTATATATAAGATACAAGATATCATCTAAATCGAGGACTTTGTAAGTTTACGTTATTCTTTTTAAAAATTATATGACATTGATGAAGATATGCATATTGCATGTATTGTACAAGTTATAAATGTTGTGTCAGTCATGTTTGGATTGGAATGAACCATTCACTTTAATTAGTAAAAGACCTATTTAACAAAGGGGGCATGTTCAAAAAGAGTGTTCTAAAAAGATCTGTTAAGCTTTTCATGCTCAGGTTGACCTACCTAGCAGTCCACTGTTAATTTGACATCGGCAGACAGGACCCGTAAACATGAATTGCCATCTCTATTAGCAGCTATATGTTTGTTGAGCAAGCTTGCTGTTTGCAAAGCATCATGCAGCTTTTGAGCAATTCAGAATCTTTCCCAAGAGAGATTACAGAAGAACACATTCTGATGATATGGAATTGTTGCAGGAAGATTCCTAGTTGAGAAGCTGTGAGGGTAATGTTAAAGTAATAACAAAGAAAACTTACTTCAACATCATGCAGTGAAACTGTACCATCTTCTAGTCCCAGGGCAACAACTTTGCCATCAGGACGCCAGCATAATGATGTTATACATCTACCTGGAGTACATTAGGATAGTTAAGATAATCCAGTACAACAACATACAATGGAATGTGCAAAGAAAAGTGATTTCATAAACAACAACAACAACCATTAAAAAAAATAAAAAATAAAAAGAGAGAGAGAGGATGAATAATTTGTTCACCACAAAATTAATAGACAAAGAGGAAAGACAGAGAACACACATAAACCGAGAAAATGATAACCACAATCTGGCAAGTGAGGCAAACACCATAACAGTACATACTATATCCAAGAGGGATATCGGTAGCTTAACATGTGATTTCTTTGGGCTATTGGATCATCTAAAGCTAGGGAATCTATATCTTTTTGGCAGCCTTCAAGCCATTATCTCAATCCAAAAACAAATCTTATTGCTCAGCTTTGGAACCTCAAGGTGGAGTGGATCCATGAAAGCATACTTCAAGCAAGGATCACAAGCGTACAAGTATCTACAACTTAACATCTCAACAGAAAACACTCAAGGATTGGTTCAAGAAGCACTCAACAACATGTTTTTCATATCCAAAAGGCAATATGATGCGAGAAGCATTCAGATTTTTCTGGAGAAAATATACCGCTTATCTAAATTTTTCAAGTGAGAACAGATTATAAAAACTACCAAGGCTAGGCATCTAATCTCAAGCTCTTACAAATTCGAATTACCAAATAAAGTCATATAAGAACTTAACATACTTGGATGCAGCTCCCCCTACCCTCCTAGTCTCTTTGCTTTCTCCAACTCCTCCCTCCATGTATACATGTATGCAGCATAGCTTGAGATATATCCTATTCACAAGTAAGTTAAATTCCCAACAACAAACTTGATGAGATGTGACGAAATGTGCTCTCTAATCAGAAGAAGATAAATTAACTTCAAGTATTACAAAATGTGTGAAACTTTTCATACTAGACTTGACATTTTAGTGTTACAAAATGTGAAAAACTTTCCAGCCTATACTAAATCTCTCCTTGTAGGGAACACTCAATTAGTACAAGAAGAAGAAGAAGAGGAGCCAGAAGTAATATCACATCGTGAGAGTCACCAACAGAAATTGAAGGAAAACTATATAGCTGCCTGACGATATTGAGATGGTATTTTGCAGGGGTTAAACCTGCCAACTCCAAGTGGGCATCAAGCATTTCTACATCTGACATAACTAGTCTATCTAGCTTAAACGACATCCGCTCCAATTCGAGTCCTTTATCTTCATGAACACTTTGGTGTACTGAAAAGGGCAACAAGATAGCAATATAGCAGTAGGCTACACTTCCGGTTGGTCTAGATGATTGTCAGTTATGTTATGGAAACCTCCCAAGGCACCAATCTTGTCTAGAAGTTTATAGGATTCTACAGCGCATGTAAATAAAAATCCCTTCATTCAACTAATATCAGCTCAGGATTCTTTACTTGCAACTATGTCATATCCAAATTTTCCCTCCCATTACCATCATTCACTCTTCATTTTTGTGTAAAACACCAACTCCTTAGTTCAACGTCATGTTCTCATTTAGACTTTCAAGCACTTCACCTCTATATTCACCAACTCTCCATCAAACGCAATTTGAACTGGATTGGCAATTGAAGTGGTTTATTTGAGGAAAAGGTTCGTAGCACATTTAAGGAAAAGCAAAGGAGGAATAAGGCCAATGACTCAAAGGGCGCACACCAAGCCATCGTTGAAGAAACGAACACACTGAATAACAAAAAAGGAGAACTTTCTCGAGTCGAAGCAATTACCAGGAGAGATTGTCCAGAGCCTCTGCCAATTGAAGCGATGAAGCACCACCTTCGAGTCCTCCGTGACCATCGCCAGCAAATCCTTCTCCGGATTCCACTCCGCCATCTTCACCTGCCAAGCGGAAGGAACCCAGCAAAAAACCTCACAAAACCGAATGGGAAAACAATCGAATCGACCCGCCCATTATTAGGTCGCGAAAGAAGGCGGACCGGAGCCGAACCTGAGAAGCCAGAGGTTTGTCGAACTGTAGCTGAAAGGGAAGCACGTGCCGCGACCCTTCGTCAGTCTCCATAGCTGAAAAAGCTACGGAAGCAGCCGAAAACGCAGCCACCAGCTGCTGGGGCAAGCCGCGAGGGAGCGTAGGGAAGCGGCGGTGGCGGCAAATGCGACCAGAAATGGAGAGCTAGTGGTGGAGGGTGGAGGCCGAAAACCCTAGAAGAAAGCTTGAAGAGGGAGAGAGTAACGAAGTGCAGTGGAAGCTTGAGAATTTTGCAGAGAAAGATGACGGAAGAGGAAGAACAGGCGGGAGAGAGAGGATTTGATAACGGGCCGAGCCGGGCCGGTTTGGGCCATAATCGGGCTTAACAAGTGGCCCTTCGATACACAAGCAGAGCCTTAACGTCCATTCGTTTCATGGAAAATGAGCCATTTCCGAAAAATATTTTCCTAAAAATCATTTTCCAGGGAAATGACAATATTTCCTGATATTCAGCTAAAATCTAAAAATATTTCAGAAAATATTTTTCAGTGTTCAATAAAGAAAATATTTTCCGCTCGTCAGATTGGCGAGCACAAGCATCAAGCTCGAGCCTTGCCAGATCGATGAGCATGAGTTTGAAATCGACAAGCTTGAGGTTCACCTAGTCCGATGACTAATCAAGAAAAAAAAATAAGAAACAAAGAAAAGAAAAAGAAAAAGGAAATTAAAAATAATTAGAATATAAAAAACTAAGAAGAAGAAAGGGGAGGAGGAAGTGAGAATTTGTAGAGTTGTGAGATAAGAGAAATCAAGTGAGGAAAATGTTTTTCACTATTCTACTTTTGAAGACTTTTTTCTTTTGATAGAAAACATTTTCCCTAAAGAATTCATTTTCCATTAAACGAACGCTGGAAAATCTGGAAAATATTTTCCCGAACATTATTTTCTACAAAGCGAAGAGAACCTTAGAGAATGTATCTTTGTAGGAGCTAGTTTGCTTTGGGCGCTCATTACAACTATTATGTTCCAAAAATAGTTTCTGAAACAGAAATAGATTTTTTTATTTATATTTTTAGAAGGGTTTCTAAGAAAAAATAACCGTTTGATAACGACACAAAATTTTTTCTTTTCGGTCTTTTGGTCGGCGGTAGACCGGCGACCAGCGGCGACCGATGAAAGACCGGTTGACGAACGTCAAAAAGAATTTTTATTTCTCATTTCTGTTCCAGAAACAGAGAAGTAGAAAATTTCTACTTCTAATTTCTATTTCAAACATATTCTGGAACAAGAATCTATTTCCGAAATAGAAAAATGGAATAGATTTATCAAATGGATTTCTATTCCAGAAACAAGTTTTGAATAGAAAACTTGTTTCTGGAATAGAAATTCTGGTTTGTCATGCACCCTCTTTGAGTGTTTTATAGTGGCGTGAGAAAATTAACTATAATAGTGGGGCTCAGTCTTTTCCTACTCATAGTATTTACTAGTTGTGTGACATGATCATTTTTTTCAGTATTATGTTTGTACCAGTATATAAGTTGCCTATTACAATTTAACCGTATTACTAACATGTTGCTTTCACACCCATCAATTGGTACTAGAGCCACGCTTCCTTGCTCAACAAGTGGCATCGGAGTTAGACAATCAGAGATCGGCTGGACTTTGCTTAAGTCTTTGTCCATTTGCCAAGCCAAGGCGTATGATGATGTGATCGAGAAGATTTTGATGGGTAGCACCATTCTTGAGTACTAAAAGTTTGAAAGTTGCACGCATGGGGAGGGATCACAACAACATTTATTCAAGAAACTTGAAAGAACTTGTGATTGATAGATGTTGGCTAGCCAAAGGAAATGATCCGTCGTTAAAAATTCTCGCTACTCAAGATAGAAGGCGTGATGCAATGGGGGTTTCACCATCAGGAAGAGAGGTGTCAGAATTGTGCAGTTAGATGAACCACCTAAACAAAGTCCAAGCTCCATTCGATCGTTCTTACCATCACACTACAGAAGATATTCTTACCTTTTTTGTCGGATAGAATTTATCGTAACTTTTTCTTAGAGGAGACCATATTGGTTACTTGTTTATGGACGACCCTATCATCATTCATGACATTATTCATATGTGGACAGAACAACTTTGTTTACTACTTTTTCATTAGATGGTATCTCTCTACTCTAATTCTTTCAACATCTTTCGTCAAAAGGTTCTCTAATTTTTCAAATGTAAGGAACACAAGGTATATCATTCAAAGAGCATGCTTAGATTATGCGCTAGTTTTGCATCGGCATTGCAACCACATTGATCAAGTACTATGTATTAAGTCTTGCCTGTTTGTTGCCATGCACTGCCATCCATAGGCAATACAACTGCTTTTCGAAACGCATACACTATTAAATTATGATGCTAAGTTCACTCAATATCCTCCATTCGTTCAGATAGTTTAAGAATGATGTTGAGTTACAAACATAGTTCTATAATTACTAAAATAGTAGCAGAAGCAAATTTTATAAGATTACACAATAGCTATGATAGAGGATTTAGCCAAAGGTATTATGAGTACAGATTGCCTTCTCTTCGTTTCCTATCAATAGTATAGCTTCTCTCCATATTCCACTAGTATTCATGATCCCGCCCTTCTCTTTTTGTTTTCTCGGTCCTTGAAAATTTTAACTGCAGTCTCTCCAAATCAAGCTTGTGTAAGACTGCTTGTGCATAGTTTGATTTAATATGCGGTTTGCATTGGTAGTGGGTCAAATACCAATAATTTATTTTGTTACCACCGGCCGCGGTGGCTCCATTGGTGAAGGACTCAGCAACTTCCCCACCAAGAGGTCTTGAGTTCGATTCCCGGGGTTGCTTGGCGACTTTCCCAGTGGCATGGGGTGGTGGTTTCCCCATGTTGCCCCCAGGGTTTACCCACCACGAAGCGGCGTCCGGGGGTTCCCTGGGTCACAAAAAAAAAATAAAAAAATAATTTATTTTGTTGGTAATATTTATCGTTTCGTCTTATTACTAATTGTCATTGTCACTATTTTCGCACTTATTTTGCATTGAGAAAGAGTACATTGATGACATGAAGATATACAAATAAATTAATAAAGCAGGTTAATCTCACAGTAGATTCAGCTAAAGTTGACCTAGAGGCTATCATAAAGATAATTAATAAACACAAGAACAGAAATATCACATATGCACATTTTACATGCATACAATTATATATACGGATATGATAACTATCTTGATGCACATGATCAAACACGAAGCTATTCTGTCTTTAAGAGTTTCTCCTTTAGATTGACAATAAATCCTAGAGAACGAATGATAAAATTAAACATTTTTAGATTCTTGTATATATGTACATCATTAAGTATTTTGGCTATATGATACTCTTTTCAATAATATGAAACATAATCTCATAATCTTAAATGTACCATTTAATTGCAAATTTCAAATCTCTCATATTGGAAGATAGTATTTGTTCTTTAATGCGACCTTGTCACACTATATATCTAGCCAGTCATATCGATTATAGTAATCCTAAAGATTGACCCTTTCACACGAGCGTTTTGTACATTGGATTGGATGCATCATTTAACAGTGATGCGTGGAGAAGTGAGTAAATTTTAAGTGAGAGATCTCAACATTCAAATGCAAAGTTTGTGGATTGACTACACCATGTAATCCATTCAACCCAAAGTACAAACAATCCAAACCAGATATTTGGTTCTCTTATATACGGAAATAATAAACATATAGGCATGAAGCAAAAGTTTGGCACCATGAATAGCTGTCAAAGCTTGCAGAAATACCATGAAGACAGTTATCCACCCAGATAGAGGATGGGTCAATATCTTTCAGTCAATTCTATCTAACTCAATAGATAAAGAGGTAACTTTCACGCCGCTTTTTCTCTTCAATGAATGCCCGCCTAGCAGAAAATGTTCATGGCAGGCATCTATTATAACTCTCCAGAAAGGGTGGAGCCTAGGAGCTTCAGTCAAAAAGCACATAGGCGTTGCTTCTCACACTGATGCCTCCTGCAGCTTCAAGCATTAGAGGTCCACCCACAAGAGCAACATGAACATTACCGCAAGTTCACAAACAGACGTTCATTCTGAATCTGAGATTTTATCTTCATGCTTGTCCCAAGTATGTGGACCACGGCCTGCTTTCTTGCAGCCAAAACACAAGCCATGTCCCTACTTACTGTCGCAAAAAAAAAACAAAAATTAACTTGATTTCACTCTAGTGTTCCTATAATATGGCCACAACTAATGTGATGTTTTGATAGCTCTGTAGGGTAAAAGTAATAAGTACAATACTTGCATCACGCTAAAACACAGGCCGATGCAATACTTGTGTACCTCAAGAGGCTATGGTATGCATGTGAACCATGAATGCTCTACAATATCTTGATATACTAAATACCATGATAGCATCTATCATCATGAACATGTACGTACTAGTTCTCACTCAGTGACTCTGACCACCATAAGAAGATAATTAATCTTTTTGTATTTGTCTGGCCACTAAGATTCATCTTTTTTGCACTTTGACGTCCCAATTGATCTAAATTAATAGGAAAACCTAATACCTTAGTATTTTTCTTCTTCAATTAAAAAAATACCCTTCTTTGAAGCATAAATTTGCACGTTTCCAACCATCGAAACAAACATGAAACGATCCATTAGAGAGGCACGACCGCAATGTACCAACACCAGTCATGTTTGAACTTAAGAGTAGGTTGTAAAAGTGGAAATTTAGTAAGGAGCATCAACAGGATTAATTCAGTTCCACCATCTAGTCCATGAGATAAATTTGTTATTGACACTAGCAAGTTTATCAAACAATGATACAGAAAGGAAAGACTATCGGCAACAATAAGTTTCCAAACATCCAAACTGCAAATGGACATGGTTAGAAGCTCCAAGAAAATAGTGTTCAAAGTATACAATTTATGGCATGGCAATGAATTGATCCTTAACTCGATTGTATGTTGGTGTAAAAAATTCTTAACAAGGGGGGACTCCAGTGTGGGGAATGCTGCAAATCTTCTCATTCAGTGTAAGATGAGTGCTAGATGTGTAATTTCACTGGGTTAGTGTTTTAGGAGGGAGAATGAGACAACTGAGCAGAAGTGTTCTCACAAAATAGAAGCAAAAGTGGCACTACTAACCCATTAGGGTCATCAAATGCACATTTCTTAACATACATAAAAGTCCAACGCTCCTAACTGGCAAGATATGTAGGAACTTTTGAAGTTATGGTAAGTCAGAAAGTAAAACATCCTATAAAATTGCAGCATGAAATGGCATGTAAATGCACATAGGAGGAAAAACTGAGCTGCTACTCCTTGTGCTAATGAGGAGAGCAAGTACTAACAAATAGGAAGAACAAAAGAACAAACGTCTATACAAGAGGTTGAACACTCTTCCTCTAAGATTTTGGAAAGTCCAGAACAGGTCCAGACTAGTTGACAAGTTCACTGGGTTACCAATTGACAGTACACCTGGTCACTTGTTCAACAGGGCCAATAACACCAGTTCTTGACTGCTACTGTTTCTGCTGTGAAACCAGACTCGAACAAAAAGCACAATATCCTCATTTTTTCTTTTCATTTTGCCAGTAATGTCTTAAATAGTGAATTGACATGTATAGGAACACATAGAACTCAGGAGGATCCCATACTTATCACAAGTAAGGAATCAATATGCAAGCTTTGGATGCACAAGTTACCTTCAGTTGGTACAATTCCCAGTTTATTGCACAAGTGGGTGCACAAATGGAAGGTCATTGGCCTGCAAGATCATCATCCAGGCATCTCCCAAGTTTTCACGAGCACATTCATCTTATTTAGCAGCATAACAATTTGATGTTCCTGTTTCCAACAGAATATATTAGCCACATCTGCAAAGAAGGCTTTAAAATATGCTATGCCAAGCTCTTACCTTATACAGAGCCAAATCCACACAATAGTAATTAGGAGGGATGCACAACAAGATCGCTTCCAAAGGCCTTCTCTGCTTCACATTGCTTGAATCATTCACAAATCACCTCACCACTGCTATACCGTTTGTAACATCTAAAAAAGACTATTTGGAATGAGGTATAATCTGTAAATCCAATTTCATGATTCTATTAGATGAAGCCAATTCAGAGGCATCCTATAGATTCAAACAAAGAAATGAAGCAGTTGTACTCTGCACATGTAGATCTCTGGAGAAAATTGTAGTTTCAGATTAAAGGTATATAACACATAGAAGGACAGTGAAATGGGAACATATCTGGTGGATGGTAAAATAGACATAGGAAGAAATTGCGGCAATAAATTCATGTCAAGAATTTTTTTTTTAAATAGTAAAAAAGGCATCTTGGCAGCTTCCTTGAAACTGTAATGACTAAATTATTTCCTAATCTAGAGAAATGAGATATTGTTTTTCCATAAACAATGATCATAAGCTAAAGAGAAAGCCCAATCCGACAAGATCACCCAACTTAAGTCCTATTACATTGTCAAGTAATCAACCTGAGATCAAATACGAAACACTAGAATGTTAGGAAAAGGGTAAGTGAAAAATCACTGACTACAAAACCCAGAAGACAACACCCTACCCCCAAAGGTTTCCATTTCTTTTTCTCCTTCTCACATTATAGTCTCAAAGTTCTGGCTAATCAAGCAAGGGAATGAAAAATATTTGTAAAATTTTACAGTAATAGGAAAATGGATAGTAAGATCTACAGACAAACTCAAATAATTGATGAGTTGGGTAACACCATAAGCGCAAGCTTTCAAGTAAAGGATTGCAATGTTCTCACAAACCAATTTTGAACCAGGGCAATCATACTTAAACTCTTGTTATGCATACAAAGAGATCGAGAATTTCGCATTTGGTACACATATCAGCCATGAGGACCAGACTTGAAAGGAGGAAGAAGCAATCACTTCAAACAACAGATAACAGTAATGTTTTGTCCCATAATTCATATTTCTCCCACAGAGATGGCATGTGTAAGAACACTTATGCATGGAAAACTAGATATAGCAATCAGATGAAGAATCAACAATAAAAGAGCAATAAACAACACATTCAGGTAAGAATTCTATGCAAGAGCAAGATTCTATTACATTTCACATTTCTAATTCTTTTGCTAATACCTATGTTCCATCTGTTGAAATTCCTCCGCCACTATCCTTTGTAGATATTCATTGTCCCCAAATCCTCCAAATTGCAGTAATTCTCCAGCGCAATAATGTATGTAAGACATCTCGCTGATGTGACTGACATAACACATCAAGGCAGAAAAGCGCAAGAAATTACAATTTATCTTTTGAAAAGTGAGAACCTTCCAATTCAATGAGAAATGACAATCAACCCGTTAATTTTAACCCTTGTTTTATGTGGATAGCTAAAATAGTGCTAAACCAACAAAAACCACAGTTGACACCCAACAAGCCACCCTACCTTGAGTCAACCTTATCTAGTTGAAGTGCTCTAAGTATTTATGGGGATGGTAACAAGATGACATGAAATGAAGAACTAACCCACAAACGAGGAGTCATTTACAATCACATATCATTATTTAGCAACTAATTCAGTCACATTGGATTAAAGCAGATTCAGCTGCTAAAAAACAATACCAGGTTGACAGCATATCATTTTGCATTTAAAGCATGACCAGTTCCATTAAACCACAGTATTAGAATTCTCTAGCACACAAATGGATAGCACAATGCAGTGAAGGCCTACCAAAATAGCTGTGAGTATATGAAGGCAATACTAAACTGAACATACTTGGCAGTAATCAAAGAATACTAAGCTGACGAACTTTCTCTCTTCGAAGCAATTACAAGAACTATCCACAACTTCTGCCAATTGAAGCGATGAAGCACCACCTTTGAGTCCTTTGTGACCGTCACCAGCCAACACTTCTCTGTTTTCCACTCCATCATCTTCACCTACCAATCAGAAATCAAGCAAACTTCACAAAACCATTTCGGACCAATCAAGTCGACCGCCCATTAGGTCACAAAAGAACACTGGGAGCTAAACTTGAGAAGCCAGTGGTTTTTCAAACTGAAGCTGAAATGGAAGCACAACACACTGTGGTCCTTTGCCATTTTCCATAGCTAAAGCTCTGTGAGCAGCCGAAAACACAGCACCAACACTATAACAAATCACAGGGATGCAAGTTGAAAGAGGGCTTGTGAAGATTAGAGTTCAAAGAACCCAAAGGAAACGTGGCCTGACAACATGCAAATAACTTTTACCATTCCAAGGATGCATTGTCGGGGTTCAGAGAAGTTCAAGAAATGTGGAGCTCCTCATCCTTCTATGATTTCAATTCCTTTTAGAAGTGCCTTCTAAAAGCTCTCTGGGATGCTACAGCATTTACATCAACCGATGGAATGATAATCGAATCCTGCTAGTGAGTCAAACGAAATCAATCCAGTAACTAACATCAACGGACTACTAATAATACTCCAAAGTATATGGAACTCTGTTTGTCAGACTTGATATTCTTTTTGAACTCTTTGGATCCAACTAATGGGACTCCTGACGTCATCAACCACAAAAGCTTTGATCAAATTAGCATAGTGTATTCAACTCAAGATGCTTTCTTTTGTGGGATATACTATGACTCTTTTCCTTATCATTATGTGCTATTGATGCGTTAGAATTAATGCAAGACAGTTTTCAAATGGCATATAGGATACTGAGCAGTTTCCTCAGGAAACTTAAGGAAATGCTTCCTGTGTTTTTCTTTTAAGCAAGTGAGTACACTAACAAGAGCTTATGCACAATATAAGCAATCATTTCATAGCAAAAGACATTCTAGTTAATGTATTGTCTGACTCAATAGTTTAGGTATATGACATATGGCTTTACCCACTCTACAAACATCAAGATGCATTCTCTGGGAGGCTTGGAGTAGGTATACCCTGGATTCAAACTAAATGAACATGGATCCATGGTCAGAAATATTTGAATTGTAATTTTCGCAATCGATCCAAATATTTCAAGATGTTTTTGCTTCTACCCTGTTTGCTAGTTCACTCACGACCACACCACTAGGTGAAGAGCTTGCGCTTGCATTTAGCACTTCTAAATTAATATGATTATCTCAATCCCCTAATGAAGACAGTTCTGCGACATAAAACGGGTGGAACACTATGGTTGGACAAATTTTATCCCAAGTGAGAAGCATATGCATACTAAGGGATGCCATATCAACATGCTTCTTTTGCATTGTAAATTCACTCTTAAGTGTACTTAGAAATATGCAGTCATGAACTGCATGCTGAGCATGGAGCAAACTATAACCTCACATTAGAAGGATTGCCTTATAGGTCCTTCATTTAGCATTTTCTTCGACCTATACAATGACTTTTGGCATGCTATCAAAAACATGTACACATCAGTTTTTCAGCACTTCCAGCGTTCCAAAATCAATCAGATGTCGAGAATCTCTATTTTTCTGCATAGGATGAAGGATCTTACTTGAAAACTTATGTCAAATGATGCGCTTTGAAAGCCATATAATCTATTTCCGCTACTGACATGATAAGCAGAACCATTTTGCCAAAGCACACATTAACTTCCATGAACGTCTCCCCCCGGATTCCTTGAATTCAAGTAAGAAAACAATGGTGACACTATCAATAAGGAAATAATAATGACAAGATGGAAATTGAAATTGAAATTGGGCATTAGATCTCAAAAGAGCATAGGTTGATTACCTGCTTTATGTACCTTCATTAGAAAATGTGGATCCCTCATGCAAGTCGTCCGATCCCTCGTCCGAGTCGTACATATAGTATGGATTTGGTTCGCTTAATCTGCCATCTGTAATCTGATAATGTCGATAAATCCGCGTTCCAAATAATTCTGGAATTGTTTTGAGTGACTTGCATCCAATGATATTCAGTTCTTCCAAAAACTCCAACCTATCAAGGCCTTGAATTTCGACCAAGTGTTCACATTCTCTAGCTCTTAATATCTTCAGACTCTTGGATTTTTGAAGGAGAAGCCTTTCAATTGAATTGCACTGAGAGATATCTAGACTTTCTAAATACTCCAAACTATCGAGCCCTTGAATTTTGGCTAAGTTTTCACAACACCAAGCCTCTAATCTCTTCAGCATCCCGGATTTTGGAAGGTCTAGCCATCCAATTGAAGTGCACCAAGGGATATCTAGACTTTCCAAATACTTAGACCCATCGAGCCCTTGAATTTTGGCTAACTTTACGCATCCTCCAGCTTGTAATTCCTTCAACCTCCCGGATTTTGGAAGGTCTAGCCATTTAATTGAAGTGCACCGAGAGATACCTAGACTTTCCAAACACTCCAAACTATCGAGCCCTTGAATTTCGGCTAAGTTTTCACAACACCAAGCCTCTAATCTCTTCAGCATCCCGGATTTTGGAAGGTCTAGCCATCCAATTGAAGTGCACCAAGGGATAGCTAGACTTTCCAAATACTTAGACCCATCGAGCCCTTGAATTTTGGCTAACTTTACGCATCCTCCAGCTTGTAATTCCTTCAACCTCCCGGATTTTGGAAGGTCTAGCCTTTCAATTGAAGTGCACCCAGAGATATCTAGACTTTCTAAATACTTTAAACTATCGAGCCCTTGAATTTTGGCTAACTTTACGCATCCTCCAGCTTGTAATTCCTTCAACCTCCCGGATTTTGGAAGGTCTAGCCATTTAATTGAAGTGCACCGAGAGATACCTAGACTTTCCAAACACTCCAAACTATCGAGCCCTTGAATTTCGGCTAAGTTTTCACAACAAGGAGCCTCTAATCTCTTCAGCATCCTGGATTTTGGAAGGTCTAGCCATCCAATTGAAGTGCACAAATAGATATTTAGACTTTCCAAATGCACCAACTATCGAGCCCTTGAATTTCAGCTAAGTTTTTGCAGTTTATAGCCTCTAATTTCTTCAGACTCCCGGATTTTGGAAGGTCTAACCTTCTTTCCATTGACTCATTGATATCTAGCCATTCCAAATACTCCAACCTATCAAGGCCTTGAATTTTGGCTAATTTGCGGCAATCGTGAATAGTCAATTTCTTCAGACCCTCGAGTTTTGGAAGGTCCAGCTGTTCGATTGAAAGGCAGGATTCAATAGTCAAGCTTTCCAAATATATCAATTTGTCAAGACCTCGAATTTCAAGTAGATTGTTGCAAGGGTCAACCGATAATGTCCTTAGATGGACAAACTGTGAAACGTCCAGCATTTTGATAGATCCACACCTAGCGACTTGCAAGTATTCGAACTTGAAGGGCGTGTTTAGGGATTGTGGTGATTCCATTTCTTCAATGTCCGTCGGTTGGGAGCATTCTGAACTCTTTAATTGCGTTGATGGAAGCTCCTGGATGCACTGGATAAATCCGCAACGCTCAACTCGTAGTTCCTTGAGATGGGGTAGGTGGGAAAGCGAAGGCAATTGGTGACTTCGACAGGTGACGCCCAAAAATGTTAAGCCGGAAGGAAGGTCCGGCAGCGATTGGAGCTCCTGGCATTCTCTAAATTCAAGGCGTCGTAGGGAAGAAAGATTAGCCATGCTTTCTACCATTATCCCTTTCAGTTTTCTGCAATCCCAAGCACGTAACTCTCGGAGCTTTCTCAGACTCCCAATACCATTGGGTAATTCTTCTATACCACTGTGAGAAATATCTAGAATCTCTAGATTCTCCAAAGACCCTATGCTATTTGGTAATGCAGAAAGGGATGAAGTATGTCGTAGATGGAGTTGCTGCAGTGCTTTTAATTTACCTATTTCTGCTGGAAGCTCCCTGAGGCAGAAACGAGGAACGGAGCGTTTGCTTGCGTCGATGCCTAACGTGAGAAGAAGCGCATGGGCCATGCCCTGCTCCAAGCGATCCAAGCGAAAGAGGTTCTCCGGGTCTTCAATGGAAGTAAAATGACTGACGAAGTTCTCAAGCTCTGAGAGGAAGTCAGGATTTTCCAAGGAACCACAAGATGAAAGGTCTAGATATTTAAGCTTCTCTGCCATCTAGTTAAAAAAAAAAAAAAAAAGAAACAAGAATGAATGTCGATGGGTGAGTGTAGAGTCCTTATGATTCAAAAGAAAGCATAAAAGGAGAGGAAAAAAAAGACTTTAATTCTTACCGTGAAAAAACTCCATCCTTCCCATTCCTCATTTATCTCACTTCCTTGCAATTCGAGTACAGCTAATTCATTTACATCAAAATTGTTTACTTCAAAACTTGCAGAACAATTTTGCCATCGAAGCCATTTTAACCCCTTCATTAAGTCCTTAAAATCTCCACTGAGATGTGCATTTGTCATGTGAAGATATCTTAGATTCGTCAAATTCTTAAATTGTTTTTCTGTGTAAATGTCACCATCTCCTGCGCTGCCTTCACTCAAATTAATCGCCTCAATCTTGTCCGTTCCCTATAAGCAAGAATCAATGTTCATTAGTAATATATCCAACTAAAGTCATCGAATATCATTTGTTCATAATGCTATGGATGTGTATTAATGTGTTCCAAGAGACCGGCAGTGTGAAGACATGATTTTCTTTTTATGCTAATAAACTACAATCATAAAGGCTCACAAAGTGAAGGATGTCGACTTCCATTTCAAAATTTGGCCATACGCATCAGGATTTTAAGAAGAATTATGATGTAATTGCTCGTATAGAGTAAAAACTTTACAACTTGTAATCTTCTTTCTGGAACTGAAGTTTCATTATCACACTAGTTAAGACATGCATGCAAAGCACGGAATATAATCAAATTGCAAAGTACAAAATCAAAATTTTACTTGGTCAATTTTATATTTCTATTAAGGAGAATTTTTCTATTAAGCAATGCATGGGTGAAAGGATATATAAAAGGGAGAAAAACCTCAGAAGCAGCGAGTCGGCGAGCAAGACTTACCACAGATTCGGTGTTATTAAGGAGAATTCTAGCAAAATAATAATAATTATATATATACTTTAAAAAGTTAGAAATAAAACTCCTTTAAAAAAAAAAATCAACGCATTCATAACACTTCAAAATGGAAATAACCATTCTGACAACTCCAAAAATCAAAACGGAAGGGGGAAGATAAAGAGGCCACGAGATCCCGGCCTAACCGTTTTTGATGAAAGAAATCAATTTCTCGCCATCGATTCGGATAATTGAAATAACTCAAAAAGGCTTCTTTCGAGTAACTTTTATTCTTCATCTTTTGTTATTTCTCAAGAGTATGCACTTTGGCCAATTTTTTTTTTTTTGGGTGATATATCTGTGAAACTTGTCGACACGCCGAATTATACATGAATTTTTTTTAATAGTTTTCTGGAATCTGAGTATTATTTGATCTTTTGACGGGAGAGCAAGATATTTACTTTTGATTTTTTATTAGTTGTGGCGAGCAATCTATCTCGCCCTTTGCTTCGGCCTGTAGATTTTGTCTAGAGGTATTTTGGGAGTAACTGTTAAGTAACCTGGCTGGAAAAAAAAAAAAAAAGTCTATAGGAAGTGGTTTTTATTAAAAGTATTGATTTAACAAAATATGAGAACATGAAAATCGTGAAAGTCGTCTCAAAAGAGAAACAAAGATTTTCAGCGAAGAGGGCCATTTATCACGTGAAAAAGTGACACGTGAAATACAATATTTTACTAATTAATAAAGCAAACAAGAGATATATGTATATATATTGCATTGTTCTCTTACCATATGGTAGGGAATATTAATATATGAGAGAAAAACCATAAAAAGAAATACTTTCTAAGAGAGAGCAACCTCCCTACTTTCTAATCACGTCAATTACACATTCCAGGGCAATAATAGCGAAGGATATCAGTCCACTAGAGCAAGCACTAAGTAGTGGACCAATATTACTCTTAGCCATAGAACGTGGACTAAATGAGAAAACGAAACTTACCTTATTTTCCTTTAGCACCTTTTGAACTTCATCATAGTCCCATAACCTACTACGGCAACAAGGCTCTCGTTGATTTTCCTCACGAACTATTTCCCTACCAAGATCTCTCAATTGGTCATGCATTATGAGCTCATTATCATTTCCAACTTTTATTAATGACATGAATATCAATACTTCAATCCCCTCCTCTGGGAAAAAGTCACAGGCATTCCACATGTAGGATGCGATATCCCTCTTAATGCCGATGAAAAAACAAGCAATATCCAAAAATATTTGTTTTTGCTGATAGTCCAATGCTTCAATACTTATCCTTAAATTCTCCTGCACTTCCTTAGGAGGCACTTTTTTTAACTTGTCTATTTTACCTCTCCAGAATGCTAGCTGTTTTCCGCACAATAATGAACCTAAAACCTCAAGGGATAAGGGAAGCCCTTTGGTGATGGATACGACTTCACGAGCGAGGTCCTCAAATCCCTTTAGAGGAGAGTCCTTTCGAAATGCATGTTTGCTAAACAGAATCAAAGATTGATTGTCATCCATTACCTCATGTTCATAGTTGTAGTCCACCCTAGCTTGTTCAAGAATTCCCTTGTTTCTGGTGGTAATAATGATCCTACTTCCCGAAGAAAACCAATCATGATTACCAGCCAAACACTTCAACTGAATGATATTATCCACATTATCAAGAAGAATGAGGACCTTTTTACATTTAAACCTGGAGGAGATGGACTTAGTCCCTTCATCCTCATTACAAAGTTTATCTTTTGGCTTCAATATATCATTGATTAACTGATTCTGTAAATAATGTATATCATTACACTTCAATGATTCACTTATATTAGCAATGAAGCTACGGTCCTCAAATCGATTGGAGAGCTTGTTGTAGATGGTTTTGGCAAGAGTTGTCTTACCAATGCCTCCCATTCCATGGATGCCAACAAATAGGGTGGCATCAAATTTATTATCCACAAATTCCATAATTTTATTCACATGACTATCCACTCCGACCAAATTCTCAGAAATAACCAACTGGAACTCTTTCTTTAGTTCGTTCAACACTTTTTGGACAATCAATTTCACCAACTCTGCTTCATAACTGTCAAATGTGACAACAGTTTAAATATGTGGCAACAATAATATTATATTGTTTTATCTATAGAGAACACGATAAATCTGGGAATAGATTGAAAAACTTTAAAAATCGTTGCTGCCATTCCTCCATATATTATCATTATACGCTCAATCTAAAGTAGGAAAAGATGGAGTTTATTTCACATGGCATGCCCCATTCCATTGTTACTCCAACATAATTTATCAAGCTAGGAAAAACTAGAAGATATCACTTATGAAATTTAAATATTGTACATAATTTGGATTTGAACCAAATTTTAAACTGGCTGTTTATTAAAGATATTAGGGATGATGTGACCATGACTTTGAAAATTCTCTAGAGCGTTTGAATAAGCAAAAATCCAATAAGCCAACCTAATATGAGAGTTAGCCATCAATCAATAAACAAGTCATGACTTTTGATGCAAGATGATTTTAGGTCTCATAATACCAATCCGAAAAGTTGTTCAAATTGTGATATTGTGAACTACATATATGCAATTGAAGTGATTTCTTTTTGTTTTCGCAATTATACTGGCTTATAACTTTCTACTGGTGTATTGAATTTAGTATCATTCTAGATTGGTGCTCTTATCAATTTTCATTCCCTTTAGGGATGATTACAGGTTGAACTTTATTTTCCTTTTGAGTATCTATGTTCTATGATTTTAAATGATCTAATATTGAGTTTATAGGGAGGTAAAAGAATAATTTTTACCCAAAATAAGAACATTGTGTATGCAGGTGCATGAGATAGAAATTACTTGCTGAAGATAGGAAATGCTTTGAAAATTATTTAAACAGACATATAATAAAATAATCATCTTTTATCATCGTCTTATATAACCAATGAAACATTTCTTTTGTAAAATGATTTTAATAGCAACTAATCTGCGATATCAATGATTTAAGGAATATACCTTGGGAAGATAAAGAATTATGACAAGGAGTGTTGTGAGCTTTAAATAAAAATCACCAATAAGTTGTACTATTAATTTCAAATTAAATGTAATTAGAAAAGTTTGTGCTGAAGATTAATATAACGTAGACTATAAACATGCAAAAACAAAAAAAATGGCACAATGTTACAAAATCTTTGGATATAAGAGTAAAACCTCACTCAAAAAATCTTATTTCCAAGCGAATGGAATCATAACAATAAAATTTATAATTAGATCGGCCAATATCATTAAAGCAAATAATGAAAAAAAAAGAAAAGGAATAACTTTCAGAAGTCATGCATCGCAAGATCTTATATATATATCAGTAAAAGAACGAAAATGAAGCAAGTGAGAATCAAAACAACTAGTAAACACCCACACATATTAAGAGAAAGTACATGATGTTTTGGTGAAGAATTTTACCCATCAGCTTCGTATCCTTTCAAGGTGCTAACTTCATCGAGTGCTTTCTTCCATTTCTCCAAAGTCGATGGGTCAAAAGAAGACCTCTCACGCAAACGCTTCTCACGCTCACGAAACCCATCTCCAAAATTTCCAGTTTGATATCGCACCTCAGCTGTTTCACTTTGTAAAATATAGGCAACACTATGTGCCCATTATTCTTGCACTCCATTATTTGAACCAATTCATCCAAGCACCAACTACTTGCACCATAATTCTCGGAGAGAATGGGGATAAGGATCTTACTTTTTGGGATGGCTGCCAAAAGCTCTTGTCCGATGTTCTCGCCTTGGCGGAGCTCATCATTGTCTCTGAAAACATCAATTCCGGCATTAAGGAGTCCGTTGTAGAGGTGATCGGTGAAACCTTTTCGTGTATCTGGGCCTCTAAAGCTCAAGAACACTTCGTAGCAGTTTCCAGTTAACGTGGTCAAAGAACTAGATGCACCATTGTTAGTTTTTGTAGGAGACGAACTAGATCCACCGGAATTAGTTTCTGTCGGCGCAGCCACCGAATCAGATGCGCCAATATCGACATCTTCTGTATTTCTAGGCGCACTGGCTTTCCTCTTCTTAGAGGGATGATGCATTTCGTCTTTGCTCAGACTCTACCCTTGATTTTCGCTTTCAAATCTGATGGAGAAAAAACCAGATTGCCTCTTAGGAAACAAGAAATGCCTTCTTGTGGTTTGATTTATATAATGGAACCAGTTGGCGACCAAAATCGCACCAATAAATCACGCTTTGTCAATCACGTGCTTAGAGTCGTTGCCTTCACGTGGCTGAAATCTCAATGCACAGAGAATCCAAAGATACTAATAGACAATGTCTGTTCAAATTTCAATACAAATAAATAAAACGGTAGATTTGTTGGGAAGGTGAAAAGTGGAGAGACTTGGGACGTGACTGTGACATGGATTTGCGGGAAAAAGATGAAATGTGGGGAAGAAATAGAGATTCGTCTGTTCTAATAATTTCCAGACATGCGACCAAAAAACAAGAAAATTTTCTAGGCGAGTGCTTGGTAATAGACAAAAACATACAAAGCGTCATGACAATGAAGAGGGCACGCTTAGTCCACAGCTTGCACTGTCGAGCTTTCCCTCTTTCATTTGTTAATTTATTTTCCATCAGAAAAGATATTTTAAAAAAATATATATTTAAGCTCTTAATCCCACTAAAGAATTTACCCCTCTTACTTTGAGCTTGTTAAATATTGTACAGTCAAACCGATAAACTTCATTTTAATACTAAAATGTTGTAATAATAACTATAACTTATTCTAAAAAATTATATTATCAACGCGTGTCGATAATCATAAAAATTATCAACATGATGAGAAGAATTTCTTTTTTGCTTAAGTTCTATCTTAATTTCTCCTTCAAATCCCGTAAATATATCAAAATGCTTTTGTGCTTTTGCTTTTACTTTTATTTTATTATACATATTTATTGATTCATTTGATTTATTTAATTCAACCAATTGGCACGCGCTAACAATTCAAACTAGCCGAACTAGATATTAATTAGTAATCCATTGATTGGGACCACTAAACATGCATTTATGGTCGTTGTCTTAGTGTAGCGGAAGTTTAAATGCACAGGAAAAGTGAACTTTAAAGAAATGTAGATGTTACAAGTAGATCAAAAAACCCTTTAGTGAAATTGCAACTTTTCGCTCTATGTCGTTTCCTCGGGCGTGTCCCGACAGTTTTCTCTCTCCATTTTTTTCTTTTCACCTCCTCTGTTCTTTTCTTTCTTTTCTTCTGCGGACCACTTTCTCAGTTTTTTTTATTTATTTTTAATTTATAAAAGCTATACCTTTTGCTGACCATACCCCTCTCTATATCTCCTTTTCTTCGCTGTGAAGGAAAGCTCAGTCCTTTTCTTTTTGAGCTCTCTAGTAATTGACTGCATGCGGAAAAATCGCCCACCCAACTAGGCGAGAATCTTAATTCAAAAAAAAAAAAAAAACTAGGCGAGAATCCCCTGCTTTTTTAAAGCCTAGATTTTCTTGTCTTCTTTGGCTATGAATTTCGGTCTCTAAATGTCGAGATTGCCCCCTTGTCCTCAAGGTACTTCTCGTTATTGGAGATTCATTTGCAATTGGACATTAAATTTGAAAATCCTTTTTAGGCGAAAAAAATTAGGGGCTGATATAGCACTGGGTTTAAAGTGGAGGGTTGTTTTAGACAAAAAAAAATGCTGTTGACAATAGAATTAAGACTGAACCTAGAATTTGATGGATTTTAGAGAATTAGGACCATATAAAGAGAGAGAAGAGAAAGTAGCTTCACTTATTTTAATCATTTAGGGACAGATTTATAATTAGATAGCGTGTAATTTTCTTTTTTACCATCGCTCGGTGGCTGGGTCCCATCCGTCTTTGCTTAACTTGATGCTACTCCTATTCTTTACCGAATTTTTGTTTATTTCTTATCTTGAACGAGTCCCCCCCCCCCTTTCCCCCTCCCCCCAAAACCACTCTGTTCTCTACTTTATTGACTTCACAATTTCTTAATCAACCCAAAGTCAAATTAATAAATCACAATTTTCAATTTTTCCCGGCTCATGGTTTTTCTTGGTTTAGTTTAGCGATTGCTGTATTGTTTTGCCCCACTTCTTGTCTAGGTCCAAAAGTGGTTTTTTTTTTCAAAAAAAAAAAAAAGAGAGATATATAAAGGGCTAAGGGAGAAGACGCACCAGGAGAGAAAGGAAAAGAAGCGGAAAAGAAGAGGAAGAAACGGACAGAACAAGGGGAAAAGCTCAATCCTTTTCTTTTTCGAGCTCTCTTTGGCAATTATTACATGCGGAAAAATCGCCCACCCCACTTGGGCAAGAATCCTGAGCGTTTTTTTAAGCCCAGATTTTCTTGACTTCTTTGACCGTGAATTCCGGCCTTTGAATGCCGAGATTACCCCCTTGTGAAGATGGAAATTGCTCTTCTCGCGACCTTGTCCTCAAAGTTTTCATCATTATTCGGAACACATTTGAGGCTGAATATAAAATTTGGAAAGTTTTTTAGACGAGGTTGATATAACATTGACTTTAAAGTTAATGATTTTTTGAAATAAAAAAACTCGGGATAAAATTAAGATTGAACTTAAGAATTTAGGGCCATATAAAAAGAGAAGAGAAAATTGAGGTGCTTCTGATGTTTTTATCATCCGGAGGTATATTTGCAATTAGATGGCATATGATAATTTGTTTTTTATCCTCACTCTCTTCTCTACTAACTTTTTGTTAATTTCTTATTTCGAATAAGTGGTTGAGCCCACCATTCTTCTCTCTACTTAATTGTTAAATTATCGGTTTTTTAAAATGTTAACTTATTGATTTCATTTAGTCAAATTTATTGATTTCACAATTTCTTAATCAACCCAAAGCCAAATTAATGAATCAAAATTTTCAAGTTTTTCAAATAAATATTTTTTCTTGATTTAGTTTCGCTATTGCTCTAATATTTTCCCCTCCTTCCTGGCTCGGTCAAAAAGTGGGTTTAAGAAAAAAAGAGATATAAGCGGAAAAGGAGGAGCAGGCGCCACGACAGAAACGAAAAGAAAGGGAAAAGACGTGGCCTTCCTCACACGTGCCCCAATAATTCTCTCTCCTTCTCTTTCACTCTGTCCTTTCATCTTTTCATTTCACCTCCTCCACGAGAATCTGCCTCCTCTGTCCTTCTTTATTCTTTCTTTACTTTTGCCGACCACTTCTCAGTTTTTCTTTATTAAGGCTCGTTCATTTCACGAAAAATTGACATCTCCGGAAAATATTTTTTCAGAAATTATTTTTCGAAAAAATTACTATATTTTTCAGTGTTCGATTAATTCTTAAATTTTGAGTGGAAAACATTTTTCACCGTTCGTTAACTAATTTTTTTTTTCTTTTTTTTTCCTTTTCTTTGCCTTCTCCTTCCTCCTTCCTCCTCCTTCTTCCTCTTCCTTCCTCCTTCCTCCTCCGCCGCCGCTCCTCCTTCCTCCTTCCTCCACCGCCGCTCCTCCTTCTTCCTCCTCGTTCCTCGCTCCTCCTTCCTCCGCCGCCGCTCCTCCTTCTTCCTCCTCGTTCCTCGTTCCTCCGCTGCCGCACGCCCGAAGATGGTGAGCCGACCAAGATCTGGTCGCTAGATCCGGCCGACCAAGGTCCGGTCGCCAGATCCGGTGAGCTGGGCGGGGCTCGGGCGAGGCCCGAGCCCCGCCCAGCTCGCCGGATCTGGTGAGGCCAGAGCTCCGCCCCAAGCCGGCGAGGCTCCGCCTCGCCCGATCTGGTGAGGCTCGAGCTCGCCGAGCTCGGGCGAGCTGGCCTTCCACAGATCGGGCTAGGCGGAGCCTCGCCGGCCCGGGGCGGAGCTCGAGCTGGCTCGCGACCGCGGCCGGTCGCCGGTCGCCGGCCGCTGTCGGGGCCGGCCACCGTCCAAGCTAAAGGAAGAAAAATAAAAAGGAAAGAAAGAAAAAAAAAAAAGAAGGGGAAGTTGTGGAAAATGTTTTCCACTTTTCAGAAGTGGAAAACATTTTCCACAGCTTTGCATGTAAATTTTCCGGTCAACGGAAAATGTTTTCCGTTGACCGTGATTTTCCGCCTACCCGAACACCGGAAAATCTAGAAAATATTTTTCTGGAAGTTATTTTCCGCGAAACGAACGGAGCCCCTAAAAGTTCTATCCCTTTTGCTGACCATAACCTGCTCTCTCTATTTCCCTTTCTTTCTTTTTTTTGGCATAAGTATTTCTCTTTCTTGGCCGTTGAGAAAAATCACCGCACCCCCAACACACTTGCCCAAAGTCCTCTGCTTTTTTCCTTGCCCAGATTTTCTCGTCTTCTTTGGCCGTGAATTCCGGTCCCTATATGCCCAAATTGCTCCCTTGTCAAGATGGAAGCTGCTCTCCCTAGACATCGTCCTTGAGGGCGGATTTGAAACTAAATATAAAGCTTTGAGCTTTTTTAAGACGAAAAAATTAGGATCTAATTTAGCATTGAGTCTAAAATTAAATATTTTCTGAGATAAAAAAAAAAGCTGGGATAAAATTAAGACGAAACCTAAAACATGCACCGGGAGAGAAACAAAAAGAAAGGGAAAAGAAGAAAAAAAAAGAAAAGAAAAGAGAGAGTGGGTTTTGCGTGTAGATCTCCCATAAATTCACTTCCATTCGCAGTGCCCAGCAAGGGTTTAAGCCCTTTGTTCGTATAATCAGGACGGTTTTTGAAATTAGAGTACAAATTCAAAGATTATATGAAATTTATATTACGAAATTCAATTTTAAAGTTGTTAAGTTGTGAAAGTAAAGGCATTGTGAAACTGTGACATTAAACGGGAGTTGATTTGAAGTAACATTTTAATAGATAATGTCCAATAAAATTTTGATACCTATATAATGGGGGATTTGTTTGGAAGATGAAAAGTGGAGGGAGACTTGGGACGAGTTCGTTGAACTCAGTCCACTGCTTGCACCATTGAACTTTCCTTTTCCTTTTTAAAGTTATTTTCCACGGGAAATGGTATTTTTATTGGATATATTTAAGCTCTTGATCCTACTTAGAAATTTAATTCCTCTCACTTAATCCTGTTAAATATTATATTACTTCATTTCAATACATATACATTTAACGAGTTAACACATGCCAAGAATTATAAAAAATTATCAACATACTATATGTATATATATATCTAAGCACAATGAAAAGAATTTCTTTTTTGCTCTGATTCTACCTTAATTTCTTCTTCAAATTTCATAAATTAATCAAAATGTCTTTGCTTTTGCTCTTCGTTATTTTATAAATATATATATATATATATATATATATATATATATATATATATATATATATCTTTACTAATTTGATTTACCCAATCCAACCAGTTGGCAAACACCAATAATTCGAACTTGCCGGGTCACATATTTCGTTGATCAAGACCATCGACCACGCATTTATAGTCGTTGCCTTCATGTGAGGGAAGTTTCAATGGACAAAAGAATCCAAGGCGATCCCACCCAGGAAGAGAATATCATGTGAGCAAATTTTGATGCAAAACAAAGAAAAAAGTAAACAAAACAATAAAGAATAACTACTTTATTGGTATCCGCGGAAAGTGGTCATAATTGATGAATACATGCAAAACGTCAGGACAATTGCTACACCATTGAACTTTCCTTTTTCTTTTTTTTTTTAATTTATTTTCCATCGGAAATGTTACAAATATATTTAAACTCTTGATTCCAGTTAAAAATTTACTTTGAACCTGTTAAGTATTAACAAATCAAACTAATGAATTTGAAATGTTGCATTATCAACCATCACTTAAATCTACAATATATATAAAGACTTCGGAGGATTATAAACTCAAAGAAAGTAAAGAGGAAAACTCTAGTGATATCCAGACTCCTCTTTGGGGGAAGCAGGCGAAGGTTTTTTGAGGACTTTCCTTGCATTTCTCCTTTTATTGTTTCTTGGACAAGCCAAAGGGCAGCCAATAGCATTGAATTGGACTCAAAATAAATATAGTCTATGATGAAGAATTGAAGAATTGACCGAAATGACTTTCAATGACACATTACTCTTTATACACATTTGCCTTAATTTTGCTCGTAATTAAATATGATGGCAGAAATAGTGGGAAATATTTCTAAATATATAGTGGGGCATGGACAGCGACTGCCTTGCAATCCATCTAGACAAGAAACTTGAAGATGCATGGATCACTGAGACATTTTATTATTTCTTGGACTAACCAAAGAGCAGCCAATGTTGAATAAGAATATGTACGATTGTAGATATTTCTATAGCCCTTGCTACACGTCTTTTAAGGTGGAGATCATTTTGAACACAACTCCTCCGTATATTTTTGTCTTTCCTATTGTCTAACTTCTTTTTCCAAGTAGACTTTTCAATTACACGGCAACTCTTTCTAGTTTCTTTGCACATTTATTTCTTCCTCGCTCCAAATCCTTTCCCTTGTTGTCACTGCTTCCCTCACGTGCTTGTGACATGGATTTGCGAGAGAAAATGAAAAGTGGAAAGAGAGAGATTGGTCAGGTCCAACATTTTCCACACAAGTGCTCAGAATAGACAAAAACATACAAAACGTCAGGACAATGAAGAGGGCACGCTTAGGTAGCGCATGCAAACGCTTCTGTTCCGAGGAAGAGTTTTTTTTCAGAAATGGTTCTTTTCTATTTCTGCTCCGGGTAACAATTTCTGAGTAAAAGAACCCGTTTGATAACGACACAAAATTTCTACTCTGAGAATAGAAAAAGAATAGAAATGCGTTTGATAACGCAACAATTTTTTTTTTTGTATTTATTCATTTTTTAATCTTGCCGACGGATTGCCGCCGCCTCTCGCCGCCGGTCGCCGGCGACGGCGACCGGCGGCGGGAGGCGGCGGCGACAGCGGGCGGCAGCGGCGACCGGAGGCCGGAGACGGCGGCCGGCCGGCAGGCGGCGACCGACGGCGGCGGCGGCGGCGGCCGGCGACCGGCGGCGGCGGCGGCGGCGGCGGCGGCGGGCGGTGGCTCCGGGCGGTTGACGGTGGTCGCGGCAAGAAAAGGAAATAAAAGAAAATTAAAAAAGAAAATCAGCTTATTTCTAGCAATTGTTCCCGGGAACAAGAAGCAACTTTTTTTTGCTTCTTGTTTTTGTTCCCAAACCATTCCCGGGCTAAGTTTTTATTCCCGGGAACAAAAAAACAATGTGGCGTTAGCAAACAGGTTTCTGTTCTTTTTTTGTTCCGGGGAACAAAAGAACAGAAACCAAGAGAAACAGAAACGTTTGCATGCACACCCTTAGTCCACCGCCTGCACCATCGAACTTTCCTTTTTCTTTTGTTAATTTATTTTCCATCGGAAAATGTGCTTTTCGTTAAATACATTTAAGCTCTTAATCACACTTAGGAATTTACCCAGCCTCATATATATTATCCAGTCAAACCAATAAACTTTATTTTAATTCTGAAATGTTGTATTATTAACGATAACTTATTCTAAAAAACTATGTTATCAATGCTATTGAGGATCATAAAAAATTATCAACATGCATAAATGTGTCTATATATATGTACACACATGCACACACATATATATTCATTCTAACACAATGAGAAGAATTTATTTTTTGCTCAGGTTCCATCTTAATTTCTCCTTCAAATTTCATAAATAAGTTTAAATGTCTTTTTGCTTTTGCTTTTACTTTTATTTTATTTTATATATATATATATTTTTATTGATTTGATTGATCTAATCCAGCCAGTTGGCACGTGCCAATAATTCAGACTTACCGAACTAGATATGAAATGGTAATTCACCGACTAGACTAGTAAACATGCATTTATGGTCATCGCATTTTTTTGGTCGTAGCCTTCAACTGGTGGAAGTTTCAATGCATTTTACTCGCGGCCCGGCAATATCTCTCTCTTCATTCTTTTCTTTTCACCTCCTCTCTTCTTCTTTTCTTTCTTTTCTATTGCAGATCACTTTATCAGTTTTTCTTTGTAAAAGCTTTCTCTCTTTTGCCGACCATGACCCTCTCTCTCCATCTCCTTTTCTTGGCCAGGAAGAAAAGCTCCGTCCTTTTCTTTTTCGAGCTCTCTCCGCAATTATTGCGTGCTGAAAAATCGCCCACCACACTTGAATGAGAATCCTTTGCTCTTTTTTAAGCCCGGATTTTCTGGACATTTGGCCGTGAATCCTGGTCTCTGAATGCGGAGATTGCCCCCACGTCAAGATGGAAATTGCTGTCTCTTGACCTTGTCCTCAAAGTTTTTGTTATTCCTAACAACATTTGGGACTGGATAAAAAATTTGAAAAGTTATTTTAGACGAGAACAATTGAGGGTTTATATAGCATTTGGTTTTCAAGTTGAGGATTTTTTTAAATAAAAAAAATTGAGATAAAATTAAGACTAAAACAAAAATTTGAGAATTTTTAAAGAATTAAGACCATATAAAAAGAGGAAAGAAAAAGTTAAAAGAGCTTGCCGGTTTTTATCATCCAGGGGCATATTTGTAATTAGATTGCATGTGATAAGTTTATTTCTAAACCCACTCCCGGTGGCTCAGCCCAGGAGTCTTTCATTAACTTGAGGCTACCACTATTTTCTACCAAGTTTTTGTCCACTTCTTATTGCCAAGGAGTGCCTAGCCCACCACTCTTCTATCTACTTAATTACGAAGTTACCTCAAATTTATTGATGTCATAATTTCTTAATCAACCCAAAGCCAAATTAATAAATTAAAATTTTCAATTTTTTCCATTTTTTTTTGCTTGGTTTAGCTTAGTAGTTGCAATATTCCTTCAACACCTATAATTTGTAGTGCATGCTAATTCAAATATTTATATTATTAAATGGAACAAACACGTGCGATATTAATTCATTTATATTAAATTACATTTTAAATAATACTTTCACATAAATGCATGCGGTTCTTCTTAAATAAAAAGGGGTAGCTATGTTAATGAAAATGTGAAATAAACCAACAAAGGGTTGATCTAATGGTAGCATGCTAACTCTTCACGGACTTCCCCGGATAATGGGCAGGGGTTCAAATCCTGGTTAAAAGCCCTTGTTGGGAGGGGAGAAACCCTTGATGCTTTAATACCCAGAGCGATTGCCCACTTTGGCCACTATTTTATTTACCAAAAAAAATTGCAAAATAGATTTTACTTATCACCCAAAATACACCTAGGCATATTATTCTCATCCAACAATTTGTTTTATATAGATTTATTCCCATTATATAACAAGGGTAACTATCTTTATAAATATGTTAAATAGGCTTCACTAATCATTCAAAATATACCTAAGCATATTAATATTGTTATTCAACTTGGTTGGCGCAAGATGTAAAGCAATTTGTATGTTCAATAGAAAGAAGCTTTATTTTGATATCCACTTGTGACGGTGCAAACTAAAAGAATTATCAATGCTATTTATATACCAACAATCCAAATTAAGAAATTGTGAAGTGTAAAAAAAAAAAAAAAAACAAACAAAAAAGTACTCGTGCATTTCACGAGCACTCCTGTTTATACTATTGATTTACAATACTTTATAGGTGCTAAATTATCACATTAATTCAAGAGCTTAACTGCATTATTCTCTAAAGCTAATCAACTCTAGCTTGTAAGTAAGAGTACTTTGCCTAAAATGCATCCAACCTAAGAGGCATCAAACATGAATGCAATATATCAGCCTATGCATTACCACTCTAATAGGAGAGTATTAGGTGTATTTGCCATGTTAACTGTTGCAATACTAACATATTCAACCTATCAATATATACAATAACCCATCATCAGTCTGATACAATAAAGTTGACCTCTGATGACAATAAACACAATTTTATCGAATTCGACACTATTGTCAACCAAGGCAATGCTATGACTTTACTCATATTAGTAATTCAGTATATGCATGCTTTTTAGTTCCCTAAATGTTGCTTTAAGTTTGCATTTGCGATGTACATTTTTCCACACTCGTTTTTACGACATCATACAGTGCGAAAAGTTCGACAAACATCATGACCCTTCAAGTAAATTTTCTTATTAAGTCTAGACTAAGGCTTTCACAATGTCCTTGGCCTGGATTATACTTGCTGGAAAGGGGAAGATCTTCATAGGCCCTCTCAATCTTCCTAGAACAGAGCAGAAACCCAATAGTCTGGAGGAGAGCAAAAAGTATGCAAGGCAGGCCAACTGCAGGCCAAACAACAAAAAGTTTCAGATAAGTGTTCAGTATCGAAGGTGGAGGTGTCATCTCAGAAGTGACCAACAGAAGTAAAATCTAGAACAGAAAATGGCATAAACATCTAGAACTTTTAAATCATAGCCTCACCTAGGATAGTTGTTTACTTAACCAGCCCATTACTTTCCAAGCAATACTGATTTGCTGTCAGTCTACCATCAAATCCCTTTATTAAGAAAAACTGCTGAATGAGAAGCAAGAACAAGGAAATGACTCATTTATTGAATATGATAGACCATATAGCTAAATATTTGATTTGAATAGACAGGACGCTTACAATATTTTCGATTGGAAAGACACCAAATATACTGAAGCGCAAAACCTCATCTTTATCTCCACTGCAAAGGCTATGCCAACATTGCTTGAAAAATTTGAGAGCTCTACAAATGACTCTTGAACGTTAGTTAAACCAGCATCTTCGGGTACTGGTCCAGGCATTCAAGGAACTCTTGGAGCTGGGGGGAAGAATTGAGTAGTGCAACTTTCAAACGCCAAAGAGTTACCAGAAGCGTTCTATAAAACAAATCAATAATTACTTTCCAATTGGAAAATAAAAAGACGAAAAAAATATGAGATTAAAGCTAAGGAGCCAAACAAATCAACAAGTTACAGATGACCCCAAACATAAGCTTCCAAAAAATCTTCCATAAACCCATACTAAAGCTATTGGACTGTGAAATAAGATTCTAAGTTTAAAAAAGAAGTAATTCAGAACACCACACTAAAATAACTAAACTGCAAACGAAGCATTATGAAAGGTGTGAGCCATAAGATATCTACCGTTGGTAATAAAGATCATGAAATCGTACCAACTTTTAAGTTGAAAGATGCCATACTCAATTCACTTGGGCATCCTCCTCCCAGCTGAGACACACCCCAGCTGCCATACTTCAAGCTTCTCAACAGTTTTCCATTCTGCTTCATATTTATACCCCGTTAGAATGATTATACCACAGTGTGCATAACTGCTGCGACCACTAGCATGTCAAAAGCAGCACCCTGCACATTTATAGTTCCATAAAGACAGCTACTTCGGTAAGTAACATTCATTATGTATAAACAACTTCTCAGAAATTCTTGTGTATCCATAGGTGCTATATTGGATTTGAATCAGATTTCAGACCCATCTATATTGATTGACTGCAATCCATGAAGTGGATGATTAGTAATAAACTGGTAGAAATCTCAAAGAAACAGAATTGCAGCATCCTCAGCCATGTAGTCAGCCATTCTACTCATAACCAAGCCACTATAGCTTGATAAAAACATAACCAGTTATTTACTAACTTTTCCATCCACAAGCATAATTGAGGCACAAACAAATCCCATCATTTAAGAGTCACCTAAATTATTACCTTCCTAATTTGACTGAACTAAACAAATTTACTAACAATCAAAAGAAGCTATTAATTTTCATGAAAATGAGCATCTCATGGATGAATGCTTCAGTACGACACCATTCACCTAGACCATAGATTCTCACCACAAGCTGGACCCTAATATACACTGTGCTGTAATTTGTTGTTGACAATTGAAATAGTTTCAACCATTGATGACAACATTAGCAGCAAAGTAAAAATTTTGTCCTACACGAGAATGCAATTGAGCACATCAATAAGATTCAACTCCTAAAGTATATAAATCTATTAAATGAGAATATTAATTCTGTATGATATGTGATTAAAGTAACTCACTGCTGATTTCACTGATTAGATATGAGTCAATCAATTTCCTTGATTCATATTTTAACTCATGCATCAAACAATGTAACGTCAAAACATTTCATGGCTTTGATGTAGGACTGAGTCCCACAATAAAGAATAAAATATTTAAGCATCACACGCAAAATTGCCCAAGCAACACACCCGGGGTTTCTTAAGCATCATGCCAAAGATGAATTGCATCACACAATCTGCAAAGCTAACACTTGCCAAGTTCAATAACAAGAAATATTATTGGAGTATACGTAAGATCCTACGACGTAAGCTTAAAAAAGGAAAGAAAAGGAAACTTCGTAAAATCCTAATAATACTCAAATCCTACTTGATAATTTTAGTGATTAAATTTCAAGAAGAATCCCGATCCTTGTTTGAGTTTCAAAGTCAATCTTCACCAAAAACTTGGTAGTCATCCTGCATGATTTTGTTGGCTGCATCAGGCTTAGTGGATGTTTTGATTGTCTCATACTCAATTCCATGAATGGGAATCCAATTACAATACCATGTATAAGATCTCTGTGTCCTTGCAGTCAAATGGGTACTCATTGGGCAAAAGAAAAATAATTTGTAGCAATATTTCATGTCTGGAGATAATAAAATTAGTTGAATTTGAAGTATCTTTGTGATTAGTTATTATCTAACAATTAATTTACAAATGTCATGGAATACCAATCTCAAACATTATATCAAATTTTAAGATTCCATTGGATGAAAATCAAGATCCACAATCTAAAGATTTAATTTTTTTTTATTCATGACTCACATTTCTATGTGACCACTTAGGTGAGGCTACCTACTTAATAGTTAATTAATAAAGGAATATTGTTCCATGTTCAAAGTTCAAACCGTGAAACACAGATTGACTCATGTAATCTATCTAACTAAACAATAGAGCCAACTTGATCAACAACCTGACCTATCATGACCTGTTTATATTTAGTTCAGTAAGTTCTCTAATAAAAGATCATACATGAATTTGGTTTCCTTAGTCGTTACATATTACGATTTGATCACACCATATACATAAAACATTTCACGTAAACCTAGGATTTTGTAAGCTTATGGCTAGTTTCTTTTCAAACTCATTTGACATTGATGAAGATATGCATATGGTACATATGTCACGTTGGTCATGTTAGGATGGGAATGACCCATTCAATTCAATCAAATTAGTTAAACGGGTTATACATCTCTTTTAACAAATGGGTCATGTTCAAATAGAATTTTCTAATAAAATTTTTTGTTAATCTTATCCTGCTCAGATTGATCTATCTACCAATCCATTGTTAACTTGACATTGAGGGACATGACCAATGAAAACAGAGTGCTGTCTCTATTAGCAGCTGAATGTTCAGTTAGCAAGTTTGCCATTTGCATTGCATCATGCAGATTTTGAGCAATTCAGAATCTTTCCCAAGAGAGACTAGAGAAGAACACGTTCTGATGATAAAGGAATGTTGCAGGAGGAATATCTAGTTGAGAAGTAATGAGGGTAACGTTCAAGTAACAACATAGAAAACTTACTTCGACATTATGCAGTAAAACTGTACCGTCTTCAAGTCCCAAGACAACAACCTTGCCATCAGGACATTGGCATAATGATGTTATAATTTACCTGGAGCAGATTAGAATGATTAAGAGAAGCCAGCATTGATGACACACATTGAAATGTGCAAAGAAAGTGAATTCATTGTAAACACGCGCACGCGCGCGCGAGAGAGAGAGAGAGAATATTTTGTTCCCAATAAAATTAACAGAAGAAGAGGAAAGATAGAGGACAGACATTAACCAACAAAATGTTAATCAAAATTAATGAAGTGAGGCAAAATGTAATAACTGTACAAAATAACTGAGGGATATTAGTCACTTGTTATGGGATTTCTTTGAGCTAGTAGGTCATCTAAAGCAAAGGAGTCTATATCTTGTTGGCAGCCTCCAATCCAATATCATAAAAAAACAAACCTTTTTGTTCAATTATGGAACCTCAAGGTGAATTGGATGCACGAAAAATTACTTCAGGTGAGGATTACAAGTGTAATAGTATTTACAACTTAGGATCTCAAGAGAAACCACCCAAGGATTGGCTCAAGTACTATAGTGCACTCAAAACATTCTCCATATCCAGAAGACAATATGATGAGCGAAGCACTGAGATGTTTCCAGAGAAAAAGTCTCCTCTCTAAATTTTTCCAGTGAGAATAGACATCAAGAACTACCAAGGCTAGCATCCAATTCTAAGTTCTTACGACTTTGAATTACCAAAAGATTAAGTCATATAGGAACCCAACATACTTGGATGCAGCTCCCCTGACCCTCCTAGCCTTTTTGCTCTCTCCAATTTCTCTTCCATCCATCTTGACCAGATTGTCAAACAAGTATGCAGCATAGCTCGAGATATATCCTATTCAAAAGTTAGAACTCCCACCATCAAAGTTGATTAATCAAAATGATGTGACGAAATGCCCCCCAGTAATGACAAGAAGATAAATAAAACTTCAAGCAATACAAAATGTAAGAAACTTTCCACCTATAGTCTATATTTCAGTATCCAATAAATCTCTCCTTGCAGCATGCTCAGTCAGTAAAAGAATGCTCAATCAGTAAAAGAAGAGGAGTCAGCAGTAAAATTACATTGTGAGAGTCATCATCAAGAATCTAAGATCTTTTCAGATGCCTGATGACATTTAGATAATATTCCGCAGTGGCTAAACCTGCCAACTCCAAGTGGGCATCAAGCATTTCTGCATCTAACAGAGCTAGTCTATCTAGCATACATGGCATCCCCTCCAATTAATGTTAATTATTTTCATGGACACTTTAACTGGTGTATGAAGAAGGGCCACAAGAAGGCAATACAGGAGTACGGTACGCTTATGGTCGGTGTAGATGACAGTCCACTAGGCTATGGAAAAAATCTCCCAAGGCAACAACCTGATCGAGAAGTTGATAAGAATCTATTGCGCCTATAAATAAAATCCCTCCATTCAACTAATATTGGCTTGGAATTCTTTACTCGCAACTAAGTCATCTGTAGATTTCCACTCGCATCACCATCACTTGCCCTTCATCTCTGTGTAAAAGACCAACTCCTTAGTTGTACGGCACCTTCTCATTTAGACTTTCAAGCACTTTATCTCTATATTCATCCAATTCTCCATCAAACGCAATTTGAGCTAGATTGGCATTACAGTGGTTCCTATGGCTAAAAAGGAAGCTTAGCACATTTAGGAAAAGCGAAAGAAGTAAAACGAGATAAGGCCGCTAACTCAAAGGGCAAACACAGCAAGCCATCGTCGAAGAAACTAAAAAGAGAACTTTCTCGAATCGAAGCAATTACCTAAGAGAGATTGTCCACAGCCTTTGCCAATTGAAGCGAAAAATCACCCACCTTCGCCGCCAGCAAATCCTTCTCCGGATTCCACTCACCCCATCTTCACCTACCAATCATAAATCGAGCAATCCCCTCACAAAACCGAATCGACCCGCCCATTAGGTCTCGAAAGAACGCCGAGCAGGAGCCGAACCTGAGAAGCTAGGCGGCTTGTCGAACTGAAGCTGAAACGGAAGCACTCGCTGCGACCCTGTGTTGCCTCCATAGCTAGAAAGCTCTGCTGGAGAAGCTGAAGATCGAGACGAAGAAGGGAAGAGCGGGAGTGGTCCGTTGAAGTCTGAGAATTCACGGAGAAAGTAGCAGAAGAGGAACAGGCGGAAGTCAAAACAAGGAAGGAAGAGAGGTGTGGGAATTGGGCTGTAAAGGCTGCCGTGGGATCAACTCGGCCGGGCCGGACTTTACAGCCTTGCCAAACAACCCCCGAAAGGGCCCTTTCAGGCCCAATGAGACATCGCATTGATGCGGATGTGGTGGATTAGTTGTTGAAACGTAATTTGGAAAAAAGCAATCTGATCATAAAAAAAATGCTAATGAATTATTTAAATCGGCATCTCACGAGATATAACAAACACTTACGTTTGCTTAAATGTCGAGACGATGAGCCAAGCAAGAACCCGACCAAGCCATTTGCCATCAACACTTGAAACACTTTGGCCGAATACAAATACTCGACCAAGAGCCAATTTGTGAGCTTTATGCTAAACTCCCGTTATAAGGTATGCATGCGCGTCAATGATACAGTCGGAAGAAGCAATGAGATCCAATGTCTTCTTTTTCTTTTTTAACTGGAGCTAGACAATTCATCCTGTTATAAGGTACCGCTTTGCTCCACCAGGAAAATCCCATTTTTCCACTTGTGCATGTAGAGTCAAAGACTCACAATCAGGCAAAGGAAATGGCACACCTTCAACATCTGCCGCAAGTGATAGAACCTAAGCGCATCCAACAATTGAAAGGCAAAAAGAATATGATAATTTACTCTTCCTTCCAGATACAATTACAAAAATCCAGCCAGTATATGCTTTGAGAGCTATTTTGGTTCCATGACAAATTGGGTAGTGCTAAAGCTTTCCAGTGTTAAAATAATAGAACTTATATACTAATTCTAGTCGACAATTGCTTTTTCAGTATTTAGAAAATAAGAGACAACTACTTTTCATTAATAATGTATCATGATCGTTGGAATCATGATTATGCTCTACTGAGCAGGAAAAAGAATGACCCTAAACCAGCTGCCTTTTCTTCGGTCTTTCAGTAGTTATTCTAAACGCACGATGTGTATTTGCACCAGTTGTCATCAGGTAGAGTCGCAAACAATGTAAACCAGATTCATTGTGCTGAAGTTTGGAATGAATTTCTATAACTCGAGGAAGAGGGAACATGAATTATTCATAAGTATGAACCAAAGAGGTTAAATTTGAAATCAAAATCAATTTGCTCACCCGAAGGTACCAATTACCAATCAAAAGCTTAGTCACAATATGGTGCTTCTGAGTCAGTCCCCCCAACTAGGCTGCAATACCCTCTGTAAAACTCAAACCAATTTCGAACAAAACACTCAGTTGGCCTTCCAAAATCCTCGCCTCTCATAAAAATAAAAATAAAAAAAGTTCGACTCTGCTTCAATCAAGGATGAGACTTCCGTTACCAGCTGCCTCATCATGCCAAAGAACCCTCTCAAACGCAATGACAGGACAACAAAAGAGGACTCGAAATCTCGAAGGGGAAACCCTCATCAAGTGCAGACCAAAAGCAGCTATTGACCGCAATTTCCCTCAAAGTTCTTGAACAAAGCTTGATGTTTTGCTTCAGACCGCGGCATCCGGCTACCCTTCAACATCTCACGCATCACCTCATTGGTCACCTCCGAGTCACAGATGGACAGGGACCTAAGATTAATCCAAGCGATGCTCCTACTGAACCAGAAGCTCCGGAGCCTCATATGCAGGTTCACCAGCTAAGAGCATTTATGAAGGAGCGGCGGTACCGCGAAATGGCCGGCCATCTTGCATGGCCTCTTAGTCATATCGAATGAGAGGTCCTGGACGTGGTCGTCGACAGCAAAGCGAAGCCACGGACTGAGCTCAGGCACGCAACGGTCAAGAAAATCGACGTCGACGTGGAAATTTCTCTAGTCGAAGCAATTACTGTTAGCTGGGTTCACTCCTATGTGGAGGACGCCGAATGAGTTACAAGCCCAAAAAGGGCTTGAGCCCATATAATAAGTTATATGAGGAAATAGGGTTTCTCACTATCTATATAAAGAGGTAGCAGCAGAAAATGAAATAGTAACAAGAAAAAAAGAGAAAGCAGAAAATCTGGGGTTTGGGGCAATATCTGATTTACATCAAGCTGGTGTTGGAGGTCGATTGTCCGATTGAGCTGAAATTTTGGCAGCATGTTCGTGGCGCAATTTTATCGAATCTGAACGGTTTGATTTTCGTTTGAAGCTCCATACATCAGGTTTTTCGTGGATTGATCAAAACCTGCGTTTTTGGTCAGATTTATCCTTGATCTCTTGTGAAGTTCATGTGTATTGCCAAAAATTATGTTCTTGAGGTGTTTGCTGCTATGTACCTCTAGTATTTGCTAGAGAAGAACAATTTTATTGATAGTGAAGATTTTCAGGTGGATTCCGGTCCCGTGGTTTTTTATCTCCTCACATCGAGGAGGTTTTCCACGAAAAAAAATTGTCTTGTGTTCGCGTGCTTAGTATTTATTTTACTCTACTATATCGATTCCTATTAGGTTTACATAAGAGGGGAGATTATTTTATTTCGCTGCGTTGATTCGATATTGTTCGAATTAATACCGTTCTCCCATCATAGTGGTATCAGAGCAACAGGTTATTGCTTGGTTTCTCTACCTTGTGTTAAACAATGGAAACGAATACGAGTAGGATTGTTACATTAAATGGTTCGAATTATCATATTTGGAAAGGGAAGATGGAAGATCTTTTATATGTGAAAGATTTTTATTTGCCTGTATTTGCTGAGGAGAAACCAGAGAATAAAACTGATGTTGAATGGTCTATATTTCATCGTCAAGTGTGTGGTTATATCAGGCAGTGGGTAGATGATAATGTTTTAAACCATATTATTGAGGAAACACATGCACGCAGTTTATGGGATAAGCTCGAACAGTTATATGCTCGAAAGACTGGAAATAATAAGTTATTTTTGATAAAACAGATGATGGCTCTGAGATATCATGATGGTACTCGTTTGACTGATCATTTAAATTTTTTTTAATGAATTATAAATCAGTTGGCTGCGATGGGAATCAAGTTTGATGATGAGATACAAGCACTATGGTTGCTTGGTACTTTGCCAGACTCATGGGAGACATTCCGAACATCTTTGTCTAATTCTGCCCCCGATGGTACAATTACCATGGATTTGGCCAAGAGTAGTATTTTGAATGAAGAGATGAGAAGGAAGACACAGGGATCGTCCTCTTCACATTATGATACCTTGGTTGTTGAGAAAAGGGGGAGAAGTGAGTCTCGAGGTCCGAGAAATAGAGATAAAAGTCGAGACAAAAGCAAAGGTAAGTATAATAAATTTGCTAATGTTGAGTGCCATTATTGTCATCAGAAGGGACATATTCAAAGGTTTTGTCGCCAGTTAAAAAGGGAGAAACAAAAGGAGAAAGGTAAAAAGAAGAAAAGTGATGATGATAGTAATGACAATCGTGTCGCTGCACTTAAAGAAGACTTTCTCACTATTTTTTATGGTGATATGGTGAATTTTGTTTCTCATGAGACCAGTTGGGTAATTGATAGTGGTACATCCGTTCATGCTACATCTCGTAGGGATTTCTTTACATCATACAGGTCAGGTGACTTCGGATCTGTGAAGATGGGAAACAATGGACTAGCTCAAGCTATAGGCATCGGTGATGTGTGCCTAGAAACCAGCAATGACACAAGGTTAGTATTGAACAATGTTAAACATATACCTAATATCCGCTTGAATTTGATTTCTACAGGCAAGTTGGATGATGAGGGGTATTGCAGCACTTTCAGTAATGGTCAATGGAAACTTACCAAAGGTTCTCTTGTTGTGGCTAGAGGTGAAAAATATTCTTCGTTATACATTATGCAGGCAAAGTTGTCCACAGACAAAATTAATGCAGTAGATAGCGAAGATGCAGCTGAGTTATGGCATAAGAGGCTCAGTCACATTAGTGAGAAGGGTTTGTCAATATTGGCCAAGAAGAAGCTCCTTTCAGGATTGAAAAGTTCAGCGCTAAAGAAGTGTGCTCACTGTTTAGCAGGAAAACAGAACAGAGTTGCATTTAAAAGCTCCCCTCCTTCAAGAAAGTCAGGTATATTAGATTTAGTGCATTCTGATGTTTGCGGTCCTATGAAAACAAAATCACTTGGTGGCTCTCTTTATTTTGTTACTTTTATAGATGATTTTTCAAGGAAAGTTTGGATTTATACCTTGAAAACTAAAAATCAAGTGTTAGATGCTTTTAAGCAATTTCAGGCTTCAGTTGAGAGACAGATTGGAAAGAAATTGAAATGCATCAGAACTGATAACGGGGGAGAGTATATTGGACCTTTTGATGAATACTGCAGACAACAAGGTATTCGACATCAAAAGACACCTCCCAAGACACCTCAGTTAAATGGCTTAGCTGAGAGAATGAACAGAACATTGGTTGAAAGGGTAAGATGCTTACTTTCACAGTCAAAGTTATCTGGATCCTTTTGGGGTGAGGCTTTAAGTACAGTTGTGCATGTATTAAATCTCACTCCATGCGTTCCTTTAGAGTTTGATGTTCCTAATAGAGTTTGGACAAGTAAAGAAGTTTCTTATGATTATTTGCGTGTATTTGGGTGCAAAGCATTTGTGCATGTTCCCAAATATGAGAGGTCTAAACTTGATGTGAAAACACGACAGTGCATATTTATTGGTTATGGACAGGATATGCTTGGCTACAAATTTTATGATCCGCTTGAAAAGAAAATTGTAAGAAGCAGAGACGTTGTGTTTATGGAAGATTAAACAATAGAGGATATTGAGAAATCGAAGATGATTTCAACACCACAGGTTAGTGATAATCTGGTTGATTTAGATCAAGTTCCTCTTACAAATATCCCTACACAGGTTGATGAAGAGCAACAGGAAGTCAATGTTCCAAATAACGAACATGTTCCTGAACATGTTGAGATAGATAATACTATTCTTGAACTAGAGGCTCAATTAGATGTTCCACTGGATGTTTCAGTCCGGAGATCCATTAGAGACCGACGACCTTCTACCAGGTATTCTGAAGATGAGTATGTATTATTGACTGATGCAGGTGAACCAAAGTGTTATGCATAAGCAATAGAAGATAAGTACAAAAGCAATTGGTTCAATGCTATGCGAGATGAGATCCAGTCACTTTATGATAATCATACTTTTGAATTGGTGAAGTTACCTAAAGGTAAAAGAGCTTTGAAGAACAAGTGGGTATATAGGTTGAAGCAAGATGAACATACTTTACAATCATGGTACAAAGCTAGATTGGTTATTAAGGGATTCGGTCAAAGAAAGGGTATTGATTTTGATGATATATTTTCTCCGGTAGTGAAAATGTCTTCTATCCATGTGGTACTAGGCTTGGCAGTTAGCCTAAATTTAGAAATTGAGCAAATGGATGTTAAAACGGCCTTCCTACATGGTGACTTGGAGGAAGAGATATACATGGAACAACCTAAGAGTTTTAAAGTGAAAAGGAAAGAGGATTATGTGTGCAAATTGAAGAAAAGTCTCTATGGCTTAAAACAAGCACCGAGACAGTGGTATAAGAAATTTGCGTCAGTTATGACAGAACAGGGCTATAAGAAGACTTCCTCGGATAACTGTGTGTTTGTCCAAAAATTTTCTGATGATGACTTTATTATTCTCTTGCTTTATGTTGATGATATGTTGATTGTTGGCAAGAATGCTTCAAGAATTGAGTTATTAAATAAACAATTGAGCAAGTCTTTTGCCATGAAAGACTTGGGCTCAGCGAAGCAAATTCTTGGCATTAGAATTACCCGAGACAGAGATGCTAAGAAGTTGTTTTTGTTGCAAGAGAAATATATCGAAAAGATCCTTCAGAAATTTTACATGGACAAGGCTAAAGTGGTTAGTTCTCCTCTTGCTGCCCACTTTAAGTTAAATATGATGCAAAGTCCTACGACTGATAAAGAGAAAAAAGATATGGAAAGTGTTCCATATGCTTCAGCTGTAGGAAGCTTAATGTATGCGATGGTATGTACACGCCCAGACTTGGCGCACGCAGTTGGCGTTGTTAGTCGTTTTTTGTCAAATCCAGGCAGAGAGCACTGGAATGCAGCGAAGTGGATTATGAGGTATCATCGGGGAACTTCAAATTTGAAACTCAATTTCGGGACCGGGAAACTTAAGTTAGTTGGATACACAGATTCTGACTTGGCAGGAGATATTGATAGTCGTAAATCTACTTCTGGTTATTTGATTTCTTTTGCGGGTGGAGCTGTGTCATGAAAGTCAAGATTGCAGAAGTGTGTTGCACTTTCTACAACCGAAGCTGAATTTATTGCAGTGACTGAAGCTAGTAAAGAGATGCTATGGATGAAGAAGTTCTTAGAAGAACTTGGGTTCAAGCAAAAGAGGTATGTGCTATTTTGTGATAATCAAAGCGCAATTCATCTTGATAAGAATTCATCTTTTCATTCTAGATCGAAACATATTGATGTTAGATATCATTGGATAAGGGATGTTCTAGATGAAAAGTTGTTGGAACTTGAGAAAATTCATACGGATCATAATGGCTCCGATATGATGACGAAGACTCTACCAAGAGAGAAGCTTGAACATTGCCGTTTGATAGCAGGGATGGTGAATCCCTCCACATTGTTGTGAGGGGGAGATTTGTTAGCTGAGTTCACTCCTATGTGGAGGAGGCCCAATGAGTTGCAAGCTTAAAAAGGGCTTGAGCCCATATAATAAGTTATATGATGAAATAGGGTTTCTCACTATCTATATAAAGAGGTAGCAGCAGAAAAGGAAATAGTAACAAGAGAAAAAGAGAAAGCAGAAAATCTGGGGTTTGGGGCAATATTTGATTTACATCAAGCTGGCGTCGGAGGTCGATTCGTGGTCCGATTGAGCTGAAATTTTGTCAACATGTTCGTGGCGCAATTTTATCGAATCTGAACGGTTTGATTTTCGTTTGAAGCTCCATACATTAGGTTTTTCGTGGATTGATCAAAACCTGCGTTTTTGGTTAGATTTATCCTTGATCTCTTGTGAAGTTCATGTGTATTGCTAAGAATGATGTTCTTGAGGTGTTTGCTACTATGTACCTCTAGTATTTGCTAGAGAATAACAATTTTATTGATAGTGAAGATTTTCAGGTGGACTCCGGTCCCATGGTTTTTTTATCTCCTCACATCGAGGAGGTTTTCCACGTAAAAAAATTGCCTTGTGTTCGCGTGCTTGGTATTTATTTTATTCTACTATATCGATTCCTATTAGGTTTACACAAGAGGGGAGATTATTTTATTCCGCTGTGTTGATTCGATATTGTTCGAATTATTACCGTTCTCCCATCAATTACCAAGGGAGATCGTCCACAGCCTCTGCCAAGTGAAGCGACGAAGCACTACCGCCTTCGAAGTCCTTCGTGACCATGGCCAGCAAATCCTTTTTCGGATTCCACTCCCGCCATCTTCACCCGCCAATCGGAAGAAATCGAGCCGCAACCTCACAAAAACTAATCGGAAAAAAAAAAAATCGAATCGCCGCCGCCCATTAGGAGGTCGAGAAAGAACACCCGAACGGAGGCCAAACCTGAGAAGCCAAAGCGGTTCGTCGGAACTCGAAGCTGAAACGGAAGCAACCCGGCGACCCCTGCTTCGTCGGTCTCCGTTGCTAGAGAGAATGCTTCGCAAGCAACCCGAAAACCGCAGCCACCGGCTCTGCCAGAACGAACAGCGAGGAGCGTACGGATAGCGACGAAGGCAGTTGAAGAGCAAGACGAAGGATGGAAGAGCGAAAGAGAGGAAGGTAGGAGGTCCCCCCCACTGGAAGAGCGAGAATTCCCGGCGAAAGATTGCTGGCAGAAAAAGAGGGACCAAAAGAAGAGAGAGGGAGAGAGCAAGATTTATTTTAAAGGGCCGCCACGGGATCAAATGGGCCAGGCTGGGCCAGGCTGGACTTTATAACAAATAGATCCTTGTCAAACACTTTTGGGCCCACGGACGCTGAAGGATCCTCGCCCGCCAGACTCATGAGAAATCACATTCGCGTCGGTGCAAGTGTGGTGGACTAATTATTGAAATGTAATTTGGAAAAAGTAATGTGATAATCCTCATAAACTTTTGAATTATAGAAATATCCTAATGAATTATTCAACGGAATCTTATGAGAGCAAATGTTCATGCCTACTTAAATGCCGTGACATCAAACCTTTCAAAAACTGGAGGGAGAGCCTGCGAATTTAGGATTCTCAACTGAGTTTTGGCTTCGGGCGAATTTTTGGACCTCTAGCTAACCCATACATGAGGCAACGATGATGGGGCTTTGCTCATGTCGAAAAACTGAGTAGAGTTGGTCAATTGACAAATCAAATCAAAATATTGAGTTTTAATCAATTTGGAATTTTGAAGAAGGCCTATTCTACAAATGAACTACGCTCTCTCTCCTTTGCAATCATAGAAAACATGTACCGTTTACTTTTAAATTGGTATTTTCCTTGATATTAGGAGGCACGTAATTCAATACACAATCTGCAATTCGCCATATAGGAGCATAAGTAAATTATACACATAGGTGTTTGGTGCAATAGACACAAGTTGTCTTCTAGACATTTCCTATCATTAGTAAAGCTTCTCCCTGTTTTCCCTAGTCATATTTGTTTTTCTGGCCATCTCTTCTTGTTTTCTCAGTCCTTGAAACTTTTAATTGCAATTTCTCCAAAACGATCTTGTGTAAAATAGCTAATGGAATTTAAAATTTATATGACATTTGCATTGACAGTAGACCTCATAACAATCATTTGTTTTGTTAGTAATAATATTATCTCATCTTATAATTAATGTTCGATGTCAATATTTCTGCACTTGCATAGGTAAGATTACTTCCTTTTTCGGAAGAGAGGGGAAGAATACATTGAAGACGTGAATATTTGGAAGGGCAATAAATAAAAAAGGATTTAATTTTATAATAAGTTCAGCTAAAGTTCACAAAAAACCTATCATCACGAAATATAATAAACATAAGAAGTGTTACATCAGCACATTTTACATTCATACATTCTTTCTCCTTCAGATTGGCAATAATTCCAAGAAAAAATAATAATACAATTAAACAATTTTAAATTCTTGAATGTTTATACATCATTAAATTAAAAGACTACATTATAATCTTTATTAAAGATACAAAATCCATTAACAATATTGTGAACATAATCTCATGACGTTTGTTTTTTCGGTATAAATCTCCTTTATCTTAAACCTACCATTTATTTGAGGATTCCAATTCTCTGAGATTGGAATATAGCCTATGTTCTTGATTACTACCTTGAAACCATACATCTTGCTAGACACATTCTACACAAGAATGCATTTTGTCCATTGGATCGGATGTGTCACTTAACAATGACACGTGAAAAAGCGAGTCAATCTCAGGTGAGAGATTTCAACGTGCAAATGTATGGTTCGTTAGTTGAGTACATTGCTCGAACCATTCAACCCAAAGTATAGATTAGTCCAAACCAAACATTTGGTTCTCTTAGATATGAAAATAATGAAGATATAGAGATGAAGCAAACAAGATTCTATCAAGCAGGTCTCAGAGCTTTTATAAGCAAACAAGATTCTATCACATTTCAGTTTTCTAACTCATTTGCTGATATCCGTGTTCCATCTGTTGAAATTCCTTTGCAAGTGTCCTTTGCAATTATTCGATGTCCCCAAATGCTACAAACTGCAGTAGTTCTCTGACTCTGCATCGTTTCTCTGATGCAATATCGAGGTTAAGACATCTTAGTAACTGAACAAGATATATCAAGGTAGAAAATATTAAAGCTATTGGATAGTGAAATAAGATTCTTAGTTTGAAACTTAACTGCAAACAAAGCATTAGAAAAAACATGGAAGATATGAAGAATGAAATAGTCTGTTAAGAATCAAGATCAAGTCATATCAACCTTAAGTTGAAAGATGCAAACTTGTTCACTTGGGCATCTTCCTCCCGGTTGAGACACAGCACAACTGCTGCATGGGACTTCAAGCCTTGTAATAGTTTTTCATTCTACTTAATATATATGCCATGTTAGAAACTATTATACCACAGCATGTATAACTGCTACAAGCACTAGCATATAAAAAGCAGCACACCACATATCCATAGTTAAGTAAAGAAAGTTAGATTGGTAAGATAACATTCATTATGTATTATGTAAAAACAAACCCTCTTCCAAGCAAAACATAGTCCATAAATAAGATGATGGTTAATAAATTTGTGGAAGTCTCAAAGAAAGAAATGCAGTAGTATCAACCAATTTGTAGCCATCATACTCATGACTAAACAGCTATAGCTTAATGACATAACCGATTATTTATGAACTTTTCCACCCACAACCATAATTAAAGCACATTCAAATTCTATCATTCAGGAGTCACCTAAACCATAACCTTTTTAATTTGACTGAACATATTTGAGTTTCAATATTCAAAATAAACTACTAATTTGATGAAAATGACCATGTCACATATGACTGTTTCTATTGACACCATCGACTGAGAGTGTAGATCCTCACAATGAGCTCGACCTCTGCAAATGCTATGCTGAAATTTGTCATCAACATTTGAAGCATTTTCAATCATCAGGACAACATCAGCAGCAAGGTGACAATTTCCTATCCTACATGATAATGCAATTAGCCACATCAATTAGATTAAACTCCTAGAGTGTATATATCTATTGAATCTATTATTAATGTATGACACGTGAAAACAACAATTCATTTGGGCTATACATCTCTTCTAATTTGCTCATCTATTTAACAAATGGCCATGTTCAATGATCTAATAAGATTTGTTAAGCTTATCCTGCTCAAATTGACCTATCTAACAGTCCATATATACTTGACATTGGCAAACATGACCAATAAACATGGATTTCCATCTCTATTAGGAGCTGAATGTTCATTCAGCAAGCTTGCTATTTGCATTGCATCATTCAGCTTTTGAGCAATTAAAGAAATTTCTCAAGAGAGATCAGAGAAGAACACATTTTGATGATAAAAGGATTCTTGCAGAAGGAATTTCTCGTTGAGAAGTAATGAGGGTAACGTTCAGCAATAGCATGGAAAACTTACTTCTACATCATGCAGTGAAACCGTACCATCTTCAAGTCCCAAGACAACCACCTTGACAACAGGACCTCAGCATAATGATGCTATATGTTTACCCGGAGTAGATTAGAATAATTAAGAAGCAGTATTGACGATACACAATGAATGTGCAAAGAAAAGTGGGTTCATAAAAATAAAATAAAAATTAAAAAAACCAGAAAAACAACAGAGAGAGAGAGAGAGAGTGAATAATGTCTTCACAATAAAATTAATAGAAGAAAAGGGAAGATAGAGAACGCACGGTAAACAGGAAATGTTGATCAAAATTTGTTAAGTAAATCAAAGTGTCATAATAGTACAAGATAACTGAGAGGAATATTGGTTACTTTATATGGGATTTCTTTGGGCTAGTAGGTCATCTACAGCGATGGAAATCTATAGTTTTTTGGCAGCCTCCAATCCATTATCTCAATCCAAAAACGAATCTTGCTGTCCACTTTGAACCTCGAGGAGGAGTGGATCCATGAAAGCTTACTTCGGGTGAGGATCACAAGGGTACAAGTATCTGCAATTGACGATCTCAACAAGAAGCATTCAAGGGTTGGCCCGAGTAGTATAGTGCACTCAACATGTTCTCCAAATCCAGAAGACGATATGAGGCATTAGATGTTTCACGAAAAAAAAAAAAAAAAGCCTCCTCTCCAACTTTTTCCATTGAGAATAGATAGCAAGAACTGCCAAGGATAGGCATCTAATCCTAAGCTCTCACGAATTTGAATTACGAAGAGATAATAGTCATATGAGAACAGAAGATACTCGGATGCAGCAACCTTTACACTCCTAGTCTCAGCGCCTTCTTCGATTCCTTACATTATCCCTCTCGACCAAATTGTCATACAAGTATGTAGCATAGCCTGAGATATCCTCTTAACAAGTAAGTTAAACTCCCACCAGTGAACTTGATTAATCAAAACGATGCAACAAAATGCCCCTCTCTAATCAGAAGAAGATAAATTTATTTTATTTTATTTTTTTTTGGGTCTGATGGATAAATTTACTTCAAGTAGTACAACATGTGAGAAACTTTACAGCCTATACTGTACAATCCAGTATACGTGGAATATCTCCTTGTAAGGACGCTCAATCATTAAAAAAGAGGAAGAAGAGGAGCTAGAAGAAGAGTTACATTTAGAGAACCAAAATTAGAAATATGTGGAAAACTATATAGATGCTTGACACCATTGGGATGGTATTCTGCAGGGCCTAAACCTACCAACTCCATGTGGGCATTAAGCATTTCTGCATCCAACATACCTAGTCTATCTAGCATCAATGACATCCCCATCTCCCCCTCCCAAATTCAAGTTATTTATTTTAATGGACGCTTTAACTGGTGTACCCAGAAGGATGACAACATGCAAACACCATTTACCATTCCAAGGATGCATTGCTAGAGTTTAAAGAAGTCCCAGAAACATCGAGCTCCTCATCCTTTGATGATTTTTCCTCCTTTTAGAAGCGCTGTGCAAAAGCTCTCTTGGATGTTACAGCACTTACATCAACCAGTGGCATGATAACCGAATCCTGCCAGTGAGTTAGATGAAATCAATCCAGTAAGTAACATCAAATGAACTACTAGTAGTATGAAGAAGTTTACAAGTCTATTTGTCAAACTCAATATTTTTTTTGAACTCTTTGGATCCAACTAATGGGGTAGCTAACATCATTGACCACAAAAGCTTTGACCAGATTAGTGTAGTGTATTCAACTCAAGTTGCTTGCTTTTGGGGGACATAGTACGATTTCCTACCTTTATCATTATGTGCTATTCATGCATTAGAATTAATGCAAGAGAGTTTTCAAATGGCATATAAGGTACCGAAAGGTTTCCTCAAGAAACTTAACGAAAATGCTTCGTGAGTTTTCCTTTTTAGCAAGTACATGAACTAACAAGAGCTTATGCACAATATAAGGAATTATTCTACAGTACGGCTGATATTGTCAAAAGACATTCAGCTAATGTCTTGCTTGGCTCAAAAGTACTGGTGTATAACAGATGGCCTAACCAACTCTACAAACATCAAGATGCATTCTTTTGCTAATTTGTCTATTCCATATGTTTAAATTCCCTGCAAGTGTCCTTTGCAAATATTCACTGTCCCTAAATCCTCCAAATTGCAGTAATTCTGAGGCATAACATGGTGTGTAAGACGTCTTGCTGACTTGACCTGACCTGACAGAATACATCAAGGCAAAAAGAGCAAGAAATTACAATTTATCTTCCAAAAATGAGGAACGATAATCAACCCATCAATTTTAACCCTTGTTACCATGTGGATCATTAAAATAGTGCTGGACCAACCAAAAAAAAAGAATCACGATTGACAACCAGCAAACCACCCTAACTTGAGTCACCTTTTTCTATTTGAAGTGCTCTTAAGTATTTATGAAAACTGTAGCAAGATGACGTGAAATGAAAAACTAACCACAAACCAGGAGTCATTTACAATTGCACATCATCAGTTTAGCAACTAATTCAGTGCTAGAGCGCATGAAAACAATACTAGGCTTGACAACATATCATTCTGACATTTAAAGCATGACAAAGTTCCATCACACCACAGTATTAGAATTCTATGGCACGTAAATGAATAGCACAACCCAATGAAGGCCTACCAAAATAGTTGCTAGAGTACATGAAGGAAATACTAAGCTGTCCATATCACGCAGTATCCAAGGAATACTAAGCTAACCAACTTTCTTGCTTCGAAGGCAAGGAGACTGTTCACAACCTTTGCCAATAGAAGCAACGAAGCACCAACTTTGAGTCCTCTATGACCATTGCCAGCAAACACTTCTCTAGTTTCCACTCCACTATCTTTACCTGCCAATAAAAATCAAGCAAACTTCACAAAAACCGAGTCGGAATAGTTGAGTTGACCGCCCATTAGGTCGCAAAAGAACGCTGGGAGCCGAACTTGAGAAGCTAGTGGTTTTTCGAACTGAAGTTGAAACAGAAGCATGACGCACAGTGGTCCTTTTGCTAGTTTCCATAGCTAAAGCTCTGTGAGCAACCGAAAACACAGCACTAGTGCTGGAACAAATCGCAAGGATACGAGCAAAAAGAGGGCTTGTGAAGGATAGAGCTCAAAGAGCCCAGAGGAAACGTGGCCTGACAACATGCAAACAACCTTTTATCATTCCAAGGATGCATTGTCAGGGTTCGGAGAAGTTCAAGAAACATCAAACTCCTGATCCTTCTATGATTTCGACTCCTTTTAGAATAGCCTTGTGAAAGCTCTCTTGGATATTTCAGCATTAACATCAACCGGTGGAATGATAATCAAATCCTGCTAGAGAGTCATATAAAATCAATCCAACAACTAACGTCAACGGACTACTAATAATACTCCAAAGTGTATGGAACTCTGTTCGTCAAACTTGATATTCTTTTTGAACTCTTTGGATCCAACTAATGGGGCTTCTAACATCATCAACCACAGAAGCTTTGATCAAATTAGCATAGCGTATTCAACTCAAGATGCTTGCTTTTGTGGGACATAGTATGATTATTTTCCTTATCATTATGTGCTATTAATGCGTTAGAATTAATGCAAGACAGTTTTCAAATGGCGTATAGGATACTGAAAAGTTTCCTCATGAAACTTATGGAAATGCTTTTTGTGTTTTTCTTTTCAGCAAGTAAGTGCTCTAACAAGAGCTTATGCAAAATATGAGCAATCATTTCACAGCACAGCAGATTATGTCAAAAGACATTCTAGTTAATGTATTGCTTGACTCAATAGTTCAGGTATATGACAGATGGCTTTACCCACTCTACAAACATCAAGATGCATACTTTGGGAGGCTTGGAGTAGGTATATTGTGGACTCAAACCAAATGAACATGGATGCATAGAAAGAAAAATTCGAATTGTAATTTTCTCAATCAATCAAAATATTTCAAGATGTTTTCGCTTCTACCTTGTTTGCTAGTTCACTCACGACCACACCACTAGCGAAGAGCTTGTGCTTGCATTTAGCACTTCTAAACTAATATGATTATCTCAATCTGCTAATGAAGACAGTTCTGTGAGATAAAATGGGTGGAACACAATGGTTGGGCAAATTTTATCCCAAGTCAAAAGCATATGCATACTAAGGGATGCCCTATCAAAATGCTCCTTTTGCACTGTAAATTCACTCTTAAGTGCACCCTAGAAATGCATAGTCATGAATTGCATCATGATTGTAGAGCAAACTAAAACCTCACGTTAGAAGGATCGCCACATAGGGTCCTTCATTTAGCATTTTCTTAGACCTATACAATGACCTTTGGCATGCTATCAAAAACATATACACGTCAGTTTTTTAGTACTTCCAGCATTCCAAAATCAATCAAATGTCGAGAATCTCTATTTTTCTGTATAGGATGAAGGATCTTAATTGAAAACTAATGTCAAATGATGCGCTTTGAAAGCCTTATCATCTATTTCCGCTACTGGCATGACAAGCAGAACCATTTTGCTAAAGCACACATTAACTTCCATAAACATCTCCCTTGGATTCCTTGAATTCAAGTAAGAAAACAATAGTGACACTATCAACCAGGAAAAAATAATGACAAGATCATAAATCTTGAAAGATATTGCACGCAGGAAATACAATACAAATGAAAATTGGGCAGTAGATTTCAAAAGAGCATAGGTCGATTATCTACTTTATCTACCTTCAATAGAAAATGTGGATCCTTCCGGTCTATTCCTCATCCGAGTCGTCCATAAGGATGGACATGTTCCTCCATATGTGCCATATGTAATCTGATAATATCGATAAATCCGCATTCCAGATAATTCCGGAATTGTTTTGAGCGACTTGCATCCAAAGATATTCAATTCTTCCAAAAACTCCAACCTATTGACGCCCTGAATTTCAACCAAGTTTATGCAGTCTCTAGCTTCTAATATCTCCAGACTCCCAGATTTTGGAAGAAGTAGCCCTTTGAGTTTAAGTGCACATAGAGATATGCAGCATTTCCAAGGACTCCAACCTGTTGAGGCCTTGAATTTCAGGTAATTTCTTGCATGAAGTAGCACATAATCTCTTCATACTTCAAGATTTTGGAAGGTCTAGCCTTCAAATTGAAGTGCACTAGATAGATAGTTTTTCCAAATACTCCAAACTATCGAGCCCTTGAATTTTGGCTAAGTTTTTGCAACATCCAGCATATAATTCCTTTAGCCTCCCGAATTTTGGAAGGTATAGCCTTTCTATTAAAGTGTACTTTTTGAAATCTAGCCCTTCTAGGTACTCCAGCCTATCAAGGCCTTGAATTTCGGCTAATTTGTCACAGCTCTCAACATGCAATTTCTTCAGACCCTCGAATTTTGGAAAGTCCAACCATTTGATTGAATCAAAGGATGCGATAGTCAAGCTTTCCAAATATATCGATTTGTCGAGAACTCGAACTTCAAGTAGATTCTCGCAATCGTAGGCATCTAATGTCCTTAGATGGACAGACTGTGAAACGTCCAGCATTTCGATAGATCCACAGCTCCAGACTTCCAAGAATTCCAACCTGAAGGGCGTGTTTAGGGATTGTGGTGATTCCACTTCTTCAATGTCCGTTGGTTGGGAGCATTATGAACACTTTAATTGCGTTGATGGAAGCTCCTGGATGCACCGGAGAAATCCGCAATCCCGAAGTCGTAGTTCCTTCAGATAGGCTAGGTGGGAAAGCGAAGGCAATTTACGACTTGTACAGGTGACGCCCAAACGTGTTAAGCCAGAAGGAAGGTCCGGCAACGATTGGAGCTTGGTGCAGTCTGTAAAATCAAGGAGTCATAGGGAAGAAAGATTACACATGCTTTCTACCATTATCCCTTTCAGATTTCTGCAACCGTAAGCATGTAACTCTCGAAGCTTTCTTAGACTCCCAATAACATTGGGCAATTCTTCTATGCCACTGTAAGAAATATCTAGAATCTCTAGATTCTCCAAAGACCCTATGCTATTTGGTAAGGTAGAAAGGGATGTAGTATGCCGTAGATCGAGTTGCTGCAGCGCTTTTAATTTACCTATTTTTGCCGGAAGCTCCCTAAGGTGGAAACACGCACCTAGCTCCAAGCGAAGGAGGGCCTCCATGTCTCCAATTGAAGCGTCGATTCGCTTCAGTCTCTTACACCAATTGAGGATGAGAACCTCCAACTTCTTAAAAGCTAAGAGGAAGTCTGTATCTTCCAGGGATTCACAATATGAAAGGTCGAGATATTTGAGCTTCTCTGCCATCTGGTAAAAAAATAAAAATGATTGTCGAGGGGAGTGTAGAATTACGATCCAAAAGAAAGCATTTAAAGGGGTGAAAAAAAAGACTTTAGTTCTTACCATGAAAAAACTCCATCCTTCCCATTTCTCATTTATCTTGCTATATGGCAATTCGAGTACAACCAATTCCTCCACGTGAAAATTGTTTACTTCAAAATTCCTAGGACATTTTTGCCATCGAAGCCATTTTAACTCCTCCATTGAGCCCTCAAAATCTCCACTGAGATGTGCCCCTTTCATGTAAAGGAATCTTAGATTTGTCAATTTTTTGAATTGTTTTGCTGTGTAAACGTCACCATCTTGCTTGGCTACTTTGCCGGAGCCTTCGGAGTTGCCTTTACTCAAATCAATGACCTCAATCTTGTCCGTTCCCTATAAGCCAGAATCAACGTTTATTAATACTAAATCCAACTAAAGTAATCTAACATTATTTGTTCGTATTGTGATTGACATCCATTAATGTTTTCGAGATGCGAAGATATGATTTTTCCTTTTATGCCAATAAACAATATTTATAAAGGCTAACAAAGTGAAGGATGTCAACTTCCATTTTGAAATTTGGCCATATAAACTCGGATCTCAAAAAGAATTATAATGTCATGGTTCATTCAAAGTAAAAACTTTACAACTTGTAATCTTCTTCTTCCCCATACTATAGCTTCATTACCATACTAGTCAAGACAAGCGTGCAATGCAAGGAATTTAATCAAATTGCAATGTGCAAAATCAAAAGTTGATTTGATCTATTTTAATAGAAATATATTTTTTCTCTATGTACATTTCACATTAATTTTGTGTATATTACTCGACTGTGCTACTTAATTAAAAAAATATAACACATACTCTTTTTTTCTATTGGCGTAATAACTAATTACAAGAAACTGAATATTGTGACAATAGTTATATTAATATATTATGTACTTATTATTTACTAGTAGTAACTTGAGATATTCTTAATTAATTATTTTCTAATTATAAAAAACTAAGACAATAATATTAGTTATGTTAATATTCTCTATAACTTATTATTTTATTGTAAATTTTAGCTTAGCTATAGATTACAATTTGATATATTCATAATCATAAATAACTTATTAGCTATATTGATAATCTCTACAACTTGTGATTTTATCATAAATTTTAGTTTAAATATAAATTACAATTTGATATAATCATAATCATAAATAACCGAGTTACTCAAATATAATAAACATATTAAAAAATTAATTGTGGAAAGTGCAAAGCATTTTTAGAAATGAGAAAATTGAAGCTATTTTTGGCTACAAGCCTACATGGAATAGCTATTCCTTGGCCGCAACAGGAATAACTACTCCTGATTTTGAGAGTATAGTAATTTCTAGCCTATTTTTAAATCAAATGAAGGAATAATTGCTTCATCAAAATAGAATGGAAATAGAATAGTGATTCCTGAGAACCAAATTGTAGCAAGCTTTCACAAAATAATAATAATAATAATAATAATAATAATAATAATAATAATCTTGCATAAGAAGTCAAGAAGTAATACAGAAAGTTCATGGACTTCCACATGTCATTGTCTTAGAACCAGAAATTTTGCTATTGTACTTCACAATGTTGTACAAGATTTCATGGATACTCATACGTGAACAACATAATAATTTGGGAAGGATTTAGATCTCAACACTCAAAAGAAATCCATGAGAAGAGTAACTATAAAAAGGAAAAAGGAAGAAATCTTCAACATAAGTAATCTACTCAGATTAGTCATTGCTTCAAAGAAATGCTCAAGTGACTATTATTAATTGACTATAAGATTAACAGTTGGTTGTAGGTCACAAAAAAACAAATAACAGATAATTAAAAATTATTGTAACATTCACTCATTTAAGAATACATGGCTTACATGTTATAATTATTATAGTACCCCAAAGACTATTATGTTAGCAGGACTTTTTCCCTCATTAACTTCCCTCTGAAGTATTAGAATGCCCAATCTATCTTCAAGACTTCTTTGCGTGGTGTGTAACCTTTTCAACTTAAAAAAATGGATAGGTTGGGTGTGGCCGAATCCCGAAAAGAAGCCAACCTTTTGTACTCGGACAAAAGTCGCAAAACCTTTCAAACATCAATCAAGTGTAACCTTCAGCATCTACGACAAAGATAACATAACCTTTCAAACACACACACATACACAAAAAAAGGCCAACTGTTTGGCTGTAGAGCAAAGTTGACACCTAGTACAAATTTCAACTATTATAATGATTAAATCGCCGTGGATGAGCTACATTGTTCATTGTGCTAACGTACACAGTGACCCATGTCAACCCACACCAAAACGGATGTTGTGTTTTACTTTATAATAATGTTAACAATTTGTCACAAAATTCCTGGCTTTTTGTAAAGAAAAAAAGTGTCATTGCATATCCGCACAATGAGCTATGTCGAATGACTCGAGGTGATTTAAAGTGAAAATAGGCAGAATTGACAGTTGGTGTCATTTTTGTCTCATGAGTAAGAGGATTAGTTTGACAGGTAACGTCATTTTCATTCCACATTCAAAATGCTGGGTCCTTTTAGGATTTTTTTCAACTTGTGTGATCTTTATCCCAATCACAAAAAGTCGTACTTCTTTTATTTGGTCTGTACTCATTAATATCCAACGGGTGAGTTACGAGTGTGTTTCAATTATGCTTTAATGTCTTTCATTTTTTTGTTTATTTAGTAAGGCGTCCTAGTCCTTTGTCATTGCTTCGCACTTGGCATGCATTTTTTTGCATAAACACTTCGACAAAGGAGAGTATTGGGTGACCTCTCATATCGCTTTGCCATGCTATAGGACGTCTTGTACAAGCAATCTTTCTACAATGTACTTTAGGTGCAACACTTGAGAAGAAGGATGTGGAGGAAATTCTTCATTTCCTTGATAGATCTCAAGTGGCATTTCGATCCAGCCTACGCTGGAGGGTCCTTCTAAAGGTTCAGCATAATTGTAAAAGGAAGAGGCTGAGAGTTGTGAGTGGCTAACCCAGCCTCCTTCGTCCCTTGGGACCAACAACGGGTAGCAGTACTTTTTCAAAATAAAGAAGGATATTTGGCATTTGTTTTTCAACCGGAAGTGGTGCAAATTGTGGTTCTTTCAGCTGCTTGTAATTTAGATAATATATATGAAAATAACTTCGGATATTTTCATTCAATGTTGAAATAAACTGAAAAGAAGAACTTATATCATTTTTAGCAGAACCACTCTGATTTCAACTTACGATAGTGCCATGGATGAAGAACGAAATGGAATCATGGAAGAATACTGACATAATTATATCAAACTCGACCTTTTTAGCTGTAAAATTTAGTTATACCATTATATTTGTATATAAAATATACAGCATATTCATTTTTCTTTTGCTTAGTTAGTTTGTTTTATCATGTAGTACGAAAGACATAATACATTGACACCGGCTTCAAACTTGTTAATCTATGAATTGGCTCTTGTGATTATACATACGGCGCATGTTGAGACTGTAAAAAAGTGCGAGTCTTTTGATCAACAACTAGAGTCAAACCAAATGATGGATTAAAAAGAGCAGAGTCGCAATCATGATTAATTCACAAATGGAAATACAATCTCACGCTTAATAATACAGAATAGAATTTTAGAGTATTTATCTCCTTGACCTTTAATGTAGAAAATAAGTATCCCTTCCATTCTCTATTATGGAATAGTGACTGAAATTTCATGAGAAATGCGGGCATCATTAGTCCTATTATATTAATTCTAACAAATGATTTACATATCCCGATCAACTACGGTTTACAGTAGTATAGTCAAGTTATTTATTGCATGTGTCAAGGACGCAACTAAATCAATATAGATATTCAAGATTTTTGTCAATATAGAGTACCCCAATCAATATATAAAAAGTTTGAAAGTACCTCATTCTTGAAGATAACTCTGTAATATACACTTGTTTAAGAAATATCTTAGATAAGCTGCTATACTTACTAAGAGAGAAGCAACCTCCTACTTTCTAATCATGTCGACAATACAAGGATACCAATATTAGAAAGTTCTATGTTCACTAGAGCAAGCACTGAATTGACGACCAACACTATAGCAAGAGAACATGGACTAAGGGAACAAAAGAAGAGAAACGGTTACCTCATTTCTCTTGAGCATTTTCAAGGCTTCCTCGGAGTCCCATAACCTGCTACGGTGCCAAGGCCGTTGCTGGTTTTCCTCACGTACAATTGCCCTACCAAGATCTCTTAATTGGTCATGCATTCGGAGCTGAAGATCATCTCCAATTTTTATTAATGACATAAATCTCAATACTTCAATATTCTCCCCTGGAAAAAAGTCACAAGCGTCCCACATGTAGAATGCGATTCTCTTGTCAACGCCAATGAGAAAGCAAGCAATATCCAAAAATATTTGTTTTTGTTCATAATCTAATGCATCATAACTTATCTTTAACTTTTCTTGCACTTCTATACAAGGGTCATTTTCCAACTTTTTTATCATCTCTCTCCATTCTTTTGATTCTTTTCCGCACAATAATGAACCTAAAACCTCAAGGGATAAGGGAAGTCCTCCAACGGTGGATACAACTTCACGAGTGAGGCCCTCAAAATTCACTTGGAGGAAAGTCCTTTCGAAACGCATGTTTGCTAAACAAAATCAATGATTGATCAGGATCCAATTCCGTAAGGCCATAGCTGTGGTCCACCCCTGCTAATTCAAGAATTCTCTTGTTTCTGGCGGTAATAATGATCCTACTTCCCAAGGAAAACCAACCATGATTACCAGCCAAACACTTCACTTGATCGACATTATCCACATCATCAAGAAGAAGAAGGACCTTTTTATCTTTAAACCTGGAGGAGATGAAATTAATCCCTTCATCCTTATTACGAACTTCATTTTTTTGATTCGATATATCAGAGATTAACTGATTTTGTAAGTCATGAGCACCACGCTTCCATGATTCCCTTATATCAGCAATGAAGCTACGATGCTCAAATTGATTGGATAGCTCGTTATAAATGGTTTTAGCAAGAGTAGTTTTACCAATGCCTCCCATTCCATGGATGCCAACAAATAGGAGGGCATGAGATTTATCATCTAGAAGTTCCATAATGTTCTTCAAATGACTATCAATTTTGACCAAATTCTCAGAAATAATCAACTCAAGCTTTTTCTTTAGTTCACTCAACACTTCACGGACAACCAATTTCACCAACTCTACTTCAGACCTGTCAAATGTGACAAGAGTTCAAATATGTGGTAACAATAATTTTATATTGTTTATCTATTGAGAATGTAGTAATAAACGAATCCGGGATAAATTGAAAAAATTTAAAAATTGTTTTTGTCACACCTCCATATATTATCTTATATGCTAAGAAAAAAGTTCGAGAAATGCTTGTGGTTGTTTCACATGACATGCCCCCTTCCACTATTACTCCCAACATTAATTTATTAAATTAGAAGAAACTTGAGGGCATCACTTATGAACCTTGAATATTGTATATGTTATGAGTTTGAACCAAATTTTAGACTCGTTGTTTGTTAAAGATATTAGGGATGATGTGGACGTAACTTTGAAAACTTTCTAGAGCCTTTGAATAATAAAAAATCCAATAAGCCTACCTAGTGTGAGAGTCAACAATCAATCACTAAATAGGTCATAACTTTGGTGCGAAACGATTTTAAATCCTATAATACCAATCCAAAAAGCTGTTCAAATTGTGATATTGTGAACAACTTGAATGCAATCGAGGGGATTTCTCCTTGTTTGCACAATTCTACACGATTGCAAGTTTCTGCTTGTGTTATCATTATAGATTGGTGTTCTTATCAGTTTTCATTGCCTCTAGGGATGATGAGTTCTTGTACTTTGTTTTCCTTTTGAGTAACCATGTTCTCTGATTTTAATTGATCTAAGTAGAAGGATAATTTTTTTTCCCAAAATAAGAACATTGATTCAATATATTTAGGTGTATGAGATAGAAATTACTTGCTGAAGATAGGAAATGCATTGAAAATTATTCAAACAAATATATAATATAAATAATCCTTTTTTTTTTCCATCATCATCTATAACTAATGAAACATTTCTTTTGTAAAATAATTTTAATAGCAACTAGTCAACAATATTTGATTTAATAAATGTAACTTGGGAAGATAAAGAATTATGCCTTTGACAATCACTATGCACGATATGATGTTACGAGCTCTAAATAAAAATCACCAATAAGTTGTACTATTAATCTCAAATAAATATGTAATTAGAAAAGCTTGTGACGATGACTAGTGTGACTTACACTATAAACATGAAAAAAAAATGGCACAATGTTACAAAATCTTTGGATACAAGAGTAAAAACTCAATCAAAAAATCTCATCATTCAAGAGAATGGGATCATACCAATAAAATCTATAAGTATATTTGTCAATATCATTAAAGCAAAACACTAAAAAAAAAAAAAAAAAGAATAATTTATCGAACTCATGCTTCGCAGGATCTTACCGCCAACATGATCTTTTTATTTATATATAGAACGAAAATGAAGCGGGTGAGAATCAGAACAACCAGTAAACCACCGCACATATTAAAAGAAAGTAGAGAATGCCTTGGTGAGAAATTTTACCCATCGGCTTCGTATCCTTTCAAGTTGCTGACTTCAAGGAGTGCTTGCTTCCATTTCTCCAAAGTCGTTGGGTCAAAAGAAGACCTTTCACGCAAATGACTCTCATGCTCATGAAACGCATCTCCAAACCTCCCGGTTTGATATCGCACTTCAGCTGGTTTCACTTTATAGAATATAGGCACCACTATCTGCCCATTATTATTCTTGCGCTCCATTATTTGAACCAGTTCATCCAGGCACCAACTGCTTGTACCATAATTCACAGAGAAAATGGGGACGAGGATCTTACTATTCGTGATGGCTGCCATAAGCTCTGGTCTGATGTCCTCGCCTGGGCAAAGCTCATCATCGTCTCTGAAAGTGTGAATTCCGGCTTTGAAGAGCCCATGGTAGAGGTGATCGGTGAAGCTATGTCGAGTATCCGGGCCTCTGAAACTCAAGAACACCTCATAGCAGTTTCCAATCGACACCATCAAAGAACTAGATGCATTAGTGTTAATTTCTGTCGAAGACGAATTAGATCCAACGGAATTAGTTTCTGTCAGCACACTCATCAAACCAGATGCACCGGTATCAACATCCTCTGCATTTCCACTCGCATTAGTTTTCCTCCTCTTAATGCGATGATGCATTTCGGCCTCTGACTCTGCCACTGAGTTCAGCTTTCAAGCCCTAACGGAGAAAAAAAAACTAGAATGCCCCTCAAAAAACAGGAATGCCTTCTTGCCTCTTCTATTGTGGTCTGCTAAAATATCAATACACATGAAGCCGCAGATTTGTTCGGAAGATGAAAAGTGTAGAGAGACTTATGACGAGACTGCGACATGGATTTGCAGGAGAAGATGAAAGGTCAGAGAGAGAGAGAGAGAGAGATTCGTCCAGTCCAATATTTTCCAAACAAGTGCTCCGAATAGATAAAAACATCAAAGTGTCAGGACAGTGAACAGTTCCCTGCTTAGTCCACTCCACTACTTGCACCATTGAACTATCGTTTTCTTTTGTTCATTTATTTTCCATAAGAGGAGGTATTTCTGTTAATTATATTTCAGCTCTTGATCCCACTTTGGAATTTTTTGGTCATAATCCCATATGGAATTTACCCTTCTTACTTTGAGCCTTGTGAATATTATACTATCAAACCGATAATCTTCATTTTAATACTGAAATATTGTATTATAACAATCACGTATCCTTAAAAAAAAAACTATGTTGTTTACGTGTGTCGATGATCATAAATATTATCAAATTGCTATATATATATATATATATATATATATATATATATTTATACCCAAGAACAATGAGAAGAATGTTTTTTTGGTTCTCATTCTACCATAATTTTCCCTTCTTTTTTTTGGGGGGGGGGGGGGGGGTCAAACCTTAATTACTCCTTCAAATCTCATAAATAAATCTAAATGCCTTTTTGCTTTTGCTTTTCTTTATCATACATATATTTCTTTATTGGTTTGATTTATCTAATCCAACAAGTTGGCACACACCAATAATTCAAGGATTGCCTTCATGTGGTGGAAGTTTCAATGCACAGGAGAATCCAAGGCAATCCTACCCAGGAAGAGCAAGTTTCGATACACGGCAATGAAAAAAAAAAAACCAAAAATAAAAGAGAATTGCTAATATGGTATCATAAATTAGGGGTGATCGATTTTATAATTACTCCATTTTACAATAGAAACTTGTAACGATGCAAGCTAAATGAATTATCGATGCTATTTATATACCAGCAATCCATACTAAAATGTCACTAATTGAAATTGTGGAGTGTTATCCTCATACCAAAAACCCAAAGCATTATGGAGCAAAATCTAGAATTTACGATCCCTCCCCAAAATCAGGGTGTTCATGTGGAACCTTTGTCAAAATGCCCTACCCACCAAAGAAAATTAAGCCAAGAGGAGAGTCTTACCTAAGCCCATGTGCTCCCTATGTAAAGTGACTCCAGAAACAGCAGAACACTTGTTCCTGCTCTGCGCCTGGACAAAAGGAATATGGTCGGATCAACGACTACGGGTACAAATACGAAGTACAGGACTAACAAGCATGGATCGGCGGTTTATGGAGTATGAAAGCAACCTTCCTCAAGCCCCCGAACCCGAAATAGTTAGCGAAGCTCTCTGTTTCATCAGGAAAGGGAGGAATGACGCTGTATTTCGAGCAAAAACGCCAGATCCGCAGGGAGTTGTAGCCGATATGCTTGCGATGAAGAAAACTTCAAAAAGATCAGATCCCACTGCAGAAGCGACACACCAGGACAGCAAAAGACATACCTGTGAAATGGAGACCGCCGGATCTGGGATGGGTGAAGATAAACGTTGACGGAGCTTTCAAAGCTGCAACAAACGACGGATCTGTGGCTGAAGTATGCAGGGACGCCCAGGGTGTACTGTTTGGTGGCTTCGCTCGAGCGGTGAAACTCCAATCAGCTTTCCACGCGGAAACCCAAGCAATTTGTGAGGCTCTGTAGTTTGCTGCGAAGTGGGAAAAAGAAAAGAGGGGCACGCGTATCTACTATAGAATCTGACTGCCTCACGGCAGTTCAGATGGTTTTGGGGTTAGATCCTGCCCCACTGGGAAGTCAACGAGATTGTGAAAGAAGGCTGGGCCGTGCTATCTTCACTACCTCTTTTATGCTTCACCCATGGACTGGGAGACCTAAATAAAACCACAGCTTGGATCATTAAAGCCCAACTACACTAGTATCTATTTCGGAAATAGGTTTCAAGTCCCCCACAATCTCTTTTGGATGTTCTTTATTTTGAAGCTCATTTAAGTTGTTCCTCTATATTATTTACTAGAAATGAAGTGAGAATTTAAGATAACGATTCTGTTTTTGAGAATAATTTTTGTTTAGAAATGATTTTTTTTTTGGTAATGATAAGAATTTATAATTAGCTTTAACCAAATATACAAAAGATCGGCACTAGAAACTTTCACTCAAAGTGACAACAAGTCAGAATGAGTGAAGGGGAACCGATGTAAAAAAAAGAATGCCCAAACAAGAAATGAGCAACTAAGCAACAAACAAGAGAACGAGGCTAGTGAAAGCCCTCGAGAGCCAAAATGGAGGAAGAAGTAAGGACCGATAGTCTTTAGTCTTCAAAACGGCCAAAGCAGCAATGGCAACGGAACCAACCAGCAAGCCAAGTAGTATAACAACAGCAGCAACAATAGACCGCAAGAAGGAGATCGCTAGGCAAGGGGACCAGGAATGCAACCAAAGATGGAAGAGTCGAAGCCCCAACCTCGCTAGAGTCTCATGTTTCTAGGGTTGTCTATCACATTGTTGAAAGTGAGAGCCTTGTCCTTGACCACTTTGATGAGATGGTTCGTCAAAGCTGCCAATTCCAAGGTCTCCCCCCGAAAAATAATACGGTTTCGCTTCTTCCAAATCAGGTGGCACAAGGCTCTAAACGAGAAACGGGCGATGGAATGGAGGAAATCCTTACCAAGAAGGAACTTCAGGGCCCACAGGAGATTCTCCGACCAGGACCTATTTCTCCATGGAAGATTACATCTTGCAGCCGAAAAATAAGCGAGACTTGCCAAGACGTGACAGTCAAAGAACAAATGATCAATAGAATCCGATCTGGTATTACAAAAAGCACACAACCCACTGTCAATTCTACCGTAAGAGAGAAGGAGAACCTGGGTGGTTAAGCGGTTTTTAATTAGCCAAAAGTTGAATTGAAATCTAGGAGCAATCGAATCGTTCCATATAAGCAAAGCTCAATGAACACGATCCTTCTTCCTCCTAATGACTTACCACGCTGAGGCTACCGTGAAAGCACAAGAAGAGCTCCCAAGCCAGGTAAACCGATCAAGGATTCAAGAGAGGACCGAAAGAGAATAATTCCCGGCTTCCAAAATAGTCTTGAGAGCATCACCATAAGGTGAAAAGAGATCCACTAACGTCGCTTGTCTGGAGAAGCCCGATCTATCAATGAAGGAGTCCTAGAAAATTAAATTTAACGGGCCTCTCGGGTGCCAATGGTCATACCATAGTGACACGGAGAAGCCATTACCAACTTCCCAGAGGAATGATAACCGAAACTCCCGCTTTAGCTGCAGGATCTTCTTCCACGCCCAAGAACAAACAGACGGAATACGAGAAGCCCAAAATTTTTCCTTCTTTAAGAAAATCATGTGAATCCACATACACCACAACAAATTCTTATCAGTAAAAAGCATCCAAATGTACTTGAGCATTGCAGTTTTATTGCAGTCAAGCAGCCTACGAATGCCCAATCTTTCTTCTACTTTCGAGAGACAAACTTCCTCCCAAGCGACTTTTGCCCCACCAAAACCAAGTGTAGAACCTTTCCAGAGAAATTGCCGCAAAATTTGTTCCATGCAATCAAGCACCGAACAGGAAAGAATAAACACACTAGCCCAATAACATTGAATGGAGTAAAGGACTAACCTGATCAGTTGAAGTCTACTTGCGAATGAAAGGAACCACTGGACCCAAGATTGGACCCTAGTCGAGATGCGATCAATGAGCGAGATACCGTTCGTCTTGCCAAGCCTTGAAGTGATGATCGGAACCCCCAAATACCTCACCGGCAATTTACCTTCCTGAAAACCAAGGGCCAGAAGGATATAATTCCGAAGAGAAGAGGATTCGCCTGCAAGGAAGACTTCACGTTTACTTGTATTCGGCAATAAGCCACTCCATGAAGAGGTGGGATAGCTTTAGAGCTTTACACCTCCAAAAATACTTAAATTCGGATACGAGGCACGAGAACTGAGAATCTCAAAGAAAACCTCCATCACCAAAGTAAAAAGATAATGAGACATAGGATCCCCTTGTCGAAGGCCTCGACTACCAGAGAAGAACCCATGAAGCTCCCCGTTAATGGAGATGGAGTACTTTGGAGTACAAACACAAACCATAATGAGCCGGGTCATCCAAGTGGAAAATCCAAAAGCTATAAAGGTTGATTCAAGGAAATCCCAATCAACCGTATCATGCACCTTTTGGAAATCCGCCTTAATTGCGCACTTGGGCAGATGAGGATCCCGGTGAAAACCCGCAAAAAGTTCTTGGGCTAGAAGAATGTTGTCATTTATCTTCCTACCTTTAACAAAGGCATTTTGGGAAGGGCTTATGAGGTCCCGAAGAACAGCTGCTAGACAATTGGCTATAATCTTAGTGATGACTTTATATAAGGTATTACAACATGCAATGAGCCTAGAGTCAGAAACAACACAAGCATTGGGAACCTTGGGCACCAAAGCTAGAATAGTATTATTCACCTCACGCAAGAGTTTGCCCGAAGAAAAGAAGTCCTTAACCGCATCCAAGACCAACGAGCCCACAGTCTTCCAACAACTTTTGAAGAACTCAACTGTAAAACCGTCCGGTCCAGGAGCCTTACCTCTAGCGAGGGAAAATAAAATATCACGAATCTCATAATCAAGCACAAGGTGAGAAAAAGCACTAACCTACTCCTCCGAGAGAGGACGCCTGATAAGTGCCCACAATTCCTGCAACGAAGGCGTGAGGACAGCCTGAGGTGTCAGGAGGTCGATGAAATGAGTAACAAAAACTTGTTGCACCCGATCTGGATCAGTGATCAGTGAGCCGGAAGGATCCCTGACCGAGAGAATTCTGTTACGAAGCTGTCTTCTGTTTATAGAATGGTGAAAAAACTTAGTGTTTTTATCACCTTCCTGGAGCCATCTGATCCTAGACTTTGGCTTGTAGAACGACTCCTCTTGACTTCTCAAATCAACAAACAACCAACGCTGATCCTTCTCCACTCAACAAGAGAAACACCGGATGGGTCTTGATGGAGGGCAAGCAGGATAAGCCTAAGGGCATTCATCGCTTCAGCCGTTCTCATGAAAATGTCAGAGAATGACTCTCTATTGAGCAGCTTAAGTCGGCTTTTGAGAGCCTTTAACTTGCAAACAAGCCTACACATAGGAACCCTAACTCCAAGACTGTCCCAAACTTGCTTAACAATAGAGTTGAAATTCGGGTGCTTCATCCAAAAGTCGAAGAATTTAAAGGGCTTCATTGTATGAACCGAATGTAGCACTCTAACCACCACGGGTGTGTGGTCAGAAATACTTGGATTTAGGAAAGAAGCCTATGAGTAAGAGAAATCGTGCCTCCATTTAGAATTCACCAACACCCGATCAATTTTCCTTTGCTTCCTATTCACTCCTGAAGAGGTGGACTAGGTAAATCGAAGACCAACATACCTGAGATCCTCCAATTCCATCTGAGGCAAGCAATCATTGAACTCATCGAAATAGGGAATCCAGGTATCTGAGCTACCCATACAATCATTTAGGTCTTTAATAGCATTAAAGTCACTCATCACTAGCCAGGGTGAATCCTGCAAGATGTTCTTCTTCTAAACAAGGTTTGCCCAAAGGGGCCGATGGCGCAAAAAGGTATGCTTGCCGTATATCGCAGATATATAGCAAGTCACCCTGGACAAAATAGAAGTTAGGCTGCCATAGATTACCTGAGCATTTATAGAAGACATTTTAAATCTAACCAGAGCTGGATTCCAACCAACTCAAATTCTACCACAAGGAGAGTAATCATAATTCACCACCTAACTCCAACTAGTCAAAAGGCTAGCAGAAATGGACATGAAAAAGGACTTCGGGACCTTAGTCTCCAGGATACCAACAAAACAGAGGTTATTCAAAGAAACCAAACTTCTTATTTCAGCCCTCCTTAGGGGATTCATAAGTCCCCAAATATTCCAAAAACCTATGAACATCCAAAAAACATAAGAAGAGTGATTACCTCTTCTTACTAGGCCCGCGTCGATTATAAACCAGAGCAGGGGGGGACCGGGCAAAGTGTCAATGGCTTGTCTTGATTAGATAAAGGCTTCATATGATCAAGAGGGGCGGTCGGAGAGGAAGGGCAAGGAGACAAAAGATCATCCTCATCAGAGGTGCTATACACATCACTGATCGAACCACCAGCTAGCTCCCCCGATCTCAGCCAAGCAGAAGAAGCACCAAGATGCTCTGACCTGCCTGCAACTAGAAGAGGACGGCCACTACTTGGCTTCAGGGCATTCAAGGATTGCTGTGTCTTTTCAAAAGGAGCAAGAGGAATAACCTTCACAGGGGCGGAAACCTGTGGCTTATCAGAATGGGCGGGAGGCACATCTTTCACTGGTATAGGATTCTTTAGCTTCAAAGGCTGAGCACCTCCGCCTAAAGTAGGTATACTAGCAGTATCATTAGGCACAAGGGTTTTTTTTCTTCTTTCCTTTTACTTGTTTGCATCTCGATTCAGCTCCTGTAGAAGGCTAAGAAGCCTACGGTTCAGGAATAGGAACAGCTGCATGGGCACTAGTCACATTGAAGGCCCCCGAACTGTTGTCTTTGGTACGAACTAGGGTAGTGCCTGCCTTCGACCTTCATCCGAACAGCCACCAATGGGCCCTAAATATTGCTAGGGAAGATCACTCCTCCCACCCATGCCCTAGTTCGTACCAAAGACAACAGTTCGGGGGCCTTCAGTCACATCTATAGGAGATTCAACACGAACTTGTTGACCCACAACTTCATTCGACGCCAGGGCAGGAGGTGCTGGGCATGTGTGGCCGAAGATACCACAGTTTTGGAATGCACTTGGCCTCCACTCGTATTCCACTTCAACAAAGCTCGTCTCTCCATAGTCTAACACCTCTACAGCATCATAGCAAGGCTGCTTTGCTAAGATTTCAACATAGACACGAGCAAACACTAGCATATTCTTTTCCTCAGTTCTCAAATCAACATAAAGCGATTTTCCCACCGCACTAGCCACTGCGCTAATACCCTAAGCGGACCAGAAAGCAGCAGGGAGTTTCTTCAATTAAATCCAAACAGGGACTACCAAATGGTCATCCTTTTTAATTTCCAACGATGGTTTCCACTGCTGTAAAATCAAAGGCACTCTTGCGATCATGAGAGGCCCTCCTTCCAATACCTTCCTTCGAAAATCAACATCAGGAACCTGAAAGAAAAAGAAACCCTACCCATTCGCCATTACCTCTAGAACTTTGGGGCCCCAAGCATTCTTAATGGAGGATTCCACTAGCTTGAAAGGAAGTTTTCTTCCAACAAAGTAGCCGACAAGGTATTCAAAGAACTTTGGATCAACAGCATTCAAAATAGCATCCGTTAGTTCAACAACAAGCTTGTTGTTGATGATGGTAGGTGTAATGTATTCCAAATCAAAGCCTTTGGTGGCAAGTTTGGCAACACTGGCTCAGGAGTGGGACTGGGGGGGTTTCAAATCCCTCCTCTGTTGGTCTCTCTGTTGAGACCTCTTCGAAGTAGACCTGGCTCTACTTTTGTCATGACGGCTGGTAGGAACTTGTGAGGGAAGGCCAACCTGCTCAGCCTGAGCAGAGGCGCCAAAGAAGGGCTATCATGAGGACGGGACGAGGGGCTTCGTACCCTAGAAGTGCCAGCAGCTTGCTGTGTCGAACAAGGATGACCACCCACATCAAAAGTGGAGGATGCCATACGTCGAGCACTTAGTGTGCAAGCCAAGCACTATTCCAAAAAACCCATTACAAGTAAAGAAACGTACCCAGCCAAACTCCAAGGAGATAGAGCAGGACAAAGAGGAGCACAGGCTTGCACAGGTTCGGCCCACAACATAGCTTAGTTGCAGCAGAAACTTGAACTTGCAAGAACAGAGCGGCCTTCACCCAGCCAACAAGAACTGGGCTGTGGACAGAAGGAGAGGAACGGCTTTGGTGGAAGCTAGAGGGAGGTGAGGCGACCTACTTTTCCAAAGATCAGGCCCAACCAAACAACAGGGACCACCTCGCCAAGCTTGAACCAGTACCGCAAATCAGCCACACCAGTACGCCTAGGCTAACTCAGATCTTGAAATGTAGAATGAATCAAAGGAAATCATTTAGTGGAGATGTAGAAGAAGGTTAGAATAGCCTATCCTCCAAAAATCCAAAAGAGGACAATTTCTGAGCAAAAAAATGTACTTGTTAACTGTCTAAAATTTCTATTCCTGAAATAAAAATACGTTTGGTAGGATTTTTAAATTTTTTTTGTTTCTTTTAAATTTTTTAATACTTTCATTATATGTTTCTTTTTTTTCTTTTTTCCTTTGCTTTTTCTCTTCTTCTTCCTCCTTCTCTGTAGTTGATCACAGGAGGCTCGCCTGGCCAGGCAAGCCTTGGCCTCACCAAATCTAGGCAAGATCGAGCCTCACCCAGGCCGCACAAAGTTGACCTCACCCTAGCCTAGCAAGCCCAAGCCTCAACGAGGTTGTGCGAGGCTCAATCGCCTAGCGGTGGCTCAACGAAGCCAAGCCTCGCCCAACCACAGTGAGGCTCTAGCCGACGAGCCTCACTGTGGCTCAGTGTCATTGGGAGTCGGTGATGCTATTGTTTTTGGAAATAAGAATCAATTTTTTCTACTTCCTAATTATAATCTAAATTTATTTACAAGAACAAAAAAATAGATTTGTATTCCTAGGAACAAAAATTTTATCAATTTTTATTCCTAGGAACAAAATTTTTATCAATCCCTGAGGCAAATATTACAAGCTGTTGACACCTAAATTTTGGCGATCCATTTAGTCATTTATTGCATAAAAAATTAGGGGTTAATTTTATCCCTGAAAAAAATATATTAATTGCATTTAGTTTGCATATTTTGCATTTTACTGGATCGGTAGCGGATGGGTCAAATTGGTGTTTTCGGGTTTTAAATTGGCAGGTCGGACTAAGCCCATGAAATGAGCAAATTAGCCCAAGCCCATTATTTTTTGCAAATCAATTATCTTGTGAAAAATTGAAATTTGATACAATATTCTGATGATTTTTTTTGAAGATTGAGAAAACCGCATTGCAATATCATCTTTATCAATAGACAATAAAATCATTAGAGATATTCAAGAGATAAGGAAATGAGAAGATTTTGGGTGATCGGGAGGTTATAGATTATCTTCGTGTATATTGAAAAAACGAGATAAAATATTCTACGAAGATTACCTATTTTCACCTATAAAAAGCAATCAGGTATGTGGAGAAAGGAGGAGGCTTCTCTGAAAAAAATTGAGAAAAGAAAAAGTCAGAATGTGAGAGAGAGAGAGAGTGAGAGAAAAAGGAGAAAAGTAAAAACAGTAAGGTTGATTTGACCTTTACTGTTCATCTTCCCCAAATCCATTCCCTCCGCCTGAGATCCGGCCACGACGCCACGACGCCACGCCTCCGCACCCCTGCGCCGTCGCCACCTCGCCGCCCACGCCGCGTCTCCGCCTCTCTCCGACACCACCGCCGATCTGCCCACTCGAGAGCCCCGACGACCGCAGATCCGAGCTGGTCGTCGCTCCACCGCCGAGCGAGCCTGCTCACCGGCCCGCATCTCCTCTGTTGCTCGTGCCGCGCCACCACCAGGGTTCCCCTCGCCCGCGAGCAGCTACGTCGACCTTCTCGCAGCCATCGCCGCATCAACGACGCCGCTACCACGATTCGCAGTAGCCAGCGAAACCCCCGCACCGAGCCCTTGCCGTGTCTCCGCTCACCACCACCCTGTAGCTCGAGGCGCTGTTGCTGTCCTTCGCCAGACGACCCAACGCCGTTACCTCCTGCTCGCTTGTCACCGCGTCAGAGTGCTGCCCGATTCGACGCACCCCTGCACCGGAGCTCAACGTCGTCGCCGCCCGGCAGTCCCCGACGCCCCGATGCCAGCCGAGCCCTGCACTGCTGCCGACGTCGCCACCCAGCGACCCGCGGTCCAGCTCCGCCTCCGCCGCTGCTCCAAGCTCGAGCCCCTCACTGTCGCTGTCCACCAGCTACCGCCGGAGTCCCGACGTCGGCCACCGTCCGTCCGGCACCCATCAACGCTGCGGCAAGCCCCTCTTTCTTTAGGTGGTTTAGCTTTTTCTTTTATTTATTTTGTTCTATTTTATCTCATTTTTAGTTCATCTATTTAAGTTGTAATATTTGATGTTAATATTTGTGAATTTAGTATGCATTATCCGTAGGGATTTTGTCCGAAATTAATGTAATTATTAATTTGATCCGAGAGACATCGGATCATTTTTCTAATTTTTTTTAAATTTTTGGGCTTTTTGGAAGAATCTCAATTGTTAAATCATGATAATTATTTAATTTGGTCCGTAAGACTTCGGACTAGATTTTTAATTATTTTGAGTTTTTGTGATAGTTAGGGTTAGAATAATTGTTAATTTAACCTGTGAGACGACAGGTTATTTTTTCAATTATCTTGATCCTTTATTGAGTGATTATATTGACTGTTTAGATTTAATGTTTAGTTGATAAGTGCTTGATCATTAAAAAACCCAAAAAAAAAAATTTGAATTAAGATTTAGGTTGTTTTAGAATATTTCTTGTTATCTTGCATATCTAGGATAGCGATTTTAGTTCAAAAAAATATAAAAAAATGCATTAAGTTAGGATTTTAATTGCATGTTTAATTACGTGGCAATTTTAAATTTTGAATTTTAAATAAAAAACAAAAGATATAAAATATCATGCATATGTCATATAGAATTAGGGCATGCTCCGCATGTCATTGCATATTAGATAAATTGCATCATAGATTTGGATAATCTCTTAGTTTAAATTAGGATTTGATATAACTTAATCCCTAGTTTAAATTGGATAGAATCTTAATCTGGCTAGATCATCCTTTGCATTTTTAAATTTCGAATTTCATAAAATTTGTCTTAGGATAAATTAGTTGCAATTTCTAGGAATAGATTTCATTTTTAGAATAGAAAAATCATGTGCACGTTATATAAAATTAAGTCCATGAAATGCACGTCATTTTAGTGATTATTGTTAGGCTCATTTCTAATTAGAAATTGCCCGTCATTAGATTATGTCATTTAATAAATGTCGCTTGACATATAGCTTGCATGTCATTTTAGGTTAAATAATTTTGTATGTCATTGCATCGCATTGCATGTCATTAGTAAAATTAGGTCATGAGTGCACGTTAATTTGCATAATAGGCCCATTTAATTAAAATTTGCATATTAATAAGATTAAGTCATTTGGTCTAAAAATGCATTTTCATAAAATCATTCTAATTTTTAAGAAAATCCAAAAAAATGATTGCTTGCTTTGTGTGATGCAATTTATTTGATTGCTTTAATAATGGATGATCACCCGTGTGGTCACCACATTTGCATGATAGTAATTTAGGTTAAAATAAATCAGCTGCTTGCAAAAACATTTTGAAAAATAAAAAAAGAAATGGTACCAAAAGGGCATTAGAAAATTCTAATGTAACCAAGTTCCCGTACCCTTAGTCTCTGGTTTGTAGGAGTAAAATAAATCTCCCTTTATTTTACTTGGGTGTCTAATCGACTTACCATAAACCGATTAATGGCGACTCCTAGATAATCATCTTTTGCATGTTAAAAAAAATTAAACCTAAGTCGCGATTTGGTATGGGCTTGGGAGAGCCCGAGCTAAGTATAAAAGCTTAGCAGTCCATTAACCTAGTTTTAGGTGGTTCACACCCGCGAAAATTAGGTCGCGACACAAGCATGCCACAAGCTCAAGAATTCCATAGGATCCTACCAATATTTTGATCTTGCTCTAGATTTTAGTAGTCACAATATAATTTTTTCATTTTGAAACAAGTAAGATTGCATTCCTTCAGGGTAGCATGTGAAAATTGAAAAGGTGGAAACCCCAAGTTATGCAAGGCATGGGAAGCAAAGATACAAAAAGTCGTGCAATTTCTCTTTTTTGCTCCTTCAAAAGCATGACGATATCAACAAAAGAACATGTTGTCAGCATTCCATTGTAAAAGCTTGGGAGCGAAGTCAGAAAGAAGAAAGAGACTATCAATATTTTTCCTCAAATGCTTTCACACACAATACTATTCTATGAAAAATCAAATTCTGTTCCATGAGATTCTCAATTGTAAGAATCTTATTACAATTTGGTGTGCACTTACTACAAAACTTACACTCCCAAGCAATGGAATTTGATTCTCACTTATTGGTGTTGTATGAGTAAGCTTTTGGATGAAATGTCAAGGAACAGGGAAGCTTTGGTAGCAGATTGTTATCATTTAAACAATGAAATGATCATTTGGGATATTGAGTTCGTGAGCCAAGCCCAAGATTAGGAGTTCGAAGCTTTTGCCTACCTTCTTTTATGTTTTGCATAATTCAAAGATTTATGTTGCTTTTAAGGATACTTTTGTGTGGAACAACTGAAGAGGCGGAACCCTTCTTGTAAAGTCTTACTACAAGCTGCTCGATGGGGAAATTCGTGGTCGATGGGGAGATTCATGGTAGAAGAGATTTCCCTCAGAAATCGATTTAGAAAGTGAGAATTCCAATTAGAGTTTTCTTTTTGCTTGGGAAGCAACCTGGGAACAAATCCTTACTTTAGAAATGAGAAAAAATACTGGTTAACAAGTGTTTCCTCAGCAAAAGGAGGCAGAGTTCGTGCAACAACTCCTCCTTCATTGTTCTTGGACGAATGGTTTGGACAGTTTCCTATGCCGACACCATGTTATCTTGGATTATCAAAGGTTTTATTGAGCAAGAACTTTGGGCATGGCAAGGCATTCATTTACAACACAACAAGTAGGATTAACTCAATTCCCCTATTTCTTTTGGCTGATTTGGAAGGAGTGAAACAAGAGAGCTTCTGATGGAAAGAAATCTTCCATTCTATTTTATTGAAATTTGGCTTAAAGTCACACACTTTTGGTATAGTGCGAACTTGCATATGGATGTAAATGCCTTGGTTGATTAGTCAATGATTTATCTAGTATTTGAGCTCCCTTTTGGTTTTGGGATTTGTTTTGCATATGGCTTTAGTTTTTTGGGCTCCTTTTGTATGTGGGTTGCACCCCCTTGGTACCCTACAAGTGAACTATATAATCTATAAAAAGAAATTTAACACTTTTCTAAGGATTTTAAGTTGTTCCAATTACCCTTTAACAACAAATGTTATCTAATCATATAGTTTCAATTACCAACATCAACATTTCACATATGATTTTGTGCTAATCAGCATAACCATCATCCACATGGGCAAAAACCCTCTATTAACTCACAGTTGTAATTCCCTTTGCAAGTAACGTCATCATGACAAAAGGGTGCTGCTACTACTGAAAGTCAAGATCGAAAAAGTTCAAGAGGAACTTTGGATCCAACGAGCTACCGGCACACTACCTAAAAAGGAGTAATAGTAGGGAGGAAAACTGCAAGTATAATGCGTAAGTAGGTCACAAACACCTAATACGAATCTATCTGGCATTTGACATAGTAAAACCAATTTCAATACTAGGACTTAACATCCTTAGCATTATTCTGCCAAAAAGAGGTGGTATATCAAAAATCGCGATCTAAAGGTATGATAAAAAAATAATAATATAAAATAATCAATTTTCACTTCTAAGTACTAAACAAATGATTGTGAACAGAGGCTCTCATAACCGTGGTTAAGCATCACAGATTAGATCCATGTAGGCTTGATTCACTGTCATCCGAGCACCTACCAATTAGTTTTTTGCTCATTTTCTTCAAATACCTAAGTTTTCAGTCTCATCCTTAGCTTGCTTACTACAAACATAACACAAAAAAAAAAAAAAAAAAGAGTTTCACTTACTACATTGAGTTCAATGAGCGGAATCTGGTAATATAAATAAGTCTAACCTCCCCTAGGTTTTAATAGTAATATCAGTAGGTAGAAAGAGTTGAATATGATTCTTTGGTACAAAAATTGACTCTCGCAATTATGAGGTGATAAATGCTTAGATCGAAGCAAGAAATAAGCTATTTCCTTGTAAATTGAGAACATATCTCTACACCTACTAATTAATGTGAATGTGTAAACATTCCATATCCAAATCTCCATGTACTGTACACTTGAAGCTCAAACTTAGATCAAGTTCAAGTTCAAACCAATGATTAATGACCTACAATTTCCGTTATGCGCTTATAGGAGAGATTGCCAACTTGTTGAATCAAAATCAAATCAGATTTTACTTCACCCTTTCTAGCCACTTAATGTTGGTAATTCATATCATTGCATACAATATGTTCGTATGAAGAATCAACATCAAGATTTTCTGAAAAATATGGAGTGTCTCAAGATGTGCAAAGCATAACTTATAATACCTATCTCTATCTAATCACTACCAAGACTGTTCTCTGAGATGCGTGAAACTTAATTATTTGGGAAAAAGACCAAATGCAAAAGTAATAATGTGCACCTACAAATGATTGAGGACAACCAGCTGAAGTTCTTTTTCAGCACCACAAAAAAAATTTGGTACACGCTTCATACCCTATCATTGAACAATCTAGTAGACTAAGATTATAAAAGCCAACCAAAGAAGCCAGAGTCCTACAACATCATCAGAGCTTAGAAAATCAGCCATACCACTTCACCCAAAGAAAACCGATGGACTGCAGGACTAGTACTAGCACCATCGAGAAGACTTAAAAATTCCTCCTGAGGAGAAGAGTCAAGACCTAGATAAGCAAACAAAAATAGTTAAATGAAGAAAAATGAAATACCATCTACCGCTCTGTATTAACAGTACCACTTGCCACGGTCACTAACAAGGTTTTGCAGCAAATCAAACTTCCTCATGAAATATGTTAATGGCATCAGCCCACTACTTATACATGATTGATAATGATGTCTGGATGACATAAAGTAAATCTTCAATGTCCAAAGCCTGTTGAGCAACTTGATGAAGTTCATTTTTTCTGCAGACAGGAATAGATTAATAATCTAGGGAGGCATTCGGCTGACAAAGATTTCTCAAAAGTCCGTTCTAATTTCAATTTAAGAATTAAAACAGGCCAGAAAATGCATTTGGTAACACTACGAAAGCATCTGATGAATAAAAAGGAAAACTATCCTCATAATCAAAATCACAAACTGAAGATGACTTTTTAGTATTCCCATTCCAAATGCAACATGGAGATTTGGAATAACTAAGGCTGTTTTTGGAATGTGACGTAACCCAAGCATATTCTCACAATTTTCATCCCTAATGACATATATCATTTTCACTTAACAAACATTTTTTCGAAAAAAAAAAAAACATCGAAAACAGTTTCTATGAAGACAGAAACTACAGGCCTTAAACAATCGGGAACAAATCCTCTTCCAGATTCCACTCCGTCATCCTCACCTACCAATCGGAGGAAATCGAGCAACAACCTCACAAAACCAAATTGGAAAACAATCGAATCGCCGCCGCCCATTAGGAGGTCACGGAAAGAAGGTCCGAAAGGGACCCGAACCTGAGATGCCAAAGCGGTCCATGGAACTTGAAGTCGAAACGGAAGCGCGCGCTGTTGGAACAGAGCTGGTACAGAGCTGTTATGCTCAATCTGATAGTCGAAGGAAGGGGGCAGGGGCGAATCTTTTTCTTTTTCTTTTGTTTTTGAAAATTGAAAATTGAAATATCCTTTTGTTTTTCCCTCTCTTTTACTTATTTTAAGGTCGTGTTTCACATTGGAATATGAATCTTTTGATTTTTTTTTCTTTTGGTAAAGAATATTCTTAATTAATAGGTTAATTTTCACAATCAGGACCAGATACGAAACAAAGAAACCCTCGTTTGACTCTATTCCCCTATCAATTTCATTTTATTTTTCCGTTCAATTTCTCTATTTCGTACCTTCCATTTTATCGGGTCAAATGGGTCATGAGTTCTTTAGAACGCATGTGATCGTCTACTGACTAGTTTCGAAAAGTACCGGATTTTGTTATAATCTTCGTTGTTCTAGTGGAAGAAAGTTTGTAATGCTTGATATGACAAAGATTGGTTAGATCGATGGTCAGTAATCTCCTAAAACCACACAATTTTTTGTTCTTTGAAATTGTTACGGTATTATGTAATCACGGAGTTCCTTTTTTGGCATTGCTCATGCCTGATATGAACTTTTGTTAATTGCTTTACGATTTATATAGAGATAAAATCCCAAATATTTTCAAAATGAACAAAAGAACAAAAAAAAAAAAAAACTCCAAACGGAACAGTGCAACAACGCAAAAAATGAAGAAGAAAGAAGATGAAAAAATGAATGCGAAAAGAAGCCAATTGAAAAAAATCGTAAATTTTCTTGGCACAGTCGCTTAATAAGTTTTTAGGCATTTCTCTAACAAAATCCTATTACTTTTACAATCTTTTTTTTTTGGGGTTGTAAACGATAATTTTGATTAGACTGGTTTTGTTGCCGTAAACAAAAATGATGCACTCATGCAGGCTAACGTGTGTCATGGTTGATTAGAAAAAAAGAGAGGAAAATGTATAAGTTAAGCGCAGATCAAGTGGTCCGCCTATTCATGTTTTTATCTTCGGACTACACATAGCCCGCATGTACGCTTGTGTGCTTCCGGCGAGTGGGATACATGTCTATCGCACTTGATTTCCGATCAAAAAGAAAAAGCTAAGATCAATTTTAGAAAAGTGACCTGCATTGAATTGCCAGCTGAAATCCTTCATGGAAAGTGAATGATTTGAAAAATGTTTTTCAAAAACTAATCACCCCTACAATTACAAAAATAAACGAATGCAAAAAGATTTCCATAATGGAGATGTATTTCTTTGGTCGATTATTCCAACATTCATTTTTTTGCAAAACAAAAGAAGCCTCAATGTAATCTATAAATAATGTCATTTTATGATATGATGTGTTCAGGTTTGTCTAAGAAACGGTATTGTTTAAATCGGGGCCATGTGTTCAATGGTAATCTCGTCGCACACCCCAACAAAACAAAGTGGCCTAATGGGAGGATTCGTGGGACATCACATCGATGCAAATATGGTGGTGGATCTAGTTGTTGAAATTGTAATTTGGAAGAAAGCAATGTGATCCTCCCCATTCACTTTTGAATTAAAAATATATATATATATATGCTAATGAATTATTCAAATCGACATCTCACAAGAGCGAACATTCACACATGCTTAAAATGTTGAGATGATGGGGCAAACTCAAACGTGGCCAAGCCATTTGCCATCACCAACTAACTTCCAGGCACTCGCCAGATAGAAATACTCTTGAGTTATTTGCCATCAACGCCCAAAATCCAACCCCTTTCCATGCGCCTTTCTTTTTTCCCCAAATTTGTGATGATTGCACATCAAATTTTAATGTACATGATGACTCTAGAGTCAAGCAGCGAGCGTCATTCATGTCTCTTTTTATCCTCATCATTCTTTTGGATGGATCACTAAGTCTTGTTACCAATAAATATGCAGGCCATGTTTAATCTGCCCATTCCCCATATTTGCAATGCAGAGGAATTTCGAACACTGCATGGAGATCGCTGGATTCGCAGCCCGTTCTTCTTACGGCCACGAATGTAAGCTCGCCATGCCAATGCTGAAGAAGATGGTCATTAATGTCAAGACCAGTGGAAGATGCCAATCAAAATCTCTCGAGTCTTTGCCATGGCTGGTTCTAGCATAGATGCAATCTTACCAGTAGTGTCTCGCTACAAGCTGCTCAATAGGGAGGAAGTCAGTGGACAAGAATGGTTTGGACAGTTTCCTATGCTCGCACCGAATTATCTTTGGGTTATTGGAGCTTTTATGGAGCAAGAAACTTAGTAGTTGTGCCACTGGCATCTTTTCAATAAAAGAAAAAAAGAAAAAAGGACAACCCAGAAACTCAATATTGAACTAAATGAGCTACATCAATTTTCATAACAAATGATTTCCTACCAATCATGTTCAATTTTCCATCTAAAATATATCATCTTAAAGTGAAAACTACCTACAGTCAAGACATTGTGATCAAATCATCATTGACAATTCACAAACTTGTCCATAGATCTGAAAAACCCTCCCAATTGGGAAACCATATTCCACACTTATAGATCTGGTGATAGGCAATGGGCCCAAGGGAGTCCATTTGGGAGAGTCCCAACAAGGAATTATAAGGACTTGCTGCATGAAACTAAAGAGACAACTGATAGGAACCAAAATGATACTGATTAGAACAATTCTCCAGCACGCGTTTCTAGACTAATCAAATGTTTGTAGAGAGAAGTTCATCATGCATTCACGTTGAAACAGTACCAAACCCAAACGTGCAGGAAAGTTCAGAAGAGTTCCTAAAATTCTAAATCTTCTAATAGCTGCACACCCACAGAGAGAACTACCTATACACAAGCATACAAACTCATAGAACACTTTCCCCAACCGACGGTCGTATGGGCTCCCTCAATCTCCCTTAAAAGAGCAGAAACTCAAAAGTCTAAAACAAAAGCAGAAAGTCTGTACAGCAGGCTAACCCAGAAAAACACCAAACTTTTAGGTGCTTCAACTGCAGTATAGGTAGAAGGAGCACTCAGGGCAAACGACAAAAGCTTTGGATAATTGTGCTATATCGAAGTCGGAGTTGTCATCTCTGAAGTGACCAACAGAAGTGAAATCTAGAACTTCACAAGAATAACTTAACCTAGTAAAGTTATTTAATCAACCAGCCCATTACTTTCAGGCAATACTGATTTCTGCCATCAGATCCATTTATTAAAAAAGACTGCTCTATGGAAGCAAGAAAGGAAATAAGTAGTCATTGACTGAATCTGATAGAATATATAGCTAAATGTTTGATCTGGACAGAAGGCTTACAACATTTCTGATTGGAAAGACACCAAATATACTAAAGCACAAAGCCCCATCTTTATCTCCACTGCAAAGCATTTTCAAACATTGCTTGGAAGAATTTGAGAGCTATACGAATGAATCTTGACCATCGTCAGTTAAACCAGTTTCCAGGTGCTAGGCCAGGCATGCGAGGAACTCTTGGAGCTGGAGGGAAGAAATGAGTAGTGCGATCTTCAAATGTGAGAGAGTTGCCAGAAGTGTCCTACTAAAAAATGGATTATTATCTTTCCAATTGGGGGGAAAAAGAAGAAGAAGAAGATAAATATAACAAGAGATTAAAGTTAAGGAGTCAACAATCAGTAAAAATTAACAACTCACAGCTGACACCAAACATAAGTTTTCAAAAAACCTTCCATAAACCCATATTAAAGCTGTTGAATAATTCTAAGTTTGAGAAAAGAAATATCTTAGTAAACCCGACTAAAATAACTTCTTAACTGCAAACAAAGCATTAACTAGAACATGAAAGGTATGAACAATAAAATAGTCTGTTAAGAATCAAGATCAAGAAGTCAGATGAATTTTTTTAAGTTGAAAGATGCATACTCTATTCACTTGGGCATCCTCCTCCAAATTGAGACACACCACAGAACTGCCACATGGGACTTCAATCTTCTTAACAGTTTCCATTCTGCTTAATAATTATACCGAGTCAGAAATAAATATACCACAGTACAATTAACCGCTGCAAGCAATAGCATAAAAAAGCAGCACAATGCATATCCGTGGGTCCATAAAGACGGCTAGATTGGTAAGATGACATTCATACGTAAAAATAAGCTCTTCAGAGCAAAACATAATCCATGAAATGGATAATGATTAGTAAATTGGTAGGCATCGCAAAGAAACTTTATGGCAGCAGCATCAGCCAAGTTCTGAGCAATTGTACCCATGACCAAACAGCTGGCTTAATGACATAACTGGTAATCTACGAACTTCTCCACCCACAAGCATAATTGAGGCACACACAAATTCTATCATTTAGGAGTCACCTGAACTATTACCTTCCTAATATGACTGAACTGGACATATGTCACTTTAAATAATAGAAAGAAACTATTAATTTGATGAAAATGAGCATGTCATGGATGACTGCTTCTATATGCTGTCTCAGTCATCATTGGATAGGAATGAACCATTCAATCTAATTCGTTAAATGGGTATATATAAGATGCAAGATATCATCTAAACCAAGGACTCTGTAAGTTTACGGCTGTTCTTTTTGACAATTATATGACATTGACGAAGATATGCATATTGTACGTATTGGACAAGTTATTCATGCTGTCTCGGTCATGTTTGGATTGGAATGAACCATTCACTTTAATTAGTTAAATGGGTATATATAAGACACAAGATATCAACTAAACCTAGGACTTTGTAAGCTTACAGCTATTCTTTTTAAAAATTATATGACATTATATGCATATTGCATGTATTGTACAAGTTATTCATGCTGTGTCGGTCATGTTTGGATTAAAATGAACCAGTCCCTTTAATTAGTTAAGTGGGAATATATAAGATACAAGATATCATATAAACCTAGGATTTTGTAAGCTTACAGCTATTCTTTTTAAAAATTATATGACATTATATGCATATTGATGTATTTTAGCAAGTTATTCATGCTGTGTTGGTCATGTTTGGATTGGAACGAAAAATTCACTTTAATTAGTTAAAAGGGTTATTCATGTCATGTCCTTGTTGATCTATTTAACAAAGGAGGCATGTTCGAAAAGAGTGTTCTAACAAGAATTGTTAAGTTTCCATGCTCAGAGAGTCAGAACGACCTATCTAGCAGTCCACTGTTAATTTGACATTGGGAGACAGGACCCTCTCTCTCTCTCCAGTACATCCGACTGCAGGGGACACACCTGTTCCAAGCCAACTCTGACAACAGCTTCCCATAGTAAAGAACCTCTTATCAACCCCACAAACTTTAGCAGGCAAGCATCAAATTGCTTCCCTCTAGCATGAAGATCCACATCTGAATCACAAACAACACTCTTTGAATAGAGACTCCAATAGACCTCCATACAGGTATCAACTATGATACCAACTTAAAATACAACCGTCTGATTCATTGGCCATTATATCAAATGATTTGGCTAAATTTTCAGTATTTCAGAAACCTATTAAGTTAATAGGCAACTTGAGCTCTGCTAAGCTTATGTTAAATATAATCAGGGCAATGTAGGATGACAATATGCAAACATCCTTTACCATGCGAAGGATACATTGTCAGTGTTGGAGAAGTCCAAGAAACATCGAGCTCCTGATCCTTTGATGATTTAGAAAATCTTCCATAAACCCATACTAGCTGTTGGACTGTGAAATAAGATTCTAAGTTTGAAACTTAATTGCAAACAGAGCATTTGGGACAACATGTAAGACACGAAGATAAAATATTGTCTGTTAAGAATCAAGATCAAGAAGTTGTATCAAAGAAAATTTAAAGTCATCCTACAAAGCCATACAGAGAAATGATTGGCGTGAAAAAGTAGTTCTACTTTGCACACGTGGATCTCTAGATAATATATGTCAATTTCATATTAAAGGCATATGCCCAGTAGAAGGGACGGTGTATTGGGAATGTTTCTGGTGGATGCTGAAACTGATGTAAGAGGGAATAGCGGCAATTAATTTTTATGAAGTATCTTTTTCGAAATAGAAGAGAAAGGCATTTAGGCAGTTTCCTTGAAATTGTGATGATCAAATTAGTTCCTAATCAGGAAACATGAGAGAACACAAGGATAATAAGCTAAACAGAGAGCCCAATTCGATAAGGGCAACCAACTAAAGCTTCCATGTACATTGTCAAGTGATCAAACCTGAGATCAAATACGAAACTAGATTATTCAATAGAGGAAAAGTGAAAAAACATTGTTGAGGACAGCTTCCATAAGACGACCCCTAACACCAATTTTTTCCTTTTCTTTCTCTGCTACTCTCATTGTAGTCTCAAGTTTCTGGCCACACAGGCAAGGAAATGAAAAATATAGGTACAACTTTATGGTAAAAGGCATATGGATAGAAATATCTACAGACAACCCCCATTAAAAGATGTCCTGAATCAGCCAAACAAGAAATGAATATCTCAGCTGATATATTTTATAAGTTAGTTAAAACCAAAAGCAAAAGCTTTTAATTAAAGGATTCAATGTTTACATAAACCAATTTTCAGACAGGTAATCATACTCAAGCTCCTGTTATGCATACAAAGAGATCTAGAATTTCACATTTGATACACATATTAGCAACGAGGACCAGACTTGAAGGGGGGAAAGCAATCAGTTCAAACAACAGATAACAGCAATGATTTATCCCATAGTTCATATTTTTCCCACTGAGGTAGCATTTTTAAGAACATTTATGAATGGAAAAATTAGATATTGCATTAATGTGAAGAATTTAAAATGAAAGAGCATAAACAACACAGTCAAGTAAGAACTTCTATAAAAACAAGATTCTACTACATTACAACTTTCTAATTCTTTTGCTGATATATGTGTTCCATCTGTTGAAATTCCTTCACAAGTGTCCTTCGCAAATATTCGGTGTCCCCATATCCTCCAAACAATAGTAATTCTCTAACTCTCTACATTGTTTCTCTAAGGCAATAATAAGGGTAAGGCATCTTACTAAACTGACAAGATATATCAGAGTAGAAAATATTAAATCTGTTGGACTGTGAAATAAGATTTTTAGTTTGAAACTTAACAGCAAACAAAGCATTAGAAAAAACACGTAAGATATGAAGAATGAAATATTGTCTATTAAGAATTAAGATCCAGAAGCCGTATCAACTTTTAAGTTGAAAGAGGCATACTCTGTTCACTTGGGCATCTTCCTCCCGGTCGAGACACAAGACAGCTGCCACATAGGACTTCAAGCCTCATAACAGTTTCTCATTTTGCTTAATATTTATACCTTGTTAGAAACTATTATAACACAGCATGTATAACTACTGCAAGCACTAGCATATAAAAAGCAGCACACCACATATCCATAGTTAACTAAAGAAAGCCAGATCGGAAGATAACATTCATTATGTATTATGTATAATTAAAGCACATACAAATTCTATCATTTAGAAGTCACCTAAACCACAACCTTTTAATTTGACTGAACTGAACATATTTGAGTTTCAATAGTCAAAATAAACTATTAATTTGATGAAAATGAGCATGTCATAGATGATGGCTTCTATTGAAACCATCCGCTTAGAGTGTAAATCCTCACAATCAGCTCGACCTCTGCAAACACTATGCAGAAATTTGTCATTGACATTTGAAGCATTTTCAATCATCAATGACAACATCAGTCCTATCCGACATGAGAATGCAGCACATCAATTAGATTCAAGTCCTAAAGTGTATATATCTATTGAATCTATTACTGATGTATGACATGTGAAACAAACAATTCATTAAGGCTATTCATCTCTTCTCATTTGCTGACCTATTTAACAAATGGGCCATGTTCAATGATCTAATAAGATTTGTTAAGCTTATCCTGCTCATATTGGCCTATCTAATAGTCCGTATTAACTCAACATTGCCAAACATGGCCAGTAAACATGGATTGCCATCTCTATTAGCGGCTAAATGTTCATTCAGCAAGCTTGTTGTTTGCATTGCATCGTGCAGCTTTTGAGCAATTCAGAATATTTCTCAAGAGAGATCAGAGAAGAACACATTATGATGATAAAGGATTTTTGCAGAAGGAATTTATGGTTGAGAAGTGATGAGGGTAACGTTACAATAATAGCATGGAAAACTTACTTCTACATCATGCAGTGAAACTGTACTATCTTTAAACCTTGCCATCAGGACCTTAGCATAATGATGTTAAACGTTTACACCTTAGCATAATGATATTAAACGTTTACCTGGAGTAGATTAGAATAATTAAGAAGCCAATATTGACGACACACAATGAATGTGCAAAGATAAGTGGCTTCATAAAAAACAACCAGAAAAGCAACAGACAGATTGAGAAAGAAAGAATAATTCTTCACAATAAAATTAATAGAAGAGGGAAGATAGAGAACACACAGTAAACAGGAAATGTTAATTAAAATTTGTGAAGTGAGGCAAAACATCATAACAATAGAAGATAATTGAGAGGGATATCAGTCACTTAATATGAGATTCTTTGGGCTAGTAGGTCATCTAAAGCGACAAGAATCTATACTTTTTGGCAGCCTCCAATCCATTATCTCAATCCAAAAACAAATCTTGTTGCCCACTTTGGAACCTCAAGGTGGAGTGGATCCATCAAAGCTTACTTCAGGTAAGGATCACAAGTGTACTAGTATCTAAAATTTAGGATCTCAACAGAAACCATTCAAGGGTTGGCTCAAGTAGTATAGTGCACTCAACAACATGTTATCCAAATCCAGAAGACAATATGAGGCGTGAAGCAGTCAGATGTTTCTGGAAAAAAATGCATCCACTCTAAATTTTTCCACTGAAAATATATAGCTAGAACTGCCAAGGCTAGGTAGCTAATCCTAAGCTCTTATGAATTTGAATTACCAAGCCATAAGGTCATATAAGAACTTAAGATACTTGGATGCAGCAACCTCTACACTCCTACTCTCTGCACTTTCTTCAATTACTTACTCCATCCCTCTCAACCAGATTGTCGTACAAGTATGCTATGCTTGAGATATCCTATTAACAAGTTAAACCCTCACCAACAAACTTAATTAATCAAAATGACGTGACAAAATGCCCCTCTTCACAAGATGTGAGAAACTTCCAACCTATACTCTACAATTTAGTATATATTAAATATCTCCTAGCAGGGAATGCTCAATCATTAAGAAAGAGGAAGAAGAGGAGCCAAAAGAAGCGTTACATTTTGAGAAACAGCATGAGAAATCTATGGAAAACTATATAGATGCCTAGCAGCATTGAGTATGGTATTCTACAGGGCCTAAACCTACCAACTCCATGTGAGCATCAAGCACTTCTACATCTGACATAGCTAGTCTATCTAGCACAAGTGACACCCCCTCCAATTCAAGTTCTTTCTTTTCATGGACACCTTAACTAGCGTACCCAAAAGGATGACAACATGCAACACCCTTTAACATTCCAAGGATGCATTGTCAGAGTTTGGGGAAGTTTAAGAGACATCAAGCACCTCATCCTTTGATGATTTTGTTTCCTTTTAGAAGTGCCTCGCAAAAACTCTCTTGGATATTTCAGCACTCACATCAACTAGTGGCCTGCCAGTGAGTCAGATGAAATCAATCCAGCAACTAATATTAATGAACTAATAATAATACTAAGAAGTTCGCAGGTCTCTGTTTGTCAAACTCGATAATCTTTTTGAACTCTTTGGATCCAACTAATGGGGCAAATAACATTATCAACCACAGAAGCTTTGATCAAATTAGCAGAGTGTATTCAACTCAAGATGCTTGCTTTTGGGGGACATAGTATGATTCTTTTCCTTATCACTATGTTCTATTCATGCAGTAGAATTAATGCAAGATAGTTTTCAAATGGCATATAGGATACCGAAAAGTTTCCTTAGGAAACTAATGCAAATGCTTCCTATGTTTAACTTTTCAGCAAGTAGATGAACTAACGAGAGCTTATGCACAATATAAGGAATTATTTTACAATACAGTTGATTATGTCAAAAGACATTCTAGTAATGTCTTGCTTGGCTCAAAAGTTTAGGTATATGACAGATGGCTTTACCAATTCTACAAACATCAACATGCATTCAAACCAAATGAGTAGGTATATCCTGGATTCAAAACAAATGAACAAGGATTCATGATTAGAAGAAAATTAGAATTGCAATTTCCTCGATTGAACCAAATAATTCACGATGCTTTTGCTTCTATCCTGTTTGCTAGTTCACACACGGCCATGCCACCAGGAGAAGAGCTTGTTCCTACATTTAGCATTTTTAGACAGACACGATTAATTTAATCAGCTAATGCAGATAGTTCTGCAAGATAAAATGTTCGAACTCAATGGTTAGACTAATTTTATCCCAAGTTAGTAGTGTATGCATCCTAAGAGATGATGCCCTATCAACATGCTCCTTTTACACCGTAAATTAGCTCTTAAGTGTACCTTAGAAATATGCAGTCATGAACTGCATGGTGAGTGCAGAGCCAACTAAAACCTCACATTAGAAGGATGGCCATATAGGTTCTTCACTCAGCATTTCTCGACCTACATAATGACATTCAGCATGCCATCCAATACCTGTATATATCAGATTTGACTCAGTACTTCCAGCATTCCAGAACCAATCAAACGTCAAGAATCCTCATTTTTCTACATATGATGAAGGATCTTACCCCCGAGATTAATGACAAATGATGCGCTTAGAAAGCCTTTTTATCTATTTCCATTACCGGCATGATAAGCAAAACATCTCCCTTGGATTCCTTGAAAGTAAGAAAACAATGGTGACATTGTCAACTAGGAAATAATAATGACAAGATCATAAATTTTGAAAGATATTGCAAGCAGGAAATACAAATGAAAATTGAGCAGTAGATCTCAAAAGAGCATAGGTCGATTACCTGTTTTATGTATTTTCACTAGAAAATGTGGATCATTTCAGTATATCACTCGTCCGAGTCATCCATATAGTCTGATCCTAATGCTCTTGTTTTGCCATCTGTAATCTCAAAATATCGATAAATCTGCATTCCAGATAATTCTGGAATTGTTTTGAGCGACTTGCATCCAATGATATTCAATTCTTCCAAAAACTCCAACCTATCAAGGCCTTGAATTTCAATCAAGCTTTTGCAGTCTCTAGCTTTTAATTTCTTCAGACTCCTAGATTTTGGAAGGAGCAACCTTTCAATTGAAGTGCACCTAGAGATATCCAATATTTCCAAGTACTCCAACCTCTCGAGGCTTTGAATTTCAACTAATTTCTTGCACGAATAAGCATTTAATATCTTCAAGCTTCCGGATTTTGGAAGGTCTAACCTTCCAATTGAAGTGCACTTAGAGACATCCAGTCTTTCCAAAAACTCCTACCTATCAAGGCCTTGAATTTCGGCTAAGTTTTTGCAGCCTCCAGCTGTTAATTTCTTTAGACTCCCGGATTTTGGAAGGTCTAGCCTTTCAATTGAAGTACACCCTGTGATATCTAGACTTTCCAAATGCTCTGACCTATCGAGATCTTGAATTTCGACTAAGTTTTTGCAGCCTCCAACTTTTAATTCATTCAGCCTCCCGGATTTTGGAAGGTCTAGCCTTCCCATTGAAGTGCACCATGTGATGTCTAGCTTCTCCAAATACTCAGACCTATCGAGACCTTGAATTTTGGCTAAGTTTTCGCAGCCTTCAGCATTTAATTCCTTCAACCTCCTGAATTTTAGAAGGTCTAGCCCTTCCATCGAAGTGCACCAATGGATATGTAGCATTTGCAAATACTCCAACCTATTGAGGCCTTGAATTTCAGCTAAGTTTATGCAGCCTTTAAGTTTTAATTCCTTCAGCCTCCCAGATTTTCGAAGGTCTAGCCTTTTAATTAAAGTACACCCTTCGATATCTAGCCTTTCCAAATACTCTAACCCATCGAGGCCTTGAATTTCGGCTAATTTTTCGCATTCTCCAGCATCTAATTCCTTCAGCCTCCCGAATTTTGGAAAGTCTAGCCTTTCAATTAAAGTGCATTGGTGGATATCTAGCCTTTCCAAACACTCCAACCTATCGAGGCCTTCAATTTTCACTAAGTTTTTGCAGCCTCTAGTGTTTACTTCCTTCAGCCTCCTGCATTTTGGAAGGTCTAGCCTTTTAGTTGAAGTGCACAATTCGATATCTGAACTTTCCAAATCCTCTGACTTGTCAAGGTCTTGAATTTCAGCTAATTTGTTGCAGCCTTCAACATTCAATTTCTTCATATCCTCAAACTTTCGAAGGTCCAACCTTTCGATTGAATTGCAATATGTGACAGTCAAGCTTTCCAAATATATTGATTTGTCAAGACCTCGAATTTCAAGTAGATTATCGCACTTTTCGACGTATAATATCATTAGATGGATAAACTGTAAAACGTCCAGTGTTTTGATAGAATAACAAACCCTGACTTTTAAGATTTCCAATTTGAAAGGCGTGTTTAGGGATTCTGGTGATTTCGATTCTTCAACGTCCGTCGGTTGGGAGCATGTTGATGGAAGCACTTGGATGCACTCGAGAGAATTGCAGGACCAAACTCGTAGTTCCTTGAGATGGGTTAGGTGGGTAAGCCAAGGCAATTTACGGTTTCGACAGGTGATGCCCAAATTTGTTAAGCTAGAAGGAAGGTCCGACAGCGATTGGAGCTTGAAGCAGCAAAGAAAATCAAGGTGTTGTAGGGAAGAAAGATTACACATGCTTTCTGCCATTTCCCCATTCAAATTTATGCAAGAGCGAGCATGTAGCTCTCGGAGCTTTCTCAGCCTCCCAATACTATTGGGTAATTCTCTTATATCACTTTCAGAAATCTCTAGAATCTCTAGGTTCTCCAAAGACCCTATGCTATCTGGTAATGCAGAAAGGGATCGAGTACCTCGTAGAAGGAGTTGCTCTAGTGCCTTTAATTTACCTATTTCTGCTGGAAGCTTTGTGAGGCTCACACACCTGCACAGCTCCAAGCGAAGGAGGGCCTCCATGTCTCCAATTGAAGCTTCGATTTGCTTCAGTCTCTTACACCCATTGAGGATGAGAACCTCTAACTTCTTAAAAGCTGAGAGGAAGTCCGTATTTTCCAAGGATTCACAATTTGAAAGGTCTAGATATTGGAGCTTCTCTGCCATCTAGTAAAAAAATAAAAATAAAAATGATTGTCGAGGGATGAGTCTAGAGTGATTACGATTCAAAAGAAAGCAATAAAATTGGGGAAGAAAAAAAAACTCTAGTTCTTACCTTGAAAAAACTCCATCCTTCCCATTTCTCATTTATCTCGCCAAATGGCAATTCGATAACAGCTAATTGCTCTACGTGAAAATTGTTTACTTCAAAATTCATGGGACAATTTGGCCATCGAAGCCATTTTAACTCCTCCATTGAGTCCTCAAAATCTCCAGTGAGATGTGCCCCTTTCATGTAAAGGAATCTTAGAATTGTCATGTTTTTGAATTGTTTTGCTGTGTAAATGTCGCCATCTTGCTTGGTTGTTTTGCCGGAGCCTACTATGTTGCCTTTACTCAAATCAATGGCCTCAATCTTCTCCGTTCCCTATAAGCAAGAATCAACGTTAATTAATACTAAATCCAACTAAAGTAATCGAATATTATTTGTTCATATATTGCAATTGACATGCATTGATGTGTTCAAGAGACCAGCAATGCGAGGATATGATTTTTTCTTTTAATGCCAATAAACAATATTTATAAAGGTTGCTTACTTTCACCAAAAAAATAAAAACAAAAAAAAAAAAACAAAAAACAATATTTATAAAGGCTAACAAAGTGAAGGATGTCAACTTACATTTTGAAATTTGGTCATGCACATGTGGATCTCAAAAAGAATTATGGTGTCATGGTTCATTCAATGTAAAAATCAATGTAAAAACTTTACAACTTGTAATCTTCTTCCTTCCCATACTGTAGCTTCATTACCATACTAGTTAAGACAAGCATGCAATGCAGGGAATTTAATCAAATAATGTGCAAAATGAAAAGTTGATTTGATCTATTTTAATAGAAATATATTTTTTCTCTATGTAAATTCCACATTCGACTGTGCTACTTAATAGAAAAATAACACATACTTTTATTTTCCATTGGAGTAATAACTAATTACAAGAAAGTGAATATTGTGGCAATAGTTATCTTAATATATTATGTAGTTATTATTTACTAGTAGTAACTTGAAATATTCTTAATTAATTATTTTCTAATCATAAATAACTAAGACAATAATATTAGTTATGTTAATATTCTATATAACTTATTATTTTATCGTAAATTTTAGTTTAGCTATAGATTACAATTTGATATATTCATAAACATAAATAACTTATTAGCCAATTAATAATCTCTACAACTTATGATTTTATCATAAATTTTAGTTTAACTATAGATTACAATTTGATATAATCATAATCATATATAACCGAGTTACTCAAGTATAATAAATATGATACACATATTTAAAAAATTAATTGTGGAAAGTGCAAAGCATTTTTAGAAATGTGAAAATTGAAGCTATTCTTGGCTACAAGCCTACATGGAATAGCTATTCCTTCGCCCCCCAGGAATACTATTCCTGATTTTAAGAGTATAGCAATTTCTAGTCTATTTTTTAATCAAATGAAGGAATAATTGCCTCATCAAAATAGAATGGAAATAGAATAGTTATTCCTAAGAACCAAATTGTGGCAAGCTTTCACAAATATATATACACACACACACACTTATGCATAAGAAGTCAAGAAGTAATACAGAAAGTTCATGGACTTCCACGTTATTTTCTTAGAACCAGAAATTTTGCTATTGTACTTCACAATGTTGTACAAGATTTCATGGATACTCATAGGTGAACAACATAGTAATTTGGGAAGGATTTAGATCTCAACACTCCAAAGAAATCCATGAGAAGAGTAACTATAAAAAGGAAAAAGGAAGAAATTTCAACATAAGTAATCCACTCCGATTAGTCATTGCTCCCAAAGAAATGCTTAAGTGACTTTTATTAATTGACTATAAGATTAACAGCTGGTTGTAGGTCACAAAAAAAGAAATACTAAATAATTAAAAATTATTGTAAGATTCACTCTATTAAGAATATGTGGTTCACATATTATTATAATAGTCCAAAAACTATTATACTAGCGGGACTTTTTCCCTCATAAACTTCCCTGTCGAAATATTAGAATGCCCAATCTATCTTCAAGATTTCTCTGTGTAGTGTGTAACTTTTTTCAACTTAAAAAATCGATAGCTAGGGTTTGGCCGAATCCTGAAAATAAGCCCAACCTTTTGTACTCGGACAAAAGTCACAAAACCTTTCAAACGTCTATTAAGCCTAACCTTCAGCATCTACGACAAAGATAACATAACCTTTCAAACGCAATAAAAATAGCCCAACTATTTAACCGTAGAACAAAATTGACACCTAGTACAAATTTCATCTATTATAATTGTTAAATCGCCACGGATGCCCTACATTGTTCATTGTGCTAACGTACACAGTGACTGATGTCAACCCACACCAAAAAGGATGTTGTGTTTTACTTTATAATCATGTTAACAATTTGTTACAAAATTCCTGACTTTTTGTAAAGAAAAAAAAGTTTTAGTCATGATTAACACGGTTCATTGTGCATATCCGCACAATGAGCTATGTAGAATGACTCGAGGTGATTTAAAGTGAAAATAGGCAGAATTGATGGCAGGCGTCATTTTTGTCCCATGAGTAAAAGGATGAGTATGGAAGGTAATGTCATCTTCATTCCACATTCAAAATGCTGGGTCCTTTTAGGATTTTTTTCAACTTGTGTAATATTTATCCCAATCACAAAAAGCCGTACTTCTTTTATTTGGCTGTATACTACTAATATCCAACGAGTGAGTTATGAGTGTGTTTCAATTATGCTTTATTTGTCTTTCATTTTTTCGTTTATTTAGTAAGTCATGCTAGTGCTTTGTCCTTGCTTCGCACTTGGCATGCATTTTTTTGCATAAACACTTAAACATTTGAAGAAGGATGTCTCTTTGGTGACCTCTCTTGTCGCTTTGCCATGTTATAGGACGTCTTGTACAAGCAATCTTTCTACAATGTACTTTAGGCGCAACACTTTAGAAGAAGGATGTGGAGGAAATTCTTCATTTCCTTGATAGATCTCAAGTGGCATTTCGATCGAGCCTATGCTGGAGGGTCCTTCTAAAGGTTCGGCATAATTGTAAAAGGAAGAGGCTGAGGGTTGTGACGTGTGAGTGGCTAACCCAGCCTCCTTCGTCACTTGGGACCAACAGGGGGTAGCAGTACTTATTCAAAATAAAGAAGGATATTTGGCATTTGTTTTTCAATTGGAAGTGGCGCATATTGTGGTTCTTTCAGCTGCTTGTATTTTAGATAATATATATGAAAATAACCTCGGATGTTTTCATTCAATGTTGGAATAAACTGAAAAGAAGAACTTATATCATTTTTATCAAAACCACTCTGATTTCAACTTACGATAGTGCCATTGATGAAGAATGAAATGGAATCATGGAAGAAGACTGACATAATTATATCAAACTGTACCTTTTTAGTTGTAAAATTTAGTTATACCATTATATTTGTATATAAAATATACATAATATTCATTTTTCTTTTGCTTAGTTTAGTTTGTTTTATCATGTAGTACGAAAGACATAATAAATGGACCCTGGTTTCAAACTTCTTAATCTATGAATTAGCTCTTGTGATTATACATACGGCACACGTTGAGACTATAATAAGTGCAAGTCTTTTGATCAACAACTACAGTCAAACCAAATGATGTATTAAAAAGAGTAGAGTCGTGATCATGATAAATTTAAAACGACAAATACAATCTCATGCTTAATTATACGGCATAGAATTTTAAAGTATTTATCTCGTTGACGTTTAATGTAGAAAATAAGTATCCTTCCATTCTCCATTATGGAATAGTGACAAAAATTTCATGAGAAATCAGGGCATCGTTAGTCCTATTATATTAATTCTAACATATAATTTATATATCCCGAGTAGCTACGGTTTACAGTAGTATAGTCAAGTTATTTATTGCATGTGTCAAGGACGCAACTAAATCAATACAGAAATTCAAGATTTTTGTAAATATATAATACCCCTATCAATATCTAAAAAATTTGAAAGTACCTCATTCTTGGAGGTAACTTTGTAATATACACTTGCTTAAGAAATATCTTAGATAAGCTGTGATACTTACTAAGAGAGAAGCAACCTCTTACTTTCTAATCATGTCAATGAAACAATACAAAGATACAAATATTAGAAGGTTCTATGTTCACTAGAGCAAGCACTGAGTTGATGACCAACCCTACTCTAACAAGAGAACATGGACTAAGGGGACAAAAGAAGAGAAACAGTTACCTTATTTCTCTTTAGCACTTTCAAGGCTTCCTCGGAGTCCCATAACCTGCTACGGTGCCAAGGCTGTGGCTGGTTTTCCTCACGTACAATTACCCTACCAAGATCTCTTAATTGGTCATGCATTCGGAGCTTAAGATCATCTCCAATTTTTATCAATGACATAAATCTCAATACTTCAATATTCTCCCCCGGAAAAAAGTCACAAGCATCCCACATGTAGAATGCGATTCTCTTGTCAATGCCAATGAGCAAGCAAGCTATATCCAAAAATATTTGTTTTTGTTCATAGTCTAATGCATCGTAACTTATCCTTAACTTTTCTTGCACTTCTTTGCGAGGGACCTTTTCTAACTTTTTTATCATATCTCTCCATTCTCTTGATTCTCTTCCACAACATAATGAACCTAAAACCTCAAGGGATAAGGGAAGTCCTCCAGCGGTGGATACAACTTCACGAGTGAGGCCCTCAAATTCACTTGGAGGAAAGTCCCTTCGAAACGCATGTTTGCTAAACAGAATCAAAGATTGATCGGGATCCAATTCCGTAAGGCCATAGTTGTGGTCCACCCCAGCTAAATCAAGAATTCTCTCGTTTCTCGCGGTAATAATGATCTTACTTCCCAAAGAAAACCAATCATGGTTACCGGCCAAACACTTCACTTGATCAACATTATCCACATCATCAAGAAGAAGAAGGACCTTTCTATCTTTAAACCTAGAGGAGATAAAATTAATCCCTTCATCCTTATTACAAACTTCATTTTTCTGATTCGATATATCAAAAATTAACTGATTCTGTAAGTCATGAGCACCACGCTTCCATGATTCCCTTATATCAGCAATGAAGCTACGATGCTCAAATTGATTGGATAGCTTGTTGTAAATGGTTTTAGCAAGAGTAGTTTTACCAATGCCTCCCATTCCATGGATGCCAACAAACAAGAGGGCATGAGATTTATCATCCAGAAGTTCCATAACATTCTTCACATGACTATCAATTCCAACCAAATTCTTAGAAATAATCAACTCAAACTTTTTCTTCAGCTCATTCAACACATTTCGGACAACTGATTTCACCAACTGTGCTTCAGACCTGTCAATTGTGACAAGAATTCAAATATGTGGCAACAATAATTTTATATTGTTTATCTATTGAGAATGAAGTAAAACGAATCTGGGATAGGGATAGAATGAAAAAATTTAAGAATCGTTTTTGTCACACCTCCATATATTATCTTATATGCTAAGAATAAAGTTTGAGAAATGCTCGTGGTTGTTTCACACAGCGTGCCCCCTTCCAGTATTACTCCGACATAATTTATTAAATTAGAAGAAACTTGAGGGCATCACTTATGAACCTTGAATATTGTATATATTATGAATTTGAACCAAATTCGTTGGTTAAAGATATTAGGGATGACGTGGACATAACTTTGAAAACTTTCTGGAGCCTTTGAATAATCAAAAATCCAATAAGCCAACCTAGTATGAGAGTCAGCTATCCATCAATAAACAAGTCATAATTTTTGGTGCGAGACGATTTCAACTCTTGTAATACCCATTTAAAAAGCCGTTCAGATTGTGATATTGTGAACAACTTGAATGCAATCGGGGGGATTTCTCCTTGTTTGTGCAATTCTATACGATTGCAAGTTTCTACTTGTTTTATCATTATAAACTGGTGTTCTTATCAGTTTTCATTGCCTCTAGGGATGATAAGTTCTTGTACTTTGTTTTCATTTTGAGTAACTATGTTCTTTGATTTTATTTGATCTAAGTTGAAGAATAATTTTTTCCCAAAATAAGAACATTGATTCAATACATTTAGGTGTATGAGATAGAAATTACTTGCTGAAGATAGAAAATGCATTGTAAATTATTCAAACAAATATATAATACAATAATCCCTTTTTCCTTCTTTTTTATTTTTTATATTTTCCATCATCATATATAACTAATGAAACATTTCTTTTGTAAAATAATTTTAACAGCAACTAGTCAACTATATTAATGATTTAATAAATGTAACTTGGGAAGACAAAGAATTATGCCTTTGACAATCACTATGCACGGTATAAGATGTCACGAGCTCTAAATAAAAATCACCAATAAGTTGTACTATTAATCTATATAAATATGTAATTAGAAAGGTTTGTGACTATGACTAGTGTGACATACACTATAAACATGAAAAAAAAAAAAAGTGGCACAATGTTACAAAATCCTTGGATATAAGAGTAAAAACTAAATCAAAAAATCTTATCATTCAAGTGAATGGGATATACCAATAAAATCTATAAGTAGATTTGTCAATATCATTAAAGCAAAACACTAGAAAAAAAAAACAGAGAGAATAATTTATCGAACTCATGCTTCGCAGGATCTTACTGCCAACATGATCTTCTGTTTATATATATAGAACGAAAATGAAGCGGGTGAGAATCAGAACAACCAGTAAACACCCGCACATATTAAAAGAAAGTAGAGAATGCCTTGGTGAGAAATTTTACCCATCGGTTTCGTATCCTTTCAAGTTGCTGACTTCAAGGAGTGCTTGCTTCCATTTCTCCAAAATCGCTGGGTCGAAAGAATGCCTCTCAAGCAAACGCCTCTCACGCTCATGAAATGCATCCCCAAAATTCCCCTTTTGATACCGCACGTCAGCTGGTTTCACTTTGTAGAATATAGGCAACACTATTTGCTTCTTATTATTTTTGCACTCCATTATTTGAACCAGTTCATCTAGGCACCAACTGCTTGTACCATAATTCACAGAGAGAATGGGGATTGAGATTTTACTGTTTCTAATGGCTGCCAAAAGCTCTGGTTTGATGTTCTCGCCTTGGCGGAGCTCATCATCATCTCTGAAAGTATCAATTCCAGCAGTGAAGAGCCCATGGTAGAGGTGATCGGTGAAGCCATGTCGAGTATCTAGGCCTCTGAAGCTCAAGAACACCTCATAGCAGTTTCCAGTCGATGAATTATTGTTAGTTTCTGTCGGAGACGAACCAGATCCAACGAAATTAGTTTCTGTCGGCGCAGTCATCGAACCAGATGCACCAGTATCAACATCCTCTGCATTTCCGCTCGCATCAGTTTTCCTCTTCTTAATGCGACGATGCAGTTCGGCCTCTGACTCTGCCATTGAGTTCAGCTTTCAAGCCCTAACGCAGAAAAAAACCAGAATGCCCCTCAGAGAACAGGAAATGCCTTCTTGCCTCTTCAATTGTGGTCTGTGAAAATTTCAATACATATGAAGCGGTGGATTTGCTCGGAAGGTGAAAAGTGTAGAGAGACTTATGACGAGACCGTGACATGGATTTGTGGAAGAAGATGAAAAGTGTTCTTTTTTTTTTTTGTTGGGGCAGGGGGGGCGTTTTGGGGGAGAGAGAGAGAGAGATGGAGATTCGCTGGTCCAATATTTTCCAAGTAAAACAGATAAAAATATCAAAGCGTCGGGACAGTGAAGACTTAAGAGTCCCCTGCTTCGTCTACTGCTTGCGCCATTGAACTGTCCTTTTCTTTTGTTCATATATTTTCCATAAGAGAAGGTATTTTTGTTAATTATATTTCAGCTCTTGATTACACTTTGAAATTTTTTTGGTCGTTATCCCATATGGAAACTACCCATCTTACTTTAAGCCTTTCTAATATTATACTATCAAACTGATAAACTTAATTTTAATAAATGTTGTATTATAACAATCGATATTCTGAAAAAATTATGTTTATATGTATGTCAATAATCATACATATTAGCAACTTTTCAACATAATATTTATTTATTTATTTATTTATTTATTTGTTCTGGTTCTACCTTAATTTTCCCTTCTTCTTTTTTTGTCGAAACTTAATTTCTCCTTCAAATCTCATAAATAAATCTAAATGCCTTTTTGTTTTTGCTTTTCTTTATGATACATATATTTCTTTATTGATTTAATTTATCTAACCCAATTAGTTGTTATCCACAAATAACTCAAGCGTTGCCTTCATGTGGTTCAAGTTTAATGCATAGGAGAATCCAAGGCAATCTTATCCGGGAATAAGATGACATGTGAGCAAGTTTTGATGCATAGCAATGATAAAAAAAAAAAAAAATTGAGATTTTTTAAGATAGTAGGCCTGTCTAAAAAGAGGGAAGAGAAAATTGAGGAGTTTCACCTCTTTTAATCATCCAAGGGACAGATTTGAAATTTAATAGCATTTATTTTTTTATTTGTCCCTTTGCCTGGTGGCTGGGTCCCACCAATCCTTGCTTAACTTACTTGAGTCTGCCGCTCTTCTTTGATCAAGTTTTTGTCCATTTCTTATTTCCAATGAGTGAGTAGATGCACCACTCCTTTCCGCTTAGTTGTCAAGTTAGGCAGTAATTTTTTTTAAATGTCAACTCATTGATTTCATTTAGTCAAATTTATTGATTTCACAATTTCCTAATCAACCCAAGGCCAAATTAATAAATGAAAATTCACAATTGTTGGGTAAATATTTTTTCTTGATTTAATTTAGCGATTGCTTTAATATTTTGCCCTTCTTCATGACTTGGTAAAAAAGTGGGCTTTAGAAAAAAAAGGGAAAATGTCACAAATGGTCCCTATACTATTACCTAATGTGCAATTTAGTCCCTAAACTTTCGATTGGCTCAATTTGGTCCTTAAACTATTGATAAATATCCGATTTGGTCCCTGAACTTTCAATCGGCTCAATTTGGTCCCTGAACTATTTGATAAATGTCTGATTTGGTCCCTGAACTTTTGATCGGCTCAATTTGGTCCCTAAATTATTGATAAATATTCAATTTAGTCCTTAGTTACTGTTTTTCCTATTTTATTTTTTATTTTTAATTTTTTAATAATTTTTTAAATTTTTTTTGCTTATTCTCTCTTCCCTCCGTCGGAGTTGGCGAAGGGAAGCCGGCTCCGGCGAGGGGCTCCCTCGCAGATCTGGCGAGGGAGCCCCTCCCCGGCGTCGGGCGAGGGAGCTCCTCGCCCGCCCCTCGCCGACATCGGGCAAGGGGCTCCCTCGCAGATCTGGCGAGCGAGCCCCTCACTCGATGCCAAGCTGCGAGGGAGCCCCTCGCCCGACGCCGGGCTACGAGGGAGCCCCTCGTCGACGTCGGGTGAGGAGCACCCTGGCGTCGGGCGAGGGGCTCCCTCACCAGATCTGCGAGGGAGCCTCTCGCCCGACGCCGGCGAGGGGCTCCCTCGCCAGATCTGCGAGGGAGCCTCTCGCTCGACGCCGGCGAGGGCCGCCCTCGCAGATCTGGCGAGGGGTGCTCCTCGCTCGACGCCGACGAGGGGCTCCCTCGCAGCCCGGCGTCGGGCGAGGGGCTCCCTCGCAGCCTGGCGTCGGGAGAGGGGCTCGCTCTCCAGATCTACGAGGGAGCCCCTCGCCCGACGCCGGCGAGGGGCTCCCTCGCTCGACGCTGGCAAGGGCCGCCCTCACCTGCGTCCGGCAAGGGCGACCCTCACCGGAGCCGGCTTCCCTCCGCCGGAGCCAGCGGAGGGAAGAGAGAATAAGCAAAAAAAATTTAAAAATTTAAAATTTAAAATTAAAAAATGAAAAAATAAATAAAAATAAATAAAAAGGAAAAACAGTAACTAAGGACTAAATCGAATATTTATTAATAATTTAGGGATCAAATTGAGCCGATCGAAAGTTTAGGGACCAAATCAGACATTTATCAAATAGTTCAGGGATCAAATTGAGCCGATTGAAAGTTTAGGGATCAAATCGGATATTTATCAATAGTTCAATAACCAAATTGAGCCGATTGAAAGTTCAGAGACCAAATTGCACATTAGGTAATAGTATATGGACCATTTGTGATATTTTCCCGAAAAAAAGGAAAAGAAGAGATATAAAAGGAAAAGAGAGACCACGCACCAACGACAGAAACGACAAGATAGGGAAAAGACGTGGGCTTCCTCACGCGTGCCGAGAACTCTCTCTCTCTCTCTCTCTCGATGTATTTTCATTTTTTTCACTTCACCCCCTGCCATGAGAACCTGAGGGGCTTTCTCTACTTTTGCCGACCACTTTCTCAGTTTTTTATATGAAGGTTTTGTCTTTTTTGCCGACGATAACCTGCTCTCTGTATTTCCCTTTCTTCCTTTTTTTTTCCTGGTAAAAGGATTTCTCTTTCTTGGCCGTGGAGAAAAATCCAAGCCCCACTTGCCCGAGAATCCTCTGCTTTTTTTTTTTTTCTCTGCCCAGATTTTCTCGTCTTCTTTGGCCGTAAATTCCGGTCCTCAATGTCGAGAGTGCTCCCTTGTCAAGATGGAACCTGCTCTCCCTTGATCTCTTCCTAAAGGGTTTTGCCGTTGTTGGAGGCAGATTTAGGACTAAACATAAAATCTGAATTTTTTTAAAAACGAAAAAATTATGGGCTGATTTAGTATTGAGTCTTAAATTAAGAGTTCGCATTAGATAAAACCTAAAATTTGGGGGTTTTTAAGAGATACAAAGGGAAAAGGGAGAGCCCGCACCAGGAGAGAACCAAAAAGAAAGGGGAAAAAAAAGGAAATGAAATGAGAGTGGGATTTGTTTGTAGATCTCCCCTAGATTTACTTCCATTCGCAATGCCTAATACCGGTTTAAGATCCTTTGTTCCTCTAATCAGAGCAATTTTCAAAATTGGAGTACAAATTAAAAAATTATATGGGATTTAGGGTGCGTTTGGTTCAGCATTTTGAAAGTTCATTGGGAAAATGCAAAGCAGTTTAGCCTAAATGGCTTTGAGCAAATACAAAAACTGTTTGGTAAATTACGCTTTGAAAAGCAACTTTGAAACAAATGTTGTTTGGTAAAAAAACACATTTAGAAAGCCCATTTGAGTGATTAATATTAGCTTTTTAGTTTTTATATGTTTAAAATTGACAAAAATAATGCATGCAACTTCTTTTAATTTAAATTTTGACGACAATGCTAAAAAATATCAAATGGAAAAAATTCACATTAAAGTGGTCTCTTTCTTAATTTAAAAAAAAAACCTTTATTATAATAAACGAAATAACATCTGTCCTGAGGAAATAAATTTATTATCCTTTAAAATTACAAACATCCTTAAATATTTCCTAAACTTAGAGCCATTTGATCAAGCTAGAATACTATGTACAATAAACCTTGATACAACACAGTTTCTCAAATATCTATTTTCTGTTTACATGCAAAGCGTACATAAAAGTTCAAATGCTCCTGTCATAGATAGAATTATAGGTCATTGTAGCACATAAGCTGCCATGTCTTTTGACCACATAGATGATTTGTCTGGCCTGCTTGACTCCCCAGATGAAGTTGAGGATGAATCCTTTGAGTGACCTTTTAGACCTTCATCAGCAATTAGATCCATGAATTTTGAAAGTGACAAGGTGTCGATATTTCACCATCATTAACCTCAGCTAAGCTCATTAGTATCTTCACGACAGTCAACATGGATGTTTGAAGCCCTGGTACACCATGTGTTCAGAGAAGACCAATCTTCATGAATAGGCATGCCTCTTACCTATGATGTTCCCCATCCAGAGATGTACCACTAAGATCATTAGCTCCCCTTTCCTGTGCAACTTCCATGCCCATAACACATTGTACATGTAGATCAAGAGAAACATGCATTTGCAGCATCACAACTCAACTTCTAAGCCAACAAGAGCAAGAAAGTCTCCAAGTGGACTTTGAGGTTTCAAGGGGCTTTCTAAATGTCGAACCAAACGCACCCTTATATTGCGAAATTCAATTTTAAAGTTGTTTAGATGTGGCGTTAAATGGGAGTTGATTTGGAGTAACATTTTAATAGATAATGTCTAATAAAATTTCGATACCTTTTAATGGTGGATTTTTTGGGAAGATGAAAAGTGGAGAGAGACTTGGGATGAGTCTCCGTTGAACTTAGTCCATTGCTTGCACCGTCATACTTTCCTTTTCCTTTCCTTTTGTTAAGTTATTTTCCACTAAAAATGGTATTTTTATTTAATATATTCAATCTCTTAATCCTACTTAGAAATTTAAGCCTATTAAATATTATACTATTAAATTGATAAACTTCATTTCAATACTTATAAATTTAACGAGTTAATAAGTGTCGAAGATCATAAATAATTATCAACATTCTATATATATTTATTTTGTACCCAAGCACAATGGGAAGAATTTCTTTTTTGCTCTGATTTTGCTTTGATTTCTGCTTCAAATCTCACAAATTAATCAAAATACCTTTTTGTTTTTGCTCTTACTTTATTATGTATATATATATATATTTCTTTATTGGTTTAATCTATCTAATCCAATTAATTGGTACACATCATTAATAGAGGACAACCGCTTTATTGGTATCTGTGGGACGTGATCATAATTGATTAATACGTACGAAGCATCAGGACAATGGCTGCACCATTGAACTTTCCTATTTATGGCCAAAAAGAATTTCCTTTCCTTTTTTTTTAAATTGATTTTCCATCAAAAAAAGTTACTTTTGTTGAATATATTTATACTTTTGATTTCAGTTAAAAATTTACCTTGAACCCATTAAGTATTACTATATCAAATTGATGAATTTCATTTCACTATTGAAATGTTTCATTATCAATGACTACTTAAATTTACTATGTATAGACTTCGGATGATTACAAATCCAAAGAAAGTAAAAAGAAAAACTCTAGTGACTTGATATCCTTTGGGGGAGCAAGCGAAGGTTGCTGTTTTAGGACTTTACTTGCATTTCTCCCTTTTTATTGTTTCTTAGATGAACCAAGGGGCAGCTCATAGCAATTGAATTATACCCATAACAAATTTAGTCTCTAATGAAGAACGGACCGAAATGACTTTCAATGACACATAATTTTTTACACACATCTACCTTAATTTTGCTAGTAATTGCATAGGATGGCAGATATAGTGGGGAGATTTTCTAAATATATAATAGGATATGAATAGCGACTTGCAATCCATCTAGACAAGAAACGTGCAGATACATGGACCACTAATAAATTATATTATTTCTTGGACTAAGCAAAGAGCAACCAATGTTGAATAAGAATCGATATGAGGGTAGATATTTCTATAACCCTTACTACATATCTTTTAAGGTGAAGACCACTTTGAACACATCAATACTCCGTATATTTTTTCTTTCCTCTTGTCTAATTTCTTTTCTAGGTAGACTTTTTAACTCCATGACAACTCTTTCTAGTTCCTCTGCACATTTTCTTATTCCTCGCTCCAAATCCTCGATCTTTCCCTTGTTGTCACTACTTCCCTCACGTGCCCGTGACATGGATTGGTGGGAGAAAATGAAAAGTGGAGATAGAGAGATTCATAGGGTCCAATATTTTACACACAAGTGCTTAAAATACATAAAAACATACAAAGCGTCAGGACAATGAAAAGGGCACACTTAGTCTATTGCCTGCATCGTCAGACTTTCCTCTTTCTTTTATTAATTTATTTTCCATTGGAAAAGCTGTTTTTCGTTAAATATATTTAAGCTCTTAATCATACATAGGAATTTACCCCTTACTTTGAGCATGATATATATATTATACAGTCAAACCAATAAACTTCATTTTAGTATTGAAATGTTCTATTATTAACGATAACTTATTCTAAAAACTTATGCTATCAACACGTGTCAAGGATCATACATATACATTCATTTGTACCGTAACACAATGAGAAGAATTTATTTTTTGCACAGATTCCATCTTAATTTCTCTTTGAAATCTCACAAATAAGTCAAAATGCTTTTTGGTTTCACTTTATTTTTTATATATATAGTTTTTTTATTGGTTTGATTTATTTAAACCAATCCGTTGGCACGCGTCAATAATTTAAACTTGCCAAATTAGATATAAATTAGTAATTCATTGAGCGGGCCCGTTAAACATGCATTTATGGTCATCACCTTCAACCCGTGGAAGTGTCACAGCATAAGAAAAGTGAACTATAAGGAGATGTAGATGTTACAAAAGCAGATTAAACAAACTTTCGGTGAAATTGTACCTTTTTGCTCTCTTTTGTACCTTTTTGCTCTCTTTTGTTTCCTCACACGTGCCCCGACAATTTCTCTCTCCATTTTTTTCTCCTTCCCCCCGCCCCTACTTCTTTTCTTTCTTTTCTTTTGCAGACCACTTTTTGAGTTTTTCTTAGTAAAAGCTCTCTCTTTTGCCGACCATAACCCACTCTCTCTCTATCTCCTTTTCTTTTCCGAGAAGAAAAGCTTTATCTTTTTCTTTTTCGAGCTCCCTTTGGCAATTATTGCATGCGGAAAAATGCCCCATCCACTCGACCAAGAATCCTCTGCTTTTTTTAAGCCCCCGATTTTCTTGGCTTCTTTTGCCGTGAATTCCGGTCCTTGAATGCCGAGATTGCCCCATTGTCAAGATGAAAATTGCTCTCTCTTGACCTTGTCCTCAAGGTTTCCGTCATTATTTAGAACACATTTTGGACTGGATAAAAAATTTGGATGAAAAGATTGAGGGTTGATGTAGCATTTGGTTTAAAGTTGAAGGTTTTTTTGAAAAAAAAATCGGAATAAAATTAAAACTGAACCTAAAATTTCAGAATTTTTAAGGAATTAAAGCATTGGGGGGGGGGGGGGGGGGGGAACCTCCATGCTTTAATCCTTGAAGTGGTTGCGCACTTTTGCCACCATTTTATTTGCCAAAGAAAAAAAAATATAAAATAGGTTTTACTTACCACCCAAAATACACCTAGGCATATTATTCTCATCCAATAATTTATTTTATATAGATCCGTTCCAGGATAACTATCTTTATAAATATGTTACATAGGTTTTACTAATCACTCAAAATATATCTAAGCATATTAATATTGTTATTCAACTTAGTTGGTGCAAGATGTGAAGTAATTTGTATGTTCAAGAGAAATAAGCTTTATTCCGATATCCACTTGTGACAATGCAAGCTAAAAGAATTATCAATGCTATTTATATACCAACAATCCAAACTAAGCAGTCAATACTTGAAATTGTGAAGTGTTAAAAGAAAAAACAAAAACAAAAGAGCGCTTGTGCATTTCATGAGCACTCCTCTTTATACTATTGATTCACAATACTTTATAAGTGTTAAATTATCCCATTAATTCAAGGACTTAATTGCATTATTCTCTAAAGCTAATCAATTCTAGCTCATAAGTTAGAGTACTTTGCCTCAAATGCATCCAACCCAAGAGGCATCAAACATGAATATAATATATCAATCTATGCATGTTTACCACTCTAATAAGAGAGTATTAAAGTGTATTTACCATGTTAACTATTGCGATACTAACATATTCAGCCTATCAATATATACAATAGTCCATCATCAGTTTGATGCAATAAAGTTGACCTCTAATAACAACAAACACAATTTTATCGAATTCGACACAATATTGTTACCAAAAGGCAATGCCATAACTTTACATTTTTAAGTTTATCATATTAGTAATTCATTATATGCATGCCATTTAGTTCTGTAAATGTTCCTTTAAGTTTGTATTTGCAAAGTACATTTCTTCACACTAGTTTTTATGACATCATATGGCGCAAAAGTTTGACAAATATCATGGCCCTTCAAGTAAATTTTCTTATGAAGTCTAGACAGGGCTTCTGCAATGTCCTTGGCCTGGATTATACTTGCTAGAAAGGGGAAGATCTTCATAGGCCCTCTCAATCTTCCTAAAACAGAGCAGAAACCCAATAGTCTAGATAGAAGGAAAAAGTATGCAAGGTAGGCCAACCACAGGCCAAACAGCAAAAAGTTTCAGATAAGTGTTCAGTATCAAAGTTGGAGGCGTCATCTTTGAAGTGGAAGTGACCAACAGAAGTGAAATCTAGCCTAGGAAATGGCATAAACATCTATAACTTTTACAAGCATAACCTCGCCTAGGTATAGTTGTTTACTGAACCAGCCCACTAATTTTCCAGGCAATACTGATTTGCTGTCAGTCTACCATCAAATCCATTTATTAAGAAAAACTGCTGTAGGACAAGCAAGAACAAGGAAATGACTCATTTACTGAATAGGACAGACCATATAGCTAAATATTTTATTTAAACAGACAAGACGCTTACGATATTTTCTATTGGAAAGACACCAAATATATTGAAGCACAAAACCCCATCTTTATCTCCACTGCAAAGGCTATCCAAACATTGCTTTGAAGAATTTGAGAGCTCTACAAATGAATCTTGAACATCGTCAGTTAAACCAGCATCTCTGGGTACTAGTCCAGGCATTCGAGGAACTCTTGGAGCTGGAGGGAAGAATTGAGTAGTGCGATCTTCAAATGCCAAAGAGTTACCAGAAGTGTTCTATAAAACAAATTAATAATTACTTTCCAGTCAGAAAATAAAAAGGCGAAAAAATATGAAATTAAAGCTGAGGAGCCAAACAAATCAACAAGTTACAAATGACACCAAACATACGCTTCCAAAAATTCTTCCACAAACCCATACTAAAGCCGTTGGACTGTGAAGTAAGATTCCAAATTTGAAAAGGAAGTATTTAAGAACACCACACTAAAATAACTACTTAACTACAAACGAAGCATTATGAAAGTTGTGAGCCATAAAATATCTGCTATTGGTGAAAAAGATCAAGAAGTCATACAGACTTTTAAGTTGAAAGATGCCATACTCTATTCACTTGGGCATCCTCCTCCCAGTTGAGACACACCCCAGCTGCCATACTTCAAGCTTCTTGATAGTTTTCCATTATGCTTAATATTTATACCCTATTAGAATGATTATACCACATTGTGCATAACTGCTGCAAGCACTAGCATATCAAAAGCAGCACCTTGCATATTCATAGTTCCATAAAGACAGCTACTTTGGTAGGTAACATTCATTATGTACAAACAAATTCTCTTCTCAGCAATTCTTATGTACCCATAGGTGCTATATTGGATTTGAATCAGATTCCAGATCCATCTATATTGATTGATTGCAATCCATGAAGTGGATTATTAGTCATAAACTGGTAGAAATCTCAGAGAAACAGAATTGCAGCAGCCTTAGCCATCTACCCAGCCATTCTACTCAATGACCAAGCAGCTATAGCTTGATAAAAACATAACCAGTTATTCACAAAGCGAAATTGAGGCACACACAAATCCTATCGTTGAAGAGTCACCTAAATTATTACCTTGCTAATTTGGCTGCACTGAACTAATTTTACTAACAATTGAAAGAAGCTATTAAATTTGATGAAAATGAGCATCTCACAGACAAATGCTTCAGTATGACACCTTCCACTTAGACTATAGATTCTCACCATGAGCTGGACCCCAGTAAACACAATGTTGTAATTTGTCGTTGACAACTGAAATAGTTTCAATCATTGATGACAACATTAGCAGCAAAGAAAATTTTTTGTCCTACATGAGAATGCAATTGAGCGCATCAATAAGACTCACCTCCAAAAGTATATAAATCTATTAAATGAATATATTAATTCTGTATGATATGTGATTAAAGTAATTCACCGTTGATTTCACCAATTAGTTATGAGTCAATCAATTTCCTTGATTCATTATTTAACTCAAGCATCAAACAATCTAATGTCAAAAGCATTTCATGGCTTTGATGTAGGACCGAGTCCCACAATAAAGAATAAATATTTAGGCATCGCACTCAAAATTGCCTAAGCAACACATCTAGGGTTTCCTAAGCATCACACCAAAGATGAATTGCATCACACAATCTGCAAAGCAAGGACTTGCCAAGTTCAATAAATTATCAACTCTATTGAAAAGTAGGAATTACAACTATATTTGTAGACTCTCCAAAAGTTCTATTCCTGGTGGAAATAGGAAACCTCAAAACAAGAAACATTACTGGAGTATATATAAGATCCCACTACTCAAGCTTTAAAAAAAAAAAAAAAAAAGGAAACTTCGTAAAATCTAATAATACTAAAATCCTAGTTGATAATTTTAGTGATTAAACTTCAAGAAGAATCTTGACCCTTTTTTAAGTTTCAAAGTCAATCTTCACAAAAAACTTGGTAGTCATGTTGCATGATTTTGTTGGCCACATCAGGCTTAGTGGATGGTTTGATTGTCCTATACTAAATTCTATGATCAGGAATCAAATTACAATACTATGTAGATGATCTGTGTCCTTGCAGTCAAATGGGTACATATTTGACAAAAGAATAATAATTTGTAGAAATATCTCATGCCTGGAAATAATAACATTGGTTGACTTTGAAGTATCCTTATCATTAGTTATTACCTAACAATAAAAGTAACACCATACTTTACAATCGATTTACATCTGTTATGGAATACCACTCTCAAACATTATGTCGGATTTTATGATTCATGATCCACAATCCATAGATATAATTTTTTGATTCATGACTCATATTTCCATGTGACAACTAAGGGTGACCCTAAGTGGTTATCTTGTCATATCAAAATTGTGGCTACCTACTTAACAGATGACACAATTAATAAACCAATATTGTTTTGGGTTCAAAGTTCAAACCATGAAACAGAAATTGACTCATGTAATCTATCCATCCAAACAATAGTGCCATGTTTATTAACAACCTGACCTATCATGACCTATTTATACTTAGTTCATTAAGTTTTCTAAAAATAATCATACATGAATTTTGTTTCCATAGTGGTTACAAAATACAATTTGATCACACCATATAAATATAACATTTAAGGTAAACCTAGGATTTTGTAAGCTTGCTACTAGTTTCTTTTCAAACTAATTTGACATTGATGACAATATGCATATTGTACATACGCCATGTTGGTCATGTTAGGATAGGAATGACCCATTCAATTCAATCAAATTAGTTAAACAGGTTATTCATCTCTTGTAATTTGTTGACCTTTTCAACAAAAGGGTCATGTTCAAATAGAGTTTTCTAATAAAAATTTGTGTTGATCTTATTATGCTCAGATTGACCTATCTAGCAATCCATTGTGAACTTGACAATGACAGACATGACAAATACAAATGGATTGCCATCTCTATTAATAGCTGAATGTTTGCTGAGCAAGTTTGTTATTTGCATTGCATCATGCAGATTTTGAGCAATTCAGAATCTTTTCCAAGAGAGATAAGAGAATAACACATTATGATGATAAAGGAATATTGCAGGAGGAATTTCTAGTTCAGAAGTAATGAGGGTAATGTTCAAGTATCAACATAGAAAACTTACTTCAACATCATGCAGTGAAATTGTACTAGCTTCAAGCCCCAAGACAACAACCGTGCCATCAGGACGCCAGCAGAATCATGTTATACATTTACCTGGAGTAGATTAATATGATTAAGAAGAGCCAATATTGATGATAGATATTGAAATGTGCAAAGAAAGTGAGTTCATTATAAACAAAAGAAAGAACACAAACAGAGAGAGAGAGAGAGAGAGAGAGAGAGAGAGAGAGAGAGAGAGAGAGAGAGAGAGAGAGTGCGCATGAATAATATGTTCCCAATAAATTAACGGAAGAAGAGGAAAGATAGGGCACACACATTAACCGACAAAATGTTAATAAAAATTTGTGAAGTGAGGCAAAACGTCATAATTGTACAAAATAACTGAGAGGGATCTCGGTCACTTGACAAAGGATTTCTTTGGGCTAGTAGTTTCATCTAAAGTGAGGGAATCTACATCTTGTTGACAGGCTCCAATCCAATAACTGAATCAAAATACAAATCTTGCTGTTCAACTATGGAAACTCGAGGTGGATTGGACGCACGAAAGCTTTCTCCAGGCAAGGATTACAAGTGTGCTAGTGTTTACAACTTAGGATATTAACACGCCACCATTCACAGGTTGGCTTAAGTACTACAGAGCACTCAAAACGTTCTCCATATCCAGAAGACGATATGACAAGTGAAGCGTTCAGATTTTTCTGGAAAAAAAAAAAATCTCCTCTCTAAAGTTTTCCAGTGAGAATAGATAGCAAGAACTACCAAAGCTAGGCATCCAATCCTCAGATCTTACTAATTTGAATTACCAAAAGATTAAGTCATATAGGATTTTAACATAGGTGGATGCAGCTCCTTTTCCTCCTAGTCTCTTGGCTTTGTCCAATTCCTCCCTCTGTCCCTCTTGACCAGATTGTCATACAAGTATGCAGCATAGCTTGAGATATATCCTAATCAAAAGTTAAACTCCCACCAACGAACTTGATTAATCAAAGGGATGTGATGAAATGCCCCTCTGTAATGAGAAGAAGATAAATGAAACTTCAAGCAATACAAAATGTGAGAAACTTTCCACCTATAGTTTATATTTCAGTATCCAATAAATCTCTCCTTCTAGGGCACACTCTGTCAGTAAAAGAATGCTCAATCAGTAAAAGAAGATGAGTTAGCAATAAAATTACATTGTGAGAGTGATCATCAGGAATCTAAGATTCTTTTAGATGCCTGATGACATTTAGATAGTATTCTCAGTGGCTCAACCTGCCAACTCCAAGTGGGCATCAAGCATTTCTGCATCTGACACAGCTAGTATATCTAGCATACCTGGTATCCCTCCAATTCATGTTAATTATTTTCATGGACACTTTAACTGGTACACGAAGAAGGGCAACAAGAAGGCAATATAGGAGTATGGTACACTTATGGTCAGGGTAGATGACTGTCTGCCTAGGTTATGGAAAAATGTCATAAGGCAACAACCTGGTCGAGAAGTTAATAGGAATCTATGCGCCTATAAATAAAATCCCTTCATTCAACTATTACCAGCTTGGATTCTTTACTTGCAACTAAGTCATCTCTAGATCTCCACTCGCATCACCATCATTCACTGTTCATTTTTGTGTACAAGACCAACTCCTTAGTTCGATGGCATCTTCTCAGTTAGACTTTCAAGCACTTTTATCTCTATATTCATCCAATTACCATCGAACGCAATTTGAACTAGATTGGCAATTACAATGGTTCCTATGGCGAAAAAGGAAGTGTAGCACATTTAGGAAAAGCTAAAGAAGTAGAACGAGATAAGGCCAATGACTCAAAGCACAAGCAAAGCAAGCCATCGTTGAAGAAACGAACACACAGAGAACTTTCTCGAATCGAAGCCATACCCAGGAGAGATTGTTCACAGCCTCTTGCTGACTGAAGCGATGAAGCACCCACCTTCGAGTCCTCCGCGACCGTTGTCAGCAAATCCTTTTCGTGATACCACTCTCCCATCTTCACCTGCCAATCGGAAATCAAGCAAAAACCTCACAAAACCGAATCCACCCACCCAACAACGCCAAACGGGAGCTGAACCTGAGGAGCCCAGGGTTAATCGAACTGACGCTGAAACGGAAGCACATGCCGCGACTTCGCCGAGCAGCCTGAAAACAATAGCCGCCAGCTGGGGTTGAACAAATCGCAAGGAGTAAGGAGAGAGCTAAAAAACAACGGAGGAAAGCTGAAGAGCGAGACGAAGAAGGGAAGAGCAGGAGTGATGTCCACTGAAGTCTGGGAATTCGCGGAGAAAGTTGCGGGAAGAGGAACAGGCGGGAGTCAAAACAAGGAAGGAAGAGAGAGACGGGAATTGGGCCGTGAAGGGCCGTCGCAGAATCAACTAGGCCGGGCCGGAATTTATAGCCTTGCCAAATAATGCCCGAAAGGGCCCTTTCAGGCCCAATGAGACATCACATTGATGCGAATGTGGTGGATTAGCTATTGAAACGTAATTTTGGAAAAAGCAACGTGTGATCATCCTCATTTACTTTTGGGTAAAAAAAAAAAATGTCGATGAACTATTCAAATCGGCATCTCACAAGAGATGACAAACATTCACACATGCTTAAATGTTGAGACAACAGGTCAAGCTCGAACTCGACCATGCCATTTGCCATCATCACCCAAGCTCCTAACACTCGGCCAGATACAAATACTTGACCAAGCCCCAGTTGGTGAGCTTTATGCAAATCTCCTTTTATAAGGTACATAATCATACAGTAGAAAGAAGTAATAAGAAGATCCAATGTCTTATTTTTCTCTTTCAATTGGAACTAGACAATTCACATCGTTACACTAATTCTATTTAACAACTGTTTTTTCAATATTTAGAAAATAGGACATAGCTGCTTTTTGTTAATAATATACTATGATCTTTGGGATCATGATTATGCAATGTTGAGGAGGAAAAATACTTACCCTAAACTAGCTGCTTTTTTTTTTTTCTTTTTGACATTTTGGTAGTTATTCCGAAGGCAAAATGTACATTTGCACCATTAGAAGTTAGGCAGAGTAGCCGATGATGTGAGCCAGATTCTAGTGTGATGAAGTAAGAACTTCCTCAACGCCAGTAAGAGGGACCATGAACTATCCATAAGTGTGAAATCAAAAAGGTCGAATTAAACAATTTGTCCACCCGATTACCAATCAGAAGTTCAGTCGCGTTCTACAGCTCCTGAAGCAATCCCTTGGCCAGGTTGCACTACCCTCTGTAAGGCTCGAACCAATTTTGAACTGAACAATTTCCGAAATCCTCGCGTCTTGTAAAAAAGTTCAACTCAGCTTCAATTAAGGATGAGGCTTCAATTACTAGCTGCCTCATCACACCAAACGACCCTCTCAAATGCAACAACAGCAAAAGAGGACTCGAAATCTCCAGCGGGAAACCCTCATCAAGTGCATGCCTGAAGCAGTGATAAACCCCAATTTCCCCTCAAACTTCTTGAACAAAGCATGACGTTTTGCTTCAAATTGCGACATTCCTCCGACCTAAGGTACTCGAGACTGCCCTTCAAGATATCATGCATCACCTTATCCATGATCTCCGAGCCGCATATGGACAAGGACCTGAGAGTACTACAAGTGACACTCCTACTAAATGGGACGCTACGCAGCCTGAAATGCAGGTTCACCAACGGAGAGCATCCATAAAGGAGCAGCGGTACAGAGAAATGGCTGGCCATCTTGCGCAAACCCGTAGCCACATTGACAGAGAGGTCCTCCACAAGGCGGTCGACAGCAAAGCGAAGCCACAGATTGAGATCAGGCGCGCAATAGTCAAGAAAATCAATATTGATGCAGAACTTCCTCATCTTAGGTGAGGCGTAGATGGTCAAGACGCTGTCCACGGACGGGGCATCATTCCAGGGGAAGGAGACGACGAGGTTCGGGGCGGCGGTCCATCTGGACCTCCACCTGTGATCAGCATGGTCGCCTAGAGTTTCGCACCGAGGACAGGAGGAGGACGATGATGGGGTCTGTGATGGCTTCTTCGCCATGATGGGTTGACGGTCGAGCCTACAGTTTTAGATTTTTGCTCGACCGAATTTGGGCTTCCATAAGGCTAGACGTGTTGCTTCTTGGAGAGACGACCGTTTTCCCGCGACTTTTAAGCTCGAGCGGCGACTCTACCTCGGATCACGAGTTCGAATGTACGTACGGATTTTTTGCGTCCCCTAATTCTCTGTGGAGCTGATCAGTGGACGAAATTTTAGAAATCTTCCTTTATATTCACTCAGACAATCGGGTCTGGATAAGCTCAAGTGGGCTTCCACGATTGGGCTTGAGCTTGAGAAAGAATTTGTTTACTTGAGCCCGGCCAGTTAAGTTTGTGCGTGTCTACCCAGATTTTTTTTTTGTCTGTAAGTAACTTCTCTAATATAATTCTTCAGCAAAAACCATATTCATGATCGTGATCAAGTATGGCACCTCATGAGCTTAAAATTAAAAGACAATTGCTTTCATCACATCTGAAATTACATTGGCCCGAATGCGAGAAATGATAGCCTAAGAAATCCATGAGGTTCGCTAGCCTAGATAGGCTTGTTCTTTTATTTTCAAACTGGCTGACAAGTATGCGGCCGGAGAAGACTTTCCTCGCCTCACCACCATGCCAAATGCAAGATTACTTGGATGCACGTCGTGCGTCTCCATCTAGATGGCGACTCCATGATTCTATTGTTCAAAGGTTGTTGAGCTTATGGCTCAAGTTCTAGCCAAATCGAATTTGTATTGGAACTTGGAGATTAAAATAAGTGAGAGACATGTTAGGAGGCGCTGTGGTGAGGCAATGTGAAGAGGACTAGGCACTTAGGCCCTACCGCCTGCCGACCATATGATAGTCATTGGGTATTGGCTGAGCTCTCGGATAGTCCCTCCCGATGCTTGAATAACTTGCATAGTCACTATTCGACATTTTGTTTGTTGCGTGAAATGAAAAATGCTAATCGAATATGTTCTCCATTGCAAAACTTGGAAATTTGATCTTCATGAAGATTGAATTTTCTTAATTTGGGTGATATAGGTTAATTCCTCTATATTGAAAAAGTGTTCTTAACATTTTGAAAGGGGAAATCAGATCGAACCAAACTGAAAAGTGGTATCAATTTGGAAAGAGGTCCATAGCATAAAGGAGGATTTGACTGGGCAAACATCCGAACATTGTTTTGTGCAAGCAAAAATCGACAAGCATTGGTAAATATCAAAACCGATTGACAACAAAATATTATTTGATAACCTTTTTTGTTTGGTCTGTTTGTTTGATAACTTATTCAGTCGGTAAAGTTTTGGTAAGCTACCCAAACTTTTAAGAAAATACCAACGGTTATCAAATTATATATATATATATATATATATATATATATATATATATATATATATTACTATTTCCATTCAAATTTTTTTTTTATACCCAGGGAACCCCATACAGTCGGTAGCCAGTGGGTAAACCCTGGAGCGACGCTAGCGGAGGACCCTCAATGTCGCGCTTAAGATCGCATACGTCTTGCGGGATTTGAACCCCTCCATCCTGGGTAGATGTCATTGGGGCTCTTATCTAGCTAGGCCACCGCTGGTGGTGGTCCATTCGAATTTTCGCGACGGTTAAAGTTAAAAAAAATCAAGATTCAAGATCCTCGATCACGATGAGACTCGTTTCTTCACTCAAAAGAATTAGATTAGTATGATTAGTACCTTAATTGCATATAGGGGTTAAGTCAACATCGGTGTGTAGAAATAGACTTTAGATTTCGAGTTTCCATAATTTTGGCCGAAGATGGCTTTTTTGGTCAAACCAAAGAATTGACCTTTGACTGGATAAAATTGTTTTTCACTCGTTTTAATCATTTTTAGACATCCGATTTAGGAAAAACCGCAAAATTTAAGTACCTCGAATCCAATTTAAGAAATTCCAATTTCAAGAATCAATAGGCCATTTAGAATACCATATTTATTACCATAGGATTTGAGCTTATACTTCTAAAGATCGCGGCATCCAGCACAATCATACAAAACCCCCTTGGGAGAATAAAATTTATTCTTTTCCCATCTTGGAAAGGGGTCATTTTTGTTTTTGTTTTTTTGCTTCTTTTTACATTCAGCGGGGAGGCGCCACAATTAAAAGAAGAGGGGGAAAAAGAAAAATAAGGAGTAACAATTCTTCATGCCGACTCCTTCACCGTCACCCCATCGTCATTGGACTTCATCCTCACCACCGCAAGTTGCATCCATTGTTCTTGGATTTCATTCTCTTGAGGAGTCGGAGCAGTAGTCATTGCTGCCCATTCTGGCAATTGAAACCCACGCCATCACTTCGATGAGCCTCTCCATCACTCCTCTCGACGCCATCAGTCGCCATAGCCGCTCGTCCTCATTGTTCCCGAGCCACCCTTTCCTACTCTGTTGGCCCGTGCCTTCCCATCGTGAAACCGAAAAGCCCAGATCTCGTTCGAAGACTCCCTCGTCGGTTGTTGTTCTGTTCGTCGACAGTCGTAAATGTTCCAGTCTCCAATTGCAAGTACCCGTCACAGCCTAGTTATACCACCGATAAATCAGGCCTTCTTGCTGCCTTCAACGATGGTCATCAATGAGAAGCCACCGAAAACCCGATGGTCCAAGGGTTAATTTTTAAGCTCTAGTATTCCGGTTGTTTATCCGATTGCCACCTTGTTATTGTTTCCTACGTCTTGTGGATGCAACGGCCAGCACAGTGGTTAGATGATGGTTGGAGACAATGGTTCGATGAAGAGCGAGAATGAGTGATGGTGGTATACAAGTACTTCTGAGCGTAAGGTTTTAAACGTTTCTGGTTCAGTGAAGCTTTATATATTGATCCGTAGGCATGAAAATTCATTACAGAAGTCATTAAAGGTGGGAGCTCTGGGAATAGGGAGCCAGGCGTGAGGGTTTCTCCATATATATTATCCAGAACGAATGAACGATGTTGACGTGTCCGATAGGGGTGGTGATGAGGGACCCACACGGGGACGAGGTGACGATCCGACCCTCTCTATTGCTAATTGCTAATTGTCCCCACTTTATCTACTTTTCATCTACATTTTTTCCTTTTCCTTCAATCTTGTCGTATTTTTGTGCGATGGTACGATTGAGTTGGGTTCACGCCCCTGCACGTGCTCATCACTAAGTTTAACAGAAAATTATAGGCTCCTATTTGGGTTCACTACCGGCATTTATCAGATTGTTTCAATATATAGATTGCGCCATTGAGTTAGCCTCATTTATTTGTTAAAGTTACTAACTCTTATAGGATATTACTACTCTTAATTTGAGTAATTTATCAACTTTTCAAGAGGTAAATCATAATAGCTGATATTGTTTTAGCATATCGCTTGTTGATAAGAGATCAGATTGAAAAGATTTACTAAACCGGCATTGAAGATAAAAAAAATCTCAATTATTTGATAGGCAAGAGGTAGAAAAATATGAAAAGAAAAGAAAAGAAATTTAAATCCTTTATTGTTTCCTGGAAATGTACTCGAAGTCGCATTTCTGCGAACATTTCGTGCCTACACTTTCAGTCATTGCAAGCCTACTCCTTCATACACTATAAAAGGGAGTATACCTAGTGATAACAAACAATGCAAAAAGTTGTCATTCTTTCCTCTGCTGCAGTATTTCTGCAACCAAACACTCCCATATTCAGACACTTAGTTCAAAAGAAAAGAAAATGCAAACGAGAGCTCCGGCTTCCTCTTCTTCAAGTAAACCAAGTTAACCCAAGAGGCCCTGCTTTGCTCCAATCAAGTTGTACTATTTTTGCTTAATTGCTTGATGATCGTGGTTTTAAATTTACTCGAGGGAAGTATTTAATGAAGAGTTCTTGCGTTCAGCATTCTTTAGATGAGAAATGTGACAGAAGCCTGCATTGTAAGTATTATATTGATTGGCTTTTGACTCATGAGTCATGACTGTTCTAAATCGCTTTCATTCGGTTTTTTGTTTGTGGGTTGGTGTTGTGGCTTCAATGTCAAGTATTAAAGACCTTAAATGTTGTGGTCTCCTTGTTTGAATTGAACTCCATTATAATTTTTCACCTAGCAAGTGAGCTGCAATCGTTATCGGGTTACTTTGCTCTCCTGTTTGCTTGATTATCCTATCTTGCTTGTATTTTTGTGATGAACTTCACGCAGTCAAGAATGAAACCTGTCCTAGAGGAAACTCTAGCTAAGGAGCTGTCTTATGGAGGAGGATGTCTGGAGAGTGGTAAGACGAGTCAAGTAGCTTGGACATAAATTACAGTGTTTATTGCATTTCAATTGCTAATCTCTTCAATTAGAAGCGGCTGAATGCACTTCTAACCTTCTAGTAAGTTTCCGAAATTTACACTAGAAATTGCTGTGAGATGTACAAAGAATATGATTTAGTGAAGGGACATTATCTGCAATCCTCCCGTAATTTATTCTATAGGTACTAATGAATGCTTCAACGGTCCATGCAACTAAGAAAATACAGCCACTTTTATCAATATGACCAAGTGTAACTACTGATTTTTTAGATAATGTGTGCAGCTAACTACAGAAAACTGAAGTTCTCTTTCAACTGATCCGCTAATATTGACGTGTAACATTAACATTAGGATTGCCAAGTAGGCTTGACGCAAAAGTCATACATTAACATAAAGTCTTTGAACGAACAGAGCAACAGACACAACAGAAACACAACAGAATTTTTGTTTAACATGGAGCAAAACATTTTTTGTGTACACAGAAATCTAATAAGTCCTAAAGATTTAGAGAATTGCAGAAACCTAATATCCTGCACATCAAGACACTACATAAGCGACTATTTCAATCAATATGACTTCTTTAAAATCAACCTTCGAGAAGCCCATCCAGGAGGTGATCTTTCTTGAATTCATTCCCACTGATGGATTTATGAGATGGGCTTAAGGCCCGTCCGCCCATGCTGGGCCCAAAAGGCCCGGCCCACGGGAATAGGGCCCGTGGAGGGGGAAGGTATAAAAGGAAGGAGAGAGAGAGATGGCACTGGTTGAAAAACAGACGTACATACGTCCCTTTTCCCACGCTCTCTTTTTCTCTCAAAAACAAAAGAAGAAACAGTAAGACAAGGCATTGTTCTTCTTCCCTTCAAGGCGCCATCGGATCGAACATGACCAGAATTTCTTCTCGAACTTCAGCATTGGTGTTTAATCTGTGGCTAACAAGGTATGCTCGAATCTGTGGTGTGCTTTACGATCGGTGATACGTGTAATTCCCCGGCTTCGCTTCCGCATTGATTTAGGGGTTCGATTTAGTGTCGAATCCGATTTTCGGGGATCAGTCATTCCCAACATTGGTATCAGAGCCCTAGTTCACGTTTTCCCGATCACTTTGATGTTTTTTGATTGATTTTTCGTAAAAAAATTCTCGGCCGTACGGATCGGGGCATGAAATCCCGACACCCGAGCACTGTACGTCTTTTTTTCTGAGTTTTAGTAAGTCGGAATCAAATTCTAAAGGCACTTGGTGAAAGGCGACGTCGAGACAAGTTCGGCGACATGTTGTCCGTCGCCGGACGACGCTGCATGCGCCCACATGCGCGGCCACAAGCCGCTGCGCGTGGGCGCCACGCGCCCGAAGCGTTGGCTATGGCCAGTGCGTGCGCCACACGCGCAGGTGACGAACCGGCACGTGCGCGCCGGCGGCCGGCGACACGGCACGCGCCGGTCTGCGGACCGACGCGTGCTGACGTCACGTGATGACGTCACCGTGACGTCATCCAACGGTCGGTAACCACTCGGATGACGTCACCGATGATGTCATCGCCGACGACGGTTGGCCGGCCGGTCAGCGGCCGGCGACCCGACCCGACGGCGACCGACTCGACCCGATCAGCTTGGTGCATGCCGCGCACGTGCGGCTGACGTCTGCGTGACGTCAGCACGTTCACGCGCGAGGCACGTGTCGGCTGACGTCTGCGTGACGTCAGCCAGCGCACGCGCGTGGCACGTGCGGTCGGTTCGTCCGACTGGCCCGACCTATCCGACCGGTCCTCCGACCTGCGCGCCCGTTGACCGACCGTTGACCGTTGACCGACAACCGTTGACCGTTGACTTTGACCGTTGACCGACCGTTGACTTTGACCGTTGACCCGAAAAAAAAAAAAAGGAATTTGTTTCTTTTTCAATTATGTCTGTGTGGGTTGTAGGTCATCCATTTTTATTCTGCATTTGTTGTATGAATCATGGGAATTTATGTATTTTCCATTTTGTTTATTGTGGATGATAAGTGATCCATTTTAGTTCTACATTTGTTGGAGAAACTATGATGCGTAATGCACGGATACCTGCAATCCCGAGAACGGACGAAGGAAGAGCTAGACTGAAAAGGCTGATGAAAGAGTTAGCTGATTTTCGGTGGCTTGATGGTGATTTAGTATCACATATGATACAGGAAATCATCAATAATGGTTATCTTATGCCGGATTTTGAGAAGGTGCCGGCTTTGTTAAACACTCTTCCACCTGAATGGCAAGTAGTGTTAGATCGGCTATGGGAGGTCAACGTGGTCCCGGGTTATAGGAGGCTGGTGGAAGCTTTTGTAAGAGAGTACTATAGGATTGAGTTGGCCAAAACTTCAACCCTTAGATTGTGCGCTACGTGGCGCAGAGTGAATGCGCCTTGGTGGCGACATGAGAGCTCTCCAAAAGTTTTTCCATGGTTGGCAAATGTACCTTCAGTTTTCTCAAAAGTTTTGGCTGATAGATTAGAAGGGACATTTCCTAATTATTTCTTAGATTAATTGTGAGATTTTTTATAGATGTAAATATCTCTTTCCATGTTGATATTTTTCTTTGTATATATTGCTTAGTGTAATGTATAGTTGTATTATGTGAAAGCTCTGTTATTCTATTGGATGTTAGATAATATTTGCTTTCTGTTACTGCTGATTGCTGTGGGTAGTTAGCTGTGGGTAGTTATAGAAGTTTTTTGTAACTTCATAGAATTGATTTTGCATATGACAATCATATTAATGATAATTTTAAGTTATGATTTTTGGAGGATGATTGGAAACATAGTGACCTTTTGATTCTGAAGCCTTACTTGAAATTATTCATTAATATGATGGGTCTATGCAAATAAGGATGCATAATTGATAGGCATTAATTATTCGTGCATGTATGTCTGATGTGTTCAGAACGATAGTTCAGCAACTACTGATATGAACGGCTACAATTGTGAAATATTGAATATGAAGATTCAATATGTGCTGGAAAAGCAAGAAGCACTAGAAGCTCTTGACCATGTTATGGAAGATCTTGAGAATGCTGTGCGCCACCTTGAGCTGGTAGAGGACCGCTTAATGGCATGTGAGCTGAGAATAGATATTTGCAATGCTGGTTCTAGCTCATAAAGGGTTTTGAGCTCTAAGTGCAAGCGTATTGATTCGTTCAATATGTGAGAATGCAAAGGATCAAGTCCTTATTGCAGGAAATCAAGAGTTAACCACACAAGAGAGGAAAACGTCCTCAAGTTAAGAAAATGTCAAGGGTGAGGTGTTACAATAGTGACAAGAAAGGTCACTATGCTCGCGACTGTCGTGAGCCAAAGAAGGTAAACACCTTTTGTACATTTGAGAACTTTGATTATGTGTCAAGTTCTGAATTATTGGCTGAATCCAATCCTTTGTGGACTGTAGATTCAGGAGCAACAGACGATCTAGCGAAGGATAAAGGATCCTTCGTGGAATTCCGATGAATGCCAACTGGAACTGAGTGGATCTATGTGGAAAACAACTCCAAAGCTGAAGTTAATAAGGATTGGCACCTGCCAACTGAACATGTGTGGTGGACGCAACTTGTTCCTACATGATGTTCTAAATGCTCTGGAGATTCGTCGAAATTTAAGTGTCTGTTTTGTTGTTGGTTAAGCTTGGTTTTAATATGAACTTCCATAATAGAGCTGTAGATTTGTATTTGGATACAAACTACTATAATAGTGGTCACTTTCTAGATGGTTTTATTGTACTAAATGTTGACTGTGGTGATGTCAATATTTGTTATTCCCTTGTTTCACGTCTCCTACTTCATATGATAATGATGTGAATGTGTGGCATGCTTGACTTGGTCATATTGGCCAACAACATATGAAAAGACTAGCCAAAGAGGGCTTGTTGGACAATATTGAATAAGTTGATTTGTCCATATGTAAGCATTGCCTAGAAGGGAAAACGACAAGAAAACCATTTGGAAAAGGTAAAAGAGCTAACGTTCCTCTGCATTTAATCCATTATGACATTTGTGGTTCAATGAATGTGAGAGGAAGGCATGGGACTGTTTACTTCATCACTTTTAATAGATGATTATACTCGATTCGGATGTGTCTATTTGATTTCTCATAAATCTGAAGCATAAGTTGTTTCAAAAGGTTTATGAACTTGGTTGAAAATCAATTAGACAAGAAAATAAAAGTATTGAGATCCGATCGAGGTCAAGAATATTTATCTGATGAGTTCAGAAAATTATGTGATGAAAAAGGAATAGAAAGACAGTTGTCTATTCCATATACTCCTCAACAAAATGGTGTTGCAGAGAGAAGAAACAGAACCCTACTAGAAATGGTTAGGACCATGATGGCGTATGCTAACTTACATATCACTTTTATGGAGTGATGCGTTGTTAACTGCTGCCTAAATACTTAATCATGTGCCTTCCAAATCAGTTAGTTCCACTCCATATGAGTTATGGATAGGTAGAAAACCGGACTTAAGTTTACTTAAGCCATGGGGTTATGCTGTCTGTACTCATATGTCCTCTCACAAGTTTGGGAAATTGAGTCCCATATAAAAGTAGAGTATTTTAATGAAATACTCCGAACACTTAAAAGGGTATGTGTTCGTAGGTGAGCAGGAAAGTGGGAGAATAACTAAATTTTGAATTACGGGATGTCACATTCTTAGTGGATGAATTTTCCTAAGAAGGGCGAAATAGGAGAAGATCACTTCCTATTTGAAACCTTGGATCAAGATAATGATATTAATGGAGTTCGTCCAAGTGGGAGTAATATGAGATGTGATGAATTGAATTCAACTCATTCTCAATTGCAACTACCTGATGTGATGACATCATCATTACCTAATCCAAGTGGGAGCATAATGGGGAATGATGTGCTAAGTGTACAATCTCCCATACGGTGAACAAGTCGCCAAAGTATTCCCCGTCGACGTTTTGGCATTGAAGGGGAAACTTTTATGGTTGCTCCACAAGATGAGGATGAGCCGAGAAATATTAATGAGGCTCTGAATTGCCCTAGTAAGGAAAAATGGATTAATGTAATGGAAGAGGAAATGGAGTCAATGAAATCAAACCAAGTCTGGGAACTGGTTGATCTGCCAAAAGGACGCAAAGCTATTGGGAACAAGTGGGTTTTCAAAATAAAGCGAAAGGCTGATGGCTCGATAGAAAGGCATAAGGCTCACCTTGTGGCGAAGGGGTATAATTAACAGGAAGATATTGATTATGAAGATACATTTTCTCCTGTAGTGAGATTTACCTCGATTCGCATTATTCTAGCAATAATGGTTAGTATGGATCTTGAGTTACATCAAATGGATGTAAAGACTGCTTTCCTCAATGGAGAATTAGAGGATGAAATATATATGGAACAACCTGTCGGTTTCATAGTGAAAGGCCAAGAAGAAAAGGTATGTCGACTTTGGGGGTTGATATATGGCCTTAAGTAGTTGTCAAGACAATGGTATATACGATTTCATAATGCCATAATAGCATATGACCTTACAATGATAGATGAGGATCATTGTATATATATATCAAAATATCCAAGGATCAATTTGTGATTATATCATTATATGTTGATGATATACTAATTGCCGGAAGTAATATGGAGTTTATTCATACTGTCAAAAGTTGGTTGTCTTCCAACTTTGAGATGAATGATATGAGATTGTAAACCCATAAACACTCCTATTGCAAAAGGTGAAGGGTTGAGCCATAGACTGTGTCCAAGGACTCTACAAGAGAAGGAACAAATGAAACATGTTCCTTATGCTAGTGCTGTTAGAAGCTTGTTGTACGCTATGATGTGTACAAGACCTGACATATGTTTTGCAGTTGGAATGGTGAGTAGATACTAATCCAATCCAGGTCAAGCATGTTGGAAAGCCGTTAAGAGAATACTAAGGTATCTAAAGTGGACTGCTGATTATACGTTGAGTTATTATGGAAATGATCTGCGACTCTAAGGCTATTCTGATGTTGATTGGGGAGGAGATTTAAATGAAAGGAAATCTACCTCTAGGTTTGTTCTCTTACCGAATAATGGCACCATGTGTTGGAGCAGTAAGAAACAAAAGTATATAGCATTGTCCTCGATGGAATTGAGTTCGTGGCATTATCAGCAGTAGTATAAGAAGATGTTTGGCTTAAGAGATTATTGGATCATTTAGGTGTTATTGGAAGTGCTGCAGATTTGTTATTAGTTAACTATGATAATCAAGCAGCAAAAGTGTACACTAAAGATCCAAATATCATGACAAGACCAAACATATAGATAGCAAGTATAATTTTGTCATGGATATGATTGCACGAAAAGATGTGAACTTAGAGTACATACTACGCATAAAATGGTAGCAGATCCTATGACAAAGCCAGTACTTAGATATGTGTTTTGTGGCCATATGAAATCTCTAGGACTGCGTAGAGGCTAATGTACTGAATATTATAATTTTCCCTAAGTGTTCACATATGATGAATTTATGTTTTTCATCATTAATGCCTATGAATCTTTGTTTGATCTTTATGCATCTTAATGCTTAGTGCATTATATTTAGTTGAAGAAGTATGTCGGACAGATGAGATTAGCCCACTCACACGGGTAATCGCCTCTATTTACTGTGTGATAAATAGAGATGAGACTGTTTTTAAGCTTATTATCTAGGTGATAATTGAGAGCTCAAGCTTAAAACACGTATGTCGCCTTAATTGAGAGCTCAAGCTTAAATACTTACTATGTCCGAGAGTAAAATACCCCACATATTTTACTTTATCTGTCTATGATGCCAGATGTGAGTTCTGATGAATTTAGTGAATGAGTAGATACGTGAACTCAAGTTAGACATTGGGTATGTCTGAACTATCATCTGTACGGTATTGAAAAGTGTAGACATACGCTCCATGGGAAAGGAGTTAATACCGTAATACGTATTTCATACTATGTATGCATGAGACGACCAATAAGAGTGGCAAAAGTATGATCTCAACTTTTTATGTCGTGTGAGACTCTTGAGGAAAAGAGTTCCTCAATTTTTTAGTCCCCTCATGACTCTTACTTATTCTCAAGATTTCTATTTAGTGTTTGCTATCTTAGGATGTTGCCAATGGTCATGAGTTTGATTCGATCTAATGGGACATTTCTAGAAAAGCAAGCTGAACTGAAATTGAGAGTTTGAAGGAAAAAGAAAGACTGATTTTGGAGAATCACATTGTAGTTTTGTATTCACCGGTTAACCAATTATGATTGTCTTTGTGATAATCATAATTGTGAATATAATATATATATATATATATATATATATATATATATATATATATCATTGTTTGAAAGAAATCAAGAGAGATATAAATGTGACCGATCGATCTAGGGTACTGCATACTAAATCTACTCGGATTGTGATACCCATTATGAGCTGTTATATATTCCTAACAGATGTATGGCAACGAGCTCTTAAAGTATGCTGGTCGCACGGATTATTCACCGGTATGATTGTTGAAGAGAGGTAAAGAGAATTCTGTTTGGCCCACCATGTGCGAGTGGGAGATGATGGATTTATGAGATGGGCTTAAGGCCCGTCCGCCCATGCTGGGCCCAAAAGGCCCGGCCCACGGGAATAGGGCCCGTGGAGGAGAAAGGTATAAAAGGAAGGAGAGAGAGAGAGATGGCACTGGTTGGAAAACAGACGTACGTACGTCCCTTTTCCCACGCTCTCTTTTTCTCTCAAAAACAAAAGAAGAAACAGTAAGACAAGGCATTGTTCTTCTTCCCTTCAAGCGCCATCGGATCGAACATGACCAGAATTTCTTCTCGAACTTCAGCATTGGTGTTTAATCTGTGGCTAACAAGGTACGCTCGAATCTGTGGTGTGCTTTACGATCGGTGATACGTGTAATTCCCGGGCTTCGCTTTCGCATTGATTTAGGGGTTCGATTTAGTGTCGAATCCGGTTTTCAGGGATCAGTCATTCCCAACACCCACAATCACAGACACACTGACAGGTAACAAATCACAATTGACACCCACACGTGCACCCCCGTGCACACAGTAATGGTCCAGACATATAGCTCTAAGACAACAATTGCTAATAAAATAAGCAAACTCTCTTCCAAATTGTCTTGAATTTTCCCAACTAGGAACAGTCCAGTCACATGAGGTAACGGCTGACCATCACTAACCACAAAACAGGGTTGATTTCATTTCAAATTGTTGTTATACTTGTTGTATCATATCCAAATTCAACAAGCGTGCAAGAGAGGAAAAAAGAAAAAGAAAAACTAAAAACCCACATCCTAGAAGGACCCAATTCAAGAACAATTCACTATCAAGACGATCAAAATAGGTACTCAAATTTGGCTAAATGTAAAAAATAAAAATAAAGAATCCTAAGAAACTGACAGAAAGAAAAGGAAAAAGACTAAATTTCGAACTCGAAACAATAAAGAAAATGCCAATTGAGTTGTCACACCAAACCAATAGAAACTGCACAAAGAGCTTGCTTCGCCTCATCTCCTCCTCCTCGTGGAAAGATGATCTAGATGAGGGGTGAGGCGTGGGCAGAAACGACAATCTGAACTCCTTCACCGCGGATGCGGAAGTGAAATCAAGGAAGAAAGAAGGGTCGATGAAGGTGGGGGGAGGGGGTGGGGCGTTTAGAATGGCGGTCGTTTTCTATGACATTATTTCAAAGATGGGGCTAAAGTTGAGATTTCCATTTTTATCTATCCCCCATTTGGTGAGTAATTACTAGCGAACAAGCCACCGGTGGTTGGTGGCGGCTTGTACTTGCATCTGCATTACGTTGTTTTTGACAAAGAAGAAAAGGAAGGGAGTAACGAAAAGATAAACATGAAAAAATAAATTTTGGCGAAAAACAAAACATAGAAAATAAATAATTAAATTTATTAATGACGAGGATTTGGCAAGATTTCGGATTGTGTGCGTCACTCGTGACGTACCCGGCCCCCCGGGGGCAGGGGAGGGGCGGGTTGGTGTTCCAGTCAGAAACCCCCACGCGTGCGGGCATTTCGGGATTGCGTTCACGCGCGTGGGAAGGGGGGGGGGCATGGAGGTGGAAACCGAAGGCAGGGCATAATTGCTCATGCTTTACAAGTAGCCTCCGGAACTTTGATTCAATTTGCAATATTACTTCCGAACTTTGATTCAATATTCATTATTGTAAAATTTTAAATATTTTCAAGTGGCTTAAGAACTACATTCGACATTTAACAATGGATCATATTAAACTAAAGTTTCGGATCATATTTCATAAATTAAAAATATAGGGATGATATTTTATGTTAGATTAAAGTTTATGGATTATATGTGCTATTATCCTATAAAACTCTATCCAACTTCTCAAACAAACTTCTCATCGAAGCATTGTCCCGTGGATCAACGTGCTATCGACTTTGTCCCTTGGTAAAGGATGCATCGCACTCTTAATTAGTAAATAAAAATGAATTAATGGATATTAGAGAAGAGCGTCGAATGATGAGCATAGTGGGGGAAACAGTCCAGCATTTTCCTTTTGATTAGAATGGCCATTCTCATCGATTATCTAAACTGTTTGTCTGGGAGAGGTTGCCTTCTCCTGCTGCCCTGAGGGAAGAAGGCCTGTGCCCTTTGACACCTGAAGAAGCGGTGCTTCTGCTAGCCGCTCTTGGTTTTAAAAGAAAAACATTCGTATGCGTCACTGGAGCAAATATACACTGGCCTCGTTAGAACGTGTTTAGTTTGCCTCGCTGCTTTCCTCACCCTCCGTTCAAACACGCGCCATTCTATTGTGTTGTTCTTGTAAAGATATTCGCGAGTCTTCTCTTGTTCGGCCTTATTGTCGGCATCTTTCCTCCACCGTAATATATTCGGTAACCAGAGACCAAGGATGATAGCTGACTCCCTGAGTCCGTCTGGCAAAGGCATCTGCTGGGGTGCGGACTATGAAGTCCAAAGCAGCTGACTCTAGAATTACGAGGAAAGGCAGCGAACAATCAGACTAACAATAGTTGCCACAGAGCTTAGTCCATAATCATCGCATGCTTCTCAAATCGTCACATGAAAATGAAGAAAAGAGAAAAGAACATGTAGAGAAGGCCAATGAAATCAAGCTAGAGGCGAATACTTCACGTTGACTATATAACTGAGAAGAAAGTCAAAAGACAACTTTTTCACTTAAGAACACCAAAACAAGAAGATAAGTAAATCATTTTCTAAATTCCATATTTTTTTAATTGTCGGATTATTTGAATATTGTTTTCTTTGAAATTATCTCTTAATTCTACTTTAGTTTTTTAAATTGATTCGGGCAGGCCCAAACCGCACAAACGGGTCGGGACCCAGTCCCCTCTTTGGGGGCACGTGTGGCTTTTTCTCTTTTTAATTTTTTCACCAGACGCGAGCTGACATAATTCACAGCAGCTAGAAGCTGGAACTGTCTGTCTCTCTCTCTCCCTTTCTGGTTGCTTCGACCAACACCTCGATATCTCAATTGCCCAGTTGATCGAAAGTAAAAAGGTTCGATTTTTCCGATGAATCTCTCTTTTTCTTCAATGGGTTCTTGTGTTCAGCCCTTACGTTTGAGTTTCTTGCCATGTGCAAGAATTGCAATAAAAATCTCACTCTTTACAATCAATCAGTGATGCGATTTTGGTGTAATAAAAAATAGCTCCATCTTTCTTTTGCTGTCTTCGTTGGCTAAAGGCCCTAGCTCCATTAATGGGGGCGTCAGGAGATTTCGTCGTATCAAAATCCAAAGGTTGTTTGTACAGATCCCATAAACCGAATCTAAAATGCTTTGCATTAAAGTAATTGGCACAGATAAAAAGATAGATTTAATATCTCCACGAGGCTAGTAAAAGATTTTGCAGGCCTCTAAGTATGCGTTTGGAGAGCATTTGACCAAAGTCTTTGTATCGATTATAGGGCAAAGAGTTTTTCACCAAATGCAAATAATATTTGGTAAACATTATTTGCATCAAGGAATTTGCTTCTCTTTTTTTTTTAAAATAAAAAATATAATAATGACCCTCCTCGATAACTCAAGCAAAGTTAGAAACTTTAGTAACAAATGTTGTCTAGATTGTGCAACATCAGGTGAGCCAAATCAAAGGACCTTTATGTCGTGCAACCAGTTAATGGATCACTAAGGTCACATGACCCTAGGTGTGAGCTGCCGAGATCGTACATACCCAGGCGAGGTGACGCTGAAGTCATTTGACCTCAGATAAGCCAAACCTAAACTCCAAAGTCACACATGTTGGGCGATGAATAGCGCGACCCCAACTGAAATGACAACGGCGTCCGTTTAGCTCCTCCAAGCCACCTCTGCGAATCCCATATTTGTAGGGTACAGACAACAGACTAGTGCTAAAATGAAGAGGTTAATGTACTCCAGCTTTACGTGAAATTTTCTGTGGCTCCTTAGAATAAGGGAATGCAATTGAGGAGTCTGCTATGTATCTTTTTATACAGTAATTACGTCTGATATTCATTCGTACTAGTAATAAAATGTTGTCTATCGATGTTTGTCTATTTGTACAAATAAGTCCACCCAACAGTGGTTCAGAGTGTAAATTTTCATGGTGCAGTTGCGCTGGGAATGCTCTCAAAAACATAGTGAAGCAGATGCAATCAATGGAGATTTCTTTACAGGAATTGGTAAGATAAACAGATTTTATCAATTTTCCACTTCGTCTCAGACATGTCTTTATCAGCATTTCAGTTATGAGTTGTTTATCTACATGTTGTGAAGTGATCGAATGAACTTATTGATCAACAGATCCGTTACTAGCAAATGAATTATGCCGACTGTTTGAACAGCAATCATGTAACATAAGCTTTGCACAATTTTCTCTTCTTTTATAAGAAAATAGTCATTTTATTGATCAACCTGTGGAAAGAAAAACACGGGGGACTACATTTCCATGCAAGTCCATTACAGCATAATGTCCCACATGTATAGCCCACATCGAGGTGTCAAACCTCCTCGGGGAAGATTAGCTTGTTATCTAAAGAGTAACTTTTATTTGTTGTACACTGGCCCTTCAACTCAGCACTATATGATCACTAAGGCTGACTTTCATCCCTGCTCGATGGCCCTTCCAGGCTAACTTTCTCACTAATGCCCTCAAATTGTTCCCCTTGATGTGCTACCAAGCCCAAGTAATTTCACCCTTTGGGTCACTTGCAGATCTTGTACATAAGAGTAGCTGTAAAACTTGTTGCCAAAATCAGTTTTGAGAATACACTAAGAAAAAAAGTGCATTCAATATTCTTCATGTTGTCTAACTAGCACATAGGGGCTATCAATGTCACACCTACTTTTTATCTTGTTCGTAAGTGCGCAACCAATTATGAATCACCAGACAAGTTATAAAGCCATATTTTCGCATGTTAGGCTCAAACCATACAAGCCCAAGCCAAGTCTATTATTCCTACATTTCCTCACCAGCTTCCAAGCCTCCTTTACAGAGAAAGAGCCCCTACATGATCTAGTAAATACTGCTATGTCTGAAGAGCCAAAGTTTGGAAAAATCAAGCCACATAAAGCCGTTTGAGTTTCAAGCAGATCATCAGACCTTGCTGGAGGCCATCTCCATCCATTTGCCTCGATAACATTTACAACTGTGGCTATATTACCTAAAGCCGAAATATAAAGAGTATGTAAACTTTTGCATGGACGTGGTATGAAAGGGGAAAATGAAAATGCTTAGGATTGTTCGTAAGAGCTATATATGCAACTGCTGTTGCTAAACACTGTGATTTCAAATGTGCCTGAAGAACTTAGCTCAACAAGGTGTTTGATAAGTTGTTTTTAAGAAGGAACAATAAAATAGGTTGTTCAACTTCTTTTGATGGAATGAATTGGTTTTGCGTCCCCTCTGCTTCATATTTTTCTCATGTCTCCAAGTTTGACAATGCTGCCGTTGGCGTTGTTGAACACAGGGTGGAGATTGCAAACATTCACTCTACCCACCTCACAGGGTATGAATGCACTTCCCCCACGATGCCGTTGAGAAAGACTTTCTTTTTGGTATCGACTGGTTATGCGTTGTTGATGTTTTGGCGGAAGAACGGTCCAACCTATTGTTGCCAACCTACAGCAGGCAGAGTCAGAGCCCAGGGAATGTTGGGCCACAATGACTCGGTACTATGCCAAAATATCAATTCTCCAATTTAGATTAGAATTTTTGTAGCTTGATAGCAGTGGAGCTTTTTTTTTCTTTAAAAATTTGCTTTACTAAACTCTTGGACGATGGATCTATTAATCCTTGTAGTTTCCCGGATAGTATGACTTGTCTTAGTGAGATATTTGGCAGTTTGTCCTTCTTTACTGACAATTCAAGCTGGAAATCTCTAGAGTTTGGAAATCTCCAAATGACACTCAAGAAAGGTGTTGGGCAGATGGGAGAACCGACATTTACTGACAATTCAAGCTGAATAGGAGTAAAAGTTTCCGTACATCGCTTAAGTTAGCATCAAGCTATTGTGGGAGTACACAAATCCGGGAAGCAAAAACAGATGCCTTCTATGACAAGGAACATAGAGGAAGATGTAAGTCCTTCAGTCTTTTTATAGTGTATAAACCTGTCCTTTATGACTGACCATAACATGGTTTTGGATGTCCACGGCTGTCAATTTTTTAAATTGAGAGTCATTTTTTAGGCCTTAACCTTTTGAACAAAAATTCTGATAAATAATAAACATCGGGCGTCTTTGTTATTATCTATTGTTGACACTTTGATCACTTTCAGGAGAGAGTTTGTATATCTATCGGAAGTTAGCTTCTACTCATTAATCTAATAGTGACCGAGACCTTATTTGCATGTTCTCTTCATTTACTACATACATGAAGCATCATCCACCTGTATCTGACGATGAGGTCTGGAGGTTGGAGAAGATTGCAAAATATGGGAAATCTCAGCAAAAACTGAGTGAAGCCGGAATACATAAGGTGAAGGACTTTCTATTGTAGCTCTTTATGGACTCCAAGAAACTGCGAGAGGTAGGCACTTAGTTAATGATTCTCAATTAGGGATTGATTGACAACCAGGAATAAAAGGCTTGTGTCATCACTCATCATAGGAATTGGAAAGAGCATAATACCGAAGAACTGGAATATCCTCTTATATCATGCAAAGACTTGCAGAGCGAATTGGAAACTATACTGTCCTGATGGCATGAGGAAGCATGGTGCTGAATTCAACACTAATTGTCAACCGATCACCCTAATCAAAGACCTAATCAAAGGCGGTGCATCTTTGGCTACTCATCAACTTTCTCCCCAAGAGAAGGCAAGTAATAAGGAGTTCCTATCGTGTTTTGTCCAGACAGTTCATGCTCTACACACCATCATGCTAAATTCATATAATTTGTCCCATATCATCTATACAATCAGTAATTTGACATTTACTCACAGCTGTGGCTTTATAGGTGTTAGGATTGATAAAAGATATGGAAACTTGGAATAGGAGTTAGTATGACATCTAGATGCTTTGTCTTTCTTTTTGTTTTGTTTTGTTTTGTTTTTTAATTATTATTGGTACCAAGATTGTTCTTTGAGATGCGTGAAGCTTAATTAATTGGGAAAAAGGCCAAATGCAAAGATAATAACGTGCACCTGCAGATAATTGAGGACAACCTGCTAAAGTTCTTTTCCAGCACCACAAACAACTTTTGGTACACGCTTCATACCCTATCATTGAACAATCTAGTAGACTAAGATCATAAGAGCCAACCAAAAAAGACAGAGTCCTATAGCATCATCAAAGCTTAAAAAATCAGCCATACCACTTCACCCAGAGAAAACTGATGGACCGTAGGACTAGTACTAGCACTAGCACCATCGGGAAGACTAAAAAATTCCTCCTGAGGAGAAGAGTCAAGAACTAGATACACAACCAAAAACAGTTAAATGAAGAAAAATGAAACGTCATCTACTGCTTTGTATTAACAGTACCACTTGCCATGCTCACTAACAAGGTTTGGCAGCAAATCAGACTTCCCCATGAAATATGCAATGGCATCAGCCCATTGCTTATGCATGACTAAAAATGATGTTTGGATGACATGAAGTAAGTCTTCAATGTCCAAAGTCAGTCGAGCGACTTGATGAAGTTCATTTTTTTTTGCAAACAGAAAGAGATCGACAATCTAAGGAGGCATTCTGTTGATAAAAATGATATGACTAGTATAAATACATAGAGCGGGGGTGAATAGGTATAAAGAGTAATTTCTCACAATAATCGCACAATACTAGACAGTTAATAGAATTGAGACAATTGCTTCTTGTCAAATAACAATCAAAATAAGACTGAGAGTAGGGAAGAGAAAATTGAACGCAAGGTTTACAGTGGTTTGGCTTATTTCAAGCCTACGTCCACTCTTCTGCACTGACAGCCCACTGACTAGATTCCACTATGAACAAAGAGATGTTACAGCACTGTTCTCCCTTGATTTCACGGTGTAGAAGATCTACCACACTCTCTCAAGGTATCACTAAGTATAGACTCTCTTTTGTGAATATAGTTTTGCTCAATATGAATCGACTAATAATCAAGAGGCTTCAGACTTTGGAATTTCTCTATCGTGCATTCTCTAGAACAATTGGAACGTCTTCTTTTTATACTCCTTTATGCCATCATACCCATGGCACTTACCAAAGGAATTCTTCCAATCTTCCTGTTAGATAGAATCAATTAAGAAGATCGTTCGAGCTATTAAAGGAACATGTCAAGAGCCCATCAATCATGTTCGCCCATACAATCAGGATCTTGGTTTCCAATAATAGAACCTTCCAAGAATATTTCGTTAATCATCGGATCTTCAAACGATCTTGATTTCGAATAAAAGAATCCGTTATATCATATCCAGCCAAGAGATCTTCTCCAGTGGATAAGACCAAATCCTCAACTAAACACTTTAGCTCTGGATCGTCTTCGTCGCTGGATTAGAACCTATCAATGAGAATATTCTTGAGTCTTGAGTCTTGAGTCTGGAGTCTGGTGATCTAAAGGTCTTCAGACTCTAAATAGAAGGGTCTGCAAAGCTCCAGACTAGACTGATAAAAACGTTTTGTCAGCTTCAAAACATTATGGAAAGATTTTTCCAACAATCTCCCCCTTTTTGATGGTGACAAAACTTTCCTGTAGATTTGAACAACTTTGACCTGTAAAACATTACTCAAGCAATATGGATATCTCATAAAGATTAACAACTCAACTAGACTCTGCATCCACAGAAAATAGGTTAGTCTTTCATGAGTAAAGTCATACAATAACGCTTGATATAAATGCAATAGTTTCAAATCCACACCCAAGTCATACTCAAAACAAATATCCAAACAAACTAAAGAGGTAAAAAATTTAAAGTCAAAGTTCAAAGATTGCAATTCTCCCCCTTTTTGTCATCATTAAAAATGTGAGAAAAAGTCAAGTCGGCTTGGGAACGCGCACAAGCTGGAAATCTCCCATCGACTGTACGATGCTGCCTTCCAGCCTCTTCAAGTCTTCTCGTAGATGTGCCACCTCTTCCCCTTTGGCATTAGCTTGAATTTGAAAAGCAAGGTCTTGCATTTGATTCGACAGGGTAACAGAAGACGCTTGTCCAGCATTCTTCAGGACTTGAAGTTCACATTCCAAAGCATATATTTGACCCTGCATTTCTAGAAGAAGATCAAGGATGCGACGAAAATCTGCTGTAGTGTTCGTCTGCGTGCTAGCATTTGCTCTATTGGATGGAGTAAAGGCAGACGATGGAACTTTAGTGTAATCGCGCAGATTTGGCGTTGAGGTATCATGTCCTTCCTCAGGCATTTGAGAAGCCTGAAGATCTTCTGGATTTGCTGGTGAGCGACTCACACCTTCACTGTTGATAGGATATGGTGTAGTCTTTCCTTGCTCGCCATCTCCCCCTGTTTCTAAGTCCTCAATTGGGGAAGAGTGATGGTCATGCTCGTCAGCATCTTGATTGCCTTTCTCTTCGGCTTCATCTGCAGACTTTTCTTTGACTGCTTCTTCTTCTTCTTCAACTTCCTTCTCCTCTTCTTCTTTTTCTTTCTCTTCTTTCTCCTCTGCTTCTCTCTGTTCTTTGTCCTCTGCTTCTTTTCCTTTTTCCCGTTGTTCCGTTGATTCGGATACAGAATGACTGAGCCTTTTCAATGCCAAGGCAGAGATAGTGAGTTCATCCTCTTCATCTTCATCCTCTAAGATAAGAGTTCTTCTCTTTTTGGATGGAGCATCCATGGGCTCCTTCCCTTTCCTTTTTGATGCAGAAGATATTGGATGAGATTTGACTGAAGTTTTCACTTTGAACTTCTCCATTGCCTTATCAAGCTCTTTCAGACGCATTTTTGTCAGCATTTTCAAACCCACCACTATTTTGTTGCATGGTCGAACACAAAGAGTTTGTGGAGGTTTAATGTTCAAGTGTCTGAAGATCTTGGTCACAAGACCTGAGTAAGGCAACTGGCCCTGGCCCTTCACCATCGCTCTGTACATGTGGAAGAGAATGGTGTGAGGGAGAGTAAAATTTTCTCCCTGAATTGATCGCATACATCAATTTCGCCTCAGAGTTAGACACGTTAGTCTTGGATATCGATTTTGGCCTGAGATAGTTGATCACAATTTTGTGAAGTATGATGTTGATGGCATGCATTCTTGTGTAGGTAATTCTCCCTTATGTATTCCTGTCTTTGACAAGCTCCAGTGTGGTATGAGCAATTGAAACCTTGACCGGTTGATATCGTCCTCTTTCAACCCCAATTATATCTACCAGCATGTCCACATCTACTACATAGTCTTGGTCTCGAACACTGAAAGATATTCTATTCGCATCTAAAAAGCTGAGATTTAAATAGAAATATGCTGTTAATTGTGCATAGCCGTCTGTGGTGTCGGAGCAAAATTGCTCAAGTTGAAGCAGATTGAACTTTTCTCTCAAGTTTACATTGATGGCATCCAGAAAGTCAAAATCGACGCTCCTGGGGTTTATCACCCCACGTTTCAATAGTTTGAAAAAAAGATTCTCCTGCTCCTTCGATTTGAACAACTCCGTTCTTTTTCCCTTAACCTTCGCAGCAACACCTATCCTAGGTTGGAATTCACTAAACAGTTTATCGTCATTGTTCCCGTCAGTGAGATTCAATCCTCCTACATGAGGGTCACTTGGAATGTTTGCAAGTGCTTCCTTAGCCTTTCCTTTGGGAGCAATTCCCAAATCCTCCATTCATCGCAAAATGACATACTTATTTCCATAACCCTTGTCTTTAAGGAAATCATCTACATAGTTCAACGGAGTACCAGTGCTCTTCAAAGCACAATAGAGCTTGTAAATAAAAGAGGGTTTTTGAACTCTTACAGGGTCTACTTCCTCGATTATTTCTTCCTCCGGTTGTTGACCCACACCCTGTGGGGTAGATGGTGGAGAGTGACGTGGTTGAGAGTGAATCGGGCTCTGTCGCTGTCTCGGTAACTCTTCCTCCTCGGTGAGATCGAAATGGGTAGGACCCTCCCTCATTCTCTGTGGTCCCCTGCTTGCGATTCTTGAAGACTTTCTCGAAGAAGACATCGTTCCTTGTCGTTGAAAGATTCCTTGACTCGCTTTCCCAAGAAAAGATGACAACTTTCTCGAAGATGAACACGAAGTCGAGACAGGATTGTGAGGAGAATGCTTTTTAGGGTTTTGGAGTTAAGCGAAGAAAACAATTGACTGTATATATATAACCCAATTTAAAAAGGAAAACCAATCAACATAAAGGAAAGTGAACAGTCGTCCCTTTTTAAAAACGATAACCGCCCTTTTTAAAGAAAACTGCAATTTTAAATAGAAGTTATTTTTTTTGAAAAGGCAAAATTCCATTTTTTTTAAAGATAATATAAATCAATTATAACTGAACGAATGATTGTACCTTTTCGAGATTGAATATTAAAACAACTTACAGTCTGTAGCCATGAATGTCTGAGTTTAAGGGTCTGAGAGTCTCTAGACTTTAACTTTCTCAAGCTTCAAAATGTTAAGTCTGGAACGGATAATATTGAATTGATTCTTCTCCAAAGGCTTTGTGAATATATCCACCAGTTGGCTCTTTAAATCAACAAATTGAATCGAGATTTCTCCATTTTGAACATGATCTCTAATGAAGTGATGTCGAATCTCTATATGCTTTGCCCTTGAGTGAAGGATTGGATTTTTAGTGAGATTGATTGCGCTGGAGTTGTCACATCTAATCTCAGTGCATGAGTCTTCAATTCCAAAGTTTTGTAGATGTTGTTTTATCCACATAATTTGTGAACAACAACTTCTAAGAGCTACATACTCTGCTTCTGTTGTAGAGAGAGCCACAGTATTTTGTTTCCTTGAAAACCAAGACACTGTCTTGCTTCCAAGCAACTGGCAAGTTCCGGAGGTGCTCTTTCTATCAACTCTGCAACTGGCTAGATCTGCATCTGAATATCCAAGAAGATTAAAGTCTCCCTTCTTAGGATACCAAAGACCGATGCTTGAAGATGAAGCAACGTATTTAATAATACGTTTCACAACATTGAGATGAGATTCTCTAGGATCTGATTGAGACCTAGCACAGATGCAAACACTCAACAAAATGTCAGGTCTAGAAGCAGTAAGATAAAGATGTGAACCGATGATAGTCCTGTACAGCTTTTGATCAACTTTCTTCCTTTCTTCATCTTTGTCTATCTTCAAAGAACTTGACTTCAGTATGTCGGTCTTTTTGCACTTTTCCAGTCCAAACTTTTTGACAAGATCATTAGCATATTTTTCTTGATGAATAAAAGTTCCTTCCTTCAATTGTTTTACTTTGAGTCCAAGAAAGAAGGTTAACTCTCCCATCATACTCATTTCAAACTCATCCTGCATAGACTTAGAGAATTTCTTGCACATACTTTCATTAGAGGATCCAAAAATAATATCATCCACATATATTTGAACAAGTAAAAAGCTTTTGTTTTCCTTTTTGATAAATAGAGTAGTACCTACTTTACCTTTGACAAAACCATTATGTATTAAGAATTTACTTAGTCTGTCGTGCCAAGGTCGAGGTGCTTGCTTTAAACCATACAAGGCCTTTTTCAGTCTGAAGAATGAGTCTGGCTTCTTTGGGTCTTCAAACCCTGGTGGTTGTTCCACATAAACTTCCTCATGGATAAATCCATTTAGGAAGGCACTTTTGACGTCCATTTGGAATAACCTGAAATTTTTATGACAAGCAAACGCAAGTAATAATCGAATAGCTTCTAACCTTGCTACTGGTGCGTAAGTCTCATCATAGTCTATTCCTTCTTCTTGCGTATAACCCTTGGCCACGAGTCTTGCTTTGTTTCTTACGACTTTTCCTTTCTCATTCATCTTGTTCCTGAACACCCATTTAGCTCCAATAACAGTTTTACCTTTTGGTTTAGATGTCAATTCCCAGACATCATTAATGTTGAACTGTCTGAGCTCTTCTTGCATAGCTTCAATCCAGCTTTCATCAGATAAAGCTTCTTCTATGCTTTTTGGTTCAATTTCAGAAATGAGAGCCATAGCACTAGACTCTTCGCGCCTTTTGGATCTTGTGCGAATTCCTTCATTAATGTCGCCAATAATAAGATCTTTGGGATGACTGGACTTATGCTTCTAGTTACTGGTTGATTCGTCAGGTTGATGATCTCTTTCTTTACTTGAATCTTCACGAACAGCTTGATGCTTGTCTTCTAGAGTCTGAGATACTTCTTGAGTTGTAAGCTTTGAAGAGTCTGGAGCAGGTTCATATTCTTCATGATGAGTCTGACTGGATTCATTTTGCATAGAATCTTGAAATTTGACATTCATTGATTCCTCCACAGATTGACTCTTCTTGTTGTAGACTCTATAGGCTTTGCTTGATGAAGAATATCCAAGGAAGATACCTTCATCTGATCTTTCTTCAAACTTACCAACTTGATCTTAAGGGGTTTTCTCTAGAATAGGTCTTAAAAAGACTTCTTACCTTTGAATAACTCATAAGGGGTTTTCTCTAGAATAGGTCTTAAAAAGACTATTGATGATATAGCACGCTGTTGAAAAAGCTTCAGCCCAAAATCGTGAAGAAATCTTATTTTCAATTAAAATAGTTCTAGCCATTTCTTGAAGAGATCTATTCTTTCTTTCCACAACTCCATTTTGCTAAGGAGTATATGGAGAGGAGAACACATTCTTAAAGCCAGATTTATCACAAAATTTTGTAAAATCTTGATTTTCAAATTCACCTCAATGATCTGTTCTTCTACTTGAGATAACACATCATTTTTCATTTTGAACCTTTTTAGCAAATTTTTCAAAATACGAGAATGTTTCAGACTTACTTGCAAGGAAATATACCCAAGTAAATCGGGAGTAATCGTCCACAATTACTAGGCAATATTTTTTACCTCCAATGCTCTGGGTTCTGGTTGATCCAAAGAGATCCATATGCAGCAGCTGCAGTACATGATTAGTAGAGACATGATTTATTGGTTTAAATGAATTTCTTACTTGCTTTCCCAATATACATGGAGTGCATAGATCGGACTTTTGGTATGATAAGTTGAGTAGACCACGAACAAGCTGCTTTGATGAGATTTTGGCTAATTGCTTCATATTGATGTGACCAAGCTTTTTGTGCCATAAGCTTGCTTCGTCTTGAATTGAGATTAAGCATTGCGATTCATCCGGTTTCATATCCAAGAGATAGATATTTCCATGCCTTCGACCCATGAAAGACTGAGTAGAGTCTTTACTGGTTCCAGAACATATTCCTTCTTGAAAGAAGATCTTAAAACTAGTATCACACAGTTGACTGATGCTGAGAAGATTGTAATTGAGTCCTCCCACTAAGGAAACATTACTTATTGTGAGATTTCCAATTTTCACGGTTCCAAATCCCACAATTCTTCCTTTGCTATTTCCTCCAAATGAGACTTTTCTACCATTTACTTGAACGATCTTTATAAAGCAATTTGAGTCTCCTGTCATATGTCTTGAGCATCCACTGTCCAGATACCACTTTACCTTTTTCTTGATGGAGACCTGCATTTAAAAGAAAGTCTCAAGCTTTCTTTGGTACCCATATTTTCTTGGGTCCATTGGTGTTAGTAAGATAAACAGTATTAGCCCATGTTTTCTTAACAGGTTTCCAAACCATAGGACACTCTTTTTCAAAGTGACCCGGGCTTTTGCACTTTGAACACTTGAGAGCATTTCGACCTACAGACTTTACAAAAACCTTCTTGAAATGATTTTTGTAAGCCTCTCTCGAGGGTATTTGCTTAATTCTTTCTTTTGCTTTTGGAAAATCAATTGTTGACACCTAAATTTTTGGGGTTAATTTTTGCTAAATAATATAAAAAAAATCAAATCACATCGCATATAGTTTAGGCAAGTTTTATATTCCGTTAAGATTTTAGGTAATATACACTCGGATGTGTTTTTGTGCAAAAATTGGAATTGTTTGATTGAATATGCAAAAAATATTGCGTGGGGTGAAATAATATATTCAATGAAATTTTACGCGAGCAAAATTGGCAGTAAAATATACCATGAAGATACAATTTTTTGGGGTATAAAAGGAGTTGTGTACGGTCGAAAAGGGGGGTTTCTCTTTTGGCGAAAAAAAAAGGTGAAAGTGAGCTGAGAGAAAAAGAAAGGTGAAAAGTAAAAAGAAAAAGGTGAAAACCCCCGGCACTGTTCATCTTCCTCGAAGGGGGGGTGCCCGCCCGCACCGGCGCCGCCAGCCCGCGTCGGCGCCGTCCGTTGCTGAGCCGCCATGCCACCGACCTGCCTCCGTCGGTCACCACCTCTGCAACCTCGACGCCTTCCTCCGCGTGCGCCCTCATCGCTGAGCCGTCGCGCCACCGACCCGCCCTCTCCCGCGTCCAGGTCGCAATCTGCGCGTGCCCCCGCGCCCAGATCTCGAGTCGCAACGCCCTTGCTTCGTCCTGGAGCCCCCAACGCCATCGTGACCTTCGATCGGTGAACCGACACCAGGAGATCCGAAGCCCTTCTCCACCCGTGACGCCGCCCCCGACGGTAGCCGGTCTAGATCCGACGCCGCTCCGTGCCGATCCGACGCCGCCCTGTGCCGTCCTATGATGCCAGTCCGTGCCGATTCACGACCCGGTCGCCCTCGGTCTGCCTCCACCGTCGTCGATTTGCAGCCCCCCGGCTCCCCGAAGCTTGCGCCGCCTCTACCTCCTCATTCGCTGCTCACAACCCCCGACGATAGCCGGTCCAGATCTAAGCGCCGACTTCTGAGCTTCAACGTGCCGCCCCTGCTCTCCCTCACCGGAACCCTAGCCGGTGATCTTCCCCCTTGCCGGAGCCCCAAACCGGTGGTCAAGATTTTCTTTTATTAAAAAGAGAAAAAAAATCGAATTAGGTAGATTTGCTTTATTTTATTAGGTTGGTTTATTTTATCTTATTTTATTTTTATATCGTGGTTTCTTTGTTTATTTCTCTATGCATAATTGAAAATCTCAATGTATCACCCGATTCGCAACTGCGCCAAGGTTTTTTATTTCATCTGTAAGGCTTTAGATAAAATAATTAATTAAGCGGGAATAAAATTGATGTTTTGATCTTTAAGGCTTAAGATCAAATTATCGATTTTACTAGTGAAATATTATCCCTTGATCTGAGCGATATGTGATGTCCTTTTTGGGGTAATTTTGAATAGATTTGATTGTTTTTATTTATCTTGAGATATGTTTGAGATAGAATATCACATGTTTAGGGTTATTTGCATATTTAGGCAAAGCATTCTATTTATCATGAATTTCGGAAATAAAAATTGGGTTAGATTAGATGCACGTTAGGATATTACTTGTTTTAGGGTTTGCATATTTAGAATAGGAATTTTAATTTCGAATTTCATAAAAATAAAAAAAATTCAAATAAATCAATTCAGGTTGCTAGATTTTAATTTAGGTTGCATGCTTAATTACTTGGCAATTATTAATTTCGAAAATTAATAAAAACAGCAAAAAAAAATCATCATGCATATGTTATGTAGAATTAAGACATATTTTGCACGTCATTGCATATTAGGATTAAAATTGCACTTAGTTTAATTTTAGATAATGGTTTTTTAAAATTTATTATAAGTGTATGTATTTTATCAAATAGATTGCATTTTAGGATTATTTGGGTTAAGATAATATTTTAGTTCAAATTAGGATTTGGCTCAACCTAATTCCTAATATAAGCTAATTAGGATCTTAATCTAATTAGGTAATTTTCACATTTCACCTAATTTCGAATTTCATGAAAAATAAAAAGAAAATGCCATAGGTTGAATTAGTTTTATTTTCTAGGATAGATTGCATTCTTTTAGGAAAAAGAAAGAAAGGAAAGAAAAGGAAAATGTCACATGCACATCATTAGGATTAGATTCATTGAAATGCATCTCATGTGGTAGTTGTTGCTAGGCCCATTCAACTAGAAGTTACATGTCATTAGAGTTAGGTTATTTAGTTAATATTGCATCGCATATTGCATAATTTTCATTAAATAAGTGAAAACAAAAAAAAAAGAGAATTTGCATGTTATTTAGAAACCATATCCAAGGTTGTTGATGTGGATTTTGAATTAACATTGTAGATGTTTTCGTTGCTACGAGGTAAGTTCTGCATTTTCTATTTGCTTTATTGGGTGTTAAATTGATGGATTGCGCACCCACATGATCGCCTCACGTGTTAGGGAAATAAATTTAAAATCAATCCAAACTGCTTGCCAAACATTTTTCAAAATAAAAAGAAAGGTACCGAAAGGGCGTTAGCGAAATCTAGCATAATCAAGTCCCCGAACTCATAAATCTCTGGTTCGTAGGAGTAAAGTAAAACTCCCGTTACTTTACTTGGGTTTCTAATCGACCCACCAAAAATAGATTAGTGGCGACTCCTAGATAAAATCCATTTGCATGTTAAAAAACTTGAACCTAAGTTGCGAATTGGTATGGACTTGGGAGAGCCCGAGTTAAGTCTAGGCTTAACAATCCATTAGCCAAAACCCTAGGTGGTTCAAACCCGAAAAATTGGTCGTGACATCAATCAAGGGAATAGTTTCAGCTGTCATACCTAGACCAGACTTATTGAAGTAAGGTCTTTGAGCTAAAAGAATTTTTTCAAGTTTCTCGGACCCTATTGAAAATTTCTTTAAGATATTTGATGAGTCAGTTTTTAAAAGAGCATTTTCTTTCAAAAGACTATCTTCATTTTCTTTAAGAGTGGAAACATTCATGTCTAAACATTTAACTCTTTCTTTCAATTTTCCTGTTGTTTTAGAGCAAGAGTTTTCCTTTTTAAGTTCGGAAATCCTTTTGAGAGAAGTTTTAAGACTAAAATACAGCTCATCAATATACTTAGAAACCTTGACAGGAATTTTAAAATTACTTACCTCAAATTCACTGTTTGAGTCTGATCCAGAGTTTGAGTCTGAGTCTGATTATGCCATCAGACATAAGTTGGCATATTCATCATCACTTTCTTCACACTCTGTCTCACTCCAGGTTTCGGCTTTGAGAGCCTTTCGAGACTTTTCATCTTTTCCTTTCTTCTTCTTTAGAAGAGGACAATTGGGTCTGATGTGTCCCTTTTTCTTACATTCAAAGCAAACTACATCTTTGTTTGATTCATCATCATCAACAGACTTGGTCCGTTGTCTTTGAAAACTTTGTTTCTTTGAGTTGAACCTTCTTCCTTTTCTATTCAGTTTTCTGAATCTTCTTATCATGAGAGCAAACTCCTCATCGTCCATATCATCTTCAGAATCTGTAACATCAGAATCATCATTTGATTTTAATGCAATGGATTTCTTACCTTTTGGATCTTCGTCTTCATTAATTCATTCCACTTCATAAGACTGAAGAGTTCCAACCAGCTCGTCGACAGATAGTGGCATGATTCTTTGCGTCTCTCTTATTGAAGTCTTTATGTGATTCCAATCCTTGGAGAGTCCACGCAGTAGCTTGTTTACCTTCATTGGATCAGAAATTGGTTGTCCTTGATTTTCAAGACCATTTACAATTTCTGTAAAACGGCTAAACATGTCAGTTATAGATTCTCCAGGTTTCATTTTGAAGGCTTCATATTGACCGAGAAGGATGTTGATTCTGGTCTTTTTCACTCGATCAGTTCCTTCATAGGTGATATGTAACCTATCCCAGACTTCTTTTGTTGTAACACAAGAAGATATTCTGTTATATTCAGTAGGTGACAATGCACAATATAAAGAATAAATAGCTTTTGCATCAAGAGTTTGTCTCTTGATTATCTCTTCCTAAGTCATTCCGCTGGTCTCAATAGTTTCTTTCCCTCTTTCTGAGACAGATGCAACTTTAGGAGTGATTCCTTTTTCTACAACGTCCCATTCCAGAGGATCCTTTGATCGAAGAAATGCTTTCATTTTGTTTTTCCAGATGTTATAGTTCTTTCCATCAAAGTAAGGAGGTCTGGTATTACTTTGCCCTTCCACCAGCCTTGAAGCTAGCATCCTAGCCATGGATCTTTTACTCTGAAGTAAAACACTTCAAATAAAGTGAGTACACGAGCTCTGATACCAATTGATATGACTAGTATAAATACCTAGAGGGGGGTGAATAGGTATAAAGAGTAATTTCTCACGATAATTGCACAATACTAGACAGTTGATAGAATTGAGACAATTGCTTCTCGTCAAATAACAATCAAAATAAGACTGAGAGTAGGGAAGAGAAAATTGAACGCAAGGTTTATAGTGATTCGGCTTATTTCAAGCCTACGTCCACTCTTCTGCACTAACAGCCCACTGGCTGGATTCCACTATGAACAAAGAGATGTTACAGCACTGTTCTCCCTTGATTTCATGGTGTAGAAGATCTACCACACTCTCTCAAGGTATCACAAGTATAGACTCTCTTTTGTGAATACAGTTTTGCTCAATATGAATCGACTAATAATCAAGGAGCTTTAGACTCTGGAATTTCTCTATCGTGCATTCTCTAGAACAACTGGAACGTCTTCCTTTTATACTCCTTTATGCCATCATAGCTGTTGGCACTTACCAAAGGAATTATTCCAATCTTCCCGTTGGACAGAATCAATTAAGAAGATCATTCGAGCTATTAAAGGAACATGTCGATAGCCCATCAATCATGTTCGCCCATACAATCAGTATCTTGGTTTCCAAGAATAGAACATTCCAAGAATATTTCGTCAATCATCGGATCTTCAAACGATCTTGATTTCGAATAAAAGAATCCGTTATATCATATTCAGCCAAGAGATCTTCTCCAGTGGATAAGACCAAATCCTCAACTAAACACTTTAGCTCTGGATCGTCTTCGTCGCTGGATTAGAACCTGTCAATGAGAATATTCTTGAGTCTTGAGTCTTGAGTCTGGAGTCTGGTGATCTGAAGGTCTTTACACTCTAAATAGAAGGGTCTGCAAAGCTCCAGACTAGACTGATAGAAACATTTTGTCAACTTCAAAATATTCTGGAAAGATTTCTCCAACAAAAAATTCTCAAAAGTTTGTTCTGATTTCAATTTGAGAATTAAAACAAGTCAAAAAATGCGTTTGGTAACACTTTGAAAGCAGCTGATGAATAAAAAGGAAAACTATTCTCAGAATCAAAATCACAAATTGAAGATGACTTTTTAGTATTCTCATTCCAAATGCAAACATGTAGATTTGTAATAACTAAGCCTGTTTTTGGAATGTGATATAACCCAAGCATATATTCACAATTTTCATCCCTAATGACATATATCATTTTCACTTAACAAACATTTTGTCAAAAAAACAAAAAAACATCGAAGACAGTTTCTATGAAGACGGAAACTAAGCAGGCCTTAAACAGTTAGGAACAAATCCTCCTCCAGATTCCACTCCGCCATCCTCACCTGCCAATTGGAGGAAATCAAGGAATAACCTCACAAAACCAAATCGGAAAACAATCGAATCACTGCTGCCCATTAGGAGGTCGTGGAAAGAAGGCCCGAAGGGGAGCTGAACCTGAGAAGCCAAAGTGGTCCGTCGGAACTTGAAGCTGAAACGGAAGAGCATGCTGTTGGAACAGAGCTGGTACAGAGCTGTTATGGTCGGTCTGATAGTCGGAGGGAGGGGGCGGGGATTGAAATATCCATTTCTTTTTCCCTCTCTTTTACTTATTTTAAGGACGTGTATGACATTGGAATATGAATCTTTTGATTTTTTTTTGGGCAAAGAATCCTCTTAATTAATAGGTTAATTCTCATAGTCATAACCAAATACAAAATAAAGAAACTCTCGTTCGACTCTATTCCCCTATCGATTTCATTTTGTTTTTCCGTTTCATTTCTTTATTGCGTACATTCAATTTTACAATGTCAAATGGATCTTCAGTTCTTTAGAACGTGTATGATTGTTTATTGACTAGTTCCGAAAAGTACCGGATTTTGTTATAATATTCATTGTTTTGGTGGGAGAAAGTTTGTAATATTTGATACGGCAAAGATTGGTCAAATCGATGGTCGGTAATCTCTTAAGAGTATTCAACGGTTTCTTCTTTGAAATTCGTTACGAAAACGATGGAATCAAGGAATTCCTTTTTACCTTGTCTCCTTTTTGCTGAGCAAATGAAGACTGATGAGACTAAACCATATGCTACGAACACGTCACCGTCTATCTTTTGTTCGTTCAGTTTTTGCGTTGCTTATAATTGATATCAACTTTTGTTGATTGCTCTACAAATTATCCAGAAATAAAATCGGAAAGATTCTTAAAATGAACAAAAGAAAATAAAAACTCCAAACAGAGTAGCTCAGCAACACGAAAAAGGCAAAAAAAAAAAAAAAAGGAAGACGAAAAATTGAAAGAAAAAAGCAATGCATTGAAAAAAATCGTAAATTTTCTTCATATAGTATTGGATTTTCTAACCATCATTGGCCTAATCTGTGCCCTCGCCGGTGTCTTGGCAGCGCAAGACTCGCGCGAAGACTCCATCGACGAGCAAACCGCCACTCGTGCTGAAGTAGGGTCCGGCCCGATAACCTGGAGTTGTACAGCCACGGCTTACGCTCAGCAGTACACAGACGAGCCTAGAGGTGACTGCGACCTCAAGCACTCTAGACGGCCCTACGGCAAGAACCTAGTCAAGGGCTTTGGCGTCCTGAGCAGCAGAGACTTGGTGAAGATGCGGGCGGGAGAGAAGGACAAGTACGACTACTGCTCGAACTCATGCGTGGGAGGCGAGTGCCTGCACTACACTCAAGTCGTGTGGTGCAACTCGGTTCGTCTAGGATGCGCTAGAGTGAAGTGCGATAACGGGTAGTGGTCTACGATCCTCCCGGCAATTACAGACGGCGAGCGGCTGTATTGAACGATCTATATAAGTTCTGAATAAACTCTTATGATTCAGACGATTCTACAAATCCACACCACTCCCTATTTGAGACATACATAGCAAGCCTGCTGTCACTAGACTACACTTCCGACCAAGAAGTTCCTACCTTTGCATCTCTCTCTTTATCATAAAGAAAGTCACACAACAAAACACAAATCATCATAACTCAACAATTTCGGTACGCTTTCTCAGTTTCCTTTTTCGATTGCTTGTTTCTGATCCCTCCATACGAATCCTCTTTGCCAGACTCGGACATTGTGTGCTTTGTGGTAACTCCCGCTTGGCAAATACCGTGCTCATCGTCATCATCATCGCCAGTAGTATCTTTTGAGTCTGTTTCGCCGGTGCTAGAAGCTAACGGACTTGGAGGTTAATAAGGGGGTGCAAGATAATCAAAATTTCTGTTCCAGAAATAATTTTTCTATTCCAGACCTGTTTCTGGAATAGAAACCTATTTGATAAACCTATTCAATTTTTCTATTTCTGGAATAGATTTCTATTCCAGAAATTGATTTTGAAGAGAAATCAGAAATAATTTATCCCACTAAACCCTAATTTCGGTGAGTCCTCCCTCATCTCCTCTATGTCTCTGCCTCCTCTTCCTCCTCCTCCGCCTCTCCTCATTTTATTAAAAATAAAAATAAATAAAAATAAATATATTAATTTTATTCATTTAAAAATAAAAATAAATTTATTAAAATAAATTTATTGAAAATAAATAAATTATTTTTATTTATCATTTTATTTTTAGTTTATTAAAAATAAATTTACTTTATTTTTATTTGCCTTGAGTGTTTTGCCAAATACATTTATTTTTATTTTTAATTTTTATTCTTTTCAAAATAAATTTATTTTTTAAGGATAATTTTATTTTAAAATAAAATGATATTTTTATTTTAATTTTTTATGATTTATTTTATTTTATTATTTATTTTTTGTTACTAAATCATTTTTATTTTTATTTTATATATTAAATGTCGTCGGTTGTCGCTGCCGCCGTCCGAAATGAAGAAATTTTGTGTCGTTATCAAAGAAATTTCTATTTTTAGAGTAGAAATTTTGTGTCGTTATCAAACGGTTATTTTTTCTTAGATACTTTTCTAGAAATCGAAATAGAAAAATCTATTTCTGGAACAGAATGATTGTCATGTGCGCCCTAAGTTGCCACTGCAGATTCTGTAGCTGCTACTGTTTCAGGGGTATGAAGATCCGCGATCCCCAGCATCAAGTCCTGTTTCGTTAATTGCTCTACAAATTATCGAGAAATAAAATCGCAGAAGTTTCAAAATTAACCAAAAAAAAAAATCCAAATAGAACACCGCAGCAACAAAAAAAAAAAAAAGATGATGAAAAAAATGAAAGCGAAAGTAAATTTTCATTGCGTAGTCGCTTAATAAGTGTTTAGGCATTTCTTTTACGAAATCCTACTGCTTTCTACTGTTTTATTTTTTGTTTCTGTTGTAGACAAAAACGATACACTTTTTGCACACTGGCATATTCTGTCGCTGATTAATAAGAAAAGAAGAAAATCTATAAGATAAGCGCGGATCGAGGGGTGCGCCCATTCATGTTTTGATCTTTAGTTTGCATATGGCCCGTATGTATGCTTGCGTGTTGAGACCATACAATGTTCGTGATGGATCAAATTGCTACACTTTTATCTACCAATGAGGGTGATACGTGTCCATCGCTCTCGATTTCTAATCAAAAAGATAAAGCTGAGATTAACTCCGGAATATTGATTTGTATTGAATTGCTAGCCAAAATCCTTCGAGGAAAGCAAATGATATGAAAAATATTTTTCGAAAAATAATCGCTCGTACAATTACAAAAATGAACGAACGCAAAAAAATTAAAGTCGTTTACGAAAATGTTCAAATATAAATTATCATCAATAATGAGACGTATTTCATTAATAAATTATTTCAAGTAATACGAATGATCATTTTTAGGAATATACTTTTCAAATCATTCATTTTTTATAGAACAAAAAGAGTCTTAATTCACATCAATTTACAAACAATATCATATACGGCATGATGTGTTCAGGTTTGTCTAAGAATCAATATTGTTTAATTTGGGTCCATATGTTCAATAGTAATCTCGCACACTTCCCAACAAAACGAAGTGGCCTGACAAGAAGGTGACTTGGCTCTAACCCAGCAGAGCTGGTACAGAAGCGTTGGAGGATTCGTGGGACATCACATTGATGCGAATGTGGCGGTGGATTAGTTGTGGAATTTGTAATTTGGAAAAAGCAATGTGATCATCCTTACTTCAGATAACCTAAAACAAAGAGACAAAATACTGGTTAACTGACGTTTCTTCCTTGGGGAGGAAGAGAATCCGTGTGGCATCTCCTCCTCCACAATTTATGGACAAGTATGGTTTGGACAATTTCCGATGCTTGCACTGAATGATCTTTCATAGAGCAAGAACCATGGGCTTGGCAAGGCACTCGTTTACAATGCCGCAAGAGAAGAAGGATTTAACTCAATTCCCCCGGCGGAATAATACCCGTTATGGGGCATTCATTTCGGAATTCAGAACCCAAATCTTCTTGAGGCCTATCAAATTATGTTTCGCAAGTTTCATGCCCATCATTTTGTTGCTCGTACATATAAGACTCGACACAATTCTATCTTATTCGATATTTGGCGACCATCCACCTTACAAAAAGATATCCATATCTCCATTTACAGTGCTATGAAAGCCCAAACTTAGATCAAGTCTAAATTCAAACCATTAATAATGACCTATAATTTCTATTATATGCTTATAGTAGAGATTGCCAACATGTAAAATCAGAATCAAATTAGATTTTACCTCACCATTTCCAGCCATATAATGCTAGTAATCCATATCATTGCATATGATAGATTTGTATAAGAATCCAACATCAAGATGTTCTGCAAGATATGGCGTGTCTCAAAATGTGTGAAGCATAACTTATAATGACAAATTCCTAAATCTATCTGATCACCCTCCAAGAATGTTCTATGCGATCCTTAAAACTCAATAATTTCTTAGAGAGAGGCCAAATGCCAAGGTAATGTCACGCCCCGATCCTCGGGCACGTGCACATCCTTCTACCTTGGTCGATTTTATAATGTGATATCTCAGGACAATGTATCGCCGACCCTTTCATTTTTAAGCACATGCGGAAGCAGTTAAAATCCCCAGACAATAAAACGATGGGATAGAAAAGCAGGGCCATATTTTTCATATTGAAATTTATAACCACACTTTTATACAAAACACAAACCATAGCGCTTCACAACTTTTTATTCTAATCTCTATTCACATCAAAATGGAGATATCAAAGAAGATAACATCTCAGTCCACCTGGGCCGTCCTCAAGGCCCTTCTCAGGATTATCTTCTTCTTCCAAAAATCCTTTTCTTCATATCTCACCTCCGAGTTCTCCTTCTCGGATTCCTCCTCCTCAGCTCTTCAGCGGGGTCCTGAAATGGTTTCCCCAAACTAGGATGAGACTACGTCTCAGCGAGTTCTACCCCACTAAGCCTGATTAGATAAACTATTATACTACAGGCTGCCTAAACACGCACAGGGCAGAGGACTTACCTTGGCCTCTAATCCCACCTGCAAGTTAGTACAATTTACAATAAACAGCCATTCGCTTCAAACAAATCGAACTAGTCGATTACATGTCATGCAATTCAATCCCCACTGTGGGATATTTAAAAGCTAGGCCACGTGCATTCTCCAGGACGACCTTCCAAGTCTCCGAGTTCACGTGCCTCGAACCTTGGGCCCACGTGCATTCTCTCAGGCGACCTTTTCGCCAAAGTGATGCATCAAGTCACTGAGCCCACGTGCCCTTTTAGATGTCCGGGCCCACGTGCATTCTCTTAGGTGCATTTCACCAAAGCGAGGCATCAATTCGCCGAGCCCACGTGCCCTTTTAGATGCCCGGGCCCACGTGCATTCTCTTAGGTGCATTTCACCAAAGCGATGCATCAATTCGCCGAGCCCACGTGCCCTTTTAGATGCCAGCCTCTGTCACCGAGCCCACGTGCATTCTCCAGGAGTACATAGCGAGTCTTCGAGCCACGTGCATTCTCTCAGGCGACCTTTTCGCCAAGGTGACATATTCAACCACTGAACTCACGTGCATTTTCCCAGGTGACACTCCAATTCACCGAGCCACGTGTCCTCTTTGTAGTGGTTACCAATTCACTTTCAATATTGACAACCAATGCCCAACGATTTCTCAATCAAATAATTAAATCAACTCAACAAAACATTATAAATGCTGAATAAACATACTTGGCCATTCACCAATCAATACTCAATCAAATAATTAAATTAACTCAACAAAGCATTATAAATGCTGAATAAACATACTTGGCCATTTACCAATCAATAATTCAATCTCAATCGATTCCAATCAATTTAGGGTAAATCCCTAAAATATCACAATTTACTCAATTCCATACAACGTAGAGCTCAAATAAATAAACGAACTGCGCCACAATGATCAGCACGAGATTTCGATCGTCGGCCATCAACATCTTAATTTCTGAAAAATAATTAATTAAATAATTAATTTCGAAAATTAAATAATTAATATTAAAAATTCAATTTAGCTCAAAATAAAGCCCGATTACATAAATGGACTTCACCACGGTCATCAGCATAATTTTCCGGTTCCAGACCATCTCAGTTGAATTTCCGGAAAATAAATAAATAAATAATTAATTTCGAATATTAAATAAATAATATTAAAAATCCCATTTAGCTCAAATTAAAGCCCGATTAAATAAACGGACTTCACCACAGTCATCCGCATAATATTCCGGTTCCGAACCGTCTCCCTTGAATTTTCGGAAAATAAATAATTATTTAATTTAATTCCGAAAATTAATATTTAAATACTAAAAAATCCACTTAGGCCCGAAAAGCCTAATTGGAGCCCACTAAGGGTCGGGAAAATTCCCGAAGCACTTCCAATAATTAGTAGACCACGTCTACTTGCTAATTGCGTAATCAATTTATCTAAATCGCATCACAATTCACTAATAATTGCTAATTTATTCTAATCTAACAACCTAAACATAATTAATTAAATCTAAACCAACCTTAAGCATAATTAGCCAACTAATCCAAGATTAGTGAGATTACTCACCAAATCGCGCACAAATCGGATCAATCCGACGGCGGCGACGCGAGGAACGATTCTTCCCAAAGCATCGCTCGGGTTCGGGGCCGGGAAACGGCCCAAATCGGCCTTGAACAGTGCTGGAAACCCATTTTTCCAGCCACTGTTCTTGGCTGGACGAAGCTCGTCCGGCGGCTAGGGCGGCAAGGGGGACGCCGGGGGAAGTCTGGCGGGGCTAGGCGGTGGCCGGAGGTGGCCGGACGGTGGCTGGTCGGTGCGGAACAGGGGCGAACAGCGGCTGGGCCGAGCTAGATCGCGCGGCCTGGGCGCGCACGAACGGCGAGACGATGGCGAGCGGCGGGCGGCGGCGGGACAAGCGGCGACGGTGTAGCGATGGCGGCTTCTGTTCGAGCTTCCTGCAGCTTCTGGTTCTGCTCGCCCGAAGAAGAAAGAAACAGGAGAGGGTTCGGTCACGAAGGGGAGAAGAGAGAAGAGAAAGGAGAGAGAGAGAGAAGGGATAAGGGGGTTTGACTGGTCAAAAAAAGAAAAAGAAGAGAGGGAGAAGAGAAGAGAAGCCAATTTCAATTTGGCAAGGGGCATTCGGCGGTGGGGAGGGCTACGCACGAAGGGGAGAGGAGAGGAGAGAGAAGAGAGAGAGAAAAAGAGAGAAAAAGGGAGAGAGAGAAAAAGAAATAAATAATACAATTATTCTACTTTTCCTTTTCTCTTTCCCTTTCCCTTTCTATTTTCTTCCGGTCTTCGATTTTTACTCTGATAATTTCTTTCTTGAAATTTTGGACTCAGCAATTAATTGATAGATGATGTGACGGTCCTAAAAATGAATTGTGACATGTCCGAATATTCGATTCCCAAAACCGAATTAAATTTCATGATTAAAATCGACCGAACGTGATTTTAGTCCAATCCAACCAATTAGGTAGCTTTTAGGGATTTTACCATGGATATATCCCTTAATGGCTTCACCCAATAGGTTAGTTAACTCGTGAGTGATCAGCTCAGAGAAAAAGGACCATAGGCACGTCGACGAAATGCACATTTCATTTTATCGAAACGGGGTCGAATTTCAGGATGTCACAGGTAATACGTGTGCCTGCAGATGATTGAGGACAACCAGCTCAAGTTCTTTTTCAGCACCACGGGCAACTTTTGATACACACTTGATACCCTACCATTGAACAAACTAGCAAACTAAGATTAGAAAAATTAACCAAAAGAACAGAAGTCCTACGGTGACACTGGAACTTAAAAAAAAAAAACTAGCTTTACCACTTCACCCAGAGAATTAACAAGGAACTGATGGACTGCAGGACTGATCCTAGCACCACCTAGAAGACTAAAAAATTCCTCCTAAGGAGAAGAGTCAAGACCTAGATAAGCAAACAGAAACAATCAAATGAAGCACAATGGAAAGCCATCGACTGCTCTGTTTTAACAGGACCACTATCCATGGTCATTAATAAGGCTTGTTAACAAATCAAACTTCTCATGAAATATGTTCATGACATCAGCCCACGGCTTGTGCATGACTCATAATGATGTCCGGATGACATGACATAAATCTTCGATGTTGGAAGCCTGTTGAGCAACTTGATGAAGTTCATTTTTACTGCAGACATAAAGAGATTGAGAATCTAAGTAGGCATTCGGTGGATAAGGATTCTTAGATATCTGTTCTCATTTTATTTGAGAATGTAAATAGTCCAAAAAATGTGTTTGGTAACACTTCGAAAACAGTTGATGAAAGGAAAAATATCAATAAAATAAAAATTAAAAACTGAAGACGACTTTTTAGTGTTCACATTCCATGTGCAAATATGGAGATTTGGAATAACTACGCCTGTTTTCTTATTGTGATGGAACATGAGCAAATTCTCATAACTCTCATCCCTTACAACATACATCATTTTCACTCAACAAATTTTCTATGATAAACCATTGAAAACGGTTTTTATAAAAGTGGAAACAAAAATATCATAGACACATGCCAGGCAACAAATAGCCCAACCCCAACTGAAATGACACTAGCGTCATTTTAGCTCCTTCGAGCCACTGCTGCGAATCCCAGATTTGAAGGGTAGAGACAACAAACAGGGTAAAATGAAGAGGTGTATGTACTCGAGCTTTACGTGGAATTTTTGTGGCACCTTAGATTAACGGAAATCAATTGAGGAGTCTGGTATGTATCTTTTTATACAGTAATTACGTCTGATATTCATTCGTACTAGTAATAAAATGTTGTTTATGGATGTTTGTCTGTTTGTACGAATAAGTCCACAAGACAACAGTTGTTCATAGTGTAAATTTTCATGGTACTGTTGCGCTGGGAATGCTCTCAAAGACATACTGAAGCAGATGCAATCAATGGAGATTTCTTTAGAGGAATTGGTAAGATAAATAGATTTTATAAATTTCCACTTCGTCTCAAACATATCTTTATCAACATTTCAGTTATGAGTTGTTTATCTGCATGTTGTGAAGTGATCGAATGAACTTATTGACCAACAGATCCGTTACTAGCAATGGATTTATGCCGACTGTTTGAACTACAATCATTTAACATAAGCTTTGCACAATTTCCTTTTCTTTTATAAGAAAATAGTCATTTGATTGATCAACCTGTGGAAAGAAAACAAGGGGGACTACATTTCCATGCAAGTCCATTACAGCATAATGTCCCACATATACGGCCCATGTCGAGGTGTCAAACCTCCCCAAGAGTAACTTTTATTTGTTGTACACTAGCCCTTCAACTCGGCACCATATGATCACTAAGGTTGACTTTGTCCCTGCTCGATGGCCCTTCTAGGCTAACTTCCTCACTAATGCCTTCAAATTGTTCCCCTTGATGTGCTACCAGGCCCAAGTTAATCCACCCTTCGGGTCACTTGTAGATCTTGTACATGAGAGTAGCTGTAAAACTTGTTGCCAAAATCAGCTTTGAGAATACACTAAGAGAAAAGTGCATTCAATATTCTTCATGTTTTCTAACTAGCACATTGGGGCTGTCAATGTCACACCTAGTTTTTATCTCGTTTGTAAATGCGCAACCAATTATGAATCACCAGACAAGTTATAAAGCCATATTTTCGCACATTAGGCTCAAACCATACAAGCCCAAGCCAAGTTTATTATTCCAACATTTCCTCACCAGCTTCCAAGCCTCCTTTACAGAGAAAGAGCCCCTACATGATCCAATAAATACTACTTTGTCTAAAGAGCCAGAATTTGGAAAAATCAAGCCACATAAAGCCTTTTGAGTTTCGAGCAGATCATCAGACCTCGTTGGAGGCCATCTCCATCCATTTCCCTTTATAACATTTGCAACTGTGGCTATATTACCTAAAGCTGAAATATAAAGCGTATGTAAACTTTTGCATGGACGTGGTATGAAAGGGGAAAATGAAAATTTTTAGGATTGTTCATAAGAGCTATATATGCAACTGTGTTGCTAAACACTGTGATTTCAAATGTGCCTGAAGAACTTAGCTCAACAAGGTGTTTGATAAGTTGTTTTTAAGAAGGAACAATAAAATAGGTTGTTCAACTTCTTTTGATGGAATGCATTGGTTTGCGTCCCCTCTGCTTCATATTTCTCATGTCTCCAAGTTTGACAATGCTGCTGTTAGCGTTATTGAACACAGGGTGGAGCTTGCAAACATTCACTCTACCCACCTCACAAGGTATGAATGCACTTCCCCCATGATGCCGTTGAGAAAGGCTTTCTTTGTGGTATCGACTGGTTATGCGTTGTTGATGTTTTGGCGGAAGAACGGTCCAACCTACCGCTGCCAACCTACAACAGGCAGAGTCAGAGCCCAATGAGTGTTGGGCCACAATGACTCGGTAGTATGCCAAAATGTCAATTCTTCAATTTAGATCAGAATTTTTGTAGCTTGATAGCAGTGGAGCTTTTTTTTTTCTTTAAAAATTTGCTTTACTAAACTCTTGGATGATGGATCTATTAATCGTTGTAGTTTCCCCCCACAGTATGACTTGTCTTGGTGAGATATGGCAGTTTGTCCCTCTTTACAGACAATTCAAGTTGGAAATCTTCAAAGTTTGGATATCTCCGAGTGACACTCAAGAAAGGTGTTGGGCAGCTGGGAGAACTGACATTTACTGACAATTCTAGCTGGAATAGGAGTAAAAGTTTCTATACAGTGCTTAAGTTGGCATCAAGCTATTGTGGGAGTACGCAAATCCGAGAAGCAAAAATAGATGCCTTCTATGACAAGAAACATAGAGGAAAATGTAAGTCCTTTAGTCTTTTTACAGTGTATAAACCTATCCTTTATGACTGACCATAACATGGTTTTGGATGTCCACGGCCGTCAATTTTTAAATTGAGAGTCATTTTATAGATCTTAACCTCTTGAACAAAAATTCTGATAAATAATAAATGTCGAGCATCTTTGTTATTGACTATTGTTGACACTTTGATCACTTTCAGGAGAGAGTTTGCATATCTATCAGAAGTTAGCTTCTAGTCATTAATCTAATAGTGACCAAGACCTTATATGCATGTTCTCTTCATTTACTACATACACGAAGCATCATCCACTTGTATCTGACAATGAGGTCTGGAGGTAGGAGAAGATTGCAAAATATGGGAAATCTCACCAAAAACTAAGTGAAGCCGGAATACATAAGGTGAAGGACTTTCTATTGCAGCTCTTTATGGACTCCAAGAAACTGCGAGAGGTAGGCACTTAGTTAATGATTCTCAATTGGGGATTGATTGACAACCAGGAATAAAAGACTTGTGTCATCACTCATCATAGAAATTGGAAAGAGCATAATACCGAAGAACTGGAATATCCTCTTAGATCACGCAAAGACTTGCAGAGCGAATTGGAAACTATACTGTCCTAATGGCATGAGGAAGCATGGTGCTGAATTCAACACTAATTGTCAACTGATCACCCTAATCAAAGGCAGTGCATCTTTGGCTACTCATCAACTTTCTCCCCAAGAGAAGGTAAGTAACTAAGGAGTTCCTACCGTGTTTTGTCCAGACAGTTCATGCTCTACACACCATCATGCTGAATTCATATAATTTGTCCCATATCATCTATACAATCAGTAATTTAAACTTTACTCACAACTGTGGCTTTATAGGTGTTAGGATTGATAAAAGATATGGAAACTTGGAACAGGAGTTAGTATGGCATCTAGATGCTTTGTCTTTCTTTTTGTTTTGTTTTGTTTTTTTTTTTTTTTACTTATTATTGGTACCAAGATTATTCTCTGAGATGCGTGAAGCTTAATTAATTGGGAAAAAGGCCAAATGCAAAGATAATAATGTGCACCTACAAATAATTGAGGACAACCTGCTGAAGTTCTTTTCCAGCACCACAAACAACTTTTGGTACATGCTTCATACCCAATCACTGAACAATCTAGTAGACTAAGATCAGAAGAGCCAACCAAAAAAGACAGAGTCCTATAGCATCATCAGAGCTTAAAAAATCAGCCATACCACTTCACCCAGAGAAAACTGATGGACTGTAGGACTAGTACTAGCACTAGCACCATCGGGAAGACTAAAAAATTCCTCCTGAGGAGAAGAGTCAAGAACTAGATATGCAAACAAAAACAGTTAAATGAAGAAAAATGAAACGTCATCTACTGCTCTGTATTAACAGTACCACTTGCCATGCTCACTAGCAAGGTTTGGTAGCAAATCAAACTTCCTCATGAAATATGCAATGGCATTAGCCCATTGCTTATGCATGACTAAAAATGATGTATGGATGACATGAAGTAAATCTTCAATGTCCAAAGTCAGTTGAGCGACTTGATGAAGTTCATTTTTCTGCAAACAAAAAGAGATTGATAATCTAAGGAGGCATTCTGCTAATAAAAATTCTCAAAAGTTCAAAAAATGCTTTTGGTAACACTCTGAAAGCAGCTAATGAATAAAAAGGAAAACTATTCTTAGAATCAAAATCACAAACCGAGGATGACTTTTTAGTATTCTCATGCTAAATGCAAACAGGTAGATTTGGAATAACTAAGCCTATTTTTTGGATGTGTTCGCAATTTTCATCCCGAATGACATATATCATTTTCAATTAACAAACATTTTGTCAGAAAAACAAAAAAACATCGAAGACAGTTTCTATGAAGACGGAAACTAAGTAGGCCTTAAATAGTTAGGAACAAATCCTCCTCCAGATTCCACTTTGCCATGCTCACCTGCCAATTGGAGGAAATCGAGCAACAACCTCACAGAACCGAATCGGAAAACAATTGAATCACCGCTGCCCATTAGGAGGTCGTGGAAAGAAGGCCCGAAAGGGAGCTGAACCTGAGAAGCCAAAGCGGTCTGTCAGAACTTGAAGCTGAAACGGAAGAGCATGCTGTTGGAACAGAGCTGGTACAGAGCTGGTACAGAGCTGGTACAGAGCTGTTACGCTCGGTCTGATAGTCGGAGGGAGGGGGCGGGGATATTTATATCCATTTCTTTTCCCCTCTCTTTTACTTATTTTAAGGACGTGTATCACATTGGAATATGAATCTTTTGATTTTTTTTTTTGGGCAAAGAATCCTCTTAATTAATAGGTTAAATTTCATAGTCACAACCAAATACGAAACAAAGAAACTCTCGTTCAACTCTATTCCTCTATCGATTTCATTTTTTTTTTCCATTCCATTTCTTTATTTCGTACATTCAATTTTACCATGTCAAATGGATCATGAGTTCTTTAGAACGTGTATGATCATTTACTGACTAGTTCCAAAAAGTACCAGATTTTGTTACAATCTTCGTTGTTTTGATGGAAGAAAGTTTGTAATATTTGATATGGCAAAGATTGGTTGAATCGATGGTCGGTAATCTCTTAAGAGTATCCAATGGTTTCTTCTTTGAAATTCCTTACGAAAACGATGGAATCGAGGAATTCCTTTTTACCTTATCTTCTTTTTGCTGAGCAAATGAAGATTGATGAGACTAAACCATATGCTACGAACATGTCATCGTCTATCTTTTGTTCGTTCAGTTTTTGCGTTGCTTATACCTCATATCAACTTTTGTTAATTGCTCTACAAATTATCCAGAAATAAAATCGCAAAAATTCTTAAAATGAACAAACGAAAAGAACAACTCTAAACAGAGTAGCTCAGCAACACGAAAAGGAAAAAAAAAGGAAGAAAGTGAAAGAAAAAAGCAGTGCATTGAAAAAAATTTTAAATTTTCTTCATATAGTATTGGATTTTCTTACCAACATTGGCCTAATCTGTGCCCTCGCCGGTGCCTTGGCAGCGCAAGACTCTCGCCAAGACTTCATCGACGAGCAAACCCCCGCTCGTGCTGAAGTAGGGGTCGGCCTGATAACCTGGAGTCGTACGGTTGTGGCTTACGCTTAGAAGTACGCGGACGAGCCTAAAGGTGACTGCGACCTCGAGCACTCCGGACGGCCCTAGTCAAGGGCTATGGCGTCCTGAGCAGCAGAGACTTGGTGAAGATGCGGGCGGGAGAGAAGGACAACTACGACTACTGCTCGAACTCATGCGTGGGAGGCGAGTGCCTACACTACACTCAAGTCGTGTGGCGCAACTCAGTTCGTCTAGGATGCGCTAGAGTGAAGTGCGATAATGGGCGGTGGTCTACGATCCTCCCGGCAATTATGATGGCGAGTGGCCGTATTGAACGGTCTATATAAGTTCTAAATAAACTCTTATGATTCATATGATTCTACAAAACCACGCCACTCTCTATTTGAGACATACATATCGTAAGTCTGCTATCACTAGACGACACTTCCTACCAAGAAGTTCTTACTTTTGTATCTCTCTCGGTATCATATAGAAAGTCACAACAAAACACAAATCATCATAACTCAACAATCTCGGTACGCTTTCACGGTTTCTTTTTCGACTGTTTGTTTCCGATCCCTCCATACGAATCCTCTTCGCCAGAGACTCGGACACTGCGTGCTTTGTTGGAACTCCCGCTTGGCAAATACCGTGCTCATCGTCATCATCATCGCCGGTAGTATCTTCTGAGTTTGTTTCACCAGTGCTAGAAGCCAACGGATTCGGAGGTTAACAACTTGCCACTGCAGATTCTACAGCTACTACTGCTTCAGGGGCATGAAGATCCGCGATTCCCAGCATCAAGTCCTGTTTCGTTAATTGCTCTACAAATTATCCATAAATAAATTCGCAAAAGTTTCAAAATGAACCAAAAAAAAAAAAATATCCAAGCAGAACACCGCAGCAACACAAAAAAGAAAAAAAAATGATGACAAAAATGAAAGTGAAAGTAAAATGTTCTTTGCGTAGTCGCTTAATGAGTGTTTGGGCATTTCTTTTACGAAATCCTATAGCTTTCTACATTTTTATCTTTTGGTTCTGTTGTAGACCAAAACGATATACTTTTTGCACACTAGCATATGTTGTTGCTGATTAAAAAGAAAAGAAGAAAATCTATAAGATAAGCGTGGATCGAGTGGTCCACCCATTCATGTTTCAATCTTCAAATTGCATATGGCCCATATGTATGCTTGTGTGTTGAGATCATACGATGTTCGTGATGGATCAAATCGCTACACTTTTATCTACCAATGGGGGTGATACATGTCCATCACTCTCGATTTTCAATCAAAAAGATAAAGCTGAGATCAATTCTAGAATATCGATCTGTCTTGAATTGCTAACTAAAATCCTTCGCGGAAAGTGAATGATATGAAAAATATTTTTCAAAAAATAATCGCTCGTATAGTTACAAAAAATGAACGAATGCAAAGGGGTCATCTGGTTCGCGTTCACTGTTCATCTCCTCTCCCAAGACAGGCGATTGTGCACTGTTCATGCCGACTGGTTTCCTGCTTGGCCTGGACGTCTCGGCCTTCCTCTTGCTCCGATTTGTGGGGGGTTTTCTTCCCCTCACCTTCCTCCATCCTCCCCGTGAGTGGATCGGCTCGTTTCCACCCCCAAGACGAGATCTCCGCTGCCCTATTCGACTCTTCGACTATCACTTGCTGGAGCTGCTCGGCTTTGGTTCGACGGTCACCTGTAGGAGTTGCTCGTGCTTGGGCCCCCTCGGCTCTGGCTCGAGACAGCTGTGGAGGTCCCCAGCGTCTTTGCTCTAGTTTGGACGTCGCATGCTGAAGTTCTGCTCAGCTCTGGTTCGAGACCCATGGAAGCTGCTCGTGCTCGGGCCTTGCTCGACTCTGGTCTAAGGCGGCTGGGGTGGTCCAGAGTGTCCCTCCTCTTCGTAGCTCGGCCTGGTATGGAGTGCCTTTTGGCAGGTATATAGAGGGTTAACTACTCGGTGATTCTTCGGGGCTTGATGGCCTCTTCTTCGGCGGAACCTCAACTAGGTGGTGATAAGGGGAAGGGGCCGAGTTCCCCTCCTCACAAGGCTGTAGACCGGCAAGCTAGCAAGTTAGGCCAGCAATCCCGACCCGTAGGAGGATCTTCCTTGACAGGGGATGGCTCGAGCCGTGAGCCGATCTCTCGGCCTCTTCGGGAAGGCCGATCTCGGGGACGAAGTCGAGTTCGGGATCCTACTAAGAGGGCCCCGAGCAAGCCAGCAAGCTCCTTAGGGCCCCCTCAAGCCCCATCGTGGGCCAATGTGGCGCGGTTGGCCGCAAAGGGCTACGAGTTATCCTATAGTCCTCCTACTATTGTTGTGGGGGAGAAGGCAGCTGTAAATCTGTCGGGAGAAGCACTGCAGGCTGCGGATCCCAAATGGAATGAATTCTTGGTAGGTTATTTTATTGGGAGGAAACTTTCTTTTCAGATGACTGAACATACTTTGAAGAATATGTGAGGGACAAAGCTAGTAGATATGTTGGCCGATGATCAAGGCTTCTACTATTTCCATATCCCGGACCCGGTGTTCCAGAGGAAGATCCTAGAGGAGGGACCGATCACTGTTGCTCGGATTTCCCTCATTTTGTAACAATGGAAACCTCTTATGGAGTTGAAGAAGGCTAAGCAAACCTCCGTTTCGGTGTGGATAAGACTCAAGAACCTCCCCCTTGACCTGTGGTCCGCATTGGCGATTAGTGCTATAGCCAGCTCCGTTGGCAAACTCCTACATGTGGATCAAAGAACCGAGGATACGAGGATAATTTCCTTTGCCAGAGTGTGCGTGGAGATCCAGGTAAATCGACTGAGAATTTCGACGGTTGAAGTGAATGTTGATGGGGTCATTAAATCCATTGCTGTGGACTATGAATTGAGACCCCTTGAATGCTCCAAGTGTGGGGTTTTTGGACATAAATGCGATGCTGGCCCTCCCCCTGTTTGGCCTCTTCCTGCTCCTATAGCGGATGCTCGGCCCCTTAACCAGCCTTCCGGGGATTCTGAAGCCCCGGAGCAGGGCTGGAAGCAGGTGATGAGCAAGAAGAAAAAGGCTCAACAACCTTTGGAGGGGACGCCACCCAGGTCAGTTAGTCCGAGTGAAGGAGAGAGGTCTTTGAAGCTCAAGACTGCGGCTGTAGAGAAGAGGCTGCCTGGTACATATTCACGCAGACCCCCTAGGGGGTCGGTGATCATTTCGGAGCAGGTTGATACTGTTCCAACTACTTCAGTTGAAGCTATCACCACTTCGGTGCCGGTAGACACTACAGTGCCCCGACCAGAGGTTGTAGGGAGTTCAGACATTTCTTTTTCAGAGGATGATCTCCTCTCCCCTGTTCCTTCATTGAAGGCATCTGTAGAGGATAAGAGGCCTGCTGAGACGCCAGAGCCTCCTTAGGACAAGCTGCTTGACATTGCCTTGGATCCTCCTCCTTTGACGGTTCGAGCAGCCCCGCCTTTTACTAGGCGTAGCACCTCTAGAAGGAGGTAATGCTCTTGCCCTCTTCCTTTGTATATTTATATATATGTATATAGGTTGCTGGAACATTAGGGGGCTTGGTGCCCCTCTTAAGCAAGCAGAAGTGAGGAACTTTATCTTGACGAACCAGTTGGCTTTGATTGGGGTAGTTGAGACTAAAATTCCTCACAATCTCTTTAATGCCATCTCTGGGAAATTGATTTCGAATTGGTGTTGGCAGGCTAATTCTGAGTACTCTAATCGGGGTAGGATTTGGGTTGGCTGGGATCCTACTGTGGTTTCCTTTGAAGTTTTATCGGTCTCGGATCAGATGATTCTTGGGAAGCTTTGCTAGGTGGAGACCGGAGTGGCCTACTATGTCTCTTTTATCTATGCTGAGCATTCTTTTTCTAATCGTCGTCCTCTTTGGGAGGATTTGGTAGCGAGAAGCTATTCTTTACAGGATGTGCCTTGGCTTGTTTTGGGAGACTTTAATGCTATAAAGGATCCCTCGGACAGACTGGGTGACTCGGACTTTTAGTTGTCGTGCTTCGATGAATTTCAACAGTGTCTGGATCAAGCGGAGCAGGATGACCTTCGTTATGTGGGGTTTAGATACACTTGGTCGACCTCTTCAGGGCCCTCTCGAAAGATGAGAAAGATTGATAGAGTACTAGTAAACCCTTGTTAGAGCCAGGCTTTTTCCTTTTCGGAAGCGTCCTTCCTTGCGCCTGGGATTTCTAACCACTCACCTATGGTGGTTAAAGTGGAGAACCCAATCCTCCAGAAAAGGCTGTTCAAGTTCTTCGACTTCTGGATGCAACACTCAGATTTCGACTCAATTGTGAAGCAAGTTTGGGAGAATCCGAGATATGGAGTGCCTATGTTTAGGCTGGTGTGCAAATTAAAAATCTTGAAGGGTCGGCTCAAGCAGTTGAATAGAGATTCCTTTGCCAACATCTCCGAAAGGACTTTTGAAGCGAGGGAAACTTTAAAGCGAACTCAAGTTGGCCTCCTTAATGACCCCACCAGCATGGTCCTTGCGGACTTGGAGAGGGTGCAGCGGCGTACTTTAGTGGAGCTTAGGTCTCAGGAAGAGTCATTCTTCAGGCAGAAAGCTCGTATAAGATGGCTCAAGGAAGGTGACCGGAACACAAAGTTCTTTCACCAATATGTCAGTAAGAGACATCTAAGAAACAGAATCCTCTCTGTGGTAGATTACTCAGGTAACCAAATCACTGAGCCTCAACTGGTCCAACAGCATTTTATGGAGCATTTTCGTGATCTCCTTCTACCAAAGATGGAGCTAAACACCCCTCAGGTATTGGAAATTCAGGAGGTTATCCGCTCTCAGCTGAATGATGACTAGATTACCTCTCTTGCTCGCCCTGTGACTGATCTTGAGATTCGAGATAAGCTCTTTTCTCTTGCCAAGAGTAAGGTACCAGGATCGGATGGCTTCACGGTTGAGTTCTTCAAGGAGAATTGGGATACAGTGGATTAGCTGGTCACGAAAGCTGTGAAGGACTTTTTCACATCGGGGAGGCTTCTCAGACAAATCAATAACACCATTTTGGTCATGGTTCCGAAGGTTCCCAATGCGACTACCGTTGATGACTATAGGTCTATTGTTTGTTGCAACACGGTCTACAAGATTATTACCAAAGTGTTGGCGAATAGGGTTGCAGCAGTGCTAAAAGACCTTGTCAATCCGTCTCAGAGTGCCTTCGTAAAGGGACGACGAATCAGGGATAATATTCTCTTGGCGCAGGAACTTTTCTTGAAGTTCCATGTCGAACCCTATTCTCCTAAGTGTGTTATCAAAGTCGACTTCAAAAAGGCGTATGATACCGTGGATTGGCGGTTTCTCGAGAGTGTACTTCTGGCTTTTCGATTTCATGATCAATTGGTTCACCTCATCGTGACCTGTGTGAGGACTCCTCGGTTTTCCATTGCACTGAATGGGGAGCTACATGGTTTCTTCCCTAGTGGGCGAGGCTTACGTCAGGGAGACCCCATCTCTCCCTACTTATTCACGTTGGTTATGGAGGTGCTCTCTGGGATTCTTGGGAGGTGCTCGCTACAACCGGATTTCAGATTCTACTAGAGATGTAAGTCTACTTGCCTCTCGCACTTGTTTTTCGCGGATGATGTCTTCCTATTTTGCGAGGGCCACCTACCATTCGTGAAGCTTCTCAGGGATGGTCTCCATATGTTTTCTTCTTGGAGCGGACTCATCCCAAACCCAAGGAAAAGCAAGGTGTTCATCTTGGGAGGCTTGCCGGCCTTAAAGAATCAAATCCTCCTGGAGCTTGGCTTTGTTGAGGCTAACCTTCTAGTCCGTTATCTTGGGTTCCAATCATCACATCGAGGCCCCGGAAGGCAAATTGCATTGAGCTTGTGAGGCGCATCACCTCCAGGGTGCAGTCCTGAACTCATCAGTTTCTTTCTTTTATTGGCCGACTTCAGCTGATTAGGTCAGTCCTCCATGCTATTCAGGCTTTTTGGGCGAGTGTCTTTTCTTGCAGTTGTACTAGACCAGATAGAGCGTATTCTCAGACAATTCCTTTGGAAGGGACCTGAGTTGGGCGGGGGGTGCCAAAGTCTCCTAGGAAGATGTATGCCTTCCTAAAATGGAGGGAGGTCTTGGCATCCGGAGATTGCGTGAGTGCAATAAGGCGGCCATGCTCAAGCATATCTGGAATTTATTCTCAGATAAGGAATCGTTATGGTGTAAGTGGATCCACTCGACCTTCTTAAAAACCAAGAACTTCTGGGTAGTTAAAAAGCCATCCTACTACTCTTGGGCGTGGAAAAAAAATTTACAACTCAGGACAGATTGTCGGCTTCACTTCTACTGGAGGTTAGGAGATGGCTTATCAGCGTCACTTTGGTTCGATAATTGGCATCCCAGGGCTCATTTGAATTTATATTTCACAGATCCCCTCATCTATAGCTCCGGTCTCTCTAGGCAGGCTTTGGTTGCCGATCTCTTCTCAAAGGATGGACGAGCTATCAGATCAGAGATTGAGTCTTGGGGTTCGCCGCTTCCTTGTTTGGAACCCAAGATCGGTTCTGTTGGAGGGAGGACTCGACGGACTTGTTCTTAGTGGCCTCGGCTTGGGAGACCTTAAGGAGGAAGAAGGCCGGAGTCAATTGGTATTATTTCATTTGGAGTAATGCCATCCTGCCTCGCTACCAACTAAATTGTGGCTCATCACCAAGAGGAGGTTACCTACACAGTCTCTTCTCATGTCTTATGGTAGGATTAAGGCTACTTCCTGCCCTTTTTGCAACGAGGTGCCTGATTCAATCAATCATCTCTTTTTTGGTTGTCGCATTACCTCGAGTATTGCCTTTTTCTGGGCTACTAGATGCAATCTCCCCTAGACCAACAGGACTTGGGAGGAGACTCTCAGTTGGGCCATTATCTTGCTCGACAGCAAGGAGTTTTATAAGTGTGTTGGCCAGTTCTCCTTTGGGGCAATGTGTCACATCATCTGGTGAAACAAGAACAATATTCTTTTCAGGGAGGAGCTGTTATCTATTTCGGCCATGAAGAAGCATCTCCTCAAGGTTGTTAAGGATAAGGCCCTTACCTCTAAGAATGTTGAGGACTCTCCCAGGAACAGGTGGATGCAACGCTCGTGGGATGTGGATCCCATTATCTTCGCTTCCTCTGATCGTAGTCTGACATAGGCTTTTTGGTGGTTGCTTAGGTGTTTTTGCTAGGCTTTTTTGCCGTTGGTTTTCTGTCGGTCGTTTCGTTGCTTGTCCATGGCTTCCTTTCACTCTTAATGAGCGTGTTCATTTTGAGTGTAAGCTTTTGGAACCATGTTGTTTGTACAGTTTGACCTCTATTAATATATTGCTTACTCTTACCAAAAAAAAAAAAAAATGAACGAATGCAAAAAATTAAAGTTGTGCATGAAAATATTTAGATATAAATTATCGTCAATAATGAGATGTATTTCAATAATTTCAAGTAATACTAATAATCATTTTTAGGAATATATTTTTCAAATCATTCATTTTTTATAAAACAAAAGGAGCCTTAATCCATGTCAATTTACAAATAATATCATATATGGCAAGATGTGTTCAGGTTTGTCTAAGAATCGATATCATTTAATTCAAGTCCATATGTTCAATGGTGATCTCGCACACTTCCCAACAACAACGAAGTGGCCTGACAAGAAGGCGACTTGGCTTTGTTCTAGCAGAGCTAGTACAAAAGCGTAGGACTCATGGGACATCACATCGATGAGAATGTGGCGGTGGATTAGTTGTGGAATTTGTAATTTGGAAAAAGCAATGCGGTCATCCTCACTTCAGATAACCTAAAACAAAGAGGCAAAATACTGGTTAACTGATGTTTCCTCCTTGTGGAGGAAGAGAATTCGTGCGGCATCTCTTCCTCCACCGTTTATGGACAAGAAAGATTTGGACAATTTCCGATGCTTGCACCGAATGATCTTTGGGTTATTGGAGCTTTCATAGAGCAAGAACCATGGGCTTGGTAGGGCACTCACTTACAATGCCGCAAGAAAAGAAGGATTTCACTCAATTCCCCAGGTGGGAGAATTCCCGTCATGGGGCATTCGTTTCGGAATTCAGAACCCAAATCTTCTCGAGGCCTATCAAACTATGTTTCGCAAGTTTCATGCCCATCATTTTGTTGCTTGTACATATAAGACTTGACACAATTCTATCTTATTCTATATTTGGCGACCATCCACCTTACAAAAGATATCCATATCTCCATTTACAGTACTCTGAAAGCCCAAACTTAGATCAAGTCTAAATTCAAACCATTAATAATGACCTATAATTTCTATTATATGCTTATAGTAGAGATTGCCAACTTGTGAAATCAGAATCAAATTAGATTTTACCTCACCATTTCCAACCATATAATTCTAGTAATCCATATCATTGCATATGATAGGTTTGTATAAGAATCCAACATCAGGATGTTCTGCAAGATATGGCGTGTCTCAAAATGTGTGAAGCATAACTTATAATGACAAATTCCTAAATCTATCTGATCACCCTCCAAGAATGTTCTATGCGATCCTTAAAACTCAATAATTTCTCAGAGAGAGGCCAAATGCCAAGGTAATACATGTGCCTGCAGATGATTTAGGACAACCAGCTCAAGTTCTTTTTCAGCACCATAGGCAACTTTTGATACACGCTTGATACCCTACCATTGAACAAACTAGCAGACTAAGATTATAAAAACTAACTAAAAAGAACAGAAGTCCTACAGTGACACTGGAACTTAAAAAAAGAAAACCAGCTTTACCACTTCACCCAAAGAATTAGCAAGGAACTGATGGACTGCAGGACTAAACCTAGCACCACCTAGAAGACTAAAAAATTCCTCCTAAGGAGAAGAGTCAAGACCTAGATAAGCAAACAGAAACAATCAAATGAAGCACATTGGAAAGCCATCGACTCCTCTGTTTTAACAGGACCACTAACCATGGTCATTAATAAGGCTTGTTAACAAATCAAACTTCTCATGAAATATGTTCATGACATCAGCCCACAGCTTGTGAATGACTCATAATGATGTCCGGATGACATGACATAAATCTTCGATGTTGGAAGCCTATTGAGCACCTTGATGAAGTTCATTTTTATTGCAGACATAAAGAGATTGAGAATCTAAGTAGGTGTTCGGTGGATAAGGATTCTCAGATATCTGTTCTCATTTTATTTGAGAATGTAAACAGTCCAAAAAATGTGTTTGGTAACACTTCGAAAACAGTTGATGAAAGGAAAAATATCAATAAAATCAAAATTAAAAACTGAAGACGACTTTTTAGTGTTCACATTCCATGTGCAAATATGGAGATTTGGAATAACTACGCCTGTTTTCTTATTGTGATGGAACATGAGCAAATTCTCATAACTCTCATCCCTTACAACATACATCATTTTCACTCAACAAATTTTCTGTGATAAAACATTGAAAATGGTTTTTATAAAAGTGGAAACAAAAATATCATAGAAAACTTGGCAGGCCTCTAATTGTAGAGGGTCCAAAAATGACATGTGAATCATGAGACGATGTTCAAAATTTGGCTATCGTAACTCCTGCATTTTTGTCCCACCACTTTCAACATCTAAACTTCATCGATTTCTAAAGGTTTCTACTGAAAGATGGTATGATACTTAAAGGTCGGGTGAAAACCTTAAGCATGAACAAAATTATTGAGGCTTCAAGTATGAGCCATCGTCTTGTTCAGCTTATGGTGACTCTTGAAAGTCAACTTGGGCATTTAAATTTATTAGAGAGAAAGTTCTTCCATCTAGCAAAGTTTAGAGTTAATTCCAAGAAAAATTCCTCAAAATTGCTACGTTAACCATTGGTTTTGTTTTAAGGATGATGATCATATCCTGAGTTATATGAGTTTTCCTTTCTGTAAAACCAAACAAAGTTGATACCTTTGAAACAAATATCAGTGCGCATAAACAATCCTAATATAATCATAATATCAAATATAATCGGTCAATCGCTACTATATATATATATAACACTAGAACAAAGTTTCATGTAAAATTTGAATAACACTAAATCCTAGTGCAGTTCTTCCTCTATTGGAATATTGAAGTATCAAGCACTAAGCAATGGAAGCCATGCATTCTGTTTCCAACCGTTTGACCCCACTCTCAATTCAACAATGTCTTCAACAAGTTCTCCTGAGCATGCAACCATCAATGACAAAGATCCTTGGATAAAGCCACCTAATGATAACAATTACATCCCAGTTAGCTTGCTCTGGTGAAACATCTAACATGATATCTGGAAGAATCCAATCATAGGAATAAAATTAAAGCAGGTCCATTTGAAGTTTAGCAAAAGCTTCAGCATCTTACATCTATCAAAACATTATCCAAGTTGTTTGGCATTTTAACCGAGCCATTGTTGAAGAAACGAATGCACTGAATAAAGAAAAAGGAGAACTTTCTGGAGACGGAGCAATTACGAGGAGTGATTGTCCACAGCCTCTGCCAATTGAAGCGATGAAGCACCCACCTTCGAGCCCTCCGGGACCATCACCAGCAAATCCTTCTTTGGATTCCACTCCCGCCATCGTCACCTGCAAATCGGAAGAAATCGAGTAAAAACCTCACAAAACCGAATGGGAAAACAATCGAATCGACCCGCCCAACATTAGGCCGCGAAAGAAGGCGGACCGGAGCCAAACCTGAGAAGCCAGAGACTTGTCGAACTGTAGCTGAAAGGGAAGCACATGCCGCGACCCTTCGTCGGTCTCCATAGCCAAAAAAGATCTAGGAGCAGCCAAAGCGTCTGGTGGCAAATGCGAACTGAGAGGGAGAGCCAATGGCAGAGGGTAGAGCCCAAAAACCCTAGAAGAAAGCCTGTTGGAAGAGAAGATCGGGAGAGTGACGAAGTACACTGGAGCCCGAGAATTTTTGCAGAGAAGATTGCGGGAGAGGAAGAACAGGCGGGAGAGAGACAATGAGGAAGGAGAGAGAGAGAGAGGATACGGGCCGAGCCGGGCCGGATTGGGCCATAAGTTGGGCTTAACTTCTTCTCCGGGCTCGTTCATCATACAAAAAATAATGTAAGAGATGACCCAACGGGCCGCTACGGTCTCAAACGGTCCGGACCACTTTCGATAACTCGAGAGTTGAGATTAAACCAAACAGGTTTGGTTATGGCATTTCATCAAACGTTTGAAGTGTGCTGGCTAAAAGAGGGAAAAATCGACCACCGACTCGCGCTGGGACTCGCAATAATAATCAACAAACAGCAGCGACCCAAAACAGTTCAGGACCAAAAAAAGGAATGGAGGAAGAGAGAAAAAGAAGAAGGCCAGGCTAGGGAAAAAAGAAGAATGGGCCGGCCCAATAGGGGGAAGGAAATAGGAAAAGGAGAGGCCAAGCAGGTCCAACCCTTGCCTTGCCCCCTCCACTTTTTTTCCCCCTTTTTTTAATGATTAATATATTTTTTATATATAAAATACTTTTTAATAAATTCTAGCACCTTACAATTTTATCGTATATAAAGCATGGCTCTATTGCCAACTGCCGACTTATGAATGCTTCCGTCAAGAAGGTCCACTATTATTGTTGTCACCTCTCAAGAGCCTACATGTTCCTTCAACTAATGGGTTAATGATAGTTGGCTTTTTTTTTGCTCTACTGTGACTAATTTTTACTTTCCTTCTTAATTAGTCTTCCAATATATTTTGACTTTATGATATAGTAAGTTGCCTTTTCTTTAGTTTTTCCCATGCATTAGGAAACAAAAAATACAAATAAACCTTAAGAGACACTTTTTGAACTATTGGTGATCATTAAACTTAAAGTTATACAAAAGAATCTAGACTAAATTTAGCAAAAAATTACCGGACCCACGTTGATGCTTTTGGCCTATTTCGGTGTTTACTTTATCATGCCTTAGTTATTTTAGATTGCATGCTCTCATGGACTTCACGCATTGGTGTGACACTTTTATGGGATTGGAAAGTGGAAGGAAATGCTTTTAAAGGGTATGATTCAATGGATATTAGGGTTAGTTATCAGTGCAGTCTTGTGGGTAGAAGGTTGAGGGCTTTTATTAATCAACTATATTTTATATTCTATTTTAATTATTTAATTAGATGCAAGCGAGTGTATGTATTTACTAAGAATGTTTTCAAAAGTAATTGTGTATGCCCTTGCATGACTCGTTAAAACAACAATTTGTATGCCCTTGTAGGTCTCCCATAAATGGCAATGTTCCACTACTCATGTGTCACCTTGATCTTAGACAATAATGTGATGAAAATTGTCCATCCTACAAAATTGAGCTGTGGATAGATGTTTATTTATTTGTATATGTCAGGCATACTTATCTTCTAAAATTCATTACATGTTATAAATGAGTCTTTGATTGTTCATAGTTTCTTGCTAAAAATGCTTCAGTTAGCCTCGCCAAATTTGGTGAGGGGGCCTCGCCATAGCAAGGCATGGCTAACGCTCACCCTCGCCCAGGCATGGCTTGACAAGGCCGACCCTTGCCGGTTATGGCTATGGCCGGTGACTAGTGTTGGAGAAATCTTTCCAGAATATTTTGAAACTGACAAAATGTTTCCATCACTCTAGTCTGGAGCATTACAGACCCTTCTATTTAGAGTCTGAAGACCTTCAAATCACTAGATTCAGCACTTAAGACTCAAGACTATTCTCATTGACAGTCTCTAATCTAGTGACGAAGGTGATCCAAAGCTAAAGTGTTTGGTTGAGGATTTAGTCTTATCCACTGGAGAAGATCTCTTGGCTGGATGTGATATAACGGATTCTTTTATTCGAAATCAAGATCATTTGAAGATCCGATGATTGATGAAATATTCTTGGAAGGTTCTATTCTTGGAAACCAAGATCCTGATTGTATGGTCGAACAGGATTGATGGGCTATTGACATGTTCCTTTAATAGCTCGAATGATCTTCTTAATTGATTCTATTTAACGAGAAGATTGGAAGAATCCCTTTGGTAAGTGCCAATGGGTATGATGGCATAAAGGAGTATAAAAGGAAGACGTTCCAGTTGTTCTAAAAAATGCACGATAGAGAAATTCCAGAGTCTGAAGCTCCTTGATTATTAGTTGATTCATATTGAGCAAAACTGTATTCACAAAAGAGAGTCTATACTTAATGATACCTTGAGGGAGTGTGGTAGATCTTCTACACCGTGAAATCGAGGGAGAACAGTGCTGTAACATCTCTTTGTTCATAGTGGAATCCAGCTAGTGGGCTGTCAGTGCAGAAGAGTGGACGTAGGCCTGAAATAAGCCGAACCACTATAAACCTTACGTTCAATTTTCTCTTCCCTACCCTCAGTCTTATTTTGATTGTTGTTTGTTTATTGACGAGAAAAAATTGTCTCAATTCTATCAACTGTCTAGTGTTGTGTGATTATTGTGAGAAATTACTCTTTATACCTATTCACCCCCCTTTAGGTACTTATACTAGCCATATCAACTAGCAATGGCCACCGACGAAAAGAAAAGGGAAAAGGAAAAGGAAAAAAAGAAAAAATAAATCAATAAATTCAGAAAAATTTTAAAATATTATTTTAAAATGTCCATCTCGGGGATAATCGGCTGATCGGCGTCCATGTTAGCAATTTCTAGTTAATTGGTCTGATGAACTAAGTTTGTGCCAATATGAAAAATGTTTAAGGCTAAATTGGTCCAATCAAAATGTTTAGGATTGAATTTGTACCAATGTAATATGTTTAGGACCTTTTCGATACTTTTTCCCTGAATAAGTGGTATCAAAGCTAGGCGGTCAAGGATCGACTAGACTTCGCTCGGGTCCTTATCCATCTACCAGGTCAAGGTGAGCAATGACGTGAACAAGAAGATTTTGATGGGTGGCTGTATTCTTGAGCACTTATACTTAATTGAGAAACTTGAAGAAACTTGAAGCTAACTTTACTTGAGCATCTTCGGAAGCTATAGGATATCTTTCAAGAAGAGGGTTGTTACTGCCAATGACAAACCTTTCAAATTGAGCAAATTGAGCAAACTTCACGAAACCGAGTGGAAACCGAGTTGACTACCCATTAGCTCGTGAAAGAATGCCGACTAGGAGCCAAACTTGAGAAGCCATTGGTTTGTTGAACTAAAGCTGAAGTGGAAGCATGCGTTGCAGTCCTTCATAAACCTCCATAGCTTCCGTGAGCAATTGAAAAACGCAGCGCCAGGCCTAGAACAATTTGCAAGGAGTGTATAGAAGTGTCGATGGAAAATGTGTGCTGAAAGAGAGCTTGCACAGGATAGAGCTCAAACCCAGAGGAAGGCTCGAGGCTAGTTAGGAAAGAATATAGCTAAAGAGCAAGTCGAAGAATGGAAGATCAAGAGAGTAAGAAAGTCCACTAGAGTCCAAATTCATGCAGAGAAAATTGCTGAAGAGGAGCAGGCGGGAGAGAAAAATAAGAGACAAAGACATGATTACAAAAGTGAAGGCAGACTCTTTTGATTGATGGGCAGGCTGAGTCGGGCCGGCTTGTGTCATATGTCAGATGGAACTTGATGTCCAAGCTCAGGCTCATTTATCATGAAAAAATGTTTGCGATTTCGAAATGAGCAAGGTTACCAAAGTGTTGGGTTACCTTGTAACCATAATAGCCACCTTTCTTATGCATCCGTTATCAAATTGATCAAAATCATAATGAATTGGGAACCAAATAAGCAAATTTCGTTAAATTTAAATTAACGGAAATACGGTATTGAACATTTTTATATATCTTAGGGTTTAGATTAAACATTAAGTAAATCAAAAGTTTACTGATGACATTGCACCCTTGACTACTAGACTATTTATGTCCTTTTTCCATTTGTTAGAGCTAATTCTTCATTACAAAACTAAAGCAACATCAATTGAGCTTTAATATCCCACTAGAAGCACGGTCTCAAATGCGCATCAATTGGGCTCTGGAGACCTTCTTCACACTAGAAACATTTTCTACTCCTATTCCAACAACCTTGTTGGGGTATATTAGGTAACAATTCACTAAGAACTAATCCAATCCACAAACAATTTCTTCCCCAAAATTAAACTAACCAAAATGGACTCAACACTAGCAACAACTAGCTGTGTATTCCAGCACTATGATCTAAAAATAAATAAATATAATGCCGAAATGTTAAAAAAAAAAAACAAGGCAACAATAATACTAAAACTTTTATGTGGAAAATTCAATAGGGAAAAATCACAACCACTCAAAAACTTTAACTAAGAATAGTAACATCAACAATACAACGATATTTCATCATTATTGAGGTGGATTAATACAAATAGAGCAAGAAACCTTAACCATGACAGTAGAAAATGAGAGACAACTTGAAAAAGGTTTTCAACGAACGGAATTAATCAACTCAAAGGCCTCAATCTCACGAACAACATTCTAAAATTGAGCCAATTTCAGTTACATTAGGCCTCCAAATATGGACCAAAAAATCGCTGCCCCTTTTTCCTCTTTTTCATGCGCTCTTCTCGAGGAGCTCCCTCTCTTCCTCACCTTCACTCCAAAAAAGGCCCCTCTTTTTTTTTGTCTTTTTGTCTTTTTGTCTTTTTGACTTTTTTTCTCTTTCTTTGATGTTATGTTCGCTAAACCCCATAAAGAGACGGCACCAGCCAACAATCCTCCATCACTCTAATAGCAAAATCAATAGGAATAAGATCTCCGTCTCACAAGACTTTGATTAGGAGACCTTCGACCTAAAAACAGCTTCCCCCATAGTAAGAACCTCTAATTTCTTTATCAACCCCACAAACTTTAGTAGGCAAGCATCGAATATTGCTTCTACTTTAGCATGAAGATCCACACTTGAATCACAAACAGCTCTCTTTAAACTCCAATAGACCCCCATATGATGTCAACTACGATTCCCACTTAAAATACAACCGTCCGATTCGTCAACCATTATATCAAACGAGTTGGCTAGACTTTCAGTATTTTAGAAACCTCTCAAGTTAGCAAACAGTTTTAGCTCCACAAAGCTTTTGTTAGATATAATCAGGCCAATGTGGGATGACAATATGCAAACTTCCTTTCTCATTCCAAGCGTTCATTGTCAAGAGTTTGGAGAAGTTCAAGAAACAAAGAGCACCCAGTCCTTTAAAGATCTCGAAAATCTTCCATAAACTCGTATTAAAGCTGCTGGACTATGAAATAAGATTCCAAGTCGGAAGCTTAACTACAAACAAAAAACTACAAATTATTTGGAAGATATGAAGAATAAAACATTGACAAGTTAAGAATCAAGATCAAGAAGTCGTATCAAAGCAATTTTAGAGTCATCCTGTAGAGTCATACAAAGAAATGATTAGCATGAAAAAGTAGTTTTACTCTGCACATGTGGATCTCTTGATAATATATGTAGTTTCATATGAAAGGTATATATCCCATAGAAGGACAATGAATTGAGAATATATCTGGTAGATGCCGAAATAGACGTTAGAGGGAATAATGGCAATAAATTTTACCAAAATATATTTTTCGAAATGGAAGAGAAAGGCATTTGGGCAGCTTCCTTGAAAATATGATGATCGAATTAATTCCTAATTAGGAACATGAGATCGGTATTTCTATGTGTTGGAGAATACTTGTCACGCCCCGATCCTCGGACGCGCGCACATCCTTCTACTTGGTCTCTTGTAGAATGTGATATCCCAGGACTATGTATCACCGACCCTTTCTTTATATTAAGCACATGCGGAAGTAGTTATAAATCCCCAGACAATAAAACAATAGGATAGGAAAGCAGGCCATATTTTTCATATTGAAATTCACAACCACACTTTCATTAATAGCACAACTCATAGTATATTTACAAAACTATTCACAACATACTTGTCTCACACCTATCTATACTTGTTTCATATGACAGGGTTTACAAAAGATCTAGTATATTTACAAGATCTAGTGGCTTTACGGTCCCACCCGACCATCTCAAGATCTAGTGGCTTTATGGTCCCACCCGACCCTCTCAAGATTTAGTGGCTTTACGGTCCCACCCGACTCTCTCAAGATCTAGTGGCTTTACGGTCCCATCCGACCCTCTCAAAATTTAGTGGCTTTACGGTCCCACCCGACCCTCTCAAGATTTAGCTTAGGAATAAATCTTAAATTCACTCCTAAATTACTTTAGCACCAAATAAAGCTCAAATAAATAAACGGTCTACACCACGACAATCAGCACGAAATTCCGGTCACTGGCCATCCCGGTTGAATTTCCAGAAAAATAAAAAATTAAATAATTAATTTCGAAAATTAAATAAATAATTATAAAAAAATCCAATTTAGGCTTGTAAGGCCGAATTGGATGCCGAGACGAGCCCGGAAAATTACCGAGACTCATTCCATAATTAACACGGCATGTCTACTTGCTAATGCCTATTTCTAACCACCTAACATGCATCATTAAGTCTCTAATTTAATTTATCTAAACTAATCTAACCACCTAATTGCATTTAATTAAATCTAACCAACCTTAAGTATAATTAACAAACTAATAAAGCATTAGTGAGTAAAACTCACTTGATAAAAGCGGAGACCGAATCACCGCAACGGCAACGCGACGGCGGCTGAAATTGGGCTTTCAACGACATCGGCGTGCTTGGACTGGGCCTTGACCTTGGCCCAACAAATCTCAGCTCAACTGAGGTTTGTTCTTGCTTCGGACCGGGTTCGCTCTTAGGCTTGGGCTTGACTGCAAATGGGCTTTCTTCGTGGGCCGGTCTTCACTTGATTTGCTGCAATTGGGCCGAGTAAGTTGCACAAAGGAAACTGGGCTGATCAGTGGGCTGAAGACTACTGGAGATGGACCGAATTTGGACTGACTTCACTGACTTATGGGCTGGATGGACTCAATTCTTTGGGCCCGTGAGACAGAAGGAGCTGGGCCGAAACCTGAAGACGCTGGGTTGATGGGCCGCTCGATTGCACGCGTGTAGCTTCACGCAATTGCTGGCAGCTGGGATCGGGGCATGCGGGCGTTGGAATTCTCGAAGATGTTGAACCCGCTTCACGAAGATCAACGGACGAGGAAGCAGCTGGCGGGTGGCCTTCGAACGGTGCTGCTCGAGGTAACGGTAGGAGGTGTCGCACATGAAGTTGCTGGGTTGGGCCGTTTCGCATGAGCTAAAGAAGACGCCGTGAAGAACGGAGCTGCTTCGACTTCGCTCGGTGGTCAACCAAATGGGAGCAACCTGCGGCCGTTGATCAAAGAATCGCAGTTCAGGGACAAGTGGCGCGGACATGCGAACGATGGAGTAGCTGCTGTTAGGCTTTTGCAGTCAACCGAGGAGCTTCAGTTGTTGCTGTTGTTGACCGAAGCAGATGGAGAAGCTGGCAGGTGGCAGCGGCGGTGAGGAGAGACCACGATTCTGGTCTTCGCTTGGAGAAGGCTTTGACCGAACGGCTTGAAGATTCGGCAGCTTGGAGGGAAAATCATGGGGGCTTCAAGAAGCTTCGACCGTGGGTGCGAGAGAGGGCAGAAATGGAGAGTTTGTCTGCCAAGGAAAACAAAGAAAGAAAAACAAGGTGGAGACGTGCACAGGAGTCGGTGGATGGGCGTGTGGTGCTCCTGGCGTTTTTGACTGCTTCTGCTTCCGCTGGCTTCTTGGTTGTTGCAGGCGTGCGGAATGGAGCAAAGAGGAGAAGCCTTGGACGGCAGCTGAGTGAGAGGGAAGAGAGAGATGGATAGAGATGAGGTTGAGGAGCCCACAAGCCTTCATTTTCCACATGATTATCCCCTTGAACCCTTCCTAGCCAAGTCTTCTTCCTTGGCTTACCTTAGGCCAACAATGCACTCTCCATAACATCTCAATTGGTCCAAAAAAATGCTAGGGGAAGGGGGCTACGAATTTTAAAATCATGGCTTCAAATTGGACACTCATCCCATCTCAATTTCATCTCAAATGGCCTCCACAAAATCAATTAACCTCTCAACGCCTCAATCTCATCCTCTATGTCTCCCCCATCATTTTCAAGCATAGATTCCACCATTAAACCAATTTAAGATCCAAAATAATGCTATCTTCCCTTAGTTCCGAATTTCACATTTTGAGCTTCCAATTTCTTTGACGAATTCCCAAATTGAGATCCAATCTCGATGAAGAAAAATCCCGAACAATTTTCTATAAATCCCCGACACTCAGTGGCTTGGCTTGAAAGTCCAAACTCCCATAAATTCAGTCCATACAAATTTCTGTTAATTTTCCGCGACGTCCGAAACGGATTTTCGCAGAAATCTCGGAATCTCTGAAAAATCTTCGGAGGATAAGCCGACGTTCCTAAAATAGCTCATGACACCACAGAACTTTCAATTTCTGAAATCGGGTTCGAATTCACGGTTAATTTCCATTCGACGCGTTTTTAGCGTAACCTAGACTACCGAGTAACTTTCAGAACTTTTCAGTGCAAATGACCCGTGGTCGATTTTCTTCGAGCCATTATGAACCCACTTGACTCATTGGCGACTTTCGATTGTCGTGAAAATCTCGAGAATTCAAGTACGGACACAGGGTACCAAAACGATAAGAAAATCAGTCTAGTATTGGTCGACAAGAATTTTCCAATTTAGTGGTGTCACCCACGATTAGCCACGCATCTCAATCGAACCAACCCATATCTGATCTCAAATCGATTTATATCTGAGCCGTAATGGTCTCGATAGATGAACACGGTCGAGAAGTCGATTCATAGTCAAATTCTCAAGTCTATTTGCCTTAAAATTCTTAATGGCTTCTCCAAATAGTCTAGTTATCTCGAGAGTGATTAGCTTTGAGAATAGCCCTATAGACGCATCAATGAAATGCCTGATTTATTCAATAGAAAACAGAATTGAAAATGTAGGATGTCACAACTCTTCTCCTCTTATAAAAATTTCGTCCTCGAAATTTAAACCTTTATTAATCCATAAACAAAAAGGTGAGGGTGTCGTCGTCTCATCTAGTCTCACTTTCCCCGGTTGCTTCTTCAATCCCGTGGCATTGTTAGACCACTTTGATCAAGGGGACCTTCTTGATACAGCGAGTCTAATCTTTTTGATCCACAAGCTGAACCGAACTTTTCATGTATGACACTCTGTCGTCCATGCCTAATTCTTCAAGATTTAGCACGTGGGTCCTGTCAGGCTCATATGTCCTCAACATCGACACATGAAAGACGTCATGCACTTGCGTTAACCTCGGCGACAATGCAAGACGATACGATAGGATCCCGATTCTTTTCATAATCTAAAAGAGACCTACGTACTTCGATTTTAGATTTCTCCCCTCCTTGCTGAAGCATAAGGTATCCCTCATTGGTGACACATTCAGAAAGGTGTACTCACAAATTTAGAATTTTTGGGGCCTTCAATACTCAACAACTTAATTATTCTGGCAGTTCTGAACAGTCTGCACTCTGGCACTGATCACGGCAATGGCAACTACTGACTGCTGAACTGACCCTCGGCCTAATATTTCTTTCTCTGATCTCATCTCAACAAACTAAAGTTCTGTACACTCTGGTCTGTTCCGCCTCAAAAGGAACTATCTGATTGATCTGCTGAAACTGGGAACCTCGGTTCTAGATCCAATTTAAGTTCATCACTAGTACTCCACGCAGACGAACTACCTAACACACATACACTTTTGCCTGCCTATTTCAATCAAGATCTTTTCATACTGCACTGAAGTGAGTTGACTTCATCAGTCTATCAACCCCATCCAAAAGGGATCATTACTTGTCTGATTCTCTGATAGGTTAGTCACAAGGTTCATCATAACCTACTTCCATTCCCACTCGAAATTCTCGCGTGACTGTAAAAGTCCTCCCAGCTCGCATTACTGAATTCCCACTTACTAACACATTTGACACTTGCAACCTATCCAACGATAACTATCTTCATATCGATCTACCACTCAAGCTGATGTTGATTCTGACCCATCTCGCACTGTATAGTCAAATACTGTAATTATTACAATGAATTCTTGACAAGGTCTCCTCCTCAAGTTCTATACTGTTTGACACCTATCGTCACCCACAACACTTCGGCATTCCCTTTTCCGAAATCTGAAAGTCGAATTTTCTTTTACTGGTATCCTCTCACAGAATTTTTTTTTTGAACATTTGGGTTCGTCAACTAAAATGTCATGATCCTAAACTGGACCTTCGGTTCTATCAATTTAGATAACGACATCTGATAAGAAGCCTTAGAGAGTGGTTCTATCCTGGATGCTAACTCCATCACAAGTTCCATCTCTTTTTCTAACAACAAGTTTGATAATTCCTGTGACAACACATCTATAAATTCTTGGACTACTAAAATGTCATCAACCTACAATTCTCCAATCAGTCTTATCCATGACAATTGCCACGTAACCTTGGCAACCTTCGTCTACCAAACGGGTTGTCATTGCAACGAGAATTGGGAAATCAAGGGTCCTCCTTGACTTCTTATAATTTCAAAATTTTACTCTATCGACAGATTAAACTGTATCACATTGCAACAACAATTCATTATAACAAAAGCTCCTCGAGCCAAACCTTTTTATACATGGTATCAAAGTTATACATAGGCAAACCCATTAAGTACAACTATAGTCAGAAATTCATTTTCCTACCACTTTATTACAACAACGGAAATTTCACAACCTTTACTAAAAATCCTGCTGCTCTACTATGATAAAAACACCTCAAAAACATTATTCCTTTGCTCGGTGCCTAGTCAGTCCATTCCTGTTCTTTTCATCATCCTAGTGGTGTTCTATCTGCGGTGCTTTCCCTTTGTCTAGTCCTCCGGTGATGGCGTACACTGTACCCTGAGCTGGTGGTCTCAGCTGACCTCCTTGCGACGTGTTCTGAGGTGCATACCCTCTGATCTGTCCCAAAGGTGGCGGTGGCGGCAACTGTGGTTGTCCTCTTCGCTTTCTAGGACATTCTCTGGCTATGTGGCCTTGTTGGCCACACTCAAAACAAGCGCCCGTCCTTCGAGGGCACTGGTTCGGTCCATGTTGACTTCCACAAGCGCGACATAAATCATTCCTACTTGGCCCAAACTTGCCCGCTCCACCCTTCCCGTTGGACGGGATATGAAATCTATTTCCAAGCATGGGTCTTTTTCCTTGACGGATTTTCTCTCGATGGGATCTAAACCTTGATCCAAATGAAGCAGCTTGCTCATTCAATCCTCGCTCTATCATCTGGGCTCGCCGATAAACCTCTCTATAATCTTTCAAGTCCCATGGTAGTAGAGGTTGTTTCAATTCAGTACGAAGACCGCTTTTGAACTTCCGAGCTTTCTCTTCAGGGTCTTCTATCAGTTTAGGAGCATACTGTGATAGTTTTGTGAACTTGATCCCATATTGGTCAACTGTCATGCTCCCTTGGCGGAGATGGTAGAACTCCTCTATCTTTTGTTCCTGAGCAGTACTCGAAATGTACTGATCATTAAAGGCGCTAAGGAAGGTGTCCCACACTTGGACCACACCTTCTGGGAATACTATATCCTTGGCAGATCTCCACCATATATTGGCGTTACCTTGAAGTTGGTACACAGCTAGTAACACCTTTTCCTCCTCATTGCACATCAGAAGTGCAAATGCCTTTTCCAAATCTTGTACCCACAGAGACGCAGCCTTAGGGTCTTCGGTACCCATGAATTTTGGCGGATTCATCTTTAAGAACTGATCCACTAACTAGTGAACCGGCCTCCCAGCAGCCACAACTCCTGGTAGTATTTCAGTAGGGGCGACGGTAGGTGTAACTGCGGGTGCAACAGTAGGTACTACGGCAGCTGCGGCAACGTTGGCAGCAGCAGTGGCGGTGGCTTCAACAATAGCAGTAAATGCGGCAGTTTGATCTCGGGCCTGTTGCCCCATCATCTCCCGCATAACATCTAGAGCCTGGCTGATTCTGACAGTTCCTTGCTCACCCGGGGCTGCTACCCCAGCACCAATAGGAGGTGGTGCTACTCTAGCATCTACAACAGGTGGAACCATTACACTCGCGCTAGCCTGTGCTGGTGCTCAACCACGGCCTCCTCGGGTACCGACTCTAGTTGGCTCTCTTCCCCGAGTCACGGCCCTACTAGCCCTCTTTGCAGGAGTCCTTGGCTCCTGATCGCTCATAGTGTCACTTTAAACAACTGACACCTGCTTCCAATTCAACACTGAATTAGAAACAGAGCGATTCAAACAACAAACAATTTTAGCACTCAGTTAACACAGATATGCATCGGCATGAATTTAAAGGCTTTTCCTACCAACTATCCCATGGTCAACGCTCCTTATCACTCCAATCTTGAACTTCGCTCTGATACCACAAAAAGGGGATGTCACGCCCCGATCCTCGAGGACGCACCCATCCTTCTTATTGGTCGATTTTAAGTGCGATATCCCAGGACTAAGTATCGCCAACCATTTCATTTTATTACATAGGCGGAAGCAGTTATAGATCCCTAGACAATAAAACAATGGGATAGAAAAGCATGCCATATTTTTCATATTGAAATTCACAACCACACTTTCCTTAACAGCACAACTCATAGTATATTTACAATACTATTCACAGCATACTTGTCTCACACCTATCTACACCAAGACAGGGTTTACAAAAGGGATGGGATCTCAATCCACATCCGGGTTATACTCAAGATCCCTCTCTGAATCATCTGCTTTTTCAAAAGTCTTTCTCCACTTCAGGTTTCTCCTCCTCAGCTTCTCCTCAGGGTCCTGAAATGGTTATTCAATAACCAATGAGGGTTTACAAAAGGGATGGGATCTCAATCCACATCCGGGTTATACTCAAGATCCCTCTCTGAATCATCTGCTTTTTCAAAAGTCTTTCTCCACTTCAAGTTTCTCCTCCTCAGCTTCTCCTCAGGGTCCTGAAATGGTTATTCAATAACCAATGAGACCACGTCTCAGCAAGTTCTACCCCCTAAGTCTCGATTAGTAAACCAATACACTTTAGGCTGCCTAAGCACATCACGAGTCAGAGGACTTACCTTGGCCTCAGCTCCTTCCTGCAAGTTAGTATATATATCAAATATACATCATCACATCATATCACCCAATCAGATTGAATCATCGATCAATCGACCTGGTCGATTACATGTCATCCAAATTATCACTTAAATCGACCCCTTCCATACCTTCCATAAGTCTAATTAACATCCAAGACTACTCACCTTAGGTGATATATGGATAGTATATTATCTTATCTCTAGATGACATATAGAGTCATCGAGCTATCAAATCATACCGTACTGTCTCCAGATGCTCCGTAGAGTCATCGAGCCGGTAGATCATACCGTCCTATCTCAAGATGACATATAAAGTCACCGAGCCGATATACACACAATTTATCATACCATACTATCTCCAGATGCTCCGTAGAGTCATCGAGCCGGTATACACACAATTTATCATACCGCACTATCTCCAGATGCTCCGTGGAGTCATCGAGCCGGTAGATTATACCGTCCTGTCTCAAGATGCTCCATAGAGTCATCGAGCTGGTATACACACAATTTATCATACCGTACTATCTCTAGATGGTCCATGGAGTCATTGAGCCGGTATACATGTCATTCCGAGCAAACAATCAAATCACCAATTTTATCATTTTCGATAAAATGCCGTATGTGGGTACACGATCGGCCCTAACCAAAATATAATAATTACCTTTTTATAAATCCCGCCATTTTCTATTTTGGTATCATTAACCGATGCTCGGTTAATTTCCAATTAATTTTCCAAGATTATTTAAATTAGGGAATAAATCCTAAATTCGTAAATAAATCATTTCCGCACAAAATAAAGCTCAATTAAATAAACAGGCTGCACCCCGACAATCAGCATAAAATTCTGGTCACCGGCCATCCTGGTTTAATATTTGGAAAAATAAATAAATAATTAATTAATTTCAAAAAATAAATAAATAAATACTAAAAATCCAATTTAGGCCCGTAATGTGACATCCTGAAATTCGATCCTATTTCGATAAAATGAAATGTGCATTTCGTCGACGTGCCTATGGTCCTTTTTCTCTGAGCTGATCACTCACGAGTTAACTAACCTATTGGGTGAAGCCGTTAAGGGATATAACCGCGGTAAAATCCCTAAAAGCTACCTAATTGGTTGGATTGGACTAAAATCGCGTCCGGTCGATTTTAATCATGAAATTTAATTCGGTTTTGGGAATCGAATATTCGGACGTGTCATAATTCATTTTTAGGACTGTCTCATCGACTATCAATTTATTGCCGAGTCCAAAATTTCAAGAAAGAAATTATCGGAGGAAAAATCGAAGACCGGAAGAAAATAGAAAGGGAAATAGAAAGAGAAAAGAAAAATGAGAATAGTTGTATTCTTTTCTTTTCTTTTTCTCTCTCCCCCTTTTCTCTCTTTCTTTTCTCTCTCTTCTCTCTCCTCCCCTCCCCCTCGTGCGAAAACCCTCCCCAGCCGACCGCCCCTTGCTGTCTTCCACTTTGCTTTCTTTTATTTTATTCTTTTTCTTTTGACCGGTCAAAATCTCTCTCTCATCTCTCATCCCTCTCTCTCTCGCACTCTCTCTTCTTCCCCTTCTTTCTTCTCTCTTCTTCGCGGAACCCAGAAACGGAGGAAGGACAGCAGCTCACCGCACCGTCGCAGCTTGCCACCGCACCGCCGCCCGTGCACGCCGCGCACGCCCCCGCGTCCGCCGCCGCCCCTTCGCACCTCGTCGTCTCCGCCGTGCGCCGTTCAGGCCGTTTGGCCTTTGCTCAGCCTTCGTTCCACCCCGTCCGGCCACCTCCGGCCGCCGTTTGAAGCCGCCGGACCTCCACCGGCCTTCCCCCGCGCCTTGCCGCCCTTGCCGTGGTTGTAGGTTGCTGTTTGTGTGTTTTTCGAGCCATTCTAGCAAACCCACGAAATGGGTTTCCAGCTGGTTCGGGCCCGTTTTGGGCCGTTTCCCGGCCCCGGATCCGCGAGTCGCTTTGGGAAGAATCGTTCCTCGCGTCGCCGCCGTCGGATTGATCCGATTTGCACGCGATTTGGTGAGTAATCTCACTAATCTTGGATTAGTTGGCTAATTATGCTTAAGGTTGGTTTAGATTTAATTAATTATGTTTAGGTTGTTAGATTAGAATAAATTAGCAATTATTAGTTAATTGTGATGTGATTTAGATAAATTGATTGTGCAATTAGCAAGTAGACGTGGTCTACTAATTATTGGAAGTGCTTCGGGAATTTTCCCGACCCTTAGTGGGCTCCAATTAGGCTTTTCAGGCCTAAGTGGATTTTTTTGTATTTAAATATTAATTTTCGGAATTAAATTAAATAATTATTTATTTTCCGAAAATTCAAGGGAGATGGTTCGGAACCGGAATATTGTGCTGATGACCGTGGTGAAGTCCATTTATGTAATCGGGCTTTATTTTGAGCTAAATTGAATTTTTAATAATAATTATTTCATTTTCGAAATTAATAAATAAATTAATTATTTTTCGGAAATTAAGATTTTGATGGCCGACGACCGAAATCTCGTGCTGATCGTCGTGGTGCAGTCCATTTATTTATTTGAGCTCCACGTTGTATGGAATCGAGTAAATTGTGATATTTTAGGGATTTACCCTAAATTGATTGGAATCGATTGAGATTGAATTATCGATTGGTGAATGGCCAAATATGTTTATTCAGCATTTATAAGGCTTTGTTGAGTTAATTTAATTATTTGATTGAGTATTGATTGGTGAATGGCCAAATATGTTTATTCAGCATTTATAATGTTTTGTTGAGTTGATTTATTTATTTGATTGAGAAATCGTTGGGTATTGGTTGTCGGTATTGAAAGTAAATTGGTAACCACTGCAAAGAGGACACGTGGCTTGGTGAATTGGAATGTCACCTTGAGAATGCACGTGAGTTCAGTGGTTGAATATGTCACCTTGGCGAAAAGGTCGCCTGAGAGAATGCACGTGGCTCGGAGACTCGGTATGTCATCCTGGAGAATGCACGTGGCTTGGTGACAGGATTTGGCATCTAAAAGGACACGTGGCTCGGTGATTTGATGCGTCATTTTGGTAAGCGAGTACCTTAGAGAATGCACGTGGGTCCAACATTCCGGAATGGCATCTAAAAGGGCACGTGGCTCGGTGAATCGATGCATCACCTTGGTGAGATAGCACCTTAGAGAATGCACGTGGGCCCGGGCATCATAAAAAGGACACGTGGCTCGGTGGCTTGATGTACCACCTTGGCGAAGAGGTCGCCTTAGAGAATGCACGTGGGTCCGAGGTTTGAGGCACGTGGACTCGGAGACTTGGAAGGTCATCCTGGAGAATGCACGTGGCCTAGCTTTTAAATATCCCACAGTGGGGATTGATTTGTTTGACATGTAATCGACTAGGTCGATGATTTGATTTGATGTTGTGAATTGATTGCCTGAATGGAAATGACCGTGAGTGGTCTTGTTGGAATATAATCGACTAGGTCGATTTGGTCGATGTTTCGATCGGTGATATGATTGCTTGGGTGCCTATTATGAATTGTACTGACTTGCAGGTGGCATCAGAGGCCAAGGTAAGTCCTCTGCCCTGTGCGTGTTTAGGCAACCTGTAGTATAATAGTTTATCTAATCGGGCTTAGTGGGGTAGAACTCGCTGAGACGTAGTCTCATCCCAGTTTGGGGAAAACCATTTCAGGACCCCGCTGAAGAGCTGAGAAGGAGGAATCCGAGAAGGAAGACTCGGAGGCGAATCTTAAGGAAAAAGATTTTTGGAGGAAGAAGGCAATCCTGAGAGGGGCCTTGAGTACGGCCTAGTTTGTCTAAGTTTCTGTCTTCTTTTGAGATATCCATTTTGATGTGAATAGTTTCGAAGTGGTTTATGGTTTGTATAAAAGTTTGGTTATAAATTTCAATATGAAAAATATGGTCCTGCTTTTCTATCCCATCGTTTTATTGTCTAGGGATTTTAACTGCTTCCGCATGTGCTTAAAAATGAAAGGGTCGGCGATACATTGTCCTGAGATATCGCATATTAAAATCAACCAAGGTAGAAGGATGTGTGCGTGCCCGAGGATCGGGGCGTGACACGTAATGCCTGATTGGATGCCAGAACGGATCGGGAAAAATCCCGAGATACATTCAATAAATAATAGAAGCTCTCTACTTGCTAATGACTAAGTCTAATCACCTAACATGCATCATTAAGTCACTAATTTAATTGTTCTAAACTAATATAACCACTTAATTGCACTTAATTAAATCTAATTAACCCTTAGGCATAATTAGCAAACTAATAAAGCATTAGTGAGTAAAACTCACTTGATAAAAGCGGAGACCGAATCACCGCAACAGCGACCCAACGGCGGCCGAAATCGGGCTCTCGACGACACCAGCGGGCTTGGACCGGGCCTTGACCTTGGCCCAACAAATCTCAGCTCAACTGAGGTTTGTTCTTGCTTCGGACCGGGTTCGCTCTTAGGCTTGGGCTTGACGGCAAATGGGCTCTCTTCGCGGGCCGGTCTTCACTTGATTTGCTGCAATTGGGCCGAGTAAGTTGCACAAAGGAAACTGGGCTGATCAGTGGGCTGAAGACTGCTGGAGATGGGCCGAATTTGGACTGACTTCACTGACTTATGGGCTGGATGGACTCAATTCTTTGGGCCCGCGAGACAGAAGGAGCTGGGCTGAAACCTGAAGACGCTGGGTTGATGGGCCGCTCGATTGCACGCGTGCAGCTTCGCGCAATTGCTGGCAGCTGGGATCGGGGCATGCGGGCGTTGGAATTCTCGAAGATGTTGAACCCGCTTCACAAAGATCAACGGACGAGGAAGCAGCTGGTGGGTGGCCTTCGAACGGTGCTGCTCGAGGTAACGGCAGGAGGTGTCGCACGTGAAGTTGCTGGGTTGGGCCGTTTCGCACGAGCTGAAGAAGACGCCGTGAAGAACGGAGCTGCTTTGACTTCGCTCGGTGGTCAACCAAATGGGAGCAACCTGCGGCTGTTGATCAAAGAATCGCAGTGCAGGGACAAGTGGCGCGGACGTGCGGACGATGGAGCAGCTTCGTGGACGTCGCTGCTGCTGGGCTTTTGCGGTCAACCGAGGAGCTTCAGTTGTTGTTGCTATTGACCGAAGCAGATGGAGAAGCTGGCAGGTGGCAGCGGCGGTGAGGAGAGACCACGATTCTGGTCTTCGCTTGGAGAAGGCTTTGACCGAACGGCTTGAAGATTCGGCAGCTTGGAGGGAAAATCATGGGGGCTTCAAGCAGGTTCGACCGTGGGTGCGAGAGAGGGCAAAAATGGAGAGTTTGTCTGCCAAGGAAAATAAAGAAAGAAAAGCAAGGTGGAGACATGCACAGGAGGCGTCGGTGGATGGGCGTGCGGTGCTCCTGGCATTTCTGACTGCTTCTGCTTCTGCTAGCTTCTTGGTTGTTGCAGGCGTGCGGAATGGAGCAAAGAGGAGAAGCCTTGGATGGCAGCTGAGTGAGAGGGAAGAGAGAGATGGATAGAGATGAGGTTGAGGAGCTCACAAGCCTTCATTTTCCACATGATTATCCCCTTGAACCCTTCCTAGCCAAGTCTTCTTCCTTGGCTTACCTTAGGCCAACAATGCACTCTCCATAACATCTCAATTGGTCCAAAAAAATGCTAGGGGAAGGGGGCTACGAATTTTAAAATCATGGCTTCAAATTGGACACTCATCCCATCTCAATTTCATCTCAAATGGCCTCCACAAAATCAATTAACCTCTCAACGCCTCAATCTCATCCTCTATGTCTCCCCCATCATTTTCAAGCATAGATTCCACCATTAAACCAATTTAAGATCCAAAATAATTCTATCTTCCCTTAGTTCCGAATTTCACATTCTTCCAATTTCTTTGATGAATTCCCAAATTGAGATCCAATCTCGATGAAGAAAAATCCCGAACAATTTTCTATAAATCCCCGACACTCACTGGCTTGGCTTGAAAGTCCAAACTCCCATAAATTCGATCCATACGAATTTCTGTTAATTTTCCGCGACGTTCGAAATGGATTTTCGCAGAAATCCCGAAATCTCTGAAAAATCTTCGGAGGATAAGCCAACGTTCCTAAAATAGCTCGTAACACCACAGAACTTTCAATTTCTGAAATTGGGTTCGAATTCACGGTTAATTTCCATTCGACGCGTTTGTAGCGTAACCTAGACTACCGGGTAACTTTCAGAACTTTTCAGTGCAAATGACCCGTGGTTGATTTTCTTCGAGCCACTGTGAACCCACTCGACTCATTGGTGACTTTCGATTGTTGTGAAAATCTCGAGAATTCAAGTACGGACACAGGGTACCAAAACGATAAGAAAATCAGTCTAGTGTTGGTCGACGAGAATTTTCCAATTTAGTGGTGTCACCCACGATTAGCCACGCATCTCAATCGAACCAACCCATATATGATCTCAAATTGATTTATATCTGTGCCGTAATGGTCTCGACAGATGAACACGGTCGAGAAGTCGATTCACAGTCGAATTCTCAAGTCTATTTGCCTTAAAATTCTTAATGGCTTCTCCAGATAGTCTAGTTATCTCGAGAGTGATCAGCTCTGAGAACAACCCTATAGACGCATCAATGAAATGCCTGATTTATTCAATAGAAAACAAGACTGAAAATCTAGGATGTCACAGGCTGAGCAAGGGTCAACGTTAGTGCTTCAAGGGATTTCAATGACAACTCCGTGGGGAAAGAAATGCTGGCAGAGACGTGTGGTTTGGTGGGGGTGTGGAGCTAGCGTGAGTGGCCGACCAGGGTGGATGCAGCGCCGACTCAGATGCAGCAATGTGGCCTTCTTCGCTGAAGATTGACCGGTGAAGATGGAAATTGATTTGTTGCCGACAAAGCCTAGTGGAGGACGCGGCTTCGGTCTTCAATGCAGCTGGTCTCTCGATCTTCAAGCAGCGGTAATGGAAAGCAGAAAAGAGGTTATCGCACGAAGGAAATGAGAAGGGAGAGAGAGGATGGAGGTGGACGGTGGGTGAGAGAATGCAAGGAGATAGAGATAAAAAGGGATGGAGGGTCCCTTGGGCTTGATTTTTCCACAAATATCTCGAAGACTTGGTCTTGGCCATGTATAATCCCTTGGCCTCTAATGAGCCACACCAACACTTCTTACAACACCTCAAATGGTGCATTTTGGCTAGGCATGAGGGGGATCACGAAATTGGCATCATCTCCTCTCAATTGGACGCTTGAAAAAATCTCAATTCATCCTGATTTGGCTTCTATAATTTCAATTGGTCATCCATCGATCACCCCGGCATTTTTCCTCATCTTTGAACCCATATTCCATCTCAATTTTGCATCCAAAAACCATCTCCGGTATTTTCTGCGCTAAAACAATCCGGCGACGACTTTTTCCCAAAAAGTGTCAGATGTCTGAAAAATCTTCTGAGACTGAGTCGATACTCCTAGAATTTATTGTGACCTGGCCTAAACTTCAATTTCTGAAATCTGACTCGAATCGACGGTTAATTTCCATTCGATGCGTTTTTAGCGTGACCTAGGCTACCGGGTAACTTTTAGATATTTTTAAGTGCAAATGACTCGTGGTCGATTTTCTTCGAGCCACTATGAACCCACTCGACTCATTGGCGACTCTTGATTGTCGTGAAAATCTCGAGGATTCAAATATGGACACATGGTATAAAAACGACAGTAAAATCAAATAAGTGTTGGTCGATGAGAATTTTCCAATTTAGTGGAGTCACCCACGACCGGCCACACATCTCAGTCGACCAGACCTATCTCTGGTCTTAAATCGATTTTTAACTGTGCCGCAATGGCCTCTAAAGATGATCACGATCAAGAAATCGATTCCTGGTTGAATCAATATATCACCTACAAGATTGATTATCTTTATTGGAATCAATATAGATTCGTCAAATCTTTTCGGATTGCAAGTAAATATAGAAATAATCTACTTATGGAAACCAATATCCTGATTGTATGGGCGAACAGGATTAACGGGCATTCATCACAATTTTCAAAAGGCTCGAGATCTCCTTGATTGATTTTGTCCAACAGGTTTATTAGAAGAATTCCTTTGGAAAGTGCCAACGGTTGAGAAGGCATGAAGGAGTATTCAAGGTAGACTCTCTAGTTGTTCAATGGAGCGCCCGAAAGAAAAATTTCAAAGTCTGAAACTTTCCATTTCCTTTTTACTCCAAACACTAAGCTCAAAGTTGTATACAAAAGAGAGAGACTCATGGTAAGACTTCGTGAGAGAGCGATAGGGACTGTTCACTGTGAAATCGAGATCACAAGATTGTAAATTCTTTTTTGATTCTTAGTGGAATCCAGTCAGAAAGCTGTCAGCGTGGAGAGTGGACATAGACTTGATCTAAGCCGAATCACTATAAATTCTTCTCTTTCCTGAACTCCTTTATTTTGTTCACAGTTCTATTTAACTGCTAAAGTCTGAACTCACTCGAGTCTGTTGTTTTTTAGACTCAGTTTCAAAAGTAAAATATTTCTACCATTCTTTGCAAAAAATTATCTTCACACCTATTCACTCCCCTCTAGGTATTCATACTAGCACTTACACTATACACAAGGATAGTAAGCTAAATAGAGAGCCAAATTTGATGAGATCACCCAGCTAAAGCTTTCATGTACATTATCAAGTGATCAAACTTGAGATGAAATACATAAAACTAGATATTAGACAGAGGGTAGGTGAAAAACCATTGTTGAGGACAACCTCCAGAAGAAAACCCCTATCCTTGAATGGTTTCCTTTTCTTTTTCTCCATCTTCTCTCATTATAGTCTCAAGGTTCTAGTCACTTAGGCAAAGAAATGAAAAATATCGGTAAAACTTCATGGTAATAGGCATATGGTTATAAATATCTATAGACAAACCCCATTAATAGAAGTTCTGAATCGGCCAAATGAGAAATGGTTATTTCAGCTCAAATAATTGATGAGTTGGGTAAAACCAAAAGCACAAGTTTTTAATTAAAGGATTGCAATGGTCACATAAACCAATTTTGAGCCCTGGTATACATACTCAAAATCCTATTATGCATACAAAGAGATCCAAATTTCACATTTGGTACACATATCAACAATGATTTATCCCCTAGTTCATAGTTTTCCCACTAAGGTAGCATGTTTAAGAACATTTACAAATGGAAAAAGTAGATATAGCATTAATGTGAAGAATTTACAATGAAAGAGCAATAAACAAGACATTCAAGTAAGAACTTCTATACACGAACAAGATTTTATTACATTTCAGCTTTCTAATTCTTTTGCTAATGCTTGCATTCCATCTGTTTACACTCCTTTGCAAGTGTCCTTCCCAAATATTCGGTGTCCCCAAATCCTCCAAACTATGGTAATTCTCTGACTCTCTGCGTTGTTTCTCTGAGACAATAAAGAGGGTAAGACATCTTACTGACCCGCCAAGATATATCTAGGTAATAATTTATTAAAGTTGTTGGATTGTGCAATTAGATTCTTAGTTTGAAACTTAACCGCAAACAAAGCATTAAAAACATGTAAGACATGAAGAATGAATTAAGAATCAAGAACAAGAAGTCATATCAACTTTTAAACTAAAAGATGCATACTCTACTCACTTGGACATCTTCCCCCAATTGAGACGCAACACAGCTGCCGCATAGGACTTCAAGCCTCGTAACGGTTTTTCATTATGCTTAATATTTATAGCATGTTAGAAACTATTATACCATGGCATGTATAACTGCTACAAGCACTAGCATATATAAAGTAGCACACCACATATCCATGTTAAGAAAACTAGATTGGTAAGATAACATTCATTATGTATTATGTAAAATCAAACTCTCTTCCAAGCAAAACATAGTCCATGAAATGGATGACGGTTAATAAATTTGTAGAACTTTCAAAGAAAGAAATACAGCAACATCAACCAAATTCGCAGCCATCGTACTCATGACCAAATAACAACAACTCAATGACATAACTGAACTTTTCTACCCACAAGCATAATTAAAGCACACACAAATTCCATCATCTAGGAGTCACCGAAACCACAACCATTTTAATTTGACTAAACTGAACATATTTTTGATTCAATATCCAAAATAAACTATAAGTTTGATGAAAATGAGCATGTCATGATTGTTTCTATTGACCCCATCCGCTTGGAGTGTAGATCCTCACAATAAGCTCGACCTTTGTAAATACTATGCTGAAATTTGTCATTGACATTTGAAGCATTTTCAATCATCAATGACAACATCAATAGAAGGTGACAATTTCCTATCCCACATGAGATGCAATTAAGCACATCAATTAGATTCAAGTCCTGAAGTGTATATATCTATTGAATCTATCATTAATTTATGACATGGGAAACAAACAGTTCATTAAGGATGTGCATCTCTTCTCATTTGCTGACCTATTTAACAAACGGGCCATGTTCAATGATCTAATAAGATTCGTTGAGCTTATCCTGCTCAGATTAACCTACCTAACAGTCCACACCAACTTGACATTACCAACTATGACCAGTCAACATGGATTGCCATCTCTATTAGCAGCTAAATGTTCATTCAACGAGCTTGCTGTTTGCATTACATCATGTAGCTTTTGACCAATTCAGAATATTTCTCAAGAGAGATTAGAGAAGAACACATTTTGATGATGAAGGATTATTGCAAAAGGAATTTCTTGTTGAGAAGTAATGAAGGTAACATTACAGCAATAGCATGGAAAACTTTCTTCTACATCATGCAGTGAAATTGTACCATCTTCAAGTCCCAAGATAGCAACCTTGCTAGCAAGACCTTGGCATAATGGTGTTATACGTTTTCCTAGAGTAGATTAGAATAATTAAGAAGCCAGTATTGACGACACACAATGAATGTGCAAAGAAGAGTGGGTTCATGAAAAACAACCAAAAAAACAATGCAAAGAGAGAGAGAGAGAGAGAGAGAGAGAGAGAGAGAGAGAGAGAGAGAGAGAGAGAGAGAGAGAGAGAGAGAGAGAGTAATTTCTTCACAATAAATTTAATAGAAGAAGAGGGCAGATAGAGAATGCACAGTGATTAGGAAATGTAATCAAAATATGTGAATAGAGGTAAAGCATCATAATTGTCACACCCTGAATCCCAGGCACGCACACATCCATTGGCGGTCAACTAAAATGCAACGTTCCTAGGACGCGTTGCCGACCCATTCGTTTTATGCACATACGGAAGCGAATTTAAACAAATACCCTGACAACCATCAAACACTGGGATGGTAAAATCATATGGCAACACCTTTTCACCAAACACACTTTATAAACATATCAGGTTCAACCTATAGGTTTATATATAGGAGTCTAGATCCAAAAAGAAGCTACCAACCCAACTCTACCTCGAACCCTACCTACTCAGGATCCAGGTCTACCACAACACCATATGGGATGTCGATGTCTAAAGATCAGCTACCTCTACTCTGAACCCTTTAGCCTCGGGCCCCGAGTTCACCGTGATATCGTCCAGTATATTGATATCCATGGGGCCAATTACCTTCTCATACTCAGTTTCGATGGAGGACCCGTCAAAACCCTCCAAAAGACCCTCCCGAACCTCGTTGGGCTTGTTAAGGAACCATGCTTTGAAGCGATGAGGTACCAAGTGAGGTAGGCCCTCATCAACCCAAATAGTGGTCACCACAAGCTCATGGGTCCAGGTGGTCCTGTGGATGGGGAGAAGGGTAGACCTGGTCTCTACCTCCCGTGGACACCCAAAACAGACGTGGCAGACCTCCATCTAAGAACCTGGAAAAGGATTAACCACGACGAGGTGAGATAAATCTCAGCGAATCTACACCCTAAACCTCAATTAGGATGAGAATTCACTTAGAGGTAGCCTAAACAGACATCACACACAAACCTACCTAGCCTCAGCACCTTCCTATACATTAGCTCATCACATATAACATATGCATACAACAAACGTAATCAATAACTGGAACACCTCATTTTCATATATCAATCAATCACATGGGTTCCAATTATAAGGTAAAATCGTTATGATACGTCCCATTCCGTACCACACAATTTAGCCCCATAATCAGGCGTAACTATCTCAATCACTTAGGTGTGTCCTAGTTATTTATAACCCCATGGCCACGGTCAACTCAATAGTTGGTGGTCATCCAGCATAACCAAGCGTTGTCCCACTCCATCAGGCATGACAACATCTACAACTAGACGATAATTCATAAAGGAGCATCGGCGCAGCCTCCACTACAACTGGCATCCGTTGACAATGGGCATCCGAACTTAATTAGACATCGTCCTGCGTGAACGCATTAGGACGGGTTCTGATAGTAACCACATTCACATCCATACTCAGCTAAGAATATCGTGCTTTGCACTCAAATGCCTCAATTTCAAATAATGGACTTGGCCAATTTTCTTCATATTAAAAATTCCCAGTAAAATAATTGTGCGTGGCCATAAATTCAATTTGAACCAATAAATACAGTACTCTCCCAATTTATAAATCCACAATTTTATATAGTACATTAAATATTTTTTTGTGTCAAAAATCGACACTCGGTATTTTTTTAATTAAATACCTATAAAATCAAATTTTTGCAATAATAAATCACAACAATCATCAAGCACTTAATTGCATAAATAAACAATCAATTTCATATATAAATGCAACCACGACGATTAGTGTAAAATTCTAATAAATGGATATCCCGTTACAATTTGTCCTAATTATAATTAAATAAATAAATTGCAAATTATTTAAAATAATCCACTTGATTAATCTAATTAAGCTAACCGAATTAACCTAATTGAGCTGACTAAACTAATGTAACTAGGCTAATTACCTCAACCTAACTAAGCTAACTAATTAAACTAACTAACCACCTAACTAAGCTAGTCTAGGTAACTAACTATTCTAACTAACTTAGTTACACTAACTAAACTAACCACTAATCATTAACTAACACTAATCCACATACTAAGTGCAATTAACTTCCTAATCCAATATTAGGGCGTTAACTCACCCGATTAGCAAGGTGATAGGTTCACGGCGACGGCAGCGCGAAGTCGACCAAGACCCGAGCCTACTGCGTCACCAACATAAGGCTGCATGAGGCTGAAAAACAACCCACAAGCTCACGGCTTAGGCTGGTAAACCGGTTCTGGAAGAGCTGGATCGAGGGAGTTGGACGGCTGGTCGATGTGGCTGAATGTGGGGGACGGCGTGGGGACGAGCGGGGCTAGCTATTGGTTGCTGGCGAGCTAGACGGCGCGAGCGGAGGATGGAGGTGGTTGAGCGTGCTCGGGGACGATGTGAGGTGGTGAGGAGGACTAGCTGGGCGATGGACAGTGAGGCTGGCTAGTTGACTAGAGCTGGAGTGGCTTTGTTTGGGCGTGTGACTGAGGGGATGGAAGATGGAGCAGTGGTAGTAAGCAAAAATGGAGGAGAAGATGAAGAAATGATGAAGAAGTAAGAAGAAGGAGACTGCAGAGAGATTTCGGCCAGGGGAGGTGCACGCATGAAGGGGAAATGGAGGGGAAAGAGGAAGGCCAAGAAGTTAAGGCTTGGGCCAATAGGGGGTCATCCAAAATATCCCATGCACTTTGAGTGTTCAAGCCTCCAGAGTCTTCAGCCACTTTGTTAAGAGACCAACCATTGGTGATTTTCCTTCCGAATCTTCACATTTCAAGTCATTTTAGTAAATGCCAATTAAGGTGCCCATCCAAATTTCCAAAATCCCTATTTGCCGATGTCACGCCCCGATCCTCGGGCACGCACACATCCTTCTACCTTGGTCGATTTTATAATGCGATATCCCAGGACAATATATCGCCGACCCTTTCTTTTATTAAGCACATGCGGAAGCAATTATAATCCCCAGACAATAAAGCGATGGGATAGAAAAGCAGGGCCATATTTTTCATATTGAAATTTATAACCACACTTTTATACAAAACACAAACCATAACACATCACAACTGATTATTCTAAAATCTATTCACATCAAAATAGAGATCTCAAAAGAAGACAGAAACTTAGATAAACTAGGCCGTACTCAAGGCCTCTCTCAGAATTGTCTTCTTCTTCCAAAAATCCTTTTCTTCAGATCTCACCTCCGAGTTCTCCTTCTCGGATTCCTCCTCCTCAGCTCTTCAGCGGGGTCCTGAAATGGTTTCCCCAAACTGGGATGAGACTACGTCTCAGCGAGTTCTACCCCACTAAGCCCGATTAGAAAACTATTATACTAAAGGCTGCCTAAACACGCATAGGGCAGAGGACTTACCTTGGCCTCTGATCCTACCTGCAAGTCAGTACAATTCACAATAAACAGCCATTCGCTTCCAACAAATCGAACTAGTCGATTACATGTCATACAATTCAATATCCCCACTGTGAGATATTTAAAAGCTAGGCCACGTGTATTCTCCAGGACGACCTTCCAAGTCTCCGAGTTCACGTGCCTCGAACCTTGGGCCCACGTGCATTCTCTCAGGCGACCTTTTCGCCAAAGTGATGCATCAAGTCACCGAGACCACGTGCCCTTTTAGATGCCCGGGCCCACGTGCATTCTCTTAGGTGCATCTCACCAAAGCGATGCATCAATTCGCCGAGACCACGTGCCCTTTTAGATGCCATTCCGGAATGCTGGACCCACGTGCATTCTCTAAGGTGCATCTCACCAAAGCGATGCATCAATTCGCCGAGACCACGTGTCCTTTTAGATGCCAAATCCTGTCACCGAGCCACGTGCATTCTCTCAGGCGACCTTTTCGCCAAGGTGACATATTCAACCACTGAACTCACGTGCATTTTCCCAGGTGACACTCCAATTCACCGAGCCACGTGTCCTCTTTGCAGTGATTACCAATTCACTTTCAATATCGACAACCAATGCCCAACGATTCTCAATCAAATAATTAAATCAACTCCACAAAGCATTATAAATACTGAATAACATACTTGGCCATTTACCAATCAACAATTCAATCGCAATCAATTCCAATCAATTTAGGGTAAATCCCTAAAATATCACAATTTATTCAATTCCAAACAACGTAGAGCTCAAATAAATAAACGAACTACGCCACGACGATCGGCACGAGATTTCGGTCGTCGGCCATCAAAATCTTAATTTCCGAAAAATAATTAATTAAATAATTAATTTCGAAAATTAAATAATTATTATTAAAAAATTCAATTTAGCTCAAAATACAGCCCGATTAAATAAACGGACTTCACCACGCTCATCAGCATAATTTTCCGGTTCCAGATCATCTCAGTTGAATTTTCGGAAAATAATTAATTAATTAATTAATTTCGAATATTAAATAATTAATATTAAAAATCCCATTTAGCCCAAATTAAAGCCCGATTAAATAAACGGACTTCACCACAGTCATGCTCATAATATTCCGATTCCGAACCATCTCCCTTGAATTTTCGGAAAATAAATAATTATTTAATTAAATTTCGAAATTTAATATTTAAATACTAAAAATATCCACTTAGGCCCGAAAAGCCTAATTGGAGCCCACTAAGGGTCGGGAAAATTCCCGAAGCACTTCCAATAATTAGTAGACCACGTCCACTTGCTAATTGCACAATCAATTTATCTAAATCACATCACAATTAACTAATAATTGCTAATTTATTCTAATCTAACAACCTAAACATAATTAATTAAATCTAAACCAGCTTAAAGCATAATTAGCCACTAATCATGGATTAGTGAGATTACTCACCAAATCGCGCGCAAATCGGATCAATCCGACGGCGGCGACGCGAGGAACGATTGTTCCCAAAGCACGGCTCGGGTTCGGGGCCGGGAAATGGCCCAAAAGCGGGCCCGGAGTGCTGGAAACCCACTTCGTGGGTTTGCTGGCCGCGGCTGAACAGAGCAGCTCCGGCGGCTAGGGCGGCGGGGGAAGGTCGGCGGAGGGCGAGGGGGACGAGGGGGAGGTCCGGCGGGGTTGGCGGTGGCCCACGGTGGCCGGAGGGTGGCCGGACGAAGCTGGAGCAGAAGCGAACAGCAGCTGGGCCGAGCTAGATCACGCGGTCTGGGCGCACGCGGGCGGCGGCGGGCGCGCGGGCGCGGGCGGCGGTGCGGCGGTGCGGCGAACGGCGAGCGGTTCTCGGCGAGCTGCAACTCCTGGTTCGCTCGAGCATGAAGAAAGAAGAAGAAGATAGGAACTGGTTCTGCCGTGAGGGAAGGAAGAAGAAAGAGGAGAGAGAAGAGAGAGGATGGGGTTGGACCGGTCAAAGAAAGAGAGAGGGAAAGTGAGCGGTGGGGGTCGCACGAGGGGGAGGGGAAAAAGGGGAGAGGAGAGAGAAAGAAAAAAGAAAAAGAAAGAAAAGAAAGGAGAGGGAGAGAGAGGAAAAAGGAAAAGGAAATGCATATTTCTTTTATGCAAAAATTTCCTTTTCACTTTTCCTTTTCCTTTCTATTTTCACTTGGGCTTCAAATTTTCTTCCGATAATTTCTTTATTGAAATTTCGGACTCGTCAATAAATTGACGAGCGATGAGACAGGATCCTAAAAATAAGAATTATGACGCGCTTAAAATTCGATTCCCGAAATCGAGTTCAATTTCGTGGTTAAAAATCGATCAGACGTGATTTTAGCTCAATCCAACCAATTAGGTAGCTTTTAGGGATTTTACAGCTGATACATCCCTTAACGGCTTTACCTAATAGGTTAGTTAACTCATGAGTGATCAGCTCAGAGAAAAAGGCTATATGCACGCCGACGAAATGCCCATTTCACTTTATCGAAACGGGGTCGAATTTCAGGACGTCACAACTCTTCCCCTCTTATAAAAATTTCGTCCTCGAAATTTAAACCATTACACTTTGTTCAAAAAGGTGGGGGTACAACTGTCTCATCGATTCTTCAGTCTCCCAAGTCGCTCCTTCAATGCCGTGGTGTTGCCAGACCACTTTGACCAATGGGATGGTCTTTGTACGCAGAACTTGCTCTTTACGATCGACAATCTGAACCGGGCTTTCAACGTATGACACACGGTCATCCACGTCCAATTCCTCGAAATTGAGCACGTGGGTCGGGTCAGGCTCGTACTTCCTTAACATCGACACGTGAAAGACGTCATGCATGTGCGCCAATCTTGGCGGCAACGCAAGACGATACGCTAGGTTCCCGATTCTTTCAAGAATCTCAAACGGACCTACGTACCTCGGACTCAGTTTGCCTTTCTTACCAAAGCGCGAAGTTCCCCTCATTGGTGACACTTTTAGAAAAACGTGATCACCAACTTGGAATTCCAAAGACCTCCGATGCTTATCTGCATAACTTTTCTGCCTGCTCTGCGCTGTCTTCAATCTGTCTCTGATCACTGCCACGGCATCTACTGATTGCTGAACCAACTCTGGGCCTGTTATCTTCCTTTCTCCGACTTCATCCCAACACACTGGAGTTCTGCACGCTTTGCCATACAACGCTTCAAATGGAGCCATCTTGATGCTCTGCTGATAACTGTTGTTGTAGGCGAATTCCACCAGATGAAGTTGATCCTCCCAACTTCCTTTAAAGTCTATTACACACGCTCTGAGCATGTCTTCAAGAGTCTGAATCGTCCTTTCAGACTGGCCATCCGTCTGAGGATGATAAGCCGTACTGTACTGAAGCTTTGTACCTAAAGCACTCTGCAAACTCTTCCAAAAAGCAGCAGTAAATCTCGGGTCTCTATCAGATGTTATCGTAACTGGCACTCCATGCATACGAACCACATGACGCACATACAGGTCTGCGTGTCTATCCAGGCTCAGGTCCTTTCGAACTGCAATGAAGTGAGCCGACTTTGTCAGCCTATCGACTACTACCCAAATCGAATCATTTCCCCTTTGACTCCTTGGTAGTCCAGTCACGAAGTCCATCGTGATATGCTCCCATTTCCACTCTGGGATCGCGAGAGGTTGCAGAAATCCTCCCGGCTTGCAATGCTGGGCTTTTACTTGCTGACAAGTCAAACACTTGGCCACATGCTTGGCGATGTCCACCTTCATACCTGACCACCAGTAGTGTTGACGTAAATTCTGATACATCTTAGTGCTTCCAGGATGAACGCTGTACTTGCTACGATGTGCTTCAGATAAAATCTCTTCTCTAAGCTCTACATCGTTAGGTACAACCATACGTCCACGAAACCTCAGTACCCCATCATCAGAAACTTGAAAATCAGCTTTTCTTTTGTCGGTATCCTCTTGAAGAATTTTCTGCACGTCTGGATCTGTCGGTTGAAGTTGCTTGATTCTGACCTGGACATCCGGCTCAATTCTGAGGGTGGCCATAAAACTTGAGAGATGACCTACCTCAAATTTGAATTCCGAATCTCGAGCTCTCTCGATTAAGTTCCACTCCTTAACCAAGATTTGCGCTATTGAAGACTTCCTACTCAATGCATCGGCAACCTTATTTGCCTTTCCCGGGTGATATAAAATATCACAGTCATAATCCTTCAACAATTCCATCCATCGACGCTGTCTCATGTTCAACTCCTTCTGAGAGAACAAATACTTGAGACTCTGATGGTCCGTGAAGATCTGAAACTTTTCCCCACACAAGTAGTGCCTCCAAATCTTCAGCGCAAATATAATGGCTGCGAGTTCTAAGTCATGCGTCGGGTAATTCAATTCATGAGGTCTCAACTGCCTGGAAGCGTATGCAACAACTCTGCCATGTTGCATCAGCACGCAACCCAATCCCCTGAATGACGCATCACTGTAGATCTCGAATCCTCCAGGACCAGATGGAATCGTCAGCACAGGTGCGGTAGTCAGCTTTTCCTTCAGCTCTTGGAAACTACACTCGCACTTGTCTGTCCATATAAATTTCTCATTTTTCTTTGTGAGCTTTGTCAAAGGCGACGCTATCGATGAAAACCCTTCCACAAACCGTCTGTAATAACCTGCTAACCCCAGAAAACTTCTGACCTCTGTCACTGATGACGGTCTTGGCCACTTGATCACGGCTTCTATCTTGCTCGGGTCGACGGAGATTCCTTCTCCGGAAATCACATGACCTAGGAATGCAACACGAGTCAACCAAAACTCGCATTTGCTAAACTTAGCATATAGCTGATGAGTTCTTAAGGTCTGAAGCACTAATCTCAGATGATTTTCATGCTCTTCATCACTTTTCGAATAGACCAAGATATCATCTATGAACACGATCACAAATTGATCTAGATATTCCTTGAACACTCTGTTCATCAAATCCATAAATGCAGCTGGAGCATTCGTCAATCCGAACGGCATCACTGTGAACTCGTAATGACCATACCGGGTACGAAATGCTGACTTAGGAATATCCTCCTTCCTAATTCTCAGCTGATGATATCCTGTCCTCAAATCGATCTTCGAGAATATTGACGCCCCTTGCAGTTGATCAAACAAGTCATCTATCCTCGGCAATGGATACTTATTCTTGATCGTTACCTGATTGAGTTGCCGATAGTCGATGCACAAACGCAACGAACCATCTTTCTTCTTAACAAATAGAACTGGTGCTCCCCAAGGTGATGCACTAGGACGAATAAATCCCTTATCCAGTAGCTCTTGCATTTGCACCTTCAGTTCTTTCAACTCAGATAACGCCATTCGGTACGGTGCTTTTGAGATCGGTTCTGTCCCTGGTGCTAGCTCGATTACAAATTCAATCTCTCTTTCTGGCGGTAATCCTGGCAATTCTTTTGGAAAAACATCTGGAAACTCCTGTACCACTGCAATATCTTCCATTTTCAACCCTTCAACTGTCGTATCTACGACAGTCGCTAAATAGCCTCGGCAACCCTCGTCTAACAAACGAGTTGCTTCCGGCGACGAGATTAAGGAAATCGAAGGTCCTCCTCGATTTCCGACAAACTCGAAACTCTTACCCTCTAACGGGTCAAACTGTATCGCCTTGCGATAGCAGTCCATTTTAGCTCGTTGATTGGTGAGCCAGTCCATGCCAATTATCAAATCAAAATCATACATGGCTAGGACTAACAAGTCAATTTTCCCCACTCGCTCACCAATCTCTAACTTGCAACCCGAACATCCCAAAGCAGCAATAACTTTATCTTTCAAGGGCGTAGATATGCAAATTGCCGATTCTAACAATACAGGATTCAATCCTAGCATCCTAACATATTGTTCGGCAATGAAAGAATGGGTTGCTCCCGAATCAAACAAAGCATAAGCAGGTTGGTCGTTGAGCGAGACCGTACCTGTAATCACGCCAGGCGCAGCTTCGGCCTGACCCTGGGTAATCGCGTACACAGTGCCCTGAGCTGGAGGTCTCTGCTGTCCTCCTTGCGGTGCATTCTGAGGGGCATGCCCTCCTATCTGTCTCATCAGTGGCGGCGGCGGCAACAGAGGCTGTCTTCTTTGCTTCTTTGGACAATATCTTGCTATGTGGCCCTGTTGGCCACATTCAAAACATGCACCCGTCCTAGCTGGGCATGGTCCTGCCCCATGTCTTCTCCCACAGAAGTGACACTCCTTAGTCCTAATAGGTCCTGACCTATTAAATCCACTCTTCTTGCTGGGCGGACTTTGGAATCTATTTCCAAACATCGGCCTCTTTCCTTGGTGGATGTTGTCTCTGTGCGAGTTAAACCTCGATCCAGATGAGGCTGCTTGCTCTGATATACCTCTCTCTATCATCTGAGCCCGACGGTAGACTTCACGATACTCTACCAAATCCAATGGTAACAGAGGTTGTTTCAGTTCTGTACGAAGACCATTCCTAAATCTCCGAGCTTTCTCCTCGGGGTCCTCGATCAATCTTGGGGCATACTGAGATAGTTCGGCGAACTTAACCCCATATTGATCGACCGTCATCGATCCTTGACGAAGGCGTTGGAACTCCTCCATCTTCAACTCTCAGGCAGCACTCGAAAAATACTGATCATTAAAAGCTCTGAGGAAGGTGTTCCACACCCTTGGTACTCCTTCCGGGAACACAGCATCCTTGGTGGCTTTCCACCAAATGTTGGCATTATCTTGAAGTTGATACACAGCTAGTATCACCTTTTCTTCTTCATTACACATCAAGACTGCAAATGCCTTCTCCATATCTTGTACCCACTGTGATGCAGCCTCAGGGTCTCCAGTACCCCTAAACCTTGGTGGATCTAGCCTTCGAAAGTGCCCCACTAGCTTACTTATTGATCTCTCTGCAACCACTATTCCCGGTTGACCTTCAACGTTCATTGCAGGAGGAACTATGGCAGGTGCGACTGCAGGTGCAGCGGCAGGAGCGGCCTGAGCAGGAGCGGCCTGAGCAGCGGCGGCAGCTACGGCATTAGCGGCGGCCTGAGCGGCGGCTTCAATTGTCGCAGCTTGCTGATCCATTCTGGTACCCATCGCTTCCAGAATACGCAAGATCCCATCCACTCTGGGATCATTAGGGGCTGCTACCCCGACATCTATAACAGGTGGATTCACTCCACTCGCGCTAGCCTGTGCTGGCGCTCGACCACGTCCGCCTCGGGTTCCGACACGAGTCGGAGCTCTACCCCGAATAACGGCCCTACTGGTCCTCTTTGCAGGAGTTCTCGGCTCCTGATCGCTCATGGTGTAGCTTTACTCAACTAACACCTGTTTCCAATTCCACACCGAATTAGAAACAGAGCGATCCAAACAACAAACAATTCTAGCACTCAGCTAACACAGACATGCATCGACATGAATTTAAAGGCCTTTCCTACTAACTATCCCATGGTCATCGCTCCTTATCACTCCAATCTTCAACCTCGCTCTGATACCACTTAAACCGGGATGTCACGCCCCGATCCTCGGGCACGCACACATCCTTCTACCTTGGTCGATTTTATAATGCGATATCCCAGGACAATATATCGCCGACCCTTTCTTTTATTAAGCACATGCGGAAGCAATTATAATCCCCAGACAATAAAGCGATGGGATAGAAAAGCAGGGCCATATTTTTCATATTGAAATTTATAACCACACTTTTATACAAAACACAAACCATAACACATCACAACTGATTATTCTAAAATCTATTCACATCAAAATAGAGATCTCAAAAGAAGACAGAAACTTAGATAAACTAGGCCGTACTCAAGGCCTCTCTCAGAATTGTCTTCTTCTTCCAAAAATCCTTTTCTTCAGATCTCACCTCCGAGTTCTCCTTCTCGGATTCCTCCTCCTCAGCTCTTCAGCGGGGTCCTGAAATGGTTTCCCCAAACTGGGATGAGACTACGTCTCAGCGAGTTCTACCCCACTAAGCCCGATTAGAAAACTATTATACTAAAGGCTGCCTAAACACGCATAGGGCAGAGGACTTACCTTGGCCTCTGATCCTACCTGCAAGTCAGTACAATTCACAATAAACAGCCATTCGCTTCCAACAAATCGAACTAGTCGATTACATGTCATACAATTCAATATCCCCACTGTGAGATATTTAAAAGCTAGGCCACGTGTATTCTCCAGGACGACCTTCCAAGTCTCCGAGTTCACGTGCCTCGAACCTTGGGCCCACGTGCATTCTCTCAGGCGACCTTTTCGCCAAAGTGATGCATCAAGTCACCGAGACCACGTGCCCTTTTAGATGCCCGGGCCCACGTGCATTCTCTTAGGTGCATCTCACCAAAGCGATGCATCAATTCGCCGAGACCACGTGCCCTTTTAGATGCCATTCCGGAATGCTGGACCCACGTGCATTCTCTAAGGTGCATCTCACCAAAGCGATGCATCAATTCGCCGAGACCACGTGTCCTTTTAGATGCCAAATCCTGTCACCGAGCCACGTGCATTCTCTCAGGCGACCTTTTCGCCAAGGTGACATATTCAACCACTGAACTCACGTGCATTTTCCCAGGTGACACTCCAATTCACCGAGCCACGTGTCCTCTTTGCAGTGATTACCAATTCACTTTCAATATCGACAACCAATGCCCAACGATTCTCAATCAAATAATTAAATCAACTCCACAAAGCATTATAAATACTGAATAACATACTTGGCCATTTACCAATCAACAATTCAATCGCAATCAATTCCAATCAATTTAGGGTAAATCCCTAAAATATCACAATTTATTCAATTCCAAACAACGTAGAGCTCAAATAAATAAACGAACTACGCCACGACGATCGGCACGAGATTTCGGTCGTCGGCCATCAAAATCTTAATTTCCGAAAAATAATTAATTAAATAATTAATTTCGAAAATTAAATAATTATTATTAAAAAATTCAATTTAGCTCAAAATACAGCCCGATTAAATAAACGGACTTCACCACGCTCATCAGCATAATTTTCCGGTTCCAGATCATCTCAGTTGAATTTTCGGAAAATAATTAATTAATTAATTAATTTCGAATATTAAATAATTAATATTAAAAATCCCATTTAGCCCAAATTAAAGCCCGATTAAATAAACGGACTTCACCACAGTCATGCTCATAATATTCCGATTCCGAACCATCTCCCTTGAATTTTCGGAAAATAAATAATTATTTAATTAAATTTCGAAATTTAATATTTAAATACTAAAAATATCCACTTAGGCCCGAAAAGCCTAATTGGAGCCCACTAAGGGTCGGGAAAATTCCCGAAGCACTTCCAATAATTAGTATACCACGTCCACTTGCTAATTGCACAATCAATTTATCTAAATCACATCACAATTAACTAATAATTGCTAATTTATTCTAATCTAACAACCTAAACATAATTAATTAAATCTAAACCAGCTTAAAGCATAATTAGCCACTAATCATGGATTAGTGAGATTACTCACCAAATCGCGCGCAAATCGGATCAATCCGACGGCGGCGACGTGAGGAACGATTGTTCCCAAAGCACGGCTCGGGTTCGGGGCCGGGAAATGGCCCAAAAGCGGGCCCGGAGTGCTGGAAACCCACTTCGTGGGTTTGCTGGCCGCGGCTGAACAGAGCAGCTCCGGCGGCTAGGGCAGCGGGGGAAGGTCAGCGGAGGGCGAGGGGGACGAGGGGGAGGTCCGGCGGGGTTGGCGGTGGCCCACGGTGGCCGGAGGGTGGCCGGACGAAGCTGGAGCAGAAGCGAACAGCAGCTGGGCCGAGCTAGATCACGCGGTCTGGGCGCACGCGGGCGGCGGCGGGCGCGCGGGCGCGGGCGGCGGTGCGGCGGTGCGGCGAACGGCGAGCGGTTCTCGGCGAGCTGCAACTCCTGGTTCGCTCGAGCATGAAGAAAGAAGAAGAAGATAGGAACTGGTTCTGCCGTGAGGGAAGGAAGAAGAAAGAGGAGAGAGAAGAGAGAGGATGGGGTTGGACCGGTCAAAGAAAGAGAGAGGGAAAGTGAGCGGTGGGGGTCGCACGAGGGGGAGGGGAAAAAGGGGAGAGGAGAGAGAAAGAAAAAAGAAAAAGAAAGAAAAGAAAGGAGAGGGAGAGAGAGGAAAAAGGAAAAGGAAATGCATATTTCTTTTATGCAAAAATTTCCTTTTCACTTTTCCTTTTCCTTTCTATTTTCACTTGGGCTTCAAATTTTCTTCCGATAATTTCTTTATTGAAATTTCGGACTCGTCAATAAATTGACGAGCGATGAGACAGGATCCTAAAAATAAGAATTATGACGCGCTTAAAATTCGATTCCCGAAATCGAGTTCAATTTCGTGGTTAAAAATCGATCAGACGTGATTTTAGCTCAATCCAACCAATTAGGTAGCTTTTAGGGATTTTACAGCTGATACATCCCTTAACGGCTTTACCTAATAGGTTAGTTAACTCATGAGTGATCAGCTCAGAGAAAAAGGCTATATGCACGCCGACGAAATGCCCATTTCACTTTATCGAAACGGGGTCGAATTTCAGGACGTCACAGCCGAAATTGATTTTTCTGCAGTTTTCTGGGCTCGACGGAATTGCTTCAAAAGATGAGACGAGGTCCTAAAATTAAATCGTGACATGCTCAAATGTCTAATTCCCGAAATCAAATTCAATTTTGTGGTTAAAGATCGACCGAGCGCGATTTTAGTACAATCTAACCTACCGTGTAACTTTTAGGGATTTTATCGTGTTTGACCTGTGGTCGATAATTTTCGATCCACGTTTATGCATCTCTGACTCGTTGGCGACTCTCAGTTGTTGTATAAATCGCAAGGTTTCAATTATGGGCATCAAGTATAAAATTGACAGAAAATCGAGTTAGTGCTGTTCGATGTGAATTTCATAATCATGCGGAATCACCTGCAATTCAATTACATGATTTCATTGAATTGACCTATATTTGATCACAATTTGATTATAATGGTGTTGTATTGACCCTTGCCGATTATCATGGTTGAGCAGTCGATTTTCGATCGAATTCTCAAGTCTGCCGCATTTATATTCTTTAACGGCTTCACCTAATAGACAGGATATTTTTACCACTAAGTAGATAAGAAAAGATGGAGTAAAGAACATCCTAAGTGTCAAAACTTGGCACGGGGAGACACTTAAGTGCCAAAAGGGAAGGGTTGATGATGGAGGGGGGAGGGATGACCGGGGTCACCGGCCCCCGGCCGACCGGTGGCAAGAGCCGCAAGCCCTCATCGGATCGCAACCCTCGCCCAGATCTGGCGAGGGCTGCGGGCCCTCGCCGCCCACCCCCCTCGCCGCCCGCCCACCACCGTCGAGAAGGGCCGGCGATGAAGGGGGGAGGGTCGGCCAGGGTTATTGAGCCCTGGCCAGGGGCTGGCGACGTCGGACGACCGGCGGTGAGGGCCCGCGGGCCCTTGCCTAGATTTGGGGCAAGGTTCGTGGCCCTCACCACGATCGAGTAAGGGCTTATGGCCCTCGCTGTCGGTCAGCCGGGGGTCGGCAGCCCCGGCCGACCTTTCCCCCTCTGTCGCCGACCCTTCCCGGCAACGGTGGGGAGGCGGTGGCAGCGAGGGCTCAGCCCTCAGCCGCCCCTTTTGAGCCCCCCCTTTTTTTTAAGTTTTTTAATTTTTATAATATTTTAAATAAAATTAAGTTTAAATTTAATTAAATTAATTTTTATAGTATTATTTACACATCAGACACGAAACGACGTCGTTTTTGCATTTTCTCCCTACGTCAGCGTGCAAAATGCATTTTCTCCCTACGTCAGCGTGCAAAACGACGCCGTTGGACCAAACGTGCAAAACGACGCTGTTGGACCAAACTCGCCGAAAAATTGCCACGTTAGCAATTTGGCCGGATTTTGGCCGGATTTTGGTTGGAGTGGCACTTAAGTGTTCCATTTAACTTCAAAACTGGCACTTAAGTGTACCTTTTCAAAGTTTTGGTACTTAAGTATCCCCCGTGCCAAGTTTTGGCACTTGGGGTATTCTTTAGTCGAAAAGATGTAATAAGCACATAGCGACATGTTTCTGTATATATTTTTATCAATAGATGACTAGAATATCCAATTAGAAAAGAAGATTAGTTGGTTAAACTAATATGAGGGCATTTAGGTGCCCCATCATCATTAATAAAGTTATTTGTTTGTGTATAGATCAGCTTTGTTGCCTTCTTAAGTGGCTAATTTTCTGATCAGAGTCCCATGTATTAAGTCTTTCCAGTGTGCTGCTATCCATAAGCAATAAAGCTATTTCTCGGAACACCCACTGTTAAGACATGATGCTAAGTTACCTTGATACTCCCCAATCATTCGGACGGTTAGTTTAATAATGATGTTGAGTTATAAATGATCATTAGTTCTATTGTTACTAAGAATAGTGGCAGAAGTAAATTTTATGAGGCCCTACAATGGCTATAAATAGAATGTTTAGCCAAAAGTGTCTGGCACGATAGACACAAGTTATCTTCTTAGACATTTTCTATTAATAGTAGAGCGTCTACCTTAGCCATACTTCTTTTCCTAGCCTTCTCTTCTTATTTTCTCGGTCCTTGAAACTTTTAACGACAACTTCTCCAAAACAAGCTTGTGTAAAACAGGTCATGGAATTTAAAGTTTACATGGGATTTGCACTGGCAGCGAACCTATTAACAATCATTTATTTTGTTGATAATGTTATTGTCCCATCTTATTATTAATGTTAAATGTCACTATTTCTGCACATGCATTAGGAAGAATACATTGAAGACGTGACGATTTGGAAGGGCTATAAAAAAAGGAGGAATTAATTTCATAGTCAATTCAGCCGAAGTTCCCAAAGATCTATCATCATGACAAATAATAAATATAAGAAAAGAAGCATCACAAATTCGCATGTTACATTCATGCATACTTTCTCCTGGAGATTGACAATAATTCCGAGAGAAAGAATACTACAATTAAAAAATTATTGATTCCTGGATGTACATCATTTAATTAAAAGACTCCATGATGCCCTTTATTAAGGATACAAAGTCCATTCCCGATGATGTAGACAGAATCTCATGATCTTAAACCTACCATATATTTGAGGGCTCCAAATATCTGAGATTGGAATACAGGCTACGTTCTTTATTGCCAAACTAAAACCATATATCTGGCTAGTCATGTTCCCCACAAGAATGCATTATCTACACTGGATCGAATGCGTCACTTAACAATGACACGTGGAGAGGAGCAAGTCAATTTCGGGTATGAGATCTGTCACGACCTCCTTTTTTCTGTCCGGGGAAAAAGAAGAAGGTTTAGGGGTATTTGCCTAAAGAGAAGGACCAATGGCCCTAAATTAGGAGCGAGCTCTCCCAAGCCCATACCTCGCGTGACATTGGATTTTGAATTTTAGTTCTTAACAATCTATGTAATTCTAGGAGTCGCCACTAACCTATTGGGGTCGGCTAGAAACCAATCGAGACACGGGAGTGGTGTCTCGATTCCTACGCAACCAGAGATTTCTAGGAACGGGGACTTGTTTACGCCAATGTTTCTATTAGCGCCCTTGCGGTACCACTAACTTGGAAGGTTGTTTATCTAAATGGCCACACAATCTTGATTACCAATTATAATCTTTATGAAACCACTAAGTGTCCATGCAAATGTTTTTATAGGTTTTTTTTTTAATCTCTAGACTAATCCTAACATAATTTAGAAGAGAAATTTACACTCAAATTATTAAAAAGCGGTGCGGTAAATAACATCCAAGAAATTGAAATGACTTGAAAGTAATGCGAAAAAGAAAGACCCGATACAAGTCGGGCAAATAATATTACATGGCCTTGTTATCACGCCCTGGGACAGGACCCCCGTGAGCAAAATGAAAAGTTAAATATGCATGAAATTACTCTAGATGCATGAAATCACTCTAATTAATTTTAATCTACGCAAAATAGATTATTTACAAAAATGGTTATAAAATACCAAAAAATCATTAAATTAAGAAAATGACCTTTTTAAAATTAGGAAAATTTCCTAGATGTCATTTCTATCATAATTTGATATCATCCATCATTCTTATAATTTTTTTGAAAATTTCATATTTTTTTATTATTTTTTATTTTTTATTTAAAATTAATTCCCTAAACCGATATATGACGATTTACACTAATATGGGACTGCCCAGTACATGAATATAACAAGAACCAAGCTCAAATCGACCGTTTCAAGATCGAAACTTGATTTGCGCATTTCGTCGAACACTTGGCGTGCATCAAATCATCCCAAACCAGCTTCCTCGGGCTATGTTTGCGGCTTTCAATCTCAACGCATGAACAATCTTATGTGGAACTAAAGTATCAAGATCATATTACCACATGCAGGGAGCAAGATCAGATAGAAATAATAGCTTAAAACACACAAGAACTAGGTTGAAATCGGTCTCAAATATGCAAGTCTGAACTGATTTAACAAATCTGGGTTTGAACCCAAATCAAACAAACAGGTTGCATGCCCATATTCAAGCCCCGTCACTTCTCACATGCAAGATCTAAGGGAAACATTACTTGGTCCAAGTGAAAGTAGGTAACATAAGCTTTCAAATATAAGGAGCATCACAGAGAATGACCAAACGAAAGCATCAAAACGACCTCTCTAAGAAGCACGCATGCACAACTCTTGAAGAAAAATACGGCACGTGGAAATTGGCTTATGTTACCTACTTGACTTTTGACTTTTCACTATTAAAACAGTTTTCCTAGTTTTCCGGACTGGTTTTCCTCTTGACTTTTCACTATTAAAACACGTTCAAACTCAAACAAAAATACATCTAGGATACTTAACTTACTTCCTAGTTTCATTTTCAAGTGGTTTTTGGCTGAGGAAACGAAGAACTTATCCTCAGGAGGCACGTGGAAATTGGCTTCTTCAACTGGAAAACAAGATTTGCAAAGAAAGAACTGATAACGAAGGTTTTTATTGACCTCCAAAATCAAGCTTTAGGACCTCTTTTGTTGAAAAAATTGACACCAATCCAAAATATATGTATTCTAGTTTGGGTTTGAACTCATGGTTTTCCCATTTGTCTCTCAACTTTCTCAAAAACACTCGCTTTCTCTCACTCGTGACAAAGAGCTCAACACTTAGAAAAATTTTCGGACTTTCTTGGCCCGCCAGGAGGGCACTGTTTCGGGGGGCTTTAGGAGGCCTTCCCAATCTCCATTTGGGACTTGCGACCTATGGTTGGAAATATCTTTGAGTGAAGTTTCACTCTCTAGTTGAAGGTTTTGGCTAATTTTGGACACAGGTATGTGAAAATCTCACTTTTCTCTCTCAAGGTCAGTCTGGATTTTCTAGGTTTTTTTTCTTTCTGGAGTTGCTTCTGAAGGTGTCTTTGGGGAACGATTCCGAGCTCTCCTCTCTCCCTCTCGTCTCCTCTCTCTCATCCCTTGAAATACCTTGCTTCAGTGATCTTATCCCCTGAATTAAGGGAATTTTGGTCAGCCTTTTGTCCACCTACCAAGCCTGTCAATAGGGCCACTTCACCTACTCTTTAGACTTAGCCAATTTTTTAAGTTCTGTAGCTGTTGAGTGTGTGGACTTTGCTGCGAATTTCCGATGTTGTCAGAAGCTTATCCCTAGCCAATTTTCGTCCACTTGCACTACTATATACGGTCTTCCATCACGTGCAAAGATCGGGCTGGTTGGGCAGCTGAGGAGGATATGGTGGGGCCACCAAATTGCTTACTCAGCAACTCCGGATTAAGACCAACTCGTGGACTGAGTTTTGGCTGCTGATTTGAGTGCTTTAATCCACTAATTTGGCTACTTTTTTTGATCAATTAGAAAGCTCATGTATAGTAGTTTAAGATCTTGACCATTTTTCGCAATTATCTCCATCCCATTTTGCAAGAAAGTCCCTCAAAGTTGGCCATTTTCTTGCCCGAAAATGTCCAATTCAATGTAATTTGGTCATTTTCGCCCAATTCGATTAATTAGACCTGACCCAAGTTCAATTTCAACTTAATTGGGGGCTAAGATGATGATTTAAGCGCTCGGGTGAAATTTTACAAAATTTGAGAATTGGTCCCTCAACTTTTGAAAATTGCATTTTTGCCCCAATTTGCCATTTTAATTCCAATCTGACCTCCTGAGCTTGGCTTGTCACATTTAGATCATTGGCTCCAACTTCTTTTTTAACTTTTTTTTTCTTTTTTTAATTAATTAATTAATTTTTTTTTAAGGAAAAACATCTTCCATTTTAAACACCTAGATAATCTATATGCAATAATTTGGGCAAAAAATTAGGTGTCAACAAGATCTCAACATTCAAATGCAGAGTTCGCTAGTCGAGTACACTGCCCGAACCATTCAGCCCATAGTGTAGATAATCCTAACCAAACAATTGGTTCTCTTACACATGAAAATAGTGAACATATACAGATGAAGCAAAAGCTTGGCACTATCGAACAGGTCTCAAAGCTTGCATCATTACCATGACGATAGTTACCATCATATAGAAGCCATGATTTAGCATCTTTTGGTCAATTCTATCCCACTTGATAGATAAATCGCTACATTTTACCCCACTTTTTTTTTTTATCGACAAATACCTGCCTAGCAGAAAAGACACATGGCAGGTATGGATTAAGACTTCTCCAGAAAGGGTGAAGTTGAAGAGCATCAGTTAGAAAGCCCACATGCATTGCTTCTCACACCAATGTCTGCAGCTCTAAGTATGAGAGGTCCACCCACAGTAGCAACATAAGCATAACCACCACAAACTCTTGAACAGACAGTCATTCTGAATCAGAGATTTCTTCTTCATACTCGTTCGGTATGTAGATCAAGGCCCACTTTCTTGCAGCTAAAACACAAGCCACGCCTCTACCTCCCATTGCCAAAAAAAAAAGATCAACTTGATTTCAGTCCAGTGTTCCTTGAATGTATGGCCATAACTAACATGATGTTTAGATACCTTTGTTGGGAAAAGTAAAATTACAACGCATGCATTACGCTAAAAACAGGCAGGAAGCAAACCTTAATTGCTTAAAGAGGCTACAGCCTGCATGAAACTATGAATGCTCCACAGTATCTTGCTACACTAGATGCCATGACAGTATCTATGGTCATGAACTTGTAAATAGTGGTTCTCAATCAATAACTCAAGACTGCTATGCACCTACCACGAGAGAATGATTATTCATTTTGTATTTGTCTGGTGACTATTAAATCATTTTGCACTTTGTCCTCTCAATTGATTTAAAATTTAGGGGAAAACTATTGCTTCATTTTTTTTTTACTTCTTCGACTAAAAAATATTCTTCTTTGGAGCATATTTTTGCACTTCTTCAATCTATAGGTACAAACATGAAGTGGTCTATTAAAGAGGCACAGTGTACCTATGCCAGTCACATTTGAACTTAATAGAAGGTTCTAAGTGGAAATGTAGTAAGGAGCATGGACAGGATTAATTCAATTCCAATAACCAGCCAACAAGATAAATTTGTTATCGACACTGGCAAGTTTATCAAACATTGATCACTAAGGTAAGAGTATGGGCCACAATAAGTTTCCAGACATCCAAAACTGCAAATGGACATGGCAAGAAGCCCAAAGAAAAAACCTTCATAACCATACAATTGATGGCATAGTAATGAATTGATCCTTAGCTTGATGGTATGACAGTGTCAAAATGTTCTTACCACCAACTGACAAGGGAGAACTACAGGACGGGGAATGTTGCGAGGCTTCTCATTCTCCATCTCCAGGCATAAGATATGGTCCTAGATGTGCAGTTTCATGGGATTAGTGTTTCAGAAGTGAGAATACTACAACTGAGCAAAAATATCCTAACAAAATACAAGTAAAAAGGGCACTACTAAAACATTAGGGCCATCAAAGATACATTTCTTAACCTACATCCTACATACAAGGCTCCAGATGTCAAGGCATGTTGGAACTTTTTGCAGTTACAGTAAGGTAGAAAGTAAAACATCCTTTGAAATTGCAAGCATGTAATGACGTGTATGCATCTTGCACATAGGAGGAAAAACTAAGCTGCTGCTAATCGTGCTGATGAGAAGATCGGATAAATAATAAATAGAAACAATAAAAGAACAAATGTTTTAAAACCAGACCAGTGGTTCAACCAATCAAAGTGGTAGAATCGTGCTCTTCCAGTTCGATCGAATGAACCAATTGCATGTGATGTCATCTGATAGAATACTTTGCATATATTAGATTACACACTTTTAGAACAAAAGAAGCCCAGTGCGTTGGCAGACATTGTAGCATCTTAATAGATTACACATGCTTGATGTCATCTTAATAGCATCCTGTTCAATTTTAGATTTGGCCAATATGGTCAATAAATAAATTATCCACCACGATTGTGGCAAGAAGACACTAGAGCAAATGGTTGGCACACTTGTTAGTTACAAGAGGTTGGAGAGCCAAACCCCAACCCAATTCCAACGTTACTCCTTTGAACTTTTTTACGGCCCAGAGCTGGTCCAGACTAGTTGACAGGTTTGCTGGGTATCATTTGACAGGTACACCTGGTTACCGGTTGAACAGGGTCAATACCACCAGTTCTTGATTAATACTATTTTTGCTGGGAAACCAGACTGGACTGGTCTGGTTCCCAATCCAACCAAAGCCACTTCTTAAAACTCTGACATGAACAAGAATCGACAGAAAAGCACGATATGCTACTTTTTCCCTTTTGCCATCAATGTCTTAAATAGTGAATTGACATGATTGGAATAGAACTCTAGATATCATGAGTAAGAAATCAATATGCAAGCTCTGGATCCATGAGTTACCTTCAATTGGTACAAATCCCAGTTATTTGCACACGTGGTTCCTGCAATATGCACAAATGGAAGGTCACTAGCCTGCAGGATTGTCATCCCGGCATCTCCCAAGTTTTCACCTGTGTCATTCATCTTATTTAGCAACATAATAATTTGATGTTCCTGCTTCCAACAGAACATATTAGCCATACTTGCAAATTTGGGCCACATAATATGATATACAAAGCTTTTACCTCAGATAGAGTCTAATCCACATAACAGTGACCAAGAGGGATGCACAACAAGATCCTTCCAAAGATCTTTCCTTCTTCACATTGCTTGAATCATTCATAGGTCCACTCACTACCACTATACGATTTGTTACATCTAAAAAAGACTCTTCATGTATTTGGAAGGAAATATAATCTGAAGCAAATTCGAAGTCATCCTGCAATACCATATAGAGTAATGATTGTCATGAAAAAATAGTTGGACTCTGCACATGTGGATCTCTGGATAATATTTGAAGTTTCAGATTAAAGGTATATACCCTATAGAAGGACAGTGAATTGGGAATATATTTGGTGGATGCTAAAACTAACATAAGAGGGAATTGTAGCAATAAATTCTTACAAAGTATCTTTTTCAAAATAGAAGAGAAGGCATATGGGCAGCTTCCTTGAAAATGTGATTATCAAAATGTTTCTAATCAGGAAACATGAGAATAGTATTTCCATACACAAGGATCATAAGTTAAACACAGAGCGCAAATAAAATCGCCCAACTAAAGCTTCCATGTACATTGTTAAGTAATTGTTAGAATATTTAAATAATAAATCACGCCTTCATCTATCAGCTTAAGCTTTTAGAACAATTGGCAGTGGTCTCACAAAATCTCACGTGGTATCAGAGTTAGGAGGTCCTGAGTTCGAATCTTCTAGGCCCCTATTTGTCTCCCCAATTAAATTTCCACGCTTAGTATTAGACAAAAAGACCAAACTAAGTGTGAGGGGGAGTGTTAGAATATTTAAATAATAAACCACGCCTTTATATATCAGCTTAAGCTTTTAGAACAGTTGGCAGTGGTCCCATAAAATCTCACAATAATCAAACATCAAATATGAAAAACTAGATTATTAGACAAAGGGTAAGTGAAAAACCATTGTTAAGGACAACCTCTATAAGACAACCCCTAACCCCCAAGGGTTTCCTTTTCTTTCTCTCCTTCTCTCATTATAGTCTCAAGGTTCTGGCCACTAAGACAAGGAAATGAAAAATATAGGACAACTTTATGGTAATAGGCATTTGGATAGAAATATCTACAAACCCATTAACGGAAGTCTTGAATTAGCTAAATGAGAAATGAATATTTCAGCTCAAATAATTGATGAGTCGGGTAAAACCAAAAGCACAAAATTTTAATTAAATGATTGCGATATTTACATAAAACTAATTTTGAGTCTGGGTATCATACTCAAACTCCTGTTACACTCAGAGATCTAGAATTTCACATTTGGTGCACATATTAGCAACAAGGACTAGATTTGAAGGGGGGAAAAGCTACTCAAGAGGGAGATTCGTGGCAAAACAGATTTTCCTCAGAAATCGATTTGGAAAGTGAGAATTCCAATTAGAGTCTCTTTTTGCTTGGGAAGCAACCTGGGAACAAATCCCTACTTTATAAATGAGACAAAATACTGGTTAATAGGTGTTTCCTCATCAAAAGGAGGCAGAGTCCGCACAGTATCCCCTCCTTCATTGTTCTTGGAAATAATGGTTTGGACAGTTTCCTATGCTTGTGCCATGTTATCTTGGGTTATCATAGGTTTTATTGAGCAAGAACTTTGGGCATGGCAGGGCATTCATTTACAGCACAACAAGTGGGATTAACTCAATTCCCCTGTTTCTTTTGGCTAATTTGGAAGGCGTCAAGCAAGAGAGCTTCTGATGGAGAGAAATCGTTTGTTCCATTTTATGGAAATTTGGCTTAAAGTCACACACTTTTGGTATAGTGCAGACTTGCATATGGATGTAAATGCCTTGGTTGATTAGTTGATGATTGACCCGGTATTTGAGCTCCCTTTTGGCTTTGGGAGTTGTTTTGTATATGGCTTTAGTTTTTTTGGGCTCCTTTGGTATGTGGGTTGCACCCCATAGGTGAACTATATAATCTATAAAAAGAAACTTCACACTTTTTTGAGGATTTTAAGTTATTCCAATTGCCCTTTATTCCAACACATGTTATCTCATCATATAATTTCAAGTACCAACATCAACATCTCACTTTTTTGCGAGTAATGTCACCATGACAAAAGGGTGCCGCTACTACTAAAAGTCAAGATCGAAAAAGTTCAAAAGAAACGTTGGATCCAAGAGCTACCAACACAAAACTAGAAAAGAAGCAATACTAGGGACTCAGAGTAGCATATAAAACTGATTTGAAGAGGAAACATGAGAGTATAATGCATTAGTAGGTCTCAAACACCTAATATGAATCTATTTGACATGCAACTTAGTAAAACCAATTTCAATACTAGGAGTTGACATCCTCAGCATTGGTCTGCCAAAAAAGAGGTGTTATATCAAAAATCGTGATCTAAAAATAAAAATAATAATACAAAATAATCAATTCTCACATCTAAGTACTAAACAAATGATTAATAACAGAGGCTCTCATAACCATGGTTAAGCATCACAGATTAGATCCATGTAGGCTCTATTCATTGTCATCCAAACACCCACCAATTAGTTTTCTGCTCATTTCTTTGAAGATCTGAGTTTTCATTCTCATCCTTAGCTTGTTGACCATAAACATAACACAGGAAAGAAGAGTTTTACTAACTACACTGAGTTCAATGGGTGGAATTTGGCAATATAAATAAGTCTAACATCCCCTAGGCTCTAATAGTAATATCGATGGGGTACAAAGCTTTGAATATGATTATTTGGTACAAAAATTGACTCTTGCAATTGTAAGGGGATATATGCTAAGATCGAAGTGGGCAATAAACTCTTTCCTTTTAAATTGAGAACATACCTCTACACCTGCTAATTATAATGTGAACGTAAAAACATTCTATATCAAAATCTCCACATACAGTACACTCAAAGCTCAAATTTAGATCAAGTTCAAGTTCAAACCAATGATTAATGACCTACAATTTCCATTATACACTTATAGGAGATATTGCCAACTTATTGAATTAGACTCAAATCAGATTTTACTTGATCCTTTCCAGTCACTTAATATTAATAATTCATATCATTGCATACAATATGATTGTATGAAGAATCAATATCAGGATGTTATGAAAAATATGGCTTGTCTCAAGATGTGCAGAAGAATAATTTCCTGTAGCAAATTCCTATCTCTATTCGATCACCTCCAATATTCACTAAGATGCATGAAGGAAAAAGGCTAGATGCAAAGATAATAACGCACACCCACAGATAATTGAGGACAACCAACAAAAGTTCTTTTCCAGCACCACAAACAACTTGTGATGCACACTTCATACACTATCACTGGACAAACTAGCAAACCGAGATCATAAAAACCAACCAAAAAGGCCAAGGTCCCATAGCAGCACTGGAGCTTAAAAAATTAGCCATACCACTTCATCCAGAGAATTAACACGAAACTGATAGATTGGAAAATTCCTCCTGAGGGAAAGAGTCAAGACCTAGATAAGCAAACAAAAATAGTTAAATGAAGAAAAAAGAAATGCCATCTACCACTCTGAATTAACAATATCACTTGCCATGGTCACTAACAAGGTTTGACAGCAAATCAAACTTCCTCTCGAAATATGTTAATGGCATCAGCCCACTGCTTATGCATTACATATAATGATGCCTGGATGACATGAAGTAATCTTTAATGTTCAAAGCCTGTTAAGCAACTTGATGAAGTCCATTTTTTCTGCAGACAGAAAGAGATTGATAATCTAAGGAGGCATTTGGCTGATAAAGATTCTCAAAAGTCTATTTTGATTTCAATTTGAGAATTAAAACAGACTAGAAAATGTGTTTGGTAATACTCCAAAAGCAGTTGACAAATAAAAGGAAAACTATTCTCATAATCAAAATCACAAACTGGAGATGACTTTTTTGTATTCCGATTCCAAATGCAAACATGGAGATTTGGAATAAATAAGCTTGTTTTTGGAATGTTATGTAACCTGAGCATATTCTCACAATTTTCATCCCTAATGACATTATTTTCACTAAACAAATATTTTGTCAACAAAACATCGAAAACAACTTCTATGACAATGGAAACTAAAGTTGTTCTCTAAAACTAAGCAGGCCTTAAGCAGTCGAGAACAAAAATGACGCGTGACTCATGCGACAATGTTTAAAATTTTGCAACAAATTTGCCTCACAACTTTCAACATATGAACTACATAGATTTTTAGGGACTTTTTACTGAAAGATAGATTATACTTACAGGTTGAGTAGAAATCTGAAGCATGAACAAGATAATTTAGGCTTCCAAGTATGAGGCATCATGTTGTTCAGCTGATGGCTACTCTTGAAAGTCAACTCAAGCATTAAAAATTATCAGCAGGGAAGTTCTTCCATAACGTAAAGTTTAAAGTTATTTCTAAGAAAACTGCCTTGAAATTGCTCTACCTTAACTATCCATTTCTTTGTAAGGACAATGATAATATCCTGAGTTACTTCAGGTTTTACTTTCCTTATGACCAAACAAAATTAGATACTGCCGAAACAAATATCGGTGCACATAAACAACCATAATATAATTGTAATATCAAGTACAATCACCACCACATAAACTAGAACATAATCTAGATTTCCACTCGGAACCTTCATTCACACTAGGTTTTTTCTGTAAAACGCCAACTCCTCAGTTCAAAATCATGTTCTCAATTAAGACACTCAAGCACTTCAGACACTAAATAGAAAAAAGAGAGAGATTTTTCAATTTGAAGCAATTACCATGTGAGACTGTCCCCAGCAATAAAGGTCCACCCACAGTAGACATTCGTTCTGAATCTGAGATTTCATCTTCATCCTCGTCCAAGTATGTAGACTAGGGCTAGCTTTCGTGCAACCAAAACACAAGCCACGCCCCTGCTTGCTGTAGCCAAAAATAAATAACTCAACTTGATTTCACTCCCATGTTCCTATAATATGGCCATAACTAATGTGATGTTTTGATACCTCTGTTAGGTTTGCATCACGCTAAAACATAGGTGGAAGCAATACTTGTGTACTGAAGAGGCTATTGTATGCATGTGAACCATGAATGCTCTACAGTATCTTTCTACACTAAAGACCCTGATAGTGTCTATCATCATGAACATGTATGCACTAGTTTTTAGTCAGTAACTCAAACTGCAATGAACCTACCATAAGAAGATAATTATTCTTTTTGTATATGTCTGGCCACTAAAGATTTATTTTTTTTCGCACTTTGACCTCCCAATTGATCTAAAATTTAGAAACCTAGTAGCTCAGTATTGTTCTTCATGAAATGAAAAAGATATTCTTTGGAGCATAAATTTGCACGTTCTCAACCATTGAAACAAGCATGGAATTGTCCATTAAAGAGGCACAACATACCTATGCCAGTCATATTTAAACTTAAGAGTAGGTTGCAAAAGTGGAAACTTAGTAAGGAGCATGGACAGGATAATTCCAGCTCCACCACTTAGTCAATGAAATAAATTTGTTACTAATACTAGCGAGTTTATCAAAAAATGATACAGAAAGGAAAGACTATGGGCAACAACAAGTTTCCAAAAATCCAAACTGCAAATGGACATGGTAAGAAGCTCAAGGAAAATAGTTTTCAGAGTATACAATTGATGGCATCACAATGAGTTGATCCTTAGCTCAATTGTATGGCAGTGTAAAGAAATTTTACCACTACCAAGGAGGAACTACAGTATGGGGAATGCAGCAAATCTTCTCATTCTCCATCTCTAGGTGTAAGATAGAGTCCAAGATGTGTATTTTCACTGGGTTAAGTGTTTTGGAAGTGAGAATGAGACAACCAAGCAAAAATGTTCTCACCAAATAGAAGCAAAAGTGGCACTACTAACCCATTAGGGTCATCAAATGCACATTCCATAACAAACATTCAAGTACAAGGCACCAACTGTCAACACAACTTTTGCAGTTATGTTAAGGCAGAAAGTACAACATCCTTTAAAATTGCAGCCATGAAATAGGATGTATATGCATAAAGGAGGAAAAACTAAGCTGCCACTCCTCATGCTAGTGAGGAGAGCAGATACATAATAAGAAGAACAAAAGAATAAACGTTTTTGAAACCGGACTAGTGGTTCAACCAGTTGAACCAATTGCATGTGATGTTGTCTAATAGAATACAAATTTCCTAAACAAAAGAAGCCCAGTTCACTCGGCAAAGCTGCTTAAGCACAAAAGAGAGGGTTCCTGTTCTTGATAGAATCATTCAAATTTTTAATAGACTAAGCCAATACAGTCAATAAATAAATTATCCACCACAAAATGAGCAAGAAGACACCGAAGCAGATGGTTGGCATGCCTTTTAGTTACAAGAGGTTGGAGTTCCAAACCCCAACCCAACTTCAACACCCTTCCTTAACGTTTCCGCAGTGAAACCACACTCAAAAGCAAAGCACAATATCCCAGTTTTTCCTTTTTGCCATCAAATGTCTTAAATTGGGAATTGACATGTATAGGAACAAATAGAACTCAGGAGCATCCTATATTTCTCACAAGTAAGGAATCATTATGCAAACTTTATATCCACAAGTTACCTTCAATTGGTCCAATTCCTAGTTAATTGCACAAGAGTTTCCTGAAATATGCATAAATGGAATGTCACTAGTATGCAAGATCGTCATCCAGGCATCTCTCAAGTTTTCACAAGCATCATTCATCTTATTTAGCAGCATAACAATTTGAAGTTCCTGTTTCCAACGTAATATATTAGCCACATCTACAAATAAGGGATTTAACATATGATATACCTAGCTTTTACCTTTCATAGAGCCAAATTCACATGATAGTAACCAGGAGGGATGCACAACAAGATCGATTCCAAAGGCCTTCCCTACTTCACATTGCTTGAATCATTCATAAATCACCTCACCACTGTTATATTGTTTGTAACATCTAACAAAGACTATTTGGAAGGAGATATAATATGTAAACCCAATTTCATGAGTTTGATTGGATGAAGCAAATTTAGAGCCATCCTGTATTTGTACTATGCACATGTAAATCTCTAGAGAAAATTGTAGTTTCAGATTAAAGGTATATACCTCATAGAAGGATAGTGAAAAGGGAATGTATCTAGTGAATGCTGAAACAAACATATGAGGGAATTGTGACAATAAATTCATATCAAGATTTGTTTTTAAATAGTAAAAAAAAAGGCATCTTGATAGCTTCCTTGAAACTGTAATGATTAAATCATTCCCTGATCTAAACATGCGGCACTGTTTTTCCATACACAATGATCATAAGCTAAACAGAAAGCCCAATCCAACAAGATCACCCAACTTAAGTTCCAATTACATTGTCAAGTAATCAACCTAAGACCAACTACGAAACACTAGAATATTAAGAAGAGGGTAAGTGAAAATCATTGTTGACTACAAAACCCAGAAGACAACACCCCACCCCCAAAGGTTTCCCTATCTTGTTCTCCTTCTCACATTATGGTCTCATAGTTTTGGCTACTCAGGCGAGGAAATGAAAAATATTCGTACAATTTTTTGGTAATAGGAAAATGGATAGAAAGATCAACAAACTCAAATAATTAATGAGTTGGATAACACCAAAAAGCAAAGACTGGCAATGTTCACACAGTCCAATTTTGAATCCAAGCAATCATACTCAAACTCCCGTTATGCATACAATGAGATCAAGAATTCCACATTCGGTACACACATCGGCAATGAGGACCAAACTTGAAAGGGGGAAAAATGAATCACTTCAAACAGTAGATACTAGCAACGTTTTGTCCCATAATTCATATTTCTCCCACAGAGGTGGCATGGGTAAGAACACTTATGCATGGCAAACTAGATATAGCATTAATGAGAAGAATCTACAATGAAAGAGCAATAAACGACACATTCAGATACGAACTTCTATGCAAGAACAAGATTCTATTGCATCTCACATTTCTAATTCTTTTGTTAATACCTCTGTTCCATCTGTTGAAATTCCTCTGCAAGTGTCCTTCACAAATATTCACCGTCCCCAAACCTCCAAGTTGCAGTAATTCTCTGGCACAATAATGCGTGTAAGACGTCTTGCTGACCTAACCTGACATAATAAATAAAAGCAAAAAGTGCAAGAAATTAAACTTTATCTTAAAAAAAGTGAGACCTTACAATCCAACGAGAAACAACAATCAACCCATCTATTTTAACCCTCGTTACCATCTGGATAATTGAAATAATGTTGGACCAACAAAAACCAGGGTTGACGACCAGCAAACCACCCTAACTTGAGTCAATCTTGTCTAGTTGAAGTGTTGAAGTGCTCAAAGTATTTATGAGGACTGTAGCAAGATGATTTGAAATGAAGAACTAACCTACAAACCAGGAGTCATTTACCATTGCACATCATCAGTTTAGCAACTACTGTGGACACGCTGCTAGAACGCATGAAAACAATACTAGGCTTGACAGCATATCATTATGACATTTAAAGCATGACCAAGTTCCATTACACCATGGTATTAGAATTCTCTCGCCCACAAATGTATCGCACGACCCAGTGAAGGCCTACTAAAATAGCTGCTAGAGTACATGAAAGCAAATACCAAGCTGACCATATTTCGCAGTATCCAAGGAATACTAAGCTAACCAACCTTCCCGCTTCGAAGAAATTGCAAGGAGAGACTGTCCACAGCCTCTGCCTATTGACATTGCCTTCGAGTCCTTCTTGACCATTGCTGGCTAATTCTTCTTAGGATTCCACTCTATCGTCTTCACCTGCCAATCAGAAATCAAGTAAACTTCAGAAAATCAACTTGGAACAATCAAGTCAACTGCCCATTAGGTCATAAAAGAACACTAGGAGCCGAACCTGAGAAGCCAATGATTTATCGAACCGAAGCTGAAACAAGAGGACGACACATTGTGGTCCTTCGTTGGTCTCCATAGCTAAAGCTCCGTGAGCAATCGAAAACACAACATTAGCACTAGAACAAATCGCAAGGATGCGAGCTAAAAGAGGGCTTGTGAAGGATAGAGCTCAAACCTAGAGGAACACTCGAGCCAGTTGAAGAGTAAGAGATGAGGAAAGTCCACTTGAATCCTAGAGTAACATGTGGGAGAGAAAATAAGGAAGATAGAGAGACTTGATCACAGGAGTGGAGGCGGACATTTTCACCTCTACAAAGCTTCTGTTAAACATAAGCAGGGCAATGTGGGATGACAACATGTAAACAACCTTTTATTATTCCAAGTATGCATTGAGCTCCTAATCCTTCTATGATTTCGATTTATTGTAGAAGTGCCTTGTGAAAGCTCTCTCAGATATTTCAGCATTTTCATCAACCAGTGAAAAAAAAACTGAATCCTGCCAGTGAGTCAGATGAAATCAATCCAACAACTAACATCAACGAACTAGTAATAATACTCCGAAGTTTACAAATCTCTATTTGTCAAACTTAATATTCCTTTTGAGCTCTTTGGATCCACCTAATGGGGCATCTAACATCATCACCCACAGAAGCTTTGATCAAATTAACATAGTGAATTCAACTCAAGTTGCTTGCTTTTGTGGGACATAGTATGATTCTTTTCCTTATCATTACATGATATTCATGCATTAGAATTAATGCAAGGCAATTTTCAAATGGCGTATAGGATATCGAAAAGTTTCCTCAGGAAACTTATACATATGCCTCCTGTCTTTTACTTTTCAGCAAGTAAATGAACTAACAAGAGCTTATGCACAATATAAGGAATTTATTTTACAGTACAGACGATTATGTCAAAGGACATTGTAGTAATGTCTTGCTTAGCTCAAAAGTTCAAGTATATGACAGATGGCTTTACCAACTCTACAAACATCAAGATGCATTCTCTGGAATAATCTATTATTAGCCTTGGAGTAGGTATATTCTGGATTCAAACCAAATGAACAAGGATCCATAGTCAATAAAATTCTAATTGCAATTTTCTAGATCGATCCAAATAGTTCACAATGCTTTGTTTATTAATTCACTCACAGCCACACCACTAGAAGAAGAGCTTGCTCTTGCATTTAGCATTTCTAAATTGATACGGTTACTTTAATCAGCCAATGCAAACAGTTCTGTGAAATAAAATGTGTGGAACTCAATGGTTGATGCCAAGGGATGCCTTGTCAACATGCTCCATTTGCGCCATAAATTAACTCTTAAGCATAACTTAGAAACATGCAATCATGAGCTACATGGTAAGGGCAAAGCAAGCTAAAACCTCAATTAGGAGGACCGCCATATAGGGTCCTTCATTTTTCATTTCTCGACCTACATAATGACCTTTGGCATGCTATCAGATACCTGTATTTATGCACTACTTCCAGCATTCCCAGAATCAATCAAACATTGAGAATCTTTATTTTCTGCATAGGATGAAGGATCTTACCTAAAAACTAATGACAAATGATGCACTTAGAAAGCCTTTTCCATCTATATCCCTTACTGGCGTGATAAGCAAAATCTTGTTGCCAAAGCACCCGAAATTTCCATGGATATCTCCCCTCAATTCCTTGAATTCAAGTAAGGAGACAATGATGACATTGTCAGCTAGGAAATAATATTGAGAAGATCATAAATCTTGAAAGATATTGGGAGCAGAAAATACAAATGAAAATTGGATAGTACATCTCAAAAGAACAAAAGTAACTTACCTGCTCTATGTACCTTTGACAGTAAATGGGGATTACTTCCATTATATTGACTCATCCAAGTCATCTGTATTGTCTGATACATATCATATCATTTTGCTATTTGTAATCTCATCTGATCGATAAATCTAAGTTCCAGATAATTCTGGAATTGTTTTGAGTGACTCACATCCGATGATATGCAGTTCTTGCAATTTTAACCTATCAAGGCCTTGAATATCGACCAAGCTTACGCATACACTAGCTTGTAATTTCTTCAGCCTCCCGGATTTTGGAAGGTCTAGCCTTTCCATTGAAGTGCACCCACAGATATCTAGCCTTTCCAAATACTCTGACCTATCAAGGCCTTCAATTTCGGCTAAGTTTTCACAATATGTAGCTCCTAATATCTTCAGCCTCCCGGATTTTGGAAGGTCTAGCCTTTCAAGTGAATCGCAACCGTTGATATCTAGCAAGTCCAAGTACTCCAACCTATCAAGGCCTTGAATTTCGGCTAATTCTTCGTAGCTTACAACACTCAATTCCTTCAGACCCTCGAGTTTTGGAAGGTCCACCTGTTTGATTGAATCGCAAAATGTGATATCCAAGCTTTCCAAATATATCAATTTGTCAAGACCTCGAATTTCAAGTAGATTGTCGCATTCGTAGACCACTAATGTCCTTAGATGGACAAACTGTGAAACGTCTAGCATTTCGATAGATCCATAGCTATTGACTTCCAAGGATTCGAACTTGAAGGGTGTGTTTAGGGATTGTGGTGATTCCATTTCTTCAATGTCCATCGGTTGGGAGCATTCTGAACTCTTTAATTGCGTTGATGGAAGCTCTTGGATGCAGTGGATAAATTCACAACGCTCAACTCGTACAACCTTGAGATGGGCTAGGTGGGAAAGTGAAGGCAATTTACGACTTTGACAGGTGACGCCCAAATCTGTTAAGCTGGAAGGAAGGTCCGGCAGTGATTGGAGCTTGTTGCAGTATCTAAAATCAAGGTGTCGTAGGGAAGAAAGATTAGCCATGCTTTCTACTAGTATCCCTTTCAGATTCATGCACCAGTCAGCACGTAACTCTCGGAGCTTTCTCAGACTCCCAATACCATTGGGTAATTCTTCTATACCACTTTCAGAAATATCTAGAATCTCTAGATTCTCCAAAGACCCTATGCTATTTGGTAATGTAAAAAGGGATGTAGTACCGGATAGATCGAGTTGCTGCAGTGCTTTTAATTTACCTATTTCTGCTGGAAGCTCCCTGAGGTAGAAACAACGAACGGGGCGTTCGGCGCCCAACCTGAGACGAAGCGCGCGGGGCCAGCCCAGCTCCAATCGAAGGAGGCCCTCCATTTTTTCAATGGAAGCGTCAATTCGCTTCAGTCTCTCACACCCAGTGAGGATGAGAACCTCTAACTTTTCAAAAGCTGAGAGGAAGTCAGTATTTTCCAAGGATTGACAATACGAAAGGTCTAGATATTTAAGCTTCTCTGCCATCTAAAAAAAAACCAATAATGATTGTCGATGGGTAAGTGTAGAGTCATTATGATTCAAACGAAAGCATAAAAGGAGAGGAAAAAAAAGACTTTAATTCTTACCTTGAAAAAACTCCATCCTCCCCATTTCTCATTTATCTTACTTCCTTGCAATTCGAGTACAGCTAATTCCTTTACATCAAAATTGTTTACTTCAAAACTTGCGGGACAATTTCGCCATTGAAGCCATTTTAACCCCTTCATTAAGTCCTTAAAATCTCCACTGAGATGCGCATTTATCATGTGAAGAGATCTTAGATTTGTCAAATTCTCAAATTGTTTTTCTGTGTAAATGTCACCATCTCCCTCATCCTTTTTTAGACGTGATATAAGCAAAAATATTTCTTCTGCTGCACTGCCTTCACTCAGATTAATCGCCTCAATCTTGTCCGTTCCCTATAAGCAAGAATCAATGTTTATTAGTACTATATCCAACTAAAGTCATCGAATGTCATTTGTTCATATTGCTATTGACGTGCATTAATGTATCCAGAAGACTAGCAATGTGAGGATATAATTTTTCTTTTTACGCCAATAAACTACAATTATAAAGGCTCACAAAGTGAAGGATGTAAACTTTCATTTCGAAATTTGGCCATACGCATCCGGATCTTAAAAAAAATTATGATGTAATGGCTCGTAATAAAGTAAAAACTTTACAACTTGTAGGAACTGTAGTTTCATTATTACACTAGTTAAGACATGCATGCAAAGCATGGAATATAATCAAATTGCGAAGTGCAAAATCAAAATTTTACTTGGTCAATTTTATATTTCTATTAAGGGGACTTTTTCTATTAAGCAATGTATGGGTGAAAGGATAGATAAAAGGGAGAAAAACCTCAGAAGCAGCGAGTCGGCGAGCAAGACTTTTCACAGATTCGGTGTTATTAAGGAGACTTCTAGCAAATATATATATAGTTGAAAAAGTTAGAAATAAAACTCTCTTTTTTCTTTTTTCTTTTTTCTTTTTTAATTTCAAAACATTCACAACACTTCAAAATGGAAATAACTGTTTTGACAACTCCAAAAATCAAAATGGAAGGGGGAAGATAAAGAGGCCACGAGATCCCGGCCTAACCGTTTTTGATGAAAGAAATTAATTTCTCACCATCGATTCGGATAATTGAAATAACTCAGAAAGGCTTGTTTCGAGTAACTTTTATTCTTCATCTTTTGTTTTTTTCTCAAGAGCACGCACTTTGGCCAATTTTTTTTTCGTTGGTGATATATCCGTGAAACTTGTCGAGCGCCAAATTATACATGATTTTTTTTAAAAATATTTTTCTGGAATCTGAGTATTATTTGATCTTTTGACGGAAGAGCAAGATATTTACTTTTGATTTTTTATTAGTTGCGGCAAGCAATCTATCTCGCCCTTTGCTTCAGCTGTAGATTTTGACTGAAGGTATTTTGGGAGTACCTGTTAAGTAACCTGGCAGTAAAAAAAAAAAAAAAACCTCTATGTGGAGTGGTTTTTATTAAAGTATTGATTTAATATAATACAATAGCATGAAAATCGTGAAACACATCTCGAAAGAGAAACAAAGATTTTTAGCGAAGAGGGCCATTTATCAAATGAAAAAGTTATACGTGAAAAACAAGATTTTACTAATTAATATATCAAACAAGAGATTTAATATGTATATATATTGCAACGTACACTTAATTTCATGTGATAGGGAAAATTAGTATATGATAGAAAAACCATAAAAGGAAATTCTTTCTATGAGAGAGCAACTCCCAACTTTCTAATCACGTCAATGAAAAATTCGGGGGCAATAGTGCAGGTTCTCGGTCCTCTAGACCAAGCACTAAGTAGTGACCAACAAACCACTGGGGGTTCGCCCCAATGGCCACCCTTCCAACATGGAAGGAGGAGGTGAGGGGTTCAAATCCCCACCTCCTCAGGGGGGATGGGATAGGGACGCGTAAGTTTCGAGAGTGGGTTGCGACTCCCACGCCCTGCAAGAGGCATGGCACAAGTCTGCGAGTGAGTGTAGAGTAGGAATAGAGTAGGACTGACCAAAAAAAAAAAGTAGTGACCAACATTACTCTTAAGTGTAGAACATGGATTAAATGAGAAAAAGAAACAAAATGGTTACCTTATTTTCCTTTAGCACTTTTTGGGCTTCCTTATAGTCCCATAACCTGCTACGGCACCAAGGCTCTCGTTGGTTTTCTTCACGAACTATTTCCCTACCAAGATCTCTCAATTGGTCATGCATTCTAAGCTTATGATCATCTCCAACTTTTACCAATGACATGAATATCAATACTTCAATTCCCTCCCCAGGGTAAAAGTCACAAGCATCCCACATGTAGGATGCGATTATGTTGTCAATGCCTATGAAAAGGCAAGCGATATCCAAAAAAATTTGTTTTTGTCTATAGTCCAATGCTTCCTAACTTATTCTTAATTTTTCTTGCACTTTCTTAGGAGGGACTTTTTTAAACTTCTTTATCGTATCTGTCCACTGTCTTGACTCTTTTCCACAAAATGATGAACCAAAAACCTCAAGGGATAAGGGAAGCCCTCCAGTGATGGATACAGCTTCATGAGTGAGGTCCTCAAATTCCTTCGGAGGAGAGTCCCTTCGAAATGCATGTTTGCTAAACAGAATCGAAGATTGATTGTAATCCATTTCCTTATGGTCATAGTCGTAGTCCACCCCAACTTCTTCAAGAACCCTCTTGTTTCTGGTGGTAATAATGATCTTGCTTCCTGAAGAAAACCAATCAAGATTACCAGCCAAACTCTGCAACTGAACAACATCATCCACATCATCAAGAAGAACGAGGACCTTTTTACTTTTAAATTTGGAAGAGATGAAATTAGTCCCTGCATCCGCATTACAAACTTCATCTTTCAGCTTCAATATATCGTAGATTAACTGATTTTGTAAATAATGTACAACATTACGCTTCCACATTTCCCTTATATCAGCAATGAAGCTACGATGCTCAAATTGATTGAAGAGCCTGTTGTAGATGGCTTTAGCAAGCGTAGTCTTACCAATGCCTCCCATTCCATGGATGCCAACAAATAGGGTGTCATGAGAATTATTATCCACAAATTCCATAACCTTCTTCACATGAACATCAATTCCGACCAAATTCTTAGAAATGTCCAACTTAAACTTTTTCTTCAATTCGTTCAACACTTTTCGGACGATTGATTTCACCAACTCTACTTCAGACCTGTCAAATGTGACATGAGTTCAAATATGTAGCAACAATAATTTTATATTGTTTATCTATAGAGAACATAATAAATCTGGGGATAGATTGAAAAACTTAAAATATCATTGCTGTCATACATCTACATATAATGATATATGCTAAGTCTAAAGTGTGGTTGCTTCAAATGGGGTGCTCCATTTCAATGTTACTCCAACATAATTTATCAAGTCAGGAAAAACTTGAGGGTATCACTTATGAATCTTTAATATTATATATATATTATGGATTTGAACCAAAGTTTAAACTGGTTTTTTATTAAAGATACTAGGAATGACGTGGACGTGACTTTAAAAATTGTTTAGACCATTTGAATAAGCAAAGATCCTATAAGCCAACCCAATATGAGAGTTAGCTATCAATCAATAAACAAGTTATAACTTTTGATGCAAGATGAATTCAGGTCCCGTAACACCAATCCGAAAAGTAGTTCAGATTGTGATATTGTGAACTACTTGAATGCAATTGAAGGGATTTCTTCTTGTTAGTGCAATTCTACAGGCTCGCAAGTTTAACTTGTGTTGTGAATTTAGAATCATTCTAGATAGGTGCTCTTATCAGTTTTCATTGCCTCTAGGGATGATTACAAGTTGTACTTTGTTTTCCTTTTGAGTATCTATGTTCCATGACTTTAATGATCTAGTATTGAGTTTATAGGGAAGTAGAAGAATAATTTTTACCCAAAAAAGAACATTGCTTCAATATATGTAGATGCATGAGATAGAAATTACATGTTGAAGATAGGAAATGCTTTGAAAATTATTTAAACAGGCATATAATAAAATTAATCATTTTTTTGTCATCATCTTATATAACCAATGAAACATTTCTTTTGTAAAATAATTTTAATAATAATTAATCAACTTTATCAATGATTTAATAAATGTAACTTGGGAAGATAAAGAATTATAGCAAAGCTTGGACGCTACTGTCTTATGAGCTTTAAATAAAAATCGCCAATAAGTTGTACTATTAATCTCAAATAGATATGTAATTAGAAAAGTTTGTGACAAAGATTAATGTAATGCACCCTATAATTAGATTGGTCAATATCATTAAAGCAATAAATTTTATTCAAGTGAATGAGGTATAAGAGTAAAAAATCTTCTGATATAAGAGTAAATTCATTAAAGCAATAAAAAAAAAAATCCATCATCTTATACTATTACAAAATCTTTTGATATAAGAGTAAAAATTCGTTCAAAAAATCTTCTTATTCAAGTGAATGGGATCATAACAATAAAATTTATAATTAGATTGGTCAATATGGTTAAAGCAGAAAACTAAAAAAGAAAGAATAACTTATAGAATTCATGCACCGTAGGATCTTGCTGCGAGCAAGATCTTACAGTTTTTTATATATAAAAAAAAGAACGTAAAATGAAGCAGGTGAGAATTAGAGAAACCAACGTACCCAACGAAAAAAAAAAGAATAATTAGAACAGCCAGTAAACACCCCCACATATTAAAAGAAATTAGAGAATGTTTCGGCAAGAAATTTTACCCTTGGGCTTCGTATCCTTTCAAGGTGCTGACTTCAAGGAGTGCTTCCGTCCATTTCTCCAAGGTCAGTGCGTCGAAAGAAGACCTCCCAAGCAAACGTTTCTCACGCCTATGAAATGCCTCTCCAAAACTCCCGATTTGATGTCCCTCATCAGTTGGTTTCACTTTGTAGAATATAGGCAACACTATCTGCCCATTATTTTCCTTGCGTTCCATCATTTGAACAAGTTCATTTAGGCACCAACTACTTGTACCATAATTCTCTGAGAAAATGGGGATCAGAATCTAACTGCTCGTGATGGCTTCCATAAGCACAGGTCTGATGTCCTCGCCATAGCAGAGCTCATCATCGTCTCTGAAAGCATCAATTCCAGCATCAACAAGCCCTTTATAGAGGTGATTGGTGAAGCCATGTCGAGTGTCCGGACCTCTAAAAGTCAAGAATACCTCATAGCAGTTTCCAGTCAATGAACTAGATGCACCGTTGTTCGCTTTTGTCAGGGACAGATTGGATCCATCGGAATTAGTTTCCGTCGGTGCAACCATCGAACCAGATGCACCAGTATCAACATCTTCTACATTTCTTGCCGCACTAGTTTTCTTCTTATTGAGAAAATTGAACGCGAGCATGGTGAGAAGGATCGGTGCCACGAGCACGGCGAAAGAATGCCCAAAAATGGGAAGATGCATTTCGTCTTTGCTTTGACTTTGCCCTTGATTTTCACCTTCAAGCCTGACAGAGAAAAAAGCCAGAATGCTTCTCAGGAAACAGGAAATGTGTTCTCGTTGCCCATTCTCGTGGCTTGATTTATATAATGGAGCCAGTTGGCGACCAGAATCGCACCAATAAGTGAAGCTTTGTCAACCGCGTGCTTAGAGTCGTTGCCTTCACGTGGCTGAAATGTCGATGCGCAAGAGAATCCAAAGATAACACGCATAGAACGGTGGATCTGTTGGGAAGATGAAAAGTGGAGAGAGAATTGGGACTAGACTGCGTCGTGGATTTGCGGGAGAAAATGAAAAGTGGGGGGGAGAGAGGGAGAGAGGGAGAGAGAGAGAGATTCGTTCGTTCCACTAATTTCCAAACAAGTGCTCAGTAACAGACAAAAACATGCAAAGCGTCGGGATAATGAAGGGGGCACGCTTGGACCACTACTTGCAACATTGAACTTTCCTCTTTCTTCTGTTAATATATTTTCCATCAGCAAAGGTATTTTTTGTTAAATATATGTAAACTCTTAATCCCACTTAGGAATTTACCCCTCGTACTTTGAGCCTATTAAAAATTGTACAGTCAAACTGACAAACTTTAATTTAATAATGAAATGTTGTATTATTCAACGATAACTTATTCTAGAAATTTACGTTATTGACACAGTTGAGGATCATAAAAAATTATTAGCATGAGAGGAATTTCTTTTTTGCTCTAATTCTGTCTTGCCTTTTTGCTTTTGCTTTTACTTTATATATATCTTCATTGGTTTGATTTATCTATAATTCAATAATTCAAACCTTCCGAACTAGACATAAATTAGTAATCCATTGACCGGAACCACAAATGCATTTATGGTCGTTGCCTTAGTGTAGCGGAAGTTTCAATGCACAGTAAAGATAAATTTTAAGGAAATGTAGATGCTATAAGTAGATCAACCTTTCAGTGAAATTGCATTTTTTTGCTCTCTATCGTTTCTTCATGCATGCCCCGATAATTCTCTCTCTCTCTTCATTTTTTTTTAATTTATTTTCCATCAAAAAAGTTATTTCTTTTAATAAATCTAAGCTCTATTCCATTTAGGAATTTAACCCCTTTCACTTTGAGCTTGTTAAAAATATTATTGTCAAAATGATAAACTTCATTTCAAGACTAAAATGTTCAACTATTACTTATGCTAAAAAATTATATTATTACACGCGTCAAGTATTATAAAAAATTATCAACACTATATATATATCATTTTGTGCTCAAGCATAATGAGAAGAATTTCTTTTTTGCTTTGTTTCTGCCTTAATTTCTCCATCAAATCTCATAGGTAAATTGAAATGCCTTCTTGCTTTTGCTTTTGATTTATTAATTATATATATTTCTTTGTAGGTTTGATTTATCTAATAAACTAGTTGGCGCGCACCAATAATTCATTGACTAGGATCACTAACTATGCGTTTATGGTCATTGCCATCACGAGGTGAAAGTTTTAATGCACAGAAGAATCCAAGACGATCCCACCTAGGAGAAAGAAAACATGTGACCACGTTCCGATGCAGAAGCAATAAAAAGAAAAAGAAAACCAAAAATAAAAGACAATTGCTGTTATGTTATCCCGAGACAAGTGATCATAATGCGTAAATACATAAACGTCCCGACAATGATTGCACGGTTGAATTTTCCTTTTCTTGTGTTAATTTATCTTTCAGTAGAAAAATCATTTTTGTTGAATATAAACTCTTGATCTCAGTTAGGAATTTACCCCTCAACTTACCCCTCCGACTTTGAGCCTGTTAAGTATTATCGTATCAAACCAATAAATTTTGTTTCTCTGTTGAAATGTTGCATTATCAACAATCTCTTATCGTAAGATCTACTATATAGATAAAGTCTTCAAACGATTATACACCCAAAGAAAGTGAAGAAAACCCTAATGGCTTGATATCCCGACTCCTTAGGGGAAGTAGGTGAGGGCCCTATAGGTCCTACGATGCTTTTTGAAACAACTTTTGGTGATATGTAATTTTTTACACACATCTGCCTTTATTTTGCTAGTTATTCTCTAAATATATAATGGGACATTAACAGCCACTTGCCATACATTCGGGCAACAAACATACCGATGCATCAATCACTTATATATTTTATTATTTCTTGGACTAACCAAAGAGCCGCCGATGTTGAATAAGAATCAATCAGAGGGTAAATATTTTTATAGCCCTTACTACACTTCTTTTAAGATGGGGACTTTGAACACATTAGTGCTCAATATTTTTGCCTTTCGTCTTGTTAAATTTCTTTTCCTGATAAGACTTTTTAACTCCACTACAATTCTTTCTAGTTCCTCTATTGACCTTTGCACATTACTTCCCTCCTCGCTCCAAATCCTTGATTTTCTACTTAATGTCATCGCTTCCCTTACATTCACTATTTCCCCTTACATGCCTGCAGAACCTTAAACCCACGCCCGTGGTCATTCTCAGCGACCGACGAGCCACCCTCCTCAAAATCACCCGTTAGTTGGGTGAGAGACGGATGTGTGAGGCCTCAACTTGTCACTCCCCATGATGTCACTATTACACTTCGAATTTAATATATATATATATATATATATATATATATATATATATGCTTTTATATTCAACAAATCACTATGATATTCCTACTATGTTTGGGATTAGCCATTGAAATTACTACAACTCGTATCCCGTTACAAGAAAAGTGTAGTCAATTACTTAAGATAATGTCCACTCGAGGCCTCCCCATGGATGCGGGGAAATACTTTGGACTGTTGATAAAGATTGGGGCTCCAACTAACCTTTGAAGCGTTCTGGTCAATGGTCAAAGGGCAATTATGTCGTGTAGGGCTAAAAGAAGAGAGAGAGAGAGAAGAAGAAGAAGAAGAAGAAGAAGAAGAAGAAGAAGAAGAAGAAGAAGAAGAAGAAGAAGAAGAAGAAGAAGAAGAAGAAGATATCATCATGGATAACAAAATCAAAAGGCGAAAAAACGAAAAAAAGACCTCCATTCAACATTTGTACGTATTATTGCTAGAAAGATATTTCAAAGTAATTACAATTCGTATATAATTATATCGAGTATATATTAGGGAGCATGCGTATTATATAACAAATGTGAATAAAGCTTGCCCACAAATATTCATTTGCTAATCGAGTAAAATTTAAACGAAAGGGAGCCATCGAACATGCGAGGCGGAGTGAGGTGACTGAAAAAGCTCTTTCTGCTTAAGAGAGCATCGATCTCCAATGATTTATCCCCTCTTCTTTTTAAATTAAGTTAATCATGTCGCTTGATGCATTAGGTCAGGCCATTAAGCATTTAAACATGGTCTCTAGCTAGCTTAATGTGAAATAAGAGCTTTCGACTAGTGCTGTTATTGTGCACATAGACGCGTAAAAGTAATTACTATTTATAAAATCAACTGCCCGTACAATTATTGTGCTAACCTTACACTTACGATGCGGACATTACATCATTGCTTGACCCAAAAAAAAAATTACATCATTATACTAATTGCTGATCGATAGATATCATGTTGGGAGAATTACCAAAAAAGCCTTAAACCTATTGCAATTGTGTCAATTCAGTTATAAACTCTCTTTTTTTTTTTTTTTTGCCAATTTAGTCCTAAACCTTTTACAATTGTGCCAATTCAATCCATCCGGCCAAAATTGGCCGTTCGGCGTTGACGTGGATGCCGGCCGAGGACAGTTGATCGGCAAATGCTAATATTTCAATTTTTAAATATTTTTAAATATTTTTTCGAATCTTTTAATTTTTTTTAATTTTTGAAATTTTTTTTGTCATCTTCTTCTTCCTCTAGCCAGCGCCAGCCGGCCAAAGGCAAGGCCCCGCGAGGCTTGCCCCTGCCGGCCACTGGCGAAGGCAAGCCTCGCCCAGCAACGGCGAGGCCGCCATCACCACATCTGGCGAGGCTCGGCCTCGCCCAGCCATGGCGAGGTCGAGCCTTGCCATCCCTGGGCAAGGAGCCACACCGGCCATCGGCGAGGTCGACCCTTGCCTTGGCTGGGCGAGGCGTTCCCCTTCGTCTCCTCCGCTCCATCCACTTGCATATAAAGGCACGCGCATCGGGCTGCCGAATTTGATTGAATCGGAGTGAAAACCCTAATCGCAAACCAGTTGAGAGAGATAGAGAAAGAGAGGTAGAGAGAGTGGTCATGCTCGCGAGGGATAGAGAGAGAGAGAGAGAGTAGAGAGAGAATGTCTGTGACGGGTGACGACAGCAGCAATCAGGAGGAGGACAAGAAGCCCTCGCACAACCAAGGCAAGGGTCGACCTCGCTGGTGGCCGGCGAGGAGCCTTGCCTAGGGACAGTGAGGCTCGACCCCACCATGGCTGGGCGAGGCCGAGCCTTCGCCAAATGTGGCGACGACGGCCTCGCCGTCGTTGGGCGAGGCTCGCCTTCGCCAATGGCCGGCGAGGGCGAGCCCCGCTAGTGGCCGGCGAGGCTGACCTCACCGACCCTCGCCTCTGGCTGGCTAGCCGGCGCCGGCCAGAGGAAGAAGAAGATAGGAAAAAAAATAAGAAAATTTAAAAAAAAAAATCGAAAAAAATTTAAAAATTCAAAAAATTATTTAAAAAATCGTTCGTCGGCCGGCCGGCGTCCATGTCAGCACCAGCTGGTCAATTTTGGCCAGATGGACTTAATTGGTACAATTATAAAAGGTTTAGGGCTAAATTGGCCAAAAAAAAAAGTTTATGATTGAATCGGCATAATTGCAATAGGTTTAGGACTTTTTTAGTAATTCTAACATATCATGTCTATAAAACACCTAAATATCCTTTAATGATACTTTTTTTTTTCTAACAAGCAACTTCGAAGTTAAAAGGGGTTTTGCTGCCTTTACAAGCTGTTCGACATCAACTTGCAGTTGCAACACCTTCGGAGCTACGACACTTTCACGGTGCAACAACTTATATTGACTTTGAAGATATAGTTGATAACTCTCTGAAACTACAAAGACCAGACCTAGTCTCACCATTGCACGTGTACTTTTCTCCGCTGAAGTTATTTTCCCTAATATATCATGTGTTCGCGAACAAACGACGTGGCATGAAGACTGCGTCCCCTTGCATGTCAAACAGCAAATACATCCTGTTTCGTTATTAATCAATAAATTTGTGGGACAAAAAACTCATTAATTACTAAATTGCCATTTCTCACAAATTTAATTTTTGGTCAGACTATTTCTCACAAATTACCAAAAAAAAAAGCAATTGGCTACGTGCTGCCACCAATGTGAATGATCGAAACCCAACGCGCTTGTGCGTTATTTTAAACCAATTTCAAAAACTTGCTCCCCCGACCGAAAATTTCCATGAACGAATTTTGGAGAAAGAATTGGAAAATCAACAATAACATATATGATATAATATGATTACATGCCCTCGTTCGAAGAAATCCAGCTTTACAATGATTACTAATTCGGGAAATCGTCCTATGCTCACGCTACAATTATTTATAATAACACTATAAAATAGAAAATGTTTTTATCCTATGCTTGTTAGAATCAAATTTCGTGTCTCAACTATTTTCAATCAAGCAAACCTATTGAAAGTATTCTCACTTTAAAGGTCACCCTGTCATTAATATATTATCTCAATCTGTAATTGCAAATGCATAAAATTGTAATTCGCAGTAATTGAAATGATTGTCAAATAATTGCAAATGCATACTAGTTATGACCGGCCCAACTTATTTATCGAGGATCTTAAAATTAGTTTCTTTTCTTTACATCAAATGGTGGAAAAACAGGAAAATAATTTTTCATAATCAATGATTTATCGAAATTTAGAATTGATTGCCCTTCTGTTGAGAAGCTTCAATGTGAATTTATGGTATACCAACTTGGGCCAAAAAGACAAAAAAAAAAAAGAAGCGAATAAATACCTACTTTCTAAATTATGTTGGATCAATAAATTAATTCAGATCTATTCACTTTGAGCCCAACCGAACCCGCGGTCCAGGTCACAGGAAAGCGCGTGGAATCTTCGTCTTGCAGACGTAATCGGACAACGGCGCCAGCCGGCAGCCCAGCCCAGCTGTACTACCGTAGAATTACACGTTTCGGCATCAGGAGCCTCCACCTGGTCGTCTCTGTAATGCGACGAGCGGATCGCATGCAACGAGAGAGAGAGGGGATGGACAGTGGTGATGATGGGACCCACCTGACACAAAGGCTTGTGATTATCGCCCGCCTCTTGTCTACCTTTGAAAAGTCAACTTGCTCTTTTTTTCTTTTTTTTTAACGCGCCTTTTTTTGGGTCGGAATTTCTTGAACACGCAAGAATACTAAAGAATCTTGTTAATTATGTTAATTAACATGTTTTTAAAATATATAATGACTAATGGAAAGAGCAACAATAGAAACTGAAAATTGGGGCTGATCAATCATAACGAGCATATTCAGCGAAAAGTTATTATATGAATGCATATATAGATATATATATATATATATATATATATATATATATTAAGTTTAAATCTGAATCTAAAAATTATGGATTTGAAGTAGGTTTTACAAGAGATTTAGCGGTGCAGAAACTATTCAGTACATTTAAGAAGTTCATTGATTAATACATCATATATGATACTTATTAGTTACTTCAATAATCCTTTTTCCAAGCAGGATGGTTTGATTTCATAGCAAATTGCTTAAAATATTTGCTAAAACTGTGACATCCAGATTTTCGGGTTTAATTTGTCTGGATAAATAGGATCCTGTCTCATCGCTCGTCAATTTATTGACGGGTCCGAAATTTCAATAAAGAAATTATCGGAGGAAAAATTGAAGACCGGAAGGCATTAGAAAGGGAAATGGAAAGAGAAAAAGAAAATTTAGAATATTATTATTCTTTTTCTTTCTCTCTCTCCCTCTCTTTTCTTTTCTTTCTTTTCTCTCTTTTCTTTCTCTCTCCTCTCTCCTCTCCCCTCTCCCTCGTGCGAATTGCCCCCCCGCCCACACTCTCTCCTTTTGTCCCTTGCCGTTTTCTATTTTGCTTTCTCCTCCCCCTTTTGATTAGTCAAAGTTTCCTCACTTATCTCTTCTTCTCTCTCCTCTTTCTTCTTCCCCCCAACCCCACGTGACCGAGCCCTTCTTCTTCTCCTTTCTTCTTCATGCAACCAGCGAACAAAAGCAGGAGCTGGAGCGAAGACAGCAGCTCGCCGAAGCAGCTCGCCGTTGCTGCCGCACGCCGCCGGGCCGCCGTCCGCGCCACCCTCGCAACGCCGCGCATTCCGCCGGCCGTCCCTCGCGCCCAGGCGTCCTCCTCCGCACGATCCAGCCGCTGTCCAGCCTCTGTTCAGCCTCGTCCGGCCACCTCCGGCCACCGTGGGCCACCGTTCGGCCTCGCCAAGCCGCCACCTACCTTCCCGACCCCTTGCTGCCCCCAACCATCTCTTTTTCCCCTCTGTTTCGTAGCAAACCAGCAACCCACGAAATGGGTTTCCAGCTGGTTCGGGCTTGTTTTGGGCCGTTTCCGGGCCCCGGATCCGTGAGTCGCTTTCTCCTCCCCCTTTTGATTAGTCAAAGTTTCCTCACTTATCTCTTCTTCTCTCTCCTCTTTCTTCTTCCCCCCAACCCCACGTGACCGAGCCCTTCTTCTTCTCCTTTCTTCTTCGTGCAACCAGCGAACAAAAGCAGGAGCTGGAGCGAAGACAGCAGCTCGCCGAAGCAGCTCGCCGTTGCTGCCGCACGCCGCCGGGCCGCCGTCCGCGCCACCCTCGCAACGCCGCGCATTCCGCCGGCCGTCCCTCGCGCCCAGGCGTCCTCCTCCGCACGATCCAGCCGCTGTCCAGCCTCTGTTCAGCCTCGTCCGGCCACCTCCGGCCACCGTGGGCCACCGTTCGGCCTCGCCAAGCCGCCACCTACCTTCCCGACCCCTTGCTGCCCCCAACCATCTCTTTTTCCCCTCTGTTTCGTAGCAAACCAGCAACCCACGAAATGGGTTTCCAGCTGGTTCGGGCTCGTTTTGGGCCGTTTCCGGGCCCCGAATCCGTGAGTCGCTTTGGGAAGAATCGTTCCTCGCGTCGCCGCCATCGGATTGATCCGATTTGCGCGCGATTCGGTGAGTAATCTCACTAATCTTGGATTAGTTGGCTAATTATGCTTAAGGTTGGTTTAGATTTAATTAATTATGTTTAGGTTGTTAGATTAGAATAAATTAGTAATTATTAGTCAATTGTGATGTGATTTAGATAAATTGATTGTGTAATTAGCAAGTAGACATGGTCTACTATTTATTGGAAGTGTCTCGGGATTTTTCCCGACCCTTAGTGGGCTCCAATTAGGCTTTTCGTGCCTAAGTGGATATTTTTAGTATTTAAATATTAATTTTCGGAATTAAATTAAATAATTATTTATTTTCCGAAAATTCAAGGGAGACGGTTCGGAACCGGAATATTATGAGGATGACTGTGGTGAAGTCCGTTTATTTAATCGGGCTTTAATTTGAGCTAAACGGGATTTTTAATATTAATTATTTAATATTCGAAATTAATTAATTAATTAATTATTTTCCGAAAATTCAACTGAGATGGTCTGGAACCGGAAAATTATGCTGATGACCGTGGTGAAGTCCGTTTATGTAATCGGGCTATATTTTGAGCTAAATTGAATTTTTAATATTAATTATTTAATTTTCGAAATTAATTATTTAATTAATTATTTTTCAGAAATTAAGATGTTGATGGCCGACGATCGAAATCTCGTGCTGATCGTCGTGGCGCAGTTCGTTTATTTATTTGAGCTCTATGTTGTATGGAATTGAGTAAATTGTGATATTTTAGGGATTTACCCTAAATTGATTGGAATCGATGGAGAATGAATTATCGATTGGTGAATGGCCAAGTATGTTTATTCAGCATTTATAATGTTTTTTTGAGTTGATTTAATTATTTGATTGAGAAATCGTTGGGCATTGGTTGTCGATATTGAAAGTGAATTGGTAACCACTGCAAAGAGGACACGTGGCTCGGTGACTTGGAGTGTCACCTGGGAAAATGCACGTGAGTTCAATGGTTGGATATGTCACCTTGGTGAAAAGGTCGCCTGAGAGAATGCACGTGGCTTGGAGACTCGGTCTGTACTCCTGGAGAATGCATGTGGGCTCGGTGACAGAGGCTGGCATCTAAAAGGGCACGTGGGCTCGGCGACTTGATGCATCGCTTTGGTGAAATGCACCTGAGAGAATGCACGTGGGCCCGGGCATCTAAAAGGGCACGTGGGCTCGGTGACTTGATGCATCACTTTGGCGAAAAGGGTCGCCTGAGAGAATGCACGTGGGCCCAAGGTTCGAGGCACGTGGACTCGGAGACTTGGAAGGTCATCCTGGGGAATACACGTGGCCTAGCTTTTAAATATCCCACAGTGGGGATTGATTTGTTTGACATGTAATCGACTAGGTCAATGCTTTGATTTGATGTTGTGAATTGATTGACTGAATGGAAATGACCGTGAGTGGTCTTGTTGGAATATAATCAACTAGGTCGATTTGATCGATGCTTTGATCGGTGATATGATTGCTTGGGTGCCTATTATGAATTGTACTGACTTGCAGGTGGGATCTGAGGCCAAGGTAAGTCCTCTGCCCTGTGCGTGTTTAGGCAGCCTTTAGTATAGTAGTTTTACTAATCGGGCTTAGTGGGGTAGAACTCGCTGAGACGTAGTCTCATCCCAGTTTGGGGAAAAACATTTCAGGACCCGATAAGGAGCTGAGGAGGAGAAGTCTGGGAAGGAGATCTTGGAGGTGAAACTTGAAGGGAAGGATTTTGAAAGAAGAAGATAATACCGAGATGGGCCTTGAGTATGGCATGGATGGATTGAGATCCTACCTTCTTTTGAGATCTCTTTTTGATGTGAATAGTTATGAAGTGGTTTGTGTTTTGTATAAAAGTTTGGTTATAAATTTCAATATGAAAAATATGGCACTGCTTTTCTATCCCATTATTTTATTGTCTGGGGATTTTAATTGCTTCCGCATGTGCTTAATAACTGAAAGGGTCGACGATACTAGTCTTGGGATATTGCATATTAAAATCGACCAAGGTAGAAGGATGTGCACGTGCCCGAAGATCGAGGCGTGACACCCTGTTTAAGTGGTATCAGAGCGAAGTTGAAGATTGGAGTGATAAGGAGCGTTGACCATTGGATAGTTAGTAGGAAAAGCCTTTAAATTCATGCTGGTACATGTCTGTGTTAGCTGGATGCTAGAATTGATTGTCGTGTGAGGATCGCTCATCTTCTAATCCAGTGTGGATGTGGAAGACGGGTTTCAGTGTAAAGACTGAACCATGAGCGAGCAGGAGCTGAGAACTCCTAGTAAGAGGACAATGTCCTCTGTGACTCGGGATAAAGCACTGACAAATGTCGGTACCCGAGGTGGTTGTGGCAAAGTGTCGGCTCTGGCCAGCTCGAGTGTAAGAGTACCACTGCAGGTTGGTACTTGTGTAGCAGCGTCGAATGATCCTAAGTTTGATAGGATCGTTTTGATGCAAGTGTTCCTTGGGAACTGGATGAGCCAGTAAGCTCAGGATCAAGCCGTTGTCGTTCTCGCTATCTCTACTGCCGTTAGTGTTGCAAGCGCCTTTGTTGCTACACCTGTTGAGATCCAGAGTGGGGATATGATCTGGGATCGAGCCATCACTTCCAAGTCAAGGTACAGATCCAGTTCAGGCAGAAATGGAAATCGGTCAGGGAAAAGATCGAAGTCGAGAGCAGTTCTAGTAGACCGATGGGACAACCAGAAAGAGTGTGTGCTGTCACTTGGCAGGAGATAGAAGACTCACCTGATGAGTGCTGAAAGTATGGAAGGAATGCATGGATTAATCCTGTGTTCGAGAATGACTAGAATATGCTTTGATGGTAGTGAGCACGGCCATCAAGTGAAGGACTATCGGTTGGGGTTTAAAAAGAACACCAACACTGTTACTACCGTTGGAATGCCAGCAAGATGGCAAAAGGAACAGGAACGGAACCGACTATGCCTTATTCAATGAAAGAATATTTTGAGGTGATTTTATCAAAATAGTGCCAGAGAATGTTGGGATTGCAAGTGTGGAATTTCAGTTGTTTGTTAAGGCTATAGGAAAAGAACCATTGACTAAAGTTGTACTTTATTGGCTGTTGGTGTACAACTCTATCGTTAAGTGTGGAAAGAATTGGCTCTAGAGCATTTTGTAGTGAGGAATTGTTATAGTGGAGTAACCCAGTTTATTCCAGGGACAGGTAGAAGTGCCAAGTTTTATTGAGAGTCGAGAAGGGTTCTTGACTTCTTTAACCTCGTCACTTGAGGCAATCCGTTTGTTCGACGGAGGTTGCCTAGGTTAACAATTGTCAAAGATAAGACAGATTGAAGAATTAAAAATCGAGAACTTCTCAGTAGTCCAAGAATTATTGGAAGTGTTGCCAGAAAAGTGGTCAGACCGTTGCCAGAGAAAGAGATAGAATTATGATCGAGTTAACATCTGGAATAGAACCATTCTTTAAAAGTTCTTACCAGTTGTTGTTGTTTGAATTGATAGAATCAATGGTGTAGATGTGAGGATTGATGAATGAGGAATTCATGCATATCAGTGCATCACTTGAGGGAACATCAGTTTTGTGGAAAGAGAAATGAAGATGGTTCATTGCAATCATGCATCAACTATAGTCGACCCAATCAAGTGACAATCAAGGATAAGTGTTCACTGTCAAAGATCGACGAATTGGGCGACTTGTTATAAAGAGTGTGGATGTCTTCAAGGATCGACTTGAGGACAGGTTATTGTCAGTTGAGAACCAGGAATGAGGTTATACTGGAAACGGCATTTCGCACTTGATTTTGTCATTGTGAGAATAATGTAAAGCCATTTGATTTGAGGAACGCTCTAGCCGCTGTCATAGATTTGACAAATCGAGTGTTCAAAGAATATCTAGATCAATGGTGATCGTGCGGTGTAGCGACATTATAGGGTGTTCATTAAGTGTTGAGAATCACGAAATGCCCCTAAGAATGGTCGTGTGGTTACAGGTAAAGGAATCTTCATGGACCCAGCCAAGATCGAAGCGGTTGTTAATGGACCGAGACCGACATCAATGTCAGAGATCAGAAGTTGTGGGGATTGGACAGATTAGTACAGAAGGTTTGTGAAAGAATTTTCAGCATCGGTATCATCATGGGCTTGACCTCTTGAGAAAGAAGAGAAATTCATTGGCATAGACAAGTACGAGGATAGTTTCCAGAGCTTCAGTAAGATCAGGCTACCGTACTTGTGCTAAACTTTTCATTTGGCTCTGGAAATCATGAAATCTTTAGTGATGTGTCTTGCCAACGACTAGGTATGTATTGATACAACATGAGAAGACTGTTGTATAACCGTCCCGCCAGTTGAGACCCAACAAGTTGAACATGAAACAGTGTCGTGAATCAGAATTTTGGCAGAACTATAATGGTGTTATCTAGTATTATCATGGGAGGATGAAAGAAGTAATTTATGTGTTGAGCCGAGAGTCTTCGATTATTCATAGGCTGGCTAAAGTATAAACTTTATATAAAAAAAAAGGGTTCGAAATTTGGTTTTCAAATTTGAGGTAGGCTACCTTTTAAATTTTATAGCCACCCTCAAAATTGAACCAAATGTTTAAGTTAGAATCGGCGCCTAGTTGACAGACAGAGATGTTCAGAAGATCTTATAAGAGAATACTGGCAAGAAAGAATCTAACTTTGAAACTTCTGAGGATGGAACGTTCGGGTTCCATGAGGAATTGAGTGCACTTGACAGAGTAGCACTTAAGGAAAAGATCTTGTCAGAAGTTCACTATAGTATCACAGTTTTGACCAGATGGTGCAAGTAAATCAGAATCGGCATTAGCTAGATTAGTAAGCCGATGTGAAGATAAATACAGCTAAGCAGGTTGAAAGCGTCAGAAGTATCAGTAAGTGGAAGCTCAGTAATGCGAACCGGGAGAATTTTTACCATCACTTGAGAGTCCCAAGTGGGAATGGAAATATATCACAATGGAACATTGTGATAGGCTTGCTAAGAATTCAGGAGATTACTGATACCATTTGAGAATAGTGGTTGATCGATAGATGGAGTTAGTCCACTTTGGTACAGTACGAGTAGATCTTGTTTTGAGTATGTAACATCCAGATTTCGGGCTCTGATTTCGATTAGATAACTTGGTCATTTCATCGACACGATTACAGTGTTTTTCTCTGAGTTGGCCACTCATGAGATAACTAGACTAGCTGGGTGAGTTACTAAGGACTTTAAGGCAGATAGACTAAGAATTCGACCAGGAATCGATTTTTCGACCGTGCTTATCTTTAGAGATCATTACGGCATAGTTAAAAATCGAAGTAAGATCAGAGATAGGTTGGTTCGACTAAAATGAGTGACCAATCGTGGGTGACCCCACTAAATTGGAAAACTCTTGTCGACTGACACTAATTTGACTTTACTGTCGTTTTGGTACCCTGTGTCCGTACTTGAACCCTTGAGATTTTCACGACAATCGAGAGTCGCCAATGTGTCGAGTGGGTTCATTGTGGCTCGAAGAAAATCGTCCATGAGTCATTTGTCCTAAAAAGCTCTGAACACTATCCAGTAGCCTAGGTCACACTAAAAGCGTGTCGGAGTGAAATTAACCGCCAATCTAAGTTCGATTTTAGAAATTGAAGATCCTATATTATCACAGAGTGGGTATACCGAAGTGTGTGTGCATTAGATAATTCGCCGGCATCGAGTGTCGAGGATGAATTATATTTCGAATCTAGATTAGAAATTATAAATTTGGCAAAGTTTCAGAGGATTCTTTATTAAGCAGTGTATAGCAGAGGGTACAGAATTTCAGTGGTAAAAAGAAAGTGAAAAAGATTTCAGGCCAAAGTCATTATAGTAGCCAGTGATTACAGTTGCCAAGATCAGTGCCAGAGTTATATAAGATCTTGACCAGAGGTTCTCAATTTCAGCAGATCAGTCAGATAGTTTCTTTTTAATCAGTGCAAAGCAGAGTGTACAGGATTTCAATCGGTTGAGATGAAATCAGAAATCAGAAGATTGCAAGTCCAGAGTCAGCTCAGTGGTCAGTATTTGTAGTTGTTAGATCAGTGTCAGAGTAAAGGCTGCTCAGAACTGTCAGAAATTTCGAATCGTTGAGGTTTGAAGGTTTATTAGGGAGTCGAGAAAAAGAGATCAGATGTGGATGACATAATGTCTTATGTGAGAAGCTCAGTTCAGTTGTTGGTTTAGAAAGATCAGATTTTGTGTACAAAGATGATCTCCTTAGTCAAAGTGGTCAGACAACGCCACGAGACCGAATGATCAGCGTGGAAAAGTGAGACTCGATGAGACGGCAATACCCCACCTTTCGTTTATGGATTGGTAAAGGTTTAAATTTCGAGGACGAAATTTTTATAAGAGAGGAAGAGTTGTGACATCCAGATTTTCGGGTTTAATTTGTCTGGATAAATAGGATCCTGTCTCATCGCTCGTCAATTTATTGACGGGTCCGAAATTTCAATAAAGAAATTATCGGAGGAAAAATCGAAGACCGGAAGGCATTAGAAAGGGAAATGGAAAGAGAAAAAGAAAATTTAGAATATTATTATTCTTTTTCTTTCTCTCTCTCCCTCTCTTTTCTTTTCTTTCTTTTCTCTCTTTTCTTTCTCTCTCCTCTCTCCTCTCCCCTCTCCCTCGTGCGAATTGCCCCCCCGCCCACACTCTCTCCTTTTGTCCCTTGCCGTTTTCTATTTTGCTTTCTCCTCCCCCTTTTGATTAGTCAAAGTTTCCTCACTTATCTCTTCTTCTCTCTCCTCTTTCTTCTTCCCCCCAACCCCACGTGACCAAGCCCTTCTTCTTCTCCTTTCTTCTTCGTGCAACCAGCGAACAAAAGCAGGAGCTGGAGCGAAGACAGCAGCTCGCCGAAGCAGCTCGCCGTTGCTGCCGCACGCCGCCGGGCCGCCGTCCGCGCCACCCTCGCAACGCCGCGCATTCCGCCGGCCGTCCCTCGCGCCCAGGCGTCCTCCTCCGCACGATCCAGCCGCTGTCCAGCCTCTGTTCAGCCTCGTCCGGCCACCTCCGGCCACCGTGGGCCACCGTTCGGCCTCGCCAAGCCGCCACCTACCTTCTCGACCCCTTGCTGCCCCCAACCATCTCTTTTTCCCCTCTGTTTCGTAGCAAACCAGCAACCCACGAAATGGGTTTCCAGCTGGTTCGGGCTCGTTTTGGGCCGTTTCCGGGCCCCGGATCCGTGAGTCGCTTTGGGAAGAATCGTTCCTCGCGTCGCCGCCATCGGATTGATCCGATTTGCGCGCGATTCGGTGAGTAATCTCACTAATCTTGGATTAGTTGGCTAATTATGCTTAAGGTTGGTTTAGATTTAATTAATTATGTTTAGGTTGTTAGATTAGAATAAATTAGTAATTATTAGTCAATTGTGATGTGATTTAGATAAATTGATTGTGTAATTAGCAAGTAGACATGGTCTACTATTTATTGGAAGTGTCTCGGGATTTTTCCCGACCCTTAGTGGGCTCCAATTAGGCTTTTCGTGCCTAAGTGGATATTTTTAGTATTTAAATATTAATTTTCGGAATTAAATTAAATAATTATTTATTTTCCGAAAATTCAAGGGAGACGGTTCGGAACCGGAATATTATGAGGATGACTGTGGTGAAGTCCGTTTATTTAATCGGGCTTTAATTTGAGCTAAACGGGATTTTTAATATTAATTATTTAATATTCGAAATTAATTAATTAATTAATTATTTTCCGAAAATTCAACTGAGATGGTCTGGAACCGGAAAATTATGCTGATGACCGTGGTGAAGTCCGTTTATGTAATCGGGCTATATTTTGAGCTAAATTGAATTTTTAATATTAATTATTTAATTTTCGAAATTAATTATTTAATTAATTATTTTTCAGAAATTAAGATGTTGATGGCCGACGATCGAAATCTCGTGCTGATCGTCGTGGCGCAGTTCGTTTATTTATTTGAGCTCTATGTTGTATGGAATTGAGTAAATTGTGATATTTTAGGGATTTACCCTAAATTGATTGGAATCGATGGAGAATGAATTATCGATTGGTGAATGGCCAAGTATGTTTATTCATCATTTATAATGTTTTTTTGAGTTGATTTAATTATTTGATTGAGAAATCGTTGGGCATTGGTTGTCGATATTGAAAGTGAATTGGTAACCACTGCAAAGAGGACACGTGGCTCGGTGACTTGGAGTGTCACCTGGGAAAATGCACGTGAGTTCAGTGGTTGGATATGTCACCTTGGTGAAAAGGTCGCCTGAGAGAATGCACGTGGCTCGGAGACTCGGTCTGTACTCCTAGAGAATGCACGTGGGCTCGGTGACAGAGGCTGGCATCTAAAAGGGCACGTGGGCTCGGCGACTTGATGCATCGCTTTGGTGAAATGCACCTGAGAGAATGCATGTGGGCCCGGGCATCTAAAAGGGCACGTGGGCTCGGTGACTTGATGCATCACTTTGGCGAAAAGGGTCGCCTGAGAGAATGCACGTGGGCCCAAGGTTCGAGGCACGTGGACTCGGAGACTTGGAAGGTCATCCTGGGGAATACATGTGGCCTAGCTTTTAAATATCCCACAGTGGGGATTGATTTGTTTGACATGTAATCGACTAGGTCAATGCTTTGATTTGATGTTGTGAATTGATTGACTGAATGGAAATGACCGTGAGTGGTCTTGTTGGAATATAATCAACTAGGTCGATTTGATCGATGCTTTGATCGGTGATATGATTGCTTGGGTGCCTATTATGAATTGTACTGACTTGCAGGTGGGATCTGAGGCCAAGGTAAGTCCTCTGCCCTGTGCGTGTTTAGGCAGCCTTTAGTATAGTAGTTTTACTAATCGGGCTTAGTGGGGTAGAACTCGCTGAGACGTAGTCTCATCCCAGTTTGGGGAAAAACATTTCAGGACCCGATAAGGAGCTGAGGAGGAGAAGTCTGGGAAGGAGATCTTGGAGGTGAAACTTGAAGGGAAGGATTTTGAAAGAAGAAGATAATACCGAGATGGGCCTTGAGTATGGCATGGATGGATTGAGATCCTACCTTCTTTTGAGATCTCTTTTTGATGTGAATAGTTATGAAGTGGTTTGTGTTTTGTATAAAAGTTTGGTTATAAATTTCAATATGAAAAATATGGCCCTGCTTTTCTATCCCATTATTTTATTGTTTGGGGATTTTAATTGCTTCCGCATGTGCTTAATAACTGAAAGGGTCGGCGATACTAGTCTTGGGATATTGCATATTAAAATCGACCAAGGTAGAAGGATGTGCACGTGCCCGAGGATCGGGGCGTGACAAAAACACTCGGTGAATGAGGTTCCATATATATGAAAATGATGAGAAAGAAACACGAAAGCAATTGGAGCGTTATGGGGAGCAAAAAATCGGTGGTGTTTATTTCAATTTGCACCATTTAATATGAATAACTGAAAATATATTTAGAGGAAAGCTTTTTTGGAAAAATCTAGACATGCATGTGGTCTCGATTCACATTAAAATGGACCTTAGCTCTTCGGCTTTTGAGATTGCTTGGATTGATTTCTTTTTGATATTTTGACCTATGGGTTTGCTGCATGCCATAGGTTTTCTAATGCAGATAGCTAAACATGCAAAATAACAGCCTAGAGGAATTAAGATATTTCTTCTAATTATGCAGAGGAATAGCAACAATAAAAAAAGAATGACAATTTTTGTATTTTCAAAGGGTTGTAAAGGTATTATGACAGCCTACGTATTCATGAAAATTTTAGTTTTAAACTGGCTGAGTAATGACTCGCTTATTTAAATAATTCTAATATTAAAACGACGATATTGTTATTTATGGGTTCTGGAACCCTTTCCCCCATTTCCCTATTATTTTTCTTCAATCCATACACCCTCAGAATTGGAAAAATCTTCAAGTTTGAATCTCACCGAAATTCATTTTTTATATAAAAAAAAATGACCAAGTTATTGACTTGAATTTAGGAGAATATTATTTAAACAGAATTGAGATGAACCTTGTAGGGGTTTAAGGTGTAGATATTTTTCTTACAAGGTGGCGCTAATGCTTTGTGTGCATCTCCCAAGTCCAGCATACTAATACGTCGAAAAAAAGTCAACCATTGGAATGAGCATTGTCCTTGATTGCGTTAATTTTATGCTTTCGCGTCATTTGCTCTGTCCCCGCAAAGAATAAAACAAACGTTGATTTTGGAATTACTTGAATTGGGTATGGGAACAAAAATGCACATTTCTTGTTAGACTCTGATTATTGCAATTGTGCTTGTATCTATTCTAATTATCTCTTTGGAGAGTTAGTGTTACTTTATGTAACATGTTAATCGAAGAGTGTATAAGAGTATTAGCAGTATTTGGTTATTGATGTTGAGATTTATTAGCTTCGAATACAAGCAATACGTGTTATGTGATAACTACTTATAAAATTATTATTGGATTCCAGCCTTGTTGGTCTAAGAGAGTTGATGTAAACTTAATATAAGCTGAACCACTATAAAATCTGGGTGAGACAACTTTTATCTCTTAACTTAAATTTATTTTTGGTTTATAGAAGCATAATGTCTACAATATCATCAAACTGTTGTTGCATCTCTCAGTCTGCTTCGGCATCTATCAAAACTTAACTAGAGTTATTTAACAAAAGGATTATTAAGTTTTGTGAATCAACCTTTTCACCTCGCTTTAAGTGACGTTATTAGCCTCAACAATATTTAGTTATTGCAATGGGCTATTTTTTTATTAATAGGAAATCGAATTTTAAAACGATAAGAGTATTATAACATGGAATTCAGTTTTCTACTTTTCATTTTTGACTTCTATTTTTTTTTTAATGTCCTTATTGCTATGGAATTTGGATTCCTAACACGGGACACTTTTTGGTGCGTGCTTTGAGCAAATATGATTTCTAATTAATAAGGGTGCGCATGACAAAATTTCTAGAATAAAAATTGATTTCTGGCTAAAAATAGAAATTGAGAAGTTAAAAATTTTAGCTTATAATTTCTTTTTCAAATCTATTTCTGAAATAGAAATCTGTTTTGGAAATAGAAAATCAAATTACGTTACTAAACGGATTTCTGTTCCAAACTTGTTCTAGGGAACAGAGAAATAGAGAAATAGAGAAGTAGAAATTTTATTATGCATGCCCTAAATGTCCGCAGGACACTCTGGTGCGTGCTTGAGCAAATGTCCTTTTGATTGCGGTATGTTCGATGTGTTTCTAGAGGAGGAAAGAAGATGCCGCTTGAAGATGCCTTGATGCGAAGCGTACATATAGACAAAAGTAAGTAAAAAACTGTATTATACAAGTTGGCAAATTGACTTTAGAATAATGTAAATAGGAGTGCCTTTCTTACAGCTCAATTCGACAAGGATTAACGTAAATGAAGTTCCTGTCTAATTTGTCGGTTGCTGAAGGTATATATATATATGTTAGGACTAGTTGAAATAGCTGCTATTGAATTGTTTTAGCGATATCTAGAGACGGTGGCAATTTTAACTGGGAAAATTGCTAACAGAAGTATCTTACCCACACTTTTTAGCATCTAGTCATTTTGTAAAACATTTAAGCCAATTTTCATCTATTCAACTAAATTTCTTCACGGTTTATATATATATATTTGTACCCGTATCACATCTGAAGGAATATTCGACCACTATTATGAAGAAACCTTTCTAATCAGTGAAATCTTTTTGATGTCTTTGTAGAGATTTCAACCCCTTGATTAAAATAATGTTATGCAACTTTCTATTAAAAAAGAAAAAGGAAAGAAAACTGACGAGAAATATTCACATGCTCCAGGTGCTAATGTCCAGGAGTCAATGACAAAAACATATTCGACCCAAACGCAAGATGACAAAACCATAGCAGTCAGATTGGATTTCGTTCATAGACATCTATAGCACGCTTAATATTCAAATAAGGAAAGTTTATTCTCAAACTTCAATCTGATTTTTTTTTCGAAAATCAACACTTATAAACTGATACAAAAAAAGGCCAATAATTGATGGCAAGCATTAGTCAAGGCGTCTTTTGTCTTTCTTATAAAGAGAAGACTGATGACATTTGCTTTACGGGCATATAAATCCCATCTAGGTCACATCTTCCACCTAAAACACTTACAAAAAATCTCCCCCAAAAACATGAGCAAAACTTCTGCCGACTTTTTACAATAAAAGTCGCATAAAACCAAAGTTTACCAGCCATCTATCTAACAAGAATCCAATAGAATCATTTGTGGTTGTTGTCATCTGAAATTGGACTTGCCACCGAAAAGTTTGGATTTTTTTAATAAATATCTGCAGCACGCTTAATATTCAAATACAGAAAGTTTATTATTTTCAATCTTCAATATGATTTTTTTTAATCAACGGTTATAAATTAATACCAAAAAAAAAAGGCCAAGATTAGATGGCAAGCATTAGTCAAGGCATCTTCTTTCTTTATTATAAAGAGAAGACGTCATTGATGACATATGATTTACGAGTACATTAATCCCATCCCCGTCACACGTTCCACCAAAAACACCGTTGAAAAATCTCCCCCTAAAATAAGAGCAATAATTTCACCGACTCCTGATAAAAAAAAAAAAATCGCATAAAACCAAACCGGCCATCTATCTAGCAGGAATCCAATTAGAATCATTTGTGGTTGTTGTCATCTGAAATTGGACTTGCCACTGAAAAATTTGGATTTTTTTAAATAAATATTTGCAGTACGCTTAATATTAAAATACAGAAAGTTTATTATTTTCAATCTTCAATCTGATTGTTTTTAATCAACAGTTATAAATTAATACCAAAAAAAAAAAAAGGCCAAGATTAGATGGCAAGCATTAGTCAAGGCATCTTCTTTCTTTATTATAAAGAGAAGACGTCATTGATGACGTATGATTCACGAGCATATTAATCCCATCCCTATTGTATGTTCCACCAAAAACACCGTTGAAAAATCTCCCCCTAAAATAAGAGCAATAATTCACCGACTCCTGATAATAAAAGTCGCATAAAACCAAAGTATACCGGCCATCTATCTAGTAGGAACCCAATTAGAATCATTTGTGGTTGTTGTCATCTGAAATGGACTGTCCACCGAATGACTTGGATCTTTTTAATAAACATCTGTAGCACACTTAATATTCAAATAAGGTTTATTATTTACAATCTTCAATCTGATTTTTTTTGAAAAATCAACACTTATAAATTAATACAAAAAAAGAAGAAACCAAGAATAGATGGCAAGCATTAGTTAAGGTGTCTTCTTTCTTTCTTATAAAGATAAGACATCACTAATGACATATGATTTACAGGCATATGAATCCCATCCCCGTCACATCTTCCAACAAAGACACCCTTAAAAAATCTCCTGCTAAAATAAGAGCAAAAAAATTTCACGGACTTCTCATAATAAAAGTCGCATGAAATTAAAGTTGACCAGCTATTATCTAGTTGGAACCCAATTAATAATAATAATAATAATAATAATAATAATAATAATAATAATAATAATAATAATAATAATAATAAATGATAGTTTCGACGGCTTAATAGTTGTTGTCTTCTGAGATTGGACTGTCCATCGAATAATTTGCACCATCTTCACCAAAAACTTGGTAGTCATGTTGCATGGTTTTGTTGGCTGCATCAGGTTTAGTGGATGGTTTGATTGTCTTATACTAAATTCTATGAGTGGGAATCCAATTACAATATTATGTACGCACTCTTTGTGTCCTCGCAGTCAAATGGGTTATTTGACAAAAGAAAAATAGTTTGTAGCAATATCTCATGTCTGGAAATAATAACATTAGTCGAACGTGAAGTATCTTTATCATTAGTTACTAGCAATATCCAGATTGGGCTATATGTCGGACTTAGCCTGTTCTCCGTATCATGAGAAAACCTTTGTGATTTCGAAACAGGCCTCCAAGGGCTCAACTGGGCCGGGCCGGGCCGGATTTTACAACTATATTACCTTGTCAAACAACGCCCGTAAGTGCTCCCTTCGGGCACATGTAGGAGTGGTGGATTAATTATTGAAATGTAATTGGGAAAAAAACAATGCGATATCATTCTCATTCCCTTTAAATTAGAAAAGTATGTTAAGGAGCTATTTGAATCGGCGTCTTACAATCAGCTGGTTAAGTGTCGAGAAGATGGACTAGCTCGAGCTCGATCGAGCCATTTGCCATCACCATGCAAGCTTCAAACGCTCGGCCGGATTACTCAACCAAATCATTGGTCATTACCACCTGAAATCCACCCCTTTTTGCGCGCCATTTCTTTTTTAACTTAGGATGATTGAATATCAAACTCAATTGTATATGATCATTCTCTAGTCAAGCGGCGAACGTCAATGTTTGATCCGGCCATTCCTCGTATGTGCAATGCAAACGAATTCGGCTTGCTGCAGTACTTCAAGTGCTTGGCTCTGAATCTGAAGAGCGTGGAGATTGCCTAGTCCCTAGCTCGTTCTTTTGATGACGGCGGATGTTAGTTCACCTTGTCAATCCTGCTTTTATCAAATGATGCACTCCTGCTGGAGAAGATGGCCATTAATGTAAAGAGTAACGGAAGACACCAATTGAAATCTTTCGAGTCTTTGCCATAGCTGGCTCTACCCTACCGAGTTGCTTTTGAAAAAGCTAGGTTGTCTTTAACTATTGTTAAAAGCGAGTTCTTGCCAGCAGCATCAAAGGGTTAAACTAACTTAAGAAGAACCCCAGTGAGACTGTCCTGGGTGAGGAATGTACTGAATCCTAGTTCCTATTAAGTCTATTAGTCCTTCACATGGGGCTCCTCTGCTCAGATCACAAAGATAAGAAGTCAAATGAGCACCATTTTGAAGTTTTTACCAAAATAAAAGTTATATTGTATCCTGCAATGAACTATGAAGAAATTTGAAGCTGACTTTATTTCCCAAGCATCCTCGGAAGCTAGAGAATATCTTTACAAAAGAAGAGTGCACCAATGACATCAAACCTTTCAAAAACTGGAAGGAGAGCCTTCGAATTTAGTGTTATTGTTGCTGGACTGAGTCTTGGCTTCCAGTAGTGTGAATTTTTGGACTTCTATTGAAAAACTGACCAGGGCTTGCTCATGTTGAAAAATTGAGTAGAGCTGGTCAATTGACGAATCAAATCAATAAATTGAGTGTTTTTTCCCCTCAAATTGAGCAACGCCAATCAATTTGGAATTTTGAAGAGGGCCTAGTCTATACATGAACTATGCTCTCTCTCTCCCTTCTTTGCAATCATTAACAAACACATATCGTTTGCCTTGAGATTGGTTTTTTGCTTGATATTAGGAGGCATATAATCCATCTAACATTGTTTATTTTGATTGTGGTTGATATTAGGTTTGATGCCATTAAAAATCCCAAACTATTGACTCATGTCTCATTTATTCCAACTATCCTTAAATTGAACTTGCATTTGAAAGTACTGAGAAATAGCTTTAAATGATATGAACAAACAAGAGGATTAGGTTACTGTAAGCCACTACTGAAAGCGGTAATCTAATAAATTATTAGTACAAAGGCAAAAGGGCTATCATCAAGTACTTGCATTTTATCAAGGTTTAGTTTGTGAGATACAACATCAATTTGGACATGAAAGATTTAAGAGTTGATGTATCATCATGACCTATAAGGATATTCAATGTGCTGAACATTCAATATCCAATGCTACTTATACACGAAAAGATATATTCTATTAATTGTGATTGTGCAAGATGAGCCTCATTTAATATACTTTATCCAATTTGCCATATAGTAGCAGAAGTAAATTTTATAAGCTCTAAACGGCCATAGATAGTGGGTTTACCCGAAGCTGTTTGGTGTGATAGACAAGTTGTCTTCTAGACATTTCCTATCAATAGTAAAGCTTCTCCCCATTTTCTCTAGTAATATTTGTTTTACTAGCCTTCTCTTGTTTTCTCGATCCTCAATAACTTTTAATTGCAATTTCTCCAAGACGAGCTTATGTAAAATGGCTCATGGAATTAAAAATTTACATGAGGTTTGCACCGACAGTGGACCTCATAACAATCATTTGTTTTGTTGGTAATATTATTATCTCATCTTCTTATTAATGTTTGACATCAGTGTTTCTACACTTGCATCAAGTAAAAATATATATTATTTTCTGGGAAGAGAGGGGGAAGAATACATTGAAAACGAGAATATTTGGAAGGGCAATAAATAAAGGAGGATTTAATTTTAGAGTAAGCTCAGCTAAAGTTCACAAAAAGCTATCATTATGACAGATAATAAACATAAGAAAAGAAATATCTCGTGTGCACATGTTACATTCATACGTTCTCTTTCCTCGAGATTGGCAATAATTCCAAAAGAAAGAATAATACAATTAAACAATTTTAGATTCCTTAATGTTGGTACATCATTAAGTTAAAAGGCTACACGATACTCTTTATTAAGGGTATGAAATCCATTAACGATATTGCAAACATAATCTCATAATCTTGAACCCACCATTTATTTGAGGATTTCAAATCTCTAACATTGGAATTAATCTATGTTCTTTATTGCCACCTTAAAACCATATATCTGGCTAGTCATGTTCCACATAGGAATATATTTTGTACGTCAGATCGGATGCATCACTTAACAATGACTTGTGGAGGAGTGAGTCAATCTTGAGCGAGAGATTTCAATATTCAAACGCAGAGTTCGTTAGCCGAGCACACTGCCCGAACTACTGAACCCGAAGTATAGATAATCCCAACCAAATATTTGGTTATCTTACACATGAAAATAATGAATATATACAGATGAAACAAAAGCTTGGCACTATCAAGCAGGTCTCAAAGCTTACAGCAATACCATGAAGGCGGTTACCACCGGATAGAAGCCATGACTCACCATCTTTCGGTCAATTCTATCCAAATCAATAGATAAATTGTTACCTTTTACTCCACTTTTTCGTTCAACAAATGCCCGCCTAGCAGAAGAGGCACATGGCAGGTATAGGTTAGGACTTCTCGAGAAGAAGGGTGGAGTCAAAAAGCTTCAGTCAGAAAACCCACATGCATTGCTTCTCGCACCGATGTCTGCAGCTTCAAGTATTAGAGGCCCACCCACAGCAGCAACTCGAGTATAACCATCACAAACTCTTGAACAAATAGTCATTCTGAATCATAGATTCTTCATACTCGTCCAGTATGCAGATCAGGGCTTGCTTTCTTGCAGCTAAAACACAAGCCACACCTCTAATTGCTGTTGCCAAAAAAAAGTCAACTTGATTTCAGTCCAGTGTTCCTTAGATATATGGCCATAACTAACGTGATGTTCAGATACCTTTGTTGGGTAAATGTAAAAGTACAACACATGAATTATGCTAAAACACAGGTGGGAAGCAAACCTTGTGTGCCTAAAGAGGCTATGGCATGCATATAACTATGAATGCTCTATAGTATCTTGCTATACTAGATACCATGATAGTATCTATCATCATAAACTTGTAGATAGTGGTTCTCAGTCCGTAACTCAGACTGTTATGCACCAACCATAAGAGAGAGATTATTCTTTCTGTATTTGTCTGGCAATTATAGATTCATCCTTTTCACACTTTGTCCTCTCAATTGATTTAAGGGGAAACCTAATACTTCAGCATTTTACTTCTTCAACAGAAAAATATTCTTCTTTGGAGCATGCTTTTGCGCTTCTTCAATCTGCAGGAACAAACATGAAGTGGTCTATTAAAGAGGTACAATGTACCTATGCCAGTCACATTTAAACTTACGAGCAGGTTCTCAGTGGAAATGTAGTAAGGAGCATGGACAGGATTAATTCAGTTCCACTACCCAGGCAACGAGACAAACTGTTACTGACACTGGCAAGTTTATCAAACATTCATACACAAAGGAAAGAGTAGGGCAGCAATAAGTTTCCAGACATCTACAACTGCAAATGGACGTGGTAAGAAGCTCAAAGAATAAAATCTTCAAAACTATACAATTGATGGCATCACAATGAATTGATCCTTAGCCCGATAGTATGACAGCATCAAAATGTTCTTACCACTAACTGACAAGGGAGGAACTACAGCATGGGGAATGCTACAAAGCTTCTCATTCTCTGTCTCCAAGTTTAATATAGGGTCCTAGATGTGTGGTTTCATTGGGTTAGTGTTTTAAACGTGAGAACACTATAACCATGCAAATGTCCACACAAAATAGAATCAAAAATGGCATAACTAACCCATTAGGGCCATCAAATGTACATTTCTTAGCCTACATACAAGTACAAGAATCTAGCTTTCAAGATATGTTGGAACTTTTGCAGTAACGGTAAGGCAGAAAGTAAAACATCGTTCAAAATCATAAGCATGTAATAGCATGTATATGCATTATGCACATAAGAGGAAAAACAAAGCTACTGCTACTTATGCTGATGAGGAGAGCAAAAAAATAATAAATAGAAACGACAAAAGAACAAGTGTTTTTAAAGCTGGAATATTTGTTCAACTGGACAAACTGGTTGCACTATGCTCTACCGGCTTGACCGCTTGAACTGATTGCATGTGATGTCATCAGATTGAACACGATCATAAATTAGATTAGACATGTTCAGAACAAAAGAAGCCTAGTGAGTCGGCAAACACTATAGCATTTGAATAGATTACTCATGCTTAATGTCATCTTAATAGCATCCTATTCAATTTTCTAATAGATCGGGCCAAAACGGTCAATAAATAAACTATCCACCACAAATTGAAGAAAGAAGACAAAGGAGCAAATGGTTGCCATGCTTGTTGATTAAAAGAGGATGGAGTATCAAACCCCAACCCACTTCCAATACTACTTTGTTAAGGCCCAGACCTGGTCTAGGTTAGTTTAAAGGATTGCTGGATACCAGCTGATAGGTAGACCCAGTTACCGATTGAACAGAGTCAATACCACCAGTTCTTGACCAATACTATTTCTTCTGGGAAACCAAACTGGACAAGTCTAGTTCCGTCCAACCAGAGCCACTTCTTAAAACTTCAAAAAGAACAGGAGTCGACAGAAAAGCATAATATGCTAGTTTTTTCCTTTGCCATCAATGTCTTAAATAGTGAATTGACATGATCAGAATAGAACTCTAGGGGCGAGCATGATAAAATTTCTACTTCTTTATTTCTTTGTTTCTCTGTTCCCCGGAACAAATTTGGAACATAAATCCGTTTAGTAACACAATAAAATTTTTCTATTTCTGGAACAGATTTCCATTCTAGAACTAGATTTTAAGAAGAAATCAAAAGCTAAAATTTTTAATTTCTCAATTTCTGAAATAGAAATTAAAAAATCAATTTCTAGCTAGAAATTAATTTCTATTCCAAAAATTTTTTCATGCACATCCTAGATATCAGGAGTAAGAAATCAATATGCAATCTCCAAATCCATGAGTTACCTTCAACAGGTGCAAATCCCAGTTATTAGCACAAGTGGTTCCTGCAATATGCATAAATGGAAGGTCACTAGCCTACAAGATCATTATCCCGGCATCTCCCAGAAATCGATTTGGAAATTGGGGAAATTTTTTGTGTGGAACAACTGAAGAGATGGAATCTTTTTTGTAAAGTCTTACTACAAGCTGCTCAATTGGGAGATTCGTGGTAGAACAAATTTTCCTCAAAAATCAATTTGGAAAGTGAGAATTCCAATTAGAGTTTCTTTTTTTGCTAGGGAAGCAAAACCTCGGAACAAATCCTTACCTAAGAAATGTGGCAAGCTACTGGTTATCAGGTATTTCCTCAGCAAAAGGAGGCAGAGTCCATGTGGCATCTCTCCTTCATTGTTCCTAGACGAGAATGGTTTGGACAGTTTCCTATGCTTGCAACATGTTATCTTCGGTTCTCAGAGGTTTTATTAAGCAAGAACTTTGGGCATGGCAGGGCATTTGTTTACAGCATAACAAGTAGGATTAACTCAATTACCATGTCTTTTGGCTGATTTGGAAGGAGTGGAACAAGAGAGCTTCTGATGAAGAGAAATGAACCATTCTGTTTTATTGAAATTTGGCTTAAAGTTGCACACTTTTGGTATAGTGCAAACTTGCATATGGATGTAAATGCCTTGGTTGATTAGTCAATGATTTATTTGGCATTCCAATTACCCTTTATTCCAACACTTGTTATCTAATCATATAGTTTCAAGTACCAACATCAACATCTCATAAATGATTTTGTACTAATCAGTATAACCATCATCCACGTGGGAAAAAACACTATTAACTCACAATTGTAATTCCTTATGCAAATAAAATCATTGTGACAAAAAGGTACCGCTACTACCAAAAGTCAAGATCGAAAAAGTTCAAGAGAAACTTTGGTCCGAAGAGCTACCAACACACTACCAAGAAAGGAGCAATATTAAGGACTAAGAGTAGTATACAAAACTGATTTGAAGAGGAAAAATGCGAATATAATGCGTAAGTAGGTCACAAACATCTAACATAAATCTATTTGGCATGCAACTTGGTAAAACCAATTTTAATACTAGGGCTTAACATCCTTAGCATTATTCTGCCAAAAAAGAGGTGGTATATCAAAAATCATGATCTAAAGATATGATAAAAAATAATAATATAAAATAATCAATTCTCACATCTAAGTACCAAACAAATGATTGCGAACAAAGGCTCTCATAACCATGGTTAAGCATCACAGAATAAATCCATCTAGGCTTGATTAACTATCATCTGAGGACCCACTAGTTAGTTTTCTGAGCATTTTCTTCAGATAACTGAGCTTTCAATCTTAGCTTTAGCTTTTTAAATTTAAATATAACATAGGAAAGAAGAGTTTCACTACATTGAGTTCAATGAGCGGAATTTGGTAATATAAATAAGTCTAACTTCCCTAGGCTCTAACAATAATATTGGCAGGTAAAAAGAGTAGATATGATTATTTGGTACAAAAACTGACTCTTGCAATTATGGGGGCATATATGCTAAGATTGAAGTGGGCAAAAAAACTCTAACATTTTAAACGATATCGTTTTGCACACTGACGTGACAAAATAATGCAAAAATGGTGTCGTTTTGGGCTAAGGGCGGGGAGGTAGCGGGAGGGCTCGAGAGCCCTTGCCCCAAATCGGGGCGAGGTTGTAGCCCTCACCCAGATCCGGCAAGAGTCGGCGGCCCTCATCGGGCCAGGCCAAGGGCCGCCACCCGCCGAGGCGACCCCTAGCAAGTGGCGGCCCTTGGCTTGGCCAGGCAAGGGCTGCCGACCCTCTCCTAGATCTGTGGCGAGTGGCGAGGGTTAGTGGCTGGCGGGCAACAACCCTTGGCCCGGCCAGGTGAGGGCCATCGACCCTCGCCGGATATGGGCGAGAGCTCGCAAGCCCTCACCGCCGGTCGGCCGAGGTCATCAGCCCCTGGCTAGGGCCCGGGGACCCCAACAAACCCTCCCTCCTTCGACATCGACCCTTCTCAGCGACGGCAGGGAGGTGGTGGCAGTGGCTGCGCCTCCCCCCCCCCCTTTTTCAAAATTTTAAAATTATTATTTTTAAATATTTTAACTAAAATTAATTTTAAATTTAATTTAATTAATTTTATATTATTTTTTTACAAAGTCAACCCAAAATGATGCCGTTTTTGCATTATTTGGCCACATTAGCGTGCAAAATGATGTCGTTTTGCACTATTTTGTCGGAAAAATACCACGTATGCAATTTGACCGGATTTTGGCTAAATTGGCACTCAAGTGATCCATTTTACTCCAATTTTGGCACTTAAGTGTACATTTCATAAGTTATGGCATTTAAGTGTCCATTCCTACCAAGTTATGGCACTCCAGGGGTTCGCGTCTCCAATTTGAGCGATTTACTTCTCTTAATCTAGGAATATTTGGGTAACGATGCCTTCATAAAAAAAAATATTTTTTTAAGTGTCCTTTATAACATATTCAAATTTGAGAATTTTCTGAACTCGTTTAGTTATATTTTTGGAATTAATTTTGGAGACGATCGAGTGGTCCGAGTTTCTGCCAATAAGGGTTGGTTGTGGTTTGTAGTTGCTCTTGGTGTTCTGCTTGCTAGAAAATGTATATTTTATGATTTGGTTGATTGTTGGCATGCTGAGAACTCATGCGTGATGTTATGAGAGTGGTTGTTCCACGATGATTGTTTATTATGGTTGCAAAACGTGGCCTTATGGGCAATTAATTAGAAAAAACAATGAGGTGTTGGGTTTGGACACCAAAACTTATTTGAGGTTTTAAACTAGGTGCGTGCAAAGTTTTACAGATTACTTTTGAGTACGTGAGCACCTACGAATTTATTTCTAAACGTTTTGAACAAAAAAAGGGGGGGTTACAAAGGATTGTTTTCAAAAAGGGTGGTTGGATAAAGATTAGAAAAGATATATGGTGTTAGGTTTAGACGCCAAGTTTTATGTGCTCGATAGAACTGTGAGGTTTCAAATTAGATGCGTGCAAAATTTGGCGGGTTGATTTCAAATACGTGACCCCATATGAATTTATCTCGGAAAGTTTTAAAGAAAAAAAAAGGAGTTGCAAGGTTTCTTATTTGAAAAAGGATTTTGGTGTTTTGGGATAATTGACGGAAGATAAAAATTAGTTTGATTGATGGTGTGCTCGTGTGATCACCTAATGCCCTGATGCGTATGAATATGCAGGGTAATGAATCTGTCCTCATGTGTATGAATATGCGAGATGATGCCCGATTAAGTTTGGATGCCAACGTCAATGAATGTCAGTCATGGTAGAGGCCAGGCCGATGCTCCTTATCGAAATGCCGTCCTGATGCGTATGAATACGCGGTATGATGCCGTGCCCAACGAAGCGGGATGATGCCTGGTTACACCGGATGACCGCCGACTGCTGAGTTAGCCGTCACCGTTCGGTTGTAATAACTAGAACATGCCTAAATGGTTGTGATTATTGCACCTGATTATGGGACAAAATTATGTAGCACGGTATAGGACATGTCATAACGATTTTACCTTATAATCGAGACCCGTGTGAATGTTTTAAAAGTGAAACACGTGTTCCAGTTATTAAATTACGCTTGCTGCATTGATAATAGCATATGTGTTGAGCTAACATGCAGGTATACAACGAGGCGAGGTGAGTTTTGTTTGGTGCGTGCTTAGGACTGCCTTCGAGACGAATTTACGTCCTAACTAGAGTTTAGGGTTTTGACTCATTGAGATTTATCTCACCTCGTTGTGGTTAACCCTTTTCAGGTCCTTAGTATGGAGGTGCATCCAGTATGGTTTGGAGTTCCGTGGGATATGGAAGTAATTAATACCTTCTATCCTATCCCCGAGACCAATCGGTTCCGTGAGCGAGTTGTGACTACGGTGTGGGTCAACGAGGGTTTGGGCTACGACGTGCCCCACCGTTTTCAGGCTTGGTATTTTACGAATTCGACTTGTGATCGTGAGGGTCCTATGCATGGTTTTGATGGCCCGTGTGTAGGGAATGGGGTTGAGCAGGACACCGACCCCATAGATATAGACGTCCCGAAAGATGTCGTGGTAGATCCAGATTCCGAGCCAGTAGGGCCGAGGAGCCATGTTCTATTGATGACCTACCCAACATCTTGCTGGAACCTGGGCTTGGTTATTAAGACAAATGGAAGTTAAGCCCAACCTCAACCCTTCTCGTTTGTTTTTTATAGACTAGTAAATATGAACTCATAGGGTTATTCTGATATGTATATAAAGTGTAGTTTGTGAAAAGAAATTTACTAGCATGTTTTACTATCCCTGTGTTTGATTGATGGCTAGGTGTTTATTTTAATTTGCTTCCACATGTGCTTAATCAAAAGATAAAAAGAATGAGTCAACGACGCGTCCTGAGACGTTGCACTTTTAGATCGACCGCTGAGGGATGTGTGCATACCCGGGATTTGGGGTATGACAGTTTCTGATGGAGAGAAATCTCCTATTTTATTTTATTGAAATTTGGCTTAAAGTCACACACTTTTGTTAGAGTGCAAACTTGCTTATGGATGTAAATGCCCCGGTTGATTAGTCAATGATTGATCTAGTATTTGAGCTCCCTTTTGGTTTTGGGAGTTGTTTTGTATATGGCTTTAGTTTTTTGGGTTCCTTTTGTATGTGGGTTGCAACCCTAGGTGCCCTACAGGTGAACTACATAATATATAAAGAGGAACTTCACACTTTTTTTTTTTAAGGATTTTAGGTTATTCCAATTACCCTTTATTCCAACACATGTTATCTCATCATATAGTTTCAAGTACCAACATCAACATGTCACTTTTTTGCGAGTAATTTCATCATGACAAAAGAGTGCCACGACTACTGAAAGTCAAGATAAAAAAAGTTCAAGGGAAACGTTGGATCCAAAGAGCTACCAACACACTACCAAAAAAAAGAGAAATACTATGGACTAAGAGTAGTATACAAGACTGATTTAAAGAGGAAAAATATGAGTATAATGCGTAAGTAGGTCTCAAACACCTAATACAAATCTATCTAGCATGCAACTTAGTAAAACCTATTTCAATACTAGGAGTTGGCATCCTCAGCATTGGTCTGCCAAAAAAGAGGTGGTATATAAAAAATCGTGATCCAAAGATATGATAAAAAATAATAATAAAAAATAATAAATTATGACATCTAAGTACTAAACAAATGATTAAGAACAGAGGCTCTCATAACTATGGTTAAGCATCATAGATTAGATTCATGTAGAATCGATTCACTGTCATCCAAGCACCCCCCAGTTTCTCCTCATTTTCTTCAAAGATCTGAGTTTTCATTCTCATCCTTTGCTTGTTGACCATAAATATAACACAAGAAAGAAGATTTTCAGTAACTTCATTGAGTTCAATGGGTGGAATTTGGCAATATAAATAAGTCTAACTTCCCCTGGGCTCTAATAGTAATATCTGTTAAATTAATGTCTCGAATTTGAATTCGGATAATGATTTGTTAAACTGAATTTGTCGATAAAGTTTTTTTTCTTCGAAGGTTTGGAAATTGGATGAAGAAAGAAGTAACAATTTCCTTTCTTGGACTTTCTCTTTTGGATGTGCAAAACAAGACAAAAGAGGAAATAAGAGAAAAAACAAAACGGAAGAAAAAAAGGAGGGGTTCTTCAGCTTACCTGCAGCGTCCCAGACGTCACCGAAGAAGGAATCAATAAGTGTGGGGCCCAAAGTCAAATTTTGACTCTAGGAACATTTATATAAGAAAGAATACTAGTTTCCTTTTTCGTGTGTATGTGTACCGACCGAAACTTTACGTAGAAGGTGAGCCCTCCGTAGAAGAAAGTCCTTTGTGTGTGCATGGAGCTGCTCAAAAACCTACGCAGCCGCACATCCATGATCTGCGAGGATTTTGAAGCCGCAAGTCCTTGAAGCTGTGTGAAGCTTTGATTAAGAATGCGAAGCCATACGTAGAGCGTCTTTGTTTCAAGCTTGAACGTGCGGAAATTTTGTGCCGTGAGTTTATGTCCAAGTAAGTTGTTTATTTATAAACACTTTGTGTTTGTGGTTAAATTTAGGTGTGGGAAACACTTGAGCGTGTGAACGATTGTAAACTCTAATTCTTCGATTATAGTGGATTATTTGCTGCCGGCTCTCCCAGTGGACGTAAGTACTGACACTCGGACCGAATCATGTAAATTTATGGTGTCCTTATTTTTCTCATTTATTTCTCTGGCAATTTCGTGTTAATGTAAATTGCAAAATCTTATCGTTTTCGTGTATTATATTCCAACAATATCGATGGGTACAAAGAGTTGAATATGATTATTTGGTACAAAAATTGACTCTAGCAATTGTGGGGGATATATGCTAAGATCGAAGTGGGCAATAATTTCTTTCCATTTAAATTGAGAACATATCTCTACACCTGCTAATTATAACGTGAATGTATAAACATTCTATATCCAAACCTCCATGTACAATACACTCAAAGCTCAAACTTAGATCAAGTTCAAGTTCAAACCAATGATTAATGACCTACAATTTCCATTATACGCTTATAGGAGATATTGCCAACTTGTTGAATCAGACTCAAATTAGATTTTACTTCACCCTTTCCAGCCACTTAATGTTAATAATCCATGTCATTGCATATGATATCTTCGTATGAAGAATCAACATTAGGGTGTTTTGAAAATTATAGCATGTCTCAAGATGTGCAGAAGCATGACTTCCCATAACAAATTTTGTGACATCCTGAAATTCGACTTTGTCTCGATTATATGCAATGGGCTTTTCATTGATGCGCCTATGGTTTTTTTTTCTCTGAGCTGATCACTCACGAATTACTTAACCTATTATGTGAAGTCGTTAAGAGATATAAACACGGCAGACTTGAGAATTCGATCGGAAATCGATTGCTCGATCGTGATAATTGACAAGGGTCAATACAACACCATTATAATTGAAATGTGATCGGATAAAGGTCGATTAGACGGAATCATGTAATTGAATTGCGGGTGATTATGCATGATTACGAAATTCGCGTCGAATGGCACTAAGCCGGTTTTATTTGATTTCGAATAAAATAATCTGTTATATCATATCCAGCCAAGAGATCTTCTCCAGTGGATAAGACCAAATCCTCAACCAAACACTTTAGCTCTGGATCGTCTTCATCGTTGGATTAGAAACTGTCAATGAGAGTAGTCTTGAGTCTTGAGTCTTGAGTCTTGAGTCTGGTGATTTGAAGGTCTTCAGACTCTAAATGGAAGGGTCTGCAATGCTCCAGACTAGACTGATAGAAACATTTTGTCAGCTTCAAAATATTTTGGAAAGATTTCTCCAACAATCTCCCCCTTTTTGATGGTAACAAAACTTTCTTGTAGATTTGAACAACTTTGACCTGCAAAACATTACTCAAGCAATATGGATATCTCATAAAGATTAACAACTCAATTAGACTCTGCATCCACAGAAAATAGGTTAGTCTTTCATGAGTAAGGCCATACAATAACACTTGATATAAATACAACAATCAATTTCAAATCCACACCCAAGTCATACTCAAAACAAATATCCAAACTAACTAAAGTAAAAAATTTAAATTCAAAGTTCAAAGATTCTCCCCTTTTTTGTCATCATTGAAAAGGTGAGAAAAAGTCAAGTCTGCTTGGGAACGCGCACAAACTGGAAATCTCCCATCGACTATACGATGCCTTCCAGCCTCTTCAAGTCTTCCCGTAGATGTGTCACCTCTTCTCCTTTGGCATTTGCTTGAATTTGAAGATCGAGGTCTTGCATTTGATTCAACAGGGTAACAGAAGACGCTTGTCCAGCATTCTTTAGGACTTGAAGTTCACATTCCAAAGCATATATTTGACCCTGCATTTCCAAAAGAAGATCAAGGATGCGACGAAAATCTGCTGTAGTGTCCGTCTGCATGCTGGCATTTGCTCTATCGGATGGAATAAAGGCGGACGATGGAACTTCGGTGTAATCGCGCAGATTTGGCGTTGAGGTATCATGTCCTTCCTCAAGCATTTGAGAAGCCTGAAGATCTTCTGGATTTGCTGGTGAGCGACTCACACCTTCACTGTTGACAGGATATGGTATAGTCCTTCCTTGCTCGCCATCTCCCCCTGTTTCTAAGGCCTCAATTGGGGAAGAGTGATGGTCATGCTCGTTAGCGTCTTGATTGCCTTTCTCTCCGACTTCATTTGCAGACTTTTCTTTGACTGCTTCTTCTTCTTCTTCTTCAACTTCCTTCTCCTCTTCTTCTTTTTCTTCTCTTCTTTCTCCTCTGCTTCTCTGTTCTCTTCCTTTTCCTCTTCTTCTCTCTGTTCTTTGTCCTCTGCTTCTTTTCCTTTTTCTTGTCGTTCCGTTGATTCGGATACAGAACGACTGAGCCTTTTCAATGCTAAGGCAAAGATAGAGAGTTCATCCTCTTCATCTTAATCCTCTAAGAAAAGAGTTCTTTTCTTTTTGGATGGAGCACCCATTGGCTCCTTCCCTTTCCTTTTTGATGCAGAAGATACTGGATGAGATTTGACAGGAGTTTTCACTTTGAACTTCTCCATTGCCTTATCAAGCTCTTTCAGACGCATTTTTGTCAGCATTTTCAAACCCACCACCATTTTGTCGCATGGTCGAACACAAAGAGTTTGTGGAGGTTCAATGTTCAAGTGTCTGAAGATCTTAGTCACAAGACCTGAGTAAGGCAACTGGCCCTTGTCCTTCACCATCGCTCTGTACATGTGGAAGAGAATGGTGTGAGGGAGAGAGAACTTTCTCCCTGAATCGATCGCGTACATCAATTTCGCCTCAGAGTTAGACACGTTAGTCTTGGATGTCGATTTTGGCCTGAGACAGTTGATCACAATTTTGTGAAGTATGATGTTGATGGCATGCATTCTTGCGTAGGTAATTCTCCCTTTTGTATTCCTGTCTTTGACGAGCTCTAGTAAGGTACGAGCAATTGAAACCTTGACCGATTAATATCGTCCTCTTTCAACCCCAATTATATCTGCCAGCATGTCCACATCTACCACATAGTCTTGGTCTCGAACACTGAAGGATATTCTATTCGCATCTAAAAAGCTGAGATTTGAATAGAAATATGCTGTCAATTGTGCATAGTCGTCTGTGGTGTCAGAGAAAAATTGCTCAAGTTGAAGCAGATTGAACTTTTTTCTCTCAAGTTCACATTGATGGCATCCAGAAAGTCGAAATCAACGCTCCTGGGGTTTATCACCCCACGTTTCAACAATTTGAAGAATAGATCCTCCTGTTCCTTCGATTTGAACAACTCCATTCTTTTTCCCTTAACCTTCGCAGCAACACCCATCCTAGGTTGGAATTCACTAAACAGTTTATCATCATCGTTCCTGTCAGTGGGATTCAATCCTCCTACACGAGGGTCACTTGGAATGTTTGCAAGTGCTTCATCAGCCTTTCCTTTGAAAGCAATTCCCAAATCCTCCATTCGTCGCAAAAAGACATACTCATTTCCATAACCCTTGTCTTTAAGGAAATCATCTACATAGTTCAGCGGAGTACCAGTGCTCTTCAAAGCACGATAGAGCTTGTAAATAAAAGAGGGTTTTTGGACTCATACAGGGTCTACTTCCTCGATTATTTCTTCCTTCGGTTGTTGACCCACACCCTGTGGGGTAAATGGTGGAGAGTGACGTGGCTGAGAGTGAATCGGGCTCTGTCGCTGTCTCGGTAACTCTTCCTCCTCGGTGAGATCGAAATGGGTAGGACCCTCCCTCATTCTCTGTGGTCCCTTGCTCGCGATTCTTGAAGACTTTCTCAAAGAAGAAATCGTTCCTTGTCGTTGAAAGATTCCTTGACTTGCTTTCCCAAGAAAAGATGATAACTTTCTCGAAGATGAACACGAAGTCGAGACAGGATTGGGAGGAGAATGCTTTTTACGGTTTTGGAGTTAAGCGAAGAAAACTACTGACTATATATATATAACCCAATTTAAAAAGGAAAAAACCAATCGACATAAAGGAAAGTGAACAGTCGTCCCTTTTTAAAAAAACGATAACAGTCTTTTTTAAAGAAAACTGCCATTTTAAATAGAAATTATCCTTTTCGAAAAGGCAAAATTCCATCTTTTAATGATAATATAAATCAATTATAACTGAACAAATGATCGTACCTTTTCGAGATTTAATATTGAAACAACTTACAGTCTATAGCCATGAATGTCTGAGTCTGAGGGTCTGAGAGTCTCTAGACTTTAACTTCTTCAAGCTTTAAAATGTTGAGTCTGGAACGGATAATATCGAATTGATTTTTCTCCAAAGGCTTTGTGAATATATCCGCTAGTTGGCTCTTTGAATCAACAAATTGAATCAAGATTTCTCCATTTTGAACTTGATCTCTAATGAAGTGATGTCGAATCTCTATATGCTTTGCCCTTGAGTGAAGGATTGGATTTTTAGTGAGATTGATTGCGCTGGTGTTGTCACATCTAATCTCAGTGCATGAGTCTTCAATTCCAAAGTCTTGTAACTATTGTTTTATCCACAGAATTTGCGAACAACAACTTCCAAGAGCTACATACTCTGCTTCTGTTATAGAGAAAGCCACCGTATTTTGTTTCCTTGAAAACCAAGACACTATCCTGATTCCAAGCAACTGGCAAGTTCCCGAGGTGCTCTTTCTATCAACTCTGCAACCGGCTAGATCTGCGTCTGAATATCCCATAAGATTAAAGTCTCCCTCTTTAGGATACCAAAGACCGATGCTTGAAGATGAAGCAACGTATTTAATAATACGTTTCGCAGCACTGATATGAGATTCTCTAGGATCTAATTGAAACCTAGCACAGATGCAAACACTCAACAAAATGTCAGGTCTAGAGGCAGTAAGATAAAGAAGTGAACCGATGATACTCCTGTACAACTTTTGATCAACTTTCTTCCCTTCTTCATCTTTATCTATCTTCAAAGAACTTGACATCGGTATGTCGGTCTTTTTGCACTTTTCCAGTCCAAACTTTTTGATAAGACCATTAGCATATTTTTCTTGATGAATAAAAGTTCCTTCCTTCAATTGTTTTACTTGGAGTCCAAGAAAGAAGGTTAACTCTCCCATCATACTCATTTCAAACTCATCCTGCATAGACTTAGAGAATTTCTTGCACAGAATTTCATTAGAGGATCCAAAAATAATATCATCCACATATATTTGAACAAGTAAAAAGCTTTTGTTTTCCTTTTTGATAAATAGAGTAATATCTACTTTACCTTTGACAAAATCATTATGTATTAAGAACTTACTTAGTCTGTCGTACCAAGCTCGAGATGCTTGCTTTAAACCATACAAGGCTTTTTTCAGTCTGAAGATTTAGTCTGGCTTCTTTGGGTCTTCAAACCCTGGTGGTTGTTCCATATAAACTTCCTCATGGATAAAACCATTTAGGAAGGCACTTTTGACGTCCATTTGGAATAATCTGAAATTTTTATAACAAGCAAACGCAAGTAATAATTGAATAGCTTCTAACCTTGCTATTAATGCGTAAGTCTCATCATAATCTATTCCTTCTTCCTGCGTATAACCCTTGGCCACGAGTCTTGCTTTGTTTCTTATGACTTTTCCTTTCTCATTCATCTTGTTCTTGAACACCCATTTAGCTCCAATAACAGTTTTACCTTTTGGTTTAGATGTCAATTCCCAGACATCATCAATGTCGAACTGTCTGAGCTCTTCTTGCATAGCTTCAATCCAGCTTTCATCAGATAAAGCTTCTTCTATGCTTTTTGGTTCAATTTTAGAAATGAGAGCCACAGCATTAGACTCTTCGCGCCTTTTGGATTTTGTGCGAATTCCTTCATTAATGTCGCCAATAATAAGATCTTTGGGATGACTAGATTTATGCTTCCAGTTACTGGTTGATTCGTCAGGTTGATGATCTCTTTCTTTACTTGAATCTTCACGAACAGCTTGATGATGGTCTTCTAGAGTCTGAGATGCTTTTTGAGTTGTAAGCTTTGGAGAGTCTGGAGCAGATTCAGATTCTTCATGATGAGTCTGAGTGGATTCATTTTGCATAGAATCTTGAAATTTGACATTCATTGATTCCTCCACAGATTGACTCTTATTGTTGTAGACTCTGTAGGTTTTGCTTGATGTAGAATATCCAAGGAAGATGCCTTCATCTGATCTTTCTTTAAACTTACCAACTCGATCTTTTGCATTTTTCAGTATAAAACATTTGCAACCGAACACATGAAAGTATGAAACAATAGGCTTCTTACCTTTGAATAACTCATAAGGGGTTTTCTCTAGAATAGGTCTTAAAAAGACTCTATTGATGATATAGCACGCTGTTGAAACAGCTTCAACCCAAAATCGTGAAGAAATCTTACTTTTAATTAAAAGAGTTCTAGCCATTTCTTAAAGAGATCTATTCTTTCTTTCCACAACTCCATTTTGCTGAGGAGTATATGGAGAGGAGAGCACATGCTTAAAGCCAGATTTATCACAAAATTTTGTAAAATCTTGATTTTCAAATTCACATCCATGATTTGTTCTTATACTAAAGATAACACATCATTTTTCATTTTGAACCTTTTTAGCAAATTTTTCAAAATACGAAAAGGTTTCGGACTTACTTGCAAGGAAATATACCCAAGTAAATCGGGAGTAATCGTCCACAATTACAAGGCAATATTTCTTACCTCCAATGCTCTGGGTTCTGGTTGGTCCGAAGAGATCCATATGCAGCAGCTGTAATACATGATTAGTAGAGATATGATTTATTAGCTTAAATGAATTTCTTACCTACTTTCTCAATATACATGGAGTGCATAGATCAGACTTTTGGTATGATAAGTTGGGTAGACCACGAACAAGCTGCTTTGATGAGATTTTGGCTAATTGCTTCATATTGATGTGACCAAGTTTTCTGTGCCATAAGCTTGCTTCGTCTTGAATTGAGTTTAAGCATTGCGATTCATCCGGTTTCACATCCAAGAGAGATATTTCCATGCCTTCGACCCATAAAAGACTGAGTAGAGTCTTTATTGGTTACAGAACATATTCCTTCTTGAAAGAAGATCTTAAAACCAGTATCTCACAATTGACTGATGCTGAGAAGATTCCTTCCACTAGGGAAACATTACTTATTGTGAGATTTCCAATTTTCACAGTTCCAAATCCCACAATTCTTCCTTTGTTTCCTCCAAATGAGACTTTTCCCCCATTTACTTGAACGATCTTTATAAAACAATTTGAGTCTCCTATCATATGTCTTGAGCATCCACTGTCCAGATACCACTTTACCTTTTTCTTGATGGAGACCTACATTTAAAAGAGAGTCTCAAGCTTTCTTTGGTACCCATATTTTCTTGGGTCCATTGGTGTTAGTAAGATAAATAGTATTAGCCCATGTTTTCTTAACAAGTTTCCAAATCATAGGACACTCTTTTTCAAAGTGATCTGGGCTATTGCACTTTGAACACCTGAGGGCATTTCGACCTATAGACTTTACAAAAACCTTTTTGAAATGATTTTTGTAAGCCTCTCTAGAGGGTCTTTGCTTAATTCTTTCTTTTACTTTAGGAAAATCAATCAAGGGAATAGTTTCTGTTGTCATACCTAGACCAGACTTATTGAAGTAAGGTCTTTGAGCTGAAAGAATTTTTTCAAGTTTCTCGGACCCTATTGAAAATTTCTTTAATATATTTGATAAGTTAGTTTTTAAAAGAGCATTTTCTTTCAAAATACTATCTTCATTTTCTTTAAGAGTGGAAACATTCATGTCTAAACATTTAACTCTTTCTTTTAAAATGTTTTCTTGTTGTTTTAGAGCAGAGTTTTCCTTTTTAAGTTCGGAAATCCTTTTGAGAGAAGTCTTAAGATTAAAACACAGCTCATCAATATACTTAGAAACCTTGACAGGAATTTTAAAATTACTTACCTCAAATTCACTGTCTGAGTCTAATCCAAAGTTTGAGTCTGAGTCTGATTGTGCCATCAGACATAAGTTGGCATATTCATCATCACTTTCTTCACACTCTGTATCATTCCAGGTTTCAGCTTTGAGAGTCTTTCGAGACTTTTTAGCTTTTCCTTTCTTCCTATTCAGAAGAGGATAGTTGGGTCTGATGTGTCCCTTTTTCTTACATGCAAAGCAAACTTTTGGATCTTCGTCTTCATTAATTCGTTCCACTTCATAAGACTGAAGAGTTCCAATCTTTGCGTCTCTCTTATTGAAGTCTTTATGTGATTCAAATCCTTGGAGAGTCCACACAGCAGCTTGTTTACCTTCATGGGATCAGAAATTGATTGTCCTTGATTTTCAAGACCATTTACAATTTCTGTAAAACGGCTAAACATGTCAATTATAGATTTTCCAGATTTCATTTTGAAGGCTTCATATTGACCGAGAAGTATATTGATTCTGGTCTCTTTCACTCAATCAGTTCCTTTATAGGTGATATGTAATCTATCCCAGACTTTTTTTGCTGTAACACAAGAAGATATTCTGTTATATTCAGTAGGTGACAAGATACAATATAAAGAATAAATAGCTTTTGCATCAAGAGTTTGTCTCTTGATTATCTCTTCCTGAGTCATTCCGCTGGTCTCAACGGTTTCTTTCCCTCTTTCTGAGACAGATGCAACTTTAGGAGTGATTCCTTTTTCTACAACATCCCATTCCAGAGGATCCTTTGATCGAAGAAATGCTTTCATTTTGTTTTTCCAGATGTTGTAGTCCTTTCCATCAAAGTCAGGAGGTCTGGTTTTGCCTTGTACTTCCATCAGCCCTAAAGCTAGCATACTAGTCATGGATCTTTTACTTTGAAGTAAAACACTTCAAATAAAGTGAGTACACGAGCTCTAATACCAATTGATATGGCTAGTAAAAGCACCTAGAGGGAGGTGAATAGGTATAAAGAGTAATTTCTCACGATAATCGCACAATACTAGACAGTTGATAGAATTGAGACAATTGTTTCTCATCAAACAACAATCAAAATAAGACTGAGAGTAGGGAAGAGAAAATTGAACGCAAGGTTTATAGTGGTTCGACTTATTTCAAGCCTACGTCCACTCTTCTGCACTAACAGCCCACTGGTTGGATTCCACTATGAACAAAGAGATGTTACAGCACTGTTCTCCCTTGATTTCATGGTGTAGAAGATCTACCACACTCTCTCAAGGTATCACTAAGTATAGACTCTCTTTTGTGAATACAGTTTTGCTCAATATGAATCGACTAATATTCAAGGAGTTTCAGACTCTGGAATTTCTCTATCGTGCATCTACTAGAACAGCTGGAACGTCTTCCTTTTATACTCCTTTATGCCATCATATCCATTGGCACTTACCAAAGGAATTCTTCCAATCTTCCCGTTGGACGGAATCAATTAAGAAGATCATTCGAGCTATTAAAGGAACATGTCGATAGCCCATCAATCCTGTTCGCCCATACAATCAGGATCTTGGTTTCCAAGAATAGAACCTTCAAGAGTATTTCGTCAATCATCGAATCTTCAAACGATCTTGATTTCGAATAAAAGAATCCATTAAATCATATCCAGCCAAGAGATCTTCTCCAGTGAATAAGATCAAATCCTCAACCAAACACTTTAGCTCTAGATCGTCTTCGTTGCTGGATTAGAAACTGTCAATGAGAATAGTCTTGAGTCTTGAGTCTGGTGATCTGAAGGTCTTCAGACTCTAAATAGAAGGGTCTGCAATGCTCTAGACTAGACTGATAGAAACGTTTTATCAGCTTAAAAATATTCTATAAAGATTTCTCTAACATATCAAAACCTTGAAAGGGACCTTCCCTATACCCATTGAGCCCATGGTGAAACCACGCCTTGAATCGATGAGGTACTCTCTGAGGTAGGCCCTCATTGACCCAAATAGTGGTCACAACAAGCTCATGAACCTAGCAACTCCCGAGGACAAGGATGTTTATACTCCACTCAGTAATCCCTCGAGGCTGTCCAAAATGAACCAGAGGGACCACCATCTAAGAACCTAAAAAGGTTAAGCCCACGACAGGGTGAGACAACTTTTCAGCAAGTTCACCTCCTAAAACCCGACTGAAAAGGTTAATCATATCGTCCTTTCTCTAAGATGACATATAGTCACCGAGCCGATATACAAGCAATTCCTTCTCATGATGACATGAGAGTTATCAAGCTGTTAAATCATATCGTCATATCCCAAGATGACATATAGAGTCACCGAACCGGTATACATGCAATTATTTCTCAAGATGACAAGAGAGTCATCAAGCTATAATAGTATAACATCCATTATCCATATGACATACGAATCATTGAGCTGTTATAGTATTTTTGTTTTGAAAACACAATCAATTTACCATTTTTATCATACTTGATAAAAATACATGTGTGTGGGTACACAGCTAGCCTTAGCCAAAATACAAGGTTTTCACTTTTAAACCTCCCACTATTTTCAACAGTCCCAAAATAGATTTTTAGTGTTGTAGACCGACGCCCGGTAACTTTCCAATTAATTACCAAAATTAAATAATTTAGGAATAAAATCCTAAAATCACAATTAAATGAATTCAGTACAAATTAAAGTTCAAATAAATAAACAGACTGCATCACAATAACTGGCATAAAATTCCGATCGTCGATTATCCCAACCTAATTTTTAAAAAATAATTAAATAATTAAATAATTACAGAAAATATTAAATAAATGCCAATAAATCCAACTTAGGCTTGTAATGCCTAATTAGACGCCGAAACGGACCTGGAAAAATTTCAAGGTTCATTAAATAAATATTAAAACGTGTATAATCGCTAAATACACTAACTAACCACCTAATATGCATCGGCAATTAATTAAATTCACTAATCTAATCTAATATAACTACCTAATCCATCCTAACCTAAACTAATCAACTCCTAAGCACAATTAACATACTAAGCGAGGATTAGTGAGTTAAACTCACTTGATTCGCGATCCGTCCAGTTCAAAACATTGGGAATGCAACAAGGACCGACTTTTTCCAAAGCGGGCCAAACTTTCGAGGCCCGAAACATCCTCAAAACGGATCACAAAGCTGCTGGAAAACCCATTATTTTCCTCTCAGTTCTTGGCTATTTGGTGGCTGCAAAGGCAAGAGGATGGCTCGGTTTAGGCGGGAATGGACCGAGAAAGATTTAAAGGGCTAAACCAAGCCTAAACAGGGACTCACAGAGGTCGAAGGTGGGCCAAACGACTCCAACACGAGCTAGGATAGTTGCTGGGATACACGGACAGAGGCGAAGACTCAACTGAAGCTACAAGCACACACAGGCAAGTGCAAGGCAATAGCGATGCGCGAGATGGCGTACGGCGACGGTGTGCGGTCTAGTAGTGGCATGGCTGCTCTGGTGGTCCCTCTAGCTACTGGTGGTGTTCGAACTCAACAAGGAGGAGGGGAAATGGGCATGGACCGGCCAGCTGAGAGAGAGGGAAGAGATGAGCCAACAATAGGGGCCACTTGCCTTGTTATTCCACCAATTTGTCCTATTGACTCAACCACAGCTAAGGCTGTCTTCCATGGCTCAAATTCAGCCAACAAGGTTCTTCTTAGGATATTTGAAATGGTCCAAAATGGGCTAGGTAAGGGGGCATATGAGTTTCCTTTGGTTTCCTCTCAATTGGCCATCAATTCTTCCTTATTCAACACCCCTCAACTTCAATAAAATCATCCGACACCTTGATGATCTAATTGATATTTTTCCTCATCATTTGATCTCACTTGCTTCCCAAATTTGCGATAAAAAGCGTTCCATGACTTTTTCTAGGCAAAAATGGCCTTAGGACGACTTTTTCCCAAAAAGTCTCGAGCTGTAGAAAAATTTTATGAAACTGAGTTAACATTCCTAAAATTTATTGTGACGTGACAAAACCTTCAATTTCTAAAATCAAATTCAAATTTACGATTAATTTCAATCCAACACATTTTTAGCGTGACCTAAGCTATTGGTAGCTTTCAAAACTTTTTAGTGCAAATGAACTATGGTCAAGTTTCTTTGAGCCACAATGAACCCACTTGACACATTGGCGACTCTTAGTTGTGAAAATCTCGAGATTTCAAATACGGACACAGGGTACCAAAATGATTAAAAAATCAAACTAGTGTCGATCGATAAGAATTTTGCAAGTTAATGGGATCACCCACGTTTAACCACTCATCTTAGTCGAACCAACATATCTCTGATCTCTAATCAATTTACGTCTGTGCCGTAATGATCTCGGCAGATGAACACGATCGAATAGTCGATTTCTAGTCGAATCCTCAAGTCTATTTGCCTTTAAAATCCTTAATAGCTTCCATAGGTAGTCTAGTTATCTCACGAGTGATTAGCTCTGAGAATAGCTCTATAGACGCGTCGATGAAATGCCCAATTTATTGAATTGAAAGCAGAGTCAAAAATCCAGGATGTCACATTCCTTATGGCCAAACTAAGTTAGATGCCAACGAAACAAATATTAGTGCACATAAACAACCATAATATAATCGCAATATCAAGTACAATCACCACCACATAAACTATAACAAAATCTACATTTGCACTCAAATCACTTTCACTCACACTAGGTTTTTTTTGTAAAACGCCAACTCCTCAGTTCAACATCATGTTCTCAATGAAGACATTCAAGCACTTCACACGCTGAATAGAAAAAAGAGAGAGCTTTCTCAATTCGAAGCAATTACCAGGAGAGACTATCCCAGCATTAGAGGTCCACCCACAATAGACGTTTGTTCAGAATCTGAGATCTCATCTTCATCCTCGTCCAAGTATGTAGACCAGGGCTAGCTTTCTTGCAGCCAAATCACAAGCCACACCACTACTAGCTGTAGCCTTGAATAAATAATTCAACTAGACTTCACTCCGATGCTCCTATCATATGGCCATGACTAATGTGATGTTTTGATACCTCTGTTGGGTAAAAGTAATAAGTGCAATACTTGCATCGCGCTAAAACATAGGTGGAAGCAATACTTGTGTACCTGAAGATGAATGCATGTGAACCATAAATGCTCTACAGTCTCTTTCTATACTAAAGACCTTGATAGTATCTATCATCATGAACATGAATGTACTAGTTCTTAGTCAGTAACTCAGACTGCAATGAACCTACCATAAGAAGATAATTATTCTTGCTGTATTTGTTTGGCCACGAAAGATTCATCTTTTTCGCACTGTGACCTCCCAATTGATCCACAATTTACAAGAAAACCTAATACTTAAGTATTTTCTTCTTCAAATGAATATATATATATATATATATATATATATATATTCTTTAGAGCATAAATTTGCACGTTTTCAACCATCGGAACAAACATGAAATTGTCCATTAGAGAGGCACAATGTACCTATGCCAGTCATATCTAAACTTAAGAGTAGGTTGTAAAAGTGGAAATTTAGTGATGAGCATGGACTGGATAATTCAACTCCACCTAGTCATTGAAGTAAATTTGTTACTGATACTGGCAAGCTTATCAAACAATGATACATAAATGGAAGACCATGAGCAACAATAAGTTTCCAATAATCCAAACTGCAAATGGACACGGTAAGAAGCTCAAGGAAAATAGTTTTCAGGGTATACAATTGATGGCATTGCAATGAGTTGATCCTTAGCTCGAATGTATGGTGGTGTAAATTTTTTTTTACCCCTAACAAGGAGGAACTACAGTATGGGGAATGCAGCAAATCTTCTCATGCTCCATCTCTAGGTGTAAGATAGAGTCCAAGATGTGTAATTTCACTGGGTTAGTGTTCTAGAAGTAAGAATGAGACAACCAAGCAAAAGTGTTCTCACAAAATAGAAGCAAAAGTGGCACTACTAGCCCATTAGGGTCATCAAATGCACATTCCTTAACATATATTCAAGTACAAGGCTCCAACTGTCAACACTTCTTTTGCAGTTATGTTAAGGCAGAAAGTATGACATTTGTTAAAATTGCAGGCATGAAATAGGATGTATATGCATATGGAGGAAAACTAAGCTGCTACTCCTCGTGCTAATGAGGAGAGCAGATACATAATAGAAAGAACAAAAGAATAAACATTTTTAAAACGGGACTAGTGGTTCAACCAATCAAATTGGTAGGACCATGCTCTAACAGTTCGACCAATTGAGCCAATTGCATGTAACGTTGTCAAATAGAATACACATGTCCAAAACAAAAGAAGCCCAGGTCACTCGGCAAAGCTGCTTGAGCACAAAAGATAGGATTCGTGTCCTCGATAGAATCATTCAAATTTTTAATAGACTAAGCCAATACGGTCAACAAATAAGTAATCCACCACAAAATGAAACAAGAAGACACCGAAGCAGATGGTTGGCATGCCTTTTAGTTAACAAGAGGTTGGAGTTCCAAACCCCAACCCAACTTCAACACTCTTCCTTAAAGTTTTTGGAAGGCCTAGAACTGATCCAAACTAGTTAACAAGCTTGCTGGGTTACCAATTGATAGATACACATGCTTTTTGGTTTGACAGGGTCGATACCACCAGTTGTTGACCACTACTGTTTTTGCTGTGAAACCAGACTTGAAAGAAAAGCAGAATGTCCTAGTTTTTTTTCTTTTTCCCATCAATGTCTTAAATAGGGAATTGACATGTATAGGAACAAATAGAACTCAAGAGCATCCTATACTTCTCACTAGTAAGGAATCATTATGAAATTTCTGGATCCACAAGTTACCTTCAATTGGTCTAACTCCCAATTAATTGCACAATAGGTTGCTAAAATATGCATAAATGGAAGGTCATTGGTCTACAAGATCATCATCCAGGCATCTCCCAAGTTTCACAAGCATCATTTATCTTATTTAGTAGCATAACAATTTGAAGTTCCTATTTCCAACGTAATATATTAGCCACATCTGCAAATAAGGGATTTAACATATGATATACCTTACTTTCGCCTTTTATAGAGCGAAATCCACACGATAGTAACCAAGAGGGATGCACAACAAGATCTAATCCGATGCTTCACATAGCTTGAATTATTTATAAATCACCTTACCACTATTATACCATTTGTAACATCTAAAAAAGACTATTTGGAAATAGATATAATTTGTAAATCCAATTTCACGAGTTCAATTAGATGAAGCAAAGTCAGAGGCATCCTGCAAAGTCATATAGAGAAAAATTAGCAAGAAAAAGCAGTTTGTACTTTGCACATCTAGATCTCTAGAGAAAATCATAGTTTCAGATTATAGGTATATACCTCATGGAAGGACAGGAAAATGGGAAGGTATCTGGTGGATGCTAAAACAGATGTAGGTAATGCAAAAGCACAAGCTCTTAAGTAAAGGATTGTGATGTTAACACAAACCAATTTAGAACCCTGGTAATCACATTCAATCTCCTGTTATGCATACAAAGAGATCAAGAATTTCACATTTGGTACACATATCAACCATGAGGACTAGACTTGAAAGGGGGAAAAAGGCAATTACTTCAACCAATAGATAACATCAATGTTTTGTCCCATAATTCTTATTTCTCCCATAGAGGTGGCATGTGTAAGAACACCTATGCATGGAAAACTAGATATAGCATTAATAAGAAGAATCTACCATGAAAGAGCAATTAACGACACATTCAAGTAAGAACTTCTATGCACTAACAACTTTACCAAAAAAAAAAACTTCTATGCACTAAGAAGATTCTAGTACATTTCGTGTTTCTAATTCTTTTGTCAATACCAATGTTCCATATGTTGAAATTCCTCACAAGTGTCCTTTGCAGATATTCACTGTCCCCAAAACCTCCATGTTGCAGTAATTCTCTGGCATAATAATGCGTGTATGAAATCTTACTGACCTGACCTAGCAGAATACATCAAAGGCAAAAAAGTGCAAGAAATTACAATTGATCCTTCAAAAAGTGAGAACCTTCCAATCCAATGAGAAACAACAATCAACCCGTCAATTTTAACCCTCGTTACCATGCGGATAATTAAAATAATGTTGGACCCACAAAAGCCACAATTGACCACCAGCAAATCACCGTAACTTGAGTCAACCTTATCTAGTTGAAGTGCTCTAAGTATTTATGGAGACCGTAGCAAGATGACATGAAATGAAGAACCAACCCAAAACCCATGAGTTATTTACAGGTGCATATCATCAGTTTAGCAAGTAATTTGGTCACATTGGATTAAGCATGATTCAACTATTAGAGCACATGAAAACAATACTAGGCTTGACAGCATATTATTTTGACCTTTAATGCATGACCAACTTCCATTACACCATGGTATTAGAATTCTCTAGCACACAAAGGGGTAGCACAACCCAATGAAGGCCTACCAAAATAGCAGCTGGAGTACATGAAGGCAATACTAAGCTAACCATACTCCGCAGTATCCAAGGAATACTAAGCTAACCAACTTTCTCACTTCAAAGCAATTACAAGGAGAGTTTTTCATAGCCTTTGCCAATTGAAGCGATGAAGCACCAACTTTGAGTCCTCTGTGACCATCACCAGCCAACACTTCTCCGGATTCCACTCCGTCATCTTCACTTGCCAATCAAAAATCGAGCAAGCTTCACAAAACCGAGTCGGAACAATTGAGTCAACCGACCATTAGGTCGTAAAGGAATGTTGGGAGCCAAACCTAAGAGCTAGTGGTTTTTCAAACTAGTGCTGAAACGGAAGCATGACGCACAGTGGTCCTTTGTTGGTCTCCATAGCTAAAGCTCCATGAGTAGCCAAAAACGTAGCACCAGTGTGGAACAAATCACAAGGATGCGAGCTGAAAGAGGGCTTGTGAAGGATAGAGCTTAAAAAAACCAGAGGAAACGTGGGATGACAACATGCAAACAACCTTTTACCATTCTAAGGATGCATTGTCAGGGCTTGGAGAAGCTCAAGAAACATCGAGCTCCTGATCCTTCTATGATTTCATTTCTTTTAGAAGCGCCTTGCGAAAGCTCTCTTGGGTATTTCAGCATTTACATTAACTAGTGGAATAATAACTAAATCCTATAAGTGAGTAAGATGAAATCAATCCAGCAACTAACATCAACAGACTACGAATAATACCCCAAAGTTTACGGGAACTCGCTTTGTCAAACTCGATATTCTTTTTGAACTCTTTGGATCCAACTAATGGGGCTTCTAACATCATCAACACAGAAGCTTTGATCAAATTAATATAGTGTATTTAACTCAAGATAGTTGTTTTGTGGGACATAGTATGATTCTTTTCCTTATCATTATGTGCTATTCATGCATTAGAATTAATGCAAGACAGTTTTCAAATGGAATATAGGATATTGAAAATTTTCCTCAAGAAACTTATGGAAATGCTTCCTGTGCTTTTTTTTTCCAGCACGTATATGAACTAACGAGAGCTTATGCACAATATAAGGAATTATTACACATTACAGCCGATTATGTCAAAGGACATTCTAGTTAATGTCTTGTCTGGCTCAATAGTTTAGGTACACAACAGATGGCTTTACCAACTCTACAAACATCGAGATGCATTCTTTGGAAGCCTTGGAGTAGGTATACCTCGGGCTCAAACCAAATGAACATAGATCCATAGCCAAAAAAATTTGAATTGCAATTTTCTCAATCGATCCAAATAATTCATGATGCTCTTGCTTCCACCTTGTTTGCTAGTTCACTCACAGCCACACCACTAGGAGAAGAGTTTGTGCTTGCATTTGGCATTTCTAGATTGAGATGATTATCTAAATCTACTAACACAGACAATTCTATGAGATAAAATGCATGAAACTCAATGGTCATACAAATTTTATCCCAGATCAGTAGCATATGCATAGTAAGGGATGCCCTATCAACATACTCCTTTTGCATTGAAATTCACTCTCAAGTGTACCTTAGAAATATGCAGTCATGAACTACATGATGAGCATAGAGCAAACTAAAACCTAACATTAGAAGGACCACCATATAGGGTCCTTCATTTAGCATTTTCTTCTACCTATACAATGACCTTTGGCATGCTATCAAAAGCCTATACACATTAGTCTTTCGGTACTTCCAGGATTCAATGTCAAGAATCTCTATTTTCCTGCATAGGATGAAGGATCTTACTTGAAGAATAATGACAAATGATGTGCTTAGAAAGCCTTATCATCTGTTTCCGCTACTGACATGACAGGCAGAACCATTTTGCACACATTAACTTCCATGAACATCTCCCTTGGATTCCTTGAATTCAAGTAAGAAACCGATGGTGACACTATCAACCAGGAAATAATAATGACAAGACCATAAATCTTGAAAGATATTGCAAGCAAAAAATACAAATGAAAATTGGGCAGTAGATCTCAAAAGAGCATAAGTCGAGGATTACCTATTTTATGTACCTTCATTAGAAAATGTCGATCCTTCCAATATATTCCTCATATGAGTCATCCATATAGTATGATCTTAATCCTCTTGTTTTGCCATATGTAATCTCATAATATCGATAAATTCGTGTTCTAGATGATTTTGGAATTGTTTTGAGCGATTTGCATCCAATGATATTCGATTTTTCCAAAAACTCTAACCTATTGAGGCCTCGAATTTCAACCAAGTTATCACAGTCTCTAGCTTGTAATTTCTTCAAACTCAGATTTTGGAAGGAGTAGCCTTTCAATTGAAGTGCACCCAGAGATATCTAGTCTTTCCAAGGACTCCAACCTATCGAGGCCTTGAATTTCAGCTAATTTCTTGCACTAATTAGCATATAACATATTCAGACTTTCGGATTTTTGAAGGTCTAGCCTTCCAATTGAAGTGCACCTAAAGATATCTAGACTTTCCAAATACTCCAAACTATCAAGACCTTGAATTTCAGCTAAGTTTTTGCAGCCTCTAGTATCTAATTCCTTCAGCCTCCCAAATTTTGGAAGGTCTAGCCTTTCAATTGAAGTCCAATCTCTAATATCTAGATTTTCCAAATACTCTGACCTATCGAGACCTTGAATTTCGGCTAACTGTAGCTTTAAATTTCTTCAGCTCCAAGATTTTCGAAGGTATAGCATTTCCATTGAAGTGCACCATTTGATATCTAGCCATTCCAAATGCTCCAACCTATTGAGACCTTAAATTTCGGCTAAGTTTTTGGAGCCTCCAACTTTTAATTCTTTCAGCCTCCTGGATTTTAGAAGGTATAGCATTTCCATTAAAGTGCATCTTTCGATAACTAGACTTTCCAAATACTCTGACTTATCGAGGTCTTCAATTTCAACTAAGTTTTTGCATCCTCTAGCTTGTAATTCTTTCGGCCTCCTAGATTATGGAGGGGATAGCCTTTCCATTGAAGTGCACTTTTCGGTATTTAGCCTTTCCAAATACTCCGACCCATCAAGACCTTGAATTTTGGCTAAGATTTTGAAGTCTCCAATGTATAATATCTTTAGCCTCGCAGATTTTGGAAGGTCTAGCCTTTTAATTGAAGTGCATCCATTGATATCTAGACTTTCCAAATACTCCGATCAATTGAGGCCTTCAATTTCGGCTAAGTTTTCGCAACCTATAGTTAGTAATTTCTTCAGCCTCCTGCATTTTGGAAGGTCTAGCCTTCCAATTGAAGTGCACAAGTCGATATCTAAACTTTCCAAATACTCCGACTTATCAAGGTCTCGAATTTTAGCTAATTTGTAGCGGCCTTCAACATTCAATTTCTTCAGACACTCGAACTTTGGAAGGTCCAACCATTTGCTTGAATTGCAGAATAAGACAGTTGAGCTTTCCAAATATATCAATTTGTCAAGACCTCAAAATTTAAGTAGATTCTTGCAACGTTTAGTGGATAATGTCCTTAGATGGATAAACCATGAAACATCCAGTGTTTCAATAAATCCACAATCCTCAAGTTTCAAGAATTTCAACTTGGAGGGTGTGTTTAGGGATTGTGTGTAGAAAATTATTCACATAAACAACTAATCAAGCAAGAAGAAACGGATTCATATATGATTGTAAAACACCGAGATCAATAAATACAGCGGAATTAAAGCGTATCTGTTTGAGCCATTGCTTCACTTGAACAAAAGTAAATCGCTCTAATAATCAGGGATCTATTGGAATGATAGATCTTCCTCTCTATGACCTATTTCAATATAGCAGCTTTCAATGGGATTAAAGCAACTGATAAGTATTATAAGTTAGAGAGGGGACCTAGCAAACCCTAATCAACAGTGTGTCAATTTGGCCATTCCCATTACGAGCTTCAGTCAAACACAATTGCATACACTTTGCTACTCAACCATGCCCGTTATTAATAAATGACAATACCCAATTCAATCGGATCACTTTAGGGTTCAACAAATATTGGAATAACTATAACCTGATTATTTAAAATAGAAAATTAATTAATTAATGTAAGCCCATATTATAGGAAATTTCCAACATTCTCCCACTTAGGCTATATTAATTAACTTATTTTATTTTGTAAAAGATTTTATATTGAAAACGACACTATCAGGTCAATAACTGAAAATTTTGTTTTGTGTGGCTACAACTTTAAAAATAATATTCCAATAACGGCATCTCAAAATCAATCCAATCATATATAACCTTAGTATAGGACCATGGAGATTAATGTATTAAGAAAATGCCACAACACAAGACCTTCCATAATCACATATAATAAGCATTATATTGTCATGGGCCTAATAGTGTAGTAAAAAGTAGTGCCAACATGTGATCAAAATATACATTATTTCTTATCGATCCTTAATGCAATTTCTCAATGACATGAAACTGTATTAACGCAATTTCTAAACAACATGAAATTGCACAATTATGTCACAATCCAACATGAGATCTCTAATTAGTGATATCTAGTCATCTTTAAATTAAAATTTGTTTAAAGTTATTGTTTTATACTTCCATTTCTCAATCAACAAGCAAAAAGATAACAATAGAATCAATAACAACAATCATTGAAAATAAATACTTTAATAGACATCATAAAAGTATTATCAGTCTGCATATAACTATAATATCCAGAAAAACAAACTATACATAGCTCCTACTAACAAAAAAGATTAAAAGAGTCTAAAGCACCCATACTCTTATACATGGTCTTTAAACAAAATGGGTCGTAAATCTTTTGTTGAAGGATCAGCGAACATGGACTTATTTCTAATATTATCAATCATAATATCTCCCTTTTTGACCAAATCCTTAACAGTATAATATTTGATCTCCATGTGTTTGGACGCATTGATAATCTTGTCATTCTAAAATAAAAACATAGTTGTAGCGTTGTCACATATAATGCAATAAGATCAATTTTGGGCAATGAGCAATTTAATAAAATAATTAGCACATCACAAACTCCCCTTTGGGCAGAGTGTATAATACACTATTATTTTCCACAACATGAAGATTATGAACTGATAACAAGGAGAATTACACATAATTATCAATGATCCATCCCCTTTGAGCAAACAAATCATCTAAATTATACATCTCCATGATATCAATTTATAGAGACGATGATTTTACCTATATATATATATATATATATATATATATATATATGATGAAAGGAGAATTACATATAATCTTCAAGAATCAATCCCCTTTGAGTAGACAAATCCTTTAAATTATACATCTCCATTATCTCAAAATAGAGAGGAATTACACACAACTCTAAAAAATTTATCCCATCTAGGCAGATAAACCTTTTGAGTACACATTCCCATCATTCATCTCTAATATATCAATATAGAGGGGAATTACACATAACTTTCAAAAAAATAATCCCCTTTGGCAGATAAATCTTTTTGAGTCATACATCCCCATCTTTTAATTTTGCAATTCATCTTCATGCAATTTTCAAATTAATATACACAATAACCCCCTTTGGGCAGATAATTGTATATACTAATTTTTATCAATAAGGAATTTCAACAATTTACAAACTTTAACAATTTGTAAATAATGTTCCATTTAATCAATGCCCAAAAATTCATCAAACAATATGAAGCACTTTACAACATGTGCTTCCCAAGATATATTGCATTTATCAAGCAGCAATTTTTGCCACGATTTTTTTTTTTTACTCACTACTCTAATTTGTACTGCGAGTGGGAAGAAACGTTCACGTACATTTGAAGGCAGAGAAGAGTTCTTAAAAATCTTCATGCCCAAATGACAACCAACTCGAGAAGGTCAACATAATCTAGACAATTTTACAAGATTCATTCTTTGACCCCATCAAGAAATATGATCACATCAACTACGATTTCTGGCAATTGCCACCACACACATATCGCATAATGCCTTGGCACCCTAAGACCTTACATGCATAGCCGATAGAATACTTTCCCTCGATCTAATGCTTTCTTGCGGCAAATAATCCAAAGAACTTGTTCCCCTGTTCAAGACCGCCACTGGTACACTAATGATATTGTGTGCAATTGTTTAACAAGATACTCGAGCAAAATAGTAAACCATGAAAGCTTGGGATATTGATCAAATTCTTTGATCAATCAAATGCTGAATTTCAACTTCCATCAATTCGAATTAGTTTGCAGAAAAGGAACCACTATGTAATAGCATAATAGAGGTTCCAATGAGGTTCACTCAAAAAACAAATTTCCAAGAGCTATATCATAAACAGTGTATCATCCAGCTAGCCAAGTTTTTTTGAATAAATAGATTTCTATGTTGCGGTCAGTGGGCAATAATTTTCAGCATGAGATAGTTATTCTCCTTATTTCTAAGACTAGCTGGAGAGTCAACACAAAGACCAAGAGAATCACCACCTTATGCGAATATTACCATCCAAGAACCTTCACTGGATAAGATAGTAGAACGCTTCACCCAATTGAGCACTTACAACAAAATAAGTGATAGTAATAGTAAATACTAAATTTCTGGACAAAAGAAAGGCACATACACTAATTTCCATGACTAGTTTACCAATAATGAACAAATGAATTGTTACGATTTCTATTTCCTTCTAGGGTAAAGAACCATCAATTAGAAAATCGATTTCCAGAATAGGGACTGGCTTCACTTTTTACTTTTCCCTTCTTACTTTTCTTGTAGAGTTTGAAACTGGACTTTGATTCACAGTCAAATACCTGAAACCCTTTAAATTGGCCTTTGTGCGGGTGCTCGAATAATTGCACGATTTTGGCGTGATTATTAAGCACAATTAGCACATGGGTGTTGTGGGGTCTAGCTCACACCCAACCTTTTCTTTTTTGTTATTTTTATTTTATTTTAAATTATTCTTGGTTCTGGGCGTGAGCCCAAAACTAACATTAAAATCAAGGTTCTGGGTGAAACATAAAAAAGAAAAAGAACAGAACCCTCGGATTACCAAAAAGGATCGCGAAAAGAGGCAAACTCGATTGTGACAACCGGACGACAGAACAAACGCCGCAAGATCTAATGAACTCCACAACCAATCTGACTATTCTAGCCATCGCCGACCCAACACGTGACATACCCTCGAGACCCTTCACGACGAATCGACGACGCGTTCAATTAACCCCCAAGAATCAAGAGGACACGATTGGATCTAAGCCTTCTATGGCCGAAATTTGGTTTTCTTAAATTTAAGCCCTAAAGGCTTAATTTAATACAACAAAAGGATGCATAACAATACCCATGCAACGATTTGCAATGAACATCAATCAATTGCAAGTAATTTGAATTATTAACCCTAGAATTTCAAATTTCAAATTCTCTCTCAATTCTCAACGAAATTATGTAAATTATATATGGTTGAAAAGATCTCGACATGTAGAACAAAAGCCCTATGGTTTCGGGATCAATCGAGCAAAAAATCCACATGAAAAAATAATGCACATATTCAGCTTAAAGAGGAAAATTTTGAATTTTGTTCATAAAAAAAAAAAAAAAAAAGGTTCTACAGTCATATATGACTTGCTCTAATACCACATGTAGAAAATTATTCACATAAACAACTAATCAATCAAGAAGAAACAGATTTATATATGATTATAAAACAATAAGATCAGTAAACACAGCGGAATTAAAGTGTACTTGTTTGAGCCATTGCTTCACTTGAAAAAAAGTAGATCATTCTAATAATCAAGGATCTATTGGAATGCCAGATTTTCCTCTCTATGACCTATTTCAATATAACAGCTTTCAATGGGATTAAAGTAACTGATAGATATAACCTACCCCTTTATAGGCTAGAGAGGGGATCTAGCAAACCTTAATCAACAGCGTGTCAACTAGGCCCTTCCTATTACGGGCTTCGATCATACACAATTGCCTACACTTTGCTACTCAACCGAGCCCGTTATTAATAGGTGTCAATACCCAATTCAATCGGATCACTTTAAGGTTCAACAAATATTAACATATCCGTTAACCAGATTATTTAAAGTAGAAAATCAATTAATTAATGTAAGTCCATATTATAGGAAATTTCCAACATTGTGGTGATTCCGGTTCTTCAACGTCCGTCGATTGGGAGCATTTGGAATTCTTTAATAGCGTTGATGGAAGCACAGGATCCACTTGAGAAATCCTCAGTCCCAAACTCGTAGTCTTTTGAGATGGGTTAGGTGGGAAAGCAAAGGCAAACTTCGACAGGTGAAGTGTAACTCTGTTAAGCCGGAAGGAAGGACTGGCAGTGATTGGAGCTCCTTGCAGCCAGCAAAATTAAGGTGTCGTAGAGAAGAAAGATTACACATGCTTTCTACCATTATCCTTTTTAGGTTGTCGCAATTAGAAGCATGTAACTCTCGAAGATTTCTCAAACTCCCAATACCGGTGGGTAATTCTTCTATACTGCTCTGAGAAATGTCTAGAATCTCTAGATTCTCCAAAGACCCTAAGCTATCTGGTAATGCAAAAAGGGATCGAGTATCGCATAGATTGAGTTGCTGCAGTGCTTTTAATTTACCAATTGAAGCATCAATTCGCTTCAGTCTCCAACACGATTTGAGGATGAGAACCTCTAACTTCTTGAAAGCTGAGAGGAAGTCTGTATCTTTCAAGGAACAACGTGAAAGGTCAAGATATTTGAGCTTCCCTGCCATCTGGTAAAAAAAAATAAATAATGATTGTCAAAGGGTGAGTCTAAGGGGATTATGATTCAAAAGAAAGCATAAAAGTGAAGGAAAAAAGAAAAAAGACTTTAGTTCTTACCATGAAAAAACTCCATCCTTTCCATTTCTCATTTATGTCGCTATATTGCAATTGGAGTACAGCTAATTCCTTTACGGGAAAATTGTTTACTTCAAAATTCATGGAACAATTTGTCAAACTAAGCCATTTTAACCCCTTCATCAAATCCTTAAAATCTCCATTGAGATGTGTCATTTTCATGTTAAGATATCTTAGATTCGTCAAATTCTTGAATTGTTTTTCTGTGTAAATGTGATGTGTCTTTTTCATGTGAAGATATTTTCGATTCATCAAATTCTTGAATTTTTTTTCAGTGTAAATGCCATATTTTTTATCCTTTTCTAGCTCAAATATTCTGTCGAAGCCTTCTGAGTGACCTTCACTCAAAATAATCGCCTCAATCTTGTCCGTTCCCTACAAGTAAGAATCAACGGTCATTAGTACTATATCCAGCTAAAGTAATCAAATATCATTTGTTCATATTGCTATTGATGTGCATTAATGGGTTCACGAGACGAGCAATGTGAAGATATGATTATCTTTTTATGCCAATAAACAATATTTACAAAGGCTAACAAAATGAAGGATGTTGACTTCCTTTTTGAAATTTGGCCATAAGCATTTGGATCTTAAAAAGAATTATGATGTAATGGCTCGTATAGAGTAAAAACTTTACCATTTGTAATCTTCTTCTTTCTGGTACTGTAGCTTCATTATCATGCTAGTTAACCCATGCGTGCAATGCACGAAATTTAATCAAATTGCAAAGTGCAATATCAAAATTTGACTTGTCAATTTTAATAGAATTATACTTTTTCTCTTGAACTTTCACAAATGCAAATACAATCTCATACTAAATCGTATAAAATAGAATGAGTATTTATCTCTCGGACTTTTTATGAAGAAAAAGTAAAACATTTCTTTTTTCAATGGTCATTGCGTAAAGTACACTTGATGTTATACCTATACATGTATACACACGCCTATATATTACATTTAAGGAATTTATGTTCCTATCTTATTTGGTAAGTTTTAAATCAGTCCTTGTCCTATGAATATTGGTAAATGGGATACTTAACGTAATATTACATAAAATTAGTGTCCCTTCAATTCGCCACTAAGGAATAATGACTAAAATTTCATGAGAAATGTGGGCATCGTTAGCCCTATTATCTTAATGTTAGCATCTAGAGAATATAATTCTATGATTTATACATCCTAAGTAGTTGTGATTTATATATCAAAACATCAGAATCGCACGATGCACCAGCGGAGAAAAGAGAAAAAAGAAAACACAGAAGTCTGACAACAAATTCACCCTTGCCACAGCCAAAACGCATTTTACACACCTAGAAAAAAGTATCTTCATCAGAGAACAAGCGAAATTGGCATGGGTGAAAGGATAAGTAAGAGCTTGAAAAACCTCGGAAGCAGCGAGTCGACGTGCAAAACTTACCTTACCACAGATTCGGCGTTATTAAGGAGACTCCTACCCAAAAAAAAATCAGGTTAAAATGTCAGAAAACGATTTTTTTTTTTTTTTTAATTTCGACGCATTCATAACACTTCAAAATGTTCCATAACTGTTCCAACTACTCCAAAAGTCAGAACGGAAGGGGGAAATTGAAGAGGCCACGAGATCCCAGCCAAACCGTTTTTGATGAAAGACACTAATTTCTCGCCATCAATTCAGATAATTAAAATAACTATTAAAAAGACTTATTTCTAGTAACTTTTCATCTTTTGTTTTTTTCTCAAGAGCATGCACTCTGGCTATTTTTATTTAGTGGTATATCCCTGAAACTTGTCGACACGCCCAATCCTAAATGAGTTTTTTCATAGTTTTCTGGAATTTGAGCAATGTTTTATCTTTTGACGGGAGAGCAAGATACTTCCTGTTGGTTTTTTTATTAGTTGCGGCGAGCAATCTATCTCGCCGTCTGCTTAAGCCTGTCTATTTCTTGCCAATGACAAAGAAGGGCAATTAGATTTTGTCTAAATGAACCTTGGGAGTAATTGTTAAGTAATCTGGCTGAAAAAATAAATTATAAGAAGTGGTTTTTATTAAAAGTACTGATTTAACATAATATGAAAACGTGAAAATCGTGTGTTAAGTAACCTGGCTGGAAAAAAAAAAACTCTATATGAATTGGTTTTTAGTAAAAGTATTGATTTAATATAATACGAGAAATCGCTATGGTCATCTTAAAAGAAAAACAAATATTCTCAATGAAGAGGACCATTTATTAAGAGAAAAGTGATACGTGAAATACGAGATTTTGCTAACTAATAAATCAAACAAGAGATTTAATTAGTGTGTGTGTGTGTATATAGCAACATACACTTACTTTCATATGATAGGAAATATTAATATATGAGAGAAAAACCATAAAAAGAAATACGTTCTAATAGGGAGCAACCTCCCTTCTTTCTAATCATGTCAACGAAATATTTGAAATATTTGAAATATTTGAGGGCAATAATAGTGAAGGTTAGTCCACTAGAGGAAGCGTTAAGTAGTGGACCAATATTACTATTAATCGTAGAACATGGAATAAACGAGAAAAAAAAAACGAAATGGTTACCTTACTTTCCTTTAGCACTTCTTGGACTTCCTCATAGTCCCATAACCTACTACGGCACCAAGGCATCTGTTGATTTTCTTCGCGAACTATTTCCCTACCAAGATCTCTCAATTGATCATGCATTCTGAACTCATGATCACTTCCAACTTTTATTAATGACATGAATATCAATACTTCAATTTCCTCCTCTGGAAAAAAGTTACAGGCGTCCCACATGTAGGATGCAATTTTCTTGTCAACGCCAATAAAAAAGCAAGCAATATCCAAAAAAATTTGTTTTTGTTCATAGTCCAATGCTTCGTAACTTATTCTTAATTTTTCTCGCACTTCCCTATTTGGGACTTTTTTTAACTTCTTTATCATAGTACTCCACTGTTTTGAGTCTTTTCCACACAATAATGAACCAAAAACCTCAAGGGATAAGGGAAGCCCTTTGGCAATGGATACAACTTCAAGAGTGAGGTCCTCAAATTCCCTCGGAGGAGAGTCCCTTCGAAATGCATGTTTGCTAAACAAAATCAAAGATTGATTTTTATCCATTTCTTTATGTTCATAGTTGTAGTCCACCCCAGCTTGCTCAAGAATCCTCTTGTTTCTACTAGTAATAATAATCCTACTTCCCGAAGAAAACCAATCATGATTACCAGCCAAACACTTCAATTGAACAACATTATCCACATCATCAAGAAGAACGAGGACCTTTTTACCTTTAAACCTAGAGGAGATGAACTTAGTCCCTTCATCTTTATCACAAACTACATTTTCTTGCTTCAATATATCATTGATTAGCTGATTCTGTAAATAATGTACGTCATTACGCTTCCATGATTCCCTTATATCAGCAATGAAGCTACGATGCTCAAATTGACTGGAGAACTTGTTGAAGATGGCTTTAGCAAGCGTAGTCTTACCAATGCCTCCCATTCCATGGATGCCAACATATAGGGTGTCATTAGATTTATTATCCACAAACTCCATAACCTTCTTCACATGACCATCAATTCCAACCAAATTCTCAGAGATGACCAACTCAAACTTTTTCTTCAATTCGTTCAACACTTTTCGGACAATCAACTTCACCAACTTTCCTTCATACCTATCAAACGTGACAAGAGTTGAAATATGTGGAAGCAATACTATTATATTGTTTTATCTATAGAGAACACAATAAATCTAGAGATAGATTGAAAAACTTTAAAAATCATTGCAGTGATTCCTCCATATATTATCATATATGCTAAGTCTAAAGTGGAAAATGATGCCCGGTTGCTTCACATGGCATGGCCCATTCCACTGTTACTCCAACATAATTTATCAAGCTAGGAAAAATTGGAGGACATCACTTATGAATTGTAAATATTGTATATAATTTGGATTTGAACCAAATATTAAACTAGTTGTTTATTGAAAATATTAGGGATGATGTGACCGTGACTTTGAAAATTCTATAGAGCATTTGAATAAGCAAAAATTCAATAAGCCCTTCCAAGATGAGAGTTAGCCATCAATCAATAAACAAGTCATAGCTTTTGATGCAAGATGATTTCAAGTCCTGTAATACCAATCCTAAAAGTTGTTCAGATTGTGATATTATGAACTACTTGAATGCAATTGAAGCGATTTCTTCTTGTTTGCACGTTTCTATGGGCTTGTCAGTTTCTACTAGTGTTGTCGATTTAGAATCATTCTAGACCGGTGCACTTATCAGTATTCATTGCCTCTAGGGATGATAACAGGTTATACTTTATTTTCCTTTTGAGTATCTATGTTCTATGATTTGATCTAATATTGAGTTTATGGGGAAGAAGAAGAATAATTTTTACCCAAAATAAGAAAATTGCTTCAATATATGCAAGTGCATGAGATAGAAATTACTTGTTGAAGATAGGAAATGCTTTGAAAATTATTTAAACAGACATATAATAAAAATAATCATTTTTTTACCATCATCTTACATAACCAATGAAACATTTCTTTTGTCAAATAATTTTAATAGCAACTAATAAACGATATCAATAATTTAATAAATGTGGCTTGGGAAGATAAAGAATTATGGCAAAGCTTGGACGCTATGATGTTATGAGCTTTAAATAAAATTCACCAATAAGTTGTACCATTAGTCTCAAATAAATAAGTAATGAGAGAAGTTTGTGACAGATTAATGTGACATATATTATAAACATGAAAAAATGGCACAATATTACAAAATCTTTGAATATAAGAATATAAATTCATTCAAAAAAAAATATTATTATTCAAGTGAATGGGATCATAACAATAAAATTGGTCAATATCATTAAAGCAAAAAACTAAAAAAAGAACAACTTATAGAATTCATGCGCGGTAGGATCTTACTGCCAACAACATCTTACTATTATTTTACATATAAAAAAAAAAGGAACGAAAATGAAGCAGGTAGAATGAGAACAGCCACTAAACACCCACACAATAGTAAAAGAAAGTATAGAATGTTTTGGCGAAAAATTTCACTTAGCGAAAAATTTTACCCATCGGCTTCGTATCCTTTCAAGGTGCTGATGTCATGGAGTGCTTTCTTCCATTTTCCTAGAATCGTTGGGTCGAAAGAAGACCTCTCACGCAAACGCCTCTCATGTTCATGAAATGCATCTCCAAATTTCCCCCTTTGATGTCCGACGTCAGCTGGTTTCACTTTGTAGAATATAGGCAACACTATGTGCCCATTATTATTCTTGCACTCCATTATCTGAACTAGTTCATCCAGGCACCAACTGCTTGTACCATAAGTCACAGAGAGAATGGGGATCAAGATATTACTGCTCCTAATGGCCGCCAAAAGCTCTGGTCTGATGTTCTCGCCTTCACGGAGCTTGTCATTGTCTCTAAAGGCATCAATTCCGGCATCAAGGAGCCCATGATAGAGGTGATCGGTGAAGCCATGTCGAGTATCTGGACCTCTGAAGCTCAAGAACACCTCGTAGCAATTTCCAAACACCATCAAAGAACTAGATGCATTGTTGTTAGTTTCTGTCGAAGACAAACTAGATCCAACGGAATTAGTTTCTGTCAGCATAGCCATCGAACCAGACGCACCGGTATCAACATCTTCTGCATTTCTACTTGCATTAGTTTTCCTCTTCTTAATGGGACGATGCATTTCGGCCTGTGACTCTACCATTGAGTTCAGCTTTCAAGCCTAACGGAGAAAAAACCAGAATGCCCCTCGAAAAACAGGAAATGCCTTCTTGCCTCTTCTATTGTGGTCTGTTAAAATATCAATACACATGAAGCCGCAGATTTGTTTGGAAGATGAAAAGTGTAGAGAGACTTATGACAAGTCTGTGACATGGATTTGCAGAAGAAGATGAAAAGTTTTTTTTTTTTTTTTGAGGGGGGGTGTTTGGTGGAGAGAGAGAGATGGAGATTCGTCTGGTCCAATATTTTCCAAGCAAGTGCTCGGAACATATAAAGATATCAAAGCGTCAGGACAGTAAAGAGTCCCCTGCTGAGTCCACTGCTTGCACCATCGAACTGTCCTTTTCTTTTATTCATTTATTTTCCATAAGAGAAGGTATTTTTGTTAATTATATTTCAGCTCTTGATCCCATTTTGGAAATTTTTTGGTTGCAATCCCATATGGAATTTACCCTTCTTATTTGAGCCTTTTAAATATTACACCGTCAAACCGACAAACTTCTTTTTAAAACTGAAATGTTGTATCATAACATTCACTTACGTGTGTCGATCATCATAAATATTATCAAATTGCTATATATATATATTTATTTTGCACCTGAGCACAACGAGAAGAATGTCTTTTTGGCTCTTGTTCTACCTTAGTTTTCCCTTCTTCTTCTTCTTCTTTTTTTTTTTTTGTCAATTTCTCCTTTGAATCTCATAAATAAGTCTAAATGCTTTTTTGCTTTTTCTTTTCTTTATCATGCATATATTTCTTATTGATTTGATTTATCTAATCCAACTAGTTAGCAAGAACCAATAATTCAAGGGTTGCCTCCATGTGGTGGAAGTTTCAATTCACTGGAGATGTGACATCCAGATTTTCGGGTTTTAATGTAACTGGATAAATAGGATCATGTCTCATCGTTCGTCAATTTATTGACGGGTCCGAAATTTCAATAAAGAAATTATCGGAAGAAAAATTTGAAGCCCGACAAGAAATAGAAAGGGAAAGAGAAAAGAAAAGAAAAGAAAAGAAAATAATACCATGTGGTATTATATTAGTATTTCTTTTCTCTCCCTCTCTCTTCTTTTCTTTCTTTTTCTTTTTCTCTCTTTCTCTCTCTCTTCTCTCCCCTTTTCTTCCGTGCGGACAGCCCCCTCCCCACGCCGACTCTCTCTCCTTTTCCTTTGTCGTTTCCTACTTTGCTTTCTCTTCCCTCTTTGACTACTCAAAACTTCTCTCTCTTATCTCTTCTTCTCTCTCCTCTCTCTTCTCCCTCATCCCACGTGACCTTCTTCTTCTTCTTCATTCTTCTTTGTGCGAACCAGACCAAAACCAGCAAAGAAGAGCAGCAGCTCGCCGAGGACCACCGTCGCCCGTCCCGTCGCCGCACCGGAGCCGAACCGCCCGCGACGCCGCCCGCACAACGCCGCGCGTTCCGCCGGCCATCCCTCGCGCCCAGGCGTGCTCCCCCGTGCGATCCAGCTGCTGCCCATCCTCTGTCCAGCTTTGTTCGGCCACGATCCGGCCACCTCCGGCCACCGTGGGCCACCGCTCGGCCTCGCCAAGCCACCACCCGCTCTCCCGACCTCTTGCCGCCCCCAACCCTCTCTCTCTTTCTTGCTGTTTTGTGGCCGAACCAGCAAACCCACGGAGTGGGTATCCAGCTGTTCGTGGCCCCGAACCCGAGCCGTGCTTTGGAGACAATCGTTCCTCGCGTCGCCGCCGTCGGATTGATCCGATTTGCACGCGATTTGGAGAGTAATCTCACTAATCCTGGATTAGTTGGCTAATTATGCTTTAGGTTGGTTTAGTTTTAATTAATTATGTTTAGGTTGTTAGATTAGAAGTAATTAGCAATCATTAGTCAATTATGATGCGATTTAGATAAATTGATTGTGCAATTAACAAGTAGACGTGGTCTACTATTTATTGGGAGTGTCTCGGGAATTTTCGGACCCCTAATCGAGCTTCAATTTAAGGATTCGGGCCTAAGTGAGATTTTTGGGCATTTAAATATTAATTTTCGGAAATAAATTAAATAATTATTTATTTCCCGAAAATTCAAGGGAGACGGTCTGGAACCGGAATATTATGCGGATGACTGTGGTGAAGTCTTTTTATTTAATCGGGCTTTATTTTGAGCTAAATTGAATTTTTAATATTAATTATTTAATTTTCAGAATTAATTAATTAATTATTTATTTCCTGAAAATTTAACTGGGATGGCCCGTGACCGGAAAATTATGCTGATGACCGTGGTGAAGTCCGTTTATTTAATTGGACCTTATTTTGAGCTAAACGGAATTTTTAATATTTTAAAAATTAATTAAATTATTTATTTTTCGGAAATTAAGATTTTGATGGCCGACAACCGAAATCTCGTGCTGATCGTTGTGGCACAGTTCGTTTATTTATTTGAGCTCCACGTTGTATGGAATTGAATAAATTGTGATATTTTAGGGATTTACCCTAAATTGATTGAAATTGATTGAGATTGAATTGTTGATTGGTAAATGGCCAAGTATGTTATTCAGCGGTTATAATGCTTTGTTGAGTTGATTTAATTATTTGATTGAGAAATCGTTGCGTATTGGTTATCACCTGAAAGGAAATACGTGGGCTCGGTGAATCGGAATATCACCTGGAGAATGCACGTGTATTCAGTGGTTGATTGTGTCATCTTGGCGAAGAGGTCGTCTTAGAGAATGCTCGTAAATTGTTGAAAAGTGATCGTGCCTGTGTGGCGATAGTTGATCATGCCTGTGTGGCAATAAGTGATCATGCCTGTGTGGCGATAAGTGATCATGCTTGTTAGGCGAAGTTGATCATGCCTGTGTGGCGTAGAGTGTGCCTTCGTGGCCGTATTTCTGTGCATCGATTATCGAAAGTGGTCGAGTGGGACCGTAAAGCCATTGAATCTTGCAAGTGGTCAAGTGGGACCGTAAAGCCATTGAATCTTGCAAGTGGTCGAGTGGGACCGTAAAGCCATTGAATCTTGAAAGTGGTCGAGTGGGACCGTAAAGCCATTAAATATTGAATGTTGTCGAGTGGTGGACTGTGTCTTCCACCTTTGCTTAAGATGTGATCTGAGGACCGTAGTTCGTAATTGATGATTGAGATGGAATAATCGAATTGACCTAGAATGGTCCGTCTGACATGTAATCGACGAGGTCGATTGATCATTGCTTTGATTTGATGTTGTGAATTGATTGATTGAATGGAAATGACCGTGAGTGGTCTTGCTGGCATATAATCGACTATGTTAATTTGATCGATACTTCGATCTGTGTTATGATTGCTTGGGTGCCTATTATGAATTGTACTGACTTGCAGGTGAGATCTGAGGCCAAGGTACGTCTTCTGCCCTATGCGTGTATAGGCAGCCTATAGTATAATAGTTTACTAATCGGGCTTAGTGGGGTAGAACTCGCTGAGACGTAGTCTCATCACATTTCAGGACCCCAATGAGGAGCTGATGAGGAGGAGTCTGAGAAGGAAAACTCGGAGGTGAAACTTGAGGAGAATGATTTTTAAAAGAAGAAGATAATCCTGAAAGGGGCCTTGAGTATGGCCTGGATGGGCTGAGAGTCTATCTTCTTTGATATCTCCATCTTGATGTGAATAGAGTTAGAACAAAAAGTTGTGAAGTGTTCTGGTTTATGGTTTGTATAAAAGTTTGGTTATAAATTTCAATATGAAAAATATGGCACTGTTTTTCTATCCCATCGTTTTATTGTCTGGGGATTTTAACTGCTTCCGCATGTGCTTAATAAATGAAAGGGTCGGCGATACATTGTCCTGGGATATCGCATTATAAAATCGACCAAGTGAGACGAATGTGTGCGTGCCTGAGGATCGGGGCGTGACAGGAGAATCTAAGGCAATCCTACCTAGGAAGAAGATAACATGCAAGCAAGTTTTGATGCACGAAAATGAAAAAAGAAAAACCAAAAATAAAAGAGAATTGCTATTATGGTATTGATAAACTAGAGGTGATCAATTTTAAGTCCAATTCCATCCAAAAACCGAGAGCTAGACAAGAGGACCAGTTCCTAATTTCTGAAACTAGGACAAAAGCCGGTCCGATCCAATAAAACGGGTCACTAAAAACAAAACCTCACAACTAGCCCTAGATCTGAAAAGAAGAGAAAATAGATGGGGCCTACTACCTAAATCTTAATTCCTTTTGGGAAAAATAATATTTTTGGCGCAAATGCAGGCCCCACAATCAGCACATTTTTCCCTTCGTCCTAGAACATTAACGAACTAGGAAAGACGCGTGTTAGGTATTTTTATCTACATCATCTCATTCATTGAGATCATAAAATTAGGTAAGGGTATAGTGAATGTTTTGAGAGAGCACAAGAAATTCTTAAGTTCTTAGTTTTATATTTGTATAAATAGATAATGTTTAGAACTTTAATAAAGCTTTTTCAACCATAGAAACTTAAATAATTCTAATTCCACAAATTTTTTTTTTGGTCAAAAAATTCCACAAAGTTTATAGAGCTATTTCCTTTCCTACATAGTACCAATAATAGTCTCATCTTTCGGATTACTATCACTTTTAGAATAAAGTACTTAATTTCAAATATGTTGAATTTATATATACACACATATATATTTTGAAATCAATAAATTTGAATTTACTTTCTCTTATATTGTGAATTGGTTATATGCCCTTGCATGTTATAAGATGATTTTATTACTGTCTTTTGCCAAAATGATATTCTAGAAGAGTACAAGCTCCCGTGTACACGCTTATACGGTGATTACATGCACAAACGTTCTAAGAAATTAAACTTTTGATAATCATATTCTTGTGAATTAGATTTTAATCCTAATAAATTATTTTAGTGACAAAACTAGTCAAAAACATATTTGTTAGATTGATTAAATGCTTTCGACCCTTTAACAAATTAAATTTGTTTCCTTAGATATTCCAAATCGATAACATATTTGTGTGCCCTTTTTTGCTAGTGAATTGAATTAGTGAACTAATCTAGATGTCCAAATATATTGTGGATTGGACATAAAGTTTTGGATTTCTTTTTTTTTTTTTGACAAAAGATTTGGGGGTAGATATAGGATTTACTCCAAAGCTGAAGATTTTTTTTGGATAAGAAAATTTGGAATAGAATTAAAACTAGATTTGAAATTTGAGAATTTTTAGGATAGCAAATCTATAGAAAAAGGAGGGAAGAGAAAATTGAAGAGTTTCACTTGTTTTAGTCCTCCAAGGCAAATTTGAAATTGGATAGCATTTGCTTTTTATCTATCCCTTTGCCCGATGGCTAGGTCACATCGGTCCTCGAGACTATTCCTCTTCTCTATCAAGTTTTTATCAATTTCTTATTTTGAGTGGCTGGGCCACCTCTCTTCTTTTTACTAAATTGTCAAGTCACTAATTATTTTTTATTAATGTCAACTTATTGACTTCATTTAGTAAAATTTATTAATTTGACAATTTCTTAATCAAACCCAAAGCCAATTAATAAATCAAAATTTACAATTTTTATGGGCAAATGTTTTTTTGTTGGTTTAGTTTAGCTATCGTTTTAATATTTTGCCCTCCTTGGTCAAAAAGTGGGCTTTGAAAAAAAAGAAAAAAGAAAAGAAGATATATGAATGGGAAACGGGAGGGCACGCACCACCAGGAGAGAAGCGAAAAGAAAGTGGGCTTCCTCACGCGCGTGCCCCGACGACTCTCTCTCTCTCTCTCTCTCTCTCTCTCTCTCTCTCTCTTTCCATTCTTTTCATTTCACCTCTTCCACGAGAATCTGGCTCCTCTGTCCTCCTTTTTCTTCCCCTACTTTTGCCGATCGCTTCACAGTTTTTCTTTATTTTTAAAGGTTTCTCTCTTTCGCCGACCATATAACCCGCTCTCTGTATTTCTCTTCTTCTTCTTCTTTTTTAACTTTTGGTAAAAGTCTTTCTCTTTCTTGGCTGTGAAAAAAATCCCTACCCCACTTGGCGAAGAATCCTCTGCCTTTTTTCTTGCCCGGATTTTCTTGTCTTTTTTGGCCATGAATTCTTTCCCTGAATGCCCAAATTGCTCCCTCGTCAAGATGAAAACTGCTTTCCCTTAACCGCGTCCTTGAGGTTCTTGCCATTGTTCAGGGCAGGCTTGAAACTAAATACAAAGTTTGAAATTTTGTAAGACGAAAAAATTAGGAGCTGATTTAGTATTGAGGCTCCGTTCGTTTCGTGGAAAATAATTTCCGAGAAAACGTTTTCTGGATTTTCTAGCGTTCGTTTCACGAAAAATGAATTCCTTATGGAAAATGTTTTCCATAAAAGGGGAAAAAATCTTCTAAATTGGGGGAAAATACTTTTCATTTTTGAAAAGTGAAAAACATTTTCCTCACCTACATCTCTCTTATCTCACACCTCTACAAATCCTCACTTCCTTCTTCTATTTCTTCTTTTTATTTTCTTTTTTTAATTCGAATTATTTTTTAATTTTCTTTTTCTTTTTTAATTTGAATTATTTTTAATTTCCTTTTCATTTTCTATTTCTATTTTTCTATTTCTTTTCTTTTTTTTCTTTTTATTTTCTTTATTTCCCATCTTCTTCTTTCTTTGCTAGTCATCGGCCATCACCAAGTGAACCTCAAGTTCTAATCTCAAGCTTGTGCTCACCAATCTGGGGAGCAGAAAATATTTTCCGTACCAAACACCGGAAAATATTTTTCGAAACATTTTCAGGTTTTAACCGAACACCAGAAAATATTGTCATTTTCCTGAAAAAAGACTTCTGGGAAAATATTTTCCGAAAATGGCCAATTTTCCGCGAAACAAACGGACTCTGAGTTTAAAATTAGGGGTTTTTTGAGATAAAAGAAGCTCAAGATAAAATTAAGTCGGACTCTAAAATTTGATGATTTTTAAGAGATACAAAGGAAAAAGGAAGAGCGGCGCCAGGAGAGAAACGAAAACAAAGGGAAAAGAACAGAAAATAAAATGAAAAGAGAGTGGGTTTTGCATGTATATCTCCCATAGATTTATTCCCATTCACAGTGCCTATTCACAGTGCCTAGTAAGGATTTAAGCCCTTTATTCGTATAATGGGGACAGTTTTCAGAATTAGAGTACAAATTCAAAAATTATATGAAATTTATACTGCAATATTCAATTTTGAAGTTGTTAAGCTAGAAAGTAAGGGCGTTGTGAAGCTGTGACATTAAACATGAGTTGATTTGAAGTAGCATTTAATAGACAAGGTCCGATAAAATTTCAACACCCATATACCGGTAGATTTGTTGGGAAGATGAAAAGTGGAGTGAGACCTGGGATGAGTCTTCATTGAATTTAGTCCTCTGCTTGGATCGTTGAACTTTCATTTTCCTTTTGTTAAGTTATTTTTCACCGGAAATGATATTTTTGTTGAATATATTTAAACTCTTGATCCCACTTAGAAATTTAATCCCCGTCACCTTGAGCCGGTTAAATACTATATTGTTAAACTAATAAACTTATTTTCAATACTTATAAGTTTAACGAGTTAACACAAGGATCATAAAAAATTATCAACATGCTATATATATTCATTTTGTATCCGAGCATGATGAGAAGATTTCTTTTTTTTTTGCTCTAGTTAGCCTTAATTTCTTTTTCAAATCTCATAAATTAATCAAAATACTTTTTTGCTTTTGCTCTTACTTTATTATGTATATATATTTCTTTATTGATTTGATTTATCTAATCCAATTAGTTGGCATGTACCAATAATTCAAACTTCCCGAGCCAGGTATAAATTAGTAATTCGTTGACCAAGACCACTGACCATGCATTTACAGTCGTTGCCTTTATGTGGGGGAAGTTTCAATGGACAGGAGAATCCTAGGCATTACAAGCTGTTTGATAGTCAACTTGCAGCTGTAACACATTCAGAGTTTCGACACTTTCACAATGCAACAACGTATATCGACTAGATATACATTATAACTCAATAAAACTACATCAACCGGACCTAGTCTCACCATTGCACGTGTATTTTTCTCCGGTGAAGTCACTTTACCTAATATATCATGCGTTCACGATGTTCGCAAAACGGAGTCGCATCAAAATCATGTCCCCTTGCCCGTCAAATCGCACATACGTCCTGTTTCGTTATTAATAAATACTTTTTTTTGGGGACGATTTATTAATTACTAAATTGCCATTTCTCACAATTTTTATTTTTTTTGTTCAGACAATTTCTCACAAATTACAATAAATAAATAAATAAGCAACTGACAACTTGCTACCACCAAAGTGAACGATCGAAACCCAACGTGCTCATGCGTCATTTTGAACTAATTTCAAATACTTACTCCCCCAGCCGAAATTTCCATCAACAATTTTCGGAAAAAGAATTGGAAAATCAACAATAACATATATGAAATAACATGACTACATGCCCTTGTTCTTAAAAATCCAGCTTTACAGTGATGACTAATTCGAGAAATCGCCCATTGTGCACACTACAATTATTTACAATAACACTATAAGATAAAATAAAAAAAAAATGTTTTTATCCTATACTTATTAGAGTCACTTTTCCTGTCTCAACTATTTTCAATCAAGCAAACCTATTGAAAATATTCCCACTTTAAAGGTCACACTGTCATTAATGTATTATCTCAATTTGTAATTGCAAATATGTAAAATTGTAATTCGCATTAATTCAAACGACTGTCAAATAATTACAAATGCATACTAGTTATGACCGAATCAACTTATTTATCGAGGATCTTAAAATTAGTCTCTTTTCTTTACAATAAATGGTGAAAAAACAGGAAAACAAATTTTCATAATTAATGATTTATCGAAGTATTGAATTGATTGCCCTTCTGTTGAGAAGCAATGTGAATTTATGGTATGCCTACTTGGGCCAAAAAGACAAAAAAAAAAAAAAAAAGCGAATACATACCTACTTTTGTAAATTATGTTGGATTAATAAATTAATTCAGATCTATTCACTATGAGCCCAGCCGAACCAGCGGTCCAGGTCACGGGAAAGCGCGTGGAATCTTCGTCTTGCAGACGTAATCGGACAACGGTGCCAGCCGGCAGCCCAGCCCAGGTGTACTACCGTCGAATTACACGTGTCGGCACCAGGAGCCTCCACCTCGTCGTCTCTGTAATGCGACGAGCGGATCGCATGCAACGAGACACAGAGAGAGAGAGAGAGAGATGGGACCCACCTGACACAAAGGCTTGTGATTATTCTCGTGATTATCGCCCGCCTCTTGTCCACCTTTGAAAAGTCAACTTGCTCTTCTTTTTTGTTTTTTTTTTTTAACGCGCCTTTTTTTGGGTCGGAATTTCTTGAACACGCAAGAATACTAAAGAATCATGTTAATTAACATGTTTTAAAAATATATAATGACTAATGGAAAGAGCAACGGTAGAGACTGAAAACTGGGGCCGGCCAATCATAATGAGCGTATTCAGTGAAAAGTTATTATATAAATGCACATACATATATATATATATATATATATGTAATTTGAATCGGAATCTAAAAATGATGGATTTTAAATAGGTCTTACAAGAGATTTATTGGTGCGGAAACTATTTAATATATTTAATAAGTTCGTCGATTATTACATCATATATGATACTTATTAGTCCTTCAATAATCCTTTTTCCACGCAGGACAGTTCGATTTCTTAGTCAATTACTTAAAATATGCTAAAACACTTGGTTAACAAGGTTCTATATATATATATATGAAAGTGATGAGAAAGAAACACGAAAGCAATTGGAGCATTGTGGGGAGCAAAAAATCAGCGATATTTCTTTTAATTGGCACCATTTAATATGAATAACTGAAAATATTTTAGAGGAAAGCTTTTTTTGAAAAATCTTGACATGCATGGAGTCTCGATTCACAATTCAATGGACCTCAGCTCTTCGGCTTTTGAAATTGCTTGGATTGTTTCCTTTTTTATATTTTGACCTATGGGTTTGCTTCATGCCATGGGTTTTCTAATGCAAATAGCTAAACGTGCAAAATAACAGCCTAGAGGAATTAAGATATTTCTTATAATTATGCAGAGGAATAGCAACAGTAAAAACCACAACTTTTGTATTTTCCTCTCTTTGACATTTATATTTTTAACTCTCGCGTCATGTTCGAGTTTTCTCTCGCGTCATGTTCGAGTTTTTCCTCATGTCTTCATTTCCTTTGTTCTTCCCTTGAACTCTGCATTTCATTTGAAAAACGGGTGTTCATCGTCATCTTCTTCCTAATTGCTTCTTCTCCTCTCTCCTCCTTTTGCATGTGCAATTCCTACCATCTCCTTCGGCCATCTGAGTCCTCTGGGTCCGACGTGTACACCAATACCGTCAGATATCAGTACTTCCTCCTTTGCATGTCGACGATCTGAAACATGCAACCCCTGCAAATTACAGTTTCGATCATTGGTTACCCAGATTATACATAGTAGTGTGCTTAGGTTATTCTCACTATGGATGACCGGGACAATACCTCCAGAATTGCTTCTCTTTGCAGTCGCCTCGGTCGTTTATGCTCGGAACAGGAGTTGGAGGTCTGGGATGATATTCCTGCCTCGGCCAAACTGCAGGATTGTCGCCTAATATTGGTGGGTAACATTTTCACTAACCCTTCTGTGAATTTATCAGCATTTCATGTCGCGATGAAGAAAGCCTGGAGAGTGGATCATGTTGAGATCACTTCAGCAGATACAGGGTTGTACATAATTAAATTTCACACTGAAAGTGAAAAAAGACGCACTCTGGATGGTAGTCCTTGGTTGTTTTCAGGACAGTTGGTTAATCTACGACCATGGCAACCTAACACTCCTTTACAACACTATGACTTTGGTAAGTGTCTGTTTTGGGTGCATGTTATTGGCTTACCTCTGGAATGGACTTCTCCTCCTATCTTGCGCAGAGCTGTAGCCCAGATAGGTAAGGTTCAGGATGTGAAAACTGATATTTCTGCAAGGATTAGAATTGAATTAGATTTAAAAGAACCCTTGAAAACAGGGAAACTCATCTGTATTGACGGCAAGACCCTATGGCTCGATTTCCGTTATGAGAGATTGTCCCATTACTGTTACTCTTGTGGAAGGCTTGGTCATTATGCAGCATCATGCCCGGAATATCCTTATGACGAAGCACAATTCGATGGTCGGGACACGATGACCTATGGACCCTGGCTCAGAGCTGAACTTAAACAATTTAGCCCCTATTGGGATGCTTTTTACCACCCTAAAGTCCCAGTTGAACAAATGGAAGAAACAGTACCTGAAACTCCTCCAATTCAGCCTGCCCTCCCTGCTCTCCCTGCAATTCCTATAACAGAGGAAGAGACATTGACTTCAGTTATACATCAAGGGAATTCCAGTCTCTGCAATGTTACAACTTCCACTGCTACCACAACGGACTTAGTACCTGCAGTAGTTAAGATGAAAAACCCTCAGATCCCTCCAATGGATAAGCATCAACAGAAGAGAACTAAGATTCCTCGGCCCATGCCTCTTGAAGGTTCTAGCAAAAAACCGAAAAGATTCTCGCCCTATGATGTTAAACTTACCTCATCGGCAGCTTTTGATGAGTCTCTCCTTCTGGATGCCCCTGTTTTGGAGGCAGCTATCCCTGATATTCGGGCTTTGGCGGCTGGCCCTAAACAGCCACCAGGTTACCAATGAAACTCCTGAGTTGGAATTGTCAGGGATTGGGCAATCCCCTGACAATTCAAGCATTAAAGGCTATGGTAGCCTATGATAAGCCCGATATCGTGTTTCTAATGGAAACGAAGCATGATCAACTTTTTGTGAATCGGTTACAGAAAAAGTTTAAATTTACTCACTCTTTTGTGAAGGAACCTGAGGGCCTCAAGGGTGGTCTAGCTCTGTTTTGGAATGACTGTTTTGATGTTACTCTTGTACATACGGATTCTCTCTTTCTGGATTTCATTGCCTGTGATCATAGGACATCAATCTCCACTCATACTACTTGCTTACACGCCCCTCCAACCTATCAACTCCGTCAGGACTTCTGGGATACCATAAGAATCCTCCATGCTGCAACTTATTTACCTTGGCTATGTCTCGGTGATTTCAATGATTTCCTTTCTCCATGGGAGAAGATGGGCCAGAGACCTGCATCCACTTCTCGTATGACATCCTTTCATAATATGATTAATGATTGTGAGTTAATAGAACTACAAAGTAAAGGCTGTGAATTTACCTGGTCCAATAACCGAGAAGGGGATGCTCTGGTAAAGGAGAAGCTCGATCGGGTGTTCTGCTCACTGGAATGGCTGACATCTCACCCTTCGGCAGAAGTTTTTGCACTACCTCCTGTTGGCTCCGATCACTGTCCCCTCTTGTTGACATCTCGTTCAGTATTTGTCAAGCGTGTAAAATTTTTTCAATACGAAGCATTCTGGAATCAAGATAAAGAGTGTCATCACATAGTAAAACAGGCATGGGAAAACAGTTGTACCTCCTTGTTATCCAAATTACAGGCGGTAGCCACCAGGTTAGCAAGTTGGAGCAGGGGCCGATTCAACAATGGTCATCAACGCATCTCACACTTACAATCTCAACTGCAGACCATTCTCAATAGAACATCATATCAGGAAGGAGATAAGGAGCAGGCTAATGCCCTTAGATGTGAAATTCAAAAAGTATGGATTCAAGAGGAACAATTCTGGGCTATGCGGTCTCGTATACAATGGTTAAAATGGGGAGATCATAATTCTAAGTTTTTTCATGCATACACTATGCAAAGAAGGCAACGCAATCGAATTACAATGCTTTTAGATACTAACCATCAGTGGATTAGAGAACCAGATCAGTTAAAAGATCTTGCGCAGGGCTTCTTCTCTCAACTTTACAGATCTCAGGGCTACAGGAATTTCCGTCCTTTCTTAGAACAGTGCCCTAAAGTAGTAACAACTGATATGAATGCATACTTGCAGCGTAGAGTAACAGAGGAGGAGATTTACCTAGCCACTTGCCAGTTAGGAGCTTCGAAGTCTCCGGGCCCTGATGGTCTCCCTGGACTTTTCTACCGGCATCACTGGAATGTTATTAAAGATACAGTTATTCAAACAGTTCACGACTTTTTCGATACAGGTATTATGCCAACAAGACTAAACAGAACGATCATAGCCCTTATTCCTAAAGTTCAGCATCCAGAGAGTATTGAGCAGTTCCGTCCTATAAGCCTTTGTAACTTTGCTTACAAGATCATTTCAAAAATTCTGGCCAACAGACTCAAACCATGGCTATCAAATTTGATTTCCACAGAGCAAGCAGCATTTATTAGCAACAGACAGATACAGGACAACATTATGGTGGTTCAAGAAGTCATGCATCAATTCAAAGTGCGAGCATGTAAGAAACGTTTCAACCTTATTTTAAAAACAGATATGCAGAAAGCCTATGATAGGGTTGAATGGGACTTTTTGGAAGCATACTTGAAGCATTTGGGTTTCCATGATAACTGGGTTACTCGTGTAATGGCTTGCGTTACAACAGTCTCCTTTAGTATTCGGTTTAATGGTGAACATCTTCCTTATTTTCAGCCTACTAGAGGGCTGCGCCAAGGTGATCCCCTCTCTCCATACCTATTCATTTTACTTGCCAATGCCTTATCTGCTACTCTTACTCAAGCTGTGGACATAGGTCACATTAAGGGGATTCAATTTAATAGAGACTGTCCAAGGTTATCTCACTTATTTTTCGCTGATGATTCAGTTTTTTTCCTTCGAGCCACTATTTCTGAATGCCAAAACCTAGCCAATCTACTCCATCAATATTGTTATGCCACAGGCCAGCTCATTAACAGAAATAAATCCGGTGTGTTCTTTAGCAAATATTGCCCTCTTTCTTTACAACATAATCTAGCACAAGAACTAAGGGTTCCCATCCTTAGTAAATATGGAAAATACCTGGGCATTCCATCCGATTGGGGTCGTTCCAAGAGGGAGATGTTTTCCTGGATCCTGGCAAGAGTTAATACCAAGTTAGCAAGTTGGCAGGATAAATTTCTATCGAAAAGTGGCAAGGAAATATTATTGAAATCAGTAATACAGGCCTTACCGCAGTATGCCATGTCTATCTTCAAGCTTCCGCTGTCTCTCTGTAGATTGATTGAAAAGAAGATCTCAGCATTCTGGTGGAGTAAACAAAACAGTCATTCAGGCATTCACTGGAAAAACTGGTCAGAATTAAAGCTTTCTAAAGATTCAGGGGGGATGGGGTTCAGAGATTTAACCAATTTCAATATAGCAATGCTTGGCAAGCAAGCATGGCGTCTCTTTCAGCATCCTCAAGCTATCTGGAGTCAGCTCTTTAAAGGTTTATACTTTCGATTTTCATCTTTTCAGACTGCTTCCCCAGGACATCGTCCTTCTTGGGGATGGCAGAGTTTATTAAAAGGCCGTGAAGCAATTGCTCCTAAACTACGTTGGCTAGTAGGGGATGGATCGCAGATACACATTAGAGATGATAATTGGTTACCTCAAGGCAGAATAGGAGGCTTACCAGGGGAGGGAGAACCACAACTTGTTGCTGATCTAATTGATTCCCAGCTTTCTGTATGGAAGTCCTCCTCTGTTAATGAATTCTTCGATGTCCCAATTAGTTCAGCAATCCTAAATACCCCAATCAATCCATCTCTCCATCATGATCAACTGGTTTGGACAGAGACTCCTTCTGGTATCTACACAGTAAAGAGTTGTCATCATTATCTCTCTTTACAATCTCAGAAACCAATTTCTAAGCCCTCTCCCTCTTATACTAATCCACCACTGTTATGGAGGAAAATTTGGAAGATGCATACTGCGCCTAAGATTAAAGTTTTTCTATGGTCAGCTTGCCAAAATGCCCTTGCTACAAAACTCAATCTCTATCAGCAACATATCATCCCTCATCCCACCTGTTCTTTATGCAATAATTTTGAGCCAGAATCACTCGAGCATATGTTTTTTTTCTGCCCTTGGACTACTGCTATTTGGAATCATGAAGACATTCGAGTAAGTATTTCACCAACCTCAGTTAGCCGATTCGATGCCTGGGTAGTTGACAGAATTTCCCTTCCACAAGCGTCTCCAAATCTTGAAGCTATTGCTCATATCCTGTGGGAGATCTGGCGACACCGCAATAACGCTGTGTTTCGTCAGATACGGATGGATCCTCTCCTCGTGGTCTCTGATGCTGTATCTCAAAGCAATATCTTCAAGGTTCTCCAACCCCTGCCACAAAAGATTCAAAACGCACAGGCAAGTTTAAATCAGCGATGGCACCCACCTGCAGAGGGTTTTATCAAGTGCAATATTGATGGGGCTTTTCGCCCAGATTCAAACAAAGGCTCAATAGCTTGCATTTACAGAGATAGCAAAGGTCTTTTGACGGATGTACTCACCAGATCTGTGTCTGTTCAGACGGCATTCCAAGCCGAGATCTATGCCCTTATCTATGCTCTTCAACGGATAATCCAGAAGGGAATCCATCTTCAGAAATTTGAGATCGAATCCGATTGCTTGCAGCTGGTGGAGATCATCCGAACGAAACATCAACCGCCGTGGAAGGATCAGCACTTATTCGCGACTCTCCGAGATCTTCTTCAGCAATGCCCTAACCTGTCGCTTCGACACATCCGGCGAGAAGCTAACCTAGCAGCTGATTGGGCTGCTAAAGCCCACAGGGACCAAGGCCAACCCACAAACTGGCTCCTCTTCCCTCCCCCTATTTTCCTTTCTATTATATCTACGGACGCTTCGGCGACAGCTTGTATGACTCTTTAATATAATATAAGTTATCTTTCGACCAAAAAAAAAAAAGGGTTACGAGTGTATTATGACTGCCTACATATTCATGAAAATATTAATTTTATACTAGTCGAGTAACGACTCACTTATTAAATAACTCTAATATTAGAATGACGATAGTTTTTTTTTTTTTTATGGGTTTTGGAACCCTTCCCTACTGCCCTATTAATTTTCTTCAATCCATGCACTCGGAGGATTGGGAAAATCTTCGAGCTTGAACCTCCCCGAATTTTTCTTTTTTATTTTTATAAAAATGACCAAGTTAGTAACTTGAATTTAGGAGAATATAATTTAAACAGAATTGAGATGAACGTTCAAGGGGTTTAATGAATTATCGGGCAGGTGTTGATATTTTTCTTACGCAATGGTGCTATCGCTTTGCGTGCATCTCCCAAGTCCGGCATCCAAGCAAGTCGAGAAAAAAGTCAACCATTGGAATGGGCATTGTCCTTAATTGCGTTAATTCTATACTTTTTCGTCATTTGCTCTGTCCCCCACAAAAAAGAAAACAAATGTCAATTTTAGAATTACTTGAATTGGGTATGGGAACAAAAAAAACATTTTTCTTGTTAGACTTTGATTTATTGCAATTGTGCTTGCATCTATTCTAATTATCTCTTTTGAGAGTTATTGTTACTTCCTGTGATATATAATTTGAAGATTGTACAAATGCATTAGCAGTATTTGGATTCCCAACACAGGACACTCTCTGATGAGTGCTTGAGCAAATATGAGTTCTAGTTAATAAATGTCCGCAGGACACTCCGATGCGTGCTTGGGCAAATGTCCCTTTGATTGTGGTATGTTCGATGTGTTTCTACAGGAGGAAAGAAGATGCCGCTAGAAGATGCCTTGATGCGAAGCGTAAATACATACAAAAGTAAGTAAAAAACTGTATTATACAAGTTGGCAAATTGACTTTAGAATAATGTAAAAAGGAGTGTCTTTCTTACAGCTCATTCGGTAGGGATCAACGTAAACGAAGTTCCTATCTAATTTGTCGGCTGCTGAAGGAAATTCTTTGTGAGGGCTAGTTGAAACAGCTGCTAATTGTCTTAGCAATATCTAGACACGATGGCAATTTTAAGCGGGAAAATTGCTAACGGGAGTATCTTACCCCCACCTTTCGGCGTCTAGTCATTTTGTAAAACTTTTAAGCCGATTTTCTTCTATTCAACTCAATTTTTACATAATTAAGTTGTATGATATAGGTATGGATATAGAGCGATAAATTGTACATGTATCACAGCTGAAGGAATATTTGACCACTACTCTAAAGAAACCTTTCTAATCGTTGAAATCTTTCTTTATGTCTTTATAGAGAATGGCTACCCCTTGATTAAAAAAATGTTATGCCACTTTCTATTAATTTTTCTTTAAAAAAAAAAGGAAAGAAAACTGATGAGAAATATTCACATGCTCCGGGTGCTAATGTCCATTAGTCAATGACAAAAATATATTCGACCCAAACAAAAATGAAAAAACCATATCGGTCAGATTGGATTTTGTTAATAGATATTTGTAGCACGCTTAATATTCAAATAAGGAAAGTTTATTATTCTCAAACTTCCATCTGATTTTTTTTTTTAAATCAACACTTATAAATTAATACAAAAAAGAAGGCCAAGAATAGATGGCAAGCATTAACCAAGGCGGCTTCTTTCTTTCTTATTAAGAGGAGGTGTCACTGATAATATATGATTTATTGGCATATGAATCTCATCGCTGTCACATGTTCCGCCAAAAACACCCTTAAAAGATATCCCCCTAAAATAAGAGCAAAAATTTCGACAACTCCTTATAATAAAAGTCACATAAAATCAAAGTTTGCCGGCCATCTATCTAATAGGAACCCAATTAGAATCATTTGTAGTTGTTGTCATCTGAAATTAGACCATCCATCGAATAATTTAGATCTTTTTAATAAACATTTGTAACACGCTAAATATTCAAATAAAGAAAGTTCATTATTTTCAATCTTCAATGTGATTTTTGCGAAAGTCAACACTTATAAATTAATACAAAAAAAAGGCCAAGAATAGATGGCCAGCGTTAGTCAAGGCGTCTTCTTTATTTCTTATAAAAAGGAGACATCACTAATAACATGTGATTTATGGGCATATGAATCCCATCCTTGTCACATGTTCCACCAAAAAGACCCTTAAAAAATATCCCCCTAAAATAAGAGCAAAAATTTCGACGACTCCTTATAATAAAAGTCGCATAAAATCAAAGTTTGCCGGCCATCTATCTAGTAGGAACCCAATTAGAATTATTTGTAGTTGTTGTCATCTGAAATTAGACCATCCATCAAATAATTTAGATCTTTTTAATAAACATCTGTAGCATGCTAAATATTCAAATAAAGAAAGTTCATTATTTTCAATCTACAATCTGATTTTTGCGAAAGTCAGCACTTATAAATTAATACAAAAAAAAAGGCCAAGGATAGATGGCCAACGTCAATTAAGGCGTCTTCTTTATTTCTTATAAAAAGGAGACATCACCGATAACATATGATTTATGGGCATATGAATCCCATCCTTGTCACATGTTCCACCAAAAAGACCCTTAAAAAATATCCCCCTAAAATAAGAGCAAAAGTTTCGATGACTCCTTATAATAAAAGTCGCATAAAATCAAAGTTTGCGGGCCATCTATCTAGTAGGAACCCAATTAGAATCATTTGTAGTTGTTGCCATCTGAAATTAGACCGTCCATCGAATAATTTAGATCTTTTTAATAAACATCTGTAGCACACTAAATATTCAAATAAAGAAAGTTCATTATTTTCAATCTTCAATCTGATTTTTGCGAAAGTCAGCACTTATAAATTAATACAAAAAAAAAAAGTCCAAGGATAGATGGCCAACATTAGTCAAGGTGTCTTCTTTATTTCTTATAAAAAGGAGACGTCACTAATAACCTATGATTTATGGGCATATGAATCCCATCCTTGTCACATGTTCCCCCAAAAAGACCCTTAAAAAATATCCCCCTAAATAAGAGCAAAAATTTCACTGAATCCTTATAATAAAAGTCGCATAAAACAAAAGTTTGCCGGCCATCTATCTAGTAGGAACCCAATTAGAATCATTTGTAGTTGCTGTCATATGAAATTGGACCATCCATCAATAATTTAGATCTTTTTAATAAACATCTGTAGCACGCTAAATATTCAAATTAAGAAAGTTCATTACTTTCAATCTTCAATCTGATTTTTTTGAAAGTGAATACTTATAAATTAATACAAAAAAAAAGGCCAAGAATAGATGGCAAGCATTAGTCAAGGCGTCTTCTTTCTTTCTTATAAGGAGGAGACGTCACCGATAACATATGATTTATGGGCATATGAATCCTATCCTTGTCACATGTTCCACCAAAAAGACCCTTAAAAAGTATCCCCCTAAAATAAGATCAAAAATTTCGATGACTCCTTATAATAAAAGTCGCACAAAACAAAAGTTTGCCGGCCATCAATCTAGTAAGAACCCAATTAGAATCATTTGTAGTTGTTGTCATCTGAAATTGGACTATCCATCGAATAATTTAGATCTTTTTAATAAACATCTGTAGCAAGCTTAATATTCAAATAAAGGAAGTTTATTATTTTCAATCTTCAATATAATTTTTTCAAAAATCAACACTTATAAATTAATGCAAGAAAAAAAAAGGCCAAGAATAGATGGCATGCATTAGTAAAGGTGTCTTCTTCTTTCTTATAAAAAGAAGACGTCACTGACGACATATGATTTACAAGAATATGAATCCCATACCCATCACCTCTTCCACCCAAGATGCCCTTAAAAAATCACCCCCTAAATTAAGAGCAAAAATATCACGAACTCCTGATAATAAAAGTCGCATGAAACCAAAGTTCATCAGCCATCTATCTAGTTGGAACCCAATGATGATGATGATGATGATGATGATGATGATAAATGCAGTTGTTGTCTTTTGAATTTGGACCATCCATAAAATAATTTGCACGATCTTCACCAAAAACTTGGTAGTCACGTTGCATGATTTTGGTGGCTACATTAGGTTTAGTGGATGGTTTGATTGTCTTCTACTAAATTCTATGAATGAGAATCCAATTACAATGCTATGTACACAATCTTTGTGTACTTGCATTCAAATGGGTATTTGACAAAAGAAAAATAATTTGTAGCAATAACTCATGTCTGGAAATAATAACATCAGTCAAACGTGAAGTATCTTTATCATTCGTTATTAGCAATATCCAAATTGGGCTATATGTCAGACTTTAACTTGTTCTCCGGATCATGAGAAAACTTCTGTGATTTCGAAATGGGCCGCCAGGGCTCAACTGGGCCGGGCGGGGCCGGGCCGGGCCGGATTTTACGACTACATTACCTTGTCAAACAACGCCCAAAGAGCCCCCTTCGGGCACATGTAGGAGCGGTGTATTAATTATTGAAATGTAATTGGGAAAAAGCAATGTGAGATCATCCTCATTCACTTTAAATTAGAAGAGTATGTTAAGGAGCTACTCGAATTGGCATCTTATAATCGCCTGCTTAAGTGTCGAGAAGACGGACCAGCTCGAGCTCGATAGAGCCATTTGCCATCACCACCTGAGCTTCAAAAACTCGGCCAGATTACTCAACCAAGTCAACTGTCATTGTCGCCCAAAATCCACCCGCTTTATGCGCACCATTTCTTTTTTAACTTGGGTGATTGGATATTGAACTTGAATGTACATAATCATTCTCTAGTCAAGCGGTGAATGTCAATGTTTGATCCGGCCATTCCTCATATCTGCAATGCAAAGGAATTCAGCCTACTGCAGAACTTCACGTGCTTGGCTCCGCATCTAGAGAGCGTGGAGATTGCTGGGTTCCCAGCTCATTCTTTCGACGATGATGGATGTTAGCTCACCTTGTCAATCCTGCTTTTACCAAGAGATGCATAGTCATTAACGTCAAGAGTAATGGAAGATGCCAATCGAAATCTCTCAAGCCTTTACCACAGCTGGTTCTACCATACTGAATTGCTTTTGAAAAAGCTTGGTTGTCTTTAACTATTGTTAAGATCAAGGTCTAGCTACCAGCATCAAAGAGTTAAACAAAGATGTTTGGTGATTGATTGCTGGGTTCCCAGCTCGTTCTTTCTTATTGCTCGACTGAGTTTTTGCTTCTGGTAGTGCGACACTTGTCGCATTTTAAATGAGAGTTTAAATCCTTGTACGGTTTTTTGGACCTCTAACTAACCCATCCATGAGGCGGCGATGATGAGGGCTTCGTCATATGTTGAAAAGCTGAGTAGAGCTGGTCAATTGACAAATCAAATTAAATATTGAGTGTATTTTTTCCTACAAATCGAGCAAGGCTAATCGATTTGGAATTTTGAAGAAGGCCTATTCTACAAATGAACTATGCTCTCTCCTTTTTGCAATCATAGAAAAACATGTATCGTTTGGTTTTAAATTGGTTTTTTGCTTGATATTAGGAGGCATATGATCCATCTTAACATTGTTTATTTTAATTGTGTTTGATATTAGGACATCCCAAACTGTTGCCTCATGTCACATTCATTCCACCTGTCCTTAAATTGAACTTGCATCTGAAAATACTGAGAAACAGTTATAACTGATTATGAACAAACAAGAGGATTAGATTATTGCGGACTGCTACTGAAAGTAGTAATATAATAGATTATCTGTACAAAGGCAAAAGGGCATTCTCAAGTACTTACATTTTTATCAAGGTTTAGTTTATGAGATACAATTTCAAATTGGACACTGGGGAAATAAAAGAGTTGAACCATCACAATGACCTATAAGGACATGCAATGTGGATAACATTAAATATCTAATGCTAATTATACATGAAAAGATATATTTTATAAGTTGTGATAGTTCAAAATGAGCATCATTCAATACACTTTATCCAATTCGCCATGTAGTAGCAGAAGTAAATTTTATAAGGCTCTAAACGGCTATAAATAGAGGGTTTAGCCAAAGGTGTTTGGTGCGATAGACACACATCATCTTCTAGACATTTCCATATCAATAGTAAAGCTTCTCCCCATTTTCTCTAGTCATATTTGTTTTCCTATTTTTCTCTTCTTGTTTTCTTGGTCCTCAAAACTTTTAATTGCAATTTCTCCAAAACGAGCTTGTGTAAAGCGGCTCATGGAGTTTAAAATTTATATGAAGTTTCCACTGACAGTGGCCCTGATAAGAATAATTTATTTTGTTGATAATATTATTATCTCATCTTACAATTAATGTTCGTTGTCACTATTTTCTACACTTGCATAAGGCAAGAATACATGTTTTTTTCTTCTTTTTTAACGAGAGCCCGGCCCCCGGGGTGGGGGGGGGGGGGGGAGGGAATAAATTGAAGACGTGAATATTTGGAAGGGCGACAAATAAAGAAGGATTTTATTTTGGAGTAAATTTAGCTATAGTTCACAGAAAGCTACCATTACGACAAATAATAAACATAAGAAAAGAAAATAAGTATCGCACATGCACATGTTGCATTTTTTTAATTCTCTCCACGAGATTGGTAATAATTCCAGGAGAAAGAATAATACAATTAAATAATTTTAGATCTACGAATGTTTGTACATCATTAAGGTAAAACACCACATGACACTCCTTATTAAGGATATGAAATCCATTAATGATATTGTATACATAATCTCTCAATCTTAAACCAACCATTTACTTAAGGATTCCAAATCTCTGCATAGCTTATGTTCTTTATTGCCACCTTGAACCATATATCTAGCTAATCATGTTCCACACAAGAATGTAGTACATCAGATCGGATGCATCACTTAACAATGACATATGGAGAAGCGAGTCGATCTCGGGTGAGAGATTTCAACATTCAAATGTAGAGTTCGTCAGTCAGGTACACTGCCTGAACCATTCAACCCAAAGTATAGATAATGCAAACCCAATATTTGGTTCTTTCACATGAAAATAATGAACATATACAGATGAAGCCAAAGCTTGGCACTATCGAGCAGGTCTTGGCGCTTACAGCAATGCAATGAAGACGGTTACCACCAAATAGTAGCCATGACTCAGCATCTTTCGGTCAATACTCAATAGATAAATCGTTACCTTTTACTCCACTTTTTTCTTCGACAAATGCTTGCCCAGCAGAAAAAAATCACATGGCAGGTATAGATTAAGACTTCTCCAAGAAGGGTGGAGTCGAAGAGCTTCAGTCAGAAAGTACACATGCATTGCTTCTCACACTTACGTCTGCGGCTTCAAGTAGTAAAGGTCCACCCACAGCAGCCACCCAAGCATACCCACCACAAATTCTTGAACAGACGGTCATTCTGAATCAATGATTTCATCTTCATCCTCGTCCAGTATGTAGACCAGGGCCTGCTTTCTCACAGCTAAAAAATACAAGCCACACCTCTTTATGCTGTTGCCAGAAACAAATCAACTTGATTTCAGTCCGGTGTTCCTTGAATATATGGTCATAACTAAAGTGATGTTTAGATACCCTTGTTGGGTAAAAGTAAAAGCACAAGACATGCATTATGCTAAAATACAGGTGCGAAGTAATCCTTGTGTGAAAGAGACTATGGCATGCATGTAACTATCAATGCTCTCCAGTATCTTGCTATACTAGAAACAATGATAGTATCTATCATCATGAACTTGTACATAGCAGTTCTCAATCAGTTACTCAGACTGCTATGCACCTACCATAACAGGATGATTATTCTTTTCATATTTGTCTGGGGACCATAGATTCATCCTTTTCGAACTTTGTCCTCTCAATTTATTAAAAATTTAGGGGAAAAACTAATACTTCAGTATTCGACTGAAAACATAATCTTCTTTGAAGCAAACTTTGCACTTCTTCAATCTGTAGGAGCAAACATGAAGTGGTCGATTGAAGAGGCACAACGTACCTATGCCAGTCACATTTAAACTTAATAGTAGGTTCTGAATGGAAATGTAGCAAGGAGCATGGACAGGATTAATTCAGTTCCACCATACACCAACGAGATAAATTTGTTACTGAAACTGGCAATTTTATCAAACATTGATAACAAAGGAAAGAGTGTGGGCAACAATAAGTTTCCCGACATCTAACACTGCCAATGGACATAGTAAGAAGCTCAAAGAAAAGATCTTCAAAAATATACAAATGATGGCGTAGCATGAATTGATCCTTAGCTCAATAGTATGACCGTGTCAAAATGTTCTTACCACTAACTGACAATGGAGGAACTACAATATGGGGAATGCTGCAAAGCTTCTCATTCTCCATCTCCAGGTGTAAGATAGGGTCCTAGATGTGTAGTTTCACTGGTTAGCATTTCATATGTGAGAATAATATAATCAAGCAAAATGTCCTCACAAAATAGAAGCAAAAAGGGCACTAGTAACCCATTAGGGGCCATCAAATGCACATTTCTTAACCTACAAGTACAAGGCTCCAGCTGTCAAGATATGTTGGCACTTTTGCAGTTACAGTAAGGAAGAAAGTAAAACATCCTTTGAAACCACAAGCATATAATGGCATGTATATGCATTATGCACATAGGAGGTAAAACTAAGCTGCTGCTACTCATGCTAATGAGAAGAGCAGATAAACAATAAAAAGGAACAATAAAAGAACAAACGTTTTTCAAACCAGACCAGTGGTTCAGCAGGACAAACTAGTAGAACCGTGCTCCACCAGTTCGACCAATTGAACCAATTTCATGTGATGTCATCTGATAGAATGCTTTGCACATATTAGATTACACACTTTCAAAACGAAAGAAGCTAGTGAGTCAGCAGACACCATAGCATCTTAATATATTACACAAGCTTGACGTCATCTAAATAGCATCCTGCTCAATTTTTTGATAGATTAGGCCAACACGGTCGATGGATAAGTTATCCACCACAAGGTGTAGCAAAAAGACACTAGAGCAAATGGCTAGCACGCTTGTTAGTTACAAGAAGCTGGAGTGTCAAACCCCAACCCAAGTCCAACACTTCTCCTTTAAAAGGCCCAGAGCTGGTCCAGACTAGTTGACAGGTTTGCTGGGTACCAGTTGATAGGTACACCTGGTTACCAATTGAACAGGCTCAATACCACCAGTTCTTGACCAATACTGTTTCTGCTGAGAAACCAGAATGGACAGGTCTGGTTACCGGTCTAGCCAGAGCCACCTCTTAAAACTGTGAAAAGAATAGGAATCGACAGAAAAGCACAATATGCGAGTCTTTTCCTTTTGCCGTCAATGTCATAAATAGTGAATTGATATGATCGGAATAGAACTCTAGATATCATGAGTAAGAAATCAATATGCAAGCTCCATATCCATGAGTTACCTTCCATTGGTACAAATCCTAGTTATTTGCACAAGTGGTTCCTGCAATATGCACAAATGGAAGGTCACTGGCCTATAGGATTGTCATCCTAGCATCTCCACAGTTTTCACAACTACCATTCATCTTATTTAGCAACATAACAATTTGATGTTCCCGTTTCCAATAGAATATATTAGCCACATTGGCCAATTTGGGCTACAAAATATGATATACAAAGCTTTTACCTCAATAGAGCCAAATCCACACAACAGTGACCAGGAAGCATGCACAACAAGATCCTTCCAAAGGTCTTCCCTGCTTCACATTGCTTGAATTTTTCATAAGTCCAATTACCATCGGAATACTTTGTTGCATCTTAAAAAGATTCGTCAGGTGTTTGAAAGGAAACATAATCTGAAGCAAATTCAGAGTCATCCTGCAATACCATACAGAGAAATGATTAGCATGAAAAAGTAGTAGTCCTCTGCACATGTGGATCTCTGGATAATATTTGTAGTTTCAGATTATAGGTATATACCCCATAGAAGGATAGTGAATTGGGAATATGTATCTAGTGGATGCCGAAATTGACGTAAGAGGGAATTGTAGAAATAAATTCTTAAAAAGTATCTTTTTCAAAATAGAAGAGAAAGGCATCTGGGCAGCTTCCTTGAAAATTTGATGATCAAGTTAGCTCATAATCAGGAAACATGAGATATGGCATTACCATACACAAGGATCACAAGCTAAACATAGAGCCCAATCCGATAAGATCACCCAACTAAAGCTTCCATGTATATTATCAAGTAATTTTTTTTTTTGAACAGATATTATCAAGTAATTAAACCTGAGATCAAATATGAAAAATAGATTATTAGACAGAGGGTAAATGAAAAATCATTGTTAAGGACAACCTCCAGAAGACAACCCCTAACCCACAAAGGTTTCCTTTTTTTTTTCTCTCCTCTCATTATAGTCTCAAGGTTCTGGCCACTCAGACAAGGAAATGAAAATATAGGCGCAAATTCATGGTAATAGGCATATGGATAGAAATATCTACAGAGAAACCCCATTAACAAAAGTCCTGAATCAGCTAAACAAGAAATGAATATTTCAGCTCAAATAATTGATGAGTTGGGTAAAACGAAAAGCACAAGCTTTCAACTAAAGGATTGCAATGTTTACATAAACCAATTTTTGAGCCCAAGTATCATACTCAAACTCCTGTTATGCATACAAAGAGGTCCAAAATTTCACATTTGGTACACATATCAGTAATGAGGACCAGACTTGAAGGGGAGAAAAGCAATCACTTCAAACAACAGATGATAGCAATGATTTGTCCCATAGTTAATATTTTCCCACTAGCATGTGTAAAACATTTATAAATGGAAAAAGTAGATATAGCATTAATGTGAAGAATTTAAAATGAAAAAGCAATAAAAAATATATTAAAGCAAGAACTCCTATACACGAACACAATTCTATTACATTTCAGCTTTCTAATTCTTTTGCTAATAACTACGTTCCATCTATTGAAATTTCTTCACAAGAGCCCTTCGCAAATATTTGGTGTCCCCCAAATCCTCCAAACTACAGTAATTCTCTAACTCTCCGCATTGTTTCTTTGAGACAATAATGAGGGTAAGACATCTTACTAACCTGACAAGATATCTCATGGAAGAAAAGCACAAGGAATTGCATTTGATACATGAGACCTTCCAATCCAATGAGAAACAACAATCAACCCGTCAATTTCAACTCTTGTTAGTGTGTGGTTACTTAAAATAGTGCTGGACCAACAATAACCATGGTTGAAGCCCAGCAAACCACCCTAGCTCAAGTCAACATCATCTAGTGGAAGTGCTCTTAAGTATTTTTTGTTCCAGTCATGGAACATAATTGGGAGAACCTGTAGGTATTATTGTGGGAAGGATCCTGGGTTTCGTGCTTTGGTGGGTTCAAATATGAATATAGATGAAGATGATGGCAAGATGACCTGAAATGAAGAACTAACCCCCAAACCAGCAGTCATTTGCAATTTCATAACCTTAGTTTTGGCAACTAATTTGGTACATTGCCTCAAACCATGAGTCAGCCGCTAGAGCACATGAAAACAATACTAGGCTTGACAGCATATCATTCTGACATTTAAAGCATGACCAATTTCCATTACACCCTTATATTCTAATTCTCTGCTACATAAATGGATTGGACAACCTAGCAAAGGCCAACAAAATTAGCCGCTAGAGTACATGAAGGCAATACTAAGCTGACCAAACCTCGCAGTATTCAAGCCGCCCTCACCAAATTTCAGGTACAAAGGATGAAGAGATGACCCACCACCCTTGGAATTATATGGTCATCTTATGAATAAACTATGAATCCCGTCTCACTTCATGTCTCTGGATGATACATATGATTCTATAACTAGGGCCAGGTTGACCTTTTCTTATTAGCCGAATGAAATTCATTAAGAAAACCAAGGAGGAGCAAAACTCACATATGGTTCACAAAGAGAAAAAAATTATTATTCGATGGTTAGTCATTCTATCAACAATAATGACATGTCACAACTCAGCCCAAGTAAATGTATATGTGAATTGCAATGACAGGAAAAAGTTTAACTTTCAAGATAAATACACAAGGAATTTCTACTGGAAGCTTTTTATACATTGTTATGCCAAACATTCCACTTGGTACCTCCATCAGGTATGAACAAATAACAACTAAAGATTCTGGGGTTCCAGGTGCCATATTGTAAAGGATGTATAATTATGACCTAGAGCAAGTTAGCAAAAATACATGACAACAAGTTTACCATCGGAATGCACCATAAGGAAGGACCCTTATTGACAAAATCTATTGTATTTTCAAAGTTGATCACTTGGCTCTGACATAAATCGCTTTATGCGTTTCAGAAGCCATCCGAAGAAATTTGCAAACTGAAAGAGAGATGAAAGCAAAAGCTTCAGCAACATGCACATTATTAACCAATACAAAATGCTTTGGACCCCTAAGGCAAATACTACAAGCATGCCACAGGATGTTGGATTCCATAGGATCCTACCAATATTATGATCTTGCTCTAGATTTTAGCAGTCACACTATAATTTTTTTCATTTTGAAACTAATAAGACTGCATTTCTTCAGGGTAGCATGCGAGAATTGAAAAGTTACAGACAAACCCCAAGTTGTGCGAGGCATGGGAAGCAAAGATACAAAAAAGTCATGTGATTTCTCTTTTGTGCTCCTTCAAAAGCATGATGATATCAACAAAACAACAATGTGTGATTGTCAGTATTTCTAAATGAACTTAACAGGTACTAAATGGACCTTTGTCGGAGAGGTTCAAGTCATGTGTAAAGGCCCACCATCTAACAATGACTCCTTTACAGTGTCGATAACAAGCTCATTTCTAAAATAATTAAAACGCCATTTGACTTACATCTATACGTCATTCTAAGCACCACATATCATGTCTTATCCACAAAAAGTTCAACTTCATGTCTAAAATTTGGTAATTTAGTGTCACTAAATACATGATACCATACATGATGAAAGACAGGCAAGATATTACAATATTTGCAAACAGAATATATCAAGAAAGGTAGAGAAATCACAAGAAAGATTGTAACAGGCATACCGGCTTCACAACAAAGGAGAGCACCCTTATCAATCACTCAACCTGTACAAGCAGCATTCCAGCCTTTTCTACTGCATTATCCACCAGTGTCTCATCCAAACCAATAACTAGATAACAACAACGCCATCTTGAAAGACCCCTGAGCTCATCCATTCTAAAGCCAATAATTTCTACATCAGGCTGTTAAGTAAATAACAATACTTAAATCACTTAACCCCATAATTCAAATATCATCTCTTATTAAGAAAACTGACACACACTCATGAGGGACAAAATAGCATTGACCACATAAGTTACTTGTTGGAACCATCGAAGTTAAAAGTTTACAAAAGAAAATGTTTTACAAAGTAAATTGTCATTACAAGCCATCTTCATCCTCTGCAAACTGTGTTTGAACTAACAACATACTCTAGAGTCTCTGACAAATAAAAGTTATACTGGAAAATTCATTAAAGAAATGGAGCCTATTCTGCCATCCAATTCATGCAAGCAGGATAGGAGTTTGGAATGTTCACGTAAATTATCAAGTCCTGCCCCAAAGTCGCTGAGAGAGAGAGAGAGAGAGAGAGAGAGAGAGAGAGAGAGAGAGAGAGAGAGAGAGAGAGAGGCCATTTATGTGATAGTTGTGGGCTATAAGCACAATATTGGCAGGAAATGCTAGTGTTTTCAAGGAGACAAAGCCCTAGCCCTCCGGCTGTTAGCTTGGGGAAGGGTAACTTCTTTACAATATTCAAATATCAATCTGCATCTCTATACAACAGCTTGGGTAAGGGTAACTTCTTTACAACATTCAAATATCAGACTGCATCTCCAGAGTAGGAGGTACTTGATTAAAAACTCTCCCTGTTACCTATTTACCTCCCCAATTATCAAATTTTTACACTGCAATCTAAGGCGAAGTCCCAGCTTACAAGAGAGGCAGATTATTATAACAGTTAAATAGCATACCACATCTTTATTTCAAAGCTTACTTTTTTATCGCTTGGCAATTGTTCCACAAAATTCTACACCGTCGTGAATGCACATTTTGAATAGATAAAAGGAGAAAGGAGCCCGAAAGCATTGATCGGCAGTACCATGGACTTAAAGAAAGTTCATAAGCCTTGGTAATAAAGAAATAGGTGGCTTTTAAAAATGGGGAAAATCCTATAGGTGTTGTAAAAGATATTTGGCTTTCCAACTGTGGTGGCACTTCTTTGGACACCAAGTCTTTTTTTTTTCAATTTTTAAGGTAAATATGAGCTTATAGGTGGTAATTTGTAAATAGGAGGCATCCCCTTGGTGCTCCTTAATAGACAGACTCACTTTTCAAAATAAGAAAACAGGAGAGTCTATAATCTTAAAGAATGTAACTAGAAACATCATTTCTCACTATAGTAGTAATCAAGAAGAAGAAGACAAGGAGAAGCACGGAATCTGATCTAATTGACAACAGCCCTTGCACACCTGTGCAAGCACATGATCACATGCATGTGCATGCCAAAGCAAATGTTCACAACACACAAAAATGGCCACATAAATAGAGAGAGATCTGGCAAGTGGATAAACTGGTAATATATTTTCTCTAGATAGTAAAGGATTTTGTTGAGAGAAAAAGTTTCAGTATATCCGTATATATGAGAACAAAACAAAAGAACAACAAACAAAAATGAAGCATTAGAAGAGTATATAGAATCAGTACATGATGCTCAAAGCCAGTTAAAATGTACAATGCAGAAGCAACCAAAGATTCCAGACCTTACAATTTGTTGCTTTCTTTCCTAAGGCACCACATGAGACAAAGGTGCTGTGCTTCAGGACTTCTTAGAAATTGATCCTCCTAATTAGGCATTCCAACAACTAAAAAACCGGATGGCATGTTTTGGCAAGAACCAAACCACCTTAGACAAGCCAGAAATTTGATGTAAAAGCTTGGGCGCGAAGTCAAAAAGAAGAAAGAGATATCAACACTTTCCCCCAAATGCTCTCACACACCACACCATTCTATGAAAAACAAATTCCATTTCCTGAGATTCTCAATTGTAAGAATCTTATTCTAATTGGGTGTGCATTTACTACAAAACTTACACTCCCAAGTAATGGAATTTGATTCACATATTGGTGTTATATGTGTAAGCATTTGAGTGAAATGTTAAGAACCAAGGAATCTTTGGCAGTAGATTGTTTACATTTAAACAACGAAATGGTCATCTGGGATATTGAGTTCATGAGCCAAGCCAACATTAGGAGTTCGAAGCTTTTGCCTGCCTTCTTTAATGTCTTGCATAATTCAAAGGTTTCTGTTGCGTTTAAGGATGCTTTTGTAATATCTTTAGTAAAGTATTACTGCAAGCTGCTTGATAGGGAGATTCGTGGTAGAACAGATTTTCCTCAAAAATCGATTTGGAAAGTGAGGATCCCAATTAGAGTTTCTCTTTTTGCTTGGGAAGCAACCTCGGAAAAAAAAAAAAAAACTTCATTTAGAAATGAGGCAAAATACTGGTTAACAGGTGTTTTATCAGCAAAAGGAGGCAATGCAGCACCTCCTCCTTCATTGTTCTTGGACAAGAAGGGTTCGGACAGTTTCCTATGCTTTCACCATGTTATCTTGGGTTATAAGAGGTTTTATTGGGCAAGAAATTTGGGCATGGCAGGGCACTCGTTTACAGCACAACAAGTAGGAAAAACTCAATTCCCCCGTGTCTTTTGGCTGATTTGGAAGGAGCGGAATGAGAGAGCTTTTGATGGAGAAATTTTCCATTCTATTTTATTGAAATTTGGCTTAAAGTCACACACTTTTGGTATGGTGCAAACTTGGATAAGGATGTAAATACCATGGGTGATCAGTCAATGATTTATCTGGTATTTGAGCTCCTTTTTGGTTTTGGGAGTTGTTTCATATATGGCTTTAGTTTATTGGGCTCCTTTTTTGTATGGGTTGCACCCCCTTGGTGCCAAAGGGGTGAACTATATAATCTATAAAAAGAAACTTACACTTTTCTGAGGATTTCAAGTTATTCCAATTACCCTTTATTCCAACACATGTTATCTAATCATATAGTTTCAAGTACCAACATCAACATCTCACATATGATTTTGCGCTACTCAGCCAAAAACACTATATTAACTCACAGTTGTAATTGCCTTTGTGAGTAACATCACCGTGACTAAAGGGTGCCGTTACTACTGAAAGTCAAAATAAAAAAAGTTCAAGAGAAACTTTGGATCCAACGAGCTACCAACACACTACCAAAAAAGGAGCAATACTGGGGACTAAGAGTAGTATACAAAACTCATTTGAAGAGGAAAAATGCAAATAATGCGTAAGAAGGTCACAGACACCTAATACGAATCTATTTGGCATGTGATTTAGTAAAACCATTCTCAACACTAGGACTTAATATCCTCAGTATTATTCTGCCAAAAAAGAGTTGATATAAAATTGTGATCTAAAGATATGATAAAACAAATAATATAAAATAATCAATTCTCACATCTAAGTACTAAACAAATGATTGTGAATAGAGGCTCTCATAACCATGGTTAGCATCACAAATTAGATCCATGTAGGCTCGATTCATTGTCATCCAAGCACCCACCAGTTAGTTTTCTGCTCATTTTCTTCAAAGATCTGAGTTTTCATTCTCATCCTTAGCTTGTTGATCGTAAACATAACATAGGAAATAAGAGTTTCGCTAACTACATTGAGTTCAATGAGTGGAATTTGGCAATATAAATAAGTCTAACTTCCCCTAGGCTCCAATAATAATATCAATGGGTACAAAGATTTGAATATTATTATTTGGTACAAAAATTGACTCTCGCAATTATGAGGGGATATATGCTAAGATCAAAGTAGGCAATAAACTCTTTCCTTTTAAACTGAGAACATATCTCTACACCTGCTAATTATAATGTGACTGTATAAACATTCTATATCCAAATCTCCATGTACAGTACGCTTAAATCTCAAACTTAGATCAAGTTCAAGTTCAAACCAATGACTAATGACCTACAATTTCCATTATAAGCTTATAGAAGATATTGCCAACTTGTTGATCAGACTCAAATCAGATTTTACTTCACCTTTTCCAGCCACTTAATGTTGGTAATTCATATCATTGCATATGATATGTTCATATGAAGAATCAACATCAGGATGTTTTGAAAAATGTGGTGTGTTTCAAGATGTGCAAAAGCATAACTTCCTGTAACAAATTCCTCTCTATCTGATCACCTCGAAGACTATTCTCTGAGATGCATGAAACTTAATTATTTGGGAAAAGGGCCAAATGCAAGATTATAATGTGCACCTACAATAATTGAGGACCAGCTGAAGTTCTTTTCCAGCACCACAAACAACTTTTGGTACACACTTCATACCCTATCACTGAACAAACTAGCCGACTAAGATTATAAAAGCCAACCAAAAAAGCCAGAGTGCTATAACATCATCAAAGCTTCAAAAATGAGCCATAACACTTCACCCAAAGAATTAACAAGAAACCTGCAGGACTGGTCCTAGCACCATCAAGAAGACTCAAAATTCCCCCCGAGAAGAAGCGTCAAGACCTAGATGAGAAGGCGAAAACACTTAAACGAAAAAATTTGAAACGCCATCTGCTTTGTGTTAACTGAACCACTTGCCATGGTCACTAATAAGGTTTGACAGCAAATCAAATTCTCATGGAATATGCTAATGGCATCAGCCCACTGCTTATGCATGACTAATAATGATGTCCGAATGACATGAAGTAAATCTTCAATGTTCAAAGCCAGTTGGGCAACTTCATGAAGTTTATTTTTTCTGCAAAGAGAGAGATTGATAATCTAAGGAGGCATTCGGCTAATAAAAATTCTCCAAAGTTAGTTATTTTAACACAAACCATAAAATGCATTTGGTGACACTCCGAAAGCAATTGATGAATAAAAAGGAAAACTATTCTCAGAATCAAAATCACAAACTGAAGATGACGTTTTAGTATTCTCATTCCAAATGCAAACATGGAGATTTGGAATAACTAAGGCTATTTTTGGAATGTGATGTGACCCGAGCATATTCTCACAATTTTCATCCCTAATGACATATATCATTTTCACTTGACAAATATTTAGTCAAAAATAAAATAAAAATCGAAAACAGTTTCTATGAAGACGAAACTAAGCAGCCTTTCTTTACCAAAAAAAAAAAAAAAACTAAGCAGCCTTAAACAATTGAGAACAAATCCTCCTCCAAATTCCACTCTGCCATCCTCACTTGCCAATCGGAGGGCAAAAGAACGCTTCAAGTGCCAAAAGTTGATATAAAGGGACACTTAAGTGCCAAAAGTTACGAAATGTACACTTAAGTGTCACATTCGAAGAAAAACGGATCACTTAAGTGTCACTTCAGCCAAAGTCCGGCCAAAAAGCTGACGTGGCATTTTTCCGACGAATTTCCAAAGAAGTGAACCCAAAACGATGCCGTTTTGCACGCTGACGTGACAAATAATGCAAAAACAACGTTGCTTTGGGCTGACGTGGTAAAAAAATAATATAAAAATTAAATAAATTAAATTTAAAATTAGATTTAGTTAAAATATTAAAAAATAATAATTTTAAAACTAGATTTAGTTAAAATATTAAAATAATAATAATTTTAAAAATAAAAAATTTATAATATTTTTAAAATGAGATTTAGTTAAAATATTAAAAAATTTAAAATTAAATTTAGTTAAAATATTAAAAAATAATAATTTAAAATTTTAAAAATTTTAAAAAAAGGGTGGGGCGGTGGCTAAGGCTGCCCTTAGCCACCAACCCCCCCTTTTATTAATTTTTTAATTTTTTTTAATTTTTTAATTTTTTTAACATTTTTAAAAAAATTTTACAATTTTTTAATTTTAAAATTATTATTTTTTAATATTTTAACTAAATTTAATTTTAAAATCATTATTTTTTAATATTTTAACTAAATTTAATTTTAAAATTATTATTTTTTAATATTTTAACTAAATTTAATTTTAAAATCATTATTTTTTAATATTTTAACTAAATTTAATTTTAAAATAATTATTTTTCAATATTTTAACTAAATTTAATTTTAAATTTATTTTTTTTAATATTTTAACTAAATCTAATTTTAAATTTAATTTATTTAATTTTTATATTATTTTTTATCACATGAGCCCAAAACGACGCTATTTTTGCATTATTTGGCCATGTCAGCGTGCAAAACGACATCTTTTTGGGCTCGGTTCACCGGAAAAATGCCACGTCGGCAGGGAGCCGAACCTGAGAAGCCAAAGCGGACTGTCAGAACTTGAAGCTGAAACGGAAGAGTGCGCTGTTGGAACAGAGTTGGTGGAAAGTGGCAGGGGCGGATCTTTTTCTTTTTCTTTTAATTTTGAAAATTAAAAATTGAAATATGCTTTTCCTTTTCCCTCTCTTTTGCTTATTTTAAGGACGTGCTTCACATTGGAATATGAATCTTTTGATTTTGATTTTTTTTTTTAGTGGCAAAGAATCTTCTTAATTAATAACTTAATTTTCACAATCACAACCAGATGCAAAATAAATAAACTCTCGTTCGACTCTATTTTCCTATCGATTTCATTTTATTATTCCGTTCAATTTCTCTATTTCATACCTTCAATTTTATATATCAAATGGATCATGAGTTCTTTAGAATGTGTATAATCATTTACCGACTAGTTCCGAAAAGTATCGGATTTTGTTATAATCTTCATTGTTCTGGTGAAAGAAAGTTTGTAATATTTGATACGGCAAAGATTGGTCGAATTGATAGTCGATAATCTCTTAAGAGTATCCAATGGTTTCTTCTTTGACATTTGTTACGAAAACGATGGAATCGAGGAATTCGTTTTTACCTTGTCTCCTTTTTGCCGAGCAAATGAAGAATGATGAGACTAAACCATATGCTACGAACACGTCATTGTCTATCTTTTGTTCGTTAAGTTTTTGCGTTGCTTATACCTGATATCAACTTTTGTTAATTGCTCTACAAATTATCAAGAAATAAAATCTCAAAAATTCTTAAAATGAACAAAAGAAAAGAAAAACTCCAGAGTAGCTCAGCAACACGAAAAAGGGGAAAAAAAAAAAAGGAAGACGAAAAATTGAAAGAAAAAAGCAGTGCATTGAAAAAAAATCGTAAATTTTCTTCATATAGTATTGGATTTTCCATCGTTGGCCTAATCTGTGCGCCGGTGTCCTGGCAGCGCAAGACTCTCGCCAAGACTTCATCGATGAGCAAACCGCCGCTCGTGCTGAAGTAGGGGTCGGCCCGGTAACCTGGAGTCGTACGGTCGTGGCTTACGCTCAGCGCGGACGAGCCTAGAGGTGACTGCAACCTCAAGCACTCCGGATGGCCCTACGGCAAGAACCTAGTCAAGGGCTATGGCGTCCTGAGCAGCAGAGACTTGGTGAAGATGTGGGCGGGAGAGAAGGACAACTACGATTACTGCTCGAACTCGGGCACGGGAGGCGAGTGCCTGCACTACACTCAAGTCGTGTGGCGCAACTCAGTTCGTCTAGGATGCGCTAGAGTGAAGTGCGATAACGAGCAGTGGTCTACGATCCTCCCGGCAATTACAGATGGCGAGCGGCTGCATTGAACGATCTATATAAGTTCTGAATAAACTCTTATGATTCAGACGATTCTACAAAACCACTCCACTTCTTATTTGAGACATAAATATCGGAAGCCTGCTGTCACTAGACAACACTTCCCACCAAGAAGTTCCTACTTTTGCATCTCTCTCGTTATCATGTAGAAAGTCACACGACTAAACACAAATCATCATAACTCAACAATCTCGGTATGCTTTCTCGGTTTCTTTTTCGACTGTTTGTTTCTGATCCCTCCTTCGAATCCTCTTCGCCAGATCGGACATTGCGTGCTTTGTGGGAACTCCTGCTTGGCAAACACCGTGATCATCATCATCATCGTCGCCGATAGTATCTTTGAGTCTGTTTCGCCAGTGCTAGAAGCTAACGGATTTGGAGGTCAACAACTTGCCACTGCAGATTCTGCAGCAGCTACTGCTTCAGGGGTAAGAAGATCGGCGATCCCCAGCATCAAGTCCTGTTTCGTTAATTGCTCAACAAATTATCCAGAAATAAATTCGCAAAAGTTTCAAAATGAACCAAAAAAAAAAAAAAAAAATCCAAGCAGAACACCGCAGCAACACAAAAAAAGAAAAAAGAAAAGATGATGACATAAATGAAAGTGAAAGTAAATTTTCTTTGCGTAGTCGCTTAGTAAGTGTTTGGGCATTTCTTTTACGAAATCCTACAGCTTTCTACATTTTTATTTTTTTGGTTCTGTTGTAGACAAAAACGATACACTTTTTGGACACTAGCATATGTTGTCGCTGATTACGAAGAAAAGAAAGAAAATCTATAAGATAAGCGTGGATCGAGTGTTCCGTCCATTCATGTTTCGATCTTCAAATTGCATATGGCCTCTATGTACGCTTGCGTGTTGAGATCATACGATGTTCATGACGGATCAAATCGCTACACTTTTATCTACCAATGGGGGTGATACATGTCCATCACTCTCGATTTCCAATCAAAAAGATAAAGGCGAGATCAATTCCAGAGTATTGATCTGTCTTAAATAGCTAGCCAAAATCCTTCATGGAAAGCGAATGATATGAAAAATATTTTTAAAAAAATATTCGCTCATATAGTTACAAAAATAAATGAATGCAAAAAATTAAAGTTGTGCATGAAAATATTTAGATATAAATTATCGTCAATAATGAGATGTATTTCATTGATCGATAATTTCAAGTAATACAAATGATCATTTTTAGGAATATATTTTTCAAATCATTCATTTTTTATAGAACAAAAGGAATCTTAATTCACATCAATTTACAAATAATATCATATATGGCATGACGTGTTCATGTTTGTCTAAGAATCGATATCGTTTAATTTAGGTCCATATGTTCAATGGTAAACTTGCATACTTCCCAACAAAATGAAGTGGCCTAACTAGAAGGCGACTTGGCTCTGTTCCAGCAGAGCTGGTACGAAGCATCAGAGGACTCATGGGACATCACATTGATGCGAATGTGGCCGTGGATTAGTTGTGGAATTTGAAATTTGGAAAAAGCAATGTGATCATCCTCACTTCAGATAACCTAAAACAAAGAGGCAAAATACTGGTTAATAGACGTTTCCTCAGCAAGGAGGCAGAATCCGTGCGGCATCTCCTCCTCCACCGTTTATGGACAAGAATGGTTTGGACAATTTCCGATGCTTGCACCGAATGATCTTTGGGTTATTGGAGATTTCATAGAGCAAGAACTATGAGCTTGGCAGCGCACTCGTTTACAATGCTGCAAGAAAAGAAGGATTTAACTCAATTCCCCAGGCGGGATAATACCCGTCATGGGGCATTCATTTCGTAATTCAGAACCCAAATCTTCTCAAGGCTAAACTATGTTTCGCAAGTTTCATGCCCATCATTTTGTTGCAGGTACATATAACACTCGGCACAATTCTATCTTATTCGATATTTGGTGATCATCCACCTTACGAAAGATATCCATACCTCCATTTACAGTACTCCTCTGAAAGCCCAAACTTAGATCAAGTCTAAATTCAAACCATTGATTATGACTTATGATTTCTATTATATGCTTATAGTAGAGATTGCCACCTTGTGAAATCAGAATCAAATCAGATTTTACCTCACCATTTCCAGCCATATAATGTTAGTAATCCATATCATTGCATATGATAGGTTCGTATAAGAATCCAACATCAGGATGTTCTGAAAGATATGGCATGTCTCAAAATGTGTGAAGCCTAACTTATTATGACAAATTCCTAAATTTATCTGATCACCCTCCAAGACTATTCTATGCGATCCTTAAAACTCAATAATTTCTCAGAGAGAGGCCAAATGCCAAGGTAATACGTGTGCCTGCAGATGATTGAGGACAACCAGCTCAAGTTCTATTTCAGCACCACAGACAACTTTTAATACACGCTTGATATCCTATGATTGAACAAACTAGCAGACAAAGATTATAAAAACCAACCAAAAAGAACAGAAGTCCTACAGTGACACTGGAACTTAAAAAAAAACCGGCCGTACCACTTCACCCACAGAATTAACAAGGAACAGATGGACTGCAGGACTGGTCCTAGCACCACCTAGAAGACTCAAAAATTCCTCTTGAGGAGAAGAGTCAAGACCTAGATAAGCAAACAGAAACAGTCAAATGAAGCACAGTGGAAAGCCATGTACTGCTCTGTTTTAACAGGACCACTTACCATGGTCATTAATAAGGCTTGTTAACAAATCAAACTTCTCATGAAATATGTTCATGACATCAACCCACAGCTTGTGCATGACTCATAATGATGTCTGGATGACATGAAGTAAATATTTGATGTTGGAAGCCTGTTGAGCAACTTGATGAAGTTCATTTTTACTGCAGACAGGAAGAGAATGAGAATCTAAGTAGGCATTCGGTGGATAAGGATTCTCAGATATCTGTTCTCATTTTATTTGAAAATGTAAACAGTCCAAAAAATGTGTTTGGTAACACTTCGAAAACAGTTGATGAAAGGAAAAATATCATTAAAATCAAAATTAAAAATTGAAGACTACTTTTTAGTGTTCACATTCCAGGTGCAAACATGGAGATTTGGAATAACTACACCTGTTTTCTTACTGTGATGGAACATGAGCAAACTCTCACAACTCTCATCCCTTACAACATACTTCATATTCACTCAACAAATTTTCTGTGATAAACATTGAAAATGGTTTTTATAAAAGTGGAAACAAGAAGTGTCATAGAAAACTTGGCAGGCCTCTAATTGTAGAGAACAAAAATGATGTGTGAATCATGAGACAATGTTCAAAATTTTGCTATAGTAACTCCTGCATTTTTGTCCCACCACTTTCAACATCAAAACTTCATCGATTTCTAGAGGTTTCTACTGAAAGATGGTATGATACTTAAAGGTCGGGTGAAAACCTTAAGCATGAACAAAATTATTGAGGCTCCAAAGTATGAGCCGTCATGTTGTTCAGCTTATGGTGACTCTTGAAAGTCAACTTGGGCATTTAAAATTATCAGAAAGAAAGTTCTTCTATCTAGCAAAGTTTAAAGTTAATTCCAAGAAAAATTCCTCAAAATTGTTATGTTAACCATCGGTTTCGTTTTAAGGATGATGACCATATCCTGAGTTATATGAGTTTTATTTTCTGTAAAACCAAACAAAGTTGATACCTTTGAAACAAATATCAGTGCACATAAACAATCCTAATATAATCATAATATCAAATACAATCAGTCAATCACTACTACATAAATTATATATATAACACTAGAACAGAAGTTTCACGTACAATTTGAATAACACTAAATCCTAGTGCAAATTTACCTCTATTGGAATATTGAAGTATCAAGCACTAAGCAATGGAATTTCCAACCGTTTGACCCCACTCTCAATTCAACAATGTCTTCAACAAGTTCTCCTGAGCATGCAACCATCAAATGACAAAGATCCTTGGATAAAGCCACCTAATGATAACAATTACATGCCAGTTAGCTTGCTCTGGTGAAACATCTGACATGATATCTAGAAGAATCCAATCATAGGAATAAAATTACAGCGGATCCATTTGAAGTTTAGCAAAAGCTTCAGCATCTTACATCTATCAAAATATTATCCAAGTTGTTTGGCATTTTAACCAAGCCATCGTTTAAGAAACGAACACACTGAATAGAATAAAAAATGAACTTTCTGGAGTCGAAGCAATTACTGGGAGAGATTGTCCACAGCCTCTGCCAATTGAAGCAATGAAGCACCACCTTCGAATCCTCCGTGACCATCACCAGCAAATCCTTCTCTGGATTGTACTCCGCCATCTTCACCTGCCAATCGAAAGAAACCGAGCAAAAACCTCACCAAACCGAATGGGAAAACAATCCAATCGACCTGCCCATCATTAGATCGCGACAGAAGGCAGACCGAAGCCGAACCTGAGAAGCCAGAGGTTTGTCGAACTGTAGCTGAAAGGGAAGCGCGTGCCACCACCCTTCGTCGGTCTCCATAGCTGAAAAAGATCCGGGAGCAGCCAAAGCGTCCGGTGGAAAATGCGAACTGAGAGGGAGAGCCAATGGCAGAGGGTAGAGCCCGAAAGCCCTAGAAGAAAGCCTGAAGGAAGAGAAGATCGAGAGAGTAACGAAGTGTGCTGGAGCCTGAGAATTTTGCAGAGAAAATTGCGGGAGAGGAAGAACAGGCGAGAGAGAGGCAATGAGGAAGAGGAGAGAAAGAGGGTACGGGCCGAGCCGGGCCGGATTGGGCCATAAGTCGGGCTTAACTTCTGCTCCGGACTCGTTCATCATACAAAAAATAACTTAAGAGATGGCCCAACGGGCCGCTACGGCCTCGAACGGTCCAGACCACTTTCGATAACTTCGAGTAGAGATTAAACCGAACGGGGTTCAGTTCGGGCATTTCATCGAACGTTTGAAGCGCGCTGGCTGAAAGGGGGGAAAAACCAAGTACCAACTCGCGCCGGGACTCGCAATAATAATCAACAAGCAGTAGTGATCCAAAACAGCAGCGCACAGACGAATGGGGCCAGTGCTCGCGCGAACCGGACGACGAGGAAGCCTGGTCCGGCGAGCCCGAAACGGGGCAAGGCAGGGGCACAAACAGGGGTGTCGGCCGAGAGTCCCTACTCGGCTCGAGAGCGCGGCCAGGAGTCGTCAGATGGGGTTCGGGCGTGACCGGACTGCCGGAGGGCTCCTCGCTCTCAAACTCTCTCTCTCTCTCTCTCTCTCTCTCTCTCTCTCTCTCTCTCTCTCTCTCTCTCTCTCTCTCTCTCTCGGTCGCTCTCACGGTCTCTCAACCCTTGTCTATTCCCTCTCTCACTCTATTTCTCTCCAAAAATCCTCCCTTTTAAGCTCTCTACCAGGCGCGCATGGCTTCCTGCCACACGAGCTGTCGATGTTGGTCTGCCTCCGACCGCCAACTCCGGCGAGACGCTCCCCGTGTCCTCGCGTTGGGGACCTCCATCCTCTCTTCAACCGGTTCAGCACTGAAAAGAAGGAATGGAGGAAGAGAGAAAAAGAAGAAGGCCGGGCTAGGGAAAAAAGAAGAACGGGCCGTCCCGAAAGGGGAAGCAAACAGGAAAAGGAGGGGCCAGGCAGGCCCAACCCTGGCCCGGCCCCATCCACTTTTTTTTTTCCTTTTTTCCCTTTTTTAATGATTTATATATATTTTATATATAAAATACTTCTAATAAATTCTAGCACCTTACAATTTTATCGTATAAAAAGCATGGCTCTGATGCCAATTGCCAGCTTATGAATGCTTATGTTAAGAAGGTACACTATTATTATTGTTGCCTCTCAAGAGCCCCCATGTTCCTTCAACTAATGGGTTAATGATAGCTGGCCTTTTTTGCTTTGCTATGACTAATTTTACTTTCCTTCCTAATTAGTCTTCCAATATATTTCAACTTTATGATATAGTAAATTGTTTTTTCTTTAGTTTTTCCCCATGCATTAGGAAACAAAAAACACAAATAAACCTTAAGAGACACTTTTTGAATGATGGTAATCATGTTAAACTTAAAGTTATACATAAGAATCTAGACTAAATTTAGCAAAAAATTATTGGACCCACGTTGATGCTTTTGGCCTATTTCATCGTTTAGTTCATCAAGCCTTAGTTATTTTAGATTGCATGCTCTCATGGACTTCACGCATTGGTGTGACACTTTTATGGGATTGGAAAGTGGAAGGAAATGCTTTTAAAGGGGATGGTTCAATGGATATTAGGGCAAGTTATTAGTGCAGTCTTGTGGGTAGAAGGTTGAGGGCTTTTATTAATCAACTATATTTTATATTCTATTTTAATTATTTAATTAGATGCAAGAGAGTGTATGTAATTACTAAGAATGTTTTCAAAAGTAATTGTGTATGCCCTTACAGGACTCACATAAATGGCAATGTTTCTCTACTCATGTGTCACATTGATCTTAGACATTAATGTGATGAAAATTGTCTATCCTACAAAATTGAGATGTGGATAGATGTTTATTTATTTGTATATGTTAGGCATACTTATCGTCAATTTCTAAAGTTCGTTGCATGTTATAAATGAGTCTTTGATTGCCCATAGTGCCTTGCTAGATTCGAGGAGGGGGGCCTCGCCTTAGCAGGGCATGGCTAACGTTTGCCCTCGCCCAAGCGTGGCTTGATAAGGCCGACCCTCGCCAACCATGGCTGTGGCTGATGATTAGCAATGGCCATTGGAGAAAACAAAAGGGAAAGGAAAAAAAGAAAAAAATCAATAAATTCAAAAAATTATTAAAAAATTATTAAAAATGTCCATTTTAGTGCCCATTGCCTGATCGGCATTCATGTCAACAATTTCTAGCTTAAATTGGCTTGATGAACTAAACTGGTATCAATGCGAAAAATGTTTAAGGCTAAATTGATTCAATAGAAAGATTTAGAACTGAATTGGTACCGATACAATATGTTTATGACTTTTTCGATACTTTTTCCCTCAATAAGTGGTATCAAAGCTAGACGGTCAAGGATCGGCTAGACTTCGCTCAAGTCCTTGTCCATCCGCCAGGTCAAGGTGAGCAATGATGTGATTGAGAAGATTTTGATAGGTGGCTGTATTCCTAAGCACTTACACTTAATCGAGCAACTTGAAGAAACTTGAAGCTAACTTTACCTAAGCATTTTCGGAAGCCAGAGGATATCTTTCAAAAAGAGGGTTGTTATTGCCGACATCAAACCTTTCAAATTGAGCAGATTGAGCAAACTTCACAAAACTGAGTGGGAACCGAGTCGATCACCCGTTAACTCATGAAAGAATGACGACCAAGAGCTGAACTTGATAAGCCATTGGTTTGTTGAACTGAAGTTGAAACGGAAGCATGCGTTGCAGTCCTTCATAAACCTCCATAGCTAAAAAGCTCTGCGATCAGTTGAAAAACGTAGCGCCAGGCCTAGAACAATTTGCAAGGAGTGTAAAGAAGTGTCGATGAAAAATGTGAACGGAAAGAGAGCTTGTGAAGGTTAGAGCTCGTAAAACCAAAAGTAAGGCTTGAGGCTAATTAGGAAAGAATAGAGCTGAAGAGTGAGTCAAGGAATGGAAGATCAAGAGAGTAAGAAAGTCCACTAGAGTCTGAAAATCATGCAGAGAAAATTGCAGAAGAGGAGCAGCCGAGAGAGAAAAATAAGAGACACGGACATGATTACTAGAGCGAAAGCGGACTCATTTGATTGACGAGCGAGCTGAGCTGGTTCAGCTCATACCATATGTCAGATGGAACTTGTTGTCCAGGCTCATTTATCATGAAGAAAAGTATGCATTTTCGAAACGGGCTGGATTACCAAAGTGTTGGGTTAACTTGTAACCATAGTGTCCACCTTTCTTATGCATCCGTTATCAAATTGATCAAAATCATAATGAATTGGAAACTATATAAGCAAATTTCATTAAATTTAAATTAATGGAGAGATGATATTGAACATTTTTATATATCTTATGATTTAGATTAAACATTAAAAAATCAAAAGTTTATTAATGATATTGCACCTTTGACTAAAATTTATGGACCATTTATGTCTTTTTTTTCTTTTGTTGGAGCTAATTATGTGTTACAAAGCTAAAGCAATATCAATTGAGCTTTAATATCCCACTAGAAGCACGGTCTCAAATGCGTATCAATTGGGCTCTAGTGACCTTGTTCTTCACACCAAAAACATTTTATACTCCGATAGTATATTAGGTAACAATTCACTAAGAACTAATCCAATCCACAATCAATTTCTTCCCCAAAATTAAGCTAGCCAAAATGGACTCAACCCCAGCAACAACTAGCTGTGTATTCCAGGACTGGGACCTCAAAATAAGTAAATATAATACTGAAATGTTAAAAAAAACAAGGCAACAATAATACCAAAAATTTTATGTGGAAAATCCAATGCGAGAAAAAACCACAAACTACTCAAAAACTTAGTAACATTGACAATACAACAATATTTGATCATTATTAAGGTGGATTAATATAAATAGAACATGAAACCTTAACCACAATTGGAGGAAATAAGAGACAACTTGGAGAAAGCTTTTGACGAACAAAATTGATCAACTTATAGATCTCCGAACAACATTCTGAAAATTGAGCCAATTCCAAGGATGTTAGGCCTCTGAATATGGACCAAAAAGTCGTTGCCCCCTTTTATCTTCTTCTCGTGCGTTCTTCTCGAGGAGCTGTCTCTCTCTCCCTTCTCTTCACTCCACAAACAGCCCCTCTCTCTCTCTCTCTCTCTCTCTCTCTCTCTCTCTTTTGCTTTTTGACTGTTTGAATTTTTTCTTTTTCTTTGATGTTATGTTCGCTGAACCCCACAAAGAGACGGCCCAGCCAACAATCCTCCATCACTCTAATGGCAAAATCAATAGGAACAACATCAAAGAAAAAGAAAAAAGTCAAAAAGTCAGAAAGCAAAAGAAAAACAAAAACAAAAAAATCCCAGCGCAACTTGTCCATCTCTTTGTGGAACTCGGATTTATCAATAATATGAGATTGAAGATAGAAAAATGATACAAATTGTATTAGCATATCTAGATAATTTTGGAATGGTTTTGAGTGGCTTGCATCCAATGATATTTAGATATTCCAAAAACTCCAACCTATCGAGACCTTGAATTTCGATCAATTTTTCACATTCATTAGCATTCAATATCTTCAAACTCTTGGAATTTGGAAGGAGGAGCCTTTCAATTGAAGTGCGCCTAGAGATATCCGATCTTTCCAAGAACTCCAACCTATTGAGGCCTTGAATTTTGGCTAATTTCTTGCACTAATTAACAAATGATATCATTAGACTCTGGATTTTGGAAGCTATAGCCTTTACATTGAAGTGCACTCTTTGATATTTAGCCATTACAAATACTCTAACCTATCAAGGCCTTGAATTTCGGCTAATTTCTTGCACGAATTAGCATTTAATATAAGGACAGAATAGCTTTGTTTACTAATTTTTCTTCGGATGGTATCTCTCTATTCTAGTTCTTTCAACATCTTTCTTCAAAAGGTCCTATGATTTTTCACATGTAAGGAACACAAGGTGTATCATTCAAAGAGTGTGCTCAGATAATGCACTTGTTCTGCATCGGCATTACAACCACATTGATCGAGTGCTATGTATTGAGTCTTGCCTATTTGCTGATGTCCATAGGCAATACAATTGCTTTTTGGAACGCATACACTATTAAATTATGATGCTAAGTTCCCTCAATATCCTCCATTCGTTTAGATTGTTAGTTTAATAATGATGTTGAGTTACAAACATAGTTCTATAATTACTTAAACATCAGTAGAAGCAAATTTTATAAGGCTACACGACAGCTATGATAGAGGGTTTTGCCAAAGGTGTTATGAGTGATAGACACAAATCGCCTTCTATTAGTTTCCTATCAATAGTATAGCGTCTCTCCATACTCCAGTAATACTCGTGATCCCAGCCTTCTCTTCTTGTTTTCTCAGTCCTTGAAAATTTTAACTGTAGTCTCTTCAAAATGAGCTCGTCTAAGACTGCTCGTGCATAGTTTGATTTAATACGTGGTTTGCACTCGTAGTGGACCAAATACCAATAATTTATTCTGTTGGTAATATTTATCGTTTTGTCATATTATCAATTGTCGTTGTCACTATTTCTACACTTATTATGCATCAGGAAAGAATACATTGATGATGTGGAGATTTGGAAATAAATTAATAAAGCAAGTTAATCTCATAATAGATTTGGCTAAAGTCGACAAAGAAGCTCTCATAAAGATAATTTATAAACAGAAGAATAGAAATATCACATATGCACATTTTACATGCATACAATCATATATACGATTACCATCTTGGTGCATATGATTGAACACGAAGCTATTACATCTATAAAAGTTTTTCCTCTGGAGGCAATAAATCCTAGAGAATGAATGATAAAATTAAGCAATTTTAGATTCATGTATATCTATATATCATTAAGTTTTTTGGCTACATGATACTCTTGTCAAGAGTACAAAATATAATCTCATAATCTTAAACCTACCATTTAATTGTAGATTTTGAATCTCTATTATTGGAAGATAGTATTTGTTCTTTAATGCCACCTTGGCACTATATATCTAACTAGCCATATTGATTCTAGTAATCCAAGAGATTGACTCTTTCACACGAGTGTATTTTGTACATTGGATTGGATGCATCACTTAATAATGATGCTTGGAGAAGTGAGTCAATTTTAAGTGAGAGATTTCAACATTCAAATGCAAAGTTCATCAGTTGATTACACCATGTAATCCATTCAACCCAAAAGTACAAACAATCCAAACCTGACAATTGGTGCTCTTATATGCGGAAATAATAAACATATACGCATGAAGCAAAAGTTGGGCACTATCGAATAGTTGTCAAAGCTTGCAGAAATACAATGCAAACAGTTACTTCCCCCCAGATAGAAGCCATGGGTCAGTATTTCTCTGTCGATTCCATCGAGCTCTATAGATAAGTAGTTAGCTTTCACTTTGCTTTTTCTCTTCAATAAATGCCTGCCTAGCAGAAAAGGCTCATGGCAGGCATAAATTGAAACTCTCCAGGAAGGGTGGAGCCGAAGAGCTTTAGCCGAAAAGTCCACATGCATTGCTTCTCACACTGATGTCTCCTGCAGCTTCGAGTATTAGAGGTCCACCCACGAGCAACATGAGCATTACCACCGCACATTCACAAACAAACGTTCATTCTGAATCAGAGATTTCACCTTCATCGTCGTCGAATATGTAGACCAGGGCCTGTTTTCTTGCAGCCAAAACACAAGCGGCGCCTCTACTTGTTGTCGCAAAAAAGGAATCGACTTGATTTCACTCCGACGTTTCTATTATTTGGCCATAACTAATGCAATGCTTTGATACCTCTTTTGGGTAAAAGTAATAAGTACAATACTTGCATCACGCTAAAACACAGGCGGAAGCAATACATGTGTACCTGAAGAGGCCATGGTACGCATGTGAACCATGAATGCTGATAGTATCTATCATCATTAACATGTACATAACAGTTCTTAGTCAGTAAATCAAACTGCAATGAACCCTAACATAAGAAAATAATTATTCTTTTTGTGTTTGTCTGGCCACTAATAATTCATCTTTTTCGCACTTTGACCTTTTAATTGATCTAAAATTTATAGGAAAACCTAATACTTTAGTATTTTACTTCTTCAAATGAAAAAAATATTCTTCTTTGGAGCATAAATTTGGACATTTCCAACCGTTGGAACAAAGATGAAATGGTCCATTAGAGAGGCACAATGATCCTGTGCCAATCATATTTAAACTTAAGAATAGCTTGTAAAGTGGAAACTTAATACGGTGCATGCATAAGATTAATTCAGTTCCACCACTCAGCCAATGAGATATACTTGATACTGACACTAGGAAGTTTATCAAAAGATGATACAAATAGGAAAGACTATGGGCAACAATAAGTTACCAAACGTCCAAACTGCAAATGGACATGCTAAGAAACTCAAGGAAAGTAGTTTTTTGAGTATACGATTGATGGCATGGCAATGAATTGATCCTTAGCTCAATTGTGTGGGCACTGTTACCACTAATTGACAAGAGGGGATTGCAGTATGGGAATGCTGCCAACTTCTCATTCTCCATCTCTAGGTGTAAAATAAAGTCCTAGATGTGTAATTTCCCTGGGTTAGTGTTTCGATAGTGAGAATGAGACAACCGAGCAATAGTGTTCTCATAAAATAGAAGCAAAAGTGGCACTACTAATGCATTAGGGTCATCAAATGCACATTTCTTGACATACATACAAGGCTCCAACTGTCGAGATATGCTAGAGCTTTTGAAGTTATGGTAAGTGAGAAAGTGAAACATCATTTAAAATTGGATGCATATAATGGCATGCATATGCACATAGGAGGAAAAACTAAGTTGCTGCCGCTTGTGCTGATGAGGAGAGCAGATACATAGTAAATAGGAAGAACAAAAGAACAAAAGTCTATAAAAACCGACTAGTGGTTCAACCAGTCAAACTTGAGAACCGTACTTTGCCAATTCAACCAGTTGAACCGATTGCATGTGGCGTTATTTGATAGAATAGGCATGTTCGAAACAAAAGGAGCCCCAGTCACTCGGTAGAGCCGCTTGCCCACAAAAGACTGGATTCCGGTTCTCAAAAGCATTGTTTTAATTTCTTATAGACTAATAAGCCAATATAGTCAATAAATAAAATATCCGCCACAAAAAGGAGCAAGAAGACACGCGGACCAAATGGTTGGCATGCCTGTTAGTTACGAGAGGTTGAAGTTCCAAACCCCAACCCATTTTCTCCAGAGAGATATCTACAACTCATCTAAAGGAATTACTTTCAAGAAAGATATCCATGTTCTTTCTAATGATATGGAGAATACAATATATATGTGTCATGGTTCATTTTGTACTTAAAGGAAATTGCTAGATCTCTTATAATGATTTTAAAGAATTGATTTCGAAGGACAAATTGTGAAAATAGTAGCCACTGTGACACAAGATGAAGAGTTGAAGAGTTGAAGACGCTTTTAGAGTTGATTCCCCGTGTGGTGTGCCACGGTAGTATATCGAATAGCAGTCGCCAAATGTACTTCATATTCTACAAAGCACGCCAAGGTGATGGATAGGAAGATATCGAACAAATTGGAGATATTGGTCGAGATTGTCAAACTTACAAGCACGATAACCCAAACCGAGGGAGTTCAACATACGAGAGTTGCATATATGTGTTTAACCAAATTAAAATCAAGACTTCCATTGCTACTCCCTCTCAAGAAAATTGTCCAAAAAGCCCTAAACTTATTGCAATTTTGTCAATTTAATGAAAAACTTTTCAATTTTACCAATTGAATTTTAATCATTTTCATTTTTTTACCAATTGAGTTCATCCAATCAATTTTGACAGGAATTTGCTAATGTGCACGGTTGGCACTTACATGGCACTTTTTAAATAATATTTTGAATTTTTTATGATTTTTTTCTTTTCTTTTCATTTTTTACTTTTTTTGGGTTTTGGAGTTAGTTTGGCAAGGGTGGCCAGCTGACCTAGGTTGAGGGCACACGCGCCCTCGCTTTGGCCGGCGAGGGCATCGTGGTCCTCGCCGGCCTAACTCCAAACCCCCCAAAAAAAAAGTAAAAAAGAAAAGAAAAGAAAAGAAAAAATCATAACAAATTCAATATTATTAAAATATTATTTAAAAAGTGACGTTAGTACCAACCGTCCACATCAGCAAATTTTAGTCAAAATTTCCCGGATAGACTCAATTGGCAAAATGTGAAAATATTTATGACTCAATTGACAAAATGTAATAGGTTTATGACTTTTTAAACAATTTTCCCCTCCCCTCTCTCATAGGCACACTATGCTTGTGGAACTATTCTAAGTTTGAGATGAAACACATTATAAGATTAGAGTATATATGGCTGTCAATACCATGGGGTATTACAATGGGCATAGACCACGGAATTTGCCATAGTGACTCACCCTCGCCAGCCATGGCCTATGGCTAGGTGGCTAGCAACCATCCATTGGCAAAAGGAAGAAGGAAAAAAAAAATAGAAAGAAAAGAAAAAAGTCAGAAAAATTAATAAAATATTGTAAACATTATCTACATTGGCAATTTTTGCTCAAAATTTGACTAAATGGATTACATTGGCATATCCTCAAAAGGTCTAGAACTCAATTAGCCAAATTTAAAAGTTTATGACTGAATTGATGCAACCGCAATATGCTTAAGACTTTCTTGGTAATTTCCCCTAACATTGTGTGCCGAGCATCCAATACTCATTTGGCTTGAAAGGATGTCAAGTGTTTCCACATTTTGAATAGCTAAAACTCACTTTCACTTAGGTGATGCCAAGTGGATATTGACAAGATAATTTTACCACTAAGTAGATATGAAAAGATGTAATAAGCAGGCGGCAACATGTTTCTGTATGCATTTTTATCAATAGGTGACTGGAAGATCACATTAGAAAAGAAGATTGGTTTGGTTAAACTAATATGAGGGCATATTAGGTACTTATCTGTATTTGACCCGTCATCATTAATAAGGTTATTGCCTTCTTAAGTGACTAATTTTCTTATCAGTCTCATGTATTAAGTCTTGCCAGTTTGCTGCCATCCACAGGCAATAAAGCTATTTTTCGGAACACTCACTGTTAAGACATGATGCTTAGTTGTTAAGACATGATGCTAAGTTACCTTGATATTCTCCAATCATTTGGGCAGTTAGTTTGATAATGATGTTGAGTTACAAATAATCATTTGTTCTATTATTACTGAGAATAGTGGCAGAAGTAGATTTTATGAGGCTCTACAATGGCTATTAATAGAAGGTTTAGCCAATGGTATCTGGTGCAATAGACACAAGTCGTCTTCTTAGACATTTCCTATTAATAGCAAAGCTTCTTCCTTAGCCGTACTTCTTTTCCTAGCCTTCTATTCTTGGTCCTCGAAAATTTTAACGCCAATTTCTCCAAAACGAGCTTGTGTTTAACGGGTCATGGAATTTAAAGTTTACATGCGATTTGCACTGGCAGCGAACCTGTTAACAATCATTTATTTTGTTGATAATGTTACTGTCCCATCTAATAATTAATGTTAAATGTCACTATTTCTGCACTTGCATTCGGAAGAATACATTGAAGACGTAAAAGATTTGGAAGGGCTATAAATAAAGGAGGATTTAATTTCAGAGTAAATTCAGCTTAAGTTCCAAAAGAGCTATCATCACGGCAAATAATAAACATAAGAAAAGAAGTATCACAAATGCACATGTTACATTCATGCATACTTTCTCCTGGAGACTGGCAATAATTCCCAGAGAAAGAATACTACAATTAAAGAATTATTGATTACTGAATGTACATCATTGAATTAAAAGACTCCATGATGCTCTTTATTGAGGATACAAAGTCCATTCACGATATTGTAGACAGAATCTCATGATCTTAAACCTGCCATCTACTTGAGGGCTCCAAATATCTGAGATCGGAATATAGCGTATGTTCTTTAGTTGAGTACACTGCCTGAACCATTCAATCCAAAGTGAGTCAATGACAATGACACGTGGAGAAGCTAAGTCATTTTCGGGTGAGAGATTTCAACATACAAAAGCAGAGCTCGTTAGTCAAGTACACTACCTGAACCATTCAACCTAAAGCGTAGATAATCCAAACCAAACATTTGGTTCTCATACACATGCAAATAGTAAGCATATACAGATGAAGCAAAAGCTTGGCACTATCGAGCAGGTCTCAGAGCTTACAGCAATACCATGACGACAGTTACCACTAGATAGAAGCCATGATTCAGCATCTTTCGGTCAATTCTATCCAACTCAATAGATAATCGCTACCTGTCACTCCACTTTTTCTATCGACAAATACCGCCTAGCAGAAAAGGCACATGGCAGGTATAGATTAAGACTTCTCCAGAAAGGGTGAAGTCGAAGAGCTTCAGTCAGAAAGCCCACATGCATTGCTTCTTACACTGATGTCTGCAGCTTCAAGTATTAGAGGTCCACCCACAGCAGCGACATGAGCATAACCACCACAAACTCTTGAACAGATAGTCATTCTGAATCAGAGATTTCTTCTTCATACTCGTCCAGTATGTAGATCAGGGCCCACTTTCTTGCAGCTAAAACACAAGCCACTTCTCTACTTGCCATTGCCCAAAAAAAAAAAATCAACTTGATTTCAGTCCGGTGTTCCTTGAATGTATGGCCATAACCAACATGATGTTAGATACCTTTGTTGGGTAAAAGTATAAGTACAACACTTGCATTATGATAAGACACAGGCAGGAAGCAAACCTTGTGTGCCTAAAGAGACTACAGCATGCATGTAACTACGAATGCTCTACAGTATCTTGCTACACTAGATACCACGGTAGCATCTATGGTCATGAACTTGTAAATAGTGCTTCTCAGTCAGCAACTCAGACCGCTATGCAGCTACCATAAGAGTGATAATTCTTTTGGTATTTGTTTAGCGACTATAAAATCATTTCGCGCTTTGTCCTCTCAATTGATTTAAAATTTAGGGGAAAACCCGATACCACAATTTTTTCTTTTTTTTACTTCTTTTGACTAAAAAATATTCTTCTTTGGAGCATACTTTCATACTTTCGCACTTCTTCAATCTATAGGAACAAACATGAAGTGGTCCTTTAAAGAGGCACAATGTCCCTATGCCAGTCACATTTGAACTTAATAGAAGGTTCTAAGTGAAAATGTAGCAAGGAGCATGAACAGGATTAATTCAATTCCATCACCCAGCCAACGAGATAAATTTGTTACTGACACTGGCAAGTTTATCAAACACTGATCCCTAAGGAAAGAGCATGGGCAACAATAAGTTTCCAGACATCCAAAACTGCAAATGGACAAGGCAAGAAGCTCAAAGAAAAAACCTTCAGAACTATACAATTGGCATAGCAATGAATTGATCCTTAGCTCGATGGCATGACAGTGTAAAAATGTTCTTACCACCAACTGACAAGAGAGAACTACAGTATGGGGAATGCTGCGAAGCTTCTCATTCTCCATCTCCAGGCGTAAGATATGGTCCTAGATGTGCAGTTTCATTGGATTAGTGTTTCAAAAGTGAGAACAATACAACCAAGCAAAAATATCCTAACAAAATAGAAGTAAAAAGGGCACTGCTAACCCATTAGGGCCATCAAAGGCACATTTCTTAACCTACATACAAGGCTCCAGCTGTCAAGGTATGTTGGAACTTTTTGCAGTTATGGCAAGGCAGAAAATAAAACACCCTTTGAAATTGCAAGGACGTAATGACATTTGTATGCATTATGCACATAGGAGGAAAAACTAAGCTGCTACTAATCGTGCTGATGAGAAGAGCAGATAAATAATAAATAGGAACGATAAAAAAACAAACATTTTAAAACTAGACAAGTGGTTCAATCAGTCAAACTGGTAGAACCGTGCTCTTCCAGTTCGACCGACTGAACCGATTGCATGTGATGTCATCTGATAGAATGCTCTGCGTATATTAGATTACACACTTTCAGAACAAAAGAAGCCCAGTGAGTCGGCACACACCATAGCATCTTAATAGATTACACACGCTTGATGTCATCTTATAGCATCCTGTTCAATTTTAGATTAGGCCAATATGGTCAATAAATAAATTATCCACCACGAATTGTAGCAAGAAAACACCGGAGCAAATGATTGGCATGCTTGTTAGTTACAAGAGGTTGGAGTGCCAAACTCCAACCCAATTCCAGCACTACTCCTTTTAGTTTTTTTACGGCCCAGATCTGGTCCAGACTAGTTGACAGGTTTGCTGGGTATCAGTTGATAGGTACACCTGGTTATCGGTTGAAGAGGATCAATACCACCGGTTCTTGATCAATACTATTTCTGTTGGGAAACCAGACCGGACAGGTCTAGTTCCCCGTCCAACCAGAGCCACTTCTTAAAACTCCGACATGAACAGGAGTCAATAGAAAAGCACAATATGCTACTTTTTTCCTTTTGCCATCAATGTCTTAAATAGTGAATTGTCATGATCAGAATAGAACTCTAGATATCACAAGTAAGAAAACAATATGCAAGCTCCGGATCCAAGCTCCGAATCCAAGAGTTAAATTCAATTGGTACAAATCCCGGTTATTTGCATATGTGGTTTTGCAATATGCACAAATGGAAGGTCATTAGCCTGCAGGATCATCATCCCGGCATCTACCAAGTTTTCATGAGTATCATTCATCTTATTTAGCAACATGATAATTTGATGTTCCTGCTTCCAACAGAATATATTAGCCCATTTGCAAATTTTGGCTACAAAATATGATATACAAAGCTTTTACCTCAAATAGAACCTAATCCACACAACAGTGACCAAGAGAGATGCACAACAAGATCCTTCCAAAGATCTTCCCTTCTTCACATTGCTTGAAACATTCTTAAGTCCACTCACTACCGCTATACGATTTGTTACATCTAAAAAAGACTCCTCAGGTATTTGGAAGGAAATATAATCTAAAGCAAATTCAAAATCATCCTGCAATAACATACAGAGTAATGATTAGCATGAAAAAGCAGTTGGACTCTGCACATGTGGATCTCTGGATAATTTTTGTAGTTTCAAATTAAAGGTATATACCCTATACAAGGACCATGAATTGCGAACATATCTGGTGGATGCTGAAACTAACGTAAGAGGGAATTGTAGCAATAAATTCTCACAAAGTATCTATTTCAAAATAGAAGAGAAAAGCATCTGGGCAGCTTCCTTGAAAATGTGATTATCAAATTAGTTTCTAATCAGGAAACATGGAATACAGTATTTCCACACAAAAGGATCATAACCTAAACACAGAGCCCAATCCCATAAGATCACCCAACTAAAGCTTCCATATACACTGTCAAGTAATCAAACCTGAGATCAAATATGAAAAACTAGATTATTAGATAGAGGGTAAGTGAAAAGCCATTGTTGAGGACAACCTCCAGAAGACAACCCCTAACCCCCAAAGGTTTCCTTTTCTTTCTCTCCTTCTCTCATTATAGTCTAAAGGTTCCGGCCACTCAGACAAGGAAATGAAAAATATAGGACAACTTTATGCTAATAAGCATTTGGATTGAAATATCCACAGACAAACCCATTAACAGAAGTCATGAATTAGCCAAACGAAAAATGAATATTTGAGCTCAAATAATTGATGAGTCAAGTAAAACCAAAAGCACAAACTTTTAATTAAAGGATTGCAATGTTTACATAAACAAATTTCGAGCCCAGGTAATTTACTCAAACTCTTGTTGATCCACAATTTCACATTTGGTGCATATATCAGCAACGAGGACCAGACTCAAAAGGGAGAAAAGCAATCACTTCAAACAACAAATAACGGCAATGATTTATCCCGTAGTTCATATTTTTCCCACTGAGGTAGCATGTGTGAGAACAATAATAAATGGAAAAAGTAGATATAGGATTAATGTGAAGAATTTACAATGAAAGAGCAATAAACAATACATTCAAGCAAGAACTCCTATTCATGAACAAGATTCCATTACATTTTAACTTTTTAATTCTTTTGCTAATACCTGCGTTCCATCTATTGAAATTCTTTCACAAGTGTCCTTCGCAAATATTCTGTGTCCCCCAAATCCTCCAAACTGCAGTAATTCTCCGACTCCCTGCATTGTTTGTCTGAGATAAAAATGAGGGCAAGACATCTCACTGATCTGACAACATATATCAAGGCAGAAAAGCGCAAGGAAATGCATTTGATATTTCGGAATATGAGACCTTCCAATCCAATGAGAAATGATGATCAACCGGTCAATTTCGACCCTTGTTACCATGTGGTTACTTAAAGTAGTGGTGGACCAACAATAACCACAGTTGCAGCCCAGCAAACCACCCTAGCTTAAGTCAACCTCATCTAGTGGAAGTGCACTCAAGTATTTCCTGTTCCAGTTATGAAACAGAATTGGGAGAACCTGTAGGTATTATTGCGGGAATGATCCTAGCTTTCATGCTTTGGTGGGTGCCCGTTAATTAAAAATTGAATATAGGTGAAGATGATAGCAAGATGACCTGAAATGAAGAACTAGCCCCCAAACCAGGAGTCATTTACAATTTCATATTCACAACTTTGCCAACTAATTTGGTCACATTGCCTCAAAGCATGAGTCAGCCGCTAAAGCACATGAAAATAATACTAGGCCTGACAGCATATCATTATGATATTTAAAGCAAGACCAAAAGTAGAGAAAATCACTCACGGATCAATGGTAGTTTCTTCATCAGCCTCAGAAAGATCCAGGAGATGCATAGCGGCATCTTGATCATATAGAAACTTCAAGAACACTACAAAAAGTTCACCATCAAACTCAAAAGAGCACCATGAGGAAGGACCCTGCTTGACAAAAGTTAGACAAACCTATTGTATGTTAAAAGTTGACCACTTGGCTCTGACATCGATTGTTTTATACATTTCAAAAGCCAGCTGAAGAAATTTGCAAACTGAAAGAGAGACGAAAGCAAAAGCTTCAGCAACATGCACATTATTAACCAATGCAATATGCTTTCGATCCCTAAGGCAAATACTACAAGCATGCCACAGGCTCAAGAACTCCATAGGATCCTACCAATATTTTGACCTTGCTCTAGTGGTCACACTATGATTTTTTCATTTTGAAACAAGTAAAATTGCATTTCTTCAGGGTAGCATGCGAGAATTGAGAAGGTACAAACCCCAAGTTGTGTGAGGCATGGGAAGCAAAGATACAGAAAAGTTGTCAATTTCTCTTTTTTGCTGCTTCAAAAACATGACAATATCAACAAAACAACAATGTGCTATTGTCAGTATTCCGTAACAACCTTAACAGTTACTAAATGGACCTTTGTTGAACAGGTTCAAGTCACGTGTAAAGCCCATCGTCTAACGATGACTCCTTTACAATATTGATAACAAGCTCATTTTTCAAATAATTAAAGGCTATTTAACTTACATCAATATGTCATTCTAAGCAACCCATGTCATATCTTATCCACAAATAGTTCAACTTCATGTTTTAAATTTAGTAATTTAGTGTCACTAAAGACATGATACCATACATGATGAGAGACAGGCAATATATTACAATAGTTTTTTTTTTTTTTGGGTGACTGCGGATCCACTTTCCCTCGTCAGCTTACGCCGATTCGGTATTTGCGACTATACCCCCGGGGAGACTAGCACAGCAACCCACTATTATGAACCCCCACTCCAATCACGGAGCCGATCAGGGAGTTCGAACTCAGAACCTCCAAAGAGGAAAGGCAAGCCCTCAACCATCTCAGCCATGCGTGGATGGGTAAGATATCAAGAAAGGTAGAGAAATCACAAGAAAGATTGTAACAGGCGTACCGGCTTCACAACAGATGAGAGCACCCTCACTCAACCTGTACAAGCAACATTCTAGCCTTTTCCACTGCATTATCCGCCAGTGTCTCATCCGAACCAATACCTAGATAACAAGAACGCCATCTTGAAAGACCCCTGAGCTCACCCATTCTAAAGCCAATGATTTCTACAGCAGGCTACTAAGTAAATAACAATACTTCAATTAATTAACCCTGTACGTCAAATATCATCTCTTAAGAAAACTGACACACTGATGAGGGATAAAAATAGCATTGACCACATACATTACTTGCTGGAACCATTGAAGTTAAAAAGTTCACAAAAGAAAATGTTTTACACGGTAAATGGTCATTACGAGCCATGTTCATCTTCTGCAAACTATGTTTGAACTAAACAACATACTCTAGAGTCTCCACCAAATAAAAGATATACTGGAAAATTCAATAAAGAAATGGAGCCTAGTCTGCTATCCAATTCATGCAAGCAGATTAGAAGTTTGGAATGTTCATGTGAAATTATCAAGTCCTGCCCCAAAGTTGCTTTAAGAGAGAGAGAGAGAGAGAGAGAGAGAGAGAGAGAGAGAGAGAGAGAGAGGCCATTTATGTGATGGTTGTGGGCTATAAGCACAATATTGACAGGAAATGCTACTGTTTTCAAGGAGACAAAAGCCCTAGCCCTTTTGATGTTAGCTTGGGGAAGGGTAACTTCTTTACAACAATCAAATATCCAACCGCATTTCTATTCAACACCTTGGGGAAGGATAACTTCTTTACAACATTTAAATATCAAACCACATCTCTAGAGTCCTATTACCTATTTAACTCCCCAACTATCAAATGTTTACACTTCAATGTAAGGTGAAGTCCCGGCTTACAAGAGGGGCGGAGTTCTATAACATTTAAATAGTAAACCACATCTTTATTTCTTAGCTTAACCTTTTTATCGCTTGGCAATTTTTCCACAAAATTCTACACCATCGTGAATGCACATTTTGATTAGACAAAAGGAGAAAGGAGCCCAAAAGCATTGATCGGCAGTACCATGGAGTTAAAGAGAGTTCATAAGCCTTGGTAAGAAAGAAATAGGCAGGCTTTTAAAAATGAGGAAAGTTCTGTAGGTGTTGTAAAAGATATTTGGCTTTCTACCTTTTTTTTTTTAACATTGTGGTGGCAGTGCTTTGGACACCAAGTCTTTTTTTTTTTTTTTGAGGTAAATATGAGCTTTTAGGTGGAAATTTGTAAATAGGAGGCATCCCCATGGTGCTCTTGGTGCTCTTTAATAGACTTATCCAAAAAAAAAGGAAACAGGAGTCTATAACCTTAAAGAATGTAACTGGAAACATCATTTCTCACTATACTAGTAATCACGAAGAATATGTAGCATGTACATGAGAGTCACTGTACCCACGAGAAGCACAGAATCTGATCTAATTAACAACAGCCCTATAACGTGCGTGTACATGTGTGCACACCTGTGCAAGCACATGATCGCATGCATGTGCACACCCAAGCACATGTTCACAACACACAAAAATGCCCACATAAATGGAGAGAGATATGGCAAGGGAATAAACTGGCAATATATTTTCTATAGATAATAAAGGATTTTGTTGAAAGAAAAAGTTCCAGTACATCAGTATATATGAGAACAAAACAAAAGAAAAACAAACAAAAGTGAAGCATTAGAAGAGTATACAGAAACAACACATGATGCTCAAAGCTGGTCAAAAGGTACAACGCAGAAGCAACCGAAGATTCCAGACCCTACATTTTGTTTCTTTCTTTCCTAAGGCACCCCATGAGACAAAGGTGCAGTGCTTCAGAACTTCTTAGAAATTGATCCTCCTAATTAGGTATTCCAACAATCAAAAAAGTGGATGGCATGTTTTGCAAGAACCAAACCACCTTAGACAAGCTGAAGATTTGATGTAAAAGCTTGCAAGCGAAGTCAGAAAGAAGAAATAGATGATCGACATTTTCCCACAAATGCTTTCACACACAACACCATTCTCTGAAAAATCAAATTCTGTTTACCGAGATTCTCAATCATAAGAACCTTATTCCAATTTGGTGTGCATTTACTAAAAAACATACAGTCCCAAGTAATGGAGTTTGATTCTCACATATTAGAGCCGTATGTGTAAGCATTTGGGTGAAATGTCAAGGAACAAGGAAGCTTTGGTAGCAGATTGTTATCATTTAAACAACGAAATGATCATTTGGGACATTGAGTTCGTGAGCCAAGCCCAAGATTAGGACTTTGAAGCTTTTGCCTGCCTTCTTTTATGTGTTGCATAATTCAAAGATTTCTGTTGCTTAACGGAAGAGATGGACTCTTTTCTGTAAAGTTACTACAAGCTGCTCGATAGGGAGATTCGTGGCAAAACAGATTTTCCTCAGAAATCGATTTGGAAAGTGAGAATTCCAATTAGAGTTTCTCTTTTTGCTTGGGAAGCAACCTGAGAACAAATCCTTACTTTAGAAATGAGGCAAAATACTGGTTAACAGGTGTTTCCTCAGCAAAAAGAGGCAGAGTCTGCACAGCATCTCCTCCTTCATTGTTCTTCGACAAGAATTTGGACAGTTTCCTATCCTTGCGCTATGTTATCTTAGGTTATCAGAGTTTTATTGGGCAAGAACTTTGGGCATGGCAGGGCATTCCTTTACAGCACAACAAGTGGGATTAACTCAATTCCCCTGTTTCTTTCAGTACAAAAATTGACTTGCAATTGTGAGGAGATATATGCTAAGATCTAAGGCAATAAACTCTTTCCTTTTAAATTGAGAACATATCTCTACACCTGCTAATTATAATGTGAACGTATAAACATTATATATCCATATCTCCATGTACAGTACACTCAAAGCTCAAACTTAGATCAAGTTCAAGTTCAAAGCAATGATTAATGACCTAAAATTTCCATTATACGCTTATAGGAGATATTGCCAACTTGTTGAATCAGACTCAAATCAGATTTTAATTCAGATCATTGCATATGATATGTTCGTATGAAGAATCAACATCAGGATGTTCTGAAAATTACGGTGTGTCACAATATGTGCATAGCATAACTTCCTGTAACAAATTCTTATCTCTATCTAATCACCTCCAAAACTGTTCATTGAGATGCGTGAAATTTAATTATTTGGGAAAAAGGCCAAATGCAAAGACAATAATGCGCACCTGTAGATGATTGAGGACAACCAGCAGAAGTTCTTTTCCAGCATCACAAACAACTTTTGATACACGCTTCATACCCTATCACTGAACCAACTAGCAAACTATGATTATAAAAACCAACCAAAAAAGCCAAAGTCCTATAGCAGTACCAAAGCTTAAAAAATTAGCCATACCACTTCACCCAGAGAATTAACACGAAACAGATAGACTGAAAAATTCCTCCTGAGGGAAAGAGTCAAGACCTAGATAAGCAAACGAAAACAGTTCAACGAAGAAAAATGAAACGCCATCTACCGCTCTGTATTAATAGTACTACTTGCCATGGTCACTAACAAGCTTTGCAGCAAATCAAACTTCCTCATGAAATATATTTATGGCGTCAGCCCACTGCTTATGCATTAGTGATAATGATGGCTGGATGAATGAAGTAAATCTTCAATGTTCAAAGCCTGTTGAGCAACTTGAAGTCCATTTTTTTGCAGACGGAAAGAGATTGATAATCTAAGGAGGCATTCGGCTGATAAAGATTCTCAAAAGACCATTCTGATTTCAATTTGAGAATTAAAACAGACCAGAAAATGAGTTTGGTAACACTCCAAAAGCAGTCGACGAATAAAAGGAAAACTATTCTCAGAATCAAAATTACAAACTGAAGATGACTTTTTAGTATTCTCATTCCAAAAGCAAACATGGAGATTTGGAAAAAAATAATAAGCATATTTTTTTAAAGTGATGTAACCCAAGCATATTCTAACAATTTTTATCCCTAATGATATTATTTTCACTGAACAAATATTTTGTTAGCAAAACATTGAAAAAAGTTTCTATGAAAATGGAAACTAAAGGCATTTTCTAAAATTAAGCAGGCCTTAAGCAGTCGAGAACGAAAATGACGTGTGAATCATGCGACAGTGTTTACAATTTTGCAACGAATTTGCCTCACAACATTCAACATCTGAACTACACAGATTTTTGGAGACTTTTACTGAAAGATAGGATGATACTTACAGGTTGAGTAGAAATCTGAAGCATAAACAAGATAATTCAGACTTCCAAGTATGAGGCATCATGTTGTTCAGCTAATGGCGACTCTCGAAAGTCAACTCAAGCATTAAAAATTATCGGCAGGAAAGTTCTTTCACAATGTAAAGTTTAAAGTCATTTCTAAGAAAACTGCCTCAAAATTGCTCCACCTTAACCATCCATTTCTTTTTAAGGATGATGGTAATATCCCTTATTACCAAACTAAGTTAGATACCAATGAAAAAAATATTAGTGCACATAAACAACCATAATATAATCGTAACATCAAGTACAATCACTACCACATAAACTAGAACAGAATCTAGATTTGCACTCGGATCACCTTCATTCACAGTAGGTTTTTTTTCTGTAAAATGCCAACTCCTCAGTTCAACATCATGTTCTCAATGAAGACATTGAAGCGCTTCACACACTGAATAGAAAAAAGAGAGAGCTTTCTCAATTTGAAGCAATTGCCAGGAGAGACTGTCCCCAGCATTAGAGGTCCACCCACAATAGATGTTTGTTATGAATCTGAGATTTCATCTTCATCTCGTCCAAGTATGTAGACCAGGGCCAGCTTTCTTGCAGCCAAAACACAAGCCACACCTCTACTAGCTGTAGCCAAGAATAAATAATTCAACTTGATTTCACTCCGATGGTCCTATAATATGGCCATAACTAATGCGATGTTTTGATACCTTTGCTGGGTAAAATTAATAAGTACAATACTTGCATCGCACTAAAACATAGGCAGGAGCAAAACTTATGTACCTGAAGAGGCTATCGTATGCATGTGAGCCATGAATGCTCTACAATATCTTTCTATACTAAAGACCTTAATAGTATCTATCATCATGAACATGTACCTACTAGTTCCTAGTCAGTAACTCAGACTGCAATGAACCTACCATAAGAAGATAATTACTCTTTCTTTATTTGTCTAGCCACTAAAGATTCATCTTTTTCGCACTTTGACCTCCCAATTGATCTAAAATTTACAAGAAGACCTAAGACTTGAGTATTTTACTTCTTCAAAGGAAAAAAAACATTATTTGGAGCATAAATTTGCAGGTTTTCAACCGTCAGAACAAACACGAAATTATCTATTAGAGAGGCACAATGTACCTATGCCAGTCATATTTAAACTTAAGAGTAGGTTGTAAAAGTGGGAATTTAGTAAGGAGCATGGACAGGATAATTCAGCTCCACCACCTAGTCAATGAAATAAATTTGTTATTGATACTAGCAAGTTTCAAACAATGATACAGAAAGGAAAGACTATGAGCAACAATAAGTTTCCAAAAATCCAAACTGTAAATGGACATGGTAAGAAGCTCAAGGAAAATGGTTTTCAGAGTATACAATTGATGGCATTGCAATAATTTGATCCTCAGCTCAATTGTACGGCGGTGTAAAAATTTTTTACCACAAACAACGAGGAACTACAGTATGGGGAATGCAGCAAATCTTCTCATTCTCCATCTCTAGGTGTAAGAGTCCAAGATGTGTAATTTCATTGGGTTAGTGTTCTGGAAGTGAGAATGAGACAACCAAGCAAAAGCGTTCTCACAAAATCGAAGCAAAAATGGCACTATTAGCCCATTAGGGTCATAAAATGTACATTCCTTGACATACATTCAAGTACAAGGCTCCAACTGTCAACAAAACTTTTGCAGTTATGTTAAGGCATAAAGTATCACATCCTTTAAAATTGCAGGCATGAAATAGGATGTATATGCATTTATGTGGAGAAACTAAGCTGCCACTCCTCGTGTTGACGAGGAGAGCAGATACATAATAGGAAGAACAAAAGAATAAACGTTTTTAAAACCGGACTAGTGGTTCAACCAGTCAAACTGGTAGAACCATGTTCTAACAGTTCGACCAGTTGAGCCAATTGCATGTAAAGTTGTCAAGTAGAATACACCTGTCCAGAACAAAAGAAGCCCTAGTCACTCGGCAAAGTTGCTTGAGCACAAAAGACAGGATTCCCGTTCTCAATAGAATTGTTCAAATTTTTAATAGACTAAGCCAATACGGTCAATAAATAAGCAATCCACCACAAAATGAAGCAAGAAGACACCGGAGCAGATGGTTGACATGCCTTTTAGTTACAAGAGGTTAGAGTTCCAAACCCCAACCCAACTTCAATACTCTTCCTTAAAGTTTTTGAAAGACCTAGAACTGGTCTAGACTAGTTGACAGGCTTGTTGGGTTACCAATTGATAGGTACACATGGTTACTGGTTCAACAAGGTCAATACCACCAGTTGTTGACCACTACTGTTTCTACTATGAAACCAGACTCGAAAGAAAAGCACAATGCCCAAGTTTTTTTCTTTTTTCCATCAATGTCTTAAATACGGAATTGACAAGTATAGGAACAAATAGAACTCAAGAGCATCCTATACTTCTCACAAGTAAGGAATCATTATGCAAGCTCTGGATCCACAAGTTACCTTCAATTGGTCCAACTCTCAGTTAATTGCACAAGAGGTTACTGAAATATGCATAAATGGAAGGTCACTGGTCTGCAAGATCATCATCTAGGCATCTCCCAAGTTTTCACAAGCGTCATCCATCTTATTTAGCAACACAACAATTTGAAGTTGCTGTTTCCAACATAATTTATTAGCCACATCTGCAAATAAGGGATTTAACGTATGAAATACCTAGCTTTCACCTTTTATAGAGCCAAATCCACACAATAGTAACCAAAAGGGATGTCCAACAAGATCGATTCCAAAGGCCTTCCCTACTTCACATTGCTTGAATCATTTATAAATCACCTCACCACTACTATACCATTTGTAACATCTAAAAAAGACTATTTGGAAGGAGATATAATCTGTAAAACCAATTTCACAAGTTCGATTAGATGAAGCAAAGTAACAGGCATCCTGCAGAGTCATATAGAGAAATGATTAGCAAGAAAAAGCAGTTGTCCTCTGCACATGTAGATCTCCGGAGAAAATCGTAGTTTCTGACTAAAGGTATATACCTCATATGGGAATGTATCTGGTGGATGCTAAAACAGATGTAGGAGGGAACTGTGGCAATATTATTTCCTACTAATCTGGAAAAATGAGATACTGTTTTTCCAAACACAATTATCATAAGCTAGACAGAAAGCCCAACCCGACAAAATCACCTAAGTTCCAATTACACGGTCAAGTAATCAACTTGGGATCAAATACGAAACATAGAATATTAGGAAGAGGGTAAGTGAAAAACCATTGTTGACTACAAAATCCAAAAGACAACACCCCACCCCTAAAGAATTCCTTTTCTTTTTCTCCTTCTCGACAGTCTCAAAGTTCAAGCTACTCAGCCAAGGAAATGAAAATTATTTGTACAATTTCATGGTAATAGGAAAATGGATAGAAAGATCTTCGAACAAACTCAAATAACTGATGAGTTGGGTAACACAAAAGCACAAGCTCTTAAGTGAAAAATTGCGATGTTCACATAAACCAATTTTGAACCCAGGTAATCATATTCAATCTCTTGTTATGCATACAAAGAGATCAAGAATTTCACATTTGGTACACATATCAGCATGAGGACCAGACTTGAAAGGGGGAAAAAAGCAATTATTTCAAACAACAGATAACAACGATGTTTTGTCCCATAATTCATATTTCTCCCATAGAGGTGGCATCTGTAAGAACACCTATGCATTGAAAACTAGATATAGCATTAATAAGAAGAATCTACAATGAAAGAACAATTAACGACACATTCAGGTAACAACTTCTATGCACCAACAAGATTATATTGCATTTGGCATTTCTAATTCTTTTGCCAATACCTATGTTCCATCTATTGAAATTCCTCAAAAGTGTCCTTTGCAGATATTCACTGTCCCTAAATCCTCCAAGTTGCAGTAATTCTCTGGCATAATAATGCATGTAAGACATCTTGCTGACCTGACCTGGCAGAATACATCAAAGGCAAAAAAGAGCAAGAAATTACAATTGATCTTTCAAAAAGTGAGAACCTTCCAATCCAATGAGAAACAACAATCAACCCGTCAATTTAACACTCGTTACCATGTGGATAACTAAAATAGCGCTGGACCAACAAAAGCCACAGTTGACGACCAGCAAATCACCCAAACTTGATTCAACCTTATCCAGTTGAAGTGCTCTAAGTATTTATGGAGACTGTAGCAAGATGACATGAAATGAAGAACTAACCCAAAAACTAGGAGTCATTTACAGTTGCATATCATCAGTTTAGCAAGTAATTTGGTCATGTTGGATTAAAGAATGATTCAACTGCTAGAGCACATGAAAACAATACTAGGCTTGACAGCACATTATTCCCACCTTTAACGCATGACCTTCCATTACACCATGGTATTAGAATTCTCTAGCACACAAATGGATAGCACAACCCAGTGAAGGCCTACCAAAATAGCAGCTGGAGTACATGAAGGCAAAACTAAGCTGACCATACTCCGTAGTATCCAAGGAATATTAAGCTAACCAACTTTCTCACTTCAAAGCAATTACAAGAAGAGATTCTCCACAGCCTCTGCCAATTGAAGTGATGAAGCACCAACTTTGAGTCCTCTGTGACCATCACCAGCCAACACTTCTCCAGATTTCCCTCCGTCATCTTCACTTGCCAGTCAGAAATCGAGCAAACTTCACAAAACCAAGTCGGAACAATTGAGTCAACCAGCCATTAGGTCGCAAAAGAATGCTAGGAGCTGAACCTAATGTGACATCCTGAAATTCGGGCTTTATTTTGAGCTAAATTGAATTTTTAATAATAATTAATTAATTTTCGAAATTAATTATTTAATTAATTATTTTTCAGAAATTAAGATGTTGATGGCCGACGATCGAAATCTTGTGCTGATCATCGTGGCGTAGTCCGTTTATTTATTTGAGCTCTACGTTGTATGGAATTGAATAAATGGTGATATTTTAGGGATTTGCCCTAAATTGATTGGAATCGATTGAGATTGAATTATCGATTGGTGAATGGCCAAGTATGTTTATTCAGCATTTATAATGCTTTGTTGAGTTAATTTAATTATTTGATTGAGTATTGATTGGTGAATGGCCAAGTATGTTTATTCAGCATTTATAATGTTTTGTTGAGTTGATTTATTTATTTGATTGAGAAATCGTTGGGCATTGGTTGTCGATATTGAAAGTGAACTGGTAACCACTGCAAAGAGGACACGTGGCTCGGTGAATTGGAATGTCACCTGAAAAATGCACGTGAGTTCAGTGGTTGAATATGTCACCTTGGCAAAAAGGTCGCCTGAGAGAATGCACGTGGCTCGGAGACTCGGTATGTCGTCCTGGAGAATGCACGTGGCTCGGTGATAGGATTTGGCATCTAAAAGGACACGTGGCTCGGTGATCTGATGCGTCACTTTGGTAAGCGAGTACCTTAGAGAATGCACGTGGGTCCAACATTCCGGAATGGCATCTAAAAGGGCACGTGGCTCGGTGAATTGATGCATCACCTTGGTGAGATAGCACCTTAGAGAATGCACGTGGGCCCAGGCATCGTAAAAAGGACACGTGGCTCGGCGGCTTGATGTACCACCTTGGCGAAGAGGTCGCCTTAGAGAATGCACGTGGGTCCGAGGTTTGAGGCACGTGGACTCGGAGACTTGGAAGGTCATCCTGGAGAATGCACGTGGCCTAGCTTTTAAATATCCCACAGTGGGGATTGATTTGTTTGGCATGTAATCGACTAGGTCGATGCTTTGATTTGACGTTGTGAATTGATTGCCTGAATGGAAATGACCGTGAGTGGTCTTGTTGGAATATAATCGGCTAGGTCGATTTGATCGATGTTTCGATCGGTGATATGATTGCTTGGGTGCCTATTATGAATTGTACTAACTTGCAGGTGGGATCAGAGGCCAAGGTAAGTCCTCTGCCCTGTGCGTGTTTAGACAGCCTTTAGTATAATAGTTTACTAATCGGGCTTAGTGGGGTAGAACTCGCTGAGACGTAATCTCATCCCAGTTTGGGGAAAACCATTTCAGGACCCTGCTGAAGAGCTGAGAAGGAGGAATCCGAGAAGGAAGACTCGGAGGCGAATCTTAAGGAAAAAGATTATTGGAGGAAGAAGGCAATCCTGAGAGGGGCCTTGAGTACGGCCTAGTTTGTCTAAGTTTCTGTCTTCTTTTGAGATCTCCATTTTGATGTGAATAGTTTCGAAGTGGTTTATGGTTTGTATAAAAGTTTGGTTATAAATTTCAATATGAAAAATATGGCCCTGCTTTTCTATCCCATCGTTTTATTGTCTGGGGATTTTAACTGCTTCCGCATGTGCTTAAAAATGAAAGGGTCGGCGATACATTGTCCTGGGATATCGCATTATAAAATCGACCAAACAGAAGGATGTGCACGTGCCCGAGGATCGGGGCGTGACATCGAGTTTAAGTGGTATCAGAGCGAGGTTGAAGATTGGAGTGATAAGGAGCGTTGACCATGGGATAGTTAGTAGGAAAGGCCTTTAAATTCATGCCGATGCATGTCTGTGTTAGCTGAGTGCTAAATTTGTTTGTTGTGTGTGGATCGCTCATCTTCTAATCCAGTGTGGATTTGGAAGACGGGTTACAGTGTAAGACTGAACCATGAGCGAGTAGGAGCTGAGAACTCCTAGTGAGAGGACAATGTCCTCTGTGACTCGGGATGAAGCACTGACAATGATCAGTACCCGCGGTGGTTGTGGCAGAGTGTTGACTCTGGCCAGCTCGAGTGTAAGAGTACCACCGCAGGTTGGTACTAGTGTAGCAGCGTCGAATGATCCTAAGTTCGATAGGATCGTTCTGATGCTAGTGTTTCTTGGGAACTGGATGAGCCAGTAAGCTCAGGATCAAGCCGTTGTTGTTGTTGTCGCTATCGCAACCGATGTTGTAGCCTTGCCTGCTGAGATCCAGAGTGGAGATGTGATCCGGGAGCGAGTCATTGCATTCGAGCCGAGGTATAGATCCAGTTCAAGCAGAAATGTGAATCGATCAGAGAAAAGACCGAGGTCGAGAGAAAGGTATTTTATTCCACTCACGAGGAAGGGTGGGATAGTCAATTCAGCACTGAGCATAATAGATCAAGTTGTTTTCAGACATGATGATGGAGATCGGCATTATGTCCTTTCTAGGACGCGAATTTATTTGGAGTGTAGTTAACAGGGATATCTGGTCAGGAGTGGTTCTAGCAGAATGATGGGACAACCAGAAAGAGTGCATGCTTTTGCCTAATAGAAGATAGAAGATGCACCAGATAAGTGTCAGAATTGTAGAAGGAAGCATGGATAAATCCAGTGTTCGAGTATGACTAGAACATGTTGTGATGATGACTAGCATGGCCATCAGGTGAAGGATTGTCAATGGAAGTCCAAGGTAGCATAGGCATCGCTACTGAGGCAGAACGCCACTAGGATGGCGAAAGGAATGGGAGTAGAATTGATCTTGCACCGATTAGAGAAAGAATGTGTTGGAAGTGATTTTATCAAAGCAGCGTAGTAGAGTTTTGTGCTAAGTTGTAGAACTTTAATGGTTGAAGAAAAGTGAAGGAAAGATGAATCACTGGCAACAATTGTGCTTGACTAGTTGCTGAGGTATGAATTTGATGCCACATGAACAGTGTGGGCTTATGGAGCATCTTGTGATAATGAATCATGGTCATGGAGTAATCCAGTTTAGTCTATTAACATGTGAAAGTGTCGAGGTTATTGGGAGGTGAAAAGAATCTTCGATTTCATTAATCTCGTTGGCTAAAGACAATCCGTTTGTTAGACGGAGGTTGCCAAGATTGATTTGACAGCTGTAGTGGATGTGTCAGTTGAGAAATAGAATGAGAAGAAGGCGGCCGTGATACAAAAAATTTCTAAGATGGTTCCAAAGGAATTGCTTGAGTTACCGCCAGAAAGAAAGATTGAAATTGCAATTGAGATAGCACCAGGATAGAGCCACTCTCGAAGGCTTCTTACCAGCTGTTGTTGTCTGAATTGGTAGAATTGAAGAGGCAGATGTGAAGATTGATGAATGAGGAATTCATCCATATCAGTGCATCATTTTGGGGAAATATCAGTTTTGTTTGTGAGAAGAAGAAATGGTTTATTGCGAGTGCGTATCAACTATCGTCAACTCAATTAGGTGAAGATCAAGGACAAGTGTTCTTTGCCAAAGATCCATGAATGGTGTGACTAGTTATAAATAGTATCGATGTTTTAAAGGTCGACTTGAGATCATGAAGTCGTTAGTTACGAACCAGGAAGGAGGTTGTACGAAAGACAGCTGTTCGTACTTGATATGGTCTTTACGAGAGTATTGTAAGATCGTTTGGCTTGGTGAACACTCCAGTTGTCGTCATGGATTTGACGAACAGAACATTCAAGGAATATCTGGATCAGTTTGTGATTGTGTTCATTGATGATATCTTAGTCTATCCGAGAAGTGATGAAGAGCATGAGAATCATCTGAGATTAGTACTTCAAACCTTAAGAGCTCATCACATGTATGCTAAGTTTAGCAAATGCGAGTTTTGGCCAACTAGTGTTGCGTTCTTAGGTCATGTGATTTCCGGAGAAGGAATCTCCGTCGACCCGAGCAAGACAAAAGCCGTGATCAATTGGCAGAGACCGATATCAGTGTCAGAGATCAGAAGTTTCCTGGGGTTAGCAGGTTATTTCAGACAGTTGTGGAAGGGTTCTCATCGATAGCGTCGCCTCTGACAAAGCTCCTGAAAGAAGAAGAGAAATTTGTATGGTCAGACAAGTGCGAGCGTAGTTTCTAAGAGTTGAAGGAAAGGCTGACTACCACACCTGTGCTGACAATTCCATCTGGTCCTGGAGGATTCGAGATCTATAGTGATGCGTCATTCAGGGGATTGGGTTGCGTGCTGATGCAACATGGCAGAGTTGTTGCATACGCTTCCCGGCAGTGGAGACCTCATGAATTGAATTACCCGTCGCATGACTTAGAACTCGCGGCCATCATATTTGCGTTGAAGATTTGGAGGCACTACTTGTGTGGAGAAAAGTTTCAAATCTTCACGGACCATCAGAGTCTCAAGTATTTGTTCTCTCAGAAGGAGTTGAACATGAGACAGCGTCGATGGATGGAATTGTTGAAGGATTATGACTGTAATATTTTATATCACCCGGGAAAGGCAAATAAGGTTGTCGATGCATTGAGTCGGAAGTCTTCAATAGCGCGGATCTTGGTTAAGGAGTGGAACTTAATCGAGAGAGCCCGAGATTCGGAATTCAAATTTGAGGTAGGCCACCTTTCAAGTTTTATGGCCACCCTCAGAATTGAGCCGGATGTCCAAGTCAGAATCAAGCAGCTCCAACCGACAGATCCAGATGTACAAAGAATTCTTCAAGAGGGTAGCGATAAAAGAAAGGCTGAATTTCAAGTTTCTGATGATGGGGTATTGAGGTTCCATGGACGTTTGGTTGTACCTGACGCTGTCGAGCTTAGAGAAGGAAATTTATCAGAAGCACATCGTAACAATTATAGCGTTCATCCTGGAAGTACTAAAATGTATCAGAATTTGCGTCAATATTACTGGTCGTCAGGTATGAAGGCGGACATCGCCAAGCATGTAGCCAAGTGTTTAACGTGTCAGTAAGTAAAAGCCCAGCATTGCAAGCCGGGAGGATTTTTGCAACCTCTCGCGATCCCAGAGTGGAAATGGGAGCATATCACGATGGATTTCGTGACTGGACTACCAAGGAGTCAGAGGGGGAATGATTCGATTTGGGTAGTAGTCGACAGGTTGACAAAGTCGGCTCACTTCATTGCAGTTCGAAAGGACCTGAGTCTGGATAGACACGCAGACCTGTATGTGCATCAGGTGGTTTGTATGCATGGAGTGCCAGTTACGATAACATCTGATAGAGACCCGAGGTTTACTGCTGCTTTTTGGAAAAGCTTGCAGAGTGCTTTAGGTACAAAGCTTCAGTACAGTACGGCGTATCATCCTCAGACGGATGGCTAGTCTGAAAGGACAATTCAGACTCTTGAAGACATGCTAAGAGCGTGTGTTATAGACTTCAAAGGAAGTTGGGAAGATCAGCTTCATCTGGTGGAATTTGCCTACAACAACAGTTATCAGCGGAGTATCAAGATGGCTCCATTTGAAGCGTTGTATGGCAAAGCATGCAGAACTCCAGTGTGTTGGGATGAAGTCGGAGAAAGGAAGATATCAGGCCTAGAGTTGGTTCAGCAATCGGTAGATGCCGTGGCAGTGATCAGAGACAGATCGAAGTCAGCGCAGAGTAGGCAGAAAAGTTATGCAGATAAGCGTTGAAGGTGTTTGGAAATCCAAGTTGGTGATTACGTTTTTCTGAAAGTTCACCAATGAGGGGAACTTCGCGCTTTGGTAAGAAAGGCAAACTGAGTCTGAGGTACATAGGTCCGTTTGAGATTCCTGAAAGAATCGGGAACCTAGCGTATCGTCTTGCGTTACAGCCAAGTTTGGCGCAAGTGCATGACGTCTTTCTCGTGTCGAGGTTAAGGAAGTATGAGCCTGACCCGACCCACGTACTCAATTTCGAAGAATTGGACGTGGATGACCGTGTGTCATACGTGGAAAGCCCAGCTCAGATTGTCAATCGCAAAGAGCAAGTTCTGCATACAAAGACCATTCCGTTGGTCAAAGTGGTCTGACAACACCACGGTGCTGAAGGAGCGACTTGGAAGACTGAAGAGTCGATGAGACAATTATACCCCCACCTTTTTTAGCAAAGTGTGTAAGGGTTTAAATTTCGAGGACGAAATTTTTATAAGAGGGGAAGAGTTGTGACATCCTGAAATTCGATCCTATTTCGATAAAATGAAATGTGCATTTCGTCGACGTGCCTATGGTCCTTTTTCTCTGAGCTGATCACTCACGAGTTAACTAACCTATTGGGTGAAGCCGTTAAGGGATATAACCGCGGTAAAATCCCTAAAAGCTACCTAATTGGTTAGATTGGACTAAAATCGCGTCCGGTCGATTTTAATCATGAAATTTAATTTGGTTTTGGGAATCGAATATTCGGACGTGTCACAATTCATTTTTAGGACCGTCTCATCGTCTATCAATTAATTGTCGAGTCCGAAATTTCAAGAAAGAAATTATCGGAGGAAGAATCGAAGACCGAAAGGTATTAGAAAGGGAAATGGAAAGAGAAAAAGAAAATTTAGAATATTATTATTCTTTTTCCTTTTCTCTCTCTCCCTTTTTCTCTCTTTCTTTTCTCCCTCTTCTCTCTCCTTCCCTCCCCCTCGTGCGATTCTTTCCCCAGCCGACCGCCCTTGCTGTCTTCCACTTTGTTTTCTTTTATTTTACTCTTTTTCTTTTGACTGGTCAAAATCTCTCTCTCATCTCTCATCCCTCTCTCTCTCGCACTCTCTCTTCTTCCCCTTCTTTCTTCTCTCTTCTTCGCGGAACCCAGAAACGGAGGAAGGACAGCAGCTCACCGCACTGTCGGAGCTCGCCACCGCACCGCCGCCCGTGCACGCCGCGCATGCCCCCGCGTCCGTCGCCGCCCCTTCGCACCTCGTCGTCTCCGCTGTGCGCCGTTCAGGCCGTTTGGCCTCTGCTCAGCCTTCGTTCCACCCCGTCCGGCCACCTCCGGCCGCCGTTTGAAGCCGCCGGACCTCCACCGGCCTTCCCCCGCGCCTTGCCACCCTTGCCGTGGTTGTAGGTTGCTGTTTGTGTGTTTTTCCAGCCATTCCAGCAGACCCACGAAATGGGTTTCCAGCTGGTTCGGGCCCGTTTTGGGCCGTTTCCCGGCCCCGGATCCGCGAGTTGCTTTGGGAAGAATCGTTCCTCGCGTCGCCACCATCGGATTGATCCGATTTGCGCGCGATTTGGTGAGTAATCTCACTAATCTTGGATTAGTTGGCTAATTATGCTTAAGGTTGGTTTAGATTTAATTAATTATGTTTAGGTTGTTAGATTAGAATAAATTAGCAATTATTAGTCAATTGTGATGTGATTTAGATAAATTGATTGCGCAATTAGCAAGTAGACGTGGTCTACTAATTATTGGAAGTGTCTCGGGATTTTTCCCGACCCTTAGTGGGCTCCAATTAGGCTTTTCGGGCCTAAGTGGATTTTTTTGTATTTAAATATTAATTTTTGGAATTAAATTAAATAATTATTTATTTTTCGAAAATTCAAGGGAGACGGTTCGGAACCGGAATATTGTGCTGATGACTGTGGTGAAGTCCGTTTATTTAATCGAGCTTTAATTTGAGCTAAATGGGATTTTTAATATTAATTATTTAATATTCGAAATTAATTAAATAATTATTTATTTTCCGAAAATTCAACTGAGATGGTCTGGAACCGGAAAATTGTGCTGATGACCGTGGTGAAGTCCGTTTATGTAATCGGGCTTTATTTTGAGCTAAATTGAATTTTTAATAATAATTAATTAATTTTCGAAATTAATTATTTATTTAATTATTTTTCAGAAATTAAGATGTTGATGGCCGAAGATCGAAATCTTGTGCTGATCATCGTGGCACAGTCCGTTTATTTATTTGAGCTCTACGTTGTATGGAATTGAATAAATGGTGATATTTTAGGGATTTGCCCTAAATTGATTGGAATCGATTGAGATTGAATTATCGATTGGTGAATGGCCAAGTATGTTTATTCAGCATTTATAATGCTTTGTTGAGTTAATTTAATTATTTGATTGAGTATTGATTGGTGAATGGCCAAGTATGTTTATTCAGGATTTATAATGTTTTGTTGAGTTGATTTATTTATTTGATTGAGAAATTGTTGGGCATTGGTTGTCGATATTGAAAGTGAATTGGTAACCACTGCAAAGAGGACACGTGGCTCGGTGAATTGGAATGTCACCTGAAAAATGCACGTGAGTTTAGTGGTTGAATATGTCACCTTGGCGAAAAGGTCGCCTGAGAGAATGCACGTGGCTGGGAGACTCGGTATGTCGTCCTAGAGAATGCACGTGGCTCGGTGATAGGATTTGGCATCTAAAAGGACACGTGGCTCAGTGATCTGATGCGTCACTTTGGTAAGCGAGTACCTTAGAGAATGCACGTGGGTCCAACATTCCGGAATGGCATCTAAAAGGGCACGTGGCTCGGTGAACTGATGCATCACCTTGGTGAGATAGCACCTTAGAGAATGCACGTGGGCCCGGGCATCGTAAAAAGGACACGTGGCTCGGCGGCTTGATGTACCACCTTGGCGAAGAGGTCGCCTTAGAGAATGCACGTGGGTCCGAGGTTTGAGGCACGTGGACTCGGAGACTTGGAAGGTCATCCTGGAGAATGCACGTGGCCTAGCTTTTAAATATCCCACAGTGGGGATTGATTTGTTTGGCATGTAATCGACTAGGTCGATGCTTTGATTTGACGTTGTGAATTGATTGCCTGAATGGAAATGACCGTGAGTGGTCTTGTTGGAATATAATCGGCTAGGTCGATTTGATCGATGTTTCGATCGGTGATATGATTGCTTGGGTGCCTATTATGAATTGTACTAACTTGCAGGTGGGATCAGAGGCCAAGGTAAGTCCTCTGCCCTGTGCGTGTTTAGGCAGCCTTTAGTATAATAGTTTACTAATCGGGCTTAGTGGGGTAGAACTCGCTGAGACGTAATCTCATCCCAGTTTGGGGAAAACCATTTTAGGACCCCGCTGAAGAGCTGAGAAGGAGGAATTCGAGAAGGAAGACTCGGAGGCGAATCTTAAGGAAAAAGATTATTGGAGGAAGAAGGCAATCCTGAGAGGGGCCTTGAGTACGGCCTAGTTTGTCTAAGTTTCTGTCTTCTTTTGAGATCTCCATTTTGATGTGAATAGTTTCGAAGTGGTTTATGGTTTGTATAAAAGTTTGGTTATAAATTTCAATATGAAAAATATGGCCCTGCTTTTCTATCCCATCGTTTTATTGTCTGGGGATTTTAACTGCTTCCGCATGTGCTTAAAAATGAAAGGGTCGGCGATACATTGTCCTGGGATATCGCATTATAAAATCGACCAAACAGAAGGATGTGCACGTGCCCGAGAATCGGGGCGTGACACCTAAGAAGGTGGAGGTTTTTCAAACTAGAGCCGAAATGGACGCATGACCCACAGTGGTCCTTTGCTGGTCTCCATAGCTAAAGCTCCATGAGTAGCCGAAAAAGCAGCACCAGTGCTAGAACAAATCGCAAGGATGCCAGCTGAAAGAGGGCCTGTGAAGGATAGAGCTTATAAAAACCAGAAGAATCATGGGATGACCACATGCAAACAACCTTTTACCATTCCAAGGATGCATTGTCAGTGTTTGGAGAAGCTCAAGAAACATTGAGTTCCTGATCCTTCTATGATTTCATTCGTTTTAGAAGTGCCTTGTGAAAGCTCTCTTGGATATTTCAGCATTTACATCAAGCAATGGAATAATAACTGAATCCTACCAGTGAGTAAGATGAAATCAATCCAGCAACTAACATCAACAAACTACTAATAATGCTCCAAAGTTTATGGGAACCCACTTAGTCAAACTCGATATTCTTTTTGAACTCTTTGGTACCAACTAATGGGGCTTCTAACATCATCAACCATAGAAGCTTTGATCAAATTAGTATAGTGTATTTAACTCAAGATGGTTGCTTTGTGGGACATAGTATGATTCTTTTTCCTTATCATTATGTGCTATTCATGCATTAGAATTAATGCAAGACAGTTTCCAAATGGAATATAGGATACTGAAAATTTTCCTCAAGAAACTTATGGAAATGATTCCTGTGTTTTTCTTTTCAGCAAGTAAATGAACTAACAAAAGCTTATGCACAATATAAGTAATTATTTCACAGTACACCTGATTATGTCAAAAGACATTCTAGTTAATGTCTTGCCTGGCTCAATAGTTTAGGTATACGACAGATGGCTTTACCAACTCTACAAACATCAAGATGCATTCTTTGGAAGCCTTGGAGTAGGTATACCCTGGACTCAAACCAAATGAACATGGATCCATAGTCAGAAAAAATTGAATTGCAATTTTCTCAATTGATCCAAATAATTCATGATGCTTTTGCTTCTGCCCTGTTTGCTAGTTCATCACAGCCACACCACTAGGAGAAGAGCTTGTGCTTGCATTTGGCATTTCTAGATTGAGACGATTATCTAAATCTACAAATGTAGACAGTTCTGTGAGACCAAATGCATGAAACTCAATGATTGGACAAATTTTATCACAAGTCAGTAGCATATGCAGAGTAAGGGATGCCCTATCAACATATTCCTTTTGCATGGAAATTCACTCTTAAGTGTACCTTAGAAATATGCAGTCATGAAATGCATGATGAGCGTAGAGCAAACTAAAACCTCACATTAGAAGGATCACCATATAGGGTCCTTCATCCAGCATTTTCTTTAACCTATACAATGACCTTTGGCATGCTATCAAAAACCTGTACACGTCAGTTTTTCAGTACTTCCAGCATTCCAAAATCAATCAAATGTCAAGAATCTCTATTTTTCTGCATAGGATGAAGGATCTTACTTGAAAACTAATGTCAAATGATGCGCTTTGAAAGCCTTTTCATCTATTTCCGCTACTGGCATAACAAGCAGAACCATTTTGTCAAAGCACATATTAACTTCCATGAACATCTCCCTTGGATTCCTTGAGTTCAAGTAAGAAAACAATGGCGACACTATCAACCAGGAAATAATAATGACAAGAACATAAATCTTGAAAGATATTGCAAGCAGGAAATACAAATGAAAATTGGGCAGTAGATTTCAAAAAAGCATAGGTTGATTACCTGCTTTATATAACCTTCAATAGAAAATGTGGATCCTTCAAATCTATTCCTCATCCGAGTCATCCGTCCAATATGGACATGGTTCGTAATATGTGCCATTTGTAATATGATAATATCGATAAATCTGCGTTCCAGATAATTCCGGAATTGTTTTGAGCGACTTGCATCCAATGATATTCAGTTTTTCCAAAAACTCCAACCTATCGAGGCCCTGAATTTCAACCAAGTTTTTGCAGTCTCTAGCTTCTAATCTCTTCAGACTCCCGGACTTTGGAAGGAGTAGCCTTTCAATTGAAGTGCACCAAGAGATTTCTAGTATTTCCAAGGACTCCAACCTATCGAGGCCATGAATTTCAGCTAACTTCTTGCACCAACCAACATTTACTCTCTTCATACTTCCGGATTTTGGAAGGTCTAGCTTTCCAATCGAAGTGCACCTAGAGATATCTAGACTTTCCAAATACTCCAAACTATCGAGCCCTTGAATTTCGGCTAAGTTTTTGCAATGCTGAGCCTCTAATTTCTTCAGCATCCCGAATTTTGGAAGGTCTAGCCTTCCAATTGAAGTGCACCAGCCGATATATAAACTTTCCAAATACTCCGACCTATCAAGGCCTTCAATTTCCGCTAAGTTTTCACAACCTCTAGCTTCTAATTCCTTCAGCCTCCCGGACTTTGGAAGATCTAGCCTTCCAATTGAAGCACAATTGATATCTAGCCTTTCCAAAAACTCCGATCTATCAAGGCCTTGAATTTTGGCTAATGTGTTGTACCCGTCGAAGAATTCGTCGGACCTGTCGAAGAATTCGTCAGACTCGTCAACATTCAATTTCTTCAGACACCAGAATTTTGGAAGGTCCAACCGTTTGATTGAATTCCAGGATTCGATAGTCAAGCTTTCCAAATACATCAATTTGTCAAGACCTCGAACTTCAAGTAGCTTCGGAATATTGTAGAGATCTAATGTCCTTAGATGGACAAACTGTGAAACGTCCAACATTTTGATAGATTCACAGACAGAGACGTTCAAGACTTCCAACTTGAAGGGCGTGTTTAGGGATTGTGGTGATTCCGATTCTTCAATGTCCGTCGGTTGGGAGCATTTTGAACTCTTTAATTGCGTTGATGGAAGCTCCTGGATGCACTGGAGATTATCGCAACCGTCAACTACTAGTTCCTTGAGATGGGCTAGGTGGGAAAGCGAAGGCAATTTGCGACTTTGACAAGTGACACCCAAATATGTTAAGCCAGAAGGAAGCTCCGGCAGCGATTGGAGCTTGTCGTAGTATCTAAAATCAAGGCGTCGTAGGGAAGAAAGATTAGCCATGCTTTCTACTAGTATCCATTTCAGATCTGCGCAATCGGAAGCACGTAACTCTCGGAGCTTTCTCAGACTCCCAATACCATTGGGTAATTCTTCTATACCACTGCAAGTAATATCTAGAATCTCTAGATTCTCCAAAGACCCTATGCTATTTGGTAATGCATAAAGGGATTTAGTATGTCGTAGATCGAGTTGCTGCAGTGATTTTAATTTACCTATTTCTGCTGGAAGCTCCCCAAGAAAGAAACGAGGAACGGGGCGTTCGGCGCCTGCGTCGGCACCTACCGCGAGATGAAGCGCGTAGGACGAGCACAGCTCCAAGCGAAGGAGGCCCTCCATGTCTTCGATGGAAGCGTCAATTCGCTTCAGTCTTGGACACCAGCTAAGGGTGAGAACCTCTAACTTCTCAAAAGCTGAGAGGAAGTCAGTATTTTCCAAGGAATCGCAATATGAAAGGTCTAGATATTTAAGCTTCTTTGCCATCTACGGAAGAAAAAAAAACAATAATGAATGTCGATGGGTGAGTGCAGAGTCATTATGATTCAAAAGAAAGCATAAAAGGAGAGGAAAAAAAAGACTTTAATTCTTACCTTGAAAAAACTCCATCCTCCCCATTTCTCATTTATCTTACCATATTGCAATTCGAGTACAGCTAATTCCTTTACGCAAAAATTGTTTACTTCGAAATTCACTGGACAATGCCGCCATTGAAGCCATTTTAACTCCTCCATTAAGTCCTTAAAATCTCCACTTAAATGTGCCCCATCTAATTGAAGGAATCTTAGACTCGTCAAATTCTTGAATTGTTTTTCTATGTAAATTCTGATATCTCGCCTAGCTATCATGTAGGGGAGTTTTAAGTTGCATTCACTAAGATTAATCCCCTCAATCTTGCCTGTTCCCTATAAACAAGAATCAAGAGTCATTAATACTATATCCAACTAAAGTAATCAAATATCATTTGTTCATTTTGTGATTGATGTGCATTAATGCATTCAAGAGACTAGCAATATGTAGATATGATTTTTCTTTTTATGCCCAATAAACAGTATTTATAAAGGCTAACAAAGTGAAGGATGTCAACTTCCATTTCGAAATTTGGCCATACGTAATCAGATCTTAAAAGGAATTATGATGTAATGGCTTGTATAGAGTAAAAACTTTAAAACTTGTAATCTTCTTCTTTCCGGTACTGTAGCTTCATTATCATAATAGTTAAGACATGCGTGCATTTAATCAAATTGCAAAGTGCAAAATCAAAATTTGGCTTGTCAATTTTAATAGATTTATACTTTTTCTCTTGAACTTTCACAAATGCAATTACAATCACATACTAAATTATACAAAATGGAATTTAAGTAATTATCTCCCGGACTTTTTATGAAGAAAAAGTAAAACATTTCTCTTTTTAATAGTCATTGCGTGAAGTATGCTTGATGATATACATATACATGTATACACATGCATATATATTATATTTAAGGAATTTCCGTTCCTATCTTATTTGGTAAGTTTTAAATCAGTCCTTGTCCTATGAATATTGGTAAATGGAATTCCTAACGTAATATTACATAAAATTAGTGTCCTTTTCATTCTCCACTATGGAATAATGACTAAAAATTAATGAGAAATGCGGGTATCGTTAGTCCTATTATCTTAATTTTAACATCTAGAGAATATAATTCTATGATTAATATATCCTAAGTAGTTATGATTTATATATCATAACATCAGAATTGCACAATGCACCACCGGATAAAAGGGGAAAAAAACAGATTTCCCGACGACAAATTCACCGTCGCCACAGCCCAAAACGCATTTTACACACCTGGAAAAAAGTATCTTCGTTGGAGAACAAGCGAAATTGGCATGGATGAAAGGATAAATAAAAGCGAGAAAAACCTCGGAAGCGGCGAGTCGGCAAGCAAAACTTACCCCCACCACAAATTAGGTGTTATTACGAAGACTTCTAGGAAAAAAGAAAAAAAAAAGGTTAAAAAGTTAGAAATAAAACTCCTTTTTATTTCGACGCATTCACGACGCTTCAAAATGGAAATAATGGTTCCGACTACTCCAAAAGTCAGAACGGAAGGGGGAAAATGAAGAGGCCACGAGATCCCGGCCGAACTGTTTTTGATGAAAAAAATTAATTTCTCGCCATCGACTCAAATAATTGAAATAACCATCAAAAAGATTTGTTTGGAGTAACTTTTATTCTTCATCTTTTGTTTTTTTTTTCTTAAGAGCATGCACTTTGGCTATTTTTTTAGTGGTATATCCCTGAAACTTGTTGACACGCCCAATCGTACATGAGTTTTTTCATAGTTTTCTGGAATTTGAGCGATGTTCTCTCTTTTGACGGAAGAGCAAGATATTTACTTTAGGTTTTTTTAGTTAGTTGCGGCGAGCAATCTATCTCGCCCTCTGCTTCAGCCTGTCTATTTCTTGCCAATGACAAAGAAGGACAATTGGATTATGTCTAAAGGTATCTTGGGAGTACTTGTTAAGTAACCTGGCTGAAAAAATAAATTATAAGATGTGGTTTTTATTAAAGTATTGATTTAACATAATATGACAACATTAAAAACTCGTGTTAAATAACCTGGCTGAAAAAAAAAAAACTCTATATGAACTGATTTTTATTAAAAATATTGATTTAACATAATATGAGAATGTGAAAATCATGATAGTCATCTTAAAAGAAAAACAAAGATTCTCGGCGAAGGGCCATTTATCAACTGAAAAGTGATACATGAAATATGAGATTTTACTAACTAATAAATCAAACAAAAGATTTAATATGTATATATATAAAAATACATTTGCAACGTACACTTACTTTCATATGATAGGGAATATTAATATATGAGAGAAAAACCATAAAAGGAAATACTTTCTAAAAGGGAGCAAGCTCCCTACTTTCTAATCATGTCAATAAAACATATTCGAGGGCAATGATAGTGAAGGTTCATAGTCCACTAGAGCAAGCACTAAGTAGTGGACCAATATTACTATTAATAGTAGAACATTAACTAAATGAGAAAAAGAAAGGAAATGGTTACCTTACTTCCCTGTAGCACTTTTTCGACTTCCTCATAGTCCCATAACCTACTACGGCACCAAGGCTTCAGTTGGTTTTCCTCACGAACTATTTCCCTCCCAAGATCTCTCAATTGGTCATGCATTCTAAGCCTATCATCACTTCCAACTTTTATTAATGACATGGATATCAATACTTCAATTCCCTCCCCTGGGAAAAAATCACAAGCGTCCCACATGTAGATTGGGATTGTCTTTTTTTCGCCAATGAAAAAACAAGCGATATCCAAAAAAATTTGTTTTTGTCCATGGTCTAATGCTTCGTAACTTATTCTTAACTTTTCTCGCACTTCCCTATTTGGGACTTTTCTTAACTTCTTTATTGTATCTCTCCACTGTTTTGACTCTTTTCCACACAATAATGAACCAAAAATCTCAAGGGATAAGGGAAGCCCTCCAGCGATGGATAAAACTTCATGAGTGAGGTCGTTAAATTCCCTCGGAGGAGAGTCCCTTCGAAACGCATGTTTGCTAAATAGAATCAAAGATTGATCCTTGTCCATTTCCTTATGGTCATAAGGATAGTCCACCCCAACTTCTTCAAGAATCCTCTTGTTTCTGGTGGTAATAATGATCCTACTTCCCAAAGCAAACCAATCACGATTACCAACCAAACACTTCAACTGAACAACGCTGTCCACGTCATCAAGAAGAATGAGGACCTTTTTACCTTTAAAATTTGTGGATATGAGTTTAGTCCCTTCATCCTCATTACGAGTTTCATTTTTTAGCTTCAATATATCATAGATTAACTGATTCTGTAAGTAATGTCTACCATTACGCTTCCACAATTCCCTTATATCAGCAATGAAGCTACGATGCTCAAATTCATTGGAGAACTTGTTGTAGATGGCTTTAGCAAGGGTAGTCTTGCCAATGCCTCCCATTCCGTGGATGCCAACAAATAGGGTGTCATCAGATTTATTACACACAAGCTCCATAACCTTCTTCACATGATCATCAATTCCGACCAAATTCTCAGAAATGACCAACTCAAACTTTTTCTTCAATTCATTCAACACTTTTCGGACAATCGACTTCACCAACTTTCCTTCATACCTGTCAAACGTGACAAGAGTTGAAATATGTGGCAACAATAATATTATATTGTTTTATTTATAGATGACACAATAAATTTGGGGATAGATTGAAAAGCTTTAAAAGTCGTTGTTGTCATACCTCCATATGTTATCATATATGCTAAGTCTAAAGTGGGAAATGATGGTGGTTGCTTCACATGGCGTGCCCCATTCCACTGTTACTCTAACATAATTTATCAAGCTAGGAAAATCTTGAGGATATCACTTATAAATTTTAAATATGGTATATATTTTTGGATTTGAACCGAATTTTAAACTGGTTATCTATTAAAGATACTAGGGACGATGTGAACATGACTTTGAAGATTCTCTAGAGCATTTGAATAAGCAAAAATCCAATAAGCCAACCCAAGATGAGAGTTAACCATCAATCAATAAACAAGTCATAACTTTTGATGCAAGATGATTTCAAGTCTCGTAAAACCAATCCGAAAAGTTATTTAGATTGTGATATTGTGAAGTACTTGAATGCAATTGAAGTGATTCTTCTTGTTTGTGCAATTCTACGGGCTTGTAAGTTTCTACGAGTGTTGTGAATCTAGTATCGTTCTAGATTGGTGCACTTATCAGTATTCATTGCCTCTAAGGATGATAATAGGTTGTACTTTATTTTCTTTTTGAGTATCTATGTCCGATGATTTGATCTAATATTGAGTTTATAGGGAAGTAGAAGAATACTTTTTACCCAAAATAAGAATATCGCTTCAATAGATGCATGTGCATGAGATAGAAATTACTTGTTGAAGATAAGAAATGCTTTGAAAATTATTTAAACAGACATATACTAAAAATAATCATTTTTTTTTATCATCATCTTATATAACCAATGAAACATTTCTTTTCTAAAAAAAAATTAATAGCAACCAATCAACGATATCAATGATTTAATAAATGTGACTTGGGAAGATAAAGAATTATGGCAAAGCTCGGACGCTGTGATGTTATGAGCTTTAAATAAAAATTCACCAATAGGTTGTACCATTAATCTCAAGTAAATATGTAATTAGAAAAGTTTGTAACAAAGATTAACGTGATGTACACTATAAACATGAAAAAAAAATGGCACAATATTACAAAATCTTTGGATATAAAAGTCAAAATACATTCAAAAAATCTTATTATTGAATGGGATCATAACAACAAAGTTCATAATTAGATTGGTCAATATCATTAAAGCAAAAAACTAAAAAAAAAAAAGAAGAACTTATAGAATTCATGGATCACGGGATCTTACTACCAGCAACATCTCACAATATCAATATCCATATATAAAGAACGTAAATGAAGCACGTGAGAATCAAAACAATCAGTAAATGCACATACATATCAAAAGAAAGCAGAGAATGTTTTGGTGAGAAATTTTACCCTTCGGCTTCATATCCTTTCAAGGTGCTGACTTCATCAAGTGCTTTCTTCCATTTCTCCAAAGTTGTTGGGTCGAAAGAAGACCTCTCACGCAAACGATTCTGACGCTCATGAAATGCCTGTCCAAACCTCCCGGTTTGATATCGCACTTCAGCTGGTTTCACTTTGTAAAATATAGGCAACACTATTTGTCCATTATTATTCTTGCACTCCATTATTTGAACTAGCTCATCCAGACACCAACTGCTTGTACCATAATTCTCGGAGAAAATGGGGATTAGGATCTTACTATTCGTGATGGCTGCCGTAAGCTCTGGTTTGATGTCCTTGCCTTGGCAGAGCTCATCATCGTCTCTAAAAGCATTAATTCCGACATCAAGGAGCCCATTGTAGAGGTGATCAGTGAAGCCATGTCGAGTATCTGGGCCTCTGAAGCTTAAGAATACCTCATAGCAGTTTCCAGCCGACACCGTTGAAGAACTAGATGCATTATTGTTAGTTTCTGTCGGAGACGAACTAGATCCAATGAAATTAATTTTTGTAAGCACAGTCATCGAACCAGATGCACCAGTATCAACATCCTCTGCATTTCTACTCGCATTAATTTTCCTCTTCTTAATGGGACGACGCATTTCGGCCTCTGACTCTGCCATGGACTTCAGCTTTCAAGCCCTAATGGAGAAAAAAAAACCAGAATGCCCCTCAGAAAACAGGAAATGCCTTCTTGCCTCTTCTATTGTGGTCTGTTAAATTTCAATACACATGAAGCGGTGGATTTGTTCGGAAGATGAGAAGTGTAGAGAGACTTATGACAAGATTGTGGCATGGGTTTGTGGAACAAGATGAAAAGGGTTTTGGGTTTGGGTGGGGAGAGGGATGGAGATTCGTCTGGTTCAATATTTTCCGAACGAGTGCTCGGAACAGATTAAAATATCAAATCGTCAGGACAGTGAAGAGTCCCCTGCTTAGTCCACTGCTTGCACCATTGAACTGTCCTTTTCTTTTGTTCATATATTTTCCATAAGAGAAGGTATTTTTGTTAATTATATTTCCGCTCTTGATCCCACTTTGGGATTTTTTTTTTTTTAACGTAATCCCATATGGAATTTACCCTTCTTACTTTGAGCCTTGTAAATATTATACTATCAAACTAATAAACTTCATTTTAATAATGAAATATTGTATTATAACAATCACTTACTCTAAAAAATTTATGTTTTTTATGTGTGTCGATGATCATAAATATTATCAAATTGCTATATACATTTATTTTGTACCTAAGTGTAATGAGAAGAATGTCTTTTTGGCTCTCGTTCTGCCTTAATTTTCTCTTCTTCTTCTTCTTTTTTCTGTCAAACCTCAATTTCTTCTTCAAATCTCATAAATAAATTTAGATGCCTTTTTACTTTTGCTTTTCTTTATTATATATTTATTTCTTTATTGGTTTGATTTATCTAATCCAACTGGTTGGCATGCACTAATAATTCAACATTGCCTTCATGTGGTGAAAGTTTCAATGCACAGGAAAATCCAAGGCATTCCTACCTAGGAAGAAGAGAACATGCGAACAAGTTTGGATGCACAGCAATGAAAAAAATAAAACAAAAAATAAAAGAGAATTGCCATTATGATATTGCAAATTAAGAGTGCACAATTTCAGGTCCAGTCCACCCAGAATTTGAGAATTAGATCAGAAAGAGCGATTCCTGATTTTTGGAATCGGACCGAAGCCGGTCCAATCCAATAAAATGCGTCACCAAAAACGAAACCTCACCTAGCCCTAGATATGGGAAGAAGGACCTACTACATAAATCTTATTTCTTTTTGTTAAAAATAATACTTCTGGTGTGAATGCAAGCCTCACAAGCAGAACCTATTTCCCTTCGTCCTAGAGCATTAACTAACTAGGAAAGACGCGTGTAGGTATTTTTATCGCATTGGATAACAGTTTTACATCATCTCATTCATTGACATCATAATATTAGTAAGGGCATAGTGAATTTTTTGAGAGAGCACAAGAAATTCTCTAGTTTCCGGTTTTATATTTGTATAAATAGATAATGTTTAGAACTCAAATAAAGCTTTTTCAACCATAGAAACTTAAATAATTCTAATTCCACTGTTTTTTTTCTTGGTAAAAAAATTCCACAAAGTTTATAGAGCTATTTCCTTACCTACATAATACCAATAATAGTCTCATCTTTGGGATTACTATTATTTTTAGAATGAAGTACTTAATTTCAAATACGTGGAGATTATATATATTTTGAAATCAATAAATTTGAATTTACTTTCTTTAATATCATGAATTGCCATGCTCTTGCATGTTATAAGATGATTTTATTACTGTGTTTGGACAAAATGATTATCTAGAAGAGTACAAGTTCCCATGTACACGCTTATATGGTGATTACATGCACAAATGTTCTAAGAAAGTATTTTTTATCATCATATGCTTGTGAATTAGATTTTAATCCTGATAAATTATTTCAGTGACAAGACTAGTCAAAAACATATTCGTTAGACAAAAAAAATGTTTGGGCATATTTTGCATTGGACATAAAGTTTTGAATTTTTTTAGGCAAAAAAAATTGGGATTAGATTTAGGATTGAATCCAAAGTTGAAGATTTCTTTTTAGATAAAAAATTTTTTGGGGTAGAATTAAAATTGGATTTAAAATTTAAGATTTTTTAAGACACTGGGTCTATATAAAAAGAGGTAAGTGAAAATTCAGGAGTTTCACCTGTTTTAATCATCCAGAGGCATATTTGTAATTAGATAGCATATAATTTTCTTTCCGTGTCCCGTGGCTGGGTCTCCCCGGTCCTCGCTTAACTTAAGGCTACCCTCATCTTTACCAAGTTTTTTTGTCCATTTCTTATTTTAAGTGAGTGGCTGAGTCTATCACTCTTTTCTCTATTTAATTATCAAATTAATAAATTAATTTTTTTAGATATCAACTTATTGATTTCATTTAGTCAAATTTATTAATTTCACAATTTCTTAATTAATCCAAAGCCAAATTAATAAATCAATATTTACAATTTTTATGGGCAATTTTTTTTTTTTTTTGGTTTAGTTTAGCGATTGTTTTAATATTTTGCCCTTCCTCTTGACTTGGTCAAAAAGTGGGCTTTGAGAAAAAGGAAAAAGAAGAGATATAAAAAGGAAAAGAGGGGGCACGCACCAACGACAGAAACGAAAAGAAAGGGAAAAGACAGAGAGAGAAAGAGAGAATTGTTTGGGCGCGCGCGAGATCTTTTCATTTTCTTTTCATTTCTCCTCCTCCACGAGAACCTGCCTCCTCTGTCCTCCTTTTTCTTTCTTTACTTTTGTCGACCACTTCCCAGTTTGTCTTTATTGAAGTTCTCTCTTTTGCCGGCCATAGCCTGTTCTCTGTATTTCTCTTTTTTTTTACTTTTGGAAAAACTATTTCTCTTTCTTAGCCGTGAAGAATCCGCTGCTATTTTTTTTTTCTGCCCAGATTTTCTCCTCTTCTTTGGCCGTAAATTCCGGTCCCGACTGCCGAGATTTCTCTCATGTCGAGATTCCTCGTCCTTGAGGTCTTGCCTTTGAAACTAAATATAAAGTTTGAAATTTTTTAAGACAAAAAAATTAGGGACCGATTTAGCATTGAGCCTAAAATTAAGGGTCTTATGAGATAAAAAAAAGTTTGGGATAAAATTAAGATGGAACCTAAAATTTGAGGGTTTTAAAGAGATAAAGGGAAAAGGGAGAGCATGCACCAAGAGAGAAACGAAAAGAAAGGGAAAAGAAGAATAAATGAGATGAAAAGAGAGTGGGTTTTGCGTGTAGATCTCCCCGTAGATTTACTTCCATTCGCAGTGCCCGGTAAAAGTTTAAGTTATTTGATCGTCTAATTGGGATAATTTTCGAAATTAGAGCATAAATTCAAAAATTATATGAAATTTAGATTGCGAAATTCGATTTTGAATTTGTTAAACCGTGAAAGTAAGGTGTTGTGAACCTATGACGTTAAACGGGAGCTGATTGAATTAACATTTTAATAGAAAAGGTCTTGTAAAATTTTGATACCCATATAACAATGGATTTGTCGGGTTCATGTAAAGTGGAGAGAGACTTGGGATGAGTCTTCCTTAAACCTAGGCCACTACTTGCACAATTGAACTTTCCTTTTCCTTCCCTTTTGTGTTTAGTTATCCTCGACCATAAATGGTATTTTTATTGAATATTTTAAGCTCTTGATCCCATTTAGAAATTTAATTCCTCACACTTTAAGCATGTGAGATATTATATTGTTGAACTGATAAATTTCATTTCAAGGGTTAACACGTGTCAAAGATCATAAAAAATTATCAACATGCTATATATATTATATTTATTTTGTATCTAAGCACAATGAGAATAATTTCCCTTTCCCTCTAGTTATGCCTTAATTTCTTCTTCAAATCTCATTAATGAATCAAAATGCCATTTTAGTTTTGCTCTTACTTTATTATGTATATATATTTCTTTATTGGTTTGATTTATCTAATTAATTAGTTGGCTCACACCAATAATTCAAACTTGTATGAATTAGTAATTCGTTGACCCAGACCACCAACCATGCATTTATAGTCATTGCCTTCATGTGGGGGGAAATTTCAATGGACAGGAGAATCCAAGGCGATCCTCTTCAGGAAGAAAATAACATGTGAGCAAGTTCCGATGCAAAAGCAATGAATTTACTCCTACGAATTAGAAAAATTGGATATAGGGAGATTTCTCTAATGCCATTTTGGTATCATCCTTTTTATTTTTAAAAATATATTTGCAGACTCTAAATTTGTTTTAACATAAATCACTATCATGCAATGGGATGATTACATGAATACTCATTCATTATTAAACAATCAAATAAATTGCACTAAAAGAAATAAACGAGCAAAGCAATCAATTATTTTATTTTTTTGGGTATTTTCCAAGACAAGTAATCTCCAAATAAGCATTATATCTAAACCACTCAAGATATTCATCAAATGAAGAAATAAAATAATTAAAAAAATAATGCATTATCTTACGGATTAAATTAACGATTATTTTAACCCTAAACATTACAACATGTAAGAAAATTTAAAATAATTAAAAATTTAATACGAAATCTTATGAATTAAATTAATAATTATAATGATTTAAGAGTTAGAATACTATCAAAGTACCAAAAAAATCAATATAATTTAAAAAAATAATTCAATGTCTTATGAATCAAATTAATAATTATAATGATTTTTGGGTAACAATATCCCACCGATAATGCCTAAAATATTCATATAATCAACATTGCCAATGTTCCAATTTAAGTCATAATAACGAAACTTGATTTAAGAAAATTACCTTGATTGGATTTTTATTTTTCTAAACGGACCGGCGCCTGGATTCGCAAATTTACGTTGGGGTTGGGCTGTGGCGGGCAGAGCAGCAGCAGGCCGGTGTCGGGTCGATGAACTCAAGACGACGGGGCTTGCAGCGGACTCACCGGCACGGTAGGAGCAGCAAGTGTGCCGCGATGAAGGGACGCGACGTGGCTCGGTCTGGACAACGAGATCAGCAGCTCGTTGTCTCGATCCAAGGAGTGGCAACTGGATCGGTAGAGATCAGCAAAGGTACAGAGACTCGGGGCAGCAGCAACGTCGTCACCGGGACAGGGAAAGCAGCCGAGTTGGTCGCAGCTCGCTTGCTGCCCAGGGAGTGGAGCGACGGCTTTATGGTGCAGCGACGAACGAGCGGAGACGTTGCGACGGGCGGATCGGAGACGTGGGTTGCTGCAGGAGGACCAGCAGCAGGTCGAACGGAGGCGCGACTCGTCGTGGACCCGGGAGTGGCGGTAGGTCGTCGGCGTCGGGCGGAGACGCGGGTTGCTGCGACGGTCGCTGCAGGTTGCTGGCGTCGATGGGAGGGAAAAGGCGCGGCAGCGGGCGGCCAGAGGCGCGGGCGTCGGGCGCTGCAGGTCGCGGTGGTGCTCGCGGGCGTTCGGAGCTCCGGTGGCAACGGGCAGCTGCAGAGGTGGCGTTGCAGGTCGCCGGAAGGAGGGAGTCGACGGCGGGTTGCTGCAGCGTCGGCGTTCGCAGATCGTCGGACGGAGGGAGTCAGCAGGCGGGCGGAGTGCGGCAATGGTCGTGGGCGAAGTCTCTAAAGAAGATGACCTCCTTTAATTTTTGTCTCTTGCTGCCCTGTCCTTTCTTTTCTTCTGAAGCTTGTCAGAAGAAAAGAAAGTGACTAATTTTTTTGGCTTCTTCCCCACTTTAGTGAACGAGAGAGAGATTTCTTCCTATTTTTTTTTTTTTGGGCGAATTGTCTCCTCTCACGCTTTCCTCTCTTTTCACGAATTGTACCACCTTCATCCGTGCGGATCAACCCCTTTTATACGCAACGAAATAGGGTCATGGAAGAAGCAAAATTTCTTTCTTTTTTTCGATCGCATTTCGCACGGCCAAGACGCAATCTCCACGATTTTATTTTATTTCCTTTCCATGCCCATCGACGATTGCAAGATTTGGTACCAAAGATTAACACCAAATATATATCCCACCTAAAATATTTCCTCAAAATCTTTTAATTTTCTACGAAATATATCTCTCGGTGTGTATATCGCTTGAATATGTGAAAGATTTACTGAATATATCAAATCGCAATTTCTTATCAGAAAATAATGATGCATCTAAAATTATGTGCTATGTAATTATTTTTTTTCTTTTTTATGGCTTAAAAATTGATCTCTAATTTTTTATAAATAAATGATTAGGTCGCCAAAATTTTGTCAACAAATAAGAATCAATAAGAAGGTAGATAGTTCTCTAACCCTCACTCCATGTCTTTTAAGGTGGAGATCACTTTGAACACACCAATGTCCCGTGTATTTTGTCTTTCCTTTTGTCTAATTTCTTTTTCAAGTAGACTATTCAACTTCGTGACAACTCTTTCTAGTTCCTTTGCACATTTCTTTCTTCTCCAAATCCTTGATCTTTCCCTTGTTGTCACTACTTGCCTCACGTGCTTGTCACATGGATTTGTAGAAGAAAATAAAAACATATAAAGCGTAAGGATTATGAGAGGGCACACTCAGTCCACCACCTGCCCCATCGAACTTTCCTCTTTCTTTTGTTAATTTATTTTTCATCAGAAAAATGTGGTTTTCGTTAAATATATTTAAGCTCTTAAGTACACTAAGAAATTTACCCCTCTTACTTTGACCTGATATATATTATATAGTCAAACCGATAAACTTCATTTTAGTATTGAAAGATAACTTATTATCAACATGTGTTGAGGATCATAAAAAAAATTATCAACATGCATAAATGTGTGTGTGTGTGTGTGTGTGTGTGTGTGTGTGTGTGTGTGTATTCATTCAGTACTGTAACACAATGAGAAAATTTTATTTTTTTGCTTCCGTTTTAATTTCCCCCTCAAATTTCATAAATAAGTAAAAATGCCTTTTTACTTTATTTTAGATATATATATATATATATATATATATATATATATATATATATATATATTGGTTTGATTTATCCAATCCAAAGTATGCACCAATAATTCAAACTTGCTGAACTAGATATAAAATAGCAATTCATTGACTGGACCACTAAACATGCATTTATGGTCGTCGCCTTCAATTGATGGAAGTTTCATTGCACAAGAAAAGTGAACTTTAAGGAAATGTAGATATTACAAAACTAGATTAAACAAACTTTCAGTGAAATTGCAACCTTTTGCTCATTCATTGATGGGACCACTAAACATGCATTTATGGTCGTCGCCTTCAATTGGTGGAAGTTTCATTGCAAAGGAAAAGGGAACTTTAAGGAAACATGGATATTACAAAACTAGATTAAACAAACATTCGGTGAAATTGCAACCTTTTGCTCTCTGTCGTTTCCTCACGTGTGCCCGAGCAATTTCTCTCTCTTCATTTTTTCCTTTTCACCTCCTTTGTTGTTCTTTTCTTCCTTTTCTTTTGCGGACCACTTTCTCAGATTTTTTTAATTTTTATAAAAGCTCTTTCTTTTGCTGACCATAACCCTCTCTCTGTATCTCTCTTTCTTCACCGTGAAGAAAAGCTTAGTCCTTTTTCTTTTTTGAGCTCTCTTTGCCAATGATTGCATGTGGAAAAATCGCCCACCCCGATAGGGTGAGGATCGTCTGCTTTTTTTAAGCCTAGATTTCCTTTTCTTCTCTGGCCATGAATTTTGGTCCCTAAATACCGAGATTGCCCTTGTCAAGATGGAAACTGCTCTCTTGACCTCGTCCTCAAAGTACTTGCCGTCATTCAAGGTTCATTGGATATAAAGTTTGGAAATTCATTTTAGACCGAAAAATTAGGAGCTAACATAACATTGGACTTAAAGTTGAGGATTTTTTAGACAAAAAAAAAAGTCCGAGATAAAATTAAAACCAAACCTAAAATTCGTGGATCTTCAGGTTATTTGGAGCATATAAAAAGAGGTAAGCGAAAGTCGAGGAGCTTCACCGGTTTTTAGAATCTTGTAATTAGATAGCTTGTGATAATTTTCTTTCTCCACCTCTATCGATGGCTGGGTCCCACTAGTTCTTGCTTTTCGTCCATTTCTTATTTCGAATGGATGGCTGTTCTCCCACTCCTCTCGCTAGTCAATTGTGAAGTTACCGATTAATTATTTAATCAAATTTATTGATTTCACAGATTTTTTATCAACCCAAAGCCAAATTGACAAATCAAAATTTTCAATTTTTTTTCCGGCCAATGTTTTTGCTTGGTTTCGTTTAGCCATTGTAATCTTCCTTAAACACTATAAATTGTTGTATATGTTAATTCAAACATTTATATTGTTGAATGGAGCTGAAATGTTCGGCCTTAGCTCATTTTAGATTAAAAAAAAAACTTTATATAATACTTAAACATAAATGCATGTGGCTCCTCTTAAGTAACGAGGGGTAGCTATGTTAATGGAAATGTTAATTAATGAAAATGTTAAATAAGTTTTACTTACCACCCAAAAGCATATTATCCTTATTCTAAAATAATCTATTACTCTTAGACAACGAGATGTAGCTATCTTTTATAAATGTGTTATATAGATTTTACTTACCACTCAAAATATATCTAAGCATATTAATATTGTTATTCAACTTGGTTGATGCAAGATGTGAAGTAATTTGCATTTTTATATTGAGTCCATCCATTTACATACCATTTAATGCATTTTTTATGTAGTTACTCAATAAAACAAAGCTCTTCATGAAGAAATCGTAGTTTTTGTATATTGTCTTTTGATCTCTCTCGTACAGACTATATATAAAGATATTACAAGAGCCCTAACTTAGGGATGATTGAGGATGCTAAGGCAAGTAGAGAAAATACGAGAACAATATCAACAATATCTTAAATTAGATACAAGAGATAAGATTGCTGACTAGGAACGTTATCACCCTCCCGCAATGTGAAACTTGGACCGTAAAAGGCGAACCCGTGCTGATGATAGTCCTTTGGTGAAGATGTCTGCGATTTGATCACAAGTGTTGATGTAACGGATGTCAAGTAACTGGCGACCCACCAATTCACGAACATAATGATAATCTATTTCAATGTGTTTAGTGCGACTATGAAAAACTGGATTTCGAGTTAGAGCAATGGCAGAGATATTGTCGCACCACAATACGGGAGCGCGTAGGAGCGAGATTCGTAATTCTCGAAGAAGAGAGAGGAGCCATTGAATTTCAGCAGCTCTGATACCATGAAGACATCGTAGTTTTGTAAATTGTCTTTTGATCTCTCTTGTATAGACTATATATAAAGATATTACAAGAGCCCTAAATTAGGGATGATTGAGGATACTTAAGGCAAGTAGAGAAAATATGGGAACAATATCAACAATATCTTAAATTAGATACAAAAGATAAAATTGCTGTTATCACTTCAGACATTGAATCCACTCCAGCTGAAAGATTTACACCAAGAATTGAGTGAATGTAAAATCCAATGCATTAAATACTTCATTTAACAATAAAAAGAAGCTTATTCTAATATCTGCTTGTGACAATGCAAGCTAAAAGAATTATCAATGCTATTTATATACCAACAATTCAAACTAAAAGGTCACTACTTGAAATTGTGGAGTGTGAAAGAAACAAAAAAACAAATGAGTGCTCGTGCATTTCATGATCACTTTATATATATATATATATATATATATATATATATATATATATATATATAGAGAGAGAGAGAGAGAGAGAGAGAGAGAGAGAGAGAGAGAGAGAGAGTATTAATTTGCTATACTTTACAAGTGCTAAATTATCACTTTAAATTCAAGAGCTTAATTGCACTGTTCTCTAAAGCTAAGCAACTCTAGCTCATCTCTTATCTCCACTGCAAAGGATAGTGAAACATTGTTTCAAAGAATTTAAGAGCTCTACATATGAATCTTGACCATTGTCAGTTAAACCAACATCTCTTGATACCGGTCCAAACATGCGAGGAACTCTTGGACGTCAAGTTATTGACTTCATTTAGTCATTTTTTTTTTTGTTTCACAATTTCTTAATTAACCCAAAACTATTTTTTTTTGTCATAAACCCAAAGCCAAATTAATAAATCGAAATTTACAAATTTTCTAGGCAAATGTTTTTTCTTGGTTTAGTTCAGCGATTGCTCTAATATTTTGCCATTTTTCTTGACTTGGTAAAAAAGGTGGGCTTTAAAAAAAAGAAAGAAAAAAGAAAAAGGAGAGATTGAAAGGGAAAAGGGAGAGCACACATTGCGACTGAAACGAAAAGAAGGGGAAAAGAAGAGGAAGACAGGGAAAGAAGAAAAAGAAGGCAAAGAGAAAGAGGGTTTTACGGGCACGTTACGGGATCTCGTCAGATTTATTTTGATTCGCAATACCTGATAAGGATTTAAGTCGTTTATTTGTTTAGTTGAAGTGGTTTTCAAAATTATAGCACAAATTCAAAAATTATATGAAATTTGAATCGTGAAATTCGATTTTGATGTTGCTAAGCTGTGGAAGTAAGGGCATTGTGGCGCTGTGAAATTTGATTTTGGCCAATTTGATCGGATTTCCGACAGTATTGATCCAGTTCTTGATTTCATAAAAATGGAATTAGTGATTTTTTATTCGATTCTCAATTCCTCGAACCGAATTTTTTTCATAAAAAATATTTTTTAAACTCTAAAATAGTAACAATTCTAGATTTTTTTTAAAAAAAAATAAATTTTTTGAATTATTTTGCTAAGTGATCGATTTCATTCCAGTTGGTTCGCTCTGATTTCCCATACCAGAACTGTTCGGTCTTATCCTCGATCCAAGTGGAATCATGAACTAATCACCCTAACGTTGCAGATAACTTTGAATAATTGTTTTGGAGAGCAATTTGTTGATGCTTGAAAGTCATTTTTATATAAAAAAGTAAATTTCTCCCGGGAGGATTGCCCATGAAAATAATTGTCAATCGTGACTTTTGCAAAGTCTCCACCTTTGCACGCTCTTTTCTCTAAGATAAAATAGTTTTTCTTACCTTGGTTCTAGCATTGAACAAAAGTCGTTCAACTCCTAAATAGTGTTGAATTGAAATGACGGAGAAATTCAATTGTGAGGATTAAAATTCTTGGAAATTAAAGAAAAATGGGAAAAGTGAACTCGGAGGAAACGTGCATGCTACGAAAGTATATTAGACAAACTTTCGGTGAAATTACAACTTTTTGCTTTCAATCCTTTGCTCACGGTGACAATTCTCTCTCTATTGATTTTTCCTTTTCGCCACCTCTGTTCGTCTTTTCCTTTCTTTTCTTTTGCGGACCCCTTTCTCAGTTTTTCTTTATAAAAGTTCTCTCCTTTGCCAACCATAACTCTCTCTCGCTCTCTCTTTTGGCGATTAATATTATTGCATGTTGAAAAATCGCCCATCCCACTTGGGCAACAATCCTCTGCTATCTTGACTGACCCTCCCACCAACAAAAAAGAAAAGATTTTCTTGACTTCTTTGGCTGTAAATTCCAGTCTCTGAATGCTGAGATTGCCCCTTGTCAAGATGGAAATTGCTCACTCTGACCTTGTCCTCAAGGTTTTGGTTGTTATTCGGAACGCATTTAGGGTTTGGATATAAAATTTGAAAAAAAATTTATAGACGAAAAAATTGAGGGTTGATATGGCATTGGGTTTGCACTTGAGGGGTTTCTATTCTGACACAAAAAAAAAGAGTCGAGATCAAAATAAGATTAAACCTAAAATTGGAGGATTTTTAAGTAATTAGAACCATATAAAAAGAGAAAAGAGAAAGTTGAGGAGCTTCACCTGTTTTTATCATCCGCTTGCATATTTATAATTAGATAGTATATGATAATTTTATTTTTATCCCCACTCCCAGTGGATGGGCCCCACGAGTCCTTCCTTTACTCGAGGCTACCACTCTTCTCTACCAAGTTTTTGTCCATTTCTTATTACGAATGAGTGACTAAGCTCACTGCTCTTCCTTCAACCCCTATAATTTGTAATGCGTGTTAATTTATATATTTATATTATTGGATGGAACAAATACGTGCAGTGTTAGTTGATGTAGATTAAATTATATGTTAAATAATACTTTAACATACATTTATGCGGTTCCTCTTAAATAATGAGGGGTAGCTAATAGGTTTTACTTACCACCCAAAATACACCTGGACATATTATTCTCATCCAACAATTTATTTTATATAGATCTTTTCCTATTAAATAATGAGGGATAACTATATTTATAAATATGTTCAATAGGTTTTACTAATCACTCAAAATATATCTAAGCATATTAATATTGTTATTCAATTTGGTTGGCGCAAGATGTGAAGCAATTTGTATGTTTAATGGAAATAAGCTTTATTTTGATATCCACTCGTGTTGTGACAATGCAAGCCAAAAGAATTATCAATGTTATTTATAAACTGACAATCCAAATTAAACTATTGACACTTGAAATTGTGGAGTGTTAAAAATTAAAAAAAGCGCTCGTGCATTTCCCGAGACTTCTTTTTATAGTATTGATTTACATTATTTTATAAGTGCTGAATTATCACATTGAGCTTAACTGCATTATTCTCTAAAGCTAATAAGCTGTAGCTCGTAAGTTAGAGCACTTCGCCTAAAATGCATCTAACCTAAGAGGCATCGAACATGAACGTAATATATATATCACTCTCACAACATAGTATTGGGTATATTTACCATGTTAACTATTGTGATACTAACATATTCGACCTATCAATATATACTTTGTGTATCATCAGTTTGATGTAATCAAGTTGACCTTTGGTAACAATAAACACAATTTTATTGAATTCGACACAATATTGTTTGGTAACCAAAAGGCAATGCCATGCCTTTACATATTTAACTTTATCATATTGATAATTCATTATATGCATGCTAATTAGTTATGTAAATCTCGCTTTAAGTTTGTACTTGCAATGTGCATTTTTTCACACTCATTTTTACGACATCATATTGCGGAAAAGTTTGCCAAAAATCTTGGCCCTTCAAGTAAATTTCTGTATGATGCTAAGACTAAGGCTTCTGCAATGTCCTTGGCCTAGATTACACTTGCTAGAAAGGGGAAGATCTTCATAATTTCTCTCAATCTTCCTAGAACAAAGTAGAAACGCCATTGTCTGGAGTGGAGCAGGAAGTATGCAAGGCAAGCCAACCCTAGGGCAAACAACAAAAAGCTTCAGATAATCGGTCAATATCGAAGTTGGAGGTATCATCTCCGAAGTGACCAACAAAAGTAAAATCTAGGCTAGGAAATGGCATAAAAATCTAGAACTTTTACAAGCACAACCTCGCCTAGGATAGTTGTTTACTTAACCATCCCATTTCTTTCCAGGCAATACTGATTTGCTGTCACTCTACCATCAAATCCCTTTATTCAGAAAAAAATTGCTGTATGAGAAGCGAGAACAAGGAAAGGACTCATTGACTAAATCTGATAGACCACATAGCTAAATATTTGATTTGAACAGACAGGATGCTTGTGATATTTCCAATTGGAAAGACACCAAATATACTGAAGCACAAAACCCCATCTTTATCTCCACTGCAAAGGATATGCAAACATTGCTTTGAAGAATTTGAGAGCTCTACAAATGAATCTTGAACATTGTCAGTTAAACCAGCACCTCCGGGTACTAGTCCAGGTGTTTGAGGAACTCTTGGAACTAGTGCGATCTTCAAATGCCAAAGAGTTACCAGAAGCATTCTATAAAACAAATAAATGATTACTTTCTAGTTGGAAAATAGAAAGATGAAAAATAATGAGATTGAACCTAAGGAGTCAAACCAAGCAACAAGTTACAGATGACACCAAACATACGCTTTCAAAAAATCTTCTATAAACCCATACTAAAGCTGTTGGACTATGAAACAAGATTCTATGTTTGAAAAAGAAGTATCTAAGAACACACTAAGATAACTACTTAATTGCAAACGAAGCATTATGAAAGGTGCGAGCCAGAAGACATCTGCTATTGGTAATAAAGATCATGAAGTCGTACCAAATTTTCAAGTTGAAAGATGCCATACTCTATTCACTTGGGCATCCTCCCCTCAGTTGAGACACCATTGTTGCCATATGCGACGTCAAGCTTCTTAGCAGTTTTCCATTCCGCTTAATATTTATACCATGTTAGAATGATTATACCATAGTGTGCATAACTGCTACAGGCACTAGCATATCAAAAGCACCACCCCCACATATCCATAGTTCCATCAAGACAGTTACTTTGGTAAGTAACATTCATTATGTACAAACAAATTCTCTTCTCAGCAATTCTTATGTACCCATAGGTGCTATATTGGATTCGAATCATATGTCGGATCCATCTATATTGATTGACTGCAATCCATGAAGTGGACGATTAGTAATAGACTGGTAGAAATCTCACAGAAACAGAATTGCAGCAGCCTCAGCCATGTACTCAGCCATTCTACTCATGACAAAGCAGCTATAGCTTGATAAAATCATAACCAGTTATTTACAAACTTTTCCGCCCACAAGCATAATTGAGGCACACACAAATCCTATCATTTAAGAGTCACCTAAATTATTACCTTCCTAATTTGACTGAACAGAACAAATTTACTAACAATTGAAAGAAACTCTTAATTTTGATGAAAATGAGCATCTCACAGACGAATGCTTCAGTATGACACCATCCACTTAGACCACAAATTGTCACAATGAGCTGGACACCAGTAAACACTATGCCGTAATCTGTTGTTGACAATTGAAATAGTTTCAATTATTGAGGACAACATCAATGGCCAAGTAAAAATTTTGTCCAACACGAGAATGCAATTGAGCACATCAATAAGATTCAACTCCTAAAGTATACAAATCTATTGAATGAGCATATTAATTCTGTTTGATATGTGATTAAAGTAATGCACTGCTGATTTCACTAATTAGATATGAGTCAATCAATTTCCTTGATTCATTTTCTAACTCATGCATCAAACAATGTAACATCAAAAATATCTCATGGCTTTGATGTAGGGCCGAGTCCCACAATAAAGAATAAATATTTAGGTGACACACACAAAATTGCCTAAGCAACACACCTACGGTTTCTTAAGCATCGCACCAAAGATGAATCGCATAACACAACCTGCGAAGAAAAGACTTGCCAAGTTCAATAAATTATCAACTCTATTGAAAAGTAAAAATTACAACTATATTTGTAGACTCTCCAAAAGTTCTACTCCTAGTGGACATAGGAAACCTCTAAACAAGAAACATTATTGGCATATACATAAGATCCTACTAATGCTTTAAAAAAAAAAACAGAAAAAAAGGGAACTTTGTAAAATCCTAATAATACTAGAATCCTACTTGATAATTTTAGTGATTAAACTCCAAGAAGAATCCTGATCCTTGTTTGAGTTTCAAAGTCAATCTTCCCTAAAAACTAGATAGTTAGGTTGCATGATTTTGTTGGCTGCATCATGCCTAGTGGATGGTTTGATTGTCTTATACTAAATTTTATGAATGGGAATCCAATTACAATACTATGTACATGATCTGTGTCCTTGCAATCAAATATTTACTTATTTGACAAAAAGAAAAAATAATTTGTAGTCCTTGCAGTCAAATAGGTACTTATTTGACAAAAGAAAAATAATTTGTGAAAATATCTCACACCTGGAAATAATAACATTGGTCAACTTTGAAGTATCTTCATCATTAGTTATTACCTAACAATAAAAGTAACACCATACTTTACAATTAATTTACATCTGTTACGGAATACCGATCTCAAACATTATATCAGATTTTATGATTCCATTAGATGAAATTCATGATCCACAATCCATAGATTTAATTTTTGATTCATGACTCATATTTCCATGTGACAACTAAGGGTGACCCTAAGAGATTATCATGTCATATCAAAATTGTGGCTGCCTACTTAACAGTTGACGCAATTAATAAACATATATTGTTCCGGGTTCAAAATTTGAACCGCAAAACACAAATTGACCGATGTAATCTATCAATCTAAACAATAGTGCCAACTTGATTAACAACCTGACCTATCACGACCTGTTTACACTTAGCTCATTAAGTTCTCTAATGATAATCATACATGAATTATGTTTCCATAGTGGTTACATATTACAATACAATCACACCATATAAATATAACATTTCATGTAAACCTAGGATTTTGTAAGCTTGCAACTAGTTTCTTTTCAAACTAATTTGACATTGATGAAAATATGCATCTTGTACATATGCCATGCTAGTCATGTTAGGATAGGAATGACCCATTCAATTCAATCTAATTAGTTAAACGGGTCATTCATCTCTCATAATTTGTTGGGTTGAACTTTTCAATAAAATGGTCGAACAGAGTTTTCCAGTAAAAATTTGTGTTAATCTTATTATCCTTAGATTGACCTATCTAGCAATCCATTGTTAACTTGACATTGACAGACGTGACCAATAAATGGATTGCCATCTCTATTAATAGCTGAATGTTTGTTCAGCAAGTTTGTTATTTGCATTACATCATGCAGATTTTGAGCAATTCAGAATCTTTCCCAAGTGAGATAAGAGGAACACGTTCTGATGATAAAGGACTATTGCAGGAGGAATTTATAGTTGAGAAGTAATGAGGGTAGCGTTCGAGTATCAACATAGAAAACTTACTTCGACACCATGCAGTAAAACCGTACTGGCTTCAAGTCCTAAGACAACAACCTTGCCATCAGGACGCTAGCAGAATCATGTTATACATTTACCTGGAGTAGATTAGAATGATTAAGAAGAGCTAGTATTGATGACACACACAGAAATGTGCAAAGAAAGTGAGTTCATTATAAACAAAGAGAACACAGAGAGAGAGAGAGAGAGAGAGAGAGAGAGAGAGAGAGAGAGAGAGAATAACATGTTCCCAATAAAATTAACAGAGGAAGAGGAAAGATAGAGCACACACATTAACCGACAAAATGTTTATCAAAATTTGTGAAGTGAGGCAAAAGTCATAATTGTACAAAATAACGGAGAGGGATCTCAGTCACTTGATAGAGGATTTCTTTGGGCTAGTAGTTCATCTAAAGTGAGGGAATCTATACCTTGTTGGCGGGCTCCAATCCAATATCTGAATCAAAAAACAAATTTTGTTGTTCAACTATGGAAACTCAAGGTGGATTGGATGCACAAAAGCTTTCTTAGGTGAGGATTACAAGTGTACTAGTATTTACAACTTGGGATCTTAATAGACACCATCGACGGGTTGGCTCAAGTACCGTAGAGCACTCACAATGTTCTCCATATCCAGAAGATGATATAACGAGTGAAGCATTCAGATTTTTCTGCACCAAAAAAAAAAAAAATTCTCCTCTCTAAAGCTTTCCAGTGAGAATAGACAGTAACTACCAAGGCTGGGCATTTAATCCTAAGCTCTTACAAATTTGAATTACCAAAAGATTAAGTCATAGGATCTTAACATACTTGGAAGCAGCTCCCTTTACCCTCCTAGTCTCTTTGCTTTCCCCAATTCCTCCCTCTGTCCCTCTCAACCAGATTGTCTTACAAGTACGCAGCACAGCCTGAGATATATCCTATTCAAAAGTTAAAGTACCACCAGGAAGCTTGATTAATCAAAATGACGTGACGAAATGCCCTTCTGTAATGAGAAGAAGATAAATAAAACCTCAAGAAATACTAAATCTCTCCTTGTAGGGCACGCTCAGTCAGTAAAAGAACACTCAATCAATAAAAGAAGAGGAGCCAGCAATAAAATTAAATTCTAAGAGTCACCATCAGAAATCTAAGAAGATCTTTTAGAAGCCTGATGACATTTAGATGGTATTCTGCAGGCGCTAAACCTGCGAACTCCAAATAGGCATCAAACATTTCTGCATCCAACATATCTAATCTACCTAGCATAAATGGCATCCCCCCAATTCATGTCCTTTATTTTCATGGAAACTTTAATTGGTGTTCAAAGGGCAATGAGAAGGCAATATGGGAGTATGGTACACTTGTGGTTGGTATAGATGACTGTCGGCTAGGCTATGGAAAAATTCTCCCAAGGCAATGACTTGGTCAAGAAGTTGATAAGAATCCCTTGCGCCTATAAAAAAGGAAAATCCCTTCATTCAACTAATACCAGCTTGGAATAGTTTACTTGCAACTAAGTCATCTCTAGATTTCCACTCGCATCACCGTCATTCATTCCTCGTTTCTGTGTAAAAAAGACCAACTCCTTAGTTCGATGTCACCACCTCATTTAGACTTTCAAGCACTTTATACCTCTATATTCATCTAATTCTCCATCGAACGCAATTCAAGTCAGCTTGGCAATTACAGCAGTTCCTCTTGGGAACAGGTTGCACAGCACATTTAGGAATAGCGAAAGAAGTAGAACAAGTAGGGCAAATGACTCAAAGGGCAAGCACAGCGAGCCATCGTTGAAGAAACGAACATACTGAACAACAAGCACAGCATAACTGCTACAAGCACTAGCATATCAAAAGCAGCACCCAGCATATTTATAGTTCCATAAAGACAGCTACTTTCGTAAGTAACATTGATTATGTACAAACAAATTCTCTTCTCAGCAATTCTTATGTACCCATAGGTGCTATACTGGATTTGAATTAGATTTCAGATCCATCTATATTGATTGACGACAATCCATGAAGTGCATGATTAGTAATAAACTGGTAGAAATCTCACAGAAACGGAATTGTAGCAGCCTCAGCCATGTACTCAGCCATTCTACTCATGACCAAGTAGCTATAGCTTGATAAAAACATAACCAGTTATTTACAAACTTCTCCACCCACAAGCATAATTGAGGCACACACAAATCCTATCATTTAAGAGTCACCTAAATTATTACCTTCCTCATTTGACTGAACTGAACAAATTTACCAACAATCGAAAGAAGCTATTAATTTTGATGAAAATGAGCATCTCACAGATGAATGCTTCAGTATGACACCATCCACCTAGACCATAGATTCTAACCACGAGCTGGACCCCAGTAAACACTATGCCGTAATTTGTCATTGACAATTGAAATAGTTTCAATCATTGATAAAAACATTAGCAGCGAAGTAAAAATTTTGTCCTACACAAGAATGCAATTGAGCACATCAATAAGATTCAACTCCTAAAGTATATATATATATATATACTAAATGAGCATATTAATTCTGTATGATATGTGATTAAAGTAACTCACTGTTGATTTCACTGATTAGATATGAGTCAATCAATTTCCTTGATTCATAATTTAATGTAACATCAAAAACATATCATGGCTTTGATGTAGGACTGAGTCCCACAATAAAGAATAAATATTTAAGCATCACACGCAAAATTGCCTAAGCAACATACCCAGGGTTTCTTAACTGTCACACCAAAGATGAATTGAATCACACAATCTGCAAAGCAAACACTTGCCAAGTTCAATAAACTATCAACTCTATTGAAATAGGAAACCTCTAAACGAGAAACATTATTGGAGTATACGTAAGATCCTACTACTCAAGCTTAAAAAAAGAAAGAAAAGGAAACTTCGTAAAATCCGAATAATACTCAAATCCTAGTTGATAATTTTAGTGATTAAACGTCAAGAAGAATCCTGATCCTTGTTTGAGTTTCAAAGTCAATCTTCACCAAAAACTTAGTAGTCATCTTGCATGATTTTGTTGGCTGCATCGGGCTTAGCGGATGTTTCGATTGTCTCATACTCAACTCTAAGAATGGGAATCCAATTACAATACTATGTACAAGATCTTTGTGTCCTTGCTGTCAAATGGGTACTCATTTGGCAAAAGAAAAATAATTTGTAGCAATATTTCATGTTTGGAGATAATAAAATTAGTTGAATTTGAAGTATCTTTATGATTAGTTATTATCTAACAATTAATTTACATATGTCATGAAATACCAATCTCAAACATTCTATCAGATTTTATGATTCCATTGGATGAAAATCACGATCCACAATCCAAAGATTTAATTTTTTTTAATTCATGACTCACATTTCCATGTGACTACTTAGGTGAGGCTACCTACTTAACAGTTAATTAATAAATAAATATTGTTCCGGGTTCAAAGTTCAAACTACGAAACACAAATTGACTCATGTAATCTATCTAACTAGACAATAGAGCCAACTTGATCAACAGCCTGACCTATCATGACCTGTTTATATTTAGTTCAGTAAGTTCTCTAATAAAAAATCATACATGAATTTGGTTTCCATAGTCATTACAAATTAAAATTTGATCACACTATATAATATAAAATTTCATGTAAACCTAGGATTTTGTAAGCTGACAACTAGTTTCTTTTCAAATTTATTTGACATTGATGAAGATATGCATACGGTACATATGTCATGTTGGTCATGTCAGGATAGGAATGACCCATTCAATTCAATCTAATTAGTTAAACGGGTTATTCATCTCTTGCCTATTTAACAAATGGGTCATGTTCAATTAGAATTTTTCATTAAAATCTTTTGTTAATCTTACCCAGCTCAAATTGACCTATCTACCAATCCATTGTTAACTTGACATTGAGAGACATGACTAATAAAAATGGAGTGCCATCTCTATTAGCAGCTGAATGTTCAGTCAGTTTGCTGTTTGCATTGCATCATGCAGATTTTGAGCAATCAGAATCTTTCCCAAGAGAGACTAGAGAACACGTCCTGATGATAAAGGAATGTTGTAGGAGGAATCTTTAGTTGAGAAGTAATGAGAGTAACGTTCAAGTAACAACATAGAAAACTTACTTTAGCATCATGCAGTAAAATTGTACCGTCTTCAAGTCCCAAGACAACAACCTTGCCATCAGGACACTGGCATAATGATGTTATATATTTATCTAGAGCATATTAGAATGATTAAGAGAAGCCAGTATTGACGACACACATTGAAATGTGCAAAGAAAGTGAATTCATTATAAACGCGAGAGAGAGAGAGAGAGAGAGAGAGAGAGAGAGAGAGAGAGAGAGAGAGAGAGAGAGAGAGTATTTTCTTCCCAATAAAATAAACAGAAGAAGAGGAAAGATGACAGACATTAACCAACAAAATGTTAATCAAAATTTATGAAGTGAGGCAAAATGTCATAACTGTACAAAATAACTGAGAGGGATATTAGTCACTCAATATGGGATTTATTTGGGCTAGTAGGTCATCTAAAGCAAGGGAGTCTATATCTTGTTGGCAGCCTCCAATCCAATATCATCAAAAAACAAATCTTGTTGTTCAATTATGGAACCTCAAGGTGAAGTGGATGCACGAAAGCTTACTTCAGGCAAGGATTACAAGTGTAATAGTAGTTACAACTCGGGATCTTAAGAGAAACCATTCAAGGATTGGCTCAAGTACTATAGTGCACTCAAAACATTCTCCATATCCAGAAGACAATATGACAAGCGAAGCATTGAGATGTTTCTGGAGAAAAAAATCTCCTTTCTAAAGTTTTCCAGTGAGAATAGACATCAAGAACTAATAAGGCTAGGCATCTAATCCTAAGTTTTTACAAATTTGAATTACCAAAAGATTAAGTCATATAAGAACCCAACATACTTGGATGCAGCTCCCCTGACCCTCCTAGTCTCTTTGCTTTCTCCAATTTCTCCCTCCATCCCACTCGACCAGATTGTCATATAAGTACGCAGCACAGCTCGAGATATATCCTATTCAAAAATTAAAATTCCCACCAGCGAACTTAATTAATCAAAATGATGTGACGAAATGCCGTGCAATAATGACAAGAAGATAAATAAAACTTCAAGCAATACGAAATGTGAGAAACTTTCTGCCTATAGTCTATATTTGAATATCCAATAAATCTCTCATTGTAGGGCACACTCAGTCAGTAAAAGAATGCTCAATCAGTAAAAGAAAAGGCGTCAAGAATAAGATCTTTTTAGATGCCTAATGACATTTAGATGGTATTCAGCAGTGGCTAAACCTACGAACTCCAAGTGGGCATCAAGCATTTCTGCGTCCAACATAGCCGGTCTATCTAGCATAAATGGCATCCCCTCTGATTCATGTTAATTATTTTCATGGACACTTGAACTGGTGTACAAAGAAGGGCAACAAGATGGCCATACAGGAGTATGGTACGCTTGTGGTCAGTGTAGATGACTGTCCGCTAGGCTATAGAAAAAATCTCTCCCAAGGCAACAACCTGGTTGAGAAGTAGAGAAGAATCTATTGCACCTAGAGATAAAATCCCTTCATTCAACTAATAGCAGCTTGGAATTCTTTACTCGCAACTAAGTCATCTCTAGATTTCCATTCCCATCACCATCATTCACTCTTCGTTTCTGTGTAAAAAAGACCAACTCATTGGTTCGACTTCACATTCTCATTTAGACTTCCAAGCACCTTATACCTCTATATTCGTCCAATTCTCTATCGAACACAATTCGAGTTAGATTGACAATTACAGTGTTTCCTCTCGGGAAAAGGAAGCGTAGCACATTCAGGAAAAACGAAAGAAGTAGAACGAGATAAGGCCAATGACTCAAAGGATTGTTGAAGAAACGAACACACTGAATAAAGAAAAAGGAGAACTTTCTCGAATCGAAGCAAAGATTGTCCACAGGCTTTGCCAATTGAAGCGACGAAGCACCCACCTTCGAGTCATCTGTGACCATCGCCAGCAAATCCTTCTCTGGATTCCACTCACCCCCTCTTCGCCCATTAGGTCGCGAAAGAACGCCGGGCGGAAGCCGAACCCGAGAAGCCAAGCGGTTTGTCAAACTGAAGCTGAAACGGAGAAACACGCTGCGACCCTACCTCGTCTCCATAGCTAGAAAGCTCCACTGGAGTCAGAACAAGGAAGGAGGAGAGAGGTGGGAATTGGGCCGTAAAGGACCGCCGCGGGATCAACCGGGCCGGGCCGGATTTTATAGCCTTGCCAAACAACGCCCCGAAGGGCCCTTTCAGGCCCAATGAGACATCACATTGATACGAATGTGGTGGATTAGTTATTGAAACGTAATTTCGAAAAAGCAGTGCGACCATCCTCATTTACTCTTGGATAAAAGAAAGAATATGCTAATGAATTATTCAAATCGGCATCTTACAGATAACAAACACTCATGCCTGCTTAAATATCGAGATGATGGGCCAAGCTCTGTAAAAGTCGAACTAATTTCGAACGTAACAATCAGTTGGCCTTCCAAAATCATTACCTCTTATAAAAAAGTTCAACTCCACTTGAATCAAGAATTGATACTTCCATTACCAGCTGCCTCGTCATACCAAAAAACACTCTCAGACACAATGACAGGACAGCAAGAGAGGACTCGAAATCTCCAAGGGGAAACCCTCATCAAGTGCGTACCAAAAGCAGCGATTAATCACAATTTCTCTCAAGCTTTCGAACAAAGCATGAACTTTCGCTTCAATTTGTGGTATTCCTCCAACCTAAGGTACTCAAGAACAGGACTGCCCTTCAATATGTCATGCATCACCTTATCCGTGATCTCGGAGCTGCATATGGACAGAAAAACTTGAGATTAATCCCAGTGACACTCCTACTAAACGAGAAGCTACAGAGACTTAAGTGCAGCTTCACTAACGAAGAGCATCCATAAAAGGAGTAGCAGTACCGCGAAATGGCCGGCCATCTCGCACAACCTCTTAGTCACATCAACTGAGAGGTCCTCGACATGGCAATCGATAGCAAAGCGAAGCCACGGATCGAGCTTGGGTGCGCAACGGTCGAGAAAATCGATGTCGATGTGGAACTTCCTCACCTTAGGCAACGCCTAGAGGATCAAGACGCTGTCCATGGACCGGGGGCGTTCCACCAGGGGAAGGAGAAGACGAGGTCCGGGGCGGCGGTCCAGAGGGATCGCCATAGCTTCGACAAAAACGCACGTGCGGACAACGTGTGCGAGGTTGAGGAACGAGAAGATGTGGTGGATCACCGAGTCAGGGGCAAGGTGGCTGATGCGATCGGCATCGTCGCCTAGGGTTTCGCACCGACAAGAGGAGGAGGTAGGCGACTGCTTCTTCTTCGCCATGTGGGGATCGGCGATTGAACGGAGGAAATGGAAGGGGAGGCTCCTCCGATTTCAGGGTTCATTTCACTCGGACTTAAGTTTCTGGCTTCCAGTAGAGCGACACGCGTCACTCGACGGAAAGCAACCACTTTCTCGCATCTTTTAATTCATCTACGAGCCTATGATGATGGGCCTTGCACGTCTTGAATTGCCAAGTGTCTCCGACATCTAATAAATCATCATTCATATAATAATCGACTTCGAAGAAGATTGAGTAGGCGTACATAAGTGAGCTTGAGCCCGTGAAAGAAAATGTTTGCTGGAGTCCGTTTGATTTGCAGTATCACGCTTGAGTGCTCCACTTACGTAGTGGTATACATATATAATTAGTGAGACTTGGCAAACATCTATCCCAAAAAAAAAAAAAAAGATAAAATAAAAATTAATCATAAATAGCTTTTACGAGTGATTATTTAGCTTAAATTATATTCATAATCAAAGTAAGATATCTCATGAGCTCGAAAAATAGCAAATGAATGCTTCAATTTCTTGAACTACATTGGCTTGAATGCAAGGAATGATAACCCAAGCAATTCATAAAGTTCGCAGGTCTAGGATGGACATGTTCTTTTATATTCATATTGGCTAACAAGAATGCAAACCAGAGAAGACTTTCCTGGCCTTACCACCATGCCAAATTCAAGACTATTGGCATCCACATTGTGCGTCTCTATTTAGATGGCAACTCCATGATTCTACTAATTAAGGTTGTTGAGCTTATGGCTTAAGTTATAGCCGACTTGGATTTGGATTGAAGCTCGGAGATTAAAATAAGTCGGAGACGTGTTAAAGACAATCTAGGCCTGTGGCAAAGCTATGTAGAGAGGATCAGGTGCTCGAGCCTCGTGACGCTACCAGCTGAATGACAGCACTGGGTATCGTCCAAGCTCATGGGCATGTGGACACCCGAATAAATAGCATGCTCAGTATTTGATATTTTGTTTCCTAGGAGAAACGAAAACTGCTAATTGAATATGTTCCCCATTGCAATAGTTGGAAATTTGATTTTTATGAAGATGATGAATTTTCTTAATTTGTGTGGAGGAGATTGATTCATCCTCCATATATAAAATACTAGGGGTGTTAATCATAAGTTTTTGAAAGTGAAATCAAATTCAACCAAACTAAAAAGTGGCATCAGCTTGGCTTCGAAAGATTTTCATGAGGTCCATAGCATAAAGGAAGATTCTACAGGGTAAAAATCCGAAGATTGTTCCATGTACATAAAATGTGAATAACATTGGAAAATATCAAAACCGTTTGATAACAAAATGCTGACCAATAACTTATTCAGTCATTAACATTTTGGTAAGTTACCAAAACTTTTAAGAAAATACCAATAGTTAATATATTATCATTGACATTTGAATCTTCCTGATGGTTAAAATTAGAAAAATTCGAGATTCAAGATCCTGATCGCAACGAGACTTGTCAAATAGATAGAGAAAGCACCGCAAAGATCAATTAGTGAGGTTTTGGGCTGATGCAATAAGAATTGCTTCCTTACTTATGTCGTGATAGAATATAAAAGTTATGAATCCATTTGACCTAACAAATTTTGATTAGTATCACTTTGTTGGTCAAACCAAAGAATCGACCTTTGACCGGAAAAATAAATTATTGTTTCATTAGCCTTTATCTTTTTTCGACATTCGATTTAGCCGTGACCACCCAAAATCCGTTGGGAGAATAAAACGTAATCTTTTCCCATCTTCGTTTTACGTTCAAGGTGGGAGGTGCCACAAGATAGATGGTCCATGAGCCTCTCCATCATTCCCCTCGACGCCATTAGTTGCCATAGCCGCTTGCCCTTGTTATTGCCGAGCCGCCCTTTCCTGCTTTATCTGTTGCTCCATGCCTTCCCCACCATGAAAACCGAAGAGCCCAGATCTCGTCTGGAGACTCCCTCGCCGGTCGTTGCTTTCTCCAACTTCTCCCTCCGTGTATACATGTATGCAGCATAGCTTGAGATATATCCTATTCACAAGTAAGTTAAATTCCCAACAACAAACTTGATTAATCAAAATGATGCGACGAAATGCTCCTTTGTAATCAGAAGAAGATAAATTAACTTCAAGTAATACAAAATGTGCAAAACTTTCCAGACTAGACTCTACATTTTAACAATACAGAATGTGAGAAATCCTTGTAGGGAATGCTCAATCTGTACAAGAAGACGAAGAAGAGGAGACAAAAGTAATATTACGCTCAATCAGTACAAGAAGGGGAAGAGCGGAGCCAAAAGTAATATTACATCGTGAGAATCACTAACAGAAATTAAAGGAAAACTATATAGATGCCCGATGCCATTAAGATCGTATTTTGTAGGGGTTAAACCTGCCAACTCCAAGTGGGCATCAAGCATTTCTGCATTGGACATAACTAGTCTATCTAGCAAAAACGACATCCCCTCCAATTCAAGTTCTTTATCTTCATGAACACTTCGACTGGTGTACCGAAAAGGGCAACAAGATGGCAATACAGGAGTAGGGTACACTTCCAGTTGGTCTAGATGATTGTCAGTTATGTTATGGATGGCAATACGGGATTAGGGTACACTTCCAATTGGTCTAGGTGATTGTCGGTTATGTTATGGAAATCTCCAAAGGCACCAATCTTGTCTACAAATTGATAGGAATCTAGCGCACCTATAAATTAAAATCCCTTCATTCAACTAGTATCGGCTTGGGATTCTTTATTTGCAACTATGTCATCTCCAAGTTTTCCCTCCCATTACCATCATTCACTCTTCATTTTAGTGTAAAACACCAACTCCTTGGTTTGATGTCATGTTCTCATTTAGAATTCCAAGCACTTTACCTCTATACTCACCAACTCTCCATCAAATGCAATTTGAACTGGATTGGCTATTGAAGTGATTTATTTGGGGAAAAGGACCATAGCACATTTAACGAAAAGCAAATGGGGAATAAGGCCAACATGCATGCAGAGTCAAAACTTGCAATTGGGCAAAGAAAATGGCACACCTTGTACCTCTGCCACAAGTGATAAAACCTACGCACATTCAAAAATTGAAAGGCAAAAGAATAAGATAATTTACTCTTCCTTCCAAATACAGTTTAAAAAACCCAGCAAGTATATGCTTTGAGAACACTTTTAGTTCCCACCTATATGACAAATTGAGTGATGCTAAAGCTTTTGAGTGTTGAAATAGTAGAACTTATATACTAATTCTAGTCAACAACTGCTTTTTCAGTCTTTAAAAAACAGGACACAACAACTTTTCATCAATAATTTACTATGATCTTTGGAATGATGGTTATGCACTACTGAGCAGGAAAAAAAATGACCCTAAACCAGCTGCCTTTTCTTTGGTTTTTCAGTAGTTATTCTAAAGGCACAATGTGTATTTGTACCAATGGTCATCAGGCAGAGTAGCAAACGATGCAAACCAGATTCCTTGTGCTGAAGTTTGGAATGAATTTCCTTAACTCGAGGAAGAGGGAAGAATGAATTATCCATAGGTATGAACCAAACGAGTTAAATTTGAAATCAAAAAACAATCTGCTCACCTGAAGGCACCAACTACCAATCAAAAGCTTAGTCACGTTCTGCAGCTTCCGAAGCAGTCCCTCAACCAGGTTGCAATACCCTCTGTAAGACTCTAACCAATCTTGAACAAAACAATCAGTTGGCCTTCCAAAATCCTCGCCTCTCATAAAAAAGTTCGACTCTGCTTCAATCAAGGATTGAGACTTCCGTTACCAGCTGCCTCATCATACCAGAAAATCCTCTCAAACAGCAACAGAGGACTTGAAATCTCCAAGGGGAAACCCTCATCAAGTGCATACCGAAAGCAGCCATTGACCGCAATTTCCCTCAAAGTTCTCGAACAAACCTTGATGGTTCGCTTTAAACCGTAGCATCCTTCCAAACTAAGGTGCTCGAGAACAGGGCTGCCATTCGACATCTCATGCATCACCTCCGAGTCACAGATGGACAGGGACCTAACATTAATCCAAGCGATACTTCTACTCAACGAGAAGCAACAGAGCCCCGAGTACAAAACCAACGAAGAGCATCCATAAAAGGAGCCGCCGTACTGCAAAATGGCCGGCCATCTCGCACAACCTCTTAGTCGCATCGACTGAGAGGTCCTCGACACGGCGGTCGACAGCAAAGCGAAGCCACGGACTGAGCTTAGGCGCGCAACGGTCGAGAAAATCGGCGTCGATGTGGAACTTCCTCACCTTGGGCGACGCCTAGAGGATCAAGATGCCGTCCACGGACTGGGAGGCGTTCCGCCAGGGGAAGGAGAAGACGAGGTCCGCGGGCGGCGGTCCAGACGGATCGCCACCGCTTCGACAAAAACGCACGTGCGGACAATGCGTGCGAGGCCGAGGGACGAGAAGATGTGGTGGATCACCGAGTCGGGGGCAAGGTGGCTGGTGCGATCGGCATCGTCGCCTAGGGTTTTGCATAAACGAGAGGAGGAGGAGGAGGTCGGCGATCGCTTCGTCTTCGCCATGTGGGGATCGACGATCGAACGGAGGAACCGGAAGGAGAGCCTCGTCCGATTTGAGGGTTCATTTCACTCGGACTTAAGTTTCTGGCTTCCCGTATAGAGAGACACGTGTCGCTCGATGGAGTGGCAACCACTTTCCCGCGCCTTTTAATACATCTACGAGCCCATGATGATGGGCCTCGCACGTCTTGAATTGCCGAGTACCGAACCTCGATTTTTTTAATCCAAGCTTGTTCGACATCTGAAAAAATCATCATTCATATGATAATCGACTATGAACAAAATCGAGTAGGCGAACATAAGCAGGCTCAGCCCGTGAAATGAAATGTTTGCTTGATTCTGCTTGATTTGTGATATCACGCTCGAGGGCTCCACTTATATAGTAATAAATATAAATAACTAGCGAAACTTTACAAATATCAATAAAAAAACAGAAAATAAAAATTAATCATAACTAACTTTTATGAGATAATTCTTTAGCTTAAATTACATTCATGATCAAGTATGATATTTCATGAGCTTTGAAAAATTGTCGATGAATGCTTCAATATCTTGAATTACATTGGCTTGAAGCAAGAAATGACAACCCAAGCAATTCATAAATCTCACCACTCTCATGGACATGTTGTTCTCTTATTTTCAAATTGGCTGAAAAGAATGCAACTAGAGAAACTTTCCTCGCCTCACCATCCTCCCAAATGCAAGGCTACTGGCATCCACATTATGTGTCTCCATTTAGATGGCAGCTCCATGATTCTACTAATTAAGGTTATTGAGCTTATGGCTCGAGTTCTAGCCAAATCGAATTTATGTCGGAGCCCAAAAATTAAAATAAGTTAGAGACGCATTAGGAGGTATTGTGGGTCTTTGGTGGAGCTATGTGGAGAGGACTGGGGACTGGGCCATGTCGCCTACTGGCCACATGATAGTCATTGGGTATTAGCCAGTCCCTTTAGATGCCCGAATAACTTATATAGTCAATATCTGACATTTTGTCTGTTACGCGAAACAAAAAATGCTAACCAAATATGTTCTCCAATGCAAAACTTGGAAATTTGATCTTTATGAATATTGAATTTTTTAATTTAGTTGGAATAGGTTGATTTGTCCTTTGAATTGAAAAAAAAAAAATAGAGGTATTCGTAACATTTTGAAAGTGGAAAACAAATCGAATCAAGCTGAGAATTGCATTTGCTTGGCTTTGGAAGGTACCATGAAAAGAGGTCCGGGAAGATTCTACTAAGCAAAAATCCAAACATTGTTCGGTGCAGGTAAAGTACAAATAGCATTGGTAAATATCAAAACTAGTTGACAACTAAATTTTGAATGATAACTTATTTGGTTGGTAGCATTTTGGTAAGTTACCAAAATTTTTCAGAAAATATCAACAATTATTAGAACTTTTTAAATATATATATATCTATTACTTACAGCACTAATAAACTAGGCTTTCCTGCTGCCTTCAATGATGGTCATCGATGAGGAGCCATTCAAAACCTGACAGTTTGAGGGTTAGTGGTGTAAGTAATATATATATATCTATTACTTACACCACTAATAAACTAGGCTTTCCTGCTGCCTTCAACGATGGTCATCGATGAGGAGCCATTCAAAACCTGACAGTTTGAGGGTTAATTTTTGAGCTTGAATATTCTAGTTGGTTTATCCGATTCTATCTCCACTTTTGTTCCTTACTTTTTGTGGATGCAATGGCCAGCGCAATGGTTAGCCGATGGTAGGAGACGGTGGTTCGGCGAAGAGCGGGAATGAGTAACAGTGGTATAGGAGTACTTTTGAGCGTGAGATTTTGAATGTTTCCTCCTGGTTCGGGGAAGCTTTAGATAGCATGAAGATGCACCATGAAAAGTCATTGAAGGTGGGAGTTCTTGGAATAGGGAGCTAGGCCTCGAAGATGAGATGAGGGGGTGAAAAGGCGAGAAAAGGCTAAAATGATGATGACGTGTCCGGTGGGGGTGAGGCCCCACACGGGGATGAGGTGGCGTTGCGGAGGGCCGGTCTTTTCCTCCGTTCCCGTCATCCAACCCTCTCTTTTGCTAAATTAGTAATTGCTAATTGCAATGGGGATTTAAAAATTAGTTCCCTGGAATGTTCTAAATTCTCGAGGAGAGGATGGTATCCCTACTGCCGGATTGCCAATGCTGTTTCATGGTAACGATTTCCAGAATGCCATGTGGAGCGATACGATCCATTCTTCGAGCCAAACGGACTATACGGGGGGTGGGAGTGTCCTCGACTCTGAACCTCCCTGTGCCTCGACATCAAGCTTCCAGTCTTGGAGTCCACTTCCTCATCCTGAAGGCAATCCCATGATGGGAGATTCCCCAGCAATTTATTTAGATGACATTTTGGAATGTGATGACTTGTCAAATCCCACGATACGATGATGATGGTTCTGTTAGAGGTACCATGAACGGTGGTGTTAAGTCCGAAATTTAGCCCAATTCTCTTTCTTCCTCATATCTGCAACTTTTCTCCGCGAATTCTCAAGACTCCGCTGGACCTCACAAGCCTCCCTCCATTGAAGCTCCATCCTCCACAAGCTCACCATGGGTTTGCATTTCCCATTGATGCTTCTGTACCCTCCTCGCGTTTTGTCACAGCAGAGCTGGTGGCTGCATTTTCGGCTGCTAGTGGCGTGTGTTTCTGTTTCAGCTTCAGTTCGACAAACTGCTTTGGCTTCTCAGGTTTTGCTTCTGTTCGGCGTTCTTTCGTGATCTAATGGGCGGGTCAACTCAATTGTTCCAACTCGGTTTTGTGAGGTTTTGGCTCGATTTCTTCCAATTGGCAGGTGAAGATGACGGAGTGGAATCCAAAGAAGGATTTGCTAGCGATAGTCACGGAGGACTCGAATGTGGTCGCTTCTTCGCTTCATTTGGCGGAGGCTGTAAACAATCTCTCCTGAGTATAGCTAAGACTAGAGAACTTTATTTATTTATTTATTTATCTATTCATTCATTCATTCAGTGTGTTGGTTTCTTCAACGATGGGCATTTGTGCTTCAGTATATTTAGTGTCTTTCCAATCGGACATATAATAAGCGTCCCATGCATTGAAATCAAATATTTAGTAGTATGGTATATTGGATACAGCGGACGATTCATTCTTTCCTTGTTCTGGCTTCTCATTTAGCACTTTTTCTTAATAAATCAGTATTGCTTGGAAAGTAATGGACTGATTAAGTAAATAATTACACCAGGAATGCTTGTGAAAGTTTAAGATGTTTATGCCATTTCCCAGGCTAGATTTCACATCGGTTGGTCACTTCATAGATGACACCCTTCCAACTTGAATACAGAACAATTATCTTATTTTTGTTTGGCCTGAGATTAGCCTGCCTTACCTACTTGCTCTACTCTAGGCTATTGGGTTTCTGCTCTGTTCTATGAAGATTTCCAATCAATTCTCCAAGCTTGATTTTGATTCGTCCTTAATGTTGTACTAGGTAAGATGATTATCCGTTTACTGATAGAATTCCTGGTATTCTTTTCTTAGATGAGGGCATATGAGTTACTCATATGTGTTCGGTTATTCATTCGTGTATATAACATATTTGTTTAAAGGCCTTCTTAAACGAATAAACATTTTCATTAGCTCTTTTAAATTTAATTACTCTCTCTACTTTCTTAAATCAAGCTTTACTACATGAATAACACATTAGGAGCTAAATAAATACATGCGAACCGTTTGCATTTATGGTAGTGAGAACTTTGGTTCCTTTGATTTGATGACCCTCTTTGATTGATCAAAGATGTTATGTACGCATTTGGAATTTGATATTATTGCCAAGAGATAATGATTTTAGGCTAGTATCGATTGATGTCTGTGAACGTGGATGTTCATGGGCAGTGGATCTTCTGGTTTGGACCATTTGTAGGGGCACTAGCAGCTACAGTACCATCAGCAGGTCAAGGCCCTCAAAGCAACTGCCGTCAAGGCCCTCGGTGGCAACCCTGCCAACTAAAATATTTCTCGTTTTCTTTTTTGCATTTTTATGCCCATTTTTTTATTTTTGTGAACGAGAGACAACTATGACGATAGATGGTGATGGTGGTGATGACGGAACCCCTCTTGATTTATAGATTTATTGATCCCATTTATCATTATTATTGCTGTTGTTACTGTTCAATGATTAGTGGTGGAAGTGTTTCCTTTTCTTTCATATTCTATCCCCCTGTGATCGCGGGCGCTCCTGTCGGAACCAACCCGACAACTCCAATCAAGTCGAGTGTAGAGACTGGGGGAGACATAACCCTTCATCCAAGATTCCTAACGATAAGCAGATACTCAGTATAAAACTAGAATTGGACCTGGAACATGCGTGATCAGCACGAGGATGAACATTCCGTGCGTCTCTAAGGAAACACACTTGGTACTAACAGGATGAGCAAAAAAGATGCTCGAACCATGTAATAATACTGATGAGGTTTTGAGTCGGCGTCCTTCTATCGTCTGATGAAACATTATAGTGTCTCGACTGAGGGCTGAATCGCGACTAATCCTGGCAAAAAGCCAGGGTGACAAGAGGGGATGGGGGAAAGAGGTGAGGCGACAAGTGCTGCGTCGATCTACTTTGGGACTCAAAAATGCATCTACCCAATAGGACGTCTAAGTAGATAGAGAAAATATGAGAAAATATTGGGTAAGGCTGTTGTTCGAGCAAAATTTGAAAATGTTTGGGATTTAATTGACACAATTGAAAGGTTTGGGATTAAATTAGCACAAATAAAATAAGTTTATGATTTTTTTTATTTATAATTTTCCCATCAATGCCATGGTTCATACAATTAGGCATTCTGACCACTACATGTGAAACAGGTCAATCAAATGATGAAATTTGACTTAAAGATCAATAATATCACACTAATTCAACTCTTTTTCCCTCCTTACTCAGATCTTACTATTGCTTAAAAAAAAAACAAAAATTCAACGATGGTTATAACGTATAATATATGGTCATAAAATACCATAGAGTTGCCTCCAGAAAATTTTGCAAGCTAGGCTTTCAGAATACTATCATGACAATTCAGGATTACTACACATAAATTTACGATGTTATGATGCTTCACTTGTAATCAAATTATATTATCTAACAGTACGGTGAGTGGAGGTGCCAAAAATTTGGCTCATGGGGAGCGAGATTTTGAGTACATTTGACTTTCACATTTAATTCCAAGTTTTGGTAACGATGTATTTAGTAATAACAACTTAATTGATTAATTGATAATAAAAAAATCAAGATATTCATGGAAATGTAATATTCAATTAAAACTTTATAAAAAAGAAAGACCATGTATATATGATTTTTTTTTTAAAAAGTATTAAATTAGAATTTAATAAAAGGAAGCATCAATTGCTAAAATAAATGTAGAAGAATGACTTCAGGATTAGGCATGGGACGACTCAAATAAGTGCTCAACGGCTGGATTATCGCCCTTCCAAATAATATTGAAAATACTAGGTAAGTAGGTTTATTGCTCTAGATCCCTCCGTACTTTATCTTCTTTTATCAAGCTCATGAAATATATATAAGTAAATTCTTCATGATTTTCGGAAATATTGAATATTTCTGTTACTTTTTCGAAATTATAGGATTGTGAATGTTACTGAACAATGAATATATAGACATCCAAAATTTATCTAGTTGATCCGATAATATTGGTCGTATGAAATTATAAGCGGCAGCCTTTTAAAGGATGGTGAGATTATTGAAGAAAATACACTAGCACGACCGAAGTTTGGAAAAAAGAATCTAATTTCTCTCTGTTTTATGGAAAATGGATGTATTTTCTGCAAAAATTGAGCATTTCTTTTTTTGGATGTCTCAAGGCTTTATGTAATTGTTGGACCATCGGGGGTACTTTTTGGGCCCATGGACCCAAAATTGAGTATCGAAGAGCAATTTCGTAAATTTAATACTAAACGGGCTTCTTGGCCCAAGTGAGTTTAGCCGCTATTTGTGAAGGTGCAAATTTCTGAAAAGGGGATGAAACTTGCCTCGCATTGTTACTAAAAGGTAAAATTATTCTGAAGCATGTTATATTTATAATATTGGATCTGGTATTGGCCAGACATTTCAAGGTGGTGTTATTTTGGATATACATCGAAAATGATCATATGAGTGAATCATTTCAAATCATGTTGGATATTATGTATTGATATTTAATTGATGCACATGATCGACTTATCTATTGAAAGATGATATATATTTGCTGATCAGCTCTATTTTGAGGCTTAACTATGATAGATATGATTTATAGGGTTTACCTAGAATAGATGTAGTTCTCTAGATGGCATCACCTACTGAAGTGTGGCCGCAGTGTTCCATGCAATTTAAATGCGATACTTTTGCTAACTTGGTGTGCCACATATTTGATACAAAATTTGCTTCATTCACTATTCAATTCCATAGAAGTGGTGATTGTCACTTCCCCAGTCAAGGCTTTACTTGCCCCTTTCAATGTTGTTTCAAGTCATGAATAAGGAAACTTAACTGAATCACGTAAAGAGCAATCTAAATTAGCGTGGGACCCTAATTTAGATTACTTTTTTTTTTTTTGTGGGTAGAAATAATTTAGATTACTTGAGTAAGGGCTATTATATGGGTCATAAAACTCTCATTTTCATTAATTCACGGACACTCCGAACTTTGTTATTATAATCATTCGGTGAAAGGTTTATCATTTTCGTATGATGGCTATTATCGGTCGGAGGTTTTGTACTTTATTTTATAGGGAATATTCGGTCATTCCCTAGACTTTAAGGTTGGATTCGGAGTGCGGCAGTAGGTGTCATTCGTGCGCACACATTTTTTACGATATGGAAGAATAGTCAACCTTGAAAAGCCGACCAAAGAGAAAAGATTACTTATAAAATATTAAAGCAATAGCATCCATAGCAACCTAAACTCTAGATTTTGTCCAGTTTTAACTTTAGTCTTTTTTAACACTGAATTTACCCCAGTGGCTACCTTTTCAACATTGAATGAGGAGGTGGGGACGAATTAATTTCAGGAGCGGGTTTTGACTCTCATGCCCTGTAATGAGGCAAGACAAAAGTTTGGAAGTGAGAGTTAGAATAGGAGTAGAGTAGGACCGATCAAAATAAAAAAACTTTAGCCTCCCTTGACTTTAAAAAAAAAAAAAAATCGAATGGCCTCCCTTTCATAGCTGCTTGAAATTGCCTTGTTTGTTTACCTGGGTCAAGAGTGCATTAATAAATTTATATTATCGAAAAAGAAAATTTTATAATTTTCTCTTTTTGAAAAAGAGACAATAAATAAAATATTAGAGTACCATTATAGAAGGAATTCCTCCGGGCAAAATTGCTAGTAATAGTCCTTGTAAGTCGTAAGCAATCACATCTTCTATTTGATGATGGGCACAATTTCAATTTTGAATAAATTTTGGGACTTTGTTGAAATATTTTCACGTCACCTGCCGACGTCACCGTGTTACGTAAACGCGTCAAGAGGATGAAGCTTGAACTGCAAGATTGGCCACGTACACCATAAGGCCAAGCAGCCTTTAATTTATAACTCGCCACTTCCCTCGGTTAGATTTGCAAATCTTTAATTTATAACTCCACCTCCTTATACTAATCCAAACGCATTCTTTGTCTTATTATTATTAGGGTTAATATTAGGAAAACTCCAAACTAATAGATATGATAAATTAATTTTAAATTAATTTTTTATTGCAAAAAAATTTAACTGCTATATTTACAATAAATTTACCAAAAATTAAATTTTTCATTAAAAAAAATCAAAACTAGTATATTTATAATAAATTTACCATATATTAATTTCTATTAAATTTGATAATACGACCAAAAAAAAAAAATCAAACTGATATATACATGACAAATGGATAGTAAAACCTTAAATTGGTATACCCGTCAATTATCATGTATTATCCACCTCAGTAATTTGATGGTAAAATTTAACGGAAAGTATGAAGGGTAAATATATCATGTATGTATTAGTTTGAAATTTTTTGTGATATTAACTCTTATTATTATTATTTTCATTTTTTTTCATTATTATAATAAAATTGGCCACATACAAGAGAAAGCACGTGATTGGAAGTGATCGATGGAATTTTTTTTAATCGATATTAGATTAAGTGCATTGCAACTTCTAAAACTTCCTTTACCAAAAAAAAAATTCTAAAACTTATTATAAAAATGCAAATGAGTCATAAGACTTTCAAAAAATACAATCAAATCTTAAAGCCTGTTAAATTAATGCAATCAAGTGCTATTAACTCCGTCACGAAAAATGCCGACGTGACATTCATTATTATTTCCTTCCTCAAATCTTACTTACATTAGATTTTAAATTAAAAGGGGTAAAAGAAAAGCACCTTTTATAGGCTGGTGCAGCAATTTATTTCATCCAGAAGGAGAGAAATGGGGCACTTCATGGAGGAACATCTTCACTTGACAAAATCATCAGCAATGTTCATTTCTCCTTTAGAGTGCAGATGTCCTCCTTCATTATGTTGAGGAAGAAGGCATTGCTGCAAGATGATGAGGAGCTTTTGGAGGTTATGCATGATCACTCCAGTGCAGATTTTTCACAACGATCGCGGCGAACACAACCCATCGGCGAGGACCCTATGGCCCCTTTTTTTTTTTTTTTGAGCTCTGGCTCTTTTTTAAAAAAAAAACCTTAGCATTTATATATTTTTTAATCTAATTTAAGTAAGATATGTTTAAAAAATAATTATTATAAAAATGTCACGTAGGAGAAAGAAAATAAAGAAGAAAATGACATGTCGGCATTTTAAATTTTCATAGTTAACTGAATGACTTGATTGCATCAATTTGACAAATTTTAAGACTTGATTACGTTTTTGGAAACTTTAGGACTCAATTATACATTCGTAATAAGTTTTAAAATTTCTAATACACTTATCTTTAACATAATTTCAAGCATGTCCCTCATTGATTAAAGATTGGGTAGAATAGATTTACCTCAAACTCACGCTGAAGGCAAAAATAGATTAATTATTTAATTGGCTAAAGCCGGAAAAGGAAAATGATAAAAATAAAAAAAAGTCAACGCAATTTCATATGGATATAAAGAAGCAAATTGCTAAAATCGGAGAAAATTTAAATAAATAAATAAAATATAAATCGGCAACGTTTCGGGGAAATGCATGATGGAGTCACATTTCGCGGAAAATGATGTGCTGCAGACATATAAAAAAAAGAGACGCACTCGTTACAGGAGCTTGAGTTCGTTGATGAACTGCTGATTCTCTCTCTCTCTCTCTCTCTCTCTGCTCTCTGCTGCGCTTTTTCAGTAACCAGACGTTCTCCTTCATCTTGTTGAGCTCCAGAAAGGAGAAGGGAAAAGCCATGGGGAAGCCAAAGAGAGCTTTGCCTCCCTCTTCATCTTCAGGTCAACCAAGTCAACACAAGAGGCCATGCTTCCCTCCGATCGAGTAAGCTCGCCGTACCCTCCTAACGTTTCGATGCTTGGTTCACTGTTTGATGATCTTGCGTTAGTTTTAGCTTTACTTGAGGGAGATTCAATGAAGGGTTCTTGAGTTGACGATTCTTGAAATGAGAGATATGGTGAAAGCCCGCCATACATCGATAAGCTTTTGCCTCATGACCGTTCTAAATCGCTTTCGTTCAGTTCTTTGTTGGTGGGTTTGTGCTGTTGCTCAGATGCGAAGTACTAAAGACCTCGAATGTAGTCGTCTCGAATCTGTTTGGTGATTTCGCATTGGCCACTCGCTGTACTTCCTCCTTATTCGAGCTGAATTCTGCTAGAATCATTTATCTAGCAAGTGAGCTGTTATCGTTACCAGGTTACTTTGCTATCCTGTTGTCTAAAATATCCTATCTCGCTTGTAATTTTGTGCTGATGTTCATGCAGTCGAGCATGGAATGGGTCCGAAATGAATCCTGTGCCGAGTTGCTGTTTGACTTGCTGTTTGACAAAGGAAGATCTGCGGAATATGGTAAGATGAGTAAACTAGCTAAGTTGGACATGCAAAATACAGTCCTTATTATATTTCAATTCCTGATCTCTTCAATTAGAAGTGGTTAGACGCATGAGAAATTGCCATGAGATGTATAGAGAATTTTTTCTTGAGTGGTAAATATGACCCACTGAAAGTTCTAGGATTTTCCTGTGAAGCAATTGCACTAAGAACATGCTTTAGGCTTTTCATGTTGCATTGGGCAGTATGGATCACAAAAAGATACAAATTTTCAATGAAGTGCCCTGGACATAACTGTCGCTTTGAAACCTGGAAAATGTGGTCAATGACCGTTTGAATGGAGGAGGAGGAAAGTGAAGATACCTGTGATGTGAACCTTGAATGTGATGACTACGTGACAGATGGCTCTTGCTTATGTAATTCTTCACTTTTGCTTCTTTGCTGGACAGTTTAGAGAAGAGCTGGAGCGTGCTAAGTCTGACTGGGCCAAATATTTTCAAAGGTGAATATATTTCATTTGGTTTGTTGGCAATATCTTATCTGCATGAACTGATTCCTCTAGTGAATTTCCATGTGCATTGTCTTGTCAGCTAAAGATATCATTGACATCATATGCCATCAATCCAAGACTCTTTTTGAAAAAGCGTAATACCTACACAAACATTTCATTTGTTGATCACTGAAAGGACAGTGCATTCGGAGATAGCTGCTAACTCACTGTAGTTGCTTCTGCTATCAATGTACTGCATATAAATATGTATTCCATCTCTACATTGACTTTATATATTCCCTTAGATTAAAAGAATGCATTTGAGTCTGGAATCTATCTTTTTATACTGTTATTAGGTGCAACATTCATGTGTACTCTTAACGAAAATGTTACATATGGATCTTTGTCTATTTACTACGATTAAGTCCACGAGACAGTAGTTTGTTCACGTTGTCAATTCTTATGGTGTAGTTTCTTCAGGAATGCTGTTGAAGAAATAGTGCAAGAGATGCACTCAATGGAGAATGCTTCTAAGAAACTGGTAAGATAAACAGAGTTTTCCAGTTTGGCTCAGACATATCTTTGTCAACACATCGGATATGAGTTGTTTATCTGCATGTCATGAAGTGACCAAATGAACTTATTGACCAACAAGTCCATTGCTAGCTAATTCATTTAGAGGAACATTCATTGAGCTTGAACTTGCACAAACTTTGCCCAAATTTTGCACGTTTTCCACCATATACAGCCGACATCAAGGTGCCAAACCTTCTTGTTAATGCGAACTCTTGGAGAACATTAGCCTTTTATTCCTAGAGTAACTTTTATTATTTGAGTGAGGGCCCTAGGGCCAACTTTTTTCCCTGCTCGACTGGAAGAATGGTAGATCCTTTTGCACAACCTATTATAGTAGGGAAGCCTTATAACTTGAAATGAATTCATCAGTTGACTTTCAACCTAATGACACCACGTGCCAGATCACAATAGGACATCATAATCTTTCGCATCTACACTACCGGTGACAACACCAAAATACTACCCAGAAAAAAAAAAAAAAAAAAAAAAAAAAAAAAAAAAAAAACTCAAAACCATGCCACCAGATTACAGTCAAGTTAGTCAACATGAACTTGCCCATTTCTACTCAAAACACTTAACATCAGCAGTAACTGTCTTAATTCCTTGATGAATTATAGTTTCTAAAGAGACATTTACAAAGACAAAAACACAACTGCATCAAGGACACAGCAAGCTTGACGTATACATTTTTCATGCTTTGCTAAGTTTCGCCCTCTGCAGAAGATGATAAATTGTTGCAGTCTAGGCTAATTTCCTCACTAATGCCTTCAAACTTTCCCCTTCATGTTCTTCAAGGCTCAAGTACATCCATCCTTCCCGTCACTTGCAGATCTAGGACATGAGAGGAGCTGTAAAACTTGTTCTGATAATCTGCTTTGAGAAAGCACACTAAAAGAAAAAGTGCAATTTTAGATTCTTCATATTGTCTGCATAGCACAGAAGTGCTATTGATATCACACCAAGTTTTCATCCTATCCAATGTGTGCAACCTATTGTGAATCACCAACCAAGTTATAAAACCATAATTTGGCACATTAGGCTTAAACCATACAGCCAAAACCTACTCACTTATATCCCACATTCCCTCACTACTTCTCAGCCTCCTTTATAGTGAAAGAAGCCCTAAATGATCCAGTAAATACCACTTTGTCTAGAGAGCCAGAGTTTGGAGCAATCAACCCACACAATGCCATGAGTTTCAAGCAGATCATCAGACCTAGCTGGAGGCCATCCCCTTTAATTTCCTTTGTAACATCTGCAACGGTGATTTTATCACCAAGAGCAGAATCATAGCCGTTCTGAAGCACATGTAAATTTTTGCATGGACATGAAATGAAAGGCAAAAAATGAAAATGCTTAGGATTGTTCATATGAGCCACATACAGAACTGCTGTTTGGTAAACACTATGATTTCAAATGTACCTGAAGAACTTAGCTCACTAAGGTGTTCGATAAATAGTTAGGAATGATAAAATAGGTTTTTCTGCTCCCTTTGGTGGAATGGATTGGTTTTGTATTCATTTTTCTGACGTCTCCACCTTTGGCAATTCTGCTGTTGGCGGTCTTGAACAGAAGGAAAAAGTGGAGCCAGCTAACATTCACTCTTTCCACCTCAGAAGGTATGAATGCACTTCCCCTGTAATGCCATTGAGAAAGGCTTTCTGTGTAGTATTGACCAGTAACGCATTGTTGATGTCTTGGGTGAATAATGGTCTGACCTACTACTACCACCCCAAAGCAGGCAGTTAGATTTCGGTGAGCATCAGACAACGATGACTCGGTTGTGCGCCAAAGTGTCAATGCTCCAATTTAGAACATAAGTTTTGTAGCTAGAGAGCAGTGGAGCACTTTATTTTATGCTACTTCTTTTTCAATAATTTGCATTATTAAACTATCGAGACAATGGGTCTATGTATTTGTAGTTTCCTCGGCAGTAACTTGTCCAAGTGAGGTGTTTGGTAGTTTATCTCTCTTTATTGTCACTTTTCCAATTTTCCGCTTCTATGCAAGTTCCTATTTCTAATAGTTGTTTTCTGGGGAGAATGCAGGGCTAATGCTGTGGCAAAGAATGAAGCAAGAAGCTTACAGCTTCAAGTTCAAACCAAACTGTCACTTCCTCTATTTACTGGAAAGAAACTAGAAGGAGAGGGGGCAGCTAGCATTTACGTTGCCTTGATTGATGCGAAAACAGGGGGTGTTGTTACATCTGGCCCCGAATCCTCCATTAAGTTGGACGTCGTCGTTCTTGAAGGTGACTTCAACAAAGATGATGAAGAAAACTGGACCCAAGAAGAGTTTGAGAACTACGTGGTTAAAGAACGTGAAGGAAAGAGGCCTCTTTTGACAGGAAATCTCCAAGTGATGCTCAAGGAAGGTGTTGGGCAGCTTGGAGAGTTGATATTTACCGACAATTCCAGCTGGAATAGGAGTAAAAGTTTCGTGTCAAGGAACAGAGAGGAGAATGTAGGTCCTTCATACTTTACAGTATATAAACCTTGTCCTTTTTGACTAACCATACATGGTTTTGGACATCCATAGTCTTAAATTTTATAATTGAATGCCTCATTTAGTGCCGACCTTTACATCTTGAACGAAAATTCTGATAATTAAGAAACGATTGCCTTCTTTGTTATTAGCAATTGTTGACACTTTGGATCAGTTACAGTAGAGAGTTTGTACACGCCTGTAAGAAGTTTGCTTTCTGGGACCTTACTATAGATGTTCTTTTCATTTTACAGCATACAGGAAACATCATCCACCTGCATCTGATGATGAGGTCTGGAGGTTGGAGAAGATTGCGAAAGATGGGAAGTCTCACCAAAAACTGAGTGAAGCTGGAATAAATAGGGTGGAGGACTTTCTACTGCAACTGTTTACGGACTCCCAGAAACTGAGAGAGGTAAGCACTTAGTTAATGATTCTTACTTAGGGTTTGATTGACTACCAAGATTATAAGTCTTGTGTCTTCTTTCATCATAGATTCTCGGAAAGAGCGTAATACCGAAGAACTGGGATATCCTCGTAGATCATGCAAAGACTTGCAAAACAAATTGGAAACTTTATTCATCCTATTTTGATGGCATGAGGAAGCATGGTGCTGTATTCAACACCAATGGTCAACTGGTCGGCCTAATCAAAGACAGAGTATCTTTTGCTACTCAACGACTTTCTGCCCAAGAGAAGGTAAGTAACTGAGTTCCAACTGAGTTTTGTCAAGCCTGATATGGACACTTGAAAAGAGGAGTGCGTTCGACATCTAGATGCATTTTTTTTTTTATCAGAAAAAGTAATAGGTAGTGCCTGTGGAGAGAATAGAAAGAAAATCTAGATGCTTTGTTTAGATCCATAATGGAGACTTTTTATTAATGGAGTGATTTTGAGCTTTCGCTCTTTGCTATGCAAAATTGAGGATAGTGACCTTCTAAATCTAAGTGGCCTTCTGTGCTCCGTGCTTAAAATTATAACAAAAACAGGAGTAAGTTGGAGACCACTTTCAGCAGTTGATTTGGTTTCATCCATTAGAATCTGAGGCACCAATCATCATAATGTAGTTTGAACAATTAACTCATTCATGTTGCACATGTTACTTCCAAGTTTAAATATGAAGATCTTATAGTTTGAACGATTTACACTTCAGCAGTCGAACGAGTTGATGCTTGTTTTATTTCTTCACTAGCCCTTTCTCAATCAACTTTGCATCTTTACCCTGAGGACCCTTGCCTTGATTGTACTCTTATTACATCTTCCGAGCACCTGACGTTTGGTGGAGAAATGGGCGGATATGGGCGTAAAGTGAATTGAGGTTCTTTCAATATTATTTTTATTCTTCTTTCCCTGTGCTGCTCTTACGTGCTTTATCTGAATACAAGTTCATCCATTGGAATGCAACATTACTCGTGAAAAAAGAAGTTGCTTGAAGCCAGAATATTTACCTGTCAATAGTGGAAATAAATACTTCCATTAGTCCAGCTTGAGCAATATACCAATTGTTTTTGTTCCAGGAACATGGAGATGCAATTGTGATGAAGGCCTTGGCTAACTGGAATGATGTGAGAGAGTTCAATGGTGAGACATTTTCTGATTCAATGCAGAAGAATAGCTCAAGCTCATATTCATCTTCAGTCTTTGGTGGACAAACTGAAAATCGCAACCATGTTCAACGTTATTTGGCTCCACCAATTGTTGCTGCTCCAGATGGTCCGGAAGCTCCTCTGGCAAATGCGGGCTCCGCTGCTGAAGGTACGTGCCAGAGAACACAAAACTGTCTCTCCCTTTAAGCATATACAAAGATGTGGCCTGTGAAATTACGATGAAAATGGGACTTTCCACTTGATTTTTAAGCTTGAATATATAAAAGCATTGTGTACCTGATCCTTATGATTCTGGGCTCCAAATCATATAAAGACATTTGTTTGTCCAGCTGTGATTATTGTGACATGAGCCTCATTAAATGCAATCTATCCATTTTGGCCAATATATGTACATATGTATGTATGCATGTATGTGTTCTGTCCAAGCTATTCAAAAGCAACTAAAAAATTAGTTGGTAACAGGTGCCTTTTTTGAGTGGGGGATTGGGGGAGGGGAAGGGTGAGGGTAGATACTCATGAACACCTTCACTTAGGTGATACTAAGTGGATATTGACAAGATATTGCTATGATTAGGTAGATATGAATAGATGTAATGAGCACACGATGTTTTTATATGTGTATTTTTATCAAGTGGTGACTGCGGTTGTTTTAGAAAGGGCCTTGTCAATTGAAGCATGTAAAGATTACAAAGATCAGAGGCAAGAAAAATTAAAGAGATGTGCAGGGTAAGGAGGGAAAAAAAAACTTGCAGCACTTTCCACGATATCAGAATAGCTCATAGATCTGTGCTTACATCGGCCTATGTTTATGAACCATATTAATGTTTTAGTTCCTTCTTCAGGACTTAATGGTGCAATGGCTTTGGCATTACCAGTTCAGTCACAAAATACCAATTATGGAACCTCCATGAAGATTTTAGTTGATGAAAATTTTCGTCTTGCTGCACATCAGCTCATGTCTGCAGGCTGCTCGAATGTTCAAATTCCTCCAGGATATCATGATAGTACTACTGCCGGATTGCCAACACAGTCTCATGGTCTCAATTTACAGAATTCCATGCATAGCAAAATGATTGGTTCTTCGAGCGGAATGGACTATACAGGATATGATGATGTTCTTCCTGAAGGCATTCATGTGAGAGAAAACAACACACCATGTAATGACCCGTTCTCTAGGACACTCGCTCCTCCCAAAGGCAATGACGTGATGGAAGATATCCAATCAAGTCATTCAGATGATAGTTGGAAGCAATGGTTGGCTGATAACCCATTACTTGATAATGGTTATGTTGGAGAAAACAACACACCATGTAATGACCCGTTCTCTAGGACACTCGCTCCTCCCGAAGGCAATGGCGTGATGGAAGATATCCAATCAAATCATTCAGATGATAGTTGGAAGCAATGGTCGGCTGATAACCCATTACTTGATAATGGTTATGTTGGAGGTACCGGCAGAGGTGTTATTGGCTGGCTCAAGATAAAAGCAGTGTTGCAGTGGGGGTACTTCATCAGGAAGAGAGGTGTCAGACTTGTGGAGTTAGACCAACCACCGATCCAAGTTCAGGCTTGTTCGTAGTTCTTATGTCGCTTTAGGGAAAGATGATTCTCCGTTTACTTCTGATAGAATTGATGGTAATTTTTTCTTAAATGGTGGTAATATTTCATTGATTCTATATATTCATCTGTATATAGAACATCTATGTTGAATGCCTTATTAAGCGACTAATTGTTTCATCATAGTGTCTCTCTACCTCAATTCTTTCCACATCTTTCTTCAGAAAAGTTCTCTTATATATCACATGTAAGGAACGCAAGGTTATATCATTCAAAGGGTGTACTTGGATTCTGCGCTTATTATGCATTAGATCTGCAACCAAATCCAAGGAGTGCCATGTAATAAGTCCTGCCTACTGCTGCTCTCCAGTGGCAATGCAGCTCTTTTCTGGAAAGCATACACTGTCAAGCTTTGATGCTAAGTTCCCTCGTACCCATTTTCCCGGCCTTCTCTTCTTGTTTTCTCATTCCTCAAATGTTTTTACTATAACGAGCTTTTAGGCAAAGCAGCTCAGGGTTAGTTTAATTTAATGTTGGTTCTGCACTGGAATTGTAACCTTATAAAATAGGATTAAGTATTGAGATCTTTCGTCTTTAGTGTGTCATTCCACAATTCCTCCAGTTCCTGAACTATTTAAACAACTGAATATTCATGCATGTTTATACATCATTAAATTTATTGGCTAAGTGATATTCTTGGTTAAGAAAACGCAAGTCCATTGAAAATATTGTAGACATAATCTCATAATCCTAAACCTACCATTTATTTGCAGATTCCGAAGCTCTAGGACTGGAATATGATCAATGTCCTTTAAAACCACCTTGAAACTATATATCTAGCAGCTAGTCATGTTGATTATATTGATCCCAGAGGGCAGCCCTTCCACGCAAGAAGGTTTTTTGTGCATTGGATTGGATGCATCACTTAATGGTGACGTGAAGAAGCAAGTCAAATTTAGGTGGGTGAGAGATTTCAGCACTCCATTGCAAAGTTCGATAGTTGATTACACCGAGTGAACCACTCAACCCAAAGTATAAATAATCTACACCGAGCAATTGGTTCTCTTATATATGAAAGTTAATGTTTATAACAGATGAAGCATGAGATTGGGACTGTCGAATGGGTCTCGAATCTTGCAGCAATACCACGGAGACGATTGCCACCACATTGAAGCCATGGCTCTAATTAATAGACAAATAGTTACCTACTCCAATTTTCTCTTCAACAAATGCCCACCTAGCAGAAAAGGCACATGGGAGGTATAAATTAAGACTCCAAGGACGGAGCCGAAAAGCTTCAGTCACAAAAGCCAAAATGCATTGCTTCTCACACCGATGTCTGCAGCTTCGGAGAGCAGAGGTCCACCCACAGGAGCAACACGAGCATAACCACCACAAAATCTTGAACAGACAGTCATTCTGAATCAGAGATTTCATCTTCATCCTTGTCCAGTATGTAGACCAGGGCCCGTTTTCTTGCAGCTAAAACACAAGCCACACCTCTACTTGCTGTCGCCATAAAAACATGAACTTGATTTCAGTCCAACGTTTCTTGAATATATGGCCATGACTAACGTGATGTTTAGATACCTTTGTTGGGTAAAAGCAAAACTACAACACATGCATTATGCTAAAACACAGGCGGGGAAGCAAACCTTGCTGCCCAGGGAGGCTATGGTATGCATGTAAACTATGAATGCTCTACAGTAACTTGCTACACTAGATATCATGATAGTATCTATCATCATGAACATGTACAGGTTCTCAGTCAGTAACTAGACCGCAGTGAACCTACCATAAGAAGAATATTCTCTGTAATTGTGTGGCCTCTAAAGATTCACCTTTTTTGCACTTTGACCTCTCAATAGATTTAAATTTAGGGGAAAACCTGATACATTAGTATATTACTTCTTCAACTGAAAAAATATTCTTCTTTGGAGCATAAGTTTGCACTTCTTCAAATGTGAGAACAAACATGAAGTGGTCCATTAAAGAGACATATTGTACCTAAGCCAGTCATAACCAGTCATATTTAAACTTGTGAGTAGGCTGTTAAGTGAAAATGTAGTAAGGAGCATGGACAGGATTTATTCAGTCCACTACCTAGTCAACAAGATGGAATTGTTGCAAACACTCGCAAGTTTATCAAGCATTGATACACAAGGGAAATAGTATGGGCAACAACAAGTTTCCAAACATCCAAAAATGCAGATGGACATGGTAAGAAGCTCAAGGAAAAAAATTCAGGACTATAAAATTGATGGCATGACAATGGTTTAATCCTTAGTTCAGTTGTATGGTGGTGTCAAAAATTCTTACCACTAACTGAGAAGGGAGGAACAACAGTATGGGGAATGCTGCGAATCTTCTCATTCTCCACATCTAGGTGTAATATAGAGTCCTACATGCATAGTTTCACTGTGTTAATGTTTCAGGAGTGAGAATAAGATAACCAAGCAAAAAATGTTCTCACAAAATAGAAGCGAAAATGGCACTTCTTACCTATTAGGGACATTCTGACCAAAAAAATAAAAAATCAGTTAGGGACACCACATGCCTACTTTTTAACCAATATACATGTAGAAGGCTTTAACTGCCAAGATAAGTTGGAACTTTTGCAGTTATAGTAAGGCAGAAAGTAAAACACCCTTCAGAGTTCCCAAGCGTGAAATAGCATGTCCATGCACATAGGAGGAAAAACTAAGCTGCTGCTTCTCATGCTGATGAGGAAAGCATACAAATAAAAGATAGGAAGAATAAAATTCCTAGTGTTTTTGAAACTGGACAAGTGGTTCAACTGGTCAAACTGGTAGAACTGTGTTCTACCAGTTTAATGGGTTTAACATATTGCATGTGATGTCATCTGATAGAATACTCCACATCTATTAGATTACACGTGTTCAGATTAATAGATGCCTGGCTGAGTCGGCAGAGCCTCATTGAGCACAAATGACAGCATTCAAGTTCTCAAGAACATCATTTAATTTTCTAATAGATTAAACCAATAAGGTCAATGAATAATAATGCACCACCAAATTGAAGCAAGAAGACACTGGAGTGAATGGTTGGTACGCTTGGTAGTTACAAGAGGTTGGAGTTCCAAACCCCAACCCAACTCCAACACTCTTCGTTTAAACATTTTGAATGCCCAGAACTGGTCCAAACTAGTTGACAGGATTGTGGGTCAACAGTTGACAGTTACGCCTGATAACAATAGGGTCAATACCACCAGTTCTTGACCACTACTGTTTCTTTTGTGAAACCAGACTGGACAGGTCTGGTTCCTGATCCAACCAGAGCCGGTTCTTAAAACACTGAAAAGAACAGGAGTCAACTGAAAAGCAATTTTCTTTTTGCCATCAATGTTTTAAATAGTGAACTGACGCGTATCAGAACAAACAGCGTCCTATACGTATCACGAGTATGAAATCAATATGCAAGCTTAGGATCCAAGAGTTACCTTTAATTGGTACAACTCCCAGTTATTTGCCCGAGTGGTTCCTGAAATGTGCACAAATGGAAGGTCACTGGCCTGCAAGATCATCATCCAGGCATCTCCCAAATATTCACCAGTATCATTCATCTTATTTAGCAACATAACAATTTGATGGTCCTGTTTCAAAATAAAATATATTAGCCACATCCACAAATTCTTAAAGCAATATATGCCAGGTTACCTTATATAGAGCCAAATCCACACAATGGTAACCAGAAGGGATGCACAACAAGATTGCTTCCAAAGGTTTTCCCTGCTTCACATTGCTTGAATCATTCATAGATCCCCTCACTACAGCTATACAGTTTGTAACATCTAAAAAAGACTCGTCAGGTAATTGGAAGGAAATATAGTCTGTAAACCCAACTTCATGAGTCAGATTAGATGAAGCAAATTCAGAGGCATCCTGCAAAGCCATATGAAGAAACGATTAGCATGAAATAGTAGTTGTACTCTGCCCATGCAGATCTCCGGATAAAATTGTAGATTTAGATTAAGGGTAAATACCTCATAGGAGGACAGTGAAATTGGAATGTATCGGGTGGATGCTGAAACTGATGTAAGATGGAATAGAGGCAATAAATTCTTACAACATATCTTTTTTGAAATGGTAGAAAAAGGCATCTGGGCAGCTTCCTTGAAACTGTAAAAATTTAAATTTATTCCTAATCAGTAAACATGAGATACGGCATTCTCACACACAATAATCATAAACTAATCAGAAAGCCCAATCCAATAAGATCACCCAGCTTAAGTTTCCATGTAGCTTGTCAAGTAATCAACCTGAGATTGAATACGAAACACTAGATTATTAGGTAGAGGGTAAGTAAAAAACCATTGTTGAGTACAACCTTCAGAAGACAACCCCCACCCTCAAGGGTTTCCTTTTTTTCCTTCTCTCATTATAGTCTCAAGGTTCTGGCCACTCAGACAAGGAAATATAAAATATAGCTACAATTTTATTGTAACAGGAATTTGGATAGAAAGATCTACTGACAAATGACATTATCAAGATACCTAAATTAGCCAAATGAGAAATGAATATTTCAGCTCAATTAAACGATGAGTTGGGTGAAACCAAAGCACAAGGTTTTAAGTGAAGGATTGCAATGTTTACGTAAACCATTTTGGAGCCGGACCATCATACTCAAACCTCTGTTATGCATACAAAGAGATCGAGAATTTCATATTCGGTACACTTGTCAGCAATGAGGACCAGACTTGGAGGAGGGAAAAAATCAATCACTTCAAATGACAGATGACAGCAACGATTTATCCCAGCGTTCATATATTCCCCACTGAGGTAGCATGCGGAAAAACACTAGTGAATGGAAAATCTAGATATAGCATAAATACAAAGAATCGACAATGAAAGAGGAACAAGACACATTCAAGTAAGAACTTCCATGCATGAACAAGATTCTATTAAATTTCATTCAATTCTTTTGCTGATACCTGTGTTCCATCTGTTGAAACTCCTTTGCAAGTGTCCTTCGCAAATATTTGCTGTCCCCAAATCCTCCAAATTGCACTAATTCTTTGACTCTCTTCATAGTTTCTCTGAAACAATAATGTGTAAAACATCTTATTGACCTGACATCAAACATCAAGGCAGACAAGCGCATGAAACTACATTTGATTTTCAAAAGACTTTCCAGTCCAATGAGAAACGACAATCAACCCGTCAATTTCAATCCTCGTTACCCTGTCATTAGCAACATATGCTGGACCAAGAATGACCACAGTCAAAGCCCAGCAAAGCACCCTAACTTGAGTCAACCTCATCTCTTGTGCTCTTAGAAGTATTTAGGAGGACGGTAGCAAGATGACTTAAAATGAAGAACTAACCCTCAAACCAGGAGTCATTTACAATTTCGATATTCTGAATTTAGCAACTAATTTGGTCGCATTGCAAAAAGGCATGAGTGAGCCACTAGAGCGCATGAAAAGAATACTAGGCTTGACAGGATACCGCTCTGACATTTAAAGCGTGACCAAGGTCCATTACGCCATGATATTTTAATCCTCTGGCACACAAATGGATAGCACAACCTAGTGAAGGGCCACCAAAATTTGCTGCTAGAGTACATGAAGGCAATACTAAGCTGTCGACACTTCACAGTATCCAAGCCATTGCCTCACCAAATTTCAGATACAACGAATGAAGAGATGGCCCACACTTGGAATTAGAAGGTTATGTCAAATTATGAATCCAGTCATCATGTCTGAATGATACATATGATTCCACAACTAGGGCCAGGCAATAACATTTTCTTATTAGATGAATGAAATTCATTAAGAACACCAAGTAGGAGCCGAACTTCAGATGATGCACAAGAGAAGAAATTTATTAATTCAATGGGTAGCCATTCTATCAAAAATAATGGCATGTCACATCTCAGCCCAAGTAAAGTTAATGTCGACTGAAATGAGGGAAAATAATTAACTTTCAGGGAGTATACAAGCCATTTCTACTGGAAGCTCTGTATATGGCAATGCCAAACAGTCCACTTGGTGACTCCATCAGGTATGAACACATATTAACTAAAGATTCAGGGGTTCTGTGTGCCATATTGTAAATGACTTAGAATTAGGAACTGGACAAGTTGGAGGAAATCACTTACAAATCAATGTCAATTTCTTCATCAGCCTCGGATAGATCCAGAAGCTGCATAACAAGATCTTGATCATACAGAAACTTCAAGAACACGACAACAAGTTCACTGTAGAAATTCATAAGAGTAAATAGGGATTCACCATAAGGACTGAACCTGATGGATAAAAGTTAGACAAACCTATTGTATGTTAAAAGTTGATCACTTGGCTCTGACATAAGTTGCTTTATACATTTCAGAAGCCAGCTGAAGAAATTTGCAAACTGAAAGAGACACAAAACCAAAACCAAAACCAAAAGCTTCAGCAACATGCACATTATCAACCAATAAAAAAAGCTTACACCGCTGGCTCAAGAATTTAGGATTCTACCAATATTCTGAGCTTGTCTAGATTTCAGTGGTCACACTGGCAATATTTTCATTTTAAAACAAGAAAGAATGGATGTCTCCAGCATAGCATGTGCGAAATTGAAAAGGTATCAACAAACATTAAGTTGTCAAGGTGCCGTAAGCAAAGATAAAAAAGTCATGCAATTTCTCTTTGGTCCTTCAAATACACGATGATATATATCAACAAATAACAATGTGATATTGTCAGTATTTCATCATGATCTTAAAAGGTGTGAGATGAAACTTTGTTAAACAGGTTCAAGTCATGTGCAAATGCCCAGCTAACAATATCTTCCTCAAATTCTCAACGAAAACGCTTGTATTTCAAATATTAAATGTTATTCGGCTTAGAATAATATGTCATTCTGAGCACACAAGATGTTGTGTCTTATATCCACAAGTAGTTCAACTCCATGTTTAAAATTTAGGAATTTAGCATGACTAAAGATATGCACGATGAGAGACAGGCAAGATTTTGGAAAAGAGTAGCAAACAGAAGGTATCAAGAAACGTAGAGAAATCATAACAAAGATTGTAACAGGCTACCTGCTGCACAACAGATGAGAGCACCCTTATGAATCGCTCAACCTGTACAAGCAGCATTCCAGCCTTTTCTACTGCATTGTCCACCAGTGTCTCATCCAAACCAATACCCAGGTAACAAGAGTGCCATCTTGAAAGACCCCTGAGCTCACCCATTCTAAAGCCAATAATTTCTACAGCAGGCTGATTCTCTCTCTCTCTCTCTCTCTCTCTCTCTCTCTCTCTCTCTCTCTCTCTCTCCGCTCTCTGCTCTCTGCTGCGCTTTTTCAGTAACCAGACATTCTCTTGCTTCTCGTTGAGCTCCAGAAAGGAGAAGGGAAAAGCCATGTGGAAGCCAAAGAGAGCTTTGCCTCCCTCTTCTTCTTCAGGTCAACAAAGTCAACCCAAGAGGCCATGCTTGCCTCCAATCGAGTAAGCTCGCTCTTCCCTCTTAACGTTTCAATGCTTGATTCGTTGTTTGATGATCTTGCGTTAGTTTTAGCTGTACTTGAGGGAGATTCAATGAAGGGGTCTTGAGTTGAAGATTCTTGACATGAGAGACATGGTGAAAGCCTGCCATCAATAAGCTTTTGCCTCATGACCGTTCAAAATCACTTTCGTTCAGTTCTTTATTTATGGGTTTGTGCTGTTGTTTTAATGCGAAGTACTAATGACCTCGGATGTCATCGTCTCAAATCTGTTTTGTGAATTTATGTTGGCCAATTGCAGTACTTCCTCCTTATTTGAGCTGAATTCTGTTAAAATCATTTATCTAGCAAGTGAGCTGTTATCGTTACCAGGTTAATTTGCTATCATGTCGTCTAAATATCCTATCTCGCTTGTACTTTTGTGCTGATGTTCATGCAGTCAAGCATGGAACGGGTCCGAAATGAATCCTGTGCCGAGTTGCTGTTTGACTTGCTGTTTGACAAAGGAGGATCTGCGGAGTATGGTAAGATGAGTGAAGTAGGCAAGTTGGACATGCAAAGTACAGCCCTTATTATATTTCAATTCCTGTTTCTTCGATTAGAAGTGGTTAGATGCATTTCTGACATTCCGGCCAGTTTCTGGACAGTAATCCGCGTGAGAAATTGCCAGGAGATGTATAGAGAATTATTGCTTGAGTGGTAAAAATGACCTGCTGAATGTTCTAGGATTTTCCTGGGAAGCAATTGCACTAAACACATGCTTTAGGCTTTTCATGTTGTGTTGGGCAGTATGGTTCACAAAAAGATACAAATTTTCGATGAAGTGCCATGGACATAACTGTCGCCTTGAATCCTGGAAAATGTGGTCAATGACCCTTTGAACGTAGGAGGAGGAAAATGAAGATACCTGTGATGTGAAACTTGAATGTGATGATTACGTGACAGATGGCTCTTGCTTATGTAATTATTTGCTTTTGCTTTCTTTGCTGGACAGTTCAGAGAAGAGCTGGAGAGTGCTAAATCTGACTGGGCCGAATATTTTCGAAGGTGATTATATTTCATTTGGTTTGTTGGCAGTATCATATCTGCATGAACTGATTTCTGCAGGAGAATTTCCATGTCTATTGTCTCATCAAAGTATTAATGCCATAAATCCAAATTTCTGTTCGGCAAAGTGTAATACGTGTGCATACCTTTTTCTGTAAATCACTGACAGGACGGTGCATTTGGAGATAGCAGCTAATCAATATTATTTGCTTCTATTATCAAAGTACTGGATAAATTTGTATTCCAGTTTTATGTTGACTTTTTATGTCGAGTTAGATTAAGGAATGCATTTGATGAGTCTGGCATTTATGGTTTATACAGTAATTAGATCTGACATTCATTTGTACAAGTAACTTAAATGTCAAGGGTTATCTGTCTTTTTGTTACGAATAAGTCCACAAGACAGCAGTTGTTCATGTTATCAATTTTTATGGTGTAGTTGCATCTGGAATGCTCTCAAAGATATAGTGCCACAGATGCGCTCAGAGAATGATTTTCAGAGATTGGTAAGATAAACAAGTTTATAAGATTTCTACTTTTTCACAGACATATCTTCATCAACACTTAAGGTATGAGTTGTTTCTCTGCATGTCATGAAGTGATAGAATGAACTTACTAATCGCTTCATTCCGACAGTTTTAACAGCATTCATCGAGCACAAACTTCACACGATCTCCTTTGTCTATAAGTAAATATTCATTTTGTTGTGCAACCTGTGGAAAGAAAAACATGGGAAGGCCTAATTTCCATACAAGTCTGTTACAGCATAATGTCCCACATGGGCAGACAAAATTGAGGTGCCAAACCTTCTTCTCAATGTGAACTCTTGGGGAAGATCAACCTGTTATCCATAGAGTAACTTATATCCGTTGAGTGAGGACCTTCCACTCAGTACTGTCAGCTTACTAGGGCCAACTTGCATCCCTGCTCGACGGGAAGAACAGGAGATCCTTTTGAACAACTTGTTATAATAGGAAAGCCTTATATCTTGACACAGGAGATCCTTCTGTGCAACCTAGTACGACTCACTAGCCAGGTTCTAAACCCATGTTTTGTCATATTAGGCATAAACCATACAAGCCTAAGCCAAGTCACTTTGTTCCCCCATGTCCTCACTAGCTTCGAACTCTCCTTTATAGAGAAAGAGCCCCTAGATGATCCAGTAAATACCACACTGTCTATAGAGCCAGAGTTTGGAGCAATCAACCCACACAAAGCCATCTGAGTTTCAAGCAGATCATCAGACCTTGCTGGAGGCCATCTCCATTCATTCTCCTCAATAACAGTTTCAACTGTGGCTTTATCACCTAAAGCTAAATCATAACCATTCTAAAGAACATGGAAATTTTTTCATGGACATGGAATGGAAGGGGAAAATGAAAATGCTTGGGATTGATCATATGAGTTTTATAGACAACTGCTGTTCGGTAAAAGACAGTGAATTCAAATATGCATGAAGAACTTAGCTCAATAAGGTGTTTGATAAGTTGTTTTTAGGAAAGAGCCACAGGATAGGTTTTCCAACTCCTTTTGATGGAATGGATTGGTTTTGTATCCCTCCTGCTTCATTTTTTGGATGTCTCCAACTTTGGCAATTCTGCTGTTGGTGGTTTTGAACAGATGGAAGCAGTGGATTTTGGAAACATTCATTCTCCCCAGCGTGCAAGGTATGGATGCACTTCCCTCGTGATGCTGTTGAGAAAGGCTTTCTGTGTAGTGTTGACAGGTTATGCATTGTTGATGTTTTGGGGAATAATGGTCCGACCTACCACTACCACCCCAAGCAGGCAGTCTGAGCTCTCAGTGAGTGTCATGCCACAATGACTCGGTCATGCACCAAAGTGTCAATGCTCAATTTAGAACATAATCCTTGTAGCTTGCCAGTGGAACATTTTATTTTATTTTACTTCATTTTTTTTTAAATGAGAATTATTAAACAAATAAAACGACGGGTCTATTTATCCTTGTAGTTTCCTCGGCAGTAAGACCTGTCCAAGTGAGATGTTGGGTATTTTGTCTCTCTGTCGTTACTTTTCCAATTTTCCGTTTTTTATACACATTCCTATTTCTGATGGTTGTTTTCTGGAGAGAATGCAGGGCTAATGCTAATTCTACGGGAGAGAATGATGTGAGAGACTTACGGCTTCAAATTCAAACCAAACTGTCAGATTCTCCATTTACTGGACAGAAACTAGGAGTGGGGGGTGCTCACATTTCCATTGCCTTGATCAATGCAAATACAGGGGATGTTGTTAGATCAGGCCTGGAATCCTCCATTAAGTTGGACGTCGTCGTGCTCGAAGGTGACTTCAACAAAGACGATGAGGATAACTGGACCCAAGAAGAGTTTGAGAGCCACGTGGTTAAACAACGTGAAGGAAAGAGGCCGCTTTTGGCTGGAGATCTCGTGGTGAAGCTCAAGGAAGGTGTTGGGGAGATGGGAGAACTGACGTTTACTGACAATTCCAGTTGGAATAGGAGTAAAAGATTCAGGATAGGGTTTAAGGTGGCAACGGGTTTTTGTGGGAATACGCGAATCCGAGAAGCCAAAACAGATGCCTTCCAAGTCAAGGAAAATAGAGGGGAAGGTAGGTCCTTCATAGTCTTTCTATAGTATATAAACCTTATCCTTTATGACTGAACATAAACATGATTTTGGACGTCCAGAGTCTTCAATTTTTTAATTTAGAGCTTCATTTCGTGTGGACCTTTACAACTCGAACAAAAATTCTGATAAATAAGAAGCAATCGGTTTGTTTGTTATTGGTAAATGTCCACACTCAGGATCAGTTTCAGGGGAAAGATTGCAAGCCTCCTAGAGGTTTGCTTCTACAAATTAATCTAATAGTGCCCGGATCTAATTGTATATGTGCTCTTCATTTTACAGCATACACGAAACATCATCCACCTGCATCTGACGATGAGGTTTGGAGGTTGGAGAACATTGCCAAAGGTGGGAAATCTCACCAAAAACTGAGTGATGCTGGAATATATAAAGTGGAAGACTTTCTACTGCAACTGTTCACGGACCCCGAGAAATTGAGAGAGGTAAGCACTCAGTTAATAATTCTCAATTAGGGTTTGATTGATTGCCAAGAATGTAAGTCCTGTGTGTTCACTCATCATAGACTCTCGGAAAGAGCATAACAGAGAAGAAGTGGGATAGCCTGATACGCCATGCAAAGACTTGCGAAACAAAGTGGAAACTTTACTTGGACTATCCTGATGGCGTGACGAAGCATGGTGCTGTATTCAACACTGATGGTCAACCAATCGGCCTAGTCAAAGACACGGAATATTTTGCTACTCATCGACTTTCTGCTCAAGAGAAGGTAAGTAACCAAGGAGTTCCTACTCAATTTTGTCAAGCCAGTTCACTCGCCACACCCCATCTTGGGGAATTCGAATTAGTTGTCCCATATTTTCTATGTAATCAGTATTTTGATGTTCACTTGTAGCTGTGTGGCTTAGTAGGTGTTAGAATTGATTAGAGATTTGGAAACCTGAAACAAGGAGTTAATTGAACATCTAGAGGCTTTGCTTTTCTTTTCTTTTGTTTTTTCTTTCCGATCACAAAAGTATAATGAAGTTCCCATGGAGAGAATAAAAAAAAAAATATAGATGCTATGTTTAGATCCATAATAGAGACTTTCTACTAATGGAGTGATTTTGAGCTTGCGCTCTTTGTGAAGCAAACTTAAGGTTAGTGACCTTGTAAATCTAAGTGTTCTTCTATATTGAGTAAGTTAAAGACCACTTTCAGCACTTTATTCGGAATCTGAGGCACTCATCAACAAATTATAGTTTAAACGATTAACACATTCCCGTTGCGACCATTACTTTCCTAGTTTATAACCATCAAGATCTTAATTACTTGCACAATACATATCGATGACTGCTTTATTTCTTCTCTGGTCCTTTCTCAATCAACTTTGTATCTTTACAATGAGGGCCTTGCCTTGAATGTACTCTAAATTACATCTTTTGAGCTCCTGACCTTTACGTGGTAGAGAAATGTGGCAGATATAGGCATAAAGCAAATTGCGGTTTTTTCAATATTGTTCTTCTTTCTCTGTGCTGCACTCACGTACTTAATCTGAATACAAGTTCATCCATAGGAATGCAACTTTACTTGTCTAAAAAATTAGTTGCTTGAAGCCAGAATGTTTACCTGTCAATAATGGAGATAAATACTTCCATTAGTACAGCTTAAGCAATATACCAGGTGTGTTTTTCCCAGGAACATGGAGATGCAATTGTGAAAAAGGCCTTGGCTAACTGGAATGATGTGAGAGAGTTCAATGGTGAGACGTTCTCTGATTCAATGAGGCGCAACCCTGTTCAACGTTATTTGGCTCCACCAATCTTTCCTGCCCCGTTTGGTCTGGAAGCTCCTCCGGCAAATGTGAGCTCCACTGCTGAAGGTACGTTCTCTAGAACACAATACTGTCTCTCCCTTCAAGCACATACAAAGACGTGGCCTGTGAAATTTCAATGAAAATTGGAATTTCCACTTGATTGTTGAGCTTTTATATATTAAAGCATTGTGTAACTGATCCTTTTGGGTTCCACTTAATATAAAGACGTTCGTTTGTCCAGCTGTGATTGATGCAAAATGAGCCTCATTCAATACATATATACGTATGTATGCATGTATGTGTTCCGTCCAAGCAATTGAAAAGCAACTAAAAAATTAGGTGGTAACATGTGCCTTTTTTGAGTGGGGGATTGGAGACGGGGAGGGCGGATACTCATGAACCCTTCACTTAGGTGATGCTAAGTGAACGTTGACAAGATAATGCTACCACTAGGTAGATATGACTAGATGTAATGAGCACACGGCAACATGTTTATATTTGCATTTTTGTCATTTTACAAAAGGGCCTTGTCAAGTGAAGCACGTTACAAAGATCAGGGGCAAGAAAAATTAAAGAGATGTGCAGGGTAAGGGAAAAAAGAACTAGTAGCACTTTCTGTGATACCAGAATAGTAAAAGCTCATGATGAATCATTGCAAGAATTTTTATAGGCTCGTAGTCCTGTGCTTACGTCGGCCTTGTTTACGAACCGCATTAATGTTTTAGTTCTTTCTCCAGGACTCAATGGTGCAACGGCTTTGGTATTGCCGTTTCAATCACCAAATTTTCCTCCAGCTGCACATCAGCCCATGTCTGCAGACCGCTCGAATGTTCAGATTCCTCCAGGATTTCATGATAGTACTTCTGCCGGATTGCCAACACAGCCCCTTGGTATCAATGTACAGAATGCCATACGTCGCCAAATGATCGGTTCTTCGAGCCCAATGGACAATGGAGGATATGATAATGTTCTTCTTGAAGGCGATCATGTGATGGAAGAGATCCAATCAATTGATCTTGATGCTTTTGAGAAATGGTTTGCTGAAAGCACACCATGTAATGACCCGTTATCCGATAATGGTTTTGTTAGGGGAACCGGCAGAGGTGTTATTGGCTGGCTCAAGATAAAGGCGGTGCTGCAGTGGGGGTACTTCATCAGGAAGACAGGTGTCAGACTCGTGGAGTTAGACCAACCAACTATCGAAGTCCGGGCTTGTTCATAGTTCTTTCTTCGCTTTAGGGAAGATGATTATATTCCTGATAGAAATGATGGTAATTCTTTCTTAAATGGTGGTATTATTTCATTGGTAATATTCTTCATCTGTATATAGAACAGCTTTGTCAAAGCCTTCTTAAGCGACTACTTTTTTTCGTTGAAAAGTGTCTCTCTACCTCAGTTCTTTCGACATCTTTCTTCAGGAAAGTTCTCTGATGTATCACATGTAAGGAATGCAAGGTCATAACATTCAAAGAATGTACTTGAATTCTACGCTTATTATGCATTAGAATTGCGACCAAATCCATGGAGACCCATGTGACAAGTCTTGCGTACTGCTGCTATCCAGTGGTAATGCAGCCTTTTCCCAGAACGCATGCATTGTCAACCCTTAGGATGCGTTTGATTTAACATTCCCAAAAAGCTTTCAGCCTCCAAAACCTTGGGAAAATGCTTAATTGTTTAACAATTATTTTAAAGTAATTTTCAAGTAAAAGCCAACAATAAGAAAGTTGAAAGCATAATACTAGTAGGGACTAGCATTAAACTTTCAGCATTTTGCCAAATACTTAAACTCATTTTTTCCTTCAAAACTACCCTTACTCATATTTTAAATTTCCGATTTTTCAAATATATTTTTTAACAAATGGCATTTCTCTCAAAATTACTTCTCAAAACATAATTTATCAAAAGGCATGTAATTTACATTTTCCCAATATGCTTAAACCACTAAACCAAACACGCCCTAAGTTCTCTCATACCCGTTTTCCTAGCCTTCTCTTCTTGTTTTCTCAATCTTTGAAATGGTTTACTTGAATTTCTCTATAACGAGCTTTGATGCAAAGCTGCTCGGGGTATGTTTGATTTAATATTGGGTATGCACTACAATTTTGTCCTTATGATAGAGGATTGAGTATCTAGATCTTTCATATTTACTGGATCATTCCACACTTACTTTATGTCATGAACTACTTAAAAATATGAACATTCCTATAAGTTTATACATCATTAAATTCAATGGCTATGCGATGCTCCTGGTTAAGAAAACACAAGTCCATTAAAGATATTGTAGACATAATCTCATTATCCTAAACCTACCGTTCATTTGCGGATTCTGAATCTCTGATACAGCAATATAGTCAAATGCTCTTTAAAGCCACCTTGGGACTGTATATTTAGTGGCTGGTCATGTTGATTATATTGATCCCGGAGCGTAGCCCTGCCACACAAACGTATTTTGTGCTTTGAATTGGATGCATCACTTAACGTTGACATAGAGAAGCAAGTCAAATTTAGGTGAGGGATTTTGACATTCAAATGCAAAGTTCATTGGTCGATTACACCAAGTGAACCATTCAACCCAAAGTATAGAAAATCCAAACCAAGCATTTGTTTCTCTTATATATGAGGGTTATAAACATATACAGATGAAGCATAAGCTTGGCACTATCGAATGGGTCTCAAAGTTTGCAGCAAGACTATGAAGGCAATTGCCACCAGATAGAAGCCATGGCTCTAAATAGATAAATAGTTACCTTTTACTCCAGTTTTATCTTCAACAAATGCCCACCAGGCAGGAAAGGCACGTGGCAGGTATAAATTAACACTTTCCAAGAAGGGCGGAACCGGAAAACTTCAGTCACAAAAGCCAACATGTATTGCTTCTCACACCGATGTCTGCAGCTTCGGAGAGTAGAGGTCCACCCAGGAGCAACACGAGCATAACCACCACAAAATCTTGAACAGTCATTCTGAATCAGAGATTTCATCTTCATCCTCGTCCAGTATGTAGACCAGGGCCCGCTTTCTTGCAGCTAAAACACAAGCCACACCTCTACTTGCTGTCGCCATAAAAACATGAACTTGATTTCAGTCCAACGTTTCTTGAATATATGGCCATGACTAACGTGATGTTTAGATACCTTTGTTGGGTAAAAGCAAAACTACAACACATGCATTATGCTAAAACACAGGCGGGGAAGCAAACCTTGCTGCCCAGGGAGACTATGGTATGCATGTAAACTATGAATGCTCTACAGTATCTTGCTATACTAGATATCATGATAGTATCTATCATCATGAACATGTACAGGTTCTCAGTCAGTAACTAGACTGCAGTGAACCTACCATAAGAAGATTATTCTCTGTACTTGTGTGGCCTCTAAAGATTCACCTTTTTTGCACTTTGACCTCTCAATTGATTTAAATTTAGGGGAAAACCTGATACTTTAGTATAATACTTCTTCAACTGGAAAAAATGATGTTCTTCTTTCAAGCATAAGTTTGCACTTCTTCAAACTGTGGGAACAAACATGAAGTGGTCCATTAAAGAGACATAATGTACTTATGCCAGTCATATTTAAACTTAAGAGTAGGCTGTTAAGTGAAAATGTAGTAAGAAGCATGGACAGGATTTATTCAGTCCACTACCTAGTCAACAAGATGGAATTGTTGCTAACACTCACAAGTTTATCAAGCATTGATACACAAAGGAAATAGAATGGGCAACAAGAAGTTTCCAAACATCCAAAAATGCAGATGGACATGGTAAGAAGCTCAAGGAAAAAAAAATCAGGACTATAAAATTGATGGCATGACAATGATTTAATCCTTAGCTCAGTTGTATGATGGTGTCAAAAATTCTTACCACTAACTGACAAGGGAGGAACAACATTATGGGGAATGCTGCGAATCTTCTCATTCTCCATATCTAGGTGTAATATAGAGTCCTAAATGCATAGTTTCACTGGGTTAGTGTTTCAGGAGTGAGAATAAGATAACCAAGCAAAAAATGTTCTCACAAAATAGAAGCAAAAATGGCACTTCTTACCTATTAGGGACATTCTGACCAAAAAAGTAAAAAATCAATTAGGGACACCGCATGCCTATTTCTTAACATACATACAAGTTGAAGGCTTTAACTGCCAAGATAAGTTGGAACTTTTGCAGTTATGGTAAGGCAGAAAGTAAAACATCCTTCAGAATTTCCAAGCGTGAAATAGCATGTCCATGCACATAGGAGGAAAAACTAAGTTGCTGCTCCTCATGCTGATGAGGAAAGCATATAAATAAAAGATAGGAAGAATAAAATTCCCAGTGTTTTTGAAACTGGACAAGTATTCAAGCGGTCAAACTGGTAGAACTGTGCTCCACCAGTTTAACAGGTTTAACATATTGCATGTGATGTCATCTGATAGAATACTCCACATATATTAGATTACACGTGTTCAGATTAACAGATGCCTGGCTGAGTTGGCACAGCCTTGTTGAGCACAAATGACAGCATTCAAGTTCTCAAGAACATCATCTAATTTTCTAATAGATTAAGCCAATAAGGTCAATAAATAATAATACACCACCAAATTGAAGCAAGAAGACACTGGAGTGAATGGTTGGTACGCTTGTTAGTTACAAGAGGTTGGAGTTCCAAACCCCAACCCAACTCCGACACTCTTCCTTCAAACTTTTTGAATGCCCAGAACTGGTCCAAACTAGTTGACAGGATTGTGGGTCAACAGCTGACAGTTACGCCTGATAACAATAGGGTCAATACCACCAGTTCTTGACCACTACTGTTTCTACTGTGAAACCAGACTGGACAGGTCTGGTTCCCAATCCAACCGGAGCCAGTTCTTAAAACAGTGAAAATAACAGGAGTCGACTGAAAAGCAATTTTCTTTTTGCCATTAATGTTTTAAATAGTGAACTGACGCATATCAGAACAAACAGAACTCAGCAGCATCCTATACTTATCACGAGTAGGAAATCAATATGCAAGCTCAGGATCCAAGAGTTACCTTTAGATGGTACAACTCCCAGTTATTTGCCTGAGTGGTTCCTGAAATATGCACAAATGGAAGGTCACTGGCCTGCAAGATCATCATCCAGGCATCTCCCAAGTTTTCACCAGTATCATTTATCTTATTTAGCAACATAACGATTTGAAGTTCCTGTTTCAAAATAAAATATTTTAGCCACATCCACAAATTCTTAAAGTATGATATGCGGAGCTCTTACCTTATATAGAGCCAAATCCACACAATGGTAACCAGAAGGGATGCACAACAAGATTGCTTCCAAAGGTCTTCCCTGCTTCACATTGCTTGAATCATTCATAAATCCCCTCACTACAGCTATACAGTTTGCAAAATCTAAAAAAGACTCATCGGGTATTTGGAAGGAAATATAATCTGTAAACCCAACTTCCTGAGTCAGGTTAGATGAAGCAAATTCAGAGGCATCCTGCAGAGCCATACGAAGAAATGATTAGCATGAAAAAGCAGTTGTACTCTGCACATGCCTATCTCTGGATAAAATTGTTCAGATTAAGGGTAAGTACCTCATAGAAGGACAGTGAAATTGGAATGTATCGGGTGGATGCTGAAACTGATGTAAGAGGGAATACAGGCAATAAATTCTTACAACATATCTTTTTTGAAATAGTAGAAAAAGGCATCTGGGCAGCTTCCTTGAAACTGTAAAAATTTAAAATTATTCCTAATCAGTAAACATGAGATATGGCATTATCACACACAATAATCGTATGCTAATCAGAAAGCCCAATCCAATAAGATCACCCAGCTTAAGTTTCCACGTACATTGTCAAGTAATCAACATGAGATCGAATAAGAAACACTAGATTATTAGGTAGAGGGTAAGTGAAAAACCATTGTTGAGTACAACCTCCAGAAGACAACTCCCCACCCCCAAAGGTTTCCTTTCCTTTTCTTCCTTCTCTCATTATAGTCTCAAGGTTCTGGCCACTCAGACAAGCAAATTAAAAAGATGGGTACAATTTTATTGTAACATGAATTGTCAAGATACCTGAATTAGATAAATGAGAAATGAATATTTCAGCTCAACTAAATGATGAGTTGGGTGAAACCAAAGCACAAGGTTTTAATTGAAGGATTGCAATGTTTACTAAAACCATTTTGGACCTGCACCATCATACTCAAACTTCTGTTATGCATACAAAGATATCACGGATTTCACATTTGGTACACTTGTCAGCAATGAGGACCAGACTTGGAGGAGGGAAAAAATCAATTACTTCAGATGACAGATGACAGCAATGATTTATCCCGGAGTTCATATATTTCCCACTGAGGTAGCATGCATAAAAACACTTGGGAATGGAAAATCTATATATAGCATAAATACAAAGAATTGACAATGAAAGAGCAAAAAGAAACATTCAAGGAAGAACTTCCACGCACGAACAAGATTCTAATAAATTTCAAATTTCCAATCCTTTTGCTGATACCTGTGTTCCATCAGTTGAAACTCCTTTGCAAGTGTCCTTCGCAAACATTTGCTGTCCTTAAATCCTCCAAATTGTACTAATTCTTTGACTCTCTCCATTGTTTCTCTGAAACAATAATGTGTGTAAAACATCTTACTGACCTGACAACATACATCAAGGAAGAAAAGCGCATGAAATTACACTTCATTTTCAAAAGACTTTCCAGTCCCATGAGAAACAACAATCAACCCGTCAATTTCAATCCTCGTTACTCTGTGGTTAACAACACAGTGCTGGACCAAAAGTAACCACAGTTGAAGCCCAGCAAAGCACCCTTACTTGAGTCAACCTCATCTCGTTGTGCTCTTGAAAGTAATTATGAAGACAGTAGCAAGATGACTTAAAATGAAGAACTAACCCTCAAAGCAGGAGTCATTTACAATTTCATATCCTGAGTTTAGCAACTAATTTGGTCACATTGCAATAAAGCAGGAGTAAGCCACTAGAGCACATGAAAGAATACTAGGCTTGACAGGATACCTCTCTGACATTTAAAGCGTGACCAAGGTCCATTACACCATGGTATTCTAATCCTCTGGCACACAAATGGATAGCACAACCTAGTGAAGGGCTACAAAAATTTGCTGCTAGAGTACATGAAGGAAATAATAAGCTGTCGACACTTCACAGTATTCAAGCCATTGCCTCACCAAATTTCAGCTACAAAGAATGAAGAGATGGCCCCCCCTTGGAATTAGAAGGTTAGCCCACCCTTGGCATTAGAAGGTTATGTCAAATTATGAAATTAGTCATCATGTCTGAATGATACATATGATTCCATAACTAGGGCTAGGCAATAACATTTTCTTATTAGATGAATGAAATTCAATAAGACACCAAGTAGGAGCAAAAATTCAGATAATTCACAAGAGAAGAAATTTATTAATTCAATGGGTAGCCATTCTGTCAACAATAATGACATGTCACATCTCAGCCCAAGTAAAGTTAACGTCGACTGATATGACAGGAAAAAAAATTAACTTTCAAGGAGTATACAAGCCATTTGTACTGGAAGCTTTCCGTACATGGCAATGCCAAACAGTCCACTTGGTGACTCCATCAGGTGTGAACAAGTATTAATTAAAGATTCAGGGGTTCTGGGTGCCATATTGTAAATGACTTAAAATTAGGAACTGGACAAGTTAGAGGAAATCACTTACAAATCAATGTCAATTTCTTCATCAGCCTCAGATAAATCCAGAAGCTGCATAACAGGATCTTGATCATACAGAAACTTCAAGAACACGACAACAAGTTCACTGTTGAAATTCATAAGAGTAAATAGGGATTCACCATAAGGACTGAACCTGATGGACAAAAGTTAGACAAACCTATTGTACATTAAAAGTTGATCACTTGGCTCTGACATAAGTTGCTTTATACATTTCAGAAGCCAGCTGAAGAAATTTGCAAACTGAAAGAGACACAAAACCAAAACCAAAAGCTTCAGCAACATGCACATAATCAACCAATATAAAATGCTTACACCGCTGGCTCAAGAATTTAGGATCCTACCAATATTCTGAGCTTCTCTAGATTTCAGTGGTCACACTGGCAATATTTTCATTTTGAAACAAGAAAGAATGCATGTCTTCAGTGTAGTATGTGCGAAATTGAAAAGGTATCAACAAACCCTAAGTTGTCAAGGTGCAGGAAGCAAAGATAAAAAGAAAAATTAAAAGAAAAAAAAAAAGCCATGCAATTTCTCTCTGGCCCTTCAAATACATGATGATTTCAACAAATAACAATGTGATATTGTCAGTATTTCATCATGATCTTAAAAGGTGCAAAATGGAACTTTGTTAAACAGGTTCAAGTCATGTGCAAATGCCTGGCTAACAGTATCTTCTTCAAAATCCCAACAAAACAGCTCGTATTTCAAATATATAATGCTATTTGTTAAGTTGCTTTAATTGAGTTTCCTTTATTATCAAAGTTTTATTTCCTTTTTTACTTACATAAGGGTATTATTGTCATATACAGTTTATAGTCAATATAAATACAATGGGTGTAGGGTTTCTATTACAACAGAAATCTAAAACCCCTTCTTTCTTTCTTTTACGTTCTCCTTCTCTCCTTCTCTATTCTTTCTCTCTTACTATACACTGCGGGTTCTCTAATCAGCTTTGTGACATGGTATCAGAGCGGATCTAACTATCTGATTACTTAATCATATTGCTGGTTTGAGAGTCCCCTAGTAACCCTACTTCTTCTCTGGTGCGTAGCCACCTAAAGCTGCAATTTTTATCTATTTTCTCTTCAAGTCTCAATACATATGAGATTAGAAGATATCGGATTCATCAGGTTCAGTTTATGAACATGGATTACAACACTTGCTGATCGACGGATTCAAGAATCAGAGTATTCTGTTGATTATGGTTGACTGGTCTTGCTGGTTTTCCATCAAACATATGATTATTTGAATCGAGATTTCTGGTCAGATATTTTCTTCTATACAGCAGTCTCTATTTATGAGTTTTCAGCATCCCTTTGGTTAATTGATGAAGCCAATTACATCTGATTATACATTAGCGTTGCTGCTTTGTTACTTGCACTAAAGTTTCAGCCTTCTTGATTAGTGGTAGATATATTTATATTGAGATTATCATCATGAGTGATACTAAGGCTCCCACAGATAGTGTCAACGTTCAAATTACCACTATTAAATTAAATGGATCCTCCAATTACTTGTTATGGGCCCAAGCTGTGAAGGTCTATATTAATGCCAAAGGGAAACTTCATTATCTTACCACAGACCCTCCTGCTGAAAATTCTGGAAACTATAATGGTTGGATGAGAGAGAATGATACACTTTTGGTGTGGTTATGGAATAGCATGGAACCATCCATCGCTGCTAATGTCATGTTCCACACAACTGCTAAGGGAGTGTGGGATGATCTTATGGAGAGTTACTCACAAGACAATAATATGTCTAGAGTTTATGAACTATATGAGAAGATCTTTAATTTTAAACAGGGAGACAAGTCTCTTGGAGAATATTATAGTGCTTTGAAAGGTATGTGGGAAGAACTCAATCTTTATCAGCCTATCACTACTGATTTTGAGAGACTAAAGACACAACGAGCTGAATTTCAAGTGGCCAAATTTTTATCTGGCTTGAATGCTGACTTACAGCCTGTGAAGAGTCAGCTTCTTGCTGGAGAGAGAGTTCCTTCTATGAATGAAGCATTTTGTCGAATTCAGCGCGTTGTCCCTCCGTCTTCTACTTCATCTAAAGACAATTCAGCATTTGTGGCTGGTAGTAGTGGTCGTGGTCGTGGTGGATTTTCCAATAGAGGTCGTGGTTTCGGAGGTCGTAGTCGTGGTGGTGGACGTAGTGGACAAAGTTCTGATCGAGATAGCCGTCAGTGTATACACTGCGGCAAATTCGGTCATATTGTTGACACTTGTTGGACCAAGCATGGCAAGCCTGAGTGGGCTCAACGATCAGTTACTGCAAATACTGCTATGTCTGAAGGGAGTGCTCGAAATGTGTCTTACAGCGACATGAACCCATCTCTCCCACCTGGGGGTAGTTCTTCTGAGTCTACAGCTCGAGATGATATGGTTGCACAACTCATCAAACGTGTCCAACAACTAGAGGCTTCCAATTTCTCATCCACTGCTACTCTTGCACGTACAGACCTTCAGACAAAGAAGATGATTGGTGGAGGGCATGAATGTGATGGACTCTACTATCTCAATGGTGTCTCCACTGCTGACGCCAATGGTCTAGCTGCTAGTTCTATTACCCCCCTATTATGGCATTCTCGTTTAGGGCATTTATCTTTATTTAAGTTACAACAAATAATTCCTGAGTGTAAATCAATTTCTACTCTTGAGTGTGAGGCTTGTGAACTTGGGAAACATCATCGTAGTTCCTTTCCTAGTCGTAATAATTCTCGTGCATCTACTTTACTTGAACTTGTTCATTCAGACATCTGGGGACCTTCCCGTATTGCTAGTAGAAATGGTTTTAAGTACTTTGTTACTTTTGTGGATGATTATTCTCGTTTAACATGGCTCTATATGCTTCATGACCGCTCTGAATTTTTACATGTTTTTCAATTATTTCATCGTGAGGTTACTAATCAGTTTAATACATCCCTTAAAATTTTGCGAACAGATAATGCTCTAGAATATACACAGAAATCAATTTCTTTGTTTTGTTCTAATCTTGGCATTATACATCAAACAAGTTGTACTTATACCCCTCAGCAGAATGGTGTGGCCGAGAGAAAATACCGTCACCTTCTAGAAGTTGCTCGTTCACTCTTATTTCATATGAATGTGCCAAAATCATTTTGGAGTGATGCTGTCCTTACTGCATGTTACCTCATAAATCGTATGCCTTCCACCGTCCTCAATCATCAGTCACCAATCAGTGTTGTATTTCCTGACAAGCCGTTATTCCCTCTTACCCCACGCGTCTTTGGGTGTGTCTGTTTTGTTCATAACCTACGTTCCGGTTTTGATAAACTATCTCCTCGTGCTACTAAATGTATTTTTCTCGGGTATTCACGTACACAAAAGGGGTATCGGTGTTATGATCCTACAACTTATACTCAATACGTTAGTGCTGATGTTACTTTTTTCGAGGGCACACCATACTATTCTACTGAGGGTAAAGAGTTTTCAACTGACATTATAACTGATCCTCCTATCCCACAACAAATCCCCCTAGATTCTATTAGTCCGTCTCTAGTATCTCCTCCCTTGCAGGTGTATCAGCGGCGAAAGCAGTCTACGGCACCACCAGTCTCCAGCTCTTCAATGCCCTCCAATCAATCTTCCTCCTTGTCTCCTGGTCCAGACGATCTTCCTATTGCCCTTCGCAAAGGTACTCGGTCTTGCACACAAAAATCCTCTTTGGCTTACCCTATTGAGCGTTATGTGTCTCTCTCACATCTTCCTTCTTCATTACATAACTTTGCTCTATCTTTACAAACTCACACAATTCCTACTACTACCACTGAGGCTTTGTCTCGCCTTGAGTGGAAGAAAGCTATGGATGTGGAAATGGAAGCTCTAGTGTCTCGCCAAACATGGTCATTAGTTGATCTTCCCCTTGGGAAAGATGTGGTGAAGTGTCGTTGGGTGTACACTATCAAGTACAATCCGGATGGCTCAATCGAGCGTCTTAAAGCTCGACTCGTTGCTAAAGGTTTTACTCAAACTTTCGGAGTGGATTATTTTGAGACTTTTTCCCCTGTAGCACGTCTCAACTCTGTTCGTGTTATTATTTCTCTTGCTGTGAATTTCGATTGGCCATTATATCAATTGGATGTCAAGAATGCTTTTCTTTATGGTGATTTGTCTGAAGAAGTATATATGGAGCAACCTCCTGGGTATGTTGCTCAGGGGGAGAATCGTAGTAAAGTATGTCGGCTACATAAGGCCATTTATGGGTTGAAACAGTCTCCAAGAGCATGGTTTGAAAAATTTAGTTCGGTGATTTCTAAATGTGGTTTCCACCAATGTTATTCTGATCATTCTATTTTTGTTCGCAAGAAGGAATCGGGGGTAGTCATTCTTGTGGTATATGTGGATGATATAATTATCTCTGGTAGTGATATGACTGGCATTTCTGAGATTAAGTCCTTTCTTCAGCAGCAATTTCAGATTAAAGACTTGGGAACTCTTAGGTATTTTCTGGGCATTGAAGTTTTACGAAGTAAAAAAGGTATTAATTTGTCTCAGCGAAAGTATGTTCTTGATCTTTTGTCTGAGACAGGTACACTAGCTTCCAAGCCAGTTGATACTCCTATGGATCCAAATCAAAAGTTTGGAGTTGATGATGGAAAAGAAATTGAAGACAAGCATCAATATCGACGTCTAGTTGGGAAACTAATTTATCTTACGGTTACACGTCCTGATATTTCTTTTGCTGTTGGTGTGGTGAGTCAATTTATGGAGTCACCTAAGAAAGCTCATTGGGATGCTGTATGTCGCATTCTTCGATATCTTAAAAGCTCTCCTGGCAAGGGACTAATTTATAAATCTAATGGTTCTTCCACTTTGGTTGGCTATTCTGATGCTGATTGGGCTGGGTCAACATATGATCGACGGTCTACAACTAGGTATTGCACTTTTATTGGTGGTAATTTGGTTACTTGGAGAAGTAAAAAACAGACTACCATTGCCAGGTCTAGTGCAGAGGCTGAATATCGTGCTATGGCACATACTGTGGCTGAATTGTTGTGGTTAAAATCTCTTCTCCAAGAGCTTGGATTTTCTATTAATCAACCTATTGACATGATGTGTGATAATCAAGCAGCTATTTATATTGCTGGGAATCCTGTTTTTCAAGAGCGAACTAAGCATATAGAAGTTGACTGTCACTTTGTTCGTGATGCTGTGAAGCAGAAGTTGATTGCTACTCCTTACGTTGCCTCTAGAGATCAATTTGCTGATATGTTTACCAAAGCATTATTTCGTCCTGCTTTTGTTGTTGGTTGCTCCAAGCTGGGCATGGGTGACCTATATGCTCCAGCTTGAGGGGGAGTGTTAAGTTGCTTTAATTGAGTTTCCTTTATTATCAAAGTTTTATTTCCTTTTTTACTTACATAAGGGTATTATTGTCATATACAGTTTATAGTCAATATAAATACAATGGGTGTAGGGTTTCTATTACAACAGAAATCTAAAACCCCTTCTTTCTTTCTTTTACGTTCTCCTTCTCTCCTTCTCTATTCTTTCTCTCTTACTATACACTGCGGGTTCTCTAATCAGCTTTGTGACACTATTCAACTTAGAATAATATGTCATTCACACAAGATCCTGTGTCTTATATCCACAAGTAGTTCAACTCCATGTTCAAAATTTAGGAATTTAGTGTGACTAAAGACATGCACGATGAGAGATGGGCAGGATTTTAGAAAATAGTAGCAAACAGGAGGTATCAAGAAATGTAGAGAAATCATAACAAAGATTGTAACAGACTACCTGCTGCACAACAGATGAGACCACCCTTATGAATCGCTCAACCTGTACAAGCAGCATTCCAGCCTTTTCTACTGCATTGTCCACCAGTGTCTCATCCAAACCAATACCCAGGTAACGAGAGCGCCATCTCGAAAGACCCCTGAGCTCACCAATTCTAAAGCCAATAATTTCTACAGCAGGCTGCTAGGTAAATAACAATGTAAATAACAATAAGTCAATTAGTTAACCCCACAAGTCGAATATCCTCTCTAATCAAGGAAACTGACACACTCATGAGGGATAAAGATAACATCGAACATATAAGTTAAATGCCAAACAGCAATAGGAACCATCGATGTTAAAATTTTATGAAAGAAAATGTTTCACGCAGCAAATGGCCATTACAAGCCATCCTTATCTTTCAACTGTAAACTGTGTTTGAATTACACAGCATACGCTAGATTCTCTGACAAATAAAAGTTATTTTGGAAAAATCATTAAGAAAATGGAGCCTAGTCTGCCATCCAATTCATGCAAGCAGGCTGGAAGTTTGGAATGGTTTTGTGAAATGATCAAGTCCTGAAAAATGGAGCCTAGTCTACCATCCAATTCATGCAAGCAGGCTGGAAGTTCGGAATGTTCGTGTGAAATGATCAAGTCCTGCCCAAAGTGGCTGTATGTGTGAAGGGGAAGGACAGAGAGAGAGAGAGAGAGAGAGAGAGAGAGAGAGAGATCTTATTTATGTGATAGTTGTGAGCTATAAACACAAAGCTGACAGGAATTGCTGATGTTTTTAAGGAGACAAAGCCCCAGCCCTTGTGCTGTTAGCTTGGGCAAGGGTAACTTCTTTACAACATTCAAATATCAAAGTACATCTCTATCCCATAGCTTACACTTTTTGATTAGTTAGTTTTGGTCCCACAAAATTTTATGTGGAATTAGAGCAGGAGGTTTCAGGCTTAAAACTCACCTTACTACCTATTTACCTCCCCAATTATCAAATATCTATCCTTCAATCTAAGGCCAAGTCTTAGCCTACGTGAGAGGGGGAGCATTATTGTAATTAAGTACCACATCTTTATTTGATAGGTAATCTTTTAGATGACCTGGCAATTGTTCCACAAAATTCTACACTGTTGTGAATGCACATTTTGAGTAAACAACAGGAGAAAGGAGCCCCAAAGCATTGATTGACAGACCGTGGAGTTAAAGAAAGTTCATAAACTTTCAAAAGAAAAATATAGGCAGGTTCCTACAAAAGAGGAAAATTATATAGGAGCTGTAAAGGATAGATATTTGGATAACCACCATATTTTTTTGGCATTGTGGTGGCAGTTCTTTAGACAGTAAGTCCTTTTTTGAATTATCTTAGATAAATATGAGCTTATGGGTGGTAATTTGTATATAAGAGGAACCCCAGATGCTTATCAATAGAATTACATATCAAAAAAGTAAAAAGAAGAGAGTCTATAACTTTAAAGAAACTAACAGGAAACATTATTTCTCACCATAGTAATAATCAACAAGAATGTGCAGTGTACAAGAGAGTCCTGAACCCAGGAGAAGCAAGGAACCGATCTAATTAGCAACAGCCCTACAGTGTGCATGTGCAAGTGCAGACACCTCTGCAAGCACACAATCGCATGCATGTGCTTGGGCAATGCACATGTTTACAACACACAAAATTGCCCACATGTATAGAGAGAGATCTGGCAGAGAAGATATAGGCAATATATTTTCTTATAGATGATAAAGGATTTTAATTAAAGTTCTAACGTGCCAGTATACAAGAATAAAACAAAAGAAAAACAAACAAAAATAAAACATCAGAAGACCATATGAAATCAGAATATGATGTCCAAAGCCATTTAAAAGGTACACCACCAAAACTACCCAAGATTTCAAACCCTACTATTTTGTTGCTTTCCTTCCAAAGGCACCACATGCGATAAAGGTGTGGCACTACAAGACTTCTTAGAAATTGATCCTCCTAAATAGGCATTCCAACAACTAAAAAGCTGGATGGCATGTCTAGGCAAGGAAATGATCATTTGGGATATTGAGTTAGTGAGACAAGCCCAAGATTGGGACTTTTTAACATCTCTTTTTATGTATTATATTATTCCAAGAATTCCGTAGCCTATGAGGATGCATTTGTGTGGAAGATGAAAAAGATGGAATCTTTCCAGTAAAGTCTCACTACAAGCTGCTCAATAGGGAGGAAGTCAGTGGTCGAATGGATTTTCCTCAAAAAGTGACTTGCAAAGGTGAGGATTCTGATTAGAGTTTGGAAAGTAAGGGTTCTGATTAAAGTTTATCCATTTGCCTGGAAAGCAACTTGGGAATGAATCCTCACTTTAGATAACCTACAACAAAGAGGCAAATACTGGTTAATAGGTGTTTCCTCCACAAGGAGGAGGCAGAATCCGTGCAGCATCTCCTCCTTCACTGTTCATGGACAAGAGTGGTTTGGACAGTTTCCTATGCTTGCACCAAATTATCTTTGGGTTATTGGAGCTTTTAGGAGCAAGAACTCCGGGCTTGGCAGCACATTCGTTTACAGTGCCACGAGAAAAGAAGGATTAACTCAATTCCTCTATCTGTTTTTAGGCTCATTTGGAAGGAGCTAAACAAGATAGCTTTTGATGGAGAGGATCTTCCGTTTTTGAAATTTGGCTTAAAGTCGTACACTTTTGGTATAGTGGAGACTGCATATGGATGTAAATGACTTGATTAATATGGTCGATGATGTATCTTGTCTTTGAGCTCACTTTTGGTTTTGAGAGTTGTTCTGTACATGGCTTTAATTTTTGGGCTCTAATCTTAGATGGGTTTGCAACCCCTTGGTGTCCTATGGTTGAACTTTTTTTTTTTTTTTTTTTGGTGAAAGTAAGAATATATTGGGGAAGGTGAAATTGTACAAAAATCAGCTTCAAAAACTTGCACTCAAGATGAACAAGCTCATTATGAGTGAAAGGAAGCCGAGGAAAAGGCCAAGCGGCTGCCAAAGAACAACAAGGCACCAATGCAAAGAGCCTAATGCAAAAACACCAAGCAGACACCAACTATCCTATATCACAACATTGTATGTAATCATGTAGTTTCAAGTACAAACACTAACATCTCACATATGATTTTGTGCTAATCAGCATAACCATCATCCATGTAGCATGTTTTTATTGAGCACAAAAATGCTCCATTAACTCACAGTTGCAGTTCCTTTTATGAGTTATCGTGACAAAAGGGTGCCTCTACAACCTAAAGTCAAGATCCAAAAAGTTCAAGAGAAACTCTGGATCCAAAGAGATACCGACACATTCCCAAAACAGAACAATACTATGGATACAAAGACCAGCATACAAAACTTGTTTGAAGTGGTAAAATCCAAGCATTTAGGCAAGTGTATTACAGACATCTAATACAAATCTATTTCACATGTGAGTAAGTTAACCTTTGTCATTTACTAGGACATAACATCTTTAGCATTACTCTGCCAAAAGATGGTGCTTAGTTAAAAAAATGGCAACCTAATTGGAAAAGTTGGTAAAAAATATAAACTAATGAATTCTCACATCTAAGTACATGAACAAATTGTTGTGGACAGAGGCTCTCATAACCAAGGTTAAGCATCACAGATGAGCTCAATGTCGGCTCAATTCACTGTCATCTGAGCATGCGCCAGTTATTTTATCTGCTCATTTTCTTCTGATAACTGAGTTTTCATTCTCAATTTTAGCTTGTTGACAGTAATAATAACATAAGAAAGCAGAGTTTCACTTACTACGGCAAGTCCAAGGAGTGGAATTGGTAGTATAAATAAGTCTTAACTTCTCCTAGGCTCAAATAGGGCTATTAGTAAGTAAAAAGAGTTGAATATGATTTATTGATACAAAGATTGACTCCTGCAATTATGAGGGATATATATTGAGATCGAAGCAGGCAATAAAGTTTTTTTCCTTTTGAAACAGAGAACATATCTCTATACCTGTTAATTATAACATAAATGCATAAAAATTTCCATACCCATACCTCCATTTACAGTATTCTGAAAGCCCAAACTCAGATCAAGTTCATATTCAAACCAATGATTATGACCTATAATTTTTATTATACGCTTATAGTAGAGATTGCCGACTTGTTAAATCAGAATCAAATCAGATTTTACCTCACCCTTTCCAGCCACTCAATGTTGGTAATCCATATCATTGCATATGATAGGTTCATATAAGAATTCAACATCAGGATATTCTGAAAGATATGGTGTGTCTCAAAATGCGTGAAGCATAACTTACTATAACAAATTCCTACATCTATCTGATCACCATTTAAGACTGTTCTGTGCAATGCTTAAAACTCAATAATTTATCAGAGAGAAAGGCCAAATGCAAAGGTAATAACGTGCACCTGCAGATGATTGAGGACAACCAGCTGAAGTTCTTTTCCAGCACCACAGACAACTTTTGATACACGCTTCATACCCTATCATTGAACAAACTAGCAGACTAAGATTATGAAAACCAACCAAAAAGAACAGAAGTCCTATAGCAACACCGGAACTTAAAAAAACCAAACGTACCACTTCACCCAGAGAATTAACAAGAAACTGGTGGACTGCAGGACTGGTCCTAGCACCACCTAGAAGACTCAAAAATTCCTCCTGAGGAGAAGAGTCAAGACCTAGATAAGCAAACAAGAACAGTTAAATGAAGAACGATGAAAAGCCATCTACTGCTTTGTATTAACATGACCACTAACCATGATCATTAATAAGGCTTGTTAACAAATCAAACTTCTCATGAAATATGTTCATGGCATCAGCCCACTGCTTGTGCATGACTGATAATGATGTCCGGACGACATGAAGTAAATCGTCAATGTTGGACGCCTGTTGAGCAACTTGATGAAGTTCATTTTTACTGCAGACAGGAAGAGATTGAGAATCTAAGGAGGCATTCAGCAGATAAAGATTCTCAGATATCTGTTCTCATTTCATTTGAGAATGCAAATGGTCCAGAAAATGTGTTTGGTAACACTTCGAAAACAGTTGAAAGGAAAAATATTATTAAAATCAAAATTAGAAACTGAAGACAACTTTTCAGCGTTCACATGCCACGTGCAAACATGGAGATTTGGAATAACTAAGCCTCTTTTCTTATTGCGATGGAACAAGAACAAATTCTGACAATTCTCATCCTTACAACATACACCATTAAACAAGTTTTCTGTGATAAAACATCGAAAACAGTTTCCATAAAAATGAAAACAAAAAATGTTATCGAAAACTTGGCAGGCCTCTAATTGTAGAGAACAAAAATGTTCTGTGAATCATGCAACGATGTTCAAAATTTTGTAAGAGTAACTCCTGCAATTTTGTCCCACCACTTTCAACATCCGAACTACGTTGATTTCTAGAGGTTTCTACGGAAAGATGGTATGATACTTGAAGGTCGGGTGAAAACCTTATCAAGCATGAAAAAAATCATTCAGGTTACGAAGTATGAGGCATCATGTAGTTCAGCTTACGGTGACTCTTGAAAGTCAACTTGGGCATTTAAAATTATCAGAAGGAAAGTTCTTGCAAAGTGTAGATTAAATTCCAAGAAAAATGCCTCAAAATTGCTCCATGTTAACCATCAGTTTCGTTTTAAGGTTGACGATAATATCCTGAGTTAATATGAGTTTTACTTTCCGTAAAACCAGACAAAATTGATACCTCTGAAACATGTATCAGTGCACATGAACAATTGTAATATAATTATAATACGGAGTCCAATTACTACTGCAACTTAAAAAAAAAAGAAAAGAGAGAGAGAGAGAGAGAGAGAGAGAGAGAGAGAAGAAGTTTCACCTAAAATATGAATAACACTAAATGCAAGTGCAATTCTACCTCTTTTGGAATATTGAAGTATCAAGCACTAAGTAATGAAAGCCATGCATACTATCTCCAACTGTTTGACACCCTCTTGATTCAACAATGTCTTCAACAAGTTCTCCTGAGCATGCAACCATCAAATGACAAAGATCCTTGGATAAAGCCACCTAATGATAACAATTACATGGCAGTTAGCTTGCTCTGGTGAAACATCCGACATGATATCTGGACTAAACCAATTACAGGAATAAACTTACAGTAGGTACATTTGAAGTTTAGCAAAAATTCTGCATCTTACATCTATAAAATATTATCGAAGCTGTTTTGACATTTTCTGTGTCAGGCTGTTTGACATTTTTATAGAAACATGTTTAGTTACCACTGAGCTTTTACTCAATAGTTTCTCTATCAAATTCCAATAAGGTGTTCATGAGAAGACAATGTATCTGATGACTATAACTTAAATGTCACAAAGTGAATGAAATTCTTTGCTGGTCACCAAAGCATTTTGAGCAAGAAACTATGCACAATTCACAGTAATTTTTTGTTTCATTTAGTCTAGGTTCCTTTGTTTAACTTTAAGTTTAGCTTGATCACCAATTGTTCAAAAAGTGTCTCTTAAGGTTTATTTTGTATTTTTCTTTTCCTAATGCATGGAAAAAACCAAAGAAAAGACAACTTAACATATCGTGAAGTTGCAATATATTGGAAGACTAATTAGGAAGGAAAATAATATTAGTCCCAGCAGAGCAAAAAGGCCTCCTATCATTAACCCATTAGTTGAAGAAACATGGAGACTCTTGAGAGGCAACTGTGTTAGTCAGTGTACCTTCCTCACAGACGCATTCAGAAGTCGGCAAACGGTGTCTCTGTCCTTGGTTGTCGTAGGAATATCACATTCATGAATATTCTGGTGCACATTCCCATGCATTATGGCAATCACACGGCAAGAAGCAATAAGCAACTGATTATCGAACTGAAAATAGCAAACTCAATATAACAAAGCAACTATACAAATAAAGTCGACACAGAGAGTTAAAAAAGCTTCCAAACTAAAATAACTAGTGGAGAGTGGAACTGTGCTATTTCTACGAGGTCAACTTAAAGATCAACCAAGCACCATAACATTAAATTTTAGGTCAGGTCGATGATGGAACTAGAAAACAGAGAGAAGCAACAACTTCAGCAAAAAATTTAAACTTCATGGGCAACAGCACAAGTGCAGTATAGGTACTGATTCGAATTTTCTGAAGGCTTTTAAATGCAATTACCTCAACACCAGACTACAGAATATCTACATCACAATGCAACTTGGAAGGCTTTAAATTAGCAGTTCTACATTGTGGTTCCACAAAAACTTAGTATTCCTGCCACTGGCATCTTTTAGATTAGCAGTTCTACATATATATATAAAGACAACCCAGAAGCTCAACAATGAGCTAAATGAGCTACATCAATTTTCATAACAAGTGATTTCCCATCAAACATGTTTAATTTTCCATCTAAAATATCTAACAAAATTACCTGTTCTAGGTAAATGATTTTGGACTTGACTTTAGGTAGTCAACCAAGATAAGAAATTGTGATCAAATCGTCATTGACAATTCACAAACTTGTATATAGATCTGCAAAACCTCCCATTAGGAAACCATACTCCACACTTATAGATCTGGTGAAAGGCAGTGGGCCCTAGGAAGTACATTTGGGAAAGTCCCAACAAGGAATTGTAACTATAAGGACTGGCTCCATGTAACTAAAGAGACAACTGATAGGAACCTGAATGATACTGATTAGGACAATTCTTCAGCATGCATTTCTAGACTAATCAAATGTCTGTTGAGAAGTTCATCATGTTTTCACGTTGAAACACTACTAAACCCAAACATGCACGAAAGTTCAGAGTACCCAAAAGTCTAAATCTTCTAATAGCTGCACACCCACAGAGAGAATTTTCTACACACAAGCATACACTCTCATAGAACACTTTCCCCAACCAACAGTCATATAGGCTCTCTCAATCTCCCTAAAAAAGAGCAGAAACTCAAGAGTCTAAAACAACAGCAGAAAGTCTGCACAGCAGGCTTAACCCAGACAGACCCCAAATTCTCCTTTAGGTGCTTCAACTGCAGTATAGACAGAAGGAGCACTCAGGGCAAACAACAAAAGCTTTGGATAATTGTGCTGTATCGAAGTCGGAGGTGTCATCTCTGAAGTGACCAATGGAAGTGAAATCTAGAAGTTTTACAAGAATAACTTCACCTAGTATAGTTGTTTAATTAACCAGTCCATTACTTTCAGGCAATACTTATTTCTGCCATCAGATCCATTTATTAAGAAAGACTGCTCTATGGAAGCGAGAAAGGAAAGTAGTCATGACTGAATCTGATAGACTATACTGCTAAATACTTGATCTGAACAGACAGGAGGCTTACAACATTTCCGATTGGAAAGACACCAAATATACTGAAGCACAAAACCCCATCTTTATCTCCACTGCAAAGGATATTGAAACATTGCTTTGAAGAATTTGAGAGCTCTATAAATGAATCTTGACCATCGTCAATTAAACCAGTTTCTCCAGATACTAGTCCAGGCATGCGAGGAACTCTCGGAGCTGGAGGGAAGAAACGAGTAGTGCGATCTTCAAATGCCAAAGAGTTGCCAGAAGTGTCCTATTAAAAAATGGATAATTATCATTCCAATGGGGAAAAAAACAAGAAGAAGAAGATAAATATAACAAGAGATTAAAGTTAGGGAGTCAACAATCAGCAAATCAACAACTCACAGCTGACACCAAACATAAGTTTTCAAAAAACCTTCCATAGATACATATTGAAGCTGTTGAATAAGATTCTAAGTTTGAAAAAAGAAATATTTTAGTAAACCAGACTAAAATAACTACTTAACTGCAAACAAAGCATTAGATAGAACATGAAAGGTATGAACAATAAAATATTGTCTGTCAAGTGTCAAGATCGAGAAGTAAGATGAACTTTCTTAAGTTGAAAGATGCATACTCCATTCACTTGGGCATCCTCCTCCCAATTGAGACACGCCACAGCTGCTGCATGAGACTTCAAGCTTCTTAACAGTTTTCCATTCTGCTTAATATTTATACCGAGTTAGAAATAAATATACCACAGTACATATAACTGCTGCAAGCACTAGCATATAAAAAGCAGCACAGTGCATATCCACGGTTCCATAAAGACGGCTAGATTGGTAAGATAACATTCATATGTAAAAATAAGTTCTTCAGGAGCAAAACATAATCCATGAAGTGGATAATGATTAGTAAATGGGTAGACGTCTTAAAGAAACCTTTTGGCAGCAGCATCAGCCAAGTTCTTAGCAATTGTACCCATGACCAAACAGCTAGCTTAATGACATAACCGGTAATCTATGAACTTTTCCACCCACAAGCATAATTGAGGCACATACAAATTCTGTCATTTAGGAATCACCCGACCTATTACCTTCCTAATATGACTGAACTGGACATATGTCACTTTAAATAATAGAAAGAAACTATTAATTTGATGAAAATGAGCATGTCATGGATGACTGCTTCTATATGCTGTCTTGGTCATGTTTGGATTGGAATGAACCATTCAATCTAATTAGTTAAATGGATATATATAAGATACAAGATATCATCTAAACCAAGGAGTTTGTAAGTTTAAGGCTATTCTTTTTAAAAATTATATGACATTGACAAAGATATGCATATTGCATGTATTGTACAAGTTATAAATGCTGTGTCGGTAATGCTTGGATTGGAATGAACCATTCACTTTAATTAGTTAAATGGGTTATTCATCTGTTGTCGTTTGTTGACCTATATAAAAAAGAGGGCATGTTCAAAAAGAGTGTTCTAATGAGATCTGTTAAGCTTTTCACGCTCAGATTGACCTATCTAGCAGTCCACTGTTAATTTGACGTTGGCAGACAGGACTTGTAAACATGGATTGCCATCTCTATTAGCAGCTATATGTTTGTTGAGCAAGCTTGCTGTTTGCAATGCATCATGCAGCTTTTAAGCAATTCAGAATCTTTCGCAAGAGAGATTAGAGGAGAACACATTCTGATGATATGGGATTGTTGCAGGAAGATTCCTAGTTGAGAAGTTGTGAGTTAAAGTAATAACATAGAAAACTTACTTCAACATCATGCAGTGAAACTGTACCATCTTCTAGTCCCAAGACAACAACTTTGCCATCAGGACGCCAGCATAATGATGTTATACATTTACCTGGAGTACATTAGAATAATTAAGATAATCCAGTATAACAACATACGATGGAATGTGCAAAGAAAAGTGATTTCATAAACAACAACAACAACCACAAAAAGGAAAAAAAAAAAAAATAGAAAGAGAGAGGATGAATAATTTGTTCACCATAAATTAATAGACAAAAAGGAAAGACAGAGAACACACAAAAACCGAGAAAATGATAATCAAAATCTGGGAAGTGATGCAAACATCATAACAGTAATAGTATATCCGAAAGGGATATTGGTAGCTTGACATGGATTTCTTTCGGCTAGTAGATCATCTAAAGCTAGGGAATCTATGTCTTTTTGGCAGCCTTCAATCCATTATCTCAGTCCAAAAACAAATCTTATTGCTCAACTTTGGAACCTCCAGGTGGAGTGGATCAATGAAAGCATACTTCAAGGAAGGATCACGAGTGTACAAGCATCTACAACTTAACATCTCAACAGAAACCTCTCAAGGATTAGGTCAAGAAGCACTCAACAACATGTTTTTCATATCCAGAAGGCAATATGATGCATGAAGCATTCAAATGTTACCTCCTATCTAAATTTTTCAAGTGAGAATAGATTAAAAAAACCACCAAGGCTAGGCATCTAATCCTAAGCTCTTATGAATTCGAATTACCAAAAGATAAAGTCATATAAGAACTTAACATACTTGGATGCAGCTCCCCCTACCCTCCTAGTCTCTTTGCTTTCTCCAACTCCTCCCTCCATGTATACATGTATGCAGCATAGCTTGAGATATATCCTATTCACAAGTAAGTTAAATTCCCAACAACAAACTTGATTAATTAAAATGATGTAACGAAATGCCCCTTGTAATCAGTAGAAGATAAATTAACTTCAAGTAATGCAAAATGTGCGAAACTTTCTATACTAGACTCTAAATTTTAGCATTACAAAATGTGAAAAACTTTCCAGCCCATACTAAATCTCTCCTTGTAAGGAACGTTCAATCAGTATAAGAAGAGGAAGAGGAGGAGCCAGAGATAATATTATGCTCAATCAGCAGAAGAAATAGGAAGAAGCAGAGCCAAAAGTGATATTACATCGTGAGAGTCACCAACAGAAATTGAAGGAAAACTATATAGCTGCCTGACGACGTTGTGATGTACTTTGCAGGGGTTAAACCTGCCAGCTCCAAGTGGGCATCTAGCATTTCTACATCTGACATAGCTAGTCTATCTAGCATAAACAACATCCCCTCCAATTTGACTTCTTTATCTTCATGAACACTTTGACTGGTGTAGCGTGAAAATGGCAACAAGATGGCAGTACAGGAGTCGGGTACCCTTCTGGTTGGTCTAGACGATTGTCACTTATGCTATGGAAATCTCCTAAGGCACCAATATTATCTAGAAGTTTATAGGAATCTGTCACGCCTGTAAATAAAAATCCCTTCATTAAACTAGTATCAGCTTGGGATTCTTTATTTGCAACTTTGTCATATCCACATTTTCCCTCCTATTACCATCATTCACTCTTCATTTTCGTGTAAAACACCAACTCCTTTGTTCGACATCACATCCTCATTCGGACTTTCAAGCACTTCACCTCTATATTGACCAAATCTCCATCAAACCCAATTTGAACTGGATTGGCAATTTAAGTGACTTATTTGGGGAAAAGGCTCGTAGCAAAATTAAGGAAAAGCAAAGGGAAGAATAAGGCCAACGACTCAAAGGGCACACACCAAGCCATCGTTGAAGAAACGAACATGCTGAATAAAAAATAAAAAGAGGAGAACTTTCTCGAGTCAAAGCAATTACCAGGAGAGATTGTCCACAGCCTCTGCCAATTGAAGCGATGAACCACCACCTTCGAGTCCTCTGTGACCATCGCCAACAAATCCTTCTCCGGATTCCACTCCGCCATCTTCACCTGCCAATCGGAAGAAATCGAGCCAAAACCTCACACAAAACCGAATGGGAAAACAATCAAATCGACCTGCCCATTATCAGGTCGCAAAAGAGGGATGAAACGGGAGCCGAACCTGAGAAGCCAGCGGCTTGTCGAACTGAAGCTGAAAGGGAAGCATGTGCCGCGACCCTTGGTCGGTCTCCATAGCTGAAAAAGCTCCGGGAGCAGCCAAAAACGCAGCCAAAACGTCCGGTGGCAAATGCGAACTTAGAGGGAGAGCTAGTGGTGGAGGGTTAGAGCCCGAAAGCCCTAGAAGAAAGCCTGATGGAAGAGAAGAGCGAGTAACCAAGTGCAATGGAGCCTGATAATTTTGCAGAGAAGATTACGGAAGAGGAAGAACAGGCGGGAGAGAATTTGACTACTGAGGAAGCAGAGTGAATTTGATTACGGGCAGAGCCTTGGGGCCCGGTCCCAATATGGGCTGCGATATTAGCTTAAACCCAAGCCCAAGAAACTCTAATTCAGCCCAAAATCCAAACCCAAATTTAACCGACAGCTTAACTAAGCCCACTTCCCCGCCATTCTCTCTCTCTACTGCAGTCCCCCGATCTGCCGTCGCCTCTCAATTCCTCCTTCTTAACGAACAGAACACGAGAACCCACCACGGTTAAAGTTCACCGAAAACGTACATGCTAATCATAGGACAGATTACATCGCACGGCACGTATTCATATTGCCCCACTTTGCATAACTCGACGGTCGAGATTAAACCGAGCGGGGGTTTGGTTCAGGCATTTCGTCGAACGTTTGAAGCGCACTGGCTAAAAGGGGCAAACCGACCACCAACCCGCGCCGGAACTCGCAAAAATTGACAGACGGCGACCCAAAACAGCGGCGCACAGACGAAGGGGGCCGGTGCTCGCGTGAACCAGACAAGGGCGAAGCCTGGTCTGGCGAGCCCAGAACGGGGCAAGACGGGCACAAACAGAGGAGGCGTCGGCCGAGAGTCCCTACCCGGCTCGGTGACGGCGAATGGAGGCCGAGTTTGATAGATCGGACCACGTCCGGTCGCCTCGCACGCCTCCGAGCCGGGATCCTCGGGAAAACGGCTCGTCCTACGAAAAATGGAAAAAAAAAAAAAAAGGAACTTGACCTACCGGAGACTTAGCGAGGGGAACGGGAGCTGCGGGCTCAAGAGCGCGGTGGGGAGTCGTCGGACGGGTTTTGGGCGTGACCGGACTGCCGGAGGGCTCCTCGCTCTCAAACTCTCTCTCTCGGTTGCTCTCTCAGTCTCTCCACCCTTTCTCTCTCTCCCTCCTCTCTCTCTATTTCTCTCCAAAAATCCCACCTTTGGCTCACTCTCCTTCCCTCCCTTTTTGCTCTGCTGTCACTAATTTTACTTTCCTTCCTAATTAGTCTTCCAATATATTTCAACTTTATGATACGGTAAATCATCTTTTCTTTAATTTTTTTCCATGCATTTATGAAAAGAAAAATATAAATAAATTATAGGAGGCACTTTTTGAACGTTTCACAATCACGTTAAAGTTATACAAAAGAACCTAGACTACACGAAGCAAAAAGTTACCGAACCCACATTGATGCTTTTGGCCTAGTACAACATTCGGTTCCTCATGCATAAGTTGTTTTAGATTGCATGCTCTTATGGACTTCATGCATTGGTGTGACACTTTTATGAGATTGGAAAGGGGAAGGAATGCCTAAGACTATATTGGAAAGCTTTTAAAGGGGATGATTTGATGGAAATTAGGATTAGTTATCAATGTAGTCTTGTGGGTAGAAGGATGAGGGCTTTTATTAATCAACTATCTTTCATACTCTATTTATATTATTTAATTAGAAACGATAGAGTATATACATTTATTAAGGGCCTGTTGATAATAGTCTCGGGAACAACTGATTTAGTTCTTTTGTTCCCGAGAATAAAAAAGATCAGAAATATATTTGGTAAATTTTTTGTTTCATCCGTTTTTTTGTTCTCATGAATAGATTTAGAAAAGAATTAAGAAGCAGGAAAAAAAATTGTTTCTTATTTCTAGAAACATTTCTTAGAATCAACCTAATTTTTTCTTTTCTCCTCTCTTTTCTTCTCTTTCCTTTTTTTCTTCTTCCTTTTGGCCGGTCGCTGGCTTTGACCATGGCTAGCGATGGCCGACAATCAATTGACGAGAACTAGCAACCTCATCGGAGCGTTGCTAGACGGCAAGACTCGGCCTCACGAAGCCAAGGCAAGCCCAACATCGCACCGCCGGGGCAAGGTTAAGCCTCGCAATGGCCAGGCAAGCCTCTAGCGAGCTCGCCGACCCTCACCCTTGCTTGGCGATGCTCGAATGAGCTCGCTGAACCTCGCCCAGCCAATCATCGACCATCGTCGTGGCCGGCGACTGGCCACAAAAAAAGGAGGAAGAAGAAGATAAAAGGAAAAAGAAAAAAGAAAAAAATATAATAAAAGTATTAAAAAAATTTAAGAATCCTACCAAATGCATTTTTATTTCGAAAATAAAAATTCCGTACAGTTATCAAGCATGTTCTTTTGCTCGGAAATTGATCTCAAGAACAAAATCAGAAAAAGTCATTCCTAATCAAAAATTATTCTCGGAACAAAATTGTTACCAAATGCACCTATGTAATTTGTTCTCCTTAAACTAGAGCACTAGTTAAAACAACAATTTGTATGCCCTTGCAAAACTCACATAAATTACATTTTTCCACTACTCATGTATCGCATTGATCTTAGACAATAATGTAATGAAATTGTCTTTCCCAGAAAACCGAGCTATGGATATATGTTTATTTATTTGTATAAGTTGGGCATGCTTATCGTCATTTTCTAAAATTTATTGCATGCTATAAATGAGTTTGTGATTGTCCATAGTTTCTTGCTCAAAATGTTTCGATCGGCCTCGCCAGATTTGATGAGGGCTGACACTCACCCTCACCCAGGTGTGGTCCAGTGAGGCCAACCCTCGTCGGCCATTGCTATGGTCGATGGCCAGCGATGGCCATCAATGAACAAAAAAGGAAAAGGGAAAAAAAGAAAAAGAAATTAAAAAATTCAAAAAAAGTATTAAAATATTATTAAAATTGTCCACCTTAGCGTCGATCGGCCAGCCGACGTCCACCTTAGGAATTTCCAGTCTAAATTGGCCTGACGAACTGAATTGATACTAATATGAAAAAGTTTAGGACTAAATTTGGTTCAATTGAAAGAATTAAGGTTGAATTGGTATGAATATAATATGTTTATGGCTTTTTTGGTATTTTTCCTCTCAACAAGTGGTAACAAAGATAGATGGTCAAGGAGTGACTAAACTTTGCTCAAATCTTTGTCCATATGTACATCGAGGTGAGTGATGACATGATCGAGAAGATTTTGATGGGAGGTCTTGTTCTTGAGTACTAGCATTTGCTGCTGCAGAATAAACCAACTTAAAAATGCGATAACACGCTCAATAAGGCATAAGTTCGAGTATCATAAGTGTTTCCTCGTAGGAACGTCCACGAATCTGATCAATTACCCTTCGTGCTTTGTGAGCAGACATAGATATATGTTGACCTAAAGCATATACTTCTCCATATGGGTTCTTATTTCTCTTCTTTCTCATAAGGTTCACCTCATACTAATGATCACTAATCATCTATTTATTAACTTATTCATGTTGTTAACGTTAACGACGAGATCTATTATCATTTTTCGCATGTCCACGGAAATTTATAGTAGGTGAAAATTCTCCCAATTTATGGCCTACCATATGATTTGTTATATAAATAGGTAAATGTTCCCTTCCATTATGGATAGCAATAGTATGACCAATCATTGTAGGTATAATGGTAGATGCCCGAGACCAAGTTATTATTATTTCTTTTTCCGCCTTTGTGTTAAGCTTCTCAATTTTTCTTAATAAATGATTCGCTACAAAAGGATTTTTTTTTAGTGAACGTGTCACGATTAATTACTCCTATTTTTTTTAATAAAAAGAAAGAAATTCGATTTTCTCCCCTATTTACTATGGCGACGAAGAATCAAATTATCACTATATTTCTTCCTTTTTCTACTTCTTCTTCCAAGTGCAGGATAACCCCAAGGGGTTGCGGGTTTTTTTCTACCAATTGGGGCTCTCCCTTCACCACCCCCATGGGGATGGTCTACAGGGTTCATAAAATTGAGAAACTTGAAAGAGCATGAGATTGATAGATGTTGGCCAGTTGAAGCTAACGATCCACTATTAAAGATTCTCGCTCCTCATTTTGTTGTCATTGCAAGTAATATGGTGTTTTTCCACAATAAGAAGGTTAGAATAGTTGAAGCCTTGCGGTGATTCTTCTTGTTAGTCGAAATAGCAGCACTCTCATAATAACTAAAAACTAAAGAGGATTACAATGAAGGTAAGGAGAATTAGTGCTGCAATTGTCATCACCAAGAGAGGCCAGTCAAAACAAGCACCATTTGAATTTTTTTTACCAAAATGAAAGTTATATTCTAACGTTGCAATGAACTTTGAAGAAACTTGAAGCTAACTTTACCTGAGCATCTCCGGAAGCTAGAGTATATCTTTCAAAAAGAGGATCACTGCTGACATCAAACCTTTCAAATTGAGCAAATTGAGCAAACTTCACAAAATTGAGTTGGAACAACCGATTCGATTGCCCATTAGCTTGCAAAAGAATACCAACCGGGGGTTGAACATGAGAAACCATCGGTTTATTGAACTAAAGCCGAAACGGAAGCACGGCTGCAGTCCTTCATCAACTTCCATAACTAAAAAGCTCTGCAAGCACCCGAAAAACGCAATGCTAGGGCTGGAACAAATCGCAAGGAGTGTACAGAAGCATCGATGGAAAATGCAAGCTAAAAGAGAGCTCGTGAAGGATAGAGCTCGAAAGATTGAGAGGAAGGCTCTAGGCTAGTGAGGCGAGGATAGAGCTGAAGAGCGAGATAAAGAATGGAAAAGTGAGAGAGAGTAAGAAAGTCCACTGGAATTTGAAATCATGCGGAGAAAATTGCAGAAGAGGAATGGGCAAGAGAGAATAAGAGATAGAAACAAGATTACAGGAGCGAAGGCGGACTCATTTGATTGATGGGTTGGCCGAGCTAGGTCAAATCATGCAATATCCTGAATGGAACTTGTTGTCTAGGCTCATTCATCATAAATATGTGATTTTGGAACGGGTCGAATTACCAGAGTGTTTGGTTTAGTTATAACCATAGTAGCCACCTTTTTCATACATTTGTTGTCAAATTGAGCTCTCGTTATCAAATTGATCAAAATCATAACAGATTGGAAACCACATCAACAAATTTCATTAAATTTGAATTAATAAAAGGACGATAGTAAAAATTTTTAATATATCTTAGGGATTAGATTGAACAATAAATTAAAGAAAAGTTTATAGATGACATTACACGTTTGGCTAAAGTTCATAGACTATTTATGCCATTTTTTCCTTTTGTTAGAGCTGAATCTTTGTTACAAAGCTAAACCAACATCATTTAAGCTTCAATATCCCAATAGAAGCACAATCTCAAATGCACATCAATTGGGCTCTAGTGACCTTGTTTTTCACACTAGAAACATTTTCTACTTCGGTTCCAACAATGATGTTATTGGGGTGAATTGGGTAATGATTCACTAAGGACTAACTCAATCCATGATCAATTTTTTCCCAAAACTAAATTAACCAAAATGGAATTAACCTTAGCAATAAACAGCAGTGTTTTCCAACAATAAATCTCAAAATAAGTAAATATAATGCTGAAATGTTAAAGAAACAAGGCAACAATAATACCAAGATTTTTACATTGAAAACTCAATGCGAGAAAAAAAACCATGAATTGCTCAAAAACTTTCACTAATCACCAAGAATAGTAACATCAACATTGCAATAGTATTTCATCGTTATGGAGATGGATAAATACAAATAGAGCAAGAAACCTTAATCGCAATTAGAAAAAACGAGAGAATCTAGAGAAGATTTTCAATGAGCGAAACTGATCAACTAGTAGTCTTGATTTAACGAACAACAAATTGAAAATTGAGCTAATTTTGACAACGTTTGGCCTTCGATCCGGGCTTGGAAACTTGCTTTTTCTTTTTTCTTCTCGTGTTCTTCCTGGGGAACGCTCTCTTTATCTCTCTTTCCCTTTTCCTCATTATCCTGTGTTCTTGGGAAACTCTCTCTCTCTCTTCCTCCATCCTCTCTACACTCTTCACTCCACGAACAGCTCCTCTCTTTCTTTTTTATTTTGACTTTTGGCCTTTTGCTTTTTCTTTCATGTCATGTTAGTTGAGCCCCACTGAGGCCGACCCTGCCAACAATCCTCCACCAATAGGAATAAGATCTCAGTCTTGCAAAACTTTGATTCCAAGACCTTTGACCTGACAGGCTTCCCATAGGTAGAATCTCTAAGTTCTTTATCAGCCCAACAAACCTTGGAAGGCAAGCATCGAATTGCTTCCACTTTAACATGAAGATCAAACCCGAATCACAAAGAACTCTTTGAATAATGACTCCAATAGACTTGCATACATGTGTCAAGTGTGATACTAACTTAAAATACAACCGTCTAATTTGAAGGCCATTATATCAAACAAGTTGGCTAGACTTTCAGTATTTTGGAAACCTGTTAACGGACAGTTTCAGCTTTGCAAAGCTTCGATATAAAATAATTAGCGAAATGTGGGATGATAATATGCAAGCATCCTTTGCCATTCCAAGGATGCATGGTCAAAGTTTGGAGAAGTTCAAGAAACAAGGAGCCCCCAATCCTTTGATGATCTCGAAAGTCTTCCATAAACCCATATTAAAGCCGTTGGACTTTGAAATAAGATTTCAAGTTTGAAACTTAACTGCAAACAAAAAATTAGAAATAACATGTAAGATATGAAGAATAAATATTGTTCATTAAGAATCGAGATCAAGAAGTCATATATAAGCAAATCCAGAGTCATCCTATAGAGCCCCACAGAGAAATGAATAGCACGAAAAAGTAGTTCTGCTATGCACATGTGGATATCTGGATCATATATGTAGTTTCAAATTAAAGGTATATACCCCATACAAGGATAGTGAATTGCGAATGTATCGGATGGATGTTGAAACTGACATAAGAGGGAATAGTGATAATAAATTCTTACAAAGTTTCTTTTTCAAAATAGAAGAGAAAGGCATCTGGGTAGCTTCCTTAGAAGTGTGATGATCAAATTAGGTTTTAATCAGGAAAGGTGAGATCGGTATTTCTATACACAAGGGTAACAAGCTAAATAGAGAGCCCAGTCCGATGAGATCACCCAACTAAAACTTCCATGTACATTGTCAAGTGATCAAACTTGAGATCAAGTACCAAAAAATAGACTATTAGATGGAGGGTAATTGAAAAACCATTGTTGAGGATAACCTCCAGAAGACAACCCCAAACCCCCGATGGTGTCCTCTTCCTCACATTATAGTCTCAAGGTTCTAATCACTCGGGCAAAGAAATGAAAAACATAGGTACAACTTTATGGTAATAGGCATATGGATAGAAATATCTACATACGAACCCTATTAACAATAAGTTCTAAACTAGCCATATAAGAAATGGTTATTTCAGCTCAAATAATTGAAGAGTTGGCTAAACCTAAAAGCAAAAGCTTTTTATTAAATGATTGCAACGTTTACAGAAACCAATTTTGAGCCCAGATAATCATACTTAAACTCATTTTGAGCCCAGATAATCAATACTTAAACTCCTGTTATGCATATGAAGAGATCCAGAATTTCACTTTTGGTACACGTATTAGCAATGAGGACCAGACTTGAAGGGGGGAAGAAGCAATCACTGCAAACAACAGAAAACAGTAGTGATTTATCCCATAGTTCATATTTTTCCCACTGAGGCAGCATTTGTAAGAACATTAATGAATGGAAAAAGAAGATATAGCATTAATGTGAAGAATCTACAATGAAAGAGCAATAAACAACACATTCAAGTAAGAACTTTTATGAGCAAACATGATTCTATCACATTTCAGTTTTCTAACTCATTTGCTGATACCTATGTTCCATTTGTTGAAATTCCTTTGCAAGTGTCCTTCGCAATTATTCGATGTCCCCAAATCCTTCAAACTGCAGTAGCTCTCTAACTCTCTGCATTGTTTCTCTGATGCAATACTGACGTTAAGACATCTTACTAACTGAACAAGATATATCAAGGTAGAAAATATTAAAGCTATTGGATAGTGAAATAAGATTCTTAGTTTGAAACTTAAGTGCAAATAAAGCATTAGAAAAACATGTAAGATATGAAGAATGAAATATTGTCTATTAAGAATCGAGATCAAGAAGTCATATCAACCTTTAAGTTGAAAGATGCATAATTGTTCACTTGGTCATCTTCTTCCCGGTTGAGACACAGCACAACTGTCGCATGGGACTTCAAGCATAGTAATAGTTTTTCATTTTGCTTAATATTTATACCATGTTAGAAATTATTGTAGCACAGCATGTATAAGTGCCACAAGCACTAGCATATAAAAAGCAGCACACCACATATCCATAGTTAAGTAAAGAAAGCTAGATTAGTAAGATAACATTCATTATGTATTATGTAAAAACAAACCCTCTTCCAAGCAAAACATAGTCAATCAGATGATGGTTAATAAATTTGTGGAAGTCTCAAAGAAAGAAATGCAGTAGTATCAAGCAATTCGTAGCCATCGTACTCATGACTAAACAGCTATAGCTTAATGACATAACAAGTTATTTATGAACCTTTCCACCCACAACCATGATTAAAGCACATAGAAATTCCATCATTCAAAAGTCACCTACTCCATAACCTTTTTAATTTGACTGAACGTATTTGAGTTTCCATATTCAAAATAAACTATTAATTTGATGAAAATGACCATGTCACATATGACTGTTTCTATTAACACCATCGACTGAGAGTATAGATACTCACAATGAGCTCCACCTCTGCAAATGCTATGCTGAAATTTGTCATCGACATTTGAAGCATTTTCAATCATCAATGACAACATCAGCAGCAAGGTGACAATTTCCTATCCTACAGGAGAATGCAATTAACCACATCAATTAGATTCAAGTCCTAAAATGTACATATATATTGAATCTATTATTAATGTATAACATGTGAAAAAAATAATTCATTTAGGCTATATATCTCTTCTAGTTTGCTCATCTGTTTAACAAATGGCCATGTTCAATGATCTAATAGGATTTGTTAAGCTTATCCTGCTCAGATTGACCTATCTAACAATCCATATTTACTTGCCATTGGCAAACATGACCAGTAAACTTGGGTTGCCATCTCTCTTAGCAGCTAAATGTTCATTCAGCAAGCTTGCTATTTGGATTGAATCATTCAGCTTTTGAGCAATTCAAAATATTTCTCGTGAGAGATCAGAGAAGAACACATTTTGATGATAAAAGATTCTCGCAAAAGGAATTTCTTGTTGAGAAGTAATGACGTGAACATTCAGCAATAGCATGGAAAACTTACTTCTACATCATGCAGTGAAACTGTACCATCTTCAAGTCCCAAGACAACAACCTTGATAGCAGGACCTTAGCATAATGATGTTATACATTTACCCGGAGTAGATTAGAATAATGAAGAAGCCAGTATTGACGATACACAATGAATGTGCAAAGAAAAGTGGGTTCATTAAAAAAAAAAAAAACAGAAAAACAACAGAGAGAGAGAGAGAGAGAGAATAATGAATAATCTCTTCAATATAAAATTAATAGAAGAAAATGGAAGATAGAGAACGCACAGTAAACAGGAAATTTTGGTCAAAATTTATTAAGTAAATGAAAGTGTCATAACGGTACAAGATAACTAAGAGGGATATTGGTCACTTGATGTGGGATTTCTTTGGACTAGTAGGTCATCTAAAGGAATCTATAATTTTTTGGCAACCTCCAATCCATTATCTCAATCCAAAAACGAATCATGTTGTCCGCTTTGAAACCTCGAGGTGGAGTGGATCCATGAAAGCTTACTTCAGGTGAGGATCACAAGGGTACAAGTATCTACAATTGAGGATCTCAACAAAAAGCATTCAAGGGTTGGCCCGAGTAGTATAGTGCACTCAACACCGTGTTCTCCAAATCCATAAGACAATATGAGACGTTAGATGTTTCAGGGGAAAAAAAAGCCTCCTCTCAAAATTTTACCATTGAGAATAGATAGCAAGAACTGCCAAGGATAGGCATCTAATCCTAAGCTCTTACGAATTTGAATTACCTAGAGATAAAGTCATATAAGAACTGAAGATACTTGGATGCAGCAACCTCTACACTCCTAGTCTCTACGCCTTCTTCGATTCCTTACTCCATCCCTCTCGACCAAATTGTCATACAAGTATGTAGCATAGCCTGAGGTATCCTCCTAAGAAGTAAGTTAAACTCCCACCAGTGAACTGAATTAATCAAAAATGATGCGACAAAATGCCCCTCTCTAATCAGAAGATAAATTTACTTCAAGTAGTACAAAATGTAAGAAACTTTACAGCCTATACTCCACAATATAGTATACTTTGAATATCTCCTTGTAAGGAACGCTCAATCATTAAAAAAGAGGAAGAAGAGGAGCTAGAAGAAGCGTCACATTTTGAGAAACAAAATTAGAAATCTACGGAAAACTATATAGATGCTTGACAGCATTGGGATGGTATTCTACAGGGCCTAAACCTACCAACTCCTTCTGGGCATTAAGCATTTCTGCATCCGACATACCTAGTCTATCTAGCATAAAGACATCCCCATCTCCCCCTCCCAAATTCAAGTTATTTATTTTAATGGACACTTTAACTGGTGTACCCAGAAGGATGACAACATGCAAACACCATTTACCATTCCAAGGATGCATTACTAGAGTCTAAAGAAGTCCAGCAAACATCGAGCTCCTCATCCTTTGAAGATTTTGTTTCCTTTTATAAGCGCCTTGCGAAAGCTCTCTTGAATATTACAGCACTTACATCAACCAGTGGCATGATAACCGAATCCTGCCAGTGAATTAGATGAAATCAATCCAACAACTAACATCAAATGAACTACTAACAGTACGAAGAAATTTACAAGTCTCTATTTGTCAAACTCGATATTCTTTTTGAACTCTTTGGATCCAACTAATGGGGTAGCTAACATCATTGACCATAGAAGCTTTGACCAGATTAGCATAGTGAATTCAACTCAAGTTGCTTGCTTTTGTGGGACATAGTACGATTTTCTACCTTTATCATTATGTGCTATTCATGCATTAGAATTAATGCAAGACAGTTTTCAAATGGCATATAGGGTACCAAAAGGTTTCCTCGGTAAACTTAATGGAAATGCTTCCTAAGATTTCCTTTTTAGCAGGAAGATGAACTAAGAAGAGCTTATGCACAATATAAGGAATTATCCTACAGTACGGCCGATATTGTCTAAAGACATTCTGCTAATGTCTTGCTTGGCTCAAAAGTACTGGTATATAACAGATGGCTTTACCAACTCTACAAACATCAAGATGCATTCTTTTGCTGATACATCTGTTCCATCTATTGAAATTCCCTGCAAGTGTCCTTTGCAAATATTAACTGTCCCTAAATCCTCCAAATTGCATTAATTCTGTGGCACGATAATGTGTGTAAGACATCTTGCTGACTTAACCTGACCTGACAGAATACATCCAAGGCAAAAAGCGCAAGAAGTTACATTTTATCTTTCAAAAAGTGAGACCTCCTAATCCAATGAGGAACAACAATCAACCCATCAATTTTAACCCTTGTTACCATGTGGATAATTAAAATAGTGCTGGACCAAAAAAAAAAAAAAAAAACCACAATTGACAACCAGCAAACCACCCTAACTTGAGTCACCTTTATCTATTTGAAGTGCTCTTAAGTATTTATGAAAACTGTAGCAAGATGACATGAAATGAAGAACTAACCACAAACCAGGAGTCATTTATAATTGCACATCATCAGTTGAGCAACTAATTTGGTGCTAGAGGGCACGAAAACTATACTAGGCTTGACAACATATCATTCTGACATTTAAAGCATGACCAAGTTCCATCACACCATAGTATTCGAATTCTCTAGCACACAAATGAATAGCACAACCCAGTGAAGGCCTACCAAAATAGTTGCTAGAGTACATGAAGGAAATACTAAGTTGTCCATACTACGCAGTATCCAAGGAATATTAAGCTAACCAACTTTCTCGCTTCAAAGACAAGGAGACTGTCCACAACCTCTGCCAATAGAAGTGACAAAGCACCAACTTTAAGTCCTTTGTGACCATCACCAGCAAACACTTCTCCAGTTTCCACTCCACTATCTTCACCTGCCAGAAAAAATCGAGCAAACTTCACAAAACCGAGTCGGAACTATTGAGTTGACCGCCCATTAGGTCGCAAAAGAACACTGGGAGCTGAACTTGAGAAGCCAGTGGTTTTTCGATCTGAAGTTGAAACGGAAGCATGACGCACTGTAGTCCTTTGTTAGTTTCCATAACTAAAGCTCTGTGGGCAGCCGAAAACACAGCACTAGTGCTGGAACAAATCACAAGGATGCGAACTAAAAGAGGGCTTGTGAAGGATAGAGCTCAAAGAGCCCATAGGAAATGTGGCCTGACAACATGCAAACAACCTTTTATGATTTCGATGGACGCATTGTCAATGTTCGGAGAAGTTCAAGAAATGCTGAACTCCTAATCCTTCTATGATTTCGATTCCTTTTAGAATAGCCTTGTGAAAACTCTCTTCGATATTTCAGCATTAACATCAACTAGTGGAGTGATAATCGAATCCTGCCAATGAGTAAGATGATATCAATTTAGCAACTAACATCGACGGACTACTAATAATACTCTGAAGTTTATGGAACTCTGTTTGTCAAACTTGATATTCTTTTAGAACTCTCTGGATCCAACTAATGGGGCTTCTAATATCATTAACCATAGAAGCTTTGATCAAATTAGCATAGTGTATTCAACTCAAGATGCTTGCTTTTATGGGACACGGTATGATTCTTTTCCTTATCATTATGTGCTATTCATGCGTTAGAATTAATGCAAGACAGTCTCCAAATGGCGTATAGGATACTAAAAAGTTTCCTCATGAAACTTAAGGAAATGCTTCCTGTGTTTTTCTTTTCAGCAAGTGCACTAACAAGAACTTATGCACAATATAAGCAATCATTTCACAGCACAGCAAATTATGTCAAAAGACATTCTAGTTAATGTATTGCTTGACTTAGTTCAGGTATATGAAAGATGGCTTTACCCTCTCTACAAACATCAAGATGCATTCTTTGGGAGGCTTGGAGTAGGTATATTGTGGACTCAAACCAAATGAACACGGATGCATAGGGAAGAAAAATTCGAATTCTAATTTTATCAATTGATCCAAATATTTTAAGATGTTTTTGCTTCTACTCTGTTTGCTAGTTCACTCACAACCACACCACTTGGTGAAGAGCTTGTGCTTGCATTTAGCACTTCTAAACTAATATGATTATCTTAATCTGCTAATGAAGACAGTTCTGTGAGATAAAATGGGTGGAACACAATGGTTGGACAAATTTTATCCCAAGTCAGAAGCATATGATGCCCTATCAACATGCTCCTTTTGCATTGTAAATTCACTCTTAAGTGTACCTTAGAAATATGCAGTCACGAATTGCATGATGAGTGTAGAGCAAACTAAAACCTCACATCAGAAGGATCGCCATATAGGGTCCTTCATTTAGCATTTTCTTCGACCTATACAATGACCTTTGGCATGCTATCAAAAACTTGTACACATCAGTTTTTCAGCACTTCCAGCATTCCAAAATCAATCAGATGTCGAGAATCTCTATTTTTCTACATGGGATGAAGAATCTTATTTGAAAACTAATGTCGAATGATGCACTTTGAAAGCTTTATCATGTATTTCCACTACTAGCATGACAAGCAGAGCCATTTTGCCAAAGCACACCTTAACTTCCATGAACATCTCCCTTGGATGCCTTGAATTCAAGTAAGAAAACAATGGTGACACTGTCAACCTGGAAATAATAATGACAAGATCATAACTCTTGAAAGATATTGCAAGGAGGAAACACAAATGAAAATTGGGCAGTAGATCTCAAAAGAGCATAGGTCAATTACCTACTTTATGTACCTTTGTTAGAAAACGTAGATCATTGCAGTATATTACTCATACAAGAAGGCCAAACGGTCCTTATAGTCCCAGTCATCTTCCTTCATTTCCCTATCTGCAATCTCATAATATTGATAAATCCGAGTTCCAGATAATTCTGGAATTATTTTGAGTGCCTTGCATCCGATGATATTCAGTTCCTGCAACTTTAACCTATCAATGCCTTGAATTTCGACCAAGTTTTCACAGTCTCTAGCTTTTAATATCTTTAGACTCTCGGATTTTAGAAGGAGTAGCCTTTCAATTGAAGCGCACCAAGAGATATCCAGTTCTTCCAAGGACTCCAACCTATCGAGGCCTTGAATTTCAGTTAATTTCTTGCACCAATCAACATCTAATCTCTTCATACTTCTGGATTTTGGAAGGTCTAGCCTTCCAATTGAAGTGCCCCTAGAGATATCTAGACTTTCCAAATACTCCAAACTATCGAGCCCTTGAATTTCAGCTAAGTTTACGCATTCTCTAGCATGTAATTTCTTTAGCCTCCCAAATTTTGGAAGGTCTAGCTTTTCAATTGAAGTGCACCTATAGATATATAGACTTTCCAAATACTCCAAACTATCAAGGCCTTGGATTTCGACTAAGTTTTTGCAGCCTTGAGCCTTTAATTCCTTCAGCCTTCCGAATTTTGGAAGGTCTAGTCTTTCCATTGAAGTGCACCATGGGATAACTAAACTTTCCAAATACTCCGACCTATCAAGGCCTTCAATTTCGGCTAAGTTTTTGCAACGTCTAGTGTCTAATTTCTTTAGACTCCCAGATTTTGGAAGGTCTAGCCTTTCAATTGAAGCGCAATCTTCGACATTTAACCTTTCCAAGCAATCCAACCCATTAAGGCCTTGAATTTCGGCTAATTTGTGGCAGCCGCCAACATATAATTTCTTCAGACCCTCGAATTTTGGAAGGTCCACCTGTTCGATTGAATCGCAGCTTGTGATATCCAAGCTTTCCAAATATATCAATTTGTCTAGACCTCGAATTTCAAGTAGATTCTCGCAAGCTTCGACCACTAATGTCCTTAGATGGACAAACTGTGAAACGTCCAGCGTTTCGATAGATCCACAGCTATCGACTTCCAAGAACTCCAACCTGAAGGGCGTGTTTAGGGATTGTGGTGATTCTGATTCTTCAATGTCCGTCGTTTGGGAGCATTCTGAACTCTTTAATTGCGTTGATGGAAGCTCCTGGATGCACTGGAGAAACTCGCAACCGTGAACTACTAGTTCCTTGAGATGGGCTAGGTGGGAAAGCGAAGGCAATTTGCGACTTCGACAAGTGACACTCAAATCTGTTAAGCCGGAAGGAAGCTCTGGCAGCGATTGGAGATTCTGGCATTCTCTAAAATCAAGGCGTCGTAGGGAAGAAAGATTACACATGCTTTCTACCATTATCCCTTTCAGATTTCTGCATTCGTGAGCACGTAACTCTCGGAGCTTTCTTAGACTCCCAATACCATTGGGTAATTCTTCTATACCACTAGCAGAAATATCTAGAATCTTTAGATTCTCCAAAGACCCTATGCTATTTGGTAATGCAGGAAGGGATGGAGTACGGGATAGATCGAGTTGTCGTAGTGATTTTAATTTACCTATTTCTGCTGGAAGCTCCCCAAGGCAGAAACGAGGAACGGGGCGTTCGGCGCCTGCGTCGGCGCCTCCCGCGAGATGAAGCGCGTAGGACGAGCACAGCTCCAAGCGAAGGAGGCCCTCCGTGTCGTCAATGGAAGCGTCGATTCGCTTCAGTGCAGTACACCCCCCGAGGATGAGAACCTCTAACTTCTCAAAAGCTGAGAGGAAGTCTGTATTTTCCAAGTAATCACACCGTGAAAGGTCTAGATATTTAAGCTTCTTTGCCATCTACGGAAAAAAGAAAAATAAAAAAACAATAATGAATGTCGATGGGTGAGTGTAGAGTCATTATGATTCAAAAGAAAGCATAAAAGGAGAGGAAAAAAAAAAGACTTTAATTCTTACCTTGAAAAAACTCCATCCTCCCCATTTCTCATTTATCGCACTTCCTTGCAATTCGAGTACAACTAATTCATTTACATCAAAATTGTTTACTTCAAAACTCGCTGGACATCTTCGCCATTGAAGCCATTTTAACCCCTTCATTAAGTCCTTAAAATCTCCACTGAGATGTGCATCTATCATATGAAGATATCTTAAATTCGTCAAATTCTCAAATTGTTTTTCTGTGTAAATATCACCATCTCCCTCATCCTTGTTTAGCCAAAATATTTCTTGGAAGCCTTCTAACCTGCCTTTACTCAAATTAATCACCTCAATCATGTTTGATCCCTATAAGCAAGAATCAATAGTCATTAGCACTATATCCAGCTAAAGCAATCGAATATCATATGTTCATATTGCTATGGAAGTGCATTAATGTGTTCAAGAGACTAGCAATGTGAAGATATGATTTTTCTTTTTATGCCAATAAATAGTATTTATAAATACTAACAAAGTGAGCGATGTCAACTTCCATTTCGAAATTTGGCCATAAACATTTAGATCTTCAAAAAAATTATGATGTAATGGCTCGTATAGAGTAAAAACTTCAACACTTGTAATCTTCTTCTTTCTGGTACTATTAGCTTCATCACCATACTAGTTGAGACATGCGTGCATGCACGAAATTTAATCGAATTGCAATGTGCAAAATCAACAATTTATTTGATTAATTTTAACAGAAATACATATTTTTTCTCTCTGTATATTTCATATCAATTTTGCGAAAGTTACTCAACTATGCTACTTACACGATTAGGTGAAAAAAAGTGACATATACTCTTGTTTTTCATTGAAGTAATAACTAATTGCAAGAAATTGAATATTGTGATAATAGTTATATTAATATATTATGTACTTATTATTTTACTAGTAGTAACTTGAAATATTCTTAATTAATTATTTTCTAATCATAAATAAATTATTAATTATATTAATAATCTCTAAAACGTATTATTTCATCATAGATTTTAGTTGAACTATAGATTACAATTTGATATGATCATAATCATAAATAACTGAGTTACTCAAGAATAATAAATATAAACATACCGCAATTATTTTGATATATATTAAAAAAATTAACTGTGGAAATTGCAAAGCATTTTTTGAAACGTGAAAATTGAAGCTACTCCTTGGCTACAAGCCTACATGGAATAGCGTTTCCTTAGCCTTCCAGGAGTTGCACAAAATAAAGGAATAATTGCTTCCTCGGAATAGATTAGAAATAAAATATTTATTTCTAAGAACCAAATGTGCAAGAATTGCAAACAAAATTTCACTTTTTACGACCAATAAGTGATGTGATTTTTGTGTTATAAAAGATAACTCTTTCTTTTGTTCTCTTCATTGGTTAAAGGCCCTAGCTAAATCGATGGGGGCGTCAGGAGATTTATTCGGATCGAATCCATAGGTTGTTTGTACAAATCCTATAAAATGAATCTAAGATGCTTTGAATTAAAGTAATTGGCACAGATAAAAAGATAGATTTAATGTGTCCACGAGGCTAGTAAAAGATTTTGCATGACTCTAAGTACGCGTTTGGAGAGCATTTAACCAAAGTCCTTGCATTGATTTTAGGGTAAATATTATTTGCATCAAAGAATTTACCTTTTTTTTTAATAAAAAAAATTATAATGGTGACCCTCCTAGATAACTCTAGTGAAGCTGGGAAAATTTCAGTAACAAGTGTTGCCTAAATTGTGTGATCCCAAGTGAGCCAAATCAAAGGGCCTTTAATGTCGTGCAACCTAGTTGATGGATCTCCAAGGTCGTGTGATCCTAGGCACCTGCCGCTGAGGTCGTGAAACACCAGGCTAGGTGACGCTAAAGTCGTTTGACCTTAGGTAAGCCAGATCTGGACACCGACGTACACATGCCAGGCGACGAATAGCCCAACCCCAATTGAAATGACACTGGCGTTAGTTTAGCTCCTCTGAGCCACCTCTGCGAATCCCAGATTTGAAGGGTAGAGACAACGAACGGTGTAAAATGCAGAGGTATATGTACTCCAGCTTTATGTGAAATTTTCTTTGGCACCTTAGATTAAGGGAAAGCAATTGAGGAGTCTGGTACGTATCTTTTTTATACTGTAATTACGTATGATATTCATTCGTACTAGTAATAAAATGTTGTTTATGGATGTTTGTCTATTTGTACAAATAAGTCCACAAGACAGCAGTTGTTCACGGTGTAAATTTTCATGGTGCAGTTGCGCCGGGAATGCTCTCAAAGACATAATGAAGCAGATGCAATCAATGGAGATTTCTTTACAGGAATTGGTAAGATAAACAGATTTTATGAAATTTCCACTTCGTCTCAGACATATCTTTATCAGCATTTTAGTTATGAGTTGTTTATTTGCATGTCGTGAAGTGATCGAATGAACTTATTGACCAACAGATCCGTTACTAGCAAATAGATTTATGCCAACTGTTTGAACAACAATCATTTAACATAAGCTTTGCACAATTTCCTTTTCTTTTGTAAGAAAATAGTCATTTTATTGATCAACCTATGGAAAGAAAAACATGGGGGACTACATTTCCATGCAAGTCCATTAAAGCATAATGTCCCACATATACAGCCCACGACAAGGTGTCAAACCTCCCTGGGGAAGATTAGCTTGGTATCCCTAGAATAGCTTTTATTTGTTGTACAATGGCCCTTCAACTCGGCAACATATGATCATGAAGGCTGACTTTCGTCCCTGCTTGATGGCCCTTCTAGGCTAACTTCCTCACTAATGCCTTCAAATTGTTCCCCTTGATGTGATACCAGGCCCAAGTTAATTCACCCTTCGGGTCACATGCAGATCTCATAAGTTAGAGTAGCTGTAAAACTTGTTGCCAAAATCAGCTTTGAGAATACACTAGATCCGTTTGTTTCGCAAAAAATATCAATGTTTCTAGAAAACATTTTTGTAGAAGTCATTTTCTAGAAAAATGACTCTATTTTTTGGTGTTCGGTCAAAACCTAAACTTCGAGTAGAAAATATTTTCCACCGTTCATTAGCTAATTTAATTGTTTGGGAAAAATTATCATAAATTGAATTTTAATATTTTTAATTGACCAAAAAATTAGTTTTTTTATTTTTTTAAATGAATTTTTAATTATTAGTATTTTTTAAAAAATCAAAATTTTTATTATTTTTTATTATTTCTTTCTTTTTCTTTTTCTTTTTTCCTTTTTCTTTTCTTTCCTCCGTCGCCACCTCCTTCCTCCTCCTTCCTTCGTCGCCGTCTCCTTCCTCCGCCACCGCATGCTTGACGATGGCCGGCTGTCTGGTGGCTGACCAAGACGCAGTCGCCAGATCCGGTGAGCTCGCGGCTCACCAAAGCTTGGCGACCCTCTAGCGAGCTCGGGCAAGGCCCGAGCCCGGCCCAACTCGCCGGATTTGGCCAAGCCCGAGCTTTGCCTCAAGCTAGCAGGGCTCTGTCTTGCCCGACCTAGCGAGGCCTGAGCTTGCTGGGCTCGGGCAAGCTTGGGTTCGCTAGATCGGGCTAGGTGGAGCCTCACCGCCCTGAAGTGAGGCTCGAGCTGGCTCGCGGCCGGTCGCCGGCCACCAAGGAAGATGATGAAATGGAAAAAAAAAAGAAAAGAAAAAAACGAAAAAATTAAAAACTCGATTTAAAAAAAAATAGAAAAGGAAAAGAAAGCATAAATGTGTTGGTGAAAAGAAACAAGTGGAAGAAGTTATGGAAAATGTTTTCCTCTTCTCAAAAGAGGAAATCATTTTTCACAATCTTAAGAGGAGATTTTCCATTGACCGGAAAACATTTTCTTTGACCATTTGTTTTCTGTCATCCGAACACCGAAAATTTCAGAAAATATTTTCCTGGAAGTTGTTTTCCACGAAACGAACGGACCCTAAGAGAAAAAGTGCATTCAATATTCTTCATGTTGTCTAACTAGCACATAGGGGCTATCAATGTCACACCTACTTTTTATCTTGTTCGTAAGTGCGCAACCAATTATGAATCACCAGACAAGTTATAAAGCCATGTTTTCGCACATTTGGCTTAAAGCATACAAGCCCAAGCCAAGTCTATTATTCCCACCTTTTCCCACCAGCTTCCAAGCCTCATTTATAGAGAAAGAGCCCTACATGATCCAATAAATACTACATTGTCTAAAGAGCCGGAGGTTGGAAAAATGAAGCCACATAAAGTCGTTTGAGTTTCAAGCAGATCATCAGACCTTGCTGGAGGCCATCTCCATCCATTTGCCTCGATAACATTTGCAACTGTGGCCATATTACCTAAAGCTGAAACATAAAGCGTGTGTAAACTTTTGCGTGGACGTGATATGAAAGGGGAAAATGAAAATGCTTTGGATTGTTCTTAAGAGCTATATATACAACTGCTGTTGCTAAACACTAATTTCAAATGTGTCTGAAGAACTTAGCTCAACAAGGTGTTTGATAAGTTGTTTTTAAGAAGGATGAATAAAATAGGTTGTTCAACTTCTTTTGATGGAATGAATTGGTTTTGCGTCCCCTCTGCTTCATATTTTTCTCATGTCTCCAAGTTTGACAATGTTGCTGTTGGCGTTATTGAACATAGTATAGCAGTGGAGCTTGCAAACATTCACTCTACGCACCTCACATGGTATGAATGCACTTCCCCCGTGATGCCGTTGAGAAAGGCTTTCTTTGTGGTATTGACTGGTTATGTATTGTTGATGTTTTGGCGGAAGAACGGTCCAACCTACCGCTGCGAACCTACAACAGGCATAGTCAGAGCCCAATGAGTGTTGGGCCACAATGATTGGTAGTATGCCAAAATGTCAATGTTTCAATTTAGATCATAATTTCTGTAGCTTGATAGCAGTGGAGCTTTTTTTTTTTTTTTTTTCAAAAATTTGCTTTACTAAACTCTTGGACGATGGATCTATTAATCCTTGTAGTTTCCCCAACAGTATGACTTGTCCTAGTGAGATATTTGGGAGTTTGTCTCTCTATATCATTACTCTTCCAATTTTACCTATTTCTAATGGTTGTTTTCCGGAGAGAATGCAGGGCTAATGCTAAATCTACGGCAAAGAATGATGCGAGAAACTTATAGCTTCACTTTTGAACCTAACTGTCACTTCCTCTATTTACTGGGAAGAAACTAAAATAGAAAGAGAGAGAGGGGGGAGGGAGGGTGGCGCTTGCATTGAAGTTGCCTTGACGATGTGACAACGGGGGGTGTCATTATATCTGGCCCGGAATCCTCCTTCAATTTGTTCGTCGTTGTTCTTGAAGGTGGCTTCAACAAAGAAGACAAAGATAACCGGACCTAAGAAGAGTTTGAGAACTACGTGGTTAAAGAACGTCAAGGAAAGAAGCCGCTTTTCATAGGAAATCTCCAAGTGACACTCAAGAAAGGTGTTGGGCAGCTGGAAGAACTAACATTTACTGACAATTCAAGCTGGAATAGGAGTAAAAGTTTCCATAAAGGGCTTAAGTTGGCATCGAGTTATTTTGGGAGTACAAAAATCCGGGAAGAATAAACAGATGCCTTCTATGACAAGGAACATAGAGGAAAATGTAAGTCCTTCCAGTCTTTTTACAGTATATAAACCTGTCCTTTATGACTGACCATAACATGGTTTTGAATGTCCACAGCCATCAATTTTTTAATTAAGAGTGTTATCTTATATAGACCTTAACCTCTTGAACAAAAATTCTGATAAATAATAAATATTGAGTGTCTTTGTTATTAACTATTGTTGACACTTTGATCACTTTCAGGAGAGAGTTTGGATGCCTATCAGAAGTTAGCTTCTAGTCATTAATCTAATAGTGACCGAGACCTTATATGCATGTTCTCTTCATTTACTACATATATGAAGCATCGTCCACCTGTATCTGATGATGAGGTCTGGAGGTTGGAGAAGATTGCCAAAGATGGGAAATCTCACCAAAGTGAAGCCGGAATACATAAGGTGAAGGACTTTCTATTGCAGCTCTTTATGGACTCCAAGAAACTGCGAGAGGTAGGCACTTAGTTAATGATTCTCTATTAGAGATTGATTGACAACCGAGAATGTAAGGCTTGTGTCTTCACTCAACATAGAAATTGGAAAGAGCATAATACCGAAGAACTGGAATATCCTCTTAGATCATGCAAAGACTTGCAAAACAAATTGGAAACTGTACTGTGCTGATGGCAAGAGGAAGCACTGTGCTGTATTCAACACTAATTGTCAATTGATCGCCCTAATCAAAGACCTAATCAAAGACGGTGCGTGTTTGGCTACTCATCGACTTTCTCCCCAAGAGAAGGTAAGTAACTAAGGAGTTCCTACCATGTTTTGTCCAGACAGTTCATACTCTACATGCCATCATGCTGAATTCATATAATTTGTCTCATATCATCTGTACAATCAGTAATTTGACCTTTACTCATAGCTGTGGCTTAATAGGTGGTAGGATTGATAAAATATATGGAAACTTGGAACAGGAGTTAGTATGACATCTAGACCCTTTGCTTTTGTTTTAATTATTATCAGTACCAAGATTGTTCTTTGAGATGCGTGAAGCTTAATTATTTGGGAAAAAGGCCAAATGCAAAGATACTAACGTGCACCTGTAAATGATTGAGAACAACTTGCTGAAGTTCTTTTGAAGCACCACAAACAACTTTTGGTACCTGCTTCATTCCCTATCACTAAACAATCTAGTAGACTAAGATTATAAAAGCCAACCAAGAAAGCCAAAGTCCTATAGCATCATTAGAGCTTAAAAAATCAGCCATACCACTTCACCTAGAGAAAATTGATGGACTACAGGACTAGTACTAGTACCATCGAGAAGACTAAAAAATTCCTCCTAAGGAGAAGAGTCAAGACCTAGATAAGCAAATGAAAATAGTTAAATGAAGAACAATGAAACATCATCTATCGCTCTGTATTAACAGTACCACTTGCCATGGTCACTAACAAGGTTTGGCAGCAAATCAAACGTCCTCATTAAATATGTTAAAGGCATCAGTCCACTGCTTACACATGACTGATAATGGTGTTTGGATGACATGAAGTAAATCTTCAAAGTCCGAAGCTTGTTGAGCAACTTGACAAAGTTCATTTTTTTTGCAGACGGGAAAAGATTGATAATCTAGGGAGGCATTCGGCTGACAAAGATTCTCAAAAGTCTGTCTAGATTTCAATTTGAGAATTATAACATGCCAGAAAATGCATTTGGTAACACTCTGAAAGAAGCTGATGAATAAAAATGAAAACTATTCTCGTAATCAAAATCACAAACTCAAGATGACTTTTTAGTATTCTCATTCCAAATGCAAACATGGAGATTTGGAATAACTAAGCCAGTTTTTGGAATGTGACCTAACCCGAGCATATTCTCACAATTTTCACTTAACAAACATTTTGTCAAAAAAATAAATAAATCGAAAACAGTTTATGTGAAGACGGAAACTACAGGCCTTAAACCGGCAACAAATCCTCCTCCAGATTCCATTCCGTCATCCTCACCTGCCAATTGGAGAAATCGAGCAACAACCTCACAAAACCGAATCGGAAAACAATCGAATTGCTGCCGCCCATTGGGAGGTCGCGGAAAGAAGGCCCGAAAGGGAGCCGAATCTGAGAAGCCAAAGTGGACTGTCGGAACTTGAAGTTGAAACGGAAGCGTGCGCTCTTAAAACAGCGCTAGTACAGAGCCGTTACGCTCGATCTGATAGTCGGAGGAAGGGGGCAGGGGTGATCTTTTCTTATTCTTTTTCTTTTGTTTTTGAAAATTGAAAATTGAAAATTGGAAATATCCATTTCTTTTTCCCTCTATTTTACTTATTTTAAGGACGTGTTTCACATTGAAATATCAATCTTTTGATTTTTTTAGTGGCAAAGAATCTTCTTAATTAACAGGTTAATTTTCACAGTCACAATCAAATGCGAAACAAAGAAACCCTCATTCGACTCTATTTCCCAATCGATTTCATTTTATTTTTCCATTCTATTTTTCTATTTCGTACCTTTAATTTTATTGTGTCAAATGGATCATGAGTTCTTTAAAATGCGTATGATCGTTTACCGACTAATTCCGAAAAGTACCGGATTTTGTTATAATCTTCGTTGTTCCGGTGGAAGAAAGTTTGTAATATTTGATACGGCAAAGATTGGTCAAATTGATGGTCGGTAATCTCTTAAGAGTATCTAATAGTTTCTTCTTTGAAATTCGTTAAGAAAACGATGGAATCAAGGAATTCCTTTTTACCTTATCTCCTTTTAGCTGAGCAAATGAAGACCGAACCATATGCTATGAACACGTCATCGTCTATCTTTTGTTCGTTCAGTTTTTGCGTTGCTTATACCTGATATCAACTTTTGTTAATTGCTCTACAAAATATTCAGAAATAAAATCGCAGAAATTCTTAAAATGAACAAAAGAAAAGAAAAACTCCAAACAGAGTAGCTCAGCAACACAAAAAAGGAAAAAAAAAAAAAGGAAGACGAAAAATTGAAAGAAAAAAGCAGTGCATTGACAAAAATCGTAAATTTTCTCCATTATAGTATTGGATTTTCTAACCATCATTGGCCTAATCTGTGCCTTCGCCGGCGCCTTGGCAGCGCAAGACTCTCGCCAAGACTTCATCGACGAGCAAACCGCCGCTTGTGCTGAAGTAGGGGTCAGCCCGATAACCTGGAGTCGTACGGTCGTGGCTTACGCTCAGAAGTACGCGGACGAGCCTAGAGGTGACTGCGACCTCAAGCACTCCGGACGGCCCTACGGCAAGAACCTAGTCAAGGGCTATGGCGTCCTGAGCAGCAAAGACTCGGTGAAGATGCGGGTGGGAGAGAAGGACAACTACGACTACTCTGCTCGAACTCGTGCGTGGGAGGCGAGTGCCTGCACTTCACTCAAGTCGTGTGGTGCAGCTCGGTTCGTCTAGGATGCACTAGAGTGAAGTGCGATAATGGGCTGTGGTCTACGATCCTCCCGGCAATTATGGATGGCGAGCGGCCGTATTGAACGGTCTATATAAGTTCTGAATAAACTCTTATGATTCATACAATTCTACAAAACCACACCACTCCCTATTTGAGACATACATATCGGAAGCCTGCTGTCACTTGCCGACACTTCCTACCAAGAAGTTCCTACCTTCGCATCTCTCTCGTTATCATATAGAAAGTCACACAACAAAACACAAATCATCATAACTCAACAATCTCGGTACGCTTTTTCAGTTTCTTTTTCAACTGTTTGTTTCTGATCCCTCCATTCGAATTCTCTTCGCTAGACTCGGACATTGCGTGCTTTGTGGGAACTCCCGCTTGACAAATACCGTGCTCACCGTCGTCATCATTGCTGGTAGTATCTTCTAAGTCTGTTTCGCCAGTGCTAGAAGCTAACGAATTCGGAGATTAACAAGTTGAAACTGCAGATTCTGCAGCTGCCACTGCTTCAGGGGTATGAAGATCCGCGATCTCCAGCATCAAGTCCTGTTTCGTTAATTGCTCTACAAATTATCCAGAAATAAATTCGCAAAAATTTCAAAATTAACCAAAAAAAAAAAAAGGAAACTCCAACCAGAACAGCACAGCAACACAAAAAGAAAAGAAAATGAAAAAATGAAAGTGAAAGTAAATTTTCTTTGTATAGTCGCTTAGTAAGTGTCTAGGCATTTCTTGGAAATCCTACTGCTTTCTACATTTTTTTTTTTTTTTGGTTCTGTTGTTGTCGACAAAAATGATGCACTTTTTGCACACTAACATACGTTGTCGCTGATTAAGAAGAAAAGAGGAAAATCTATAAGATAAATGCGGATCGAGTGGTCTGCCCATTCATGTTTCGATCACCATATTGCATATGGCCCACATGTACGCTTGCATGTTGAGATCATACAAGGTCTACGACAGATCAAATCGCTGCACTTTTATCTACCGGTAAGGGTGATACATGTCCATCACTCTCAGTTTCCAATCGAAAAGATAAAGCCAATATCGATTCCGGAATAGTAATCCGTATTGAACTGCCAGCCAAAGTCCTTTACAGAAACCATATCGTTTAATTCGGATCCATACGTTCAACTGTAATCACGGTGCACACCCCCAACGAAACAAAGTGGCCTGACAGGAGGCTTGGCTCTGTTCCAGCAGAGCTGGTACGGAAGCGTTGGAGGACACATGGGACATCACATTGATGCGAATGTGGCGGTGGATTAGTTGTTGAAATTGTAATTTGGAAAAAGCAATGTGATCATAGATAACCTAAAACAAAGAGGCAAAATACTGGTAAATAGACGTTTCCTCAGCAAGGAGGAGGCAGAATCAGTGCGGCATCTCCTCCACCGTTTATGGACAAGAATGGTTTGAACAATTTCCGATGCTTGCACCGAATGATCTTTGGGTAATTGGAGCTTTTATGGAGTAAGAACTCGCTTGGCAAGGCATTCGTTTACGGTGCCGCAAGAAAAGAAGGATTTAACTCAATTCCCCGGGCGGGATAGTACCTGTTAAGGGGCATTCGTTTCGGAATTCAGAACCCAAATCTTCTCGAGGCCTATCAAACTATGTTTTGCACGTTTCATGCCCATCATTTGGTTGCTTGTACATATAAAACTCAACACAATTGTATCTTATTCAATATCTGGTGACCATCCACCGTACGAGAGATATCCATACCTTCATTTTTAGTATATTCTGAAAGCCCAAACTTGGATCAAGTTTAAATTCAAACCAATGATTATGACCTATAATTTCAATTATACGCTTATAGTAGAGATTGCCAACTTGTTAAATCAGAATCAAATCAGATTTTACCTCACCCTTTCCAGCCATATAATATTAGTAATCCATATCATTGCATACGATAGGTTTGTATAAGACTTTAACATCAGGATGTTCTGAAAGAAATGATGTGTCTCAAAATGTGTGAAGCATAACTTACTATAACAAATTCCTACAGCTATTTGATCACCCTCCTAGACTGTTCTATGCGATGCTTAAAAGTCAATAATTTATCAGATAGAAAGGCCAAATGCAAAGGTAATAACGTGCACTTGCAGATGATTGAGGACAACCAGCTGAAGTTGTTTTCCCGCACCACAGACAACTTTTGATACACGCTTCATACCCTATCATTGAACAAAGTAGCAGACTAAGATCATAAAAACCAACCAAAAAGAACAGAAGTCCTATAGTGACACTGGAACTTTGAAAACCAGCCGTGCCACTTCACCCAGAGAATTAACAAGAAACTGATGGACTGCAGGACTGGTCCTAGCACACCTGGAAGACTAAAAAAGAGAGAGCTTTCTCAATTTGAAGCAATTGCCAGGAGAGACCGTTCCCAGCATTAGAGGTCCACCCACAATAGATATTTGTTCTGAATCTGAGATTTCATCTTCATCTCGTCCAAGTATGTAGACCAGGGCCAGCTTTCTTGCAGCCAAAACACAAGCCACACCTCTACTAGCTGTAGCCAAGAATAAATAATTCAACTTGATTTCACTCCGATGGTCCTATAATATGGCCATAACTAGTGCAATGTTTTGATACCTTTGCTGGGTAAAATTAATAAGTACAATACTTGCATCGCACTAAAACATAGGCAGGAGCAAAACTTATGTACCTGAAGAGGCTATCGTATGCATGTGAACCATGAATGCTCTACAGTATCTTTCTATACTAAAGACCCTAATAGTATCTATCATCATGAACATGTACCTACTAGTTCCTAGTCAGTAACTCAGACTGCAATGAACCTACCATAAGAAGATAATTATTCTTTCTTTATTTGTCTGGCCACTAAAGATTCATCTTTTTCGCACTTTGACCTCCCAATTGATCTAAAATTTACAGGAAGACCTAATACTTTAGTATTTTACTTCTTCAAAGGAAAAAAACATTATTTGGAGCATAAATTTGCAGGTTTTCAACCGTCAGAACAAACACGAAATTATCCATTAGAGAGGCACAATGTACCTACGCCAGTCATATTTAAACTTAAGAGTAGGTTGTAAAAGTGGGAATTTAGTAAGGAGCATGGACAGGATAATTCAGCTCGACCACCTAGTGAATGAAATAAATTTGTTATTGATACTAGCAAGTTTCAAACAATGATACAGAAAGGAAAGACTATGAGCAACAATAAGTTTCCAAAAATCCAAACTGCAAATGGACATGGTAAGAAGCTCAAGGAAAATGGTTTTCAGAGTATACAATTGATGGCATCGCAATAATTTGATCCTCAGCTCAATTGTACGGCGGTGTAAAAATTTTTTACCACAAACAACGAGGAACTACAGTATGGGGAATGCAGCAAATCTTCTCATTCTCCATCTCTAGGTGTAAGAGTCCAAGATGTGTAATTTCACTGGGTTAGTGTTCTGGAAGTGAGAATGAGACAACCAAGCAAAAGTGTTCTCACAAAATAGAAGCAAAAGTGGCACTATTAGCCCATTAGGGTCATAAAATGCACATTCCTTGACATACATTCAAGTACAAGGCTCCAACTATCAACAAAACTTTTGCAGTTATGTTAAGGCAGAAAGTATAACATCCTTTAAAATTGCAGGCATGAAATAGGATGTATATGCATTTATGTGGAGAAACTAAGCTGCCACTCCTCGTGTTGATGAGGAGAGCAGATACATAATAGGAAGAACAAAAGAATAAACGTTTTTAAAACCGGACTAGTGGTTCAACCAGTCAAACCGGTAGAACCATGTTCTAACAGTTCGACCAGTTGAGCCAATTGCATGTAAAGTTGTCAAGTAGAATACATCTGTCCAGAACAAAAGAAGCCCTGGTCACTCGGCAAAGTTGCTTGAGCACAAAAGACAGGATTCCCGTTCTCAATAGAATTGTTCAAATTTTTAATAGACTAAGCCAATACGGTCAATAAATAAGCAATCCACCACAAAATGAAGCAAGAAGACACCGGAGCAGATGGTTGGCATGCCTTTTAGTTACAAGAGGTTAGAGTTCCAAACCCCAACCCAACTTCAATACTCTTCCTTAAAGTTTTTGAAAGACCTAGAACTAGTCTAGACTAGTTGACAGGCTTGCTGGGTTACCAATTGATAGGTACACATGGTTACTGGTTCAACAGGGTCAATACCACTAGTTGTTGACCACTACTGTTTCTACTATGAAACCAGACTCGAAAGAAAAGCACAATGCCCAAGTTTTTTTCTTTTTTCCATGAATGTCTTAAATAGGGAATTGACAAGTATAGGAACAAATAGAACTCAAGAGCATCCTATACTTCTCACAAGTAAGGAATCATTATGCAAGCTTTGGATCCACAAGTTACCTTCAATTGGTCCAACTCTCAGTTAATTGCACAAGATGTTCCTGAAATATGCATAAATGGAAGGTCACTGGTCTGCAAGATCATCATCTAGGCATCTCCCAAGTTTTCACAAGCGTCATCCATCTTATTTAGCAACACAACAATTTGAAGTTGATGTTTCCAACATAATTTATTAGCCACATATGCAAATAAGGGATTTAACGTATGAAATACCTAGCTTTCACCTTTTATAGAGCCAAATCCACACAATAGTAACCAGAAGGGATGTACAACAAGATTGATTCCAAAGGCCTTCCCTACTTCACATTGCTTGAATCATTTATAAATCACCTCACCACTACTATACCGTTTGTAACATCTAAAAAAGACTATTTGGAAGGAGATATAATCTGTAAAACCAATTTCACAAGTTCGATTAGATGAAGCAAAGTAACAGGCATCCTGCAGAGTCATATAGAGAAATGATTGGCAAGAAAAAGCAGTTGTACTCTGCACATGTAGATCTCCGGAGAAAATCGTAGTTTCAGACTAAAGGTATATACCTCATATGGGAATGTATCTGGTGGATGCTAAAACAGATGTAGGAGGGAACTGTGGCAATATTATTTCCTACTAATCTGGAAAAATGAGATACTGTTTTTCCAAACACAATTATCATAAGCTAGACAGAAAGCCCAACCCGACAAAATCACCTAAGTTCCAATTACACGGTCAAGTAATCAACTTGGGATCAAATACGAAACATAGAATATTAGGAAGAGGGTAAGTGAAAAACCATTGTTGACTACAAAATCCAAAAGACAACACCCCACCCCCAAAGAATTCCTTTTCTTTTTCTCCTTCTCGACAGTCTCAAAGTTCAAGCTACTCAGCCAAGGAAATGAAAATTATTTGTACAATTTCATGGTAATAGGAAAATGGATAGAAAGATCTTCGAACAAACTCAAATAACTGATGAGTTGGGTAACACAAAAGCACAAGCTCTTAAGTGAAAGATTGCGATGTTCACGTAAACCAATTTTGAACCCAGGTAATCATATTCAATCTCCTGTTATGCATACAAAGAGATCAAGAATTTCACATTTGGTACACATATCAGCATGACGACCAGACTTGAAAGGGGAAAAAAGCAATTATTTCAAACAACAGATAACGATGATGTTTTGTCCCATAATTCATATGTCTCCCATAGAGGTGGCATCTGTAAGAACACCTATGCATTGAAAACTAGATATAGCATTAATAAGAAGAATCTACAATGAAAGAACAATTAACGACACATTCAGGTAACAACTTCTATGCACCAACAAGATTATATTGCATTTGGCATTTCTAATTCTTTTGCCAATACCTATGTTCCATCTATTGAAATTCCTCAAAAGTGTCCTTTGCAGATATTCACTGTCCCTAAATCCTCCAAGTTGCAGTAATTCTCTGGCATAATAATGCATGTAAGACATCTTGCTGACCTGACCTGGCAGAATACATCAAAGGCAAAAAAGAGCAAGAAATTACAATTGATCTTTCAAAAAGTGAGAACCTTCCAATCCAATGAGAAACAACAATCAACCCATCAATTTAACACTCGTTACCATGTGGATAATTAAAATAGCGCTGGACCAACAAAAGCCACAGTTGACGACCAGCAAATCACCCAAACTTGATTCGACCTTATCCAGTTGAAGTGCTCTAAGTATTTATGGAGACTGTAGCAAGATGACATGAAATGAAGAACTAACCCAAAAACCAGGAGTCATTTACAGTTGCATATCATCAGTTTAGCAAGTAATTTGGTCATGTTGGATTAAAGAATGATTCAACTGCTAGAGCACATGAAAACAATACTAGGCTTGACAGCATATTATTCCGACCTTTAACGCATGACCTTCCATTACACCATGGTATTAGAATTCTCTAGCACACAAATGGATAGCACAACCCAGTGAAGGCCTACCAAAATAGCAGCTGGAGTACATGAAGGCAAAACTAAGCTGACCATACTCCGCAGTATCCAAGGAATATTAAGCTAACCAACTTTCTCACTTCAAAGCAATTACAAGAAGAGATTCTCCACAGCCTCTGCCAATTGAAGCGATGAAGCACCAACTTTGAGTCCTCTGGACCATCACCAGCCAACACTTCTCCAGATTTCCCTCCGTCATCTTCACTTGCCAGTCAGAAATCGAGCAAACTTCACAAAACCAAGTCGGAACAATTGAGTCAACCAGCCATTAGGTCACAAAAGAATGCTAGGAGCTGAACCTAAGAAGCTGGAGGTTTTTCAAACTAGAGCTGAAATGGACGCATGACCCACAGTGGTCCTTTGCTGGTCTCCATAGCTAAAGCTCCATGAGTAGCCAAAAACGCAGCACCAGTGCTAGAACAAATCGCAAGGATGCTAGCTGAAAGAGGGCCTGTGAAGGATAGAGCTTATAAAAACCAGAAGAATCATGGGATGACCACATGCAAAAAACCTTTTACCATTCCAAGGATGCATTGTCAGTGTTTGGAGAAGCTCAAGAAACAGTGAGTTCCTGATCCTTCTATGATTTCATTCGTTTTAGAAGTGCCTTGTGAAAGCTCTCTTGGATATTTCAGCATTTACATCAAGCAATGGAATAATAACTGAATCCTACCAGTGAGTAAGATGAAATCAATCCAGCAACTAACATCAACAAACTACTAATAATGCTCCAAAGTTTATGGGAACCCACTTAGTCAAACTCGATATTCTTTTTGAACTCTTTGGTACCAACTAATGGGGCTTCTAACATCATCAACCATAGAAGCTTTGATCAGATTAATATAGTGTATTTAACTCAAGATGGTTGCTTTGTGGGACATAGTATGATTCTTTTTCCTTATCATTATGTGCTATTCATGCATTAGAATTAATGCAAGACAGTTTTCAAATGGAATATAGGATACTGAAAATTTTCCTCAAGAAACTTATGGAAATGATTCCTGTGTTTTTCTTTTCAGCAAGTAAATGAACTAACAAAAGCTTATGCACAATATAAGTAATTATTTCACAGTACACCTGATTATGTCAAAAGACATTCTAGTTAATGTCTTGCTTGGCTCAATAGTTTAGGTATACGACAGATGGCTTTACCAACTCTACAAACATCAAGATGCATTCTTTGGAAGCCTTGGAGTAGGTATACCCTGGACTCAAACCAAATGAACATGGATCCATAGTCGGAAAAATTCGAATTGCAATTTTCTCAATCGATCCAAATAATTCATGATGCTTTTGCTTCTGCCTTGTTTGCTAGTTCATCACAGCCACACCACTAGGAGAAGAGCTTGTGCTTGCATTTGGCATTTCTAGATTGAGACGATTATCTAAATCTACAAATGAAGACAGTTCTGTGAGACAAAATGCATGAAACTCAATGATTGGACAAATTTTATCACAAGTCAGTAGCATATGCAGAGTAAGGGATGCCCTATCAACATATTCCTTTTGCATGGAAATTCACTCTTAAGTGTACCTTAGAAATATGCAGTCATGAAATGCATGATGAGCGTAGAGCAAACTAAAACCTCACATTAGAAGGATCACCATATAGGGTCCTTCATCGAGCATTTTCTTCAACCTATACAATGACCTTTGGCATGCTATCAAAAACCTGTACACGTCAGTTTTTCAGTACTTCCAGCATTCCAAAATCAATCAAATGTCAAGAATCTCTATTTTTCTGCATAGGATGAAGGATCTTACTTGAAAACTAATGTCAAATGATGCGCTTTGAAAGCCTTTTCATCTATTTTCGCTACTGGCATAACAAGCAGAACCATTTTGTCAAAGCACATATTAACTTCCATGAACATCTCCCTTGGATTCCTTAAGTTCAAGTAAGAAAACAATGGCGACACTATCAACCAGGAAATAATAATGACAAGATCATAAATCTTGAAAGATATTGCAAGCAGGAAATACAAATGAAAATTGGGCAGTAGATTTCAAAAAAGCATAGGTTGATTACCTGCTTTATATACCTTCAATAGAAAATGTGGATCCTTCCGGTCTATTCCTCATCCGAGTCATCCGTATAGTATGGACATGGTACGTAATTTGTGCCACTTGTAATCTGATGATATCGATAAATCTGCGTTCCAGATAATTTCGGAATTGTTTTGAGCGACTTGCATCCAATGATATTCAGTTTTTCCAAAAACTCCAACCTATCGAGGCCCTGAATTTCAACCAAGTTTTTGCAGTCTCTAGCTTCTAATCTCTTTAGACTCCCGGACTTTGGAAGGAGTAGCCTTTCAATTGAAGTGCACCAAGAGATTTCTAGTATTTCCAAGGACTCCAACCTATCGAGGCCATGAATTTCAGCTAATTTTTCGCACCAACCAACATTTACTGTCTTCATACTTCCGGATTTTGGAAGGTCTAGCCTTCCAATCGAAGTGCACCTAGAGATATCTAGACTTTCCAAATACTCCAAACTATCGAGCCCTTGAATTTCGGCTAAGTTTTTGCAATCCGGAGCCACTAATTTCTTCAGCATCCCGAATTTTGGAAGGTCCAACCGTTTGATTGAATTTCGGGATTTGATAGTCAAGCTTTCCAAATACATCAATTTGTCAAGACCTCGAACTTCAAGTAGCTTTGGACTATTGCAGACATCTAATGTCCTTAGATGGACAAACTGTGAAACGTCCAGCATTTTGATAGATTCACAGACAGAGACGTCCAAGACTTCCAACTTGAAGGGCGTGTTTAGGGATTGTGGTGATTCCGATTCTTCAATGTCCGTCGGTTGGGAGCATTTTGAACTCTTTAATTGCGTTGATGGAAGCTCCTGGATGCACTGGAGATTATCGCAACCGAGAACTTCTAGTTCCTTGAGATGGGCTAGGTGGGAAAGCGAAGGCAATTTGCGACTTTGACAAGTGACACCCAAATCTGTTAAGCCGGAAGGAAGCTCCGGCAGCGATTGGAGCTTGTCGCAGTATCTAAAATGAAGGCGTCGTAGGGAAGAAAGATTAGCCATGCTTTCTACTAGTATCCCTTTCAGATTCATGCACCAGTCAGTACGTAACTCTCGGAGCTTTCTCAGACTCCCAATACCATTGGGTAATTCTTCTATACCACTGTGAGAAATATCTAGAATCTCTAGATTCTCCAAAGACCCTATGCTATTTGGTAATGCAGAAAGGGATCGAGTACCGGATAGATCGAGTTGTCGCAATGATTTTAATTTACCTATTTCTGCTGGAAGCGCCCCAAGGCAGAAACGAGGAACGGGGCGTTCGGCGCCTGCGTCGGCGCCTCCCGCGAGATGAAGCACGTAGGACGAGCACAGCTCCAAGCGAAGGAGGCCCTCCATGTCTTCAATGGAAGCGTCGATTCGCTTCAGTCTTGTACAACAGCTGAGGATGAGAACCTCTAACTTCTCAAAAGCTGAGAGGAAGTCCGTATTTTCCAAGCGTCGACAATACGAAAGGTCTAGATATTTAAGCTTCTTTGCCATCTACGAAAAAAAAAAAAAAACAATAATGAATGTCGATGGGTGAGTGTAGTCATTATGGTTCAAAAGAAAGCATAAAAGAGAGGAAAAAAAAAGAGTTTAATTTTTACCTTAAAAAAACTCCATCCTCCCCATTTCTCATTTATATTACTTCCTTGCAATTCGAGTACAGCTAATTCCTTTACATCAAAATTGTTTACTTCAAAACTTGCAGGACATATTTGCCATTGAAGCCATTTTAACCCCTTCATTAGGTCCTTAAAATCTCCACTCAGATGTGCATTTATCATGTGAAGATATCTTAGATTCGTCAAATTCTTAAATTGTTTTTCTGTGTAAATGTCACCATCCTCTTTTAGATAAAGTAATTTGTGGAAGCCTCTTGTGCCGCCTTCATTCAGATTAATCGCCTCAATCTTGTCCGTTCCCTATAAGCAAGAATCAATGTTCATTAGTACTATATCCAACTAAAGTCATCGAATATCATTTGTTCATAATGCTATCGATGTGTATTAATGTGTTCAAGAGACCAGCAATGTGAAGACATGATTTTCTTTTTATGCCAATAAACTACAATTATAAAGGCTCACAAAGTGAAGGATGTCGACTTCCATTTCGAAATTTGGCCATATGCATCCGGATCTTAAAAATAATTATGATGTAATGGCTCGTATAGAGTAAAAACTTCAACACTCATAATCTTTTTCTTTCTGGTACTATTAACTTCATTACCATACTAGCTGAGACATGCGTGCATGTGTGGAATTTAATCGAATTGCAATGTGCAAAATCATTAGTTTATTTGATCAATTTTAACAGAAATATATATTTTTTCTCTCTGTATATTTCATATCAATTTTGCGTAAGTTACTCAACTGTGCTACTTACACGATTAGGTGAAAGAAATGACATATTCTCTTGTTTTTCATTGAAGTAATAACTAATTGCAAGAAACTGAATATTGTGATAATAGTTATATTAATATATTATGTACTTATTATTTTACTAGTAGTAACTTGAAATATTCTTAATTAATTATTTTCTAATCATAAATAAATTATTAGTTATATTAATAATCTCTAAAACTTATTATTTCATCATAGATTTTAGTTGAACTATATATTACAATTTGATATAATCATAATCATAAATAAATGAGTTACTCAAGAATAATAAATATAAACATACCGTAATTATTTTGATATATATTAAAAAAATTAACTGTGGAAATTGCAAAGCATTTTTTGAAACGTGAAAATTGAAGCTACTCCTTGGCTACAAGCCTACATGGAATAGCGTTTCCTTAGCCTTCCAGGAGTTGCACAAAATAAAGGAATAATTGCTTCCTCGGAATAGATTGGAAATAAAATATTTATTTCTGAGAACCAAATGTGCGGTATGCTTTCACAACCAAAAAACAAAAAAATCAGTTATGCATAAGAAGTCAATAAGTAATACAGAAAACTCGTGGATTTCCACATGTCAGTTGTTCCGAACCACAAATTTTGTTATTGTAATTCCCAATGTTGTGCAAGATTTCATGGATACTCATAGATGAACGACATAATAATTTGGGAAGGAATTAGACCTCAACACCTAAAAGGAATCCAAGAGAAGAGTAATATAATATATATATTAAAAAAAAAAAAAAAAACGCACACACACACACACACAACAACAATAATAATAAAAGGAAGAAATCTTCAACAGAAGTAATCTACTCACATCAGTCATTTCCCCCATGAACTTCCCTCTCAAAATATCAAGATACCCTATCCTTTGTACCGGCCAAATCTAAAAGATAAGCCCAACCATTTGTACTGGCAACAAAAGTAACAAAACCTTTCAGACGTCTATAAAGCCCAACCTTCCCAACTATTTAATCATAGAACAAAACTTACACCTATTATAAATTTCATTCATTCTCATCGTTAAATCGCCATGGGTACCCGACATTGCTCCCTGTGCTAACGTATACAGTGAGCGATGTCAACCCACACCAATAAAAATGAGTTGTTTTATTTTATAATCTTGTTAACAAACTTTGTTTATAATCTTTCTTATAACATTGTTGGCTTTTTGTAAAGAAAGAAGTCATTTGTGGTCATGGTTAACATGGTTCATTGGGCATGTTCGCTCAATGAGCTATGTAGGATGACGCGGGGCAATATTAAGTGAGAATAGGCAGAATCGATGGCCAGTGAGTAAAAGGATGAGTTTGAAAGGTAATGTTTTTTTCAATTCATATGCAAAAGGATGGGCTTCCTTTTATGATGGTACCATGGATGAAGAAAGAATTGGAGTCGTGCAAAATTACTGAAATAATTATATAAACATGTACCTTTTTAGTTGTAATATTTAGCAATACCATTTTATTTGTATATAAAATATACATCATATTCATTTTCTTTTGGTTAGTTTAGTTTATTTAATCATGTAGTACGAAAGACATAATAAATAGACATTAGTTTTGAATTTGTTAAAATATTGAATTGGCTCTTGAGATTATACATCGGTCCCACGTTGAGATTGCAAATAAGTGCTAGTCCTTTTAGCAACAAATTGAGTCAAACCAAATGATGGATTAAAAGTAGGAGCGTCAAAATTATGATTAATTTCACAAATTAAAATACACTCACATACTTAATTATAAAAAATAGAAGTTTAGAGTATTTATTTTTGGACTTTTTATGTAGAAAAAGTAAAACATTTCTCTTTTTAATGGTCATTGCATACGCTTGATGTTATTTATACACATATATACTCACTCATCTATATTATATATAAAAGGAATTTATGTTCCTATCTTATTTGGCAAGTTTTAAATCAGTCCTTATACTATGAGTATTGGTAAATGGGATTCCTAACGTAATATCACATAAAATGAGTATCCCTTCCATTCTCCATTCTGCAATAGTGACTAAAATTTCATGAGAAACGTGGGCATCGTTAGTCCTATTGTATTAATTTTAATATCTAGATATTATAATTCTTTGACTTATATATCCTGAGTACTTATGGTTTACAGTAGCATAGTCAAGTTATTTATTGCATATGTTGAAGACATAAATGAAGCAATCATAGAAATTCAAGATCTTTCCAATATAGAATACCCCTGTTAAGTATCTAAAAGATTTGAAAATATCTCATCCTTGGAGATAATTTCGTAATATGCACTTTAAGTAAAATCTCAGATAACACTACAATACTTACTAAGAGAAAGCAACCTCCCTACTTTCTAATCTCTTCAATGAAACATTGGAGAACAATAATAGTAGAAGGTTCTCTGTTCACCAGAGCAAGCAGAGAGTAGAGGACTAACATTACTCTAACAGTAGAACATGGACTGAGTGAGCAAAAGAAATGAAACGGTTACCTTATTGTCCTTTAGCACTTTCAGAGCTTCCTTGGAGTCCCATAACCTGCTACGGTATTGAGGCTGCCGTTGGTTTTCCTTGCGAACTATTTCCCTACCAAGATCTCTCAATTGGTCGTGCATTCTGAGTTTATGATCATTTCCAACTTTTATTAATGACATGAATTTCAATGCTTCAATTCCTTCCCCTGGGAAAAAGTCATAGGCCTCCCACATGTAGGATGCGATTCTCTTGTCGGTGCCAATGAAAAAGCAAGCTATATCCAAAAATATTTGTTTTTGTTCATCATCTAAGGCTTCGTAGCTTATTCTTAACCTTTCTTGCACTTCCATATGAGGGATCTTTTTTAACTTATTTATCGTATCTCTCCATTGTGTTTGCTCTTTTCCACACAATAACGAACCAAAAACCTCAACGGATAAGGAAGCCCTCCAGCAATGGATACAACTTCATGAGTGAGGTCATTAAATTCCCTCGGAGGAGAGTCCCTTCGGAACGCATGTTTGCTAAATAGAATCAAAGATTGATCCTTGTCCATTTCCTTATGGTCATAAGGATAGTCCACCCCAACTTCTTCAAGAATCCTCTTGTTTCTGGTGGTAATAATGATCCTACTTCCCAAAGCAAACCAATCACGATTACCAACCAAACACTTCAATTGAACGACATTGTCCACGTCATCAAGAAGAACGAGGACCTTTTTACCTTTAAAATTGGTGGATATGAGTTTAGTCCCTTCATCCTCATTATGAGTTTCATTTTTTAGCTTCAATATATCATAGATTAACTGATTCTGTAAGTAATGTCTACCATTACGCTTCCACGATTCCCTTATATCAGTAATGAAGCTACGATGCTCAAATTCATTGGAGAACTTGTTGTAGATGGCTTTAGCAAGGGTAGTCTTGCCGATGCCTCCCATTCCGTGGATGCCAACAAATAGGGTGTCATCAGATTTATTACACACAAACTCCATAACCTTCTTCACATGATCATCAATTCCGACCAAATTCTCAGAAATGACCAGCTCAAACTTTTTCTTCAATTCATTCAACACTTTTCGGACAATCGACTTCACCAACTTTCCTTCATACCTGTCAAACGTGACAAAAGTTGAAATATGTGGCAACAATAATATTATATTGTTTTATTTATAGAGGACACAATAAATTTGGGGATAGATTGAAAAGCTTTAAAAGCCGTTGCTGTCATACCTCCATATGTTATCATATATGCTAAGTCTAAAGTGGGAAATGATGGTGGTTGCTTCACATGGCGTGCCCCATTCCACTGTTACTCACATAATTTATCAAGCTAGGAAAATCTTGAGGATATCACTTATAAATTTTAAATATGGTATATATTTTTGGATTTGAACCGAATTTTAAACTGGTTATCTATTAAAGATACTAGGGATGATGTGAACATGACTTTGAAGATTCTCTAGAGCATTTGAATAAGCAAAAATCCAATAAGCCAGCCCAAGATGAGAGTTAACCATCAATCAATAAACAAGTCATAACTTTTGATGCAAGATGATTTCAAGTCTCGTAAAACCAATCCGAAAAGTTGTTCAGATTGTGATATTGTGAACTACTTGAATGCAATTGAAGTGATTCTTCTTGTTTGTGCAATTCTACGGGCTTGTAAGTTTCTACGAGTGTTGTGAATCTAGTATCATTCTAGATTGGTGCACTTATCAGTATTCATTGCCTCTAAGGATGATAATAGGTTGTACTTTATTTTCTTTTTGAGTATCTATGTTCGATGATTTGATCTAATATTGAGTTTATAGGGAAGTAGAAGAATACTTTTTACCCAATATAAGAATATCGCTTCAATAGGTGCATGTGCATGAGATAGAAATTACTTGTTGAAGATAGGAAATGCTTTGAAAATTATTTAAACAGACATATAATAAAAATAATCATTTTTTTATCATCATCTTATATAACCAATGAAACATTTCTTTTCTAAAAAAAAAATTAATAGCAACAAATCAACGATATCAATGATTTAATAAATGTGACTTGGGAAGATAAGAATTATGGCAAAGCTTGGACGCTACGATGTTATGAGCTTTAAATAAAAATTCACCAATAGGTTGTACCATTAATCTCAAGTAAATATGTAGTTAGAAAAGTTTGTAACAAAGATTAACGTGATGTACACTATAAACATGAAAAAAAAATGGCACAATATTACAAAATCTTTGGATATAAGAGCCAAAATCCATTCAAAAAATCTTATTATTGAATGGGATCATAACAACAAAGTTTATAATTAGATTGGTCAATATCATTAAAGCAAAAAACTAAAAAAAAGAATAACTTATAGAATTCATGCATCACGGGATCTTACTACCAGCAACATCTCACAATATCAATATCCATATATAAAGAACGTAAATGAAGCACGTGAGAATCAAAACAATCAGTAAATGCACATACATATCAAAAGAAAGCAGAGAATGTTTTGGTGAGAAATTTTACCCATCGGCTTCATATCCTTTCAAGGTGCTGACTTCATCAAGTGCTTTCTTCCATTTCTCCAAAGTTGTTGGGTCGAAGGAAGACCTCTCACGCAAACGACTCTCACGCTTATGAAATGCCTCTCCAAACCTCCCGATTTGATATCGCACTTCAGCTGGTTTCACTTTGTAGAATATAGGCAACACTATTTGCCCATTATTATTCTTGCACTCCATTATTTGAACTAGCTCATCCAGACACCAACTGCTTGCACCATAATTCTTGGAGAAAATGGGGATTAGGATCTTACTATTCGTGATGGCTGCCATAAGCTCTGGTTTGATGTCCTTGCCTTGGTAGAGCTCGTCATCGTCTCTAAAAGCATTAATTCCGACATCAAGGAGCCCATTGTAGAGGTGATCAGTGAAGCCATGTCGAGTATCTGGGCCTCTGAAGCTTAAGAATACCTCATAACAGTTTCCAGCCAACACCGTCGAAGAACTAGATGCATTATTGTTAGTTTCTGTCGGAGACGAACTAGATCCAATGAAATTAGTTTCTGTCAGCACAGTCATCGAACCAGATGCACCAGTATCAACATCCTCTGCATTTCTACTCGCATTAATTTTCCTCTTCTTAATGGGACGACGCATTTCGGCCTCTGACTCTGCCATGTACTTCAGCTTTCAAGCCCTAATGGAGAAAAAAAACCAGAATGCCCCTCAGAAAACAGGAAATGCCTTCTTGCCTCTTCTATTGTGGTCTGTTAAATTTCAATACACATGAAGCGGTGGATTTGTTCGGAAGATGAGAAGTGTAGAGAGACTTATGACAAGACTGAGGCATGGGTTTGTGGAAGAAGATGAAAAGGGTTTTGGGTTTGGGGGGGGAAGAGGGATGGAGATTCGTCTGGTTCAATATTTTCCGAACGAGGGCTCGGAACAGATGAAAATATCAAAGCGTCAGGACAGTGAAGAGTCCCCTGCTTAGTCCACTGCTTGCACCATTGAACTGTCCTTTTCTTTTGTTCATATATTTTCCATAAGAGAAGGTATTTTTGTTAATTATATTTCCACTCTTGGTCCCACTTTGGGATTTTTTTTTTTTAACGTAATCCCATATGGAATTTACCCTTCTTACTTTGAGCCTTGTAAATATTATACTATCAAACTGATAAACTTCATTTTAATAATGAAATATTGTATTATAACAATCACTTACTCTAAAAAACTTATGTTCTTTATGTGTGTCGATGATCATAAATATTATCAAATTTGCTATATACATTTATTTTGTACCTGAGCGTAATGAGAAGAATGTCTTTTTGGCTCTCGTTCTATCTTAATTTTCCCTTCTTCTTCTTCTTTTTTCTGTCAAACCTCAATTTCTTCTTCAAATCTCATAAATAAATTTAAATACCTTTTTACTTTTGCTTTTCTTTATCATATATTTATTTATTTATTGGTTTGATTTATCTAATCCAACTGGTTGGCATGCACCAATAATTCAACATTGCCTTCATGTGGTGAAAGTTTCAATGCACAGGAAAATCCAAGGCAATCCTACCTAGGAAGAAGAGAACATGTGAACAAGTTTGGATGCATAGCAATGAAAAAAAATAAAACCAAAAATAAAAGAGAATTGCCATTATGATATTGCAAATTAGGAGTGCACAATTTCAAGTCCAGTCCACCCAGAATTTGAGAATTAGATCAGAAAGAGCGATTCCTGATTTTTGGAACCGGACCGCAACCGGTCCAATCCAATAAAATGCGTCACCAAAAACGAAACCTCACACCTAGCCCTAGATATGGGAAGAAGAGAAAATAGATGGGACCTACTACATAAATCTTATTTCTTTTTGTTAAAAATAATACTTCTGGCGTGAATGCAAGCCTCACAAGCAGAACCTATTTCCCTTCATCCTAGAGCATTAACTAACTAGGAAAGACGCGTGTAGGTATTTTTATCGCATTGGATAACAGTTTTACATCATCTCATTCATTGACATCATAAGATTAGTAAGGGCATAGTGAATTTTTTTTAGGATTGAATCCAAAGTTGAAGATTTCTTTTTAGATAAAAAAATTTTGGGGTAGAATTAAAATTGGATTTAAAATTTGAGAGTAAGGACACTAGGTCTTATATAAAAAGAGGTAAGAGAAAATTGAGGAGTTTCACCTGTTTCAATCATCCAAGGGCATATTTGTAATTAGATAGCATTTAATTTTCTTTCCATCCTTTTGCCCCGTGGCTGGGTCCCACCGGTCCTTGCTTAACTTAAGACTGCCCTCATCTTTACCAAGTTTTTTTGTCCATTTCTTATTTTAAATGAGTGGCTGAGTCTATCACTCTTTTCTCTATATAATTATCAAATTAAAAATTAATTTTTTTAGATATCAACTTATTGATTTCATTTAGTCAAATTTATTAATTTATTAATTTCTTAATTAATCCAAAGCCAAATTAATAAATCAATATTTACAATTTTAATGGGCAAATACTTTTTTTTTGTTTAGTTTCGCGATTGCTTTAATATTTTGCCCTTCTTCTTGACTTGGTCAAAAAGTGGGCTTTGAGAAAAAGGGAAAAGAAGAGATATAAAAAGGAAAAGAGAGCACGCACCAACGACAGAAACGAAAAGAAAGGGAAAAGACAGAGAGAGAGAAAGAGAGAGAATTGTTGGGGCACGCGCGAGGACTTTTCATTCTTTTCATTTCTCCTCCTCCACGAGAACCTGCCTCCTCTGTCCTTTTTCTTTCTTTACTTTTGTCAACCACTTCCCAGTTTGTCTTTATTGAAGTTCTCTCTTTTGCCGGCCATAGCCTGTTCTCTGTATTTCTCTTTCTTTTTTTCTTTTTTTTTTTTTACTTTTGGAAAAAGTATTTCTCTTTCTTAGCCGTGAAGAAAAATCCCCGTCCCACCCCGAAAATCCGCTGCTATATATATATATTTTTTTTCTGCCCAGATTTTCTCCTCTTCTTTGGCCGTAAATTCCGGTCCGACTGCCGAGATTTCTCTCATGTCGAGATTCCTCGTCCTTGAGGTTCTTGCCTTTGAAACTAAATATAAAGTTTGAAATTTTTTAAGACGAAAAAATTAGGGACCGATTTAGCATTGAGTCTAAAATTAAGGGTTTTATGAGATAAAAAAAAGTTTGGAATAAAATTAAGATGGAACCTAAAATTTGAGGGTTTTAAAGAGATAAAGGGAAAAGGGAGAGCATGCACCAAAAGAGAAACGAAAAGAAAGGGAAAAGAAGAAAAAACTGAGATGAAAAGAGAGTGGGTTTTGCATGTAGATCTCCCCGTAGATTTACTTCCATTCGCAGTGCCCGGTAAAAGTTTAAGCTATTTGATCGTCTAATTGGGATAATTTTCGAAATTAGAGTACAAATTCAAAAATTATATGAAATTTATATTGCGAAATTCGATTTTGAATTTGTTAAACCGTGAAAGTAAGGTGTTGTGAACCTATGACATTAAACCGGAGTTGATTGAAGTAACATTTTAATAGAAAAAGTCCTGTAAAATTTTGATACCCATATAACAATGGATTTGTTGGGAAGATGTAAAGTGGAGAGAGACTTGGGATGAGTCTTCCTTAAACCTAGGCCACTACTTGCACAGTTGAACTTTCCGTTTCCTTCCCTTTTGTGTTGAGTTATCCTCGATGAGAAATGGTATTTTTATTGAATATTTTTAAGCTCTTGATCCCATTTAGAAATTTAATTCCTCACACTTTAAGCATGTGAAATATTATATTGTTGAACTGATAAATTTCATTTCAAAGGTTAACACGTGTCAAATATCATAAAAAATTATCAACATGCTATATATTTATTTTGTATCTAAGCACAATGAGAATAATTTCCTTTTCGCTCTAGTTTTGCCTTAATTTCTTCGTCAAATCTCATAAATTAATCAAAATGCCATTTTAGTTTTGCTCTTACTTTATTATGTATATATATTTCTTTATTGGTTTGATTTATCTAATTAATCAGTTGGCTGGCGCCAATAATTCAAACTTGTACGAATTAGTAATTCGTTGACCCAGACCACCGACCATGCATTTATAGTCATTGCCTTCATGTGGGGGGAAATTTTAGTGGACAGGAGAATCCAAGGCGATCCTCCTTAAAATAACATGTGAGCAAGTTTCGATGCAAAAGCAATGAATTTACTCCTACGAATTAGAGAAATTGGATAGGGAAGATTTCTCTAATGCTCTTTTGATACAATTCTTTTTATTTTTAAAAATATCTTTGCAGGCTCTAAATTCGTTTTAACCTAAACCACTATCATACAATGAAATGATTACACGAATGCTCATTCATTATTAAATAATCATATAAATTGCACTAAAGAAATAAACGCGCAAAGCAATCAATTATTTTATTTTTTTGGGTATTTTCCAAGACAAGTAATCTTCAAATAAGCATTATATCTAAACCACTCAAGGTATTTATCAAATGAAGAAATAAAATAATTGAAAAAATAATCTATTATCTTACAAATTAGATTAACAATTATTTTAACCCTAAACATTACAATACATAAGAAAGTTCAAAATAATTAAAAATTTAATCTGAAGCCTTATGAATTAAATTAATAATTATAATGATTTAAGAGTCAAAATACTATCAAAGTGCCAAAAAGATTAATATAATTAAAAAAAGATGATTTTTGGGTAACAATACCCCACGGATAATGCCTAAAATATTCATATAATCAACATTCCCAATGTTCCAATTTAAGCCATAATGACGAAACTTGATTTAAGAAAATTACCTTGATTGGATTTTTATTTTTCTAAACGGACTGGCGCCTGGATTCGCAAATTTACGTTGGGGTTGGGCTGTGGCGGGCAGAGCAGCAGCAGGCCGGTGTCGGGTCGATGAACTCAAGACGACGGGGCTTGCAGCGGACTCACCGGCACGGTAGGAGCAGCAAGTGTGCCGCGATGAAGGGACGCGACTTGGCTCGGTCTGGACAACGAGATCAGCAGCTCGTCGTCTCAATCCAAGGAGTGGCAACTGGATCGGTAGAGATCAGCAAAGGTACAGAGACTCGGGGCAGCAGCAACGTCGTCACCGGGACAGGGAAAGCAGCCGAGTTGGTCGCAGCTCGCTTGCTGCCCAGGGAGAGGAGCGACGGCTTTATGGTGCAGCGACGAGCGAGCGGAGACGTTGCGACGGGCGGATCGGAGACGTGGGTTGCTGCAGGAGGACCAGCAGCAGGTCGAACAGAGGCGCGACTCGTCGTGAGCCCGGGAGTGGCGGTAGGTCGTCGGCGTCGGGCGGAGACGCGGGTTGCTGCGACGGGCGCTGCAGGTTGCTGGCGTCGACGGGAGGGAAAAGGCGCGGCAGCGGGCGGCCAGAGGCGCGGGCGTCGGGCGCTGCAGGTCGCGGTGGTGCTCGCGGGCGTTCGGAGCTCCGGTGGCAACGGGCAGCTGCAGAGGTGGAGTTGCAGGTCGCCGGAAGGAGGGAGTCGGCGGCGGGTTGCTGCAGCGTCGGCGTTCGCAGATCGCCGGAAGGAGGAAGTCAGCGGCAGCAGGCGTCGGTGACGGGCAGGGAGCGGCGACAGAGGCTCGGAGCTCTGGCGATGGGCGGAGGGGCGGCAGCAGGCGGGCGGAGGGCGGCAATGGTCGTCGGCGAAGTCTCTAAAGAAGATGACCTCCTTTAATTTTTTTTCTCTTGCTGCCCTGTCCTTTCTTTTCTTCTGAAGCTTGTCAGAAGAAAAGAAAGTGACTAATTTTTTTGGCTTCTTCCCCACTTTAGTGAACGAGAGAGAGATTTCTTCCTTTTTTTTTTTTTTTTTGGCGAATTGTCTCCTCTCACGCTTTCCTCTCTTTTCACGAATTGTACCAACTTCATCCGTGCGGATCAACCCCTTTTATATGCAACGAAATAGGGTCATGGAAGAAGCAAAATTTCTTTCTTTTTTTCGATCGCATTTTGCACGGCCAAGACGCAATCTCCACGATTTTATTTTATTTCCTTTCCATGCCCATCGACGATTGCAAGATTTGGTATCAAAGATTAACACCAAATATATATCCCACCTGAAATATTCTCTCAAAATCTTTCAATTTTCTACGAAATATATCTCTCGGTGTGTATATCGTTTGAATATGTGAAAGATTTACTGAATATATCAAATCGCAATTCCTTATCAGAAAATAATCATGCGTCTAAAATTATGTGCTATGCAATTATTATTATTTTCTTTTTTTTATGGCTTAAAAATTAATCTCTAATTTTTTTATAAATAAATAGTTGGATCGCCAAAATTTAGGTGTCAATAAATAAGAATTAGTATGAAGGTAAATAGTTATCTAACCCTTACTCCATGTCTTTTAAGGTGGAGATCACTTTGAACACACCAATGTCCCATGTATTTTGTCTTTCCTTTTGTCTAATTTCTTTTTCAAGTAGACTATTCAACTCCGTGACAACTCTTTCTAGTTCCTTTGCACAATTCTTTCTTCTCCAAATCCTTGATCTTTCCCTTGTTGTCGCTGCTTGCCTCATGTGCTTGTGACATGGATTCATAGAAGAAAATGAAAACATATAAAGCGTCGGGATTATGAAGAAGGCACACTGAGTCCACCACCTGCACCGTCGAACTTTCCTCTTTCTTTTGTTAATTTATTTTTCATAAGAAAAATGTGTTTTTTGTTGAATATATTTAAGCTCTTAAGTACACTAAGAAATTTATCCCTCTTACTTTGACCTAATATATATTATATAGTCAAACCGATGAACTTCATTTTAGTATTGAAATGTTGTATTATTAACGATAACTTATTATCAACATGCATAAATGTGTGTGTGTGTGTGTGTGTGTGTGTATTCATTCAGTACCGTAACACAATGAGAAAATTTTATTTTTTTGCTCTGGTTTTAATTTCCCCCTCAAATTTCAAAAATAAGTAAAAATGCCTTTTTGCTTTATTTTATATATATATATGTATAATAGGTTTGATTTATCTAAGCCAAAGTATGCGCCAATAATTCAAACTTGCTGAACTAGATATAAAATAGTAATTCATTGACAGGACCACTAAACATGCATTTATGGTCGTCGCCTTCAACTGATTGGAAAAGTGAACTTTAAGGAAACGTAGATATTACAAAACGAGATTAAACAAATTTTCGGTGAAATTGCAACCTTTTGCTCATTCATTGATAGGACCACTAAACATGCATTTATGGTCGTCGCCTTCAATCGGTGGAAGTTTCATTGCACAGGAAAAATGAACTTTAAGGAAAAGTGGATATTACAAAACTAGATTAAACGAACTTTCGGTGAAATCGCAACCTTTTGCTCTCTGTCGATTCCTCACATGTGCCCAAGCAATTGCTCTCTCTCTCTTCATTTTTTCCTTTTCACCTTCTTTGTTCTTCTTTTCTTTCTTTTTTTTTGCGGACCACTTTCTCAGATTTTTTTAATTTTTATAAAAGCTCTCTCTTTTGCTGACCATAACCCTCTCTCTGTATCTCTCTTTCTTCCCCGTGAAGAAAAGCTTAGTCCTTTTCTTTTTTGAGCTCTCTTTGGCAATGATTGCATGCGGAAAAATCGCCCACCCCAATGGGGTGAGGATCGTCTGCTTTTTTTAAGCCTAGATTTCCTTTTCTTCTCTGGCCATGAATTTCGGTCCCTTGCCCTTGTTAAGATGGAAACTGCTCTCTCGACCTCGTCCTCAAAGTACTTGTCGTCATTCGAGGTTCATTGGATATAAGGTTTGGAAATTCTTTTTAGACCGAAAAATTAGGAGCTAACATAGCATTGGACTTAAAGTTGAGGATTTTTTACACAAAAAAAAAAAAGAAAAAAAGTTAGAGATAAAATTAAAACCAAACCTAAAATTTGTGGATCTTCAAGTTATTAGGAGCATATAAAAAGAGGTAAGCGAAAGTCGAGGAGTTTCATCGGTTTTTAGAATCTTGTAGGGGGATGCATGATAAACTGTAATTTTTGTTCCAAAAACAATTTTTCTATTACAGATTTATTTCTGAAATAGAAATCCGTTTGATAAAACTATTCCATTTTTCTATTTTTGAAATAGATTCTTATTCCAGAAATAGGTTTGGAATAGAAATCAGAAGTAGAAATTTTCTACTTCTCTATTTTTTTTTTTTTGTTACCCAGGGAACTCATACAGCCGATAGCCGGCGAGTAAACCCTAGAGCGACGCTAGCGGAGAACCAACTACCCCAATGTCGCGCTTAAAACTCCGTGCGTCCAACAAGATTTGAACTCCTTACCTCCTCTCAAAGGATCAGCAGAGCCTTATCCAACTGGGCCACCTCAAGCGGTGGTTTCTACTTCTCTATTTCTGAAATAGAAATGAGAAATAAAAAATTTTCTCATCGTTCGTCAACCGATCCTTGATCTGTCGCTGTTGACCACCGTTCGTCGGTTGCCCGCTGCTGTCGATCGCCGGCTGCCACCGCCGCCACCACCGTCAGCCGCTGCCCGTCGTCGGTCCACCACTGTCCAAAAAGAAAATTTTTTGTGTCATTATCAAACGAATTTCTATTTTTATTTTTCTTAAAAACTCTTTTAGAAATAGAAATAGAAAAATCTATTTCTCTTCCATAACTTATTTCTAAAACATAATTGTTATCATTCATCCCCTAATTAGACGCTTGTGATAATTTTCTTTCTCCACCTCTATCGATGGCTAGGTCCCACTAGTTCTTGCTTTTCGTCCATTTCTTATTTCGAATGGATGGCTGAGCCTCCCACTCCTCTCGCTAGTCAATTGTAAAGTTACTGATTAATTATTTAATCAAATTCATTGATTTCACAAATTTTTTATCAACCCAAAGCCAAATTGACTAATCAAAATTTTCAATTTTTTTTTCCGGCCAATGTTTTTGCTTGGTTTCGTTTAGCCATTGTAATCTTCCTTAAACACTATAAATTGTTGTATTGTTAATTCAAACATTTATATTGTTGAATGGAGCTGAAACGTTCGGCCTTAGCTCATTTTAGATTAAAAAAAAACTTTATACAATACTTAAACATAAATGCATGTGGCACCTCTTAAGTAACGAGGGGTAGCTATGTTAATGAAAATGTTAAATAAGTTTTACTTACCACCCAAAAGCATATTATCCTTATTCAAAAATAATCTATTACTCTTAGACAACGATATGTAGCTATCTTTTATAAATGTGTTATATAGATTTTACTTACCACTCAAAATATATCTAAGCATATTAATATTGTTATTCAACTTGGTTGATGCAAGATGTGAAGTAATTTGCATGTTTAATATTGAGTCCATCCATTTACATACCATTTAATGCTTTTTTTATGTAGTTACTCGATAAAACAAAGCTCTTCATGAAGAAATCATAGTTTTTGTATAGTCTTTTGATCTCTCTTGTACATACTATATATAAAGATATTACAAGAGCCCTAAATTAGGGATAATTGAGGATGCTTAATACGGGAACAATATCAACAATATCTTAAATTAGATACAAGAGATAAGATTGCTGACTATGAACGTTATCACCCTCTCGCAAGCGAAGCATTGTCAACAATGTGAAGCTTGGACCGTAAAAGATGAACCCATGTTGATGATAGTCCTTTGGTGAAGATGTTTGCGATTTGATCACAAGTGTTGATGTAACGGATGTCAAGTAATTGGCGACCCACCAATTCACAAACATAATGATAATCTATTTCGATGTGTTTAGTGCGACTATGAAAAACTGGATTCCGAGTTAGAGCAATGGTAGAGATATTGTCGCACCACAATATGGGAGTGCGTGAGAGTGAGATTCGTAATTCTCAGAGAAGAGAGAGGAGCCATTGAATTTCAGTAGCTCTGATACCATGAAGAAATCGTAGTTTTGTATATTGTCTTTTGATCTCTCTTGTACAGATTATATATAAAGATATTACAAAAGCTCTAAATTAGGGATGATTGAGGATGCTTAAGGCAAGCATAGAAAATATGAGAATAATATCAATAATATCTTAAATTAGATACAAGAGATAAAATTGCTAACTAGGAACGTTATCACTTCAGACATTGAATCCACTCCAACTGAAAGATTTGCACCAAGAATTGAGTGAATGTAAAATCCAATGCATTAAATACTTCATTTAACAATAAAAGAAGCTTATTCTAATATCCGCTTGTGACAATGCAAGCTAAAAGAATTATCAATGCTATTTATATACCAACAATTTAAACTAAAAGGTCACTACTTGAAATTGTGGAGTGTGAAAGAAACAAAAAAAAAAAAAAAACAAATGAGTGCTCGTGCATTTCATGATCACTTTTTTTTTTTTTTCAAGTGCTAAATTATCACTTTAAATTCAAGACCTCAATTGCATTGTTCTCTAAAGCTAAGCAACTCTAGCTCATCTCTTATCTCCACTGCAAAGGATAGTGCAACATTGTTTCAAAGAATTTAAGAGCTCTACATATGAATCTTGACCATTGTCAGTTAAACCAACATCTCCGGATACTAGTCCAAACATGCGAGGAACTCTTGGACGTCAAGTTATTGACTTCATTAAGTCAATTTTTTTTTTTTGTTTCACAATTTCTTAATTAACCCAAAACTATTTTTTTTTTGTCATAAACCCAAAGCCAAATTAATAAATCAAAATTTACAATTTTTCTCGGCAAATGTTTTTTCTTGGTTAGTTCAGCGATTGCTCTAATATTTTGCCATTTTTCTTGACTTGGTAAAAAAGTGGGCTTTAAAAAAAAAAAAAAGGAAAAAAGGAGAGATTGAAAGGGAAAAGGGAGAGCACCCACTGCGACTGAAACGAAAAGAAGGGAAAAGAAGAGGAAGACAGGGAAAGAAGAAAAAGAAGGCAAAGAGAAAGAGGGTTTTACGGGCACGTTACGGGATCTCGTCAAATTTATTTTGATTCGCAATACCTGATAAGGATTTAAGTCGTTTATTTGTTTAGTTGAAGTGGTTTTCAAAATTATAGCACAAATTCAAAAATTATATGAAATTTGAATCATGAAATTCGATTTTGATGTTGCTAAGCTGTGGAAGTAAGGGCATTGTGGTGCTATGAAATTTGATTTTGGCCAATTTGATTCGATTTCTGAAAGTATTGATCCAGTTCTTGATTTCATAAAAATGGAATCAATGATTTTTGATATGATTCTCAATTCCTCGAACTGAATTTTTTGCATAAAAAATATTTTTAAACTCTGAAATAGTAACAATTCTAGATTTTAAAAAAAAATTAATTTTTTTGATATTTTTTGCTAAGTGATTGATTTCATTCAACTATACCAGTCAGTTCGCTCTAATTTCCCATCCCAGAACTGTTCGGTCTTATCCTCGATCCAAGTGGAATCAGGAACCAATCATCCCTAAAGTTGCAGATAACTTTGAATAATTGCTTGAAAGTCATTTTTATATAAAAAAGAATTTTCCCCGGGAGAATTGCCCATGAAAATAATTGTCAATTGTGAGTTTTGCAAAGTCTCCAACTTTGCACGCTCTTTTCTCTAAGATAAAATAGTTTTCTTACCTTGGTTCTAACTTTGAACAAAAGTTGTTCAACTCCTAAATGGTGTTGAATTGAAATGATGGAGAAATTCAATTGTGAGGAGTAAAATTCTTGGAAATTAAAGAGCAATGGGAAAAGTGAACTCGGAGGAAACGTGCATGCTACGAAAGTAGATTAGACAAACTTTCGGTGAAATTGCTACTTTTTGCTTTCTATCCTTTCCTCACGCTGACAATTCTCTCTCTATTGATTTTTCCTTTTCACCACCTCTGTTCTTCTTTTCCTTTCTTTTCTTTTGCGGACCCCTTTCTCAGTTGTTCTTTATAAAAGTTCTCTCCTTTGCCAACCATAACTCTCTCTCGCTCTCTCTTTTGGCGATTATTGCATGTTGAAAAATCGCCCATCCCACTTGGGCAAGAATCCTCTGCTTTCTTAACTGACCCTCCCACCAAAAAAAAAAAAGATTTTATTGACTTCTTTGGTTGTAAATTCCAGTCTCTGAATGCTGAGATTGCCCCTTGTCAAGATGGAAATTGCTCACTCTTGACCTTGTCCTCAAGGTTTTTGTTGTTATTCGGAACACATTTAGGATTTGGATATAAAATTTGGAAAAAAAAAATTAGACGAAAAAATTAAGGGTTGATATGGCATTGGGTTTGCAGTTGAGGGGTTTCTTTTCTGACAAAAAAAAAAAGGTCAAGATCAAAATAAGATTAAACCTAAAATTTGAGGATTTTTAAGTAATTAGAATTGTATAAAAAGAGAAGAGAAAGTTGAGGAACTTTGCCTGTTTTGATCATCCGCCCGCATGTTTATAATTAGATAGCATATGATAATTTTATTTTTACCCCCACTCCCAGTGGATGGGCCTCACGGGTCCTTCCTTTACTTTTTTTTTTGTCAGTCCTACTCTATTCCTACTCTACACTCACTTGCAGACTTGTGCCCTGCCTCTTGCAGGGCGTGGGAGTCGCAACCCACTCTCAAACTTACGCGTCCCTACCCCCATCCCCCCCTGAGAAGGTGGGGATTTGAACCCCTCACCTCCCCTTTCCATGTTGGAAGGGTGGCCACTGGGGCGAACCCCCAGTGGTTTGTCCTTCCTTTACTTGAGGCTACCACTCTTCTCTACCAAATTTTTGTCCATTTCTTATTACAAATGAGTGACTAGGCTCATTGCTCTTCCTTCAACCCCTATAATTTGTAATGCGTGTTAATTTATATATTTATATTATCGAATGGAACTAATACGTGCAGTGTCAGTTCATTTAGATTAAATTATATTTTAAATAATACTTCAACATACAATTATGCGGTTCCTCTTAAATAATGAGGGGTAGTTAATAGGTTTTACTTACCACCCAAAATACACCTGACATATTGTTCTCATCCAACAATTTATTTTATATAGATCTATTCCTATTAAATAATGAGGGTTTTACTAACCACTCAAAATATATCTAAGCATATTAATATTGTTATTCAATTTGGTTGGCGCAAGATGTGAAGCAATTTGTATGTTTAATGGAAATAAGCTTTATTTTGATATCCACTTGTGTTGTGACAATGCAAGCCAAAAGAATTATCAATGATATTTATAAACCGACAATCCAAATTAAACTATTGACACTTGAAATTGTGGAGTGTTAAAAATTAAAAAAAAGTGCTCGTGCATTTCCCGAGCACTTCTTTTTATAGTATTGATTTACATTATTTTATAAGTGCTGAATTATCACATTAATTCAGGAGCTTAACTGCATTATTCTCTAAAGCTAATCAGCTGTAGCTCGTAAGTTAGAGCACTTCGCCTAAAATGCATCTAACCTAAGGGGCATCGAACATGAACGTAATATATCAACCTACTTATTTTTATCACTCTAACAACATAGTATTAGGTATATTTACCATGTTAACTGTTGTGATACTAACATATCCGGCCTATCAATATATACTTTGTGTATCATCAGTTTGATGTAATCAAGTTGACCTCTGGTTTCCTTTTCTTTCTCTCCTTCTCTCATTATAGTCTAAAGGTTCCAGCCACTCAGACAAGCAAATGAAAAATATAGGACAACTTTATGCTAATAAGCATTTGGATAGAAATATCCACAGACAAACCCATTAACAGAAGTCCTGAATTAGCCAAACGAAAAATGAATATTTGAGCTCAAATAATTGATGAGTAGCGTAAAACCAAAAGCACAAACTTTTAATTAAAGGATTGCAATGTTTACATAAACAAATTTTGAGCCCAGGTAATATACTCAAACTCTTGTTGATCCACAATTTCACATTTGGTGCACATATCAGCAACGAGGACCAAACTCAAAAGGGGGAAAAGCAATCACTTCAAACGACAGATAACGGCAGTGATTTATCCCGTAGTTCATATTTTCCCACTGAGGTAGCATGTGTAAGAACAATTATAAATGGAAAAAGTAGATATAGATTAATGTGAAGAATTTACAATGAAAGAGCAAAAAACAATACATTCAAGCAAGAACTCCTATTCACGAACAAGATTCCATTACATTTCAGCTTTTTAATTCTTTTGATAATACTTGTGTTCCATCTATTGAAATTCTTTCACAAGTGTCCTTCGCAAATATTCTGTGTCCCCCAAATCCTCCAAACTGCAGTAATTCTCCGCCTCTCTGCATTGTTTGTCTGAGATAATAATGAGGGCAAGACATCTCACTGATCTGACAAGATATATCAAGGCAGAAAAGCGCAAGGAAATGCATTTGATATTTCGGAATATGAGACCTTCCAATCCAATGAAAAACGACAATCAACCCGTCATTTTTTACCCTTGTTACTGTGTGGTTACTTAAAGTAGTGTTGGACCAACAATAACCACAGTTGCAGCCCAGCAAACCACCCTAGCTCGAGTCAACCTCATCTAGTGGAAGTGCACTCAAGTATTTCCTGTTCCAGTCATGGAACAGAATTGGGAGAACCTGTAGGTATTATTGTGGGAATGATCCTAGCATTTATGCTTTGGTGGGTGTCCATTAATTCAAAAATGAATATAGGTGAAGATGATAGCAAGATGACCTGAAATGAAGAACTAGCCCCCAAACCAGGAGTCATTTACAATTTCATATTCACAACTTCACCAACTAATTTGGTCACATTGCCTCAAAGTATGAGTCAGCCGCTAAAGCACATGAAAATAATACTAGGCCTGACAGCATATCATTCTGATATTTAAAGCATGACCAAAAGTAGATAAAATCACTCACGGATCAATGATAGTTTCTTCATCAGCCTCAGAAAGATCCAGAAGATGCATAGCAGCATCTTGATCATATAGAAACTTCAAGAACACTACAAAAAGTTCACCGTCAAACTCAAAAGAGTATATAGGAATTCACCATGAGGAAGGACCCTGATTGACAAAAGTTAGACAAACCTATTGTATGTTAAAAGTTGATCACTTGGCTCTGACATCGATTGTTTTATACATTTCAAAAGCCAGCTGAAGAAATTTGCAAACTGAAAGAGAGACGAAAGCATAAGCTTCAGCAACATGCGCATTATTAACCAATGCAATATGCTTTCGATCCTTAAGGCAAATACTACAAGCATGCCACAGGCTCGAGAACTCCATAGGATCCTACCAATATTTTGACCTTGCTCTAGTGGTCACACTATGAATTTTTCATTTTGAAACAAGTAAAATTGCATTTCTTCAGGGTAGCATGTGAGAATTGAGAAGGTACAAACCCCAAGTTGTGTGAGGCATGGGAAGCAAAGATACAGAAAAGTCGTGCAATTTCTCTTTTTTGCTGCTTCAAAAACATGACGATATCAACAAAACAACAATGTGCTATTGTCAGTATTCCGTAACGACCTTAACAGTTACTAAATGGACCTCTATTGTACAGGTTCAAGTCACGTGTAAAGCCCATCGTCTAACGATGACTCCTTTACAATATTGATAACAAGCTCATTTTTCAAATAGTTAAAGGCTATTTAACTTACATCAATATGTCATTCTAAGCAACCCATATCATATCTTATCCACAAATAGTTCAACTTCATGTTTAAAATTTAGTAATTTAGTGTCACTAAAGACATGATACCATACATGATGAGAGACAGGCAAGATATTAAAATAGTTTTTTTTTTTTTTTTTTAATGGTGACCAAGGATCCACTTTCCCTTGTTGGCTTATGCTGATTTGGTATTCGTGACTATACCTCGGGGGAGACTAGCACAGCAACCCACCGCCATGGACCCCCAATTATATCACGGAGCCGATCAGGGAGTTCGAACCTAGAACCTCCGGAGAGGAAGTTTTGTGGCACCAGATCTTGTGTATTCGTTGGTTAAAGCTCAATATATTCTTACCCTTAACCAAAAAAAAAGAAAAGAAAGAAAGGTAGAGAAATCACAAGAAAAATCATAACAGGCGTACCGGCTTCGCAACAGATGAGAGCACCCTCACTCAACCTGTACAAGCAACATTCCAGCCTTTTCCACTGCATTATCCGCCAGTGTCTCATCCAAACCAATACCTAGATAACAAGAACGCCATCTTGAAAGACCCCTGAGCTCACCCATTCTAAAGCCAATGATTTCTACAGCAGGCTGCTAAGTAAATAACAATACTTCAATTAATTAACCCCGTAAGTCAAATATCATCTCTTAAGAAAACTGACACACTGATGAGGGATAAAAATAGCATTGACCACATACATTACTTGCTGGAATCATTGAAGTTAAAAGTTCACAAAAGAAAATGTTTTACACAGTAAATGGTCATTACGAGCCATGTTCATCTTCTGCAAACCGTGTTTGAACTAAACAACATACTCTAGAGTCTCCACCAAATAAAAGATATACTGGAAAATTCAATAAAGAAATGGAGCCTAGCCTGCTATCCAATTCATGCAAGCAGATTAGAAGTTTGGAATGTTCATGTGAAATTATCAAGTCCTGCCCCAAAGTTGCTTTAAGAGAGAGAGAGAGAGAGAGAGGCCATTTATGTGATGGTTGTGGGCTATAAGCACAATATTGACAGGAAATGCTACCGTTTTTAAGGAGACAAAAGCCCTAGCCCTTTTGATGTTAGCTTGGGGAAGGGTAACTTCTTTACAACAATCAAATATCAAACCGCATTTCTATTCAACACCTTGGGGAAGGATAACTTCTTTAAAACATTTAAATATCAAACCACATCTATAGAGTCCTATTACCTATTTAACTCCCCAGCTATCAAATGTTTACACTTCAATGTAAGGTGAAGTCCTGGCTTACAAGAGGGGTGGAGTACTATAACATTTAAATAGTAAACCACATCTTTATTTCTTAGCTTAACCTTTTTATCGCTTGGCAATTTTTCCACAAAATTCTACACCATCGTGAATGCACACTTTGATTAGACAAAAGGAGAAAGGAGACCAAAAGCATTGATCGGCAGTACCATGGAGTTAAAGAGAGTTCATAAGCCTAGGTAAGAAATAAATAGGCAGGCTTTTAAAAATGAGGAAAGTTCTGTAGGTGCTGTAAAAGATATTTGGCTTTCTACCTTCTTTTTTTTCACATTGTGGTGGCAGTGCTTTGGACACCAAGTCTTTTTTTTTTTAAAGGTAAATATGAACTTATAGGTGGAAATTTGTAAATAGGAGGCATCCCGTTGGTGCTCTTGGTGCTCTTTAATAGACTTATCCAAAAAAAGGAAACAGGAGTCTATAACCTTAAAGAATGTAACTGGAAACATCATTCCTCACTATACTAGTAATCACGAAGAATATGTAGCATGTACATGAGAGTCACTGCACCCACGAGAAGCACAGAATCTGATCTAATTAACAACAGCCCTATAACGTGCGTGTACATGTGTGCACACCTGTGCAAGCACATGATCGCATGCATGTGCACACCCAAGCACATGTTCACAACACACAAAAATGCCCACATAAATGGAGAGAGATCTGGCAAGGGAATAAACTGGCAATATATTTTCTATAGATAATAAAGGATTTTGTTGAAAGAAAAAGTTCCAGTACATCAGTATATATGAGAACAAAACAAAAGAAAAACAAACAAAAATGAAGCATTAGAAGAGTATACAGAAACAGCACATGATGCTCAAAGCCGGTCAAAAGGTACAACGCATAAGCAACCGAAGATTCCAGACCCTACATTTTGTTGCTTTCTTTCCTAAGGCACCACATGAGACAAAGGTGCAGTGCTACAGAACTTCTTAGAAATTGATCCTCCTAATTAGGTATTCCAACAATCAAAAAAATGGATGGCATGTTTTGCAAGAACCAAACCACCTTAGACAAGCTGAAGATTTGATGTAAAAGCTTGCGAGCGAAGTCAGAAAGAAGAAAGAGATGATCGACATTTTCCCACAAGTGCTTTCACACACAACACCATTCTCTGAAAAATCAAATTCTGTTTACTGAGATTCTCAATCATAAGAACCTTATTCCAATTTGGTGCGCATTTACTACGAAACATGCACTCCCAAGTAATGGAGTTTGATTCTCACATATTAGAGTTGTATGTGTAAGCATTTGGGTGAAATGTCAAGGAACAAGGAAGCTTTGGTAGCAGATTGTTATCGTTTAAACAACGAAATGATCATTTGGGACATTGAGTTCGTGAGCCAAGCCCAAGATTAGGACTTTGAAGCTTTTGCCTGCCTTCTTTTATGTGTTGCATAATTCAAAGATTTCTGTTGCTTAACGGAAGAGATGGAATCTATTCTGTAAAGTCTTACTACAAGCTGCTTGATAGGGAGATTTGTGGCAAAACAGATTTTCCCCAGAAATCGATTTGGAAAGTGAGAATTCCAATTAGAGTTTCTCTTTTTGCTTGGGAAGCAACCTGAGAACAAATCCTTACTTTAGAAATGAGGCAAAATACTGGTTAACAGGTGTTTCCTCAGCAAAAAGAGGCAGAGTCCGCACAGCATCTCCTCCTTCATTGTTCTTCGACAAGAATTTGGACAGTTTCCTATGCTTGCGCTATGTTATCTTGGGTTATCAGAGTTTTATTGGGCAAGAACTTTGGTCATGTCAGGGCATTCCATTACAGCACAACAAGTGGGATTAACTTAATTCCCCTGTTTCTTTCGGTACAAAAATTGACTTGCAATTGTGAGGAGATATATGCTAAGATCTAAGGCAATAAACTCTTTCCTTTTAAATTGAGAACATATCTCTACACCTGCTAATTATAATGTGAACGTATAAACATTATATATCCATACCTCCATGTACAGTACACTCAAAGCTCAAACTTAGATCAAGTTCAAGTTCAAAGCGATGATTACTGACCTACAATTTCCATTATACGCTTATAGGAGATATTGCCAACTTGTTGAATCAGACTCAAATCAGATTTTAATTCAGATCATTGCATATGATATGTTCGTATGAAGAATCAACATCAGGGTGTTCTGAAAATTATGGCGTGTCTCAATATGTGCATAGCATAACTTCCTGTAACAAATTCCTATCTTTATCTGATCACCTCCAAGACTGTTCATTGAGATGCGTGAAATTTAATTATTTGGGAAAAATGCCAAATGCAAAGCCAATAATGCGCACCTGTAGATGATTGAGGACAACCAGCAGAAGTTCTTTTCCAGCATCACAAACAACTTTTGATACACGCTTCATACCCTATCACTGAACCAACTAGCAAACTATGATTATAAAAACCAACCAAAAAAGTCAAAGTCCTATAGCAGTACCAGAGCTTAAAAAATTAGCCACATACCACTTCACCCAGAGAATTAACATGAAACTGATAGACTGAAAAATTCCTCCTGAGGGAAAGAGTCAAGACCTAGATAAGCAAACGAAAACAGTTCAATGAAGAAAAATGAAACGCCATCTACCGCTCTGTATTAATAGTACTACTTGCCATGGTCACTAACAAGCTTTGCAGCAAATCAAACTTCCTCATGAAATATGTTTATGGCGTCAGCCCACAGCTTATGCATTAGTGATAATGATGACCGGATGAATGAAGTTAATCTTCAATGTTCAAAGCCTGTTGAGCAACTTGATGAAGTCCATTTTTTCTGCAGACATAAAGAGATTGATAATCTAAGGAGGCATTCGGCTGATAAAGATTCCCAAAAGACCGTTTTGATTTCAATTTGAGAATTAAAATAGACCAGAAAATGAGTTTGATAACACTCCGAAAGCAGTCGACGAATAAAAGGAAAACTATTCTCAGAATCAAAATTACAAACTGAAGATGACTTTTTAGTATTCTCATTCCAAAGGCAAACACGGAGATTTGGGAAAAAAAAAGCCTATTTTTTTGAAAGTGATGTAACCTAAGCATATTCTAACAACTTTTATCCCTAATGATATTATTTTCACTGAACAAATATTTTGTTAGCAAAACATTGAAAAAAGTTTCTATGAAAATGGAAACTAAAGGCATTTTCTAAAATTAAGCAGGCCTTAAGCAGTCGAGAACAAAAATGACGTGTGAATCATGCGACGGTGTTTACAATTTTGCAACGAATTTGCCTCACAACATTCAACATCTGAACTACACAGATTTTTAGAGACTTTTTACTGAAAGATAGGATGATACTTACAGGTTGAGTAGAAATCTGAAGCATAAACAAGATAATTCAGACTTCCAAGTATGAGGCATCATGTTGTTCAGCTAATGGCGACTCTCGAAAGTCAACTCAAGCATTAAAAATTATCAGCTGGAAAGTTCGTTCACAATGTAAAGTTTAAAGCCATTTCTAAGAAAACTGCCTCAAAATTGCTGCACCTTAACCATCCATTTCTTTGTAAGGATGATGGTAATATCCCTTATGACCAAACTAAGTTAGATACCAATGAAAAAATATTAGTGCACATAAACAACCATAATATAATCGTAACATCAAGTACAATCACTACCACATAAACTAGAACATAATCTAGATTTGCACTCGGATCACCTTCATTCACACTAGGTTTTTTTTTTTTTTTTCTGTAAAACGCCAACTCCTCAGTTCAACATCCTGTTCTCAATGAAGACATTCAAGCGCTTCACACACTGAATAGAAAAAAGAGAGAGCTTTCTCAATTTGAAGCAACTTGAAGCAATTGTCAGGAGAGACCATCCCCAGCATTAGAGGTCCACCCACAATAGATGTTTGTTCTGAATCTGAGATTTCATCTTCATCTTGTCCAAGTATGTAGACCAGGGCCAGCTTTCTTGCAGCCAAAACACAAGCCACACCTCTACTAGCTGTAGCCAAGAATAAATATTTCAACTTGATTTCATTCCAATGGTCCTATAATATGGCCATAACTAATGCGATCTTTTGATACCTTTGCTGGGTAAAATTAATAAGTACAATACTTGCATCGCACTAAAACATAGGCAGGAGCAATACTTATGTACCTGAAGAGGCTATCGTATGCATGTGAACCATGAACGCTCTACAGTATCTTTCTACACTAAAGACCCTAATAGTATCTATCATCATGAACATGTACCTACTAGTTCTTAGTCAGTAACTCAGACTGCAATGAACCTACCATAAGAAGATAATTATTCTTTCTTTATTTGTCTGGCCACTAAAGATTCATCTTTTTCCCACTTTGACCTCCCAATTGATCTAAAATTTACAGGAAGACCTAATACTTTAGTATTTTACTTCTTCAAAGGCAAAAAAAATATTATTTGGAGCATAAATTTGCAGGTTTTCAACCGTCAGAACAAACACGAAATTATCCATTAGAGAGGCACAATGTACCTACGCCAGTCATATTTAAACTTAAGAGTAGGTTGTAAAAGTGGGAATTTAGTAAGGAGCATGGACAGGATAATTCAGCTCCACCACCTAGTCAATGAAATAAATTTGTTATTGATACTAGCAAGTTTCAAACAATGATACAGAAAGGAAAGACTATGAGCAACAATAAGTTTCCAAAAATCCAAACTGCAAATGGACATGGTAAGAAGCTCAAGGAAAATGGTTTTCAGAGTATACAATTGATGGCATCGCAATAATTTGATCCTCAGCTCAATTGTACGGCGGTGTAAAATTTTTTTACCACAAACAACAAGGAACTACAGTATGGGGAATGCAGCAAATCTTCTCATTCTCCATCTCTAGGTGTAAGAGTCCAAGATGTGTAATTTCCCTGGGTTAGTGTTCTGGAAGCGAGAATGAGACAACCTAGCAAAAGTGTTCTCACAAAATAGAAGCAAAAGTGGCACTATTAGCCCATTAGGGTCATAAAATGCACATTCCTTGACATACATTCAAGTACAAGGTTCCAACTGTCAACACAACTTTTGCAATTATGTTAAGGCAGAAAGTATAACATCCTTTAAAATTGCAGGCATGAAATAGGATGTATATGCATGTATGTGGAGAAACTAAGCTGCCACTCCTCGTGTTGATGAGGAGAACAGATACATAATAGGAAGAACAAAAGAATAAACGTTTTTAAAACCGGACTAATGGTTCAACCAGTCAAATTGGTAGAACCATGTTCTAACAGTTCGACCAGTTGAGCCAACTGCATGTAAAGTTGTCAAATAGAATACACCTGTCCAGAACAAAAGAAGCCCCGGTCACTCGGCACAGTTGCTTGAGCACAAAAGACAGGATTCCCGTTCTCAATAGAATCGTTCAAATTTTTAATAGACTAAGCCAATACGGTCAATAAATAAGCAATCCACCACAAAATGAAGCAAGAAGACACCGGAGCAGATGGTTGGCATGCCTTTTAGTTACAAGAGGTTAGAGTTCCAAACCCCAACCCAACTTCAATACTCTTCCTTAAAGTTTTTGAAAGGCCTAGAACTGGTCCAGACTAGTTGACAGGCTTGCCAGGTTACCAATTGATAGGTACTCATGGTTACTGGTTCAACAGGGTCGATACCACCAGTTGTTTACCACTACTGTTTCTACTATGAAACCAGACTCGAAAGAAAAGAACAATGCCCAAGTTTTTTTCTTTTTGCCATCAATGTCTTAAATAGGGAATTGACATGTATAGGAACAAATAGAACTCAGGAGCATCCTATACTTCTCACAAGTAAGGAATCATTATGCAAGCTCTGGATCCACAAGTTACCTTCAATTGGTCCAACTCTCAGTTAATTGCACAAGAGGTTCCTGAAATATGCATAAATGGAAGGTCACTGGTCTGCAATATCATCATCTAGGCATCTGCCAAGTTTTCACAAGCGTCATCCATCTTATTTAGCAACACAACAATTTGAAGTTGCTGTTTCCAACATAATATATTAGCCACATCTGCAAATAAGGGATTTAACGTATGAAATACCTAGCTTTCACCTTTTATAGAGCCAAATCCACACAATAGTAACCAGAAGGGATGTACAACAAGATCGATTCCAAAGGCCTTCCCTACTTCACATTGCTTGAATCATTTATAAATCACCTCACCACTACTATACCGTTTGTGACATCTAAAAAAGACTATTTGGAAGGAGATATGATCTATAAAACCAATTTCACGAGTTCAATTAGATGAAGCAAAGTAACAGGCATCCTGCAGAGTCATATAGAGAAATGATTAGCAAGAAAAAGCAGTTGTACTCTACACATGTAGATCTCCGGAGAAAATCATAGTTTCAAACTAAAGGTATATACCTCATAGAAGGACAGCAAAATAGGAATGTATCTGGTGGATGCTAAAACAGATGTAGGAGGGAACTGTGGCAATATTATTTCCTACTAATCTGGAAAAATGAGATACTATTTTTCCATACACAATTATCATAAGCTAGACATAAAGCCCAACCCGACAAGATCACCTAAGTTCCAATTACACGGTCAAGTAATCAACTTGAGATCAAGTACAAAACATAGAATATTAGGAAGAGGGTAAGTGAAAAACCATTGTTGACTACAAAATCCAGAAGACAACACCCCACCCCCAAAGATTTCCTTTTCTTTTTCTCCTTCTCGATAGTCTCAAAGTTCAAGCTACACAGCCAAGGAAATGAAAATTATTTGTACAATTTCATGGTAATAGGAAAATGGATAGAAAGATCTTCGAACAAACTCAAATAACTGATGAGTTGGGTAACACAAAAGCACAAGCTCTTAAGTGAAAGATTGCGATGTTCACATAAACCAATTTTGAACCCAGGTAATCATATTCAATCTCCTGTTATGCACACAAAGAGATCAAGAATTTCACATTTGGTACACATATCAGCATGAGGACCAGACTTGAAAGGGGGAAAAAAGCAATTATTTCAAACAACAGATAACAACAATGTTTTGTCCCATAATTCATATTTCTCCCATAGAGGTGGCATCTGTAAGAACACCTATGCATTGAAAACTAGATATAGCATTAATAAGAAGAATCTACAATGAAAGAACAATTAACGATACATTCAAGTAACAACTTCTATGCACTAACAAGATTATATTGCATTTGGCATTTCTAATTCTTTTGCCAATACCTATGTTCCATCTGTTGAAATTCCTCAAAAGTGTCCTTTGCAGATATTCACTGTCCCCAAATCCTCCAAGTTGCAGTAATTCTCTGGCATAATAATGCATGTAAGAGATCTTGCTGACCTGACCTGGCAAAATACATCAAAGGCGAAAAAGCACAAGAAATTACAATTGATCTTTCAAAAAGTGAGAACCTTCCAATCCAATGAGAAACAACAATCAACCCGTCAATTTAACACTCGTTATCATGTGGATAATTAAAATAGCGCTGGACCAACGAAAGCCACAGTTGACGACCAGCAAATCACCCAAACTTGATTCAACCTTAGTGCTCTAAGTATTTATGGAGACTGTAGCAAGATGACATGAAATGAAGAACTAACCCAAAAACCAGGAGTCATTTACAGTTGCATATCATCAGTTTAGCAAGTAATTTGGTCATGTTGGATTAAAGAATGATTCAACTGCTAGAGCACATGAAAACAATACTAGGCTTGACAGCATATTATTCCAACCTTTAACGCATGACCTTCCGTTACGCCATGGTATTAGAATTCTCTAGCACACAAATGGATAGCACAACCCAGTGAAGGCCTACCAAAATAGCAGCTGGAGTACATGAAGAAAAAACTAAGCTAACCATACTCTGCAGTATCCAAGGAATATTAAGCTAACCAACTTTCTCGCTTCAAAGCAATTACAAGAAGAGATTCTCCACAGCCTCTGCCAATTGAAGCGATGAAGCACCAACTTTGAGTCCTCTGTGACCATCACCAGCCAACACTTCTCCGGATTTCCCTCCGTCATCTTCACTTGCCAGTCAGAAATCGAGCAAACTTCACAAAACCAAGTCGGAACAATTGAGTCAACCAGCCATTAGGTCGCAAAAGAATGCTAGGAGCTGAACCTAAGAAGCTAGAGGTTTTTCAAACTAGAGCTGAAATGGACGCATGATCCACAGTGGTCCTTTGCTGGTCTCCATAGCTAAAGCTCCATGAGTAGCCGAAAACGCAGCACCAGTGCCAGAACAAATCGCAAGGATGCGAGCTGAAAGAGGGCCTGTGAAGGATAGAGCTTATAAAAACCAGAAGAATCACGGGATGACAACATGCAAACAACCTTTTACCATTCCAAGGATGCATTGTCACTGTTTGGAGAAGCTCAAGAAACATCGAGCTGCTGATCCTTCTATGATTTCATTCATTTTAGAAGTGTCTTTTGGAAGCTCTCTTGGATATTTCAGCATTTACATCAAGCAATGGAATAATAACTGAATCCTACCAGTGAGTAAGATGAAATCAATCCAGCAACTAACATCAACAAACTACTAATAATGCTCCAAAGTTTATGGGAACCCACTTAGTCAAACTCGATATTCTTTTTGAACTCTTTGGTACCAACTAATGGGGCTTCTAACATCATCAACCATAGAAGCTTTGATCAAATTAGTATAGTGTATTTAACTCAAGATGGTTGCTTTGTGGGACATAGTATGATTCTTTTTCCTTATCATTATGTGATATTCATGCATTAGAATTAATGCAAGACAGTTTTCAAATGGAATATAGGATACTGAAAATTTTCCTCAGGAAACTTATGGAAATGATTCCTGTGTTTTTCTTTTCAGCAAGTAAATGAACTAACAAAAGCTTATGCATAATATAAGTAATTATTTCACAGTACACCTGACTATGTCAAAAGACATTCTAGTTCATGTCTCGCCTGGCTCAATAGTTTAGGTATACGACAGATGGCTTTACCAACTCTACAAACATCAAGATGCATTCTTTGGAAGCCTTGGAGTAGGTATACCCTAAACTCAAACCAAATGAACATGGATCCATAGTCAGAAAAATTCGAATTGCAATTTTCTCAATCGATCCAAATAATTCATGATGCTTTTGCTTCTGCCCTGTTTGCTAGTTCATCACAGCCACACCACTAGGAGAAGAGCTTGTGCTTGCATTTGGCATTTCTAGATTGAGACGATTATCTAAATCTACAAATGTAGACAGTTCTATGAGACAAAATGCATGAAACTCAATGATTGGACAAATTTTATCACAAGTCAGTAGCATATGCAGAGTAAGGGATGCCCTATCAACATATTCCTTTTGCATGGAAATTCACTCTTAAGTGTACCTTAGAAATATGCAGTCCTGAACTGCATGATGAGCGTAGAGCAAACTAAAACCTCACATTGGAAGGATCATCATATAGGGTCCTTCATTGAGCATTTTCTTCAACCTATACAATGACCTTTGGCATGCTATCAAAAACCTGTACACGTCAGTTTTTCAGTACTTCCAGCATTCCAAAATCAATCAAATGTCAAGAATCTCTATTTTTCTGCATAGGATGACGGATCTTACTTGAAAACTAATGTCAAATGATGCGCTTTGAAAGCCTTTTCATCTATTTCCACTACTGGCATGACAAGCAAAACCTTTTTGTCAAAGCACATATTAACTTCCATGAACATCTCCCTTGGATTCCTCGAGTTCAAGTAAGAAAACAATGGCGACACTATCAACCAGGAAATAATAATGACAAGAACATAAATCTTGAAAGATATTGCAAGCAGGAAATACAAATGAAAATTGGGCAGTAGATTTCAAAAAAGCATAGGTTGATTACCTGCTTTATATACCTTCAATAGAAAATGTGGATCCTTCCGGTCTATTCCTCATCCGAGTAATCCGTATAGTATGGACATGGTACTTAATATGTGCCATTTGTAATCTGCTAATATCGATAAATCTGCGTTCCAGATAATTCCGGAATTGTTTTGAGCGACTTGCATCCAATGATATTCAGTTTTTCCAAAAACTCCAACCTATCGAGGCCCTGAATTTCAACCAAGTTTTTGCAGTCTCTAGCTTCTAATCTCTTCAGACTCCCGGACTTTGGAAGGAGTAGCCTTTCAATTGAAGTGCACCAAGAGATTTCTAGTATTTCCAAGGACTCCAACCTATCGAGGCCATGAATTTCAGCTAATTTCTTGCACCAACCAACATTTACTCTCTTCATACTTCCGGATTTTGGAAGGTCTAGCCTTCCAATCGAAGTGCACCTAGAGATATCTAGACTTTCCAAATACTCCAAACTATCGAGCCCTTGAATTTCGGCTAAGTTTTTGCAATGCGGAGCCTCTAATTTCTTCAGCATCCCGAATTTTGGAAGGTCTAGCCTTCCAATTGAAGTGCACGAGTAGATTTCTAAACTTTCCAAATACTCCGACCTATCAAGGCCTTCAATTTCCGCTAAGTTTTCACAACCTGTAGCTTGTAATTCCTTCAGCCTCCCGGACTTTGGAAGATCTAGCCTTCCAATTAAAACACAAGAATTGATAACTAGCCTTTCCAAAAACTCCGATCTATCAAGGCCTTGAATTTCGGTTAATATGTCGTAACTGTCGCCGAGGAATTCGTCGTACCCGTCAACTTTCAATTTCTTCAGACACCTGAATTTTGGAAGGTCCAACCGTTTGATTGAACTCCAGGATTCGATAGTCAAGCTTTCCAAATACATCAATTTGTCAAGACCTCGTATTTCAAGTAGCTTCGGACTATGGCAGACATCTAATGTCCTTAGATGGACAAACTGTGAAACGTCCAGCATTTCGATAGATCCACAGAAAGAGACGTTCAAGACTTCCAACCTGAAGGGCGTGTTTAGGGATTGTGGTGATTCCGATTCTTCAATGTCCGTCGGTTGGGAGCATTTTGAACTCTTTAATTGCGTTGATGGAAGCTCCTGGATGCACTGGATAAATTCGCAACGGTAAACTACTAGTTCCTTGAGATGGGCTAGGTGGGAAAGCGAAGGCAATTTGCGATTTTGACAAGTGACACCCAAATCTGTTAAGCCGGAAGGAAGCTCCGGCAGCGATTGGAGCTTGTCGCAGTATATAAAATCAAGGCGTGGTAGGGAAGAAAGATTAGCCATGCTTTCTACTAGTATCCCTTTCAGATTTCTGCAACCCCAAGCAATTAACTTTTGGAGCTTTCTCATACTCCCAATACCATTGGGTAATTCTTCTATACCACTGTCAGAAATATCTAGAATCTCTAGATTCTCCAAAGACCCTATGCTATTTGGTAATGCAGAAAGGGATGGAGTACGGGATAGATTGAGTTGTCGCAGTGATTTTAATTTACCTATTTCTGCTGGAAGCTCCCCAAGGCAGAAACGAGGAACGGGGCGTTCGGCGCCTGCGTCGGCGCCTACCGCGAGATGAAGTGCGTAGGACGAGCACAGCTCCAAGCGAAGGAGGCCCTCCATGTCTTCGATGGAAGCGTCGATTCGCTTCAGTCCCCAGCAATGACTGAGGATGAGAACCTCTAACTTCTCAAAAGATGAGAGGAAGTCAGTATTTTCCAAGGAAAAACAGCACGAAAGGTCTAGATATTTAAGCTTCTTTGCCATCTACGAAAAAAAAAAAACAATAATGAATGTCGATGGGTGAGTGTAGTCATTATGGTTCAAAAGAAAGCATAAAAGAGAGGAAAAAAAAAGAGTTTAATTTTTACCTTGAAAAAACTCCATCCTCCCCATTTCTCATTTATATCGCTTCCTCGCAATTCGAGTACAGCTAATTCCTTTACGCAAAAATTGTCTACTTCAAAATTAGCGGGACAATATGGCCATCGAAGCCATCTTAACTCCTCCATTGAATCCTTAAAATCTCCCCTTAAATGTGCCCCATCTAGGTGAAGGAATCTTAGACTCGTCAAATTCTTGAATTGTTTTTCTGTGTAAATTCTGATATCTTGCGTAACTATCATGCAGGGGAGTCCTGAGTTGCATTCACTAAGATTAATCCCCTCAATTTTGCCCGTTCCCTATAAGCAAGAATCAAGAGTCATTAGTACTATATCCAACTAAAGTAATCAAATATCATTTGTTCATATTGTGATTGATGTGCATTAATGCATTCAAGAGACTAGCAACATGTAGATATGATTTTTCTTTTTATGCCAATAAACAGTATTTGTAAAGGCTAACAAGGTGAAGGATGTCAACTTCCATTTCGAAATTTGGCTATACGTAGTGAGATCTTAAAAGGAATTATGATGTAATGGCTTGTATAGAGTAAAAACTTTACAAATTGTAATCTTCTTCTTTCTGGTACTGTAGCTTCATTATCATAATAGTTAAGACATGCGTGCATTTAATCAAATTGCAAAGTGCAAAAATCAAAATTTGACTTGTCAATTTTAATAGAATTATACTTTTTCTCTTGAACTTTCACAAATGCAATTACAATCACATACTAAATTATATAAAATAGAATTTAAGTAATTATCTCCCGGACTTTTTATGAAGAAAAAGTAAAACATTTCTCTTTTTAATAGTCATTGCGTGAAGTACGCTTGATGATATAAATATACAGGTATACACATGCATATATATTATATTTAAGGAATTTCTGTTCCTATCTTATTTGGTAAGTTTTAAATCAGTCCTTGTCTATGAATATTGGTAAATGATATTCCTAACGTAATATTACATAAAATTAGTGTCCCTTTCATTCTCCACTATGGAATAATGACTAAAATTTCATGAGAAATGCGGGCACCATTAGTCCTATTATCTCAATTTTAACATCTAGAGAATATAATTATATGATTAATATATCCTAAGTAGTTATGATTTATATATCATAACATCAGAATTGCACAATGCACCACTGGATAAAAGGGGAAAAAAAACAGATGTTCCGACGACAAATTCACCGTCGCCACAGCCCAAAACGCATTTTACACACCTAAAAAAAAAGTATCTTCGTTGGAGAACAAGCGAAATTGACATGGATGAAAGGATAAATAAAAGCGAGAAAAACCTCGGAAACAGCGAGTCGGCGAGCAAAACTTACCTCACCACAGATTAGGTGTTATTAAGGAGACTTCTAGCAAAAATAAAAAATAAACAAAACAAAATTTAAAAAAGTTGGAAATAAAACTCCTTTTCATTTCGACACATTCATGACACTTCAAAATGGAAATAACCGCTCCAACTACTCCAAAAGTCGGAACGGAAGGGGGAAAATGAAGAGGCCATGAGATCCCGGCCGAACTCTTTTTGATGAAAAAAATTAATTTCTCGCCATCAACTCAAATAATTGAAATAACCATAAAAAAGACTTGTTTGGAGAAACTCTTATTCATCTTTTGTTTTTTTTTTTTTTCTCAAGAGCATGCACTTTGGCTATTTTTTTAGTGGTATATCCCTGAAACTTGTTGACACGCCCAATCGTACATGAATTTTTTCATAGTTTTCTGGAATTTGAGCGATGTTCTCTCTTTTGACGGAAGAGCAAGATATTTACTTTTGGTTTTTTTTAGTTAGTTGCGGCGAGCAATCTGTCTCGCCCTCTGCTTCAGCCTGTCTATTTCTTGCCAATGACAAAGAAGGACAATTGGATTTTGTCTAAAGGTATCGTGGGAGTACTTGTTAAGTAACCTGGCTGAAAAAATAAATTATAAGATGTGGTTTTTATTAAAAGTATTGTTTTAACATAATATGACAACGTGAAAAACGCGTGTTAAGTAACCTGGCTGAAAAAAAAAATCTCTATATAAAATGGTTTTTATTAAAAGTATTGATTTAACATAATAGAGAACGTGAAAATCACGATAGTCATCTCAAAAGAAAACAAAGATTCTCAGCGAAGGGCCATTTATCAAGTGAAAAGTGATACGTGAAATATGAGATTTTACTAACTAATAAATCAAACAAGAGATTTAATATGTGTGTATATATACACAGATAAATACATTTGCAACGTACACTTACTTTCATATGATATAAGATATTAATATATGAGAGAAAAATCATAAAAGGAAATACTTTCTAAAAGGGAGCAACCTCCCTACTTTCTAATCATGTCAATAAAACATTCGGGGGCAATAATAGTGAAGGTTCATAGTCCACTAGAGCAAGCACTAAGTAGTGGACCAATATTACTATTAATCGTAGAACATGGACTAAATGAGAAAAAGAAACGAAACGGTACCTTACTTTCCTTTAGCACTTTTTCAACTTCCTCACGGTCCCATAACCTGCTACGGCACCAAGGCTTTAGTTGGTTTTCCTCATGAACTATTTCCCTCCCAAGATCTCTCAATTGATCATGCATTCTAAGCGTATCATCACTTTCAACTTTTATTAATGACATGAATATCAATACTTCAATTCCCTCTCCCAGGAAAAAATCACAAGCGTCCCACATGAAGAATGGGATTTTCTTGGAAGTGCCAATGAAAAAGCAAGCGATATCCAAAAAAATTTGTTTTTGTCCATAGTCCAATGTTTCGTAACTTATTTTTAACTTTTCTTGCACTTTCTTAGGAGGGACTTTTTTTAACTTCTGTATCGTATCTCTCCATTGTCTTGACTCTTTTCCACACAATAATGAACCAAAAACCTCAAGGGATAAGGGAAGCCCTCCAGTGATGGATACAGCTTCACGAGTGAGGTCCTCAAATTCCCTCGGAGGAGAGTCCCTTCGGAATGCATGTTTGCTAAACAGAATCAAAGATTGATTTTCATCCATTTCCTTATGTTCATAGTCATGGTCCACTCCAACTTCTACAAGAACCCTCTTGTTTCTGGTGGTAATAATGATCTTGCTTCCCGAAGAAAACCAATCACGATTACCAACCAAACACTTCAACTGAACAACATCATCCACATCATCAAGAAGAACGAGGACCTTTTTACTTTTAAACATGGAGGAGATGAACTTAATCCCTACATCTACATTACAAACTTCATCTTTTAGCTTCAATATATCGTAGATTAACTGATTCTGTAAATAATGTGTGCCATTACGCTTCCACGATTCCCTTATATCAGCAATGAAGCTACAATGCTCAAATTGATCAAAGAGCTTGTTGTAGATGGCTTTAGCAAGCGTAGTCTTACCAATGCCTCCCATTCCGTGGATGCCAACAAATAGGGTGTCATCAGATTTATTACCCACAAACTCCATAACCTTCTTCACATGATCATCAATTCCGACCAAATTCTCAGAAATGACCAACTCAAACTTTTTCTTCAGTTCGTTCAACACTTTTCGGACAATCGACTTCACCAACTTTCCTTCATACCTGTCAAACGTGACAAGAGTTCAAATATGTGGCAACAATAATATTATATTATTTTATTTATAGAGGACACAATAAATTTGGGGATAGATTGAAAAGCTTTAAAAGTCGTTGCTGTCATACCTCTGTATATTATCATATATGCTAAGTCTAAAGTGGGAAATGATGGTGGTTGCTTCACATGGCGTGCCCCATTCCACTGTTACTCCAACATAATTTATCAAGCCATGCAAATCTTGAGGATATCACTTATAAATTTTAAATATGGTACATATTTTTGGATTTGAACCGAATTTTAAACTAGTTATTTATTAAAGATACTAGGGATGATGTGAACATGACTTTGAAAATTCTCTAGAGCGTTTGAATAAGCAAAAATCCAATAAGCCAGCCCAAGATGAGAGTTAACCATCAATCAATAAACAAGTCATAACTTTTGATGCAAGATGATTTCAAGTCTCGTAAAACCAATCCGAAAAGTTGTTCAGATTGTGATATTGTGAACTACTTGAATGCAATTGAAGTGATTCTTCTTGTTTGCGCAATTCTACAAGCTTGTAAGTTTCTACTAGTGTTGTGAATTTAGTATCATTCTAGATTGGTGCACTTATCAGTATTCATTGCCTCTAGGGATGATAATAGGTTGTACTTTATTTTCCTTTGGAGTATCTATGTTCTATGATTTGATCTAATATTGAGTTTATAGGGAAGTAGGAGAATAATTTTTACCAAAATAAGTATATCGCTTCAATAGATGCAGGTGCATGAGATAGAAATTACTTGTTGAAGATAGGAAATGCTTTGAAAATTATTTAAACAAACATATAATAAAAAAAAATCATTTTTTTTATCATAATCCTATATAACCAATGGAACGTTTCTTTTCTAAAATTATTTTAATAGCAACCAATCAACAATATCAATGATTTAATAAATGCGACTTGGGAAGATAAAGAATTATGGCAAAGCTTGGACACTATGATGTTATGAGCTTTAAATAAAAATTCACCAATAAGTTGCACCATTAATGTCAAATAAATATGTAATTAGAAAAGTTTGTAACAAAGATTGATGTGACGTACACCATAAACATGAAAAAAAATGGCACAATATTACAAAATCTCTGGATATAAGAGTTAAAATTCATTCAAAAAATCTTATTATTGAATGGGATCACAAGAACAAAGTTTATAATTAGATTGGTCAATATCATTAAAGCAAAAAACTAAAAAAGAGAATAACTTATAGAATCCATGCATCACAGGATCTTACTACCAGCAACATCTCACAATATCAATATCCATATATAAAGAACGTAAATGAAGCACGGGAGAATCAAAACAATCAGTAAATGCAGATACATATCAAAAGAAAGTAGAGAATGTTTTGGTGAGAAATTTTACCCATCGGCTTCATATCCTTTCAAGTTGCTGACTTCATCGAGGGCTTTCTTCCATTTCTCCAAAGTTGTTGGGTCGAACGAAGACCTCTCACGCAAACGACTCTCACGCTTATGAAATGCCTTTCCAAACCTCCCGGTTTGATATCGCACTTCAGCTGGTTTCACTTTGTAGAATATAGGCAACACTATTTGTCCATTATTATTCTTGCGCTCCATTATTTGAACTAGTTCATCCAGACACCAACTGCTTGTACCATAATTCTTGGAGAAAATGGGGATCAGGATCTTACTGTTTGTGATGGCTGCCATAAGCTCTGATTTGATGTCCTCGCCTTGGCAAAGCTCGTCATCGTCTCTAAAAGCACGGATTCCAACATCACAGAGCCCATGGTAGAGGTGATCAGTGAAGCGTTTCCGAGTATCTGGGCCTCTGAAGCTCAAGAACACCTCGTAACAGTTTCCAGTTGGCACAGTCAACGAACTAGATGCGCTATTATTGGTTTCTGTTGGAGACGAACTAGATCCAACCGAATTAGTTTCTGTTAGCACAGTCAACGAATCATATGTGCCAGAATCAGCATCATCTGCATTTCCACACACACTAGCTTTCTTCTTATTGAGAAAATATAACGTAAGCCCGAGGAGAAGGATCGGTGCCACAAGCTCAGCGAAAGAATACCCAAAAACGAGTCGATGCATTTCGTCTTTCCTCTGATCTGTCCTTGATTTTCGCTCTCAAGCCTAACGGAGAAAAAAACCAGAAAGGCCCTCAGAAAACAGGAAATGCCTTCTTGCCTATTCTTCTGTGGTCTGACAAAATTTCAATACAGATGAAGCGGTGGTTTCTTTGGGAAGATGAAAAGTGCAGAGAGACTTACGACGAGACTGTAACATGGATTTGCCGGAGAAGACGAATAGTGGGAGAGAGAGATAGAGAGAGAAGGAGATTCATCCAGTTCAATACTTTACAGAAAAGTGCTCGGAACAGATAAAAACATCAAAGCGTCAGAAGTGTGAAGTCCCCCGCCTAGTCCACTGCTTGCACCATTGAACTGTCCTTTTCTTTTGTTCATTTATTTTCCATCACATAAGGTATTTTTAAGGAATATATTTAAGCTTTTAATCCCACTTTTGAGTTTTTTTGGGTATTAATCCCACTTTAAAATTTACCCTCCTTCCTTGGAGCCTTTTAAGTATTGTACTGTCAAACAGATAAACTTCATTTTAATGCTAAAATGTTGTATTATTAACAATCACTTATTCTAAAAAATTATGTTATTTACGCATATCAACGTCCATGAAAAATTATCAAATCGCTATATATATATTTTGTAACTGAGCACAATGAGAAGAAACTCTAGTTCAGCCTTAATTTCTCCTCCTTCTTTTTTGAACCTTAGGGTGTGTTTGTTTTGCGAAAAACAATTTCCGGGAAAACGTTTTCCTCATTTTCCTGCATTTGATTCATTTAGGAAAATGAGTCAACGGAAAATATTTTCCTTCCAAAGCTTAAATTCAGGAAAACAATTTTCCTTTTGAAAAAAATGGAAAATGTTTTCCAAAATATTTTAAGGTCCTTGCTTGATGAAAAATTTATTATTAAAAAGAATTTCTAATTAAAAATTAAAAATTTGTTATTATTATATCTTTTCTTTTCTTTCTTCTTTCTTTTTTTTCTTATTTTCTATTTTCTTTTTTTGCCTATGAACATAAACCCTAACTCCTCCTCCCCTCTCTCCTTCTCCTTCGCCCCCTCCTTTTCGTCACCACCACCTCCTCCAACCCTAGCCCCTCCTGCGTAGGGGTGTGCATGGTCCGGGTGGGCGGTTCCCGACCTAGAATCTGGAACCGCCCGCTAAGGACCGGTTCCGAAAAATTGGAACCGGGATCCACCCGTTTGTTGCATGGATCCACCCAGGAACCAGATCGCCGGTCCGGTCCGGTTCCCGGGTGGATCCATGGAACCGATCTTAACGCGAAATAATTTTGGTTTTCAACGTAGAACAGTCGGGTCTATGAGTTGGGAAGGAGGGGAGGAGGTCTATGGTCGGGTTTTCAACATAGAACGGTCGTGAAACAATTTTGCGCGGCTATGGTGGGTGGCGGCCGACGCGAGGGGGCGTCAACGCTTGGGGAGGAATCAAAATGGCGATAGGATTAGGAGGAACCGAGGAAGAGACAAAGAGAGAGAGAACCGAAGACAAAGGGAGTGAGGAGATGAGATCTAATCTAGAGTTTCTTTTAGTAATTTTTCTTTTTAATATTAAAAAGGTTCCGGTCCGGTCCGAGTGGGCGGATCCACCCATGGAACCGGGAACCGGACCGGTACCCACCGGTTCCGAAAAATTGGAACCGGGAACCGGACCGGTTCCCTCAAGAATCGCCGGTTCTGGGCGATTCCGGTCCGGTTCCGGGCGGTCCGAGCGGTTCCTGGGTATTTTGCATACCCTTACTCCTACGCTCCCGTTGGCTTCGCTCCCTCCTCTTCCTCTTCGTCAGCGTCTTCTACACCTTCAATCATTTTTCAAATGCAATCCAAACACCAGAAAATATTTTCAGTCACGTATCACTAAACAAAGAAAAACTAATCTTTTTCTTGGAAAATGGTTTCCCGGAAAACATTTTCCAAAAACGTTTCGTTTTCCATGAAACAAACACACATTTAATTTCTTTTTCAAATCTCATAATAAGTAAAAATGCCTTTTTGCTTTTGCTTTTCTTTATCATACATATATTTCTTTATTGATTTGATTTATCTAATCCGATGAGTTAACACCCACCGATAATCCTTTTTCATGGGGTGGAAGTTGCAATGCACAGGAGAATCAAAGGCACTCCTACCTAGGAAGAAGAAAACATGTGAGCAAGTTTTGATGCACAACAATGAAAAAATAAAAATAAAAATAAACCAAAAATAAAAGACAACTGCTATTACGGTATTGTAAACTAAGAATGACAGTTTTTAGGTGTAGTCCCACCGAAGAACCTTAGACAGAATTAGAAAGATTGGTTCCCAATTTTTTGAATCGAGGATTAGAACCAATCCGATCCAAAGAACGGGTCACTGAAGATGAAACCTAGCAACTAGCCCTAGATCTAGGAAGAAGAAAAAATAGTTTTACATCATCTATCTCATTTAATAACAGTTTTGCATCATCTCATTCATTGAGATCATAATATTAGGTAAATGGTGAATTTTTTTGAGAGAGCACAAGAAATGATCAAGTTTTCAGTTTTATATTTGTATATAATAATAATGTTTAGAACTTAAACAAAGCTTTCTCAACCATAAAAACTTAAATAATTCTAATTCCACAAAAAAAAAAAATTGGTCAAAAAATTCCACAAAGTTTACAAAGCTATTTCCTCACCCACATCGTACCAATTATAGTCTCATCTTTCGGATCGCTATCATTTTTAAATAAAAGTAGTCAATTTCAAATATGTTGAGTTTATATATATATATATATATATATATATATATATATATATATATATATATATATATATATATTTCAAAATCAATTAATTTAAATTTACTTTTCTTTAATATTGTGAGGTGGTCCTGCCCTTGCATGTTATAAGATGAATTTATCACCATGTTTGGACAAAATAATAATCTAGAAGAGTACAAGCTCCCGTGTACACGCTTATATGATGTCTACATGCACAAATCTTCTGAGAAAGTAAACTTTTGATCATAATATTCTTGTTAATGTTCAATTTTAATCCTTATAAATTAATTTAGTGACAAAACTTGTCAATAACATATTCGTTAGATTTATTAAATGTTTCGACCCTTTAACAAATTAAATTCATTTCCTTAGATAGTCCAAATCAAGCACATATTTGTGTGCCCTTTTTTGCTAGTGACTTGAATAAGCAAACTAATCTAGGTGGACTTATTCCTAATTTTCTGATCAAACATAATTTCGTTTTGGATATAATTTTTTGCATCAGTTTGCTGATGTGGATTTTTATTGATATAAAAATGCCACGTCAAACAACTGACAATGTTTTTTAATGTAGGGTTAATGAGAAAAATTTGAAACCGATTAGTGTTTTTTTAGATAAAAAAATGTTTAGGCATAAAGTTTTGAATTTTTTCAGAGAAAAATATTGAGGGTGGATTTAGGACTGCATCCAAAGTTGATTTTTTTTTTCTTAGATAAAAAATAAAAGTAGAATCAACACTGGATTTAAAATTTGAGATTTTTTAGGATATTAGGCCTATATAAAAAAGAGGGAAGAGAAAATTGAGGAGTTTCACTTATTTTAATCATCCAGGGGCAAATTTATAATTAGATAGCATTTAATTTTCTCTGTGTACCTTTGCCCCGTGGTTGGGCCTCGCCAGTTCTTCCTTAACTTGAGGTTACCGCTCTTCTCTAAAATGACCGAGCCTATCACTTTTTTCTCTATTTAATTGGCAAGTTAACAATACATTTTTTTAAAAAAAAATCAACTTATTGATTTCATTTAGTCAAATTCATTAATTTCACAATTTCTTAATCAACCCAAGCCAATTTAATAAATCAAAATTTACAATTTTTTTCCGACATGTTTTTTCTTGGTTTGGTTTCGCCATTGCTATAATATTTTTCCCTTTTTCTTGACTCGGTCAAAAGGTGGGCTTTTAAAAATAGAAAAAGAAAAAGAAGAGATAGAAAGGCAAAGGGGCGAGCTCGCACCAGGAGAGAAACGAAAAGAAAGGGAAAAAGAAAGCGGAAAAAAAGTGGGCTTCCTCACGCGCGTGGCTCGACAATTCTCTCTCTCTCTCTCTCTCTGTCTTTTCATATTTTCATTTCACATCCTCCCCGAGAATCTGCCCCCGTCTTTCTTTTTCTTTATTTACTTTTTCCGACCACTTTCTCAATTTTTTTTTTTTTATCAAAGTTTTCTCTCTTTGGCCGACCGTAATCCGCTCTCTGTATTTCTCTTTTTTTTTTGGTAAAATTATTTCTCCTTTTTGGCCGTGAAGGAAAATCCCTGCCTACATTTCTCGTCTTCTTTGGCCGCAAATTCCGGTCCCGTGTCGAGATTGCCCTCTTGTCAAAGATGGAAACTGCTCTCCCTTGACCTCATCCTCGAGGTTCTTGCCATTGTTCAGGGCGGATTTGAAATTAAATATAAAGTTTGAAATTTTTTTAAGAAGAAAAAAATGAGGAACTGATTTAGCATTGAGTCTAAATTAAGGATTTTCTGAGTTAAAAAATAGTTCGGATAAAATCAACACGGAACCCAAAATTTGAGTGTCTTTGAGAGATACAAAGGGAAAAGGGAGAGCACAAACCAAGAGAGAAACTAAAAGAAAGGAAATAAAAGGAGAGGGGGGGCTTTGCATGTGCAGTGCCCGGTAAGGGTTTTAAGTCCTTTATTTGTCTAATCGGGACGGTTTTCAGAATTATAGTATAAATTAGAAAATTATATGAAATTTATATTACGAAATTCAATTTTAAGATTGTTATATTATTGAATTGATAAACTTCATTTCAAAACTTATAAGTTTAACGAATTAACACATGTCGAGGATCATAAAAAGTTATCAACATATTATATATATTTATTTTGTATCCGAGCATCATGAAAAGAATTTCCTTATTGCTCTGGTTCCATCTTAATTTCTCCCGCAAATCTCATAAAATAATAAAAATGCATTTTTACTTTTGCTCTTACTTTATTTTATACATATTTCTTCATTGGTTTTATGGCATACACTAACAATTCAAACTTGCCGAACTAGACATAAATTAATAATTCGTTGACCGGGACTACCGACCATGCATTTATAGTCGTTGCCTTCATGAGGGGGAAGCTTCAATGGACGGGAGAATCCCAGGCGATGTTGCGCAGGAAGAAAATAAGAAGAGGTGAGCAAGTTTCAATGCAAAAGCAATTAAAAAAGGTAAAAGCAAAAATAAAAGACAACTACTTCATTGGTACCCGTGAAAAGTGGTCATAATTGATGACAGCGTCAAGACAATTGCTACACCATTGAACTTTCCTTTTCTTTTTCAATTTATTTTCCATGAAAAAAGTTACTTTTGTTAAATATATTTAAATTCTTGATCCCAATTAAAAATTTACATTAAACTTGAACTTGTTAAATATTACCATATCAAATTGACGAATTTCATTTCACTATTGAAATTTTGCATTATCAACGATCACTTAAATCTACAATATATATAAAGACTTTGGATGAGAAAGTAAAGAAAAAAACTCTAATGACTTGATATCCTAACTCCTCCTGGGGCAGGGAAGGTTGCAATTTAGGACTTTCCTTGAATTTCTCCTTTTATTGTTTCTTGGACAAACCAAAGGGCAGCCAATAGCATTGTATTAGATCCATAATAAATATAGTCTAGAACGAAGAATGGACCAAAATAACTTTTGATGACACATAATTTTTTACACACATCTACCTTAATTTTGCTAGTAATTGAATATGATGCCAAATATAGGGGGAAGATTTTTCAAATATATAATAGGACATAGACAGCGACTTGCAATCCATCTGGACAAGAAACGGATGCAGGGATCATTGATAAATTTTATTATTTCTCGGATTAACCAAAAAGCAGCTAATGTTGAATAAGAATTAGTACAATGGCAGATTTCTATAACCCTTACTACATATTTTTAAGGCGAAGACCACTTCGAACACATTAATGTTCCATATATTTTGTCTTTCCTCTTGTCTAACTTCTTTTCTAGATAGACTATTCAACTGTAAGACAACTCTTTCTAGTTCCTTCGCACGTTTCTTTCAACCTCGCTCCAAATCCTTGATCTTTCCCTTGTTGTCACTGCTTCCCTCGCATGCCTGTGTCATGGATTCATGGGAGAAAATGAAAAGTGGAGAGAGAGAGATTCATCCTGTCCAATATTTTCCATGTCCTATCCAATATTCTCCACATAAGTGCTCAAAATAGATAAAAACATACAAAGCGTCAAGACAATGAAAAAGGCACGCTTAGTCCACTGCCTACACCAACGAACTTTCCTCTTTCTTTTGTTAATTTATTTTCTGTCAGAAAAAAGTGTTTTTCGTAAAATATTTTTAAGCTCTTGATCACACTTAAGAATTTACCCCTCTTACTTTGAGCCCGATACATATTATACAGTCAAACCGATAAACTTCATTTTAGTACTAAAATGTTGTATTATTAATGATAACTTATTCTAAAAAATTATGTTATCAAAGCATGTCAAGGATTATAAAATTATCAACATGCATAAATGTGTATATATTCATTTGGTACCTAATTTCCCCTTCAAATATCATAAATAAGTCAAAATGCCTCTTCACTTTCGCTTTTGTTTTTGCTTTTAATTTATTTTACATATATTATTGATTTAATTTATCTAATCTAATCCGTTGTCATGCATGATAATTCAACCTTTTCAAACTAGATATAAATTAATAATTCATTGATCAGGACCTATAAACATGCATTTATGATCATCGCCTTCAATTGGTGGAATTTTCAATGCACAAGCAAAGTGAACTACAAGGAAATGTAGATGTTACAAAAATGGATTAAACAAACTTTCAGTGAAATCGCAGCTTTTTGCTCTCTGTCATTTCCTCATGCGTGCCCCGACAATTTCTCCCTCTCTCTTCGTTTTTGTCTTTTCACCTCCTCTGTTCTTCTTTTCTTTCTTTCTTTTGCAGACCACTTTATCAGTTTTTCTTTGTAAAAGCTCTCTTTTCTTTTGCCGACCATAGCCCTCTCTCTCTCTCTCCCCTTTTCTTGGCCAGGAAGAAAAGCACCATCTTTTTATTTTTCGAGCTCCCTTTGGCAACTATTGCATGCGGAAAAATGCCCCACCCACTCGGCCGAGAATCCTCTGCTTTTTCATGCCCAGATTTTCTGGTCTTCTTTGACCGTGAATTTCAATCTCTGAATGCCGAGATTTCCCCTTGTCGAGCTGAAAATTGCTCTCTTGACCTCATCTTCAAGAATTTTTGTTGTTATTTGGAACACATTTGGGATTGGATATAAAATTTGAAAAAAAAATTAGACGAAGAAATTGAGGATTGATGTAACATTTGGTTTAAAGTTGAGGTTTTTGCAAAATAAAAAAATTCAGAATAAAATTAGGATTGGACCTAAAATTTATGGGTTTTTAAGGGATTAGGATCGTATAAAAGAAGGAAAGAGAAAGTTGAGGACTTCACCTGTTCTCATCATCCGGGGGGCATACTTGTAATTGGATATCATATGAAAATTTTATTTCTACCCGTACTCACAATGGCTGGGCCCCACAAGTCATTCCCTAACTTTTTTTTTTTGAACAACATTCCTTAACTTGAGGCCATCGCTCTTTTCTACCAAGTTTTTGTCCATTTCTTATTGCAAAGGAGTGGCCAAGCCCACTACTCTCCTATCTATTTAATTATGAAGTTACCAATTAATCATTTAATCAAATTTATTGATGTCACAATTTCTTAATCAACCCAAAGCCAAATTCATAAAATTTTTCCAATTTTTTTTTGGTTTAGTTTAGCAGTTGCAATCTTCCTTTAACACTTATAATTTGTAATGCATGTTAATTCAAATATTTATATTATTAAATGGAACTAATACGTGCAGTGTTAGTTCAATATTTTAAGTAATACTTTAACATAATGCATGTGGTTCCTCTTAAATAATGAGGGGTAGCTATGTTATTGAAAATGTAAATAGGTTTTACTTACCACCCATATTACACATAGGCATTTTATTCTCATCCAACAATTTATTTTATATAGATCCATTTCTATTAAATAACAAGGGTAACTATCTTTATAAATATGTTAAATAGGTTTTATTGATCACTCAAATATATCTAAGCATATTAATGTTGTTATTCAATTTGGTTGGTGCAAGATGTGAAGCAATTTATATGTTCAATAGAAGAAGTTGTATTTTGATATCCACTTGTGACAATGCAAGCTAAAAGAATTATCAGTGTTATTTATATACCAACAATCCAAACTAAACCGTAGGTACTTGAAATGGTGAAGTGTTAAGAAAAAAAAAACAAAAGAGTGCTCGTGGCTCAAGCACTCTTTTTTATAGTATCGATTTACAATACTTTACCAATGCTGAATTATCACATTAGTTTCCTTCTTATTGAGAAAATTGAACGCAAGCATGGAGAGAAGGATGGATGCCATGAACATGGCAAAAGAATGCCCAAAAATGGGACAAGGCATTTCGGCTTTGCTCTAGTTCTGTCCTTGATTTTTCGCCTTCAAGTCCGACGGAGAAAAAAGCCAGAATGCGTCTCAAGAAATAGAAAATGCCTTCTTGTTGCAACGGAACCAATTGGCAATCAGAACTCGCACCAATAAGTCAAGCTTTGTCGACCACGTGCTTAGAGATGTTGCCTTCACGCGGCTGAAATCTCAGTGCACAAGAGAATCCAAAGATTATACGCATGGAACGGTGCATTTGTTGGGAAGAGGAAAAGTGGGAAGAGACTTGGGATGAGACATGACATGGATTTGCGAGAGAAAATGAAAAGTGGATGAGAGAGAGACAGAGAAATTCGTCCTTTTCAATAATTTCCAGACAAGTGCTCAGTAAATGATAAAAACACGCAAGGCGTCAATACATTGAAGAGGCCACGCTTGGTCAGTCAGCTGCTTGCACCGTTGAACTTTCCTCTTTCTTTGTTGATTTGTTTTCCATCGGAAAAGGTATTTTTTGTTAAATATATTTAAGCTCCTAATCTCACTGAGGAATTTACCTCTCTTGCCTTAAGTCCGTTAAATATTATACAGTCAAATCGATAAACTTCAGTTTAATACTAAAATGATGCATTAGCGATAATTTATTCTGAAAAATTATGTTATCAATAGGTGTTGCGGATCATAAAAAATTATCAACATGATGAGAAGAATTTCTTTTTGGCTTAGGTCCTATCTTAATTTCTCCTTCAAGTTCTGTAAATAAATCAGAATACCTTTTTGCTTTTGCTTTTACTTTTACTTTATTATATATATATATATATATATATATATATATATATATATATATACATTGATTTGATTCATCTAATCCAATCAGTTGACATGCTCCTATAATCCAAATTTGCTGAACTAGATGTAAATTAGTAATTCATTGACCAGGACCACTAAACATGCATTTATGGTCGTTGCCTTCGTGTAGTGGAAGTTTCAATGCACAGGAAAAGCAAATTTCAAGGAAACGTAGATGCTATAAAAGTAGGTTAAGAATCTTTATGCGAAATTGCAACTTTTTACTCTGTCCTTTCTCCACGCGTGCCCCGACAATTCTGTCTCTCTTTCTTCATTTCTCTTATTTTCACCTCCTACATTCTTTTTTTCCTTTCTTTTGCGGACCACTTTCTCAGTTTTTCTTCATAAAAGCTTTTCTCTCTTTTGCCGACCATAGGCCTCTCTCTATATCTCCATTTCTTGACCATGACGAAAAGCTCCGTCGTACTTTTTCGTCTTCTTTTGACAATGATCGCATGCTGAAAACTTGCCCACCCCACTTGGCCGAGAACCCTTTGCTTTTTCTATGCCCATATTTTCTTGTCTTCTTTGGCCGTGAATTCCGGTCCCTGAATGCGGAGATTACCCCCTTGTCAAGATGGAAATTGCTCTCTTGATCGTGTCCTCGAGGTACTTGTGGTTATTTGAGGTTCATTTGAAACTGAACATAAAGTTTGAAAATTCTTTTTAGATGAAAAAAATGGGGGCCCATGTAGCATTGGGATTAAAGTTGAGGGTTTTTGAGATAAAAAAAAAAGTTCAGGATAAAATTAAAATTGAACCTAAAATTTATGGGTCTTTAGGTAACTAGGACTGTATAGACAGAGGAAAGCAAAGCTTCACCGGTTTCGAGAATCCGTGGGCAGATTTGTAATTAGATAGCATGTAATAATTTTCTTTCTCCTCTTTTGATGGCTGGTTCCCACCAGTTCTTGCTTTTTGTCATTTCTTATGTCCAATGAGTGGCTGGGCCACCACTCTCCTCCTAATTAATTATGAAATTATCGATTAATCATTTAATCAAATTTATTGATTTCAACTTTTCGATCAACCCAAAGCCAAATTGACTCAATTTTTTCTGGCCAATGTTTTTCTTGGTTTCGTTTAAGCCATTGCAATCTTCCTTAAACACCTATAAATTGTCGTATGCGTTAATTCAAATATTTATATCATTGAATGGAGTTGAAACGTTCAACCTTAACTCATTTTAGATTAAATATAAGTTTATGCAATACTTAAACATAAATGAACCACCGGCCGCGGTGGCTCTATTGGATAAGACTCTGCTGATCCTCAACGAAGAGGTGAATGGTTCAAAACTCAGGGGAGGCGCTAGGTGTATTAAGTGTGACTCAGGGGTGGTGGGTCCTCCTGCTTAAGTGTCACTTGGGGGTTCACAGCGCGGCTGTCGGCTGCAAGCTGGTTCCTCCAATACAAAAAAAAAAAAAATGCATGTGGTTCCTCTTAAATAAGGAGAGATAGCTATGTTAATAAAAAATTTAAATAGGTTTTACTTACCACCTAAAAGTATATTATTCTTATTTAACAATTATTTGTTACTCTTAAATAACGAGGCGTAGCTATCTTTTATAAATGTGTTAAATAGGTCTTACTTACCACTCAAAATATATTTAAGCATATTAATATTGGTATTCAACTTGATTGGTGCAAGATGTGAAGCAAATTGTATGTTCAATAGTGAGCCCATCTTCTAAGATACCATTTAATGCTTTTCTTTTTTTTTTTTTTTTCATGTAGTTACTCGACAAAACGAAGCTCTTCAAAGATTGATTCCACTCCGGTTAAAAGATTTGCATCAAGAATTGAGTGAAATGTAAAAAATCCAATGCATTAATTACTTCATTTTACAATAGAGAGAAGCTTATTCTAATATCCACTATCCGCTTTGTTAGAATGCAAGCTGAAAGTATTATCAATGCTATTTATATACCAATAATCCAAACTAAAAGGTCACTACCTGAAGTTGTAGAGTGTGAAAAAAAAAACAAAAAAAAAAAAAGAGTGCTCACGTATATCACGATGACTATTTTTTATAGTATTAATTTACAATACCTTATAAGTGCAAAATTATCGCTTTAATTTCAAGAGCTTAATTGCATTGTTCTTTAAAGCTGACCAACCCTAGCTCATCTTTATCTCCACTGCAAAGGATGTAGAAACATTGCTTCGACGAATTTGAGAGCTCTACAAATGAGCCATTGTTAGTTAAACTAGCATCTTTGGGTACTAGTGTAGACATGTGATGAACTTTCGAATGTCAAGCTATTAATTTCATTTAGTCAAATTTATTTATTTATTTCACAATTTTTTAATTAACTCAAAACCATTTTTTTCGTCATAAACCTAAAGCCAAATTAATAACTCGAAATTTAAAAAAATTTCTCGGCAAATGTTTTTTCTTGGTTTAGTTTGGCGATTACCCTAATATTCTGCCATTCTTTTTTACTTGGTCGAAAAGTGGGGCTTTAGAAAAAAAGAAAAAGAAGCGATAGAAAGGGAAAAGGGAGAGCACGCAAAAGGAGAGATTGAAAGGGAAATAGGAGAGCATGCACCACGACAGAAACGAAAAGAAAGGGAAAAGGAAGGGAAAAGAAGAGGAAAAAAGGGAAAGAAGATAAAAGAAAGGAAAAGAGAAAGAAGGTTTTGCGTACGCATCGTGATGGTGGGACTTCGTCAAGTCAAATTTATTTTGATTTGTTATTACCCGATAAGAATTTAAGTAATTTTTATTTGTCTAATTGAAGTGATTTTTGGCATTAGAGTATAAATTCAAAAATTATGTAAAATTGGAGTTGTGAAATTCAATTTTGGCATTATTAAGCTGTGGCAGTAAGGACATGGCGGCATAGTGAAATTCAATTTTGGTCGATTTGGTCCGATTTCCAAGAGCAGTGGTCCAGTTCTCGATTCTATAAAAATGGAACTAGTGACTTTTGATCCGGTTCTAGGTTCCGAAGGGAACTAGATTAGACCGACTCTTTTTCATTAAAAAAATATTTTTTAATTCTAAAATAATAACAATTCTAATATTTCTTTTAATTTTTCATTTTTTTTAATATTTGTTGCTAAATGATCAATTTTATTGGATCAAACTGGTTTGGTTCGATTCTTGATCCCAAAACTGTTCAATCCATCCTTGGTCATAGATGGAATTGAGAATCTTTCACTCCTAACATTTCAAATAATATTTTGGATAACTTTGAATAATCACTTTGGAAGTAATTCATTGAGCTATGAAAGTCATTTTGTTGAAAAGTAAGTTTCCTCCATAGGGTGCCCAATGAAAATAGTTACTACCAATCGTGACTTTTGCAAAGTTTCCAACTTTGCATGCCATTTTCTTTAAAGATAAAATGGTTTTTCCTACTCCGGTACTAACTTTGAACAAAAAGTCGTTCAACTTCAAAACTGTGCTAAACTTGACTTAGTTTTAGGTTTGAACTGAAATTATGAAGAAATTTAATTGTGAGGAGTAAAATTCTTGGAAATTAGAGTGCAAAAGGAAAAGTGAGCTCGCAAGAAACGTACATGCTACGAAAGTAAACTTTCGGTGAAATTGCAACCTTTTGCTTTCAGTCCTTTCCTCACGCGTGCCCAGACAATTCTCTCTCTTCATTTTTTCTTTTCACCACCTCTGTTCTTCTTTTTCTTTCTTTTCTTTTGTAGACCCTTTCTCAGTTTGGAGCTTTCTCGTTCTGCCGACCATAACTCTCTGTCTCTGTCTCTCTCTCTTGGCAATTATTGCAATGTTGAAAAATCGCCCACCCCACTTGGGTGAGAATCCTCTCTTGACTGACACTCCGACCGAAAAAAAAAGATTTTCTTGACTCCTTAGCCCATGGATTCCGATATCGAACGGTGAGATTGCCCCTTGTCAAGATGAAAATTGCTCTCTTGATTGGATATAAAATTTGAGAAAAAATTTTAGACAAGAAAATTGAGGGTTTAAAGTTGAGGTTCTTTTGAAACCAAAAAAAAGTCGGGATAAAATTAAGATTGAAACTAAAATTTGAGTTTTTAAGGAATTAGGACCATATAAAAAGAGCAAGAGAAAGTTGACAAGCTTCATCTGTTTTTATCATCAGGTGACATGTTTGTAATTAGATAGCATATGATAATTTTATCTCCACCCCCACTCCTAGTGGCTAGGCCCAAGTCCTTCCTTAATATGAGGCTACTGCTCTTCTCCATCGAGTTGTTGTCAATTTCTTATTGCGGAAGAGCCGCTAGGCCCACTACTCTTCTCTCTACTTAATCATGAAGTTACCAATTAATTCAATTCCAGCACCCAGCCAACGAGATAAATTTGTTACTGACACTGGCAAGTTTATCAAACATTGATACACAAAGGAAAGAGTATGGGGCAACAATAAGTTTCCAGAACAGCAAATGGACATGGTAAGAAGCTCAAAGAAAAAAATCTTCAGCACTATACAATTGATGGCATCACAACGAATTGATCCTTAGCTTGATTGTATGACTGTCAAAATGTTCCTACCACTAACTGACAAGGGAGGAACTACAACATGAGGAATGCTGCAAAGCTTTTTATTCTCCATCTCTAGATGTAAGATAGGGTCCTAGATGTGTAGTTTCACTGGGTTAGTGTTTCAAAAGTGAGAATACTATAACCAAGCAAATGTCCACACAAAACTTAACCCATTAGGGCCATCAAATGAACATTTCTTAACCTATATACAAGTACAAGACTCCAGCTATCAAGATATGTTCGAACTTTTACTCTAGCGGTAAGGCAGAAAGCAAAACATCCTTTGAAATCATAAGCATGTAATGGCATGTATATGCATTGTGCACACAGGCGGAAAAACAAAGCTGCTGCTACTTGTGCCGATGAGGAGAGCAAATAAATAATAGATAGGAACAATAAAAGAACAAACGTTTTTAAAACCAGACCAGTGGTTCAATCGGTTGAACTGGTAAAACTATAGAATGTGATGTCATCTGATAGAACACTGCAAATATTAGATTACACATGTTTAGAACAAAAGAAGCCCAGTGAGTCGGCAAGCGAACAAAGAAGCCCATTGAGTTGGCAGACACCATAGCATTTTAGTATATTACACACGCTCAATGTCATCTTAACAGCATCCTGTTCAGTTATCTAATAGATTAGGCCAATATGGTCAATAATTAAATTATCCACCACAAATTGAAGAAAGAAGACACCGGAGCAAATGGTTGGCACACTTGTTAATTACAAGAAGTTGGAGTTCCAAACCCAAAGCCAACTCCAGCACTACTCCTTCAATTTTTTTTAAGGTCCAAAACTAGTCCAGACTTTTTGATAGGTTTGCTGGGTACCAGTTGACAGGACACCTGGTTATCAGTTAAACAGAGTAAATACCACCAGTTCTTGACCAATACTATTTCTGCTGGGAAATTTAACTGGACAGGCCTGGTTTCCCATCCAACTGGAAGCACTTCCTAAAATCCTGAAAAGAACAGGAGTCAACAGAAAAGCAGAATATGCTACGTTTTTCCTTTTGCCATCAATGTCTTAAATTGTGAATTGACATGATCAGAATAGAACCCAGGATACCATGAGTAAGAAATCAATATGCAAGCTCCGAATCCATGAGTTACCTTCAATTGGTACAACTCTCAGTTATTTGTACAATTGGTTCTTGCAATATGCACAAATGGAAGGTCACTGCCTGCAAGATCATCATTCCGGCGTCTCCCAAGCCTTCACAAATATCATTCATCTTATTTAGCAACATAGCAATTTGATCGTCCTGTTTACAACAGAATGTATTAGCCACATTTGCAAATTTGGGCTTTAAAATATGATATACCAAGCTCTTACCTCAAATAGAGCCAAATCCACAAAACAGTGACCAGGAGGGATGCACAACAAGATCCTTCCAAAGGTCTTCCATGCTTCACATTCATTCGTCAGTCCCCTCACTAATGCTATACAATTCGTTACATCTACAAAAGAATCGTCAGGTATTTGGAAGGAAATATAATCTGAAGCAAATTCAAAGTCATCCTGGAGAGCCAGACAGAGAATGATTAGCATCAAAAAGCATTTGTACTATGCACATGTGGATCTCTGGATAATATATGTAGTTTCAGATTAAAGGTATATATGTCATTCTAAGCGACCCTTATCGTGTCTTATCCAAAAATAGTTCAACTTCATGTCTAAAATTTAGTAATTTAGTGTCACTAAAGAAATGATACCACACATGATGAGAGACAGGCAAGATATTACAATGGTTGAAAACAGAAGATATCTAGAAAGGTAGAGAAATCACAAGAAAGATTGTAACAGGCATACCGGCTTCATGACATATGAGAGCACCTTTATGAATTGCTCAACCTTTACATGCAGCATTCCAGCCTATTATCCACCAGAGTCTCATCCAAACCAATACCTAGGTAATGAAAATGCCATCTTGAAAGACCCCTGAGCTCACCCATTCTAAAGCCAATAATTTCTACAGTAGGCTGTTATGTAAATAACAATACTTCAGTATCTTAACCCCATATGTCAAATATCATCTCTTATTGAGAAAACTGACACACACTCGTGAGGGATAAAAATAGCATTTATCTGCTGAACCATCAAAGTTAAAATTTTACGAAAGAAAATGTTTTACACAGTAAATGGTTATTACAACCCATCTTCATTTTCTGCACACTCTGTTTGAACTAAACGACATACTCTAGAGTCTCTGACAAATAAAAGTTATACTGGAAAATTCATTAAAGAAATGGAGCCTAGTCTACTATCCAATTCATGCAAGCAGGATAGAAAGTTTGGAATGTTCATGCGAATTATCAAGTCCTGCCCAAAGTCGCTGAGAGAGAGAGAGAGAGAGAGAGAGAGAGGGGAGGGCATTTATGTGACAGTTGTGAGCTGTAAGCACAATATTGACAGGAAATGCTAGTGTGTTCAAGGAGATAGCCTCTAGCCCTTCTGCTGTTAGCTTGGGTAAGGTTAACTTCTTTACACTATTCAAATATCAAACCGCATCTCTATCCAACAGCTTCAGGAAGGGTAACTTCTTTACAACATTCAAATATCAAACTGCATCTCTACAGGAGGTACTTGATTGAAAACTCTCCCTGCTACTACTTTACCTCCCCAATTATCAAATGTTTACACTTCAATCTAAAGAAAAGTCCCAGCTTACAAAAGAGCATTTAAACAGTAAGCCACATCTTTATTTCATAGCTTAATCTTTTTATCACTTGTCAATTTTTCCACAAACTTCTACACCGTCATGAATGCACAAATTGAATAGACAAAAGAAGAAAGAAGCCCTAAAGCATTGATTGGCAGTACCATAGAGTTAAAGAGAGTTCATAAGCCTTGGCAAGAAAGAAATAGGCAGGCTTTTAAAAATGAGGAAAGCTCTATAGGTGCTGTAAAAGATATTGGCTTACTACCTTACTTTTTTCACATTGTGGTGGCAGTTCTTTGGACACCAAGTCTTTTTTTAATTTTTAAGGTAAATATGTGCTTATAGGTGGTAATTAGTAAATAGGAGGCATCCCCTTGGTGCTTTTTAATAGACTCACTAATCAAAATATAAAACAGCAGAGTATAACCTTGAAATATGTAACTAGAAACGTCATTTCTCACTATAGTAGTAATCAAGAAAAATATGTAGCATGCACATGAGAGTCACTGTACCCAGGAGAAGCACAGGATCTGATCCAATTAACAACAGCCCTATAGTGTGAATGTACATGTGTGCACACCTGTGTAAGCACATGATCGCATGCATGTGCACACCGAAGCACATGTTCACAACACACAAAAATGCCCATATAAATGGAGAGAGATCTGGCAGGGGAATAAACTGGCAATATATTTTCTCTAGATAACAGATGATTTTGTTGAGAGAAAAAGTTCCAGTACATCGGTTTAGAAGAGAACAAAACAAAAGAAAAACAAACAAAAATGAAGCATTAGAAGATATATAGAATCAGAATATGATTCTGAAAGCCGGTTAAAAGGTGCCAACACAGAAGCAACCAAAGATTCCAAACCCTACATTTTGTTGCTTTCTTTCCTAAGGCATCCCATGAGACAAAGGTGCCGCACTTCAGAACTTCTTAGAAATTGATCCTCCTAATTAGGCATGCCAACAGTTTAAGAAACTGGATGCCAAAACATTTGGCAAGAACCAAACTACCTTAGAGAAGCCAAAGATTTGATGTAAAAGCTTGGAAGAGAAGTCAAAAAGAAAAAAGAGATGATCAACATTTTCCTTTAAAAGTTTTCACACACAACTCCATTCTATGAAAAATCAAATTCCATTTCCTGAGATTCTCAATTGTAAGATCTCATTCCAATTTGGTGTGCATTTATTATGAAACTTACACTCCCAAGTAATGGAATTTGATTCTCACATATTGGCGTTGTATGTGTAAACATTTGGGTGAAATGTCAAGGAACAAGGAAGCTTTGGTTGCAGATTGTTATCATTTAAACAATGAAATGATCATTTGCGACATGGACTTTGTGGGCCAAGCCCAAGGTTAGGAGTTCGAAGATTTCTGATGCTTTTAGGGATGCTTTTGCCTGGAACAAGGGAAGAGATGGAATCTTTTCTGTAAAGTCTTACTACAAGCTGCTCGATAGGGAGATTTGTGAAAAGAACAGATTTTCATTAGAAATCGATTTGGAAAGTGAGAATTCCAATAGAGTTTCTCTTTTTGCTTGGGAAGCAACCTGGTAACAAATCCTTACTTTAGAAATGAGGCAAAGTACTGGTTAATAGGTGTCTCCTCAGCAAGAGGAGATAGTGCGTGTGGCATCTCCTCCTTCATTTTGTTCTTGGACAAGAATGGTTTGGACCATTTCCTATGCATGCACCATGTTATCTTGGGTTATTAGACGTTTTATTGAGCAAGAACTTTGGGCATGGTAGGGCATTCGTTTACAGCACAACAATTAGGATTAAATCAATTCCCCTATGTCTTTTGGATGATTTGGAAGGAGCAGAACAAGAGAGCTTCTGATGGAGAGAAATCTTCCATTCTATTTTATTGAAAGTTGGCTTAAAGTCACACACTTTTGGTATAGTGCAAACTTGCATATAGATGTAAATGCCTTGGTTGATTAGTCAATGATTTATCTGGTATTTGAATTCCCATTTGGTTTTGGGACTTGATTTGTATATGGCTTTAGTCTTTTGGGCTCTTTTTGTATATGGGTTGCACCCCCTTGGTGCCCTACAGGTGAAATATATAATCTATAAAAAGAAACTTAAAACTTTCCTGAGGATTTTAAGTTATTCAAATTACCCTTTGTTCCAATACATGTTATCTCATCATATAGTTTCAAGTACTAACATCAACATCTCACATATGATTTTGTGCTAATCAGCATAACCATCACCCACATGGGCAAAACACTCTATTAACTAATAGTTGTAATTCCTTTTGCGAGTAAGATCATTGTGATAAAAGGGTGCCACTACTACTGAAAGTCAAGATCAAAAAAGTTCAAGAGAAACTTTGGATCCAAAGAGCTACCTACCAACACACTACCAAAAAAGGAGCAATATAAGGGACTAAGAGAAGTATACAAAACTGATTTGAAGAGGAAAAAAGCGAGTATAGTGCATAAGGTCACAAGCAGCTAATACGAATCCATCTGGCATGCGACTTAGTAAAAGCAATTTCAATACTAGGGCTTAACATCCTCATCATTATTTTGCCAAAAAAGAGGTGGTATATCAAAAATCATGATCTAAAGATATGCTACAAAATAATAATATAAAATAATCAATTCTCACATCTAAGTGCTAAACAAATGATTGTGAATGGCTCTCATAACTGTTGTTAAGCATCACAAATTAGATCTATGTAGGCTTAATTCACTGTCATCCGAGCACCCACCAGTTAGTTTTCTGCTCATTTTCTTCAAATTTCTAAGTTTTCATTCTCATCCTTAGCTTGTTGACCTTAAACATAACACAGGAAAGAAGAGTTTTAGTTACTACATTGAGTTCAATGAGTGGAATTTGGTAATATAAACAAGTCTAACTTCCCCTAGGCTCTAATAGTAATATCAGTAGGTAAAACGAGTTGAATATGATTCTCTGGTACAAAAATTGACTCTTGCAGTTAAGAGGGGATATATGCTAAGACCGAAACGGGCAGTAAACTCTTTCCTTTTAAATTGAGAACATATCTCTACACCTGCTAATTATAATGTGAATAAATTAAACATTCTATATCTAAATCTCCATGTACAGTACACTTAAAGCTCAAACTTAGATCAAGTTCAAGTTTCGAACCAATGATTTATGACCAACAATTTTCATTATACGTATATAGGAGAGATTGCCAACTTGTTAAATCAGACTCAAATCAGATTTTATTGTGCCCTTTCCAGCCACTTAAATTTGGCAATTCATATCATGGTAGATGATATGTTCATATGAAGAATCAACATCAGGATGTTCTGAAAAATATGGCATGTCTCCAGATGTGCAAAGCATAATTTACTATAACAAATTCTTATCTCTGTCTAATCACCTCCAGGACTGTTCTCTGAGATGCATGAAACTTAATTATTTGGGAAAAAGGCCAAATGCAAAGATAATATCGTGTACCTGCAGATGATTGAGGACAACCAGCAGAAGTTCTTTTCCAGCACCACAAACAACTATTGATACACGCTTCATATGAGGTGAGGACACCTGGAGTGCCATAACTTGGCACGCCGGGACACTTAAGTGCCATAACTTTAAAATGGTACACTTAAGTGCCATCATCGGAGCAAAATGGGACACTTAAGTGCCACTCCGGCGAAAATCCGGTCAAATGGCTGACGTGGCAATTTTCCGGCGAGTTTAGTCCAAAACGGCGTCGTTTTGCACGCTGACGTGGCAGAGAAAACGCAAAAACGACGCCGTTTCGTGTCTACGTATAATTAATAATATAAAAATTAATTAAATTATAAAGTATTCAAAAAATAAAAAAAATTTAAAAATTTTAAAAAATTAAGAAAAATTTAAAAATTAAGAAAATTTTTAAATTTTTAAAAAATTAAGAAAAAAAAGGGGGGTCGAAGGGGCGGCTGAGGGCTGAGCCCTCGTCGCCGCCGCCGCCCCGTCGTCGCCGGGAAGGGCCGGCGACGGAGGGGGGAGGGTCGGCTGGGGTCGCTGGCCCCCGGCCGACCGACGGCGAGGGCTCCCAGCCCTCGCCAGATCGCAGCGAGGGCCGCGACCCTCGCCCCAGATCTGGGCGAGGGCTCGCGGGCCCTCGCCGCCGGTCGGCCGGCCTCACCGGCCCCTGGCCAGGGCCCGGCGACCCCGGCCGACCCTCCCCACTCCGTCGCCGGCCCTTCCCGGCGGCGAGGGCCCGTGAGCCCTCGCCGAGATCTGGGGCGAGGGTCGCGGCCCTCGCCGCGATCCGGTGAGGGCTGCGAGCCCTCGCCGTCGGTCGGCCGGGGGCCGGCGACCCCGGCCGACCCTCCCCCCTCCATCGCCGGCCCTTCCCGGCGACGGCGGGGCGGCGGCGGCGGCGAGGGCTCAGCCCTCAGCCGCCCCCTCGCCGCCCCTTCGACCCCCCCTTTTTTTTAAATTTTTTTTAAATTTTCTTATTTTTTTAAAATTAAAATTTTTTAAATTTTCTTATTTTTTTAAATTTTTTAAATTTCTTAAAATTAAAATTTTTAAATTTTTTAAAATTAAAATTTTTAAATTTTTTAAAATTAAAAATTTTAAATTTTTTAAAATTAAAATTTTTAAATTTTTTAAAATTAAAAATTTTAAATTTTTTTAAAAATTTTTAAAATTTTTAAAATTTTTTAAAATTAAAATTTTTAAATTTTTAAATTTTTATTATTTTTTTATTATTTTTTATGCTGATTTGGAGCTCCGGCGAGCCACGTAGGCAAAAAATAATAATAAAAAATTGCCACGTAGGATTTCCGGCAAGGGTCGCCGGAGGTGGCACTTAAGTGTCCCATTCGAAAAAAAAAGTGGCACTTAAGTGTACCGTTTGAAAGTTATGGCACTTAAGTGTCCCGGCGTGCCAAGTTATGGCACTTGCGCTGTACTTCTGCCCGCTTCATATGCTATCACTAAACAAACTAGCAGACTAAGATTTTAAAAACCAATTGAAAAAGCCAAGGTCCTATAGCAGCATCAGAGCTTAAAAAATAAGCCATACCACTTCACCCAGAGAATTAACAAGAAATTGATGGAGTGCAGGAGTGGTACTAGCACCATCAAGAAGAGTCAAAAATTCCTCCTGAGAAGAAGAGTCGAGACATAGATAAGCAAACGAAAACAGTTAAATGAAGAAAATTGAAACGCCATCTACTGCTCTGTATTAATAGTACCACTTGCCATGGTCACTAATGAGGTTTGACAGGAAATCAAACCTCTCATGAAGTATGTTAAAGGCATCAGCCCACTGCTTATGCATGACTGAAAATGTCCAGATGACACGAAGTAAAATGTTCAACGTTCAAAGCTTGTTGAGCGACTTGATGGAGTTCATTTTTTCTGTAGACATAAAGAGATTGATAATCTGAGGAGGCATTCGGCTGATAAAGATTCTCAAAAGTCCGTTCTTATTTCAATTTGAGAATTAAAACAGACCAGCAAATGCGTTGGGTGACACTCTGAAAGCAATTGATGAATAAAAGGAAAACTACTCTCAAAATCAAATCACAAACTGAAGTTGACATTTTAGTATTCTCATTCCACTGCAAACATGGATACTTGGAATAACTAAGCCTGTTTTCGGATGCAACCAGAGCATATTCTCAGAATTTTCATCCCCAATGACATGTATTATTTTCGCTGAAAAAACATTTTGTCAAAAAAAATCGAAAACAGTTTCTATGAAAATGGAAACTAAAGGTGCTTTCTAAAACTAAGTAGGCCTTAAAAAGTCGAGAACAAAAACGACATGTGAAGCATGTGACGATGTTTACAATTTTGCAACAAATTTGCCTCACAACTTTCAACTTCTGAACTAAATAGATTTCTAGAGGTTTTTACTGAAAGCTAGTATGAAAATTACAGGTTGGCTTCGAAGCATGAGGCATCGTGTTGTTCAGCTTATGGTGACTCTCTATAGTCAACTCAAGCATTAAAAATTATCAGCAGGAAAGTTCTTCCATCATGTAAATTTCAAAGTTATTTCTAAGAAAACTCCTTACCAAAAAAAAAGAGGTTATTTCTAAGAAAATTGCCCCGAAAATTGCTCTACCTTAACTATCCATTTCTTTTTGAAGGATGATGATAATATCCTGAGTTAATAAGCATTTCACTTTCCTTATGACCAAACAAAGTTAGATACCACCGAAACAAACATCAGTGCACATGAACAACCTTAATATACTAATTCTAGTCAACAACTGCTTTTTTCAGTCTTTAAAAAACAGGACACAGCAACTTTTCATTAATAATTTACTATGATCTTTGGAATGATAGTTATGCACTACCGAGCAGGAAAAAGAATGACCCTAAAACAGCGGCCTTTTCTTTGGTTTTTCAGCAGTTATTCTAAAGGCACGATGTGTATTTGCACCAGTTGTGATTAGGTAGAGTTGTGAAACGATGTAAACCAGATTCCTTGTGCTGAAGTTTGAAATGAATTTCCTTAACTCGAGGAAGAGGGAACGATGAATTATCCATAGGTATGAACCAAACGAGTTAAATTTGAAATCAAAAACAATCTGCTCACCTGAAGGCATCAACTACCAATCAAAAGCTTAGTCGCGTTGTGCAGCTTCTGAGGCAGTCCCTCAAACAGGTTGCAATACCCTCTGTAAGACTCGAACCGATTTTGAACAAAACAATCAGTTGGCCTTCCAAAATCCTCGCCTCTCCTAAAAAAGTTCGACTCTGCTTCAATCAAGGATTGAGACTTCCGTTACCAGCTGCCTCATCATACCAGAAAATCCTCTCAAACAGCAACAGAGGACTTGAAATCTCCAAGGGGAAACCCTCATCAAGTGCATCCCGAAAGCAGCTATCGACCGCAATTTCCCTCAAAGTTCTCGAACAAAGCTTGATGGTTCGCTTTAAACCGTAGCATCCTTCCAAACTAAGGTCCTCGAGAACAGGGCTGCCATTCGACATCTCATGCATCACCTCCGAGTCACAGACGGACAGGGACCTAATATTAATCCAGGCGATACTTCTACTCAACGAGAAGCAACAGAGCCCTGAGTGCAGGTTCACCAAACGAAGAGCATCCTTAAAAGGAGCCCCGGTACCCCGAAATGGCCGGCCATCTCGTACGACCTCTTAGTCGCATCGACTGAGAGGTCCTCGGCACGGCGGTCGACAGCAAAGCGAAGCCACGGACTGAGCTCAAGCGCGCAACGGTCGAAAAAATCGGCGTCGATGTAGAAATTCCTCACCTTGGGCGACGCCTAGAGGATCAAGACACCGTCCACGGACGGGGAGGCGTTCCGCCAGGGGAAGGAGAAGACGAGGTCCGGGGGCGGCGGTCCAGACGGATCGCCACCGCTTCGACAAAAACGCACGTGCGGATAATGCGTGCGAGGTCGAGGGACGAGAAGATGTGGTGGATCACCGAGTCGGGGGCAAGGTGGCTGGTGCGATCGGCATCGTCGCCTAGGGTTTCGCATCGACGGGAGGAGGCGGAGGAGGAGGAGGAGGAGGTCGGCGATCGCTTCGTCTTCGCCATGTGGGGATGGACGATCGAAGGGAGGAACCGGAAGGAGAGCCTCCTCCGATTGGAGGGTTCATTTCACTCGGACTTAAGTTTCTGGCTTCCCATGTAGAGACACGTGTCGCTCGATGGAGAGGCAAGGCAACTACTTTCCCGCGCCTTTTAATACGTCTACGAGCCCATGATGATGGGCCTCGCACGTCTTGAATTGCCGAGTACCGAACCTTAATTTGTTTAATCCGAGCTTGTCCGACATCGGAAAAAATCATCATTCATATAATAATCGAGTGTGAACAAGGTCGAGTAGGCGTACATAAGCGAGCTTGAGCCCGCGAAAGAAAATGTTTGCTTGATTCCGCTTGATTTTTGATATTACGCTCGGGGGCTCCACTTATATAGTGATAGATAGTGAAACTTTGCAAATATCTATAATAAAAAAAAAACAGATAAAATAAAAATTAATCATAACTAACTTTTATCAAATAATTTGTTTATCTTAAATTACATTCATGATCAAGTATGATATTTCATGAGCTTGAAAAATTGTCGATGAATGCTTCAACATCTTGAATTACATCGGCTTGAATGCAAGAAATGACAACCCAAGCAATTCATAAATCTCACCACTCTGATGGACATGTTCTCTTATTTTCAAATTGGCTAACAAGAATGCAACTAGAGAAAACTTTCCTCGCCTCACCATCCTCCCAAATGCAAGGCTATTGGCATCCACATTGTGTGTCGCCATTTAGATGGCGACTCCATGATTCTACTAATTAAGGTTATTGAGCTTATGGCTTGAGTTCTAGCCAAATCGAATTTATGTTAGAGCCCAAAAATTAAAATAAGTTAGAGACGCGTTAGGAGGTATTGTGGGCCTTTGGTGGAGCTATGTGGAGAGGACTGGGAGATTGGCCGTGCCGCCTGCTAACCACATGATAGTCATTAGGTATTGGCCGAGCTCTTAGTAGGTCCCTTTAGATGCCCGAATAACTTGTATAGTCAATATCCGACATTTCGTTTGTTATGTGAAACAAAAAATGCTAACCAAATACGCTCTCCAATGCAAAACTTGGAAATTCGATCTTCATGAATATCGAATTTTTTAATTTTGGTGGAATAGGTTGATTTGTCCTTCCTATTGAAAAAATTAGAGGTATTCATAACATTTTGAAAGTGGAAAACAAATCAAATCAAAGCTGAGAATTGCAGTTGCTTGGCTTCAGAAGATACCATGAAAAGAGGTCCAGGAAGATTCTACTAAGCAAAAATCCGAACATTGTTCGGTGCAGGTAAAGTGCAAATAGCATTGGTAAATATCAAAATTAGTTGACAACTAAATTTTGAATGATAACTTATTCGGTTAGTAGCATTTTGGTAAGTTACCATAATTTTTCAGAAAATATCAACAATTATTAGAACCTTTTTTTTTAATATATATTACTATTGACATCCAAATAATCTCGATGGTTAAAGTTAGAAAAATTTAAGATTCAAGATCTCGATCATGGCAACACTCATTTCTTAACTTGAAAAAAGTTAGATTTGTATCAGTAGTACTTTAATTGTATATAGGTGTTAATTCAACATAAGCGTGTAGGAATAGGCGTTTAGATTTCAAGTTTTCATAGAAATGGCTTAAAATACTTTTTTTTTTGGGTCAAATCAAAGAATCTACCTTTAACTGAAAAAAAAAATTATTTCAATAGTCTTTAATTTTTTTTAGACATTTTATTTAGAAATAGTGAAATTTAAGTACCTTCAATCCAATTAAAGAAATATCAATTTCAAAAATCAATTAACCGGTTAGAACACCATATTTGTTATCATGTAATTTGAGCTCACACCTTTCAAGATCGCGTCACATGGCGCAATTACACAAAACTCTGTTGGAGAATAAAATATGTTCTTTTCTCATCTTGGAAGGGGTCCTTTTTTTTCTTCTTCTTTTGGCTTCTTTTTATGTTCAAGAGGGAGGCGCCACAAGTTAAAATAAAAAAAAAAGGGACAAAAGAGAGAAAAATAAGGAGGATTGACTCTCCATGAGTGCTGTGTATACACCTTCACCGTCGCCCCATCACATCCGACCTCATCCTCGTCACGGCAAGCTGCATCCATTGTTCTTGGACTTCATTCTCTTGAGGAGTTGGAGCAATAGTCGCCGCTACCCATTCCGACGATTGAAACCCACGCCATCACTTCGATGAGCCTCTTCATCGCTCCTCTCGACTCCATTAGTTGCCAAGCCAGTTGCCCTCGCTATTCCCGAGCCGCCCTTTCCTGCTCCACTATTGCTCCCTGCCTTCCCATCGTGAAAACCGAAGAGCCCAGATCTCGTTTGAAGACTCCCTCACTGGTCGTTGTTCTGTTCGTAGATAGTTGTAAAGGTTCCAATCGCCGGTTGCGAGTGCCCATCGTAGCCTACTTACACCACTGATAAACTAGGCTTTCTTGCTGCCTTCAATGATAGTCATCGATGAGGAGCCACTCAAAACCTGACGGTCCGAGGGTTAATTTTTGAGCTTGAATATTCCGGTTGGTTTATCCGATTCTACCTCCACTTTTGTTACTTACTTTTTGTGGATGCAATGGCCAGCACAATGGTTAGTCGATGGTAGGAGACGGTGGTTTGGCGAAGAGCGGGAATGAGTAACAGTGGTATAGGAGTATTTTTCAGCGTGAGATTTTGAATGTTTCCTCCTGGTTTGGGGAAGCTTTAGATAGCATGAAGATGCACCGGGAAAAGTCATTGAAGGTGGGAGTTCTGGGAATAGGGAGCCAAGCCTCGAAGATGAGATGAGGGGGTGAAAAGGCGAGAAAAGGCTAAAATGATGATGACATGTCCGGTGGGGTGAGGCCCCACATGGGGACGAGGTGGCGTTGCGGAGGGCCGGTCTTTTCCTCCGTTCCCGTCATCCAACCCTCTCTTTTGCTAAATTAGTAATTGCTAATTGCAATGGGGATTTAAAAATTAGTTCCCTGGAATGTTCTAAATTCTCGAGGAGAGGATGGTATCCCTACTGCCGGATTGCCAATGCTGTTTCATGGTAACGATTTCCAGAATGCCATGTGGAGCGATACGATCCATTCTTCGAGCCAAACGGACTATACGGGGGGCGGGAGTGTCCTCGACTCTGAACCTCCCTATGCCTCGACATCAAGCTTCCAGTCTTGGAGTCCACTTCCTCATCCTGAAGGCAATCCCATGATGGGAGATTCCTAGCAATTTATTTAGATGACATTTTGGAATGTGATGACTTGTCAGAATCCCACGATACGATGATGATGGTTCTGTTAGAGGTACCAGGAACGGTGGTGTTAAGTCCGAAATTTAGCCCAATTCTCTTTCTTCCTCATATCTGCAACTTTTCTCCGCGAATTCTCAAGACTCCGCTGGACCTCACAAGCCTCCCTCCATTGAAGCTCCATCCTTCACAAGCTCACCATGGGTTTGCATTTCCCACTGATGCTTCTGTACCCTCCTCGCGTTTTGTCACAGCAGAGCTGGTGGCTGCATTTTCGGCTGCTAGTGGCGTGTGCTTCTGTTTCAGCTTCAGTTCGACAAACTGCTTTGGCTTCTCAGGTTCTGCTTCCGTTCGGCGTTCTTTCGTGATCTAATGGGTGGGTCAACTCGATTGTTCCAACTCGGTTTTGTGAGGTTTTGGCTCGATTTCTTCCAATTGGCAGGTGAAGATGACGGAGTGGAATCCAGAGAAGGATTTGCTAGCGATAGTCACGGAGGACTCGAATGTGGTCGCTTCTTCGCTTCATTTGGCGGAGGCTGTACACAATCTCTCCTGAGTATAGCTAAGACTAGAGAACTTCTTTTATTTATTTATCTATTCATTCATTCATTCATTCAGTGTGTTGGTTTCTTCAACGATGGGCATTTGTGCTTCAGTATATTTGGTGTCTTACCAATCAGACATATCATAAGCGTCCCGTGTGATGAAATCAAATATTTAGCAGTATGGTATATTGGATACAACGGACGATTCATTCTTTCCTTGTTCTGGCTTCTCATTCAACACTTTTTCTTAATAAATCAGTATTGCCTGGAAAGTAATGGGCTGATTAAGTAAACAATTATACCACGAATGCTTGTGAAAGTTTCAGATGTTCGTGCCATTTCCCAAGCTAGATTTCACATCCGTTGGTCACTTCAGAGATGACACCCTTCCAAATTGGATACATAACAATTATCTTATTTTTGTTTGGCCTGAGGTTAGCCTGCCTTACCTACTTGCTCTACTCTAGGCTATTGGGTTTATGCTCTGTTATATGAAGATTTTCAATCAATTCTCCAGGCTTGATTTTGATTCGTCCTTAATGTTGTACTAGGTAAGATGTTTATCCGTTTACTGATAGAATTCTTGGTATTCTTTTCTTAGATGAGGGCATATGAGTTACTCATATGTGTTCGGTTATCATTCGTGTATAGAAAATATTTGTTTAAAGGCCTTCTTAAACGAATAAGCATTTTCATCAGCTCTTTTAAATTTAGTTACTCTCTCTACTTTCTTAAATCAAGATTTACTACATGAGTAACACATTAGGAGCTAAATAAAAACATGCGAATCATTTGCATTTATGGTAGCGAGAACTTTGGTTCCTTTGGTTTGATGACCCTCTATGATCAAAGATGTTATGTACGCATTTGGAATTTGATATTATTGCCAAGAGATAATGATTTTAGGCTAGTATCGATTGATGTCTGTGAATGTGGATGCTCAAGGGCAGTGGATCTTCTGGTTTGGACCATTTGTGGGGGCACTAGCAACTACAACATACCATTAGCACATCCTCAGAGTAACTTCCATCAAGGCCCTGAAAGCAACTGCGATCAAGGCCCTCAGCGGGAACCCCGACAACTAAAATCTTTCCCTTTTTCTTTTTTGCATTTTTATGCCCATTTTCTATTTTTGTGAACAAGAGACAACTATGACGATAGATGGTGATGGTGGTGATGACGGAACCCCTCTTGATTTATAGATTTATTGATCCCATTTATCATTATTATTGCTGTCGTTACTGTTCAATGATTAGTGATGGAAGTATTTCCTTTTCTTTCGTATTCTATCTCCCTGTGATCACATGCGCTCCTGTCGAAACCAACCTGACAACCCGAATCAAGTCGAGTGTAGAGACTGTGGGAGACATAAACCCTTCATCCAAGACTCCTAACGATGAACATATACTCAGTTTAAAACTAGAATTGGACCAGGAACATGCGTGATCAGCACGAGGATGAACGTTCCGCGCGTCTCTAAGGAAACACACCTGGTACTAACAGGATGAGCAAAAGGATGCTCGAACTATGTAATAATATTGATGAGGTTTTGAGTCGGCGTCCTTCTATCGTCGGATGAAACATTATAGAATAGGCCGCGTCGATCTACTTTGGGACTCATAATTGCATCTAGCCAATAGGATGTCTAAGTAGACAGAGAAAATATGAGAAAATATTGGGTAGGGTCATCGTTCAGGCAAAATGTGAAAATGTGGCCACGTACACCATAAAGCCAAGCAGCTTTTGGCGTCGACAAAATCGCCACTTCCCTTGGTTAGGTTTGCAAATCTTTAATTTATAACTCCACCTCCTTATACTAATCCAAACGCATTCTTTGTCTTATTATTATTAGGGTTAATATTAGGAAAACTCCAAACTAGTAGATATGATAAATTTATTTTAAATTAATTTTTTTATTGCAAAATTTTTTTATTGCTATATCTACAATAAATTTATCAAAAATTAAATTTTTGATTAAAAAAACTCAAAATTGATATAATGTAACAAATTTAATCCAAAATTAATACATTTATAATAAATTTACCATATATTAATTTCTATTAAATTTGATTAATACAAAAAAAAAAAACTCAAACTGATATATACGTGACAAATGGATAGTAAAACCTTAAATTGGTACACCCGTCAATTGTCATGTATTATCCACCTCAGTAAGTTGATGGTAAAATTTAGTGGAAAGTATGAAGGGTAAATATATCATGTATGTATTAGTTTGAATTTTTTTGTGATATTAACTCTTATTATTATTATTTTCATTTTTTTCATTATTATAATAAAATTGGCCACATACAAGAGAAAGCACGTGATTGGAAGTGATCGATGGAATTTTTTTTAATCGATATTAGATTAAGTGCATTACAACTTCTAAAACTTCCTTTATCAAAAAAAAAATTCTAAAACTTATTATAAAAATGCAAATGAGTCATAAAACTTTCAAAAAATACAATCAAATCTTAAAGCCTGTTAAATTAATGCAATCAAGTGCTATTAACTCCGTCACGAAAAATGCCGACGTGACATTCATTATTATTTCCTTCCTCAAATCTTACTTACATTAGATTTTAAATTAAAAGGGGTAAAAGAAAAGCACCTTCGTAGGGCCGGAGTTCGCTGAGGCTGGGTGAGTTTGTTTTATAGGCTGGTGCAGCAATTTATTTCATCCAGAAGGAAAGAAATGGGGATCTTCATGAAGGAGGAACATCTTCACTTGACAGAATCATCAGCAATGTTCATTTCTCCATTAGAGTGCAGATGTCCTCCTTCGTTACGTTGAGGAAGAAGGCATTGCTGCAAGATGATGAGGAGCTTTTGGAGGTTATGCATGATCACTCCAGTTTAGATTTTTCACAACGATCGCGGCGACCACAACCTATCGGCGAGGACCCTATGGCCCTTTTTTTTTTTTTTTTGAGCTCTGGCTCTTTTTTAAAATAAAACCTTAGCATTTATTTATTTTTTAATCTAATTTAAGTAAGATATTTTTAAAAAATAATTATTATAAAAATGTCATGTAGGAGAAAGAAAATAAAGAAGAAAATGACATGTCGGCATTTTTAATTTTCTTAGTTAACTGAATGACTTGATTGCATCAATTTGACAAATTTTAAGACTTGATTACGTTTTTGGAAACTTTAGGACTCAATTATACATTCGTAATAACTTTTAGAATTTCTAATACACCTATTTTTAACATAATTTCAAGCATGTCCCTCATTGATAAAAGATTGGGTAGAATAGATTTACCTCAAACTCACGCTGAAGGCAAAAATAGCATAATTATTTAATTGGCTAAAGCCGGAAAAAGAAGATGATAAAAAAAAAAAAGTCGACGCAATTTCATATGGATATAAGGAAGCAAATTGCTAAAATCGGAGAAAATTTGAATAAATAAAAAAAATATAAATCGGCAACGTTTCGGGGAAATGCATGAAGTCACATTTCGCGGAAAATGGGTGCTGCAGACATATACAAAAAGAGACGCACTCATTACAGGAGCTAGAGTTCGTTGATGAACTGCTGATTCTCTCTCTCTCTCTCTCTCTCTCTCTCTCTCTCTCTCTCTCTGCTGCGCTTTTTCAGTAACCAGACATTCTCTTGCTTCTCGCTGAGCTCCAGAAACGAGAAGGGAAAAGCCATGTGGAAGCCAAAGAGAGCTTTGCCTCCCTCTTCTTCTTCTTCTTCTTCAGGTCAACCAAGTCAACCCAAGAGGCTATGCGTCCCTCCGATCGAGTAAGCTCGCCCTACCCTCCAAACGTTTCGATGCTTGGTTCACTGTTTGATGATCTTGCGTTAGTTTTAGCTTTACTTGAGGGAGATTCAATGAAGGGTTCTTGAGTTGACGATTCTTGAAATGAGAGATATGGTGAAAGCCCGCCATCCATCGATAAGCTTTTGCCTCATAACCGTCCTAAATCGCTTTCGTTCAGTTCTTTGTTGGTGGGTTTGTGCTGTTGCTCAGATGCGAAGTACTAAAGACCTCGAATGTCGTCGTCTCGCATCTGTTTGGGCCACTCGCTGTACTTCCTCCTTAATTTGAGCTGAATTCTGTTAGAATCATTTATCTAGCAAGTGAGCTGTTATCGTTACCAGGTTAATTTGCTATCCTGTCGTCTAAAATATCCTATCTGGCTTGTACTTTTGTGCTGATGTTCATGCAGTCAAGCATGGAACGGGCCCGAAATGAATCCTGTGCCGAGTTGCTGTTTGGCTTGCTGTTTGACAAAGGAGGATCTGCGGAGTATGGTAAGATGAGTGAAATAGCCAAGTTGGACATGCAAAGTACAGTCCTTATTATATTTCAATTCCTGTTTCTTCGATTAGAAGTGGTTAGATGCATTTCTGACATTCCGGCCAGTTTCTGGATAGTAATCCGCGTGAGAAATTGCCAAGAGATGTATAGAGAATTATTGCTTGAGTAGTAAAAATGACCCTTTGAATGTTCTAGGATTTTCCCAGGAAGCAATTGCACTAAGAACATGCTTTAGGCTTTTCGTGTTGTATTGGGCAGTATGGATCACAAAAAGATACAAATTTTCGATGAAGTGTCCTGGACATAACTGTCGCCTTGAATCCTGGAAAATGTGGTCAAGGACCTTTTGAATGTAGGAGGAGGAAAATGAAGATACCTGTGATGTGAAACTTGAATGTGATGATTACGTGACAGATGGCTCTTGCTTATGTAATTATTTGCTATTGCGTTCTTTGCTGGACAGTTCAAAGAAGAGCTGGAGCGTGCTAAATCTGACTGGGCCGAATATTTTCAAAGGTGATTATATTTCATTTGGTTTGTTGGCAGTATCATATCTGCATGAACTGATTTCTGCACAAGAATTTCCATGTCTATTGTCTCACCATAGTTTTAATGCCAAAAATCCAAATTTCTGTTCAGCAAAGTGTAATACCTGCGCATACCTTTTTCTGTAAATCACTGAAAGGACGGTGCTTTGGAGATAGCAGCTAATCAACATTTCTTGCTTCTGTTATCAAAGCACTGGATAACTTTGTATTCCAGCTTTATGTTGACTTTTTATGTCGAGTTAGATTAAGGAATGCATTTGATGAGGCTGGTATTTATGGTATATACAGTAATTAGATCTGACATTCATTTGTACAAGTAACTTAAATGTCAAGGGTTATCTGTCTTTTTGTTACGAATAAGTCCACAAGACAGCAGTTGTTCATGGTATCAATTTTTATGGTGTAGTTGCATCTGGAATGCTCTCAAAGATTTAGTGCCACAGATGCGCTCAGAGAATGATTCTCAGAGATTGGTCAGATAAACAAGCTTATAAAATTTCTACTTTTTCAGATATATCTTCATCAACACTTTAGGTATGAGTTGTTTATCTGCATGTCATGAAGTGATAGAATGAACTTACTAATTGCTTTATTCTGACAGTTTTAACAGCATTCATCGAGCACAAACTTCACACGATCTCCTTTGTCTATAAGTAAATATTCATTTCGTTGTGCAACCTGTGGAAAGAAAAATATGGGAAGGCCTAATTTCCATACAAGTCTGTTACAGCATAATTTCCCACATAGGCAGCCGAAATTGAGGTGCCAAACCTTCTTGTCAATGTGAACTCTTGGGGAAGATCAACCTGTTATCCATAGAGTAACTTATATCCGTTGAGTGAGGGCCTTCCACTCCATACTGTCCACTTACTAGGGCCGACTTGCATCCCTGCTCAACAGGAAGAACGGGAGATCCTTTTGAACAACTTGTTATAATAGGAAAGCCTTATATCTTGACACAGGAGATCCTTTTGTGAAAATTTTTACGACTCACTAGCCATGTTCTAAACCCACGTCTTGTCATATTAGGCATAAACCATACAAGCCTAAGCCAAGTCACTTTGTTCCCCTATTTCCTCACTAGCTTCCAACTCTCCTTTATAGAGAAAGAGCCCCTAGATGATCCAGTAAATACCACACTGTCTATAGAGCCAGAGTTTGAGCGATCAACCCACACAAAGCCATCTGAGTTTCAAGCAGATCATCAGACCTTGCTGGAGGCCATCTCCATTCATTCTCCTCAATAACAGTTTCAACTGTGGCTTTATCACCTAAAGCTAAATCATGACCATTCTAAAGCACATGAAAAAAATTTCATGGACATGGAATGGAAGGGGAAAATGAAAATGCTTAGGATTGATCATATGAGTTTTATAGACAACTGCTGTTTGGTAAAAGACAGTGAATTCAAATATGCATAAAGAACTAAGCTCAATAAGGTGTTTGATAAGTTGTTTTTAGGGAAGAGCCACAGCATAGGTTTTCCAACTCCTTTTGATGGAATGGATTGGTTTTATATCCCTCCTGCTTCATTTTTTGGATGTCTCCAACTTTGGCAATTCTGCTGTTGGTGGTTTTGAACAGATGGAAGCAGTGGAGCTTGTAAACATTCATTCTCCCCAACGTGCAAGGTATGGATGCACTTCCCTCGTGATGCTGTTGAGAAAGGCTTTCTGTGTAGTTTTGACAGGTTATGCATTTTTGATGTTTTGGGGAATAATGGTCCGACCTACCACTACCACCCCAAGCAGGCAGTCTGAGCTCTCAGTGAGTGTCATGCCACAATGACTCGGTTGTGCACCAAAGTGTCAATGCTCAATTTAGAACATAATCCTTGTAGCTTGCCAGTGGAACATTTTATTTTATTTTACTTCATTTTTTTTAAATTGTGCATTATTAAACAAATAAAACGACGGGTCTATTTATCCTTGTAGTTTCCTCGGCAGTAAGACCTGTCCAAGTGGGATGTTGGGTATTTTGTCTCTCTTTGTCGTTACTTTTCCAATTTTCCATTTTTATACACATTCCTATTTCTGATGGTTGGTTTCTGGAGAGAATGCAGGGCTAATGCTAATTCTACGGGAGAGAATGATGTGAGAGACTTACGGCTTCAAATTCGAACCAAACTGTCAGATTCCCTATTTACTGGACAGAAACTAGAAGGAGTGGGGAATGCTCACATTTCCGTTGCCTTGATCAATTCAAATACAGGGGATGTAGTTAGATCAGGTCTGGAATCCTCCATTAAGTTGGAGGTTGTCGCGCTCGAAGGTGACTTCAACAAAGACGATGAGGATAACTGGACCCAAGAAGAGTTTGAGAGCCACGTGGTTAAACAACGTGAAGGAAAGAGGCCGCTTTTGGCTGGAGATCTCGTAGTGAAGCTCAAGGAAGGTGTTGGGGAGATCGGAGAACTGATATTTACTGACAATTCCAGTTGGAATAGGAGTAAAAGATTCAGGATAGGGCTTAAGGTGGCAACAGGTTGTTGTGGGAACACACGAATCCGAGAAGCAAAAGCAGACGCCTTCCAAGTCAAGGAACATAGAGGGCAAGGTAGGTCCTTCATAGTCTTTCTACAGTATATAAACCTTATCCTTTATGACTAAACATAAACATGATTTTGGACATCCTGAGTCTTCAATTTTTTAATTTAGAGCTTCATTTCGTGTGGACCTTTACAACTCGAAAGAAAATTCTGATAAACAAGAAGCAATCGGTTTGATTGTTATTAGTAAATGTCGACACTTTAAATCAGTTTCAGGGAGAGATTGCAAGACTGTTAGAAGTTTTCTTCTACAAATTAATCTAATAGTGCCTGGGACTTATTGTATATGTGCTCTTCATTTTACAGCATACATGAAACATCATCCACCCGCATCTGACGATGAGGTTTGGAGGTTGGAGAACGTTGCCAAAGGTGGGATATCTCACCAAAATCTGAGTGATGCTGGAATATATAAAGTGGAAGACTTTCTACTGCAACTGTTCACGGACCCCAAGAAACTGAGAGAGGTAAGCACTTAGTTAATGATTCCCAATTAGGGCTTGATTGACTGCCAAGAATGTAAGCCCTGTGTGTTCACTCATTATAGATTCTTGGAAAGAGCATAGCAGAGAAGAAGTGGGATAGCCTGATACGCCATGCAAAGACTTGCAAAACAAAGTGGAAACTTTACTTGGACTATCCTGATGGCGTGACGAAGCATGGTGTTGTATTCAACACTGATGGTCAACCAATCGGCCTAGTCAAAGACAGGGAATATTTTGCTACTCCTCGACTTTCTGCCCAAGAGAAGGTAAGTAACCAAGGTGTTCCCACTCAGTTTTGTCAAGCCAGTTCACTCGCTTCACACCATCACGGGGAATTTTAATAATTTGGCCCATATTTTCTATGTAATCACTATTTTGATGTTTACTTGTAGCTGTGGCTTAGTATGTGTTAGAATTGATTAGAGATATGGAAACTTGAAACAAGGAGTTGATCATCTAGAGGCTTTGCTTTTCTTTTCTTTTCTTTTCTTTTCTTTTCTGATCATAAAAGTAAAATGAAGTTCCTGTGGAGAGAATAAAAAGAAAATATAGATGCTACGTTTAGATCATAATAGAGACCTTCTATTAATATAGTGATTTTGGGGTTGCGCTCTTTGTGAAACAAAGTTGAGGTTAGTGACCTTGTAAATTTAAGTGGCCTTCTGCATTGAGTAAGTTGAAGATCACTTTCAGCAGTTAATTCGGTTTCGTCCATGAGAATCTGAGGCACTCATCAACAAATTGTAGTTTGAATGATTAACACATTCCTGTCACAACCATTACTTTCCAAGTTTATAACTATCGAGATCTTAATTACTTGCACAATACATATTGATGCGTGCTTTATTTCTTCACTGGTCCTTTCTCGATCAACTTTGCATCTTTACATTGAGAACCCTTGCCTTGATTGTACTCTGCATTACATGTTTTAAACACCTGACTTTAGGTGGTAGAGAAATGGGCGGATATTGGCATAAAGTGAATTGTGGTTCTTTCAATATTGTTCTTCTTCCTCTGTGCTGCACTCACGTACTAATCTGAATACAAGTTCATCCATTGGAATGCAACTTTACTTGCCGAAAAAAGTAGTTGCTTGAAGCCAGAATGTTTACCTGTCAATAGTGGAGATAAATACTTCCATTAGTCCTGCTTGAGCAATGTACAAGTGTGTTTCTCCCAGGAACTTGGAGATGCAATCGTGAAAAAGGCCTTGGCTAACTGGAACGATGTGAGAGAGTTCAGTGGCGAGACGTTTTCTGATTCAATGCGGAACAATAGCTCAAGCTCATTTTCATCTCAAGTCTCTGGTGGACAAACTGAAAATCTCGACCATGTTCAACGTTATTTGGCTCCACCAGACTTTGCTGCTCCAGTTGGTCCGGTTGCTTCTCAGGCAAATGTGAGCTCCACTGCTGAAGGTACATGCTCTATAAAACAAAACTGTCTCTCCCTTTAAGCACATACAAAGATGTGGCCTGTGAAATTACAATGAAAATAGGACTTTCCACTTGATTGTTGAGCTTTAATATATAAAAGCATTGTGTACCCGATCCTTATGATTTTGGGTTCCAAATCATATAGAGACGTTTGTTTGTCCAGCTGTGATTGTTGCAACATGAGCCTCATTCAATGCAATCTATCCATTTGGCCAAAATATGTATACATGTATGTATGCATGTATGTGTTCTGTCGGAGTAATTGAAAAGCAACTAAAAAATTAGTTGGTAACATGTGTCTTTTTTGAGAGGGGGATTGGGGGAGGGGGAGGGTGGATACTCGCGAACACCTTCAATTAGGTGATACTAAGTGGATATTGACAAAATATTGTTGTCACTAGGTAGATATGAATAGATGCAATCACCCTGCAACGTGTTTAGATGTGCATTTTTATCAAATGGTGATTGGAATCATTTTAGAAAGGGCCTTGTCAATTGAAGCACGTAAAGATTACAAAGATCAGGGGCAAGAAAAATTAAAGAGATATGCAGCGTAAGAGAAAAAAAAATAGCAGCACTTTCCATGATATCAGAATAGTAAAAGCTCATAACCAATCATTGCAAGAATTTTTGTAAGCTCGTAGACCAGTGCTTACATCGGCCTATGTTTATGAACCACATTAATGTCTAAGTTCTTTCTCCAGGACTTAATGCAATGGTTTTGGCGTTGCCAGTTCAGCCACACAATACCAATTCTGGAAACTCCATGAAGATTTCAGTTGATGAAAATTTTCATCCTGCTGCATATCAGATCATGTCTGCAGACCGCTCGAATGTTCAGATTCCTCCAGGATATCATGGTAGTACTACTGCTGGATTGCCAACACAGCCCCATGGTATCGATTTACCAAATGCCATGGATAGCCAAGTGATCAATTCTTTGAGCCAAATGGTCTATACAGGATATGATCATGTTCTTCCCTCTGAACCATCCTATGCCTTAACTTCAAGCTTCCAATCTAGTAGGACACTTGCTCTTCCTGAAGGCAATCACAAGACGGAAAATATCCAATCAATTGATTCAGATGATAATTGGTTGCAATGGTTGGCTGATGACCCATTATTTGATAATGGTTATGTTAGAGGTACCGGCAGAGGTGTTATTGGCTGGCTCAAGATAAAGGCAGTGTTCAAGTGGGGGTACTTCATCAGGAAGAGAGGTGGCAGACTTGTGGAGTTAGACCAACCACTGATCGAAGTCCAGGCTTGTTCATAGTTCTTATGCCGCTTTAGGGAAAGATGATTCTCTGTTTACTTCTGAGAGAATTGATGGTATTTTTTTCTTAAACGGTGGTTATATTTCATTGATTCTATAGATTCACCTGTATATAGAACATCTATGCTGAACGCCTTCTTTGACTGATTGTTTCATCATAAAGTGTCTTAACTCAATTCTTTCAACATCTTTCTTTAGAAAAGTTCTCTGGTATATCACATGTAACGAACGCAAGGTTATATCATTCGAAGGGTGTACTTGGATTCTACACTCATTATGCATTAGATTTGCGACCAAATCCAAGGAGTCCCATGTAATAAGTCCTGCCTACTGCTGCTATCCAGTGGCAATGCAGCTCTTTTCCGGAACGCATACACAGTCAAGCTTTGATGCTAAGTTCCCTCGTGCTCATTTTCCCGGCCTCCTCTTCTTGTTTTCTCGGTCCTCAAATTTTTTTACTATAACGAGCTTTTAGGCAAAGCAGCTCAGGGTTAGTTTAATTTAATGTTGGTTCTGCACTGGAATTGTAACCTTATAAAATAGGATTAAGTATCGAGATCTTTCATCTTTAGTGTGTCATTCCACAATTCCTCCACTTCCTGAACTATTTAAACTTATATTCCTGCATGTTTATACATCATTAAATTTATTGGCCAAGTGATTTTCTTGGTTAAGAAAACGCAAGTCCATTGAAAATATTGTAGACATAATCTCATAATCCTAAACCTACCATTTATTTGCAGATTCCAAAGCTCGAGGACTTGAATATGATCAATGTCCTTTAAAACCACCTTGAAACTATATATCTAGCAGCTTGTCATGTTGATTATATTGATCCCAAAGGGCAGCCCTTCCACGCAAGAAGGTTTTTTGTGCATCAGATTGGATGCATCACTTAATGGTGACGTGTAGAAGCAAGTTAAATTTAGGTGAGAGATTTCAACACTCCATTGCAAAGTTCGATGGTCGATTACACTGAGTGAACCACTCAACCCAAAGTATAAATAATCTACACCAAGCAATTTGTTCTCTTATACATGAAAGTTATTGTTTATAACAGATGAAGCATAAGCTTGGTACTGTCAAATGGGTCTCAAATCTTGCAGCAATACCACGGAGACGATTGCCACCACATTGAAGCCATGGCTCGAATTAATAGACAAATAGTTACATTTTACTCCAATTTTCTCTTCAACAAATGCCCACCTAGCAGAAAAGGCACATGGGAGGTATAAATTAAGACTCCAAGGACGGAGCCGAAAAGCTTCAGTCACAAAAGCCAAAATGCATTGCTTCTCACACCGATGTCTGCAGCTTCGGAGAGCAAGAGGTCCACCCACAGGAGCAACACGAGCATAACCACCACAAAATCTTGAACAGACAGGCATTCTGAATCAGAGATTTCATCTTCATCCTCGTCCAGTATGTAGACCAGGGCCCGTTTTCTTGCAGCTAAAACACAAGCCACACCTCTACTTGCTGTCGCCATAAAAACATTAACTTGATTTCAGTCCAACGTTTCTTGAATATATGGCCATGACTAACGTGATGTTTAGATACCTTTGTTGGGTAAAAGCAAAAGTACAACACATGCATTATGCTAAAACACAGGCGGGGAAGCAAACCTTGCTGCCCAGGGAGGCTATGGTATGCATGTAAACTATGAATGCTCTACAGTATCTTGCTAGACTAGATATCATGATAGTATCTATCATCATGAACATGTACAGGTTCTCAGTCAGTAACTAGACCGCAGTGAACCTACCATAAGAAGAATATTCTCTGTACTTGTGTGGCCACTAAAGATTCACCTTTTTTGCACTTTGACCTCTCAATAGATTTAAATTTAGGGGAAAACCTGATACATTAGTATATTACTTCTTCAACTGAAAAAATATTCTTCTTTGGAGCATAAGTTTGCACTTCTTCAAACTGTGGGAACAAACATGAAGTGGTCCATTAAAGAGACATATTGTACTTAAGCCAGTCATAACCAGTCATATTTAAACTTATGAGTAGGCTGTTAAGTGAAAATGTAGTAAGGAGCATGGACAGGATTTATTCAGTCCACTACCTAGTCAACAAGATGGAATTGTTGCAAACACTCGCAAGTTTATCAAGCATTGATACACAAGGGAAATAGTATGGGCAACAACAAGTTTCCAAACATCCAAAAATGCAGATGGACATGGTAAGAAGCTCAAGGAAAAAAAATTCAGGACTATAAAATTGATGGCATGACAATGGTTTAATCCTTAGCTCAGTTGTATGGTGGTGTCAAAATTCTTACTACTAACTGAGAAGGGAGGAACAACAGTTTGGGGAATGCTGCGAATCTTCTCATTCTCCACATCTAGGTGTAATATAGAGTCCTACATGCATAGTTTCACTGTGTTAATGTTTCAGGAGTGAGAATAAGATAACCAAGCAAAAAATGTTCTCACAAAATAGAAGCGAAAATGGCACTTCTTACCTATTAGGGACATTCTGACCAAAAAAATAAAAAATCAATTAGGGACACCACATGCCTACTTTTTAACCAACATACATGTAGAAGGCTTTAACTGCGAAGATAAGTTGGAACTTTTGCAGTTATAGTAAGGCAGAAAGTAAAACACCCTTCAGAGTTCTGAAGCGTGAAATAGCATGTCCATGCACATAGGAGGAAAAACTAAGCTGCTGCTTCTCATGCTGATGAGGAAAGCATACAAATAAAAGATATGAAGAATAAAATTCCTAGTGTTTTTGAAACTGGACAAGTGGTTCAACCGGTCAAACTGGTAGAACTGTGTTCTACCAGTTTAATGGGTTTAACATATTGCATGTGATGTCATCTGATAGAATACTCCACATCTATTAGATTACACGTGTTCAGATTAATAGATGCCTGGCTGAGTTGGCAGAGCCTCATTGAGCAAAAATGACAGCATTCAAGTTCTCAAGAACATCATTTAATTTTCTAATAGATTAAACCAATAAGGTCAATGGATAATAATGCACCACCAAATTGAAGCAAGTAAGACACTTGGAGTGAATGGTTGGTACGCTTGGTAGTTACAAGAGGTTGGAGTTCCAAACCCCAACCCAACTCCAACACTCTTCCTTTAAACATTTTGAATGCCCAGAACTGGTCCAAACTAGTTGACAGGATTGTGGGTCAACAGTTGACAGTTACGCCTGATAACAATAGGGTCAATACCACCAGTTCTTGACCACTACTGTTTCTGCTGTGAAACCAGACTGGACAGGTCTGGTTCCTGATCCAACCAGAGCCGGTTCTTAAAACACTGAAAAGAACAGGAGTCAACTGAAAAGCAATTTTCTTTTTGCCATCAATGTTTTAAATAGTGAACTGACGCGTATCAGAACAAACAGCGTCCTATACGTATCACGAGTACGAAATCAATATGCAAGCTTAGGATCCAAGAGTTACCTTTAATTGGTACAACTCCCAGTTATTTGCCCGAGTGGTTCCTGAAATGTGCACAAATGGAAGGTCACTGGCCTGCAAGATCATCATCCAGGCATCTCCCAAATTTTCACCAGTATCATTCATCTTATTTAGCAACATAATAATTTGATGGTCCTGTTTCAAAATAAAATATATTAGCCACATCCACAAATTCTTAAAGCAATATATGCCAAACTTTTACCTTATATAGGGCCAAATCCACACAATGGTAACAAGAAGGGATGCGCAACAAGATTGCTTCCAAAGGTCTTCCCTGCTTCACATTGCTTGAATCATTCATAGATCCCCTCACTACAGCTATACAGTTTGTAACATCTAAAAAAGACTCGTCAGGTAATTGGAAGGAAATATAGTCTGTAAACCCAACTTCATGAGTCAGATTAGATGAAGCAAATTCAGAGGCATCCTGCAAAGCCATATGAAGAAACGATTAGCATGAAAAAGCAGTTGTACTCTGCCCATGCAGATCTCCGGATAAAATTGTAGATTCAGATTAAGGGTAAATACCTCATAGGAGGACAGTGAAATTGGAATGTATCGGGTGGATGCTGAAACTGATGTAAGACGGAATAGAGGCAATAAATTCTTACAACATATCTTTTTTGAAATGGTAGAAAAAGGCATCTGGGCAGCTTCCTTGAAACTGTAAAAATTTAAATTTATTCCTAATCAGTAAACATGAGATACGGCATTATCACACACAATAATCATAAACTAATCAGAAAGCCCAATCCAATAAGATCACCCAGCTTAAGTTTCCATGTACATTGTCAAGTAATCAACCTGAGATTGAATACGAAACACTAGATTATTAGGTAGAGGATAAGTAAAAAACCATTGTTGAGTACAACCTTCAGAAGACAACCCCCACCCCCGAGGGTTTCCTTTTTTTCCTTCTCTCATTATAGTCTCAAGGTTCTGGCCACTCAGACAAGGAAATATAAAATATAGCTACAATTTTATTGTAACAGGAATTTGGATAGAAAGATCTACTGACAAATGACATTATCAAGATACCTAAATTAGCCAAATGAGAAATGAATATTTCAGCTCAATTAAACGATGAGTTGGGTGAAAACCAAAGCACAAGGTTTTAAGTGAAGGATTGCAATGTTTACGTAAACCATTTTGGAGCCGGACCATCATACTCAAACCTCTGTTATGCATACAAAGAGATCGAGAATTTCATATTCGGTACACTTGTCAGCAATGAGGACCAGACTTGGAGGAAGGAAAAAAATCAATCACTTCAAATGACAGATGGCAGCAACGATTTATCCCAGCGTTCATATATTCCCCACTGAGGTAGCATGCAGAAAAACACTAGTGAATGGAAAATCTAGATATAGCATAAATACAAAGAATCGAAAATGAAAGAGCAACAAGACACATTCAAGTAAGAACTTCCATGCATGAACAAGATTCTATTAAATTTCATTCAATTCTTTTGCTGATACCTGTGTTCCATCTGTTGAAACTCCTTTGCAAGTGTCCTTCGCAAATATTTGCTGTCCCCAAATCCTCCAAATTGCACTAATTCTTTGACTCTCTTCATAGTTTCTCTGAAACAATAATGTGTAAAACATCTTATTGACCTGACATCAAACATCAAGGCAGACAAGCGCATGAAACTACATTTGATTTTCAAAAGACTTTCCAGTCCAATGAGAAACGACAATCAACCCGTCAATTTCAATCCTCGTTACCCTGTCATTAGCAACATATGCTGGACCAAGAATGACCACAGTCAAAGCCCAGCAAAGCACCCTAACTTGAGTCAACCTCATCTCTTGTGCTCTTAGAAGTATTTAGGTGGACGGTAGCAAGATGACTTAAAATGAAGAACTAACCCTCAAACCAGGAGTCATTTACAATTTCGATATTCTGAATTTAGCAACTAATTTGGTCGCATTGCAAAAAGGTATGAGTGAGCCACTAGAGTGCATGAAAAGAATACCAGGCTTGACAGGATACCGCTCTGACATTTAAAGCGTGACCAAGGTCCATTACGCCATGATATTTTAATCCTCTGGCACACAAATGGATAGCACAACCTAGTGAAGGGCCACCAAAATTTGCTGCTAGAGTACATGAAGGCAATACTAAGCTGTCGACACTTCACAGTATCCAAGCCATTGCCTCACCAAATTTCAGATACAATGAATGAAGAGATGGCCCACACTTGGAATTAGAAGGTTATGTCAAATTATGAATCCAGTCATCATGTCTGAATGATACATATGATTCCATAACTAGGGCCAGGCAATAACATTTTCTTATTAGATGAATGAAATTCATTAAGAACACCAAGTAGGAGCCGAACTTCAGATGATGCACAAGAGAAGAAATTTATTAATTCAATGGGTAGCCATTCTATCAAAAATAATGACATGTCACATCTCAGCCCAAGTAAAGTTAATGTCGACTGAAATGAGGGAAAATAATTAACTTTCAGGGAGTATACAAGCCATTTCTACTGGAAGCTCTGTATATGGCAATGCCAAACAGTCCACTTGGTGACTCCATCAGGTATGAACACATATTAACTAAAGATTCAGGGGTTCTGTGTGCCATATTGTAAATGACTTAGAATTAGGAACTGGACAAGTTGGAGGAAATCACTTACAAATCAATGTCAATTTCTTCATCAGCCTCGGATAGATCCAGAAGCTGCATAACAGGATCTTGATCATACAGAAACTTCAAGAACACGACAACAAGTTCACTGTAGAAATTCATAAGAGTAAATAGGGATTCACCATAAGGACTGAACCTGATGGACAAAAGTTAGAAAAACCTATTGTATGTTAAAAGTTGATCACTTGGCTCTGACATAAGTTGCTTTATACATTTCAGAAGCCAGCTGAAGAAATTTGCAAACTGAAAGAGACACAAAACCAAAACCAAAACCAAAAGCTTCAGCAACATGCACATTATCAACCAATAAAAAATGCTTACACCGCTGGCTCAAGAATTTAGGATCCTACCAATATTCTGAGCTTGTCTAGATTTCAGTGGTCACACTGGCAATATTTTCATTTTAAAACAAGAAAGAATGGATGTCTCCAGCATAGCATGTGCGAAATTGAAAAGGTATCAACAAACCTAAGTTGTCAAGGTGCCGTAAGCAAAGATAAAAAAGTCATGCAATTTCTCTTTGGTCCTTCAAATACACGATGATATATATCAACAAATAACAATGTGATATTGTCAGTATTTCATCATGATCTTAAAAGGTGCGAGATGAAACTTTGTTAAACAGGTTCAAGTCATGTGCAAATGCCCAGCTAACAATATCTTCCTCAAATTCTCAACGAAAACGCTTGTATTTCAAATATTAAATGTTATTCGGCTTAGAATAATGTCATTCTGAGCACACAAGATCTTGTGTCTTATATCCACAAGTAGTTCAACTCCATGTTTAAAATGTAGGAATTTAGCATGACTAAAGATATGCACGATGAGAGACGGGCAAGATTTTGGAAAAGAGTAGCAAACAGAAGGTATCAAGAAACGTGGAGAAATCATAACAAAGATTGTAACAGGCTACCTGCTGCACAACAGATGAGAGCACCCTTATGAATCGCTCAACCTGTACAAGCAGCATTCCAGCCTTTTCTACTGCATTGTCCACCAGTGTCTCATCCAAACCAATACCCAGGTAACAAGAGTGCCATCTTGAAAGACCCCTGAGCTCACCCATTCTAAAGCCAATAATTTCTACAGCAGGCTGATTCTCTCTCTCTTTCTGCTCTCTGCTCTGTGCTGCGCTTTTTCAGTAACCAGACATTCTCTTGCTTCTCGTTGAGCTCCAGAAAGGAGAAGGGAAAAGCCATGTGGAAGCCAAAGAGAGCTTTGCCTCCCTCTTCTTCTTCAGGTCAACCAAGTCAACCCAAGAGGCCATGCTTGCCTCCAATCAAGTAAGCTCGCTCTTCCCTCTTAACGTTTCAATGCTTGATTCGTTGTTTGATGATCTTGCGTTAGTTTTAGCTGTACTTGAGGGAGATTCAATGAAGGGGTCTTGAGTTGAAGATTCTTGACATGAGAGACATGGTGAAAGACCGCCATCGATAAGCTTTTGCCTCATGACCGTTCAAAATCACTTTCGTTCAGTTCTTTATTTATGGGTTTGTGCTGTTGTTTTAATGCGAAGTACTAATGACCTCGGATGTCATCGTCTCAAATCTGTTTTGTGAATTTATGTTGGCCAATTGCAGTACTTCCTCCTTATTTGAGCTGAATTCTGTTAAAATCATTTATCTAGCAAGTGAGCTGTTATCGTTACCAGGTTAATTTGCTATCCTGTCGTCTAAATATCCTATCTCGCTTGTACTTTTGTGCTGATGTTCATGCAGTCAAGCATGGAACGGGTCCGAAATGAATCCTGTGCCGAGTTGCTGTTTGACTTGCTGTTTGACAAAGGAGGATCTGCGGAGTATGGTAAGATGAGTGAAGTAGCCAAGTTGGACATGCAAAGTACAGCCCTTATTATATTTCAATTCCTGTTTCTTCGATTAGAAGTGGTTAGATGCATTTCTGACATTCCGGCCAGTTTCTGGACAGTAATCCGCGTGAGAAATTGCCAAGAGATGTATAGAGAATTATTGCTTGAGTGGTAAAAATGACCTGCTGAATGTTCTAGGATTTTCCTGGGAAGCAATTGCACTAAACACATGCTTTAGGCTTTTCATGTTGTATTGGGCAGTATGGTTCACAAAAAGATACAAATTTTCGATGAAGTGCCCTGGACATAACTGTCACCTTGTATCCTGGAAAATGTGGTCAATGACCCTTTGAACGTAGGAGGAGGAAAATGAAGATACCTGTGATGTGAAACTTGAATGTGATGATTACGTGACAGATGGCTCTTGCTTATGTAATTATTTGCTTTTGCTTTCTTTGCTGGACAGTTCAGAGAAGAGCTGGAGAGTGCTAAATCTGACTGGGCCAAATATTTTCGAAGGTGATTATATTTCATTTGGTTTGTTGGCAGTATCATATCTGCATGAACTGATTTCTGCAGGAGAATTTCCATGTCTATTGTCTCATCAAAGTATTAATGCCATAAATCCAAATTTCTGTTCGGCAAAGTGTAATACCTGTGCATACCTTTTTCTGTAAATCACTGACAGGACGGTGCATTTGGAGATAGCAGCTAATCAACATTATTTGCTTCTGTTATCAAAGTACTGGATAAATTTGTATTCCAGTTTTATGTTGACTTTTTATGTCGAGTTAGATTAAGGAATGCATTTGATGAGTCTGGCATTTATGGTTTATACAGTAATTAGATCTGACATTCATTTGTACAAGTAACTTAAATGTCAAGGGTTATCTGTCTTTTTGTTACGAATAAGTCCACAAGACAGCAGTTGTTCATGGTATCAATTTTTATGGTGTAGTTGCATCTGGAATGCTCTCAAAGATATAGTGCCACAGATGCGCTCAGAGAATGATTTTCAGAGATTGGTAAGATAAACAAGTTTATAAGATTTCTACTTTTTCACAGACATATCTTCATCAACACTTAAGGTATGAGTTGTTTCTCTGCATGTCATGAAGTGATAGAATGAACTTACTAATCGCTTCATTCCGACAGTTTTAACAGCATTCATCGAGCACAAACTTCACACGATCTCCTTTGTCTATAAGTAAATATTCATTTTGTTGTGCAACCTGTAAAAAGAAAAACATGGGAAGGCCTAATTTCTATACAAGTCTGTTACAGCATAATGTCCCACATGGGCAGACAAAATTGAGGTGCCAAACCTTCTTCTCAATGTGAACTCTTGGGGAAGATCAACCTGTTATCCATAGAGTAACTTATATCCGTTGAGTGAGGACCTTCCACTCAGTACTGTCAGCTTACTAGGGCCAACTTGCATCCCTGCTCGACGGGAAGAAGAGGAGATCCTTTTGAACAACTTGTTATAATAGGAAAGCCTTATATCTTGACACAGGAGATCCTTCTGTGCAACCTATTACGACTCACTAGCCAGGTTCTAAACCCATGTTTTGTCATATTAGGCATAAACCATACAAGCCTAAGCCAAGTCACTTTGTTCCCCCATGTCCTCAGTAGCTTCGAACTCTCCTTTATAGAGAAAGAGCCCCTAGATGATCCAGTAAATACCACACTGTCTATAGAGCCAGAGTTTGGAGCAATCAACCCACACAAAGCCATCTGAGTTTCAAGCAGATCATCAAACCTTGCTGGAGGCCATCTCCATTCATTCTCCTCAATAACAGTTTCAACTTTGGCTTTATCACCTAAAGCTAAATCATAACCATTCTAAAGCACATGAAAAAAATTTCATGGACATGGAATGGAAGGGGAAAATGAAAATGCTTAGGATTAATCATATGAGTTTTATAGACAACTGCTGTTAGGTAAAAGATAGTGAATTCAAATATGCATGAAGAACTTAGCTCAATAAGGTGTTTGATAAGTTGTTTTTAGGAAAGAGCCACAGCATAGGTTTTCCAACTCCTTTTGATGGAATGGATTGGTTTTGTATCCCTCCTGCTTCATTTTTTGGATGTCTCCAACTTTGGCAATTCTGCTGTTGGTGGTTTTGAACAGATGGAAGCAGTGGATTTTGGAAACATTCATTCTCCCCAGCGTGCAAGGTATGGATGCACTTCCCTCGTGATGCTGTTGAGAAAGGCTTTCTGTGTAGTGTTGACAGGTTATGCATTGTTGATGTTTTGGGGAATAATGGTCCGACCTACCACTACCACCCCAAGCAGGCAGTCTGAGCTCTCAGTGAGTGTCATGCCACAATGACTCGGTCACGCACCAAAGTGTCAATGCTCAATTTAGAACATAATCCTTGTAGCTTGCCAGTGGAACATTTTTTTTTATTTTACTTCATTTTTTTAAAAAATGAGAATTATTAAACAAATAAAACGACGGGTCTATTTATCCTTGTAGTTTCCTCGGCAGTAAGACCTGTCCAAGTGAGATGTTGGGTATTTTGTCTCTCTGTCGTTACTTTTCCAATTTTCCGTTTTTATACACATTCCTATTTCTGATGGTTGGTTTCTGGAGAGAATGCAGGGCTAATGCTAATTCTACGGGAGAGAATGATGTGAGAGACTTACGGCTTCAAATTCAAACCAAACTGTCAGATTCTCTATTTACTGGACAGAAACTAGAAGGAGTGGGGGGTGCTCACATTTCCGTTGCCTTGATCAATGCAAATACAGGGGATGTTGTTACATCAAGCCTGGAATCCTCCATTAAGTTGGACGTTGTCGCGCTCGAAGGTGACTTCAACAAAGACGATGAGGATAACTGGACCCAAGAAGCGTTTGAGAGCCACGTGGTTAAACAACGTGAAGGAAAGAGGCCGCTTTTGGCTGGAGATCTCGTAGTGAAGCTCAAGGAAGGTGTTGGGGAGATCGGAGAACTGATATTTACTGACAATTCCAGTTGGAATAGGAGTAAAAGATTCAGGATAGGGCTTAAGGTGGCAACGGGTAGTTGTGGGAACACACGAATCCGAGAAGCGAAAACAGACGCCTTCCAAGTCAAGGAACATAGAGGGGAAGGTAGTTCCTTCATAGTCTTTCTACAGTATATAAACCTTATCCTATTTGACTGAACATAAACATGATTTTGGACGTCCACAGTCTTCAATTTTTTAATTTAGAGCTTCATTTCGTGTGGACCTTTACAACTCGAACAAAAATTCTGATAAATAAGAAGCAATCGGTTTGTTTGTTATTGGTAAATGTCCACACTCTGGATCAGTTTCAGGGGAGAGTTTGCAAGCCTCCTAGAGGTTTGCTTGTACAAATTAATCTAATAGTGCCGGGACCTTATTGTATATGTGCTCTTCATTTTACAGCATACATGAAATATCATCCACCTGCATCTGACGATGAGGTTTGGAGGTTGGAGAACATTGCCAAAGGTGGGAAATCTCACCAAAAACTGAGTGATGCTGGAATATATAAAGTGGAAGACTTTCTACTGCAACTGTTCACGGACCCCGAGAAATTGAGAGAGGTTAGCACTCAGTTAATGATTCCCAATTAGGGTTTGATTGACTGCCAAGAATGTAAGTCCTGTGTGTTCACTCATCATAGTTTCTCGGAAAGAGCATAACGGAGAAGAAGTGGGATAGCCTGATACGCCATGCAAAGACTTGCGAAACAAAGTGGAAACTTTACTTGGACTATCCTGATGGCCTGACGAAGCATGGTGCTGTATTCAACACTGATGGTCAACTAATCGGCCTAGTCAAAGACACGGAATATTTTGCTACTCATCGACTTTCTGCTCAGGAGAAGGTAAGTAACCAAGGAGTTCCTACTCAATTTTGTCAAGCCAGTTCACTCGCCACACCCCATCTTGGGGAATTCGAATTAGTTGTCCCATATTTTCTATGTAATCAGTATTTTGATGTTCACTTGTAGCTGTGTGGCTTAGTAGGTGTTAGAATTGATTAGAGATTTGGAAACCTGAAACAAGGAGTTAATTGAACATCTAGAGCCTTTGCTTTTCTTTTGTTTTGTTTTTTTCTTTCCGATCACAAAAGTATAATGAAGTTCCCGTGGAGAGAATAAAAAAAAAAATAGATGCTATGTTTAGATCCATAATAGAGACTTTCTATTAATGGAGTGATTTTGAGCTTGCGCTCTTTGTGAAGCAAAGTTAAGGTTAGTGACCTTGTAAATCTAAGTGGCCCTCTATATTGAGTAAGTTAAAGACCACTTTCAGCACTTTATTCGGTTTCATCCATGAGAATCTGAGGCACTCGTCAACAAATTATAGTTTAAACGATTAACACATTCCCGTTGCGACCATTACTTTCCAAGTTTATAACCATCAAGATCTTAATTACTTGCACAATACATATCGATGACTGCTTTATTTATTCTCTGGTCCTTTCTCGATCAACTTTGCATCTTTACAATGAGGGCCTTGCCTTGAATGTACTCTAAATTACATCTTTTGAGCTCCTGACCTTTACGTGGAAGAGAAATGTGGCAGATATAGGCATAAAGCAAATTGCGGTTCTTTCAATATTGTTCTTCTTTCTCTGTGCTGCACTCACGTACTTAATCTGAATACAAGTTCATCCATTGGAATGCAACTTTACTTGTCAAAAAAATTAGTTGCTTGAAGCCAGAATGTTTACCTGTCAATAATGGAGATAAATACTTCCATTAGTACAGCTTAAGCAATATACCAGGTGTGTTTTTCCCAGGAACATGGAGATGCAATTGTGAAAAAGGCCTTGGCTAACTGGAATGATGTGAGAGAGTTCAATGGTGAGACGTTCTCTGATTCAATGAGGAGCAACCCTGTTCAACGTTATTTGGCTCCACCAATCTTTCCTGCCCCGTTTGGTCTGGAAGCTCCTCCGGCAAATGTGAGCTCCACTGCTGAAGGTACGTTCTCTAGAACACAATACTGTCTCTCCCTTTAAGCACATACAAAGACGTGGCCTATGAAATTTCAATGAAAATTGGAATTTCCACTTGATTGTTGAGCTTTTATATATTAAAGCATTGTGTAACTAATCCTTTTGGGTTCCACTTAATATAAAGACGTTCGTTTGTCCAGCTGTGATTGATGCAAAATGAGCCTCATTCAATACATATATACGTATGTATGCATTTATGTGTTCCGTCCAAGCAATTGAAAAGCAACTAAAAAATTAGGTGGTAACATGTGCCTTTTTTGAGTGGGGGATTGGAGACGGGGAGGGCGGATACTCATGAACCCTTCACTTAGGTGATGCTAAGTGAACGTTGACAAGATAATGCTACCACTAGGTAGATATGACTAGATGTAATGAGCACACGGCAACATGTTTATATTTGCATTTTTGTCATTTTACAAAAGGGCCTTGTCAAGTGAAGCGCGTTACAAAGATCAGGGGCAGGAAAAATTAAAGAGATGTGCAGGGTAAGGGAAAAAAGAACTAGTAGCACTTTCTGTGATACCAGAATAGTAAAAGCTCATGATGAATCATTGCAAGAATTTTTATAGGCTCGTAGTCCTGTGCTTACATCGGCCTATGTTTACGAACCGCATTAATGTTTTAGTTCTTTCTCCAGGACTCAATGGTGCAACGGCTTTGGTATTGCCGTTTCAATCACCAAATTTTCCTCCAGCTGCACATCAGCCCATGTCTGCAGACCGCTCGAATGTTCAGATTCCTCCAGGATTTCATGATAGTACTTCTGCCGGATTGCCAACACAGCCCCTTGGTATAAATGTACAGAATGCCATACGTCGCCAAATGATCGGTTCTTCAAGCCCAATGGACAATGGAGGATATGATAATGTTCTTCTTGAAGGCGATCATGTGATGGAAGAGATCCAATCAATTGATCTTGATGCTTTTGAGAAATGGTTTGCTGAAAGCACACCATGTAATGACCCGTTATCCGATAATGGTTTTGTTAGGGGAACCGGCAGAGGTGTCATTGGCTGGCTCAAGATAAAGGCGGTGCTGCAGTGGGGGTACTTCATCAGGAAGAGAGGTGTCAGACTCGTGGAGTTAGACCAACCAACTATCGAAGTCCGGGCTTGTTCATAGTTCTTTCTTCGCTTTAGGGAAGATGATTATATTCCTGATAGAAATGATGGTAATTCTTTCTTAAATGGTGGTATTATTTCATTGGTAATATTCTTCATCTGTATATAGAACAGCTTTGTCAAAGCCTTCTTAAGCGACTACTTTTTTTCGTTGAAAAGTGTCTCTCTACCTCAGTTCTTTCGACATCTTTCTTCAGGAAAGTTCTTTGATGTATCACATGTAAGGAATGCAAGGTCATACCATTCAAAGAGTGTACTTGAATTCTACGCTTATTATGCATTAGAATTGCGACCAAATCCATGGAGACCCATGTGACAAGTCTTGCCTACTGCTGCTATCCAGTGGTAATGCAGCATTTTCCCAGAACGCATGCATTGTCAACCCTTAAGATGCGTTTGATTTAACATTCCCAAAAAGCTTTCAGTCTCCAAAACCTTGGGAAAATGCTTAATTGTTTAACAATTATTTTAAAGTAATTTTCAAGTAAAAGCCAACAATAAGAAAGTTGAAAGCATAATACTAGTAGGGACTAGCATTAAACTTTCAGCATTTTGCCAAATACTTAAACTCATTTTTTCCTTCAAAACTACCCTTACTCATATTTTAAATTTCCGATTTTTCAAATATATTTTTTAACAAATGGCATTTCTCTCAAAATTACTTCTCAAAACATAATTTATCAAAAGGCATGTAATTTACATTTTTCCAATATGCTTAAACCACTAAACCAAACACGCCCTAAGTTCTCTCATGCCCGTTTTCCTGGCCTTCTCCTCTTGTTTTCTCAATCTTTGAAATGGTTTACTTGAATTTCTCTATAACGAGCTTTGATGCAAAGCTGCTCGGGGTATGTTTGATTTAATATTGGGTATGCACTACAATTTTGTCCTTATGATAGAGGATTGAGTATCTAGATCTTTCATATTTACTGGATCATTCCAGACTTACTTTATGTCATGAACTACTTAAAAAAATGAACATTCCTATAAGTTTATACATCATTAAATTCAATGGCTATGCGATGCTCCTGGTTAAGAAAACACAAGTCCATTGAAGATATTGTAGACATAATCTCATTATCCTAAACCTACCGTTCATTTGCGGATTCTGAATCTCTGATACAGCAATATAGTCAAATGCTCTTTAAAGCCACCTTGCGACTGTATATTTAGTGGCTGGTCATGTTGATTATATTGATCCCGGAGCGTAGCCCTTCCACACAAACGTATTTTGTGCTTTGAATTGGATGCATCACTTAACGTTGACATAGAGAAGCAAGTCAATTTAGGTGAGGGATTTTGACATTCAAATGCAAAGTTCGTTGGTCGATTACACCAAGTGAACCATTCAACCCAAAGTATAGAAAATCCAAACCAAGCATTTGTTTCTCTTATATATGACGGTTATAAACATATACAGATGAAGCATAAGCTTGGCACTATCAAATGGGTCTCAAAGTTTGCAGCAATACTATGAAGGCAATTGCCACCAGATAGAAGCCATGGCTCTAAATAGATAAATAGTTACCTTTTACTCCAATTTTATCTTCAACAAATGCCCACCAGGCAGGAAAGGCACGTGGCAGGTATAAATTAACACTTTCCAAGAAGGGCGGAACCGGAAAACTTCAGTCACAAAAGCCAACATGTATTGCTTCTCACACCGATGTCTGCAGCTTCGGAGAGTAGAGGTCCACCCACAGGAGCAACACGAGCATAACCACCACAAAATCTTGAACAGTCATTCTGAATCAGAGATTTCATCTTCATCCTCGTCCAATATGTAGACCAGGGCCCGTTTTCTTGCAGCTAAAACACAAGCCACACCTCTACTTGCTGTCGCCATAAAAACATTAACTTGATTTCAGTCCAACGTTTCTTGAATATATGGCCATGACTAACGTGATGTTTAGATACCTTTGCTTGGTAAAAGCAAAACTACAACACATGCATTATGCTAAAACACAGGCGGGGAAGCAAACCTTGCTGCCCAGGGAGGCTATGGTATGCATGTAAACTATGAATGCTCTACAGTATCTTGCTACACTAGATATCATGATAGTATCTATCATCATGAACATGTACAGGTTCTCAGTCAGTAACTAGACCACAGTGAACCTACCATAAGAAGAATATTCTCTGTACTTGTGTGGCCTCTAAAGATTCACCTTTTTTGCACTTTGACCTCTCAATAGATTTAAATTTAGGGGAAAACCTGATACATTAGTATATTACTTCTTCAACTGAAAAAATATTCTTCTTTGGAGCATAAGTTTGCACTTCTTCAAACTGTGGGAACAAACATGAAGTGGTCCATTAAAGAGACATAATGTACTTATGCCAGTCATATTTAAACTTAAGAGTAGGCTGTTAAGTGAAAATGTAGTAAGAAGCATGGACAGGATTTATTCAGTCCACTACCTAGTCAACAAGATGGAATTGTTGCAAACACTCGCAAGTTTATCAAGCATTGATACACAAGGGAAATAGTATGGGCAACAACAAGTTTCCAAACATCCAAAAATGCAGATGGACATGGTAAGAAGCTCAAGGAAAAAAAATTCAGGACTATAAAATTGATGGCATGACAATGGTTTAATCCTTAGCTCAGTTGTATGGTGGTGTCAAAAATTCTTACCACTAACTGACAAGGGAGGAACAACAGTATGGGGAATGCTGCGAATCTTCTCATTCTCCACATCTAGGTGTAATATAGAGTCCTACATGCATAGTTTCACTGTGTTAATGTTTCAGGAGTGAGAATAAGATAACCAAGCAAAAAATGTTCTCACAAAATAGAAGCGAAAATGGCACTTCTTACCTATTAGGGACATTCTGACCAAAAAAGTAAAAAATCAATTAGGGACACCGCATGCCTATTTCTTAACATACATACAAGTTGAAGGCTTTAACTGCCAAGATAAGTTGGAACTTTTGCAGTTATGGTAAGGCAGAAAGTAAAACATCCTTCAGAATTTCCAAGCGTGAAATAGCATGTCCATGCACATAGGAGGAAAAACTAAGTTGCTGCTCCTCATGCTGATGAGGAAAGCATATAAATAAAAGATAGGAAGAATAAAATTCCCAGTGTTTTTGAAACTGGACAAGTGGTTCAACCGGTCAAACTGGTAGAACTGTGCTCCACCAGTTTAACAGGTTTAACATATTGCATGTGATGTCATCTGATAGAATACTCCACATATATTAGATTACACGTGTTCAGATTAACAGATGCCTGGTTGAGTTGGCAGAGCCTTGTTGAGCACAAATGACAGCATTCAAGTTCTCAAGAACATCATCTAATTTTCTAATAGATTAAGCCAATAAGGTCAATGAATAATAATATACCACCAAATTGAAGCAAGAAGACACTGGAGTGAATGGTTGGTACGCTTGTTAGTTACAAGAGGTTGGAGTTCCAAACCCCAACCCAACTCCGACACTCTTCCTTCAAACTTTTTGAATGCCCAGAACTGGTCCAAACTAGTTGACAGGATTGTGGGTCAACAGTTGACAGTTACGCCTGATAACAATAGGGTCAATACCACCAGTTCTTGACCACTACTGTTTCTACTGTGAAACCAGACTGGACAGGTCTGGTTCCCAATCCAACCAGAGCCAGTTCTTAAAACAGTGAAAATAACAGGAGTCGACTGAAAAGCAATTTTCTTTTTGCCATTAATGTTTTAAATAGTGAACTGACGCATATCAGAACAAACAGAACTCAGCAGCATCCTATACTTATCACGAGTAGGAAATCAATATGCAAGCTCAGGATCCAAGAGTTACCTTTAGATGGTACAACTCCCAGTTATTTGCCTGAGTGGTTCCTGAAATATGCACAAATGGAAGGTCACTGGCCTGCAAGATCATCATCCAGGCATCTCCCAAGTTTTCACCAGTATCATTTATCTTATTTAGCAACATAACGATTTGAAGTTCCTGTTTCAAAATAAAATATTTTAGCCACATCCACAAATTCTTAAAGTATGATATGCCGAGCTCTTACCTTATATAGAGCCAAATCCACACAATGGTAACCAGAAGGGATGCACAACAAGATTGCTTCCAAAGGTCTTCCCTGCTTCACATTGCTTGAATCATTCATAAATCCCCTCACTACAGCTATACAGTTTGCAAAATCTAAAAAAGACTCATCGGGTATTTGGAAGGAAATATAATCTGTAAACCCAACTTCCTGAGTCAGATTAGATGAAGCAAATTCAGAGGCATCCTGCAGAGCCATACGAAGAAATGATTAGCATGAAAAAGCAGTTGTACTCTGCACATGCCTATCTCTGGATAAAATTGTTCAGATTAAGGGTAAGTACCTCATAGAAGGACAGTGAAATTGGAATGTATCGGGTGGATGCTGAAACTGATGTAAGAGGGAATAGAGGCAATAAATTCTTACAACATATCTTTTTTGAAATAGTAGAAAAAGGCATCTGGGCAGCTTCCTTGAAACTGTAAAAATTTAAAATTATTCCTAATCAGTAAACATGAGATATGGCATTATCACACACAATAATCGTATGCTAATCAGAAAGCCCAATCCAATAAGATCACCCAGCTTAAGTTTCCACGTACATTGTCAAGTAATCAACATGAGATCGAATAAGAAACACTAGATTATTAGGTAGAGGGTAAGTGAAAAACCATTGTTGAGTACAACCTCCAGAAGACAACTCCCCACCCCCAAAGGTTTCCTTTCCTTTTCTTCCTTCTCTCATTATAGTCTCAAGGTTCTGGCCACTCAGACAAGCAAATTAAAAAGATGGGTACAATTTTATTGTAACATGAATTGTCAAGATACCTGAATTAGATAAATGAGAAATGAATATTTCAGCTCAACTAAATGATGAGTTGGGTGAAACCAAAGCACAACGTTTTAATTGAAGGATTGCAATGTTTACTAAAACCATTTTGGACCTGCACCATCATACTCAAACTTCTGTTATGCATACAAAGATATCAAGGATTTCACATTTGGTACACTTGTCAGCAATGAGGACCAGACTTGGAGGAGGGAAAAAATCAATTACTTCAGATGACAGATGACAGCAATGATTTATCCCGGAGTTCATATATTTCCCACTGAGGTAGCATGCATAAAAACACTTGGGAATTGAAAATCTATATATAGCATAAATACAAAGAATTGACAATGAAAGAGCAAAAAGACACATTCAAGGAAGAACTTCCACGCACGAACAAGATTCTAATAAATTTCAAATTTCCAATTCTTTTGCTGATACCTGTGTTCCATCAGTTGAAACTCCTTTGCAAGTGTCCTTCGCAAACATTTGCTGTCCTTAAATCCTCCAAATTGTACTAATTCTTTGACTCTCTCCATTGTTTCTCTGAAACAATAATGTGTGTAAAACATCTTACGGACCTGACAACATACATCAAGGAAGAAAAGCGCATGAAATTACACTTCATTTTCAAAAGACTTTCCAGTTCCATGAGAAACAACAATCAACCCGTCAATTTCAATCCTCGTTACTCTGTGGTTAACAACACAGTGCTGGACCAAAAGTAACCACAGTTGAAGCCCAGCAAAGCACCCTTACTTGAGTCAACCTCATCTCGTTGTGCTCTTGAAAGTAATTATGAAGACAGTAGCAAGATGACTTAAAATGAAGAACTAACCCTCAAAGCAGGAGTCATTTACAATTTCATATCCTGAGTTTAGCAACTAATTTGGTCACATTGCAATAAAGCAGGAGTAAGCCACTAGAGCACATGAAAGAATACTAGGCTTGACAGGATACCTCTCTGACATTTAAAGCGTGACCAAGGTCCATTACACCATGGTATTCTAATCCTCTGGCACACAAATGGATAGCACAACCTAGTGAAGGGCTACAAAAATTTGCTGCTAGAGTACATGAAGGAAATAATAAGCTGTCGACACTTCACAGTATTCAAGCCATTGCCTCACCAAATTTCAGCTACAAAGAATGAAGAGATGGCCCCCCCTTGGAATTAGAAGGTTAGCCCACCCTTGGCATTAGAAGGTTATGTCAAATTATGAAATTAGTCATCATGTCTGAATGATACATATGATTCCATAACTAGGGCTAGGCAATAACATTTTCTTATTAGATGAATGAAATTCAATAAGACACCAAGTAGGAGCAAAACTTCAGATAATTCACAAGAGAAGAAATTTATTAATTCAATGGGTAGCCATTCTGTCAACAATAATGACATGTCACATCTCAGCCCAAGTAAAGTTAATGTCGACTGATATGACAGGAAAAAAATTAACTTTCAAGGAGTATACAAGCCATTTGTACTGGAAGCTTTCCGTACATGGCAATGCCAAACAGTCCACTTGGTGACTCCATCAGGTGTGAACAAGTATTAACTAAAGATTCAGGGGTTCTGGGTGCCATATTGTAAATGACTTAAAATTAGGAACTGGACAAGTTAGAGGAAATCACTTACAAATCAATGTCAATTTCTTCATCAGCCTCAGATAAATCCAGAAGCTGCATAACAGGATCTTGATCATACAGAAACTTCAAGAACACGACAACAAGTTCACTGTCGAAATTCATAAGAGTAAATAGGGATTCACCATAAGGACTGAACCTGATGGACAAAAGTTAGACAAACCTATTGTACATTAAAAGTTGATCACTTGGCTCTGACATAAGTTGCTTTATACATTTCAGAAGCCAGCTGAAGAAATTTGCAAACTGAAAGAGACACAAAACCAAAACCAAAAGCTTCAGCAACATGCACATAATCAACCAATATAAAATGCTTACACCGCTGGCTCAAGAATTTAGGATCCTACCAATATTCTGAGCTTCTCTAGATTTCAGTGGTCACACTGGCAATATTTTCATTTTGAAACAAGAAAGAATGCATGTCTTCAGTGTAGTATGTGCGAAATTGAAAAGGTATCAACAAACCCTAAGTTGTCAAGGTGCAGGAAGCAAAGATAAAAAAAAAGCCATGCAATTTCTCTCTGGCCCTTCAAATACATGATGATTTCAACAAATAACAATGTGATATTGTCAGTATTTCATCATGATCTTAAAAGGTGCAAAATGGAACTTTGTTAAACAGGTTTAAGTCATGTGCAAATGCCTGGCTAACAGTATCTTCTTCAAAATCCCAACAAAACAGCTCGTATTTCAAATATATAATGCTATTCGACTTAGAATAATATGTCATTCACACAAGATCCTGTGTCTTATATCCACAAGTAGTTCAACTCCATGTTCAAAATTTAGGAATTTAGTGTGACTAAAGACATGCACGATGAGAGATGGGCAGGATTTTAGAAAATAGTAGCAAACAGGAGGTATCAAGAAATGTAGAGAAATCATAACAAAGATTGTAACAGACTACCTGCTGCACAACAGATGAGACCACCCTTATGAATCGCTCAACCTGTACAAGCAGCATTCCAGCCTTTTCTACTGCATTGTCCACCAGTGTCTCATCCAAACCAATACCCAGGTAACGAGAGCGCCATCTCGAAAGACCCCTGAGCTCACCAATTCTAAAGCCAATAATTTCTACAGCAGGCTGCTAGGTAAATAACAATGTAAATAACAATAAGTCAATTAGTTAACCCCACAAGTCGAATATCCTCTCTAATCAAGGAAACTGACACACTCATGAGGGATAAAGATAACATCGAACATATAAGTTAAATGCCAAACAGCAATAGGAACCATCGATGTTAAAATTTTATGAAAGAAAATGTTTCACGCAGCAAATGGCCATTACAAGCCATCCTTATCTTTCAACTGTAAACTGTGTTTGAATTACACAGCATACGCTAGATTCTCTGACAAATAAAAGTTATTTTGGAAAAATCATTAAGAAAATGGAGCCTAGTCTGCCATCCAATTCATGCAAGCAGGCTGGAAGTTTGGAATGGTTTTGTGAAATGATCAAGTCCTGGAAAATGGAGCCTAGTCTACCATCCAATTCATGCAAGCAGGCTGGAAGTTTGGAATGTTCGTGTGAAACGATCAAGTCCTGCCCAAAGTGGCTGTATGTGTGAAGGGGAAGGACAGAAAGAGAGAGAGAGAGAGAGATCTTATTTATGTGATAGTTGTGGGCTATAAACACAAAGCTGACAGGAATTGCTGATGTTTTTAAGGAGACAAAGCCCCAGCCCTTGTGCTGTTAGCTTGGGCAAGGGTAACTTCTTTACAACATTCAAATATCAAACTACATCTCTATCCCATAGCTTACACTTTTTGATTAGTTAGTTTTGGTCCCACAAAATTTTATGTGGAATTAGAGCAGGAGGTTTCAGGCTTAAAACTCACCTTACTACCTATTTACCTCCCCAATTATCAAATATCTATCCTTCAATCTAAGGCCAAGTCTTAGCCTACGTGAGAGGGGGAGCATTATTGTAATTAAGTACCACATCTGTATTTGATAGGTAATCTTTTAGATGACTTGGCAATTGTTCCACAAAATTCTACACTGTTGTGAATGCACATTTTGAGTAAACAACAGGAGAAAGGAGCCCCAAAGCACTGATTGACAGACCGTGGAGTTAAAGAAAGTTCATAAACTTTCAAAAGAAAAATAAAGGCAGGTTCCTACAAAAGAGGAAAATTATATAGGAGCTGTAAAGGATAGATATTTAGATAACCACCATATTTTTTTGGCATTGTAGTGGCAGTTCTTTAGACAGTAAGTCCTTTTTTGAATTATCTTAGATAAATATGAGCTTATGGGTGGTAATTTGTATATAAGAGGAACCCCATGATGCTTATCAATAGAATTACATATCAAAAAAGTAAAAAGAAGAGAGTCTAAACTTTAAAGAAACTAACAAGAAACATTATTTCTCACCATAGTAATGATCAACAAGAATGTGCAGTGTACAAGAGAGTCCTGAACCCAGGAGAAGCAAGGAACCGATCTAATTAGCAACAGCCCTACAGTGTGCATGTGCAAGTGCAGACACCTGTGCAAGCACACAATCGCATGCATGTGCTTGGGCAATGCACATGTTTACAACACACAAAATTGCCCACATGTATAGAGAGAGATCTGGCAGAGAAGATATAGGCAATATATTTTCTTATAGATGATAAAGGATTTTAATTAAAGTTCTAACGTGCCAGTATACAAGAATAAAACAAAAGAAAAACAAACAAAAATAAAACATCAGAAGACCATATGAAATCAGAACATGATGTCCAAAGCCATTTAAAAGGTACACCACCAAAACTACCCAAGATTTCAAACCCTACTATTTTGTTGCTTTCCTTCCAAAGGCACCACATGCGATAAAGGTGTGGCACTACAAGACTTCTTAGAAATTGATCCTCCTAAATAGGCATTCCAACAACTAAAAAGCTGGATGGCATGTCTAGGCAAGGAAATGATCATTTGGGATATTGAGTTAGTGAGACAAGCCCAAGATTGGGACTTTTTAACATCTCTTTTTATGTATTATATTATTCCAAGAATTCCGTAGCCTATGAGGATGCATTTGTGTGGAAGATGAAAAAGATGGAATCTTTCCAGTAAAGTCTCACTACAAGCTGCTCAATAGGGAGGAAGTCGGTGGTCGAATGGATTTTCCTCAAAAAGTGACTTGCAAAGTGAGGATTCTGATTAGAGTTTGGAAAGTAAGGGTTCTGATTAAAGTTTATCCATTTGCCTGGAAAGCAACTTGGGAATGAATCCTCACTTTAGATAACCTACAACAAAGAGGCAAATACTGGTTAATAGGTGTTTCCTCCACAAGGAGGAGGCAGAATCCGTGCAGCATCTCCTCCTTCACTGTTCATGGACAAGAGTGGTTTGGACAGTTTCCTATGCTTGCACCAAATTATCTTTGGGTTATTGGAGCTTTTAGGAGCAAGAACTCCGGGCTTGGCAGCACATTCGTTTACAGTGCCACGAGAAAAGAAGGATTAACTCAATTCCTCTATCTGTTTTTAGGCTCATTTGGAAGGAGCTAAACAAGATAGCTTTTGATGGAGAGGATCTTCCGTTTGTTGAAATTTGGCTTAAAGTCGTACACTTTTGGTATAGTGGAGACTGCATATGGATGTAAATGACTTGATTAATATGGTTGATGATGTATCTTGTCTTTGAGCTCACTTTTGGTTTTGAGAGTTGTTCTGTACATGGCTTTAATTTTTGGGCTCTAATCTTAGATGGGTTTGCAACCCCTTGGTGTCCTATGGTTGAACTTTTTTTTTTTTTTTTTTTTGGTGGAAGTAAGAATATATTGGGGAAGGTGAAATTGTACAAAAATCAGCTTCAAAAACTTGCACTCAAGATGAACAAGCTCATTATGAGTGAAAGGAAGCCGAGGAAAAGGCCGAGGAAAAGGCCAAGCGGCCGCCAAAGAACAACAAGGCACCAATGCAAAGAGCCTAATGCAAAAACACCAAGCAGACACCAACTATCCTATATCACAACATTGTATGTAATCATGTAGTTTCAAGTACAAACACTAACATCTCACATATGATTTTGTGCTAATCAGCATAACCATCATCCATGTAGCATGTTTTTATTGAGCACAAAAACGCTCCATTAACTCACAGTTGCAGTTCCTTTTATGAGTTATCGTGACAAAAGGGTGCCTCTACAACCTAAAGTCAAGATCCAAAAAGTTCAAGAGAAACTCTGGATCCAAAGAGATACCGACACATTCCCAAAACAGAACAATACTATGGATACAAAGACCAGCATACAAAACTTGTTTGAAGTGGTAAAATCCAAGCATTTAGGCAAGTGTATTACAGATATCTAATACAAATCTATTTCACATGTGAGTAAGTTAACCTTTGTCATTTACTAGGACATAACATCTTTAGCATTACTCTGCCAAAAGATGGTGCTTAGTTAAAAAAATGGCAACCTAATTGGAAAAGTTGGTAAAAAATATAAACTAATGAATTCTCACATCTAAGTACATGAACAAATTGTTGTGGACAGAGGCTCTCATAACCAAGGTTAAGCATCACAGATGAGCTCAATGTTGGCTCAATTCACTATCATCTGAGCATGCGCCAGTTATTTTATCTGCTCATTTTCTTCTGATAACTGAGTTTTCATTCTCAATTTTAGCTTGTTGACAGTAATAATAACATAAGAAAGCAGAGTTTCACTTACTACGGCAAGTCCAAGGAGTGGAATTGGTAGTATAAATAAGTCTTAACTTCTCCTAGGCTCAAATAGGGCTATTAGTAAGTAAAAAGAGTTGAATATGATTTATTGATACAAAGATTGACTCCTGCAATTATGAGGGATATATATTGAGATCGAAGCAGGCAATAAAGTTTTTTTCCTTTTGAAACAGAGAACATATCTCTATACCTGTTAATTATAACATAAATGCATAAAAATTTCCATACCCATACCTCCATTTACAGTATTCTGAAAGCCCAAACTCAGATCAAGTTCATAATCAAAACAATGATTATGACCTATAATTTTTATTATACGCTTATAGTAGAGATTGCCGACTTGTTAAATCAGAATCAAATCAGATTTTACCTCACCCTTTCCAGCCACTCAATGTTGGTAATCCATATCATTGCATCTGATAGGTTCATATAAGAATTCAACATCAGGATATTCTGAAAGATATGGTGTGTCTCAAAATGCGTGAAGCATAACTTACTATAACAAATTCCTACATCTATCTGATCACCATTTAAGACTGTTCTGTGCAATGCTTAAAACTCAATTTATCAGAGAGAAAGGCCAAATGCAAAGGTAATAACGTGCACCTGCAGATGATTGAGGACAACCAGCTGAAGTTCTTTTCCAGCACCACAGACAACTTTTGATACACGCTTCATACCCTATCATTGAACAAACTAGCAGACTAAGATTATGAAAACCAACCAAAAAGAACAGAAGTCCTATAGCAACACCGGAACTTAAAAAAACCAAACGTACCACTTCACCCAGAGAATTAACAAGAAACTGGTGGACTGCAGGACTGGTCCTAGCACCACCTAGAAGACTCAAAAATTCCTCCTGAGGAGAAGAGTCAAGACCTAGATAAGCAAACAAGAACAGTTAAATGAAGAACGATGAAAAGCCATCTACTGCTTTGTATTAACAGGACCACTAACCATGATCATTAATAAGGCTTGTTAACAAATCAAACTTCTCATGAAATATGTTCATGGCATCAGCCCACTGCTTGTGCATGACTGATAATGATGTCCGGACGACATGAAGTAAATCGTCAATGTTGGACGCCTGTTGAGCAACTTGATGAAGTTCATTTTTACTGCAGACAGGAAGAGATTGAGAATCTAAGGAGGCATTCAGCAGATAAAGATTCTCAGATATCTGTTCTCATTTCATTTGAGAATGCAAACGGTCCAGAAAATGTGTTTGGTAACACTTCGAAAACAGTTGAAAGGAAAAATATTATTAAAATCAAAATTAGAAACTGAAGACAACTTTTCAGCGTTCACATGCCACGTGCAAACATGGAGATTTGGAATAACTAAGCCTCTTTTCTTATTGCGATGGAACAAGAGCAAATTCTGACAATTCTCATCCTTACGACATACATCATTAAACAAGTTTTCTGTGATAAAACATCGAAAACAGTTTCCATAAAAACGAAAACAAAAAATGTTATCAAAAACTTGGCAGGCCTCTAATTGTAGAGAACAAAAATGTTCTGTGAATCATGCAACAAAGTTCAAAATTTTGCAAGAGTAACTCCTGCAATTTTGTCCCACCACTTTCAACATTCGAACTACGTTGATTTCTAGAGGTTTCTACGGAAAGATGGTATGATACTTGAAGGTCGGGTGAAAACCTTATCAAGCATGAAAAAAATCCTTCAGGCTACGAAGTATGAGGCATCATGTAGTTCAGCTTATGGTGACTCTTGAACATCAACTTGGGCATTTAAAATTATCAGAAGGAAAGTTCTTCTATCATGCAAAGTGTAGGTTAAATTCCAAGAAAAATGCCTCAAAATTGCTCCATGTTAACCATCAGTTTCGTTTTAAGGTTGACAATAATATCCTGAGTTAATATGAGTTTTACTTTCTGTAAAACCAAACAAAATTGATACCTCTGAAACAAATATCAGTGCACATGAACAATTGTAATAAAATTATAATATGGAGTCCAATTACTACTGCACAAACTTAAAGGAGAGAGAGAGAGAGAGAGAGAGAGAGAGAGAGAGAGAGAGAGAGAGAAGAGAAGTTTCACCTAAAATATGAATAACACTAAATGCAAGTGCAATTTTACCTCTTTTGGAATATTGAAGTATCAAGCACTAAGCAATGAAAGCCATGCGTACTATCTCCAACTGTTTGACACCCTCTTGATTCCACAATGTCTTCAACAAGTTCTCCTGAGCATGCAACCATCAAATGACAAAGATCCTTGGATAAAGCCACCTAATGATAACAATTACATGGCAGTTAGCTTGCTCTGGTGAAACATCCGACATGATATCTGGAATAATCCAATCACAGGAATAAACTTACAGTAGGTACATTTGAAGTTTAGAAAAAAGTCTGCATCTTACATCTATAAAATATTATCCAAGCTATTTGACATTTTCTGTGTCAGGCTGTTTGACATTTTTATAGAAACATGTTTAGTTACCACTGAGCTTTTACTCAATAGTTTCTCTATCAAATTCCAATAAGGTGTTCATGAGAAGACAATGTATCTGATGACTATAACTTAAATGTCACAAAGTGAATGAAATTCTTTGCTGGTCACCAAAGCATTTTGAGCAAGAAACTATGCACAATTCACAGTAATTTTTTGTTTCATTTAGTCTAGGTTCCTTTGTTTAACTTTAAGTTTAGCTTGATCACCAATTGTTCAAAAAGTGTCTCTTAAGGTTTATTTTGTATTTTTCTTTTCCTAATGCATGGAAAAAACCAAAGAAAAGACAACTTAACATATCGTGAAGTTGCAATATATTGGAAGACTAATTAGGAAGGAAAATAATATTAGTCCCAGCAGAGCAAAAAGGCCTCCTATCATTAACCCATTAGTTGAAGAAACATGGAGACTCTTGAGAGGCAACTGTGTTAGTCAGTGTACCTTCCTCACAGACGCATTCAGAAGTCGGCAAACGGTGTCTCTGTCCTTGGTTGTCGTAGGAATATCACATTCATGAATATTCTGGTGCACATTCCCATGCATTATGGCAATCACACGGCAAGAAGCAATAAGCAACTGATTATCGAACTGAAAATAGCAAACTCAATATAACAAAGCAACTATACAAATAAAGTCGACACAGAGAGTTAAAAAAGCTTCCAAACTAAAATAACTAGTGGAGAGTGGAACTGTGCTATTTCTACGAGGTCAACTTAAAGATCAACCAAGCACCATAACATTAAATTTTAGGTCAGGTCGATGATGGAACTAGAAAACAGAGAGAAGCAACAACTTCAGCAAAAAATTTAAACTTCATGGGCAACAGCACAAGTGCAGTATAGGTACTGATTCGAATTTTCTGAAGGCTTTTAAATGCAATTACCTCAACACCAGACTACAGAATATCTACATCACAATGCAACTTGGAAGGCTTTAAATTAGCAGTTCTACATTGTGGTTCCACAAAAACTTAGTATTCCTGCCACTGGCATCTTTTAGATTGGCAGTTCTACATATATATATATAAAGACAACCCAGAAGCTCAACAATGAGCTAAATGAGCTACATCAATTTTCATAACAAGTGATTTCCCATCAAACATGTTTAATTTTCCATCTAAAATATCTAACAAAATTACCTGTTCTAGGTAAATGATTTTGGACTTGACTTTAGGTAGTCAACCAAGATAAGAAATTGTGATCAAATCGTCATTGACATTTCACAAACTTGTATATAGATCTGAAAAACCTCCCATTAGGAAACCATACTCCACACTTATAGATCTGGTGAAAGGCAGTGGGCCCTAGGAAGTACATTTGGGAAAGTCCCAACAAGGAATTGTAACTATAAGGACTGGCTCCATGTAACTAAAGAGACAACTGATAGGAACCTGAATGATACTGATTAGGACAATTCTTCAGCATGCATTTCTAGACTAATCAAATGTCTGTTGAGAAGTTCATCATGTTTTCACGTTGAAACACTACTAAACCCAAACATGCACGAAAGTTCAGAGTACCCAAAAGTCTAAATCTTCTAATAGCTGCACACCCACAGAGAGAATTATCTACACACAAGCATACACTCTCATAGAACACTTTCCCCAACCAACAGTCATATAGGCTCTCTCAATCTCCCTAAAAAAGAGCAGAAACTCAAGAGTCTAAAACAACAGCAGAAAGTCTGCACAGCAGGCTTAACCCAGACAGACCCCAAATTCTCCTTTAGGTGCTTCAACTGCAGTATAGACAGAAGGAGCACTCAGGGCAAACAACAAAAGCTTTGGATAATTGTGCTGTATCGAAGTCGGAGGTGTCATCTCTGAAGTGACCAATGGAAGTGAAATCTAGAAGTTTTACAAGAATAACTTCACCTAGTATAGTTGTTTAATTAACCAGCCCATTACTTTCAGGCAATACTTATTTCTGCCATCAGATCCATTTATTAAGAAAGACTGCTCTATGGAAGCGAGAAAGGAAAGTAGTCATGACTGAATCTGATAGACTATACTGCTAAATACTTGATCTGAACAGACAGGAGGCTTACAACATTTCCGATTGGAAAGACACCAAATATACTGAAGCACAAAACCCCATCTTTATCTCCACTGCAAAGGATATTGAAACATTGCTTTGAAGAATTTGAGAGCTCTATAAATGAATCTTGACCATCGTCAATTAAACCAGTTTCTCCAGATACTAGTCCAGGCATGCGAGGAACTCTCGGAGCTGGAGGGAAGAAACGAGTAGTGCGATCTTCAAATGCCAAAGAGTTGCCAGAAGTGTCCTATTAAAAAATGGATAATTATCATTCCAATGGGGAAAAAAACAAGAAGAAGAAGATAAATATAACAAGAGATTAAAGTTAAGGAGTCAACAATCAGCAAATCAACAACTCACAGCTGACACCAAACATAAGTTTTCAAAAAACCTTCCATAGATACATATTGAAGCTGTTGAATAAGATTCTAAGTTTGAAAAAAGAAATATTTTAGTAAACCAGACTAAAATAACTACTTAACTGCAAACAAAGCATTAGATAGAACATGAAAGGTATGAACAATAAAATATTGTCTGTCAAGTGTCAAGATCGAGAAGTAAGATGAACTTTCTTAAGTTGAAAGATGCATACTCTATTCACTTGGGCATCCTCCTCCCAATTGAGACACACCACAGCTGCTGCATGAGACTTCAAGCTTCTTAACAGTTTTCCATTCTGCTTAATATTTATACCGAGTTCGAAATAAATATACCACAGTACATATAACTGCCGCAAGCACTAGCATATAAAAAGCAGCACAGTGCATATCCACGGTTCCATAAAGACAGCTAGATTGGTAAGATAACATTCATATGTAAAAATAAGTTCTTCAGGAGCAAAACATAATCCATGAAGTGGAAAATGATTAGTAAATGGGTAGACGTCTTAAAGAAACCTTTTGGCAGCAGCATCAGCCAAGTTCTTAGCAATTGTACCCATGACCAAACAGCTAGCTTAATGACATAACCGGTAATCTATGAACTTTTCCACCCACGAGCATAATTGAGGCACATACAAATTCTGTCATTTAGGAATCACCCGACCTATTACCTTCCTAATATGACTGAACTGGACATATGTCACTTTAAATAATAGAAAGAAACTATTAATTTGATGAAAATGAGCATGTCATGGATGACTGCTTCTATATGCTGTCTTGGTCATGTTTGGATTGGAATGAACCATTCAATCTAATTAGTTAAATGGATATATATATAAGATACAAGATATCATCTAAACCAAGGAGTTTGTAAGTATAAGGCTATTCTTTTTAAAAATTATATGACATTGACAAAGATATGCATATTGCATGTATTGTACAAGTTATAAATGCTGTGTCAGTAATGCTTGGATTGGAATGAACCATTCACTTTAATTAGTTAAATGGGTTATTCATCTCTTGTCGTTTGTTGACCTATATAAAAAAGAGGGCATGTTCAAAAAGAGTGTTCTAATGAGATCTGTTAAGCTTTTCACGCTCAGATTGACCTATCTAGCAGTCCACTGTTAATTTGACGTTGGCAGACAGGACTCGTAAACATGGATTGCCATCTCTATTAGCAGCTATATGTTTGTTGAGCAAGCTTGCTGTTTGCAATGCATCATGCAGCTTTTAAGCAATTCAGAATCTTTCACAAGAGAGATTAGAGGAGAACACATTCTGATGATATGGGATTGTTGCAGGAAGATTCCTAGTTGAGAAGTTGTGAGGGTAACATTAAAGTAATAACATAGAAAACTTACTTCAACATCATGCAGTGAAACTGTACCATCTTCTAGTCCCAAGACAACAACTTTGCCATCAGGACGCCAGCATAATGATGTTATACATTTACCTGGAGTACATTAGAATAATTAAGATAATCCAGTATAACAACATACGATGGAATGTGCAAAGAAAAGTGATTTCATAAACAACAACAACAACCAAAAAAAGGAAAAAAAAAAATAGAAAGAGAGAGGATGAATAATTTGTTCACCATAAATTAATAGACAAAAAGGAAAGACAGAGAACACACAAAAACCGAGAAAATGATAATCAAAATCTGGGAAGTGATGCAAACATCATAACAGTAATAGTATATCCGAAAGGGATATTGGTAGCTTGACATGGATTTCTTTCGGCTAGTAGATCATCTAAAGCTAGGGAATCTATGTCTTTTTGGCAGCCTTCAATCCATTATCTCAGTCCAAAAACAAATCTTATTGCTCAACTTTGGAACCTCAAGGTGGAGTGGATCAATGAAAGCATACTTCAAGGAAGGATCACGAGTGTACAATCATCTACAACTTAACATCTCAACAGAAACCTCTCAAGGATTAGGTCAAGAAGCACTCAACAACATGTTTTTCATATCCAGAAGGCAATATGATGCATGAAGCATTCAAATGTTACCTCCTATCTAAATTTTTCAAGTGAGAATAGATTAAAAAAACCACCAAGGCTAGGCATCTAATCCTAAGCTCTTATGAATTCGAATTACCAAAAGATAAAGTCATATAAGAACTTAACATACTTGGATGCAGCTCCCCCTACCCTCCTAGTCTCTTTGCTTTCTCCAACTCCTCCCTCCATGTATACATGTATGCAGCATAGCTTGAGATATATCCTATTCACAAGTAAGTTAAATTCCCAACAACAAACTTGATTAATTAAAATGATGTAACGAAATGCCCCTTGTAATCAGTAGAAGATAAATTAACTTCAAGTAATGCAAAATGTGCGAAACTTTCTATACTAGACTCTAAATTTTAGCATTACAAAATGTGAAAAACTTTCCAGCCCATACTAAATCTCCTCTTGTAAGGAACGTTCAATCAGTATAAGAAGAGGAAGAGGAGGAGCCAGAGATAATATTATGCTCAATCAGCAGAAGAAATAGGAAGAAGCAGAGCCGGAAGTGATATTACATCGTGAGAGTCACCAACAGAAATTGAAGGAAAACTATATAGCTGCCTGACGACGTTGTGATGCTACTTTGCAGGGGTTAAACCTGCCAACTCCAAGTGGGCATCTAGCATTTCTAAATCTGACATAGCTAGTCTATCTAGCATAAACAACATCCCCTCCAATTTGACTTCTTTATCTTTATGAACACTTTGACTGGTGTAGCGTGAAAATGGCAACAAGATGGCAGTACAGGAGTCGGGTACCCTTCTGGTTGGTCTAGATGATTGTCACTTATGCTATGGAAATCTCCTAAGGCACCAATATTATCTAGAAGTTTATAGGAATCTGTCACGCCTGTAAATAAAAATCCCTTCATTAAACTAGTATCAGCTTGGGATTCTTTATTTGCAACTTTGTCATATCCACATTTTCCCTCCTATTACCATCATTCACTCTTCATTTTCGTGTAAAACACCAACTCCTTTGTTCGACATCACATCCTCATTCGGACTTTCAAGCACTTCACCTCTATATTGACCAAATCTCCATCAAACCCAATTTGAACTGGATTGGCAATTTAAGTGACTTATTTGGGGAAAAGGCTCGTAGCAAAATTAAGGAAAAGCAAAGGGAAGAATAAGGCCAACGACTCAAAGGGCACACACCAAGCCATCGTTGAAGAAACGAACATGCTGAATAAAAAATAAAAAGAGGAGAACTTTCTCGAGTCAAAGCAATTACCAGGAGAGATTGTCCACAGCCTCTGCCAATTGAAGCGATGAAGCACCACCTTCGAGTCCTCCGTGACCATCGCCAACAAATCCTTCTCCGGATTCCACTCCGCCATCTTCACCTGCCAATCGGAAGAAATCGAGCCAAAACCTCACACAAAACCGAATGGGAAAACAATCGAATCGACCCGCCCATTATCAGGTCGCAAAAGAGGGATGAAACGGGAGCCGAACCTGAGAAGCCAGCGGCTTGTCGAACTGAAGCTGAAAGGGAAGCATGTGCCGCGACCCTTGGTCGGTCTCCATAGCTGAAAAAGCTCCGGGAGCAGCCAAAAACGCAGCCAAAGCGTCCGGTGGCAAATGCGAACTTAGAGGGAGAGCTAGTGGTGGAGGGTTAGAGCCCGAAAGCCCTAGAAGAAAGCCTGATGGAAGAGAAGAGCGAGTAACCAAGTGCAATGGAGCCTGATAATTTTGCAGAGAAGATTAGGGAAGAGGAAGAACAGGCGGGAGAGAATTTGACTACTGAGGAAGCAGAGTGAATTTGATTACGGGCCGAGCCTTGGGGCCCGGTCAAAAATATGGGCTGCGATATTGGCTTAAACCCAAGCCCAATAAACTCTAATTCAGCCCAAAATCCAAACCCAAATTTAACCGACATCCTAACCAAGCCCACTTCCCCGCCATTCTCTCTCTCTACTGCCGTCCCCCGATCTGCCGTCGCCTCTCAATTCCTCCTTCCAAACGAACAGAACACGAGAACCCACCACGGTTGAAGTTCACCGAAAATGTACTTGCTGATCATAGGACAGATTTACACCGCACCGCACGTATTCATGTTGCCCACTTCACTTTGGATAACTCGACAGTTGAGATTAAACCGAGCGGGGGTTTGGTTCAGGCATTTCGTCGAACGTTTGAAGCGCACTGGCTAAAAGGAGGCAAACCCGACCACCAACTCGCGCCAGGACTCGCAATGATTGACAGACAGCGACCCCAAACGGCGGCGCACGGACGAAGGGGGCCAGTGCTCGCGTGAACCAGACAAGGACGAAGCCTGGTCTGGCGAGCCCAGAACGGCGCAAGACTGGGGCACGAACAGAGGAGGCGTCGGCTGAGAGTCCCTACCCGGCTCGGCGACGGTGAATGGAGGGCGAGTTCGATAGACCGGACCACGTCTGGTCGCCTCGCACGCCTCCGAGCCAGGATGCTCGGAAAAACGGCTCGTCCCACGAAAAATGGAAAGAAAAAGAAAAAGAAAGGAACTTGACCTACCGGAGACTTAGCGCGGGGAACGGGAGATGCGAGCTTAAGAGCGCGGTCGGGAGTCGTCGGACGGGTTTCAGGCGTGACCGAACTGCCGGAGGGCTCCTCGCTCTCAAACTCTCTCTCTCTCTCTCTCTCTCTCTCTCGGTTGCTCTCAGTCTCTCCACCCTTCTCTCTCTCTCCCTCTCTCACTCTATTTCTCTCCGAAAATCCCACCTTCGGCTCGCTCTCCTTCTCTCCGTTTTTGCTCTGCTGTGACTAATTTTACTTTCCTTCCTAATTAGTCTAAAATATATTTCGACTTTATGATATGATAAATTGTCATTTCTTTAATTTTTTTCCCATGCATTAGGAAAATAAAAATAAAAATAAACCGTATTTGTGATCACATTAAAGTTATACAAAAGAACTTAGACTACACGAAGCAAAAAATTACTTGACCCGTTTGATGTTTCTGGCCTATTTCGGTATTTAGTTCCTCATGCCTAATTTATTTTAGATTGCACGCTCTATGGGCTTCACGCATTGGTGTGCCACCTTATGGGATTGGAAAGTGGAAGGAATGGCTAAGACTATATTGGAATGCTTTTAATGGGGATGATTGAAATTAGGGTTAGTTATCAGTGCAGTCTTCCGGTTAGAAGGATAAGGGCTTTTATTAATCAACTATCTTTCATATTCTATTTAGATTATTTAATTAGAAGCAATAGAGTATATATATTTATTAAAGGCTCGTTTGATAATAATCCCGGGAATAAATTTTTTGCTCTGTTTTTTTGTTCTCGAGAACAAAACAAGTTTTTTGTTTCATTTATTTATTTTTGTTTCCGGGAATAGATTTGAAATAGAATCAAGAAGCAGAAAAAAAATTGCTTATTGTTCTCAAGAACAATTCCTAGAATCAACCTAATTTTTTCTTTTTTATTCTTCTCTTTCCTTTTTTTCTTCTTCCTTTTGGCCGTTCGCTGGCTTTGGCCATGGCCAACAATGGCCGATGATCGGCCGACAAGGACTGGCGACCTCGCTGAAGCATTACTAAAGAACAAGGCTCAGCCTTGCAAAGCTAGGGCAAGCCCAACCTCACACCATTAGGGGGAGGACAAGCCTCACAGTGGCCAGGCAAGCCTCCAGCGAGCTCGCTGACCCTTACCCTGGCTTGGCGATGCTTCGGTGAGCTCACCAGACCTCACCCAGCCAATTGCTGGCCACAACGCTAGCCATTGTCGTGGGTGACTGGCCACAAAAAAAAGAGGAAGAAGAAGAGAAAAGGAAAAAGAAAAAAGAAAAAATATAACAAAAGTATTAAAAAAATTTAAGAATCCTACCAAATATATTTTTTTCCCGAGAATAAAAATTTTGTACAATTACCAAATGCGTTCTTTTGCTCGGAAATTGTTCCCAAAAATAGAATTAGAAAATATCATTTTTGATAAAAAAAAATTACTTTCGAGAATAGAATTGTTACCAAACGTGTCCTAAGAATGTTTTCCAAAAATAACTATGTAACTTGTTCTCCTTAAACTAAAGCACCAGTTAAAACAACAATTTGTATGCCCTTGCGGGACTCATATAAATGACAGTTTTCCACTACTCATGTATCACATTGATCTTAGACAATAATGTGATGAAAATTGTCGCTCCTAGAAAATCAAGCTATAGATAGATGTTTATTTATTTGTATAAGTTGGACATGCTTATCGTCATTTCCTAAAATTTATTGCAGGCTATAAATGAGTTTGTAATTGTTCATAGTTTCTTACTCAAAATGCTTCAATCGGCCTCGTCAGATTTGGTGAGGGCTGACACTTGCCCTTGCCGACCATGGCTATGGTCGGTGGCTAGCAATGGCCATCAACGAATAGAAAAGGGAAAGGAAAAAGAAGAAAAAGAAATCAATAAATTCAAAAAAAAATATTAAAATATTATTAAAATTATCCACCTCAACATCGATCGGCTGGCCGATATCCATCTTTGCAATTTCTAGTTTAAATTGGCCTGATGAATTGAATTGGTACTAATGTGAGAAGGTTTATGACTAAATTTGTCCAATTTTAAGAATTAAAACTGAATTGGTACCAATATAATATATTTAGGACTTTCTTAACACTTTTCCTCTTAACAAGTGGTAGCAAAGATAGACAGTCAAGGATTGACTAAACTTTGCTCAAATCTTTGTCCATATGCCAGGTCGAGGTGAGTGATGACGTGATCGAGAAGATTTTGATGGGAGGCCTTGTTCTTGAGTACTTACATTTAATTGAGAAACTTGAAAGAGCAAGAGATTGATAGATGTTGGCCACTTGAAGCTAACGATCCACTATTAAAGATTCTCACTCCTCATTTTGTTGTCATTGCAAGTAACACAATGTTTTCCGCAATAAGAAGGTTAGAATAGTTGAAGCCTTGCGGTGATTCTTATTCTTAGTCGAAATAGCAACACTCTCATAAAAACTAAAAACTGAAGAGGATTACAATGAAGGTCAGGAGAATGAGTGCTGCAACTGTCATCACCAAGAGAGGCCAGTCAAAACAAGCACCATTTGAATTTTTTCTACCAAAATGAAAGTTATATTCTAACTTTGTGATGAACTTTGAAGAAACTTGAAGCTAACTTTACTTGAGCATCTTCAAAAGCTAGAGTATATCTTTCAAAAAGAGGATCGCTACCGATATCAAACTTTTCAAATTTAGCAAATTGAGCAAACTTCACAAAATTGAGTCGGAACAGCCGAGTCAATTGCCCATTAGCTTGCAAACAAATGCTAGCCGGGGGTTGAACCTGAGAAACCATCGGTTTATTGAACTAAAGCCGAAATGGAAGCATGCTGCAGTCCTTCATCAACTTCCATAACTAAAAAGCTTTGCAAGCACCTAAAAAACGCAATGCTAGGGCTGGAACAAATCACGAGGAGTGTACAGAAGCATCGATGGAAAATGCAAGCTAAAAGAGAGCTTGTGAAGGATAGAGCTCGAAAGATTAAGAGGAAGCCTCCAGGCTAGTGAGGCGAGGATAGAGCTGAAGAGCGAGATAAAGAATGGAAAAGTGAGAGAGAGTAAGAAAGTCTACTTGAGTTCGAAATCATGCGGAGAAAATCGCAGAAAAGGAATGGGCAGGAGAGAATAAGAGATAGAAACAAGATTACAGGAGTGAAGGCAGACTCATTTGATTGATGGGTTGGCCGAGCTAGATCAAATCGTGCCATATCCTGAATGGAACTTGTTGTCTAGGCTCATTCATCATAAATGTGATTTTGGAATGGGTCAGATTACCACAGTGTTTGATTTAGTTATAACCATAGTAGCCACCTTTTTCATACATTTGTTATCAAATTGAGCTCTCGTTATCAAATTGATCAAAATCATAATAGATTTGGAAACCACATCAATAAATTTCATTAAATTTGAATTAATGAAAGACAATATTGAACTTTTTTATATATCTTAGGGATTAGATTGAACATTAAATTAATGAAAAGTTTATGGATGACATTACACGTTTGGCTAAAGTTCATAGACTGTGTCTTTTTTTCCTTTTGTTAGAGCAGAATCTTTGTTACAAAGCTAAACCAGCATCAATCAAACTTCAATATCCCAATAGAAGCACAATCTCAAATGTACATCAATTGGGCTCTAGTGACCTTGTTTTTCAACACTAGAAACTTTTCTACTTCGGTGCCAACAACGATGTTATTGGGGAGAATTGGGTAATGATTCAATAAGGACTAACTCAATCCATGATCAATTTCTTCCCAAAACTAAATTGACCAAAATGGAATTAACCTTAGCAATAAACAGCAGTGTTTTCCAACAATAAATATCAAAATAAGTAAATATAATGCTGAAATGTTAAAGAAACAAGACAACAATAATACCAAGATTTTTGCATTGAAAACTCAATGCGGGAAAAAAAATCATGAATTGCTGAAAAACTTTCACTAATCATACTAATCACCAGTAACATCAACATTGCAATAGTATTTCATCATTATGGAGATGGATAAATAAAGATAGAGCAAGAAACCTTAATCGCAATTAGAAAAAACAAGAGAGAATCTAGGGAAGATTTTCAATGAGCAAAACTGATCAACTAGTAGTCTTGATTTAACGACCAACAAATCGAAAATTGAGCTAATTTTGACAACGTTGGCCTTCGATCCAGGACTTGGAACTTGCTTTCCCTTTTTCCTTCTCGTGTGTTCTTTCTGGGGCCGCTCTCTCTCTGTCTTTCCCTTTTCCTTTTTCTCGTGTTCTTCTTGGGAAACTCTCTCTCTCTCTCTCTCTCTCTCTCTCTCTCTCTCTCTCTTCCTCCCTCCTCGCTACACTCTTCACTCCACGAACGGCTCCTCTCTTTGTTTTTTGTTTTGACTTTTTGGCCTTTTTCTTTATATTTCATGTTATGTTAGCTGAGCCACACTGACGCCGACCCAGCCAACAATCCTCCACCAATAGGAATAAGATCTCAATCTTGCAAAACTTTGATTCCAAGACCTTTGACCCGACAGGCTTCCCATAGGTAGAATCTCTAAGTACTTTATCAACCCAACAAACTTTGGAAGGCAAGCATCGAATTGCTTCCACTTTAACATGAAGATTTTAACATGAAGATCAAAACCCGAATCACAAAGAACTCTCTTTGAATAATGACCCCAATAGACTTGCAAACAGCTGTCAAGTATGATACCAACTTAAAATACAACCGTCTAATTCGAAGGCCATTATATCAAACAAGTTGGCTAGACTTTCAGTATTTTGGAAACCTGTTAAGTTAATGGACAGTTTCAGCTCTGCAAAGCTTCAATATAAAATAATTAGGGAAATGTGGGATGATACTATGCAAGCATCCTTTGCCATTCCAAGGATGCATTGTCAGAGTTTGGAGAAGTTCAAGAAACATGGAGCCCCCAATCCTTCGATGATCTCGGAAGTCTTCCATAAACCCATATTAAAGCCGTTGGACTTTGAAATAAGATTTCAACTTTGAAACTTAACTGCAAACAAAAAATTAGAAATAACATGTAAGATATGAAGAATAAAATATTGTTCATTAAGAATCGAGATCAAGAAGTCATATATAAGCAAATCTAGAGTCATCCTATAGAGCCACACAAAGAAATGAATAGCACGAAAAAGTAGTTCTGCTCTGCACATGTGGATATCTGGATCATATATGTAGTTTCAGATCAAAGGTATATACCCCATACAAGGACAGTGAATTGCGAATGTATCCGATGAATGTTGAAACTGACATAAGAGGGAATAGTGATAATAAATTCTTACAAAGTTTCTATTTCAAAATAGAAGAGAAAGGCATCTGGGCAGCTTCCTTCAAAGTGTGATGATCAAATTAGGTTTTAATCAAGAAAGGTGAGATCCGTATTTCCATACACAAGGGTAACAAGCTAAATAGAGAGCCCAGTCCGATAAGATCACTCAACTAAAGCTTCCATGTACATCGTCAAGTGATCAAACTTGAGATCAAATACCAAAAAATAGACTATTAGATGGAGGGTAATTGAAAAATCATCGTTGAGGATAACCTCCAGAAGACAACCCCAAACCCCCAATGGTGTCCTTCTCTTTCTCTCATTATAGTTTCAAGGTTCTGATCACTCGGGCAAAGAAATGAGAAATACAGGTACAAATTTATCGTAATAGGCATTTGGATAGAAATATCTACATACGAACCCTATTAACAATAAATTCTAAACTAACCATTTAAGAAATGGTTATTTCAGCTCAAATAATTGCAGAGTTGGCTAAAGCTAAAAGCAAAAGCTTTTTATTAAATGATTGCAATGCTTATAGAATCCAATTTTGAGCCCAGATAATCATACTTAAACTCCTGTTATGCATATGAAGAGATCCAGAATTTCACATTTGGTACACATATCAGCAATGAGGACAAGACTTGAAGGGGGGAAGAAGCAATCACTGCAAACAACAGAAACCAGTAGTGATTTATCCCATAGTTCATATTTTTCCCACTGAGGCAGCATTTGTAGAACATTTATGAATGGAAAAAGTAGATATAGCATTAATATGAAGAATCTACAATGAAAGAGCAATAAACAACACATTCGAGTAAGAACTTTTATGAGCAAACAGGATTCTATCACATTTCAATTTTCTAACTCATTTGCTGATACCTATGTTCCATCTGTTGAAATTCCTTTGCAAGTGTCCTTCGCAATTATTCGATGTCCCCGAATCCTCCAAATTGCAGTAGTTCTCTAACTCTCTGCATTGTTTCTCTGATGCAATACTGAGGTTAAGACATCTTACTAACTGAACAAGATATATCAAGGTAGAAAATATTAAAGCTATTGGATGGTGAAATAAGATTCTTAGTTTGAAACTTAAGTGCAAATAAAGCATTAGAAAAAACATGTAAGATATGAAGAATGAAATATTGTCTATTAAGAATCGAGATCAAGAAGTCATATCAACCTTTAAGTTGAAAGATGCATAATTGTTCACTTGGGCATCTTCTTCCCGGTTGAGACACAGCACAACTGCTGCATGGGACTTCAAGCCTAGTAATAGTTTTTCATTCTGCTCAATATTTATACCATGTTAGAAACTATTGTACCACAGCATGTATAAGTGCTGCAAGCACTAGCATATAAAAAGCAGCACACCACATATCCATAGGTAAGTAAAGAAAGCTAGATTGGTAAGATAACATTCATTATGTATTATGTAAAAACAAACCCTCTTCCAAGCAAAACATAGTCCATAAATCAGATGATGGTTAATAAATTTGTGGAAGTCTCAAAGAAAGAAATGCAACAGTATCAACCAATTCGTAGCCATCATACTCATGACTAAACAGCTATAGCTTAATGACATAACCGATTATTTATGAACTTTTCCACCCACAACCATAATTAAAGCACATACAAATTCTATCATTCAGGAGTCCCCTAAACCATAACCTTTTTAATTTGACTGAACGTATTTGAGTTTCAATATTCAAAATAAACTACTAATTTGTTGAAAATGACCATGTCACATATGACTGTTTCTATTAACACCATCCACTGAGAGTGTAGATCCTCACAATGAGCTCGACCTTTGCAAATGCTATGCTGAAATTTGTCATCAACATTTGAAGCATTTTCAATCATCAGTGACAACGTCAGCAACAAGGTGACAATTTCCTATCCTACATGATAATGCAATTAGCCACATCAATCAGATTAAAGTCCTAAAGTGTGTATATCTATTGAATCTATTATTAATGTATGACACGTGAAAACAACAATTCATTTAGGCTATATATCTCTTCTAATTTGCTCATCTGTTTAACAAATGGCCATGTTCAATGATCTAATAAGATTTGTTAAGCTTATCCTGCTCAAATTGACCTATCTAATAGTCCATATTTACTTAACATTGGCAAACCTGACCAGTAAACATGGATTTCCATCTCTATTAGCAGCTGAATGTTCACTCAGCAAGCTTGCTATTTGCATTGCATCATTTAGCTTTTGAGCAATTAAAAAATTTCTCAAGAGAGATCAGAGAAGAACACATTTTGATGATAAAGGATTCTTGCAGAAGGAATTTCTCATTGAGAAGTAATGAGGGTAACGTTCAGCAATAGCATGGAAAACTTACTTCTACATCATGCAGTGAAACTGTACCATCTTCAAGTCCCAAGACAACAACCTTGACAACAGGACCTCAGCATAATGATGTTATACGTTTACCCAGAGTAGATTAGAATAATTAAGAAGCAGTATTGATGATACACAATGAATGTGCAAAGAAAAGTGGGTTCATAAAAATAAAAATTAAAAAAACCAGAAAAATAACACAGAGAGAGAGAGAGAGAGAGAGAGAGAGAGAGAGAGAGAGAGAGAGAGAGAGAGAGAGAGAGAGAGAGAGAGAGAGAATAATTTTTTCACAATAAAATTAATAGAAGAAAGGGAAGATAGAGAATGCACGGTAAACAGGAAATGTTGATCAAAATTTGTTAAGTAAATCAAAGTGTCATAATAGTACAAGATAACTGAGAGGAATATTGGTTACTTTATATGGGATTTCTTTGGGCTAGTAGGTCATCTACAGCGATGGAAATCTATAGTTTTTTGGCAGCCTCCAATCCATTATCTCAATCCAAAAACGAATCTTGTTGTCCACTTTGAACCTCGAGGAGGAGTGGATTCATGAAAGCTTACTTTGGGTGAGGATCACAAGGGTACAAGTATCTACAATTGACGACCTCAACAAGAAGCATTCAAGGGTTGGCCCGAGTAGTATAGTACACTACATGTTCTCCAAATCCAGAAGACGATATGAGGCATTGGATGTTTGGGGAAAAAAAAAGCCTCCTCTCCAACTGTTTCCACTGAGAATAGATAGCAAGAATTGCCAAGGATAAGCATGTAATCTTAAGCTCTTATGAATTTGAATTACCAATAGATAAAGTCATATTAGAATTGAAGATACTCGGATGCAGCAACCTCTACACTCCTAGTCTCTGCGCCTTCTTCGATTCCTTACATTATCCCTCTCGCCCAAATTGTCATACAAGTATGTAGCATAGCCTGAGATATCCTCTTAACAAGTTAAACTCCCACCAGTGAACTTGATTAATCAAAATGGTGCAACAAAATGCCCCTTTCTAATCAGAAGAAGATAAATTTATTTTATTTTATTTTATTTTTTTTTGGGTCTGATGGATAAATTTACTTCAAGTAGTACAACATGTGAGAAACTTTACAGCCTATACTGTACAATCCAGTATACATGGAATATCTCCTTGTAAGGACGCTCAATCATTAAAAAAGAGGAAGAAGAGGAGCTAGAAGAAGAGTTACATTTTGAGAAACAAAATTAGAAATATGTGGAAAACTATATAGATGCTTGACACCATTGGGATGGTATTCTGCAGGGCCTAAACCTACCAACTCCATGTGGGCATTAAGCATTTCTACATCCAACATACCTAGTCTATCTAGCATCAATGACATCCCCATCTCCCCCTCCCAAATTCAAGTTATTTATTTTAATGGACACTTTAACTGGTGTACCCAGAAGGACGACAACATGCAAACACCATTTACCATTCCAAGGATGCATCACTAGAGTTTAAAGAAGTCCAAGAAACGTCAAGCTCCTCATCCTTTGATGATTTTTCCTCCTTTTAGAAGTGCTGTGCAAAAGCTCTCTTGGATGTTATAGCACTTACATCAACCAGTGGCATGATAACCGAATCCTGCCAGTGAGTTAGATGAAACCAATCCAGTAAGTAACATCAAATGAACTACTAGTAGTACGAAGAAGTTTACAAGTCTCTTTGTCAAAATCGATATTTTTTTGAACTCTTTGGATCCAACTAATGGGGTAGCTAACATCATTGACCACAAAAGCTTTGACCAGATCAGTGTAGTGTATTCAACTCAAGTTGCTTGCTTTTGTGGGACATAGTACGATTTCCTACCTTTATCATTATGTGCTATTCATGCATTAGAGTTAATGCAAGAGAGTTTTCAAATGGCATATAAGGTACCGAAAGGTTTCCTCAAGAAACTTCATGAAAATGCTTCCTGAGTTTTCCTTTTTAGCAAGTACATGAACTAACAAGAGCTTATGCACAAAATAAGGAATTATTCTACAATATGGCCAATATTGTCAAAAGACATTCTGCTAATGTCTTGCTTGGCTCAAAAGTACTGGTATATAACAGATGGCCTAACCAACTCTACAAACATCAAGATGCATTCTTTTGCTAATTTGTCTGTTCCATTTGTTTAAATTCCCTGCAAGTGTCCTTTGCAAATATTCACTGTCCCTAAATCCTCCAAATTGCAGTAATTCTGAGGCACAATATGGCGGGTAAGACGTCTTGCTGACTTGACCTGACCTGACAGAATACATCAAGGCAAAAAGAGCAAGAAATTACAATTTATCTTCCAAAAATGAGGAACAATAATCAACCCATCAATTTTAACCCTTGTTACCATGTGGATCATTAAAATATGCTGGACCGACCCAAAAAAAAAGATCACGATTGACAACCAGCAAACCACCCTAACTTGAGTCACCTTTATCTATTTGAAGTGCTCTTAAGTATTTATGAAAACTGTAGCAAGATGACATGAAATAAAAAACTAACCACAAGCCAGGAGTCATTTACAATTGCACATCATCAATTTAGCAACTAATTCGGTGCTAGAGCGCATGAAAACAATACTAGGCTTGACAACATATCATTCTGACATTTAAAGCATGACAAAGTTCCATCACACCACAGTATTAGAATTCTTTGGCACATAAATGAATAGCACAACCCAATGAAGGCCTACCAAAATAGTTGCTAAAGTACATGAAGGAAATACTAAGCTGTCCATACCACGCAGTATCCAAGGCATACTAAGCTAACCAACTTTCTCGCTTCGAAGACAAGGAGACTGTTCACAACCTTTGCCAATAGAAGCGACGAAGCACCAACTTCGAGTCCTCTGTGACCATCGCCAGCAAACACTTCTCTAGTTTCCACTCCACTATCTTTATCAGCCAATAAAAATCGAGCAAACTTCACAAAACCGAGTCGGAATAATTGAGTTGACCGCCCATTAGGTTGCAAAAGAACGCTGGGAGCCGAACTTGAGAAGCTAGTGGCTTTTCGAACTGAAGTTGAAACAGAAGCATGACGCATAGTGGTCCTAGTGCTGGAACAAATCGCAAGGATACGAGCAAAAAGAGGGCTTGTGAAGGATAGAGCTCAAAGAGCCCAGAGGAAACGTGGCTTGACAACATGCAAACAACCTTTTATCATTCCAAGGATGCATTGTCAAGGTTCGGTGAAGTTCAAGAAACATCGAACTCCTGATCCTTCTATGATTTCGACTCCTTTTAGAATAGCCTTGTGAAAGCTCTCTTGGATATTTCAGCATTAACATCAACCGGTGGAATGATAATCAAATCCTGCTAGCGAGTCAGATAAAATCAATCCAACAACTAACATCAACGGACTGCTAATAATACTCCAAACTATATGGAACTCTGTTTGTCAAACTTGATATTCTTTTTGAACTCTTTGGATCCAACTAATGGCGCTTCTAACATCATCAACCACAGAAGCTTTGATCAAATTAGCATAGTGTATTCAACTCAAGATGCTTGCTTTTGTGGGACATAGTATGATTCTTTTCCTTATCATTATGTGCTATTAATGCGTTAGAATTAATGCAAGACAGTTTGCAAATCGCGTATAGGATACTGAAAAGTTTCCTCATGAAACTCTTGGAAATGCTTCCTGTGTTTTTCTTTTCAGCAAGTAAGTGCTCTAACAAGAGCTTATGCAAAATATGAGCAATCATTTCACAGCACAGCAGATTATGTCAAAAGACATTCTAGTTAATGTATTGCTTGACTCAATAGTTCAGGTATATGACAGATGGCTTTACCCACTCTACAAACATCAAGATGCATACTTTGGGAGGCTTGGAGTAGGTATATTGTGGACTCAAACCAAATAAACATGGATGCATAGAAAGAAAAATTCGAATTGTAATTTTCTCAATCAATCCAAATATTTCAAGATGTTTTTGCTTCTACCCTGTTTGCTAGTTCACTCACAACCACACCACTAGCGAAGAGCTTGTGCTTGCATTTAGCACTTCTAAACTAATATGATTATCTTAATCTGCTAATGAAGACAGTTCTGTGAGATAAAATGGGTGGAACACAATGGTTGGGCAAATTTTATCCCAAGTCAAAAGCATATGCATACTAAGGGATGCCCTATCAACATGCTCCTTTTGCACTATAAATTCACTCTTAAGTGCACCCTAGAAATATGCAGTCATGAATTGCATCATGATTGTAGAGCAAACTAAAACCTCATGTTAGAAGGATCGCCACATAGGGTCCTTCATTTAGCATTTTCTTCGACCTATACAATGAACTTTGGCATGCTATGAAAAACCTATACACATTAGTCTTTTAGTACTTCTAGCATTCCAAAATCAATCAAATGTCGAGAATCTCTATTTTTCTGCATAGGATGAAGGATCTTAATTGAAAACTAATGTCAAATGATGCGCTTTGAAAGCCTTATCATCTATTTCTGCTACTGGCATGACAAGCAGAATCATTTTGCTAAAGCACACATTAACTTCCATAAACATCTCCCTTGGATTCCTTGAATTCAAGTAAGAAAACAATAGTGACACTATCAACCAGGAAATAATAATGACAAGATCATGAATCTTGAAAGATATTGCACGCAGGAAATACAATACAAATGAAAATTGGGCAGTAGATTTCAAAAGAGCATAGGTTGATTATCTACTTTATCTACCTTCAATAGAAAATGTGGATCCTTCCGGTCTATTCCTCATCCGAGTCGTCCATATAGGATGGACATGTTCCTCCATATGTGCCATATGTAAATCTGATAATATAAATAAATCCGCATTAATTCCATAATTGTTTTGAGCGACTTGCATCCAATGATATTCAATTCTTCCAAAAACTCCAACCTATCGAAGCCCTGAATTTCAACCAAGTTTATGCAGTCTCTAGCTTCTAATATCTTCAGACTCTTCAGATTTTGGAAGAAGTAGCCTTTTGAGTTTAAGTGGACATAGAGATATGCAGCATTTCCAAGGACTCCAACATCTCGAGGCCTTGAATTTCAGCTAATTTCTTGCACGAAGTAGCACATAATCTCTTCATACTTCCAGATTTTGGAAGGTCTAGCCTTCAAATTGAAGTGCACCAGATAGATAGTTTTTCCAAATACTCCAAACTATCGAGCCCTTGAATTTTGGCTAAGTTTTTGCAGCATCCAGCATATAATACCTTCAGCCTCTCAAATTTTGGAAGGTATAGCATTTCCATTAAAGTGCACTCTTTGATATCTAGCCCTTCTAGGTACTCCAACCTATCAAGGCCTTGAATTTCGGCTAATTTGTCGCATCTCTTAACATGCAATTTCTTCAGACCCTTGAATTTTGGAAGGTCCAACCATTTGATTGAATCACAGGATGTGATAGTCAAGCTTTCCAAATATATCGATTTGTCAAGAACTCAAACTTCAAGTAAATTCTCGCAATCGTAGGCATCTAATGTCCTTAGATGGACAAACTATCAAACGTCCAGCATTTCGATAGATCCACAGCTCCAGAATTCCAAGAATTCCAACCTGAAGGGCGTGTTTAGGGATTGTGGTGATTCCACTTCTTCAATGTCGGTAGGTTGGGAGCATTATGAACTCTTTAATTGCGTTGATGGAAGCTCCTAGATGCACCAGAGAAATCCGCAATCCCGAAGTCATAGTTCCTTGAGATAGGCTAGCTGGGAAAGCTAAGGCAATTTACGACTTGTACAGGTGATGCCCAAACGTGTTAAGCCGGAAGGAAGGTCTGGCAACGATTGGAGCTTGGTGCAGTCTGTAAAATCAAGGAGTCATAGGGAAGAAAGATTACACATGCTTTCTACCATTATCCCTTTCAGATTTCTGCAACCGTAAGCACGTAACTCTCAGAGCTTTCTTAGACCCCCAATACCGTTGGGCAATTCTTCTATACCACTGTAAGAAATATCTAGAATCTCTAAATTCTCCAAAGACCCTATGCTATTTGGTAATGCAGGAAGGGATGTAGTATGCTGTAGATCGAGTTGCTGCAGCGCTTTTAATTTACCTATTTTTTCTGGAAGCTCCCTAAGGTGGAAACACGCACCCAGCTCCAAGCGAAGGAGGGCCTCCATGTCTCCAATTGAAGCGTCGATTCGCTTCAGTCTCTTACACCAATTGAGGATGAGAACCTCCAACTTCTTAAAAGCTAAGAGGAAGTCCGTATCTTCTAGGGATTCACAATATGAAAGGTCAAGATATTTGAGCTTCTCTGCCATCTGGTAAAAAAAAAATAAAAATGATTGTCGAGGGGAGTGTAGAATTACGATCCAAAAGAAAGCACATAAAGGGGTGAAAAAAAGACTTTAATTCTTACCATGAAAAATCTCCATCCTTCCCATTTCTCATTTATCTCGCTATATGGCAATTCGAGTACAGCCAATTCCTCCACGTGAAAATTGTTTACTTCAAAATTCCTAGGACATTTTTGCCATCGAAGCCATTTTAACTCCTCCATTGAGCCCTCAAAATCTCCACTGAGATGTGCCCCTTTCATGTAAAGGAATCTTAGATTTGTCAATTTTTTGAATTGTTTTGCTGTGTAAACGTCACCATCTTGCTTGGCTACTTTGCCGGAGCCTTCAGAGTTGCCTTTACTCAAATCAATGACCTCAATCTTGTCTGTTCCCTATAAGCCAGAATCAACATTTATTAATACTAAATCCAACTAAAGTAATCTAACATTATTTGTTCGTATTGCGATTGACGTCCATTAATGTGTTCAAGATGCGAAAATATGATTTTCTTTTTATGCCAATAAACAATATTTATAAAGGCTAACAAAGTGAAGGATGTCAACTTCCATTTTGAAATTTGGCCATATACATTAGGAACTCAAAAAGAATTATGATGTCATGGTTCATTCAAAGTAAAAACTTTACAACTTGTAATCTTCTTCTTCCCCATACTATAGCTTCATTACCATACTAGTTAAGACAAGCGTGCAATGCAAGGAATTTAATCAAATTGCAATGTGCAAAATCAAAAGTTGATTTGATCTATTTTAATAGAAATATATTTTTTCTCTATGTACATTTCACATTAATTTTGTATATTACTCGACTGTGCTACTTAATAAAAAAAATATAACAAATACTCTTTTTTTCCATTGGAGTAATAACTAATTACAAGAAACTGAATATTGTGACAATAGTTATATTAATATATTATGTACTTGTTATTTACTAGCAGTAACTTGAGATATTCTTAATTAATTATTTTCTAATTATAAAAAACTAAGACAATAATATTATTTATGTTAATATTCTCCATAACTTATTATTTTATTGTAAATTTTAGTTTAGCTATAGATTACAATTTGATATATTCATAATCATAAATAACTTATTAGCTATATTGATAATCTCTACAACTTGTGATTTTATCATAAATTTTAGTTTAAATATAAATTACAATTTGATATAATCATAATCATAAATAACCGAGTTACTCAAACATAATAAACAAATTAAAAAATTAATTGTGGAAAGTGCAAAGCATTTTTAGAAATGAGAAAATTGAAGCTATTTTTGGCTACAAGCCTACATGGAATAGCTATTCCTTGGCCGCAACAGGAATAACTACTCGTGATTTTGAGAGTATAGTAATTTCTAGCCTATCTTTTAATCAAATGAAGGAATAATTGCTTCATTAAAATAGAATGGAAATAGAATAGTTATTCCCGATAACCAAATTGTAGCAAGCTTTCACAAAATAATAATAATAATAATAATAATAATAATAATAATAATAATAATAATAATAATAATAATAATAATAATTCTGCATAAGAAGTCAAGAAGTAATACAGAAAGTTCATGGACTTCCACATGTCATTGTCTTAGAACCAGAAATTTTGCTATTGTACTTCACAATGTTGTACAAGATTTCATGGATACTCATATGTGAACAACATAATAATTTGGGAAGGATTTAGATCTCAACACTCAAAAGAAATCCATGAGAAGAGTAACTATAAAAAGGAAAAAGGAAGAAATCTTCAACATAAGTAATCTACTCAGATTAGTCATTGCTTCCAAAGAAATGCTCAAGTGACTATTATTAATTGACTATAAGATTAACAGTTGGTTGTAGGTCACAAAAAAACAAATAACAGATAATTAAAAATTATTGTAGCATTCACTCATTTAAGAATATGTGGCTTACATGTTATAATTATTATAGTACCTCAAAGACTATTATGTTAGCAGGACTTTTTCCCTCATTAACTTCCCTCTCAAATATTAGAATGCCCAATCTATCTTCAAGACTTCTTTGCGTGGTGTGTAACCTTTTTCAACTTAAAAGAATGGATAGGTAGGGTGTGGCCGAATCCCGAAAATAAGCCAACCTTTTGTACTCGGACAAAAGTCGCGAAACCTTTCAAACATCAATCAAGCATAACCTTCAGCATCTACGACAAAGATAACATAACCTTTCAAACACACACACACACACAAAAAGGCCAACTGTTCGGCTGTACAGCAAAGTTGACACCTAGTACAAATTTCAACTATTATAATGATTAAATCGTCATGGATGAGCTACATTGTTCATTGTGCTAACGTACACAGTGACCCATGTCAACCCACACCAAAACGGATGTTGCGTTTTACTTTATAATAATGTTAACAATTTGTTACAAAATTCCTGGCTTTTTGTAAAGAAAAAAAGTGTCATAATTAACATGGTTCATTGTGCATATCCGCACAATGAGCTATGTCGAATGACTCGAGGTGATTTAAAGTGAAAATAGGCAGAATTGATGGTTGGTGTCATTTTTGTCCCATGAGTAAAAGGATTAGTTTGAAAGGCAACGTCATTTTCATTCCACATTCAAAATGCTGCGTCCTTTTAGGATTTTTTTCAACTTGTGTGATCTTTATCCCAATCACAAAAAGTCATACTTCTTTTATTTGGTCTGTACTCATTAATATCCAATGGGTGAGTTATGAGTGTGTTTCAATTATGCTTTACATGTCTTTCATTTTTTTGTTTATTTAGTAAGGCGTCCTAGTCCTTTGTCATTGCTTCGCACTTGGCATGCATTTTTTTGCATAAACACTTCAACAAAGGAGAGTATTGGGTGACCTCTCACGTCGCTTTGCCATGTTATAGGACGTCTTGTACAAGCAATCTTTCTACAATGTACTTTAGGTGCAACACTTGAGAAGAAGGATGTGGAGGAAATTCTTCATTTCCTTGATAGATCTCAAGTGGCATTTCGATCGAGCCTACGCTAGAGGGTCCTTCTAAAGGTTCAGCATAATTGTAAAAGGAAGAGGCTGAGAGTTGTGAGTGGCTAACCCAGCCTCCTTCATCCCTTGGGACCAACAAGGGGTAGCAGTACTTTTTCAAAATAAAGAAGGATATTTGGCATTTGTTTTTCAACCGGAAGTGGTGCAAATTGTGGTTCTTTCAGCTGCTTGTATTTTAGATAATATATATGAAAACAACTTCGGATATTTTCATTCAATGTTGAAATAAACTGAAAAGAAGAACTTATATCACTTTTAGCAGAACCACTCTGATTTCAACTTACGATAGTGCCATGGATGAAGAACGAAATGGAATCATGGAAGAATACTGACATAATTATATCAAACTGTAACGTTTTAGCTGTAAAATTTAGTTATACCATTATATTTGTATATAAAATATACAGCATATTCATTTTTCTTTTGCTTAGTTTAGTTTGTTTTATCATGTAGTACGAAAGACATAATACATTGACACTGGCTTCGAACTTGTTAATCTATGAATTGGCTCTTGTGATTATACATACGCCGCACGTTGAGACTGTAAAAAAGTGCGAGTCTTTTGATCAACAACTAGAGTCAAACCAAATGATGGATTAAAAAGAGCAGAGTCGCAATCATGATTAATTCACAAATGCAAATACAATCTCATGCTTAATAATACAGAATAGAATTTTAGAGTATTTATCTCCTTGACCTTTAATGTAGAAAATAAGTATCCCTTCCATTCTCTATTATGGAATAGTGACTAAAATTTCATGAGAAATGTGGGCATCATTAGTCCTATTATATTAATTCTAACATATGATTTACATATCCCGATCAACTATGGTTTACAGTAGTATAGTCAAGTTATTTATTGCATGTGTCAAGGACGCAACTAAATCAATATAGATATTCAAGATTTTTGTCAATATAGAATACCCCAATCAATATCTAAAAAGTTTGAAAGTACCTCATTCTTGAAGACAACTCTGTAATATACATTTGTTTAAGAAATATATTAGATAATACTTACTAAGAGAGAAGCAACCTCCTACTTTCTAATCATGTCGACGATACAAGGATACCAATATTAGAAAGTTTTATGTTCACTAGAGCAAGCACTGAGTTGACGACCAACACTACTCTAGCAAGAGAACATGGACTAAGGGAACAAAAGAAGAGAAATGGTTACCTCATTTCTCTTGAGCATTTTCAAGGCTTCCTTGGAGTCCCATAACCTGCTACAGTGCCAAGGCCGTTGCTGGTTTTCCTCACGTACAATTGCCCTACCAAGATCTCTTAATTGGTCATGCATTTGGAGCCGAAGATCATCTCCAATTTTTATTAATGACATAAATCTCAATACTTCAATATTCTCCCCTGGAAAAAAGTCACAAGCGTCCCACATGTAGAATGCGATTCTCTTGTCAACGCCAATGAAAAAGCAAGCAATATCCAAAAATATTTGTTTTTGTTCATAATCTAATGCATCATAACTTATCTTTAACTTTTCTTGCACTTCTATACAAGGGTCATTTTCTAACTTTTTTATCATCTCTCTCCATTCTTTTGATTCTTTTCCGCACAATAATGAACCTAAAACCTCAAGGGATAAGGGAAGTCCTCCAACGGTGGATACAACTTCATGAGTGAGGCCCTCAAATTCACTTGGAGGAAAGTCTTTTCGAAACGCATGTTTGCTAAACAAAATCAATGATTGATTAGGATCCAATTCCGTAAGGCCATAGTTGTGGTCCACCCCTGCTAATTCAAGAATTCTCTTGTTTCTGGCGGTAATAATGATCCTACTTCCCAAAGAAAACCAATCATGATTACCGGCCAAACACTTCACTTGATCGACATTATCCACATCATCAAGAAGAAGAAGGACCTTTTTATCTTTAAACCTAGAGGAGATGAAATTAATCCCTTCATCCTTATTACAAACTTCATTTTTTTGATTTGATATATCAGAGATTAACTGATTTTGTAAGTCATGAGCACCACGCTTCCATGATTCCCTTATATCAGCAATGAAGCTACGATGCTCATATTGATTGGATAGCTTGTTATAAATGGTTTTAGCAAGAGTAGTTTTACCAATGCCTCCCATTCCATGGATGCCAACAAATAGGAGGGCATGAGATTTATCATCCAGAAGTTCCATAATGTTCTTCAAATGACTATCAATTTTGACCAAATTCTCAGAAATAATCAACCCAAGCTTTTTCTTCAATTCACTCAACACTTCACGGACAACCAATTTCACCAACTCTACTTCAGACCTGTCAAATTTGACAAGAGTTCAAATATGTGGTAACAATAATTTTATATTGTTTATCTATTGAGAATGTAGTAATAAACAAATCCGGGATAAATTGAAAAAAAATTAAGAATTGTTTTTGTTACACCTCCATATATTATCTTATATGCTAAGAAAAAAGTTCGAGAAATGCTTGTGGTTGTTTCACATGACATGCCCCCTTCCACTATTACTCCCAACATAATTTATTAAATTAGAAGAAACTTGAGGGCATCACTTATGAACCTTGAATATTGTATATGTTATGAATTTGAACCAAGTTTTAGACTTGTTGTTTGTTAAAGATATTAGGGATGATGTGGACGTAACTTTGAAAACATTATGGAGCCTTTGAATAATCAAAAATCCAATAAGCCAACCTAGTATGAGAGTCAGTAATCAATCAATAAACAACTCATAACTTTTGGTGTGAGACGATTTCAACTCTTGTAATACCAATCCAAAAAGCCGTTCAAATTGTGATATTGTGAACAACTTGAATGCAATCGAGGGGATTTCTCCTTGTTTGCGCAATTCTACACGATTGCAAGTTTCTACTTGTGTTATCATTATAGATTGGTGTTCTTATCAATTTTCATTGCCTCTAGGGATGATGAGTTCTTGTACTTTGTTTTCATTTTGAGTAACCATGTTCTCTGATTTTAATTGATCTAAATAGAAGGATAATTTTTTCCCAAAATAAGAACATTGATTCAATATATTTAGGTGTATGAGATAGAAATTACTTGCTGAAGATAGGAAATGCATTGAAAATTATTCAAACAAATATATAATATAAATAATCCCTTCTCCTTTTTTTATATTTTCCATCATCATCTATAACTAATGAAACATTTCTTTTGTAAAATAATTTTAATAGCAACTAGTCAACAATATTAATGATTTAATAAATGTAACTTGGGAAGATAAAGAATTATGCTTTTGACAATCACTATGCACGATATGATGTTACAAGCTCTAAATAAAAATCACCAATAAGTTGTACTATTAATCTCAAATAAATATGTAATTAGAAAAGTTTGTGACGATGACTAGTGTGACATAAACTATAAACATGAAAAAAAAATGGCACAATGTTTCAAAATCTTTGGATACAAGAGTAAAAACTCAATCAAAAAATCTCATCATTCAAGTGAATGGGATCATACCAATAAAATCTATAAGTAGATTTGTCAATATCATTAAAGCAAAACACTAAAAAAAAAAAAAAGAATAATTTATCGAACTCATGCTTCGCAGGATCTTACTGCCAACATGATCTTTCTATTTATATATAGAGAACGAAAATGAAGCGGGTGAGAATCAGAACAACCAGTAAACCAGCGCACATATTAAAAGAAAGTAGAGAATGCCTTGGTGAGAAATTTTACCCATCGGCTTCATATCCTTTCAAGTTGCTGACTTCAAGGAGTGCTTGCTTCCATTTCTCCAAAGTCGTCGGGTCAAAAGAAGACCTTTCACGCAAATGACTCTCATGCTCATGAAATGCATCTCCAAACCTCCCGGTTTGATATCGCACTTCAGCTGGTTTCACTTTATAGAATATAGGCACCACTATCTGCCCATTATTATTCTTGCGCTCCATTATTTGAACCAGTTCATCCAAGCACCAACTGCTTGTACCATAATTCACAGAGAAAATGGGGATCAAGATCTTACTATTCGTGATGGCTACCATAAGCTCTGGTCTGATGTCCTCGCCTTGGCAAAGCTCATCATCATCTCTGAAAGTGTGAATTCCAGCTTTGAAGAGCCCATGGTAGAGGTGATCGGTGAAGCTATTTCGAGTATCTGGGCCTCTGAAACTCAAGAACACCTCGTAGCAGTTTCCAGTTGACACCATCAAAGAACTAGATGCATTATTGTTAATTTCTGTCGAAGACGAACTAGATCCAATGAAATTAGTTTCTGTCAGCACAGTCATCAAACCAGATGCACCGGTATCAACATCCTCTGCATTTCCACTCGCATTAGTTTTCCTCCTCTTAATGCGATGATGCATTTCGGCCTCTGACTCTGCCACTGAGTTCAGCTTTCAAGCCCTAACTAGAATGCCCCTAAAAAAACAGGAATGCCTTCTTGCCTCTTCTATTGTGGTCTGCTAAAATATCAATACACATGAAGCCGCAGATTTGTTCGGAAGATGAAAAGTGTAGAGAGACTTATGACGAGACTGTGACATGGATTTGCAGGAGAAGATGAAAGGTGAGAGAGAAAGAGAGAGAGAGAGAGAGATTCGTCTAGTCCAATATTTTCCAAGCAAGTGCTCCGAATAGATAAAAACATCAAAGTGTCAGGACAGTGAACAGTTCCCTGCTTAGTCCACTCCACTACTTGCACCATTGAACTATCGTTTTCTTTTGTTCATTTATTTTCCATAAGAGGAGGTATTTTTGTTAATTATATTTCAGCTCTTGATCCCACTTTGGAATTCTTTTGGTCATAATCCCATATGGAATTTACCCTTCTTACTTTGAGCCTTGTGAATATTATACCATCAAACCAATAATCTTCATTTTAATACTGAAATATTGTATTATAACAATCACGTATCCTTAAAAAAAACTATGTTGTTTACGTGTGTCGATGATCATAAATATTATCAAATTGCTATATATATATATATATATATATATATATATATATATTTTTTTTTTTTATACCCAAGGACAATGAGAAGAATGTCTTTTTGGTTCTCATTCTACCATAATTTTCCCTTCTTTTTTTTTGGCGGAGTGGGGGTCAAACCTTAATTTCTCCTTCAAATCTCATAAATAAATCTAAATGCCTTTTTGCTTTTGCTTTTCTTTATCATACATATATTTCTTTATTGGTTTGATTTATCTAATCCAACTAGTTGGCACACACCAATAATTCAAGGATTGCCTTCATGTGGTGCAAGTTTCAATGCACAGGAGAATCCACGGCAATCCTACCCAGGAAGAGCAAGTTTCGATACACATCAATGAAAAAAAAAAGAAACCAAAAATAAAAGAGCATTGCTAATATGGTATCATAAATTAGGGGTGATCGATTTTATAATTACTCCATTTTACAATAGAAAGAAGCTTATCCTGATATCCACTTGTAACAATGCAAGCTAAAAGAATTATCGATGCTATTTCTATACCAGCAATCCATAGTAAAATGTCACTAATTGAAATGGTGGAGTGTTATCCTCATACCAAAAACCCAAAGCATTATGGAGCAAAAGAAAATTAAGCCAAGAGGAGAGTCTTACCTAAGCCCATGTGCTCCCTATGTAAAGTGACTCCAGAAACAGCAGAACACTTGTTCCTGCTCTGCGCCTGGACAAAAGGAATATGGTCGGATCAACGACTACGGGTACAAATACGAAGTACAGGACTAACAAGCATGGATCGGCGGTTTATGGAGTATGAAAGCAACCTTCCTCAAGCCCCCGAACCCGAAATAGTTAGCGAAGCTCTCTGGTTCATCTGGAAAAAGAGGAATGACGCTGTATTTCGAGCAAAAACGCCAGATCCGCAGGGAGTTGTAGCCGACATGCTTGCGGTGAAGGAAAACTTCAAAGATCAGATCCCACTGCAGAAGCGACACACCAGCACAGCAAAAGACATACCTGTGAAATGGAAACCGCCGGATCTAGGATGGGTGAAGATAAACGTTGACGGAGCTTTCAAAGCTGCAACAAACGACGGATCTGTGGCTGAAGTATGCAGGGACGCCCGCGGTGTACTGCTTGATGGCTTCGCTCGAGCGGTGAAACTCCAATCAGCTTTCCACGCGGAAACCCAAGCAATTTGTGAGGCTCTGTAGTTTGCTGCGAAGTGGGAAAAAGAAAAGAGGGGCACGCGTATAGAATCTGACTGCCTCACAGCAGTTCAGATGCTTTTGGGGTTAGATCCTGCCCCTTGGGAAGTCAACGAGATTGTGAAAGAAGGCCAGGCCGTGCTATCTTCACCACCTCTTTGTTTTGAAGCTTATTTAAGCTGTTCCTCTATATTATTTACTAGAAATGAAATGAGAATTTAAGGACACATTTGAATTATATTTTCGGGAACAATTTTTATTTAAAATAATTTTAATCTGATTTTATTCTTAAAATAATTTCTGAACAAAATAACGTGCTTGATAACTATCTAAAATTTCTATTTCCGAAATAAAAATATGTTTGATGATATTCTTAAATTCTTTTTTTTTTAATTTTTTCATACTTTCATTATATTTTTCTTATTTTTCTCTTTTTTCCTTTTTCCTTTGTTTTTTCTCTTCTTCTTCCTCCTTCTCTGTAGTTGATTGCTGGAGGCTTGCCTGGCCCAAGCAAGCTTTGGCCTCGTCAAATCTAGTCAAGATCGAGCCTCGCCTATGCCGTGCAAGGTCGACCTCACCCTAGCCTAGCGAGGCCAAGCCTTAATGTGGTTGTGCGAGGCTCAATCGCCTGGTGGTGGCTCGGTGAGGCTCTAGTCGACAAGCCTCACTATGGCTCAGTGTCGTTGGTGGCTGACGACGCTCCGGCGAGGTCGCCGACCATAGTCGAGGCTACTGATCAGCCAAAAGGAAGAAGAAGAAAGGGAAAGAGAAGAAAAGTGGAGAAAAGAAAAAAATAAGAATTGATTCTAAGAATTGTTTTCGGAAATGAAAAATAATTTTTTTCTACTTCTTAATTATAATCTAAATCTATTTCTAGGAACAAAAAAATAGATTTTTATTCTTAGGAACAAAAATTTTATCAATCCCTAAGGCAAATGCTGCAAGCATGCCACAAGCTCAAAAATTCCATAGGATCCTACCAATATTTTGATCTTGCTCTAGATTTTATTAGTCATAATATAATTTTTTTTTCATTTTGAAACAAGTAAGATTTCATTCCTTCGGGGTAGCAAGTGAAAATTGAAAAGGTGGAAACCCCAAGTTATGCAAGGCATGGGAAGCAAAGATACAAAAAAGTCATGTAATTTCTCTTTTTTGCTCCTTCAAAAGCATGACGATATCAACAAAACATCGTGTTACTGTCAGTATTTCATTGTAAAAGCTTGAGGGCGAAGTTAGAAAGAAGAAAGAGATGATCAATATTTTCCCTCAAATGCTTTCACACACAATACTATTCTATGAAAAATCAAATTCCGCTCCCTAAGATTCTCAATTGTAAGAATCTTATTGCAATTTGGTGCGCATTTGCTACAAAACTTACACTCCCAAGCAATGGTATTTGATTCTCACTTATTGGTGTTGTATGAGTAAGCCTTTGGATGAAATGTCAAAGAACAGGGAAGCTTTGGTAGCAGATTGTTATCATTTAAACAATGAAATGATCATTTGGGATATTGAGTTCGTGAGCCAAGCCCAAGATTAGGAGTTCGAAGCTTTTGGCTACCTTCTTTTATGTTTTGCATAATTCAAAGATTTTTGTTGCTTTTAAGGATACTTTGGTGTGGAACAACTGAAGGGGTGGAACCCTTCTTGTAAAGTCTTACTACAAGCTGCTTGATGGGGAGATTCGTGGTAGAAGAGGATTTCCCTCAGAAATCGATTTGGAAAGTGAGAATTTCAATTAGAGTTTTCTTTTTGCTTGGGAATGTTATAATTATGGTTAATGGATCAACGAAAGCCAATAAATTAATATACGTCTTTTCTATTCATGTATCTATTTTGGATTCATGAATTTCCTATAGTTTTCTATTCACGTATCTATTGAGTTCATGAATTTTTTAGATTCATGTATATTTTAGTTCATGAATTTCTTGAATTCATGTGTTTTTGGATTCAAGTATCTCTTGATTCATAAATTACATGAATACATGCGTCTATTTAATTCATGTATCTCTTATGTATATAAACTAAAATTCTCTATAAATAGATGGAAGCATAGAGCTTCATTTACAGTTTTTGGATTTCTTGACTCAATTCCAAAAAGCTTTGATATACTTTTGTACTCTTCTGATTTTTCTGGGTATGCTGGTTCAATTGAACGGTTCGACTGAGTCCTGTTTGCATAGTGCTAATACAAACAGGTTCGAGATGTTGTATCTTGGGAGGCATGGTTCGTGAATCTACGGAGCACCATTTGCAAGAACTAATCGCCTTAAGGAGATTCAAACCTCACCTCTAATTTTATGTTATTTTTCTAGTAATATCTTATTTTATTCTTCTCCAAGATTTGTAAGTTAACATAAAAAGAAGGATATTATATAACTGTTATCGTTTTCTTTACATTAATGTTCTGATTACAACAAACAGTATTATTTTCCATGGATTAATTTCCAACAATCTTAAGGCGATTATCTCACTCACTTACTGTTTGTTGTTCTTGTCAGATTATTGAGATGGCTGGAAACAATCAAGTGCCTTTCAATGCCCAAAATGTTTTAGGAGACGTTCCTATGGTCGATTCGATCGTTGCTATGGAAGATGTTCAACCCTCTGGGTCTGAATTTGTAGCAGCCAATGCTACAGGCCATTGGGCTAACACCAATTTTGGTGGTGCGGGTACAAGTCATTCGACTGGTATGCCCGGGACTGTTTTTCAAAACGGTACAAGCCAAATGGCTTTTTGCTCTGTTTCTAGAGGGACAATTCATCGAACTTTGTCTACTGTGATGGCAACACCTCCAGTTACATATAATGAGAAATCGGAGAAATTCACTAGAGTAGGCTTCAAACAATGGCAGCAGAAGATGTTCTTCTATCTGACCATGCTCAATTTGACGAAATATTTATCGGAGGTGTGCCCGATAATTAGTCTAAATGAGCAAGATGTCACAACACTCGGTGCATTGGAGGCTTGGAAACATGGGGACTTCTTATGCCGAAATTATATCCTTAACTATTTAGTGAATTCTCTATATAATATTTATTGTAATATTGAATCTACTAAACAATTATGGGAGTCCTTAGAGAAGAAATACAAGACTGAGGATGCTGGCACCAAGAAATTTGTGGTTGCTAAATTCTTGGACTACAAGATAGTGGATTCTAAATCTGTCATAAGTTAGGTTCAAGAATTGCAATTAATTCTGAGTGACATATCAGCTGAGAGAATGATACTTAGTGAATCATTCCAAGTAGCAGCCATGATTGAGAAACTCCCTCCGAGCTGGTCAGACTTCAAAAATTACTTAAAGCACAAACGGAAAGAGATGAGCCTTGAAGATCTCATTTTGCGCCTCAGAATTGAGGAGGACAATAAAAGGAGTGCAAACCCTTCTTTTGAGCCAAAGGCCAATGTTGTGGAATCTTCTAAATCCAAGCAAGATAGAAAAAGGAAGATATCTTTTCAAGGAAAAGGCAATCAAAAGGAATAGTTCCAGAAATTCCAAGGGATGTGTTTTATATGCAACAAGCGGTCATCGTGCTAAGGATTGCAAGAAGCGCCCGAAAAAAGGCAAGAATGATGGTGCAGCTAAGCAACTGAAATTGACAGAACATGACAATATTGAAAGACTGTCTGCTGTGGTAATGTCCGAAGCATCTTTAGTGTTGAACACTAATAGCTGGTGACTAGACACAAGTGCCACAAATCACATATGTGTAGATAAACACATGTTCTCATCTTATGAGAAGGTTGAAGAGGATGAGAAGGTTTATATAGCTAACTCTGTATCAGCAAAGATTGCTGAAAGAGGAAAGGTGATCCTGAAGTTCACATCTGGCAAGGAGGTCACCTTGCTAAATGTGCTACATGTACCAGAGATTCGGAAAAACCTAATTTTCGACCTCATACTTGTCAAGAAGGATTTCAAAGTTGTATTTGAATCTGACAAATTTGTACTTTCGAAAGGAGGAATATATGTGGGGAAATGGTACATGTGTAATGACATGTTTAAAGCCAATGTGGTTGTCATTGATGTAAACTCGAATTATGTGTACCTAAAGACTATCGGTTTACACTGTTGTGTCTCCTTATCTATGGTATGGTAGATTAGGACATGTAAACTATGATACAATGAAGAGAATAATAAACTTGGGGTTAATTCCAAGATTTGAGTTGGATGCTCGTTACAAGTGTGAGACTTATGTTGAGGCCAAGTTTGCTAAGAAACCTTTCAAAATCCATTGAAAGAACAAGTGAACCTCTACAATTAATCCATAGTGATCTATGTGATTTAACGTTTGTAGAAAGTAGAGGTGGAAAGAAGTACTTCATCACATTTGTGGATGATTGTACTAGATCTTGCTATATTTATTTACTAACTAGCAAAGATGAGACTATAAGCATGTTTGTCAACTACAAAAATGAAGTTGAAAACCAACTTGATAAACGAATCAAAGTGCTTAGGTCTGATAGAGGAGAAGAATACAGTTTAATCAATTTCAAAGAGTTTTGTGCTATTTTTAGAATAATTCTCCAAACGACTACACCTTATACTCCACAACAAAATGGAGTTGTTGAACGACTGAACAGGACACAAAATGAGATGGCTAATGCCATGCTTTTAAGTTTAGGTCTACCTTAGAACTTGTGGGGGGAGGTAGTTTTAACTGCAAATTTTATTCTTAATAAAATACCCTAAAAAGGCCAGATAAAACTCCATACGAGTTATGGAATGGAAAGTTGCCATTTTACAATTTTCTAAAAGTGTGAGGGTGCTTGGCCAAGGTGGCAATTCCTCCTCCTAAACAAACTCGGTTGGGACCTAAAACGGTGGATTGTATAGTCATTGGTTATGCTCAAAATAGTAGCGCATATAGATTTCTGGTTCACAAATCTGAAAATATGGAAATCCATGTCAATACAATCTTAGAATCAAAGGATGCTAAATTTTTTGAGGATATATATCCTGCAAAAAGAAATCAAAGAGAACTTTCTCAAAAAAGGCTTAGAGAATCAGAATCTGAGAATGATGAAGCTGTAACCAAAGAAGCTGAACTTTGAAGAAGTAAAAGGTCTCGAATTGAAAAATCTTTCGGACCTGATTTTCTAACATATATGTTAGAAGGTGAGCCACAAACTTTTAAAGAGGCAATGTCATCTCCAAATGCTCATTTCTAGAAAGAAGCTGTTGACAATGAAATCCATTCTATCCTAAGTAACCATACTTGGGAATTGGTTGATCTTCCACCTAAAAATAAACCAATTTGATGTAAATGGATTTTCAAAAAAAACTAAAGGCTGATGGTTCCATTGATAAGTACAAAGCTTGGCTTGTAGCCAAAGGGTTTAGACAAAAAGAGGGTCTTGACTCCTTTGATACTTATTCACCTATCACAAGAATAACATCAATAAGAATGTTGATTGCTATAACTTCACTATACAATTTGCAGATACATCAAATGGATGTGAAAACTGCATTCTTAAATGGTAATCTCGACGAGGAGATTTATATGGAACAACCTGAAGGGTTTAAGGTCAAAGGACAAGAACACAAAGTGTGTAGACTTGTCAAATCATTGTATGGACTTAAACAAGCTCCTAAGCAATGGCATGAGAAATTTAACCGAATGATGATTCAAAATGGGTATAAAATCAATGAGTGTGACAAATGTGTGTACACTAAATCCACTACAGTTGGATATGTACTTATTTGTCTATATGTCAATGACTTACTAATTCTTGGAGATAACATTGAGGTCATCAAAAACACCAAAAACATTCTCAAGAAGAACTTTGAGATGAAAGATTTAGGTGTAGCGGATGTTATACTCGGCATCAAAATTCTAAGGAATTCCGATGGCTTAGGTTTAACACAATCTCATTACATTGAAAAGGTACTTGAGAGATTTAAAGGATTCGGCATTAAAAATGCAAACAATTCTTTTCTTCTGCACCTAATTTTAAGAAAGAATACTCAAAATAGTGTCAGACAGCTGGAATACTCTCAAGTAATCAGCAGCATCATGTATATCATGAATTGCACTAGACCTGATATTGCGTACTCAGTAAGCAAACTGAGTAGATATACCAATAACCCAGGTCATGAGCACTGGAATGCTCTAATGAGAGTATTATGATATTTAAAAAGGACAAAAGACTATGTTCTATAATATGGCAAATATCCAACTGTTTTGGAAGGTTATTGTGATATCAACTGGATTTAAGATTCCGATGAATCCAAATTGACTAGCGGATATGTATTCACGCTAGAAGGTGCCGCAGTGTCATGGAAATTCTCTAAACAAACTCTAATAACGCGCTCTACAATGGAATCAGAGTTTGTTGTTTTGGATAAAACTGCTGAAGAAGCAGAATAGCTTCGATATTTTTTATAAGATGTTCCAGTGTGGCCAAAACCTATGTCTGCAATTTGCATACATTGTGACAATCAAGTGGCAATTGCAAGGGCGAATAATGTGATTTATAATGGTAAGTTTGGACACATTCGTCATAGACACAATACCGTAAGGCAGTTGCTCTGAAATGGTATCATTTCTTTAGACTTTGTAAAGTCAAAGGAAAATATCGCGGATTCGCTGACAAAAGGTTTGTCAAGAGAGCAGGTAAACTGCGCATCGAGGGGAATGGGTTTAAAAGCCTTAACCCAATAAAGAGATTCCATGGTGGAAACCTAATATATGCAATTGGAGATCCCATGGTCTAAGTTCAATAGGACAACACAAATTCTGGAAACTCTAGTGTAAACACTGTCTCCCATTCCTATGATGCAACAGTGTTTTCCTACAGCGTTATTATGGGTACGCTATACGTTTAATGATTCATATAACTTGGAATGTGACATCCAAGTGAGATATGGTAGGATATCTTTAATAGGAATGCACCTATATGCGTGGAGCTAGCCGACTCTATAAAAATCTTTAAAGGCTAGATTTTTTAAAGTACAAATGAATCCCGAGAGGTTCAGGGCTGAAAGAATGAACACAACCGGGAACCAATCTTGAATTGGAAATACTCCGTGTGAGGCTTATTGTCTAGGCTTACACAAACAACTGGTGATTCAAGGCTTAGTCCATCGACTAGTTAAGTAAGTCCGATAGGCTTTCACTAAAGAAGGTTCAAAGCGAAAGCTACCTATCTTGATGCGGTGTATTTCAACAGGCATGCTCAGATTCCTTCAAGTCAAAAATATTTTCTTGACCCATTAATGTGGGGGATTGTTATAATTATGGTTAATGGATCAATGAAAGCCGATAAATTAATATACATCTTTTCTATTCACGTATATATTTTGGATTCATAAATTTTCTATAGTTTTTTGTTCACGTATCTATTGAGTTCATGTATTTATTGAGTTCATGAATTTCTTGAATTCACGTGTCTTTGGATTCATGAATCTCTTGAATTCACCTATCTCTTGATTCATGAATTACGTGGATACATGCGTCTATTTAATTCATGTATCTCTTCTATACATAAACTAAAATTCTCTATAAATAGATGGACGCATAGAGCTTCATTTACAGTTTTTGGATTTCTTGACTCAATTCCAAAAAGCTTTGATATACTTTTATACTCTTTTGATTTTTCTGGGTATGTTGGTTGAATTGAATAGCTCGACTGAATTATGTTTGCATGTTGTATCTTGGGAGGCATAATTCGTGAATACGCGGAGCACCATTGGCAGGAACTAATCGCCTTAAGGAGATTCGGTTATCCATACCTCACCTCTAATTTTATGTTATTTTTCTAGTAATATCTTATTTTATTCTTCTCCAAGATTTGTAAGATAAAAAGAAGGATATTATATAACTGTTATTGTCTTCTTTACATTAATGTTCTGACTACAACAAACAGTATTGTTTTTCGTGGATTAATTTCCAACAGGGAAGCAACCTGGGAACAAATCCTTCCTTTAGAAATGAGACAAAATACCGATTAACAGGTGTTTCCTCAGCAAAAGGAGGCAGAGTCCGTGCAGCATCTCCTCCTTCACTGTTCTTGGACTCCTATGCTGGCACCATGTTATCTTGGGTTATCAAAGGTTTTATTGAGTAAGAACTTTGGGCATGTCAAGGCATTCGTTTACAGCACAAGTAGGATTAACTCAATTCCCCTATTTCTTTTGGCTGATTTGGAAGGAGCGGAACAAGAGAGCTTCTGATGGAAAGAAATCTTCCATTCTATTTTATTGAAATTTGGCTTAAAGTCACACACTTTTGGTATAGTGCAAACTTGCATATGGATGTAAATGCCTTGGTTGATTAGTCAATGATTTATTTGGTATTTGAGCTCCCTTTTGGTTTTGGGATTTGTTTTGCATATGGCTTTAGTTTTTTTTTGGGCTCCTTTTGTATGTGGGTTGCACCCCCTTGGTACCCTACAAGTGAACTATATAATCTATAAAAAGAAACTTAGCACTTTTTTGAGGATTTTAAGTTGTTCCAATTACCCTTTATTCCTACACATGTTATCTAACCATATAGTTTCAATTACCAACATCAACATGTCACATATGATTTTGTGCTAATCAGCATAACCATCATCCACATGGGCAAAAACACTATTAACTCAATTGTAATTCCTTTTGCGAGTAACGTCATCATGACAAAAGGGTGCCGCTACTACTGAAAGTCAAGATCGAAAAAGTTCAAGAGGAACTTTGGATCCAATGAGGTACCAGCACACTACCTAAAAAGGAGCAATAGTAGGAACTATGAGTAGTATACATAACTGATTTGAAGAGGAAAACTGCAAGTATTATGCGTAAGTAGGTCACGAACACCTAATACAAATCCATTTGGCATTTGACATAGTAAAACCAATTTCAATACTAGGACTTAACATCCTCAGCATTATTTTGCCAAAAAGAGGTGGTATATCAAAAATCGTGATCTAAAGGTATGATAAAAAATAATAATATAAAATAATCAATCCTCATATCTAAGTACTAAACAAATGATTGCGAACAGAGGCTCTCATAACAGTGGTTAAGCATCACAGATTAGATCTATGTAGGCTCGATTCATTGTCATCCGAGCACCTACCAGTTAGTTTTCTGCTCATTTTCTTCAAATATTTGAGTTTTCATTCTCATCCTTAGCTTGCTAACTGCAAACATAACATAGAAAAAAAGAGTTTCACTTACTACATTGAGTTCAATGAGCAGAATCTGGTAATATAAATAAGTCTAACCTCCCCTAAGCTTTAATAGTAATATCAATAGGTAGAAAGAGTTGAATATAATTCTTTGGTACAAAAATTGATTCTCGCAATTATGAGGTGATAAATGCTTAGATTGAAGCAGGAAATAAGCTCTTTTCTTTTAAGTTGAGAACATATCTCTACACCTACTAATTAATGTGAATGTGTAAACATTCCATATCCAAATCTCCATATACTGTACACTTGAAGCTCAAACTTAGGTCAAGTTCAAGTTCAATGATTAATGACCTACAATTTCTGTTATGCGCTTATAGGAAAGATTGCCAACTTGTTGAATCAGACTCAAATCAGATTTTACTTCACCCTTTCTAGCCACTTAATGTTGGTAATTCATATCATTGCATACGATATGTTCGTATGAAGAATCAACATCAAGATTTTCTGAAAAATATGGCATGTCTCAAGATGTGCAAAGCATAACTTATAGTAACAAATTCCTATCTCTATCTAATCACTACCGAGACTGTTCTTTGAGATGCGTGAAACTTAATTATTTGGGAAAAAGACCAAATGCAAAAGTAATAAATTGCACCTACAAATTATTGAGGACAACCAGCTGAAGTTCTTTTTCAACACCATAAACAACTTTTGGTACACGTTTCACACCCTATCACTGAACAATCTAGTAGACTAAGATTATTAAAGCCAACCAAAAAAGCCAGAGTCCTACAGCATCATCAGAGCTTAAAAAATCAGCCATAACACTTCACCCAAATAAAACTGATGGACTACAGGACTAGTACTAGCACCATCGAGAAGACTAAAAAATTCCTCCTGTGGAGAAGAGTCAAGATCTAGATAAGCAAACAAAAATAGTTAAATGAAGAACAATGAAACGCCATCTATCGCTCTGTATTAACAGTACCACTTGCCACGATCACTAACAAGGTTTTGCAATGGATCAAACTTCCTCATGTATGTTAATGGCATCAGCCCACTACTTATACATGACTGATAATGATGTCAGGATGACATGAAGTAAATCTTCAATGTCCAAAGCTTATTGAGCAACTTGATGAAGTTCATTTTTTCTGCAGACGAGAATAGATTGATAATCTAGGGAGGCATTCGGCTGACAAAGATTTCTCAAAAGTCCGTTCTAATTTCAATTTAAGAATTAAAATAGGCCAGAAAATGCGTTTGGTAACACTAAGAAAGCAACTGATGAATAAAATGGAAAACTATCCTCATAATCAAAATCACAAACTGAATATGACTTTTTAGTATTCTCATTCCAAATGCAAACATGGAGATTTGGAATGACTAAGGTTGTTTTTGGAATGTGACGTAACCCAAGCATATTCTCATAATTTTCATCCCTAATGACATATATCATTTTCACTTAACAAACATTTTGTCAAAAAAAAAAATCAAAAACAGTTTCTATGAAGACGGAAACTACAGGCCTTAAACAGTTGGGAACAAATCCTCCTCCATATTGCACTTCATCATCCTCACCTGTTAATCGGAGGGAATCAAGCAACAACCTCAAAACCAAACCGGAAAACAATCGAACCACCGCCGCCCATTAGGAGGTCGTGGAAAGAAGGTCCAAAAGGGAGCCGAACCTAAGAAGCCAAAGCGGTCCATGAAACTTGAAGCTGAAACGGAAGCGTGCACTGTTGGAACGGAGCTGGTACAGAGCTGTTACGCTCAGTCTAATAGTCGGAGGAAGGGGGCAGGGGCGGATCTTTTTCTTTTTCTTTTTCTTTTGTTTTTGAAAATTGAAAATTGAAATATCCTTTTCTTTTCCCTCTCTTTTACTTATTTTAGGGCCGTGTTTCACAATGGAATATGAATCTTTTGATTTTTTTTTCTTTTGGTAAAGAATATTCTTAATTAATAGGTTAATTTTCACGGTCACGACCAAATACAAAACAAAGAAACCCTCGTTTGACTCTACTCCCCTATTGATTTCATTTTATTTTTCCGTTCAATTTCTCTATTTCGTACCTTCCATTTAATCAGGTCAAATGGATCGTGAGTTCTTTACAACACATGTGATCATTTACCAACTAGTTTCGAAAAGTACCAAACTTTGTTATGATCTTCGTTGTTCAGGTGGAAGAAAGTTTGTAATGCTTGATATGGCAAAGATTGGTTGGATTGATGGTCAATTATCTCCTGAAACCACACAATAGTTTGTTTTTTGAAATTGTTACGGTATTATGTAATCACGGAGTTCCTTTTTTGGCATTGCTTATGCCTGCTATGATCTTTTGTTAATTGCTTTACAAATTATCCAGAAATAAATCCCAAAAATTCTCAAAATGAACAAAAGAACAAAAAAAAACTCCAAACGGAACAGCACAACAACGCAAAAAACGAAGAAGAAAGAAGATGAAAAAATGAATGAGAAAAGAAGCCAATTGAAAAAAATCATAAATTTTCTTGGCATAGTCACTTAATAAATTTTTAGGCATTTCTCTAACGAAATCCTATTACATTTTACAATTTTTTTTTTTTTGGGTTGCGCACGATAATTTTGATTAGACGGGTTTTGTTGCCATAAACAAAAATGATGCACTCATGCAGGCTAGCGTGCGTCATGGTTGATTAGAAAACAGGAGAGGAAAATGTATAAGTTAAGCGCAAATCAAGTGGTCCGCCGATTCATGCTTTGATCTTTGGACTACACATAGCCCGCATGTACGCTTGTGCGCTACCAGCGAGTGGGATACATGTCTATCACACTCAATTTCCAATCGAAAAGAAAAAGCTAAGATCAATTTCAGAAAAGTGACTTGCATTGGATTGTCAGCCAAAATCTTTCGTGGAAAGCGAATGATTTGAAAAATGTTTTTCAAAAAATAATCACCCATACAATTACAAAAATAAACGAATGCAAAAAGATTTCCATCGTGCTGGATAATGGAGATGTATTTCTTTGGTCAATTATTTCAAACAATACGAGTGATCATTTTTAAGAAGGTATTTTTCAAAATTCATCTTTTTGTGAAACAAAAGAAGCCTCAACGTAATCTATAAATAATGTCATGTAGGATATGATGTGTTCAGGTTGGTTTAAGAATCGGTATTGTTTAATTCAGGTCCATGTGTTCAATAGTCATCTCGTTGCACACCCCAACAAAACAAAGTGGCCTAATGGGAGGACTCGTGGGACATCACATCGATGCAAATGTGGTGGTGGATCTAATTATTGAAATTGTAATTTGGAAGAAAGCAATGTGATTGTCCCCATTCACTTTTGAATTAATATATATATATATATATATATGCTAATGAATTATTCAGATCAACATCTCAAAAGAGCGCACATTCACACATGCTTAACATTTCGAGATGACGGGGCAAACTCAAAGGTGGCCAAGCCATTTGCCATCACCAACTAACCTCCAGGCACTCGGCCAGAGAGAAATTACTCTAACTGAGTCATTTGCCATCACCGCCCAAAATCCAGCCCCTTTCCATTCGCCTATATTTTTCCCCAAGTTTGTGACGATTGCACATCAAATTTTAATGTACACGATCACTCTAGAGTCGAGCAGCGAGCGTCATTCATGTCTCTTTTTATCCTCATCATTCTTTTGGATGGATCACTAAGTCTTGTTACCAATAAATATGCAGGCCATGTTTAATCTGCCCATTCCCCATATCTGCAATGCAGAGGAATTTCACACACTGCAAAACTTCACGTCCTTGGCTTGGCAAGAGCGTGGAGATAGCTGGGTTTGCAGCCCGTTCTTCTCACGGCCACGAATGTAAGCTCGCCATGCCAATGCTGCTTTTACCAAGAGATGCACCCTTGCTGAAGAAGATGGTCATTAATGTCAATCAAAATCTCTCGAGTCTTTGCCACAGCTAGTTCTAGCATAGATGCAATCTCACCATAGTGTCTCGCTACAAGCTGCTTAATAGGGAGGAAGTCGGTGGACAAGAATGGCTTGGACAGTTTCCTATGCTTGCACCGAATTATCTTTGGGTTATTGGAGCTTTTATGGAGCAAGAAACTTAGTAGTTGTGCCACTGGCATCTTTTCAATAAAAGAAAAAAAGAAAAAGGACAACCCAGAAACTCAACATTGAACTAAATGAGCTACATCAATTTTCATAACAAATGATTTCCTACCAATCATGTTCAATTTTCCATCTGAAATATCTCATCTTAAAGTAAAAATTACCTGTAGTCAAGACATTGTGATCAAATCATCATTGACAATTCACAAACCTGTACATAGATCTGAAAAAACCTCCCAATTGGGAAACCATATTCCACACTTATAGATCTGGTGATACGCAATGGGCCCAAGGGAGTCCATTTAGGAGAGTCCCAACAAGGAATAATAAGGACTTGCTCCATGAAACTAAAGAGACAACTGATAGGAACCAAAATGATATTGACTAGAACAATTCTCCAGCACGTGTTTCTAGACTAATCAAATGTTTGTAGAGAGAAGCTCATCATGTTTTCACGTTGAAACAGCACCAAAGCCAAACGTGCAGGAAAGTTCAGAAGAGTTCCTAAAATTCTAAATCTTCTAATAGCTGCACACCCACAGAGAGAACTACCTATACACAAGCATACAAACTCACAGAACACTTTCCCCAACCGACGGTCGTATAGGCTCTCTCAATCTCCCTTAAAAGAGCAGAAACTCAAAAGTCTAAAACAAAAGAAGAAAGTCTATACAGCAGGCTAACCCAGAAAAACACCAAACTTTTAGGTGCTTCAACTGCAGTATAGGTAGAAGGAGCACTCAGGGCAAACAACAAAAGCTTTGGATAATTGTGCTCTATCAAAGTCGGAGGTGTCATCTCTGAAGTGACCAACAGCAGTGAAATCTAGAACTTTACAAGAATAACTTAACCTAGTAAGGTTATTTAATTAACCAGCCCATTACTTTCAAGCAATATTGATTTCTGCCATCAGATCCATTTATTAAAAAAGACTGCTCTATGGAAGCAAGAAAGGAAAGGAGTAGTCATTGACTGAATCTGATAGAATATATAGCTAAATGTTTGATCCGAACAGACAGAAGGCTTACAACATTTCTGATTGGAAAGACACCAAATATACTAAAGCACAAAGCCCCATCTTTATCTCCACTGCAAAGCATATTCAAACATTGCTTGGAAGAATTTGAGAGCTCCACGAATGAATCTTGACCATCGTCAGTTAAACCAGTTTCCAGGTGCTAGGCCAGGCATGCGAGGAACTCTTGGAGCTGGAGGGAAGAAATGAGTAGTGCGATCCTCAAATGTCAAAGAGTTGCCAGAAGTGTCCTACTAAAAAATGGATTATTATCTTTCCAATTGGGGGGAAAAAGAAGAAGAAGAAGAAGAAGAAGAAGAAGAAGAAGAAGAAGAAGACGAAGATAAATATAACAAGAGATTAAAGTTAAGGAGTCAACAATCAGTAAATTAACAACTCACAGCTGACACCAAACATAAGTTTTCAAAAAACCTTCCATAAACCCATATTAAAGCTGTTGAATAATTTTAAGTTTGAGAAAAGAAATATCTTAGTAAACCAGATTAAAATAACTACTTAACTGCAAACAAAGCATTAAATAGAACATGAAAGGTATGAACAATGAAATATTGTCTGTTAAGAATCAAGATCAAGAAGTCAGATGAATTTTTTTAAGTTGAAAGATGCATACTCTATTCACTTGGGCATCCTCCTCCAAATCGAGACACACCACAGAACTGCCACCTGGGACTTCAATCTTCTTAACAGTTTCCATTCTGCTTAATAATTATACCAAGTCAGAAATAAATACACCACAGTACAATTAACTGCTGCAAGCAATAGCATAAAAAAGCAGCACAATGCGTATCCATGGTTCCATAAAGACGGCTAGATTGGTAAGATAACATTCATATGTAAAAATAAGCTCTTCAGAGCAAAACATAATCCATGAAATGGATAATGATTAGTAAATTGGTAGGCATCGCAAAGAAACTTTATGGCAGCAGCATCAGCCAAGTTCTGAGCAATTGTACCCATGACCAAACAGCTGGCTTAATGACATAACTGGTAATCTACGAACTTTTCCACCCACAAGCATAATTGAGGCACACACAAATTCTATCATTTAGGAGTCACCTGAACTATTACCTTCCTAATTTGACTGAACTGGACATATGTCACTTTAAATAATAGAAAGAAACTATTAATTTGATGAAAATGAGCATGCCATGGATGACTGCTTCTATATGCTGTCTCACTCATCATTGGATAGGAATGAACCGTTCAATAGGAATGAACCGTTCAATCTAATTAGTTAAATGGGTATATATAATATGCAAGATATCATCTAAACCAAGTACTTTGTAAGTTTACAGCTATTCTTTTTAAAAATTATATGACATTGACGAAGATATGCATATTGTACGTATTGGACAAGTTATTCATGCTGTCTCGGTCATGTTTGGGTTGGAATGAACCATTCACTTTAATTAGTTAAATAGGTATATATAAGATACAAGATATCATCTAAACCTAGGACTTTGTAAGCTTGCAGCTATTCTTTTTAAAAATTATATGACATTATATGCATATTGCATGTATTGTACAAGTTATTCATGTTGTGTCAGTCATGTTTGGATTAAAATGAGCCATTCACTTTAATTAGTTAAATGGGAATATATAAGATACAAGATATCATCTAAACCTAGGATTTTGTAAGCTTACAGCTATTCTTTTTAAAAATTATATGACATTATATGCATATTGATGTATTTTAGCAAGTTATTCATGCTGTGTCGGTCATGTTTGGATTGGAACAAAAATTTCACTTTAATTAGTTAAGAGGGTTATTCATCTCATGTCCTCGTTGATCTATTTAACAAAGGAGGCATGTTCGAAAAGAGTGTTCTAACAAGAATTGTTAAGTCTCTGTGCTGAGAGAGTCAGAATGACCTATCTAGCAGTCCACTGTTAATTTGACATTGGGAGACAGGACCCTCTCTCTCTCCAGTACATCCGACTGCAGGGGACACACCTGTTCCAAGCCAACTCTGACAACAGCTTCCCATAGTAAGAACCTCTTATCAACCCCACAAACTTTGGCAGGCAAGCATCGAATTGCTTCCCTCTAGCATGATGATCCACATCTGAATTACAAACAACACTCTTTGAATAAAGACTCTAATAGACCTCCGTACAGGTATCAACTATGATACCAACTTAAAATACAACCATCCGATTCATTGGCCATTATATCAAATGATTTGGCTAAATTTTCAGTATTTCAGAAACCTATTAAGTTAATGGGCAACTTGAGCTCTGCAAAGCTTATGTTAAATATAATCAGGGCAATGTAGGATGACAATATGCAAACATCCTTTACCATTCGAAGGATACATTGTCAGTGTTGGAGAAGTCCAAGAAACATCAAGCTCCTGATCCTTTGGTGATTTAGAAAATCTTCCATAAACCCATACTAGCTGTTGGACTGTGAAATAAGATTCTAAGTTTGAAACTTAATTGCAAACAGAGCATTTGAGACAACATGTAAGACACGGAGATAAGATATTGTCTGTTAAGAATCAAGATCAAGAAGTTGTATCAAAGAAAATTCAAAGTCATCCTACAAAGCCATACAGAGAAATGATTGGCGTGAAAAAGTAGTTCAAATTTGCACATGTGGATCTCTAGATAATATATGTCAATTTCATATTAAAGGCATATGCCCAGTAGAAGGGACAGTGTATTGGGAATGTTTCTGGTGGATGCAGAAACTGATGTAAGAGGGAATAGCGGCAATTAATTCTTACGAAGTATCTTTTTCAGAACAGAAGAGAAAGGCATTTAGGCAGTTTCCTTGAAATTGTGATGATCAAATTAGTTCCTAATCAGGAAACATGAGAGAACACAAGGATAATAAGCTAAACAGAGAGCCCAATTCGATAAGATCACCCAACTAAAGCTTCCATGTACATTGTCAAGTGATCAAACCTGAGATCAAATACGAAACTAGATTATTCAATAGAGGAAAAGTGAAAAACCATTGTTGAGAATAACTTCCATAAGACGACCCCTAACACCAATTGTTTCCTTTTTTTTCTCTGCTACTCTCATTATAGTCTCAAGTTTCTGGCCACACAGGCAAGGAAATGAAAAATATAGGTACAACTTTATGGTGAAAGGCATATGGATAGAAATATCTACAGACAAACCCCATTAAAAGACGTCCTGAATCAGCCAAACGAGAAATGAATATCTCAGCTGATATATTTTATAAGTTAGGTAAAACCAAAAGCAAAAGCTTTTAATTAAAGGATTCAATGTTTACATAAACCAATTTTGAGACAGGTAATCATACTCATGCTCCTGTTATGCATACAAAGAGATCTAGAATTTCACATTTGATACACATATTAGCAATGAGGACCAGACTTGATGGGGGGAAAGCAATCAGTTCAAACAACAGATAACAGCAATGATTTTTCCCATAGTTCATATTTTTCCCACTGAGGTAGCATTTTTAAGAACATTTATGAATGGAAAAATTAGATATTGCATTAATGTGAAGAATTTAAAATGAAAGAGCATAAACAACACAGTCAAGTAAGAACTTCTATACAAACAAGATTCTACGACGTTTCAACTTTCTAATTCTTTTGCTGATATCTGTGTTCCATCTGTTGAAATTCCTTCACAAGTGTCCTTCGCAAATATTCGGTGTCCCCAAATCCTCCAAACTATAGTAATTCTCTAACTCTCTACATTGTTTCTCTAAGACAATAATAAGGGTAAGGCATCTTACTAACCTGACAAGATATATCAGAGTAGAAAATATTAAAGCTGTTGGACTGTGAAATAAGATTTTTAGTTTGAAACTTAACAGCAAACAAAGCATTAGAAAAAAACATGTAAGATATGAAGAATGAAATAGTCTATTAAGAATTAATATCCAGAAGCCGTATCAACTTTTAAGTTGAAAGATGCATAATCTGTTCACTTGGGCATCTTCCTCCTGGTTGAGACACAACACAGCTGCTGCATAGGACTTCAAGCCTCATAACAGTTTCTCATTTTGCTTAATATTTATACCTTGTTAGAAACTATTATAACACAGCATGTATAACTACTGCAAGCACTAGCATATAAAAAGCAGCACACCACATATCCATAGTTAATTAAAGAAAGCCAGATTGGAAGATAACATTCATTATGTATTATGTATAATTAAAGGGCATACAATTTCTATCATTTAGAAGTCACCTAAACCACAACCTTTTAATTTGACTGAACTGAACATATTTGAGTTTCAATAGTCAAAATAATCTATTATATTGATGAAAATGAGCATGTCATAGATGATGGTTTCTATTGACACCATCCGCTTAGAGTGTAAATCCTCACAATCAGCTCAACCACTGCAAACGCTATGCAGAAATTTTTCATTGACATTTGAAGCATTTTCAATCATCAATGACAAGATCAGTCCTATCCAAAATGAGAATGCAGCACATCAATTAGATTCAAGTCCTAAAGTGTATATATCTATTGAATCTATTACTTATGTATGACATGTGAAACAAATAATTCATTAAGGCTATTCATCTCTTCTCATTTGCTGACCTATTTAACAAATGGGCCATGTTCAATGATCTAATAAGATTTGTTAAGCTTATCCTGCTCATATTGACCTATCTAATAGTCCGTGTTAACTTGACATTGCCAAACATGGCCAGTAAACATGGATTGCCATCTCTATTAGCAGCTAAATGTTCATTCAGCAAGCTTGTTGTTTGCATTGCATTGTGCAGCTTTTGAGCAATTCAGAATATTTCTCAAGAGAGATCAGAGAAGAACACATTATGATGATAAAGGATTCTTGCAGAAGGAATTTATGGTTGAGAAGTGTCACAAAGCTGATTAGAAAACCCCCAGCGAATAGTAAGAGAGAAAGAAGAAGAGAGAAGGAATAGAGAAGAAGAGAAGGAGAGCGTAAAAGAAAGAAAGAGGGGCTGTAGATTTCTGTAGTAACAGAAACCCTACACCCATTGTATTTATATTAAATATAAACTGTATATGACAATAATACCCTTATGTAAGTAAAAAAGGAAATAAAATTCTGATAATAAAGGAAACTTAATAAAGTATCTTAACACTCCCCCTCAAGCTGGAGCATATAGGTCATGCATGCCTAGCTTGGAACAACCAGCAACAAAAGCAGGACGAAATAATGCTTTGGTAAACATATCAGCAAATTGATCTCTAGAGGCAACGTAAGGAGTAGCAACCAACTTCTGCTTCACAGCATCACGAACAAAGTGACAGTCAACTTCTATATGCTTAGTTCGCTCTTGAAAAACAGGATTCCCAGCAATATAAATGGCTGCTTGATTATCACACATCATGTCAATAGGTTGATTAATAGTAAATCCAAGCTCCTGGAGAAGAGATTTCAACCACAACAATTCAGCCACAGTATGTGCCATAGCACGATATTCAGCCTCTGCACTAGACCTGGCAATGGTAGTTTGTTTCTTGCTTCTCCAAGTAACCAAATTACCACCAATAAAAGTGCAATATCCAGTTGTAGACCATCGATCATATGTTGACCCAGCCCAATCAGCATCAGAATAACCAACCAAAGTGGAAGAGCCATTAGATTTATAAATGAGTCCCTTACCAGGAGAGCTTTTAAGATATCGAAGAATGCGACATACAGCATCCCAATGAGCTTTCTTAGGTGACTCCATAAACTGACTCACCACGCCAACAGCAAAAGAAATATCGGGACGTGTAACAGTAAGATAAATTAGTTTCCCAACTAGACGCCGATATTGATGCTTGTCTTCAATTTCTTTTCCATCATCAACTCCAAACTTTTGATTTGGATCCATAGGAGTATCAACTGGCTTGGAAGCTAGTGTACCTGTTTCAGACAAAAGATCAAGAACATACTTTCGCTGAGACAAATTAATACCCTTTTTACTTCGTAAAACTTCAATTCCCAAAAAATATCTAAGAGTTCCCAAGTCTTTAATCTGAAAGTGCTGCTGAAGAAATGACTTGATCTCAAAAATGCCAGTCATATCACTACCAAAGACAATTATATCATCCACATATACCACAAGAATGACTACCCCCGATTCCTTCTTGTGAACAAAAATAGAATGATCAGAATAACATTGGTGGAAACCACATTTGGAAATCACCGAACTGAACTTTTCAAACCATGCTCTTGGAGACTGTTTCAATCCATAAATGGCCTTATGTAGCCGACATACTTTACTACGATTCTCCCCCTGAGCAACATATCCAGGAGGTTGCTCCATATATACTTCTTCAGACAAATCACCATAAAGAAAAGCATTCTTGACATCTAATTGATATAATGGCCAATCGAAATTCACAGCAAGAGAAATAACAACACGAACAGAGTTGAGACGTGCCACAGGGGAAAAAGTCTCAAAATAATCCACTCCATAATTTTGAGTAAAACCTTTAGCAACGAGTCGAGCTTTAAGTCGCTCGATTGAACCATCCGGATTGTACTTGATAGTGTACACCCAACGACACTTCACCACATCTTTCCCAAGGGGAAGATCAACCAATGACCACGTTTGGCGAGAGACTAGAGCTTCCATTTCCACATCCATAGCTTTCTTCCACTCAAGGCGAGACAAAACCTCAGTGGTAGAAGTAGGAATTGTGTGAGTTTGTAATGATAGAGCAAAGTCATGTAATGGAGAAGGAAGATGTGAGAGAGACACATAACGCTCAATAGGGTAAGCTAAAGATGATTTTTGTGTGCAAGATCGAGTACCTTTGCGAAGGGCAATAGGAAGATCATCTGGACCAGAAGACAAGGAGGAAGATTGATTGGAGGGCATTGAAGAGCTGGAGACTGGTGGTGCCGTAGACTGCTTTCGCCGCTGATACACCTGCAAAGGAGGAGATACTAGAGACGGACTAACAGAATCTAGGGGGATTTGTTGTGGGATAGGAGGATCAGCTACAATGTCAGTTGATAACTCTTTACCCTCAGTAGAATAGTATGGTGTGCCCTCGAAAAAAGTAACATCAGCACTAACATATTGAGTATAAGTTGTAGGATCATAACACCGATATCCCTTCTGTGTACGTGAATACCCGAGAAAAATACATTTAGTAGCACGAGGAGATAGTTTATCAGAACCGGAACGTAGATTATGAACAAAACAGACACACCCAAAGACGCGCGGGGTAAGAGAGAATAACGACTTGTCAGGAAATGCAACACTGATTGGTGACTGATGATTAAGGACAGTGGAAGGCATACGATTTATGAGGTAACATGCAGTAAGGACAGCATCACTCCAAAATGATTTTGGCACATTCATATGAAATAAGAGTGAACGAGCAACTTCTAGAAGGTGACGGTATTTTCTCTCGGCCACACCATTCTGCTGAGGGGTATAAGTACAACTTGTTTGATATATAATGCCAAGATTAGAACAAAACAAAGAAATTGATTTCTGTGTATATTCTAAAGCATTATCTGTTCGAAAATTTTAAGGGATGTATTAAACTGATTAGTAACCTCACGATGAAATAATTGAAAAACATGTAAAAATTCAGAGCGGTCATGAAGCATATAAAGCCATGTTAAACGAGAATAATCATCCACAAAAGTAACAAAGTACTTAAAACCATTTCTACTAGCAATACGGGAAGGTCCCCAGATGTCCGAATGAACAAGTTCAAGTAAAGTAGATGCACGAGAATCATTACGACTAGGAAAGGAACTACGATGATGTTTCCCAAGTTCACAAGCCTCACACTCAAGAGTAGAAATTGATTTACACTCGGGAATTATTTGTTGTAACTTAAATAAAGATAAATGCCCTAAACGAGAATGCCATAATAAAGGGGTAATAGAACTAGCAGCTAGACCATTGGCGTCAGCAGTGGAGACACCATTGAGATAGTAGAGTCCATCACATTCATGCCCTCCACCAATCATCTTCTTTGTCTGAAGGTCCTGAAAAATGCAATGAGATGGATAAAATGTAACTGAACAACTAGGAGCTTTAGTTAACTGACTAACAGATAACAAATTTAAAGGAAGTTGGGGAACATGTAAAACAGAGGATAAAGATAAGGAAGATGTAAGTGAAACAGTCCCTGATCCAACCACTTGAGTCGATGAACCATTAGCTAAAATAACATCGGATGAAGGACTAGAATGAGTGTGGGAAGAAAATAGTTCTTGCTTACCCGTCATATGACTAGAAGCCCCCGAATCAATGACCCAAGAGGCGTTAGGAGACAAAGTAGAGAAAGAGGCCATGTTACCTGTACGTGCAAGAGTAGCAGTGGATGTGGAATTGGAAGCCTCTAATTGTTGGACACGTTTGATGAGTTGTGCAACCATATCATCTCGAGCCGTAGACTCAGAAGAACTACCCCCAGGGGGGAGAGATGGGTTCATGTCACTGTAAGACACATTTCGAGCACTCCCTTCAGACATAGCAGTATTTGCAGTAACTGATTGTTGAGCCCACTCAGGCTTGCCATGCTTGGCCCAACAAGTGTCAACAATATGACCGAATTTTCCACATTGTATACACTGACGGCTATCTCGATCAAAACTTAGTCCACTACGTCCACCACCACGACTACGACCTCCCCCGAAACCACGACCTCTATTGGAAAATCCACCACGACCACGACCACCACTACCAGCCACAAATGCTAAATTGTCTTTAGATGAAGTAGACGACAGAGGGACAATGCGCTGAATTCAACAAAATGCTTCATTCATAGAAGGAACTCTCTCTCCAGCAAGAAGCTGACTCTTCACAGGTTGTAGGTCAGCATTCAAGCCAGATAAAATTTGGCCACTTGAAATTCAGCTCATTGTGTCTTTAGTCTCTCAAGATCAGTAGTGATGGGCTGATAAAGATTGAGTTCTTCCCACATACCTTTCAAAGCACTATAATATTCTCCAAGAGACTTGTCTCCCTGTTTAAAATTAAAAATCTTCTCATATAGTTCATAAACTCTAGACATATTTTTGTCTTGTGAGTAACTCTCCATAAGATCATCCCACACTCCTTTAGCAGTTGTGTGGAACATGACATTAGCAGCGATGGATGGTTCCATGCTATTCCATAACCACACCAGAAGTGTATCATTCTCTCTCATCCAACTATTATAGTCTCTAGAATTTTCATCAGGAGGGTCTGTGGTAAGATAATGAAGTTTCCCTTTGGCATTAATATAGACCTTCACAGCTTGGGCCCATAACAAGTAATTGGAGGATCCATTTAATTTAATAGTGGTAATTTGAACGTTGACACTATCTGTAGGAGCCTTAGTATCACTCATGATGATAATCTCAATATAAGTATATCTACCACTAATCAAGGAGGCTGAAACTTTAGTGCAAATAACAAAGCAGCGACACTAATGTACAATCAGATGTAATTGGCTCCATCAATTAACCAAAGGGATGCTGAAAACTCATAAATAGAGACTGCTGTATAGAAGAAAATATCTGACCAGAAATCTCGATTCAAAGAAAACCAGCAAGACTAGTCAACCATAATCAATAGAATACTCTGATTCTTGAATCTGCTGATCAGCAAGTGTTGTAATCCATGTTCATAAACCGAACCTGATGAATCCGATATCTTCTGATCTCATATGTATCGAGACTTGAAGAGAAAACAGATAAAAATTGCAGCTTTAGGTGGCTACGCACCAAAGAAGAAGTAGGGTTACTAGGGGACTCTCAAACCAGCAATATGATTAAGTAATCAGATAGTTAAACCCTGCTCTGATACCATGTCACAAAGCTGATTAGAAAACCCCCAGCGAATAGTAAGAGAGAAAGAAGAAGAGAGAAAGAATAGAGAAGAAGAGAAGGAGAGCGTAAAAGAAAGAAAGAGGGGCTGTAGATTTCTGTAGTAACAGAAACCCTACACCCATTGTATTTATATTAAATATAAACTGTATATGACAATAATACCCTTATGTAAGTAAAAAAGGAAATAAAATTCTGATAATAAAGGAAACTTAATAAAGTATCTTAACAAGAAGTAATGAGGGTAACGTTACAATAATAGCATGGAAAACTTACTTCTACGTCATGCAGTGAAACTGTACTATCTTTAAGTCCAAAGACAGCAACCTTGCCATCAGGACCGTAGCATAATGATGTCAAACGTTTACACCTTAGCATAATGATGTTAAACGTTTACCTGGAGTAGATTAGAATAATTAAGAAGTCAATATTGACGACACGCAATGAATGTGCAAAGATAAGTGGCTTCATAAAAAACAACCAGAAAAGCAACAGACAGATTGAGAAAGAAAGACTAATTCTTCATAATAAAATTAATAGAAGAAGAGGGAAGATAGAGAACGCACAGTAAACAGGAAATGTTAATTAAAATTTGTGAAGTGAGGCAAAACGTCATAACAATAGAAGATAATTGAGAGGGATATCGGTCATTTGATATGAGATTCTTTGGGCTAGAAGGTCATCCAAAGTGACAAGAATCTATACTTTTTGGCAGCCTCCAATCCACTATCTCAATCTAAAAACAAATCTTGCTGCTCACTTTGGAACCTCAAGGTGGAGTGGATCCATCAAAGCTTACTTCAGGTAAGGATCACAAGTGTACTAGTATCTAAAACTTAGGATCTCAACAGAAACCATTCAAGGGTTGGCTCAAGTAGTATAGTGCATTCAACAACATGTTATCCAAATCCAGAAGACAATATGAGGCGTGAAGCAGTCAGATGTTTCTGGAAAAAAAATGCATCCACTCTAAATTTTTCCACTGAAAATAGATAGCAAGATCTGCCAAGGCTAGGTAGCTAATCCTAAGCTCTTATGAATTTGAATTACCAAGCCATAAGGTCATATAAGAACTTAAGATACTTGGATGCAGCAACTTCTACACTCCTACTCTCTGCACTTTCTTCAATTCCTTTACTCCATCCCTCTCAACCAGATTGTCATACAAGTATGCAGCATAGCTTGAGATATCCTATTAACAAGTAAGTGAAACCCTCACCAACCAACTTAATTAATCAAAATGATGTGACAAAATGCCCCTCTTCACAAGATGTGAGAAACTTCCAACCTATACTCTACAATTTAGTATATATTAAATATCTCCTAGCAGAGAATGCTCAATCATTAAGAAAGAGGAAGAAGAGGAGCCAAAAGAAGCGTTACATTTTGAGAAACAGCATGAGAAATCTATGGAAAACTATATAGATGCCTAGCAGCATTGAGAATGGTATTCTACAGGGCCTAAACCTACCAACTCCATGTGAGCATCAAGCACTTCTACATCTGACATAGCTAGTCTATCTAGCACAAATGACACCCCCTCCAATTCAAGTTCTTTCTTTCTATGGACACTTTAACTGGCATACCCAGAAGGATGACAACATGCAAACACCCTTTACCATTCCAAGGATGCATTGTCAGAGTTTGGAGAAGTTTTAAGAGACATCAAGCACCTCATCCTTTGATGATTTTGTTTCCTTTTAGAAGTGCCTCGCGAAAACTCTCTTGGATATTTCAGCACTCACATCAACCAGTGGCCTGCCAGTGAGTCAAATGAAATCAATCCAGCAACTAATATTAATGAACTAATAATAATACTAGGAAGTTTGCAGGTCTCTGTTTGTCAAACTCGATAATCTTTTTGAACTCTTTGGATCCAACTAATGGGGCAAATAACATTATCAACCACAGAAGCTTTGATCAAATTAGCACAGTGTGTTCAAATCAAGATGCTTGCTTTTGGGGGACATAGTATGATTCTTTTCCTTATCACTATGTTCTACTCATGCAGTAGAATTAATGCAAGATAGTTTTCAAATGGCATATAGGATACCGAAAAGTTTCCCTAGGAAACTTATGCAAATGCTTCCTATGTTTAACTTTTCAGCAAGTAGATGAACTAACAAGAGCTTATGCACAATATAAGGAATTATTTTACAATACAGTTGATTATGTCAAAAGACATTCTAGTAATGTCTTGCTTGGCTCAAAAGTTCAGGTATATGACAGATGGCTTTACCAATTCTACAAACATCAACATGCATTCAAACCAAATGAGTGGGTATATTCTGGATTCAAAACAAATGAACATGGATTCATAGTTAGAAGAAAATTAGAATTGCAATTTTCTCGATTGAACCAAATAATTCATGATGCTTTTGCTTCTGTCCTGTTTGCTAGTTCACACACGGCCACACCACCAGGAGAAGAGCTTGTTCTTACATTTAGCATTTTTAGACAGACACGATTAATTTAATCAGCTAATGCAGATAGTTCTGCGAGATAAAATGTTCAAACTCAATGGTTAGACTAATTTTATCCCAAGTTAGTAGTGTATGCATCCTAAGAGATGATGCCCATCAACATGCTCGTTTTGCACTGTAAATTCACTCTTAAGTGTACCTTAGAAATATGCAGTCATGAACTGCATGGTGAGTGCAGAGCCAACTAAAACCTCACATTAGAAGGATGGCCATATAGGTTCTTCACTCAACATTTCTTGACCTACATAATGACATTTAGCATGCTATCCAATACCTATATATATATCAGATTTTACTCAGTACTTCCAGCATTCTAGAACCAATCAAACGTCAAGAATCCCCATTTTTCTACATATGATGAACGATCTTACCCCGAAGATTAATGACAAATGATGTGCTTAGAAAGCCTTTTTATCTATTTCCATAACTGGCATGATAAGCAAAACATCTCCCTTGGATTCCTTGAAAGTAAGAAAATAATGGTGACATCATCAACTAGGAAATAATAATGACAAGATCATAAATCTTGAAAGATATTGCAAGCAGGAAATACAAATGAAAATTGGGCAGTAGATCTTGAAAGAGCATAGGTCGATTACCTGCTTTATGTATTTTCACTAGAAAATGTGGATCATTTCAGTATATCACTCGTCCGAGTAATCCATATAGTCTGATCCTAATGCTCTTGTTTTGCCATCTGTAATCTCATAATATCGATAAATCCGCATTCCAGATAATTCTGGAATTGTTTTGAGAGACTTGCATCCAATGATATTCAATTCTTCCAAAAACTCCAACCCATCGAGGCCTTGAATTTCAATCAAGTTTTTGCAGTCTCTAGCTTTTAATTTCTTCAGACTCCTAGATTTTGGAAGGAGCAACCTTTCAATTGAAATGCACCTAGAGATATCCAATATTTCCAAGTACTCCAACCTCTCAAGGCTTTGAATTTCAGCTAATTTCTTGCAGGAATAAGCATTTAATATCTTCAAGCTTCCGGATTTTGGAAGGTCTAGCCTTCCAATTGAAGTGCACTTAGAAATATCCAGTCTTTCCAAATGCTCTGACCTATCAAGACCTTGAATTTCAGCTAAGTTTTTGCAGCCTCCAGCTGTTAATTCATTCAACCTCCCGGATTTTGGAAGGTCTAGCCTTTCAATTGAAGTACATCCTGTGATATCTAGACTTTCCAAATGCTCTGACCTATCGAGACCTTGAATTTCGACTAAGTTTTTGCAGACTCCAACTTTTAATTCATTCAGCCTCCCGGATTTTGGAAGGTCTAGCCTTCCCATTGAAGTGCACCATGTGATGTCTAGCCTCTCCAAATACTCCGACCTATCGAGACCTTGAATTTTGGCTAAGTTTTCGCAGCCTTCAGCATTTAATTCCTTGAGCCTCCTAAATTTTACAAGGTCTAGCCTTTCCATCGAAGTGCACCAATGGATATGTAGCATTTGCAAATACTCCAACCTATTAAGGCCTTGAATTTCGGCTAAGTTTACACAGCCTTTAAGTTTTAATTCCTTTAGCCTCCCAGATTTTGGAAGGTCTAGCCTTTCAATTAAAGTGCACCCTTCGATATCTAGCCTTTCCAAATACTCCAATCCATCGAGGCCTTGAATTTCGGCTAATTTTTCGCATTCTCCAGCATCTAATTCCTTCAGCCTCCCGAATTTTGGAAGGTCTAGCTTTTCAATTAAAGTGCACCGGTGGACATCTAGCCTTTCCAAATACTCCAACCTATCGAGACCTTCAATTTTTGCTAAGTTTTTGCAGTCTCTAGTGTTTACTTCCTTCAACATCCTGCATTTTGGAAGGTCTAGCCTTTTAGTTGAAGTGCACAATTCGATATCTGAACTTTCCAAATACTCCGACCTGTCAAGGTCTTGCATTTCAGCTACTTTGTCGCAGCCTTCAACATTCAATTTCTTCATATCCTCAAACTTTCGAAGGTCCAACCGTTTGATTGAATTGCAACATGTGACAGTCAAGCTATCCAAATATATTGATTTGTCAAGACCTCGAACTTCAAGTAGATTATCGCACTTTTCGACATATAATATCATTAGATGGATAAACTGTGAAACGTCCAGTGTTTTGATAGAATAACAGACCCTGACTTTTAAGATTTCCAATTTGAAAGGTGTGTTTAGGGATTGTGGTGATTTCGATTCTTCAACGTCCGTCGGTTGGGAGCATGTTGATGGAAGCACTTGGATGCACTCGAGAGAATTGCAGGACCAAACTCGTAGTTCCTTGAGATGGGTTAGGTGGGAAAGCCAAGGCAATTTACGGTTTCGACAGGTGATGCCCAAATTTGTTAAGCTAGAAGGAACGTCCGACAGCGATTGGAGCTTGATGCAGCAAAGAAAATCAAGGTGTCGTAGGGAAGAAAGATTACACATGCTTTCTGCCATTTCCCCATTCAAATTCATGCAATGGCAAGCATGTAGCTCTCGGAGCTTTCTCAGCCTCCCAATACTATTGGGTAATTCTCTTATATCACTTTCAGAAATCTCTAGAATCTCTAGGTTCTCCAAAGACCCTATGCTATGTGGTAATGCAGAAAGGGATCGAGTACCTCGTAGAAGGAGTTGCTCTAGTGCCTTTAATTTACCTATTTCTGCTGGAAGCTCAGTGAGGCTCACACACCTGCACAACTCCAAGCGAAGGAGGGCCTCCATGTCTCCAATTGAAGCTTCGATTTGCTTCAATCTCTTACACCCATTGAGGATGAGAACCTCTAACTTCTTAAAAGCTGAGAGGAAGTCTGTATTTTCCAAGGATTCACAACTTGAAAGGTCCAGATATTGGAGCTTCTCTGCCATCTAGTAAAAAAATAAAAATAAAAATAAAAATGATTGTCAAGGGATGAGTCTAGAGTGATTACGATTCAAAAGAAAGCATAAAAGGGGAGGAGAAAAAAAAAATCTAGTTCTTACCTTGAAAAAACTCCATCCTTCCCATTTCTCATTTATCTCACCAAATGGCAATTCGATCACAGCTAATTGCTCTACGTGAAAATTATTTACTTCAAAATTCATGGGACAATTTGGCCATCAAAGCCATCTTAACTCCTCCATTGAGTCCTCAAAATCTCCACTGAGATGTGCCCCTTTCATGTAAAGGAATCTTAGAATTGTCAAGTTTTTGAATTGTTTTGCCGTGTAAATGTCGCCATCTTGCTTGGCTGTTTTGCTGGAGCCTGCTGTGTTGCCTCTACTCAAATCAATGGCCTCAATCTTGTCCGTTCCCTATAAGCAAGAATTAATGTTCATTAATACTAAATCCAACTAAAGTAATCGAATATTATTTGTTCATGCTGTGATTGACATGCATTGATGTGTTCAAGAGACCAGCAATGCAAGGATATGATTTTTCTTTTAATGCCAATAAACAATATTTATAAAGGCTAACAAAGTGAAGGATGTCAACTTCCATTTTGAAATTTGGTCATGCACATGCGGATCTCAAAAAGAATTATGATGTCTATGGTTCATTCAATGTAAAAACTTTACAACTTGTAATCTTCTTCCTTCCTATACTGTAGCTTCATTACCATACTAGTTAAGACAAGCGCGCAATGCAGGGAATTTAATCAAATTGCAATGTGCAAAATCAAAAGTTGATTTGATCTATTTTAATAGAAATATATTTTTTCTCTATGTAAATTCCACATTCGACTGTGCTACTTAATAGAAAAATAACACATAATTTTATTTTCCATTGGAGTAATAACTAATTACAAGAAACTGAATATTGTGGCAATAGTTATATAAATATATTATGTAGTTATTATTTACTAGTAGTAACTTGAAATGTTCTTAATTAATTATTTTCTAATCATAAATAACTAAGACAATAATATTAGTTATGTTAATATTCTATACAACTTATTATTTTATCGTAAATTTTAGTTTGGCTATAGATTACAATTTGATATATTCATAAACATAAATAACTTAGTAGCCATATTAATAATCTCTACAACTTATGATTTTATCATAAATTTTAGTTTAACTATAGATTACAATTTGATATAATCATAATCATAAATAACCGAGTTACTCAAGTATAATAAATATGATAAACATATTTAAAAAATTAATTGTGGAAAGTGCAAAGCATTTTTAGAAATGTGAAAATTGAAGCTATTCTTGGCAACAAGCCTACATGGAATAGCTATTCCTTCGCCCCCCAGGAATAACTATTCCTGATTTTAAGAGTATAGTAATTTCTAGTCTATTTTTTAATCAAATGAAGGAACAATTGCTTCATCAAAATAGAATGGAAATAGAATAGTTATTCCTGAGAACCAAATTGTGGCAAGCTTTCACAAATATATATATATATATATATATATATATATATATATATATATATATATACACACACACTTATGCATAAGAAGTCAAGAAGTAATACAGAAAGTTCATGGACTTCCACGTTATTTTCTTAGAACCAGAAATTTTGCTATTGTACTTCACAATGTTGTACAAGATTTCATGGATACTCATAGGTGAACAACATAGTAATTTGGGAAGGATTTAGATCTCAAAACTCCAAAGGAATCCATGAAAAAAGTAACTATAAAAAGGAAAAAAGAAGAAATTTCAACATAAGTAATCTACTCAGATTAGTCATTGCTCCCAAAGAAATGCTTAAGTGACTTTTATTAATCGACTATAAGATTAACAGCTGGTTGTAGGTCACAAAAAAAAGAAATAACAAATAATTAAAAATTATTGTAAGATTCACTCTATTAAGAATATGTGGTTCACATATTATTATAGTAGTCCAAAAACTATTATACTAGTAGAGAAATGGTTACCTTATTTCTCTTTAGCACTTTCAAGGCTTCCTCGGAGTCCCATAACCTGCTACGGTGCCAAGGCTGTTGTTGGTTTTCCTCACGTACAATTACCCTCCCAAGATCTCTTAATTGGTCATGCATTCGGAGCTTAAGATCATCTCCAATTTTTATTAATGACATAAATCTCAATACTTCAATATTCTCCCCCGGAAAAAAGTCACAAGCATCCCACATGTAGAATGCGATTCTCTTGTCAATGCCAATGAGCAAGCAAGCTATATCCAAATATATTTGTTTTTGTTCATAGTCTAATGCATCGTAACTTATCCTTAACTTTTCTTGCACTTCTTTACGAGGGACCTTTTCTAACTTTTTTATCATATCTCTCCATTCTTTTGATTCTCTTCCACAACATAATGAACCTAAAACCTCAAGGGATAAGGGAAGTCCTCCGGCGGTGGATACAACTTCACGAGTGAGGCCCTCAAATTCACTTGGAGGAAAGTCCTTTCGAAACGCATGTTTGCTAAACAAAATCAAAGATTGATCGGGATCCAATTCCGTAAGGCCATAGTTGTGGTCCACCCCAGCTAAATCAAGAATTCTCTCATTTCTCGCAGTAATAATGATCTTACTTCCCAAAGAAAACCAATCATGATTACCGGCCAAACACTTCACTTGATCAACATTATCCACATCATCAAGAAGAAGAAGGACCTTTCTATCTTTAAACCTAGAGGAGATAAAATTAATCCCTTCATCCTTATTACAAACTTCATTTTTTTGATTCGATATATCAAAGATTAACTGATTCTGTAAGTCATGAGCATCACGCTTCCATGATTCCCTTATATCAGCAATGAAGCTATGATGCTCAAATTGATTGGATAGCTTGTTGTAAATGGTTTTAGCAAGAGTAGTTTTACCAATGCCTCCCATTCCATGGATGCCAACAAACAGGAGGGCGTGAGATTTATCATCCAGAAGTTCCATAACATTCTTCACATGATTATCAATTCCAACCAAATTCTTAGAAATAATCAACTCAAACTTTTTCTTCAGCTCATTCAACACATTTCGGACAACCGATTTCACCAATTGTGCTTCAGACCTGTCAATTGTGACAAGAGTTCAAATATGTGGCAACAATAATTTTATATTGTTTATCTATTAAGAAGAAGTAAAACGAATCCGGGATAGGGATAGAATGAAAAAATTTAAGAATCGTTTTTGTCACACCTCTATATATTATCTTATATGCTAAGAATAAAGTTTGAGAAATGCTTGTGGTTGTTTCACAAGCGTGCCCCCTTCCACTATTACTCCGACATAATTTATTAAATTAGAAGAAACTTGAGGGCATCACATATGAACCTTGAATATTGTATATATTATGAATTTGAACCAAATTCGTTGGTTAAAGATATTTGGGATGACGTGGACATAACTTTGAAAACTTTCTAGAGCCTTTGAATGATCAAAAATCCAAGAAGCCAACCTGGTATGAGAGTCAGCTATCAATCAATAAACAAGTCATAACTTTTGGTGCGAGAAGATTTCAACTCTTGTAAAACCAATTTAAAAAGCTGTTCAGATTGTGATATTGTGAACAATCGAAGAATAATTTTTTCCCAAAATAAGAACATTGATTCAATACATTTAGGTGTATGAGATAGAAATTACTTGCTGAAGATAGGAAATGCATTGAAAATTATTCAAACAAATATATAATACAAATAATCCCTTTTTCCTTCTTTTTTATTTTTTATATTTTCCATCATCATATATAACTAATGAAACATTTCTTTTGTAAAATAAAATTAACAGCAACTAGTCAACAATATTAATGATTTAATAAATGTAACTTGGGAAGACAAAGAATTATGCCTTTGACAATCACTATGCACGGTATAAGATGTCACGAGCTCTAAATAAAAGTCACCAATAAGTTGTACTATTAATCTATATAAATATGTAATTAGAAAGGTTTGTGACTATGACTAGTGTGACATACACTATAAACATAAAAAAAAAAAAAAAAAAAGTGGCACAACGTTACAAAATCCTTGGATATAAGAGTAAAAACTAAATCAAAAAATCTTATCATTCAAGTGAATGGGATATACCAATAAAATCTATAAGTAGATTTGTCAATATCATTAAAGCAAAACACTAGAAAAAAAAAAAAAAAACAGAGAGAATAATTTATCGAATTCATGCTTCGCAGGATCTTACTGCCAACATGATCTTCTGTTTATATATATAGAACGAAAATGAAGCGGGTGAGAATCAGAAAAACCAGTAAACACCCGCACATATTAAAAGAAAGTAGAGAATGCCTTGGTGAGAAATTTTACCCATCGGTTTCGTATCCTTTCAAGTTGCTGACTTCAAGGAGTGCTTGCTTCCATTTCTCCAAAATCGCTGGGTCGAAAGAATGCCTCTCAAGCAAACGCCTCTCACGCTCATGAAATGCATCCCCAAAATTCCCCTTTTGATACCGCACGTCAGCTGGTTTCACTTTGTAGAATATAGGCAACACTATTTGCTTCTTATTATTTTTGCACTCCATTATTTGAACCAGTTCATCTAGGCACCAACTGCTTGTACCATAATTCACAGAGAGAATGGGGATTGAGATTTTACTGTTTCTAATGGCTGCCAAAAGCTCTGGTTTGATGTTCTCGCCTTGGCGGAGCTCATCATCATCTCTGAAAGTATCAATTCCAGCAGTGAAGAGCCCATGGTAGAGGTGATCAGTGAAGCCATGTCGAGTATCTAGGCCTCTAAAGCTCAAGAACACCTCATAGCAGTTTCCAGTCGATGCATTATTGTTAGTTTCTGTCGGAGACGAACCAGATCCAACGAAATTAGTTTCTGTCGGCGCAGTCATCGAACCAGATGCACCAGTATCAACATCCTCTGCATTTCTGCTCGCATCAGTTTTCCTCTTCTTAATGCGACGATGCAGTTCGGCCTCTGACTCTGCCATTGAGTTCAGCTTTCAAGCCCTCGCAGAAAAAAACCAGAATGCCCCTCAGAGAACAGGAAATGCCTTCTTGCCTCTTCTATTGTGGTCTGTTAAAATTTCAATACATATGAAGCGGTGGATTTGCTCGGAAGATGAAAAGTGTAGAGAGACTTATGACGAGACCGTGACATGGATTTGTGGAAGAAGATGAAAAGAGTTTTTTTTTTTTTTTTTGTTGGGGCAGGGGGGGGCGTTTTGGGGGAGAGAGAGAGAGAGAGAGAGAGAGAGAGAGAGAGATGGAGATTCGCCGGTCCAATATTTTCCAAGTAAAACAGAAAAATATCAAAGCGTCGGGACAGTGAAGGCTGAAGAGTCCCCTGCTTCGTCTACTGCTTGCGCCATTGAACTGTCCTTTTCTTTTGTTCATATATTTTCCATAAGAGAAGGTATTTTTGTTAATTATATTTCAGCTCTTGATCACACTTTCAAATTTTTTTGGTCGTTATCCCATATGGAAATTACCCATCTTACTTTAAGCCTTTCTAATATTATACTATCAAACTGATAAACTTAATTTTAATAAATGTTGTATTATAACAATCGATATTCTGAAAAAATTATGTTTATATGTATGTCAATAATCATACATATTAGCAAATTTTCAACATAATATTTATTTATTTATTGATTTGTTCTGGTTCTACCTTAATTTTCCCTTCTTCTTTTTTTGTCGAAACTTAATTTCTCCTTCAAATTTCATAAATAAATCTAAATACCTTTTTTGCTTTTGCTTTTCTTTATCATACATATATTTCTTTATTGGTTTGATTTATCTAACCGAATTAGTTAGTATCCACAAATAACTAAATTGTTGCCTTCATGTGGTTCAAGTTTCAATGCACAGGAGAATCCAAGGCAATCCTACTTGGGATGGGAAGAAGATAACATGTGAGCAAGTTTTGATGCACAGCAATGATAAAAAAAAAAAAAAATTTGAGATTTTTTAAGATGGTAGGCCTGTCTAAAAAGAGGGAAGAGAAAATTGAGGAGTTTCACCTCTTTTAATCATCCAAAGGACAGATTTGAAATTTAATAGCATTTATTTTTCTATTTGTCCCTTTGCCTGGTGGCTGGGTCCCACCAATCCTTGCTTAACTTGAGTCTGCCGCTCTTCTTTGATCAAGTTTTTGTCCATTTCTTATTTCGAATGGGTGACTAGATGCACCACTCCTTTCCGCTTAGTTGTCAAGTTAGGCAGTAATTTTTTTAAAATGTCAACTCATTGATTTCATTTAGTCAAATTTATTGATTTTACAATTTCCTAATCAACCCAAAGCCAAATTAATAAATGAAAATTCACAATTGTTGGGTAAATGTTTTTTCTTGATTTAATTTAGCGATTGCTTTAATATTTTGCCCTTCTTCATGACTTGGTCAAAAAGTGAGCTTTAGAAAAAAAGGAAAAGAAGAGATATAAAAGGAAAAGAGAGACCACGCACCAACGACAGAAACGACCTTGTCAAAAAAAAAAAAACGACAGAAACGACAAGATAGGGAAAAGACGTGGGCTTCATCACGCGTGCCGAGAACTCTCTCTCTCTCGATGTATTTTCATTTTTTTCACTTCACCCCCTGCCATGAGAACCTGAGGGGCTTTCTCTACTTTTGCCGACCACTTTCTCAGTTTTTTATATGAAGGTTTTGTCTTTTCTGCCGACGATAACCTGCTCTCTGTATTTCCCTTTCTTCCTTTTTTTTTTTTTTCTGGTAAAAGGATTTCTCTTTCTTGGCCGTGGAGAAAAATCCAAGCGCCACTTGCCCGAGAATCCTCTGCTTTTTTTTTTTTTTTCTGCCCAGATTTTCTCGTCTTCTTTGGCCGTAAATTCCGGTCCTCAATGTCGAGATTGCTCCCTTGTCAAGATGGAACCTGCTCTCCCTTGATCTCTTCCTCAAGGGTTTTGCCGTTGTTGGAGGCAGATTTAGGACTAAACATAAAATCTGAATTTTTTTAAAAATGAAAAAATTACGGGCTGATTTAGTATTGAGTCTTAAATTAAGAGTTCTCATTAGATAAAACCTAAAATTTGGGGGTTTTTTAAGAGATACAAAGGGTTTGTCAAAAAAAAAATAAAAAGAGATACAAAGGGAAAAGGGAGAGCCCGCACCAGGAGAGAAACAAAAAGAAAGGAAAAAAGAGAAAAAAAAGGAAATGAAAGGAGAGTGGGTTATGCTTGTAGATCTCCCCTAAATTTACTTCCATTCGCACCTAGTAAGGGTTTAAGGCCCTTTGTTCCTCTAATCGGAGCAATTTTCAAAATTAGAGTACAAATTAAAAAATTATACGAAATTTATATTGCAAAATTTGATTTTAAAGTTGTTAAGCTGTGACGTTAAACGGGAGTTGATTTGCAATAACACTTTAATAGACAAGGTTTGATAAAATTTCGATACTCATATAACGATGGATTTGTTGGGAAGATAAAAAGTGGAGAGAGACTTGGGATAAGTCTTCGTTGAACTTAGTCCATTGCTTGCACCGTCGAACATTCATGTTCCTTTCCTTTTGTTAAGTAATTTTCCACTAAAAATAATATTTTTTAATATATTTAAGCTCTTAATCATACTTAGAAATTTAATCCCTCTCACTTTAAGCCTGTTAAATGTTATACTGTTAAACTAATTAACTTTATTTCAATACTTATAAATTTAATGAGCTAACAAGTGTTGAAGATCATAAATAATTATCAACATTCTATATATATTTATTTTGTACCCAAGCACAATGGGAAGAATTTCTTTTTTGCTCTGGTTCTGTTTTGATTTCTGCTTTAAATCTCATAAATTAATCAAAATACCTTTTTACTTTTGCTCTTCCTTTACATATATATATATATATATATATATATTTCTTTATCGGTTTGATTTATCTAATCCAATTAATTAGTACACATCAATTAGTCGTTGCCTTCTTGTGGGGAAGTTTCAATGGACAGGAGAATCCAAAGGTGATAATAACATGGGAGCAAGTTTCAATGCAAAAGCAATTGAAAAAAAAGCCAAAAATAAAGGACAACCGCTTTATTGGTTTCTGTGGGAAGTGGTCATAATTGATTAATACGCACAAAGCATCGGGACAAATGCTGCACCGTTGAACTTTCCTTTTTATGGCCAAAAAGAATTTCCTTTCCTTTTTTTTAAATTTATTTTTTATCAAAAAAGTTACTTTTATTAAATATATTTAAACTCTTGATTTCAGTTAAAAATTTACCTTGAACCCATTAAGTATTACTATATCAAACTAATGAATTTCATTTCACTATTGAAATGTTTCATTATTAATGACTACTTAAATCGACTATATATATAAAGACTTCACATGATTACGAACCCAAAGAAAGTAAAGAGAAAAACTCTAATGACTTGATATCCTTGGGGGAAGCAAGCAAAGGTTGCACTTTTAGGACTTTACTTGCATTTGTCCCTTTTTATTGTTTCTTAGATGAACCAAAGGGCAGCCGATAGCATTGAATTAGACTCATAACAAATATAGTCTCTAATGAAGAATGGACTGAAATGACTTTCAATGACACATAATATTTTTCACACATCTACCTTAATTTTGCTAGTAATTGAATATGATGGCAGATATAGTGAGAAGATTTTCTAAATATATAATAGGACATGTATAGCGACTTGCAATCCATCTAGACAAGAAACGTGCAGTTGCATAGACCACTTGGACTAACCAAAGAGCAGCCAATGTTGAATAAAAATCGATACGAGGGTAGATATTTCTATAACCCTTACTACATATATTTTAAGGTGGAGACCACTTTGAACACATCAATGCTCCGTATATTTTTTCTTTCCTCTTGTCTAATTTCTTTTCTAGGTAGACTTTTTAACTCCATGACAACTCTTTCTAGTTCCTCTGCACATTTTCTTATTCCTTGCTCCAAATCCTCGATCTTTCCCTTGTTGTCATTGCTTCTCTCATGTGCCTGTGACATGGATTGGTGGGAGAAAATGAAAAGTGGAGATAGAGATATTCATCCGGTCCAATATTTTACACACAAGTGCTTAAAATACATAAAAACATACAAAGCGTCAGGACAATGAAAAGGGCACCGCTTAGTATACTGCCTGCATCGTCAAACTTTCCTCTTTCTTTTGTTAATTTATTTTCCATCAGAAAAGCTGTTTTTCATTAAATATATTTAAGCTCTTAATCACACATAGGAATTTATCCCTTACTTTGAGCATGATATATATTATACAATTTTAGTACTGAAATGTTGTATTATTAACAATAACTTATTCTAAAAAATTATGCTATCAACGCATGTCAAGGATCATAAAAAAATTATCAACGTGTATATATGTATGTGTGTATACATATATATTCATTCAGTACCAAAACACAACGAGAAGAATTTATTTTTTGCACGGATTCCATCTTAATTTCTCCTTCAAATCTCACAAATAACAAATAAGTCAAAATGCTTCTTTGCTTTTGCCCTGGCTTTTGCTTTATTTTTTATAAATATAATTTTTTTATTGATTTGTTTAATCCAATCCTTTGGTACGCGTCAATAATTTAAACTTGCCAAATTAGATATAAATTAGTAATTCATTGACTGGGCCCATTAGACATGCATTTATGGTCATCGCCTTCAACCCGTGGAAGTTTCACAGCATAAGAAAAGTGAACTATAAGGAAATGTAGATGTTACAAAAGTAGATTAAACAAACTTTCGGTGAAATTGTACCTTCTTGCTCTCTTTTGTTTCGTCACACGTGCCCTGACAATTTTTCTCTCTTCATTTTTTCTTTCCCAACAGACCACCCCCCCCCCCTTCTGTTCTTCTTTTCTTTCTTTTCTTTTGCAGAGCACTTTTTGAGTTTTTCTTAGTAAAAGCTCTCTCTTTTGCCTACCATAACCCACTCTCTCTCTATCTCCTTTTCTTTTCCGAGAAGAAAAGCTTTGTCTTTTTCTTTTTCGAGCTCCCTTTGGAAATTATTGCATGCGGAAAAATGCCCCACCCACTCGGCCAAGAATCTTCTGCTTTTTCATGCCCAGATTTTCTTGGCTTCTTTGGCCATATATTTTGATCCTTGAATGCCGAGATTGCCCCCTCGTCAAGATGAAAATTGCTCTCTCTTGACATTGTCCTCAAGGTTTCTATCATTATTCAGAACACATTTTAGAAAATGACTGCAGAAGAATTTTCTTTTTCTAAAACGTAGAAAACTTACTTTGACATCATGCAGTGAAATTGTACCAGCTTCCAGTCCCAAGACAACAACCGTGCCATCAGGGCAGCAGCAGAATCATGTTATACATTTACCTGGAGTAGATTAATATGATTAAGAAGAGCCAGTATTGATGATAAACATTGAAATGTGCAAAGAAAGTGAGTTCATTATAAACAAAAGAAAGAAAACAGAGAGAGAGAGAGAGAGAGAGAGAGAGAGAGAGAGAGAGAGAGAGAGAGAGAGAGAGAGAGAGAATAATGTGTTCCCAATAAAATTAACGGAAGAAGAGGAAAGATAGAGCACACACATTAACCGACAAAATGTTAATCAAAATTTGTGAAGTGAGGCAAAACGTCATAACCGTACAAAATAACTGAGAGGGATCTCGATCACTTGACAGAGGATTTCTTTGGGCTAGTAGTTTCATCTAAAGTGAGGGAATCTACATCTTGTTGACAGGCTCCAATCCAATATCTGAATCAAAAAAACAAAATCTTGTTGTTCAACTATGGGAACTCAAGGTGGATTGGACACACGAAAGCTTTCTCCAGGTGAGGATTACAAGTGCACTAGTGTTTACAACTTAGGATATTAACACACCACCATTCACAGGTTGGCTTAAGTACTATAGAGCACTCAAAACGTTCTCCATATCCAGAAGACGATATGACAAGTGAAGTGTTCAGATTTTTCTGGGGAAAAAAAAAATCTCCTCTCTAAAGTTTTCCAGTGAGAATAGACAGCAAGAACGACCAAAGCTAGGCATTCAATCCTCAGCTCTTACTAATTTGAATTATCAAAAGATTAAGTCATATAGGATTTTAACATAGTTGGATGCAGCTCCTTTTCCTCCTAGTCTCTTGGCTTTGTCCAATTCCTCCCTCTGTCCCTCTCGACCAGATTGTCATACAAGTACGCAGCATAGCTCGAGATATATCCTATTCAAAAGTTAAACTCCCACCAACGAACTTGATTAATCAAAATGATGTGACGAAATGTCCCTCTGTAATGAGAAGAAGATAAATGAAACTTCAAGCAATACAAAATGCGAGAAACTTTCCACCTATAGTTTATATTTCAGTATCCAATAAATCTCTCCTTGTAGGGCACACTCTGTCAGTAAAAGAATGCTCAATCAGTAAAAGAAGAGGAGTCAGCAATAAAATTACATTGTGAGAGTGATCATCAGGAATCTAAGATCTTTTTAGATGCCTAATGACATTTAGATAGTATTCTTCAGTGGCTAAACCTGTCAACTCCAAGTGGGCATCAAGCATTTCTGCATCTGACACAGCTAGTCTATCTAGCATACATGGCATCCCCTCCAATTCATGTTAATTATTTTCATGGACACTTTAACTGGTGCATGAAGAAGGGCAACAAGAAGGCAATACAGGAGTATGGTACACTTACGGTCGGGGTAGATGACTATCTGCCTAGGTTATGGAAAAAATGTTGTAAGGCAACAACCTGGTCGAGAAGTTAATAGGAATCTATGCGCCTATAAATAGAATCCCTTCATTCAACTAATACCAGCTTGGGTTCTTTACTTGCAACTAAGTCATCTCTAGATTTCCACTCGCATCACCATCATTCACCCTTCATTTCTGCATAAAAGACCAACTCCTTAGTTCGATGTCACCTTCTAATTTAGACTTTCAAGCACTTTATCTCTATATTCATCCAACTATCCATCGAACACAATTTGAACTAGATTGGCATTACAGTGGTTCCTATGGCAAAAAAGGAAGCGTAGCACATTTAGGAAAAGCTAAAGAAGTAGAACGAGATAAGGTCAATGACTTAAAGGGCAAGCACAGCAAGCCATCATTGAAGAAACGAACGCACTGAATGAAGGGAAAAAAAAGAAAAAAAAAAAAAAGAGAGAGAACTTTCTTTAATCGAAGCAATACCCAGGCAAGATTGTCCACGGGCTCTGCCAATTGAAGCGATGAAGCACCCACCTTCGAGTCATCCGTGACCATCGTCAGCAAATCCTTCTCCGGTTTCCACTCACCCCATCTGCCAATCGAAAATCGAGCAAACCCCTCACGAAACTGAATTGACCCGCCCATTAGGTCCCGAAAGAACACCAAACGGGAGACGACTTGAGAAGCCAGGCGGTTTGTCGAACTGAATCTGAAACGGAAGCACACGCTGCGACCCTGCCTCGTCCCCATAACTAGAAAGCTTTGCTGGAGAAGCTGAAGAGCGAAAAAAGAAGGGAAGAGCGGGAGTGAGGAGGTCTGTTGAAGCCTGAGAATTCGCAGAGAAAGTTGCGGGAGAGTCAAAATAAGGAAGGAAGAGAGAGATGGGAATTGGGCCGTAAAGGGCTGTCGCGGGATCAACTGGGCTGGGCCGGACTTTATAGCCTTGCCAAACAATGCCCGAAAGTGGTGGATTAGTTATTGAAACGTAATTTGGAAAAAGCAGTGTGATCATCCTCATTTACTTTTGGATAAAAAAATGCGAATGAATTATTCAAATCCGCATCTTACAATAGATAACAAACACTCACGCCTACTTAAATGTCGAGACGACGGACCAAGCTTGAACTCGACCAAGCCATTTGCCAACAGCACCCAAAGTTAGTGAACTTTATGCTAAACTCCTGTTATAAGGTGCGCATGCACAGCGATCATACAATAAGAAGAAACAATAAGAAGACCCAATGTCTTCTTTTTCTCTTTAATTGGAACTAGACAATTCACCTTGTTACGCTAATTCTAGTCAACAACTAATTTTTCAGTATTTAGAAAATAAGACACAACTACATTCTATTAATAATTTGCTATGATCTTTGGGATCATGATCATGCACTATTGAGCAGGAAAAAGACTAACCCTAAACTAGCTGCCTTTTTCTTTTTGACCTTTCGGTAGTTATTCTGTAGGCAAAATGTACATTTGCACCATTAGACGTCGGGTAGAGTCGTAGATGATGTGAACCAGATTCCAGTGTGATAAAATTTAGTACAAACTTCCTCAACTCCAGGAAGGGGGGCCATGAAATATCCACAAGTATGAACCCAAATGGGAAAAACTATGAGAAGCAAGAACAAGGAAAAGACTCATCTACTGAATATGATTGACCATATAGCTAAATATTTTATTTGAACAGACAGGATGCTTACAATATTTTTGATTGGAAAGACACCAAATATACTGAAGCGCAAAACCCCATCTTCATCTCCATTGCAAAGGCTATGCAAACATTGCTTTGAAGAATTTGAGAGCTCTACAAATGAATCTCGAACCTCATAGTTAACCCAACATCTCTGGGTACTAGTCTAGGCATTCGAGGAACTCTTGGAGCTGGAGGGAAGAATTGAGTAGTGCGACCTTCAAATGCCAAAGAGTTACCAGAAGCATTCTATAAAACAAATGAATAATTACTTTCCAGTTGGAAAATAAAAAGACGAAAAATATGAGATTAAAGCTAAGGAGCCAAACAAATCAACAAGTTACATATGACATCAAACATACGCTTCTACAAATTCTTCCATAAACCCATACTGAAGTTGTTGGACTGTAAAATAAGATTCTAAGTTTGAAAAAGAAGTATTTAAGAACACCACACTAAAATAACTACTTAACTGCAAACGAAGCAGTATGAAAGGTGCGAGCCATAAGATATCTGCTATTGGTAATAAAGATCATGAAATCATACCGACTTTTAAGTTCAAAGATGCCATACTCTATTCACTTGGGCATCCTCCTCCCAGTTGAGACGCACCCTAGCTGCCATACTTCAAGCTTCTCAACAGTTTTCCGTTCTGCTTAATATTTATACCCTGTTAGAATGATTATACCATAGTGTGCATAACTGTTGCAAGCACTGGCATATCAAAAGCAACACCCTGCATATTTATAGTTCCTAAAGACAGCTACTTTGGTATGTAACATTCATTATGTACAAACAAATTCTCTTCTCTTATGTACCCAAAGGTGCTATATTGGATTTGAATCAGATTTTGGATCCATCTGTATTGATTGACTGCAATCCATGAAGTGGATGATTAGTAATAAACTGGTAGAAATCTAAAAGAAACAGAATTGCAGCAACCTCAGCCATGTACTCAAGCCATTCTAATCATGACCAAGCAACTATAGCTTGATTAAAAACATAACCAGTTAGTTACAAACTTTTCCACCCACAAGCATAATTGAGGCACTCACAAATCCTATCATTTGAGAGTCACCTAAATTATTACCTTCCTAATTTGACTGAACTGGACAAATTTACTAACAATTGAAAAAAGCTATTAATTTTGATGAAAATGAGCATCTCACATATGAATGCTTCAGCATGACACCATCCACTTAGATCATAGATTCTCACCATGAGCTGGACCCCAGTAAAGACTTTGCTGTAATTTGTCGTTGACAATTGAAATAATTTCAACCATTGATGACAACATTAGGATGAAGTAAAAATTTTGTCCTACATGAGAATGCAATTGAGCACATCAATAAGATTCAACTCCTAAAGTATATAAATCTATTAAATGAGCATATTAATTCTGTATGATATGTGATTAAAGTAACTCAACGCTGATTTCACTGATTAGATATGAGTCAATCAATTTCCTTGATTAATAATTTAACTCAGGCATCAAACAATGTAACGTCAAAAACATTTCATGGCTTTGATGTAGGACAGAGTCCCACAATAAAGAATAAATATTTAAGCATCACACGCAAAATTGCCTAAGCAACACACCCAAGGTTTCTTAAGCATCACACAAAAGATGAATTGCATCACACAATCTGCAAAGCAAACACTTGCCAAATTCAATAAATTATCAACTCTATTGAAATAGGAAACCTGTAAACAAGAAACATTATTGGAGTATACGTAAGATCCTACTACTCAAGCTTAAAAAAAGAAGGCAAAGGAAACTTCGTAAAATCCTAATAATACTCAAATCCTAGTTGATAATTTTAGTGATGAAACTTCAAGAAGAATCCTGATCCTTGTCTGAGTTTCAAGTCAATCTTCACCAAAAACTTGGTAGTCATCTTGCATGATTTTGTTGGCTGCATCAGGCTTAGTAGATGTTTTGATTGTCTCATACTCAATTCTATGAAGGGGAATCCATTTACAATACTATGTACAAGATCTTTGTGTCCTTGCAGTCAAATGGATACTCATTTGGCAAAAGAAAAATAATTTGTAGCAGTATTTCACGTTTGGAGATAATAATAGTTGAGTTTGAAGTATCTTTATGATTAGTTATTATCCAACAATTAATTTACATATGTCATGGAATACCGACCTCAAACATTATATTAGATTTTATGATTCCATTGGATGAAAATCACAATCCACAATCCAAAGATTTAGTTTTTTTATTCATGACTCACATTTCCATGTGACCACTTAGGTGAGGCTACCTACTTAACAGTTAACCCAATTAACAAACGAATATTGTTCCGGGTTCAAAGTTCAAACCGCAAAAAACAAATTGACTCATGTAATCTATCTAACTAAACGATGAAGCCAACTTGATCAACAACCTGACCTATCATGACCTCTTGATATTTAGTTCAGTAAGTTCTCTAATAAAAAAATCATACATGAATTTGGTTTCCTTAGTCATTACAGATTACAAATTTGATCACACCATATAAATAATACATTTCACGTAAACCTAGGATTTTGTAAGCTTATGGCTAGTTTCTTTTGAAACTTATTTGACATTGATGAAGATATGCATATGGTACATATGTCACGTTGGTCCTGTTAGGATGGGAATGATCCATTCAATTCAATCTAATTAGTCAAACGGGTTATTCATCTCTTGCCTATTTAACAAATGGGTCATGTTCAAACAGAATTTTCTAATAAAAATTTCTGTTAATCTTATTCTGTTCAGATTGACCTATCTACCAATCCATTGTTAACTTGACATTGACAGACATGACTAGTAAAAATGGAGTGCCGTCACTATTAGCAGCCGAATGTTCAGTCAGCAAGTTTGCTGTTTGCATTGCATCATGCAGATTTTGAGCAATTCAGAAAATTTCCCAGGAGAGGCCAGACAAGAACACGTTCTAATGACAACAGAATGTTGCAGGAGGAATATCTAGTTGAGAAGTAATGAGGGTAACGTTCAAGTAACAACATAGAAAACTTACTTCGACATCATGCAGTAAAACTGTACCGTCTTCAAGTCCCAAGACAACAACCTTGCCATTAGGACACCGGCATGATGATGATATACATTTACCTGGAGCAGATTAGAATGAGTAAGAGAAGCCAGTATTGACGACACACGTTGAAATGTGCAAAGAAAGCGAATTCATTATAGACGCGCGCACGAGAGAGAGAGAGAGAGAGAGAGAGAGAGAGAGAGAGAGAGAGAGAGAGAGAGAGAGAGAGAGAGAATATTTTGTTCCGAAGAAAATTAACAGAAGAAGAGGAAAGATAGAGGACAGACATTAACCAACAAATGTTAATCAAAATTTATGAAGTGAGGCAAAACATCACAACTATACGAAATAACTGAGAGGGATATTAGTCACTCGATATGGGATTTCTTTGGGCAAGTAGGTCATCTAAAGCAAGGGAATCTATATCTTGTTGGCAGCCTCCAATCCAATATCATCAAAAAACAAATCTTGTTGTTCAATTATGGAATCTCAAGGTGAAGTGGATGCACGAAAGCTTACTTCAGGTGAGGATTACAAGTGCAATAGTATTTACAACTTAGGATCTTAAAGAAACCATTCAAGTATTAGCTCAAGTACTATAGTGCACTCAAAAAATTCTCCATATCCAGAAGACAATACAATGAGCAAAGCATTGAGAGAAAAGATCTCCTCTCTAAATTTTTCCAGTGAAAATAGACATCAAGAACTACCAAGGCGAGGCATCTAATTTAAGTTCTTACGAATTTGAATTACCACAAGATGAAGTCATATAAGAACCCAACATACTTGGATGCAGCTCCCCTGACCCTCCTAGTGTCTTTGCTTTCTCCAATTTCTCCCTCCATCCCTCTTGACTAGATAGTCACACAAATACGCAGCATAGCTCAAGATATATCTATTCAAAAGTTAAAACTCCCACCAGCAAACTTGACTAATCAAAATGATGTGACGAAATGGCCCCCCAGTAATGACAAGAAGATAAATAAAACTTCAAGCAATACAAAATGTGAGAAACTTTCCACCTATGGTCTATATCTCAGTATCCAATAAATCCATCGAACGCAATTTGAACTAGATTGGCAATTACAGTTGGTTCCTATGGCGAAAAAGGAAGCGTAGCACATTTAGGAAAAGCTAAAGTAGTAGAAGGAGATAAGGCCAATGACTCAAAGGGCAAGCACATCAAGCCATCGTTGAAGAAATGAACACACTGAATAAAGAAAAAAGAGAACTTTCTCGAATCGAAGCCATACCCAGGAGAGATTGTTCACAGCCTCTTGCCAACTGAAGCGATGAAGCACCCACCTTCGAGTCCTCCGCGACCGTTGTCAGCAAATCCTTTTCCTGATACCACTCTCCCATCTTCACCCGCCAATATGAAATCGAGCAAAAACCTCACAAAACCGAATCCACCCACCCAACAATGCCAAAACGGGAGCCGAACCTAAGAAGCCCAGGGTTAATCGCACTGAAGCTGAAACAGAAGCACACGCCGCGACCCCGCCGAGTAGCCTGAAAACAACAGCCACCAGCTGTGGTGGAACAAATCGCAAGGAGCAAGGAGAGAGAGCTCAAAAACAACGTAGGAAAGCTGAAGAGCGAGACGAAGAAGGGAAGAGCGGGAGTGACGTCCACTAAAGTCTGAGAATTCGCGGAGAAAGTTGCGGGAAGAGGAACAGGCGGGAGTCAAAACAAGGAAGGAAGAGAGAGATGGGAATTGGACTGTAAAGGGCCGTCGCAGAATCAACTAGGCCGGGCCGCAATTTATAGCCTTGTCGAATAACGCCCCAAAGGGGCCCTTTCTGGCCCAATGAGACATCACATTGATGCGAATGTGGGGGATTAGCTATTGAAACGCAATTTTGGAAAAAGCAACGTGATCATCCTCATTTACTTTTGGATAAAAAAAAATGCTGATGAATTATTCAAGTTGGCATCTCACAAGAGATGACAAACATTCGTGCATGCTTAAATGTTGAGACAATGAGCCAAGCTCGAACTCGATCATGCCATTTGCCATCATCACCGGAGCTCCTAACACTCGGCCAAATACAAATACTCGACCAAGCCCCAGTTGGTGAGCTTTATGCAAATCTCCTGTTATAAGGTACACAATCATACAGTAGAAAGAAGCAATAAGAAGATCCAATGTCTTCTTTTTCTCTTTTAATTGGAACTAGATAATTTGCCTTGTTACACTAATTCTAGTCAACAACTGCTTTTTCAGTATTTAGAAAATATGACAAAGCTACTTTTCGTTAATAATTTATTATGATCTTTGAGATCATGATTATACACTATTGAGGAGGAAAAAGAATTACCCTAAACTAGCTGCCTTTTTCTTTTTGACCTTTTGGTAGTTATTTTGAAGGCAAAATGTACATTTGCACCATTAGACGTCAAGCAGAGTAGCAGATGATGTGAACCAGATTCTAGTGTGATGAAGTAAGAACTTCCTCAACTCCGGTAAGAGGGACCATGAACTATCCATAAGTATGATACCAAACGGGTCAAATTAAACAATTTGCCCACCCGATTACCAATCAGAAGTTCAGTCGCGTTTTGCAGCTCCTGAAGCAGTCCCTTGGCCAGGCTGCACTACTCTCTGTAAGGCCTCGAACCAATTTTGAACAGAACAATTTGCGAAATCCTCGCGTCTTGTAAAAAAGTTCAACTCAGCTTCAATTAAGGATGAGGCTTCAATTACCGGCTGCCTCATCGCACCAAACGACCCTTTCAAGTGCAACAACAGCAAAAAAGGACTCGAAATCTTTAGTGAGAGACCCTCAACAAATGCCTGCCAGAAGCAGCGATAAACCACAATTTCCCCTCAAACTTCTCGAACAAAGCATGACGTTTTGCTTCAAACTGCGGCATTCCTCCGACCTAAGGTACTCGAGACTGCCCTTCAAGATATCATGCATCACCTGATCCGTGATCTCCGAGCCGCATATGGACAGGGACCTGAGATTACTCCAAGTGACACTCCTACTAAATGGGACGCTACACAGCCTTAAATGCAGGTTCACCAACGGAGAGCATCCATAAAGGAGCAGCGGTACGGAGGAATGGCTGGCCATCTCGCGCAAACCCTTAGCCATATTGACAAAGAGGTCCTCCACACGGCGGTCAACAGCAAAGCGAAGCCACAGACTGAGCTCAGGCGCGCAATAGTAGAGAAAATCAATATTGATGCAAAACTTCCTCACCTTAGGCGACGCGTAGATGGTCAAGACGCTGTCCACGGACGGGGCGTCCTTCCAGGGGAAGGAGATGACGAGGTTCGGGGCAGCAGTCCATCTAGACCTCCACCTGTGATCAGCATGGTCACCTAGAGTTTCGCACCGAGGACAGGAGGAGGACGGTGATGGGGTCTGTTATGGGCCTGATGGCTTCTTCGCAATGATGGGTTGATGGTCGAGCCTACAGTTTCAGATTTTTGCTCGACCGAATTTGGGCTTCCATAGAGCTACACGTGTTGCTCCCTGGAGAGACGACCGTTTTCCTGCGCCTTACCTCGAATCACGAGTTCGAATATACGTACGGATTTTTTGCGTCCCCTAATGCTCTGTGGAGCTGATCAGTGGACGAAATTTTAGAAATCTCCCTTTATATTCACTCAAACAATCGGGTCTGGATAAGCTCAAGTGGGCTTCCACGATTGGGCTTGAGCTTGAGAAAGAAATTGTTTACTTGAGCCCTGGCCCAGTTAAGTTTACGCGTGTCTACCCAGGAATTTTTTTTTCCTGTAAGTAACTTCTCTAATATAATTCTTCAGCAAAAACCATATTCATGATCAAGCATGGCACCTCATGAGCTTAAAATTAACTGACAATTGCTTTCATCGCATCTTAAATTACATCGGCCCGAATGCGAGAAATGATAGCCCTAGAAATTCATGAGGTTCGCTAGCCTAGATAGGCTTGTTCTTTTATTTTCAAATTGGCTGACAAGTATGTAGTCGGAGAAGACTTTCCTCGCCTCACCACCATGCCAAATGCAAGACTACTTGGATGCACATCGTGCGTCTCTATCTAAGGGCCCGTTTGGTTCGGCTTTGGGGAAATGCTCTTGGCCAAATGCAAATATCTTTAGGTTAAAGGGGTTTTCGGGAATGCTCGGGTGTTTGGCAAATTACGCATTGGAAGTGACTTGTGCAAAAATACCGTTTGGCAAAACTTATTATAAATGGGCTTTTGCTTTTAACTTTTTCTTTTTAAATCTTAAAATCAAATCCGGCAACCGGTGGTGGCCGTCCGGTGGCTAGATTTGGCCTCCAAACCATAGACGCACGCCGTCGTCTACGGTCGCAGAGGCCAGATCTGGCCGCCAGACGGCCAGATTTGGCCTCTAGATGGCCTGATTCGTGCGAGCCGAAGGAGTCGGAGGGAGATGGATTTGCCACATAAGAGGAAGGCATCGACGGTGGAGGCAGAGGCGGCAGCAGGGTCGGTGGAGAACTCGAAGTCGGGGGTGTCCTAGAACGGCGGGGCGGGAGGGCCGTCGAGCTGGTCGAAGGGGGGGTTGAAGGCCATATCTCGCCGTCGGAAAACCAGATCTTGCCGTCGGACGGCCAGATCTGGCCTCCAGACCGCTAGATCTGGCCTCCGACGGCTAGATCTAGCGGCTTGAGTCCTGGTTCTCACGAGCCAAAGGAGTTGACCGATGCTGCTCGCGCTCGTCGAAGAGGATGGATCTGTCGCAGAAGAGGAAGGCGTCGACGGCGAAGGCGAAGGCGGCGTCGATGACGGAGGCGGAGGCGATGTTGACAACGAAGGCAGCAGCGGAGGACTCGAAGAAGTCGTGGGAGAATGACGCGTGAACAGTGAACTTGCATTAGGAGAATGCTGAATGCTCAAAGTTGCCCTACCCCAGCATTGGGCTTTGAGCATGTGGAATGCCCGCATTTCGCAAATGGGCATTCAAAAGCCCTTGCCAAACACCCATTAAATGGTGACTCCATGATTCTACTGTTCAAAGGTTGTTGAGTTTATGGCTCAAGTTCTAGCCAAATCGAATTTGTATTGGAGTCCGGAGATTAAAATAAGTGAGAGACATTTTAGGAGGCGTTGCGGCGAGGCAATGTGCAGAGGACTGGGCGCTCAGGCCGTACCACCTACCGGCCATATGATAGTCATTGGGTATTGGCTGAGCTCCCGGATAGTCCCTTTAGATGCCTAAATAACTTGTGTAGTCACTATCCAACATTTTGTTTGTTGCGTGAAATGAAAAATGCTAATCGAATATGTTCTCCATTGCCGAACTTGCAAATTTGATCTTCATGAAGATTAAATTTTCTTAATTTGGGTGATATAGGTTGATTTGTCCTCTCAATTGAAAAAATTTAGGGTGTTCATAACATTTTGAAAGGGGAAATCAAATTGAACCAAATTGAAAAGTGGTACCAATTTGGCTTTACAAGATGCCATGGAAAGAGGTCCATAGCATAAAGGAAGATTCGACTGGGCAAACATCTGAACACTTTTTGTGCAAGAAAAAATCGACAAGCGTTGGTAAATATCAAAATCGATTGACAACAAAATGTTGTTTGATAACCTTTTTTTTGGTCTGTTTGTTTGATAACTTATTCAATTGGTAAAGTTTTGGTAAGTTACCCAAACCTTTAAGAAAATACCAACAGTTATCAATTTTTTTTTATATATTACTATTGCCATTCGAATTTTCAAGACAGTTAAAATTACAAGATCGAGATTCAAGATCCTTGATCATGATAAGACTCGTTTCTTCACTCAAAAGAATTCGATCAGTATGATTAGTACCTTAATTGCATACAGGGGTTAAGTCAACATCGGCGTGTAGAAATAGACTTTAAATTTCGAGTTTCCATAAATTTGGCCGAAGATGGCTTTTTTGGTCAAACCAAAGGAATGACCTTTGACCAGAAAAAAAATTATTTTTTCACTCGTTTTAATCTTTTTTAGACATCCGATTTAGGAAAACCGCAAAATTTAAGTACCTCGAATCCAATTAAAGAAATTCCAAATTCAAGAATCAATAGGCCATTTAGAATATCATATTTATTACCATAGGATTTGAGCTTATACTTCTAAAGATCGCAATCATACAAAATCCCCTTGGGAGAATAAAATTTATTCTTTTTTCCATCTTTTTTTTTTTTCAAACAGAACCTATTATATATAAGGACCAAACCGATTACAAGCAGCAGCTATCGCATCAGCGTAAATAAGATCTAAAAGAGGGGGAGGGGGAAAAACAGCCTAGTTACTTCGCTTGGAATTAACCCTATGGGCCTTCGCAGCCCAGTCAGCAGCAACATTTGCCTCATGACGACAAAAGGCTAGGGAAATGTTGGGAAAAAACGAAAGCAGAAAGGCAGCTTCGGAGAAGAGGCTTCGTTCTTGCCATGGTGGCGAGCGCTGACCCTTCAGTGTCTCGATGAGGGTCTGGCAATCCGATTCAAGAGTCAACGCAGCATGAGAGAGGTCTTGATCAATCAAATGACGGAGAGCAAGCAAGCAAGCATGGATCTCCGCCTGTAGAGCCGAGAAGGCAGCAAAGCTATCTGAGAAGCCACCGGTAAGTTGTCCCTGCGAATCACGACACACACAAGCCATAGTCCCTTCCTTGCTTCCCAGTTGATAAGATCCATCGATATTGACCTTTAAAACCCCCGGATCTGGGGGTCTCTATATAGATTAGTGATGCTGAACCAAAGCAGCTTTGCAGGTGGAAGAATGAGCAACAATAGAATCCACACGAGATTGAAGCATTGCTTCTTCAGCCACACGATGCGGATCAGGATGTTTTCGTCCAAAAATAAATGCATTTCGAGCCTTCCAGATGTGCCAAAGGACTGTGGTGATCACTGGCAGACCAGGTAAGGGTTTCTGATCACCGGCATGCTCTATGATCCAAGTTGTGATATTCCTTATATGCTGAGTTTGAATGGGGAGGTTGATCTGAGGATTACTCCAAACACGCAAAACCCAGGGACATAACAAGAATAAGTGTTCCAAGGTTTCCGGGGTGTCTTGATCACAAATAGGGCATTTTGGATTGTCAATGATATGTCTATGATGCAGATTAGCTTTTGTTGCTAAACTATTTTGACATAGTAACCACAAGAAGTGTCGTACCTTAGGAGTAGTGTGCATTTTCCATAATTTGTGCCATAGTAAAGATGAATGTTGATGTGAGGTTGAGGGCGCGCTATTGAGTTTAAGCTCTGCTGAATGATTGATATTGTGATATGCTGATTTAACTGTGTAGTCGCCATTAGAAGTAGCAGTCCAAATAAGTTTATCCATGGCAAATCTGGGTCGTATCGGAATAGATGCAATCTGGTGAACCACGTGGGAGTCAAAAAATCTGTGGAGTAGAGAGTACTTCCATGTGCTGGTAGAGTGATCAATAAGATCAGCCACTAAAGTGGGCTCTTCTCGTTGAGGAGGTCCTGTTAATCTGCCTATAGGTAGCCACCTATCTTCCCTGATTCTGATGGAACTTCCATCTCCTACTGACCAGCAAACATAGGGAAGAATCGCATCACGTCCACTCAAAAGGCTCTGCCAGCCCCAAGACGGGCGAGAGCCTTTTTCTGCCTCATCAAACCGTGAGGTTGGAAAATATAATCCTTTAAAAACTTTACCCCACAAGGAGGATGGCTGAAGAAGTAGTCGCCACGCTTGCTTACCCAGCATGGCTAAATTAAAACTGAGGAGATCCCGAAACTCTAAACCACCAGTTGCCTTTCTCTGTTTTAGTACCTCCCAATTTCGCCAATGTATGCCTGTTCGTTGTCTATCATTCTGCCACCAAAATTTCGCAATTCTTTGTTCAATAGAGGTACATAGAGAAATGGGTAGTCGAAATATGGACATGGCATCCTGTGGTATGGATTGGACTACAGCCTTCAACATAATCTCTTTCCCCGCCTTTGAGAAAAGGTTTTCCTTTCAACCTTCCAATCTGGTATTCACTCGAGCTAGTATCCAAGAGAACATATCCCTTTTCGACCTACCCCAATCAGATGGTATACCAAGATATTTCCCACATCTTTGCAGTATAGGAACTCTAATAGCATTAGCCATATTTTCCTGTAGAGAAGTAGGGCAAGATTTACTAAAAAATATACCAGATTTGTTGCGGTTCACCTCTTGGCCCATGGCAAAGCAATACTGATTCAGCAGATTTGATAAATTTTGACATTCCCGAACTGATCCTTCTACAAAGAAAATTGCATCGTCTGCGAAAAGAAGGTGTGAAAGAGTTGGGCACCATCTGTTGAGTTTAATACCTTTGAGTGTCTCCATATCGAGTGCATTATGAATAAGAGATGATAATAGATTGGATAGAAGGATAAAAAGGTATGGGGAGAGAGGATCTCCTTGGCGAAGGCCCCTGGTAGGATGAAATGGCCTAAGCTGATCGCCATTCATGTTGATACAGGGGTTGGGTCCCTGTATGATGATGGGTCCCTACCAAGACCTCAGGATTTTCCTGATGTGCAGGAGCTGTTACTTGCTTGTCTGAAGGAAGTACTGAGGTATTCTTTGGTGTAGCAGCAGTAACGAGTGGTGGGGGCAAGAGCATGAGTTGGGAAGGAGGCGTCTCAGGTCTACTATCTACTGACTCATCCGTGGAGTGTGGAGGGTTATAGAATGATTGCCAGTAAGGACTAGCTTGTTTAGTTTCTGCTTTCAGCCATTGACCATAAACCATAGAATCTCGTCCTTCGAATTTTGACTCATCATAAGGGATCTCTCTACACGACATAGCATAATGACCCAGCCTTCCACAGGAGTAACAAAAATGAGAAAGTCGCTCGTATCGAAAGTCAAGCCAAAAGAGTTTGCCCTCAATGCGAATTAGTTTACCTGTCCTTAAGGGATCCTGTATTGTCAGAACAACCTTTGCCCTAGCAGTCCTAGAGATCATGCCCTCTTTAGTATCAACTCTCACTTCAATTACCTGCCCAAGATCTTGCACAGCCTTAATAATAGTCTGTTCAGTAGTCCATTCCAAAGGCAATCCCAATATTTGTACCCAAAAAGCACATCTGGAGAAATCATAACAATGCAAGGGAGTTGTAGACTGCCATGACTTTACAATTACTAGATGACCCGAAAAGAGCCAAGGACCACCATCAAGAACACGCTGTTTATCTGCAAGAGAGTGGAATTTAGCTACGTATAGTCCCTCTTCACGTTGTGTGATATCAACTCGGTCAGTTCTCCACGCCTTCTTAATGGTACTCTGGAATGCCGGGAAATTTACGATAGGGTCTGACAAAATTTTGCACACCAAGATCAAGTTACATTCCACCAATTTTGCAGGTGATGGTTGTTCGTTCCAGCAATCTATATTCTTCTCTGTGGTAAGTCTCCCCAATCTTGAACAGAGAGCAGCAAGACGATCAGAGTCACTATATTCTTTAGAGTCCATGACACAAAGAGAACAGCATGTAAAGAAAGAGGGGCCAACTAAGAGGAGTCGCACAGTAAGGGACAATCAGGTAAAGTCGCAGAGATGTGAAGACCCCACATGAAAATTTAATCGCTGATCGAAGTCTCAGAAGATGACAAGGAAAACAGGGGAAGGTAACTGAACCGTGAAACAAACCAAGTAAGACAGAGGGAGAAGGCACGAAGGGAAGACTTCTTCGTCAAGTATAGACCACCATCACCTCTGGATACAATCGCAACTGTCACGAACACCGCTATTCGGAAGATAAATAGAAGAAGACCGCCCAAGTGGGACTGAGGAAGAAGGCACGAAGGGGAGACTTCTTCGTCAAGAACGGACCGCCATCACCTCTAGATGGAATCTCAGCTATCACGAACACCGCGATTCGGAAGAGAAGCAGAAAAAGACCACCCTGGATGAAGATTAAAGGAAGAAAATAGCGAGCGAAGAAGATTCGAAGTGAACTGAGGGGTTAGGGTTTTAATTTCCACGAGTGGCCATGGGTAAAGGAACTCCGCGATTCTTTGTTTTTGTTTTTTGCTTTTTGCTTTTTGCTTTTTTTTTTTTTTGCTTCTTTTTACGTTCAGCGGGGATGCGCCACAATTAAAAGAGGAGGGCGAAAAAGAAAAACAAGAGTAACACTTCTTCATGCCAACTCCTTCACCGTCGCCCCATCGTCATTGGACTTCATCCTCACCACCGCAAATCCATTGTTCTTGGATTTCATTCTCTTGAGGAGTTCGAGCAGTAGTCACGGTTGCCCATTCCGGCGATTGAAACCCACGCCATCACTTCGATGAGCCTCTCCATCACTCCCCTCCACGCCATCAGTCGCCATAGCCACTCGTCCTCACTGTTCCCGAGCCACCCTTTCCTACTCTATTGGTCCGTGCCTTCCCACCATGAAACCAAAGAGCCTAGATCTCGTCTGAAGACTCCCTCGTCGGTCATTGTTCTGTTTGTCGACAATCGTAAAGGTTTCAGTCGCCAGTTGCAAGTGCTCATCACAGCCTAGTTACACCACTAATAAACCGGGCCTTCCTACTGCCTTCAACAACGATCATCGATGAGAAGCCACTAAAAACCCAACAGTCCAGGGGTTAATTTTTAAGCTCTAGTATTCCTGTTGGTTTATCCGATTGCCACCATATTATTGTTCCCTACGTCTTGTGGATGCAATGGCCAGCACAGCGGTTAGATGATGGTCGGAGACGTGGCTCGGTAAAGAGCGAGAATGAGTGATGGTGGTATACGAGTACTTTTGAGCGTAAGGTTTTAAACGTTTCTGGTTCAATGAAGCTTTAGATATTGATCCGTAGGCATGAAAATTCATTACAGAAGTCATTAAAGATGGGAGATTTGGGAATGGGGAGCCAGGTGTCAAAGTCGAGGGTTTCTCCATATATATTATCTAGGACGAATGAATGATGTTGACGTGTCCGATGGGGTGGTGGTGAGGGCCCCACACGGGGACAAGGTGACGATCCCATCCTCTCTTTTGCTAATTGCTAATTGTTGCAGTGGGGATTGGGCCCCACTTTATCTACTTTTCACCTACTTTTTTCTTTTTCCTTCAATCTTGTCGTATTTCTTTTTAAAAACGTGCGAGGGTGCGATTGAGTTGAGTTTGCAGGGGCGCACGTACTCATCACTAACTTTAATAGAAAATTATAGGCTCCTATTTGGGTTCACTTACCAGCATTTATCGGATTGTTTCGATATTATAGATCGTGCCAATGAGTTAGCCTCATTTATTTGTTAAAGTTACTAGCTGTTATAGGATATTACTACTCTTAATTTCGCTAATTTATCAACTTTTGAAGGGGTAAATCACAATAACTAATATTATTTGAGCATATCGCATGTTGATAAGAGATCATATTGAAAAGATTTACCAAACCGACCTTGAAGATAACAATATCTCAATTATTTGATAGGCAAGAGGTAGAAAAATGTGAAAAAAAAGAAGAGAAAAGAAATTTAAACCCTTTATTGTTTCTTGGAAATGTACATGAAGTCGCATTTCTGCAAACATTCCGTGCCTACACTTTCAGTCATTGCAAGCCTACTCCTTCATGCACTATAAAAGGGAGTACACCCCAGTGATAACAAACACTACAAGTTGTCATTTTTTCCTTTGCTGCAGTATTTTTGCAACCAAACACTCCCATATTCAGACACTTAGTTCAGAAGAAAAGAAAAATGCAAAAGAGAGCTCCGGCTTCCTCTTCTTGAAGTATGCCAAGTTAACCCAAGAGGCCCTGCTTCTCTCCAATCAATTACTAACTTTTTGCTTAATTGCTTGATGATCGTGGTTTTAGCTTTACTCGAGGGAAGTATTCAATGAAGAGTTCTTGTGTTCAGCATTCTTTAGATGAGAAATATGACAGAAGCCTGCATTGTAAGCATTAGATTGATTGGCTTTTGAATCATGAGTCATGACTGTTCTAAATTGCTTTTGTTCGGTTTTTTGTTTGTGGGTTGGTGCTGCGGCTTCAATGTCAAGTATTAAAGACCTTAAATGTTGTGGTCGCCTTGTTTGAATTGAACTCCATTATAATCTTTTACCTAGCAAGTGAGCTACAATCATTATCGGGTTACTTTGCTCTCCTGTTTGCTTGATTATCCTATCTTGCTTGTATTTTTGTGATGAACTTTAGGCAGTCAAGAATGAAACCTGTCCTAGAGGAAACTCGAGCTGAGGAGCTGTCTTATGGAGGAGGATGTCTGGAGAGTGGTAAGATGAGTCTAGTAGCTTGGACATAAATTACAGTGTTTATCGTATTTCAATTGCTAATCTCTTCGATTAGAAGTCGCTTAACGCATTTCCAACCTTCTAGTAAGTTTTTGAAATCTACATTAGAAATTGTTGCGAGATGTACAGAGAATATGATTTAGTGAAGGGATATTATCTGCAATCCTCCCGTAATTTATTCCTTAGGTGCCTACGAATGCTTCAACGGTCCAGGCTACTGAGAAAATATAACCACTTTTATCAATTTGACCAAGTGTACACTACTGAATTTTGAGATAATGTATGCAACTAACTACATAAAATTGAAATTCTCATTCAACTGATCCGCTAAGATTGACGTGTGGCATTAACATTAGGATTGCCAAGTAGGCTTGACGCAAAAGTCATACATTAACATAAAGTCTTTGAACGAACAGAGCAACATACACAATAGAACACACAACAGAATTTTTGTTTAATATGGGGCAAAACATTTTTTTGTGTACCCTTACCAAAAAAAAAAAAACAATTTTTTGTGTACACAAAAATTTGGTAAGTCCTATAGATTTAGAGAATTGCGGAAACCTAATATCATGCGTATTAAGACACTACATAAGCAACTGTTTCAATTGATATGAATTCTTTAAATCAACCTTCGAGAAGCCCATCCAGGAGGCGATCTTTCTTGAATTCATTGCCACAATCACAAGCACACTGACAGGTAACAAATTACAATTGACACCCACATGTGCACCCCCATGCACACACAGAGTAGTAAAGGTCCAGACATATAGCTCTAAGACAACAATTGCTAATAAAATAAGCAAACTCTCATCCAAATTGTCTTGAATTTTCCCAACTAGGAACAGTCCAGTCACGTGAGGTAACGGCTGACCATCACCAACCACCAAACAGGGTCGATTTCATTTCAAATTGTTGTTATACTTGCTGTATCATATCCAAAATCAACAAGCATGCAATAGAGGAAAAATAAAAAATAAAAAATAAAAACCCACATCCTAGAAGGACCCATTTCAAGAACAATTCACTATCAAGACGATCAAAATAGGTACTCAAATTTGGTGAAAGAAAAAAAGGAAAAATAAAGAATCCTAAGAAACCGACAACAAAAAAAGGAAAAAGACTAAATTTCGAACTTCAAATCAATAAAGAAAATGCCAATTGGGTTGTCACAGACCAATAGAAACTGCACAAAGAGCTTGCTTTGCCTCATCTCCTCCTCGTGGAAAGATGATCTTGACGAGGGCGAGGCGTGGGCAGAAACGACAATCCAATCTCCTTCACCGCGGATGCGGAAGTGAAATCAAGGAAGAAAGAAGGGTCAATGAAGGTGAGTGGAGAGGGGGGTTTTAGAATGGCGGTCGTTTTCTATGAGGACATTTCAAAGACGGGGCTAAAATTGAGATTTTCATTTTTATCTATCCCCCGTTTGGTGAGTAATTACTAGCGAACAAGCCACCGGTAGTCGGTAGCGGCTTGTACTTCCATCTACATTACGTTGTTTTTGACAAAGAAGAAAAGGGAGGAAGAAACAAAAAGATAAACATGACAAAATAATTTTCGGCGAAAAACAAAACATAGATAATACATAATTAAATCAATTAATGGCGAGTTGGTGTTCCAGTCAGAAACCGCCACGCGCGCGGGCATTTCGGGATTGCGTTCACGCGCATGGGAAGGGAGGGGCCCATGGAGGTGGAAGGAAACCAAAGGCGGGGCAACAATTTTGTCATAATTGCTCATGCTTTACAAGTAGCCTCGGAACTTTGATTCAATTTTGCAATACTGCTTCCGAACTTTGATTCAATATTCATTATTGTAAAATTTTAAATATTTTCAAGTGGCTTAAGAACTACATTCGACATTTACTAATTGATCATATTAAACTAAAGTTTTGGATCATATTTCATAAATTAAAAATATAGAGATGGTATTTTATGTTAGATTAAAGTTTATGGATTATATATGCTATTATCCTATAAAACTCTATCCAACTTCATAAACAAACTTCTCATCAAAGCATTGTCCCGTGGATCAACGTGCTATCGATTTTTTCCCATGGTAAAGGATGCATTGCACTCTTAATTAGTAAATAAAAACGAATTAATGGATATTAAAGAAGAGCGTTGAATGATGAGCATAGTGAGAAGTAACAGCAATGTGACGTAAGATTAGGATGTGAGAGTTGAAAAATGTAACTGAAGCAAAAAAGTTAAATTAGTCATTAAAATACAATTATACTGAGCTTCAACTGGTATGATTCCTCAACCTGCTTATAATTTCCCACATCAGCTTTTACATACATAGCTTCCTTTAGAAACCTCAATACTTATATGCTTGACTATTGCTTAAAAAGACCTGCTAACTGTTGTAGCCTTTGCCTGCGAAGCAATTTCCGTTAAGAATATTATTTAGGCTTTTCATGTTGTTTTAAACAGAATGGATCACAAATAGACACAAATTTTCAATGAAATGTTTTGGATATTATTGTTTCCTTGAATCTTGGAAAATGTGGTCAATAGCAATTTCAGTTTGCATGTAGGAGGAGGACAACAAAGATACCCGCAATGTGATAATTGAATGCGACTAATACATGACGAATGATTCTTGCAATGTAACTCTTCGTTATGTCTCTTTGCCGGATTGTGTGGAGAAAAGTTGGAGCCTGCAGAATCTCACTGGGCCGACTGTTGTCAGTGGTGAATATATTCCATTTGGTTTGTTGGTAGTATATTATCCACATCAACTCTGGTAGAATTTCCATTTCTATTGCCTTGCCAATGATAATCATATGCCATTAATCCACCATTCTGTTCAGCAAAGTGCAATACCCGTGAATACATTATTATTATTATTTTCTTTTTGTTAATCACTGAAAGGACAGTGCATCTAGAGGTAGCTGCTAATTGACTTTGCTTCTGTAAGTGACGTGTAGACATAGTGACTGAAATTGATGTCCAACTTTAAAGAAGACCTCGAAGTATGAGTTATTTTGCATCCTGCTATAGATTTTTATTTTATTTTACTTTTAAGATGGCACATTCCTGGTTTTCTGCTGGGGGAAACAGTCTAGCATTTTCCTTCTGATTAGAATGGCCATTCTCATCGACTAACTAAACTGTTTGTCTGAGACAGGTTGCCTTCTCCAGCTGCCCTGAGGGAAGAAGGCTTGTGCCCTTTGACACCTGAAGAAGCGGTGCTTCTGCTAGCCGCTCTTGGTTTTAAAAGAAAAACATTCGTATGCGTTGCTGGAGCATATATACATTGGCCTCGTTTGAACATGTTTAGTTCGCCTCACCGCTTTCCTCACCCTCTGTTCAAACACGCGCCATTCTATTGTGTTGTTCTTCGTAAAGATATTCGCGAGTCTTCTCTTGTTCGGCCTTATTGTCGGCATCTTTCCTTCACCGTAATATATTCGGTAACAAGAGACCGAGGATAATAGCCGTCTCCGTGAGTCCGTCATGGCAAAGGCATCCATTGGGCTGTAGACTATGGCAACGAACGATTAGACTAACAATAGTTGCGACAGAGCTTAGTTCATAATCATTGCATGCTTCTCAAATCGTCACATGAAAATGAAAAAAAGAGAAAAGAACATACAGAGAAGGCTAATGAAATCAAGTTAGAGGCGACTACTTCACGGACTATATACCTGAGAAGAAAGTCAAAAGATAACTTTTTTACTTAAGAACACCAAAACAAAAAGATAAGTAAACCATTTTGTAAATTCCAGATTTTTTTAATATTCGCATTATTTGAATATTGCTTTCTTTGAAATTATCGCTTTCTTTGAAATTATCTCTTAATTTTACTTTAGTTTTTTAAATTGATTCGGGAAGGCCCGAACCGCACAAACGGGTCGGGACCCGGTCCTCTCTTTCGGGCAAGTGTGGTTTTTTCTCTTTTTAAGTTTTTCGCCAGATGCGAGCTGACATAATTTACAGCAGCTAGAAGCTGGAACTCTCTCTCTCTCTCTCTCTCTCTCTCTCTCCCTTTCTGGTTTCTTCGACCAACAACTCGATATCTCGATTGCCTAGTTTATCGAAAATAAAAAGGTTCGATATTTCCGACGAATTTCTCTTTTTCTTAAATGGGTTCTTGCGTTCAGTCCTTATGTTTAAGTTTCTTGTCATGTGCAAGAATTGCAATCAAAATCTCACTTTTTACGTCCAATCAGTGATGTGATTTTTGTGGTATAAAAGATAACTCTTTATCTTTCTTTTGTTGTCTTCGTTGGCTAAAGGCCCTAGCTCCATTATTGGGGCGTCAGCAGATTTCATCGGAGCAGAATCCAAAGGTTGATTGTACAAAAGTCATAAACTAAATCTAAAATGCTTTGAATTAAAGTAATCAGCACAGATAAAAAGATAGATTTAATATGTCCACTAGGCCGGTAAAAGATTTTGCAGGCCTCTAAGTATGCGTTTAGAGAGCATTTGACCAAAGTTCTTTGCGTTGATTTTAGGGCAAAGAGTTTTCACTAAATGCAAATAATATTTGGTAAACATTATTTGCATCAAAGAATTTGCTTTTTTTTTTAAATAAAAAATTATAATAATGACCCTCCTCAATAACTCAAGCGAAGCTAGAAATTTCAGGTACAAGTGTTGCTTAGATTGTGTGACCCCAAATGAGCCAAATCAAAGGGCCTTTAATGTCGTGCAAACAGTTGATGGATTACCAAGGTCGTGTGACCCTAGGTGCGAGCTGCCGCGATTGTACAACCCCATGCAAGGTGACGCTGAAGTCGTTTGACCTCAGGTAAGCCAGATTTTGGACTCCATCGTCACACATGCCAGGCGTCAAATAGCGCAACCCCAAATGAAATGACCCTGGCGTCCGCTTAGCTCCTCCAAGCCACCTTTGCGAATCCCAGATTTGTAGGGTAGAGACAACGAACGGTGTAAAATGAAGAGGTATATGTATTCCAACTTTACGTGGAATTTTTGTGGCACCTTAGATTAACATAATGCAATTGAGGAGTTTGGTATGTATCTTTTTATACAGTAATTAGGTCTGACATTCATTCGTACTAGTAATGAAATGTTGTTTATGGATGTTTGTTTATTTATAAGAATAAGTCCACAGGACAGTCGTTGTTCACGGTGTGAATTTTCATTGTGCAGTTGCACTGGCAATGCTTGGATGCAATCAAAGGAGACTTCTTTATAGGAACTAGTAAGATAAACAGTGTATCAAATTTTTACTTCGTTTTAGACGTATCTCAATCAACATTTCAATTATGAGTTGTTTTTCTACATGTCATGAAGTGATCGCATGAACTTATTGACCAACAAATCCGTTTGTTTTTCTGCATGTCATGAAGTGATCGAATGAACTTATTGACCAACAAATCCGTTGCTAACTAATTGATTTATGCTGACTGTTTGACAGCAATCATTTAGCACAAGCTTTGCACAATTTCCTTTTCTTTTATAAGAAAATATTCATTTTATTGCTCAACCAATGGAAAGAAAAACATGGGCGACTACATTTGCGTACAAGTCCATTACAGCATAATGTCCCACATATACAGCCAATGTCGATGTGTAAAACCTTCCTAAGAAAGATCGGCCTGTTATTCCTAGAGTAAATTTTATTTGTTGTACGACGGCTCTTCAACTTGGGACTGTATGATCACTAAGGCTGACTTTCGTCCTTGCTTGACAGCCCCTCCAGGCTAATTTCCTCACTAATACCTTCAAATTGTTCCCCTTGATGTTCTGCAAGGCCCAAGTAAATTCACCTCTCGAGTCACTTGCTGTTAAAAATTTTTTGGATTGTGTGAGTGCGGAAGCATGATTTTGGTATTAATTATAGTTTTTTTATTAATGATATGTGTAAGTGTATAATATATTTTGTAGAGAATGGACAAGGAACAAGATAGGATAATTCAAGAATAAAAAACATATATATGGAGAAAAAAATAGTTTCATTAATTGATGAAGGTACGGTGGAGGATTCACTCTCACACACAAGGTGGAGGGTTATCTCCTCACACTCTCAAATGATCAATTACAGGCCTATTTATAAACATGAGTTCACCGCCACATTTACCGACTTTGAGTACAAGAATAATATAAAATTCAGCTTGCTTCTTCATCTCCTACTGGTTGCGGCTCTTTTCTTCTAGTCAAAGTCCAAGTTGGACTTTGCTTTTCTTTTCTTCTTTCCTCCAAGCTTCTCGTTCCTTCTTCCTTCTTCTCCAATTTTCTATTCTTGCTGCCCACGTACTCTAGACCATTCTTTCTTCATGGTAAAGAGTCAATAATTGTGGGCTTTCCTTTACGTTCAAGTTAGCAAGTTGAAGCTTGCTTTTCTGCTTCTTGAAGCTCATATAATTTTTTATTCAGAGCAAAAGCTCATATAATTTTTTATAATATGATCTAGTAGGTCGGGTAGCTTCTGCTATTTTTTTTTTCCATTTGGATTTCATTACGAAGATGTATCACGTCAGGATCTCTTGCTCAAACCGAATCACGCCAACCACGTAGATTTTCCTAGCTTGTTCTAGGTTTTTCTTTGATGCTTCTTCACAGAGTCTTCAAGTTCAACTTGGACTCTTCATTTTTCCTTGCATGGATGTCCAACTCATTCCTTCTCCATTAAGTTAGTAGCTTCTAGATTTTGTTGAAAATGGATCACCAATTTCCAACATAGATCTCGTACATGAGATTAGCTGTAAAACTTGTTCCCAAAATCTGCTTTGAGAATACACTAAGGGAATAAGTGCATTCAACATTCTTCATGTTGTCTAAATAGCACACAGGTGCTATCAATGTCACAGCAAGTTTTTATATTGTCCGTAAGTGCGCAACCAATTATGAATCACCAGCCAAGTTATAAAGCCATATTTTCGCACATTAGGCTTAAACCATACAAGCCTAAGCCAAATCTATTATTCCCACGTTTCCTCACTAGCTTCCAAGCCTCCTTTACAAAGGAAGAGCCCCTAGATGATCCAGTAAATACTACTTTGTCTAAAGAGCCGGAGTTTGGAGAAATCAAGTCACACAAAGCCATTTGAGTTTCAAGCAGATCATCAGACCTTGCTGGAGGCCATCTCCATCCATTTGCCTCGATAACATTTGCAACTGTGGCTATATCAACTAAGCTAAAATATAAAGCGTATGTAAACTTTTGCATGGACGTGGTATGAAAGGGGAAAATGAAAATGCTTAGGATTGTTCATCAGAGCTTTATATAGAACTGCTGTTGCTAAACACTGTGATTTCAAATGTGTCTGAAGAACTTAGCTCAACAAGGTGTTTGATAAGTTGTTTTTAAGAAGGAAGAATAAAATAGGTTGCTCAACTTCTTTTGATGGAATGAATTGGTTTTGCGTCCCCTTTGCTTCATATTTTTCTCATGTCTCTAAGTTTGACAATGCTGCTGTTGACGTTAGTGAACAGAGGGTAGCAGTGGAGCTTGCAAACATTCACTCTACCCACCTCACAGGGTATGAATGCACTTCCCCCATGATGCCGTTGAGAAAGGCTTTCTTCGTGGTATTGACTGGTTATGCGTTGCTGATGTTTTGGCGGAAGAACGATCCAACCTACCGCTGCCAACCTACAGCAGGCAAAGTCAGAGCCCAGTGAGTGTTGGGCCACAATGGCTTGGTAGTATGCCAAAATGTCAATGCTTCAATTTAGATCATAATTTTTGTAGCTTGATAGCAGTGGAACCTTTTTTTTTTTTTTTTCAAAAAATTGCTTTACTAAACTCTTGGACGACGGATCTATTTATCCTTGTGGTTTCCCCGACAGTATGACTTGTCTTAGTAAGATATTTGGCAGTTTGTCTCTCTTTACTGACAATTCAAGCTGGAAATCTCCAGAGTTTGGAAATCTCCAAGTGACACTCAAGAAAGGTGTTGGGCAGCTGGGAGAACTAACAATTCAAGCTGAAATAGGACTAAAAGTTTCCGTACAAGGCTTAAGTTGGCATCAAGTTATTGTGGGAGTACACAAATCCAGGAAGCAAAAATAGATGCGTTCTATGACAAGGAACATAGAGGAAAATGTAAGTCCTTTAGTCTTTTTATAGTGTATAAACCTGTCCTTTATGATTGACCGTAACATGGTTTTGGATGTCCACAGCCGTCAATTTTTAAATTGAGAGTCATTCCATACAGACCTTAACCTCTTGAACAAAAATTCTGATAAATAATAAATGTCGGGTGTCTTTGTTACTAACCATTGTTGACACTTTGATCACTTTTAGGAGACAATTTGCATATCGATCACAAGTTAGCTTCTACTCATTAATCTAATAGTGACCGAGACCTTATATGCATGTTCTCTTCATTTACTCCATACATGAAGCATCATCCACCTATATCTGACAATGAGGTCTGGAGGTTGGAGAAGATTGCCAAATATGGGAAAACTCACCAAAAACTGAGTGAAGCTGGAATACAAAAGGTGAAGGACTTTCTATTGCAGCTCTTCTTGGACTCCAAGAAACTACAAGAGGTAGGCACTTCGTTAATGATTCTCAATTAGGGATTGATTGACAACTAGGAATATAAGGCTTGTGTCATCACTCATCATAGAAATTGGAAAGAGCATAATACCGAAGAACTGGAATATCCTCTTAGATCATGCAAAGACTTGCAAAGCGAATTGGAAACTGTACTGTCCTGATGGCATGAGGAAGCATGGTGCTGAATTCAACACTAATTGTCAACTGATCGCCCTAATCAAAGACCTAATCAAAGACGATGCATGTTTTGGCTACTCATCGACTTTCTCCCAAGAGAAGGTAAGTAACTAAGGAGTTGCTACCGTGTTTTGTCCAGACAGTTCATGCTCTACACGTCATCATGCTAAATTCATATAATTTGTCCCATATCATCTATACAATCAGTAATTTGACCTTTACTCATAGTTGTGGCTTAATAGGTGTAGGATTGATAAAAGATATGGAAACTTGGAATAGGAGTTAGTATGACATCTAGATGCTTTGTTTTTCTTTTTGTTTTTTTTTAAATTATTTCCAGTACAAAGACTGTTCTTTGAGATGCGTGATGCTTAATTATTTGGGAAAAAGGCCAAATGCAAAGATAATAACGTGCACTTGCAGATGATTGAGGACAATCTGCTGAAGTTCTTTTCCAGCACCACAAACAACTTTTGGTACCCGCTTCATACCCTATCACCGAACAATCTAGTAGACTAAGATTATAAAAGCCAACCAAAAAAGCCAGAGTCCTATAGCATCATCAGAGCTTAAAAAATCAGCCATACCACTTCACCTAGAGAAAACTAATGGACTGCAGAACTAGTACTAGCACCATCGAGAAGACTCAAAAATTCGTCCTGAGGAGAAGAGTCAAGACCTAGATAAGCAAACAAAAACAGTTAAATAAAGAACAATGAAATGCCATTTTCCACTCTGTATTAACAGTACCACTTGCCATGGTCACTAACAAGGTTTGGCAGCAAATCAAACTTCCTCATGAAATATGTTAATGGCATCAGCCCACTGTTTATACATGACTGATAATGATGTTTGGATGACATTGTCCAAAGCCTGTTGAGCAACTTGAAGAAGTTCATTTTTTCTGCATATAGCAAGAGATTGATAATCTAGGGAGGCATTCGGCTGACAAAATGCCTCCCTAGATTCTCAAAAGTCCGTTTTGATTTCAATTTGAGAATCAAAACAGGTCAGAAAATGCATTTGGTAACACTCTAAAAGCAGCTGAGGAATAAAAAGGAAAACTATTCTCAGAATTAAAATCACAAACTCAAGATGACTTTTTAGTATTCTCATTCCAAATGCAAACCTAGAGATTTGGAATAACTAAGCTGGTTTTTGGAATGTGACGTAACCCAAGCATATTCTCACAATTTTCATCTTTAATGACATATATCATTTTCACTTAACAAACATTTTGTCAAAAAAAAAAAAAAATTGAAAACAGTTTCTGTGAAGACGGAAACTACAGGCCTTGAACAATCGGGAACAAATCCTCCTCCAGATTCCACTCCGTCATCCTCACCTACCAATCGGAGGAAATCGAGCAACAACCTCATAGGACTGAATCGGAAAACAATCGAATCGCCGCTGCTCATTAGGAGGTCACGGAAAGAAGGCCCGAAAGGGAGCCGAACCTGAGAAGTGAAAGTGGTCCGTCGGAACTTGAAGCTGAAACGGAAGTGCTCGCTGTTGGAACAGAGCTAGTACAAAGCTGTTACACTTGGTCTGATAGTCGGAGGAAGGGGGCAAGGGCAGATCTTTTTCTTTTGTTTTTGAAAATTGAAAATTGAAAATTGAAATATCATTTTCTTTTTCCCTTTCTTTTTACTTATTCTAAGGACGTGTTTCACATTGGAATATGAATCTTTTGATTTTATTTTTATTTTTTTGGCAAAGAATATTCTTAATTATTAGGTTAATTTTCACGGTCACAACCAAATGCGAAACAAAAAACTCTCATTTGACTCTATTCCCCTATCGATTTCATTTTATTTTTCCATTCCCTTTCTCTATTTTGTACCTTCAATTTTATCGTGTCAAATGGATCATGAGTTCTTTAGAACGCGTATGATTATTTACTGATTAGTTTTGAAAAGTACCAGATTTTGTTATAATCTCGGTTGTTCTGGTGCAAGAAAGTTTGTAATATTTGATACGATAAAGATTGTTCGAATCGATGGTTGGTAATCTGTCAAGAGTATCCAATGGTTTCTTCTTTGAAATTCGCTATAAAAATGATGGAATCGAGGTATTCCTTTTTACCTTGTCTCCTTTTTGCTGAGCAAATGAAGACTGATGAGACTAAACCATATGCTATGAACACGTCATCGTCTATCTTTCGTTCGTTTAGTTTTTGCGTTGCTTATACCTGATATCAACTTTTGTTAATTTCTCTACAAATTAGTTAGAAATAAAATCGCAAAAATTCTTAAAATGAACAAAAGAAAAGAAAAACTCCAAACAGAGCAGCTCAGCAACACGAAAAAGGAAAAAAAAAAAAAGGAAGACGAAAAATTAAAAGAAAAAAGCAGTGCATTGAACAAAATCGTAAAATTTCTTCACATAGTATTGGATTTTCTAACCATCTTTGGCCCTGTTTGGTTCAGCATTTGGAATGCTCTTTGGGGCTATAAAGGGGTTTGGCCAAATGCTGTGGTGTTTGGTTCAATTTTTTGGAGACTTTGGGGAGATGTAATTGCATCTCCAAGGGGTTTCAAAGGGCTTTGGGGGAATGGAGAGGTAGAGGTCTATTGGGAAGTTACATTTTGGAAATGCAACTTCTAGTACTGTTCATCTTGCCTGTGGAGAAGCCAATTGGAGGTCGACGACCGCCGGCCAAGGGGTCGCGCGTGCCGGCGATGTGCCAGCGATCGCCGGCCAAGGGTCACCCAACCTCGATGACCGTTACCAGACCACAGGCGACGCCTAGGTCGTGCGACCCAGGTGGCCGTCGCCCGACCCCGATGGCGCGCACCCTAGGCGACGGCTGCCTGAGGTCGCACGCATGCGACCATTGCCTGGGGTCGCGCAACCCCCAGCGGCCATCGCCTGGGTCGCGCGACCCCAAGCGACGGTCGCCGAGGTTGCGCAACCCCAGGCGACTAGATCTGGCCATCCAACCATTGGATTCAGCAGTCTAGTGGCCGGACTTCAAAAAAGAAAATAATTTTTTTTAATTTTTTTTTAATTTAATAAAATTCATTTACAAATGCAAATTTTACCAAATGATATGTGCATTTTGGAAAACCCCATTCACCCAAAGGTATTTGCATTTTGGTAAATGCATTCCTAAAAGCTGAACCAATTTGGCCTAATCTGTGTCCTCGCCGGTGTCTTGGCAGCGCAAGACTCTCGCTAAGACTTCATTGACGAGCAAACTGCCGTTCGTGCTGAAGTAGGGGTCGGCCCGATAACCTGGAACGGTCGCGGCTTACGTTCAGAAGTATGCGGACGAGCCTAGAGGTGACGGCGACCTCGAGCACTCCGGAGGCCCCTCCGGCAAGAACCTAGTCAAGGGCTATGGTGTCCTGAGCAGCAGAGACTCAGTGAAGATGTGGGTGGGAGAGAAGGACAAGTACGACTACTGCTCGAACTTGTGCGTGGGAGACGAGTGCCTGCATTACACTCAAGTCGCGTGGCGCAACGCGGTTCATCTAGGATGCGCTAGAGGGAAGTGCGATAACAGGCGGTGGACTACGATCCTCCCGGCGATTACGGACGGCGAGCGGCCGTATTGAACGGTCTATATAATTTATGAATAAACTCTTATGATTCATACGGTTCTACAAAACCACACCACTCCCTATTTGAGAGATACATATCGTAAGCCTGCTGTCACTAGATGACACTTCCTACCAAGAAGTTCCTACTTTTGCATCTCTCTCATTATCATGTAGAAAGTCACACAACAAAACACAAATCATCATAACTCAACAATCTCGGTACGCTTTCTCGGTTTCTTTTTCGACTGTTTGTTTCTAATCCCTCCATACGAATCCTCTTTCCCAGATCGGCTTTGTGGGAACTTTCGCTTGGCAAATACCATGCTCAATGCTCATCGTCATCATCGTCGCTGGTAGTATCTTCTGAGTCTGTTTCGCCAGTGCTAGAACCTAACGGATTCGGAGGTTAACAACTTGCCACTGCCGATTCTGCAGCTGCTACTGCTTCAGGGTATGAAGATTTGCGATCCCGAGCATCAAGTCCTGTTTCGTTAATTGCTCTACAAATTATCCAGAAATAAATTCGCAAAAGTTTCAAAATAAACCAAAAAAAAAGTCCTAAACCTATTGTAATTATGCCAATTCAGTTCTAAATTTTTTTTTAAGCCAATTTATAACTAAACCTTTTACAATTGTGCTAATTCAGTCCATTTGGTCAAAATTGGCAGGCTGACGCCGTGGACACTGGCCGGGGACAGCTAACCGGTGAGGCAATTTTTTAATATATATATTTTTTATTTTTTATCGAATTTTTTTTATTTTTTTAAAAGTTTTTAAAGTTTTTAATTTTTTTTCCCACATTTTCTTCCTCTGGCCAGCCAGCGCCGACCAGAGGCGAGGGTCGGTGAGCAGCCTTGCCGGTCACTGGCGAGGCTCGCCCCGCCGGCCACCAGGGAGGATCGTTGCCAAATATGGTGACCTCTCACACTTCTGGTTGTTGGCGACTTGAGCCAGGGCCTTATTGCCCCCTTCGAACTCGTCCACACCCTCTCCGGGGACACCCTCGAGATCTGGCAAGGGTCCTCGCTAGTGGCCGGCGAGGCCGCTGTCACTGCGCAACAATCCTCACTGGTGGCCGGCGAGGCCGCCGTTGCAAGATCTGGCGAGGCTTGGCCTCGCTCAGCCATGGTGAGGTCGAGCCTCGCCAAATCTAGTGACGGTGGCCTTGCCGTTGCTCGGGAAGGCTTGCCTTCACCAGTGGCCGGCGGGGGCAAGCCTCACCAGTGGTTGGCGAAGCTGACCTCGACGGCCCTTGCCTCTGGTCGGTGCCAGCCAGTCAGAGGAAGAAGAGGTGGGAAAAAAATTAAAAATTAATATATATATATATATATATTAAAAAATTGCCTTGCCGGCTAGTTGTCCCCGACTAGCTTCCACATCAGTGTCGGCCGGTCAATTTTGGCTGGATGGACTAATTGGCACAATTGTAAAAGGTTTAGGACTAAATTGGCTCAAAAAAAAGTTTAGGATTGAATTGGCACAATTGCAATAGGTTTATGACTTTTTTGGTAATTTTCCCAAGATCCGTGATCCCCAGCATCAAGTCCTGTTTCGTTAATTGCTCTACAAATTATCTAGAAATAAATTCGCAAAAGTTTCAAAATGAACTAAAAAAAAATCCACCGCAGCCACCAAAAAAAAAAAAGATGATGAACTCGGCCAAAATAGGACACCCGAAGGGCAAAAAAATGAAAGTGAAAGTAAATTTTCTTTGCTTAGTCGCTTAACAAGTGTTTAGGGATTTCTTTTACGAAATCCTACTGCTTTCTACATTTTTATTTTTTGGTTCTGTTATAGACAAAAACGATACACTCTTTGCACACTGGCATATGTTGTCGCTGATTAAGAAGAAAAGAAGAAAATCTATAAGATAAGCGTGGACCGAGGGGTCTGCCCGTTCATGTTTCGATCTTTAGATTGCATATGGCCTGTATGTATGCTTGCGTGTTGAGATCATACGATGTTCGTGACGGATCAAATCACTACGCTTTTATCTACCAATGAGGGTGATACATGTTAATTGCTCTCAATTTCCAATCAAAAAGATAAAGCCGAGATTAATTCTGGAATAGTGATCTGTATTGAGTTGCTAGCCAAAATCCTTTGTGGAAAGCGAATGATATGAAAAATATTTATCAAAAAATAATCACTCGTATAATTACAAAAATGAACGAACGCAAAAAAAAAAAATATTAAAATCGTTAACAAAAATGTTTAGATATAAAATATCGTCAATAATTAGACATATTTCATTGATCGATTATTTCAAGTAATACGAATGATCATTTTTAGGAATATATTATTCAAATCATTCATTTTTTATAGAACAAAAAGAGTTTTAATTCACGTCAATTTACAAATAATATCATATATGGAATGATGTGCTCAGGTTTGTCTAAGAATCATATCATTTAATTCGGGTCCATATGTTCAATGGTAATCTCGCACACTTCCCAACAAAACGAAGTGGGTGACTTGACTCTGTTCCAACAGAGCTGGTACGGAAGCGTTGGAGGACTTGTGGGACATCACATTGATGCGAATGTAACGGTGGATTAGTTGTGGAATTTGTAATTTGGAAAAAGCAATGTGATCATCCTCACTTTAGATAACCTAAAACAAAGAGGCAAAATACTGGTTAATAGACGATTCCTCCGCTAGGAGGAAGCAGAATCCGTGCGGCATCTCCTCCTCCACCGTTTATGGACAAGAATGGTTTGGACAATTTCCGATGCTTGCACTGAATGATCTTTGGGTTATTGGAGCTTTCATAGAGAAAGAACTATTGGCTTGGCAGGGCACCCATTCACAATGCCGCAAGAAAAGAAGGATTTAACTCAATTCCCCAGGCGAGATAATACCCATTATGGGGCATTCATTTCGGAATTCAGAACCCAAATCTTCTCAAGGCCTATCAAACTATGTTTCACAAGTTTCATGCCCATCATTTTGTTGCTCGTACATAACACTTGACACAATTCTATCTTATTCAATATTTGGTGACCATCCATCTTACGAAAGATATCCATACCTCCATTTATAGTACTCTGAAAGCCCAAACTTAGATCAAGTCTAAATTCAAACCATTGATTATGACCTATAATTTCTATTATATGCTTATAGTAGAGATTGCCAACTTGTGAAATCATAATCAAATTAGATTTTACCCCACCATTTCCAGCCATATAATGCTAGTAATCCAAATCATTGCTTATGATAGGTTCGTATAAGAATCCAACATCAGGGTGCTCTGAAAGATATGGCATGTCTCAAAATGTATGAAGCATAACTTATTATGACAAATTCCTAAATCTATCTTATCACCCTCTAAGACTGTTCTATACAATCCTTAAAACTCAATAGTTTCTCAAAGAGAGGCCAAATGTCAAGGTAATACGTGTTGAAAGGGCTAGTGCAACCACCTAGAGGGGGGTGAATATGTGTAAATAAAAATAAGTAATTTTCCTTTAGAAGATGATAGACTAAGGACGTGATCTGCTTTAAATAATTATATGAATCTATGAATAAAAGTAAGGAGTTCAAGGAAAAGAGAATAATAACACAAAGTTTAGAGTGGTTTGGCTTAGATCAAGCTTACGTCCACTCTCTCACGCTGACAGCCTACTGGCTGGATTCCACTATGAATCAAAAGAGATTTTACAACTTGTGATATTCGACTTTCTCAGTGATGAGTCTCTACTGGTCTCTCATGAAGTCTCACTAAGAATTTCTCTCTTTTGTATACAACTTTGAACTTAATGAATGAAATGGCAAGTAACTGGAAAACTTCAGACTTTAGAATTTTTCTTTTACGCACACACTTAAACAACTAGCAAATCCTCCTTATATACTCCTTCATGCCTTCACAACCATTGGCACTTTCTAAATGAGTTCTACCAATCTACTCGTTGGACAGAATCAATCAAGAGGATTTTCGAGCCGTTAGATGATTGTGATGAAATCCCGTCAATCCTATTCGCCCATACAATTAGGATCTTTGGTTTCCATAAGTAGAACCTTCCAAGTTTACTTACCTTTCAAAAGATCTTCATATTGGAGTAGATTCCAATAAGTACAATCAATCAAGTAGATGCTATATCCAACCATAAGGTCTTCCAAAAACCATACGACTTGAATCCTTGAAGATAATCATGTATCTGGATAAGTCTTCATTCTTTGGTCTGGAAACTGTCAGTGAAGGCAGACTTTGAGATTAAGGTCTGGCAATATTCAGACTTCGACAAAAGAGTCTGCAAGTTTTCAAACTAGTCTTTTGAAAATGTTTTGTCAACTTCAAAAAAATAAAGGAGTTTTCTCTCACAATTTCCCTCTTTTTTATGGTGACAAAACTTTCCTGCAGATTTAAAAACTTTTGACCTGCAAAATAACACTTAAACATAACATAATATCTTATAAAAATAAGTTGATTAGGACTTGAATAGCATCGATTTTGCAACCACAAAAAACATGTTAATCCTGCAAGATTAATAGCTATCCAGCCACAACCAATATCACAAACTTAGTTACTACAAGCGTAAAAAAGATTCAAAATCAAACAATAGTAAAAAATCCAAAGTTCAAAATCCAAAGTGCACAAATACCAAACCAAATACCAAATCAAATAAAAAGAAGGATAAAATCTGCACAAATTCTCCCCATTTTTGACAACAGCAAAAAGTGGAGAAAATCTTGGGAAAAGTTGGGTAAAATCATGGTTGTTTGGGGATACGAATGATCTGGAAATGCCCCATTGACTTGACAATCTATTCCAGCTTATTTAGAGTCTCTTTCATCTGTTGAATATTGTCACGCCCCAATCCTCGGGCACACACACATCCTTCTCTTGGTCGATATTATAATGCGATATCCCAGGACTATGTATCGCTAGCCCTTTTATTTATTAAGCACATGCGGAAGCAGTTATAAATCCCCAGACAGTAAATCGATGGGATAAAAAAGCAGGGCTATATTTTTCATATTGAAACTTATAATCAAACTTTTACATAAAACACAAACCAGAGTACTTCACAACTTTTTACTCTATCTCTATTCACATCAAAATAGAGATCTCAAAAGAAGATAGAATCTCAGTCCATCTGGGCCATACTCAAGGCCCCTCTCGGGATTATCTTCTTCTTCCAAAATTCTTCTCCTCAGGTTTCACCCCAGAGTTCTCCTTCTCAGACTCCTCCTCCTCAGCTCCTCATCGGGGTTCTGAAATGTTTTCCCTAAACCGGGATGAGACTACGTCTCAGTGAGTTCTACCCTACTAAGGTCCGATTGATAAACCATTATACTATAGTTTGCTTAAACACACACAGGGTAGATGACTTACCTTGACCTCAGATCCCACCTGCAAGTCAGTGCAATTTACAATATGCACCCATTTACTCCAAACAAATCAAACCGGTCGATTATATGTCACACAAATCATTCTCCACTGAGGAATATCTAAAAGCTAGGCCACGTGCATTCTCCAGGACGACATCCCAAGTCTCCGAGCCACGTGCCTGGAACCTTGGGCCCACGTGCATTCTTTAAGGCGACCTCTTCGCCAAGGTGGTATATCAAGTCATTGAGCCACGTGCCCTTTTAGATGCTATTTCCGAATACTTGACCCACGTGCATTCTCTAAGGCACTAATTCGCCAAGGTGACGCATTAGATCACCGAGCCACGTGTCCTTTTTACGATGCCCGGGCCCAAGTGCCATCTCTTAGATGCTAACTCACCAAAGTGATGCATCAATTCACCGAGCCACGTGCCCTTTTAGATGCCAAACTCTGTCACCGAGCCATGTGCATTCTCTAGGATGACCTACCGAGTCTCCGAGCCACATGTATTCTCTTAGGCGACCTCTTCGCCAAGATGACATATTCAACCACTGAATTCACGTGCATTCTCCAAGTGATATTCCAATTCACCGAGCCCACGTATTTCCTTTCAGGTGATAAGCAATACCCAACGATTTCTCAATAAAATAATTAATAATCAACTCAATGTGAATAACTCCTAAAAATTCATAATTAAATCAATTCCATACAAATTGCAGCTCAATTAAATAAATGGATTGCGCCACGACGATCAGCACGAGATTTCGGTCGTCGACCATCCCAATCTTAATTTCTAAAAAATAATTAATTAATTTCGAAAATTAATTAATAAATATTAAAAAATTCAATTTAGCTCAAAATAAAGCCCAATTAAATAAACGGACTTCACCACGGTGACCAGCCTAAAATTTCGGTCTCGGGCCATCCCAGTTGAATTTTCGGAAAATAAATAATTATTTAATTTAATTTCGAAAATTAATATTTAAATACCAAAAATTCCACTTAGGCCCGAAAAGCCTAATTGAAGCCTGATTAGGGTCGGGAAAAATCCCAAGACACTTTCAATAAATAGCAGACCATGTCTACTTGCTAAATGCGCACTCAATTTGTCTACTTCGCATCACAATTGACTAATAAACATTAATCCATACTAATTTAACCACCTAAACTTAATTAATTAAAACTAAAACACCCTTAGCCAACTAATCAGGGATTAGTGAGATTACTCATCGGAATTGCACGCAAGTCGGACCAATTCGATGGGGACGATGTGAGGAACAACAAACTCCAAAGCAGGCCTCAGGTTTGGGGCCCGGAAACGGCCCAAAACGACCCACGAACCGGCTAGAAACCCACTTGCAGGTTTGCTGGTTCGGTTGCAAAATAGAGAGAAAGAGAGAGGGTTGGGGGCGGCAAGGGGTCAGGAAAGCGGGCGGAGCTCCGGTGAGGTCGAACGGTGGCTAGAGGGGGGGTTGGGCCATGGCCTGAGCTAACCGAACAAGGCTGGGCAGAGGCGGAAGTCGCGCGGGGGATGGATGGCAGCGAGCGGCGGGCGCGCTAGCGTGTGCAGACGGCGGAACGGCGGTGAGTGGTGGGCGCACGAGTGGTGGGACGGGCGGCAGCGGTGGCTATCTGCTGTCTTCGTGCACCTGCAACTTCCGCTCGTGCTTCTATTTTCTGCCTTCTGTCTTCGTTCGCTGGGTGTCGAGCTAACAGGGGAAGGAGAGAGAGAGAGAGAGAGTCGAGAGAGTCGAGAGAGAGAGAGAGAGAGAGAGAGAGAGAGAGAGAGAGAGAGAGAGAGAGAGATAAGGCTTGACTGGTCAAAAAAAGGAAGAGAGAGAAGAAGAGAAAAGTGAGTCAGTGCGGGGGGGAATTCGCACGAGGGGGAAAGGGAGAGGAGAGAGAAGAGAGAGAAAAAGAAAAGAGAAGGGAGAGAGGGAGAGAAAAAGAAAAAGTAAATAATATTACTTCTCTTATTTTATTTTCTTTTCTCTTTCCCTTTCTATTTTCTCCTAGCCTTCGATTTTTCCTCCGATAACTTCTTTCTTGAAATTTCAGACTCGTCAATAAATTGACAGACGATGAGACGGTCCTAAAAATGAATTGTGACATGCTCGTATATTCGATTCCCAAAACCAATTTAAAATTCATGGTTAGAATCGATTATATGCGATTTTAGTCCAATCCAACCAATTGAGTAGCTTTTAGGAATTTTACTGCAAATACATCCCTTAACGGCTTCACCCAATAGGTTAGTTAACTCGTAAGTGATCAGCTCAGAGAAAAAAAGACCATAGGCACGTTGACGAAATGCCCATTTCACTTTATCGAAAACAGGGTCGAATTTCAAGATGTTACAAATATCCTCACCCTTTGCAGTTTCTTGCACTTGAAGCTTCAGGGCTTATATATGCTCTTGTAGAGAGTCTGAAGTTGTCTTGAAGACTGTCATCAGGTTCTTCATTTCAAACTCTAAACCATATTGCTAACTCTTTAAATCCAAAAGGATATCCAACAGTCTTTGAAAGTCTGTTGTCGTTTCTGTTGTAGCATTAGGTCCAGCCAAATCAGTTCGGGGAGTCTTGAGATGTGAGGGAACATCAATAGTTCAATCACCAGGACAAGGAGTGGATGCCTCAAAATCTGCTTCAGGGTATTGAGAGGCATAGACATCTTCTGGATTTACTGGAAGTCTACTAACATCACTAGTAAAGACAGGTGAAGAAGTACCTCTTTTGTCATCAACTCCCCATATTTCTGTGCCTTCAAGTGGAGAAAAGAATTCCTCATCATGTTCTTGCTCTGCTTCAGCATCCAATTGATGCTTTTCTCGTTCTTCTCCTGCAATTCCACTCTTTGTCTTTTCTGAGTCATCTAACAAGGATACAGCAAATGTTGGCTCAAAAAAGTCATATTGACCCTCTTCTTCCTCTTCCTCTCTCTTCTTCCTCTATTCTTCTTCCTTTTCTTTCCTCACCTCTCTTCTTTGTCTCTTCTCTTTCTCGGTTCTCTTTGTCTTCTAGCTCCTTAAAGCTAACAAAACTTCGTAAATTTCTTAAGGTGAAGAGAGTGATATCGTCTTCATCTTCTTCGCCTTGCAAGATAAGGGCTCTCCTCTTCTTGATTGGTGTGCTTATGAGCTCCTTGCCTTTTCTCTTCTTTGCTACAAAGTTTTGTTTTGCCTTGACATGGGACTTCTCCTTCAGTAGCTCCAATTCCTTATTCAACTCCTTCAGTCACATCTTTGAAACTATTTTCAGTCCAATCACCATTGGAGCTATGGTTCTAACACATAGAGAAGCGAGAAGCTGAATTTTGAAGTGTCTAAAAAGTCGAGTGACAAGTGCAAAATAAGGTAGTTGCCCCTTCTCATTCACAATTGTCCTATACATATGCATTAGGATAGTGTGAGGCAGTGAGAACTTAAAGCCAATGTTGATTGCATACATCAACTTTGCTTCAGAGTGAGAGACATTAGTTTTTGAAGTGGATTTGAGTCTGATGCAGATAATCACAATCTTGTGAAGTAAGATATTTGAGGCATTCATTCTAGTGTAAAAAATCCTGCCCTCAGCAAATCTGTCCTGATCAAGAGTTAAGGTAGCATGACCATCAGACACACTGATTGGTTGGAAACTCTCTCTTTCCACACCAATCACATCTACCAAAGTATCCACATTGACCACAAACTCTTTATCCCTTACCATAAAAGAAAATCTATTCGCATCTAGGAAAGATAGATTCGAATAGAAATAGGTAGTTAATTCAGGGTAAGCAACTTCAGTCTCCGAGCAAAATCTTTCAAATTGAAGGAGAGCAAATTTCTCCCTCGAATTTACTTTCAAAGAATCCAGAAAATCGAAGTCTACAGCTTTAGGGTGCATAACCCCTCTCTTTAGCAGTTTTGAATAAGTTTTCCTATGGTCCTTAAAACTGAATAAATTTGTTCCCTCTCCCTCTCCACGAACAGTTGCTACAATACCCATCCTAGGCTGAAAATGCGTATACATCCTCTCATCATTATCCTTCCATTCAAGCTGATTAAAACCACCGACACGTAGATTACTTGGAAATTTAGCAAAAGTCATTACTGCAAAACCTTTAGGCACAATGCCTAACTTTTCCATGGTATTCAAGAAGAAAGTTTCATTCTTGTAACCATTTGCTTGCAAAAACTCATCAATCAAAGTCATTGTAGAACCGCCCATGTTTAAGTTAGAGTAGAGTCTAAACAAAAATTAAGTTTTTGTGTTCTTACAGGTTCAACATCTTCGATGATCTCTTCTTCTAATTATGGAGGATCTTGTGTCGCTTGCAGTGAGGAGAGACGCTGTTGAGAATGTTGTTGATGATGCTGCTACTGAGGAGAATCTTCTTTTTTGGTTAAGTCAAAGTGCGTAGGACCCTCTTGCATGTGTTGTGGTCCCCTGCTTGCAATTCTAGAAGATTTCCTCTGGAGGGATATTGTCACCATCTTAGAGGATTTCTTAAACTTGCTCGTTGAAAAATGTGAAAGCTTTTTGGATCAAACTCAAGAGAAAATGAGAGAAAGTAGGATCTTCGTATTCTAGGGTTTGAATAAGCATGAATGGAGAAGAGGAATTTTGACAGTATATAAAGTAAGTGAAACAGGGTATACGAAACGTCACAAAGGAAAAAGTAAAAACTGCGTTTTTCCAAAAAAAAAATGAAAAACTGCATTTTTTGAAAATGAAAAACCACCATAAATTCAAAACAAAATAGACAAGTAGCGATTCAAAATTAACGTACCTTTTCAAAATTTTATCCAAATATAAACTCATATCCATTTAGAAAGTATTAACTTACAACCATAACTTCTGGATATTCTAAGTTTGAACATCTTCAGACTTTATCCGGTAGAGGATATGATGTTCAATCTTGCGCAAATAGACTCAAATATATTTTTCTCCAATGGTTTTGTGAATATGTCCGCCAACTGATTCTTTCAATCGATGAACTGAATCATAACTTCTCCATTTTGAACATGATCTCTAATGAAGTGGTGTCGAATCTCTATGTACTTTGCTATTGAATAAATAAATTGATTTTTTTGTGAGATTGATGGCACTGATGTTGTCACATTTGATCTCAATGCATGATTCTTCAATACCAAAATTTATTAACTGTTGTCTTATCCACAAGATTTGATAGCAACAACTTCCAAGAGCCATATATTCTGCTTCAGCTATTGAAAGAGTTACGATACTCTGTTTTCTTGAAAACCATGATACTAGCTTGTTACCCAGCAGTTGACATGTACCATAAGTACTTTTTCTATCTATTTTGCATCCTGCTAAATCTACGTCTGAATATCCAATGAGAGTAAAATCTCATTCTTTGGAATACCATAGACCTAGCTTTGGAGTTGTTGCAATGTATTTGATGATGCGCTTTATAACACTTTTGTGAGATTCTTTAGGATTTGATTGGAATCTAGCACAAATACAAACACTAAACAGAATGTTAGGTCTAGATGCCGTAAGATAAAGAAACGAACCAATAATGCTCCTGTATAGCTTCTGGTCTACATTTTTTCCTCCTTCATCTTTATCTACCCTTGAAGAACTTGACATAGGTGTCTCTGTCTTTTTGCTGTTCTCCTATCCAAACTTCTTGATAAGATCTTTTGCATACTTCTCTTGGTGAATGAAAATACCTTCCTTTGATTGTTTAACTTGTAACCCCAAAAAGAATGTTAACTCACCCATCATACTCATCTCGAATTCATCCTACATGCATCTAGAAAACTTCTTGCATAGATTTTCATTAGGTGATCCAAAGATAATATCATTAACATAAATTTGAATAAGTAGAAAATTTTTTTACCTTCTTTACCTTTAACAAAACCATTTTGAGTTAGGAATTTACTTAACCTTTCATACCAGGCTCGAGGTGCTTGCTTCAATCTATATAGGGCATTTTTCAGTTTGTAAACTAAGTCTAGCTTTCTTGGATCTTCAAAACCAAGTGATTGTTTCACATAAACTTCTTCTTGGATGAATCCATTTAGGAATACACTTTTTACATCAATTTGGAATAATCTGAAATTTTTATAACAAGCAAAAGCAAGTAATAATTTAATTGATTCTAACCTTGCTACTGGTGCATAGGTCTCGTCATAGTCTATCCCTTCTTCTTGCGTATATCCTTTGGCCACAAGTCTTGCTTCGTTCTTGACCACTTTTCCCTTTTTGTCCACATTGATCCTAAAAACCCATTTAGTTCCAATAATGGACTTACCTTTAGGTTTAGGAATTAGTTCCCAAACATCGTTGATGCTGAACTGTCTGAGCTCTTCTTGCATAGCTTCAATCTAGCTTTCATCAATTAGAGCTTCTTTTATACCTTCGGGTTCAATTTCAAAAACGAGTGCCAAGGCACTAGACTCTTTTCGCCTTTTGGATTTGGTACGAATTCATTCATCAATGTTACCAATGATGAAATCTTTGGGATGACTTCACTTATGCTTCCAGTTGCTAGTTGGTTTGTGACTCTCCTCATCCTCTACTTCAGTTGAAACTCCTGGTTCTACTTGATGTTGATCTTCAGAAGTTTGAACTACTTCGGGGGAAGTAGTCGTTATAATGTCTAGAGCAGGTTCAGATTCTTCAAGTTGAGTATGGTTCACTTGATTCTGCATAGAGTCTTGAAACTTGATGTTCATAGATTCTTCCACAAACCGAGTCTTCTTGTTAAATATTCTATAGGTTTTGCTTGAGGTAGAGTAACCAAAAAAGATTCATTTGTCTGATTTTTCTTCAAACTTACCAGTTCACTCATTCACATTTTTTAAAACAAAACACTTACAACCACACACATGAAAATAAAAAACGTTTGGCTTCTTCACTTTAAATACTTCATAAGGAGTTTCCTCTAGAATAAGCCTCAAGAATACTTTGTTAATGATATAGCAAGTTGAAGAAACTATTTTAGCCAAAAATCGAGAGGAAATATTACTCTCAATTAAGAGAGTTTTAGCCATCTCCTGCAAGGATCTATTCTTTCTTTTCACAATCCCATTTTGTTCTGGAGTATATGGAGAAGATAAAACATGCTATAAACCATATTCATCACAAAAATTTGCAAAATCTTGATTTTCAAACTCACCTCCATAATATGTTCATATGCTTGAAATAGCATATCATTTTTCATTTTGAACCTTCTTGACAAATTCTGAAAATTAAGAGAATGCTTCAGACTTACTTGCCAGGAATAATACCCAAATAAAGTGAGAGTAATCATCCACGATTACTAGGCAGTATCTTTTTCCATTAATACTTTGAGCTCCGGTTGGTTCAAAGAGGTCCATATGCAAAAGCTGCAAAACTCGATTAGTAGAAACTTGATTTATAAGTTTAAAAGAACTTCTAACATGTTTTCCCAAAACACATGGCATGCATAATTTAGAATTTTGAAAAGCCAAGTTGGGCAGTCCACGAACAAGCTTATTGAAGGAAATCTTGGCAATATGCTTCACGTTAACATGACCAAGCTTTCGATGCCAAAGATTTTCTTCATCTTGAATGGAAATTAGACATTAAGAACTCTCTGGTTTTATATCTAGAAGGTAAATATTTACATGTATTCGTCCAGTGAAAGATTGAGAAAGATCTAAACTAGTTCCAGAACAAATGCCTTCTTAGAAATTAATTTTGAATCTAGTGTCACACGGTTGACTTATGTTGAGTAGATTATAATTCAATCCTTCCACCAATAAGACATTGTTGATTGTGAGACTTCCAATTTTTACAATTCCGCATCCAACAATTCTTTCTTTGCTATTTCCACCCAAAGAAACTTTTCCACCATTTATTTGCATAAACCTTAGAAAACAACTTGAATCTCTTGTCATGTGTCTCGAACAATCATTATCCAAATACCATTTGATCTTTTTCTTGATAGTGACCTGCAATCATAAAAAGAACTCAAGCTTTCGGTGGTACCCACATTTTCTTGGGTCCAAGGGAGTTAGTATTGAATACAGTCTTTGCCCAATCCCTCTTAACAGGTCTCCAAACCTTGGAACATTCATTCTCGAAATGTTCTGAGCTATTACACTTTGAACATTCGAGAGCACTTTGACCAACAGGTTTTACAAAAAAATTTTGAAAATGATTTCTGTAAGATGTTTTTGTAGGTCTTGGTTTGATCATTTCCTTCACTTTTGGAAAATCAAATAAAGGAATGATTTCTGGTGTCATTCCCAAACCAGATTTATTGAAGTAAGGTCTTTGTACTGAAAAAATCTCTTCCAACTTCTTAGATCATTTTGAAAACCTTTTTGTGATATTTGAAATGTCCTCTTTCAAAAAAGTGTTTTCCTTCAAAAGAGAATCTGCATTTTCCTTCAGATCAATGAAGCTATTGTTTAGACTTTCAAACTTTTCTTTCTAAGAAGTTTCCTATTGCTTCAGTTTAGAATTCTCCATTTTACGCTTGGAAATCCTTTTAAGAGATATTTTGAAATTAAGACATAATTCATCTATATACTTTGAGAATTTAGCAGGAATGTTTAAATTATTAACCTCGACTTCTTTGTCTGAGTCTAAGTCTATTTCAAAGTCTGAGTCTGATTCTGAGTTTGCCATTAAACATATGTTGACACATTCTTCATCACTTTCTTCGCATTCAGTATCGCTTAATGTCTCTGCTTTGAGAGCCTTTTTGAATTTCTCTGTATTTCCTTCTTTTTCTTCAACAAAGGGCAGTTTGGTTTGATGTGCCCATTTTTTTTTTTTTTTTTGCATTTGAAGCAAATCACATCTTTGTTTGTCTCATTGTCTTAAGTTGATTTCTTTTGAAATCTTTGAGTACTCTGCTTCCTCCAGTTAAACCTTTTTCCTTTCCTGTTCAACTTCCTGAACTTCCTAATCATGAGTGCTAGCTCTTCATCGTCCAAGTCATTTTCTGAATCTGTATCATCAGAATCATTGTTAGATTTTAAGGCAGTTGACTTCTTACTTTGGGATTTTCTTCCTCATTGATTTGCTCCACTTCATATGATTGAAGTGTGCCAACTAATTCATCTACTGAAAGAGACAAGATCCTCTGGGTTTCTCATATTGAAGTCTTCACGTGAATCCAGTCTTTGGAGAGCCCACATAGTAATTTATTGACTTTCATTGGTCCTGAAATTGGCTGTCCTCAACATGCTAGACCATTTACAATCTCTGTTAAACGACTGAACATGTTAGTAATGAATTCTCTTGATTTTATCTTGAAGGCTTCATACTGTCCGAGTAGGATATTGATTTTCGTTTCTTTAACTCAATCATTTCCTTCATAGGTAACTTATTTTGCTGTTTCACAAGATGAAATTATGTTATACTCAGTAGGAGGTAAAACACAATATAAGGAATAGATGGCTTTAGCATCAAGAGCTTGTCTCTTGGTTATTTATGCTTGTGTCATTTCGCTAACATCTGCAACTTCCTTTCCTCTTTTTGAGGTTGATGTAGCTTTGGGAATAATCATTTTTTCTACCACATCCCATTCCAGGGGATTTTTTTGATCTTAGGAATGTATTCATCTTGTTTTTCCAAACATTGTATTCCTTCCCATCAAAGTAAGGAGGTATGGTGTTGCTTTGGCCTTCAACCAAACTTAGAGCCAAAATACTAGCCATAGATCTTTAGCTTAAGAAATAAAAACACTTCAATAGATAAGCACACAAGCTCTGATATCAATTGAAAGGGCTAGTGCAACCATCTAGAGGGGGTGAATAGGTGTAAATAAAAATAAGTAATTTTCCTTTAGAAAATGATAAACTAAGGACGTGATCAGCTTTAAATAATTATATGAATCTATGAATAAAAGTAAGGAGTTCAAGGAAAAGAGAATAAGAACACAAAGCTTATAGCGGTTTGGCTTAGATCAAGCCTATGCCCACTCTCCCACAGTGACAGCCTACTGGCTGGAAATCCACTATGAATCAAAAGAGATTTTACAACTTGTGATCTTCGACTTTCTCGGTGATGAGTCTCTACCGGTCTCTCACAAAGTCTCCCTAAAAATTTCTCTCTTTTGTATACAATTTTGAGCTTAATGAATGAAATGGCAAGTAACTATAAAACTTCAGACTTTAGAATTCTTCTTTCACGCACACACTCGAACAACTAGCGAGTCCTTCTTATATACTCCGTCATGCCTTCACAACCGTTGGTACTTTCCAAAAGAGTTCTACCAATCTACTTGTTGGACATAATCAATCAAGGGGATTTTCAAGTTGTTAGATGATTGTGATAAAAGCCCATTAATCATGTTCGCCTATACAATCAGGATCTTTGGTTTCCATAAGTAGAATTTTCCAAGTTTACTCGCCTTTCAAAAGATCTTTATATCATAGTAGATTCCAATAAGAATAATCAATCAGGTAGATGCTATATCCGACAATAAGGTCTTCCAAAAACCATACGAATCAAATCCTTGAAGATAATCCTGTATCTGGATAGTCTTCATTTTTCAGTCTGGAAACTGTTAGTGAGGGCAGACTTTGAGATTAAAGTATGGCAATCTTCAGACTTTAATAAAAGAGTATGCAAGTCTTCAGACTAGTCTTTTGGAAATGTTTTGTGAACTTCAAAACAGTAAATGAATTTTCTCTAACACGTGTGCCTGCAAATAATTGAGGACAACCAGCTCAAGTTCTTTTTCAGCACCATAGGCAACTTTTGATACATGCTTGATACCCTACCATTGAACAAACTAGCAGACTAAGATTATAAAAACCAACCAAAAAGAATAGAAGTCCTACTTCAGTTTGCACAGCTGAAGCCCTAAAAATGCTGGTTCGAATTTTGGGAAGCTTCTCTAGTGCAGTTGGCGAGCTGCCCTACCATTCCTACATTTGTATTCACCCTGCACTTGTGTAGTTGTTGGGATGTGGTATTTTTTTTGTGATCTATAGGTTTTGCTTTGCTATTGTTTGGCTCTCCTCTGCTCCTATGCAGTTGGTTTTCTTTTACCTTGTCACCCTTCCACGAGGTTGGGACACCTGGAGTGTCATAACTTGGTACGGAGGGACACTTAAGTGCCATAACTTTAAAATGATACACTTAAGTGCCAATATCGGAGTAAAATGGGACACTTAAGTGCCACTCCAGCGAAAATCCGGCCAAATAGCTGACGTGGCAATTTTACGGCGAGTTTGGTCCAAAACGGCATTGTTTTGCATGCTAACGTGGCGGAGAAAACACAAAAACGATGCCATTTCGTGTTTACGTGTAAATAATAATATATAAATTTAATTAAATTAGATTTAAAATATTCAAAAAAATTTTAAAATAAGAAAAATTTTAAAAATTTTAAAAATTAAATTAGATCTGGGGCGAGGGTTGCGGTCCTCATCGCGATCTGGCGAGGGCTCGCAGCCCTCGCCATCTGTCGGCCGGGGGCCGGCGACCCCGGCCAACCCTCCCCCCTCCATCACCAGCCCTTCTCAGCGACGGCGGCGGCGAGGGAGCCGCCTTGTTCGACCTCCCCCCTTTTTTTATTAATTTTCTTAATTTTTTAAAATTTTTAAATTTTCTTATTTTTTTAAATTTTTTGAATATTTTAAATTTAATTTAATCAATTTTTATATTATTATTTACATGTAGACACGAAACAGCGTCATTTTTGCATTTTCTTCGCCTCGTCAGCGTACAAAACGATGTCGTTTTGTACCAAGCTTGCCGGAAAGTCGCCACGTAAGCCATTTGGCCGAATCTTCGCCAAAGTGGCATTTAAGTGTCCCATTTAACTTCAAAACTGGCACTCAAGTGTACCATTTTTAAAGTTATGGCACTTAAGTGTCTCTCGGTACCAAGTTATGACACTTGGGCTGTACTTCTACCCCCTTCCACTCACTCTAATTGTTGTCCTTGTGAGTGTAAGTTTTTGGTACCGAGTTTTTTGCTGTATAGCGTTCTTATTGCTTTTGGCTTAAGTCAATATATATATATATATATATATATATATATATATATATATATATATCTCTTACCTTTAAAAAAAAAAGTCCTACAGTGACACTGGAACTTTAAAAAAAAAAAAGCCGTACCACTTCACCTAGAGAATTAACAAGGAATTGATGGACTGCAGGACTGGTCCTAGTACCACCTAGAAGACTCAAAAAAATCCTCCTAAGGAGAAGAGTCAAGACCTAGATAAGTAAACAGAAACAGCCAAATGAAGCACAATGGAAAGCCATCTACTGCTTTGTTTTAACAGGACCACTAACCATGGTCATTAATAAGGCTTGTTAACAAATCAAACTTCTCATGAAATATGTTCATGACATCAGCCCACAGCTTGTGCATGACTCATAATGATGTTCGGGTGACATGAAGTAAATCTTCGATGTTGGAAGCCTGTTGAGCAACTTGATGAAGTTCATTTTTACTGCATACATGAAGAGAATGAGAATCTAAGTAGGCATTTGGTGGATAAGGATTCTCAAATATCTGTTCTCAATTTATTTGAAAATGTAAACAGTCCAAAAAATGTGTTTGGTAACACTTCGAAAATAGTTGATGAAAGGAAAAATATCATTAAAATCAAAATTAAAAACCGAATACGACTTTTTGTGTTCTAATTCCACGTGCAAACATGGAGATTTGGAAAAACTATGCCTGTTTTCTTATTGTGATGGAACATGAGCAAATTCTCACAACTCTCATCCCTTACAACATACATCATATTCACTTGACAAATTTTCTGTGATAAAACATTGAAAATGGTTTTTATAAAACTGGAAACAAAAAATGTCATAGAAAACTTGGCAGGCCTCTAATTGTAGAGAACAAAAATGACACGCGAATCATGAGACAATGTTCAAAATTTTGCTATAGTAACTCCTGCATTTTTGTCCCACCACTTTCAACATCAAAACTTCATCAATTTCTAGAGGTTTCTACTGAAAGATGGTATGATACTTAAAGGTTGGGTGAAAACCTTAAGCATGAACAAAATTATTGAGGCTTCATGGTGACTCTTGAAAGTCAACTTGGGCATTTAAAGTTATCAGAAAGAAAGTTCTTCTATCTAGCAAAATTTAGAGTTAATTCCAAGAAAAAATCCTCAAAATTGCTATGTTAACCATCGGTTTCGTTTTAAGGATGATGACCATATCCTGAGTTATATGAGTTTTACTTTCTGTAAAACCAAACAAAGTTGATACTGTTAGGGAAATCCCTTATGATGTTTTGAAGATGACAAAATAAATTAAAGGCTACTAACATGTTTGATGGTTGAGTAATAGACCATGCAGATGATAGAACATGTAAAGGATTTTATTAAAGTCAGAAGACGGCTAGAAGACTGAACGTAACATATGTCCAGAGTATATTTTGAAGATTTCCAAACTTCTATGTCAAAGTCTGAAGACTGCCAGACTCAAGACTCAAAGTTTGAAGATTGCCGGACTCAAGACTCAAAGTCTGAAGATTGCCAGACTTTAGTGTCAAAGTCTATTTCACATCAGAAGTCTGTCAACTCTGACTAATTCCAGACTGAACGAGAATGATGAACTAGAAGACAGACTCTATACTGAAGCTGAACTGGGTACAGACCTTAAATCTAAATCTGTTCAGAAGCAGATATGTTCAGACCCAGATTGTAAAGTCTACAGACTCATATTGTAAAGTCTATAGACTCAAACTTTACATCCAGATTCGATGAATCGTAACTCAAGCCCAATCATATAACGGCTAGTGATCTGGTTTGGATTCCACATCAAGATTTATTTGATTGATTCAATCTAATTGATTGACGATTGGATCTTAAAGACAAGAACTTTCTATACGAAGAAGCTTTACTTATGGAAACCAAGATTTCGTTTGTATGGGCGATTGGAATCAATTTGGGATTTTACCTTCGTCACTCAATGGCTACCAAATCTTCTAGATACAGAGCTGTCCAATGGGTATATTGGAAGACGATTCTCTAGGATGCTTTCCAACGGATAGTTTGGAAGTGGAGGAGTATTTAAGGAGATCATGGACCGATGAGCAAGTAAGAGACGGAGCGTAGAATTTATAATTCCAAAGTCTGAGCGACCTTCGATTATACACTTGTCTTTGGAGAGCTTAAACGTTTGTAATCGTGAAAGAAATACCAAAAGAGTGACTTAGTGAGATAGTGTGATCTACTATTAAGTGTTTGCACTCGAAGTTGTAATCTCTTGTTGATTGCATAGTGGAATCCAGCCAAGAAGGCTGTTAGCGTGGGAGAGTGGACGTAGGCTTGGATTAAGCCGAACCACTATAAATCTTGTGTTCTTATTCTCTTCCCTGACTCCTTTGTTTGAAGTTTATTTTATTCCGCATATACTTGCCAAGATTTATTTTATACACCTATTCACCCCCTCTAGGTGTTCATACTAGTTCTATCAGATACCTTTGAAACAAATATCAGTGCACATAAACAATCCTAAATTTTGGTAACAAAGTTGTTTGGTTTTACTTTTTGTAAAACCAAACAAAGTTGATACCTTTGTTCAGGGCAACGTTCTAGTCTGTTATCTCAGGGTTCCAATCATCACATCAAGGCTCCATAAAGCATATTGTGTTGATCTTGTGAGGTGCATCACCTCCAAGGTGCAATTATGGACTCATCGGTTTCTTTCTTATGCTAGCCGTCTTTAGCTAATCAAGTCAATCCTCCATGCCATTCAGGCCTATTGGGCAAGTGTCTTTATCATTCCTATAGTTGTGCTGGACCAGATAGAGCGTATTCTCAGACATTTCCTTTGAAAGGGACCTAAGTTGGACAAATAGGGTGCCAAAGTCTCCTGAGAAGATGTTTGCCTTCCTAAAGTGGAGGGAAGTCTTGGTATCTGAAGATTGCGTGAGTGCAATAAGGCGGCTATACTCGAACATATGTGGAATTTATTTTCAGATAAGGAATCGATATGGTGTAAATCGGTCAACTCGACCTTCTTAAAAACCAGGAACTTTTGGGTTGCAAAAAAGCCGACCAATTGCTCTTAGGCTTGGGAGAAAATTTTACAACTCATGACAGAAGTCCAGTTTTGCTTCCACTAGAGGATAGGCGATGGCTTATCAACATCACTCTAGTTCGATAATTGGCATCCCAGGGGTCCTTTGAATTTATTCTTCACGAATTCCCTCATCTACAGCTCCAGTCTCTCTAGGCAGGCTTTGGTTATTGATCTATTCTCTGAGGATGGATGGGCTACCAGATCAGAGATTGAGTCTTGGGGTTTGCCGCTTCCCTCCTTGTTTGGAGTCCAAGATCGGTTATGTTAGAGGGAGGACTCGACGGGCTTGTTCTCGGTGGCCTCGGCTTGGGAATCCATAAGGCGGAAGAAGGCTAGAGTCAATTGGCATTGTTTCATTTGGGGTAATGTCATCCTACCTCAATACCAACTAAACCTGTGGCTCATCACAAAGCAAAGGTTACCTACATAGTCTCTTCTCATGTCTTATGGTAGGATTGATGCTGCTTCCTACCCTTTTTGCAACGAGGTGCCTAATTCTATCGATCATCTCTTTTTTGGATGTCGCATTACTTCAAGTATTGCCTTCTTTTAGACGGCTAGATGCAATCTTCCCTAGACCAATAGGACTTGGGAGGAGACTATCAGTTGGGCCATTACCTTGCTCTCTAGCAAGGAGTTTTACAAATGTGTTGCCCATTTTTCCATAGGGGCGCTTTGTCACATCATCTGGAAGAACATGAACAATATTCTTTTTAGGGGGGAGCCGCTATCTATTTCGGCTATGAAAAAGCATCTCCTCAAGGTCGTCAAGGATAAGGCTCTTACCTTTAAAAATGTTGAGGACTCTGCCAGGAATAGGAGGATGCAATGCTCGTGGGATGTAGACCCCATTATCTTCTCTTCCACGGATCGTAGTCCGACAGGATAGGCATCTTGTTGGTTGCTAGGTTGCTTTTTGCCAGGCGTTGTTTGCCATTGGCTCTCTGTTGGTCGTTTTGTTGTTGCCGCTTGGCTTTTTTTTGTGGCTTCCTTCCACTCATAATGAGCGTGTTCATCTTGAGTGCAAGTTTTTGGAGCCGTGTTGCTTGTACAGTTTGACCTCCCCAATATATATTTCTTACTTTTACCAAAAAAATAATAATAATCCTAATATAATCATAATATCAAATCCTAGTACAATTTTACCTCTATTGGAATATTGAAGTATCAAGCACTAAGCAATGGAAGCCGTGCATTCTGTTTCCAACCGTTTGACCCCACTCTCGATTCAACAATGTCTTCAACAAGTTCTCCTAAGCATGCAACCATCACATGACAAAGATCCTTGGATAAAGCCACCTAATGATAACAATTACATGCCAGTTAGCTTGCTCTGGAGAAACATCTAACATGATATCTGGAAGAATCCAATCATAGGAATAAAATTACAACAGGTCCATTTGAAGTTTAGCAAAAGCTTCAGCATCTTCCATCTATCAAAATATTATCCAAGTTGTTTGGCATTTTAACCAAGCCATCATTGAAGAAACGAACACACTGAATAAAAAAAAGCGGAGAACTTTCTGGAGTCGAAGCACTTAGCAGGAGAGATTGTCCACAACCTCTGCCAATTGAAGTGATGAAGCAACACCTTCAAATCCTCCATGACCATCACTAGCAAATCCCTCTCCGCATTCCACTCCACTATCTTCACCAGCCAATCTGAAGAAATCGAGCCAAAACCTCACAAAAAACCGAATGGGAAAACGATCGAATTGACCCACCCATTCTTAGGATACAAAGGATGGCCGACTGGAGCCGAACCTGAGAAGCTAGAGGCTTGTCAAACTGAAGCTGAAAGGGAAGCACGCGCCGCAACCCTTCGTCGGTCTCCATAGCTGAAAAAGCTCCGGGAGCAGCCAAAAACGCAGCCACCAGCTGCTGGGGCAAGCCACGAGGGAGCGTACGGAAGCGGCGGTGGCGGCAAATGTGCCCAAAGAGGGAGAGCTAGAAGAAAGCCTGAAGAGGTAGAGAGTAACGAAGTGCACTGGAAGCCTGAGAATTTTGCAGAGAAAGATGGCGGAAGAGGAAGAAACAGGCAGGAGAGAGGCAATGAGAAAAAGAGAGGATTTGATTACCGACCAAGCCGAGCAGGATTGGGCCATAAGTCGAGCTTAACAGGTGGCCCTTTGAGCCCAGGCCCGGCCCACCAAACTACTGATCATGTCAGGGCGCAGCCCATTTATAGAGTTCTACGTGGAATTTAGTAAGCCACGGATCCAGTGAGCTTGATAACAAGAGATAGTCTGGCTCCATTTCTTTCGCAAAAAAATAATAATTTAGAAAATATTTTCCTAAACTAAATCATTTTCATCTCTTAAAAATGAGTCAGTGAAAAAAATATTTTTCATTATTAATAACAATTCATGCCAAAACATATATATATATATATATTTATAATGAGAATATTTTCTATTACCCTCTTCTTTTCTAGGATATATAATTAGGAAAAATCATTTCCAAATCATTGATTTTTTTAGACACGAACAGAACCATAGAGAATGTGTCTTTGTAGGAGCTAGTTTGCTTTGAGTGTTTTATAGTGGCGTGAGAAAATCAACCATAATAGCCGGTAGGGGTGTTAAAAACCGAACCGAAAACCAAACCGAACAAAACCGAAAAATTTGGTTCTCATTAAAAACCAAAACTTTTTTAACCATTTTTGTTTTTATCGATTCGGTTAACTGAACCAAACCGATAAAATTCAATTTTTTTCCTTTTTTATTTTTTTTAAAAATCTATTTTTATTCTTTTCTTTTCTTTTTATTTTTTCTTTTCTTCTATTTCTTCTTCTCCATTGGCCGGTCGTCGACCACAGTGGCGGCCGGCAACTAGCTAGAGGAGATCTTGCGCCTCGCCATAGTCTAGCCGGCCAGGCTCAACCTCGCCGGCCCATGGCAAGGCCAAAGCTCACTCGATGCCAGCAAGCTTGAGCCCCACCAAATCCAGCCACTTGAGCAAGGCTCGAGCCTCGCCAGACGTTAGCGAGGCTCTGGCAACCTCTGACGAGGCTTAAGCCTTGCCCAGCTCATCGAATCTGGCGGAGCTTGAGCTCGCCGGCATCGAGCAAGCTTAGCCTTGCCTAATCAGGCAAGCCTAAGCCTCGCTGGCTTGTGGCGAGGTGTGAGCTCTTCTCTAGCTAATCGCTGGGCACCACCATGGCGGGCAATCGGCCAATGAAGAAGAAGAAGAAAAAGAAAAAAGAAAAAATAATAATAAGATATAATTAGAAAATTTGATTTTTTTAAAAAATAAAAAAGTTATTGAAACGGGTGTATGTAGAGAGAAAAAAAAAACAAACACAAGTGAAAACCGAAAAACTAAACTAAACCAAATCGGGATTTCGGTTTAGTTCGGTTCATTTCCGATTGGATTTCGGTTCGGTTCAATAAATTTTCTTATCGGTTCAATTCGGTTCAATTTTTTTTGGGGTTCAATTCTATTTGGTTTTCCAAAAAAATCGAACCGAACTGAACCATTTACACCCCTAATAGCGGGGTGCCGTCCTTTCCTACTCATGGTGCATACTAGTTGTGTGACACGATAATTTTTTTTAGTGTTATGTTTACACCAGTATGTGTGTGTTTCAAGGTGCCTATTACAATTGTATCGTATTACTAGCACCTTGCTTTTGCACCCATCAATTGGTATTAGAGCCATGCTTCCCTGCTCAGCAAGTGGTATCGGATTTAGACGATCAGAGATTGACTGGACTTCGCTTAAGTCTTTGTCCAATTGCAGGGTCAAGGCGAGTGATGGCATGGTCAAGAAGATTTTGATGGTAGCCCCGTTCTTGAGTACTGGAAGTTTGAAAGTTGCATGCATAAAGAGGGATCACAACAACATTTATTCGAGAAGCTTGAAAGAACTTGTGATTGACAAAGTTGGCTAGTCGAAGGTAATGATCCGTCGTTAAAAATTCTTACTACTCAAGATAGAGGCTGTGACGCAATGGGGTTTCGCCATCGGGAAGAGAGGTGTTAGAATTGTGTAGTTAAATGAACCACCCAACTGAAGTCCAGGCTTGATTCGATCGTTCTTATTGTCGCACTCTGAGAGATATTCTTGGCTTTATTGTCGGATAGAATTTATCTCAACTTTTTCTTAGACAAGCATATTTGTTACTTGTCTATGTAGGACCCTGTCATCATTGATAATGTTATTCATACGTGGACAAAACAGCTTTGTTTACTAATTTTTCATCAGACGATATCTCTCTACTCTAATTCTTTCAACATCTTTCTTCTGAAGGTCCCTTGATTTTTCACATGTAAGGAATCCAAGGCATATCATTCAAAGAGTGTGCTTGGATTCTATGCTTGTTCTACATTGGCGTTGCAACCACGTCGATCGAGGGCTATCTATTGAGTCTTGCCCGTTTACTGCTATCCACATGCAATACAGCTGCTTTTCGAAATGCAAACACTTTTAAATTATAATGCTAAGTTCACTCAATCTCCTCATTCATTCAGATTATTAGTTTAATAATGATGTTGAGTTACAAACATAGTTCTATAATTACTAAAATAGTAGCAGAAGCAAATTTTATAAGACTACACAGTAGCTATGGTAGAGGATTTAACCAAATGTTTTTTGTGTGACAGATGCAAATCACCTTCTGTCTCATGACCCTGGTCTTTCTTCTTGTTTTCTCGGTCCTTGAAAATTTTAACCGTAGATTCTCCAAAACGAGTTCATGTAAGACTGCTCATGCGTAGTTTGTTTAATACGTGATTTGCACTGGTAGTGGACCAAATACCAATAATTTATTTTGTTGGTAATATTTATTGTTTCGTCATATTATTAATTGTCGTTGTCACTATTTTTGAACTTATTATCCATAAGGAAAGTATACATTGATGACGCGAAGATTTGGAAAGAATAAATAAAGCAGAATTTAATTTTAAGTGGATTAAGCTAAAGTCAACAGAAAGTCATCATAAAGATAATTAATAAACACGATAAGAAATATCACACATGCACATGTTACATACATACAATCATATACACCAACGCAGTTACTATCTCAGTGCATATGATTGAACACAAAGCTATTACATCTATAACACTTTCTCCTTTAGATTAGCAATAAATATTAGAGAACGAATGATAAAATTAAACAATCTTAAATTCCTATATGTTTATACATCATTAAGTTTACTGGCTACATGATTCTCTTTGTGAAGAATACAAAACATGATCAGACAATCTTAAACCTGCCATTTGTTCGCAGATTTCGGATCTCTATGATGGGAAAATAGTATGTGTTCTTCAATGCCACCTTGACACTATATATCTAACAAGTCATATTGATCATACTAATCCCGGATGTTGGCCCTTTCACAGGAGGGTATTTTGTTTTTTTTGGATTAGATGCATCACTTGACAGTGATAAATGGAGAAGCGAGCCAATTTTAGGTAAGAGATCTTAACATTCCAATGCAATGTTTGTGAGTCCACACCATGTAAACCATTCAACCCGAAGTATAAATAATCCAAACCGGACATTCGGTTATCTTATATACGGAAATAATAAACATATAAGCATGAAGCATAAGCTGGGCACTATCGAATAGCTGTCAAAGCTTGCAGAATTACAATGAAGATACCCCCAGATAGAAGCCGAGGGTCAGTATCTTTCAGCCGATTCCATCCGACTCAATAGATAAATAGTTAGCTTTTACTCCGCTTTTTCTCATTGATGAATGCCCGCCTATCAGAAAAGGTTTATGGCAGGCATAAGTTAAAACTCTCCAAAAAGGGCGGACCCGAAGAGCTTCAGTCAGAAAGCCCACATGCATTGCTTCTCACACTGATGCTTGCAGCTTCAAGTATTAGAGGTCCACCTACAAGAGCAACATAAGCATTACCCCCGCAAATTCACAAATAGACGTTCATTCTGAATCAATGATTTCATCTTCATCCTCGTCCAGCATGTAGACAGGGGCCCGCTTTCTTGCAGCCAAAACATAGCCGTGCTTCTACTTGCTGTTGCGAATTTAAAAAAAAACTTGATTTCACTCCAATGTTCTTATAATATGGCCATAACTAATGCGATGTTTTGATACCCCTGTTGGTAAAAGTAATAAGTACAATACTTGCATTGTGCTAAAACATAGGTGGAAGCAACACTTGTGTACCTGAAGAGGCTATGGTATGCATGTAAACCATGAGTTCTCTACAGTATCTTGCTATACTAAATACCATGATAGTATCTGTCATCATGAACATGTACGTACCAGTTCTTAGTCAGTAACTCTGACCACCATAAGAAGATAATTATTCTTTACGTATTTGTTTGGCCACTAAAATTAATCTTTTTCGTACTTTGACCTCCCAATTGATCTAAATTTAATAGGAAAACCTAATGCTTTAGTATTTTTCTTCTTCAAGTTAAAAAAAAAAAAACCTTCTTTGGGGCATAAATTTGCACGTTCCCAACCATCGGAACAAACATGAAATGGTCCATTAAAGAGGCACAACCGCAATGTACCAACGCCAGTCATATTTGAACTTAAGAATAGGTTGTAAAAGTGGCAATTTAGTAAGGAGCATGGACACGATAATTCAATTCCACCACCTAGTCAATGAGATAAATTCGTTACTGACACTGGCAAGTTTATCAAACAATGATACAAAAGACTATGGGCAACAATAAGTTTCCAAACATCCAAACTGCAAATGGACAAGGTATGAAGCTCAAAGAAAATAGTTTTCAGAGTATACAGTTGATGGCATGGCAATGAATTGATCCTTAACTCAATTGTATGGCAGTGTGAAAAATTCTTACCACTAACAAGGAGGAACTGCAGTATGGAGAATGCTGCAAATCTTCTCATTCAGTGTAAGATAGAGTCCTAGATGTGTAATTTCACTAGGTTAGTGTTTTAGGAGTGAGAATGAGACAACAAAGCAAAAGTGTTCTCATAAAATAGAAGCAAAAGTGGCACTACTAACCCATTAGGGTCATCAAATGCACATTTCTAAACATAATACAAGGTTCCAACTGTCAAGATATGTTGGAACTTTTGAAGTTATGGTAAGTCAGAAAGTAAAACATCACATAAAATTACAGGCATGAAATGGCATGTATATGCACATAGGAGGAAAAACTGAGCTGCTACTCCTCGTGCTGATGAGGAGAGCAGATACTAACAAATAGGAAGAACAAAAGAACAAATGTTTATACAAGAGGTTGGAGTTCCAAACCCCAACCCAACTCCAACGCTCTTCCTCTAAGATTTTGGAAGGCCCAGAACAGGTCTAGATTAATTGACAGTACACCTGGTTACTGGTTCAACAAGATCAATACCACCAGTTCTTGACCCCTACTATTTCTGCCATAAAACCAGATTTGAAAGAAAAGCACAATATCCTAGTTTTTTCTCTTTCCATTTTGCCATTAATGTCTTAAAGAGTGAATTGACATGTATTGGAACACATAGAACTCAGGAGCATCCTATACTTATCACAAGTAAGGAATTAATATGCAAACTTTGGATCCACAAGTTACCTTCAATTAGTACAATTCCCAGTTATTTGCACAAGTAGTTGCACAAATGGAAGGTCACTGGCCTTCAAGATCATCATCCAGGCATCTCCCTAGTTTTCACGAGCATCATTCATCTTATTTAGCAACATAAAAATTTGATGTTCCTGTTTCCAACAGAATATATTAGCCACATCTACGTTTGATGTTCCTGTTTCCAACAGAATATATTAGCCACATCTACAAATAAGGGCTTTAAAATATGATATGCTAAGCTTTTACCTTATATAGAGCCAAAGCCACACAATAGTAATTATGAGGGATGCACAACAATATCACTTCCAAAGGCCTTCCTTGCTTCACATTGCTTGAATTATTCATAAATCACCTCACCACTACTATACCATTTGTAACATCTTAAAAAGACTATTTGGAATGAGGTATAATCTGTAAACCCAATTTCATGATTCCATTAGATGAAGCCAATTCAGAGGCATCTTGTAGAGTCTTACAAAGAAACAAAGCAATTGTACTCTGCACATGTAGATCTCTGAAGAAAATTGTAGTTTCAGATTAAAGGTATATAACTCATAGAAGGACAGTGAAATGGAAATGTATCAGGTGGATGCTAAAATAGACATATGAGGAAATTGTGGCAATGAATTCAGATCAAGATTTTTTTTTTAAAAAAATAAATAGCGGAAAAAGCCATCTCGACAACTTCCTTGAAACTGTAAGGACTAAATTATTTCCTAATCTAGAAAAATGAGATATTGTTTTTCCATACACAATTATCATAAGCTAAACAAAAAGCCCAATCCGACAAGATCACCCTACTTAAGTTCCAATTAAATTGTCAAGTAATCAACCGGAGATCAAATAAGTGACACTAGAATGTTAGGAAGAGGGTAAGTGAAAAACCACTATTCACTACAGAACCCAGAAGACAACACCCCTCCCCCAAAGGTTTCCTTTTCTTTTTCTCCTTCTCGCATTATAGTCTCAAAGTTCCAACTACTCAAGAAAGGAAATGAAAAATATTTGTAAAATTTTATGGTAATAGGAAAATGGATAGTAAGATCTACAAACAAACTCAAATGATTGATGAGTTGGGTAACACCAAAAGCACAAGCAAGTAAAGGATTGCAATGTTCTCACAAATTAATTTTGAACCCGGGCAATCATACTCAAAACTCCGGTTATGCATACATAGAGATCAAGAATTTCGCATTTGATACACATATCAGTCATGAGGACAAGACTTGAAAGAGGGGAAAAGCAATCACTTCAAACAACAGATATCAGTAATGTTTTGTCCCATAATTCATATTTCTCCCACAGAGGTGGCAAGTGTAAGAATACTTATGCATGGAAAACTAGATATAGCATTCATAAGAAGAATCTACAATAAAAGAGCAATAAACAACACATTCAGGTAAGACTTCTATTCAATAACAAGATTCTATTACATTTCACATTTCTAATTCTTTGCTAATACCTATGTTCCATCTGTTGAAATTCCTCCAGTGTCCTTTGCAAATATTCACTATCCCCAAATCCTCCAAGTTGCAATAATTGTCTGGCACAATAATGCATGTAAGACATCTTGCTAACCTAACCTAACCTGACTTGACAGAATAAATCAAGGTAGAGAAGCGCAAGCAATTACAATTGATCTTTCAAAAAATGAGACCTTCCAATCCAATGAGAAATGATAATCAACCCATCAATTTTAACCCTTGTTACCATGTGGATAATTAAAATAGTGATGGACTAGCAAAAACCATAGTTGACGACCAGCAAACCACCCTAACTTGAGTCAACCTTCTCTAGTTTAAGTGCTCTAAGTATTTATGGAAACTGTAGCAAAATGACATGAAATGAAAGACTAGCCCACAAGCCAGGAGTCATTTACAATTTCATATCATCAATTTAGCAACTAACTCGGTCACATTGGATTAAAGCATTATTCAGCTGCTAGAGCGCATAAAAACAATACTAGGCTTGACAGCATATCATTCTGACATGAAGGTAATACTAAGCTGACAATACTTCACAGTATCCAAGGAATACTAAGCTGACCAACTTTCTCAATTCAAAGCAATTACAAGGAATTTAAGTGATGAAGCACTACCTTTGAGTCCTCCATGACCATCACCAGCCAATACTTCTCCGGATTCCACTCCGTCATCTTCACCTGCCAATCGGAAATAGAGCAAACTTCACAAAACCAGTCTCCATAGCTAAAGCTCCGTAAGCAACTGAAAACGCGGCACTAGTGCTGGAACAAATCGTGAGGATGAGAGCTGAAAGAGAGCTTATGAAGGATAGAGCTTGAAGAACCCAGAGGAAAGCTGGAGGCAGTTGAAGAGCGAGAGAGTGAGGCAAGTCCACTCGAGTCTGAGCATATGCGAAGAAAATTGCAGAAGAGGAACGGTTGGGAGAGAAAATAAGGAAGATAGACTCAAATACAGGAGCAGAGGCGGACAGTTTCAACTCTGCAAAGCTTATGCTAAATATAATCAATGTAATGTAGGATGACAACATGCAAACAACCTTTTACCATTCCAAGGATGCATTTTCATGGTTTAGAGAAGTCCAAGAAACATTGAGCTCCTGATCCTTCTATGATTTCGATTTCTTTCAGAAGTGCCTTGCGAAAGCTCTCTTGGATATTTCAACATTTACATCAACTAGTGGAATAATAACCGCATCCTGCCAGTGAGACAGATGAAATCAATCTAGCTACTAACATCAATGAACTACTAATAATGATCTCTGTTTATCAAACTTGATATTCTTTTTGAACTCTTTGGATCCAACAATGGGGCTTCTAACATCATCAACCACGAAAGCGGTGATCAAATTAGCATAGTGTACTCAACTCAAGATGCCTGCTTTTGTGGGACATAGTATGATTCTTTTCCTTATCATTATGTGCTATACATGCATTAGAATTAATGCAAAACAGTTTTCAAATGGCATATAGTATACCAAAAAGTTTGCTCAGGAAACTTACGGAAAGGCTTCCTATGTTTTTCTTGTCAGCAAGTAAATGAACTAACAAGTGCTTATGCACAATATAAGGAATTATCACAGTACAGCCGATTATGTCAAAAGACTTTCTAGTTAATGTCTTGCCTGGCTCAATAGTTCAAATATATGACAGATGGCTTCACCAACTCTACAAACATCTAGATGTATTCTTTGGGAGCCTTGGAGTAGCGATACCTAGACTCAAACCAAAAGAACTAGGAGAAGAGCTTTTTCTTGTATTTAGCATTTCTAGACTGATACAATTACTTTAATAAGCTAATTCAGACAGTTTTATGAGATAAAATGTGTGGAACTCAATGGTTGGACAAATTGTATCCCAAGTCAGTAGCACATGCATACTAGGGGATGCCCTATCAACATGCTCCTTTTACACCATAAATTCACTCTTAAGCATAATCTAGAAACATGCAATCTAAGTTGCATGGTGAGCGCAGAGCCAATTAAAACCTCATATTAGAAGGACCGCCATATACGATCCTTCATTTAGCATTTTCTTTGACCTATATGGCATGCTATCAAATATACCTGTACACATCAGCTTTTATTCAGTACTTCTAGCATTCTAGAATCATTCAAACGTCGAGATTTTTTTTTTTTTTTGCATAGGATAAAGAATCTCCCAAAGACTAATGACAAATGATGCGTATAGACAGTCTTTTCATCTATTTTCCTTACTGACCTAATAAGCAGAACCATTTTGCCAAAGCACACATTAACTTCTATGAACATCTCTACTGGATTCCTTGAATTCAAGTAAGAAAATAATGATGACACTGTCAACTAGGAAACAATAATGAAGAGATCATAAATCTTGAAAGATATTGCAAGCAGGAAACACAAATGAAAATTGGGCAATAGATCTCAAAAGAACAAAGGTAATTTACCTACTTTATGTACCTTTGTTAGTAAATGTGGATCATTTCCATTATGTTGACTCATCCGAGTCGTCCGTATAGTCCGATCCACTTTCTGTCCTTTCATCATCTGTAGTCTCATAATGCTGATAGATCCGTGTTCCAGGTAATTCTGGAATTGTTATGAGTGACTCGCATCGTATGATATTTAGATATTTCAAACACGTCAACATATTGAGACCTTGAATTTCGACTAAGTTTTTGCAGTCTCTAGCATCTATTTCCTTCAGACTCTTGGATATTGGAAGGAGCAGCCTTCCAATTGAAGTGCACTGGGAAATATCCAGTATTTCTAAAAACTTCAGCCTATCAAGGCCTTGAATTTCGGTTAAGTTTTTGCAGCCTATAGCATGTAATTCCTTGAAACTCTTGGATTCTGGAAGGAGCAGTCTTTTAATTGAAGTGCACCTAGAGACATCCAGTATTTCCAAAAACTCCAACCCATCAATGCCTTGAACTTCAACTAAGTTTTTGCAACTTGTAACTACTAATATCTTTAGACTCTTGGATTTTGCAAGGAGTAGCCCTCCAATTAAAGTCCACCTAGAGATACATAGTGTTTTCAAGAATGCCATCCTATCAAGGCCTTGAATTTCGGCAAATGTCTTGAATGAGCTAGCATCTAATACCTTCAGACTCCCAGATGTTGGAAGGGTTAGACTTCCAATTGAAGTGCACTTAGAGATATTCAGTTCTTCCAAAAACTCCAAACTATCAAGACCTTGAATTTCGACTAGGTTTTTGCAGCCTCCAACATCTAATTTCTTCAGCCCCCTGAATTTTAGAAGGTCTAGCCTTTTAATTGAAGTGCACCCTTCGATATTTAGCTCTTGCAAATATTGGCACCTATCAAGGCCTTGAATTTCGGATAAATTCTTGCAGTTGCCAGCATACAATCCCTTCAAACCCTTCATCTTCGAAAGGTCCAACCGTTTGATTGAATCCTCGCTCCTGATACTCAAGTTTTCCAAATATATCAATTTGTCAAGACCTCGAATTTCAAGTAGTTTATAGCAAAACCAGACAACTAATGACCTTAGATGGATAAACTGAGAAACGTCTAGTGTTTTGATAGATTGACAGCTCGTGAAGTCCAAGGATTCCAACTTGAAGGGCGTGTTTAGGGATTGTGCTTATTCTGATTCTTCAACGTCTGTCAATTGGGAGCATTCTGAATTCTTTAATAGTGTTGATGGAAGCTCCGGGATGCACTCAAGAAATTCGCAGGAATCAAATTCTAGTTCCTTGAGATGGGTTAGGTAGGAAAATGATGGCAAATTGCGACTTTGACAGGTGATTATCAATTTTGTTAAGCTGGAAGGAAGGTTTGGCAATGATCGGAGCTTGCGGCAATAACGAAAATCGAGGCATCGTAGGGAAGAAAGATTACACAAGCTTTCTGCCATGCCCTTTCCAGATTCTCGCATTTGTAAGTACCTAACTCTCGGAGCTTTATCAGCCTCCCAATACCGTTGGGCAATTCTTTTATACCACTCCAAGAAATATTTAGAATCTCTAGATTCACCAAACACCCTATGCTATCTGGTAATGCAGAAAGGGATTGAGTATATGGTAGATGGAGTTGCCGCAGTACTTGTAATTTACCTATTTCTATTGGAAGCTCCGTAAGGCTTGTACACTGGTACAACTTCAAGCAAATGAGGGCCTCCATGTCTCCAATCGAAGTGTTGATTCGCTTCAGTCTCGTACAATAATTGAGGATGAGAACCTCTAACTTCTTAAAAGCTGAGAGGCAGTCTGTATTTTCCAATTCACAATATGAAAGGTCGAGATATTTGAGCTTCTCTGCCATCTGGTAAAAAAAGATAAAAATGATTGTTGAGGGGTGAGTCTAGAGTGGTTATGATTCGAAAGAAAGCATAAAAGGGGAGGAAAAATACAAGAAGACTTCAGCTCTTACCATGAAAAAACTCCATTCTTCCCATTTCTCATTTATCTTGCTTAATGACAATTCAAGTACAGCTAATTCTTCTACATGAAAATTGTTTACTTCAAAATTCATGGGACAATGCGGCCATCGAAGCCATCTTAACTCCTTCATCGAGTCATTAAAATCTCCACTAAGATGTGCCCCGTTTAGGTGAAGGAATCTTAGACTCGTCAAATTCTTGAATTGTTTTCCTTGGTAAATGTCGCCATCTCGCTTAGCTATGCCGATAACTGCTGGATAGCCTTTTCCCAGATTAATCCCCTCAATCTTGTCTGTTCCCTATAAGCAAGAATCAATAGTCATTAGTACTATATCCAACTAAATTAATCAAATACCATTTGTTCATATTGCTATTGACGAGCATTAAAGGCTAACAATATTATAAAGGCTAACAAAGTAAAGGATGTCAACTTCCATTTCAAAATTAGAAGATATGATTTTTCTTTTTACGCCAGTAAACAATATTTATAAAGGCTAACAAAGTAAAGGATGTCAACTTCCATTTCAAAATTTGGCCATACACATTCGGATCTTAAAAGGAATTATGATGTAATGGCTCGTATAGAGTACAAACCTTACAACTTGTAATCTTCTTTCTGGAACTGTAATTTCATTGTCATACTAGTGAAGACATGCGTGCAATGGATGGAAAATAATCAAATTGCAAAGTGCAAAATCAAAATTTTACTCGGTCAATTTTAATAGAAATGTACTTATTTCTATTAAGGAGACTTCTTCTATTAAACAATGCATGGGTAAAAGGATAGATAAAAGCAAGAAAAACCTCAGAAGCAGCGAGTCGGCGAGCAAAACTTACACCACCACAGATTCGGTGTTATTAAGGAGACTTCTAGCAAAAAAAAGGTTAACAAGATAGAAATAAAACTCTTTTTTTTTCAACGCATTCATAACACTTCAAAATGGAAATAACCATTCTGACTACTCCAAAAGTCAGAACAGAAAGGGGAAAATGAAAAGACCACGAAATCTCGGCCTAACCGTTTTTGATGAAAGAAAATAATTTCTCACCATCGATTCGGATGATTGAAATAACTCAAAAAGACTTTTTTCGAGTAACTTTTATTCTTCATCTTTTTTTTCCCCAAGAAAATGCACTTCGGCCAACTTTTTTTTTTTTTTTGGTGGTATACCCCTGAAACTTGTTGACACGTCGAATTATACATGATTTTTTTCATAGTTTTCTGGAATCTGAGTATTATTTGATCTTTTGACGGGAGAGCAAGATATTTACTTTTGGTTTTTTATTAGTCGTGGCGAGCAATCTATCTCGCCCTTTGCTTCAACCTGTAGATTTTGTCTTAAAGGTATTTTGGGAGTGTACTTATTAAGGAACCTGGCTGAAAAAAAACTCTATGTGAAGTGATTTTTATTAAAAGTATTGATTTAACATAATACGAGAACATGAAAATGGCAAAAGTCATCTCGACAGAAAACAAAGCTTTTCAGCAAAGAGGGCCGTTTATCAAGTGAAAAAGTGATACGTGAAATACAATTTTTTATTAATTAATATATCAAACAAGAGATTTAATATGTATATATATTGCAATGGACGCGTAATTTCATATGATAGCAAGTATTAATATATGATAGATAAATCTCAAAAGGAAATACTTTCTAAGAGAGGGCAACCTCCCTACTTTCTAATCACGTCAATGAAACATTGGAGGGCGATAGTAGTGAAGCTTCTCATTCCACTATAGCAAGCACTAAGAAGTCGACCAACATTACTCGTAACCGTGGAACGTGGACTAAATGAGAGAAAGAAACCAAACGGTTACCTTATTATACTTTATCACTTTTTGGACTTCCTCTTGGTCCCATAACCTGCTCCAGTACCAAGGCTTCCGTTCGTTTTCCTCACCAACTATTTTTCGACCAAGATCTCTCAATTGGTCATGCATTCTAAGCTTATGATCATCTCCAACTTTTATCAATGACATGAATATCAATACTTCAATTCCCTCCTCTGGGAAAAAGTCACAGGCATCCCACATGTAGGATGTGATATTCTTGTCAAAGCCGATGAAAAAACAAGCAATATCCAAAAATATTTGTTTTTGCTCATAGTCTAATGCTTCATAACTTATTCTTAACCTTTCTTGGATATCCATATGAGGGACTCTTTTGAACTTTTATCGTATCTCTCCATTGTGTCAACTCTTTTCCACTAAATAATGAACCTAAAACCTCAAGGGATAAGGGAAGCCCTCCAGTGATGGATACAACTTCAAGAGTGAGGTCCTCAAATTCCCTCGGAGGATAGTCCCTTCGAAATGCATGTTTGCTAAACAGAATCAAAGATTGATTTTCATCCATTTCTTTATGTTCATAGTTGTAGTCCACCCCAGCTTGCTCAAGAATCCTCTTGTTCCTAGTGGTAATAATGATCCTACTTCCCGAAGAAAACCAATCATGATTACCTGCCAAATGCTTCAACTGAATATCTTTATCCACATCATCAAGAAGAATGAGGACCTTTTTACGTTTAAGCCTGGAGGAGATGAACTTAGTCCCTTCACCCTCATTACAAACTTCTTTTTGTTGGTTCAATATATCTTTGCTTAACTTATTCTGTAAATAATGTACACCATTACGCTTCCATGATTCCCTTATATCAGCAATGAAGCTACAATGCTCAAATTGATCGGAAAGCTTATTGTAGATGGCTTTAGCAAGCGTAGTCTTACCAATGCCTCCCATTCCATGGATGCCAATAAATAGGGTGTCATGAGGTTTATTATCCACAAATTCCATAACCTCCTTCACATGACCATTGATTCCGATTAAATTCTCAGAAATGTCCAACCTAAACTTTTTCTTTAGTTCGTTCAACGCTTTTCGGACAATCGATTTCACCAACTCTGCTTCAGACCTGTCAAATGTGACATGAGTTCAAATATGTGGCAACAATAATTTTATATTATTTATCTATATAGAACACAATAAATCTGGGGATAGATTGAAAAACTTTAAAAATCATTGAACCTCCATATATTATCATATATGCTAAGTCTAAAGTGGGAAATGATGGTGGCTGCTTCACATGGTGTGCCCCATTCCACTGTTACTCTAACATAATTAATCAAGCTAGGAAAAACTTGACGGTATCACTTATAAATCTTAAATATTGTATATATTGTGGATTTGAACCAAATTTTAAAGTGGTTGTTTATTAAAATTATTAGGGATGACGTGGACGTGACTTTAAAGATTGTCTAGAGCGTTTGAATAAGAAAAAATCCTATAAGCTAGCCCAATATGAGAGTTAGCTATCAATCAATAAACAAGTCATAACTTTTTATGCAAGATGATTTTAAGTCCCGCAATATCAATCCGAAAAGTTGTTCAGATTGCGATATTGTGAACCACCTGAATGCAATTGAAGGGATTTCTTCTTGTTTGCACAATTCTATAGGCTTGCAAGTTTAATTTGCATTGTGAATTTAGTATCATTCTAGATTGGTGCTCTTATCAATTTTCATTTTCTCTAGGGATGATGATAGGTTGTACTTTATTTTCCTTTTGAGTATCTATGTTCTATGATTTTAATTGATCTAATATTGAGTTTCTAGGGAAGTAGAAGAATATTTTTTTTACCCAAAACAAGAACATTGGTTCAATATATGCAGGTGCCTGAGATAGGAATTACTTGTTGAAGATAGGAAATGCTTTGAAAATTATTTAAACAGACATAATAAAAATAATCATTTTTTTCCATCATCCTATATAACCAATGAACATTTCTTTTGTAAAATAATTTTAATAGCAACTAACAAACGAAATCAATGATTTAATAAATGTGACTTGGGAAGATAAAGAATCATGGCAAAGCCTGGACGGTATGAAGTCATGAGCTTTAAATAAAATTCACCAATAAGTTGTACCATTAATCTCAAATAAATATGTAATTAGAAAAGTTTGTGACAAAAATTAATGTGACATATACTATAAACATGAAAAAATGGCACAATATTACAAAATCTTTGGATATAAGAGTAAAAAGTCAATTAAAAAAAATCTTATTATTCAAGTGAGTGGGATCATAACAATAAAATCTATAATTAGATTGGTCAATATCATTAAATCAAAAACTAAAAAAAAGAAAAAAGAAAAAAGAGAGAATAACTTATAGAACTCTTGCATCGCAGGATCTTACTGCCAACAAGATATTATTGTTTATAATGAAAATGAAGTGGGTGAGAATCAGAACAACCAGCAAACACCCACATATTACAAGAAAGTAGAGAATGCCTTGGTGAGAAATTTTACCCATTGGCTTCGTATCCTTTCAAGTTGCTGACTTCAATGAGTGCTTGCTTCCATTTCTCCAAAATCGCTGGGTCGAAAGAAGACCTCCCAATTGAATGCTTCTCACGCTCTTTAAATGCCTCTCCAAACTTCCCAGTTTGATATCGCACTTCATTTGGTTTCACTTGGTAGAATATAGGCAACACTATTTGTCCGTTATTATTCTTGCACTTCATTATTTGAACCAGTTCATCCAGGCACCAACTGCTTCTACCATAATTCACAGAGAAAATGGGGATCGATATTTTACTGTTCCTAATGGCTGCCAAAAGCTCTGGTTTGATGTTCTCGCCTTGGCATAGCTCGTCATCATCTCTGAAAGCATCAATTCCAGCATTGAGAAGCCCATGGTAGAGGTGATCGGTGAAACCATGTCGAGTATCTGGGCCTCTGAAACTCAAGAACACCTCGTAGCACTTTCCAGTAGATGAACTATTGTTAATTTCTGTCGGAGAAGATCCAGATCCAACGAAATTAGTTTCTGTCAGCACAGTCATCGAACCAGATGCACCAGTATCAACATCCTCTGCATTTCCACTCGCATTAGTTTTCCTCTTCTTAATGAGACGATGCATTTCGGCCTCTGACTCTGCCATTGAGTTCAGCTTTCAAGCCCTAACGAAGAAAAAAACCAGAATGCCCCTCAGAAAACAGGAAATGCCTTCTTGCCTCTTCTATTGTGGTATGTTAAAATTTTAATACACATGAAGCGGTGGATTTGTTCGGAAGATGAAAAGTGCAGAGAGACTTATGACGAGGCTGTGACAGGGACTTGCAGGAGAAGATGAAAGATGGATGAGAAAGAGAGAGAGAGATTCGTCTTGTCCGATATTTTCCAAACCAGTGCTCGGAATACAGTGACCCGCTTAGTCCATTGCTTGCACGGTTGAACCGTCCTTTTCTTTTGTTCATTTGTTTTCTATAAGAGAAGGTATTTTTGTTAATTATATTTCAGCTCTTGATTCCACTTAGGAATTTTTTGGTCGTAATCCCATGTGGAATTTACCCTTCTTACCTTAAGCCTTTTGAATATTATACCATCAAACTAATAAACTTCATTTTAATACTGAAATGTCGTATTACAACAATCACTTATTCTAAAAAAGTTATGTTATTTACGTGTGTCAATGATCACAAATATTATCAAATCGCTATATATATTTATTTATTTTGTACTTGAGCACAATGAGAATAATGTCTTTTTGGTTCTTGTTCTACCTTAATTTTCCCTTCTTTTTTAGTGTCGAAACTTAATTTATCCTTCAAATCTCATAAATAAATCCAAAAGCCTTCTTGCTTTTGCTTTTCTTTATCATACATATATTTTTTTATTGGTTTGATTTATCTAGTTGGCACGCACCAATAAAATTCAAGCGTCACCTTCGTGTGGTGGAAGTTTCAATGCAGTGGAGAATCCAAGGCAATCCTACTTGGGAAGAAGATAACATGTGAGGAAGTTTCGGTGCATAGGAATGAAAAAAATAAAACCAAAAATAAAAGAGAATTGCTATTATGATACCGTAAATTAGATTGGTCGATTCCATGTCTGATCCTATCGACAAATTGAGAACTAAACTAATAACTAATTTTTGGAACCAGGGCCTGAGCGTATCGATCTAATAAAACAGGTCACTAAAAACGAAACCTCACGGTTAGCCTTAGATCTGGGAAGAAGAGAAAATAGAAGAGGCCTACTACCTAAATCTTATTTCTTTTGGTAAAAAAATAATACTTTTGGCATGAATACAGGCCCCGCAATTAGAACCTTCTTTCCTTTGTCCCAGAACATTAACGAACTGTGAAAGACACGTGTAGGTATTTTTATGGCATTGGGTAACAGTTTTGCATCATCTCATTCATTTAGATCATAATATTAGGTAAGGATATAGTGAATTTTTTGAGAGAGCACGAGAAATTCTCAATTTTTCAGTTTTATATTTGTATAAATAGATAATGTTTAGAGCTTAAATAAAGCTTTTTTAACCATAGAAACTTAAATAATATTTACTCCATAAAGTTTTTTTGGTCAAAAAATTGCACAAAATTTATAGAGCTATGTACTTACCTACATAGTATCAAAAGTAGTCTCATCTTTCAGATTATTATCATTTTTAGAATAATATATATATATATATATATATATATATATATATATCAAAATCAATAAACTTGAATTTACTTTCTTTAATATTATGAAATGGTCTTGCTCTTGCATGTTATAAGATGATTTTATTACTGTGTTTGGACAAAATGATAATCTAGAAGGGTACAAGCTCCTATGTACACGCTTATATGGTAATTATATGCACAAACATTCTAAGAAAGTAAACTTTTGATCATCATATTCTTGTGAATTAGATTTTGATCCTAATGAATTATTTTAGCGACAAAACTAATCAAAAACATATTCATTAGACTGATTAAATGCTTTTGACCCTTGCAGAAATTAAATTCATTTCCCTAGATAATCTAAATCAATCACATATTTGTGTGCCCTTTTTTGCTAGTGAATCGGATTAGTGAACTAATCTAGGTGGACTGATTCCCAATTTTCTGATCAAACAAAATTTCATTTTGGATATAATTTTCCATGTCACTTTTTTAACGTGAATTTTTTAATGCCACGTCAAACAAGTAATAATATTTTTGAGTGTAGGATTAATGAGTTAAATTTGAGATTGGTTATTGATTTCTTTTCAGATAAAAAAATGTGCGGGCATATTATGAATTGGACATTAAATTTTGAATTTTTCAGAGAAAATAATTTGGAGTAAGATTTACGACTGAATCCAAAGTTAAAGATTTTTTTTAGATAAAATGTTTTGGGATAGAATTAAAATTGGATTTAAAATTTGAGAGTTTTTAGGAGAGCAGGCCCATATAAAAAAAGGAAGAGAAAATCGAGGAGTTTCACTTGTTTTAATCATCTAGGGGCAAATATGAAATTAGATAGCATCTATTTTTCTATCTATCCCTTTGCCCGATGGCTAGGTCCTACCCATCCTTGCTTAACTTAAGGGTACCAGTCTTCTCTACCATATTTTTATCAGTTTCTTATTCCGAATGAGTTGCTCTTCTATCTACTTAGGATGCATTTGGTAACATTTGTTCCCGGGAACAATGCCTATTTAGAAACAATTTTTCTATTTCTGTTTGCAGGAACAATTTCTAGGCAAAAAAACGCGTTTGGTAACTGCGCATAATTTATATTCTCGGAAAAAAAAAAAGAACAGATGTTACAAGAATAAAAATCTCAATTCCCAAAAAAAATTTACTCTCAATTTTTTCATTTAATTTATAAAATGCCAATTATAATTGATTATATAAAGTTCTTGAAAGAGGAAGGTGGAATTGGAATCATAAACTCGTGTTTTTTAAATTTCAAAAAAAAAAAAATGCTGTCATTGGCTAATTGAAACCATAAACTCGAATGAGGCCTAATATGCTAGATAACTGTCGCCATTGATAATTCCTGCAGTGTTTCGAACTAAAGCCAATCGACAGAGATTAGGCTAAATGCACATGGAGCCTCAACAAGGAAAAACTGTATAGAAATATTCTCATTATTCTCTTTTCTATACTTCAAATACGTCCTCATTGTCATTATTCAATCAAAAGAAATCACATTGTATCCGACTTACGGACAATAACACGATAGTAAAACCTCACTCAATGCAGTAACAGAGTAATCTATAACTCGGATGAACAACAACACCCCGCAAGCTCTACCCCTCTCATAACCATCTGCTTCTCCCCTCCCACATTCGTCATGCATTTTCAGCGCGTCCATCATTTCGAAACCACCGACCTCCTCGAGCGAGCGAAACAGACAGAAATTAAAAAAGGTTGTAAAAAGAGGCCAATCCACACATATACATGCTCATTTCCACATAAGCCACCAACACAGTTCCAAAAATTAAAACTTTGCATGTATGATTGCGGGTGAAAGTTTTCATGATCATACCTACTTTGAGTCAAAAAATGCTACTTTATCTCCTGGTTTTTCGACTCCAAAATTCGAACTTCAGGTGCGCTTCTGAAACACAACCACCCAACAAAAAGAAGCAAAACACCAAAAAAAAAAAAAAAAGAACCAACTTTTATTCATCACATAATAAATCTCAAAGCAAATTTAAAACAATCAAAACATGAAGAGCTTATCATCAAATTGCTAGAACCCAGAGAACTGTGAACAAAAATACGTTGCTTCTAAATCTTTCAATTCAAAGAACCTCGTACAAGAGAAAAGAAAGGCATGAAAATTCAAGAATGGATGCTGGAAAACGTATATTCGAGAAAAAGCCCACCCAAAACTCTGCTGGGGACAGACAGATATAAATGCATAGATAAGGTAAGGGGAGCATTTCGAGCGAGTTCGAGAATGTTCGAGGATTTGACGGCACTATTTTAGAACCCACCGCTTTGTGACACTGGTAATCTTCTCAAGCAACCGCTTTTACCCACTACTTCGATTCCGCAAAGGGGGAGAAACCCACGAGGAAAGAAGAATTGCAGGGAACCCCAAATTGCAGATTTGTTGTTAAGAAGAACGGGAAGCGAGAGCACGAGCGGTCCGTACGTCGATGGCGAAAGTGAGAGCACCTCCAAAAGCGACACGAGACGAGCTACAACAGGAAGAAATCGAACGAACAGCAAAACGCAAACGATCTACGACTAACCCTCTCGCTCAATCGAGCGACAAATCAAACTCTAATAAAATAAGGCAAAGGGGAGCAATGAAAAACAAAGAGAGAATCGCCAAAGAGAGAAAGCAAGAATTGCCGAGGAGAGAGACGCCTACCGTTTCTCAAGACTAGTTGCGGCAACAAAAAAGGAGGAAAGGTGTCGCGACTCTGTCTTCTCCGGCGAACTATGCGAAGAGGAGGAGGAGAAACAAACTTCACGAGAGAGAAGAGAGAGACAAAAAGACGCCTGCCAAGAAGTTTCAAAAAGGATGAGAATTAATAAGCAAGCTCCGATAAAATTTCGATACTCATATAACGGTGGATTTGTTGGGAAGATGAAAAGTGGAAAGAGACTTTGGACGAGTCTTCGTCGAACTTAGTCCATTGCATGCACCGTTGAACTTTCCTTTTCCTTTCTTTTGTTAAGTTATTTTCCACTGGAAATGTATTGTTATTGAATATATTTAAGCTCTTGATCCCACTTATAAATTTAATCCCTCTCACTTTATGCCTGTTAAATATTATACTGTTAAACTGATAAACTTCATTTCAATATTTATAAGTTTAATGAGATAACATGTGTTGAGGATGACAAAAAATTATTAACATGCTATATATATATATATATTTATTTTGTACCCATCACAATGAGAAGAATTTCTTTTTCGCTCTAGTTGTGCCTTAGTTTCTCCTTCAAATCTCATTAATCAAAATGCCTTTTTGCTTTTGCTCCCACTTTCTTTTATATATATCTTTATTGATTTGATTTATCTAATCCAAGCAATTGGCATATATCAAAAATTCAAATTTGCCGAGCTAGATATAAAAACGTAATTTGTTGACTGCGACCCGACCATGCATTTATAGTCGTTGCCTTAATGTTGGGGAAGTTTCAAAGGATAGGAGAATCCAAGTCAATCCTTCCTTGGAAGAAAATAACATGTGAGCAAGTTTCGATGCAAAAGCAATTAAAAAAATAAAACCAAAAATAAAAGACGACTGCTTTATTTGTATCCATAGAAAGTGGTCATAATTGATGAATACATACAAAGCGTCAGGATAATTGCTGCACCATTGCACTTTCCTTTGCTTTTTCTAATTTATTTTCCACTAGAAAGGTTACTTTTGTTGAATATATTTAAACTCTCGGTCCCAATTACAAATTTAACTTGAATCAATTAAGTATTACCATATCAAATTGATGAATTTTATTTCATTATTGAAACGTTGCATTATCAACGATCACTTAAAATCTACTATATATATACTTCAGATGATTATAAACCTAAAGAAAGTAAAGAGGAAAACTCTAGTGACTAGATATTCAGAATACTTTTAGGACTCCTTGCATTTCTCCCTTTATTGTTTCTTGGACAAACAAAAGGGCAGCCAATAGCATCAATTAGACCCAACGAAGAACCGACCGACACACAATTTTTTACACACATTTGCCTTAATTTTGCTAGTAATTGAATACAATTGGCAAATATAAAGGGAAGATTTTCTAAATATATAATAGGACATGGACAGCAACTTGCAATCCATCTGGACAAGACACGTGCAGATGCATGAATCATTGATAATTTTATTATTTCTTGGACTAACCAAAGAGCAACCAACGTTGCATAAAAATCAGTATGAGGATAGATATTTCTATAACCATCACTACTATCTTTTAAGGTGGAGACCACTTTGAACACATATGCTCTGCATATATATATATATATATATATATTTTCCTCTTGTCTAATTTCTTTTCCAAGTAGACTTTTCAACTCCACGACAATTCTTTCTAGTTCCTTTGCACATTTCTTTCTTCCTCACTCCAAATTTTTATCTTTCCCTTGTTGTCACTGCTTCCCTCACATGAAAAGTGGAGAGAGAGAGAGAGAGAGAGAGAGAGAGAGAGAGAGAGAGAGAGATTTGTCTAGTCCAATATTTTCCACACAAGTGCTCAAAATAGACAAAAACATACAAAGCGTCAAGACAATGAAGAAGGCACGCTTAGTCCACCGCCTATACCGACAAACTTTCCTCTTTCTTTTGTTAATTTATTTTTCATCAGAAAATGTGTTTTTTGTAAAATATTCTTAAGCTCTTAATCACACTTAAGAATTTACCCCTCTTACTTTGAGCCTAATATATATATATATATATATATATATATATTATACAAGCAAACCAATAAATTTCATTTTAGTACTAAAATGTTGTATCATTAACGATAACTTATTCTAAAAAATTATGCTATCAAAGCGTGTCAAGGTTTATAAAAAATTATCAACATGCATAAATGTGTATATATTCATTAAGTACTATAACACAATGAGAATAATTTATTTTTTTACTGGTTCTGTCTTAATTTCCCCTTCAAATCTCATAAATATGTCAAAATGCCTTTTTGCTTTCGCTTTCGCTTTCGCTTTTACTTTATTTTATATATTATTGATTTAATTTATCTAATCTAATCAGTTGGCATGCATCCATTATTCAAATTTGTCGAACTAGATATAAATTAATAATTCATTGATCAGGACCTCTAAACATGCATTTATGGTCATCGCCTTCAATTGGTGGAAGTTTCAATGCACAGGCAAAGTGAAGTACAAGGAAATGTAGACGTTACAAAAGTAGATTTAACAAACTTTCAGTGAAATTATAGCTTTTTGCTCTATCATTTCCTTAGGCGTGCCACGACAATTTCTCTCTCTCTCTCTCTCTCTTCATTTTTTTCTTTTCATCTCTTCTGTTCTTCTTTTCTTTCTTTCTTTTGCAGATCACTTTATCAGTTTTTCTTTGTAAAAGCTCTCTTTCTTTTGCCAACCATAACCCTCTCTCCCCCCTTTTCTTGGCTAGGAAGAAAAGCACCATCCTTTTCTTTTTCGAGCTCCCTTTGGCAACTATTGCATGTGGAAAAATGCCCCACCCATTTGGCCGAGAATCCTCTGCTTTTTCATGCCCGAATTTTCTTGTCTTCTTTGACCGTGAATTTCAATCTCTAAATGCCAAGATTGCCCCTTGTCAAGCTGAAAATTGCTCTCTTGACCTCATCCTCAAGATTTTTTGTTGTTATTTGGAACACATTTGGGATTGTATATAAAATTTGAAAAAAAAATTAGACGAAGAAATTGAGGATTGATGTAACATTCGGTTTAAAGTTGAGATTTTTGTGAAATAAAAAAATTTGGAATAAAATTAAGATTGGACCTAAAATTTAAGGGTTTTTAAGATGTATAAAAGCAGGAAAGAGAAAGTCGAGGACTTCGCCTGTTCCGATCATCCGGGGGGCATAATTGTAATTGGATAGCATATGAAAATTTTATTTCTACCCCTACTCACAATGGCTGGGCCCCACAAGTCATTCCTTAACTTGAGGCTATCCTCTTTTGTATCAAGTTTTTGTCCATTTCTTATTGCAAAGGAGTGGCCAAGCCCACTACTCTCCTATCTATTTAATTATGAAGTTACCAATTAATCATTTAATCAAATTTATTGATGTCACGATTTCTTAATCAACCCAAAGCCAAATTCATAAATTTTTTCCAATTTTTTTTCTTGGTTTAGTTTAGTGGTTGCAATCTACCTTCAACACTTATAATTTGTAATGTATGTTAATTCAAATATTTATATTATTAAATGGAACTAATACATGCAGTGTTAGTTCATTATTTTAAAAAATACTTTAACATAATGCATGCGGTTCCTCTTAAATAATGAGGGGTAGCTATGTTATTGAAAATGTAAATAGGTTTTACTTACCACCCATAATACACCTAGGCATATTATTCTCATCCAACAATTTATTTTATATAGATCTAGGGGTAACTATCTTTATAAATATGTTAAATAGGTTTTATTGATCACTCAAAATATATCCAAGCATATTAACGTTGTTATTCAACTTGTTTGGTGCAAGATGTGAAGCAATATGTATGTTCATAGAAGAAGCTGTATTTTGATATCCACTCGTGACAATGCAAGCTAAAAGAATTATCAATGCTATTTATATACCAACAATCCAAACAAAACTGTCGATACTTGACATCATAAAGTGTTAAAAAAAGAAGAAGAGTGCTCGTGGCACGAGCTTATAGTATTGATTTACAATACTTTACAAGTGCTAAATTATAACATTAGTTTCCTTCTTATTGAGAAAATTGAACGCAAGCATGGAGAGAAGGATCGATGCCATGAACACGGCATAAGAATGCCCAAAAATGGGACAATGCATTTCGGCTTTGCTCTGGCTCTATCCTTGATTTTCCCCCTTCAAGTCCGACGGGAAAAAAAGCCAGAATGCGTCTCAAGAAATAGAAAATGCCTTCTTGTTGCCCATTCTCTTGTGGTTTGATTTATGCAATGGAACCAATTGGCAATCAGAACTCACACCAATAAGTCAAGCTTTGTCAACCACGTGCTTAGAGTTGTTGCCTTCACGTGGCTGAAATCTCAGTGCACAAGAGAATCCAAAGATGATACGCATACCTAGATTGCACCGACACGGACAGGTGATACGCAACACAATATCACACGACACGCCGACACGTCATTTTTCAAAAGTAGAGAATTTCGATACGTTCCGACACGTTATATATTAAACAAATATTTTAATATATAAATGCATAAATAACTAAATAATAATAATAATAAGAGCCTAGAATTCTATACTAAAAACATTAATCCTACATTTATTAATATCATTCATTATTTTAATTTGACAAATTCAACTACATTTCATTATAATAATCCATAAAACTTAGAGGAAAAAACAAGTAATCCATGTTTCACTATTAAATTTAAAATTTAATAATAAGAAAAAAATAATCAACATTACATCATCAAATATAACAAAAAGTCATTCATCCACATTATCCACTTCTTCTATAAAAAAAAAAAAAAAAACCTCAATCTCTGATCAAGTGAAAAATTTGCAACTTCAAGCACCCTAACATTTTCAAACGAGTATTGGAAATTTTTTTTAACTTTTATTTTTTTTATTTTTTTATATATTTATATTTAGACCCCAGAAGTTTTGGAAATTTATAAAAATAATTCCATGCGTGTCAGAGTCACGTGCCGGAATTTTCGACTCGTGTGTCGGAGCGTGTTGAAGGCAGTTGATCGCGTGTTGGAGTGTATCGGACACGACATGAAGGGTCCTGGAGAATGTCCGTGCAACCTAGACGCATAGAATGGTGCATTTGTTGGGAAGAGGAAAAGTGGATAGAGACTTAGGATGAGACTTGACATGGATTTGCGAGAGAAAATGAAAAGTGGATGAGAAAGAGACAGAGAGATTCGTCCGTTCCAATAATTTCCAAACAAGTGCTCAGTAAATGATAAAAACACGCAAAGCGTCAGGATAATGACTAGGCCAAGAAATCTCTACTTTTTTTCTATGACCAAATTTTCCTATCCTCTTTGGCCATGAATTTTGGTCCCTGAATGTTGAGATTGCCTCGTTGTCAAGATGGAAATTGCTCTCTCGAGCACATCCTCTCGTTATTCGAGATCCATTTGGAACTGGACAAAAAGTTGGTAAATTCTTTTTAAATAAAAAATTGGGGGCTGATGTAGCATTGGGTTTAAAATTAAGAGGTTTTTCAGAAAAAAAAAAGTTCATGATAAAAATAAAAACTCAATCTAAAATTTCCTCATCTTTAGATAACTAGGAGTATAGAAAAAAGAGGGAAGCAAAAGTCGAGGCGCTTCATAGGGTTTTAGAATCCATGGGCAGATTTGTAATTAGATAGTTTGTAATAATTTTCTTTCTTTCCTCAGTTGATGGCTGGGTCCCACCGGTTGTTGCCTTTTGTCCATTTCTTATTTCAAACGAGTCTTCGGGCCCACTGCTCTTCTTCTTACTTAATTGTGAAGTTACCGATTCATCATTGAATCAAATTTATTGATTTCACGATTTTTTGATTAACCCATAGACAAATCGACAAATCAAAATTTTCAAATTTTTGCCGGCCAATGTTTTTGCGCTGTTTCGCTAAGTGATTGCAATCTTCCTTAAACACCTATAAATTGTCGTATTAATACTTATATCGTTGAATGGAGTTGAAACATTTAGCCTTAGTTCATTTTAGATTAAATATAACTTTATACAATACTTAAACATAAATGCATGCAGCTCCTCTTAAATAACAAGGAATAGTTATGTTAATAAAAATGGTCAATAGGTTTTACTTGCCACCCAAAAAGCATATTATTCTTAGTTAACAATTATCTATTACTCTTAGATAATGACACGTAGCTATCTTTTATAAATGTGTTAAATAGGTTTGACTTGCCACTTAAAATATATCTAAAAATACTAATATTGTTATTCAACTTGGCTGGTATAAGATGTGAAGCAATTTGTATGTTTAATACTGGGTCCATCCATTTAGATACCATTTAATGCATTTTTTATGTAGTTACTCGATAAAACAAAGCTCTTTAGACATTGAATCCACTCCATTTAAAAGATTTGCATCAAGAATTGAGTGAAATGTAAAAAAAAAAAAACCAATGCATTAATTACTTCATTTTACAATAAAAATAAGCTTATTCTAATATCCAATTGTAACAATGCAAGCTAAAATGATTATCACTGCTATTATGTACCAATGATCCAAACTAAAAGGTCACTACTTGAAATTGTGGAGTGTGAAAGAAAAAAAAAAAAGAGTGCTAGTGCATTTCATGATCAATGTTTTTTTATAGTAATAAATTTACAATACTTTATATGTGCTAAATTATCTCTTTAAATTCAAGAGCTTAACTACCAACTCTAGCTCATCTTTATCTCCACTGAACATTGCTTTGAAGAATTTGAGAGCTCTACAGATGATTCTTGACCAATGTCAGTTAAATCAACATCTCCGAGTACTAGTCTGGACTTGTGAGGAACTCTTAGATGTCAAGTTATTGATTTCATGTAGTCAAATTTATTTATTTATTTATTTCATACTTTCTTAATTAACACAGCCTTTTTTTTTTTGTTGTAAACACAAAGTCAAATCAATAAATCAAAATTTACAATTTTTCTTGACAAATGTGTTTGCTTGGTTTAGTCTAGGGTGCGCATGACAAAATTTTTGAAACGGAAATTGATTTCTGGCAAGAACTTGAGAAGTTAAAAATTTTAGTTTCTGATTTCTTATTCAAATACTAAAATATAAATCCGTTTCAGAAATAGAAAAATCAAATTGCGTTACCAAACGGATTTCTATTCCAAACCTGTTTCGGGGAATAAAAAAACAGATAAATAGAGAAGTAGAAATTTTATCATGCATGCTCTTAGCAATCGTTATAATATTTTCCATTCTTCTTGACTTGGTCAAAAATCTGGCTTTAAAAAGAAAAGAAAAAGAAAAAAAAGAAGTGATATAAAGGGAAAGGGAGAACACGCACCACGATAGAAACAAAAGGAAAGGAAAAAGAAAAGGGAGAGATATAAAGGAAAAAAGGAGAGGAAAAGGAAGGAGGGTTTGGCCTGCACATCACGGACCTGCCAAGATAGATTTATCTTTAATAGCAATACCTTATAAAGATTTAAGCTATTTATCTATCTAATTGGAGTGATTTTTGAAATCAGAGCACAAATTCAATAATTATGTGAAATATGAATTGTGAAATTCAATTTTGGACTTGTTAGGATGTGGGAGCAAGGACATTGTGGAGTTGTGGGGTTAGACGGGAGTTAATTTAATGTAAGATTTTTATTGGAGTGAAATTTTAGAGTTTTACGTGCAAGCTCTACGTTGTGTAGGAGTTAGCATGTCAGACCAACCGAAATTAGGAACCGTCTGGACTAAACCGGTTGGTTTGGTCCAGTTTTTAGTTCCATAAAAATGGAATCGATGATTTTTGATCCAGTTTATAGTTCTAAAGGGAATTAGATCCGACCAACTCTTTTTCACAAAAGAAATATTTTTCAACTCTAAAATAGTAACAATCTAATATTTTTTTTGAATTTTTTTAAGTGATCGGTTTTATTGGATCGGACTGGTCAATTTGCCCGGTTCTTGATCCTAGGACTGTTCGGTCTGATCCTCAGTCTTAGATGGAATTGGGAACTAGATCAGGAATTGATCACCCCAGCGTTGCGAGTAACTTTGAAGTAATTCATTAACGCGTGAAAGTCATTTTGTTGAAAAGTAAGTTTGGAGAGGATGGCCCATGAATATAACCCATTACTATCAAACATGAATTTTGGAAAGTCTCCAACTCTGCATGCTATTTTCTTTAAAGATAGAATGGTTTTTCTTACTCTGGTTCTAACTTTGAACAGAAAGTCGTTCAACTTTGAAACACTGAAATGACGAAGAAATTTAACTGCGAGGAGTAAAATTCTTGGAAATTAGAGTGCAAAAGGAAAAGTGAACTCGCAGGAAATGTACATGCTACGAAAGTAGAGTAAATGAACTTTCGGTGAAACTACAACTTTTTGCTTTCTGTCCTTTCCTCACGCGTGCCCCGACAATCTCTCTCTTCATTTTTTCTTTTCACCACCTCTCTTCTTCTTTTTCTTTCTTTTCTTTTGTGGACCCTTTCTTAGTTCGGAGCTTTCTCTTTCTGCCAACCATAACTCTCTGTCTCTCTCTCTCTCTCTTGGCAATTATTGCATGTTGAAAAATCGCGCACCCAACCTGGGTGAGAAATTCTGTCTTGACCAACACTCCGATCGAAAAAAAAGATTTTCTTGACTCCTTTGCCCATGAATTCCGATATCTAACAGTGAGATTGCCCCTTGTCAAGATGGAAATCGCTCTCTCTTGACTGGATATAAAATTTGCGAAAAATTTTTAGACAAGAAAATTGGAGGTTTAAAGTTGAGGGGTTTTCTGAAACCAAAAAAAGTTGGGATAAAATTAAGATTGAAACTAAAATTTGAGTTTTTAAGGAATTAGGACCATATAAAAAGAGCAAGAGAAAGTTGACAAGCTTCATCTGTTTTTATCATCCGGTGGCATGTTTGTAATTAGATAGCATATGATAATTTTATCTCTACCCCACTCCGAGTGGCTAGGCCCAAGTCCTTCCTTAATTTGAGGCTACCTCTTCTCCATCAAGTTTTGTCAATTTCTTATTGCGAAAGAGCCGCTAGGCCCACTACTCTTCTCTCTACTTAATTATGAAGTTACCAATTAATTCAATTCCAACACCCAGCCAACGAGATAAATTTGTTACTGACACTGGCAAGTTTATCAAGCATTGATACACAAAAGAAAGAGTATGGGGCAACAATAAGTTTCCAGAACAGCGAATGGACATGGTAAGAAGCTCAAAGAAAAAAATCTTCAGCACTATACAATTCATGGCATCACAATGAATTGATCCTTAGCTTGATTGTATGACTGTCAAAATGTTCCTACCACTAATTGACAAGGGAGGAACTACAACATGAGGAATGCTACGAAGCTTTTTATTCTCCATCTCCAGGTGTAAGATAGGGTCCTAGATGTGTAGTTTCACTGGGTTAGTGTTTCGAAAGTGAGAATACTATAACCAAGCAAATGTCCACACAAAATTTAACCCATTAGGGCCATCAAACGAACATTTCTTAACCTATATACAAGTACAAGACTCCAGCTATCTAGATATGTTGGAACTTTTGTTGTAACGGTAAGGCAGAAAGCAAAACATCCTTTGAAATCATAAGCATGTAATGGCATGTATATGCATTGTGCACACAGGAGGAAAAACAAAGCTGCTGCTACTCATGCCGATGAGGAGAGCAAATAAATAATAGATAGGAACAATAAAAGAACAAACATTTTTAAAACCAGACCAGTGGTTCAATCGGTTGAACTGGTAAAACTATTGCATGTGATGTCATATGATAGAACACTCTGCAAATATTAGATTACACATGTTTAGAACAAAAGAAGCCCAGTGAGTCGACAAGCGAACAAAGAAGCCCAGTGAGTTGGTAGACACCATAGCATTTTAGTATATTACACACGCTCGATGTCATCTTAATATCATCCTGTTCATTTATCTAATAGATTAGGCCAATACGGTCAATAATTAAATTATCCACCACAAATTGAAGAAAGAAGACACCGGAGCAAATGATTGGCACACTTGTTAATTACAAGAAGTTGGAGTTCCAAACCCAAAGCCAACTCCAACACTACTCCAATTTTTTTTAAGGTCTATAACTAGTCCAGACTTTTTGATAGGTTTGTTGGGTACTAGTTGACAGGGACACCTGGTTATCAGTTAAACAGGGAAAATACCACCAGTTCTTGACCAATACTATTTCTGCTGGGAAATTTAATTGGACAAGCCTGGTTCCCCATCCAACCAGGAGCACTTCCTAAAATTTTGAAAAGAACAGGAGTCAACAGAAAAGCAGAATATGCTAGGTTTTTCCTTTTGCCATCAATGTCTTAAATTGTCAATTGACATGATCAGAATAGAACTCATGATACAATGAGTAAGAAATCAATATGCAAGCTCTGAATCCATGAGTTACCTTCAATTGGTACAACTCTCAGTTATTTGTACAATTGGTTCCTGCAATATGCACAAATGGAAGGTCATTGCCTGCAAGATCATCATTCTGGCGTCTCCCAAGCCTTCACAAATATCATTCATCTTATTTAGCAACATAGCAATTTGATTGTCCTGTTTACAACAGAATGTATTGGCCACATTTGCAAATTTGGGCTTTAAAATATGATATACCAAGCTCTTACCTCAAATAGAGCCAAATCCACAAAACAGTGACCGGGAGGGATGCACAACAAGATCCTTCCAAAGGTCTTCCCTGTTTCACATTCATTCGTCAATCCACTCACTACCGCTATACAATTCGTTACATCTACAAAAGAATCGTCTGGTATTTGGAAGGAAATATAATCTGAAGCAAATTCAAAGTCATCTTGCAGAGCCAGACAGAGAATGATTAGCATGAAAAAGCATTTGTACTATGCACATATGGATCTTTGGATAATATATGTAGTTTCAGATTAAAGGTATATATGTCATTCTAAGCAACCCTTATCATGTCTTATCCAAAAATAGTTCAACTTCATGTCTAAAATTTAGTAATTTAGTGTCACTAAAGACATGATACCACACATGATGAGAGACAGGCAAGATATTACAATGGTTGCAAACAGAAGATATCTAGAAAGGTAAAGAAATCACAAGAGAGATTGTAACAGGCATACCGGCTTCATGACATATGAGAGCACCCTTATGAATTGCTCAACCTTTACATGCAGCATTCCAGCCTTTTCTATTGCATTATCCACCAGAGTCTCATCCAAACCAATACCTAGGTAATGAGAACGCCATCTTGAAAGACCCCTGAGCTCACCCATTCTAAAGCCAATAATTTCTACAGTAGGCTGTTATGTGAATAACAATACTTCAGTATCTTAAACCCATATGTCAAATAGCATCTCTTATTGAGAAAACTGACACACACTCGCGAGGGATAAAAATAGCATTTATTTGTTGACCCATCAAAGTTAAAAGTTTACGAAAGAAAATGTTTTACACAGTAAATGGTTATTACAAGCCATCTTCATCTTCTGCACAGTGTTTGAACTAAACGACATACTCTAGAGTCTCTGACAAATAAAAGTTATACTGGAAAATTCATTAAAGAAATGGAGCCTAGTCTACTATCCAATTCATGCAAGTAGGATAGAAGTTTGGAATGTTCATGCGAATTATCAAGTCCTGCCCAAAGTCGCTATGAGAGAGAGAGAGAGAGAGAGAGAGAGAGAGAGAGAGAGAGAGAGAGAGAGAGAGGGTCATTTATGTGATAGTTGTGAGTTGTAAGCACAATATTGACAGGAAATGCTAGTGTGTTCAAGGAGACAACCCCTAGCCCTTTTGCTGCTAGCTTGGGTAAGGTTAACTTCTTTACAATAGTCAAATATCAAACTGCATCTCTATCCAAGAGCTTCGGGAAGGGTAACTTCTTTACAACATTCAAATATCAAACCGCATCTCTACAGGAGGTACTTGATTCAAAACTCTCCCTGCTACCAATTTACCTCCCCAATTATCAAATGGTTACACTTCAATCTAAAGAAAAGTCCCAGCTTACAAAAGAGCATTTAAACAGTAAGCTACATCTTTATTTCATAGCTTAATCTTTTTATCACTTGTCAATTTTTCCACAAAATTCTACATCGTTGTGAATGCACATTTTGAATAGACAAAAGGAGAAAGAAGCCCTAAAGCATTGATTGGCAGTACCATAAAGTTAAAGAGAGTTCATAAGCCTTGGCAAGAAAGAAATAGGCAGGCTTTTAAAAATGAGGAAAGCTCTATAGGTGCTATAAAAGATATTGGCTTACCACCTTATTTTTTCACATTGTGGTGGCAGTTCTTTGGACACCAAGTCTTTTTTTTTTTTTTTAATTTTTATGGTAAATATGAGCTTATAGGTGGTAATTAGTAAATAGGAGGCATCCCCTTGGTGCTTTTTAATAGACTTACTAATCAAAATATAAAACAGCAGAGTATAACCTTGAAATATGTAACTAGAAACGTCATTTCTCACTATAGTAGTAATCAAGAAAAATATGTAGCATGCACATGAGAGTCACTGTACCCAGGAGAAGCACATGATCTGATCCAATTAAGAACAGCCCTATAGTGTGCATGTGCATGTGTGCACACCTGTGTAAGCACATGATCACATGCATGTGCACGCCAAAGCACATGTTCACAACACACAAAAATGCCCATATAAATGGAGAGAGATTTGGCAGGGGAATAAACTGGCAATATATTTTCTCTAGATAACAAAGGATTTTGTTGAGAGAAAAAGTTCTAGTACATCAGTATATAAGAGAACAAAACAAAAGAAAAACAAACAAAAATGAAGCATTAGAAGATATACAGAATCAGAATATGATTCTCAAAGCCGGTTAAAAGGTGCCAACACAGAAGCAACCAAAGATTCCAAACCCTACATTTTGTTGCTTTCTTTCCTAAGGCATCCCATGAGACAAGGTGCCGCACTTAAGAACTTCTTAGAAATTGATCCTCCTAATTAGGCATGCCAACAGTTAAGAAACTGGATGGCATGTTTTGGCAAGAACCAAACTACCTTAGACAAGCCAAAGATTTGATGTAAAAGCTTGGAAGCGAAGTCAGAAAGAAGAAAGAGATAATCAACATTTTCCTTTAAAAGTTTTCACACACAACTCCATTCTATGAAAAATCAAATTCCGTTTCCTGAGATTCTCAATTGTAAGAATCTCATTCCAATTTGGTGTGCATTTATTATGAAACTTACACTCCCAAGTAATGGAATTTGATTCTCACATATTGGCATTGTATGCGTAAGCATTTAGGTGAAATGTCAAGGAACAAGGAAGCTTTGGTTGCAGATTGTTATCATTTAAACAACCAAATGATCATTTGCGACATTGACTTTGTGGGCCAAGCCCAAGGTTAGGAGTTCGAAGATTTCTGATGCTTTTAAGGATGCTTTTGCCTGGAACAAGGGAAGAGATGGAATCTTTTCTGTAAAGCCTTACTACAAGCTGTTCGATAGGGAGATTTGTGAATATAACAGATTTTCATTAGAAATCGATTTGGAAAGTGAGGATTCCAATAGAGTTTCTCTTTTTGCTTGGGAAGCAACCTGGGAACAAATCCTTACTTTAGAAATGAGGCAAAGTACTGGTTAATAGGTGTCTCCTCAGCAAGAGGAGATAGTGCGTGCGGCATCTCCTCCTTCATTTTGTTCTTGGACAAGAATGGTTTGGACCGTTTCCTATGCATGCACCATGTTATCTTGGGTTATCAGACGTTTTATTAAGCAAGAACTTTGGGCACGGTAGGGCATTCATTTACAGCACAACAATTAGGATTTACTCAATTCCCCTGTGTCTTTTGGTTGATTTGGAAGGAGCGGAACTAGAGAGCTTTCGATGGAGAGAAATCTTCCATTCTATTTTATTGAAATTTGGCTTAAAGTCACACACTTTTGGTATAGTGCAAACTTGCATATAGATGTAAATGCCTTAGTTGATTAGTCAATGATTTATCTGGTATTTGAGCTCCCTTTTGGTTTTGAGAGTTGATTTGTAGATGGCTTTAGTTTTTTGGGCTCCTTTTGTATATGGGTTGCACCCCCTTGGTGCCTTACAGGTGAACTATATAATCTATGGAAGGTTAACACTTTCCTGAGGATTTTAAGTTATTCAAATTACCTTTTGTTCCAACACATGTTATCACATCATATAGTTTCAAGTACCAACATCAACATCTCACATATGATTTTGTGCTAATCAGCATAACCATCACCCCCACATGGGCGAAAACACTCTATTAACTCACAGTTGTAATTCCTTTTGCGTATAAGATCATTGTGATAAAAGGGTGCCACTAATACTGAAAGTCAAGATAAAAAAAGTTCAAGAGAAACCTTGGATCCAAAGAGCTACCAACACACTACCAAAAAAGGAGCAATACTAGGGACTAAGAGAAGTATACAAAATTGATTTGAAGAGGAAAAATGCGAGTATAATGCATAAGAAGGTCACAAACAGCTAATATGAATCTATCTAGGATGTGACTTAGTAAAAGCAATTTCAATACTAGGGCTTAACATCCTCATCATTATTTTGCCAAAAAAAGAGGTGGTATATAAAAAATCATGATCTAAACGCTACAAAATAATAATATAAAATAATCAATTCTCACATCTAAGAGCTAAACAAATGATTGCAAACAGAGGCTTTCATAACTGTTGTTAAGCATCGCATATTAGATCCACGTAGGCTCAATTCACTGTCATCCGAGCACCCACCTGTTAGTTTTCTGCTCATCTTCTTCAAATTTCTGAGTTTTCATTATCATCCTTAGCTTGTTGACCTTAAACATAACACAGGAAAGAAGAGTTTCAGTTACTACATTGAGTTGAATGGGCGGAATTTGGTAATATAAACAAGTCTAACTTCCCCTAGGCTCTAATATAATATCAGTAGGTAAAAAGAGTTCAATATGATTCTCTGGTACAAAAATTGACTCTCGCAATTAAGAGGGGATATATGCTAAGATCCAAACGGGCAGTAAACTCTTTCCTTTTAAATTGAGAACATATCTCTACACCTGCTAATTATAATGTGAATAAATTAAACATTCTATATCTAAATCTCCATGTATACAATACATTTAAAGCTCAAACTTAGATCAAGTTCAAGTTTCGAACCAATGATTAATGACCAACAATTTTCATTCTACGTATATAGGAGAGATTGCCAACTTGTTAAATCAGACTCAAATCAGATTTTACTTTGCCCTTTCCAACCACTTAATGTTGGCAATTCATATCATGGCATATGATATGTTCATATGAAGAATCAACTGTTCTGAAAAATATGGCATGTCTCCAGATGTGCAAAGCATAATTTACTGTAACAAATTCCTATCTCTGTCTAATCACCTCCAAGACTGTTCTCTGAGATGCATGAAACTTAATTATTTGGGAAAAGGCCAAATGCAAAGATAATAACGTGTACCTGCAGATGATTGAGGACAACCATCAGAAGTTCTTTTCCAGCACCACAAAAAACTATTGATACACGCTTCATATGCTATCAGTGAACAAACTAGCAAACTAAGATTTTAAAAACTAATTGAAAAGGCCGAGGTCCTATAGCAGCATCAGAGCTTAAAAAATAAGCCATACTACTTCACCTAGAGAATTAACAAGAAACTGATGGACTGCAAGAGTGGTACTAGCACCATCGAGAAGAGTCAAAAATTCCTCCTGAGAAGAAGAGTCGAGACATAGATAAGCAAACGAAAACAGTTAAATGAAGAAAATTGAAACGCCATCTACCACTTTGTATTAATAGTACCACTTGCCATGGTCACTAATGAGGTTTGACAACAAATCAAACCTCTCATGAAGTATGTTAAAAGCATCAGCCCACTGCTTATGCATGACTGATAATGATGTCCGAATGACATGAAGTAAAATGTTCAATGTTCAAAGCCTGTTGAGCGACTTGATGAAGTTCATTTTTTTCGTAGACAGAAAGAGATTGATCATCTGAGAAGGCATTCAGCTGATCAAGATTCTCAAAAGTTCATTCTAATTTCAATTTGAGAATTAAAATAGACCAGAAAATGCATTAGGTGACACTCTGAAAGCAATTGATGAATAAAAGGAAAACTACTCTCAAAATCAAATCACAAACTGAAGTTGACATTTTAGTATTCTCATTCTACCGCAAACATGGATACTTGGAATATGATGCAACCAGAGCATATTCTCAGAATTTTCATCCCCAATGACATGTATTATTTTCACTGAATAAATATTTTGTCAAAAAAAAAATCGAAAACAGTTTCTATGAAAATGGAAACTAAAGATGCTTTCTAAAACTAAGTAGGCCTTAAACAGTTGAGAACAAAAACAACATGTGAAGCATGCAACGTTGTTTAAAATTTTAAAACAAATTTGCCTCACAACTTTCAACATCTGAACTAAATAGATTCCTAGAGGTTTTTACTGAAAGCTAGTATGAAAATTACAGGTTGGCTTCGAAGCATGAGGCATCATGTTGTTCAACTTATGGCAACTCTCGAAAGTCAACTCAAGAATTAAAAATTATTAGCAGGAAAGTTCTTCCATCATGTAAATTTCAAAGTTATTTGTAATAAAACTGCCCTGAAATTGCTCTACCTTAACTATCCATTTCTTTTTGAAGGATGATGATAATATCTTGAGTTAATAAGCGTTTTACTTTCCTTATGACCAAACAAAGTTAGATACCACCGAAACAAATATCAGCGCACATGAACAACCTTAATATAATCGAAACATCAAGTACAATCACCACCACATAAACTAGAACAGAATCTAGATTTCCACACTTATCACCTTCATTCACTCTTGGTTTTTCTTGTAAAAGACCCAACTCCTCAGTTCGACATCTGTTAGGGAAATCCCTTATGATGTTTTGAAGATGACAAAATAAATCAAAGGCTACTAACATGTTTGATGGTTGAGTAATAGGCCATGCAGATAATAGAACATGTAAAGGATATTGTCAAAGTCTGAAGACGGCCAGAAGATTGAACGTAACATATGTCCAGAGTATATTTTGAAGATTTCCAGACTTCTGTGTCAAAGTCTGAAGACCGCCAAACTCAAGACTCAAAGTCTGAAGACTACCAGACTTTAGTGTCAAAGTCTGTTCTACATCAGAAGTCTGCTTACTCTGACTAATTCCAGACTGAACGTGAATGATGAACCAGAAGACAGACTCTATGCTGAAGCTGAACCAGAAGACAGACTCTATGCTGAAGCTGAACTGGGTACAGACCTTAAAGCTAAATCTGTTCAGAAGCAGATATGTTCAGATCCAGATTGTAAAGTCTATAGACTCGGATTGTAAAGTCTTCAGACTCAGATTGTAAAGTCTATGGCTATCAGACTTTACATCCAGACTCCACAGAACGTAACTCAAGCCCAATCATATAACGGCTAGTGATCTGGTTTGGATTCCACATCAAGATTGATTTGATTGATTCAGTCTATTTGATTGACGATTGGATCTTGAAGACAAGATCTTTCTATACAAAGAAGCTTTACTTATGGAAACCAAGATTTCGTTTGTATGGGCGATCGGAATCAATTTGGGATTTTACCTTTGTCACTCAACGGCTACCAAATCTTCTAGATACAGAGCTATCCAATGGGTATATTGGAAGACGATTCTCTGGGATGCTGTCCAACGCGTAGTTTGGAAGTGGAGGAGTATTTAAAGAGATCATGGACTAATGAGCAAGTAAGAGACAGAGCGTAGAATTTATAATTCCAAAGTCTGAGTGACTTTCGATCATATACTTGTCTCTTGAGAGCTTAAATATTTGTAATCATGAGAGAAATACCAAGAGAATGACTTAGTGAGACAGTGTGATCTACTAAGTGTTTGCACTCGAAGTTGTAATCTCTTGTTGATTGCATATTGGAATCCAGCCAAGAAGGCTGTCATCGTGGGAGAGTGGACGTAGGCTTGGATTAAGCTGAACCACTATAAATCTTGTGTTCTTATTCTCTTCCCTAACTCCTTTATTTTGTTTATACTAGCACTCTCAACATCATCTTCTCATATAAGACTTCCAAGCACTTCACACATTGAATAGAACAAAGAAAGAGCTCTCTCGATTCGAAGCAATTACTAGGAGAGCGGGACCTGAGAAGCCAAAGCGGGCCGTCGGAATTGAAGCTGAAACGGAAGCGTGCGCCGTTGGAGCAGAGCTGGAACAGAGCCGGTATGCTTCGTCTGATAGTCGGAGGAAGGGGGCAGGTGCGGATCGTTTTCTTTTTCTTTTTCTTGAAAAAATTGAAAATTGAAATGTCCTTTTCTTTTTCCCTCTCTTGCTTCTTTTAAGGACGTGTTTAACGTTGGACTATGAATCTTTTGAATTTTTATTTCTTGACAAAAAATCTTGTGAATTAATAGGTTAATTTTCACAATTATGGCTGATGCAAAACAGAGGAAACCCTCGTTCGACTCTATTCCCCTATCAATTTCATTTCATTTTCCCGTTTCATTTTTCTGTTCCGTACCTCCCATTTTCTCGTGTCAAAGAGGTTGTAAATTCTTTAAAATGCGCATGATCGTATTCCCAAAAAGCACCAAACTTTGTTATAATCTTGGTTGTTCTAGTGGAAGAAAGTTTATAATGCTTGATACTAAAAAGATTGGTCGAATCAATGGTCAGTCATTTTCGAAGAGTACTCAATGGTTTGTTCTTTGAAATTCCTTACAAGAAAGGTGGGAATCAAGGAGTTTCCTTTCGCGTTAGTCTCCATTTTTGCTAAGCAAATGAATATTGATAAGACTGAAGCATATGCTACGAATACGTCACCGTATACCTCATGTTCATTCAATTTTTGCATTGCTTATACCTGTTATGAACTTTTGATAATTGTTCTACAAATTATCCAGAAATAAAATTGCAAAAATTCTTAAAACGAACAAAAGGGCAAAAAAAAGTTCCAGGCAGAACAGCACAGCAACGCAAAAAAAGAAAAGAAAAAGAAGATGAAAAAATGAAGGAGAAAAGCAGCTCATTGAAAAAAATCGTCAATTTTAGGCATTTCTTTTACGAAATGTGATTGCTTTTTACAAACTTTTCTCTTTTTTGTTGCGAACAAGAATTTTGATCAAGTGGGTTCTGCTGTTGTAGACAAAAACGATGTGCTCCTACACGCTAACGTGCGTCATCGCTAATTAAGAAAAAAGAAGAAGAAGAAGAGGAAAATCTATAAGTTAAGCACCAATCGAGTGGTCTGCCCATTTGTGTTTTGATCTTCAGACTACATGTAGCCCGCGTGTACGCTTATGCGTTGAGATCATACGAGGTTCCCGATGGATCAAATCGCTGCATTTTTTATCTACAGGTAAGTGTGATACATGTCTATAGCTCTAGATTTTCGATCGAACAAATAAAGCCTAGATCGATTCCCGAATAGTAATCTATATTGAATTGCCAACTAAAATCATTCACGGAAAAAGCAAAGGACTTGATATAATTTTTTGCAAAAAATAATCGCTTATAAGATTACAAAAATGAACGAACGTGAGAAATTATTGTCGAGCACGAAAACATTTGGATAATTGAGACATATTTCATTGATCGATTATTTCAAATAATACAAGTGATTATTTTTAGAAAGGTCTTTTTCAAGTCATTTATCTTTTCGTGGAACAAAAGGGGCCTCAATTCACGTAATTTACAAATAATGTCATATATGGTATGATGTGTTCAGGATTGTCTAAAAAACAATATTGTTTAATTCGGGCCCACATGTTCAATGGTAATCTCGTCGCACACCCCAACAAAACAAAGTGCCCTGACGGAAGGACTCATGGGACATCGCATCAATGTGAATGTTTTGGTGGATTCCGTTGTTGAAATTGTAATTTGGAAAAAAGCAATGTGATTATTCTCATTTACTTTTGAATTTTAAAAAATATGCTAATGAATTATTCAAATCAGCATATCATAAAAGCAAACATTCACACATGCTTAACATGTCGAAACGATGGGCCAAGCCCGAAAATATGGCCGAGCCATTTGCCATCACCACCCAACTTCCAGACAGTTGGCTGGATAGAAATACTCTCACTAAGTCATTTGCCATCATTCGCCCAAAATCCGACCCCTTTCCATGCACTTTTTTTTTTCCCAATTTGTGATGATTGCATATCAAACTTTAATGTACATGATCATTCTATAGTCAAGTGGCGAACGTCATTCATGTCTATTTTTATCCTCATGACACTTTTGGATGGATCACTAAGTCTTGTTACCATTAAATGTGCAGGCCATGTTTGATCTGCTCATTCTTCATATTTGCAATGCAGAGGAATTCTACCCACTGCAAAACTTTACGTGCTTGGCTTGGCATCTGAAGAGCATGGAGACCATTGGTTCATAGCTCATTCCTTTGATGGCGACGAATGTATGCTCACCATGCCAATGCTGCTTTTACCAAGAGATGCACTCCTGCTAGAGAAGATGGTCATTACCGTCAAGACCAATGGAAGACGCCAATCGAAAACTCTCAAGTCTTTGCCACGGCTAGTTCTGCCCTAGATGCAATCTTACCAATAAAGTCTCGCTGCAAACTGCCCAATAGGGTGGAAGTGGGTGGACAGCAATGATTTGGATAGTTTCCTATGCTTGCACCAAATTATCTTTGGGTTATTGGAGCTTTTTTTTTTTTTGGTACCCAAGGAATTTACGTGCGCCGCTTCATGGTGGAGTAAACCTTGGAAGAGCAGTAGAGTCACCACCACCTTTGCTGCACCGAGTAAGTCATCAGTTATTTTCTCGCAAGGTAGACGACACAGCGATTCAAACTCAGGACCTCTCCCGAAAGGAACCATCGCTCAACCACTATGTTGCCACCACGGGTGGTAGATTATTAGAGCTTTTATGGAGCAAGAAACTTAGTATCCTTGAAGACAACCCTGAAGCTCAACATTGAACTAAATGAGCTACATCAATTTTCATAACAAATTATTTTCTATCAATCATGTTCAATTTTCCATCTAAAATATCTCATCTTAAAGTGAAAAATTACCTGTTCTAGGTAAAGGACATAGGATTTTGAAATCGACTTTAAATAGTCAACCGAGTCAAGACATTGTGATCAAATCATCACTGACAATTCAGAAACTCGTACATAGATCTGAAAAACCTCCCAAATAGGAAGCCATATTCCACACTAATAGATCTAATGATGGGCAGTGGGCCCAAGGGAGTCCATTTGGGAGAGTCCCAACAAGGAATTATAACTATTAAGGACTTGCTCCATGAAACTAAAGAGACAACTGATAGGAACCTTAATGATAATGATTAGAACAATTCTCCAGCACGCGTTTCTTACTAACAAATGTCTTTTGAGAATTTCATCATGTTTTCACTTTGAAACAGTACTAAACCCCAAACATGCAGGAAGATTCAGGGTACCTAAAATTCTAAATCTTCTAAGAGCTACACACCCACAGAGAGAACTATCTACACATAAACATACACTCATAGGACACTTTCCCCAACCGACGGTCGTATAGGCTCTCAATCTTCTTTAAAAAAGAGAAACTCAAAAGTCTAAAACAAAAGCAGAAAGTCTGTACAGCAGGCTAACCTAGACAGACACAGAATTCTCCTTTAGGTGCTTCAGCTACAGTATAGGGAGGTGAGGACACCTGGAGTGCCATAACTTGGCACGCCGGGACACTTAAGTGCCATAACTTTAAAATGGTACACTTAAGTGCCATCATCGAAGTAAAATGGGACACTTAAGTGCTAATCCGGCCAAAATGTAGACGTAGCATTTTCCGGCGACATGCTTAACTAATGTGGCAATTTTTTTTTTTTTTAAAAAGCACACGTGGAGGAGGAAAACGACGTCGCCCCATCCACTGTGCATTTGGCCAAACTAAAGGACGTCGTTTTTCGTTAGTGTTAAACGACCTCGTTTGGTTTATTTGGATTTTAACATTTCGTCAGTTCACACTAGGTCTGACGTCCTCTCCATCCATCGCCGTTCACAGCTCGCCGTTTGCAAGTGATCGCTCGCCGTCATCGCTCGCCTTTGTCACTCGCCATTATCGCTCACCGTCATCGAGCGCCGTCATTGCTCGCCGTCGTCGATTTGCTCAGGTTTTTTCTCTTCTTCCTCTCTCCTGTGGTGAAATTAGGGCACCGACTCGTTTATTAGGGCTCGGACTTCAAATTTGGGGGTCGGCTGGGAAAGGTCAGGCTTGATGTGAGATTTATGGTTGAGATGTAGTGCTACAATCCTATTGGGGGGTTCAAATTGACAGTTTAGGAGCGGCATTGAAATATAGGCTCAGTGTAGGGCTCGGCGAGGGGAAAATTAGGGCTCAGTGTAGGGCTCGACGTCGCCTCATCCACTGTGATGTGTGATTCATTCAGGGTGTTGAATTGTGATGTGCGAAAGTAATTTGTAGTGGTCGGATGTGAAATGTACGATGATTGGTGATTGTTAGGGTTCAGAGTATTGGACTTTGCACATGTTCGAATCGAAGGTTGTGGGGATGGGGACTTCTGGATATTTTTTTAATAAATTGCATTGTTGAGGACCCATGCTGAGGAATCTCTCCATATTTTAAAGAAATGCGATGGCATAATCAAAGCAGTTGTCGGGTCCCATCTTTATTTTTATTTGTCCTTGTCCTGAGGCCTCTTGTTTTCAAGCTGCAGCTGTCATCTGACCGCATCTTCCCTCTCTCTTCTTCTTTTCTTTTCTTTTCTTTAATAAAGAGTGTAGAGACCTCCACTTGCAATTGTCTATTCTTTGTGAATGCGGTCCCAAAAGTTAATTGTATATTTGTCCTCTTTTGTTGTAGAAATAGCGCATAAAGACTATGTTGCTGTCATCGTTTACTACGGTGGAGATTTTGTGATTGGGGAGGATGAGTGGGAGTATGAGAGGGAGAATGAGGGTACTATATTTGTAGATATAAATAAGGCATCTTATATTGGATTTGTTAGGGATATAGTGACATTTTTGCCTTGTAGAGTACAAAAGTTACTGTACTGTGTTCCTGGGAAAGGCTTTAGAGATGGTTTGAGAGTTTTGGAAGATAATAATGATTTTAGGGATGTCTTATATCATTATCTTCATGGCGAAGAGGCGAAAGTGTTTGTTGAAAACAATAGTGAGGACGAAGATGATGACAGAGATACCACCCAAGTAGGAGAAGGAGGAGATGAAGTAGGTCATGATGGATAGGATGGGGAGGAGAGGGGCGCAGATGCTGTTCACCAGAGCGATTGTGACATGGGTGATGTCACCATCACTAAATTAGATTGGGAAGTAGCTGAATCCAGTGACGATGATGATGACGATGACGATGAAGGGTTGGCTGCTGAAGCTAAAAATTTGTTAATCTTAAGTGACACCGACGATGAGGAGCTTACACAGTCAAGGAAAAAACAAATGGACTTTTTGTCAGATAGATTTGCAACTTTGCATGTAGCTGTTCATCCAAACAGAGACGAAGGCCCTGTAGATGTTGGTGTTGCTGGCCAGGTCCTGGAGACAGATTATGAAGAAAGCATCAACACCACAACTTCCCAGGACGAAGTTAAAGAAGATCAACGAGTTGTGTGTAGAAGGAAAAGTAAGTTTCCTTCCTATGATCCATCTGTTGTGTCTCCTACTTTGTCAGTAGGTATGAAACTCCATGATATGATACAATTTAGGGAAGCTATACTGAAGAACTCCATTGCTGCACAAAGAAATATTGATTTCATTAGAAATACCAAGAAATTTGTAAGAGCTAGGTGTTTGCAGCAAAATTTTCCATGGACGATTTACGGTGCTTTTGTTAAAAATAGTGGGTCTTTTCAGATTAGAGCCTACCAAGAGGAACACACTTGTTCCATTAATTTTCAAAACAAAAAGGTAACAAGTGCATGGTTGTCCAAGCACTTCTTCGATCTGATCAAGGTGATGCCCAACTTGAAACTTGCTAACTTTAGGATGTTGGTGAAGGAGCGTGTAGGCATCAATGTATCTAGGAATCAGTGCAAAAGAGCAAAGCAAAAGGTGATAAGGTACTTATTGGTCAGTATGCTAAGGAATATGGGCAGGTGTGGGAGTATGCTTGGGAGTGTAGGCTGCAAAACCCTACAAGTAGAGTGTATGTAGAGGTGATTGAGAGACCGCTTCCTGATCATGGGACCAAGTTCGATAAGTTCTATGTGTGCTTTGATGCATGCAGACGAGGATTTTTAGCTGGTTGTAGACGGATTATAGGATTAGACGGCTGTTTCTTGAAGGGCTTGTGCAAGGGAGAATTGTTGGCAGCGATTGGAATAGATGCGAATAACCAAATGTTCCCACTAGCTTGGGCTATTGTAAAGATTGAGAACAAGGACAATTGGTCCTAGTTCTTGAAAAATCTAATGGCTGACTTGGAGATAACAAACGGGGAAGGGTGGGCATTCACGAGCGACCAATAGAAGGTAATGCTTGCTTTTTGAAAAATTTAGTCAATAGTTTACTTTGCTTTGTAATATGAACATGTAATTTGCTCTAGTATTTCTTACTTTGAATTATTGCAGGGATTGGTTCCAGCAGTAGCCGAGTTGTTGCCCCATGCTGAACATCGAATGTGTGCACGGCACATATACGGAAATTGGCCAAAGAACTATAAAGGGGATAAGCTGCAATTGCAATTTTGGCAATTAGCAAAGAGTGCAAACATGGCTAACTTTAGAATAGCCAAAGAAGGACTGCTTCAGTTAACAAAGGAAGGTTGTGCTACCCTATTTCAACTAGAACCGAAGCATTGGTGCAGGGCATTCTTCAGTGAGGAATTCAAGTGCGATAACGTCGACAACAACATTTGTGAAGTATTTAATTCGAAGATAATAGATGCCAGATGCAAACCAGTCATTTCAATGCTTGAAGATATACGAGTTGCGGTTATGACTCGGCTGCAGAAACAAAGAGATGAGGCTGCAAAGTGGACAAGACAATATGGTCCTAGGATTGTGAAGAAATTGGATGAGAACTTGGCTGCAAGTACGCATTGTCATCCCATTTGGAATGGAGATGACGGATATGAGATAATGAAGGGTGCAGATAAGTATGTTGTCAATCTAGGAAGTAGGAAGTGTTCATGTAGAGCATGGCAAGTAAGTGGAATTCCATGTGCACATTCAACCAATTTGTATTCAGTTTTTATTATTATATGTCTCAATATTATATTTATAGTATCTTTTGGCCTCTTTCTCAGGTTCGAAGAAAACAAGTTGGAACTCAACTACCAACTGAAGGGCCATCACAGGAGCCACCTCAAGGATCATCACAGGAGCTACCAGAAGAATCACTGCAAGGGGCACCACAAGTACCACCACTAATACCACCAGAAGGCCCAACAGAAGGAGGTGTTACTGAAGTTGAAGGGCTACACAGAAGGACAACTAGAACAAGGCCAGGTGAAGGGGCAGGTACACAAAGGCCATCTAGAAGACGCCCAGCACAATTGGTCGAAGAAGCCCTGGCTATAGTTAAAGGGCCCAAGAAAGCAGGAAAAATGGGCAACAAATCACAAGTTCCTGAAAGTGACGCCCCTATTCAAACAAGAGGGGCACTTGGGAAGACGTTAAGACAATATGGATATGGCCTTTATACAGATGAGCGTACTGGAACAGTCATTCTCAATGTAAGTTTTATTGGCTGCATTTAATTTAATTTATGCTGTAGATTTTTGCTAACAATTTATTGTTTTTTTGTAGCCCGGGAGAAGTTCAGAAGTTCTTATCTCAAGCCTAACTCAAGAATCGACGGCTGCACCAACAAAAAAGAAAACATCAATATCAATTGTGCCAACAAAAAATAAGAGAAAGAACCCAGCTCCAGCTCCAGCTCCAGCTCCTTTTGATTCAATTCGGCCTAGGACATTTGCAGCTCCATCTGAGTCAGTGGATACTGAGAAGGTTGAAGAAGAAGTTGCACGTCCAGTTAGAAAGAGTGCCAGAATTATGAATCAAGTGAAAGGCCCATCGAAAGGAGGACGAACAGGGGTGTCGTGCATATTGATTGATGAGATGAGATGTGATAGGATTTGTGGAGCTTAGGAGTAAAAACAGTTATGTAAACGATGATGTTGTCGTGCATATAGAAAGTCTATGGATAACCATCTTTTGTTTTTTTCTTTAGTTTGTCATTCATTGATGTTGTCAGACTCAGACTTGATGAAATATCAATGAAATGACATTGATGTTGTCACACTCAGACTTGATGAAATATCAATGAAATGATCTTGCGCTGCTTGTCAATTTATGTTGTTGTTTATCATGGAATCTGCTTTTACTTGTTGCTGCTGCTGTTGGTGTTCTATGGTGATAGCTGGAGTGTTGGCGTATCTGGTGATGGTGGATGGTGATGTTTGGTGGTAGTCAGTTTGTTGTGGTGGCTGGGGTGCTGGTGTGGCTGGTGGTGATGCTTGGTGATTATTGGTTTGTGGTGGGGGTTATAGGCTTAAGCAGCTGCACCTACACCTGGTACAAGTGTGCAGTTTGCACATCTTACACCATGTGTACTGGTGTAAACTAGTGCAAGGCTCAGCTTGCACTAGTATCTTGTGCAGCAACACCACCAGCATGGTGGTGGCTGGAACGCCTAGTGTGTAGTGTGGCTAGTGGTGATGGTTGGTGGTGTTGCCGGTGCCGGTGGTTGGTGCAATTTTTACAGAAAACCCACAAAAAAATTGGCACTTAACTGATCCTATTCTAAAAAAACTTGGCACTTAACTGTTCACTTTTAACTACAAGTGACACTTAACCGATCACTTTAACAATAACTTGACACTTAAGTGATCCTTTTTTCATCGCGACTAGCACTTACGTGATTACTAAATACAACTTATGGCACTCAGGTAATTACTCATGTTTGTCTTGTGTATATGTTGGTCTGCATCAAAATAGAGAAGATGATGGTAAACTTATGGCAAGTCCATACGACAGCACAAACAACAACAAAGCAACAATGATCTTGTTCCACAACACAAACTTCTTCGCATCTTTCAAAAAGAAAAAACCCAACGTTTAATCCAGAACAGCACCATTTTTAACTATGGCAGTTGGAGAAACTTTTTCTCATTTTCAAGTACTTTACATTTCATCATAAAGTACAATAGACAACAAAACAACACCATAATACACGTTTGGTAACACTTTCGTTCAATTTTCATCATTGGAACTTCATTCTTTAAAGGTTTAGTTGAAGATGCTTGAGCGTGCATTGAGACTTAATTATTCAAAAGTTTAACTGAAGACACTTGAGCTTGCATTGAGTCAACATCGTCCAAGTCATCCACGAACACAGATGGAGATTGTTGTCTTTTATGAAGTAAATCCAATATCACCTCTATGGCTCGATCAGTGAAGATTTAAATATTGATCTGTTGGCATGAAGATTCATCACGGAAGTCATTGAAGTGTGAAGGTGGGAGCTCTGAGAATAGGGAACCATGCGTCAAAGATGAGGGGTTGAAAAGACTAAAAAGATCATATATTATCCAGGAACGAACTAATGACTTTGACGTGTCTGGTGGGGTGGTGGTGGGGGCCCCACACGGTGACGAGGTGGCGATGCTGAGTGCCAGTCAACCAGACGGTCCGACCTCTTTTGCTAATTGCTAATTGTTGCAGTTGCAGTTGCAGTGGGGATTGGGCCCCACTTTATCCACTTTTCATTTGCCCTTTTTCTTTTTCCTTTGTTACTGTTGTATTTTTTAATAACGTGCGGGGGCGCGATTGAGTTGGGTTTGCAGCGGCGTATTGACCCATCACTAACTTTAATAGAAAATTACAGGCTACTATTTGAGTCCACTTAACGGCATTTATTGGATTGTTCCCATATCATCCATCGCGCCAATGAATTAGTCACATTTATTTGTTAAAGTTATTAACCCTTATAGGATATTACCACTCATGATTTGGGTAATTTATCAACTTTTCAAGGGATAAGTTACTAACTAATTTTAGCTTTACTAACTTCTAAATTACCAACTATTTACTTCTTTTTTTTCTTCAAAATTTTCACCAGTTTTAATTATTTTTTTTACCAACATTTATTTACAAAGGTTATTGACGTATTAAATTTACTAACCCTTGTAAGAATTGTTGACCTTTTTTTTTTTTGAGTCATTATACCAATGTTATTTGATTGTTTGAAATTGTCGACTATTCTGTTCCAATAACTTACAAACGTTTATTTATTAAAGTTACTAAAACTTACTAACTCTTATAGGAAATCACCAATTTTTATTTTAATCGGTATGTATGTATGTTTTTTTTTTTTTTGTTTTGGGTTGAGAAAGCAAGGTCACTATTAATGCTTAAGAGTTGTTAAACAAAAAACCCGACAAAGGGACATCCAAACATAACAAGTCCCGTAGAGGATGGGGGTACGGATGTTTGTTTGTTTTTTTTTTTGGACGGAATGTTTGTTTGATTGTATTGAAATTGCAACTATTCTAATAATTTAATATAGTCCATTTGCACAGTTATTAACTTGTTCAAGTTACTAACTCTTTTGGGGAATTACCACTGTTGTTTGAGTACACTTTCTATTATCTATAGAATTACTAACATGTCAAAGTTACTATCCATACAAAAAATAATAAATTGCTTGAATTATCTATCAACACATAGACGATAACTGATTATTAGAGCATGTCGCATGTTAATAAGAGATCGGGTTGAAAATATTTACTAAATCGGGGTTGAAGTTTAAAATAGCTCAATTATTTGATAGGTAAGAGGCGGAAAAATGTGAAAAAAAACAAAAGAAGAAATTTCAACACTTTAATATTTCTTGGAAATGTACACGAAGTCGCATTTCTGCGAACATTTCGTGCCTACACTTTCAGACAATGCAGGTCTACTCCTTCATGGACTATAAAAGGGAATACACCCCAGTGATAACAAACATCGCAAAGCGTTGACATTATTTTCTCTGTTGCAGTATTTCTACGACCAAACACTCCCATATTCGGACACTTAGTTCAGAAGAAAAGAAAATGCAAAAGAGAGCTTCGGCTTCGTCTTCCTCAGGTCAACCAAGTCAATCCGAGAGGTCATGCTTCACTCCAATCAAGAAGGTTCACTCTTCCCTATCTTGATGTTTCAATGCTTGCTTAATTGCTCGATGATCGTATTTTTAGCTTTTCTTGAGGCAAGTATTCAATGAAGAGTTCATGTGTTGAGGATTCTTTAGATGAGAACAGAAGCCTGCACTATAGTATTAGACGGATTGGCTTTTGACTCATGAGTCATGACTGTTCTAAATCACTATTGTTCAGTTTTTTGTTTATGGGTCGGTGCTATGGCTTCAATGTCAAGTATTAAAGACCTTAAATGTTGTGGTCTTCTTGTTTGAATTGAACTCCATTATAAATTTTTACCTGAAGTAAGCTGTAATCGTTATCGCGTTAGCTTGCTCTCTTGTTTGCTTAATTATCCTATCTTGCTTGTATTTTTGTGAAGAACTTCACGCAGTCAAGAATGAAATGGGTCCGAGAGGAAACTCGAGCTGAGGAGCTGTCTAATGGAGGAGGATGTCTGGAGAGTGGTAAGAAGAGTCAAGTAACTTGGACATAAATTTCAGTGTTTATTGCGTTTCAATTGATGATCTCTTCGATTAGAAGCGGTTGAATGCATTTCTAACCTTCCAACAAGTTTCTGAAATCTGCATTAGAAATTGCTGCGAGATGTATAGAGGATACAATTTAGTGAAGGGATATTATTTGCAATCCTCCCGTAATTTATTCCATAGGTAGCGATGAATGCTTCAGCGGCCTGTGCAATTGAGGATTTACACAGTCACTTTTATCAATTTGACCCAGTACACACTGCTGAATTTTGTAATAATATGTGCAGCTAACTACAGAAGACTGAAATTCTCATTCGACTTATCCTCTAAGATTGACGTGTAGCATTAACATTAAAGTGCCAAGTAGGCTAAACCCAAAAGTCATACATTAACATAAACTTTTGTAATGAACAGAGCAACATACACAACAGAAACACAGCAGAATTTTTTATTAACATGGAGCAAAACATTTTTTATGCCCACAGAAATCTGATAAGTCCATCCAGGAGGTGATCTTTCTTGAATTCCCACAATCACAAGTACTAACAAGTAACAAATCACAGTTGACACCCCCACGTGCGCCCCGGTGCACACAGAGTAATGGTCCAGACATATAGCTCTAAGACACCAATTGCTAATGAAATAAGCAAACTCTCATCCGAATTGTCTTGGAGTTTCCCAAGCAGGAACAGTACAGTCAATTGAGGTAACGGCTGACCATCACCGACCACAAAACAGGGTGGATTGCATTTCAAATTGTTGTTATCATATCCAATATTACAAGCGTACAAGAGGGGAAAAAAGAAGAAGCTAAAAACCACGTCCTAAAAGGACCCAATTCTAGAACAATTCACTATCAAGACGATTACAACAGGTACTCAAATTCGGCGAAAAGAAAAAAGAAAATTAAGAATCAGACAGAAACTGACAGCAAGAATAGGAAAAAGACTAGATTTGGAACTCCAAACCAATAAAGAAAGTGAATTTACTGTCGTCACACCAAACCAATGGTAGATAGAAAACTGCACAAAGAGCTTGCTTTGCCTCATCTCCTCCTCGTGGAAAGATTATCTTGACGAGGGGTAAGGCGAGGGCAGAAACAACAATCCGATCCCCTTCACCACGGATGCGGAAGTGAAATCAAGGAACAAAGAAGGGTCGAAAAAAAAAGTTGGGATTTTTATTTTTATTTATCCCCCCGTTTGGTGGATAATTACTAGCGAACAAGCCATTGGTGGTCGGTGGCGACTTGTACTTGCACTTGCATTGCGTTACGTTGTTTTTTGACAACAAGAAAAGGGAGGAAGAAATGAAAAGCTCAACATAAAAAATAAATTGCTCAACATAAAAAGTAAATTTCGACCAAAAAAATAAAAATATATAAAAAAATTAATTAATGACGAGGATTCAGCAAGAGTTCGCCATTCGGATCGTGCACGTCGCACCCGAAAACCCCCACATAAAACGCGCGGGCGTTTCGGGATTGCGTTCTTGCACGTGGGAAGGGGGGCCCACGGAGGTGGAAACCAAAGGCAGGGCAATACTTTTGCATAATTGCTCATGCTTTACAAGTAGCCTTCGGAACTTTGATTCAATTTTGCAATATTGCCTCCGAAGTTGATTCAATTTTCATTGGGTAAAATTTTAAATATTTACGTGTCTACATTCGACATTTACCAATGGACCATATTGAGCTTAAGTTTCGAGATTATATTATATAAATTAAAAGTATAGAGATAATATTTTAAGTTAAATCAAAATTTATGGATCATTTATGCTATTATCCTATAAAATTCTATTGAACTTTTCAAACAGACTTCTCATCGAAGCATTGCTCGTGCTCTCGATTTTATCCCTTGGTAAAGGATGTATGGCACACTTAATTAGTAATTAAAAATGAATTAATGGATATTATTAAAGAGTGATGAATGATGAGCATAGTGGGAAGTAGCAGCAATGTAACGTAAGATTATGACGTGAGAGTTGAAAAATGTAACTGAAGAAAAAAAGTTAAAAATTGGTCATTAAAATGCAATTATAATGAGATTCGAATGGTATGACTCCTCCTTCTACTTATAGTCGCCCACATCAGCTTTTAAATACATAGCTTCCTTTAGAAACCTCAAATCCCTAGCATTACTTATATGCTTGTGTCACGGGTTGGTAGTTTCCTTGGTTGTGGATCAACCCGTGCGGCGCCTGGCGAGTGAAACTCACGAGGCAAGCCTTCTTCCTATAGTTGTTTCAATGAATAATACGACGAATAGCTCTTTTGTAGGAGATTGTACCATGCCCAGCTTTACTCGGATGTCTAGTCCATTGAGTGAGACATCAACCTTCTTCATGCTCAACAACTGGTTTCGGCTTGCCATGACCTTATCAAGAGAGCAACATCAGCTCCCGACCAATTTGTGCATGGGAGGCCAACCCTGCCTTCAGAATTTCTAAGTAATACTATCTTTCTATCCTAGAACTTATAGTACTAACCGTCCTGACGCCACTTCCACAGATTAATTGTGTTTATCCTCTCTACGTCCTCACTTTTCACTCGATAACCTCAAGCTTCACTCCTTAGGGTTCATGAGTCACGCCTCGAACCTCGAGCGCGCGCACATCCCTCGGTGGTCGATAAAAATGCGACGTCCTAAGACGCGTCGCCGACCCATTCATTTTAATGCATATGCAAAAGCATAATAAAATCAATCCCTAGACAATACATATATGGAATAGAAAAGCAAGACCACCATTTCGCAAAACTCATTTTATAAATCAATTAGTTTATACATAGAGGCCAATACTAAGGTTTATATACAGGAGGTCTATCTCCAAAAAGACAATACATATCCATGCTCCTAACCCTTCTGCCTTAAGCTCAGGGTTCTTCACACTAGGGACCTGAAAATGGTAACCCACGACGGGGTGAGATATAAATTTTAGTGAGTTCATGCCCTAAACCCCGATTAGGAAGGAAATACGCCTAGAGGTAGCCTAACCACACAGCACAGAATATTCACCTTGCCTCAGTTCCTTCCTGCACGTCAGCACAGTTCATATCACGGATGCATATAATAAATGCACACATCAACTGGAACATCTCACATAGCTCAATCAATCACAAGAGTCCTGATTATAAGGCCAAATCGTTATGACACGTTCCATTCAGTACTACACAATTTCGTTTCATAATCAGGCGTAGCTAAATCACTCATTCATGCATTCCAATTGATTATGGCCACATAGGCACAATCTGCCTAACACATAGCAGTCTTCCGGCATAGCCGGTCGTCGTCTCGCACCATCAAGCACGGCAATGTCTACTTCAAGACGACATTCCACATAGGAGCATTAGTCCAGCCTCTACTGTGATTGGCATCCATTGTCAGGGGCGTTCCACATAGGAACATCGTTCACCCGACGTACATCGGGTGACAGATTCTCATAACCATTCATGCACCCATCCAATCTTGGCCAAGATATCGTGCTTTGCACTCAAATATCCTAATCACAATAATGTACTTGGCCCATTTTCTTTGTATTAAAGATACACGATAAAATAATCGTGTGTGGGTACACGGTCAATTTGAACCAGAAAAATTAATATCGTTCCTTTTAAAATCACATTGTTTGATATAATCTTTAAAACCATTTTTAGTGTCAACCCAACACCCGGGATTTTCTAATTAAATATCAAAATTTCACAATTTTGAATTAAATACTCAAAATTACAATCACCACTCAATTTGTACAATTTAACACTCAATTGCAGAAACTAAGCACACCATTACAATCAGCACAAAATTCCAGTCACCGACTATCCTAGTATAATTTTCGAAAAATTTTAAATAATTAAATAAATATCAAAATTAATTAAATAATACAATTAATTACCAAAAATACCAACTTAGACCGGAAATGCTCAATTAACCACCCGAACGGGCCAGGAAAATTTTCGAACCTATCTAGATAAATAGTACGATCTACTTAGCCTCTAATTAAACCATTCTAACCACTTAATCATGCACAAACAGATAATTAAATCACCAATTCATTCTAACTAATCATCTAAACCCTAATAAACCTAAGCTAATCACCACTTAAGCATCATTAACTCCATAGGTAGAGTTTAGTAAGTAAACTCACTGGTTTAGCGATCCGATGAGTCCACGACGACAACGACGCGGAGACGGGCAACAAACAACCCTGCGGCGACACCAAGTGGAGACTGGACAGGCCACAAAACGGGCCACGAAGCCTCAAAGTCCTTGCTGGCTTTGGCCATTGACCTTGGACCGAAGGGGCTGCTCGAGCGGCTGAAAGCGGCAAGCATGGGTGGCGATGGTTGTAGCGGCTCAGGCGGGGCTTGACAGTGGCAGACGACGGTTGAAATGGCGGTGGCGAAGATTCGACGGGCTGAACAGAAGCTCAACGGTGGCCTAAGGCGTGACAAGAGGCGAGACGGCGTGGGACGAGTGGATGGCGTGCATGGGGGATGGCGCGACTTGCGGGCGAGTGAGTGGCTAGCGATGGCGGCTAGAGGCGGTCGACGGTGAAGGGGGGAGCTGCTAGCCGGTTTTCTTGGTTCTTTCAAGCTCTCAAAATTGCACACATGGAGAAAGGAAGGCTGAAGGGGAGAAGATGGGCTATTGGTGAAGGGGGGCCACCAATGGCCACAAAAGTCTCCTTAAAAAATCTAAACACTCAACACACTTGGCCCACCACCTTAGCTGTCACCCAAGGTCTCTTGGCAGCCCTCAAGCTTCCTCAACACACTTCCTAAATGGTCCAAAAGTGTGCTGCACCCTTGGCCTACGAATTTTGGGCAACCTCCATACAATTTGCTTCAATTCCTCTTCAATTGGACCTAAATTAGAGTCCATAAATCCATCCAAGATGCCATCGTCCCTCTCATGAATTTTCCTCATCAATTTGTCCAACTTGAATCCCAAAAACGTGACTAAAAATGGTCCCCTGAATTTTCCGGTCCAAAACAGCCCTACTTTGAATTTTCGCCAAAAATCTCGGTTTGTAGAAAAATCTTTGGAAGATGAGTTGACGTTCCCAAAATGAATCGTGACATGACGGAACCAGAAATTGGGTTCAATTTCGCAATTAATTTCAATCTACCGTGATTTTAGTGTAACTTAACCTACTAGGTAGCTTTTAAAATTTTTTAGTGTAATTGACCCATGTTCGATTATTTTCAAGCCACATTGTACATCTTCAATACATTAGTGACTCTCGGTCGTCGTGAAAATTTTGAGGTTTCAAATACGAACACAGGATACCAAAATGACAGAAAAATCGGTCTAGTGCCGATCGACAAGAATTTTGCAATTAAGTGGAATCACCTACATGTAATCACATGGTTCAATCAAATCGACCTATCTCCGATCTCTAATTGATTTTTAACTGTGCTGTAATGACCATTGCAGATTAGCACATCGATCAGTTGATTCCTGGTTGAATTCTCAAGTCTAGTATGTTTATACTTCTTAACGGTTTCACTTGATAGGTTAGTTATCTCGTGAGTGGCCAACTCATAGAAAAGAATTATAGGCGCGTCGATGAAATGCCCAACTTATTCAATCGAAAACAAAACCTAAAAATCATGATGTCACATCACGGGTACAGGAGAATCACAAACTGTGTCACTTAACTATTGCTTAAAATGACTTGCTAACTATTGTAGACTTTGCCTGAGAAGCAATTTCTGTCAAAAATATGATTTAGGCTTTTCAATTTGCACATTGGAGGAGGACAATAATGATACCTGTGATGTGATAATTGAATGCAATTAACACATGATAGATTATTCTTGCAATGTAATTCTTTGCTATTTCCTTTTGCTGGACAATGCAGATAAAAGCTAGATATTGCAGAATCTCGCTGGGCCGACTTTTGTCAATTGTGAATATAGTCCATTTGGTTTGTTGGCAGTGTGTTAGTTGCATCAACTCTAGTAGAATTTCCATTTCTATCGCCTTGCCAACTGAAAGTATTGTTGACACCTAAATTTTACATTTTTATTTAGGATTTAATTGTATACCAAATTAGGAATTAGTCGCTAAAAAAAAAGAAAGAAAAAAAAAGAAAGAAGAAGAAAGAAACCAAAAAAAAGAAAAAAAAAGAAAAAATGGGTAAATGCTCATGGGTCGGGTTAGGCTAGATTTAGCCTTGGCCCGACCCGCCTCTTTTTCTCCTTTGCGTGGCCCAGCCATCTTCCTTTCCTTTCCATGCGTGGCCCAACCCATTTTTTTCCTTCAGCCCAACCCATGAACCAGCTAGTCGTCTCTCTCGGCTGGTCTTTGCGTAGAATTGCAGAGGAGCAGCAGAGCAGCAATAGATGGAGCAGGGAGATCAGTGGCAAGCGAACGGCGTGATCTGTGGGTCGGGAGTGCATTCCGGCCAGCAAGCTGGCAGCTGCAGAGGCCATGCGCGCTTGCTGGCCGGGCATAAAATCGGAGGAGAGGACATGCCAAAAAAAGGGGGACACCATAGACAGGTGAGGGAGAGAACACTAAAAAAATGAGGAAGTGAAGAATAGAGAGCAAAAAACAGAATGGGAGACCAAGAAGGAGGTTGGCTGTCGCTGGAGGTTCGTTCTTCAGTTGCCATCCACTGCAGCCCTCCCCTCGAACCAAGTAGGCTTTTTTCGATTGTGTGTTCCTTGTTTTCGGAAGACGACGGGCCGGAGCTTGTGCTGACTAGTTTGCGCAAGTTTTGGTCCAAGCTGGTTCTCACTGAAAGCTGATAGTTGTTCTGTACGCGTCGTAGGGGTTTAGGTTTGTCTCGCACACCAAATGCTTGTGGAAATGCCTAAACGATAGCTAAGTTCTGCAAGTTTGTTGAAGCCTGTAGATAATTGTTCTTCGTCCATATCTGTTCCAACTATGATTAACTTGTCTATGAGCGGATCTTGAGCATTGCTTGTGCATGTCGTGTTGATGTTTGCCCAAATCTATGTCCCAAGTGAGACTAGGCTCTTTTGTTAACCGGTGTATCCTACATGTTCGATGAAATGCCTTAGAAAAGGCCGAAGGCTAACACATGTTTAAACCGGAGATCAATTCCGTCTTTACTTTTGTAATGGTGGTTCGATGTTCGCGTCTTGTGTGTTGCTGTGCTTTGGTGTCATTTTCGTGAAGTGGCCTTGTATCGTCGAATTGGCCAGTGTTTTCCTTCGCGTCGGAGAGAATGTTAGTTGGTCGCTGGAGGAAATGGTCGGTGGTGGTCGACGTCGGCCGGAGCGGGCGACCGTTAGGTAGTGGTCGCTGGCGACAGTTGGCGCCTGTTATTCAAACCGGTGCTGGTGTGCGGGCTAGCTTTAATGGAGATTAGCTTCGGGCATGGGAGGAAACCACCGAAGAAGATGATGGGCAGAAAGACTAAAAAGAAAAAAACAACAAAACAAAGAAAAACCAGCAAATAAAAAAAAAAACAAACAAAAGAAAGAAAAAATGGAAGAAAAGACAATAGATGGGGATGTTCGGTGAAAAAGTCAGAAGGGAAGAAAGAAAGAATAAAGAAACAATTCTTACCTTTTACCAAAAAAAAAAAGAATAAAGAAACAAAAAAAATTAGAAGAAAGAAAAGAAAAGCAAACAAAAAAAAAGAGATAGAAAACTAAAATGGCAAAAACTAGCCTTGGGAAGGACAGTCGAACAGAACGTGCAGGGGAAAGGACGAAGTGAGGAAAAGACCGAAAAAAGAAAAATCATTTAAAAAAAGCTATAAAACTTAAAAAAACTAAAAATTAAAAATTTATTTTGACTGAGTTGGATCCGAGTTTGGGTCGGGTCAATGGTCCGGATTGGGTTCCACCCGGTCCGAACCCGTTTTCCCGAATATAATAATATTAAATATTAAAAATACATTAAAAAACTCAAAAATTTAAAAAAAGTTCAAAAATAATAAAAACTCAAAAAACTTCTGAAAATTCAAATAACTTTAAGAGAACATTAAAAATTAAAAAAATTCAGAAAATATTAAAAATTCGACTTTTAAAAAAATAAAATAAATAAAATTAAAAAATTAAAAATTTCGAAAATCCAAAAATAATGGGGTTTGGTCAAGAATTGCTACGTTTTGCATTCTTAGTATAATTAGGCATTCACTTGCTCATATTTTGATTACGTCATATGTTTAAGTTGCATTTCTAATTATGTTTAATTGTACGTGTTTAATTTTATTACAATTAGGATCTTGGTAGTTATGATTATTACTTTAATGATTGCACACCCGCATGATCACCTCGCATGTTAGTGGATAGGTATAAAATTAGTCCAAACTAGCTAACAAAAATTTTTACTCTTAAAATGAACAAGATTAGATACCAAAAGGGCACTAATTGGTCAATTAGTGTAATCAAGTCCCCGATCCTAGATTCTTTGGTTGCGTAGGAAGTGAGGTACACTCTCATGCCTTGGTTTCTAGCCAAGTGGCGACTCCTTTTGTGCAAAATTCTTAAATATATCCCAACATCACACGGGGTATGGGCTTGGGAGAGCCCACGCCTAGTCATGAGCCTTAGGTCTGTTATTTAGGCAATACCCCTAAACCTATTTCCTCCCCCCGAGGGTAGGTCACGACAAGTATCACCAAGTATCATATGCTATCAATCCATGATTCTTTTAAGCAAAGTGTAATACCCGCACATACATTTTTTTGTTAATCATTAAAAGGACAGTGCATATGGAAATAGTTGCTAATTAACTTTGCTTTTGTAAGTGAGGCGTAGATACAGTGACCGAAATTGTTGTCCAACTTTAAAGGAGACCTCAAAATATGAGTTATTTTGCATACTACTATAGATTTTTGTTTCATTTTACTTTTAAGACGACACATTCCTGGTTTTCTGTTAGGGCAAACAGTCTAGCATTTTCCTTCTGGTTAGAATGGCAATTCTCATTGACTAACTAAACTGTTTGTCTGTGACAGGTTGTCTTCTCCTGCTGCCTCGAGGGAAGGAGGCTTGTGCCCTTTGAAACCTGAAGAAGCGGTGCTTCTGCTAGCCACTCTTGGTTTTAAAAGAAAAACATATGTATACGTTGCTGGAGAAAATATACACCGGCCTCGTTTGAACATGTTTAGTTTACCTCGCCGCTTTCCTCACCCTTCGCTCAAACATGCACCATTCTATTGTGTTGTTCTTCGTCAGGATATTCGCGAGTCTTCTCTTGTTCGGCCTTATTGTTGGCATCTTTCCTCCACCGTAATGTCACACCCTGATCCTTCGAGCGCGTGCCCATCTCTTAGCAATCGATTAAATAGCGATATGCTAGAATGCATTGCCGACCCATTCATTTTTTTAATGTGCATGCGGAAGCGAATAATTAATCCCCAGACAAACAACAATATGTGATAGAAAAGCAGGGCCACCAATTTTCTTGAAAACCAAAACACACTTATATACACATATCATACTATGTCATATACAATATTAGCCGACTATATACAGAGTCTGCAAAACAAGAGAGGGGGTAGAGGCTACAGGTCTTCAGTCGTTCGAGTCCTCCTTAGAATACACTAGGGTCCTGGGTCCGACAGGTATGGATCCACCACTGATCCACCTGGAGGGTCAGCTGTGCCTTTACCAAAAGGCAACCTCCAGCACATACAATGAGACCTCAGACTCAGGTATGGGACCCTCTCTATTCCCGTTCCTCTCCTGGTGATACCATGATCTATATAGATTGGGTACCTTATGGGGGTAAGGCCTCATCAACCCAGACCATGGTCTTTACCAACTCATACACCCATCCTCTTGGATCCCCATGTAGCGGGATAAAATTCTTTTGCTCTGTGACCTTATTTGGTCGACCAAAACCTTCAGGAGGGGTGGCCATCTAAGGGCTTGAAAATGTTATCCCACAACAAGGTGAGACGACGTCTGAGCAAGTTCACCCCTTAAGTCTCGACTAGGAAGAAAATACGTCCCCGGGGCTGCCTAAACACAAGCACAAGCTAGAGGACTTACCTTTGCGTCGGTTCATTCCTGCAAGTCAGTACAATTTGCAAACTCATCGAATCACATCAACAAATCAAATCATCACAACAAATCGAATCATCAGTCAATCGACCCAGTCGATTCCATGTCATCAAGACCATCTCTCCGTCAATCCATTCAATACTATATATAAAGTCCGATCATTCAAGGACTGCTCATTCTAAGCTGAAAATAGATAGTATAGCTCGCACTAAGCTGATAAATAGTATACTGCTATTGTTAAGCTGACATATCAAGCCAACGGGCTGATATGGCCGGTTTGGTTCGGCTTTGGGGAAATGCCCTTGGGAGAATGCAAATACATTTGAGGTAAATGGGTTTTCCAAAATGCTAGACTATTTGGTAAACTATAACTGAAAAGTGCTTTAGGGAAATGTAAGACTGTTTGGTAAACATATATTTGAAAAACCCTTTAGTGTGATCAAATTAAGTTTTTTTGGTTTTAGTATTTTTAAAATTGCAAAAAAGAAACAATGACTCTTTTACATTTTCATGTTGAGAGTAATGTGAAAGATATATATTAGTAAATTTATTTTAACAGTATATTAAAAGAAATTGATTATAGATTAGATGCAAAACTCAACTTTTGGCCTAGGGTTCTTTTAGGTTTGTTTTCAACTTTGAATGATTTTTTTTAATTATTGTAGTATTAATCATCTTTGTTAATTAATGATCATTCTAGTGTATTGACAAAAAGTTGGGCTATTGATTGTCAAAAGATAAAAATGAAAAAAAAAAAAGGTGAACCCAACATTTGCAAAGGGTTTTTATTATTTTTTTAAAATATAAAAATAAAATCCGATGAAACTCCATTGCCAATCAACGACGGTTGGAGTGTGGGAAAGATGATCGGTTTAAAAAAAAAAAGAAGTCAACGGATGAATAGTAGAGGTGAACTTGCATTTCTGAAAAGTTGAAAGCGCCAAGTAGGTTCCCAAAGGCCAGCATTTGGCTTTTGGGGGAATGCATTTGCAGAAATGCAAATACCTTTGGGTGAAGGGGGTTTTCCGAAATACAAATGTCGTTTGGTAAAATTTGCATTGAGAAACAACTTTGGCAAAAAATACCGTTTGGTAAAATTTGCATTTGTATTTAACTTTTATTAAATTAAAAATGCAAAAATATGTTTATATATTTTTTTTGAAGTCCGGTCACCGGACCGCCAAATCTGACGGTTGAACCGCTTGAATAAAAAATATAAAAATATAAAAATATAAACATAAAAAATATATAAAAAATAGATATGTTTATATAAAAATATATTTATATAAAAAATCGGAGAAAAAATAGATATGTTTATATTTATAAATATATATATTTATTAAAAATATCTATTTTTTATATAAATATATTCTATGTTTATATAAAAATATATTTATATAAAAAAATTGGAGAAAAAAATAAAATATGTTTATATTTATAAATATATATTTATTAAACATATCTATTTTTTATATAAATATATTTTATATTTATATAAAAATATATTTATATAAAAAAATCGGAGAAAAAAATAAAATATGTTTATATCTATATAAAAAATATATAATATATAAATATATATTTATTAAACATAAAATATAAAAAAAGATATGTTTATATTTTTATATAAACATATTTATTTTTATATTTAATTTTATTCAGGCGGTCGATCGGCTTCTCCACCGGAGAGATGAACAATACCGGAAGTTGCATTCCGAAGATGCAACTTTCCAAAGGATCTCAAGAGCTGCATTGGGCTAAAGGCCCTTAAAGCCACTTGGAGATGCAATTGCATCTCGCTAAAGTCGCTCAAAAAAATGAACCAAACACTTTTGCATTTGGCCAAGGGACTTTAGAGCCCAAATGAGCATTCCAAATGTTGAACCAAACAGGGCCTAAGGACACCTCCAAATGCTGAACTAAACACCTAATTTTTTTTTTCCAAGGGTCTTTCGGGGCTGAAAGCCCATTGGAAATGCTGAATCAAATGGGGCCATAATATACTAATAATGCTCACCAGAGGCTGCCAATGTGTATTGCTCTCGCTAAGCTCATTTATCAAAGCCCTCGGGCTGATATAGTACACCGGGATATTGTTCTCGCTAAGTTGACATATCGAGCCATTAGGCTGATAGAATATACCAATGGTGCTTATTTTAAGCTGATAAGGTATATTGCTCGCGCTAAGTTGACATATCAAAGCCTGTAGGCTGATATTGTATACTGTTCTCACCATCTAAGAATGCCACCATTTTTATCCTTTTTGATAAAAATAATCGTGTGTGGGTACACAGTCGGCCTTAGCCAAAATACAATAGGGATAAGTGTTCAAGAAGTCCTAAAATTTGTCACGAAAATGAATTTCAATCATAGAACTTGCAAAAAGTGCATTTAAGTCCTAAAACTTGTCAAATTGTTTCAAATGAGTCCTAAAATCGACGCCGTTAGCCTTTTCCGTTAAAAATGCTGACGTGACATTTAAAATAAATTTTTTATTTTCCAGGTGTATTTTTAAATTATTTTTACTCATTTTTTAAAAAATAAGATTTTTTAAAAACTAAAGAATTAAATTTATTATTATCTTATTTTCAACAAAAACTAAAAAGAAAAGTTAAAAATTTTATTTTTAAAAATTGTTAAAAAAAAATCAACGCGACTCCTCTCCCCTACCGCCGCCACCCATCGTCGGAGGAGCTGGGCGACGGTCATCGGCCTTGGGTGGGGGTGGCCGGGCCTCGCCGGCCCCAGGCGAGGGCCGGTGGGCCCAGATTGGGGCACCCTCGCTCAGCTCTGGCGCAGGTGCCCAGATTTGGGCTTGTCGGCCCTCGCAGGGGGTTGGTGGTCGTCGCCCCCTTGGGCGAGTCGTCGCCGGCCCTGGCCTGGGGCCGGCGAGGCCTAGCAACCCTCGTCCAGGGCTGACGACTGTCGCCCGACCCCTTTGGTGATGGGTGGCGGCGGCGGGGGAGAGGAGCCGCTATTTTTTCTTTTTATATAAATATTTTAAATATTTTTAAATCTTTTTGGTGAAAATAAGATAAAATGAATAAATTTAATTTTTTAGTTTTTAAATCTATTTTTTTAAAAATGAATAAAAAATAATTAAAAAATCCATGTGGAAAATAAAAAATTATTTAAAATGCCACGTCAGCATTTTTAACAGAAAAGGTTAACGGCGTCGATTTTAGGACTCGTTTGAAACAATTTGACAAGTTTTAGGACTTAAATGCATTTTTTGCAAGTTTTAGGATTGAAATGCATTTTCGTGACAAGTTGTAGGACTTTTGGAACACTTATCCCAATACAACATTTTCTTTTTTGAAAATCTCACTAATTTCAATAGTCCACAAATGCATTTTTGGCGCTGTAAACCCATGCTTGGTATTTTCCAATCAAATACTGAAAATATAAAATTTTGGGATAAATACCTCAAAGTTGCAATCAACACTCAAATTGTACAAAATAACAATCAAATAAATAAATCAATTACACCATCGCAATCAGCACGAAATTCTGGTCACCGGTTATTTCGGTCTAATTTCTAGAAAATAAATAAATAAATAATTACGGAAATTAATTAATAAATGCCAATAATTGCGACTTAGGCCGAAAATGCCTAATTAAATACTAATCCAGGTTCGGAAAATTCTCGAACCTCACTATATAAATACTACAGCTTATCTAGTTGTTAATTACACTAATCTAACCACCTAACATGCATTAACGATCAACTAATTCATTAATCCTTTTTAACTAACCACCTAATTCAAGCTTAACTTAAACCAATCAACCTGTAAGCGTCATTAGCTCCCTAAGCAAGGATTAGTGAGTAAACTCATTTGATTAACAAACCGCTTGAACCACAACGACGGTGAGGAGGAGAAGGTCCACAAATCCCAAAGTGGGTGCACGAAGCGAGGTCCGGAAAGGCACCAAAACGGGCCAAACAGTGATTGTAAACCTAGGGGCTTCGGTTTTTGGTCGGTGGCCAAAGAGACTGCTTGCTCAACTGAAACGGCAAGGCTGGATCGGTGAAGCTACAGTGGGGCTTCTGGCGGTTTGGCGGGCGTCCCTGGCGGCAAATGGTGGCTGGACGGGGTCTAAGGGGCTTCGTCGGTGACCCAGGGGCCTCGTGGGACGGCGAGCAGGCAAGAAGGAGGCTGCTAGATGCGGCCGAGCGGAGTGATGCGTGTAGGCGAGCGACAACAAAGTGATGGGGCTACGGTGGCTTGGTGATGGTCGACAGTGAGGAGAGGGTGGTTGCTCGATTTTTCTACAAGTTTTTGAAGCTTCTTGGTTTGCAATGGAGGGGGCTCGACAGGCAGGGGAGGAGAAGGGGGACAACTTGGCTTGAGGGGGCCTCCTTGGTCCACTTCTATCTTCTTTGTCCCTTTGACTTGGTCCCACCATTTCCCAGCTGGTTTCCACAGCAATTCTAGCTACCAAAGCTTCCATAGGAAGCCATTGAGAGGGTCCAAAGGTGGTGTCCAAGGGGGGCTACGAATTTTGATTGTATTTTCCCCAAATTGGACCAAAATTCCACTTGAATTAAATCAATTTGGCTCCCAAAATTCCACCAAGGTACTCACGATCAAATTGACATTTTTTCTCGCCAATAGAACCAACTTGCATCCCAATTTCGCGATAAAAAACGGTCATCGGAATTTTCCGGACAAAAACGACCCTATCCCGACTTTTCACTGAAAATCTCAGTTTTAAAAAAATCTTCAGAGGCTGAGTTAACGTTCCTAAAATGACTTGTGACATGATAGAACTTTCAATTTCTGAAATCAGATTTAAATTCGCGGTTAATTTTAATCTGGCGTGATTTTAGCGTAACCTAGGCTACCGGGTAGCTTTCAGAAATTTTTAGTGCAAATGTCCCCTAGTCGATTTTCTTCGAGCCACATTGAATCTCTTCGACACATTGGCGACTCGGTGGTCATGAAAATCTTGAAGTTTCAAATACGGACAGAGGGTACCAAAACGACAGAAAAATCAGTCTAGTGCCGATTGACAAGAATTTTGCAATTTAGTGGAATCACCCACGTTTAGCCACACATTGAATTTTTCAATTTCTGAAATCAAATTTAAATTCGCGATTAATTTCAATCTAGCGTGATTTTAGCGTGACCTAGGCTACTGGGTAGCTTTTAGAAATTTTTAATGCAAATGTCCCTTGGTCGATTTTCTTCGAGCCACATTGAATCTCTTCGACACATTGACAACTCGGTGGTCATGAAAATCTCGAAGTTTCAAATACGGATACAGGGTACCAAAACGACAGAAAAATCAATCTCGTGCCGATTAACGAGAATTTTGCAATTTAGTAGAATCACCCACGTTTAGCCACACATCTCAGTCGAACCAACCTATCCCTAATCTCTAATTGATTTTTAATTGTGCCGTAATGATCTCTGCAGATGAGCACGGTCAAGTAGTCGATTCCTAATTAAATTCCCAAGTCTATTGCACTAAAATCCCTTAATGACTTTCCTAAATAGTCTAGTTATCCCGAGAGTGATCAGTTCTAAAAATAGCACTATAGGCACGTTGATGAAAGGCCTGATTTATTTACTTGAAAACATGACTAAAATTCTAGGGTGTCACAACTTTTCCCCTCTTATAAAAATTTCATCCTCCAAATTTAAACCATTACAATCTTTAAACAAAAAGATGGGGATACAAACATCTCATCGACTCTTTGCTCTCCCAGGTTGTTCCTTCAGTACCGTAATATTGCCAGACCACTTTGACCAACGGAATGGTCTTTATACGCTAAATTTGTTCCTTTCGATCCATAATTTAATCGGGCTTTCCACGTACGACACTTTGTCGTCCACGTCCAATTCCTCAAAATTAAGCACGTGGATCGGGTCAGGCTCATACTTCCTCAACATCAACATGTGAAAGATGTCGTGCACTTGCGCTAGTCTTGGCGGCAATGCAAGACGATACACTAGGATTCCCATTATCTCAAGAATCTCGAAGGTACCTATGTACCTTGGACTCAGTTTTCCTTTCTTACCAAAGCGCGAAGTTCCCCTTATCGGTGACACCTTCAGAAAAACGTGATCACCAACTTGGAATTCCAAAGGTCTCCGGCGCTTGTCTACGTAACTTTTCTGGCGGCTTTGAGCGGTCTTTAATTTGTTCCTGATGACTACAACTGCATTCACTGACTGCTGAATCAACTTTGGGCTTGTGATCTTTCTCTCCTCGACTTCATCCCAATAAACGAGTGTTCTGCACACTCTGCCATACAACACTTCAAAATGAGCCATTTGAATGCTCTGTTGGTAGCTGTTGTTGTAGGCAAACTCAACAAGATGAAACTAATCCTCCCAGCTCCCTTTAAAATCTAGTATGCAAGCTTGCAACATATCTTCGAGGGTCTGAATCGTCCTCTCAAATTGGCCATCCGTCTGAGGATGATATGCCGTACTGTACTACAGCTTCGTTCCTAAAGCACTCTATAAGCTCTTCCAAAATGCAGCTGTAAACCTTGGGTCTCGGTCTAAAGTAATTGTAACCGGCACTCCATGCAGTCGAGCTATTTGGCGTACGTACAACTCTGCGTGCCAATCCAAATCAAGATCCTTTCGCACTACAATGAAGTGAGCCGACTTTGTCAATCTGTCGACCACTACCCAAATAAAATCGTTACCTCTCTGACTTCTTGGCAATCCTGTCATAAAATCCATCGTGACGTGCTCCCACTTCAACTCTTGGATCTTGAGAGGTTGCAAAAGTCTTCCCGGCTTACAATGCTGTGCTTTGACCTACTGACACGTTAGACATTTGGTGACATGCTTGGCGATGTCTGTCTTCATACTAGACCACCAATAGTGTTGACGTAGATTCTGATACTGCTATGATGAACTTCTGATAAGATATCCTCTCTAAGCTTTGCATCGTTAGGTACACACAATCATCCTCGGAACCTCAGTGTTCCATCCTTAGAAATCTGAAAGTTAGTCTTTCTTTTATCGGTATCCTCTTGAAGAATCTTCTGAACATCTAGGTCTATTGGCTGAAGTAATTTGATCTTGATCTGCACATCCGACTCAATTCCGAGTGTGGCCAGAAGATTCAAAAGGTGACCTACCTCAAATTTGAAAATCGAATTTCGAGCTCTCTTGAGTAAATTCCACTTTTTAACCAGCATAAGTTGAGTAAATTCCACTTTTTAACCAGCATAAGTGCGACTAAAGACTTTCGACTTAAAGCGTCGGCGACCTTATTCGCCTTTCCAGGGTGATATAGGATATCACAACTGTAGTCCTTCAAAAGTTCCATCTAGCGGCACTGTCTCATATTCAACTCCTTTTGAGAGAATAGATATTTAAGACTTTGATGGTCCATGAAGATCTAGAATCTTTCCCCACATAAGTAATGTCTCCAAATCTTCAACGCGAAAATGATCGCCGCGAGTTCTAAGTCATGCGTCGGATAATTTAGCTCATGAGGTCTCAATTGACGGGAGGCGTATGCAACCACCTTACCATGTTGCATCAGCACGCAACCCAGTTCTCGGAACGACGCATCACTATAGATCTCGTATTCTTTGGGACCAAATGGAATGGTTAGCACCGGTGTGGTAGTCAGTTTTTGCTTAAGCTCTTGAAAACTACACTTACACTTGTCTGTCTACACAATTTTTTCTTCCTTCTTCAGAAGTCGGGTCTACGGCAATGCCAAGGTTGAAAATCCTTCCACGAACCGTTTGTAGTATTTGGCCAAACCCAAGAAACTTTTAATCTTTGTCACGGTAGTCGGTCTTGGCTAGTTGATCATTGCTTCAATCCTGGATGGGTCCACGGAAATTCCTTCTCCTGAAATCACGTGACCTAGAAAAGCAACATAAGTCAACCAAAACTCGCACTTGTTGAATTTAGTGTATAGCTTGTGAATCCTCAAAGTCTGGAGTACCATCCTCAAATATCTTTCGTGTTTCTCAGGATTTTTCGAGTATACTAGGATATCGTTGATGAGCACGATCACGAACTAATCCAAATATTCGTTGAACACACGGTTCATCAGATCCATGAACGCAACTAGAGCATTTGTCAATCCGAACGACATTACAGTAAACTCATAATGGCCATATCGAGTACGAAATGCTGACTTCGGTATGTCCTCCTTCTTGATCCTCAGCTGATGATATCCTGTCATCAAGTTGATTTTTGAAAATATCGACGCTCCTTACAACTGATCAAACAAGTCGTCGATCCTTGGAAGTGGATACTTGATCTTGATCATCACCTGATTGAGTTGGCGATAGTCGATGCACAAGTGCAACGAACCATCCTTCTTCTTTATGAATAGAATTGGTGCTCCCCAAGGTGATACACTAGGACGTATGAATCCCTTATTCAATAATTCCTGTATCTGCACCTTTAGTTTTTTCAACTCAGACAATGCCATCTAGTAAAGAATCTTAGAAATTGGCTTTGTCCCGGGTGCTAACTCAATCACGAACTCGATTTCTCTCTCTAGCGGCAATCCTGACAATTCCTTCGAAAATACATCTCGAAATTCTTGCAGCACTGAGATGTCTTCGATCTTTAGCCCCTCAACTGTCGTATCCACGACAATTGCTAGGTAACCTCGACAACCCCCGTCTAGCAAATGGGTTGCCTCAAGCGACGAGATCAAAGTAATTGAGGGTCCTCCTCGATTCACGACAAACTTGTAACTCTCACCCCCTAACGAGTTAAACTGAATTGCTTTACGATAACAGTCCATTTTAGCTTGTTGCTTGGTGAGCTAGTCCATGCCAATTATCAAATCAAAGTCATATATGGCTAGAACTAATAGGTCTATTTTCCCCTCTCGCTCACTAATCGCTAGCTTGCAACCATAACAACCCAATGCAGATAACACCTTATCCTTTAATGGTGTAGATATGCTAACCACTAACTCTAGCAACTTAGGACTTAACCCTATCAGCTTAACATATTGCTCGGCAATAAAAGAATGAGTCGTCTCAGGTCGAATAAAGCATAAGCAGCATGGTCGTTCAGTGAAACCGTACCTGTGATTACATTAGGCGCATCCTCAGCTTGACCTTTGGTGATGACATAAACTGTTCCTTGAGCTGGGGGTTTGATCTGTCCACCTCGTGGTGCGTTCTGCAGCGCATATCCTCTAATCTAACCAATCTACGGTGGCGGCGGTAATTGTGGTTGTCCTCTTGGTCTTCTAGGACAATCTTTGGCTAAGTGACCCTACTGGCCATATTCAAAACAGGCACACGTCCTTCGAGAGCATGAGGCGGTACCATGTCGCCTTCCACAAGAGTGACACAAATCATTCCGACTTGGCACAGACTTGCCAACTACACTCTTCCTATTGGGTGGGATTTGGAACCTTCCTCTAGTCATGGGCCTTTTCCCATGTTGGATCCCTTCTCTAAGCGAATTAAACCTCGATCTAGACGAGGTGGCTTGTTCATTCAAACTTCTTTCTAGCAGCTGGGCTCGGTTGTAAACCTCATGATAATCCTTCAGATCCAACGGCACCAGCGATTGTTTCAGCTCTAGCTAAGGCCATTCCTGAATCTTCGAGCATTTTCTTCTGGATCCTTGATCAACCTCAGAGCATACTGAGAAAGCTCCGCAAACTTGACCTCGTACTGGTCAATAGTCATCGTTCCTTGGTAGAGGCGCTGAAATTCCTCCATCTTCTATTCTCAGGCGCTACCCGAAAAGTACTTGTCATTGAATGCTCTGAGGAAAGCATCCCACAACGGGACTACTCCTCCCAGGAATACTGTATCTCTGGCGGCTCTCTACTAGGTATTCGCGTTACCCTGCAATTGATATATTGCCAAGACAACTTTTCCCTCCTCATTGCACCTTAGAAGTGCAAAAGCCTTATTTAGGTCTTGAATCCAAAGAGATGCAGTCTCTGGATCTCTAGTACCAATGAACCTCGGCGGGTTCAACTTTAGAAATTATTCTACTAACTTATGGATCAGCCTCTCCCTCTCCACGATTATGTTCCCATCTGGAACTTCAGCAGGTGCAGCAATGGCGGCGGCAACGGTAGCGGCGGCAGTAGATTGAGCGGCGGTGGCAGTGGCGGCGGCTTGATTCTGGGTCTGCTGCCCCCATCAAATCTTTCATTGCTTCGAGCGTATGCATGATCCCCTTGAACTTGGGATCACCAGGGGCTACTGCTCCAACACCAACAGGCAGCGGTGCTGCTCCACTAGCACTAGCCTGAGCTGGCGCTCGACCATGGCCTCCTCGGGTAATGACCCTCGTCGGCGTTCTGCCCCGAGTAACTGGCTCGATAGTCCTCTTTCTAGGAGTCTTCTACTCTTGATCACTCATACTACAGGCTCTTTATAGACATCTGTTTTCCAATTCCAATAGTAGATTAGAATTCGAGTGATCCACACCAAACAAACGATTCTACTAATCAGCTATCACAGACATGCACCTGCATGAATTAAAGGCATTTCCTACTAACTATACCATAGACCATTGCACCTTATCACTCCAATTACTAACCTGCTCTGATACCACTAAACGGGGATCTCACGCCCCGATCCTCCGAGTGCGTGCTCATTCCTCAGCGGTCGATTAAATAGCGACGTCTGACGATGCGTCGTCGACCCATTTATTTTTTTAATGTGCATGCAAAAGCTTATAATTGATCCTCGGACAAACAATAAGATGTGATAGAAAAGTAGGGCCACAAATTTTCTTGAAAACCAAAACACACTTGTATACACATATCATACTATGTCATATACAATATTAGTCGACTATATACAGAGTCTGCAAAATAGGGGGGGTAGAGGCTATAGGTCTTCAGTCATTTGAATCTTCCTCAGAATACACTGGGGTCCCTAGGTTCGATAGGTACAGATCCACCACTGATCCACCTGGAGGGCCAGCTGTGCCTTTACTAAAGGCAACCTCCAACACATACAACGGGATCTCAGACTCAGGTATGGGACCCTCTCTATTCATGTTCCTCTATTGGCGATACCATGATCTATACCGATGGGGTACCTTATGAGGTAATGCCTCATCAACCTAGATCACAGTCTTTACCAACTCATACACCCATCCTCTTGGATCCCCATGCAGCAAGATAAAATTCTTCTACTCCGTGACCTTCTTTGGTCGACCAAAACGTTTAGGAGGGGCAGCTATCTAAGGACCTGAAAATGTTATAAAACGGGGTGAGATGACGTCTCAGCAAGTTCACCTCCTAAGTCTCGACTAGGAAGAAAATATGCCTTCGGGGCTGCCTAAACACAAGCACAAGCTAAAGGACTTACCTTTGCCTCAGTTTCTTCCTACAAGTTAGTACAATTCGCAAACTCATTGAATCACATCAACAAATCAAATCATCACAATAGATGGAATCATCGATCAATCAACCTAGTCGATTCCATGTCATCAAGACAATCTCTCGGTCAATCCATTCAATACAATCTATAAAGTCCGATCATATCAAGGACTTCTTACTCTAAGCTGAAAATAGATAGTATAGCTCGCACTAAGCTAATAAATATTATACTGCTCTTGCTAAGCTGACATATCAAGCCATCGGGCTGATATAATATACTAATAATGCTTATCAGAAGCTGGCAAGGTGTATTGCTCTCGCTAAGCTCATATATCAAAGTGGGTTGATATAGTACACCAGTATACTACTCTCGCTGAGCTGACATATCGAGCCATTGGGCTGATATAATATAGCCATGATGCTCATTCTAAACTGATAAGGTATACTACTCACGTTAAGCTGACATGTCACCATTTTTATCCTTCTTGATAAAATAATCGTGTGTGGGTATACGGTTGGCCTTCGCCAAAATACAATATTTTCCTTTTTTGAAAATCCCATTAATTTCAATAGTTCACAAATGCATTTTTTGCGCTGTAAACCCACGCCTGGTATTTTCCAATCAAATACTAAAAATATAAAATTTTGGGATAAATACCCCAAAATTGCAATCAACACTCAAATTGCATAAAATAATAGTCAAATAAATAAATCAATCACACCATTGCAATCAACACGAAATTCCGTTTACCGGTTATTCCGGTCTAATTTCCGGAAAATAAATAAATAATTAACTAATTATGGAAATTAATTAATAAATGCCAATAATTGCGACTTAGGTCGGAAATGCCTAATTAAAGACGGATCCGGGTTCAAAAAATTCCCGAACCTCACTAAATAAATACTTCAACTTATCTAGTTGCTAATTACAGTAATCTAACCATCTAACATGCATTAACGATCAACTAGTTCACTAATCCTTTCTAACTAACTGCCTAATCCAAGCTTAACTTAAACTAATCAATCCTTAAGCGTCATTAGCTCCATAAGCGAGGATTAGTGAGTAAACTCACTTAATTAACGAATCGTTTGAACCACAACGATGGTGAGGAGGAGACGGTCCACAAATCCCAAAGCGGGTGCACCAAGCGAGGTCCGGAAAGGCACCAAAATGGGCCAAATAATGGCTGTGAACCCAGGGGCTTCGGTTTTTGGTTGGTGGCCGAAGAGACTGCTCGGCTCGGCTGAAATGGCAAGGCTAGACTGGTGAAGCTGCAGCAGGGCTTCCGGTGATTCGGGGGGTGTCCCCAGTGGCAGGCAGTGGCTGGACAGGGTCCAAAAGGCTCCATCGGTGACCTAGGGGCCTCGTGGGATGGAGAGCAGGCAAGAAGGAGGCTGCTGGATGCGGCCGAGGTGGAGTGACACGTGCAGGCAAGTGATGGCAAAGTGGTGGGACTACGATGGCTCGGCGACGGTTGATGGTGAGGAGGGGATGGCTGCTCAATTTTTCTACAAGTTTTTGAAGCTTCTTGGTCTACAATGGAGGGGGCTCGACGGGCAAGGGAGGAGAAGGGGGACAACTTGGCTTGAGGGGGCCACCTTGGTCCACTTATATATTCTATGTCCCTTTGACTTGGTCCCACCATTTCCCAGTTGGTTTCCTTAGCAATTCCAGTTGCCAAAGCTTCCATAGGAAGCCATTGAGAGGGTCCAAAGGTGGTGTCCAAGGGGGGATACGAATTTTGATCGTATTTTGGCCAAATTATACTAAAATCCCACTTGAATTAAATCAATTTGGCTCCTAAAATTCCACCAAGGTACTCACGATTAAATTGACATTTTTCCTCACTAATAGAACCAATTTGCATCCCAATTTCGTGATAAAATATGGTTCTCTGAATTTTCCGGACAAAAACGGCCCTATCCCCACATTTCGTCGAAAATCTCGGTTTGTAGAAAAATTTTCAGAGGCTGAGTCGACATTCTTAAAATAACTTATGACATGACAGAACTTTCAATTTCTTAAATTGGATTCAAATTCGCGGTTAATTTCAATCTAGCGTGATTTTAGAGTGATCTAGGCTACCGGGTAGTTTTCAGAAATTTTTAGTGCAAACGATCCATTATCGATTTTCTTCAAGCCACCTTGAACCTCTTTGACACATTGGCAATTCTCGGTGGTCGTGAAAATCTTGAAATTTTAAATACGGACACATGGTACCAAAGCGACAGAAAAATCAATCTAGTGCTAATTGACGAGAATTTTGCAATTTAGTGGAATTTCCTATGTTTAGCCACACATCTCAGTCGAACCAACCTATCCTTGATCTCTAATTGATTTTTAACTGTGTCATAATAATCTCTACAGATGAGCACGGTCGAGTAGTCGATTCCTAATCGAATTTCCAAGTCTATTGCACTAAAATCCCTTAATGACTTCTCCAGATAGTCTAGTTATCCCAAAAGTGATCAGCTATGAGAATAACACTATAGGTGTATCGATAAAAGGCCCGATTTATTCAATTGAAAACATAATTGAAATTCTAGGATGTCTCACGTAATATATTCGGTAACCAGAGACGAGGATGATAGCTGACTCCTTGAGTCCGTCGTGGCAAAGGCATCCGCTGGGGTGCAGACTATAGAGTCCAAAGCAGCTAACTGTAGATTACGAGGTATGGCAATGAACGATCAGATAATAATAGTTGCGACAGAGCTTAGTCCATAATCATTGCATGCTTCTCAAATCGTCACATGAAAACGAAGAAAAGAGAAAAGAACATGTAGAGAAGGCTAATGAAATCAAGCTGGAGGTGACTACTTCATGCAGACTGTTGGATGGAAGTCGGTTTGAAGACAACTTACCTCTTTTGATGTGCAGCCAATAATTTACCTCAATACAATCGTTGAATTGCGGATGAATCATGAATAAAATTACTTCACGTTGGTCTAAATGTAATCACGAGGAATGTATTAGATTTCTAAGGCATAAATGTCAATTGTTCTTGTAAAGAAGAAATGGAATGCTTTCTTTTTCTTTTGATGGAAATGAGACAAGAAAATGAGAGAATTTTTGAGCGTACGTTCTGCCAACTCACTCAACGGTTGTCTTCAAGAGTCTTTTATATGACTCCCTCACACCCTTTGAAAAGGTGTCTTTCCATCGTAGCATATCAAGACGAAACGGTGCATTCCAATCGCATCCCATCATGGACATACTAATTAAGTATAACATCTCTCACTCGGACATAATGGGCTTGATAGCGCTTTATCAAGAATATAAGACATTCAACATTCATCAACTTTACAAAACAATTCATACTAGCAAGTAAGACGTGCGACCAGTGAGTACACTTGCACTTGTAAGCTCAAATTATGCACCTATTAGGGATGACATAATGGCTACATCCCCAAAAAGAAATAAACAATCGATGTCTCACAGTGCCCCATACATATTTTGTTATATCAATCCAAGTATACCTATTTTCTTAAAGGCTATACTTGACTATTCTTAAAACACTATGTATTTACAATTATATCCACAACCACATAAGGCGATATAATTGGTCGACTAGTAAATACATGTGATAGATGTAAAGCAACAATAGTCTTCCTTCGCACTCATGTCTCTCTCCATTTCAAAACAACTGCTTTCCTAGACATGTTCCATAAAGTAGCAACAATGATCTTTCACTTCGAGAACATAGTCAAAAGTAACATAGGGCACAAAATGAGGTAAATTATAATTTACCTCAATAGCTCACACGATGAGTAAATAGGGATAATTTCACTCACCTTCCCTTGTCGGTTGTACAATGCACATGTAATATGAATTACATGCTATAGTGGATTTCTCTTTCTATAAGAGCATATGTCATTTATTAAATATGGCATCCCAAAATTTCATGGCAATTTCTAGAGGCATTACGACCTATGGAAAAGTGAATGGTTGTGTCGTTAAAGAATGTTGTGACCATTAGACCTAAGAATTGTAATAGATTAAGGCCGAACACTTTAATGGAAAGATATCTTATGTTCTTGGGTTATCAAAGTTGGTACTATAGGATAATTTGATAATGAGAATTTTGTTCTTGGCTATGCACCTTATGGATTTGATTTTTATGGATTTATGTTGCAAGCTTTATGGCCAAGTGAATAAGTGTAATTAGGTAATTATATAATGGGTAATTAGGTGATAATTAAAGGGAAAAATTAGAGAAGAGTGGGTTAAATTTTTAGGCCCAAGACCAGCCCCACCATTCGGCCTTTTTGGCCTGGACCATGAGGCTCAAAGGAAAGGAGCTGCCGTTGACCAAGGGGAGGAGGCCCAGCCCATGAAGCCCATAGGGCTGTCGATGGAAGGAGGGGTGGCCCATGAGAGGCCCATCCTCTTGCATGGCAATTACCAAGGGGTAAGGGGGATTATCCAAGTGTCCCCTTGCATGTTTTGTGATGATTACATGCTAATCATGACGGGGAAGAAAAGAAGAAGGGGCGGATTGAGCAAGGGGGCATTGCACGAGAGAAAGGGGGAAAGAGAGAGAGAGAGAGAGAGAGAGAGAGAGAGAGAGAGAGAGAGAGAGAGAGAGAGAGAGGAGAGCGAGCGAGCGAGAGAAGAAGGGGAAGAGGGAGGCTGTTCACTGCTGTTCGTCGCTGCCGTCGAGCCGCCGAGTCCCGCCTTGCCCCGCCATCTTTGCTTCCTGTGTTGTGCTTGGATTAGAGGCAAGTAGAGTCCATAAACCTACCCTTTGCTTGCTGTGATATGTGTTGTGAGGGATGATAAACTTTGGTTGTAGTAGAAGTGAAGAAATTCAAAGCTCTAGGGAAAAATATGGTAGCCATGCATTATGTCTTGTACAATGGCAGTCCGACCTTTGATGAATTCTTAAGCTGCATGAGACTTTTTAGTTTGAATTTCACTTCGACTTCTCGATGGAAGTTGTAGAGAACTTCTTGAAGAGTAACATATCAAAATTTCAGAAGAAATGAACAAGTATAGACCCGTGAAACTATTTTTCTTTAAAGAAGTCAGATCTGGAAATCGTAATGCTGACCTAGTGTGATTCTATGAATTTTATAAAATTCTCCGGTTGAAATTTGATCTCGTGTTCTCAATGAAAGTTGAATATGACATGTTAAAGAGTAACATACTAAAATTTAGAGGAAATGGATGAGTTTAAGTTGGTGAAACAATCTTTATCCGAAACGGTTAGAGTTGGAGGCCGAGGATTATGGATGGTTATGTTGCTATAGTTTCTAATTTATCACGATTTAGATTACGAGTTCTTCATGAAATATTTAGGATTTTTACCGAATTTATGAATGAAACTGTGTATGGCAATATTCTAAAATTATAAAGACAGTGATGTGGGGATTGTACCGAATTGTATGATGTTCTTTTGATATGGTGTTCTTCACAGAATATTTTCCTCTAGATCTTGTATATAACATGTCAAATTTTTGGAAATTATTAAGGCTGTTTGCTAATTTTCAAGAATTATGACCAAAGGAGTGCAATCTGTTTTTATCCGAAATTTTGCAGTATTTTCAAAAATAAATGAAATTGCTCCATGTGATATAATGTCTTGAGTGGTTGATTATGCTGCATATGTGGTGACATATGGCGTGTTATATGACATCAAAAGCTGGTTGAGACCTTTGATATTGTTGCATTAAATGCCATGTTGAAATTGAGATACATGTGTGAACATAAATTGAGATAATAACAAGACCCTCGGAGGTGTGAACCGACGATGCCCCGGGAGTGTTGGGATGTCCGGAATGTGGGTGGGCATAGAGTGTGTGTGCCGGATGCCCCAGGAGTGTTGGGATTCCCAGAGGTGTGTGCCGAAAGCCCTAGAGGTGTGTGCCAGGGGGATTCCTCGTGATGCTAGTTGGGGTACGAGATGCTTGGAGTGTGTGTGCCGGATGCCCGGAGGTGTGTGCCGGAGGCTCCTCGCGATGCCAGGTTGGATGCGAGCGATAAATTGAGGGATGCAAATATTGGTCCCTAGGAAGAAAATTATGTGATCTAATCGAAGGATAAAGATCGAGAAATTGAATCATATGGCATGTGATGAACCACATGGGAATGCAAGCATGGAGTGCATGGTGGTATGTGCATGGTGGTATATGCATGTTGTATGGTGATATATGCATAGCTGCTTGATGATAAGTGCATGGTGGTATATGCACGTTGCATGGTGATATGCATGGCTGCTTGATGATATAAGTACAAGTGCATGGTGATTTATGCATGTTGTATGGTGATATATGCATGGCTGTAAGGTGAGGTATGCTTGAATGCATGAATGATATGTGTTTTATTCATGATACCTTGATTGTTTTATTTGACGCATTGTGTAGTTTGGTGGATCTTTACTGCTGAGTGGTTGTACTCACCCCTTTTGGGGATTAACATTATATATTAGAAAGATGCCTTTCCTACCAGTCACATGCGGTACTTATTATGGATTGCCATATAATGTCGAGGTGGAGTGCACAGAGCATTCTTGTATTAGTGTACCTGGTTTGGTGTATGTCCGAGTCCGTGTCTTGGTGATGTACGATGTCGGTCTTGCTGATGGCCCAATTATCTAGGAGTTTTTGTTTGTTCATGTTTGGCGTGGTGGAGTGATGCTAGGGATGCTGCCGCCGCCGCCGCCCGATGCACCGAGTTGGGTGTGATGGCACGTATGACTGGTGGGAGCTGACACTTTTTGGGGATAGCCGACGCTTGTTGATGGAGGGGTGTACATGTTTGATGTAGGGTCGAGTTCTCTTTTGAGTTATAGCTAAGTATAGTTAAAAATCTTAGCCTTTTGTTGTACCGACCCGAAATGTCCATCATGAAAATATAAATAAAAGTGACTCAGCTTTGTCTTTTCATTTGGAGCGTAGGTGGTGTGCATTGCATTATTGTTATTGGAGTAAGGGATGGTGAGACTCGTTTATGCTTCCACTGATGAGCTGCACTAAGACCTTTACAAAAAAAAAAAAAAGAAAAAAGAAAGAGAATGAGAGAAAAATGGGAGAATGATTTTATTGATCAACCCCTATGAACTATGGTTTCACTTTAATTAAAAAGTTACAAGGACTGATATGTAGTAGGATAAGTGACAAGTACTTGTGGTGACCCTAATGGATCGGGGGCTGTCGAGGGGTGCCACATCGATGGGTATCAGAGCGAATGGTTATAGGTGGAGTGATAAGAAGCCTCATTTGGAAATTGAGGAATATAATGGCAATGCACATCATAGGGTATTAAATGAAAGAATTGGTTAACTTTGAATAACGGGTGATGGGTATTCACTCGTAGATCCCTAGTAGTTTATTATAAATTGTCTTTAGGTGCTAGTAACACGTTTATGTTACTTATATAGTAGTAATTGCTTTTAAATGGAGACAGTGAGTCTCAGATTATTCCTGAGGCAAATGCTTGAAAATTGCAGGAAAGTCATGATGCGAGCTGGAAGTGCTCATCCATTGAGGGCTGAAGCCTCTGCTACAAGGGCTGAACCCCGAATGGAAGATATCATGCAGGCATTGGCCATTATTAGAAATCTGATGGAGAGACAAGCGCAACAACAACCTGGAGTGGAACGTCGCCCTCAAGGACTAGTGGAATAATTTCTGAAGCTGAAGCCACCTAAGTTTAGTGGAATGGGAAGTCCTGAGGAGGAGGAACATTGGATTGATGGGATAGAACAGATTTTCCGGTTGTTGGACTGCAGTGATGTTGAGAAAATAGTTTTGGCAGAGTACCAGCTGGAGGGAAATGCAAAGTTTTGGTGGAGAGCTTCGAGGGATACTATCTTTCCACCAGGTACAGATATAAATTAGGATGAGTTTGTTAGATCTTTCAATAGGAAGCATTTCTCTGACTGTGCTAAGGACAAGAAGATTACCGAATTTGTTCAGTTGGAACAAAGGGAGCTGACAGTGGATTAGTATGAGGTGAAATTTTCTGAATTGTCTAGGTATGCTCCCAGATTGATTGAGGACAGAGAGGAAAAAGCTAAGAGATTTCTGAAAGGGTTGAGGACTGATATTAGGAAACAACTGGTGCCTTTGAATATAAGGGATTATCATGAGATTTATGAAAGGGCACAGTTAGTGGAGCAAGAGCTGGTGAGAGAATGATCAGAGTCTAAAAGACAGTTGAGCTTTAGTGATATCAGAAGGGGTAAGAGACCCTATCCTGGTCAAGGTCAAACTTGGGATGCGAAGAAAAAGAGCAATTTTGGAAATTTTGGAAGAGGTAGGGATGGCCTAAATATAGGGAAAGCACCCTATCAACCTGATATTTGTCGAAGGTGTGATGGGCGGCATGGCCCAGGACCTTGCAATGGACGGTTGAGATGTTATGGTTGTGGACGAGTAGGTCACCTTAAGAAAGACTGCCCACAAGAGAGGTCGCAAATGAGTGTTGGCTCGGTGCGACAGGCACAACAGAGTGCTGTTAGACTAAACCTACCAAGGAATCCTCAGAGGCCACCTGCACAAGGAAGGGTGTATGCGGTCACCCAAGAGGAAGCGGAAGCTTCCAGAAATGTTATATCAGGTACGATTTTTATAAATGGTAAGAAGGCATATGCATTGTTTGACACAGGTGCTACGCATTCATTTATATCTAAAAGATATAGGCAATTGAGTGAAATAGAAGTTACGCCTTTTGAGACACCTCTTTGTGTTTCCACGCCTTTAAAGAATCTAGTATTATCTACGATGATGTGCGCAAAATGTAAGATAACAATAGGAGGAAGGGATATGGAAATAGACCTAGTCATAATGGCTATGTATGACTTTGATGTTATCATAGGAATGGATTGGCTCCATAAGCATAGGGCTAAGGTGGATTGCTATAGGAAAGTGATCCAGTTCATGTTGCCTGATCAGTTTAGTTTCGAATTTTTCGGAGGTTAGACAAACCCCTCTATAGCCATTATCTCAATGGTAGAAGCTTGTGAACTACTTGACGAAGGATGTCAAGGATACTTAGCAGTGGTAAGAGACCTTACTAAGAAAGATGCTGAAATCGGTGAGATTCAAGTAGTCAGGGAATTTCATGATGTGTTTCTTGAGGAGTTTCCTGGATTACCACCAAAGCGAGAGATTGAGTTTGAAATTGAACTAATGCCTGGAATAGGATCGATATCGAAAGCCCCGTATAGGATGGCCTTAGTCGAGTTAAAGGAGTTAAAGGTGCAATTACAAGAGTTGCTTGATAAAGGATTTATTAGGCCAAGTGCTTCACCTTGGGGTGCACCAGTTCTATTTGTGAAAAAGAAAGATGGGTCGATGCGTCTATGTATTGATTATAGACAGCTGAATCAAGTGACTATAAAGAATAAGTATCCTTTGCCTAGAATTGATGATTTATTTGATCAGTTGCAAGGAAGTTAAGTCTTTTCAGAAATTGACTTAAGGTCAGGATACCATCAGTTAAGGATTAAGAAAGAAGACATTCCTAAGACTGCATTTAGGACTCGTTATGGACATTATGAGTTCCTAGTTATGCCTTTTTGATTAACGAATGCACCAGCCGCATTCATGGATTTAATGAATAGGATATTTAAGCCTTATATGGATCAGTTTGTGATTGTTTTCATTGATGATATCTTGGTATATTCTAGAGGACTTGAAGAGCATGAGCAACACTTGAGCATAGTTTTACAAACTCTGAGAGATCATGAGTTGTATGCCAAATTCAACAAGTGTGAATTTTGGTTGGACCGGATAATATTTCTAGGACACGTGGCGTTAGGAGGAGGAATTGCAGTGGACCCGGCGAAAGTTGAGATGGTAAGCTGAGACTGACAACACCCATCGAAATACAGAGTTTCTTAGGATTGGCTAGTTATTATAGAAGATTTATTGAAGGGTTTTCACGACTGGCAGGCCCCTTAACGAAATTAACGCGGAAGAATGTAAAGTTTAAATGGAGTGGAGAGTGTGAAAGGAGCTTTCAGGAACTTAAAAGAAAATTGACCACGTCACCAATCCTGACTATACCATCTGGGTCTAATGGTTTTATAGTATATAATGATGCATCTCACAAAGGATTGGGATGTGTTTTGATGCAACATGGCAAGGTCATAGCCTATGCATCAAGACAATTGAAACCTCATCAACTGAATTACCCAACGCATGTTTTAGAACTGGCAGCTATAGTGTTTGCTTTGAAGATATAGAGGCACTATTTGTATGGAGAAAAGTTTGAGATCTATACCAATCATAAGAGCCTAAAATATCTATTTTCACAAAAAAAAAAAATTGAACATGAGACAAAGGAGGTGGATGGAATTGTTGAAGGATTATGATTGTGAAATACGGTACCATCCAGGGAAGGCAAATAAGGTAGTGGATGCCCTTAGTTGTAAGTCAGCTATGGAGATGGCCAGTTTAAGAATGACATAATGGAACCTACTAAAGTCTGTAGTAGACTCAGAGTTTGAATTGAAAGTGGATTGCCTTACTAGTATGCTTACTGCATTACGGATTGAGCCTGAAATTATACAAAAAGTTAAGATCCTGCAAGAGTCTGACCCGGAAATTCAGAAAGTGAAAAATGCAGTATCTTTAGGAAAAAGACCAGAATTTCAAGTCTCTAAAGATGGAGTAGTAAGATGCCAATGACGACTTTGTGTTCCCGACAATGGAGAAGTGAAGAGGGAAATTCTCTCAGAGGCACATAGGAGTAATTATAGTATTCATTCGGGTAGTACAAAGATGTACAGGAATTTGCGTCAGCAATTTTGGTGGAATGGCATGAAAGTAGATACGGTTAAACATGTTTCTCAATGTTTAATGTACCAACAAGTGAAGGCGGAACATCGCAAACCCGCAGGACTATTGAGACCGTTAGACATACCAGAATGGAAATGGGAGCATGTAACGATGGACTTTGTGCAAGGATTGCCAAGGACATCAAATGGTCACAATTCGATTTGGGTGATAGTGGATCGTTTTACTAAATCTGCTCATTTCCTAGCTATCTGCATAAACTATTCAATGAATAAACTTGCTAAGATGTATGTAAGCTAGGTAATACACTTACATGGTATTCTTGTAACGATCACCTCTGATCGAGACTCTAGGTTTACTTCAAATTTTTGGCGAAGTCTCCAAAATGCCTTAGGGACAAAGCTTCAATTTAGTACTACTTTTCATCCTCAAACATATGGACAAACAGAAAGAGTGATTCAGACTCTAGAAGATATGCTGAGAGCTTGTGTTATTGACTTTAGAGGAAATTTGGATAAAAATTTGCACCTGATAGAGTTCACTTATAACAATAGTTTTCAGAAAATTATAGGCATGGCTCCGTATAAGCATTATATTAAAGAAGGTGCAGAACCCTTGTCTGTTGGAATGAAGTAGGTGAAGGAAAACTAACAGGACCCGAGCTAGTGCAAGTTACTACAGAAGTGGTCGAGATAATTGGGAAAAGACTTAAGACAGCCCAGAATCGACAAAGAGACTATGCGGATAGGTGTAGAAGGCCTTTGGAGTTTAGTGTGGGAGATCACGTATTTCTTAAAGTATCTCTAATGAAAGGAATATCTTGATTCGGAATGAAGGGTAAGTTAAGCCCTAGATTTGTTGGACCTTTAGAGATACTTGAAAGAATAGGAGACGTAGCTTATCGTTTGGCGTTGCCTCCTAAATTGGGAAACTTACATGATGTGTTTCATGTGTCAATGCTAAGAAAGTACCAGCTGGATCTTGGTCACATACTCGATCATGAAGCCATCAAAGTGGACGAGAAGGTGAGATACATCGAAGAGCCTGTGCAAGTGCTGGATCGAAAGGAGCAAATTCTTAGGACCAAGAAAATCCCATTGGTAAAGATATTATGGCGACATCACGGTGTGGAGGAAGCCACATGGGAGAGTGAGGAATCGATGAAGGAAAAATACCCCTACTTATTTAAAGAGACATAAGTGATGTCTAATTTCGAGGACGAAATTCTCTAAGGAGGGGAGAATTGTGGCATCCCAAAATTTCATAGCAATTTCTAGAGGCATTACGACCTATGGAAAAGTGAATGGTTGTGTCATTGAAGTATGTTGTGGCCATTAGACTGAAGAATTGTAATAGATTAAGGCTAAACACTTTAATGGAAAGATATCTTATGTTCTTGGGTTATCAAAGTTGGTGCTATAGGATAATTTGATAATGAAAATTTTGTTCTTGGCTATGCACCTTATGGATTTGATTTTTATGGATTTATGTTGCAAGCTTTATGGCCAAGTGAATAAGTGTAATTAGGTAATTATATAATGGGTAATTAGGTGATAATTAAAGGGAAAAATTAGAGAAGAGTGGGTTAAATTTTTAGGCCCAAGACCAACCCCACCATTCGGCCCTTTTGGCCTAGCCTGCGAAGCTCAAAGGAAAGGAGCTGCCATCAACCAAGGGGAGGAGGCTCGGCCCATGAAGCCCATAAGGCTGTCGACGAGAGGAGGGGTGGCCCATGAGAGGCCCATCCTCTTGCATGGCAATTACCAAGTGGCAAGGGGGATTATCCAAGTGTCCCCTTGCATGTTTTGTGATGATTACATGCTAAACATGAGGGGGAAGAAAAGAAGAAGGGGCGGATTGAGCAAGGGGGCGTTGCACGAGAGAAAGGGGGAAAGAGAGAGAGAGAGAGAGAGAGAGAGAGAGAGAGAGAGAGTGACCGTCCGAGAGAGCGAGAGAGAGAGAGAGAGAGAGAGAGAGAGAGAGAGTGAAATCAAGAGAGGGAGAGCGAGCGAGTGAGAGAAGAAGGGGAAGAGGGAGGCTGTTCGCTGCTATTCATCGCCGCCGTCGAGCCACCGAGTCCCGCCTTGTCCCACCATCTTTGCTTGATGTGTTGTGCTCGGATTAGAGGCAAGTAGAGTCCATAAACCTACCCTTTGCTTGCTGTGATATGTGTTGTGAGGGATGATAAACTTTGGTTGTAGTAGAAGTGAAGAAATTCAAAGCTCTAGGGAAAAATATGGTAGCCTTGCATTCTGTTTTCTAGAAAGGCAGTCCGACCTTTGATGAATTCTTGAGCTGCAAGCAACTTTTTAGTTTGAATTTCACTTCGACTTCTGGTTGGAAGTTGTAGAGAACTTCTTGGAGAGTAACATATCAAAATTTCAGAAGAAATGAACAATTATAGACCATTGAAACTATTTTTCTTTAAAGAAGTCAGATCTGGAAATCGTAATGTTGACCTAGTGTGATTCTATGAATTTTATAAAATTCTCCGGTTAAAATTTGATCTCGTGTTCTCAATGAAAGTTGAATATTACATGTTAAAGAGTAACATACTAAAATTTTAGAGGAAATGGATGAGTTTAAGTTGGTGAAACAATCTTTATCCGAAACGGTTAGATCTGGAGGCCGAGGATTATGGATGGTTATGGTTGCTATAGTTTCTAATTTATCACGATTTAGATTTCGAGTTCTTCATGAAATATTTAATTCTGGACTTTGTCTATATCATATAAAAATTTCACAATTTTTGGAGTTGATTTACGATTTTTACCGAATTTGTGAATGAAACTGTGTATGGCAATATTCTTAAATTATAAAGATGGTGATGTGGGGGCTGTACCGAATTGTATGATGTTCTTTTGATATGGTGTTCTTCACAAAATATTTTCCTCTAGATCTTGTATATAACATGTCAAAGTTTTGGAAATTATTAAGGCTGTTTGCTAATTGTTCAAGAATTATGACCAAAGGAGTGCAATCTATTTTTTATCCGAAATTTTGCTGTATTTTCAAAAATAAATGAAATTGCTCCATGTGATATAATGTCTTGAGTGGCTGATTATGCTGCATATGTGGTGACATATGGCATGTTATATGACATCAAAAGCTGGTTGAGACCTTTAATATTGTTACATCAAATGCCATGTTGAAATTGAGATACATGTGTGAACATAAATTGAGTTAATAACGAGACCGTCAGAGGTGTGAGCCGACGATGCCTCAGGAGTGTTGGGATGCTTGGAGTGTGGGTGCCGGATGCCCGGAGTATGTGTGCCAGATGCCCCGGGAGTGTTGGGATGCCCGGAGGTGTGTGCTGGAAGCCCTGGAGGTGTGTGTCGGGAGGATTCCTCGTGATGCTAGTTGGGGTACAAGATGCCCGGAGTGTGTGTGCCGGATGCCCAGAGGTGTGTGCCGGAGGCTCCTCGCGATGCCAGGTTGGATGCGAGCGATAAATTGAGGGATGCAAACATTGGTCCCTAGGAAGAAAATTATGTGATCTAATTGAAAGATAAAGATTGAGAAATTGAATCATATGGCATGGGATGAACCTCATGGGAATGCAAGCATGGAGTGCATGGTGGTATATGTACGTTGCATGGTGATATATGCATGGCTGCTTGATGATAAGTGCATGGTGGTATATGCACGTTGCATGGTGATATGCATGGCTGCTTGATGATATAAGTACAAGTGCATGGTGATTTATGCATGTTGTATGGTGATATAGGCATGGCAGTAAGTGAGGTATGCTTGAATGCATGAATTGTGGCATCCCAAAATTCTTAACGACCTCTAGTTACATTAAAGTCTATGAATAGGTGATGGAAGTACCATCAAGTTATTTTATGGCCATTTAATCCATAATTTGCAATAAGATTTATGGCCAAGCTTTTAATGGACAAGTATTTGATAGGAAAGAAAATCCTATCATTGGCCATGTGTTTTATAAATTGGAATTTATGGATTTATGATTTCAAGTTTTATGGCCATATGAAATCGTAATTTAGTATTTATATAAATGGGGATTTAAGGTAAATTATTAAAAGTGGAATGGACTTATCTTGGGCTATTTAAGTTTGGGCTTTAGGCCCAAGTGAGATGGGCCTAAAGTGGGCCATAAGCCCGGCCCATGAAGCCCATTGGGCGGTCGGTGCATGAAGGGGGAGGAGGAGCAGCCGCATGGCCTCCAAGTGTCTTCAACCAAGGAGACACTTGTCTCCTTCTTAGGGACAAGTGTCCCCCATGCAAAAAGAGAATACATGCAATATATATACAACAAAAAGGAAGAGAGAGAGAGAGAGTGGCTGGTTTTGAGAGAGTGAGAGAGAGGGAGAGAGTTGCCGAGAGAGAGTGAGATGCGAGATAGAGGGAGGCCGAGAGAGAAGGAGAAGGAGCCGTCGCCACCCGCATGCCGTTTGTCCGTCGCCGGTGTGCCACCATTCGTGTGGTCTAGAGGCAAGTTGGGGTCCTTTGCTGCTCTTGCATGTGTGTATGTTACCTGCATGTTGAATTTTTGGGTGTTTAGGTGAGAAAAAAACCGAAGTATGGATGGTTTATTCTTGGATGGTATGGCTGTTTTTGCTCGAACAGTGTGAGTCAGAATGTTGTGTGAGCTTGCATGCATGATTAGACTCCAATTTTCGCTTTGATTTCTTCATGAAAGTTGTATTTAACATCTTGAACTACAACATAATGAAATTTTGGGGAAAATGATGGAGATTTAAGGGGTTAAACTGTCGTCCTACGGAGACCTCAGATCTGGAAAGATTTTACTGACCTCTTGTTGGATGTGTGGTTGCATGTTGGTTTGTGTTATGAATCTCTCTTCGATTTCTTCATGAAAGTTGTAGGGGACATCTTAAAATATAACATACTCAAATTTGAAGTGAAATGAACAAGTATATCCTAGTAAATCGACTAGATCTTGAAGACGGTAATTCTGGAGATGTATTTCGGGACACCCGAGACTTCATGGACCTAAATGACGACTATACTCTGGTTATTTGACTTATATCTCTTCATGAAACTTGTATAGGACATCTTGATGTAGAACATATCCAAATTTCAGAGGAAACGAAGAAGAATAGGTAGGTGAAAACTCAGTATTTCGGAGAAGCATGTACTGGACGATGCGGTAATGGATCCAGAAGCTTCGTGAGACTGTAGAAAATAATTTAAAAAGAATCTGACTTGGAAGTCTTCATGAAAGATGTACTAAAATGTCTCGGATATGACTCAGTAAAATTTCGTAATTTTTGGAGGTCGTATGAATATTTTAATCGAATTTCTTCGGAAACTGTGCATTCTGATCTCATCCGAAAATGATATGCTGTTTTGGGTGATTTATGGAATGATGTGAAATTTTATTTGGCCGTGTATTTTACATGAAATCATCATCCTATTGCCTTGTTTATCACTTGCCTTAATTTTTATAATTTTTGGGAATTTATAGATATTAAATTTAATATTTTTGAAAATGACAAAAGCTATAATTTAAATAAATGGAAAAGGGCATGAAAAATGGATTATCTTATTGGCCATAAATTCCATTAATTTTATAAATAATTATACCATGTTGCATGTATGATAAGGTCTTGATGTATGCATGACATTGAATTGAGATGCATGTGTGAATTCCATGCCAAGTATGACTTGTTTGATGTCACATCATATGCCATGCTAAATTAAGACCGAAATTGGTAAACATGGATAATGATAAGTGAGGAGGTGGTTGTGGTGGATGATGATGCCCGAAATGTATAGAGATGCATTGCCGGATGGCCCCGGGAGTGTCGGGATGCCCGGTGGTATACGGTACGTAATTCTAGGGGAGGCTTGGTGGTATGTCGGTACATAATTCCGGAAGCCCTGTCGGAGGTTTCTGCTCGAAGGGAATGCCTCGCGATGCCAGGATTGGGGTGCAGGATGCCCGGCCAGGGAGTGTAAATGCCAGAAGCCCTGTCGGAGGTTTCTGCCCGAAGGGAATGCCTCGTGATACCAGTTGGGATGCGAGATGCCCGGAATGTTGGGGGCCGGATGCCCGGTGGCCTAGGATGGCTGAATGCCGGAAGCCTCGGAGGTCTTTGCCCGAGGGGATGATGAAATTGATGATTTGAGGAATGGTTGATGTGGTGATCAAATTGAAAGCTAAAAGTGGAAATTAAACCATGGCATGATATGCATGATGATATGTATGATGATGATGATGATGATGATGATGATGATGATGATGATATGTGATGAGAAATAATAATGATCACCCATGGCATGACATGCATGATATGCATCATGATGATGATGCTGATGATGATATATGATATGCATGATGATATGCATGAAGATGAGGATGATGAGGATGATATGTGATGTGAAATAATGATGATCACCCATGGCATGACATGCATGATATGCATGATGATGATAATGATGATGATATATGATATGCATGATGATGATGATGATGATGATGATGATGATGATGATATGTGATGTGAAATAATGATGATCACCCATGGCATGACATGCTTGATGATATACATGATGATGATAATGATGATGATATATGATATGGCATGATGACATGTGAAATGTGATGATGTCATGATGATGATGACATGTATGATATAATGATGCCATGATGATGATGACATGTGTGATATGATGATGCCATGATGATGACGACATGTGTGTGATATAGTAATGTCATGATGATGATGATATGAGTATGACATGATGATACACATGTATGTGTTATGATTGTGGTGATGATGTATGATAGTATACGCCTGGCTTCAAGGTAAGTAATGCCTGAGATGCATGTATGACTTGTATGATGCATTGAGTGGTTATTGGATTCCTTTACCTGCTGAGTGGTTGTACTCACCCCTTTTGGGGAATAACATTTCAGACTAGAAAAGATACCTCTGCTGCCACTGCTACCAGTAGATGAATCAAGTGGTTGGTTATAATTCTGAGGAGGATAGCAAAGGGAGGAAACTTTTGGACGCCGACACTGATCAATGGACTTTAAGTATTCGACTGTTGGAGAAGATGTCAGTCATCCTTTGAAGTGTAGCCGAGTATAGAAGACTACGGCATTTTGATGTACTGACTGAAGATGTTCATCTGCTCTATGTAAATAAACGTGTTCGGCTTTAACTTATAAAAGATGTTTAGTAGGTGTGCATCGTTTTCTGAACATAGGGGAGAGAGTTGTTGGATGTGCTTTCGTATTTAAATTGCGCAAGGGACCGATCTAAAAGATGTAAACCCCCAGGTTGTATGGACCCACTGCAATTGAAATGGTATCAGAGTGATATGTTAATAAGGAAAGTGAATGGTAAGCAAAATGTGGCGACCCTAATCAGATCAGGGGCCGTTAAGGGGTGCCACATGAATGATATGTGTTTTATTCATGATACCTTGATTGTTCCGTTTGACGCATTGTGTAGTTTGGTGGATCTTTATTGCTGAGTGGTTGTACTCACCCCTTTTGGGGATTAACATTTTAGATTAGAAATATGCCTTTGCTACCAGTCGCATGCGGTACTTATTATGGATTGCCATATGATGTCGAGGTGGAGTGCACAGAGCATTCTTGTATTAGTGTACCTGGTCTGGTGTATGTCCGAGTCCGTGTCTTGGTGATGTACGATGTAGGTCTTCTGATGGCCTAGTTATCCAGGAGTTTTTGTTTGTTCATGTTCGGCGTGGTGGAGTGATGCTAGGGATGCTGCCGCTGCTGTTGCCTGATGCACCAAGTTGGGTGTGATAGCACGTATGACTGGTGGGAGCTGACACTTTTTAAGGATAGCCAACGCTTGTTGATGGAGGGGTGTACATGTTTGATGTAGGGTCGAGTTCTCTTTTGAGTTATAGCCAAGCATAGTTAAAAATCTTGGCCTTTTCCTGTACCAACCCGAAATGTCCATCATGAAAATATAAATAAAAGTGACTCGGCTTTGTCTTTTTCATTTGGAGTGTAGGTGGTGTGCATTGCATTATTGTTATTAGAGTAAGGGATGGTGAGACTCGTTTATGCTTCCGCTAATGAGCTACGCTTGGACCTTTACAAAAAAAAGAAAAAAAAAGAAAGAGAATGAGAGAAAAAGGGGAGAAGAATTTTATTGATCAACCCCTATGAACTATGGTTTCACTTTAATTAAAAAGTTACAAGGATTGGTATGTAGTAGGATAAGTGACAAGTACCTATGGTGACCCTAACGGATCGGGGTCTGTTGAGGGGTGTCACATTAAATATATCAATTATATGGATCTTAGCCTAAACATAGTCATGTGCTTCTCACATACTCATGTTTAGATCGAGTGCTACATCAACTCGCTTTCTATAGCGCTCAATTAGGTACTCACATTTGGCATCTTTTAGGCATACATGATTGTTGGACTATCGTGTTCGATCTTATTATAAACAAATAATAGACCTCATCTTGACTCCAATCAAGATGATATATTATGTTACGTACTAAACTTGCTCCATAGCATTTATTTATACATAACGTCTCATCTCAACGTGCTAACTATAGCACTTGAGGTGATTGCTCATGTGAGTGAGCCAATCATTACTTGCTGACATACTTTCCAATAATATATGTGTGTATGTGCTAGTCTCATAATGGATTTGTACTTATTAATAAAATATCAAGTCACTAATAAACAAACAAGTACAATACATATGTCCACAAATACATAAACTAATGATTCTTTACAATAACACATATTACATTCTACGCAATCCTAGTGACATCTTGTGGGTCAAGAATATGTCTCTAGGAACATCATTCGTAAATGTATCAGCTATTTTATTAGTTAAAATGTATTGTAGGATCACTTCTTTCTACACTATTATATTTCTGATGAAGTTGTTCTTTATGTCAATGTGCTTCGTCCTTCTATGATACTTGGAATCTTTCACATAGGCAATGGCTACTTGATTATCGCAATAAACTATCACCGGTCTTGGAACCTCAGTGATAGTGGCTAAATTTTCCAAGAAATTTTTTAGCCATACTGCTTCTTGCACTACGGCAGAACATGCAATAAATTCTGCCTCAATCGTAGACAAGGCCGTGCATGTCTATTTCTTGCTATTCCAGGAAATTGCACCTCCATTGAGCAAGAATGCATATCCAGAAGTTGATTTACGCCCATCTAGGTCTCCACCCCAATTAGTATCTGAATAGCCTAATAGGCGTAAATCATTCCCTTGGTAACCAAGTCGATAATCCATAGTGCCTTTCAAGTATCTTAGGATCCTCTTCACTTCATTGCTTTTCAGTGTGCTTAACCGGGATTTGATTGATATTGGCTCACTAATCCCACGGCATAATATATGTCGAGTCAAGTACACATCATAGCATACATCAAACTTTCGACCGCACTAGCATAAGGAACAGTTTCCATCATTTTAATTTCTTCTGGAGTCTTAAGACACATCTCAAGACTTAGGCCTTCATCTTGTATGATAGGGGTATCAATGGGATTACAGTGCTGCATATTGAAGCGTTCAAAAATCTTCATTATATAAGACTCTTGTGATAAAACAAGGATTTCCTTGATTGATCTCTTTCGATCTTAACTCCTAATATATAAGCAGCTTCTCCCACGTTCTCATTTCAAAATTGGAGGACAACCATTCTTTTATGGTGATAACCAAAACCTTGTCATTTTTAGCCAATAGAATATTGTCCACATAAAATAATAAATTCACAAATTTATCTTCGGACTGATTAACATATACACAATGATCTTCTTTGATCATCGTGAAACCAAAAATTGTTATGACTCGATGAAAACGAAGATACCACTGTCTAAATGATTGCTTAAGGCCATATATTGAGTGATGAAGCTTGCAAACTTTATACTCTTGACCTTTAGCTATGAAATCAATAGGTTGCTTCATATAAATTTCTTCATCTAGTTCTCTATTGAGAAATGCCATTTTTACATTCATTTGATGTAATTCAAGGTCCAAATGTGCAACAATAGCTAGGATAAGGCATATTGAGGCAAACCTTACAACTGGTGAAAATGTTTCCTCATAGTCTATACCCTCTTGTTGAGTATAACCTTTCGCCACAAGACGAGTCTTACACTTTTCAATGGATCCATCCGCTTTTCACTTAATCTTAAAGACCCATTTGTTTCCAATGGCCTTGCGATTGAGTGGTAGATCAACAAAGTCTTAGTTGTGATTTGCCCTCATCGACTCCATCTCATTTTCCAAAGCTTTTTCCATTATTTCTTATCAGAGGATGAGAGAGCCTCTTGAACAGTCTTAGGTTCGGCATCGTTTTTCTGAGCAATCATAAAAGCTTCCCCTTCAATCTCAAAATGACGACAATACATACTTTTACGATTACTTTTACGTAATTGAATTTCTCTTGAATTCAATTCGTCAGACGATGCAACATTCCCACCAAGTCTTGTATGTTGATGTAAATCTTCATGTCCCTCTACAACATTAGTGGGTGTGTTATTAAGATATTCCATCTCATATAATTTGAAGTCCTTATTAATTTATCCTCTACTAGGAAAATCGTTCTCTAAGAACGTGACATCTCCTGACTCCATTTCGGTCATGCTTTCATCAGCTTGTTCACCTATGAACACGTACTATTTAGAGTGTTCAGAATATCTTATAAAGATACATTTCTTTCCTCTAGGACCTAATTTGCCATATTTATGGAAAGAATCATGAACATAAGTTGCACATCCCCATGGACGTAGAATATTTAAGTCTGGTTTCATACCAGTCCACAATTCATAAGGGATGGAAGTGACCGATTTTGAGGGCACTCGGTTAAGTATATAGGCAGCAGTCAATAACATATCTCCCCAATAGGAGATAGATAAATTTGTTTGCGCCATCATAGACTTAACCATTTCTAATAGGGTTCTATTCCTTCTCTTAGCAACCCCATTTTGTTGTGGAGTACTAGGAATAGTCAATTGTTGTACAATTCCATTTTCATCACAAAGAGCCTTAAATTGCTCCGATAGATAATCACGTCCACAATCGGTTCTCAATGCCTTTATTGTTTTGTTCAACCGATTCTCTACCATCATTATATATCGTCTAAAGTAGTCTAATGCTTCTGACTTATGGAATATCAAAAAGACATAACCGAAATGCGTGAAGTCATCTATGAAAGTGATGAAATATGAGTCTTTATGCCTCGCCCTCACATTCAAAGGACCATAAATGTCATAATGTATGAGTTGTAATGGAAATTCGGCTCTAGTCCCTTTACCGAATGGTTTTCTAGTTGCTTTTTTCGTTAGACAATGTTCACATACATGTAGATTAACATTAGCGAGTGATCGTAAAAGGTCTTCGCTAGCTAATCTTTGCATTCTTTGTAACATGATGTGACTTAATCTAGCATGCTAAGTACTTGTATCCATCTCAACATTACTAGAAGAAGCAATTAAAGAAAAACAACCATCGACATTAACATTGTACTAATTATAGTCAATGTCTAACATCATAAAACCATTCAATACATAACCTGAACCATAATAAATTGTTCTAAACAAAATCTCAACACAATAACCATGGAAATTCAATATATAACCTGGGCCAAGAAGAACAACTACGGAGATCAAGTTTCGTCGAATATCTAGAGCATAGAGGACATCATGTAGGAATAGGCTTCGACCACCGTGTAAAATTAATTTACATTTGCTGATACCTTTTACTTCAATTTTTGAGTTATTCCCAACATATATCCATCTTCTTCTAGGCTGTATCTGACGATACTCCAAAAATGCTTCTCGGTCTTTAGTTATGTGGTCTATTGCTCCTGAGTCTACAATCCACATTGGATGAGATTCAGCAATTATTACAATGTTAAAAACAAAAACATTACATAAAGTATGGAGTAATAGGGGACCTTTTTCGGCTTAGTGCATTCATGAGCAAAGTGACCCATCTTGCCAAAATTGTAGCACTTCATCTTGGCCTTGTCCATCTTCCCACCACGCTTCTTGCATTGGAAAGTCTTAGCCCTCTTAGGTGCTTGACCAGTCTTCTTCCCTTTGTTGTTGAATTGATGATTCCTTTTGCGCTTGAAGCCCGAAACTTTACACGAACTCGATTCAGCAACATAAGCATGGGTAGAGGATCTCGCAGCCTCTAGGCGCTCATCCTCTAATTCCAAATGACGCGCAATATCATCAAAAGTGACAATATTCTCATTATGCGTCATATTGATTTTCATATGTTCCTAATTATCAGGAAGAGATCTTATAACAGCTTGAACTCGTTATTCATCAGTAAGGGAGTGACTTGCCGACTTCAGTTCATGAATCATGTTTGACATCTCTCGAAGATGCTACCTCATCATTACATTTGGGCGCTTTCGGTATGTGTCAAACTTGATGGTGAGTCTCCTCAACTTAGTGGCAGATATACCCCAAACTTATCTTTCAAGGCAACCTACATAACTTGAGTTTTATCATAACTTTCAAACTCACACATGAGATCATCTTGCATTTAACTTAGCAACATGATGCGAGCAATGCTAGATCTCTCCTGTGTTGAGCTGAAGTTCCATGCTTAGGTTCATCAATGGTGTGGTTGAGGATTTCCAAAACCTCTTGCTTCTAAAGAATGTACTGAACCTTTCGATGCAAAATATCATAATTGTCACCGTTTAACTTCTCACCCTTATTGAAGTCAACCATAATGGTCTTAGATGACGAAGTCATAATCAATTGCTATAACACATTGACATAGTAAATGCAGAATCAATACTAGCACACTTTTCAGAGTAACACATATTTAATTTGCAGCAAAAAAAAACTAAAATAATGATAATTCAACAAAAGACACAGAAACGAAAGTTCACTATGTTCCCAATCAGCTCCTATGTACGACTGTTCTATTATCATTAATTAGTTTAATTTGCGTAAATTTTAAGTTCTAGATGAGAACTCCTTCGAATTTTACCAATCTACGAACTCCCACTAGAAAAAATAATAATTACATGACCTCATGTAATTTCTACATTTTCCATTAACAAAAAAGCATAGCATGATGTGAACTAACGTACAAGAAAAACAATCATGCAACACAATTACAATCAAAATTGCAATTCAATATGCAATGGAAAAATAAGGATTTCCTACCATTGTTCAAATTATCTTGGAACTGGAAAATTGCAAGTATATTAATTTGTATACATGCAACCATCAAACCAAGCTCTACACAACATATATTATATCATTTTTATGTAGACAAGCTACTGTATTTCCAAAACCACAAGAAATACAAGCTAAAAATGAATAAACAACATATTTAAACCCCAAAAATACGCGTACTCAGGGTTCCCTACACATTTTTATACATTTATAAAACTAAAAAAATATAAAATAAATATACCATAGTGTGGAGAACAACCATATGAATCAAATGCCGCCGACCACGCTCCCATCTAACGACACACACGCCCACCCGCGCCAGCAAGCCTAAAAGGCTCCTGATCGATCCGATCGGTTTGATTGCCGGACCGGCTAGTTGGTCCGATCGGTTGACCGGTCAACAGTCGGGTTAGTTCTTAGGTTGGTAAGCGGGTCGGGTCGGGTCGCCGATTGGGTCGTCGGTTGGCGACTGGTTGGCCAACTGTCGTCGGCGGTGACATCATCGATGACGTCATCCGGCAATTACAACGTCATCCGGCAATTACCGATTGTTGGATGACGTCATCCATGATGTCAGCACGCGTTAGTTTGTCAACGTGCACATGACACTCACGTGCTGGCGCGCCCACCGCGTCAGGTGCATGGCGCCCATGCGCATCGGCTTTTGGCCATGCGAGTGGGCTCGTCCGGCATCCTCCGGGGATGCTCGACCTATCGTCGAACTCATCTCGACGAGTGCTTTCATCCTATATTTTTGAAAATCTATTTTGGCCGAAATAATATTCTGAAAAATGGCCAAAACTGTATGGGTGTACTTGGCCCCAAACTCGTTCTTCGCTTCGATTCGTTTTCGACGATTCAGATTGCAATTCCAAGCAATAAACATCCAAAATATTATAGAATTCAATCTCTTGATTTCGATATCAAGTGGTAAACAAGAAAATTTGATGAAAACAAGACAAAAATCACGATCGGGCTCTGATACCAATGTTGGATGGAAGTCCGTTCGAAGATGACTTACCTCTTTTGATGCGCAGTCAACAATTTACCCCGATACGATTGTTGAATTGCGAATGCATCACAAACAAAATTACTTCACACTGGTCTGAATGCAATTATGAGGAAAGCATCCGATTTCCACGGTGTTAACGTCAATTGTTCTTGTAAAGAAGAAATGGAACGCCTTGTTTTTCTTTTGATGAAAATGGGACAAAAAAATGAGAGAATTTCTGAGCGTACGTTCTGCCAACCCACTCAACGGTTGTCTTCAGGAGTCTTTTATATGACTCCCTCACATCCTTTCAAAATGTGTCTTTCCATTGTAGCATATCAAAACGAAACGGTGTATTTTAATCGCACCCCATCATGGACGTACTAATTAAGTACAACACAGACTATACTTGAGAAGAAAGTCAAAAGACAAGTTTTTTGCTTAAGAACACCAAAACAGGAAGATAAGTAAATCATTTTCTAAATTCCAGATTTTTTTTTATATTCGGATTATTTGAATATTGGTTTCTTTGAAATCATCTCTTAATTAATTGATTCGGGCAGGCCCGTACCGCACAAAGGGGTTGGGACCCAGTCCCCTCTTTCGGGCACGTGTGGCTTTTTCTATTTTTAATTTTTTCACCAGAGGCGAGCTGACATAATTTACGGCAGCTAGAAGCTGAAACTCTCTCTCTCTCTCCCTTTCTTGTTGCTTCGACCAACACCTTGATATCACAATTGCCTAGTTGATCGAAAGTAAAAAGATACGATTTTTCCGATGAATCTCTCTTTTTCTTCAATGGGTTCTTGTGTTCAGTCCTTACGTTTGAGTTTCTTGTCATGTGCAAGAATTGCAATAAAAATCTCTCTTTTTACAATCAACCAGTGATGCGATTTTTGTGTTACAAAAAATAACTCTATCTTTCTTTTGCTGTCTTCATTGGCTAAAGGCCCTAGCTCCATTAATGGGGGTCGTCGCATCAGAATCCAAAGGTTGTTTGTACAGATTCCATAAACTGAATCTAAAATGCTTTGAATTAAAGTAATCAGCACAAATAAAAAGATAGATTTAATATCTCCACGAGGCTAGTAAAAGATTTTGCAGGCCTTTAAGTATGCGTTTGGAGAGCATTTGACCAAAGCCTTTGCATTGATTTTAGGGCAAAGAGTTTTTCACCAAATGCAAATAATATTTAGTAAACATTATTTGCATCAAGGAATTTGCTTTGTTTTTTTTTTAATAAAAAATTATAATAGTGACCCCCCTTGATAACTCAAGCGAAGCTGGAAACTTCAATTACAAGTGTTGCGTAGATTGTGCGACCCCAAGTGAGCCAAATCAAAGGGCCTTTAATGTCGTGCAACCAATTGATGAATCACTAAGGTCGCATGACCCTAGGTGCGAGTTGCTGAGATCGTACAACCCCAAGTGAGGTGACGCCGAAGTCATTTGACCTCACATAAGCCAGATCTAGACTCCAACGTCACATATGCTAGGCGATGAACAACGCAACCCCAACTGAAATGACAATGGCGCCCATTTAGGGCGTGTTCAGTAATGTATATGTTCTCGCGTTCGGTAATGTTTATCTTCTTCTTCTTCCTCGCCTAGTCAGGCGAGCCTTGCCGAACTAGTCATCGGTGACCAACAAGGGAAGGTGGGGGCGGCAGCGGCAGCAATTGAAGAAGAAGAGAGAGGGAAGAACAAGAAGAAAGAAGAGAAAATAGAAAAAAAAAAATAGGTTAGCTTGATCATGGAGTTGTTCCCAGAAAACAAAAAGTCATTTTTTTTTTTACTTCTCGAATCTACAAATCAATTCTCGGGAACAAAAAATTTACCAAACGGATTTCTGTTCCAAATCTACTTCTGGGAACAAAAAAATAGAAATTTTCACTGTTTGGCAAGTTGCCAAATAGACCCTTAGCTCCTTCGAGCCACCTCTGTGAATCCCATATTTGTAGGGTAGATACACCGAACAATGTTAAAATGAAGATGTATATGTGCTCCGGCTATACGTGGAATTTTCTATGGCAACTTAGATTTGATTCCATCGTTCTTCTAATGAATTTCAAAGAACAAACTATTTGGTACTCTCCGGAGATTACTGACCATTGATCCGATCAATTTTTGCCCTGTCAAGTGTTATGAACTTTCTTTCATTGGAATAATAAAGATTATAACAAAGTTCGGCACTTTTCGAAACTGATCAGTTGAGATCACGTATGTTTCGAAAGAATTCATGATCCATTTGGTACGAAGAACGGAAGGTGCGAAATAGAGGAATGGAATAGGGGAATGAAATGAAACGGAAAGAGGAATAGAGCCGAACGACAATTTCCCTTTTCCGCATAAGGTTGTGAATACAATAATTAACTTATAAATTCAGAAGATTCATGTACCAAATGAGAAACTTGTCCTTAAAAGAAGTAAGAGAGAGAGAGAAAAGAAAAACAGAAGAAAGATAACAGTACACTTGGGATCCGATTAATATTTCAATTTTCAATTCCAAAAAAAAAAAAAAAAAATCCGCCCCCTGCCCCCACGCCTCCTACTATTGGACCGAGTGTACCAGCTTTATTCTGGCTGAGAACTTTCTAGCAACGGAGACCGACGAAGGAAGGGTCGATTCGATCTTTTTCCAATTCGGCTCTGTGACATTTTGGCACGATTTCTTCCAATTGGGGGGTGGAAGATGGCGTTAGTGGAATCTAGAGAAGGGTTTGCTAGCAATGGTCACGGAGGACTTCGTCGCTTCAATTTCTTCTGGTTATTGCTTCGATTCGGGGAAGCTCTCTTTTTTTAAGCCCTTCGAGGCATTGGTCTTCTCTCGCTTTTTGTCATTGATGAGGCTCGCCTGGCCATTGACAAGGCTGGGCAGGCCTCTCCAAGGCTGGGCGAGGCCTGCCTAGCCAACGACAAGCTCGCCAGACCTCGCCTTGGCTTGGCGAGCCTCTAGCGAGCTCGCTGGACTAGTTGCTAGCGGATGGCAGTGGATGGCAACCGTGGCAGTGGCTAGATGAAGAAGAACAAGAAAAAAGAAAATAAAAAGAGGAAGTATGGGCTTGATTCTAGAATTATTCCTAGGAACAAGAATCAACTTTTTTTTTTTATTCTTGATTCTGTTCCAAATCTACTTCCGGGAACAAAAAAAATAGAAATTTGTTCCCGGGAATAAAAATCTTACCAAACACGATTCTGTTCCAAAATTACTCATGGGAACAAAAGAATAAAAATTAGTACTATTTAGTCGGTTACCAAACATGACCTAAATGGCTTGGTTAAGTTTGAGCTTGGCCCGTCATCTTAACATGTTAAGCATGCATGAATGTTCACTCTCAAAAGATGCCGATTTGAATAATTCATTAGCATTTTTTTAATTCAAAAGTAAATGAGGATTAATGATCACATTGTTTTTTCCAATTTACAATTTCAACAATTAATCCACCACCACATTTGTATCAATGTGATGTCCCATGAGCCTGATGGGCCGGCACTATTTTGGGCATTCTTTGACAAGGCCTGCACATCATATGGACTCGAATTAAACGATATTATTTCTTAGACAAACCTGAACATCATGCCATATACGACATTGTAAATTGATACGAATTATGGCTCTTTTTGTTCTACAAAAAAATGAATGATTTGGAAAATATTTTTCTTAAAATGATCGATTTTATTGTTTGATATAATTAATCAATGAAATACGGTTTACTTATCCAAAGTTTTCGTGCACGGCAAATTTTTTCTGCATTAGTTTTGTAACTGTCCGAACAATTATTTTTTGAAAAATATTTTTTAGATCATTCGTTACTAACAATTCATACAGATCATTATTCCCAAATTGATCTCGGCTTTATATTTTCATTTGAGAATCGAGAGCGATGGACATGTATCCCACTAACCAATAGATAAAATGTCACGTCCTGATCCTCCGAGCACATGCCCATCCCTTCTTGGTCGATATAATAGCGATGTCCTAGGACGGATCGCCGACCCACTCATTTTAATACAGATGTGGAAGCGATTAATAAATCCCCAGACAACAACAAGATGGGATAGAAAAGTAGGGCCAATTTTTCGCAAAATACCTTTTTATAAATACACAGGTTTATACACAGAAGCCTACAAAAAAGGATCGGTCTTCAACAAAAGAGAATTGTCCTATGACTAATTAGTCAGACAAGTTCGCTGATTCTTTGGACTTCACCTTCTAAACTTCGAGCCTAGGATTCTCTACCGCTGTCAACTAGGGACCTGAAAATGTTATCCCACAACGGGGTGAGACGACGTCTCAGTAAGTTCAACCTCCTAAGACTCGACTAGGAAGAAAATACACCCAAATGGCTTCCTAAGCACAATCACGAGTCAGGGCTTACCTTGGCCTCAGTTTCTTCCTGCAAGTCAGTATAGTTCATATTATAACTAATCACTTCACACTCAATTTATCTAGCCAGATTGAATCATCAATCAATTGACTCAATCGATTACATGTCAACTAGACCATTCCCCGGTCATCTCAATTACTCTACCTCAATAGTTAATTACGGCTTAGCGAGCACGGCCTACTAAAACTTTGGCGGTAATGTTGAATTACGGCTCAACGGGCACAACCGATTCCAAGTTCCATTGTAGATTACAATCCAATGGACACAACCGATTCCAAGTTCAGTGGTTTTCTTGATCTAACCCACAACATCACACGATTATTCACCCACGGCCAACAACATTACACTTCTCAAATTGATTCCTCAATTAACAAAACCTCTTGGCCCATTTTCCTCATATTAAGGGTATTTGATAAAATAATCGTGTGTGGGTACACGGTCGGCCTTGGCCAAAAATATGATATTTTTAATTTCAAAATTCCCACCATTTATATAATTGATAAAAACATTTTTGGCGCTGTGAACCGACGTCCAATTATTTTCTAATTAAATACTGAAAATAAATAAATTTAGGAATCAATTCCCAAAATCACAATTTACACACAATCAACACGAATTAAAACTCAATTAAATAAACAGATCACACCACTGGAATCAGCATAAAATTCCAGTCATCGACTATCCTATTCTAATTTCCGAAAAATAAATACATAATTAATTACGAAAAATAATTAATAAATGCAATAAATACAAATTTAGGCCCGTAAAGCCTAATTAGAAGCCGAGATGAGCCCGGAAAATTTTCAAACTACTCTAGATAAATACTAGAGCTTGTCTAGGGTCTAATTACACTACTCTAACCACCTAACATGCAATCACACTTAATTAAATTGCTAATCTAATCTAACTATCCACCTAATCCATACTTAGTCTAAACTAAATAACCCTTAAACGTGATTAAATTAATAAGCGAGGATTAGTGAGTTAAACTCACTTGTTTGATGATCCACTTGGATCAAACTGACAGGGACGCAGCGAGGAGCGAGAAACTCCAAAGCAGGACCGACTTTCAGGGTTCGGAAGGCACCAAAGCGGGCCTAAACAGCAGCTGAAATACCCATTGGTTCAGGTTCTGATCTGGGCCAAAAAGAGCTGGACTGAAGGCTGGTTGAGCGAGTAAGGGCCGGTGACGGGCAAGCAGAGCTTCGGCGGGGCTTCACGGCGGCGGACAGGCTACCAGGCAGCTCCGGCGACGACGAGAGGGTTGCAATTGGCTCGTGAGGTGTCCTAAGCTCACGGCTGGAGTAGAACGACAGCCTAGAACGACGGAGGTGCGCGTGGGACTGTCGTAGTTCGCGAACGGCTACGAGGGTGTGACGGTGGTGAGCGGTGGTTCGACAGCTGCTTGGCGGCTTGCTGACTTCCCTCTGTGGTTTCTGGATGTCGAATTGCAGAAAGGAGAAGGAGGGGGAGGCTGCTCGACGGCTTGAAGGGGGAGAGGGGATCGATTTGGGCTGGTGGGACCAGTTTGATCCAAATTGGTCCCCTTGACCGATCCAACCCCCACAGCTAGTCTTCCAGCTCATTTCCCAGACCATTAAGCCCCTTCTAGAAGCATTTGAGGTGGTCCAAAGGTTGTAGGCAAGGGGGCACACGAATTTCAAGTGATATCTCAAATTGGACTTTAATCCCTCTTGAATCAACTCAAATCGGCTTCCATAAATTTCAATATCGAGTCAATGATCAAATTGCTATTTTTCCTCACCAATTAATCCCACATGCATCCCAATTGCGCGACTAAAAATGGTCCCTGACATTTTCTGTATGAAAACGACCCTACCTTGACTTTTTTTCCAAAAAGTCTCGGTTTGTAGAAAAATATTCGGAGACTGAGTCAACATTCCTAAAATGACTTGTGACATGACAGAACTTTCAATTTTAGTGTGACCTAACCTACCGAGTAGCTTTCAAAAAATTTTAGTGCAAATGACTCGTGGTCGATTTTCTTCGAGTCACTATGAACCCCTTCGACACATTGGCAACTCTCGGTGGTCATGAAAATCTCGAGGATTCAAATACGGACACATGGTATCAAAATGATAGAAAAATCAATCTAGTGCTGATCGATGAGAATTTTGCAATTTAGTGGAATCACCCACGTTTAACCACATATCTCGGTCAAACCAACCTATCTCTGATTTCTAATCGATCTTTACTGGCATTGATGAAAGGCCCGATTTATTTAATTGAATACAGGATTGAAAATCTAAGATGTCACATAAAAGCATAGCGATTTCATCCGTCGCGTACGTCATATGATCTCAACACACAAGCGTACATGTGAGCTATATGCAGTCCGAAGATCGAAACACGAATGGGAAGACCATTCGATTAGTGCTTAACTTACAGATTTTCCACTTTTTTTTCTTAATCAGCGACGACGCACATTAGCGTGCAAGAGTGCATCTGTGGCATCCCAAAATTCAAGTCATCCTCTAGAGAAATTAAACCCTATAATTAGGTAATGAAATTACCTATGGTCTATGTGTTAGCCAATAGTTTTCTTAAGGCTAGGTGTTATTGTGCTTGTGTTTATGAATTTTGAATGTAGGACTATAGGATAAATTAATAATCTATGCTTGGCTGTGCACTTTATAAATTAAATTTCAATGAATGAAATGTCATAAAACTTTGGCCATGTGGAAAATTTAAAGTTTAAAATATTTATAAAAGAAATTCAAAAAAAAAGGGAAAAAGAGGGTCAAAATTCGATTGGGCCTTAAGCCAAAGAGTGGAACTTTAATGGGCCAAGTTGGCCGGCCCAATAGAGGCCCAAAAGGAGTGTTCGACCAGCCCATTTGCCAGCCCAATCCAAGCCCACAAGCCTTGCATGCGAGCTGCCATGTGGCATTGGGGTTGTGCAAGGTGTGGCTACCCCCATTGGCCATCTTGGGTGGTCACATGCAATATAAAAGCCTCTAAAAAGAAAAAGAGAGAGAAAGGGAGAGAGAGAGAGTGGCATTCGGCCAAGAGAGTGAGCCGAGAGAGTGAGATGCGAGAGAGAGGGGAGGCCGAGAGAGGAGGAGAAGGAACCGTCGCCGCCCGCACGCCGTTCGTCCGTCGCCGGTGTGCCGTCCGTGTGGTCGTGTTTGCTCGGTCTTAGAGGCAAGTGGAGTCCGTAACTTCTCTTGCATGTTTGTTTTGGTGGTTGCATGTTCGATTTTAGGTGTGATTTGTGCGAAAAACCGAGGTAAGAGTTGGTTATTTTCAAGCCGTGTGACTGTTCTTGTTCGGTTTGTGGGAGTCAGTAGCTTGTTTGAGCTTGAATGCGTGTTTGGAGTCCAATTTTGGCTTCGATGTCTTCATGAAAGTTGTAGCTAACATCTTGTACTATAACATACTGAAATTTCTAGGAAAATGATGGAGATTTGAGGGGTTAAAGTTCTATTATACGGAGACCCTAGATCTGTGAAGTTTCCACTGACCTCTTGCTAGATTCTTGTTTGCATGTTGATTTCTGTTGAAGATTTGACTTCGATGTCTTCATGAAAGTTGTAGGTAATACCTTAAAATACAACATGATCAAATTTGAAGCAAAAAGAACAAGTATAGCTTGGTGAATCAGCTAGATCTTGGAAATGATGGTTCTGGTGAAGTATTCGGAGACACCCGAGACTTCATGGACTTAAATGGTGACCATAATTTGGTTATTTGACCTAGATCTCTTCTTGAAACTTGTAAAGGACACCTTGTTACATAACATACTAAAATTTCAGAGGAAACGAAAGAGAATAGAGGGGTGAAATCTAAAAATTTCGGAGAAGTGTATTCTGGACGACGCGGTAGTGGTTCCAGAGGATTCGTGGGGTTGTATAAATTAATATAAAAATAATTTGGCTTATAGTTCTTCATGACAAATGTACGAAAATGTCTTGGCTATCGCCCTGTAAAATTTCGTAATTTTTGAAGGCCATATGAGTATTTTAATCGAAGTTATTTGGAAACTGTGCAATTCTGGTCATTATCAGAATATCATGTGCTATTTTGTGGAAATTGTGAAATTATGAGAAATTCAATTTGGCCATGAAATTTGTATGAAATTGTGATCCTAGTGATTTGTTTAGTGATTGTTTGAATACTATGATTTTGGGAAAATCATAGATATTAAATTTAATATTTATTTATGAAAATATATAAATATAATAATAAAATAATAATAAAATAATAATAAAATAATAATAAAATAAAATGGATTTTTATTTGGCCATGGATTCAATTCTATTTGTGTGGCATATGTGTGATGAGGTCTTTGCACATGTATTGGATTGAGATGTATATGTGATAAAGTCTTGGTATGCGTATGACATGGTCCTTGTACATGTATTGAATTGAGATGTGTATGGGAAAAAGTTTTGGCATGTGTATGGCATATGAATTGAGATGCAAGTGTGAATTCCATGCCAAGTGTGATTTGTTTGATACCATGCCAATTGTCATGTTAAATTGAGATAAAGAAATGGTATATGTGGATGATGGTAAAAGAGGAAGTGGTTGTGGAGGAGGATGATGGCTAGAATGTATAGATACATTGCCGGAATTCCCTGGGAGATTCAGGATGCCCGGAATGTGGGGGCCGGAAGCCCTGTCGGAGGTCTTTGCCCGAAGGGAATGCCTCGCGATGCCAGGATTTGGGTGCGAGATGCCCGGCTAGAAGGGTAAAGGTCGGATGTCCGGTTGTATCTTGGATACATGCCCGGAGGTTCCTCGTGATGCTAGTTGGGATGCAAGATACCCGGAATGTGGGGGGCCGGATGCCCGGTTGTATCTTGGATACATGCCCGAAGGTTTTTCTCGCATGGGATGCGAGTGTAAAATATGGGATGAAATTGATGAATCGAGGAAGGGTGATGTGGTGATCAAATTTAAAGATAAAGATGAAAATTAACTCATGGCATGATATGGTATGATATGCATGATGATATGCATGATGATGGTGATGATATGTGATATGATATGATGATCACCCGTGGTATGATATGCATGATGATATGCATGATGATGATGATGATATGTGATGTGATATGATGATCACCCATGGTATGATATGCATGATGATATATGATGTGATATGATGATCACTCATGGTATGATATGCATGATGATATGCATGATGATATGCATGATGATGATGATAATATGTGATGTGATGATGTCATGATAAGGATGACATGTATGATATAATGATGCCATGATGATGATTATGATGATGACATATGATGATATGATATGCATGATGATAAGGCATGATGATGCATGATAGTATTACGCATGGCTGCAAGGTAAGTTACGCCTGCAATGCATGTATGATTTGTATGATGCATCGAGTTGTTATTGGATTCCTTTACCTGCTGAGTGGTTGTACTCACCCCTTTTGGAGAATAACATTTCAGATTAGTAGATGGTTTGAGCGGTTGGATATGACCACGAGGAGAAGGATAGCAAAGGAGGGAACCTTTGGACGCCAACACTGGATGATGGACCTTGAGCATACGATTGTAGGAGGAGATGTCGGTCATCTTTTGAAGTGTAGCCTAGTATAGAAAACTATGGCATTTTGATGTACCGACTAAAGATGTCCATCAGCTCTATGTAAATAAACGTGTTCGGCTTTTACTTATAAATGTTTAGTAGGTGTGCATCGATTTCTGAATGTAGGGAAGGGAATTGTTGGATATGCTTCCATTATATAAATTGCGCAAGGGACCGTTAATAAAAGATGTAAACTCCCCCGATTGTATGGACCCGCTGCAATTGAAATGGTATCAGAGTGACATGTTATTAGGAAAGTAAATTGTAAGCAAACTGTGGCGACCCAAATCGGATCGGGGGCCGTCAAGGGGTGTCACAGCATCATTTTTGTGTATAGCATTAGAACCCACCTAACCAATTCTTGTTCTCAAGAGACAATATGAAGAATTTTTGCTTTTCACAAATTTTGTCTTTCATTTTTGCATATTCTTAATCTTTTTCGTGTTGCTGTGCTGTTTTGTCTAGAGTTTTTTTCTTTCTTTATTCTTTTGTTCATTTTGAGATTTTTGCGATTTTATTTCTGGATAATCTGTAGAGCAATTAATCAAAAGTTGATATCCGGCAATGCGAAAAAAAATGAATGAACATAAGATAGACGATAACGCATTTTAGCAACTCGCGAAGGAGGGGCCGCTGGCGCGTGCTTCCGTTTTAGCTTCAAGTTCTGATGAACCGCTTTCGCTTCTCAGGTTCGGCTCCCGTTCGAGCGTTCTTCCGCGACCTCCTAATGGGCGGCGATTCAATTGTTTTCCGATTCGGTTCTATGACATTTATGGCTCGATTTCTTCCGACTGGCAGGTGAAGATGGTGGTAGTGGAATCTAACGAAGGATTCACCGACCATGGTCATTGAGGACTCGAAGGTAATTGCTTCAAAATGAGAAAGCTCTCTCTTTTTCTAGTCAGTGTATGAAGTGCTTGAAAGTCTTAAATGAGAAGATGATGTCGAACTGGGGAGTTGGTGTCTTACAGAAAAACCACAAGTGAATGAAGAGGTGATGCGAGTGGAAATCTAAATTCTGTTCTAGTTTATGTGGTGGTGATTGTACCTGATATTATGATTATATTAGGTTGTTCATGTGCACTGATATTTGTTTCGGCGGGTCATAAGGAAAGTAAAACTCGTATTAACTCAGGATATTATCATCATCCTTAAAAAAGAAATGGATAGTTAAGGTAGGGCAATTTCGAGGCAGTTTTCTTGGACATAACTTTGAACTTTACATGATGGAAGAACTTTCAAGAGTCACCATAAGCTGAACAACACGATGCCTCATGCTTCGAAGCCAACCTGTAATAATGTATGTCATTAGGGATGAAAATTGTGAGAATATGCTCAAGTTACATCACATTCAAAAAAACAGGCTTCAGTTATTCCAAATCTCCATGTTTGTATTTGGAATGAGGATACTAAATAGTCATCTTCAGTTTGTGACTTTGATTTTGAGAATAATTTTTCTTTTATTCGTTAACTACTTTCAGAGCATTACCAAACACATTTTCTGGTTTGTTTTAATTCTCAAATTGAAATCAAAATGGACTTTTGAGAATCTTTATCGGCCAAATTCCTCCTTAGATCAATCTCTTTCTGTCTACAGAAAAATGGAACTTCATCAAGTTGCTCAACAAGCTTTGAACATTGAAGATTTTACTTTACGTCATCCGGACATCATTATCAGTCATGCATAAGTAGTGGCCTAATGCCATTAACATATTTCATGAGAAGTTGGATTTACTGTCAAACCATGTTAGTGAGCATGGTAAGTGGTACTGTTAATACAGAGCGGTAGATGGCGTTTCGTTTTCCTTCATTTAACTGTTTTCATTTGCTTATCTAGCTCTTGACTATTGTCCTCAGGAGGAATTTTTGAGTCTTCTCTATGGTGCTTGGACCAGTCCTACAGTCCATCAGTTTCTTGTTAATTCTCGGGGTGAAGTGGTATGGCTGATTTTTAAGCTCTGATGATGCTATAGGACTTCTGTTCTTTTTGGTTGGCTTTTATAATCTTAGTTTGCTTGTTTGTTCAGTGATTGGGTATGAAGCGTGAATCAAAAGTTGTTTGTGGTGCTAAAAAAGAACTTAAGCTAGTTGTCCTCAATCATCTGCAGGTGCACGTTATTATGTTTGCATTTGGCCTTTTTCCCAAAAATTAACTTTCATGCATCTCAGAGAACAGTCTTGGTAGTAATTAGATAGAGAAAGGAATTTGTCACAGAAAATTATGCTTCGCATGCTATATTTTTCAGAACATCATGATGTTGATTCTTCATACGAACATATCGTATGCAATGACATGAATTACCAACATTAAGTGGCTGGAAATGATGAATTAAAATCTGATTTGAGTTGGATTCAACAAGTTGGCAATCTCTCCTATATACGTATGATGGAAATTGTAGGTCATTGATCATTGGTTTGAACTTGAACTTGATCTAAGTTTGAGCTTTAAGTGTACCATACATGGAGATTTGGATATAGAATGTTTATTCATTCACATTATAATTAGCAGGTGTAGAGATATGTTCTCAATTTATAAGGAAAGAGTTTATTGCCCGCTTCGATCTTAGCATATATCTACTCCTAATTGCAAGTCAATGTACCAAATAATCATATTCAACTCTTTTTACCTAGTGATATTACTATTAAAGCCTAGGGCAAGTTAGACTTATTTATATTACCATATTTCACTCATTGTACTCAATGTAGTAAGTGAAACTCTTCTTTCCCGTGTTATGTTTATGGTCGACAAGCTAAGGATGAGAATGAAAACTCAGATACTTGAAGAATAAAACTAACTGGTTGGTACTCGGATGACAATGAATCGAGCTTACATGGATCTAATATGTGATGCTTAACCATGGTTTTTGAGAGCCTCGATTTACGATCATTTGTTTAGTACTTAGATGTGAGAATTGATAATATTCTTTTATATTATCATTTGTGAGAATTGCTCTAGTGCCTTCTTGCTACAATTCGTGGGGGATAGTTTATTTATTAACCGTATTGGCCTAATCTATCAGAAAATTGAACAGGATGCTATTAAAATGACATCAAGTGTGTGTAACCTATTAAGATGCTACGGTGTTTGCCGACCTATTGGACTTCTTTTGTTCTGAAAGTGTGTAATCTTATATGTGCAGAGTATTCTATCGGATGACATCACATGCAATCGGTTCAATCAGTCAAACTGGTAGAGCACGGTTCTACCAGTTTGTCCTGTTGAACCGCTGGTCTGGTTTGAAAAACATTTGTTCTTTTATTGTTCCTACTTATTACTTATCTGCTTTCCTCATCAGCACGAGTACCAGCACCTTAGTTTTTCCTCCTATGTGCATAATGCATATGCATGTCATTACATGCTTGCAATTTCAAATGATGTTTTACTTTCTGCCTTACCGTAACTGCAAATTTTCCAACATATCTTGATAGCTGGAGCCTTGTACTTGTGTGTAGGTTAAGAAATGTGCATTTGATGGCCCTAACGGGTTACTAGTTCCCTTTTTGCTTCTATTTTGTGAGGACATTTTTGCTTGGTTATATTATTCTCACTTATGAAACACTAACCAGTGAAACTACACATCTAGGACCCTATCTTACACCTGGAGATGGACAATGAGAAGCTTTGCAGCATTCCCCATACTATAGTTCCTCCACTGTCAGCTAGTGGTAAGAAAATTTTGAAACCATCATACTACTGAGCTAAGGATGAATTCATGCTATGCCATCAATTGTATAGTTCTGAAGATCTTTTCTTTGAGCTTCTTACCATGTCCATTAGCAGTTTTAGATGTCTGGAAACTTACCATTGTCCATACTCTTTCTTTTGTGTATCAATGTTTGATAAAATTGCCAGTGTCAGTAACAAATTTATCTCGTTGTTGTATGGTGGAACTGAATCAATCCTGTCCATGCTCCTTATTACATTTCCGCTCAGAACCTACTATTAAGTTTAGATGTGACAAGCGTAGGTACATTGTGCCTCTTTAATGGACCACTTCATGTTTGTTCCTACATATTGAAGAAGTGCAAAAGTATGTTTCAAAGAAGAATATTTTTTCATTAGAAGAAGTAGAATACTGAAGTATTAGTTTTTCCTCTAAATTTTAAATCAATTGAGAGGACAAAGTTCTAAACGGATGAATCTATAGTCTCCAGACAAATATGAAAAGATTAATCATCCTCTTATGGTAGGTGCATAGCAGTTTGAGTTACTGACTAAGAAATGCTATGTACAAGTTCATGATGATGTATACTTTCATGGTAACTGGTATAGCAAGATACTGTGGAGCATTCATAGTTACATACTTACCATAGCCTCTTTAGGCACACAACGTAAGCTTCCCACCTGTGTTTTAGCATAATGCATGTGTTGTTCTTTTACTTTTACCCAACAAAGGTAGCTGAACATCACTTTAGTTATGGCCATATATTCAAGGAACACCGGACTGAAGTCAAGTTGATGTTTTTTTGGCAACAAGTAGAGGTACGGCTTGTGTTTTAGCTGCAAGAAAGCGGGCCCTGATCTACATACTGGATGACGATGAGATGAAGATGAATTCTCTGATTCAGAATGACCTGTCTGTTCAAGAATTTGTTGTGGTTATGCTCGTGTTGCTGCTGCGGGTGGACCTCTGATACTTGAAGCTGCAGACATCAGCGTGAGAAGCAATGGATGTGGGCTTTCTGACTGAAGCTCTTGGACTTCATCCTTCTTGGGGAAGTCTTAATCTATACTTGCCATGTGCCTTTTTTGCTAGGCGGGGATTGCCGAAGAAAAAAGTGGGGGTAAAAGGTAGTGATTCATCTACTGAGTTGGATAGAATCGACCAAAAGATGCTGAATCATGGCTTCTATCCCGTGGTAACAGTCTTCATGGTGTTGCTGTGAGCTCTGGGACCTGCTCAATAGCGCCAAGCTTTTGCTTCATCTGTATATGTTCACTATTTTCATGTGTAACAGAACCAAATGTTTGGCCTGGATTATCAGCACTTTGAGTTGAATGATTTGGGCAGTGTACTCGACTAATGAACTTTGCATTTGAATGTCGAAATCTCTTACCCGAGATTGACTCGCTCCTCCACGTGTCATTATTAAGTGATGCATTCAATCCGATGTACAAAATACTTTCTTGTGTGGAATGTGACTAGCTAGATATATAATTCCAAGTGGCAATAAAGAACATAGGCTATATTCCAATCCCAGAGAAATGGAATTTTCAAATAAATGGTAGGTTTAAAATCATAAGATTATGTCTACAATATTGTCAATGAATTTCCTATCCTTAATAAAGAGTATCATGTGGTCTTTTTATTTAATGATGTACAAACATTGAGGAATCTAAAATTGTTTAATTGTATTATTCTATCTCTTGGAATTATTGCCAATCTTGAGGAGAGAGAATGTATGAATGTAACATGTGCATATGCGATACTTCTTTTCAACATGAATGGGTTGGTTAGAGGAAGCCAAAACTCAGTCGAGCAAAAGAATCCTAAATTCGGAGGCTCTCCTTACAGTTTTTGGAAGGCTCGATGTCATTGGTGCGGTCTTCTTTTGTGAAGATATTCTCTAGCTTTCGAGGATGCTTGGGAAATAAAGTCGGCTTCAAATTTCTTCATAGTTCATCGCAGGTTACGGTATAAATTTTATTTTGGTAAAATTTCAAATTGATGCTTATTTGATTGCTTATCTTTGTGATATGAGCAGGGGAGCACCATGTGAAGGACTAGTGGACTTAACGGGAACTAGGATTCAGTATATTCCTTTTCCTTACCCAGGAGAGTCTTACCAGCTTCTTTTTACGTTGTTTAACTCTTCGCCATTGCTAGCAAGACGAGGTGTTTAACAATAGTTAAAGGGAACCCAGCTTTTTCAAAAGCTATTCCGTAAGGTAGAACCAGCCGCGGCATAGACTCAGAGAGATTTTAATTGGAGTCTTCCACTGCTTTTGACATTAATGATCATATTCTCCAGCAGGAGTGCATCTCTCGGTAAAAGCAGTATTAGAAAGGCAAGCTTACATCCGTCATCGTCAAAAGCAAAACCGGGAGCCTTGCAAGCTCCACACTCTTCATATGTGAAGCCAAGCACGTGAAGTTCTACAATGAGCATACTTCCTTTGCATTACAGATATGACGAATGACTGGGTTAAATAAGGCCTGCATGTCTATTGATATCAAGACTTAGTGATTTGTCTAAAGTGTAACAAGGATAAGTATAGATACGAATGACAGTTTGTCGCTTGACTAAATAATGATTCTGTACATTCAAGTTTCATATCCAATCATCCCAAATTAAAAAAAAAAAGGGGGGGGGGGGGGTTGGTCGAGTTCGAGCTTGGCCTGTCGTGACAACATTTAGCAGGCGTGAGTATTTGCTCTCATAAGATGTCGTTGAATATTTCATTAGGACATCTCTTTAATTCAAAAGTTTATGAGGATCATCGCATTGCTTTTTCCAAATTACATTTCAATGTGATGTCTCATGGATCTAGCGGGCGGGGACCCTGTAGCCTCCATGGGCCCGAAGGGGCGCTTTCGGGCATTGTTTGACGAGGCTATATTAGTTATAAAGTCCAGCCCGGCCCATTTGATCCCGTGTCGGTCCTTTAAATAAATCTTTCTCTCTTTCTTTGGTTCCTCTTTTTCTGCCCGCAAATATTCTCCAGGAATTCTCACTCGTCCAGTGGGGGGACCTCCTTCCTTCCTCTCTTCTGCTCTTCCATTCTTCGTCTCGCTCTTCAACTGCCTCCGTTGCTGTCCGTACACTCCTCACGGTTTGTTCCAGCAGAACCAGTGGCTGCGGTTTTTGGGCTGCTTGCGGAGCTTTCAAGCAATGGAGACCGACGAGGCAGGGTCGCAGCATGTGCTTCTGTTTCAGCTTCAGTTCGACAAGCCAGATCAGTCGTGATTTGGCAGGTGAAGATGGCAGGACTGGAATCCGGAGAAGGATTTGCTGGCGACGGTCATGGAGGACTTTGAAGGTGGTGGTGCTTCGTCGCTTCAATTGGTAGAGGCTGTGGACAATCTCCCTTGGTAATTGCTTCGACTCGAGAAAGTTCTCTTTTTCATTTTATTCAGTGCGTTCCTTTCTTCAAGGATGGCTTGGTGTGTGCGCCCTTTGAGTCATTGGCCTTATCTCGTTTTACTTCTTTCGCTTTTCGTAAATGCGCTACGCTTCCTTTTTCCTGAGAGGAACCGCTGCAACTGCCAATCTAGCTCGAATTGCGTTCGATGGAGAGTCGGACGAATATAGAGGTAAAAGTGCTTGGAAGTTCAAATGAGAAGGTGACGTCGAACTCTGGAGTTGGTCTCTTTTACACAGAAATGAAGAGTGAATGATGGCAATGCGAGTGGAAATCTAGAGAACTAAGGAGTTGTTACCCTTTTTCGGTTCACCAGTTAAAGTATTCATGAAAATAAAGAACATGAATTGGAGGGGATGCCATACATTTATGCTAGGTAGATTAGATATGTCTGATGCAGAAATGCTTGATGCCCACTTGGAGTTTGCAGGTTTAGGCCCTGCAGAATACCATCTAAATGTCATCAAGCATCTAAATGTCATCAGGCATCTAAAAAGATCTTCTTCCATTTCTGATGGTGACTCTCACGATGTAATTTTACTGCCAGCTCATCTTCTTTTACTGATTGTGCATTCTTTTACTGACTGAGCATGCCCTACAAGGAGAGATTTATTGGATACTGAAATATAGACCATAGGTGGAAAGTTTCTCACATCTTGTATTACTTTAACTTTAATTAATCTTCTTCTCATTACAGAGGGGCATTTTGTCACATCAATTTGATTAATTAAGTTTGCTGGTTGGAGTTTTAACTTTTGAATAGGATATATCGCAAGCTGTGCTGTGTACTTGTATGACAATCTGGTTGAGAAGGACGGAGGGAGGAATTGGAGAAAGCCAAGAGACTAGGAAGGTAAGGAGAGCTGCATTCAAGTATGTTAAGATCCTAGATACTTAATCTTTTGGTTAAGATCCTAGATGACTTAATCTTTTGGTAATTCAAATTTGTAAGAGCTTCAAATTAGATGCCTAGCCTTGGTAGTTCTTGATGTCTATTCTCACCGGAAAAATTTAGAGAGGAGAGTTTTTCTCCAGAAAAATCTTAATGCTTTGCTTGTCATATTGTCTTATGGATATGGAGAACATTTAAAGTGCACTATAGTAGTCGAGCCAATCCTTGAATGGTTTATGTTTAGATTCTAAGTTATAAATACTAGTAAACTTGTAATCCTCGGTTGAAAGCTTTTGTGCATCCATTCCACCTTGAGAGTCCATAGTAGAACAACAAGATTTGTTTTTTTTTATTCACATATTTGATTGGAGCCTGCCAACAGGATATAGATTCCCTACTAACCCAAAGAAATCCTTTATCAAGTGACCGATACCCCTCAGTTATTTTGTACAGTTATGATGTTTTGCCTCACTTCACAAATTTTTTATTAATATTTTGTTGGCTAATGTGTGTGCTATATCTTTCCTCTTCTTCTATTAATTTTATGGGAATAGATTATTCTCTCTCTCTCTCTCTCTTTCTCTCTGTTCTTTTTGTTTATAATGATTCACTTTCTTTGCACATTTCGATGTGTGTCGTCAATACTGCCTTTTCTTGATCATTCTAATCTGCTCCAAGTAACTGTATAACATCATTAGACCGGTGTCCTTTTATTGGTCATTCTAATATGCTCCAGGTAAATGTATAACATCATTAGACCGGTGTCCTTTTATTGGTCATTCTAATATGCTCCAGGTAAATGTATAACATCATTATGCTGGTGTCCTGATGGCAAGCTTTTTGTCTTGGGACTTGAAGACGGTATAGTTTTACTACATGATGTCAAAGTAATTTTTCTATGTTGTTACTTGAATGTCACCATCATTACTTCTCAACTAGAAATTCCTCCCATAACAGTTCTTTATCATCAGAACGTGTTCGTCTCTAATCTCTCTTGGGAAAGATTCTGAATTGCTCAAAATCTGCATGATGCAATGCAAATAGCAAACTTGCTGACCGAACATTCAGCTGCTAATAGAGATGGCACTCCATTTTTATTGGTCATGTCTGTCAATATCAAGTTAACCATGGATTGGTAGATAGCTCAATTTCAGCAAGATAAGACTAACAAATTTTTTTATTAGAAACCTCTATTCGAACATGACTCATTTGTTAAATAGGCAAGAGATGAATAATCCGTTTAACTAATTAGATTGAATTGAATGGGTCAATCCCATCCTAACATGACCGATGTGACATATGTACCATATGCATATCTTCATCGATGTCAAATAAGTTTAAAAAGAAACTAGCCATAAGCTTACAAAATCCTAGGTTTACATGAGATGTTATATTTATATGGTGTGATCAAATTGTAATATGTAACGATTATGGAAAAAAAATTCATGTATTTTTTATTACTAGAGAACTTATAGAACTAAATATAAATAGGTCATGATAGGTCAGGTTGTTAATCATGTCGTTTAGTTAGATAGATTACATGAGTCAATTTGTGTTTTGAAGTTTGAACTTTGAACGAGGAACAGTATTCGTTTATTAATTGTGTTAGCTATTAAGTAGATAGCCTCACCTAAGTGGTAGCATGGAAATGTGAGTCATGAATCAAAAAATTAAACTTTTGGATTGTGGATCGTGAATTTCATCCAATGGAATCGTAAAATATGATAAAATGTATGAGATTGGTATCCCATGACATATGTAAATTAATTGTTAGATAATAATTAATTTAAAGATACTTCAAATTCGACTGATTTTATTATCTCCAGACATAAGATATTGCTACAAATTATTTTTCTTTTGCTAAATGAGTACCCATTTGACTGCAAGGACACGGAGATCTTTTACATAGTAGTGTAATTGGATTCCCATTCATAGAAATGAGTATGAGACAATCAAACCATCCACTAAGCTTGATAATGCAAGATGACTACCAAGTTTTTGGTGAAGATTGACTTTGAAACCCAAACAAAGATCAGGATTCTTCTTAAAGTTTAAAATTATCAACTAGGATTTGAATATTATTAGGATTTTATGATGTTTCCCTTTTTTTTTTTTTTTTGGAGTTTGAGTAGTAGGATCTTATGTATACTCCAATTATATTTCTTGTTTCAACTGGGAAACTTTTAGAGTGTCTACAAATATAGTTGTAATTTTTGCTTTTGAATAGAGTTGATAGTTTATTGAACTTGGCAAGTGTTTGCTTTGCAAATTGTCTGATCCAATTCCTCTTTGGTGTGATGCTTAAGAAATTTTGTGATGCTTGGATAGTGTTGCGTGTGATGCCTAAATATTTATTCTTTATTGTGGGGCTCATTGTCCTACATCAAACAGTGAATTACTTTCATTTATCATATAGAATTAATATACTCATTTAATAGATTTATATACTTTAGGAATTGAATTTGATTGATGTGCTCGATTGCATTCTCGTGTGGGACAAAATTTTTTTACCTTGCTGCTAATTTTTCATCAATGATTGAAACTATTTCGATTGTCAACGACTAATTACAGCATAGTGTTTACTGGGGTCAGCTCATTGTGAGAATCTATGGTCTAAGTGGATGTTGTCATATAGAAGCATTCATCTGTAACATGCTCATTTTCATCAAAATTAATTTCATTTATTAGTAAAAATGTTCAGTTCAGTCAAATTAGGAAGGTAGTTATTTAGATGACTTAAATGATAGGATTTGTATGTGCCTCAATTATGCTTGTGGGCGGAAAAACTTGTAAATAACTGGTTATATTTTTATTAAGCTGTAGCTGCTTGGTTATGAGTAGAATGCCTGGGAGCTTGGCTGAGGTTGCCGCAATTCTGTTTCTTTGAGATTTCTACCATTTTATTACTCATCGTCTGCTTCATGGATTACATTTTGCTTAGAAGAGAGTTTGTTTGTACATAATGAATGTTTTCTTACCCAAGTAGCTGTCTCTATGGAAATATGGATATGTGGTATGCTCCTTTTGATATGCTAGTGCTTGCAGCAGTTATGCACACTGCAGTATAATCATTTCAAACATGGTACAAATATTAAGCAGAATGGAAAATTGTTAAGAAACTTGAAGTCCCATATGGCAGCTGTGGTGTGTCTCGACTGGGAGGAGAATGCCCAAGTGAATAGAGTATGCATCTTTCAACTTAAAGGTTGATACGACTTCATGATCTTTATTACTAATTGTGGATATCTTATGGCTCACACCTTTCATATTGCTTTGTTTGCAATTAAGTAGTTATTTTAGTATGGTTTTCTTAAATACTTCTTTTTCCAGCTTAGAATCTTTTTTCACAATCGAACGGCTTAATATGGAATTATGGAAGATTTTTTTATAGTGTACCTTTGGTGCCATCTGTGACTTGTTGATTTGTTTGGCTCCTTAGCTTTAATCTCATTTTTTTCCGTCTTTCTTTTTTTCCCAATTGGAAAGTAACTATTCATTTGTTTTATAAAACACTTTTGGTAACTCTTTGGCATTTGAAGATCACACCACTCAATTCTTCCCTCCAGCTCCAAGAGTTCATCGCACTACCCAGAGATGCTAGTTTAACTGTGGATGGTTAAGATTCATTTGTAGAGCTCTCAAATTCTTCAAACCAATGTTTCAATATCCTTTGCAGTGTAGATAAAGATGGAGTTTTGTGCTTCATTATATTTGGTGTCTTCCCAATGGGAAATATTGTAACCCTCCTATTTATTCAATATATATATATGGCGGTATGGTCTATTTAGATTCAGTCAATAATTCCTTCTTTCCTTGTTCTTGCTCTCATATAGCAGTTTTTCTTAATAAATGGATTTGATGATAGATCGACAGTAAATCAGTATTGCCAGAAAGTAGTGGACTCATTAAGTGAACAACTATACTAGGTGAAGTTATGCTTGTACTAGATCTTTATGCCATTCCCCAGGCTAGATTTCACCTACTGTTGGTCAGTTCAAAGATGACACCTCCAACTTACATACATAACAAATAAATGAAGCTAGTTAGTTCGAAGATGACATCTCCAACTTAGATACATAACAAATAACTGAAGCTTTTTGTTGTTCGGCCTGAGGTTAGCTTGCCTTGCATACTTTCTGTTGTACTCTAGTCTATTGTTTTTTTTCTCTTTATCCTAGAAAAGATTGAAAGAGCCTATGAAGATCTTCCCTGTCACGACTCGATCCTCCAAGCACATGCCCATCCCTCTATGGTCATTTAAAAAGTGACATCCCAGGATGCATCGCCGATCCTTTCATTTTAAATGCGCATGCGGTAGCAAATATATAATTTCCCCAAACAACAACAAGATGGGATAGGAAAGCAGATCCATAAAATTTTCAAATCTCAACATGATCATATATACATATATCAAGCCATGTCGTATACAAGACTAGTCTATAAAAACAAGGTCTGCAAAACATGGGGGGTTTCATAAAACTACAAATCCTCTTCCTCCTCCTTATCCTCATTGGAGCCTTTAGTTGAGTACACTGGAGTTCTTGGATCTAAAAGATCCAGGTCTACCACCGAACCACCACGAGGATCTGCAGTGCCTTTCCCAAAAGCAACCTCCAGCACATACAGAGGTATCTTAGATTTTGATATGGGGCCCTCTCTCTGACCATTTCGATCCTGACAATACCATGATCTGTATCGATGGGGTACCTTATGGGACAGACCCACATCAATCCAGACCACGGACCTCACAAGTTCGTACTCCCATCCCTTAGGGCTCCCATGAAGCAGAATGTAACACCTTTGCTTAGTGACCTTTTTCGGTTGACCAAAATGCTCAGGAAGAACTGCCATCTAGGGACCTGAAAATGTTTTTCCACAACGGGGTGAGACGACGTCTCAGCAAATTTACCCCCTAAGACCTGGCTAGGAAGAAAATACGTCTCAAGGGTTGCCTAAACACAAGCACAAGCCAGAGGACTTACTTTTGCCTTGGTTCCTTCTTGCAAGTCAGTACAATCATATAATCATCGAATCACCTCAACAAATCAAATCATCACACCAAATCGAACTATCGATCAATTGACTTAGTCGATTCCATGTCATCAAGACCATCACTCGACCAATCCATTGAATACTATCTATAAAGTCTGATCATATCAAGGACTACTCACTCTAAGTTGAAAATAAATAGTATAGCTCGCTCTAAGTTGATAAATAGTATACTACTTTCGCTAAGTTGACATATCAAACCATCGGGCTGATATAATATACTAATAATGCTCGCTATGAGCTGCTAAAGTATACTGCTCTCGCTAAGCTGACATATCAAACCATCAAGCTGATATAGTATGCCAGTATACTGCTTTTGCTAAGCTGATATATCAAACCATCGAGCTGATATATAATAAAGTATACTGCTTGCGCTAAGCTGACATATCAAAGCTCGTAGGTTGATATAGTATACAGTTCTCACCATCTGAGAATGTCACCATCTTTATCATCCCTAACAAAAATAATCGTGTGTGGGTATATGGTCGGCCTTAGCCAAAACACAATATTTTCCCTTTTGAAAATCCCATTAATTTCAATAGTCCACAAATCTATTTTTGGTGCCGTAAACCCATGCCCTGTATTTTCCAATTAAATACTGAGGATATAAAATTTTGGGATAAATACCCCAAAATTGCAATCGACACTCAAATTGTACAAAATAGCAGTCAGATAAATAAATGAATCACACCATTACCATCAGCACGAAATTCTGATCACTTGCTATCCCAGTCTAAATTTTTGGAAAAATAATAATTAATTAAATAATTATGGAAAATAATTAATAAATACCAATAATGCACACTTAGGCTGGAAAAGCCTAATTAAAAGCTGAGACGAGCCCGGAAAATTGGCGAACCACTCTAGATAAATACTAGAGCTTATTTAGGCTCTAATTACACTACTCTAACCACCTAACATGCAATAATGATTAATTAAATTACTAATCTATTCTAACTATCCACCTAATTTAACTAATAAACCCTTAAGCATCATTACCTCCCTAAGCGAGGATTAGTGAGCAAACTCACTTGATTAACGAATCGGTTGAACCAAAACGACAACGAGGTGGAGAGGATCAATAAACTCCAAAGCGGGTGCACCTTTTGAGATCCGAAAGGGCACCAAAGTGGGCCAAACAGTGGTTACGAACCCAAAGACTTTAGTTTTTGATTTGGGCCGAGAAAGGTGGAATTGGTGGTTGGTTCAGCGAGACAAGAGCGGTGGAGGCAGTAGCGGCTAAGCGGGTGGAGGCGGCGGTCGATTAGCGGCGAAACGAACTCCGATGACCTCCACATGGGCTTAGGCAAACTGCTGGACGGCGAATGGGTGAGTGTTGACACCTAAATTTTGGCTACCCATTTAGTCATTTATTGCATTAAGAAATTAGGGTTTAATTTTATATATATATATATATATATATATTGATCGCATAGCATATAGATTTAGGTGCATTTTATTTTAATTTGCATTTTATCTATTGGACCGGTGGCAGATGAATTCGAATTAGATGGATCAGGCCCACGAAACGAGCAGGTTGACCCAAGCCCGCGTTTTTTAATAATTAAAAATTATCTCATAGGAATATAATATTTTAAAATTTTTCCGAGATATGAATCTTTTTTAGATAAGGCAGATGGTTAAAAAATATTCCGATTTGGCCTTGAAAGATTTGGATTTAGAAAAAAATCTCATCTTAATCTTGAATCCTTATCAGTATGGGATGAATTTTATGAAAAAATATTGCGATATTGCAATTTATCTTTGCGAGATTTGGATTTCGAGAAAATATTTATCGTAATCTCGAATTTTTATCAATAGTGATTAGTTGGTTAAAAAATATCGCGGATGTAGATTTGAAGGGGAAATCTAAAACTTATCCCCTACCCCCTATAAAAGCAACAGTGTACGAAGGGGGCTGGAGGAGGGGCTTCTTTTAAAAAAAAAAAAGAAGAAAAGAAAAGGAAGAGGAGTTTCGTTTCTGCAGAAAGAGAGAAAGAGAAAGAGTGCAGGAAAAAGTAAAAAAAAAAAGGAGAAAAGAGGAAGTGACGTGAGAGGAGACAGGAAGAGAGAGAAAGAAATAGAAAAAAAGGAAGAAGAACTGTTCTTCTTCCCCGGTGGTCTCGACCGCTACCCGCACCCCTGTGCCGACGCCCCCGCCTGCCGCCTCCGACGATTGTGCCCGCGCAGCCGCGCTCGCATTGTTGCGCTTCCCTCTCGCCGCGTCTGCACCACCGCTTGTCCCTGAAGCCCTGCATCAACGATCACAGCAGACTACCTCCTCACCAAACTCCCTCGCCACCCGATCCATCGCGCCTCTGCAGCTTTGAACACCGCCTCACCGTGCACGCCGACGCCGCCTGGAGCTCAAAGCCAGTCCCGTCAGTCGCAACCGCCGCGCCGCCCCGAGTTCCTGCTGCCGATCCACCGTCGCCCGAGCGACGGCCCTGCTCTGTTTGCGGTCTGCCCAGCCCGGCGCCCGCCGTGCCCCGCCGACGTTTCCTCCTGTTCATTCGTTGATGCCCGAGCCGCCGGCAGTCGAAGCCCTTGCACGCCGCTCCGAGCCCTCTCCGAGCGACATCGCCGCAGCATTCGTGACTCCGGTCGCCCTTGCTGCCGAGTCCAACGACCAGGCCAGCGCCCAGTAGTCCGCAACTTCGCACCAGCAACGCCATCACCACCGCTCGGAGCTCGACGTACCACCCCTGTCTCGCCTGACCCGTGACCAGCCATGTCTGCTGCTGCCCTCACCGGTGATCCCTCTGCCGGGACCTCTGGACGGCTGTCTCTCGGTGACCCACCACCAGCCGCGTATAACAAAAGAAAAAGAGAAAGTCATTTAGGTAGTTCTTTTCTTATTTACTTTATCTTATTTTTTTTAATGTTATTCTCACTTATTTATTTTTTTTAGTAGGATTATTCCTAAATATATTATTAATGTTCCAACATGAAAGTCCCCCTCAAGCAAGAGATTGATAGTCTGATTTTTGCGCCCGAAATCCGACTCACAATCCCTTATAAAAATCGACAATCCAATCTCAAGCCCGAGATTTGATTCGCGATTTAAAATTAAAATTGGTCAACCCGATCTCATGCGCGAGATACAGTTCGCCAATTTTTGGATATCAATATTGTCTTGATTGATTTGATATCGTGTGTTTGGATCAATTTTATTTTCATAAGAGAAAAAATAAAAAAAAATTCAAATTAGGATTAAGTATGTTTTAGAATATTCTTAGGGTTAAAATCGCAATCTGATTTCGAATTTTTTTAAAAATAAGAAAAATCAAAAAGAAAAATCGGAATAAGGACTAGGTTTGTTTTTGTTATCTTACATATTAGGATTGCAATCTTATTATGAATTTTTAAATAAAAAAATCCAAAAAAAAAGTGCATTCATTTAGGTTGTTAGTTTTTTATTTGAATTGCATGTTAATTAGGTATTAATTTTAATTTCGAGATTAAAGAAAAACAGAAAAAAAATCATTGTGCATATTAGATTATAATTGTATGTTTCATTTTAAATTTAGATCATTTTTTTTTAGATAAATGGCATTTTAGATTTAGATAATGTCTTAGTTTAAATTAGGATTTAATATGACTTAATCCCTAGTTTAAATTAGATAGAATCTTAATCTAGCTAGATCATTTGAAATTTCATAAAATTTGTCTTAGGATAAATTAGTTGAAATTTCTAGGATAGATTGCATTTTTAAAATAAAAAATGTCATTTGCATGTCATATAGAATTAAGTCCATGGAATGCATGTCATTTTAGTGATTATTGTTAGGTTCATTTCTAATTAGAAATTGCCCGTCATTAGATTAGGTAATTTAATAAATGTCGCGTGACATATACCTCGCATATTAAATTGCATGTTGCATGTCATTTTAATTGAAATAATTTTGTACATCATCGCATTGCATTGCACGTCATTAGAATTAAGTCATTTAGGTTAATTTAAATAGACTGCATGCTTATTTATGTCATATAGTTTAGGTCATGTTGCCATGCTATATCATTTCATGTTAAATTAATAGCATTGCATTGCATATTGATTATATTTTCATTTAATAAGTGAAAACAAAAAGAAAGAAATTGCGTGTTAATTAAAAACCATATCTAGGATTGTTGATGTGGATTTTTATTTAACACTGCAGGTGCTTTTGTTGCTTTGAGGTAAGTTATGCATCATTTAATTGCTTTCTTGGGTGTTAAATTGGTGGTTTGCGCACCTGCATTGACACCTCACATGTTAGGAAAATAGATTTAAAATCAATCCCAAATTGCTTGCCAAACGTTTTTCAAAATAAAAAGAAAGGTACCAAAAGGGCGTTAGAGAAATCTAACGTAACCTAGTCCCCGTACCCTTAGTCTCTGGATCGTAGGAATAAAGTAAATCTCCCGTTACTTTACTAGGGTTTCTAATCGACCCACAAAAATAGATTAGTGGCGACTCCTAGTTAAAATTCAATTGCATGTTAACAATTCAAGCCTAAGTCGTGAATTGGTATGGGCTTGGGAGAGCCCGAGTTAAGTCTAGGCTTAACAATCCATTAGCCAAACCATAGGTGGTTCACACCCGAAAAAATTGGTCGCGACAGTGAGAACGATGTAGCTTGGAAGGCGGAACAAGCGCAGCTTGCGCGGGACTCGCGAATGGCACGACGATGAGCGATGGCGATGCTAGCGGCCTGGACGGGGCTAGCAACGGCTAGGGGGGAGTTTCAGTCGGCTTCTCTAGTTTTTCAGAGGTTTCAAGGAGTTGGGATGGGGGTGGTTGACGGGCAGAAGAGGAAGAAGAGAGAGGGGAGGACAAGCTTGGCTTGGAGGGTCCCTCTTGCTCAACTTCTATCCCTTTGGTCTCCTTAAAGTGGTCCCACATGCTAGCTGGCTTACTCAGCGGTTTTTCCAACCTCAAAACTTCCTCTAGAAGCTTCCAAGTGGTCCAAAGGTTGAGTCCAAGGGGGGCTACGAATTTGCACAAGATTTCCCTCAAATTGAACCAAAATCCCACTTGAATTAAAGAAATTTGGCTCCCATAGATTCCACCAATGTATCCTCAATCAAATTAGCATTTCTCCTCTGAATTTTCTGGTAACGACTTTTCGCCAAAAATCTTGTTTTGTAGAAAAATCTTCGAAAGATGAGTCGACAATCCTAAAATGACTTGAGACATGATAGAACTTTCAATTTCTGAAATCGGATTCAAATTCGTGGTTAATTTCAATCTAGCACGATTTTAGCATAACCTAGGCTACCCGGTAGCTCTCAGAAATTTTTAGTGCAACTGATCTGTGGTCGATTTTTTTCGAGCCACAATGGTCCTCTTTGACACATTGGCGACTCTTGGTGGTCGTGAAAATCTCAAGATTTCAAATACGGACACAGGGTACCAAAACGATAGAAAAATCAGTTTAGTGCCGATTGACGATAATTTTTTAATTTGGTGGAATCACCCACGTTTAACCACACATCTTAGTCAAATCGATCTATCTCTGATTTCTAATCGATCTTTACCGTGTTGAAATAATCTCTGCAGATGAGCACAGCCGAGTAGTCGATTCCTGGTCAAATTCCCAAGTCTATTGCATTAAAATCTCTTATTGACTTCTCTAGATAATCTAGTTATCTCATGAGTGATCAGTTCTAAGAATAACACTATAGGCGCGTCGATGAAAGACCCGATTTATTTAATTGAAGATTTCAGGATGTCACATTCCCTTTTCCAGCAAGTTCAGTCCAAGCCAAGGACACTGAAGAAGCCTTGGTCTAGACTTCATAAGAAAGTATTCTTAGAGAACCATAGTGTTTGTGAAACATTCCCGCAATATGATATTGTAAAAACAAGTGTGAAAAAATGTACAACGTAAATACAAATTTAAAGTGACATTTATGGAACTAAATAACATGCATGTAATGAATTATTAACATGCTAAACTTAAAAACATAAAGTCATGGCATTGCTTTGGTTACTAAACAATTTTAAGTTGTACTCGATAAAATGGTTTTTTTTTTTTTTTTGTTATTAGATGTCAGCTTTATTGCATCAAGCTAATGCTCGAAAGCTTATCTGTTAGTGTTGCAACAGTTAATGTGGTAAATATACCTTGTCCTCTTCTATAGAGTGGTAAGTATGGTGTGCCGGACACCTAGAGTGCCAAAACTTGGCACGGATGGACACTTAAGTGTCAAAAGTTGGGAAAGCGACACTTAAGTGCCAAAATCGGAGCAAAATAGATCACTTAAGTGCCAACGGCAAGAAAATCCGGCTAAAATGTTGATGTGGCGATTTTTCGGCAAGGTAAATACAAAACGACGTCGTTTTGCACGCTAATGTGGCTAGAGAAATGCAAAAATGACGTCATTTTGTCTCTGACGTGGTAAATAATTAATATAATAATTAATTAAATTATATTTAAAACTAAATTTATTTAAAACATTTCAAATTAAAGAAAAAAGGGAGAGAGGAGGCGGCAGCGGCGGTGAGCGCTCAACCACCTTCTTCCTCCCTCCTCCCTTTGTTTTTTTCTTTTCTTTTTAAATAATATGATGATGATGATGATGATATTATTATTATTTAATTAAATTAATTTTTATATTAAAATTTTAATCCGTGCAAAAATGACGTTGTTTTTGCATTCTTTGCTAAGTTAGTTCTCTGGCGAGCCACATAGGCGAGAATAATAATAAAAAATTTCTATGTAGGATTTTCGATGGGATTCATCGGAGATGACACTTAAGTGTCCCACTTTTCAAAAAAAGTTGCACTTAAATGTTACTTTCCTAACTTTTGGCACTTAAATGTCTTTCGTGTCAAGTTTTGGCACTTGGGGTATACTTCTTTTGGTAAGTATGTATAGGCCGATATATTATATTCATGTTTGATGCCTTTTAGATTAGATGCATTCTTGGCAAAGTTCTCTAACTTGCGAGCTAGACTTGATTATCTTTAGAGTATAATGCAGTTACGCTCTTGAATATAATGTGATGATGTAGCATTTATAAAGTATTGTAAATTAATACTATAAAAAGGAGCGCTCGTGAAATGCACAAGCCCTCTTTTTCTTTTCTTTTCTTTTTTGTTTCACACTCCACAATTTCAAGTATTGATGTTTTAGTTTAAATTGTTGGTATATAAATAGCATTGATAATTCTTTTAACTTGCATTGTCACAGGTGGCTATCAAAATAAGCTTTTTTCTATTGCAAAATGAAGTAATTAATGCATTGGATTTTTAACATTTCACTCAATTTTTTATGCAAATCTTTTGACTAAAGTTGTTTCAATGTCTAAAGAGCATTGTTTTATTGAGTAACTAAATAAAAAAAATGCATTAAATGGTATCTAAATGGATGGACTCACTATTGAACATACAAATTGCTTCTAATCTTGCGCCAACCAAATTGAATGACAATATTAATATGGTTAGATATATTTTGAGTGGTACGTAAAACTTATTGTTAATATTTAAAGAAGATTGGGATGTCAAACTAGGGAGTTGGTGTCTTACGATTATGTTAGGTTGTTCATGTGCACTGATATTTGTTTAGGTGGTATCTAACTTTGTTTGGTCATAAGGAAAGTAAAACTCTTATTCACTCAGGATATTATAATCATCTTAAAACAAAATAGATAGTTAAGGCAGAGCAATTTCAAGGCAGTTTTCTTAGAAATAACTTTGAACTTTACATGATGGAAGAACTTTCCTGCTGATAATTTTTAATGCTTGAGTTGACTTTTGAGGTTCACTGTAGGCTGAACAACATGATTCCTCATACTTCGAAGCCGACTCGTAATTTTCATACTATCTTTCAGTAAAAAGCCTCTAGAAATTTATTAAGTTTGGATGTTGAAAGTCGTGAGGCAAATTTGTTGCAAAAAACATCGTCGCGTGATTCATATGTCGTCTTTGTTCTTGACTGTTTAAGGCTTGCTTTGTTTTAGAAAACGCCTTTAGTTTCCATTTTCATAGAAACTGTTTTCGATTTTTTATTTTTTTATTTTTACAAAAAGTTTGTTCAATGAAAATAATATATGTCATTAGGGATAAAATTTGTGAGAATATGATTGGGTTACATCACATTCCAAAAACAGGCTTAGTTATTCCAAGTCTCCATGTGTGCATGTGGAATGAGAATACTAAAAAGTCATCTTCAGTTTGTGATTTTGATTCTCATAATAGTTTTCCTTTTATTTATCAGTTGCTGTTAGAGTGTCACCAAATGCATTTTCTGGTTTGTTTTAATTCTCAAATTGAAATCAGAACAAACTTTTGAGAATCTTAATGCCTCTTTTTTATGTCTACAGAAAAAATGAACTTCATCAAGTCACTCAAAAGGCTTTGAACATTGAAGATTTACTTCATGTCATCCAGACATCATTATCAGTCATGCATAAGCAGTGGGCTGACGCCATTAACATATTTCATGAGAAGTTTGATTGGTTGTCAAACCTTGTTAGTGACCATGGCAAGTGGTATTGTTAATACAGAGCAGTAGATGGCATTTCATTTTTCTTCATTTAAATTTTTTTGTTTGCTTATCTAGGTCTTGACTCTTTTCCTCAAGAAGAATTTTTTAGTCTTCTCGATGGTGCTAGTACCAATCCTGCAGTTCATCAGTTTCTTGTTAATTCTCTGGATGAAGTGGTGTGGCTGATTTTTTTAAGCTTTGATGATACTATAGGACTCTGGCTTTTTGGTTGGCTTTTATAATCTTAGTCTGCTAGTTTGGTCAATGATAGGGTATGAAGTGTGCACCAAAAGTTGTTTGTGGTGCTGGAAAAGAACTTTGGCAAGTTGTCCTCAATCATTTGCAGGTGCACATTATTATCTTTGCGTTGGGCCTTTTTGCCAAATAATTAAGTTTCTCGCATCTTAGAGAATAGTCTTGGTAGTAATTAGATCTAGATAGAAATCTGTTACAGTAAGTTATGCTTCGTACATCTTGAGACATGCCGTATTTTTCAGAACATCCTGATGTTGATTCTTCATACAATCATATTGTAGCACCCCTCGACGGCCCCCGATCCGCTAGGGTCACCACAGTTCGCTTTTCCTTTTTCTTTCCCAAATAACGTGTCACTCTGATACCATTTTTTTTTTTCAGTTGCAGCGGGTCCATACAACCATGGGGGTTTACATCTTTTACTAACGGTCCCTTACGCAATTTACATAACGGAAGCATATCTAACAATCCCCTTCCCTACATTCAAAAATCGATGCACACCTACTAAACATCTTATATAAGTTAAAACCGAATACGTTTATTTACATAGAGCAGATGGACATCATTCATCGGTACATCAAAATGCCATAGTCTTTCTATACTTGGCTATATTTCAAAAGATGACCGACGTCGCTTCCAACAGTCGTCTACTTTAGAGTCCATCGATTAGTGTCGGCGTCCAAAGGTTCCCTCCTTTGCTATCCTCCTCCTCACGGTCACATCCAACCGTTCAAACCATCTACTAATCTGAAATGTTGGTTCCCACAAGGGGTGAGTACAACCACTCAGCAGGTAAAGGAAATCCAATAACAACTCAATGCATCATACAAATCATACATGCATTGCAGGCGTTACTTACCTTGAAGCCATGCGCATACTACCATGCATCATCATCACAAATTTCAACACATACATGTGTATCATCACTATATCATACATGTCGTCATCATCATGACATCATCACATTACACATGTCATCATCATGGCATCATCATCATCATCATCATTGTCATGCATATCATCATGCATATCATACCATGGGTGATCATCACATCACATCTCATCATCACTATCATGCATATCATCATGCATATCATACCATGGGTGATCATCATATCACATCACATCATCACTATCATGCATATCATCATGCATATCATACCATGGGTGATCATCATATCACATCACATAACATCATCATCATCATCATGCATATCATCATGCATATCATACCATGGGTGATCATCATCATCATCATTATCATGCATATCATCATGCATATCATACCATCATTAGCCATGCATCACCATGCATATCACATCATCATTAGCCATGCATCACCATGCATATCACATCATATCATCATTAGCCATGCATCACCATGCATATCACATCATCATTAGCCATGCATCACCATGCATATCACATCATCATTAGCCATGCATCACCATGCATATCACATCATATCATCATTAGCCATGCATCACCATGCATATCTCATCATCATTAGCCATGCATCACCATGCATATCACATCATATTATCATTAGCCATGCATCACCATGCATATCACATCATCATTAGCCATGCATCACCATGCATATCATCATCATCAACCCTTCGGGCAGAAACCTCCGACAGGGCTCATCATCCCACAATTTACACTCGCATCCCATGCGAGAAAACCTCCGGGCATGTATCCAAGATACAACCGGGCATCCGGCCCCCCACATTCCGGGCATCTCGCATCCCAACTAGCATCACGAGGAACCTCCGGGCATGTATCCAAGATACAACCGGACTTCTGGCCTTTACCCTTCTAGCCAGGCATCCCGCACCCCAATCCTGGTGTCGCGAGGCATCTCCGGGCATGTATCCAAGATACAACCGGACTTCCGGCCCCCCACATTCCGGGCATCCTGAAACTCCTAGGGAATCTCTGGAGTTACGCCACCAGGCCACCAGACAACATCCTCCGCCACAACCTCTTACTCACATACCACTTTCCACTTTTTATCATCCTTTTCATCTTATTATTTCATGGCATATGATTCACACGCATGCATCATGATTCATAATCATACATGCATCAATGCCATATAACAATGCATCATAATTCATGATCATACATGCATCAATGCAATATAGCAATGCATCATAATTCATGATCATTCATACATCAGTGCCATATAACAACACATCATAATTCATGATCATACATGTATCAATGTCATATAGCAATGCATCATAATTCCATAGGACTCATGGCCAATAAAATAATCCACCCTTTTATTTTATTATTATTTTATTATTATATTATATTATTATATTATTATATTATTATATTATTATATTATCATATTATTTATTTTCATAAATAAATATTATATTTTATATTTATGATTTTCCAAAAATCATAATCTTCAATCAATCATTAAACAAACAATTAGAATCAAATTTCACATAAAATCCATGGCTAATTTGCATTTTACATAATTTCCCAAATTTCCACAATATTCGGAAAATGGCCAGATTGCACAGTTTTCGAATTAATTCAATTAAAATACTCATATGACCTCCGAAAATTCCCAAATTTTACAGGGTGATAGCCAACACATTTTCGTGCATTTTTCATGTAGAACTCTAAGCCAAATTCTTTACGGATTAATTTATAAAACTCCATGAAGCTTCTGGAACCTCTACCGTTTCGTCCAGAACGTACATCACCGAAAAACTTAGGTTTGACCCATCAAATCTCTTTCGTTTCTCCTGAAATTCGAGTATGTTATATATCAATGTGTCCTTTACAAGTTTCATGAAGAGATCTAGGTTAAATAACCAAAGTATGACCCTCTTTTAAGTCCTTGAAGTCTCGGGTGTCTCGGTTCACTTCAACAGAACCATCCGTCTCAAAGATCTAGCTGGTTAACTAGGCTATACTCATTTTTTTCTCCTCAAATTTGAGTATGTTATAGTTTAGGATGTTATATACAACATTCATGAAGACAACAAAGTGAGATCTCCAACAGAAATCAACATGCAACCAAGAAATCAACAAAAGGTCAGTATGAAATTCGCAGATCTAAAGCCTCCGTGAAATAGAACTTTTGACCCCTCATATCACCATCGTTTTCCATGAAATTCGAGTATGTCATACCTCAAGATGTTAGCTTCAACTTTCATGAAGACATCAAAGCCAAAATCGGACTCTAAATACACATGCAAGCTCAAACAAGATTCTGACTCCAAACAGTTCATGCGAAAACAATGGTGCAAGAGTAGAAAGTGGACTCCCAACTTGCCTCTACACCTCACGAACGGCAGCACACCGGCGACGGACAAGCTCCTCCTCTCTCGGCCACTCTCCCTCTCTTCCTCACTTGGCCGAATACTCTCTCTCTCTCTCTCTCTCTCTCCCTCTCTCTCTCTCTCTTTTTGGTTATATATATTTGCATGCCATCTTATTTTGCATGGGGGACAAGTGGCAAAAATGAGAGAACAAGTGGCAAGGTTGAAGACAAGTGTTGGAGGACATGCAAGGTGGGCTTGGGCCTTCTTTTTGGGCCTGTCTTGGGCCAGCAAATGGGCTGGTCGAATTCCCTCTTGTGGGCTTCCATTTGGGCCGGCCATTCGGCCCACTAAACTTAGACCAATGGGTCCAAGGCCCATTCCAAAAATTAACCCTTTTCCCCCCTTTTTTTTTTTGAAATTCTTTTATAAATATTCTTGAATTCCAAATTTTCACCTTGGCCAAAGTCTTGGGATATATTTTAATTATTGAAATTTAAATCATATGGCCAAGCATTAATCTATTAAATTTAAATTTCCACAATCACAAGCATAAATCATCTAATTAAAAGACTAATGGCTAAAACATAAGCCATGGAAATTCTACTACCTAATTAGGAACTTTAACACATCTCATGGCTTGGCTTTGAATTTTTGGGATGCCACAACTCTCCCCTCCTTAGAGAATTTCGTCCTCGAAATTAGACATTCCCTATGTCTCTTGAAATATGTGAGAGTACCTTTCTCTCATCTCATCTACACTCTCCCATGTGGCTTCCTCCACATTATGATATTGCCATAATATCTTAACCAATGGAATTCTCTTGGTCCTGAGAATTTGTTCCTTTCAATCCAATATCTGCACAGGCTCCTTAATATACCTCACTTTCCCATCTATTTTGATGGCTTCATGATTGAGTATGTCACCAGGGTCTAACTAATACTTCCTCAGCACATGCCTATACTTTTCTGAAAGCTACTGTTGTACACAAATTCTACCAGGTATAACTTTTCATCCCAACTTCCTTTAAAGTCAAGGATGCAGGCTCTTAATATTTCTTAATTTATCTCAACACCAGAACAATTTTAAAACAATAACCACATCTGAAATTCCCTTTGAACGCTTGAAAATCTTCCTTCATGAAATCAAACAATCCAAACTGAGGTTTTCAAAAGCACATCAATACTACAATAGCAGGCTTTGAAATCATATGTCATTTCCATGTCAAAACGTTTTTTTTTTTTTCAAATCACCAATGTGGAAAATCCTTTGAGTTCTTGAAAATTCCACCTCATGATATCAAATAATGCAAAACAGGGATTTTAAAGACACAACGGTATAACAATGATAGTATTTGAGAATAGGTAAATCTCATATTGTTAAACCAATTCACAAGTTCAAAGCATGATACCAATTCCATAAAATCCATGATCACGTTTAAATTTCAAATGTTTTTCGGAATCCACATGTAAAACCTCGAGTCGCACTTGCATCACGGCACGAAATAAAATACTTCATCAAAACCCTTGGTAAAATTTAAATCGGTACGTTGGTAAATTCCAATCTCAATCCCAACTCCAATGGGTTGGAAATTTTTTTTTTTTTTTATAAAAAGTTCAGAATTCTTCGAAATAGAAAACCTTTCTTAAAACATTTGGGCATGGTGTCACAGTACTCATAAATTTTGATGAAATTCAAGAGATTTTCTAAAACAGTTCACAATCAAAATCTGCTTTTCCATTGAAGTTCAAAACTTGGAATGTACAGGTGATAATTTTCTCCAAAAACCATAAGCATCTCTTGAAGTATTGAAATTCATAGTTCGGCGAGTCGATAATATTGGTCCCATCGTAAAGATTTTTGAAACTAAAAACTTTGAAATACCAAAATCCTAAGCCTTTCTTGAAATACTGAAATCAACGCATCGGCGAGTCATCAAACTCAATTCCGACCTTAAGATTTTCAAAGTAGTTTACATGCAAAATCTTAGAGCTTTGAAAACATCCAAACTCAAGTATTTCCAATCTAACACACCATTTAGCCGAATCATTCCTATACCTTAGTCACCATCAATTCAAGCCTAGAACCATCAAAATCAACACCACCAATAACTCATTTGGTTCAGTCCAATCAAAGACATTCACTATGCATTCACCGCAACATAGATTCAAGCCTAAAATATAGCATCATTCCTTCAATTCAAATATCTATAGTCCACCAAAACTCATTCAATTCAAAGATCAACAATCCACCAAAATAAACTTGTCTAGTTTCCACCGAATATATCTCAGATCTCATCCTAAAGAATCATCACTTAGACTAATCACTCATCAAATCCGCAATTTGAACTTCCACTATTTCACTTTGGAAAGACTTTAACCACAAATGATCATGTTCACTAATTCCACCAAACCTTTTCAAATTGAGATCATCACCTACAGTTAAAAGTTGACCATCATCAATTAAACCTATTATTCCGACATATAAACCACAAATAATTTCATGTCTCATATGACCACTCAATCTCATGACTCCCAAGATCAATCTATACATACTAAATACCTCCATGTAACGCATCAAGACTTCCACTGAAATCCTCAAATAGGAAGTCACTACTTAGCTCAAATGATCATAACTTAATCCTCAAATTCATTACTCACTCTCTATAATCCACTTCTTAAGCCTTGCTTGCAGCACTACGGTTAGATGCTACGCATGCTCTTTAGGTCCTTTAGGATATATCAGGATATCATCAAATGAAGACAATCACAATTTGATTCAAATAAGGCTTAAGTATCCTACTCATTAAATCCATGAATGCAGCTAAGGCTTTCATCAATCCAAATAGCATAACTAGGAACTCATAGTGTCCATAGCGAGTCCTAAATGCAATCTTAGAAATGTCTTCCTTCTTAATCCTTAATCGATATCCTGATCTCAAGTCAATTAAAAACCAAACTTCCTTGTAGTTGGTCGAATATGTCATCAATTACATAATTCAATTGCCTATTATCAAAGCACAACTGCATCAACCATCCTTCTTTCTCACAACAAGAGTTCTACAAGCTTAACCATGCTTCCGCTACGCCACTCTAATAGACTTATCCCAGAAACATTGCCCTCCTAGTTCAATTCATAGTTCGGTTCATTCCTACCCCCTTTGCCATTCTAGAAGCCTGCCAGGAGCCGCTCCTTGTTCAGGTCCTCTGACCTCGGCGTCCACTCCTCACTCTCATCAAATCGGGACGTTACAGGTACACCAGCTTTTGCCTGGTTCGAACCCAAACTACACATCTACTGAAAGGTCTCGTTTCAATAGGGATTAACTTACAGAGATATTATCCGCTTTGGCTTATCCCATTCTGCCATCCTCAAACTAGTCATTTTTAAACTTGCTATGGAAATGGCTGACTTACGACTAAGAGCATCTGCTACTCTATTTGCTTTCCCTAGATGATATCTTATCTCATTCCCCTAGGGTTATCTCACTCATCTCACATACCATCGTAGGTAACAACATATCTTTCAGCGATGTAGAAACACGAAGAGGCATATCTAGAGATTTGTTCCTACTCCTCACAATCATCTATATTTTTCGAACACAAATGAATGCATGTCACTCATATCAAATAACGGATATACCTTTTTATCCCTCTATCGAAATCATACCTGAGATAACACTTTTGGAAGCCCTTGCTTCCTCTTGAGTGACTGCATACACCCTTCCTTGTGGTGGTGGTCTCTGTGGGTTCCTTAGTAAATTTGGTCCACCAGTACTTTGTTGTACCTGTCGCACCGAGCTAACATTCGGTTGCAACCTTTTTTGTGGACAATCTTTCTTAAAGTGTCCTCTCTGCCCGCAGCCAAAACATTTCAATCGATCATTACAGGGTCCTGGTCCATGTTGTCCACCACATCTCTGACAAATATTACCCTGGTAGGGTACTCTTCCTAAAATCGGGTCACTTCTAACCTTTCTAGAATTCCCAAAATTATTCCTCTTCTCAAATTCCCAGGTCTGACCTTGGTCAGGATAAGGTCTCTTACCCCTTCGAACATCATTAAAGGTCATCTGTTTCTTAGATTCTGATTGCTCTCTCACTAATTCTTGCTCCACCAACTGTGCCCTCTCATAAATCTCATTATAATCCCTTATATTCAGAGGCACCAGTTGTCTTCTAATGTCAGTCCTTAATCCTTTCAGGAATCTCTTAGCCTTTTCCTCTCGATCCTCAACCAACCTAGGAGCATACCTAGACAATTCAGAAAATTTTGCCTCATACTGGTCTACTGTCAGCTCCCTTTGTTCTAACTGAACAAATTCAGTGATCTTCCTATCCTTGGCACAATCAGAGAAATGCTTTCTATTGAAAGCCCTAACAAACTCATCCCAGTTCATATCAGTACCTGGTGGAAAGATCGTATCCCTCGAAGCTCTCCACCAAAACTTTGCATTTCCCTCCAGCTGGTACTCTACCAAAACTATTTTCTCAGCATCACTGCAGTCCAACAACCGAAAAATTCGTTCCATTCCATCAATCCATTGTTCTGCCTCCTCAGGACTCCTCATTCCACTAAACTTAAGTGGTTTCAACTTCAGAAATTGTTCCACCAGTCCCTGAGGGCGACGTTCCATTCCGGGTTGTTGCTGCACTTGCTTTTCCATCAGATTTCCAATATTGGCCAATGCCTGCAGGATGTCTTCCATTCGGGGTTCAGCCCTTGCAGCAGAGGCTTCAGCCCTCGATGGATGAGCACTTCCAACTCGCACCATGACTTTCCTGCAATTTCCAAGCATTGCCTCAAGAATAATCTGAGACTCACTGCCTCCACTCGAAGCAATTATCACTACCACATAAGTAACATATACATGTTACTGGCACCTAAAGGCAATTCAAAACAAACTACTAAGGATCTACGAGTGAATTCCCATCACCCGTTATTCAATTATTACGTTTTACATCCTATGGTGTGTATTGTCATCATGTTCCTCAATTCCAAATGAGGCTCCTTATCACTCCACTTATAACCATTCGCTCTGATACCAAAACAGGCTGTAGCACCCCTCGACGGCCCCCGATCCGCTAGGGTCACCACAGTTCGCTTTTCCTTTTTCTTTCCCAAATAACGTGTCACTCTGATACCATTTTTTTTTTCAGTTGCAGCGGGTCCATACAACCATGGGGGTTTACATCTTTTACTAACGGTCCCTTGCGCAATTTACATAACGGAAGCATATCTAACAATCCCCTTCCCTACATTCAAAAATCGATGCACACCTACTAAACATCTTATATAAGTTAAAACCGAATACGTTTATTTACATAGAGCAGATGGACATCATTCATCGGTACATCAAAATGCCATAGTCTTTCTATACTTGGCTATATTTCAAAAGATGACCGACGTCGCTTCCAACAGTCGTCTACTTTAGAGTCCATCGATTAGTGTCGGCGTCCAAAGGTTCCCTCCTTTGCTATCCTCCTCCTCACGGTCACATCCAACCGTTCAAACCATCTACTAATCTGAAATGTTGGTCCCCACAAGGGGTGAGTACAACCACTCAGCAGGTAAAGGAAATCCAATAACAACTCAATGCATCATACAAATCATACATGCATTGCAGGCGTTACTTACCTTGAAGCCATGCGCATACTACCATGCATCATCATCACAAATTTCAACACATACATGTGTATCATCACTATATCATACATGTCGTCATCATCATGACATCATCACATTACACATGTCATCATCATGGCATCATCATCATCATCATCATTGTCATGCATATCATCATGCATATCATACCATGGGTGATCATCACATCACATCTCATCATCACTATCATGCATATCATCATGCATATCATACCATGGGTGATCATCATATCACATCACATCATCACTATCATGCATATCATCATGCATATCATACCATGGGTGATCATCATATCACATCACATAACATCATCATCATCATCATGCATATCATCATGCATATCATACCATGGGTGATCATCATCATCATCATTATCATGCATATCATCATGCATATCATACCATCATTAGCCATGCATCACCATGCATATCACATCATCATTAGCCATGCATCACCATGCATATCACATCATATCATCATTAGCCATGCATCACCATGCATATCACATCATCATTAGCCATGCATCACCATGCATATCACATCATCATTAGCCATGCATCACCATGCATATCACATCATATCATCATTAGCCATGCATCACCATGCATATCTCATCATCATTAGCCATGCATCACCATGCATATCACATCATCATTAGCCATGCATCACCATGCATATCACATCATATTATCATTAGCCATGCATCACCATGCATATCACATCATCATCAGCCATGCATCACCATGCATATCATCATCATCAACCCTTCGGGCAGAAACCTCCGACAGGGCTCATCATCCCACAATTTACACTCGCATCCCATGCGAGAAAACCTCCGGGCATGTATCCAAGATACAACCGGGCATCCGGCCCCCACATTCCGGGCATCTCGCATCCCAACTAGCATCACGAGGAACCTCCGGGCATGTATCCAAGATACAACCGGACTTCTGGCCTTTACCCTTCTAGCCAGGCATCCCGCACCCCAATCCTGGTGTCGCGAGGCATCTCTGGGCATGTATCCAAGATACAACCGGACTTCCGGCCCCCCACATTCCGGGCATCCTGAAACTCCCAGGGAATCTCTGGAATTACGCCACCAGGCCACCAGACAACATCCTCCGCCACAACCTCTTACTCACATACCACTTTCCACTTTTTATCATCCTTTTCATCTTATTATTTCATGGCATATGATTCACACGCTTGCATCATGATTCATAATCATACATGCATCAATGCCATATAACAATGCATCATAATTCATGATCATACATGCATCAATGTCATATAGCAATGCATCATAATTCATGATCATTCATACATCAGTGCCATATAACAACACATCATAATTCATGATCATACATGTATCAATGTCATATAGCAATGCATCATAATTCCATAGGACTCATGGCCAATAAAATAATCCACCCTTTTATTTTATTGTTATTTTATTATTATATTATTATATTATATTATTATATTATTATATTATTATATTATCATATTATTTATTTTCATAAATAAATATTATATTTTATATTTATGATTTTCCAAAAATCATAATCTTCAATCAATCATTAAACAAACAATTAGAATCAAATTTCACATAAAATCCATGGCTAATTTGCATTTTACATAATTTCCCAAATTTCCACAATATTCGGAAAATGGCCAGATTGCACAGTTTTCGAATTAATTCAATTAAAATACTCATATGACCTCCGAAAATTCCCAAATTTTACAGGGTGATAGCCAACACATTTTCGTGCATTTTTCATGTAGAACTCTAAGCCAAATTCTTTACGGATTAATTTATAAAACTCCATGAAGCTTCTGGAACCTCTACCGTTTCGTCCAGAACGTACATCACCGAAAAACTTAGGTTTGACCCATCAAATCTCTTTCGTTTCTCCTGAAATTCGAGTATGTTATATATCAATGTGTCCTTTACAAGTTTCATGAAGAGATCTAGGTTAAATAACCAAAGTATGACCCTCTTTTAAGTCCTTGAAGTCTCGGGTGTCTCGGTTCACTTCAACAGAACCATCCGTCTCAAAGATCTAGCTGGTTAACTAGGCTATACTCATTTTTTTCTCCTCAAATTTGAGTATGTTATAGTTTAGGATGTTATATACAACATTCATGAAGACAACAAAGTGAGATCTCCAACAGAAATCAACATGCAACCAAGAAATCAACAAAAGGTCAGTATGAAATTCGCAGATCTAAAGCCTCCGTGAAATAGAACTTTTGACCCCTCATATCACCATCGTTTTCCATGAAATTCGAGTATGTCATACCTCAAGATGTTAGCTTCAACTTTCATGAAGACATCAAAGCCAAAATCGGACTCTAAATACACATGCAAGCTCAAACAAGATTCTGACTCCAAACAGTTCATGCGAAAACAATGGTGCAAGAGTAGAAAGTGGACTCCCAACTTGCCTCTACACCTCACGAACGGCAGCACACCGGCGACGGACAAGCTCCTCCTCTCTCGGCCACTCTCCCTCTCTTCCTCACTTGGCCGAATACTCTCTCTCTCTCTCTCTCTCTCCCTCTCTCTCTCTCTTTTTGGTTATATATATTTGCATGCCATCTTATTTTGCATGGGGGACAAGTGGCAAAAATGAGAGAACAAGTGGCAAGGTTGAAGACAAGTGTTGGAGGACATGCAAGGTGGGCTTGGGCCTTCTTTTTGGGCCTGTCTTGGGCCAGCAAATGGGCTGGTCGAATTCCCTCTTGTGGGCTTCCATTTGGGCCGGCCATTCGGCCCACTAAACTTAGACCAATGGGTCCAAGGCCCATTCCAAAAATTAACCCTTTTCCCCCCCTTTTTTTTTTTTGAAATTCTTTTATAAATATTCTTGAATTCCAAATTTTCACCTTGGCCAAAGTCTTGGGATATATTTTAATTATTGAAATTTAAATCATATGGCCAAGCATTAATCTATTAAATTTAAATTTCCACAATCACAAGCATAAATCATCTAATTAAAAGACTAAGGGCTAAAACATAAGTCATGGAAATTCTACCACCTAATTAGGAACTTTAACACATCTCATGGCTTGGCTTTGAATTTTTGGGATGCCACACATATTGTATGCAATAATATGGATTACTAACTTTAAGTGGCTGGAAAGGGTGAAGTAAAATCTGATTTGAGTATGATTCAACAAGTTGGCAATCTATGCTATAACAATATAATGGAAATTGTAGGTCATGAATCATTGGTTTGAACTTGAACTTGATCTAAGTTTGACCTTTAAGTGTACTGTACGTGGAGATTTGGATATAGAATATTTATACATTCACATTATAATTAGCAGGTGAAGAGATATGTTCTCAATTTGAAAGGAAAGAGTTTATTGCTTGCTTTGATCTTAGCATATATCTCCTTATAATTCCTGTGACATCCCCTTTCTCCCTTTTTTTCTTTTTTGTCTTCTTCCTCTCTCTCTCTCTCTCTCTCTCTCTTCTTTCTCCTCTCCCCCATGTGAATTCTCTTCCCCCCTTCTACCATCCATCCCCCCTTTCCCCTTTCTTTCTCTCTCTCTCTCTCTCTTTCTTTTCCCCTCACGCCACCCCCTACAGCCCCCCTTCTTTTTTCTTTTCTTCTCTCTCTCCCTCTCTCTTCTTTTCCTTCCCCCCCCTCTCGGCCGAACCCTTCTTCTTCTTCTTCTTCTTCTTCTTCTTCTTCTTCTTCTTCTTCTTCCCTTGCTGCCGCTCAACTCCCCACCACCAGCACCACCGCACCTTCCCCTCACCATCATCACCACCACCTCTTGGCCGCCGAACCACCGCCACTCACCGCTCGTCCGATGAGTCGTTGCACCGCTGCTTGCTCGACACTACCGTTCGCCCGATGCCGCTGCTTGCTCGTCATCGCAAGCTGCCGCTCGTGTCCCTCATGCTGTTCATTATGCCGTCACTACCGTTCTCATCCTGGGCCGCCGTGAGCCATCGCTTGAACTGAGCCTCCCCCCCTTTTTTGGCCATGAGCTTCAAGAGCTACCGCTGCCGCCGTCGAGCCTCCGTTTGAGCCGCGAGCGTCGCGTTCTCAACGTTGTCACACCACCGTCACCGTGGGCTTGCCGTTGCCGAAAATCGGTGAGTTAACCTCCTAATCGTGGCTTAGGGCATTAATTGCGTTTAGGGGGTGGTTAGTTTAATATTAACGGCGATTAGTATTAGTTAATTTTAGTTTTAGTTTATTCTTAATTGCGATTAAGAATGGTTTAGATTAATTTTAATTGTGATTAGTTTAAGTAATTATGATTAGATTAATTATTCATGGTTAGATTAATTAATTGAGTTTAGTATAATTAATTGTAATTTATTTATTTTAATCGTCATTTATTTAATTAATCGTAATTATTTTAATTAATGTAGATTAATTTTTAATTAATTAAAGTTAGGCTAATTAATTGAGTTTAGTTTGATTAATTATAATTAGCCTAATTAATCATAATTAGCTTAATTAATCACAATTAGCTTAATTAATCACGATTAGCCGTTAAGTCGAATTTTATGCTTGTTCTACTGGATGAATTTACACTTGATTATGATCATTTGAGCATATAATGCCATGATGTCTGATTGCTCATATAATGTATTTTAAATGCTATTTTTCAAAGATGGTTTATTGGTGAGAAAATAGCAAACTTTGAGGTGTCGTGTTATTTGATGTGATAAAAGGGGCAATGATGTTTTAAATGAAAGTGTGCAAAGATTCATGGGTTGATTTTAAATACGTTACCACATGCGGTTATTTTACCGGAACTTTAAATGTAAAGATTTTCCAAGGTTTGTTATTTAAGCACGAACTCTTTTACACTGGGCTAATTGATGGAAGATAAAAATTGGCTTGAGTGTTGGTGTGCTTGTGTGGTCATATTATTGAACCCATCACTCAACAGGAGTTTGGGGACGATGCCTGATGTTTATCGAATGCTCTTCGAGAGTCCAGATGCCGAGTCGCGGTTGAGGCCGAACCGATGCTCCTTTATGGAATGCCATCTAGGCAGGGGTTTTAGATGTTACCGTGCCCGATTGGGGGGGGGGGGGACAATGCCCGGTCATGTCGAATGACCGCCAACTCGTGTGTTGGCCGTGACCTGAGGGGTTGTAATAATCGGAACACATGTGAATGATTATGATATATTGTGCTTGATTATGGGGTAAAACTGTTAGGCATGGTATGGGACGTGCCAAAATAGGTTTTACCTTATAATCAAGACCTATGTGGATGCTTGGTGCATGAGAGTTATGTGTTATGATTATTGTTTATGCTTATTACATTGATAAAGGCATATGTAACGATTATATGCCATTGCTTGATTAGGCTGCCTTCATATGAATTTGTGTCCTAATTGAGGTTTAGGAAGTTGACTCACTGAGATTTTATCTCACTCCGTTATTGTTAACCATTTTCAGAGTCGTAGCCTGGAGATCTGCTAAGTGCGGATGTGGTGGGCGCGAGATGTGACACTTTTTGGTTAGCCTTGCCATTAGTGAAGTTAGAGTTAACCCTAACTTTTCTGACCCCTTTTTGCTCATAGGTTAGTGTAGGAGTTGTATTTTATTGTAGGCGTGTAAATGTTAAACTCCTTGGGTTAACAAGTGAATAATATAAATGTACGGCTTTTGGAAATCATTTGTTGTGTTTTACTATCCCTGCTTTGTTGATTGACTGAGTGTTTATTTAAGTTGCTTCCGCATGTGTTTAATCGAAAGATAAAAAGAATGGGTCGGTGACGCGTCCTAGGACGTTGCATTTTTAATCAACCGCCGAGGGATGTTTGCACGCTTGGGGTTCGGGGCGCGACAATTCCGAGGGTCAATTTTTGTACCAAAGAATCATATTAAACTCTTTTACCTACTGATATTACTATTGGAGCGTAGGGGAAGTTACATTTATTTATATTACCAAATTCCACTCATTGAACCCTATGTTGTAAGTGAAACTCTTCTTTTCTGTGTTACGTTTATGGTCAAGGAGCTAAGGATGAGAATGAAAACTCAAACATTTGAAGAAAATGAGCAGAAAACTAATTGGTGGTTGCTCGGATGACAGTGAATCGAACCTACATGGATCTAATCTATGATGCTTAACCATGTTATGAGAGCCTCTGTTCGCAATCATTTGTTTAGTACTTAGTTATGAGAATTGATTATTTTATATTATTATTTTTATCTTTAGATCACAATTTTTGATATACCACCTCTTTTTTGGCAGCATAATGATGAGGATGTTAAGTCCTAGTATTGAAATTGGTTTTACGAAGTTGCATGCCAGATAGATTCGGAGTAGGTGTTTGATTGTCTTACGCATTATACTTGCATTTTTCCACTTCAAATCAGTGTTGTATTCTACTTTCGTCCCTAGTATTGCTTCTTTTTTGATAGTGTGTTGGTAGCTCATTGAATCCAAGGTTTCTCTTGAACTTTTTCGATTGTGACTTTCAGTAGTAGTGGCACCCTTTTGTCACAATGATCTTACTTGCAAAAGGAATTACAACTGTGAGTTAATATAGTGTTTTTGCCCATGTGGGTGATGGTTATGCTGATTAGCACAAAATCATATGTGAGATGTTGATGTGGGTACTTGAAACTATATGATTAGATAACAAGTGTTGGGTAATTGGAATAACTTAAAATCCTCAAAAAAGTGTAACTTTCTTTTTATAGATTATATAGTTCACCTGTAGGGCACCAAGGGGGTGCAATCCATATACAAAAGGAACCGAAAAAACTAAAGCTATATAGAAAACAACTCCCAAAACTAAAAGAGAGCTCAAATACTAGATAAATCATTGACTAATCAACCTAGGCATTTAAATCCCTATGCAAGTTCACACTATACCAAAAGTGTGACTTTAAGCCAAATTTCAATAAAATAGAATGGAAGATTTCTCTCCATCGGAAGCACTCTTGTTTTGCTCCTTCCAAATTAGCCAAAAGACACGGGAATTGAGTTAATCCTAATTGTTGTGTTGTAAATGAATGCCCTACCATGCCTAAAGTTCTTGCTCAATATAACCTCAAATAACACAAGATAACACGATGCATGTATAGGAAACTGTCCAACCATTCTTGTCCGAGAACACATGGAGGAGGAGATGCTACATGCACTCTGCCTCCTTTTGCTGAGGAAACTCCTATTAACCAGTATTTGCCTCATTTCTAAAGTAAGGATTTGTTCCCAAGTTGCTTCCCAAGCAAAAAGAGAAACTCTAATCGGAATCCTCACTTTCCAAATTGATTTCTAATGAAAATCTGTTCTATCATAAATCCCCCTATTGAGCTGCTTGTAGTAAGACTTTACAGAAAAAGATTCCATCTCTTCCCTTGTTCCACGCAAAAGCATCCTTAAAAGCAACAAAAATCTTTGAATTATGCAAGACATAAAAGAAGGCTGGCAAAAGCTTTGAACTCCTAATCTTGGGCCTGGCTCACAAACTCAATGTCCCAAATGATTATTTTGTTGTTTAAATGATAACAATCTACTACCAGAGCTTCCTTGTTCCTTGACATTTCACCCAAATGCGTACACATACAACGCCAATATGTGAGAATCAAATTCCATTACTTGGGAGAGTAAGTTTTGTAGTAAATGCACACCAAATTGGAATGAGATTCTTACAATTGAGAATCTCAGGAAAGGGAATTTGAATTTTCATAGAATGGAGTTGTGTGTAAAAGCATTTAAAGGAAAATGTTGATCATCTCTTTCTTCTTTCTAACTTCACTCCCAAGCTTTTACATCAAACCTTCGGCTTGTCTAAGGTGGTTTGGTTCTTGCCAAAACATGCCATCCAGTTTTTTAGTTGTTGGAATGCCTAATTAGGAAGATCAATTTCTAAGAAGTTTTGAAGTGCCACACCTTTATCTCATGTGGTGCCTTAGGAAAGAAAGCAATAAAATGTGGGGTATGGAATCTTTGGTTGCTTCTGTGCTGTACTTTTTAACCGGCTTTGAGCATCATGCTCTGATTTTGTATACTCTTCCAATGCTTCATTTTTGTTTGTTTGTGTGTTGTTTTGTTCTCTTATATATCGATGTACTGGAACTTTTTCTTTCAACAAAATCCTTTAGTATCTAGAGAAATATATTGCCAGTTTATTCCCCTGTCAGATCTCGCTTCATTTATGTGGGCATTTTTGTGTGTTGTGAACATGTGCTTCGATGTGCACATGTGTGTGATCATGTGCTTACACAGGTGTGCACACATGTACATGCACACTATAGGGCTCTTGTTAATTAGATCAAATTCTGTGCTTCGACGTGCACATGTGTGTGATCATGTGCTTACACAGGTGTGCACACATGTACATGCACACTATAGGGCTATTGTTAATTAGATCAGATTCCGTGCTTCTCCTGGGTACAGTGACTCATGTACACGCCACATATTTTTCTTGATTACTACTATAGTGAGAAATGATGTTTCTAGTTACATTCTTTAAGGTTATAGACCCTTGTTTTTTTTTATTAGTAAGTCTATTAAAAAGCACCAAGGGGATGCCTCCTATTTGCTAATTTTACCAGCTATAAGCTCATATTTACCTTAAAAATTTTAAAAAAAGGACTTGGTTTCCAAAGAACTGCCACCACAATGTGAAAAAATTAAGGTGGTAAGCCAAATATCTTTTACCACACCTATTGAATGTGGCACCCCCAAACGACTAAGGTCGCCACAGATACCTATCGCTCTACCTAATGAATACCAGTTACATATCTTTGTTTCGGGGTTAAAGAAGAACCGTAGTTCATAGGCATTTTTTTTTATAAAAAGAATCTAGCGCAGCGCATAGCAAATATAAGGACAAGTCACACCATCCCTCTACTCCCATATCGATGATACAATGCACACCAACTATGCATCATAAGAAAAGATAATGCCGATTCACTCTTATTTATATTTTCATGATGGACATCTCGGGTCGATACAACCAAAAAGAGCCAAGATTTTAACTATACTAAGCTTTTACCCCAAAAGGACTCGATTCTACATCGAACATGTACCATCCTCCATCAATGAGCGTCGGCTATCTCCAAAAAGTGTCAGCTTCCACTCCTCACGCGGGCCATCACACCCACCCTGGTGCATCGGGCGGTGGTGGCGGCAACATCCCCCGCGTCACTCCGTCACGGCGGACATGGACAAACAAGAACTCCTGGATGATTGGGCCCTCAATCAGGCCCACGTCATACATCACCAGCACACGAACCCGTATGAACGTCAAATCGGGGATGGTAACACAATCAAGCTCTATACACTCGACCTCCATATCAGATGGAAGGCCGTAAAAGGTACCCCGAGTGACCGGAGGGAGAGACATCTTTCTAATCTGAAATGTTGGTCCCCAAAGGGGGTGAGTACAACCACTCAACAGGTAAAAGATCCATTAAACTACTCAATGCATCAAACAGAACAATCAAGGCATCATAAACAAAGCACATATCATTCATGCATCCAAGCATAACTTACCTTGCAGTCATGCATATGTCATCATGTCATATGTGCATATACCATCATGCACTCATCATCAAGCATTCATGCATATCCATGCCTTATGTGCACATACCACCTTGCACTCATCATCAAGCATTCATGCATATCCATGCCTTATGTGCACATACCACCATGCACTTATATATATATATATATATATTATATCATACAACCATGCATACATGTCACCATATCATGTGCATGATTCAATTTCAGCCTTTTATCTTTCAATTGGGTCACCACATTTTTCTTTCTCGGGACCAGTAATTGCTCGTACCCAACCTGGAATCGCGAGGAACCTCCGGCACACACCTCCGAGCATTCGACACACACCTCCAGGCATCTCGAAACTCCCGAGGACATTCGGCACACACCTCTGGGCATCCGGCACTCACCTCCGGGCATCTTGACACTCCCGGGGCATCGTCGGCCCACACCTCCAATAGTATCCTCATTTATCATAATTCATATTCACAATTGTGTATCAATATCAACATGGCACATGATGTGATGGCAACAAGGTCAATTTCAGCTTTTGATTTTATATGTAATGCCAAATATCATCACATGTAAAGCAAGATTCAATCACTTAAAAACAATATAATTCATGGGGCAAACTCATGGATTATTGCTATTATTTTAAAAACGGAATGCGTTCTTTTAATTTACACTTCTAAATATTTAGTGATTGGCCCTAATAATTTCTAAGAATTTAATACATCATCAACAAGCTTTAGAGGCATTTATCTCATGAAGAACACAACACCACCATAATTTCATACAAAACAGAATAGTCCATGCACTACAGCTTTTGAAATTCGCACAATCCAGCTTGCACAATTTTAGAAAAAAATTTAATTAAATACCCAAATGACCTTCAAAAATTATGAAATTCGAACATGTGATAGTAAAGACATAAATGCATATATTTCATGAGAACACTACACCAAAAGATCCCCATATAATTCGGTATAGACCATGCATCAGCGCACTACTATTCTAACAGTTCAACTTGCACAGTTTTTGAAACATTTTTGGTTAAATAGGCAAATGAACTTCAAAAATTACGAAATTTTAATATGTTTTAGGGAAGACATGAAGAGAGATATTTCATGCATAACACGTTTCCAAAATAACCTCATACAAATGATATAATCCACGCATTGCAACTTACAAAGTCCAAACACATCAGATTGCACAGTTTTAGATACATTTCCGATTAAATACCCAAATGACCTTAAAAAGTCATATTCCGATTAAATACATTTTCGATTACATTTCCGATTAGATACATTTCGACTATGTGATAGCCAAGACCATAAGGTAGATACTTCATGAAGACATCAAAGTCATATTCGTCTTAGGTAATTAAATATGGACGGTTAAAACCCCTGTTCCTAGTACCGAAATTTCCAGATCCAGTCTTTCCAAAGAATAACGATTTCACCCACTTATACTTGTTTGTTTTATTCCAAATTTGAGTATGTTATACGCCAAGGAGTTCTTTACAACTTTAATTTATAGGTCAAAGCCAAAATTCAATTAGAACATCGCATGCAAGTCACTAAAACATCCAAGGTCGACCTGTTTTTCTCAAGAACAGTACACTAGACTAGAGCACCACTCTTATAACTTCAATTTTTCACATTCTATACATTTGAAATTGTTACCATTCAATCACACACACACACTAAGCACAGCATGCAAGAGTAGATCAAGGGATCCCACTTGCCTCCAAACCGAGCAAACGGCGAGCACAACGGTGAGACATGGCGGCGACAGACGGCGGTGAGCAAGGCGGACGATCAACGGATGGCCCTCCTCCTTCCTCTCTTCCTTTCTTCCTTTCCTCTCCTTCCTCTCTTTCTCTCCTCTCTCTCTACCATGCGACACACCTCTCTCTCTCTCTCGGTTCCTTTAGCTCCATCCAGTCACTTTTTCCCCTAATTTCTTCCCTTCCATCATTAGCCATCATTAGATTATGCATGGCTTGCTACACTTGGCAACTAGGAAGGAACACATGGCATTTTTCATGCAAGATGGCCCTTCAATTTGGCTTGGCTTGGGCCAGCTTGGTCGACGGCAGCCCTTCCTCTCCCTTGGGCTTCACGGGTTGGGCTCATATGGCCGAATGGTGGGCAATCATGGGCTGGGTTTTTGGGCCAGCTTGGCCTAAGAATTTTGGCCCACTTCCCCTTTAATTATCTACTAATTTCCTCCACTTAAATAAATTCCCAACTTACAAAAATAATATGGCCATAAAACTTGTAGTCATAGGTCAATAGATTTCAATTTATAACACACATGGCCAGTGGTAGAATTTTCTTTTCTATCAAGTAATCATCCATTAAAAGCTTGGCCATAAATCTCATTGCAAATTATGGATCAAATGGCTACAATATAACTTGATGGTACTTCCATCATCTTTCCATAGGTTGAAATATATCTAGAGGTTGCCATGAATTTTGGGATGCCACAATTCTCCCCTCCTTAGAGAATTTCGTCCTCGAAATTAGACATCACTTATATCTCTTGAAACAAATAAGGATACTTTTCCTTCATTGATTCCTCACTCTCCCATGTGGCTTCTTCCACATCATGATGTTGCCACGATATCTTTACTAATGGGATTTTTTTGGTCCTAAGAACTTGCTCCTTTCGATTTAGTACTTGCACAAGCTGTTCGATGTACCTCACTTTCTCATCTACTTTGATGGCTTCATGATTGAGTATGTGACCAGGATCCGGCTGGTACTTTTTTAGCATCGACACATGAAATACATCATGTAAATTTCCCAATTTAGGAGGTAGCACCAAACAATAAGCTACATCTCCTATTCTTTCAAGTATCTCAAAAGGTCCAACAAATCTAGGGCTTAACTTACCCTTCATTCCAAATCGAGATATTCCTTTCATTGGAGATACTTTCAGGAATACATGATCTCCCACATTAAACTCTAAAGGCCTTCTACGCCTATCTGCATAGTCTTTCTGTCTACTCTGAGCTATTTTAAGTCTTTTCCTGATAATTTCGACAGCTTCAGTGGTAACTTGTATCAATTCAGGTCCTATCAATTTCTTTTCACCTACTTCATTCCAACAAACAGGAGTCCTACATCTCCCTCCCTATAATGCTTCATAGGGAGCCATGCCTATACTTTTCTGAAAACTATTATTATAAGCAAACTCCACCAAATGCAATATTTCATCCCAATTCCCTTTTGTGGCATCCCAAAATTCATAATGACCTCTAGTTACATTAAAGTCTATGAATAGGTGATGGAAGTACCATCAAGTTATTTTATGGCCATTTAATCCATAATTTGTAATAAGATTTATGGCCAAGCTTTTAAGGGATAATTATGTGATAAGAAAGAAAATCCTATCATTGGCCATGTGTTTTATAAATTGGGATTTATGAAATTATGATTTCAAGATTTTGGCCATGTGGAATTTAGTAATTAAATTCTTAAAAGAAAGAATTAAAGATGAATAATTGAAAGGTGAAATTAGGATTTAAATTAGGTTTGGGCCTTAAGCCCAAAAGGTGGACTTTAATGGGCCAAGTTGGCCGGCCCAATAGTGGCCCAAGAAGAGGAGTAGTCGCCGGCCCAAGGAGGGGAGGCCCAAGCCCAACTCCAAGGCCCATGATGCATGCAATAGGACAAGTGGCATGGAGGAGGTGAAGCATGGTGGACACTTGTCTTTCTCCACAATTACACTTGTCCCTCATGCAAACCCAGAGTGCATGCAATATAAAAGGGAAGAAGAGGAAAGAGAATGGCTGGTTAGCCATTCGGCCAAGTGAGGGAGAGAGGGAGAGAATCGTGAGAGAGAGAGAGGAAGCCGAGAGGGAGAGAAAGGAGCCCGTTCGTCACCGTGTGCCATCCGCTCGTGCTGTTCGTGAGGTCTAGAGGCAAGTTGGGAATCCACTTTCTACTCTTGCACCAATGTTTTCGCATGAACTGTTTGGAGTCAGAAACTTGTTTGAGCTTGAATGTGTGTTTAGAGTCCGATTTTGGCTTCGATTTCTTCATGAAAGTTTTAGTAACATCTTGAAATATAACATACTGAAATTTTGTGGAAAATGATGGAGATTTGAGGTGTCAAACCCTTATCCTACGGAGATGCTAGATCTGGAATATTTTCGTATGAACTGTTTGAGTCAGAATGTTGTGAGAGCATGCATGCATGTTTAGAGTTCGATTTTGGCTGTGATATCTTCATTAGAGTTGTATCTAACATCTTGAGCTACAACATACTGAAATTTCGTGGAAAATGATGGATATTTGAGGGGTTAAACTCTCATTATACGGAGACCCCAGATCTGGAAAGATTTTACTGACCTTTGGTTGGATTTGTGGTTGCATGTTGGTTTGTGTTGAGAATCTCACATCGGTTTCTTCATGAAAGTTGTAGGGAACATCTTAAACTATAACATACTCAAATTTAAAGTGAAAAGAACAAGTATAGCCTAGTAAATCGGCTAGATCTTGGGGACAATGATTCTGGTGATGTGTTCCGAGACACCCGAGACTTCATGGACTTAAATGGTGACCATACTTTGGTTATTTGACCTATATCTCTCCATGAAACTTGTAAAGGACATCTTGAAACATAACATATCAAAATTTCAGAGAAAACGAAAGAGAATGGGTAGGTTAAATCTCAATATTTCGGAGATGTGTATTCTGGACGATGCGGTAAGGGTTCCAGAAGCTTCGTGAGGTTGAATAAAATAATCTATAAGGAATCTGACTTGGAGTTCTTCATGAAAGTTGTACGAAAATTTCTTGGATATAACCCAGTAAAATTTCATAATTTTTGGAGGCCATATGGATATTTTAATTGAATTTATTCGGAAACTGTGCATTCTGGTTTAATCCGAGAATTATAGGATGTTTTGGGAAAATTGTGAGATTTAGTAAAGAATTCAATTTGGCCATGAATTTTGCAAGTAATTATCATCCTATGGGTTTTTTTAAAAATTGCTTGGATTTTGAAAATTTTGGGGAATTTATTGATATTAAATAATAAATAAATAAATAAATAAAATAATACAATAATAATAAAATAAAATAGATTTTTATTTGGCCATGGATTCAATTTTATTTGTGTGGCATATATGTGATAAAGTCTTGGTACATGTAATGAATTGAGATGCATGTGTGATAAAGTTTTGGTATGTGTATGACATTTAAATTGAGATGCAAATGTGAATTCCATGTCAAGTGTGATTTGTTTGATACCATGCCAATTGCCATGTTAATTTGAGATTAAAATATTGGCAAATGTGGATGATGGGAAATGAGGAAATGGTTGTGGTGGATGATGATGCTCGGTGGCCTAGTGGCGTAATTCCGGAGATTCCCCGGGAGTGTCGGGATGCCCGGTGGTATACGGTACGTAATTCCAGGGGAGGCCTAGTGGTATGTCGATACATAATTCCGGAAGCCCTGTCGAAGGTCTTTGCCCGAAGGGAATGCCTCGCGATGCCAGGATTTGGGTGCGAGATGCCCGGCTAGAAGGGTAAAGGCTGGATGTCCGGTTGTATCTTGGATACATGCCCGGAGGTTCCTCGTGATGCTAGTTGGGATGCGAGATGCCCGGAATGTGGGGGGCCGGATGTCCGGTTGTATCTTGGATACATGCCCAGAGGTTTTTCTCGCATGGGATGCGAGTGTAAAATATGGGATGAAATTGATGAATCGAGGAAGGGTGATGTGGTGATCAAATTTAAAGATAAAGATGAAAATTAACTCATGGCATGATATGGTATGATATGCATGATGATGGTGATGATATGTGATGTGATATGATGATCACCCATGGTATGATATGCATGATGATATGTGATGTGATATGATGATCACTCATGGCATGATATGCATGATGATATGCATGATGATGATGATAATATGTGATGTGATGATGTCATGATAAGGATGACATGTATGATATAATGATGCCATGATGATGATTATGATGATGACATATGATGATATGATATGCATGATGATAAGGCATGATGATGCATGATAGTATTACGCATGGCTGTAAGGTAAGTTACGCCTGCAATGCATGTATGATTTGTATGATGCATCGAGTTGTTATTGGATTCCTTTACCTGCTGAGTGGTTGTACTCACCCCTTTTGGGGACTAACATTTCAGATTAGTAGATGGATTGAGCGGTTGGATATGACCATAAGAAGGAGGATAGCAAAGGAGGGAACTTTTGGGCGCCGACACTAATTGATGGACTCTAAAGTAGACGACTATTGGAAGCGACGTCGGTCATCTTTTGAAATATAGCCAAGTATAGAAAGACTATGGCAATTTGATGTATCGACTAATGACGTCCATCAAGTTATGTAAATAAAAGTGTACGGCTTTGACTTATATAAAATGTTTAGTTAGTATGCATCATTTTCTGAATATAGGGAAGGGAGTTGTTGGATGTGCTTCCGCATATAAATTGCGCAAGGGACCGATCGAAAAAAAAAAGAAAAAAAAAGAAAATGTAAACCCCCAAGTTATATGGACCCGCTGCAATTGAAATGGTATCAAAGTAACATGTTAATAGGGAAAGTGAAAGGTAGAGCGAACTGTGGCGACCCTAACGGATCGGGGGCCGTCAAGGGGTGCCACATCCCTTGTTGGTATTAGACCTATGGTTTATTTGGAGTGATAAGGTGCCTCAGATGGAAATGAGGATAGAATGATGCACACCATAGGATGTAAAATGAAATAATTGAATAACGGGTGATGAGAATTCACTCGTAAATCCCTAGTAGTTTGTTTTGAGTTGCCTTTAGGCACCAGTAACATGTATATGTTACTTATGTAGTAGTAGTAGTTGCTCTGGATAGAGACAGTGAGTCTCGGATTATTCCTGAGGCAATGCTTGGTAAATTGCAGGAAAGTCATGGTGCGAGCTGGAAGTGCTCATCCATCGAGGGTTGAAGCCTCTGCTGCAAGGGCTGAACCCCGAATGGAAGATATCCTGCAAGCATTGGCCAATATTGGAAATCTGATGGAAAAGCAAGTGCAGCAACAACCCGAAGTGGAACGTCGCCCTCAGGGACTGGTGGAACAATTTTTGAAGTTGAAACCACTTAAGTTTAGTGGAAGGGGAAGTCCTGAGGAGGCGGAACATTGGATTGATGGAATGGAATGAATTTTCCGGTTGTTGGACTGCAATGATGCTGAGAAAATAGTTTTGGCAGAGTACCAACTGGAGGGAAATGCAAAGTTTTGGTGGAGAGCTTCGAAGGACATAATCGTTCCACCAGGTACTGATGTGAACTGGGAAGAGTTTGTGAGAGCTTTTAATAGGAAGCATTTCTTTGATTGTGCCAAGGATAGGAAGATCGCTGAATTTGTTCAGTTGGAATAAAGGGAGACAGTAGACCAGTATGAGGTAAAAATTTTTGAATTGTCTAGGTATGCTCTTAGGTTGGTTGAGGATCGAGAGGAAAAGGCTAAGAGATTCCTGAAAAGGTTAAGGATTGATATTAGAAAACAACTAGTGCCTCTAAATATAAGGGATTATAATGAGATTTATGAGAGGGCACAGTTGGTGGGGCAAGAATTAGTGAGAGAGCAATCAGAATCTAAGAAACAGATGACCTTTAGTGATGTTCGAAGGGGTAAGAGACCTTATCCTGATCAAGGTCAGACCTGTGAATCTAAGAAGAGGAATAATTTTGGGAATTCTAGAAAGGTCAGAAGTGGCCTGATTTTAGGAAGAGTACCCTACCAGGGTAATATTTGTCAGAGATGTGGTGGACAACATGGACCAGGACCCTGTAATGATCAATTGAAATGTTTTGGTTGTGGGCAGAGAGGCCACTTTAAGAAAGATTGTCCACAAGGAAGGTCGCAGCCGAATGTCAATTTGGTGCGACAAGTACAACAAAGTACTGGTGGACCAAATTTACTTAGGAACCCACAGAGGCCACCACCACAAGGAAAGGTGTATGCAGTCACTCAAGAGGAAGCGGGGGCTTCCAAAAGTGTTATCTCAGGTATGATTTCGATAGAGGGATAAAAAGGCATATGCGTTATTTGATATGAGTGACACGCATTCATTTGTGTCCGAAAAATATAGATGATTGTGAGGAGTAGGAACAAATCTCTAGATATGCCTCTTTGTGTTTCTACATCGCTGAAAGATATGTTGTTATCTACGATGGCATGTGAGATGAGTGAGATAACCCTAGGGGAATGAGATAAGATATCATCTAGGGAAAGCGAATAGAGTAGCAGATGCTCTTAGTCGTAAGTCAGCTATGGAAATGGCTAGTTTGAGGATGGCAGAATGGGATAAGCCAAAGTGGATAATATCTCTATAAGTTAATCCCTATTGAAACGAGACCCTTCAGTAGATGTGTAGTTTGGGTTCGAACCAGGCAAAAGCTAGTGTACCTGTAACGTCTCGGTTTGATGAGAGCGAGGAGTGGACGCCGAGGTCAGAGAACCTAAACAAGGAGCGGCTCCTGGCAGGCTTCTAGAATGGCAAAGGGGGCAGGAATGAATCGAACTATGAATTGAATTAGGAGGGCAATGTTTCTGGGATAAGTCTATTAGAGTGGCGTAGCGGAAGCATGGTTAAGCTTGTAGAACTCTTGTTTGTGAAAAAGAAGAACAGGTAGATGCGTTTGTGCATTAATTATAGGCAATTGAATCGTGCGATTGTTAAGCGTAAGTGCCCATTTCCTAGAATTGATGACTTATTTGACCAACTGCAAGGAAGTTCGGTCTTTTCTAAAAAGTTGATTTGAGATCAAGATATCAGTTAAGGATTAAGAAAGAAGACATTCCTAAGACCGTTTTTAGGACTCGCGATGGACACTATGAGTTCCTAGTTATGTTATTTGGATAGACGAATGCCTTAGCTGCATTCATGGATTTAATGAATAGGATACTTAAGCCTTATTTGAATCAAATTGTGATTGTCTTCATTTGATGATATCCTGATATATCCTAAAGGACCTAAAGAGCATGCGTAGCATCTAACCGTAGTGCTGCAAGCAAGGCTTAAGAAGTGGATTATAGAGAGTGAGTTATGAATTTGAGGATTAAGTTATGATCATTTGAGCTAAGTAGTGACTTCCTATTTGAGGATTTCATTGGAAGTCTTGATGCGTTACATGGAGGTATTTAGTATGTATAGATTGATCTTGGAAGTCATGAGTTTGAGTGGTCATATGAGACATAAAATTATTTGTGGTTTATATGTCAGAATAATAGGTTTAATTGATGATGGTCAACTTTTAAATTTAGGTGATGATCTCAATTTGAAAAAGGTTTGGTGGAATTAGTGAATATGATCATTTGGGGTTATGAAATAGCTAGTACGAGTACCTAGAGGGGGGGTGAATAGGTATACTAAAATTTCTCGAAGCTTGCACGATATCAATTAGAGTATTTGCAACAGTTAAAAATTCAATCGCAAGACTAAGTAAGGGAAAGAGAGAATTGAACACTCGGATTATAGTGGTTCGGCTTGATTCAAGCCTACGTCCACTCTTCTGCACTGACAGCCAATTGGCTGGATTCCACTATGATCAAAGAGTTGTTACAGTGTTGATCTTCCTTGATTTCTAGGTGTAGATGTTCTACCACACTCACTCAAGGCGTCACCAAGTATAAACACTCTCTGTTTACAAATTCGCTCAGTCTACTAACAATCAAGGATCTTCAGACTCTGGAATTTTTCTATCGATCACACACTTAAAACAAATAGAACGTCTTCCTTTTATACTCCTTTATGCCATCATAGCCGTTGGCACTTACCAAAGGAATTCCTCCAATCTACCCGTTGGACGGAATCAATCAAGAAGATCATCCGAGCTATTTAAGGAATCTGATGATAGCCCATCAATCCTGTTCGCCCATACAATCAGGATCTCGGTTTCCAAGAATAGAATAATCCAAAATTATTCCGTTGACCATCGGATCTTCATTCGACCTTAGATAAGAATTAAAGAATCCGAAGTGATTATCCAACCAAAGAATCTATTCCAGAGGATAGGATCGAAACCTCAACCATAAACCTTGGTTTTGGATTTCCTTCAACACTGGATTAGAAAGACTGTCGGTGAGAATAAAGTCTTGAGTCTTGAGACTTAAGTCTTGAGTCTTGAGTCTTGAGACTTAAGTCTTGAGTCTTTGAGTCTTGAGACTTAAGTCTTGAGTCTTTGAGTCTTGAGAGAACAAAGTCTTCAGACTTTAAACTGACGGTCTCCGAACATGCAGACTTTAGACTGAAAGAAACGTTTTGTCAGCTTCAAAATATTCTGGAAAGATTTCTCCAACAATCTCCCCCTTTTTGATGGTGACAAAACTTTCTTGAAGATTTGAACATCTTTGACCTGCAAAACATTTCTCAAGCAATATGGCTAACTCATAAAGATTAATAAAACAACCAGACTCTGCATCCACAGAAAATTGGTTAGTCTTTCATGAGAAATACCATATAACAACACTTGAATAAATGCAACTAGTCAAGTTCATAATCCACAGCTAATTCAGTCAAATTCATACCCAAGTTCAAAATCTCAAGTCATACTCAAAACATAACCATATAAGGTCAAAGTAAAAATGAATGAAAGTTCAAATTGGTTCTCCCCCTTTTTGTCAGCATTGAAAAGGGTGAGAAAAGAGTCATTTCTGCTTGGGAATGCACACGATCTGGAAATCCCCAATAGACTGGACTATTCCTTCAAGCTTCTTCAGGTCTTCTCGCAGATGAGCTACCTCTTCACTCTTGGCATTTGCTTGGAGTTGCATAGCGAGGTCTTTGAATTTATCTTCCAGAGAGACTGAAGATTCTTGTCCAGCATGCTTCAAGGCTTGGATTTCACAGTCCAGAACATATATCTGGTTGCGCATTTCCAGAAGAATATTCATGATACTACGAAAATCTGCATAATCATCCGTCTGTGTACTGGCATTAACTTTCTCAGATGGTGTGTATGCAGACGATGGCTCTTCTTTTTGGTCTGGCAGATTTGGAATCGAAGTATCACCTTCTTCAGGCAATTGAGAGTCCTGAACTTCTTCTGGTTCTTCTGGAGATTGTCTTAGATCTTCAGTAGCATGAGGTGTAGACCTCTCTTGCTCGCTAACTCCCCCTGTCTCTAGGACATCGAAATGAGAAGAGTGAAGATCATGCTCTTGATTTCCCTTCTCTCCAGATTTATCAGCAGACTGATCTTTTTCTTTTTCTCCTTCTTCCTCAACTTCTTTCTCCTTCTCTCTCTGTGCTTCTTCTTCTCTGCTCTGCTGAGGTTCTGTCTGATAAGACACTGAACGTCTTTTTCTTGTCAGTGCTGGTATAGTGGGATCTTCATCATCTTCATCCTCATCTTCTTCTTCCAGGATAAGATTTCTTTTCCTCTTTTTCGATGAAGCACCAATGGCCTCCTTTCCTTTCCTTTTTGAAACAGACTGGACTGCAGATTTCACTTTGAATTTCTCCATTGCCTTAGAGAGTTCTTGCAGACGCATCTTCATTAACATTTTCAACCCTACCACCATCTTATCACACGATCGAACACAAAAAGTATGTGGCAGTTCAATATTCAGATGTCTGAAGATCTTGGTCACCAGACCAGGATAAGGCAATTGTCCTTTGTCTTTTGACACTGCTCGGTACATATGGAAAAGAATAGTGTGCGGGAGAGAAAAATTTCGGCCTGAGTTGATTGCATACATCAACTTTGCTTTAGGAAGTGACACAGAAGTCTTTGAAGTAGACTTTGGTCTGAGGCAATTGATCACAATCTTGTGAAGCACAATGTTGATAGCGTTCATCCTGGAATAGATAATTTTCTTATCTACATCCCTATCTTTGACAAGATCCAGAGTGGCTCGAGCAGGTGAGACTTTGATTGGGAGATAGCGTCCCCGTTCAACTCCAATTATGTCAGCCAACATGCTCACATCTACCACATAGACTTGGTCTCGAACACTGAATGAAATTCTATTCGCATCTAAAAAGCTAAGATTTGAATAGAAATAAGCAGTCAGTTGATCATACCCGTCTGTAGAGTCAGAGCAGAAAGTCTCAAGTTGAAGCAAATTCAACTTCTCTCTTAAGTTCAAGTTGATAGAATCCAGGAAGTCAAAATCAACACTTCTAGGATTGATTATCCCTCTTTTCAACAGCCTAGAATATACTTTTTCCTGATCCTTGGATTTAAACAAATCCATCCGATTTCCTTTCACCTTTGCTGCCACACCCATTCTAGGTTTAAATTCAAGAAACATTTTGTCATCATCATTCCCATCAATCAGATTCTTTCCTGGCATACGAGGATCACTTGGAATGTTCGCCATAGCCTGCTCTGCTTTTCCTTTCGGAGCAATTCCCAACTCTTCCATTTTCTGCAGAAAAAGATATTCATTTCCATAATTTTTGTCCTTTAGAAAGTCATCTATATAATTTAATGAAGAACCGGTGCTTTTCAACGCACGATAAAGCTTATAGATAACAGAAGGTCTTTGGACTCTTACTGGGTCAGCTTCCTCAATTATTTCTTCTTCCAGATCTTGACTTGCACTTTGTGGGGCAGGAGATGCTGAATGACGTGGAGGAGAGCGAATCGGACTTTGTCGCTGACTTGGTAAGTCTTCTTCCTCTGTGAGATCGAAGTGAGTCGGTCCCTTCTCCATTCTTTGTGGTCCCCTGTTTGCGATTCTTGATGATTTCCTTGAGGACGACATCTTTCTTTGTCTATTGAAGGATTCCTTCACTTGCTTTTCCCAAGAAAAGATGACCACTTTCTCGACAATGAACAAAGAGTAGAAACAGTATCGAGAGGAGAATGCTTTTTAGGGTTTTGAAAAATTGGGGTTAGAATAACCGTATATATATACCTCGGATTTGAAAAAGGAAGTTTAAACGACATAAATCAATAACTGCCAAAATTAACTTTCTTTAAAAAGACAAGTTTTCAAATTTCACACGAATTATATCTAAATAATAGAACGTACCTTTTAGATAAAATAAACAAGAATTCGTACCTTTTAGATAACAACTTACAGTCTTTAGCCATGAATGATTGAGTCTCAGGATTTAGAGTCTCAGAGATCTGAGTCTTAGAGTTGGTGAGTCTCTAGACTTTAACTTCTTCAAGCTTCAAAATGTTGAGTCTCGAGCGGATAAAGTCGAACTGATTTTTCTCCAAAGGCTTTGTGAATATGTCCGCTAGTTGACTTTTTGAATCAACAAATTGAATCGAGATTTCTCCATTTTGAATATGATCTCTAATGAAGTGATGACGAATCTCAATATGCTTTGCTCTTGAATTAAGGATTGGATTTTTGGTGAGATTGATAGCGCTGGTATTGTCACATCTGATTTCTGTGCATGAGTCTTCAATGCCAAAGTCTTGTAGCTGTTGTTTTATCCATAGAATTTGCGAACAGCAGCTTCCAAGAGCTACATACTCTGCTTCTGTAGTTGAGAGAGCTACAGTGCTTTGCTTTCTTGAAAACCAAGACACTGTCCTGTTTCCAAGCAATTGACAAGTTCTAGAAGTGCTCTTTCTATCGACTCTGCAACCGGCCAGATCTGCATCTGAGTATCCTAGAAGATTAAAGTCTCCCCTCTTTGGATACCAGAGACCGATGCTTGAAGATGAAGCAACGTATTTGATAATACGTTTCACGGCAATGAGATGTGATTCTCTAGGATCTGATTGAAACCTAGCACAGATACAAACACTAAACAAAATATCAGGTCTAGAAACAGTAAGATAAAGAAGTGAACCGATCATGCTCCTGTACAGCTTTTGATCTACTTTCTTCCCTTCTTCATCCTTGTCTATCTTCTGAGAACATGACATTGGTATGTCGGTCTTTTTGCACTTTTCCAATCCAAACCTTTTGACAAGATCATTCGCATATTTTTCTTGATGGATGAAAGTTCCTTCCTTCATTTGTTTTACTTGGAGTCCAAGAAAGAATGTTAACTCTCCCATCATACTCATTTCAAATTCATCCTGCATAGACTTAGAAAATTTCTTGCAGAGACTTTCATTAGAGGATCCAAAAATGATGTCATCGACATATATTTGAACAAGTAAAAAGTTTTTGTTTTCCTTTTTGATAAATAGAGTAGTATCTACTTTACTTTTGACAAAACCATTCTGTAATAAAAACTTACTTAGTCTGTCGTACCAAGCTCGAGGTGCTTGCTTTAGACCATACAGAGCCTTTTTCAGTCTAAAGACTGAGTTTGGCTTCTTTGGGTCTTCAAATCCAGGCGGTTGTTCCACATAAACTTCCTCATGGATAAATCCATTTAGGAAAGCACTTTTGACGTCCATTTGGAATAACCTGAAATTTTTGTAGCAAGCAAACGCAAGTAATAGATGAATAGCTTCTAACCTTGCAACTGGTGCGTAAGTCTCGTCATAGTCTATTCCTTCTTCTTGCGTATATCCTTTGGCCACGAGTCTTGCTTTGTTTCGTACGACTTTTCCTTTTTCGTTCATCTTGTTCCTGAATACCCATTTGGTTCCAATAACAGATTTACCTTTTGGTTTAGATGTCAATTCCCATACTTCATTGATGTTGAACTGTCTGAGCTCTTCTTGCATAGCTTCGATCCAGCTTTCATCAGATAAAGCTTCTTCTATGCTTTTTGGTTCAATTTCTGAGATAAGAGCCACAGCACTAGATTCTTCATGCCTTTTTGATCTGGTGCGGATTCCTTCATTAAGTTCACCAATAATAAGATCTTTGGGATGACTGGATTTATGCTTCCAGTTACCAGGTTGATGATCTCTTTCTTTATTTGAATCTCCATGAGCGTCTTGATGAAGGACTTCCAGAATCTGAGATGCTTCTTGAGATGTAGACATTTGAAGATCTAGAGTGGATTCAGTCTCTTCGTACTGAGTCTGGCTGGATTCATCTTGCACTGAGTCTTGGAATTTGACATTCATTGATTCTTCCACAGACTGGCTTTTTTTATTGTAGACTCTGTAGGCTTTGCTTGATGAAGAATATCCAAGGAAGATGCCTTCATCTGATCTTTCTTCAAACTTACCAACTCGATCATTTGCATTTTTCAAAATAAAGCATTTGCAACCGAACACATGAAAGTATGAAACAATAGGCTTCTTACCTTTGAACAATTCATAGGGGGTTTTATCAAGAATAGGTCTTAGAAAGACTCTGTTTATAATATAGCAAGCAGTTGAAACAGCTTCAGCCCAAAATCGTGAAGAAATTTTACTTTCAATTAAAAGTGTTCTAGCCATTTCTTGAAGAGATCTATTCTTTCTTTCCACAACTCCATTTTGCTCTGGAGTATACGGAGAAGAAAACATGTGATTAACACCAGATTTATCACAGAATCTCGTAAAATCTTGATTTTCAAATTCACTTCCATGATCTGTTCTTATACTCGAAATAGCACATCCTTTTTCATTTTGAATCTTTTTAGCAAACTTTTCAAAATACGAAAAGGTTTCTGATTTATTTGCAAGAAAATATACCCAGGTAAAACGAGAATAATCATCTACAATTACTAGACAATATTTCTTACCTCCAATGCTCTGGGTTCTTGTTGGTCCGAAGAGATCCATATGAAGCAATTGCAGTACATGATTAGTAGATACATGATTTATTTGCTTAAATGAATTTCTTACCTGCTTCCCCAGAATGCATGGAGTGCATAAGTCAGACTTTTGATATGGCAATTTAGGTAGACCTCGAACAAGCTGCTTTGAAGAGATTTTGGCTAATTGCTTCTTGTTAATATGGCCAAGTTTTCTGTGCCATAGAACTGCTTCATCTTGAATTGAGATTAAGCATTGTTCTTCATTTGGCTTTACATCAAGGAGGTAGATGTTTCCATGCCTTCGACCCATAAAAGACTGAGTCGAATCTTTGCTAATTCCAGAACATGTGCCTTCTTGAAAGAAGATCTTGTAACCAGTATCACACAATTGGCTAATGCTGAGAAGATTGTAGTTGAGTCCTTCCACTAGAGAAACATTGCTTATTGTGAGATTTCCAATTTTCACAGTTCCGAATCCCACAATACTTCCTTTGCTATTTCCTCCGAATGAAACTTTTCCACCATTTACTTTAATGAGCTTTATGAAACTATTTGAGTCTCCTGTCATGTGTCTTGAGCATCCGCTGTCAAGATACCACTTTACCTTCTTTTTGACAGAGACCTGCATTCAAAAGAGAGTCTCAAGCTTTCTTTGGTACCCAAATTTTCTTGGGTCCTTTGATGTTAGTAGGATGAGCATTATTAGGCCATACTCTCTTAACAGGCTTCCAAACCATAGGACACTCTTTTTCAAAATGATCCTGACTGTTACACTTAGAACACCTTAAAGCATTTCGACCTACAGGTTTTACAAAAACTCTTTTGAAATGATTTTTATAAGCCTCTCTTGATGGTCTTTTCTTAATTCTTTCTTTTACTTTCGGGAAATCAATCAAAGGGATTGTTTCAGCTATCATACCTAGACCCGACCTATTGAAGTAAGGTCTTTGGATTGAAAGAACTTTTTCAAGTTTTTCAGATCCTATTGAAAATTTCTTTGAAATATTTGATAAATCAGTTTTTAAGAAAGCATTTTCTTTTGAAAGTTTTTCTTCACTCTCTTTAAGAGTAGAAACATTCAAGTCTAAATTTTTTACCTTTTCTTCTAAAATGTTTTCCTTTTGTTTTAAAACTGAATTTTCCTTTTTAAGTTCTGAAATCTTTTTAAGAGAAGTCTTAAGACTAAAACATAACTCATCAATATATTTAGAGACTTTGACAGGGATTTTATAATCACTTACTTCAAATTCACTGTCCGAGTCTGATCCGGAGTCTGAGTCTGATTGCGCCATTAGACACAGGTTGGCATATTCCTCATCACTTTCTTCACACTCTGTATCACTCTAGGTTTCGGCTTTAAGAGCTTTTCAAGATTTCTCAGCTTTTCCTCTTTTCTTTTTCAGAAGAGGACAGTTGGGTCTGATGTGTCCCTTCTTTTTACATTCGAAGCAAACTACATCTTTGTTTGGTTCCTCATCATCAACAGACTTGGTCTGCTGTCTCTGAAAACTTTGTTTCTTTGGGATGAACCTTCTGCCTTTTCTATTCAGTTTTCTGAATCTTCTTATCATGAGGGCGAGCTCTTCATCATCCATATCATCTTCAGAATCTGCATCATCAGAATCATCATTTGATTTTAGTGCAATAGATTTCTTACCTCTTGGATCTTCGTCTTCATTAATTCGTTCCACTTCGTAAGACTGAAGAGTTCCAATCAGTTCATCTACAGATAATGGCATGATTCTTTGGGTCTCTCTTATTGAAGTCTTTATATGATTCCAATCCTTGGAGAGTCCACGTAGAAGCTTGTTCACCTTCATGGGATCAGAAATTTTTTGTCCTTGGTTCTCAAGACCATTGACAATATCTGTAAAACGACTAAACATGTCAGTTATAGATTCTCCTGGTTTCATTTTGAAGGATTCATATTGACCAAGAAGAATGTTAATTCTGGTCTCCTTCACTCGATCTGTCCCTTCATAAGTGATATGTAACCTGTCCCAAACTTCTTTTGCTGTAACACAAGAAGATATTCTGTTATATTCAGTTGGTGACAAGGCACAATATAAAGAATAAATTGCTTTAGCATCGAGTGCTTGTCTCTTGTTTATTTCTTCTTGAGACATTCCGCTGGTTTCAACAGTTTCTTTCCCTCTTTCAGAGATTGATGCAGCAGCAGGATTAATTCCTCTTTCCACAACGTCCCATTCCAGAGGATCCTTTGATCGTAGGAAAGCTTTCATCTTGTTCTTCCAGATGTTGTAATCCTTTCCATCGAAGTAAGGAGGTCTGGTATTGCTTTGCCCCTCCATCAGCCCTGGTGCTAGCATACTAGCCATGGATCTTTTACTCTGAAGTGAAATACTTCAAACAAAGTAAGAACACGAGCTCTGATACCAATTGAAATAGCTAGTACGAGTACCTAGAGGGGGGGTGAATAGGTATACTAAAATTTCTCGAAGCTTGCACGATATCAATTAGAGTATTTGCAACAGTTAAAAATTCAATCGCAAGACTAAGTAAGGGAAAGAGAGAATTGAACACTCGGATTATAGTGGTTCGGCTTGATTCAAGCCTACGTCCACTCTTCTGCACTGACAGCCGATTGGCTGGATTCCACTATGATCAAAGAGTTGTTACAGTGTTGATCTTCCTTGATTTCTAGGTGTAGATGTTCTACCACACTCACTCAAGGCGTCACCAAGTATAAACACTCTCTGTTTACAAATTCGCTCAGTCTACTAACAATCAAGGATCTTCAGACTCTGGAATTTTTCTATCGATCACACACTTAAAACAACTAGAACGTCTTCCTTTTATACTCCTTTATGCCATCATAGCCGTTGGCACTTACCAAAGGAATTCCTCCAATCTACCCATTGGACGGAATCAATCAAGAAGATCATCCGAGCTATTTAAGGAATCTGATGATAGCCCATCAATCCTGTTCGCCCATACAATCAGGATCTCGGTTTCCAAGAATAGAATAATCCAAAATTATTCCGTTGACCATCGGATCTTCATTCGACCTTAGATAAGAATTAAAGAATCCGAAGTGATTATCCAACCAAAGAATCTATTCCAGAGGATAGGATCGAAACCTCAACCATAAACCTTGGTTTTGGATTTCCTTCAACACTGGATTAGAAAGACTGTCGGTGAGAATAAAGTCTTGAGTCTTGAGACTTAAGTCTTGAGTCTTGAGTCTTGAGACTTAAGTCTTGAGTCTTTGAGTCTTGAGACTTAAGTCTTGAGTCTTTGAGTCTTGAGAGAACAAAGTCTTCAGACTTTAAACTGACGGTCTCCGAACATGCAGACTTTAGACTGAAAGAAACGTTTTGTCAGCTTCAAAATATTCTGGAAAGATTTCTCCAACAGGTTATAGTCCTTCCAAGGTGAAATGGTGGAAGTTCAAGTTGTGGATTTGATGAATGGTTAGTCTAAGTGATGATTCTTTAGGATGAGATCTGAGATATATTCGGTGGAAACTAGACAAATATTATTTTGGTGGATTGTCGATCTTTGAATTAAATAAGTCTTGGTGGACTATAGATATTTGAATCGAAGGAATGATGCTATATTTTAGGCTTGAATCTATGTTACGGTGAATGTATAGTGAATGTCTTTGTTGGACTGAACTAAATGAGTTATTGGTGGTGTCGATTTTGATGGTTCTAGGCTTGCATTTGTGGTGACAAAGGTATAGAAATTACGCCAATAGTTTTGGTGGAATAGCATGAAGGCGGACTTAGCTAAACATGTCTCCTAGTGTTTAACATGCCAGCAAGTGAAAGTCTACTAACCTATATAATGCATTGCCGTTGTTGTCTGATGTAGTGCAATTAGATTGGAAATACTTGAGTTTGGATGTTTTCAAAGCTCTAAGATTTTGCATGCAAACTACTTTGAAAATCTTAAGGTCGGGACTGAGTCCGATGACTCGCCGATGCGTTGACTTCGATATTTCAAGAAAGGCTTAGGATTTTGGTATTTCAAAGTTTTTGGTTTCAAACATCTTGGACCAATAGTATCGACTCGCCGAACTATGATTTTCAATACTTCAAGAAATGCTTATGGTTTTTGGAGAAAATTATCACCTGCACATTCCAAGTTTTGAACTTCAATCGAAAAGCAGATTTTGATTGTGAACTGTTTTAGAAAATCTTTTGAATCTCATCAAAATTTATGAGTACTGTGACACCGTGCCCAAATGTTTTAAGAAATATTTTCTATTTCAAAGAATTCTGAACTTTTTACAGAAAACGATCCAACCCATTGGAGTTGGGATTGAGATTGGAATTCTGCCAACGTATCGATTTAAATTTACTAAGGGTTTTGATAAAGTATTTTATTTCGCGCCGTGATGTAAGTGCGACTCGAGGTTTTACATGTGGATTCCAAAAAACATTTGAAAATTTAAACGTGATCATGGATTTTATGGAATTGATATCATGCTTTGAATTTGTGAATTGATTTAACAATATGAGATTTACCTATTCTCAAATACTATCATTGTTATACCACTATGTCTTTGAAATTCTTATTTTGCATTATTTGATATCATGAGGTGGAATTTTCAAGAACTCAAAGGATTTTCCACATTGGTGATTTGAAAACGTTTTGACATGGAAATGACATATGATTTCAAAGCTTGCTGTTGTCGTTGAATGCTTTTGAAAACCTCGGTTTGTATTGTTTGATTTCATAAAGGAAGATTCACAATCATTCAAAAGAAATTTCAGATGTGGGTATTGTTTTAAAAATGTTTATGGTGTTGAGATAAATTAAGATATGTTAAGAGCTTGCATCCTTAACTTAAGAGGAAGTATCAGCCCGATCTAGGACACATACTCGAGCATGAAGCCATCAAAATAAATGAGAAAGTGAGGTATATTAAAGAGCATGTGCTGATATTGGATCGGAAGGAACAAATTCTCAGGACCAAGAGAATTCCATTGGTTAAGATATTATGGTGATATCATGATGTGGAGCAAGCCACATGGGTGAAAAAAAAAAAAAGAGATGAGAGAAAGTTACTCTCACTTATTTCAAGAGACATAGGAAATGTCTAATTTCGAGGACGAAATTCTCTAAGGAGGGGAGAATTGTGGCATCCCAAAATTCATAATGACCTCTAGTTACATTAAAGTCTATGAATAGGTGATGGAAGTACCATCAAGTTATTTTATGGCCATTTAATCCATAATTTGTAATAAGATTTATGGCCAAGCTTTTAAGGGATAATTATGTGATAAGAAAGAAAATCCTATCATTGGCCATGTGTTTTATAAATTGGGATTTATGAAATTATGATTTCAAGATTTTGGCCATGTGGAATTTAGTAATTAAATTCTTAAAAGAAAGAATTAAAGATGAATAATTGAAAGGTGAAATTAGGATTTAAATTAGGTTTGGGCCTTAAGCCCAAAAGGTGGACTTTAATGGGCCAAGTTGGCCGGCCCAATAGTGGCCCAAGAAGAGGAGTAGTCGCCGGCCCAAGGAGGGGAGGCCCAAGCCCAACTCCAAGGCCCATGATGCATGCAATAGGACAAGTGGCATGGAGGAGGTGAAGCATGGTGGACACTTGTCTTCCTCCACAATTACACTTGTCCCTCATGCAAACCCATAGTGCATGCAATATAAAAGGGAAGAAGAGGAAAGAGAATGGCTGGTTAGCCATTCGGCCAAGTGAGGGAGAGAGGGAGAGAATCGTGAGAGAGAGAGAGGAAGCCGAGAGGGAGAGAAAGGAGCCCGTTCGTCGGCGTGTGCCATCCGCTCGTGCTGTTCGTGAGGTCTAGAGGCAAGTTGGGAATCCACTTTCTACTCTTGCACCAATGTTTTTGCATGAACTGTTTGGAGTCAGAAACTTGTTTGAGCTTGAATGTGTGTTTAGAGTCTGATTTTGGCTTCGATTTCTTCATGAAAGTTTTAGATAACATCTTGAACTATAACATACTGAAATTTCGTGGAAAATGATGGAGATTTGAGGTGTCAAACCCTTATCCTACGGAGATGCTAGATCTGGAATATTTTCGTATGAACTGTTTGAGTCAGAATGTTGTGAGAGCTTGCATGCATGTTTAGAGTTCGATTTTGGCTGTGATATCTTTATTAGAGTTGTAGCTAACATCTTGAACTACAACATACTGAAATTTCGTGGAAAATGATGTATAAGGAATCGAAGGTAAGTTACGCCTGGCTGTAAGGTAAGTTACGCCTGCAATGCATGTATGATTTGTATGATGCATCGAGTTGTTATTGGATTCCTTTACCTGCTAAGTGGTTGTACTCACCCCTTTTGGGGACTAACATTTCAGATTAGTAGATGGATTGAGCGGTTGGATATGACCGTAAGAAGGAGGATAGCAAAGGAGGGAACTTTTGGGCGCCGACACTAATTGATGGACTCTAAAGTAGACGACTGTTGGAAGCGATGTCGGTCATCTTTTGAAATATAGCCAAGTATAGAAAGACTATGGCAATTTGATGTATCGACTAATGACATCCATCAAGTTATGTAAATAAAAGTGTACGGCTTTGACTTATATAAAATGTTTAGTTAGTGTGCATCGTTTTCTGAATATAGGGAAGGGAGTTGTTGGATGTGCTTCCGCATATAAATTGCGCAAGGGACCTATCGAAAAAAAAAGAAAAAGAAAATGTAAACCCCCAAGTTGTATGGACCCGCTGCAATTGAAATGGTATCAGAGTAACATGTTAATAGGGAAAGTGAAAGGTAGAGCGAACTGTGGCGACCCTAACGGATCGGGGGCCGTCGAGGGGTGCCACACCTTTAAAGTCAATCACACAAGCCCTTAACATATCCTCTAATGTCTGGATTACTCTTTCTGTTTGTCCATCTATTTGAGGGTGAAAAGTAGTACTAAACTAAAGTTTAGTTCCTAAGGCAATTTGAAGACTCTGCCAAAAGTTTGAAGTAAATCTCGAGTCCCGATTTGAGGTAATAGTTACTGGAACACCATGTAAGCGTACTACTTGACTTACATATATATATATATATATATATCTGCATATTTGTCCATTGGGTAGTCTATGCGAACTACTAGGAAATGAGCAGACTTAGTCAAACGATCCACTATTACCCAGATAGAGTCATGACCACTTGATGTCCTTGGCAATCCTTATACAAAGTCCATTGTTATATGCTCCCATTTCCATTCTAGTATGTCTAACGGTCTCAAGAGTCCTGCAGATTTGGGATGTTCCACTTTTACTTGTTGGCACGTCAAACATTGAGAAACGTGCTTAGCCGTATTTGCTTTCATACCATTCCACTAAAATTGCTGACGCAAATTCATGTACATCTTTGTACTACCTGAATGAACACTGTAATTACTCCTATGTGCCTCCGACAGAATTTCCTTCTTTACTTCTTCGTTGTCGGGAACACAGAGTCGTCCCTGGCATCTTACCACTCCATCTTCAAAGACTTGAAATTTTCGTCTTTTTCCTAAAGACACTGCATCTTTCACTCTTATAATTTCCGGGTCAGACTCTTGCAAGATCTTAACTTTCTGAATAATTTTAGGTTCAATCCTTAATGCACTAAGCATACCGGTAAGACAATCCACTTTTAATTTAAACTCTGAGTCCGTTACGGACTTTAACAAGCTCCATTCTGCCATTCTTAAAATGGCCATCTCCATAGCTGACTTACGACTAAGAGCATCCACTACCTTATTCGCCTTCCCTGGATGGTATCGTATCTCACAATTATAATCCTTTAACAACTCCATCCACCTCCTTTGTCTCATGTTCAACTCTTTTTGTGAGAACAGATATTTCGAGCTCTTATGATCTGTATAAATCTCAAACTTTTCCCCATATAAATAATGCCTCCATATCTTCAAAGCGAACACTATAGTTGTTAATTCTAAATCATGTGTTAGGTAGTTCAGTTCATGGGGTTTCAATTGTCTACATGCATAGGCTATGACCTTGTCATGCTGCATCAAAACACATCCCAATCCTTTGTGAGATGCATCACTATATACTGTAAAACCATCAGATTCAGTTGGTATAGTCAGGATTGGAGCCGGGATCAATTTTCTTTTAAGTTCTTGGAAACTCCTTTCGCATTCTCCATTCCATTCAAACTTCGCGTTCTTTCGAGTCAATTTTGTTAAAGGACCTGCCAATCGTGAAAACCCTTCAATAAACCTTCTATAATAACCAGTCAATCCTAAGAAACTCCGTATTTCAGTAGGTGTTGTCGGTCTCGGCCAATTTATTACCATCTCAACTTTCGCTGGGTCCATTGCAATTCCTCCTCCTAATACCACGTGCCCCAAAAATATTATCTAGTCCAGCTAGAATTCACACTTGCTCAATTTGGCATACAGCTTATGATCTCTCAAAGTTTGCAAAACTATCCTCAAGTGTTGTTCATGCTCTTTAGGCCCTCTCGAATATATCAGGATATCATCAATAAAAACAATCACAAACTGGTCTAAATAAGGCTTAAATACCCTATTCATTAGATCCATAAATGCAGCCGGTGCATTTGTCAATCCAAATGGCATGACAAGGAACTCGTAGTGTCCATAACGAGTCCTAAACGTAGTGTTAGGAATGTCTTCTTTCTTAATTCTTAGCTGATGGTATCTCAACCGTAAGTCAATCTTAGAGAAGACCAAACTTCCCTAGAGTTGGTCAAATACGTCATCAATTCTAGGCAAAGGATATTTATTTTAAATGGTCATTTGATTCAGTTGCCTATAGTCAATGCACAAGCGCATCGACCCATCTTTCTTTTTCATAAACAAGACTAGTGTACCCCAAGGTGAAGCACATGGCCTAATGAATCCTTTATCAAGCAACTCCTGTAGTTGCACTTTTAACTCCTTCAGTTCCATTAAGACCATCCCATACGAGGCTTTCGATATTGGTCCTGTTCTAGGCATTAATTCAATTTCAAACTTAATTTCTCGTTCCGGCGGTAATCCAGGCAACTCCTCAGGAAATACATCTTGAACTTCATTAACTTCTCGAATTTCATCAAGCTTAGACTTTTCTTTAGTATAATCTTTAACCATGGCCAGGTACCCTTGACATCCTTTGTCAAGTAACGCACGGGCCTCTATTGCTGAAATAAGTGCTATAAATAGGTTGGTCTGACCTCCCAAAAATTCACAACTAGACTGATCAGGTAAAATAAATTTGATCACTTTTTTATAACAATCCATTTTAGCCCGATACTTATGAAGCCAATCCATTCCTATGATAACATCAAAATCATATATAGCCATTACGACCAAGTCTATTTCCAAATCCTTTCCTCCCATTGTTATCTTATAATTTCCACACACCAGCGTAGACAATACCATATTCTTTAAAGGCATAGAACAACAAAGAGGCGTCTCAAGAGACGTAGTTTCTATTTTACTCAACCGATAACATAGTATTCTGCTCACCCAAAGCTGATATATCAAAGCTCTCAGGCTGATATAGTATACTCACAATGCTCACCAAAAGCTACTAAGGTATACTGCTTGCCTAAAACTGACATATCAAAGCCCTCAAGCTGATATAGTATACTGGTATACTGCTTACCCAAAGTTGACATATCAAAACCCTCAGGCTGATATAGTATACTGTCTTGATCATTCTACAATTTCCTCACTTTTATCATACTTGATAAAAATAATCATGTGTTGGTACACAATCGGCCTAAGTCAATATATAATATTTTCCCTCTTGAAAATCCCACTAATTCCAATAGTCCATAAACACATTTTTGGCATTGTAAACCGACGCATGGTATTTTCTAATTAATTACCGAAATTATTAAATTTTGGGATAAGTTTCCAAAATTACAAATCACACTCAATTTGCACAATCTAGCACTCAATTAAATAAACCAATCATACCAATGCGATCAGCATAAAATTCCAGTGATCGGCTATTCCCATCTAATTTTTGAAAAATAATAATCAATTAAATAATTACCAAAATTCATTAATAAATACCAATAAAGAGCAAAAATGCACACTTAGGCCGGAAAAGCCTAATTAAAAGCCAAGACGAGCCTGGAAAACTTTCGAACCCATCTAAATAAATACTACGACTTATCTACTTGCTAATTTCCCTACTCCAACCACCTAACATGCAATATCGAACGATTAAATCACTAATCCGTTCTAACTAATGACCTAAACCATATTTAGTCTAAAATAATCAATCATTAAGCATAATTAACTCCCTAACTAGGGATTATTGAGTAAATTTATTGGATTAGCGATCTAATGGGACCCTGGCGATGGGGACGTTGAGATGGGCCACAAACTCCAAAGCGGGGACACCCTTCGAGGTTGGGAAACGGTCCAAAGCGGGCCAAACAGTGCCAAGCAAACCTAGGGGCTTCGGCTTCTGTTCTTGGTCGAGAGAGGAGGCTGAGCAGCTGGTTGGGGCTAAAATAGCGAGACAGGGCCAGCGGGCTGCAGCGTGGACTAGGCAGAGGCAAGTAGTGGCTCTGGCGGCCTTGGCGACGACACACGACAATTGGTGACGTTGGACAAGGCCTCTGGACGTGCCAACGGACAAGGACGACGGCGAGAGACGCGCGGGCAAGCAGGAGGCACGGCTAGCGTGCGGGTGGCGCGACGTGACGCGTTCGACTCCGACGGCTCGGGCAATCGTGCGACGGGCAAGGGGGCTACTCAGCTTCTCTCTGCAAATTTTTGAAGCTTTCTTTGCTCTAGAAATGGAGGAAATCGACCAAGGGGAAAGAGAAAGGGGACCGGCTGCATTTGAAGGGTTCCTTCAAGCCCATCTTCTATCCTTTTGTCCCCTAGAAAAGGTCCCACTAGTTGTTGGCTTTCTCAGCACACTTGCACCCCACAATTCTTCCTCTATAAGCTATTGAAATGGTCCAAAAGGGTGGAGCAAGGGGGGCTAGAATTTTATACAAATTTCCCTCAATTCCACTTTTATTCCTTCTTGAATCAATGCAATTCGGTCCTCTAAAATTCTACCGAGGTGTCCACAATCAAATTGACATTTCTCCTTGCCAATAAAACCAACTTGTATCCCAAAAACACGATAAAAAACGGTGTCCCGAAATTTCCGATCGAAAGCGGCCCTTTGTCGAATTTTCGCCAAAGATCTCGGTTTGCAGAAAAATCTTCGGAGGATGAGTGTACATTCCTAAAATGACTCATGACTTGACAGAACTTTCAATTTCTGAAATCGGATTAAAATTTGCGGTTAATTTCAATCTAGCGCGATTTTAGCGTAAACTAGCCTACCGGGTAGCTTTCAGAAATTTTTAGTACAAATGACCCATGGTCGATTTTCTTCGAACCACAATGAACCTCTTCGACACATTGGCGACTCTCGGTGGTCGTGAAAATCTCGAGATTTCGATACAGACATAGGGTACCAAAACGATAGAAAAATCAATCTAGTGTCAATCGACAGAATTTTTCAATTTGGTGGAATCACCCACGTTTAGCCAGACATCTCCGTCGAACCGACCTATCTCTGATCTCTAATCGATCTTTTCTGTGCTGTAATGATCTTTGCAGATGAGCACGGTCGAGCAGTCGATTCCTAGTCGAATTTTCGAGTCTATTGCATTAAAATCCCTTAATGACTTCCTCGAATAGTCTAGTTATCTCAGTAGTGATCAGCTCTAAAAATAGTACTATAGGCGCATTGATGAAAGGACTGATTTATTCAATTGAAAACATGACCGAAATTTCAGGATGTCACAACTCTTCCCTTCTTATAAAAATTTCATCCTCGAAATTTAAACCATTACAATTCTTTAAACAAAAAGGTAGGGGTTCATCAACTCTTCGCTCTCCCAGGTTGCTCATTTCGTGTCGTGGTGTTGCTAGACCACTTTGACCAACGGGATGATCTTGGTACGCAGAATTGGTTCTTTTCGATCCATAATCTGAAATGGGCCTTCCACATACGACACTTTATCATCCACGTCCAACTTCTCAAAATTAAGCACGTGGGTTAGGTCAGACTAATATTTTCTCAACATCGACATGTGAAAGACGTCATGCACTTGCGCCAATCTCGACGATAATGCAAGATGATACGCTAGGATCCCAATTCTCTCTAGATTCTCAAAGGGACCTACATACCTCGGACTTAGTTTTCCTTTCTTGCCAAAGTGCGAAGTACCCCTCATTAATGGCACCTTAAGAAAAACGTGATCATCAATTTGGAATTCCAATGGTCTCCGGTGCTTATCTACATAACTTTTTTGGCGACTCTGAGCGGTCTTTACTCTACCTCTGATAACTGCAACTGCATCCACTGACTGCTGAACCAACTTTGGGCTTGTGATATTTCTTTGCCTGACTTCATCCCAACACAATGGCGTCCTACATGCTCTGCCATACAACGCTTCGAAAGGAGCCATCTGAATACTCTGCTGGTACCTACAAACTCAACAAGATGAAGCTGTTCCTCCCAGCTTCCCTTGAAATCCAACATGTAAGCTCGCAGCATGTCTTCGAGGGTTTGGATCGTCCTCTCAGACTAACCATCCGTTTGAGGATGATATACCGTACTATACTACAGATTCGTCCTTAAAGCAGCCTGCAAACTCTTCCAAAAAAAAGCTGTGAATCTCGAGTCTCGATTTGAAGTAATCGTCACCGGCACTCCATGCAGACGAATAATCTAACACACGTACAACTTTGCATGCCTATCCAAATCAAGGTCCTTTTGTACTGTGATGAAGTGAGTCGACTTTGTCAGTCTATCGACCACTATCCAAATGGAATCATTACCTCTCTGACTCATCGGTAAGCCTGTCACAAAGTCCATTGTGATATGCTCCCATTTCCACTCTTGGATCTCGAGAGGTTGCAAAAGTCCTCCCAGCTTACAATGTTATGCCTTCATTTGCTAACACGTCAAACACTTGGCAACATACTTGGCGATGTCCACCTTCATAACGAACCACTAGTAGTGTTGACGTAGATTCTAATACATCTTGGTATTGCCAGGATGAATGCTGTAACTGCTACAATGAGCTTCTAATAAAATCTCCTCTCTAAGCTCGGCATGTTAGGTACACACAATCGTCCTCGAAACCTCAGTATTCCATCCTCAGAAATCCAAAAGTCAGCTTTTCTCTTATTAGTGTCCTATTGTAGAATCTTTCGAACAATTGGGTCTGTCGACTGAAGTAATTTCATCCTGATCTGAACATCTAACTCAATTCTAAAGGTAGCCATAAGATTCGAAAGGTGGCTTACCCTAAATTTGAAAACCGAATCTCGAGCTCTCTCGAGTAAATTCCGCTCCTTAACTAGCATATGTGCGATTGAAGACTTCCGACTCAATGCGTGGGAGACCTTATTCGGCTTTTCAGGATGAGACAGAATATCACAATCATAATCTTTCAGAAGTTCCATCCAGCGACACTGTCTCATATTCAACTCCTTCTGAGAGAATAAGTATTTGAGACTTTGATGGTCAGTGAAGATCTAGAATCTTTCTCCGCATAAATAATGTCTCCAAATCTTCAGAGCGAAAATGATTGTCGCGAATTCTAAGTCATGCGTCGGGTAATTTTGTTCATGAGGTTTCAACTGACAGGAGGCGTATGCAACAACCCTACCATGTTGCATCACCACGCAACCCAGTCCTCTAAACGACACATCACTATAGATCTCGTATCCTCTAGGACCAGATGGAATGGTCAGCACAAGTGCGGTAGTTAGCTTTTTCTTAAGCTCTTGAAAACTACGCTCGCACTTGTCTGTCCACACAAATTTCTCTTCTTTCTTCAAGAGTCGAGTCAACGACGACGCCAAACCTAAAAATCATTCCACGAACCGTCTATAATACCCTGTTAAACCCAAGAAACTTCTAATCTCTATCACTGAAGTCGGTCTTGGCCAGTTGATCACTGCTTTAATCTTGGTCGGGTCCACGGCGATTCCTTCGCTTAAAATTACATGACCTAGGAATGCTACATGAGTTAGCCAAAACTCGCATTTGCTAAACTTGGCGTACAGCTCATGAATCCTCAAAGTCTGCAGTACCATTCTCAAATGACTCTCATGCTCCTTAGCACTCCTCGAATATACCAGAATATCATTGATGAACATGATCACGAATTGATCTAGATATTCCTTGAACACTTGATTCATCAAATCTATAAAAGCAATCGGAGCGCTCGTCAACCCAAACAACATTACAATAAACTCATAATGGCCATATCGAGTACAAAATGCTGATTTTGGTATATCCACCTTTTGATCGTCAGCTGATGATACCTTGTCCTCAAGTCGATTTTTTGAAATATCGACTCTCCTTGCAACTGATCAAACAAGTCGTCAATTCTCGAGAGTGGATACTTCTTCTTGATCGTCACCTAATTGAGTTGACGATAGTCGATGCACAGACGTAACGAACCATCTTTCTTCTTCACAAATAGAACTGGTGCTCCCCAAGGTGATGTACTGGGACGTATAAATCCCCTATCTAACAATTCTTGCATCTGCACCTTTAGTTTCTTCTACTTAGATAACGCCATCCGGTAAGGAGCCTTAGAGATTGGCTCTGTCCTGGGAGCTAATTCAATCACGAACTCGATCTCTCTCTCTAGCGGTAGGCTTGGCAATTCATTTGGGAATACATCTGGAAATTCTTGCACCACTGAGATATCTTCGATCTTCCGCTCCTTGACTATCATATCTACGACAGTTGCCAGATAACCTTGACAACCCCCGTCTAACAAATGGGTTGCCTCAAGCGACGAGATCAATGTAATCAAGGGTCCTCCTCGACTTCCAACAAACTCGAAACTTCCACCCCCTAACAGGTTAAATTGAATCGCTTTACAATAGCAGTCCATCTTAGCTCGTTGCTTGGTGAGCCAATCCATGCCAATTATCAAACCAAAGTCATACATGGCTAGGACTAACAAGTCTATCTTCCCTTCTCACTCACCAATCACTAACTTGCAACCAGAACAACCTAATGTAGACAACACCTTATCCTTCAACGGTGTAGATATGCTAACCACTGACTCCAACAACTCATGACTTAAAACTATCAACTTAACATATTGCTCGGCAATAAAAGAATGAGTCGCGCCAGGGTCGAATAAAGCATAAGCAGCATGGTCGTTCAGCGAAACCGTACCCATAATCACATCAGGCGCATCCTTTGTCTGACCTCTGGTGATGGCATACATTGTCCCTTGAGCTAGTGGTCTGATCTATCCACCCTGCGATGCATTCTGCGGCGCATACCCTCTGATCTGACCCATCAATGGTAGTGACGATAACTGCTATTGTCCCCTCAGTCTTCTGGGACAATCTCTGGCCATGTGACCTTGCTGACCACATTCAAAACAAATGCCTGGTCGTCGAGGGCACGAAATTGTACCACATTGCCTTCCACAGAAGCAACATATACCATTCTGGTTTGAGGCTGACTTCCCAATTCCACCCTTCCTATTAGGCAGAACATGGAACCTTCCGCCGGTCATAGGCCTCTTCCCATGTCGGTTCCCATCTATATTCGAATTAACCCTCAACCTAGACGAGGCGGCTTGCTCATTCAGACTTCTTTCTAGCAACTAGGCTTGGTTATAAACCTCACGATAGTCCTTCAGATCTAGTGGTACCAGTGGTTGTTTCAGCTCAAGTCGAATGCCATTCCTGAACCTTCAAGCTTTGTCTTCTGGATTCTCTATCAACCTCGGAGCATACTGAGAAAGTTTCGCAAACTTGACCTTATACTGGTCAACAGTCATCATCCCTTGGCTCTGAGGAAAGTGTTCCACATCAAGACCATGCCTTCCGAAAATACTGTATCTCTAGCAGCCCTCCACCAAGTATTCGCATTCCCTTGCAGTTGATATACTGCCATAACAACTCTTTACTCTTCATTGCAACTCAGAAGTGCAAAAGCCTTTTCCAGGTCCTGAATCCATAGCAAGGTAGTCTCTGGATCTCTAGTACCAACAAATCTCGGCGGGTTCAGCTTCAAGAATTGCTCCACCAACTTATGGATTGATCTCTCCCTCTCCACAACTATGTTCCCAGTTGGAACTTCGGCAGGTGCAACAACAGCGGCGGCCTCAGTAGTGGCGGCAACGGTAGCAGTAGTAACAGCTTGAGCGATGGTGGCAGTGGCGACGGCTTGATTTTGGGTTTGCTCCCCATTAGATCTCTCACCACTTCAAGCGCCTGCATGATCCATTCGAACCTAGGATCACCAGGGGCTTTTACCCCAACACCAACAGAAGGTGATGCTACTCCACTGGCGCAAGCCTGAGTTAGCGCTCTACCATGGCCTCTTTGGGTATCGACCCTCGTCAGCATCCTACCCCGAGTAATAGGTCCTACAGTCCTCTTCCTAGGAGCCTATGCTCCTTATCACTCATTCTACAAGTTTTCTACTGAAACGTGCCTTCCAATTCCACACCGAATTAGAAGTTGAGCGATCCACACAAACAAACAATTCTACCCATTAGCTATCATAGACATGCACCAGCACGAAATAAAGGTATTTCCTACTAACTATCCCACAAACCATTGCACCTTATCACTCCAATCACTAACCTTGCTTTGATACCACCCAACAGGGATGTCATGCCCCGATCCTCAGAGTGCGTGCCCATTCCTCTGTGGTCGATTAACTAGCAATGTCCTAAGACGCATCGCCGACCCATTTATTTTAATGCGCATGCGAAAGCGGATAAATAATCCCAAAACAACAATAAGATGGGATAGAAAAGTAGAGCCATAATTTTCGAAAACCAACCCACACCTTTATATACATATCAAACCATGTCATATACATTACAAACCGATATATATACAAGGTTTGCAAAACAAGGGGTAGAGTGCTATAGATCTTCAGGCATTCAAATCTTCCTCAGAATACACCGGGGACCTTGGATCTAATAGGTACGGGTCGAGGGTCAACGGTCCCTTTTCCAAAAGCAACCTTCAGTACAAATACACATATCTCAGATTCCGGTATGATGCCATCTCTCTGTCCATTCTGCTCACGAAGGTACCATGATCTGTACTAATGGGGTACCTTATGGGGTAGAGCCTAATCAACCCAGACCATGGAACATATGAGCTCATAAACCCATCCCCTAGGGTTCCCATGAAGCGGAATGTAAGATACCTACTCAGTGACCTTCTTCAACTGTCCAAAACTGTGGCATCCCGGAAATTCAAAGCCGAGCCTTAAGGTGTGTTAAATGTCTTTAATTAGGTGGTAGAATTTTATGGCTTATGCTTTAGCCAATTTGTCCTTTAATTTGATGAATTTTGCTTGTGATTGCGGAAATTTAAATTTAATTAGTTAATGCTTGGCCATATGATTTAAATTTCAATAATTAAAAATATCCAAAGACTTTGGCCAAGATGAAATTTGAATTTAGAAATATTTATAGAAAGAAATTCAAAAAAAAAAGAGAAATAGGGTTATTTTCGAAATGGGCCTTGGACCCATTAGCCTAGAGCTTGGTGGGCCAAGCTAGTCGGCCCATTGGGCCCAAGAGAGGAGTTCGACCAGCCCAAGAAGGAGTGGCCGGATGGCCCAACTCCAAAGCCCATCAACCCAAAATCAAATTCAAAAAAAACAAAGATTACAAGTGGCATAGAGAAATGGCATGCATTGGTGGGATTGTAGGCAATCTCATGATTGCTAATCATGAGAAGATGGGGATATAAAAAGAGAGAAGGAAGAGAGAGAGTGGCCATTTGCTTCATTTCCGTCCAAGAGGGGTGTGCGAGAGAGAGAGGGTTTGAGAGAAAGAGAGAAACCGAGAGGGGAGAAGGCGGAGCCGAGAAGGAGGTGCCGCCCGTTCGCCGTTCGTCCGACCATCCTACGCCGTGCTTGCTGTGTGTTCTTCTTTGAGGCAAGTGGGGGTCCATAACTTCTCTTGCATGTTGTTTTTTATGGTTGCATGTTATATTTTAGGTGTGGTTTGGGCGAAGAACCGAGGTAAGGGTTGCATGTGTTCATGTAATGTGGCTGTTTCCGTTCGGTTTGTGGTAGACAGTTTCTTATTCGAGCTTGCATGTGTATTTGGAGTGTGATTTTGGCTTCGGTGTCTTCATGAAAGTTGAAGCTAACATCTTGAGGTATGACATACTCGAATTTCATGGAAAACGATGGTGATATGAGGGGTCAAAAGTTCTATTTCACGGAGGTTTTAGATCTGCGAATTTCCTACTGACCTCTTGATGATTTTTTGGTTGCATGTTGATTTCTGTTGGAGATCTCACTTTGTTGTCTTCATGAAAGTTGTTGTTAACATCCTAAACTATAACATACTCAAATTTGAAGAGAAATGAACAAGTGTAGCCTAGTTAATCGGCTGGATCTTTGAGACGGATGGTTCTGTTGAAGTGAACCAAGACACCCGAAACTTCAAGGACCTAAAAGAGGATCATACTTTGGTTATTTAACCTAGATCTCTTCATGAAATTTGTAAAGGACACATTGATACATAACATACTCGAATTTCAGGAGAAACGAAAGAGATTTGATGGGTCAAACTTAAGTTTTTCGGTGATATGTACTCTGGACGAAACGGTAGAGGTTCCAGAAGCTTCATGGAGTTGTATAAATTAATCTATAAAGAATTTGGCTTAGAGTTCTACATGAAAAATGCACGAAAATGTGTTGGCTATCACCCTGTAAAATTTGGGAATTTTCGGAGGTCATATGAGTATTTTAATTGAATTAATTCGAAAACTGTGCAATCTGGCCATTTTCCGAATATTGTGAGTATTTTGTGGAAATTTGGGAAATTATGAAAAATGCAATTAGCCATGGATTTTATGCGAGATTTGATTCTAATTGTTTGTTAATGATTGATTGAAGATTATGATTTTTGGAAAATCATAAATGTTAAATATAATATTTATTTATGAAAATAAAATAATAATAAAATAATAAAATAAAATAATAATAAAATAATAAAATAATAATAAAATAAAAGATGGATTATTTTATTGGCCATGAGTTCTATGGAATTATGATGTATTGCTATATGACATTGATGCATGTATGATCATGAATTATGATGTACTAATATATGGCATTGATGTATGAATGATCATGAATTATGATGCATTGATATATGGCATTGATGCATGTATGATTATGAATCATGATGCATGTGTGTGAACAATATGCCATGAAATAATAAGATGAAAAGGATGATAAAAAAAGTGGAAAGTGATATATGAGTAAGAGGTTGTGGCGGAGGATGTTGTCTGGTGGCCTGGTGGCGTAATTCCAGAGGTTCCCTGGGAGTTTCAGGATGCCCGGAATGTGGGGGGCCGGAAGTCCGGTTGTATCTCGGATACATGCCCGGAAGTGACTCGCGATGCCAGGATTAGGGTGCGAGATCCCCGGTTAGAAGGGTAAAGGCCGGAAGTCCCTGTCGGAGGTTTCTGCCCGAAGGGAGGTTCCTCGTGATGCTAGTTGAGGTGCGAGATGCCCGGAATGTGGGGGGCCGGAAGCCCAGTGGCCATGAGATGGCTGGGATACTGGGAACCCTGTCGGAGGTTTCTGCCCGAAGGGTGATGATCAAATTGATCATGGAATCCTGTCGGAGGTTTCTGCCCGAAGGATTGATAATGATATCCTGTCGGAGGTTTCTGCCCGAAGGATTGATAATGATACCCTGTCGGAGGTTTCTGCCCGAAGGGATGGTGATGATTTGAGAAAAGATAATGTGGGGATCAATTGATAAATAAAAATGGAAATTGATCTATGATGTGATATGCATTGTGATGCATGGCTAATGATGATGTGATATGCATGGTGATGCATGGCTAACGATGACATGATGTGATATGCATGGTGATGATTTGAGAAAAGATAATGTGGGGATCAATTGATAAATAAAAATGGAAATTGATCTATGATGTGATATGCATTGTGATGCATGGCTAATGATGATGTGATATGCATGGTGATGCATGGCTAACGATGACATGATGTGATATGCATGGTGATGCATGGTTAATGATGATGTGATATGCATGGTGATGCATGGCCAATGATGACATGATGTGATATGCATGGTGATGCATGGCCAATGATGACATGAAGTGATATGCATGGTGATGCATGGTTAATGATGATGTGATATGCATGGTGATGCATGGCCAATGATGACATGATGTGATATGCATGGTGATGCATGGTTAATGATGATGTGATATGCATGGTGATGCATGGCTAATGATGATATGATGTGATATGCATGGTGATGCATGGTTAATGATGATATGTATGCTATGATGGTGCATGAATACGCTTGTCATCAAAAAGGTAAGTGATGCCTGAATTGTATGTTGGTATGCATGGTGCACTGAGTTGTTATTGGATTTCCCTATCTGCTGAGTGGTTGTACTCACCCTTTTGGGGATAACATTTCAGATTAGCACTATGCCGCTGCCTGCTGTTTCGCGTGGCGTGTTTTACGGTATTCCGTCTGACGTCGAGGTGGAGATGACTGAGATAGACTGTCCCTCGGTACCCGGATTGACTTTTATTCGAGTACGATGCTTAGTCATGTATGATATCGGCCTGGCTGGGGGCCCTGTCATACAAGAGTTTTTGTCCGTGCACGTCCGTCGAGATGGTGCTATGCGAGGGATGCTGCCGCCGCCACCACCTGACGCACCGGGATGGGTGTGAGATCGCACGCGAGGAGTAGGAGCTAGACCGCTTTTTGGTATAGATAGATGACACTCGTGATGGGAGGGTTTTTGTGCTCATATGATGTTAGAGGTCGGAGTTCCTTTTTGAGATTTTAGGTAGGATATGGCGAGTCTTAACCTTTTCTGTTCCTTTTGTACCGACCCGAGGAAAAACCCCATCTCGCTATATGTATGTATGTAAGCAAAGCGTCAACGTTATTTATAAAATCCTGATGTGTAGTTGGTGTGTATTTGTATCATGGGTTAGTAAGGGAGATGGAGATGTTTAATTTGCTTCCGCTATGAGTCGCGCATGGGACCGTTTAAAAAAAAAATGCCTGTAATCTGGCAAGGCTTAATTTAGCCAAGAGATAGAGATGGTAAAAGATGTAACACCGGCGCTGGTGACGACCTGCGAAGGGTTCGAGGTGTCACAAAAACACTCGGGACAAGCTGCAATCTAAGGACCTGAAAATGTTATCCCACTACGGGGTGAGACGACGTCTTAGCAAGTTCACCCCCTAAATCCCGACTAGGAAGAAAATACACCCCAAGGGCTACCTAAGCACAAGCACAAGTCAGAGGACTTACCTTTGCCTCAATTCCTTCCTGCAAGTCAGTACGGTTCACATAATCATCAAACCACATCAACAATTCAAATCATCACATCAGATCGAGCCATCAATCAATCGATCCAGTCGATTTCATGTCATCAAGACCATCTCTCGGTCAACTCAATCAATACTATCGATCAAGTTCGATCATACAAAGAACTACTCACTCTGAGTTGAAGATAAACAGTATAGCTTGCGAGAAGCTAATAACAGGGTATACTTCTCACTCAAAACTGATATATCAAAGCTCACGGGTTGATATAGTATACTCGCAATGCTCACCAAAAGTTACTAAGGTATACTGCTCGCCCAAAGCTGACATATCAAAGCCCTCAAGCTGATATAGTATACTAGTATATTGCTCACCCAAAGCTGACATATCAAAACCCTCAGGCTGATATAATATACCGTCCTGATCATTCTACAATTTCCTTACTTTTATAATACCTGATAAAAATAATCATGTGTGGGTACACGGTTGGTCTTAACCAAAATATAATTTTTTTTGTTGGTAACAATAAGAAAAATATAATATTTTCCCTCTTGAAAATCCCACTGATTCCAATAGTCCATAAACACATTTTTGGCGTTGTAAACCGACGCCAAGTATTTTCTAATTAATTACCAAAATTATTAAATTTTGGGATAAATTCCAAACTTACAAATCACACACATTTTGCACAATCTAGCACTCAATTAAATAAACCAATCCTACCAATGCGATTAACATAAAATTCCGGTCACCGGCTATCCCAATCTAATTTTCGAAAAATAATAATTAATTAAATAATTACCAAAATTCTTTAATAAATACCAACATGCAATAAATACTACAACTTATCTACTTGTTAATTGCCCTACTCTAACCATATAACATGCAATATCGAATGATTAAATCACTAATCCGTTCTAACTAACCACCTAAACCATACTTGGTAAGGTCTAAACTAATCAACCCTTGAGCATAATTAAATCCTTAAGCAGGGATTACTGAGTAAACTCACTGGATTAGTGATCCAACAGGACCATGGCGATGGGGACGCAGAGACAAGCCACAAAGTCCAAAGCGAGGACACCCTTCAAGGTCGGGAAAGGGTCCAAAGCGGGCCAAACAGTGCCCAACAAACCCAAGGGCTTCGGATTCTGTTCTTGGCCGAGAAAGGAGGCTGAGCAGCTGGTTGGGGCCGAAACAGCGAGATAGGGCTAGCGAGCTGCAACGTGGACCAGGCAGAGGCTGGCGATGGCTCTAGCGGCCTTGGTGACGACACAAGGCAGCTGGCAATGCTGGACAAGGCCTCTGGACGTGCGAACGAACAAGGACGACGGCAAGAGACGCGCGGGCAAGTAGGAGGCACGGCTAGCGTGCGGGTGGCATGACGTGACGCGGCTGGACTCTGGTGGCTCGGGCGATCGTGTGACGGGCAAGGGGGTTGCTTGGCTTCTCTCTACAAATTTTTTAAGCTTTCTCTACTCTGGAAATGGAGAAAACCGACCTAGGGGAAAGAGAAAGGGGACCGACTACCTTTGGAGGGTCCCTCAAAGCCCATCTTTTATCCTTTTGTCCCTTAGAAGAGGTCCCACTAGTTGTTGGCTTCCTCAGCACACTTGCAGTGTGGCATCCCAAAATTCATAATGACCCATAGTTACATTAAAGTCTATAAATAGGTGATGGAAGTACCATTAAGTTATTTTATAGCCATTTAGTCCATAATTTGCAATAAGACTTATGGCCAAGCTTTTAATGGATAATTATTTGATAGGAAAGAAAATCCTATCATTGGCCATGTGTTTTATAAATTGGAATTTATGAATTTATGATTTCAAGTTTTATGGCCATATGAAATCGTAATTTAGTATTTATATAAGTGGGGATTTAAGGTAAATTATTAAAAGTAAAATGGACTTATTTAAGAAAATCTTGGGCCATTTAAGCTTGGACTTTAAGCCCAAGTGAGATGGGCCTAAAGTGGGCCAAGAGGCCCGGCCCATGAAGCCCATTGGGCTGTTGGCACATGGAGGGGGAAGGAGGAGCCGCATGGCTTCCTCCAAGTGTCTTCAACAAAGGAGACACTTGTCTCCTTCTTAGGGACAAGTGTCCCCCATGGAAGATGAGGGTGCATGCAAGTATATAAGCAACTAAAAAGAAAGAGAGAGAGAGAGAGAGTGGCTGGTTTTGAGAGAGTGAGAGAGAGGGAGAGAGAGAGTTGCCGAGAGAGAGTGAGGAACCGAGAGAGAAAGGGAGAAGCCGCGCGGGGGAGGAGGTCCGCTTGTCTGTCGCCCGTCGTCGTGCGTCCGTCGTCCGTCGTGCTTGCTGTAGCTCGGTACAAAGGCAAGTTGGGATTGATTTCCACTCTTGCATGTGTGTCTTGCATGTGTGGTTGAGTTCTTGGATGTTTAGAGGCTAGAAATCGAAGTGCATGAGGTTTGTTCTTGGAGATGCTTGCTGTTTTCGCATGAACCGCCTGACCCAGAATCTTGTGAAGGCTTGCATGCATGTTTCGAGTTGGATTTTGACTTCGATTCCTTCATGAAAGTTGTAGCTAACATCTTAAAATACAACATACTAAAATTTGGGACAAACGGATGGAGATTTAAGGGGTCAAACCCACATCCTACGGAGACACTAGATCTGGAACTGTTTTGCTGACCTTTGGTAGTTTTGTGGGTTGCATGTCGATTTTTACTAAGAATATCTCTTCGACTTCTTCATGAAACTTGTAGAGGAAATCCTAAAGACTAACATACTCAAATTTGAAGTAAAATGAGCAAGTGTAGCCTAGTGAATCGACTTACTCTTGAAGACGGTAAATCTGGAGATGCGGTACAGGATACCCGAGACTTCATGGACCTATATGGTGACTATTCTCTGGAAATTTGACTTATATACCTTAATGAAAGTTGTAGGGGACCTCTTTAAGTAAAACATATCCAAATTTCAGAGGAAACGAAGAAGAATAAGTGGGTAAAAACTCAATATTTTGGAGAAACATACACTGGACGTTTCGGTGCTAGATCCAGAAGCTTTGGATGACTATAGAAAATTATCTAGAACGAATCTGGCATAGAAGTCTTCATGAAAAATCTACTTTAGTGTCTTAAATATAACCTGGTAAAATTTCATAATTTTCGGAGGTCGTTCGGATATTTTGATCGAACTATTTCGAAAACTGCACATTCTGTTTTATCCGAATTTGCATGCTGCAATCGTGTGGATTATATCTTCTTGTGTGGAACTCTATTGGGCATGTGTTTTTCATGAAATTACTATCTTATTGACTTGTCTATCACATGCCTTGATTTCATGATTTTTGAGAAGCATATGGATATTTAATTTGAATATTTTCTAAAAATGGTACATGCTGGAATTTTGTAAAAGGCATGAAATATGGACCATTTTAAATTGCATGGATTCCATGAATTGTTTTGCCATGGATGATGGTGTCTTGCTGCATGTATGATGATGACTTGAAATGCATGTATGAAATCAAGGATGAATATGATATTGATTGCCATCACATCACATGCCATGTTAAATTGAATTATAAAGATGTGAATTGAGATAAATGAGGAAGCCGTCGGAGGTGAGCCAACGATGCCCCGAGAGTGTCGGGATGCCTAGCTAGAAGGGTACGGCCGGTCGCCCGGTGGTCATGAATGGCCGGATACCGGAGGGTCCTCGGGAGTACCGAGTGGTATCGAGATGCTTGGAGAGTGGGGGAGCCGGAAGCTCGACATGGTATTGTGTCGAGGGATACCTCGTGATGCCAGTTTGGGTGCGAGGTGCCTGGCTTGAAGGGTGCGGCCGGTTGCCCGGTGGCCTTAAATGGCTAAATGTCGGAGGGTCCTCGTGATGCCAATTGGGGTACGAGATGCCCGGAGAGTGGGGGAGCCGGATGGTCTGATTGTATCTTGGATACATGTGGGGTGCAAACATTGGTCCCAGGAAAGAGAAATGTGGCGGTCCAAAATGAAATTGAAATTGAATTATGCATGATGATATATGCATGATATGATGAGATGTGCATGGATACATGGTAATGATGATAGTACATGTGATATGATGATGAGATGTGCATGGTTGCATGGTAATGATGATGGTACATGTGATATGATGATATGATGATGATGTTACATGCATGGATGCATGGTAATGATGATGGTACATGTGATATGATGATGATGTTACATGCATGGATGCATGGTAATGATGATGGTACATGTGATATGATGATATGATGATGATGTTACATGCATGAATGCATGGTAATGATGATGGTACATGTGATATGGTGATATGATGATGATGATGTTATACGCATGGATGCATGGTAATGATGATGCCATATGTGACATGATGATGGTAAGTGTATGATATGATGGTGATGTCTATATGATGATGATGGTACATGAGGTATGATGACATGTGCATGATGCTATGGTATGTTGTGCATGGATGCTTGTATGACATGTGATGCTATGATTGTGATGATTGCATGGCATGATGTATTGAGTGGTTTATTGGTCCTTTACCTACTGAGTGGCTGTACTCACCCCTTTTGGGGAATAACATTTTAGACTAGATAAGATACCTCTGCTGCCACTGCTACCAGTAGATGAATCAAGTGGTTGGATATGATTGCGAGAATGAGGATAGCATAGGGAACTTTTGGACGCCGACACTGGTTGATGGACCTTAAGCATACGACTATGGGAGGAGATGTCGGTCATCTATTGAAGTATAGCCTAGTATAGAAAACTATGGCATTTTGATGTACCGATGAATGATGTCCATATGGTTTAAGTGAATAAAAGTGTACGGCTTTTACCTATAAATGTTTAGTTGGGGTGCATTGTTTTCTGAATATAGGGAGGGGAGTTGTTGGATGTGCTTCCGTATATAAATTGCGCAAGGGACCGATCTACAATATGTAAACCCATAGGTTGTATGGACCCGCTACAATTGAAATGGTATCAGAGTAACATATTAATAGGGAAAGTGAAAGGTAAGCGAACTATGGCGACCCTAACGGATCGGGGGCCTTCGAGGGGTGCCACATGCAACCCACAATTCTTCCTCTATAAGCTATTGAAATGGTCCAAAGGCGTGGAGAAGGGGGGGCTACAAATTTTATACAAATTTCCCTCAATTCCACTTCCATTCCTTCTTGAATCAATGCAGTTCGGTCCTCATAAATTCTATCGAGGTGTCCACAATCAAATTGACATTTTTCCTTGCCAATAGAACCAACTTGCATCCCAAAAACACGATAAAAAACGGTTCCTTGAATTTTTCCGATCGAAAACGGCCCTATGTCGAATTTTCACCAAAAATCTCGGTTTGTAGAAAAATCTTCGGATGATGAGTAGATGTTCCTAAAATGACTCGTGACTTGACAAAACTTTCAATTTCTGAAATCAGATTCAAATTTGTGGTTAATTTCAATCTGGTGCGATTTTAGTGTGACCTAGCCTACCGGGTAGCTTTTAGAATTTTTTTATGCAAATGACCCGTGGTCAATTTTCTTCGAACCACAATGAACCTCTTCGACACATTGACAACTCTCAGTGGTCGTGAAAATCTTGAGATTTCAAATACGGACATAGGGTACCAAAACGACAGAAAAATCATCCTAGTGCTGATCGACGAGAATTTTTCAATTTGGTGGAATCACCCACGTTTAGCCACACATCTCCGTCAAACCGACCTATCTCTGATTTCTAATTGATCTTTACTGTGTCGTAATGATCTTTGCAGATGAGCACGGTCGAACAGTCGATTCCCAGTCGAATTCTCGAGTCTATTGCGTTAAAATCCCTTAATGAATTCCCCGGATAGTTTAATTATCTCAGGAGTGATCAGCTTTGAGAATAACACTATAAATGCATCGATAAAATGCCCGATTTATTCAATTGAAAACAGGAATGAAATTTTAGTATGTCACAACTCTTCTCCTCTTATAAAAATTTTGTCTTCGAAATTTAAACTATTACAATTCTTTAAACAAAAAGGTGGGGGTACAATTGTCTCATCAACTCTTCGCTCTCCCAAGTTGCTCCTTCAATGCCATGGTATTGCCAGACCACTTTGACCAACGGGATGGTCTTGGTATGCAAAATTTGTTCTTTTCAATCCACAATCTGAACCGGGCTTTCCACGTACGACACTTTGTCGTCCACGTCCAATTCCTCAAAATTAAGCACGTGGGTCAGGTCATGCTCATACTTTCTCAACATCGACACGTGAAAGACGTTATGCACTTGTGCCAGTCTCGGCAGTAATGCAAAACGATACGCTAGGATCTCGATTTTCTCTAGAATCTCAAAGGGACCTACATACCTCGTGTTAGAAAAAACTCCTTTATTGTTTTGAAGTTCACAAAATGTTTCCAAAAGTTTAGTCTGAAGATCTCTAGACTCTACTGTCAAAATCTGAAGACCGTCAGACTTAAGTTTCAAAGCCTGTCCTCACTAACCGTTTCCAGACAAAAGTATGAAGACTTATCTAGATGATGGATTATTTTCAAGGATTCGGTCCGTATGATTTTTGGAAGACCTTATGGCTGAATATAGCATCTACTTGTTGATTTTTCTTATTGGAATCTACTCCAATATGAAGATCGTTTGAAAGGCAAGCAAACTTAGAAGGTTCCACTTATAGAAACCAAAGATCCTGATTGTATGGGCGAACAGGATTGACAGGTTTTCATCACCAATCCTTCAACGACTCGAAATCAGCCTAATTGATTCTATCCAATGGGTAGATTGGAAAAATTCATTCGGAAAGTGCTAACGGTCGTTTTGGCGTGAATGAGTATTTAAGGTGGACTCGATAGTTGTTTGGGGAGGGGTGCGTGAAAGAAGAATTTCAAAGTCTGAATTTCTATAGTTCCTTGATCTTTCATTTCATCGAGCTTAAAGTTGTACACAAGAGAAAGAAACACATAGTGAGACTTTGTGAGAAGATCAGTATAGACTCTTCACTGAGAAAGTCGAAGATCACAAGTTGTAAAATCTCTTTTGATTCATAGTGAAATCTAACCAGTGGGCTGTCAGTGCGGAAAAGTGGACGTATGCTTGATCTAAGCCGAACCACTATAAACCTTGTGTTCTAATTCTCTTTCCTTAACTTCTCACTTTTATTCGTTGCTTTATATAATTGTTTAAACCTGTTTATGTTCTTAGTCAATAATTTTTTAAGGCAATTTATTTCTACTAAGTCTTGCGAGAAAATTTTATTTACACCTATTCACCCCCCCTCTAGGTGTTTACACTAGCCCTCTCAATTGGTATTAGAGTCTGTGTGCTTTTTATTGAAGTGTTTTCTACTTCTGAAGCTAAAGATCTACAACTAGTATTTTGGCTCTAGGATTAGTTGAAGGCCAAAACAACACCAGACCTCCATACTTTGATGGAAAGGAATACAATGTTTGGAAGAACAAGATGAAGGCATTCCTAAGATCGAAAGATCCTCTGGAATGAGACGTAGTTAAAAAATGGATCATTCCAAAAGCCTCATCAACCTCAGAAATAGGAAAGGAAGTTGTGGATGCTAGCGAATTACCACAAGCAGAAATAACAAGAGACAAGCTCTTGATGCTAAAGCCATTTACTCATTCTATTGTGCTTTATCTCCTACTGAGTATAATCGAATTTCTTCCTATGAAACAGTTAAGGAAGTATGGGACAGGCTGCACGTAACATATAAAGGAACTGATCGAGTAAAAGAAACGAAGATTAACATTCTACTTGGACAATACGAAGCCTTCAAAATGAAGCCTGGTGAATCCATCACTGACATGTTAGTCGTTTTACAAAGATTGTGAACAGCTTGACATATCAATGGTAGCCAATCTCAGGACCAAAGAAGGTCAACAAGTTGCTGTGAGGATTATCCAAAGATTGGAATCACATGAAAACATCCATTAGAGAAACGCAAAGAATCATGCCTCTTTTTGTAGATGAACTGGTGGGCACACTTCAGTCATATGAAGTAGAGCAAAATAATGAGGATGAAGACCCCAAAGGTAAGAAGTCAATTGCCTTAAAATCTAACGTTGATTTTGATGATACAGACTTAGAAGATGACTTGGACGATGAAGAGCTAGCACTCATGATAAGGAAGTTCAGGAAGTTTAACAGGAAATGAAAAAGGTTTAATTGGAAAAAGCAAAACACACAGAGATTTCAAAGAAGACAAACTAAGGACGATGAAACGAGTCAAGATGTGATATGCTTCGAATGTAGAAAAAAAGGGGCATATTAGACCCAACTATCCTTTGTTGAAGAAGAAGAAAGCAAAGAATGGGAAATACAAAAAGGCTCTTAAAGCAGATACTTGGAGCAATACTAAATACGAGGAAAGTGATGAAGAATATGTCAATATTTGTCTAATGACAAATTATGAATCAGACTCAAACTCAGACTCAGATTTAGACTCAAACTCTAACAAGGAAGTCAAGGTAAGTAATTTAAAAATTCATGTTAAAGTCTCAAAGTATGTTAATGAACTCTGTCTTAATCTTAAAGTCTCTCTTAAGAAAATTTCAGAACTGAAAAGGGAAAATTCCAAACTCAAGCTCTTTGGAAAGAAAAATTTGAAAATAGACAAAAGTTTTGTTGATTTGAAAACAAATTATGATTCTCTTACAAAGGAAAACACTCTTTTAAAAGAGGACATTTCAAACATCACAAAAAGATTTTCAATAGGATCCGAAAAGTTGGAGAAAATCCTTTCTGTACAAAGACCTTACTTTAACAAGTCTAGTATGGGAATGACTTTAGAAACTATTCCTCTAATTGATTTTCCAAAAGTAAAGGAAAGAATCAAATAAAGACCTACAAAAACAGCTTATAGAAATCACTTTCAAAAGGTTTTTTGTAAAACCCATTGGCATAAGTTCTCTCAAATGTTCAAAGTATGATAGCTCAGAACATTTCGAGAAGGAATGTCCCAAGGTTTGGAGACCTGTTAAGAGGGATTGGGCAAAGACAGTATTTAAAACTAACTCCCTTAGACCCAATAAGGTATGGGTACCAAAGAAAGCTTGAGCTCTTTTTATGATTGTTGGTCACTATCAAGAAAAAGATTAAATGGTATTTGGATAGTGGCTGCTCAAGACACATGACATGAGTTTCAAGTTGTTTTATAAAACTTGTGCAAATGAATGGTGGACAAGTTTCATTTGGAGGAAATAGCAAAGGAAGAATTGTTGGATGCGGAACTGTAAAGATTGGAAGTCTCGCAATCAACAATGTCTCCTTGGTGGAAGGCATGAATTACAATCTTCTCAGTATCAATCAATTGTGTGACACTGGATTCAAAATTAATTTCCAAGAAGCATTTGTTCGAGAACTAGTAAAGATCTCTCTCAATCTTTCACTGGACGAAGACATGAGAATATTTATCTTCTGGATGTAAAACCAGAAAGTTCTCAGTGTCTAATTTCCATTCAAGATGAAGCAAATATTTGGCATCGAAAGCTTGGCCATGTTAACATGAAGCAAATTGCCAAGATTTCATCTAAGAAGCTTGTTCGTGGATTACCCAACCTGACCTATCAAAAGTTTGAATTATACACACCATGTGTGTTGGGAAAATAGGTTAGAAGTTCTTGTAAACCTATAAATTAAGTTTCTATTAATCGAGTTTTGCAACTTCTGCATATGGATCTCTTTGGACCAACCAAAACGCAAAGCATTGGTGGAAAGAGATACTGCCTAGTAATCGTGGATGATTACTCTCGCTTTACATGGGTTTACTTCCTAGCAAATAAGTCTAAAGCATTCTCTTACTTTTCAAAATTTGCCAAGAAGGTTCAGAATGAAAAATGTTATATTATTTCAAGCATACGAACAGACTATGGAGGTGAGTTTGAAAATCAAAGACTTTGTAAAATTCTGTGATGAATCTGGTTTCCAACATGTTTTCTCTTCTCCATACACTTCAGAATAAAATGGAGTTGTGGAAAGGAAGAATAGATCATTGCAGGAAATGGCTAAAACACTCTTAATTGAGAGTAATATTTCCTCTCGATTTTGGGCCAAAGCAGTCTCTACAGCTTTATATTATTAACAGAGTCCTCTTGAGGCATATTCTAGAGAAAACTCCTTATGAAGAATTTAAAGGAAAGAAGCTAAATGTTTCTTATTTTCATTTGGTTGTAAATGTTTTATTTTGAAAAATGCAAATGATCGAACTGGTAAGTTTGAAGAAAAATCAGACGAATGAATTTTTCTTGGCTACTCAACCTCAAGCAAAGCCTACAGAGTATTCAACAAGAAGACTCAATCCGTGGAAGAATCTATGAATGTCAAATTTCAAGACTTTATGCAAAATCAGATGGATCATACTCAACTAGAAGAATCTGAACCTGCTCTAGAAATCATGAAATCTACTTTCCCCGAAGTGGTTCAGACTTCTGAAGTTCAACAACAAGAAGAACCAGAAGATTCAATTGAAGTAGAGGATCAGCAGACTCACAAACCAACCAGTAACTGGAAGCACAAATTAAGTCATCCTAAGGAATTCATCATTGGCAACAGTGATGAAGGAATTCACACCAAATCCAAAAGGCAAGAAGAGTCTAGTGCTTTAGCACTTGTTTCCGAGATTGAACCCAAAAGTATAGAAGAAGTCTTGGCTGATGAAAGATGGATTGAAATTATGCAATAAGAGCTCAGAAAATTTAGCATCAACGATGTGTGGGAATTAATTCCTAAACCTAATGGTAAATCTATCATTGGAACTAAATGGGTTTTCAAGAACAAGGTGGACGAGAAATGAAAAGTGATCAGAAACAAAGCAAGACTCATGCCCAAAGGATATACACAAGAAGAATTGATAGACTATGACGAGACTTATGCACCAATAGCGAGGTTAGAAGCAATTAGATTATTACTTGCTTTTGCTTGCTATAACAATTTCAGGTTATTCCAAATGGATGTAAAAAGTGCATTCCTAGATGGATTTATCCAAAAAGAAGTTTATGTGGAACAACCACCTGGTTTTGAAGATCCAAGAAAGTCAGACTCAGTCTACAGACTAAATAAGGCTCTATATGGATTGAAGCAAGCACCTCAAGCCTGATATGAAAGGATAAGTAAATTTCTAACTCAAAATGGTTTTGTTAAGGGAAAGGTAGATACTACTTTGTTTATTAAAAAAGAAGGTAAAGATTTTCTCCTTGTTCAAATTTATGTTGATAACATTATATTTGGATCACCTAATGAAAATCTATGCAAGAAATTCTCTAGATGCATGCATGATGAATTCGAAATGAGCATGATGGGTGAATTAACTTTCTTTTTGGGACTACAAGTTAAACAATCAAAGAAAGGTATCTTCATTCACCAAGAGAAGTATGCAAAGGATCTCATCAAGAAGTTTGGATTGGAGAATTACAAAAAGACTGAGACACCAATGTTAAGTTCTTCAAAGCTGGATAAAGATGAAGGAGGAAAGAGTGTAGACCAAAATCTTTACAGGAGCATTATTGGTTCACTTATTTACCTTACTGCATCTAGACCTGACATTTTGTTTAGTGTTTGTATCTGTGCTAGATTCCAATCAAATTCCAAAGAATCTCATTTATCTGTTGCAAAGCGAATCATCAATACGTTGCAACTACTCCAAAGCTAGGTCTGTGGTATCCCAAAGAAGAAGACTTTACTCTCATTGGATATTCAGACGCAGATTTAGCAAGATGCAAAGTTGATAGAAGAAGTACTTCTGGCACATGTCAACTACTTGGCAACAAGCTGGTATCTTGGTTTTCAAGAAAACGGAGTACTATAACTCTTTCAACAGCTGAAGCAGAATATGTGGCTCTTGGGAGTTGCTGCTCTCAAATCTTATGAATAAGGCAACAACTAAGAGACTTTGGAATCAAAGAATCATGCACCGAGATCAAATGCGACAACACCAGCGCTATTAATCTCACGAAGAACCTAATTCTTCATTCAAGGGCAAAACATATAGAAATTCGACATCATTTTATTAGAGATCATATTCAAAATGGAGAAATTATGATTCAGTTCATTGATTCGAAGAATTAGCTAGCGGATATATTTAAAAAGCCACTGGAGAAAAATCTACTAGAGTCTATTCGCACCAAACTGAATATTTTATCCTTTACCAATTAAAGTCTGAAGGAGTCAGACTCAGAATGTGTAGACTCTACTTCAATAAGAAAATTTATATTCTAGGTATTTTTATTTTCACAAATATAAAAGGTGAGAATATCGAAATCCTTTTTTGCCTAAATTATTGGAAAATGTTATTAGCATTCAGATTTTATTTTTCCATTTTAAAAAATTGATTTAAAGTGATAGTTTTTCGTACGATGCTTTATCTACTCTTTTTCTTTTTCTTTTTCCGTTGAGACGATTGAGCGTCATCTTCAACACCATTTTTTTTCTCACAAACACTAGAATACAAGATTCCACTTTTCTCTCTCGTTTTAACCAAAAAGATTTCATCTTTTTCACAATCGAGTTTGTGGAATCCTCTAAAGAAAGCAACAATGTCTTCAAGAAGGTCTTCTAGAATCGCGAGTAGGGGACCACAACATATGCGTGAGGGTCCTATGTTCTTTGATCTGGTGGAAGAAGACGACTCTCCTTAGCAATAGCAGCAAAGTCAACAACAACATTCTCAATCGGGTCACTCTTCTCACAGAACTCAAGATCCTTCATAGCATCAAGCCGAAGAAGAAATTTTGGAAGATGTGGAACCTATAAGAACCCTGACACCCGGATTCAGTTTTAAACTTTATAGTAAGTTAAAGGAGGGTGGTACGGCGATGACTTTCATCGATGAGTTCTTAAGAGAGAGGGGTTACAAGAATGAAACTAATTTCTTACGAACCATGGAAAGGATGGGCATTATGCCTGAAGGTTTAGCTGTAAGGACTTTTGCCAACTTTCCAAGTGATCCATGATTTAGTACTTTCAATCAGCTTGAAGGGAAAGATGACGATGAAAGACTGTTCATGAATTTTAAGCCAAGGATGGGAGTTGCTGCAAGTATTCATGGTGAAGGAACAAATTTATTCCATTCCAAAGATCACAGGAAGACCTACTCCAAACTGCTGAAGCAAGGGGTTATAAAACCAAGTGTGGACTTCGATTTTCTTAATTCACTGGAAGTAAAACCGAGGGCGAAATTTGCACTCCTTCAACTCGAACGTTTTTGCTCTAAGACGATAGTTGCTTACCCAGAACTTACTGGTTACTTCTATTTAAATCTATCCTTTTTAGATACGAATAGATTCTCTTTTACGGTTAGGGACAAGGAATTTGTGGTCGATGTAGACACTCTAGCTGACATGATTGGGGTGGAAAGAGGGAGTTTCCAACCAATCAATGTGTCTGTTGCTCATGCTACTTTGGAGCTTGTTCGAGACAGATTTGCTGAGGGCAAGATTTCTTACACTAAAATGACTGCCTCCAATATCTTGCTTCATAAGATCGTGATCACCTGCATCAGACCCAAATCAACATCAAAGACTGATGTCTCTCACTCGGAGGTGAAGTTGATGTATGCTATCAACATTGGCTACAAGTTCTCTCTGCCTCACACTATCCTAATGCACATGTCAGAACCATTGCTCCAATGATGATTGGATTGAAAATGGTTTCTAAGATGTGTCTGAAGGAGCTAAACAAGGTTTTGGAGAGCATAAAGGAGAAGTCCCCTGTCAAGGCCAAACAAGACTCTGTAGTAGGAAAAAGAAAAGGCAAGGAGCCTATAAGCAAACCTATCAAGAAAAGGAGAGCCCTTACTTTGCATGACGAAGAAGATGAGGATGATGTCACTCTCTCCGCCTTTGCCTTAAGAAATTTACAGAGCTTTGTTAGCTTTCAAGAGACAGAGAATAGAAAGCACAGAGAAAGAGAAGAGACAAAACATATAGATGAAGAAAGAGAAGAAGGAAGAACAGAAGAACAAGAAGAGAAGAGAATAGAGGAAGAGGAAGGAAGAACGGATGAAGAAGAAAGAGGAAGAGAACGAGAAGAAGAAGAGGGACAAGATGACTCTTTTGAGCCTACATTTACTATATCCTTGTCAAATGACTTGGAGAAGACAATGAGTGGATCTGTAGGAGAAAAACATCACTCAGGTGCTAAAGAAGAACGGGAATAGGAAGGGAATTCTTTTCTCCACCTGAAGGCACAGAAATGGGGGGAGCTACTAACAAAAAATGTATTTCTTCACCTGTCTTTACTAGTGATGTTGGTCATTCTCCAGCAGACTCAAAAGACATCTATGCAGCTCAATATCTTGAGGTAAATGTTGCAACATCCACTCCTAGTCCTAGTGATCGAACTATTGATGTCCCCTTACATCTCAAAACTCCTGAACCCAGTGCTTCAACAGACCAAACAACAGACTTTCGAAAACTGCTGGATATTCTTTTGGATTTAAAGAAATAGCAATATGGTTTGGAGTTTGAGATAAAAGACCTCAAGAAAGCTTTCCTATCCACTTCGATTTCCTTACAAGATCAGCTACAAGCCATGAAACTTCAGATGCAAGACTTTGTGAAGGGTGAAGATTTGAAACAGCTGAAGGAGACCTTACGGAAGCTTGAGGATACTGTTAAATTAAAAAGGGAATTCCAGCTAGTTCGCATCCCCAAACAGCCATGACCTTTTACCAAACTTTTTCTTAATCATTCTCCACTTTTTGCTATTGACAAAAAGAGGGAGATTTGTGCTAATTTGCTTTGACTTATCTTTTTTAGCGCCTTTTTGCACTTGGGACTGGAACATTTTGGACTTGTGATTTAACTTTGAATCCTTTTTATGACTGCAGCAACTAAGTTTGTGATATTGGCTATAGATTGATAGTTATCTTATTTTGCAGGATTAACATATTTTCTGTGGTAGCAGAATTGATGCTATCTAGGTCCTAATCGACTTATTTTTATAAGTTATCATGTATTGCTTAAGTATTGTTTTGCAGGTCAAAAGTTTTCAAATCAGCAAGAAAGTTTTGTCACCGTAAAAAAGGGGGAGATTGTTAGAGAAAACTACTTTATTATTTTGAAGTTGACAAAACGTTTCCAAAAGTCTAGTCTGAAGATCTCCAGACTCTATTGTCATAATCTGAAGACCGTTAGACTTAAGTTTCAAAGTCTGTCCTCACTAATAGTTTTCATACTGAAGTATGAAGACTTATCCAGATGACGGATTATCTTCAAGGATTCGATCCGTATGGTTTTTGGAAGACCTTATGGCTGCATCTACTTGTTGATTTTTTTTATTAGAATCTACTCCGATATGAAGATCGTTTGAAAGGCAAGCAAACATAGAAGGTTCTACTTATGGAAACCAAATATCCTAATTGTATGGGTAAACAGGATTGACGCATTTTCATCACCAATCCTTCAACAACTCGAGATCACCCTAATTGATTCTATTTAACGGGTAGATTGGAAGAATTCCTTTGAAATGTACCAAACGGTCATTTTGGCATGAAGAAGTATTTAAGGTGGACTTGCTAGTTGTTTGGAGAGGGGTGCATGAAAGAAGAATTTCAAAGTTTGAATTTCTATAGTTACTTGATCTTTCATTTCATCGAGCTTAAAGCTGTATACAAAAGAAAGAAACACATAGTGAGACTTTGTGAGAAGATCAGTATAGACTCTTCACTGAGAAAGTCGAAGATCACAAGTTGTAAAATCTCTTTTGATTCATAGTGAAATCCAACCAGTGGGCTGTCAACACGGAAGAGTGGACGTAGGCGTGATCTAAGACAAACCACTATAAACCTCGTGTTCCAATTCTCTTTCCTTAACTTCTTACTTTTATTCATTGCTTTATATAATTGTTTAAACATATTTATGTTTGTAGTCAATAATCTTCTGAAGGCAATTTATTTCTACTAAATCTTGCGAGAAAATTTTATTTACACCTATTCACCCCCTCTAGGTGTTTGCACTAGCCCTCTCACCTCGGACTCAATTTTCCTTTATTGCCAAAGCGCGAAGTACCCTTCATTGGTGACACCTTCAAAAAAACATGATCCCCAATTTGGAATTCCAATGGTCTCCGGCGTTTATCTGCATAGCTTTTCTGGCGGCTTAGAGCGGTCTTTAATCTGCCTCTGATAACTACAACTGCATTCACTGATTGCTGAACCAACTCTGGGCCTGTGATCTTTCTTTCCCCAACTTCATCCCAACACACTAGCATCCTGCACGCTCTGCCATACAACACTTCGAAAGGAGCCATCTGAATGCTCTACTGGTACCTGCAAACTCAACAAGATGAAGCTATTCCTCCCAGCTTCCCTTGAAATCCAACACGCAAGGTCGCAGCATGTCTTCGAGGGTTTGGATTGTCCTCTCAGACTGACTATTCGTCTGAGGATGATATGTTGTACTATACTGCAAATTCGTTCTTAAAGCAGCCTGCAAACTCTTCTAATAAGCAGTTGTGAATCTCGGGTCTCGGTCTGAAGTAATCGTCACCGACACTCCATGCAGACGAACAATCTGACGCACGTACAACTTTGCATGCCTATCCAAATCAAGGTCATTTCGTACTGCGATGAAGTGAGCTAACTTTATCAGTCTGCCGACCACTATCCAAATGGAATCGTTACCTCTCTGACTTCTCGGTAAGCCTGTCACAAAGTCCATCGTGATATGCTCCCATTTCAACTATGGGATCTGGAGAGATTGCAGAAGTCCTCCCGGCTTACAATGTTGTGCCTTCACTTGTTGACACGTCAGACACTTGGCAACATGCTTGGTGATGTTCGCCTTCATAACGAACCACTAGTAATGTTGACGCAGATTCTGATACATCTTGGTACTGCCAGGATGAATGCTGTAACTGCTATGATGAGCTTCTGATAAAATCTCTTCTCTAAGCTCAACATCATCAGCTACACACAATCATCCTCAGAACCTCAGTGTTCCATCCTTAAAAATCTGAAAGTTAGCTTTTCTCTTATCAGTGTCCTCTTGTAGAATCTTCTGAACATCTGGGTCTGTCGACTAAAGTAATTTGATCCTGATCTGAACAGCTGGCTCAATTCTAAAAGTATCCATAAGATTCAAAAGGTGACCTACCTCAAATTTGAAAATCGAATCTCGAGCTCTCTCGAGTAAATTCCACTCCTTAACCGGCACATGTGCGATTGAAGACTTCCGACACAACGTGTCGGCGACCTTATTCGGCTTTTCGGGGTGATATAGAATATCACAATCATAGTCCTTCAGAAGTTCCATCAAGCGACGCTATCTCATATTCAACTCCTTCTGAGAGAATAAGTATTTGAGACTTTGATGGTTAGTAAAGATCTAGAATCTTTCTCCGTGCAAATAATGTCTCCAAATCTTCAGAGTGAAAATGATTGCCATGAGCTCTAACTCATGCATTGGATAATTTTGTCCATGAAGTCTCAACTGAGTCCTCTGAATGACGCATCACTATAGATCTCGTATCCTCTAGGACCAAATGGAATGGTAAGCACAAGTGCGGCAGTCAGCTTTTGCTTAAGCTCTTGCAAAATTACGCTCGCACTTGTCTGTCCACACAAACTTCTCTTTTTTCTTCAAGAGTTGAGTCACCGGCAATGCCAAAGCTAATAATCCTTCCATGAACCGTCTGTAATACCCTGCTAAACCCAAGAAACTTCTGATCTCTATCACTGAAGTCGGTCTTGGCCAATTGATCACTGCTTTTATCTTGGTTGGGTCCACGGAGAATCCTTCGCCTAAAATCACGTGTCCTAGGAATGCTACATGAGTCAGCCAAAACTCGCATTTGCTAAACTTGGTGTATTGGTCATGAATCCTACTCTAAGTAAATAAATACTACGATTTATCTACTTGCTAATTGTCCTACTCTAACTACCTAACATGCAATATCGAACAATTAAATCACTAATACTAAATCATACTTAGTCTAAACTAATCAACCCTTAAGCATAATTAATTCCCTAAGTAGGGATTAGTGAGTAAACTCACTGGATTAGCGATCCAACAGGACCACGGCGACAAGGACGCAGAGACGGGCCACAAACTCCAAAGCGGGGACACCCTTCGAGGTCGGGAAAGGGTCCAAAGTGGGCCAAACAGTGCCCAGCAAACCCAAGGGCTTCGGATTCTGTTCTTGGCTGAGAGACTAGGCTGAGCAGCTGGTTAGGGCTAAAACAGCAAGACATGGCCATCGAGCTACAGCGTAGACTAGGCAGAGGTAGGCGGTGACTCTGGCAGCCTTGGCGACGACGCACGGCAGCTGGAGACGCTGGACGAGGCCTTTCGACATGCAAACAGACAAGGACGACGGCAAGAGATGCACAGGCAAGCAGGAGGCACAGCTGGCGTGTGGGTGCCGCGATGTGACGCAATTAGACTCTGGCGGCTCGGGCAATCGTGTGACGGGCAAGGGGGCTACTCAACTTCTCTCTGTAATTTTTTTAAGCTTTCTCTACTCTGGAAGTGGAGGAAACCGACCAAGGGGAAAGAGAAAGGGAACTGGCTGCGTTTGGAGGGTCTCTCAAAGCCCATCTTCTATCGTTTTGTCCCCTAGAAGAGGTCCCACTAGTTGCTAGCTTCCTCAGCACACTTGCAGCCCACAACTCTTCCTCTAGAAGCTATTGAAATGGTCCAAAGGTGTGGAGCAAGGGGGCTACGAATTTTATACAAATTTCCATCAATTCCAAATCTATTCCTTCTTGAATCAATGCAATTGGGTCTTGAGAAATTCTACCGAGGAGTCCATGATCAAATTGACATTTCACCTCACCAATAGAACCAACTTGTCATCCCAAAAACGCGATAAAAAACAGTCCCCTGAATTTTCCAGTCGAAAATGGCCCTATGTCGAATTTTTGCAAAAAATCTCGGTTTGCAAAAAAATCTTCGGGGAATGAGTCGACATTCCTAAAATAACTCGTGACATGACAGAACTTTCAATTTCTAAAATCGGATTCAAATTCGTTGTTAATTTTAATCTGACGCGATTTTAGCGTGACCTAACCTACCGAGTAGCTTTCAGAAAATTTTAGTGCAAATGACCCATGATCAATTTTCTTCAAACCACAATAAACCTCTTCGACATATTGGTGATTCTCGGTGGTCGTAAAAATCTTAAGGTTTCAAATACGGACATGAGGTACCAAAATGACAGAAAAATCAGTCTAGTGTCGATCGACGAGAATTTTTCAATTTAGTGGAATTACCCACGTTTAGCCACACATCTCCGTTGAACCGGCCTATCTCTAATCTCTAATCGATCTTTATTGTGCCATAATGATCTCTACGTATGAGCACGGTCGAGTAGTCAATTCCTGGTTGAATTCTCGAGTCCATTGCATTAAAATCCCTTAATGACTTCTCTAGATAGTCTAGTTATCTCAAGAGTAATCAACTCTGAGAATAGCACTATAAGTGCGTCGATCAAAAGCCCGATTTATTCAATTGAAAACAGGACTGAAATTTCAAGATGTCACACACTGCCTATTGGCCAGCGAGGTCGCCGGCTGACAATCGCTGGCCACCGGCTAGTTGGGGCAAGGGCCCCCGTGCCCTTGCATGCCACTAGCGAGGACCACCGTGCCCTCATCAGCCACAAGCAAGGGTGTTGACCCCCACCCAAATCCAAGCGAGGGTGCGGTGGCCCTTGCTCGTGGTGGGCGAGGGTGCGGCGAGCCTCACCCAAATCTAGGCGAGGGCCATGATGACCTCATTTGTGGCGCCGCGACTCTCGCCTGCCATAAGCGTGGGCCTTCTTGCCCTCGTCTATGGCTGATGAGGACATGGCCTTGACCAGCCTGTGGTCGACAATGGTCGGCCAGCAACCTTGCCAACCGAGGGGTAAGGAGAAATGAAAAAGAAAATAGAAGAAAAGGAAAGAAGGAAAAAATAATTTAAAAAATCAGAAAATTATAAATAAATTTTCAAATTTATCCACGTGACGCCACATAAGATCGCTGGCGGCCACGTTAGCAATTTCTGGCTTAAATTAGCCGCATGGACTGAATTGGTACCAATGTAAAAAGGTTTAGGACTTTTTTGGAACTTTTCCCGATAAAAAGATTAAGCTATGAAATAAAGATGTGGTTTACTATTTAAATATTATAATACTCTGCACTTTGCTTTAGATTGAAGCGTAAACATTTGATAATTGGGGATGTAAATTGGTAATAAGGAGAGTTTGAATCAAGTACCTCCTATAGAGATGCAGTTTGATATTTGAATATTGTAAAGAAGTTAACCTTACCCAAGCTAACAGCAGAAGGGCTAGGGGCTTTGTCTCCTTGAAAACACTAGCATTTCCTATCAGTATTGTGCTTACAGCCCACAACTATCACATAAATGGCCTCTCTCTCTCTCTCTCTCTGTGAAAATATTGGATTGAAAGGAACAAATTCTCAAGACCAAGAGAATTCCATTGGTTAAGATATTATGGCGATATCATGATGTGAAGGAAGCCACATGGGAGAGTGAAAATGAGGTGAGGGAAAGGTACCCTCACTTATTTCAAGAGACATAGGAAATGTCTAATTTCGAGGACGAAATTCTCTAAGGAGGGGAGAATTGTGGCATCCCAAAATTCATGACGACCTCTAGCTACATTAAATTCTATGAATAGGTGATGGAAGTACCATCAAATTATGGCCATTTAATCCATAATTTGTAATAAGATTTATGGCCAAGCTTTTAATGGATAATTATTTGATAGGAAAGAAAATCCTATCATTGGCCATGTGTTTTATAAATTGGGATTTATGGATTTGTGACTATAAGTTTAATGGCCTTATTATTTATGCAATTAGGTATTTATTTAAATGATGATTAAGATATATTATAAAAATAAAATAAAATAAACTTGGGCCATTTAAGTTTGGGCCTAAAGTGGGCCATAAGCCCGGCCCATTGTAGCATGGAGGGGTAGCCGCATGGCTTCCAAGTGTCTTCAACCAAGGAGACACTTGTCTCCTTCTTAGGGACAAGTGTCCCCCATGCAAGAGAAGATTGCATGCATATATAAAGATACAACCAAAGAGAGAGAGAGAGAAAGGGAGAGAGAGAGAGTGGCATTCGGCCAAGCCAAGTGAGAGAGAGTGAGTTGCATGAGAGAAGAGGGAGGCCGAGAGAGGAGGAGCTCGCCCGTCGCCGCCCGCACGCCGTTCGTCCGTCGCCGGTGTGCCGCCGTTCATGTGGTCTAGAGGCAAGTGGGAGTCCTCTAGCTTCTCTTGCATGCTTGTGTGTAGTTTGCATGCTGAATTTTTAGGTGTTAGATGAGAAAAACCGAAGCATGGATGAGTTGTGTGTGAATGGTGTGACTGTTTGTGTTCGGATCATGTGAGTCAGTAACTTGTTTGAGCTTGCATGTGTGTTTAGAGTCCGAATTGGCTTCGATTTCTTCATGAAAGTTGTAGCTAACATCTTTTACTACAACATACTAAAATTTCGCAGAAAATGATGGAGATTTGGGGGGGGGGGGGGGGGGGGCGGGGGTCAAACTCTCATCTTACGGAGACGTCAGATCTGGAATGTTTTCGCATGTATCCGCTCGGGTCAAAAGGTTGTGAGAGCTTGCATGCGTGTTTAGAGTCAGATTTTGGCTTTGGTTTCTTCATAAAAGTTGTATCTAACATCTTAAACTATAACATACTAAAATTTGATGTAAAATGATAGAGATTCAAGGGGTTAAAGTCTCATCCTACGGAGACCCCAGATCTGGAAAGATTTTACTAAACTTTGGTTGGATTCATGGTTGCATGTTGGTTTGTGTTGAGAATCTCACTTTGGTTTCTTAATGAAAGTTGTAGGAGACATCTTAAAATACAACATACTCAAATTTTAAGTGAAATGAACAAGTATAGCCTAGTAAATCAACTAGATCTTGAAGACGATGATTCTGGTGATGTATTCCGAGACACCCGAGACTTCATGGACATATATGATGACTATAGTCTGGTTATTTGACTTATATCTCTCCATGAAACTTGTAGAGGACATCTTGATGTATAACATATCTAAATTTCAGAGGAAACGAAAGAGAATAGGTGGGTGAAAACTCAGTATTTCGGAGAAGTGTGTACTGGAAGATGCGGTAATGGATCCAGAAGCTTCGTGTGACTGTAGAAAATAATCTAGAAAGAATCTGGCTTGAAATTCTTCATGAAAGATGTGCGAAAATGTCTTGGCTATAAATCGGTAAAATTTCGTAATTTTTGGAGGCCGTGTGGATATTTTAATCGAAATTCTTCGGAAACAGTGCATTCTGGTTTCATCCGAAAATTATATGAGGTTTTGTGAAAATTGGGAAATTGTGTGAAATGCTATTTGGCCATGTATTTTGTATGAAGTTATCATCCTATTGGCTTGTTTAATATTTGTTGTAATTTTTATAATTTTGGGAATTTGTTGATATTAAATTTAATAAATGAAAAAGGACATGAAAAATGGATTATTTTATTGGCCATACATTCCATTAATTTTATAAATAATTATACCATGTTGCATTGTATGATGAAGTCTTGATGTATGCATGACATTGAATTGAGATGCATGTGTGAATCCCATGCCAAGTATGACTTGTTTGATGTCACGTCATATGTGACACCCCGAACCCTTCACAGGTCGTCACCAGCGCCGGTGTTACATCTTTTACCATCTCTATCTCTTGGCTAAATTAAGCCTTGCCAGATTACAGGCATTTTTTTTTTTAAACGGTCCCATGCGCGACTCATAGCGGAAGCAAAATTAAACATCTCCATCTCCCTTCTAACCCATGATACAAATACACACCAACTACACATCAGGATTTTATAAATAACGTTGACGCTTTGCTTACATACATATATATAGCGAGATGGGGTTTTTCCTTGGGTCGGTACAAAAGGAACAGAAAAGGTTAAGACTCTGCCATGTCCCACCTAAAATCTCAAAAAGGAACTCCGACCTCTAACATCATATAAGCACAAAAACCCTCCCATCACGAGCGTCAACTATCCATACCAAAAAGTGATCTAGCTCCTACTCCTCGCGTGCGATCTCACACCCATCCCGGTGCGTCAGGTGGTGGCGGCGGCAGCATCCCTCGCATAGCACCATCTCGACGGACGTGCACGGACAAAAACTCTTGTACGACAGGGCCCCCAGCCAGGCCGATATCATACATGACTAAGCATCGTACTCGGATAAAAGTCAATCCGGGTACCGAAGGACAGTCTATCTCAGTCATCTCCACCTCGACATCAGACGGAATACCGTAAAACACGCCACGCGAAACAGCAGGCAGCGGCATAGTGCTAATCTGAAATGTTATCCCCAAAAGGGGTGAGTACAACCACTCAGCAGATAGGGAAATCCAGTAACAACTCAGTGCACCATGCATACCATCATACAATTCAGGCATCACTTACCTTTTTGATGACAAGCGTATTCATGCATCATCATAGCATACATATCATCATTAACCATGCATCACCATGCATATCACATCATATCATCATTAGCCATGCATCACCATGCATATCACATCATATCATCATTAGCCATGCATCACCATGCATATCACATCATATCATCATTAGCCATGCATCACCATGCATATCACATCATCATTAACCATGCATCACCATGCATATCATATCATCATTAACCATGCATCACCATGCATATCACATCATATCATCATTAGCCATGCATCACCATGCATATCACATCATCATTAACCATGCATCACCATGCATATCACATCATATCATCATTAGCCATGCATCACCATGCATATCACATCATCATTAACCATGCATCACCATGCATATCATATCATCATTAACCATGCATCACCATGCATATCACATCATACCATCATTAGCCATGCATCACCATGCATATCACATCATAGATCAATTTCCATTTTTATTTATCGATTGATCCCCACATTATCTTTTCTCAAATCATCACCATCCCTTCGGGCAGAAACCTCCGACAGGGTATCATTATCAATCCTTCGGGCAGAAACCTCCGACAGGATTCCATGATCAATTTGATCATCACCCTTCGGGCAGAAACCTCCGACAGGGTTCCCAATATCCCAGCCATCTCATGGCCACTGGGCTTCCGGCCCCCCACATTCCGGGCATCTCGCACCTCAACTAGCATCACGAGGAACCTCCCTTCGGGCAGAAACCTCCGACAGGGACTTCCGGCCTTTACCCTTCTAACCGGGGATCTCGCACCCTAATCCTGGCATCGCGAGTCACTTCCGGGCATGTATCCGAGATACAACCGGACTTCCGGCCCCCCACATTCCGGGCATCCTGAAACTCCCAGGGAACCTCTGGAATTACGCCACCAGGCCACCAGCCAACATCCTCCGCCACAACCTCTTACTCACAATTCACTTTCCACTTTTTATCATCCTTTTCATCTTATTATTTCATGGCATATTGTTCACACACATGCATCATGATTCGAAATCATACATGCATCAATGCCATATATCAATGCATCATAATTCATGATCATTCATACATCAATGCCATATATTAGTACATCATAATTCATGATCATACATGCATCAATGTCATATAGCAATACATCATAATTCCATAGAACTCATGGCCAATAAATAATCCACCTTTTATTTTATTATTATTTTATTATTTTATTATTTTATTATTTTATTATTTTATTATTTTATTTTCATAAATAAATATTATATTTAACATTTATGATTTTCCAAAAATCATAATCTTCAATCAATCATTAACAAGCAATTAGAATCAAATTTCGCATAAAATCCATGGCTAACCGCATTTTTCATAGTTTCCCAAATTTCCACAAAATACTCACAATATTCGGAAAATGGCCAGATTGCACAGTTTTCGAATTAATTCAATTAAAATACTCATATGACCTCCGAAAATTCCCAAATTTTACAGGGTGATAGCCAACACATTTTCGTGCATTTTTCATGTAGAACTCTAAGCCAAATTCTTTATAGATTAATTTATACAACTCCATGAAGCTTCTGGAACCTCTACCGTTTCGTCCAGAGTACATATCACCGAAAAACTTAGGTTTGACCCATCAAATCTCTTTCGTTTCTTCTGAAATTCGAGTATGTTATGTATCAATGTGTCCTTTACAAGTTTCATGAAGAGATCTAGGTTTAATAACCAAAGTATGATCCTCTTTTAAGTCCTTGAAGTCTCGGGTGTCTTGGTTCACTTCAACAGAACCATCCGTCTCAAAGATCTAGCCGATTAACTAGGCTATACTTGTTCATTTCTCTTCAAATTTGAGTATGTTGTAGTTTAGGATGTTACCAACAACTTTCATGAAGACAACAAAGTGAGATCTCCAATAGAAATCAACATGCAACCAAGAAATCATCAAGAGGTCAGTAAGAAATTCGCAGATCTAAAGCCTCCGTGAAATAGAACTTTTGACCCCTCATATCACCTTCGTTTTTCATGAAATTCGAGTATGTCATACCTCAAGATGTTAGCTTCAACTTTCATGAAGACACCGAAGCCAAAATCACACTCCAAATACACATGCAAGCTCGAATAAGAAACTGTCTACCATAAACCGAATGGAAAACAGCCACATAACATGAACACATGCAACCTTACTTCGGTATTTCGCCCAAACCACACCTAAAATCTAACATGCAACCATCAAAAACAACATGCAAGAGAAGTTAAGGACTCCACTTGCCTCAAAGAAGAACACACAGCAAGCACACGGCGTAGGATGGTCGGACTAGGCGGACGAACGGCGGCACCTCCTTCTCGGCTCCGCCTCCTCCCCTCTCGGCCTCTCTCCCGCTCAAGCCCTCTCTCTCGCACACCTCTCTCACTCTCTCACCTTTCTCGGCCAAAATGAAGCAAAGAAGAGCCGGCCACTCTCTCTTTACCCCTTTTATATCCCTCAATTGCAATGATTACTCCACCTAATGACCAACCAATGCATGCTCTTCCCTTGGCCACTTGTAATCTTTATTTTTGAATTTGATTTTGGGCTTGATGGGCTTTGGAGTTGGGCCATCCGGCCACTCCTTCTTGGGCTGGTCGACAGCCACCTATTGGGCCCAATGGGCCGACTAGCTTGGCCCACCAAGCTCTAGGCTAATGGGTCCAAGGCCCATTTCGAAAATAACCCTATTTTCCTTCTTTTTTTTTTTTTTTATTCCTTCTATAATATTTCAAAATTCCAATTTCCATCTTGGCCAAAGTCTTGGAGTATTTTTAATTATTGAAATTCAAATAATATGGCCAAGCATTAACTAATTAAATTTAAATTTCCACAATCACAAGCAAAATTCATCAAATTAAAAGACAAATTGGCTAAAGCATAGGCCATAAAATTCTATCACCTAATTAAAGACATTTAACACACCTTAAGGCTCGGCTTTGAATTTCCGGGATGCCACAATTCTCCCCTCCTTAGAGAATTTCGTCCTCGAAATTCAAGCACTACTCGCGCCTTCTTGAAATAAATAAGGGTACTTTTTCCCTCATCTGATCCTCACTTTCCCATGTGGCTTCCTCCACATCATGATGTCGCCATAACACCTTAACTAATGGGATCTTTTTAGTCCTAAGAATTTGCTCCTTTCGATCCAATATCTGCACAGGCTCTTCAATGTACCTAACTTTCTCATCCATTTTGATGGCTTCATGATCGAGTATGTGACCAGGATCCGGCTGGTACTTCCTCAACATCGATACATGAAACACATCGCGCAGATTTCCTAACTTAGGAGGTAACGCTAAACGATAAGCCACATCACCTATCCTCTCCAGAATTTCAAAAGGTCCAACAAATCTAGGGCTTAACTTCCCCTTTATCCCGAATCGAGATATTCCTTTCATTGGAGATACCTTAAGGAATACATGGTCTCCTACACTAAACTCCAAAGGCCTCCTACGTCTATCTGCGTAGCCTTTCTGTCTACTCTGAGCTGCTCTAAGCCTCTCTCTGATAACATCAACAGCTTCAACGGTAACTTGTACCAATTCAGGTCCTGTCAATTTCCTTTCACCTACTTCACTCCAACAGACAGGAGTCCTACATCTCCTTCCATACAATGCTTCATAAGGAGCCATGCCTATACTCTTCTGAAAACTATTGTTATAGGCAAACTCTACCAAATGCAACCTCTCATCCCAATTTCCTTTGAAATCGATTACACAGGCTCTCAACATATCCTCCAGTATCTGGATTACTCTTTCCGATTGACCATCTGTCTGGGGATGAAAAGCTGTACTAAACTGAAGCTTAGATCCTAACGCAACTTGAAGACTTTTCCAAAAATTCGAAGTAAACCTCGGGTCTCGATCTGAAGTAATGGTCACTGGAACACCATGTAAGCGTACCACTTGACTTACATACATGTCCGCATACTTATCCATTGGGTAGTCCATACGAATTGCTAAGAAATGAGCCGACTTAGTCAAACGATCCACTATAACCCAAATTGAATCGTGACTACTTGATGTCCTTGGCAATCCTTGCACAAAGTCCATCGTTACATGTTCCCATTTCCATTCAGGAATGTCTAATGGTCTCAAAAGTCCTGCGGGTTTTCGATGTTCTGCTTTTACTTGCTGACATGTCAAACATTGAGACACGTACTTAGCCGTATCTGCCTTCATACCATTCCACCAAAATTGCTGACGCAAATTTCTATACATCTTTGTACTTCCTGGGTGGATACTATAATTACTCTTATGTGCCTCCGACAGAATTTCCTTCCTTAATTCCTCATTGTCGGGAACACAAAGTCGTCCTCGACATCTTACTATTCCATCATCAGAGATCTGAAATTCTGATCTTTTCCCTAAAGATACTGTATCTTTTACTTTCAAAATCTCTGGGTCAGATTCTTGCAGAATTTTAATTTTATGGATAATCTCTGGCTCAATCCTTAATGCACTAAGCATACCAGTAAGACAATCCACTTCCAATTTAAATTCTGAATTTGCTACAGATTCCAACAATTTCCATTCCGCCATTCTCAAACTAGCTATCTCTGCGGCCGACTTACGACTAAGAGCATCTGCTACTCTATTCGCTTTTCCTGGATGATATCTTATCTCACAGTCATAATCCTTCAACAACTCCATCCACCTCCTTTGTCTCATGTTCAACTCCTTTTGTGAGAACAGATACTTCAAACTCTTATGATCCGTATAGATCTCAAACTTTTCCCCATACAAATAGTGTCTCCATATCTTCAAGGCAAACACTATAGCTGCTAGCTCTAAATCATGCGTCGGGTAATTTAGCTCATGAGGTTTCAATTGTCTGGATGCATAGGCTACAACCTTGCCATGCTGCATCAACACACATCCTAATCCTTTATGAGATGCATCACTATACACTGTGAAACCATCAGGTCCAGTAGGTATAGTCAGAATTGGAGCTGAAGTCAACTTCCTTTTGAGCTCCTGGAAACTCCTTTCACATTCTCCATTCCACTCAAATTTCACATTCTTTCGGGTCAATTTAGTTAAAGGTCCTGCTAGCCTCGAAAATCCTTCAATGAATCTCCTATAATAACCAGCCAATCCTAAGAAACTTCGTATCTCAGTAGGTGTTGTCGGTCTCGGCCAATTCACTACCATTTCAACTTTTGCCGGGTCTACTGCAATTCCTTTTCCTGACACCACATGTCCTAGAAATATTATCCGGTCCAACCAGAATTCACACTTACTAAACTTAGCATACAACTTATGCTCTCTCAGAGTCTGCAAAACTATTCTCAAATGCTGCTCATGCTCTTTAGGCCCTTTCGAATATACCAGAATATCATCAATAAACACAATTACAAATTGGTCCAAATAAGGCTGAAATATCCTATTCATCAAATCCATAAATGCAGCAGGGGCGTTAGTCAATCCAAATGGCATAACAAGGAACTCATAGTGTCCATAACGAGTTCTAAACGCAGTCTTAGGAATATCCTCCTTTTTAATTCTCAACTGATGATATCCCGACCTCAAATCAATCTTAGAGAAAACTGAACTTCCTTGGAGTTGATCAAATAAATCATCAATTCTAGGCAAAGGATACTTATTCTTAATGGTCACCTGATTCAACTGCCTATAGTCAATACATAAGCGCATTGACCCATCCTTCTTTTTCACAAACAAGACCGGTGCACCCCAAGGTGAAGCACTTGGTCTAATAAATCCTTTATCAAGCAGTTCCTGCAATTGCACTTTCAATTCCTTCAATTCAACTAAAGCCATCCTATATGGGGCTTTTGATATAGGTCCTGTTCCAGGCATTAATTCAATTTCAAATTCAATCTCCCGCTCTGGCGGCAATCCAGGCAATTCCTCAGGAAATACATCTTGAAATTCCTTAACCACATGAACTTCCTCAAGATTAGGCTCCTCTCTAGCATAGTCTCTAACTATGGCCAGGTACCCTTGACATCCTTCGTCAAGTAACTTACAAGCTTCTACCGCTGAAATAAGCGCTACAGGAAAATGGGTCTGACCTCCTAAAAATTCACAACTAGACTGATCAGGTAAAACAAATTGCACCACTCTTCTATAACAATCCATTCTAGCCCGATACTTACGAAGCCAGTCCATTCCTATAATAACATCAAAATCATACATAGCCATTACAACCAAGTCTATTTCCATGTCCTTTCCTCCCATTGAGATCTTACAATTTTCACACACCAATGTAGACAATACCATATCCTTTAAAGGCGTGGAAACACAAAGAGGCGTCTCAAGCGGCATAACTTCTATCTTATTCAAACATCTATATCTTTCAGACACAAACGAATGCGTTGCACCCGTGTCAAACAATGCATATGCCTTTTCACCATTAATAAGAATCGTACCTGAGATAACATTTTTGGAAGCTTCCGCTTCCTCCTGGGTAATTGCATACACCCTTCCTTGTGCAGGCGGTCTCTGAGGATTTCCTTGCGGATTCGACCTAACAGCACTCTGATATCCCTGTCGCACTGAGCCAACACTCACTTGCGACCTCTCTCGCGGGCAATTCCTCCTAAGATGACCCACTTGTCCACAGCCAAAACATTTCTGCTGTCCAGGCTGATAGGGTGCTTTCCCTATATTCAGACCACTCCTTGCTCCTCCAAAATTTCCAAAATTTCCCTTCTTCTTCACATTCCAGGTCTGACCTTGACCAGGATAAGGTCTCTTCCCCTTTTTCACATCATTAAAATTCAATGGTTTCTTAAATTCCGACCTTTCTCTCAACAACTCCTGCTCCACTAACTGCGCCCTTTCATAAATCTCATTATAATCTCTTATGTTCAAAGGCACCAACTGCTTTCTAATGTCAGTCCTCAGCCCTTTCAGGAATCTCTTAGCCTTCTCTTCCTGATCCTCAATCAATCTAGGAGCATATCTAGACAATTCAGAAAATCTAGCCTCATACTGATCTACAGTCAACCCCTTTTGTTCTAGCTGAACAAATTCAGTAATCTTCCTATCCTTAGCACAGTCAGAGAAATGCTTCCTATTAAAAGCCCTAACAAACTCTTCCCAGCTCACATCAGCACCTGGTGGAAAGATTATGTCCTTCGAAGCTCTCCACCAAAACTTCGCATTTCCCTCCAATTGATACTCTGCTAAGACTATTTTCTCAGCATTAGTGCAGTCTAACAGCCGGAAAATTCTTTCCATCCCATCAATCCATTGCTCTGCCTCCTCAGGACTTCCCATTCCATTAAACTTAAGTGGCTTCAGCTTCAAAAACTGCTCCACTAGTCCTTGAGTACGGCGTTCTGCTCCGGGCTGTTGCTGCGCCTGCCTCTCCATCAGATTTCCAATATTGGCTAATGCCTGCAGGATATCTTCCATTCGGGGTTCAGCCCTTGCAGCAGAGGCTTCAGCCCTCGATGGATGAGCACTTCCAGCTCGCACCATGACTTTCCTGCAATTTCCAAGCATTGCCTCAGGAATAATCTGAGACTCACTGCCTCCACTTAAAGCAATTATCACTACATAAGTAACATATACATGTTACTGGCACCTAAAGGCAATTCAAAACAAACTACTAAGGATCTACGAGTGAATTCCCATCACCCATTATTCAATTATTACATTTCACATCCTATGGTGTGTATTGTCATCATGTTCCTCAATTCCAAATGAGGCTCCTTATCACTCCACTTATAACCTTTAGCTCTGATACCAAAAAGGGCGGCTGTGACACCCCGAACCCTTCACAGGTCGTCACCAGCGCCGGTGTTACATCTTTTACCATCTCTATCTCTTGGCTAAATTAAGCCTTGCCAGATTACAGGCATTTTTTTTTTTTAAACGGTCCCATGCGCGACTCATAGCGGAAGCAAAATTAAACATCTCCATCTCCCTTCTAACCCATGATACAAATACACACCAACTACACATCAGGATTTTATAAATAACGTTGACGCTTTGCTTACATACATATATATAGCGAGATGGGGTTTTTCCTTGGGTCGGTACAAAAGGAACAGAAAAGGTTAAGACTCTGCCATGTCCCACCTAAAATCTCAAAAAGGAACTCCGACCTCTAACATCATATAAGCACAAAAACCCTCCCATCACGAGCGTCAACTATCCATACCAAAAAGTGATCTAGCTCCTACTCCTCGCGTGCGATCTCACACCCATCCCGGTGCGTCAGGTGGTGGCGGCGGCAGCATCCCTCGCATAGCACCATCTCGACGGACGTGCACGGACAAAAACTCTTGTACGACAGGGCCCCCAGCCAGGCCGATATCATACATGACTAAGCATCGTACTCGGATAAAAGTCAATCCGGGTACCGAAGGACAGTCTATCTCAGTCATCTCCACCTCGACATCAGACGGAATACCGTAAAACACGCCACGCGAAACAGCAGGCAGCGGCATAGTGCTAATCTGAAATGTTATCCCCAAAAGGGGTGAGTACAACCACTCAGCAGATAGGGAAATCCAGTAACAACTCAGTGCACCATGCATACCATCATACAATTCAGGCATCACTTACCTTTTTGATGACAAGCGTATTCATGCATCATCATAGCATACATATCATCATTAACCATGCATCACCATGCATATCACATCATATCATCATTAGCCATGCATCACCATGCATATCACATCATATCATCATTAGCCATGCATCACCATGCATATCACATCATATCATCATTAGCCATGCATCACCATGCATATCACATCATCATTAACCATGCATCACCATGCATATCATATCATCATTAACCATGCATCACCATGCATATCACATCATATCATCATTAGCCATGCATCACCATGCATATCACATCATCATTAACCATGCATCACCATGCATATCACATCATATCATCATTAGCCATGCATCACCATGCATATCACATCATCATTAACCATGCATCACCATGCATATCATATCATCATTAACCATGCATCACCATGCATATCACATCATACCATCATTAGCCATGCATCACCATGCATATCACATCATAGATCAATTTCCATTTTTATTTATCGATTGATCCCCACATTATCTTTTCTCAAATCATCACCATCCCTTCGGGCAGAAACCTCCGACAGGGTATCATTATCAATCCTTCGGGCAGAAACCTCCGACAGGATTCCATGATCAATTTGATCATCACCCTTCGGGCAGAAACCTCCGACAGGGTTCCCAGTATCCCAGCCATCTCATGGCCACTGGGCTTCCGGCCCCCCACATTCCGGGCATCTCGCACCTCAACTAGCATCACGAGGAACCTCCCTTCGGGCAGAAACCTCCGACAGGGACTTCCGGCCTTTACCCTTCTAACCGGGGATCTCGCACCCTAATCCTGGCATCGCGAGTCACTTCCGGGCATGTATCCGAGATACAACCGGACTTCCGGCCCCCCACATTCCGGGCATCCTGAAACTCCCAGGGAACCTCTGGAATTACGCCACCAGGCCACCAGCCAACATCCTCCGCCACAACCTCTTACTCACAATTCACTTTCCACTTTTTATCATCCTTTTCATCTTATTATTTCATGGCATATTGTTCACACACATGCATCATGATTCGAAATCATACATGCATCAATGCCATATATCAATGCATCATAATTCATGATCATTCATACATCAATGCCATATATTAGTACATCATAATTCATGATCATACATGCATCAATGTCATATAGCAATACATCATAATTCCATAGAACTCATGGCCAATAAATAATCCACCTTTTATTTTATTATTATTTTATTATTTTATTATTTTATTATTTTATTTTCATAAATAAATATTATATTTAACATTTATGATTTTCCAAAAATCATAATCTTCAATCAATCATTAACAAGCAATTAGAATCAAATTTCGCATAAAATCCATGGCTAACCGCATTTTTCATAGTTTCCCAAATTTCCACAAAATACTCACAATATTCGGAAAATGGCCAGATTGCACAGTTTTCGAATTAATTCAATTAAAATACTCATATGACCTCCGAAAATTCCCAAATTTTACAGGGTGATAGCCAACACATTTTCGTGCATTTTTCATGTAGAACTCTAAGCCAAATTCTTTATAGATTAATTTATACAACTCCATGAAGCTTCTGGAACCTCTACTGTTTCGTCCAGAGTACATATCACCGAAAAACTTAGGTTTGACCCATCAAATCTCTTTCGTTTCTTCTGAAATTCGAGTATGTTATGTATCAATGTGTCCTTTACAAGTTTCATGAAGAGATCTAGGTTTAATAACCAAAGTATGATCCTCTTTTAAGTCCTTGAAGTCTCGGGTGTCTTGGTTCACTTCAACAGAACCATCCGTCTCAAAGATCTAGCCGATTAACTAGGCTATACTTGTTCATTTCTCTTCAAATTTGAGTATGTTGTAGTTTAGGATGTTACCAACAACTTTCATGAAGACAACAAAGTGAGATCTCCAATAGAAATCAACATGCAACCAAGAAATCATCAAGAGGTCAGTAAGAAATTCGCAGATCTAAAGCCTCCGTGAAATAGAACTTTTGACCCCTCATATCACCTTCGTTTTTCATGAAATTCGAGTATGTCATACCTCAAGATGTTAGCTTCAACTTTCATGAAGACACCGAAGCCAAAATCACACTCCAAATACACATGCAAGCTCGAATAAGAAACTGTCTACCATAAACCGAATGGAAAACAGCCACATAACATGAACACATGCAACCTTACTTCGGTATTTCGCCCAAACCACACCTAAAATCTAACATGCAACCATCAAAAACAACATGCAAGAGAAGTTAAGGACTCCACTTGCCTCAAAGAAGAACACACAGCAAGCACACGGCGTAGGATGGTCGGACTAGGCGGACGAACGGCGGCACCTCCTTCTCGGCTCCGCCTCCTCCCCTCTCGGCCTCTCTCCCGCTCAAGCCCTCTCTCTCGCACACCTCTCTCACTCTCTCACCTTTCTCGGCCAAAATGAAGCAAAGAAGAGCCGGCCACTCTCTCTTTACCCCTTTTATATCCCTCAATTGCAATGATTACTCCACCTAATGACCAACCAATGCATGCTCTTCCCTTGGCCACTTGTAATCTTTATTTTTGAATTTGATTTTGGGCTTGATGGGCTTTGGAGTTGGGCCATCCGGCCACTCCTTCTTGGGCTGGTCGACAGCCACCTATTGGGCCCAATGGGCCGACTAGCTTGGCCCACCAAGCTCTAGGCTAATGGGTCCAAGGCCCATTTCGAAAATAACCCTATTTTCCTTCTTTTTTTTTTTTTTTTATTCCTTCTATAATATTTCAAAATTCCAATTTCCATCTTGGCCAAAGTCTTGGAGTATTTTTAATTATTGAAATTCAAATAATATGGCCAAGCATTAACTAATTAAATTTAAATTTCCACAATCACAAGCAAAATTCATCAAATTAAAAGACAAATTGGCTAAAGCATAGGCCATAAAATTCTATCACCTAATTAAAGACATTTAACACACCTTAAGGCTCGGCTTTGAATTTCCGGGATGCCACATCATATGCCATGCTAAATTAAGACCGAAATTGGTGAACATGAATAATGTTAAATGAGGAGATTGTTGTGGTGGATGATGATGCTTGGTGGCCTAGTGGCGTAATTCCGGAGATTCCTCGGGAGTGTCGAGATGCCCGGTGGTATACGGTACATAATTCCAGGGGAGGCTTGGTGGTATGTCGGTACATAATTCCGAAAGCCTTGTCGGAGGTCTTTGCCCGAAAGGAATGCCTCGCGATGCCAGGATTGGGATGCGGGATGCCCGGCCAAGGAGTGTAAATGCCGGAAGCCCTATCGGAGGTTTCTGCCCAAAGGGAATGCCTCGTGATGCTAGCTGGGATGCAAGATGCCTGGAATGTGGGGGGCCGGATGCCCGGTGGCCTGGGATGGCTGAATGCCGGAAGCCTCGAAGGTCTTTGCCCGAGGGGATGATGAAATTGATGATTTGAGGAATAGGTGATGTGGTGATCAAATTGAAAGCTAAAAGTGGAAATTAAACCATGGCATGATATGCATGATGATATGCATGATGATGATGATGATGATGATGATATGTGATGTGAAATAATGATGATCACCCATGATATGATATGCATGATGATATGCATGATGATGATGATGATGATGATGATGATGACATGTGATGTGAAATAATGATGATCACCCATGATAATGATATGCATGATGATATGCATGATGATGATGATGATGATGATGATGATGATATGTGGTGTGAAATAATGATGATCACCCATGATATGATATGCATGATGATGATGATGATGATATGTGATGTGAAATAATGATGATCACCCATGATAATGATATGCATGATGATATGCATGATATGATATGCATGATGATATGTATGGTGATGATTATGATAATGATATATGATATGGCATGTGTAATGAGACGATGTCGTGATGATGATGACATGTATGATGTAATGATGCCATGATGATGATGACATGTGTAATGTAATGATGTCATGATGATGATGACATGTATGATACGATGATGATACACATGTATGTGTTATAAATTGATATGATGATGCATGATAGTATGCACATGGCTTCAAGGTAAGTAATGCCTACAATACATGTATGACTTGTATGATGCATTGAATGGTTAATGGATTCCTTTACCTGCTGAGTGGTTGTACTCACCCCTTTTGGGGACCAACATTTCAGATTAGTAGATGGATTGAGCGGTTGGATATGACCGCGAGGGGGAGGATAGCAAAGGAGGGAACTTTTGGACGCCAACACTGATCGATGGACTTTAAGTATTCGACGGTTGGAGAAGATGTCGGTCACCCTTTGAAGTGTAGTCGAGTATAGAAGACTACGGCATTTTGATGTACCGACTAAAGATGTCCATCTGCTCTATGTAAATAAACGTGTTCGGTTTTAACTTATATAAGATGTTTAGTAGGTGTGCATCGTTTTCTAAATATAGGGAAGTGAGTTTGCTAGATGTGCTTCCATATATAAATTGCGCAAGGGACCTATCAAAAAAAAATGTGTAAACCCCCATGGTTGTATGGACCCGCTGCAATTGAAATGGTATCAGAGTGATATATTAATAAGGAAAGTGAATGGTAAGCGAACTGTGGCGACCCTAATCGGATTGGGGGTCGTCGAGGGGTGCCACATTATCTTTCAATTATACGCATGCGGAAGTGACTAAATTAAACACCCAGTCAATCAACAATAATAGGGATAATAAAACACAAAGTGATTTTTCCAAAAACCATGTTTTATTGATCAACAGGTTAACCTAAGGAGTTTAATATATATAGGTTTACCACAAAAAAAAAAAAAAATCCTACGTGACCTATAGCAAAAAGGGTCAAAAGGTCAAGGCTAACTTCTAACTACACAAACTCCCAACATCCGCTCTAGTACCCAGGCGCGAAGTCGTGCATGGCGTCAGGTGGTTCCAGCTCCCTGGGCCCCTCCAACTCTAAATCTGGATCCACAACGACACGATCAGGGATGTCGATATCCATGGGGTCACCTGCAGGCCCATCCATGTGTTCGACGGGTGGTCCATCAAAACCATGGAGGGGACCCTCCCATCCACCATTCGCCTCCCTAATAAACCATGTTTTAAAATGGTGGGGCACCACATGCATAAAGCCCTCATCTAACCACACTGTCGTAACCACTACCTCACGACATCGGTCGGTCCCAAGGATTGGATATAAGGTAGTCTCTACCTCCATGTCCCAGGGGACCCTGAAATGCACTGGGTGACACTTCATACTACGGGCCTGAAAACGTTTGACAACAACGGGGTGAGATAAAATCTCAGTGAGTTAAATCCCTAAGCCTCGATTAGGACGCAAATTCACCTCGAAGGCAGTCTAAGCACACACCACACATAAACTCACCTCACCTCCGCACACCCCTGCCTATTAGCACGTCTCACACAAATAATAATAGTGTTACATGTGTAAATAACAATCAAAACACATATAAGAATTTCATGCGCATTGTTGACACACGTGTTCCAATTATTATGACCCCTCGGGCCACGGCCAACACAAGTGGCGGTGGTCTTCCGGCATAGCCAGGCATCGTTCCCCCTATCAGGCATGGCATCATCTAGGATCCCCGCTCAAATGGCATTCCATAAAGGAGCTTCTGTCCGGCCTCAACTGCGACTCGGCATTTGGACCCCTACCGAGCATCTGATAAAATTGGGCATTGCCCCAAACTCCCGTTGGGTGACGGGTTCAATTACGTGACCACTCAAGCACATCATCAATCAAACTAACTTTTATTACTGTTATTTAGCCAAGAACACCATAATCCCTTTTCAAATAATAACCTTGCCAACTCTTTTTTGTTCTTTAAAACTCTTGGAAAGAAATTTGTACAGGGTCATGCATTCGAAATCAACCCGTCAAACTTTGCACACTTCTATTTTAAAACCCCATTGTTTTATTGAGCACATAAAAATTGGTGTCCAAACCCGACACCTCATTTTTTTGTATTTAATAGTCTATAACACCGCCTTTTGATTTCACCAAAAAAAAAACACCACCTTTTGAAGCAATAATCGAAACTCACCATAGAGCAATCAATCACATAATATCGTACGTGCAAACAATCAAAATCACACATAATTTCATCCAAGAATACGAGCGTAAAATTCTATTTAATGACTAATCCGTCACTAATTATGTTAATTGCAATTAATGTAAATAATCCACAATTAATAAGGCTAAACTCGTTACTCAATTAGACTAATCAAAATCATTTACACTAATCGTAATTAAATTTAATCTAATATATCCTTAATCATAATTAAGAATAAACTAGGATTAACTAAGACTAATCACTATTAGCACTAACTAATCCTCGTTAGCACTAATCTAACCACCCCCTAAGTACAATTAACGGCCTAATCCATGATTAAGAAATTAACTCACAAGTTTTCGATGGCGACGGGCTCGCGGCGATGGCGACGCGATGGCTTTGAGGGTGTGGCTCACATGGCTCAAATGGGGGCTCGACGGTGGCGGTGATGGCCCTTCAAGCTCTTGGCCACCTAGGGGTTTCAGCTTGGCTAGGTGGTGGCCACGATGGAGGTGCTTGGTGAGGTGGTGGGGTGCTAGCGATGGTGTGGTGGTGGCGAGGCGGTGATGGCACTGGCAGTGGTGGCTGGGCGTGGAGGTGGAGCTGTGAGTGGTGGTGGCCGGCGATGATGGGGTGCTGGACATGAGGTGCTGCTGGCGTGGTGGCTGGACGTTGGATGGTGCTAGATGTTGGAGGGGTCTTGAGTTCTGGCGGTGGTGGTGTGGTGAGGAGTTGCGGGAGTGAAGATGGGCGTGAGGTGCTGGGGTGTTGTGAAGGTGATGATGGGTGAGGAAGGATGGGGGTTGATGGGATGATGTGTGGTGACGCGGTGGATGCAGCAAATGAAAAGGAAAGGAGAATGAAGGGGAGGGGCTGAAGGTGTGATGGTGGGTTGACAGTGGAGATGATGATGCGGCAGCCAAGGAGAGGAAGCTGCAGGTGAGAAGGAAGGAAGGAAAGAGTTGGGGAAGATGAGAGGTGAGATGGAGAGGGAAGAAGAGAACGTGAGAAGGAAAATGGGCAAAACGGATGGATCGGCTACAAGGGCGTCTTCACGCAAGAGAGAGAGAGGGAGAGAGAGAGAAGGTTCAAAGAAAATATCCTAATTCATCATCACACTTGCCTCAAAAGTCTTCTATGCTCATCTTTAGTCTCCCAAATATCTTCTAATCTTATCTCTACCCTCCCAATCAACTTTTTAATTCTAATTTCTCAAAATTAAAGCTTTTTGGGCAGCAAATTCCCAATTTGCTTCTTAATCCGAATTTCATTTCCTTTTTCTTTTTGTCCGAAAACCCTTTTTTCCGAAAAATTTTGGACTTGTTGAAAATTCGACGAAAGATGAATGACATCCAATTATTAAATTGCAACACGCTCGAAAGTTTAATACCCGAAATCGAATTAAATTTAGTGGTTAAAATTGATTGAACGCAACTTTAGTACAACCTAATCTATTGGGTAGCTTTTAGGGGTTCTCGTGCATTTGACCCGTGGTCGATAATTTTTAATTCACGTTTGTGCATCTCCAAATCATAGACGACCATTGGTTGTCATGTAATCACAAGGGTTCAATTACATACCATGAATATAATATCAATAGAAAATCGTTTATCATCTTTCGACGCGAATATCGTAATTGGGCGGAATCACCCGCAAACCAACCACATACTTCCGTTGAATCGATTTATATCCGTTCTCTAATTGATTTATATAGCGTAGTATTGACCCTTGTTGATCCTTATGGTTGAGCGGTCGATTTTCGATCAAATCCTCTAGTCTTTCGCATTTTAACCCTTTACGGCCCCACCTAATAGATTAGTTAACTCGTGAGTGATCAGTTCAGAGTAAAATTACCATAAGCGCGTCGATGAAATAACCATTTCATATATTTCAAAATAGGGCCAAATTTCGAGATATTACAAATATTGAAGTATTGTTATTTACTTAGCAGCCTACTATATAAATTATTGGCTTTAGAATGGGTGAGCTCAGGGGTCTTTCAAGATGGCGTTCTCATTATAGGTATTGGTTTGGATGAGACACTAGTGGATAATGCAATAGAAAATGTGTGATATCCCGAAATTTGGCCTTATTTCAAAATATATAAAATGGTTATTTCATCAATGAACTTATGGTTATTTTACTCTGAACTGATCACTTACAAATTAACTAATCCATTGGATGAGACCGTAAATGGTTTAATGTGACATCCTGAAAGTTCATCCATGTTTTCAATTAAATGAATCAGGCCTTTCATGTGACAACCTAAGGAAGGGGAGGGGTCCTTTCAAGTCCTACATCGCTTAGGGGGGAGTCCTGGCCTAGTTTATAAGGCTTTGGGTCCTTTTAACCTGTATGACACGTTTTAAAGCCGTGAGGACTCAATGTCCAAAGCGGACAATATTACACAGTGGAGTTCGGGTCGTTACAAATGGTATCAGAGCTGACTCCCGACCGCGTATGGGGGCCATGGTGAGGACGCTGTGCTCTTAAGGGGTGGAGAGTGTGACAGCCTAAGGAATGGGAGGGGTCCTCTTTAATCCCACATCACTTAGAGGAGGAGTCCTGGCCTAGTTTATAAGGTTGGGATCCCTTTAATTTGTGTAACGCATTTTAAAGCCGTGAGGATTCAGTGTCCAAAACGGACAATATTACACAGTGGGGCTCGGGTCGTTACATTTCATTGACGAGCCTATGCTATTCTCTGAGCTGATCATTCACGAGAGAACTAGTCTAACAGGGGAAGCCGTTGAGGGATTTTAACGTAATAGACTTGAAAATTCGATCAGGAATTAACTACTCAACCGTGCTAGTTTGTAAGGGTCATTACAACATAGTTAAAAATTGATCAAAGATTGAAGATATGTCAATTCAATTGAGATATGTGATTGAGTATGAGTGATTCCATCAAATTGCAAAATTCTCGTCGATTGGTACTAGACTGATTTTTTTGTCGTTTTGGTACCCTGTGTTCATAATTGAAACCTCGAGATTTTCACGATGATTGAGATTCGCCGTTGTATCGAAGATGTACATTGTGACTCGAAATAAATCCATCACGGGTCAATTGCACTTAAAATTTCTAAAAGCTACCCAGTAGACTAGGTCACGCTAAAATCGCGCCAAATTGAAATTAATCGCGAATTTGAATCCGATTTCAAAAATTGAAACTTCTGTCAAGTTACGAGTCATTTTAGGACCGTCGATTCATCCTCCAAAGATTTTTCTGTAAACCGAGATTTTTGGTGGAAATTCAAAATAGAGTTGTTTTTGTCAGGAAAATTCAAGGGACCTTTTTTATCGCGTTTTTGGGATGCAAGTTAGTTCTATTGGTATGGAAAAATGTCAATTCGATCAAGGACACATTGGTGGAAATATATGATCGAAATTGACTTCAATTGGAGAGAGATTGGTCCAAATTGAGGGGAAAATGCTTCAAATTCGTAGCCCCCTTCGTCCTCAACCTTTGGACCACCTCAATGGCTTCCGAGGGAAGCTTTGTGGTTGCAAATGGTTGAGGAAGCCAGCCCAACTGATGGGGTCATGCCATGGGGACAAAGGGGTGAGGATGGAGCAAATTGGGTCCCTCCAAGGCACCTGTCCCCTTTCTTCTCCATTTCAATCCGTTTTCTCCATTGCTGAGGTCACATGAGAGCTTGAGAGACTAGAGGATCTAACCAGCAACTCCCCCTCCACCGTCAACACCCTTTGCTGCTCGTCGGATCGCCAGAACGCCGCCGTAACGTGTCCGAGCACGCTCACGAGTTGCGCGCCTACCTGCACGTCACCGCCTTCCCAGCTTTGTCATTCGCTCTTGCTCGTCCGTCTAGCAGGTCGGTTGAGCCATCGTGGTCGCCGTCCAGCCGCCGCCTGCCATCATCAGAATCGCCAAGCCCCGTAGCAACCTCACCTACCCATCCTCGCCATTTTGGCCCAAGTTAGCCGCCCATTGCACCTCGCTCGGCCTAAACCAGAAACTGAAACCCGGCAACCCACCGTGGGCTTCGACGCCCGCTTTGGACCCCTTCCGAGCCTCACTTGGTGCCACCCCTTCAAAGTTTGTTGCCCATCTCCACCTTGCCGTCGCTGTGAACTCATTGGATTTTAAAACCGGTGAGTTTACTCACTAATCTCCACTTATGGAGTTAATTATGTTTAAGAGTTGATTAGTTTAGGTTAAGTATGGTTTAGGTAGTTAGTTAGAACGGATTAATGATTTAATTACTCATTTATGCATGTTAGATGGTTAGAGCAGCGTAATTAGAAACTAGATAGGTTGTATTATTTATCTGGATAGGTTCAGAAATTTTCCAGGCCCATATCGGTATTTAATTAGGCTTTTCCGGCCTAAGTTTCTATTTATGGAATTTATTGGTATTTATTTAATTAATTTCGGGAATTATTTAATTATTTATTATTTTCTAGAAATTAGACCAGGATAGCCGATCACCGAAATTTCATGTTGATCACAATGGTATAATTGGTTTATTTAATTGAGTGTTAAATTGTGCAATTTGAGTGTTAATTGTAATTTTGGGTATTTATCCCAAAATTTGGTAATTTCAGTATTTAATTAGAAAATTATCGGGCATTAGTTTACAATGCCAAAAATATTTTTATATATTATATAATTAGTGGGATTTTATAAAGTAAAGATATTTTATTTTTGGCTCAGGCTCTTTTATTTTTGGCTCAGGCTTACCGTGTGTCACGGCCCGATCCTCCGAGCGCATGCACATCCCTCCGCGATCGATTAAATAGCGACGTCCCAGGACACGTCGCCGACCCATTCATTTTAATGCTTATGTGGAACCGAGTAATAAATCCTCAGACAACAGCAAGATGAGATAGAAAAGCAGGGCCACAAATTTCGAAAAACCACAACACATTTATGTACACATATCAATCTATGTCATATACAATACTAGCCGAGACATACACAATCTTAAAAAAAGGGGGGGTTTAAAGTGCTACAGATCCTCTAATCATTTGAGTCTTCAACTGAATACTCCGGGGTCCCTGTCACGCCTCGTACCTCGAGCACATGCCCATCCCTCGATGGTCGATCAAATATTCGACATTCCCATATCGCGTCGCCGACCCATTCATTTTTAATTGCACATATAGAAGTATATTATAAAACCCCTGACAATAAAATACATGAGAGGAAAGTAGGAATCAACTCATTCACAATCAAACATACTTTCATATATATATATATATATATATATATATATATATATATATATTCACACCAAAGTATATATACATCAAAAGTCAGCCAACAAAAATATCGGTCCACCAAAAAGGAATAGTCCTATGACCACTAGTCAGACTCATTCACCAATCCCACTTCTGACTCCTCAACCTCCGAGGACATCGGGTCCTCCATCACGCCATCGGGAGGTTAGCTATATCCTCTCCTAGTATGGCCTCAATAATAGCAGGTGGAATATCAAAACCTCTAAGAGGACCAATCCTGAAACCATTGTCTCCAAAGTAGAACCACGCTCTGTATTGATGAGGCACCTTGATAAACATGTTCTCTTCGACCCAGATAGTGGTCCTCACAAGCTCATAGATCCAAAGACTTGCAGGATCGAGAAAACTATGCACCGGCTTGGTAATCTACACGGGAATACCATAACGCTCCAAGGGTATTGCTATCTACGGACCTAAAAATAGTTGGCCCACAACGGGGTGAGACAATGTCTCAGCAAGTCCATCCTATAAACCCCTATTAGAAAGGAAATACACTAAAGGGTGGCCTAGCCACACCACATAGAGGACTTACCTTGCCTCATTTCCTTCCTGCAGGTTAATATCATTCATATCACTCAATCACATGCAGTAATGAGAGCTTAAACAACTGGAACGCAATCACTTTAACATAACCAACAACCACAGGGGTTCTGATTATAAGACCAAATCATTATGACATATCCCATACCGTGCCACACAATTTCGTCTCATAATCTAACACGTCAACATCACTCAACATGTGTTCCAATTGTTTATCATTGCCACACATGGGCATAACCTACTCGTAGTTTGGCTATCTACTTGTGTTTAGCTAGGCATTGTCTCCCCACCTTGGAGCACGGCTTCGTCACTACGTCGACAGCGTTCCCAAAGGAGCATGGGTCCAGAATCGACTACGACCTGCATTCGTTGTGTAGGGTATCTCATATAGGGGCAAGTCTAGCTCAACAACTCAGGACGTTTCCTCTTAACCAACACACAACAATTCAATATCGGCCCAAGATATTTTGCATTTCGCTTAAATGCCTCGATTAAAATAATAATCCTGGCCTCTTTTCTTCATATTAAAAACATCCGAGAAAGTAGTCATGTGTGGGTACACGTCAATTCGAACCAGAAAAACTAATATCTTCCTTTTTCAAACCCCACTATTTGATATAATACTTAAAATTCATTTTCGGTGTCAAACCCAACACTCGGGATTTTCTGAAGAAATTACATAGTTTTCACAATTAACACTCAATTTCATAATTAAGAAATCAATTATACAATCTAACAACTTCACAGTAGTCAACATAGAACTCTAATGAACGGCTCTCTTGGTATCATTTTCGGAAAATAATAAATAATTAATTAAATTCCGAAAATTAAATAAATAAATAATAATATTTTATTAATTAAATATAATATACATTATTATTAAATAATTAAATAAATTCGAAATAATTAATTAATATAAAATAATTAATTAAGGCTTAATATAGATTACACTAATCTAAACATCTCATTAGCCCTAATTAATTATCCACTAAACTAATCAAACTACTTAATCTAATTAACTACCACTAAGCTAATCTAACTACATAAACCTTACTTAACCTAATCTAAACAACCCTTAAGTATAATTAACCTCCTAAGTGAGGTTTAAAGGATAAACTCACCGGATTTGCACGCCGATGACTTCACCACGAAGAGGACGCGAAGGCGAGCGATATACTTGTCCATGGCGACACCAAGCGAGGTTCGGAAGGGTTCAAAAATAGGCCTCGACACCTCATGGCCTTGCTTGTTCTTTGGCTTCTGTATTGGGCCAAACTAGCCAGAACCAGTGGCTGCTTTGGCTCGGAAACGGTAAGGAGGGACAGTGGCAGCTCAAGTGGGTGGAGGCGGTGGTTCCGGCGGTCTTGGCTGGCTCCGACAGTGGCTGGTGACCAAAGACATCGACAAACGGCGGTGCTGGGGTCAGGGACACATAAGACAGCGGCAAAGGCGAGTTGGCACGCGGACGACGGTGGAGCAACTCCGGTGGCTTATGGGCATGCGACGGTGGAGGAGGGTCGGATGGCTAAAGGCTGGCTCCTCTAGTTTTTCCAAGCTTTCCCTCTTCCTCAATAATGGAGAAAGCCACCATTTAGGGAAGAAGAAAGTCTGCTGAAGAGGGGCCCCTTTAGTGAGCCTTCTGGCCTTCAACACATGTCAAACACTCCTCTCTCTTGCCCCCACCAAGACAGCTCATGACATCAGCCACTCTCTCTCCTCAAGCTTTCTCCACAAACTTGTTAATAGGTCCAAAATGTGGTGTACCCCTTGGCATACGAAATTTGGACATTTGTACATCAAATCCATTCAATTTCATTTCATTCCTAAACCAATCAATCCAATTTGAAGCTCATAAATTCATCCAATGTAAACACACTTAAATCCACATTTTTCCTTGACCATAGAATCATCTTGGATCCCAAAAGTGTGACCAAAAGTAGGCCTACCAATTTTCTCGAACCAAAATAACCATACTTTGATTTTTCGCCGAAAAACTCAACTTGCAGAAAAATCTTTTGAAAATGAGTCGACATTCCTAAAATGATTTGTGACACAACAAGACTTTCAATTTCTGAATTCATATTCAATTTCATGGTTAATTTCATTCTAGCGCGATTATAACGCGTCCTAATCTACCAAGTAACTTTTAGGAATTTTCATGCATTTGACCTATGATTTTTTTTATTTTTAAGCCATAATGTACATCTTCAACACATCGACGACTCTCGGTTGTCGTGAAAATCTCAAGGTTTCAAATGTGGACACAGGGTACCAAAACGACAGAAGAATCAGTCTAGTGCCGATCGACAAGAATTGTGCAATTAGGTGGAATCATCCACACTCAATCACATACATTTGTCGAGTCAACCTATTTTTGATCTCTAATCGATTTTTAGCTATGTTGTAATAACCCTTCTAGATTAGCTCGCTCAAGAAGTCATTTCCAGGTCGAATTTTCAAGTCTGGTGCATTAGAATCCCTTAACGGTTTCACATGATAGACTAATTATCTCATAAGTGGCTAACTCGGAGAATGGAACTATAAGCGCGTAGATGAAATGCCCGACTCATTCTATTGAAAACATAATTGGAAGATTAAGATGTCATAGTCCCCAAATCCGAAAGATACGGGTCTACCACTAAATCACTAGGAGGATCTACCGTGCCTTTTCCAAAAGCAACCTCCATCACTGACATGGGGACTTTAGACTCCGGTATAGGACCCTCATTCTGTCCATTCCACTCACGACAATACCGTGATCTATATTGACGGGGTACCTTATGGGGTAGACCCACATCAACCCAAACCATGGACCTCACGAGTTCATAGACCCATTCCCTCAGGCTCCCATGAAGCGGAATATAGCACCTCCGCTCGGTGACCTTCTTCGGTTGGCCAAAATGCTCGAAAGGAGCTGCCATCTAAAGACCTGAAAATGTTATCCCACAACAGGATGAGACAACGTCTCAGCAAGTTCGCCCCCTAAGTCCCAACTAGGAAGAAAATACACCCCGAGGGCTACCTAAGCACAAGTACAGGTCAAAGGACTTACCTTTACCTCCGTTCCATCTTGCAAGTCAGTACAATTCAACTACTCGACCAATCAATTCGACTCAAATCAAATCAAGTCATCAAATCAGATCGATTCATCGATCAATCGATCCAGTCGATTGATGCCATCAAGACTCTCGCAGTCAACTCAATCAATAATATCTATCCAGCTCGATCACATCAAGAATTGCTCACCCTAAGCTGAAGATAGACAATATGGCTCACCCGAAGCTAATAAATAATATAGCTCTCCAAAAGCTGATAACAGAGTATACTACTCACATAAAGCTGATATATCAAAGCCCGTAGGCTGATATAGTATACTCACCATGCTCACCAAAAGCTGCTAAGGTATACTGCTCATCCAAATCTAATATATCAAAACCCGCAGGCTGATATAGTATATCGACATACTGCTCACCTAAAGGTGACATATCAAAGTCCGCAGGCTGATATAGTAGACCACGTGATCATTCGACAATTTCCTCACTTTTATTATGCCCAATAAAAATAATTGTGTATGGGTACACGGTTGGCCTTAGCCAAAATACAATATTTTCTCCTTTTGAAAATCCCACTAATTCCAATAGTCCATGAACACATTTTTGGCATTATAAACCAATACCCGGTATTTTCTAATTAATTACCAAAATTATTAAATTTTGGGATAAATAGCCCAAAATTACAATTCACACTCAAATTGCATAAAATAGTACTCAATAAATTAAACAAATCACACCATTGAAATCAGCACTAAATTCCAGTCACCGGCTATCCCGGTTTAACTTTTTGAAAATAATAATTAATTAAATAATTACCAAAATTAATTAATTAATACCAATAAATGCAACTTAGGCCGGAAATGCCTAATTAAAAGCCGAGACGAGTCCGGAAAATTTCCGAACCTCTAAATAAATACTATGACTTATCTACTTGTTGATTGTACTACTTTAACCGCCTAACATGCAATATCGAACGATTAAATCACTAATACATTATAACTAACCACATAATCCAAGCTTAACCTAAATTAATCAATCCTTAAGCATAATTAACCCCCTAAGCGGAGATTAGTGAGTAAACTCACTGGATTAGCGTTCCAGCGAGTTTACTTCAACGGGGATGCGAAGGTGGACCACAAACTCCAAAGCGAGGGTACCTTTTGAGGCCCAAAAGTAGTCCAAAGCGGGCCAAATAGTGCTCAGTAAACCTAGGAGCTTCGGTTCTATTGTTGGGCTGAACTGAAAGTGCTAGTATGAACACCTAGAGGGGGGTGAATAAGTATTAAAACAGATTCTGCAAAATGCAGTGAAAACCATTAATTTTAACTCGAGTCTGAATAACAACAAACTTTTGAAACTGAGTCTGAAGAGCAATAGACTTTGCGAGTTCAGACTTTTGTAGTTAAATAGAATCACGAACAAAATAAAGAGAATCAGGAAAGAGAATAAGAACACAAGATTTATAGTGGTTCGGCTTAATCCAAGCCTACATCTACTCTCCCACGCTAACAGCCTTCTTGGCTGGATTCCACTATGCAATCAACAAGATATTACAACTTTGAGTGCAAACACTTAGTAATAGATCACACTATCTCACTAAGTCACTCTTTAAATATTTCTATCACAATCACAAACGTTTAAGCTCACCAAGACAAGTATATGATCGAATGTCACTCAGACTTTGGAATTATATATTCTACGCTCTATCTCTTACTTACGCATCGGTCATTGATCTCCTTAAATACTCCTCCAATTCCAAACTAATCGTTGGAAAATATCTTAGAGGATCGTCTTCCAATCTACCCGTTGGACAGATATGTATCTAGAAGATTTGGTAGCCGTTGAGTGATAAAAGTAGAATCCCAAATTGATTCTGATCGGCCATACAAACAGAATCTTTGTTTCTATAAATAGAGCTTCTTCGTATGGAAAGTTCTTGTCTTCAAGATCCAATTGTCAATCAATTAGATTGAGTCAATCAAATCAATCTTGATGTGGAATCCAAACCAGATCACTAGCCATTATAAGATTGGGACTTGTATTACGTTCTGTCGAATTTGGATGTAAAGTCTGAGAGCAATAGACTTTACAATCTGGATCTGAACATATTCAGCTTCTGAACAAATTTAGCTTTAAGTTTTGAATGCGGTCTGAATAAGTTTAGCTTCAGCATAGAGTCTGTCTTCTGGTTCTTCATTTACGTTTAGTCTGGAATTTATCAGAGTGAGCAGACTTTTGATGTAGAACAGACTTTGACACTAAAGTCTGGCAGCCTTCAAACTTTAACACAGAAGTCTAGAAATCTTCAGAATATACTTTGGATAATATCTTTTACATATTCTATCATCTGCATAGTCTGTTACTTAACCATTAAACATGTTAGTAGCCTTTGATTTATTTTGTCATCTTCCAAACATCATAAGGGATTTCCCTAACATGAACAAGCTGGACCAACGACTGAAACGGCAAGGCTGATCGACCAAAGGCTAGGCAAACGAGCGGAGTAGGCTGGCGGAGCTTCACAGTGGCGGAACAGGCGGCCAAGAGCTTCGACGGGCTGGACGGCGGCCTAAGGCAATCCGAGGATGACGAGACCAAGGCAGACGATGCACGGGGAGGAGGGATGACGCGCGACAGGCTTGCGGCTGGTGTGTGGCACGCTACGGCGAACGGTGGGCCTGGCGGGCATCTGAGGGCATTGACAATAAAGGGGGCTACTCTGCTCGGTTTTCTAGTTTTTGGAGGCTTCAAGTTTCTTGGGAATGGAGGGGTCAACGGATGGAGAAGAAGGGGGGACAACAAGGCTTGAAGGGGCCACCTTAGTCTTCAATCTATCTTCTTGTCCCCTTGACCAAGGCCCACCATGGCTAGCTAGCTCCCACACCCCTTTGTAGCCCACAAAAATTTCTTAGGAAACAAATGAGATGGTCCAAAGGTTAAAGGCATGGGGGGCTACGAAATTTGCAACATTTGTTCCCCAAAACTACTTCAGTTCCCCTTTGGATTAATTCAATTCGCTCCCATAATTTCCACCAACGTGTCCTCGATCAAATTAACATTTTTCCTTGCCAATAGAACCAACTTGCATCCCAAAAACGCGATCAAAAATGGTCCCCTGAATTTTCCAATCGAAAACGGCCCTATTTTGACTTTTTGCCAAAAAATTTCGGTTTGCTGAAAAATCTTCTCATCCTCCTAAAATGACTCGTGACATGACAGAAGTTTCAATTTCTAAAATTGGATTCAAATTTATGGTTAATTTCAATTTGGCGTGATTTTAGCATGACCTATGCTGTTAGGTAACTTTTAGAAATTTTTGGTGCAATTGACCCGTGGACGATTTTCTTTAAGCCACAATGTACCTCTTTGACACATTGGCGACTCTCGGTGGTCGTGAAAATCTTAAGATTTCAAATACGGACACAGGGTACCAAAACGACAGAAAAATCGGCCTAGTGTTGATTGATGAGAATTTTTTAATTTGGTGGAATCACCCACGTTTAGCCACACATCTCAGTTGAATCGACCTATCTCTGATTTCTAATCAATTTTTAACCGTGCCGTAATAATCTCTACAGATGAGCACGATCGAGTAGCCAATTCCTGGTCGAATTCTTAAGTCTATTGCATTAAAATCTCTTAATGACTTCCCCAGATAGTCTAGTTATCTCATGAGTGATCAGCTCAGAGAATAGCACTATAGGCGTGTCGATGAAAGGCCCAATTTATTCAATTGAAAACAGGACTGAAATTCCAGAACGTCACACTGTGTACCCACACATGATTTTTTTTACCAGGTATTATGGAAATAGTGAGGTTGTCAGTTGATGAGTGTGATATATCTATATCAGCTTTGGTGAGCATAAATCAGCTTCAGCGAGCATATATCAGCTTCGGCGAGCTATACTATCTAACTAGATTAGCTTAGGTGAGCTATACTATCTATCTATATTAGCTTAAGCAAGCATTCATATCAGCTTATGTGAGCAGTGATCGCTTTTAAGAAGCGATTTGATAGATAGTATCGTTTGATAGATAGTATGAATTGGATGGAGTGATTGGTTGGTTGAGGTTTATGAACTGTACTGACTCGCAAGAAGGAACCGAGGCAAAGGTAAATCACCTATCTCTTGTATGCATAGGTAGCCTTCAGGCGTATTTCCTTCCTAGTCGAAGCTTAGGGGGTGAACTTATTGAGACGTCATCTCACCCCGACGTCATCTCACCCCGTCATGGGCTAACATTTACAGGTCCTTAGATGGCTGTACCTCCCAAGCGTTTTGGCCAGCCGAAGAAGGTTACCGAATAGCACTCTCAGATTCCTCTCCCTAGGAGCCAAAGAGCCTAGATCTACGAACTCGTGAAATCCATTGTCTGGGTTGATGCGGGTCTATCCCGGAAGATACTCATCAATTCAGATCGTGGTATCATTACGAGCGAGATAAACCCAAAGAAAGCCCCCTTCCAAAGTCTAAGATTCCTAGGTCGGTGCTGGAGATCGCTTTTGGCAAGGGCACGACCGATCCTCTTGGTGGATTAGTGGTAGACCCGAGTCTCTCGAAACCAGAGTCCCCGGAGTATTCAGTTAAAGACTCGAATGCTTGGAGGATTTGTAGTCCTCTACCCCTTTTTGTAGATCTTGTATATATCGGCTAATAGTGTATATGACTTAGTCTAATGTGTACAAAGTGTGTTGTGATTTTCAAAATTATGGCATTGCTTTTCTATCCCATCTTTGTTGTTGTCTAGGGATTTAATTATTCGGTTTTGCATGCGCATTAAAATGAATGGGTCGGCTACACGTCCTGGGACGTTGCTATTTAATCGACCATCAAGGGATGGGCACGAGCTCGGAGGATCGGAGCGTGATAGTTAAAATGAGAAAGACTACAGAATTCGATCGGAATCGACTGCTCGACCATAAGGGTCAATAAAGGTCAATACTATGCTATATAAATCAATTAGCGAATGGATATAAATCAATTCGATGGAAGTACGTAGTTAGTTCACTGGTGATTCTGCACAATTACGATATTCGCATCGAACAACAATAAATCGATTTTTTGTTAAAATTATATTCAGGGTACGTAATTGAACCCTCGTGATTACATAACAACCGAGGGTCATCCACGATTCGAAGAGGCACAAACGTGGATCGAAAATTATCGACTACGGGTCAACCGCGCGAGAACCCCCAAAAGCCACCCAATATATTAGGTTGTAGTAAAGTCATGTCCGATTGATTTTAATGATGAAATTTAATTCGATTTCGAGTATTGAATTTTCGAGAGTTTCCATATTTAATTATTGGATGTTGTCTCATCGTCCGTCAAATTATCGGCAAGTCTGAAATGTCGAAAAAGAAATTATCGGATAAAAAATCAGAGACCGAAAAAAAAAAAGAGAAAGAGAAAAGAAAAAAATAATAAGAATATTATTATTATTATTTCTCTCTCTCTCTCTCTCTCTCTCTCTCTCTCCTACTTTTCCTCCCCCACACACTTTCCCCTCTACCGAATTCCTCTCCTCCCTTGTCTTTTCTTTTCTTCTTCTTCTTCTTCTTCTCTCTCTCTCTCCCCGCCCCTTTTTCTCTCTCTATCCCCTCTCCCTCATGCCACCTTATGCCACTTTTCCCTCATTTCTTTTTTTTTTTATCATCTCTCTCTCTCTCTCTCTCTCTCTCTCTCTCTCCCTCCCTCCCTCCCTCCCTCCCTCCCTCCCTCCTCCCCACACGCTACCCCTCTGCCCTCCACACCCTTTTCCTTTTTATTTTTCCTTTTTCTTTTCCCTCTTCTCTCTTTTCTCTTCCCCCCTCTCTCTTGGCCGAACCCCTCCTCCTTCTTCTTCTTCTTGCCAGCTGCTGCTTCACCCACTACCAACACCACCGCCACCCCACGCCCTACTCACCACCACCTATTGGCCACCAAACCACCACCACCCACTGCTCGTCTGATGAGCCCTCTCGCCGTTAAGCCTGACTAGCTGTTAAGTTGTCCACACCGCTACTCGCAGCAAGCCACCATAAGCCACCGCCGTCGTCCCCAAGCCACCATCACCACCTCTTGCCACCACTCGCTCACTCGCTCGGCCATTGTGACATCCCGATTTTCCAATTCTGGTTTCAATTAAATAAGTCGGGCATTTCATCTTCGCGCCTATAGCTCTCTTCTTTGAGTTGGCCACTCATGAGATATCTAATCTATCAGGTGAAGCCGTTAAGGAATCTAAACGCAATAGACTTGAGAATTCAACCAGGAAACGACTGCTCGACCGTACTAATCTGCAAGGCTCATTACGGCACAGACCAATTAGAGACCGGAGATAGGTCGATTCAACAGAACCATGTAATTCAGTGTGGGTGATTCCACCTAATTGCACAATTCTTGTTGATCGGCACTAGACCGATTTCTCTATCATTTTGGTACTCTGTGTCCGTATTTGAAGCCTTGAGATTTCTACGACAATTGAGAGTCGCTAATGTGTCAAAGATGCACTTTGTGGCTTGAAAATAATCCACATGTCAATTGCACAGAAAATTCCTAAAAGCTACCTGGTAGATTAGGACGCGCTAAAGTCGTGCCAGATTGAATTTAACCGTGAAATTGAACCCGATTACAGAAATTGGAAGTTATGTCAAGTCACAATTCATTTTAGGAATGTCGACTCATCTCCAGAAGATTTTTCTACAACCGAGATTTTTGGCGGAAAAGCAAAGTAATGTCATTTTTGTTCGGGATTGTCAGAGGGCCATTTTTAATCGAATCTTCGGGATGCAAGTTGGATCATTTGATGGGGAAATGTCATGAGAAGGCCGAGGACACATGGGTTGATTTATTTGAGCTTCAATTGAGCTTTAATTGATTGGAATTAAGAGAGAATTGAATGGATTGAATGGGACAATGTCCAAAATTCGTAGCTCCCATGGCACACCACATTTTGCACCTATTGCCAAGCTTGTAGAGGAAGATTGGAGGAGAGAGAGTGGCTGAGGTCATGTGGTGTCATGGTGGGGGCAAAGCCAATGAGAAGATGGCAAGTGTTGAGATCTAGAGAGCCCAAGGAGACCCCCACTCTTAAGCAACTTCTTCTCTAAGGCTTTCTCCATTGTTGTTGAAGGAGAGAAGCTTAGCAAAAACCAAAGGAACCGAGCAGCACCAGCCCCTCCATCGTCGCACGCTCGGAAGGCCATCGTCGGCCGTTTTCCTCCTCTGTTTTCTCCTCGTTCCAGTTTCTGCTCCAGCTGACCTTTCGCCAAAGATTCGAGTTAAAAGTCGACTTCCCGGATGAACCAGAAAATTCTCCACCCACATCCGTGATGAGGACATCCAGCCCGTTCCGGAGCATCCTGCCTCTCGCCGAAACGATTCTTAGGCTGTCCCAAAATTCTGAGAGAATCTGCCACTCGCCGGACCGTCTGGTTCCGCCCTGCTTCGCCTATTCCACGTTTTCTTGTTGTTTCGCCCCTTTCCGACCCTTCCTTTGCCCATCCCAACCTCCTACAAGATCCCCAGACCCCCGGGAGCCATTGGTTGCCAACCACCCGCTTGCCGGAGCTTCGATCGGCCCGTTTTCGCTGTTGAAGTTGCTGGTTTCTTCTCTGCAGTTCAGCCCAAATCAGAAGTAGAAAACCAGAAAGCCGTGAGGTCTTCGAGGCCCGTTTTAGGTGTCTTCCCGGCCTTGGTTGGTGTCGCCGCCTTGAGGTTTATCGCCCGCCTTTGCGTCGCCTTCGCCGTGGACTCGCCGGAATGTTAATCCGGTGAGTTTATCCTCTAATTCTTGCTTAGTGAGTTAATGACGCTTAAGGGGTGTTTAGATTAGTCTAATTAGGTTTAGGTGGTTAGATTATATTATTTTAATGTAAATTAGATTAGTTGTATGATTAGCTTAATGGATGTTTAATTAGGGCTAATTGTATGTTTAAATTAGTATAATCTAGTTTAAGCCCTAATTAATTATTTTTAATTAAATAATTATTTCGAATTTATAAATATTATTTTATTAAATTATATTATTATAAAATAATATTTAATTATTTAATTTTCGGAATTAAATTTAATTATTTAATAATTTCGAAAATTATGCCGGGATGGCCGGTCGTTAGAATTTCGCGCTGATCGCAGTAGTGCGGTCGATTTGTGTTAATTGTATGTTTAAATTGAGAATTGAGTGATTGATGATTATGGTTGATTATTCCAAAAGTGTGGAATTGAGTGATATTGATGAAGTTGTGGTATTTAACTTGAAAATACCCGGTGTTGGCTTTTAGCACCATAATTGGTTGGTAGCACTAATTTGAATCTATTGATTGATTGGATTGAGGATTGGTTTGGGTTATTATTGAATTGATAGCTTTGGCGAGCAGTTGTTTATATATGTATCAGCTTGGTCGAGCAAATATTATATACATATACGTTACAGCTTCAGTGAGCTATTATATGAGCTACAGCTTTTGAGAGCTATTATATCAGCTACAGCTTTAGCGAGCTATCATATTATCTATCAGCTACAGCTTTAGCGAGCTATCATATTATCTATCAGCTACAGCTTTGGCGAGCTATTATACTATCTATCTATACAGCTTGAGCAAGCTACCGTCTATATATTACAGCTTTCGAAAGCATGTGTCGTATTAACGACTGGTTTGATAGACAGTATTAAATGATAGATAGTAATGGTTGATAGATAGTACGGATTGAAATGGAAAGATAGATAGTATGATGGAATTGAATCATTGCGAATGATTGGATTGATTGAATTAATAGACCGATATAAGTGTCGGTTGTTTCATCTTGTACGGGCATTGCTTGAATATGAATTGTACTGACGTGCAGGAAAGGGACTGAGGAGAGGTAAGTCCTCCATCCTATTTGTGTGGCTAGAGCACCCTGAGGTGTATTTTCTTCCTAATTGAGTTTTAGATGGTAGGACTCGCTGAGACGTAGTCTCATCCCAGTTGTGGGATAATATTTCAGGTCCCTAGATGACGGTCTCGGAGGACCGGAAGTCCTGGAGTTCGGAAGGTGGAGGCTGAAGAATCGGTGAACGTGTCTGACAAGTTGGTCATAGGATAGTTCCCTTTTTGTTGAGCCGGTCTATTTTGTAGACAATCCAGTGTTGTATATAAACCTATGTGTTTATAAGAAAGCTTGTTTGGTTGTGATTGATTGCCTGCTTTTCTATCCCAAGTTAAATGTTGTCAGGGGATTTGTTTCGCTTCCGCATGCATAATAAAATTGAATGGGTCGGCGACGTGTCCTGGGAAGTCGCATTTGTATCGACCAGAGTGGGATGTTCGCACGCTCGGAGGATCAGGGCGTGACAGCCATCCAGGCCATTGTTGCTTTAAACCGCCACCACCTCCGCCCAAACCAAGCTCTTCCCCCCTTGGCCGTGGGTTAAGCCGCAACCGCCACCATCTTCGCCACACCATTCATGTCGCCATTGGTGTCGTGAGACTCGTGTCTTCGTTGCCATTGTGCTGTCGTCGCCGCGTGCTCACGATCGCCGAAAATTGGTGAGTTAACTCCCTAATCGTGGATTAGGGTGTAAATTGCATTTATGGGGTGGTTAGTTTAATATTAACGGCGATTAGTTTAAGTAATTACAATTAGATTAATTTATCGTGGTTAGATTAATTAATTAATTAAGTTTAGTTTAATTAATCGTAATTTATTTAATTAATCTTAATTATTTTAATTAAGGTCGATTAATTTTTAATTAATTAAAGTTAGTTTAATTAATCGAGTTTAGTTTTAATTAATTGTAATTAGCCTAATTAATCATAATCAACCTAATCAATCGCAATTAGCATAATTAATCGTGATTAGTGTAATTAATGACGGATTAACCATTAAGTAGAATTTTATGCTCATTCTACTGGATGAATTTACACTTGATTCTGATCGTTTGAGCATGCAATGCCGTGATGTTTGATCACCCATATCACATATTTTAAATGCTATTTTTCAAAAATGGTTTATTTGTTAAGAAAATAGCAAACTTTGAGGTGTGGTGTTTGGACACCGTATTTTACGTGATAAAAGGGGCAATGATGTTTTAAAATGAAAGTGTGCAAATTTTGATGGGTTATTTCAAATAAATGATCACGTGCGGTTATTTTACCGGAAGTTTAAATGTAAAGATTTTCCGAGGTTTGTTACTTAAGCACAAACTCTTTTACACTGGACTAATTGATGGAAGATAAAAGTTGGCTTGAGTGCTGGCGTGCTTGTGTGGTCACTTAATTGAACCCGTCACCCAACGGGAGTTTGGGGACGATGCCCGATGTTTATCGGATGCCTGGCAAGGGTTCGGATGCCGAGTCGCGGTTGAAGCCGGATCAATACTCTTTTACGAAATGCCGTCTAAGCGAGGGTTCTAGAGGATGTCGTGCCCAATGGGGCGGGATGACACCCAGTCATGCTGGAAGACCGTCGACTCTTATGTTAGCTGTGGCCCAAGGGATCGTAATAATCAGAACACGTGTGAATGATTGTGATGCATTGTGCTTGATTATGGGGTAAAACTGTTAGGCATGGTATGGGACGTGCCAAAACTAGTTTTACCTTAGAATCATGACCTATGTGGATGCTTGGTGTATGAGATTTATGTGTTTTGATCATTTATTATGCTTATTGCATTGATAAAGGCATATGTGACGTACTAATATGTAGGGGTGTGCCAAGGTGAGGTAAGATTGGATGCCATTGCATGATTAGGCTGCCTTCATACAAATTTGCATCCTAATCGAGGTTTAGGAAGTTGACTCGCTAAGATTTTATCTCATCCCATTGTTGATAACCATTTTCAGGGTCGTAGCGTGGAGATCTGTTGAGAGCGGATGCGATGGGTGCGAGATGCGACACTTTTTGACTAGCCTTGCCATTAGTGAAGTTTAGGTGACTAGCCTTGCCATTGTGAAGTTTAGGTTAACCCTAATTCCTGAAGGTTTTTGAGAGGGTCAATAGGAAGTGGCCATAAAAAGGTTTGTAATTATTAAACTTCCTAGAGGTAATAGGGGATAAATAAAAGTGTGGTTTTTGGAAATTGTTTGTTGTGTTTTACTATCCTTGATTTGTTGGTTGACTTGATGTTTATTTAACTTGCTTCCGCATGCATTTAATCGAAAGATAAAAAGACTAGGACGTCGCATTTTTAAATCAACCGTCGAGGGATGTTCATGAACTTGGGGTTCGAGGCGTGACCAAAGGCTTGAATGCTGCTTGTAAAGTTTGAGCAATTCATAAGGGTGCTCTATTTGTTGTGAAGCCGGTATGCCTATTACAATATTTCTTGTGATTTCTTTACCTTTCTTGGTATCTTCTGTTTACAACCATTGTAGTATCTTGTCTCTCATCATGTATGGTATCATGTCATGTGACACTAAATTACTAAATTTAGACATGAAGTTGAACTATTTGCAGATAAGACATGATATGGGGTGCTTAGAATGACATATATACTTTTAATCTGAAACTACATGTATTATCCAGAGATCCACATGTGTAGAGTGCAAATTCTTTTTTCATGCTAATCATTATCTGTTTGGCTCCGCAAGATAAGTCTAAATTTGCTTTAAATTATATTTCCTTCCAAATACCTTACGAGTCTTTTGTAGATGTAACAAATTGTATAGCGGTGGCAAGGGGACTTACGAATGATTCAAGCAATGTGAAGCAAGGAAGACCTTTGGAATGATCTTGTTGTGCATCCCTCCTAGTCACTGTTTTGTGGATTTGGCTCTATATGAGGTAAAAGCTTGGTATATCATATTTTAAAGCCCAAATTTGTAGATGTGGCTAATATGTTCTGTTGGAATTAGGAAGATCAAATTTTATGTTGCTAAATAAGATGAATGATACTTGTGAAAACTTGGGAGATGCCAAAATGACGATCTTGCAGGCAGTGACCTTCCTTACAAGAACCACTTGTGCAAATAACTGAGAATTGCACCTATTGGAGTATAATACGCGAAAATAACATAATATTGCAATTTATATCAACGCAAAATTACAAGAAAAATAAACAAGAAATAATAAGGACACAAGAAATTTACGCGGTTCGGTCCGAATATCGATACTTACGTCTACAGGGAGAGTCAGTAACAAATAATCCACTATAATCGGAGAATCGAAGTTTACAATCACTCACACGCTCAAATATTTCCCACACCTAGATTTAAGTCCAAACCTAAAGTGTTTATAAATAAACAACTCATTTGGACATAAACTCACGGCACGAAATCACCACGCGTTCAAGCTTTAAACAAAACGCTCTACATACACCAAAATCAAGTACTCCAGCTTTCGTCTTTGGTCCGCGTATGTACGGATTCGCATTTTTGTTCAAAGCTTCATGCGGTGTGACTCTTCTCCTGGACCCACGTCTCTTGCCTTTTTTTTTCTTTCGTCGTGTGGCACTCTCCAGGTTTTCTTTTCATGGCTCAACACCAGAGGAAGAACTCATATTCTGTTCTTATATGTGTGCCCAGAGTCAACAACTTTGACTCTGGGCCCCACTGTCTCTTTCCTTCTTTAAAAGGGATTCGTACACTGCAGGTAAGGTGAAGAAAACCTTTCTTTTTCTTTTATTATATATATTTCCTCTTTGTAAACCTTCATGGAGTCCAACGAAACTTCTTTTGTTGACCGAAGACATCTAAGACCCAAAAAAGAATTTTGAATTTCTTTTCTTGTGCGTAATCTTGAATATTATCTTTATCAAAAAAATATATTCATGAACAATCACGTAAAAATTTTATCCAAGCGGATCGCATTTTACAAACGCTTAAACTCAATGTTTGAAACCAAGTTATAGTACTCATCATACATGCCGCTCTCCTAACGCCCTAACGGGCGCTCACTCTCCATAGATGCCAATAGAGCTCAAGCAGAGCTTGAGATCCGCCAAAGGAATAGACTTAGTCACCATGTTTGTCAGGTTATCTACTGTAGTAATCTTTTTTACAATAACATTACCCTTAACTAAGACATCTTGGATGAAATGGAACCTGATGTTGATATGCTTTGTTTGCTCGTGATAAACTGAATTATATGCCAAATATATCGCACATTGGTTATCACAGTGTATATCCACACTTTTTTGTTATAACCCAAAGTCCGAGGGCAAACTTTGTAACTATATCGCTTCCTTCGCTACAAAGGTTAGTGCCATGTACTTTGTCTCAATCGAAGACAAGGCAATGTGATTTTGTAAGAATGCTTTCCAACTAACTGCACCACCTGCTAGTATAAATATATACTCTGCTAAAAATCTACGATCATTCAAGTCACCTACATGATCTTAATCCACAAAACTAGTGGTCTCATTGCCATTGTTATCCTTTCGATACACTATACCCATGTCTGTTGTCCCCTTCAAATATCTGAGGATCCACTTCACAGCTTCCCAATGAGCTTTACTAGAACGCTTCATATAACGACTAACCATGCTCACAGGTTGTGAAATATCAAGCCTAGTGCACACCATAGCATAAATAATACTACCCACAACCCAAGAATAAGGAACAAGGGACATATGCTCCTTTTCTTCCTCAGTTTGCGGTAATAATTTATTCAAAAGTTTAAAGTGCTTTATTAAAGGTGTACTTATAGATTTTGCCAACTGCATATTAAAACGTGTCACGATCTTCTCAATATATTTCTTCTGAGATAGATGTAAAAACTCCTGCAATCCTGTCACACAAAATCTTCATACCCAATATTTTCTTTGCAGCACCTAAATTTTTCATCTCAAATTCAGCATTTAACTGCCTCTTCAGCACATCAATATCAGACATATTTATAACTACTATCAGCATATCATCAACATTTAAAAGTAGATAAATCAAATAATAATTCTCTAATCTCATAAAGTAAATGCAGTTATTCATGTGACTTTTTGAATAGTCTTGACAAGCCATGAAAGCATCAAAACGTTTACACCCTTGCCTAGGAGACTATTTTAGCCCATACAAAGATTTCTTCAACAAGCAAACATGATCTTCCTTACCTGGAATAGCAAATCCCTCTGGCTGCCTCATGCAAATTTGCTCCTTCAACCCACCGTGAAGAAACATAGTTTTCACATCTAGCTACTCTAACTCGAGATTTTGCAAAGCAATTAAGGCAAGTAAAACGCGAATAGAAGTATGTCTTACTACAGGAGAGAGCACCTCATTGTAGTCAATGCCCTCACGTCGTGTATACCCCTTCACCACAAGTCTCGCCTTAGACCTTGCTACCTCGACACCGAGAATACCCTCTTTCTGATTAAAGACCCATTTACTTCTGACAATATTTTGGCTCTTGGGTACTTTGACCAACTCCTATACATGATTTCGATAGAGTGATTCCATCTCTTCACTCATAGCACCTAGCCACTGCGATGACTTCGAACTCGCCATTGCCTTAGAATAAGACGAAGGCTCATTTGACTCATCATCACCTATAGTCAATGCATAAGCAATATCTGTATAACCATAATGTATCGGTGATTTAATTTGCTTTCTCTGTCTATCTGCAGCTATAGTGTACTACGGTTGTGTTGATTGTCCATTATCAGCAATTTCAGGAACTGTAGCCTCATCTATAGTCTCAATTTCTGTTACCTTCGATATCTCCAGAGTCTCCACCTAAAGCTACACCTCACTAATGACATCATGATATGTCCGCTCTACTAATTGTGTCTCAAAAGTCCTTTGTTGAAACATTGCAATCTCGTTGAAAATCACGTCTCTGCTGATTAAAAAACCAAGTGATCTAAGATCAGTGCACCACGACCGATAGCCTTTCACCCCATGTGCATAACCTAGAAATATGCACTTCTTCGCCCTCGGCTCAAGCTTATCATCACTCGCATGAGCATATGCAAGACATCCGAATATACGTAATCCAGAGTAATCAACAAGTTTCCCTGACCATACTTCCTCAGGAGTCTTCCACTCGATAGCAGATGATGGAGATCGATTAACCAAGTAACATGCCGTGTTCATTGCTTCGACCCAAATTCCTTGCCAAGTCCTGCATGCGAAAGAAAAATTCTATTTTTCCATTTTGTCACGCTATTCTATTGTAGTGTCCCAGGCACTGTGCGGTATCTCACAATACCTTCTTTCTTGCAAAACTCAATAAAATCTTTACCACAGAACTCTATGCCATTATCGGTTCTCAGGCACCTGATTTGTTTATCTAACTGCTTTTCAATTAGTGCCTTAAATTTCTTGAACCGATCAAACAAATCATATTTATGCTTCAAAAAGTATATCCATACCTTCCTCGAATAATCGTCGATAAATGTCAACATATATCGGACACCTCCTTTCAAAGGAACTGAAGACGGGCCCCAGAAGTCTGAATGGATATATTCAACTGGCTATTTGGTCGAATGAACAATTGTAGTAAACTTAACTTGGTATTGCTTCCCAAAAATGCAATGCTCACATAAATCCAATTTCCCTATCTTCTAACCCTTCAACAACCCCCTTTCACACAGCATTGTCATACTTGCTTTGCTCATGTGCCATAAACGCATATGTCAGAATTGAGTCAAGTTAAAGTCTAACTCACCTGATGAAATTGCAGTGATTCCGATCACAGTCTCTCCCATAGATGATAAGTATTCACTTTATTCCCCTTCATCACTATCATAGCACCTCGAGAGATCTTCAGTATTCCACCTTTAGCGATGTACTTACATCCGATATCATCGAGTGTTCCCAAAGAAATAAGATTCTTCTTGAGCTCTCTGTAATGTGCGCACCACCTCATTGTGCATCCAAATCCGAATTATCTCTATCCCCACAACCTTACAGACTGTGTTGTTCCCAAAAAGAACTCTACCACCATCTGCAGTATGGTAGTAGTAAACCAGTTCTTATGAGGCGTCATATGATAAGAACACCCTGAATCTAGCACTCATTTGTCTCCTGATGAAGTTGTAGTCACACATAAAATAGCTTCTGCATCACTAGTGCTCCCCTCAGCAATGTTCGCCACACTGCTTGTGGCATTCTGTCTATCGTCCTTAATGCTCCACTTTGGATAATCTCTCCTAATGTGCCCCTCCTCATGACACTCAAAGCATTTCATGCGTCCCTTGGACTTTCTATGGCATGATTTCGATATACTTTTACCTCTGCTGCTACTAGGCCCTCAATGTTGTTCTCTACCCCCAAATCGTTAATGTTTTCGCTACTCCTTATGCTAGACTGTCATCTCACGACTTTCTCTGTCATTCCTTAGAGAATAAGGCGGACTTTACATCTTTTAAGGTAATTGTAGTACGTCCCTACAAAAGTGAATTAGTAAAGTGCTCCCATGACTCTAGTAAAAAGGCTAACAACATCATGCCATGTTCTTCATCATCAAGTATCTTACCGATGTTCTTCAGATCCATCATGAGTTTATTAAATTCATCTAAGAGGGTTCTAAGAGACATACCTTCAGTATATCTAAATTGAAATATCATCTTCAACATGTATAAGCGATTGTTCAAACATTTCTTTACATAGAGTGCTTAAAGTTTTGCCCATAATGCTACGGCATCCTTCTCCTCAGTAACCTCTATTAAAACCTCATCCGACAAATTTAACATGATTGTGCTTTTTGCTCTTTCCATTAACTCTACCCTCTCAAAAGCTTTCATTATAATTGGCAACTCATCTTCACCATCTAGTGCCTTGACTAAACCTTGGATTGTCAATAATGCCCGCATCTTAATACTCCATAACCCAAAGTTGTTCCTCCCATTAACTTCTCAATTTCAGATTTCCTCTCAGACATAATTGCAATAATAGAGTTTCAAGACAATAACTAGACAAGCAAAAGCCTCAAATCACAATCAAGAAATCCAATCCCAAGCTCTGATACCAATTGTTGGAGTATAATACAAGAAAATGACAGGATCTTACAATTTATATCAACGTAAAATCACCAGAGAAATAAATGAGGAATAATAATAACACCATAAATTTACGTTGTTCGGTTCGAGTATCGATACCTACGTCTATGGGGAGAGCCAGCAGCAAATAATTCACTATAATCGGAAAATCAAAATTTACAATTGCTCACACATTCGAGTGTTTCCTACACCTAAATTTAAACCCAAACCCAAAGTATTTATAAATAAACAACTCACTTAGATATAAACTCACAACACAAAATCACAGCGTGTTCAAGCTTTAAACAAAACACTCTACGTACGCCAAAATCAAGTACTCCAGCGTTCATCTTTGGTTTGCGTACGTACGGATTCGCGTTTTTGTTCAAAGCTTTGTGCGGTGTGACTCTTTTCCTAGACCCGCGGCTCTTGCCTTTTTTTTTTTTTTTCCTTTCGTAATGCGGCACTCTCCAAGTTTTCTTTTCAAGGCTCCATGCCAAAGGAAGAACTTATATTCTATTCTTATATGTATGCCCAGAGTCAACAACTTTGACTCTAGGCCCCACCATCTCTTTCCTTCTTTAAAAGGGATTCGTACACTGCAGATAAGGTGAAGAAAACCTTCCTTTTTCTTTTATTATTATTATTATTATTATTATTATTATTATTATTATTATTATTATTATTATTATTATATATTTCCTCTTTTGTAAACCTTTATGGAGTCCAACGAAACTTCTTCTGTTGATCAAAGACATCCAAGACCCAAAAAAGAATTTTGAATTTCTTTTCTTGTACGTAATCTTGAATATTATCTTTATCAGAATAATATCTTCATGAACAACCATGTAAAAATTTTATCCAAGCGGATTGCGTTTTGCAAATACTCAAACTCGAGACATAATTTAACAGTACCAATTGAGGGTAACTCACAAATCCGAAGCTTGCATGTTGATTTCTTACTCGTGGTATCCTGAGTTCTATTCTGATCATGTCAATTCACAATTTAAGACATTGAAAGGAAAAACCTAGCATATTGTGCTTTTCTGTTGTCTCTTGTTCTTTTCAGAATTTTAGGAAGTGGCTCTGGTTGGATAGGGAAACAGACCTGTCCAGTTTGGTTTCCCAACAGAAATGGTATTGGTCAAGAACTGGTGGTATTAACCCTGTTTAACCGACAACCAAGTGTCCTAGTCGACTGGTACCCAACAAACCTATCAACAAGTCTAGACCAGCTCTAGGCCTTAAAAAAAAAATTGGATTAGTGTTGGAGTTGGCTTTGGGTTTGGAACTCCAACCTCTTGTAATTAACAAGCGTGCCAACCATTTGCTCCAGCATCTTCTTTTTTCAATTTGTGGTGGATAATTTAATTATTGACCGTATTGACCTAATCTTGTGGTGCTCCTGTGGGTAAACCTCTAATACTTGAAGCTGCAGACATAGTGTGAGAAGCGATGCATGGGGGCTTTCTAACTGAACCTCTTCGACTCCGCCCTTCTTGGAGAGTCTTAATCTATACCTGCCATGTGCCTTTTTTTCTAGGCGGGCATTTGTCGAAGAGAAAGATGACGAGTAAAAGGTAACTCTTTATCTATTGAGTTAGATAGAATTGACCGAAATATTCTGAGCCATGGCTTCCATCCGTTGGTAACTGTCTTCATGGCATTGCTGTAAGCTCTGAGATGTGCTCGATAGTGCCAAGGTTTTGCTTCATCCGTACATATTCATTATTTTCATGTGTAAGAGAACCAAATGTTTGGTTTGGATTATCTATACTTTGGGTTGAATGGTTCGGGCAGTGTACTTGACTAATGAACCCTACATTTGACTAGCCAGATATATGGTTTTAAGGTGGCAATAAAGAATATAGGCTATATTCCAATCTCAGATATTTGGGCTGAATTAACTTAAAATTAAATCCTCCATTATCTATAGCCCTTCCAAATCTTTACGTCTTCAATGTATTCTTCCCGATGCAAGTGCAGAAATAGCGACATTTAACATTAATTATAAGATGGGACAGTAGCATTACCAACAAAATAAATTATTTTTATCACGTTCACTGCCAGTGCAAATCCCATGTAAACTTGAAATTCGAGGAGTCGTTTTACACGAGCTTGTTTTGGAGAAATTGCAGTTAAAAGTTTTGAGGACCGAGAAAATAAGAAGAGAAGGCCAGGAAAACAAGTATGATTAAGGGAGAAGCTTTACTATTTGTAGGAAATGTCGAAGAAGACAACTTGTGTCTATCGCACCAGACACCTTTGGCTAAACCTTCTATTTATTGCCGTTGTAGAGCCCTATAATTTTACTTCTGCTACCATCTCAGCAACCATCCGAATGAATGGAGAATATCAAGGTAACTCGCATCATGTCTTAACAGTGTGTGTTCCGAAAAACAGCTTTATTGCATGTGGATAGCAACAAACTGCCATGACTCAATACATGGGGCTTGATGGATGGGGTTCCAATTCCGATGCATAATAAGCACAGAATCCAAGTACACTCTTTAAATTGTATACCCTGCATTCTTTACATGTGAATAATCGCAGCACTTCTAAATAAAAATGTTAAAAGATCTAAAGTAGACAGATACTCCTCTGATAAGAAAATTAGTCACTTCAGAAGGTAACAAAGCCGTTCTATACATAAACAAGTAACTTTATCAATGGTGAGAAGGTCAGACACAGATAAGTACCTAATATACCGTCACACAAGAAAATGTACCATCAATCTCATCATACAGGTCTTTCATCTCTCTCTCGAAATGCAGAGTTTCTCTCTCGCAATGCAGAGTTCTTTATCTACCTTCAATGGTAGTTTTCCATCCATTTACCTCCAAACCCTCACTTTCACTTCCACTCTTCTCCTCTAATCTGTGTTTCCTCGAAGATCATCACCTTCCTTAGTATTTGCACCGTAGTCTTCGGATTATTATATTTCCTGTCTGCCTCTCGTTGCACATTTTCTTCTCCATCGCGCCATGAATTCTTCGACCCATCCCACTCTCCCTATCTACTTGCATGTCGCCGATTCTTCTCTGGAATGGTGACTATGCTGGTTTTGCTGCTGTTGCCCTTACCCGCCCTCAATTCCGTCCATTTCATTTATCTTCTGCTGCATATTTAACCTCATTATCTTTCTGTTTCCACTAGCAAGTGTTCCCATCATTTCCGTTACACTAGAACATGCGGAATTCAGCTTTTACCTCCTCAGAATTCTGACTTCCATCTGGCCTCATGGACTTCCCCGAAAAGGACGAGCGAGCTCGCATTGCTGCTCTTTGTAACAGACTGGGTCGGCTATGGGCTGACAAGGACATCGACTCATGGGATGAGGCGCCCCCCTTGGAAAAACTTGACGAATGTCGTCGGATGTTAGTCGGTAAGGTTTTATCCAACTCATCGGTTAATCTTCCAGCATTTCAGAGTGCAATGCAGCGTGCATGGCGCACAGATTCTGTTCAAATCACCCAACAAGGAATGGATATCTATATTGCGAAATTTAAGTTTGAAAGTGATAAAAAAAGAATAGAAGCGGGAGGACCTTGGCGCTTCTCTAATAATTTGGCGCTTTTTCAACCCTGGCAGCCGAACACCCCTCTTCACTGTTACGATTTTTCGAAATGTGCTTTTTGGGTCCACGTACTTGGCCTTCCCCTGGAATGGTGCACAACCCAGATGTTAAGCAGAGCAGTTAGGAGTATTGGAAGATTGTTGGAAAGTCAGGTCGATACCAAGGATGGATTTACTTCAAAGAGTGGTCGGGTTAGGGTAGAACTTACCTTGAGTGAACCTTTAAAACCTGGCCAATTAATTCGAATTGCAGGCAAAGCCTTCTGGCTCGATTTCCGTTACGAACGGCTTCCCCACTTTTGTTATTCATGTGGCATCATGGGACATTATGCCATGTACTGTCCGACAATACCCTTTACTGAAGCTAAGATGGACGGTAAAGAAATGATGGCCTTCGGTCACTGGTTGAGAGCTGAAGTTAATCAGTACAGTCCGTATTGGCATACTTTCTATGCAGATAGACCTCTCTCTGACGACACGGAAGATGTGGTACCAGAAACTCCTCCATTTGTAAATTCTCAAGTCCATGCTCTACCCCCACCGGAAGTCTTTACATCCAAGGTTGACTCTCAGGTAGTCACTGACAGCCGAAAGCACTTCACTACTGATCTGATTCCGGGATCATCCAAACAGAAAGGCATCCTAACAGAGCATTACAAGAACGAATTCAGTCGTCCTCATTTCACTAAGGCCAGTATTGAATCAGGGCAACAGGACTTACCTCTTGCCGACATAAGGAAAGTTGTCAGGACTCATCACGGATCTTCTGCTATCCCTCCTCCTTATAAGGAATCCACCAAAGGTGTTGTGATCACGACCCCTGTTCTACCATCTGTGCTGTGCAATGTCGAACAACACATGGTTCAAAGGCCTGTGAATGTCAAGAAGAATAAACCATCTCGTGTTGTAACCAAAACAGGGTCCTCAAAAAAACTGAAACGCTATAATCCATATGATACTGGTACCCATGGATTGGATTTCATTGATGATAGCAAATTATTGGATACTCCTGTTCTAATGGAAGATGAAGTTCCCAACCGGGCTGAGGTGGCTTGCCCTAAAAAGCCACCGGGTGAACAATGAAACTTCTATGTTGGAACTGTCCGGGATTGGCCTCTTCCCTGACAGTTCATGCACTAAAGGCCCTAGTGGCCAAAGACAGGCCAGATGTTCTTTTTTTAATGGAAACCAAGAATCGCGAGTCGTTTCTATCTAAGATGCAGTGTCAACTTAAGTATCCCTTTTCTTATATAGTTAACCCAATCGGAATCGCAGGGGGATTGGCTATCTTTTGGCAAACCCACATTTCTCTTCAGGTGGAACTCTCTACAGCTGACTTTATAGATTCTATATGCTCTGAATATGGGAAAGGTATTACTATGAGACTTACTTGTGTTCATGCTCCAGCAACTCCTCACTCTCGTCAGGCATTTTGGACAGCTCTCCGTCGAATTGCATCCATCAATTCATTACCTTGGATTTGTGCTGGAGATTTCAACGAAATTGCCTATCCTTGGGAGAAAGTAGGCAAACGCCCCCCTGATTTTGGTCGAATGCAAACTTTTAGAGAGGTATTACATGACTGTGCATTAATGGATATCGACAGTAAGGGATGCGCTTTTACCTGGATGAATTACCGAGAGGGGAACGAGTTGGTTAAAGAGAGATTGGACAGGGTTCTTTGTAATTGGACCTGGAGGATTGCTTTTTCTGACACAGAAGTATATGCTTTACCAGCAGTCGGTTCGGATCATAGTCCGCTGCTTCTTTCAACCGAAGCTACCAAACACAGAAATGGGAAGACCTTTTATTTCGAAGCATATTGGTTGCAGCATCCGGAATGTCAAGGAGTCATTGACACAGCTTGGGCTTCAGCTGGGGCAAAGGGCTATCACCTGCCAAAAATGCTTCAACAAGTCAGTGGGGCTCTTCGGAGGTGGAGTAAAAATACTTTTTCAAAAGGAAATGAGCAGATTAACTCCTTACAGCAGCAAATTCAGTTGTTAACTAACCAGACTACCACTACAATGGATCATCAAAAAATCGCTGAGCTAAAAGATTTACTCCATAGTGCATGGCAGCAGGAAGAACAGTATTGGGCAATGAGATCACGGATTAAATGGCTTCGGTGGGGCGATAAGAATACAAAATTTTTTCATGCCACTACTATTCAAAGGCGAAATAGAAATCGAATTAGAATGTTAATGGATACACAACAGCAATGGGTTCGAGATGATCAGCTTCTTAAAGACATGACTCTGGAATTTTTTTCTACGGTCTATAAATCTGAAGGTACTCGTGACTATGAGCCTCTCCTACAACAATGTGAGTGTCTTGTCACTGAGGCTATGAACCAGCAACTTATTTCCGATGTTACTCAAGAGGAAGTTCGCACTGCTGTGTTTCAGCTAGGGAAATCCCGAGCCCCTGGTCCTGACGGTTTTAGTGGTTTATTTTACCAACAGTATTGGTCTATCTTAAAAGATGACATATTTTCCTCGGTGCAGAATTTTTTCCAATCTGGTTTATTACCCCCTGATCTCAACAAGACTATCATAACTCTCATACCGAAAGTCCCTAATCCAGAATGTTTAGATCAGTACCGACCCATTAGCCTCTGTAATTTCGCCTACAAGATTATTTCTAAGGTGTTAGCCAACAGACTAAAGCCTTTCCTGCCTACCATCATCTCTATGGAACAAAGTGCCTTTGTTAGTGGCCGTCAAATACAAGACAACATTTTAATTGTACAGGAGACTCTACATCAGTTTAAGACTCGAACTAGAAAGAAAAAATTCCAGGCTGTGGTCAAGATGGACATGGCAAAAGCCTATGATCGTGTTGAGTGGGACTTTCTCAAAGACTATCTATCCAGGCTAGGTTTTCATCCTATTTGGGTTCAATGGACAATGCAGTGCATTACGACTGTTACCTATAGTGTCAAATTCAATGGCACTCAGCTTCAATATTTCCAACCATCAAGGGGGATTCGTCAGGGAGATCCTTTATCACCTTATATCTTTATTCTAATGGCCAACATGTTAAGTACTCTCATCCATCAAGCTCTCAATATCGGTAATCTCAAAGGTATCCAATTTAACAGTTGCTGCCCTACGTTAACTCACCTGTTTTTTGCCGACGATGCTATTTTCTTTTTAGATGGATCAAGGCAAGAATGTCATGAGCTAGCTACTATTCTTAATCAGTACTGTATGGCCACGGGACAGCAAATAAATCGAAACAAATCAGGTATTTTCTGTAGCAAAGGATGCCCCCCCCAACTACAAGATAACTTAGCACAGGAACTTCGAATCCCAGTCTTAGCTAAAACAGGAAGATACCTTGGGATCCCATCGGATTGGGGCAAATCTAAACGAGAAATGTTTGGTTGGATACTAGGGAAAGTCACTGCTAAGTTAGATGGATGGAAAGAGAGTCTTATCTCTAAGGGTGGTAAAGAAATCCTCATTAAAAGTGTTGTGCAGGCGATACCTCAGTTTGCTATGTCTATTTTTAAGATCCCTGTCTCGCTTTGTAAATCCATTGAAAAAAAGATAGCAAGGTTTTGGTGGCAAAATGATAGTCGAAAATCTGGAATCCATTGGAAGAGTTGGGAAGTTTTAAAAACTGGAAAACAGATGGGTGGTCTCGGGTTTCGTGATCTTGTGGCTTTTAATAAAGCTATGTTGGGTAAACAGGCTTGGCGTCTCTTAACTCAGCCTACCTCATTATGGGCGAATCTGTTCAAAGGCCTATATTTTCATTCAGGTGATTTTCTAACCGCTTCAAAAGGGAATCATTCTTCCTGGGGTTGGCAGAGTATCCTCATTGGCAGGGACTCTATCTTACCTTCAATTAGATGGTCTGTGGGCAATGGCTCTAGTATCCGAATTAGAGAAGACCAGTGGCTACCTAAAGGCAGAATAGGAGGCTCTGCTGCTGAACAGGAACCTAAAAAGGTATCTGACTTGATTGATTCTAACACAAATTTCTGGAATCTGAGTTTACTGAATTGTTTGTTTGATAGCACTACTATCGCAGAAATTATCAAGATTCCTATTAGACCAGGCTTTGCATCTGACAAGCTTATTTGGTCGGGTACGTCTCAAGGAAATTATACTGTTAAGAGTGCTTATTCTATTCTTAGCCAAACTAGTCTTTGCAACCCTATTTCTAAGCCATCTTCATCTTACCAGCCACCTCACATTTTATGGAAGCAAATTTGGAAACTCCAAACTCCTCCTAAAGTTAAAATTTTCATTTGGTCGTTATGCCAAAATGCCCTTCCTACTAGGGTTAACTTATTTCGTCGAAAACTCTGCCCTGATCCCATTTGTCCTCTATGTTCAGCCAAACAACCCGAAACCTCAGAGCATCTATTTTTATTGTGTCCTTGGACTTCCCAGATTTGGTCTCACCCCCAAATCAACTATCCCATACAACCAGCACAAATTACACGCATTGAAGACTGGCTAGCTACCATACTTGCTAAAAATCAAAAGTTACCTGGATCAGCGTTCATCGCCACGCTACTGTGGAATATCTGGAAGTCCCGCAATAGGGTTATCTTTCGCCATCAAACTCCCGATCCATCTTATGTTATAGCTGAAGCTCAAAGTCAGGCCTGTACTGCTGCCATCTCCTCTGCTTCTGGGAACCGACCACCTCCAGATCTGGACAGTTTATGGCGTCCGCCTGATCCCGGATTTCTGAAGATGAATGTTGATGGGGCTTTCAAGCCAGGCAGTGATCGAGGATCAGTCGCTTTCATATGTCGAGATTATAAAGGATGTATTGTTGAAGGGCTTACAAAGACTGTACCTGCGTCGTCTGCTTTGCAGGTGGAAGCTCAAGCACTATGTTTCACTCTCAATCATCTCATCAACTCCCACCGGACCTCCGATCCCGTGATCATTGAATCCGACTGTCTTCTCTTGGTGGAATCAGTGAACGATCCTCATCTGTCGCCATGGGAGGTTCGCCCTTTCATCGCTGAAGCTGCTGTCCTTCTCCCTCGCCTCGTCCAGTCGCGATTTAGGTTTTGCCGTAGAACGGCCAATGCTGCTGCGGATTGGGCTGCTAAGGCCCATGACAATGGTCTTTTGATGCCTTCTTGGGCCACTTTTCCCCCGTCTCCTTTGCTTGATCTCTTAGCCTTTGATATTTCTAGTTCTGGCTGTAATTCTACTTTTATATAATATATCGTCTGTTCCTGACCAAAAAAAAAAAAAAATCTCATCATACAGTAAACAGAGAATAATCTTACCTAATCGATGGTAAGACAATTCAAATCAAGCCTGAACTTCAATCAGTGGTTCATCTAATTGCACAATTTTGACACCTCTCCTCTTGATGAAGAAACCCTACTGCATCACTGCCTTTATCTTGAGTTAGCCATTAACACCTTTGCTTTGTACCTTTAACGAAAACTTCATCATATGGTGGGTTCTGACTGAACACACCAGCCGGCCAATTATTCAAACCATCTTCTAAAACGGTTGATTGTACATCTTACACCCCGTGATAGCCTTCGGATAGAGGAGGTGTACTACTAGATTGGAAGCTTGATTCCGAGGCATGGGGTCTGTAGAGGGGAGAACATTCTCAATTATTATATACTATCCATTTGGCTTGAAGAATCAATCGTTTGGCCACGCATGGCGTATTGTAAATCAATACCATGGGACTGTACTGGCAATCTGACCGTAGCAATACCATTTTCTTTTGGAGAAATCAGAACATTCCAATGGTCTGCAGGTATGTGATGATGTGCAGCGAGATGGAAACTTTTATCATCTGAAGCCTCCATGGCATTTCCAAAATTTGGATATTATGACTGTGCTGGCAATGCCAAAGCAATTACACCATTATGTCCTGTAAAGAAACCTAGAACACTCAGTTCTGTTCATTTCGCGGAAAATATAGCATTTCTAGAAAATATTATCCAGGAAGCCATTTAAAAAAAATGTAATTGTTTTTCGGTGTTCAAGTGAAATCTGAAAATGAAGTGGAAAATATTATCTGCTATACGGTAAAGAAATTATTTTCCTCCATACACTCTTTTTCATTTATGTTATTTTTTGAAATCGATTTTTCATTATTTTTTATTTTTTAAAATCAATTATTAAATTATTATTTTTCTTTTTCTGTTCTTTGTTTTCCTCTTCTTTTTCTTGGCCAGTTGCTGCCCATCGCCGTGGCCAGCGACCGGCCACAAGCTAGCCTGCTCACCGAGCTCAAGCTCGTCGCTCGCTAGATCAACGAGCGCGAGTGGTGAGCTCTAAGCTCGTCAATCTAGTGAGGTCTAAGGTCGGCGAGCTCAAGGCTTGCCAAATCTAGCAAGCGGCGAGCCCAAGCTAGAAAGAGGTGGGTGAGCCTCATCTCACCTACTCACTTGTGGCCGATCGCCGACCGTCGTCATGGCTGGCGATCTTTGGCCGGTGATCGGCCAAGAAAGAATAAGAGGGAAAATAGAGAAAATAAAAAAATAAAAAAATAATTCAAATTAAGAAGGAGGAGGATGAGGAGGAGGAGGAGGAGGAAGTGAGGGCTTGTAAGGGTGTGAAATAAGATAGACCAAGTGAGGAAAAAATTTTCCACTTTTCAAAAGTAGAAAACATTTTCCCTTAGTTTAGAAAGCTTTTTTTCCTTCATGGAAAATGTTTACCCCAAGCAATTCATTTTTCATGAAACGAACGCTGAAAAATCTGAAAAACATTTTGTTGGAAATTATGGAAAACACTTTCCCCACTTTTGAAGGTGTTTTTTATTTTCAATAGTGGAAAACATTTTCCTTGGCTATTTTATTTTTATGAAACGAACATCTGAAAATCCGGAAAACCTTTTTTTGAAAGTTATTTTTCATGAAACAAATGGAGTCTAAGTGAAATACTATCAAAATAGTTGCTAGAGTCTAAGCTGACCATACCTCGCAATATCCAAGGAATACTAAGCTAACCAATTTTCTTGATTCGAAGCAATTACTAGGAGAGATTGTCCACAGCCTCTGCCAATTAGAGCGATGAATCACCTCCTTCAGGTGCTCCATGACCATCGTTAGCCAATACTTCTCTAGATTGCACTCCGCTGCCAATCGGAAAATCGAGTAAACTTCACAAAACCAAGTTGGAACAATCAAGTCAACTGCCCATTGGATCGCAAAAGAATGATGGGAGCCGAACCTGAGACAACTGAGAAGCCAATGGTTGATCGAACTGAAGTTGAAATGGAAGCATGGCACGCCACGATCTTTTGTTGGTTTCCATAGCTAAAAAGCTCCACGAGCAGTCAAAAACGTAGCACGAGCGTTCGAACAAATTGTGAGAATGCGAGCTGAAAGAGAATTTGTGAAGGAACTCCAAAACCCAAAGGAAAGCTCAAGGCTAGTTAGGGAGCGGAGGCAATTGAAGAGCAGCGGTGAAGAATGGAAGAGCGAGAGAGGGAGAAATTCCACTCGAGTCCGAGAGTATGCGAAGAAAATTGCAGACGAGGATCAGGCATGAGAGAAAATAAGGAAGAGAGACAAACTTGATTACAGGAGTAGAGGCGAACAGTCTCAGCTCTGCAAAGCTTCTGTTAAATGTAATCAAGGCAACGTGGGATGACAACATGCAAACAACCATGCATTGTCAGACTTTGGAAAAGTTCAAGAAACATCGAGCTCTTGATCCTTTGATGATTTTGTTTCCTTTTAGAAGTGCCTTGCAAAAGCTCCCCTGGATATTTCAACATTTACATCAACCAGTAAAATGATAACCAATCCTACCGGCGAGTCAGATGAAATCAATCCAGCAACTAACATCAAATGAACTACTAATAATACTCTGAACTACTAACATCAAATACTTTTTCAACCAGAAAAAAAAGCTCGATATTCTTTTTGAACTCTTTGGATCCAACTAACAGAGTGTCTAAAATCATCAATTACAGAAGCTTTGATCAACCTAGCATAGTGAATTCAACTCAAGATGCTTGCTTTTGTGGGATATAATATGATTCTTTTCCTTATCATTATGTGCTATCCATCATTAGAATTAATGCAAGATAATTTTCAAATGGCACATAGGATACCAAAAAGTTTCCTCAGGAAACTTATGGAAATGCTTCCTGTGTTTTTCTTTTCAGCAAGTAAATCAACTAACAATGACTTATGCACAATATAATGAATTATTTCACTGTACAGCCGATTATGTCAAAAGACATTCTGGTTCATGTTTTGCCTGGCTCAATAGTTTAGATGTATCACAGGTGGCTTCACCAACTCTACAAACATCAAGATGCATTCTTGGGGAGGCTCGGAGTAGGTATATCCTAGATTCAAACCAAATGAACATGGATCCATAGTCAGAAGAAGTCGAATTTCATTTTTCTTGATCAATACAAATAATTCACAATGCTTTTGCTTCTGCCCATTTTGCTAGTTCACTCACAGCCACACCACTAGGAAAGAGCTTGTTCTTGCATTTAGCAATTCTAGACCAGCATGATTACTTTAATCAGCCAATGCAGACAGTTTTGTGAGATAAAATGTGTGGAACTCAATGGTTGGACAAATTTTGTCCCAAGTCAGTAGCTTATGCATACTAAGGGATGCCCTATCGGCATGCTCCAATTGCACCGTAAATTCACTCTTAAGCATAACTTAGAAACATGCAGCCATGAGCTGCATGGTGAGCACAGAGCTAACTAAAACCACACATTAGTAGGACTGCCATATAGGGTCCTTCGTTTATCATTTACAATGACCTTTGGCGAGCTATGAAATTCCTATACACATCAGTTCTTATTCAGTACTTCCAGTATTCCATAAGCAATCAAATGACCTTTGGCAGGCATAGGATGAAGGATCTTACCCAAAGACAAATGACAAATGATGCATTTAGAAAGCCTTTCCATTTATTTCTGTCACTGGCATGATAAGCAAAACCATTTTGCCGAAGCACACATTAACTTCCACGAACATCTCCCTTGGATTTCTTGAAGGTAAGAGAACAATGATGACACTGTCAACCAAGAAATAATAATGACAAGATCATAAATCTTGAAAGATATTGGGAACAGGAAATACAAAAGAAAATTGGACAGTAAATCTCAAAAGAACAAAGGTAACTTAGCTGCTCTATGTACCTTTGATTGTAAATGGGGATCATTTCAATTATATTGACTCATCCAAGTCGTCCATATAGTCTAATCTAGATTCTATCGTTTCGCCATATGCAATCTCATAATATCGATAAACCCGTGTTCCAGGTAATTCTGGAATTGACTTGAGTGACTTGCATCCAATGATATTCAGTTCTTTCAAAAACTTCAACCTATCAAGGCCTTGAATTTCATCTAAGTTTTCGCAATCTCTAGCTTTCAATATCTTCAAACTCTCAGATTTTGGAAGGTGCAGCCTTTCAATTGAAGTGCACCTAGAGATATCCAATCTTTCCAAAAACTCTGATCCATCGAGGCCTTGAATTTCGACTAAGTTTTTGCAATCTCTAGCTTCTAATTCCTTCAGCCTCCCGAAATTTGGAAGGAGCAACCTTCCAATTGAAGTGCACCCTTTGATATATAGCCTTTCCAAATACTTTGAATGGAGGCCTTGAATTTCAATTAAGTTTTCACAGCCTTCAACTCTTAATTCCTTCAAACTCTCGGATTTTGGAAGGTCTAACCTTCCAATTGAGGTGCACTTAAAGATATCCAATCTTTCCAAAAACTCTAACCCATTGAGGTCTTGAATCTCTGCCAAGTTTTTGCATTCTCCAGCTTCTAGTTCCTTCAACCTCCCAAATTTTGGAAGGAGCAGCCTTCTAATTGAAGTGCACAATTTGACATCCAGCCTTTCCAAATACTTTGACTTATCGAGGCCTTGAATTTCGACTAATTTTTTGCACTGTTGAGCATATAATTTCTTCAAACTCCCAGATTTTGGAAGGAGCAACTTTCCAATTGTAGTGCAACTAGAGATATTCACACTTTCTAAATCCTCCAACCTATCAAGTCCTTGAATTTCAATTAAGTTTTCACAGCCTTGAACATTTAATTTCTTTAGATTCCTGAATTTTGGAAGGTCTAGCATTTTAATTGAAGTGCACCCTTGGATATTTATGCTTTCCAAATTCTCCGACCTATCGAGGCCTTGAATTTCGACTAATTTCTCACATGATCGAACATTCAAAGTCTTCAGACCCTCGAACTTCGGAAGGTCCAACCGTTTAATTGAATTGCACTTTACGATAAACAAGCTTTCCAAATATTTCGATTTGTCAAGACCTCGAACTTCAAGTAGATTCTTGCAATATTTGGCAGATAATGTCCTTAGATGGATAAACTGTGAAACGTCCACTGTTTTGATAGATTGACACCACTGGACGTCCAGAAATTCCAGCTTGAAGGGCGTGTTTAGGGATTGTGGTGATTCTGATTCTTCAACATCCATCGGTTGGGAGCATTCTGAATTCCTTAATAGTGTTGATGAGAGCACCTCGATGCATTCAAGAAATTCGCAGCGATAAACTTGTAGTACCTGGAGATGAGTTAGGTGGGAAAGCCAAGGCAATTTGCGGCTTCGACAGGTGATGCCCAAATCTATTAAGTTGGAAGGAAGGTCCGGCAGCGATTGGAGGTTGTAGCAGTGAAGAAAATCAAGGTGTCGTAGGGAAGAAAGATTACACATGCTTTCTGCCATATCCCCTTTTAGATTTCTGCAATTTGAAGCACGTAACTCTCGAAGCTTTCTCAAACTTCCAATACTGTTGGGTAATTCTTCTATGCCACTGCTAGAAATATCTAGAATATCTAGATTCTGGAAATTACCAATTTCTGCTGGAAGCTTCGTGAGACTCTTACACCCATTGAGGATGAGAACCTCCAAGTTCTTAAAAGTGGAGAGGAACTCCTTATTTTCCAAGGAATTACAATATGAAAGGTCAAGAGATTTGAGCTTCTCTGCCATCTGGTAAAAATAATAATAATGATTGTCAAAGGGTGAGTCTAGAGGGATCATGATTCAAAAGAGAGCATAAAAGAGGAGGCAAAAGACTTTTTAGTTCTTACCAGGAAAAAACTCCATCCTTCCCATTTCTCATTTATCTGGCTTTTTGGCAATTCGAGTACAACTAATTCCTGTACGTGAAAATTGCTTACTTTAAAATTCATGGGACAATATGGCCATTGAAGCCATCTTAACCCCTCCATTGAGTTGTTAAAATCTCCATGGAGATGTGCCCCCTCCAGGTGAAGGAATCTTAGATTCTCCATATTTTCGAATTGTTTTGCACTGTAAATGTCGCCATCCCATTTAGCTGTTTTACCGAAGCCTTCTGAGTTGCCTTTACTTAGATCAATTGCCTCAATCCTATTCGTCCCCTATAAGCAAGAACCAATATTCATTAGTACTATGTCCAACTAAAGTAATTGAATATCATTTGTTCACATTGTTATTGAAATGCAAAGATATGCTTTTTCTTTTTATGACAATAAACAAATTTTTTTTAAAGGCTAACAAGATGAAGGATGTCAACTTCCATTTCCAAATTTGGCCGTACGTATTCGGATCTTAAAAAGAATTATGATGCAATGGCTCGTATAGAGTAAAAACATGACAACTTGTAATCTTCTTCTTTCCATTACTATAGCTTCATTAACATACTAGTTAAGACTTGTGCAATGTATGGAATTTAATCAAATTGCAAAGTGCAAAATCAAAATTCGACTTTTCGATTTTAATAGAATTATACTTTTTCTCTTGAACTTTCACAAGTGCAATTACAATCGCATAATAAATTATACAAAATAGAATTTGAGTATTTATCTCTCTGACATTTTATGAAGAAAGAGTAAAACATTTCTCTTTTTTAATGGTCATTGCGGAAAGTATGCTTGATGTTATACATATACATATATACACACACATATATAATATTCAAGGAATTTCTGTTCCTATCTCATTCGGTAAGTTTGAAATCAGTCCCTGTCCTATGAATATTGGTAATTGGAATTCCTAATGTAATATTACATAAAATAAGTGTCCCTTCCTTTCTCCACTATGGAATAATGACTAAAATTTCATGAGAAAAGCGGGCATCGTTAGTCCTATTATCTTGATTTTAACGTCTAGAGAATATAATTATATGATTTATATATCCTAAGTAGTTATGATTTGTATATCATAACATCAGAATCGCACAATGCACCACCGGAAAAAAGAGGGGGAAAAAAAAGGAAGTCTGACAACAAATTCACCCTCGCCACAGCCAAAACGCGTTTTACACATCTAGAAAAAAAAGTATCTTTATCGGAGAGCAAGCGAAATTGACATGGGTGGAAGGATAAATAAAAGTGAGAAAAACCTCGGAAGCAGCGAGTCGGCGAGCAAAACTTACCTCACCACAGATTAGGTGTTATTAAGGAGACTTCTAGGCAAAAAAAAAGGTTAAAAAGTTAGAAATAAAACTCCTTTTTATTTCGACACATTCATGACGCTTCAAAATGGAAATAACCGTTCCGACTACTCCAAAAGTCGGAATGGAAGGGGGGAAAATGAAGAGGCCACGAGATCTCGACCGAACTCTTTTTGATGAAAAAAAATTATTTCTTGCTATCGATTCAGATAATTGAAATAACCATCCTTCTAGAAAGACTTGTTTGGAGTAACTTTTACTCTTCATCTTTCGTTTTTTTCTCAAGAGCATGCACTTTGGCTATTTATTTGAGTGGTGTATCCCCGAAACTTGTTGACACGCCCAATCGTACATGAGTTTTTTTCATAGTTTTTCTGGAATTTGAGCAATATTTTATCTTTAAACGAGAGAGCAAGATATTTACTTTGGTTTTTTTTATTAGTTGAGACGAGCAACCTGTCTATTACATGTCAATAATAAAGAAGGACAATCAGATTTTGTCTAAAGGTATCTTGGGAGTACTCGTTAAGTAACCTGGCGAAAAAAATAAATTATAAGAAGTGGTTTTTATTAAAAGTATTGATTTAACATAATATTAGAACATACAAATCGCTTGTTAAGTAACCTGGCTGAAAGAAAAACTCCAAATGAAGTGGTTTTTATTAAAAATATTGATTTAATATATAATACAAGAACGTGAAAATCGCGATAGTCATCTTAAAAGAAAAACAAAGATTCTCAGCAAAGAGGGTAATTTATCAAGTAAAAAGTGATACATGAAATATGACATTTTACTAACTAATAAATCAAACGAGATTTAGTGTGTATTGCAATGCACACTACTTTCATATGATAGGGAATATTAATATATGAGAGAAAAACCATAAAAAGAAATTCTTTCTAAGAGGGAGCAACCTCCCTACTTTCTAATCATGTCATGAGATATTCGAGAGCAATAATAGTGAAGGTGCTCAGTCTAGAGCAAGCACTAAGTAGTGACCAACATTACTCTTAAGCATAGAACATGGACTAAATGAGAAAAAGAAACGAAACGGTTACCTTATTTTCCTTTAGCACTTTTTGGGCTTCATAATCCCATAACCTGCTACGGCACCAAGGCTCTCGTTGGTTTTCTTTACGAACTATTTCCCTACCAAGATCTCTCAATTGGTCGTGCATTTTAAGCTTATGATCATTTCCAACTTTAATGACATAAATATCAATGCTTCAATTCCCTCATCTGGGAAAAGGCCACAAGCCTCCCGCATGTAGGATGCGATTATCTTGTTGGTGTCAATAAAAAAGCAAGCGATATCCAAAAATATTTGTTTTTGTGCATAGTTTAATGCTTCGTAACTTATTCTTAAATTTTCCTGCACGTCCTTATGAGGGACTCTTTTTAACTTCTTTATTGTATTTATCCACCCTGTTGAATTTTCTCCACACAATAATGAACCGAAAACCTCAAGGGATAAGGGAAGCCCTCCGGTGATGGATACAGCTTCATGAGTGAGGTCCTCAAATTCGCTCGGAGGAGAGTCCCTTCGAAATGCATGTTTGCTAAACAGAATCAAAGATTGATTGTAATCCATTGCCTTATGTTCATAGTCGTAGTCCACCCCAGCTTCTTCAAGAACCCTCTTGTTTCTGGTGGTAATAATGATCTTGCTTCCCGAAGAAAACCAATCGCGATTACCAGCCAAACTCTGCAACTGAACGACATCATCCACATCATCAAGAAGAACGAGGACCTTTTTACTTTTAAATTTGGAAGAGATGAACTTAGTCCCTGCATCCCCATTACAAACTTCATCTTTCAACTTCAAAATATCGTAGATTAGCTGATTCTGTAAATAATGTACACCATTATACTTCCACAATAACCTTATATTAGCAATGAAGCTATGATGCTCAAATTGATTGAAGAGCTTGTTGTAGATGGCTTTAGCAAGCGTAGTCTTACCAATGCCTCCCATTCCGTAGATGCCAACAAATAGGGTGTCATGAGATTTATTATCCACAAATTCCATAACATTCTTCACATGAACATCAATTCCGACCAAATTCTTAGAAATGTCCAACTCAAACTTTTTCTTCAATTCGTTCAACACTTTTCGGACGATCAATTTCACCAACTCTACTTCAGACCTGTCAAATGTGACATGAGTTCAAATATGTAGCAACAATAATTTTATATTGTTTATCTATAGAGAACATAATAAATCTGGGGATAGATTGAAAAACTTTAAATATCATTGTTGTCATACCTCTATACATAATGACATATGCTAAGCCTAAAGTGTGGTTGCTTCAAATGGGGTGCCCCATTTCACTGTTACTCCAACATAATTTATCAAGCCAAGCGAGGATAAACTTGAGGGTACTTATGAATCTTAAATATTGTATATATTATGGATTTGAACCAAATTTTAAACTGGTTTTTTATTAAAGATATTAGGAATGACGTGGATGTGACTTTAAAAATTGTTTAGAGCATTTGAATAAGTAAAAATCCTATAAGCCAGCCCAATATGAGAGTTAGCTATCAATCAATAAACAAGTCATAACTTTTGATGCAAGATGAATTCAGGTCCCGTAACACCAATCGAAAAAGTTGTTCAGATTGTGATATTGTGAACTACTTGAATGCAATTGAAGGGATTTCTTCTTGTTTGCGCAATTCTACAGGCTTGCAGTTTAACTTGTGTTGTGAATTTAGAATCATTCTAGATAGGTGCTCTTATCAGTTTTCATTGCCTCTAGGGATGATTACAAGTTGTACTTTATTTTCCTTTTGAGTATCTATGTTCTATGACTTTAATGATCTAGTATTGAGTTTATAGGGAAGTAGAAGAATAATTTTTACCCAAAAAAGAACATTGCTTCAATATATGCAGATGCATGAGATAGAAATTACTTGTTGAAGATAGGAAATGCTTTGAAAATTATTTAAACAGACATATAATAAAAATAATCATTTTTTTGTCATCATCTAATATAACCAATGAAACATTTCTTTTGTAAAATGATTTTAATAATAACTAATCATCGATATCTTAATAAATGTAACTTGGGAAGATAAAGAATTATAGCAAAGCTTGGACGCTACCATCTTATGAGCTTTAAATAAAAATCGCCAATGAGTCGTTCTATTAATCTCAAATAGATATGTAATTAGAAAAGTTTGTGACAAAGATTAATGTAATGCACCCTATAATTAGATTGGTCAATATCATTAAAGCAATAAAATTTATTCAAGTGAATGAGGTATAAGAGTAAAAAATCTTCTGATATAAGAGTAAATTCATTAAAGCAATAAAAAAAATTCCATCATCTTATACTATTACAAAATCTTTTGATATAAGAGTAAAAATTCGTTCAAAAAATCTTATTATTCAAGTGAATAGGATCATAACAATAAAATTTATAATTAGATTGGTCAATATGGTTAAAGCAGAAAACTAAAAAAGAAAGAATAACTTATAGAATTCATGCACCGTAGGATCTTACTGCCAGCAAGATCATACAGTTTTTTTATATATAGAAAAAGAAAGTAAAATGAAGCAGGTGAGAATTAGAGAAACCAACATACCCAACGAAAAAAAAAAGAATAATTAGAACAGCCAGTAAACACCCCCACATATTAAAAGAAATTAGAGAATGTTTCCGCGAGAAATTATACCCTTGGGCTTCGTATCCTTTCAAGGTGCTGACTTCAAGGAGTGCTTTCTTCCATTTCTCCAAGGTCACTGCGTCGAAAGAAGACCTCCCAAGCAAACGCTTCTCACGCTTATGAAATGCCTCTCCAAAACTCCCGATTTGATGTCCCACGTCAGCTGGTTTCACTTTGTAGAATATAGGCAACACCATCTGTCCATTCTTATTCTTGCGCTCCATTATTTGAACTAGTTCATCTAGGCACCAACTACTTGTACCATAATTCACTGAGAAAATGGGGATCAGGATCTTACTGCTCGTGATGGCTTCCATAAGCACTGGTCTGATGTCCTCGCCATGGCAAAGCTCGTCATCATCTCTGAAAGCATCAATTCCAGCATTAACAAGCCCATGGTAGAGGTGATCAGAGAAGCCATGTCGAGTATCCGGGCCTCTAAAACTCAAGAATACCTCATAGCAGTTTCCAGTCAACGAACTAGATGCACCGCTGTTCGCTTTTGTCGGGGATGGACTGGATCCATCGGAATTAGTTTCCGTTGGTGCAGCCGTTGAACTAGATGCATCGTTGTTTGCTTTTGTCGGAGACGGACTGGATCCATCAGAATTAGTTTCCGTCGGTGCAGCCATCGAACCAGATGCACCAGTATCAACATCTTCTGCATTTCTACGCGCACTAGTTCTCTTCTTATTGAGAAAATTGAACGCAAGCACGGCGAGAAGGATCGGTGCCGTGAGCACGGCGAAAGAATGCCCAAAAATGGGACGATGCATTTCGTCTTTGCTTTGACTTCGCCCTTGATTTTCACCTTCAAGTCTGACGGAGAAAAAAACTAGAATGCTTCTCAGGAAATAGGAAATGCTTTCTTGTTGCCCATTCTCTAGGGGTTTGATTTATATAATGGAGGCAGTTGGTGACCAGAATCGCACCAATAAGTCAAGCTTTGTCAACCGCGTGCTTGGAGTCGTTGCCTTCACGTGGCTGAAATCTCAATGCACAAGAGAATCCAAAGATAACACGCATAGAACGGTGGACCTGTTGGGAAGATGAAAAGTGGAGAGAGAATTGGGAGGAGACTGTGTCATGGATTTGCGGGAGAAAATGAAAAGTGCGGGGGGGGGGAGAGAGAGAGAGGGATTCGTCCGTGCCACTAATTTCCAAACAAGTGCTTAGTAACCGACAAAAAGATGCAAAGCGTCGGGACAATGAAGAGGGCACGCTTGTCCACTGCTTGCAACATCGAACTTTCCTCTTTCTTCTGTTAATTTAATTTCCATCAGCAAAGGTATTTTTTATTAAATATATGTAAACTCTTCATCCCACTTGGGAATTTACCCCTCTTACTTTGAGCCCGTTAAAATTATACAGTCATACCAATAAACTTCAATTTAATAATGAAATGTTGTATTTTTAAAGATAATTTTTTCTACAAATTATGTTATCAACACAATCGAGGATCATAAAAAATTATCAGCATGCATATACAAATGTAGTACCTGAGAACAATGAGAAATTTTTTATTTTGCTCTAGTTTTGTCTTGCCATTTTGCTTTTGCTTCTATTTTATTTTATATGTATATTTCTTTATTGGTTTGATTTATCTAACCCAATCAATTGGCACATGTCAATAATTCAAACTTACCGAACTAGATATAAATTAATCATTCATTGACTGGGACCGCTAAACATGCATTTATGGTCATTGCCTTGGTGTAGTGGAAGTTTCAGTGCACAGGAAAAATAAACTTTAAGGAAATGTAGATGCAAACAACCTTTTAGTGAAATTGTGACCTTTTGCTCTATGTGGTTTCCTCGCACATGCCCCCGACAATACTCTCTCCGTTTTTTTTTTTTTTTTCACTTCCCATGTTCTTCTTTTCTTTCCTTTGTTTTGCGGACCAGTTTCTTGGGTTTTTTTTTTTTTTAAATAAAAGCTTTCTTTTGCTGACCATTCCCCTCTCTGTATCTGAGTTTCTTCGCCATGAAGAAAAGCTCAATCCTTTTCTTTTTGAGCTCTCTCTGGCAATGATTGCATGCGGAAAAATCGCCTACCTAAATAAGGCGAGAATCCTCTGTTTTTTTTTGTTTTTTTAGCCTAGATTTTCTTGTCTTATTTGGCCGTGAATTTCAGTCTCTAAGGGCACGTTCCTGTAAATAATTTCTTACTAGAAATGATTTTTTATAATTTTATTCTCGGGAACAATTTTTAAGCATTTTAAGTCGTTTGGTAACTGTCCAAAATTTTTATTCCCAAAATAGAATTGTGTTTAGTACTATTCTAAAAATTTCTAATGCAAATCATTTTCTTTAAAATTTTTAATAATTTTTTTTTCTTTTTTCATTTTCTTTCGCTTCTTCTTCTTCAAGGTTTGCCAGTCGCCAGCCTTGGGATGACCGGCAATCGACTAAAAGAGGGCGAACGACCTCGTCTAAGCTTTGCTAGCCCTCAGCAAGGCTGCACCTCACCAACCGAGCCTCGCTGACAACTGAGCGAAGCCGACCTTGCGGTGGCCTGACGAGGTTGAGCCCCGCCGACGATTGAGCGAGCATGACCTTGCTAGATCTAGGCAAGGCTCACTAGTGACTGGGCGAGCCCCCGGTGAGCTTGCTGAACCTCATCCAATCAGTCGCTAGAGACTGACAACGACGGCGACTAACAGTAGCAGCAGTTGAAGAAGAAGAGAGAGGGAAGAAGAACAAGAAGAAAGAAGAGAAAAGAGAAAAAAAAAAAGTTGGCTTGATTCTAGAATTGTTCTCGAGAACAAATATTCAATTTTTTTTTTTTTTACTTCTCGATCCTATACCAAATCCACTTCCGGGAACAAAAAAATAGAAATTTGTTCCTGAAAATAAAAATTTTAACGAATAGATTTTTATTCCAAATCTACTATCAAAAGAATAAAAATTTTCACTGTTTGGCCAGTTGCCAAACGCACTCTAAATGTCGAGATTGCCCCCTTGTTAAGATGGAAATTGCTCTCTTGATCTTGTCCTCAAGGTACATGTCATTATTCAAGGTTCATTTGGGATTGGACATAAAATTTGAAAGTTCTTTTTAGACGGAAAAATTAGGGGCTGATATAACATTGGATTTAAAGTTGAGGGTCTTTTTAGGTAAAAAAAAGTCGTTAAGGATAGACTTAAGACTAAACCTAAAATTTGAGGGGTTTTAGAGAATTAGGACCATATAAATAGATTTTAATCATCTAGGGACGGATTTGTAATTAGCAGCATAATTTTCTTTTTGCATTCTCGCTCGGTGGCTGGGTCCATCCGTCCTTGCTTAACTTGAGGCTACCCCTCCTCTTTACCAAGTTTTTTTCTAATTCTTATTTTGAATGAGTAGCTTGCCCACCCCCCCCCCCCCCGGCCAACAACTCTCCCCAACTCCCCCCAACTCTTTTCTCTACTTTATTGACTTCGCAATTTCTTAATCAACCCAAAGTCAAATTAATAAATCACAATTTTCAGCTTTTCCCGGCTCATGGTTTTTCCTGGTTTAGTTTAGCGATTGCTGTAATGTTTTGCCCTTCTTCTTGTCTTGGTCAAAAAGGTTTTTGCTTTTTTTTTGTTTTTAAAAGAGAGATGCAAAAGTATAAGGGAGGGGACGCACCGGGAGAGAAACGAAAAGAAACGGAAAAGAAGAGGAAGAAACGGAGAGAAGAAAAAGGGAGAGAGAGAGAGAGAGGACTTTGCGCGAACATGAGACCTTGTCAAGTCAGATTTATTTTGATTCGTAATGCTAATTTTGTTCATTTAATTGGGGTAGTTTTTGGAATTAGATTTAAATTACCAAATCTGATTTTGAAGTTTTATAGCTTTAAGGGCACCATGAAATCATGGGATTTGATGGGAGACGGCTTGAAATAATTTTTAGTTAGAGCGAAATTTTTGAGTTTTGCTTGCGAAACTTTGAAAAATCGCATGGTGAGTTTGTTGGAGAGCACATCAGGAAAGAAATGAAAAAAAAAAAAAACCAAAAAGAAGAAAGGGGAAGAAAGGGATAGAAGAAGAAAAAGAAAGAAGACTTTTGCCTGGGATCTCGCCAAGTCAGATTTATTTCAGTTTATAATATCCGGCAAGGATTTAAGTCATCTATTCATTTAATCGGAATAGTTTTTGAAATTAGATTTAAATTACGAAAACTTTGAAGTTGTTAAACTATAGAAATAAGGAGTGTTGTGGAGCTGTGAAATTTGATAGGAGATGGTTTAAAGTAACTTTTAGTTAAAGCGAAATTTCTTAGTTTTGTGTGTGAAGCTTTGAAAAATCGCATCGTTGAGCAATTTTCTGATGCATGAGTCATTTTATTGGAGAGCTAGTTTCCTCCTAAGAGGGTAGGTCCGTGAGAGTAATCCGTCACTACCATGGCAATTTCACAGGTCTCCAATGCTGGTCACCTTTGCACGCCCCGATCTTCAAAGATAAAATGGTTTTTCTTAATTAAGTTCTAATTTGAGCAAAAGTTGCTCCACGTCAAAACAGTGCTGAACTTAGATTGGCTTTGAAATTGGAATGATGGAGAAATCTAACCATGAGGAGTAAAATTCTTGAAAATTAAATTGCAAAAAGAAAAGCGAACTCGGAGGAAACGTGGATGTTACGGAAGTAGATTAAACGAACTTTCTGCTCTCGGTCCTTTCCACGTGCGTGCCCCGAAGATTCTCTCTCTCTTCAATTTTTCTTCTCACCTCCTCTGTTTTTTTCCCTTCTTTCTTTTCTTTTGCCGTCCACTTTCTCAGTTTTTCTTTATAAAAGCTCTCTCTTTTACTCACCATAGCCCTCTCACCCTAACTCCTTGTCTTGGCCGTGCAGAAAAGCTCGTTCCTCTTTTCCTTTTCGAGCTCTCTTCGGCAAATTACACGCGGAAAAATCGCCCGCCCCCCTTGGGCAAGAATCCTGTGCTTTTTTAAGCTCAGATTTTCTTGACTTCTTTGACCGTAAATTCCAGTCTTTGAATGCCGAGTTTACCCCCTTGTCAAGATGAAATTGCTCACTCGCGACCTTGCCCTCAAGGTTTTTGTCATTATTTGGAACACATTTGGGGCTGAATATAAAATTTAGGAAGCTTTTTAAACGTTTAAAGTTGAGGATTTTTTCAAACAAAATAAATTCGTGATAAAATTAATATTGAACTTTTATTTGCAATTAGATAGCATAAGATAATTTTATTTCTACCCCCACTCCCTCTTCTCTACTAAGTTTTTGTCCATTTCTCATTTTCAATAAGCGGTCGAACTCATCACTCTTCTCTCAACTTAATTGTCAAGTTATCAATTTTTTTAAATGTCAACTTATTGATTTCATTTAGCCAAATTTATTAATTTCACATTTTCTTAATCAACCCAAAGCCAAATTAATCAATCAAAATTTACAATTTTTTCCAACAAATATTTTTTCTTGGTTTAGTTTCGCTATTGCTCTAATATTTTGCCCTTCTTCTTGACTTGATCAAAAAGTAGGCTTAAAAAAAAAAAAACAGAGAGATAAAAGGAAAAGAGGGAGTACGCGCCAACGACAGAAACGAAAGGAAAGGGAAAAGACGTGGGCTTCCTCACGCGTGCCCCAACAATTCTCTCTCTCTCTCTCGGTCTTTTCATTCCTTTCATTTCACCTCCTCCGCGAGAATCTACGTCCTCTGTCCTTTTTCTTTCTTTACTTTTGCCGACCACTTCTTAGTTTTTCTTTGTTAAAGTTTTCTCTCTTTTGCTGACCATAACCCTCTCTCTGTATTTCCCTTTCTTTCTTTCTTTCTTTCTTTTTTATGGTAAAAGTATTTCTCTTTCTTGGCCGTGGAGAAAAATGCCCTCCCCCTCTGGCCGAGAATCCTCTGCTTTTTTTCTGCCCAGATTTTCTCGTCTTCTTTGGCTGTAAATTCTGGTCCTGGATGTCGAGATCGCTCCCTTGTCAAGATGGAAACTTCTCTCCCTTCACCTTGTCCTCGAGGTTCTTGCCCTTGTTTGGGGCGAATTTGTAACTAAATATAAAGTTCGAAATTTTTTAAGATGAAAGAATTAGGGGCTGATTTAACATTGAGTCTAAAATTAAGGATTTTCTGAGATAAAAAAAATTCGGGATAAAATTAAAACAGAACCAACAATTTGAGGGTTTTTAAGAGATGCAAAGGGAAAAGGGAGAGCACGCACCGGGAGAGAAACGAAAAGAAAGGGAAAACAAGAAAAAAATAAAATGATAAGAGAGTGGGTTTTGCGTGTAGATCTCCCCTAGATTTACTTCCATTTGCAGTGTGCGCGAAAGAATTTAAGTCATTTGTTCGTCTAATCGGGGCGGTTTTTGGAATTAGAGTACAAATTCAAAAATTATATGAAATTTATATTGCAAAATTCAATTTTGGAGTTGCTAAAGTGAAAGTAGAGGCATTGTGAGACTATGAGGTAAACGGGAGTTGATTTGAAATAACATTTTAATAGACAAGGTCCAATAAAATTTTGATACCCATACAACAGTGGATTTGTTGGGAAGAAGAAAAGTGGAGAGAGACTTGGGACGAGTCTTGGTTGAACTTAGTCCATTGCTTGCACCATTGAACTTTCCTTTTTCCTTTTGTTAAGTTATTTTCCTTTGAAAATGGTATTTTTATTGAATATTTTTAAGCTCTCGATCCCACTTAAAAATTTAATCCCTCTCACTTTAAGCCAGTTAAATATTATAATGTTAAATCGATAAACTTCATTTTAATAATTATAAGTTTAATAAGTTAACACATGTCAAGGATCATAAAAAATTATCAACATACTATATATATTTATTTTGTACCCAAGCATAATTAGAAGAATTTCTTTTGCTATGGTTCTGCCTTAATCTTTTCTTCAAATTTCATAAATTAATCAAAATGCCTCTTCTTCGCTTTTGCTCTTACTTTATTATATATATTTTTATTGATTTTATTTATCTAATGAATCAGTTGGCACGCATCACTAATTCAAACTCGTCGACCTAGATAAAAATTAGTAATTCGTTGATGGGGACCACCGACAGTGCATTAATATTCGTTGCCTTCATGGCGGGAAAGTTTTGATGGACAGGACAGGAGAATCCAAGGTGATCTTGTTTTTTCGTAGATGAATGCAAGGTGATCTTGCCCAGGACGAAAATAACATGAGAGCAAGTTTCGATGCAAAAGTAAATAAAAAAAGTAAAATAAAAAATAAAAGACAATTGCTTTATTCGTATCCGTGGAAAACAGTCATAATTGTTGAATACGTACAAAGCGCCAAGACAATTGCTGCACCATTGAACTTTCCTTTTTAGGACCCAAAAAACACTTTCCTTTTCTTTCTTTTAATTCATTTTTATCAAAAAAAAGTTACTTTTGTTGAATATATTTAAACTCTTGACCCGGTTAAAAATTTACCTTGACCTTATTAAGTATTACCATATCAAATTGATGATTTTCATTTCACTGTTAAAATATTGCATTATGAATGATCATTTAAATCTGCTATACATATATAAAGGCTTCAGATGATATAAAGTAAAGAGGAAAACTCTAGTTTCTTGATATCCTGACTCCTCTTAGGGGATGCAAGCGAAGGTGGCACCTTTAGGACTTGCATTTCTCCCTTCATTGTTTCTTGGACAAACCAAAGGGCAGCCAATGGCATTAAATTAGGCCCTTAATAAATATATTCTATAATAAAAAAAACAGACCAAAAGGACTTCTAATGATATATAATTTTTTTACACACGTCTATCTTAATTTTGATAGTAATTAAATATGATAGCAAATAAAGTGGAAAGGTTTTCTAAATATAAAATAGGACATGGACACGTCTTTTAAGGTGGAGACCACTCTGAAAACAATTTGTCTTTTCTCTTATCTAACTTCTTTTCCAAGTAGACTTTTCAACTCCATGACCCTTTCTTGTTCCTTTGCACTGCTTCCCTCACATGCCCGTGACATGGATTTGTTGGAGAAAATTAAAAGTGGAGAGAGAGATTTGTCCGGTCCAATAATTTCCTCAAAAGTGCTCAGAGTAGATGAAAACATACAACGCGTCAGGACAATTTACTCAGAAACTTGTCCGGAGAATAGAAATTAAAAAATTAATTTCTGATCAGAAATAAATTTCTATTTCATAAATTTTTTTATGCGCAGCCTTAGTCATTGCTTGCCCCATCCAACTTTCCCCTTTCTTTTGTTAATTTCTTTTTCATTAGAAAATGTGTTTTTTGTTAAATATATTTAAGCTCTTTATCACACTTAGGAAGTTACCCCTCTTACTTTGAGCTTGACATATGTTACCCATAAATATATTTAAGCTCTTTATACTAAAATGTTGTATTATTAATGATAGCTCATTCTAAAAAATTATGTTATCAATGCGTGTTGAGGATCATAAAAAAATATTAACATGCATAGATGTGTGTGTGTATATTCATTCAGTACCATGACATAATGAGAAGAATTTATTTTTTGCTCCGTTCCATCTTAATTTATCCTTCAAATCTCATAAATAAATCAAAATACTTTTTTGCTTTCACTATACTTCATATATATATTTTTATAGATTTGATTTATTTAATTCAACTAGTTGATATGCATCAATAATTCAAATTTACCGAATTAGATATAAATTAGTAGTTCATTGACCGGGACCACTAAACATGCATTTATGGTCGTCGCGGAAGTTTCAATGCACAAGAAAAGTTAACTTTCAAGGAAATGCTGAAGCTACAAAAGTGGATTTTAGGTGGAATCGCAACTTTTTGCTCTCTATCGTTTTTCCACGCGTGCCCTGACAACTCTCTCTCTCTCTCTCTCTTCATTTTTTCTTTTCACCTCCTCTATCCTTCTTTTTCTTTATTTTCTATTGCAGACCACTTCTATCAATTTTTCTTTGTAAAAGCTCTCTTTTGCCGCCCATGACCTCTCTCTCTCTATCTCCTTTTCTTGGCTGGAAGAAAAGCTCGTCTTTTTCTTTTTCGAGCTCCTTTGGCAATTATTGCATGCGGACAAATGCCCCACCCACACGGCCGAGAATCCTCTGCTTTTTCATGCCCAGATTTTCTTGTCTTATTTGGTTGTGAATTTCGATCTCTGAATGTCGAGATTGCGTCCTTGTCAAAATGGAAATTACTCTCCCTTGACCTTGTCCTAAAGGATTTTGTCGTTACTTGAAACACATTTGGGATTGGATATAAAATTTGAAAAAAAAAATTAAACGAAAAAAATTGAGGGTTGATGCAGCATTTGGTTTAAAGTTGAGGGTTTTTGAAATAAAAAAAATTGGGATAAAATTAAAATTGAACCTAAAATTTGAGATTTTTAAGGAATTAGGACAGTATAAAAAGAGGAAAGAAAAAGTTGAGCAGCTTCGCTGGTTTTTATCATCCGGGGGCATATTTGTAATTAGATTGCATGCGATACGTTTATTTCTACCCCCACCCCTAGTGGTGGCTCAGCCTAGGAGTCCATCGTTAACCTAAGGCTACCGCTCTTCTCCACCAAGTTTTTGTACACTTCTTATTGCGACTAGCCAACACTTTTTTTCTCTACTTAATTACAAAGTTACCTCAAATTTATGGATGCCACAATTTCTTAATCAACCCAAAGCCAAATTAATAAATTAAAATTTTAATTTTTTCCAATTTTTTTTACTTGGTTTAGTTTAGCAATTGCAATATTCCTTCAACACCTATAATTTGTAATGTGTGTTAATTCAAATATTCATTTAGATTAAATTGCATTTTAAATAATAGTTAGGGTAGCTATTTTAATGAGAATGTAAAATAAACCAACAAAGGGTTGGTCTAGTGGTAGCATGCTGAATTGCTAACCCTGCACGGACTTCACCTGCCAATGGGCACGGGTTCAAATCCCGGTAAAAAGCCCCTACTGGGAGGGGAGAAACCCTTGATGCTCTAGTCCCCGAAGTGGTTGTCCACTTTGGCCACCATTTCATTTACCAAAAAAGAAATTGCAAAATAAGTTTTACTTACCACCCAAAATACACCTAGACATATTATTCTCATCTAGCAATTTATTTTAGATAGATCAATTCCCATTAAATAACAAGGGTAACTATCTTTATAAATATGTTAGATAGGTATTACTAATCACTCAAAATTTATCTAAGTATATTAATATTGTTATTTAATTTGGTTGGTGCAAGATGTGAAGCAATTTGTATGTTCAATAGAAAGAAGCTTTATTCCAATATCCACTTGAGACAATGCAAGCTAAAAGAATTATTGAGCTTTTTATAGCAACAATTCAAACTAAGCCGTCAATACTTGAAATTGTGAAGTGTTAAGAAAAAAACCAAAAAGAGTGCTTGTGCATTTCAGAAGCACTCCTGTTTAGTTACAATACTTTATAAGTGCTAAATTATCACATTAATTCAAGAGCTTAACTGCACCATTCTCTAAAGCTAATCAACTTGCTTGTAAAATGTGTACGTCCAACCTAAGAGGTATCAAACATGAATGTAATATATCAGCCTATGCATGTTTACCACTCTATTAGGAGAGTATTAGGTATATTTGCCATGTTAATTGTTGCGATATTAACATATTCACCCTATCAATATATACAATAGTCCATCATCAGTTTGATGCAATAAAGTCGACCTCTAATAACAATAAACACAATTTTATCAAATTTGACAAAATATTATTACCAAAAGGCAATGCCATGACTTTACATTTTAAAGTTTATCATATTAGTAATTCATTATATACATGCTATTTAGTCCCGTAAATGTCGCTTTAAGTTTGTATTTGCGATGTAAATTTTTTCACAGTTGTTTTTACGACATCATATTGCGCAGAAGTTTGACAAACATCATGGCCCTTCAAGTAAATTTTCTTATGAAATCTAGACTAAGGCTTCTGCAATGTCCTTGGCCCGGATTATACTTGTTGGAAAGGGGAAGATCTTCATAGGCTCTCTCAATCTTCCTAGAACAAAGCGAAAACCCTATAGTCTAGAGAGGAGCAAAAAGTATGAAAGGCGGGCCAAACTCAGGCCAAATGACAAAAAGCTTCAGATAAGTGTTCAGTATCAAAGTTGGAGGTGTCATCTCTGCAAGTGACCAACATAAGTGAAATCTAGCCTAGGAAATAGAATAAACATCTATTAACTTTTACAAGCATAACACTAGCCTAGGATAGTTGTTTACTTAACCAGCCCCTTACTTTTCAAGCAATACTGATTTGCTGTCAGTCTACCATCAAATCCCTTTATTAAGAAAAATTGTCGTATGAGAAGCAAGAACAAGGAAATGACTCATTTGCTGAATATGATAGACCATATAGTAAATATTTGATTTGAACAAACAAGACGCTTACAATATTTCGATTGGAAAGACACCAAATACACCTAAGCGCAAAACCCCATCTTTATCTCCACTGCAAAGGCTATGCAAACATTGCTTTTAAGAATTTGAGAGCTCTACAAATGAATCTTGAACCTCGTCAAGTAAACCTCGGGGTACCAATCCAGGCATTTGAGGAAATCTTGGAGCTGGAGTGAAGAATTTGAGTAGTGCGATCTTCAAATGCCAAAGAGTTACCAGAAGCGTTCTATAAAACAAATGAATAATTACTTTCCAGTTGGAAAATAAAAGGACAAAAAAAAATATGAGATTAAAGCTAAGGAGCCAAACAAATCAACAAGCTACAGATGACATCAAACATACACTTCAAAAAATCTTCCATAAACCCATACTAAAGCTGTTGGACTGGAAAAAGAAGTATTTGAAGAACACCACACCAAAATAACTACTTAACTGCAAACGAAACATTATGAAAGGTGTGAGCCATAAGTTGTCTGCTGTTGGTAATAAAGATCACAAAATCGTACCAACTTTTAGTTAAAAGATGCCATACTCTATTCACCTGGGCATCCTCCTCCCAGTTGAGACACACCCCAGCTGCCATACTTCAAGCTTCTCAATAGTTTTCCATCCTGCTTAATATTTATACCAGAGTGTGCATAACTGCTGTAAGCACTAGCATATCAAAAGCAGCACCCTGCATATTTATAGTTCCATAAAGACAACTACTATGGTAAGTAACACTCATTATGTACAAACAAATTCTCTTCTCAGCAATTCTTATGGTACCCATAAGTACTATATTGGATTTGAATCAGATTTCGGATCCATTTATATTGATTGACTGCAATCCATGTAGTGGATGATTAGTTATAAACTGGTAGAAATCTCAAAGAAACAGAATTGCAGCAGCCTCAGCCATGTACTCAACCATTCTACTCATGACCAAGCAGCTATAGCTTCATAAAAGCATAACCAGTCATTTACAAACTTTTCCACCCACAAGCATGATTGAGGCACACACAAATCCTATCATTTAAGAGTCACCTAAATTATTACCTTCCTAATTTGACTGAACTAAACAAATTTACCAACAATAGAAAGAAGCTATTAATTTTGATGAAAATGAGCATCTCACCGATGAATGCTATGACACCATCCCCTTAGACCATAGATTCTCACCATAAGCTGGACCCTAGTAGACACTATGCTGTAATTTGTCATTGACAATTGAAATAATTTCAATCATTGATGACAACATTAGCAGCAAAGTAAAAATTTTGTCCTACACAAGAATGCAATTGAGCACATCAATAAGATTCAACTCCTAAAGTATATAAATCTATTAAATGAGCATATTAATTCTATATGATATGTGATTAAAGTAACTCAACGCTTATTTCACTGATTATATATGAGTCAATCAATTTCCTTGATTCTTAATTTAACTCATGCATAAAAAACGTAACGTTTGATGTAGGACTGAGTCCCACAATAAAGAATAAATATTTGAACATCACACGCAAAGATGAATTGCATCACACAATCTGCAAAGCAAACACTTGCCAAGTTCAATAAATTATCAACTCTATTGAAATAGGAAACCTCTAAACAAGAAACATTACTGGAGTATACGTAAGATCCTACTACTCAATCTTAAAAAAAGAAAGGAAAGGAAACTCCATAAAATCCTAATAATACTCAAATCCTAGTTGATAATTTTAGTGATTAAACTTCAAGAAAAATCCTGATCCTTGTTTGAGTTTCAAAGTCAATGTTCACCAAAAATTTGGTAGTCATCTTGCATGATTTTGTTGTCTACATCAGGCTTAGTGGATGTTTTGATTGTCTCATACTCAGTTCTAAGAATGGGAATCCAATTACGATACTATGTACAAGATCTTTGTGTCCCTGCAGTTGTACTCATTTGGCAAAAGAAAAATTAGTTGAATTTGAAGTATCTTTATGATGAGTTATTATCTAACAATTAATTCACAAATGTCATGGAATACCAATCTCAAACATTATATCAGATTTTATTGGATGAAAATCACAATCCACAATCCAAAGATTTAATTTTATTACTCATGACTCACATTTCCATGCGACCACTTAGGTGAGGCTACCTATTTAACAGTTAACTCAATTTGTAAATGAATATTGTTCCGGGTTCAAAGTTCAAACCGTAAAACACAAATTGACTCATGTAATCTATATAACTAAACAACAGAGCCAACTTGATCAACAACTTGACCTATCATGACCTGTTCATATTTAGTTCAGTAAGTTCTCTATTAAAAAATCATACATGAATTTGGTTTCCTTAGTCGTTATAGATTACAATTTGATCACCCCATATAAATAAAACATTTCATGTAAACCTAGGATTTTGTAAGCTTATGGCTAGTTTCTTGTCCAACTTATTTTACATTGATGAAGATATGTATATGGCTCACATGTTGCGTTGGTCATGTTAGGATGGGAATGACCCATTCAATTCAATCTAATTAGTTAAACGGGTTATTCATCTCTTGCAAATTTAACAAATAGGTCATGTTCAAATAGAATTTTCTAATAAAATTTTTTGTTAATCTTATCCTGCTCAGATTGACCTCTCTACCAATCCATTGTTAACTTGACATTGAGAGCTATGACCAACAAAAATGGAGTGCCGTCCTATTAGCAGCTGAACGTTCAGTCAGCAAGTTTGCTGTTTGCATTGTATCATCCAGATTTTGAGCAATTCAGAATCTTTCCCAAGAGAGACTAGAGAAGAACACCTTCTAATGGTAAAGGAATGTTGCAGGAGGAATATCTAGTTGAGAAGTAAAGAGGGTGACATTCTAGTAACAATATAGAAAACTGGCTTCGACATCATGTAATAAAACTGTACCATCTTCAAGTCCCAAGACAACAACCTTGCCATCGGGACACCGGCATAATGATGTCATACATTTACCTGGAGCATATTAGAATGATTAAGAGAAGCCAGTATTGATGACAAATTGAAATGTGCAAAGAAAGTGAATTCATTATATAATAGAAAAGAAGGGGGGGGGGAGAATATTTTGTTCCCAATAAAATTAACAGAAGAAGAGGAAAGATAGAGGACAGATATTAACCAACAAAATGTTAATCAAAATTTATGAATGAGGCAAAACGTCTTAACTGTACAAAATAACTGAGAGGGATATTAGTCACTCAATATGGGATTTCTTTGGACTAGTAGGTCATCTAAAGCAAGGGAATCTATATCTTGTTGGAAGCCTCTAATCCAATATCATCAAAAAACAAATCTTGTTGTTCAATTATGGAACCTCAAGGTGAAGTGGATGCACGAAAGCTTACTTCAGGCTAGGATTACAAGTGTAATAGTATTTAGAACTTAGGATCTTAAGAGAAAACATTCAAGGATTGGCTCAAGTACTATAGTGCACTCAAAACATTCTCCATATTTAGAAGACAATATGACGAGCGAAGCATTGAGATGTTGCTGGAGAAAAATTCTCCTCTCTAAATTTTTCCAGTGAGAATAGACATCAAGAACTACCAAGGCTAGGCATCTAATCCTAAGTTCTTACAAATTTGAATTACAAAAAGTTTAAGTTCTATAGGAACCCACCATACTTGGATGCAACTCCTCTGACTCTCCTAGTCTCTTTGCTTTCTCCAATTTCTCCCTCCATCCCTCTGGACCAGATGGTCATACAAGTACGCAACATAGCTCGAGATATATCCTATTCAAAAGTTAAAACTCCTACTAGTGAACTTGATTAATCAAAATGACGTGACGAAATGCCCCCCAGTAATGACAACAGGATAAATAAAAATTCAAGCAATACAAAATGTGAGAAACTTTCCGCCTACAGTCTATATTTCAGTATCCAATAAATCTCTCCTTGTAGGGCACGCTCAGTCAGTAAAAGATTGCTCAATCAGTTCCAGCAGAGGAATCAGTGGTAAAATTACATTGGGAGAGTGATCATCAGGAATCTGAGGTCTTTTTAGATGCAGGTCTTTTGAGATGCCTGATGACATTTAGATAGTATTCTGCAGTGGCTAAACCTGCCAACTCCAACTGGGCATCAAGCATTACTGCACCTGACACAGCTAGTCTATTTAGCATACATGACATCCCCTCCAATCGATGTTAATTATTTTCATGGACACTTTAACCGGTGTACGAAAAAGGGCAACAAGAAGGCAACACAGGAGTATGGTACACTTACGGTCAGGGTAGTTGACTGTCCAGCTAGGTTATGGAAAAAATCTTGCAAAGGCAACAACCTGGTCGAGAAGTTGATAGGAATCTATGCGCCTATAAATAAAATCCCTTCATTCAACTAATACCAGCTTGGAATTCTTTACTCGCAACTAAGTTATCTCTAAATTTCCACTCGCATCACCATCATTCACTCTTCATTTCTGTGTAAAAGACCAACTACTTAGTTCGACGGCACCTTCTCATTTAGACTTTCAACCACTTTTATCTCTAAATTCATCCAATTATCCATCGAACGCAATTTGAACTAGATTGGCAATTACAGTTGGTTCCTATGGAGAAAAAGGAAGTGCAGCACGTTTAGGAAAAGCGAAAGAAGTAGAACGAGATAAGGCCAATGACTCAAAGAGCAAGCACAGCAAGCCATCGTTGACGAAATGAACACACTAAATAAAGGAAAAATGAGAACTTTCTCGAGTCGAAGCAAAGACCTAGGAGAGATTGTCCACAGCCTCTGCCAATTGAAGTGAAGAGGCACCAACCTTCGAGTCCTCCGTGACCATCGCCAGCAAATCCTTCTCCAGATTCCACTCACCCCATCTTTACCTTCCAATCGGAAGAAATCCGGCAAAAACCTCACCAAACCGAATCGGAACACCATCGAATTGAACCGCCCATTATGTCACAAAAAGAACGCCGAACGGGAGCCGAACCTGAGAAGCCCAGCGGTTTGTTGAACAGAAGCTGAAACGGAAGCACACGCCGCGACCCTGCCTCGTCTCCATAGCTAGAACGCTCTGCTGGAGAAGCTGAAGAGCGAGAGTGAGGTCCATTGAAGTCTGAGAGGATTCGCGGAGAAAGTTGCCGAAGCGGAGTAGGCAGGAGTTAAAACAAGGAAGGAAGAGAGAGATGGGAATTGGGCCGTAAAGGGCCGCTACGGGATCAACCGGGCCGGGCCGGACTTTATAGCCTTGCCAAACAACGCCCGAAAGTGGTGGATTAGTTATTGAAACGTAATTTGGAAAAAGCAGAGTGACCATCCTCATTTATTTTTGAATAAAAAAAACGCTTATGAATTGTTCAAATCGGCATCTTACAGATAACAAACATTCACGCCTGCTTAAATGTCAAGACGACGGGCTAGACTCAAACTTGACCAAGCCATATGGCAACAACACCCAAACTCCTAACCCTCGGCCAAATACAAATACTCAACCATGCCCCAGTTAGTGAACTTTATGCTAAACTCCTGTTATAAGCAACAAGAAGATCCAATGTCTTCTTTTTCTCTTTAATTGGGACTATGCAATTCACCTTATTACACTAATTCTAGTCAACAACTGCTTTTTCAGTATTTAGAAAATATGACACAGCTACTTTCCATTAATAATTTACTATGATCTTTAGGATCGTGAAAAGACTGACCCTAAACTAGCTGCCTTTTTTCTTTTTGACCTTTTGATAGTTTTTCTGAAGGCAAAATGTACATTTGCACCTTCATACGTCAGGCAGAGTAGCAAACGATATGAACCAAATTCCAGCGTAATAAAATTTGGTATGAACTTCCTCGACTCCAGGAAGAGGGACCCACAAGTATGAACCCAAATGGGTTGAATGAAACAATTTGCTCACCCGAAGGCACCAATTACCAATCAAAAGCTTAGTCGCGTTCTACAGCTTCTAAAGTAGGCCCTCCACCAGGCTGCAATGCCCTCTGTAAGCCTCGAACCAATTTTGAACAAAACAACCGGTTCGCCTTCCAAAATCATCACGTCTCTTGAAAAAGTTCAACTCAGCCTTAATCAAGGATGAGGCTTCAATTAGCTGTCACCTCATCATACCAAATGACCCTCTCTAACACAACGACAGCAAAATGGCAAAAGAGGACTCGAAATCTCCAATGGGAAACCATCATCAAGTGCATTCCTGAAGCAGTGATTGATCACAATTTCCCTCAAAAGTTCTCGAACGAAGCTTGACGTTTCGATTCAAACCACGGCACTCCTCCAAACTAAGGTACTCGAGAACAGGGCTACCCTTCAAGATTTCATGCATCACCTTATCCGTGATCTCCGAGCTGCATATGGACGGCGTCACTCCAAGTGACACTCCTACTAAATGGGACGCTACAGCGTCTTAAATGCAGGTCCACCGAAGAAGAGTATCTATAGAGGAGCAGCGGTACCGCAAAATGGCTGGCCATCTAGCACGACCTCTTAGACACATCTACCGAGAGGTCCTCGACACAAGGTTGACAGCAAAACGAAGTTCAAGGACTGAGCTCAGGTGCGCAACAGTCGAGAAATCGATATCGATGTGAAGCCTCCTCACCTTAGGCGACACGTAGAGGGTCAAAACGCTGTCCACGGACAGGGCGTCCTTCCAGGGGAAGGAGAAGACAACGTCTGGGGTGGCGATCCGGACGGACGCCCACCGCTTCGGCAAAGTACAGGTTCGGACAATGTGGTTGACGTCAAGATAAGAGAAGACGTGATGGATCACCGAGTACGGCAAGGTGGCTGATGCGATCGGCATCATCGCCTAGGGTTTCGCACCGACGAGAGAAGGAGGAGGATGATGAGGTCGGCGATCGCTTCTTCGCCATGTGGGGTTAAAGATCGAACGGAGGAACTGGAAGGAGAGCCTCCTCCGATTTCAGGGTTCTTTTCGCTGACTGCGACTTGGCTTCTGATAATGCGAAACGTGTTCCTGCGCATTTTAAATCCTAGTGGCGACCATACGTTGGACCACGACTTCGAATCTTCGTACGGATTTTTGGACCTCTAAGTTCTAACCCATCCATGAGGCGACGATGATGGGAGCTTGCTCATGTGGAAATGGTGAGTAGACCTGGTCAATTGACTAATCAAGTCAAATAACGAGCCTAATATTGAGTGTTTTCTTTTCCCCTCAAATCGAGCAATGCTAATCAATTTGGAATTTTGAAGAAGGCCTATTCTACAAATGAATTGTGCTCTCTCACCTTCGCAATCATAGAAAAACATGTATCGTCTACTCTCTCTTTTTTTTTTAATTGTTTTTGCTTGATATTAGGAGGCATATAATCCATCTAGCGTAGTTTACTTTATTTGTGTTTAATAATTGGTTTGGTATGATTAAAGATCCCAAATGGTTGCCTCATGACACATATTCCAGCTACCCTTAAATTCAACTTCTCATCTGAAAAAATGCCTAGAAATAATTTTTACTGACAGTCAACAACCAGGAGGAGTAGATTATTACAAGTCACCACTAAAAAGTAATAATCAAATAGATTATTAGTACATAGGCAAAACGACTATAATCAAGTACTAATACTCTCAAGGTTCAGTTTATGAGATACAACTTCAATTTGGACATGAGAGATTTAAGAGTTAAAGTATCGTAATGACCTATAAGGACATGCATTTTGGAGAACATTCAATATTCAATGCCAATTATTCACGCAAAGATATATGGGGTAAAGACACTAGGAGTGTCAAAACTTTTGTACGGCACTTATTTGAACGCTAATTTTTTTTTTTTGCTCACTTAAGTACTACAAATTTGAAAAATTGATCACTTGAGTGTCAATTCCAATTTGCCTCACTGGAAAATCTGACATGCAGCTAATCGTCCAACATGAAATTGCCAACATTGACATGGACAATTTTTAAATATTCTTTAATTATTATTTCTTTCAATTTTTCATTTTTATTTGCTTTTTTTTTATTAGGACTAGCGGCGAAATCTTCGCCCTTAGGTATGAAGGCCTTGGGCAAGGCTACTAAGGCCTCGCCGGTCGTTGGCAAGGGCCCTCATGGCCTTGCGTGTGGCCAGCGAGGTTGTGATGCCCTCGCCCAGGGCCTTCACAGCTAGATCTAGGCCAAGGCCACCTTGCCCTCACCGTGAATGTCTTAAGCGAGGGTGTCATAGCCTTGCTAGCCACTGGTGACATCGCCTAGAGTTGGCAAGGCTGCGAGGGCCTCACCCAAGGCCTTTTAGCTGAGGGTGATGCAGCCCTTGCCCAATTTGGGCAAGGGTTTTGTGGCCAACGAGAGCCGCCAATGACCCTTGTTAGCCCTAAAGAAAAAAAGTAAAAAAGTGAAAAAAAAAAGTGAAAACAAATTCCACATAGTTTGATTTGCTGGAATTGGCACTCAAGTCATCGATCTTACTCTAATGTGGCATGTAAGTGAGCCAAAAAAAAAAGTTATGGTATTCAAGTAAGTGCTGTATGAAAGTTTTGACATTCCTGCTGTTCTTACCCCAAAGATATATTCTATAAATTGTGATTGTGCAAAATGAGCCTCATTCAATACATTCTATCCATTTGGCCAAATGTGTATGTACGTACTACATACGTACGTGTGGACAATAAAAATGCAACTAAAATTTTAGTTGGTACTAAGATGTGCCTTTCTGAGTGGGGGATTAGGGGAGGGCAGATACTCATGAACACCTTCACTTAGGTGATGCTAAGTACATATTGACAAAATATTGCTATCTAGGTAGTTACGACTAGATGTAATGATAAGCACATGGCGACGTGCTTATATGTCCATTTTTATTAAGTGGAGACTAGAAAATAATATTAGAAAAGAAAGTTGATCGGTTTAACTTATATGTCAGAATGTCACAAATTGAGATATAAGATGTTCAATTTGTGACAGGCATGAAACTTGTCAATAGAAGCACTTGAAGATTACAAAGACCAGTGGAAAGAAAAATTAAAGAGATGTGCACGGTGAGCAACAAAAATTAATGGCACTTTCTGTGATGTTAGAATAGTAAAAGTTTATAATTATTCATCCTAGATTTTTTTTATAAGATCGAACACTCCTACTCACGTCAGTCTATGTTTAGTAACCACATTAGTATTCTAATTCTTTCTCTACGACGTGATAATGTAACCTTGGCATTGTCAGTACAGTCACAGAATACCAATTTTGGAAATGCCGAGTATTCAGGAGATAGTAGAATTACTACAGTCGATATACCAGTTCAACCCCATGACATCAATTCACAGTGTCCCCTGCCTAGCCAAATGATCGGTTCTTTGAGCCAAATGGTCTGTACAGAATATGACAATTGCCCCCTCTAAACCACCCCATGCCTCAGTACCAAGCTTCCAATCTGGTAGTACATGAAGCAAAGATGAAATTTGCGTGTAAGCCTTTTGAAGATCATCTGTCACCATCGGTCCGCATGCCCTAATTTTTTCGACTTTCGAAAAAACTCGAGGTGATGCCAAAATCACAACTGTCGGATTGGAGAGTCTCATCCTACATCATTCTAAAATGTGCCGTGAGCAGCCAAATGATCATTTTTTCGAGCCAAATGGACTCCGCGGGAAAATAGAAACTTCTTTCAGACCTTCCTCAGTGTTTAACCGAAGGGTTTCTGTGTGACAGACACAAATCGTCTTCTATCGTTTTCTTGACCTTCTCTTCTTGTTTAATTTGTCCTTGAAATTTTTAACTGTAATTTCTCCGAGCTTATGTAAAATGGTTGATGAATAGTTTGATTTGATTTTATATGGGGTTTGCACTGGAATTCAATCCTTCTAATGTAGGATTGAGTATCTAAATCTTTTTTTTTTTTTGGGATGTCATTCCACGGTTCCGTTATTTGCCTGAACTATTTACAGCTTGCATTCAAGTATATCGTCATTTTCCATGGACCATCCAAAAAACCCACCCAAAAAAATGAAATAATAATAATAATCAGTGCCTGCCTTCAATCGTTCAGGGGAAAAAAAATCATACTTTGCTGGTAGTCTTTAAAATGATCCTTTCATGCCAATACAAAAGTATTGCTCTGCCTATGCTGAGAAAATTGTCCATAAAGTCATAAATTTATGCGCCTTTGTCAATTCAGTCATAAAATTTTTAATTATGCCGAATGAGTCATAAATATTTTTATGTTACACCAATTTAATCAATCTCGCAAAAATTGGTCGGAAATCGTTGATATGGATGCTATCCGTTTTACGTGGCACAGCTAGCATGACACGGACAATTTTCAATAATATTTTAATATTATGGTTAATTTTTATTAATGAAAATTAATAAAAAGAAAAAAGTAAAGGAAGAAAAGAGAAGATAAGAAAAAAGGAAAAAAAATAAAAAATTCAAAAAAATATTAAAATTTTATTAAAAATTATCTATGTCAACACTGATTGTGTTACATGAAATGGCTAACATCTACGTCAATGATTTCTAGTCAAAATTGATGAATAGACTAAATTGGTAAAATGTGAAAATGTTAAGAATTCAATCGGCATAGTTAAAATGTTTATGACTGAATTGATAAAAGTACATTAGCCTTAGTACTTTTTGGACAAATTTCCAGTCTATTCTTCACTTGCACTCCACATGAAGTATTCTCTTTTCCTATATGCGATATCTACTTATGATTAAAAGCATATTTAAAATAATTTTCCATTGGACATTTTCCAAACACAGGACAATTGCCAAAAAAAAAAAAAAAGATATCATTTCGTACACAAAAGAATCATAAATTATCTACAAATCTTCTAAAGGAATTGTTTTCGAGAAAGATATCCACGTCCTTTTTAATGGTACGGAGAATACAATATATATGTGTCATGGTTCATTTTGTACATAGAGGAAATCATTATATCTCTTGTAATGATTTAAAAGAATTGATTTTGAGGGACAAATCGTAAAAATATAGTAGCCACCATGACGCAATTTGAAGAATTGAAGACGCTAGTTGATTCCCCATGTGGTGTGCCACAGTAGTATATGGGATAGTAGTTGCCCAATGTACTTCATATTCTACAAAGCAGGGCAAGGCGATGGATCGGAAAATGTCGAATGAATTACGGATACTGGTCGAGATCGTAAATTTGACGAGCACGATAACCCAGATAGAGAGAGTTCAACATACGAGAGTTGTGTATATGTGTTTAACCAAATCAAAATCAGGACTTCCATTACTACTCCCTCCCTCTCTTAGGCGCGCTATGCTTGTTGAACTATTCAAAGTTCAAGATGAAACATGGCTAGACGGTTGGCAACCATCCACTGACAAAAAAAAAAAAGAAAGAAAAAAAAAAGAATGAACGAAAAAGTCAGAAAAATTATTAAAAAATTACAAAAAAAATTCACGTCAGCGATTTTTTTATATCAAAATTGGTTAAATGAATTACATTGACAAATTCTCAAAAAATTTAGAATAAAATTGATTAAATTAAAAAGTTTAGAACTAAATTGGCACTATCACAATAAGTTAAGGCCTTTCTTGGTAATTTCCCCTAATATTGTGTGTCAAACCTCTAATAGTGTCTCATTTGGCTTGAAGGGACGTCAAGCACTCTGAATAGATAAAACTCACCTTCACTTAGGTGATGCCATGTGCATATTGACAAGACATTTTTACCATTAAGTAGATACGAAAAGATGTAATAAGTAAACATCAACATGTTTATATATGCATTTTCATCAATAGTTGACTGGAAGATCATATTAGAAAAGAAGATTAGTTGGTTCAACTTATATGTGAGAAATTGAAGCACTTGGTAACAAAAAGCGACAGCAAAAAAAAAAAAAAATTATAAGAGATATGCAGGATAAGGAAAAACATCAATAACACTTTTGCATGATATCAGAACCATTTATTTCAGATTTTTTTATAAGATCAAGAACTATGCTCATGGAGGTCTATGTTCACTAACCACATTAATGTTCTAGTTTTTTCTCTAGGATACAATGGTGTAACCACTTTGGCATTGCCAGCACAGTCACAATATCCCAATTTTGGAAATGCCATGGAGGTTTCAAATGATAAAAGTGTCCATCTCGCTGCACATCAGCACATACCTATAGACCGTTGGAATATTCCGATTTCTCCAGAAGAAAATGGTATTGCTACGGTCGAATTGCTAGTACAGTCCCATGGTATTGATTTACAATATGCAAACGATTGATTCTTTGACCGTAGTACACCTCCTCTATCTGAAGGCTATCAAGTGGTGGAAGATGTACATCAACCATTTTAGATGATGGTTTGAAGAACTGGCTGGCTGGTGTGTTTTGCCAAAATCCACCGTATGACGAAGGTTTTGTTAGAGGTACAAAGCAAAGGTGTTAATGGCTAGCTCCTAGCTCAAGATAAAGGCGATGATGCAGTGGGGTTTCTTCATTAGGAAGAGAAGTGTCAGACTTGTGCAATTAGATGAACTACTGATTGTAGTTCAAGCTTGATTTGAATTTTCTTACTATCGACTAGGTAAGATGATTCTCTATTTATTGTATGATGAAATCGATGGTACATTTCCTTATATGAGGGCATATTAAGTACTTATCTGTGTTTGACCTCGTCATCATTGATAAAGTTACTTGTTTATGTATAGAACAACTTTGTTACCTTCTGAAGTGACTAATTTTTTTTATCAAAGAGTATCTGTCTACTTCAGATCTTTTAACATCTTTCTTCAGAAGTGCTGCGATTTTTCACATGTAAAGAATACAAGGCATACAATTCAAGGAGTGTACTTGGATTCTGCGCTCATGATGCATCGGAATTGCAACCCTGTCCATCGCCCTATGTATTAAGCCATGGCAGTTTGTTGCTTATCCACATGCAATAAAGCTACTTTTCGGAACACACACTGTTAAGACACGATACTAGTTACCTTGATAATCTCCATTCATTCGGACGGTTGCTGAGATGATAGCAGAAGTAAATTTTAAAAGGGTCCACAACAGCTATAAGTAGAAGGCTTAGCCAAAGGTGTCTGGTGCGATAGACACAAGTTGTCTTTCTCCGACGGTCCTATCAATAGTAAAGCTTCTCCCTTAGTCGTACTTGTTCCCCTGGTCTTCTCTTCTTATTTTCTCGGTCCTCGAAGCTTTTAACTGCAATTTCTTCAAAACGGGCTTGTGTAAAACGACTCCTGGAATTTCAAGTTTACATGGGATTTGCATTGGCAGTGAACCTGATAACAATCATTTATTTTGTTGGTAATGTTATGTTCCCATCTTATAATTAATGTTAAATGTCACTATTTCTGCACTTGCATTGGGAAGAATACATTGAACACGTAAATATTTGGAAGGGCTACAAATAAAGGAGGATTTAATTTTAGAGTAAATTCAACTGAGGTTCACATAACGGTATCATCACAACAGATAATAAACCAAAGAAAAGAAGTATCACAAATGCACATGTTACATTCATACGCACTTTCTCCTGGAGATTGGCAATAATTCCAAGAGAAACAATAATACAATCAAACAATTTTAGATTCTTTGATGTACATCATTGAATTAAAAGACCCCTCGATGCTCTTTATTAAGGATACCAAGTCCATTAACGATATTGTATACAAAATCTCATGATCTAAACTAGAAGTGTTAAAAGGGTGGGTCGGGTCGGGTCGGGTTTGGGTTGGGTTATTAATGGTCCGATCCAAATTAACCCATTAACCCATTTATGACCCATTTATGCTTAATGTAAATTTTTTGACCCATACCCGACCCGATCCATACCCGATCCATACCCAACCCATACCCGACCCAATCCATATTAATAAAATATTTTCATACTTACCCAAATTTAGGAAAACTTATTCTTATGTTTTTTTTAAAGATTATATTACTAAAATACTTCCAAGCAATACAAATCTAATCAATAATTTTTCAATTTTTTATACTTTTTCAAAAAAAATTATTTTTTCTTTTTTTTCTTTTTCTTTCTTTTCCTTTTTTTCTTCTGCATCCGGGCAGGTTCACTGGCCAATCTATTTTATGAATTGGAGGTATTAAACGTCTCGAAATCAATCAACTTCGACACAAATACAATTGACGACACGTTGATCACCAACTTCAATAGTGAAATTAAGCCCAAATGATTTGATATCGCCTCCAATTTCCCCTGTAGATAACAATCTATGATGCAATTTGCTTATGCTCACATTCATTCCGAGGAATGAAAGCATCGGTTAGAAAACTTTATTGCTGAATTAACTTGATACGGATTGTTCATCAAATCCATAACAAAATGTCAGTGCTTTCGCTTCTTGGGCCATCAAAGGCGATATTGTGACTGTACTACCATTAAATTGCTGGAGCTTCAACACATGATTTCGCTCATAGTCTCGGACTCCTTGCAGTATGACTCCTGAACATATGTTTCAACTGGTGCATCAAATCTAGGGCAAACTATCTAATGCAAATGTACATGACTTCCACAAAAAAATGTCTTCAGGAGCCTCTAAGATGTCACGCAGCGCTTTCCTCAACCGTTATCGACTCGATCTGTCAAATCATATCCTATAGCCAGTCATTCTTTTACAAAAAGAAAAAGAGAACCAGGGGTTTAACCACATGCTTCTATTTGCAGGGCATAGGACTGATCTTGAACTGGTAAAGTTTCGAGGGCATAACAAATTCGTAAACTTGATTAGAGAGACGATTCATTGCAAGTTCCCCCTAGATGTAATGCCATGCTTCATTATGAAGTAGAGCAGAAGACAGAAGCACATGTTCACACTGTCACAGCCACGATACAGATGTTGGTCATCGATCATTTCAATGGTTGAAGCAAACTGCAAAAGCAAAGAGAGCAATGAAATCTTAGTCACATAGAGAGAGAGAGAGAGAGAGAGAGAGAGAGAGAGAGAGAGAGAGAGAGTCTACAAGGCTTACTTCATCATCTTCATCGAAATACACTCCATCAACAGCACTATTTTGCTGGAACTCCCACCCAAAAGTATTCTCAAGTAGTTCCTTGAATTTCCTTGTCTACAAAGCCAAACAACCCCACTCTAAGTAATTCCTTCATATCCATTTAAATAAGGATAAGTGACTAGAAAATATGCAAATTGAGATCTAAAGCTGCTAGATAGGATGCACAGAACTCAACAAGTTTCTTAAGGATCCTGATTAACCTGAAAATTTATCACCAAGTGATCTCCACAACAATAATATCATTTCATTGCATTTTAAAAGAAACTGCAATTCTTGTCTATCGTCATTAGAAGTGCAATGGCAAACGGCAGATAACGCCAAGGCTCAGAAAACCAACCCAAGATAGAAGTTCTCCATCAACAACTGGGGCAACTAGCACCAATGAAAAGAAATCCTGAAATTGGGAAACAAAATAAGCTGTCACAAAACATAATAAAGACACAGGTGCACAAACTTCCCACTCAAGAAAATGAACAAAAGTTCAGATCATTAAAATAACAAATGGTTGTCCAACACCAAAACTCATGGAAGCCAAGTCAGAAGCGAGAAAGACTGCTCAATATCTCTAAGCATTGCTCGCTAAGGCTACCTCGAGATTATCTCAATAAAATTGGGCAAAACGTAGGCAGCATCATTTTGTCCTCCTACCCAACAAACCCATCTTCTATTTCTACGATACCGACCATGAAACACAATGTCCATAAAACATAAGCACAAAGATTAGCTAATCAGCAATGCTCTTAAACCGTGCTCTGTTCGAAAATCCAGATTCCCGCAAAACCCAAATATCATTTCAGTTAAACGCTCCCTAGTCATAAACCCACGAGGCAGACCGCGATCAAGAACATCTATATACCCGTACACCCTCTTCAACGACGACAGCTCAACATGGAACGGGATTGACAATAACAAACTATAAATGAAATCCACGAATGCGTGTTCAGACGGATTACCTGAACCAAGCGGCTCCATCCTCCGATGATGGTTCCGCGACCCGTTCGCGGCAAGCAGATGAGTGCTGCTTTTAGGGTTTTAGTCCAGTTGATTCGCGAGATTGATTGTGGCGACAAGGCGTCGATGGGCGGCGGCGCATGGCGACGAGGCGACGATGGGCGGCGGCGAGCGGCAACGAGCAATGGAGGTGGTGCATTGGCGGTGAATCAAAAGCGAAAAGGAATCATGGGTTAATGACTTACTGGTTCATCTTCCATGGGTTGGGGAATGGACCTTAAATGGGTACAAAATAGACCCATTTAAGACCCATGTAATTTAGTCCTATTTTTAAAACCCACTAACGAGTGCCTTGAGAAATAAGCTCGACCCATTAACGACCCATTTAAGTAAATATGGATCTATAAATGGGTTTGTGGACACATTTAACACCTCTAATCTAAACCTACCATCTATTTGAGGACTCTAAATATTTGAGATTGGAATATAGCCTATGTTCTTTATTGTCACCTTGAAACCATATATTTGGCTAGTGAAATGTAGACTTCGTTAGTCAAGTACACTGCCCGAACCATTCAACCCAAAGTATAGATAATTCAAACCAAACTTTTGGTTCTCTTACACATGAAAATAATGAATATGTATAGATGAAGCATAAGCTTGGCACTATCGAGCACGTCTCAGAGCTTACAGCAATGCCATGAAGACAGTTACCACTGAATAGAAGCCATGGCTTAGCATCTTTTGGTCAATTCTATCTAACTCAATATATAAATGGTTACCTTTTACTCCATCTTTCTCTTTGACAAATGCCTGCCTAGCAGAAAAGGCACATGGCAGGTATAGATTAAGACTCTCCAAGAAGGGTGGAGTCGAAGAGCTTCAGTCAGAAAGCCCACATGCATTGCTTCTCACACTGCGTGTATGGCTTCAAGTATTAGAGGTCCACCGACAGGAGCAACACTAGCATAACCACCACAAATTCTTGAACAGACAGCCATTCTGAATCAGAGATTTCTTCTTCATCCTCGCCCAGTATGTAGACCAGGGCCTACATTCTCGTGGCTAAAACACAAGCCACACCTGTACTTGCCGTCACCAAAAGAAACATCGACTTGATTTCTGTCCAGTGTTTCTTGAATATATGGTCATAACTAACGTGATGTTTAGATACATTTGTCGGGTAAAAGTATATATGCAACACTTGCATTATGCTAAAACACAGGCGGGAAGCAAACCTCATGTGCCTAAATAGGCTATGGCATGCATGTAAACCATGAATGCTCAGCAGTATCTTGCTATCATGATAGAATCGATCATCATGAACTTGTAATTAGTGGTTCTCTGTCGGTAACTCAGACTGCTATGCACCTACCATAAGAGAATGATTATTCTTTCTGTATTTGTCTGGCGACTATAAATTCATCCTTTTCACACTTTGTCCTCTCAATTGATTTGAAATTTAGGGGAAAACCTAATATTTCAGTATTTTACTTCTTCAACCGAAAAAAATATTTTCTTTGGAGCATACTTTTGCACTTCTTCAATCTGTAGGAACAAACACGAAGCGGTCCATTAAAGGCGCACAATGTACCTACGCCAGTCACATTTACACTCTAAGAGTAGGTTGTAAGTGGAAATGTAGTAAGGAGCATGGATAGGACTAATTCAATTCCAACACCCAGCCAACAAGATAAATTTGTTACTGACACTGGCAAGTTTATCAAACATTGATACACAAAGGGACATGGTAAGAAGCTCAAAGAAAAAAAATCTTTAGCACTATACAATTGATGGCATCACAATGAATTGATCCTTAGCGTGATTGTATGACTGTCAAAATGTTCCTACCACTAACTAACGAGGGAGGAACTACAACATGAGGAATGCTGCGAAGCTTTTCATTCTCCATCTCTAGGTGTAAGATAGAGTCCTAGATATGTAGTCTCACTGGGTTAGTGTTTCAAAAGTGAGAATACTATAACCAAGTAAATGTCCACACAAAATTTTACCCATTAGGGCCATCAAATGAACATTTATTGACCTATATACAAGTACAAGACTCCAACTGTCAAGATATGTTGGAACTTTTGCCGTAACGGTAAGGCATAAAGTAAAACATCCTTTGAAATCGTAAGCATGTAATGGCATGCATATGCATTGTGCACACAGGAGGAAAAACAAAGCCGCTGCTACTCGTGCTGATGAGGAGAGCAAATAAATAATAACAATAAAAGAACAAACGTTTTTAAAACCAGACCAGTGGTTCAATCAGTCGAACTGGTAAAACTATTGCATGTGATGTCATCTGATAGGACACTCACATATATTAGATTACACATGTTTAGAACAAAAGAAGCCCAGTGAGTCAGCAAGCGCACAAAGAAACCCATTGAGTCGGCAGACACCATAGCATTTTAGTAGATTACAACACGCTCAATGTCATCTTAATAGCATCCTGTTCAATTATTTGATAGATTAGGCCAATACGGTCAATAATGAAATTATCCACCACAAATTGAAGGAAGAAGACACCGGAGCAAATGGTTGGAACACTTGTTAATTACAAGAAGTTGGAGTTCCAAACTCAAAGCCAACTCCAACACTACTCCTTCAATTTTTTTAAGGTCCAGAACTGGTCCAGACTTTTTGTTAGGTTTGTTGGGTAACAGTTGACAAGGACACCTAGTTATTGGTTAAACAGGGTTAATACCACCAGTTCTTGAGCAATACTATTTATGCTGGGAAATTTAACTGGACAGGCTTGGTTCCCCATCCAACCAGAAGCACTTCCTAAAATTTTGAAAAGAACAGGAGTCAACAAAAAAGTAGAATATGCTAGGTTTTTCCTTTTGCCATCAATGTCTTAAATTGTGAATTGACATGATCAGAATAGAACTCAAGTTACCATGAGTAAGAAATCAATATGCAAGCTCCGAATCCATGAGTTACCTTCAATTGGTACAACTCTCAGTTATTTGTACAAGTGGTTCCTGCAATATACACAAATGGAAGGCCACTGCCTACAAGATCATCATTCTGGCATCTCCCAAGCCTTCACAAAAATCATTCATCTTATATAGCAACATAGCACTTTGATATTCCTTTTTACAACAGAATGTATTAGCCACATTTGCAAATTTGGGCTTTAAAATATGATATACCAAGCTTTTACCTCAAATAGAGCCAAATCCACAAAACAGTAACCAGAAGGGATGCACAACAAGATCTTTCCAAAGGTCTTCCTTGCTTCACATTCATTCGTCAGTCCCCTCACTACTGCTATACAATTTGTTACATCTACAAAAGAATCGTCGAGTATTTGGAAGGAAATAAAATCTGAAGCAAATTCAAAGTCATCCTGCAGAGCCAGACAGAGAATGATTAGCATGAAAAAGCATTTGTATTGTGCACATATGGATCTCTGGATAATATATGTAGTTTCAGATTAAAGGTATATATGTCATTCTAAGCACCCCTTATCATTCTTATCCAAAAATAGTTCAACTTCATGTCTAAAATTTAGTAATTTAGTGTCACTAAAGATATGATACCACGCATGATGAGAGACAGGCAAGATATTACAATGGTTGCAAACAGAAGATATCTAGAAAGGTAGAGAAATCACAAGAAAGATTGTAACAGGCATACTGGCTTCACGACATATGAGAGCACACCTTATGAATTGCTCAACATTTACAAGCAGCATTCTAGCATTTTCTGTGACATCCAGATTTTTCGACCCTGTCTTCTACTGAATAAATCGAGCATTTCATTGACGCGTCTATAGGGTTATTCTCAGGGCCGATCACTTTCGAGATAACTAGACTATCTGGGGAAACCATTAAGGAATTTTAAGGAAATAGACTTGAGAATTCGATCAGGAATCGGCTTCTCGACTGTGCTCATCTTTAGAGGCCATTGCGGCATAGTTAAAAATCGATTTAAGACCAGAAATAGGTCTGGTCGATTGAGATGTGTGGCCGATCATGGGTGACTCCAGTAAATTGGAAAATTCTCATTGACCAACACTAATATGATTTTACTGTCGTTTTGGTACCTTGTGTCCGTATTTGAGTCCTCGAGATTTTCACGACAATCGTGAGTCGCCATTGAGTTGAGTGGGTTCATAGTGGCTCGAAGAAAATCGATCACGGGTCATTTGCCTTAAAAAGTTCTGAAAACTACCCAATAGCCTAGGTCACGCTAAAAACGCGCCAAGTTGAATTAACTGAGAATTCAAGTCCGATTTTAGAAATTGAAGTCTTTGTCATGTCACAATAAATTTAGGAGCATCAACTCAATCTCAAAAGATTTTCGGAAGTTCTGAGATTTTTACGGAAAATGGGTTCGGACGTTGCAGAAAATCAACGGAAATTCAGATTGGCTAAATTAATGAAAAATTGGACTTTCAGGCCGAGCCTTTGCGTGTCGGGGATTTATAGAAAATCATTTGAGAATTTTCTACATCGAAATCGGACCTCAAATTTGCGGATTTGAGTGAGGAATTGAAGCTATGTGAGTAAATTCGGAATTTAGAAAATAGGTATATTTTGGGGCACAAAAAATGGAATTATTTGTGAGGAGAAGACAAGAAGATATTTGGGAGACCAAAGTGGATAAACATGAAGCCTATGGGGGACAAAGCATTTAACTCTTGGGATTTACTTTATTGACTTTAGTTTCTTCTTCCTAAACCTTCGGTCGCATGCCTCACCACCGCCCCTCTCGATTTACATCTTCGTGTCTCTCTCTCTCTCTCTCACCCCTCTCTTTACTTCAACTTCACTGAAACTGCAACATCAAAACCCCAAAGAATCAACCCTCCATTTTCCCTTTGGCTGCCACGCATCCATCCCCTTGTGGTGACATCCCAAGCGAAGCCAGCAAAGTCCACGTCTTCCCTCCACCGAAACCAAATCATCCAGCGCCCCTCCTTTCTGTGTCTTCACGCCAGCTCGTGTCTCCTTCATGCGCAGCTCCATCAACCGAAGAAGGCCGTCTCCACGCGTCCACGACTGCTCCCTCCGTCTCCGCCAACTTCGTTCGCGCGATCCACCGAGTGCCCTCACGCTACCAACACACCGGTCAAGACAGCTCACGGCAGAAGCTGCTCCAACGTCAAAGCTAGCCTTCACGTGTCCTCAGCTGGAGCTCCTTCGGTCAACACTTCTCTCCGTGAAGCCTTGCTGACCAAAGAGCTTGCAGCGACGTCCACGTAGTCTTCAGCCGCGCCCATCGTCGCTCGTGGATCAGCTCGCCAGCAAGCCGCGACAAAACACGGAACAAGCCATGAATTCACGAGTCTTTGGCTTAGCAGTCTTCGGCCCAAATCTGCAGACCAGCGAAGCCAGAAGCCTCGGCCCATTTTGCAGTCTTCAAGCCCAATTGAAATTTCACCAGCAGCATGCCCATCCAGTTCAGCCGATATTCAATTGAATTGAAGCCCAATTTTCCAGCACTTGAAGCCCATCTTCAGCAAGCCCAATTCAACTTGGGTCCAACCCAAAAGCAAGAACAAATCTCATTTGGGCTGAGATTTGTTGGGCCAAGGTCGAGGCCCAATCCAAGCCCGCCGGTGTCGTCAAAAGTCCGATCTCGACCACCGTCGCATCGCCGTCGCGGTGATCCGGTCTTTGCTCTTATCAAGTGAGTTTTGCTCACTAATCCCTTATTAGTCAGTGAATTATGCTTAGGGGTTGATTAGATTAATTAAGTGCAATTAAGTGGATAGATTAGATTAGAGTAATTAAATTAGAGACTTATCGATGCATGTTAGGCAATTGGATAGTGTAGATAGTGTTGGAGAAATCTTTCAAGAATATTTTGAAGCTGACAAAACATTTCTATCAGTTTAGTCTGGATATCGATAGTTTAAAGTCTCAAGACTTTGTAGTCTCAAGACTGAAGACTGAAGACTGAAGACTCAAGACTCAAGACTATTCTCACTGACAGTCTTTCTAATCCAGTGGAGAAGGATATCCGAAGCCGAAGTATATGGTTGGGGATTCGATCCAATCCTCTGGAAAAGATCCCTTGGTTGGATAATCATTTCGGATTCTTTGATTCTTATCTAAGAACAATTGAAGATCCGATGGTCGACGAAACATTCTTGGAATGTTCTATTCTTGGAAACCAAAATCCTGATTGTATGGGCGAACAGAATTGATGGGCTATCATCAGATTCCTTAAATAGCTCGGATGATTTTCTTGATTGATTCCGTCCAACGGGTAGATTGGAGGAATTCTTTTGGTAAGTGCCAACGGCTATGATGGCATAAATGAGTATAAAAGGAAGACGTTCTAGTTGTTTTATGAGTGTGATTGATAGAAAAATTCCAGAGTCTGAAGAACATTGATTGTTAGTCGATACAGTTCGAGCGAAATTGTACACAGAGAGTGTTCATACTTGGTGACACCTTGAGCGAGTGTAGTAGATCATCTACACCTAGAAATCAAGGAAGATCAACACTGTAACATCTCTTTGTTCATAATGGAATCCAGCCAATCGGCTGTCAATGCAGAAGAGTGGACGTAGGCTTGAATCAAGCCGAACCACTATAAACCTTGTGTTTAATTCTCTCTTTCCTTTACTCAGTCTTACGATTGATTTTTTATTCCTTTATCTGTCTAAGTATTGTGCAATCTTCAAGAAAATTTTTATAAACCTATTCACCCCCCTCTAGGTACTCGTACTAGCATTATCAATTGGTATTAGAGCTTGTGTTCTTACTTTATTTGAAGTGTTTTACTTCAGAGTAAAAGATCCATGGCTAGTATGCTAGCACCAGGGCTGGTGGAAGGGCAAAGCAATACCAGACCACCCTACTTTGATGGAAAGAATTACAACATCTGGAAAAACAAGATGAAAGCTTTTCTACGATCAAAGGATCCTCTGGAATGAGATGTGGTGGAAAGAGGAATTACTCCTATTGCTGCATCAGCATCTGAAAGAGGGAAAGAAACTGCTGATACCAGCGGAATGTCTCAAGAAGAGATAAACAAGAGACAAGCACTCGATGCAAAAGCAATTTACTCTTTATATTGTGCTTTATCACCAATTGAATATAACAGAATATCTTCTTGTGATACAGCAAAAGAAGTCTGGGACAGATTACATATCACTTATGAAGGGACAGACCGAGTGAAGGAGACCAGAATTAACATTCTCCTTGGTCAATATGAATCCTTCAAAATGAAACCAGGAGAATCTATAACTGACATGTTTAGCCGTTTTACAGATATTGTCAATGGCCTTGAGAATCAAGGACAGAAAATTTCTGATCCTATGAAGGTGAACAAGCTACTGCGTGGACTCTCCAAGGATTGGAATCATATAAAGACTTCAATAAGAGAGACGCAAAGAATTATGCCATTATTTGTAGACGAGCTGATTGGAACTCTTCAGTCTTACGAAGTGGAACGAATTAATGAAGACGAAGGTCCAAGAGGTAAGAAATCCATTGCATTAAAATCTAATGATGATTCTGATGATACAGACTCTGAAGAAGATCTAGACGATGAGGAGCTTGCTCTAATGATTAGAAAGTTCAGAAAGCTGAATAAAAGAGGAAGAAGGTTCAACTCAAGGAAACAAAGTCTTCAGAAACAGCAAACCAAGTTTGTTGATAATGAGGAACCAAACAAAGATGTAGTTTGCTTCGAATGTAAGAAAAAGGGACACATCAGACCAAATTGTCCTCTCCTGATGAAGAAGAGAGGAAAAGCTGAAAAGTCTCGAAAAGCTCTCAAAGCCGAAACTTGGAGCGATACAGAGTGTGAAGAAAGTGATGAGGAATATGCCAACCTGTGTCTGATGGCACAATCGGATTCAGATTCTGGATCAGACTCAGACAGTGAATTTGAGGTAAGTGATTATAAAATCCCTGTCAAAGTCTCTAAATACATTGATGAACTATGTTTTAGTCTTAAGACTTCTCTAAAAAGGATTTCCGAACTTAAAAAGGAAAACTTAGTTTTAAAACAAAAGGAAAATATTTTAGAAGAAAAAGTGAAAAGTTTAGACTTGAATATTTCTACTCTTAAGGAGAATGAAGATAAACTTTCAAAAGAAAATGCTTTCTTAAAAACTGACTTATCAAATATTTCAAAGAAATTTTCAATAGGATCTGAAAAACTTGAAAAAGTTCTTTCAGTCCAAAGACCTTATTTTAACAAGTCTGGTTTAGGTATGACAGAAGAAACAATTCCTTTGATTGATTTTCCAAAAGTAAAAGAAAGAATTAAAAAAAGACCGTCAAAAGAGGCTTACAAAAATCATTTCAAGAAAGTCTTTGTAAAGTCTGTAGGTCGAAATGCTCTAAGGTGTTCAAAGTGTAATAGTCAGGATCATTTTGAAAAAGAGTGTCCTATGGTTTGGAAGCCTGTTAAGAAAGTATGGCCTAGTAATGCTTATTCTACTAACGACAAAGGACCCAAGAAAATTTGGGTACCAAAGAAAGCTTGAGACTCTCTTTTGAATGCAGGTCCCTGTCAAAAAGAAAGTTAAGTGGTATCTTGACAGCGGATGTTCAAGACACATGACAGGAGACTCAAATTGCTTCATAAAGCTTGTTCAAGTGAATGGTGGAAAAGTCTCATTTGGAGGAAACAGTAAAGGAAGCATTGTGGGATTTGGAACTGTGAAAATTGGAAATCTCACAATAAGCAATGTCTCTCTAGTGGAAGGACTTAACTACAATCTTCTAAGCATTAGCCAATTGTGTGATACTGGTTTCAAGATCTCCTTTCAAGAAGGCATATGTTCTGGAATTAGTAAAGATTCAACTTAGTCTTTTATGGGTCGAAGGCATGGAAATATCTACCTTCTCGATGTAAAACCAAATGAAGCACAATGCTTAATCTCAATTCAAGATGAAGCAGTCTTATGGCATAGAAAGCTTGGCCATGTCAACATGAAGCAATTAGCCAAAATCTCATCAAAGAAGCTTGTTCGAGGTCTACCTAAATTGCCATACCAAAAGTCTGATTCATGCACTCCATGCATTCTGGGAAAGCAGGTAAGAAATTCATTTAAGCAAATAAATCATGTCTCTACTAATCATGTACTATAGTTGCTTCATATGGATCTCTTCGGACCAACCAGAACCCAAAGCATTGGAGGTAAGAAATATTGCCTAGTAATTGTGGATGATTACTCCCGCTTTACTTGGGTGTATTTCCTTGCAAGTAAGTCAGAAACCTTTTCGTATTTTGAAAAATTTGCCAAAAAGGTTCAAAATGAAAAAGGATGTGCAATCTCAAGCATAAGAACAGATCATGGAAATGAATTTGAAAATCAAGAGTTTACGAAATTTTGTGATAAATCTGGTTTTAATCATATGTTTTCCTCTCCATATACTCCAGAGCAAAATGGAGTTGTGGAAAGAAAGAATAGATCTCTTCAAGAAATGGCTAGAACACTTTTAATTGAAAGCAAAATTTCTTCACGATTTTGGGCTGAAGCTGTTTCAACAGCATGCTATATTATAAATAGAGTCTTTTTAAGACCTATTTTAGAGAAAACCCCCTATGAATTGTTCAAAGGTAAAAAGCCTATTGTTTCATACTTTCATGTGTTTGGTTGCAAATGCTTTACTTTGAAAAATGCAAATGATCGAGTTGGTAAGTTTGAAGAAAGATCAGATGAAGGCATCTTCCTTGGATATTCTACATCAAGCAAAGCCTACAGAGTCTATAACAAGAAAAGCCAGTCGGTGGAGGAATCAACGAATGTTAAATTCCAAGACTCAATGCAAGATGAATCCAGCCAGACTCAGTATGAAGATTTTGAACCTACTTCAGACCTTCCAACGCTTACAACTCAAGAAGCATCTCAGTCTCTGGAAGTTCAACATCAAGAAGCACATGAAGATTCAAACAAAGAAAGAGATCATCAACCAGGCAGATCAACCAATGACTGGAAGCATAAATCCAGTCATCACAAAGATCTCATTATTGGCGAAATCAATGAAGGAATTCGCACCAGATCAAAAAGGCGTGAAGAATCTAGTGCTGTGGCTCTCATTTCTGAAATTGAACCAAAAAGCATAGAAGAAGCTTTATCTGATGAAAGCTGGATCGAAGCTATGCAAGAAGAACTCAGACAATTCAACATCAATGATGTCTGGGAATTGACATCTAAACCAAAAGGTAAAATTGTTATTGGAACCAAATGGGTATTCAGGAACAAGATGAATGAAGAAGGAAAAGTCGTACGAAACAAAGCAAGACTCGTGGCCAAAGGATATACGCAAGAAGAAGGAATAGACTATGATGAGACTTACGCTCCAGTAGCAAGGTTAGAAGCTATTCGTCTATTACTTGCGTTTGATTGTTATAAAAATTTCAGGTTATTCCAAATGGACATCAAAAGTGCATTTCTAAATGGATTCATCCATGAGGAAGTCTATGTGAAACAACCACCTGGGTTTGAAGATCCAAAGAAGCCAGACTCAGTCTTCAGACTGAAAAAGGCCTTGTATGGTTTAAAGCAAGCACCTTGAGCTTGGTACGATAGACTAATCTATGCAGGATGAGTTTGAAATGAGTATGATGGGAGAGTTAACATTCTTTCTTGGACTCTAAGTGAAACAAATGAAGGAAGGAACTTTCATCCATCAAGAAAAATATGCGAATGATCTTGTCAAAAAGTTTGGATTGGAAAAGTGTAAAAAGACCGACATACCAATGTCATGTTCTCAGAAGATAGACAAGGATGAAGAAGGGAAGAAAGTAGATCAAAAGTTGTACAGGAGCATGATCGGTTCACTTCTTTATCTTACTGCTTCTAGACCTGATATTTTGTTGAGTGTTTGCATCTGTGCTAGGTTTCAATCAGATCCTAGAGAATCCCATCTCAGTGCTGTAAAACATGTTATCAAATACGTTGCCTCATCTTCAAGCATCGGTCTCTGGTATCCCAAGAAGGGAGACTTTAATCTTCTAGGATACTCAGATGCAGACCTGGCCGGTTGCAGAGTTGATAGAAAAAGCACTTTTGGAACTTGTCAACTGCTTGGAAACAAGACAGTGTCTTGGTTTTCGAGGAAGCAAAGCACTGTTGCTCTCTCAACGACAGAAGCAGAGTATGTAGCCCTTGGAAGCTGCTGTTCGCAAATTCTATAGATAAAACAACGAGGTGAGGACACTTGGAGTGCCATAACTTGGCACGCCGGGACACTTAAGTGCCATAACTTTAAAATGGTACACTTAAGTGCCATCATCGGAGTAAAATGGGACACTTAAGTGCCACTCCGGCGAAAATCCGGCCAAATGGCTGACGTGGCAATTTTCCGGCGAGTTTAGTCCAAAACGGCGTCGTTTTGCACGCTGACGTGGCAGAGAAAACGCAAAAACGACGCCGTTTTGTGCCTACGTGTAAATAATAATATAAAAATTAATTAAATTATAAAGTATTCAAAAAATTTAAAAAATTAAGAAAAATTTAAAAATTTTAAAAAATTAAGAAAATGAAAAATTAAAAAAAAAAAAGGGTGGGGGAGGTCGAACGGGCGGCTGAGGGCTGAGCCCTCGCTGCCGCCGCCTCCCCGCCGTCGCCGCCTCCCCGCCGTCGCCGGGAAGGGCTGGCGACGGAGGGGGGAGGGTCGGCCGGGGTCGCCGGTCCCCGGCTGACCGACGGCGAGGGCTCGCGGCGAGGGCCGTGACCCTTGCCCTAGATCTGGGCGAGGGCTCGCGGGCCCTCGCTGACCCTCCCCACTCCGTCGCCGGCCCTTCCCGGCGGCGGCGGGGAGGTGGCGAGGGCCCGCGAGCCCTCGCCGGATCTGGGCGAGGGCCGTGACCCTCGCCCTAGATCTGGGCGCGGGCCACGACCCTTGCCCAGATCCGGCGAGGGGTCGCGGGCCCTAGCCGCCTCCCCGCCGTCGGTCGGCCGGGGGCCGGCGACCCCGACCGACCCTCCCCCCTCCGTCGCCGGCCCTTCCCGGCGACGGCGGGGAGGCGGCGACGGCGGGGAGGCGGCGGCGGCGAGGGCTCAGCCCTCAGCCGCCCGTTCGACCTCCCCCCACTTTTTTTTTTTAAATTCTTAAATTTTAAATTTTTTTAAATTTTCTTATTTTTTTTAAATTTTTAAAATTTTTTAAAATTAAAATTTTTAAAATTTTCTTTTTTTAAAAATTTTTTGTTAATTTTTATGCTGATTTGGAGCTCCGGCGAGCCACGTAGGCAAAAAATAATAATAAAATATTGCCACGTAGGATTTCCGGCAAGGGTCGCCGGAGGTGGCACTTAAGTGTCCCACTCGAAAAAAAAAGTGGCACTTAAGTGTACCGTTTGGAAGTTATGGCACTTAAGTGTCCCGGCGTGCCAAGTTATGGCACTTGTGCTGTTCTTCTGCCCAACAGCTACAAGACTTTGGGATTGAAGATTCATGCACAGAAATTAGATGTGACAACACCAGTGCGATCAATCTCACCAAAAATCCAATCCTTCATTCAAAAGCAAAGCATATTGAAATTCGACATCACTTCATTAGAGATCATATTCAAAATGGAGAAATCTCGATTCAATTTGTTGATTCAAAGAGTCAATTAGCGGATATATTCACAAAGCCCTTAGAGAAAAATCAATTCGACTTTATCCGTTCAAGACTCAACATTTTGAAGTCTGAAGAAGTTAAAGTCTAGAGACTCACCAACTCTAAGACTCTAATCTTTCAGACTTTAAATCCTCAGACTCAGACATTCGTGGCTATAGACTGTAAGTTGTATTTCATCTAAGAGGTACGAATTTTCATTTAATTATTTTAACTCGAAAATGTACGATCTTTTATTCAGTTATTCTATAATCCGCATGAGATTTGAAGACTTATTTTAAAAGAATAATTTTGGCAGTTATTGATTTTGAAAAGAAGTGATCGTTCACTTTCCTTGCACCGATTGAACTTCCCTTTTCAAAACTGGGTTATATATATACAGTTTTTCTTTTCCCAATCTTCAAAACCCTAAAAGGTACTCTCCTCCCGATATTGTCTCTACTGCTTGTTCGTCGAGAAAGTGGTCATTTTACTTAGGAAAGCAAGTGAAGGAATCTTCCAATCGACAAAGAAAGATGTCTTCTTCGAGGAAATCATCAAGAATCGCAAGCAGGGGACCACAAAGAATGGAGAAGGGACCGACTCACTTCGATCTCACTGAGGAAGAAGACTTAACAAGTCAGCGACAAAGTCCGATTCGCTCTCATCCACGTCATTCAACGCCTCCTGCCCCACAAGGTGCAAGTCATAATCTGGAAGAAGAGATAATCGAGGATGCCGACCCAGTAAGAGTCCAAAAGCCCTCCTTTATCTATAAACTTTATCGTGCGTTGAAAAGCACAGGTACTCCATTGAACTATATAGATGACTTCCTTAAGGACAAAAATTATGGGAATGAGTATCTTTTTCTGAAGAAAATGGAGGAATTGGGAATTGCCCCGAATGGAAAAGCAGAGGACGCACTTGCGAACATTCCAAGTGATCCTCGTATGCCAGGACAAAATTTAATTGAAGGGAACGATGTTGACAGAATGTTCCTTGAATTTCAACCGAAAATGGGAGTGGCAGCAAAGGTGAAAGGAAATCGGATGGATTTGTTCAAATCCAAAGATCAAGAAAAAGTGTATCTCAGGCTGTTGAAAAGAGGGGTGATAAACCCTAGAAGTGTCGATTTTGACTTCTTGGACGCCATCAACATAAACTTAAGAGAAAAGTTGAATTTGTTTCAACTTGAGAATTTTTGCTCTGACTCTACGGACGGGTATGCTCATCTGACCGCTTATTTCTATTCAAATCTTAGCTTTCTGGATGCGAATAGAATATCATTCAGTGTACGAGACCAAGTCTACGTGGTAGATGTGAATATGTTGGCTGACATTGTTGGAGTTGAACGAGGACGCTATCTACCAATGAAAGTCTCACCTGCTCGCACTACTCTGGAACTGGTCAAAGATAGGGACGCAGAGAAGAAAGTTACCTATTCCAGGATGAATGCCATCAACATTGTGCTTCATAAGATTGTGATCAACTGTCTTAGACCGAAGTCTACATCAAAGACTTCCGTGTCTCTTTCTGAAGCAAAGTTGATGTACGCGATCAACACAGGAAGGAAGTTCTCTCTCTTGCACACTATTCTCTTCCATATGTACAGAGCAATGTCAAAAGACAAAGGACAATTGCCTTATCCTGGTCTGGTGACCAAGATCTTCAGACACATGAATATTGAACCACCTCAAACTCTGTGTGTTCAACCATGTGATAAGATGGTGGTAGGATTGAAGATGTTAACAAAGATGCGTCTGCAAGAACTTTCCAAGGCAATGGAGAAATTCAGAGTGAAATCTCCAATTCAGTCTGCTTCAAAGAGAAAAGGAAAGGAGGCCATTGGAGCCTCATTGAAAAAGAAGAAAAGATCTCTCATTCTGGAGGATGAAGATGAAGAGGATGAAGATCCTACTATCCATGCACTGATAAGAACCAGACGTTCTGTGTCTCAACTGACAGAACTTCAGAAGAATCAGAGAGAAGAAGAAGAGCAAACCAAGAGCAGAGAAGAAGAAGAGCAGAGAGAGACGGAGAAAGAAGCTGAAGAAGAGAAAGAAAAGTCTGCTGAATCTGGAGAGAAGGGAAATCTAGAGCATGATCATCACTCTTCCCCTTTGAATGTCCTAGAGACAGGGGGAGTTGGCGAGCAAGAAAGGTCTACACCTCATGCTGCGGATAGTGAAGGTCCAAGACAATCTCCAGTAGACCCAGAAGAATTTCAGGCTTCTCAATTGCCTGAAGAAGGTGATACGTCGACACCAAATCTGTAAGACTATACAGAAGCGCCATCATATTCTCTTACTCCATCTGAAAAAGCTCATGCCAGTACGCAAACAGATAATTCTACAGATTTTCATCGCATCATGGATATTCTTCTGGAAATGCGTGGACAGATATATGCTCTGGACTGTAAAATTCAAGCCATGAAGAATGCTGGACAAGCATCTTCAGTCAGCCTGGAGGACAAGATGAAAGACCTCGCTCTACAAATCCAAGCCAATGCCAAAGGAGAGGAGGTAGCTCATCTAAGAGAGGACTTGAAGAGGCTAGAAGGCGTAGTCCAGTCAATGGGAGATTTCCAGATTGTGCGCATTCCCAAGCAGACATGACTCCTTTCTCACCCTCTTTTTAATGATGACAAAAAGGGGGAGAACCAATTTGAACAAACATTATTTTAAAACTTTGACTTTTGTGGTTATGTTTATTTTTGAGTATGACTTGAGAACTTGAACTTGGGTGTGAGACTGAATGGGCTGTGGATTTTGATGCTTGACTGGTTGCATTTATATCAAGTATTGTAATATGGTATTACTCATGAAAGACTAACCAATTTGCTGTGGATTCAGAGTCTGGTTGTTTATTAATCTTTATGAGTTAGCCATATTGCTTGAGAAATGTTTTTGCAGGTCAAAGTTGTTCAAATTTACAAGAAAGTTTTGTCACCATCAAAAAGGGGGAAATTGTTGGAGAAATCTTTCCAGAATATTTTGAAGCTGACAAAACATTTCTATCAGTCTAGTCTGGATATCGATAGTTTAAAGTCTCAAGACTGAAGATTCAAGACTCAAGACTCAAGACTCAAGACTCAAGACTATTCTCAGTGACAGTCTTTCTAATCCAGTGGAGAAGGATATCCGAAGCCGAAGTATATGGTTGGGGATTCGATCCAATCCTCTGGAAAATATCCCTTGGTTGGATAATCATTTCGGATTCTTTGATTCTTATCTAAGAACAATTGAAGATCCGATGGTCGACGAAACATTCTTGGAATGTTCTATTCTTGGAAACCAAAATCCTGATTGTATGGGTGAACAGGATTGATGGGCTATCATCAGATTCCTTAAATAGCTCGGATGATCTTCTTGATTGATTCCGTCCAACGGGTAGATTGGAGGAATTCCATTGGTAAGTGCCAACGGCTATGATGGCATAAAGGAGTATAAAAGGAAGACGTTCTAGTTGTTTTATGAGTGTGATTGATAGAAAAATTCCAGAGTCTGAATAACCTTGATTGTTAGTCGATACAGTTCGAGCGAAATTGTACACAGAGAGTGTTCATATTGGTGACACCTTGAGCGAGTGTAGTAGATCATCTACACCTAGAAATCAAGGAAGATCAACACTGTAACATCTCTTTGTTCATAGTGGAATCCAGCCAATCGGCTGTCAGTGCAGAAGAGTGGACGTAGGCTTGAATAAAGCCGAACCACTATAAGCCTCGTGTTTAATTCTCTCTTTCCTTTACTCAGTCTTACGATTGATTATTTATTCCTTTATCTGTCTAAGTATTGTGCAATCTTCAAGAAATTTTTTATAAACCTATTCACCCCCCTCTAAGTACTCGTACTAGCATTATCAGATAGCAAGAAAATAGGTCCTGGTATTTATTGAGCAAGTCTCGGTAATTTTCCGGGTTCATATTGGCTTCCAATTAGGCTATAACGGGCCTAAGTTGGATTTATTGCATTTATTTAATATTTTTCGTAATTATTTAATTATTTATTTATTTTCCGAAAATTAGGCTGGAATAACCGACGACCGAAATTTTGTGCCGATTCCAATGGGGCTTTCTATTTGTTTATTCGAGTATTAGATTGTGAAATTGAGTGAAATTGGTGAATATGGGAATTTATCCCAAAATTGGGAAAATGTCGGTACTTGAAGGGAAAGTAAGGGCGCGTTTGGTAATGTTTCTGTTCAAAAATTGTTCTAGGGAACATAAATAGAAAAAAGTATTTCTGTTCCCGGGAACAATTTTTGACCATAAAGATGCATTTGGTAAATTTGTTCTGGGAATAAAAAATGAATAGAAACACGTTTGGTAAATTTATATTCTTTTTTTTGTTTATTTTAATTTTTTATTATTTTTATTTTATTTTTCCTTTTTTCCTTTCTTTTTTATTTTTTCTTCTTTTGGCCGGTCGTCAGCCTTTGGCGACCGGCCGACGAGGCTGACAGCCTCGCCCAGCCACGACGAGACTCGCTAGCCCCCGGCGAGGCCGAGCCTCACCGTGGTTGGGCGAGGCTTGGCCTCGCCTTGGCTGGGTGAGCTCGGGCTCGCCCAGATCTGGTGAGGCTCAGCCTCGCCGGTGGCTGGGCAAGGCTCGGCCTGGCCGGGGGCTGGCGATGCTCTGGCGAGGTTGCCGACCCTCGACAGCATCGCCGGCCCTCGACGGCCATGGCCGAGGCTAGCGACCGGCAAAAGAAAAAAGAAAAAGAAAAGAAGAAGAAAAAAGAAGAAGAAAATAGAAGTGTTTCTTCAAAAGTGTTTCTGGAGCAAGAAACCATTTTTTTTTTGTTTCTCATTTCTGTTCTTTGTGTGTTCCGAGAACAAAAAATCTGATTTTGAACAAAAACGCAAACAAACGCGTTTCTGTTCTTTTTTTGTTCTCGGGAACAAAAAAACAAAATTTCTGTTCATAAACAAAAAAAAAAAAAGAACGAAAACATGTAGGCCCTAACTGTGTGAGGTTGTGAGTTGGATTAAAGATTGCCAGGTGGGGCCGTGATGCCACCAAGTTGAGAAAATTGCTAGGTGGCGCTGTGATGCCACCAAGTTGAGAAAATTGCCAGGTGGGGCCGTGATGCCACCAAGTCTAGAAAATTTGCCGAGTGGGGCCGTGATTCCACTAAAAATAAATTATGCCTATAGGGTCGTGATTCAGAGTCAAGAATGAAGAGTCGGGATGACCATGTAATGGTTTTGATGACATGTAATTGACTGAGTCGATTGATCGTTAAGTCGATCTGATTGGTTGGATGCTATGATTGTCAGTATTTATCATTTGAACTGACTTGCAGGAAGGAAACTGAGGCCAAGGTAAGCCTTTTGACCCATGATGTGCTTAGGCAGCCCTCAGGGCGTACTTTCTTACTAATCGGGTCTTAGGGGGTAGGACTCGCTGAGACGTGGTCTCATTGGTTATTGAATAACCATTTCAGGACCCTGAGGAGGAGCTGAAGAGGAGGAACCTGAGGAGGAGAAAGATTTTTGAAGAAGAAGAAGATGATCCAGAGAGGGATCTTGAGTACAACCCGGATGTGGATTGAGATCCCATCCCTTTTGTGAACCCTGTCTTAGTGTAGATAGGTGTGAGACTTGTTTGCTATAAATAGTATTGTAAATATACTATGAGTTGCACTGTTAATGAAAGTGTAGTTGTGAATTTCAATACTAAAAATATGGCATGCTTTTCTATCCCATTGTTTTATTGTCTGGGGATTCATAACTGCTTCCACATGCGTAATAAACATAAAGGGTCGGCGATACTTAGTCCTGGGATATCGCACTAATAAATCGACCAGGTAGAAGGATGGGCGCGTCCCCGAGGATTGGGGCGTGACATCCCCTTTTTGTGGTATAAGAGCTTAGTTCGAGATTGGAGTGATAAGGAGCGTTGACCATGGGATAGTTGATAGGAAATGCCTTTAAATTCATGCTGATGCATGTTTGTGTTAGTTGAGTGCCAAAATTGTTTGTTGTTTAAATCGCTCTGTTTCTAATTTGGTGTTGAATTGGAAGCAAGTGTTAGTTGTTTAAAGCCACATTATGAGCGATCAAGAGTCGAGGACTCCTGCTAAGAGGGCCAGTAGGGCTGTGACTCGGGGCAGAGCGCCGACTAGAGTCGGTATCCGAGGAGGCCGTGGTCGAGCGTCAGCATAGGCTCGTGCAAGTGGAATGGTTCCACCTGTTATAGATCCTAGAGTAGCACCACCTCCTGTTGGTGCTGGGTAGCAGCCCCGGGTGAGCAAGGAACTGTCGGAATCAACCAAGCTCTAGATGCTATGCGGGAGATGATGGGGCAACAGGTCTGAGATCAAACTACCGCCTTTACTGCTGTTGTTGGAGCCGCCGCTACTACTATTGCCAATGCTGCTATTGCTGCCGCAGCTGCTGCCGTACCTGCTACCGCACCTGTCGCTGCGCCTGCCGCAGCTCAAGCTGAAGGTCCACCCGGAATAGTGGTCGGGAACAGACCAATTCATCAATTGGTAGAGCAATTCCTGAAGCTGAATCCATCTCAGTTTACCAGAACCAGAGACCTTGAAGCTGCTACTTCATGGATCCAGAAATTAGAGAAAGCTTTTGCACTACTAATGTGCAATGAGACTGAAAAGGTACTACTTGCAACTTACCAACTGGATGGAGTTGCAGATACTTGGTGGAAGACGACTCGAGGAACCATATTCCCAAAAGGTGTTGTTCCAGAGTGGAACATCTTTCTAGAGGCTTTTAATGTCAAATATTTTTCAGAAACTGCCAAAGAGGTGAAGATGGCAGAATTTCAACGTCTTCGCCAGGGTTCCCTAATCGTTGACCAATATGAAGTGAAGTTCGCTGAACTTTCGCAGTATGCTCCTGAATTAATTGCGAATCTAGTAAACCGAGCGAGGAGGTTCAGAGAAGGATTCAAGCCAGACTTAAGGAGTACATTGATTTCTCTGAACCTGAGAACTTATAATGACCTTTATCAGAGAGCCCAGATGATCGAGAGAGATCAGAATGAGAGAACCGCCTCGTCTGGGTCAAGGTTTAATTCCAACAGAGATGCAATACGACATGGAAAGAGGCCCATGATCGGAGGAAGATTTCAGATTCCGCCCAATAGAAAGAGTGGAATTAGCAAGTTTGGGCCTAACCAGAATGGAGTATGTCGCTGGTGTGGAAGGCGACACGGATCTGCCCCATGCCAATCTAAGCCGAGCACTTGTTTTGAGTGTGGCCAGCTGGGTCACATGGCCAGGAATTGTCCGAAAAGGATGAGAAGACAACCACAGTTGCCGCTGCCACCACCGAGATAATAGATAAGAGGGTATGCCCCTCAGAACGTGCCGCAAGGAGGACAGCAGAGACCTCTAGCTCAAGGAATGATTTATGCAATCACGCAAGGTCAGGCAAACGCTGCGCCTAATGTGATAACAGGTATGGTTTCGCTCAACGACCAACCTGCTTATGCTTTATTTGATCCAGGAGCAACCCACTCATTTATTGCCGAGCAGTATGTTAAGTTGATAGGAGTCAGTCCCATATTATTGGAGTCAGCATTGTGCATATCTACACCATTGAAAGATAAAGTTATTACTGCTTTGAGTTGTTCGGGGTGCAAGTTAGTGATTGGTGAGCGAGAGAGGAAAATAGATCTTTTAGTCCTAGCCATGTATGACTTTGATTTCATAATTGGCATGGACTGGCTCACCAAGCAAAGAGCTAAAATGGACTGTTATCGTAAAGCGATTCAATTTGACCCAATAGAGGGTGAGACCTTCGAGTTTTTAGGAAGTCGAGGAGGACCCTCGATTGTCCTAATCTCATCGCAAGAGACAGCTCGTTTGTTAGATGAAGGTTGTCAAGGATACCTGGCAACTGTCGTGGATATGACAGTTGAGGAACTAAAAGTGGAGGACATTTCAGTTGTACAAGAATTTCCAGATGTCTTTCCAAAAGAATTGCTAGGATTACCGCCAGAAAGGGAGATTGAGTTTGTAATTGAGTTAGCACCAGGGACAAAACCGATTTCAAAGGCACCTTACCGGATGGCGTTATCTGAGTTGAAGGAACTGAAGGTGCAGATGCAAGAGTTACTGGATAAAGGATTTATTCGCCCTAGTGCATCACCTTAGGGAGCACCAGTTCTATTCGTTAAGAAGAAAGATGGTTTGTTGTGTCTATGCATTGACTATCGACAACTCAACCAGGTAACCATTAAGAATAAGTATCCCCTCCCAAGGATTGATGATCTGTTCGATCAATTACAAGGAGCATCAATATTCTCGAAGATTGATTTGAGGATGGGATATCATCAGTTGAGAATTAGGAAAGAGGACATTCCTAAGTCAGCATTTCGTACTCGGTATGGTCATTACGAGTTCACAGTGATGCCATTCGGGTTGATGAATGCTCCTGCTGCTTTCATGGATATGATGAACCGAATATTCAAGGAATAGCTAGATCAGTTTGTGATCGTGTTCATTGATGATATCTTGGTCTATTTGAAAAGTGACGAAGAGCACGAGAATCATCTGAGATTAGTGCTCTAGACTTTAAGGACGCATCGGTTGTATGCTAAGCTTAGCAAATGCCAGTTTTGGTTGACTCGTGTTGCATTCTTAGGTCATGTGATTTCCGGAGAAGGAATCTCCGTCGACCCAAGCAAGATAAAAGCCGTGATCAATTGGTAGAGACCGACATCAGTGACAGAAATCAGAAGTTTTCTGGGATTGGCAGGTTATTACAGACGGTTTGTAGAAGGTTTCTCAGCGTTAGCATCACCTCTAACTAAGCTCATGAAGAAAAACGAGAAGTTCATATGGACAGATAAGTGCGAGCGTAGTTTTCAAGAACTGAAGGAAAAGCTGACTACCGCACCTGTGCTGACAATTCCATTTGGTCCTGGAGGATTCGAGATTTACAGTGATGCGTCATTTAGAGGGTTGGGTTGCGTACTGATGCAACATGGTAGAGTTGTTGCATACGCCTCCCGTTAGTTGAGACCTCATGAATTGAACTATCCGACGCATGACTTAGAGCTCGCCGCGATTATCTTTGCCCTAAAGATTTGGAGGCACTACTTGTGCGGGGAAAAGTTTCAGATCTTCACGGACCATCAGAGTCTCAAGTATCTGTTCTCTCAGAAGGAGTTGAACATGAGACAACGCCGATGGATGGAATTATTGAAAGACTACGACTGTGACATTCTGTATCACCCAGGAAAGGCGAACAAGGTTGCCGATGCACTGAGTCGAAAGTCTTCAGTGGCTCATATACTGATTAAGGATTGGAACTTAATCGAGAGAGCTCGAGATTCGGTATTCAAATTTGAGGTAGGCCACCTTTCAAGTTTTATGGCCACTCTCAGAATTAAACCGGTTGTCCAAGTTAGAATCAAACAACTTCAATCGATAGACCTAGATATACAGAGAATTCTTCAGGAAGACACAGAGAAAAGAAAGACTGATTTTCAGATCGCTGATGACGGGACACTAAGATTCCAAGGACGATTGGTTGTACTTAATGATGTAGAGCTTAGAGAAGAAATTTTATCTGAAGCACATCGTAGCAGTTACAGCATTCATCCTGGAAGTACTAAGATGTATCAGAATCTGCGTCAACATTATTGGTGGTTAGGTATGAAGGCGGATATCACCAAACATGTGGCCAAGTGTTTGACATGTCAGTAAGTAAAAGCTCAACATTGCAAGCTGGGAGGACTTCTGCAACCTCTCGCGATTCCATAATGGAAATGGGAGCATATCACAATGGATTTCGTGACTGGACTGCCAAGAAGTCAGTGAGGAAATGATTCGATTTGGGTAGTAGTCGACAGGTTGATGAAGTCGGCTCACTTTATTGCAATTTGAAAGGACCTCAGTTTGGATAGGCACGCAGACCTATATGTGAGCCAAGTGGTTCGAATGCATAGAGTGTCGGTTACGATAACATCTAATAGAGACTCGAGAAAAACTGTTGCTTTTCGGAAGAGCTTGCAAAGTGCCCTTGGTACACAGCTTCAGTATAGTACGGCATATCATCCTCAGACAAATGGCCAGTCCGAGAGGACAATTCAGGCTCTCGAGGACATGCTGAGAGCTTGTGTAATAGACTTCAAGGGAAGTTGGGAAGATCAGCTTCATCTGGTAGAATTCGTTTGCAACAACAGTTATCAGCAGAATATTCAGATGGCCCCATTCGAAGCGTTATATGGCAGAGCATGCAGAACACCAGTGTGTTCGGATGAAGTTGGGGAAAGAAAAATAACAGGCCCAGAGTTGGTTCAGCAGTCAGTAGATGCCGTGACAGTGATCAGAGACAGATTAAAGACAGCGCAGAGCAGGAAGAAAAGTTATGCAGATAAGCGTCGAAGGTCTTTGGAATTCTAAGTTGGTGATCACGTTTTTCTGAAAGTGTCATCAATGAGAGGAACTTCGCGCTTTGGTAAGAAAGGCAAATTGAGTCCGAGGTACATAGGTCCGTTTGAGATTCTTGAGAGAATCGGGACCTTAGCGTATCGTCTTGCGTTGCCGCCGAGATTGGCACAAGTGCATGACGTCTTTCACGTGTCGATGTTAAGGAAGTACGAGCCTGATCCGACCCACGTGCTCACTTTTGAGGAATTGGACGTGGATGACCATGTGTCATACGTCGAAAGACTGGTCCAGATTGTCGATCGTAAAGAGCAAGTCCTGCGTACAAAGACCATCCCGTTGGTCAAAGTGGTCTAGCAACACCACGGAACAGAGGGAGCGACATGGGAGACTGAGGAGTCAACGAGAGAATTGTACCCCCACCTTTTTGATCAAGTCTTGTAAGGTTTAAATTTCGAGGATGAAATTTTTATAAGAGGGGAAGAGTTGTGACATCTAGATTTTTCGACCCTATTTTCTACTAAATAAATCAGGCATTTCATTGACGTGTCTATAGGGTTATTCTCAGAGCCGATCACTCTCGAGATAACTAGACTATATGGGGAAACCATTAAGGAATTTTAAGGCAATAGACTTGAGAACTCGATCAGGAATCGGCTTCTCGACCGTGCTCATCTTTAGAGGCCATTGCGGCACAGTTAAAAATCGATTTAAGACCAGAAATAGGTCTGGTCGACTAAGATGTGTGGCCGATCGTGGGTGACTCCACTAAATTGGAAAATTCTCATCGACCGACACTAATATGATTTTACTGTCGTTTTGGTATCCTGTGTCCGTATTTGAGTCATCGAGATTTTCACGATAATTGTGAGTAACCATTGTGTCGAGTGGGTTCATAGTGGCTCGAAGAAAATCGACCACGAGTCATTTGCCTTAAAAAGTTATGAAAACTACTTGATAGCCTAGGTCACGCTAAAAACGCGCCAAGTTGAAATTAACTGAGAATTCAAGTCCGATTTCAGAAATTGAAGTCTCTGTCATGTCATAATAAATTTTAGGAGCATCAACTCAGTCTCAGAAGATTTTTGGAAGTCCTGAGATTTTTACGGAAAATGTGTTCGAACGTTGCAGAAAATCAACGGAAATTTAGATTGGCTAAATTAATGAAAAATTGGACTTTCAGGCCGAGCTTTTGCATGTCGGGGATTTATAGAAAATCATTTGAGAATTTTCTACATCGAAATCGGACCTCAAATTTGCGGATTTGAGTGAGGAATTGAAGCTATGTGAGTAAATTCGGAATTTAGAAAATAGGTATATTTTGGGGCACCAAAAATGGAATTATTTGTGAGGAGAAGACAAGAAGATATTTGGGAGACCAAAGTGGATAAACATGAAGCCTATGGGGGACAAAGCATTTAACTCTTGGGATTTACTTTATTGACTTTAGTTTCTTCTTCCTAAACCTTCGATCGCACGCCTCACCACCGCCCCTCCCGATTTACATCTCCGTGTCTCTCTCTCTCTCTCACCCTTCTCTTTACTACAACTTCACTGAAACTGTAGCATCAAAACCCCACATAATCAACCCTCCATTTTCCCTTTGGCTGCCGCGCGTCCATCCCCTTGCCGCGACATCCCAAGCGAAGCCAGCAAAGTCCACGTCTTCCCTCCACCAAAACTGAATCATCCAGCGCCCCTCCTTTCCGTGTCTTCACGCCAGCTCGTGTCTCCTTCGTGCGCAACTCCATCAATTGAAGAAGGCCGTCTCCACGAGTCCACGGCTGCTCCCTCCGTCTCCGCCAACTTTGTTCGCGCGATCCACCGAGTGCCCTCATGCTGCCAACACACCGGTCAAGACAGCTCACGGCAGAAGTTGCTTCAACGTCGAAGCTGGCCTTCACGTGTCCTCAGCTGGAGCTCCTTCGGTCAACACTTCTCTTCGTGAAGCCTTGCTGACCAAAGAGCTTGCAGCGACGTCCACGTAGTCTTCAGCCGCGCCCATCGTCGCTCGTGGATCAGCTTGCCAGCAAGCCGCGACAAAACACAGAACAAGCCGTGAATTCACGAGTCTTTGGCTCAGCAGTCTTCGGCCCAAATCTGCAGACCAGCGAAGCCAGAAGCCTCGGCCCATTTTGCAGTCTTCAAGCCCAATTGAAATTTCACTAGCAGCAGGCCCATCCAGTTCAGCCCATATTCAATTGAATTGAAGCCCAATTTTCCAGCACTTGAAGCCCATCTTTAGCAAGCCCAATTTAACTTGGGTCCAGCCCAAAAGCAAGAACAAATCTCATTTGGGCTGAGATTTGTTGGGCCAAGGTCGAGGCCCAATCCAAGCCCGCCGGTGTCGTCGAAAGTCCGATCTCGGCCACTGTCACGTCGCCATCACGGTGATCCGGTCTTTGCTCTTATCAAGTGAGTTTTGCTCACTAATCCCTTATTAGTCGGTGAATTATGCTTAGGGGTTGATTAGATTTAATTAAGTGCAATTAGGTGGTTAGATTAGATTAGAGTAATTAAATTAGAGACTTATCGATGCATGTTAGGCAATTGGATAGTGTAGATAGCAAGGAAATAGGTCCTAGTATTTATTGAGCAAGTCTCGGTAATTTTCCGGGTTCATATCGGCTTCCAATTAGGCTATAACGGGCCTAAGTTGGATTTATTGTATTTATTTAATATTTTTCGTAATTATTTAATTAATTATTTATTTTCCGAAAATTAGGCTGGAATAGTCGACGACCGAAATTTTGTGCCAATTCCAATGGTGTTTTTTGTTTGTTTATCCGAGTATCAGATTGTGAAATTGAGTGAAATTGGTGAATATGGGAATTTATCCCAAAATTGGGAAAATGTCAGTACTTGAAGGGAAAGTAACTGTGTGAGGTTGTGAGTTGGATTGAAGATTGCCAGGTGGGGCCGTGATGCCACCAAGTTGATAAAATTGCCAGGTTGGGCAGTGATGCCACCAAGTCTAGAACATTTGCCAGGTGGGGCCGTGATGCCACCAAGTCTAGAAAATTTGCTGAGTGGGGCTGTGATTCCTTTAAAAATAAATTATGCCTATAGGGTCGTGATTCAGAGTCAAGAATGAAGAGTCGGGATGACCATGTATTGGTTTTGATGTCATGTAATCGACTGAGTCGATTGATCGTTAAGTCGATCTGATTGGTTGGATGTTATGATTGTTAGTATTTATCATTTGAACTGACTTGCAGGAAGGAAACTGAGGCTAAGGTAAGCCCTCTGACCCATGATGTGCTTAGGGAGCCCTCAGGGCGTATTTTCTTACTAATCGGGTCTTAGGGGGTATGACTCGCTGAGATGTGGTCTCATTGGTTATTGAATAACCATTTCAGGACCCTGAGGAGGAGTTGAGAAGGAGGAACCTGAGGAGGAGAAAGATTTTTGAAGAAGAAGAAGATGATCCAGAGAGGGATCTTGAGTACAACCCGGATGTGGATTGAGATCCCATCCCTTTTGTGAACCCTGTCTTAGTGTAGATAGGTGTGAGACTTGTTTGCTGTAAATAGTATTGTAAATATACTATGAGTTGCACTGTTAATGAAAGTGTGGTTGTGAATTTCAATACTAAAAATATGGCATGTTTTTCTATCCCATTGTTTTATTGTTTGGGGATTCATAATTGCTTCCGCATGCGTAATAAACAGAAAGGGTCGGTGATACTTAGTCCTAGGATATCGCACTAATAAATCAACCAGGTAGAAGGATGGGCGCGTCCCTGAGGATTGGGGCGTGACATTTTCTACTGCATTATCCACCAGTGTCTCATCTAAACCAATACCTAGGTAATGAGAACACCATCTTGAAAGATTCTTGACCTTGCCCATTCTAAAGCCAATAATTTCTACAGCAAGCTACTAAGTAAATAACAATACTTCAGTATCTTAACCCCATATGTCAAATATCATCTCTTATTGAGAAAACTGACACACACTCATGAGGGATAAAAATAGCATTTATCTGCTAAACCATCGAAGTTAAAAGTTTACGAAAGAAAATGTTTTACATAGTAAATGGTCATTACAAGCCATCTTCATCTTTTGCACACTGTGTTTGAACTAGACGACATACTCTAAAGTCTCTGACAAATAAAAGTTATACTGGAAAATTCATTAAAGAAATGGAGCCTAGTCTGCTATCCAATTCATGCAAGTAAGATAGAAGTTTGGAATGTTCATGTGAATTATCAAGTCCTGCCCAAAGTCACTGTGAGAGAGAGAGATGGGGGGGGGGGCATTTATGTGATAGTTGTGAGCTGTAAGCACAATATTGACAGGAAATGCTAGTGTGTTCAAGGAGACAACCCCTAGCCCTTCTGCTGTTAGCTTGGGTAAGGTTAACTTCTTTACAATATTCAAATATCAAACCACATCTCTATCCAACAGCTTCAGGAAGGGTAACTTCTTTACAACATTCAAATATCAAACCGCATCTCTCGAGGAGGTACCTGATTCAAAACTCTCCCTGCTACCAATTTACCTCCCCGACTATCAAATGTTCACACTTCAATCTAAAGCAAAGTCCTAGCTTACAAAAGAGCATTTAAACAGTAAGCCACATCTTCATTTCATAGCTAAATCTTTTTATCACTTGTCAATTTTTCCACAAAATTCTACACAGTCGTGAATGCACATTTTGAATAGACAAAAGGAGAAAGAAGCCCTAAAGCATTGATTGGCAGTACCATAGAGTTAAAGAGAGTTCATAAGCCTTGGCAAGAAAGAAATAAGCAGGCTTTTATAAATGAGGAAAGCTCTATAGGTGCTGTAAAAGATATTTGGCTTACCACCTTATTTTTTTCACATTGTGGTGGCAGTTCTTTGGACACTAAGTCTTTTTTTTTTTTTTAATTTTGAGGTAAATATGAGCTTATAGGTGGTAATTAGTAAATAGGAGGCATCCCCTTGGTGCTTTTTAATAGACTTACTGATCGAAAAATAAAACAGAAGAGTATAACCTTAAAATATGTTACTAGAAACATCATTTCTCACTATAGTAGTAATCAAGAAAAATATGCAGCATGCACATGAGTCACTGTACCCAGGAGAAGCACAGGATCTGATCTAATTAACAACAGCCCTATAGTGTGCATGTACATGTGTGCACACCTATGTAAGCACATGGTCACATACATGTGCACGCCGAAGCACATGTTCACAACACACACAAATGCCCATAGAAATGGAGAGAGATGCGGCAGGGGAATAAACTAGCAATATATTTTCTCTAGATAACAAAGGATTTTGTTGAGAGAAAAAGTTCCAGTACATCAATATATAAGAGAACAAAACAAAAGAAAAACAAACAAAAATGAAGCATTAGAAGAGTATACAGAATCATAACATGATTCTAAAAGCTGGTTAAAAGGTAGGTACCAACACGGAAGCAACCAAAGATTCCAAACCCTACATTTTGTTGCTTTCTTTCCTAAGGCATCCCATGAGACAAAGGTGCGGCACTTAAGAACTTCTTAGAAATTGATCCTCCTAATTAGGCATGCCAACAGTTAAGAAACTGGATGGCATGTTTTGGCAAGAATCAAACCACCTTAGACAAGCCAAAGATTTGATGTAAAAGCTTGGAAGCAAAGTCAGAAAGAAGAAAGAGATGATCAACATTTTCCTTTAAAAGTTTTCGCACACAACTCCATTCTATGAAAAATCAAATTCCGTTTCCTGAGATTCTCAATTGTAAGAATCTCATTCCAATTTGGTGTGCATTTATTACCAAACCTACACTCCCAAGTAATGGAATTTGATTCTCACTTATTAGCGTTGTATGTGTAAGCATTTGGGTGAAATGTCAAGGAACAAGGAAGCTTTGGTTGCAGATTGTTATCATTTAAACAATGAAATGATCATTTGCGACATTGAGTTTGTGGGCCAAGCCCAAGATTAGGAGTTTGAAGCTTTTGCCTGCCTTCTGTAGTGTCTTGCATAATTCAAAGATTTCTGATGCTTTTAAGGATGCTTTTGCCTGGAACAAGGGAAGAGATGGAATCTTTTCTATAAAGTCTTACTATGAGCTGCTCGATAGGGAGATTTGTGAATAGAACAGCTTTTCATTAGAAATCGATTTGGAAAGTGAGGATTCCAATAGAGTTTCTCTTTTTGCTTGGGAAGCAACCTGGGAACAAATCCTTACTTTAGAAATGAGGGAAAGTACTGGTTAATAGGTGTCTTCTCAGCAAGAGGAGATAGTGCGTGCGGCATCTCCTCCTTCATTTTGTTCCTGGACAAGAATGGTTTGGACAGTTTCCTATGCATACACCATGTTATCTTGGGTTATCAGACGTTTTATTGAGCAAGAACTTTGGGCATGGTAGGGCATTCGTTTACAGCACAACAATTAGGATTAACTCAATTCCCCTATGTTTTTTGTCTGATTTGGATGGAGCGGAACAAGAGAGCTTCCGATGGAGAGAAATCTTCCATTCTAATTTATTGAAAGTTGGCTTAAAGTCACACACTTTTGGTGTAGTGCAAAATTGCATATAGATGCAAATGCCTTGGTTGATTAGTCAGTGATTTATCTGGTATTTGAGCTCCCTTTTGGTTTTGGGAGTTGATTTGAATATGGCTTTAGTTTTTTGGGCTCCTTTTGTATATGGGTTGCACCCCTTTGGTGCCCTACAGGTGAACTATATAATCTATAGAAAGAAACTTAAAACTTTCCTGAGGATTTAAAGTTATTTAAATTACCCTTTGTTCCAACACATGTTATCTCATCATATAGTTTCAAGTACCAACATCAACATCTCACATATGATGTTGTGCTAATCAGCATACCATCAACCACATGGGCAAAAACACTCTATTAACTCATAGTTGTAATTCCTTTTGCAAGTAAGATCATTGTGATAAAAGGGTGCCACTACTACTGAAAGTCAAGATAAAAAAAGTTCAAGAGAAACTTTGGATCCAAAGAGCTACCAACACACTACCAAAAAAGGAGCAATACTGACGACTAAGAGAAGTATACAAAACTGATTTGAAGAGGAAAAATGTGAGTATAATGCATAAGAATGTCACAAACAGCTAATACGAATCTATCTGGCATGCAACTTAGTAAACGCAATTCCAATACTAAGGCTTAACATCCTCATCATTATTTTGCCAAAAAAGAGATGGTACATCAAAATCGTGATCTAAAGATATGCTACAAAATAATAATATAAAGTAATCAATTCTCACATCTAAGTGCTAAACAAATGATTGTGAACAGAGGCTCTCATAACCGTTGTTAAGCATCACAAATTAGATCCATGTAGGCTCAATTCACTATCATCCGAGCACCCACTAGTTAGTTTTCTGCTCATTTTCTTCGAATTTCTGAGTTTTCATTCTCATCCTTAGCTTGTTGACCTTAAACATAACACAGGAAAGAAGAGTTTCGATTACTACATTGAGTTCAATGAGTGGAATTTGGTAATATAAACAAGTCTAACTTCCCCTTGGCTCTAATAGTAATATCAATAGGTAAAAAGAGTTGAATATGATTCTCTGGTACAAAAATTGACTCTCGCAATTAAGAGGGGATATATGCTAAGATTGAAATGGGCAATAAACTCTTTCCTTTTAAATTGAGAACATATCTCTACGCCTGCTAATTATGATGTGAATGTATAAAATTCTATATCTAAATCTCCATGTACAGTACACTTAAAGCTCAAACTCAGATCAAGTTCAAGTTTCAAACCAATGATTAATGACCAACAATTTTCATTATATGTATATAAGAGAGATTCCCAACTTGTTGAATCAGACTCAAATCAGATTTTACTTTGCCCTTTCCAGCCACTTAATGTTGGTAATTCATATAATTGCATATGATAAGTTCATATGAAGAATCAACATCAGGATGTTCTGAAGAATATGGCATGTCTCTAGATGTGCAAAGCATAATTTACTGTAACAAATTCCTATCTCTGTCTAATCACCTTCAGGACTATTCTTTGAGATGCATGAAAATTATTTGGGAAAAAGGCCAAATGCAAAGACAATAACGTGCACCTGCAGATGATTGAGGACAACCAGCAGAAGTTCTTTTCCAGCACCACAAACAACTATTGATACACACTTCATACGCTATCACTGAACAAACTAGCAGACTAAGATTTTAAAAACCAATTGAAAAAGCCGAGGTCCTATAGCAGTATCAGAGCTTAAAAAATAAGCCATACCACTTCACCCAGGGAATTAACAAGAAACTGATGGATTGCAGGAGTGGTACTAGCACCATCAAGAAGAATAAAAAATTCCTCCTGAGAAGAAGAGTCGAGACATAGATAAGCAAACGAAAACAGTTAAATGAAGAAAATTGAAACGCCATCTACTGCTCTGTATTAATAGTACCACTTGCCATGGTCACTAACGAGGTTTGATAGCAAATCAAACCTCTCATGAAGTATGTTAAAGGCATTAGCCCACTGCTTATGCATGACTGATAATGATGTTGGGATGACATGAAGTAAAATGTTCAATGTTCAAAGCCTGTTGAGCGACTTGATGAAGTTCATTTTTTCTGTAGACAGAAAGAGATTGATAATTTGAGGAGGCATTCGGCCGATAAAGATTCTCAAAAGTCCATTCTGATTTCAATTTGAGAATTAAAACAGACTAGAAAATGTGTTGGGTGACACTCTGAAAGCAATTGATGAATAAAAGGAAAACTACTCTCAAAATCAAATCACAAACTGAAGTTGACATTTTAGTATTCTCATTCCACCACAAACATGGATACTTGGAATAACTAAGCTCGTGTTCGGAATGTGATGCAACCAGAGCATATTCTCAGAATTTTCATCCCAAGGACATGTATTATTTTCACTGAACAAATATTTTGTCAAAAAAAAAATCGAAAACAGTTTCTATGAAAATGGAAACTAAAGGTGCTTTCTAAAACTAAGCAGGCCTTAAATAGTCGAGAACAAAAACGACGTGTGAAGCATGCGACCATGATTAAAATTTTGCAACAAATTTGCCTCACAACTTTCAACATCTGAACTAAATAGATTTCTAGAGGTTTTTACTGAAAGCTAGTAGGTAAATTACAGGTTGGCTTAGAAGCATGAGGCATCGTGTTGTTCAGCTTATGGCGACTCTCGAAAGTCAACTCAAGCATTAAAGATTATCAGTAGGAAAGTTCTTCCATCATGTAAATTTCAAAGTTATTTCTAAGAAAACTGCCCCGAATTTGCTCTACCTTAACTATCCATTTCTTTTTGAAGGATGATGATAATATCCTGAGTTAATAAGCGTTTTACTTTCCTTATGACCAAACAAAGCTAGATACCACCGAAACAAATATCAGTGCACATGAACAACCTTACTCATAACATCAAGTACAATCACCACCACATAAACTAGAACAGAATCTAGATTTCCATGCTTATCACCTTCATTCACTCTTGGTTTTCCCTGTAAAAGACCAACTCCTCAGTTCAACATCATCTTCTCATATAAGACTTCCAAGCACTTCACACACTGAATAGAACAAAGAAAGAGCTTTCTCGATTCGAAGCAATTACCAAAAGAGACGGCCGATCGACCGCCTTCGAAGTCATCCGTGACCATGGCCAGCAAACCCTTCTCCGGATTCCACTCCGCCATCTCCAGAAAGAACGGCCAAACGGGGAGCGGAACCTGAGAAGCCAAAGAGGGCCGTCGGAATTGAAGCTGAAACGGAAGCGTGCGCCGTTGGAATAGAGCTGGAACTGAGCTGGTTCGCTCCGTCTGATAGTCGGAGGAAGGGGCGCGGGCGGATCTTTTTCTTCTTTTTTTTGAAAAAAATTGAAAATTGAAATGTCCTTTTCTTTTTCCCTCTCTTGCTTCTTTTGAGGACGTGTTTAACTTTGGAATATGATTCTTTTGAATTTTTATTCCTTGACAAAAAATCTTGTGAATTAATAGGTTAATTTTCACAATTACGGCCTGATGCGAAATAGAAACCCTCATTCGACTCTATTCCCCTATCAATTTCATTTTTCCATTTCATTTTTCCGTTTCATTTTTATATTCCGTACCTTCAATTTTCTCATGTCAAAAGGGTCGTAAGTTCTTTAAAATGCGCATGATCGTCTACCGACCAGTCCCGAAAAGCACTTGACTTTGTTATAATCTTCGTTGTTCCGGTGGAAGAAAGTTTACAATGCTTGATACTACAAAGATTGGTCGAATCAATGGTCAGTCATCTTAGGAGAGTACCCAATGGTTTGTTCTTTGAAATTCCTTACAAGAATGGTGGGAATCAAGGAGTTTTTTTTTTTTTGATGACCCAGGGAAGCCCCGTACGTCGCGGGCGGCTAGAGTAAACCCTGGGGCCCAACGGGAGGACCCACCACCCCTGTGGAACGGGTAAGACGCCAAGCGTCTCCATGGCGAGTCGAATTCTCGCCCTCCGAGAAGGGGTCAGTGGGTCCCCCCACGATGGGGAAGACTTGCCAGCGGAGCCACTGTGGCCGGTGGTAGGAAATCAAGGAGTTTCCTTTCATGTTTGTCTCCATTTTTGCTAAGCAAATGAATATTGATGAGACTGAAGCATATGCTATGAATACGTCACGGTATACCTCATGTTCATTTATTTTTTGCATTGCTTATACCTGGTATCAACTTGTGATAATTGTTCTACAAATTATCCAGAAATAAAATCGCAAAAATTCTCAAAACGAACAAAAGGGCAAGAAAAGTTCCATGCAGAACAGCACAGCAACGCGAAGAAAGAAAGAAAAAGAAGATGAAAAAATGAAGGAGAAAAGCAGCTCATTGAAAAAAATAGACAATTTTAGGCATTTCTTTTACGAAATGTTATTTCTTTTTACAACTCTTCTCTTTTTGTTGCGAACAAGAATTTTGATCAAGTGGGTTCTGTTGTTGTAGACAAAACGATGTGCTCCTGCACGCTAACGTGCGTTGTCGCTAATTAAGAAAAAAGAGAGGAAAATCTGTAAGTTAAGCACCAATCGAGTGGTTTGTCCATTTGTGTTTTGATCTTCGGACTACATGTAGCCCGCATGTACGCTTGTGCGTTGAGATCATATGAGGTTCCTGATGGATCAAATCGCTGCATTTTTATCTACTGGTAAGTGTGATAAATGTCTATAGCTCTAGATTTTCAATCGAACAAATAAAGCCTTAGATTGATTCCATAATAGTGATCTATATTGAATTGCCAACTAAAATCATTCATGGAAAAAGCGAATGATTTGAAATAATTTTTTTTCAAAAAATAATCACTTATACAGTTACAAAAATGAACGAACGCAAGAAATTATTGTCGAGCACAAAAACGTTTGGATAATTGAGACATATTTCATTGGTCAATTATTTCAAATAATACAAGTGATCATTTTTAGAAATGTATTTTTCAAATCATTTATCTTTTCGTGGAACAAAAGGAGCCTTGGTTCATGTAATCTACAAATAATATCATATATGGTATGATGTGTTCAAGTTTGTCTAAGAAACAATATTGTTTAATTTGGGCCCACATGTTCAATTGTAATCTCATCGCACACCCCAACATAACAAAGTGCCCTAACAGGACTCGTGGCACATCGCATCAATGTGAATGTGGTGGCGGATTCAGTTGTTGAAATTGTAATTTGGAAAAAAGCAATGTGATTATTCTCATTTATTTTTGAATTTTAAAAAATATGCTAATGAATTATTCAAATCAGCATCTCACGAAAGTGAACATTCACGCATGCTTAACATGTCAAAACAATAGGCCAAGCTCGAAAATATGGCCAAGCCATTTGCCATCACCACCCAACTTTCAGACAGTCAACTAGATAGAAATACTCTCACTAACTCATTTGCCATCATTCGCCCAAAATCCAACCCCTTTCCAGGCACCTTTTTTTTTTTTGTTCCATTTTGTGATGATTGCGTATCAAACTTTAGTGTACATGATCATTCTCTAGTCAAGTGGCGAACATCAATCATGTCTATTTTTATCATCATGACACTTTTGGATGGATTACTAAGTCTCGTTACCAATAAATGCGCAGGCCATGTTTGATCTGGCCATTCTTCATATCTGCAATGCAGAGGAATTCTGCCCACTGCAAAACTTCATGTGCTTGGCTCGGCATTTGAAGAGCATGGAGGTCATTGGTTCATAGCTCGTTCCTTCGATGGCGACGGATGTAAGCTCACCATGCCAATGCTGCTTTTACCAAGAGATGCATTCTTACTAGAGAACATGGTCATTAACGTCAAGATCAATGGAAGACACCAATCGAAATCTCTCAAGTCTTTGCCACGGCCGGTTCTGCCCTAGATGCAATCTTACCAGTAAAGTCTCGCTGCAAACTGCCCAATAGGGAGGAAGTGGGTGGACAAGAATGATTTCGACAGTTTCCTATGGTTGCACCAAATTATCTTTGGGTTATTAGAGCTTTTATGGAGCAAGAAACTTAGTATTTTTGCCACTGGCATCCTTTGAAAAAAAGAAAAAAAGACAATCCAGAAGATCAACATTGAACTAAATGAGCTCCATCAATTTTCATAACAAATTATTTCCTATCAATCATGTTCAACTTTACATCTAAAATATCTCATCTTAAAGTGAAAATTACCTATTCTAGGTAAAGGACATAGGATTTTGAAATCGACTTTAAGTAGTCAACCAAGTCGAGACATTGTGATCAAATCATCATTGACAATTCAAAAACTCGTACATAGATCTGAAAAACCTCCCAAATAGGAAACCATATTCCACACTAATAGATCTAATGATAGGTAGTGGGCCCAAGGGAGTCCATTTGGAGAGTCCCAACAAGGAATTATAAATATTAAGGACTTGCTCCATGAAACTAAAGAGAATTGATAGGAACCTTGATGATACTGATTAGAACAATTCTCCAGCACGCGTTTCTAGACTAATCAAATGTCTGTTGAGAAGTTCATCATGTTTTCACTTTGAAACGGTACTAAACCCAAACATGCAGGAAGGTTCAGAGTACCTAAAATTCTAAATCTTCTAATAGCTACACACCCACAGAGAGAACTATCTACACACAAACATACACACTCACAGAACACTTTCCCCAACCAACGGCCGTATAGGCTCTCTCAATCTCCCTAAAAAAGAGCAGAAACTCAAAAGTCTAAAACAAAAGCAGAAAGTCTGTATAGCAGGCTGACCCAGACAGACACCAAATTCTCTTTTAGGTGCTTCAACTGCAGTATAGGTAGGAGCATTTGGGGCAAGCAACAAAAGCTTCAGATAATTGTGCCATATCGAAGTCGGAGGTGTCATCTCTGAAGTGACCAGTAGAAGTGAAATCTAGAACTTTTACAAGAATAACTTCACCTAGTATAGTTGTTTAATTGACCAGTCCATTACTTTCGGGCTATACTGATTTCTGCCATCAGATCCATTTATTAAGAAAGACTGCTCTATGGAAGCGAGAAAGGAAAGAAGTAGTCATTGACTGAATCTGATAGACAATACTGCTAAATATATGATCTGAAACAGACAGGAGGCTTACAACATTTCCAATTGGAAAGACACCAAATATACTAAAGCACAAAACCCCATTTTCATCTTTACTGCAAAAGATATTGAAACATTGCTTTGAAGAATTTGAGAGCACTACGAATGAATCTTGACCATCGTCAGTTAAACCAGTTTCTCCAGGTACTAGTCCAAGCATGCAAGGAGCTCTTGGAGCTGGAGGGAAGAAATGAGTAGTGCAATCTTCAAATGCCAAAGCGTTGCCAGAAGTGTCCTTTTAAAAAATGGATAATTATCTTTTCAATTAGCCAAAGAAAGAAGAAGAAGAAGAAGAAGAAGAAGAAGAAGGTAAATATAACAAGAGATTAAGGTTAAGGAGTCAACAATCAACAAATCAACAACTCACAGTTGACACCAAACATAAGTTTTCGAAAAACCTTCCACAAACCCATATTGAAGCTGTTGAATAAAATCCTAAGTTTGAGAACAGAAATATTTTAGTAGACCAGACTATAATAACAACTCGACTGCAAACAAAGCATTAGATAGAACACGAAAGGTATGAACAATAAAATATTGTCTGTTAAGAATCACGATCGAGAAGTTAGATGAACTTTTTTCAGTTGAAAGATGCATACTCTATTCACTTGGGCATCCTTCTCCCAATTGAGACACACCCCAGCTGCCGCATGGGACTTAAGCTTCTTAACAGTTTTCCATTCTGCTTAATATTTATACCGAGTTAGAAAAAAAAATACCACAGTACGTATAACTGCTGCAAGCACTAGCACATAACAAGCAGCACGATGCATATCCACGGTTCCATAAAGACAGCTAGATTGGTAAGATAACATTCATATGTAAAAATAAGATCTTCAAAGCAAAACATAATCCATGAAGTGGATAATGATTAGTAAATTGGTAGACATAATCCAAGTTCTGAGCAATTGTATCCATGACCAAACAGCTAGCTTAATGAATAACTGGTACCCACAAGCATAATTAAGGCACATACAAATTCTATCATTTAGGAGTCACCCGAACTATTACCTTCCTAATATGACCGAACTGGTCATGTCACTTTAAATAATAGAAAGAAACTAATGATTTGATGAAAATGAGCGTGCCATGGATGACTGCTTCTATATGCTGTCTCAGTCATCTTTGGATAAGAATGAACAATTCAATCTAATTAGTTAAATGGGTATATATGAGATACAAGATATCATGATATCATCTAAACCGAGGACTTTGTAAGTTTATGGCTATTCTTCTTAAAAATTATATGACATTGACGAAGATATGCATATTGCATGTATTGTACAAGTTATAAATGCTGCGCTGGTCATGTTTGGATTGGAATGAACCATTCACTTTGATTAGTTAAATGGGCTATTCATCTCTTGTCGTTTGTAGACCTATTTAACAAAGGGGGCATGTTCGAAAAGAGTAAGATCTGTTAAGGCTTTCGTGCTCAGATTTACCTAACTAGCAGTCCACTGTTCATTTGACATTGGCAGACAGGACCCATAAACATGGATTGCCATCTCTATTAGCAGCTAAATGTTTGTTGAGCAAGCTTGCTGTTTGCAATGCATCATGCGGCTTTTGAGCAATCCAGAATCTTTCCCAAGAGAGATTAGAGAAGAACACATTCTGAAGATAAGGGATTCTTTGCAGTGAAACTGTACCATCTTCTAGTCCTAAGACAACTACTTTGCCATCAGGATGCCAGCATAATGATGTTATACATTTACCTAGAGTACATTAGAATAGTTAGATAATCCAGTATAATGACATACAATGGAATGTGCAAAGAAAAGTGATTTCATAAACAACAACAACAACCAAAACAGAGAGAGAGAGGGGGGAGAGAGAGAGGGAGAGGGAGAGAGAGAGAGAGAGAGAGAGAGAGAGAGAGAGAGAGAGAGAGAGAGGATGAATAATTTGTTCACCATAAAATTAATAGACTAAGAGGAAAGACAGAGAACACACATAAACTGAGAAAATAATAATCAAAATTTGGGAAGTAAGGCAAACATCATAACAGTACACATTATATCTGACAGGGATATTGGTAGCTTGACATGGGATTTCTTTGGGCTAGTAGATCATCTAAAACTAGGGAATCTATATATTTTTGACAACCTTCAATCCATTATCTCAATCCAGGAACGAATCTTATTGTTTGGCTTTGGAACCTCGAGATGGAGTGTAACCATGAAAGCATACGTCAAGCAAGGATCACAAGTGTACAAGTATCTACAACTTATCTCAACAGAAACCACTCAAGGATTGGTTCAAGAAGCACTCAACAACATGTTTTTCATATCAAGAAGGCAACATGATGCATGCAGCATTCAGATGTTTCTGGAGAAAATATACCTCCTCTCTAAATTTTTCCAGTGAGAATAGATTACAAAAACTACCAAGGCTACGCATCTGATCCCAAGCTCTTATGAATTTGAATTACCAAAAGATAAAGTCGTACAAGAACTTAACATACTTGGATGCAGCTCCGCCTACCCTCCTAGTCTTTTTGCTTTCTCCAACTCCTCCCTCCATGTACACATGTATGCAGCATAGCTTGACATATATCCTATTCACAAGTAAGTTAAATTCCCAACAACAAACTTGCTTAATCAAAATGATGTGACGAAATGCCCCTTTGTAACCAGAAGAAGATAAATTAACTTCAAGTAATACAAATTGTGCGAAACTTTCCAGACTAGACTCTACATTTTAACAATACAGAATGTGAGAAATCCTTGTAGAGAATGCTCAATCTGTACAAGAAGAGGAAGAAGAGGAGCCAGAAGTAGTATTACGCTCAATCAGTACAAGAAGAGGAAGAGTGGAGACAAAAGTAATATTACATCATGAGAGTCACTAACAGAAATTGAAGGAAAACTATATAGATGCCCGATGGCATTGAGATCATATTTTTGCAGGGGTTAAACCTGCCAACTCCAAGTGGGCATCAAGCATTTCTACATTGGACATAACTAGTCTATCTAGCATAAACGACATCCCCTCCAATTCAAGTTCTTCCAATTCAAGTTCTTTATCTTTATGAACACTTTGACTGGTGTACTGGAAAGGGCAAAAAGATGGCAATACAGGAGTAGGGTACACTTCCAGTTGTTCTAGATGGTTGTCAGTTATGTTATGGAAATCTCCAAAGGCACCAATCTTGTCTAGAAGTTGATAGAAATCTATCGCGCCTGTAAATTAAAATCCCTTCATCCAACTAGTATCAGCTTGGGATTCTTTATTTGCAACTATGTCATCTCCAAATTTTCCCTCCCATTACCATCATTCACTCTTCATTTTTGCGTAAAACACCAACTCTTTAGTTTGATGTCATGTTCTCCTTTAGAATTCCAAGCACTTAACCTCTATAGTCACCAACTCTCCATCAAATGCAATTTGAACTGGACTGGCAATTGAAGTGATTTATTTGGGGAAAGGACAGTAGCACATTTAACAAAAAGCAAATGGGGGGTAAGGCCAACGTGCGTGCAGAGTCAGAACTTGCAATTGGGCAAAGAAAATGGCACACCTTGTACCTCTGCCGCAAGTGATAAAACCTTTCAAAAATTGAAAGGCAAAAGAATAAGATAATTTACTCTTCCTTCCAAATACAGTTTAAAAAACCCAGCAAGTGTAAGCTTTAAGAACACTTTTGATTCCCACCTATATGACAAATTGAGTGATGCTAAAGCTTTTGAGTTTAAAATAGTAGAACTTATATACTAATTCTAGTCAACAACTGCTTTTTCAGTCTTTAAAAAACAGGACACAACTACTTTTCATTAATAATTTACTATCATCATTGGAATGATGGTTATGCACTACTGAGCAGGAAAAAGAATGACCGTAAACCAGCTGCCTTTTCTTTGGTTTTTCAGTAGTTATTCTAAAGGCACGATGTGTATTTGCACCAGTGGTCATCAGGCAGAGTAGCAAACGATGCAAACCAGATTCCTTGTGCTGAAGTTTGGAATGAATTTCCTTAACTCAAGGAAGAGGGAACATGAATTATCCATAAGTATGAACCAAACGAGTTAAAGTTGAAATCAAAAACAATCTGCTCACCCGAAGGCACCAACTACCGATCAAAAGCTTGGTCGCGTTCTGTAGCTTCTGAAGCAGTCCCTCAGCCAGGTTGCAATACCCTCTGTAAGACTCGAACCGATTTTGAACAAAACAATCAGATGGCCTTCCAAAAACCTCGCCTCTCATAAAAAAGTTCGACTCTGCTTCAATCAAGGATTGAGACTTCCATTACCAGCTACCTCAACATACCAGAAAATCCTCTCAAACAGCAACAGAGGACTTGAAATCTCCAAGAGGAAACCCTCATCAAGTGCATACCGAAAGCAGCCATTGACCGCAATTTCCCTCAAAGTTCTCGAACAAAGCGTGATGTTTCGCTTTAAACCGTAGCATCCTTCCAAACTAAGGTACTCGAGAACAGGGCTGCCATTCGACATCTCATGCATCACCTCCGAGTCACAGACGGACAGGGACCTAAGATTAATCCAAGCGATACTTCTACTCAACGAGAAGCAACAGAGCCCTGAGTGCAGCTTCACCAACGAAGAGCATCCATAAAAGGAGCCCCGGTACTGCGAAATGGCCGGTCATCTCACACAACCTCTTAGTCGCATCGACTGAGAGGTCCTCGACACGGCGGTCGACAGCAAAGCGAAGCCACGGACTGAGCTCAGGCGCGCAACGGTCGAGAAAATCGACGTCGATGTGGAGCTTCCTCACCTTGGGCGACGCCTACAGGATCAAGACGCCGTCCACGGAACGGGGAGGCGTTAGAGACGGATCGCCACCACTTCGACAAAAATGCACGTGCGGACGATGTAATGCAACGTCGAGGAACAAGAAGACGTGGTGGATCACCGAGTCGGGGCAAGGTGGCTGGTGCGATCGGCATCGTCGCCCAGGGTTTCGCATTGACGAGAGGAGGAGGAGGTCGGCGATCGCTTATTCTTCGCCATGAGGGGATCGACGATCGAACGGAGGAACCGGAAGGAGAGACTCCTCTGATTTGAGGGTTCATTTCACTCGGACTTGAGTTTCTGGCTTCCCGTATAGAGACACGTGTCGCTCGATGGAGAGCCAACCACTTTCCCGCGCCTTTTAATACATCTACGAGCCTACGATGATGGGCCTCGCATCTCTTGAATTGCCGAGTACAGAACCTTAATTTTTTTAATCCAAGCTTGTCTGACATCTAAATCACCATTCATATAATAATTGAGTATGAACAAGATCGAGTAGGCGTACATAAGTGACCTTGAGCCCGTGAAAGAAAATGTTGGCTTGATTCCGCTTGCTTTGTGATATCACGCTCGAGGGTTCCACTTACGTAGTGATAGACATAAATAAATATTGAGACTTTGCAAACATCTATATATAAAAAATAAAAAAATAAAAAGATAAATTAAAAATTAACCATAAATAAATTTTATGAGATAATTATTTAGCTTAAATTACATTCATGATCAAAGTATGATATCTCATGCGCTCGAAAAATAGCAGATGAATGCTAAAGCATTTTGAATTACATTGGCACGAACGCAAGAAATGACAACCCAAGCAATTCAAAGAAGTTCGTTGGTCTAGGATGGACATGTTCTCTTATTTTCAAACTACCTGACAAGAATGCAACCAGAGAAAACTTTCTGTCACCTCACCTTCCTCCCAAATGCAAGGCTATTGGCATCCACATTATGTCTTTCCATTTAGATGGTGACTCCATGATTCTACTAATTAAGGTTATTGAGCTTATGGCTCGAGTTTTTTAGCCACATTGAAATTATGTCGGAGCCCAGAAATTAAAATAAGTTAGAGACGCATTAGGAGGTATTGTGGGTCTTTGGTGGAGCTATGTGGAGAGGACTGGGAGACTGGGCCATGTCGCCTGCTAGCCACATGATAGTCATTAAGTATTGCCCGAGCTCCTAGCTAGTCCCTTGAATGCCTGAATAACTTGTATAGTTAATATCCGACATTTTGTCTATTACACAAAACAAAAAATGCTAATCAAATATGTTCTCCAATGCAAAACTTAGAAATTCGATCTTTTTGAATATTGAATTTTTCAATTTGGGTGGAATAAGTTGATTTGTTCTTCGTATTGAAAAAAATTAGAGGTGTTCGTAACATTTTGAAAGTGGAAAACAAATCAAATCAAGCTGAAAATGGCATTTGCTTGGCTTTGGAAGATACCATGAAAAGAGGACCATACCATAAAGGAACATTCTACTAGGCAAAATTCCGAACATTGTTCGATGCAAGTAAAGTACAAATAGCATTGGTAAATATCAAAACCAGTTGACAACTAAATTTTGACCGATAACTTATTCGGTTGGTAGCATTTTGGTAAGTTACCAAAATTTTTAAGAAAATACCAACAGTTAGATTTATATATATATATATCCGATGGTTAGAGTTAGAAAAATTCGAGATTCAAGATCCCAATCGAGATGAGAATCATTTCTTAACTTGAAAAAAAATTAAATTAGTATAAGTAGAACTTTAATTGCATAGAGGTGTTAATTCAACATAAGCATGTCGAAATAGGCGTTTAGATTTCAAGTTTTTGTATGGCTGAAGATCCTTTTTTTGGTCAAATCAAAGAATCTACCTTTGACTGAAAAAAATTATTATTTCAATAGTCTTTAATTTTTTTTAGACATTTGATTTAGAAAATGGTGAAATTTAAGTACCTTCAATCCAATCAAAGAAATATCAATCTCAAGAATTGATCAACCAATTAGAGCGCTATTTTTGTTATCATGGAATTTGAGCTCACACCTTTCAAGATCGTGTCACGTGGCACAATTACACAAAACTTTGTTGGAGAATAAAATCTGTTCTTTTCTCATCTTGGAAGGGGTCCTTTTTCTTCTTCTTTTTTTTTTTTTTGGCTTCTTTTTACGTTCAAGAGGGAGGCGCCACAAGTTAAAAAAAAAAAAAAAAGAGGGGGAAAAGAGAGAAAAATAAGGAGGATTGACTCTTCATGAGTGCTGTGTATACACCTTCATGGTCGCCCCATCGTCATCTGACCTCATCCTCATCACCGCAAGTTGTATTCATTGTTCTTGGACTTCATCCTCTTGAGGAGTTGGAGCAATAGTCGCCGCTGCCCATTCCGGTGATTGAAACCCACGCCATCACTTCAATGAGCCTCGCCATCACTCCTCTCGACGCCATTAGTTGCCAAGCTGCTTGCCCTCGCTGTTCTCGAGTCGCCCTTTCCTACTCCACTATTGCTCCCTGCCTTCCCCACTATGAAAACCGAAGAGCCCAGATCTCGTCCAAAGACTCCCTCACTGATCGTTGTTCTGTTCGTAGACAGTTGTAAAGGTTCCAATCGCCGGTTGCGAGTGCCCGTCGTAGCCTAGTTACACCACTGATAAACCAGGCCTTTCTGTTGCCTTCAACGATGGTCATCGATGAGGAGCCACTCAAAACATGACGGTCCGAGGGTTAATTTTTAAGCTTGAATATTCCGGTTGGTTTATCCGATTGTATCTCCGTTTTTGTTCCTTATTTTTGTGGATGTAGTGGCCAGCGCAATGGTTAGCCGATGGTTGGAGATGGTGGTTCGATGAAGAGCGGGAATGAGTAACGGTGGTATAGGAGTACTTTTAAGCGTGAGGTTTTGAATGTTTCCTCCTGGTTCGGTGAAGCTTTAGATATTAATCTGTAGGCGTGAAGATTCACTATGAAAAGTCATTGAAGATGGGAGTTCTGGGAATAGGGAACCAGGTCTCGAAGATGAGCGGTGAAAGGCCTAAAAGAATATATATATATATATATATATATATATATATATATATATATATATATATATATGTATGTATGTATATAATATTTTTTTTCCAAAAGGAATAAATGATGTCAACATGTCCGGTGGGGTGACGCCCCACACAGGGACGAGGTGGCAATGCGGAGGGCCAGTCTTTTCCTTCGTTCCCTCCTGTCGGTCCAACCTTCTCTTTTGCTAATTGCTAATTGCAATGGGGATTGGGCCCCACTTTATCTACTTTTCATTTACCTTTTCATTTTTCCTTCGTTCATGTCTTTTTTTTTTTTTTAATAACATATGGGGGTGCGATTAAGGGTGTGCAAAAGAACCGGAACTCGCTCGGACCGTTTGGAACCGTACTGGAACCGCACTAGAACCGCCCGGAACTAGTGGTTCGTGAGGGAACCAGTCCGGTTCTCGGTTCCAATTTATGGGAACCAGTGGGTACCGGTCCAGTTCTTGGTTCCATGGGCGGATCTGCCCACCCGAACCAGACCGATTATATTATAATAATATATTGATTTTTAATATTAAAATAAATTTCTAACTTACTAATTGGCAAATCTAAATTTTAGGGCTTTATCTCCTCTCATGGTTTCCATGTTTTTATAAGAATTTAGTATAGTGTGTAAGTTGCTTTTCAGCAACTCAAAAGATGGTTCCTTCAAAGGTTACTTTTGGGACTCTCACATAGGACACTGTGTTCAAGAAAATCTGAAGTTTCGGTGGAATTATTTTTACAAAAAGAATTCAGTAAAGCAAAGGTTGTGAGCATTATTAGGGGATAAAGGAAAAGACGATCTACATATGACAATCGTCCATAACCTTGAACTTAAAGAATATTTTAGATTTCAATTGAAATGATTCAAAAACAAGAAAAAAAAAACATATTTCTCTTCTTTGGTAGTGTTTTCCAATAAAATAAAGAAAAATGGTAACCTTAATTAAGCCGGTTCGATTTAAAGAAAACTATTACTCGATATGAAAAGTACTCATGACAGGATTTGGAAAATGATATTATTATTGGTAAGATTGATTCCATGGATCCACCCGAGAACCGGACCAGGACCGGTGGTCCGATTCTCGGGTGGATCCATGTAACTAACGGGTGATTCTCGATTCTAATTTTTTGACATTAGTCCTTAGCAGGCGGTTATCGGTTCTAGGCTGAGAACCACCCACCCGGATCATGCACACCTCTAGGTGCGATTGAGCTGGGTTTGGAGGGGCATATGTACCCATCACTAACTTTAATAGAAAATTACAGGTTCCTATTTCAGTTCAGTTACCGACATTTATTGGATTGTTTCAATATTATCGATTGCGCTGTTGAGTTAGCCACATTTATTTGTTAAAGTTACTAACTCTTATAGGATATTACTACTCTTGATTTGGGTAAATTAGCAACTTTTCTAGGGGTAAATCACTAACTTATTTTAACTTTACTAAGTTCTATATTACCAACTATTTACTTGATTTCTACCACCCATCTGGGTGGCACTGCTGGTGGCAAGCTTCTCCCCCTAACGCAAGGGGAGGAGCTTCTCCCTCTTGGCAGCAACTCGGTGATTGCATCTTAGATTTGACTGATATCTGCCTAGAAGTCCTGTCGCAAAGACGATATTTAGTCTAATGCAAATTCGAGCATACATTATACTTTTAAGTGTACTGACACAAGGTACACCATTTAACTAGATTTTCTCAATATCTAAATAAGGACAATGTAATGGATTCGGTCCATTACCCTTAACGATAGGAGTAATTCCTGGCTTGCATTGATGTATATTGAATATTTCCAAAATATGATCAGCAAATGTCCTCTGAGATAAATCTAATAAAATATGATGACAACAATCCTTACGGACCATAGTGCAAAGAACATGAGATGCCTCAAGGTCACTACTTGTAAGCGAAATATCATGTATAAAGAGTATGGAAAAAATAAATTTCCTCCCACTGACCTCACAGTATATATATATATTAAATTACTTTGTCCCCAACTGAACAAAATAATAACACTATGAAAATTTAATAATATTATCTGGAAACTTGCTTAAAACCATGAATAAGATTTTTCAGTATACACACAAGTTTAATTGAATCTGTTGCAAAATTCTTCAGTTGTATTATATAGATTTTGTATCTATTTAACGTAACTCCAAATCAAAAAAGAGCTATTAATGCCATGTTCACTCTGAAAGAATCTTTAAAAGATACTAGAAAGAAATAATTGTTTCTTCACAATAAACTATCCACCCCTCTTTCAAAGTGAAAACTTTTAGCTACCAGTTTAGTTTTAAACTCCACAATTTTTCTTTAAAATCCTTTTAGTTTTGTATGCCAATTTGCAACAAATGAACTTGTGATCTTTAGGCAAGTCAGTAAGTTTCCAAACACTATGATGTTTCATAGATTGCATATCGCCTTTCATGACATATAATCACATACTCGATTGAGGATAAAAAAACAACATTTATATAAGTTGATAAATCAACCAAATAGTGGATATTGCAGTTATGTTCTCACAAATAGACTATATAGTCTGATGGTATAACTAACCGTCTTTTCCTAGCAAATCTCCTAAATAAAATTACAACCACTTCATTCTACACTTGAGAGGTTTGAGAATTGTTCATCATAAATTATATCAAGAATAGTACCTTAAATCTCAACAAGTTTAGTCTATGGTACATGAGATTCCACAGTTGTCGAGATTCCACAATTGTTTGTATAGGCAGAGACACAGTAACCTCCATCATACCATTATCCTTAATAGTCTAAGAATAACTATTCTCTACAACTAGTCAAACTCTAGAAACTTTATTATATGTGATTCCATCATTCTTGTATCTTCATTAGGGTCATAAAATCAATACCCCCTCGAACAATATGGGTAAGATACAAAATAATTCCGAGTAGATCTAAATTCTAATGCATTTAAAATTGGATTAGATAATCTCACTTTTGCATGACACCTCTAAATTTAATATGATTCAAGTTAAAAATTATGTCCAATGTATAATTCAAAAGAAGTTCAGGGAACAACTTTGGTAAGAAACATATTTTGTATGTGAAAATGTTACTTTCAAAATATCAGCTCATAATAGACCAAATAAATTAGTCTTACTCATCACCATGTTAATTATGATGCAACTATGCCTTTTGGCCAAATCTTTTTGTCAGGATTTTCAAGCATCCACCCCAGAATTTACTAAATATTTGACAAATGACCATTTGAACTATTTAACCTATTATGCATTGTCATATTTGCCAAAATACTCATGGTCACTATTAAGCTTGACAACCTTTAAGACTAATTGTAACTATTTTATTCTTTATTTTGGTCATTTTCCTTAAATAGAAAACTTTTGGAAACAATCTTTTCAACCGTATATGAGATGTATATATCATTATGTCTTAAACACAATCTTTGCAGATGTTTGGTATTAGACAAGACATAATTTCAAGCCACTGAGGCTTCCTTCATTTTTTAGCAGTGCAATCAGTTGGTAACCACTTTTCAAGTATTCCTCAATGGAACACTTCATGAACAGTAAGCAAATTCTATTACTCTTTTCCCAAGTAGCAAGTCCTATGTCTACTACTTAAAATTGAAGCATTAAAAAATCTTAATAATAGTGGATTTATTAATTACAAAAAATGTGACTAAAAAGTGAGCAATGTATATAATTAGCATCATGTGAGCATTGTGTAACTTGACGTACAAGTACACATCCAGAGAGTTACATGCATAATCATTTAATTACTTTTGAGCATAATACATGACATGTAGTTGTACACTCCCCACATGATAGTGGTCATGAGAATATATTCCAATCTTCGTGAATTCATCACCTTTGAACATATGAACCACTAGGATCAGTCACTCCTCCACCACACCATCATGTATCCCTCCATGAACTAATACACAATCACCTCCTTTGGGAGTATAACTATGCATTAGACTAGGAGACATCCCAATCAATATACAATACCGAAATTTCTCAAACCTAATCAAACGTGCTACTTTGGCGGTCACTACTCAATTGAATCATTGGAATTCTCTCAAACCAGAAATATAAACTTTACTTATCACATACACCATATACATATGATTTTAACTTTAGTGATATGGATAGTAAATCACTAAAATTACATATCATACTAATTACATTGCTTTATTCATTAATAAAAATCAATCAATCAATCAATCATACATACATACATACATACATACATACATACATACATACATATATATATATATATATATATATAATTGACCTGAAAGAATACTCCAATAAGATCACCGATCACAGCAACACAAGAAACTTCTCATAACATAGAAATAAGCATATCATATGTACCCCAATTACAGATAACCAGAACAACATAAAAAGAATGCTGATCTAGATGATTTATCACAAGTTAACATCAATAGTAATACAGGGTACACCAAATTGACAAGCCTGACAGCTGATCCACTATCACTCATGAGTTTCATAAGGCAAACATGACTCTAAGGCCAACATCTGATTAATTAGCCAATTTTAAGTAACAAATATCATTACATCAACCAATGACCTATAAATTGAGTCAAACCACAGAACCAAATATCTAAACTATAACAATAGATATTATTACTCTGCGTAAATGTTGTCATACTCTTTAACCTTAAAAACGTTCAACTTAATGGACATTAACAAGTGAACAGATGAAAAAAAAAAAAAACAAGTGACCAGATGAGTTTAAGTACAATATGCAGTAACTTAACTGACATGCATTACCCATATTCAATAGATGTGTTAATTAATACAATCAGTTTGGTCACGAGTTCTTAAGATGTTCATCATTCAAAGGTTACCAGTGTGTAAAGGAGTATACTTAAGTAACAAAAGTTTCATAACATTTACCGTTTCGAATCACCTCAATATATAGTTCAATTACTATCCCATAATGGTTGTTTCTCATTAAGCCAGCTTCAGTTTATAATAAAGTTTAATTTTTATTAATGAATCACACATTTATAATGTTTATGTGATAATATACCAGTAATCAAACATTTGTATTTAAAAAATCACAGAAAAATACAAGAAAAATACGCAAAAATACACTAAAAATACATGTATATAGGGTTTTGTATATATTTTCACATCCATAAAACCATTAAACTTATAAAATAAATACACCACAAGATAGAAGAGGAATATACGAATCCAACGCCACCAACCACAGGTCTATCGGAGCTCCCATGCGCCCACACGCGCCGCCTAAGTGCGTGGCGCGTGGGGCTCACGTGCGGGCGAAGGGTCCAGTAAAAAGCTGGTCTAACCGGTGGTGGTCCGACTGGTTCCCAGTCTGACTATCTGGTCCATTTGTCCCAGTCTGACCAGTGATTAGTCCGATCAATGGTTGATCGGGTCGAGCTAGGTTAACGGGTCGGGTTGGTCGCCAATCGGGTTGGGTTTGAGTCACTGAAGTCATCTTGACGTTAGCATCTTCATGCGTTGCACACGCGAGCCCCGCCCCATGCGTGGGGGCGCATGACTGCGTGTGGGGCGTGTGCGGCCTCCCTCGGCGATGTGCTGCCAACAGATCTCCTCGACTCGTCAAGCCCAGTTCAAATTTGTGATTTAATTTAATTTTTATTTTAAAAAAATCTTAAAAATCACAAATTAGGGCAAAAAATTTATGCGTTCGAATTTTAGGGTTATAGAGGCTCTGATACCACATGTAGGATGCAAATTGCGCAATCTCAAGATATCCATAACCAGAACAAGAACATGCATAATTGAGTAGAAAGATTAACGCACATGTTTTTGGGATCCATCGTTCTTGAACCGGAAGCGGAAAATTGATGTTCCACGCGCAAGTCTTTATCCTCTATTGCTCTCCGTATCACTAGCTCAATGAGGCGGCCCCCTCACGCTTTAACATTAGGTAAACGCTCCTTATGTGAGGATACATGTGAAAATTAGGGTTAGATGAGAGACTTGAGTATTATTTATAGAGTTTCCAGCCAGGCCCCCTTATTACGGGCCAGGCTCAACTCGGCCCACACTAGCCAGCCTCATATTAGACTAATTAAGAAACCTTCCATCTCACCTTAGACCAATCCCGTTTTACAATAACCGTAAAACATAAATTACAATATTAATTAAAGTAGTCCACATTAGGAAAACTCTTACATTCAATGCTTGCTTAATTGCTTGATGATCGTATTTTTTGCTTTTCTTGAGGGAAGTATTCAATGAAGAGTTCTTGTGTTGAGGATTCTTTAGACGAGAAATATGACATAAGCCTGCACTATAGGTATTAGATGGATTGGCTTTTGACTCATGAGTCATGACTGTTCTAAATCACTTTTGTTCAGTTTTTTGTTTGTGGGTCGATGCTGTGGCTTCAATATCAAGTATTAAAGACATTAAATGTTGTGGTCTTCTTGTTTGAATTGAACTCCATTATAATTTTTTACCTGAAGTGAGTTGTAATCGTTATCGCGTTAGCTTGCTCTCCTGTTTGCTTAATTATCCTATCTTGCTTGTATTTTTGTGAAGAACTTCACGCAGTCAAGAATGAAATGGGTCTGAAAGGAAACTCGAACTGAGGAGCTGTCTAATGGAGGAGGATGTCTGGAGAGTGGTAAGAAGAGTCAAGTAACTTGGACATAAATTACAGTGTTGATTGCATTTCAATTGCTGATCTCTTCAATTAGAAGCGGCTGGATGCATTTCTAACCTTCCAACAAGTTTCCGAAATCTGCATTAGAAATTGTTGCGAGATGTATAGAGGATACAATTTAGTGAAGGGATATTATTTGCAATCCTCCCATAATTTATTCCATAGGTACCGATGAATGCTTCAACGGCCTGTGCAATTGAGGATTTACACAGTCACTTGGATCAATTTGACGCAGTACACACTGCTGAATTTTGTGATAATATGTGCAGCTAACTACAAAAGACTGAAATTCTCATTCGACTTATCCTCTAAGATTGACATGTAGCATTAACATTAAAGTGCCAAGTAGGCTAAACCCAAAAGTCATACATTAACATAAACTCTTGTAATGAACAGAGCAACATACACAACAGAAACACAGCAGAATTTTTTATTAACATGGAGCAAAACATTTTTTGTGCCCACAGAAATTTGAGAAGTCCTAAAGATTTAGACAATTGCGGAAACCTAATATCATGCACATCAGGAAATTACATAAGCAACTGCTTCGATTGATATGAATTCTTTAAAATCAACCTTCGAGAAGCCCATCTAGGAGGTGATCTTTCTTGAATTCCCACAATCACAAGTACTAACAAGTAACAAATCACAGTTGACACCCCCACGTGCGCCCCAGTGCACACAGAGTAATGGTCCAGACATATAGCTCTAAGACACCAATTGCTAATGAAATAAGCACACTCTCATCCGAATTGTCTTGGAGTTTCCCAAGTAGGAACGGTACAGTCAATTGAGGTAACGGCTGACCATCACCGACCACAAAACTGGGTCGATTGCATTTCAAATTGTTGTTATCATATCCAATATTACAAGCGTACAAGAGGGGAAAGAAAGAAGCTAAAAACCCACGTCCTAAAAGGACCCAATTCTAGAACAATTCACTATCAAGACGATCACAACAAGTACTCAAATTCGGCGAAAAGAAAAAAGAAAATCAAGAATCAGACAGAAACTGACAACAAGAATAAGAAAAAGACTAGATTTGGACAACTGCGGAAACCTAATATCATGCACATCAGGAAATTACATAAGCAACTGCTTCGATTGATATGAATTCTTTAAAATCAACCTTCGAGAAGCCCATCTAGGAGGTGATCTTTCTTGAATTCCCACAATCACAAGTACTAACAAGTAACAAATCACAGTTGACACCCCCACGTGCGCCCCAGTGCACACAGAGTAATGGTCCAGACATATAGCTCTAAGACACCAATTGCTAATGAAATAAGCACACTCTCATCCGAATTGTCTTGGAGTTTCCCAAGTAGGAACGGTACAGTCAATTGAGGTAACGGCTGACCATCACCGACCACAAAACTGGGTCGATTGCATTTCAAATTGTTGTTATCATATCCAATATTACAAGCGTACAAGAGGGGAAAGAAAGAAGCTAAAAACCCACGTCCTAAAAGGACCCAATTCTAGAACAATTTACTATCAAGACGATCACAACAAGTACTCAAATTCGGCGAAAAGAAAAAAGAAAATCAAGAATCAGACAGAAACTGACAACAAGAATAAGAAAAAGACTAGATTTGGAACTCCAAACCAATAAAGAAAATGGATTTACTAATTAGGTCATCACACCAAACCAATGGTAGATAGAAAACTGCACTAAGAGCTTGCTTTGCCTCATCTCCTCCTCATGGAAAGATTATCTTGACGAGGGGCAAGGCGAGGGCAGAAACAACAATCCGATCCCCTTCACCACGCATGCGGAAGTGAAATCAAGGAACAAAGAAGGGTTGAAAAAAAAAAGTTGGGATTTTTATTTTTATTTATCCCCCCGTTTGGTGGATAATTACTAGCGAACAAGCCATTGGTGGTCGGTGGGGACTTGTACTTGCACTTGCATTGCGTTACGTTGTTTTTTGACAACAAGAAAAGGGAGGAAGAAATGAAAAGCTCAACATAAAAAATAAATTTCGATCCAAAAAATAAAAATATATAAAAAACTAATTAATGACGAGGACTCAGCAAGAGTTCGCCATTCGGATCGTGCTCATCGCACCCGAAAACCCCCACCCAAAACGCGCGGGCGTTTCGGGATTGCGTTCTTGCACGTGGGAAGGGGGCCCACGGAGGTGGAAACCAAAGGCAGGGAATTAATTTTGCATAATTGCTCATGCTTTACAAGTAGCCTTCGGAACTTTGATTCATTTTTGCAATATTGCCTCTGAAGTTGATTCAATTTTCATTGTGGTAAAATTTTAAATTTTTACAAGTCTACATTCGACATTTACCAATGGACCATATTGAGCTTAAGTTTCGAAATTATATTATATAAATTAGAAGTATAGAGACAATATTTTAAGTTAAATGAAAATTTATAAATCATTTGTGCTATTATCCTATAAAATTCTATTGAACTTCTCAAATAGACTTCTCATCGAAGCATTGCTCATGCTCTCGATTTTATCCATTGGTAAAGGATGTATTGCACTCTTAATTAGTAAATAAAAATGAATTAATGGATATTATAGAAGAGTGATGAATGATGAGCATAGTGGGAAGTAGCAGCAATGTAACATAAGATTAAGACGTGAGAGTTGAAAAATGTAACTGAAGAAAAAAAAGTTAAAAATTGGTCATTAAAATGCAATTATAATGAGATTCATATGGTATGACTCCTCCTTTTGCTTATAGTCTCCCACATCAGCTTTTAAATACATAGCTTCCTTTAGAAACCTCAAATCCCTAGCATTACTTATATGCTTGTGTCACGGGTTGGTAGTTTCCTTGGTTGTGGATCAACCCGTGCGGCGCTTGGCGAGTGAAACTCGCTAGGCCAGCCTTTTTCCTATAGTTGTTCCGGTGAACAATACGGCGAATAGCTCTTTTGTATGAGATTGTACCATGACCAGCTTTGCTCGGGCGTCTAGTCCATTAGTGAGACAGCAGCCTTCTTCAGGCTCAACAACTGGTTTTGGCCTGCCATGGCCTTATCAAGAGAGTGGCATCAGCTCCCAACCAATTTGTATACGAGAGGCCAACCCCGCCTTCAGAATTTTTAAGTAATATTATCTTTCTATCCTAGAACTTATAGTACTAACCGTCTTGACGCCACTCCCACGGATCGGTTGTGTTTATCCTCTCTATGTCCTCAATTTTCACTCGATAACCCCAAGCTTCACTCCTAAGGGTTCACGAGTCAAGACTCGAATCTCGAGCACACGCACATCCCTCCGTGGTCGATAAAAATGCGACGTCCTAGGATGCGTTGCCGACTCATTCATTTTAATGCATATGTGGAAGCATAATAAAATCAATCCCCAGACAATACATATATGGAATAAAAAAGCAAGACCACCATTTCACAAAACTCTTTTTTATAAACCAACTAGTTTATACACTGAGGCCAACACTAAGGCTTACGTACATGAGGTCTATCTCCAAAAAGAACTACTGAGTTACCCATGCTCCTGACCCTTCTACCTCAAGCTTCGGATTCTTCACATTAGGGACCTGAAAATGGTAACCTACGACGGGGTGAGATATACATCTCAGTGAGTTCATGCCTTAAACTCTGATAAGGAAGGAAATACGTGTGGCACCCCTCGACAGCCCCCGATCCATTAGGGTCGCCACAGTTCGCTTATCTTTCACTTTCCTTATTAACATGTCACTCTGATACCATTTCAATTGCAGCGGGTTCATACAACCATGGGCGTTTACATTTTTTTTTGATAGGTCCCTTGCACAATTCATATACTGAAGCACATCTAGCAAACTCCCTTTCATATATTCAGAAAACGATGCACATCGACCAAACATCTTATATAAGTTAAAGGCGAACATATTTATTTACATAAAGCAGATGGACATCTTTAGTCAATACATCGAAATGCCAATGTTTCTATACTCGGCTATACTTCAAAAGATGATCGACATCTCTTCTAACAGTCGAATACTTAAAGTCCATCGATTAGTGTCGGCGTCCAAAAGTTCCTCCCTTTGATATCCTCCTCCTTGCAATCATATCCAACCACTTGATTCATCTACCAGTAGCACTGGCAGCAGAGGGATCTTATCTAGTCTGAAATGTTATTCCCCAAAAGAGGTGAGTACAACCACTCAGCAAGTAAAGGACCAATAAACCACTCAATACATCATGCCATGCAATCATCACAATCATAGCATCACATGTCATACAAGCATCCATGCTCAACATACCATGGCATCATGCACATGTCATCATACCTCATGTACCATCATCATCATATAGACATCATCACCATATCATACACTTACCATCAACATGTCACATATGGCATCATCCTTACCATGCATCCATGCATATAACATGATCATCATATCACCATATCACATGTACCATCATCATTACCATGCATCCATGCATGTAACATCATCATCATATCATCATATCACATGTACCATCATCATTACCATGCATCCATGCATGTAACATCATCATATCACATGTACCATCATCATTACCATGTATCCATGCACATCTCATCATATCATGCATATATCATCATGCATAATTCAATTTCAATTTCATTTTGAACCGCCACATTTCTCTTTCCCGGGACCAATGTTTGCATCCCATATTCATCACTTGCGCCCAATCCTGGCATTGCGAGAACCATCCGGGCATGTATCCAAGATACAACCGGGCATCCAGCCCCCCACATTCCGGGCATCTCGTATCCCAACTAGCATCACGAGGCATCCCCTTGGGCAAAAACCTCTGAGGCTTCCGGCATTTACACTCCCTGGCCGGGCATCTCGCATTCCAACTAGCATCACGAGGCATCCCCTTGGGCACAAACCTCCGGGGCTTCCGGAGTTATGTACCGACATACCACCAGGCCTCCCTTGGAATTATGTACTGTATACCACCAGGCATCCCGACACTCTCGGGGAATCTCCAAGGCTCGCCATGAAAATGGTTTCCCCTGCCCTCCGGAATTACGTACCGACATACCACCAGGCCTCCCTTGGAATTACGTACCGTATACCACCGGGCATCCCGACACTCCCGAGGAATCGTTGGCTCACACCTTCGACGGCCTTCTCACTTATCTCAATTCACATCTTCAATTATAGTTCAATTATAACATGGCATGTGATGTGATGGCAATCAAGATTATATTCATCATTGAATTCATACATGCATCTCAAATCATCATCATGCATGCAGCTAGATGCCATCATCCCTCACAATACAATTCATGGAGTCCATGCAATATAAATTGATCCATATCTCATGCCTTTTCAAAGTTTACAAAATTCCAGCATGTGCCATTTTTAGAAAATATTTAAATTAAATATCTATATAATTCTCACAAATCATAAAAATTAAGGCAAGTGATAATCAAGACAATAGGATAATGATTTCATGCAAAATACATGGCCAAAATAGAATTCCACACAATTCCATAATTCACACAAAATAGCATGAAATTTTCGGATAAATCAGAATGCACATTTTCCGAAATAATTTGATTAAAATATCCATACGACCTCAAAAAATTACGAAATTTTACCGAGTTATAGCCAAGACACTAAATTACATTTTTCATGAAGACTTATAAGCCAAATTCTTTTTAGATTAATTTCTACAGTCTAACGAAGCTTCTGGATCCAACACCGAAACGTCCAGTACATGCTTCTCCGAAATACTGAGTTTTCACCTACCTATCCTTGTTCGTTTCCTCTGAAATTTGGATATGTTTTACATCAAGATGTTGTCTACAAGTTTCAGGAAGAGATCTAAGTCAAAAATCCAGAGTATAGTTGTCGTTTAGGTCCATGAAGTCTCGGGTGTCCTGTACTACATCTCCAGAATTACCGTCTCCAAGATTCAGTCGATTTACTAGGTTATACTTGTTCATTTTGCTTCAAATTTGAGTATGTTGTAGTTTAAGATGTCCCCTACAAATTTCATGAAGAAATCGAAGAGATATTCTTAGCAAAACTCAACATGCAACCACAAATCCATCAAAAGGTCAGTGAAATCGTTCCAGATCTGAGGTCTCCGTAGGATGAGAGTTTAACCCATTAAATATCCATAATTTTGCACCAAATTTTAGTATGTTGTATTTTAAGATGTTGGCTACAACTTTCATGAAGAGATCAAAGTCAAAATCGAACTCAAAACATGCATGCAAGCCTTCACAAGATTCTGGGTCGATCGGTTCATGCGAAAACAGCAAGCATTTCCAAGAACAAACCTCATGTACTTCGATTTCTAGCCTCTAAACATCCAAGAATTCAACCACACATGCAAGACACACATGCAAGAGTAGAAGTCAATCCCTACTTGCCTCAAAGACCAAGCGGACAGCGACACACGAACGGCACCCCGGCGATGGATGGACGGTGTGCGGGCGGCGACAGGCGAGCTCCTCCTCCTCGGCCTCCCTCTCTCTCGCATCTCACTCTCTCTCGGCAACTCTCTCCCTCTCTCTCACTCTCTCAAAACCAGCCACTCTCTCTCTCTCTCTTTCTTTTTGGTGGCTTATATATTGCATGCCTTCTTCTCTTGCATGGGGGACACTTGTCCCTAAGAAGGAGACAAGTGTCTTCTTGGTTGAAGACACTTGGAGGCCATGCGGCTCCTCACTCCTCCCCTCCATGCGTCGGCAATGGGCCGGGCTTATGGCCCACTTTAGGCCAACACACTTGGGCCTAAAGTCCAAGCTTAAATGGCCCAAAATTTTCTTAAGTAAGTCCATTTTTACTTTTAATAATTTACCTTAAATCCCAACTTATATAAACACTAAATTACAATTTCATATGGCCATAAAACTTGAAATCATAAATCCATAAATTCCAATTTATAAAACACATGGCCAATGATAGGATTTTCTTTCCTATCAAATAATTATCCATTAAAAGCTTGGCCATATATCTTATTGCTATTTATGGATTAAATGGCCATAACTTGATTGTACTTCCATCACCTATTCATAGAATTTAATGTAGCTAGAGGTCGTCATGAATTTTGGGATGCCACAATACGCCTAGAGGTAGCCTAACCACACAACACAGAAGATTCACCTCATCTCAGTTCCTTCATGCACGTTAGCACAGTTCATATCACGGATGCATATAATAAATGCACACATCAACTGGAATGTCTCACATAGCTGAATCAATCACAGGAGTCCCGAATATAAGGTCAAATCGTTATGACACATCCCATTCCGTACCACACAATTTCGTCCCATGATCATGCGCAGCTAAATCACTCATTTATGCATTCCAATTGATTACGGCCACACAGGCACAATCTACCCGACACATAGCGATCTTCCAACATAGCCGGGCGTTGTCTCGCACCATCGAGCACGGTAACGTGTACCTCAAGATGGCATTTCACAAAGGAGCATTGATCCAGCCTCTACTGCGACTGGCGTCTGTTGTTAGGTGCGTTCTACATAGGAGCATCGTTCACCCGACGTACATCAGGTGACGGATTCTCATAACCATTCATGCACCCATCCAATCTCGGCCAAGACATCGTGCTTTACACTCAAATGTCCCAATTAAAATAATATACTTGGCCAATTTTCTTTGTATTAAAGATACATGATAAAGTAATCGTGTGTGGATACACGGTCAATTTGAACTAGAAAAATTGATATCCTCCCTTTTAAAATCTCATTGTTTGACATAGTCTTTAAAACCATTTTCAGTGTCAAAACCCGACACCCGGGATTTTCTAATTAAATATCAAAATTTCACAATTTTGAATTAAATACTCAAAATTACAATCACCACTCAATTTGCACAATTTAACACTCAATTGCAAAAACTAAGCACACCATTACAATCAGCACGAAATTCCAGTCACTGGCTATCCCGGTATAATTTCCAAAAAATGTTAAATAATTAAATAAAAACCAAAATTAATTAAATAAATACAATTAATTACCAAAAATACCAACTTAGACTGGAAATGCTTAATTAACCACTCGTACAGGCCAGGAAAATTTCTAAACCCTTCTAGATAAATAGTACGATCTAATTAGCCTCTAGTTAAACCATTCTAACCACCTAATCATGCACAAACAAATAATTAAATCACTAATTCATTCTAACTAACCACCTAAACCCTAATTAACCTAAGCTAATCACCACTTAAGCAGCATTAACTCCCTAAGCAGAGTTTTGTAAGTAAACTCATTGGTTTAGTGATCCAATGAGTCCACGGCGACGACAACACGGAGACAGGCAACAAACAACCCTACGGTGACACCAAGTGGAGACTGGACGGTACACAAAATGGGCCATGAAGCCTCAAAGCCCTTGCTGGCTTCAGCCACTGACCTTGGGCCAAAGGGGTTGCTCGAACTGCTGAAAGCAACAAGCATGGGCAATGATGGTTGTAGCGGCTCGGGTGGGGCTTGACGGTGGTAGACGGCAGCTGAAACGGCGATGGCGAAGCTCCGATGGGTTGGATAGAAGCTCGACGGTAGCCCAAGGCACAACAGGAGGCGAGACGGTGCGAGACGGGCGGACGACGTGCATAGGGGACGGCGCGGCTCACGGGCGAGTGAGTGGCTGGCGATGGCGGCTAGAGGTGGTCGACGGTGAAGGGGGAGCTGCTGGCCGATTTTCCTGGTTCTTTCAAGCTCTCAACATCACACACATGGAGAAAGGAAGGGTGAAGGGGAAGAAGATGGGCTGTTGGTCAAGGGGGGCCACCAATGGCCACAAAAGTCTCCCTAAAAAATCTAAACACTCAACACACTTGGCCCACCACCTTGGCTGTCATCCAAGGTCTCTTGGCAGCCCTCAAGCTTCCTCAACACACTTCCCAAATGGTCCAAAAGTGTGCTGCACCCTTGGCCTACGAATTTTGGGCAACCTCCATCCAATTTACTTCAATTCTTCTCCAATTGGACCTAAATTGGAGTCCATAAATCCATCCAAGATGCTATCGCCCCTCTTATGAATTTTCCTCATCAATTTGTCCAACTTGAATTCAAAAACGTGACTAAAAACGGTCCCTTAAATTTTCCAGTCCAAAACGGTCCTACTTTGAATTTTCGCCAAAAATCCCGGTTTGTAGAAAAATCTTCGGAATGTGAGTCGACGTTCCTAAAATGAATCATGACATGACGAAACTTTCAATTTCTAAAATTGGGTTTAATTTCGCGGTTAATTTCAATCTGACACGATTTTAGCGTGACCTAACCTATTGGATAACTTTTAGGAATTTTTAATGCAATTGACCCGTGGTCGATTATTTTCAAGTCACATTGTACATCTTTGACACGTTAGCGACTTTCGGTCGTCGTGAAAATCTCGAGGTTTCAAATACGAACACAAGGTACCAAAACGACAGAAAAATCGGTCTAGTGCTGATTAACAAGAAATTTGTAATTAGGTGGAATCACTTGCATTTAATCACATGGTTCGGTCGAATCGAACTATCTTCTATCTTTAATCGATTTTTAACTGTGTCGTAATGACCTTTGCAGATTAGCACAGTCGAACAGTCGATTCCTAGTCGAATTCTCAAGTCTATTACTTATATATTCCTTAACTGTTTTACTTGATAAGTTAGTTATCTCGTGAGTGACCAACTCAGAGAAAATAACTATAGGCGTGTCGATGAAAAGCCCAATTTATTCAATCGAAAACAGAACCTGAAAATCAGGATGTCACATCACGGGTACAGGAGAATCACAGACTATGTCGCTTGACTATTGCTTAAATGACCTACTAATTGTTGTAGACTTTGCCTGCGAAGCAATTTCCATCAAAAATATGATTTAGGCTTTTCAATTTGCACGTAGGAGGAGGACAACAATGATACCTGTGATGTGATAATTGAATGCAATTAACACATGACAGATGATTCTTGCAATGTAATTCATTGCTATTTCCTTTTGCTGGATAGTGTAGATAAAAGCTAGATACCGCAGAATCTCGTTGGGCCAACTATTGTCAATTGTGAATATATTCTATTTGGTTTGTTGGCAGTGTGTTATTTGCATCAACTCTAGTAGAATTTCCATTTCTATCGCCTTGCCAACTGAAAGTATCATCAAGTATCATATGCTATCAACCCATGATTCTTTTAAGCAAAGTGTAATACCCACGCATACATTTTTTTGTTAATCATTAAAAGGACAGTGCATTTGGAAATAGTTGCTAATTAACTTTGCTTTTGTAAGTGAGGCGTAGATAAAATGACCAAAATTGTGTCCAACTTTAAAGGAGACCTTGAAATATGAGTTATTTTGCATCCTGATATAGATTTTTGTTTCATTTTACTTTTAAGATGGCACATTCCTGGTTTTTTGTTAGGGCAAATAGTCTAGCATTTTCCTTCTAGTTAGAATGGCAATTCTCATTGACTAACTAAACTGTTTGTTTGTGATAGGTTGCCTTCTCCTGCTACCTCGAGGGAAGGAGGCTTGTGCCCTTTGACACCTAAAGAAGCAGTGCTTCTGCTAGCCACTCTTGGTTTTAAAAGAAAAACATACGTATACGTCGCTGGAGAAAATATACACTGGCCTTGTTTGAACATGTTTAGTTTACCTCGCCGCTTTCCTCACCCTCCGTTCAAACACGCACCATTCTATTGTGTTGTTCTTCGTAAAAATATTCGTGAGCCTTCTCTTGTTTGGCCTTATTATCGGCATCTTTCCTCCATCGCAATGTCACACCTCGATCCTCCGAGCGCATGCCCATCTCTCAGCGGTCGATTAAATAGTGATGTCCCATGATGCATTGTCAACCATTCATTTTTTTAATGCGCATGCGGAAGCGAATAATTAATCCCTAGACAAACAACAAGATGTGATAGAAAAGCAGAGCCACAAATTTTCTTGAAAACTAAAACACACTTATATACACATATCATACTATGTCATATACAATATTAGCCGACTATATACAGAGTCTGCCAAACAAGAGGGGGGTAGAGGCTATAGGTCTTCAGTCGTTTGAGTCCTCCTCAGAATACACCGGGGTCCTTGGGTCTGATGGGTATGGATCCACCACTGATCCACCTGGAGGGTCAGTTGTGCCTTTACCAAAGGCAACCTCCAGCACATACAACGGGACCTCAGATTCAAGTATGGGACCCTCTCTATTCTCATTCCTCTCCTAGTGATACCATGATCTATACAGATGGGGAACCTTATAGGGTAAGGCCTCATCAACCCATATCACAGTCTTTACCAACTCATACACCCATCCTTTTAGATCCCCATGCAGCGGGATAAAATTCTTCTGCTTTGTGACCTTCTTTGGTTGACCAAAACTTTCAGGAGGAGCGGCCATCTAAGGACTTAAAAATGTTATCCCACAACGGGGTGAGACGACGTCTCAGCAAGTTCACCCCCTAAGTCCCGACTAAGAAGAAAATACGCCCCAGGGGCTGCCTAAACACAAGCACAAGCCAGAGGTCTTACCTTTGCCTCGGTTCCTTCCAGCAAGTTAGTACAATTCGCAAACTAATCGAATCACATCAACAAATCAAATCATCACAATAGATCGAATCATCAATCAATCGACCTAGTCGATTCCATGTTATCAAGACCATCTCTCGGTCAATTCATTCAATACTATCTATAAAGTCCAATCATATCAAGGACTGTTCATTCTAAGTTGAAAATAGATAGTATAGCTCGCACTAAGCTGATAAATAGTATACTACTTTCGCTAAGATGACATATCAAGCCATCGGGCTAATATAGTATACTAATAATGCTCACCAGAAGCTGCCAAGGTATATTACTCTCGCTAAGCTGATATATCAAAGCCATCAGGCTGATATGGTACACCGGTAAACTGCTCTCGTTAAGCTGACATATCGAGCCATCGGGCTAATATAATATACCCATGATGCTCATTCTAAGCTAATAAAGTATGCTCGCACTAAGCTAACATATCAAAGCCCGTAGGTTGATATAGTATACTGTTCTCACCATCTAAGAATGCTACCATTTTTATCATTCCTGATAAAAATAATCGTGTGTGGGTACATAGTCGGCCTTAGCCAAAATATAATATTTTCATTTTTGAAAATCCTACTAATTTCAATAGTCCACAAACGCATTTTTTGCACTGTAAACCCACGCCTAGTATTTTCTAATCAAATACTAAAAATATAAAATTTTGGGATAAATACCTCAAAATTGCAATCAACACTCAAATTGCACAAAATAATAGTCAAATAAATAAATTAATCACACCATTGCAATCAGCACGAAATTCCGGTTGCCGGCTCTTCCGGTCTAATTTCCGAAAAATAAATAAATAAATAAATAATTACGAAAATTAATTAATAAATCCCAATAATTGCGACTTAAGCCGGAAATGCCTAATTAAATACCGATCCGAGTTCGCAAAATTCCCGAACCTCACTAGATAAATACCATAGCTGATCTAATTGCTAATTACACTAATCTAACCACTTAACATGCATTAACGATCAACTAATTCACCAATCCTTTCTGACCACCTAATTTAAGCTTAACTTAAACTAATCAATCCTTAAGCATCATTAGCTCCCTAAGCGAGGATTAGTGAGTAAACTCACTTAATTAACGAACCGCTTGAACCACAACGACGGTGAGGAGGAGACGGTCCACAAATTCCAAAGCGGGTGCACCAAGAGAGGTCCAGAAAGGCACCAAAATGGGCCAAACAATGATTGTAAACCCAGGGGCTTCGGTTTCTTGTCAATAGCCGAAGAGACTGCTCGGCTCGGCTGAAATGGTAAGGCTGGACCGGCGAAGCTACAGTAGGGCTTTCAACGATTCGACAGGTGTCACTAGCGGTAGGTGGTGGTTGGACGAGGTCCAAGGGGCTCCGTCGGTGACCCAGGGGCCTCGTGGGATGGCGAGCAGGCAAGAAGTAGGCTACTAGATGCCACCGAGGCAGAGTGACGCGTGCGGGTGAGCGACGGCAAAGCGGTGGGGGTACGGTGGCTTGGCGACAATCGACGGTGAGGAAGGGGTGGCTGCTTGATTTCTCTGCAAGGTTTTGAAGTTTCTTGGTCTGCAATGGAGGGGGCTCGATGGGTAAGGGAGGAGAAGGGGGGACAACTTGGCTTGAGGGGGCCACCTTGGTCCACTTCTATCTTCTTTGTCCCTTTGACTTGATCGCACCATTTCCCAACTGGTTTCCTCAGCAATTCCAGCTACCAAAGCTTGCATAGGAAGCCATTGAAAGGGTCTAAAGGTGGTGCCCAAAGGGGGCTATGAATTTTGATTGTATTTTCCCCAAATTGGACCAAAATCCCACTTGAATTAAATCAATTTGGCTCCCAAAATTCCACCAAGGTACTCACGATCAAATTGACATTTTTTCTAGCCAATAGAACCAACTTGCATTCCAATTTCACAAAAAAAAAAAAACGGTCCTTTGAATTTTCCGGACAAAAACGGCCCTATCTCGACTTTTCGCCGAAAATCTTGGTTTGCAAAAAAATCTTCAGAAGCTGAGTCAACATTCCTAAAATGACTTTTGACATGACAGAACTTTCAATTTCTGAAATTAGATTCAAATTCGCGATTAATTTCAATCTGGCATGATTTTAGCGTGACCTAGGCTACCGGGTAGCTTTCAAAATTTTTTAGTGCAAATGTCCCGTGGTCGATTTTTTTCGATCCACATTGAATCTCTTCGACACATTGGCGACTCGGTGGTCATGAAAATCTCAAAGTTTCAAATACATACATAGGGTATCAAAACGACAGAAAAATCAGTCTAGTGCTGATTAACGAGAATTTCGCAATTTAGTGGAATCACCCACGTTTAGCCACACATTTCAATCGAACCAACCTATCCCTGATCTCTAATCAATTTTTAACTGTGCTGTAATGATCTTTGCAGATGAGCACGGTCGATTAGTCGATTCGTGGTTAAATTCCCAAGTTTATTGAACTAGAATCCCTTAATGACTTTCCCAAATAGTCTAGTTATCCCAAAAGTGATCAACTCTGAGAATAGCACTATAGGCACATCGATGAATGGCCCGATTTATTTTTAAACATGATTGAAATTCTAGGATGTCACAACTCTTCCGCTCTTATAAAAATTTTGTCCTCGAAATTTAAACCATTATAATCTTTAAACAAAAAGATGGGGGTACAAACGTCTCATTGACTCTTCGCTCTCCTAGGTTGCTCCTTTAGTACCGTGGTATTGCCAGACCACTTTGATCGAGGAATGGTCTTTGTATGCAGAATTTGTTCCTTTCGATCCACAATCTGAACCAGGCTTTCCACGTACGACACTTTATCGCCTACGTCCAGTTCCTCAAAATTAAGCACATTGGTCGAGTCAGGCTCATATTTCCTCAACATCAACACGTGAAAGACATCATGCACTTGCACCAGTCTTGACGGCAATGCAAGACAATACGCTAGGATTCTGATTCTCTCAAGAATCTCGAAGGGATCTACGTACCTTGGACTCAGTTTTCTTTTCTTACCAAAGCGCGAAATTCCCCTCATCAGTGTCACATTCAGAAAAACATGATCACCAACTTGGAATTCCAAAGGTCTCCGGTGCTTATTCGTGTAACTTTTCAGGTGGCTCTGAGCGGTCTTTAATCTGTTCTTGATGACTGCAACTGCATCCACTAACTGCTGAACCAACTCTGGGCCTGTGATCTTTCTCTCCCCGACTTCATCCCAACAAACGGGTGTTCTGCATGCTCTGCCACACAACGCTTCAAAAGGAGCCATTTGAATGCTTTGTTGGTTGCTATTGTTGTATGCAAACTCAACAAGATGAAGCTAATCCTCCCAGCTCCCTTTAAAATCCAATACACAAGCTCGCAACATGTCTTTGAGGGTCTGAATCATCCTCTCAAACTGGCCATTCATCTGAGGATGATATGCCATATTGTATTGCAGCCGTAAACCTTGGGTCTCGATTTGAAGTAATCATAACCGACACTCCATGCAATCGAACTATCTGGCGTATGTACAACTCTGCATGCCTATCCAAATCAAGATCCTTTCGCACTGCAACAAAGTGAGCCGACTTTGTCAATCTATCAACTACTACCCAAATAAAATCGTTACCTCTTTGACTTCTCGGCAATCCTGTCACAAAATCCATCGTGATGTGCTCCCACTTCCACTCTTGGATCTCGAGAGGTTGCAAAAGTCCTCCCGGCTTACAATGCTGTGCTTTGACCTACTGACACGTCAGACACTTGGCGACATGCTTGGCGATGTCTGCCTTCATACCAGACCACCAATAATATTGACGTAGATTCTGATACATCTTCCTACTGCCAAGATGAATGCTATAACTGCTACAATGAGCTTTTGATAAGATATCTTCTCAAAGCTCCGCATCGTCAGGTACACACTATCATCCTCGGAATCTCAGTGTTCCATCCTCAGAAATCTGAAAGTCAGCCTTTCATTTATCAGTATACTCTTGAAGAATCTTCTGAACATTTGGGTTTATTGGCTGAAGTAATTTGCTCTTGATCTGCACATCTGACTCAATTTTGAGGGTGGCCATAAGATTCGAAATGTGGCATACCTTAAATTTGAAAACTGAATCTTGAGCTCTCTCGAGTAAATTCCACTTTTTAACCAGCATAAGTGCGATTGAAGACTTTCGACTTAAAGTGTCGACGACCTTATTCACCTTTCCAAGGTGATATAGGATATCACAATTGTAGTCCTTCAAAAGTTCCATCAGTGGTGCTGTCTCATATTTAACTCCTTTTGAAAGGATAAATATTTGAGACTTTGATACCACTGCTCGCGGTGGCCACGCGGTTAAGGCTTGGTACCCTCCACGCCAAGGGGAAGAGTTCGAGACTTCGTGGACGCAATGCTTCAATGCTCAACGTGCGTCTTACCTGTGGATGGGCCAGCGGTGGGGGCCCTACCCATCCCAGGGTTTACTCTCCACCGCGAAGCGGCGCACGGAGGTACCCTGGGTCACCAAAAATATATATATATATATATATATATATATATGAGACTTTGATGGTCTGTGAAGATTTGGAATCTTTCCCCACATAAGTAATGTCTCCAAATCTTCAACACGAAAATGATCGCTGCGAGTTCTAAGTCATGCGTCGGATAATTTAGCTCATGAGGTCTCAACTGACGGGAGGTGTATGCAACCACCTTACCATGTTGCATCAGCACGCAACCTAGTTCTCGGAACGACGCATCACTATAGATCTCGTATCCTCTAGGACCAGATGAAATGGTTAGCACCGGTGCAGTAATAAGCTTTTGCTTAAGCTCTTGAAAACTACACTCGCACTTGTCTGTCCACACAAATTTTTCTTCCTTCTTTAGGAGTCGGGTCAATGGCGATGCAAGGGCTGAAAATCCTTCCACGAACCATCTATAGTATCCGACCAAACCCAAGAAACTTCTAATCTCTATCACGGTAGTCGGTCTTGGCTAGTTGATCACTGCTTCAATCTTGGACGGGTCAACGGAGATTCCTTCTCCTGAAATCACGTGACCTAGAAAAGCAACACGAGGCAACCAAAACTCGCACGTGCTGAATTTAGCATACAACTCGTGAATCCTCAAAGTCTGGAGTACCGTCCTCAAATATCTTTCATATTCCTCAGGATTTTTCGAGTACACCAGGATATCGTCAATGAACACGATCACGGACTGATCCAAATATTCCTTGAACACATGGTTCATCAGATCCATGAATGCAGCTAGAGCATTTATCAATCCGAACGGCATTACAGAAAACTCATAATGGCCATATCGAGTACGAAATGCTGACTTTGGTATGTCTTCCTTCCTGATCCTCAACTGATGATATCCTGTCCTCAAGTCAATTTTTGAAAATATCGACGCTTCTTGCAACTTATCAAACAAGTCGTTGATCCTTGGAAGTGGATACTTGTTCTTGATCATCACCTGATTGAGTTGGCGATAGTCGATGCACAAGCGCAACGAACTATCCTTTTTATTTACGAATAGAACCGGTGCTCCCTAAGGTGATGCACTGGGATGTATGAATTCCTTATTCAATAATTCCTACATCTGCACCTTCAGTTCTTTCAACTCAGACAACGCCATCCAGTAAAGAGTCTTAGAAATTGGGTCTGTCCCAGGTGCTTACTCAATCACGAACTCGATTTCTCTCTTTAGCGGCAATCCTGGCAATTCCTTTGGAAATACATCTGAAAATTCTTGCACCACTGAGATGTCTTCGATCTTCAGCTCCTTAACTATCGTATCCACGACAGTTGCTAGGTAACCTCAATAACCCTCATTTAACAAACGGGTTGCCTCAAGCGACGAGATCAAAGTAATCGAGGGTCCTCCTCGATTCCTGACAAACTGGTAACTTTCACCCCTTAACGAGTTAAATTGAATCGCTTTACGATAACAGTCCATTTTAGCTTGTTGCTTGGTGAGCTAGTCTATGCCAATTATCAAATCAAAGTCATACATGGCTAGGACTAACAGGTCTTCTTTCCCCTCTCGCTCACCAATCACTAACTCGCAACCATAACAACCCAATGTAGATAACACATTATCCTTTAATGGCGTAGATATGCTAACCACTGACTCCATCAACTTAGGACTTAACCCTATCAGCTTAACATATTGCTCGGCAATAAAAGAATGAGTCGCGCCAGGGTCGAATAAAGCATAAGCAGCATGGTCGTTTAGTGAAATTGTACCTGTGATCACATTAAGCTGTTCCTTGAGCTGGGGGTTCGATCTATCCACCGTGTGGTGCGTATCCTCTTATCTGACCCATCTGTGGTGCGGCAGTTGCGGTTGTCCTCTTGGTCTTCTAGGACAATCTCTGGCTAAGTGACTATGCTGGCCACATTCAAAACAGGCACACGTCCTTTGAGGGCACGGGGTAGTACCATGTCGCCTTCCACAAGAGCTACATAAATCAATCCGACTTGGCACTGACTTGCCAACTCCACCCTTCCTATTGGGTGGGATTTGGAACCTTCTTCTAGTCATGGGCCTCTTCCTATGTTGGATCCCTTCTCTATGCGAATTAAACCTCGATCCAGACGAGGCGGCTTGTTCGTTCAAACTTCTTTCTAGCAGCTGGGCTTGGTTGTAAACCTCACGATAATCCTTCAGATCCAATGGCACCAGCGGTTGTTTCAGCTCTAGCTGAAGGCATTCTTGAACCTTCGAGCTTTTTCTTCTGGATCCTTGATCAACCTTGGAGCATACTGAGAAAGCTCCGCAAACTTGACCTCGTACTGGTCAACAGTCATCATTCCTTGGCAGAGGCACTGAAATTCCTCCATCTTATATTTTTAGGCACTACCTGAAAAGTACTTATCGTTGAATGCTCTGAGGAAAGCGTCCCATAGCGGGACTACTCCTCCTAGGAATATTGTATCTCTGGTGGTTCTCCACCAGGTATTTGCATTACCCTGCAGTTGATATACTGCCAGGATAACTTTTTCCTCCTTATTGCACCTCAAAAGTGCAAAAGCTTTATCTAGGTCTTGAATCCAAACAGATGCAGTCTTTAGATCTCTGGTACCAGTGAACCTTAGTGGCTTCAACTTCAGAAATTGTTCTACCAACTTGTGGATTGGCCTCTCCCTCTCCACGACTATGTTCCCATCTGGAAGTTCGGTAGGTGCAACGATGGCAGCGGCCTTAGTAGTGGCGGCAAAGTTAGCAGTGGCAGCAGCTTGAGCGACGACGGCAGTGGCAGCGGCTTGATTTTAGGCATGCTGCCCCATCAAATCTCTCATTACTTCGAGCGCCTACATGATCCCCTTAAACTTAGAATCATCAGGGGCTGCCACCCTAGCACCAATAGGCGACGGTGCTACTCCACTAGCACTAGTCTGAGCTGGCGCCTGGCCACGGCCTCCTCGAGTACCGACCCTCGACAGCGTTCTACCCCAAGTAACTAGCCCGATAGTCCTCTTTCGAGGACTCCTTTGCTCTTAATCACTCATACTACAGGCTCTTTTTAGACATCTATTTTCCAATTCCAATACTAGATTAGAATTCGAGTGATCCACACCAAACAAACGATTCTACCAATCACCTATCACAGACATGCACCGGCATGAATTAAAAGTCTTTCCTACTGAGTATCCCATAGACTGTTGCACCTTATCACTCCAATCACTAACTGCTCTAATACCACTAAATGGGGATATCACGCCCCGATCCTCCGAGCGCATGCTCATTCCTTAGCGGTCGATTAAGTAGTGACATCTGACGACGCGTCACCGACGCATTCATTTTTTTAATGCGCATGCAAAAGCTTATAATTAATCCCTAGACAAACAATAAGATGTGATAGAAAAGCAGGGCCACAAATTTTCTTGAAAACCAAAACACACATGTATACACATATCATACTATGTCATATACAATATTAGCCGACTATATACAGAGTCTGCAAAACAAGGGGATAGAGGCTACAGGTTTTCAGTCATTCGAGTCCTCCTCAGAATACACTGGGGTCCTTGGGTCTGATAGGTACAGATCCACCACTGATCCACCTGGAGGGTCAGTTATGCCTTTACCAAAGGCAACCTCCAACACATACAACGAGACCTCAGACTCAGGTATGGGACCCTCTCTATTCCCGTTCCTCTCTTAGCGTACCATGATCTATACTGATGGGTACCTTATGGGGGTAAGGCCTCATCAACCCGGATCACGGTATTTACCAACTCATACACCCATCCTCTTGGATCCCCATGCGGCGGGATAAAATTCTTTTACTCCGTGACCTTCTTTGGTCGACCAAAACATTTAGGAGGGGCGACCATCTAAGGACCTGAAAATGTTATCCCACAACAGGGTGAGACGATGTCTTAGCAAGTTCACCCCCTATCTCCCAACTAGGAAGAAAATACGTCACAGGGGTTGCCTAAACATAAGCACAGGCTAGAGGACCATCGCACCTTATCACTCCAATCACTAACCTGCTCTGATACCACTAAACGGGGATGTCACACCCCGATCCTCCGAGCAAGTGCCCATCTCTCAGTGGTCGATTAAATAGCGATGTCCCATGATGCATTGCTGACCCATTCATTTTTTCAATGCACATGCGGAAGCGAATAATTAATCCCTAGACAAACAACAAGATGGGATAGAAAAGTAGGGCCACAAATTTTCTTGAAAACCAAAACACACTTATATACACATATCATACTATGTCATATACAATATTAGCCGACTATATACAGAGTCTGCAAAACAAGAGGGGGGGTAGAGGCTACAGGTCTTCAGTCATTTGTTTCCTCCTCAGAATACACTGAGGTCCCTAGGTTTGACATGTATGGATCCACCACTGATCCACTAGGAGGGTCAGCTATGCCTTTACCAAAGGCAACCTCCAGCACATACAATGGGACCTCAGACTCAGGTATGGGACCCTCTCTATTACCATTCCTCTCCTTGTGATACCATGATCTATACAGATGGGGTACCTTATGGGGTAAGGCCTCATCATCCCAGATCACAGTCTTTACCAACTCATACACCCATCCTCTTGGATCCCCATGCAACGGGATAAAATTCTTCTGCTTTGTGACCTTCTCTAGTCAACTAAAACATTCAGGAGGGGCCACCGTCTAAGGACCTGAAAATGTTATCCCACAACGGAGTGAGATGATGTATCGGCAAGTTCACCCCCCAAGTCCCGACTAGGAAGAAAATACGTCCCAGGGGCAGCTTAAACACAAGCACAAGCCAGAGGACTTAACTTTGCCTCGGTTCCTTCCTGCAAGTCCGTATAATTAGCAAACTCATTGAATCATATCAACAAATCAAATCATCACAACAGATCGAATCATCAATCAATCGATCTAGTCGATTCCATGTCATCAAGACCATCTCTCGGTCAATCCATTCAATATTATCTATAAAGTTCGATCATATCAAGGACCGCTCACTCTAAGCTGAAAATAGATAGTATAGCTCACACTAAGCTGATAAATATTATACTGCTCTTGCTAAGTTGACATATCAAGCCATCGGACTGATATAGTATACCAGTATACTGCTCACCAAAAGCTACCAAGGTGTACTACTCTCGCTAAGCTGATATATCAAATCCCTCGGGCTGATATAGTACACCGGTATACTGCTCTCGCTAAGTTGACATATTGAGCCATCGGGCTGATATAATATACATATGATGCTGATTCTAAGCTGATAAAGTATACTACTCACGCTAAACTGATATATCAAAGCCCGTAAGTTGATATAGTTTACTGTCCTCACCATTTGAGAATGCCATCATTTTTATCATTCTTGATAAAAATAATCGTACGTGGGTACACGGTTGGTTTTAGCCAAAATACAATATTTTCCTTTTTGAAAATCCCACTAATTTCAATAGTCCACAAATGCATTTTTAGCACTATAAACCCATGCCTAGAATTTTCCAATCAAATACTAAAAATATAAAATTTTGGGATAAATACCCCAAAATTGCAATCAACACTCAAATTACATAAAATAATAGTCAAATAAATAAAGTAATCACACCATTGTAATCAGCACGAAATTCCGATCACCAGCTATTCCGGTCTAATTTTCGAAAAATAAATAAATAATTAAATAATTACGAAAATTATTTATTAAATGCCAATAATTGCGACTTAGGCCGGAAATGCCTAATTAAATACCGATCCGAGTTTAGAAAATTCTCGAATCTCACTAGATAAATACTACAGCTTATTTAGTTGCTAATACACTAATCCAATCACCTAACATGTATTAACGATAAACTAATTCACTAATCCTTTCTAACTAACCACATAATCCAAGCTTAACTTAAAGTAATCAACCCTTAAGCGACATTAGCTCCATAAGCAAGGATTAATGAGTAAACTCACTTGATTAACGAACCGTTTGAACCACAACGACAACGAGGAGGAGACCGTCCACAATTCCTAAAGCAGGTGCACCAAGAGAGGTCCATAAAGGCACCAAAACGGGCCAAATAGTGGCTGTGAACCTAGGGGCTTCGATTTTTGGTTGGTGGCCGAAGAGACTGCTCGGCTCGGCTGAAATGGCAAGGCTGGACTGGCGAAGCTGCAACGGGGCTTCCGGCAATTTAGCGGGCTTCCTCAGTGGTAGGTAGTGGTTGGATGGGGTCCAAGAGGCTCCATCGGTAACCTAGGGGCCTCGTGGGATGGCTGGCAGGCAGAAGGAGGTTGCTGGACGTCGCCGAGGCGAAGTGACGCATGCAGGTGAAGGACGACGAAGCGGTGGGGCTACGATGGCTTGGCGATGGTCGATGGTGAGGAGGGGATGGCTGCTCAATTTCTCTGCAAGTTTTTGAAGCTTCTTGGTCTGCAATAGAGGGGCTCGATGGGTAAAGGAGGAGAAGGGGGACAACTTGGCTTGAGGGGGCCACCTTAGTCCACTTCTATCTTCTTTGTCCCTTTGACTTGGTCCCACCATTTCCCAACTAGTTTCCTCAGCAATTCCAGCTACCAAAGCTTTCATAGGAAGCCATTGAGAGGGTCCAAAGGTGATGTCCAAGGGGGGCTACGAATTTTGATTGTATTTTCCCCAAATTAGACCAAAATTCCACTTGAATTAAATTAATTCGGTCCCAAAATTCCACCAAGGTACTCACGATCAAATTGGCATTTTTCCTCGCCAATAGAACCAACTTGCACCCCAATTTCGCGATAAAATGGTCCTCTGAATTTTCCGGACAAAAATAGCCCTATCCTGACTTTTCGTCGAAAATCTCGGTTTGCAGAAAAATCTTCAGAGGCTGAGTCGACGTTCCTAAAATGACTTGTGACATGACAAAACTTTTAATTTCTGAAATTGGATTCAAATTTGCGGTTAATTTCAATCTGGCGTGATTTTAGCGTGACTTAGGCTATCGGGTAGCTTTTATAAAATTTTAATGCAAATGACCCGTGATCGATTTTCTTCGAGCCATATTGAACCTCTTCGACACATTGGCGACTCTCGGTGGTCGTGAAAATCTAAAAATTTCAAATACGGACACAGCGTACCAAAGCGACAGAAAAATCAATCTAGTGTCGATTGACGAGAATTTTGCAATTTAGTAGAATCACCCACGTTTAGCCACACATCTCAGTTGAACCAACCTATCCCTGATCACTAATCGATTTTTAACTGTGCCATAATGATCTCTGCAGATGAGCACGGTCGAATTTCTAAGTCTATTACACTAAAATCCCTTTATGACTTCTCCAGATAGTCTAGTTATCCTAAGAGTGATCAGCTCTAAGAATAGCACTATAGGTGTGTCGATAAAATGCCCGATTTATTCAATTGAAAATAGGATCGAAATTCTAGGATGTCTCATGTAATATAATCAGTAACCAGAGATGAGGATGATAGCTGACTCCTTGAGTCTGTCATGGCAAAGGCATTCGCTAGGGTGCAGACTATAGAGTCCAAAGCAGCTAACTACAGATTACGAGGTATGGCAATGGACGATCAAATAACAATAGTTGCGACAGAGCTTAGTCCATAATCATTGCATGCTTCTCAAATCGTCACATGAAAATGAAGAAAAGAGAAAAGAACATGTAGAGAAGGCTAATGAAATCAAGCTGGAGGCGACTACTTCATGCAGACTGTTGGATGGAAGTCGGTTTGAAGACGACTTACCTCTTTTGATGCGCAGTCAACAATTTACCCAGTACGATCATTGAATTACGGATGGATCATGAACAAAACTAGTAATTCTCTAGCATAATAATGCGTGTAAGACATCTAGCTGACCTGACCTGGCAAAATACATCAAAGGCAAAAAAGCGCAAGAAATTACAATTGATCTTTCAAAAAGTGAGAACCTTCCAATCCAATGAGAACAACAATCAACCTGTCAATTTAACCCTCGTTACCATGTGGATAATTAAAATAGCGTTGGACCAACAAAACCCACGGTTGACAACCAGCAAACCACCCTAACTTGAGTCAACCTTATCTAAGTTGAAGTGCTCTAAGTACTCATGGAGATTGTAGCAAGATGACATGAAAGGAAGAACTAACCCAGAAACTAGGAGTCATTATAGTTGCATATCATCAGTTTAGCAAGTAATTTGGTAATGTTGGATTAAAGAATGATTAAAGAATGATTCAACTGCTAGAGCACATGAAAAGAATACTAGGCATGACAGCATATTATTCTGACCTTTAACACATGACCAAGTTCCATTACACAATGGTATTAGAAATCTCTGGCGCACTAATGGATAGGGCAACCCAGTGAAGGCCTACCAAAATAGCAGCTGGAGTACATGAAGGCAATACTAAGCTGACCATACTCCACAGTATCCAAGGAATATTAAGCTGACCAACTTTCTCACTTCAAAGCAATTACAAGGAGAGATTGTCCATAGCCTCTGCCAATTAAAGCGATGAAGCACCAACTTCAAGTCCTCTGTGACCATCACCAGCCAACACTTCTCTGGATTCCCCCCAATCAGAAATCGAGCAAACGTCACAAAACCGAGTCAAAACAATTGAGTCAACTAGCCATTAGGTCGCAAAAGAATGCTAGGAGCTGAACCTAAGAAGCTAGAGGTTTTTAAAACTAGAATTGAAATGGACGCATTACGCACAATGGTCTTTTGCTAGCCTCCATAGCTAAAGCTCCATGAGTAGCCAAAAAAGCAGCAGTAGTGCCAAAACAAATTGCAAGGATGTGAGCTGAAAGAGGGCTTGTGAAGGATAGAGATTAAAAAAACCAGAAGAAACGTGTGATGACAACATGCAAACAACCTTTACCATTCCAAGGATGCATTGTCAAGGTTTGGAGAAGCTCAAGAAACATCGAGCTCTTGATCCTTCTATGATTCCATTCGTTTTAGAAGTGCCTTGTGAAAGCTCTCTTGGATATTTCAGCATTTACATCAACTAGTGGAATAATAACTAAATCCTGCCAATGAGTAACATGAAATCAATCCAGCAACTAACATCAACAAACTACTAATAATGCTCCAAAGTTTATGGGAACCCGCTTAGTCAAGCTTGATATTCTTTTTGAACTCTTTGGATCCAACTAATGGGGCTTCTAACATCATCAACCAAAAAAGCTTTGATCAAATTAGTATAGTGTAATTAACTCAAGATGGTTGCTTTGTGAGACATAGTATGATTCTTTTTCCTTGTCATTATGTGCTATTCATGCATTAGAATTAATGCAAGACAATTTTCAAATGGAATATAGGATACTGAAAATTTTCCTTAAGAAACTAATGGAAATGATTCATGTGTTTTTATTTTCAGCAAGTAAATGAACTAATAAGAGCTGATACACAATATAAGTAATCATTTCACGGTACAGCCGATTATGGCAAAAGACATTCTAGTTAATGTCTTGCGTATACGACATATGGCTTTACCAACTCTACAAACATCAAGATGCATTCTTTGGAAGTCTTGGAGTAGGTATCCCTAGACTCAAACCAAATGAACATGGATCCATAGTCAGAAAAATTCGAATTGCAATTTTCTCGATCAATCCAAATAATTCATGATGCATTTGCTTCTGCCCTGTTTGCTAGTTCATTCACAGCCACACCACTAGGAGAAGAGCTTGTGCTTGCATTTGGCATTTCTAGATTAAGAAAATTATCTAAATCTACAAATGTAGACAGTTCTGTGAGACAAAATGCATGAAACTCAATGATTGGACAAGTCAGTAGCATATGCAGAGTAAGGGATCCCCTATCAACATATTCCTTTTGCATTGAAATTCACTCTTAAGTGTACCTTAGAAATATGCAGTCATGAACTACATGATTAGTGTAGAGCAAACTAAAACCTCACATTAGAAGGATCACCATATAGGGTCCTTCATTTAGCATTTTCTTCAACCTATATAATGACCTTTGGCATGCTATCAAAAACTTGTACACGTCAGTTTTTCAGTACTTCCAGCATTCCAAAATCAATTAAATGTGGAGAATCTCTATTTTTCTGTATAGGATGAAGGATCTTACTTGAAAACTATTGTCAAATGATGTGCTTTGAAAGCCCTATCATCTATTTCCGCTACTGGCATGACAAGCAGAACCATTTTGCCAAAGCACACATTAACTTCCATGAACATCTCCCCTAAATTCCTTGAATTCAAGTAAGAAAACAATGGTAACACTATCAACCAGGAAATAATAATGACGATCATAAATCTTGAAAGATATCGCAATAGGGAAATACAAATGAAAATTCGGCAGCAGATCTCAAAAGAGAATAGGTTGATTACCTGCTTTATGTACCTTCGTTAGAAAATGTAGATCATTCCAGTATATTACTCATCCGAGTTGTCCATAGACCCCTTCATATTCCATCATTTTCTAATCTGCAATCTCATCAAATCGATCTGAGTTCAAGATAATTCTGGAATTGTTTTGAGTGACTTGCATCCAATGATATTCAGTTGTTACAAAAACTCCAACCTATCAAGGCCTTGAATTTCGACCAAATGTTTGCAATCTCTAGCTTTTAATATCTTAAGACTCTTGGATTTTGGAAGGAGTAGCCTTTCAATTGAAGCGCACCAAGAGATATTTAGTGTTTCCAAGGACTCCAACCTATCGATGCCTTGAATTTCAACTAATTTATTGCACCAACCAACGACTAATCTCTTCATACTTTCAGATTTTGGAAGGTCTAGCCTTCCAATTGAAGTGCACCTAGAGATATCTAGACTTTCCAAATACTCCAAAATATCAAGCCCTTGAATTTCGGCTAAGTTTTCGCAGCATGTAACATTTAATTTCCTCAACTTCCCAAATTTTGGAAAGTCTAGCCTTTCAATTGAATTGCACTCACTGATATCTAGACTTTTCAAATACTCCAAACTATCAAGCCCTTGAATTTCGGCCAAATTTTCGCAGCCTCTAGCTTTTAATATCTTAAGACTCTTGGATTTTGGAAGGAGTGGCCTTTCAATTGAAGCGCACCAAGAGATATTTAGTGTTTCCAAGGACTCCAACCTATCGATGCCTTGAATTTCAGCTAATTTCTTGCACCAACCAACAACTAATCTCTTCATACTTTCGGATTTTGGAAGGTCTAGCCTTCCAATTTAAGTGCACCTAGAGATATCTAGACTTTCCAAATAGTCCAAACTATCAAGCCCTTGAATTTCGGCTAAGTTTTCGCAGCATGTAGCATTTAATTTCCTCAACTTCCCAAATTTTGGAAAGTCTAGCCTTTCAATTAAATTGCACTCACTGATATCTAGACTTTCCAAATACTCCAACCTATCGATGCCTTGAATTTCAGCTAATTTTTTGCACCAACCAACAACTAATCTCTTCATACTTTCAGATTTTGGAAGGTCTAGCCTTCCAATTGAAGTGCACCTAAAGATATCTAGACTTTCCAAATCAAGCCCTTGAATTTCGGCTAAGTTTTCGCAGCCTCTAGCATCTAATATCCTCAGCCTCCCAAATTTTGGAAGGTCTAGCCTTTCAATTGAAGCGCACCAAGAGATATTTAGTGTTTCCAAGGACTCCAACCTATCGATGCCTTGAATTTCAACTAATTTCTTGCATCAACCAACAACTAATATCATCATACTTTCGGATTTTGGAAGGTCTAGCCTTTAAATTGAAGTGCACCATCTAGACTTTTCAAATACTCCAACCTATCAAGGCCTTGAATTTCGACCAAATTTTTGCAGCCTCTAGCTTTTAATATCTTAAGACTCTTGGATTTTGGAAGGAGTAGCCTTTCAATTGAAATGCACCAAGAGATATTTAGTGTTTCCAAGGACTCCAACCTATCGATGCCTTGAATTTCAGCTAATTTCTTGCAAGCACCAACAACTAATCTCTTCATACTTTCGGATTTTGGAAGGTCTAGCCTTCCAATTGATGTGCACCTAGAGATATATAGACTTTCCAAATACTCCAACCTATCAAGGCCTTGAATTTCGACCAAATTTTCGCAGCGTTTAGCTTTTAATTTCCTCAACTTCCCAAATTTTGGAAAGTCTAGCCTTTCAATTGAATTGCACTCAATGATATCTAGACTTTCCAAATACTCCAACCTATCAAGGCCTTGAATTTCGGCCAAGTTTTTGCAGTCTATAACTTTTAATATCTTAAGACTCTTTGATTTTTGAAGGAGTAGCCTTTCAATTGAAGCGCATGAATAGATGTTTAGTCTTTCCAAGGACTCTATGCCTTGAATTTCAGCTAATTTCTTGCACCAACCAACAGCTAATCTCTTCGTACTTTCAGATTTTGGAAGGTCTAGCCTTCCAATTGAAGTGCACGTAGAGATATCTAGACTTTCCAAATACTCCAAACTATCAAGCCCTTGAATTTCGACTAAGTTTTCGCAGCCTCTAGCCTCTAATTTCCTCAGCCTCCCGAATTTTGGAAGGTATAGCCTTTCAATTGAATTGCACCCCGTGATATCTAGACTTTCCAAATACTCCAACCTATCAAGGCCTTGAATTTCAACTAATTTCTTGCACGAACTAGCATATAATATCTTCAGCCTCCCGAATTTTGGAAGGTCTAGCCTTTCAATTAAAGTGCACCCGCTAATATCTAAACTTTCCAAATACTCCAACCTATCAAGGCCTTCAATTTCAGCTAATTTGTCGCACCAGTAAGCATCCAACTTCTTCAGACCCTCGCATTTTGGAAGGTTTAACCGTTTGATTGAATCGCAAGATTGGATAGTCAAGCTTTCCAAACATATCAATTTGTCAAGAACTCGAACTTCAAGTAGATTATTGCAACCTATGGCAATTAATATCCTTAGATGGACAAGCTGTGAAACGTCCAGCGTTTTGATAGATCCACAGTTCTGGACCTCCAAGAATTTCAACCTGAAGGGCGTGTTTAGGGATTGTGGTGATTCCAATTCTTCAATATCCGTCAGTTGGGAGCATTTTGAGCCATTTAATTGTGTTGATGGAAGATCTTGGATGCACTTAAGAAATCCGCAACTCTGAACTTGTAGTTCCTTGAGATGGATTAGGTGGGAAAGCGAAGGCAATTTACGACTTTGACAGGTGACGCCCAAATATGTTAAGCCAGAAGGAAGGTCTGGCAGGGATTGGAGCTTGTCGCAGTTAAGAAAATCAATGCGTCGTAGGGAAGAAAGATTACACATGCTTTCTACCATTATCCCTTTTAGATCTCTACAACCATGAGCATATAACTCTCGGAGCTTTCTCAAACTCCCAATACCATTGGGTAATTCTTCTATTCCACTTTGAGAAATATCTAGAATCTCTAGATTCTCCAAGGACCCTATGCTATTTGGTAATGCAGAAAGGGATGTAGTATTGGATAGATCGAGTTGCTGCAGTGATTTTAATTTACCTATTTTTGCCGGAAGCTCCCTGAGGAAGAAACACGCACCCAACTCCAAGCGAATGAGGCCCTCCATGTCTTCAATGGAAGTGTCGATTCGCTTCAATGTCTCACACCTATTAAGGATGAGAACCTCTAACTTCTTAAAAGCTGAGAGGAAGTCCATATTTTCCAAGGATCGACAACATGAAAGGTTTAGATATCTGAGCTTCTCTGCCTTCTAATAAAAAAATAATAATGATGATTGTCAAGGGGTGAGTCTAGAGTGATTATAATTCAAAAAAAAGCATAAAAAGGGAGGAAAAAAGACTTTAGTTCTTACCATGAAAAAATTCCATCCTTCCCATTTCTCATTTATCTTACCATGTTTCAATTCCAGTACAGCTAATTCCTGCATGTGAAAATTGTTTACTTCAAAACTCCCGGGACATTCTTGCCATTGAAGCCATTTTAACTCCTCCATTGAGTCCTCAAAATCTCCACTAAGATGTGCCCCTTTCATGAAAAGGAATCTTAGACTCGTCAATTTTTTAAATTTTTCTGCTGTGTAATTGTCGCCATCTTGCTTGGCTATTTTGCTAGGGCCTTCTAAGTTGCCTTTACTTAGATCAATGGCCTCAATCTTGTCCGTTCCCTGCAAGCAAGAATCAACGTTTATTAATACTAAATCCAACTAAAGTAATCTAACATTATTTTTTCATATTGCAATTGACGTGCATTAATGTGTTCAAGAGACCAGCTATGCGAAGATATGATTTTCTTTACGCCAATAAACAATAGGGTTAATACCCTGAAAATCTCAAACTAGTACACTTGTAACAAATTTACCCCAAACTATTTTTTTGACCATGAAAAACTCCAAACTGGTACACTTGTGACAAATTTACCCCAACTGACCATAAAAAACCCTAAACACATTTATGATAAATTTACCCCAAAATAATTTATTCGACCGTAAAAAACCCCAAACTGGTAAATTTGTGACAAATATACCATCTGCTAAATTGGATTAATACCACAAAAAATTACAAAAATTGTAAACTATGACAAACGGAGCGTAAAATCTCAAATTGATATACCAATAAATTATCACATATCATTTAACTTAATAATTTAACAGTAAAATTTAACGAAAACTAACAAATTATAAATTTATCACAAGTGTACCAATTTGGGGTAAATTTGTCAAAGTTATACCACTTTGGGGTTTTTAATGGTCAAAAAAATATTTTAGGGTAAATTTATCACAGGAATACCAGTTTGGGGTTTTTTGGAATATTAACCCTAAACAATATTTAGAAAGGCCAACAAAGTGAAGGATGTCAACTTCCATTGTGAAATTTGGCCACATATTCGGATCTCAAAAAGAATTATGATGTCATGGTTCATTCAAAGTAAAAACTTTACCACTTGTAATCTTCTTTTTCGTACTGTAGCTGCATTACCATACTAGTTAAGACAAGCGTGCAATGCAGGGAATTTAATCAAATTGCAATGTGCAAAATCAAAAGCTGATTTGATCTATTTAAATAGAAATATATTTTTTCTCTATGTAAATTTCACATTAATATTGTGTAAATTACTCAATTGTGCTGCTTAATAAAAAAAAAAGTCTTATTTTCCATTGGAGTAATAACTAATTACAAGAAACTGAATATTGAGACAATAGTTATATTAATATATTATGTACTTATTATTTACAGTAGTAAATTGAAATATTCTCAATTAATTATTTTATAATCATAAGTAACTATGACAATAATATTAGTTATGTTAATATTCTCTACAACTTATTTTTTTATCGTAAATTTTAGTTTAGCTATGGATAACAATTTGATATATTCATAATCATAAATAAATTATTATCTATATTAATAATCTCTATAACTTATGATTTTATCATAAATTTTAGTTTAACTATAGATTACAATTTGATATAATCATAATCATAAATTACCGAGTTACTCAAGTATAATATATATATATATATATATATATAACAAACATATTAAAAAAATTAATTGTGGAAAGTGCAAAGCATTTTTAGAAATGTTAAAATTGAAGCTATTCTTGGCTACAAGCCTACATGGAATAGCTATTCCTTGGCCCCCCAGGAACAGCTATTCCTCATTTTGACTGTTGTAATTTCTAATCTATTTTTGAATCAAATGAAGGTATGATTGCTTCATTAAAATAGAATGGAAATAGAATAGTTATTCCTTAGAACCAAATTGTAGCAAGCTTTCACAAAAGAAAAAAAAAATCACTTATGCATAAGAAGTCAAGAAGTAATACAGAAAGTTGATGGACTTCCACGTCATTTTCTCAGAACCAGAAATTTTGCTATTGTACTTCACAATGTTGTACAAGATTTCATGGGTACTCATAGGTGAACAACATAACAATTTGGGAAGGATTTAGATCTCAACGCTCAAAAGGAATCAATGAGAAGAGTAACTATAAAAAGGAAAAATGATGAAATCTTTAACATAAGTAATCTACTCAAATTAGTCATTTCTCCCAAAGAAATGCTTAAGTGACTATTATTATTCTACTATAAGATTAACAGCCAGTTGTAAATCACAAAAAAAACAAATAACAAATAATTAAAAATTATTGTGAAATCCACTCCTTTAAGAATATGTGGTTTACATGTTATTATTGTTACAATAGCCCAAAGATTTTATGCTAACGGAACTTTTTCCTCCATTAACTTCCCTCTCAAGATATAAGAATGCCCAATTTATCTTCAAGATTTCTTTGTGTGGTGTGTGACTTTTTTCAACTTAAAAAATCAATAGCTAGGGTTTGGCCAAATCCCAAAAATAAGACCAACCTTTTGTACTCGGATAAAAGTCGCAAAACCTTTTAAACATCTATCAAGCCTCACCTTCAGCATCTACGACAAAGATAACATAACCTTTCAAACGCAATAAAAAAGATCAACTGTTTAACCGTAGAAGAAAGTTGACACCACGTACAAATTTCATCTGTTATAATTATCAAATCGCCACGGACAGATACCCACCATTGTTCATTGTGCTAACGTACACAGTGACTATGTCAACCCACACCAAAAAGGATGTTGTGTTTTACTTTATAATAAGTTAACAATTTGTTACAAAATTCCTGGCTTTTTGTAAAGAAAAAAAAGTTTTAGTCATGATTAACACGGTTCATTGTGCATATCCGCACAATGAGCTATGTAGAATGACTAAAGATAATTTAAAGTGAAAATAGGCAGAATTGATGGTGGGCGTCATTTTTGTCCCATGAGTAAAAGGATGAGTTTGAAAGGTAATGTCATCTTCATTCCACATTCAAAATGCTGGGTCCTTTTAGGATTTTTTTCGACTTGTGTAATATTTATCCCAATTGCAAAAAGTCGTACTTCTTTTATTTGGCTGTGCACTCATTAATATCCAACGAGTGAGTTATGAGTGTGTTTAAATTATGCTTTAAATGTCTTTTATTTTTTTGGTTTATTTAGTAAGTCATGCTAGTGCTTTGTCCTTGCTCACACTTAGCAAGCATTTTTTTCATAAACACTTCAACAAAGGAGAGTATTGGGTGACCTCTCACGTCGCTTTGCCATGTTATAGGCGTCTTGTACAAGCAATCTTTCTACAATGTTCTTTAGGTGCAACACTTGAGAAGAAGGATGTGGACGAAATTCTTCATTTCCTTGATAGATCTCAAGTGGCATTTCGATCGAGCCTACGCTGGTGTGTCCTTTTAAAGGTTCGGCATAATTATAAAAGGAAGAGGCTGAGAGTTGTGAGTGGCTAACCCAGCCTCCGTCCCTGGGGACCAACAAGGGGTGGCAGTACTTTTTCAAAATAAAGAAGGATATTTGGCATTTGTTTTTCAATCGGAAGTGGTGCATATTGTGGTTCTTTCAGCTGCTTGTATTTAGATAATATATATGAAAATACCTTCGGATATTTTCATTCAATGCTGGAAAAAACTAGAAAGAACATATATCATTTTTAGCAGAACCATTCTGATTTCAACTTACGATAATGCCATGGATGAAAAACGAAATGGAATCATGGAAAAAAACTGACATAATTATATCAAACTGTACATTTGTAGTTGTAAAATTTAGTTATACCATTATATTTGTATATAAAATATACAGCATATTCATTTTTCTTTTGCTTAGTTTAGTTTGTTTTATCATGTAGTACGAAAGACATAATAAATGGACACCGGCTTCGAACTTGTTAATATATGAATTGGCTCTTGTGATTACACGTACGGCGCACGTTGAGACAGTAAATAAGTGCGAGTCTTTTGATGAACAACTAGAGTCAAACCAAATGATGGATTAAAAAGAGCAGAGTCGCAATCATGATAAATTCACAAATGCAAATACAATCTCATGCTTAATTATACAGAATAGAATTTTAGAGTATTTGTCTCCTTGACCTTTAATGTAGAAAATAAGTATCCCTTCCATTCTCTATTATGGAATAGTAACTAAAATTTCATGAGAAATGTGGGCATCGTTAGTCCTATTATATTAATTCTAACATATGATTTATATATCCCGAGTAGCTCCGGTTTACAGTAGTATAGTCAAGTTATTTATTGCATGCGTCAAGGACGCAACTAAATCAATATAGAAATTCAAGATTTTTCTCAATATAGAATACCCCTATCAATATCTAAAAAATTTGAAAGTACCTCATTCTTGGAGATAACTTTGTATTATACACTTGCTTAAGAAATATCTTAGACAAGCTGCGACACTTACTAAGAGAGAAGCGACCTCCTACTTTCTAATCATGTCAATGAAACGATACAAGGATACTAATATTAGAAGGTTCTATGTTCACTAGAGCAAGCACTGAGTTGACGACCAACACTACTCTAACAAGAGAACATGGACAAAGGGAACAAAAGAAGAGAAATGGTTACCTTATTTCTCTTTAGCACTTTCAAGGCTTCCTCGGAGTCCCATAACCTGCTACGGTGCCAAGGTTGTTGCTGGTTTTCCTCACGTACAATTGCCCTACCGAGATCTCTTAATTGGTCATGCATTTGGAGCTTAAGATCATCTCCAATTTTTATTAATGACATAAATATCAATACATCAATATTCACCCCTGGGAAAAAGTCACAAGCGTCCCACATGTAGAATGCGATTCTTCTATCAGTGCCAATGAGAAAGCAAGCGATATCCAAAAATATTTGTTGTTGCTCATAGTCTAATGCATCGTAACTTATCCTTAACTTTTCTTGCACTTTTTTATCGGGAACCTTTTCTAATTTTTTTGTCATCTCTCTCCATGCTTTCGATTCTTTTCCGCAAAATAATGAACCTAAAACCTCAAGGGATAAGGGAAGTCCTTTGGCAATGGATACAACTTCACAAGTGAGGCCCTCAAATCCACTTGGAGGAAAGTCCTTTCGAAATGCATGTTTGCTAAATAGAATCAAAGATTGATCGGGATCCAATTCCATAAGGTCATAGTTGTGGTCCACCCTAGCTAATTCAAGAATTTTCTTGTTTCTGGCAGTAATAATGATCCTACTTCCCAAAGAAAACCAATCATGATTGCCAGCCAAAAAGTTCACTTGATCAACATCATCCACATCATCAAGAAGAAGAAGGACCTTTTTATCTTTAAACGTGGAGGAGATGTAATTAATCCCTCCATCCTTATCATGAACTGCATTTTCATGTTTCGATAGATCAAAGATTAACTTATTTTGTAAGTAATGTACACCATTACGCTTCCATGATTCCCTTATATCAGCAATGAAGCTACGATGCTCAAATTGATCGGATAGCTTGTTGTAAATGGTTTTAGCAAGAGTAGTTTTACCAATGCCTCCCATTCCATGGATGCCAACAAATAGGAGGGCATGAGATTTATCATCCAGAAGTTCCATAATGTTCTTCACATGACTATCAATTCCGACCAAATTCTCAGAAATAATCAACTCAGACTTTTTCTTCAATTCACTCAACACTTTTTGGACAACTGATTTCACCAACCTTGCTTCAGACCTGTCAAATGTGACAAGAGTTCAAATATGTGGCAACAATAATTTTATATTTTTTATCTATTGAGAAAGAAGTAATAAATGAATCCAGAATAAATTGAAAAAAATTTAAGAATCGTTTTTGTCACATCTCCATTTTTGTCACACCTCCATTTTTGTCCATCTCCATATATTATCTTATATGCTAAGAATAACGTTTGAGAAATGCTTGTGGTTGTTTCACATGGTGTGCCCCCTTCCACTATTACTCCGACATAATTTATTAAATTAGAAGAAACTTGAGGGCATCACTTATGAACCTTGAATATTGTATATGTTATGAATTTGAATCAAATTTTAGACTTGTTGTTTGTTAAAGATATTAGGGATGACGTGGACGTAACTTTGAAAACTTTCTAGAGCCTTTGAATAATCAAAAATCTAGTAAGCCAACCTAGTGTGAGAGTCAGCTATCAATCAATAAACAAGTCATAACTTTTGGTGTGAGACTATCAATTAAAAAGCCATTCAGATTGTGATATTGTGAAAACTGGAATGCAATCGAGGGAATATCTCCTTGTTTGCGCAATTCTACACGATTGCAAGTTTCTACTTGTGTCATCATTATAGATTGGTGTTCTTATCAGTTTTCATTGCCTCTAGAGATGATAAGTTCTTGTACTTTGTTTTCCTTCTGAGTAACTATGTTCTTTGATTTTAATTGACATAAGTAGAAGAATATTTTTTTCCCAAAATAAGAACATTGATTCAATATATTTAGGTGTATGAGATAGAAATTACATGCTGAAGATAGGAAATGCATTGAAAATTATTCAAACAAATATATAATATAAATAATCCCCTTTTCTTCTTTTTTTATATTTTCCATCATCATATATAACTAATGAAACATTTGTTTTGCAAAGTAATTTTAATAGCAACTAGTCAACAATATTAATGATTTAATAAACGTAACTTGGGAAGATAAAGAATTATGCCTTTGACAATCACTATGCATGGTATATGATGTTACGAGCCCCAAATAAAAATCACCAATAAGTTGTACTATTAATCTCAAATAAATATGTAATTAGAAAAGTTTGTGACGTTGACTAGTGTGACGTACGCTATAAACATGAAAAAAAAATGGCACAATGTTACAAAATCTTTGGATGTAAGAGTACAAACTCAATCAAAAGATCTTATCATTCAAGTGAATGGGATCATACCAATAAAATCTATAAGTAGATTTGTCAATATCATTAAAGCAAAACGCAAAAAAAGAAAAAGAATAATTTATCAAACTCATGCTTCGCAGGATCTTACTGCCAACATGATCTTTCTGTTTATATATATAGAACGAAAATGAAGCGGGTGAGAATCAGAACAACCAGCAAACACCCGCATATATTAAGAGAAAGTAGAGAATGCCTTGGTGAGAAATTTTACCCGTCGGCTTCATATCCTTTCAAGTTGCTGGCTTCAATGAGTGCTTGCTTCCATTTCTCCAAAATTGCTGGGTCGAAAGAAGACCTCCCAAGTGAATGCTTCTCACGATCTTTAAATGCCTCTCCAAACTTTCCGGTTTGATATCGCACTTCATCTGGTTTCACTTTGTAGAATATAGGCAACACTATTTGTCCGTTATAATTCTTGCACTCCATTATTTGAACCAATTCATCCAGGCACCAACTGCTTCTACCATAATTCATAGAGAAAATGGGGATCGAGATTTTACTACTCCTAATGGCTGCCAAAAGCTCTGGTTTGATGTTCTCGCCTTGGCAGAGCTCATCATCATCTCTGAAAGCATCAATTCCAGCATTGCGAAGCCCATGGTAGAGGTGATCAGCGAAGCCATGTCGAGTATCTGGGCCTCGGAAACTCAAGAACACCTCGTAGCAATTTCCAGTCGATGCACTATTGTTAGTTTCTGTTGGAGACGAACCAGATCCAACGAAATTAGTTTCTGTCAGCACAGTCATCAAACCAGATGCACTAGTATCAACATTCTCTGCATTTCCATTTGCATTAGTTTTCCTCTTCTTAATGAGACGATGCATTTCAGCCTCTGACTCTGCCATTGAGTTCAGCTTCCAAGCCCTAAATGGAGAAAAGAACCAGAATGCCCCTCAGAAAACAGGAAATGCCTTCTTGCCTCTTCTATCGTGGTCTGTTAAAATTTCAATACACATGAAGCGGTGGATACGTTCAGAAGATGAAAAGCGTAGAGAGACTTATGACGAGGCTGCGACAGGGATTTGCAGGAGAAGATGAAAGATGAGAGAGAGAGAGAGAGAGAGAGAGAGAGATTCGTATGTCCGATATTTTCCAAACGAGTGCTTGGAATATATAAAAACATTAAAGCGTCGGGACAGTGAAGAGTCCCCTGCTTAGTCGATTGCTTGCACCGTCGAACCATCCTTTCCTTTTTCTCATTTGTTTTCCATAAGAGAAGGTATTTTTGTTAATTATATTTCAGCTCTTGATTCCACTTACGAATTTTTTTGGTCGTAATCCCATATGGAATTTACCCTTCTTACTTTAAGCATTTTAAAAATTATACCATCAAACTGATAAACTTCATTTTAATACTGAAATGTCATATTACAACAATAACTTATTCTAAAAAAATTGTATTATTTACGTGTGTCAATGATCATAAATATTATCAAATTGCTATATATATTTATTTATTTTGTATCCGAGCATAATGAGAATAATGTATTTTTGGTTCTTGTTCTACCTTAATTTTCCCTTCTTTTTTTTCTGTCAAACCTTAATTTATCTTTCAAATCTCATAAATAAATCCAAATGCCTTCTTGCTTTTGCTTTTCTTTATCGTACATATATATTTTTTTTATTGATTTGATTTATCTGGTTGGCATGCACCAATAAAATTCACGCATTGCCTTCCTGTGGTGGAAGTTTCAATGCAGTGGAGAATTCAAGGTAATCCTACTGGGAAGAAGATAATATGTGAGCAAGTTTTGGTGCACTGGAATGAAAAAAATAAAATCAAAAATAAGAGAGCATTGCTATTCTGATACCGTAAATTAGAATGGTCGATTCCATGTCTAATCCTTTGCACAATCGAGAACTGAACTACTTACTAATTTTTGGAACCAAGAACTAAACTAATTACTAATTTTTGGAACCAGGGCCAGGGCCCGAGCCTACCTGAACTAATAAAACGGGTCACTAAAAACGAAACCTCACAGTTAGCCTAGAGCTGGGAAGAAGAGAAAATAGATGAGGCCTACTACCTAAATCTTATTTCTTTTTGCGAAAAAATAATACTTTTGGCATGAATGCAAAGCCCCGCAATCAGAACCTTCTTTCCTTCGTCCTAGAACATTAACGAACTATGAAAGAGGCGTGGAGGTATTTTTATGGCATTGGATAATATTTATGTTTGTTTCATGAAAAACGTAACATTTTTAGAAAATATTTTTTGGAAAACCATTTTCCAAGAAAACTAAAGTTTTGACTGACAATATTTTTTGATATTTAGATTGTATTTGAAAAATGATTAAATGACATTTGGTGCCTCTTATTTTCAAATTAATTTGTTGAGTCTATAATACTTAATAAATGGATTTTTCTCGTTTGGTTTAGTTAATCTAGAATTTGAACTTGCAAAATGAAAAATGAAAAGGAAACCAGAATTCGTACATTTTTTTTTTCCTGAAAATGGACATGATTTCCGGTTACATTTCGGGCCATTCATCAAGTGAATTAGCTAATAGGAATAGCGACTGCAGAACCCATGGAACCAAAGGGCCGAGAAACAATCAGGTCGAACTCAAAAGGAAATCGTGATGATCGTAATTTTTTTTTTTTTTGGGATCTCCAAATCACTCTTCGATCCAGAAATAGCTGTCTCCACAGCCGATCACCCATAAAAAGCGCAAGGACTCTAGAACAGATCGCCACCAAAAGATCAAGCAGGGCTGGACCCAAGAGGCGGCACAAAGAAGAGCGACAGTTACTAAGGAGAGAGCGAACTGAACTCGTTCTTATACAAATACAGGTCCTTCACCGCGGAACCGTTCAAGGCCGGGGACAGCAGCGGGTGCTCCAGGTTCTCCCTGGACACGTCGAGGCACAAATCGTCGTCCGAACCGCCACCGCCGCCGCCGCCGCCGCCCTGGCCGGTGGCGGAATCGCGGGTCGGGCTCGGGGGCTCCGGGTTCTCGGGAGGGGCAGCGTCGCACTCCCTTGCATTGTGGGCGGACCACGTTCGAATCGATTCGATTCGAACGAGAAGACGAAAAGAAAAATCGAGACTTCGGGACGGAAGAGAGATTTCGACGAGGGGAAGGGGACGATTCTCGGAACGACGAGCGGAATTTCGAAGAAATCGGCGGGGGAAGGGAAGGGAAGGAGACGGCGACGGTGAAGAAGATGAGCGTCGGGAAAGAAGAGCCGAAGAAGAAGGGCGAGCGAAAAATCGAAGGGAGAGCGAACAGCGTACCTCAGAAAAAGCGAAAGAACCTGGAACCGTGTTGAGAGTCGTTGAAGAAGTGCCAGAACTTCAATGATGAAGAAGATCTGGACCTTCAATGGCGAAGAAGATGAGCGAAAGATCGAAGGGAGAGAGCCGCGTACCTCAAGAAAAGCGAGAGAGTCTGGAGAGGAAAAGTGGAAGGTAAGAGAGAAAAAGGTGAGAAAAGGTTAAAAGGGAAAGTATTTTCACCTGAGGAAGAGGAATTCGTTTTTCTAAATTAATACATAATATTTATGTTGATGATAAAATACTTTTCGTTGATCAAATTTTTTTTAAAGAATTAAATGATTGAAAATCAGGAAAATGCTTTTTGGTAAAATACTTTTAGTGAAACAAACAAACCCAATAAAGATATAGTGATTTTTTTGAGAGAGCACAAGAAATTCTCAAGTTTTCAGTTTTATATTTATATAAATAGATAATGTTTAGAACTTAAATAAAGCTTTTTTAACCATAGAAACTTAAATAATTCTAACTCCACAAAGTTTTTTTGGTCAAAAAATTCCACAAAGTTTATAGAGCTATTTCCTTACCTACATAGTATCAAAAGTAGTCTCATCTTTCGGATTATTATCATTTTTAGAATAAAGTATTTGATTTCAAATATGTTGAGTTTATATATATATTGAAATCAATAAATTTGACTTTATTTTCTTTAATATTATGAAATGGTCATGCTCTTGCATGTTATAAGATGATTTTATTACTGTGTTTGGACAAAATGATAATCTAGAAGGGTACAAGCTCCTATGTACACGCTTATATGGTGATCATTTGCACAAACGTTCTAAGAAAGTAAACTTTTGATCATCATATTCTTGTGAATTAGATTTTAATCCTAATAAATTTTTTAGCGACAAAACTAATCAAAAACATATTCATTAGATTGATTAAATGCTTTCGACCCTTGAAGAAATTAAATTCATTTCCCTAGATAATCTAAATCAATTACATATTTGTGTGCCCTTTTTTGCGAGTGAATTGGATTAGTGAACTAATCTACGCGGACTGATTCCCAATTTTCTGATCAAACGCGATTTCGTTTTGGATATAATTTTCCATGTCATTTTTTTAACATGGATTTTTTAATGCTATGTCAAACAAGTAACAATATTTTTTAACGTGGATTTTTTAATGCCATGATCATACCTGCTTTGAGTCAAAAAATGCTACTTTATCTCCTGGTTTTTGGAATCCAAAATCCAAACTTCAGGTGCGCTTCTGAAACACAACCACCCTACAAAAAGAAGCAAAACACCAAAAAAAAAAAAACGAACCAACTTTTATTCATCACATAATAAATGTCAAAGCAAATTTAAAACAATCGAAACATGAAGAGCTTATCATGAAATTGCTAGAACCCAGAGAACTGTGAACAAAAATACGTTGCTTCTAAATCTTTCAATTCAAAGAACCTCGTACAAGAGAATAGAAAGGCATGAAAATTCAAGAATGGATGCTGGAAAACGTATATTCGAGAAAAAGCCCACCCAAAACTCTGCTGGGGACAGACAGATATAAATGCATAGATAAGGTAAGGGGAGCATTTCGAGCGAGTTCGAGAATGTTCGAGGATTTGACGGCACTATTTGAGAACCCACCGCTTTGTGACACTGGTAATCTTCTCAAACAACCGCTTTTACCCACTACTTCGATTCCGCAAAGGGGGAGAAACCCACGAGGAAAGAAGAATTGCAGGGAACCCCAGATTGCAGATTTGTTGTTAAGAAGAACGGGAAGCGAGAGCACGAGCGGTCCGTACGTCGATGGCGAAAGTGAGAGCACCTCCACAAACGACGCGAGACGAGCTACAACAGGAAGAAATCGAACGAACAGCAAATCGCAAACGATCTACGACTAACCCTCTCGCTCAATCGAGCGACAAATCAAACCCTGATAAAATAAAAAAAAAAAGGCAAAGGGGAGCCATGAAAAACAAAGCGAGAATCGCCAAAGAGAGAGAGCAAGAATTGCCAAGGAGAGAGGCGCCTACCGTTCTCAAGACTAGTTGCGGCAACAAAGGAGGAGGAAAGGTGTCGCGACTCTGTCTTCTCCGGCGAACTATGCGAAGAGGAGGAGGAGGAGAAACAAACTTCACAAGAGAGAAAACAGAGAGACAAAAAGACGCCTGCCAAGAAGTTTTAAAAAGGATGAGAATTAATAACCATATATAACGGTGGATTTGTTGGGAAGATGAATGGAAAGAGACTTTGGACGAGTCTTCGTGGAACTTACTCCATTGCATGCACCGTTGAACTTTCCTTTTTCTTTCCTTTTGTTAAGTTAGTTTCCACTGAAAATGTAATTTTATTGAATATATTTAAGCTCTTGATCCCACTTATAAATTTAATCCCTCTCACTTTACACCTGCTAAATATTATACTGTTAAACTGATAAACTTCATTTCAATATTTATAAGTTTAATGAGATAACATGTGTTCAAGATGACAAAAAATTATTAACATGCTATATATATTTATTTTGTACCCATCACAATGAGAAGAATTTCTTTTTTGCTCTAGTTGTGCCTTAATTTCTCCTTCAAATCTCATAAATTAATCAAAATGCCTTTTTGCTTTTATCTAATCCCATCGGTTGGCATATATCAATAATTCAAATTTGCTGAGCTAGATATAAAAACGTAATTTGTTGACCGGGACCCGACCATGCATTTATAGTCGTTGCCTTAATGTCGGGGAAGTTTAAAAGGACAGGAGAATCCAAGGCAATCCTTCCCCGGAAGAAAATAACATGTGAACAAGTTTCGATGCAAAAGCAATAAAACCAAAAATAAAAGACAACTGCTTTATTTGTACCCATAGAAAGTGGTCATAATTGATGAATACATATGAAGCGTCAGGATAATTGCTACACCATTGCACTTTCCTTTGTTTTTTCTAATTTATTTTCCATTAGAAAAGTTACTTTTGTTGAATATATTTAAACTCTCAGTCCCAATTACAAATTTAACTTGAATCAATTAGGTATTGCCATATCAAATTTCACTATTGAGACGTTGCATTATCAACGATCACTTAAAATCTACTATATATATATAAAGACTTCATATGATTATAAATCCAAAGAAAGTAAAGAGGAAAACTCTAGTGACTTGATATTCTAAATACTTTTAGGACTCCTTGCATTTCTCCCTTTATCGTTTCTTGGACAAACAAAAGGGATTGAATTAGACCCAACAAAGAACCGACTGAAACGACTTTCAATGACACACAATTTTTTACACACATTTGCCTTAATTTTGCTAATAATTGAATACAATAGCAAATATAAAGAGAAGATTTTCTAAATATATAATAGGACATGGACAACAACTTGCAATCCATCTGGACAAGACACACGCAAATGCATAAATCACTGATAATTGTATTATTTCTTGGACTAACCAAAGAGTAGCCAACGTTGAATAAGAATTAGTATGAGGATAGATATTTCTATAACCATCATTACCTATCTTTTAAGGTGGAGACCATTTTGAACACATCAATGCCCACATATTTTGTCTTTCCTCTTGTCTAATTTCTTTTCCAAGTAGACTTTTCAACTCCACGACAACTCTTACATTTCTTTCTTCCTCACTCCAAATTTTTATCTTTCCCTCATTGTCACTGCTTCCCTCACATGCCTATCACATGGTTTTGCGGGAGAAAATGAAAAGTGGGGGGAGAGAGAGAGAGATTTGTCTAGTCCAATATTTTCCACACAAGTGCCAAAAATAGATAAAAACATACAAAGCGTCAAGACAACGAAGAAGGCACGCTTAGTCCACCGCCTACACCGACGGACTTTCCTCTTTCTTTTGTTAATTTATTTTCCGTTAGAAAAAGTGTTTTACGTAAAATACTTTTAAGCTCTTAATCACACTTAAGAATTTACCCCTATTATTTTGAGCTTGATATATATTATACAGTCAAATTGATAAATTTCATTTTAGTACTAAAATAAAATTTGATTAACAATAACTTATTCTAAAAAAATTATGTTATCAAAGCGTGTCAAGGATTATAAAAAATTATCAACACGCATAAATGTGTATATTCATTCGGTACCATAACACAATGAGAAGAATTTATTTTTTACTTAGTTCCATCTTAATTTCCCCTTCAAACCTTATAAATAAGTCAAAATGCCTTTTTGCTTTCGCTTTCACTTTTGCTCTTACTTTATTTTATACATATTATTGATTTAATTTATCTAATCCAATCCTTCAGCATGCATCCATAATTTAAACTTGTCGAAGTAGATATAAATTAATAATTCATTGACCGGGACTGCATTTATGGTCGTCGCTTTCAACTGTTGGAAGTTTCAATGCAGGCAAAATGAACTACGCGGATATGTAGATGTTACAAAAGTATATTAAAATAAACTTATGTGAAATTGCAGCTTTTTGCTCTCTGTCATTTCCACAGACGTGCCCCGACAATTTCTCTCTCTCTCTTCATTTTTTTCTTTTCACTTCCTCTATTCTTCTTTTCTTTCTTTCTTTTGCAGACCACTTCATCAGTTTTTCTTTGTAAAATCTTCCTCTCTTCTGCCGACCAAAACCCTCTCCCTCTCTCTCTCTCCTTTTCTAGGCCAGGAAGAAAAGCTCCATCTTTTTCTTTTTGGAGCTTCCCTTGGCAATTATTGCATGTGGAAAAATGCCCCATCCACTCGGCCGAGAATCTTCTGCTTGTTCATGCCCAGATTTTCTTGCCTTCTTTGACCGTGAATTTCGATCTTTAAATACCGAGATTTGCCCTTGTCAATATGAAAATTGCTCTCTTGAAATCATCCTCAAGAATTTTTGTTGTTATTTAGAACATATTTGGGACTGGATGTAAAATTGAAAAAAAAAATTAGGCGAAAAAATTGAGGGTTGATGTAGTAGCATTTGGTTTAAAGTTAAGGGTTTTTTGAAACAAAAAAAATTCGGAATAAAATTAAGATTGAACCTAAAATTTGAGGGAAATTAGGACCATATAAAAGGAGGAAAGAGGAAGTTAAGGAATTCACTTGTTCTTATCAATTGGGGGGAAGGGGGCATATTTGGGCGTGTTTGTTTATGTTTCTGTTCAAAAAGTGTTTCAGGGAACAGAAATAGATCCGGGGAACAATTTTAAACCAGAAAGACGCGTTTGGTAAACTTATTCGGGGAATAAAAAATGAATAGAAACACGTTTGATAAATTTATATTCTTTTTTTCTTTTAATTTTTTAATATTTTTATTTTTATTTTTTATTTTTTATTTTTTTCTTCTTTTGGCCGGTCGACGGGCATGCCAAGGCTGGCGATCGGCCGACGAGGGCCGGTAGCCTCGCCCAGCCACGGTTTGATGTTCTCACCTTGGGGGAGCTCCTCATTGTCTCTTAAAACATCAATTCCAGCACCAAGGAGCCCATTGTAGAGGTGATCAGTAAAGCCCTTTTGAGTATCTGGACCTCTGAAGCTCAAGAAAACCTCGTGGCAGTTTCCAGTCAACGTAGTCAGAAAATTAGATGCGCTGTTGTTGGTTTCTATCAGAGACGAACTAGATCCAACGGAATTAGTTTTTGTTAGCACAACCAACGAACCAGATGCGCCAGTAGCAGCATCATCTGCATTTCCACACACACTAGCTTTCTTCTTATTTAGAAAATATAACGTAAGCCTGAGGAGAAGGATTGGTGCCACGAGCTCGGCGAAAGAAAGCCCAAAAATGAGACAATGCATTTCGTCTTTGCTCTAATCTTCCCTTGATTTTCGCTTTCAAGCCTGAGGAAGAAAAAACCAGAATGCTTCTCGGGAAACAATAAATTCTTGTTGCATGTTCTATTGTGATATGTTAAAATTTCAATACGGGCATAAAGTAGTGGATTTGTTGGGAAGATGAAAAGTGCAGACAGACTTATGACGAGACTGTGACATGGACTAAGATGAAAAGTGGGGGAGAGAGAGAAAGAGAGGTCCAATATGTCCCAAACAGTGCTCGGAACAGATAAAAAGATCAAAGGGTCAGGATAGTGAAGAGAGCACGCTTGGTCCACTGCTTAGTTCGATGTTCATGGAACTGTCCTTTTCTTTTGTTAATTTATTTTCCATCAGCGACGGTATTTTTGTTGAATAAATTTAAATTCTTGATCCCACTTTGAATTTTTTTGGGGTACTAATCCCCCTTTGGATTTCTTTTGGTTTTTTATACTTTGAGCCATTTAAATATTGTACCGTTAAATCGATAAAATTGATTTTAATAATAAAATATTATATTATTAACAATCATTTATTCTTAAAAATTATGTTACTTAAGTGTGTTAAGGATCATAAAAACTTATCAAATTGCTATATATATATATATATATATATATATATATATATATATATATTTATTTATTTATTTATTTATTTTGTACGTGAGCACAATGAGAAGAATGTATTTTTGGGTCTAGTCTGCCTTAATTTCTCCTCTCTCTTTTTTTTTTTTTTTTGTCGGGCTTTAATTTCTCCTTCAAATACAAATATAAGTCAAAATGTCTTTTTGCTTTTACTTTTACTTTATTATTTATATATATTTCTTTGTTGGTTGGATTTATCTAATCCAACCACATGGGACACGACATGGGACACAACAATAATTCAATGCCATAATGCGGTGGAAGTTTCAATGCATAGGAAAATCCAAGGCAATCTTACCCAGGAAAAATAGAACAAGCCAACCACATGGGACACGACAATAATTCAATGCCATAATGCAGTGGAAGTTTCAATGCACAGGAAAATCGAAGGCAATCTTACCCAGGAAAAATAAAACAAGCCAACCACATGGGACACGACAATAATTCAATGCCATAATGCGGTGGAAGTTTCAATGCACAGGAAAATCCAAGGCAGTCTTACCCAGGAAAAAGAGAACAAGCCAACCACATGGGACACGACAATAATTCAATGCCATAATGCGGTGGAAGTTTCCATGCACAGGAAAATCCAAGGCAATCTTACCCAGGAAAAAGAGAACACGCCAACCACATGGGACACGACAATAATTCAATGCTATAATGCGGTGGAAGTTTCGATGCACAGGAAAATCCAAGGCAGTCTTACCCAAGAAAAAGAGAACAAGCCAACCACATGGGACACGACAATAATTCAATGCCATAATGCGGTGGAAGTTTCCATGCACAGGAAAATCCAAGGCAATCTTACCCAGGAAAAAGAGAACACGCCAACCACATGGGACACGACAATAATTCAATGCTATAATGCGGTGGAAGTTTCGATGCACAGGAAAATCCAAGGCAGTCTTACCCAGGAAAAATAGAACAATCCAACCACATGGGACACGACAATAATTCAATGCCATAATGCGGTGGAAGTTTCCATGCATAGGAAAATCCAAGGCAGTCTTACCCAGGAAAAAGAGAACAAGCCAACCACATGGGACACGACAATAATTCAATGCCATAATGCGGTGGAAGTTTCCATGCACAGGAAAATCCAAGGCAATCTTACCCAGGAAAAAGAGAACAAGCCAACCACATGGGACACGACAATAATTCAATGCCATAATGCGGTGGAAGCTTTGATGCACAAGAAAATCCAAGGCAGTCTTACCCAGGAAAAAGAGAACAATCCAACCACATGAGACACGACAATAATTCAATGCCATAATGCGGTGGAAGTTTCCATGCACTGGAAAATCCAAGGCAGTCTTACCCAGGAAGAAGAGAACAACCCACCCCATGGGACACGACAATAATTCAATGCCATAATGCGGTGGAAGTTTCAATGCACAGGAAAATCCAAGGCAGTCTTACCCAGGAAGAAGAGAACAACTCACCCCATGGGACACGACAATAATTCAATGCCATAATGCGGTGGAAGTTTCGATGCACAGGAAAATCCAAGTAGTGTCTTACCGAGGAAGAAGAGAACATGTTAGCAAGATTCGATGCACAACGATGAAGAAAAAACAAAACCCTAAAAAATATATATAATTGTTGTTATGGTATCATAGAGTAGGGGTGATCCATTGTAGATCCGGTCCCGTCTCGGCATCCAAGAGCCAGATTGGCAGGATGAGCTCCTAATTTTTGGAATCAAGACCAAACCAGTTTGTCATGGGCACTAAAAGCGATACCTAACAACCAACCCTATCAAGGAAGAAGAGAAAATAGGTGGGGCCCACCACCTAAATCTTATTTCTTTTAGTGAAAATAATACTTTTAGCATGAATTCAGACCCCATCATACGAACCTTTTTCCCTTCATCCTAGAAAATTAAGGAACTAGAAATAGGTATTTTTATCGTATTAAATAACAGTTTTACCTCATCTCATTCATTGAGATCATAATATTAGGTAAGAGATCATACTATTAGGTAAGAGTACAGTGAATATTTTAAGAGAGGGCAAGAAGTTCTCAAGTTTTCTGTTTTATATTTGTATAAATAGATAATGTTTAAAACTTAAATAAAGCTTTTCAACCATAGACACTTCACTAATTATAATTCCACAAAGTTTATAGAGCTATTTCCTTACCTGCATAGTACCAATAATCGCCTCATCTTTTGGATTACGATAATTTTAAAAGCAAAGTACTTAATTTCAAATATGTTGAGTATATATATTGAAATGAATAAATTTGAATTTACTTTTTTTTTTTAAATATTATGGAACGATCATGCCCATGCTTCTTCTAAAATGAATTTATTGTTTTGTTTGGACAAAATGATAATCTAGAAGAGTACAAGCTCTCGTGTACAAGCTTTTATGGTGCCTACATGCACAAGCCTTCTAAGAAAGTAAAATTTTGATCATCGTATTCTTGTGAATGTTCGATTTTAATCCTTATAAATTATTTTAATGACAAAACAAGTCAAAAATATATTTGTTGGATTGATTAAATGTTTTTGACCCTTTTAACAAATTAAATTCATTTCCTTAGATAATCCAAATCAAGCACATTTGTGTGCCCTTTTTTGCTAGTGAGTTGAATAAGCAAACTAATCTAGGTGGCCTGATTCCTCATTTTGGACATAACTTTTCATATCACTTTGTTAATATGGATTTTTTTTATTGACATAGAAATGTCACGTCAAACAACTAACAATGTTTTCGAATGTAAGGTTAACGATGTAGATTTGAGACTAGTCGTGATTTTTTTAAATAAAAAATGTTCAGGTTTAGGATTAGATTTAAAATTGGGATTTTTTTATACAAAACAATTGGTGGCAGACTTAGGACTCGATCCAAAGTTGAGGTTTTTTATTAAATAAAAAAGTTCAAAGTAGAATTAAAATTGGACTTTGATATATGAGAGTTTTTAGGACATCAGGCCTATATAAAGATAGGGAATAGAAAATTGACGAGTTTCACCTGGTTTAATCATCCAATGGCAGATTTGTAATTAGATAGCGTATAATTTTCTTTCTGCCCCTTGGCCTAGTGGCTGTATCTCACAATCCTTGCTACTGCTCTTCTTTACCAGGTTTTTTTGTTCACTTCTTATTTCGAATGAGAGGCTCACCCGTTTTCTATCTACTTAATTGTCAAGTTACTAATTATTATATCTGCTTTTTTTCTGCCCAGATTTTCTCTTCTTCTTTGGCCGTAAATTCTGGTCCTAAATGTTGAGATTGCTCCCTTGTCAAGATAAAACTGCTCTCGCTTCACCTCGTCCTCGAGGTTCTTGCCCTTGTTCGGGGCGAATTTTTGAAACTAAATATAAAATTCGAAATTTTTTAAGACGAAAAAATTAGGGGATGATTTAACATTGAGTCTAAAATTAAGAATTTTCTGAGATAAAAAAAAAAACGTTTGGGATAAAATTAAAACATAACCTACAATTTGAGGGTTTTTAAGAGATGCAAAGGGAAAAGGAAGAGCACGCACTAGGAGAGAAACGAAAAGAGAGTGGGTTTTGGGTGTAGATCTCCCCTAGATTTACTACCATTCGCAGTGTGCTTTTCGGAATTAGAGTACAAATTCAAAATTATATGAAATTTATATTGCAAAATTCAATTTAGAAGTTGTCAAGCTGTGAAAGTAAGGGCATTGTAAGGTGTAAACGGGAGTTGATTTGAAATAACATTTTAATAGACAAGGTCCGATAAAATTTCAATACCAATATAACGGTAGATTTGTTGGGAAGAAGAAAAGTGGAGAGAGAATTGGGACAAGTCTTCGTTGAACTTAGTCCATTGCTTGTACCATTGAACTTTCCTTTTCCTTTTGTTAAATTATTTTTCACTGGAAATGGTATTTTTATTGAATATTTTTAAGCTCTTGATCCCACTAAAAAATTTAATCCCTCTCACTTTAAACCTATTAAATATTATAATGTTAAATCGATAAACTTCATTTCAATACTTATAAGTTCAATGAGTTAACACATGCAATTATCAACATACTATATATATTTATTTTGTACCCAAGCATAATAAGAAGAATTTCTTCTGCTATGGTTCTGCCTTAATTTTCCCTTCAAATTTCATAAATTAATCAAAATACATTTTCGCTTATGCTCTTACTTTATTATATATATATATATATATATATATATATATATATATATATATATATAATTCAATCAATTGGCACATAGCAATAATTCAAACTTGCGGAGGTAGATTTCAATTACTAATTCATTGACTAGGACCACCGACTGTGCATTTATAGTCCTTGCCTTCATGGCGGGAAGTTTTGATGGGGTGCATTTATAGTCGTTGCCTTAACGGTGGGGAAGTTTTGATGGACAGGAGAATCCAAGGCAATCCTGTCCAGAAGAAAATAACATGGAGCAAGTTTCGATGCAAAAGTAATTAAAAAAAGTAAAATAAAAAATAAAAGAGAACTACTTTGTTGATATCCATGGAAAACGGTCATGATTGATGAACACGTACAAAGTATCGAGACGATTGCTGCACCATTGAACTTTTTTTTAGGACCCAAATAAAAACTTTCCTTTTCTTTTTTTAATTTATTTTTCATCAGAAAAGTTACTTTTGTTGAATATATTTAAACTCTTGATCTCAATTAAAAATTTACCTTGATCCTATTAAGCAGCCAATGGCATTGAATTAGACCCATAATAAATATAGTCTATAATGAAGAATAGACCAAAAGGACTTCCAATGATACATAACTTTTTTACACACATCTACCTTAATTTTGCTAGTAATTGAATATGATGGCAAATAGAGTGGGAACTTTTCTAAATATAAAATAGGACATGGACAACCACTTGAATCCATCTAGACAATGCAGATGCATGGGCCATTGATAAATTTTATTATTTCTTGGGCTAACCAGAGAGCTGCCAATGTTGAATAAGAATCCGTACGAAGATAGATATTTTCATAGCCCTTATTACACGTCTTTGAAGCTGGAGATCACTTTGAAAACAACTACTCCGTATTTTTTGTCTTTCCTCTTATCTAACTTCTTTTCCAAGTAGACTTTTCAATTCCATGATGACTCTTTCATGTTCCTTTGCACTGCTTCCCTCACATGCCCGTGACATGGATTTGCTGGAGAAAATTAAAAGTGGAGACAGAGATTCATCCGGTCCAATATTTTCCACACAAATGCTCAGAGTAGATGAAAATGTACAAAGCATTAGGACAATGACGAGGGCTTAGTCCACTGCTTGCACCATCCAACCTTCCTCTATCTTTTGTTAATTTATTTTCCATCAGAAAAGGTGTTTTTGGTTAAATATATTTCAGCTCTTTATCACACTTAGGAAGTTATCCCTCTTACTTTGAGCCTGATATATGTTACCTATAATCTTCATTTTTATACTGAAATGTTGTATTATTAATGATAGCTTATTCTAAAAAATTATGTTATCAACGCGTGTTGAGGATCATAAAAAAATATTAACATGCATAAATGTATTTGTGTATATATAAATATATATTCATTTAGTACCGTAACACAATGAAAATAATTTATTTTTTGCTTAGGTTCCGTCCTAATTTCTCCTTCAAATCTCATAAATAAATCAAAATATATTTTTGCTTTTACTTTACTTCATATATATATATATATTTTATTGATTTGATTTATCTAATCTAATTAGTTGACATGCATCAATAATTTAAATTTGCCAAACTGAATATAAATTAGTAATTCATTGACCGAACCATTAGACATGCATTTATGGTCGTCACCTGCAACCGGTGGAAGTTTGAATGCACAAGAAAAGTGAACTTTCAAGGAAATGTTGACGCTGCAAAAGTAGATTTTCAATGAGATTGCAACTTTTTGCTCGTTGTCGTTTTTTCAAGCGGGCCCTGACAACTCTCTCTCTCTCTCTCTTCATCTTTTCTTTTCACCTCCTCTTCCTTCCTTTTCTTTCTTTTCCATTGCAGGCCACTTTTATCAGTTTTTCTTTGTAAAAGCTTTCTCTCTTTTGCCGACCATAACCTCTCTCTCTCTATCTCCTTTTCTTGGCCCGGAAGAAAAGCTCCATCTTTTTTCTTTTTTGAGCTCCCCTTGGCAATTATGGTATGCGGAAAAATGCCCCACCCACTCGGTCGAGAATCCTCTGCTTTTTCATGCCTAGATTTTCTTGTCTTCTTTGGCCGTGAATTTCGATCTCTGAATGTCGAGATTGCACCCTTGCCAAAATGGAAATTACTCTCTTGATCTTGTCCTCGAGGTTTTTGTTGCTATTCAAAACAAATTTGGGACTGGATATAAAATTTGAAAAACTTTTTTAGACGAAAAAAATTGAGGGTCGATATAGCATTTGGTTTTAAGTTGAGGGTTTTTGAAACAAAAAAAAATCGGGATAAAATTAAAATTGAACCTAAAATTTGAGAGTTTTTAAAGAATTAGGACCATATAAAAAGAGGAAAGAAAAAGTGGAGGAGCTTCACCTCTTTTTATCATCCAGGGGCATATTTGTAATTAGATTGTACGTGATGAGTTTATTTCTACCCCACTCCTGGTGGCTCAGCCCAAGAATCCTTTTCCTTCCTGAGGCTACCGCTCTTCTCTACCAAGTTTTTGTCCACTTCTTATTGCAAGGGAGTGGCTAGCCCACCAATTCTTTCTCTACTTAATTACGAAGTTACTCAAATTTATTGATGTCACAATTTCTTAATCAACCCAAAGCCAAATTAATAAATTAAAATTTTCAATTTTTTCCAAATTTTTTTTGCTTGGTTTAGTTTAGCACTTGCAATATTCCTTCAACACCTAAATTGTAATGTGTGTTAATTCAAATATTTATATTATTGAATGGAACTAATACGTGAAATGTTAATTCATTTATATTAAACTGCATTTTAAATAACACTTTAACATAAATGCATGCGGTTCCTCTTAAATAATGAGGATAGCTATTTGAATGAAAATGTAAAATAAACCAACAAAGTGTTTTTTTTTTTTTTTTGGTATTGGAGGAACCGGCTTGCAGCCGATAGCCGCGCCGTAAACCCCCAAGTGACACTTAAGCAGGAGGACCCACCACCCCTGAGTCACACTTAATACACTTAGCGCCTCCCCTGGGTTTTGAACCCTTCACCTCTTCGTTGAGGATCAGCAGAGTCTTATCCAATGGAGTCACCGCGGCCGGTGGTATAAACCAACAAAGTGTTGGTCCAGTGGTAGCATGCTAATCCCGCACGGACTTCACCTGCCAATGGGCAAGGGTTCAAATCCTGGCAAAAAGCCCTTGTTGGAAGGGAAGAAATCCTTGATGCTCAATCCCCAAAGTAGTTGTGTACTTTAGCCACCATTTTATTTACCAAAAAAAAATAAATATAAAATAGGTTTTATTTACCATCAAAAATACACCTAGCCATATTATTCTCATCCAACAATTTATTTTATATAGATCTATTCCCATTAAATAATGAGGGTAACTATATTTGAAAATACGTTAAATAGATTTTACTAGTCACTCAAAATATATCTAAACATATTAATATTGTTATTCAACTTGTTTGGTACAAGAAGTGAAGCATTTTGTATGCTCAATAGAAAGAAACTTTATTCCAATATCCACTTGAATAATCAATGCTATTTAAATACCACTAATCCAAACTAAACCATCAATACTTGAAATTGTGAAGTGTAAAAAAAAAAAAAAAAAAGAGTGCTCGTGGCATGAGCTTATAGTATTGATTTACAATACTTTACAAGTGCTAAATTATCACATTAGTTTTCTTCTTATTGAGACAGTTGAATACAAGCACGGAGAGAAGGACTGATGCCACGAGCACAGCAAGAGAACGCCCAAAAATGGGGCGATGCATTTCGGCTTTGCTTTGGCTCTGTCCTTGATTTTCTCCTTCATGTCCGACGGAGAAAAAAGCCACAATGCGTCTCAAGAAATAGAAAATGCCTTCCTGTTGCCCATTTTCTTGTGGCTTGATTTATGCAATGGAACCAATTGGCAATCAGAAATCGCACCAATAAGTCAAGCTTTGTCAACTACGTGCTTAGAGTCGTTGCCTTCAGGCGGCTGAAGAGAATCCAAAGATGATACGCGTAGAACAGTGGATTTGTTCGGAAGCGGTAAAGTGGATAGAGACTTGGGACAAGACTTGACATGGATTTGCGAGAGAAAATGAAAAGTGGATGAGAGAGAGATAGAGAGATTCGTCCATTCCGGTAATTTCCAGACAAGTGCTCAGCAACCGATAAAAACACGCAAAGCATCAGGACAATGAAGGGGGCACACTTAGTCAATCAACTGCTTGCACCGTTGAACTTTCCTCTTTCTTTGTTGATTTATTTTCCATCAGAAAAAGTATTTTTTGTCAAATATATTTAAGCTCCTATTCTCACTTAGGAATTTACCACACTTGCTTTAAGCCCGTTAAATATTGTACAGTCAAATCGATAAGCTTCATTTTAATACTAAAATGTTGTATTAACAATAATTTATTCTAAAAAGTTATGTTATCGATGCATGTATCAACCTGATGAGAAGAATTTATATTTTGCTTAGGTCCTATCTTAATTTCCTCTTCAAATCTTGTAAATAAATCAAAATACCATTTTACTTTTACTTTTACTTTATTATATATTTATTGGTTTGATTCAACTAATCAAATCAATTGACACGCGCCTATAATTTAAACTAGCCGAACTAGATATAAATTAGTTATTCATTGGCCCGTTGGCCGGAACCACTAAAAAGGCATTTATGTGGAAGTTTTAAAGCACAGGAAAAGTGAACTTTAAGGAAATGTAGATACTATAAAAGTAGATTAACAATCTTTTGGTGAAATTGCACCTTTTTACTCTTTGTCCGTTCTCCACGCGTGCCCCCAACAATTCTGTCTCTCTCTCTCTTCATTTTTTTTCTTTTCACCTCCTACGTTCTTTTTTCTTTCCTTTCTTTTGCGGACCAATTTCTCAGGTTTTTTTTAAATATTTTATGAAAGTTTTTCTCTCTTTTGCCAACCATAAGCCTCTCTCCGTATCTCATATCCTTGACCGTGAAGAAAGCCTCCGTCCTTTTACTTTTTTGAGCTCTATTGGCAATTATTGCATGCTGAAAACTCGCCCACCCCACTGGGCCGAGAATCCTCTACTTTTTCTATGCCCAAAATTTCCAGTCCTCTTTGGCCGTTAATTCCGGTCCTGAATGTCGAGATGTCCCATTGTCAAGATGGAAATTACTCTCTCTTGACTATGTCCTCTCATTATTCGAGATTCATTTGGAACTGGACATAAAGTTGGGAAATTTTTTTTAAACAAAAATTTGATGTAGCAAGGGGTTTAAAATTGAGAGTTTTTTTTTTTGAAAAAGGTTCAGGATAAAATTAAAATGGATTTAAAATTTGCGCATCTTTAGATAACTTGGACTGTAGAAAAAAGGGGGGGAGCGAAAGTCGAGGGGCTTCATGGGGTTTTAGAATCCATGGGCAGATTTGTAATTAGATAGCTTGTAATAATTTTCCTTTCCCCCACCTGTTGATGGCTGGGTCCCACCGGTTGTTGCCTTTTGTCCATTTCTTATTTCAAACGAGTCGCCGGGTCCACCACGCTTCTCCCTAGTTAATCGTGAAGTTACCGATTAATCATTTAATCAAATTTATTGATTTCATGATTTTTCGAGTAACCCAAAGACAAATCGACAAATCAAAGTTTTCGAATTTTTTCCGGCCAATGTTTTTGCATGGTTTCACTTAGCGATTTCAATCATCCTTAAACACCTATAAATTGTCGTATTAATATTTATATCGTTGAATGGAGCTTAAACATTTAGCCTTAGTTCATTTTAGATTAAATATAACGTTATAAAATACTTAGACATAAATGCACGTGGTTCCTCTTAAATAACAAGGGATAGCTATGTTAATAAAAATGTTAAATAAGTTTTACTTGCCACCCAAAAACATATTATTCTTATTTAACAATTATCTATTACTCTCATATAACAAGGCATAGCTATCTTTTATAAATGTATTAAATAAATTTTACTTGCCACTCAAAATATATCTAAGAATGTTAATATTGTTATTCAAAATAACAATTTGTATGTTTAATACTGAGTTCATACATTTAGATACTATTTAATGCATTTTTTTTATGTAGTTACTTGATAAAACAAAGCTCTTTAGACATTGAATCTACTCCACTTAAAAGATTTGCATCAAGAATTGAGTGAAATGTAAAAAATTCAATGCGTTAATTGCTTCATTTTACAATAAAAAGAAGCTTATTCCAATATATGGTTGTAATAATGCAAGCTAAAAGGATTATCACTACTATTTATATGCCAATAATCCAAATTAAAAAGTCACTACTTGAAATTGTGGAGTGTGAAAGAAAAAAAGTAGTGACCGTGCATTTCACGATCAATGCTTTTTATAGTATTAATTTACAAAACTTTATAAGTGCTAAATTATCTCTTTAAATTCAAGAGCTTATCTTTATCTCCACTAAACATTGCTTCAAAGAATTAGAGAACTCTATAGATAAATCTTGACCATTGTCAGTAAAATCAGCGTACCTGAGTGTCTAGAAATGTGAGGAACTCTTGGATGTCAAGTTATTGATTTTATGTAGTCAAATTTATTTATTTATTTCACAATTTCTCAATTAACACAAAGCCTTTTTTTTTTTTTTGGGACGTGAACCCTAAGCCAAATTAATAAATCAAAATTTACAATTTTTCTCGACAAATGTTTTTTCTTGGTTTAGCTTCTTGATTGCTCTAATATTTTGTCATTCTTCTTGACTTGGTCAAAAACTGGGCTTTAAAAAAACAAAACAAAAAAAGAAGTGATATAAAGGGAAAAGGGAGAGCACGCACCCCGCACCAAGACAGAAATGAAAAGAAAGGAAAAAGAAAAAGGAGAGATATAAAGGGAAAAAGGAGAGCACGCCCCACGACAAAAACGAAAGGAAAGGGAAAAGAAGAGGAAGAAAGGGAAAGGGAAATGAAAAGAGAAAGGAAAAGCTTTGGCGTACACATCACGGGACCTTGCCAAGATAGATTTATTTTTATTAGCAATACCTAATAAAAATTTAAGCTATTTATTTATCTAATTGGAGTGATTTTTGAAATTAGAGCACAAATTCAAAAATCGTGTGAAATTCAATTTTGAAGTTGTTAGGCTGGGGGAGCAAGGGCATCGTGGAGTTGAGGATTAGACGGGAGTTAATTTGATGTAAGATTTTTATTGGAGTGAAATATTAGAGTTTCAAGTGCAAGTTTTGTGTTGCGTAGGAGTTAGCATATCGAACTAACCGAAATCAAGAACCGTCCATACTCGACCATTGGTTTGGTCCAGTTCTCAATTGCATAAAAATGGAATCGATGATTTTTTATCTGGTTCACGGTTCTAAGGGGAATTGGACCCGACCGGTTCCAAGGGGAATTGGACCCGACCAACTCTTTTTCATAAAAAAATAACAATCTAGTATTTTTTAAAATTGTTTGAATTTTTGAATATTTTTGTTAAGTGATTGGTTCTATTGAATTGGATCAATTAGTTGGTCCGGTTCCCGTCCCAGGACAATTTGGTTCGATCCTTAATCTCAAATGAAATTGGGAACTAGATTGGAACTGATCACTTCTAGTGTTGTAAATAACTTTGAAGTAATTTGTTGACATGTGAAAGTTATTTTGTTGAAAAGTAAGTTTGTAGAGGATGGCCCATGAAAATAACACGATATTGCCAACCGTGAATTTCGCAAAGTCTCAAACTTTGCGCGCCCTTTTCTTTAAAAGATAAAATGATTTTTCTTACTTTGGTTCTAATTTGAACAAAAAGTCATTTAACTTTAAAATAGTGCCGAACATGATTTCATTTTTGGCTTTAAATTGAAATGATGCAGAAAATTTACTGTGAGGAGTAAAATTCTTGGAAATTAAAGTGCAAAAGGAAAAGTGAACTAGCAGAAACGTACATGCTACGAAAGTAGAGTAAACAAACTTGCGGTGAAATTGCAACTTTTTGCTTTCTGTCCTTTCCTCACGTGTGCCCTGACAATTCTCTCTCTCTTCATTTTTTCTTTTCACCACCTCTATTCTTCTTTTTCTTTCTTTTCTTTGGCAGACCCCTTCCTTTTGCTGACCATAACTCCTCTCTCTCTCCCTCTCGCTCTCGCTCTCTCGGCAATAATTGCATGTTGAAAAATCGCCCACCTCACATGGGTGAGAGTTGACGGAGACTCTCCGACACTCTCTCTTGATCGACCCTCTCTCTCTCTCCCTCGGCAATTATTGCATGTTGAAAAATCTGAAAAATCGCCCACCCCACTTGGGTGAGAGTCTCTCTTGATCGACACTCTCTGTGGGTGGGCGATTTTGACCCACACTCTCGCTCTCTTGGCAATTATTGCATGTTGAAAAATCGCCCAATCCACTTGGGTGAGGGTCCTCTCTTGACCGACACTCCGACCAAAAAAAACTTTTGGCATTTGAATTGTGAGATTGCCCCTTGTCAATATGGAAATTGCTCTCTTGGCTGGATATAAAATTTGAGAAAAATATTTAGATGAGAAAATTTTTAGACAAGAAAATTGGGGGTTTAAAGTTTGAGGGTTTTCTTAAAAAGAAAAATTGAGATAAAATTAAGCTTGAACCTAAAATTTGAGGGGTTGTAAGGAATTAGGATCATATAAAAAAGAGGAAAGAGAAAGTTCAGGAGTGTTTTTATCATCGGGAGGCATATTTGTAATTAGATAGCATATGATAATTTTATTTCTACCCCTACTCCTAGTGGTTGGGCCCCACAAGTTCTTCCTTGACTTGAGGCTACTCTCTTCTCCACTAGCTTTATGTCCATTTCTTATTGCGAAAGAGTCGCTACTCGCTAGGCCCATCACGCTGCTCTCTACTTAATTATGAAGTTAACCAAATTTATTGATGTCACAATTTCTTAATTTACCCAAAGCCAAATTAATAAATTAAAACTTTCAATTTTTTCCATAATTTTTTTGCTTGGTTTAGTTTAGCGGTTGCAATCTTCCTTTTATTTATTGTAATGCGTGTTAATTCAAATACTTATATTATTGAATGGAACTAATACGTGCAGTGTTAGTTCATTTAGATTAAATTATTTTACTTATAGATGTATGTGGTTCCTCTTAAATAATGAGGGGTGGCAATGTTAATGAAAATGGAATATAGGTGATAAATACACATAGGCATATTGTTCTCATCCAACAGTTTATTTTATATAGATCTATTCTTATTAAATAATGAGATGTGGCAATTTCTTATAAACATGTTAAATAGGTTTTACTTACCACTCAAATTATATCTAACCATATTAATATTGTCATTTAACTTGGTTGGTGCAAGATGTGAAGCAATTTGTATGTTCAATAGTGAGTCCATCCATTTAGACACTCTTAAATGCATTTTTTTGTTTAGTTACTGAATAAAACAAGGGCTTCACACATTGAATTTACTCCCATCAAAAGATTTATGAACAATTGAGTAAAATGTTAAAAATCCAATGCATTTATTACTTCATTTTACAATAGAAAGAAGCTTTATTTGGATATCCACCAGTAACAATGCAAGCAAGAATTATCAATGCTATTTATATACCAACAATCCAAACTAAAATGCCAATACTTTAAATTGTGGAGTGTTAAAAAAAAAAAAAAAGAGTTCTCATGCATTTCACGAGTACTCTTTTTTATAGTAAAGTGCTGAATTATCACATTAAATTTAAGAGCTTAACTGCATTATTCTATAAAGCTAATCAATTCAAGCTCGTAACTTTTAGTACTTTGCCTAAAATGCATCTAACCTAATAGGGATCGAAGATGAATGTAATATGTCAACCTATAAATATTTAACACTCTAATAGGAGAGTACTAGGTATATTTACAACATTAACTTTGAGACATCAACATATTAAGCCTATCAATATTTACAATTGTCAATCATTGGTTTGATGCAACAAAAGTTGACATCCAATAGCAAAAAAACACAATTTTATTGAATTCAACACAATATTATTTGGTAACCCAAAAGCAATGTCATGACTTTATGTTTTTAGATTTATCATCTTGATACATTCATTATATACATGCTATTTAGTTCTATAAACGTTGATTTAAATTTGTATTTACACTGTACATTTTTTCACACTTGTTTTTTTATGAATATTTGACAAACATCTTGGCCCTCCAAGTAAATATTCTTATGAAGTCAAGACCAAGGCTTTTGCAATGTCCTTGGCCTAGACTAAACTTGCTGGAAAGGGGGAGATCTTCATAGGCTCTCTCAATCTTCATGGGACAGGACATAAACCCAATGGTCCGAAGTAGAGTAGAAAGCATATGAGGCAAGCTATCCTCAAGCCTAACAACAAAAACTTTAGATAAGCGTGCTGCATTGAAGTGGCAAGTGTCACCTCTGGAGTGACTAGTGAAAGTGAAATCTAGCCTGGGAAATGGCATAAACATTTGGAATTTTCACAAGCAACTTTTTTTTTTTTGGGTCGGACATAAGCGTAACTTCACCTAGTATAGTTGCTTACTTAATCAGCCCATTACTTTCCAAGCAATACTGATTTACTGCCAATCTGCCATCAAATCCATTTATTAGGAAAGATTGATATATGAAAAGCAAGAACAAGGAAAGATGAATCATAAACCGAATCTGATAGATCAAACTTGTAAGTATTTGATTTGAACAGATAGGATGTTTACAAATATTTACAATTGGAAAGACACCAAATATACTGAAGCACAAAAGCCCACTTTTATCTCCATGGCTAAGGATATAGAAACATTGCTTTGAAGAATTTTAGAGCTCTACAAATGAATCTTGACCATTCTCAATTAAACCAGCATCTCCAGGCACTAGTCCAAGCATGCGAAAAACTCTTGGAGCTGGAGGGAAGAATCAAGCAGTGCGATCTTCAAATGCCAAAGAGTTACCAGAAGCGTTCTATAAAAAAAATGAATAATTACTTTCTAGTTGGAAAATAAAAAAGATAAAAAAAAAAAAAGAGATTAAAGCTAAGGAGCCAAACAAATCATCGAGTTAAAGATGACAAAAAACACGTGCTTTCAAAATCTTCTGTGAAACCCATACTAAGCTATTGGACTGTGAAATAAGATTCTAAGTTCGAAAAATAAGTATTTATGAAAACCAGACTAAAATAACTACTTAACTGCAGACGAAGGGTGTGAGCCATAAGATATCTGTTATTGGTAATAAGGATCACAAAGTCGTATCAACTTTTAAGTTGAAAGATGCCACATACTCTATTCACTAAGGCATCCTCCTCCTAGTTGAGACACACCACAACTGCCATATGGGACTTCAAACTTCTTAAAAGTTTTCCATTCTGCTTAATATTTATAAATGTTAGAAATGATTACACTGCAGCGTGCCAAATTGCTGCTGCAAGCATATGCATATCAAAGCAGCACACTGCATATCCATTGTTCCATAAAGACAGCTACTTTGGTAAGATAACATTCATTATGTACAAACAAACTCTTCTCTCAGCAAAATGTAATTCATGAAGTGGACGATTAGTAATAAACTGGCAGAAATATCAAAGAAACAGAATTGCAGCAACTCTTCTTTCAAGTTTAGCTAAGTTATAGCTTAATAGTAATATAATCAGTTACAAACTTTTCCACCCACAAGCATAATTGAAGCACATACAAATCATATCATTTAAGAGTGACCTAAATAATTGCCTTCTTAATTTGACTGAACTGAACATATATTACAAATAACTGAAAGAAGCTATTAATTTTGATGAAAATGAGCATGTCACAAATGAATGCTTCTATATGACACCATCCACTTAGACCATAGATTCTCACAATGAGTTGGTCCCCCAGCAAACATTATGCTTTAATTTGTCGTTGACAATTGACATAGTTTAAATCATTGGCGGCGACATTAGTAGTGAGGTGAAATGTTTTTGTCCTACACAAGAATGCAATTAAGCACATCAATCATATTCAAGTCCTAAAGTATATAAATCTATTGAATAGCATACAAATTCTGTATGATTGGTGATTAAAGTAATTCACTGCTAATTTAACCGATTAGATATGAGTCGAATCAATTTCCGTGATTTATAATTTAACTCATGCATCAAACACTATAGTGTCAAAAACATTTAAAGGCTTCGGTGTAGGACGATGAGTCCCACAATAAAGAATAAATATTTAGGCATCACATGCAAAACTGCCTAAGCATGACACCGAGGGTTTTTCTGAGCAAGACACCAAAGAGGAATTGCATCACACAATCTACAAAGCAAATACTTGCAAGTTCAATAAATTATCAACTCCGTTGAAAAGTAAAAATTACAACTATATTTGTAGACTCTCTAAAAGTTCTACTCCTAGATGAAATAGGAAATCTCTAAACAAGAAACGTTATTGGAGTATATGTAAGATCCTCCAACTCAAACTTGAAAGGAAGAAGGAAACATTGTAAAATCCTGATAATACTCAAATCCTAGATGATAAATTCAGTGATTAAACTTCAAGAAGAATCCTGATCCTCGTTTGAGTTTCAAAGTCAATCTTCACCAAAAACTTGGTAGTCACCTTGCATGATTTGTTGGCTGCATCAGGCTCATTGGATGATTTGATTGTCTTATACCACATTCTATGAATAAGAATCCAATTACAATACTATGCACACAATCTTTGTGTCCTTGTCAAACGGGTACTTATTTGACAAAAGAAATATAAAATGTAGTAATATCTCATGTCTAGAAATAATAACACCAGTCGAATTTGAAGTATCTTTATCATTAGTAATTACCTAACAATAAAAATAACACCATACTTTACAATCAATATCTAGTAATTATGTCTGTCATGGAATAACAATCTCAAACATTATATCATGGCTGCCATAGCTTATGACTAGAGCAATGGGAGCAGGCCCCAGCAAAGAAAACAGTAAGGACAACAAGCACTCCGCCCGCTTGGCGGGCGGCAGGAGTTTATGTTTTAACAATGTCTTTGATCCAGTCACTCGTTCCAATCTTCCAATTTGGAAAGGTCAAAATCAATCCTCTATGGCTTGTCTTCTCATCATAGGAACCAAATCTCCTCATTAGCATTTTATGTCCCTTCATTGCATTCAGCATGATCTTGATTTTGTTATTCCCTTTTTTCTATAGGAGGGTTGTACTTTGTATATATAACTGGTATGTCTTACTCCCGAATGCCTCCTTCCTTACTTTTCTAAGAAACCCTTTACGACTATAAAGGACAGGGGCTCTTCACCTTTGGAAACTTAGCTACTTAAGTACGACTCAAGACTAAAGTCAAGGCCAAGGGGGCTCCAAGGCTGAGACATCTGGCAGAATGCTTGGCCTCCTGCACTGGCGACAACCAAAGGGTGAGCCTCTAGCGGTTTATGATTCCATTGGATGAAATTCATGATCCACAATACACAGATTTGATTTTTTGATTCATGACTCAAATTTCCATGTGACATATAAGGGTGACCCTAAGTGGTTATCATGTCATATCAAAATTGTGGCTCCCTACTTAACAGTTAACACAATTAATAAATGAATATTGTTCTGAATTCAAAGTTCAAATTGTGAAACAGAAATTGACTCATGTAACTATCTAACTAAACAATATTGCCAACTTGATTAACAACCTGACTAATCATGATCTATTTATATTTAGTTCATTAAAATCTCTAACAATAATCATACATGAATTTTGTTTCTTTCAAACTTAATTGACATTGATGACGATATGCATATGCTGTGTTGATCATGTGAGGATTGCAATGACCCATTCAGTTCAATCCAACTAGTTAAATGGCTTATTCATCTCTTGTAATTTGTTGACCTATTTAACAAAAGGGTCATGTTCGAACAGAGTTTCCAACAATTTTTTTTTGGTTAATCATATCTTGCTCAGATTGACCTATCTAGCAAACCATCGTTAACTTGACACTAACAGACACGACCAATAAAAGTGGATTACTATCTCTACTAGCAACTGAATTTCCGCTGAGCAAGTTTGCTGTTTGCATTGTATCATGCAGATTTTGAGTAATTTAGAATCTTTCCCAAGAGAGATTAGAGAAGAACATGTTTTGATGACAAAGGATTGTCGCAGAAGGAATTTCTAGTTGAGAAGCAATGAGGGTAACATTCAAATGACAACATAGAAAACTCACTTCGAGATCATGTAGTCAAACTGTCTCATCTTCAAGTCCAAGACAACAACCTTGCCATCAGGACACCAGCATAATGATGCTATACATTTACCTCGAGTAGATTGGAGTGATTAAGAGAAGCTAGTATTGATGACACACATTGCAATGTGCAAAGAAAGTGATTCATTATAAACAAAATAGATTTTTTGGGGGGGGGGCAGTAATTTGTTTCGAACAAAATGAACAGAAGAAGAGGAAAGATAGAGCACACACATTAAGCGACAAAATGTTAATCAAAATTAGTGAAGTGAGGTAGAACATCATATCTGCACAAAATAACTAAGAGGTGGTCACTTGATACGAGATTTCTTTGGGCTAGTAGGTCATCTAAAGCGAGAGAATCTATATCTTCTTGGCAGGTTCCAATCCACTATACAAAAAACAAATCTTGTTGTTCAACTATGGAACCTCAAGGTGGAGTGGATGCTCAAAAGCTTTCTCCAGGCAAAGATAGTATTTACAACTTAGTATCTTAACAAAAACCATTCAAGGATTGGCTCAAGTACTATAGTGCACTCAAAACATTCTCCATATCCATAAGACAATATGATGAGTGAAGCATTGAGATGTTTCCAGAGAAAATTCTCCTCTCTAAATTTTTCTGGTGAGAATAGACATCAAGAACTACCAAGGCTATGCATCTAATCCTAAGTTCTTACTAATTTGAATAACCAAAAGATTAAGTCATATAGGAACCCAACATACTTGGATGTAGCTCCCCTAATCCTCCTAGTCTCTTTGCTTTCTCCAATTTCTCCCTCCGTCCCTCTCGACCAGATTGTCATACAAGTACGCAGCATAGCTCGAGATATATCCTATTCAAAACTTAAAACTCCCACCAGCAAACTTGATTAATCAAAATGATGTGACAAAATGCCCCCTCAGTAATGACAAGAGGATAAATAAAACTTCAAGCAATACGAAATAAGAGAAACTTTCCGCCTATGGTCCATATTTCAGTATCCAATAAATCTCTCCTTGTAGGGCACGTTCAGCCAGTAAAAGAATGCTCAATCAGTAAAAGAAGAGGAGTCAGCATTAAAATTACATTATGAGAGTCATCATCAGGAATCAAAGATCTTTTTAAATGCATGATGATATTTAGATAGTATTCTGCAGTGGCTAAACCTGCCAACTTCAATTGGGCATCAAGCATTACTGCATCTGACACAGCTAGTCTATTTAGCATACATGACATCCCCTTCAATTCATGTTAATTATTTTCATGGACACTTTAACTGGTGTACGAAGAAGGGTCACAAGAAGGCAATACAGGAGTACGATACACTTATGGTCGGTGTAGATGATTGTCCGCTAGGCTATGGAAAAAATCTCCCAAGGGAACAACCTGATCGAGAAGTTGATAAGAATCTATTGCGCCTATAAATAAAATCCCTCCATTCAACTGATATTGGCTTGGAATTCTTTACTCGCAACTAAGTTATCTGTAGATTTCCACTCGCATCACCATCACTCACCCTTCATTTCTGTGTAAAAGACCAACTCCTTAGTTGGACGGCACCTTCTCATTTAGACTTTCGAGCACTTTATCCCTGTATTCATCCAATTCTCCATCAAATGCAATTTGAGCTAGATTGGCAGTACAGTGGTTCCTATGGCTAAAAAGGAAGCTTAGCACATTAGGAAAAGCGAAAGAAGTAAAACGAGATAAGGACGCTAACTCAAAGGGCGAACACAGCAAGCCATCGTTGAAGAAACGAACAAACTGAATAAAGTAAAAAGAGAACTTTCTCGAATCGAAGCAATTACCTAAGAGAGATTGTCCACAGCCTTTGCCAATTGAAGCGAAGAAGCACCCCACCTTCGCCGCCAGCAAATCCTCCTCCGGATTCCACTCACCCCATCTTCACCTGCCAATCGAAAATCGAGCAAACCCCTCACAAAACCGAATCGCCCCGCCCCTTAGGTCGCGAAAGAATGCCGAGCAGGAGCCGAACCTGAGAAGCTAGGCGGTTTGTCGAACTGACGTTGAAACGGAAGCACGCGCTGCGACCCTGCCTCGTCTCCATAGCTAGAAAGCTCTGCTGGAGAAGCTGAAGAGTGAGACGAAGAAGGGAAGAGTGGGAGTGAAGTGTCTGAGCATTCGCGGAGAAAGTTGCAGAAGAGGACCAGGCGAGAGTCAAAATAAGGAAGGAAGAGAGAGATGGGAATTGGGCCGTAAAGGGTCGCCGCAGAATCAACTAGGCCGGGCCGGAATTTGTAGCCCTGCCAAACAACGCCCGAAAGTGGAGGATTAGTTGTTGAAACATAATTCGGAAAAAGCAATGCGATCATCCGGGCCAATTCCATAAAAAAGCACCAACTTTACCCATTTTCCCAAATCTGGCCCGAACTATTTTTTGTTCCAAAAAAAAGCCCAAACTTTTAGTAGCATCCCAAATCTGGCCTCCGTTACCATCCTTCCATAGTCACCGTTAGTCATCTGTGAGGCATTTCCACGTCACCCAGAAAATTTGTTCCCATTATTTTCCATTTTCTCAAAGATTTTCCGTTCGTTTTTGTTTGGAATCGAGCCAAGAAATCACCGGTTTCTCGTCCTGGCAAGCGTGAGGTCATGATTGCGACGATGGATTCTGACGAGGAGGAGGAGATCGAGTTCGAAGAGGACGAGAAAGTTAGGGTTGTGAAGGAGGCTGGTGTCCCCGTCGCCGTCGACGAGGACGGCGAGGAGACGACGAGGAAGAAGAGGAGGAAGACGGCATGCAAAGCCAGGAGGAAGCGAACGGTGAAGAAGATGGGTGCGGCGGCGTGGGCGATGAGAACGACGGCGAGGAAGAGTAGGACGACAAGGACGACGGTGAGTTATCGACCCACCAAAGTCTTTTTTTTTTCCGTCTCTTCCTCCTACTTTGACCTCGCTTGTCACAGCCATGGACGAGGCTTTGTTTCAGATCTAGAGTTGGCCGTCGGGAAGATGAAGACAAAGACGAATAGCCTCGCGAGCAGATTGTGAATTTCTGAATCAACTTTAGCATTCAAGTATGGGTTTCTCTTTTTTTTTTCCTATTCCAGCGATGAGCTGCAATGAATACAAGGAAACCTTTAGCATTCAAGTTTCTGGGTTTCCTTTTCTTTTTCCCCCAAGATTCCATAGATTTCCCATAACCCAGCTTCCACAGATTTTGCATAACTCGAGTTGTTTGCGGCCATGTCTTCCATGTTTGGCCAAAAAGACAAGCCAAGAGACCCACTGATTTTTGACCCACGTTGCTCTGTAAACTCCTCTAAATATCAGATCTTTTGGCTAAAAAGACAAGCCAAGACACCCATTGCCCCTTCCTTGTCTCAAAGATTTCTCCCCAGATTTTTTCTTTCTGAAGACTTCTATTTTTTCCAGATTTTTGGCCATTTGCTCAGGCCAAAAACGGGTAAAGATGACCACAAAGACAATGGAGATGGAGGACTCCTTTCGGCGAAGATGAAGCTAACAAGAAGGACGACGGAGGGGTGGTCTGGTTTGGACGTGTAGTGTTGGCTTGGACAGGCATCGGCAGTGGACGCGCGGATGTCAAGCTTGGCGGTGACTCTAGTCGGAGGATGTCAGAGAGAGTGACTTGATGAGCAAAAGGACGAAGAAAACGCCACTAACGGTGACTATGGAAGGATGGTTAACGGAGGCCAGATTTGGGATACTACTAAAAGTTTGGGCTTTTTTTTTGGAATAAAATATAGTTTGGGCCAAATTTGGGAAAATAGTTAAAGTTGGTGCTTTTTTATGGAATTGGCCCCGATCATCCTCATTTACTTTTGGATAAAAGAAAATGCTAATGAATTTTACCAAAAAAAAAAAAGAAAAAAAATGCTAATGAATTATTCAAATCGGCATCTCACGACCGATAACAAAAATTCACGCATGCTTAAATGGAGACGATGGGCCAAGCTTGAACCCGACCAAGCCATTTGCCATCACCACCCAATCTCTTAACGCTCGACCATATTCAAATACTCGACCAAGCCCCAATTGGTGAGCTTTATGCTAAACTCCTGTTATAAGGTGCGCATGTGCGTCAATGATACAATAGGAAGAAAAAATGAGATCGGATGTCTTCTTTTTCTCTTTTAACTAGAACTAGACAATTCACCCTGTTAAAAGGTACAGCTTTTCTATACCAGGAAAATCCCATTTCTCTATTCGTGTATGTAGAGTAAGAGACTTGCAATTGGACAAAGAAAATGGCACACCTTGTACCTCTGCCGCAAGTGATAAAACCTAAGCACATTCAACAGTTGAAAGGCAAAAGAATAAGACAGTTTACTCTTCCTTCCAATTACAGTTTAAAAAACCCAGCAAGTATATGCTTTGAGAACACTTTTGGTTCCCACCTATGTGACAAATTGAGTGACTAAAGCTTTTGAGTGTTGAAATAGTAGAACTTATATACTAATTCTAGTCAACAATTGCTTTTTCAGTCTTTTAAAAAACAGGACACAACTACTTTTCATTAATAATTTACTATGATCATTAGAATGATGGTTATGCACTACTGAGCAGGAAAAAGAATGACCCGAAACCAGGTGCCTTTTCTTTGGTCTTTTGGTAGTTATTCTAAAGGCATGATGTGTATTTGCACCGGTGGTCATCAGGCAGAGTAGCAAACGATGCAAACCAGAGTCCTTGTGCTGAAGTTCAGAATGAATTTCCTTAACTCGAGCAAGAGGGAACAATGAATTATCCATAGGTATGAACCAAACGAGTTAAATTTGAAATCAAAAACAATCTGCTCACCTGAAGGCACCAACTACCAATCAAAAGCTTAGACGCGTTCTGCAGCTTCTGAAGCAGTCCTCGACCATGTTGCAATACCCTCTGTAAGACTTGAACCGATTTTGAACAAAACAATCAGATGGCCTTCCAAAATCCTCGCCTCTCATAAAAAAGTTCGACTCTGCTTCAATTGAGGATTGAGACTTCCGTTACCAACTGCCAAATCATACCAGAAAATCCTCTCAAACAGCAACAGAGGACTTGAAATCTCCAAGGGGAAACCCTCATCAAGTGCATACCGAAAGCAGCCATTGACTGCAATTTCCCTCAAAGTTCTCGAACAAAGCTTGATGGTTCGCTTTAAACCGTAGCATCCTTCCAAACTAAGGAACTCGAGAACAGGGCTGCCATTCGACATCTCATGCATCACCTCCAAGTCACAGATGGACAGGGACCTAAGATTTATCCAAGCGATACTTCTACTCAACGAGAAGCAACAGATCCCTGAGTGCAGGTTCACCAACGAAGAGCATCCATAAAAGGAGCAGCAGTACTGCGAAATGGCCGGCCATCTCGCACAACCTCTTACTCGCATCGACTGAGAGGTCCTCGACACGGAGGTCAACAGCAAAGAAAAGCCACGGACTGAGCTCAGGCGCCCAACGGTCGAGAAAATCGACGTCGATGTGGAACTTCCTCACCTTGGGCGACGCCTAGAGGATCAAGACGCCGTCCACGGACGGGGAGGCGTTCCGCCAGGGGAAGGAGAAGACGAGGTCCGGGGGCGGCAGTCCAGACGGATCGCCACCGCTTCGACAACGAGAGGAGGAGGAGGAGGTCGGCGATCGCTTCATCTTCGCCGTGTGGGGATTGACGATCGAACGGAGGAACTGGAAGGAGAGACTCCTCCGATTTGAGGGTTCATTTCACTCGGACTTTAAAGTTTCTGGCTTCCCGTATAGAGACACGTGTCGCTCGATGGAGAGGCAACCACTTTCCCGCGCCTTTTAATACATCTACGAGCCCATGATGATGGGCCTCGCACGTCTTGAATTGCCGAGTACCGAACCTTAATTTTTTAAATCCAAGCTTGTCCGACATCTGCAAAAATCATCATTCATATAATAATCGAGTATGAACAAAATTTAGTAGGCGTACTGCGTACATAAGCGAGCTTGAGCCCATGAAAGAATATGTTTGCTTGATTCCGCTTGATTTGTGATATCACGCTCGAGGGCTCAATTTACATAGTGATAAACATAAATAGCATTGGTAAATATCAAAACTAGTTGACAACGAAATTTTGATCAATAACTTATTCGGTCAGTAGCATTTTGGTAAGTTACCAAAATTTTTTAAAAAATACCAATAGTTATTATAATTTTATTATGTATATTACTATTGACATCCAAATAATCCTAATGGTTAAAGTTAGAAAAATTCAAGATTCAAGATCCCGATCATGGCGACACTCATTTCTTAACTTGAAAAAAATTAGATTTGTATTAGTAGTACTTTAATTGCATATAGGTGTTAATTCAACATAAGCGTGTAGGAATAGGCGTTTAGATTTCAAGTTTTCATAGAAATGGCTTAAAATCTTTTTTTTTTTTGGTCAAATCAAAGAATCTACCTTTGACTGAAAAAAAAAATTATTTCAATAGTCTTTAATTCTTTTTAGACATTTGATTTAGAAATAGTGAAATTTAAGTACCTACAATCAAATCAAAGAAATATCAATTTCAAGAATTGATTAACCAATTAGAACACCATATTTGTTATCATGGAATTTGAGCTCACACCTTTCAAGATCGCGTCACATGGCGCAATTACACAAAACTCTGTTGGAGAATAATATATGTTCTTTTCTCATCTTGGAAGGGGCCCTTTTTTTTCTTCTTCTTTTGGCTTCTTTTTATGTTCAAGAGGGAGGCGCCACAAGTTATAAAAAAAAAAAAAAAAAAGGGAGAAAAGAGAGAAAAATAAGGAGGATTGACTCTCCATGAGCGCTGTGTATACACCTTCACTGTCGCCCCATCACATCTGACCTCATCCTCGTCACTGCAAGCTGCATCATTGTTCTTGGACTTCATTCTCTTGAGGAGTTGGAGCAATAGTCGCCGCTGCCCATTCCAACAATTGAAACCCACGCCATCACTTCGATGAGCCTCTCCATCACTCCTCTCGACTCCATTAGTTGCCAAGCCAGCTGCCCTCACTATTCCCGAGCCGCCCTTTCCTGCTCCACTATTGCTCCTTGCCTTCCCATCGTGAAAACCGAAGAGCCCCGCTCTCGTCCGAAGACTCCCTTGTTGGTCGTTGTTCTGTTCGTAGATAGTTGTAAAGGTTCCAATTGCCGGTTGCGAGTGCCCATCGTAGCCTACTTACACCACTGATAAACTAGGCTTTCCTGCTACCTTCAACGATGGTCATCGATGAGGAGCCACTCAAAACCTGACGGTTCGAGGGTTAATTTTTGAGCTTGAATATTCCGGTTGGTTTATCCAATTCTATCTCCACTTTTGTTCCTTACTTTTTGTGGAGGCAATGGCCAGCGCAATGGTTAGCCAATGGTAGGAGACGGTGGTTCGGCGAAGGGCGGGAATGAGTAACAGTGGTATAGGAATACTTTTGAGCGTGAGATTTTGAATGTTTCCTCCTGGTTCAGTGAAGCTTTAGATAGCATGAAGATGCACCATGAAAAGTCATTGAAGGTGGGAGTTCTGGGAATAGGGAGCTAGGCCTCGAAGATGAGATGAGGGGGTGAAAAGGTGAGAAAAGGCTAAAATGATGATGACGTGTCCGGTGGGGTGAGGCCCCACACGAGGACGAGGTGGCGTTGTGGAGGGCCGGTCTTTTCCTCCGTTCCCGTCATCCAACCCTCTCTTTTGCTAATTAGTAATTGCTAATTGCAACGGGGATTTAAAAATTAGTTCCCTGGAATGTTCTAAATTCTCGAGGAGACGATGGTATCCCTACTGCCGGATTGCCAATGCTGTTTCATGGTAACGATTTCCAGAATGCCATGTGGAGTGATACGATCCATTCTTCGAGCTAAACGGACTATACGGGGGCGGGAGTGTCCTCGACTCTGAACCTCCCTGTGCCTCGACATCAAGCTTCCAGTCTTGGAGTCCACTTCCTCATCCTGAAGGCAATCCCATGATGGGAGATTCCCTAGCAATTTATTTAGATGACATTTTGGAATGTGATGACTTGTCAGATCCCACAATTCGATGATGATTGTTCTATTAGAGGTACCAGGAACGGTGGTGCTAAGTCCGAAATTTAGCCCAATCCCGCCCACCAATCCAATAAGTCCGAAAATCCTTCTCTTTCTTCCTCATATCTGCAACTTTTCTCCGCGAATTCTCAGACTCCGCTGGACCTCACAAGCCTCCCTCCATTGAAGCTCCATCCTCCACAAGCTCACCATGGGTTTGCATTTCCCACTGACGCTTCTGTGCCCTCCTCGCGTTTTGTTACAGCATATCTGGTGGCTGCATTTTCGGCTGCTAGTGGTGTGTGCTTCTGTTTCAGCTTCAGTTCGACAAACTGCTTTGGCTTCTCAAGTTCTGCTTCCGTTCGGCGTTCTTTCGTGATCTAATGGGTGGGTCAACTCGATTGTTCCAACTCGGTTTTGTGAGGTTTTGGCTCGATTTCTTCCAATTGGCAGGTGAAGATGACGGAGTGGAATCCAGAGAAGGATTTGCTAGCGATAGTCATGGAGGACTCGAATGTGGTCGCTTCTTCGCTTCATTTGGCGGAGGCTGTAAACAATCTCTCCTGAGTATAGCTAAGACTAGAGAACTTCTTTTATTTATTTATCTATTCATTCATGCATTCATTCAGTGTGTTGGTTTCTTCAACGATGGGCATTTGTGCTTCAGTATATTTGGTGTCTTTCCAATCGGACATATCATAAGCATCCCGTGTGTTGAAATCAAATATTTAGCAGTATGGTAAATTGGATATAGCCGACGATTCATTCTTTCCTTGTTCTGGCTTCTCATTCAGCACTTTTTCTTAGTAAGTTAGTATTGCCTGGAAAGTAATGGGCTGATTAAGTAAACAATTATACCAGGAATGCTTGTGAAAGTTTCAAATGTTCATGCCATTTCCCAAGCTAGATTTCACATCCGTTGGTCACTTCATAGATGACACCCTTCCAACTTGGATACAGAACAATTATCTTATTTTTGTTTGGCTTGAGGTTAGACTGCCTTACCTACTTGCTCTACTCTAGGCTATTGGGTTTCTGCTCTGTTCTATGAAGATTTCCAATCAATTCTCCAGGCTTGATGTGATTCATCCTTAATGTTGTACTAGGTAAGATGATTATCCGTTTACTGATAGAATTCTTGGTATTCTTTTCTTAAATGAGGGCGTATGAGTTACTCATCTGTGTTCAGTTATTCATTCGTGTATAGAACATATTTGTTTAAAGGCCTTCTTAAGCGAATAAACTTTTTCATCAGCTCTTTTAAATTTAGTTACTCTCTCTACTTTCTTAAATCAGGCTCTACTACATGAATAACACATTAGGAGCTAAATAAAAACATGCAAATCGTTTGCATTTATGGTAGCGAGAACTTTGGTTCCTTTGCTTTGATGACCCTCTATGATCAAAGATGTTATGTATGCATTTGGAATTGATATTATTGCCAAGAGATAATGATTTGAGGCTAGTATCGATTGATGTCTATGAACGTGGATGTTCATGGGCAGTGGATCTTCTGGTTTGGACCATTTGTAGGGGCACTAGCAGCTACAGTACCATCAACAGGTCAAGGCCGTCAAAGCAACTGCCGTCAAGGCCCTCGGCGGCAACCCTGCCAACTAAAATATTTCTCGTTTTCTCTTTTGCATTTTTATGCCCCTTTTTTTTTTTTTAATTTTTGTGAACGAGAGACAACTATGACGATAGATGGTGATGGTGGTGATGATGGAAGCCCTCTTGATTTATAGATTTATTGATCCCATTTATCATTATTATTGCTGTCGTTACTGTTCAATGATTAGTGGTGGAAGTGTTTCCTTTTCTTGCGTGTTCTATCCCCCTGTGATCACGTGCGCTCCTGTCGAAACCAACCTGACAACCCCAATCAAGTCGAGTGCAGAGACTGGGGGAGACATAAACCCTACATCCAAGACTCCTAACGATGAGCAGATACTCAGTATAAAACTAGAATTGGACCAGGAACATGCGTGATCAGCACGAGGATGAACGTTCCGCGCTTCTCTGAGGCAACGCACCTGGTACTAATAGGATGAGCAAAAAGATGCTCGAACTATGTAATAATACTGATGAGGTTTTGAGTCGGCGTGTTTCTATCGTCGAATGAAACATTATAGTGTCTCGACTTAGGGCTGAATCGCAACTAATCCTGGCAAAAAGCCAGGGTGACAAGAGGGGGTTGGGGAAAGAGGTGAGGCGACAAGTGCCGCGGCAATCTACTTTCGGACTCAAAATTGCATCTAGCCAATAGCACGTCCAAGTAGACAGCGAAAATATGAGAAAATATTGGGTAGGGCTATTGTTCGGGCAAAATGTGAAAATGTTTAGAACTTAATTGATACAATTAAAAGGTTCAGGATTAAATTAATACAAATGTAATAAGTTTAGGAATTTTTTTTTTTTGATAATTTTCCCGTCAATGCCATGGTTCATACAATTCGACATTCTGACCACTACATGTAAAACAGGTCAATCAAATGATGGAATTTGACTTACAGATCAATAATATCACACTAATTCAGCTCTTTTCCCCTCCTTACTCAGATCTTACTATTGCTTAAAAATAACAAAAATTCAACGACGGTTATAGCGTATAATATATGGTCATAAAATCCCATAGAGTTGCCTCCAGAAAATTTTGCAAGCTAGGCATTCAGAATACTACACATAAATTTACGATGTCATGATGCTTCACTTGTAATCAAATTACATTATCTAATTCTACGTTGAGTGGAGGTGTCAAAAATTGGCTTATGGGGAGCAAGATTTCGAGTACATCTGACTTTTACATTTAATTCCCAAGTTTTGATAACGATCTATTTAGTAATAACAACTCAATTGATTAATACATAATTGATAATACAAAAGAAAATCATGATATTCATGAAAATGTAATATTTAATCAAAACGTTATAAATTAGAAAGACCATGTATAGGAGGAAAATGAAAAAGCGTTAACTTAGAATTTAATAAAAGGAAGCATCGATGGCTAAAAAAATGTAGAAGAATGACTTCAGGATTAGGACATGGGACGACTCAAATAGGTGTTCAACGGTTGGATTATCGTACTTCCAAATAATATTGAAATTACTAGGTATGTAGGATTATTGCCCTATATCCCTCCTTGACTTTATCTTCTTTTAATCAAGCTCATGAGATATATCATGATTTTTAGAAATATTGAATGTTTCTGTTACTTTTTTGAAATTTACTAGAATAGTGAATGTTATGAAACAATAATTGCATGTACATCGAAAAGTTTTCTAGTTGATTTGATTTGTTGAGATAAATATTAGTGGTATGAAATTCTGATTCGTAGCCTTTCAAAGGTTAGTGATATCATTGAAGAAAATAGAATAGAGCGATCGAAAATTGAAAAAAAAAATCTAATTTCTATATGTTTTATCCAAAATGGACGAATTTCCTGCAAAAAAATAACAACAACAACAATAATAATTATAATTGAGCATCTTTGGATGTTTCAAGACTTTAAGTAATTTTTGGACCATTGGGTTTACTTATCGGGCCCATGGATCCAAAATCCAGTATCAAGGGGCATTCATATAAATTTCGTCCCAAACGGGCTTCTTGGCCCAATTGAGTTCAGCCGTTATATCTGTGGGTGCAATTTCTGATAAAGGGCTGAAACTTGCATCGCATTGTTACTAAGAGGTAAAATTATTTTGTTATGATATTGGATCGGGTATTGGATGGATTTTCAAGTTGTTGTCATTTTGGATATACATTGAAAATGATTATGTAGGTGAATTGTTTCAAATTACTTATTGCTATGTCGGATGTCATGTATCGATATTGAATTGATGCATATGGTCAACCTATGCATTGAGAGATGATATATATTTGCTAATCGGTCTGATTTTGGAGCTCAGCCACAAGTGAAATGTTTTCTAGGGCTTAACTACAATGGATGTGGTTCTCTAGATCTTGAAACCTACCAAAGTGTGGCCGTAGTGTTCCGATATGAGCAACCGGTCTGGTGTCTTTATGCTAAGATATTTCAAAGATGTATGATGTGCGTGATTTAAATGTGGTGTTTTTGTTAATGTGGTGTGACACATAATTGACACAAAAAAAAATTGCATCATTTGCTACTCAATTTCATTGAAGTGGTGATTGTTACCTCCGCAATCATAACTTTGCTCACCCCTTTCGATGCCATTTTTATATTGTGAGTAAAGATACTTGATTGAGTCACATAGAGAGAAATCTAGATTGGTGTGGAGCTCTAATTAAGATATATATATATATATATATATATATATATATATATATATATATATATTTGTGGGTCGAAATAATTTAGATTGCTTGAGTAAGGGCTATCATGAAACTCTCGTTTGGATTAATTTACGACACTCTGAACTTTATTAGTATATTCATTCGGTGAAAGGTAGCTATTATCGGTTGAAGGTTTTGTCCTTTATTTTATAGGGAATATTCGGTCATTCCCTAAATTCTAAGTTCGGATTTGGAGCCTGGCAGTAGTTGTCATTCGCGCGCACATTTTTTACGAGATGGAAAAATAGTCAACGTTGAAAAGTCCACCAAAGAAAAATATATATTAAAGCAATAGCATCCATAGCAGCCTAAACTCCAGATTTTTAGCCACTTTTAACTTTAGCCTCCCTTGATTTTATTTTATTTTATTTTAGTCGAATGGCCTCCCTTGTTTTGCCGCCTGGAATTGCCCTTGTTTGTTTACGTGGGTCGAAAAAGAAAAATTACTAGTAAATTCATAATTTCCTCGTGCATTAATAAACTTATATTATCGAAAAAGAAAAATTCATAATTTCCTCTTTTAGAAAGCAAACAAAATGAATAAAATATTAGAGCACCGTGAGAGCACCGTGAGAGATTATAGAAGGAATTCCTCCGAGCCAAATTACTAGTAATAGTGCTTGTAAGCACATCTTCTATTGGATGATGGGCTACAATTTCAATTTTGAATAAATTTTGGGATTTTATCAAAATATTTCCGCGTCACCTGCCAACGTCACCGTATTGGGGAAACGCGTGAGAGGACAAAGCTTGAACTGCAAGATTGGCCACGTACACCAGAAGGCCAAGCAGCCTTCAGAGTTGACAAAAATCCCCACTTCACTCGGTTCGGTTTGCATATGTTTAATTTAATCACTTCACCACCTTATGGCATAAGGCTTATGCTAATCCACTCGCATTCTTTGTCTTATTATAATTTGGGTTAATTATGTTACGAAAAACCCAAATTAATATACCTTTGATTTATTTATTCTAAACTAATTTTTTGATCACTACAAATCCAAAATTGATATAGATACAATAGATTTATCATAAATTAATTTTTCAATCACCAAAAACCTCAAATTTGTATATTTGTGATAAATTTATTTTATGTTAGTTTATCTTAAATCGGATTAATACCACAAAAAATCCAAATTGGTACATTTGTGATGAACGGAAGGCACGTGCCATCCAACTCAATAATTTGCCGATAAGCATTAATGGAAATTAATAAAAAGTAAATTTGTTATACGTATAGCAATTTAGGGTTTTGGAGAGTTTAAAAATCAGTTTGAGTAAACGTGTTACAGTGTACCAATTTAGAATTTTTTGTGATATTAATCTTTATTATTATTGTTTCTTTTCTTTTCAATAGTATAATAAAATTTGGCCACATCCAACAGAAAGCCAAGCTTGGAGTTTGGCCTTATAATCGCATGTGGTTAGAAGTGATTAATGTTTTTTTAGCACTATAGATGATAACAAATAGAAATAAGTGCATTTGAAGTTTTAAAACTTATAATAAAAGTGTAATTGTAGTACAAGATTTTTAAAAAGTGCAATCAAGTTATAAAACTTGTCAAATTAATGCAATCAAATCCTTCTGTTAATTCCGTCAAGAAAAATGCTAATATGACATTCTTTGTTATTCTCTTCTCCAAATCTAACTTAAATTAGATTTTACAAAAATTAAAAGCATATATATATTTTTTTTAAAAAGTGCCCGCGCCGGTGGGTCACCAACGCCGAAGAGGGCCGGTGGAGGTCACCGAGGCAGGCTGAATTTTTTTGGGTCTTACAGGCTGGTGCAGCCATTTATTTCATCCAGAAAGAAAGAAATAGGGCACTTCATGGAGGAACATCTTCAGTTGACAGAATTATCAGCAATGTTCATTTCTCCATTAGAGTGCAGATGTCCTCCTTCATTTATGTTGAGGAAGAGGGCATTGCTGCAAGAAGATGAGTTTCCGGATGGTAGACGTGATCACTCTTGGCAGCTGTGGCGGCCGCGGTGACCCATCAGCGAGGATCCTATGGCTCTTTTTTAAAAGATAAAATCAAATAAAATAAAATTTTAGATTATTTTAATCTAATTTAAGTAAGATTTGATGAACAAAATAATTAGAAAAAAGGTCACTTAGGAGAGAGAAAAAAAAAATTGACATGCCAGCATTTTCTGCTAAATAAATTGACTGAGTTAATGGAAAGAATTGATTGTACAAATTTGATAAGTTTTAGAGATTAATTGTGCTTTTTGAAATTTTTAGGGCCCATTACATTTTCGTAACAAGTTTTGAGGGTTCTAGTACATCCATCTTTGACATAAATTCAAGCATGTCCCCATTTATAAAAGACTGGTAGAATAAATTTACCTCAAAACTCACGCTGAAGGCAAAAATAGCTTAATTATCTAATAGGCTAAAGCCTGAAAAAGAAAATAATAAATAAAGAAGATGCGATTTCACAATGATAAGGGGGCAAATTGCTATAATCGGAGAAAATTTAGATTAGAAAAAAAAACAAGGACACTATCTGGTAACGTTTCGGGGAAATGCATCAAGTCACATTTCGCGGAAAATTATGTGCTGCAGATGTATACAAAAAGAAGACGCACTGCCAATGATCACAAGAGAGTTTGGGTTCGTTGATGAACTGCCTTACCGTCTGATTCTCTGTCTGCTGCAGTTCTTCAGCAACCAAACTCTAGACACCTGCTTAGTTCTTGTTAAGCTTCACAGAAGAACAGGAAAACCATGTCGATGCAGAAGAGAGCTTTGCCTTCCTCCTCTTCTTCAGGTCAACCAAGTCAACCCAAGAGGCCATGGTTGCCTCCAATCGAGTAACCTCGCTCTTTCCTCTTAACCTTTCAATGTTTGATTCATTGTTTGATGATCTTGCGTTAGTTTTAGCTGTACTTGAGGGAGATTCAATGAAGGGTTGTTGAGTTGAAGATTCTTGAAATGAGAGATACGGTGAAAGCCCGCCATTGATAAGCTTTTGCCTCATGACCGTTCGAAATCGCTTTCGTTCAGTTCTTTGTTGGTGGGTTTGAGCTGTTGTTCTAATGCGAAGTATTAAAGACCACGAATGTTGTCGTCCCGGCTGTTTTGTGATTTCGCGTTTGGCAATCGCAGTACTTCCTCCTGAATCTAGCTGTATTCTTGGTAGAATCATTTGCCTGGCAAGTGAGCTGTTATCTTTACCAGGTTACTTTGCTATCCTGTAGTCTAAAATATCCTATCTCGCTTTTAATTTTGTGCTGATGTTCATGCAGTCAAGCATGGAATGGGTCTGAGACGAATCTCATGCCATGTCGCTGTTTGACAAAGGAGGATGTGTGGAGTGTGGTAAGATGAGTAAAGTAGCCAACTAGATCATGCAAAGTGCAGTCCTTATTATATTTCAATTCCTGATCTCTTTGAGTTGAGCAGTTAGATGAATTTCTAACATTCCAGTCAGTTTCTGGATGGAAATCCGTATGAGAAATAGCTGTGAGATGTATAGAGAATTATTCTTTGTGTGGTAAAAATGACCCGTTGAATATTCTAGGCTTTTCATGTGAAGCAATTGCACTGAGAACATGCTTTAGGCTTTTCATGTTGTTTTGGACAGTATGAATAACGAAAAGATCCAAATTTTCAATGAAGTGCCCTGGACATAACTGTCGCCATGAATCTTGGAAATGTGGTCGATATTAATTTAAATGTAGAAGGAGGACAAAGAAGATTCCTGTGATGTGAAACTTGAATGCAATGATTACATGACAGATGATTCTTGCAACGTAATTCTTTGCTATCACTCTTTGCTAAACAGGTTAGAGAAGTGCTGGAGCGGGCTAAGTCTCACTCGCCTGAATGTCAAAGGTGAATATATTTCTTGGGTTCACTGGCAGTATCTTATCTGCATCAATCGATTCCTCCAGTAGAATTTCCATTTGTGTTGTCTCGCCATATGAAAATATCATCAGATTCTCATATGCCATCAATCCATGATTCTTTTAGGCAAAGGGGAATACCTGCAGACACTTTTTTTTTGTTAATCACTGAAAAGACTCTGCAGTTGTAGATAGCTGCTAATTAACTTTACTGGCTTCTTTTATAACTGTACTGGATAAATACGTATTCCAGCTTCATGTCAACTTTTTTTTTTTTTTTGAGTGTAGTATCTATGTTTTTATCCTGTAATTAGGTCTGACATTTATTTGGACTAGTGAATAATATGTTACATATGGATATTTGTCTATTGGTTACGAATGAGTCCGCTAGACAGCAGTTATTCAGAGTGTAATTTACATGTGTAGTTGCACTGGGCATGCTCTTGAAGTGGTTGCGCAGCGGTTGCACTCAATAGAGTATGCTGTTTAGAAACTGGTAAGATAAACAGAGTCTATAAATTTATTGGTTTGTCTCTGTCATATCCCTTCTGCTTCATTTTTTGGATGTCTCCAACTTTGGCAATTCTGCTGTTGGTGGTTTTGAACAGATGGAAGCAGTGGAGCTTGGAAACATTCATTCTCCCCAACTTGCGAGGTATGAATGCACTTCCCTTGTGATGCTGTTGAGAAAGGCTTTCTGTGTAGTGTTGACGGGTTATGCATTGTTGATGTTTTGGGGAATAATGGTCCGACCTACCGCTACCATCCCAAGCAGGCAGTCTGAGCTCTCAGTGAGTGTCAGGCCACAGTGACTCGGTCGTGCACAAAAGTGTCAATGCTCAATTTAGAACATAATTTTTGTGGCATGCGAGCAGTGGAACATTTTATTTTATTTTACTTCAATTTTTTTTTTTAAAATGTGCATTATTAAACAAATAAAATGATGGGTCTAATTATCCTTGTAGTTTCCTCGGCAGTAAGACCTGTCCAAGTGAGATGTTGGGTATTTTGTCTCTCTTTGTCGTTACTTCTCCAATTTTCCGTTTTTATACACATTCCTATTTCTTATAGTTATTTTCTGGAGAGAATGCAGGGCTAATGCTAATTCTACGGGAGAGAATGATGTAAGAAACTTACGGCTTCAAGTTCAAACCAAACTGTCAGATTCTCTATTTACTGGACAGAAGCTAGAAGGAGAGGGGGGTGCTCGCATTTCTGTTGCCTTGATCAATGCAAATACAGGGGATGTTGTTAGATCAGGCCTGGAATCCTCCATTAAGTTGGACGTCGTCGTGCTTGAAGGTGACTTCCACAAAGATGATGAGGATAACTGGAACCAAGAAGAGTTTGAGAGCCACGTGGTTAAACAACGTGAAGGAAAGAGGCCGCTTTTGGCTGGAGATCTCGTAGTGAAGCTCAAGGAAGGTGTTGGGGAGATGGGAGAACTGATATTTACTGACAATTCCACTGACAATTCCAGTTGGAATAGGAGTAAAAGATTCAGAATAGGGCTTAAGGTGGCAACGGGTGGTTGTGGGAACACACGAATCCGAGAAGCAAAAACAGACGCCTTCCAAGTCAAGGAACATAGAGGGGAAGGTAGGTCCTTCATAGTCTTTCTACAGTATATAAACCTTATCCTTTATGACTGAACATAAACATGATTTTCGACATCCAGAGTCTTCAATTTTTTAATTTGGAGCTTCATTTCGTGTGGACCTTTACAACTCGAACAAAGATTCTGATAAACAAGAAGCAATTGGTTTGATTGTTATTAGTAAATGTCGACACTTTGGATCAGTTTCAGGGAGAGATCGCAAGACTGTTAGAAGTTTGCTTCTACACATTAAGTTAATAGTCCCTGGGACCTTATTGTATATGTGCTCTTCATTTTACAGCTTACATGAAACATCATCCACCCGCATCTGACGATGAGGTTTGGAGGTTGGAGAACGTTGCCAAAGGTGGGAAATCTCACCAAAATCTGAGTGATGCTGGAATATATAAAGTGGAAGACTTTCTACTGCAACTGTTCACGGACCCCAAGAAACTGAGAGAGGTAAGCACTTAGTTAATGATTCCCAATTTGGGCTTGATTGACTGCCAAGAATGTAAGTCCTGTGTGTTCACTTATCATAGATTCTCGGAAGGAGCATAGCAGAGAAGAAGTGGGATAGCCTGATACGCCATGCAAAGACTTGCAAAACAAAGTGGAAACTTTACTTGGACTATCCTGATGGCGTGACGAAGCATGGTGTTGTATTCAACACTGATGGTCAACCAATCGGCCTAGTCAAAGACGGAAAATATTTTGCTACTCATCGACTTTCTCCCCAAGAGAAGGTAAGTAACCAAGGTGTTCCCACTCAGTTTTGTCAAGCCAGTTCGCTCGCTTCACACCATCACGGGGAATTTGAATAATTTGGCCCATATTTTCTATGTAATCACTATTTTGATGTTTACTTGTAGCTGTGGCTTAGTATGTGTTAGAACTGATTAGAGATATGGAAACTTGAAATAAGGAGTTGTTCATCTAGAGGCTTTGCTTTTCTTTTCTTCTTTTTTTTTTTTTTTTTTTTTTTTTTTTTTTTTTCTGATCATAAAAATAAAATGAAGTTCCTGTGGAGAGAATAAAAAGAAAAAATAGATGCTACGTTTAGATCAGAATAGAGACCTTCTATTAATAGAGTGATTTTGGGCTTGCTCTCTTTGTGAAGCAAAGTTGAGGTTGGTGACCTTGTAAATTTAAGTGGTCTTCTGTATTGAGTAGTTGAAGACCGCTTTCAGCAGTTAATTCGGTTTCATCCACAAGAATCTGAGGCACTCATCAACAAATTGTAGTTTAAACGATTAACACATTCCCGTTGTGACCATTACTTTCCAAGTTTATAACCATCAGGATCTTAATTACTTGCACAATACATATCGATGAGTGCTTTATTTCTTCTCTGGTCCTTTCTTGATCAACTTTGCATCTTTACATTGAGGGCCTTGCCTTGAATGTACTCTAAATTACATCTTTTGAGCGCCTGACCTTTACGTGGTAGAGAAATGGGCAGATATAGGCATAAAGCAAATTGCGGTTCTTTCAATATTGTTCTTCTTTCTCTGTGCTGCACTCACGTACTTAATATGAATACAAGTTCATCCATTGGAATGCAACTTTACTTGTCAAAAAGAGTAGTTGCTTGAAGCCAGAATGTTTACCTGTCAATAATGGAGATAAATACTTCCATTAGTACAGCTTAAGCAATATACCAGGTGTGTTTTTCCCAGGAACATGGAGATGCAATTGTGAAAAAGGCCTTGGCTAACTGGAATGATGTGAGAGAGTTCAATGGCGAGACGTTCTCTGATTCAATGAGGCGCAACCCTGTTCAACGTTATTTGGCTCCACCAATCTTTCCTGCCCCGTTTGGTCTGGAAGCTCCTCCGGCAAATGTGAGCTCCACTGCTGAAGGTACGTTCTCTAGAACACAATACTGTCTCTCCCTTTAAGCACATACAAAGACGTGGCCTGTGAAATTACAATGAAAATTGGAATTTCCACTTGATTGTTGAGCTTTTATATATAAAAGCATTGTGTAACTGATCCTTTTGGGTTCCACTTAATATAAAGACGTTCGTTTGTCCAGCTGTGATTGTTGCAAAATGAGCCTCATTCAATGCATATATGTGTACGTATGCATGTATGTGTTCCGTCCAAGCAATTGAAAAGCAACTAAAAAATTAGGTGGTAACATGTGCCTTTTTTGAGTGGGGGGATTGGGGACGGGGAGGGCGGATACTCATGAACCCTTCACTTAGGTGATGCTAAGTGAATGTTGACGAGATAATGCTACCACTAGGTAGATATGACTAGATGTAATGAGCACACAGCAACATGTTTATATTTGCATTTTTGTCATTTTAGAAAGGGCCTTGTCAATTGAAGCACATTAAGATTACAAAGATCAGGGGCAAGAAAAATTAAAGAGATGTGCAGGGTAAGGGGAAAAAAGAAAAAAAAAAACTGGTAGCACTTTCTGTGATACGTAGACCTGTGCTTACGTCGGCCTATGTTTACGAACCGCATTAATGTTTTAGTTCTTTCTCCAGGACTCAATGGTGCAACGGCTTTGGCATTGCCGTTTCAATCACCAAATTTTCCTCCAGCTGCACATCAGCCCATGTCTGCAGACCGCTCGAATGTTCAGATTCCTCCAGGATTTCATGATAGTACTTCTGCCGGATTGCCAACACAGCCCCTTGGTATCAATGTACAGAATGCCATACGTCGCCAAATGATCGGTTCTTCGAGCCCAATGGACAATGGAGGATATGATAATGTTCTTCTTGAAGGCGATCATGTGATGGAAGAGATCCAATCAATTGATCTTGATGCTTTCGAGAAATGGTTTGCTGAAAGCACACCATGTAATGACCCGTTATCCGATAATGGTTTTGTTAGGGGAACCGGCAGAGGTGTTATTGACTGGCTCAAGATAAAGGCGGTGCTGCAGTGGGGGTACTTCATCAGGAAGAGAGGTGTCAGACTCGTGGAGTTAGACCAACCAACTATAGAAGTCCGGGCTTGTTCCTAGTTCTTTCTCCGCTTTAGGGAAGATGATTCTATTCCTGATAGAAATGATGGTAATTCTTTCTTAAATGGTGGTATTATTTCATTGGTGATATTCTTCATCTGTATATAGAACAGCTTTGTCGAAAGCCTTCTTAAGCGACTACTTTTTTTCATTGAAAAGTGTCTCTACCTCAGTTCTTTCGACATCTTTCTTCAGGAAAGTTATCTGATGTATCACATGTAAGGAATGCAAGGTCATACCATTCAAAGAGGGTACTTGAATTCTACGCTTATTATGCTTTAGAATTGCGACCAAATTCATGGAGACCCATGTGACAAGTCTTGCCTACTGCTGCTATCTAGTGGCAATGCAGCCTTTTCGGAGAACGCATGCATTGTCAACCCTTAATATGCGTTTGGTTTAACATTCCCAAAGAGCTTTCAGTCTCCAAAATCCTTGAGAAAATGCTCAATCATTTAACAATTATTTTAAAGTAACTTTTAAATAAAAAGCCAACATTAACAAAGCTAAAAGCCCAATATTAATAAGGATTAGCATTAAGCTTTCAGCATTTTGCCAAATGCTAAAACTCATTTTTTTTTCCTCAAAAACTACCCTTAATCATTCTTCAAAATTTCCGATTTTCAAATACATTTTTTTACCAAATGACATTTCTTTCAAAATTACTTCTCAAAGCATAATTTATTAAAAAAAATTGTATTTACCCAAAATCCTTTAGGTTAAATTTCTTTACATTTTCTTAATAGGCTTAAACCACTAAACCAAAGGCACCCTAAGTTCTCTTGTACCCGTTTTCCTGGCCTTCTCTTCTTGTTTTCTCGGTCTTTGAAATGGTTTACTTAAATTTCTCTATAACGAGCTTTGATGCAAAGCAGCTCGGGGTCTGTTTGATTTAATATTGGGTCGGCTCTAGAATTTTGTCCTTATGATAGAGGATTGAGTATCTAGATCTTTCAATTTTACTGGGTCATTCCAAAGTTCCTTTACATCATGAACTACTTAAAAAATTGAACATTCCTATAAGTTTATACATCATTAAATTCAATGGCTACGTGATACTCTTGGTTAAGAAAACACAAGTCCATTGAAGATATTGTAGACATAGTCTCATCCTCCTAAACCTACCGTTCATTTGCGGATTCCGAATCTCCGATACAGCAATATAGTCAAATGCTCTTTAAAGCCACCTTGCAACTGTATATTTAGTGGCTGGTCATGTTGATTATATTGATCCCGGAGGGTAGCCCTTCCACACAAACGTATTTTGTGCTTTGAATTGGATGCATCACTTAACGTTGACATATCACTTAACGTTGACATAGAGAAGCAAGTCAAATTTAGGTGAGAGACTTTAACATTCAAAAGCAAAGTTCGTTGGTCAATTACACCAAGTGAACCATTCAACCCAAAGTATAAATAATCTAAACCAAGCATTTGTTTCTCTTATATATGAGGGTTATAAACATATACAGATGAAGCACAAGCTTGGCACAATCGAATGGGTCTCAAAGCTTGCAGCAATACTATGAAGGCAATTGCCACCAGATAGAAGCCATGGCTCTAAATAGATAAATAGTTACCTTTTGCTCCAATTTTCTCTTCAACAAATGCCCACCAAGCAGGAAAGGCACGTGGCAAGTATAAATTAACACTTTCCAAGAAGGGCGGAACCGAAAAACTTCAGTCACAAAAGCATTGCTTCTCACACCGATGTCTGCAGCTTCGGAGAGTAGAGGTCCACCCACAGGAGCAACACAAGCATAACCACCACAAAATCTTGAACAGCCAGTCATTCTGAATCAGAGATTTCGTCTTCATCCTCGTCCAGTATGTAGACCAGGGCCCGCTTTCTCGCAGCTAAAACACAAGCCACACCTCTACTTGCTGTCGCCATAAAAACATGAACTTGATTTCAGTCCAACGTTCCTTGAATATATGGCCATAACTAACGTGATGTTTAGATACCTTTGTTGGGTAAAAGCAAAAGTACAACACGCATTATGCTAAAACACAGGCGGTAAGCAAACCTTGGTGCCCAAGGAGGCTATGGTATGCATGTAAACTACGAATGCTCTACAGTATCTTGCTATACTAGCTACCATGATAGTATCTATCATCATGAACATGTACAGGTTCTCAGTCAGTAACTAGACTGCGGTGAACCTACCATAAGAAGATTATTCTCTGTACTTGTGTGGCCTCTAAAGATTCACCTTTTCTGCACTTTGACCTCTCAATTGATTTAAATTTAGGGGAAAACCTGATACTTTAGTATATTACTTCAACTGAAAAAAAATTGTTCTTCTTTGGAGCATAAGTTTGCACTTCTTCAAACTGTGGGAACAAACATGAAGTGGTCCATTAAAGAGACATAATGTACTTATGCCAGTCATATTTCAAACTTAAGAGTAGGGTGTTAAGTGAAATACAGTAAGGAGCATGGACAGGATTTATTCAGTCCACTACCTAGTCAACAAGATGGAGTTGTTGCTAACACTTGCAAGTTTATCAAGCATTAATACACAAAGGAAATAGTATGGGCAATAATAAGTTTCCAAACATCCAAAAATGCAGATGGACACGGTAAGAAGCTCAAGGAAAAAAAATTCAGGACTATAAAATTGATGGCATGACAATGATTTAATCCTTAGCTCAGTTGTATGATGGTGTCAAAAATTCTTACCACTAACTGACAAGGGAGGAACAACATTATGGGGAATGCTGCGAATCTTCTCATTCTCCATATCTAGGTGTAATATAGAGTCCTACATGCATAGTTTCACTGGGTTAGTGCTTCAGGAGTGAGAATAAGATAACCAAGCAAAAAATGTTCTCACAAAATAGAAGCAAAAATAAAAAATCAATTAGGGACACCACATGCCTATTTCTTAACATACATACAAGTTGAAGACTTTAACTGCCAAGATAAGTTGGAACTTTTGCAGCTATGGTAAGGCAGAAAGTAAAACATCCTTCAGAATTCCCAAGTGTTAAATAGCATGTCCATGCACATAGGAGGAAAACTAAGCTGCTGCTCCTCATGCTGATGAGGAAAGCATATAAATAAAAGATAGGAAGAATAAAATTCCTAGTGTTTTTAAACTGGACAAGTGGTTCAACCAGTCAAACTGGTAGAACTGTGCTCCACCAGTTTAACAGGTTTAACATATTGCATGTGATGTCATCTGATAGAATACTCCACATATATTAGATTACACGTGTTCAGATTAACAGATGCCTGGCTGAGTCGGCAGAACCTCGTTGAGCACAAATGACAGCATTCAAGTTCTCAAGAACATTTAATTTTCTAATAGATTAAGCCAATAAGGTCAATGAATAATAATACACCAACAAATTGAAGCAAGAAGACACTGGAGTGAATGGTTGGTACGCTTGTTAGTTACAAGAGGTTGTAGTTCCAAACCCCAACCCAACCCCAACACTCTTCCTTTAAACTTTTTGAATGCCCAGAACTGGTCCAAACTAGCTGACAGGATTGTGGGTCAACAGTTGACAGTTACGCCTGATAACAATAGGGTCAATAACACCAGTTCTTGACCACTACTGTTTCTGCTGTGAAACCAGACTGGACAGGTCTGGTTCCCAATCCAACCGGAGCCAGTTCTTAAAACAGTGAAAAGAACAGGAGTCGACTGAAAAGCAATTTTATTTTTGCCATCAATGTTTTAAAAAGTGAACTGAGGCATATCAGAACAAACAGAACTCAGCAGCATCCTATACGTATCACGAGTACGAAATCAATATGCAAGCTCAGGATCCAAGAGTTACCTTTAATTGGTACAACTCCCAGTTATTTGCCTGAGTGGTTCCTGAAATATGCACAAATGGAAGGTCACTGGCCTGCAAGATCATCATCCAGGCATCTCCCAAGTTTTCACCAGTATCATTTATCTTATTTAGCAACATAACGATTTGAAGTTCCTGTTTCAAAATAAAATATATTAGCCACATCCACAAATTCTTAAAGTATGATATGCCGAGCTCTTACCTTATATAGAGCCAAATCCACACAATGGTAACCAGAAGGGATGCACAACAAGATTGCTTCCAAAGGTCTTCCCCGCTTCACATTGCTTGAATCATTCATAAATCCCCTCACTACAGCTATACAGTTTGTAAAATCTGAAAAAGACTCGTCGGGTATTTGGAAGGAAATATAATCTGTAAACCCAACTTCCTGAGTCAGATTAGATGAAGCAAATTCAGAGGCATCCTGCAGAGCCATACGAAGAAATGATTAGCATGAAAAAGCAGTTGTACTCTGCACATGCAGATCTCAGGATAAAATTGTTCAGATTAAGGGTAAATACCTCATAGAAGGACAGTGAAATTGGAATGTATTGGGTGGATGCTGAAACTGATGTAAGAGGGAATAGAGGCAATAAATTCTTACAACATATCTTTTTTGAAATAGTAGAAAAAGGCATCTGGGCAGCTTCCTTGAAACTGTAAAAATTTAAAACTATTCCTAATCAGTAAACATGAGATATGGCATTATCACACACAATAATCATATGCTAATCAGAAAGCCCAATCCAATAAGATCACCCAGCTTAAGTTTCCATGTACATTGTCAAGTAATCAACAAGACATCGAATAAGAAACACTAGATTATTAGGTAGAGGGTAAGTGAAAAACCATTGTTGAGTACAACCTCCAGAAGACAACTCCCCACCCCCAAAGGTTTCCTTTCCTTTTCTTCATTCTCTCGTTATAGTCTCAAGGTTCTGGCCACTCAGACAAGCAAATTAAAAAGATGGGTACAATTTTATTGTAACATGAATTGTCGAGATACCTGAATTAGATAAATGAGAAATGAATATTTCAGCTCAACTAAAAGATGAGTTCGGTGAAACCAAAGCACAAGGTTTTAATTGAAGGATTGCAATGTTTACTAAAACCAATTTGGATCTGCACCATCATACTCAAACTCCTGTTATGCATACAAAGCTATCAAGGATTTCACATTTGGTACACTTGTCAGCAATGAGGACCAGACTTGGAGGAGGGAAAAAATCAATCACTTCAAATGACAGATGACAGCAATGATTTATCCCGGAGTTCATATATTTCCCACTGAGATAGCATGCATAAAAAAAAAAAAAAAACATGGTAATGGAAAATCTAGATATAGCATAAATACAAAGAATTGACAATGAAAGAGCAACAAGACACATTCAAGGAAGAACTTCCATACACGAACAAGATTCTGTTAAATTTCAAATTTCCAATTCTTTTGCTGATACCTGTATTCCATCAGTTGAAACTCCTTTGCAAGTGTCCTTCGCAAACATTTGCTGTCCTTAAATCCTCCAAATTGTACTAATTCTTTCACTCTCTCCATTGTTTCTCTGAAACAATAATGTGTGTAAAACATCTTACTGACCTGACGACATACATCAAGGCAGAAAAGTGCATGAAATTACACTTGATTTTCAAAAGACTTTCCAGTCCAATGAGAAACAACAATCAACCCGTCAATTTCAATCCTCGTTACTCTGTGGTTAACAACACAGTGCTGGACCACAAATAACCACAGTTGAAGCCCAGCAAAGCACCCTAACTTGAGTCAACCTCATCTCGTTGTGCTCTTAAAAGTAATTACGAAGACAGTAGCAAGATGACTTAAAATGAAGAACTAACCCTCAAAACAGGAGTAATTTACAATTTCATATCCTGAGTTTAGCAACTAATTTGGTCACATTGCAATAAAGCAGGAGTGAGCCACTAGAGCACATGAAAAGAATACTAGGCTTGACAGGATACCTCTCTGACATTTAAAGCGTGACCAAGGTCCATTACACCATGGTATTCTAATCCTCTGGCACACAAATGGATAGCACAACCTAGTGAAGGGCTACAAAAATTTGCTGCTAGAGTACATGAAGGAAATAATAAGCTGTCGACACTTAACAGTATTCAAGCCATTGCCTCACCAAATTTCAGCTACAAAGAATGAAGAGATGGCCCACCCTTGGAATTAGAAGGTTAGCCCCACCCTCGGCATTAGAAGGTTATGTCAAATTATGAAATTAGTCATCATGTCTGAATGATACATATGATTCCATAACTAGGGCTAGGCAATAACATTTTCTTATTATATGAATGAAATTCATTAAGAACACCAAGTAGGAGCAAAACTTCAGATAATTCACAAGAGAAGAAATTTATTAATTCAATGGGTAGCCATTCTGTCAACAATAATGACATGTCACATCTCAGCCCAAGTAAAGTTAATGTTGACTGAAATGACAGGAAAAAAAGTAACTTTCAAGGAGTATACAAGCCATTTCTACTGGAAGCTTTCCGTACATGGCATTGCCAAACAGTCCACTTGGTGACTCCATCAGGTGTGAACAAGTATTAACTAAAGATTCAGGGGTTCTGGGTGCCATATTGTAAATGACTTAAAATTAGGAACTGGACAAGTTAGAGGAAATCACTTACAAATCAATGTCAATTTCTTCATCAGCCTCGGATAAATCCAGAAGCTGCATAACAGGATCTTGATCATACAGAAACTTCAAGAACACGACAACAAGTTCACTGTCGAAATTCATAAGAGTAAATGGGGATTCACCATAAGGACTGAACCTGATGGACAAAAGTCAGACAAACCTATTGTATGTTAAAAGTTGATCGCTTGGCTCTGACATAAGTTGCTTTATACATTTCAGAAGCCAGCTGAAGAAATTTGCAAACTGAAAGAAAGACAAAACCAAAACCAAAAGCTTCAGCAACATGCACATAATTAACCAATATAAAATGCTTACACCGCTGGCTCAATATTCCGAGCTTCTCTAGATTTCAGTGGTCACGCTGGCAATATTTTCGTTTTGAAACAAGAAAGAATGCATGTCTTCAGTGTAGTATGTGCGAAATTGAAAAGGTATCAACAAACCCTAAGTTGTCAAGGTGCAGGAAGCAAAGATAAAAAAAAGCCATGCAATTTCTCTCTGGCCCTTCAAATACATGATGATATCAACAAACAACAATGTGATATTGTCAGTATTTCATCATGATCTTAAAAGGTGCAAAATGGAACTTTGTTAAACAGGTTCAAGTCATGTGCAAATGCCTGGCTAACAGTCTCTTCTTCAAAATCCCAACAAAACAGCTCGTATTTCAAATATATAATGCTATTCGACTTAGAATAATATGTCATTCTGAGCACACAAGATCTTGTGTCTTATATCCACAAGTAGTTCAACTCCATGTTTAAAATTTAGGAATTTAGTGTGACTAAAGACATGCACGATGAGAGACGGGCAGGATTTTAGAAAATAGTAGAAAACAGGAGGTATCAAGAAATGAAGAGAAATCATAACAAAGATTGTAACAGGCTACCTGCTGCACAACAGATGAGAGCACCCTTATGAATCGCTCAACCTGTACAAGCAGCATTCCAGCCTTTTCTACTGCATTGTCCGCCAGTGTCTCATCCAAACCAATACCCAGGTAACGAGAGCGCCATCTCGAAAGACCCCTGAGCTCACCCATTCTAAAGCCAATAATTTCTACAGCAGGCTGCTAGGTAAATAACAATGTAACTAACAATAAGTCAATTAGTTAACCCCACAAGTCGAATATCCTCTCTAATCAAGGAAACTGACACACTCATGAGGGATAAAGATAACATCGAACATATAAGTTAAATGCTAAACAGCAATAGGAACCATCGATGTTAAAATTTTATGAAAGAAAATGTTTCACGCAGCAAATGGCCATGACAAGCCATCATTATCTTTCAACTGCAAACTGTGTTTGAATTACACAGCATACGCTAGATTCTCTGACAAAGAAAAATCATTAAGAAAATGGAGCCTAGTCTGCCATCCAATTCATGCAAGCAGGCTGGAAGTTTGGAATGTTTGTGTGAAATGATCAAGTCCGAAATGGAGCCTAGTCTACCATCCAATTCATGCAAGCAGGCTGGAAGTTTGGAATGTTCGTGTGAAATGATCGAGTCCTGCCCAAAGTAGCTGTGTGTGTGTGAAGGGGAAGGACACAGAGAGAGAGAGAGAGAGAGAGAGAGAGAGATCTTATTTATGTGATAGTTGTGGGCTATAAACATAGCTGACAGGAATTGCTGATGATTTTAAGGAGACAAAGCCCCAGCCCTTGTGCTGTTAGCTTGGGCAAGGGTAACTTCTTTACAACATTCAAATATCAAACTACATCTCTATCCCATAGCTTACACTTTTTGATTAGTTAGTTTTGGTCCCACAAAATTTTATGTGGAATTAGAGCAGGAGGTTTCAGGCTTAAAACTCACCTTGCTACCTATTTACCTCCCCAATTATCAAATATCTATCCTTCAATCTAACGCCAAGTCTTAGCCTACGTGAGAGGGGGAGCATTATAGTAATTAAGTACCACATCTTTATTTGATAGGTAATCTTTTAGATGACTTGGCAATTGTTCCACAAAATTCTACACTGTCATGAATGCACATTTTGAGTAAACAACAGGAGAAAGGAGCCCCAAAGCATTGATTGACAGACCATGGAGTTCATAAACTTTCAAAAGAAAAAAATAGGCAGGTTCCTACAAAAGAAATAAATTATATAGGAGCTGTAAAGGATAGATATTTGGATAACCACCATATTTTTTTGGCATTGTGGGAGCAGTTCTTTAGACAGTAAGTCCTTTTTTGAATTATCTTAGATAATTACAAGCTTATGGGTGGTAATTTGTATATAAGACGAACCCCATGATGCTCTTCAATAGAATTACATATCAAAAAAGTAAAAAGAAGAGAGTCTATAACTTTAAAGAAACTAACAGGAAACATTATTTCTCACCATAGTAATAATCAACAAGAATGTGCAGTGTACAAGAGAGTCCTGAACCCAGGAGAAGCAAGGAACCGATCTAATTAGCAACAGCCCTACAGTGTGCATGTGCAAGTGCAGACACCTGTGCAAGCACATGATCGCATGCATGTGCTTGGGCAATGCACATGTTAACAACACACAAAATTGCCCACATGTATGGAAAGAGATCTGGCAGAGAAGATATTGGCAATATATTTTCTTATAGATGATAAAGGATTTTAATTAAAGAAAAAGTTCTAACACATCAGTATACAAGAATAAAACAAAAGAAAAACAAACAAAAATAAAACATCAGAAGACCATATGAAATCAGAACATGATGTCCAAAGCCATTTATAAGGTACACCACCAAAACTACCCGAGATTTCAAACTCTACTATTTTGTTGCTTTCCTTCCAAAGGCACCACATGCGATAAAGGTGTGGTGCTACAAGACTTCTTAGAATTGATCCTCCTAAATAGGCATTACAACTAAAAAGCTGGATGGCATGTCTAGGCAAGGAAATGATCATTTAGGATATTGAGTTTGTGAGACAAGCCCAAGATTGGGAGTTTTTAACATCTCTTTTAATGTATTATATTATTCCAAGAATTCCGTTGCCTATGAGGATGCATTTGTGTGGAATGATGAAAAAGACGGAATCTTTCCAGTAAAGTCTCACTACAAGCTGCTCAATAGGGAGGAAGTTGGTGGTAGAATGGATTTTCCTCAAAAAGTGACTTGGAAAGTGAGGGTTCTGATTAGAGTTTGGAAAGTAAGGGTTCTGATTAAAGTTTATCTATTTGCCTGGAAAACAACTTGGGAATGAATCCTCACTTTAGATAACCTACAACAAAGAAGCAAATACTGGTTAACAGGTGTTTCCTCCGCAAGGAGGAGGCAGAATCCATGCAGCATCTCCTCCTTCACTGTTCATGGACAAGAGTGGTTTGGACAGTTTCCTATGCTTGCACCAAATTATCTTTGGGTTATTGGAGCTTTTAGGAGCAAGAACTCTGGGCTTGGCAGCACATGCATTTACAGTGCCACAAGAAAAGAAGGATTAACTCAATTCCTCTATCTGGTTTTAGGCTCATTTGGAAGGAGCTAACAAGAGAGCTTTTGATGGAGAGAGATCTTCCATTTGTTGAAATTTGGCTTAAACTCGTACACTTTTGGTATAGTGGAGACTGCATATGGATGTAAATGACTTGATTAATATGGTCGATGATGTATCTTGTATTTGAGCTCACTTTTGGTTTTGAGAGTTGTTCTGTACATGGCTTTAATTTTTGGGCTCTAATCTTATATGGGTTTGCAACCCCTTGGTGTCCTATGGATGAACTTCTGATCTATTAAAAGAAACTTATTCTTTTCTGAGGATTTTTAAGTTATTCCAACTATCTTATATCATAACATTGTATGTAATCATGTAGTTTCAAGTACAAATACTAACATCTCACATATGATTTTGTGCTAATCAGCATAACCATCATCCATGTAGCATGTTTTTATTGAGCACAAAAACGCTCCATTAACTCACAGTTGCGGTTCCTTTTATGAGTTATCGTGACAAAAGGGTGCCTCTACAACCTAAAGTCAAGATCCAAAAAGCTCAAGAGAAACTCTTGATCCAAAGAGATACCAACACATTCCCAAAACAGAACAATACTACGGATACAAAGACCAGCATACAAAACTCGTTTGAAGTGGTAAAATCCAAGCATTTAGGCAAGTGTATTACAAACATCTAATACAAATCTATTTCACATGTGAGTAAGTAAACCATTTTCATTTACTAGGACATAACATCTTTAGCATTACTCTGCCAAAAGATGGTGCTTAGTTAAAAAAATGGCAACCTAATTGGAAAAGTTGGTAAAAAGTATAAACTAATGAATTCTCACATCTAAGTACATGAACAAATTGTTGTGGACAGAGGCTCTCATAACCAAGGTTAAGCATCACAGATGAGCTCAATGTTGGCTCAATTCACGATCATCTGAGCACCCGCCAGTTATTTTATCTGCTCATTTTCTTCTGATAACTGAGTTTTCATTCTCAATTTTAGCTTGTTGACAGTAATAATAACATAAGAAAGCAGAGTTCAATTACTACAGCAAGTCCAACGAGTGGAATTGGTAGTATAAATAAGTCTTAACTTCTCCTAGGCTCAAATAGGGCTATTAGTAAGTAAAAAGAGTTGAATATGATTTATTAATATAAAGATTGACTCCCGCAATTATGAGGGATATGTATTAAGATTGAAGCGGGCAATAAAGTTTTTTCCTTTTGAAACAGAGAACATATATCTATACCTGTTAATTATAACATAAATGCATAAAAATTTCCATACCCATACCTCCATTTACAGTATTCTGAAAGCCCAAACTCAGATCAAGTTCATATTCAAACCAATGATTATGACCTATAATTTTTATTATACGCTTATAGTAGAGATTGCCAACTTGTTAAATCAGAATCAAATCAGATTTTACCTCACACTTTCCAGCCACTCAATGTTGGTAATCCATATCATTGCATATGATAGGTTCATATAAGAATTCAACATCAGGATGTTCTGAAAGATATGGTGTCTCAAAATGTGTGAAGCGTAACTTACTATAACAAATTCCTACATCTATCTGATCACCATTTAAGACTGTTCTGTGCGATGCTTAAAACTCAATAATTTATCAGAGAAAGGCCAAATGCAAAGGTAATAACGTGCACCTGCAGATGATTAAGGACAACCAGCTGAAGTTCTTTTCCAGCACCACAGACAACTTTTGATACACGCTTCATACCCTATCATTGAACAAACTAGCAGACTAAGATTATAAAAACCAACCAAAAAGAAGAGAAGTCCTATAGCGACACCGGAACTTAAAAAAACCAGCCATACCACTTCACCCAGAGAATTAACAAGAAACTGATGGACTGCAGGACTGGTCCTAGCACCACCTAGAAGACTCAAAAATTCCTCCTGAGGAGAAGAGTCAAGACCTAGATAAGCAAACAAGAACAGTTAAATGAAGAACAATGAAAAGCCATCTACTGCTTTGTATTAACAGGACCACTAACCATGATCATTAATAAGGCTTGTTAACAAATCAAACTTCTCATGAAATATGTTCATGGCATCAGCCCACTGCTTGTGCATGACTGATAATGATGTCCGGACGACATGAAGTAAATCTTCAATGTTGGAAGCCTGTTGAGCAACTTGATGAAGTTCATTTTTACTGCAGACAGGAAGAGATTGAGAATCTAAGGAGGCATTCGGCAGATAAAGATTCTCAGATATCTATTCTCATTTCATTTGAGAATGCAAACAGTCCAGAAAATGTGTTTGGTAACACTTCGAAAACAGTTGAAAGGAAAACTATTATTAAAATCGAAATTAGAAACTGAAGACAACTTTTCAGCGTTCACATTCCACGTGCAAACATGGAGATTTGGAATAACTAAGCCTCTTTTCTTATTACAATGGAACACAAGCAAATTCTGACAATTCTCATCCTTACGACATACATCATTAAACAAGTTTTCTGTGATAAAACATCGAAAACAGTTTCCATAAAAACGAAAACAAAAAATGTTATCAAAAACTTGGCAGGCCTCTAATTGTAGAGAACAAAAATGTTCTGTGAATCATGCAACAAAGTTCAAAATTTTGCAAGAGTAACTCTTGCAATTTTGTCCCACCACTTTCAACATTTGAACTACGTTGATTTCTAGAGGTTTCTACGGAAAGATGGTATGATACTTGAAGGTCGGGTGAAAACCTTATCAAGCATGAAAAAAATCATTCAGGCTACGAAGTATGAGGCATCATGTAGTTCAGCTTATGGTGACTCTTGAACGTCAACTTAGGCATTTAAAATTATCAGAAGGAAAGTTCTTCTATCATGCAAAGTGTAGGTTAAATTCCAAGAAAAATGCCTCAAAATTGCTCCATGTTAACCATCAGTTTCGTTTTAAGGTTGACAATAATATCCTGAGTTAATATGAGTTTTACTTTCTGTAAAACCAAACAAAATTGATACCTCTGAAACAAATATCAGTGCACATGAACAATTGTAATATAATTATAATATGGAGTCCAATTACTGCTGCACAAACTTAAGAGAGAGAGAGAGAGAGAGAGAGAGAGAGGGAGAGAGAGAGAGAGAAGAGAAGTTTCACCTAAAATATGAATAACACTAAATGCAAGTGCAATTTTACCTCTTTTGGAATATTGAAGTATCAAGCACTAAGCAATGAAAGCCATGCGTACTATCTCCAACTGTTTGACACCCTCTTGATTCAACAATGTCTTCAACAAGTTCTCCTGAGCATGCAACCATCAAATGACAAAGATCCTTGGATAAAGCCACCTAATGATAACAATTACATGGCAGTTAGCTTGCTCTGGTGAAACATCCGACATAATATCTGGAATAATCCAATCACAGGAATAAACTTACAGTAGGTACATTTGAAGTTTAGAAAAAAGTCTGCATCTTACATCTATAAAATATTATCCAAGCTGTTTGACATTTTCTGTGTCAGGCTGTTTGACATTTTTATAGAAACATGTTTAGTTACCACTGAGCTTTTACTCGATAGTTTCTCTATCAAATTCCAATAAGGTGTTCATGAGAAGACAATGTATCTGATGACTATAACTTAAATGTCACAAAGTGAATGAAATTCTTTGCTGGTCACCAAAGCATTTTGAGCAAGAAACTATGCACAATTCACAGTAATTTTTTGTTTCATTTAGTCTAGGTTCCTTTGTTTAACTTTAAGTTTAGCTTGATCACCAATTGTTCAAAAAGTGTCTCTTAAGGTTTATTTTGTATTTTTCTTTTCCTAATGCATGGGAAAAACCAAAGAAAAGACAATTTAACATATCGTGAAGTTGCAATATATTGGAAGACTAATTAGGAAGGAAAATAAAATTAGTCCCAGCAGAGCAAAAAGGCCTCCTATCATTAACCCATTAGTTGAAGAAACATGGAGGCTCTTGAGAGGCAACTATGTTAGTCAGTGTACCTTCCTCACAGACACATTCAGAAGTCGGCAAACAGTGTCTCTGTCCTTGGTTGTCATAGGAATATCACATTCATGTATATTCTGGTGCACATTCCCATGCATTACGGCAATCACATAGCAAGAAGCAATAAGCGACTGATTATCGAACTGAAAATAGGGAACTCAATATAACAAAGCAACTATACAAATAAAGTCGAAACAGAGAGTTAAAAAAGCTTCCAAACTAAAATAACTAGTGGAGAGTGGAACTGTGCTATTTCTACAAGGTCAACTTAAAGATCAACCAAGCACCATAACCTTCATTTTTAGGTCAGGTCAATGATGGAACTAGAAAACAGAGAGAAGCAACAACTTAATCAAAAAATGTAAACTTCATGGGCAACAACACAAGTGCAGTATAGGTACTGATTTGACTTTTCTGAAGGCCTTTAAATGCACTTACCTCAACACCAGACTACAGAATATCTACATCACATTGCAACTTGGAAGGCTTTAAATTAGCAGTTCTACATTGTGTTTCCACAAAAACTTAGTATTCCTGCCACTGGCATCTTTTAAATTAGCAGGTCCACATTATATATATAATAAAAAAAGACAACCCAGAAGCTCGACAATGAGCTAAATGAGCTACATCAATTTTCATAACAAGTGATTTCCCATCAAACATGTTTAATTTTCCATCTAAAATATCTCATCTTAAGGTGAAAATTACCTGTTTAGGTAGTCAACCGAGTCAAGAAATTGTGATCAAATCGTCATTGACAATTCACAAACTTGTATATAGATCTGAAAAACCTCCCATTAGGAAAGCATACTCCACACTTATAGATCTGGTGAAAGGCAGTGGGCCCTAGGAAGTACATTTGGAAAAGTCCCAACAAGGAATTGTAACTATAAGGACTGGCTCCATGTTACTAAAGAGACAACTGATAGGAACCTAAATGATACTGATTAGGACAATTCTTCAGCATGCATTTCTAGACTAATCAAATGTCTGTTGAGAAGGTCATCATGTTTTCACATTGAAACGGTACTAAACCCAAACATGCACGAAAGTTCAGAGTACCCAAAAGTCTAAATCTTCTAATAGCTGCACACCAACAGAGAGAATTTTCTACACACAAGCATACACTCTCATAGAACACTTTCCCCAACCGACGGTCGCATAGGCTCTCTCAATCTCCCTAAAAAGGAGCAGATACTCAAGAGTCTAAAACAACAGCAGAAAGTCTGCACAGCAGGCTAACCCAGACAGACCCCAAATTCTCCTTTAGGTGCTTCAACTGCAGTATAGACAGAAGACTTCAACTGCAGTATAGACAGAAGGAGCACTCAGGGCAAACAACAAAGCTTTGGATAATCGTGCTGTATCGAAGTCGGAGGTGTCATCTCTAAAGTGACCAATGGAAGTGAAATCTAGAAGTTTTACAAGAATAACTTCACCTAGTATAGTTGTTTAATTAACCAGCCCATTACTTTCAGGCAATACTGATTTCTGCCACCAGATCCATTTATTAAGAAAGACTGCTCTATGCAAGTGAGAAAGGAAAGTAGTCATTGACTGAATCTGATAGACTATACTGCTAAATACTTGATCTGAACAGACAGGAGGCTTACAACATTTCCGATTGGAAAGACACCAAATATACTGAAGCACAAAACCCCATCTTTATCTCCACTGCAAAGGATATTGAAATATTGCTTTGAAGAATTTGAGAGCTCTACGAATGAATCTTGACCATCGTCAGTTAAACCAGTTTCTCCAGATACTAATCCAGGCATGCGAGGAACTCTCGGAGCTGGAGGGAAGAAACGAGTAGTGCGATCTTCAAATGCCAAAGAGTTGCCAGAAGTGTCCTATTAAAAAATGGATAATATATATATATAACAAGAGATTAAAGTTAAGGAGTCAACAATCAGCAAATCAACAACTCACAGCTGACACCAAACATAAGTTTTCAAAAAACCTTCCATAGATACATATTGAAGCTGTTGAATATGATTCTAAGTTTGAAAAAAGAAATATTTTAGTAAATCAGCCTAAAATAACTACTTAACTGCAAACAAAGCATTAGATAGAACATGAAAGGTATGATCAATAAAATATTGTCTGTCAAGAGTCAAGATCAAGAAGTAAGATGAACTTTCTTAAGTTGAAAGATGCATACTCTATTCACTTGGGCATCCTCCTCCCAATTGAGACACACCACAGCTGCTGCATGGGACTTCAAGCTTCTTAACAGTTTTCCATTCTGCTTAATATTTATACCGAGTTAGAAATAAATATACCACAGTACATATAACTTCTGCAAGCACTAGCATATAAAAAGCAGCACAATGCATATCCACGGTTCATAAAGACGGCTAGATTGGTAAGATAACATTCATATGTAAAAATAAGTTCTTCAAGAGCAAAACATAATCCATGAAGTGGATAATGATTAGTAAATCGGTAGACGGCTTAAAGAAACCTTTTGGCAGCAGCATCAGCCAAGTTCTGAGCAATTGTATCCATGACCAAACAGCTAGCTTAATGACATAACCGGTAATCTATGAACTTTTCCACCCACAAGCATAATTGAGGCACATACAAATTCTGTTATTTAGGAATCACCCGAACTATTACCTTCCTAATATGACTGAACTGGACATATGTCACTTTAAATAATAGAAAGAAACTATTAATTTGATGAAAATGAACGTGTCATGGATGACTGCTTCTATATGCTGTCTCGGTCATGTTTGGATTGGAATGAACCATTCAATCTAATTAGGTAAATTGATATATATAAGACACAAGATATCATCTAAACCGAGGACTTTGTAAGTTTACGGCTATTCTTTTTAAAAATTATATGACATTGACGAAGATATGCATATTGCATGTATTGTACAAGTTATAAATGCTGTGTCAGTAATGCTTGGATTGGAATGAACCATTCACTTTAATTAGTTAAATGGGTTATTCATCTCTCGTCGTTTGTTGACCTATATAAAAAAGAGGGCATGTTCAAAAAGAGTGTTCTAATGAGATCTATTAAGCTTTTCATGCTCAGATTGACATATCTAGCAGTCCACTGTTAATTTGACATTGGCAGACAGGACTCGTAAACATGGATTGCCATCTCCATTAGCAGCTATATGTTTGTTGAGCAAGCTTGCTGCTTGCAATGCATCATGCAGCTTTTGAGCAATTCAGAATCTTTCGCAAGAGAGATTAGAGGAGAACACATTCTGATAAAATGGGATTGTTGCAGGAAGATTCCCAGTTGAGAAGTTGTGAGGGTAACATTAAAGTAATAACGTAGAAAACTTACTTCAACATCATGCAGTGAAACTGTACCATCTTCTAGTCCCAAGACAACAACTTTGCCATCAGGACGCCAGCATAATGATGTTATACATTTACCTGGAGTACATTAGAATAATTAAGATAATCCAGTATAACGACATACAATGGAATGTGCAAAGAAAAGTGATTTCATAAACAACAACAACAACAACCAAAAAAAGGAAAAAATAGAAAAAATAGAAAGAGAGAGGATGAATAATTTGTTCACCATAAATTAATCGACAAAAAGGAAAGACAGAGAACACACAAAAACCGAGAAAATGATAAATAAAATCTGGGAAGTGATGCAAACATCATAACAGTACATAGTATATCCGAAAGGGATATTGGTAGCTTGACATGGATTTTTTTGGGCTAGTAGATCATCTAAAGCTAGGGAATCTATGTCTTTTTGGCAGCCTTCAATCCATTATCTCAGTCCAAAAACAAATCTTATTGCTCAGCTTTGGAACCTCAAGGTGGAGTGGATCAATGAAAGCATACTTCAAAGAAGGATCACGAGTGTACAAGTATCTACAACTTAACATCTCAACAGAAACCGCTCAAGGATTAGTTCAAGAAGCACTCAACAACATGTTCTTCATATCCAGAAGGCAATATGATGCGTGAAGCATTCAGATGTTACCTCCTATCTAAATTTTTCAAGTGAGAATAGATTAAAAAAAACACCAAGGCTAGGCATCTAATCCTAAGCTCTTATGAATTCGAATTACTAAAAGATAAAGTCATATAAGAACTTAACATACTTGGATGCAGCTCCCCCTACCCTCCTAGTCTCTTTGCTTTCTCCAACTCCTCCCTCCATGTATACATGTATGCAGCATAGCTTGAGATATATCCTATTCACAAGTAAGTTAAATTCCCAACAACAAACTTGATTAATTAAATTGATGTAACAAAATGCCCCTCGTAATCAGAAGAAGATAAATTAACTTCAAGTAATGCAAAATGTGCAAAACTTTCCATACTAGACTCTAAATTTTAGCATTACAAAATGTGAAAGACTTTCCAGCCTAAATTAAATCTCTCCTTGTAGGGAACACTCAGTAGAAGAATAGGAAGAAGCAGAGCCAGAAGTGATATTACATCGTGAGAGTCACCAACAGAAATTGAAGGAAAACTATAAAGCTGCGTGACGACATTGAGATGGTATTTTGCAGGGGTTAAACCTGCCAACTCCAAGTGGGCATCAAGCATTTCTACATCTGACATAACTAGTCTATCTAGCATAAACAACATCCCCTCCAATTTGAGTTCTTTATCTTCATGAACACTTTGACTGGTGCAGCATGAAAAGGGCAACAAGATAGCAGTACAAGAGTCGGGTACACTCCCGGTTGGTCTAAATGATTGTCACTTATGTTATGGAAATCTCCTAAGGCACCACTATTATCTAGAAGTTTATAGGAATCTGTCGCGTCTGTAAATAAAAATCGCTTTATTCAACTAGTATCAGCTTGGGATTCTTTATTTGCAACTACGTCATATCCACATTTTCCCTCCCATTACCATCATTCACTCTTCATTTTCATGTAAAACACCAACTCCTTTGTTCGACATCACATCCTCATTTAGACTTTCAAGCACTACACCTCTATATTGACCAAATCTCCATCAAACGCAATTTGAACTGGATTGGCAATTGAAGTGATTTTTTTGGGAAAAGGATCGTGGCACATTTAAGGAAAAGCAAAGGGGGAATAAGGCCACCAAGCCATCGTTGAAGAAAAGAACACGCTGAATAAAAAATAAAAAATAAAACGAGGAGAACTTTCTGGAGTCAAAGCAATTACCAGGAGAGATTGTCCACAGCCTCTGCCAATTGAAGCGATGAAGCACCACCTTCGAGTCCTCCGTGACCATCGCTAGCAAATCCTTCTCCGGATTCCACTCCGCCATCTTCACCTGCCAATCGGAAGAAATCGAGCCAAAACCTCACACAAAACCGAATGGGAAAACAATCGAATCGACCCGCCCATTATTAGGTCGCAAAAGAAGGTCGAAACGGGAGCCGAACCTGAGAAGCCAGCGGCTTGTCAAACTGAAGCTGAAAGGGAAGCACGTGCCGCGACCCTTGGTCGGTCTCCATAGCCGAAAAGGATCGGGGAGCAGCCAAAGCGTCCGGTGGCAAATGCGAACTGAGAGGGAGAGCCCGAAAACCCTAGAAGAAAGCCTGTTGGAAGAGAAGAGCGAGAGAGTAACCAAGTGCACTGGAGCCTGAGAATTTTGCAGAGAAGATTGCGGGAGAGGAAGAACGGGCGGGAGAGAGACAATGAGGAAGAAGAGAGAGGATACGGGCCGAGCCGGGCCATAAGTCGGGCTTGACTTCTTCTCCGGGTTCGTTCATCATACAAAAAATAAGGTAAGAGATGACCCAACGGGCCGCAACGGCCTCGAACGGTCCAGACCACTTTCGATAACTTCGAGTAGAGATTAAACCGAACGGGGTTTGGTTCGGGCATTTCATCGAACGTTTAAAGCGCGCTGGCTGAAAGGGGGGAAAAACCGAGTACCAACTCGCGCCGGGACTCGCAATAATAATCAACAAGCAGTAGTGATCCAAAACAGCAGCGCACAGACGAATGGGGCCGGTGCTCGCGCGAACCGGACGACGAGGATGCCTGGTCCGGCGAGCCCGAAACGGGGCAAGGCAGGGGCACAAACAGGGGTGTCAGCCGAGAGTCCCTACCCGGCTCGGCGACGGCGAATGGAGGGCGAGTTCGATAGATCGGACCACATTCGGTCGCTTCACACGCTTCCGAGCCGGGATCCTCGGAAAAACGGCTCGTCCCGCAAAAAATCGAAAAAAAAAGAAGAAGGGAGAAACCTGACCTACCGGAGACTTGGGCGCGGGGAACGGGAGCCGCGGCCTCGAGAGCGTGGCCAGGAGTCGTCGGACGGGGTTCGGGCGTGACCAGACTGCCGGAGGGCTCCTCGCTCTCAAACTCTCTCTCTCTCTCTCTCTCTCTCTCTCTCTCGGTTGCTCTCACGGTCTCTCCACCCTTTCTCTCTCTCCCTCTCTCACTCTATTTCTCTCCAAAAATCCTCCCTCTTAAGCTCTCTACCCGGCGCGCATGGCTTCCTGCCACACAAGCTGTCGCTGCCGGTCTGCCTCCGACCACCAACTCCGGTGAGACGCTCGCCGTGTTCTCGCGTCTCTGTCCTCGCGGTGCGGACCCCCTCCACTTTTTTTTTTTCACATTTTTTCCCCTTTTTTAATGATTTTTATTTTTTTTATATATAATACTTTTTATAAATTCTAGCACCTTACGTTTTTATCGTATATAAAGCATGGCTCTAATGCCAATTGCCGACTTATGAATGCTTCCATCGAGAAGGTACACTATGACCATTGTCGCCTCTCAAGAGCCTCCATGTTCCTTCGACTAATGGGTTAATGATAGTTGGCATTTTTTGCTCTGATATGACTAATTTTACTTTCCTTCCTAATTAGTCTTCCAATATGTTTCAACTTCATGATATGGAAAATTGTCTTTTCTTTAGTTTTTTTTCCATGCATTAGGAAACGAAAAATACAAGTAAACCTTAAGAGACACTTTTTGAATGATGGTGATCATGTTAAACTTAAAGTTATACAAAAGAATCTAGACTAAATTTAACAAAAATTATTGGACCCACGTTGATGCTTTTGGCCTATTTCAGCGTTTAGTTTATCATGCCTTAGTTATTTTAGATTGCATGCTCTCATGGACTTCACGCATTGGTGTGACACTTTTATGGGATTGGAAAGCGGAAGGAAATGCTTTTAAAGGGGATGATTCAATGGATATTAGGGCTAGTTATCAGTGCAGTCTTGTGGGTAGAAGGTTGAGGGCTTTAATTGATCAACCATATTTTATATTCTATTTTAATTATTTAATTAGAAACAAGAGAGTAAATTTATTTACTAAGAATGTTTTCAAAAGTAACTGTGTATGCCCTTACAGGACTCACATAAATGGCAATGTTCCTCTGCTCATGTGTCACATTGATCTTAGACATTAATGTGATGAAAATTGTCTATGCTACAAAATTGAGATGTGGATAGATGTTTATTTGTTTGTATATGTTAGGCATACTTATCGTCAATTTCTAAAGTTCGTTGCATGTTATAAATGAGTCTTTGATTGCCCATAGTTTCTGCTCAAAATGCCTTGGTTGGCCTTGCTAGATTCGGGGAGGGGGGCCTTGCCTTAGCAGGGCATGGCTAACGTTTGCCCTCGCCCAAGCGTGGCTTGATAAGGCCGACCCTCGCCGACCATGGCTGTGGCTGATGATTGGCAATGGCCATTGGAGAAAACAAAAGGGAAAGGAAAAAAAGAAAAAAAAGAAAAAAAAATTCAAAAAAATTATTAAAAATTTATTTAAAATGTCCATTTTAGTGCCAATTGCCCGATCGGCATTCATGTCAACAATTTCTAGCTTAAATTGGCTTGATGAACTAAATTGGTATCAATGTGAAAAATGTTTAAGGCTAAATTGATTCAATAGAAAAGTTTAGAACTGAATTGGTACTGATACAATATGTTTATGACTTTTTCGATACTTTTTCCCTCAATAAGTGGTATCAAAGCTAGACGGTCAAGGATTGACTAGACTTTGCTCAAGTCCTTGTCCATCTGCCAGGTCAAGGTGAGCAATGATGTGATCGAGAAGATTTTGATAGGTGGCTGTATTCCTAAGCACTTACACTTAATCGAGCAACTTGAAGAAACTTGAAGCTAACTTTACCTAAGCATTTTCGGAAGCCAGAGGATATCTTTCAAAAAGAGGGTTGTTATTGCCGACATCAAACCTTTCAAATTGAGCAGATTGAGCAAACTTCACAAAACTGAGTGGGAACCGAGTCGATCGCCCGTTAACTCATGAAAGAATGACGACCAAGAGCTGAACTTGATAAGCCATTGGTTTGTTGAACTGAAGTTGAAACGGAAGCATGCGTTGCAGTCCTTCATAAACCTCCATAGCTAAAAAGCTCTGCGATCAGTTGAAAAACGTAGCGCCAGGCCTAGAACAATTTGCAAGGAGGGTAAAGAAGTGTCGATGGAAAATGTGAACGGAAAGAGAGCTTGTGAAGGTTAGAGCTCGTAAAACCAAAAGTAAGGCTTGAGGCTAATTAGGAAAGAATAGAGCTGAAGAGTGAGTCGAGGAATGGAAGATCAAGAGAGTAAGAAAGTCCACTAGAGTCCGAAAATCATGCAGAGAAAATTGCAGAAGAGGAGCAGCCAAGAGAGAAAAATAAGAGACACGGACATGATTACTAGAGCGAAAGCGAACTCATTTGATTGACGGGCGAGCTGAGCTGGTTCAGCTCATGCCATATGTCAGATGGAACTTGTTGTCCAGGCTCATTTATCATGAAGAAAAGTATGCATTTTCGAAACGGGCTGGGTTACCAAAGTGTTGGGTTAACTTGTAACCATAGTGGCCACCTTTCTTATGCATCCGTTATCAAATTGATCAAAATCATAATGAATTGGAAACAATATAAACAAATTTCATTAAATTTAAATTAATGGAGAGATGATATTGAACATTTTTATATATCTTATGATTTAGATTAAACATTAAAAAATCAAAAGTTTATTAATGATATTGCACCTTTGACTAAAATTTATGGACCATTTATGTCTTTTTTTCTTTTGTTGGAGCTAATTATGTGTTACAAAGCTAAAGCAATATCAGTTGAACTTTAATATCCCACTAGAAGCACGGTCTCAAATGCGTATCAATTGGGCTCTAGTGACCTTGTTCTTCACACCAAAAACATTTTATACTCCAATAGTATATTAGGTAACAATTCACTAAGAACTAATCCAATCCACAATCAATTTCTTCCCCAAAATTAAGCTAGCCAAAATGGACTCAACCCCACCAACAACTAGCTGTGTATTCCAGGACTGGACCTCAAAATAAGTAAATATAATACTGAAATGTTAAAAAAACAAGGCAACAATTTTGGGGAAATCCAAAAATAATAATAATAATAATAATACCAAAAATTTTATGTGGAAAATCCAATGCGAGAAAAAACCACGAGCTACTCAAAAACTTAGTAACATTGACAATACAACAATATTTGATCATTATTAAGGTGGATTAATACAAATAGAACATGAAACCTTAACCACAATTGGAGAAAATGAGAGACAACTTGGAGAAAGCTTTCGACGAATGAGAGACAACTTGGAGAAAGCTTTCGACGAACAAAATTGATCAACTTATAGATCTCCGAACAACATTCTGAAAATTGAGCCAATTCCAAGGATGTTAGGCCTCTGAATATGGACCAAAAAGTCGTTGCCCCTTTTTATCTTCTTCTCGTGTGTTCTTCTCGAGGAGCTGTCTCTCTCTCCCTTCTCTTCACTCCACAAACAGCCCCTCTCTCTCTCTCTCTCTCTCTCTTTTGCTTTTTGACTGTTTGAATTTTTTCTTTTTCTTTGATGTTATGTTCGCTGAACCCCACAAAGAGACGGCCCAGCCAACAATCCTCCATCACTCTAATGGCAAAATCAATAGGAACACCATCAAAGAAAAAGAAAAAAGTCAAAAAGTCAGAAAGCAAAAAAAACAAAAAAACAAAACAAAAAAATCCCAGCGCAAGTTGTGGCCATCTCTTTGTGGAACTCGGATTTATCAATAATATGAGATTGAAGATAGAAAATTGATACAAATTGTATTAGCGTATCTAGATAATTTTGGAATGGTTTTGAGTGGCTTGCATCCAATGATATTTAGATATTCCAAAAACTCAAACCTATCGAGACCTTGAATTTCGATCAATTTTTCACATTCATTACCATTCAATATCTTCAGACTCTTGGAATTTGGAAGGAGGAGCCTTTCAATTGAAGTGCGCCTAGAGATATCCGGTCTTTCCAAGAACTCCAACCTATTGAGGCCTTGAATTTTGGCTAATTTCTTGCACTAATTAACAAACGATATCATTAGACTCCGGATTTTGGAAGCTATAGCCTTTACATTGAAGTGCACTCTTTGATATTTAGCCATTACAAATACTCTAACCTATCAAGGCCTTGAATTTCGGCTAAGTTCTTGCACGAATTAGCATTTAATATAAGGACAAAATAGCTTTGTTTACTAATTTTTCTTCGGATGGTATCTCTCTATTCTAGTTCTTTCAACATCTTTCTTCAAAAGGTCCTATGATTTTTCACATGTAAGGAACACAAGGTGTATCATTTAAAGAGTGTGCTCAGATAATGCACTTGTTCTGCATCGGCATTACAACCATGTTGATCGAGTGCTATGTATTGAGTCTTGCCTATTTGCTGATGTCCATAGGCAATATAATTGCTTTTTGGAACGCATACACTATTAAATTATGATGCTAAGTTCCCTCAATATCCTCCATTCGTTTAGATTGTTAGTTTAATAATGATGTTGAGTTACAAACATAGTTCTATAATTACTTAAACATCAGTAGAAGCAAATTTTATAAGGCTACACGACAGCTATGATAGAGGGTTTTGCCAAAGGTGTTATGAGTGATAGACACAAATCGCCTTCTATTAGTTTCCTATCAATAGTATAGCGTCTCTCCATACTCCAATAATACTCGTGATCCCAACCTTCTCTTCTTGTTTTCTCAGTTCTTGAAAATTTTAACTGTAATCTCTTCAAAATGAGCTCATCTAAGACTGCTCGTGCATAGTTTGATTTAATACGTGGTTTGCACTCGTAGTGGACCAAATACCAATAATTTATTATGTTGGTAATATTTATCGTTTCATCATATTATCAATTGCCGTTGTCACTATTTCTACACTTATTATGCATCAGGAAAGAATACATTGATGATGTGGAGATTTGGAAATAAATTAATAAAGCAAGTTAATCTCATATAGATTTGGCTAAAGTCGAAAAAGAAGCTCTCATAAAGATAATTTATAAACAGAAGAATAGAAATATCACATATGCACATTTTACATGCATACAACCATATATACGATTACCATCTTGGTGCATATGATTGAACACGAAGCTATTACATCTATAAAAAAATTTCCTCTAGATTGGCAATAAATCCTAGAGAATGAATGATAAAATTAAGCAATTTTAGATTCCTATATATCTATATATCATTAAGTTTTTTGGCTACATGATACTCTTGTCAAGAGTACAATATAATCTCATAATCTTAAACCTACCATTTAATTGTAGATTTCAAATCTCTATTATTGGAAGATAGTATTTGTTCTTTAATGCCATCTTGGCACTATATATCTAACTAGCCATATTGATTCTAGTAATCCTGGAGATTGACTCTTTCACATGAGTGTATTTTGTACATTGGATTGGATGCATCACTTAATAATGATGCTTGGAGAAGTGAGTCAATTTTAAGTGAGAGATTTCAACATTCAAATGAAAAGTTCGTCAGTTGATTACACCATGTAATCCATTCAACCCGAAAGTACAAACAATCCAAACCTGACAATTGGTGCTCTTATATGCGGAAATAATAAACATATACGCATGAAGCAAAAGTTGGGCACTATCGAATAGTTGTCAAAGCTTGCAGAAATACAATGCAAACAGTTACTTCCCCCCATATAGAAGCCATGGGTTAGTATTTCTCTGTCGATTCCATCGAGCTCTATAGATAAGTAGTTAGCTTTCACTCTGCTTTTTTCTCTTCTATAAATGCCTGCCTAGCAGAAAAGGCTCATGGCAGGCATAAATTGAAACTCTCCAGGAAGGGTGGAGCCGAAGAGCTTTAGCCGGAAAGTCCACATGCATTGCTTCTCACACTGATGTCTCCTGCAGCTTCGAGTATTAGAGGTCCACCCACGAGCAACATGAGCATTACCACTGCACATTCACAAACAAACGTTCATTCTGAATCAGAGATTTCACCTTTATCGTCGTCGAATATGTAGACCAGGGCCTGTTTTCTTGCAGCCAAAACACAAGCGACGCCTCTACTTGTTGTCGCAAAAAAGGAATCAACTTGATTTCACTCCGATGTTTCTATTATTTGGCCATAACTAATGGAATGCTTTGATACCTCTTTTGGGTAAAAGTAACAAGTACCATACTTGCATCACGCTAAAACACAGGCGGAAGCAATACATGTGTACCTGAAGAGGCCATGGTACGCATGTGAACCATGAATGCTGATAGTATCTATCATCATTAATATGTACATAACAGTTCTTAGTCAGTAAATCAAACTGCAATGAACCCTAACATAAGAAAATAATTATTCTTTTTGTGTTTTTCTGGCCACTAATAATTCATCTTTTTCGCACTTTGACCTTTTAATTGATCTAAAATTTATAGGAAAACCTAATACTTTAGTATTTTACTTCTTCAAATGAAAAAAGTATTCTTCTTTGGAGCATAAATTTGGACATTTCCAACCGTTGGAACAAAGATGAAATGGTCCATTAGAGAGGCACAATGATCCTGTGCCAATCATATTTAAACTTAAGAATAGCTTGTAAAGTGGAAACTTAATACGGTGCATGCATAAGATTAATTCAGTTCCACCACTCAGCCAATGAGATATACTTGATATTGACACTAGCAAGTTTATCAAAAGATGATACAAATAGGAAAGACTGTGGGCAACAATAAGTTACCAAACATCCAAACTGCAAATGGACATGCTAAGAAACTCAAGGAAAGTAGTTTTTTGAGTATACGATTGATGGCATGGCAATGAATTGATCCTTAGCTCGATTGTGTGGGCACTGTGAAAAATTCTTACCACTAATTGACAAGGGGGGATTGCAGTATGGGAATGCTACAACTTCTCATTCTCCATCTCTAGGTGTAAAATAAAGTCCTAGATGTGTAATTTCCCTGGGTTAGTGTTTCGATAGTGAGAATGAGACAACCGAGCAATAGTGTTCTCATAAAATAGAAGCAAAAGTGGCACTACTAATGCATTAGGGTCATCAAATGCACATTTCTTGACATACATACAAGGCTCCAACTGTCGAGATATGCTGGAGCTTTTGAAGTTATGGTAAGTGAGAAAGTGAAACATCGTTTAAAATTGGACGCATATAATGGCATGCGTATGCACATAGGAGGAAAAACTAAGCTGCTGCCGCTTGTGCTGATGAGGAGAGTAGATACATAGTAAATAGGAAGAACAAAAGAACAAAAGTCTATAAAACCATACTAGTGGTTCAACCAGTCAAACTTGAGAACCGTACTTTGCCAATTCAACCAATTGAACCGATTGCATGTGGCGTTATTTGATAGAATAGGCATGTTCAAAACAAAAGGAGCCCCAGTCACTCGGTAGAGCCGCTTGCCCACAAAAGACTGGATTCCGGTTCTCAAAAGCATTGTTTTAATTTCTTATAGACTAATAAGCCAATATAGTCAATAAATAAAATATCCGCCACAAAAAGGAGCAAGAAGACACGGGGAGCAAATGATTGGCATGCCTGTTAGTTACGAGAGGTCGAAGTTCCAAACCCCAACCCATTTTCTCCAGAGAGATATCTACAACTCATCTAAAGGAATTACTTTCAAGAAAGATATCCATGTTCTTTCTAATGATATGGAGAATACAATATATACGTGTCATGGTTCATTTTGTACTTAAAGGAAATTGCTAGATCTCTTATAATGATTTTAAAGAATTGATTTCGAAGGACAAATTGTGAAAATAGTAGCCACTGTCACCCAAGATGAAGAGTTGAAGAGTTGAAGACGCTTTTAGAGTTGATTCCCCGTGTGGTGTGCCACGGTAGTATATCGAATAGCAGTTGCCAAATGTACTTCATATTCTACAAAGCACGCCAAGGTGATGGATAGGAAGATATCGAACAAATCGGAGATATTGGTCGAGATTGTCAAACTTACAAGCACGATAACCCAAACTGAGGGAGTTCAACATACGAGAGTTGCGTATATGTGTTTAACCAAATTAAAATCAAGACTTCCATTGCTACTCCCTCTCAAGAAAATTGTCCAAAAAGCCCTAAACTTATTGCAATTTTGTCAATTTAATGAAAAACTTTTCAATTTTACCAATTGAATTTTAATCATTTTCATTTTTTTACCAATTGAGTTCATCCAATCAATTTTGACAGGAATTTGCTAATGTACACGATTGGCACTGACATGGCACTTTTTAAATAATATTTTGAATTTTTTATGATTTTTTTCTTTTCTTTTCATTTTTTACTTTTTTTGCTTTTATTTTTGGGTTTTGGAGTTAGTTTGGCAAGGGTGGCCAGCTGACCTAGGTTGAGGGCACACGCGCCCTCACTTTGGCCGGCGAGGGCATCGTGGTCCTAGCCGGCCTAACTCCAAACCCCCCAAAAAAAAAAGTAAAAAAGAAAAGAAAAGAAAAGAAATAATCATAACAAATTCAATATTATTAAAATATTATTTAAAAAGTGACGTTAGTGCCAACGGTCCACATCAGCAAATTTTAGTCAAAATTTCCTGGATAGACTCAATTGGCAAAATGTGAAAATATTTATGACTCAATTGACAAAATGTAATAGGTTTATGACTTTTTAAACAATTTTCCCCTCCCCTCTCTCATAGGCACACTATGCTTGTGGAACTATTCTAAGTTTGAGATGAAACACATTATAAGATTAGAGTATATACGGCTGTCAATACCATGGGGTATTACAATGGGCATAGACCACGGAATTTGCCATAGTGACTCACCCTCGCCAGCCATGGCCTATGGCTAGGTGGCTAGCAACCATCCATTGGCAAAAAGAAGAAGGAAAAAAAATAGAAAGAAAAATTAATAAAAAATTGTAAACATTATCCACATTGGCAATTTTTGCTCAAAATTTGACTAAATGGATTACAGTGGCATATCCTCAAAAGGTCTAGAACTCAATTAGCCAAATTTAAAAGTTTATGACTGAATTGATGCAACCGCAATAGGCTTAAGACTTTCTTGGTAATTTCCCCTAACATTGTGTGCCGAGCATCCAATACTCATTTGGCTTGAAAGGATGTCAAGTGTTTCCTCATTTTGAATAGCTAAAACTCACTTTCACTTAGGTGATGCCAAGTGGATATTGACAAGATAATTTTACCACTAAGTAGATATGAAAAGACGTAATAAGCAAGCGGCAACATGTTTCTGTATGCATTTTTATCAATAGGTGACTGGAAGATCACATTAGAAAAGAAGATTGGTTTGGTTAAACTAATATGAGGGCATATTAGGTACTTATATGTATTTGACCCGTCATCATTAATAAGGTTATTCGCTTGTGTATATATCAGCTTTGTTGCCTTCTTAAGTGACTAATTTTCTTATCAGTCTCATGTATTAAGTCTTGCCAGTTTGCTGCCATTCCACAGGCAATAAAGCTATTTTTCGGAACACTCACTGTTAAGACATGATGCTTAGTTATTAAGACATGATGCTAAGTTACCTTGATATTCTCCAATCATTTGGGCAGTTAGTTTGATAATGATGTTGAGTTACAAATAATCATTTGTTCTATTATTACTGAGAATAGTGGCAGAAGTAGATTTTATGAGGCTCTACAATGGCTATTAATAGAAGGTTTAGCCAATGGTATCTGGTGCAATAGACACAGGTCGTCTTCTTAGACATTTCCTATTAATAGCAAAGCTTCTTCCTTAGCCGTACTTCTTTTCCTAGCCTTCTATTCTTGGTCCTCGAAAATTTTAACGCCAATTTCTCCAAAACGAGCTTGTGTTTAACGGGTCATGGAATTTAAAGTTTACATGCGATTTGCACTGGCAGCGAACCTGTTAACAATCATTTATTTTGTTGATAATGTTATTGTCCCATCTAATAATTAATGTTAAATGTCATTATTTCTGCACTTGCATTCGGAAGAATACATTGAAGACGTAAAAGATTTGGAAGGGCTATAAATAAAGGAGGATTTAATTTCAGAGTAAATTCAGCTTAAGTTCCAAAAGAGCTATCATCACAGCAAATAATAAACATAAGAAAAGAAGTATCACAAATGCACATGTTACATTCATGCATACTTTCTCCTGGAGACTGGCAATAATTCCCAGAGAAAGAATACTACAATTAAAGAATTATTGATTCCTGAATGTACATCATTGAATTAAAAGACTCCATGATGCTCTTTATTGAGGATACAAAGTCCATTCACGATATTGTAGACAGAATCTCATGATCTTAAACCTGCCATCTACTTGAGGGCTCCAAATATCTGAGATCGGAATATAGCGTATGTTCTTTAGTTGAGTACACTGCCTGAACCATTCAATCCAAAGTGAGTCAATGACAATGACACGTGGAGAAGCGAGTCATTTTCGGGTGAGAGATTTCAACATACAAAAGCAGAGCTCGTTAGTGAAGTACACTACCTGAACCATTCAACCTAAAGCGTAGATAATCAAAACCAAACATTTGGTTCTCATACACATGCAAATAGTAAGCATATACAGATGAAGCAAAAGCTTGGCACTATCGAGCAGGTCTCAGAGCTTACAACAATACCATGACGACAGTTACCACTAGATAGAAGCCATGATTCAGCATCTTTCGGTCAATTCTATCCAACTCAATGGATAATCGCTACCTTTCACTCCACTTTTTCTATCGACAAATACCGCCTAGCAGAAAAGGCACATGGCAGGTATAGATTAAGACTTCTCCAGAAAGGGTGAAGTCAAAGAGCTTCAGTCAGAAAGCCCACGCGCATTGCTTCTTACACTGATGTCTGCAGCTTCAAGTATTAGAGGTCCACCCACAGCAGCGACATGAGCATAACCACCACAAACTCTTGAACAGATAGTCATTCTGAATCAGAGATTTCTTCTTCATACTCGTCATGTATGTAGATCAGGGCCCACTTTCTTGCAGCTAAAACACAAGCCACTTCTCTACTTGCCATTGCCCAAAAAAAAAAAAAAATCAACTTGATTTCAGTCCGGTGTTCCTTGAATGTATGGCCATAACCAACATGATGTTTAGATACCTTTGTTGGGGAAAAGTATAAGTACAACACATGCATTATGATAAGACACAGGCAGGAAGCAAACCTTGTGTGCCTAAAGAGACTACAGCATGCATGTAACTACGAATGCTCTACAGTATCTTGCTACACTAGATACCACGGTAGCATCTATGGTCATGAACTTGTAAATAGTGCTTCTCAGTCAGCAACTCAGACCGCTATGCAGCTACCATAAGAGAATGATAATTCTTTTGGTATTTGTTTAGCGACTATAAAATCATTTTGCGCTTTGTCCTCTCAATTGATTTAAAATTTAGGGGAAAACCCGATACCACAATTTTTTTCTTTTTTTTACTTCTTTTGACTAAAAAATATTCTTCTTTGGAGCATACTTTCGCACTTCTTCAATCTATAGGAACAAATATGAAGTGGTCCATAAAGAGGCACAATGTCCCTATGCCAGTCACATTTGAACTTAATAGAAGGTTCTAAGTGAAAATGTAGCAAGGAGCATGAACAGGATCAATTCAATTCCATCACCCAGCCAACGAGATAAATTTGTTACTGACACTGGCAAGTTTATCAAACACTGATCCCTAAGGAAAGAGCATGGGCAACAATAAGTTTCCAGACATCCAAAACTGCAAATGGACAAGGCAAGAAGCTCAAAGAAAAAACCTTCAGAACTATACAATTGGCATAGCAATGAATTGATCCTTAGCTCGATGGCATGACAGTGTAAAAATGTTCTTACCACCAACTAACAAGAGAGGAACTACAATATGGGGAATGCTGCAAAGCTTCTCATTCTCCATCTCCAGGCGTAAGATATGGTCCTAGACTATGAAGCACGGACACGTTGCCCGTGCTTCCGTGTCGTGTCCGACACGTGTCGGAGCGTGTCAGACACGTCGACACGCTCGGACACGCTTGGACACGCGGTCAACGCGTGTCGGATTTTCCGACACGCGGTCAACTTTTCTCGACACGCGTCGACACGCGTGTCCGGAAGACTCCGGGTGGAGAAGAAGGAGGGGGAAGGAGCAGAGGCCGCGAGCGACGGCGAGAGACGGCCAGAGAGAGGAAGAGAAGAGGAAGGGATCGGGGCCCGAGGGGGCGCCGAGCGGCGGCAGCGGCGGCGGCGAGAGACGGCCAGAGAGAGGAAGAGAAGAGGAAGGGATCGGGGCCCGAGGGGGAGCCAAGCGGCGGCAGCGGCGGCGACGGCATCTCCTCCTCCTCGGCGTCGCGTCCGCTCCATCGTCGGAAGCTGAGAAATGATACGAGGTGCGAAAGAGGGGAGCGAGGTGTGCTATCTGCGTGTTTGTCTTGGTCCAGTGTTTTTTGTGCGAGCAGTAGAAAGAGGAGGAAAAAGAGGTTCGCTAGGGTTTGTGATAAAGGAATAAAAAATAATAAAAAGAGGGGGACGATGGCGTGTTTTTGAGTTTTGGGGGAGGGGAAGTGAGGCTGACAGCCTATCTGTCAGTGATTTTGGGGGGGGGGGGGATTTTGGGGGGGAAAGTAAAATAAGTTTGGGGTGGAGGGAAATGGACAAAGGAAAGGAAGAGTGGATTTGAGAATTTTTTTTTATAGAAAAATTAAATAAATGAAATTGAAAAATAATTTTGAAAAGTAAAAGTATTGAATTTTGAATAATGATAAATTTTGATCATTCTAAAAAATCATGAATTTATTTAAATAAATTGATTCTAATGTGCCTTAGTTATGAATATATCTTTCAAATTTCAAATGAATTGATTTATTAATATTATTAGTGTAAATTTATTATAAGCTTTATTTATTTATAAATTTGAATTAAATTAATTAAAATTAAAAATATTCATTTAATATTCAACGTGTCGCAACGTGTCGGAATTCTCTATTTTTTAGAAATGACGTGTCGACGTATCGTGTCGTGTCGGACACTCGTGTCGTGTCGCGTGTCCGTGCTACATAGGTCCTAGATGTGCAGTTTCACTGGATTAGTGTTTCAAAAGTGAGAACAATACAACCAAGCAAAAATATCCTAACAAAATAGAAGTAAAAAGGGCACTGCTAACCCATTAGGGCCATCAAAGGCACATTTCTTAACCTACATACAAGGCTCCAACTGTCAAGGTATGTTGGAACTTTTTGCAGTTATGGCAAGGCAGAAAATAAAACACCCTTTGAAATTGCAAGGACGTAATGACATTTGTATGCATTATGCACATAGGAGGAAAAACTAAGCTGCTGCTAATCGTGCTGATGAGAAGAGCAGATAAATAATAAATTGGAACAATAAAAAAACAAACATTTTAAAACCAGACAAGTGGTTCAATCAGTCAAACTGGTAGAACCGTGCTCTTCCAGTTCGACCGACTGAACCGATTGCATGTGATGTCATCTGATAGAATGCTCTGCGTATATTTGATTACACACTTTCAAAACAAAAGAAGCCCAGTGAGTCGGCACACACCATAGCATCTTAATAGATTACACACACTTGATGTCATCTTATAGCATCCTGTTCAATTTTAGATTAGGCCAATATGGTCAATAAATAAATTATCCACCACGAATTGTAGCAAGAAAACACCGGAGCAAATGATTGGCATGCTTGTTAGTTACAAGAGGTTGGAGTGCCAAACCCCAACCCAATTCCAGCACTACTCCTTTTAGTTTTTTTACGGCCCAGATCTGGTCCAGACTAGTTGACAGGTTTGCTGGGTATCAGTTGATAGGTACACCTGGTTATCGGTTGAAGAGGATCAATACCACCGGTTCTTGATCAATACTATTTCTGTTGGGAAACCAGACCGGACAGGTCTAGTTCCCCGTCCAACCAGAGCCACTTCTTAAAACTCCAACATGAACAGGAGTCAACAGAAAAGCACAATATGCTACTTTTTTCCTTTTGTCATCAATGTCTTAAATAGTGAATTGTCATGATCAGAATAGAACTCTGGATATCACAAGTAAGAAAACAATATGCAAGCTCCAGAACCAAGCTCTGGATCCAAGAGTTACCTTCAATTGGTACAAATCCCGGTTATTTGAATACGTGGTTTTGCAATATGCACAAATGGAAGGTCACTAGCCTGCAGGATCATCATCCCGGCATCTACCAAGTTTTCATGAGTATCATTCATCTTATTTAGCAACATGATAATTTGATGTTCCTGCTTCCAACAGAATATATTAGCCACATTTGCAAATTTTGGCTACAAAATATGATATACAAAGCTTTTACCTCAAATAGAGCCTAATCCACACAACAGTGACCAAGAGAGATGCACAACAAGATCCTTCCAAAGATCTTCCCTTCTTCACATTGCTTGAAACATTCTTAAGTCCACTCACTACCGCTATATGATTTGTTACATCTAAAAAAGACTCCTCAGGTATTTGGAAGGAAATATAATCTGAAGCAAATTCAAAATCATCCTGCAATAACATACAGAGTAATGATTAGCATGAAAAAGCAGTTGGACTCTGCACATGTGGATCTCTGGATAATTTTTGTAGTTTCAAATTAAAGGTATATACCCTATACAAGGACCATCAATTGCGAACATATCTGGTGGATGCTGAAACTGACGTAAGAGGGAATTGTTAGCAATAAATTCTCACAAAGTATCTATTTCAAAATAGAAGAGAAAGGCATCTGGGCAGCTTCCTTGAAAATGTGATTATCAAATTAGTTTCTAATCAGGAAACATGGAATACAGTATTTCCACACACAAGGATCATAACCTAGGATCCTAAACACAGAGCCCAATCCCATAAGATCACCCAACTAAAGCTTCCATATACACTGTCAAGTAATCAAACCTGAGATCAAATATGAAAAACTAGATTATTAGATAGAGGGTAAGTGAAAAGCCATTGTTGAGGACAACCTCCAGAAGACAACCCCTAACCCCCAAAGGTTTCCTTTTCTTTCTCTCCTTCTCTCATTATAGTCTAAAGGTTCCGGCCACTCAGACAAGGAAATGAAAAATATAGGACAACTTTATGCTAATAAGCATTTGGATAGAAATATCCACAGACAAACCCATTAACAGAAGTCCTGAATTAGCCAAACGAAAAATGAATATTTGAGCTCAAATAATTGATGAGTCAAGTAAAACCAAAAGCACAAACTTTTAATTAAAGGATTGCAATGTTTACATAAACAAATTTCGAGCCTAGGTAATATACTCAAACTCTTGTTGATCCACAATTTCACATTTGGTGCATATATCAGCAACGAGGACCAGACTCAAAAGGGAGAAAAGCAATCACTTCAAACAACAAATAACGGCAATGATTTATCCCGTAGTTCATACTTTGTCCCACTGAGGTAGCATGTGTGAGAACAATTATAAATGGAAAAAGTAGATATAGGATTAATGTGAAGAATTTACAATGAAAGAGCAATAAACAATACATTCAAGCAAGAACTCCTATTCACGAACAAGATTCCATTACATTTTAGCTTTTTAATTCTTTTGATAATACCTGCGTTCCATCTATTGAAATTCTTTCACAAGTGTCCTTCGCAAATATTCTGTGTCCCCCAAATCCTCCAAACTGCAGTAATTCTCCGACTCCCTGCATTGTTTGTCTGAGATAAAAATGAGGGCAAGACATCTCACTGATCTGACAAGATATATCAAGGCAGAAAAGCGCAAGGAAATGCATTTGATATTTCGGAATATGAGACCTTCCAATCCAATGCGAAACGATGATCAACCGGTCAATTTCGACCCTTGTTACCATGTGGTTACTTAAAGTAGTGGTGGACCAACAATAACCACAGTTGCAGCCCAGCAAACCACCCTAGCTTAAGTCAACCTCATCTAGTGGAAGTGCACTCAAGTATTTCCTGTTCCAGTTATGGAACAGAATTGGGAGAACCTATAGGTATTATTGCGGGAATGATCCTAGCTTTCATGCTTTGGTGGGTGTCCGTTAATTAAAAAATGAATATAGGTAAAGATGATAGCAAGATGACCTGAAATGAAGAACTAGCCCCCAAACCAGGAGTCATTTACAATTTCATATTCACAACTTTGCCAACTAATTTGGTCACATTGCCTCAAAGCATGAGTCAGCCGCTAAAGCACATGAAAATAATACTAGGCCTGACAGCATATAATTCTGATATTTAAAGCATGACCAAAAGTAGAGAAAATCACTCACGGATCAATGGTAGTTTCTTCATCAGCCTCAGAAAGATCCAGGAGATGCATAGCGGCACCTTGATCATATAGAAACTTCAAGAACACTACAAAAAGTTCACCATCAACCTCAAAAGAGTAAATAGGAATTCACCATGAGGAAGGACCCTGCTTGACAAAAGTTAGACAAACCTATTGTATGTTAAAAGTTGATCACTTGGCTCTGACATCGATTGTTTTATACATTTCAAAAGCTAGCTGAAGAAATTTGCAAACTGAAAGAAAGACGAAAGCAAAAGCTTCAGCAACATGCACATTATTAACCAATGCAATATGCTTTCGATCCCTAAGGCAAATACTACAAGCATGCCACAGGCTCAAGAACTCCATAGGATCCTACCAATATTTTGACCTTGCTCTAGTGGTCACACTATGATTTTTTTATTTTGAAACAAGTAAAATTGCATTTCTTCAGGGTAGCATGCGAGAATTGAGAAGGTACAAACCCCAAGTTGTGTGAGGCATGGGAAGCAAAGATACAGAAAAGTTGTCAATTTCTCTTTTTTGCTGCTTCAACACCTTGGGGAACGATAACTTCTTTACAACATTTAAATATCAAACCACATCTCTAGAGTCCTATTACCTATTTAACTCCCCAACTATCAAATGTTTACACTTCAATGTAAGGTGAAGTCCCGGCTTACAAGAGGGGCGGAGTTCTATAACATTTAAATAGTAAACCACATCTTTATTTCTTAGCTTAACCTTTTTATTGCTTGGCAATTTTTCCACAAAATTCTACACCATCGTGAACGCACATTTTGATTAGACAAAAGGAGAAAGGAGCCCAAAAGCATTGATCGGCAGTACTATGGAGTTAAAGAGAGTTCATAAGCCTTGGTAAGAAAGAAATAGGCAGGCTTTTAAAATTGAGGAAAGTTCTGTAGGTGCTGTAAAAGATATTTGGCTTTCTACCTTATTTTTTTTCACATTGTGGTGGCAGTGCTTTGGACACCAAGTCTTTTCTTTTTTTTTAAAGGTAAATATGAGCTTTTAGGTGGAAATTTGTAAATAGGAGGCATCCCCTTGGTGCTTTTGGTGCTCTTTAATAGACTTATCCAAAAAAAGGAAACAGGAGTCTATAACCTTAAAGAATGTAACTGGAAACGTCATTTCTCACTATACTAGTAATCACGAAGAATATGTAGCATGTACATGAGAGTCACTGTACCCACGAGAAGCACATAATCTGATCTAATTAACAACAGCCCTATAACGTGCGTGTACATGTGTGCACACCTGTGCAAGCACATGATCGCATGCATGTGCACACCCAAGCACATGTTCACAACACACAAAAATGCCCACATAAATGGAGAGAGATCTGGCAAGGGAATAAACTGGCAATATATTTTCTATAGATAATAAAGGATTTTGTTGAAAGAAAAAGTTCCAGTACATCAGTATATATGAGAACAAAACAAAAAAAAAAAACAAACAAAAGTGAAGCATTAGAAGAGTATACAGAAACAGCACATGATGCTCAAAGCTGGTCAAAAGGTACAACGCAGAAGCAACCAAAGATTCCAGACCCTACATTTTGTTGCTTTCTTTCCTAAGGCACCCCATGAGACAAAGGTGCAGTGCTTCAGAACTTCTTAGAAATTGATCCTCCTAATTAGGTATTCCAACAATCAAAAAAGTGGATGGCATGTTTTGCAAGAACCAAACCACCTTAGACAAGCTGAAGATTTGATGTAAAAGCTTGCAAGCGAAGTCAGAAAGAAGAATACACCTGTCCAAAACAAAAGAAGCCCCGGTCACTCGGCAAAGTTGCTTGAGCACAAAAGACAGGATTCCCGTTCTCAATAGAATTGTTCAAATTTTTAATAGACTAAGCCAATACGGTCAATAAATAAGCAATCCACCACAAAATGAAGCAAGAAGACACCGGAGCAGATGGTTGGCATGCCTTTTAGTTACAAGAGGTTAGAGTTCCAAATCCCAACCCAACTTCAATACTCTTCCTTAAAGTTTTTGAAAGACCTAGAACTGGTCTAGACTAGTTGACAGGCTTGCTGGGTTACCAATTGATAGGTACACATGGTTACTAGTTCAACAGGGTCAATACCACCAGTTGTTGACCACTACTGTTTCTACTATGAAACCAGACTCGAAAGAAAAGCACAATGCCCAAGTTTTTTTCTTTTTTCCATCAATGTCTTAAATAGGGAATTGACAAGTCTAGGAACAAATAGAACTCAAGAGCATCCTATACTTCTCACAAGTAAGGAATCATTATGCAAGCTCTGGATCCACAAGTTACCTTCAATTGGTCCAACTCTCAGTTAATTGCACAAGAGGTTCCTGAAATATGCATAAATGGAAGGTCACTGGTCTGCAAGATCATCATCTAGGCATCTCCCAAGTTTTCACAAGCATCATCCATCTTATTTAGCAACACAACAATTTGAAGTTGCTGTTTCCAACATAATTTATTAGCCACATCTGCAAATAAGGGATTTAACGTATGAAATACCTAGCTTTCACCTTTTATAGAGCCAAATCCACACAATAGTAACCAGAAGGGATGTACAACAAGATCGATTCCAAAGGCCTTCCCTACTTCACATTGCTTGAATCATTTATAAATCACCTCACCACTACTATACCGTTTGTAACATCTAAAAAAGACTATTTGGAAGGATATATAATCTGTAAAACCAATTTCACAAGTTCGATTAGATGAAGCAAAGTAACAGGCATCCTGCAGAGTCATATAGAGAAATGATTAGCAAGAAAAAGCAGTTGTACTCTGCACATGTAGATCTTCGGAGAAAATCGTAGTTTCAGACTAAAGGTATATACCTCATATGGGAATGTATCTGGTGGATGCTAAAACAGATGTAGGAGGGAACTGTGGCAATATTATTTCCTACTAATCTGGAAAAATGAGATACTGTTTTTCCAAACACAATTATCATAAGCTAGACAGAAAGCCCAACCCGACAAAATCACCTAAGTTCCAATTACACGGTCAAGTAATCAACTTGGGATCAAATACGAAACATAGAATATTAGGAAGAGGGTAAGTGAAAAACCATTGTTGACTACAAAATCCAAAAGACAACACCCCACCCCCAAAGAATTCCTTTTCTTTTTCTCCTTCTCGACAGTCTCAAAGTTCAAGCTACTCAGCCAAGGAAATGAAAATTATTTGTACAATTTCATGGTAATAGGAAAATGGATAGAAAGATCTTCGAACAAACTCAAATAACTGATGAGTTGGGTAACACAAAAGCACAAGCTCTTAAGTGAAAGATTGCGATGTTCACATAAACCAATTTTGAACCCAGGTAATCATATTCAATCTCCTGTTATGCATACAAAGAGATCAAGAATTTCACATTTGGTACACATATTAGCATGAGGACCAGACTTGAAAGGGGGAAAAAAGCAATTATTTCAAACAACAGATAACAACAATGTTTTGTCCCATAATTCATATTTCTCCCATAGAGGTGGCATCTGTAAGAACACCTATGCATTGAAAACTAGATATAGCATTAATAAGAAGAATCTACAATGAAAGAACAATTAATGACACATTCAGGTAACAACTTCTATGCACCAACAAGATTATATTGCATTTGGCATTTCTAATTCTTTTGCCAATACCTATGTTCCATCTATTGAAATTCCTCAAAAGTGTCCTTTGCAGATATTCACTGTCCCTAAATCCTCCAAGTTGCAGTAATTCTCTGGCATAATAATGCATGTAAGACATCTTGCTGACTTGACCTGGCAGAATACATCAAAGGCAAAAAAGAGCAAGAAATTACAATTGATCTTTCAAAAAGTGAGAACCTTCCAATCCAATGAGAAACAACAATCAACCCGTCAATTTAACACTCGTTACCATGTGGATAATTAAAATAGCGCTGGACCAACAAAAGCCACAGTTGACGACCAGCAAATCACCCAAACTTGATTCAACCTTATCCAGTTGAAGTGCTCTACGTATTTATGGAGACTGTAGCAAGATGACATGAAATGAAGAACTAACCCAAAAACCAGGAGTCATTTACAGTTGCATATCATCAGTTTAGCAAGTAATTTGGTCATGTTGGATTAAAGAATGATTCAACTGCTAGAGCACATGAAAACAATACTAGGCTTGACAGCATATTATTCCGACCTTTAACGCATGACCTTCCATTACACCATGGTATTAGAATTCTCTAGCACACAAATGGATAGCACAACCCAGTGAAGGCCTACCAAAATAGCAGCTGGAGTACATGAAGGCAAAACTAAGCTGACCATACTCCGCAGTATCCAAGGAATATTAAGCTAACCAACTTTCTCACTTCAAAGCAATTACAAGAAGAGATTCTCCACAGCCTCTGCCAATTGAAGCGATGAAGCACCAACTTTGAGTCCTCTGTGACCATCACCAGCCAACACTTCTCCGGATTTCCCTCCGTCATCTTCACTTGCCAGTCAGAAATCGAGCAAACTTCACAAAGCCAAGTCGGAACAATTGAGTCAACCAGCCATTAGGTCGCAAAAGAATGCTAGGAGCTGAACCTAAGAAGCTAGAGGTTTTTCAAACTAGAGCTGAAATGGACGCATGACCCACAGTGGTCCTTTGCTGGTCTCCATAGCTAAAGCTCCATGAGTAGCCGAAAACGCAGCACCAGTGCTAGAACAAATCGCAAGGATGCCAGCTGAAAGAGGGCCTGTGAAGGATAGAGCTTATAAAAACCAGAAGAATCATGGGATGACCACATGCAAACAACCTTTTACCATTCCAAGGATGCATTGTCAGTGTTTGGAGAAGCTCAAGAAACATTGAGTTCCTGATCCTTCTATGATTCATTCGTTTTAGAAGTGCCTTGTGAAAGCTCTCTTGGATATTTCAGCATTTACATCAAGCAATGGAATAATAACTGAATCCTACCAGTGAGTAAGATGAAATCAATCCAGCAACTAACATCAACAAACTACTAATAATGCTCCAAAGTTTATGGGAACCCACTTAGTCAAACTCGATATTCTTTTTGAACTCTTTGGTACCAACTAATGGGGCTTCTAACATCATCAACCATAGAAGCTTTGATCAAATTAGTATAGTGTATTTAACTCAAGATGGTTGCTTTGTGGGACATAGTATGATTCTTTTTCCTTATCATTATGTGCTATTCATGCATTAGAATTAATGCAAGACAGTTTTCAAATGGAATATAGGATACTGAAAATTTTCCTCAAGAAACTTATGGAAATGATTCCTGTGTTTTTCTTTTCAGCAAGTAAATGAACTAACAAAAGCTTATGCACAATATAAGTAATTATTTCACAGTACACCTGATTATGTCAAAAGACATTCTAGTTAATGTCTTGCCTGGCTCAATAGTTTAGGTATACGACAGATGGCTTTACCAACTCTACAAACATCAAGATGCATTCTCTGGAAGCCTTGGAGTAGGTATACCCTGGACTCAAACCAAATGAACATGGATCCATAGTTAGAAAAATTCGAATTGCAATTTTCTCAATCGATCCAAATAATTCATGATGCTTTTGCTTCTGCCCTGTTTGCTAGTTCATCACAGCCACACCACTAGGAGAAGAGCTTGTGCTTGCATTTGGCATTTCTAGATTGAGACGATTATCTAAATTTACAAATGTAGACAGTTCTGTGAGACAAAATGCATGAAACTCAATGATTGGACAAATTTTATCACAAGTCAGTAGCATATGCAGAGTAAGGGATGCCCTATCAACATATTCCTTTTGCATGGAAATTCACTCTTAAGTGTACCTTAGAAATATGCAGTCATGAAATGCATGATGAGCGTAGAGCAAACTAAAACCTCACATTAGAAGGATCACCATATAGGGTCCTTCATCGAGCATTTTCTTCAACCTATACAATGACCTTTGGCATGCTATCGAAAACCTGTACACGTCAGTTTTTCAGTACTTCCAGCATTCCAAAATCAATCAAATGTCAAGAATCTCTATTTTTCTGCATAGGATGAAGGATCTTACTTGAAAACTAATGTCAAATGATGCGCTTTGAAAGCCTTTTCATCTATTTCCGCTACTGGCATAACAAGCAGAACCATTTTGTCAAAGCACATATTAACTTCCATGAACATCTCCCTTGGATTCCTTGAATTCAAGTACGAAAACAACGGCGACACTATCAACCAGGAAATAAAAATGACAAGATCATAAATCTAGAAAGATATTGCAAGCAGGAAATACAAGTGAAAATTGGGCAGTAGATTTCAAAAGAGCATAGGTTGATTACCTGCTTTATATACCTTCAATAGAAAATGTGGATCCTTCCGGTCTATTCCTCATCCGAGTCATCCGTACGGTATGGACATGGTTCGTAACATCTGCCATATGTAATCTGATAATATCGATAAATCTGCGTTCCAGATAATTCCGGAATCGTTTTGAGCGACTTGCATCCAATGATATTCAGTTTTTCCAAAAACTCCAACCTATCGAGGCCCCGAATTTCAACCAAGTTTTTGCAGTCTCTAGCTTCTAATCTCTTCAGACTCCCGGACTTTGGAAGGAGTAGCCTTTCAATTGAAGTGCACCAAGAGATTTCTAGTATTTCCAAGGACTCCAACCTATCGAGGCCATGAATTTCAGCTAATTTCTTGCACCAACCAACATTTACTCTCTTCATACTTCCGGATTTTGGAAGGTCTAGCCTTCCAATCGAAGAGCACCTAGAGATATCTAGACTTTCCAAATACTCCAAACTATCGAGCCCTTGAATTTCGGCTAAGTTTTTGCAATCCTGAGCCACTAATTTCTTCAGCATCTCGAATTTTGGAAGGTCCAACTGTTTGATTGAATTCCGGGATGTGATAGTCAAGCTTTCCAAATACATCAATTTGTCAAGACCTCGAACTTCAAGTAGCTTCGGACTATTGTAGACATCTAATGTCCTTAGATGGACAAACTGTGAAACGTCCAGTATTTTGAGAGATCCACAGAGAGAGACGTCCAAGACTTCCAACTTGAAGGGCGTGTTTAGGGATTGTGGTGATTCCGATTCTTCAACGTCCGTCAGTTGGGAGCATTTTGAACTCTTTAATTGCGTTGATGGAAGCTCCTGGATGCACTCGACAAACTTGCAACCCCATAACTTTAGTTCCTTAAGATGCGCTAGGTGGGAAAGCGAAGGCAATTTGCGACTTTGACAAGTGACTCTCAAATCTGTTAAGCCGGAAGGAAGCTCCGGCAGCGATTGGAGCTTGTTGCAGCATCTGAAATCAAGGCGTCGTAGGGAAGAAAGATTAGCCATGCTTTCTACTAGTATCCCTTTCAGATTTCTGCAATAGGGAGCACGTAACTCTCGGAGCTTTCTCAGACTCCCAATACCATTGGGTAATTCTTCTATACCACTGTGAGCAATATCTAGAATCTCTAGATTCTCCAAAGACCCTATGCTATTTGGTAATGCAGAAAGGGATGGAGTATAGGATAGATCGAGTTGTGGCAGTGATTTTAATTTACCTATTTCTGCTGGAAGCTCCCCAAGGCAGAAACGAGGAACGGGGCGTTCGGCGCCTGCGTCGGCGCCTACCGCGAGATGAAGCGCGTAGGACGAGCACAGCTCCAAGCGATGGAGGCCCTCCGTGTCTTCAATGGAAGTGTCGATTCGCTTCAGTGCAGTACACCCATCAAGGATGAGAACCTCTAACTTCTCAAAAGCTGAGAGGAAGTCAGTATTTTCCAAGGGACAATACGAAAGGTCTAGATATTTAAGCTTCTTTGCCATCTACGGAAGAAAAAAAAACAATAATGAATGTCGATGGGTGAGTGTAGTCATTATGGTTCAAAAGAAAGCATAAAAGAGAGGAAAAAAAAAAGAGTTTAATTTTTACCTTGAAAAAACTCCATCCTCCCCATTTCTCATTTATATCGCTTCCTCGCAATTCGAGTACAGCTAATTCCTTTACGCAAAAATTGTCTACTTCAAAATTAGCGGGACAATATGGCCATCGAAGCCATCTTAACTCCTCCATTGAATCCTTAAAATCTCCACTTAAATGTTCCCCATTTAGGTGAAGGAATCTTAGACTCGTCAAATTCTTGAATTGTTTTTCTGTGTAAATTCTGCCAATGCGATTACTAAGATTAATCCCCTCAATCTTGCCCGTTCCCTATAAGCAAGAATCAAGAGTCATTAGTACTATATCCAACTAAAGTAACCAAATATCATTTGTTCATTTTGTGATTGATGTGCATTAATGCATTTAAGAGACTAGCAATATGTAGATATGATTTTTCTTTTTATGCCCAATAAACAGTATTTATAAAGGCTAACAAAGTGAAGGATGTCAACTTCCATTTCGAAATTTGGCCATACGTAATCAGATCTTAAAAGGAATTATGATGTAATGGCTTGTATAGAGTAAAAACTTTACAACTTGTAATCTTCTTCTTTCCGGTACTGTAGCTTCATTATCATAATAGTTAAGACATGCGTGCATTTAATCAAATTGCAAAGTGCAAAATCAAAATTTGGCTTGTCAATTTTAATAGATTTATACTTTTTCTCTTGAACTTTCACAAATGCAATTACAATCGCATACTAAATTATACAAAATAGAATTTAAGTAATTATCTCCTGGACTTTTTATGAAGAAAAAGTAAAACATCTCTTTTTAATAGTCATTGCGTGAAATACGCTTGATGATATACATATACATGTATACATATGCATATATATTGTATTTAAGGAATTTCTGTTCCTATCTTATTTGGTAAGTTTTAAATCAGTCCTTGTCCTATGAATATTGGTAAATGGAATTCCTAACGTAAAATTACATAAAATTAGTGTCCCTTTCATTCTCCACTATGGAATAATGATTAAAATTTCATGAGAAATGCGGGCATCATTAGTCCTATTATCTTAATTTTAACATCTAGAGGATATAATTCTATGATTTATATATCCTAAGTAGTTATGATTTATATATCATAACATCAGAATTGCACAATGCACCACCGGATAAAAGGGGAAAAAAAACAGATGTTCCGACGACAAATTCACCGTCGCCACAGCCCAAAACGCATTTTACACACCTAGAAAAATGTATCTTCGTTGGAGAACAAGCGAAATTGGCATGGATGAAAGGATAAATAAAAGCGAGAAAAACCTCGGAAGCGGCGAGTCGGCAAGCAAAACTTACCCCACCACAGATTAGGTGTTATTACGAAGACTTCTAGGAAAAAAGAAAAAAAAAGGGTTAAAAAGTTAGAAATAAAACTCCTTTTTATTTCGACGCATTCATGACGCTTCAAAATGGAAATAACCATTCCGACTACTCCAAAAGTCAGAACGGAAGGGCGACAATGAATACGCCATGAGATCCCGGCCAAACTGCTTTTGATGAAAAAATTAATTTCTTGCCATCGACTCTAATAATTAAAATAACCATCAAAAAGACGCGTTTGGTGTAACTTTTACTCTTCATCTTTTGTTTTTTTCTCAAGAGCATGCACTTTGGCTTCTTCTTTTTTTCAGTGGTATATCCCTGAAACTTGTTGACACGCCCAGTCGTATTCGTACATCATGAGTTTTTTCATAGTTTTCTGGAATTTGAGCAATGTTTTGTCTTTTGACGGAAGAGCGAGATATTTATTTTTGGTTTTTTTATTAGTCGCGGCGAGCAATCTATCTCGCCCTCTGCTTTAGCCTGTCTATTACTTGCCAATATCTTGGGAGTACTTGTTAAGTAACCAGGCTGAAAAAATAAATTATAAGAAGTGGTTTTTATTAAAAGTATTAATTTTACATAATATGAGAACGTGAAAATCGCGTGTTAAGTAACCTGGCTGAAAAAAAAAAAAAAAAAAAAAACCTCTATATTAAGTGGTTTTTATTAAAAGTATTGACTTAACATAATATGAGAACGTAAAAATTGCAGTAGTCATCTTAAAAGAAAAACCAAGATTCCGTGAAGAGGGCCATTTATCAAATGAAAAAGTCATATGTAGAATTCAAGATTTCACTGATTAATATATCAAACAAGAGATTGAATATGTATATATATTGCAACGGACACTTAATTTTATATGATAGGGAATATTAATATATGAGAGATAACCCACAAAAGGAAATACTTTCTAAAAGAGAGCAACCTCCCTACTTTCTAATCACGTCAATGAAACATTCGAGGGCAATGGTAGTGAAGCTTCTTATTCCACTAGAGCAAGCACTACGTAGTCGACCAACATTACTCTTAACCGTAGAACATGGACTAAATGAGAAAAAGAAACCAAACGGTTACCTTATTATGCTTTAGCACTCTCTGGACTTCCTCATAGTCCCATAACCTGCTGCGGTTTTGAGGCTCCTGTTGGTTTTCCACGCGAACTATTTCCCTACCAAGATCTCTCAATTGGTCATGCATTCTGAGCACATGATCATCTTCAACTTTTATCAATGACATTAATATCAATACTTCAATTCCCTCCTCTGGGGAAAAGCCACAAGCGTCCCACATGTAGGATACAATATTCTTGCTAGTGCCGATGAAAAAACAAGCAATATCCAAGAAGATTTGTTTTTGGTTATGGTCTAATGCTTCAATACTTATCCTTAACTTATCTTGCACTTTCTTATGAGGCACTTTTCTTAACTTTTCTATTGTACCTCCCCAGAATGCTGGGTTTTTCCTGCCCAATAATGAACCTAAAACCTCAAGGGACAAGGGAAGCCCTTTGGTGATGGATACGACTTCATGAGTGAGGTCCTCAAATACCTTTGGAGGAGAGTCCTTTCGAAATGCATGTCTGCTAAATAGAATCAAAGATTGATTGTTATCCAATACCTCATGTTCATAATTGTGGTCCACCCTAGCTTCTTCAAGAACCCCCTTGTTTCTGGTGGTGATAATGATCGTACTTCCCAAAGAAAACCAATCATGGTTACCAGCCAAACATCTCACTTGATCGACATCATCCACATCATCAAGAAGAAGAAGGACCTTTTTATCTTTAAACCTGGAGGAGATGAAATTAATCCCTCCATCCTTATCATGAACTGCATTTTCTTGTTTCGATAAATCAGAGATTAACTGATTTTGTAAGTGATGTATACCACGCTTCCATGATTCCCTTATATCAGCAATGAAGCTACGATGCTCAAATTGATTGGATAGCTTATTATAAATGGTTTTAGCAAGAGTAGTTTTACCAATGCCTCCCATTCCATGGATGCCAACAAATAGGCGGGCATTAGACTTATCATCCAGAAGTTCCATAACGTTCTTCACATGACTATCAATTCCAACCAAATTCTCAGAAATAATCAACTCAAACTTTTTCTTCAGTTCACTCAACACTTTTGAACAACCGATTTCACCAACTCTGCTTCAGGCCTAAACCTGTCCAATGTGACAAGAGTTCAAATATGTGGCAACAATAAATTTATATTGTTTATCTATTGAGAATGTACACCTCCATATATTATCTTATATGCTAAGAATAAAGTTTGAGAAATGCTTGTGGTCGTTTCACATGGCATGCCCCCTTCTACTATTACTCCGACATAATTTATTAAATTAGAAGAAACTTGAGGGTAGCACTTACGAACCTTGAATACTGTATATGTTATGAATTTGAAACAAATTTTAGACTTGTTGTTTGTTAAAGATATTAGGGATGACGTGGACGTAACTTTGAAAACTTTCTAGAGCCTTTGAATAATCAAAAATCCAATAAGCCAACCTAGTATGAGAGTCAGCAATCAATCAATAAACAAGTCATAACTTTTGATGTGAGACGATTTCAACTGCAGTAATACCAATCCAAAAAGCAGTTCAGATTGTGATATTGTGAACAACTTGAATGCAATCAAGGGGATTTTTCCTTGTTTGCACAATTCTACACGATTGCAAGTTTCCACTTGTGTTATCATTATAGATTGGTGTTCTTATCATTTTTCATTGCTCTAGGGATGATAAGTTCTTGTACTTTGTTTTCCTTTTGAGTAACTATGTTCTTTGATTTTAATTCATCTAGGTAGAAGAATAATTTTTTTCCCAAAAAAAGAACATTGATTCAATATATTTAGGTGTATGAGATAGAAATTACTTGCTGAAGATAGGAAATGCATTGAAAATTATTCAAACAAATATATAATATAAATAATCCCTTTTTCCTTCTTCTTTTTTTTTATATTTTCCATCATCATATATAACTAATGAAACATTTTATTTTGTAAAATAATTTTAATAGCAACTAGTCAACAGTATTAATGATTTAATAAATGTAACTTGGGAAGATAAAGAATTATGCCATTGACAATCACTATGCACGGTATATGATGTTACGAGCTGTAAATAAAAATCACCAATAAGTTGTGCTATTAATCTCAAATAAATATGTAATTAGGAAAGTTTGTGATGATGACTAGTGTGACGTACACTATGAACATGAAAAAAAAAATGGCACAATGTTACAAAATCTTTGGATATAAGAGTAAAAACTCAATAAAAAAATCTTCTCATTCAAGTGAATGGGATCATACCAATAAAATCTATAAGTAGATTTTTCAATATCATTAAAGCAAAACACTAAAAAAAAAAAAAAAGAGAGAATAATTTATCGAACTCATGCTTCGCAGGATCTTACTGCCAACATGATCTTTCTGTTTTTATATATAGAACGAAAATGAGGCGGGTGAGAATCATAACAACCAGTAAACACCCGCACATATTAAAAGAAAGTAGAGAATGCCTTGATGAGAAATTTTACCCGTCAGCTTCGTATCCTTTCAAGTTGCTGACTTCAATGAGTGCTTGCTTCCATTTCTCCAAAATCGCTGGGTCGAAAGAAGACCTCCCAAGTGAATGCTTCTCACGCTCTTTAAATGCCTCTCCAAACCCCCCGGTTTGATATCGCACTTCATCTGGTTTCACTTTGTAGAATATAGGCAACACTATTTGTCCGTTATTATTCTTGCACTCCATTATTTGAACCAGTTCATCCAGGCACCAACTGCTTCTACCATAATTCACAGAGAAAATGGGGATCGAGATTTTACTGTTCCTAATGGCTGCCAAAAGCTCTGGTTTGATGTTCTCGCCTTGGCGGAGCTCGTCATCATCTCTGAAAGCATCAATTCCAGCATTGCGGAGTCCATGGTAGAGGTGATCGGTGAAGCCATGTCGAGTATCTGGGCCTCTGAAACTCAAGAACACCTCGTAGCAGTTTCCAGTCGACACTGTCAAAGAACTAGATGCATTGTTGTTAGTTTCTGTCGGAGACGAACTAGATCCAATGGAATTAGTTTCTGTCGGAGACGAACTAGATCCAACGGAATTAGTTTCTGTCGGCACAATCATTGAATCATATGTGCCAGTATCAACATCATCTGCATTTCCACAGACACTAGCTTTCTTCTTGTTGAGAAAATATAACGTAAGCCCGAGGAGAAGGATTGGTGTCACGAGCTCGGCGAAAGAATACCCATAAATGAGGCGTTCCATTTCGTCTTCGCTCTGATCTGCGCTTGATTTTTGCTTTCAAGCCCGACGAAGAAAAAACAAGAGTGCCTCTCAGAAAACAGGAAATGTCTCCTTGTTGCCTATTCTATTGTGGTCTGCTAAAATTTAAATACACGCAAAGCGGAGGATTTGTTGGGAAGGTGAAAGGTGCAGAGAGACTTATGACGAGACTGGGACATGAACTCGCGGTAGAAGATGGAAAGCTGGGGAGAGAGAGAGAGAGAGAGAGTCGTCCGATTCAATACTCTAGACAAGGAACAGATAAAAACATCATAGCGTCGCGACAGGGAAGAGCGCACGCTTATTCCACTGCTTTGTCCACCGCTCGTGCCTGTCCTTTTCTTTTGTTAATTTATTTTCCATCAGAAAAAAGTATTTTTTAATATATTTAAGGTCTTCATCCCACTTAAAATAAAAAATTAGTCGTCTTGCTTTGAGCCTTTTAAATATTGTACCGTTAAATTGGTAGACTTCATTTTAATACTAAAATGTTAATTATCAAATAGCTACATATATATATATATATTAATTTGTACCCGAGCACAACGAGAAGAATGTCTTTTTTGCTCTAGTTTGCCTTAATTTCTCTTCTTCTTCTTTTTTTTTGGTTGAACCTTAATTTCTCCTATTTCTCCTTAAATCTCAAAAGACAACATGCCTTTTTGCTTTTGCTTTATTTTATTTTATATATATATATTTCTTTATTGATTGGACTTATTTAATCCAACTAGTTAGCATGCACCGATAATTAAAACTTACCGAGCTAGTTAAAAATTAGTAATTCATTGACCGGACCACCGGCCATGCATTTATAGTCGTTGCCTTCACGTGGGGGAAGTTTCAATGGACAGGAGAATCCAAGGCGATCCTTGTCCAAGAAGAAACTAACATGTGAGCAAGTTTTGATGCAAAAGCAACGGAAAAACATAAAACCAAAAATAAAAGACAACTGCTTTAATGGTTTCCGTGGAAAGTGAATACATACAAAGTGTCAGGACAATTGCTGCACATTGAACTTTCCTTTTCTTTTTTTAATATATTTTTCATCAGAAAAGTTACTTTTGTTGAATTTATTTGAACTCTTGATCCCAGTTAAAAGCTTTTACCTTGAACTTGTTAAGTATTACCATATCAAGTTGATGAATTTCATTTCACTATTGAAATGTTGCATTATCAACTATCACTTAAATCTACTATATGTATAAAGACTTCAAATGATTATAATCCCAAAGAAAGTAAAGGAGAAAACTCTAGTGACTTGATATCCTGACTCTTCCTTAGGGGAAGCAAGCAAAGGTTGCACTTTTAGGACTCCTTGCATTTCTCCCTTTATTGTTTCTTGGTTAAACCAAAGAGCAGCCAATAGCATTAAATTAGACCCAATGAAGAACTAATTGAAATGATTTTCAATGACACGTAATTTTTTACACATATCTGCCTTAGTTTTGCTATTAATTGAATATGATGGTAGATATAGTGGGAAGATTTTCTCAATAGAAGATAGGACATGGATAGTGACTTGCAATCCATCTGGAAAAGAAACGTGCAATGCATGGATCACTGATAAATTTTATTATTTCTTGAACTGACCAAAGAGCAACTAATGTTGAATAAGAATTAGTACCAGGGTAGATATTTCTATAACCCTTGCTATATATCTTTTAAAGATGGAGAACACTTTGAACATATCAATCTCTGCATTTTTTGTCTTTCCTCTTGTCTAATTTTTCTTTTCAGGTAGACTTTTCATCTCCACGATGACTCTTTCTAGTTCCTTTGCACATTTCTTTCTTCCTGGCTCCATCTTTTTTTTTTTTCGAGCTCCCTTTGGCAATTATTGCATGCGGAAAAATGCCCCACCCACCCAGCCGAGAATCCTCTGCTTTTTCATGCCCAGATTTTCTTATCTATTTGGCCGTGAATTTCAATCTTGAATGTCGAGATTGCCTCCTTGTCAAGATGAAAATTGCTCTCTCCTGACCTAATAGTCAAGAATTTTTGTTGTTATTTGGAACATATTTGGGACTGGATATAAAATTCGGAAAGAATTTTTAGGCAAAAATGTTGAGGGTTGACGCAACATTTGGTTTAAGGTTGAAAAAATTCAGGATAAAATTAAAAGTAAACCTAAAATTTTAGGATTTTTAAGGAATTAGGACCGTGTAAAGGAGGAAAAGAAAGTAGAGGAGCTTCACCTGTTCTCATCATCCGGGGGGCATATTTGTAATTAGATAGCGTATCATAATTTTACTTCTACCGCCACTCCCGATGGCTAGGCCCCACGAGTCCTTCCTTAACTTGAGACTATCGCTCTGCCCTACCAAGTTTTTGTCCATTTCTTATTACAAAGGAGTGGCCAAGCCCACTACTCTCTTCTCTACTTAATTATGAAGTTACCAATTAATCATTAAATCAAATTTATTGATATCACAATTTTTCAATCAACCCAAAGCTAAATTCATAAATTTTTTCCAATTTTTTTTTGTTGGTTTAGTTTAGCGGTTGCAATCTTCCTTCAACACCTATAATTTGTAATGTATGTTAATTCAAATATTTATATTATTGAATGGAACTAATACGTGCAGTGTTAGTTCAATATTTTAAATAATACTTTAACATAATACATGCGGTTCCTCTTAAATAATGAGGGGTAGCTATGTTAATGAAAATGTAAATAGGATTTACTTACCACATAGAATACACCTAGGCATTTTATTCTCATCCAACAATTTATTTTATATAGATCTATTTCTTTTAAATAATGAGGGGTAACTATCTTTATAAATATGTTAAATAGGTTTTATTGATCACCCAAAATATATTTAAGCATATTAATGTTGTTATTCAATTTGGTTGGTGCAAGATGTGAAGCAATTTGTATGTTCAATAGAAGAAGCTATATTTTGATATCCACTTGTGACAATGCAAGCTAAAAGAATTATCAGTTCTTTTTTTTTTTTTTATGTGATCCAGGGAACCCCGCACAGCCGACAGCTACGTAAGTAAACCCTGGGGAGGTACGTAGGAAATCACCACCCACGTACCCCGAGTATGTCACCAATGATCCGCCTGCCTCTCTGCAACTTGCACCTCCAGCCTGGAAGTCATGGAGCCTACCAGCGGAGCCACCACAGCGGGTGGTATCATCAGTTCTATTTATATCAATAATCCAAACTAAACGGTTGGTACTTGAAATCATAAAGTGTTAAGGAAAAAAAAAAAAATGCTCGTGGCACGAGCACTCCTTTTTATAGTATCGATTTACAATACTTTACCAGTGCTAAATTATCACATTAGTTTCCTTCTTATTGAGAAAATTGAACGCAAGCATGGAGAGAAGGATGGATGCCATGAACACGGCAAAAGAATACCCAAAAATGGGACAATGCATTTCGGCTTTGCTTTGGCTCTGTCTTTGATTTTCCCCTTCAAGTCTGACGGAGAAAAAGGCCAGAATGCGTCTCAAGAAATAGAAAATGCCTTTTTGTTGCCCATGTTCTTGTGGTTTGTGGTTTGATTTATGCAATGGAACCAGTTGGCAATCCGAACTCGCACCAATAAGTCAAAGCTTTGTCAACCACATGCTTAGAGTCGCTGCCTTCACGCAGCTGAAATCTCAGTGCATGAGAGAATCCAAAGATGATACGCATAGAACGGTGGATTTGTTGGGAAGAGGAAAAGTGGATAGAGACTGGGGATGAGACTTGACATGGATTTGCGAGAGAAAATGAAAAGTGTATGAGAGAGAGAGAAATTCATCCTTTTCAATAATTTCCAGACAAGTGCTCAGTAAATGATAAAAACACGCAAGGCGTCAGTACATTGAAGAGGGACACGCTTGGTTAGTCAGTTGCTTGCACCGTTGAACTTTTCTATAGGAAAAAGTATTTTTTGTTAAATATATTTAAGCTCCTAATCTCACTTAGGAATTTACCCCTCTGCTTTAAGTCCGTTAAATATTGCAAAGTCAAATCGATAAACTACATTTTAATACTAAAATGTTGTATTAATGATAATTTATTCTAAAAAGTTATGTTATCAACGCGTGTATCAATCTAATGAGAAGAATTTCTTTTTGGCTTAGGCCCTATCTTAATTTCTCCTTCAAGTTTCTAAGAAACGTTTCCGGCACACTTCTGTACGGAAAGTGTGCCCGGGAACAAAAAAGGAACAGAAACGTGTTTGGTTGCGTTTCTGTTCCTTTTTTGTTTTTTTTTTGAACGAAATAAGAACAGAAAAAAAAACAGAAAAAAGTTATTTCTTTTGAAAAGAAACACTTCTTCGATGGAACAAAAGAACAAAAACGAAAGAAACATGCATTTATGGTCGTTGCCTACGTGTAGTGGAAGTTTCAATGCACATGAAAAGTAAACTTCAAGGAAACGTAGATGCTATAAAAGTAGATTAACAATCTTTTCTGTGAAATTGCAACTTTTTACTCTGTCCATTCTCCACGCGTGCCCCGACAATTCTGTCTCTCTTTCTTCATTTTTCTTATTTTCACCTCCTACGTTCTCTTTTCTTTCCGTTCTTTTGCGGACCACTTTCTCAGTTTTTCTTTATAAAAGCTTTTCTCTCTTTTGCCGACCACAAGCCTCTCTCTGTATCTCCATTTCTTGACCGTGACGAAAAGCTCCGTCGTACTTTTTCGTCCTCTTTTGACAATGATCGCACGCTGAAAAATTGCCCACCCCATTTGGTCGAGAGCCCTTTGCTTTTTCCATGCCCATATTTTCTTGTCTTCTTTGGCCGTGAATTCCGGTCCCTGAATGCGGAGATTACCCCCTTGTCAAGATGGAAATTGCTCTCTTGACCGTGTCCTCAAGGTACTTGTGGTTATTTGAGGTTCATTTGAAATTGAACATAAATTTTGAAAATTCTTTTTAGATGAAAAAACCAGGGGTTGATGTAGCCTTGGGATTAAAGTTGAGGGGAGACAAAAAAAAAAAAAAGTTAGGGATAAAATTAAAATTGAACCTAAAATTTGTGGGTCTTTAGGTAACTAGGACTGTACAGACAGAGGGAAGCAAAGCTTCACCGGTTTTGAGAATCCATGGGCAGATTTGTAATTAGATAACGTGTAATAATTTTCTTTCTCCTCTGTTGATGGATGGGTCCCACCAGTTCTTGCTTTTTGTCATTTCTTATGTCGAATGAGTGGCTGGCCCACCAGGTCTTCTCCTAGTTAATTATGAAATTACCTATTTAATCATTTAATCAAATTTATTGATTTCAATTTTTCGATCAACCCAAAGCCAAATTGACTCAATTTTTTTTTCTAGCAAATGTTTTTCTTGGTTTTAATAAACAAGCTCCGATAAAATTTTGATACCCGTATAACGGTGGATTTGTTGGGAAGATAAAAAGTGGAAAGAGACTTTGGACGAGTCTACGTTGAACTTAGTCCATCGCATGCACTGTTGAACTTTCCGTTTCCTTTCCTTTTGTTAAGTTATTTTCCACTGAAAATGGTATTTTTATTGAATATATTTAAGCTCTCGATCCCACTTATAAATTTAATCCCTCTCACTTTACTCCTGTTAAATATTATACTATTAAAATGATAAACTTCATTTCAATATTTATAAATTTAATGAGATAACATGTGTCAAGGATCACAAAAAATTATCAACATGCTATATATATTTATTTTGTACCTAGCACAATGAGAAGAATTTCTTTTTGCCCTGGCTATGCCTTAATTTCTCCTTCGAATCTCATAAATTAATCAAAATGCCTTTTTGCTTTTGTTCTTGCTTTATTTTATATATATTTCTTTATCAGTTTGATTTATCTAAGCCGATCAGTTGACATATATCGATAATTCAAATTTGCCAAGCTGGATATAAATACGTAATTCATTGATTGGGAACCTTGACTATGCATTTATAGTCGTTGCCTTAATGTTGGGGAAGTTTCAAAGGATAGGAGAATCCAAGGCGATCCTTCCCGGAAGAAAATAACATGTGAGCAAGTCTCGATGCAAAAGCAATGAAACAAATAAAACCAAAAATAAAAGAGGACTGCTTTATTTATTTGTATCCATAGAAAGTGGTCATAAAGCGTCAGGATAACTGGTGCACCATTGCACTTTACTTTGCTTATTTATTTATTTATTTATTTATTTTTCATCGGAAAAGTTACTTTTGTTGAATATATTTAAACTCTCGGTCCCAGTTACAAATTTAACTTGAATCAGTTAGGTATTACCATATCAAACTGACTATCAAGATGCTGCATTATCAACGATCACTTAATATAAAGACTTTAGATGTGTATAAATCCAAAAAAAGTAAGGAGGAAAACTCTAGTGACTTGATATCCTAAATACTTGTAGGACTCCTTGCGTTTCTCCCTTTGTTGTTTCTTGGACAAACAAAAGGGCAGCCAATAGCATTGAATTAGACCCAACGAAGAACAAACCGAAACGACTTTCAATGACACACAATTTTTAACACACATTTGCCTTAATTTTGCTAGTAATTGAATAAGATGGCAAACATAATGAGAAGATTTTCTAAATATATAATAAGACATGAACAGTGACTTGCAATCCACCTAAACAAGACACGTGCATATGCATAAATCACTGATGAATTTATTATTTCTTGGACTAACCAAAAAGCAGCCAATGTTGAATAAGAACTAGTATGAGGATAGATATTTTTATAAGCATTACTACCTATCTTTTAAGGTGAAAACCACTTTGAACATATCAATGCTCTGCATATTTTGTCTTTTATCTTGTCTAATTTCTTTTCCAAGTAGACTTTTCCACTCCATGACAACTCTTTCTAGTTCCTTTGCACATTTCTTTCTTCCTCGCTCCAAATTTTTATCTTTCCCTTGTTGTCACTGCTTCCCTCACATGCCTATCACATGGTTTTGCAGGAGAAAATGAAGAGAGAGAGAGAGAGAGAGAGAGAGATTTGTCTAGTCCAATATTTTTCACGCAAGTGCTCAAAATAGATAAAAACATACAAAGCATCGAAGACAGCGAAGATGGCACGCTTAGTCCACCGCCTACATGGACGAACTTTCCTCTTTCTTTTGTTAATTTATTTTTCCGTCAGAAAAAGTGTTTTTCGTAAAATATTTTTGAGTTCTTAATCACACTTAAGAATTTACCCCTATTATTTTGAGCTTGATATATATTATACAGTCAAACTTATTAACGCAACTTATTCTAAAAAATTATGTTATCAAAGCGTGTCAAGGATTATAAAAAAATTATTAACACACATATATGTGTATATTCATTCAATACCATAACACAATGAGAAGAATTTATTTTTTACTCGGTTCCATCTTAATTTCCCCCTCAAATCTCATAAATAAGTCAAAATGCCTTTTTGCTTTTGCTTTCACTTTTACTTTTATTTTATTTTACATATATTATTAATTTGATTTATCTAATCCAATCCATTTGCATGCATCCATAATTCAAATTTGTCGAAGTAGATATAAATTAATAATTCATTGACCGGGACAGCATTTATGGTAGTCGCCTTCAACTGTTGGAAGTTTCAATGCACAGGCAAAATGAACTACAAAGAAATGTAGATGTTACAAAAGTAGATTAAATGAACTTTAGGTGAAATTGCAGCTTTTTGCTCTCTGTCATTTCCACTTCTCTCTCTCTCTCTTCATTTTTTTCTTTTCCCTTCCTTTATTCTTATTTTCTTTCTTTCTTTTGCAGACCACTTCATCAGTTTTTCTTTGTAAAATCTTCCTCTCTTTCGCCGACCAAAACCCTCTCCCTCTCTCTCTCTCCTTTTCTTTGCCAGGAAGAAAAACTCCATCTTTATCTTTTTAGAGCTTCCCTTGGCAATTATTGCATGTGGAAAAATGCCCCATCCACTCGGCCGAGAATCTTCTGCTTGTTCATGCCCAGATTTTCTTGCCTTCTTTGACTGTGAATTTCGATCTTTAAATACCGAGATTTGCCCTTGTCAATATGAAAATTGCTCTCTTGAAATCATCATCAATAATTTTTGTTGTTATTCGGAACATATTTGGCACTGGATGTAAAATTGAAAAAAAAAAATTTAGGCGAAAAAATTGAGGGTTGATGTAGTAGCATTTGGTTTAAAGTTAAGGGTTTTTTTAAACAAAAAAATTCGAAATAAAATTAAGATTGAACCTAAAATTTGAGGAAAATTAGGACCATATAAAAGGAGGAAAGAGAAAGTTAAGGAATTCACTTGTTCTTATCAATTGAGGGGAAGGGGGGGCATATTTGGGCGTTTTTGTTTGTGTTTCTGTTCAAAAAGTATTTCAGGGAATAGAAATAGAAAAAACTATTTTTCTTCCGGAGAATAATTTTAGACTAGAAAGACGCATTTGATAAACTTATTTTGGGAATAAAAAATGAATAGAAGCACGTTTGATAAATTTATATATATATATATATTTCTTTTAATTTTTTAATATTTTTATTTTTATTTTCTTTTTTTCCTTTCTTTTTTCTTTTTTCTTCTTTTGGCCAGTCGCTGGGCATGCCGAGGCCGGTGACCGGCCAACGGGGGCCGGCAGCCTCGCCCAACCACGGTTTGATGTTCTCACCTCAGGGGAGCTCCTCATTGTCTCTGAAAACATTAATTCCAGCATCGAGGAGCCCATTGTAGAAGTGATCGGTAAAGCCTTTCTGAATATCTGGACCTCTGAAGTTCAAGAACACCTCATAGCAGTGTCCAGTCGATGCAGTCAGCAAATTAGATGCACTGTTGTTGGTTTCTATCAAAGACGAACTAGATCCAATGGAATTAGTTTCTTTTAGCACAGCCAACGAACCAGATGCGCCAGTTGCAGCATTATCTGCATTTCCACACACACTAGCTTTCTTCTTATTTAGAAAATGTAACGTAAGCCCGAGGAGAGCTCGGCGAAAGAAAGCCCAAAAATGAGACGATGCATTTCATCTTTGTCTAATCTTCCCTTGATTTTCGCTTTCAAGCCTGAGGCAAAAAAAACCAGAATGCTTCTCGGGAAACAATAAATTCTTGTTGCCTATTCTAATGTGATATGTTAAAATTTCAAAACAGGCATAAAGTAGTGGATTTGTTGGGAAGATGGAAAGTGCAGACAGACTTATGACGAGACTGTGACATGGACTAAGATGAAAAGTGGGAGAGAGAGAAAGGTCCAATATGTCCCAAACAGTGCTCGGAACAGATAAAAACATCAAAGGGTCAGGATAGTGAAGAGGGCACGCTTGGTCCACTGCTTAGTTCGCTGTTCATTGAACTGCCCTTTTCTTTTGTTAATTTATTTTCCATCAGCGACCGTATTTTTGTTGAATAAATTTAAATTCTTGATCCCACTTTGAATTTTTTTGGGGTACTACTCCCCCTTTGGATTTCTTTTGGTTTTTTATACTTTGAGCCATTTAAATATTGTACCGTTAAATCGATAAAATTGATTTTAATACTAAAATATTATATTATTAACAATCATTTATTCTTAAAAATTATGTTATTTAAGTGTGTTAAGGATCATAAAAAATTATCAAATTGCTATATATATATATATATATTCATTTTGTACATGAGCACAATGAGAAGAATGTATTTTTGGGTCTAGTCTGCCTTAATTTCTCCTCTCTCTTTTTTTTTTTTTTCGGGCTTTAATTTCTCCTTCAAATACTAATATAAGTCAAAATGTCTTTTTGCTTTTACTTTTACTTTATTATTTATATATATTTCTTTGTTGGTTGGATTTAATCCAACCACATGGGACACGCCAATAATTCAATGCCATAATGCGGTGGAAGTTTGCACAGGAAAATCCAAGGCAATCTTACCCAGGAAAAAGAGAACAATCCAACCACATGGGACATGACAATAATTCAATGCCATAATGCGGTGGAAGTTTGAATGCACAGGAAAATCCAAGGCAATCTTAAAGGAAAAAGAGAACAATCCAATCACATGGGACACGACAATAATTCAATGCCATAATGCGGTGGAAGTTTCGATGCACAAGAAAATCCAAAGCAGTCTTATCAAGGAAGAAGAGAACATGTCAGCAAGATTCGATGCACAACGATGAAGAAAAAACAAAACCCAAAAAAAAAAATATTATTATTGTTATGATATCATAGAGTAGGGGTGATCCATTGTAGATCCGGTCCCGTTTCAGGATCCAATAGCCAGATTGGGAGGATGAGCTCCTAATTTCTGGAATCAGGACCAAACCAGTTTGTCATGGGCACTAAAAGCGATACCTAACAACCAGCCCTATCAAGGAAGAAGAGAAAATAGGTGGGGCCTACCACCTAAATCTTATTTCTTTTAGTTAAAATAATACTTTTGGCATGAATTCAGACCCCATTATAAGAACCTTTTTCCCTTCATCCTAGAAAATTAAGGAACTAGAAATAGGTATTTTTATCATATTAAATAACAGTTTTACCTCATCTCATTCATTGAGATCATAATATTAGGTAAGCGTACAGTGAATATTTTAAGAGAGGGCAAGAAGTTCTCAAGTTTTCTGTTTTATATTTGTATAAATAGATAATGTTTAAAACTTAAATAAAGCTTTTCAACCATAGACACTTCACTAATTATAATTCCACAAAGTTTATAGAGCTATTTCCTTACCTACATAGTACCAATAATCGCCTCATCTTTTGGATTACGATAATTTTAAAAGCAAAGTACTTAATTTCAAATATGTTGAGTGTATATATTGAAATGTATAAATTTTTTTTTTTTTAAATATTATGGAACGATCATGCCCATGCTTCTTCTAAAATGAATTTATTGTTTTGTTCGGACAAAATGATAATCTAGAAGAGTACAAGCTCTCGTGTACAAGCTTTTATGGTGCCTACATGCACAAGCCTTCTAAGAAAGTAAACTTTTGATCATTGTATTCCTGTGAATGTTCGATTTTAATCCTTATAAATTATTTTAATGACAAAACAAGTCAAAAATATATTTGTTGGATTGATTAAATGTTTTTGACCCTTTAACAAATTAAATTCATTTCCTTAGATAATCCAAATCAAGCACATTTGTGTGCCCTTTTTTGCTAGTGAGTTGAATAAGCAAACTAATCTAGGTGGACTGATTCCTCATTTTTGACATAACTTTTCATATCACTTTGTTAATGTGGATTTTTTATTGACATAGAAATGTCACGTCAAACAACTAACAATGTTTTTGAATGTAAGGTTAACGATGTAGATTTGAGACTAGTCATGATTTTTTTAAATAAAAAATGTTCAGGTTTAGGATTAGATTTAAAATTTGGGATTTTTTTTTATACAAAACAATTGGTGGTAGACTTAGGACTTGATCCAAAGTTGAGGTTTTTTATTAAATAAAAAAGTTCGAAGTAGAATTAAAATTGGACTTTGATATATGAGAGTTTTTAGGACATTAGGCCTATATAAATATAGGGAATAGAAAATTGAGGAGTTTCACCTGGTTTAATCATTCAGTGGCAAATTTGTAATTAGATAGCATATAATTTTCTTTCTGCCCCTTTGCCTAGTGGCTGTATCTCACAATCCTTGCTACTGCTCTTCTTTACCAAGTTTTTTTTGTTCACTTCTTATTTCGAATGAGAGGCTCACCAGTTTTCTATCTACTTAATTGTCAAGTTACTAATTATTATATCTGCTTTTTTTTCTGCCCAGATTTTCTCTTCTTCTTTGGCCGTAAATTCTGGTCCTAAATGTCGAGATTGCTCCCTTGTCAAGATAAAACTGCTCTCGCTTCACCTCGTCCTCGAGGTTCTTGCCCTTGTTCGGGGCGAATTTTTGAAACTAAATATAAAATTCGAAATTTTTTAAGACGAAAAAAATTAGGGGATGATTTAACATGAGTCTAAAATTAAGAATTTTCTGAGATAAAATAAAGTTTGGGATAAAATTAAAACAGAACCTACAATTTGAGGGTTTTTAAGAGATGCAAAGGGAAAAGGGAGAGCACGCACCAGGAGAGAAACGAAAAGAGAGTGGGTTTTGCGTGTAGATCTCCCCTAGATTTACTACCATTCGCAGTGTGCTTTTCGGAATTAGAGTACAAATTCAAAAATTATATGAAATTTATATTGCCAAATTCAATTTTGAAGTTGTTAAGCTATGAAAGTAAGGGCATTGTAAGGCATAAATAGGAGTTGATTTGAAATAACATTTTAATAGATAAGGTCCGATAAAATTTCAATACCAATATAACGGTAGATTTGTTGGGAAGAAGAAAAGTGGAGAGAGACTTGGGACGAGTCTTCGTCGAACTTAGTCCATTGCTTGCACCACTAGACTTTCCTTTTCCTTTTGTTAAGTTATTTTTCACTGGAAATGGTATTTTTATTGAATATTTTTAAGCTCTTGATCCCACTTAAAAATTTAATCCCTCTCACTTTAAGCCTTTTAAATATTATAATGTTAAATCGATAAACTTCATTTCAATACTTATAAGTTCAATGAGTTAACACATGCAATTATCAACATACTATATATATTTATTTTGTACCCAAGCATAATAAGAAGAATTTCTTCTGCTATGGTTCTGCCTTTAATTTTCCCTTCAAATTTCATAAATTAATCAAAATACCTTTTCGCTTATGCTCTTACTTTATTATATATATATCTTTATTGATTTAATTTATCTAAGTCAATCAATTGGCACGTAGCAATAATTCATACTTGCGGAGGTAGATATCAATTACTAATTCGTTGACTGGGACCACCGACCGTGCATTTATAGTCTTTGCCTTCATGGCAGGGAAGTTTTGATGGGGTGCATTTATAGTCGTTGCCTTCACGGTGGGGAAGTTTTGATGGACAGGAGAATCCAAGGCGATCCTGCCCCGGAAGAAAATAACATGTGAGCAAGTTTCGACGCAAAAGCAATTAAAAAAAGTAAAATAAAAAATAAAAGACAACTACTTATTGATATCCGTGGAAAATGGTCATAATTGATGAATACGTACAAAGCATCAAAGACAATTGCTGCACCATTGAACTTGTTTTTTAGGACCCAAATAAAAACTTTCCTTTTCTTTTTTTAATTTATTTTTCACCAGAAAAGTTACTTTTGTTGAATATATTTAAACTCTTGATCCCAATTAAAAATTTACCTTGATCCTATTAAGCAGCCAATGACATTGAATTAGACCCATAATAAATATAGTCTATAATGAAGAATAGACCAAAAGGACTTCCAATGATACATAACTTTTTTACACACATCTACCTTAATTTTGCTAGTAATTGAATATGATGGCAAATAGAGTGGGAAGTTTTTCTAAATATAAAATAGGACATGGACAGCCACTTGAATCCATCTAGACAAGAAACATGTAGATGCATGGGCCATTGATAAATTTTATTATTTCTTGGACTAACCAAAGAGCTGCCAATGTTGAATAAGAATCCGTACGAAGATAGATATTTTCATAGCCCTTATTACACGTCTTTGAAGCTGGAGATCACTTTGAAAACAACTACTCCGTACTTTCTGTCTTTCCTCTTATCTAACTTCTTTTCCAAGTAGACTTTTCAACTCCATGATGACTCTTTCATGTTCCTTTGCACTGCTTCCCTCACATGCCCGTGACATGGATTTGCTGGAGAAAATTAAAAGTGGAGACAGAGATTCGTCCGGTCCAATATTTTCCACAAAAGTGCTCATAGTAGATAAAAACGTACAAAGTGTCAGGACAATGACGAGGGCACGCTTGCACCGTCCAACTTTCCTCTTTCTTTTGTTAATTTATTTTCCATCAGAAAAGGTGTTTTTGGTTAAATATATTTCAGCTCTTTATCACACTTGGGAAGTTATCCCTCTTACTTTGAGCCTGATATATGTTACCTATAATCTTCACTTTTATACTGAAATGTTGTATTATTAATGATAGGTTATTCTAAAAAATTATGTTATCAACACGTGTTGAGGATCATAAAAAAATATTAACATGCATAAATATACGTGTGTATATAGAAATATATATTCATTTAGTACTGTAAAATAATGAAAAGAATTTATTTTTTATTCAGGTTCCATCTTAATTTTTCCTTCAAATCTCATAAATAAATCAAAATATATTTTTACTTTTACTTTACTTCATATATATATTTTTATTGATTTGATTTATCTAATCTAATTAGTTGATATGCATCAATAATTTAAATTTGCCGAACTGAATATAAATTAGTAATTCATTGACCGAACCATTAGACATGCATTTATGGTCGTCGCCTGCAACCGGTGGAAGTTCAATGCACAGGAAAAGTGAACTTTCAAGGAAATGCAGACGCTGCAAAAGTAGATTTTCAATGTGAATGCAACTTTTTGCTCCTTGTTTTTTCACGCGTGTCCTGATAACTCTCTCTCTCTCTCTTCATTTTTTCTTTTCACCTCCTCTGTCCTTCCTTGTCTTTCTTTTCCATTGCAGGCCACTTTATCAGTTTTTCTTTGTAAAAGCTTTCTCTCTTTTGCTGACCATAACCTCTCTCTCTCTCTCTCTCTCTCTCTCTCTCTCTATCTCCTTTTCTTGGCCCAAAAGAAAAGCTTCATCTTTTTTTCTTTTTCGAGCTCCCCTTGGCAATTATGGTATGCGGAAAAATGCCCCACCCACTCGGTCGAGAATCCTCTGCTTTTTCATGCCTAGATTTTCTTGTCTTCTTTGGCCGTGAATTTCGATCTCTGAATGTCGAGATTCCGCCCTTGTCAAGATGGAAATTACTCTCTTGATCTTGTCCTCAAGTTTTTGCTACCATTCAAAACAAATTTGGGACTGGATATAAAATTTGAAAAACTTTTTTAGAAGAAAAAAATTGAGGGTTGATATAGCATTTGGTTTTAAGTTGAGGGTTTTTGAAACAAAAAAAAATTCGGGATAAAATTAAAATTGAACCTAAAATTTGAGAATTTTTAAAGAATTAGGACCGTATAAAGAGAGGAAAGAAAAGGTGGAGGAGCTTCACCTCTTTTTATCATCCAGGGGCATATTTGTAATTAGATTGCATGTGATGAGTTTATTTCTACCCCACTCTCAGTGGCTCGGCCCAAGAATCCTTTTCCTTCTTGAGGCTACCCTCTTCCCTACCAAGTTTTTGTCCACTTCTTATTGCAAAGGAGTGGCGAGCCCACCAATTCTTTCTCTACTTAATTACGAAGTTACTCAAATTTATTGATGTCACAATTTCTTAATCAACCCAAAGCCAAATTAATAAATTAAAATTTTCAATTTTTTCCATTTTTTTTTGCTTGGTTTAGTTTAGCACTTGCAATATTCCTTCAACACCTAAATTGTAATGTGTGTTAATTCAAATATTTATATTATTGAATGGAACTAATACGTGAAATGTTAATTCATTTATATTAAACTGCATTTTAAATAACACTTTAACATAAATGCATGCGGTTCCTCTTAAATAATGAGGGTAGCTATTTTAATGAAAATGTAAAATAAACCAACAAAGGGTTGGTCTAGTGGTAGCATGCTAATCCTGCACGGACTTCACCTGCCGATGGGCAAGGGTTCGAATCCTACTTGTTGGAAGGGAAGAAATCCTTGATGCTCAATCCCCAAAGTAGTTGCATACTTTAGCCACCATTTTATTTACCAAAAAAATAAATATAAAATAGGTTTTATTTACCATCCAAAATACACCTAGCATGCTAATCCTGCATGGACTTCACCTGCCAATGGGCAGGGCTTCAAATCCTAGCAAAAAGCCCTTGTTGGAAGGGAAGAAATCCTTGATTCTCTAATCTCCAAAGTGGTTGCGCACTTTAGCCACCATTTTATTTACCAATATATATAAAATAGGTTTTACTGACCATCCAAAATACACCTAGGCATATTATTCTCATCCAACAATTTATTTTATATAGATCTATTCCCATTAAATAATGAGGGTAACTATATTTGAAAATATGTTAAATAGATTTTACTAGTCACTCAAAATATATCTAAGCATATTAATATTGTTATTCAAGTTGATTGGTACAAGAAGTGAAGCAGTTTGTCTGCTCAATAGAAAGAAGCTTTAATCCAATATCCACTTGTAACCATGCAAGCTAAAAGAATTATCAATGCTATTTAAATACCACCAATCTAAACTAAATTGTTGATACTTGAAATTGTGAAGTGTAAAAAAAAAAAAGAGTGCTTCTGCATTTCACAAGCACTCTTGTTTATACTATTGATTTGCAATACTTTATAAGTGCTAAATTATCACATTAATTCAAGAGCTTAATTGCATTATTCTTTGAAGCTAATCAACTCTAGCTCGTAAGTTGAGAGTACTTTGACTCAAATGCGTCCAATATAAGAGGCATCAAACATGAATGTAATATATCAACCTATGCATTTTTACCACTCTAATAGAAGAGTATTAGGTGTATTTACCATGTCAACTGTTGCGATACTAACATATTCAGCCTATTAATGATGCAATAAAGTTGACCTCTGATAACAACAAACACAATTTTATCAAATTAAACACGGTATTGTTATTAAAAGGCAATGTCATGATTTTACGTTTTTATCATATTATTAATTCATTATATGCATGCTATTTAGTTCCGTAAATATTGCTTTAAGTTTATATTTACGATCTTCATTTTTTTCACACTTGTTTTTCCAACGTCATATCGTGCAGAAGTTTGACAAACATCATGGCCATTCAAGTAAATTTTCTCTCGAAGTCTAGACTAGGGCTTTTGCGATGTCCTTGGCCTGGATTATACTTGCTGGGTAGGGGAAGATCTTCATAGGCTCTCTCAATCTTCCGAGAATAGAGCAGAAACCCAATAGTCTGGAGAGAAGCAATAAGTATGCAAGGCAGGCCAACCTCAGGCCAAACAACAAAAAGAGTAAGATAAGTGTTCGGTATTGAAGTTGTAAGTGTCATCTCTGAAGTGACCAACATAATTGAAATCTAGCCTAGGAAATGGCATAAACATCTAGAACTTTTACAAGCATAACCTTGCCTAGGAATAGTTGTTTACTTAACCAGCCCATTACTTCCCAGGCAATACTGATTTGCTGTCAGTCTACCATCAAATCCCTTTATTAAGAAAAACTGATGTATGAGAAGCAAGAACAAGGAAAGGACTCATTTATTGAATATGATAGACCATATAGCTAAATATTTGATTTGAACTGACAGGACACTGACAATATTTTCGATTGGAAAGACACCAAATATACTGAAGCACAAAACCCCATCTTTATCTCCACTGCAAAGGATATGCAAACATTGCTTTGAAGAATTTGAGAGCTCTACAAATGAATCTTGAACCTTGTAAGTTAAACCAGCATCTTCAGGTACTAGTCCAGGCATTTGAGGAACTCTTGGAGCTGGAGGGAAGAATTGAGTAGTGTGATCTTCAAATGCCAAAGAGTTACCAGAAGCATTCTATAAAACAAATGAATAATTACTTTCCAGTTGGAAAATAAAAAGATGAAAAAATATGAGATCAAAGCTAAAGAGTCAAATAAATCAACAAGTTACAGATGACGCCAAACACACGCTTCCAAAAAATCTTCCATAAATCCATACTAAAGCTGTTGGACTGTGAAATAAGATTCTAAGTTTGAAAAGGAAGTATTTAAGAATAACACACTAAAGTAACTACTTAACTGCAAACGAAGCATTATGAAAGGTGTGAGCTATAAGATATCTGCTATTGGTAATAAAGATCACGAAATCGTACCAAGTTTTAACTTAAAAGATGCCATATTCCATTCACTTGGGCATCCTCCTCCCAGTTGAGACACACCCCAACTGCCATACTTCAAGCTTCTCAACAGTTTTCCATTCTGCTTCATATTTATACCCTGTTAGAATGATTATACCACAGTGTGCATAACTGCTGCAAGCACTAGCATGTCAAAAGCAGCACCCTGCACATTTATAGTTCCATAAAGACAGCTACTTTGGTAAGTAGCATTCATTATATATAAACTTCTCTTCTCAGCAATTCTTGTGGATCCATAGGTGCAATATTGGATTTGAATCAAATTTTGGATCCATCTCTATTGATTGACTGTAATCCATGAAGTGGATGATTAGTATTAAACTGGTAGAAATCTCAAAGAAACAGAATTGCAGCATCCTCATGACCAAACTGCTATAGCTTGATAAAAAACATAACTAGTTATTTACAAACTTTTCCACCCACGAGCATAATTGAGGCACACACAAATCCCATCATTTAAGGGTCACCTAAATTATTACCTTCCTAATTTGACTGAACTGAACAAATTTACTAACAATTGAAAGAAGCTATTAATTTTCATGAAAATGAGCATCTCATGGATGAATGCTTCAGTACGACACCATCCACCTAGACCATAGATTCTAACCACAAGCTGGACCCCAGTACACACTATTTTGTAATTTGTCGTTGACAATTGAAATAGTTTCAACCATTGATGACAACATTAGCAGTGAAGTAAAAATCTTGTCCTACACGAGAATGCAATTGAGCACATCAATAAGATTCAACTCCTAAAGTATATAAATCTATTAAATGAGCATACTAATTCTGTAAGATATGTGATTAAAATAACTCACTGCTGATTTCACTGATTAAATATGAGTCAATCAATTTCCTTGATTCATAATTTAACTCATGCATCAAACAATGTAACGTCAAAAACATTTCATGGCTTTGATGTAGGACTGAGTCCCACAATAAAGAATAAATATTTAAGCATCACATGCAAAATTGCCCAAGCAACACACCCAGGGTTTCTTAAGCGTCACGCCAAAGATGAATTACATAACACAATCTGCAAAGCAAACACTTGCCAAGTTCAATAACAAGAAACATTATTGGAGTATATGTAAGATCCTACTACGCAAGCTTAAAAAAAGAAAGAAAAGGAAACTTCGTAAAATTCTAATAATATTCAAATCCTAGTTGATAATTTTAGTGATTAAACTTCAAGAAGAATCTTGATCCTTGTTTGAGTTTCAAAGTCAATCTTCACCAAAAACTTGGTAGCCATCCTGCATGATTTTGTTGGCTGCATCAGGCTTAGTGGATGTTTTGATTGTCTCATACTCAATTCTATGAATGGGAATCCAATTACAATACTATGTATAAGATCTTTGCATCCTTGCAGTCAAATGGGTACTCATTGGGCAAAAGAAATATAATTTGTAGCAATATTTCATGTCTGGAGATAATAAAATTAGTTGAATTTTAAGCATCTTTGTGTTTAGTTATTATCTAACAATTAATTTACATATGTCATGGAATACCGATCTCAAACATTATATCAGATTTTATGATTCCATTGGATGAAAATCACGATCCACAATCTAAAGATTTAATTTTTGTATTCATGACTCACATTTCCATGTGACCACTTAGGTGAGGCTACCTACTTAACAGTTAATTAATAAACGAATATCGTTCCATGTTCAAAGTTCAAACCACAAAAGACAGATTGACTCATGTAATCTATATAAGTAAACAATAGAGCCAACTTGATCAACAACCTGACCTATCATGATCTGTTTATATTTAGTTCAGTAAGTTCTCTAATAAAAAACATACACGAATTTGGTTTCCTTAGTCGTTACATATTACGATTTGATCACACCATATAAATAAAACATTTCATGTAAACCTAGGATTTTGTAAGCTTATGGCTAGTCCCTTTTCAAACTTATTCGACGTTGATGAAGATATGCATATGGTACATATGTCACGTTGGTCATATTAGGATGGGAATGACCCATTCAATTCAATTCAATCAAATTAGTTAAACGGGTTATACACCTCTTGCCTATTTAACAAATGGGTCATGTTCAAATAGAATTTTCTAATAAATTTTTTTGTTAATCTTATCCTACTCAGATTGACCTATCTGCCAATCCATTGTTAACTTGACATTGAGGGACATGGCCAATAAAAATGGAGTGCCGTCTCTATTAGCAGCTGAATGTTCAGTTAGCAAGTTTGTCGTTTGCATTGCATCATGCAGATTTTGAGCAATTCAGAATATTTCCCAAGAGAGACTAGAGAAAAACACGTTCTGATGATAAATGAATGTTTCAGGAGGAATATCTAGTTGAGAAGTAATGAGGGTAACATTCAAGTAGCAACATAGAAAACTTAGTTCAAGTAACAACATAGAAAACTTACTTCGACGTCATGTAGTAAAACTGTACTGTCTTCAAGTTCCAAGAGAACAACCTTGCCATCAGGACACCGGCATAATGATGTTATACATTTACCCGGAGCAGATTAGAATGATTAAGAGAAGCTAGTATTGACGACACACATTGAAATGTGCAAAGAAAGTGAATTCATTGTAAACGAGAGAGAGAGAGAGAGAGAGAGAGAGAGAGAGAGAGAGAGAGAGAGAGAATATTTTATCCCAATAAAATTAATAGAAGAAGAAGAAAGATAGAGGACAAACATTAACCAACAAAATGTTAATCAAAATTTATGAAGTGAGGGAAAAATGTAATAAATGTACAAAATAACTGAGAGGGATATTAGTCACTCGATATGGAATTTCTTTGAGCTAGTAGGTCATCTAAAGCAAGGGAGTCTATATCTTGTTGGCAGCCTCCAATCCAATATCATCATAAAACAAACCTTTTTGTTCAATTATGGAACCTCAAGGCGAAGTGGTTGCACGAAAAATTACTTCAGGCGAGGATTACAAGTGTAATAGTATTTACAACTTAGGATCTTAAGAGAAACCATTCAAGGATTGGCTCTAGTACTATAGTGCACTCAAAACATTCTCCATATCCAGAAGACAATATGATGAGCAAAGCATTGAGATGTTTCCAGAGAAAAAATCTCCTCTCCAAATTTTTCCGGTGAGAATAGACATCAAGAACTACCAAGGCTAGGCATCTAACTAAGTTCTTACGACTTTGAATTAGAAAAGATTAAGTCATATAGGAACCCAACATACTTGGATGTAGCTCCCCTGACCCTCCTAGTCCTTTTGCTTTCTCCAATTTCTCCGAAAGAACGCCGAGCAAGAGCCGAACCTGAGAAGCCAGGCGGTTTGTCGAACTGAAGCTGAAACGGAAGCACACGCCGCGACCCTGCCTCGTCTCCTAGCTAGAAAGCTCTGCTGGAGAAGTTGAAGAGCGAGACGAAGAAGGGAAGAGCGGGAGCGAGGTCCATTGAAGCCTGAAAATTCACGGAGAAAGTTTCAGAAGGGGAACAGGCGAGAGTCAAAATAAGGAAGGAAGAGAGAGATGGGAATTGGACCGTAAAGGGCCGCCACGGGATCAACTAGGCTGGGCCAGACTTTGTAGCCTTGCCAAACAACGCCCCAAAGTGGTGGATTAGTTATTGACACGTAATTTGGAAAAAGCAATGTGATCATCCTCATTTACTTTTGGATAAAAAAAATGCTAATGAATTATTCAAATCGCATCTCATCATCAATAACAAAAATTCACGCATGCTTAAATGGAGACGATGGGCCAAGCTTGAATCCGACCAAGCCATTTGCCATCACCACCCAAGCTCTTAACGCTCGACCGAATACAAATACTCGACCAAGCCCCAATTGGTGAGTTTTATGCTAAACTCCTGTTATAAGGTGCACACGTGCGTCAATGATACAGTAGGAAGAAAAAAATGAGATCTAATGTCTTCTTTTTCTCTTTTAACTAGAACTAGACAATTCACCCTGTTAAAAGGTACAGCTTTGTTATACCAGGAAAATCCCATTCTCTACTCGTGTATGTAGAGTCAGAGACTTGCAATTGGGCAAAGAAAATGGCACACCTTGTACCTCTGCCGCGAGTGGTAAAACCTAAGCACATTCAACAATTGAAAGGCAAAAGAATAAGACAGTTTATTCTTCCTTCCAAATACAGTTTAAAAAACCCAGCAAGTATATGCTTTGAGAACACTTTTGGTTCCCACCTATGTGACAAATTGAGTGACTAAAGCTTTTGAGTGTTGAAATAGTAGAACTTTTATACTAATTCTAGTCAACAATTGCTTTTCGGTCTTTTTAAAATCAGGACACAACTACTTTTCATTAATAATTTACTACGATCATTGGAATGATGGTTATGCACTACTGAGCAGGAAAAAGAATGACCCCAAACCAGCTGCCTTTTCTTTGGTCTTTCGGTAGTTATTCTAAAGGCATGATGGGTATTTGCACCGGTGGTCATCAGGCAGAGTAGCAAACGATGTAAACCAGATTCCTGGTGCTAAAGTTTGGAATGAATTTCCTTAACTCGAGGAAGAGGGAACAATGAATTATCCATAGGTATGAACCAAACGAGTTAAATTTGAAATCAAAAACAATCTGCTCACCTGAAGGCACCAACTACCAATCAAAGCTTAGTCGCGTTCTGCAGCTTCTGAAGCAGTCCCTCAACCAGGTTGCAATACCCTCTGTAAGACTCGAACCAATTGTGAACAAAACAATCAGATTGGCCTTCCAAAATCCTCACCTCTTGTAAAGAAAAGTTCAACTCCGCTTCAATCAAGGATTGAGACTTCCGTTACCAGCTGCCTCATCATACCAGAAAATCCTCTCAAACAGCAACAGAGGACTTGAAATCTCCAAGGGGAAACCCTCATCAAGTGCATACCGAAAGCAGCCATTGACCGCAATTTCCCTCAAAGCTCTCGAACAAAGCTTGATGGTTCGCTTTAAACCGTAGCATCCTTCCAAACTAAGGTCCTCGAGAACAGGGCTGCCATTCGACATCTCATGCATCACCTCCGAGTCACAGACGGACAGGGACCTAAGATTAATCCAAGCGATACTTCTACTCAACGAGAAGCAACAGAGCCCTGAGTGCAGGTTCACCAACGAAGAGCATCCATAAAAGGAGCCGCGGCACCGCGAAATGGCCAGCCATCTCGCACAACCTCTTAGTGGCATCGACTGAGAGGTCCTGGACACGGCGGTCGACAGCAAAGCGAAGCCACGGACTGAGCTCAGGCGCGCAACGGTCGAGAAAATCGGCGTCAATGTGGAGCTTCCTCACCGTGGGCGACGCCTACAGGATCAAGACGCCGTCCACGGAACGGGGAGGCGTTCCAGACGGATCGCCACCGCTTCGACAAAAACGCACGCGCGGACAATGCGTGCGAGGTCGAGGAACGAGAAGATGTGGTGGATCAGCGAGTCGGGGGCAAGGTGGCTGGTGCGATCGGCATCGTCGCCTAGGGTTTCGCATCGACGAGAGGAGGAGGAGGAGGAGGTCAGCGATCGCTTCGTCTTCGCCATGTGGGGATCGACGATCAAAGGGAGGAACCGGAAGGAGAGCCTCCTCCGATTTGAGGGTTCATTTCACTCGGACTTAAGTTTCTGGCTTCCCGTACAGAGACACGTGTCGCTCGATGGAGAGGCAACCACTTTCCCGCGCCTTTTAATACATCTACGAGCCCATGATGATGGGCCTCGCACGTCTTGAATTGCCGAGTACCGAACCTTGATTTTTTTAATCCAAGCTTGTCCGACATCTGAAAAAATCGTCATTCATATAATAATCGAGTATGAACAAGATCGAGTAGGTGTACATAAGCAAGCTTGAGCCCGTGAAAGAAAATGTTTGCTTCATTCCGCTTGATTTGTGAAATCACGCTTGAGGGCTCCACTTATGTAGTGATAGATATAAATAACTAGCGAAACTTTACAAATATCAATAAAAAACAGATAAAATAAAAATTAATCATAACTAACTTTTATCAGATAATTCTTTAGCTTAAATTACATTCATGATCAAGTATGATATTTCATGAGCTTGAAAAATTGTCAATGAATGCTTCAATATCTTGAATTACATTGGCTTGAATGCAAGAAATGACAACCCAAGCAATTCATAAATCTCACCACTCTCATGGACATGTTGTTCTCTTATTTTCAAATTGGCTGAAAAGAATGCAACCAGAGAAACTTTCCTCGCCTCACCATCCTCCCAAATGCAAGGCTACTGGCATCCATATTGTGTGTCTCCATTTAGATGGCGACTCCATGATTCTACTAATTAAGGTTATTGAGCTTATGGCTCGAGTTCTAGACAAATAGAATTTATGTTGGAGCCAAAAAATTAAAATAAGTTGGAGACGCGTTAGGAGGTATTGTGGGTCTTTGGTGGAGCTATGTGGAGAGGACTGGGAGACTGGCCGTGTTGCCTGCTAACCACATGATAGTCATTAGGTATTGGCCGAGCTCTTAGTAGGTCCCTTTAGATGCCCGAATAACTTGTATAGTCAATATCCAACATTTTGTTTGTTACGCGAAACAAAAAATGCTAACCAAATACGTTCTCCAATGCAAAATTTGGAAATTCAATCTTCATGAATATCGAATTTTTTAATTTGGGTGGAATAGGTTGATTTGTCCTTCCTATTGAAAAAATTCGAGGTATTCGTAACATTTTGAAAGTGGAAAACAAATCGAATCAAAGCTGAGAATTGCATTTGCTTGGCTTCAGAAGATACCATGAAAAGAGGTCTAGGAAGATTCTACTAAGCAAAAATCCGAACATTGTTCGGTGCAAGTAAAGTACAAATAGCATTGGTAAATATCAAAACTAGCTGACAACTAAATTTTGAATGATAACTTATTTGGTTGGTAGCATTTTGGTAAGTTACCAAAATTTTTCAGAAAATATCAACAATTATTATAACTTTTTTTTTTTATATATATTACTATTGACATCCAAATAATCTCGATGGTTAAAGTTAGAAAAATTCAAGATTCAAGATCCCGATCGTGGCTACACTCATTTCTTAACTTGAAAGAAATTAGCTTTGTATCAGTAGTACTTTAATTGCATATAAGTGTTAATTCACCATAAGCGTGCAGGAATAGGCGTTTAGATTTCAAGTTTTCATAGAAATGGCTTAAAATTCTTTTTTTTTTGGTCAAATCAAAGAATCTACCTTTGACTGAAAAAAAATTAAAGATTATTTCAATAGTCTTTAATTTTTTTTTAGACATTTGATTTAGAAATAGTGAAATTTAAGTACCTTCAATCCAATTAAAGAAATATCAATTTCAAGAATCGATTAACCAGTTAGAACACCATATTTGTTATCATGGAATTTGAGCTCACACCTTTCAAGATCGCGTCACATGGCACAATTACACAAAACTCTGTTGGAGAATAAAATCTGCTCTTTTCTCATCTTGGAAGGGGTCCTTTTTTTTCTTCTTCTTTTGGCTTCTTTTTATGTTCAAGAGGGAGGTGCGACAAGTTAAAAAAAGGGAGAAAATAGAAAAAAAATAAGGAGGATTGACTCTCCATGAGCGTTGTGTATACACCTTCACCATCGCCCCATGACATCCGACCTCATCCTCGTCACCGCAAGCTGCATCCATTGTTCTTGGACTTCATTCTCTTGAGGAGTTGGAGCAATAGTCGCCGCTGCCCATTCCGACGATTGAAACCCACACCATCACTTTGATGAGCCTCTCCATCACTCCTCTCGACTCCATTAGTTGCCAAGCCAGTTGCCCTCGCTATTCCCGAGCCGCCCTTTCCTGCTCCACTATTGCTCCCTGCCTTCCTATTGTGAAAACCGAAGAGCCCAAATTTCGTCCGAAGACTCCCTCGCTGGTCATTGTTCTATTCGGAGATAGTTATAAAGGTTCCAATCGCTGGTTGCGAGTGCCCATCGTAGCCTACTTACACCACTGATAAACTAGGCTTTCCTGCTGCCTCCAACGATGGTCATCGATGAGGAGCCACTCAAAGCCTAACGGTCCGAGGGTTAATTTTTGAGCTTGAATATTCTGGTTGGTTTATCCGATTCTATCTCCACTTTTGTTCCTTACTTTTTGTGGATGCAATGGCCAGCGCAATGGTTAGTCGATGGTAGGAGACGGTGGTTCGGCGAAGAGCGGGAATGAGTAACAGTGGTATAGGAGTACTTTTGAGCGTGAGATTTCAAATGTTTCCTCCTGGTTCGGTGAAGCTTTAGATAGCATGAAGATGCACCATGAAAAGTCAATGAAGGTGGGAGTTCTGGGAATAGGGAGCTAGGCCTCAAAGATGAGATGAGGGGTGAAAAGGCGAGAAAAGGCTAAAATGATGATGACGTGTCCGGTGGGGTGAGGCCCCACACGGGGACGAGGTGGCGTTGCGGAAGGCCGGTCTTTTCCTCCGTTCCCGTCATCCAACCCTCTCTTTTGCTAAATTAGTAATTGCTAATTGCAATGGGGATTTAAAAATTAGTTCCCTGGAATGTTCTAAATTCTCGAGGAGAGGATGGTATCCCTACTGCCGGATTGCCAATGCTGTTTCATGGTAACGATTTCCAGAATGTTCCAAATTCTTGAGGAGACGATGGTATCCCCACTGCCGGATTGCCAATGCTGTTTCATGGTAACGATTTCCAGAATGCCATGTGGAGCAATACGATCCATTCTTCGAGCTAAACGGACTATACGGGGGGCGGGAGTGTCCTCGACTCTGAACTGCCCTGTGCCTCGACATCAAGCTTCCAGTCTTGGAGTCCACTTCCTCATCCTGAAGGCAATCCCATGATGGGAGATTCCCCAGCAATTTATTTAGATGACATTTTGGAATGTGATGACTTGTCAGATCCCACGATTCGATGATGATTGTTCTGTTAGAGGTACCAGGAACGGTGGTGTTAAGTCCGAAATATAGCCCAATTTTCTTTCTTCCTCATATCTGCAACTTTTCTCCGCGAATTCTCAGACTCCGCTGGACCTCACAAGCCTCCCTCCATTGAAGCTCCATCCTTCACAAACTCACCATGGGTTTGCATTTCCCATTGATGCTTCTGTACCCTCCTCGCGTTTTGTCACAACAGAGCTGGTGGCTGCATTTTCGGCTGCTAGTGGCGTGTGCTTCTGTTTCAGCTTCAGTTTGACAAACTGCTTTGGCTTCTCAGGTTCTACTTCCGTTCGGCGTTCTTTTGTGATCTAATGGGTGGGTCAACTCAATTGTTCCGACTCGATTTTGTGAGGTTTTGGCTCGATTTCTTCCAATTGGCAGGTGAAGATGACGGAGTGGAATCCAGAGAAGGATTTGCCAGTGATAGTCACGGAGGACTCGAATGTGGTCGCTTCTTCGCTTCATTTGGCGGAGGCTGTAAACAATCTCTCCTGAGTATAGCTAAGACTAGAGAACTTCTTTTATTTATTAATTTTTTATCTATTCATTCATTCAGTGTGTTGGTTTCTTCAACGATGGGCATTTGTGCTTCAGTATATTTGGTGTCTTACCAATTAGACATATCATAAGCGTCCCGTGTGTTGAAATCAAATATTTAGCAGTATGGTATATTGGATACAACGGACGATTCATTCTTTCCTTGTTCTGGCTTCTCATTCAGCACTTTTTCTTAATAAATCAGTATTGCCTGGAAAGTAATGGGCTGATTAAGTAAACAATTATACCAAGAATGCTTGTGAAAGTTTCAGATGTTCATGCCATTTCCCAGGCTAGATTTCACATCCGTTGGTCACTTCAAAGATGACACCCTTCCAAATTGGATACAGAACAATTATCTTATTTTTGTTTGGCCTGAGGTTAGCATGCCTTACCTACTTGCTCTACTCTAGGCTATTGGGTTTATGCTCTGTTCTATGAAGATTTCCAATCAATTCTCCAGGCTTGATTCTGATTCGTCCTTAATGTTGTACTAGGTAAGATGATTATCCGTTTACTGATAGAATTCCTGGTATTCTTTTCTTAGATGAGGGCATATGAGTTACTCATATGTGTTCAGTTATTCATTCATGTATATAACATATTTGTTTAAAGGCCTTCTTAAACGAATAAACATTTCATCAGCTCTTTTAAATTTAGTTACTCTCTCTACTTTCTTAAATCAAGATTTACTACATGAATAACACATTAGGAGCTAAATAAAAACATGCGAACCGTTTGCATTTATGGTAGCGAGAACTTTGGTTCCTTTGGTTTGATGATCCTCTTTGATCAAAGATGTTATGTACGCATTTGGAATTTGATATTATTGCCAAGAGATAATGATTTTAGGCTAGTATCAATTGATGTCTGTGAATGTGGATGCTCAAGGGCAGTGGATCTTCTGGTTTGGACCATCTGTGGGGCACTAGCAACTACAACATACCATTAGGACATCCTCAGAGTAACTTCCATCAAGGCCCTGAAAGCAACTGCCATCAAGGCCCTCAGCGGCAACCTCGCCAACTAAAATCTTTCCCTTTTTCTTTTGTGCATTTTTATGCCTTTTTAATTTTCATTTTTTTGTGAACGAGAGACAACTATGACGATAGATGGTGATGGTGGTGATGACGGAACCCCTCTTGATTTATAGATTTATTGATCCCATTTATCATTATTATTGCTGTTGTTACTGTTCAATGATTAGTGGTGGAAGTGTTTCATTTTCTTTCATATTCTATCCCCCTGTGATCGCGGGCGCTCCTGTCGAAACCAACCCGACAACCCCAATCAAGTCGAGTGTAGAGACTGGGGGAGACATAAACCCTACATCCAAGACTCCTAACGATGAACAGATATTCAGTATAAAACTAGAATTGGACCAGGAACATGCGTGATCAGCACGAGGATGAACGTTCCGTGCGTCTCTGAGGCAACGCACCTGGTACTAATAGGATGAGCAAAAAGATGCTCGAACTATGTGATAATACTGATGAGGTTTTGAGTCGGCGTCCTTCTATCGTTGGATGAAACATTATAGTGTCTCGACTGAGGGCTGAATCGCGACTAATCCTGGCAAAAAGCCAGGGTGACAAGAGGGGGTTGGGGAAAGAGGTGAGGCGACAAGTGCCGCGGCGATCTACTTTGGGACTCAAATTTGCATCTAGCCAAGTAGACACAGAAAATATGAGAAAATATTGGGTAGGGCTATCATTTGGGCCAAATGTGAAAAAGGTTTAGGACTTAATTAACACAATTGAAAGGTTCGGGATTAAATTAGCATAAATGCGATAGATTTAGGTTTTTTTTTTTTTTAAATTTCCCGTCAGTGCCATGGTTCATACAATTCGACATTCTGACCACTGCATGTAAAACAGGTCAATCAAATGATGAAATTTGACTTACAGATCAATAATATCTCACTAATTCAACTCTTTTTCCCTCCTTACTCAGATCTTAGTATTGCTTTAAAAAAAGCAAAAATTCAACGATGGTTATAGCGTATAATATATGGTCATAAAATCCCATAGAGTTGCCTCCAGAAAATTTTGCAAGCTAGGCATTCAGAATACTACCACGACAATTCAGGATTACTACACATAATTTTACGATGTCATGATGCTTCACTTGTAATCAAATTATATTATCTAACAGTACGGTGAGTGAAGGTGCCAAAGATTTCGCTTATGGGGAGCGAGATTTCGAGTACATTTGACTTTCACATTTAATTCCAAGTTTTGGTAACGATGTATTTAGTAATAACAGCTTAATTGATTAATCGATAATAAAAAAAAAATCAAGATATTCATGGAAATGTAATATTCAATTAAAATTTATAAAAAAAAGAAAGACCATGTATATATGAAAAATAAAAAAAAAGTATTAAATTAGAAAAGAATTTAATAAAAGGAAGCATCGATTGCTAAAATAAATGTAGAAGAATGACTTCAGGATTAGGCATGGGACGACTCAAATAAGTGATCAACGACTGGATTATCGCACTTCCAAATAATATAGAAAATGCTAGGTATGTAGGTTTACTGCTCTAGATCCCTCCGTGACTTTATCTTCTTTTATCAAGCTCATGAAATATATAAGTAAATTCTTCATGATTTTCGGAAATATTGAATATTTCTGTTACTTTTTCGAAATGATTAGGAATGTGAATGTTACTGAACAATGAATATATAGACATCCACAATTTATCTAGTTGATCCGATAATATTGGTCGTATGAAATTATAAGTGGCAGCCTTTTAAAGGATGGTGAGATTATTGAAGAAAATACACTAGTACGATCGAAGTTTGGAAAAAAGAATCTAATTTATATCTGTTTTATGGAAAAAGGATGTATTTTCTGCAAAAATTGAGCATTTTTTTTGTGTGGATGTTTCAAGGCTTTATGTAATTGTTGGACCATTGGGGATACTTTTTGGGCCCATGGACCCAAAATCGAGTATCGAAGGGCAATTTCGTAAATTCAATACTAAATGGGCTTCTTGGCCCAAGTGAGTTTAGTCGCTATTTGTGAGGGTGCAAATTTCTGAAAAGGGGATGAAACTTGCATCGCATTGTTACTGAATGGTAAAATTATTTTGAGGCATGTTATATTTATAATATTGGATCCAATATTGGCCAGACATTTCAAGTTGGTGTTATTTTGGACATACATCGAAAATGATCATATGAATGAATCATTTCAATCATGTTGGATATTATGTATTGATATTTAATCGATGCACATGATCGACTTATCTATTAAAAGATGATATATATTTGCTAATCAGCTCTATTTTGGGGCTTAACTATGACATATATGATTTCTAGGGTTTAACTAGAATGGATGTAGTTCTCTAGACAGCATCACCTACTGAAGTGTGGCTGCAGTGTTCCATGCAATTTAAATGCGATACTTTTGCTAACTTGGTGTGCCACATATTTGATACAAAATTTGCTTCATTCACTACTCAATTCCATAGAAGTGGCGATTGTCACTTCCCCGGTCAAGGCTTTACTCGCCCCTTTCAATATCGTTTCAAGTCATGAATAAGGAAACTTAACTGCACCACGTAAAGAGCAATCTAAAATAGCGTGGGACCCTAATTTAGATTACCTTTATTTTATGGGTAGAAATAATTTAGATTACTTGAGTAAGGGCTATTATATGTGTCATAAAACTCTCATTTTCATTAATTCACGGCACTCCGAACTTTGTTATTATATTCATTCGGTGAAAGGTTTATCATTTTCGTATGATAGCTATTATCGGTTGGAGGTTTTGTCCTTTATTTTATAGGGAATATTCGGTCATTCCCTAGACTTTAAGGTTGGATTCGGAGTGCGACAGTAGGTATCATTCGCGCGCGCACATTTTTTACGAGATGGAAGAATAGTCAACCTTGAAAAGCCGAGCAAAGAGAAAAGATTACTTATAAAATATTAAAGAAATAGCATCCATAGCAGCCTAAACTCTAGATTTTGTCCAGTTTTAACTTTAACCTCCCTTGACTTTAAAAAAAAAAAAAAGTCGAATGGCCTCCCATGTATAGCCGCTTGAAATTGCCCTTGTCTGGGGTGGGGACGATTTCATTTCAGAAGTGGATTTCGACTCCCGCGTCTTGTAAAGAAGCATGGCAAAAGTTTGAGAGTAAGTGTTAGAGTAGAATTAAAGTAGAACCGACAAAAAATAAAAATTGCCCTTGTTTGTTTATGTGAGTCGAGAGTGCATTAATAAATTTATATTATCGAAAAGGAAAATTTTATAATTTTCTCTTTTTGAAAAAGAGACAAAATAAATAAAATATTAGAGTACCATTATAGAAGGAATTCCTCCGGGCAAAATTGCTAGTAATAGTCCTCGTAAGCACATCTTCTATTTGATGATGGGCTCAATGTCAATTTTGAATAAATTTTGGGACTTTGTTGAAATATTTTCGCGTCACCTGCGACGTCACCGTGTTACATAAACGCGTCAAGAGGATGAAGCTTGAACTGCAAGATTGGCCACGTACACCATAAAGCCAAGCAGCCTTTGGCGTTGACAAAATCGCCACTTCCCTTGGTTAGGTTTGCAAATCTTTAATTTATCACTTCACCTCCTTATACTAATCCAAACGCGTTCTTTGTCTTATTATTATTAGGGTTAATATTAGGAAAACTCCAAACTAGTAGATATGATAAATTTATTTTAAATTAATTTTTTTATTGCAAATTTTTTTTATTGCTATATCTACAATAAATTTATCAAAAATTAAATTTTTGATTAAAAAAACTCAAAATTGATATAAATGTAACAAATTTAATCCAAAATTAATACATTTATAATAAATTTACCATATATTAATTTCTATTAAATTTGATTAATACAAAAAAAAAACTCAAACTGATATATACATGACAAATGGATAGTAAAACTTTATATTGGTACACCCGTCAATTGTCATGTATTATCCACCTCAGTAAGTTGATGGTAAAATTTAGCGGAAAGTATGAAGGGTAAATATATCATGTATGTATTAGTTTGAAATTTTTTGTGATATTAACTCTTATTATTATTATTTTCATTTTTTTCATTATTATAATAAAATTGGCCACATACAAGAGAAAGCATGTGATTGGAAGTGATCGATGGAATTTTTTTTAATCGATATTAGATTAAGTGCATTGCAACTTCTAAAACTTCCTTTACCAAAAAAAAAAAAATTCTAAAACTTATTATAAAAATGCAAATAAGTCATAAGACTTTCAAAAAATACAATCAAATCTTAAAGCCTGTTAAATTAATGCAATCAAGTGCTATTAACTCCGTCATGAAAAATGCCGACGTGACATTCATTATTATTTCCTTCCTCAAATCTTACTTACATTAGATTTTAAATTAAAAGGGGTGAAAGAAAAGCACCTTCGTAGGGCCGGAGTTCGCTGAGGCTGGGTGAGTTTGTTTTATAGGCTGGTGCAGCAATTTATTTCATCCAGAAGGAAAGAAATGGGGCACTTCATGGAGGAGGAACATCTTCACTTGACAGAATCATCAGCAATGTTCATTTCTCCATTAGAGTGCAGATGTCCTCCTTCGTTATGTTGAGGAAGAAGGCATTGCTGCAAGATGACGAGGAGCTTTTGGAGGTTATGCATGATCACTCCAGTGCTGCCAGTGCTGATTTTTTACAACGATCGCGGCGACCACGACCCATCGGCAAGGACCCTATGGCCCTTTTTTTTTGTTTTTGAGCTCGGACTCTTTTTTTAAATAAAACTTTAGCATTTATTTATTTTTTAATCTAATTTAAGTAAGATCTGTTTAAAAATAATTAAAAAATGTCACATAGGAGAAAGAAAATAAAGAAGAAAATGACATGTCGGCATTTTTAATTTTCATAGTTAACTGAATGATCTGATTGCATCAATTTAACAAATTATAAGACTTGATTACATTTTTTGGAAACTTCAGGACTCAATTATACATTCGTAATAAGTTTTAAAATTTCTAATACACCTATCTTTAACATAATTTCAAGCATGCCCGTCATTGATAAAAGATTGGGCAAAATAAATTTACCTCAAACTCACGCTGAATGCAAAAATAGCTTGATTATTTAATTGGCTAAAGCTGGAAAAAGAAGATGATAAGAAAAAAAAAAAGTCGACGTAATTTCATATGGATATAAGGAAGCAAATTGCTAAAATCGGAGAAAATTTAAATAAATAAATAAAATATAAATCGGCAACGTTTCGGGGAAATGCATGATGGAGTCACATTTCGCGGAAAATGATGTGCTGCAGACATATAAAAAAAAGAGACGCACTCGTTACAGGAGCTTGAGTTCGTTGATGAACTGCTGATTCTCTCTCTCTCTCTCTCTGCTCTCTGCTGCGCTTTTTCAGTAACCAGACGTTCTCCTACATCTTGTTGAGCTCCAGAAAGGAGAAGGGAAAAGCCATGTGGAAGCCAAAGAGAGCTTTGCCTCCCTCTTCTTCTTCTTCTTCAGGTCAACCAAGTCAACCCAAGAGGCTATGCGTCCCTCCGATCGAGTAAGCTCGCCCTACCCTCCAAACGTTTCGATGCTTGGTTCACTGTTTGATGATCTTGCGTTAGTTTTAGCTTTACTTGAGGGAGATTCAATGAAGGGTTCTTGAGTTGACGATTCTTGAAATGAGAGATATGGTGAAAGCCCGCCATCGATAAGCTTTTGCCTCATGACCGTCCTAAATCGCTTTCGTTCAGTTCTTTGTTGGTGAGTTTGTGCTGTTGCTCAGATGCAAAGTACTAAAGACCTCGAATGTCGTCGTCTCGAATCTGTTTGGTGATTTCGCATTGGCCACTCGCTGTACTTCCTCCTTATTCGAGCTGAATTCTGCTAGAATCATTTATCTAGCAAGTGAGCTGTTATCGTTACCAGGTTACTTTGCTATCCTGTTGTCTAAAATATCCTATCTCGCTTGTAATTTTGTGCTGATGTTCATGCAGTCGAGCATGGAATGGGTCCGAAATGAATCCTGTGCCGAGTTGCTGTTTGACTTGCTGTTTGACAAAGGAGGATCTGCGGAATATGGTAAGATGAGTAAACTAGCTAAGTTGGACATGCAAAATACAGTCCTTATTATATTTCAATTCCTGATCTCTTCAATTAGAAGTGGTTAGACGCATGAGAAATTGCCATGAGATGTATAGAGAATTTTTTCTTGAGTGGTAAATATGACCCGCTGAAAGTTCTAGGATTTTCCTGTGAAGCAATTGCACTAAGAACATGCTTTAGGCTTTTCATGTTGCATTGGGCAGTATGGATCACAAAAAGATACAAATTTTCAATGAAGTGCCCTGGACATAACTGTCGCTTTGAAACCTGGAAAATGTGGTCAATGACCGTTTGTATGGAGGAGGAGGAAAGTGAAGATACCTGTGATGTGAACCTTGAATGTGATGACTACGTGACAGATGGCTCTTGCTTATGTAATTCTTCACTTTTGCTTCTTTGCTGGACAGTTTAGAGAAGAGCTGGAGCGTGCTAAGTCTGACTGGGCCAAATATTTTCAAAGGTGAATATATTTCATTTGGTTTGTTGGCAATATCTTATCTGCATGAACTGATTCCTCTAGTGAATTTCCATGTGCATTGTCTTGTCAGCTAAAGATATCATTGACATCATATGCCATCAATCCAAGACTCTTTTTGAAAAAGCGTAATACCTACACAAACATTTCATTTGTTGATCACTGAAAGGACAGTGCATTCGGAGATAGCTGCTAACTCACTGTAGTTGCTTCTGCTATCAATGTACTGCATATAAATATGTATTCCATCTCTACATTGACTTTATATATTCCCTTAGATTAAAAGAATGCATTTGAGTCTGGAATCTATCTTTTTATACTGTTATTAGGTGCAACATTCATGTGTACTCTTAACTAAAATGTTACAAATGGATCTTTGTCTATTTACTACGATTAAGTCCATGAGACAGTAGTTTGTTCACGTTGTCAATTCTTATGGTGTAGTTTCTTCAGGAATGCTGTTGAAGAAATAGTGCAAGAGATGCACTCAATGGAGAATGCTTCTAAGAAACTGGTAAGATAAACAGAGTTTTCCAGTTTGGCTCAGACATATCTTTGTCAACACATCGGATATGAGTTGTTTATCTGCATGTCATGAAGTGACCAAATGAACTTATTGACCAACAAGTCCATTGCTAGCTAATTCATTTAGAGGAACATTCATTGAGCTTGAACTTGCACAAACTTTGCCCAAATTTTGCACGTTTTCCACCATATACAGCCGACATCAAGGTGCCAAACCTTCTTGTTAATGCGAACTCTTGGAGAACATTAGCCTTTTATTCCTAGAGTAACTTTTATTATTTGAGTGAGGGCCCTAGGGCCAACTTTTTTCCCTGCTCGACTGGAAGAATGGTAGATCCTTTTGCACAACCTATTATAGTAGGGAAGCCTTATAACTTGAAATGAATTCATCAGTTGACTTTCAACCTAATGACACCACGTGCCAGATCACAACATGACATCATAATCTTTCGCATCTACACTACCGGTGACAACACCAAAATACTGCCCAGAAAAAAAAAAAAAAAAAAAAAAAGAAACTCAAAACCATGCCACCAGATTACAGTCAAGTTAGTCAACATGAACTTGCCCATTTCTACTCAAAACACTTAACATCAGCAGTAACTGTCTTAATTCCTTGATGAATTATAGTTTCTAAAGAGACATTTACAAAGACAAAAACACAACTGCATCAAGGACACAGCAAGCTTGACGTATACATTTTTCATGCTTTGCTAAGTTTCGCCCTCTGCAGAAGATGATAAATTGTTGCAGTCTAGGCTAATTTCCTCACTAATGCCTTCAAACTTTCCCCTTCATGTTCTTCAAGGCTCAAGTACATCCATCCTTCCCGTCACTTGCAGATCTAGGACATGAGAGGAGCTGTAAAACTTGTTCTGATAATCTGCTTTGAGAAAGCACACTAAAAGAAAAAGTGCAATTTTAGATTCTTCATATTGTCTGCATAGCACAGAAGTGCTATTGATATCACACCAAGTTTTCATCCTATCCAATGTGTGCAACCTATTGTGAATCACCAACCAAGTTATAAAACCATAATTTGGCACATTAGGCTTAAACCATACAGCCAAAACCTACTCACTTATATCCCACATTCCCTCACTACTTCCCAGCCTCCTTTATAGTGAAAGAAGCCCTAAATGATCCAGTAAATACCACTTTGTCTAGAGAGCCAGAGTTTGGAGCAATCAACCCACACAATGCCATGAGTTTCAAGCAGATCATCAGACCTAGCTGGAGGCCATCCCCTTTAATTTCCTTTGTAACATCTGCAACGGTGATTTTATCACCAAGAGCAGAATCATAGCCGTTCTGAAGCACATGTAAATTTTTGCATGGACATGAAATGAAAGGCAAAAAATGAAAATGCTTAGGATTGTTCATATGAGCCACATACAGAACTGCTGTTTGGTAAACACTATGATTTCAAATGTACCTGAAGAACTTAGCTCACTAAGGTGTTCGATAAGTAGTTAGGAATGATAAAATAGGTTTTTCTGCTCCCTTTGGTGGAATGGATTGGTTTTGTATTCATTTTTCTGACGTCTCCACCTTTGGCAATTCTGCTGTTGGCGGTCTTGAACAGAAGGAAAAAGTGGAGCCAGCTAACATTCACTCTTTCCACCTCAGAAGGTATGAATGCACTTCCCCTGTAATGCCATTGAGAAAGGCTTTCTGTGTAGTATTGACCAGTAACGCATTGTTGATGTCTTGGGTGAATAATGGTCTGACCTACTACTACCACCCCAAAGCAGGCAGTTAGATTTCGGTGAGCATCAGACCACAATGACTCGGTTGTGCGCCAAAGTGTCAATGCTCCAATTTAGAACATAAGTTTTGTAGCTAGAGAGCAGTGGAGCACTTTATTTTATGCTACTTCTTTTTCAATAATTTGCATTATTAAACTATCGAGACAATGGGTCTATGTATTTGTAGTTTCCTCGGCAGTAACTTGTCCAAGTGAGGTGTTTGGTAGTTTATCTCTCTTTATTGTCACTTTTCCAATTTTCCGCCTCTATGCAAGTTCCTATTTCTAATAGTTGTTTTCTGGGGAGAATGCAGGGCTAATGCTGTGGCAAAGAATGAAGCAAGAAGCTTACAGCTTCAAGTTCAAACCAAACTGTCACTTCCTCTATTTACTGGAAAGAAACTAGAAGGAGAGGGGGGAGCTAGCATTTACGTTGCCTTGATTGATGCGAAAACAGGGGGTGTTGTTACATCTGGCCCCGAATCCTCCATTAAGTTGGACGTCGTCGTTCTTGAAGGTGACTTCAACAAAGATGATGAAGAAAACTGGACCCAAGAAGAGTTTGAGAACTACGTGGTTAAAGAACGTGAAGGAAAGAGGCCTCTTTTGACAGGAAATCTCCAAGTGATGCTCAAGGAAGGTGTTGGGCAGCTTGGAGAGTTGATATTTACCAACAATTCCAGCTGGAATAGGAGTAAAAGTTTCAGAATAGGGCTTCTGGTGGCATCAGGTTATTGTTGCAATACACGAATCCAAGAAGGAATAACAGATGCCTTCCCTGTCAAGGAACAGAGAGGAGAATGTAGGTCCTTCATACTTTACAGTATATAAACCTTGTCCTTTTTGACTAACCATACATGGTTTTGGACATCCATAGTCTTAAATTTTATAATTGAATGCCTCATTTAGTGCCGACCTTTACATCTTGAATGAAAATTCTGATAATTAAGAAACGATTGCCTTCTTTGTTATTAGCAATTGTTGACACTTTGGATCAGTTACAGTAGAGAGTTTGTACACGCCTGTAAGAAGTTTGCTTTCTGGGACCTTACTATAGATGTTCTTTTCATTTTACAGCATACAGGAAACATCATCCACCTGCATCTGATGATGAGGTCTGGAGGTTGGAGAAGATTGCAAAAGATGGGAAGTCTCACCAAAAACTGAGTGAAGCTGGAATAAATAGGGTGGAGGACTTTCTACTGCAACTGTTTACGGACTCCCAGAAACTGAGAGAGGTAAGCACTTAGTTAATGATTCTTACTTAGGGTTTGATTGACTACCAAGATTATAAGTCGTGTCTTCTTTCATCATAGATTCTTGGAAAGAGCGTTATACCGAAGAACTGGGATATCCTCGTAGATCATGCAAAGACTTGCAAAACAAATTGGAAACTTTATTCATCCTATTTTGATGGCATGAGGAAGCATGGTGCTGTATTCAACACCAATGGTCAACTGGTCGGCCTAATCAAAGACAGAGTATCTTTTGCTACTCATCGACTTTCTGCCCAAGAGAAGGTAAGTAACTGAGTTCCAACTGAGTTTTGTCAAGCCTGATATGGACACTTGAAAAGAGGAGTGCGTTCGACATCTAGATGCATTTTTTTTTTTTATCAGAAAAAGTAATAGGTAGTGCCTGTGGAGAGAATAGAAAGAAAATCTAGATGCTTTGTTTAGATCCATAATGGAGACTTTTTATTAATGGAGTGATTTTGAGCTTTCGCTCTTTGCTATGCAAAATTGAGGATAGTGACCTTCTAAATCTAAGTGGCCTTCTGTACTCCGTGCTTAAAATTATAACAAAAACAGGAGTAAGTTGGAGACCACTTTCAGCAGTTGATTTGGTTTCATCCATTAGAATCTGAGGCACCAATCATCATAATGTAGTTTGAACAATTAACTCATTCATGTTGCACATGTTACTTCCAAGTTTAAATATGAAGATCTTATAGTTTGAACGATTTACACTTCAGCAGTCGAACGAGTTGATGCTTGTTTTATTTCTTCACTAGCCCTTTCTCAATCAACTTTGCATCTTTACCCTGAGGACCCTTGCCTTGATTGTACTCTTATTACATCTTCCGAGCACCTGACGTTTGGTGGAGAAATGGGCGGATATGGGCGTAAAGTGAATTGAGGTTCTTTAATATTATTTTTATTCTTCTTTCCCTGTGCTGCTCTTACGTGCTTTATCTGAATACAAGTTCATCCATTGGAATGCAACATTACTCGTGAAAAAAGAAGTTGCTTGAAGCCAGAATATTTACCTGTCAATAGTGGAAATAAATACTTCCATTAGTCCAGCTTGAGCAATATACCAATTGTTTTTGTTCCAGGAACATGGAGATGCAATCGTGATGGAGGCCTTGGCTAACTGGAATGATGTGAGAGAGTTCAATGGTGAGACATTTTCTGATTCAATGCAGAAGAATAGCTCAAGCTCATATTCATCTTCAGTCTTAGGTGGACAAACTGAAAATCGCAACCATGTTCAACGTTATTTGGCTCCACCAATTGTTGCTGCTCCAGTTGGTCCGGAAGCTCCTCTGGCAAATGCGGGCTCCGCTGCTGAAGGTACGTGCCAGAGAACACAAAACTGTCTCTCCCTTTAAGCATATACAAAGATGTGGCCTGTGAAATTACGATGAAAATGGGACTTTCCACTTGATTTTTAAGCTTGAATATATAAAAGCATTGTGTACCTGATCCTTATGATTCTGGGCTCCAAATCATATAAAGATGTTTGTTTGTCCAGCTGTGATTATTGTCACATGAGCCTCATTAAATGCAATCTATCCATTTTGGCCAATATATGTACATATGTATGTATGCATGTATGTGTTCTGTCCAAGCTATTCAAAAGCAACTAAAAAATTAGTTGGTAACGGGTGCCTTTTTTGAGTGGGGGATTGGGGGAGGGGAAGGGTGAGGGTAGATACTCATGAACACCTTCACTTAGGTGATACTAAGTGGATATTGACAAGATATTGCTATGATTAGGTAGATATGAATAGATGTAATGAGCACACGATGTTTTTATATGTGTATTTTTATCAAGTGGTGACTGCGGTTGTTTTAGAAAGGGCCTTGTCAATTGAAGCATGTAAAGATTACAAAGATCAGAGGCAAGAAAAATTAAAGAGATGTGCAGGGTAAGGAGGGAAAAAAAAACTCGCAGCACTTTCCACGATATCAGAATAGCTCATAGATCTGTGCTTACATCGGCCTATGTTTATGAACCATATTAATGTTTTAGTTCCTTCTTCAGGACTTAATGGTGCAATGGCTTTGGCATTACCAGTTCAGTCACAAAATACCAATTCTGGAACCTCCATGAAGATTTTAGTTGATGAAAATTTTCGTCTTGCTGCACATCAGCTCATGTCTGCAGGCTGCTCGAATGTTCAAATTCCTCCAGGATATCATGATAGTACTACTGCCGGATTGCCAACACAGTCTCATGGTCTCAATTTACAGAATTCCATGCATAGCAAAATGATTGGTTCTTCGAGCGGAATGGACTATACAGGATATGATGATGTTCTTCCTGAAGGCATTCATGTGAGAGAAAACAACACACCATGTAATGACCCGTTCTCTAGGACACTCGCTCCTCCCAAAGGCAATGACGTGATGGAAGATATCCAATCAAGTCATTCAGATGATAGTTGGAAGCAATGGTTGGCTGATAACCCATTACTTGATAATGGTTATGTTGGAGAAAACAACACACCATGTAATGACCCGTTCTCTAGGACACTCGCTCCTCCCGAAGGCAATGGCGTGATGGAAGATATCCAATCAAATCATTCAGATGATAGTTGGAAGCAATGGTCGGCTGATAACCCATTACTTGATAATGGTTATGTTGGAGGTACCGGCAGAGGTGTTATTGGCTGGCTCAAGATAAAAGCAGTGTTGCAGTGGGGGTACTTCATCAGGAAGAGAGGTGTCAGACTTGTGGAGTTAGACCAACCACCGATCCAAGTTCAGGCTTGTTCTTAGTTCTTATGTCGCTTTAGGGAAAGATGATTCTCCGTTTACTTCTGATAGAATTGATGGTAATTTTTTCTTAAATGGTGGTAATATTTCATTGATTCTATATATTCATCTGTATATAGAACATCTATGTGGAATGCCTAATTAAGCGACTAATTGTTTCATCATAGTGTCTCTCTACCTCAATTCTTTCCACATCTTTCTTCAGAAAAGTTCTCTTATATATCACATGTAAGGAACGCAAGGTTATATCATTCAAAGGGTGTACTTGGATTCTGCGCTTATTATGCATTAGATCTGCAACCAAATCCAAGGAGTGCCATGTAATAAGTCCTGCCTACTGCTGCTCTCCAGTGGCAATACAGCTCTTTTCTGGAACGCATACACTGTCAAGCTTTGATGCTAAGTTCCCTCGTACCCATTTTCCCGGCCTTCTCTTCTTGTTTTCTCGGTCCTCAAATGTTTTTACTATAACGAGCTTTTAGGCAAAGCAGCTCAGGGTTAGTTTAATTTAATGTTGGTTCTGCACTGGAATTGTAACCTTATAAAATAGGATTAAGTATTGAGATCTTTCGTCTTTAGTGTGTCATTCCACAATTCCTCCAGTTCCTGAACTATTTAAACAACTGAATATTCATGCATGTTTAAACATCATTAAATTTATTGGCTAAGTGATATTCTTGGTTAAGAAAACGCAAGTCCATTGAAAATATTGTAGACATAATCTCATAATCCTAAACCTACCATTTATTTGCAGATTCCGAAGCTCTAGGACTGGAATATGATCAATGTCCTTTAAAACCACCTTGAAACTATATATCTAGCAGCTAGTCATGTTGATTATATTGATCCCAGAGGGCAGCCCTTCCACGCAAGAAGGTTTTTCGTGCATCGGATTGGATGCATCACTTAATGGTGACGTGAAGAAGCAAGTCAAATTTAGGTGGGTGAGAGATTTCAGCACTCCATTGCAAAGTTCGATAGTTGATTACACCGAGTGAACCACTCAACCCAAAGTATAAATAATCTACACCGAGCAATTGGTTCTCTTATATATGAAAGTTAATGTTTATAACAGATGAAGCATGAGATTGGGACTGTCGAATGGGTCTCGAATCTTGCAGCAATACCACGGAGACGATTGCCACCACATTGAAGCCATGGCTCTAATTAATAGACAAATAGTTACCTACTCCAATTTTCTCTTCAACAAATGCCCACCTAGCAGAAAAGGCACATGGGAGGTATAAATTAAGACTCCAAGGACGGAGCCGAAAAGCTTCAGTCACAAAAGCCAAAATGCATTGCTTCTCACACCGATGTCTGCAGCTTCGGAGAGCAGAGGTCCACCCACAGGAGCAACACGAGCATAACCACCACAAAATCTTGAACAGATAGTCATTCTGAATCAGAGATTTCATCTTCATCCTTGTCCAGTATGTAGACCAGGGCCCGTTTTCTTGCAGCTAAAACACAAGCCACACCTCTACTTGCTGTCGCCATAAAAACATTAACTTGATTTCAGTCCAACGTTTCTTGAATATATGGCCATGACTAACGTGATGTTTAGATACCTTTGTTGGGTAAAAGCAAAACTACAACACATGCATTATGCTAAAACACAGGCGGGGAAGCAAACCTTGCTGCCCAGGGAGGCTATGGTATGCATGTAAACTATGAATGCTCTACAGTATCTTGCTACACTAAATATCATGATAGTATCTATCATCATGAACATGTACAGGTTCTCAGTCAGTAACTAGACCGCAGTGAACCTACCATAAGAAGAATATTCTCTGTACTTGTGTGGCCTCTAAAGATTCACCTTTTTTGCACTTTGACCTCTCAATAGATATAAATTTAGGGGAAAACCTGATACATTAGTATATTACTTCTTCAATTGAAAAAATATTCTTCTTTGGAGCATAAGTTTGCACTTCTTCAAACTGTGGGAACAAACATGAAGTGGTCGATTAAAGAGACATATTGTACTTAAGCCAGTCATAACCAGTCATATTTAAACTTATGAGTAGGCTGTTAAGTGAAAATGTAGTAAGGAGCATGGACAGGATTTATTCAGTCCACTACCTAGTCAACAAGATGGAATTGTTGCAAACACTCGCAAGTTTATCAAGCATTGATACACAAGGGAAATCTTATGGGCAACAACAAGTTTCCAAACATCCAAAAATGCAGATGGACATGGTAAGAAGCTCAAGGAAAAAAATTCAGGACTATAAAATTGATGGCATGACAATGGTTTAATCCTTAGTTCAGTTTTATGGTGGTGTCAAAAATTCTTACCACTAACTGAGAAGGGAGGAACAACAGTATGGGGAATGCTGCGAATCTTCTCATTCTCCACATCTAGGTGTAATATAGAGTCCTACATGCATAGTTTCACTGTGTTAATGTTTCAGGAGTGAGAATAAGATAACCAAGCAAAAAATGTTCTCACAAAATAGAAGCGAAAATGGCACTTCTTACCTATTAGGGACATTCTGACCAAAAAAATAAAAAATCAATTAGGGACACCACATGCCTACTTTTTAACCAACATACATGTAGAAGGCTTTAACTGCCAAGATAAGTTGGAACTTTTGCAGTTATAGTAAGGCAGAAAGTAAAACACCCTTCAGAGTTCCCAAGCGTGAAATAGCATGTCCATGCACATAGGAGGAAAAACTAAGCTGCTGCTTCTCATGCTGATGAGGAAAGCATACAAATAAAAGATAGGAAGAATAAAATTCCTAGTGTTTTTGAAACTGGACAAGTGGTTCAACCGGTCAAACTGGTAGAACTGTGTTCTACCAGTTTAATGGGTTTAACATATTGCATGTGATGTCATCTGATAGAATACTCCACATCTATTAGATTACACGTGTTCAGATTAATAGATGCCAGGCTGAGTCGGCGTAGCCTCATTGAGCACAAATGACAGCATTCAAGTTCTCAAGAACATCATTTAATTTTCTAATAGATTTTAAACCAATAAGGTCAATGAATAATAATGCACCACCAAATTGAAGCAAGAAGACACTGGAGTGAATGGTTGGTACGCTTGGTAGTTACAAGAGGTTGGAGTTCCAAACCCCAACCCAACTCCAACACTCTTCCTTTAAACATTTTGAATGCCCAGAACTGGTCCAAACTAGTTGACAGGATTGTGGGTCAACAGTTGACAGTTACGCCTGATAACAATAGGGTCAATACCACCAGTTCTTGACCACTACTGTTTCTGCTGTGAAACCAGACTGGACAGGTCTGGTTCCTGATCCAACCAGAGCCGGTTCTTAAAACACTGAAAAGAACAGGAGTCAACTGAAAAGCAATTTTCTTTTTGCCATCAATGTTTTAAATAGTGAACTGACGCGTATCAGAACAAACAGCGTCCTATATGTATCACGAGTACGAAAATCAATATGCAAGCTTAGGATCCAAGAGTTACCTTTAATTGGTACAACTCCCAGTTATTTGCCCGAGTGGTTCCTGAAATGTGCACAAATGGAAGGTCACTGGCCTGCAAGATCATCATCCAGGCATCTCCCAAATTTTCACCAGTATCAGTCATCTTATTTAGCAACATAACAATTTGATGGTCCTGTTTCAAAATAAAATATATTAGCCACATCCATAAATTCTTAAAGCAATATATGCCAGGCTTTTACCTTATATAGAGCCAAATCCACACAATGGTAACCGGAAGGGATGCACAACAAGATTGCTTCCAAAGGTTTTCCCTGCTTCACATTGCTTGAATCATTCATAGATCCCCTCACTACAGCTATACAGTTTGTAACATCTAAAAAAGACTCGTCAGGTAATTGGAAGGAAATATAGTCTGTAAACCCAACTTCATGAGTCAGATTAGATGAAGCAAATTCAGAGGCATCCTGCAAAGCCATATGAAGAAACGATTAGCATGAAAAAGCAGTTGTACTCTGCCCATGCAGATCTCCGGATAAAATTGTAGATTCAGATTAAGGGTAAATACCTCATAGGAGGACAGTGAAATTGGAATGTATCGGGTGGATGCTGAAACTGATGTAAGACGGAATAGAGGCAATAAATTCTTCCAACATATCTTTTTTGAAATGGTAGAAAAAGGCATCTGGGCAGCTTCCTTGAAACTGTAAAAATTTAAATTTATTCCTAATCAGTAAACATGAGATACAGCATTATCACACACAATAATCATAAACTAATCAGAAAGCCCAATCCAATAAGATCACCCAGCTTAAGTTTCCATGTACCTTGTCAAGTAATCAACCTGAGATTGAATACGAAACACTAGATTATTAGGTAGAGGGTAAGTAAAAAACCATTGTTGAGTACAACCTTCAGAAGACAACCCCCACCCCCGAGGGTTTCCTTTTTTTCCTTCTCTCATTATAGTCTCAAGGTTCTGGCCACTCAGACAAGGAAATATAAAATATAGCTACAATTTTATTGTAACGGGAATTTGGATAGAAAGATCTACTGACAAATGACATTATCAAGATACCTAAATTAGCCAAATGAGAAATGAATATTTCAGCTCAATTAAACGATGAGTTGGGTGAAACCAAAGCACAAGGTTTTAAGTGAAGGATTGCAATGTTTACGTAAACCATTTTGGAGCCGGACCATCATACTCAAACCTCTGTTATGCATACAAAGAGATCGAGAATTTCATATTCGGTACACTTGTCAGCAATGAGGACCAGACTTGGAGGAGGGAAAAAATCAATCACTTCAAATGACAGATGACAGCAACGATTTATCCCAGCGTTCATATATTCCCCATTGAGGTAGCATGCGGAAAAACACTAGTGAATGGAAAATCTAGATATAGCATAAATACAAAGAATCGACAATGAAAGAGTAACAAGACACATTCAAGTAAGAACTTCCATGCATGAACAAGATTCTATTAAATTTCATTCAATTCTTTTGCTGATACCTGTGTTCCATCTGTTGAAACTCCTTTGCAAGTGTCCTTCGCAAATATTTGCTGTCCCCAAATCCTCCAAATTGCACTAATTCTTTGACTCTCTTCATAGTTTCTCTGAAACAATAATGTGTAAAACATCTTATTGACCTGACGTCAAACATCAAGGCAGACAAGCGCATGAAACTACATTTGATTTTCAAAAGACTTTCCAGTCCAATGAGAAACGACAATCAACCCGTCAATTTCAATCCTCGTTACCCTGTCATTAGCAACATATGCTGGACCAAGAATGACCACAGTCAAAGCCCAGCAAAGCACCCTAACTTGAGTCAACCTCATCTCTTGTGCTCTTAGAAGTATTTAGGAGGACGGTAGCAAGATGACTTAAAATGAAGAACTAACCCTCAAACCAGGAGTCATTTACAATTTCGATATTCTGAATTTAGCAACTAATTTGGTCGCATTGCAAAAAGGCATGAGTGAGCCACTAGAGCGCATGAAAAGAATACTAGGCTTGACAGGATACCGCTCTGACATTTAAAGCGTGACCAAGGTCCATTACGCCATGATATTTTAATCCTCTGGCACACAAATGGATAGCACAACCTAGTGAAGGGCCACCAAAATTTGCTGCTAGAGTACATGAAGGCAATACTAAGCTGTCGACACTTCACAGTATCCAAGCCATTGCCTCACCAAATTTCAGATACAACGAATGAAGAGATGACCCACACTTGGAATTAGAAGGTTATGTCAAATTATGAATCCAGTCATCATGTCTGAATGATACATATGATTCCATAACTAGGGCGAGGCAATAACATTTTCTTATTAGATGAATGAAATTCATTAAGAACACCAAGTAGGAGCCGAACTTCAGATGATGCACAAGAGAAGAAATTTATTAATTCAATGGGTAGCCATTCTATCAAAAATAATGACATGTCACATCTCAGCCCAAGTAAAGTTAATGTCGACTGAAATGAGGGAAAATAATTAACTTTCAGGGAGTATACAAGCCATTTCTACTGGAAGCTCTGTATATGGCAATGCCAAACAGTCCACTTGGTGACTCCATCAGGTATGAACACATATTAACTAAAGATTCAGGGGTTCTGTGTGCCATATTGTAAATGACTTAGAATTAGGAACTGGACAAGTTGGAGGAAATCACTTACAAATCAATGTCAATTTCTTCATCAGCCTCGGATAGATCCAGAAGCTGCATAACAGGATCTTGATCATACAGAAACTTCAAGAACACGACAACAAGTTCACTGTAGAAATTCATAAGAGTAAATAGGGATTCACCATAAGGACTGAACCTGATGGATAAAAGTTAGACAAACCTATTGTATGTTAAAAGTTGATCACTTGGCTCTGACATAAGTTGCTTTATACATTTCAGAAGCCAGCTGAAGAAATTTGCAAACTGAAAGAGAGACAAAACCAAAACCAAAACCAAAAGCTTCAGCAACATGCACATTATCAACCAATAAAAAAAGCTTACACCGCTGGCTCAAGAATTTAGGATCCTACCAATATTCTGAGCTTGTCTAGATTTCAGTGGTCACACTGGCAATATTTTCATTTTAAAACAAGAAAGAATGGATGTCTCCAGCATAGCATGTGCGAAATTGAAAAGGTATCAACAAACCCTAAGTTGTCAAGGTGCCGTAAGCAAAGATAAAAAAGTCATGCAATTTCTCTTTGGTCCTTCAAATACACGATGGTATATATCAACAAATAACAATGTGATATTGTCAGTATTTCATCATGATCTTAAAAGGTGCGAGATGAAACTTTGTTAAACAGGTTCAAGTCATGTGCAAATGCCCAGCTAACAATATCTTCTTCAAAATCTCAACGAAAACGATTGTATTTCAAATATTAAATGTTATTCGGCTTAGAATAATATGTCATTCTGATCACACAAGATCTTGTGTCTTATATCTACAAGTAGTTCAACTCCATGTTTAAAATTTAGGAATTTAGCATGACTAAAGATATGCACGATGAGAGACGGGCAAGATTTTGGAAAAGAGTAGCAAACAGAAGGTATCAAGAAACGTAGAGAAATCATAACAAAGATTGTAACAGGCTACCTGCTGCACAACAGATGAGAGCACCCTTATGAATCGCTCAACCTGTACAAGCAGCATTCCAGCCTTTTCTACTGCATTGTCCACCAGTGTCTCATCCAAACCAATACCCAGGTAACAAGAGCGCCATCTTGAAAGACCCCTGAGCTCACCCATTCTAAAGCCAATAATTTCTACAGCAGGCTGATTCTCTCTCTCTCTCTCTCTCTCTCTCTCTCTCTCTGCTTTCTGCTCTCTGCTGCGCTTTTTCAGTAACCAGACATTCTCTTGCTTCTCGTTGAGCTCCAGAAAGGAGAAGGGAAAAGCCATGTGGAAGCCAAAGAGAGCTTTGCCTCCCTCTTCTTCTTCAGGTCAACCAAGTCAACCCAAGAGGCCATGCTTGCCTCCAATCGAGTAAGCTCGCTCTTCCCTCTTAACGTTTCAATGCTTGATTCGTTGTTTGATGATCTTGCGTTAGTTTTAGCTGTACTTGAGGGAGATTCAATGAAGGGGTCTTGAGTTGAAGATTCTTGACATGAGAGACATGGTGAAAGCCCGCCATCGATAAGCTTTTGCCTCATGACCGTTCAAAATCACTTTCGTTCAGTTCTTTATTTATGGGTTTGTGCTGTTGTTTTAATGCGAAGTACTAATGACCTCGGATGTCATCGTCTCAAATCTGTTTTGTGAATTTATGTTGGCCAATTGCAGTACTTCCTCCTTATTTGAGCTGAATTCTGTTAAAATCATTTATCTAGCAAGTGAGCTGTTATCGTTACCAGGTTAATTTGCTATCCTGTCGTCTAAATATCCTATCTCGCTTGTACTTTTGTGCTGATGTTCATGCAGTCAAGCATGGAACGGGTCCGAAATGAATCCTGTGCCGAGTTGCTGTTTGACTTGCTGTTTGACAAAGGAGGATCTGCGGAGTATGGTAAGATGAGTGAAGTAGGCAAGTTGGACATGCAAAGTACAGCCCTTATTATATTTCAATTCCTGTTTCTTCGATTAGAAGTGGTTAGATGCATTTCTGACATTCCGGCCAGTTTCTGGACAGTAATCCGCGTGAGAAATTGCCAAGAGATGTATAGAGAATTATTGCTTGAGTGGTAAAAATGACCTGCTGAATGTTCTAGGATTTTCCTGGGAAGCAATTGCACTAAACACATGCTTTAGGCTTTTCATGTTGTGTTGGGCAGTATGGTTCACAAAAAGATACAAATTTTCGATGAAGTGCCATGGACATAACTGTCACCTTGAATCCTGGAAAATGTGGTCAATGACCCTTTGAACGTAGGAGGAGGAAAATGAAGATACCTGTGATGTGAAACTTGAATGTGATGATTACGTGACAGATGGCTCTTGCTTATGTAATTATTTGCTTTTGCTTTCTTTGCTGGACAGTTCAGAGAAGAGCTGGAGAGTGCTAAATCTGACTGGGCCGAATATTTTGGAAGGTGATTATATTTCATTTGGTTTGTTGGCAGTATCATATCTGCATGAACTGATTTCTGCAGGAGAATTTCCATGTCTATTGTCTCATCAAAGTATTAATGCCATAAATCCAAATTTCTGTTCGGCAAAGTGTAATACCTGTGCATACCTTTTTCTGTAAATCACTGACAGGACGGTGCATTTGGAGATAGCAGCTAATCAACATTATTTGCTTCTGTTATCAAAGTACTGGATAAATTTGTATTCCAGTTTTATGTTGACTTTTTATGTCGAGTTAGATTAAGGAATGCATTTGATGAGTCTGGCATTTATGGTTTATACAGTAATTAGATCTGACATTCATTTGTACAAGTAACTTAAATGTCAAGCGTTATCTGTCTTTTTGTTACGAATAAGTCCACAAGACAGCAGTTGTTCATGTTATCAATTTTTATGGTGTAGTTGCATCTGGAATGCTCTCAAAGATATAGTGCCACAGATGCGCTCAGAGAATGATTTTCAGAGATTGGTAAGATAAACAAGTTTATAAGATTTCTACTTTTTCACAGACATATCTTCATCAACACTTAAGGTATGAGTTGTTTCTCTGCATGTCATGAAGTGATAGAATGAACTTACTAATCGCTTCATTCCGACAGTTTTAACAGCATTCATCGAGCACAAACTTCACACGATCTCCTTTGTCTATAAGTAAATATTCATTTTGTTGTGCAACCTGTGGAAAGAAAAACATGGGAAGGCCTAATTTCCATACAAGTCTGTTACAGCATAATGTCCCACATGGGCAGACAAAATTGAGGTGCCAAACCTTCTTCTCAATGTGAACTCTTGGGGAAGATCAACCTGTTATCCATAGAGTAACTTATATCCATTGAGTGAGGACCTTCCACTCAGTACTGTCAGCTTAATAGGGCCAACTTGCATCCCTGCTCGACGGGAAGAACAGGAGATCCTTTTGAACAACTTGTTATAATAGGAAAGCCTTATATCTTGACACAGGAGATCCTTCTGTGCAACCTATTATGACTCACTAGCCAGGTTTTAAACCCATGTTTTGTCATATTAGGCATAAACCATACAAGCCTAAGCCAAGTCACTTTGTTCCTCCATGTCCTCACTAGCTTCGAACTCTCCTTTATAGAGAAAGAGCCCCTAGATGATCCAGTAAATACCACACTGTCTATAGAGCCAGAGTTTGGAGCAATCAACCCACACAAAGCCATCTGAGTTTCAAGCAGATCATCAGACCTTGCTGGAGGCCATCTCCATTCATTCTCCTCAATAACAGTTTCAACTGTGGCTTTATCACCTAAAGCTAAATCATAACCATTCTAAAGCACATGAAAATTTTTTCATGGACATGGAATGGAAGGGGAAAATGAAAATGCTTAGGATTGATCATATGAGTTTTATAGACAACTGCTGTTCGGTAAAAGATAGTGAATTCAAATATGCATGAAGAACTTAGCTCAATAAGGTGTTTGATAAGTTGTTTTTAGGAAAGAGCCACAGCATAGGTTTTCCAACTCCTTTCGATGGAATGAATTGGTTTTGTATCCCTCCTGCTTCATTTTTTGGATGTCTCCAACTTTGGCAATTCTGCTGTTGGTGGTTTTGAGCAGATGGAAGCAGTGGATTTTGGAAACATTCATTCTCCCCAGCGTGCAAGGTATGGATGCACTTCCCTCGTGATGCTGTTGAGAAAGGCTTTCTGTGTAGTGTTGACAGGTTATGCATTGTTGATGTTTTGGGGAATAATGGTCCGACCTACCACTACCACCCCAAGCAGGCAGTCTGAGCTCTCAGTGAGTGTCATGCCACAATGACTCGGTCATGCACCAAAGTGTCAATGCTCAATTTAGAACATAATCCTTGTAGCTTGCCAGTGGAACATTTTATTTTATTTTACTTCATTTTTTTAAATGAGAATTATTAAACAAATAAAACGACGGGTCTATTTATCCTTGTAGTTTCCTCGGCAGTAAGACCTGTCCAAGTGAGATGTTGGGTATTTTGTCTCTCTGTCGTTACTTTTCCAATTTTCCTTTTTTTATACACATTCCTATTTCTGATGGTTGTTTTCTGGAGAGAATGCAGGGCTAATGCTAATTCTACGGGAGAGAATGATGTGAGAGACTTACGGCTTCAAATTCAAACCAAACTGTCAGATTCTCCATTTACTGGACAGAAACTAGAAGGAGTGGGGGGTGCTCACATTTCCATTGCCTTGATCAATGCAAATACAGGGGATGTTGTTAGATCAGGCCTGGAATCCTCCATTAAGTTGGACGTCGTCGTGCTCGAAGGTGACTTCAACAAAGACGATGAGGATAACTGGACCCAAGAAGAGTTTGAGAGGCACGTGGTTAAACAACGTGAAGGAAAGAGGCCACTTTTGGCTGGAGATCTCGTGGTGAAGCTCAAGGAAGGTGTTGGGGAGATGGGAGAACTGACGTTTACTGACAATTCCAGTTGGAATAGGAGTAAAAGATTCAGGATAGGGTTTAAGGTGGCAACGGGTTTTTGTGGGAATACGCGAATCCGAGAAGCCAAAACAGATGCCTTCCAAGTCAAGGAAAATAGAGGGGAAGGTAGGTCCTTCATAGTCTTTCTATAGTATATAAACCTTATCCTTTATGACTGAACATAAACATGATTTTGGACGTCCAGAGTCTTCAATTTTTTAATTTAGAGCTTCATTTCGTGTGGACCTTTACAACTCGAACAAAAATTCTGATAAATAAGAAGCAATCGGTTTGTTTGTTATTGGTAAATGTCCACACTCAGGATCAGTTTCAGGGGAAAGATTGCAAGCCTCCTAGAGGTTTGCTTCTACAAATTAATCTAATAGTGCCCGGATCTAATTGTATATGTGCTCTTCATTTTACAGCATACACGAAACATCATCCACCTGCATCTGACGATGAGGTTTGGAGGTTGGAGAACATTGCCAAAGGTGGGAAATCTCACCAAAAACTGAGTGATGCTGGAATATATAAAGTGGAAGACTTTCTACTGCAACTGTTCACGGACCCCGAGAAATTGAGAGAGGTAAGCACTCAGTTAATAATTCCCAATTAGGGTTTGATTGACTGCCAAGAATGTAAGTCCTGTGTGTTCACTCATCATAGACTCTCGGAAAGAGCATAACAGAGAAGAAGTGGGATAGCCTGATACGCCATGCAAAGACTTGCGAAACAAAGTGGAAACTTTACTTGGACTATCCTGATGGCGTGACGAAGCATGGTGCTGTATTCAACACTGATGGTCAACCAATCGGCCTAGTCAAAGACACGGAATATTTTGCTACTCATCGACTTTCTGCTCAAGAGAAGGTAAGTAACCAAGGAGTTCCTACTCAATTTTGTCAAGCCAGTTCACTCGCCACACCCCATCTTGGGGAATTCGAATTAGTTGTCCCATATTTTCTATGTAATCAGTATTTTGATGTTCACTTGTAGCTGTGTGGCTTAGTAGGTGTTAGAATTGATTAGAGATTTGGAAACCTGAAACAAGGAGTTAATTGAACATCTAGAGGCTTTGCTTTTCTTTTGTTTTGTTTTTTCTTTCCGATCACAAAAGTATAATGAAGTTCCCGTGGAGAGAATAAAAAAAAAAATATAGATGCTATGTTTAGATCCATAATAGAGACTTTCTACTAATGGAGTGATTTTGAGCTTGCGCACTTTGTGAAGCAAAGTTAAGGTTAGTGACCTTGTAAATCTAAGTGTTCTTCTATATTGAGTAAGTTAAAGACCACTTTCAGCACTTTATTCGGTTTCATCCATGAGAATCTGAGGCACTCATCAACAAATTATAGTTTAAACGATTAACACATTCCCGTTGCGACCATTACTTTCCAAGTTTATAACCATCAAGATCTTAATTACTTGCACAATACATATCGATGACTGCTTTATTTCTTCTCTGGTCCTTTCTCGATCAACTTTGTATCTTTACAATGAGGGCCTCGCCTTGAATGTACTCTAAATTACATCTTTTGAGCTCCTGACCTTTACGTGGTAGAGAAATGTGGCAGATATAGGCATAAAGCAAATTGCGGTTCTTTCAATATTGTTCTTCTTTCTCTGTGCTGCACTCACGTACTTAATCTGAATACAAGTTCATCCATTGGAATGCAACTTTACTTGTCTAAAAAATTAGTTGCTTGAAGCCAGAATGTTTACCTGTCAATAATGGAGATAAATACTTCCATTAGTACAGCTTAAGCAATATACCAGGTGTGTTTTTCCCAGGAACATGGAGATGCAATTGTGAAAAAGGCCTTGGCTAACTGGAATGATGTGAGAGAGTTCAATGGTGAGACGTTCTCTGATTCAATGAGGCGCAACCCTGTTCAACGTTATTTGGCTCCACCAATCTTTCCTGCCCCGTTTGGTCTGGAAGCTCCTCCGGCAAATGTGAGCTCCACTGCTGAAGGTACGTTCTCTAGAACACAATACTGTCTCTCCCTTTAAGCACATACAAAGACGTGGCCTGTGAAATTTCAATGAAAATTGGAATTTCCACTTGATTGTTGAGCTTTTATATTGTAGAGAAAAGTTACATAGTATTATTCAATAAACTTTAATATATATACATCAAAACTAAACCCTAAAAGTGGTAAAAACTAATTTACCCTTCTTACTCCTAACACTCCCCCTCAAGCTGGAGCATAAATATTAATCATGCCCAGCTTGTTACAAATATGTTCTATCCTCCCATTACCCAAGGACTTAGTAAAGATGTCTGCAAGTTGTTCACTGGTTCGAACATGACTGGGAAGAATTACTCCACTTTGCAACTTCTCTCGGATAAAATGACAATCAACCTCAATGTGTTTTGTTCTCTCATGAAACACGGGGTTGGAAGCTATATGCACAACAGCTTTATTATCGCACCACAGAGTCATGGGTACTAAATCTTTAAAGCCTAACTCAATCAATAACTGTCGAATCCACACTAATTCACACGTCACTTGTGCCATGGCTCTATATTCTGACTCAGCACTAGAGCGAGCAACAACACTTTGTTTCTTACTTTTCCATGATACCAAATTTCCTCCGACTAAGGTACAATATCTAGTAGTTGATCTTCTATCATCTGGAGACCCAGCCCAATCAGCATCAGAAAAACCTTCAACTTTGTTATGACCATAGTTTTGGTAGAGAATTCCTTTTCCCGGAGCTTTCTTCAAATACCTCAATATCCGAATAACTGCATCCTAGTGAGATGTACGAGGGGAAGACAAAAACTGGCTTACTACACTGACAGGAAAAGCAATGTTTGGTCGAGTAAATGTAAGATAATTCAGCTTACCTACCAGTCTTCTATATCTCTCAGGATTATTAAGAATTTCTCCTCCATCAGCAACTAATTTAACCCCTTGTTCCATGGGTGAATCAATAGGCTTTGATCCCAACATACCTGTCTCAGTGAGCAAATCCAAGACATATTTTCGCTGTGACAGAACAACACCTTTTTGCGATTGTGCCACTTCGATTCCTAGGAAATATTTCAATTTTCCTAAGTCCTTAGTTTGAAACTGTTGCTGAAGATAGGCTTTTAGCTCAGCTATACCAACCAAGTCATCTCCCATGATGATAATATCATCAACATACACAATCAAGAATAGTTTGCCTCCCCTTGATTGTTTATAAAAGAAAGAATGATCATTTCCACATCTTGATAGCCCAAAAGACAATACAATTTTAGAAAATCTTCCAAACCATGCTCGTGGAGATTGTTTCAAACCATATAAAGATTTTTTTAATTTGCAAACTAGTCCAGAATCCCCCTGAGCAACAAACCCTGGAGGTTGCTCCATATAAACTTTCTCATGAAGAGTGTCATTCAAGAAAGCATTCTTAACATCAAGCTGAAATAAAGGCCAATTATACGTTGCGGCAAGAGAGATCAAAATACGAACAGAAGTAAGTTTGGCAACAGGAGAAAATGTGTCTAGATAGTCAACCCCATACACCTGAGCATACCCTTTTGCAACAAGTCTTGCTTTTAAAAGAGCAAGAGAACCATCGAGGTTGACTTTTACAGCATACACCCATCGACAACCAATAGTAGTTTTGCCTAGAGGAAGTGGTACTAAGTCCCAAGTTTGATTAATCTCAAGAGCCTGTAATTCTTCTTCCATTGCTGTCCTCCAACCAGAACTTTGTAACGCCTCAGCAACAGACTTGGGGATAGGATATTGTTCAACAGTAGTTAAAAAGGCTCTAAAAGTAGGAGACACAGAAGAGTGAGAAATAAAATTTGCAATAGAATGTTGAGTACAAGTACGTGTACCTTTGCGATGAGCAATAGGAAGATCAAGATCAGATACAAGAGGAGGGAAAGCTAATGGCGGATTTGGAGTTGAAGTCGACGTAGTAGTGACATGAGGAGCAGGGGGAGCAGTAGTAGCATCACGATGACGTCGTGTATAAACCTGGAGAGGAGGTGGTTTCTCTGTAGATACTGGTGAAACATTGAGAATAGTAGACCGAATGATGGTCAAATACAAGTCTTCATCTAATTCAGACACATCAATTGGAACATTATGATAAGGAGTGGATTCAAAAAATGAAACATCAGATGTTACAAAATATTTTCTCAGTAATGGAGAATAACAGCGATATCCCTTTTGAGTGCGAGAATAACCCATAAACATACACTTGAGTGCCTTGGGATCAAGTTTTGATACTTCGGGTCGATGATCACGAACAAAACAGACACAACCAAAGATACGGGGTGGTAAGACAAACAGTGGTTCACTAGGAAGCAAGGTGGAAAAAGGAATACCACCTTGCAGAATAGAAGAAGGCATGCGATTAATGAGATAACATGCAGTTAGAACAGCATCAGACCAAAAGGTTTTCGGTACCTTCATCTCAAATAACATGGATCTAGTGACTTCCAATAAATGCCTATTCTTCCGTTCAGCAATACCATTCTGTTGTGGAGTATCAGGACAGGAAGATTCATGGATCATACTATGTTGAGTCATAAAATCAGAAAAGGATGTGGAAAAATACTCCTTAGCATTATCAGAACGCAGAACTTTAACACGCATGCCAAATTGAGTATAAATTTCAGATATAAATGCACGAAAAATAGAAAATAATTCTAAACGATCTTTCATTAAATATAACCAAGTAACTCTGGAATAGTCATTGACAAAAGTAACAAAATATCTGAAACCTGAATTGGAAACCACACAACATGGACCCCAAAAATCTGAATGAACTAATAAAAAAGGAGATGCTGATCGTTTAATGACTCGAGGTGTATAACTAACACGATGTAATTTGCCAAGTTGACATGACTCGCACTTTAGACTAGAAAAAGATTGAAAACTAGAATCTAACTTTTGAAGACTACGTAGAGAAGGATGACCAAGACGACAATGGATTTGATGTGGGGACGCAACACTTGTGCAAGCAACTGAAGAAGCATCTTCAAGTACATACAGCCCCCCTTCCTCACGTCCTCCACCAATCGTCTTCTTCGTAGCCAGATCCTGGAAGACACAAGAATCGGGATAAAAAGTTACTGAACACTGAAAGTTTTTGGTTAACTTACTAACAAACATTAGGTTAAATGGAAGTTGTGGAAGATAAAGCACTGAGGACAAAGGTAATGAAGGACTTGGGTTAACTGTGCCAATTCCCTTAACATGTGTAGGTGACCCATTGGCTAGAGTAACTATGGACGAAGATGGAGAAAAAGAGGAAAATATACCTGAAAGACCTGACATGTGATCAGAAGCCCCTGAATCAATGATCCAAGGATGAGAAGTAGCCGAAAGACATGCAGTAGCATTACCTATCTGAGCCAAAGTAGCAGTGGAAGAAACAGGCTGTGAGATTTGAGACTGTGTGTACCGAGCATATTCCTCACCAGACATAACCACCACCTTGTCTTCAGATGACTATGGAGTAGGGTTAATATTAGATGCCGTATTAGCAAACTGGTGCTGCTGCCCTGGTCTCCCATGTAGCTTGTAGCAAAATTTTTGAATATGACCAGGTTTGCCACAGTAATGACAAACTCGTGTAGTTCCCGAATTATCAGTGGATATAGGGAATTGTCCATAAGGATGCTGATTACCTTGACCTCTCCCTATTCCAATACCTCGGCCTCCTCCACGGACACCATGCCCACTATACCCGCCACGGGTTCCTCCATCACTCCTATTACCACTACCAGTTCGAGTCTGGGACACAAGGGCTGAACTCCCCACCATTGATGATGTATCCTGAGAGGACTCACGAAATACTCGAAGAACTCGAGCAAATGTATCTGTGAGTGATGCTATATTCTCTCCTCCAAGAATCTGAGACCTAACATTTTCACACTCAGAACCAAGACATCCTAAGAATCCCATTACAGCCAATTATTCCCTTTGACGTTGCATTTGTTGAACATCAGCTGAAATAGAGAGAACAACATTCAACTCCTCATACAATCTCTTAAAATCTGCAAAGCATTGAGTAATAGAACGCCCCTTTCTTTCAAATCGATAAAACTCCTACGATAGCTCATAAATCCGTGACAAATTATCTTGGCCAGAATACAGCACATTCAAATACTCTCATAGTTCTCTGACTGTATCAACATGAGTTACCATGTCAACTATATTACTCTCCATAGAATTCAACATTTGACTAAGAATGCGTGCATCAACACCATCCCAAGTTACAGCATCTCTGGGCTTTAACTCAGTTAAGTGTCTATGTCGATTCCTGCCTGTCAAAGTAAGCTTCACGATTTTCTTCCATTGATGGAAGTTAGCACTACCTGCAAGCTTCTTATCAGTAATTCGATTAGATGAAGAGGAAATCACCTCACTCATCACAGTATTATTCTTCTCATCGCCCATTTTCCAAATAAGAATAAGCAAACTCTGACCTTAGCTTCCGTCAAACAACTCAGCCTCAACAATTCAATAACCCAATATTACCACTACCAAATAAACTGACAGAAGCTACCACACAACTTTCAAATCATCAAATAAATAATTGCACTATACCCAAAAAAAAGCAACTTGCTTCATTAATCAGCCAAATCATCGACTTTAAAGAAAATTCTAACCCACAAAATCATCCTGATGAGTGCTATTGCACTCTGCCGCTACTTCAACTTGTCTTCTTTCTCTCTCTAGGGTTTTCCCTCTCCTTCACCGACCTCACGTACAAGAAGCGCACGAGTTCCTCCGCTATGTGATCGATGTGTACCACAAAACCTGCCTCCGCCTCAAGAAGCTGCAGCAGCTACACCACCAAATCCAACAAGCATAGGGTCGTCAAAACCCCTGGTAGGCCAGCAAATCGCACAAGCACGAGTGCGCGGAAGTCGCGCGAGCAAGCCGTGCGGGCAGCGTGAGCGGCACGGGCCGAGCGAGCCCCACAAAAGAGCCCCGCGAGCGAGCCGCGCGAGCAACGCGAGTTAGCCCCACGAGGGAGAAGCTCTATTCCGGGTGAATGGTGGTGGCGAATCGACGGAGGTCCGGCGAGTCGACGGCGGCTGGCGGCTGCTCCGGCGTCTAGGGTTAAACCCTAAGCTCTTATACCATGTGAGATTTTGTGGGATCACTGCCAACTGTTCTAAAAGCTTAAGCTGATAGATAAAGACGTGGTTTATTATTTAAATATTCTAACATGTTAGGAGTAAGAAGGGTAAATTAGTTTTTACCACTTTTAGGGTTTAGTTTTGATGTATATATATTAAAGTTTATTGAATAATACTATGTAACTTTTCTTCACATGGTATCAGAGCTAGGAGGTCCTGAGTTCAAATCTTTCAGGCCCCTATTTGTCTCCCCAATTATATTTCCACGCTTAGTACTAGGCAAAAAGACCAGACTAAGCGTGAGGGGGAGTGTTAGAATATTTAAATAATAAACCACGTCTTTATCTATCAGCTTAAGCTTTTAGAACAGTTGGTAGTGATCCCACAAAATCTCACATATATATTAAAGCATTGTGTAACTGATCCTTTTGGGTTCCACTTAATATAAAGACGTTCGTTTGTCCAGCTGTGATTGATGCAAAATGAGCCTCATTCAATACATATATACGTATGTATGCATGTATGTGTTCCGTCCAAGCAATTGAAAAGCAACTAAAAAATTAGGTGGTAACATGTGCCTTTTTTGAGTGGGGGATTGGAGACGGGGAGGGCGGATACTCATGAACCCTTCACTTAGGTGATGCTAAGTGAACGTTGACAAGATAATGCTACCACTAGGTAGATATGACTAGATGTAATGAGCACACGGCAACATGTTTATATTTGCATTTTTGTCATTTTACAAAAGGGCCTTGTCAAGTGAAGCGCGTTACAAAGATCAGGGGCAAGAAAAATTAAAGAGATGTGCAGGGTAAGGGAAAAAAGAACTAGTAGCACTTTCTGTGATACCAGAATAGTAAAAGCTCATGATGAATCATTGCAATAATTTTTATAGGCTCGTAGTCCTGTGCTTACGTCGGCCTATGTTTACGAACCGCATTAATGTTTTAGTTCTGTCTCCAGGACTCAATGGTGCAACGGCTTTGGTATTGCCGTTTCAATCACCAAATTTTCCTCCAGCTGCACATCAGCCCATGTCTGCAGACCGCTCGAATGTTCAGATTCCTCCAGGATTTCATGATAGTACTTCTGCCGGATTGCCAACACAGCCCCACAGTATCAATGTACAGAATGCCATACGTCGCCAAATGATCGGTTCTTCGAGCCCAATGGACAATGGAGGATATGATAATGTTCTTCTTGAAGGCGATCATGTGATGGAAGAGATCCAATCAATTGATCTTGATGCTTTTGAGAAATGGTTTGCTGAAAGCACACCATGTAATGACCCGTTATCCGATAATGGTTTTGTTAGGGGAACCGACAGAGGTGTTATTGGCTGGCTCAAGATAAAGGCGGTGCTGCAGTGGGGGTACTTCATCAGGAAGACAGGTGTCAGACTCGTGGAGTTAGACCAACCAACTATCGAAGTCCGGGCTTGTTCATAGTTCTTTCTTCGCTTTAGGGAAGATGATTATATTCCTGATAGAAATGATGGTAATTCTTTCTTAAATGGTGGTATTATTTCATTGGTAATATTCTTCATCTGTATATAAACAGCTTTGTCAAAGCCTTCTTAAGCGACTACTTTTTTTCGTTGAAAAGTGTCTCTCTACCTCAGTTCTTTCGACATCTTTCTTCAGGAAAGTTCTCTGATGTATCACATGTAAGGAATGCAAGGTCATACCATTCAAAGAATGTACTTGAATTCTATGCTTATTATGCATTAGAATTGCGACCAAATCCATGGAGACCCATGTGACAAGTCTTGCCTACTGCTGCTATCCAGTGGTAATGCAGCCTTTTCCCAGAACGCATGCATTGTCAACCCTTAGGATGCGTTTGATTTAACATTCCCAAAAAGCTTTCAGTCTCCAAAACCTTGGGAAAATGCTTAATTGTTTAATAATTATTTTAAAGTAATTTTCAAGTAAAAGCCAACAATAAGAAAGTTGAAAGCATAATACTAGTAGGGACTAGCATTAAACTTTCAGCATTTTGCCAAATACTTAAACTCATTTTTTCCTTCAAAACTACCCTTACTCATATTTTAAATTTCCGATTTTTCAAATATATTTTTTAACAAATGGCATTTCTCTCAAAATTACTTCTCAAAACATAATTTATCAAAAGGCATGTAATTTACATTTTTCCAATATGCTTAAACCACTAAACCAAACACGCCCTAAGTTCTCTCATACCCGTTTTCCTGGCCTTCTCTTCTTGTTTTCTCAATCTTTGAAATGGTTTACTTGAATTTCTCTATAACGAGCTTTGATGCAAAGCTGCTCAGGGTATGTTTGATTTAATATTGGGTATGCACTACAATTTTGTCCTTATGATAGAGGATTGAGTATCTAGATCTTTCATATTTTTACTGGATCATTCCACACTTACTTTATGTCATGAACTACTTAAAAAAATGAACATTCCTATAAGTTTATACATCATTAAATTCAATGGCTATGCGATGCTCCTGGTTAAGAAAACACAAGTCCATTGAAGATATTGTAGACATAATCTCATTATCCTAAACCTACCGTTCATTTGCGGATTCTGAATCTCTGATACAGCAATATAGTCAAATGCTCTTTAAAGCCACCTTGCGACTGTATATTTAGTGGCTGGTCATGTTGATTATATTGATCCCGGAGCGTAGCCCTTCCACACAAACGTATTTTGTGCTTTGAATTGGATGCATCACTTAACGTTGACATAGAGAAGCAAGTCAAATTTAGGTGAGGGATTTTGACATTCAAATGCAAAGTTTGTTGGTCGATTACACCAAGTGAACCATTCAACCCAAAGTATAGAAAATCCAAACCAAGCATTTGTTTCTCTTATATATGAGGGTTATAAACATATACAGATGAAGCATAAGCTTGGCACTATCGAATGGGTCTCAAAGTTTGCAGCAATACTATGAAGGCAATTGCCACCAGATAGAAGCCATGGCTCTAAATAGATAAATAGTTACCTTTTACTCCAGTTTTATCTTCAGCAAATGCCCACCAGGCAGGAAAGGCACGTGGCAGGTATAAATTAACACTTTCCAAGAAGGGCGGAACCGGAAAACTTCAGTCACAAAAGCCAACATGTATTGCTTCTCACACCGATGTCTGCAGCTTCGGAGAGTAGAGGTCCACCCACAGGAGCAACACGAGCATAACCACCACAAAATCTTGAACAGTCATTCTGAATCAGAGATTTCATCTTCATCCTCGTCCAGTATGTAGACCAGGGCCCGTTTTCTTGCAGCTAAAACACAAGCCACACCTCTACTTGCTGTCGCCATAAAAACATTAACTTGATTTCAGTCCAACGTTTCTTGAATATACGGCCATGACTAACGTGATGTTTAGATACCTTTGTTGGGTAAAAGCAAAACTACAACACATGCATTATGCTAAAACACAGGCGGGGAAGCAAACCTTGCTGCCCAGGGAGGCTATGGTATGCATGTAAACTATGAATGCTCTACAGTATCTTGCTACACTAGATATCATGATAGTATCTATCATCATGAACATGTACAGCTTCTCAGTCAGTAACTAGACCGCAGTGAACCTACCATAAGAAGAATATTCTCTGTACTTGTGTGGCCTCTAAAGATTCACCTTTTTTGCACTTTGACCTCTCAATAGATTTAAATTTAGGGGAAAACCTGATACATTAGTATATTACTTCTTCAACTGAAAAAATATTCTTCTTTGGAGCATAAGTTTGCACTTCTTCAAACTGTGGGAACAAACATGAAGTGGTCCATTAAAGAGACATAATGTACTTATGCCAGTCATATTTAAACTTAAGAGTAGGCTGTTAAGTGAAAATGTAGTAAGAAGCATGGACAGGATTTATTCAGTCCACTACCTGGTCAACAAGATGGAATTGTTGCTAACACTCACAAGTTTATCAAGCATTGATACACAAAGGAAATAGAATGGGCAACAATAAGTTTCCAAACATCCAAAAATGCAGATGGACATGGTAAGAAGCTCAAGGAAAAAAAAATCAGGACTATAAAATTGATGGCATGACAATGATTTAATCCTTAGCTCAGTTGTATGATAGTGTCAAAAATTCTTACCACTAACTGACAAGGGAGGAACAACATTATGGGGAATGCTGCGAATCTTCTCATTCTCCATATCTAGGTGTAATATAGAGTCCTAAATGCATAGTTTCACTGGGTTAGTGTTTCAGGAGTGAGAATAAGATAACCAAGCAAAAAATGTTCTCACAAAATAGAAGCAAAAATGGCACTTCTTACCTATTAGGGACATTCTGACCAAAAAAGTAAAAAATCAATTAGGGACACCGCATGCCTATTTCTTAACATACATACAAGTTGAAGGCTTTAACTGCCAAGATAAGTTGGAACTTTTGCAGTTATGGTAAGGCAGAAAGTAAAACATCCTTCAGAATTTCCAAGCGTGAAATAGCATGTCCATGCACATAGGAGGAAAAACTAAGTTGCTGCTCCTCATGCTGATGAGGAAAGCATATAAATAAAAGATAGGAAGAATAAAATTCCCAATGTTTTTGAAACTGGACAAGTGGTTCAACCGGTCAAACTGGTAGAACTATGCTCCACCAGTTTAACAGGTTTAACATATTGCATGTGATGTCATCTGATAGAATACTCCACATATATTAGATTACACGTGTTCAGATTAACAGATGCCTGGCTGAGTTGGCAGAGCCTTGTTGAGCACAAATGACAGCATTCAAGTTCTCAAGAACATCATCTAATTTTCTAATAGATTAAGCCAATAAGGTCAATGAATAATAATACACCACCAAATTGAAGCAAGAAGACACTGGAGTGAATGGTTGGTACGCTTGTTAGTTACAAGAGGTTGGAGTTCCAAACCCCAACCCAACTCCGACACTCTTCCTTCAAACTTTTTGAATGCCCAGAACTGGTCCAAACTAGTTGACAGGATTGTGGGTCAACAGTTGACAGTTACGCCTGATAACAATAGGGTCAATACCACCAGTTCTTGACCACTACTGTTTCTACTGTGAAACCAGACTGGACAGGTCTGGTTCCCAATCCAACCGGAGCCAGTTCTTAAAACAGTGAAAATAACAGGAGTCGACTGAAAAGCAATTTTCTTTTTGCCATTAATGTTTTAAATAGTGAACTGACGCATATCAGAACAAACAGAACTCAGCAGCATCCTATACTTATCACGAGTAGGAAATCAATATGCAAGCTCAGGATCCAAGAGTTACCTTTAGATGGTACAACTCCCAGTTATTTGCCTGAGTGGTTCCTGAAATATGCACAAATGGAAGGTCACTGGCCTGCAAGATCATCATCCAGGCATCTCCCAAGTTTTCACCAGTATCATTTATCTTATTTAGCAACATAACGATTTGAAGTTCCTGTTTCAAAATAAAATATTTTAGCCACATCCACAAATTCTTAAAGTATGATATGCCGAGCTCTTACCTTATATAGAGCCAAATCCACACAATGGTAACCAGAAGGGATGCACAACAAGATTGCTTCCAAAGGTCTTCCCTGCTTCACATTGCTTGAATCATTCATAAATCCCCTCACTACAGCTATACAGTTTGCAAAATCTAAAAAAGACTCATCGGGTATTTGGAAGGAAATATAATCTGTAAACCCAACTTCCTGAGTCAGATTAGATGAAGCAAATTCAGAGGCATCCTGCAGAGCCATACGAAGAAATGATTAGCATGAAAAAGCAGTTGTACTCTGCACATGCCTATCTCTGGATAAAATTGTTCAGATTAAGGGTAAGTACCTCATAGAAGGACAGTGAAATTGGAATGTATCGGGTGGATGCTGAAACTGATGTAAGAGGGAATAGAGGCAATAAATTCTTACAACATATCTTTTTTGAAATAGTAGAAAAAGGCATCTGGGCAGCTTCCTTGAAACTGTAAAAATTTAAAATTATTCCTAATCAGTAAACATGAGATATGGCATTATCACACACAATAATCGTATGCTAATCAGAAAGCCCAATCCAATAAGATCACCCAGCTTAAGTTTCCACGTACATTGTCAAGTAATCAACATGAGATCGAATAAGAAACACTAGATTATTAGGTAGAGGGTAAGTGAAAAACCATTGTTGAGTACAACCTCCAGAAGACAACTCCCCACCCCCAAAGGTTTCCTTTCCTTTTCTTCCTTCTCTCATTATAGTCTCAAGGTTCTGGCCACTCAGACAAGCAAATTAAAAAGATGGGTACAATTTTATTGTAACATGAATTGTCAAAATACCTGAATTAGATAAATGAGAAATGAATATTTCAGCTCAACTAAGTGATGAGTTGGGTGAAACCAAAGCACAAGGTTTTAATTGAAGGATTGCAATGTTTACTAAAACCATTTTGGACCTGCACCATCATACTCAAACTTCTGTTATGCATACAAAGATATCAAGGATTTCACATTTGGTACACTTGTCAGCAATGAGGACCAGACTTGGAGGAGGGAAAAAATCAATTACTTCAGATGACAGATGACAGCAATGATTTATCCCAGAGTTCATATATTTCCCACTGAGGTAGCATGCATAAAAACACTTGGGAATGGAAAATCTATATATAGCATAAATACAAAGAATTGACAATGAAAGAGCAAAAAGACACATTCAAGGAAGAACTTCCACGCACGAACAAGATTCTAATAAATTTCAAATTTCCAATTCTTTTGCTGATACCTGTGTTCCATCAGTTGAAACTCCTTTGCAAGTGTCCTTCGCAAACATTTGCTGTCCTTAAATCCTCCAAATTGTACTAATTCTTTGACTCTCTCCATTGTTTCTCTGAAACAATAATGTGTAAAATATCTTACTGACCTGACAACATACATCAAGGAAGAAAAGCGCATGAAATTACACTTCATTTTCAAAAGACTTTCCAGTCCCATGAGAAACAACAATCAACCCGTCAATTTCAATCCTCGTTACTCTGTGGTTAACAACACAGTGCTGGACCAAAAGTAACCACAATTGAAGCCCAGCAAAGCACCCTTACTTGAGTCAACCTCATCTCGTTGTGCTCTTGAAAGTAATTATGAAGACAGTAGCAAGATGACTTAAAATGAAGAACTAACCCTCAAAGCAGGAGTCATTTACAATTTCATATCCTGAGTTTAGCAACTAATTTGGTCACATTGCAATAAAGCAGGAGTAAGCCACTAGAGCACATGAAAGAATACTAGGCTTGACAGGATACCTCTCTGACATTTAAAGCGTGACCAAGGTCCATTACACCATGGTATTCTAATCCTCTGGCACACAAATGGATAGCACAACCTAGTGAAGGGCTACAAAAATTTGCTGCTAGAGTACATGAAGGAAATAATAAGCTGTCAACACTTCACAGTATTCAAGCCATTGCCTCACCAAATTTCAGCTACAAAGAATGAAGAGATGGCCCCCCCTTGGAATTAGAAGGTTAGCCCACCCTTGGCATTAGAAGGTTATGTCAAATTATGAAATTAGTCATCATGTCTGAATGATACATATGATTCCATAACTAGGGCTAGGCAATAACATTTTCTTATTAGATGAATGAAATTCAATAAGACACCAAGTAGGAGCAAAACTTCAGATAATTCACAAGAGAAGAAATTTATTAATTCAATGGGTAGCCATTCTGTCAACAATAATGACATGTCACATCTCAGCCCAAGTAAAGTTAATGTCGACTGATATGACAGGAAAAAAATTAACTTTCAAGGAGTATACAAGCCATTTGTACTGGAAGCTTTCCGTACATGGCAATGCCAAACAGTCCACTTGGTGACTCCATCAGGTGTGAACAAGTATTAACTAAAGATTCAGGGGTTCTGGGTGCCATATTGTAAATGACTTAAAATTAGGAACTGGACAAGTTAGAGGAAATCACTTACAAATCAATGTCAATTTCTTCATCAGCCTCAGATAAATCCAGAAGCTGCATAACAGGATCTTGATCATACAGAAACTTCAAGAACACGACAACAAGTTCACTGTTGAAATTCATAAGAGTAAATAGGGATTCACCATAAGGACTGAACCTGATGGACAAAAGTTAGACAAACCTATTGTACATTAAAAGTTGATCACTTGGCTCTGACATAAGTTGCTTTATACATTTCAGAAGCCAGCTGAAGAAATTTGCAAACTGAAAGAGAGACAAAACCAAAACCAAAAGCTTCAGCAACATGCACATAATCAACCAATATAAAATGCTTACACCACTGGCTCAAGAATTTAGGATCCTACCAATATTCTGAGCTTGTCTAGATTTCAGTGGTCACACTGGCAATATTTTCATTTTGAAACAAGAAAGAATGCATGTCTTCAGTGTAGTATGTGCGAAATTGAAAAGGTATCAACAAACCCTAAGTTGTCAAGGTGCAGGAAGCAAAGATAAAAAGAAAAATTAAAAAAAAAAAAAAAAAGCCATGCAATTTCTCTCTGGCCCTTCAAATACATGATGATTTCAACAAATAACAATGTGAAATAGTCAGTATTTCATCATGATCTTAAAAGGTGCAAAATGGAACTTTGTTAAACAGGTTCAAGTCATGTGCAAATGCCTGGCTAACAGTATCTTCTTCAAAATCCCAACAAAACAGCTCGTATTTCAAATATATAATGCTATTCGACTTAGAATAATATGTCATTCACACAAGATCCTGTGTCTTATATCCACAAGTAGTTCAACTCCATGTTCAAAATTTAGGAATTTAGTGTGACTAAAGACATGCACGATGAGAGATGGGCAGGATTTTAGAAAATAGTAGCAAACAGGAGGTATCAAGAAATGTAGAGAAATCATAACAAAGATTGTAACAGACTACCTGCTGCACAACAGATGAGACCACCCTTATGAATCGCTCAACCTGTACAAGCAGCATTCCAGCCTTTTCTACTGCATTGTCCACCAGTGTCTCATCCAAACCAATACCCAGGTAACGAGAGCGCCATCTCGAAAGACCCCTGAGCTCACCAATTCTAAAGCCAATAATTTCTACAGCAGGCTGCTAGGTAAATAACAATGTAAATAACAATAAGTCAATTAGTTAACCCCACAAGTCGAATATCCTCTCTAATCAAGGAAACTGACACACTCATGAGGGATAAAGACAACATCGAACATATAAGTTAAATGCCAAACAGCAATAGGAACCATCGATGTTAAAATTTTATGAAAGAAAATGTTTCACGCAGCAAATGGCCATTACAAGCCATCCTTATCTTTCAACTGTAAACTGTGTTTGAATTACACAGCATACGCTAGATTCTCTGACAAATAAAAGTTATTTCGGAAAAATCATTAAGAAAATGGAGCCTAGTCTGCCATCCAATTCATGCAAGCAGGCTGGAAGTTTGGAATGGTTTTGTGAAATGATCAAGTCCTGGAAAATGGAGCCTAGTCTACCATCCAATTCATGCAAGCAGGCTGGAAGTTTGGAATGTTCGTGTGAAATGATCAAGTCCTGCCCAAAGTGGCTGTATGTGTGAAGGGGAAGGAGAGAGAGAGAGAGAGAGAGAGAGATCTTATTTATGTGATAGTTGTGGGCTATAAACACAAAGCTGACAGGAATTGCTGATGTTTTTAAGGAGACAAAGCCCCAGCCCTTGTGCTGTTAGCTTGGGCAAGGGTAACTTCTTTACAACATTCAAATATCAAACTACATCTCTATCCCATAGCTTACACTTTTTGATTAGTTAGTTTTGGTCCCACAAAATTTTATGTGGAATTAGAGCAGGAGGTTTCAGGCTTAAAACTCACCTTACTACCTATTTACCTCCCAATTATCAAATATCTATCCTTCAATCTAAGGCCAAGTCTTAGCCTACGTGAGAGGGGGAGCATTATTGTAATTAAGTACCACATCTTTATTTGATAGGTAATCTTTTAGATGACTTGGCAATTGTTCCACAAAATTCTACACTGTTGTGAATGCACATTTTGAGTAAACAACAGGAGAAAGGAGCCCCAAAGCATTGATTGACAGACCGTGGAGTTAAAGAAAGTTCATAAACTTTCAAAAGAAAAATATAGGCAGGTTCCTACAAAAGAGGAAAATTATATAGGAGCTGTAAAGGATAGATATTTGGATAACCACCATATTTTTTTGGCATTGTGGTGGCAGTTCTTTAGACAGTAAGTCCTTTTTTGAATTATCTTAGATAAATATGAGCTTATGGGTGGTAATTTGTATATAAGAGGAACCCCATGATGCTTATCAATAGAATTACATATCAAAAAAGTAAAAAGAAGAGAGTCTATAACTTTAAAGAAACTAACAGGAAACATTATTTCTCACCATAGTAATAATCAACAAGAATGTGCAGTGTACAAGAGAGTCCTGAACCCAGGAGAAGCAAGGAACCGATCTAATTAGCAACAGCCCTACAGTGTGCATGTGCAAGTGCAGACACCTGTGCAAGCACACAATCGCATGCATGTGCTTGGGCAATGCACATGTTTACAACACACAAAATTGCCCACATGTATAGAGAGAGATCTGGCAGAGAAAATATAGGCAATATATTTTCTTATAGATGATAAAGGATTTTAATTAAAGTTCTAACGTGCCAGTATACAAGAATAAAACAAAAGAAAAAAAAAATAATAAAACATCAGAAGACCATATGAAATCAGAACATGATGTCCAAAGCCATTTAAAAGGTACACCACCAAAACTACCCAAGATTTCAAACCCTACTATTTTGTTGCTTTCCTTCCAAAGGCACCACATGCGATAAAGGTGTGGCACTACAAGACTTCTTAGAAATTGATCCTCCTAAATAGGCATTCCAACAACTAAAAAGCTGGATGGCATGTCTAGGCAAGGAAATGATCATTTGGGATATTGAGTTAGTGAGACAAGCCCAAGATTGGGACTTTTTAACATCTCTTTTTATGTATTATATTATTCCAAGAATTCCGTAGCCTATGAGGATGCATTTGTGTGGAAGATGAAAAGGATGGAATCTTTCCAGTAAAGTCTCACTACAAGCTGCTCAATAGTGAGGAAGTCGGTGGTCGAATGGATTTTCCTCAAAAAGTGACTTGCAAAGTGAGGATTCTGATTAGAGTTTGGAAAGTAAGGGTTCTGATTAAAGTTTATCCATTTGCCTGGAAAGCAACTTGGGAATGAATCCTCACTTTAGATAACCTACAACAAAGAGGCAAATACTGGTTAATAGGTGTTTCCTCCACAAGGAGGAGGCAGAATCCGTGCAGCATCTCCTCCTTCACTGTTCATGGACAAGAGTGGTTTGGACAGTTTCCTATGCTTGCACCAAATTATCTTTGGGTTATTGGAGCTTTTAGGAGCAAGAACTCCGGGCTTGGCAGCACATTCGTTTACAGTGCCACGAGAAAAGAAGGATTAACTCAATTCCTCTATCTGTTTTTAGGCTCATTTGGAAGGAGCTAAACAAGATAGCTTTTGATGGAGAGGATCTTCCGGTTGTTGAAATTTGGCTTAAAGTCGTACAATTTTGGTATAGTGGAGACTGCATATGGATGTAAATGACTTGATTAATATGGTCGATGATGTATCTTGTCTTTGAGCTCACTTTTGGTTTTGAGAGTTGTTCTGTACATGGCTTTAATTTTTGGGCTCTAATCTTAGATGGGTTTGCAACCCCTTGGTGTCCTATGGTTGAACTTTTTTTTTTTTTTTTTTGGTGAAAGTAAGAATATATTGGGGAAGGTGAAATTGTACAAAAATCAGCTTCCAAAACTTGCACTCAAGATGAACAAGCTCATTATGAGTGAAAGGAAGCCGAGGAAAAGGCCAAGCGGCCGCCAAAGAACAACAAGGCACCAATGCAAAGAGCCTAATGCAAAAACACCAAGCAGACACCAACTATCCTATATCACAACATTGTATGTAATCATGTAGTTTCAAGTACAAACACTAACATCTCACATATGATTTTGTGCTAATCAGCATAACCATCATCCATGTAGCATGTTTTTATTGAGCACAAAAACGCTCCATTAACTCACAGTTGCAGTTCCTTTTATGAGTTATCGTGACAAAAGGGTGCCTCTACAACCTAAAGTCAAGATCCAAAAAGTTCAAGAGAAACTCTGGATCCAAAGAGATACCGACACATTCCCAAAACAGAACAATACTATGGATACAAAGACCAGCATACAAAACTTGTTTGAAGTGGTAAAATCCAAGCATTTAGGCAAGTGTATTACAGACATCTAATACAAATCTATTTCACATGTGAGTAAGTTAACCTTTGTCATTTACTAGGACATAACATCTTTAGCATTACTCTGCCAAAAGATGGTGCTTAGTTAAAAAAATGGCAACCTAATTGGAAAAGTTGGTAAAAAATATAAACTAATGAATTCTCACATCTAAGTACATGAACAAATTGTTGTGGACAGAGGCTCTCATAACCAAGGTTAAGCATCACAGATGAGCTCAATGTTGGCTCAATTCACTATCATCTGAGCATGCGCCAGTTATTTTATCTGCTCATTTTCTTCTGATAACTGAGTTTTCATTCTCAATTTTAGCTTGTTGACAGTAATAATAACATAAGAAAGCAGAGTTTCACTTACTACGGCAAGTCCAAGGAGTGGAATTGGTAGTATAAATAAGTCTTAACTTCTCCTAGGCTCAAATAGGGCTATTAGTAAGTAAAAAGAGTTGAATATGATTTATTGATACAAAGATTGACTCCTGCAATTATGAGGGATATATATTGAGATCGAAGCAGGCAATAAAGTTTTTTTCCTTTTGAAACAGAGAACATATCTCTATACCTGTTAATTATAACATAAATGCATAAAAATTTCCATACCCATACCTCCATTTATAGTATTCTGAAAGCCCAAACTCAGATCAAGTTCATATTCAAACCAATGATTATGACCTATAATTTTTATTATACGCTTATAGTAGAGATTGCCGACTTGTTAAATCAGAATCAAATCAGATTTTACCTCACCCTTTCCAGCCACTCAATGTTGGTAATCCATATCATTGCATATGATAGGTTAATATAAGAATTCAACATCACGATATTCTGAAAGATATGGTGTGTCTCAAAATGCGTGAAGCATAACTTACTATAACAAATTCCTACATCTATCTGATCACCATTTAAGACTGTTCTGTGCAATGCTTAAAACTCAATAATTTATCAGAGAGAAAGGCCAAATGCAAAGGTAATAACGTGCACCTGCAGATGATTGAGGACAACCAGCTGAAGTTCTTTTCCAGCACCACAGACAACTTTTGATACACGCTTCATACCCTATCATTGAACAAACTAGCAGACTAAGATTATGAAAACCAACCAAAAAGAACAGAAGTCCTATAGCAACACCGGAACTTAAAAAAACCAAACGTACCACTTCACCCAGAGAATTAACAAGAAACTGGTGGACTGCAGGACTGGTCCTAGCACCACCTAGAAGACTCAAAAATTCCTCCTGAGGAGAAGAGTCAAGACCTAGATAAGCAAACAAGAACAGTTAAATGAAGAACGATGAAAAGCCATCTACTGCTTTGTATTAACAGGACCACTAACCATGATCATTAATAAGGCTTGTTAACAAATCAAACTTCTCATGAAATATGTTCATGGCATCAGCCCACTGCTTGTGCATGACTGATAATGATGTCCGGACGACATGAAGTAAATCGTCAATGTTGGACGCCTGTTGAGCAACTTGATGAAGTTCATTTTTACTGCAGACAGGAAGAGATTGAGAATCTAAGGAGGCATTCAGCAGATAAAGATTCTCAGATATCTGTTCTCATTTCATTTGAGAATGCAAACGGTCCAGAAAATGTGTTTGGTAACACTTCGAAAACAGTTGAAAGGAAAAATATTATTAAAATCAAAATTAGAAACTGAAGACAACTTTTCAGCGTTCACATGCCACGTGCAAACATGGAGATTTGGAATAACTAAGCCTCTTTTCTTATTGCGATGGAACAAGAGCAAATTCTGACAATTCTCATCCTTACGACATACATCATTAAACAAGTTTTCTGTGATAAAACATCGAAAACAGTTTCCATAAAAACGAAAACAAAAAATGTTATCAAAAACTTGGCAGGCCTCTAATTGTAGAGAACAAAAATGTTCTGTGAATCATGCAACAAAGTTCAAAATTTTGCAAGAGTAACTCCTGCAATTTTGTCCCACCACTTTCAACATTCGAACTACGTTGATTTCTAGAGGTTTCTACGGAAAGATGGTATGATACTTGAAGGTCGGGTGAAAACCTTATCAAGCATGAAAAAAATCCTTCAGGCTACGAAGTATGAGGCATCATGTAGTTCAGCTTACGGTGACTCTTGAAAGTCAACTTGGGCATTTAAAATTATCAGAAGGAAAGTTCTTGCAAAGTGTAGATTAAATTCCACGAAAAATGCCTCAAAATTGCTCCATGTTAACCATCAGTTTCGTTTTAAGGTTGACGATAATATCCTGAGTTAATATGAGTTTTACTTTCCGTAAAACCAGACAAAATTGATACCTCTGAAACATGTATCAGTGCACATGAACAATTGTAATATAATTATAATACGGAGTCCAATTACTACTGCAACTTAAAAAAAAGAAAAGAGAGAGAGAGAGAGAGAGAGAGAGAGAGAGAGAGAGAGAAGTTTCACCTAAAATATGAATAACACTAAATGCAAGTGCAATTCTACCTCTTTTGGAATATTGAAGTATCAAGCACTAAGTAATGAAAGCCATGCATACTATCTCCAACTGTTTGACACCCTCTTGATTCAACAATGTCTTCAACAAGTTCTCCTGAGCATGCAACCATCAAATGACAAAGATCCTTGGATAAAGCCACCTAATGATAACAATTACATGGCAGTTAGCTTGCTCTGGTGAAACATCCGACATGATATCTGGACTAAACCAATCACAGGAATAAACTTACAGTAGGTACATTTGAAGTTTAGCAAAAATTCTGCATCTTACATCTATAAAATATTATCGAAGCTGTTTTGACATTTTCTGTGTCAGGCTGTTTGAAATTTTTATAGAAACATGTTTAGTTACCACTGAGCTTTTACTCAATAGTTTCTCTATCAAATTCCAATAAGGTGTTCATGAGAAGACAATGTATCTGATGACTATAACTTAAATGTCACAAAGTGAATGAAATTCTTTGCTGGTCACCAAAGCATTTTGAGCAAGAAACTATGCACAATTCACAGTAATTTTTTGTCTCATTTAGTCTAGGTTCCTTTGTTTAACTTTAAGTTTAGCTTGATCACCAATTGTTCAAAAAGTGTCTCTTAAGGTTTATTTTGTATTTTTCTTTTCCTAATGCATGGAAAAAACCAAAGAAAAGACAACTTAACATATCGTGAAGTTGCAATATATTGGAAGACTAATTAGGAAGGAAAATAATATTAGTCCCAGCAGAGCAAAAAGGCCTCCTATCATTAACCCATTAGTTGAAGAAACATGGAGACTCTTGAGAGGCAACTGTGTTAGTCAGTGTACCTTCCTCACAGACACATTCAGAAGTCGGCAAACGGTGTCTCTGTCCTTGGTTGTCGTAGGAATATCACATTCATGAATATTCTGGTGCACATTCCCATGCATTATGGCAATCACACGGCAAGAAGCAATAAGCAACTGATTATCGAACTGAAAATAGCAAACTCAATATAACAAAGCAACTATACAAATAAAGTCGACACAGAGAGTTAAAAAAGCTTCCAAACTAAAATAACTAGTGGAGAGTGGAACTGTGCTATTTCTACGAGGTCAACTTAAAGATCAACCAAGCACCATAACATTAAATTTTAGGTCAGGTCGATGTTGGAACTAGAAAACAGAGAGAAGCAACAACTTCAGCAAAAAATTTAAACTTCATGGGCAACAGCACAAGTGCAGTATAGGTACTGATTCGAATTTTCTGAAGGCTTTTAAATGCAATTACCTCAACACCAGACTACAGAATATCTACATCACAATGCAACTTGGAAGGCTTTAAATTAGCAGTTCTACATTGTGGTTCCACAAAAACTTAGTATTCCTGCCACTGGCATCTTTTAGATTAGCAGTTCTACATATATATATAAAGACAACCCAGAAGCTCAACAATGAGCTAAATGAGCTACATCAATTTTCATAACAAGTGATTTCCCATCAAACATGTTTAATTTTCCATCTAAAATATCTAACAAAATTACCTGTTCTAGGTAAATGATTTTGGACTTGACTTTAGGTAGTCAACCAAGATAAGAAATTGTGATCAAATCGTCATTGACAATTCACAAACTTGTATATAGATCTGAAAAACCTCCCATTAGGAAACCATACTCCACACTTATAGATCTGGTGAAAGGCAGTGGGCCCTAGGAAGTACATTTGGGAAAGTCCCAACAAGGAATTGTAACTATAAGGACTGGCTCCATGTAACTAAAGAGACAACTGATAGGAACCTTAATGATACTGATTAGGACAATTCTTCAGCATGCATTTCTAGACTAATCAAATGTCTGTTGAGAAGTTCATCATGTTTTCACGTTGAAACACTACTAAACCCAAACATGCACGAAAGTTCAGAGTACCCAAAAGTCTAAATCTTCTAATAGCTGCACACCCACAGAGAGAATTATCTACACACAAGCATACACTCTCATAGAACACTTTCCCCAACCAACAGTCGTATAGGCTCTCTCAATCTCCCTAAAAAAGAGCAGAAACTCAAGAGTCTAAAACAACAGCAGAAAGTCTGCACAGCAGGCTTAACCCAGACAGACCCCAAATTCTCCTTTAGGTGCTTCAACTGCAGTATAGACAGAAGGAGCACTCAGGGCAAACAACAAAAGCTTTGGATAATTGTGCTGTATCGAAGTCGGAGGTGTCATCTCTGAAGTGACCAATGGAAGTGAAATCTAGAAGTTTTACAAGAATAACTTCACCTGGTATAGTTGTTTAATTAACCAGCCCATTACTTTCAGGCAATACTTATTTCTGCCATCAGATCCATTTATTAAGAAAGACTGCTCTATGGAAGCGAGAAAGGAAAGTAGTCATGACTGAATCTGATAGACTATACTGCTAAATACTTGATCTGAACAGACAGGAGGCTTACAACATTTCCGATTGGAAAGACACCAAATATACTGAAGCACAAAACCCCATCTTTATCTCCACTGCAAAGGATATTGAAACATTGCTTTGAAGAATTTGAGAGCTCTATAAATGAATCTTGACCATCGTCAATTAAACCAGTTTCTCCAGATACTAGTCCAGGCATGCGAGGAACTCTCGGAGCTGGAGGGAAGAAACGAGTAGTGCGATCTTCAAATGCCAAAGAGTTGCCAGAAGTGTCCTATTAAAAAATGGATAATTATCATTCCAATGGGGAAAAAAACAAGAAGAAGAAGATAAATATAACAAGAGATTAAAGTTAAGGAGTCAACAATCAGCAAATCAACAACTCACAGCTGACACCAAACATAAGTTTTCAAAAAACCTTCCATAGATACATATTGAAGCTGTTGAATAAGATTCTAAGTTTGAAAAAAGAAATATTTTAGTAAACCAGACTAAAATAACTACTTAACTGCAAACAAAGCATTAGATAGAACATGAAAGGTATGAACAATAAAATATTGTCTGTCAAGTGTCAAGATCGAGAAGTAAGATGAACTTTCTTAAGTTGAAAGATGCATACTCTATTCACTTGGGCATCCTCCTCCCAATTGAGACACACCACAGCTGCTGCATGAGACTTCAAGCTTCTTAACAGTTTTCCATTCTGCTTAATATTTATACCGAGTTAGAAATTAATATACCACAGTACATATAACTGCTGCAAGCACTAGCATATAAAAAGCAGCACAGTGCATATCCACGGTTCCATAAAGACGGCTAGATTGGTAAGATAACATTCATATGTAAAAATAAGTTCTTCAGGAGCAAAACATAATCCATGAAGTGGATAATGATTAGTAAATGGGTAGACGTCTTAAAGAAACCTTTTGGCAGCAGCATCAGCCAAGTTCTTAGTAATTGTACCCATGACCAAACAGCTAGCTTAATGACATAACCGGTAATCTATGAACTTTTCCACCCACAAGCATAATTGAGGCACATACAAATTCTGTCATTTAGGAATCACCCGACCTATTACCTTCCTAATATGACTGAACTGGACATATGTCACTTTAAATAATAGAAAGAAACTATTAATTTGATGAAAATGAGCATGTCATGGATGACTGCTTCTATATGCTGTCTTGGTCATGTTTGGATTGGAATGAACCATTCAATCTAATTAGTTAAATGGATATATATAAGATACAAGATATCATCTAAACCAAGGAGTTTGTAAGTTTAAGGCTATTCTTTTTAAAAATTATATGACATTGACAAAGATATGCATATTGCATGTATTGTACAAGTTATAAATGCTGTGTCGGTAATGCTTGGATTGGAATGAACCATTCACTTTAATTAGTTAAATGGGTTATTCATCTCTTGTCGTTTGTTGACCTATATAAAAAAGAGGGCATGTTCAAAAAGAGTGTTCTAATGAGATCTGTTAAGCTTTTCACGCTCAGATTGACCTATCTAGCAGTCCACTGTTAATTTGACGTTGGCAGACAGGACTCGTAAACATGGATTGCCATCTCTATTAGCAGCTATATGTTTGTTGAGCAAGCTTGCTGTTTGCAATGCATCATGCAGCTTTTAAGCAATTCAGAATCTTTCGCAAGAGAGATTAGAGGAGAACACATTCTGATGATATGGGATTGTTGCAGGAAGATTCCTAGTTGAGAAGTTGTGAGGGTAACATTAAAGTAATAACATAGAAAACTTACTTCAACATCATGCAGTGAAACTGTACCATCTTCTAGTCCCAAGACAACAACTTTGCCATCAGGACGCCAGCATAATGATGTTATACATTTACCTGGAGTACATTAGAATAATTAAGATAATCCAGTATAACAACATACGATGGAATGTGCAAAGAAAAGTGATTTCATAAACAACAACAACAACCAAAAAAAGGAAAAAAAAAAAAATAGAAAGAGAGAGGATGAATAATTTGTTCACCATAAATTAATAGACAAAAAGGAAAGACAGAGAACACACAAAAACCGAGAAAATGATAATCAAAATCTGGGAAGTGATGCAAACATCATAACAGTAATAGTATTTCCGAAAGGGATATTGGTAGCTTGACATGGATTTCTTTCAGCTAGTAGATCATCTAAAGCTAGGGAATCTATGTCTTTTTGGCAGCCTTCAATCCATTATCTCAGTCCAAAAACAAATCTTATTGCTCAACTTTGGAACCTCAAGGTGGAGTGGATCAATGAAAGCATACTTCAAGGAAGGATCACGAGTGTACAAGCATCTACAACTTAACATCTCAACAGAAACCTCTCAAGGATTAGGTCAAGAAGCACTCAACATGTTTTTCATATCCAGAAGGCAATATGATGCATGAAGCATTCAAATGTTACCTCCTATCTAAATTTTTCAAGTGAGAATAGATTAAAAAAACCACCAAGGCTAGGCATCTAATCCTAAGCTCTTATGAATTCGAATTACCAAAAGATAAAGTCATATAAGAACTTAACATACTTGGATGCAGCTCCCCCTACCCTCCTAGTCTCTTTGCTTTCTCCAACTCCTCCCTCCATGTATACATGTATGCAGCATAGCTTGAGATATATCCTATTCACAAGTAAGTTAAATTCCCAACAACAAACTTGATTAATTAAAATGATGTAACGAAATGCCCCTTGTAATCAGTAGAAGATAAATTAACTTCAAGTAATGCAAAATGTGCGAAACTTTCTATACTAGACTCTAAATTTTAGCATTACAAAATGTGAAAAACTTTCCAGCCCATACTAAATCTCTCCTTGTAAGGAACGTTCAATAAGTAAAAGAAGAGGAAGAGGAGGAGCCAGAGATAATATTATGCTCAATCAGCAGATAGGAAGAAGCAGAGCCGGAAGTGATATTACATCGTGAGAGTCACCAACAGAAATTGAAGGAAAACTATATAGCTGCCTGACGACGTTGTGATGCTACTTTGCAGGGGTTAAACCTGCCAGCTCCAAGTGGGCATCTAGCATTTCTACATCTGACATAGCTAGTCTATCTAGCATAAACAACATCCCCTCCAATTTGACTTCTTTATCTTCATGAACACTTTGACTGGTGTAGCGTGAAAATGGCAACAAGATGGCAGTACAGGAGTCGGGTACCCTTCTGGTTGGTCTAGATGATTGTCACTTATGCTATGGAAATCTCCTAAGGCACCAATATTATCTAGAAGTTTATAGGAATCTGTCACGCCTGTAAATAAAAATCCCTTCATCAAACTAGTATCAGCTTGGGATTCTTTATTTGCAACTTTGTCATATCCACATTTTCCCTCCTATTATCATCATTCACTCTTCATTTTCGTGTAAAACACCAACTCCTTTGTTCGACATCACATCCTCATTCGGACTTTCAAGCACTTCACCTTTATATTGACCAAATCTCCATCAAACCCAATTTGAACTGGATTGGCAATTTAAGTGACTTATTTGGGGAAAAGGCTCGTAGCAAAATTAAGGAAAAGCAAAGGGAAGAATAAGGCCAACGACTCAAAGGGCACACACCAAGCCATCGTTGAAGAAACGAACATGCTGAATAAAAAATAAAAAGAGGAGAACTTTCTCGAGTCAAAGCAATTACCAGGAGAGATTGTCCACAGCCTCTGCCAATTGAAGCGATGAAGCACCACCTTCGAGTCCTCCGTGACCATCGCCAACAAATCCTTCTCCGGATTCCACTCCGCCATCTTCACCTGCCAATCGGAAGAAATCGAGCCAAAACCTCACACAAAACCGAATGGGAAAACAATCGAATCAACCCGCCCATTATCAGGTCGCAAAAGAGGGATGAAACGAGAGCCGAACCTGAGAAGCCAGCGGCTTGTCGAACTGAAGCTGAAAGGGAAGCATGTGCCGCGACCCTTGGTCGGTCTCCATAGCTGAAAAAGCTCCGGGAGCAGCCAAAAACGCAGCCAAAACGTCCGGTGGCAAATGCGAACTTAGAGGGAGAGCTAGTGGTGGAGGGTTAGAGCCCGAAAGCCCTAGAAGAAAGCCTGATGGAAGAGAAGAGCGAGTAACCAAGTGCAATGGAGCCTGATAATTTTGCAGAGAAGATTACGGAAGAGGAAGAACAGGCGGGAGAGAATTTGACTACTGAGGAAGCAGAGTGAATTTGATTACGGGCCGAGCCTTGGGGCCCGGTCCCAATATGGGCTGCGATATTGGCTTAAGCCCAAGCCCAATAAACTCTAATTCAGCCCAAAATCCAAACCCAAATTTAACCGACATCCTAACCAAGCCCACTTCCCCGCCATTCTCTCTCTCTACTGCCGTCCCCCGATCTGCCGTCGCCTCTCAATTCCTCCTTCCAAACGAACAGAACACGAGAACCCACCACGGTTGAAGTTCACCGAAAATGTACTTGCTGATCATAGGACAGATTTACACCGCCCCGCACGTATTCATGTTGCCCACTTCACTTTGGATAACTCGACAGTTAAGATTAAACCGAGCGGGGGTTTGGTTCAGGCATTTCGTCGAACGTTTGAAGCGCACTGGCTAAAAGGAGGCAAACCCGACCACCAACTCGCGCCAGGACTCGCAATGATTGACAGACAGCGACCCCAAACGGCGGCGCACGGACGAAGGGGGCCAGTGCTCGCGTGAACCAGACAAGGACGAAGCCTGGTCTGGCGAGCCCAGAACGGGGCAAGACTGGGGCACGAACAGAGGAGGCGTCGGCTGAGAGTCCCTACCCGGCTCGGCGACGGTGAATGGAGGGCGAGTTCGATAGACCGGACCACGTCTGGTCGCCTCGCACGCCTCCGAGCCAGGATGCTCGGAAAAACGGCTCGTCCCACGAAAAATGGAAAGAAAAAGAAAAAGAAAGGAACTTGACCTACCGGAGACTTAGCGCGGGGAACGGGAGATGCGGACTCAAGAGCGCGGTCGGGAGTCGTCGGACGGGTTTCGAGCGTGACCGGACTGCCGGAGGCCTCCTCGCTCTCAAACTCTCCCTCTCTCCCTCTCTCGATTGCTCTCGCAGTCTCTCCACCCTTCTCTCTCTCTCTCCCTCTCTCGCTCTATTTCTCCCCAAAAATCCCACCTTTGGCTCGCTCTCCTTCCCTCCATATTTTGCTCTGCTGTGACTAATTTTACTTTCCTTCCTAATTAGTCTAAAATATATTTCGACTTTATGATATGATAAATTGTCATTTCTTTATTTTTTTCCCATGCATTAGGAAAAGAAAAATAAAAATAAACCGTATTTGTGATCACATTAAAGTTATACAAAAGAACTTAGACTACACGAAACAAAAAATTACTTGACCCCTTTGATGTTTCTGGCCTATTTCGGTATTTAGTTCCTCATGCCTAAGTTATTTTAGATTGCACGCTCTATGGGCTTCACGCATTGGTGTGCCACCTTTATGGGATTGGAAAGTGGAAGGAATGGCTAGGACTTTATTGGAATGCTTTTAAAGGGGATGATTGAAATTAGGGTTAGTTATCAGTGCAGTCTTCCGGTTAGAAGGATAAGGGCTTTTATTAATCAACTATCTTTCATATTCTATTTAGATTATTTAATTAGAAACAATAGAGTATATATATTTATTAAAGGCTTGTTTGATAATAATCTCGGGAATAAATTTTTTGCTATGTTTTTTTGTTCCCGAGAACAAAACAAGTTTTTTGTTTTATCTATTTTTTTTTTGTTTCCGAGAATAGATTTGAAATAGAATCAAGAAGCAGAAAAAAAAATTGCTTCTTGTTCTCAGGAACAATTCCTAAAATCAACCTAATATTTTCTTTTTTATTCTTCTCTTTCCTTTTTTTCTTCTTCATTTTCGTCGTTCGTTCGCCGGCTTTGGCCATGGCCAACAATGGCCGATGATCGGCTGACAAGGATCGGCGACCTCGCCGAAGCATTATCGGATGACAAGGCTCAGCCTTGCAAAGCTAGGGCAAGCCCAACCTCACACCATTGGGGCGAGGACGAGCCTCATGGTGGCCAGGCAAGCCTCTAGCGAGCCCGCTGACCCTTACCCTAGCGTGGCGATGCTTCGGTGAGCTCGCCAGACCTTGCCCAGCCAATCGCTGGCCACGACGCCAGCCATCGTCGTGGCTAGCGACTGGCCACAAAAAAAAGGAGGAAGAAGAAGAGAAAAGGAAAAAGAAAAAAGAAAAAATATAACAAAAGTATTAAAAAAATTTAAGAATCCTACCAAATACATGTTTATCCCAAGAATAAAAGTTTTGTACAGTTACCAAATGCGTTCTTTTGCTCGAAAATTATTCCCAAAAATAGAATCAGAAAATATCATTTATGATAAAAAATTACTTTCAAGAATAGAATTGTTACTAAACGTGTCCTAAGAATGTTTTCCAAAAATAACTATGTAACTTGTTCTCCTTAAACTAAAGCACAAGTTAAAACAACAATTTTTATGCCCTTGCAGGACTCATATAAATGACAGTTTTCCACTACTCATGTATCACATTGATCTTAGACAATAATGTGATGAAAATTGTCTTTCCTAGAAAATCAAGCTATAGATAGATGTTTATTTATTTGTATAAGTTGGGCATGCTTATCGTCATTTTCTAAAATTTATTGCATGCTATAAATGAGTTTGTAATTGTCCATAGTTTCTTACTCAAAATGCTTCAATCGACCTCGCCAGATTTGGTGAAGGCTGACACTTGCCCTTGCCGACCATGGCTATGGTCGGTGGCTAGCAATGGCCATCAACGAATAGAAAAGGGAGAGGAAAAAAAAAGAAAAAGAAATCAATAAATTCAAAAAAATTATTAAAATATTATTAAAATTATCTTCCTTAGCATCGATCGGCCGACCGATGTCCATCTTTGCAATTTCTAGTTTAAATTGGCCTGATGAATTGAATTGGTACTAATGTGAGAAGGTTTAGGACTAAATTTGTCTAATTTTAAAGAATTAAAACTGAATTGATACTAATATAATATGTTTAGGACTTTCTTGACACTTTTCCTCTTGACAAGTGGTAGCAAAGATAGACAGTCAAGGATTGACTAAACTTTGCTCAAATCTTTGTCCATATGCCAGGTCAAGGTGAGTGATGACGTGATCGAGAAGATTTTGATGGAAGGCCTTGTTCTTGAGTACTTACACTTAATTGAGAAACTTGAAAGAGCATGAGATTGATAGATGTTGGCCACTTGAAGCTAACGATCCACTATTAAAGATTCTCGCTCCTCATTTTGTTGTCATTGCAAGTAACACAATGTTTTCCGCAATAAGAAGGTTAGAATAGTTGAAGCCTTGGGGTGATTCTTATTCTTAGTCGAAATAGCAACACTCTCATAAAAACTAAAAACTGAAGAGGATTACAATGAAGGTCAGGAGAATGAGTGCTGCAACTGTCATCACCAAGAGAGGCCAGTCAAAACAAGCACCATTTGAATTTTTTTTACCAAAATGAAAGTTATATTCTAACTTTGTGATGAACTTCGAAGAAACTTGAAGCTAACTTTACCTGAGCATCTTCAAAAGCTAGAGTATATCTTTCAAAAAGAGGATCGCTACCGATATCAAACTTTTCAAATTTAGCAAATTGAGCAAACTTCACAAAATTGAGTCGGAACAACCGAGTCAATTGCCCATTAGCTTGCAAACATATGCTAGCCGGGGGTTGAACCTAAGAAACCATCGGTTTATTGAACTAAAGCCGAAATGGAAGCATGCTGCAGTCCTTCATCAACTTCCATAACTTAAAAGCTTTGCAAGCACCTAAAAAACGCAATACTAGGGCTGGAACAAATCACGAGGAGTGTACAGAAGCATCGATGGAAAATGCAAGCTAAAAAAGAGCTTGTGAAGGATAGAGCTCGAAAGATTAAGAGGAAGCCTCCAAGCTAGTGAGGCGAGGATAGAGCTGAAGAGCGAGATAAAGAATGGAAAAGTGAGAGAGAGTAAGAAAGTCCACTGGAGTTCGAAATCATGCGGAGAAAATTGCAGAAAAGAAATGGGCAGGAGAGAATAAGAGATAGAAACAAGATTATAGGAGTGAAGGCAGACTCATTTGATTGATGGGTTGGCCGAGCTAGATCGAATCGTGCCATATCCTGAATGGAACTTGTTGCCTAGGCTCATTCATCATAAATGTGATTTTGGAATGGGTTGGATTACCAGAGTGTTTGGTTTAGTTATAACCATAGTAGCCACCTTTTTCATACATTTGTTATCAAATTGAGCTCTCGTTATCAAATTGATCAAAATCATAATAGATTTGGAAACCACATCAACAAATTTCATTAAATTTGAATTAATGAAAGACAATATTGAACTTTTTTATATATCTTAGGGATTAGATTGAACATTAAATTAATGAAAAGTTTATGGATGACATTACACGTTTGGCTAAAGTTCATAGACTGTCTTTTTGTCCTTTCGTTAGAGCGGAATCTTTGTTACAAAGCTAAACCAACATCAATCAAACTTCAATATTCCAATAGAAGCACAATCTCAAATGCACATCAATTGGGCTCTAGTGACCTTGTTTTTCAACACTAGAAACATTTCTACTTCGGTGCCAACAACGATGTTATCGGGGAGAATTGGGTAATGATTCACTAAGGACTAACTCAATCCATGATCAATTTCTTCCCAAAACTAAATTGACCAAAATGGAATTAACCTTAGCAATAAACAGCAGTGTTTTCCAACAATAAATATCAAAATAAGTAAATATAATGCTGAAATGTTAAAGAAACAAGGCAACAATAATATCAAGATTTTTGCATTGAAAACTCAATGCGGGAAAAAAAATCATGAATTGCTCAAAAACTTTCACTAATCATACTATTCACTAATCACCAGTAACATCAACATTGCAATAGTATTCATCATTATGGAGATGGATAAATAAAGATAGAGCAAGAAACCTTAATCGCAATTAGAAAAAACGAGAGAGAATCTAGGGAAGTTTTTCAATGAGCAAAACTGATCAACTAGTAGTCTTGATTTATCGACCAACAAATCGAAAATTGAGCTAATTTTGACAACGTTGGCCTTCGATCCAGGACTTGGAAACTTGCTTTCCCTTTTTTCGATTCCAAGACCTTTGACCCGACAGGCTTCCCATAGGTAGAATCTCTAAGTACTTTATCAACCCAACAAACTTTGGAAGGCAAGCATCGAATTGCTTCCACTTTAACATGAACATTTTAACATGAAGATCAAAACCCGAATCACAAAGAACTCTTTGAATAATGACCCCAATAGACTTGCAAACAGGTGTCAAGTATGATACTAACTTAAAATACAACCGTCTAATTCGAAGGCCATTATATCAAACAAGTTGGCTAGACTTTCAGTATTTTGGAAACCTGTTAAGTTAATGGACAGTTTCAGCTCTGCAAGCTTCGATATAAAATAATTAGGGAAATGTGGGATGATAATATGCAAGCATCCTTTGCCATTCCAAGGATGCATTGTCAGAGTTTGGAGAAGTTCAAGAAACATTGAGCCCCCAATCCTTCGATGATCTCGAAAGTCTTCCGTAAACCCATATTAAAGCCGTTGGACTTTGAAATAAGATTTCAACTTTGAAACTTAACTGCAAACAAAAAATTAGAAATAACATGTAAGATATGAAGAATAAAATATTGTTCATTAAGAATCGAGATCAAGAAGTCATATATAAGCAAATCCAAAGTCATCCTATAGAGCCACACAGAGAAATGAATAGCACGAAAAAGTGGTTCTGCTCTGCACATGTGGATATCTGGATCATATATGTAGTTTCAGATTAAAGGTATATACCCCATACAAGGACAGTGAATTGCGAATGTATCCGATGAATGTTGAAACTGACATAAGAGGGAATAGTGATAATAAATTCTTACAAAGTTTCTATTTCAAAATAGAAGAGAAAGGCATCTGGGCAGCTTCCTTCAAAGTGTGATGATCAAATTAGGTTTTAATCAAGAAAGGGGAGATCCGTATTTCTATACACAAGGGTAACAAGCTAAACAGAGAGCCCAGTCCGATAAGATCACTCAACTAAAGCTTCCATGTACATCGTCAAGTGATCAAACTTGAGATCAAATACCAAAAAATAGACTATTAGATGGAGGGTAATTGAAAAATCATTGTTGAGGATAACCTCCAGAAGACAACCCCAAACCCCCAATGGTGTCCTTCTCTTTCTCTCATTATAGTTTCAAGGTTCTGATCACTCGGGCAAAGAAATGAGAAATACAGGTACAAATTTATGGTAATAGGCATTTGGATAGAAATATCGAGATCAAGAAGTCATATCAACCTTTAAGTTGAAAGATGCATAATTGTTCACTTGGGCATCTTCTTCCCGGTTGAGACACAGCACAACTGCTGCATGGGACTTCAAGCCTAGTAATAGTTTTTCATTCTGCTCAATATTTATACCATGTTAGAAACTATTGTACCACAGCATGTATAAGTGCTGCAACCACTAGCATATAAAAAGCAGCACACCACATATCCATAGGTAAGTAAAGAAAGCTAGATTGGTAAGATAACATTTATTATGTATTATGTAAAAACAAACCCTCTTCCAAGCAAAACATAGTCCATAAATCAGATGATGGTTAATAAATTTGTGGAAGTCTCAAAGAAAGAAATGCAACAGTATCAACCAATTCGTAGCCATCATACTCATGACTAAACAGCTATAGCTTAATGACATAACCGATTATTTATGAACTTTTCCACCCACAACCATAATTAAAGCACATACAAATTCTATCATTCAGGAGTCCCCTAAACCATAACCTTTTTAATTTGACTGAACGTATTTGAGTTTCAATATTCAAAATAAACTACTAATTTGTTGAAAATGACCATATCACATATGACTGTTTCTATTAACACCATCCACTGAGAGTGTAGATCCTCACAATGAGCTCGACCTTTGCAAATGCTATGCTGAAATTTGTCATCAACATTTGAAGCATTTTCAATCATCAGTGACAACGTCAGCAACAAGGTGACAATTTCCTATCCTACATGATAATGCAATTAGCCACATCAATCAGATTAAAGTCCTAAAGTGTGTATATCTATTGAATCTATTATTAATGTATGACACGTGAAAACAACAATTCATTTAGGCTATATATCTCTTCTAATTTGCTCATTTGTTTAACAAATGGCCATGTTCAATGATCTAATAAGATTTGTTAAGCTTATCCTGCTCAAATTGACCTATCTAATAGTCCATATTTACTTAACATTGGCAAACCTGACCAGTAAACATGGATTTCCATCTCTATTAGCGGCTGAATGTTCATTCAGCAAGCTTGCTATTTGCATTGCATCATTTAGCTTTTGAGCAATTAAAAAATTTCTCAAGAGAGATCAGAGAAGAACACATTTTGATGATAAAGGATTCTTGCAGAAGGAATTTCTCATTGAGAAGTGATGAGGGTAACGTTCAGCAATAGCATGGAAAACTTACTTCTACATCATGCAGTGAAACTGTACCATCTTCAAGTCCCAAGACAACAACCTTGACAATAGGACCTCAGCATAATGATGTTATACGTTTACCCAGAGTAGATTAGAATAATTAAGAAGCAGTATTGACGATACACAATGAATGTGCAAAGAAAAGTGGGTTCATAAAAATAAAAATTAAAAAAACCAGAAAAATAACAGAGAGAGAGAGAGAGACAGAGAGAGAGAGAGAGAGAATAATTTTTTCACAATAAAATTAATAGAAGAAAGGGAAGATAGAGAATGCACGGTAAACAGGAAATGTTGATCAAAATTTGTTAAGTAAATCAAAGTGTCATAATAGTACAAGATAACTGAGAGGAATATTGGTTACTTTATATGGGATTTCTTTGGGCTAGTAGGTCATCTACAGCGATGGAAATCTATAGTTTTTTGGCAGCCTCCAATCCATTATCTCAATCCAAAAACGAATCTTGTTGTCCACTTTGAACCTCGAGGAGGAGTGGATTCATGAAAGCTTACTTCGGGTGAGGATCACAAGGGTACAAGTATCTACAATTGACGACCTCAACAAGAAGCATTCAAGGGTTGGCCCGAGTAGTATAGTACACTACATGTTCTCCAAATCCAGAAGACGATATGAGGCATTAGATGTTTGGGGAAAAAAAAAGGCTCCTCTCCAACTGTTTCCACTGAGAATAGATAGCAAGAACTGCCAAGGATAAGCATGTAATCTTAAGCTCTTATGAATTTGAATTACCAATAGATAAAGTCATATTAGAATTGAAGATACTCGGATGCAGCAACCTCTACACTCCTAGTCTCTGCGCCTTCTTCGATTCCTTACATTATCCCTCTCGCCCAAATTGTCATACAAGTATGTAGCATAGCCTGAGATATCCTCTTAACAAGTTAAACTCCCACCAGTGAACTTGATTAATCAAAATGGTGCAACAAAATGCCCCTTTCTAATCAGAAGAAGATAAATTTATTTATTTATTTATTTATTTTTTTGGATCTGATGGATAAATTTACTTCAAGTAGTACAACATGTGAGAAACTTTACAGCCTATACTGTACAATCCAGTATACATGGAATATCTCCTTGTAAGGACGCTCAATCATTAAAAAAGAGGAAGAAGAGGAGCTAGAAGAAGAGTTACATTTTGAGAAACAAAATTAGAAATATGTGGAAAACTATATAGATGCTTGACACCATTGGGATGGTATTCTGCAGGGCCTAAACCTACCAACTCCATGTGGGCATTAAGCATTTCTGCATCCAACATACCTAGTCTATCTAGCATCAATGACATCCCCATCTCCCCCTCCCAAATTCAAGTTATTTATTTTAATGGACACTTTAACTGGTGTACCCAGAAGGATGACAACATGCAAACACCATTTACCATTCCAAGGATGCATCACTAGAGTTTAAAGAAGTCCAAGAAACGTCAAGCTCCTCATCCTTTGATGATTTTTCCTCCTTTTAGAAGTGCTGTGCAAAAGCTCTCTTGGATGTTATAGCACTTACATCAACCAGTGGCATGATAACCGAATCCTGCCAGTGAGTTAGATGAAACCAATCCAGTAAGTAACATCAAATGAACTACTAGTAGTACGAAGAAGTTTACAAGTCTCTTTGTCAAAATCGATATTTTTTTGAACTCTTTGGATCCAACTAATGGGGTAGCTAACATCATTGACCACAAAAGCTTTGACCAGATCAGTGTAGTGTATTCAACTCAAGTTGCTTGCTTTTGTGGGACATAGTACGATTTCCTACCTTTATCATTATGTGCTATTCATGCATTAGAGTTAATGCAAGAGAGTTTTCAAATGGCATATAAGGTACCGAAAGGTTTCCTCAAGAAACTTCATGAAAATGCTTCCTGAGTTTTCCTTTTTAGCAAGTACATGAACTAACAAGAGCTTATGCACAAAATAAGGAATTATTCTACAATATGGCCAATATTGTCAAAAGACATTCTGCTAATGTCTTGCTTGGCTCAAAAGTACTGGTATATAACAGATGGCCTAACCAACTCTACAAACATCAAGATGCATTCTTTTGCTAATTTGTCTGTTCCATTTGTTTAAATTCCCTGCAAGTGTCCTTTGCAAATATTCACTGTCCCTAAATCCTCCAAATTGCAGTAATTCTGAAGCACAATATGGCATGTAAGACGTCTTGCTGACTTGACCTGACCTAACAGAATACATCAAGGCAAAAAGAGCAAGAAATTACAATTTATCTTCCAAAAATGAGGAACGATAATCAACCCATCAATTTTAACCCTTGTTACCATGTGGATCATTAAAATATGCTGGACCGACCAAAAAAAAAGATCACGATTGACAACCAGCAAACCACCCTAACTTGAGTCACCTTTATCTATTTGAAGTGCTCTTAAGTATTTATGAAAACTGTAGCAAGATGACATGAAATAAAAAACTAACCACAAGCCAGGAGTCATTTACAATTGCACATCATCAATTTAGCAACTAATTCGGTGCTAGAGCGCATGAAAACAATACTAGGCTTGACAACATATCATTCTGACATTTAAAGCATGACAAAGTTCCATCACACCACAGTATTAGAATTCTTTGGCACATAAATGAATAGCACAACCCAATGAAGGCCTACCAAAATAGTTGCTAGAGTACATGAAGGAAATACTAAGCTGTCCATACCACGCAGTATCCAAGGCATACTAAGCTAACCAACTTTCTCGCTTCGAAGACAAGGAGACTGTTCACAACCTTTGCCAATAGAAGCGACGAAGCACCAACTTCGAGTCCTCTGTGACCATCGCCAGCAAACACTTCTCTAGTTTCCACTCCACTATCTTTATCAGCCAATAAAAATCGAGCAAACTTCACAAAACCGAGTCGGAATAATTGAGTTGACCGCCCATTAGGTTGCAAAAGAACGCTGGGAGCCGAACTTGAGAAGCTAGTGGTTTTTCGAACTGAAGTTGAAACAGAAGCATGACGCATAGTGGTCCTAGTGCTGGAACAAATCGCAAGGATACGAGCAAAAAGAGGGCTTGTGAAGGATAGAGCTCAAAGAGCCCAGAGGAAACGTGGCTTGACAACATGCAAACAACCTTTTATCATTCCAAGGATGCATTGTCAAGGTTCGGTGAAGTTCAAGAAACATCGAACTCCTGATCCTTCTATGATTTCGACTCCTTTTAGAATAGCCTTGTGAAAGCTCTCTTGGATATTTCAGCATTAACATCAACCGGTGGAATGATAATCAAATCCTGCTAGCGAGTCAGATAAAATCAATCCAACAACTAACATCAACGGACTGCTAATAATACTCCAAAGTGTATGGAACTCTGTTTGTCAAGCTTGATATTCTTTTTGAACTCTCTGGATCCAACTAATGGCGCTTCTAACATCATCAACCACAGAAGCTTTGATCAAATTAGCATAGTGTATTCAACTCAAGATGCTTGCTTTTGTGGGACATAGTATGATTCTTTTCCTTATCATTATGTGCTATTAATGCGTTAGAATTAATGCAAGACAGTTTGCAAATGGCGTATAGGATACTGAAAAGTTTCCTCATGAAACTCTTGGAAATGCTTCCTGTGTTTTTCTTTTCAGCAAGTAAGTGCTCTAACAAGAGCTTATGCAAAATATGAGCAATCATTTCGCAGCACAGCAGATTATGTCAAAAGACATTCTAGTTAATGTATTTCTTGACTCAATAGTTCAGGTATATGACAGATGGCTTTACCCACTCTACAAACATCAAGATGCATACTTTGGGAGGCTTGGAGTAGGTATATTGTGGACTCAAACCAAATGAACATGGATGCATAGAAAGAAAAATTCGAATTGTAATTTTCTCAATCAATCCAAATATTTCAAGATGTTTTTGCTTCTCCCTATTTGCTAGTTCACTCACAACCACACCACTAGCGAAGAGCTTGTGCTTGCATTTAGCACTTCTAAACTAATATGATTATCTTAATCTGCTAATGAAGACAGTTCTGTGAGATAAAATGGGTGGAACACAATGGTTGGGCAAATTTTATCCCAAGTCAAAAGCATATGCATACTAAGGGATGCCCTATCAACATGCTCCTTTTGCACTATAAATTCACTCTTATGTGCACCCTAGAAATATGCAGTCATGAATTGCATCATGATTGTAGAGAAACTAAAACCTCATGTTAGAAGGATCGCCACATAGGGTCCTTCATTTAGCATTTTCTTCGACCTATACAATGAATTTTGGCATGCTATGAAAAACCTATACGCACTAGTCTTTTAGTACTTCTAGCATTCCAAAATCAATCAAATGTCGAGAATCTCTATTTTTCTGCATAGGATGAAGGATCTTAATTGAAAACTAATGTCAAATGATGCGCTTTGAAAGCCTTATCATCTATTTCTGCTACTGGCATGACAAGCAGAATCATTTTGCTAAAGCACACATAAACTTCCATAAACATCTCCCTTGGATTCCTTGAATTCAAGTAAGAAAACAATAGTGACACTATCAACCAGGAAATAATAATGACAAGATCATAAATCTTGAAAGATATTGCACGCAGGAAATACAATACAAATGAAAATTGGGCAGTAGATTTCAAAAGAGCATAGGTTGATTATCTACTTTATCTACCTTCAATAGAAAATGTGGATCCTTCCGGTCTATTCCTCATCCGAGTCGTCCATATAGGATGGACATGTTCCTCCATATGTGCCATATGTAAATCTGATAATATCAATAAATCCGCATTCCAGATAATTCCAGAATTGTTTTGAGCGACTTGCATCCAATGATATTCAATTCTTCCAAAAACTCCAACCCATCGAGGCCTTGAATTTCAATCAAGTTTATGCAGTCTATAGCTTCTAATATCTTCAGACTCTTCAGATTTTGGAAGAAGTAGCCTTTTGAGTTTAAGTGCACATAGAGATATGCAGCATTTCCAAGGACTCCAACATCTCGAGGCCTTGAATTTCAGCTAATTTCTTGCACGAAGTAGCACATAATCTCTTCATACTTCCAGATTTTGGAAGGTCTAGCCTTCAAATTGAAGTGCACCAGATAGATAGTTTTTCCAAATAATCCAAACTATCGAGCCCTTGAATTTTGGCTAAGTTTTTGCAGCATCCAGCATATAATACCTTTAGCCTCCCAAATTTTGGAAGGTATAGCATTTCCATTAAAGTGCACTCTTTGATATCTAGCCCTTCTAGGTACTCCAACCTATCAAGGCCTTGAATTTCGGCTAATTTGTCGCATCTCTTAACATGCAATTTCTTCAGACCCTTGAATTTTGGAAGGTCCAACCATTTGATTGAATCACAGGATGTGATAGTCAAGCTTTCCAAATAAATCGATTTGTCAAGAACTCAAACTTCAAGTAAATTCTCGCAATCGTAGGCATCTAATGTCCTTAGATGGACAAACTGTCAAACGTCCAGCATTTCGATAGATCCACAGCTCCAGAATTCCAAGAATTCCAACCTGAAGGGCGTGTTTAGGGATTGTGGTGATTCCACTTCTTCAATGTCGGTAGGTTGGGAGCATTCTGAACTCTTTAATTGCGTTGATGGAAACTCCTAGATGCACCAGAGAAATCCGCAATCCCGAAGTCATAGTTCCTTGAGATAGGCTAGCTGGGAAAGCTAAGGCAATTTACGACTTGTACAGGTGATGCCCAAACGTGTTACGCCGGAAGGAAGGTCTGGCAACAATTGGAGCTTGGTGCAGTCTGTAAAATCAAGGAGTCATAGGGAAGAAAGATTACACATGCTTTCTACCATTATCCCTTTCAGATTTCTGCAACCGTAAGCACGTAACTCTCGGAGCTTTCTTAGACTCCCAATACCGTTGGGCAATTCTTCTATACCACTGTAAGAAATATCTAGAATCTCTAAATTCTCCAAAGACCCTATGCTATTTGGTAATGCAGAAAGGGATGTAGTATGCTGTAGATCGAGTTGCTGCAGCGCTTTTAATTTACCTATTTTTTCTGGAATCTCCCTAAGGTGGAAACACGCACCCAGCTCCAAGCGAAGGAGGGCCTCCATGTCTCCAATTGAAGCGTCGATTCGCTTCAGTCTCTTACACCAATTGAGGATGAGAACCTCCAACTTCTTAAAAGCTAAGAGGAAGTCTGTATCTTCTAGGGATTCACAATATGAAAGGTCGAGATATTTGAGCTTCTCTGCCATCTGGTAAAAAAAAATAAAAATGATTGTCAAGGGGAGTGTAGAATTACGATCCAAAAGAAAGCACATAAAGGGGTGAAAAAAAGACTTTAATTCTTACCATGAAACATCTCCATCCTTCCCATTTCTCATTTATCTCGCTATATGGCAATTCGAGTACAGCCAATTCCTCCACGTGAAAATTGTTTACTTCAAAATTCCTAGGACATTTTTGCCATCGAAGCCATTTTAACTCCTCCATTGAGCCCTCAAAATCTCCACTGAGATGTGCCCCTTTCATGTAAAGGAATCTTAGATTTGTCAATTTTTTGAATTGTTTTGCTGTGTAAACGTCACCATCTTGCTTGGCTACTTTGCCGGAGCCTTCAGAGTTGCCTTTACTCAAATCAATGACCTCAATCTTGTCTGTTCCCTATAAGCCAGAATCAACATTTATTACTACTAAATCCAACTAAAGTAATCTAACATTATTTGTTCGTATTGCGATTGATGTCCATTAATGTGTTCAAGATGCGAAAATATGATTTTTCTTTTTATGCCAATAAACAATGTTTATAAAGGCTAACAAAGTGAAGGATGTCAACTTCCATTTTGAAATTTGGCCATATACATTAGGAACTCAAAAAGAATTATGATGTCATGGTTCATTCAAAGTAAAAACTTTACAACTTGTAATCTTCTTCTTCCCCATACTATAGCTTCATTACCATACTAGTTAAGACAAGCGTGCAATGCAAGGAATTTAATCAAATTGCAATGTGCAAAATCAAAAGTTGATTTGATCTATTTTAATAGAAATATATTTTTTCTCTATGTACATTTCACATTAATTTTGTATATTACTCGACTGTGCTACTTAATAAAAAAAATATAACAAATACTCTTTTTTTGCATTGGAGTAATAACTAATTACAAGAAACTGAATATTGTGACGATAGTTATATTAATATATTATGTACTTGTTATTTACTAGCAATAACTTGAGATATTCTTAATTAATTATTTTCTAATTATAAAAAACTAAGACAATAATATTATTTATGTTAATATTCTCTATAACTTATTATTTTATTGTAAATTTTAGTTTAGCTATAGATTACAATTTGATATATTCATAATCATAAATAACTTATTAGCTATATTGATAATCTCTACAACTTGTGATTTTATCATAAATTTTAGTTTAAATATAAATTACAATTTGATATAATCATAATCATAAATAACCGAGTTACTCAAACATAATAAACAAATTAAAAAATTAATTGTGGAAAGTGCAAAGCATTTTTAGAAATGAGAAAATTGAAGCTATTTTTGGCTATAAGCCTACATGGAATAGCTATTCCTTGGCCGCAACAGGAATAACTACTCGTGATTTTGAGAGTATAGTAATTTCTAGCCTATTTTTTAATCAAATGAAGGAATAATTGCTTCATTAAAATAGAATGGAAATAGAATAGTTATTCCCGATAACCAAATTGTAGCAAGCTTTCACAAAATAATAATAATAATAATAATAATAATAATAATAATAATAATAATAATAATAATAATAATAATAATAATAATAATAATTCTGCATAAGAAGTCAAGAAGTAATACAGAAAGTTCATGGACTTCCACATGTCATTGTCTTAGAACCAGAAATTTTGCTATTGTACTTCACAATGTTGTACAAGATTTCATGGATACTCATATGTGAACAACATAATAATTTGGGAAGGATTTAGATCTCAACACTCAAAAGAAATCCATGAGAAGAGTAACTATAAAAAGGAAAAAGGAAGAAATCTTCAACATAAGTAATCTACTCAGATTAGTCATTGCTTCCAAAGAAACGCTCAAGTGACTATTATTAATTGACTATAAGATTAACAGTTGGTTGTAGGTCACAAAAAAACAAATAACAGATAATTAAAAATTATTGTAGCATTCACTCATTTAAGAATATGTGGCTTACATGTTATAATTATTATAGTACCTCAAAGACTATTATGTTAGCAGGACTTTTTCCCTCATTAACTTCCCTCTCAAATATTAGAATGCCCAATCTATCTTTAAGACTTCTTTGCGTGGTGTGTAACCTTTTTCAACTTAAAAGAATGGATAGGTAGGGTGTGGCCGAATCCCGAAAATAAGCCAACCTTTTGTACTCGGACAAAAGTCGCAAAACCTTTCAAACATCAATCAAGCATAACCTTCAGCATCTACGACAAAGATAACATAACCTTTCAAACACACACACACACACAAAAAGGCCAACTGTTCGGCTGTAGAGCAAAGTTGACACCTAGTACAAATTTCAACTATTATAATGATTAAATCGCCATGGATGAGCTACATTGTTCATTGTGCTAACGTACACAGTGACCCATGTCAACCCACACCAAAACGGATGTTGCGTTTTACTTTATAATAATGTTAACAATTTGTTACAAAATTCCTGGCTTTTTGTAAAGAAAAAAAGTGTCATAATTAACATGGTTCATTGTGCATATCCGCACAATGAGCTATGTCGAATGACTCGAGGTGATTTAAAGTGAAAATAGGCAGAATTGATGGTTGGTGTCATTTTTGTCCCATGAGTAAGAGGATTAGTTTGAAAGGTAACGTCATTTTCATTCCACATTCAAAATGCTGCGTCCTTTTAGGATTTTTTTCAACTTGTGTGATCTTTATCCCAATCACAAAAAGTCATACTTCTTTTATTTGGTCTGTACTCATTAATATCCAATGGGTGAGTTACGAGTGTGTTTCAATTATGCTTTACATGTCTTTCATTTTTTTGTTTATTTAGTAAGGCGTCCTAGTCCTTTGTCATTGCTTCGCACTTGGCATGCATTTTTTTGCATAAACACTTCAACAAAGGAGAGTATTGGGTGACCTCTCACGTCGCTTTGCCATGTTATAGGACGTCTTGTACAAGCAATCTTTCTACAATGTACTTTAGGTGCAACACTTGAGAAGAAGGATGTGGAGGAAATTCTTCATTTCCTTGATAGATCTCAAGTGGCATTTCGATCGAGCCTACGCTAGAGGGTCCTTCTAAAGGTTCAGCATAATTGTAAAAGGAAGAGGCTGAGAGTTGTGAGTGGCTAACCCAGCCTCCTTCATCCCTTGGGACCAACAAGGGGTAGCAGTACTTTTTCAAAATAAAGAAGGATATTTGGCATTTGTTTTTCAACCGGAAGTGGTGCAAATTGTGGTTCTTTCAGCTGCTTGTATTTTAGATAATATATATGAAAACAACTTCGGATATTTTCATTCAATGTTGAAATAAACTGAAAAGAAGAACTTATATCACTTTTAGCAGAACCACTCTGATTTCAACTTACGATAGTGCCATGGATGAAGAACGAAATGGAATCATGGAAGAATACTGACATAATTATATCAAACTGTAACGTTTTAGCTGTAAAATTTAGTTATACCATTATATTTGTATATAAAATATACAGCATATTCATTTTTCTTTTGCTTAGTTTAGTTTGTTTTATCATGTAGTACGAAAGACATAATACATTGACACTGGCTTCGAACTTGTTAATCTATGAATTGGCTCTTGTGATTACACATACGCCGCACGTTGAGACTGTAAAAAAGTGCGAGTCTTTTGATCAACAACTAGAGTCAAACCAAATGATGGATTAAAAAGAGCAGAGTCGCAATCATGATTAATTCACAAATGCAAATACAATCTCATGCTTAATAATACAGAATAGAATTTTAGAGTATTTATCTCCTTGACCTTTAATGTAGAAAATAAGTATCCCTTCCATTCTCTATTATGGAATAGTGACTAAAATTTCATGAGAAATGTGGGCATCATTAGTCCTATTATATTAATTCTAACATATGATTTACATATCCCGATCAGCTATGGTTTACAGTAGTATAGTCAAGTTATTTATTGCATGTGTCAAGGACGCAACTAAATCAATATAGATATTCAAGATTTTTGTCAATATAGAATACCCCAATCAATATCTAAAAAGTTTGAAAGTACCTCATTCTTGAAGATAACTCTGTAATATACACTTGTTTAAGAAATATCTTAGATAATACTTACTAAGAGAGAAGCAACCTCCTACTTTCTAATCATGTCGACGATACAAGGATACCAATATTAGAAAGTTTTATGTTCACTAGAGCAAGCACTGAGTTGACGACCGACACTACTCTAGCAAGAGAACATGGACTAAGGGAACAAAAGAAGAGAAACGGTTACCTCATTTCTCTTGAGCATTTTCAAGGCTTCCTTGGAGTCCCATAACCTGCTACAGTGCCAAGGCCGTTGCTGGTTTTCCTCACGTACAATTGCCCTACCAAGATCTCTTAATTGGTCATGCATTTGGAGCCGAAGATCATCTCCAATTTTTACTAATGACATAAATCTCAATACTTCAATATTCTCCCCTGGAAAAAAGTCACAAGCGTCCCACATGTAGAATGCGATTCTCTTGTCAACGCCAATGAGAAAGCAAGCAATATCCAAAAATATTTGTTTTTGTTCATAATCTAATGCATCATAACTTATCTTTAACTTTTCTTGCACTTCTATACAAGGGTCATTTTCTAACTTTTTTATCATCTCTCTCCATTCTTTTGATTCTTTTCCGCACAATAATGAACCTAAAACCTCAAGGGATAAGGGAAGTCCTCCAACGGTGGATACAACTTCATGAGTGAGGCCCTCAAATTCACTTGGAGGAAAGTCTTTTCGAAACGCATGTTTGCTAAACAAAATCAACGATTGATTAGGATCCAATTCCGTAAGGCCATAGTTGTGGTCCACCCCTGCTAATTCAAGAATTCTCTTGTTTCTGGCGGTAATAATGATCCTACTTCCCAAAGAAAACCAATCATGATTACCGGCCAAACACTTCACTTGATCGACATTATCCACATCATCAAGAAGAAGAAAGACCTTTTTATCTTTAAACCTAGAGGAGATGAAATTAATCCCTTCATCCTTATTACGAACTTCATTTTTTTGATTTGATATATCAGAGATTAACTGATTTTGTAAGTCATGAGCACCACGCTTCCATGATTCCCTTATATCAGCAATGAAGCTACGATGCTCAAATTGATTGGATAGCTTGTTATAAATGGTTTTAGCAAGAGTAGTTTTACCAATGCCTCCCATTCCATGGATGCCAACAAATAGGAGGGCATGAGATTTATCATCCAGAAGTTCCATAATGTTCTTCAAATGACTATCAATTTTGACCAAATTCTCAGAAATAATCAACTCAAGCTTTTTCTTCAATTCACTCAACACTTCACGGACAACCAATTTCACCAACTCTACTTCAGACCTGTCAAATTTGACAAGAGTTCAAATATGTGGTAACAATAATTTTATATTGTTTATCTATTGAGAATGTAGTAATAAACGAATCCGGGATAAATTGAAAAAAATTTAAGAATTGTTTTTGTTACACCTCCATATATTATCTTATATGCTAAGAAAAAAGTTCAAGAAATGCTTGTGGTTGTTTCACATGACATGCCCCCTTCCACTATTACTCCCAACATAATTTATTAAATTAGAAGAAACTTGAGGGCATCACTTATGAACCTTGAATATTGTATATGTTATGAATTTGAACCAAATTTTAGACTTGTTGTTTGTTAAAGATATTAGGGATGATGTGGACGTAACTTTGAAAACATTATGGAGCCTTTGAATAATCAAAAATCCAATAAGCCAACCTAGTATGAGAGTCAGTAATCAATCAATAAACAACTCATAACTTTTGGTGTGAGACGATTTCAACTCTTGTAATACCAATCCAAAAAGCCGTTCAAATTGTGATATTGTGAACAACTTGAATGCAATCGAGGGGATTTCTCCTTGTTTGCGCAATTCTACACGATTGCAAGTTTCTACTTGTGTTATCATTATAGATTGGTGTTCTTATCAATTTTCATTGCCTCTAGGGATGATGAGTTCTTGTACTTTGTTTTCATTTTGAGTAACCATGTTCTCTGATTTTAATTGATCTAAATAGAAGGATAATTTTTTCCCAAAATAAGAACATTGATTCAATATATTTAGGTGTATGAGATAGAAATTACTTGCTGAAGATAGGAAATGCATTGAAAATTATTCAAACAAATATATAATATAAATAATCCCTTTTCATTTTTTTATATTTTCCATCATCATCTATAACTAATGAAACATTTCTTTTGTAAAATAATTTTAATAGCAACTAGTCAACAATATTAATGATTTAATAAATGTAACTTGGGAAGATAAAGAATTATGCTTTTGACAATCACTATGCACAATATGATGTTACAAGCTCTAAATAAAAATCACCAATAAGTTGTACTATTAATCTCAAATAAATATGTAATTAGAAAGTTTGTGACGATGACTAGTGTGACATACACTATAAACATGAAAAAAAAATGGCACAATGTTTCAAAATCTTTGGATACAAGAGTAAAAACTCAATCAAAAAATCTCATCATTCAAGTGAATGGGATCATACCAATAAAATCTATAAGTAGATTTGTCAATATCATTAAAGCAAAACACTAAAAAAAAAAAGAAAGAATAATTTATCGAACTCATGCTTCGCAGGATCTTACTGCCAACATGATCTTTCTATTTATATATATAGAACGAAAATGAAGCGGGTGAGAATCAGAACAACCAGTAAACCAGCGCACATATTAAAAGAAAGTAGAGAATGCCTTGGTGAGAAATTTTACCCATCGGCTTCATATCCTTTCAAGTTGCTGACTTCAAGGAGTGCTTGCTTCCATTTCTCCAAAGTCGTCGGGTCAAAAGAAGACCTTTCACGCAAATGACTCTCATGCTCATGAAATGCATCTCCAAACCTCCCGGTTTGATATCGCACTTCAGCTGGTTTCACTTTATAGAATATAGGCACCACTATCTGCCCATTATTATTCTTGCGCTCCATTATTTGAACCAGTACATCCAAGCACCAACTGCTTGTACCATAATTCACAGAGAAAATGGGGATCAAGATCTTACTATTCGTGATGGCTACCATAAGCTCTGGTCTGATGTCCTCGCCTTGGCAAAGCTCATCATCATCTCTGAAAGTGTGAATTCCAGCTTTGAAGAGCCCATGGTAGAGGTGATCGGTGAAGCTATGTCGAGTATCTGGGCCTCTGAAACTCAAGAACACCTCGTAGCAGTTTCCAGTCGACACCATCAAAGAACTAGATGCATTATTGTTAATTTCTGTCGAAGACGAACTAGATCCAATGAAATTAGTTTCTGTCAGCACAGTCATCAAACCAGATGCACCGGTATCAACATCCTCTGCATTTCCACTCGCATTAGTTTTCCTCCTCTTAATGCGATGATGCATTTCGGCCTCTGACTCTGCCACTGAGTTCAGCTTTCAAGCCCTAACTAGAATGCCCCTAAAAAAACAGGAATGCCTTCTTGCCTCTTCTATTGTGGTCTGCTAAAATATCAATACACATGAAGCCGCAAATTTGTTCGGAAGATGAAAAGTGTAGAGAGACTTATGACGAGACTGTGACATGGATTTGCAGGAGAAGATGAAAGGTGAGAGAGAGAGAGAGAGAGATTCGTCTAGTCCAATATTTTCCAAACAAGTGCTCCGAATAGATAAAAACATCAAAGTGTCAGGACAGTGAACAGTTCCCTGCTTAGTCCACTCCACTACTTGCACCATTGAACTATCGTTTTCTTTTGTTCATTTATTTTCCATAAGAGGAGGTATTTTTGTTAATTATATTTCAGCTCTTGATCCCACTTTGGAATTCTTTTGGTCATAATCCCATATGGAATTTACCCTTCTTACTTTGAGCCTTGTGAATATTATACCATCAAACCAATAATCTTCATTTTAATACTGAAATATTGTATTATAACAATCACGTATCCTTAAAAAAAACTATGTTGTTTAAGTGTGTCGATGATCATAAATATTATCAAATTGCTATATATATATATATATATATTTTATACCCAAGGACAATGAAAAGAATGTCTTTTTGGTTCTCATTCTACCATAATTTTCCCTTCTTTTTTTTTGGGGGAGGGGGGGGGGTGGGGGTCAAACCTTAATTTCTCCTTCAAATCTCATAAATAAATCTAAATGCCTTTTTGCTTTTGCTTTTGCTTTTCTTTATCATACATATATTTCTTTATTGGTTTGATTTATTTAATCCAACTAGTTGGCACACACCAATAATTCAAGGATTGTCTTCATGTGGTGGAAGTTTCAATGCACAGGAGAATCCACGGCAATCCTACCCAGGAAGAGCAAGTTTCGATACACATCAATGAAAAAAAATAACCAAAAATAAAAGAGAATTGCTAATATGGTATCATAAATTAGGGGTGATCGATTTTATAATTACTCCATTTTACAATAGAAAGAAGCTTATCCTGATATCCACTTGTAACAATGCAAGCTAAAAGAATTATCGATGCTATTTATACACCAGCAATCCATAGTAAAATGTCACTAATTGAAATGGTGGAGTGTTATCCTCATACCAAAAACCCAAAGCATTATGGAGCAAAATCTAGAATTTACGATCCCTCCCCAAAATCAGGGTGTTCATGTGGAACCTTTGTCAAAATGCCCTCCCCACCAAAGAAAATTAAGCAAAGAGGAGAGTCTTACCTAAGCCCATGTGCTCCCTATGTAAAGTGACTCCAGAAACGGCAGAACACTTGTTCCTGCTCTGCGCCTGGACAAAAGGAATATGGTCGGATCAACGACTACGGGTACAAATACGACGTACAGGACTAACAAGCATGGATCGGCGGTTTATGGAGTATGAAAGCAACCTTCCTCAAGCCCCCGAACCCGAAATAGTTAGCGAAGCTCTCTGTTTCATCAGGAAAGAGAGGAATGACGCTGTATTTCGAGCAAAAATGCCAGATCCGCAGGGAGTTGTAGCCGATATGCTTGCGATGAAGAAAACTTCAAAGATCAGATCCCACTGCAGAAGCGACACACCAGCACAGCAAAAGACATACCTGTGAAATGGAAACCGCCGGATCTAGGATGGGTGAAGATAAACGTTGACGGAGCTTTCAAAGCTGCAACAAACGACGGATCTGTGGCTGAAGTATGCAGGGACGCCCGCGGTGTACTGCTTGATGGCTTCGCTCGAGCGGTGAAACTCCAATCAGCTTTCCACGCGGAAACCCAAGCAATCTGTGAGGCTCTGTAGTTTGCTGCGAAGTGGGAAAAAGAAAAGAGGGGCACGCGTATAGAATCTGACTGCCTCACAGCAGTTCAGATGCTTTTGGGGTTAGATCCTGCCCCTTGGGAAGTCAACGAGATTGTGAAAGAAGGCCAGGCCGTGCTATCTTCACCACCTCTTTGTTTTGAAGCTCATTTAAGCTGTTCCTCTATATTATTTACTAGAAATGAAATGAGAATTTAAGGACACGTTTGAATTATATTTTCGGGAACAATTTTTATTTAAAAATAATTTTAATCTGATTTTATTCTTAAAATAATTTCTGAACAAAATAACGTGATTGATAACTATCTAAAATTTCTATTTCCGAAATAAAAATGTGTTTGATGATATTCTTAAATTCTTTTTTTTTAATTTTTTCATACTTTCATTATATTTTTCTTATTTTTCTCTTTTTTCCTTTTTCCTTTGTTTTTTCTCTTCTTCTTCCTCCTTCTCTGTAGTTGATTGCCGGAGGCTCGCCTGGCCCAAGCAAGCTTTGGCCTCGTCAAATCTAGTCGAGATCGAGCCTCGCCTATGCCGTGCAAGGTCGACCTCACCCTAGCCTAGCGAGGCCAAGCCTTAATGTGGTTGTGCGAGGCTCAATCGCCTGGTGGTGGCTCGGTGAGGCTCTAGTCGACAAGCCTCACTATGGCTCAGTGTCGTTGGTGGCTGACGACGCTCCGGCGAGGTCGCCGACCATAGTCGAGGCCAGTGATCAGCCAAAAGGAAGAAGAAGAAAGGGAAAGGGAAGAAAAGTGGAGAAAAGAAAAAAATAAGAATTGATTCTAAGAATTGTTTTCGGAAACGAAAAATAATTTTTTTCTACTTCTTAATTATAATCTAAATCTATTTCTACGAACAAAAAAATAGATTTTTATTCTTAGGAACAAAAATTTTATCAATCCCTAAGGCAAATACTGCAAGCATGCCACAAGCTCAAAAATTCCATAGGATCCTACCAATATTTTGATCTTGCTCTAGATTTTATTAGTCATAATATAATTTTTTTTCATTTTGAAACAAGTAAGATTTCATTCCTTCGGGGTAGCAAGTGAAAATTGAAAAGGTGGAAACCCCAAGTTATGCAAGGCATGGGAAGCAAAGATACAAAAAAGTCATGTAATTTCTCTTTTTTGCTCCTTCAAAAGCATGACGATATCAACAAAACAACGTGTTACTGTCAGTATTTCATTGTAAAAGCTTGAGAGCGAAGTCAGAAAGAAGAAAGAGATGATCAATATTTTCCCTCAAATGCTTTCACACACAATACTATTCTATGAAAAATCAAAATCCGTTCCCTAAGATTCTCAATTGTAAGAATCTTATTGCAATTTGGTGCGCATTTGCTACAAAACTTACACTCCCAAGCAATGGTATTTGATTCTCACTTATTGGTGTTGTATGAGTAAGCCTTTGGATGAAATGTCAAAGAACAGGGAAGCTTTGGTAGCAGATTGTTATCATTTAAACAATGAAATGATCATTTGGGATATTGAGTTCGTGAGCCAAGCCCAAGATTAGGAGTTCGAAGCTTTTGGCTACCTTCTTTTATGTTTTGCATAATTCAAAGATTTTTGTTGCTTTTAAGGATACTTTGGTGTGGAACAACTGAAGAGGTGGAACCCTTCTTGTAAAGTCTTACTACAAGCTGCTTGATGGGGAGATTCGTGGTAGAAGAGGATTTCCCTCAGGAATCGATTTGGAAAGTGAGAATTTCAATTAGAGTTTTCTTTTTGCTTGGGAATGTTATAATTATGGTTAATGGATCAACGAAAGCCAATAAATTAATATACGTCTTTTCTATTCATGTATCTATTTTGGATTCATGAATTTCCTATAGTTTTCTGTTCACGTATCTATTGAGTTCATGAATTTTTTAGATTCATGTATATTTTAGTTAATGAATTTCTTGAATTCACGTGTTTTTGGATTCAAGTATCTCTTGATTCATAAATTACATGAATACATGCATCTATTTAATTCATGTATCTCTTATGTATATAAACTAAAATTCTCTATAAATAGATGGAAGCATAGAGCTTCATTTACAGTTTTTGGATTTTTTGACTCAATTCCAAAAAGCTTTGATATACTTTTGTACTCTTCTGATTTTTCTGGGTATGCTGGTTCAATTGAACGGTTCGACTGAGTCCTGTTTGCATAGTGCTAATAAAAACAGGTTCGAGATGTTGTATCTTGGGAGGCATAGTTCGTGAATCTACGGAGCACCATTTGCAGGAACTAATCGCCTTAAGGAGATTCAGACCTCACCTCTAATTTTATGTTATTTTTCTAGTAATATCTTATTTTATTCTTCTCCAAGATTTGTTAGTTAACATAAAAAGAAGGATATTATATAACTGTTATCGTCTTCTTTATATTGATGTTCTGACTATAACAAACAGTATTATTTTCCATGGATTAATTTCCAGCAATCTTAAGGCGATTATCTCACTCACTTACTGTTTCTTGTTCTTGTCAGATTATTGAGATGGCTGGAAACAATCAAGTGCCTTTCAATGCCCAAAATGTTTCAGGAGACGTTCCTATGGTCGATTCAATCGTTGCTATGGAAGATGTTCAACCCTCTGGGTCTGAATTTGTAGCAGCCAATGCTACAGGCCATTGGGCTAACAACAATTTTGGTGGTGCGGGTACAAGTCATTCAACTGGTATGCCCGGGACTTTTTTCAGAACGGTACAAGCCAAATGGCTTTTTGCTCTGTTTCTAGAGGGACAATTCATCGAACTTTGTCTACTGTGATGGCAACACCTCCAGTTACATATAATGAGAAATCGGAGAAATTCACTGGAGTAGGCTTCAAACAATGGCAGCAGAAGATGTTCTTCTATCTGACCATGCTCAATTTGACGAAATATTTATCGGAGGTGTGCCCGATAATTAGTCTAAATGAGCAAGATGTCACAACACTCGGTGCATTGGAGGCTTGGAAACATGGGGACTTCTTATGCCGAAATTATATCCTTAACTATTTAGTGAATTCTCTATATAATATTTATTGTAATATTGAATCTACTAAACAATTATGGGAGTCCTTAGAGAAGAAATACAAGACTGAGGATGCTGGCACCAAGAAATTTATGGTTGCTAAATTCTTGGACTACAAGATAGTGGATTCTAAATCTGTCATGAGTTAGGTTCAAGAATTGCAATTAATTCTGAGTGACATATCAGCTGAGAGAATGATACTTAGTGAATCATTCCAAGTAGCAGCCATGATTGAGAAACTACCTCCGGGCTGGTCAGACTTCAAAAATTACTTGAAGCACAAACGGAAAGAGATGAGCCTTGAAGATCTCATTTTGCGCCTCAGAATTGAGGAGGACAATAAAAGTAGTGCAAACCGTTCTTTTGAGCCAAAGGCCAACGTTGTGGAATCTTCCAAATCCAAGCAAGATAGAAAAAGGAAGATATCTTTTCAAGGAAAAGGCAATCAAAAGGAATAGTTCCAAAAATTCCAAGGGATGTGTTTTATATGCAACAAGCGGTCATCGTGCTAAGGATTGCAAGAAGCGCCCGAAAAAAGGCAAGAATGATGGTGCAACTAAGCAAATGAAATTGACAGAACATGACAATATTGAAAGACTATCTGCTGTGGTAATGTCCAAAGCATCTTTAGTGTTGAACACTAATAGCTGGTGACTAGACACAAGTGCCACAAATCACATATGTATAGATAAACACATATTCTCATCTTATGAGAAGGTTGAAGAGGATGAGAAGGTTTATATAGCTAACTCTGTATCAGCAAAGATTGCTGAAAGAGGAAAGGTGATCCTGAAGTTCACATCTGGCAAGGAGGTCACCTTGCTAAATGTGCTGCATGTACCAGAGATTCGGAAAAACTTAATTTTCGACCTCATACTTGTCAAGAAGGGTTTCAAAGTTGTATTTGAATCTGACAAATTTGTACTTTCGAAAGGAGGAATATATGTGGGGGAATGGTACATGTGTAATGACATGTTTAAAGCCAATGTGGTTGTCATTGATGTAAACTCGAATTATGTGTACCTAAAGACTATCGGTTTACACTGTTGTGTCTCCTTATCTATGGCATGGTAGATTAGGACATGTAAACTATGATACAATGAAGAGAATAATAAACTCGGGGTTAATTCCAAGATTTGAGTTGGATGCTCGTTACAAGTGTGAGACTTATGTTGAGGCCAAGTTTGCTAAGAAACCTTTCAAAATCCATTGAAAGAACAAGTGAACCTCTACAATTAATCCATAGTGATCTATGTGATTTAAAGTTTGTAGAAAGTAGAGGTGGAAAGAAGTACTTCATCACATTTGTGGATGATTGTACTAGATCTTGCTATGTTTATTTACTAACTAGCAAAGACGAGACTATAAGCATGTTTGTCAACTACAAAAATGAAGTTGAAAACCAACTTGATAAACGAATCAAAGTGCTTAGGTCTGATAGAGGAGAAGAATACAGTTTAATCAATTTCAAAGAGTTTTGTGCTATTTTTAGAATAATTCTCCAAACGACTACACCTTATACTCCACAACAAAATGGAGTTATTGAATGACTGAACAGGACACGAAATGAGATGGCTAATGCCATGCTTTTAAGTTTAGGTCTACCTTAGAACTTGTGGGGGGAGGTAGTTTTAACTGCAAATTTTATTCTTAATAAAATACCCTACAAAAAGGCCAGATAAAACTCCATACGAGTTATGGAATGGAAAGTTGCCATTTTACAATTTTCTAAAAGTGTGAGGGTGCTTGGCCAAGGTGGCAATTCCTCCTCCTAAACAAACTCGGTTGGGACCTAAAACGGTGGATTGTATAGTCATTGGTTATGCTCAAAATAGTAACGCATATAGATTTCTGGTTCACAAATCTGAAAATATGGAAATCCATGTCAATACAATCTTAGAATCAAAGGATGCTGAATTTTTTGAGGATATATATCTTGCAAAAAGAAATCAAGGAGAACTTTCTCAGAAAAGGCTTAGAGAATCAGAATTTGAGATTGATGAAGTTGTAACCAAAGAAGCTGAACTTTGAAGGAGTAAAAGGTCTCGAATTGAAAAATCTTTCGGACTTGATTTTCTAACATATATGTTAGAAGGTGAGCCACAAACTTTTAAAGAGGCAATGTCATCTCCAAATGCTCCTTTCTAGAAAGAAGCTGTTGACAATGAAATCCATTCTATCCTAGGTAACCATACTTGGGAATTGGTTGATCTTCCACCTAGAAATAAACCAATTGGATGTAAATGGATTGTCAAAAAAAACTAAAGGCTGATGGTTCCATTGATAAGTACAAAGCTCGGCTTGTAGCCAAAGGGTTTAGACAAAAAGAGGGTCTTGACTACTTTGATACTTATTCACCTATCACAAGAATAACATCAATAAGAATGTTGATTGCTATAACTTCACTATACAATTTGCAGATACATCAAATGGATGTGAAAACTGCATTCTTAAATGGTAATCTCGACGAGGAGATTTATATGGAACAACCTGAAGGGTTTAAGGTCAAAGGACAAGAACACAAAGTGTGTAGACTTGTCAAATCATTGTATGGACTTAAACAAGCTCCTAAGCAATGGCATGAGAAATTTGACCGAATGATGATTCAAAATGGGTATAAAATCAATGAGTGTGACAAATGTGTGTACACTAAATCCACTACAGTTGGATATGTACTTATTTATCTATATGTCAATGACTTACTAATTCTTGGAGATAACATTGAGGCCATCAAAAACACCAAAAACATTCTCAAGAAGAACTTTGAGATGAAAGATTTAGGTGTAGTGGATGTTATACTCGGCATCAAAATTCTAAGGAATTCCGATGGCTTAGGTTTAACACAATCTCATTACATTGAAAAGGTACTTGAGAGATTTAAAGGATTCGGCATTAAAAATGCAAACAATCCTTTTCTTCTGCACCTAATTTTAAGAAAGAATACTCAAAATAGTGTCAGACAGCTGGAATACTCTCAAGTAATCGGCAGCATCATGTATATCATGAATTGCACTAGACCTGATATTGCGTACTCAGTAAGCAAACTAAGTAGATATACCAATAACCCAGGTCATGAGCACTGGAATGCTCTAATGAGAGTATTATGATATTTAAAAAGGACAAAAGACTATGTTCTATAATATGGCAAATATTCAGCTATTTTGGAAGGTTATTATGATATCAACTGGATTTAAGATTCCAATGAATCCAAATTGACTAGCGGATATGTATTCACACTAGAAGGTACCGCAGTGTCATGGAAATTCTTTAAACAAACTCTAATAACGCGCTCTACAATGGAATCAGAGTTTGTTGTTTTGGATAAAGCCGTTGAAGAAGCAGAATGGCTTCGACATTTTTTAGAAGATGTTCCAGTGTGGCCAAAACCTATGCCTGCAATTTGCATACATTGTGACAATCAAGTGGCAATTGCAAGGGCGAATAATGTGATTTATAATGGTAAGTCTGGACACATTCGTTATAGACACAATACCGTAAGGCAGTTGCTCTGAAATGGTATCATTTCTTTAGACTTTGTAAAGTCAAAGGAAAATATCGCGGATTCGCTGACAAAAGGTTTGTCAAGAGAGCAGATAAACTGCGCATCGAGGGGAATGGGTTTAAAAGCCTTAACCCAATAAAGAGATTCCAGGGTGGAAACCTAATATATGCAATTGGAGATCCCATGGTCTAAGTTCAATAGGACAACGCAAATTCTGGAAACTCTAGTGTAAACACTGTCTCCCATTCCTATGATGCAACAGTGTTTTCCTACAGTGTTATTATGGGTACGCTATACGTTTAATGATTCATATAACTTGGAATGTGACATCCAAGTGAGATATGGTAGGATATCTTTAATGGGAATGCACCTATATGCGTGGAGCTAGCCAACTCTATAAAAATCTTTAAAGGCTAGATTTTTTAAAGTACAAATGAATCCCGAGAGGTTCAGGGCCGAAAGAATGAACACAACCGAGAACCAATCTTGAATTGGAAATACTCCGTGTGAGGCTTATTGTCTAGGCTTACACAAATAACTGGTGATTCAAGGCTTAGTCCATCGACTAGTTAAGTAAGTTCGATAGGCTTTCACTAAAGAAGGTTCAAAGCGAAAGCTACCTATCTTGATGCGGTGTATTTCAACAGGCATGCTCAGATTCCTTCAAGTCAAAAATATTTTCTTGACCCATTAATGTGGGGGATTGTTATAATTATGGTTAATGGATCAATGAAAGCCGATAAATTAATATACATCTTTTTTATTCACGTATCTATTTTGGATTCATAAATTTTCTATAGTTTTTTGTTCACGTATCTATTGAGTTCATGAATTTTTTAGATTCATGTATATTTTAGTTCATGTATTTATTGAATTCATGAATTTCTTGAATTCAAGTGTCTTTGGATTCATGAATCTCTTGAATTCACCTATCTCTTGATTCATGAATTACGTGGATACATGCGTCTATTTAATTCATGTATCTCTTCTATACATAAACTAAAATTCTCTATAAATAGATGGAAGCATAGAGCTTCATTTACAGTTTTTGGATTTCTTGACTCAATTCCAAAAAGCTTTGATATACTTTTATACTCTTCTGATTTTTCTAGGTATGTTGGTTGAATTGAATAGTTCGACTGAATTATGTTTGCATGTTGTATCTTGAGAGGCATAATTCGTGAATCTGCGGAGCACCATTGGCAGGAACTAATCGCCTTAAGGAGATTCGGTTATCCATACCTCACCTCTAATTTTATGTTATTTTTCTAGTAATATCTTATTTTATTCTTCTCCAAGATTTGTAAGTTAACATAAAAAGAAGGATATTATATAACTATTATTGTCTTCTTTACATTAATGTTCTGACTACAACAAACAGTATTGTTTTTCGTGGATTAATTTCCAATAGGGAAGTAACCTGGGAACAAATCCTTCCTTTAGAAATGAGACAAAATACCGATTAACAGGTGTTTCCTCAGCAAAAGGAGGCAGAGTCCGTGCAGTATCTCCTCCTTCACTGTTCTTGGACTCCTATGCTGGCACCATGTTATCTTGGGTTATCAAAGGTTTTATTGAGCAAGAACTTTGGGCATGTCAAGGCATTCGTTTACAGCACAAGTAGGATTAACTCAATTCCCCTATTTCTTTTGGCTGATTTGGAAGGAGCGGAACAAGAGAGCTTCTGATGGAAAGAAATCTTCCATTCTATTTTATTGAAATTTGGCTTAAAGTCACACACTTTTGGTATAGTGCAAACTTGCATATGGATGTAAATGCCTTGGTTGATTAGTCAATGATTTATTTGGTATTTGAGCTCCCTTTTGGTTTTGGGATTTGTTTTGCATATGGCTTTAGTTTTTTTTGGGCTCCTTTTGTATGTGGGTTGCACCCCCTTGGTACCCTACAAGTGAACTATATAATCTATAAAAAGAAACTTAGCACTTTTTTGAGGATTTTAAGTTGTTCCAATTACCCTTTATTCCTACACATGTTATCTAACCATATAGTTTCAATTACCAACATCAACATGTCACATATGATTTTGTGCTAATCAGCATAACCATCATCCACATGGGCAAAAACACTATTAACTCAATTGTAATTCCTTTTGCGAGTAACGTCATCATGACAAAAGGGTGCCGCTACTACTGAAAGTCAAGATCAAAAAAGTTCAAGAGGAACTTTGGATCCAATGAGGTACCAGCACACTACCTAAAAAGGAGCAATAGTAGGAACTATGAGTAGTATACATAACTGATTTGATGAGGAAAACTGCAAGTATTATGCGTAAGTAGGTCACAAACACCTAATACAAATCCATTTGGCATTTGACATAGTAAAACCAATTTCAATACTAGGACTTAACATCCTCAGCATTATTTTGCCAAAAAGAGGTGGTATATCAAAAATCGTGATCTAAAGGTATGATAAAAAATAATAATATAAAATAATCAATCCTCATATCTAAGTACTAAACAAATGATTGCGAACAGAGGCTCTCATAACAGTGGTTAAGCATCACAGATTAGATCTATGTAGGCTCGATTCATTGTCATCCGAGCACCTACCAGTTAGTTTTCTGCTCATTTTCTTCAAATATTTGAGTTTTCATTCTCATCCTTAGCTTGCTAACTGCAAACATAACATAGAAAAAAAGAGTTTCACTTACTACATTGAGTTCAATGAGCAGAATCTGGTAATATAAATAAGTCTAACCTCCCCTAAGCTTTAATAGTAATATCAGTAGGTAGAAAGAGTTGAATATAATTCTTTGGTACAAAAATTGATTCTCGCAATTATGAGGTGATAAATGCTTAGATTGAAGCAGGAAATAAGCTCTTTTCTTTTAAGTTGAGAACATATCTCTACACCTGCTAATTAATGTGAATGTGTAAACATTCCATATCCAAATCTCCATATACTGTACACTTGAAGCTCAAACTTAGGTCAAGTTCAAGTTCAATGATTAATGACCTACAATTTCTGTTATGCGCTTATAGGAAAGATTGCCAACTTGTTGAATCAGACTCAAATCAGATTTTACTTCACCCTTTCTAGCCACTTAATGTTGGTAATTCATATCATTGCATACGATATGTTCGTATGAAGAATCAACATCAAGATTTTATGAAAAATATGGCATGTCTCAAGATGTGCAAAGCATAACTTATAGTAACAAATTCCTATCTCTATCTAATCACTATCGAGACTGTTCTCTGAGATGCGTGAAACTTAATTATTTGGGAAAAAGACCAAATGCAAAAGTAATAAATTGCACCTACAAATTATTGAGGACAACCAGCTGAAGTTCTTTTTCAGCACCATAAACAACTTTTGGTACACGTTTCACACCCTATCACTGAACAATCTAGTAGACTAAGATTATTAAAGCCAACCAAAAAAGCCAGAGTCCTATAGCATCATCAGAGCTTAAAAAATCAGCCATACCACTTCACCTAAAGAAAACTGATGGACTACAGGACTAGTACTAGCACCATCGAGAAGACTAAAAAATTCCTCCTGTGGAGAAGAGTCAAGATCTAGATAAGCAAACAAAAATAGTTAAATGAAGAACAATGAAACGCCATCTATCGCTCTGTATTAACAGTACCACTTGCCACGATCACTAACAAGGTTTTGCAATGGATCAAACTTCCTCATGTATGTTAATGGCATCAGCCCACTACTTATACATGACTGATAATGATGTCAGGATGACATGAAGTAAATCTTCAATGTCCAAAGCTTGTTGAGCAACTTGATGAAGTTCATTTTTTCTGCAGACGAGAATAGATTGATAATCTAGGGAGGCATTCGGCTAACAAAGATTTCTCAAAAGTCCGTTCTAATTTCAATTTAAGAATTAAAATAGGCCAGAAAATGCGTTTGGTAACACTAAGAAAGCAGCTGATGAATAAAATGGAAAACTATCCTCATAATCAAAATCACAAACTGAATATGACTTTTTAGTATTCTCATTCCAAATGCAAACATGGAGATTTGGAATGACTAAGGCTGTTTTTGGAATGTGACGTAACCCAAGCATATTCTCACAATTTTCATCCCTAATGACATATATCATTTTCACTTAACAAACATTTTGTCAAAAAAAAAAAATCAAAAACAGTTTCTATGAAGACGGAAACTACAGGCCTTAAACAGTCGGGAACAAACCCTCCTCCATATTGCACTTCAACATCCTCACCTGTTAATCGGAGGGAATCGAGCAACAACCTCAAAACCAAACCGGAAAACAATCGAACCACCGCCGCCCATTAGGAGGTCGTGGAAAGAAGGTCCAAAAGGGAGCCGAACCTAAGAAGCCAAAGCGGTCCATGAAACTTGAAGCTGAAACGGAAGCGTGCGCTGTTGGAACGGAGCTGGTACAGAGCTGTTACGCTCAGTCTAATAGTCGGAGGAAGGGGGCAGGGGCGGATCTTTTTCTTTTTCTTTTTCTTTTTCTTTTGTTTTTGAAAATTGAAAATTGAAATATCCTTTTTCTTTTTCCCTCTCTTTTACTTATTTTAGGGCCGTGTTTCACAATGGAATATGAATCTTTTGATTTTTTTTTTTCTTTTGGTAAAGAATATTCTTAATTAATAGGTTAGTTTTCACGGTCACGACCAGATACAAAACAAAGAAACCCTCGTTTGACTCTACTCCCCTATCGATTTCATTTTATTTTTCCGTTCAATTTCTCTATTTCGTACCTTCCATTTAATCAGGTCAAATGGATCGTGAGTTCTTTAGAACACATGTGATCATTTACCAACTAGTTTCGAAAAGTACCAAACTTTGTTATGATCTTCGTTGTTCAGGTGGAAGAAAGTTTGTAATGCTTGATATGGCAAAGATTGGTTGGATTGATGGTCAATTATCTCCTGAAACCACACAATAGTTTGTTTTTTGAAATTGTTACGGTATTATGTAATCACGGAGTTCCTTTTTTGGCATTGCTTATGCCTGCTATGATCTTTTGTTAATTGCTTTACAAATTATCCAGAAATAAAATCCCAAAAATTCTCAAAATGAACAAAAGAACAAAAAAAAAAACTCCAAACGGAACAGCACAACAACGCAAAAAACGAAGAAGAAAGAAGATGAAAAAATGAATGAGAAAAGAAGCCAATTGAAAAAAATCATAAATTTTCTTGGCATAGTCACTTAATAAATTTTTAGGCATTTCTCTAACGAAATCCTATTACATTTTACAATTTTTTTTTTTTTTTGGGTTGCGCACGATAATTTTGATTAGACGGGTTTTGTTGCCATAAACAAAAATGATGCACTCATGCAGGCTAGCGTGCGTCATGGTTGATTAGAAAAAAGGAGAGGAAAATGTATAAGTTAAGCGCAAATCAAGTGATCCGCCGATTCATGCTTTGATCTTTGGACTACACATAGCCCGCATGTACGCTCGTGCGCTACCAGCGAGTGGGATACATGTCTATCACACTCAATTTCCAATCGAAAAGAAAAAGCTAAGATCAATTTCAGAAAAGTGACTTGCATTGAATTGTCAGCCAAAATCTTTCGTGGAAAGCGAATGATTTGAAAAATGTTTTTCAAAAAATAATCACCCATACAATTACAAAAATAAACGAATGCAAAAAGATTTCCATCGTGCTGGATAATGGAGATGTATTTCTTTGGTCAATTATTTCAAACAATACGAGTGATCATTTTTAAGAAGGTATTTTCCAAAATTCATCTTTTTGCGAAACAAAAGAAGCCTCAACGTAATCTATAAATAATGTCATGTAGGATATGATGTGTTCAGGTTGGTTTAAGAATCGGTATTGTTTAATTCAGGTCCATGTGTTCAATAGTCATCTCGTTGCACACCCCAACAAAACAAAGTGGCCTAATGGGAGGACTCGTGGGACATCGCATCGATGCAAATGTGGTGGTGGATCTAATTGTTGAAATTGTAATTTGGAAGAAAGCAATGTGATTGTCCCCATTCACTTTTGAATTAATATATATATGCTAATGAATTATTCAGATCAACATCTCACAAGAGCGAACATTCACACATGCTTAACATGTCAAGATGACGGGGCAAACTCAAAGGTGGCCGAGCCATTTGCCATCACCAACTAACCTCCAGGCACTCGGCCAGAGAGAAATTACTCTAACTGAGTCATTTGCCATCACCGCCCAAAATCCAGCCCCTTTCCATGCGCCTATCTTTTTCCCCAAATTTGTGACGATTGCGCATCAAATTTTAATGTACACGATCACTCTAGAGTCAAGCAGCGAGCGTCATTCATGTCTGTTTTTATCCTCATCATTCTTTTGGATGGATCACTAAGTCTTGCTACCAATAAATATGCAGGCCATGTTTAATCTGCCCATTCCCCATATCTGCAATGCAGAGGAATTTCACACACTGCAAAACTTCACGTCCTTGGCTTGGCAAGAGCGTGGAGATAGCTGGGTTTGCAGCCCGTTCTTCTCACGGCCACGAATGTAAGCTCGCCATGCCAATGCTGCTTTTACCAAGAGATGCACCCTTGCTGAAGAAGATGGTCATTAATGTCAATCAAAATCTCTCGAGTCTTTGCCACGGCTAGTTCTAGCATAGATGCAATCTTACCATAGTGTCTCGCTACAAGCTGCTTAATAGGGAGGAAGTCGGTGGACAAGAATGGTTTGGACAGTTTCCTATGCTCGCACCGAATTATCTTTGGATTATTGGAGCTTTTATGGAGCAAGAAACTTAGTAGTTGTGCCATTGGCATCTTTTCAATAAAAGAAAAAAAGAAAAAGGACAACCCAGAAACTCAACATTGAACTAAATGAGCTACATCAATTTTCATAACAAATGATTTCCTACCAATCATGTTCAATTTTCCATCTAAAATATCTCATCTTAAAGTGAAAATTACCTATAGTCAAGACATTGTGATCAAATCATCATTGACAATTCACAAACCTGTACATAGATCTGAAAAAACCTCCCAATTGGGAAACCATATTCCACACTTATAGATCTGGTGATACGCAATGGGCCCAAGGGAGTCCATTTAGGAGAGTCCCAACAAGGAATTATAAGGACTTGCTCCATGAAACTAAAGAGACAACTGATAGGAACCAAAATGATATTGACTAGAACAATTCTCCAGCACGCGTTTCTAGACTAATCAAATGTTTGTAGAGAGAAGCTCATCATGTTTTCACGTTGAAACAGTACCAAAGCCAAACGTGCAGGAAAGTTCAGTAGAGTTCCTAAAATTCTAAATATTCTAATAGCTGCACACCCACAGAGAGAACTACCTATACACAAGCATACAAACTCACAGAACACTTTCCCCAACCGACGGTCGTATAGGCTCTCTCAATCTCCCTAAAAAGAGCAGAAACTCAAAAGTCTAAAACAAAAGAAGAAAGTCTATACAGCAGGCTAACCCAGAAAAACACCAAACTTTTAGGTGCTTCAACTGCAGTATAGGTAGAAGGAGCACTCAGGGCAAACAACAAAAGCTTTGGATAATTGTGCTCTATCAAAGTCGGAGGTGTCATCTCTGAAGTGACCAACAGCAGTGAAATCTAGAACTTTACAAGAATAACTTAACCTAGTAAGGTTATTTAATTAACCAGCCCATTACTTTCAAGCAATATTGATTTCTGCCATCAGATCCATTTATTAAAAAAGACTGCTCTATGGAAGCAAGAAAGGAAAGAAGTAGTCATTGACTGAATCTGATAGAATATATAGCTAAATGTTTGATCCGAACAGACAGAAGGCTTACAACATTTCTGATTGGAAAGACACCAAATATACTAAAGCACAAAGCCCCATCTTTATCTCCACTGCAAAGCATATTCAAACATTGCTTGGAAGAATATGAGAGCTCTACGAATGAATCTTGACCATCGTCAGTTAAACCAGTTTCCAGGTGCTAGGCCAGGCATGCGAGGAACTCTTGGAGCTGGAGGGAAGAAATGAGTAGTGCGATCCTCAAATGTCAAAGAGTTGCCAGAAGTGTCCTACTAAAAAATGGATTATTATCTTTCCAATTGGGGGGAAAAAGAAGAAGAAGAAGAAGAAGAAGAAGAAGAAGAAGAAGACGAAGATAACTATAACAAGAGATTAAAGTTAAGGAGTCAACAATCAGTAAATTAACAACTCACAGCTGACACCAAACATAAGTTTTTCAAAAAACCTTCCATAAACCCATATTAAAGCTGTTGAATAATTCTAAGTTTGAGAAAAGAAATATCTTAGTAAACCAGATTAAAATAACTACTTAACTGCAAACAAAGCATTAAATAGAACATGAAAGGTATGAACAATGAAATATTGTCTGTTAAGAATCAAGATCAAGAAGTCAGATGAATTTTTTTAAGTTGAAAGATGCATACTCTAAGAAGTCAGATGAATTTTTTTAAGTTGAAAGATGCATACTCTATTCACTTGGGCATCCTCCTCCAAATTGAGACACACCACAGAACTGCCACCCGGGACTTCAATCTTCTTAACAGTTTCCATTCTGCTTAATAATTATACCAAGTCAGAAATAAATACACCACAGTACAATTAACTGCTGCAAGCAATAGCATAAAAAAGCAGCACAATGCATATCCATGGTTCCATAAAGACAGCTAGATTGGTAAGATAACATTCATATGTAAAAATAAGCTCTTCAGAGCAAAACATAATCCATGAAATGGATAATGATTAGTAAATTGGTAGGCATCGCAAAGAAACTTTATGGCAGCAGCATCAGCCAAGTTCTGAGCAATTGTACCCATGACCAAACAGCTGGCTTAATGACATAACTGGTAATCTACGAACTTTTCCACCCACAAGCATAATTGAGGCACACACAAATTCTATCATTTAGGAGTCACCTGAACTATTACCTTCCTAATATGACTGAACTGGACATACGTCACTTTAAATAATAGAAAGAAACTATTAATTTGATGAAAATGAGCATGCCACAGATGACTGCTTCTATATGCTGTCTCACTCATCATTGGATAGGAATGAACCATTCAATCTAATTAGTTAAATGGGTATATATAATATGCAAGATATCATCTAAACCAAGTACTTTGTAAGTTTACAGCTATTCTTTTTAAAAATTATATGACATTGATGAAGATATGCATATTGTACGTATCGGACAAGTTATTCATGCTGTCTCGGTCATGTTTGGGTTGGAATGAACCATTCACTTTAATTAGTTAAATAGGTATATATAAGATACAAGATATCATCTAAACCTAGGACTTTGTAAGCTTGCAGCTATTCTTTTTAAAAATTATATGACATTATATGCATATTGCATGTATTGTACAAGTTATTCATGTTGTGTCAGTCATGTTTGGATTAAAATGAGCCATTCACTTTAATTAGTTAAATGGGAATATATAAGATACAAGATATCATCTAAACCTAGGATTTTGTAAGCTTACAGCTATTCTTTTTAAAAATTATATGACATTATATGCATATTGATGTATTTTAGCAAGTTATTCATGCTGTGTCGGTCATGTTTGGATTGGAACGAAAAATTCACTTTAATTAGTTAAGAGGGTTATTCATCTCATGTCCTTGTTGATCTATTTAACAAAGGAAGAATTGTTAAGTTTCCGTGCTGAGAGAGTCAGAATGACCTATCTAGCAGTCCACTGTTAATTTGACATTGGGAGACAGGACCCTCTCTCTCTCCAGTACATCCGACTGCAGGGGACACACCTGTTCCAAGCCAACTCTGACAACAGCTTCCCATAGTAAGAACCTCTTATCAACCCCACAAACTTTGGCAGGCAAGCATCGAATTGCTTCCCTCTAGCATGATGATCCACATCTGAATCACAAACAACACTCTTTGAATAAAGACTCCAATAGACCTCCATACAGGTATCAACTATGATACCAACTTAAAATACAACCATCCGATTCATTGGCCATTATATCAAATGATTTGGCTAAATTTTCAGTATTTCAGAAACCTATTAAGTTAATGGGCAACTTGAGCTCTGCAAAGCTTATGTTAAATATAATCAGGGCAATGTAGGATGACAATATGCAAACATCCTTTACCATTCGAAGGATACATTGTCAGTGTTGGAGAAGTCCAAGAAACATCAAGCTCCTGATCCTTTGGTGATTTAGAAAATCTTCCATAAACCCATACTAGCTGTTGGACTGTGAAATAAGATTCTAAGTTTGAAACTTAATTGCAAACAGAGCATTTGAGACAACATGTAAGACACGGAGATAAGATATTGTCTGTTAAGAATCAAGATCAAGAAGTTGTATCAAAGAAAATTCAAAGTCATCCTACAAAGCCATACAGAGAAATGATTGGCGTGAAAAAGTAGTTCAAATTTGCACATGTGGATCTCTAGATAATATATGTCAATTTCATATTAAAGGCATATGCCCAGTAGAAGGGACAGTGTATTGGGAATGTTTCTGGTGGATGCAGAAACTGATGTAAGAGGGAATAGCAGCAATTAATTCTTACGAAGTATCTTTTTCAGAATAGAAGAGAAAGGCATTTAGGCAGTTTCCTTGAAATTGTGATGATCAAATTAGTTCCTAATCAGGAAACATGAGAGAACACAAGGATAATAAGCTAAACAGAGAGCCCAATTCGATAAGATCACCCAACTAAAGCTTCCATGTACATTGTCAAGTGATCAAACCTGAGATCAAATACGAAACTAGATTATTCAATAGAGGAAAAGTGAAAAACCATTGTTGAGGATAACTTCCATAAGACGACCCCTAACACCAATTGTTTCTTTTTTTTTCTCTGCTACTCTCATTGTAGTCTCAAGTTTCTGGCCACACAGGCAAGGAAATGAAAAATATAGGTACAACTTTATGGTGAAAGGCATACGGATAGAAATATCTACAGACAAACCCCATTAAAAGACGTCCTGAATCAGCCAAACGAGAAATGAATATCTCAGCTGATATATTTTATAAGTTAGGTAAAACCAAAAGCAAAAGCTTTTAATTAAAGGATTCAATGTTTACATAAACCAATTTTGAGACAGGTAATCATACTCAAGCTCCTGTTATGCATACAAAGAGATCTAGAATTTCACATTTGATACACATATTAGCAATGAGGACCAGACTTGATGGGGGGAAAGCAATCAGTTCAAACAACAGATAACAGCAATGATTTTTCCCATAGTTCATATTTTGCCCACTGAGGTAGCATTTTTAAGAACATTTATGAATGGAAAAATTAGATATTGCATTAATGTGAAGAATTTAAAATGAAAGAGCATAAACAACACAGTCAAGTAAGAACTTCTATACAAACAAGATTCTACGACGTTTCAACTTTCTAGTTCTTTTGCTGATATCTGTGTTCCATCTGTTGAAATTCCTTCACAAGTGTCCTTCGCAAATATTCGGTGTCCCCAAATCCTCCGAACTATAGTAATTCTCTAACTCTCTACATTGTTTCTCTAAGACAATAATAAGGGTAAGGCATCTTACTAACCTGACAAGATATATCAGAGTAGAAAATATTAAAGCTGTTGGACTGTGAAATAAGATTTTTAGTTTGAAACTTAACAGCAAACAAAGCATTAGAAAAAAAACACGTAGGATATGAAGAATGAAATAGTCTATTAAGAATTAATATCCAGAAGCCGTATCAACTTTTAAGTTGAAAGATGCATACTCTGTTCACTTGGGCATCTTCCTCCTGGTTGAGACACAACACAGCTGCTGCATAGGACTTCAAGCCTCATAACAGTTTCTCATTTTGCTTAATATTTATACCTTGTTAGAAACTATTATAACACAGCATGTATAACTACTGCAAGCACTAGCATATAAAAAGCAGCACACCACATATCCATAGTTAATTAAAGAAAGCCAGATTGGAAGATAACATTCATTATGTATTATGTATAATTAAAGGGCATACAATTTCTATCATTTAGAAGTCACCTAAACCACAACCTTTTAATTTGACTGAACTGAACATATTTGAGTTTCAATAGTCAAAATAAACTATTATATTGATGAAAATGAGCATGTCATAGATGATGGTTTCTATTGACACCATCCGCTTAGAGTGTAAATCCTCACAATCAGCTCAACCACTGCAAACGCTATGCAGAAATTTTTCATTGACATTTGAAGCATTTTCAATCATCAATGACAAGATCATCCTATCCAACATGAGAATGCAGCACATCAATTAGATTCAAGTCCTAAAGTGTATATATCTATTGAATCTATTACTTATGTATGACATGTGAAACAAATAATTCATTAAGGCTATTCATCTCTTCTCATTTGCTGACCTATTTAACAAATGGGCCATGTTCAACGATCTAATAAGATTTGTTAAGCTTATCCTGCTCATATTGACCTATCTAATAGTCCGTATTAACTTGACATTGCCAAACATGGCCAGTAAACATGGATTGCCATCTCTATTAGCAGCTAAATGTTCATTCAGCAAGCTTGTTGTTCGCATTGCATTGTGCAGCTTTTGAGCAATTCAGAATATTTCTCAAGAGAGATCAGAGAAGAACTCATTATGATGATAAAGGATTCTTGCAGAAGGAATTTATGGTTGAGAAGTAATGAGGGTAACGTTAGAATAATAGCATGGAAAACTTACTTCTACATCATGCAGTGAAACTGTACTATCTTTAAGTCCAAAGACAGCAACCTTGCCATCAGGACCGTAGCATAATGATGTCAAACGTTTACACCTTAGCATAATGATGTTAAACGTTTACCTGGAGTAGATTAGAATAATTAAGAAGTCAATATTGACGACACGCAATGAATGTGCAAAGATAAGTGGCTTCATAAAAAACAACCAGAAAAGCAACAGACAGATTGAGAAAGAAAGACTAATTCTTCATAATAAAATTAATAGAAGAAGAGGGAAGATAGAGAACGCACAGTAAACAGGAAATGTTAATTAAAATTTGTGAAGTGAGGCAAAACGTCATAACAATAGAAGATAATTGAGAGGGATATCGGTCATTTGATATGAGATTCTTTGGGCTAGTAGGTCATCCAAAGTGACAAGAATCTATACTTTTTGGCAGCCTCCAATCCACTATCTCAATCTAAAAACAAATCTTGCTGCTCACTTTGGAACCTCAAGGTGGAGTGGATCCATCAAAGCTTACTTCAGGTAAGGATCACAAGTGTACTAGTATCTAAAACTTAGGATCTCAACAGAAACCATTCAAGGGTTGGCTCAAGTAGTATAGTGCACTCAACAACATGTTATCCAAATCCAGAAGACAATATGAGGCGTGAAGCAGTCAGATGTTTCTGGAAAAAAAATGCATCCACTCTAAATTTTTCCACTGAAAATAGATAGCAAGAACTGCCAAGGCTAGGTAGCTAATCCTAAGCTCTTATGAATTTGAATTACCAAGCCATAAGGTCATATAAGAACTTAAGATACTTGGATGCAGCAACTTCTACACTCCTACTCTCTGCACTTTCTTCAATTCCTTACTCCATCCCTCTCAACCAGATTGTCATACAAGTATGCAGCATAGCTTGAGATATCCTATTAACAAGTAAGTGAAACCCTCACCAACAAACTTAATTAATCAAAAATGATGTGACAAAATGCCCCTCTTCACAAGATGTGAGAAACTTCCAACCTATACTCTACAATTTAGTATATATTAAATATCTCCTAGCAGAGAATGCTCAATCATTAAGAAAGAGGAAGAAGAGGAGCCAAAAGAAGTGTTACATTTTGAGAAACAGCATGAGAAATCTATGGAAAACTATATAGATGCCTAGCAGCATTGAGAATGGTATTCTACAGGGCCTAAACCTACCAACTCCATGTGAGCATCAAGCACTTCTACATCTGACATAGCTAGTCTATCTAGCACAAATGACACCCCCTCCAATTCAAGTTCTTTCTTTCTATGGACAATTTAACTGGCATACCCAGAAGGATGACAACATGCAAACACCCTTTACCATTCCAAGGATGCATTGTCAGAGTTTGGAGAAGTTTAAGAGACATCAAGCACCTCATCCTTTGATGATTTTGTTTCCTTTTAGAAGTGCCTCGCGAAAACTCTATTGGATATTTCAGCACTCACATCAACCAGTGGCCTGCCAGTGAGTCAAATGAAATCAATCCAGCAACTAATATTAATGAACTAATAATAATACTAAGAAGTTTGCAGGTCTCTGTTTGTCAAATTCAATAATCTTTTTGAACTCTTTGGATCCAACTAATGGGGCAAATAACATTATCAACCACAGAAGCTTTGATCAAATTAGCACAGTGTATTCAAATCAAGATGCTTGCTTTTGGGGGACATAGTATGATTCTTTTCCTTATCACTATGTTCTACTCATGCAGTAGAATTAATGCAAGATAGTTTTCAAATGGCATATAGGATACCGAAAAGTTTCCCTAGGAAACTTATGCAAATGCTTCCTATGTTTAACTTTTCAGCAAGTAGATGAACTAACAAGAGCTTATGCACAATATAAGGAATTATTTTACAATACAGTTGATTATGTCAAAAGACATTCTAGTAATGTCTTGCTTGGCTCAAAAGTTCAGGTATATGACAGATGGCTTTACCAATTCTACAAACATCAACATGCATTCAAACCAAATGAGTGGGTATATTCTGGATTCAAAACAAATGAACATGGATTCATAGTTAGAAGAAAATTAGAATTGCAATTTTCTCGATTGAACCAAATAATTCATGATGCTTTTGCTTCTGTCCTGTTTGCTAGTTCACACACGGCCACACCACCAGGAGAAGAGCTTGTTCTTACATTTAGCATTTTTAGACAGACACGATTAATTTAATCAGCTAATGCAGATAGTTCTGCAAGATAAAATGTTCGAACTCAATGGTTAGACTAATTTTATCCCAAGTTAGTAGTGTATGCATCCTAAGAGATGATGCCCTATCAACATGCTCGTTTTGCACCGTAAATTCACTCTTAAGTGTACCTTAGAAATATGCAGTCATGAACTGCATGGTGAGTGCAGAGCCAACTAAAACCTCACATTAGAAGGATGGCCATATAGGTTCTTCACTCAGCATTTCTTGACCTACATAATGACATTTAGCATGCTATCCAATACCTGTATATATCAGATTTTACTCAGTACTTCCAGCATTCTAGAACCAATCAAACGTCAAGAATCCTCATTTTTCTACATATGATGAACGATCTTACCCCCAAGATTAATGACAAATGATGCACTTAGAAAGCCTTTTTATCTATTTCCATTACTGGCATGATAAGCAAAACATCTCCCTTCGATTCCTTGAAAGTAAGAAAATAATGGTGACATCATCAACTAGGAAATAATAATGACAAGATCATAAATCTTGAAAGATATTGCAAGCAGGAAATACAAATGAAAATTGGGCAGTAGATCTTGAAAGAGCATAGGTCGATTACCTGCTTTATGTATTTTCACTAGAAAATGTGGATCATTTCAGTATATCACTCGTCCGAGTAATCCATATAGTCTGATCCTAATGCTCTTGTTTTGCCATCTGTAATCTCATAATATCGATAAATCCGCATTCCAGATAATTCTGGAATTGTTTTGAGTGACTTGCATCCAATGATATTCAATTCTTCCAAAAACTCCAACCTATCGAGGCCTTGAATTTCAATCAAGTTTTTGCAGTCTCTAGCTTTTAATTTCTTCAGACTCCTAGATTTTGGAAGGAGCAACCTTTCAATTGAAATGCACCTAGAGATATCCAATATTTCCAAGTACTCCAACCTCTCGAGGCTTTGAATTTCAGCTAATTTCTTGCAGGAATAAGCATTTAATATCTTCAAGCTTCCGGATTTTGGAAGGTCTAGCCTTCCAATTGAAGTGCACTTAGAAATATCCAGTCTTTCCAAATGCTCTGACCTATCGAGACCTTGAATTTCAGCTAAGTTTTTGCAGCCTCCAGCTGTTAATTCATTCAGCCTCCCGGATTTTGGAAGGTCTAGCCTTTCAATTGAAGTACATCCTGTGATATCTAGACTTTCCAAATGCTCTGACCTATCAAGACCTTGAATTTCGACTAAGTTTTTGCAGCCTCCAACTTTTAATTCATTCAGCCTCCCGGATTTTGGAAGGTCTAGCCTTCCCATTGAAGTGCACCATGTGATGTCTAGCCTCTCCAAATACTTCGACCTATCGAGACCTTGAATTTTGGCTAAGTTTTCGCAGCCTTCAGCATTTAATTCCTTTAGCCTCCTGAATTTTACAAGGTCTAGCCTTTCCATCGAAGTGCACCAATGGATATGTAGCATTTGCAAATACTCCAACCTATTAAGGCCTTGAATTTCGGCTAAGTTTATGCAGCCTTTAAGTTTTAATTCCTTTAGCCTCCCAGATTTTGGAAGGTCTAGCCTTTCAATTAAAGTGCACCCTTCGATATCTAGCCTTTCCAAATACTCCAACCCATCGAGGCCTTGAATTTCGGCTAATTTTTCGCATTCTCCAGCATCTAATTCCTTCAGCCTCCCGAATTTTGGAAGGTCTAGCTTTTCAATTAAAGTGCACCGGTGGACATCTAGCCTTTCCAAATACTCCAACCTATCAAGGCCTTCAATTTTCGCTAACTTTTTGCAGTCTCTAGTGTTTACTTCCTTCAACATCCTGCATTTTGGAAGGTCTAGCCTTTTAGTTGAAGTGCACAATTCGATATCTGAACTTTCCAAATACTCCGACCTGTCAAGGTCTTGCATTTCAGCTACTTTGTCGCAGCCTTCAACATTCAATTTCTTCATATCCTCAAACTTTCGAAGGTCCAACCGTTCGATTGAATTGCAACATGTGACAGTCAAGCTATCCAAATATATTGATTTGTCAAGACCTCGAACTTCAAGTAGATTATCGCACTTTTCGACGTATAATATCATTAGATGGATAAACTGTGAAACATCCAGTGTTTTGATAGAATAACAGACCCTGACTTTTAAGATTTCCAATTTGAAAGGTGTGTTTAGGGATTGTGGTGATTTCGATTCTTCAACGTCCGTCGGTTGGGAGCATGTTGATGGAAGCACTTGGATGCACTCGAGAGAATTGCAGGACCAAACTCGTAGTTCCTTGAGATGGGTTAGGTGGGAAAGCCAAGGCAATTTACGGTTTCGACAGGTGATGCCCAGATTTGTTAAGCTAGAAGGAACGTCCGACAGCGATTGGAGCTTGATGCAGCAAAGAAAATCAAGGTGTCGTAGGGAAGAAAGATTACACATGCTTTCTGCCATTTCCCCATTCAAATTCATGCAATGGCAAGCATGTAGCTCTCGGAGCTTTCTCAGCCTCCCAATACTATTGGGTAATTCTCTTATATCACTTTCAGAAATCTCTAGAATCTCTAGGTTCTCCAAAGACCCTATGCTATCTGGTAATGCAGAAAGGGATCGAGTACCTCGTAGAAGGAGTTGCTCTAGTGCCTTTAATTTACCTATTTCTGCTGGAAGCACCGTAAGGCTCACACACCTGCACAACTCCAAGCGAAGGAGGGCCTCCATGTCTCCAATTGAAGCTTCGATTTGCTTCAATCTCTTACACCCATTGAGGATGAGAACCTCTAACTTCTTAAAAGCTGAGAGGAAGTCTGTATTTTCCAAGGATTCAGAACTTGAAAGGTCCAGATATTGGAGCTTCTCTGCCATCTAGTAAAAAAATAAAAATAAAAATAAAAATGATTGTCGAGGGATGAGTCTAGAGTGATTACGATTCAAAAGAAAGCATAAAAGGGGAGGAGAAAAAAAAAATCTAGTTCTTACCTTGAAAAAACTCCATCCTTCCCATTTCTCATTTATCTCACCAAATGGCAATTCGATCACAGCTAATTGCTCTACGTGAAAATTATTTACTTCAAAATTCATGGGACAATTTGGCCATCGAAGCCATCTTAACTCCTCCATTGAGTCCTCAAAATCTCCACTGAGATGTGCCCCTTTCATGTAAAGGAATCTTAGAATTGTCAAGTTTTTGAACTGTTTTGCTGTGTAAATGTCGCCATCTTGCTTGGCTGTTTTGCCGGAGCCTGCTGTGTTGCCTCTACTCAAATCAATGGCCTCAATCTTGTCCGTTCCCTATAAGCAAGAATTAATGTTCATTAATACTAAATCCAACTAAAGTAATCGAATATTATTTGTTCATGCTGTGATTGACATGCATTGATGTGTTCAAGAGACCAGCAATGCAAGGATATGATTTTTCTTTTAATGCCAATAAACAATATTTATAAAGGCTAACAAAGTGAAGGATGTCAACTTCCATTTTAAAATTTGGTCATGCACATGCGGATCTCAAAAAGAATTATGATGTCTATGGTTCATTCAATGTAAAAACTTTACAACTTGTAATCTTCTTCCTTCCTATACTGTAGCTTCATTACCATACTAGTTAAGACAAGCGCGCAATGCAGGGAATTTAATCAAATTGCAATGTGCAAAATCAAAAGTTGATTTGATCTATTTTAATAGAAATATATTTTTTCTCTATGTAAATTCCACATTCGACTGTGCTACTTAATAGAAAAATAACACATAATTTTATTTTCCATTGGAGTAATAACTAATTACAAGAAACTGAATATTGTGGCAATAGTTATATAAATATATTATGTAGTTATTTACTAGTAGTAACTTGAAATGTTCTTAATTAATTATTTTCTAATCATAAATAACTAAGACAATAATATTAGTTATGTTAATATTCTATACAACTTATTATTTTATCGTAAATTTTAGTTTGGCTATAGATTACAATTTGATATATTCATAAACATAAATAACTTAGTAGCCATATTAATAATCTCTACAACTTATGATTTTATCATAAATTTTAGTTTAACTATAGATTACAATTTGATATAATCATAATCATAAATAACCGAGTTACTCAAGTATAATAAATATGATAAACATATTTAAAAAATTAATTGTGGAAAGTGCAAAGCATTTTTAGAAATGTGAAAATTGAAGCTATTCTTGGCAACAAGCCTACATGGAATAGCTATTCCTTCGCCCCCCAGGAATAACTATTCCTGATTTTAAGAGTATAGTAATTTCTAGTCTATTTTTTAATCAAATGAAGGAACAATTGCTTCATCAAAATAGAATGGAAATAGAATAGTTATTCCTGAGAACCAAATTGTGGCAAGCTTTCACAAATATATATATATACACACTTATGCATAAGAAGTCAAGAAGTAATACAGAAAGTTCATGGACTTCCACGTTATTTTCTTAGAACCAGAAATTTTGCTATTGTACTTCACAATGTTGTACAAGATTTCATGGATACTCATAGGTGAACAACATAGTAATTTGGGAAGGATTTAGATCTCAAAACTCCAAAGGAATCCATGAAAAAAGTAACTATAAAAAGGAAAAAAGAAGAAATTTCAACATAAGTAATCTACTCAGATTAGTCATTGCTCCCAAAGAAATGCTTAAGTGACTTTTATTAATCGACTATAAGATTAACAGCTAGTTGTAGGTCACAAAAAAAGAAATAACAAATAATTAAAAATTATTGTAAGATTCACTCTATTAAGAATATGTGGTTCACATATTATTATAGTAGTCCAAAAACTATTATACTAGTAGAGAAACGGTTACCTTATTTCTCTTTAGCACTTTCAAGGCTTCCTCGGAGTCCCATAACCTGCTACGGTGCCAAGGCTGTTGTTGGTTTTCCTCACGTACAATTACCCTCCCAAGATCTCTTAATTGGTCATGCATTCGGAGCTTAAGATCATCTCCAATTTTTATTAATGACATAAATCTCAATACTTCAATATTCTCCCCCGGAAAAAAGTCACAAGCATCCCACATGTAGAATGCGATTCTCTTGTCAATGCCAATGAGCAAGCAAGCTATATCCAAATATATTTGTTTTTGTTCATAGTCTAATGCATCGTAACTTATCCTTAACTTTTCTTGCACTTCTTTACGAGGGACCTTTTCTAACTTTTTTATCATATCTCTCCATTCTTTTGATTCTCTTCCACAACATAATGAACCTAAAACCTCAAGGGATAAGGGAAGTCCTCCGGCGGTGGATACAACTTCACGAGTGAGGCCCTCAAATTCACTTGGAGGAAAGTCCTTTCGAAACGCATGTTTGCTAAACAAAATCAAAGATTGATCGGGATCCAATTCCGTAAGGCCATAGTTGTGGTCCACCCCAGCTAAATCAAGAATTCTCTCATTTCTCGCAGTAATAATGATCTTACTTCCCAAAGAAAACCAATCATGATTACCGGCCAAACACTTCACTTGATCGACATTATCCACATCATCAAGAAGAAGAAGGACCTTTCTATCTTTAAACCTAGAGGAGATAAAATTAATCCCTTCATCCTTATTACAAACTTCATTTTTTTGATTCGATATATCAAAGATTAACTGATTCTGTAAGTCATGAGCACCACGCTTCCATGATTCCCTTATATCAGCAATGAAGCTACGATGCTCAAATTGATTGGATAGCTTGTTGTAAATGGTTTTAGCAAGAGTAGTTTTACCGATGCCTCCCATTCCATGGATGCCAACAAACAGGAGGGCATGAGATTTATCATCCAGAAGTTCCATAACATTCTTCACATGACTATCAATTCCAACCAAATTCTTAGAAATAATCAACTCAAACTTTTTCTTCAGCTCATTCAACACATTTCGGACAACCGATTTCACCAATTGTGCTTCAGACCTGTCAATTGTGACAAGAGTTCAAATATGTGGCAACAATAATTTTATATTATTTATCTATTGAGAAGAAGTAAAACGAATCCGGGATAGGGATAGAATGAAAAAATTTAAGAATCGTTTTTGTCACACCTCTATATATTATCTTATATGCTAAGAATAAAGTTTGAGAAATGCTTGTGGTTGTTTCACACAGCGTGCCCCCTTCCACTATTACTCCGACATAATTTATTAAATTAGAAGAAACTTGAGGGCATCACTTATGAACCTTGAATATTGTATATATTATGAATTTGAACCAAATTCGTTGGTTAAAGATATTTGGGATGATGTGGACATAACTTTGAAAACTTTCTAGAGCCTTTGAATAATCAAAAATCCAAGAAGCCAACCTAGTATGAGAGTCAGCTATCAATCAATAAACAAGTCATAACTTTTGGTGCGAGAAGATTTCAACTCTTGTAAAACCAATTTAAAAAGCCGTTCAGATTATGATATTGTGAACAATCGAAGAATAATTTTTTCCCAAAATAAGAACATTGATTCAATACATTTAGGTGTATGAGATAGAAATTACTTGCTGAAGATAGGAAATGCATTGAAAATTATTCAAACAAATATATAATACAAATAATCCCTTTTTCCTTCTTTTTTATTTTTTATATTTTCCATCATCATATATAACTAATGAAACATTTCTTTTGTAAAATAATTTTAACAGCAACTAGTCAACAATATTAATGATTTAATAAATGTAACTTGGGAAGACAAAGAATTATGCCTTTGACAATCACTATGCCCAGCATATGATGTCACGAGCTCTAAATAAAAATCACCAATAAGTTGTACTATTAATCTAAATAAATATGTAATTAGAAAGGTTTGTGACTATGACTAGTGTGACGTACACTATAAACATGAAAAAAAAAGTGGCACAATGTTACAAAATCTTTGGATATAAGAGTAAAAACTCAATCAAAAAATCTTATCATTCAAGTAAATGGGATATACCAATAAAATCTATAAGTAGATTTGTCAATATCATTAAAGCAAAACACTAAAAAAAAAAAAAAACAGAGAGACTAATTTATCGAACTCATGCTTCGCAGGATCTTACTGCCAACATGATCTTTCTGTTTATATATATAGAACGAAAATGAAGCGGGTGAGAATCAGAACAACCAGTTAACACCCGCACATATTAAAAGAAAGTAGAGAATGCCTCGGTGAGAAATTTTACCCATCGGTTTCGTATCCTTTCAAGCTGCTGACTTCAAGGAGTGCTTGCTTCCATTTCTCCAAAATCGCTGGGTCGAAAGAATGCCTCTCAAGCAAACGCCTCTCGCGCTCATGAAATGCATCCCCAAAATTCCCCTTTTGATACCGCACGTCAGCTGGTTTCACTTTGTAGAATATAGGCAACACTATTTGCTTCTTATTATTTTTGCACTCCATTATTTGAACCAGTTCATCTAGGCACCAACTGCTTGTACCATAATTCACAGAGAGAATGGGGATTGAGATTTTACTGTTCCTAATGGCTGCCAAAAGCTCTGGTTTGATGTACTCGCCTTGGCGGAGCTCATCGTCATCTCTGAAAGTATCAATTCCAGCAGTGAAGAGCCCATGGTAGAGGTGATCGGTGAAGCCATGTCGAGTATCTAGGCCTCTGAAGCTCAAGAACACCTCGTAGCAGTTTCCAGTCGATGCATTATTGTTAGTTTCTGTCGGAGACGAACCAGATCCAACGGAATTAGTTTCTGTCGGCGCATTCATCGAACCAGATGCACCAGTATCGACATCCTCTGCATTTCCACTCGCATTAGTTTTCCTCCTCTTAATGCTACGATGCATTTCGGCCTCTGACTCTGCCATTCAGTTCAGCTTTCAAGCCCTAAGAGAGAAAAAAAAAACCAGAATGCCCCTTAGAAAACAGGAAATGCCTTCTTGCCTCTTCTATTGTGGTCTGTTAAAATTTCAATACACACGAAGCGGTGGATTTGCTCGGAAGATGAAAAGTGTAGAGAGACTTACGACGAGACAGTGAAGACCGAAAAGTGTTTTTTTTTTTTGTTGGGGCAGGGGGGCGTTTTGGGGGGGAGAGAGAGAGAGAGATGGGAGATTCGCCGGTCCAATATTTTCCAAGTAAAACAGAAAAATATCAAAGCGTCGGGACAGTGAAGACTGAAGAGTCCCCTGCTTCGTCTGCTGCTTGCGCCATTGAACTGTCCTTTTCTTTTGTTCATATATTTTCCATAAGAGAAGGTATTTTTGTTAATTATATTTCAGCTCTTGATAACACTTCGGAATTTTTTTGGTCGTTATCCCATATGGAAATTACCCATCTTACTTTAAGCCTTTCTAATATTATACTATCAAACCGATAAACTCAATTTTAATAAATGTTGTATTATAACAATTGCTTATTCTAAAAAAGATTATTTTATTTATGTATGTCAATAATCATACATATTATCAAATTTCTATATTTATTTATTTATTTATTGGTTCTCATTCTACCTTAGTTTTCCCTTCTTCTTTTTTTGTTGAAACTTAATTCCTTCAAATCTCATAAATAAATCTAAATGCCTTTTTGCTTTTGCTTTTTTTTAATCATATATGTTTATTTATTGGTAATTTGTTGATATCCACAAATAACTCAAGCGTTGCCTTCATGTGGTTCAAGTTTCAATGCACCAGAGAATCCAAGGCAATCCTACCCGGGAAGAAGATAACATGTGAGCAAGTTTTGATGTACAGTACTGACGAAAAAAACAAACCAAAAATTTGAGAGTTTTTAGGACGGTAGGCCTATCTAAAAGAGGGAAGAGAAAATTGAAGAGTTTCACTGTTTTAATCATCTAGGGACAGATTTGAAATTTAATAGCATTTATTTTCTATCCGTCCTTTTGCCCGTTAGGTCCCACCAATCCTTGCTTAACTTGAGTTTTTTTTTTTTTTCAGATTGCTTAACTTGAGTTTGCCGCTCTTCTTTTATTAAGTTTTTGTTCATTTCTTATTTCGAATGAGTGACTAGACGCACCACTCCTCTCTCCTCTTAGTTGTCAAGTTAGGCAGTAATTTTTTTAAAATGTCAACTTATGAATTTCATTTAGTCAAATTTATTGATTTTACAATTTCCTAATCAACCCAAAGCCAAATTAATAAATGAAATTCACAATTGTTGGGTAAATGTTTTTTCTTGATTTAATTTAGCGATTGCTTTAATATTTTGCCTTTCTTCTTTACTTGGTCAAAAAGTGGGCTTTAGAAAAAAAGGAAAAGAAGAGATATAAAAGGAAAAGAGAGACCACGCACCAACGACAGAAACGACAAGATAGGGAAAAGACGTGGGCTTCCTCACGCGTGCCACGAGAACTCTCTCTCTTTCTCTGTATTTTCATTTTTTTCACTTCACCCCCTGCCATGAGAACCTGAGGAGCTTTCTCTACTTTTACCGACCACTTTCTCAGTTTTTTATATTAAAATTTTGTCCTTTTTGCCGACCATAACCTGCTCTCTGTATTTCCCTTTCTTCCTTTTTTTTTTCTTTTTTTTTGGTAAAAGGATTTCTCTTTCTTGGCCGTGGAGAAAAATCCAAGCCCCACTTGCCCGAGAATCCTCTGCTTTTTTTTTTTTCTGCCCAGATTTTCTCGTCTTCTTTGGCCGTAAATTCCGGTCCTCAATGTCGAGATTGCTCCCTTGTCAAGATGGAACCTGCTCTCCCTTGATCTCTTCCTCAAGGGTTTTGCCGTTGTTGGAGGCAGATTTAGGACTAAACATAAAATTTGAATTTTTTAAAAACGAAAAAATTACGGGCTGATTTAGTATTGAGTCTTAAATTAAGAGTTCTCATTAGATAAAACCTAAAATTTGGGGGTTTTTAAGAGATACAAAGGGAAAAGGGAGAGCCCGCACCAGGAGAGAAACAAAAAGAAAGGGAAAAGAAAAAAAAAAGAAAATGAAAGGAGAGTGGGTTTTGCTTGTAGATCTCCCCTAGATTTACTTCCATTCGCAATGCCTAATACCGGTTTAAGATCCTTTGTTCCTCTAATCAGAGCAATTTCAAAATTGAAGTACAAATTCAAAAATTATATGGGATTTATATTGCGAAATTCGATTTTAAAGTTGTTAAGATGTGGCATTAAACGGGAGTTAATTTGAAGTAACATTTTAATAGACAATGTCTGATAAAATTTCAATACCTTTTAATGGTGGATTTTTTTGGGAAGATGAAAAGTGGAGAGAGACTTGGGATGAGTCTCCGTTGAACTTAGTCCATTGCTTGGACCGTCATACTTTCCTTTTCCTTTCCTTTCGTTAAGTTATTTTCCACTAAAAATGGTATTTTTATTTAATATATTTAAGCTCTTAATCCTAATTAGAAATTTAAGCCTATTAAATATTATACTATTAAACTGATAAACTTCATTTCAATACTTATAAATTTAATGAGTTAACAAGTGTCGAAGATCATAAATAATTATCAACATTCTATATATATTTATTTCGTACCCAAGCACAATGGGAAGAATTTCTTTTTTACTCTGATTTTGCTTTGATTTCTGCTTCAAATCTCACAAATTAATCAAAATACCTTTTTGTTTTTGCTCTTATTTTATTATGTATATATATATATATTTCTTTATTGATCTAATTTATCTAATCCAATTAATTGGTACACATCATTAATAGAGGACAACCGCTTTATTGGTGTCTGTGGGACGTGGTCATAATTGATTAATACGTACAAAGCATCAGGACAGTGGCTGCACCATTGAACTTTCCTTTTTATGGCCAAAAAGAATTTCCTTTCCTTTTTTTTTAATTGATTTTCCATCAAAAAAGTTACTTTTGTTTAATATATTTAAACTTTTGATTTCAGTTAAAAATTTACCTTGAACCCATTAATTATTACTATATCAGATTGATGAATTTCATTTCACTATTGAAATGTTTCGTTATCAATGACTACTTAAATCTATTATATATAGACTTCGGATGATTACAACCCCAAAGAAAGTAAAAAAAAAAAACACTCTAGTGACTTCATATCCTTTGGGGAAGCAAGCGAAGGTTGCACTTTTAGGACTTTACTTGCATTTCTCCCTTTTTATTGTTTCTTAGATGAACCAAGGGGTAGCTCATAGCATTGAATTATACCCATAACAAATTTAGTCTCTAATGAGTAATGGACTGAAATGACTTTCAATGACACATAATTTTTTACACACATCTACCTTAATTTTGCTAGTAATTGCATATATAGTGAGAAGATTTTCTAAATATATAATAGGACATGAATAGCGACTTCCAATCCATCTAGACAAGAAACGTGCAGATGCATGGACCACTAATAAATTATATTATTTCTTGGACTAACCAAAGAGCAACCAATATTGAATAAGAATCGATACGAGGGTAGATATTTCTATAACCCTTACTACATATCTTTTAAGGTAGAGACCACTTTGAACACATCAATGTTCCATATATTTTTTCTTTCATCTTGTCTAATTTATTTTCTAGGTAGACTTTTTAACTCCATGACAACTCTTTCTAGTTCCTCTGCACATTTTCTTATTCCTCGCTCCAAATCCTCGATCTCTCCCTTATTGTCACTGCTTCCCTCACGTGCCTGTGACATGGATTGGTAGGAGAAAATGAAAAGTGGAGATAGAGAGATTCATCAGGTCCAATATTTTACACACAAGTGCTTAAAATACATAAAAACATACAAAGCGTCAGGACAATGAAAAGGGCACGCTTAGTCTACTGCTTGCATCGTCGAACTTTCCTCTTTCTTTTGTTAATTTATTTTCCATTGGAAAAGCTGTTTTTCGTTAAATATATTTAAGCTCTTAATCACATATAGGAATTTACCCCTTACTTTGAGCATGATATATATTATATAGTCAAACCAATAAACTTCATTTTAGTATTGAAATGTTGTATTATTAACGATAACTTATTCTAAAAAATTATGCTATCAACGTGTGTCAAGGATCATAAAAAAATTATCAACATGTATATATGTACGTGAGTATACATATATATTCATCCGTACCGTAACACAATGAGAAGAATTTATTTTTTGCATGGATTCCGTCTTAATTTCTCATTCAAATCTCACAAATAAGTCAAAATGATTTTTGGTTTTGCTTTATTTTTTACATATATAATTTTTTTATCGGTTTGATTTATTTAATCCAATCCGTTATTTTATATATATATATATATATATAATTTTTTATTGGTTTGATATATTTAATCCAATCCGTTGGCACGCGTCAATAATTTAAACTTGCCAAATTAGATATAAATTAGTAATTCGCTGACCGGCCCGTTAAACATGCATTTATGGTCATCTCCTTCAACCCGTGGAAGTTTCACAGCATAAGAAAAGTGAACTATAAGGAAATGTAGATGTTACAAAAGTATATTAAACAAACTTTCGGTGAAATTGTACCTTTTTGCTCTCTTTTGTTTCCTCGCGCGTGCCCTGACAATTTCTCTCCCGCCCCTACTTCTTTTCTTTCTTTTCTTTTGCAGACCACTTTTTGAGTTTTTCTTAGTAAAAGCTCTCTCTTTTGCCGACCATAACCCACTCTCTCTCTATCTCCTTTTCTTTTCCGAGAAGAAAAGCTTTATCTTTTTCTTTTTCGAGCTCCCTTCGGCAATTATTGCATGCGGAAAAATGCCCCACCCACTCGACCGAGAATCCTCTGCTTTTTTTAAGCCCCGATTTTCTTGGCTTCTTTCGCTGTGAATTCCGGTCCTTGAATGCCGAGATTGCCCCCTGTCAAGATGAAAATTGCTCTCTTTTGACCTTGTCCTCAAGGTTTCTGTCATTATTCAGAACACATTTTGGACTGGATAAAAAATTTGAAAAAAAAATTGGTTGAAAAGATTGAGGGTTGATGTAGCATTTGGTTTAAAGTTGAAGGTTTTTTTGAAAAAAAAAAAACAATCGGAATAAAATTAAAATTGAACCTAAAATTTGAGAGTTTTTAAGGAATTGAAACATGGGGGGGGGGGGGGGGGAGAAACCCTCCATGCTTTAATCCTTGAAGTGGTTGCGCACTTTGGCCACCATTTTATTTGTCAAAGAAAAAAAAGTTAAAATAGGTTTTACTTACCACCCAAAATACATCTAGGCATATTATTCTCATCTAACAATTTATTTTTTATAGATCTATTCCATGATAACTATCTTTATAAATATGTTACATAGGTTTTACTAATCACTCAAAATATATCTAAGCATATTAATATTGTTATTTGACTTGGTTGGTGCAAGATGCGAAGTAATTTGTATGTTCTAGAGAAATAAGGTTTATTCCGATATCCACTTGTGACAATGCAAGCTAAAAGAATTATCAATGCTATTTATATACCAACAATCCAAACTAAGCAGGCAATACTTGAAATTGTGAAGTGTTAAAAGAAAAAACAAAAACAAAAGAGCACTTGTGCATTTCATGAGCACTCCTCTTTATACTATTGATTCACAATATTTTATAAGTGCTAAATTATCACATTAATTCAAGGGCTTAATTGCATTATTCTCTAAAGCTAATCAATTCTAGCTCATAAGTTAGAGTACTTTGCCTCAAATGCATCCAACCCAAGAGGCATCAAACATGAATATAATATATCAGCCTATGCATGTTTACCACTCTAATAAGAGAGTATTAAAGTGTAATTACCATGTTAACTATTGCGATACTAACATATTCAGCCTATCAATATATTCAATAGTCCATCATCAATTTGATGCAATAAAGTTGACCTCTTATAACAATAAACACAATTTTATCAAATTCGACACAATATTGTTACCAAAAGGCAATGCCATAACTTCACGTTTTTAAGTTTATCATATTAGTAATTCATTATATGCATGCCATTTAGTTCCGTAAATGTTGCTTTAAGTTTGTATTTGCAATGTACATTTATTCACACTCGTTTTTACGACATCATATGGCGCAAAAGTTTGACTAACATCATGGCCCTTCAAGTAAATTTTCTTATGAAGTCTAGACAGGGCTTCTGCAATGTCCTTGGCCTGGATTATACTTGCTGGAAAGGGGAGGATCTTCATAGGCCCTCTCAATCTTCCTAAAACATAGCAGAAACCCAATAGTTTGGATAGAAGGAAAAAGTATGCAAGATAGGCCAACCTCAGGCCAAACAACAAAAAGTTTCAGATAAGTGTTCGGTATCAAAGTTGGAGGCGTCATCTTTGAAGTGGAAGTGACCAATAGAAGTGAAATCTAGCCTAGGAAATGGCATAAACATCTATAACTTTTACAAGCATAACCTCGCCTAGGTATAGTTGTTTACTTAACCAGCCCACTAATTTTCCAGGCAATACTGATTTGCTATCAGTCTACCATCAAATCCATTTATTAAGAAAAACTGTTGTAGGACAAGCAAGAACAAGGAAATGACTCATTTACTGAATATGACAGACCATATAGCTAAATATTTTATTTAAACAACAGGACGTTTACAATATTTTCTATTGGAAAGACACCAAATATACTGAAGCACAAAACCCCATCTTTATCTCCACTGCAAAGGCTATCCAAACATTGCTTTGAAGAATTTGAGAGCTCTACAAATGAATCTTGAACATCGTCAGTTAAACCAGCATCTCTGGGTGCTAGTCCAGGCATTCGAGGAACTCTTGGAGCTGGAGGGAAGAATTGAGTAGTGCGATCCTCAAATGCCATAGAGTTACCAGAAGTGTTCTATAAAACAAATTAATAATTACTTTCCAGTCGGAAAATAAAAAGGCGAAAAAATATGAAATTAAAGCTGAGGAGCCAAACAAATCAACAAGTTACAAATGACACCAAACATACGCTTCCAAAAATTCTTCCACAAACCCATACTAAAGCTGTTGGACTGTGAAGTAAGATTCCAAATTTGAAAAGGAAGTATTTAAGAACACCACACTAAAATAACTACTTAACTGCAAACGAAGCATTATGAAAGTTGTGAGCCATAAAATATCCGCTATTGGTGAAAAAGATCACAAAGCCATACAAACTTTTAAGTTGAAAGATGCCATACTCTATTCACTTGGGCATCCTCCTCCCAGTTGAGACACACCCCAGCTGCCATACTTCAAGCTTCTTGATAGTTCTCCATTCTGCTTAATATTTATACCCTATTAGAATGATTATACCACAGTGTGCATAACTGCTGCAAGCACTCGCATATCAAAAGTAGCACCCTGCATATTCATAGTTCCATAAAGACAGCTACTTTGGTAGGTAACATTCATTATGTACAAACAAATTCTCTTCTCAGCAATTCTTATGTACCCATAGGTGCTATATTGGATTTGAATCAGATTTCAGATCCATCTATATTGATTGATTGCAATCCATGAAGTGGATGATTAGTCATAAACTGGTAGAAATCTCAGAGAAATAGAATTGCAGCAGCCTTAGCCATCTACCCAGCCATTCTAGTCAATGACCAAGCAGCTATAGCTTGATAAAAACATAACCAGTTATTCACAAAGCAAAATTGAGGCACACACAAATCCCAAGAGTCACCTAAATTATTACCTTGATAATTTGGCTGCACTGAACTAATTTTACTAACAATTGAAAGAAGCTATTAAATTTGATGAAAATGAGCATCTCACAGACGAATGCTTCAGTATGACACCTTCCACTTAGACTATAGATTCTCACCATGAGCTGGACCCCAGTAAACACAATGTTGTAATTTTGTCGTTGACAACTGAAACAGTTTCAATCATTGATGACAACATTAGCAGCGAAGAAATTTTTTTTTCCTGCACGAGAATGCAATTGAGCACATCAATAAGACTCACCTCCTAAAGTATATAAATCTATTATATGCATATATTAATTCTGTATGATATGTGATTAAAGTAATTCACCGTTGATTTCACCGATTAGATATGAGTCAATCAATTTCCTTGATTCATTATTTAACTCAAGCATCAAACAATCTAATGTCAAAAACATTCCATGGCTTTGATGTAGGACCGAGTCCCACAATAAAGAATAAATATTTAGGCATCGCACTCAAAATTGCCTAAGCAACACATCTAGGGTTTCCTAAGCATCACACCAAAGATGAATTGCATCACACAATCTGCGAAGCAAGGACTTGCCAAGTTCAATAAATTATCAACTCTATTGAAAAGTAGGAATTACAACTATATTTGTAGACTCTCCAAAAGTTCTATTCCTAGTGGAAATAGGAAACCTCAAAACAAGAAACATTATTGGAGTATATATAAGATCCCACCACTCAAGCTTTAAAAAAAAAAAGGAAACTTCGTAAAATCTAATAATACTAAAATCCTAGTTGATAGTTTTAGTGATTAAACTTCAAGAAGAATCTCAACCCTTGTTTAAGTTTCAAAGTCAATCTTCACCAAAAACTTGGTAGTCACGTTGCATGATTTTGTTGGCCACATCAGGCTTAATGGATGGTTTAATTGTCCTATACTAAATTCTATGAACAGGAATCAAATTACAATACTATGTAGATGATCTGTGTCCTTGCAGTCAAATGGGTACATATTTGACAAAAGAATAATAATTTGTAGAAATATCTCATGCCTGGAAATAATAACATTGGTTGACTTTGAAGTATCCTTATCATTAGTTATTCCCTAACAATAAAAGTAACACCATACTTTACAATTGATTTACATCTGTTATGGAATACCACTCTCAAACATTATGTCGGATTTTATGATTCATGATCCACAATCCATAGATATAATTTTTTGATTCATGACTCATATTTCCATGTGACAACTAAGGGTGACTCTAAGTGGTTATCATGTCATATCAAAATTGTGGCTACCTACTACCTACTTAACAGTTGACACAATTAATAAACCAATATTGTTTTGGGTTCAAAGTTCAAACCATGAAACGGAAATTGACTCATGTAATCTATCCATCCAAACAATAGTGCCATCTTGATTAACAACCTGACCTATCATGACCTATTTATACTTAGTTCATTAAGTTTTCTAAAAATAATCATACATGAATTTTGTTTATATAGTGGTTACAAAATACAATTTGATCACACCATATAAATATAATATTTCAGGTAAACCTAGGATTTTGTAAGCTTACGACTAGTTTCTTTTCAAACTAATTTGACATTGATAACAATATGCATATTGTACATATGCCATGTCGGTCATGTTAGGATAGGAATGACCCATTCAATTCAATCAAATTAGTTGAACGGGTTATTCATCTCTTGTAATTTGTTGACCTTTTCAACAAAAGGGTCATGTTCAAATAGAGTTTTCTAATAAAACTTTGTGTTGATCTTATTATGCTTAGATTGACCTATCTAGCAATCCATTGTGAACTTGACAATGACAGACATGACCAATAAAAATGGATTGCCATCTCTATTAATAGCTGAATGTTTGCTGAGCAAGTTTGTTATTTGCATTGCATCATGTAGATTTTGAGCAATTCAGAATCTTTTCCAAGAGAGATAAGAGAAGAACGCATTATGATGATAAAGGAATATTGCAGGAGGAATTTCTAGTTCAGAAGTAATGAAGGTAACGTTCAAGTATCAACATAGAAAACTTACTTCGACATCATGCAGTGAAATTGTACCAGCTTCAAGCCCCAAGACAACAACCGTGCCATCAGGACGCCAGTAGAATCATGTTATACATTTACCTGGAGTAGATTAATATGATTAAGAAGAGCCAGTATTGATGATAGACATTGAAATGTGCAAAGAAAGTGAGTTCATTATAAACAAAAGAAAGAACACAAACAGAGAGAGAGAGAGAGTGTGCGTGAATAATATGTTCCCAATAAATTAACGCAAGAAGAGGAAAGATAGGGCACACACATTAACCGACAAAATGTTAATAAAAATTTGTGAAGTGAGGCAAAACGTCATAATTGTACAAAATAACTGAGAGAGATCTCGGTCACTTGACAAAGGATTTCTTTGGGCTAGTAGTTTCATCTAAAGTGAGGGAATCTACATCTTGTTGACAAGCTCCAATCCAATATCTGAATCAAAATACAAATCTTGCTGTTCAACTATGGAAACTCAAGGTGGATTGGACGCACGAAAGCTTTCTCCAGGCAAGGATTACAAGTGCGCTAGTGTTTACAACTTAGGATATTAACACACCACCATTCACAGGTTGGCTTAAGTACTACAGAGCACTCAAAACGTTCTCCATATCCAGAAGACGATATGACAAGTGAAGCGTTCAGATTTTTATGGAAAAAAAAAAAAAATCTCCTCTCTAAAGTTTTCCAGTGAGAATAAACAGCAAGAACTACCAAAGCTAGGCATCCAATCCTCAGCTCTTACTTATTTGAATTACCAAAAGATTAAGTCATATAGGATTTTAACATAGTTGGATGCAGCTTCTTTTCCTCCTAGTCTCTTGGCTTTGTCCAATTCCTCCCTCTATCGCTCTTGACCAGATTGTCATACAAGTACGCAGCATAGCTCAAGGTATATCCTAATCAAAAGTTAAACTCCCACCAACGAACTTGATTAAATCAAAAGGATGTGATGAAATGCCCCTCTGTAATGAGAAGAAGATAAATGAAACTTCAAGCAATACAAAATGTGAGAAACTTTCCACCTATAGTTTATATTTCAGTATCCAATAAATCTCTCCTTCTAGGGCACACTCTGTCAGTAAAAGAATGCTCAATCAGTAAAAGAAGATGAGTCAACAATAAAATTACATTGTGAGAGTGATCATCAAGAATCTAAGATCTTTTTAGATGCCTAATGACATTTAGATAGTATTCTCAGTGGCTAAACCTGCCAACTCCAAGTGGGCATCAAGCATTTCTACATCTAACACAGCTAGTCTATCTCGCATACATGGCATCCCTCCAATTCATGTTAATTATTTTCATGGACACTTTAACTGGTACACAAAGAAGGGCAACAAGAAGGCAATACAGGAGTATGGTACACTTACAGTCAGGGTAGATGACTGTCCGCCTAGGTTATGGAAAAAATGTCATAAGGCAACAACCTGGTCGAGAAGTTAATAGGAATCTATGCGCCTATAAATAAAATCCCTTCATTCAACTATTACATGCTTGGATTCTTTACATGCAACTAAGTCATCTCTAGATTTCCACTCGCATCACCATCATTCACTGTTCATTTTTGTGTAAAAGACCAACTCCTTAGTTCGATGGCATCTTCTCAGTTAGACTTTCAAGCACTTTTATCTCTATATTCATCCAATTATCCATCGAACGCAATTTGAACTAGATTGGCAATTACAATGGTTCCTATGGCAAAAAAGGAAGCGTAGCACATTTAGGAAAAGCTAAAGAAGTAGAAGGAGATAAAGCCAATGACTCAAAGGGCAAGCACAGCAAGCCATCGTTGAAGAAACGAACACACTAAACAAAGAAAAAAGAGAACTTTCTCGAATCGAAGCCATACCCAGGAGAGATTGTTCACAGCCTCTTGCCAACTGAAGCGATGAAGCACCCACCTTCGAGTCCTCCGGGACCACTGTCAGCAAATCCTTTTCGTGATACCACTCTCCCATCTTCACCTGCCAATCGGAAATCGAGCAAAAACCTCACAAAACCGAATCCACCCACCCAACAACGCCAAATGGGAGCCGAACCTGAGAAGCCCAGGGTTAATCGCATTGAAGCTAAAACGGAAGCACACGCCGTGACCCCGCCGAGCAGCCTGAAAACAACAGCCGCCGGCTGTGGTGGAACAAATCGCAAGGAGTAAGGAGAGAGCTCAAAAACCACGAAGGAAAGCTGAAGAGCGAGACGAAGAAGGGAAGAGCGGGAGCGATGTCCACTGAAGTTTGAGAATTCGCGGAGAAAGTTGCGAGAAGAGGGACAGGCGGGAGTCAAAACAAGGAAGGAAGAGAGAGATGGGAATTGGGCCGTAAAGGGCCACCGCAGAATCAACTAGGCCGGGCCGGAATTTATAGCCTTGCCAAATAACGCCAGAAAGGGCCCTTTCAGGCCCAATGAGACATCACATTGATGCGGATGTGGTGGATTAGCTATTGGAACGTAATTTTGGAAAAAGCAACATGATCATCCTCGTTTACTTTTGGATTAAAAAAAATGCTAATGAATTATTCAAATCCGCATCTCACAAGAGATGACAAACATTCATGCATGCTTAAATGTTGAGACAATGGGCCAAGCTCGAACTCAACCATGCCATTTGCCATCATCACCTGCGCTCCTAACACTCGGCCATATACAGATACTCGACCAAGCCCCAGTTGGTGAGCTTTATGCAAATCTCCTGTTATAAGGTACACAATCATGTAGTTGAGAGGCAATAAGAAGATCTAATGTCTTCTTTTTCTCTTTTAATTGGAATTAGACAATTCGCCTCATTACACTAATTCTAGTCAACAATTGCTTTTTCAATATTTAAAAAATAGGACACAGCTACTTTTCATTAATAATTTACTATGATCTTTGGGATCATGATTATGCACTATTGAGGAGGAAAAAGACTTACCCTATACTAGCGGCCTTTTTCCTTTTGACCTTTTGGTAGTTATTCTGAAGGCAAAATGTACATTTGCACCATTAGACATTAGGCAGAGTAGCAGATGATGTGAACCAGATTCTAGTGTGAAGAAGTAAGAACCTCCTCAACTTTGGTGAGAGGGACCATGAACTATCAATAAGTATGACACCAAACGGGTCGAATTAAACAATTTGCCCACCTGATTACCAATCAAAAGTTCAGTCGCATTCTGCAACTCCTGAAGCAGTCCCTTGGCCAGATTGCACTACCCTCTGTAAGGCTCGAACCAATTTTGAACAGAACAATTTCTAAGGTCCTCGCATCTTGTAAAAAAGTTCAACTCAGCTTCAATTAAGGATGAGGCTTCAATTACTAGCTGCCTCATCACACCAAACGACCCTCTCAAATGCAACAACAGCAAAAGAGAACTCGAAATCTCCAGTGGGAAACCCTCATCAAGTGCATGCCAGAAGCAGCGATAAACCACAATTTCCCCTCAAACTTCTCGAACAAAGCACGGTGTTTCGCTTCAAACTGCGGCATTCCTCCGACCTAAGGTACTCGAGACTGCCCTTCAAGGTATCATGCATCACCTCATCCGTGATCTCCGAGCCACATATGGACAGGGACCCGAGATTACTCCAAGTGACACTCCTACTAAATGGGATGCTACACAGCCTTAAATGCAGGTTCACCAACGGAGAGCATCCATAAAGGAGCAGCGGTACGGTGAAATGGCTGTCCTCCACACGACGGTCAACAGCAAAGCGAAGCCACAGACTGAGCTCAGGCGCTCAATAGTCGAGAAAATCAATATTGATGCAGAACTTCCTCACCTTAGGCGACGCGTAGATGGTCAAGACGCTGTCCACGGACGGGGCGTCCTTCCAGGGGAAGGACCCGACGAGGTTCGGGGCGGCGGTCCATCTGGACCTCCACCTGTGATCAGCATGGTCGCCTAGAGTTTCGCACCGAGGACAGGAGGAGGACGATGATGGGGTCTGGGATGGCTTCTTCGCCATGATGGGTTGATGGTCGAGCCTACAGTTTCAGATTTTTGCTCGACCGAATTTGGGCTTCCATAGAGCTACACGTGTCGCTCCCTGGAGAGACGACCGTTTTCCCGCGCCTTTTAAGCTCGAGCGGCGACTCTACCTCGGATCACGAGTTCGAATATACGTACTGATTTTTTGTGTCCCCTAATGCTCTGTGGAGCTGATCAGTGGGACGAAATTTTAGAAATCGTCCTTTATATTCACTCAGACAATCGGGTCTGGATAAGCTCAAGTGGGCTTCCACGATTGGGCTTGAGCTTGAGAAAGAAATTGTTTACTTGAGCCCCGGCCCAGTTAAATTTGCGCGTGTCCACCCAGATTTTTTTTTTTTTTCTGTAAGTAACTTTTCTAATATAATTCTTCAGCGAAAACCATATTCATGATCAAGTATGGCACCTCATGAGCTTAAAATTAACAGACAATTGCTTTCATCATATCTGAAATTACATCGGCCCGAAGGCAAGAAATGATAGCCCAAGAAATTCATGAGGTTTGCTAGCCTAGATAGGCTTGTTCTTTTATTTTCAAACTAGCTGACAAGTATGCGGCCAGAGAAGACTTTCCTCGCCTCACCACCATGCCAAATGCAAGACTACTTGGATGCACGTGTGCGTCTCCATCTAGATGGTGACTCCATGATTCTACTATACAAAGGTTGTTGAGCTTATGGCTCAAGTTCTAGCCAATTGAATTTGTATTGGAGCCCGGAGATTAAAATAAGTGAGAGACATGTTAGGAGGCGCTGTGGTGAGGCAATGTGAAGAGGACTAGGCGCTCAAGTCCCTTACTGCCTACCGGCCATATGATAGTCATTAGGTATTGGCCGAGCTCCCTGATAGTCCCTCGGGATGCTTGAATAACTTGTGTAGTCACTATCCAACATTTTGTTTGTTGTGTGAAATGAAAAATGCTAATCAAATATGTTCTCCATTGCAGAACTTGGAAATTTGATCTTCATGAAGATTGAATTTTCTTAATTTGGGTGATATAGGTTGATTCGTCCTTTATATTGAAAAAAATTAGGGTGTTCATAACATTTTGGAAGGGGAAATCAAATCGAACCAAACTGAAAAGTGGTATCAATTTGGCTTTAGAAGATGCCACAGAAAGAGGTCCATAGCAATAAGGAAGATTTGACTGGGCAAACATCTAAACATTGTTTTGTGCAAGCAAAAATAGACAAGCGTTGGTAAATATCAAAACCGATTGACAACAAAATGTTGTTTGATAACCCTTTTTTGGGTCTGTTTGTTTGATAACTTATTCAGTCGGGAAAGTTTTGGTAAGTTACCCAAACTTTTAAGAAAATACCAACAGTTATCAGAATTTTTTTTTTTATATATTACTATTGCCATTCAAATTTTCGCGACAGTTAAAGTTAAAAAAAAAATTGAGATTCAAGATCCTCGACAAGATTTGTTTCTTCACTGAAAAGAATTACATCAGTATGATTAGTACCTTAATTGCATATAGGGGTTAAGTCAACATTGGCCTGTAGAAATAGACTTTAGATTTCGAGTTTCCATAAATTTGGCCGAAGATAGCTTTTTTGGTCAAAACAAAGAATCGACCTTATTGGAAAAAAAAATTGTTTTTTCACTCGTTTTAATCTTTTTTAGACATCCGATTCAGGAAAACCGCAAAATTTAAGTACCTCGAATCCAATTTCAAGAATCGACAAGCCATTTAGAATACCATATTTATTACCATAGGATTTGAGCTTATACTTCTAAAGATCGCGTCATTCAGCGCAATCATACAAAACCCCCTTGGGAGAATAAAATTTATTCTTTTCCCATCTTGGAAGGGGTCATTTTTGTTTTTGTTTTTTGCCTTTTGCCTTTTGTTTTTTTTGTTTTGTTTTTTTTTTTTGTTTTTGTTTTTTTGCTTCTTTTTACGTTCAGCGGGGAAGCGCACGGGGAAGCGCCACAATTAAAAGAAGAGGGGGGAAAAGGAAAAATAAGGAGTAACGATTCTTCATGCCGACTCCTTCACCATTGCCCCATCGTCATTGGACTTCATCCTCACCACCGCAAGTTGCATCCATTGTTCTTGGATTTCATTCTCGAGGAGTTGGAGCAGTAGTCGCCGCTGCCCATTTTGGCAATTGAAACTTAGGCCATCACTTCGATGAGCCTCTCCATCACTCCCCTCCACACCATCAGTCGCCATAGCCACTCGTCCTCACTGTTCCCGAGCCACCCTTTCCTTCTATCTTGGCCCATGCCTTCCCACCGTGAAATCGAAAAAGCCCAGATCTCGTTCGAAGACTCCCTCGTCGGTCATTGTTCTGTTCGTCGACAGTCATAAAGGTTCTAGTCGCTAGTTGCAAGTACCCGTCATAACCTAGTTACACCACTGATAAACCAGGCCTTCCTGCTGCCTTCAACGACGGTCATCGATGAGAAGCCACTAAAAACCCAACGGTCCGGGGGTTAATTTTTAAGCTCTAGTATTCCGGTTGGTTTATCCGATTGCCACCCTGTTATTGTTCCCTACGTCTTGTGGATGCAATGGCCAGCACAATGGTTAGATGATGGTCACAGACGGTGGTTTGGTGAAGAGCAAGAATGAGTGATGGCGGTACACGAGTACTTTTGAGCGTGAGGTTTTAAATGTTTCTGGTTCAGTGAAGCTTTAGATATTGATCCGTAGGCATGAAAATTCATTACAGAAGTCATTAAAGGTGGGAGCTCTGGGAATAGGGAGCCATACGTCAAGTTTGAGGGTTTCTCCATATATATTATCCAAAATGAATGAACCATGTTGACTTGTCCGATGGGGGTGGTGGCGTCCCCGTGACAATCCGACCCTCTCTTTTCATCAACCTTTTTTTTGTTTTTCCTTCGATCCTGTCATATTTTTTGTAATAACGTGCGGGGATGTGATTGAGTTGGGTTTGCGGGGGCGCATGTACTCATCACTAACTTTAATAGAAAATTATAGGCTCCTATTTGGGTTTCACTTACCGGCATTTGTCGGATTGTTTCAATATTATAGATTGTGCCATTGAGTTAGCCTCATTTATTTGTTAAAGTTACTAACCTCATTTATTTGTTTAACATGGAGCAAAACATTTTTTGTGTACACAGAAATCTGATAAGTCCTAAAGATTTAGAGAATTGCGGAAATCTAAGATCTTGCACATCAGGACACTACATAACCAACTGTTTCAATCGATATGAATTCTTTAAAATTAACCTTCGAGAAGCCCATCCATGAGGTGATCTTTCTTGAATTCATTCCCACAATCACAAGCACACTGACAAGTAACAAAACAATTGACACCCACACGTGCACCCCCGTGCACACACAGAGTAATGGTCCAGACATATAAGCTCTAAGACAACAATTGCTAATAAAATAAGCAGAATCCAAATTGTCTTGAATTTTCCCAACTAGGAACAGTCCAGTCACGTGAGGTAACGGCTGACCATCACCAACCACAAAACAGGGTCGATTTCATTTCAAATTGTTGTTATACTTGTTGCATCATATCCAAAATCAACAAGAGTGCAAGAGAGGAAAAGAAAAAAAAGAAAAACTAAAAACCCATATCCTAGAAGGACCCAATTCAAGAACAATTCACTATCAAGACGATCAAAATAGGTACTCAAATTGGCAAAAAAAAAAGAATAAAGAATCCTAAGAAACTAACAGCAAGAAAGGAAAATGACTAAATTTCGAACTTCGAACCAATAAAGAAAATGCCAATTGAATCGTCACACCAGACTAATAGAAATTGCACAAAGAGCTTGCTTCGCCTCATCTCCTCCTCATGGAAAGATGATCTTGATGAGGGGCGAGGTGTGGGCAGAAACGACAATCCGATCTCCTTCACCGCGGATGCGGAAGTGAAATCAAGGAAGAAAGAAGGGTCGATGAAGGTGGATGGAGAGGGGGGTTTTAGAATGGCGGTCGTTTTCTATGAGGACATTTCAAAGATGGGGCTAAAGTTGGGATTTTCATTTTTATCTATCCCCCGTTTGGTGAGTAGTAATTACTAGCGAACAAGCCACCGGTGGTCGGTGGCGGCTTGTACTTGCATCTGCGTTACGTTGTTTATGACAAAGAAGAAAATGGAGGAAGAAACGAAAAGATAAACATGAAAAAATAAATTTCGGCGAAAAACAAAACATACATAATAAATAATTAAATTAATTAATGACGAGGATTCGGCAAGAGTTCGGATTGTGCGCGTGGGGGAGGGGGCGGGTTGGTGTGCCAGCCAGAAACCCCCACGCGCGCGGGCATTTCATTTTCGGGATTGCGCTCACGCGCGTGGGAAGGGAGGGGCCCATGGAGGAGGAAACCGAAGGCGGGGCAATAATTTTCTCATAATTGTTCATGCTTTACAAGTAGCCTCCGGAACTTTGATTCGATTTTGCAAGATTGCTTCCGAACTTTGATTCAATATTCATTATTGTAAAATTTTAAATATCTTCAAGTGGCTTAAGAACTACATTTGACATTTACTAGTGGATCATATTAAACTAAAGTTTCGGATCATATTTCATAAATTAAAAATATATAGATGGTATTTTATGTTATATTAAAGTTTATGGATTATCTGTGCTGTTATCCTATAAAACTCTATCCAACTTTTCAAACAAACTTCTCATCGAAGCATTGTCTCGTGGATCAACATGCTATCGACTTTGTCCCTTGGTAAAGGATGCATTGCACTCTTAATTAGTAAATAAAAACGAATTAATGGATACTAGAGAAGAGCGTTCCGCTCAATCTAATAGTCGGAGGAAGGGGGCAAGGGCGGATCTTTTTTTTTTTTTCATTTTCATTTTCTTTTGTTTTTGAAAATTGAAAATTGAAATATCCTTTTCTTTTTCCCTCTTTTACTTATTTTAAGGACGTGTTTCACATTGGAATATGAATCTTTTGATTTTGATTTTTTATTTTTTTTAGTGGCAAAGAATCTTCTTAATTAATAGGATTTTTTCATAGCCACAATCGAACGCGAAACAAATAAACTCTTGTTCGACTCTATTCCCCTATTGATTTCATTTTATTTTTCCATTCCATTTCTCTATTTCGTACCTTTAATTTTATCATGTCAAATGGATCATGAGTTCTTTAGAACATGCATGATCGTTTATCGACTAGTTTTGAAAATACCGGATTTTGTTATAATCTTCATTGTCCTGGTGAAAGAAAGGTTGTAATATTTGGTATGGCAAAGATTGGTCAAATCGATGGTCAGTAATCTCTTAAGAGTATCCAATGGTTTCTTCTTTGAAATTTGTTACGAAAATGACGGAATTGAGGAATTCCTTTTTACCATGTCTTCTTTTTGCTGAGCAAATGAAGATTGATGAGACTAAATCATATGCAACGAACAGGTCATCGTCTATCTTTTGTTCGTTCAGTTTTTGCGTTGCTTATACCTCATATCAACTTTTGTTAATTGCTCTACAAATTATCCAGAAATAAAATCGCAAAAATTCTTAAAATGAACAAAAGAAAAGAAAAACTCCAAACAGAATAGCTCAGCAACACGAAAAGGGCAAAAAAAAAAAAGGAAGACGAAAAATTGAAAGAAAAAAGCAGCATTGAAAAAAATCGTAAATTTTCTTCATATAGTATTGGATTTTCTAACCACCATTGGCCTAATCTGTGCCCTCGCCGGTGTCTTGGCAGCACAAGACTCTCGCCAAGACTTTATCGACGAGCAAGCCGCTGCTCGTGCTGAAGTAGGGGTCGGCCCGATAACCTGGAGTCGTACGGTCGAGGCTTATGCTCAGAAGTACACGGACGAGCCTAGAGGTGACTGCGACCTCGAGCACTCCGGACGGCCCTACGGCAAGAACCTAGTCAAGGGCTATGGCGTCCTGAGCGGCAGAGACTCGGTGAAGATGTGGGCAGGAGAGAAGGACAACTACGACCACTGCTCGAACTCGTGCGAGGGAGGCGAGTGCCTGCACTACACTCAAGTCACGTGGCGCAACTCGGTTCATCTAGGATGCGCTAGAGTGAAGTGCGATAACGGGCGGTGGTCTACGATCCTCCTGGCAATTACGGACGGCGAGCGGCCGTATTGAACGGTCTATATAAGTTCTGAATAAACGCTTATGATTCAGATGATTCTACAAAATCACACCACTCCTTATTTGAGACATACATATCGTAAGCCTGCTGTCACTAGACGACACTTCCTACCAAGAAGTTCTTACTTTTGCATCTCTCTCGGTATCATATAGAAAGTCACACAACAAAACACAAATCATCATAACTCAACAATCTCGGTACGCTTTCATGGTTTCTTTTTCGACTGTTTGTTTCCGATCCCTCCATACGAATCCTCTTCGCCAAAGACTCGGACACTGCGTGCTTTGTTGGAACTCCCGCTTGGCAAATACGGTGCTCATCGTCATCATCATCGCCGGTAGTATCTTCTGAGTTTGTTTCGCCAGTGCTAGAAGCCAACGGATTTGGAGGTTAACAACTTGCTACTGCAGATTCTACAGCTACTACTGCTTCAGGGGTATGAAGATCCGCGATTCCCAGCATCAAGTCCTGTTTCGTTAATTGCTCTACAAATTATCCATAAATAAATTCGTAAAAGTTTCAAAATGAACCAAAAAAAAAAAAAAAAAAATCCAAGCAGAACACCGCAGCAACACAAAAAAGAAAAAAAAGATGATGACAAAAATGAAAGTGAAAGTAAAATGTTCTTTGCGTAGTCGCTTAATAAGTGTTTGGGCATTTCTTTTACGAAATCCTATAGCTTTCTACATTTTTATCTTTTGGTTCTGTTGTAGACCAAAACGATATACTTTTTGCACACTAGCATATGTTGTCGCTGATTAAAAAGAAAAGAAGAAAATCTATAAGATAAGCGTGGATCGAGTGGTCCACCCATTCATGTTTCAATCTTCAAATTGCATATTGCATATGGCCCATATGTACGCTTGTGTGTTGAGGTCATAAGATGTTCGTGACAGATCAAATCGCTACACTTTTTATCTACCAGTGGGGGTGATACATGTCCATCACTCTCGATTTCCAATCAAAAAGATAAAGCCGAGATCAATTCCAGATTATTGATCTGTCTTGAATTGCTAACTAAAATCCTTCGCAGAAAGCGAATGATATGAAAAGTATTTTTCAAAAAATAATCGCTCGTATAGTTAAAAAAATGAACGAATGCAAAAAATTAAAGTCGTGCATGAAAATATTTAGATATAAATTATCGTCAATAATGAGATGTATATCATTGATCGATAATTTCAAATAATACAAATGATCATTTTTAGGAATATACTTTTCAAATCATTCATTTTTTATAGAACAAAAGGAGTCTTAATTCACGTCAATTTACAAATAATATCATATATGGCATGACGTGTTCATGTTTGTCTAAGAATTGATATCGTTTAATTCAGGTCCATATGTTCAATGGTAATCTTGCATACTTCCCAACAAAATGAAGTGGCCTAACTAGAAGGCGACTTGGCTCTGTTCCATCAGAGCTGGTACGGAAGCATTAGAGGACTCATGGGACATCACATTGATGCGAATGTGGCCGTGGATTAGTTGCGGAATTTGTAATTTGGAAAAAGCAATGTGATCATCCTCACTTCAGATAACCTAAAACAAAGAGGCAAAATACTGGTTAATAGGCGTTTCCTCTGCAAGGAGGCAGAATCCGTGCGGCATCTCCTCCTCCACCGTTTATGGACAAGAATGGTTTGGACAATTTCCGATGCTCGCACCGAATGATCTTTGGGTTATTGGAGCTTTTATAGAGCAAGAACTATGGGCTTGGCAGCGCACTCGTTTACAATGCTGCAAGAAAAGAAGGATTTAACTCAATTCCCCAGGCGGGATAATACCTGTTATGGCGCATTCATTTCGTAATTTAGAACCCAAATCTTCTCAAGGCCTGTCAAACTATGTTTCACAAGTTTCATGCCCATGATTTTTTCACTCGTACATATAACACTCGACACAATTCTATCTTATCGATATTTGGCGACCATCACCTTACGAAAGATATCCATACCTCCATTTACAGTACTTTGAAAGCCCAAACTTAGATCAAGTCTAAATTCAAACCATTGATTACGACCTATAATTTCTATTATACGCTTCTGGTAGAGATTGCCAACTTGTGAAATCAGAATCAAATCAGATTTTACCTCACCATTTCCAGCCATATAATGCTAGTAATCCGTATCATTGCATATGATAGGTACGTATAAGAATCCAACATCAGGATGTTTTGAAAGATATGGCGTGTCTCAAAATGTGTGAAGCATAACTTATTATGACAAATTCCTAAATCTATCTGATCACCCTCCAAGACTGTTCTATGCGACCTTAAAACTCAATAATTTCTCAGAGAGAGGCCAAATGCCAAGGTAATACGTGTGCCTGCAGATAATCGAGGACAACCAGCTCAAGTTCTTTTTCAGCACCACAGGCAACTTTTGATACACGCTCGATACCCTATCATTGAACAAACTAGCAGACTAGGTTATAAAAACCAACCAAAAAGAACAGAAGTCCTACAGTGACACTGGAACTTTAAAAAAAACAGCCGTACCACTTCACCCAGAGAATTAACAAGGAACTGATGGACTGCAGGATTGGTCCTAGCACCACCTAGAAGACTCAAAAATTCCTCCTGAGGAGAAGATTCAAGACCTAGATAAGCAAACAGAAACAGTCAAATGAAGCACAATGGAAAGCCATCTACTGCTCTGTTTTAACAGGACCACTAACCATGGTCATTAATAAGGCTTGTTAACAAATCAAACTTCTCATGAAATATGTTCATGACATCAGCCCACAGCTTGTGCATGACTCATAATGATGTCCGGATGACATGAAGTAAATCTTCGATGTTGGAAGCCTGTTGAGCAACTTGATGAAGTTCATTTTTACTGCAGACAGGAAGAGAATGAGAATCTAAGTAGGCATTTGGTGGATAAGGATTCTCAGATATCTGTTCTCATTTTATTTGAAAATGTAAACAGTCCAAAAAATGTGTCTGGTAACACTTTGAAAACAGTTGATGAAAGGAAAAATATCATTAAAATCAAAATTAAAAACTGAAGACGACTTTTGAGTGTTCAAATTCCACGTGCAAACATGGAGATTTGGAAAAACTACGCCTGTCTTCTTATTGTGATGGAACACGAGCAAATTAACATGAGCAAATTCTCACAACTCTCGTCCCTTACAACATACATCATATTCACTCAACAAATTTTCTGTGATAAAACATTGAAAATGGTTTTTATAAAAGTGGAAACAAAAAATGTTACAGAAAACTTGGCAGGCCTCTAACTGTAGAGAACAAAAATGACGTGTGAATCATGAGACAATCTTCAAAATTTTGCTATAGTAACTCCTGCATTTTTGTCCCACCACTTTCAACATCAAAACTTCATCGATTTCCAGAGGTTTCTACTGAAAGATGGTATGATACTTAAAGGTCGGGTGAAAACCTTAAGCATGAACAAAATTATTGAGGCTCCATGGTAACTCTTGAAAGTCAACTTGGGCATTTAAAATTATCAGAAAGAAAGTTCTTCTATCTAGCAAAATTTAGAGTTAATTCCAAGAAAAAATCCTCAAAATTGCTATGTTAACCATCAGTTTCGTTTTAAGGATGATGACCATATCCTGAGTTATATGAGTTTTACTTTCTGTAAAACCAAACAAAGTTGATACCTTTGAAACAAATATAGTGCACATAAACAATCCTAATATAATCATAATATCAAATACAATCGGTCAATCACTACTACATAAATTTTATATATAACACTAGAACAGAAGTTTCACATAAAATTTGAATATCACCAAATCCTCGTGCAATTTTACCTCTATTGGAATATTGAAGTATCCAGCACTAAGCAATGGAAGCCGTGCATTATGTTTCCAACAGTTTGACCCCACTCTCGATTCAACAATGTCTTCAACAAGTTCTCCTGAGCAGGAAACCATCAAATGACAAAGATCCTTGGATAAAGCCACCTAATGATGACAATTACATGCCAGTTAGCTTGCTCTGGAGAAACATCTAACATGATATCTGGAAGAATCCAATCATAGGAATAAAATTACATCAGGTCCATTTGAAGTTTAGCAAAAGCTTCAGCATCTTACATCTATCAAAATATTATCCAAGTTGTTTGGCATTTTAACCAAGCCATCGTTTAAGAAACGAACACACTGAATAGAATAGAAAAAGAACTTTCTGGAGTCGAAGCAATTACTGGGAGAGATTGTCCACAGCCTCTGCCAATTGAAGCAATGAAGCACCACCTTCGAATCCTCCGTGATCATCGCCAGCTAATCCTTCTCCGGATTCCACTTCGCCATCTTCACCTGTCAATCGGAAGAAACCGAGCAAAAACCTCATCAAACCGAATGGGAAAACAATCCAATCGACCCGCCCATCATTAGATTGCGAAAGAAGGCGGACCGGAGCCGAACCTGAGAAGCCAGAGGTTTGTCGAACTGTAGCTGAAAGGGAAGCACGTGCCACCACCCTTCGTTGGTCTCCATAGCTGAAAAAGATCTGGGAGCAGCCAAAGCGTCCGGTGGCAAATGCGAACTGAGAGGGAGAGTCAATAGCGGAGGGTAGAGCACGAAAACCCTAGAAGAAAGCCTGTTGGAAGAGAAGACCGAGAGAGTAAGGAAGTGCGCTGGAGCCTGAGAATTTTGCAGAGAAGATTGCGGGAGAGGAAGAACAGGCGGGAGAGAGGCAATGAGGAAGAGGAGAGAGAGAGAGAGGATACGGGCCGAGCCGGGCCGGATTGGGCCATAAGTTGGGCTTAACTTCTGCTCCAGGCTCGTTCATCATACAAAAAATAACGTAAGAGAAGACCCAACGGGCCGCTATGGCCTCGAACGGTCCAGACCACTTTCGATAAGTTCGAGTAGAGATTAAACTGAACGGGGTTTGGTTCGGGCATTTCATCGAACGTTTAAAGCGTGCTGGCTGAAAGGGGGAAAAACCGAGTACCAACTCGCGCCGGGACTCGTAATAATAATCAACAAGCAGTAGTGATCCAAAACAGCAGCGCACAGACGAATGGGGCTGGTGCTCGCGCGAACCGGGCAACGAGGAAGCCTGGTCCGGCGATCCCGAAACGGGGCAAGGCAGGGGAACAAACAGGGGTGTCGGCCGAGAGTCCCTAACCGGCTCGAGAGTGCGGCCAAGAGTCGTCAGACGGGGTTCGGGCGTGACCGGACTGCCGTAGGGCTCCTCGCTCTCAAACTCTCTCCTCTCTCTCTCGGTCACAGCAATTATTGTGAGAGATTGTCCACAGCCTCTGCCAATTGAAGCAATGAAGCACCACCTTCGAATCCTCCGTGATCATCGCTAGCTAATCCTTCTCCGGATTCCACTCCGCCATCTTCACCTGTCAATCGGAAGAAACTGAGCAAAAACCTCACTAAACTGAATGGGAAAACAATCCAATCGATTCGCCCATCATTAGATTGCGAAAGAAGGCGGACCGGAGCCGAACCTGAGAAGCCAGAGGTTTGTCGAACTGTAGCTGAAAGGGAAGCACGTGCCACCACCCTTCATCGGTCTCCATAGCTGAAAAAGATCCGGGAGCAACCAAAGCGTCCGGTGGCAAATGCGAAATGAGAGGGAGAGTCAATAGCGGAGGGTAGAGCCCGAAAACCCTAGAAGAAAGCCTGTTGGAAGAGAAGACCGAGAGAGTAAGGAAGTGCGCTGGAGCCTGAGAATTTTGCAGAGAAGATTGCGGGAGAGGAAGAACAGGCGGGAGAGAGGCAATGAGGAAGAGGAGAGAGAGAGAGAGGATACGGGCCGAGCCGGGCCGGATTGGGCCATAAGTTGGGCTTAACTTCTGCTCCGGGCTCGTTCATCATACACAAAATAACGTAAGAGAAGACCCAACGGGCCGCTACGGCCTCGAACGGTCTAGACCACTTTCGATAAGTTCGAGTAGAGATTAAACCGAACGGGGTTTGGTTCGGGCATTTCATCGAACGCTTAAAGCGCGCTGGCTGAAAGGGGGGAAAAATCGAGTACCAACTCGCGCCGGGACTCGCAATAATAATCAACAAGCAGTAGTGATCCAAAATAGCAGCGCACAGACGAATGGGGCTGGTGCTTGCGCGAACCGGGCGACGAGGAAGCCTGGTCCGGCGATCCCGAAACGGGGCAAGGCAGGGGCACAAATAGGGGTGTCGGCCGAGAGTCCCTAACCGGCTCGAGAGCGCGGCCAGGAGTCGTCAGAAGGGGTTCGGGCGTGACCGGACTGCCGGAGGGCTCCTCGCTCTCAAACTCTCTCTCTCTCTCTCTCTCTCTCGGTCGCAGCAATTACTGTGAGAGATTGTCTACAGCCTCTTCCAATTGAACCAATTGAAGCACCACCTTCGAATCCTCCGTGATCATCGCCAGCTAATCCTTCTCCGGATTCCACTCCGCCATCTTCACCTGTCAATCGGAAGAAACCGAGCAAAAACCTCACTAAACCGAATGGGAAAACAATCCAATCGACCCGCCCTTCATTAGATCGCGAAAGAAGGCGGATCGGAGCCGAACCTGAGAAGCCAGAGGTTTGTCGAACTGTAGCTGAAAGGGAAGCACGTGCCACCACCCTTCGTCGGTCTCCATAGCTGAAAAAGATCCGAGAGCAGCCAAAGCGTCCAGTGGCAAATGCGAACTGAGAGGGAGAGTCAATAGCGAAGGGTAGAGCCCGAAAACCCTAGAAGAAAGCCTGTTGGAAGAGAAGACCGAGAGAGTAAGGAAGTGCGCTGGAGCCTGAGAATTTTGCAGAGAAGATTGCGGGAGAGGAAGAACAGGCGGGAGAGAGGCAATGAGGAAGAGGAGAGAGAGAGAGGACACGGGCCGAGCCGGGCCGGATTGGGCCATAGGTTGGGCTTAACTTCTGCTCCAGGCTCGTTCATCATACAAAAAATAACGTAAGAGAAGACCCAACGGGCCGCTACGGCCTTGAACGGTCCAGACCACTTTCGATAAGTTCGAGTAGAGATTAAACCGAACGGGGTTTGGTTCGGGCATTTCATCGAATGTTTAAAGCGCACTGGCTGAAAGGGGGGAAAAACCGAGTACCAACTCGTGCCGGGACTCGCAATAATAATCAACAAGCAGTAGTGATCCAAAACAACAGCGCACAGACGAATGGGGCTGGTGCTCGCGCGAATCGGGCGACGAGGAAGCCTAGTCCGGCGAGCCCGAAATGGGGCAAGGCAGGGGCACAAACAGGGGTGTCGGCCGAGAGTCCCTAACCGGCTCGAGAGCGCGGCCAGGAGTCGTCAGACGGGGTTCGGGCGTGACCAGACTGCCGAAGGGCTCCTCGCTCTCAAACTCTCTCTCTCTCTCTCTCTCTCTCTCGGTCGCAGCAATTACTGTGAGAGATTGTCCACAGCCTCTGCCAATTGAAGCAATGAAGCACCACCTTCGAATCCTCCGTGATCATCGCCAGCTAATCCTTCTCCGGATTCCACTCCGCCATCTTCACCTGTCAATCGGAAGAAACCGAGCAAAAACCTCACCAAACCGAATGGGAAAACAATCCAATCGACCCGCCCATCATTAGATCGCGAAAGAAGGCGGACCGGAGCCGAACCTGAGAAGCTAGAGGTTTTTGGAACTGTAGCTGGAAGGGAAGCACGTGCCACCACCCTTCGTCGGTCTCCATAGCTGAAAAAGATCCGGGAGCAGCCAAAGCGTCCGGTGGCAAATGCGAACTGAGAGGGACAGTCAATAGCGAAGGGTAGAGCCCGAAAACCCTAGAAGAAAGCCTGTTGGAAGAGAAGACCGAGAGTGTAAGGAAGTGCGCTGGAGCCTGAGAATTTTGCAGAGAAGATTGCGGGAGAGGAAGAACAGGCGGGAGAGAGGCAATGAGGAAGAGGAGAGAGAGAGAGAGGATACGGGCCGAGCCGGGCCGGATTGGGCCATAAGTTGGGCTTAACTTCTGCTCCGGGCTCGTTCATCATACAAAAAATAACGGTCTCACGGTCTCTCAACCCTTGTCTATTCCCTCTCTCACTCTATTTCTCTCCAAAAATCCTCCCTTTTAAGCTCTCTACCCGGCGCGCATGGCTTCCTGCCACACAAGCTGTCGCTGCTGATCTTTCTCCGACCACCAACTCCGGTGAGACGCTCGCCGTGTCCTCGCGTCTCTGTCCTCGCGGTCCGGACCCCCCTTCACTTTTTTTTCCCCATTTTTCCCCTTTTTTAATGATTTATATATATATATATATATATATATATATATATATATATATATAATTTTAATACATTCTAGCACCTTACAATTTATCGTATATAAGGCATGGCTGCCAATTGTCGACTTGTGAATGCTTCTGTTAAGAAGGTACAGTATTACAATTGTCGCTTCCGAGCCTTCGTGTTCCTTCAACTAATGGGCTAATGATAGTTGGCATTTTTGGCTTTGCTATGACTAATTTTACTTTCCTTCCTAATTAGTCTTCCAATATATTTCGACTTTATGATATGGTAAATTGTCCTCTCTTTAGTTTTTCTCATGCATTAGGAAACAAAAAACACAAATAAACCTTAAGAGACACTTTTCAAAACGATGGTAATCATGTTAAACTTAAAGTTATACAAAAGAATCTAGCCTAAATTTAGCAAAAAATTACTGGACCCACGTTGATGCTTTTGGCCTATTTCAGCGTTTAGTTTATCATGCCTTAGTTATTTTAGATTGCATGCTCTCATGGACTTCACGCATTGGTGTGACACTTTTATGGGATTGGAAAGTGGAAGGAAATGCTTTTAAAGGGGATGATTCAATGGATATTAGGGCTACTTATCAGTGCAATCTTGTGGGTAGAAGGTTGAGGGCTTTAATTAATCAGCCATATTTTATATTCTATTTTAATTATTTAATTAGAAACAAGAGAGTAAATTTATTTACTAAGAATGTTTTCAAAAGTAACTGTGTATGCCCTTACAGGACTCACATAAATGGCAATGTTCCTCTACTCATATGTCACATTGATCTTAGACATTAATGTGATGAAAATTGTCTATCCTACAAAATTGAGATGTGGATAGATGTTTATTTATTTGTATATGTTAGGTATACTTATCGTCAATTTCTAAAGTTTGTTGCATGTTATAAATGAGTCTTTGATTGCCCATAGTTTCTGCTCAAAATGCCTTGGTCGGCCTTGCTAGATTCGGGGAGGGGGGCCTCGCCTTAGCAGGGCATGGCTAACGTTTGCCCTCGCCCAAGCGTGGCTTGATAAGGCCGACCCTCGCCGACCATGGCTGTGGCTGATGATTGGCAATGGCCATTGGAGAAAACAAAAGGGAAAGGAAAAAAAGAAAAAAAATCAATAAATTCAAAAAATTATTAAAAAATTATTAAAAATGTCCATTTTAGTGCCAATTGCCCGATCGGCATTCATGTCAACAATTTCTAGCTTAAATTGGCTTGATGAACTAAATTGGTATCAATGTGAAAAATGTTTAAGGCTAAATTGATTCAATAGAAAGGTTTAGAACTGAATTGGTACCAATACAATATGTTTATGACTTTTTCAATACTTTTTCCTTCAATAAGTGGTATCAAAGCTAGACGGTCAAGGATCGACTAGACTTCGCTCAAGTCCTTGTCCATCTGCTAGGTCAAGGTGAGCAATGATGTGATCAAGAAGATTTTGATAGGTGGCTGTATTCCTAAGCACTTACACTTAATCGAGCAACTTGAAGAAACTTGAAGCTAACTTTACCTAAGCATTTTCGGAAGCCAGAGGATATCTTTCAAAGAGAGGGTTGTTATTGCCGACATCAAACCTTTCAAATTGAGCAGATTGAGCAAACTTCACAAAACTGAGTGGGAACCGAGTCGATCGCCTGTTAACTCATGAAAGAATGACGACCAAGAGCTGAACTTGATAAGCCATTGGTTTGTTGAACTGAAGTTGAAACGGAAGCATGCGTTGCAGTCCTTCATAAACCTCCATAGCTAAAAAGCTCTGCGATCAGTTGAAAAACGTAGCACCAAGCCTAGAACAATTTGCAAGGAGTGTAAAGAAGTGTCGATGGAAAATGTGAACGGAAAGAGAGCTTGTGAAGGTTAGAGCTTGTAAAACCAAAAGTAAGGCTTGAGGCTAATTAGGAAAGAATAGAGCTGAAGAGTGAGTCGAGGAATGGAAGATCAAGAGAGTAAGAAAGTCCACTAGAGTCCGAAAATCGTGCAGAGAAAATTGCAGAAGAGGAGCAGCCGAGAGAGAAAAATAAGAGACACGGACATGATTACTAGAGCGAAAGTGGACTCATTTGATTGACGGGTGAGCTGAGCCGGTTCGGCTCATGCCATATGTCATATAGAACTTGTTGTCCAGACTCATTTATCGTGAAGAAAAGTATGCATTTTCGAAACGGGCTGGGTTACCAAAGAGTTGGGTTAACTTGTAACCATAGTGGCCACCTTTCTTATGCATCAGTTATCAAATTGATCAAAATCATAATGAATTGGAAACTATATAAGCAAATTTCATTAAATTTAAATTAATGGAGAGATGGTATTGAACATTTTTATATATCTTACGATTTAGATTAAACATTAAAAAATCAAAAGTTTATTAATGATATTGCACCTTTGACTAAAATTTATGGACCATTTATGTCTTTTTTTCTTTTGTTGGAGCTAATTATGTGTTACAAAGCTAAAGCAATATCAATTGAGCTTTAATATCCCACTAGAAGCACGGTCTCAAATGCGTATCAATTGGGCTCTAGTGACCTTGTTCTTCACACTAAAAACATTTTATACTCCGATAGTCTATTAGGTAACAATTCACTAAGAACTAATCCAATCCACAATCAATTTCTTCCCCAAAATTAAGCTAGCCAAAATGGACTCAACCCCAGCAACAACTAGCTGTGTATTCCAGGACTGGGACCTCAAAATAAGTAAATATAATACTGAAATGTTAAAAAAACAAGGCAACAATAATACCAAAATTTTTATGTGGAAAATTCAATGCGAGAAAAAACCATGAACTACTCAAAAACTTAGTAACATTGACAATACAACAATATTTGATCATTATTAAGGTGGATTAATACAAATAGAACATGAAACCTTAACCACAATTGGAGAAAATGAGAGACAATTTGGAGAAAGCTTTCGACGAACAAAATTGATCAACTCATAGATCTCCGAACAACATTCTAAAAATTGAGCCAATTCCAAGGATGTTAGGCCTATGAATATGGACCAAAAAGTCGTTGCCCCTTTTTATCTTCTTCTCGCGCGTTCTTCTCGAGGAGCTGTCTCTCTCTCCCTTCTCTTCACTCCACAAACAGCCCCTCTCTCTCTCTCTCTCTCTCTCTCTCTCTCTCTCTCTCTCTTTTATGCTTTTTGACTTTTTGAATTTTTTCTTTTTCTTTGATGTTATGTTCGCTGAACCCCACAAAGAGACGGCCCAGCCAACTATCCTCCATCACTCTAATGGCAAAATCAATAGGAACAACATCAAAGAAAAAGAAAAAAGTCAAAAAGTCAGAAAGCAAAAAAAAACAAAAAAAAAACAAAAAAAAATCCCAGCGCAAGTTGTGGCCATCTCTTTGTGGAACTCGGATTTATCAATAATATGAGATTGAAGATAGAAAAATGATACAAATTGTATTAGCGTATTTAGATAATTTTGGAATGGTTTTGAGTGGCTTGCATCCAATGATATTTAGAGATTCCAAAAACTCCAACCTATCGAGACCTTGAATTTTGATCAATTTTTCACATTCATTAGCATTCAATATCTTCAGACTCTTGGAATTTGGAAGGAGGAGCCTTTCAATTGAAGTGCGCCTAGAGATATCCGGTCTTTCCAAGAACTCCAACCTATTGAGGCCTTGAATTTTGGCTAATTTCTTGCACTAATTAACAAATGATATCATTAGACTCTGGATTTTGGAAGCTATAGCCTTTACATTGAAGTGCACTCTTTGATATTTAGCCATTACAAATACTCTAACCTATCAAGGCCTTGAATTTCGGCTAATTTCTTGCACGAATTAGCATTTAATATAAGGACAGAATAGCTTTGTTTACTAATTTTTCTTCGGATGGTATCTCTCTATTCTAGTTCTTTCAACATCTTTCTTCAAAAGGTCCTATGATTTTTCACATGTAAGGAACACAAGGTGTATTATTCAAAGAGTGTGCTCAGATAATGCACTTGTTCTGCATCGGCATTACAACCACGTTGATCGAGTGCTATGTATTGAGTCTTGCCTATTTGCTGATGTCCATAGGCAATACAGTTGCTTTTTGGAACGTATACACTATTAAATTATGATGCTAAGTTCCCTCAATATCCTCCATTCGTTTAGATTGTTAGTTTAATAATGATGTTGAGTTACAAACATAGTTCTATAATTACTTAAACAGTAGTAGAAGCAAATTTTATAAGGCTACACGACGGCTATGATAGAGGATTTTGCCAAAGGTGTTATGAGTGATAGACACAAATTGCCTTCTATTAGTTTCCTATCGATAGTATAGCATCTCTCCATACTCTAGTAATGCTCGTGATCCCAGCCTTCTCTTCTTGTTTTCTCAGTCCTTGAAAATTTTAACTGTAGTCTCTTCAAAATGAGCTCGTCTAAGACTACTCGTGCATAGTTTGATTTAATACGTGGTTTGCACTCGCAATGGACCAAATACCAATAATTTATTCTGTTGGTAATATTTATCGTTTCGTCATATTATCAATTGTCGTTGTCACTATTTCTACACTTATTATGCATCAGGAAAGAATACATTGATGATGTGGAGATTTGGAAATAAATTAATAAAGCAAGTTAATCTCATAGTAGATTTGGCTAAAGTCGACAAAGAAGCTCTCATAAAGATAATTTATAAACAGAAGAATAGAAATATCACATACGCACATTTTACATGCATACAATCATATATACGATTACCATCTTGGTGCATATGATCGAACACGAAGCTATTACATCTATAAAAGTTTTTCCTCTAGATTGGCAATAAATCCTAGAGAATGAATGATAAAATTAAGCAATTTTAGATTCCTATATATCTATATATCATTAAGTTTTTTGGCTACATGATACTCTTGTCAAGAGTACAAAATATAATCTCATAATCTTAAACCTACCGTTTAATTGTAGATTTCGAATCTCTATTATTGGAAGATAGTATTTGTTCTTTAATGCCACCTTGGCACTATATATCTAACTAACCATATTGATTCTAGTAATCCTGGAGATTGACTCTTTCACACGAGTGTATTTTGTACACTGGATTGGATGCATCACCTAATAATGATGCTTGGAGAAGTGAGTCAATTTTAAGTGAGAGATTTCAACATTCAAATGCAAAGTTCGTCAGTTGATTACACCATGTAATCCATTCAACCCGAAAGTACAAACAATCCAAACCTGACAATTGGTGCTCTTATATGCGGAAATAATAAACATATACGCATGAAGCAAAAGTTGGGCACTATCGAATAGTTGTCAAAGCTTGCAGAAATACAATGCAAACGGTTACTTCCCCCCAGATAGAAGCCATGGGTCAGTATCTCTATGTCGATTCCATCTAACTCTATAGATAAGTAGTTAGCTTTCACTCTGCTTTTTCTCTTCAATAAATGCCTGCCTAGCAGAAAAGGCTCATGGCAGGCATAAATTGAAACTCTCCAGGAAGGGTGGAGCTGAAGAGCTTTAGCCGGAAAGTCCACATGCATTGCTTCTCACACTGATGTCTCCTGCAGCTTCAAGTATTAGAGGTCCACCCACGAGCAACATGAGCATTACCACCGCACATTCACAAACAAACGTTCATTCCGAATCAGAGATTTCACCTTCATTGTCGTCGAATATGTAGACCTGGGCCTGTTTTCTTGCAGCCAAAACACAAGCGGCGCCTCTACTTGCTGTCGCAAAAAAGGAATCAACTTGATTTCACTCTGACGTTTCTATTATTTGGCCACAACTAATGCAATGCTTTCATACCTCTTTTGGGTAAAAGTAATAAGTACAATACTTGCATCATGCTAAAACATAGGCATAAGCAATCCATGTGTACCTGAAGAGGCCATGGTACGCATGTGAACCATGAATGCTGATAGTATCTATCGTCATTAGTATGTACATAACAGTTCTTAGTCAGTAAATCAAACTGCAACGAACCCTAACATAAGAAAATAATTATTCTTTTTGTGTTTGTCTGGCCACTAATAATTCATCTTTTTTGCACTTTGACCTTTTAATTGATCTAAAATTTATAGGAAAACCTAATACTTTAGTATTTTACTTATTCAAATGAAAAATTATTCTTCTTTGGAGCATAAATTTGGACATTTCCAACCGTTGGAACAAAGATGAAATGGTCCATTAGAGAGGCACAATGATCCTGTGCCAATCATATTTAAACTTAAGAATAGCTTGTAAAGTGGAAACTTACGGTGCATGCATAAGATTAATTCAGTCCCACCACCCAGCCAATGAGATATACTTGTTACCGACACTAGCAAGTTTATCAAAAGATGATACAAATAGGAAAGACTATGGGCAACAATAAGTTACCAAACGTCCAAACTGCAAATGGACATGCTAAGAAACTCAAGGAAAGTAGTTTTTTGAGTATACGATTGATGGCATGGCAATGAATTGATCCTTAGCTCGATTGTGTGGGCATTGTGAAAAATTCTTACCACTAATTGACAAGGGGGGATTGCAGTATGGGAATGCTACCAACTTCTCATTCTCCATCTCTAGGTGTAAAATAAAGTCCTAGATGTGTAATTTCCCTGGGTTAGTGTTTCGATAGTGAGAATGAGACAACCGAGCAATAGTGTTCTCATAAAATAGAAGCAAAAGTGGCACTACTAATGCATTAGGGTCATCAAATGCACATTTCTTGACATACATACAAGGCTCCAACTGTCGAGATATGCTGGAGCTTTTGAAGTTATGGTAAGTGAGGAAGTGAAACATCGTTTAAAATTGGACGCATATAATGGCATGCATATGCACATAGGAGGAAAAACTAAGCTGTTGCCGCTTGAGCTGATGAGGAGAGCAGATACATAGTAAATAGGAAGAACAAAAGAACAAAAGTCTATAAAACCAGACTAGTGGTTCAACCAGTCAAACTTGAGAACCGTACTTTGCCAATTCAACCAGTTGAACCGATTGCATGTGGCGTTATTTGATAGTGTTAGAAGTAAGAAGGGTAATTAGAAGTAATAAGGGTAAATGGGTCTTTACAACTTTTAGGGTTTATTTTGATGTATATATATATTTAACTTTATTGATTAATACAAAGTACGCTTTCCTCACATGGTATCAAAGCCTAGGGATTAACCCTAGTCAACGGAGCAGCCACTTGCCACCGTGGACTCGCTAGAACAGTCGACCGTCGCCGCGGTGGCTTGTCACCATCGAGTGTCTCCTTCTTTCTCTCCTTCTTGCACGATTCTTTCTTGACCTTTTGTGCGGCTCCCTCACGCGGTTTGCGCAGCTCACGCACCTGCACGACTTGTGTGACCTGTGCGGCTCGCGCAGCTGGTGCGACACCATCTCGCGGCTCCATCGCATGACCCACACCGCTCGCTGGGTAGCTAATTTTGGTCGCACAGCTCCATCACATCTCACGAAGCTTGCTGGGCAGATTTTGGTTGTTGACTTGCTTGATTCGCATGAGGATAGACAACATATAATGGAGTGCAAAGCACAGGCACTGGTGCAGTGAGCGTGGATTTTGGTGCAAAGCACACACACTGGTGCCCCCACGCAGGTCGCTGATTTACGGACCTTCAGTTTACAAGACTGAGGCTGATTTTGGTTCATAGGTCGCTGATTTTGGTGCACACTTGCAAGAAAGGACTCTGAGGTGTTTTCTTTGTGACTGAAAGGAGAAATTCTTTTTTTTTTTCCTGTCCTTTACATTGATCTGCTGGAGTTTCTATGGCCTGTGTTGCTTCATCTTTGATGGTCGGGAAGTTTACTGACCATTTTCGGATTATAAATTTGTTAATTTGAGAGTTTGTGAATTGGTGGCAGTCTCTATTATTTTATGTGGGTTGTGGAGATCTTGTGTGCTAATATTGGGTTATTAAATTATTGAGGCTGAATTGTTTGACGGAAGCTAAGGTCAGAGTTTGCTTATTATTATTTGGAAAATAGGCGATCACTCGAAGAGTACAATTGAAGTAGATCATGAGAAGAATAATACTGTGATGACTGAGGTGATTTCCTCTTCGTCTAATCGAATTATTGATAGGAAGCTCGCAAGTAGTGCTAACTTCCACCAATGGAAGAAAATCGTGAAGCTTACTTTGACAGGCAGAAATCAACATAGACACTTAATAGAGTTTAAGCCCAGAGATGATGTAACTTGGGATGGTGTTGATGCACGTTTTCTTGGCCAAATGCTAAATTCTATGGAGAGTAATGTAGTTGACTTGGTAACTCATATTGATACAGTCAAAGAACTATGGGAGTATTTGAATGTGTTATATTCTGGCCAAGATAATTTGTCACGGATTTAGGAGCTATCACAGGAGTTTTATCAATTTGAAAGGAAGGGACGCCCTATTACTCAGTGCTTTGCAGACTTTAAGAGATTGTATGAGGAGTTGAATGATGTTCTCCCTATTTCAGCTGATGTTCAACAAATGCAACGTCAGAGGGAACAATTGGCTGTAATGGGATTCTTAGGATGTCTTGGTTCTGAGTATGAAACCGTTAGGTCTCAGATCCTTGGAGGAGAGAATATCGCGTCACTCACAGATACGTTTGCTCGAGTTCTTCGAGTATCTCGTGAGTCTTCTCAGGATACTACATCTATCGTGGGGAGTTCAGCTCTTGTGTACCAGACTCGAACTAGTAGTGGTAATAGGAGTGATGGATAAACCCGTGGCGTACATAGTGGGGGTGGTGTCCGAGGAGGAGGCCGAGGCATAGGAATAGGAAGAGGTCAAGGTCAACAGCATCCTTTTGGACAATTCCCCATATCTACTGATAATTCAGGGACTACACGAGTTTGTCATTACTGTGGCAAACCTGGTCATATTCAAATATTTTGTTACAAGCTACATGGGAGACCAGGGCAGCAGCACCAGTTCGCTAATACGTTGTCTAATATTGACTCTACTCCATAGTCATCTGAAGACAAGGTGGTGGTTATGTCTGGTGAGGAATATGATCGATACAAATAGTCTCAAATCTCACAGCCTGTTTCTTCCACTGCTACTTTGGCATAGACAGGTAATGCTATTGCATGCCTTTCAGCTACTTCTCGTCCTTGGATCATTGATTCAGGGGCTTCCGATCACATGTCAGGTCTTTCAAGTATATTTTCCTCTCTTTCTCCGTCTTCGTCCATAGTTACTCTAGCCAATGGATCACCTACACATGTTAAGGGAATTGGCACAGTTAATCCAACTCCTTCATTGCCATTGTCCTCAGTGCTTTATCTTCCACAATTTTCATGTAACCTCATGGCTGTTAGTAAGTTAACTAAAAAACTTTCAATGTTCAGTAACTTTCTATCCCGATTCTTGTATTTTCCAGGATCTGGCTACGAAGAAGACAATTGGTAGAGGACGTGAGGAAGGGGGGCTGTATGTACTTGAAGATGCTTCTTCAATTGCTTGCTCAAGGGTTGCGTCCCCACATGGTTTTAAAGAATTGATTTCAAGGGACAAATTGTGAAAATAGTAGCCACTATGACACAAGATGAAGAGATGAAGAGTTGAAGACGCTTTTAGAGTTGATTCCCCGTGTGGTGTGCCATGGTAGTATATCGAATAGCAGTCGCCAAATGTACTTCATATTCTACAAAGCACGCCAAGGTGATGGATAGGAAGATATCAAACAAATCGGAGATATTGGTCGAGATCGTCAAACTTACAAGCATGATAACCCAAACCAAGGGAGTTCAACATACGAGAGTTGCATATATGTTTTTAACCAAATTAAAATTAGGACTTCCATTGCTACTCCCTCTCAAGAAAATTGTCCAAAAAGCCCTAAACTTATTGTAATTTTGTCAATTTAATGAAAAACTTTTCAATTTTACCAATTGAATTTTAATCATTTTCATTTTTTACCAATTGAGTTCATCCAATCAATTTTGACAGGAATTTGCTAATGTGGACGGTTGGCACTGACATGGCACTTTTTAAATAATATTTTGAATTTTTTATGATTTTTTTCTTTTCTTTTCATTTTTTTTTACTTTTTTTTGCTTTTATTTTTGGGTTTTGAGTTAGTTTGGCAAGGGTGGCCAACTGACCTAGGTTGAGGGCACACGCGCCCTCGCTTTGGCAGGCGAGGGCATCGTGGTCCTCGCCGGCCTAACTCCAAACCCCCCAAAAAAAAGTAAAAAGAAAAGAAAAGAAAAGAAAAAATCATAACAAATTCAATATTATTAAAATATTATTTAAAAAGTGACGTTAGTGCCAATCGTCCACATCAGCAAATTTTAGTCAAAATTGCCCGAATAGACTCAATTGGCAAAATGTAAAAATGTTTATGACTCAATTGACAAAAATGTAATAGGTTTATGACTTTTTAAACAATTTTCCCCTCCCCTCTCTCATAGGCACTCTATGCTTGTGGAACTATTTTAAGTTTGAGATGAAACACATTATAAGATTAGAGTATATACGGCTGTCAATACCATGGGGTATTACAATGGGCATAGACCACAGAATTTGCCATAGTGACTCACCCTCGCCAGCCATGGCCTATGGCTAGGTATCTAGCAACCATTCATTGGCAAAAAGAAGAAGGAAAAAAAAAATGGAAAGAAAAGAAAAAAGTCAGAAAAATTAAAAAAAAAATTGTAAACATTATCCACATTGGCAATTTTTGCTCAAAATTTGACTAAATGGATTACATTGGCATATCCTCAAAAGGTCTAGAATTCAATTAGCCAAATTTAAAATTTTATGACTGAATTGATGCAACCGCAATAGGCTTAAGACTTTCTTGGTAATTTCCCCTAACATTGTGTGCCGAGCATCCAATACTCATTTGGCTTGAAAGGATGTAAAGTGTTTCCACATTTTGAATAGCTAAAACTCACTTTCACTTAGGTGATGCCAAGTGGACATTGACAAGATAATTTTACCACTAAGTAGATATGAAAAGACGTAATAAGCAGGTGGCAACATGTTTCTGTATGCATTTTTATCAATAGGTGACTGGAAGATCACATTAGAAAAGAAGATTGGTTTGGTTAAACTAATATGAGGGCATATTAGGTACTTATCTGTATTTGACCCGTCATCATTAATAAGGTTATTCGCTTGTGTATAGATCAGCTTTGTTGCCTTCTTAAGTGACTAATTTTCTTATCAGTCTCATGTATTAAGTCTTGCCAGTTTGCTGCCATCCACAGGCAATAAAGCTATTTTTCGGAACACTCACTGTTAAGACATGATGCTTAGTTGTTAAGACAGGATGCTAAGTTACCTTGTTATTCTCCAATCATTCAGGCAGGTAGTTTAATAATGATGTTGAGTTACAAATAATCATTTGTTCTATTATTACTGAGAATAGTGGCAGAAGTAGATTTTATGAGGCTCTACAATGGCTATTAATAGAAGGTTTAGCCAATGGTTTCTGGTGCAATAGACACAAGTCGTCTTCTTAGACATTTCCTATTAATATCAAAGCTTCTTCCTTAGCTGTACTTCTTTTCCTAGCCTTCTATTCTTGGTCCTCGAAAATTTTAACGCCAATTTCTCCAAAACGAGCATGTGTTTAACGGGTCATGGAATTTAAAGTTTACATGCGATTTGCACTGGCAGCGAACCTGTTAACAATCATTTATTTTGTTGATAATGTTATTGTCCCATCTAATAATTAATGTTAAATGTCACTATTTCTGCACTTGCATTCGGAAGAATAAATTGAAGACGTAAAAGATTTGGAAGGGCTATAAATAAAGGAGGATTTAATTTCAGAGTAAATTCAGCTTAAGTTCCAAAAGAGCTATCATCACGGCAAATAATAAACATAAGAAAAGAAGTATCACAAATGCACATGTTACATTCATGCATACTTTCTCCTGGAGACTGGCAATAATTCCTAGAGAAAGAATACTACAATTAAAGAATTATTGATTCCTGAATGTACATCATTGAATTAAAAGACTCCATGATGCTCTTTATTAAGGATACAAAGTCCATTCATGATATTGTAGACAGAATCTCATGATCTTAAACCTGCCATCTACTTGAGGGCTTCAAATATTTGAGATCGGAATATAGCATATGTTCTTTAGTTGAGTACACTGCCTGAACCATTCAATCCAAAGTGAGTCAATGACAATGACACATGGAGAAGCGAGTCAATTTCGGGTGAGAGATTTCAACATTCAAAAGCAGAGCTCGTTAGTCAAGTACACTACCTGAACCATTCAACCTAAAGCGTAGATAATCCAAACCAAACATTTGGTTCTCATACACATGCAAATAGTAAGCATATACAGATGAAGCAAAAGCTTGGCACTATCGAGCAAGTCTCAGCTTACAGCAATACCATGATGACAGTTACCACTAGATAGAAGCCATGATTCAGCATCTTTTGGTCAATTCTATCCAACTCAATAGATAATCGCTACCTTTCACTCCACTTTTTCTATCGACAAATACCGCCTAGCTGAAAAGGCACATGGCAGGTATAGATTAAGACTTCTCCAGAAAGGGTGAAGTCGAAGAGCTTCAGTCAGAAAGCCCACATGCATTGCTTCTTACACTGATGTCTGCAGCTTCAAGTATTAGAGGTCCACCCACAGCAGCGACATGAGCATAACCACCACAAACTCTTGAACAGATAGTCATTCTGAATCAGAGATTTCTTCTTCATACTCGTCCAGTATGTAGATCAGAGCCCACTTTCTTGCAACTAAAACACAAGCCACTTCTCTACTTGCCATTGCCCAAAAAAAAAAAAAAAAATCAACTTGATTTCAGTCCGGTGTTCCTTGAATGTATGGCCATAACCAACATGATGTTTAGATACCTTTGTTGGGTAAAAGTATAAGTACAACACATGCATTATGATAAGACACAGGCAGGAAGCAAACCTTGTGTGCCTAAAGAGACTATAGCATGCATGTAACTACGAATGCTCTACAGTCGGCAGGAAGCAAACCTTGTGTGCCTAAAGAGACTATAGCATGCATGTAACTACGAATGCTCTCCAGTATCTTGCTACACTAGATACCACGGTAGCATCTATGGTCATGAACTTGTAAATAGTGGTTCTCAGTCAGCAACTCAGACCGCTATGCAGCTACCATAAGAGAATGATAATTCTTTTGGTATTTGTTTAGCGACTATAAAATCATTTCGCGCTTTGTCCTCTCAATTGATTTAAAATTTAGGGGAAAACCCGATACCTCAAATTTTTCCATTTTTTTACTTCTTTTGACTAAAAAATATTCTTCTTTGGAGCATACTTTCGCACTTCTTCAATCTATAGGAACAAACATGAAGTGGTCCATTAAAGAGGCACAATGTCCCTATGCCAGTCACATTTGAACTTAATAGAAGGTTCTAAGTGAAAATGTAGCAAGGAGCATGAACAGGATTAATTCAATTCCATCACCCAGCCAACGAGATAAATTTGTTACTGACACTGGCAAGTTTATCAAACACTGATCCCTAAGGAAAGAGCATGGGCAACAATAAGTTTCCAGACATCCAAAACTGCAAATGGACAAGGCAAGAAGCTCAAAGAAAAAACCTTCAGAACTATACAACTGGCATAGCAATGAATTGATCCTTAGCTCGATGGCATGACAGTGTAAAAATGTTCTTACCACCAACTGACAAGAGAGGAACTACAATATAGGGAATGCTGCGAAGCTTCTCATTCTCCATCTCCAGGCGTAAGATATGGTCCTAGATGTGCAGTTTCACTGGATTAGTGTTTCAAAAGTGAGAACAATACAACCAAGCAAAAATATCCTAACAAAATAGAAGTTAAAAGGGCACTGCTAACCCATTAGGGCCATCAAAGGCACATTTCTTAACCTACATACAAGGCTCCAGCTGTCAAGGTATGTTGGAACTTTTTGCAGTTATGGCAAGGCAGAAAATAAAACACCCTTTGAAATTGCAAGGACGTAATGACATTTGTATGCATTATGCACATAGGAGGAAAAACTAAGCTGCTGCTAATCGTGCTGATGAGAAGAGCAGATAAATAATAAATAGGAACAATAAAAAAACAAACATTTTAAAACCAGACAAGTGGTTCAATCAGTCAAACTGGTAGAACCGTGCTCTTCCAGTTCGACCGACTGAACCGATTGCATGTGATGTCATCTGATAGAATGCTCTGCGTATATTAGATTACACACTTTCAGGACAAAAGAAGCCCAGTGAGTCGGCACACACCATAGCATCTTAATAGATTACACACGCTTGATGTCATCTTATAGCATCCTGTTCAATTTTAGATTAGGCCAATATGGTCAATAAATAAATTATCCACCACGAATTGTAGCAAGAAAACACCGGAGCAAATGATTGGCATGCTTGTTAGTTACAAGAGGATGGAGTGCCAAACCCCAACCCAATTCCAGCACTACTCCTTTTAGTTTTTTTACGGCCCAGATCTGGTCCAGACTAGTTGACAGGTTTGCTGGGTATCAGTTGATAGGTACACCTGGTTATCGATTGAAGAGGATCAATACCACCGGTTCTTGATCAATACTATTTCTGTTGGGAAACCAGACCGGACAGGTCTAGTTCCCCGTCCAACCAGAGCCACTTCTTAAAACTCCGACATGAACAGGAGTCAACAGAAAAGCACAATATGCTACTTTTTTCCTTTTGCCATCAATGTCTTAAATAGTGAATTGTCATGATCAGAATAGAACTCTAGATATCACAAGTAAGAAAACAATATGCAAGCTCCGGATCCAAGCTCCGGATCCAAGAGTTACCTTCAATTGGTACAAATCCCGGTTATTTGCATATGTGGTTCTGCAATATGCACAAATGGAAGGTCACTAGCCTGCAGGATCATCATCCCGGCATCTACCAAGTTTTCATGAGTATCATTCATCTTATTTAGCAACATGATAATTTGATGTTCCTGCTTCCAACAGAATATATTAGCCACATTTGCAAATTTTGGCTACAAAATATGATATACAAAGCTTTTACCTCAAATGGAGCCTAATCCACACAACAATGACCAAGAGAGATGCACAACAAGATCCTTCCAAAGATCTTCCCTTCTTCACATTGCTTGAAACATTCTTAAGTCCACTCACTACCGCTATACAATTTGTTACATCTAAAAAAGACTCCTCAGGTATTTGGAAGGAAATATAATCTGAAGCAAATTCAAAATCATCCTGCAATAACATACAGAGTAATGATTAGCATGAAAAAGGAGTTGGACTCTGCACATGTGGATCTCTGGATAATTTTTGTAGTTTCAAATTAAAGGTATATACCTTATACAAGGACCATGAATTGCGAACATATCTGGTGGATGCCGAAACTGATGTAAGAGGGACTTGTAGCAATAAATTCTCACAAAGTATCTATTTCAAAATAGAAGCGAAAGGCATCTGGGTAGCTTCCTTGAAAATGTGATTATCAAATTAGTTTCTAATCAGGAAACATGGAATACAGTATTTCCACACACAAGGATCATAACCTAAACACAGAGCCCAATCCCATAAGATCACCCAACTAAAGCTTCCATATACACTGTCAAGTAATCAAACCTGAGATCAAATATGAAAAACTAGATTATTAGATAGAGGGTAAGTGAAAAGCCATTGTTGAGGACAACCTCCAGAAGACAACCCCTAACCCCCAAAGGTTTCCTTTTCTTTCTCTCCTTCTCTCATTATAGTCTAAAGGTTCCGGCCACTCAGACAAGGAAATGAAAAATATAGGACAACTTTATGCTAATAAGCATTTGGATAGAAATATCCACAGACAAACCCATTAACAGAAGTCCTGAATTAGCCAAACGAAAAATGAATATTTGAGCTCAAATAATTGATGAGTCAAGTAAAACCAAAAGCACAAACTTTTAATTAAAGGATTGCAATGTTTACATAAACAAATTTCGAGCCCAGGTAATATACTCAAACTCTTGTTGATCCACAATTTCACATTTGGTGCATATATCAGCAACGAGGACCAGACTCAAAAGGGAGAAAAGCAATCACTTCAAACAACAAATAACGGCAATGATTTATCCCGTAGTTCATATTTTTCCCACTGAGGTAGCATGTGTGAGAACAATTATAAATGGAAAAAGTAGATATAGGATTAATGTGAAGAATTTACAATGAAAGAGCAATAAACAATACATTCAAGCAAGAACTCCTATTCACGAACAAGATTCCATTACATTTTAGCTTTTAATTCTTTTGCTAATACCTGCGTTCCATCTATTGAAATTCTATCACAAGTGTCCTTCGCAAATATTATGTGTCCCCCAAATCCTCCAAACTGCAGTAATTCTCCAACTCCCTGCATTGTTTGTCTGAGATAAAAATGAGGGCAAGACATCTCACTGATCTGACAAGATATATCAAGGCAGAAAAGCGCAAGGAAATGCATTTGATATTTCGAAATATGAGACCTTCCAATCCAATGAGAAATGATGATCAACCGGTCAATTTCGACCCTTGTTACCATGTGGTTACTTAAAGTAGTGGTGGACCAACAATAACCACAGTTGCAGCCCAGCAAACCACCCTAACTTAAGTCAACCTCATCTAGTGGAAGTGCACTCAAGTATTTCCTGTTCCAGTTATGGAACAGAATTGGGAGAACCTGTAGGTATTATTGCGAGAATGATCCTAGCTTTCATGCTTTGGTGGGTGTCCGTTAATTAAAAAATGAATATAGGTGAAGATGATAGCAAGATGACCTGAAATGAAGAACTAGCCCCCAAACCAGGAGTCATTTACAATTTCATATTCACAACTTTGCCAACTAATTTGGTCACATTGCCTCAAAGCATGAGTCAGCCGCTAAAGCACATGAAAATAATACTAGGCCTGACAGCATATCATTCTGATATTTAAAGCATGACCAAAAGTAGAGAAAATCACTCACGGATCAATGGTAGTTTCTTCATCAGCCTCAGAAAGATCCAGGAGATGCATAGCGGCATCTTGATCATATAGAAACTTCAAGAACACTACAAAAAGTTCACCATCAAACTCAAAAGAGTATATAGGAATTCACCATGAGGAAGGACCCTGCTTGACAAAAGTTAGACAAACCTATTGTATGTTAAAAGTTGATCACTTGGCTCTGACATCGATTGTTTTATACATTTCGAAAGCCAGCTGAAGAAATTTGCAAACTGAAAGAGAGACGAAAGCAAAAGCTTCAGCAACATGCACATTATTAACCAATGCAATATGCTTTCGACCCCTAAGGCAAATACTACAAGCATGCCACAGGCTCAAGAACTCCATAGGATCCTACCAATATTTTGACCTTGCTCTAGTGGTCACACTATGATTTTTTCATTTTGAAACAAGTAAAATTGCATTTCTTCAGGGTAGCATGCGAGAATTGAGAAGGTACAAACCCCAAGTTGTGTGAGGCATGGGAAGCAAAGATACAGAAAAGTTGTCAATTTCTCTTTTTTGCTGCTTCAAAAACATGACAATATCAACAAAACAACAATGTGCTATTGTCAGTATTCCGTAACAACCTTAACAGTTACTAAATGGACCTTTGTTGAACAGGTTCAAGTCACGTGTAAAGCCCATCGTCTAATGATGACTCCTTTACAATATTGATAACAAGCTCATTTTTCAAATAATTAAAGGCTATTTAACGTACATCAATATGTCATTCTAAGCAACCCATATCATATCTTATCCACAAATAGTTCAACTTCATGTTTAAAATTTAGTAATTTAGTGTCACAAAAGACATGATACCATACATGATGAGAGACAGGCAAGATATTACAATAGTTTTTTTTTTTTTTTTTTTTGGTGACCGAGGATCCACTTTCCCTTGTCAGCTTACGCCGATTCGGTATTTGCGACTATACCTCCGGGGAGACTAGCACAGCAACCCACTGCTATGGACCCCCACTCCAATCACGGAGCCGATCAGGGAGTTCGAACTCAGAACCTCCAGAGAGGAAAGGCAAGCCCTCAACCATCTCAGCCATGCGTGGATGGGTAAGATATTACAATAGTTGCAAATAGAAGATATCAAGAAAGGTAGAGAAATCACAAGAAAGATTGTAACAGGCGTACTGGCTTCACAACAGATGAGAGCACCCTCACTCAACCTGTACAAGCAACATTCCAGCCTTTTCCACTGCATTATCCGCCAGTGTCTCATCCGAACCAATACCTAGATAACAAGAACGCCATCTTGAAAGACCCCTGAGCTCACCCATTCTAAAGCCAATGATTTCTACAGCAGGCTGCTAAGTAAATAACAATACTTCAATTAATTAACCCTGTACATCAAATATCATCTCTTAAGAAAACTGACACACTGATGAGGGATAAAAATAGCATTGACCACATACATTACTTGCTGGAACCATTGAAGTTAAAAGTTCACAAAAGAAAATGTTTTACATAGTAAATGGTCATTACGAGCCATGTTCATCTTCTGCAAACCATGTTTGAACTAAACAACATACTCTAGAGTCTCCACCAAATAAAAGATATACTGGAAAATTCAATAAAGAAATGGAGCCTAGTCTGCTATCCAATTCATGCAAGCAGATTAGAAGTTTGGAATGTTCATGTGAAATTATCAAGTCCTGCCCCAAAGTTGCTTTAAGAGAGAGAGAGAGAGAGAGAGAGAGAGAGAGAGAGAGAGAGGCGCCATTTATGTGATGGTTGTGGGCTATAAACACAATATTGACAGGAAATGCTACTGTTTTCAAGGAGACAAAAGCCCTAGCCCTTTTGATGTTAGCTTGGGGAAGGGTAACTTCTTTACAACAATCAATATCAAACCGCATTTCTATTCAACACCTTGGGGAAAGATAACTTCTTTACAACATTTAAATATCAAACCACATCTCTAGAGTCCTATTACCTATTTAACTCCCCAACTATCAAATGTTTACACTTCAATGTAAGGTGAAGTCCCGGCTTACAAGAGGGGCGGAGTTCTATAACATTTAAATAGTAAACCACATCTTTATTTCTTAGCTTCACCTTTTTATCGCTTGGCAATTTTTCCACAAAATTCTACACCATCGTGAATGCACATTTTGATTAGACAAAAGGAGAAAGGAGCCCAAAAGCATTGATCGGCAGTACTATGGAGTTAAAGAGAGTTCATAAGCCTTGGTAAGAAAGAAATAGGCAGGCTTTTAAAAATGAGGAAAGTTCTGTAGGTGCTGTAAAAGATATTTGGCTTTCTACCTTATTTTTTTTTCACATTGTGGTGGCAGTGCTTTGGACACCAAGTCTTTTTTTTTTTTTTTTAATTTTTAAGGTAAATATGAGCTTTTAGGTGGAAATTTGTAAATAGGAGGCATCCCCTTGGTGCTCTTGGTGCTCTTTAATAGACTTATCCAAAAAAAGGAAACAGGAGTCTATAACCTTAAAGAATGTAACTGGAAACGTCATTTCTCACTATACTAGTAATCACGAAGAATATGTAGCATGTACATGAGAGTCACTGTACCCACGAGAAGCACAGAATCTGATCTAATTAACAACAGCCCTATAACGTGCGTGTACATGTGTGCACACCTGTGCAAGCACATGATCGCATGCACGTGCACACCCAAGCACATGTTCACAACACACAAAAATGCCCACATAAATGGAGAGAGATCTGGCAAGGGAATAAACTGGCAATATATTTTCTATAGATAATAAAGGATTTTGTTGAAAGAAAAAGTTCCAGTACATCAGTATATATGAGAACAAAACAAAAGAAAAACAAACAAAAGTGAAGCATTAGAAGAGTATACAGAAACAGCACATGATGCTCAAAGCTGGTCAAAAGGTACAACGCAGAAGCAACCGAAGATTCCAGACCCTACATTTTGTTGCTTTCTTTCCTAAGGCACCCCATGAGACAAAGGTGCAGTGCTTCAGAACTTCTTAGAAATTGATCCTCCTAATTAGGTATTCCAACAATCAAAAAAGTGGATGGCATGTTTTGCAAGAACCAAACCACCTTAGACAAGCTGAAGATTTGATGTAAAAGCTTGCAAGTGAAGTCAGAAAGAAGAAAGAGATGATCGACATTTTCCCACAAATGCTTTCACACACAACACCATTCTCTGAAAAATCAAATTCTGTTTACTGAGATTCTCAATCATAAGAACCTTATTCCAATTTGGTGCACATTTACTACAAAACATACACTCCCAAGTAATGGAGTTTGATTCTCACATATTAGAGTCGTATGTGTAAGCATTTGGGTGAAATGTCAAGGAACAAGGAAGCTTTGGTAGCATATTGTTATCATTTAAACAACGAAATGATCATTTGGGACATTGAGTTCGTGAGCCAAGCCCAAGATTAGGACTTTGAAGCTTTTGCCTGCCTTCTTTTATGTGTTGCATAATTCAAAGATTTCTGTTGCTTAACGGAAGAGATGGAATCTTTTCTGTAAAGTTACTACAAGCTGCTCGATAGGGAGATTCGTGGCAAAACAGATTTTCCTCAGAAATTTATTTGGAAAGTGAGAATTCCAATTAGAGTTTCTCTTTTTGCTTGGGAAGCAACCTGAGAACAAATCCTTACTTTAGAAATGAGGCAAAATACTGGTTAACAGGTGTTTCCTCAGCAAAAAGAGGCAGAGTCTGCACAGCATCTCCTCCTTCATTGTTCTTCGACAAGAATTTGGACAGTTTCCTATGCTTGCGCTATGTTATCTTGGGTTATCAGAGTTTTATTGGGCAAGAACTTTGGGCATGGCAGAGCATTCCTTTACAGCACAACAAGTGGGATTAACTCAATTCCCCTGTTTCTTTCGGTACAAAAATTGACTTGCAATTGTGAGGAGATATATGCTAAGATCTAAGGCAATAAACTCTTTCCTTTTAAATTGAGAACATATCTCTGTACTTACTAATTATAATGTGAACGTATAAACATTATATATCCATATCTCCATGTACAGTACACTCAAAGCTCAAACTTAGATCAAGTTCAAGTTCAAAGCAATGATTAATGACCTAAAATTTCCATTATACGCATACAGGAGATATTGCCAACTTGTTGAATCAGACTCAAATCAAATTTTAATTCAGATCATTGCATATGATATGTTCGTATGAAGAATCAACATCAGGATGTTCTGAAAATTATGGCGTGTCTCAATATGTGCATAGCATAACTTCCTGTAACAAATTCCTATCTCTATCTGATCACCTCCAAGGCTGTTCATTGAGATGTGTGAAATTTAATTATTTGGGAAAAAGGCCAAATGCAAAGACAATAATGCGCACCTGTAGATGATTGAGGACAACCAGCAGAAGTTCTTTTCCAGCATCACAAACAACTTTTGATACACGCTTCATACCTTATCACTGAACCAACTAGCAAACTATGATTATAAAAACCAACCAAAAAAGCCAAAGTCCTATAGCAGTACTAGAGCTTAAAAAAATTAGCCATACCACTTCACCCAGAGAATTAACACGAAACAGATGGACTGAAAAATTCCTCCTGAGGGAAAGAGTCAAGACCTAGATAAGCAAACGAAAACAGTTCAATGAAGAAAAATGAAACGCCATCTACCGCTCTGTATTAATAGTACTACTTGCCATGGTCACTAACAAGCTTTGCAGCAAATCAAACTTCCTCATGAAATATGTTTATGGCGTCAGCCCACTGCTTATGCATTAGCGATAATGATGGCTGGATGAATGAAGTAAATCTTCAATGTTCAAAGCCTGTTGAGCAACTTGAAGTCCATTTTTTCTGCAGACGGAAAGAGATTGATAATCTAAGGAGGCATTCGGCTGATAAAGATTCTCAAAAGACCGTTCTGATTTCAATTTGAGAATTAAAACAGACCAGAAAATGAGTTTGGTAACACTCCGAAAGCAGTCGACGAATAAAAGGAAAACTATTCTCAGAATCAAAATTACAAACTGAAGATGACTTTTTAGTATTCTCATTCCAAAAGCAAACATGGAGATTTGGAAAAAAAAAAAAATAAGCCTATTTTTTGAAAGTGATGTAACCCAAGCATATTCTAACAATTTTTATCCCTAATGATATTATTTTCACTGAACAAATATTTTGTTAGCAAAACATTGAAAAAAGTTTCTATGAAAATGGAAACTAAAGGCATTTTCTAAAATTAAGCAGGCCTTAAGCAGTCGAGAACAAAAATGACGTGTGAATCATGCGACAGTGTTTACAATTTTGCAACGAATTTGCCTCACAACATTCAACATCCGAACTACACAGATTTTTGGAGACTTTTTACTGAAAGATAGGATGATACTTACAGGTTGAGTAGAAATCTGAAGCATAAACAAGATAATTCAGACTTCCAAGTATGAGGCATCATGTTGTTCAGCTAATGGCGACTCTCGAAAGTCAACTCAAGCATTAAAAATTATCGGCAAGAAAGTTCTTTCACAATGTAAAGTTTAAAGTCATTTCTAAGAAAACTGCCTCAAAATTGCTCCACCTTAACCATCCATTTCTTTTTAAGGATGATGGTAATATCCCTTATGACCAAACTAAGTTAGATATCAATGAAAAAAATATTAGTGCACATAAACAACCATAATATAATCGTAACATCAAGTACAATCACTACCACATAAACTAGAACATAATCTAGATTTGCACTCGGATCACCTTCATTCACAGTAGGTTTTTTTCTGTAAAATGCCAACTCCTCAGTTCAACATCATGTTCTCAATGAAGACATTCAAGCGCTTCACACACTGAATAGAAAAAAGAGAGAGCTTTCTCAATTTGAAGCAATTGCCAGGAGAGACTGTCCCCAGCATTAGAGGTCCACCCACAATAGATGTTTGTTCTGAATCTGAGATTTCATCTTCATCTCGTCCAAGTATGTAGACCAGGGCCAGCTTTCTTGCAGCCAAAACACAAGCCACACCTCTACTAGCTGTAGCCAAGAATAAATAATTCAACTTGATTTCACTCCGATGGTCCTATAATATGGCCATAACTAATGTGATGTTTTGATACCTTTGCTGGGTAAAATTAATAAGTACAATACTTGCATCGCACTAAAACATAGGCAGGAGCAAAACTTATGTACCTGAAGAGGCTATCGTATGCATGTGAACCATGAATGCTCTACAGTATCTTTCTATACTAAAGACCCTAATAGTATCTATCATCATGAACATGTACCTACTAGTTCCTAGTCAGTAACTCAGATTGCAATGAACCTACCATAAGAAGATAAATTATTCTTTCTTTATTTGTTTGGCCACTAAAGATTAATCTTTTTCGCACTTTGACCTCCCAATTGATCTAAAATTTACAGGAAGACCTAATACTTTAGTATTTTACTTCTTCAAAGGAAAAAAAAAACATTATTTGGAGCATAAATTTGCAGGTTTTCAACCGTCAGAACAAACACGAAATTATCCATTAGAGAGGCACAATGTACCTACACCAGTCATATTTAAACTTAAGAGTAGGTTGTAAAAGTGGGAATTTAGTAAGGAGCATGGACAGGATAATTCAGCTCCACCACCTAGTCAATGAAATAAATTTGTTATTGATACTAGCAAGTTTCAAACAATGATACAGAAAGGAAAGACTATGAGCAACAATAAGTTTCCAAAAATCCAAACTGCAAATGGACATGGTAAGAAGCTCAAGGAAAATGGTTTTCAGAGTATACAATTGATGGCATCACAATAATTTGATCCTCAGCTCAATTGTACGGCGGTGTAAAATTTTTTTACCACAAACAACGAGGAATATGGGGAATGCAGCAAATCTTCTCATTCTCCATCTCTAGGTGTAAGAGTCCAAGATGTGTAATTTCACCGGGTTAGTGTTCTAGAAGTGAGAATGAGACAACCAAGCAAAAGTGTTCTCACAAAATAGAAGCAAAAGTGGCACTATTAGCCCATTAGGGTCATAAAATGCACATTCCTTGACATACATTCAAGTACAAGGCTCCAACTGTCAACAAAACTTTTGCAGTTATGTTAAGGCAGAAAGTATAACATCCTTTAAAATTGCAAGCAAGAAATAGGATGTATATGCATTTATGTGGAGAAACTAAGCTGCCACTCCTCGTGTTGATGAGGAGAGCAGATACATAATAGGAAGAACAAAAGAATAAACGTTTTTAAAACCGGACTAGTGGTTCAACCAGTCAAACTGGTAGAACCATGTTCTAACAGTTCGACCAGTTGAGCCAATTGCATGTAAAGTTGTCAAGTAGAATACACCTGTCCAGAACAAAAGAAGCCCCGATCACTCGGCAAAGTTGCTTGAGCACAAAAGACAGGATTCCCGTTCTCGATAGAATTGTTCAAATTTTTAATAGACTAAGCCAATACGGTCAATAAATAAGCAATCCACCACAAAATGAAGCAAGAAGACACCGGAGCAGATGGTTGGCATGCCTTTTAGTTACAAGAGGTTAGAGTTCCAAAACCCCAACCCAACTTCAATACTCTTCCTTAAAGTTTTTGAAAGACCTAGAACTGGTCTAGACTAGTTGACAGGCTTGCTGGGTTACCAATTGATAGGTACACATGGTTACTGGTTCAACAGGGTCAATACCACCAGTTGTTGACCACTACTGTTTCTACTATGAAACCAGACTCGAAAGAAAAGCACAATGCCCAAGTTTTTTTCTTTTTTCCATCAATGTCTTAAATAGGGAATTGACAAGTATAGGAACAAATAGAACTCAAGAGCATCCTATACTTCTCACAAGTAAGGAATCATTATGCAAGCTCTGGATCCACAAGTTACCTTCAATTGGTCCAATTCTCAGTTAATTGCACAAGAGGTTCCTGAAATATGCATAAATGGAAGGTCACTAGTCTGCAAGATCATCATCAAGGCATCTCCCAAGTTTTCACAAGCGTCATCCATCTTATTTAGCAACACAACAATTTGAAGTTGTTGTTTCCAACATAATATATTAGCCACATCTGCAAATAAGGGATTTAACGTATGAAATACCTAGCTTTCACCTTTTATAGAGCCAAATCCACACAATAGTAACCAGAAGGGATGTACAACAAGATCGATTCCAAAGGCCTTCCCTACTTCACATTGCTTGAATCATTTATAAATCACCTCACCACTACTATACCGTTTGTAACATCTAAAAAAGACTATTTGGAAGGAGATATAATCTGTAAAACCAATTTCACAAGTTCGATTAGATGAAGCAAAGTAACAGGCATCCTGCAAAGTCATATAGAGAAATGATTAGCAAGAAAAAGCAGTTGTACTCTGCACATGTAGATCTCCGGAGAAAATCGTAGTTTTAGACTAAAGGTATATACCTCATAGAAGGACATCAAAATGGGAATGTATCTGGTGGATGCTAAAACAGATGTAGGAGGGAACTGTGGCAATATTATTTCCTACTAATTTGGAAAAATGAGATACTGTTTTTCCAAACACAATTATCATAAGCTAGACAGAAAGCCCAACCCGACAAAATCACCTAAGTTCCAATTACACGGTCAAGTAATCAACTTGGGATCAAATACAAAACATAGATTATTAGGAAGAGGGTAAGTGAAAAACCATTGTTGACTACAAAATCCAAAAGACAACACCCCACCCCCAAAGATTTCCTTTTCTTTTTCTCCTTCTCAACAGTCTCAAAGTTCAAGCTACTTAGCCAAGGAAATGAAAATTATTTGTACAATTTCATGGTAATAGGAAAATGGATAGAAAGATCTTCGAACAAACTCAAATAACTGATGAGTTGGGTAACACAAAAGCACAAGCTCTTAAGTGAAAGATTGCGATGTTCACATAAACCAATTTTGAACCCAGGTAATCATATTCAATCTCCTGTTATGCATACAAAGACATCAAGAATTTTACATTTGGTACACATATCAGCTTGAGGACCAGACTTGAAAGGGGGAAAAAAAGCAATTATTTCAAACAACAGATAACAACGATGTTTTGTCCCATAATTCATATTTCTCCCATAGAGGTGGCATCTGTAAGAACACCTATACATTGAAAACTAGATATAGCATTAATAAGAATAATCTACAATGAAAGAACAATTAACGACACATTCAGGTAACAACTTCTATGCACCAACAAGATTATATTGCATTTGGCATTTCTAATTCTTTTGCCAATACCTATGTTCCATCTGTTGAAATTCCTCAAAAGTGTCCTTTGCAGATATTCACTATCCCCAAATCCTCCAAGTTGCAGTAATTCTCTGGCATAATAATGCATGTAAGACATCTTGCTGACCTGACCTGGCAGAATACATCAAAGGCAAAAAAGAGCAAGAAATTACAATTGATCTTTCATAAAGTGAGAACCTTCCAATCCAATGAGAAACAACAATCAACCCGTCAATTTAACACTTGTTACCATGTGGATAATTAAAATAGCGCTGGACCAACAAAAGCCACAGTTGACGACCAGCAAATCACCCAAACTTGATTCAACCTTACCCAGTTGAAGTGCTCTAAGTATTTATGGAGACTGTAGCAAGATGACATGAAATGAAGAACTAACCCAAAAACCAGGAGTCATTTACAGTTGCATATCATCAGTTTAGCAAGCAATTTGGTCATGTTGGATTAAAGAATGATTCAACTGCTAGAGCACATGAAAACAATACTAGGCTTGACAGCATATTATTCCGACCTTTAACGCATGACCTTCCATTACACCATGTTATTAGAATTCTCTAGCACACAAATGGATAGCACAACCCAGTGAAGGCCTACCAAAATAGCAGCTGGAGTACATGAAGGCAAAACTAAGCTGACCATACTCCGCAGTATCCAAGGAATATTAAGCTAACCAACTTTCTCACTTCAAAGCAATTACAAGAAGAGATTGTCCACAGCCTCTGCCAATTGAAGCGATGAAGCACCAACTTTGAGTCCTCTGTGACCATCACCAGCCAACACTTCTCCGGATTTCCCTCCGTCATCTTCACTTGCCAGTCAGAAATCGAGCAAACTTCACAAAACCAAGTCGGAACAATTGAGTCAACCAGCCATTAGGTCACAAAAGAATGCTAGGAGCTGAACCTAAGAAGCTGGAGGTTTTTCAAACTAGAGCTGAAATGGACGCATGACCCACAGTGGTCCTTTGCTGGTCTCCATAGCTAAAGCTCCATGAGTAGCCGAAAACGCAGCACCAGTGCTAGAACAAATCGCAAGGATGCCAGCTGAAAGAGGGCCTGTGAAGGATAGAGCTTATAAAAACCAGAAGAATCATGGGATGACCACATGCAAACAACCTTTTACCATTCCAAGGATGCATTGTCAGTGTTTGGAGAAGCTCAAGAAACATTGAGTTCCTGATCCTTCTATGATTTCATTCATTTTAGAAGTGCCTTGTGAAAGCTCTCTTGGATATTTCAGCGTTTACATCAAGCAATGGAATAATAACTGAATCCTACCAGTGAGTAAGATGAAATCAACCCAGCAACTAACATCAACAAACTACTAATAATGCTCCAAAGTTTATGGGAACCCACTTAGTCAAACTCGATATTCTTTTTGAACTCTTTGGTACCAACTAATGGGGCTTCTAACATCATCAACCATAGAAGCTTTGATCAAATTAGTATAGTGTATTTAACTCAAGATGGTTGCTTGGTGGGACTTAGTATGATTCTTTTTCCTTATCATTATGTGCTATTCATGCATTAGAATTAATGCAAGACAGTTTTCAAATGGAATATAGGATACTGAAAATTTTCCTCAAGAAACTTATGGAAATGATTCCTGTGTTTTTCTTTTCAGCAAGTAAATGAACTAACAAAAGCTTATGCACAATATAAGTAATTATTTCACAGTACACCTGATTATGTCAAAAGACATTCTAGTTAATGTCTTGCCTGGCTCAATAGTTTAGGTATACGACAGATGGCTTTACCAACTCTACAAACATCAAGATGCATTCTTTGGAAGCCTTGGAGTAGGTATACCCTGGACTCAAACCAAATGAACATGGATCCATAGTCAGAAAAATTCGAATTGCAATTTTCTCAATCGATCCAAATAATTCATGATGCTTTTGCTTCTGCCCTGTTTGCTAGTTCATCACAGCCACACCACTAGGAGAAGAGCTTGTGCTTGCATTTGGCATTTCTAGATTGAGACGATTATCTAAATCTACAAATGTAGACAGTTCTGTGAGACAAAATGCATGAAACTCAATGATTGGACAAATTTTATCACAAGTCAATAGCATATGCAGAGTAAGGGATGCCCTATCAACATATTCCTTTTGCATGGAAATTCACTCTTAAGTGTACCTTAGAAATATGCAGTCATGAACTGCATGATGAGCGTAGAGCAAACTAAAACCTCACATTAGAAGGATCACCATATAGGGTCCTTCATCGAGCATTTTCTTCAACCTATACAATGACCTTTGGCATGCTATCAAAAACCTGTACACGTCAGTTTTTCAGTACTTCCAGCATTCCAAAATCAATCAAATGTCAAGAATCTCTATTTTTTTGCATAGGATGAAGGATCTTACTTGAAAACTAATGTCAAATGATGCGCTTTGAAAGCCTTTTCATCTATTTCCGCTACTGGCATAACAAGCAGAACCATTTTGTCAAAGCACATATTAACTTCCATGAACATCTCCCTTGGATTCCTTGAGTTCAAGTAAGAAAACAATGGCGACACTATCAACCAGGAAATAATAATGACAAGATCATAAATCTTGAAAGATATTGCAAGCAGGAAATACAAATGAAAATTGGGCAGTAGATTTCAAAAAAGCATAGGTTGATTACCTGCTTTATATACCTTCAATAGAAAATGTGGATCCTTCCGGTCTATTCCTCATCCGAGTCATCCGTATAGCATGGACATGGTACGTAATATGTGCCATTTGTAATCTGATAATATCGATAAATCTGCGTTCCAGATAATTCCGAAATTGTTTTGAGCGACTTGCATCCAATGATATTCAGTTTTTCCAAAAACTCCAACCTATCGAGGCCCTGAATTTCAACCAAGTTTTTGCAGCCTCTAGCTTCTAATCTCTTCAGACTCCCAGACTTTGGAAGGAGTAGCCTTTCAATTGAAGTGCACCAAGAGATTTCTAGTATTTCCAAGGACTCCAACCTATCGAGGCCATGAATTTCAGCTAATTTCTTGCACCAACCAACATTTACTGTCTTCATACTTCCGGATTTTGGAAGGTCTAGCCTTCCAATTGAAGTGCACCTAGAGATATCTAGACTTTCCAAATACTCCAAACTATCGAGCCCTTGAATTTCGGCTAAGTTTTTGCAATGCTGAGCCTCTAATTTCTTCAGCATCTCGAATTTTGGAAGGTCTAGCTTTCCAATCGAAGTGCACCTAGAGATATCTAGACTTTCCAAATACTCCAAACTATCGAGCCCTTGAATTTCGGCTAAGTTTTTGCAATCCTGAGCCACTAATTTCTTCAGCATCCCGAATTTTGGAAGGTCTAGCCTTCCAATTGAAGTGCACCCGCAGATTTCTAAACTTTCCAAATACTCCGACCTATCAAGGCCTTCAATTTCCGCCAAGTTTTCACAACCTATAGCTTCTAATTCCTTCAGCCTCCCGGACTTTGGAAGATCTAGCCTTCCAATTGAAACGCAATCATTGATATCTAGCCTTTCCAAAAACTCCGATCTATCAAGGCCTTGAATTTCGGCTAATGTGTTGTACTCGTCGGCTAATTCGTCATACCCGTCAACATGCAATTTCTTCAGACACCCGAATTTTGGAAGATCCAACCGTTTGATTGAATTCCGGGATTCGATAGTCAAGCTTTCCAAATACATCAATTTGTCAAGACCTCGAACTTCAAATAGCTTCGGACAATAGCAGACATCTAATGTCCTTAGATGGACAAACTGTGAAACGTCCAGCATTTTGATAGATTCACAGACAGAGACGATCAAGACTTCCAACTTGAAGGGCGTGTTTAGGGATTGTGGTGATTCCGATTCTTCAATGTCCGTCGGTTGGGAGCATTTTGAACTCTTTAATTGCGTTGATGGAAGCTCCTGGATGCACTGGAGATTATCGCAACTGTGAACTACTAGTTCCTTGAGATGGGCTAGGTGGGAAAGCGAAGGCAATTTGCGACTTTGACAAGTGACACCCAAATATGTTAAGCCGGAAGGAAGCTCCGGCAGCGATTGGAGCCCGTCGCAGTATCTAAAATCAAGGCGTCGTAGGGAAGAAAGATTAGCCATGATTTCTACTAGTATCCCTTTCAGATTCATGCACCAGTCAGCACGTAACTCTCGGAGCTTTCTCAGACTCCCAATACCATTGGGTAATTCTTCTATACCACTGTGAGAAATATCTAGAATCTCTAGATTCTCCAAAGACCCTATGCTATTTGGTAATGCAGAAAGGGATGGAGTAAAGGATAGATCGAGTTGTCGCAGTGATTTTAATTTACCTATTTCTGCTGGAAGCTCCCTGGGGCAAAAACGAGGAACGGGGCGTTCGGCGCCTGCGTCGGCGCCTACCGCGAGATGAAGCGCGTAGGACGAGCACAGCTCCAAGCGAAGGAGGCCCTCCGTGTCTTCAATGGAAGCGTCGATTCGCTTCAGTGCAATGCACCAACTGAGAATGAGAACCTCTAACTTCTCAAAAGCTGAGAGGAAGTCAGTATTTTCCAAGGATAGACAATACGAAAGGTCTAGATATTTTAGCTTCTTTGCCATCTACGGAAGAAAAAAAAACAATAATGAATGTCGATGGGTGAGTGCAGAGTCATTATGATTCAAAAGAAAGCATAAAAGGGGAGGAAAAAAAAGACTTTAATTCTTACCTTGAAAAAACTCCACCCTCCCCATTTCTCATTTATCTTGCTTTCTCGCAATTCGAGTACAGCTAATTCCTTTACGCAAAAATTGTTTACTTCAAAATTAGCGGGACAATATGGCCATCGAAGCCATCTTAACTCCTCCATTGAATCCTTAAAATCTCCCCTTAAATGTGCCCCATCTAGGTGAAGGAATCTTAGACTCATCAAATTCTTGAATTGTTTTTCTGCATAAATTCTGCCAGTGCCTTCACGAAGATTAATCCCCTCAATCTTGCCCGTTCCCTATAAGCAAGAATCAAGAGTCAATAGTACTATATCCAACTAAAGTAATCAAATATCATTTGTTCATATTGTGATTGATGTGCATTAATGCATTCAAGAGACTAGCAATATGTAGGTATGATTTCTCTTTTTATGCCAATAAACAGTATTTATAAAGACTAACAAAGTGAAGGATGTCAACTTCCATTTTGAAATTTGGCCATACATAGTCAGATCTAAAAGGAATTATGATGTAATGGCTTGTATAGAGTAAAAACTTTACAACTTGTAATCTTCTTCTTTATGGTATTGTAGCTTCATTATCATAATAGTTAAGACATGCGTGCATTTAATCAAATTGCAAAGTGCAAAATCAAAATTTGACTTGTCAATTTTAATAGAATTATACTTTTTCTCTTGAACTTTCACAAATGCAATTACAATCACATACTAAATTATACAAAATAGAATTTGAGTAATTATCTCTCGGACTTTTTATGAAGAAAAAGTAGAACATTTCTCTTTTTAATAGTCATTGCATGAAGTACGCTTGATGATATACATATACATGTATACACATGCATATATATTATATTTAAGGAATTTCTGTTCCTATCTTATTTGGTAAGTTTTAAATCGGTCCTTGTCCTATGAATATTGGTAAATGGAATTCCTAACGTAATATTACATAAAATTAGTGTCCCTTTCATTCTCCACTATGGAATAATGACTAAAATTTCATGAGAAATGCAGGTATCGCTAATCCTATTATCTTAATTTTAACATCTAGAGAATATAATTCTATGATTAATATATCCTAAGTAGTTATGATTTATATATCATAACATCAGAATTGCACAATGCACCACCGGATAAAAGGGGGCAAAAAAACAGATGTTCCGACGACAAATTCACCGTTGCCACAGCCCAAAATGCATTTTACACACCTGGAAAAAGGTATCTTCGTTGGAGAACAAGCGAAATTGGCATGGATGAAAGGATAAATAAAAGCGAGAAAAACCTCGGAAGCAGCGAGTCGGCGAGTAAAACTTACCCCACCACAGATTAGGTGTTATTACGAAGACTTCTAGGAAAAAAGAAAAAAAAAAGGGTTAAGAAGTTAGAAATAAAACTCCTTTTTATTTCGATGCATTCAGGACGCTTCAAAATGGAAATAACCGTTCCGACTACTCCAAAAGTCGTAACGGAAGGGGGAAAATGAAGAGGCCATGAGATCCCGGCCGAACTCTTTTTGATGAAAAAAATTAATTTCTCGCCATCAACTCAAATAATTGAAATAACCATAAAAAAGACTTGTTTGGAGTAACTTTTATTCTTCATCTTTTGTTCTTTTTTTTTTTTTTCTCAAGAGCATGCACTTTGGCTATTTTTTTAGTGGTATATCCCTGAAACTTGTTGACACGCCCAATCGTACATGAGTTTTTTCATAGTTTTCTGGAATTCGAGCGATGTTTCTCTTTTGACGGAAGAGCAAGATATTTACTTTTGGTTTTTTTAGTTAGTTGCGGTGAGCAATCTATCTCGCCCTCTGCTTCAGCCTGTCTATTTCTTGCCAATGACAAAGGACAATTGGATTTTGTCTAAAAGGTATCTTGCGAGTACTTGTTAAGTAACCTGGCTGAAAAAATAAATTATAAGATGTGGTTTTTATTAAAGTATTGATTTAACATAATATGACAACATTAAAAACTCGTGTTAAATAACCTGGCTGAAAAAAAAAAAACTCTATATGAACTGATTTTTATTAAAAATATTGATTTAACATAATATGAGAATGTGAAAATCATGATAGTCATCTTAAAAGAAAAACAAAGATTCTCAGCGAAGGGCCATTTATCAACTGAAAAGTGATACATGAAATATGAGATTTTACTAACTAATAAATCAAACAAGAGATTTTATATATATATAAATACATTTGCAACGTACACTTACTTTCATATGATAGGGAATATTAATATATGAGAGAAAAACCATAAAAGGAAATACTTTCTAAAAGGGAGCAAGCTCCCTACTTTCTAATCATGTCAATAAAACATATTCGAGGGCAATAATAGTGAAGGTTCATAGTCCACTAGAGCAAGCACTAAGTAGTGGACCAATATTACTATTAATAGTAGAACATTAACTAAATGAGAAAAAGAAAGGAAATGGTTACCTTACTTCCCTTTAGCACTTTTTCGACTTCCTCATAGTCCCATAACCTACTACGGCACCAAGGCTTCAATGGGTTTTCCTCACGAACTATTTCCCTCCCAAGATCTCTCAATTGGTCATGCATTCTAAGCCTATCATCACTTCCAACTTTTATTAATGACATGGATATCAATACTTCAATTCCCTCCCCTGGGAAAAAATCACAAGCGTCCCACATGTAGATTGGGATTGTCTTTTCTTCGCCAATGAAAAAGCATGCGACATCCAAAAAAATTTGTTTTTGTCCATGGTCTAATGCTTCGTAACTTATTCTTAACTTTTCTTGCACTTCCTTATTTGGGACTTTTTTTAACTTCTTTATTGTATCTCTCCACTGTTTTGACTCTTTTCCACACAATAATGAACCAAAAATCTCAAGGGATAAGGGAAGCCCTCCAGCGATGGATACAACTTCATGAGTGAGGTCGTTAAATTCCCTCGGAGGAGAGTTCCTTCGAAACGCATGTTTACTAAATAGAATCAAAGATTGATCCTTGTCCATTTCCTTATGGTCATAAGGATAGTCCACCCCAACTTCTTCAAGAATCCTCTTGTTTCTGGTGGTAATAATGATCCTACTTCCCGAAGCAAACCAATCACGATTACCAACCAAACACTTCAACTGAACGACGCTGTCCACGTCATCAAGAAGAATGAGGACCTTTTTACCTTTAAAATTTGTGGATATGAGTTTAGTCCCTTCATCCTCATTACGAGTTTCATTTTTTAGCTTCAATATATCATAGATTAACCGATTCTGTAAGTAATGTCTACCATTATGCTTCCACAATTCCCTTATATCAGCAATGAAGCTACGATGCTCAAATTCATTGGAGAACTTGTTGTAGATGGCTTTAGCAAGGGTAGTCTTGCCAATGCCTCCCATTCCATGGATGCCAACAAATAGGGTGTCATCAGATTTATTACACACAAACTCCATAACCTTCTTCACATGATCATCAATTCCGACCAAATTCTCAGAAATGACCAACTCAAACTTTTTCTTCAATTCATTCAACACTTTTCGGACAATCGACTTCACCAACTTTCCTTCATACCTGTCAAAAGTGACAAGAGTTGAAATATGTGGCTACAATAATATTATGTTGTTTTATTTATATAGGACACAATAAATTTGGGGATAGATTGAAAAGCTTAAAAGTCGTTGCTGTCATACCTCCATATGTTATCATATATGCTAAGTCTAAAGTGGTTACAGAATTCATGCATCACAAGATCTTACTACCAGCAACATCTCACAATATCAATATCCATATATAAAGAACGTAAATGAAGCACGTGAGAATCAAAACAATCAGGAAATGCACATACATGTCAAAAGAAAGTAGAGAATGTTTTGGTGAGAAATTTTACCCATCGGCTTCATATCCTTTCAAGTTGCTGACTTCATCGAGTGCTTTCTTCCATTTCTCCAAAATTGCTGGGTCGAAAGAAGACCTCCCAAGCGAACGCTTCTTACGCTCATTAAATGCCTCTTCAAACCTCCCGGTTTGATATCGCACTTCATCTGGTTTCACTTTGTAGAATACAGGCAACACTATTTGTCCATTATTATTCTTGCACTCCATTATTTGAACCAGTTCATCCAGGCACCAACTGCTTCTACCATAATTCACAGAGAAAATGGGGATCGAGATTTTACTGTTCCTAATGGCTGCCAAAAGCTCTGGTTTGATGTTCTCGCCTTGGCGGAGCTCGTCATCATCTCTGAAAGCATGAATTCCAGCATTGAGGAGCCCATGGTAGAGGTGATCGGTGAAGTTATATCGAGTATCTGGGCCTCTGAAGCTCAAGAACACCTCGTAACAGTTTCCAGTCGACACAGTCAACGAACTAGATGCGCTATTGTTGGTTTCTGTTGGAGACGAACTAGATCCAACGGAATTAGTTTCTGTTAGCACAGTCAACGAATCATATTTGCCAGAATCAGCATCATCTGCATTTCCACACACACTAGCTTTCTTCTTATTGAGAAAATATAACATAAGCCCGAGGAGAAGGATCGGTGCCACAAGCTCAGCGAAAGAATACCCAAAGACGAGTCGATGCATTTCGTCTTTCCTCTGATCTGTCCTTGATTTTCGCTTTCAATCCTTACGGAGAAAAAAACCAGAAAGGCCTCAGAAAACAGGAAATGCCTTCTTGCCTATTCTACTGTGGTCTGTTAAAATTTCAATACAAATGAAGCGGTGGATTTTTTGGGAAGATGAAAAGTGCAGAGAGACGTATGACGAGACTGACATGGATTTGCGGGAGAAGACGAATAGTGGGAGAGAGAGATAGAGAGAGAAGGAGATTCGTCCAGTCCAATATTTTACATAAAAGTGCTCGGAACAGATAAAAACATCAAAGCGTCAGAAGTGTGAAGTCCCCTGCCCAGTCCACCGCTTGCACCATTGAACAGTCCTTTTCTTTTGTTCATTTATTTTCCATCAGAGAAGGTATTTTTAAAGAATATATTTAAGCTCCTAATCCCACTTTTGAATTTTTTTGGGTATTAAGCCCACTTTGAAATTTACCCTCCTTACTTTGAGCCTTTTAAGTATTGAATTGTCAAACAGATAAACTCCATTTTAATGCTGAAATGTTGTATTGTTTTTTTTTTGGTAAGATTGAAATGTTGTATTGTTAACAGTCACTTATTCTAAAAAATTATGTTATTTACGCATATCAATGTCCATGAAAAATTATCAAATTGCTATTTATATATATTTATTTATTTTGTAACTAAGCACAATGAGAAGAATGTCTTTTTGGCTCTGGTTCAGCCTTAATTTCTCCTTCTTTTTTGTCGAACCTTAATTTCTCATTTAAATCTTATAAATAAGTAAAAATGTCATTTTGCTTTTGCTTTTCTTTCTCATACATATATTTGTTTATTGATTTGATTTATTTAATCCAATCAGTTGGCACCCACCAAGAATTCTTTTTCATGGGGTGGAAGTTTCAATGCACAGGAGAATCCAAGGCACCCCTACCTAGGAAGAAGAAAACATGTGAGCAAGTTTCCATGCACAACAATGAAAAAAAAATCCAAAATAAAAAGACAATTGCTGTTATGGTATTGTAAACTAAGGATGACCATTTTTAGGTACGGTCCCACCCAAGAACCGCAAACAGAATTAGAAAGATTGGTTCCTAACTTTTGGAATCGAGGATTAGAACCAACCCGATCAAACAGAACGGGTCACTAAAGATGAAACCTAGCAACTAACCCTAGATCTAGGAAAAAGAGAAAATAGGTTTACATCGTCTATCTCCTTGGATAACAGTTTTGCATCATATCATTCATTGAGATCATAATATTAGGTAAGGGTATGGTGAATTTTTTGAGAGAGCACAAGAAATTATCAAGTTTTCAGCATTATATTTGTAAATAATAATAATATTTAGAACTTAAACAAAACTTTTTCAACCATAAAAACTTAAATAATTCTAATTCCACAAAGTTTTTTTTTTGGTCAAAAAATTCCACAAAGGCTGCGTTTGTTTTCACTTCTTTTTTTTGTTTAAAAACAGTTTTTTTGTTTTTTTGTTCCTAGGAACAAAAAATAAACAGAAACGCGTTTGTTTGCGTTTTTATTCCAAATCTATTTTTTTGTTATCAGAAACACATCTGGAACAGAAACAAGAAACAACAAAAAAAGTTGTTTCTTGTTTCTGGAACACATTTTAGGAATACTTTTTCTCTCTCTTCCATTTTCTTCTCTCTTTTTTCTTCTTCTTTTCTTATTCTTTTTCTTTCTTTTTTCTGTGGCCGGCGACCTCGCCGAAGCATCGCCGGCCCCCGACGAGGTCGAGCCTCGCCATGGCTGGGTGAGGCCGCCGGCCCTCGTCGGCCAGTCATCGGCCATGGCCGAGGCCGGCGACCGGCCAAAAGAAGAAAAAAGAAAAAAAAGAAAAAATAAATAGGAAAATAAGAAAGAAAATAGAAAAAATAAAATAAAAATATTAAAAAATTAAAAGAAATATAAAAATTATACAAATTTACCAAATGCGTTTCTATTCTTTTTATATTTCTAGAACAGATTTACCAAACACGTTTTTTTTGTTCAAAAATTGTTCCCTATAACAGAAATACTTTTTTCTATTTTTGTTTCCTATAACAATTTTTAAACAGAAACGTTACCAAACGCACCCAAAATTTACAAAGTTCACAAAGCTATTTCCTTGCCTATGTTGTACCAATTATAGTCTCATCTTTCGGATTATTATCACTTTTAAAATAAAGTAGTCAATTTCAAATATGTTGAGTTTATATATATTTCAAAAGCAATAAATTTGAATTTACTTTTCTTTAATATTGTGAGGTGGTCCAGCCCTTGCATGTCATGAGATGAATTTATCACCATCTTTGGACAAAATGATAATCCAAAAGAGTACAAGCTCCCATGTACACGCTAATATGATGTCTACATGCACAAATCTTCTGATAAAATAAATTTTTATCATAATATTCATGTGAATGCTCGATTTTAATCCTTATGAATTATTTTAGTGACAAAACTTGTCAATAACATATTTGTTAGATTTATTAAATGCTTTGACCCTTTACAAAATTAAATTCATTTCCTTAGATAGTCCAAATCAAGCACATATTCGTATGCCCTTTTTTTGCTAGTGACTTGAATAAGTGAACTAATCTAGGTGGACTGATTCCTAATTTTCTAATCAAACATAATTTCGTTTTGGATATAATTTTCCGCATCAGTTTGCTGATGTGGATTTTTATCGACATAAAAATGCCACGTCAAAACAACTGATAATGTTTTTTAATTTAGGGTTAACAAGGCAAGTTTGAAATAGGTAAGTGTTTTTTTTTTAGATAAAAAAAAATGTTCGGGCATCTTTTAGATTGAACATAAAATTTAAGATTTTTTCAGAGAAAAAGATTGAGGGTGGATTTAGGATTGGATCCAAAGTTGATTTTCTTTTCTTTGATAAACAATTTCAAAGTAGAATTAAAACTGGATTTAAAATTTGAGATTTTTTAGGATATTAGGCCTATATAAAAAGAGGGAAGAGAAAAATGAGGAGTTTCACTTATTTTAATCATCCAGAGGCAGATTTGTAATTATATAGCATTTAATTTTCTTTCTGTCCCTTTGCCCCGTGGTTGGGCCTCGCCAATCCTTCCTTAACTTGAGGTTACCGCTCTTCTCTAAAATGGCTGAGCCTATCACTTTTTTCTCTATTTAATTGTCAAGTTAACAATACATTTTTTTTAAAATATCAACTTATTGATTTCATTCAGTCAAATTTATTAATTTCACAATTTCTTAATCAACCCAAGCCAATTTAATAAATCAAAATTTACAATTTTTTCCGACATGTTTTTTCTCGGTTTGGTTTCGCCATTGCTATAATATTTTTCCCTTCTTCTTGACTCGGTCAAAAGGTGGGCTTTTAAAAATAGAAAAAGAAAAAGAAGAGATAGAAAGGCAAAGGGGCGAGCTCGCACCAGGAGAGAAACGGAAAGAAAGGGAAAAAGAAAGCGGAAAAAAAGTGGGGCTTCCTTGCGCGCGTGGCTCGACAATTCTCTCTCTCTCTCTTTCTGTGTCTTTTCATTTTTTCATTTCACATCCTCCCCGAGAATCTGCCCCTGTCTTTCTTTTTCTTTATTTACTTTTTCCGACCATTTTCTCAATTTTTTTTTTATCAAAGTTTTCTCTCTTTGGCCGACCGTAATCCGCTCTCTGTATTTCTCTTTTTTTTTTTGGTAAAATTATTTCTCCTTTTTGGCCGTGAAGGAAAATCCCTGCCTACATTTCTCGTCTTCTTTGGCCGCAAATTCCGGTCCCGTGTCGAGATTGCCCTCTTGTCAAAGATGGAAACTGCTCTCCCTTGACCTCATCCTCGAGGTTCTTGCCATTGTTCAGGGCGGATTTGAAATTAAATATAAAGTTTGAAATTTTTTTAAGAAGAAAAAAATTAGGAACTGATTTAGCATTGAGTCTAAATTAAGGATTTTCCGAGTTAAAAAATAGTTCGGATAAAATTAACACGGAACCCAAAATTTGAGTGTCTTTGAGAGATACAAAGGGAAAAGGGAGAGCACAAACCAAGAGAGAAACTAAAAGAAAGGAAAAAGAAGAAAAAAAGGAAATAAAAGGAGAGGGGGGGGGGGGCTTTGCATGTGCAGTGCCCGGTAAGGGTTTTAAGTCCTTTATTCGTCTAATCGGGACGGTTTTCAGAATTATAGTATAAATTAGAAAATTATATGAAATTTATATTACGAAATTCAATTTTAAAATTGTTATATTATTGAATTGATAAACTTCATTTCAAAACTTATAAGTTTAACGAATTAACACATGTCGAGGAACATAAAAAGTTATCAACATATTATATATATTTATTTTGTATCCGAGCATCATGAAAAGAATTTCCTTATTGCTCTGGTTCCATCTTAATTTCTCCCGCAAATCTCATAAAATAATAAAAATGCATTTTTACTTTTGCTCTTACTTTATTTTATATATATTTCTTCATTGGTTTTATGACATACACTAACAATTCAAATTTGCCGAACTAGACATAAATTAATAATTCGTTGACCGGGACTACCAACCATGCATTTATAGTCGTTGCCTTCATGAGGGGGAAGCTTCAATGGACGGGAGAATCCAAGGCGATGTTGCGCAGGAAGAAAATAAGAAGAGGTGAGCAAGTTTCAATGCAAAAGCAATTAAAAAAGGTAAAAGCAAAAATAAAAGACAACTACTTTATTGGTACCCGTGAAAAGTGGTCATAATTGATGACAGCGTCAAGACAATTGCTACACCATTGAACTTTCCTTTTCTTTTTCAATTTATTTTCCATGAAAAAAGTTACTTTTGTTAAATATATTTAAATTCTTGATCCCAATAAAAAATTTACATTAAACTTGAACTTGTTAAATATTAACATAACAAATTGACGAATTTTATTTCACTATTGAAATTTTGCATTATCAACGATCACTTAAACCTACAATATATATAAAGACTTTGGATGAGAAAGTAAAGAAAAAAACTCTAATGACTTGATATCCTAACTCCTCCTAGGGCAGGGAAGGTTGCAATTTAGGACTTTCCTTGAATTTCTCCCTTTTGATGACACATAATTTTTTACACACATCTACCTTAATTTTGCTAGTAATTGAATATGATGGCAAATATAGGGGGAAGATTTTTCAAATATATAACAGGACATGGACAGCGACTTGCAATCCATCTGGACAAGAAACGGATGCATGGATCACTGATAAATTTTATTATTTCTCGGATTAACCAAAAAGCAGTTAATGTTGAATAAGAATTAGTACAATGGTAGATTTCTATAACCCTTACTACATATTTTTAAGGCGAAGACCACTTCGAACACATTAATGTTCCATATATTTTGTCTTTCCTCTTGTCTAACTTCTTTTCTAGATAGACTATTCAACTGTAAGACAACTCTTTCTAGTTCCTTCGCACATTTCTTTCAACCTCGCTCCAAATCCTTGATCTTTCCCTTGTTGTCACTGCTTCCCTCGCGTGCTTGTGTCATGGATTCATGGGAGAAAATGAAAAGTGGAGAGAGAGAGAGATTCATCCTGTCCAATATTTTCCATGTCCTATCCAATATTCTCCACATAAGTGCTCAAAATAGATAAAAACATACAAAGCGTCAAGACAATGAAAAAGGCACGCTTAGTCCACTGCCTACACCAACGAACTTTCTTCTTTCTTTTATTAATTTATTTTCCGTCAAAAAAAAGTGTTTTTCGTAAAATATTTTTAAGCTCTCGATCACACTTAAGAATTTACCCCTCTTACTTTGAGCCCGATACATATTATACAATCAAACTGATAAACTTCATTTTAGCACTAAAATGTTGTATTATTAATGATAACTTATTCTAAAAAATTATGTTATCAAAGCATGTCAAGGATTATAAAATTATCAACATGCATAAATGTGTATATATTCATTTGGTACCTAATTTCCCCTTCAAATATCATAAATAAGTCAAAATGCCTCTTCACTTTCGCTTTTGTGTTTGCTTTTACTTTATTTTACATATATTATTGATTTAATTTATCTAATCTAATCGGTTGTCATGCATGATAATTCAAACTTTTCAAACTAGATATACATTAATAATTCATTGATCAGGACCTATAAACATGCATTTATGGTCATCGCCTTCAATTGGTGGAATTTTCAATGCACAGGCAAAGTGAACTACAAGGAAATGTAGATGTTACAAAAATGGATTAAACAAACTTTCAGTGAAATCGCAGCTTTTTTGCTCTCTGTCATTTCCTCATGCGTGCCCCGACAATTTCTCCCTCTCTCTTCGTTTTTGTCTTTTCACCTCCTCTGTTCTTCTTTTCTTTCTTTCTTTTGCAGACCACTTTATCAGTTTCTCTTTGTAAAAAAGCTCTCTTTCTTTTGCGGACCATAGCCCTCTCTCTCTCTCCCCACTTTTCTTGGCCAGGAAGAAAAGCATCATTTTTTCTTTTTCGAGCTCCCTCTGGCAACTATTGCACGTGGAAAAATGCCCCACTCACTCGGCCGAGAATCCTCTGCTTTTTCATGCCCACATTTTCTCGTCTTCTTTGATCGTGAATTTCAATCTCTGAATGCCGAGCTGAAAATTGCTCTCTTGACCTCATCTTCAAGAATTTTTGTTGTTATTTGGAACACATTTGGGATTGGATATAAAATTTGAAAAAAAATTAGACAAAGAAATTGAGGATTGATGTAACATTTGGTTTAAAGTTGAGGTTTTTGCAAAATAAAAAAATTCAGAATAAAATTAGGATTGGACCTAAAATTTATGGGTTTTTAAGGGATTAGGATCGTATAAAAGAAGGAAAGAGAAAGTTGAGGACTTCACCTGTTCTCATCATCCGGGGGGCATACTTGTAATTGGATATCATATGAAAATATTATTTCTACCCGTTCTCACAATGGCTGGGCCCCACAAGTCATTCCTTAACTTTTTGTTTTTTTAACAACATTCCTTAACTTGAGGCCATTTCCTATTGCAAAGGAGTGGCCAAGCCCACTACTCTCCTATCTATTTAATTATGAAGTTACCAATTAATCATTTAATCAAATTTATTGATGTCACAATTTCTTAATCAACCCAAAGCCAAATTCATAAATTTTTTCCATTTTTTTTTTGGTTTAGTTTAGTAGTTGCAATCTTCCTTTAACACTTATAATTTGTAATGCATGTTAATTCAAATATTTATATTATTAAATGGAACTAATTAGTGCAGTGTTAGTTAAATATTTTAAGTAATACTTTAACATAATGCATGTGGTTCCTCTTAAATAATGAGGGGTAGCTATGTTATTGAAAATGTAAATAGGTTTTACTTACCATCCATAATACACCTAGACATATTATTCTCATCCAACAATTTATTTTATATAGATCTATTTCTATTAAATAACGAGGGGTAACTATCTTTATAAATATGTTAAATAGGTTTTACTGATCACTCAAAATATATCTAAGCATATTAATGTTGTTATTCAATTTGGTTGGTGCAAGATGTGAAGCAATTTATATGTTCAATAGAAGAAGCTATATTTTGATATCTACTTGTGATAATGCAAGCTAAAAGAATTATCAGTGCTATTTATATACCAACAATCCAAACTAAACTATCGGTACTTGAAATCGTGAAGTGTTAAGAAAAATAACAAAAGATTGCTCTTGGCACGAGCACTCCTTTTTATAGTATCGATTTACAATACTTTACCAATGCTAAATAATCACATTAGTTTCCTTCTTATTGAGAAAATTGAACGCAAGCATGGAGAGAAGGATCGATGCCATGAACACGGCATAAGAATGCCCAAAAATGGGACAATGCATTTCGGCTTTGCTTTGGCTCTGTCCTTGATTTTCCCCTTCAAGTCCGACGGTAAAAAAAGACGGAATGTGTCTCAAGAAATAGAAAATGCCTTCTTGTTGCCCATTTTCTTGTGGTTTGATTTATGCAATGGAACCAGTCGGCAATCAAAACTCGTACCAATAAGTCAAGCTTTGTCAACCACATGCTCAGAGTCATTGCCTTCACGAAATCTTAGTGCACAAGAGAATCCAAAGATGATACGCATGGAACGGTGCATTTGTTGGGAAGAGAAAAAGTGGACAGAGACTTGGGATGAGACTTGACATGGATTTGCGAGAGAAAATGAAAAGCGGATGAGAGAGAGATAGAGAGATTCGTCCTTTTCAATAATTTCCAGACAAGAGCTCAGTAAATGATAAAAACACGCAAGGCCTCAGTACATTGAAGAGGGCACGCTTGGTCAGTCAGCTGCTTTCACCGTTGAACTTTCCTCTTTCTTTATTGATTTATTTTCCATCCGGAAAAAGTATTTTTTGTTAAATATATTTAAGCTCCTACTCTCACTTAGAAATTTACCCCTCTTGCTTTAAGTCCGTTAAATATTGTACGGTCAAATCCATAAACTTCATTTTAATACTAAAATGTTATATTAACGATAATTTATTCTAAAGCGTTATGTTATCAATGTGTGTATCAACCTGATGAGAAGAATTTCTTTTTTACTTAGGTCCTATCTTAATTTCTACTTCAAATCTCGTAAATAAATCAAATTACCCTTTTACTTTTACTTTTACTTTATTATATATATTTATTGGTTTAATTCATTTAATCAAATCAATTGACACGCGCCTATAATTTAAGCTTGCCGAACTAGATATAAATTAATAATTTATTGGCCCCTTGGTCGGAACCACTATGGAAATTTTAATGCACAGGAAAAGTGAACTCTAAGGAAACGTAGATGCTATAAAAGTAGATTAACAATCCTTGGTTGAAATTGCACCTTTTTACTCTTTGTCCTTTCTCCGCGCGTGCCCCGACAATTCTCTCTCTCTCTCTCTCTTCATTTTTTTTTGCCTTTTCACCTCCTACGTTCTTTTTTCTTTCCTTTCTTTTGCGGACCAATTTCTCAGTTTTTTTTTTTTAATGAAAGTTTTTCTCTCTTTTGCCGACCATAAGCCTCTCTCCGTATCTCCTTTCCTTGACTGTGAAAAAGCCTCCGTCCTTTTACCTTTTCGAGTTCTTTTGGCAATTATTGCATGCTGAAAACTCGTCCACCCCACTGGGCCAAGAATCCTCTACTTTTTTCTATGCCCAAATTTGCCAGTCCTCTTTGGCCGTGAATTCCGGTCCCTAAAATGTCGAGATTGTCCCATTATCAAGATGGAAAATACTCTCTCTTGACTATATCCCCTCGTTATTCGAGATCCATTTGGAACTGGACATAAAGTTGAGAAATTCTTTTTAAACAAAAAATTGGGGGCTGATGTAGCGTTAGGTTTAAAATTTAGAGTTTTTCGAGAAAAAGGTTCAGGACAAAATTAAAACTGGATTTAAAATTTGCGCATCTTTAGATAACTTGGACTGTAGAAAAAAGGTGGGGAGCGAAAGTCGAGGGGCTTCATGGGGTTTTAGAATCCATGGGCAGATTTGTAATTAGATAGCTTGTAATAATTTCCCTTTCCCCCACCTGTTGATGGCTGGGTCCCACTGGTTGTTGCCTTTTGTCCATTTCTCATTTCAAACGAGTCGCCGGGTCCACCACGCTTCTCCCTAGTTAATCGTGAAGTTACCGATTAATCATTTAATCAAATTTATTGATTTCATGATTTTTCGATTAACCCAAAGACAAATCGACAAATCAAAGTTTTCGAATTTTTTCCGGCCAATGTTTTTGCATGGTTTCACTTAGCGATTTCAATCATCCTTAAACACCTATAAATTGTCGTATTAATATTTATATCGTTGAATGGAGCTTAAACATTTAGCCTTAGTTCATTTTAGATTAAAATATAATGTTATAAAATACTTAGACATAAATGCATGTGGTTCCTCTTAAATAACAAGGGATAGCTATGTTAATAAAAATGTTAAATAGGTTTTACTTGCCACCCAAAAACATATTATTCTTATTTAACAATTATCTATTACTCTCATATAACAAGGCATAGCTATCTTTTATAAATGTATTAAATAAATTTTACTTGCCACTCAAAATATATCTAAGAATGTTAATATTGTTATTCAAAATAACAATTTGTATGTTTAATACTGAGTTCATACATTTAGATACTATTTAATGCATTTTTTTATGTAGTTACTCGATAAAACAAAGCTCTTTAGACGTTGAATCTACTCCACTTAAAAGATTTGCATCAAGAATTGAGTGAAATGTAAAAAATTCAATGCGTTAATTGCTTCATTTTACAATAAAAAGAAGCTTATTCCAATATACGGTTGTAATAATGCAAGCTAAAAGGATTATCACTACTATTTATATGCCAATAATCCAAATTAAAAAGTCACTACTTGAAATTGTGGAGTGTGAAAGAAAAAAAGTAGTGACCGTTCATTTCACGATCAATGCTTTTTATAGTATTAATTTACAAAACTTTATAAGTGCTAAATTATCTCTTTAAATTCAAGAGCTTATCTTTATCTCCACTAAACATTGCTTCAAAGAATTAGAGAACTCTATAGATAAATCTTGACCATTGTCAGTAAAATCAACGTACCTGAGTGTCTAGAAATGTGAGGAACTCTTGGATGTGAAGTTATTGATTTTATGTAGTCAAATTTATTTATTTATTTCACAATTTCTCAATTAACACAAAGCCTTTTTTTTTTTTTGGGACGTGAACCCTAAGCCAAATTAATAAATCAAAATTTACAATTTTTCTCGACAAATGTTTTTTCTTGGTTTAGCTTCTTGATTGCTCTAATATTTTGTCATTCTTCTTGACTTGGTCAAGAACTGGGCTTTAAAAAAAAAAACAAAAAAAGAAGTGATATAAAGGGAAAAGGGAGAGCACGCACCCCGCACCAAGACAGAAATGAAAAGAAAGGAAAAAGAAAAAGGAGAGATATAAAGGGAAAAAGGAGAGCACGCCCCACGACAAAAACGAAAGGAAAGGGAAAAGAAGAGGAAGAAAGGGAAAGGGAAAGGGAAAGGAAAAGAGAAAGGAAAAGCTATGGCGTACACATCACGGGACCTTGCCAAAATAGATTTATTTTTATTAGCAATACCTAATAAAAATTTAAGCTATTTATTTATCTAATTGGAGTGATTTTTGAAATTAGAGCACAAATTCAAAAATCGTGTGAAATTCGATTTTGAAGTTGTTAGGCTGGGGGAGCAAGGGCATTGAGGATTAGACGGGAGTTAATTTGATGTAAGATTTTTATTGGAGTGAAATATTAGAGTTTCAAGTGCAAGTTTTGCGTTGCGTAGGACTTAGCATATCGAACTAACAGAAATCAAGAACCGTCCATACTCGACCGTTGGTTTGGTCCAGTTCTCAATTGCATAAAAATGGAATCGATGATTTTTTATCTGGTTCACGGTTCCAAGGGGAATTGGACCCGACCAACTCTTTTTCATAAAAAAATAACAATCTAGTATTTTTTAAAATTGTTTGAATTTTTGAATATTTTTGGTAAGTGATTGGTTCTATTGAATTGGATCAATTATTTGGTCTGGTTCCCGTCCCAGGACAATTTTTGGTTCGATCCTTAATCTCAAATGGAATTGGGAACTAGATTGAAACTGATCACTTCTAGTGTTGTAAATAACTTTGAAGTAATTTGTTGACATGTGAAAGTCATTTTGTTGAAAAGTAAGTTTGTAGAGGATGGCCCATGAAAATAACATGATACTGCCAACCGTGAATTTCGCAAAGTCTCAAACTTTGCACGCCCTTTTCTTTAAAAGATAAAATGATTTTTCTTACTCTGGTTCTAATTTGAACAAAAAGTCATTTAACTTTAAAATAGTGCCGAACATGATTTCATTTTTGGCTTTAAATTGAAATGATGCAGAAAATTTACTGTGAGGAGTAAAATTCTTGGAAATTAAAGTGCAAAAGGAAAAGTGAACTAGCAGAAACGTACATGCTACTACGAAAGTAGAGTAAACAAACTTGCGGTGAAATTGCAACTTTTTGCTTTCTGTCCTTTCCTCACGTGTGCCCTGACAATTCTCTCTCTCTTCATTTTTTCTTTTCACCACCTCTATTCTTCTTTTTCTTTCTTTTCTTTGGCAGACCCCTTCCTTTTGCTGACCATAACTCCCTCTCTCTCTCCCTCTCGCTCTCGCTCTCTCGACAATAATTGCATGTTGAAAAATCGCCCACCTCACATGGGTGAGAGTTGACGGAGACTCTCAGACACTCTCTCTTGATCGACCCTCTCTCTCTCCCTCGGCAATTATTGCATGTTGAAAAATCTGAAAAATCGCCCACCCCACTTGGGTGAGAGTCTCTTGTCTTGATCGACCCCCTCTCTCTCCCTCGGCAATGCATCGACTCTCTCCCACTTGGGTGAGTCTTGTCTTGATCGACCCTCTCTCTCTCTCTCTCGGCAATTATTTCATGTTGAAAAATCTGAAAAATCGCCCACCCCACTTGGGTGAGAGTCTCTCTTGTCTTGATCGACCGAGTCTCTGTTGATCGACCCTCTCTCTCCCTTGGCAATTATTACATGTTGAAAAATCTGAAAAATCGCCCGCCCCACTTGGGTGAGAGTCTCTCTTGATCGACCCTCTCTCTCTCTCCCTCGGCAATGCATCGACCCTCTCCCACTTGGGTGAGTCTTGTCTTGATCGACCCCCTCTCTCTCTCGGCAATTATTTCCTGTTGAAAAATCTGAAAAATCGGCCGCCCCACTTGGGTGAGAGTCTCTCTTGTCTTGAACTACCCCCTCTCTCTCCCTCGGCAATTATTGCATGTCGAAAAATCTGAAAAATCGCCCACCCCTCTCTTGTCTTGATCGACCCCCTCTCTCTCCCTCGGCAATTATTGCATGTTGAAAAATCTGAAAAATCGCCCACCCCCACTTGGGTGAGGGTCTCTCTTGATCGACACTCTCCGTGGGGTGGGCGATTTTGACCACACTCTCGCTCTCTTGGCAATTATTGCATGTTGAAAAATCGCCCAACCCACTTGGGTGAGGGTCCTCTCTTGACCGACACTCCGACCAAAAAAAACTTTTGGCATTTGAATCGTGAGATTACCCCTTGTCAATATGGAAATTGCTCTCTTGGCTGGATATAAAATTTGAGAAAAATATTTAGATGAGAAAATTGGGGGTTTAAAGTTTGAGGGTTTTCTTAAAAAGAAAAATTGAGATAAAATTAAGCTTGAACCTAAAATTTGAGGGGTTGTAAGGAATTAGGATCATATAAAAAAGAGGAAAGAGAAAGTTCAGGAGTGTTTTTATCATCGGGAGGCATATTTGTAATTAGATAACATATGATAATTTTATTTCTACCCCTACTCCTAGTGGTTGGGCCCCACAAGTTCTTCCTTGACTTGAGGCTACTCTCTTCTCCACTAGCTTTATGTCCATTTCTTATTGTGAAAGAGGCGCTACTCGCTAGGCCCATCACGCTGCTCTCTACTTAATTATGAAGTTAACCAAATTTATTGATGTCACAATTTCTTAATTTACCCAAAGCCAAATTAATAAATTAAAACTTTCAATTTTTTCCATAATTTTTTTGCTTGGTTTAGTTTAGCGGTTGCAATCTTCCTTTTATTTATTGTAATGCGTGTTAATTCAAATACTTATATTATTGAATGGAACTAATACGTGCAGTGTTAGTTCATTTAGATTAAATTATTTTACTTATAGATGTATGTGGTTCCTCTTAAATAATGAGGGGTGGATTAATGAAAATGGAATATAGGTGATAAATACACATAGGCATATTGTTCTCATCCAACAATTTATTTTATATAGATCTATTCTTATTAAATAATGAGATGTGGCTATTTCTTATAAACATGTTAAATAGGTTTTACTTACCACTCAAATTATATCTAACCATATTAATATTGTCATTTAACTTGGTTGGTGCAAGATGTGAAGCAATTTGTATGTTCAATAGTGAGTCCATCCATTTAGACACTCTTAAATGCATTTTTTTGTTTAGTTACTGAATAAAACAAGGGCTTCACACATTGAATTTACTCCCGTCAAAAGATTTATAAACAATTGAGTAAAATGTTAAAAATCCAATGCATTTATTACTTCATTTTACAATAGAAAGAAGCTTTATTTGGATATCCACTAGTAACAATGCAAGCAAGAATTATCAATGCTATTTATATACCAACAATCCAAACTAAAATGCCAATACTTTAAATTGTGTAGTGTTAAAAAAAAAAAAAAAGAGTTCTCATGCATTTCACGAGTACTCTTTTTTATAGTAAAGTGCTGAATTATCACATTAAATTTAAGAGCTTAACTGCATTATTCTATAAAGCTAATCAATTCAAGCTCGTAACTTTTAGTACTTTGCCTAAAATGCATCTAGCCTAATAGGGATCGAAGATGAATGTAATATGTCAACCTATAAATATTTAACACTCTAATAGGAGAGTACTAGGTATATTTACAACATTAACTTTGAGACATCAACATATTAAGCCTATCAATATTTACAATTGTCAATCATTGGTTTGATGCAACAAAAGTTGACATCCAATAGCAAAAAAACACAATTTTATTGAATTCAACACAATATTATTTGGTAACCCAAAAGCAATGTCATGACTTTATGTTTTTAGATTTATCATATTGATACATTCATTATATGCATGCTATTTAGTTCTATAAACGTTGATTTAAATTTGTATTTACACTGTACATTTTTTCACACTTGTTTTTTTTATGAATATTTGACAAACATCTTGGCCCTCCAAGTAAATATTCTTATGAAGTCAAGACCAAGGCTTCTGCAATGTCCTTGGCCTAGACTAAACTTGTTGGAAAGGGGGAGATCTTCATAGGCTCTCTCAATCTTCATGGGACAGGACATAAACCCAATGGTCCGAAGTAGAGTAGAAAGCATATGAGGCAAGCTATCCTCAAGCCTAACAACAAAAACTTTGGATAAGCGTGCTGCATTGAAGTGGCAAGTGTCACCTCTGGAGTGACCAGTGAAAGTGAAATCTAGCCTGGGAAATGGCATAAACATTTGGAATTTTCACAAGCAACTTTTTTTTTTGGGTTGGACACAAGCGTAACTTCACCTAGTATAGTTGCTTACTTAATCAGCCCATTACTTTCCAAGCAATACTGATTTACTGCCAATCTGCCATCAAATCCATTTATTAGGAAAGATTGATATATGAAAAGCAAGAACAAGGAAAGATGAATCATAAACTGAATCTGATAGATCAAACTTGTAAGTATTTGATTTGAACAGACAGGATGTTTACAAATATTTACAATTGGAAAGACACCAAATATACTGAAGCACAAAAGCCCACTTTTATATCCACGGCTAAGGATATAGAAACATTGCTTTGAAGAATTTTAGAGCTCTACAAATGAATCTTGACCATTCTCAATTAAACCAGCATCTCCAGGCACTAGTCCAAGCATGCGAAAAACTCTTGGAGCTGGAGGGAAGAATCAAGCAGTGCGATCTTCAAATGCCAAAGAGTTACCAGAAGCATTCTATAAAACAAATGAATAATTACTTTCTAGTTGGAAAATAAAAAAGATAAAAAAAAATGAGATTAAAGCTAAGGAGCCAAACAAATCATCGAGTTAAAGATGACAAAACACGTGCTTTCAAAATCTTCTGTGAAACCCATACTAAGCTATTGGACTGTGAAATAAGATTCTAAGTTCGAAAAATAAGTATTTATGAAAACCAGACTAAAATAACTACTTAACTGCAGACGAAGGGTGTGAGCCATAAGATATCTGTTATTGGTAATAAGGATCACAAAGTCGTATCAACTTTTAAGTTGAAAGATGCCACATACTCTATTCACTAGGGCATCCTCCTCCTAGTTGAGACACACCACAACTGCCATATGGGACTTCAAACTTCTTAAAAGTTTTCCATTCTGCTTAATATTTATAAATGTTAGAAATGATTACACTGCAGCGTGCCAAACTGCTGCTGCAAGCATATGCATATCAAAGCAGCACACTGCATATCCATTGTTCCATAAAGACAGCTACTTTGGTAAGATAACATTCATTATGTACAAACAAACTCTTCTCTCAGCAAAATGTAATTCATGAAGTGGACGATTAGTAATAAACTGGCAGAAATATCAAAGAAACAGAATTGCAGCAACTCTTCTTTCAAGTTTAGCTAAGTTATAGCTTAATAGTAATATAACCAGTTACAAACTTTTCCACCCACAAGCATAATTGAAGCACATACAAATCATATCATTTAAGAGTGACCTAAATAATTGCCTTCTTAATTTGACTGAACTGAACATATATTACAAATAACTGAAAGAAGCTATTAATTTTGATGAAAATGAGCATGTCACAAATGAATGCTTCTATATGACACCATCCACTTAGACCATAGATTCTCACAATGAGTTGGTCCCCCAGCAAACATTATGCTTTAATTTGTCGTTGACAATTGACATAGTTTAAATCATTGGCGGCGACATTAGTAGTGAAGTGAAATGTTTTTGTCCTACACAAGAATGCAATTAAGCACATCAATCATATTCAAGTCCTAAAGTATATAAATCTATTGAATAGCATACAAATTCTGTATGATTGGTGATTAAAGTAATTCACTGCTAATTTAACCGATTAGATATGAGTCAAATCAATTTCCGTGATTTATAATTTAACTCATGCATCAAACACTGTAGTGTCAAAAACATTTAAAGGCTTCGGTGTAGGACGATGAGTCCCACAATAAAGAATAAATATTTAGGCATCACATGTAAAACTGCCTAAGCATGACACCGAGGGTTTTTTGAGCAAGACACCAAAGAGGAATTGCATCACACAATCTGCAAAGCAAATACTTGCAAGTTCAATAAATTATCAACTCCGTTGAAAAGTAAAAATTACAACTATATTTGTAGACTCTCTAAAAGTTCAACTCCTAGATGAAATAGGAAATCTCTAAACAAGAAACGTTATTGGAGTATATGTAAGATCCTCCAACTCAAACTTGAAAGGAAGAAGGAAACATTGTAAAATCCTGATAATACTCAAATCCTAGATGATAAATTCAGTGATTAAACTTCAAGAAGAATCCTGATCCTCGTTTGAGTTTCAAAGTCAATCTTCACCAAAAACTTGGTAGTCACCTTGCATGATTTGTTGGCTGCATCAGGCTCATTGGATGATTTGATTGTCTTATACCACATTCTATGAATAAGAATCCAATTACAATACTATGCACACAATCTTTGTGTCCTTGTCAAACGGGTACTTATTTGACAAAAGAAATATAAAATGTAGTAATATCTCATGTCTAGAAATAATAACACCAGTCGAATTTGAAGTATCTTTATCATTAGTAATTACCTAACAATAAAAATAACACCATACTTTACAATAAATATCTAGTAATTATGTCTATCATGGAATAACAATCTCAAACATTATATCATGGCTGCCATAGCTTATGACTAGAGCAATGGGAGTAGGCCCCAGCAAAGAAAACAGTAAGAGGGCTCCCAGGCTGAGACATCTGGCAGAATGCTTGGCCTCCTGCACTGGCGACAACCAAAGGGTGAGCCTCTAGCGGTTTATGATTCCATTGGATGAAATTCATGATCCACAATACACAGATTTGATTTTTTGATTCATGACTCAAATTTCCATGTGACATATAAGGGTGACCCTAAGTAGTTATCATGTCATATCAAAATTGTGGCTCCCTACTTAACAGTTAACACAATTAATAAATGAATATTGTTCTGAATTCAAAGTTCAAATTGTGAAACAGAAATTGACTCATGTAACTATCTAACTAAACAATATTGCCAACTTGATTAACAACCTGACTAATCATGATCTATTTATATTTAGTTCATTAAAATCTCTAACAATAATCATACATGAATTTTGTTTCTTTCAAACTTAATTGACATTGATGACGATATGCATATGCTGTGTTGATCATGTGAGGATTGCAATGACCCATTCAGTTCAATCCAACTAGTTAAATGGCTTATTCATCTCTTGTAATTTGTTGACCTATTTAACAAAAGGGTCATGTTCGAACAGAGTTTCCAACAATTTTTTTTTGGTTAATCATATCTTGCTCAGATTGACCTATCTAGCAAACCATCGTTAACTTGACACTAACAGACACGACCAATAAAAGTGGATTACTATCTCTACTAGCAGCTGAATTTCCGCTGAGCAAGTTTGCTGTTTGCATTGTATCATGCAGATTTTGAGTAATTCAGAATCTTTCCCAAGAGAGATTAGAGAAGAACATGTTTTGATGACAAAGGATTGTCGCAGAAGGAATTTCTAGTTGAGAAGCAATGAGGGTAACATTCAAATGACAACATAGAAAACTCACTTCGAGATCATGTAGTCAAACTGTCATCTTCAAGTCCAAGACAACAACCTTGCCATCAGGACACCAGCATAATGATGCTATACATTTACCTGGAGTAGATTGGAGTGATTAAGAGAAGCTAGTATTGATGACACACATTGCAATGTGCAAAGAAAGTGATTCATTATAAACAAAATAGATTTTTTTTTTTGGGGGGGGGGGGAGTAATTTGTTTCGAACAAAATGAACAGAAGAAGAGGAAAGATAGAGCACACACATTAAGCGACAAAATGTTAATCAAAATTAGTGAAGTGAGGTAGAACATCATATCTGCACAAAATAACTAAGAGGTGGTCACTTGATACGAGATTTCTTTGGGCTAGTAGGTCATCTAAAGCGAGAGAATCTATATCTTCTTGGCAGGTTCCAATCCAATATACAAAAAACAAATCTTGTTGTTCAACTATGGAACCTCAAGGTGGAGTGAATGCTCAAAAGCTTTCTCCAGGCAAAGATAGTATTATTTACAACTTAGTATCTTAACAAAAACCATTCAAGGATTGGCTCAAGTACTATAGTGCGCTCAAAACATTCTCCATATCCATAAGACAATATGATGAGTGAAGCATTGAGATGTTTCCAGAGAAAATTCTCCCCTCTAAATTTTTCTGGTGAGAATAGACATCAAGAACTACCAAGGCTATGCATCTAATCCTAAGTTCTTACGAATTTGAATAACCAAAAGATTAAGTCATATAGGAACCCAACATACTTGGATGCAGCTCCCCTAATCCTCCTAGTCTCTTTGCTTTCTCCAATTTCTCCCTCCGTCCCTCTCGACCAGATTGTCATACAAGTACGCAGCATAGCTCGAGATATATCCTATTCAAAACTTAAAACTCCCACCAGCAAACTTGATTAATCAAAATGATGTGACAAAATGCCCCCTCAGTAATGACAAGAGGATAAATAAAACTTCAAGCAATACGAAATAAGAGAAACTTTCCGCCTATGGTCTATATTTCAGTATCCAATAAATCTCTCCTTGTAGGGCACGTTCAGCCAGTAAAAGAATGCTCAATCAGTAAAAGAAGAGGAGTCAGCATTAAAATTACATTATGAGAGTCATCATCAGGAATCAAAGATCTTTTTAAATGCATGATGATATTTAGATAGTATTCTGCAGTGGCTAAACCTGCCAACTTCAATTGGGCATCAAGCATTACTGCATCTGACACAGCTAGTCTATTTAGCATACATGACATCCCCTTCAATTCATGTTAATTATTTTCATGGACACTTTAACTGGTGTACGAAGAAGGGTCACAAGAAGGCAATACAGGAGTACGATACACTTATGGTCGGTGTAGATGACTGTCCACTAGGCTATGGAAAAAATCTCCCAAGGGAACAACCTGATCGAGAAGTTGATAAGAATCTATTGCGCCTATAAATAAAATTCCTCCATTCAACTGATATTGGCTTGGAATTCTTTACTCGCAACCAAGTCCTCTGTAGATTTCCACTCGCATCACCATCACTCACCCTTCATTTCTGTGTAAAAGACCAACTCCTTAGTTGGACGGCACCTTCTCATTTAGACTTTCAAGCACTTTATCCCTGTATTCATCCAATTCTCCATCAAACGCAATTTGAGCTAGATTGGCAGTACAGTGGTTCCTATGGCTAAAAAGGAAGCTTAGCACATTAGGAAAAGCGAAAGAAGTAAAACGAGATAAGGACGCTAACTCAAAGGGCGAACACAGCAAGCCATCGTTGAAGAAACGAACAAACTGAATAAAGTAAAAAAGAGAACTTTCTCGAATCGAAGCAATTACCTAAGAGAGATTGTCCACAGCCTTTGCCAATAGAAGCGAAGAAGCACCCACCTTCGCCGCCAGCAAATCCTTCTCCGGATTCCACTCACCTCATCTTCACCTACCAATCGGAAATCGAGCAAACCCCTCACAAAACCGAATCGACCCGCCCACTAGGTCGCGAAAGAACGCCGAGCAGGAGCCGAACCTGAGAAGCCAGGCGGTTTGTCGAACTGAAGCTGAAACGGAAGCACGCGCTGCAACCCTGCCTCGTCTCCATAGCTAGAAAGCTCTGCTGGAGAAGCTGAAGATCGAGACGAAGAAGGGAAGAGCGGGAGTGAAGTGTCCGAGCATTCGCGGAGAAAGTTGCAGAAGAGGAACGGGCGAGAGTCAAAATAAGGAAGGAAGAGAGAGATGGGAATTGGGCCGTAAAGGGCCGCCGCGATCAACTAGGCTGGGCCGGACTTTGTAGCCCTGCCAAACAACGCCCGAAAGTGGAGGATTAGTTATTGAAACGTAATTTGGAAAAAGCAATGCGATCATCCTCATTTACTTTTGGATAAAAGAAAATGCTAATGAATTTTACCAAAAAACAAAAAGAAAAAAAAGAAAATGCTAATGAATTATTCAAATCGGCATCTCACGACCGATAACAAAAATTCACGCATGCTTAAATGGAGACGATGGGCCAAGCTTGAACCCGACCAAGCCATTTGCCATCACCACCCAATCTCTTAACGCTCGACCGTATTCAAGTACTCGACCAAGCCCCAATTGGTGAGCTTTATGCTAAACTCCTGTTATAAGGTGCGCATGTGCGTCAATGATACAATAGGAAGAAAAAATGAGATCGGATGTCTTCTTTTTCTCTTTTAACAAGAACTAGACAATTCACCCTGTTAAAAGGTACAGCTTTGCTATACCAGGAAAATCCCATTTCTCTATTCGTGTATGTAGAGTAACAGACTTGCAATTGGGCAAAGAAAATGGCACACCCTGTACCTCTGCCGCAAGTGACAAAACCTAAGCACATTCAACAGTTGAAAGGCAAAAGAATAAGACAGTTTACTCTTCCTTCCAATTACAGTTTAAAAAACCCAGCAAGTATATGCTTTGAGAACACTTTTGGTTCCCACCTATGTGACAAATTGAGTGACTAAAGCTTTTGAGTGTTGAAATAGTAGAACTTATATACTAATTCTAGTCAACAATTGCTTTTTCGGTCTTTTAAAAAACAGGACACAACTACTTTTAATTAATAATTTACTATGATCATTAGAATGATGGTTATGCACTACTGAGCAGGAAAAAGAATGACCCGAAACCAGCTGCCTTTTCTTTGGTCTTTTGGTAGTTATTCTAAAGGCATGATGTGTATTTGCACCGGTGGTCATCAGGCAGAGTAGCAAACGATGCAAACCAGATTCCTTGTGCTGAAGTTCAGAATGAATTTCCTTAACTCGAGCAAGAGGGAACAATGAATTATCCATAGGTATGAACCAAACGAGTTAAATTTGAAATCAAAAACAATCTGCTCACCTGAAGGCACCAACTACCAATCAAAAGCTTAGACGCGTTCTGCAGCTTCTGAAGCAGTCCTCGACCATGTTGCAATACCCTCTGTAAGACTTGAACCGATTTTGAACAAAACAATCAGATGGCCTTCCAAAATCCTCGCCTCTCATAAAAAAGTTCGACTCTGCTTCAATCGAGGATTGAGACTTCCGTTACCAGCTGCCAAATCATACCAGAAAATCCTCTCAAACAGCAACAGAGGACTTGAAATCTCCAAGGGGAAACCCTCATCAAGTGCATACCGAAAGCAGCCATTGACCGCAATTTCCCTCAAAGTTCTCGAACAAAGCTTGATGGTTCGCTTTAAACCGTAGCATCCTTCCAAACTAAGGTACTCGAGAACAGGGCTGCCATTCGACATCTCATGCATTACCTCCGAGTCACAGATGGACAGGGACCTAAGATTTATCCAAGCGATACTTCTACTCAACGAGAAGCAACAGAGCCCTGAGTGCAGGTTCACCAACGAAGAGCATCCATAAAAGGAGCCGCGGTACTGCGAAATGGCCGGCCATCTGGCACAGCCTCTTAGTCGCATCGACGGAGAGGTCCTCGACGCGGCAGTCGACAGCAAAGCGAAGCCACGGACTGAGCTCAGGCGCGCAACGGTCGAGAAAATCGGCGTCGATGTGGAACTTCCTCACCTTGGGCGACGCCTAGAGGATCAAGACGCCGTCCACGGACGGGGAGGCGTTCCGCCAAGGGAAGGAGAAGACGAGGTCCGGGGCGGCGGTCCAGAGGGATCGCCACCGCTTCGACAAAAACGCACGTGCCATCGGCATCGTCGCCTAGGGTTTCGCATCGACGAGAGGAGGAGGAGGAGGAGGAGGTCGGCGATCGCTTCTTCTTCGCCATGTGGGGATGGACGATCGAACGGAGGAATCGGAAGGAGAGACTCCTCCGATTTGAGGGTTCATTTCACTCGGACTTTAAAGTTTCTGGCTTCCCGTATAGAGACACGTGTCGCTCGATGGTAGAGGCAACCACTTTCCCGCGCCTTTTAATACATCTACGAGCCCATGATGATGGGCCTCGCACGTCTTGAATTGCCGAGTACCGAACCTTAATTTTTTAAATCCAAGCTTGTCCGACATCTGCAAAAATCATCATTCATATAATAATTGAGTATGAACAAAATTTAGTAGGCGTACTGCATACATAAGCGAGCTTGAGCCCATGAAAGAATATGTTTGCTTGATTCTGCTTGATTTGTGATATCACACTCGAGGGCTCAATTTACATAGTGATAAACATAAATAGCATTGGTAAATATCAAAATTAGTTGACAACGAAATTTTGATCAATAACTTATTCGGTCAGTAGCATTTTGGTAAGTTACCAAAATTTTTAAAAAAATACCAATAGTTATTATAATTTTATTATGTATATTACTATTGACATCCAAATAATCCTAATGGTTAAAGTTAGAAAAATTCAAGATTCAAGATTCCGATCGTGGCGACACTCATTTCTTAACTTGAAAAAAATTAGATTTGTATTAGTAGTACTTTAATTGCATATAGGTGTTAATTCAACATAAGCGTGTAGGAATAGGCGTTTAGATTTCAAGTTTTCATAGAAATGGCTTAAAATCCTTTTTTTTTTGGTCAAATCAAAGAATCTACCTTTGACTGAAAAAAAAAATTATTTCAATAGTCTTTAATTCTTTTTAGACATTTGATTTAGAAATAGTGAAATTTAAGTACCTACAATCAAATCAAAGAAATATCAATTTCAAGAATTTTTTTTTTTTGAATATTATCAATTTCAAGAATTGATTAACCAATTAGAACACCATATTTGTTATCATGGAATTTGAGCTCACACCTTTCAAGATCGCGTCACATGGCGCAATTACACAAAACTCTGTTGGAGAATAATATATGTTCTTTTCTCATCTTGGAAGGGGTCCTTTTTTTTCTTCTTCTTTTGGCTTCTTTTTATGTTCAAGAGGGAGGCGCCACAAGTTTAAAAAAAAAAAAAAAGGGAGAAAAGAGAGAAAAATAAGGAGGATTGACTCTCCATGAGCGATGTGTATACACCTTCACTGTCGCCCCATCACATCTGACCTCATCCTCGTCACCGCAAGCTGCATCCATTGTTCTTGGACTTCATTCTCTTGAGGAGTTGGATCAATAGTCGCCGCTGCCCATTCCAACGATTGAAACCCACACCATCACTTCGATGAGCCTCTCCATCACTCCTCTCGACTCCATTAGTTGCCAAGCCAGCTGCCCTCACTATTCCTGAGCCACCCTTTCCTGCTCCACTATTGCTCCTTGCCTTCCCATCGTGAAAACCGAAGAGCCCCGCTCTCATCCGAAGACTCCCTTGTTGGTCGTTGTTCTGTTCGTAGATAGTTGTAAAGGTTCCAATTGCCGGTTGTGAGTTCCCATCGTAGCCTACTTACACCACTGATAAACTAGGCTTTCCTGCTGCCTTCAACGATGGTCATCGATGAGGAGCCACTCAAAACCTGACAGTCCGAGGGTTAATTTTTGAGCTTGAGTATTCCGGTTGGTTTATTTGATTCTATCTCCACTTTTGTTCCTTACTTTTTGTGGGTGCAATGACCAGCGCAATGGTTAGCCGATGGTAGGAGACGGTGGTTTGGCGAAGAGCGGGAATAAGTAACAGTGGTATAGGAGTACTTTTGAGCGTGAGATTTTGAATGTTTCCTCCTGGCTCGGTGAAGCTTTAGATAGCATGAAGATGCACCATGAAAAGTCATTGAAGGTGGGAGTTCTGGGAATAGGGAGCTAGGCCTCGAAGATGAGATGAGGGGGTGAAAAGGCGAGAAAAGGCTAAAATGATGATGACGTGTCCGGTGGGGTGAGGCCCCACACGGGGATGAGGTGGCGTTGCGGAGGGCCGGTCTTTTCCTCCGTTCCCGTCATCCAACCCTCTCTTTTGCTAAATTAGTAATTGCTAATTGCAATGGGGATTTAAAAATTAGTTCCCTGGAATGTTCTAAATTCTCGAGGAGAGGATGGTATCCTTACTGCCAGATTGCCAATGCTGTTTCATGGTAACGATTTCCAGAATGCCATGTGGAGCGATACGATCCATTCTTCGAGCCAAACGGACTATACGGGGGGCGGGAGTGTCCTCGACTCTGAACCTCCCTGTGCCTCGACATCAAGCTTCCAGTCTTGGAGTCCACTTCCTCATCCTGAAGGCAATCCCATGATGGGAGATTCCCCAGCAATTTATTTAGATGACATTTTGGAATGTGATGACTTGTCAGATCCCACGATACGATGATGATGGTTCTGTTAGAGGTACCAGGAACGGTGATGTTAAGTCCGAAATTTAGCCCAATTCTCTTTCTTCCTCATATCTGCAACTTTTCTCCGCGAATTCTCAGACTCCGCTGGACCTCACAAGCCTCCCTCCATTGAAGCTCCATCCTTCGCAAGCTCACCATGGGTTTGCATTTCCCACTGACGCTTCTGTGCCCTCCTCGCGTTTTGTTACAGCATATCTGGTGGCTGCATTTTTGGCTGCTAGTGGCGTGTGCTTCTGTTTCAGCTTCAGTTCGACAAACTGCTTTGGCTTCTCAGGTTCTGCTTCCGTTCGGCGTTCTTTCGTGATCTAATGGGTGGGTCAACTCGATTGTTCCGACTTAGTTTTGTGAGGTTTTGGCTCGATTTCTTCCAAAAATTGGCAGGTGAAGATGACAGAGTGGAATCCAGAGAAGGATTTGCTAGCGATAGTCACGGAGGACTCGAATGTGGTCGCTTCTTCGCTTCATTTGGCGGAGGCTGTAAACAATCTCTCCTGAGTATAGCTAAGACTAGAGAACTTCTTTTATTTATTTATCTATTCATTCATTCATTCATTCATTCAGTGTGTTGGTTTCTTCAACGATGGGCATTTGTGCTTCAATGTATTTGGTGTCTTTTCAATCGGACATATCATAAGCATCCCGTGTGTTGAAATCAAATATTTAGGAGCATGGTAAATTGGATACAGCCGACGATTCATTCTTTCCTTGTTCTGGCTTCTCATTCATCACTTTTTCTTAGTAAGTCAGTATTGCCTGGAAAGTAATGGGCTGATTAAGTAAACAATTATACCAGGAATGCTTGTGAAAGTTTCAGATGTTTATGCCATTTCCCAGGCTAGATTTCACATCCGTCGGTCACTTCAGAGATGACACCCTTCCAAATTGGATACAGAACAATTATCTTATTTTTGTTTGGCCTGAGGTTAGTCTGCCTTACCTACTTGCTCTACTCTAGGCTATTGGGTTTCTACTCTGTTCTATGAAGATTTCCAATCAATTCTCCAGGCTTGATTTTGATTCGTCCTTAATGTTGTACTAGGTAAGATGATTATCCATTTACTGATAGAATTATTGGTATTCTTTTCTTAGATGAGGGCATATGAGTTACTCATCTGTGTTCGGTTATTCATTCGTGTATAGAACATATTTGTTTAAAGGCCTACTTAAGCGAATAAACTTTTTCATCAGCTCTTTTAAATTTAGTTACTCTCTCTACTTTCTTAAATCAAGCTTTTCTACATGAATAACACATTAGGAGCCAAATAAAAACATGCAAATCGTTTGCATTTATGGTAGTGAGAACTCTGGTTCCTTTGATTTGATGATCCTCTTTGATCAAAGATGTTATGTATGCATTTGGAATTTGATATTATTGCCAAGAGATAATGATTTTACGCTAGTATCGATTGATGTCTGTGAATGTGGATGCTCAAGGGCAGTGGATCTTTTGGTTTGGACCATCTGTGGGGCACTAGCAACTACAACATACCATTAGCACATCCTTGATTTATAGATTTGTTGATCCCATTTATAATTATTATTGCTGTCGTTACTGTTCAATGATTAGTGGTGGAAGTGTTTCCTTTTCTTTCATATTCTATCCCCCTGTGATCGCGTGCACTCCTGTCGGACCCAACCCGACAACCCAAATCAAGTCGAGTGTAGAGACTGGGGGAGACATAAACCCTTCATCCAAGACTCCTGACGATGAGCAAATACTCAGTATAAAACTAGAATTGGACCAGGAACATGCGTGATGAGCACAAGGATGAACATTCCGTGCGTCTCTGAGGCAACGCACCTGGTACTAACAGGATGAGCAAAAAGATGCTCGAACTATGTAATAATATTGATGAGGTTCTGAGTCGGCGTCCTTCTATTGTCGGATGAAACATTATGGTGCCTCGACTGAGGGCTGAATTGTGACTAATCCTGGCAAAAAGCCAGGGTGACAAGAGGGGGTGGGGGAAAAAGGTGAGGCGACAAGTGCTGCGTCGATCTACTTTGGGACTCAAAATTGCATCTAGCCAATAGGACGTCTAAGTAGACAGAGAAAATATGAGAAAATATTGGGTACAGCTGTTGTTTGGGTAAAATGCGAAAATGTTTAGGACTTAATTGACAGAATTGAAAGGTTCGGGATTAAATTAGCACAAATGCAATAGATTTATGATTTTTTTTTTAATAACTTTCCCGTCAATGCCATGGTTCATTCAATTTGGCGTTCTGACCACTACATGTAAAACAGGTCAATCAAATGATGAAATTTGACTTACAGATCAATAATATCACACTAATTCAGCTCTTTTCCCCTCCTTACTCAGATCTTCCTATTGCTTAAAAATAACAAAAATTCAACGACGGTTATAGCGTATAATATATGGTCATAAAATCCCATAGAGTTGCCTCCAGAAAATTTTGCAAGCTAGGCATTCAGAATACTACACATAAATTTACGATGTCATGATGCTTCACTTGTAATCAAATTACATTATCTAATTCTACGTTGAGACGAGGTGTCAAAAATTGGCTTATGGGGAGCAAGATTTCTAGTACATCTGACTTTTACATTTAATTTCCAACTTTTGATAACGATCTATTTAGTAATAACAACTCAATTGATTAATAAATAATTGATAATACAAAAGAAAGTCATGATATTCATGAAAATGTAATATTCAATCAAAACGTTATAAATTAGAAAGACCATGTATATGTGAAAAATGAAAAAAGCATTAACTTAGAATTTGATAAAAGGAAGCATCGATGGCTAAAAAAAATTTAGAAGAATGACTTCAGGATTAGGGCATGGGACGACTCAAATAGGTGTTCAACGGTTGGATTATCGTACTTCCAAATAATATTGAAATTACTAGGTATGTAGGATTATTGCCCTAGATCCCTCCTTGACTTTATCTTCTCTTAATCAAGCTCATGAGATATATCATGATTTTTAGAAATATTGAATGTTTCTGTTACTTTTCTGAAATTTACTAGAATAGTGAATGTTATGAAACAATAATTGTATGTACATCGAAAATTTTCTAGTTGATTTGATTTGTTGAGATAAATATTGGTGGTATGAAATTCTGATTCGTAGCCTTTCAAAGGTTAGTGATATCATTGAAGAAAATAGACTAGAGCGATCGAAAATTGAAAAAAAAAATCTAATTTCTATATGTTTTATGCAAAATGGACGAATTTCCTGCAAAATAACAATAATTATAATTGAGCATCTTTGGATGTTTCAAGGCTTTAAGTAATTTTTGGACCATTGGGTTTACTTATTGGGCCCATGGATCCAAAATCGAGTATCAAAGGGCATTCACATAAATTTCGTCCTAAACGGGCTTCTTGGCCCAAGTGAGTTCAGCCGCTATTTCTGTTGGTGCAATTTCTGATGAAGGGCTGAAACTTGCATCACATTGTTACTAAGAGGTAAAATTATTTTGTTATATTATTGGATCGGGTATTGGATGGATTTTCAAGTTGTTGTCATTTTGGATATACAATGAAAATGATTATGCAGGTGAATTATTTCAAATCACTTATTGATATGTCGAATATCATGTATCGATATTGAATTGATACACATGGTCAACCTATGCATTTAGAGATGATATATATTTGCTAATCGGTTCGATTTTGGGGCTCAGACACAAGTGATATGTTTTCTAGGGCTTAACTACAACGGACGTGGTTCTCTAGATCTTGTAACCTACCAAAGTATGGCCATAGTGTTCCGATATGAGCAACTGATCTAGTATCTTTATGTTGAGTAAATCAATGATGTATGATGCGCGTGATTTAACTGTGGTGTTTTTGTTAATGTGCCGCATAATTGACACAAAAAAAAATTGCATCATTCACTACTCAATTTCATTGAAGTGGTCATTGTTACCTCTGCAGTCATAATTTTGTTCACCCCCTTTCGATATCATTTCAGGGTGCGAGTAAAAGATACTTGACGAGTCACATAGAGAGCAACTTGGAATGACATGGAGCTCTAAATAAGATTTGTTTTTTTTTTTTTGGTCAAAATAATTTAGATCGCTTGAGTAAGGGCTATCATGAAACTCTCATTTGGGTTAATTTACGACACTCTGAACTTTGTTAGTATATTTTATTCGGTGAAAGGTAGCTATTAACGGTTGAAGGTTTTGTCCTTTATTTTATAGGGAATATTCGGTCATTCCCTAAATTCTAAGTTTGGCATTGGAGCCTGGCAGCAGGTGTCATTCGCGCGCGCGCATTTTTTACGAGATGGAAAAATAATCAACGTTGAAAAGTCGACCAAAGAAAAAAAAAATTAAAGCAATAGCATCTATAGCAACCTAAACTCCAGATTTTAGCCAGTTTTGACTTTAGCCTCCCTTGATTTTTTTTTTTTTTTGAGTCGAATGGCCACCCTTGTTTAGCCGCCTGGAATTGCCCTTGTTTGTTTACGTGGGTCGAGAGTGCATTAATAAACTTATATTATTGAAAAAGAAAAATTCATAATTTCCTCTTTTAGAAAACAGGCAAAATAAATAATATATTAGAGCACCGTGAGAGATTATAGAAGGAATTCCTCCGAGCCAAATTACTAGTAATAGTGCTTGTAAGCACATCTTCTATTGGATGATGGGCTACAATTTCAATTTTGAATAAATTTTGGGATTTTATCGAAATATTTCCGCGTCACCTGCCAACGTCACCGTATTGGGGAAACGCGTGAGAGGACAAAGCTTGAACTGCAAGATTGGCCACGTACACCAGAAAGCCAAGCAGCCTTCAGAGTAGACAAAATCCCCACCTCACTCGATTCGGTTTGCATATGTTTAATTTAATCACTCCACCACCTTATGGCATAAGGCTTATGCTAATCCACTCGCATTCTTTGTGTTATTATAATTTGGGTTAATTATGTAAGGAAAAACCCAAAATTAATATACCTTTGATTTATTTATTCTAAACTAATTTTTTGATCACTACAAATCCAAAATTGGTATAGATACAATAGATTTATCATAAATTAATTTTTTAATCACCAAAAACCTCAAATTTGTATATTTGTGATAAATTTATTTTTATGTTAGTTTATCTTAAATTGGATTAATACCACAAAAAATCCAAATTGGTGTATTTATGACGAACGGAAGGCACGTGCCATCCAACTCAATAATTTGACGATAAGCATTAATGGAAATTAATAAAAAGTAAATTTGTTATATGTATAGCAATTTAGGGTTTTGGAGAGTTTAAAAATCAATTTGAGTAAACGTGTTACAGTGTACCAATTCAGAATTTTTCGTGATATTAACCTTTATTATTATTGTTTCTTTTCTTTTCAATATTATAATAAAATTTGGCCACATCCAACAGAAAGCCAAGCTTGGAGTTTGGCCTTATAATCGCATGTGGTTAGAAGTGATTAATGTTTTTTAGCACTATAGATGATAACAAATAGAAATAAGTGCATTTGAAGTTTTAAAAATTATAATGAAAGTGTAATTGTATTCTAAGACTTTTAAAAAGTGCAATCAAGTTATAAAACTTGTCAAATTAATGCAATCAAATCCTTCTGTTAATTCCGTCAGGAAAAATGCTAATATGACATTCTTTGTTATTTTCTTCTCCAAATCTAACTTAAATTAGATTTTATAAAAATTAAAAGCATATTTTTTTTTAAAAAAAAGTGCCCTCGCTGGTGGGTCACCAACGCCGAAGAGGGCCGGTGGATGTCACCGAGGCAGGCTGAATTTTTATGGGTCTTACAGGCTGGTGCAGCCATTTATTTCATCCAGAAAGAAAGAAATAGGGCACTTCATGGAGGAACATCTTCAGGTGACAGAATTATCAGCAATGTTCATTTCTCCATTAGAGTGCAGATGTCCTCCTTCATTATGTTGAGGAAGAGAGCATTGCTGCAAGAAGATGAGGAGTTTCCGGATGGTATACGTGATCACTCTTGGCAGCTGTAGCAGCCGCGGCGACCCATCGGATAGGATCCTATGGCTCTTTTAAATAAAATAAAATAAAATAAAATAAACTTTTAGATTATTTTAATCTAATTTAAGTAAGATTTGATGAACAAAATAATTAGAAAAAAGGTCACGTAGGAGAGAGAAAATAATAAAAAAAATTGACATGCCAGTGTTTTCTACTAAATAAATTTACCAAGTTAATGGAAATAGTTGATTACACCAATTTGACAAATTTTAGAGATTGATTGTGATTTTTGAAAATTTTAGAGCTCAATTACATTTTCACAATAAATTTTAAGACTTCCAGTACATCCATCTTTGACATAAATTCAAGCATGTCCCCATTTATAAAAGACTGGTAGAACAAATTTATCTCAAAACTCACGCTGAAGGCAAAAATAGCTTAATTATCTAATAGGCTAAAGCCCGAAAAAGAAGATAATAATAATAAAAAAGAAGATTTCATAATATAAGGGGGCAAATTGCTAAAATCGGAGAAAATTTAGATTAAAAAAAAAAAAAAAGACACTAGCCGGTAACGTTTCGGGGAAATGCATCAAGTCACATTTCGCGGAAAATTATGTGCTGCAGATGTATACAAAAAGAAGACGCACTGCCAATGATTACAAGAGAGCTTGGGTTCGTTGATGAACTGCTTTTCCGTCTGATTCTCTGTCTGCTGCAGTTCTTCAGCAACCAAACTCTAGACACCTGCTTAGTTCTTGTTAGGCTTCACAGAAGAACAGGAAAACCATGTCGATGCAGAAGAGAGCTTTGCCTTCCTCCTCTTCTTCAGGTCAACCAAGTCAACCCAAGAGGCCATGCTTGCCTCCAATCGAGTAAGCTCGCTCTTTCCTCTTAGCCTTTCAATGTTTGATTCATTGTTTGAGATCTTGCGTTAGTTTTAGCTGTACTTGAGGGAGATTCAATGAAGGGTTCTTGAGTTGAAGATTCTTGAAATGAGAGATATGGTGAAAGCCCGCCATCGATAAGCTTTTGCCTCATGACCGTTCAAAATCACTTTCGTTCAGTTCTTTATTTATGGGTTTGTGCTGTTGTTTTAATGCGAAGTATTAATGACCTTGGATGTCATCGTCTCGAATCTTATTTGTGAATTTGTGTTGGCCAATTGCAGTACTTCCTCCTTATTTGAGCTGAATTCTGTTAGAATCATTTATCTAGCAAGTGAGCTGTTATCGTTACCAGGTTAATTTGCTATCCTGTCATCTAAAATATCCTATCTGGCTTGTACTTTTGTGCTGATGTTCATGCAGTCAAGCATGGAACGGGCCTGAAATGAATCCTGTGCCGAGTTGCTGTTTGACTTGCTGTTTGACAAAGGAGGATCTGCGGAGTATGGTAAGATGAGTGAAATAGCCAAGTTGGACATGCAAAGTACAGTCCTTATTATATTTCAATTCCTGTTTCTTCAATTAGAAGTGGTTAGATGCATCTCTGACATTCCAGCCAGTTTCTGGATAGTAATCCGCGTGAGAAATTGCCAAGAGATGTATAGAGAATTATTGCTTGAGTAGTAAAAATGACCCTTTGAATGTTCTAGGATTTTCCCAGGAAGCAATTGCACTAAGAACATGCTTTAGGCTTTTCATGTTGTATTGGGCAGTATGGATCACAAAAAGATACAAATTTTCGATGAAGTGCCCTGGACATAACTGTCGCCTTGAATCCTGGAAAATGTGGTCAAGGACCTTTTGAATGTAGGAGGAGGAAAATGAAGATACCTGTGATGTGAAACTTGAATGTGATGATTACGTGACAGATGGCTCTTGCTTATGTAATTATTTGCTATTGCGTTCTTTGCTGGACAGTTCAAAGAAGAGCTGGAGCGTGCTAAATCTGACTGGGCCGAATATTTTCAAAGGTGATTATATTTCATTTGGTTTGTTGGCAGTATCATATCTGCATGAACTGATTTCTGCACAAGAATTTCCATGTCTATTGTCTCACCATAGTATTAATGCCAAAAATCCAAATTTCTGTTCAGCAAAGTGTAATACCTGCACATACCTTTTTCTGTAAATCACTGAAAGGACAGTGCTTTGGAGATAGCAGCTAATCAACATTTCTTGCTTCTGTTATCAAAGCACTGGATAAATTTGTATTCCAGCTTTATGTTGACATTTTATGTCGAGTTAGATTAAGGAATGCATTTGATGAGGCTGGTATTTATGGTATATACAGTAATTAGATCTGACATTCATTTGTACAAGTAACTAAATGTCAAGGGTTTTTGTTTTTTTGTTATGAATAAGTCCACAAGACAGCAGTTGTTCATGGTATCAATTTTTATGGTGTAGTTGCATCTGGAATGCTCTCAAAGATTTAGTGCCACAGATGCGCTCAGAGAATGATTCTCAGAGATTGGTAAGATAAACAAGTTTATAAAATTTCTACTTTTTCAGACATATCTTCATCAACACTTTAGGTATGAGCTGTTTATCTGCATGTCATGAAGTGATAGAATGAACTTACCAATTGCTTTATTCTGACTGTTTTAACGGCATTCATCGAGCACAAACTTCGCACGATCTCCTTTGTCTATAAGTAAATATTCATTTCGTTGCACAAGCTGTGGAAAGAAAAATATGGGAAGGCCTAATTTCCATACAAGTCTGTTACAGCATAATGTCCCACATAGGCAGCCGAAATTGAGGTGCCAAACCTTCTTGTCAATGTGAACTCTTGGGGAAGATCAACCTGTTATCCATAGAGTAACTTATATCCGTTGAGTGAGGGCCTTCCACTCCATACTGTCCACTTACTAGGGCCGACTTGCATCCCTGCTCAACAGGAAGAACGGGAGATCCTTTTGAACAACTTTTTATAATAGGAAAGCCTTATATCTTGACACAGGAGATCCTTTTGTGCAAATTATTACGACTCACTAGCCATGTTCTAAACCCACGTCTTGTCATATTAGGCATAAACCATACAAGCCTAAGCCAAGTCACTTTGTTCCCCCATTTCCTCACTAGCTTCCAACTCTCCTTTATAGAGAAAGAGCCCCTAGATGATCCAGTAAATACCACACTGTCTATAGAGCCAGAGTTTGAGCGATCAACCCACACAAAGCCATCTGAGTTTCAAGCAGATCATCAGACCCTGCTGGAGGCCATCTCCGTTCATTCTCCTCAATAACAGTTTCAACTGTGGCTTTATCACCTAAAGCTAAATCATAACCATTCTAAAGCACATGAAAAAAATTTCATGGACATGGAATGGAAGGGGAAAATGAAAATGCTTAGGATTGATCATATGAGTTTTATAGACAACTGCTGTTTGGTAGAAGACAGTGAATTCAAATATGCATAAAGAACTAAGCTCAATAAGGTGTTTGATAAGTTGTTTTTAGGAAAGAGCCACAGCATAGGTTTTCCAACTCCTTTTGATGGAATGGATTGGTTTTGTATCCCTCCTGCTTCATTTTTTGGATGTCTCCAACTTTGGCAATTCTGCTGTTGGTGGTTTTGAACAGATGGAAGCAGCGGAGCTTGTAAACATTCATTCTCCGCAACGTGCAAGGTATGGATGCACTTCCCTCGTGATGCTGTTGAGAAAGGCTTTCTGTGTAGTGTTGACAGGTTATGCATTTTTGATGTTTTGGGGAATAATGGTCCGACCTACCACTACCACCCCAAGCAGGCAGTCTGAGCTCTCAGTGAGTGTCATGCCACAATGACTCGGTTGTGCACCAAAGTGTCAATGCTCAATTTAGAACATAATCCTTGTAGCTTGCCAGTGGAACATTTTATTTTATTTTACTTCATTTTTTAAAATTGTGCATTATTAAACAAATAAAACGACGGGTCTATTTATCCTTGTAGTTTCCTCGGCAGTAAGACCTGTCCAAGTGGGATGTTGGGTATTTTGTCTCTCTTTGTCGTTACTTTTCCAATTTTCCGTTTTTATACACATTCCTATTTCTGATGGTTGGTTTCTGGAGAGAATGCAGGGCTAATGCTAATTCTACAGGAGAGAATGATGTGAGAGACTTACGGCTTCAAATTCGAACCAAACTGTCAGATTCCCTATTTACTGGACAGAAACTAGAAGGAGTGGGGGGTGCTCACATTTCCGTTGCCTTGATCAATTCAAATACAGGGGATGTAGTTAGATCAGGCCTGGAATCCTCCATTAAGTTGGACGTCGTCGCGCTCGAAGGTGACTTCAACAAAGACGATGAGGATAACTGGACCCAAGAAGAGTTTGAGAGCCACGTGGTTAAACAACGTGAAGGAAAGAGGCCGCTTTTGGCTGGAGATCTCGTAGTGAAGCTCAAGGAAGGTGTTGGGGAGATCGGAGAACTGATATTTACTGACAATTCCAGTTGGAATAGGAGTAAAAGATTCAGGATAGGGCTTAAGGTGGCAACGGGTTGTTGTGGGAACACACGAATCCGAGAAGCAAAAGCAGACGCCTTCCAAGTCAAGGAACATAGAGGGCAAGGTAGGTCCTTCATAGTCTTTCTACAGTATATAAACCTTATCCTTTATGACTAAACATAAACATGATTTTGGACATCCTGAGTCTTCAATTTTTTAATTTAGAGCTTCATTTCGTGTGGACCTTTACAACTCGAAAGAAAATTCTGATAAACAAGAAGCAATCGGTTTGATTGTTATTAGTAAATGTTGACACTTTAAATCAGTTTCAGGGAGAGGTTGCAAGACTGTTAGAAGTTTTCTTCTACAAATTAATCTAATAGTGCCTGGGACTTATTGTATATGTGCTCTTCACTTTACAGCATACATGAAACATCATCCACCCGCATCTGACGATGAGGTTTGGAGGTTGGAGAACGTTGCCAAAGGTGGGATATCTCACCAAAATCTGAGTGATGCTGGAATATATTAAGTGGAAGACTTTCTACTGCAACTGTTCACGGACCCCAAGAAACTGAGAGAGGTAAGCACTTAGTTAATGATTCCCAATTAGGGCTTGATTGACTGCCAAGCATGTAAGCCCTGTGTGTTCACTCATTATAGATTCTTGGAAAGAGCATAGCAGAGAAGAAGTGGGATAGCCTGATACGCCATGCAAAGACTTGCAAAACAAAGTGGAAACTTTACTTGGACTATCCTGATGGCGTGACGAAGCATGGTGTTGTATTCAACACTGATGGTCAACCAATCGGCCTAGTCAAAGACAGGGAATATTTTGCTACTCCTCGACTTTCTGCCCAAGAGAAGGTAAGTAACCAAGTTGTTCCCACTCAGTTTTGTCAAGCCAGTTCACTCGCTTCACACCATCACGGGGAATTTGAATAATTTGGCCCATATTTTCTATGTAATCACTATTTTGTTGTTTACCTGTAGCTGTGGCTTAGTATGTGTTAGAATTGATTAGAGATATGGAAACTTGAAACAAGGAGTTGGTCATCTAGAGGCTTTGTTTTTCTTTTCTTTTCTTTTCTTTTCTTTTCTGATCATAAAAGTAAAATGAAGTTCCTGTGGAGAGAATAAAAAGAAAATATAGATGCTACGTTTAGATCATAATAGAGACCTTCTATTAATAGAGTGATTTTGGGGTTGCGCTCTTTGTGAAACAAAGTTGAGGTTAGTGACCTTGTAAATTTAAGTGGCCTTCTGCATTGAGTAAGTTGAAGACCACTTTCAGCAGTTAATTCGGTTTCGTCCATGAGAATCTGAGGCACTCATCAACAAATTGTAGTTTGAATGATTAACATATTCCCGTCACAACCATTACTTTCCAAGTTTATAACTATCGAGATCTTAATTACTTGCACAATACATATTGATGCGTGCTTTATTTCTTCACTGATCCTTTCTCGATCAACTTTGCATCTTTAAATTGAGAACCCTTGCCTTGATTGTACTCTGCATTACATGTTTTTTTTTTTTTTTTTTTTTTTTTTTGGTAAAAGGTAAGTATTATAGATGGACTAGAGAGCCAGGAGGCCATACAAAGAACAGCAGGGAAGAGCCGGCACCAAAAACTTGCACTCAGAATGTCAGAGTACCACTCGAGTGGAAGGGTGCCAACCCGAGCTGCAGAGAGGGATAAAGGAAACAGAGAAACAGGCAGCTAAAAGAGGCTGACGAACAGCGCAGCCAGGGCAGAAAGCATGCCACAAAAAGAAGAGGGAGGGCAGAAATACAACCCCACAACACTAGGATACAACCAAATGAAAGCAGCAGCCGGGTGAACTGGAAGCAGCAACAACAGCGACTGAAAGACCAAGGGAAAGACGAGAAAGAGAACCACCCAAACAAGGGGGAAGAGGGGGCAACCCATGAGCATCATCAATGCAAAGAAAAACACGAACGGAGACGGCCAATTGATCTCTTCAGTAGGAGGCCGAAACGCTTACTCAAAGATAGAAGGGTGGATACCCCAACTAAGCTGAAGACGTTTGTTGCGGGGGATATCCGGGACCTTGGAGAATGTAAGGGCCTTGTCTTTTACAGCTTTGATTAGATGGGCTTTCATGGCTGGGAGGGAGAGCTGTTGGTTGCGGAAGATGATATTGTTTCTCTCCTTCCAGACAAGATAACATAAGGCACCAAAGGAAAACCTAGCCATTGATTGGTGGAATCCTGAATCAGATAAGTGATTAATAGCCCACAAAAGGTTCACTTTCCAGGTCTGGTTTCTCCAAGGAAGATTAAACTTCGTTGCCCAAAAGGCCGCAAGGCCGCGAGTAATGGAGCAGCCAAAGAAAAGGTGATCGATTGAATCCGGTCTAATTGAACAAAATGCACAAGACACATCCGAGATTCTTCCATGGGTGAGCAACCTCACCTGAGTTGGTTGGCGATTGCGAGTAATCAGCCACAGGTGAGTTTGATAACGAGGAGGGAGAGAGGGGCTCCAAATAAACTTGTAGCAGTGACTAAGTGGCTTCCTCGTCCTCAGGAGATTCCAAGCAGAAGCTGAAGAGTAGCTTCCAGACGGGTGACCCAGCCAAACCAGTCGGTCATTTTCCCCATTAAGGTTCGGAAGTGGCTCCTCCCAAGTCGCAATAACACTCGCAAATGAGGAAGGGGTGGACAGGACTGCCAAACCAGTTCTAATTGTAGCAAGACGTGGAATACCGGAGCGATAGATATCACGATTAGAGAAGATCTTATAGAAAGGGCCACGTTAAACACCTGACTTTAGGTGGTAGAGAAATGGGCAGATATTGGCATAAAGTGAATTGTGGTTCTTTCAATATTGTTCTTCTTTCTCTGTGCTGCACTCACGTACTAACCTGAATACAAGTTCATCCATTGGAATGCAACTTTACTTGCCAAAAAGAGTAGTTGCTTGAAGCCAGAATGTTTACCTATCAATAGTGGAGATTAATACTTCCATTAGTCCTGCTTGAGCAATGTACAAGTGTGTTTCTCCCAGGAACTTAGAGATGCAATCGTGAAAAAGGCCTTGGCTAACTGGAACGATGTGAGAGAGTTCAGTGGCGAGACGTTTTCTGATTCAATGCGGAACAATAGCTCAAGCTCATTTTCATCTCAAGTCTCTGGTGGACAAACTGAAAATCTCGACCATGTTCAACGTTATTTGGCTCCACCAGACTTTGCTGCTCCAGTTGGTCCGGTTGCTTCTCAGGCAAATGTGAGCTCCACTGCTGAAGGTACGTGCTCTATAAAACAAAACCGTCTCTCCCTTTAAGCACATACAAAGATGTGGCCTGTGAAATTACAATGAAAATAGGACTTTCCACTTGATTGTTGAGCTTTAATATATAAAAGCATTGTGTACCCGATCCTTATGATTTTGGGTTCCAAATCATATAGACGTTTGTTTGTCCAGCTATGATTGTTGCAACATGAGCCTCATTCAATGCAATCTATCCATTTGGCCAAAATATGTATACATGTATGTATGCATGTATGTGTTCTGTCGGAGCAATTGAAAAGCAACTAAAATATTAGTTGCTAACATGTGTCTTTTTTGAGAGGGGGATTGGGGGAGGGGGAGGGTGGATACTCGCGAACACCTTCAATTAGGTGATACTAAGTGGATATTGACAAGATATTGTTATCACTAGGTAGATATGAATAGATGCAATCACCCTGCAACGTCTTTAGATGTGCATTTTTATCAAATGGTGACTGGAATCATTTTAGAAAGGGCCTTGTCAATTGAAGCACGTAAAGATTACAAAGATCAGGGGCAAGAAAAATTAAAGAGATGTGCAGCGTAAGAGAAAAAAAAAATAGCAGCACTTTCCATGATATCAGAATAGTAAAAACTCATAACCAATCATTGCAAGAATTTTTGTAAGCTCGTAGACCAGTGCTTACGTCGGCCTATGTTTATGAACCACATTAATGTCCAAGTTCTTTCCCCAGGACTTAATGCAATGGCTTTGGCGCTGCCAGTTCAGCCACAAAATACCAATTCTGGAAACTCCATGAAGATTTCAGTTGATGAAAATTTTCGTCCTGCTGCACATCAGATCATGTCTGCAGACCGCTCAAATGTTCAGATTCCTCCAGGATATCATGGTAGTACTACTGCTGGATTGCCAACACGGCCCCATGGTATCGATTTACCAAATGCCATGAATAGCCAAGTGATCAATTCTTTGAGCCAAATGGTCTATACAGGATATGATCATGTTCTTCCCTCTGAACCATCCTATGCATTAACTTCAAGCTTCCAATCTAGTAGGACACTTGCTCTTCCTGAAGGCAATCACAAGACGGAAAATATCCAATCAATTGATTCAGATGATAATTGGTAGCAATGGTTGGCTGATGACCCATTATTTGATAATGGTTATGTTAGAGGTACCGGCAGAGGTGTTATTGGCTGGCTCAAGATAAAGGCAGTGTTCAAGTGGGGGTACTTCATCAGGAAGAGAGTGGCAGACTTGTGGAGTTAGACCAACCACTGATCGAAGTCCAGGCTTGTTCATAGTTCTTATGCCGCTTTAGGGAAAGATGATTCTCTGTTTACTTCTGATAGAATTGATGGTATTTTTTTCTTAAACGGTGGTTATATTTCATTGATTCTATAGATTCACCTGTATATAGAATATCTATGCCGGACGCCTTCTTAAGTGACTGATTGTTTCATCATAAAGTGTCTCTAACTCAATTCTTTCAACATCTTTCTTTAGAAAAGTTCTCTGGTATATCACATGTAACGAACGCAAGGTTATATCATTCGAAGGGTGTACTTGGATTCTACACTTATTATGCATTAGATTTGCGACCAAATCCAAGGAGTCCCATGTAATAAGTCCTGCCTACTGCTGCTATCCAGTGGCAATGCAGCTCTTTTCCGGAACGCATACACAGTCAAGCTTTGATGCTAAGTTCCCTCGTGCCCATTTTTCCGGCCTCCTCTTCTTGTTTTCTCGGTCCTCAAATTTTTTTACTATAACGAGCTTTTAGGCAAAGCAGCTCAGGGTTAGTTTAATTTAATGTTGGTTCTGCACTGGAATTGTAACCTTATAAAATAGGATTAAGTATCAAGATCTTTCATCTTTAGTGTGTCATTCCACAATTCCTCCACTTCCTGAACTATTTAAACTGAATATTCCTACATGTTTATACATCATTAAATTTATTGGCTAAGTGATATTCTTGGTTGAGAAAACGCAAGTCCATTGAAAATATTGTAGACATAATCTCATAATCGTAAACCTACCATTTATTTGCAGATTCCGAAGCTCTAGGACTGGAAAATGATCAATGTCCTTTAAAACCACCTTGAAACTATATATCTAGCAGCTAGTCATGTTGATTATATTGATCCCAGAGGGCAGCCCTTCCATGCAAGAAGGTTTTTTGTGCATCGGATTGGATGCATCACTTAATGGTGACGTGTAGAAGCAAGTTAAATGTAGGTGAGAGATTTCAACACTCCATTGCAAAGTTCGATGGTCGATTACACTGAGTGAACCACTCAACCCAAAGTATAAATAATCCACACCAAGCAATTTGTTCTCTTATACATGAAAGTTATTGTTTATAACAGATGAAGCATAAGCTTGGTACTGTCGAATGGGTCTCAAATCTTGCAGCAATACCACGGAGACGATTGCCACCACATTGAAGCCATGGCTCTAATTAGTAGACAAATAGTTACCTTTTACTCCAATTTTCTCTTCAACAAATGCCTACCTAGCAGAAAAGGCACATGGGAGGTATAAATTAAGACTCCAAGGACGGAGCCAAAAAGCTTCAGTCACAAAAGCCAAAATGCATTGCTTCTCACACTGATGTCTGCAGCTTCGGAGAGCAGAGGTCCACCCACAGGAGCAACACGAGCATAGCCACCACAAAATCTTGAACAGACAGTCATTCTGAATCAGAGATTTCATCTTCATCCTCGTCCAGTATGTAGACTAGGGCCCGTTTTCTTGCAGCTAAAACACAAGCCACACCTCTACTTGCTGTCACCATGAAAACATTAACTTGATTTCAGTCCAACGTTTCTTGAATATATGGCCATGACTAACGTGATGTTTAGATACCTTTGTTGGGTAAAAGCAAAAGTACAACACATGCATTATGCTAAAACACAGGCGGGGAAGCAAACCTTGCTGCCCAGGGAGGCTATGGTATGCATGTAAACTATGAATGCTCTACAGTATCTTGCTACACTAGATATCATGATAGTATCTATCATCATGAACATGTACAGGTTCTCAGTCAGTAACTAGACCGCAGTGAACCTACCATAAGAAGAATATTCTCTGTACTTGTGTGGCCTCTAAAGATTCACCTTTTTTGCACTTTGATCTCTCAATAGATTTAAATTTAGGGGAAAACCTGATACATTAGTATATTACTTCTTCAACTGAAAAAATATTCTTCTTTGGAGCTTAAGTTTGCACTTCTTCAAACTGTGGGAACAAACATGAAGTGGTCCATTAAAGAGACATATTGTACTTAAGCCAGTCATAACCAGTCATATTTAAACTTATGAGTAGGCTGTTAAGTGAAAATGTAGTAAGGAGCATGGACAGGATTTATTCAGTCCACTACCTAGTCAACAAGATGGAATTGTTGCAAACACTCGCAAGTTTATCAAGCATTGATACACAAGGGAAATAGTATGGGCAACAACAAGTTTCCAAACATCCAAAAATGCAGATGGACATGGTAAGAAGCTCAAGGAAAAAAAAATTAGGACTATAAAATTGATGGCATGACAATGGTTTAATCCTTAGCTCAGTTGTATGGTGGTGTCAAAAATTCTTACCACTAACTGAGAAGGGAGGAACAACAGTATGGGGAATGCTGCGAATCTTCTCATTCTCCACATCTAGGTGTAACATAGAGTCCTACATGCATAGTTTCACTGTGTTAATGTTTCAGGAGTGAGAATAAGATAACCAAGCAAAAAATGTTCTCACAAAATAGAAGCAAAAATGGCACTTCTTACCTATTAGGGACATTCTGACCAAAAACATAAAAAATCAATTAGGGACACCACATGCCTACTTTTTAACCAACATACATGTAGAAGGCTTTAACTGCCAAGATAAGTTGGAACTTTTGCAGTTATAGTAAGGCAGAAAGCAAAACACCCTTCAGAGTTCCCAAGCGTGAAATAGCATGTCCATGCACATAGGAGGAAAAACTAAGCTGCTGCTTCTCATGCTGATGAGGAAAGCATACAAATAAAAGATAGGAAGAATAAAATTCCTAGTGTTTTTGAAACTGGACAAGTGGTTCAACCGGTCAAACTGGTAGAACTGTGTTCTACCAGTTTAATGGGTTTAACATATTGCATGTGATGTCATCTGATAGAATACTCCACATCTATTAGATTACACGTGTTCAGATTAATAGATGCCTGGCTGAGTCGGCAGAGCCTCATTGAGCACAAATGACAGCATTCAAGTTCTCAAGAACATCATTTAATTTTCTAATAGATTAAACCAATAAGGTCAATGGATAATAATGCACCACCAAATTGAAGCAAGAAGACACTGGAGTGAATGGTTGGTACGCTTGGTAGTTACAAGAGGTTGGAGTTCCAAACCCCAACCCAACTCCAACACTCTTCCTTTAAACATTTTGAATGCCCAGAACTGGTCCAAACTAGTTGACAGGATTGTGGGTCAACAATTGACAGTTACGCCTGATAACAATAGGGTCAATACCACCAGTTCTTGACCACTACTGTTTCTGCTGTGAAACCAGACTGGATAGGTCTGGTTCCTGATCCAACCAGAGCCGGTTCTTAAAACACTGAAAAGAACAGGAGTCAACTGAAAAGCAATTTTCTTTTTGCCATCAATGTTTTAAATAGTGAACTGACGCATATCAGAACAAACAGCGTCCTATACGTATCACGAGTACGAAATCAATATGCAAGCTTAGGATCCAAGAGTTACCTTTAGTTGGTACAACTCCCAGTTATTTGCCCGAGTGGTTCCTGAAATGTGCACAAATGGAAGGTCACTGGCCTGCAAGATCATCATCCAGGCATCTCCCAAATTTTCACCAGTATCATTCATCTTATTTAGCAACATAACAATTTGATGGTCCTCTTTCAAAATAAAATATATTAGCCACATCCACAAATTCTTAAAGCAATATATGCCAGGCTTTTACCTTATATAGAGCCAAATCCACACAATGGTAACCAGAAGGGATGCACAACAAGATTGCTTCCAAAGGTCTTCCCTGCTTCACATTGCTTGAATCATTCGTAGATCCCCTCACTATAGCTATACAGTTTGTAACATCTAAAAAAGACTCGTCAGGTAATTGGAAGGAAATATAGTCTGTAAACCCAACTTCATGAGTCAGATTAGATGAAGCAAATTCAGAGGCATCCTGCAAAGCCATATGAAGAAACGATTAGCATGAAAAAGCAGTTGTACTCTGCCCATGCAGATCTCCGGATAAAATTGTAGATTCAGATTAAGGGTAAAAACCTCATAGGAGGACAGTGAAATTGGAATGTATCGGGTGGATGCTGAAACTGATGTAAGACGGAATAGAGGCAATAAATTCTTACAACATATCTTTTTTGAAATGGTAGAAAAAGGCATCTGGGCAGCTTCCTTGAAACTGTAAAAATTTAAATTTATTCCTAATCAGTAAACATGAGATACGGCATTATCACACACAATACTCATAAACTAATCAGAAAGCCCAATCCAAGAAGATCACCCAGCTTAAGTTTCCATGTACATTGTCAAGTAATCAACCTGAGATTGAATACGAAACACTAGATTATTAGGTAGAGGGTAAGTAAAAAACCATTGTTGAGTACAACCTTCAGAAGACAACCCCCACCCCCGAGGGTTTCCTTTTTTTCCTTCTCTCATTATAGTCTCAAGGTTCTGGCCACTCAGACAAGGAAATATAAAATATAGCTACAATTTTATTGTAACAGGAATTTGGATAGAAAGATCTACTGACAAATGACATTATCAAGATACCTAAATTAGCCAAATGAGAAATGAATATTTCAGCTCAATTAAACGATGAGTTGGGTGAAACCAAAGCACAAGGTTTTAAGTGAAGGATTGCAATGTTTACGTAAACCATTTTGGAGCCGGACCATCATACTCAAACCTCTGTTATGCATACAAAGAGATCGAGAATTTCATATTCGGTACACTCGTCAGCAATGAGGACCAGACTTGGAGGAGGGAAAAAATCAATCACTTCAAATGACAGATGACAGCAACGATTTATCCCAGCGTTCATATATTCCCCACTGAGGTAGCATGCGGAAAAACACTAGTGAATGGAAAATCTAGATATAGCATAAATACAAAGAATCGACAATGAAAGAGCAACAAGACACATTCAAGTAAGAACTTCCATGCATGAACAAGATTCTATTAAATTTCATTCAATTCTTTTGCTGATACCTGTGTTCCATCTGTTGAAACTCCTTTGCAAGTGTCCTTCGCAAATATTTGCTGTCCCCAAATCCTCCAAATTGCACTAATTCTTTGACTCTCTTCATAGTTTCTCTGAAACAATAATGTTTAAAACATCTTATTGACCTGACATCAAACATCAAGGCAGACAAGCGCAAGAAACTACATTTGATTTTCAAAAGACTTTCCAGTCCAATGAGAAACGACAATCAACCCGTCAATTTCAATCCTCGTTACCCTGTCATTAGCAACATATGCTGGACCAAGAATGACCACAGTCAAATTCCAGCAAAGCACCTTAACTTGAGTCAACCTCATCTCTTGTGCTCTTAGAAGTATTTAGGAGGACGGTAGCAAGATGACTTAAAATGAAGAACTAACCCTCAAACCAGGAGTCATTCACAATTTCGATATTCTGAATTTAGCAACTAATTTGGTCGCATTGCAAAAAGGCATGAGTGAGCCACTAGAGTGCATGAAAAGAATACTAGGCTTGACAGGATACCGATCTGACATTTAAAGCGTGACCAGGGTCCATTACGCCATGATATTTTAATCCTCTGGCACACAAATGGATAGCACAACCTAGTGAAGGGCCACCAAAATTTGCTGCTAGAGTACATGAAGGCAATACTAAGCTGTCGACACTTCACAGTATCCAAGCCATTGCCTCACCAAATTTCAGATACAACGAATGAAGAGATGGCCCACACTTGGAATTAGAAGGTTATGTCAAATTATGAATCCAGTCATCATGTCTGAATGATACATATGATTCCATAACTAGGGCCAGGCAATAACATTTTCTTATTAGATGAATGAAATTCATTAAGAACACCAAGTAGGAGCCGAACTTCAGATGATGCACAAGAGAAGAAATTTATTAATTCAATGGGTAGCCATTCTATCAAAAATAATGACATGTCACATCTCAGCCCAAGTAAAGTTAATGTCGACTGAAATGAGGGAAAATAATTAACTTTCAGGGAGTATACAAGCCATTTCTACTGGAAGCTCTGTATATGGCAATGCCAAACAGTCCACTTGGTGACTCCATCAGGTATGAACACATATTAACTAAAGATTCAGGGGTTCTGTGTGCCATATTGTAAATGACTTAGAATTAGGAACTGGACAAGTTGGAGGAAATCACTTACAAATCAATGTCCATTTCTTCATCAGCCTCGGATAGATCCAGAAGCTGCATAACAGGATCTTGATCATACAGAAACTTCAAGAACACGACAACAAGTTCACTGTCGAAATTCATAAGAGTAAATAGGGATTCACCATAAGGAATGAACCTGATGGACAAAAGTTAGACAAACCTATTGTATGTTAAAAGTTGATCATTTGGCTCTGACATAAGTTGCTTTATACATTTCAGAAGCCAGCTGAAGAAATTTGCAAACTGAAAGAGACACAAAACCAAAACCAAAACCAAAAGCTTCAGCAACATGCACATTATCAACCAATAAAAAATGCTTACACCGCTGGCTCAAGAATTTAGGATCCTACCAATATTCTGAGCTTGTCTAGATTTCAGTGGTCACACTGGCAATATTTTCATTTTAAAACAAGAAAGAATGGATGTCTCCAGCATAGCATGTGCGAAATTGAAAAGGTATCAACAAACCCTAAGTTGTCAAGGCGCCGTAAGCAAAGATAAAAAAGTCATGCAATTTCTCTTTGGTCCTTCAAATACACGATGATATATCAACAAATAACAATGTGATATTGTCAGTATTTCATCACGATCTTAAAAGGTGCGAGATGAAACTTTGTTAAACAGGTTCAAGTCATGTGCAAATGCCCAGCTAACAATATCTTCTTCAAAATCTCAACGAAAACGCTTGTATTTCAAATATTAAATGTTATTTGGCTTAGAATAATATGTCATTCTGAGCACACAAGATCTTGTGTCTTATATCCACAAGTAGTTCAACTCCATGTTTAAAATTTAGGAATTTAGCATGACTAAAGATATGCACGATGAGAGACGGGCAAGATTTTGGAAAAGAGTAGCAAACAGAAGGTATCAAGAAACGTAGAGAAATCATAACAAAGATTGTAACAGGCTACCTGCTGCACAACAGATGAGAGCACCCTTATGAATCGCTCAACCTGTACAAGCAGCATTCCAGCCTTTTCTACTGCATTGTCCACCAGTGTCTCATCCAAACCAATACCCAGGTAACAAGAGCGCCATCTTGAAAGACCCCTGAGCTCACCCATTCTAAAGCCAATAATTTCTACAGCAGGCTGATTCTCTCTCTCTCTCTCTCTGTCTCTCTGTCTCTCTCTCTCTCTGCTTTCTGCTCTCTGCTGCGCTTTTTCAGTAACCAGACATTCTCTTGCTTCTCGTTGAGCTCCAGAAAGGAGAAGGGAAAAGCCATGTGGAAGCCAAAGAGAGCTTTGCCTCCCTCTTCTTCTTCAGGTCAACCAAGTCAACCCAAGAGGCCATGCTTGCCTCCAATCGAGTAAGCTCGCTCTTCCCTCTTAACGTTTCAATGCTTGATTCGTTGTTTGATGATCTTGCGTTAGTTTTAGCTGTACTTGAGGGAGATTCAATGAAGGGGTCTTGAGTTGAAGATTCTTGACATGAGAGACATGGTGAAAGCCCACCATCGATAAGCTTTTGCCTCATGACCGTTCAAAATCACTTTCGTTCAGTTCTTTATTTATGGGCTTGTGCTGTTGTTTTAATGCGAAGTACTAATGACCTCGGATGTCATCGTCTCAAATCTGTTTTGTGAATTTATGTTGGCCAATTGCAGTACTTCCTCCTTATTGGAGCTGAATTCTGTTAAAATCATTCATCTAGCAAGTGAGCTGTTATCGTTACCAGGTTAATTTGCTATCCTGTCGTCTAAATATCCTATCTCGCTTGTACTTTTGTGCTGATGTTCATGCAGTCAAGCATGGAACGGGCCCGAAATGAATCCTGTGCCGAGTTGCTGTTTGACTTGCTGTTTGACAAAGGAGGATCTGCGGAGTATGGTAAGATGAGTGAGGTAGCCAAGTTGGACATGCAAAGTACAGCCCTTATTATATTTCAATTCCTGTTTCTTCGATTAGAAGTGGTTAGATGCATTTCTGACATTCCGGCCAGTTTCTGGACAGTAATCCGCGTGAGAAATTGCCAAGAGATGTATAGAGAATTATTGCTTGAGTGGTAAAAATGACCTGCTGAATGTTCTAGGATTTTCCTGGGAAGCAATTGCACTAAACACATGCTTTAGGCTTTTCATGTTGTATTGGGCAGTATGGTTCACAAAAAGATACAAATTTTCGATGAAGTGCCCTGGACATAACTGTCGCCTTGAATCTTGGAATATGTGGTCAATGACCCTTTGAACGTAGGAGGAAAATGAAGATACCTGTGATGTGAAACTTGAATGTGATGATTACGTGACAGATATTGGGTGGGTTTAACCCTCCACGTAGGCGGTGGGTTAAACTATTCAGCGATCGACGCGTGGCGTCACGTAAGCGAGGGCGTCAGGCGTTCAAAATTCGCGCGGGCCGCGTGTGGGGCCCACTCCTCTGACGCTCCCTTTGCTCTGCTCTCCTCTGCGATGCCTGCGCCCTGTCGAATCGTCCTCTCTCTCCTCTCTCTCTGTCTCCCTTTTCTGTTCCGTTCCGTTGCGGGGGAGAACAAAAGTCTTTACGAAAGCTGCTTCTCTTCCCCCTCCTCTGCTCTCTCTCTCCATTCTCGCCGACGAGCTCTCTCTCTCCATTCTCGACTCCGACGCCCCGCCGACGACGCCGCCTCCGCCCCCGACGCCCTCTCGCGACTCCGACGCCCCTCAAGCCGGTTGCCTCCGACGCCGACGACGCCGCCTCCGCCTCTGCCTCCGCCCCTCAAGGTCGTGTTGTGGGTCCGCCGGTTGCCTCCGTTGCCCCCGACTCTGACGCCCCTCAAGCCGGTTGCCTCCGTCGTCCTCAACTCCGACGCCCCTCAAGCCGTTGCCTCCGTTGCCCCCGACTCCGACGCTGACGACGCCGCCTCCACCCCCGACGCCCTTTCGTAATTTTTTTTTTATGCTACTTTCATTAGTCTTATAGTTTATTCGGTAACTCACACGACCATTCCAATCCTATTGGTGGAAATGCAGGTGAAGGTCGTGTTGCGGGCTGATATTTCGCCTACTACATATGACAAGGTCGTCGTTATATCAGGTTAATGTTGTCTTCCCTGCATTTCTATGTTAATGTTTTAGAATCTAATTGTGCGCATTGAATTTCTTGAATTCTTATTTTGTCGGTGATGTCCATGGTATCAGCGTGATATGGTTGTTATCTTTCAGTTCCTGCCAATGTTTCTATATTCAGAAACACTTTTTTTACCTCTCATTTAGAAACCGTTGATCTGTTCGCAACTCCTCATTTCCCACAGCTTCTACTTCATCTACCCAATTAATTCATTTACAGTTCAATCATTTAGAAGGAAAGTGATGGACTTCAACAGCGGGCCATGATTTATGCATAAGAATCTCCAGTTCAATGATCTATGCTATTTCTTTGTCAGGTGGCGGTAGCGGCCATGAGCCAGCTCATTCTGGATTCGTGGGTGAAGGGATGCTAGCAGCTGCAATATGTGGTGATGTTTTTGCTTCTCCACCAGTTGATGCTGTTCTAGCTATATGTTTTCTCATGATTATATGACTAAACAAGGAAAATGTCATGGATCTCTTGCTTTATGTTTTGTCTCCTTGTCTATGAGATTCATTTTGCTCTATTGTATATATTTCAGGGCATCTGAGCTGTAACTGGTCCATTGGGTTGTCTACTTATTGTCAAGGTAATTCCTTTACTTTATCCTACCACCTTATAGAGTATTTTGGCATACATGGAAACTTGTGTATACAAGGGAAAAACTAAAAATTTTGTAAACGGCACTTTCATTGCCACGGAAATTCCGGGAGTTTATGCAGTTCTAGCAGCCACATAGACCACAAGTACTTATTTCCACACTTCTTTACTAAACGTAGCTAGCAGTTCCTCTCTAAAATACCCCACACGGCCCATGTAATTTCCCAAGTTGACAAAGCCGTACTCAAGGAGCGGTTATATTAAGTTGGTGCAGGCTATGGAATTCCTTCCCTTAAAATGTTAAAGGGTGCTTTCACTTTTAAAATGAGAAATACAATATTTATCAGCTACTAATTATTTTTTGTGCTTCTCGCATGATGACCTAAATGATAAGACATATTATTAGCATTCCCCATCAGTTTCTGCAAAACAATTTTGCTGAAGCTTCTGAAGCAATAATCTTTAGCTCTTTTTACATTGGCTAATTGCAATTTAGTTTATCTGCTGTATACAGAATACAGGAGATGAGAGCATATGATGCATATGGAGGAAAAATTAAGTTTACTCTGGATTTACAGACTTATTGCAACTTTATTTGTCAATCAAATTTGCTGACAGGAAGAAAGAGCCAACATGGAATGAGGAATTCACTCTTAACATTAAGCTCCCTTCGACTAAAAACCTCTAGGTTAAGCCTCTACCAGAGTGATATCCATTACTTCCTTTCCACTTTGCATCTGTGGACTAACTGGAGACCGAATTGCTGGCATGTTTAGGAAGGACTTATCCTAAAAATATGTGATGCTACTTTTGTAATAAATGAATGAATGCCATTTTGAGGGGGCCAACTGCTGCATCAATTTTTGGACTCCTCTTTTACATGCTAAGGAGATTTGCTCATTTGTTGCCTTATTTGATACAATCCCAAGTTGATTGTGCCATATATCTTGCATTAACATAACACGAAGCAAGCAACTCCACCATTTTGTTTTTTTTTGGGTACAAGTCCTTGCTGATTTTGGCGCTCAGCAAATGGATACAGCTATCCTTAAATGCATGAACTGAAGCTGAATAATTGTTGATCTTTTTGTTGTCCACTGTGGTGTGGATGCTAGGTGGCAGCTTGGGATGCAAACTTGGTAACTCCACACAAGCGAATGGGCAATGCAGGAATCTGTTTGGAGCTTCTGTGTGATGGTGAGAATCATTGAATTTGTTGTCGATTTGTATTTTGAACTTTATTGTGCAATGCTGCTGGTGGTTTAGTTGGGTGGTTCAGAAGTCAAATAAATGAGCAATATACCAGATCAGTTTTTCTCCTGTGAAACATTATTTGATACTCTATGACCTTGGCAATGGATGAAATGACTATCATATGGAAATTGTACTTTTTCTTGATGAGCATGTCTGTTTCCAGGAGATTCACATGAAATGGTTGTGGAATTAGAAGGAATGGGTGGTGGAGGGAAGATACAGTTAGAGGTAAGTGTGGAAACATTTTTATATCAATCACATAGTTGGAAGCTCTCTTAAAAGGACGATTAGGATTTCTGTTTGAAGACTCTTGACTTCTTGAAATAAACATCTATATATGATTTGTAATTGTTCAAGAGAAGTTCCAATTAGAAGGTAGAGTTTTCATTTAGGCCTATAGCTTCCAGCATCTATCTGTGAATCATTGAGCATTAGCAAGAGCTTTTTATTAACGTTTGCTTATTTGAGTACCTGGCAATTACTGTATAAGAGCTTTCTCCAAGATGTTGTAACATCGTTTCTCTTTTGTTATTATGAATCAGTCGCTGGGTAAATCTTAGATGCTTGAAGAACCAGTTTACACCAATACGCTATGAACCCTGGACATCTAAGTCTGCACACACTCCAGCTCAGCCCTTTCCAATAGGCTAAACTTGCTTTGTTATATTGGTGGAAAAGACGACATTGAAATACAAAGTAAACCTCTTATCTGTTTCAAAGACATTGAATCAATCATGGGGGTTGTTTGTCCATTGATCTTGTATGTCAAAATCGAGTATCTACTGAGATGCATATGACACGAACACGCAGTGCTTGTATATTGTCTCACATGTATGAAGTGTGAATAAGAACTACTAATAAACAAGTTTAATAACAATCTTTCAGAAATCAGACAATAATGCTGGGAGGAGAAAAAATATTCCACTATTGGACTTTGGTAGGAATATTAGAGAATCTTATCTGAACCAGGCAAAATTGGTGATGAGTATCTGAATTCCATTTATGAGAATTCTAACCTTGGTTTCGTTATTGTGGATTTCTTTCCATGATTTACTAAGATACCAGTTATCGTCCTTCTGCGTGTTATGCCGGAAAAGTGAGCAAGCTCACTGGTGATGCTGTTTCAGGTTAGATATAAAAGTTTTGATGAAATTGATGAGGGAAAGAAGTGGTGGGAGCTCCCATTTGTTTCAGAGTTCCTCAGGCAAAATGGGTTTGAGTCTACTTTGAAATCAATTGTTGGGTCTGATAGTGTGCCGGCTCGGCAGTTTGTTGAATATGCTTTTGGGCAGTTGAAATCCTTTAATGAGACATATCCTTGGAAGGATAAGCTTTTAAATAGTGGTAAATATGTAGCAGAAGGGGAATCGGTCAATGCCACTGCTGCACCTGAGAAGTCTTCATCTGTAGATGTTCCATTGCTGAATGACCAGAGCCTGAATGAAGAGAACATTGTTGTTGAGTCTTCCCCTGATTCAACTAGATTTGAGAATGCTAATGGAGAAAAAATGCTAGTTGGTGAATCCATACAGTTTGACAAACATTTCTGGAAGAACTTTGCAGATGTTATCAATTAGAGGGTTGTACAGAAACTTGGTCTTCCTGTCCCTGAGAATGTAAAATGGGATGGTTTTGATGTACTAGATAAGATTGGCATACAATCCCGGAAAGTTGCAGAAAAAGCTTACGTTGAATCTGGGCTTGCAACGCCGAGTAGACAAGATATTGATGATTCCGCAGAGAGCGGGCCACTTCTAAGAAGTGCAATTCAGTCTTCAATTCCGGATATAAAAAAAGTGACACAAGATTTGTTGCAGCAAACTGATTCTGTTTTGGGGGCATTGATGGTTTTGACTGCGGCAGTTTCTCGGCTAAATAAGGAAGCGCGTTCTATGGAAAAGAATGATAATAAAATGAAAAGTGATGATTCTGTGTATTCTAAGAGTGAGAATCTTGCAGTCTCATCAGACGTATCATCATTGGATGAAAAGAAGTCGGAGGAGATGAAAACTCTTTTCTCTAGTGCAGAAAGTGCTATGGAAGCCTGGGCGCTGCTTGCCACTTCTCTTGGTCATCCTAATTTTGTAAAGTCTGAATTTGAGAAAATTTGCTTCCTAGATAACGCATCCACTGATACACAGGTATTGTCTTCCTGTATTGAGAAGCTGCTTCCTAATCTACTTTTTCTCACACATTTTTAATTGGGGATGGAATCATGCATGAATGAAGTAAGGTTACTGCAGGCAGCAATCTGGCGTGATTCTGCACGAAGAAGATTATGGGCGAAGATTATTGAAACCCAAGATATCTGAAGAAGGGAAACTAGAAAGGGTGAAAGACTAGGTGTGAGGAATCGAAATCAAGATCTTTGGCTGTTATACCATGTTATAGTTTTGTGCACAACCGACTTACTGCAAAAGCTTAAGCTGTTTGAATATAGTTCATATCATGTTATGTAACTGAATTGTGCCGACGACATGAGATACTATATGTGTAACGTAGGTCACACCATGAGAAGCTAGAGTTCTTCAATCGTGAGTTTATCTGTGTTGAAGGAGAGAGTATTCTACGTATTGTATTAACTTAATCACAAAAAGGATTACAAGAATATATATATATATATATATATATATATATATATATATATATATATATATATATATATGAGTAACCCTAGTAACCCTCTTATGACTATTTTACCCTTATTACTATTTCCTAACACTCCCCCTTAAGTTGGGATGTAAATATCAAACAATCCCAACTTGTTACATAAAAAATTCACTCTATTTCCTCGTAAAGACTTGGTAAAAATATCTGCAAGCTGATCCTCCGTTCTTGTATGTTGAAGAGTGATCTCTCATTTCTGAACTTTTTCTCGTATAAAGTGACAATCAACCTCAATGTGCTTGGTTCGCTCATGGAAGACGGGATTGTTTGCAATATGAATAGCTGATTGATTGTCACAATATAATACCGAAAGTTCTGATGTTGACATCCCAATTTCTGACAATAACATCCTCAACCAGAGCAATTCACTAGTCACATGTGCCATTGCTCTATATTCCGCTTCTGCACTTGATCGAGAAATCACATGTTGTTTCTTACTCTTCCAGGCAACTAAATTACCCCCAAGAAATACACAATAACCCGATGTAGATCTTCTACTAGTAGAGCATCCAGCCCAATCCGCATCAGAAAAACCTGTAGTATTCAGGTGGCCACAATTCTTGAAAATTAGTCCTTTACCTGGTGCTCATTTCAAGTATTTAATAATTCAAAGCACAGCATCCCAGTGAGTAGTTCGAGGAGAACCCATGAATTGGCTTACAACACTAACGGCAAAAGATATATCAGGTCTCGTGACGGTAAGATAATTCAACTTACCAACTACTCTCCGATATTTCAATGGGTCGTGTAATAATTCTCCATCTTCTGCATCAAGTTTCACATTGGGTTCCATAGGAGTATCAACCTGTTTTTCCCCAACAAGTCCAACCTCATCAAGAATGTCAAGAAGGGAGCTTTCAGACGTAATCTGTTGGCGAAGGGAGGAATATTCAGGCCCTAGTGCTTTAAGAAATAGTATCACGCGAAGATCCTCCTGACGTTTGACTAATACATTTGGATCATTGGAAGCTGGAAGATAAGTATCTAGCTATCTGCAAAGTGTAGTGAAACGAGCATAATATTCAGATAGAGACTGATCTCCACGTTGAAGATCAAACAAGGCCTCCCACGTGTCACACACTCGTGTCATATTATTTTGGCCAGAATAAAGTAGAGCACATTTATCCCAAACTTCCTTAGCAGAATTACATTGAATGAAGTGAGGGCTAATATTCGGATCCATACTATTCCATAACAATGTACGGATCATTGCATCTCCAGCAATCCAATCATCTACTTTACTCTTATCCAAGGGAAGTGTGGATGTAAGATAATCATGCTATCGAGTTGCAGTAAGATAAACTTGTACAGCTTTAGACCATGATGGATAGTTAGTGCCATCCAACTTGATAGATGTCAATTGGAAATGTGTCAAACCAGTAGATGATGTAGAAGCCATCAGTATTAACTCTACTGAACTCCAATAATGCAATTAGCCAGACAGGTTGAACACAAGAATCGACCGAATCCAATAAGAATGACACAATAATCAAGCACTTCACTCCAGTTGTGCAATCAGCCACAGAACAACAAACATAAATAAGGGTTCAATTGATTCACCACCGAGTCAATATACTGCACTAGCATGCCATTAAATCATACCAACCAGCACTTCAAGCAATATACTTCAATGAGAATCCATATAAGTATACTGGAAAACAGCTTCTGATGCCCTCAGTTCGGGTCGTTTTTTTTTTTTTTTTCGAGTGAAACCCTGCGGAACCGAACGAAATCCTTGCAGAACCAAAGGCTTCCGAAATCCTCAGGATATATGAAAAGCACAAAATCTAGATTGCAAGACAAACAAAGACCAAATCGCGCAATCGATTTTCAATCCCGTCATCAAGAAAGAAGACTGAACACAAACCGATTTCGCTGGATGGGCTTCGGCGATTGACGCAGAGTTCTGTCCAGATCTTAGAAAACCAGTAGACAGATCTGGATCTAGGTATGATGACCGAACGACGATGTAGGCGTTCTTTCTCCTCCGCTGTCTAGAAGAGAAGCACGCTGTGGCGGCGGCGATGAAGGGTCTGGATCTAGCGATGGCCTCCGCCGCCGGGCTGTGGTGATGGTGGGATCACTCTCTTGAAGTTTTAACCACGCTCTGATACCATGTTGAAGGAGAGAGTAGTCTACGTATTGTATTAACTTAATCAAAAAAAGGATTACAAGAATATATATATATGAGTAACCCTAGTAACCCTCTTATGACTATTTTACCCTTATTACTATTTCCTAACAATCTGTAAGCAGCAACTTGAGCGGCCTTTTTTATTACTCTTAGGTGTCTTAGGCCATTTAAATTAAAATCAGGGGAGTAGAGCTTTTAATCTTTTTTTCCCTTATGGCATGGGACTAACGCATTTTGTGTATGTTAGGCATGGAGCAATTTATGTGACTATGTACAACTTCGGATCTCCTAGAGTTGGTAACAGGAGATTTGCAGAACTCTATAATGAGGTGAGAGAAATATGTGCCCCGTAGCCCTGTCATCTGTACTCAGATCCTTGAGAAAACTAAGTGATGGCTACCGCTTCCTGATTCCTTTATGCAATCTTTTCTCTGTGTGCAAATATAAACAGGCCCATGCATATTTGTGCCCATGCATATATGCATAGTGGCATGGAAGTTGCTGCTCTACCTTTATTGTCAATATTGTTAGGATTGACTGCCATGAAACATGCCAAAACGCATTCAGTCCTCTCGCAAGGGTGGGATGGACTCAAGGGTCATTTGCCGGGTTTGAAACCCGGTATAAGCCAACAAAAAAATAAAGACAAAAAAATTTCGTGAAACATATTACTCTTCGATGAACAACCTCGGCATCCATCCTGTATTAACAGCAACTTTCTTAAGATTTCTTCACATGCCAAAACGCTGGTCCAATTATACTTATTTTCATCAGCAATGATTGTCATAAAATGAAGTTCTTCTGTTCTTTATTCATGCCTTTCATCATTATAAATCTTCTCAAGAATTCTCTGCGGATTACTATACTCTTGTTTATTCCTGAAAGTTACTTATTTTTCCAAGTTGAGAGGATCATTCTGACTCCCTATTGCAGTAACTTATTTTAGTGACGCAACTCACTAAGGAGGGCTTTCTTGTTCATTTAAGTGACTTCTTTTCTAGATGTTGTGGTCACACTCCAATGTCTCCTCCAACTGAGCTTCTGCTATGATTGCTGCTATCTCTTTAAAAATTTGGCATCTTATAATTCTATAGATTCATGTCAGCAGACTTTTAGGTGGCCTAAGCATGATCTCCCCCTTATTAGTGGAAAATCTTTTGATGCATTTTTCTAGTACCGCACGTAGTATGTGTGATGCAATTGTCTGTTGCTTTGCAGAAAGTGAAGGACAGCTGGAGAGTTGTGAATCACAGGGATATCATACCGTCAATTCCATGCCTGATGGGTTATTGCCACGTGGCCCAACCCATCTATCTAGCAGCAGGAGATGTTAAGGATGCCTTGGTATCTATATAGCTTTAACCTTCTTACCCAGAATGAGTGAACAAATTTCATCTATTTAAGCTCTTCAACCCATTCCCTTGAGGAATATGTTGGTGCAGTTATTCCACTCAGAACTCTATTGCATGGTGAAATACTCTGGATTAATAATAACTAGCTGATGGTTTCAAGTGTTTGAGTCTGTTACTTGTGGACTTATCAAGGGAAGCATCAGTAGGAAATTGGATCATGACTCGTATTACTTTTCTGTTGCTAATATGAGAAAGCAGTAGTTTTACTTGTACAGATCTTCCCAGATCAACTACTTATACAATTGGTTGATGTTGTTCAGGTAAATGTGCAGTCCTTGGCTGATGGTTACCAAGGTGACTTTGTTGGTGAAGCCACGCCAGATGTTTTAATTAGTGAATTTGTAAGTTCACTTTTCTTCCTTGGTGACTGAAAGTTCCTTAAATAGACAAATCGATATTTCCATACGCTTAATATCAGAACATTTTTATATATCTCATTTTAGAGTACCTTACTGTTGTTCTGCTGAAACGTGCTTGGTGAAGTCACACAGACATGCATGCAAAATTGTAGCAGTCTTGATGAACTTTGCCAATATATATGTCTGCTTATTGTCTGGTTTGTCAGTTTTTTGATTTTTGATTTAGATGTCTGCATTAAACTACCTTCGACAGAACAGCTCGTGTCTATTTACTCTACTGTATGTTGAGATAGTAACTGTAAATGAATTGGTGAGTTAAACCCATTGCTGGTGCACAAGTCCAACGTGACAGGTCTCAAACTTCTTTTGCAGATGAAAGGTGAAAAGGAACTCATAGAAAAGATATTGGAAACTGAAATAAACATATATCGTGCAATTAGAGATGGAAGTGCGCTGATGCAACATATGGAACATTTCTATTACATCACTCTGCTCAAGGTACGTTAAGTTAGAGCCTCCTGTAACTTCTGTTCATTTTTAATTATACATCCTGAAAAAGCAAAGAGAAAAGGGGAAAACACCCCTAAAAGAAGTTGTTCCCATGTGCTATGTTATCTGCTAGCCCTTTTGGAAATGAAAATACTTCCTCTTTTTCGTCAGAGCGTCAGATCAAATTACCAAACTGCGGAAAGGCTGCAGACAAGTGACGAAGCAACAGACAGACAGCTAAATGCTTAACAGCATGCACGCCATGGTAAATGCACATATGCTCTTACTTAAGCCACCACACCCTATCACTGGCCCCCAAAATACACATCTCCATGTAAATCTCACACGGAGATCGTTATATCATGTGTGGTTCTGGGCTATTCTGTTTTAGTGTATGTTTCAAGTAGAGACTTCGAGAAGAATAGCATCAGGACCCTTCAATAAATGCGTACATTGGAGGTAATGTAATTGGCTGACAGAGATTGATCAATTTTCTTGCTCACGTCTTTTGGCTATGGCTATGTTCCTATGCTATAACGGTTACTGTTACGCTGAGTTCATTTAAGTTGTGAGACTGTTGGTAGATAACGTCTGAGATGAATTGGACAAATCTTGTGAACAACCTAGGTACGATTGCAAGGTCAGGGATGAAAGAATTCATGGAGGCATTGTAGGCGGGAGCTGATGTGAGCATGATCGGTCAATTTGGTGTCGGTTTCTACTCTGCTTATTTGGTGGCTGAGAAAGTCATTTTGACTACTAAGCACAATGATGATGAGCAGTACATCTGGGAGTCCCAGGTTGGTCGTTCCTTCACCGTTACGAGAGATGTGAGTGGGGAGCAACTCAGCAGAGGGACCAAGATCACCCTCTTCCTTAAGGAGGACTAGGTGAGTTCATTTACGGTTGCTTTTATGAATTGGTGGAGAAGATTTGCATTGGTTTTGGATGATACGTGATGCTAACAGCGTCACATCTCTGTTTTCCTCAGCTGGAGTACCTGGAAGAAAGAAGGATTAAGGACCTTGTGAAGAAGCACTCCGAGTTCATTAGCTACCCCATCTATCTATGGACTGAGAAGACAACCGAGAAAGAGATCAGTGATGATGAGGACAATGAGCCCAAGAAGGAAGAGGAAGGAGATGTTGAGGACGTCAATGAGGAGAATGAAGAAAAGAAGTCCAAGAAGAAGAAGATTAAGGAGGTTTCTCATGAGTGGCAGCTCATCAACAAACTGAAACCCATCTGGCTGTGAAAGCCAGAGGAGATCACTAAGGAGGAGTATGCTTCCTTCTACAAGAGCTTGACCAATGATTGGGAAGACCATCTTGCCGTGAAGCACTTCTCTGTTGAGGGGCAGCTTGAATTCAAGGCGATTTTGTTCGTCCCAAAGCGTGCTCCGTTCGACCTCTTCGATACTCGCAAGAAGATGAACAACATCAAGCTCTATGTTAGGAGGGTTTTCACTATGGACAACTGCAAGGAGCTCATTCCAGAGTATCTTGGATTTGTGAAAGGAGTTGTCGATTCCGATGACTTGTCCCTCAACATTTCTCGTGAGATGCTGCAACAGAACAAGATTCTGTAGGTCATCAGGAAAAATCTTGTCAAGAAGTGCATTGAGATGTTCAATGAGATTGCAGAGAACAAGGAGGACTTAAAAATCTATTTGATGGTTGAAAGTGTTTACTTATTTAGTCAATTGATGATAATATTTCGTATTTTAATTAATTAATTTTATAAAATGTATCGTAAATATTTATTTGTCAATGATTATGGAGTTTCATATAACAACGTCCACCAATACTTATTTTTCATTAGAAAGTTTTCATACCGATGTTTACTTAAACAATGCTTATGAGTAGCACCAAGATGTGAATTAGTAGTGAAGGTGCAAGGCATGAAAAGATGAGCGGACATTTTTTCCACATTCATATCATATTTGGATCTAATTCTTTTATAGTAGTGAACTCAAGTGCCAAAGGAGTAGGACATCACAGATTTATTGATCATTCTCCGCAATTTAGTCGTTGATTACTTGATAGTATGATGTCGTAATGATGGACAAATGTCGCATTGAATCATAATTGGGCTTAGAATTTAAGCTTTGACGTACACTCCTAAGTCAAAATGAAGAATTTTAGATTTGAATGTTCAAAAAAATATATTAGTACACAATTATAATGCACACATAAATGCTTGATGGCAAGAGTATTGGCCCTATAGGACAAGACAACGTTCATAACCCATAATGAATCATCAATCAGAGTAGCTGCAAAACCTCCATAGACATTGTACATATCCATGACATTTCTTATTTTATCAGTCCCAAGTGCAGGTAGTACTTTCTTGTAGTGCTTTGCCCGCACCTTCCACTTACTATCATCGTGCTTGAAAGCACTGGCGCTTCTTCCTTGTATTTCTGACATGCGCTCAGGTGTGACGTGCAGTCGCTCAGGCCATTTGGGGATGGATTTGAGACTGATATTCTTGAGCTTTGGATCCGGAACAACCACGCAAGGATGGAGCGGAGTATACCAAGCAGAGTCCAGCTCAGGCTGTCATCGCATTTCGGTGGGTAGGCATCAGGTTTCGCAAGGTGATTGTAGCAACTGCTGTTTGAGGTTTTCTGCCACATGGCGATGTCATCCTTCTTGTTATATAGCTTGAAGCACATTTAGGTGAGAAGCCTCTGCAGTTTGTCATAATCTGACTTCTGTTCCTGCACGGTGGTGTTCCATCCACACCAGCGATTTTGGTAGTTGACTGGTGGTCGTGAGAGGACCCAGAAACCTCCAGGCCGCAGTATCCGGTGGAGAACTTTTGGTTTGAATTCTTAATCCAATAAAATCATTTTTATGGTAGCATGTGTAAGAGATTCCTCTACCTCAATGTTAAGAGGAAGAACAGGATCATAAAGCGAGAGCCTCATAAGGAACCATCCTCCAAACCCAGATACCCGGACCTGTTTAAGCAGCAATCAGACTAGAGATCAGCATCACATGCAAAATGCAAAGCTCACCCAGTGTCTTGCGCTATTCAGGGAGAAAAGAAGGGAGGAATTAACTAGATAGCATGATGGACCTGCATTTACTTTATAGTAAAATACTCCTCTGAGGTCACTAGTTCAGATATTATTTTGGTAAGCACACAGCATTTTGCTCAACTCATTGTGGACTATAATTTTGACTCCTCTTGTAGATACAAATCAAGAACCAACATGGACTCCATTGTGACGTTTAACTCTCCTTCTTGCTCCCATCCCCAGGAGCATTCAGAACGTATGTACTTTAATTGAGAATTAGAGCATTAACTTGTCTCCTCAGCATATGAACACGATAATACACAATATAAATAGCTGCTGAAATGATGAGGTTCAATCTATTAAGAAAAACTTCATCGATTCAAAACTTACTCCTTCATAATTTACTGGAGCTTTTTGAAGCTTTGGGTCCAAATCAATAGAGTCCTCCAAGTGCTTCAACACTGCCTCTCCATAGTCTCAGAAAGATCTGTAACCTCTACACTATCAGGATCTTAGAGAAGGAAAAAGAAAACGACATTGCTAGAAACCAAGAAACCACGTACCCTCCCTTTAAGTCCGGATGACTCTGGTTGATCTTCAACCTCAATTCTACAGCAACGGCTGCTTCTTCTAGACCCTCTACCAAATCTGTCAAGACTCTGCTGCCGCTACCTGCTCCTGAAGCTCGAGCTGAAGCAAGTTTGTTGAGAACTTTGACCTATAACAAAATGCTTAATAATTATGACTCAAAGCTTTAAGCTCATGCATTGCAATTGGGGGCATTTAGAATTCATCTCTGCAACGTCAACGCTCATCTATTTCAAAACTTTTAATAGCAATTTCCATCTCAAATTGTACTTTATACAATTAAATCACAGAGATCATGCAATTCAAAATAACACATACAGTGGCCAAAAATCTGAATGTTTTCTTTTTTGATAATCAATTTAAAAAGCATAAAATGTGCGAGATATCTCAGTGAAGGTATGGAGGTAACTTGATTCTCTTGACCAAGGGATGGTCATTTGAAAGAGAAGAACGGTACTAACAATCCTTGAAGTCGTAATGATGGACCAACAGTTAAAGCATTTTGAGACTTTTCCATTGGTGGAATTTTAGAACCTTCTAGACCTGCAAAAGAGAAAGGAGTTTATATCCTTGGGATGAATGACATCCTTTAAAAGTACATCAAGAGACGAGATTTCCTGAACCTTGACAGCATGCGTTCATCTCTCTTATGCACCCAAAATTGCATCACAGAGAAAGGAGACACTTCTCTTTTTAGCCTTATTTCCTTCATCTCCATTTTAAATCCAACATATCATGCATCAATTAAGGGTTCTGCATGGAAGCAGTAAATTGCTTACTGCAACAGAACCTGATACTAAGCCACCTCCAGGATCATTTTCCAACAAAACCCGACATTTAATAGGAGATGCTTTAAAGTGACCAAGGCTGCGAGTAAGGGCAAACAAGTAACCAATTAGAATGATAATCTTAGTATCAAGGAAATAAATAATTGGCATGGGATACCAAGAGGGTACCAGCCATGGACTTTGCAGATTCAAAGCATAACAAGAATGTGGCTAAACGCTTTATGAACGCTGCAGCCTTCTGCATGTCAAGTGAGTGCCTATCATTGCACAGCATCATCTTTAGAGCTTCAGCTAGCACCTCACCCTGATCTCTGCTTGAGCCATCAGATATCAATGAGTAACCATACAAAGGGAGAAAGACAAACATCTAGGACTGCAGTTATAGAGAAAATCATGTGAACAAAAGTGCATGACCAGATGAGTCTAGAAAACCAGCTTGACAGCAAGGATATGATCTCTGCTTCAGACATCAGATATTAATTATAGTTAAAAGTGTTGTGGTCATGAGAAATAGATCACTATTTTATCTCCGAACAAAGTCATCTGCATTTAGAGCTATGGTTTATAATAAAATCTGGTAACTGAAAGTGCATGAGCACATGACCTCAAAAAACAAACTTGACAGCAAGGTACTGAGCACCCAACATAGAAGTGCTAACCTTCCAGGGCTGTATTCAAGTATGAGGTTGTATAGCTGAACAAAAAAATCTTGCAAATCAACATTCAAAGCATTGAGATTGTTCCTTGTTACTTTAAAAGCAATGATGCAACAGCAAGTCTTTCCGAGACGATACTCGTTACTCAGTTTCACCAGGTTTAATACATGAGTTCTACGATGAATGAATAGGGGAAATCCTTTCCAGGTGTCTTGAATTTTTATGCTGTTTTAGGAGATAAGCTTGCAATGCGCAGCTGAAAGTTGGATTCTCAAAGCTTTAGACCAAAGGACTTATGCTTAAAAAGTGAACTTTCTGCCAGGAGCTTCGTTTACGAATTAAACCATCCAATATTGAGGAATTTCCATCTTAAAGGCAGATGCAATAACAATCTAAGAGCTCAAAAACCAAACAAACATAAGAATGCTACTTCTCAAAACAAACAAATACCTATGGTTGATAAACCTAGCAATGTTTCCAAAGTGTTAAGTTACTTTAATTGAGTTTCCTTTATTATCAAAGTTTTATTTCCTTTTTTACTTACATAAGGGTATTACTGTCATATACAGTTTATAGTCAATATAAATACAATGGGTGTAGGGTTTCTGTTACTAGAGAAATCTACAGCCCCTCTTTCTTTCTTTTACGTTCTCCTTCTCTTCTTCTCTATCCCTTCTCTCTTCTTCTTTCTCTCTTACTATTTGCTGCGGGTTCTAATCAACTTTTTGACATGGTATCAGAGCAGATCTAACTATTCCCCTATTCCACTGACATTGTAGCTGATCCTCCTATTCCACAACAAATCCCCCTAGATTCTATTAGTCCGTCTCTAGTATCTCCTCCCTTGCAGGTGTATCGGCGGCGAAAGCAGTCTACAGCACCACCAGTCTCCAGCTCTTCAATGCCCTTTAATCAATCTTCCTCATTGTCTCCTGGTCCAGACGATCTTCCTATTGCCCTTCGCAAAGGTACTCGGTCTTGCACACAAAAATCCTCTTTGGCTTACCCTATTGAGCGTTATGTGTCTCTCTCACATCTTCCTTCTCCATTACATGACTTTGCTCTATCATTACAAACTCACATAATTCCTACTTCTACCACTGAGGCTTTGTCTCGCCTTGAGTGGAAGAAGGCTATGGATGTGGAAATGGAAGCTCTAGTGTCTCGCCAAACGTGGTCATTGGTTGATCTTCCCCTTGGGAAAGATGTGGTGAAGTGTCGTTGGGTGTACACTACCAAGTACAATCCGGATGGCTCAATCGAGCGTCTTAAAGCTCGACTCGTTGCTAAAGGTTTTACTCAAACTTTCGGAGTGGATTATTTTGAGACTTTTTCCCTTGTGGCACGTCTCAGCTCTGTTCGTGTTATTATTTCTCTTGTTGTGAATTTCGAATGGCCATTATATCAATTGGATGTCAAGAATGCTTTTCTTTATGGTGATTTGTCTGAAGAAGTATATATGGAGCAACCTCCTGGGTATGTTGCTCAGGGGGAGAATCGTAGTAAAGTATGTCGGTTACATAAGGCCATTTATGGGTTGAAACAGTCTCCAAGAGCATGATTTGAAAAATTCAGTTCGGTGATTTCTAGATGTGGTTTCCACCAATGTTATTCTGATCATTCTATTTTTGTTCGCAAGAAGGAATCGGGGTAGTCATTCTTGTGGTATATGTGAATGATATAATTATCTCCGGTAGTGATATGACTGGCATTTCTGAGATTAAGTCCTTTCTTCAGCAGTAATTTCAAATTAAAGACTTGGGAACTCTTAGGTATTTTCTGGGCATTGAAGTTTTACAAAGTAAAAAAGGTATTAATTTGTCTCAGCGAAAGTATGTTCTTGATCTTTTGTCTGAGACAAGTACACTAGCTTCCAAGCCAGTTAATACTCCTATGGATCCAAATCAAAAGTTTGGAGTTGATGATGGAAAAGAAATTGAAGACAAGCATCAATATCGGCGTCTTGTTGGGAAACTAATTTATCTTACTGTTACACGTCCTGATATTTCTTTTGCTGTTGGTGTGGTGAGTCAGTTTATGGAGTCACCTAAGAAAGCTCATTGGGATGCTGTATGTCGCATTCTTCGATATCTTAAAAGCTCTCCTGGTAAGGGACTAATTTATAAATCTAATGGTTCTTCCACTTTGGTTGACTATTCTGATGCTGATTGGGCTGGGTCAACATATGATCGACGGTCTACAACTGGGTATTGCACTTTTATTGGTGGTAATTTGGTTACTTGGAGAAGCAAGAAACAGACTACCATTGCCAGGTCTAATGCAGAGGCTGAATATCGTGCTATGGCACATACTGTGGCTGAATTTTTGTGGTTAAAATCTTTTATCCAGGAGCTTGGATTTTCTATTAATCAACCTATTAACATGATGTGTGATAATCAAGCAGCTATTTATATTGCTGGGAATCCTGTTTTTCAAGAGCGAACTAAGCATATAGAAGTTGATTGTCACTTTGTTCGTGATGCTATGAAGCAGAAGTTGGTTGCTACTCCTTACGTTGCCTCTAGAGATCAATTTGCTGATATGTTTACCAAAGCATTATTCCGTCCTGCTTTTGTTGCTGGTTGCTCCAAGCTAGGCATGGGTGACCTATATGCTCCAGCTTGAGGGGGAGTGTTAAGTTACTTTAATTGAGTTTCCTTTATTATCAAAGTTTTATTTCCTTTTTTACTTACATAAGGGTATTATTGTCATATACAGTTTATAGTCAATATAAATACAATGGGTGTAGGGTTTCTGTTACTAGAGAAATCTACAGCCCCTCTTTCTTTCTTTTACGTTCTCCTTCTCTTCTTCTCTATCCCTTCTCTCTTCTTCTTTCTCTCTTACTATTCGCTACCAGTTCTAATCAGCTTTGTGACACAAAGGTCGTTGAATCCAAACAAAGAGCTTCATCATCCTTCACACACATGGAGCTCCAATCAGAATCAAGGAGCACCTGATAAGTACGTTTCGCAGCGTCACCCTTCTTCAAATTTCGCTCATGCATTTCCTGGATGGTTAATATTTCACCTATGTACTCACATACAAATGCACCTTTAGGCAGTTCATCCAGTGCTTGCAGACCCCACCCTTTACCTTCAGGCGTCATAAACACCTAAAGGACAAAATCAGTCACAAAAGAGTACAGGCTTAAGCTTAAGGGTTCCGAAACAAAGTCACTCATTGCAGTAGTAACTGGAACACTTTTAAGAATGATAACCACCACAAGGTCCAAATATGACAGTACAGCTACAACAGGCAAAAGCTTTAAAATAACACGAAAACAATTCTTTACCTGCATATTATAACTTATGCCCCGCTGCACCACTCGATTGCCACAATGTTTACCACAACCACACTTTCTCCAGCACTGTTTCATAAATTTTCTCTTCAGGTGGCCCGTATACGGTTCTAAAATGTTGTTATCTTTTGACTTTTCTAGAGGGCATTCTGGACAATATAAGTGGTGGCTCTTTTTAGGGTCGCGATTGACAGAAATACACTTCAACAAAAAAGCTTCCTTTACAAGACCTTTCACAGTGTATATAAACTCACCCCCATTTGCACATGCACAAGCACAGGGTACTGGAGAAGGCAGGCAGTCACCATAACAGTTTGAACAGCAATTCTCATTTCCGATCTCAGAAAGGGAGAAATTGATAGAAGCACTAGAGAAAGCGAGGCTATGAGGTATGTAGTGAAAGGATGGTGGACACTGCTCATCAATCTTGTTAACCAATGGTATTTTTACTCTTTCTTCTCCTTTGGCTATGTCATTAACATCATGGACGGACCTCAGATCAGTAGGAGTTGACTGACTCTTCGAGAAAACCACCAGACTACGTGAATCAGCATCTTCATGTTCTTCTGACAGCTTCCTTTCACTTCCAGCACAATCAGTTGTGGTCTTGTTTTTGTTCATTTTCAAGTGATTATTACTACCATCTAAAGACCGCGGAAATCTTGGAATTCGTGGTGACTCATTCATATATCCAATGTTAACATCATTTAGTATGATGGTAATTGTATAACTTTAGTAAATCTAGAATTATTCTTGACAACAATGGAACACCGGTAAATTTTCTAGAAAGGATCAGGCCCTATTTCCTTTTTACTAAATTTAAGGTACACGATAAAGACAGAGCATAGGAATTTAAAAGCTTCTCTTAGCTGCCATAGAATCCTAGTTAAAACAACAATATCACACAATCAATGAATCAATGGAGTGAAACTAGTCTTAACAGTAATCGCTATAAAAAACCTACCTCTGAACAACTCAAGGTTCTGCATAGTGACATGATCGAGATTAATGATTGAAGGCAACCCCTTGCTTGCAGCGGCCAATTCCATCAGCTCCAGCTGTTCATCCTCCATAAGCTCCATGGATTCCTTGGCAATTCTGCCAGCAGTGGCCTTCTCCACTGCAGCTTTTCGTCTCTCTGCTTCTTTTTCTCGACGAAGCTCTTCTTTTGTCTCTTTTTCTCTGCCTTCCAAACAAAAAACCAGAGAAGTTGGTAAAGAAAAGAAAAAAGAAGAGGTGTTGCTTAACCGATCAAATAAAGCAAAAGAAACTAACTAGTGAAAATGCAATATCAAGCTCAAATACTACCTTAATAGATTCTTTCTGTAAATACTTCTCCCGTCGCTCTGATTCTCGCCTTTGCTCACGTAGCAATCTCTCCTCCTCTCTCTGCTGTTCACGCATCAACCTTTCTTCTTCCTTCCTTCTTTCACGATCAAATCTTTCCATCTCTTTCCTCATTCGTTCCTCAGCCTGCAATAAAAAAATACAGGATATTAGTACATGCCTAAGTTTTCTCCACAAAGTTCACATATCCTTAAGTGATAAATGAAAACCTTTCTCCTCAAAATATTTTCTTTCTCTAGTGCTTTGCAAATTCGGTTTTCATTAACTTCAACTTCCCTTGCGATCTAGGCTTCTTCAATCTGCAACAAAATGACTTTTTTGGTCACCCTAAATCTATATCAAAAAGTGATGACAATACTCTGCTCTCAGGAGCATCAGAATTACCTTGCGTTTTCTCTTGACATGCAGGTCAGAAGTGTCATGCAAAATTGTCCTGTCAGGCATGAGATTTCACAAGCCTAGTTGTCTTCCCCGGAAGATAATTCGGCCAGGACCACTTGATGGAAGCAACAAGGCACTTGACACTTCGAAGTGACCGCATGGCGTGAGTGACTTGAAAGGAAACCAAAGGGCTCACAATATAAGAAATCAACCGCACAGGTTCTACAAAACCAAGTCTTTTTTAGTGAGGGAAAAGCACTTTTTGTTGCTTCCCCTCTCACCCCTGAATTTTCATTTGCAGATATAGTGGGCAATCAAAGCCCAAAGTGTCGTAACACGGGAAAATGACAGATCCTAAATACACAAAACTTCCTTAGCCGACAAACAACGTGCACTTCTTTGATTTTCACAACAGAACCTATTTGCTTTCCCTCTCCGTTTCTGGCTATAGAATCTAACCTACTGTATCAAACCTATCACGGCAGAGACAAGATTACAGGAACAGACAAGCTTACGCAATAGCACATTACCACAAAATTTGCTTGGCCAAGAAAAGCATAAGAACCATAGAAGGTGGAACAAGCACTTGGAATGTTTTAATGTTTTAGAACAAGCGCTTCCTACAATCAGCTGCACCACAGTAGCATGGCATTCTTTTCACCTTTCCATCAGGGCCAAAAACACTATCAAGCGCATAGCCATAGTCATACGTAAGCTCCTACAGACGAAATAACTGGGAGTCAGTCATGCTAAGAAGAATCAGAACAAACCCGCCTAAAAGATGTCAGTTCCTCAAAATTAGCGAGATCCAGTGGTCCACACTTTCAACAAATCTATCAGCAAAAGTTTACTAAAATAAAAGCAGTCAGTTTCATGAATACGCAAGGCTTTCAGACTAGCAGCTATGTGCATGCACCTATATCTCGTAAGCGCACACATAAGTATAGACAGAGAGAGCTACAACTTGACACAGTGTTGCTGAATATATTTAATTAAGTCTATAGCTACCAAGCGAAGAGTGCATCACAAGAGAAAAATGAATTACCTGCAATGGTGGTATGTTATCAGCTGCAAATAGAACCACCCTAACCAGCTTAATGTCTTGGTGGGAACTTAAAACACATTGGACAAATAGATTGGGCTCGCAGCTATGATTGATAAACCTGGCAATGTTTCCAGCTGAACCAGCATCAATGCAGAACTCCGGGACCTCAGATTTCTGTTCACCATGCTTTTCCACCTGATCAGTTGTCTCAGAGGATGCATCTCGTGACCTCCTCTGATCATGGATGACAAATATGTGAAACATGAAGTCACATTTCGGCTGTTCTTGACAGAAAAATGCATTTGACAGTGACTTCGAGTTAGCTTTCACACAGTTACATGCTTTTCCTTTTTTCAACTTTCAGTCTAAGAAGACAATACTACAAAGCAGTGTATAGATCTTGGATAACTCTTGTTAAAATTTGAGAAACGGCCAGATGCCAATAGACAATACTACAAAGCAGATGCTTGAGTCAGGGGCGTCGGAGTCGCGAGAGGGCGTCAGGGGCGGAGGCAGCGTCGTCGGCGTCGGAGGCAACTGGCTTGAGTCGGGGGCGTCGGAGTCGCGAGAGGGCGTCGGGGGCGGAGGCGGCGTCGGAGGCGTCGGAGGCAACCGGCTTGAGTCGGGCGTGTCGGAGTCGCGAGAGGGCGTCGGGGGCGGAGGCGGAGGCGGCGTCATCGGCGTCGGAGGCAACCGGCTTGAGTCGGGGGCGTCGGAGTCGCGAGAGGGCGTTGGGGGCGGAGGCGGAGGCGGAGGCGAGGTCGTCGGTGAGGCGTCGAAGTCGAGAATGGAGAGAGAGAGCTCGTCGGCGAGAGTGGAGAGAGAGAGCAGAGGAGGGGGAGAGAAGCAGCTTTCGTAAAGACTTTTATTCTCCCCCGCAACGGAACGGAGCGGAGAACGGGGGAGAGAGAGAGAGAGGAGAGAGAGGACGATTTCGACAGGCGCAGGCGTCGCAGAGGAGAGCAGAGCAGAGGGAGCATCAGAGTGGTCGGCCCGCGCGAATTTTGAACGCCTGACGCCCTCGCCTACGTGGCGCCACGCGACCGCTGAGTGGTTTAACCCACCGTCTACTTGGAGGGTTAATCCCACCCAATATTTTCTCGACAGATGGCTCTTGCTTATGTAATTATTTGCTTTTGCTTTCTTTGCTGGACAGTTCAGAGAAGAGCTGGAGAGTGCTAAATTTGACTGGGCCGAATATTTTCGAAGGTGATTATATTTCATTTGGTTTGTTGGCATAATCATATCTGCATGAACTGATTTCTGCAGGAGAATTTCCATGTCTATTGTCTCATCAAAGTATTAATGCCATAAATCCAAATTTTTGTTCGGCAAAGTGTAATACCTGTGCATACCGTTTTCTGTAAATCACTGACAGGACGGTGCATTTGGAGATAGCAGCTAATCAACATTATCAAAATGCCTTTGTTAAGGGTCGTCGCATTAGGGATAACGTCCTCTTGGCGTAGGAACTTTTCGCTGTTTTCATGTCGAACCTTATACACCTAAATGTGCTATAAAAGTTGACTTCAGGAAGGCCTATAACACCGTAGATTGGCGGTTCCTTGAGAGTGTGCTACTTGCTTTTCGATTCCCTGATCGGTTGGTTCACCTCATCATGACTTGTGTGAGGACGCCTCGTTTTTCTATTGCTTTGAATGGGGAGCTTCATGGTTTTTTTCCTAGCGAAAGAGGCCTGCGCCAGGGAGATCCCATATCTCCCTACTTATTCACATTGGTCATGGAGATACTCTCTGGGATTCTTCGGAAATGCTCGCGTCAGCCAGACTTCAAATTCTTTTGGAGGTGTAAGTCCACTAGCCTTTCGCATTTGTTTTTTTTGCAGATGATGTATTTCTATTCTATGAAGGTCACTTGCCTTCTATTAAGCTAGTTAAAGAAGGTCTTCACAGTTTTTCATTATGGAGTGGCCTTATTCCGAATCAGAGGAAGAGCGAGGTATTCCTCTCTGGTGGACAACCAACTCTTCGGGATCAAATCTTACAAGAACTCGGATTCCATGAGGGGCAACTTCCAGTTCGGTACTTGGGCGTTCCAATCATCTCCTCGAGGTTAGGGAAAGCGGATTGTGTTGCTCTTGTCAGGCGTATCACCTTTAGGGTGGAATCTTGGACACATCGGTTCCTTTCTGTAGCTGGTCGTCTTCAACTGATTAGGTCAGTTCTTCATGCCATACAAGCTTATTGGGCGAGTGTTTTTATTCTGCCTGCAAAAGTGCTGGATAAGATTGAGCGGATCCTTAGGCAATTCCTCTGGAAAGGACCTTAGTTGGGTAGAGGGGGAGCCAAAGTATCCTGGGAGGATGTTTGCCTTCCTAAGGTGGAAGGCGGTTTGGGTATCCGGAGGTTGCGTGAATGCAATAAGGCGGCTATGCTCAAACATATCTGGATTTTATTTTCAGATAAAGAGTCTCTTTGGTGTAGATGGATCCACTCAACCTTCTTAAAAAGAGAGAACTTTTGGGTGGCGAAGCAGCCGTCCGTTTGTTCTTGGGCTTTGAAGAAACTACTACAACTCAGGACAGAATTCCGGCTCCGCTTCCACTGGAGGATAGGCGATGGTCTTTCCACGTCTCTTTGGTTTGATAACTGGCATCCCAGGGGCCCGTTGAATCTAATTTTCACAAATTCGATTATCTACAGCTCCGGTCTTTCTAGGTAGGCTTCGGTGGCTGATCTCTTCTCAAAGGACGGCTAGTCTATTAGATCGGTGATTAAGACATGGGGCTCGCCGCTTCCCACCTTGACTGCTATTATGGATCGGTTTTGTTGGAGGGAGACTTCTTCGGGTGTGTTCTCAGTGGCCTCGGCGTGGGAGCTTATAAGACGAAAGAAGGAGAGAGTCAGTTGGCATGGTCTCATCTGGAACAATGCCATCCTACCTCGATACCAAATGAACCTTTGGCTCATCACTAAGCGTAGGCTACCTACACAATCCCTTCTTATGGCTCATGGCAGGATTGATGCTGTGTCTTGCCCCTTCTGCAATGAGGTGCCGGACTCAGTTGATCACCTCTTTTTTGGTTGTCGCATTACCTCAACTGTTGCCTTCTTTTGGGCGACTAGATGTGGTCTTCCTTGGAGTAATAAGCCTTGAGAGGATATGCTTAGTTGGGCTTTGGCCTTGCTCTCGGGCAAGGAGTTTTATAATTGCATTAGTCGATTCTCTTTTGGAGCACTCTGCCACATCATTTGGAAGAATAGAAATGATATTCTCTTCAGGGGTGTACAGATTTCTACTTCGGCTATGAAGAAGCACCTTCTTAAGGTTGTTAAAGATAAGGCTTGCACCTTCAAGAATGTGGAGGATTCCCCAAGAAACAGAAGAGTGCAACGTTGCTGGGAAGTGGACCCAGCTATCTTCGACGTCTAAGTTGGCTTGCCTGGGTAGACACTTGGTGCTGCTTTGTGTTCTTCCTTTGGCGTGTTGCCTTGTTTTGGTGTTGTTGGCCGATTGGCCTTTTTCGGCTTCCTTTCACTCATCATGAGCCTGTTCATCTTGAGTGACAGTTCTTTGAAGCCGGTTGTCTATACTTTTTGACCTTCCCCTTAATATTACTTACCTTACCAAAAAAAAAAACATTATTTGCTTCTGTTATCAAAGTACTGGATAAATTTGTATTCCAGTTTTATGTTGACTTTTTATGTCGAGTTAGATTAAGGAATGCATTTGATGAGTCTGGCATTTATGGTTTATACAGTAATTAGATCTGACATTCATTTGTACAAGTAACTTAAATGTCAAGGGTTATCTGTCTTTTTGTTACGAATAAGTCCACAAGACAGCAGTTGTTCATGGTATCAATTTTTATGGTGTAGTTGCATCTGGAATGCTATCAAAGATATAGTGCCACAAATGCGCTCAGAGAATGATTTTCAGAGATTGGTAAGATAAACAAGTTTATAAGATTTCTACTTTTTCACAGACATATCTTCATCAACACTTAAGATATGAGTTGTTTCTCTGCATGTCATGAAGTGATAGATGAACTTACTAATCGCTTCATTCCGACAGTTTTAACAGCATTCATCGAGCACAAACTTCACACGATCTCCTTTGTCTATAAGTAAATATTCATTTTGTTGTGCACCCTGTGGAAAGAAAAACATGGGAAGGCCTAATTTCCATACAAGTCTGTTACAGCATAATGTCCCACATGGGCAGACAAAATTGAGGTGCCAAACCTTCTTCTCAATGTGAACTCTTGGGGAAGATCAACCTGTTATCCATAGAGTAACTTATATCCATTGAGTGAGGACCTTCCACTCAGTACTGTCAGCTTACTAGGGCCAACTTGCATCCCTGCTCGACAGGAAGAACAGGAGATCCTTTTGAACAACTTGTTATAATAGGAAAGCCTTATATCTTGACACAGGAGATCCTTCTGTGCAACCTATTACGACTCACTAGCCAGGTTTTAAACCCATGTTTTGTCATATTAGGCATAAACCATACAAGCCTAAGCCAAGTAACTTTGTTCCCCCATGTCCTCACTAGCTTCGAACTCTCCTTTATAGAGAAAGAGCCCCTAGATGATCCAGTAAATACCACACTGTCTATAGAGCCAGAGTTTGGAGCAATCAACCCACACAAAGCCATCTGAGTTTCAAGCAGATCATCAGACCTTGCTGGAGGCCATCTCCATTCATTCTCCTCAATAACAGTTTCAACTGTGGTTTTATCACCTAAAGCTAAATCATAACCATTCTAAAGCACATGAAAATTTTTTCATGGACATGGAATGGAAGGGGAAAATGAAAATGCTTAGGATTGATCATATGAGTTTTATAGACAACTGCTGTTCGGTAAAAGATAGTGAATTCAAATATGCATGAAGAACTTAGCTCAATAAGGTGTTTGATAAGTTGTTTTTAGGAAAGAGCCACAGCATAGGTTTTCCAAATCCTTTTGATGGAATGGATTGGTTTTGTATCCCTCCTGCTTCATTTTTTGGATGTCTCCAACTTTGGCAATTCTGCTGTTGGTGGTTTTGAACAGATGGAAGCAGTGGATTTTGGAAACATTCATTCTCCCCAGCGTGCAAGGTATGGATGCACTTCCCTCGTGATGCTGTTGAGAAAGGCTTTCTGTGTAGTGTTGACAGGTTATGCATTGTTGATGTTTTGGGGAATAATGGTCCGACCTACCACTACCACCCCAAGCAGGCAGTCTGAGCTCTCAGTGAGTGTCATGCCACAATGACTCGGTCATGCACCAAAGTGTCATTGCTCAATTTAGAACATAATCCTTGTAGCTTGCCAGTGGAACATTTTATTTTATTTTACTTCATTTTTTTTAAATGTGAATTATTAAACAAATAAAACGACAGGCCTATTTATCCTTGTAGTTTCCTCGGCAGTAAGACCTGTCCAAGTGAGATGTTGGGTATTTTGTCTCTCTGTCGTTATTTTTCCAATTTTCCGTTTTTTATACTCATTCCTATTTCTGATGGTTGGTTTCTGGAGAGAATGCAGGGCTAATGCTAATTCTACGGGAGTGTGATGTGAGAGACTTACGGCTTCAAATTCAAACCAAACCGTCAGATTCTCTATTTACTGGACAGAAACTAGAAGGAGTGGGGGATGCTCACATTTCCGTTGCCTTGATCAATTCAAATACAGGGGATGTAGTTAGATCAGGCCTGGAATCCTCCATTAAGTTGGACATCGTCGTGCTCGAAGGTGACTTCAACAAAGACGATGAGGATAACTGGACCCAAGAAGCGTTTGAGAGCCACGTGGTTAAACAACGTGAAGGAAAGAGGCCGCTTTTGGCTGGAGATCTCGTAGTGAAGCTCAAGGAAGGTGTTGGGGAGATCGGAGAACTGATATTTACTGACAATTCCAGTTGGAATAGGAGTAAAAGATTCAGGATAGGGCTTAAGGTGGCAACGGGTAGTTGTGGGAACACACGAATCCGAGAAGCAAAAACAGACGCCTTCCAAGTCAAGGAACATAGAGGGGAAGGTAGGTCCTTCATAGTCTTTCTACAGTATATAAACCTTATCCTATTTGACTGAACATAAACATGATTTTGGACGTCCATAGTCTTCAATTTTTTAATTTAGAGCTTCATTTCGTGTGGACCTTTACAACTCGAACAAAAATTCTGATAAATAAGAAGCTATCGGTTTGTTTGTTATTGGTAAATGTCCACACTCTGGATCAGTTTCAGGGGAGAGATTGCAAGCCTCCTAGAGGTTTGCTTCTACAAATTAATCTAATAGTGCCGGGACCTTATTGTATATGTGCTCTTCATTTTACAGCATACATGAAACATCCACCTGCCTCTGACGAAGAGGTTTGGAGGTTGGAGAACATTGCCAAAGGTGGGAAATCTCACCAAAAACTGAGTGATGCTGGAATATATAAAGTGGAAGACTTTCTACTGCAACTGTTCACGGACCCCGAGAAATTGAGAGAGGTAAGCACTCAGTTAATGATTCCCAATTAGGGTTTGATTGACTGCCAAGAATGTAAGTCCTGTGTGTTCACTCATCATAGATTCTCGGAAAGAGCATAACAGAGAAGAAGTGGGATAGCCTGATACGCCATGCAAAGACTTGCGAAACAAAGTGGAAACTTTACTTGGACTATCCTGATGGCGTGATGAAGCATGGTGCTGTATTCAACACTGATGGTCAACCAATCGGCCTAGTCAAAGACACGGAATATTTTGCTACTCATCGACTTTCTGCTCAAGAGAAGGTAAGTAACCGAGGAGTTCCTACTCAATTTTGTCAAGCCAGTTCACTCGCCACACCCCATCTTGGGGAATTCGAATTAGTTGTCCCATATTTTCTATGTACTCAGTATTTTGATGTTCACATGTAGCTGTGTGGCTTAGTAGGTGTTAGAATTGAATAGAGATTTGGAAACCTGAAACAAGGAGTTAATTGAACATCTAGAGGCTTTGCTTTTCTTTTCTTTTGTTTTTTTCTTTCCGATCACAAAAGTATAATGAAGTTCCCGTGGAGAGAATAAATAAAAAAAAATAGATGCTATGTTTAGATCCATAATAGAGACTTTCTGTTAATGGAGTGATTTTGAGCTTGCGCTCTTTGTGAAGCAAAGTTAAGGTTAGTGACCTTGTAAATCTAAGTGGCCTTCTATATTGAGTAAGTTAAAGACCACTTTCAGCACTTTATTCGGTTTCATCCATGAGAATCTGAGGCACTCATCAACAAATTATAGTTTAAACGATTAACACATTCCCGTTGCGACCATTACTTTCCAAGTTTATAACCATCAAGATCTTAATTACTTGCACAATACATATCGATGACTGCTTTATTTATTCTCTGGTCCTTTCTCGCTCAACTTTGCATCTTTACACTGAGGGCCTTGCTTTGAATGTACTTTCTAAATTACATCTTTTGAGCGCCTGACCTTTACGTGGTAGAGAAATGGGCAGATATAGGCATAAAGCAAATTGCGGTTCTTTCAATATTGTTCTTCTTTCTCTGTGCTGCACTCACGTACTTAATCTGAATACAAGTTCATCCATTGGAATGCAACTTTACTTGTCAAAAAAAGTAGTTGCTTGAAGCCAGAATGTTTACCTGTCAATAATGGAGATAGATACTTCCATTAGTACAGCTTAAGCAATATACCAGGTGTGTTTTTCCCAGGAACATGGAGATGCAATTGTGAAAAAGGCCTTGGCTAACTGGAATGATGTGAGAGAGTTCAATGGTGAGATGTTCTCTGATTCAATGAGGCGCAACCCTGTTCAACGTTATTTGGCTCCACCAATCTTTCCTGCCCCGTTTGGTCTGGAAGCTCCTCCGGCAAATGTGAGCTCCACTGCTGAAAGTACGTTCTCTAGAACACAATACTGTCTCTCCCTTTAAGCACATACAAAGACGTGGCCTGTGAAATTACAATGAAAATTGGAATTTCCACATGATTGTTGAGCTTTTATATATAAAAGCATTGTGTAACTGATCCTTTTGGGTTCCACTTAATATGAAGACGTTCGTTTGTCCAGCTGTGATTGTTGCAAAATGAGCCTCATTCAATACATATATACGTATGTATCATATGTATGCATGTATGTGTTCCGTCCAAGCAATTGAAAAGCAACTAAAATATTAGGTGGTAACATGTGCCTTTTTTGAGTGGGGGATTGGGGACAGGGAGGGTGGATACTCATGAACCCTTCACTTAGGTGATGCTAAGTGAATGTTGACAAGATAATGCTACCACTAGGTAGATATAACTAGATGTAATGAGCATACGGCAACATGTTTATATTTGCATTTTTGTCATTTTAGAAAGGGCCTTGTCAATTGAAGCACGTTAAGATTACAAAGATCAGGGGCAAGAAAAATTAAAGAGATGTACAGGGTAAGGGGAAAAAAGAAAAAAAAAAACTGGTAGCACTTTCTGTGATACGTAGACCTGTGCTTACGTCGGCCTATGTTTACGAGCCGCATTAATGTTTTAGTTCTTTCTCCAGGACTCAACGGTGCAACGGCTTTGGCATTGCCGTTTCAATCACCAAATTTTCCTCCAGCTGCACATCAGCCCATGTCTGCAGACCGCTCGAATGTTCAGATTCCTCCAGGATTTCATGATAGTACTTCTGCCGGATTGCCAACACAGCCCCTTGGTATCAATGTACAGAATGCCATACGTCGCCAAATGATCGGTTCTTCGAGCCCAATGGACACTGGAGGATATGATAATGTTCTTCTTGAAGGCGATCAAGTGATGGAAGAGATCCAATCAATTGATTTTGATGCTTTCGAGAATGGCTTGCTGAAAGCACACCATGTAATGACCCGTTCTCTGAGACCCCGTTATCCGATAACGGTTTTGTTAGGGGAACCGGCAGAGGTGTTATTGGCTGGCTCAAGATAAAGGCGGTGCTGCAGTGGGGGTAGGGGTACTTCATCAGGAAGACAGGTGTCAGACTCGTGGAGTTAGACCAACCAACTATCGAAGTCCGGGCTTGTTCATAGTTCTTTCTTCGCTTTAGGGAAGATGATTCTATTCCTGATAGAAATGATGGTAATTCTTTCTTAAATGGTGGTATTATTTCATTGGTGATATTCTTCATCTGTATATAGAACAGCTTTGTCGAAAGCCTTCTTAAGCGACTACTTTTTTTCATTGAAAAATGTCTCTACCTCAGTTCTTTCGACATCTTTCTTCAGGAAAGTTATCTGATGTATCACATGTAAGGAATGCAAGGTCATACCATTCAAAGAGGGTACTTGAATTCTACGCTTATTATGCATTAGAATTGCGACCAAATCCATGGAGACCCATGTGACAAGTCTTGCCTACTGCTGCTATCTAGTGGCAATGCAGCCTTTTTGGAGAACGCATGCATTGTCAACCCTTAAGATGCGTTTGGTTTAACATTCCCAAAGAGCTTTCAGTCTCTAAAATCCTTGGGAAAATGCTCAATCATTTAACAATTATTTTAAAGTAACTTTTAAATAAAAAGCCAGCATTAACAAAGCTAAAAGCCCAATATTAATAAGGATTAGCATTAAGCTTTCAGCATTTGGCCAAATGCTAAAACTCATTTTTTTTCCTCAAAAACTACCCTTACTCATTCTTCAAAATTTGCGATTTTCAAATACATTTTTTTACCAAATGACATTTCTTTCAAAATTACTTCTCAAAGCATAATTTATTAAAAAAATTTGTATTTACCCAAAATCCTTTAGGTTAAATTTCTTTACATTTTCTTAATAGGCTTAAACCACTAAACCAAAGGCACCCTAAGTTCTCTTGTACCCGTTTTCCTGGCCTTCTCTTCTTGTTTTCTCGGTCTTTGAAATGGTTTACTTAAATTTCTCTATAACGAGCTTCGATGCAAAGCAGCTCGGGGTCTGTTTGATTTAATATTGGGTCAGCACTAGAATTTTGTCCTTATGATAGAGGATTGAGTATCTAGATCTTTCAAATTTACTGGGTCATTCCAAAGTTCCTTTACGTCATGAACTACTTAAAAAATTGAACATTCCTGCAAGTTTATACATCATTAAATTCAATGGCTACGTGATACTCTTGGTTAAGAAAACACAAGTCCATTGAAGATATTGTAGACATAGTCTCATCATCCCAAACCTACCGTTCATTTGCGGATTCCGAATCTCTGATACAGCAATATAGTCAAATGCTCTTTAAAGCCACCTTGCAACTGTATATTTAGTGGCTGGTCATGTTGATTATATTGATCCCGGAGGGTAGCCCTTCCACACAAACGTATTTTGTGCTTTGAATTGGATGCATCACTTAACGTTGACATAGAGAAGCAAGTCAAATTTAGGTGAGAGACTTTAACATTCAAAAGCAAAGTTCGTTGGTCAATTACACCAAGTGAACCATTCAACCCAAAGTATAAATAATCTAAACCAAGCATTTGTTTCTCTTATATATGAGGGTTATAAACATATACAGATGAAGCACAAGCTTGGCACAATCGAATGGGTCTCAAAGCTTGCAGCAATACTATGAAGGCAATTGCCACCAGATAGAAGCCATGGCTCTAAATAGATAAATAGTTACCTTTTGCTCCAATTTTCTCTTCAACAAATGCCCACCAAGCAGGAAAGGCACGTGGCAAGTGTAAATTAACACTTTCCAAGAAGGGCGGACCGAAAAACTTCAGTCACAAAAGCATTGCTTCTCACACCGATGTCTGCAGCTTCGGAGAGCAGAGGTCCACCCACAGGAGCAACACAAGCATAACCACCACAAAATCTTGAACAGGCAGTCATTCTGAATCAGAGATTTCGTCTTCATCCTCGTCCAGTATGTAGACCAGGGCCCGCTTTCTTGCAGCTAAAACACAAGCCACACCTCTACTTGCTGTCGCCATAAAAACATGAACTTGATTTCAGTCCAACGTTCCTTGAATATATGGCCATAACTAACGTGATGTTTAGATACCTTTGTTGGGTAAAAGCAAAAGTACAACACGCATTATGCTAAAACACAGGCGGTAAGCAAACCTTGGTGCCTAAGGAGGCTATGGTATGCATGTAAACTACGAATGCTCTACAGTATCTTGCTATACTAGATACCAGGATAGTATCTATGATCATGCACATGTACAGGTTCTCAGTCAGTAACTAGACTGCGGTGAACCTACCATAAGAAGATTATTCTCTGTACTTGTGTGGCCTCAAAAGATTCACCTTTTCTGCACTTTGACCTCTCAATTGATTTAAATTTAGGGGAAAACCTGATACTTTAGTATATTACTTCTTCAACTGAAAAAAAATTGTTCTTCTTTGGAGCATAAGTTTGCACTTCTTCAAACTGTGGGAACAAACATGAAGCGGTCCATTAAAGAGACATGATGAACTTATGCCAGTCATATTTCAAACTTAAGAGTAGGCTGTTAAGTGAAATGTAGTAAGGAGCATGGACAGGATTTATTCAGTCCACTACCTAGTCAATGAGATGGAATTGTTGCTAACACTTGCAAGTTTATCAAGCATTGATACACAAAGGAAATAGTATGGGCAAACAATAAGTTTCCAAACATCCAAAAATGCAGATGGACATGGTAAGAAGCTCAAGGAAAAAAAAAATTCAGGACTATAAAATTGATGGCATGACAATGATTTAATCCTTAGCTCAGTTGTATGATGGTGTCAAAAATTCTTACCGCTAACTGACAAGGGAGGAACAACATTATGGGGAATGCTGCGAATCTTCTCATTCTCCATATCTAGGTGTAATATAGAGTCCTACATGCATAGTTTCACTAGGTTAGTGCTTCAGGAGTGAGAATAAGATAACCAAGCAAAAAATGTTCTCACAAAATAGAAGCAAAAATGGCACTTCTTATCTATTAGGGACATTCTGACCAAAAAAATAGAAAATCTATTAGGAACACCACATGCCTATTTCTTAACATACATACAAGTTGAAGACTTTAACTGCCAAGATAAGTTGGAACTTTTGCAGTTATGGTAAGGCAGAAAGTAAAACATCCCTCAGAATTCCCAAGTGTGAAATAGCATGTCCATGCACATAGGAGGAAAAACTAAGCTGCTGCTCCTCATGCTGATGAGGAAAGCATATAAATAAAAGATAGGAAAAATAAAATTCCTAGTGTTTTTGAAACTGGACAAGTGGTTCAACTGGTCAAACTGGTAGAACTGTGCTCCACCAGTTTAACAGGTTTAACATATTGCATGTGATGTCATCTGATAGAATACTCCACATATATTAGATTACACGTGTTCAGATTAACAGATGCCTGGCAGAGTCGGCAGAGCCTCGTTGAGCAAAAATGACAGCATTCAAGTTCTCAAGAACATCATTTAATTTTCTAATAGATTAAACCAATAAGGTCAATGAATAATAATACACCAACAAATTGAAGCAAGAAGACACTGGAGTGAATGGTTGGTACGCTTGTTAGTTACAAGAGGTTGGAGTTCCAAACCCCAACCCAACCCCAACACTCTTCCTTTAAACTTTTTGAATGCCCAGAACTGATCCAAACTAGTTGACAGGATTGTGGGTCAACAGTTGACAGTTACGCCTGATAACAATAGGCTCAATAACACCAGTTCTTGACCACTACCGTTTCTGCTGTGAAACCAGACTGGACAGGTCTAGTTCCCAATCCAACTGGAGCCAGTTCTTAAAACAGTGAAAAGAACAGGAGTCGACTGAAAAGCAATTTTATTTTTGCCATCAATGTTTTAAAAAGTGAACTGATGCATATCAGAACAAACAGAACTCAGCAGCATCCTATACTTATCATGAGTACGAAATCAATATGCAAGCTCAGGATCCAAGAGTTACCTTTAATTGGTACAACTCCCAGTTATTTGCCTGAGTGGTTCCTGAAATATGCACAAATGGAAGGTCACTGGCCTGTAAGATCATCATCCAGGCATCTCCCAAGTTTTCACCAGTATCATTTATCTTATTTAGCAACATAACAATTTGAAGTTCCTGTTTCAAAATAAAATATATTAGCCACATCCACAAATTCTTAAAGTATGATATGCCGAGCTCTTACCTTATATAGAGCCAAATCAACACAATGGTAACCAGAAGGGATGCACAACAAGATAGCTTCCAAAGGTCTTCCCCGCTTCACATTGCTTGAATCATTCATAAATCCCCTCACTACAGCTATACAGTTTGTAAAATCTGAAAAAGACTCGTCGGGTATTTGGAAGGAAATATAATCTGTAAACCCAACTTCCTGAGTCAGATTAGATTAAGCAAATTCAGAGGCATCCTGCAGAGCCATACGAAGAAATGATTAGCATGAAAAAGCAGTTGTACTCTGCACATGCAGATCTCAGGATAAAATTGTTCAGATTAAGGGTAAATACCTCATAGAAGGACAGTGAAATTGGAATGTATTGGGTGGATGCTGAAACTGATGTAAGAGGGAATAGAGGCAATAAATTCTTACAACATATCTTTTTTGAAATAGTAGAAAAAGGCATCTGGGCAGCTTCCTTGAAACTGTAAAAATTTAAAATTATTCCTAATCAGTAAACATGAGATATGGCATTATCACACACAATAATCATATGCTAATCAGAAAGCCCAATCCAATAAGATCACCCAGCTTAAGTTTCCATGTACACTGTCAAGTAATCAACATGAGATCGAATAAGAAACACTAGATTATTAGGTAGAGGGTAAGTGAAAAACCATTGTTGAGTACAACCTCCAGAAGACAACTCCCCACCCCCAAAGGTTTCCTTTCCTTTTCTTCCTTCTCTCATTATAGTCTCAAGGTTCTGGCCACTCAGACAAGGAAACTAAAAAGATGGGTACAATTTTATTGTAACATGAATTGTCGAGATACCTGAATTAGATAAATGAGAAATGAATATTTCAGCTCAACTAAATGATGAGTTGGGTGAAACCAAAGCACAAGGTTTTAATTGAAGGATTGCAATGTTTACTAAAACCATTTTGGACCTGCACCATCATACTCAAACTTCTGTTATGCATACAAAGCTATCAAGGATTTCACATTCGGTACACTTGTCAGCAATGAGGACCAGACTTGGAGGAGGGAAAAAATCAATCACTACAAATGACAGATGACAGCAATGATTTATCCCGGAGTTCATATATTCCCCACTGAGGTAGCATGCATAAAAAAAAACATACAAAGAATTGACAATGAAAGAGCAACAAGACACATTCAAGGAAGAACTTCCATGCACGAACAAGATTCTGTTAAATTTCAAATTTCCAATTCTTTTGCTGATACCTGTATTCCATCAGTTGAAACTCCTTTGCAAGTGTCCTTCGCAAACATTTGCTGTCCTTAAATCCTCCAAATTGTACTAATTCTTTCACTCTCTCCATTGTTTCTCTGAAACAATAATGTGTGTAAAACCTCTTACTGACCTGACGACATACATCAAGGCAGAAAAGTGCATGAAATTACACTTGATTTTCAAAAGACTTTCCAGTCCAATGAGAAACAACAATCAACCCGTCAATTTCAATCCTCATTACTCTGTGGTTAACAACACAGTTCTGGACCAAAAATAACCACAGTTGAAGCCCAGCAAAGCACCCTAACTTGAGTCAACCTCATCTCGTTGTGCTCTTAAAAGTAATTACGAAGACAGTAGCAAGATGACTTAAAATGAAGAACTAACCCTCAAAACAGGAGTAATTTACAATTTCATATCCTGAGTTTAGCAACTAATTTGGTCACATTGCAATAAAGCAGGAGTGAGCCACTAGAGCACATGAAAAGAATACTAGGCTTGACAGGATACCTCTCTGACATTTAAAGCGTGACCAAGGTCCATTACACCATGGTATTCTAATCCTCTGGCACACAAATGGATAGCACAACCTAGTGAAGGGCTACAAAAATTTCCTGCTAGAGTACATGAAGGAAATAATAAGCTGTCGACACTTCACAGTATTCAAGCCATTGCCTCACCAAATTTCAGCTACAAAGAATGAAGAGATGGCCCACCCTTGGAATTAGAAGGTTAGCCCCACCCTCGGCATTAGAAGGTTATGTCAAATTATGAAATTAGTCATCATGTCTGAATGATACATATGATTCCATAACTAGGGCTAGGCAATAACATTTTCTTATTATATGAATGAAATTCATTAAGAACACCAAGTAGGAGCAAAACTTCAGGTAATTCACAAGAGAAGAAATTTATTAATTCAATGGGTAGCCATTCTGTCAACAATAATGACATGTCACATCTCAGCCCAAGTAAAGTTAATGTTGACTGAAATGACAGGAAAAAAAGTAACTTTCAAGGAGTATACAAGCCATTTCTACTGGAAGCTTTCCATACATGGCAATGCCAAACAGTCCACTTGGTGACTCCATCAGGTGTGAACAAGTATTGACTAAAGATTCAGGGGTTCTGGGTGCCATATTGTAAATGACTTAAAATTAGGAACTGGACAAGTTAGAGGAAATCACTTACAAATCAATGTCAATTTCTTCATCAGCCTCGGATAAATCCAGAAGCTGCATAACAGGATCTTGATCATACAGAAACTTCAAGAACACGACAACAAGTTCACTGTCGAAATTCATAAGAGTAAATAGGGATTCACCATAAGGACTGAACCTGATGGACAAAAGTCAGACAAACCTATTGTATGTTAAAAGTTGATCGCTTGGCTCTGACATAAGTTGCTTTATACATTTCAGAAGCCAGCTGAAGAAATTTGCAAACTGAAAGAGAGACAAAACCAAAACCAAAAACTTCAGCAACATGCACATAATCAACCAATCTAAAATGCTTACACCACTGGCTCAATATTCCGAGCTTCTCTAGATTTCAGTGGTCACACTGGCAATATTTTCATTTTGAAACAAGAAAGAATGCATGTCTTCAGTGTAGTATGTGCGAAATTGAAAAGGTATCAACAAACCCTAATTTGTCAAGGTGCAGGAAGCAAAGATAAAAAAAAGCCATGCAATTTCTCTCTGGCCCTTCAAATACATGATGATATCAACAAACAACAATGTGATATTGTCAGTATTTCATCATGATCTTAAAAGGTGCAAAATGGAACTTTGTTAAACAGGTTCAAGTCATGTGCAAATGCCTGGCTAACAGTCTCTTCTTCAAAATCCCAACAAAACAGCTCGTATTTCAAATATATAATGCTATTCGACTTAGAATAATATGTAATTCTGAGCACACAAGATCTTGTGTCTTATATCCACAGGTAGTTCAACTCCATGTTTAAAATTTAGGAATTTAGTGTGACTAAAGACATGCACGATGAGAGACGGGCAGGATTTTAGAAAATAGTAGAAAACAGGAGGTATCAAGAAATGTAGAGAAATCATAACAAAGATTGTAACAGGCTACCTGCTGCACAACAGATGAGAGCACCCTTATGAATCGCTCAGCCTGTACAAGCAGCATTCCAGCCTTTTCTACTGCATTGGCCACCAGTGTCTCATCCAAACCAATACCCAGGTAACGAGAGCGCCATCTCGAAAGACCCCTGAGCTCACCCATTCTAAAGCCAATAATTTCTACAGCAGGCTGCTAGGTAAATAACAATGTAAATAACAATAAGTCAATTAGTTAACTCCACAAGTCGAATATCCTCTCTAATCAAGGAAACTGACACACTCATGAGGGATAAAGATAACATCGAACATATAAGTTAAATGCTAAACAGCAATAGGAACCATCGATGTGACGACCCGAGCGGCGGTGCGCGGGGAGGAGGGATGGCGGTGCGTCCGCGCCTCTGGTCCTCGGACATGCGCAAGGGAAGGGGAAGGATTTCTCTCCCTCTTGTCCCACATCGCTTAGGGAGGAGCTCCTGGGAGCCTTTATAAGGCTTGGTCCCTCTTAAACTTGCGAGACGCGTTTTAAAACCGTGAGGACTCAGTGTCCAAAGCGGACAATATCACACAGTGGGGCCCGGGATGTTACAAATGGTATCAGAGCCGACTCCCGACCGTGTGTGGGGCCACAGCGAGGACGCTGTGCTCCCAAGGGGGGGAGAGTGTGACGACCCGAGCGGCGGTGCGCGGGAAGGAGGGATGGCGGTGCGTCCGCGCCTCTGGTCCTCGGACGTGCGCAAGGGAAGGGGAAGGATTTCTCTCCCTCTTGTCCCACATCGCTTAGGGAGGAGCTCCTGGGAGCCTTTATAAGGCTTGGTCCCTCTTAAACTTGCGAGACGCGTTTTAAAACCGTGAGGACTCAGTGTTCAAAGCGGACAATATCACACAAATGGGACCCGGGATGTTACAATCGATGTTAAAATTTTATGAAAGAAAATGTTTCACGCAGCAAATGGCCATTACAAGCCATCCTTATCTTTCAACTGCAAACTGTGTTTGAATTACACAGCATACGCTAGATTCTCTGACAAAGAAAAATCATTAAGAAAATGGAGCCTAGTCTGCCATCCAATTCATGCAAGCAGGCTGGAAGTTTGGAAGCCCCAGCCCTTGTGCTGTTAGCTTGGGCAAGGGTAACTTCTTCACAACATTCAAATATCAAACTACATCTCTATCCCATAGCTTACACTTTTTGATTAGTTAGTTTTGGTCCCACAAAATTTTATGTGGAATTAAAGCAGGAGGTGTCAGGCTTAAAACTTACCTTGCTACCTATTTACCTCCCCAATTATCAAATATCTATCCTTCAATCTAAGGCCAAGTCTTAGCCTACGTGAGAGGGGGAGCATTATAGTAATTAAGTACCACATGTTTATTTGATAGGTAATCTTTTAGATGACTTGGCAATTGTTCCACAAAATTCTACACTGTCATGAATGCACATTTTGAGTAAACAACAGGAGAAAGGAGCCCCAAAGCATTGATTGACAGACCATGGAGATAAAGAAAGTTCATAAACTTTCAAAAGAAAAAAATAGGCAGGTTCCTACAAAAGAAATAAATTATATAGGAGCTGTAAAGGATAGATATTTGGATAACCACCATATTTTTTTGGCATTGTGGGGGCAGTTCTTTAGACAGTAAGTCCTTTTTTGAATTATCTTAGATAAATACAAGTTTATGGGTGGTAATTTGTATATAAGACGAACCCCATGATGCTCTTCAATAGAATTACATATCAAAAAAGTAAAAAGAAGAGTCTATAACTTTAAAGAAACTAACAGGAAACATTATTTCTCACCATAGTAATAATCAACAAGAATGTGCAGTGTAGAAGAGAGTCCTGAACCCAGGAGAAGCAAGGAACCAATCTAATTAGCAAGAGCCCTACAGTGTGCATGTGCAAGTGCAGACACCTGTGCAAGCACATGATCGCATGCATGTGCTTGGGCAATGCACATGTTAACAACACACAAAATTGCCCACATGTATGGAAAGAGATCTGGCAGAGAAGATATTGGCAATATATTTTCTTATAGATGATAAAGGATTTTAATTAAAGAAAAAGTTCTAACGCATCAGTATACAAGAATAAAACAAAAGAAAAACAAACAAAAATAAAACATCAGAAGACCATATGAAATCAGAACATGATGTCCAAAGCCATTTAAAAGGTACACCACCAAAACTACCCAAGATTTCAAACCCTACTATTTTGTTGCTTTCCTTCCAAAGGCACCACATGCAATAAAGGTGTGGTGCTACAAGACTTCTTAGAAATTGATCCTCCTAAATAGGCATTACAACAACTAAAAAGCTGGATGGCATGTCTAGGCAAGGAAATGATCATTTGGGATATTGAGTTTGTGAGACAAGCCCAAGATTGGGAGTTTTTAACATCTCTTTTAATGTATTATATTACTCCAAGAATTCCGTTGCCTATGAGGATGCATTTGTGTGGAACGATGAAAAAGATGGAATCTTTCCAGTAAAGTCTCACTACAAGCTGCTCAATAGGGAGGAAGTTGGTGGTAGAACAGATTTTCCTCAAAAAGTGACTTGGAAAATGAGGGTTCTGATTAGAGTTTGGAAGTAAGGGTTCTGATTAGAGTTTATCTATTTTCCTGGAAAACAACTTGGGAATGAATCCTCACTTTAGATAACCTACAACAAAGAAGCAAATACTGGTTAATAGGTGTTTCCTCCACAAGGAGGAGGCAGTATCCATGGAGCATCTCCTCCTTCACTGTTCATGGACAAGAGTGGTTTGGACAGTTTCCTAGGCTTGCACCAAATTATCTTTGGGTTATTGGAGCTTTTAGGAGCAAGAACTCTGGGCTTGGCAGCGCATTCGTTTACAGTGCCACAAGAAAAGAAGGATTAACTCAATTCCTCTATCTGTTTTTAGGCTCATTTGGAAGGAGCTAAACAAGAGAGCTTTTGATGGAGAGAGATCTTCCGTTTGTTGAAATTTGGCTTAAAGTCGTACACTTTTGGTATAGTGGAGACTGCATATGGATGTAAATGACTTGATTAATATGGTCGATGATGTATCTTGTATTTGAGCTGACTTTTGGTTTTGAGAGTTGTTCTGTACATGGCTTTAATTTTTGGGCTCTAATCTTATACGGGTTTGCAACCCCTTGGTGTCCTATGGTTGAACTTTTGATCTATTAAAAGAAACTTATTATTTTCTGAGGATTTTTAAGTTATTCCAACTATCTTATATCATAACATTGTATGTAATCATGTAGTTTCAAGTACAAATACTAACATCTCACATATGATTTTGTGCTAATCAGCATAACCATCATCCATGTAGCATGTTTTTATTGAGCACAAAAACGCTCCATTAACTCAGTTGCGGTTCCTTTTATGAGTTATCGTGACAAAAGGGTGCCTCTACAACCTAAAGTCAAGATCCAAAAAGCTCAAGAGAAACTCTGGATCCAAAGAGATACCAACACATTCCCAAAACAGAACAATACTACAGATACAAAGACCAGCATACAAAACTCGTTTGAAGTGGTAAAATCCAAGCATTTAGGCAAGTGTATTACAGACATCTAATACAAATCTATTTCACATGTGAGTAAGTAAACCATTTTCATTTACTAGTACATAACATCTGTAGCATTACTCTGCCAAAAGATGGTGCTTAGTTAAAAAAATGGCAACCTAATTGGAAAAGTTGGTAAAAAATATAAACTAATGAATTCTCACATCTAAGTACATGAACAAATTGTTGTGGACAGAGGCTCTCATAACCAAGGTTAAGCATCATAGATGAGCTCAATGTTGGCTCAATTCACTATCATCTGAGCACCTGCCAGTTATTTTATCTGCTCATTTTCTTCTGATAACTGAGTTTTTATTCTCAATTTTAGCTTGTTGACAGTAATAATAACATAAGAAAGCAGAGTTTCACTTACTACAGCAAGTCCAAGGAGTGGAATTGGTAGTATAAATAAGTCTTAACTTCTCCTAGGCTCAAATAGGGCTATTAGTAAGTACAAAGAGTTGAATATGATTTATTAATATAAAGATTGACTCCCGCAATTATGAGGGATATATATTAAGATTGAAGGGGGCAATAAAGTTTTTTCCTTTTGAAACAGGGAACATATATCTATACCTGTTAATTATAACATAAATGCATAAAAATTTCCATACCCATACCTCCATTTACAGTATTCTGAAAGCCCAAACTCAGATCAAGTTCATATTCAAACCAATGATTATGACCTATAATTTTTATTATACGCTTATAGTAGAGATTGCCAACTTGTTAAATCAGAATCAAATCAATTTTACCTCACACTTTCCAGCCACTCAATGTTGGTAATCCATATCATTGCATATGATAGGTTCATATAAGAATTCAACATCAGGATGTTCTGAAAGATATGGTGTGTCTCAAAATGTGTGAAGCATAACTTACCATAACAAATTCCTACATCTATCTGATCACCATTTAAGACTGTTCTGTGCGATGCTTAAAACTCAATAATTTATCAGAGAAAGGCCAAATGCAAAGGTAATAACGTGCACCTGCAGATGATTGAGGACAACCAGCTGAAGTTCTTTTCCAGCACCACCGACAACTTTTGATACACGCTTCATACCCTATCATTGAACAAACTAGCAGACTAAGATTATGAAAACCAACCAAAAAGAACATAAGTCCTATAGCGACACCGGAACTTAAAAAAACCAGCCATACCACTTCACCCAGAGAATTAACAAGAAATTGATGGACTGCAGGGCTGGTCCTAGCACCACCTAGAAGACTCAAAAATTCCTCCTAAGGAGAAGAGTCAAGACCTAGATAAGCAAACAAGAACAGTCAAATGAAGAACAATGAAAAGCCATCTACTGCTTTGTATTAACAGGACCACTAACCATGATCATTAATAAGGCTTGTTAACAAATCAAACTTCTCGTGAAATATGTTCATGGCATCAGCCCACTGCTTGTGCATGACTGATAATGATGTCCGGACGACATGAAGTAAATCTTCAATGTTGGAAGCCTGTTGAGCAACTTGATGAAGTTCATTTTTACTGCAGACAGGAAGAGATTGAGAATCTAAGGAGGCATTCAGCAGATAAAGATTCTCAGATATCTATTCTCATTTCATTTGAGAATGCAAACGGTCCAGAAAATGTGTTTGGTAACACTTCGAAAACAGTTGAAAGGAAAACTATTATTAAAATCGAAATTAGAAACTGAAGACAACTTTTCAGCGTTCACATTCCACGTGCAAACATGGAGATTTGGAATAACGAGCAAATTCTGACAATTCTCATCCTTACGACATACATCATTAAACAAGTTTTCTGTGATAAAACATCGAAAACAGTTTCCATAAAAACGAAAACAAAAAATGTTATCAAAAACTTAGCAGACCTCTAATTGTAGAGAACAAAAATGTTCTGTGAATCATGCAACAAAGTTCAAAATTTTGCAAGAGTAACTCCTGCAATTTTGTCCCACCACTTTCAACATTCGAACTACGTTGATTTCTAGAGGTTTCTACGGAAAGATGGTATGATACTTGAAGGTCGGGTGAAAACCTTATCAAGCATGAAAAAAATCATTCAGGCTACGAAGTATTAGGCATCATGTAGTTCAGCTTATGGTGACTCTTGAAAGTCAACTTGGGCATTTAAAATTATCAGAAGGAAAGTTCTTCTATCATGCAAAGTGTAGGTTAAATTCCAAGAAAAATGCCTCAAAATTGCTCCATGTTAACCATCAATTTCGTTTTAAGGTTGACAATAATATCCTGAGTTAATATGAGTTTTACTTTCTGTAAAACCAAACAAAATTGATACCTCTGAAACAAATATCAGTGCACATGAACAATTGTAATATAATTATAATACGGAGTCCAATTACTGCTGCACAAACTTAAAAGAGAGAGAGAGAGAGAGAGAGAGAAGAGAAGTTTCACCTAAAATATGAATAACACTAAATGCAAGTGCAATTTTACCTCTTTTGGAATATTGAAGTATCAAGCACTAAGCAATGAAAGCCATGCGTACTATCTCCAACTGTTTGACACCCTCTTGATTCAACAATGTCTTCAACAAGTTCTCCTGAGCATGCAACCATCAAATGACAAAGATCCTTGGATAAAGCCACCTAATGATAACAATTACATGGCAGTTAGCTTGCTCTGGTGAAACATCCGACATGATATCTGGAATAATCCAATCACAGGAATAAACTTACAGTAGGTACATTTGAAGTTTAGAAAAAAAGTCAGCATCTTACATCTATAAAATATTATCCAAGCTGTTTGATATTTTCTGTGTCAGGCTGTTTGACATTTTTATAGAAAAATGTTTAGTTACCACTGAGCTTTTACTCAATAGTTTCTCTATCAAATTCCAATAAGGTGTTCATGAGAAGACAATGTATCTGATGACTATAACTTAAATGTCACAAAGTGAATGAAATTCTTTGCTGGTCACCAAAGCATTTTGAGCAAGAAAAAATGCACAATTCACAGTAATTTTTTGTTTCATTTAGTCTAGGTTCCTTTGTTTAACTTTAAGTTTAGCTTGATCACCAATTGTTCAAAAAGTGTCTCTTAAGGTTTATTTTGTATTTTTCTTTTCCTAATGCATGGGAAAAACCAAAGAAAAGACAATTTAACATATCGTGAAGTTGCAATATATTGGTTGACTAATTAGGAAGGAAAATAAAATTAGTCCCAGCAGAGCAAAATAGCCTCCTATCATTAACCCATTAGTTGAAGAAACATGGAGGCTCTTGAGAGGCAACTATGTTAGTCAGTGTACCTTCCTCACAGATGCATTCAGAAGTTGGCAAACGGTGTCTCTGTCCTTGGTTGTCATAGGAATATCACATTCATGTATATTCTGGTGCACATTCCCATGCATTACGGCAATCACATAGCAAGAAGCAATAAGCGACTGATTATCGAACTGAAAATAGCGAACTCAATGTAACAAAGCAACTATACAAATAAAGTCGAAACAGAGAGTTAAAAAAGCTTCCAAACTAAAATAACTAGTGGAAAGTGGAACTGTGCTATTTCTACAAGGTCAACTTAAAGATAACCAAGCACCATAACATTCATTTTTAGGTCAGGTCAATGATGGAACTAGAAAACAGAGAGAAGCAACAACTTAAGCAAAAAATGTAAACTTCATGGGCAACAGCACAAGTGCAGTATAGGTACTGATTCGACTTTTCTGAAGGCCTTTAATGCACTTACCTCAACACCAGACTACAGAATATCTACATCACATTGCAACTTGGAAGGCTTTAAATTAGCAGTTCTACATTGTGTTTCCACAAAAACTTAGTATTCCTGCCACTAGCATCTTTTAAATTAGCAGGTCCACATTATATATATATATATATAATAAAAAAAGACAACCCAGAAGCTCGACAATGAGCTAAATGAGCTACATCAATTTTCATAACAAGTGATTTCCATCAAACATGTTTAATTTTACATCTAAAATATCTCATCTTAAGGTGAAAATTACCTGTTTAGGTAGTCAACCGAGTCAAGAAATTGTGATCAAATCGTCATTGACAATTCACAAACTTGTATATAGATCTGAAAAACCTCCCATTAGGAAACCATACGCCACACTTATAGATCTGGTGAAAGGTAGTGGGCCCTAGGAAGTACATTTGGGAAAGTCCCAACAAGGAATTGTAACTATAAGGACTGGCTCCATGTTACTAAAGAGACAACTGATAGGAACCTAAATGATACTGATTAGGACAATTCTTCAGCATGCATTTCTAGACTAATCAAATGTCTGTTGAGAAGTTCATCATGTTTTCACGTAGAAACAGTACTAAACCCAAACATGCACAAAAGTTCAGAGTACCCAAAAGTCTAAATCTTCTAATAGCTGCACACCCACAGAGAGAATTTTCTACACACAAGCATACACTCTCATAGAACACTTTCCCCAACCGACGGTCGTATAGGCTCTCTCAATCTCCCTAAAAAGGAGCAGATACTCAAGAGTCTAAAACAACAGCAGAAAGTCTGCACAGCAGGCTAACCCAGACAGACCCCAAATTCTCCTTTAGGTGCTTCAACTGCAATAGATAGAAGGAGCACTCAGGGCAAGCAACAAAAGCTTTGGATAATTGTGCTGTATCGAAGTTGGAGGTGTCATCTCTAAAGTGACCTATGGAAGTGAAATCTAGAAGTTTTACAAGAATAACTTCACCTAGTATAGTTGTTTAATTAACCAGCCCATTACTTTCAGGCAATACTGATTTCTGCCATCAGATCCATTTATTAAGAAAGACTGCTCTATGCAAGCGAGAAAGGAAAGTAGTCATTGACTGAATCTGACAGACTATACTGCTAAATACTTGATCTGAACAGACAGGAGGCTTACAACATTTCCGATTGGAAAGACACCAAATATACTGAAGCACAAAACCCCATCTTTATCTCCACTGCAAAGGATATTGAAACATTGCTTTGAAGAATTTGAGAGCTCTACGAATGAATCTTGACCATCGTCAGTTAAACCAGTTTCTCCAGATACTAGTCCAGGCATGCGAGGAACTCTCAGAGCTGGAGGGAAGAAACAAGTAGTGCGATCTTCAAATGCCAAAGAGTTGCCAGAAGTGTCCTATTAAAAAATGGATAATTATCATTCCAATGGGGAAAAAACAAGAAGAACAAGATATATATACATATATATAACAAGAGATTAAAGTTAAGGAGTCAACAATCAGCAAATCAACAACTCACAGCTGACACCAAACATAAGTTTTCAAAAAACCTTCCATAGATACATATTGAAGCTGTTGAATATGATTCTAAGTTTGAAAAAAGAAATATTTTAGTAAATCAGACTAAAATAACTACTTAACTGCAAACAAAGCATTAGATAGAACATGAAAGGTATGAACAATAAAATATTGTCTGTCAAGAGTCAAGATCAAGAAGTTGAAAGATGCATACTCTATTCACTTGGGCATCCTCCTCCCAATTGAGACACACCACAGCTGCTACATGGGACTTCAAGCTTCTTAACAGTTTTCCATTTTGCTTAATATTTATACCGAGTTAGAAATAAATATACCACAGTACATATAACTTCTGCAAGCACTAGCATATAAAAAGCAGCACAATGCATATCCACGGTTCCATAAAGACGGCTAGATTGGTAAGATAACATTCATATGTAAAAATAAGTTCTTCAAGAGCAAAACATAATCCATGAAGTGGATAATGATTAGTAAATCGGTAGACGGCTTAAAGAAACCTTTTGACAGCAGCATCAGCCAAGTTCTGAGCAATTGTATCCATGACCAAACAGCTAGCTTAATGACATAACCGGTAATCTATGAACTTTTCCACCCTCAAGCACAATTGAGGCACATACAAATTCTGTCATTTAGGAATCACCCGAACTATTACCTTCCTAATATGACTGAACTGGACATATGTCACTTTAAATAATAGAAAGAAACTATTAATTTGATGAAAATGAGCGTGTCATGGATGACTGCTTCTATATGCTGTCTCGGTCATGTTTGGATTGGAATGAACCATTCAATCTAATTAGTTAAATTGATATATATAAGACACAAGATATCATCTAAACCGAGGACTTTGTAAGTTTACGGCTATTCTTTTTAAAAATTATATGACATTGACGAAGATATGCATATTGCATGTATTGTACAAGTTATAAATGCTGTGTCAGTAATGCTTGGATTGGAATGAACCATTCACTTTAATTAGTTAAATGGGTTATTCATCTCTCGCTGTTTGTTGACCTATATAAAAAAGAGGGCATGTTCAAAAAGAGTGTTCTAATGAGATCTATTAAGCTTTTCATGCTCAGATTGACATATCTAGCAGTCCACTGTTAATTTTACATTGGCAGACAGGACTCATAAACATGGATTGCCATCTCCATTAGCAGCTATACGTTTGTTGAGCAAGCTTGCTGCTTGCAATGCATCATGCAGCTTTTGAGCAATTCAGAATCTTTTGCAAGAGAGACTAGAGGAGAACACATTCTGATGAAATGGGATTGTTGCAGGAAGATTCCCAGTTGAAAAGTTGTGAGGGTAACATTAAAGTAATAACATAGAAAACTTACTTCAACATCATGCAGTGAAACTGTACCATCTTCTAGTCCCAAGACAACAACTTTGCCATCAGGACGCCAGCATAATGATGTTATACATTTACCTGGAGTACATTAGAATAAATAAGATAATCCAGTATAACGACATACAATGGAATGTGCAAAGAAAAGTGATTTCATAAACAACAACAACAACAACCAAAAAATGGAAAAAAAAAATTAGAAGGAGAGAGGATGAATAATTTGTTCACCATAAATTAATAGACAAAAAGGAAAGACAGAGAACACACAAAAACCGAGAAAATGATAAATAAAATCTGGGAAGTGATGCAAACATCATAACAGTAAATAGTATATCCGAAAGGGATATTGGTAGCTTGACATGGATTTCTTTGGGCTAGTAGATCATCTAAAGCTAGGGAATCTATGTCTTATTGGCAGCGTTCAATCCATTATCTCAGTCCAAAAACAAATCTTATTGCTCAGCTTTGGAACCTCAAGGTGGAGTGGATCAATGAAAGCATACTTCAAGGAAGGATCACGAGTGTACAAGTATCTACAACTTAACATCTCAACAGAAACCGCTCAAGGATTAGTTCAAGAAGCACTCAACAACATGTTCTTCATATCCAGAAGGCAATATGATGCGTGAAGCATTCAGATGTTACCTCCTATCTAAATTTTTCAAGTGAGAATAGATTAAAAAAACCACCAAGGCTAGGCATCTAATCCTAAGCTCTTACGAATTCGAATTACCAAAAGATAAAGTCATATAAGAACTTAACATACTTGGATGCAGCTCCCCCTACCCTCCTAGTCTCTTCGCTTTCTCCAACTCCTCCCTCCATGTATACATGTATGCAGCATAGCTTGAGATATATCCTATTCACAAGTAAGTTAAATTCCCAACAACAAACTTGATTAATTAAATTGATGTAACGAAATGCCCCTCGTAATCAGAAGAAGATAAATTAACTTCAAGTAATGCAAAATGTGCAAAACTTTCCATACTGGACTCTAAATTTTAGCATTACAAAATATGAAAAACTTCCCAGCCTAAACTAAATCTCTCCTTGTAGGGAACGCTCAGTAGAAGAATAGGAAGAAGCAGAGCCAGAAGTGATATTACATCACGAGAGTCACCAACAGAAATTGAAGGAAAACTATATAGCTGCGTGACGACATTGAGATGGTATTTTGCAGGGGTTAAACCTGCCAACTCCAAGTGGGCATCAAGCATTTCTACATCTGACATAACTAGTCTATCTAGCATAAACAACATCCCCTCCAATTTGAGTTCTTTATCTTCATGAACACTTTGACTGGTGCAGCGTGAAAAGGGCAACAAGATAGCAGTACAAGAGTCGGGTACACTCCCGGTTGGTCTAAATGATTGTCACTTATGTTATGCAAATCTCCTAAGGCACCACTATTATCTAGAAGTTTATAGGAATCTGTCACATCTGTAAATAAAAATCGCTTTATTCAACTAGTATCAGCTTGGGATTCTTTATTTGCAACTACGTCATATCCACATTTTCCCTCCCATTACCATCATTCACTCTTCATTTTCATGTAAAACACCAACTCCTTTGTTCGAAATCACATCCTCATTTAGACTTTCAAGCACTACACCTCTATATTGACCAAATCTCCATCAAACGCAATTTGAACTGGATTGGCAATTGAAGTGATTTTTTTGGGGAAAAGGATCGTGGCACATTTAAGGAAAAGCAAAGGGGGAATAAGGCCAACGACTCAAAGGGCACACACCAAGCCATCGTTGAAGAAAAGAACACGCTGAATAAAAAATAAAAAATAAAAATAAAACGAGGAGAACTTTCTTGAGTCGAAGCAATTATCAGGAGAGATTGTCCACAGCCTCTGCCAATTGAAGCGATGAAGCACCACCTTCGAGTCCTCCGTGACCATCGCCAGCAAATCCTTCTCCGGATTCCACTCCGCCATCTTCACCTGCCAATCGGAAGAAATCGAGCCTAAACCTCACACAAAACCGAATAAGAAAACAATCGAATCAACCCGCCCATTATTAGGTCGCAAAAGAAGGCCGAAACGGGAGCCGAACCTGAGAAGCCAGCGGCTTGTCGAACTGAAGCTGAAAGGGGAGCACGTGCCGCGACCCTTGGTCGGTCTCCATAGCCGAAAAAGATCGGGGAGCAGCCAAAGCGTCCGGTGGCAAATGCGAACTGAGAGGGAGAGCCAATGGCGGAGGGTAGAGCCCGAAAACCCTAGAAGAAAGCCTGTTGGAAGAGAAGAGCGAGAGAGTAACCAAGTGCACTGGAGACTGAGAATTTTTGCAGAGAAGATTGCGGGAGAGGAAGAACAGGCGGGAGAGAGGCAATGAGGAAGAAAAGAGAGAGAATACGGGCCGAGCCGGGCCGGATTGGGCCATAAGTCGGGCTTAACTTATTCTCCGGGCTCGTTCATCATACGAAAAATAACGTAAGAGATGACCCAACGGGCCGCTACGGCCTCAAACGGTCTGGACCACTTTCGATAACCCGAGAGTTGAGATTAAACCGAACGGGGTTTGGTTCAGGCATTTCATCGAACGTTTGAAGTGCGCTGGCTAAAAGGGAGAAAAACCGACCACCAACGCGCGCTGGGACTTGCAATAATAATAATCAACGGCTCCAAGCCGAATGGAGGGCGAGTTCGATAGATCGTACCACGTCCGGTCGCCTCGCACGCCTCTGAGCCGGGATTCTCGAAAAACGGCTCGTCCCGCAAAAAATCGAAACAAAAAAGAAACCTGACCTACCGGAGACTTGGGCGCGGGGAACGCGAGCCGCGGTCTCGAGAGCGCTGCCTGGAGTCGTCGGAGGGCTCCTCGCTCTCAAACTCTCTCTCTCGCTCTCTCTCAGTTGCTCTCACGGTCTCTCCACCCTTTCTCTATTTCCACTCTCCCTCTCTCACTCTATTTCTCTCAAAAAATCCTCCCTTTTAAGCTCTCTAGCCGGCGCGCATGGCTTCCTGCCACGCGGGCTGTCACTGCCGGTCTGCCTCCGACCACCAACTCCGGTGAGACGCTCGGCTTGTCCTCGCGTCTCTATCCTCTGTCCTCGCGTTGCGGACCTCCGTCCTCTCTTCAACCAGCCCAGGACCAAAGAAAAAGGAAGGGAGGAAGAGAGAAAAAGAAGAAGGCCGAACTAGGGAAAAAAAGAAGAACGGGTTGGCCCGATAGGGGGAAGCAAACTGGAAAAGGAGGGGCCAGGCAGGCCCAACCCTGGCCCGGCCCCCTCCACTTTTTTTCCATTTTCCCTTTTTTTAATTATTAATATATTTTTTATATAAATAATTTTAATAAATTCTAGCACCTTACAATTTTATCATATATAAAGCATGGCTCTAATGCCAATTGCCGACTTATGAATGCTTCCATCAAGAAGGTACACTATGACCATTGTCGCCTCTCAAGAGCCTCCATGTTCCTTCGACTAATGGGTTAATGATAGTTGGCCTTTTTTGCTCTGATATGACTAATTTTACTTTCCTTCCTAATTAGTCTTCCAATATGTTTCAACTTCATGATATGGAAAATTGTCTTTTCTTTAGTTTTTTTCCATGCATTAGGAAACGAAAAATACAAGTAAACCTTAAGAGACACTTTTTGAATCATGGTGATCATGTTAAACTTAAAGTTATACAAAAGAATCTAGACTAAATTTAACCAAAATTATTGGACCCACGTTGATGCTTTTGGCCTATTTCAGCGTTTAGTTTATCATGCCTTAGTTATTTTAGATTGCATGCTCTCATGGACTTCACGCATTGGTGTGACACTTTTATGGGATTGGAAAGCGGAAGGAAATGCTTTTAAAGGGGATGATTCAATGGATATTAGGGCTAGTTATTAGTGCAGTCTTGTGGGTAGAAGGTTGAGGGCTTTAATTGATCAACCATATTTTATATTCTATTTTAATTATTTAATTAGAAACAAGAGCGTAAATGTTAGGGGTGATCGGGTCTAGGGTGGGTAGGGTCTAGACCTGGACCCTATACCTGACCCTGTTATAACCGGTTCCCTTTTCTGGATTTTATATCCGACCCTGTTTGTATTAAATCCTGTACCCGACCCATCCTGATTTTTGGATTCGATTATAAGATCAACCCTGTTTCCACTAGAACATGTTTTGCAATCACCCGATATCTTATATGACTTTAAATTTTATATTAATAAGCAAGAAAATAACATAATCCTAAATTGAAATATTAAGCACTAATAATAAATTAATACATGAACTTTTTGACTAAAAAAAAAATTAAGGATCCATAGGGCTAATTATAATAAATAAAATAATAAGGCAAAGAATTAGCAACAAACATGGGTCTAATATTAGTCTTATTCCCACAATTACTACATGAAGCTACTCATATATGTAAGCATAACTCCTCTTACAAAAGAGAAATTAGGCGAGTCAATCCATGTAATACACAAGAATTTGAGGGCGACGAACACTGTCCGTCCATCAGACGGTGTGAGAGAGAGCCGGTGAGGGAGAGAAGCAAGTGAGGAAGAGGAATGACAAAGGATGAGTGCCGTGCATGTTTGAGAGAGCCAAGAGGAAAAACATCGTGTGATTACGGGAGTAAAAATAGAAATCGGGAGAAAAAAAAAAGGTTTTGGACCTCTACTTACAAAACCAATCTGAGAACCAGTTCCAAAACCGATCCAAGAACCAATTTTCAGATGGATAATCACTTGGAACCTGTTCTCGAACTAATTTAAACCAGTTCCGAATTTTGGGAACTAGTTCCCGGATCGATTTCAATGGGAACCAATTCCTGACCCTATTTTCCGGGTGGGCCGGTCCGAGAACCGGGTATACCTGGTCCGGTTGCACACTCCTAGTAAATGTATTTACTAAGAACGTTTTCAAAAGTAACTATGTATGCTTTTGCTGGACTCACATAAATGGCAACGTTCCTCTACTCATGTGTCACATTGATCTTATACAACAATGTGATGAAAATTGTCTATCCTACAAAATTGAGCTGTGGATAGATGTTTATTTTATTTGTATATGTTTGTCATTTTCTAAAATTTGTTGCATGTTATCAATGAGTCTTTAATTATCCATAGTTTCTTACTCAAAATGCCTCGGTCGGCCTTGTCAGATTTGGTGAGGGAGGCCTCGCCTTAGCAAGGCACGGCTACACTCGCCCTTGCCCAAGTGTGGCTTGACAAGACCGACCCTTGCCGCCCATGGCTATGGCCGATGACTAGCAATGGCCACCGGAGAAAACAAAGGGAAAGGAAAAAAAGAAAAAAGAAATCAATCAATTCAAAAAAATTATTAAAATATTATTAAAAATGTCCATCTCAGTGCCAATTACCCGATCGACATCCATGTCAGCAATTTCTAGCTTAAATTGGCTTGATGAATTGAATTGGTACTAATGTGAAAAAGGTTTAAGGCTAAATTGGTCCAATATAAAGGTTTAGAACTGAATTGATATTAATGCAATATATTTAGGACTTTTTTGATACTTTTTCCCTCAATAAGTGGTATCAAAGCTAAACAGTCAAGGATCAACTAGACTTCTCTCAAGTCCTTGTCCATCTGCCAGGTCAAGGTGAGCAATGATGTGATCGAGAAGATTTTGATAGGTGGCTGTATTCCTAAGCACTTACACTTAATCGAGAAACTTGAAGAAACTTGAAGCTAACTTTACCTAAGCATTTTCTGAAGCCAGAGGATATCTTTCAAAAAGAGGGTTGTTATTGCCGACATCAAACCCTTCAAATTGAGCAGATTGAGCAAACTTCACAAAACTGAGTGGGAACCGAGTCGATTGCCCGTTAACTCATGAAAGAATGACGACCAAGAGCTGAACTTGATAAGCCATTGGTTTGTTGAACTGAAGTTGAAACGGAAGCATGCGTTGCAGTCCTTCATAAACCTCCATAGCTAAAAAGCTCTGCGATCAGTTGAAAAACGTAGCGCCAGGCCTAGAACAATTTGCAAGGAGTGTAAAGAAGTGTCGATGGAAAATGTGAACTGAAAGAGAGCTTGTGAAGGTTAGAGCTCGTAAAACCAAAAGTAAGGCTTGAGGCTAATTAGGAAAGAATAGAGCTGAAGAGTGAGTCGAGGAATGGAAGATCAAGAGAGTAAGAAAGTCCACTAGAGTCTGAAAATCATGTAGAGAAAATTGCAGAAGAGGAGCAGCCGAGAGAGAAAAATAAGAGACACGGACATGATTACTAGAGCGAAAGCAGACTCATTTGATTGACGGGCGAGCTGAGCTGGTTCAGCTCATGCCATATTTCAGATGGAACTTGTTGTCCAGGCTCATTTATCATGAAGAAAAGTATGCATTTTCGAAACGGGCTGGGTTACCAAAGTGTTGGGTTAACTTGTAACCATAGTGGCCACCTTTCTTATGCATCCATTATCAAATCGATCAAAATCATAATGAATTGGAAACTATATAAGCAAATTTCATTAAATTTAAATTAATGGAGAGATGATATTGAACATTTTTATATATCTTATGATTTAGATTAAACATTAAAAAATCAAAAGTTTATTAATGATATTGCACCTTTGACTAAAATTTATGGACCATTTATGTCTTTTTTTTTCTTTTGTTGGAGCTAATTATGTGTTACAAAGCTAAAGCATTATCAATTGAGCTTTAATATCCCACTAGAAGCACGGTCTCAAATGCGTATCAATTGGGCTCTAGTGACCTTGTTCTTCACACCAAAAACATTTTATACTCCAATAGTATATTAGGTAACAATTCACTAAGAACTAATATAATCCACAATCAATTTCTTCCCCAAAATTAAGCTAGCCAAAATGGACTCAACCCCAGCAACAACTAGCTGTGTATTCCAGGACTGGGACCTCAAAATAAGTAAATATAATACTGAAATGTTAAAAAAAACAAGGCAACAATAATACCAAAATTTTTATGTGGAAAATCCAATGCGAGAAAAAACCACGAGCTACTCAAAAACTTAGTAACATTGACAATACAACAATATTTGATCATTATTAAGGTGGATTAATACAAATAGAACATGAAACCTTAACCACAATTGGAGAAAATGAGAGACAACTTGGAGAAAGCTTTCGACGAACAAAATTGATCAACTTATAGATCTCCGAACAACATTCTGAAAATTGAGCCAATTCCAAGGATGTTAGGCCTCTGAATATGGACCAAAAAGTCGTTGCCCCTTTTTATCTTCTTCTCGTGCGTTCTTCTCGAGGAGCTGTCTCTCTCTCCCTTCTCTTCACTCCACAAACAGCCCCTCTCTCTCTCTCTCTCTCTCTTTTCTTTTTTTGCTTTTTGACTGTTTGAATTTTTTCTTTTTCTTTGATGTTATGTTCGCTGAACCCCACGTAGAGACGGCCCAGCCAACAATCCTCCATCACTCTAATGGCAAAATCAATAGGAACAACATCAAAGAAAAAGAAAAAAGTCAAAAAGTCAGAAAGCAAAAAAAAAAAAAAAAAACAAAAACAAAAAAATCCTAGCGCAAGTTGTGGCCATCTCTTTGTGGAACTCGGATTTATCAATAATATGAGATTGAAGATAGAAAAATGATACAAATTGTATTAGCATATCTAGATAATTTTGGAATGGTTTTGAGTGGCTTGCATCCAATGATATTTAGATATTCCAAAAACTCCAACCTATCGAGACCTTGAATTTCGATCAATTTTTCACATTCATTAGCATTCAATATCTTCAGACTCTTGGAATTTGGAAGGAGGGGCCTTTCAATTGAAGTGCGCCTAGAGATATCCGGTCTTTCCAAGAACTCCAACCTATTAAGGCCTTGAATTTTGGCTAATTTCTTGCACTAATTAACAAATGATATCATTAGACTCTGGATTTTGGAAGCTATAGCCTTTACATTGAAGTGCACTCTTTGATATTTAGCCATTACAAATACTCTAACCTATCAAGGCCTTGAATTTCAGCTAATTTCTTGCACGAATTAGCATTTAATATAAGGACAGAATAGCTTTGTTTACTAATTTTTCTTCGGATGGTATCTCTCTATTCTAGTTCTTTCAACATCTTTCTTCAAAAGGTCCTATGATTTTTCACATGTAAGGAATACAAGGTGTATCATTCAAAGAGTGTGCTCAGATAATGCACGTGTTCTGCATCGGCATTACAACCACGTTGATCGAGTGCTATGTATTGAGTCTTGCCTATTTGCTGATGTCCATAGGCAATACAGTTGCTTTTTGGAACGCATACACTATTAAATTATGATGCTAAGTTCCCTCAATATCCTCCATTCGTTTAGATTGTTAGTTTAATAATGATGTTGAGTTACAAACATAGTTCTATAATTACTTAAACAGTAGTAGAAGCAAATTTTATAAGGCTACACGACAGCTATGATAGAGGGTTTTGCCAAAGGTGTTATGAGTGATAGACACAAATCGCCTTCTATTAGTTTCCTATCAATAGTATAGCGTCTCTCCATACTCCAGTAATACTCGTGATCCCAGCCTTCTCCTCTTGTTTTCTCAGTCCTTGAAAATTTTAACTGTAGTCTCTTCAAAATGAGCTCGTCTAAGACTGCTCGTGCATAGTTTGATTTAATACGTGGTTTGCACTCGTAGTGGACCAAATACCAATAATTTATTCTATTGGTAATATTTATCGTTTCGTCATATTATCAATTGTCGTTGTTTACATGCATACAATTATATATACGATTACCATCTTGGTGCATATGATTGAACACAAAGCTATTACATCTATAAAAGTTTTTCCTCTAGAGGCAATAAATCCTAGAGAATGAATGATAAAATTAAGCAATTTTAGATTCCTGTATATCTATATATCATTAAGTTTTTTGGCTACATGATACTCTTGTCAAGAGTACAAAATATAATCTCATAATTTTAAACCTACCATTTAATTGTAGATTTTGAATCTCTATTATTGGAAGATAGTATTTGTTCTTTAATGCCACCTTGGCACTATATATCTAACTAGCCATATTGATTCTAGTAATCCTGGAGATTGACTCTTTCACACGAGTGTATTTTGTACATTGGATTGGATGCATCACTTAATAATGATGCTTGGAGAAGTGAGTCAATTTTAAGTGAGAGATTTCAACATTCAAATGCAAAGTTCGTCAGTTGATTACACCATGTAATCCATTCAACCCAAAAGTACGAACAATCCAAACTTGACAATTGGTGCTCTTATATGCGGAAATAATAAACATATATGCATGAAGCAAAAGTTGGGCACTATCGAATAGTTGTCAAAGCTTGCAGAAATACAATGCAAACAGTTACTTCCCCCCATATAGAAGCCATGGGTCAGTATTTCTCTGTCGATTCCATCGAGCTCTATAGATAAGTAGTTAGCTTTCACTCTGCTTTTTCTCTTCAATAAATGCCTGCCTAGCAGAAAAGGCTCATGGCGGCATAAATTGAAACTCTCCAGGAAGGGTGGAGCCGAAGAGCTTTAGCCGGAAAGTCCATATGCATTGCTTCTCAGACTGATGTCTCCTGCAACTTCGAGTATTAGAGGTCCACCCACGAGCAACATGAGCATTACCACCGCACATTCACAAACAAACGTTCATTATGAATAAGAGATTTCACCTTCATCGTCGTCGAATATGTAGACCAGGGCCTGTTTTCTTGCAGCCAAAACACAAGCGGCGCCTCTACTTGTTGTCGCAAAAAAGGAATCAACTTGATTTCACTCCGACGTTTCTATTATTTGGCCATAACTAATGCAATGCTTTGATACCTCTTTTGGGTAAAAGTAATAAGTACAATACTTTCATCACGCTAAAACACAAGCGGAAGCAATACATGTGTACCTGAAGAGGCCATGGTACGCATGTGAACCATGAATGCTGATAGTATCTATCATCATTAACATGTACATAACAGTTCTTAGTCAGTAAATCAAACTGCAATGAACCCTAACATAAGAAAATAATTATTCTTTTTGTGTTTGTCTGGCCACTAATAATTCATCTTTTTCGCACTTTGACCTTTTAATTGATCTAAAATTTATAGGAAAACCTAATACTTTAGTATTTTACTTCTTCAAATGAAAAAAATATTCTTCTTTGGAGCATAAATTTGGACATTTCCAACCGTTGGAACAAAGATGAAATGGTCCATTAGAGAGGCACAATGATCCTGTGCCAATCATATTTAAACTTAAGAATAGCTAGTAAAGTGGAAACTTAATACGGTGCATGCATAAGATTAATTCAGTTCCACCACTCAGCCAATGAGATATACTTGATATTGACACTAGCAAGTTTATCAAAAGATGATACAAATAGGAAAGACTATGGGCAACGATAAGTTACCAAACGTCCAAACTGCAAATGGACATGCTAAGAAACTCAAGGAAAGTAGTTTTTTGAGTATACGATTGATGGCATGGCAATGAATTGATCCTTAGCTCGATTGTGTGGGCACTGTGAAAAATTCTTACCACTAATTGACAAGGGGGGATTGCAGTATGGGAATGCTGCCAACTTCTCATTCTCCATCTTTAGGTGTAAAATAAAGTCCTAGATGTGTAATTTCCCTGGGTTAGTGTTTCGATAGTGAGAATGAGACAACCGAGCAATAGTGTTATCATAAAATAGAAGCAAAAGTGGCACTACTAATGCATTAGGGTCATCAAATGCACATTTCTTGACATACATACAAGGCTCCAACTGTCGAGATATGCTGGAGCTTTTGAAGTTATGGTAAGTGAGAAAGTGAAACATCATTTAAAATTGGACGCATATAATGGCATGCATATGCACATAGGAGGAAAAACTAAGCTGCTGCCGCTTGTGCTGATGAGGAGAGCAAATACATAGTAAATAGGAAGAACAAAATAACAAAAGTCTATAAAACCAGACTAGTGGTTCAACCAGTCAAACTTGAGAACCGTACTTTGCCAATTCAACCAGTTGAACCGATTGCATGTGGCGTTATTTGATAGAATAGGCATGTTCAAAACAAAAGGAGCCCCAGTCACTCGGTAGAGCCGCTTGCCCACAAAAGACTGGATTCCAGTTCTCAAAAGCATTGTTTTAATTTCTTATAGACTAATAAGCCAATATAGTCAATAAATAAAATATCTGCCACAAAAAGGAGCAAGAAGACATGCGGAGCAAATGATTGGCATGCCTGTTAGTTACGAGAGGTCGAAGTTCCAAACCCCAACCCATTTTCTCCAGGGAGATATCTACAACTCATCTAAAGGAATTACTTTCAAGAAAGATATCCATGTTCTTTCTAATGATATGGAGAATACAATATATACGTGTCATGGTTCATTTTGTACTTAAAGGAAATTGCTAGATCTCTTATAATGATTTTAAAGAATTGATTTCGAAGGACAAATTGTGAAAATAGTAGCCATTGTGACACAAGATGAGAGTTGAAGAGTTGAAGATGCTTTTAGAGTTGATTCCCCGTGTGGTGTGCCACGGTAGTATATCGAATAGCAGTCGCCAAATGTACTTCATATTCTACAAAGCACGCCAAGGTGATGGATAGGAAGATATCGAACAAATCGGAGATATTGGTCGAGATTGTCAAACTTACAAGCACGATAACCCAAACCGAGGGAGTTCAACATACGAGAGTTGCATATATGTGTTTAACCAAATTAAAATCAAGACTTCCATTGCTACTCCCTCTCAAGAAAATTGTCCAAAAAGCCTTAAACTTATTGCAATTTTGTCAATTTAATGAAAAACTTTTCAATTTTACCAATTGAATTTTAATCATTTTCATTTTTTTACCAATTGAGTTCATCCAATCAATTTTGACAGGAATTTGCTAATGTGCACGGTTGGCACTGACATGGCACTTTTTAAATAATATTTTGATTTTTTATGATTTTTTTCTTTTCTTTTCATTTTTTACTTTTTTTGCTTTTATTTTTGGGTTTTGGAGTTAGTTTGGCAAGGGTGGCCAGCTGAACCAGGTTGAGGGCACACGCGCCCTCGCTTTGGCCGGCGAGGGCATCGTGGTCCTCGCCGGCCTAACTCCAAACCCCCAAAAAAAAAGTAAAAAAGAAAAGAAAAGAAAAGAAAAAATCATAACAAATTCAATATTATTAAAATATTATTTAAAAAGTGACGTTAGTGCCAACCGTCCACATCAGCAAATTTTAGTCAAAATTTCCCGGATAGACTCAATTGGCAAAATGTAAAAATATTTTTGACTCAACTGACAAAATGTAATAAGTTTATGACTTTTTAAACAATTTCCCCCCCCCCCTCTCTCATAGGCACACTATGCTTGTGGAACTATTCTAAGTTTGAGATGAAACACATTATAAGATTAGAGTATATACGGTTGTCAATACCATGGGGTATTACAATGGGCATAGACCACGGAATTTGCCATAGTGACTCACCCTCGCCAGCCATGGCCTATGGCTAGGTGGCTAGCAACCATCCATTGGCAAAAAGAAAAAGGAAAAAAAATAGAAAGAAAAGAAAAAAGTCAGAGAAATTAATAAAAAATTGTAAACATTATCCACATTGGCAATTTTTGCTCAAAATTTGACTAAATGGATTACAGTGGCATATCCTCAAAAGGTCTAGAACTCAATTAGCCAAATTTAAAAGTTTATGACTGAATTGATGCAACCGCAATAGGCTTAAGACTTTCTTGGTAATTTCCCCTAACATTGTGTGCCGAGCATCCAATACTCTTTTGGCTTGAAAGGATGTCAAGTGTTTCCTCATTTTGAATAGCTAAAACTCACTTTCACTTAGGTGATGCCAAGTGGATATTGACAAGATAATTTTACCATTAAGTAGATATGAAAAGACGTAATAAGCAGGCGGCAACATGTTTCTGTATGCATTTTTATCAATAAATGACTGGAAGATCACATCAGGAAAGAAGATTGGTTTGGTTAAACTAATATGAGGGCATATTAGGTACTTATCTGTATTTGACCCGTCATCATTAATAAGGTTATTCGCTTGTGTATAGATCAGCTTTGTTGCCTTCTTAAGTGACTAATTTTCTTATCAGTCTCATGTATTAAGTCTTGCCAGTTTGCTGCCATCCACAGGTAATAAAGCTATTTTTCGGAACACTCACTGTTAAGACATGATGCTTAGTTGTTAAGACATGATGCTAAGTTACCTTAATATTCTCCAATCATTTGGGCAGTTAGTTTGATAATGATGTTGTGTTACAAATAATCATTTGTTCTATTATTACTGAGAATAGTGGCAGAAGTAGATTTTATGAGGCTCTACAATGGCTATTAATAGAAGGTTTAGCCAATGGTATCTGGTGCAATAGACACAAGTCGTCTTCTTAGACATTTCCTATTAATAGCAAAGCTTCTTCCTTAGCCGTACTTCTTTTCCTAGCCTTCAATTCTTGGTCCTCGAAAATTTTAACGCCAATTTCTCCAAAACGAGCTTGTGTTTAACGGGTCATGGAATTTAAAGTTTACATGCGATTTGCACTGGCAGCGAACCTGTTAACAATCATTTATTTTGTTGATAATGTTATTGTCCCATATAATAATTAATGTTAAATGTCACTATTTCTGCACTTGCATTCGGAAGAATACATTGAAGACGTAAAAGATTTGGAAGGGCTATAAATAAAGGAGGATTTAATTTCAGAGTAAATTCAGCTTAAGTTCCAAAAGAGCTATCATCACGGCAAATAATAAACATAAGAAAAGAAGTATCACAAATGCACATGTTACATTCATGCATACTTTCTCCAGGAGACTGGCAATAATTCCCAGAGAAAGAATACTACAATTAAAGAATTATTGATTCCTGAATGTACATCATTGAATTAAAAGACTCCATGATGCTCTTTATTGAGGATACAAAGTCCATTCACGATATTGTAGACAGAATCTCATGATCTTAAACCTGCCATCTACTTGAGGGCTCCAAATATCTGAGATCGGAATATAGCGAATGTTCTTTAGTTGAGTACACTGCCTGAACCATTCAATCCAAAGTGAGTCAATGACAATGACACGTGGAGAAGCGAGTCATTTTCGGGTAAGAGATTTCAACATACAAAAGCAGAGCTCGTTAGTCAAGTACACTACCTGAACCATTCAACCTAAAGCGTAGATAATCAAAACCAAACATTTGGTTCTCATACACATGCAAATAGTAAGCATATACAGATGAAGCAAAAGCTTGGCACTATCGAGCAGGTCTCAGAGCTTACAGCAATACCATGACGACAGTTACCACTAGATAGAAGCCATGATTCAGCATCTTTCAGTCAATTCTATCCAACTCAATAGATAATCGCTACCTTTCACTCCACTTTTTCTATCGACAAATACCGCCTAGCAGAAAAGGCACATGGCAGGTATAGATTAAGACTTCTCCAGAAAGGGTGAAGTCAAAGAGCTTCAGTCAGAAAGCCCACATGCATTGCTTCTTACACTGATGTCTGCAGCTTCAAGTATTAGAGGTCCACCCACAGCAGCGACATGAGCATAACCACCACAAACTCTTGAACAGATAGTCATTCTGAATCAGAGATTTCTTCTTCATACTCGTCCAGTATGTAGATCAGGGCCCACTTTCTTGCAGCTAAAACACAAGCCACTTCTCTACTTGCCATTGCCCAAAAAAAAAAAAAAATCAACTTGATTTCAGTCCGGTGTCCCTTGAATGTATGGCCATAACCAACATGATGTTTAGATACCTTTGTTGGGTAAAAGTATAAGTACAACACATGCATTATGATAAGACACAGGCAGGAAGCAAACCTTGTGTGCCTAAAGAGACTACAGCATGCATGTAACTACGAATGCTCTACAGTATCTTGCTACACTAGATACCACGGTAGCATCTATGGTCATGAACTTGTAAATAGTGCTTCTCAGTCAGCAACTCAGACCGCTATGCAGCTACCATAAGAGAATGATAATTCTTTTGGTATTTGTTTAGCGACTATAAAATCATTTTGCGCTTTGTCCTCTCAATTGATTTAAAATTTAGGGGAAAACCCGATACCACAATTTTTTCTTTTTTTTACTTCTTTTGACTAAAAAATATTCTTCTTTGGAGCATACTTTCGCACTTCTTCAATCTATAGGAACAAACATGAAGTGGTCCATTAAAGAGGCACAATGTCCCTATGCCAGTCACATTTGAACTTAATAGAAGGTTCTAAGTGAAAATGTAGCAAGGAGCATGAACAGGATTACTTCAATTCCATCACCCAGCCAACGAGATAAATTTGTTACTGACACTGGCAAGTTTATCAAACACTGATCCCTAAGGAAAGAGCATGGGCAGCAATAAGTTTCCAGACATCCGAAACTGCAAATGGACAAGGCAAGAAGCTCAAAGAAAAAACCTTCAGAACTATACAATTGGCATAGCAATGAATTGATCCTTAGCTCGATGGCATGACAGTGTAAAAATGTTCTTACCACCAACTGACAAGAAAGGAACTACAGTATGGAGAATGCTGCGAAGCTTCTCATTCTCCATCTCCAGGCGTAAGATATGGTCCTAGATGTGCAGTTTCACTGGATTAGTGTTTCAAAAGTGAGAACAATACAACCAAGCAAAAATATCCTAACAAAATAGAAGTAAAAAGGGCACTGCTAACCCATTAGGGCCATCAAAGGCACATTTCTTAACCTACATACAAGGCTCCAGCTGTCAAGGTATGTTGGAACTTTTTGCAGTTATGGCAAGGCAGAAAATAAAACACCCTTTGAAATTGCAAGGACGTAATGACATTTATATGCATTATGCACATAGGAGGAAAAACTAAGCTGCTGCTAATCGTGCTGATGAGAAGAGCAGATAAATAATAAATTGGAACGATAAAAAAACAAACATTTTAAAACCAGACAAGTGGTTCAATCAGTCAAACTGGTAGAACCGTGCTCTTCCAGTTCGACCGACTGAACCGATTGCATGTGATGTCATCTGATAGAATGCTCTGCGTATATTAGAGTACACACTTTCAGAACAAAAGAAGCCCAGTGAGTCGGCACACACCATAGCATCTTAATAGATTACACACGCTTGATGTCATCTTATAGCATCCTTTTTAATTTTAGATTAGGCCAATATGGTCAATAAATAAATTATCCACCACGAATTGTAGCAAGAAAACACCGGAGCAAATGATTGGCATGCTTGTTAGTTACAAGAGGTTGGAGTGCCAAACCCCAACCCAATTCCAGCACTGCTCCTTTTAGTTTTTTTACGGCCCAGATATGGTCCAGACTAGTTGACAGGTTTGCTGGGTATCAGTTGATAGGTACACCTGGTTATCGGTTGAAGAGCATCAATACCATCGGTTCTTGATCAATACTATTTCTGTTGGGAAACCAGACCAGACAGGTCTAGTTCCCCATCCAACCAGAGCCACTTCTTAAAACTCCGACATGAACAGGAGTCAACAGAAAAGCACAATATGCTACTTTTTTCCTTTTGCCATCAATGTCTTAAATAGTGAATTGTCATGATCAGAATAGAACTCTAGATATCACAAGTAAGAAAACAATATGCAAGCTCCGGATCCAAGCTCCGGATCCAAGAGTTACCTTCAATTGGTACAAATCCCGGTTATTTGCATATGTGGTTCTGCAATATGCACAAATGGAAGGTCACTAGCCTGCAGGATCATCATCCCGGCATCTACCAAGTTTTCATGAGTATCATTCATCTTATTTAGCAACATGATAATTTGATGTTCCTGCTTCCAACAGACTATATTAGCCACATTTGCAAATTTTGGCTACAAAATATGATATACAAAGCTTTTACCTCAAATAGAGTCTAATCCACACAACAGTGACCAAGAGAGATGCACAACAAGATCCTTCCAAAGATCTTTCCTTCTTCACATTGCTTGAAACATTCTTAAGTCCACTCACTACCGCTATATGATTTGTTACATCTAAAAAAGACTCCTCAGGTATTTGGAAGGAAATATAATCCGAAGCAAATTCAAAATCATCCTGCAATAACATACAGAGTAATGATTAGCATGAAAAAGCAGTTGGACTCTGCACATGTGGATCTCTGGATAATTTTTGTAGTTTCAAATTAAAGGTATATACCCTATACAAGGACCATGAATTGCGAACATATCTGGTGGATGCTAAAACTGACGTAAGAGGGAATTGTAGCAATAAATTCTCACAAAGTATCTATTTCAAAATAGAAGAGAAAGGCATCTGGGCAGCTTCCTTGAAAATGTGATTATCAAATTAGTTTCTAATCAGGAACATGGAATACAGTATTTCCACACACAAGGATCATAACCTAAACACAGAGCCCAATCCCATAAGATCACCCAACTAAAGCTTCCATATACACTGTCAAGTAATCAAACCTGAGATCAAATATGAAAAACTAGATTATTAGATAGAGGGTAAGTGAAAAGCCATTGTTGAGGACAACCTCCAGAAGACAACCCATAACCCCCAAAGGTTTCCTTTTCTTTCTCTCCTTCTCTCATTATAGTCTAAAGGTTCCGGCCACTCAGACAAGGAAATGAAAAATATAGGACAACTTTATGCTAATAAGCATTTGGATAGAAATATCCACAGACAAACCCATTAACAGAAGTCCTGAATTAGCCAAACGAAAAATGAATATTTGAGCTCAAATAATTGATGAGTCAAGTAAAACCAAAAGCACAAACTTTTAATTAAAGGATTGCAATGTTTACATAAACAAATTTCGAGCCCAAGTAATATACTCAAACTCTTGTTGATCCATAATTTCACATTTGGTGCATATATCAGCAACGAGGACCAGACTCAAAAGGGAGAAAAGCAATCACTTCAAACAACAAATAACGGCAATGATTTATCCCGTAGTTCATATTTTTCCCACTGAGGTAGCATGTGTGAGAACAATTATAAATGGAAAAAGTAGATATAGGATTAATGTGAAGAATTTACAATGAGAGCAATAAACAATACATTCAAGCAAGAACTCCTATTCACGAACAAGATTCCATTACATTTTAGCTTTTTAATTCTTTTGCTAATACCTGCGTTCCATCTATTGAAATTCTTTCACAAGTGTCCTTCGCAAATATTCTGTGTCCCCCAAATCCTCCAAACTGCAGTAATTCTCCGACTCCCTGCATTGTTTGTCTGAGATAAAAATGAGGGCAAGACATCTCACTGATCTGACAAGATATATCAAGGCAGAAAAGCGCAAGGAAATGCATTTGATATTTCGGAATATGAGACCTTCCAATCCAATGAGAAACGATGATCAACCGGTCAATTTCGACCCTTGTTACCATGTGGTTACTTAAAGTAGTGGTGGACCAACAATAACCACAGTTGCAGCCCAGCAAACCACCCTAGCTTAAGTCAACCTCATCTAGTGGAAGTGCACTCAAGTATTTCCTGTTCCAGTTATGGAACAGAATTGGGAGAACCTATAGGTATTATTGCGGGAATGATCCTAGCTTTCATGCTTTGGTGGGTGTCCGTTAATTAAAAAATGAATATAGGTGAAGATGATAGCAAGATGACCTGAAATGAAGAACTAGCCCCCAAACCAGGAGTCATTTACAATTTCATATTCACAACTTTGCCAACTAATTTGGTCACATTGCCTCAAAGCATGAGTCAGCCGCTAAAGCACATGAAAATAATACTAGGCTTGATAGCATATCATTCTGATATTTAAAGCATGACCAAAAGTAGAGAAAATCACTCACGGATCAATGGTAGTTTCTTCATCAGCCTCAGAAAGATCCAGGAGATGCATAGCGGCATCTTGATCATATAGAAACGTCAAGAACACTACAAAAAGTTCACCATCAAACTCAAAAGAGTATATAGGAATTCACCATGAGGAAGGACCCTGCTTGACAAAAGTTAGACAAACCTATTGTATGTTAAAAGTTGATCACTTGGCTCTGACATCGATTGTTTTATACATTTCAAAAGCCAGCTGAAGAAATTTGCAAACTGAAAGAGAGACGAAAGCAAAAGCTTCAGCACCATGCACATTATTAACCAATGCAATATGCTTTCGATCCCTAAGGCAAATACTACAAGCATGCCACAGGCTCAAGAACTCCATAGGATCCTACCAATATTTTGACCTTGCTCTAGTGGTCACATTATGATTTTTTCATTTTGAAACAAGTAAAATTGCATTTCTTCAGGGTAGCATGCGAGAATTGAGAAGGTACAAACCCCAAGTTGTGTGAGGCATGGGAAGCAAAGATACAGAAAAGTTGTCAATTTCTCTTTTTTGCTGCTTCAAAAACATGACGATATCAACAAAACAACAATGTGCTATTGTCAGTATTCCGTAACAACCTTAACAGCTACTAAATGGACCTTTGTTGAACAGGTTCAAGTCACGTGTAAAGCCCATCGTCTAACGATGACTCCTTTACAATATTGATAACACGCTCATTTTTCAAATAATTAAAGGCTATTTAACTTACATCAATATGTCATTGTAAGCAACCCATATCATATCTTATCCACAAATAATTCAACTTCATGTTTAAAATTTAGTAATTTAGTGTCACTAAAGACATGTGCCATACATGATGAGAGACAGGCAAGATATTACAATAGTTTTTTTTTTTTTGGGTGACTGTGGATCCACTTTCCCTTGTCAGCTTACGCCGATTCGATATTTGCGACTATACCTTCGGGGAGACTAGCACAGCAACCCACTGCTATGAACCCCCACTCCAATCACAGAGCCGATTGGGGAGTTCGAACTCAGAACCTCCAAAGAGGAAAGGCAAGCCCTCAACCATCTCAGCCATGCATGGATGGGTAAGATATTACAATAGTTGCAAATAGAAGATATCAAGAAAGGTAGAGAAATCACAAGAAAGATTGTAACAGGCGTACCGGCTTCACAACAGATGAGAGCACCCTCACTCAACCTGTATAAGCAACATTCCAACCTTTTCCACTGCATTATCCGCCAGTGTCTCATCCGAACCAATACCTAGATAACAAGAACGCCATCTTGAGAGACCCCTGAGCTCACCCATTCTAAAGCCAATGATTTCTACAGCAGGCTGCTAAGTAAATAACAATACTTCAATTAATTAACCCTGTACGTCAAATATCATCTCTTAAGAAAACTGACACACTGATGAGGGATAAAAATAGCATTGACCACATACATTACTTGCTGGAACCATTGAAGTTAAAAGTTCACAAAAGAAAATGTTTTACATAGTAAATGGTCATTACGAGCCATGTTCATCTTCTGCAAACTATGCTTGAACTAAACAACGTACTCTAGAGTCTCCACCAAATAAAAGATATACTGGAAAATTCAATAAAGAAATGGAGCCTAGTCTGCTATCCAATTCATGCAAGCAGATTAGAAGTTTGGAATGTTCATGTGAAATTATCAAGTCCTGCCCCAAAGTTGCTTTAAGAGAGAGAGAGAGAGAGAGAGAGAGAGAGAGAGAGAGAGAGGCCATTTATGTGATGGTTGTGGGCTATAAGCACAATATTGACAGGAAATGCTACTGTTTTCAAGGAGACAAAAGCCCTAGCCCTTTTGATGTTAGCTTGGGGAAGGGTAACTTCTTTACAACAATCAAATATCAAACCGCATTTCTATTCAACACCTTGGGGAAGGATAACTTCTTTACAACATTTAAATATCAAACCACATCTCTAGAGTCCTATTACCTATGTAACTCCCCAACTATCAAATGTTTACACTTCAATGTAAGGTGAAGTCCCAGCTTACAAGAGGGGCGGAGTTCTATGACATTTAAATAGTAAACCACATCTTTATTTCTTAGCTTAACCTTTTTATCGCTTGGCAATTTTTCCACAAAATTCTACACCATCGTGAATGCACATTTTGATTAGACAAAAGAAGAAAGGAGCCCAAAAGCATTGATCGGCAGTACTATGGAGTTAAAGAGAGTTCATAAGCCTTGGTAAGAAAGAAATAGGCAGGCTTTTAAAAATGAGGAAAGTTCTGTAGGTGCTATAAAAGATATTTGGCTTTCTACCTTATTTTTTTTCACATTGTGGTGGCAGTGCTTTGGACACCAAGTCTTTTTTTATTTTTTTATTTTTAAGGTAAATATGAGCTTTTAGGTGGAAATTTGTAAATAGGAGGCATCCCCTTGGTGCTCTTGGTGCTCTTTAATAGACTTATCCAAAAAAAGGAAACAGGAGTCTATAACCTTAAAGAATGTAACTGGAAACGTCATTTCTCACTATACTAGTAATCACGAAGAATATGTAGCATGTACATGAGAGTCACTGTACCCACGAGAAGCACAGAATCTAATCTAATTAACAACAGCCCTATAACGTGCGTGTACATGTGTGCACACCTGTGCAAGCACATGATCGCATGCATGTGCACACCCAAGCACATGTTCACAACACACAAAAATGCCCACATAAATGGAGAGAGATCTGGCAAGGGAATAAACTGGCAATATATTTTCTATAGATAATAAAGGATTTTGTTGAAAGAAAAAGTTCCAGTACATCAGTATATGAGAACAAAACAAAAGAAAAACAAACAAAAGTGAAGCATTAGAAGAGTATACAGAAACAGCACATGATGCTCAAAGCTGGTCAAAAGGTACAACGCAGAAGCAACTGAAGATTCCAGACCCTACATTTTGTTGCTTTCTTTCCTAAGGCACCCCATGAGACAAAGGTGCAGTGCTTCAGAACTTCTTAGAAATTGATCCTCCTAATTAGGTATTCCAACAATCAAAAAAGTGGATGGCAGTTTTGCAAGAACCAAACCACCTTAGACAAGCTGAAGATTTGATGTAAAAGCTTGCAAGCGAAGTCAGAAAGAAGAAAGAGATGATCGACATTTTCCCACAAATGCTTTCACACACAACACCATTCTCTGAAAAATCAAATTCTGTTTACCGAGATTCTCAATCATAAGAACCTTATTCCAATTTGGTGTGCATTTACTACAAAACATACACTCCCAAGTAATGGAGTTTGATTCTCACATATTAGAGTCATATGTGTAAGCATTTGGGTGAAATGTCAAGGAACAAGGAAGCTTTGGTAGCAGATTGTTTCATTTAAACAACGAAATGATCATTTGGGACATTGAGTTCATGAGCCAAGCCCAAGATTAGGACTTTGAAGCTTTTGCCTGCCTTCTTTTATGTGTTGCATAATTCAAAGATTTCTGTTGCTTAACGGAAGAGATGGAATCTTTTCTGTAAAGTTACTACAAGCTGCTCGGTAGGGAGATTCGTGGCAAAACAGATTTTCCTCAGAAATCGATTTGGAAAGTGAGAATTCCAATTAGAGTTTCTCTTTTTGCTTGGGAAGCAACCTGAGAACAAATCCTTACTTTAGAAATGAGGCAAAATACTGGTTAACAGGTGTTTCCTCAGGAAAAAGAGGCAAGAGTTTGCACAGCATCTCCTCCTTCATTGTTCTTCGACAAGAATTTGGACAGTTTCCTATGCTTGCGCTATGTTATCTTGGGTTATCAAAGTTTTATTGGGCAAGAACTTTGGGCATGGCAAGGCATTCCTTTACAGCACAACAAGTGGGATTAACTCAATTCCCCTGTTTCTTTCAGTACAAAAATTGACTTGCAATTGTGAGGAGATATATGCTAAGATCTAAGGCAATAAACTCTTTCCTTTTAAATTGAGAACATATCTCTACACCTGCTAATTATAATGTGAACGTATAAACATTATATATCCATATCTCCATGTACAGTACACTCAAAGCTCAAACTTAGATCAAGTTCAAGTTCAAAGCAATGATTAATGACCTAAAATTTCCATTATACGCTTATAGGAGATATTGCCAACTTGTTGAATCAGACTCAAATCAGATTTTAATTCAGATCATTGCATATGATATGTTCGTATGAAGAATCAACATCAGGATGTTCTGAAAATTATGGCGTGTCTCAATATGTGCATAGCATAACTTCCTGTAACAAATTCCTATCTCTATCTGATCACCTCCAAGACTGTTCATTGAGATGCGTGAAATTTAATTATTTGGGGAAAAGGCCAAATGCAAAGATGCGCACTTGTAGATGATTGAGGACAACCAGCAGAAGTTCTTTTCCAGCATCACAAACAACTTTTGATACACGCTTCATACCCTATCACTGAACCAACTAGCAAACTATGATTATAAAAACCAACCAAAAAAGCCAAAGTCCTATGGCAGTACCAAAGCTTAAAAAATTAGCCATACCACTTCACCAGAGAATTAACACGAAACAGATAGACTGAAAAATTCCGCCTGAGGGAAAGAGTCAAGACCTAGATAAGCAAACGAAAACAGTTCAATGAAGAAAAATGAAACGCCATCTACCACTCTGTATTAATAGTACTACTTGCCATGGTCACTAACAAGCTTTGCAGCAAATCAAACTTCCTCATGAAATATGTTTATGGCGTCAGCCCACTGCTTATGCATTAGTGATAATGATGGCTGGATGAATGAAGTAAATCTTCAATGTTCAAAGCCTGTTGAGCAACTTGAAGTCCATTTTTTCTGCAGATGGAAAGAGATTGATAATCTAAGGAGGCATTCGGCTGATAAAGATTCTCAAAAGACCGTTCTGATTTCAATTTGAGAATTAAAACAGACCAGAAAATGAGTTTGGTAGCACTCCGAAAGCAGTCGACGAATAAAAGGAAAACTATTCTCAGAATCAAAATTACAAACTGAAGATGACTTTTTAGTATTCTCATTCCAAAAGCAAACATGGAGATTTGGAAAAAAAATAATAAGCATATTTTTTGAAATTGATGTAACCCAAGCATATTCTAACAATTTTTATCCCTAATGATATTATTTTCACTGAACAAATATTTTGTTAGCAAAACATTGAAAAAAGTTTCTATGAAAATGGAAACTAAAGGCATTTTCCAAAATTAAGCAGGCCTTAAGCAGTCGAGAACAAAAATGACGTGTGAATCATGCGACAGTGTTTACAATTTTGCAACGAATTTGCCTCACAACATTCAACATCTGAACTACACAGATTTTTGGAGACTTTTTACTGAAAGATAGGATGATACTTACAGGTTGAGTAGAAATCTGAAGCATAAACAAGATAATTCAGACTTCCAAGTATGAGGCATCATGTTGTTCAGCTAATGGCGACTCTCGAAAGTCAACTCAAGCATTAAAAATTATCGGCAGGAAAGTTCTTTCACAATGTAAAGTTTAAAGTCATTTCTAAGAAAACTGCCTCAAAATTGCTCCACCTTAACCATTCATTTCTTTTTAAGGATGATGGTAATATCCCTTATGACCAAACTAAGTTAGATACCAATGAAAAAAATATTAGTGCACATAAACAACCATAATATAATCGTAACATCAAGTACAATCACTACCACATAAACTAGAACAGAATCTAGATTTGCACTCCGATCACCTTCATTCATAGTAGGTTTTTTTTCTGTAAAATGCCAACTCCTCAGTTCAACATCATGTTCTCAATGAAGACATTCAAGCGCTTCACACACTGAATAGAAAAAAGAGAGAGCTTTCTCAATTTGAAGCAATTGCCAGGAGAGACCGTCCCTAGCATTAGAGGTCCACCCACAATAGATGTTTGTTCTGAATCTGAGATTTCATCTTCATCTTGTCCAAGTATGTAGACCAGGGCCAGCTTTCTTGTAGCCAAAACACAAGCCACACCTCTACTAGCTGTAGCCAAGAATAAATAATTAAACTTGATTTCACTCCGATGGTCCTATAATATGGCCATAACTAATGCGATGTTTTGATACCTTTGCTGGGTAAAATTAATAAGTACAATACTTGCATCGCACTAAAACATAGGCAGGAGCAAAACTTATGTACCTGAAGAGGCTATCGTATGCATATGAACCATGAATGCTCTACAGTATCTTTCTATACTAAAGACCCTAATAGTATCTATCATCATGAACATTACCTACTAGTTCCCAGTCATGAACTCAGACTGCAATGAACCTACCATAAGAAGATAATTATTCTTTCTTTATTTGTCTGGCCACTAAAGATTCATCTTTTTCGCACTTTGACCTCCCAATTGATCTAAAATTTACAGGAAGACCTAATACTTTAGTATTTTACTTCTTCAAAGGAAAAAAACATTATTTGGAGCATAAATTTGCAGGTTTTCAACCGTCAGAACAAACACGAAATTATCCATTAGAGAGGCACAATGTACCTACGCCAGTCATATTTAAACTTAAGAGTAGGTTGTAAGAGTGGGAATTTAGTAAGGAGCATGGACAAGATAATTCAGCTCCACCACCTAGTCAATGAAATAAATTTGTTATTGATACTAGCAAGTTTCAAACAATGATACAGAAAGGAAAGACTATGAGCAACAATAAGTTTCCAAAAATCCAAACTGCAAATGGACATGGTAAGAAGCTCAAGGAAAATGGTTTTCAGAGTATACAATTGATGGCATCGCAATAATTTGATCCTCAGCTCAATTGTACGGCGGTGTAAAAATTTTTTACCACAAACAACGAGGAACTACAGTATGGGGAATGCAGCAAATCTTCTCATTCTCCATCTCTAGGTGTAAGAGTCCTAGATGTGTAATTTCACTGGGTTAGTGTTTTGGAAGTGAGAATGAGACAACCAAGCAAAAGTGTTCTCACAAAATAGAAGCAAAAGTGGCACTATTAGCCCATTAGGGTCATAAAATGCACATTCCTTGACATACATTCAAGTACAGGGCTCCAACTGTCAACAAAACTTTTGCAGTTATGTTAAGGCAGAAAGTATAACATCCTTTAAAATTGCAGGCATGAAACAGGATGTATATGCATTTATGTGGAGAAACTAAGCTGCCACTCCTTGTGTTGATGAGGAGAGCAGATACATAATAGGAAGAACAAAAGAATAAACGTTTTTAAAATCGGACTAGTGATTCAACCAGTCAAACTGGTAGAACCATGTTCTAACAGTTCGACCAGTTGAGCCAATTGCATGTAAAGTTGTCAAGTAGAATACACCTGTCCAGAACAAAAGAAGCCCCGGTCACTCGGCAAAGTTGCTTGAGCACAAAAGACAGGATTCCCGTTCTCAATAGAATTGTTCAAATTTTTAATAGACTAAGCCAATACAGTCAATAAATGAGCAATCCACCACAAAATGAAGCAAGAAGACACCGGAGCAGATGGTTGGCATGCCTTTTAGTTACAAGAGGTTAGAGTTCCAAACCCCAACCCAACTTCAATACTCTTCCTTAAATTTTTGAAAGACCTAGAACTGGTCTAGACTAGTTGACAGGCTTGCTGGGTTACCAATTGATAGGTACACATGGTTACTGGTTCAACAGGGTCAATACCACCAGTTGTTGACCACTACTGTTTCTACTATGAAACCAGACTCGAAAGAAAAGCACAATGCCCAAGTTTTTTTTCTTTTTTCCATCAATGTATTAAATAGGGAATTGACAAGTATAGGAACAAATAGAACTCAAGAGCATCCTATACTTCTCACAAGTAAGGAATCATTATGCAAGCTCTGGATCCACAAGTTACCTTCAATTGGTCCAACTCTCAGTTAATTGCACAAGAGGTTCCTGAAATATGCATAAATGGAAGGTCACTCGTCTGCAAGATCATCATCTAGGCATCTCCCAAGTTTTCACAAGCGTCATCCATCTTATTTAGCAACACAACAATTTGAAGTTGATGTTTCCAACATAATTTATTAGCCACATCTGCAAATAAGGGATTTAACGTATGAAATACCTAGCTTTCACCTTTTATAGAGCCAAATCCACACAATAGTAACCAGAAGGGATGTACAACAAGATCGATTCCAAAGGCCTTCCCTACTTCACATTGCTTGAATCATTTATAAATCACCTCACCACTACTATAGCGTTTGTAACATCTAAAAAAGACTATTTGGAAGGAGATATAATCTGTAAAACCAATTTCACAAGTTCGATTAGATGAAGCAAAGTAACAGGCATCCTGCAGAGTCATATAGAGAAATGATTAGCAAGAAAAAGCAGTTGTAGTCTGCACATGTAGATCTCCGGAGAAAATCGTAGTTTCAGACTAAAGGTATATACCTCATAGAAGGACAGCAAAATGGGAATGTATCTGGTGGATGCTAAAACAGATGTAGGAGGGAACTGTGGCAATATTATTTCCTACTAATCTAGAAAAATGAGATACTGTTTTTCCAAACACAATTATCATAAGCTAGACAGAAAGCCCAACCCGACAAAATCACCTAAGTTCCAATTACACGGTCAAGTAATCAACTTGGGATCAAATACGAAACATAGAATATTAGGAAGAGGGTAAGTGAAAAACCATTGTTGACTACAAAATCAAAAAGACAACACCCCACCCCCCAAAGAATTCCTTTTCTTTTTCTCCTTCTCGACAGTCTCAAAGTTCAAGCTACTCAGCCAAGGAAATGAAAATTATTTGTACAATTTCATGGTAATAGGAAAATGGATAGAAAGATCTTCGAACAAACTCAAATAACTGATGAGTTGGGTAACACAAAAGCACAAGCTCTTAAGTGAAAGATTGCGATGTTCACATAAACCAATTTTGAACCCAGGTAATCATATTCAATCTCCTGTTATGCATACAAAGAGATCAAGAATTTCACATTTGGTACACATATCAGCATGAGGACCAGACTTGAAAGGGGGAAAATAGCAATTATTTGAAACAACAGATAATAATGATGTTTTGTCCCATAATTCATATTTCTCCCATAGAGGTGGCATCTGTAAGAACACCTATGCATTGAAAACTAGATATAGCATTAATAAGAAGAATCTACAATGAAAGAACAATTAACGACACATTCAGGTAACAACTTCTATGCACCAACAAGATTATATTGCATTTGGCATTTCTAATTCTTTTGCCAATACCTATGTTCCATCTATTGAAATTCCTCAAAAGTGTCCTTTGCAGATATTCACTGTCCCTAAATCCTCCAAGTTGCAGTAATTCTTTGGCATAATAATGCATGTAAGACATCTTGCTGACCTGACCTGGCAGAATACATCAAAGGCAAAAAAGAGCAAGAAATTACAATTGATCTTTCAAAACGTGAGAACCTTCCAATCCAATGAGAAACAACAATCAACCTGTCAATTTAACACTCGTTACCATGTGGATAATTAAAATAACGCTGGACCAACAAAAGCCACAGTTGACAACCAGCAAATCACCCAAACTTGATTCAACCTTATCCAGTTGAAGTGCTCTAAGTATTTATGGAGACTGTAGCAAGATGACATGAAATGAAGAACTAACCCAAAAACCAGGAGTCATTTACAGTTGCATATCATCAGTTTAGCAAGTAATTTGGTCATGTTGGATTAAAGAATGATTCAACTGCTAGAGCACATGAAAACAATACTAGGCTTGACAGCATATTATTCCGACCTTTAACGCATGACCTTCCATTACACCATGTTATTAGAATTCTCTAGCACACAGATGGATAGCACAACCCAGTGAAGGCCTACCAAAATAGCAGCTGGAGTACATGAAGGCAAAACTAAGCTGACCATACTCCGCAGTATCCAAGGAATATTAAGCTAACCAACTTTCTCACTTCAAAGCAATTACAAGAAGAGATTCTCCACAGCCTCTGCCAATTGAAGCGATGAAGCACCAACTTTGAGTCCTCTGTGACCATCACCAGCCGACACTTCTCCGGATTTCCCTCCGTCATCTTCACTTGCCAGTCAGAAATCGAGCAAACTTCACAAAACCAAGTCAGAACAATTGAGTCAACCAGCCATTAGGTCGCAAAAGAATGCTAGGAGCTGAACCTAAGAAGCTGGAGGTTTTTCAAACTAGAGCTGAAATGGACGCATGACCCACAGTGGTCCTTTGCTGGTCTCCATAGCTAAAGCTCCATGAGTAGCCGAAAACGCAGCACCAGTGCTAAAACAAATCGCAAGGATGCCAGCTGAAAGAGGGCCTATGGATGATAGAGCTTATAAAAACCAGAAGAATCATGGGATGACCACATGCAAACAACCTTTTACCATTCCAAGGATGCATTGTCAGTGTTTGGAGAAGCTCAAGAAACATTGAGTTCCTGATCCTTCTATGATTTCATTCATTTTAGAAGTGCCTTGTGAAAGCTCTCTTGGATATTTCAGCATTTACATCAAGCAATGGAATAATAACTGAATCCTACCAGTGAGTAAGATGAAATCAATCCAGCAACTAACATCAACAAACTACTAATAATGCTCCAAAGTTTATGGGAACCCACTTAGTCAAACTCGATATTCTTTTTGAACTCTTTGGTACCAACTAATGGGGCTTCTAACATCATCAACCATAGAAACTTTAATCAAATTAGTATAGTGTATTTAACTCAAGATGGTTGATTTGTGGGACATAGTATGATTCTTTTTCCTTATCATTATGTGCTATTCATGCATTAGAATTAATGCAAGACAGTTTTCAAATGCAATACAAGATACTGAAAATTTTCCTCAAGAAACTTATGGAAATGATTCCTGTGTTTTTCTTTTCAGCAAGTAAATGAACTAACAAAAGCTTATGCACAATATAAGTAATTATTTCACAGTACACCTGATTATGTCAAAAGACATTCTAGTTAATGTCTTGCCTGGCTCAATAGTTTAGGTATACGACAGATGGCTTTACCAACTCTACAAACATCAAGATGCATTCTTTGGAAGCCTTGGAGTAGGTATACCCTGGACTCAAACCAAATGAACATGGATCCATAGTCAGAAAAATTTGAATTGCAATTTTCTCAATCGATCCAAATAATTCATGATGCTTTTGCTTCTGCCCTGTTTGCTAGTCCATCACAGCCACACCACTAGGAGAAGAGCTTGTGCTTGCATTTGGCATTTCTAGATTGAGACGATTATCTAAATCTACAAATGTAGACAGTTCTGTGAGACAAAATGCATGAAACTCAATGATTGGACAAATTTTATCACAAGTCAGTAGCATATGCAGAGTAAGGGATGCCCTATCAACATATTCCTTTTGCATGGAAATTCACTCTTAAGTGTACCTTAGAAATATGCAGTCATGAAATGCATGATGAGCGTAGAGCAAACTAAAACCTCACATTAGAAGGATCACCATATAGGGTCCTTCATCGAGCATTTTCTTCAACCTATACAATTACCTTTGGCATGCTATCAAAAACCTGTACACGTCAGTTTTTCAGTACTTCCAGCATTCCAAAATCAATCAAATGTCAAGAATCTCTATTTTTCTGCATAGGATGAAGGATCTTACTTGAAAACTAATGTCAAATGATGCGCTTTGAAAGCCTTTTCATCTATTTCCGCTACTGGCATAACAAGCAGAACCATTTTGTCAAAGCACATATTAACTTCCATGAACATCTCCCTCGGATTCCTTGAGTTCAACTAAGAAAACAATGGCGACACTATCAACCAGGAAATAATAATGACAAGATCATAAATCTTGAAAGATATTGCAAGCAGGAAATACAAATGAAAATTGGGCAGTAGATTTCAAAAAAGCATAGGTTGATTACCTGCTTTATATACCTTCAATAGAAAATGTGGATCCTTCCAATCTATTCCTCATCCGAGTCATCCGTCCAGTATGGACATGGTTCGTAATCTGCGCCATCTGTAATCTGATAATATCGATAAATCTGTGTTCCAGATAATTCCGGAATTGTTTTGAGCGACTTGCATCCAATGATATTCAGTTTTTCCAGAAACTCCAACCTATCGAGGCCCTGAATTTCAACCAAGTTTTTGCAGTCTCTAGCTTCTAATCTCTTCAGACTCCCGGACTTTGGAAGGAGTAGCCTTTCAATTGAAGTGCACCAAGAGATTTCTAGTATTTTCAAGGACTCCAACCTATCGAGGCCATGAATTTCAGCTAATTTCTTGCACCAACCAACATTTACTCTCTTCATACTTCCGGATTTTGGAAGGAGTAGCCTTTCAATTGAAGTGCACCAAGAGATTTCTAGTATTTTCAAGGACTCCAACCTATCGAGGCCATGAATTTCAGCTAATTTCTTGCACCAACCAACATTTACTCTCTTCATACTTCCGGATTTTGGAAGGTTTAGCCTTCCAATTGAAGTGCACCTAGAGATTTCTAGTATTTTCAAGGACTCCAACCTATCGAGGCCATGAATCTCAGCTAATTTCTTGCACCAACCAACATTTACTCTCTTCATACTTCCGGATTTTGGAAGGTTTAGCCTTCCAATTGAAGTGCACCTAGAGATATCTAGACTTTCCAAATACTCCAAACTATCGAGCCCTTGAATTTCGGCTAAGTTTTTGCAATCCCGAGCCACTAATTTCTTCAGCATCCCGAATTTTGGAAGGTCTAGCCTTCCAATTGAAGTGCACCAGTGGATATATAAACTTTCCAAATACTCCGACCTATCAAGGCCTTCAATTTCCTCTAAGTTTTCACAACCTATAGCTTCTAATTCCTTCAGCCTCCCGGACTTTGGAAGATCTAGCCTTCCAATTGAAACACAATAGTTGATATCTAGCCTTTCCAAAAACTCCGATCTATCAAGGCCTTGAATTTCGGCTAATGTGTTGCACTCGTCGAAGAATTCGTCGGACCCGTCAACATTCAATTTCTTCAGACACCCGAATTTTGGAAGGTCCAACCGTTTGATTGAATTCGGGGATTTGATAGTCAAGCTTTCCAAATACATCAATTTGTCAAGACCTCGAACTTCAAGTAGCTTCGGACTATTGCGGACATATAATGTCCTTAGATGGACAAACTGTGAAACGTCTAGCATTTTGATAGATTCACAGAAAGACACGTCCAAGACTTCCAACTTGAAGGGCGTGTTTAGGGATTGTGGTGATTCCGATTCTTCAATGTCCGTCGGTTGGGAGCATTTTGAACTCTTTAATTGCGTTGATGGAAGCTCCTGGATGCACTGGAGATTATCGCAACCGTGAACTACTAGTTCCTTGAGATGGGCTAGGTGGGAAAGCGAAGGCAATTTGCGACTTTGACAAGTGACACCCAAATATGTTAAGCCGGAAGGAAGCTCCGGCAGCGATTGGAGCTTTAAGCAGTTTATAAAATCAAGGCGTCGTAGGGAAGAAAGATTAGCCATGCTTTCTACTAGTATCCCTTTCAGATTTCTGCAATAGGAAGCACATAACTCTCGGAGCTTTCTTAGACTCCCAATACCATTGGGTAATTCTTCTATACCACTGCCAGAAATATCTAGAATCTCTAGATTCTCGAAAGACCCTATGCTATTTGGTAATGCAGAAAGGGATGGAGTAAGGGATAGATCGAGTTGTCGCAGCGATTTTAATTTACCTATTTCTGCTGGAAGCTCCCCAAGGCAGAAACGAGGAACGGGGCGTTCGGCGCCTACGTCGGCGCCTACCGCGAGATGACGCGCGTAGGACGAGCACAGCTCCAAGCGAAGGAGGCCCTCCGTGTCTTCAATGGAAGCGTCGATTCGCTTCAATCTCCAACACCCCATGAGGATGAGAACCTCTAACTTCTCAAAAGCTGAGAGGAAGTCAGTATTTTCCAAGGATCGACAATACGAAAGGTCTAGATATTTAAGCTTCTTTGCCATCTACGGAAAAAAAAAAAAAACAATAATGAATGTCGATGGGTGAGTGTAGAGTCATTATGATTCAAAAGAAAGCATAAAAGGAGAGGAAAAAAAAAAGACTTTAATTCTTACCTTGAAAAAACTCCATCCTCCCCATTTCTCATTTATCTCCCTTCCTTCCAATTTGAGTACAACTAATTCCTTTACAAAAAAATTGTTTACTTCGAAATTCACTGGACAGTTTTGCCATTGAAGCCATTTTAACTCCTCCATTAAATCCTTAAAATCTCCACTTAAATGTGCCCCATCTAGGTGAAGGAATCTTAGACTCGTCAAATTCTTGAATTGTTTTTCTGCGTAAATTCTGCCAGTGCCTTTACTAAGATCAATCCCCTCAATCTTGCCCGTTCCCTATAAGCAAGAATCAAGAGTCATTAGTACTATATCCAACTAAAGTAATCAAATATCATTTGTTCATATTGTGAGTGATGTGCATTAATGCATTCAAGAGACTAGCAATATGTAGATATGATTTTTCTTTTTATGCCAATAAACAGTATTTATAAAGGCTAACAAAGTGAAGGATGTCAACTTCCATTTTGAAATTTGGCGATACGTAGTCAGATCTTAAAAGGAATTACGATGTAATGGCTTGTATAGAGTAAAAACTTTACAACTTGTAATCTTCTTCTTTCTGGTATTGTAGCTTCATTATCATAATAGTTAAGACATGCGTGCATTTAATCAAATTGCAAAGTGCAAAATCAAAATTTGACTTGTCAATTTTAATAGAATTATACTTTTTCTCTTGAACTTTCACAAATGCAATTACAATCACATACTAAATTATACAAAATAGAATTTGAGTAATTATCTCTCGGACTTTTTATGAAGAAAAAGTAAAACATTTCTCTTTTTAATAGTCATTGCGTGAAGTATGCTTGAAGATATAAATATACAGGTATACACATGCATATATATTATATTTAAGGAATTTCTGTTCCTATCTTATTTGGTAAGTTTTAAATCAGTCCTTGTCTATGAATATTGGTAAATGGAATTCCTAACGTAATATCACATAAAATTAGTGTCCCTTTCATTCTCCACTATGGAATAATGACTAAAATTTCATGAGAAATGTGGGCACCATTAGTCCTATTATCTCAATTTTAACATCTAGAGAATATAATTCTATGATTTATATATCCTAAGTAGTTATGATTCATATATATCATAACATCAGAATTGCACAATGCACCACCTGATAAAAGGGGAAAAAAAAAAACAGATGGTCCGACGACAAATTCACCGTCGCCACAGCCCAAAACGCATTTTACACACCTAGAAAAAAGTATCTTCGTTGGAGAACAAGCGAAATTGGCATGGATGAAAGGATAAATAAAAGCGAGAAAAACCTCGGAAGCGGTGAGTCGGCAAGCAAAACTTACCCCACCACAGATTAGGTGCTATTACGAAGACTTCTAGGAAAAAAGAAAAAAAAAAGGGTTAAAAAGTTAGAAATAAAACTCCTTTTTATTTCGACGCATTCATGACGCTTCAAAATGGAAATAACCATTCTGACTCCTCCAAAAGTCGGAACGGAAGGGCGACAATGAAGACGCCATGAGATCCCGGCCAAACTGCTTTTGATAAAAAAAATTAATTTCTTGCCATCGACTCTAATAATTAAAATAACCATCAAAAAGACTCGTTTGGTGTAACTTTTACTCTTCATCTTTTGTTTTTTTCTCAAGAGCATGCACTTTGGCTTCTTCTTTTTTTCAGTGGTATATCCCTGAAACTTGTTGACACGCCCAATCGTACATGAGTTTTTTCATAGTTTTCTGGAATTTGAGAAATGTTTTGTCTTTTGACGGAAGAGCGAGATATTTATTTTTGGTTTTTTTATTAGTTGCGGCGAGCAATCTATCTCGCCCTCTGCTTCAGCCTGTCTATTCCTTGCCAATATCTTGGGAGTACTTGTTAAGTAACCAGGCTGAAAAAATAAATTATAAGAAGTGGTTTTTATTAAAAGTATTAATTTTACATAATATGAGAACGTGAAAATCGCGTGTTAAGTAACCTGGCTGAAAGAAAAAAAAAAACTCTATATTAAGTGGTTTTTATTAAAAGTATTGACTTAACATAATATGAGAACGTAAAAATTGCAGTAGTCATCTTAAAAGAAAAACAAAGATTCCGTGAAGAGGGCCATTTATCAAATGAAAAAGTCATATGTAGAATTCAAGATTTCACTGATTAATATATCAAACAAGAGATTAAATATGTATATATATTGCAACGGACACTTAATTTTATATGATAGGGAATATTAATATATGAGAGATAACCCAGAAAAGGAAATACTTTCTAAAAGAGAGCAACCTCCCTACTTTCTAATCACGTCAATGAAACATTCGAGGGCAATGGTAGTGAAGCTTCTTATTCCACTAGAGCAAGCACTACGTAGTCGACCAACATTACTCTTAACTGTAGAACATGGACTAAATGAGAAAAAGAAATCAAACGGTTACCTTATTATGCTTTAGCACTCTCTGGACTTCCTCATAGTCCCATAACCTGCTGCGGTTTTGAGGCTCCTGTTGGTTTTCCTCGCGAACTATTTCCCTACCAAGATCTCTCAATTGGTCATGCATTCTGAGCACATGATCATCTTCAACTTTTATCAATGACATTAATATCAATACTTCAATTCCCTCCTCTGGGAAAAAGCCACAAGCGTCCCACATGTAGGATACAATATTCTTGCTAGTGCCGATGAAAAAACAAGCAATATCCAAGAAGATTTGTTTTTGGTTATAGTCTAATGCTTCAATACTTATCCTTAACTTCTCTTGCACTTTCTTATGAGGCACTTTTCTTAACTTTTCTATTGTACCTCCCCAAAATGCTGGCTTTTTCCTGCCCAATAATGAACCTAAAACCTCAAGGGATAAGGGAAGCCCTTTGGTGATGGATACGACTTCACGAGTGAGGTCCTCAAATTCATTTGGAGGAGAGTCCTTTCGAAATGCATGTCTGCTAAACAGAATCAAAGATTGATTGTTATCCAATACCTCATGTTCATAATTGTGGTCCACCCTAGCTTCTTCAAGAACCCCCTTGTTTCTGGTGGTGATAATGATCGTACTTCCCAAAGAAAACCAATCGTGGTTACCAGCCAAACATCTCACTTGATCGACATCATCCACGTCATCAAGAAGAAGAAGGACCTTTTTATCTTTAAACTTGGAGGAGATGAAATTAATCCCTCCATCCTTATCATGAACTGCATTTTCTTGTTTCGATAGATCAGAGATTAATTGATTTTGTAAGTAATGTACACCATGCTTCCATGATTCCCTTATATCAGCAATGAAGCTACAATGCTCAAATTGATTGGATAGCTCATTATAAATGGTTTTAGCAAGAGTAGTTTTACCAATGCCTCCCATTCCATGGATGCCAACAAATAGGCGGGCATGAGACTTATCATCCAGAAGTTCCATAACGTTCTTCACATGACTATCAATTCCAACCAAATTCTCAGAAATAATCAACTCAAACTTTTTCTTCAATTCACTCAACACTTTTTGAACAACCGATTCCACCAACTCTGCTTCAGACCTAAACCTGTCCAATGTGACAAGAGTTCAAATATGTGGCAACAATAATTTTATATTGTTTATCTATTGAGAATGTCGTAATAAATGAATTCGGGATAATTGAAAAAATTTAAGAATCGTTTTTGTCACACCTCCATATATTATCTTATATGCTAAGAATAAAGTTTGAGAAATGCTTGTGGTCGTTTCACATGGCATGCCCCCTTCTACTATTACTCCGACATAATTTATTAAATTAGAGGAAACTTGAGGGCATCACTTACGAACCTTGAATACTGTATATGTTATGAATTTGAAACAAATTCTAGACTTGTTGTTTGTTAAAGATATTAGGGATGACGTGGACGTAACTTTGAAAACTTTCTAGAGCCTTTGAATAATCAAAAATCCAATAAGCCAACCTAGTATGAGAGTCAGCAATCAATCAATAAACAAGTCATAACTTTTGATGTGAGACGATTTCAACTGCTGTAATACCAATCCAAAAAGCAGTTCAGATTGTGATATTGTGAACAACTTGAATGCAATCGAGGGGATTTTTCCTTGTTTGCACAATTCTACACGATTGCAAGTTTCCACTTGTGTTATCATTATAGATTGGTGTTCTTATCATTTTTCATTGCTCTAGGGATGATAAGTTCTTGTACTTTGTTTTCCTTTTGAGTAACTATGTTCTTTGATTTTAATTCATCTAGGCAGAAGAATAATTTTTTCCCAAAAAAAGAACATTGATTCAATATATTTAGGTGTATGAGATAGAAATTACTTGCTGAAGATAGGAAATGCATTGAAAATTATTCAAACAAATATATAATATAAATAATCCCCTTTTCCTTCTTTTTTTTATATTTTCCATCATCATCTATAACTAATGAAACATTTCTTTTGTAAAATAATTTTAATAGCAACTAGTCAACAATGTTAATGATTTAATCAATGTAACTTGAGAGGATAAAGAATTATGCCTTTGACAATCACTATGCACAGTATATGATGTTACAAGCTCTAAATAAAAATCACCAATAAGTTTTACTATTAATCTCAAACAAATATGAGCGACCAAAAAAAAGATCTCAAATAAATATGTAATTAGAAAAGTTTGTGATGATGACTAGCGTGACGTACACTATAAACATGAAAAAAAAAATGGCACAATGTTACAAAATCTTTGGATATAAGAGTAAAAACTCAATCAAAAAATCTTAGCATTCAAGTGAATGGGATCATACCAATAAAATCTATAAGTAGATTTGTCAATATCACTAAAGCAAAACACTAAAAAAAAAACAAAGAATAATTTATCAAACTCACACTTCGTAGGATCTTACTGCCAACATGATCTTTCTGTTTATATATATAGAACGAAAATGAAGCGGGTGAGAATCAGAACAACCAGCAAACACCCGGACATATTAAAAGAAAGTAGAGAATGCCTTGGTGAGAAATTTTACCCATCAGCTTCGTATCCTTTCAAGTTGCTGACTTCAAGGAGTGCTTGCTTCCATTTCTCCAAAATCGCTGGGTCGAAAGAAGACCTCCCAAGTGAATGCTTCTCACGATCTTTAAATGCCTCTCCAAACTTCCCGGTTTGATATCGCACTTCATCTGGTTTCACTTTGTAGAATATAGGCAACACTATTTGTCCGTTATTATTCTTGCACTCCATTATTTGAACCAGTTCATCCAGGCACCAACTGCTTCTACCATAATTCACAGAGAAAATGGGGATCGAGATTTTACTGTTCCTAATGGCTGCCAAAAGCTCTGGTTTGATGTTCTCGCCTTGGCGGAGCTTGTCATCATCTCTGAAAGCATCAATTCCAGCATTGCGGAGCCCATGGTAGAGGTGGTCGGTGAAGCCATGTCGAGTATCTGGGCCTCTGAAACTCAAGAACACCTCGTAGCAGTTTCTAGTCGACACTGTCAAAGAACTAGATGCATTGTTGTTAGTTTCTGTCAGAGACGAACTAGATCCAACGGAATTAGTTTCTGTCGGCACAATCATTGAATCATATGTGCCAGTATCAGCATCATCTGCATTTCCAGGCACACTAGCTTTCTTCTTATTGAGAAAATATAACGTAAGCCCGAGGAGAAGGATCGGTGCCACGAGCTCGGCGAAAGAATACCCAAAAATGAGGCGATGCATTTCGTCCTCACTCTGATCTGCCCTTGATTTTTGCTTTCAAGCCCGACGAAGAAAAAACAAGAGTGCCTCTCAGAAAACAGGAAATGCCTTCTTGTTGCCTATTCTATTGTGGTCTGCTAAAATTTAAATACACGTAAAGCGGAGGATTTGTTAGGAAGGTGAAAAGTGCAGAGAGACTTATGACGAGACTGGAACATGAACTCGCGGGGGAAGATGGAAAGCTGGGGAGAGAGAGAGAGAGAGTCGTCCGATTCAATATTCTCTAGACAAAAACATCAGAGCGTCGCGACAGTGAAGAGGGCATGCTTATTCCACTGCTTTGTCCACCGCTTGCACCTGTCCTTTTCTTTTGTTAATTTATTTTCCATCAGAAAAAAGTATTTTTTTAATATATTGAAGCTCTTGATCCCACTTAAAAAAAAATGGTCGACTTGCTTTGAGCCTTTTAAATATTGTACCGTTAAATTGATAGACTTCATTTTAATACTAAAATCTTATATTATAAACGATCATAAAAAATTATCAAATAGCTACATATATATTAATTTGTACCTTTTTTTTTTGTCAGAATATATTAATTTGTACCTGATCACAACGAGAAGAATGTCTTCTTGGCTCTAGTTTGCCTTAATTTCTCTTTTTTTTTTTTTGGTTGAACCTTAATTTCTCCTTAAATCTCAAAAGTCACCATGCCTTTTTGCTATTGCTTTATTTTATTATATATATATATATATATATATATATATATATCTTTATTGATTGGACTTATCTAATCCAACTAGTTAGCATGCACCGATAATTAAAACTTACCGAGCTAGTTAAAAATTAGTAATTCATTGACCGGACCACCGGACATGCATTTATAGTCGTTGCCTTCACATGGGGGAAGTTTCAATGGACAGGAGAATCCGAGGCGATCCTTGTCCAAGAAGAAACTAACTTGAACAAGTTTTGATGCAAAAGCAATGGAAAAAAATAAAACCAAAAATAAAAGACAACTGCTTTAATGGCTTCCGTGGAAAGTGGTCATAATTGATGAATACATACAAAGCGTCGGGACAATTACTGCACTATTGAACTTTCCTTTTCTTTTTTTAATTTATTTTCCATCAAAAATGTTACTTCTGTTGAATGTATTTAAACTCTTGATCCCAGTTAAAAGCTTTTACCTTGAATTTCTTAAGTATTACCATATCAAGCTGATGAATTTCATTTCACTATTGAAATGTTGCATTATCAACTATCACTTAAATCTAATTATATATATAAAGACTTCAAATAATTATAAACCCAAAGAAAGTAAAGAGGAAAACTTTAGTGACTTGATATCGTGACTCCTCCTTAGGGGATGCAAGCAAAGGTTGCACTTTTAGGACTCCTTGCATTTCTCCCTTTATTGTTTCTTGGACAAACCAAAGAGCAGCCAATAGCATTGAATTACCAATGAAGAACCAACTGAAATGATTTTCAATGACACATAATTTTTTACACATATCTGCCTTAGTTTTGCTATTAATTGAATATGATGGCAAATATAGTGGGAAGATTTTCTAAATAGAAGATAGGACATGGATAATGACTTGCAATCCATTTGGAAAAGAAACGTGCAATGCATGGATCACTGATAAATTTTATTATTTCTTGGACTGACCAAAGAGCTGCCAATGTTGAATAAGAATTAGTACCGGGGTAGATATTTCTATAACACTTGCTGTATATCTTTTAAGGTGGATAACACTTTGAACATATCAATCTCTGCATTTTTTGTCTTTCCTCTTGTCTAATTTTTTTTTTTTTTTTCAGGTAGACTTTTCATCTCCATGATGACTCTTTCTAGTTCCTTTGCACATTTCTTTCTTCCTGGCTCCATCTTTTTCTTTTTGGAGCTCCCTTTGGCAATTATTGCATAAGGAAAAATGCCCCACCCACCCTGCCAAGAATCCTCTGCTTTTTCATGCCCAGATTTTCTTGTCTATTTGGCCATGCATTTCGATCTTGAATGCCGAGATTGCCTCCTTGTCAAGATGAAAATGGCTCTCTCCTGACCTAATAGTCAAGAATTTCTGTTGTTATTTGGAACATATTTGGAATTGGATATAAAATTCGGAACATTCTTTTAGGCAAAAATGTCGAGGGTTGACGCAGCATTTGGTTTAAGGTTGGAGGTTTTTTGAAACAAAATTCGGGATAAAATTAAAATTAAACCTAAAATTTTAGGATTTTTAAGGAATTAGGACCATGTAAAAGGAGGAAGAGAAAGTGGAGGAGCTTCACCTATTCTCATCATCCGGGGGGGCATATTTGTAATTAGATAGCATACCATAATTTTATTCCTACCGTCGCTCCCAATGGCTGGGTCCCACGAGTCCTTCCTTAACTTGAGACTATCGTTCTTCCCTACCAAGTTTTTGTCCATTTCTTATTGCAAAGGAGTGGCCAAGCCCACTACTCTCTTCTCTACTTAATTAAGAAGTTACCAATTAATCTTAATCAAATTTATTGATGCCACGATTTCTCAATCAACCCAAAGCCAAATTCATAAATTTTTTCCATTTTTTTTTTTGTTGGTTTAGCGGTTGCAATCTTCCTTCAACACCTCCGTGCAATGTTAGTTCAATATTTTAAATAATACTTTAACATAATGCATGCAGTTCTCTTAAATAATGAGGGATAGCTATGTTAATGAAAATGTAAATAGATTTTACTTACCACATAGAACACACCTAGGCATTTTATTCTCATCCAACAATTTATCTTATATAGATCTATTTCGGGGTAACTATCTTTATAAATATGTTAAATAGGTTTTATTGATCACTCAAAATATATCTAAGCATATTAGTGTTGTTATTAAATTTGGTTTGTGCAAGATGTGAAGCCATTTGTATGTTCAATAGAAGAAGCTGTATTTTGATATCCACTTGTGACAATGCAATCTAAAAGAATTATCAGTGCTATTTATATACTAACAATCTAAACTAAACTGTTTGTAATTGAAATCGTGAAGTGTTAAGAAAAAAACAAAAGAGTGCTCGTGGCGCAAGCACTCCTTTTTATAGTATCAATTTACAATACTTTACCAGTGCTAAATTATCAGATTAGTTTTCTTCTTATTGAGAAAATTGAACGCGAGCATGGAGAGAAGGACTAATGCCACGAGCACAGCAAGAGAACGCCCAAAAATGGGACGATGCATTTCGGCTTTGCTCTGGCTCTGTCCTTGATTTTTCCCTTCAAGTCCGACAGAGAAAAAGGCCAGAATGCGTCTCAAGAAATAGAAAATGCCTTTTTGTTGCCCATTTTCTTGTGGTTTGTGGTTTGATTTATGCAATGGAACCAGTTGGCAATCCGAACTCGCACCAATAAGTCAAAGCTTGGTCAACCACGTGCTTAGGGTCACTGCCTTCACGCGGCTGAAATCTCAGTGCACGAGAGAATCCAAAGATGATACGCATAGAAGGGTGGATTTGTTGGGAAGAGGAAAAGTGGATGGGGACTTGGGATGAGACTTGACATGGATTTGCGAGAGAAAATGAAAAGTGGATGAGAGAGAGACAGAGAGATTCGTCCATTTCAATAATTTCCAGGCAAGTGCCCAGTAAATGATAGAAACACGCAAGGCGTCAGGACAATGATGAGGGCATGCTTAGGGCGCGCATGATAAAATTTCTGTTTCTCAATTTCTCTGTTTCTTTGTTCCCCGGAACAGGTTTGGAACAGAAATCCGTTTGGTAACGCAATTTAATTTCTCTATTTCTGAAACAGATTTCTATTCCAGAAAATAGAGAAATCGAAGAAATCAGAAGCTGAAATTTTTAACTTCTCAGTTTCTGAAATAGAAATAGAAATAGAAATTTTTTTTTCTCAACTTTTCAATTTAGTCCAAAATATTTTAGATCACTAATATTGAAATAGAAATAGAAATAGTTAATTTCGTCCAAAATATTTTAATGATTTTTTAATATAATCATTCTAATCAATATTGATTGAAAATCTTAACCATTGGGCTAGATGGTGAGAATTGAATGAACAAGGCTTCATTTGTTGCACATAAGAGATTTTATGCATGGTAATAGTCAATTTGTCATATTCATATCTAACGAGTCTTTCTTCACCTACTCTTCTGTGTATGCTAGCCAACGTCTCTATTTGGCTAACTATTTTTTTAATCATAAACTCCATATTAAGGTGGTAAAAAGGGGTCAAATCATTAGGGTTTCATCCGATTTTTCTTTTATAAGGAAAAGAGATCTAATAAGAAATATGTTGTTCTTGTAAGAGTGTTGATGAAAATATCGATTTTGATAATAAATTTTTAAATAATCCTAGTGTTGATAATTTTGAAAAAAATTGGTGACGATTTTTGAACACGGTGAGGATATTTTTAACAAAATTTGGAAAGAAATTGGAATTAGACTTGAAGTTAGGATTTTTTTAGGAGATTAGACTATTATAATCATGGCTATCATTAGACTTATTTGATTATGTGAAATCAATTTCGGCAAAAACATAACGACATATTCACTACAATTGAATTTCAATTTTTTTTTGCCACGTTGTTTATTTTCGAAAGAAAATATTACGTAATAGGAAACGTAAGCACATGTAATATAAATTCCATGAAATTGTATTTTCAACTTTTCTATTGTATTAGTATTATTTCGACTATTTTTTGTATTTGAAGATTTTCTATATTGTTTTAGTATTATTTCGGCTATTATTTTATATTTGAGAATTTCCTATGTTGTTATCTAATCAATTTCTATTCCTAGAAATAGAAATTTTATTCTGTTATCAAACGGATTTCTGTTCCAGAAATAGAAATTTTGAGTTGTTATCAAACGGGTTTCTTTGCTCAGAAACTTGTCCGAGTAATAGAAATTGAGAAATCAATTTCTAGCCAGAAATCAATTTCTGGAATAGAAATTTTGTCATGCGCGCCCTTAGTCAGTCAACTGCTTGCACGGTGGAACTTTCCTCCTTCTTTGTCTATTTATTTTCCATTGGAAAAAGTATTTTTTGTTAAATATATTTAAGCTCCTATTCTCACTTGGGAATTTACACTCTCGCTTTAATTCCGTTAAATATTGTACAGCCAAATCGATAAACTTCATTTTAATACTAAAATAATTTATTCTAAAAAGTTATGTTATCAACGCATGCATCAACCTGATGAGAATAATTTCTTTTGTGCTTAAGACCTATCTTAATTTCTTCTTCCAATCTCGTAAATAAATTGAAATGCCCTTTTGCTTTTACTTTTTATATATATATATTTATTGGTTTGATTCATCTAATCAAATCAATTGACACATGCCTATAATTTAAACTTACCAAACTAGATATAAATTAGTAATTCATTGGCCCCTTAGCCGGAACCACTAAAAAGGTATTTATGTGGAAGTTTTAATGCATAGGAAAAGTGAACTTTAAGGAAACGTAGAGGCTATGAATTGCACCTTTTTACTTTTGTCCTTTCTTCTGTCTCTCTCTCTCTCTCTTCATTTTTTTCTTTTCGCCTCCTAATTTTTTTTTCTTTCCTTTCTTTTACGGACCAATTTCTCATTTTTTTTTATGAAAGTTTTTCTCTCTTTTGCCGACCGCCCCATTGCGCCGAGAATCCTCTACTTTTTCTATGTCCAAATTTTCCAGTCCTCTTTCGCCGTGAATTCCGGTCCCTGAATGTCGAGATTGCCCCATTGTCAAGATGGAAATTATTCTCTTGATTACGTCCTCTTGTTATTCAAGATCCATTTGGAACTGGACATAAAATTGGGAAATTATTTTTAAACAAAAAATTGGTGTAGCATTGGGTTTAAAATTGGGGATTTTTTGAGAAAAAAGTTCAGGATAAAATTAAAACTGGATTTAAAATTTGCACATATTTAGATAACTAGGACTGTAGAAAAAAAGGGGGGAGCGAAAGTCGAGAGGCTTCTTGGGGTTTTAGAAACCATGGGCAGATTTGTAATTAAATAGCTTGTAGTAATTTTCTTTCCTCCCTCTGTTGATGGCTGGGTCCCACCGGTTATTGCCTTTTGTCCATTTCTTATTTCAAACGAGTCGCCGGGCCCACTACTCTTCTCCCTAGTTAATTGTGAAGTTACTGATTAATCATTTAATCAAATTTATTGATTTCACGATTTTTCGATTAACCCAAAGACAAATCGACAAATCGACAAATCAAAATTTTCGAATTTTTTTCCGACCAATGTTTTTGCATGGTTTCGCTTAGCGATTTCAATCATCCTTAAACACCTATAAATTTTCGTATTAATATTTATATCGTTGAATGGAACTTAAACATTTAGCCTTAGTTCATTTAATTTTATAGAATACTTAGACATAACTGCATGCAGTTCCTCTTAAATAACAAGGGGTAGCTATGTTAATAAAAATGTTAAATAAGTTTTACTTGTCACCCAAAAGCATATTATTCTTATTTAACAATTATCTATTACTCTTAGATAACAAGACCTAGCTATCTTTTATAAATGTATTACATAGGTTTTACTTGCCACTCAAAATATATCCAAGAATGTTAATATTGTTATTCAACTTGGTTGGTGCAAGATGTGAATCAATTTGTATGTATAATAGTGAGTTCATACATTTAGATACCATTTAATGCATTTTTTTTTTTTAGGTATTTACTCGATAAAACAAAGCTCTTTGGACATTGAATCCGCTCCACTTAAAAGATTTGCATCAAGAATTGAGTAAATGTAAAAAATTCCACTGCATTAATTGCTTCATTTTACAATAAAAAGAAGCTTATTCTAATATCCGGTTGTAACAATGCAAGCTAAAAGGATTATCACTGCTATTTATATGACAATAATCCAAATTAGAAGGTCACTGCTTGAAAATGTGGAGTGTGAAAGAAAAAAAAACAGTGCTCGTGCATTTCATGATCAATGCTTTTTATAGTATTAATTTACAACACTTTATAAGTGCTAAATTATCTCTTTAAATTCAAGAGCTTAACTGCCAACTGTAGCTCATCTTTATCTCCACTAAACATTGCTTCAAAGAATTAGAGAGCTTTACAGATGAATCTTGACCATTGTCAGTAAAATCAGCGTCTCCGGGTACCAATTTAGACATGTGAGGAATTCTTTGAATGTTAAGTTATTAATTTAATGTAGTCAAATTTATTTATTTATTTCACAATTTCTTAATTAACACAAAGCCTTTTTTTTTTCCGGTCGTGAACCCAAAGCCAAATTAATAAATCAAAATTTACAATTTTTCTCGACAAATATTTTTTCTTGGTTGAGTTTAGCATTGCTCTAATATTTTGCCATTCTTCTTGACTTGGTCAAAAATTGGGCTTTAAAAAAAAAGAAAAAGAAAAAGAAGTGATATAAAGGGAAAAGGGAGAGCACGCACCCCGCATCATGATAGAAATGAAAAGAAAGGAAAAAGAAAAGGGAGAGATATAAAGGGAAAAAGAAGGACACGCACCACGACAAAAACGAAAAGAAAGGGAAAAAACGAGGAAGAAACAAGAAGGAAAGAAAAGAGGGCTTGGCGTACACATCACGGGACCTGCCAAGATAGATTTATTTTTATTAGCAATACCTTATAAAGATTTAAGCCATTTATCTATCTAATTTGAGTGATTTTTGGAATAGAGCACGAATTCAAAAATTATGTGAAATTTGAATTGTGAAATTCGATTTTGGAGTTGTTAGGTTGTGGAAGCAAGGGCATTGTGGAGATATGGGGTTAGACGGGAGTTAATTTGATGTAAGATTTTTATTGGAGTTAAATTTTAGAGTTTTACATGCAAGTTGCATTGCATAGGAGTTAGCATATCGGACCAAGTGAAATCAGGAACCGTTCCAATTGGACCAATCGATTTGGTTCGGTTCCTAGTTCCATAAAAATGGAACTGGTGATTTTTTATCCAGTTTACGATTCTAGAGGAAACTGGACCTAACTAATTCTTTTTCACAAAAAAAATATTTGTTCAATTCTAAAATAGTAACAATCTAGTATTTTTTTTTGAATTTTTGAATTTTTTTGTGAAGTGATTGGTTCTATTGGATAGGACCGATCAATTGATCCGGTTCCCGATCCTAAGACGATTCGGTTTGATCCTCAGTCTCAGATGGAATTGGGTATTAGATTGGGAACTGATCACTCCAGTGTTGCAGTTAACTTCGAAGTAATTCGTTGACGCGTGAAAGTCATTTTGTTGAAAAATAAGTTTGGAGAGGATGACTCAGGAAAATAATCCATCACTATCAATTGTGAATTTTGCAAAGTCTCGAACTTTGCACGCAATTTCCTTTAAAGATAAAATGGTTTTTCTTACTTTGATTCTAACTTTGAACAAAAAGTCGTTCAACTTCAAAACAGTGCTGAACTTGATTTCGTTTTGGGTTTGAACTGAAATGATGAAGAAATTTAACTGTGAGGACTAAAATTCTGGGAAATTAGAGTGCAAAAGGAAAATTGAACTCGCAGGAAACGTACACGCTATGAAAGTAGAGGAAACAAACTTTCGGCGAAATTGCAACCTTTTGCTTTCTGTCCTTTCCTCACGAGTGAACCAACAATTCTCTCTCTCTCTCTCTTCATTTTTTCTTTTCACCACCTCTGTTCTTCTTTTTCTTTCTTTTCTTTTGCGGACCCTTTTCTCAGTTTTTCTTTATAAAAGCTTTCTTTTTTTTGCTGGCCATAACTCTCTCTTTTTCTCTCTCTCGGCAATTATTACATGTTGAAAAGTTGCCCATCCCACTTGGGTGAGAATCCTCTCTTGACCGACACTCCAATCGAAAAAAAAGATTTTCTTGACTTCTTTGGCCATAAATTCCGATATCTGAACAGTGAGATTGCCCCTTGTCAAGATGGAAATTGCTCTCTCTTGACTATATATGAATTTGAGAAAAAATTTTCAAAGAGAAAACTTTTTAGACAAGAAAATTGTCGGTTTAATGTTGAGGGTTTTCCGAAATAGAAAAAAAAAAAAAAGTCGGATAAAGTTAAGCTTGAACCTAAAATTTGAAAGCTTGGAATTAGGACAGTATAAACAGAGGAAAGAGAAAGTTGAGGAGCTTCATTTGTTTTTATCATCTGGAGGCATGTTTGTAATTAGATGGCATATGATAATTTAATTTCTAGGCCCACTCCCAGTGGTTGGGCCTCATGACGCTCTTTTCCACAAAGTTTTTGTCCATTTCTTATTGCGAAGGAGTAGCTAGGCCCACCACTTTCTCTCTACTTAATTATGAAGTTACCAAATGATCAGTTAATCAAATTTATTGATGTCACAATTTCTTAATTTACCCAAAGCCAAATTAATAAATTAAAATTTTCAATTTTTTCCAAATTCTTTTTGCTTGGTTTAGTTTAGCGGTTGCAATCTTCCTTCAACACCTATAATTTGTAATTCATGTTAATTCAAATATGTATATTATTGAATGGAGCTAATACGTGCAGTTTTGGTTCTTTTAGATTAAATTATATTATTTATGAATGTATGTCTTAAATAATGAGGGATAGCAATGTTAATGAAAATGTAATATGGTTTTACCACCCAAAATACACATGCATATCATTCTCATCCAACAGTTTATTTTATATAGATCTATTCCTATTAAATAATGAGATGTAGCTATTTCTTATACATATGTTAAATAGGTTTTACTTACCACTCAAATTATATCTAACCATATTAATATTGTTATTCAACATGATTAGTGCAAGATGTGAACAATTTGTATGTTCAATAGTGAATCCATCCATTTAGATACCATTTAATGCATTTTTTTATTTAGTTAATAAAACAAGGGCTTCACACATTGAATTGACTCCCGTCAAAAGATTTGTATGAACAATTGAGTAAAATGTTGAAAATCCAATGCATTTATTACTTCATTTTACAATAGAAAGAAGCTTTATTTGGATATCCATCGATAACAATGCAAGCAAGAATTATCAATGCTATTTATACACCAACAATTCAAACTAAAATGCCAATATTTGACATTGTGGAGTTTCTTTTTTTTTTTTTCCTTTAAAAGAGTTATCGTGCATTTCATGAGCACTCTTTTTTATAATATTAGTTTACAATTATTCGTAAGTGCTGAATTATCATATTAAATTCAAGAGCCTAACTGCATTATTCCGTAAAATTAATCAATTCAAGCTCGTAACTTAAGAGTACTTTGCCCACGATGCGTCTAACCTACTAGGCATCGAAGATGAATGTAATATGTTAGCCTATACATATTTAACACTCTAATAGGAGAGTACTCGGTATATTAACAACATTAACAATTGAGACATCAACATATTCAGCCTATCAATATTTACAATTGTCGATCATTGGTTTGATGCAACAAAAGTTGACATCCAATAACAAAAAAAAACACAATTTTATCAAATTCAACACAATATTGTTTGGTAACCAAAAAGCAATGCCATGACTACATGTTTTTAAATATATCATATTGATAATTTATTATATGCGTGTTATTTAGTTCTACAAATGTTGCTTCAAATTTGTATCTATGTTGTACATTTTTTCACACTTGTTTTTATGATATCATACTGCGGGAATATTTGGCAAATATCTTGGCCCTCTAAGTAAATTTTCTTATGAAGTCTAGACCAAGGCTTCTGCAATGTCCTCCGCTTGGACTAAACTTGCTGGAAAGGGTGAAGATCTTCATAGGCTCTCTTAATCTTCATAGGACAAGGCAGAAACCCAATAGTCCCGAGTAGAGCAAGAAGTATTTGAGGCAGGCTAGCCTCAGGCCCAACAACAAAAAGCTTTGGATAAGTGTGCTATATTCAAGCGGTAGGTGTCATCTCTGGAGTGACCAGCAAAAGTGAAATCTAGCTTGGGAAATGACATTAACATCTGGAACTTTCGCAAGCATAAATTTTATTTATTTATTTATTTGGTCGGATGCAAGCATAACTTCACTTGGTATAGTTGTTTACTTAACCAGGCCATTACTTTCCAGGCAACACTGATTTATTGCCAGTCTGCCATCAAATCCATTTATTAAGAATGCTGTATGAGAAGCAAGAACAAGGAAAGATGAATCATAAACTGAATCCGATAGATCATACTCATAAATATTTGATTCGAACAGATAGGATGTTTACAAATATTTGAGATTGGAAAGACACCAAACATACTAAAGCAAAAAAACCCGTCTTTATCTCCACCGCTAAGGATATTGAAACATTGCTTTGAAGAATTTTAGAGCTCTACAAATGAATCTCGACCATTGTTGGTTAAACCAACATCTTCGGGTACTAGTCCAGGCATGCGAAGAACTCTTGGAGCTGGAGTGAAGAATCAAGCAGTGCAATCTTCAAATGCTAAAGAGTTACCAAAAGTGTTCTATAAAACAAATGAATAATTATTTTCTAGTTGGAAAATAAAAAAGATAAAAAAAATGAGATTAACAAATTATCGAGTTAAAGATGCCAACAAACATATGCTTTCCAAAAATTCTCCATGAAACCCATACTAAAGCTGTTGGACTGTCAAATAAGATTCTAAGTTTGAAAAAGAAGTATTTAAGAAAACCAGACTAAATTAACTACTTAAACTGCAAACGAAGGGTGTGAGCCATAAGACATCTGTTATTGGTAATAAAGATCACAAAGTTGTATCAACTTTTAAGTTGAAAGATGCCACATACTCTATTCACTTGGGATCCTCCTCCTAGTTGAGACACGCCACAACTGCCATATGGGACTTCAAGCTTTTCAACAGTTTTCCACTCTGCTTAATATTTATAAATGTTAGAAATGATTACACCGCAGCGTGCCAAACTGCTGCTGCAAGCATATGCATATCAAAGTAGCACACTGCATATCCATTATTCCATAAAGACAGCTACTTTGGTAAGATAAAATTCATTATGTACAAAAAAACTCTTTTCTCAGCAAAATATAATCCATGAAGCGGACAATTAGTAATAAACTTGTAGAAATCTCAAAGAAACAGAATTGCAGCAAGTTCAGCCAAGTTCTGAGCCATTTTACTCATGACCAAGCAGTTATAGCTTAATAGAAACATAACCAATTACTTACAAACTTTTCCACCCACAAGCATAATAGAAGCACATACAAATCATATCATTTAAGAGTCACCTAAATAATTACCTTCTTAATTTGACTGAACCGAACATATATTACAAATAATTGAAAGAAGCTATTAATTTTGATGAAAATAAGCATGTCACAGATGAATGCTTCTATATGACACCATCCACTTAGACCATAGATTCCCACAACAAGGTTGTCCCCAGCAAACATTATGCTTTAATTTGTCATTGACAATAGAAATAGTTTAAATCATTGATGACGGCATTAGCAGTGAGGTGAAATGTTTTTGTCCTACACAAGAATGCAATTGAGCACATCAACCATATTCAAGTCCTAAAGTATATAAATCTATTGAATAGTATGTAAATTCCATATGATTGGTGATTAAAGTAATTCACTGCTGATTTCAACTATTAGATATGAGTCTATCAATTTCCCTGATTCATAATTTAACTCATGCATCAAACACTGTAGTGTCAAAAAACATTTCAAGGCTTTGTTGTAGGACGATGAGTCCCACAATAAAGAATAAATATTTAGGCATCACACACAAAGCTGCCTAAGCATGACACCTAGGGTGCAAGACACCAAAGAGGAATTGCATCCCACAATCTTCCAAGCAAAACACTTGCCAAGTTAAATAAATTATCAACTCTGTTGAAAAGTAAAAATTAGAACTATATTTGTAGACTCTCTAAAAGTTCTACTTGAAATAGGAAATCTCTAAACAAGAAACATTATTGGAGTATACGTAAGATCCTCCTACTCAAACTTCAAAGGATGAAGGAAACATCGTAAAATCCTGATAATACTCAAATCCTAGTTGATAAATTCAGTGATTAAACTTCAAGAAGAATCCTGATCCTGGTTTGAGTTTCAAAGTCAATCTTCACCAAAAACTTGGTAGTCACCTTGCATGATTTGTTGGCTGCATCAAACTCGGTGGATGATTTGATTGTCTTATACTAAATTCTATGAATGGGAATCCAATTAAAATACTATGTACACGATCTTTGTGTCCATGTCAAATGGGTACTTATTTGATAAAAGAAAAATAAAATGTAGTAATATCTCATGTCTAGAAATAATAACATTAGTCGAATTTGAAGTATCTTTATCATTAGTAATTACCTAACAATAAAAATAACACCACACTTTACAATCGATATTTAGTAATTACGTTTGTCATGAAATAACAATCTCAAACATTTTATCATTGTTTATGATTCCATTGGATGAAATTTGTGATCCACAATCCATAGTTTTGATTTTTTGATTCATGACTCAATTTTCCACGTGACATCTAAGGGTGACCCTAAGAGGTTATCATGTCATATCAAAATTGTGGCTCCCTCCTTAACAGTTAACTCAATAAATAAATGAATATTGTTCTGAATTCAAAGTTCAAATCCTGAAAGAGAAATCGACTCATGTAATCTATCTAACTAAACAATAGTGCCAACTTGATTAAGGCACTATTGTTTAGCAGCCTGACTAATCATGATCTGTTTATATTTAGTTCATTAAAATCTTTAATAATAATCATACGTGAATTTTGTTTCTTTTCAAACTTAATTGACATTGATGACAATATGCATATTGTACATATGCTGTGTCGGTAATGTGAGGATTGGAATTACCCATTCAATTCAATCTAACTAGTTAAACGGCTTATCCATCTCTTGTAATTTGTTCACCTACTTAACAAAAGGGTCATGTTTGAATATAGTTTTCCAGCAATTTTTTTTTTTAATCATATCTTGCTCAGATTGACCTATCTAGCAATCCATTATTAACTTGACGTTGACAGACATGACCAATAAAAGTGGATTGCTATCTCTATTAGCAGCTCAATTTTCGCTGAGCAAGTTTGCTGTTTGCATTGCATCGTGCAGATTTTGAGCAATTCAGGATCTTTCCCAAGAGAGATTAGAGAAGAACGCATTCTGATGACAAAAGATAGTTGCAGAAGGAATTTCTAGTTGAGAAGCAATGAGGGTAACATTCAAATGACAACATAGAAAACTCACTTTGAGATCATGCAGTCAAACTGTATCATCTTCAAGCCCAAGACAACCTAGCCATCAGGACACCAGCATAATGATGCAAAACATTATAACTGCACAAAATAACTAAGAGGTGGTCACTTGATACGAGATTTCTTTGGGCTAGTAGGTCAACTAAGCAAGAGAATCTATATCTTGGCAGGCTCCAATCCAATATATGAATTAAAAAAACAAATCTTATTGCTCAGCTATGGAACCTCAAGGTGGAGTAGATGCTCGAAAGCTTTCTCCAGGCGAAGATTACAAGTGTACTAATATTTACAACTTAGGATCTTAACAGAAACCATTCAACTACTGGCTCAAGTGCTATATTACACTCAAAATGTTCTCCATATCCAGAAGACAATATGACGAGTGAAGCATTCAGATGTTTCTCAAGAAAATAATCTCCTCTCTAAATTTTTCAGGGGAGAATAGACAGCAAGAACTACCAAGTTAGGAATCTAATCTAGGCTCTTATGAATTTGAATTACCAAAAAGATTGTCATATAGGATCTTAACATACTTAGATGCAGCTCCCCTTACCCTCCTAGTCTCTTTGCTTTCTCCAATTTCTCCCTCCGTCCCTCTTGACCAGATTGTCATACAACTATGCACTATAGCTTGAGATATATCCAAAAGTTAAAACTCCAACAAGCGAACTTGATTAGCCAAAATGATGTGACGAAATGCCCTTCTTTACTGAGAAGAAGATAAATAAACTTCAAGTAATACAAAATGTGAGAAACTTTATGCCTGTAGTCTATATTTCAGAATACGCCAAACCTCTCCTTGTAGGGCACGTTCGGTCAGTAAAAAAATGCTCAACCAGTAAAAGAAGGGGAGCCAGCAGTAAAGTTACATTGCAAGAGTCACCATCAGAAATTTAAGAAGATCTTTTTAGATGCCTGATGACATTTAGATGGTGTTCTGTAGGGGCTAAACCTTTGAACTCCAAGTGGGCATCAAGCATTTCTGCATCTGACATATCTAATCTATCTAGCATAAATGGCATCCCCCCAATTCATGTTAATTATTTTCATGGAAACTTTAACTAGTGTACAAAGAAGGGCAACAACGTGGTTGAGAAGTCGATAAGAATCCATGGTGCCTATAAATAAAATCGCTTCATTCAACTGACACCAGCTTGGAATTCTTTACTTGCGACTAAGTCATCTCTAGATTTCCGCTCGCATCACCATCATTCACTCTTCATTCCTGTGTAAAAGACCCACTCCTTGGTTCGACATCACATTCTCATTCAGACTTCCAACCACTTTAAACCTGTATATTCATCCAATTCTCAATCGAACAAAATTCAAGCTAGATTGGCACTTACAGTGGTTCTTATGGCGAAAAAGGAAGAGTAGCACATTTAGGAAAAGCTAAAGAAGTAGAACGAGATAACGCCAATGACTCAAAGGGCACACACACCAACCCATCGTTGTTCGTATATATATAAGAACTTTCTCAAGTGGAAGCAATACCTAGGAGAGATTGTCACAGCTTCTGCCAATTGAAGCGATGAAGCACCCACACCATCGTGTCATCCGTGACCATCGCCACCAAATCCTTCTCCGGATTCCACTTCGCCATTTTCGCCTTCCAATCAGAAGAAATCGAGCCAAAACCTCACCAAACCGAGTCGGAAAACAATTGAATCGACCCGCCCGTTAGGAGGTCGCAAAAAGAACGCCCGAACGAGAGCCGAACCTGAGAAGCCAAAGCGGGTCGTCGGAACTCGAAGCTGGAACGGAAGCAAGCGCCAGTGACCCTCCTTCGTCGGTCTCAATTGCTAGAAAGCTCCGCAAGTAGCTCGAAAGCGCAGTGTACAGAAGTGACAGGGCAGTAGAAGAGCGAGACAAAGAATGGAAAAGCGAAGGGAGGAAGGAGGTCCAACTGGGCCGGGCCGAGCCGGGCCGGGCTTTACGACTATAAGGCCTTGTCAAACAAGGCCCGAAACTGCCCTTTCGGGCCCATGGAGGCTGAAGGGTCAGACTCATGAGGCATCACATTGATGCGAATGGGGTGAATTAATTATTGAAATGTGATTTGGAATAAGGAATGCGATCATCTTCATTTGCTTGATAGACGATTATCACGTTGATGCAAGTGAAAATCCAAAAGCTTCTTTTGACTTGAACCGAACCACCATAAGGCCCAATGTTTTAAGCTATTACATGAACCGATAAAATCCCCGACTTGAAAAGATAAAAAATATTGGGTTCAAGTCATGTTGGCTTTGGTATTTTTTACACCCCTACTAGGTGAGGGTCATCACACCCTTGGCTATTTGGCTCATGGTATATATATATTTAACTAATATGTAAAAGGTCAACTTATTAATCAACGGACAAAGGGTAATGAAAGCTTATTGGAGAAAACACCAATATACTTGTATTTTTTTACTATATATATACTAATAACTATATTCTATGAAATTCCATATGAACTACTTAGGGATAAGAACACTAAGGGTGCCATAACTGTCATACAACATTCACTTGAGTATCACATTGGTGTATATTTATTCATTTGAGTAATTATTTTGACAATCTATCATAAGTGGCTTTTTTACTTAATTTTATATCCAACGTGGTTTTCTAAGTCCAGCGTTTTGTCCAACATGGTGAGTTTAAAAAATGTATGTATCTCTCTCCTTCTCTCAAAATACTTCCGATAATGTCTCTCTCTAAATGCTTTGTCAAATGATGACATTTCTCTCTCCCCGAAAGCTTCCTCTATGAAAGTCGTAGAGCCCATAGAAGAAAAAGCTTCCTCTCTTGGGCACGTCCTCTGTCTTCTTTACTCTCTCTCGCTTATTCAATGTCACCTCTCTCACTCAATGGAGACTAAAGGCATGGGAAAAGGGAAAAATGAGGGCTTGGTGCGCGACGAATCTTGTTGGACTTCATGGCCCCAATAGCAAAAAAGGTTGACTTTTATCTTGGTTTTTAATTTGAAATTCATAATATAATTGGGTTTGTGTATAAAAAAAGCTGGGATGCTTGGGAGTTGCATGGAAAGATGATTGTTCTTTCGCAAAGGATATGACAATTTATTCATTCGACGAGCTTGTTTGTTTTATATTTGTTTCCACTCAATGTCATGGCTACGTCATAGCATTTGTCAATTGGCTTTGAAAAACTTACCATCAAATATTTGTTTTCAGTGCAAGCCTTAGCAGGATTTTCAAGACCTCTGCAACTTTGATGAAAAACAATTTTGGTGCGGAGGAAAGGAGATCCATTGTGGGGCAAATCATCTCAAAAGGGTTGAAAATGTCGAGTTCCAATTCGACTCACTGTTAAATCATAACCTCTGTTTGCTATGGCTAAAGTTCTTCTTAAGGAGGCAGTTGAATTGGAGAAGATAATAATTGACATTGAATTAAGGATGTCGCATCATGGGGTGCCTGTTGAGCCTCATGATCCTTGGGATTTCCTTGAAGTGATTCAATTGCAAGAAGGCCATCGAAAAGCTCACAAAATGCTAAAGTAATAGCCAATTTTTGTTTCAGTGGACTCCATTACAAGCCATGAAAGCATAAGCAAATCACAGGTAGATGGTACACCCCTGAAAATAGAATTACTTCTCTATTTGTGCCACTTGTGACAGTGTGTGAAAACAGAGTACGTGGACCATAAGTTGGGTTTAACAAATGATATGATGTTGCTTCATTTTCAGTTTTTCGAGCTTGATGTTTCTTTTGGATCGAGCTTCTCTAACTTTCATGAGCAATTTTTCCTCTCATGGTATGTTGTATCATGAGCTCCTTTTGAGCCGCAAGATAGCTACATCGACGTGAGATCATCGTGAGAAAAGGGTGTTGTTACTATTGAAAGTCAAGGTCGAAAAATTTCAAGAAAAACTTTTGATCCAAAGAGCTATCAAACACTACCAAAAAAGGAGCAATATTAGGGACCAAGGGCCTGCTTGTTAAAAAAAAATTATTTCCCCCGGAACAAAAATTTCTATTATTTTGTTCTAGGGAACGAAAAAAGAATAAAAATGTGTTTGGTAAAACTTTTGTTTCTAAGAATAGATTTGGAATGGAAACAAAATGTAGAAAAAAGTAGTTTCTTGTTTCCAGGAACAATTTCTAGAATCAATTTTTCTCTCTCATCTTTTTTCTTCTATTTTCTTCTTCTTTTTCCTTTTGGCTGGCCTTGGCCATGGCCGGCGCCGGTGACCAGCCAGATGAGAGCCGGTGACCTCGCTGGGGCGTCACCATTCCTCAGAGATGTTGAGCCATGGCAAGGCTCGTCGGCCCGAGTCTTGCCGTGGCTGGGCGAGGCATGGCGAGGCTTGGCCTAGCCGATGACTGGGCGAGCTCGGCTTCACTAAATTTGGGCAAGCTTAATCTTGCCTAGCCAAGGCGAGGCGGAGCCTCATGCGGCCATGGTGAGGCTCGGCCTCCCCAATCGGCACGAGGCTGGGCCTCGCCACGCTAGGGTGAGGTCAACCTCGCGTCGCCTGTGCGAAGTCGAGCCTCACCGTGGCCAGGCAGGCCTCCAACAAGCTCGCCGAACCTTGCCCAGCTAGTCGCTAGCCACTAGCCAGCGACCGGCCAAAGAGAAAAAGTAAAAGGAAAAGAAAAAAGGAAAAAAAATAAGAAAAGAATTTAAAAAAATCTAAAGAAATAAAAAATCTAAAAATCATAGCAAACGTATTTCTATCTCGGGAATAGAAATTTATGGAAGTTACCAAACGCGTTCTTTTGTTTAGAAATTGTTCTCGAGAATAAAATCAGAAAAAATCATTTCTCACAAAAAATTATTCCCCGGAATAAAATGGCTATCAAACGCGCACTAAATGTATACAAAACTGATTTGAAGAGGAAATATGCGAGTATAATGCTTAAGGAGGTCACAAACCCCTAATACGAATCTATCTAGCATGCGAATTGGCAAAACCAATTTCAATAATAGGACTTAACATCCTTAGTATTATTTTGCCAAAAAAGAGGTGGTATATCAAAAATCGCAATCCAAACATATGATAAAAAATAATAATATAAAATAATAAATTCTCACACCTAAATACTAAACAAATGATTGCAAACAAAGGTTCTCATAACTACAGTTAAGCATCACAGATTAGATCCATGTAGGCTCTATTCATTGTCATTTGAGCACCCACTAGTTAGTTTGCTACTCATTTTCTTCAAATAACTTTGTTTTCATTCTCATCCTTAGCTGGTTGACCAGCAACATAACAGAGGAAAGAAGTGTTTCACCTACTACATTGAGTTCAATAAGTGGAATTTGGTAATATATATAAGTCTAACTTCCCCTAGGCTCTAGTAGCAATATCAATAGGTAAATAGAGTTGACTATGATTCTTTGGTACAAAAATTGACTCTCAAAATTATGAGGGGATATATACTAAGATCGAAGCGGGCAATAAACTCTTTCCTTTTAAATTGAGAACATATCTCTACGCTTGCTAATTATTATGCGAATGTATAAACATTCTATATCCAAATCTCCATGCACAGTATAGTGAAAGCTCAAACTTTGATCGAGTTCAAGTTCAAACCAATGATTAATGACCTACAATTTCCATTATACACTTATAGGAGAGATTGCCAACTAGTTGAATCAGATTTTACTTCACCCTTTCCAGCCATTTAATGTTGGTATTTTCATATCATTGCATATGGTATGTTCGTATGAAGAATCAACATTAGGATGTTCTGAAAATTATGGCATGTCTCAAGATGTGCAAAGCATAACTTTGTATAACAGATTTCTACCTTGATCTAATCACTACCAACACCGTTTTTTGAGATGCGTGAAACTTAATTACTTGGGAAAAAGGCCAAATGCAAAAATAATAACGTGCACCTACAAATGATTGAGGACAACCAGTTGAAGTTCTTTTCCAGCACCACAAACAACTTTTGATAAATGCATCATACCCTATCACTAAACAAACTAGTAGACTAAGGTTATAAAAGCCAACCAAAAAAGCCAAGGTCCTATAGCATCATCATAGCTTAAAAAATCAGCCATACCACTTCACTCGCAGAATTAATTGAAATTGATGGACTGCAGGACTGGTCCTAGCACCACCAAGAAGACTCAAAAATTCCTCCTGAGGAGAAGAGTCAAGACCTAGATTAGTAAACGAAAACAGTTGAATGAAGAAAAATGGAACGCCATCTACCGCTCTGTATTAACAGCACCACTTGCCATAGTCACTAACAAGGCTTGACAGCAAATCAAACTTCACATGAAATATGTTAATGGCATTAGCGCATTGCTTATGCATGACTGATAAGAATATCCAGATGACATGAAGTAAATTTTCAATGTTCAAAACCAGTTGAGCAACTTGACGAAAGTTCATTTTCTTTGCAGACAAAAAGAGATTAATAATCTGATGAGGCATTTGGCCGATAAAGATTCTCAAAAGTCTGTTCTGAAGACCCAAAAAAATGCGTTTGGTAACACTTTGAAAGCAGTTGATGAATGAAGGGAAAACTATTCTCAAAATTAAAATCACAAACTGAAGACAACTTTTTAGTATTCTCACTTTAGATGCAAACATAGAAATTTGGAATAACTAATTGGATTGTGATGTGACCCAAGCATATTCTCACAATTTACATCCCTAATGACATATTATTTTCACTGAACAAATATTTTGTCAACAAAACATGGAAAACAGTTTCTATGAAAATGGAAAGTAAAGGCGTTTTCTAAAACTAAGCAGGCCGGTCAAGAACAAATCCTCCTCCGGATTCCACTCCGCCATCCTCGCCTGCCCATCGGAGGAAATCGACTAACAACCTCACAAAACGGGAGCCGAACCTGAGAAGCGAAAGCGGTTCGTCGGAACGTGAAGCTGAAATGGAAGCGCGCGCTGTTGGAACAGAGCTGCCACGCTCGGTCTGATGGTAGGTGGAATGGGTAGGGGTGGATCTTTTTCCTTTTTCCTTTTTTTTTGTCTTCTTCTTTTTTTGAAATTGAAAATTGAAATATCCTTTTCTTTTTCCCTCTCTTGCTTCTTTTGTTTCACGTTGGAATATGAATATTTTGATTTTCTTTTTTTGGCAAAGAATCTTATGAATTAATAGGTTAATTTTCACAATCATGACCAGATGAGAAAAAGGGAACCCTCATTTGACTCTACGTCCCTATCGATTTTGTTTCATTTTCCTGTTCAATTTCTCTATTTCATACTTTCCATTTTCTCGTGTTAAATGAGTTGTGAATTCTTTAAAATGTGTAAGATTATATACCGACTAATTTCGAAAGCACTGTACTTTGTTATAATCTTCGTTATTCAATAAAGTTTGTAACACTTGATAGGGCAAAGATTGGTCGGATAGATGGTCGGCAATCTCCTAAGAGTACCCAATAGTTTCTTCTTCGAAATTCGTTAGGAAAACGATGGAATCGAGGAGTTCCTTTTTACCTTGCCTCCTTTTTGCTGAGCAAATGAAGACTGATGAGACTGAACCATATGCTATGAACACATCATCGTCTATCTTTTGTTCATTAATTTTTTGCGTTGCTCACTCCTTATGTCAACTTTTGTTAATTGCTCTACAAATTATCCAGAAATAAAATCGCAAAAATTCTAAATGAACAAAAGAAAAGAAAAACTCCAAACAGAACAGCTCAGCAACACGAAAAAGAAGAAAAAAAGGAAGATGAAAAAAATGAAAGAGAAAAACAGTGCATTGGTAAAATTTGTAAATTTTCTTCGTATAGTATTAGATTTTCTAACCATCGTTGACCTAATCTGTCTCCTCACAGGCGTCTCGGCAGCGCAAAATTCTCGCGAAAACTTCGTCAACGAGCATAACGCCGCTCGTGCTGAAGTGGGGGTCGGCCCGATCACATGAAACCGTACAGCCACGGCCTACGCTCAGAGGACGAGCGGAGAGGCGATTGCGACCTCGCGCACTCAGAAGGGCCATACGGCGAGAACCCAGCCGAGGGCGAGGGCTATGGCGTCCTAAACAGCAGAGACTCGGTGACAATGTGGGTGGAAGAGAACGACAACTACGACCACGGCTCGAACTCGTGCGTGAGAGGCGAATGCCGGCACTACACTCAAGTCATGTGGCGCAACTCGGTTCATCTGGGATGCGCTAGAGTGAGGTGCAATAACGGGCGGTGGTTCGTGATATGGAGCTACAATCCTCCCGGTGGCCGTATTGAACGGTCTATATAAGTTCTGAATGAATTCGTATGATTCATACGATTCTACAAAACCGCACCAACTGAAATTACTCCCTATTTAAAATATACATATTGCAAGCTTGCTGTCACCATATAGAAGTTCCTACCTTTGCATCTCTCTTGTTATCGCATAGAAAGTCACACAACGAAACACAAATCATCATAACTCAACAATCTTGGTACGCTCTCTTGGTTTCTTTTTCGACTGTTTGTTTCCAATCCCCCCACACGAATCCTCTTCGCCAGACTCGGACCTCACGTGCTTTGTTGGAACTCCCACTTGGCAAATACCATGCTCATTGTCGATAATATCTCCTGAGTCTGTTTCGCCAGTGCTAGAAGCTAATGGACTCGGAGGTTAACAACTCGCCTCTACAGATTCTACAGCTGCTACTGCTTCAGGGAAATGAAGATCGGCGATCCCCAGCATTAGAAAGTTACCACTGCTTAATAAGCGTTTAGGTATTTTTTTTGGGAAATCTTATTGCTTTTTACAAACCGTTTTCTTTTTTTGGTTGCGAACAAGAATGTTGATCAGGTGGATTCTGCTGCCGTAGACAAAAACGATGTGCTTTTTGCACACTAATGTGCATCATCGCTGATTAAAAAGAGATGAGGAAAGTCCATAAGTGCAGCTCAAGTGGTCTGTCCATTTGTGTTTTGATCTTCGAACTGCACATAGCCCGCATATACGATTGTGTGTTGACATCATACGAGGTTTGCGATGGATCAAATCACTGCACTTTTATCTACCGGTGAGTATGATATATGTCCATTGCTCTCAATTTCCAATCGAAAAGATAAAGCCGAGATTAATTCTGGGATAGGGTCAATATTGAATTGCCAGCCGAAATCCTTTTGCTGAAAAAGCGACCAATTTGGCAAATATTTTTCAAAAAATAATTGCTCACGATTATAAAAATGAACGGATGCAAAAAGATTTCGTCATGCACGACAGCTGAGACGTATTTTTTGATCGATTATTTCAAATAAAACAAGCGATTATTTTTAGGAAGGTATTTTTCAAATCATTCATTTTTGCAGAACAAAATAAAACTTAATTCACGTCAATTTGCATATATTATCATATTAAGGCATCGTTATCTCGTTTGTCTACAAAAGGACATCGTTTGATTCAGGCCCATACGTTCAATTATAATCTCGTTGCACATCCCAACGAAATGAAGTGGCCTGACAGGAGGAGGCTTGGCCCTATTCCAGCAGAGCTAGTACGGAAGCGTCGGAGGACTCATGGGACATCACATTGATGCGAATGTGGCGGTAGACTAGATGTTGAAATTGTAATCTGGAAAAAGCAATGTGATCATCCTCACTTCTGATTACCTAAAACAAAGAGGCAAAATACTGGTTAACAGGCGTTTCCTCCACCGTTTAGGGACAATAATGGTTTGGACAATTTCCGATGCTGGTACCGAATGATCTTTGGGTTATTGGAGCTTTTATAAAGCAAGAACTCTGGGCTTGGCAGGGCATCCATTTACAGTGCAACAAGAAAAGAAGGATTTAACTCAATTCCCCGGGCAGGATAATACCTGTTAAGGGACATTTGCTTTGGAATTCAGAACCCAAATCTTCTCAAGGCCTATCAAACTATGTTTCACAAGTTTCATGCCCGTCATTTGGTTGCTCATATATATAAAACTCAACAGAATTCTATCTTATTCGATGTTTGGTGACCATCCACCAGACGAAAGATATCCATATCTCAATTTACAGTATACTGAAAGCCCAAACTTAGATCAAGTTCAAATTCACACCAATGATTATGAAAGATATGGCATGTCTCAAAATGTGTGAAGCATAACTTACAGTAGAGATTGCCAACATTTTAAATCAGAATCAAATCATATTTTACCTCACCCTTTCCAGCCAAATAATGTTAGTAATCCATATCATTGCATACGATAGGTTTGTAAAAGAATTTAACACCAGGATGTTCTGAAAGATATGGCGTGTCTCAAAATGTGTGAAGTATAACTTACCATAACAAATTCCTACATCTATCTGATCACCCTCCATGACTGTTCTATGCGATGCTTAAAACTCAATAATTTATCAGAGATAATAACGTGCACCTGCAGATGATTGACGACAACCAGCTAAAGTTCTTTTCCAGCACCACAGACAACTTTTGGTACACGCTTCATACCCTATCATTGAACAAACTAGTAGACTAAGATCATAAAAACCAACCAAAAAGAATAGAAGTCCTATAGTGACACCAGAACTTTAAAAAACCAGCCGTACCACTTCACCAAGAGAATTAACAAGAAACTGATGGACTGCAGGACTGGTCCTAGCACCACCTGGAAGACTCAAAAATTCCTCTTGAGCAGAGGAGTCAAGACCTAGATAAGCAAACAAAAACAGTCAAATGAAGAACAATGGAAAGCCATCTACTGCTCTGTAATGATAGGACCACTAACAATGGTCATTAATTAGGCTTCATAACAAATCAAACTTCTCATGAAATATGTTCATGGCATCAGCCCGCTGCTTGTGCATGACCGATAATGATGTCCGGACGACATTAAGTAAATCTTCGATGTCAGAAGCCTGTTGAGCAATTTGATGAAATTCATTTTTACTGCAGACAGGAAGAGATTGAGAATCTAAGGAGGCATTGGGCTGATAAAGATTCTCAGAAATCTGTTGTCGTTCTATTTGAGAATGTTAACAGTCTGGAAAATGTGTTTGATAACACTTCAAAAGCAGTTAATGAAAAGAAAACTACTCTTAAAATCAGAATTATAAACTAAAGACCACTTTTTAGTGTGTTCACATTCCACATGCAAACATGGAGATTTCAATAAAGTAAGCCTATTTTCCTATTGTGACGAGCATATTCTCACAACTTTCATCCCTTACAGCATACATCATGTTCACTCAACAAATTTTTTTTTGTGAAAAAACATTGAAAACAGTTTCTATAAAAATGTAATCGAAAACTTAGCAGGCCTCTAATGGTAGAGAACAAAAATGACACGAAAATCATGTGACAATGTTTAAAATTTTGCAAGAGTAACTCCTGCATTTTTGTCCCACTACTTTCAACATCTAAACTACATTGACATCCAGAGGTTTCTGCGGAAAGATAGTATGACACTTAAAGGTCGGGTGAAAACCTTATTAAGCATGAACAAAATCATTCAGGCTACGAAGTATGAGTCATCATGTTGTTCAGCTTATGGTGGCTCAAAATTGCTCTATTTTAACCATCAATTTCGTTTTAAGGATCATGATCATATTGTGAGTTATGTGAGTTTTACTTTCTGTACAAAGTTGATACCTTTGAAACAAATATCAGTGCATATAAACAATCCTAATATAATCATCATATCAAATACATCACTACTACAAAAACTATTTAAAATATTAAAAAAAAAAAAAAACTAGAACAGAAGTTTCACCTCAACTTTGAATAACACTGAATCCTAGTGCAATTTCAGGTCTATTGGAATATTTAAGTATCAAGCACTAAGCAATTGATTCAACAATGTCTTCAACAAGTTCTGCGCATGCAACCATCAAATGACAAAGGTCCTTGGATGAAGCCACCTAATGAAAACAATTACTAGCCAGTTAGCTTGCTCTAGTGGAACATCTAACCTGATATCTGGAATAATCCAATCATATGAATAAACTTACAGCTAGTACATTTGAAGTTTAGCAAACAGCATCAGCGTCATACGTCTATCAAAATATTATCCGAGCTGTTTGACATTTACTGTGTCAGGCTATTTGACATTTTAACCAAGCCATCATCGAAGAAACGAACACGCTGAATTGAAAAAAAAAGAAAAAAAGAGAGAGAACTTTCTCGAATCAAAGCAATTACCAGGAGAGATTGTCCACAACCTCTGCCAATTGAAGCGATGAAGCACCCACCTTCGAGTCCTCCATGACCATCGCCAGCAAATCCTTCTCCGAATTCCACTCCGCCATCTTCACCTGACAATCGCAAGATAACAAGCCAAAACCTCACAAAACCGAATGAGAACACAATCGAACCGACCCGCCCATCATTAGGTCGCCAAAAAAGGCCGACCGGAGCCGAACCTGAGAAGCCACCAGTTTGTCGAGCTGAAGCTGAAACGGAAGCACGCGTCGCGACGCTTCGTCGGTCTCCATGGCTGAAAAAAGCTCCGGGAGCAGCCGAAAACGCAGCCACCAGCTGCCGGGGCAAGCCGCGAGGGAGCGCACAGAAGCGGCGGCGGCGGCAAATGCGAATTGAGAGAGGGAGAGCTGGGGGAGGGTGGAGCCCGAAAAACCCTAGAAGAAAGCCTGAAGAGCGAGACGGAAGAGACGAGCGAGAGAGTAACGAAGTGCACTGGAAGCCTGAGAATTTTTGCAGAACAGGCGGGAGAGAGACGATGAGGAAGGAGGGAGGATCTGATTACGGGCCGAGCCGGGCCATAAGTCGGGCTTCAACTTCTTCTCCGGGCTCTTTCATCATAAAAAAAATAACGTATGAGATGACACAACGGGCCACTACGGGCCTTGAAAGTTGTCCGCATAGGGAGGGATCACAACAACATTTACTCGAGAAACTCGAAAGAACTCGTGTTTGAAAGACGTTGGTTGGTCGAAGGTAATGATCCGCTGTTACTCAATTCGATCGTTGCTATCCTCGCACTAGGAAAGATATTCTCCATTTGCTATCTAATAGAAATTATCGTGATTTTTTCTTAGACGAGGGCATATTTGTTACTTGTCTATGTAGGATCTTGTTATCATTGATAATGTTATTCATTTGTGGACGGAACAGCTTTATTTACTAATTTTTCATCAAACGGTGTCTCTCTACTCCAATTCTTTCAACATCTTTTTTCAAAAGGTCCTTTGATTTTTCACATATAAGGAACGCAAGGTTTATCATTCAAAGAGTGCTCAAATTCTACGCTTGTTTTGCGTCGGCATTGCAACCACGTTGATTAAGTGCTATGTATTGAGTCTTCCCTGTTTCCTGTTATTTACAGGCAATATAGCTACTTTTCGCAACGCATATGCTGTTAAATTATGATGTTAAGTTCCCTCATTATCCGCCATCCATTTAGACTATTAGTTTAATAGGGATGCTAACTTACAAGCATAGTTCGTTCTATAATTACTAAAATAGTAGCAGAAGCAAATTTTACAAGACTGCACAATGGCTGTGACAGAGGGTTCACCCAAAGGTGTTTTGTGTGACAAACACAAATTACCTTCTATTCGTTTTCTATCAAGAGTGAGGCTTCTCTCCGTATTCTAGCAATACTCGTGATCCTGGCCTTCTCTTCTTGTTTCTCGGTCCTTGAAATTTTTAATAGGGGTGTGCAACCGGTCCGGGTCAACCCGGTTCCCGGATCGGCCCACCCGGAAAACAGGGTCGGGAACCGGTTCCGGTTGAAACCGGTCCGGGAACCGGTTCCCAAATATCAGACCCTGTTTGAACCGGTCCGGGAACCGGTTCCGAGGGATTACCCACCCGGGAACCGGATCGCCCGGACCGGTTTTGGAACCGGTTGGAGAACCGGTTTGGGAACCGGTTTGAAGCCCCCAAAACACGAGCAAAAGAAAACCTAATCTGCTGTTTGTGTCTTTCTCTTCTCCTTTCCTTTATCTCTGCAGAAACGAAATCCCTAAATCGCGAAGCACCCAAGCACCGACGCCGCTCTGCCGCTCTCGTCAGTCGTCACCGCCCTCGCGCTCGCACCACCGCCGCCATTCCGCCGGTCATCTGAAGCTTTGCTGAGCCGCTGACCCCCGCCGAGCTCCACTGGTTTTGCCCGCGAAGTCGCTGAGCCCCGCCAAGCTCGCACCTGAGCAGTGACGCCGCCTCCGTTCGATCGCCTCATCCCACCTGCTGCTGTTGCCTCGCCGACGCCCTTGATCGACAAATCTCCGTTCGATCGCCCCTAGCCGCGAAGTCGCTGACCCCCGCAAATCTCGCATTCGCAAATCTCCCCTGCTGCTGATCTACCGACGCCCGAACGACGCCCCCCCTGCTCTGCTCGCTGACACCAGCTGAAGCCGCGTCCCACCGAGCCCCTTGCTGCAGTACCTATTTGTCTCTCATCTTGTCACATTTGGTCAATACAGAAGCTATATTTAGAATATCGATTTTATGGTTAACAACAGCTTGTTGTTTTAAATCAGATTTGGGAGTGCTTCTGTTCTGTTTTCTGGGATCCAAGCCATTCTGAATCTCTGATTGTGCTGTCCATCAGGTAACATTAGTCATTTTGTATTATTTTTTCACACTAGCATTATTTCTGTCCTTAAATCTGCATCCAACTGTTGCTGTCTTCCTTGATCTTGTCTGCATTCACAACACACTTTTAAGCATTTCATCAGCATCAATAGAGTTTACGGCAGGAAGAGCGTCCTGCTTATCAAGCTTCTTCATGACAGAATTGGCAGAGTTAATATCACTAGAGTTAAGCTCAGTGAAACGAGGGAGAGAAAACACTAGTGGGATTAGTTAGGGATAGGACGAGTCTCTTTGCTAATGATGGTGATGATGATGAATTTCATCTGCCGTTCGATTGAGGTAATGGACTATTGCTGCATCAACAGTTTTCTCAACCATTGCCCACCAAACTCCCAACCATTTTCGGTGAATGCACAGGATGTCCCTGACCATTACTAGCAACCTCAATCATGTAGAACTGTCGTAATCAGAGCTCCACAAGGACCCCCACTTTTATGCTCTCCTTGAGGAACACTGATGATAAATGACAGACTTGCTTTACAAACGTATCTATTCCAAGTCCCACATCATTTGAGAATCAATTCAATGGATAGGCTTCACAACACTAGCATCTTTTGCTTGTATTTCATGATCGAGATTCCCCCACGCTTGATGTTAAATTAGTTGTCGTCCATGAGTTTGAGGCATTGACCGACCTCCATGATCAGAGGCTAAAATGCAGATTTCTAATCGATGGGTGACAACTAGGCCCAAGGTCCCCTGCGATTTGTGAACTCCGCCGTGCTATTTACGTCTGGGGAGTACCGATAGTTGCAGGCACGAGGGCCTGGTTAGGTCTTGGGTACGATCCTTCTGAGGTACATTGTGAAACCCTCGACGTAGATAATTTATGTTTGGTGTGCAGATTGTAACAGTTCGAGTCCTCGAAGCGAGTTGCAGTTTTTCTAGTTGAATGATGAAAGATTGAGAAAGAAATGAAGAGAGAGGGAGGTCGCACGAATTTAAATGTAGATTAATGCTCTGCATGTAATTGATACTTCTATCTACTTTTTATTTTTCTATGCTAATACCGGTATAATCTTCTTGCTTAGTGCTTACATGTATCTTTTGATTCATATTAATGGATTGATGTTGCAATTTCATGATCGGGGCAAATCATTTTTGTCAAGTAAAGGCATTTAAATACTTTTTGACTGATTTCAGGATGCAAATTCAGAAACTTCTTATTCATTTTAAACTGCTTAAGAAGAAAATAAATTCTTAAGCGTTTTTTTCTGTTTCTTCAAAACCTCCTAACTGCTAAACCAAAGTTGCAGCGATTGCTTGATTCCTTAGCATTTGCTTGATGATTCAATTCCTTGTCAAGTGAAGTTAGTGGTCTATGTAACTTTCTGTAGTTGGTCTAGGTAACTTTTGGTACCTTTAAAAATTGCATCCAATTTCACTTGCCCAAAAAAGCAAAGAAAAAGATTGAATCCTGTTACACTGTGTTACCTGATTGGTTTGGGGAGTCTGAAACTTGAACACACTGTTCTTGACATTGATCTCCTAAAAAAGATGGGGTTGTATTGTCTTTTGCCTCTAGCTGTGGAGTTTTTTTTTAATGTGTACTGGATATATCAAAGAAGTAGCTACATTACTTATACTGTCCTCGTTGTATGAAGACATGAGAGGAGAGAAAATCTGCCAGACAATGCAAGTTTCTCCCAACTTTATGGTTTGTATATGCATATATGAAGCTATTTTTTTGTGATAATTGCTCTTTCATGCATCCCTTCAGTACAGTACTTTGTCAAATTGGTTATGAATGTTTTTTTTCAAGAGAAGTCTAAATTTTATACATGTTCCCAATGAGTTTGGTCGAAGGATGTACTTGGTTCGGCCTTTTTGTTTAAGCGGATAACTTATCTAGAATTGTTTTTCTAAGGTTAATTTTTATGCAAAACAGGGTCCAATGAAAACAGGGTCAACCCTGTTCCCGGACCGGAAAAACAGGGTGGGCCGGGAACAGGGTCCAATGAAAACAGGGTAGGGAACAGGGTCCAAAAAATGAGAACCGGTTATAACAGGGTAGGGAACAGGGTCCAGGTCTAGACCCTACCCACCCTGGACCCGCTCACCCCTAATTTTTAACACTAGTTTCTCCCAGACGAGCTTGTGTAAGACAGCTCGTGCACAGTTTAATTTAATATGCGGATTGCACTGGTAACTATTTATTGTTTTTATCATATTATTAACTTTCGTTTTCACTATTTTTGCACTTATTATGGATTGGGATGGAATACCTTGATGACGTGAAGATATGGAAAGTAATAAATAAAGCAAATCGTACAATGGATTTAACTAAAGTCGACGGGGAGTCATCATAAAAATAATTAATAGAATATCACATATGCACATGTTACATACATAAAATCATATATAAAATGCAGTTACTATCTCAGTGCAGATGATTGAACACGAAGCTATTGTGTCTATAACAGTTTCTCCTTTAGATTGGCAATAAATCCTAGTGAATAAATGATAAAATTAAACAATTTTAGAATCTTGTATGTTTATACAACATTAAGTTTACTGGCTACATGATACTCTTTGTTAAAATACGAAACATGAATCTTTGTTAAGAATACAAAACATAATCTCGTGATCTTAAACCTACCATTTATTTACAAATTTCGAATATCCGAGATTGGAAAATAGTATCCGTTCTTTAACTATACATATAGTTAGTCATATCAATTATACTAATCTAGGTGGTTGGCCCTTTCACGTGAGAGTATTTTGTACATTGGATTGGATGCATCACTCAATAGTGACACATGGAGAAGTGAGCCAATTTTAGGTGATAGATTTCAACATTCATATGCGAAGTGTATCGGTGAATTACACCATGTAAACCATCCAACCCAAAGTATAAACAATCCAAAGCAGACATTTGGTTATCTTATATATGGAAATAATAAACAGTAACGATGAAGCATAAGCTGGGCACCATCAAAGAGCTATCAAAGCTTTCAGAAATACAATGAAGACAGTTAACCCCCTAGACAGAAGCCATGGGTCAGTATATTTCAGCCTATTCCATCTAACTAAATAGATAAATAGTTAGCTTTTACTCCACATTTTCTCTTCGATGAATGCCCGCCTAGCGGAAAAGGTTCATGGTAGGCATAAATTAAAACTCTTCGAAAAGGGTGGAGCCGAAGAGCTTCAATCGGTAAGCCCCCATGCATTGCTTCTCATTCTGATGCCTCCTGCAGCTTCGAGTATTAGAGGTCCACCCACGAGCAACATGAGCATTACCACCGAAAATTCATGAACAAACGTTCATTCTGAATCAGAGATTTCATCTTCATCGTCGTCCAGTATGTAGACTAGGGCCCGCTTTCTTGCAACCAAAACACAAGCTGCACTCTACTAGCTGTTGCAAAAGAAAATCAACTTGATTTCACTCAAATGTTCCTATAATATGGCCATAACTAATGCGAAGTTTTGATACCTCTGCTGGATAAAAGTAGCAAGTACAATACTTGCATCACGCTAAAACACAAGCGGAAGCAATACTTGTGTACCTAAAGAGGCTATGGTATGCATGTGAACCATGAATACTCGGCAGTATCTTGCTCTACTAGATACCATGATAGTATCAATCATCATGAACATGTACGTAATAGTTCTTAGTCAGTAAATCATGCTGCAATGAACCCTAACATAAGAAGATAATTATTCTTGTTCTGTTTGTCTGGCCACTAATGATTTATCTTTTTCGCACTTTCACCTTCCAATTTATCTAAAATTGATAGGAAAACCTACTACTTTAGCATTTTACTTCTTCAAATGAAAAAAAAAAAAAAAATTCTTCTTTGGAGCATCAATTTGCACATTTCCAACTGTTGGAACAAGGATGAAATGGTCCATTAAGCACAACGAACCTGTGCCAGTCATATTTAAACTTAGGAGTAGCTTGTAAAAGTGGAATTCGAGTAAGGAGCACGGATAAGATTAATTCAATTCCAACATCTAGCCAATGAGATATATTTGTTAATGACAATGGCAAGTTTATCAAACAATGATACAAGAATGAAAGACTATGGGCAACAATAAGTTACCAAACATCCAAACTGCAAATGGACCTAGTAAGAAACTCAAGGAAAATAGTTTTTTGAGTATACGATTGATGGCGTGGCAATGAATTGATCCTTAGCTTGATTGTGTGGGCAATGCGAAAAATTCTAATTCTTACCACTAATTGACAAGGGTGAACTGCAGTATGGGAATGCTGCCAACTTCTCATTCTTCATCTCTAGGTGTAGAATAAAGTCCTCGGTGTGTAATTTCCCTGGGTGAGTGTTTCAAAAGTGTGAATGAGACAACCAAGCAATAGTGTTCTCACAAAATAGAAGCAAAAGTGGCGGTCATGTTTTGATCTATTTAACAAAGGGGGCATGTTCGAAAAGAGTGTTCTTAACAAGATTTGTTAAGTTTCTATGCTCAGAATGACCTATCTAGCAGTCCACTGTTAATTTGACATTGGGAGACAGGACCCATAAACACGGATTGCCATCTCTATTAGCAGCTAAATGTTTGCTGAGCAAGCTTCCATTTGCAATGCATCATGTGGCTTTTGAGCAATTCAGAATCTTTCTGAAGAGAGAGATTAGAGAAGAACACATTCTGATGTTAAGGGATTGTTGCAGGAAGATTTCTAAGTGAGAAGTAGGGAGGGTAATGTTAAAGTAATAACATAGCAAACTTACTTCAACGTGAAACTGTACCATCTTCTAGTCCCAAGGCAACAACTTTGCCATCAGGAAGCCAGCATAATGACGTTATACATTTACCTGGAGTACATTTGAATAGTTAAGATAATCCAGTATAACGACATACAATGGAATGTGAAACGTAAAGTGATTTCATAAACAACAACAACAAGGCCGATGACTCAAAGGGCACGCACACCAAGCCATCGTCGAAGAAACGAACATACTAAATAAACAAAAAAAGGAGAACTTTCTCGAGCCGAAGCAATTACCAAGGAGAGATTGTCCACAGCCTCCGCCAATTGAAAGCGATGAAGCATCACCTTCGAGTCCTCCGTGACCATCGCCAGCAAATCCTTCTCCGGATTCCACTCTGCCATCTTCACCTGCCAATCGCAAGAAATCGAGCACAAACCTCACAAAACCGAATCGGAAACAAATCGGGAAAGAAGGCCGAAACGGGAGCCGAACCTGAGAAGCTAGCGGCTTGTCGAACTGAAGCTGAAAGGGAAGCACGTGCCGCTACCCTTCGTCGGTCTCCATAGCTGAAAAGCTCCAGAAGCAGCCGAAAACGCAGCCCCACCAGCTGCTGGAGCAAGCAGCGAGGGGGTGTCCAGAGAGTTAGTGGAGCGTAGAGCTCGAAAACCCTAGAACAAAGCTTGAAGACCAAGACATTCTGCCTCAAGCCCTTCCCCACGTCCCTCGTTCGACAGCCGATTACGCCTCCACCACAAGGCCGCGCACGATCACGAGCTCCTCTGTTTCCGACCGGCTCGACGAATCGCGCTTTGAATCGGGGCCGCCTTCGACGGAGAGCACGGACCGGAGGCCGGAAACTCGGATGGGCGGGGAGCGGAGGAGCTGGAGGTCAACTTGACGGTCGTGTGGACGGCGGCCGGAGCGAGGGTCGGCGGAGACAACGAGGAAGAGAAGAGAATTTGATTACGGGCCGAGCCGGGCCAGATTGGGCCATGAGTCGGGCTTAACAAATGGCCCTTCGGGCCCGGGTTCCGGCCCGTCAGACTACTGATCATGTCAGGGCGCGGCCAATTTATGGAGTTTTTTTACGTGGAGTTTAGGAGTAAGCCACGGAACCAGTGAACTTCAGAACTATAGAGAAAGAGAGTGGGCTTCGCGAGAGAAACCGAGGGTAAAATGAAGAGCACGACTCCGTTTTTCCGCAAAAAATTAATAATTTAGAAAATATTTTCTTAAACTTAATCATCTTTATTTTTTAAAAATGAGTAGATAAAAAAGTATTTTTCATTATTAACAACAATTCGCGTCAAAATTTTTTGTTGATTGTGAAAATATTTTCTACTTTATCTTTTTCTGGGAAATGTAAATGGTCAAAATTAGGAAAAAGATCTTTTCCAATTATTGATTTTTCGAGACACGAATAAAGCCTTAGAGAATGTGTCTTTCTATGAGCTAGTTTGCTCCGAGTGTTTTGATAGTGGTGTGAGAAATTCAACTATAATAGTGAGTTGTAGTCTTGCTACTCATAATGTACACTAGTTGTGTAAAACAATCATTTTTTTTGTCTTGTTTGTACCGGTATGTGTGTGTTTCAAGTTATCTATTACAATTGTCATATTACTAGCATCTATACCCGTTAAACGGGTGGGTCGGGTCAGGTTTGGATCGGGTCATAAATGGTCCGACCCAAATCGACCCATTAACCCATTTATGACCCGTTTATTACAATGTAAAAATTTTGACCCATACCCGACCCGACCCATACCCAACCCATACCCGACCCATTTAACTAAACTTAATTTATTATAGATATATATATTTAAAAAAATGGTATTGCTAAAATAATTTTATACAACACAAATTTAATGGACAATTTTTATAATTTTTAAAATAATTATTTTTAAAGATCGAATTTTAATTATTTCTTTTTTAGAAATAAATTATTATTATTATTATTATTTTTTCAAATATAATTTTTCTTTATCCTTTTTATTTTTTCTTCTCCTTCTTCTTTGGCCGGTCACCGACCACGACGACGGCTGGTGGCCGGACCCACGGAGTGCACTGCGTTGAGGAGAAGTTACTGACCATCAAAATGAAATGGTCATCAAAATGATTTAAAATCAGGAGACCTTCCCCGGACAATAACAGAGCTTCATTTAGACATTTCTGCAAACACACGGAGTGCACTGCGTTGAGGAGAAGTTACGCCAGAACTCAGATCTAGACCTGTGACGCCGAAGAAGTCAACTCAGTTGGACATGGAACCCTCAAGAACCGGAGAAAACCAAGCCCGGCTTGTCCTTTAAACGGAACAAGGTAGAGCTGAAGGGGCTCGTGTGGGTGACCGTTCAACGAGGAAGTCCCTACCCGGCTCTGAGACGACGACTAGAGGGCGAGTTCGAGGTGAACCGTGACTCTGGCCAGCTACAAGCCAAGATCCTTGGGAAAGAGCGACTCAAACTAAACAACCAAAGAGCACTCGCGAGATGCGGGCAACGACTTAACGGAGATACGACACCCAAAACGCCAAGAGCCCCTACCGAGATAGTGACCGTGGAAATAGAAGACCAGGTTCATTCCATACACGAAAACGGGATGAACCGTGATCTCACCTCCTTCGACCCCGCCAAGCCCCGAGATCATTGGAAGACCGCACTGACGACGACGATGATGACGACGACCAGCGATTCCTTTAAAGAGCAACCGACCAACGATTCCTTCTTCTCGAGGACGACGCCCCCGTCCTCTCTGCTAGTCGCCTTCCCGACCAAAATTCTCACTTGACAATTGCTGCCGCAGCTGCTGCAACTTTGTCTCTACTGTACAAGCATCCTTCCTCGCTCGTCTCCGCGAGCGTGAAGAAAAAATGGGGAAAGAAAGAAAAGGGGTAGTCGGGCGTGGAGAATCGAGATCGCAGGAACCCATCTTCAAACTTTAATGGGTTTGTAAATGGGTCTTAAATGGGTACCCATTTAAGACCCATTTATTTTAGCTCTTTTATTTTTAAAACTCATCAGGGTGTCTTAAGAAATGAGGCCGGCCCATTAACGATCCATTTATGCTTAAATGGGTCCATAAATGAGTTGCACAACCCATTTAACACCTCTACTAGCATCTCACTCTCGCATCCATTAACTGGTACTAGAGACTTCGCTTAAGTCTTTGTCATATGCCAGGTCAAGGTGAGTGATGACATGATCAAGAAGATTTTGATGGGTGATCCTGTTCTTAAGCACTTAAATTTAATCGAGAAACTTGAAAGAGCTTGAGATCGAGCCAAAACGTCACGGAATCGAATTGGAAAACGATGGAATCGCTGCCGCCCATTAGGAGGTCCCGGACAGAACGCCCGAATGGGAGCCGAACGTGAGAAGCCAAAGCGGTTCGTCGGAACTTGAAGCTGAATCAGAAGCACGCTCCCGGTGACCCCTCCTTCACCGGTCGCAAAAATACGTCATCATCTGTCTTATGTTTATTCATTTTTTCGCATTGCTTATACTTGATATCAACGTTTGATTAATTGCTCTACAAATTATCCAGAAATAAAATCGCAAATATTCTCAGAATGAACAAATGAAAAAATAAAATAAACAAAAACTCTAGACATAACAGCACAGCAACACGAAAAAGAATATGAAAAAATGAAAGAGAAAATTTGTAAAAAGCAAAAATTCCTCGCATAGTCGCTTAATAAGCGTTTAGGCATTTCTCTTATGAAATCCTATTGCTTTTTACAATTTTTTTTTCTTTTTTTTTTGGTTGTGAACAAGAATTTTGATTATGCGGGTTCTGCTGTTGTAGACAAAAATGACACAATCTTGCACGCTAACATTCGTAATCGCTTAATTAAAAAAAGAAGAGGAAAATTTATAAGTTAAGCATTGATCAAGTAGTCTATCCATTCGTGTTATGATCTTCAGACTGCATATAGACTACGCTTGTATGTTGAGATGATATGAAATTTGTGACGGATCAAATCGTTGTGCTTTTATCTACCAGTGAGTGAGATACATTTTTATCACTCTCGATTTCTAATCAAAAAAGTAAAGCCAAGAATCATTTTGAAATAGTATCCATATTGAATTGCCAGCCGCAATCCTTCGTGGAAAGAACAGGATTTGAAAAAATACTTTTCAAAAATTAATCACTTAAACAGTTACAAAAATGCATTAATGCGAAAAATTCACGTTGTGCAAGAAAATATTTGGATAAGTAAGACATATTTCATGGATCGATTATTTCTAACAATACAAATGATAATTTTTAAGAAAGTATTTTCTAAATTATTCATTTTTTCGCAAAACAAAAAATACCTTAATTTACATCATTTTACAAATAGCGTCATATATGGCATGGTGCTCAGGATTGTCTTAGAAACGATATCATTTAATTTGGGTCCATACATTCAATGGTAATCTTGTTGCACACCCCCCAATAGAACGAAGTGGCTTCACTCTGTTTCAACAGAGCTGGTACAGAAGCGTCTGAGGGATCATGGGACATCACATAGATGCCAATGTACTTTGTCTAAAAGGAATGTGATAATCCGTCCTCATTTACTTTTGAATTAAAAAAAAAAAACATATGCTGATGAATTCAAATCAACATCTCACAAGAGTGAACATTCACGCTTGCTTGAATGTCGAGACAACTGGCCATGCTTGAACTCGACCAAGCCATTTGCCGTCACCACCCAAGCTCCAAACATTCGGCCGGACAGAAATACTCTAACCACGTCATTTGCCATCATCGCCCAAAACCAAATCCCTTCCTGCGCACCATTTTTCATTTATTTTCCAATCTGTGATGATTGGGTATCGAATTCGAACATACGCAATCATTCTCTAGCTGAGCGGCGAACATCATTCGCGTTATGCTTAATCCTCATCACCACTTTGGATGGATCACTAAGTCTAGTTACCAATATATGTGCAGGCCATGTCTGATCCAGCCATCCTCATGCCCGCGATGCAGAGGAATTTTGCCCTCTGCAGAACTCCTGCACTTGGAAGAAGTAGAAGGTGACGGATGTAAGCTCGCCTTGCCAATGTTGCTTTTACCAAGGGATGCACTCCTGCCGGAGAAGGTCATAAACGTCAAGAGCAGTGGAAGACACCAATTGAAATCTCTCGAGTCCTTGCCACGATTGGTTCTACCCTAGATGCAATCTTTCTGGTAAAGTCTCACCACAAGTTGCTCAATAGGGAGACTGTTGGTGGTAGAACGGATTTTCCATGAGAAGCCATCTGGAAAGTGAAAGTTATGATTAGAGTTTCTCTTTTAGATTGGGAAGCAACTTGGGAACGAATCCTTGCTTCAGATAACCTAAAACGAAGAGGCCAAAACACTGGTTAGCAAGTGTTTCTTCCGGAAGGAAGCAGAATCCCCGTGGCATCTCCTCCTTCACCGTTCATGGACATTGCATGTTTTTATTGAGCGCAAAAACACTCCATCAACTCACAGTTGTATGACCCAAAAGCAAAAAAGAACTCACAGTTGCAGTTCCTTTTATGAGTAAGTTTATAGTGACAAAAGGTTGCCTCTACAGCCTAAAGTCAAGATCTAAAAAGTTGAAAAGAAACTTTGGATCCAAAGGGATACCAACACATTCCCAAAACAGAACAATACTATGGATACGAAGATTAGCATACAAAACCAGTTCTTGGTAAAATCCAAGTATTTAGGCAAGTAGATCACCGACACCTGATACAGATCTATATTGCATGTGACTTAGTAAACCATTTTCATTTACTAGGACTGAACATCTTTAACATTACTCTGCCAAAAAAAAAATGGTCATTAGCTTAAAAAGATGGCGCTCTAATTGGAAAAATAGTTGGTAAAAAAAATATAAATTAACAAATTCCCACATCTAAGTATGTTAACAAATTGCTGCGAACGGAAGCTCTCATAACCAAGGTCAAGCATCACAGATGAGATCAATGTTTGCTCAATTCACTATCTGAGCACCCACCAGTTATTTTATCTATTTAACATCAGGATGCTTTGAAAGATACAGCATGTCTCAAGATGTGCAAAGCATAACTTACTATAACTGTTCTGTGTGATACTTAAACTCAATAACTTATCAGGGAGAAAGGCCAAATGCAAAGGTAATAACATGCACCTGTAGATGATTGAGGACAACCAGCTGAAGTTCTTTTCCAGCACCACAACCAACTATTGATACACACTTCATACCCTATCATTGAACAAACCAGCTGACTAAGATTATAAAACCAACAAAAAGAACCAAAGTCCAAAAGCGACACTGGAGCTTCAAAAACCAGTTGTACCACTTCACCCAGAGAATTAACAAGAAACTGATGGACTGCAGGACTGGTCCTAGCACCACCTAGAAGACTCAAAAATTCCTCCTGAGGAGAAGAGTCAAGACCTAGATAAGCAAACAGAAATAGTCAAATGAAGTAACAACGGAAAGCCATCTACTGCTCTGTATTAACAGGACCACTAACCATGGTCCTTAATAAATCTTCATAATAAATCAAACTTCTCATGAAATATGTCCATGGCATCAGCCGACTGCTTGTGCATGACCAATGATGATGTCCAGATGACATGAAGTAAATCTTCGATGTCGGAAGCTTGTTGAGCAACTTGATGATGTTCATTTTTACTGCAGACAGGAAGAGATTGAGAATCTAAGGAGGCATTCGACTGATAAAGGTTCTCAGAAATCTGTTCTCATTTTATTTGAGAATGTAAACGGTCCAGAAAATGTGTTTGGTAACTCCAAGTTACCATTTTTACAACAGGGGTTCAACCTACCAACTCCAAGTGGGCATCAAGCATTTCTACATCTGACATAACTAGTCTTTCTAGCATAAACGACATCCCCTCCGATTTGAGATCTTTATCTTTGTGAACACTTTGGTTGGTGTACCAAAAAGGGCAACATGATAGCAATACAGGAGTAGGCTACCCTTCCAGTTGATCTAGATGATTGTCATTTATGTTATGGAAATCTCCAAAGGCACCAATCTTGTCTAGAAGTTGATCAGTATCTATCACGCTTGTAAATAAAAATCCCTACGTATCAGCTTGGGATTCTTTACTTGCAACTATGTCATATCCAAAATTTCACTCTCATTACCATCATTCACTCTTCATTTTTTTGTAAAACACCAACTCATTAGTTTGATGTCATGTTCTCATTTAGAATTTCAAGCACTTCACCTCTATATTCACCAACTCTCCATCGAACGCAATTTGAACTCGATTGGCAATTGAAGCAGCTTATTTAGGGAAAAGCATCGAAGCACATTTAAGGAAAAACAAAGGAGGAATAAGGCCAATGACACAAAGGGCGCACACCAAGCCATCGTTGAAGAAACGAACACACTGAATAACAAAAAAGGAGAAATTTCTTGACCCGCAGCAATTACCAGGAGAGATTGTCCACAACCTCTGCCAATTGAAGCGATGAAGCACCACCTTCGAGTCCTCCGTGACCACCGCTAGCAAATCCTTCTCCGGATTCCACTTCGCCATCTTCACCTTCCAATCGGAAGAAACCGAGCAAAATCCTCACAAAACCGAATGGGAAAACAATCGAATCGACCCGCCCATTATCAGGTCGCGAAAGAAGGCGGACCGGAGCCGAACCTAAGAAGCCAGAGGTTTGTCGAACTGTAGCTAAAAGGGAAGCACGTGCCGCGACCCTTCGTCAGTCTCCATAGCTGAAAAAGCTCCGGGAGCAGCCGAAAACACAGCCACCAGCTGCTAGGGCAAGCCGCGAGGGAGCGTACGGAAGTGGCGATGGTGGCAAATGCGAACAAAAATGGAGAGCTGGTGGTGGAGGGTGGAGCTCGAAACCCCTAGAAGAAAGCTTGAAGAGGGAGAGAGTAACGAAGTGCAGCGGAAGCCTGAGAATTTTGCAGAGAAAGATGGCGGAAGAGGAAGAAACAGGCGGGAGAGAGGCAATGAGGAAGAGAGAGAGGACTTGATTACGGGCCGAGCAGGGTAGGATTGGGCCATAAGTCGGGCTTAACAAGTGGCCCTTCGGGCTCGGGTCTTGGCCTGCCAGACTACTGTTTATGTCAAGGCACGGCCCATTCATAGGGTTTTAGATGGAGTTTAGTAGTAAGCTACGGAACTAGTGAGCTTGGTAACGAGAGAGAGAGAGAGAGTCTGGCACCATTTCTTTCGCAAAAAATTAATAATTTAGAGAATATTTTCCTAAAATTAATCATTATTATCTCTTAAAGATGAGTGCTTCGTTTTTTTGTATGAATCTATAGGATGCCTATGAATTGGCTTCATCTAATGGAATCATGAAATTGGATTTACAGATTATTCCTCCTTCCAAATAGTCTTTTTTAGATGTTACAAACGGTATAGCAGTGGTGAGGTGATTTGTGAATGATTCAAGCAATGTGAAGCAAAGAAGGCCTTTGGAAGCGATCTTGTTGTGCATCCCTCCTAATTACTATTGTGTGGATTTGGCTCTTTATAAGGTAAGATCCTGGCATATCATATTTTAAAGCCCTTCTTTGCAGATGTGGCTAATATATTTTGTTAGAAACAAGAACATCAAATTGTTATGCTGCTAAATAAGATGAATGTGCTCGTGAAAACTTGGGAGATGCCTGGATGATGATCTTGCAGACTAATGACCTTCCATTTGTGCACCCACCTGTGCAATAAACTGGGAATTGTACCAACTGAAGGTAACTTGTGCATCCAAAGCTTGCATATTGATTCCTTACTTGTGATAAGTATGGGATGCTCCTGAGTTCTATGTGTTCCAATACATGTCAATTCACTATTTAAGACATTAGTGGCAAAATGAAAAGAAAAAATGAGGATATTGTGCTTTTCGTTCGAGTCTGGTTTCACAGTAGAAACAGTAGCGGTCAAGAACTGGTGTTATTGACCCTGTTGAACAAGTGACCAGGTGTATTGTCAATTGGTAACCTAGTGAATTTGTCAACTAGTCTAGACCTGTTCTAGGCTTTCCAAAATCTTAGAGGAAGAGCGTTCAACCTCTTGTATAGACGTTTGTTCTTTTGTTCTTCCTATTTGTTAGTATTTGCTCTCCTCATCAGCATGAGGAGTAGTAGCTCAGTTTTTCCTCCTATGCGCATTTACATGCCATTTCATGCTGCAATTTTATAGGATGTTTTACTTTATGACTTACCATAACTTCAAAAGTTCCTACTTATCTTGATAGTTAGGAGCCTTGTACTTTTATGTATGTTAAGAAATGTGCATTTGATGACCCTAATGGGTTAGTAGTGCCACTTTTGCTTCTATTTTGTGAGAACACTTTTGCTCAGTTGTCTCATTCTCCCTCCTAAAACACTAACCTAGTGAAATTACACATCTAGCACTCTATCTTACACTGAAGGGGAAGATTTGTAGCATTCCCCATACTGCAGTTCCCCCTTGTTAAGAATTTTTCACACCGACATACAATCGAGTTAAGGATCAATTCATTGCCATGCCATAAATTGTATACTCTGAAAACTAATTTCTTGGAGTTTCTTATCATGTCCATTTGCAATTTGGATGTTTGGAAACTTATTGTTGCCCATAGTCTTTCCTTTCTGTATCATTGTTTGATAAACCTGCTAGTGTCAGTAACAAATTTATCCCATGGACTAGGTGGTGGAACTGAATTAATCCCGTTGATGCTCCTTACTAAATTTCCACTTTTACAACCTACTCTTAAGTTCAAATATGACTGGTGTTGGTACATTGCGGTCGTGCCTCTCTAATGGACCGTTTCATGTTTGTTTTGATGGTTGAAAACGTGCAAATTTATGCTTCAAAGAAGGGTTTTTTTTAATGGAAAAAGAAAAATACTATGGTATTAGGTTTTCCTATTAATTTAGATCAATTGGGAGGTCAAAGTGTGAAAAAGATGAATCTTAGTGGCCAGACAAATACAAAAGAATAATTATCTTCTTATGGTGGTCAGAGTTACTGAGTGAGAACTAGTATGTACATGTTCATGATGATAGATGCTATCATGGTATTTAGTATATCAAGATATTGTAGAGCATTCATGGTTCTCATGCATACCATAGCCTCTTGAGGTACACAAGTATTGCTTCGGCCTGTGTTTTAGCGTTATGCAAGTATTGTACTTATTACTTTTACCCTACAGAGCTATCAAAACATCACTTTAGTTATGGCCATATTATAGGAACATCACATTAGTTATGGGCTGTTAGAATTCGAGTCGGCGGAAGACGACTTATCTGATTCCGATGCACAAACAGCAAATAGCCCCAAAACGAACGTTGAATTGTCGATGATAGGCGAACAACACTTCCTCACGTTAGTCTGGATGCAATCACAAGGAAAAACACCCGATTTTCACAGCGTAAATGCCGATTGTTCTTGCAAAAGTGAAAATGGAATGCCTTCTTCTTCTTTGGAAAAGGAGAGAAAATTTTGGTGCGAATAATCTGCCAACCATTCCAACGGTTGTGTTCGGGAGCCTTTTATACATCTCCATTCGTACGTCTCCATTAGTGTCTTTCCATCGTAACGCATCAAGACGAAACGGTGCGTTCCAATCGCACCCCATCATGGATGTACCAGCTAAAGTACTACATCTCCCACTCGGACATGATGGGTTTGATAGCGTTCTATCAAGAATATAAGGCGTTTAACATTCATCAATTTTACAAAATAATTCATACTGGCAAATAAGCCGTGCGACCAGTGAGTACACCTGCACTTAGGAGCTCAAATTATGCACCTGTTAGGGATGACATAATGGCTACAACCCCGAAAAGATATAAACAATCGATGTCTCACAGTGCCCCAGACATATTTTGTTACATTAGTCCAAGTATACCTATCCCTTAAAGGCTATACTTGACTATTCTCAAAACACCATGTATTTACAATTACATCCGCAACCACATAGGGCGATATAATTGGTCGACCAATAAATACATGTGATAGATGTAAAACAACAATAGTCTTCCTTCGCATTCATATCTCTCTCAAATTCAGAACAACAGCTTTCCTAGACACGTCCCATAGGCCATATCCATTCATGACCGCCCGTAACATGCTAAAGTAGCAACATTGATCTTTCACTTCAAGAACATAGTCAGAAATAACATAGGGCATATAATGAGGTAAATTATAAATTACCTCAAAGGCTCACACGATGAGTAAATAGGGATTATTTTACTCACCTTTCCTTATCGGTTGAACAATGCACATGTAGTATGAATTACATGTTATAGTGGATTTCTCTTTGTATAAGAGCGTATGTCATTTATCAAATATATCCACCATACAAATTTTAGCCTAAACATAGTCACGTGCTTCTCACGTACTCATGTTTAGCCCGAGTGCTATATTAGCTCGCTTTCTATAGCGCCCAATTAAGTACTCGCATCCGGCATCTTTCAGGCATACATGATTGTGGGAATATCATGTTCGGTCTTGTTATAAACCAATCACAGACCTCATCTTGATTCCAATCAAGGCGACATATTTTATGTACCAAACTTGCTCTTCAGCATTTATTTGTACATAACATCTCATCTCAACGTGCTAACTACAGTACTTGAGGCGATTGCTCGTGTAAGTGAGCCAATCATTGCCTGCTAACATACTTTTCAATAATATATGTGTGTTTGTGCTAGTCTCATAGTGGGTTTGTACTTATTGATAAAACATCAAATCACTAATAAACAAACAAGCACAATATATCTGTCCACAAATACATAAACTAATGATCCTCTACAATAACATATATCACATTCTACGCAATCCTAGTGACATCCTATGGATCAAGAATATGTCTCTAGGAATAGCTTTCGTAAATGGATCAGCAACCATTCTATTGGCTGCTTGACTATTGCAATAAATTGTCACCGGTCTTGGAACTTCAGTGACAGTGGCTAAATTTTCCAAGAAACGTTTTAGCCATACTGCTTCTTGCACTACGGCAGAACATGCAATAAATTCTGCCTTCATCGTAGACAAGGCCGTGCATGTCTGTTTCTTGTTATTCCAAGAAATCGCACCTCCATTGAGCAAGAACGATTATCTAGAAGTCGATTTACACTCATCCAGGTCTCCACCCCAATCGGCATCTGAATAACCCAATAGGCGTAAATCATTCTCTTGGTAACAAAGTCGATAGTCCATGGTGCCCTTCAAGTATCTTAGAATCCTCTTCACTGCTTTTCAGTGTGCTTGACCGGGATTTGATTGATATCGGCTCACCAATCCCATAGCATAGCATATGTCGGGTCGAGTACACATCATAGCATACATTAAACTTCCGATCGCACTAGCATAAGGAACGGTTTTCATCACATTGATTTCTTCTGGAGTCTTGGGACACATCTCAGTACTTAGGCCTTCACCTTGCATGACAGGGGTATCAATGGGATTATAATGCTGCATATTGAAACGCTCAAGAATCTTCATGATATAAGACTCTTGTGATAAAGTAAGGAGTTTCCTTGATCGATCTCTTTCGATCTTAACTCCTAATATATAAGCAGCTTCTCCCATGTCCTTCATCTTAAAATTGGAGGACAACCATTTTTTTTTATGGTGATAACCAAAACCTTATCATTTCTAGCCAACAGAATATCGTCCACATAAAGTGATAAAATCACAAATTTATCTTTAGACCGCTTGACATATACACAGTGATCTTCTTCAATCATCGTGAAACCAAAAGTTATTATTGCTTGATGAAAACGAAGATACCACTGTCTAGATGATTGCTTAAGACCATATATTGAGCGATGAAGCTTGCAAACTTTATGCTCTTGACCTTTAGCTATGAAACCTATTGGTTGTTTCATATAGATTTCCTCATCTAATTCTCCATTGAGAAATGCCGTCTTTACATCCATTTGATGTAATTCAAGGTCCAAATGTGCAACGATGGCTAGAATAAGGCGTATTGAGGCAAACCTTACAACTGGTGAAAAAGTTTCCTCATAGTCTATACCCTCTTGTTGAGTATAACCTTTTGCCACGAGGTAAGCCTTATACTTTTCAATGGATCCATTCGCCCTTCACTTAATCTTGAAGACCCATTTGTTTCCAATGGCCTTATGATTGGGTGGTAGATCAACCAAATCCCAGACATGGTTTGCCCTCATTGACTCCATCTCATCTTCCAGAGGATGAGAGAGCCTCTTGAACAGTCTTAGGCTTGGCATCGTCATTTTGAGCAATCATAAATGCTTCCCCTTCAATCTCAAAACAACGACAGGGAATACTTTTACAATTACTTTTACGCAATTGAATTTCTCTTGAATTCAATTCATCATGCGATGCAACACTCCCACTAGGTCTTGTGTGTTGAGATAAATCTTTATTTCCCTCTATAACATCAGTGGGTATGTTATCAGGATCTTCCATCTCATATAATTGGAAGTCCTTATCAATCTCACCTCTATTAGGAAAATCGTTCTCCAAGAACGTGACATCTTGTGACTCCATTTCGGTCACACTTCCATCAGCTTGTTCATCTATGAACACGTATCCTTTAGAGTGTTCTGAATATCTTATAAAGATACATTTCTTCCCTCTAGGACCTAATTTTCCATGTTTATGGGAAGAATCATGAACATAAGCTACACATCCCCATGGACGTAGACTACTCAAGTCTGGTTTCTTACCAGTCCATAATTCATAAGGGGTGGAAGTGACCGATTTTTAGGGCACTCGGTTAAGTATAAAGGCAACAGTCAATAACGCATCTCCTCAATAGGAGATAGGTAAATTTGCATGCGCCATCATAGACCTAACCATTTCCAATAGGGTTCTATTCCTTCTCTCAGCTATCCCATTTTGTTGTGGAGTACCAGGAATAGTCAATTGTCGTACAATTCCATTTTTCATCACAAAGAGCCTTGAATTGCTCCGATAGATACTTACGTCTACGATCAGTTCTCAATGCCTTTATTGTTTTGTTCAACTGATTCTCTACCATCGCTATATATCGTCTAAAGCAGTCTAATGCTTCTGACTTATGAGAGATCAAAAAGACATAACCGAAACGTGTGAAGTCATCTATGAAAGTGATGAAATATGAGGCTCCATGCCTCGCCCTCACATTCAAAGGACCACAAATGTCAGAATGTATGAGATGCAATGGAAATTCAGCTCTAGTCCCTTTACCGAATGGTTTCCTAGTTGTTTTTCCCGCCAAACAATGTTCACATACGAATAGACTAACATTAGTGAGTGACCCTAAAAGGTCTTCTCTAGCTAATCTTTGCATTCTGTGCAACCCAATGTGACCTAATCTAGCATGCCAAGTACTTGCGTCAATCTTAACGTTATTAGAAGACGCAATTAAAGAAAAACAACCATCAACATTAACATTGTACTGATCATAGTCAATGTCTAACACCATAAAACCATTCGATACATGAACTGAACCATAATAAACTGTTCCATACAAAATGTTAAGACAATCACCATGGAAATTCAATACATAACCTAAGCTAAGAAGAACAACTACAGAGACCAAGTTTTGTCGAATATCTGGAGTATAAAGGACATCATGCAGGAATAGGTTTCGACCACCACGTAAGATTAATTTACATGTGCCGATTCCCTTCACTTCAACTCTTGAGTTATTCCCAACATATATCCATCTTCTTCCAAGCGGTATCCGACGATACTCCACAAATGCTTCTCGGTCTCTAGCTACATGGTCTGTTGCTCCTGAGTCTACAGTCCACATTGGATGAGATTCAGCAAGCATTACAATACTAAAAACAAAAGCATTACTTAAAGTAATGGAGTAATATGGTATCTTTTTCGGCTCAGTGCATTCACGAGCAAAGTGACCCATCTTGTCATAATTGTGGCATTCCATCTTGGCCTTGTCCTTCTTCCCACCACACTTCTTGCGTCAGAAGGTCTTAGCCCTTTTGGGTCCCTGATCAGTCATATTCCCTTTGTTATTGAACTGAAGATTCCTCTTGCGCTTGAAGCCCGAAGCTTTGCGCGAACTCGATTTAGCAACATAAGCATGGGTAGAGGATCTTGCAGCTTCTAGGCGCTCATCCTCTAATTCCAAATGATGCGCAATATCATCAAAAGTGACGATGTTCTCATTATGCGTCATATTGATCTTCATATGTTCCCAATTATCAGGAAGAGACCTTATAACAGCCTGAACTTACTGTTCATCAGTAAGGGAGTGACTTGCCGACTTCAGCTCACGGATCATGTTTGACATCTCCTGAAGATGCTGCCTCATCGTTACATTTGGGCGCTTTCGGAATGTGTCAAACTTGATTCTGAGTCTCCTTAACTTAGTGGCAGATGTTCCCCCAAACTTATCTTTCAAGGCAACCCACATAGCTTGAGCTTTGTCATAACTCTCAAACTCAGACATGAGATCATCTTGCATATAGCTCAGCAATGTGATGCAAGCAATGCTATTTTTTTTTCCAAGCTTGATAAGCTTCCAGATCTCTCATGTGTTGAGCTGAAGTTCCATGCTCAGGTTCATCCATGGTACAGTTGAGGGTTTCCAAAACCTCTTGCTCCTCAAGGATGTACTGAACCTTTCGATGCCAAATATCATAATTGTCACCGTTCAGCTTCTCACCCTTATTGAGGTCAGCCACAATGGTCTTGGATGCCGAAGCCATAATCAATTATTATAACACATTGACATAATAAACGCAGAATCAATACTAGCACACTATACAGAGTAACACACATATTTAATTTGCAGCAAAGACAAACTAAATTAATGATAATTCAACAAAAGACACAAAAGCAAAAGTTCACAATGCTCCCAATCAACTTCTATCTACAATTGTTCTATTATTATTAGTTAGTTTAATTTGCGCAAATTTTAAGTTCTAGGTGAGAACTCCTTTCAATTCTACCAACCTACGAACTCCCACTAGGAAAAATAATTATATGACCTTATGTAATTTCTACATTTTTCCTTAACACAAAAACATAGCATGATAATAACCAACGTATAAACAATAATCATGCTTCAACTATAATCAAAATTGCAATTCAACATATAATGGATTTCCTACCATTATTCTAATTTTCTAGCAACTAGAAAATTGCAAGTATATTAAAATATATACATCATATCATTGAACCAAGCTCTACACAGCATATATAACATCATTTGCACACAAGCTGGCTACTGTATTTCCTAAATCACAAGAAAATACAAGCTACAAATGAATAAACTGCATTAAGCCCCAAAAAATACGCGTACATAGGGTTTCCTATGCATTTTCATACATTTATAAAATTCAAAAGTATAAAATAATTATACCACTGTGTAGAGGACACTCATACAAACCAAACACGACCGACCACGCTCCAATCGGAGCTCACACGCACCCCCATGCGCCGCCTGAGTGCGTGGCGCGTGTGCCGCACATGCCAGTGAGCCAAATGGCTCCTGGCCGGTCCGATCGGTCCGATCGGTCTGACCGGTTTGACCGCCGGACCGGTTGATTGGTTCGACTGTTGACCGGTCAACGGTCGGGTCGGGTCCGGTCAACAGGTCGGATCTCGGGTTGGGTCGAGTTGTCGGCCGGTGATCGGCCGACCAACTGTCGCCGGCAATGATGTCATCGATGACGTCATCCCAGCGGTTACCGACCGTTGGGTGACGTCATCACGTGCCAGTTCACCGACCGGCGCGTGTGGTGCACGTGTTGGCTTTGCCAGCGCTTCAGGCGTGTGGCGCCCACGCGCAGCGGCTTCTAACCGCATGTGTGGGCGCGTCCGACGTCTCCTGGCGGCGCTCGACCTATCGTCGGACTCGTCTCGACAAGCTCTTTCACCCTGTATATTCAAAAATTAATTTTGACCAAAAAATTATTTCGAAAAATGGCCAAAACCTCACAGATGCATGTGACCCCGAACCCGTTCTTTGCTCTGGTTCAATTTTGAGTTTTTCATATGGCAATTCCGACTATTAGAGATCCAAACAGTGTAGAATACAAACTCTTGATCTCAATATCAAATGGTAAATGAGAAAAATCGATGAAAAATAAGGCAGAAATCATGACCGGGCTCTGATACCAATGTTAGAATTTGAGTCAGTGGAAGACGACTTACCTGATTCCGATGCGCAAACAGCAAATAACCCCGGAACGAATGTTGAATTGCCGATGATAGGCGAACAACACTTCCTCACGTTAGTCTGGATGCAATCACAAGGAAAAACACCCGATTTCCATGGTGTAAATGCCGATTGTTCTTACAAAAGTGAAAATGGAAGGCCTTCTTCTTCTTTGGAAAAGGAGAGAAAATTTTGGTGCGAATAATCTGCCAACCATTCCAATGGTTGTGTTCGGGAGCCTTTTATATGTCTCCATTCGTACCCCTCCATTAGTGTCTTTTCATCGTAACGCATCAAGACGAAACGGTGCGTTCCAATCGCACCCCATCATGGACATACCGGCTAAAGTACTACATGGGCATTCATCGAAGAGAAAAAGCGGAGTGAAAGTTGGCTCTTCATCTATTGAGTTAGATAGAATCAACTGACCCATGGCTTCTATCTGGTTGGATAACTGTCTTCATTTAAATAATTTTAAATGCATTTTCCTATCTTCAACAAGTAATTTCTATCGCATTCACTTGCATATATTGAAGCAATGTTCTTATTTTGGGTAAAAATTATTCTTCTACCTCCCTATAAAATCAATATTAGATAAATTAAAATCATAGAATATAGACACTCAAAAGGAAAATAAAGTACAACCTGTTGTCATCCCTAGAGACACATAATAAAAATAATCCTTTTTCTCCTTTTTTACATTTACCGTCATCATATGTAACCAATGGAACATTTCTTTTTTAAAAATAATTTTAATAGTGGCTAATCAACGACATTAATTATTTTATTATAAGTAACTTGGGAATATAAATAATTATGGCTTTGACGATCACCATGCACGGTATATGATGTTATGAGCTCTGAATAAAAATCACCAATAAGTTGTACTCTTAATCTCAAATAAATAAGAAAATAGAAAAAAAAATACGAAGATTAATGTAGTGCACACTATAAACAAGATATAAAAATGGCACAATGTTACATAATCTTTGGATACAAGAGTAAATTTTCATTCGTAAAATCTTATTATTCAGGCAAATAGGATCATAACAATAAAATCTATAATTAGATTGGTATCAGTAAAGCAAAAAACTTTTAAAAAAAAATAACTTATAGAACTCATGCATTGCGGGATTTTACTGTCAACAAGATCTTATTGTATTTCACTGGCAGTGAGAATAAGAACTAGTAAAACCCACATATTAAGAGGAAGTAGGGAATGTTTTGGTGAAAAATTTTACCCATTGGCTTCGTATCCTTTCAAGGTGCTGACTTCATCGAGTGCTTTTTTCCATTTCTCCAAAATCATTGGGTAAAAAAACCTCTCTTGCAAACGCCTCTCATGCTTATGAAATGCGTCTCCAAAACTCCCGATTTGATGTCTCACGTCAGCTAGCTTCACTTTGTAGAATATAGGCAACACAATCTGCTCGTTGTTATTCTTGCGCTCCATTATTTGAAACAGTTCATCTAGGCACCAACTGCTTGTCCCATAAGTCACGGAGAGAATGGGGATCAGGAGATGATTGTTCATGATGGCTGCCATAAGCTTTGGTCTAATGTTCTCGCCTTGGCAGTGTCACGCCCCAATCCACGGAGACGCGCCCATCCTTCTTTCTCGATCGATTTTAAAGTGCGATATCCTAGGACTAAGTATCGCCGACCCTTTCTGTTATTTTACACATGCGGAAGTAGTTATAAATCCCCAGACAATAAAACAATGGGATAGAAAAGTTGGCCATATTTTTCATATCGAAATTCACAACCACACTTTTATTAACATCACAACTCATAGTATATTTACAATACTATTTACAACAAACAAGTCCCACACCTATCTACACTAAGATAGGGTTCACAAAAGGGATGGGACTTCAATCCACATCCGAGTCGTACTCAAGATCTTTCTTTGGATCATCTTCTACTTCAAAATACTTTCTCCCCTTCAGGTTCTTCCTCCTCAGCTTTTCCTTAGGGTCCTGAAATGGTTATTCAATAACCAATGAGACCACGTCTCAGCGAGTCCTACCCTCTAAGACCCGATTAGTAAACTAATACGCCATACGGTTGCCTAAGCATAACACGAGTTAGAGGACTTACCTTTGCCTTGGTTCCAACTTGCAATTCAAGGTTAAACGCAGATATTCAAACAATTCACGACATCCGATCAAGCACTGGCCAATCGACTAAGTTGATTACATGTCAATTAGACCCTCTCTAGGTCATTCCCACTCATACCACGCTTTCCCAGTGGTGTACTCATTCACCAAATCACATGTGTTTTTCGGGCGTCGTTTTCGCCAATGACATACCGATCACCGACACCGTGCGTTCTTTAAGGCGCCGTTTTCACCAGTGATATCCTTGATCACCGAACCACGTGTCCTTTCTAGGGCGCCATTTTCGCCAAGGTGACATCGGCTATAGACAACATCGTGAGTTCTTTAAGGCGTCGTTTTCACTAGTAATATTTCCATAATCACCGAACCACGTTTGTGTATAAGTCATTTACGTGCGTTCTTTAAGGCGCCGTTTTCGCCAGTGATACTCCCAATCACCGAACCACGTATGTCTAATAATATCGTACCTGATTGGTCTCAACCAATAATGTTCTCAGTTAGCTCTCACCATTCTCCCTACTATATAGCCCATCAACATACTGGTGCTATATACCCATGCTTGGCCATTACCAATCAAATATTCAATAACAAACAATTAAGGACAATTCCTTAAATTTCACAATTTAAATCAATTCCATAAAAATTGAAGCTCAATTAAATAAACGGACTGCACCACGACAATCGGCACGAAATTCCGGTCACCGGCCATCCCGATTGAATTTTCGGAAAAATAAATAAATAATTAATTAATTTCGAAAAATAAATAAATAAATACTAAAAATCCAATTTAGGCCCGTATTGCCTGATTGGAGCCCGAAACGGGTCGGGAAAAATCCCGAGATACATTCAATAAATAGCCAAACCTTTCTACTTGCTAATAACTAGGTCTAACCACCTAACATGCATCATTAAGTCACTAAATTAATTGTTCTAACCTAATCTAACCACCTAATTGCACTTAATAAAATCTAACCAACCCTTAGGAATAATTAGCAAACTAAGAAAGCATTAGTGAGTAAAAGTCACTTGATTAAAAACGGGGACCGAATCACCGCAACGGCGACGCGACGGCGGCCGAAATCGGACTTTCGACAACACCGACGGACTTGGACCGGGCCTCGACCTTGGCTCAACAAATCTCAGCCCAAATGAGATTTGTTCTTGCGCTAGACTGGACTTCCTTTAGACTGGGCTGAACTTGGCTTCAAGATATGGACTGGGCTTCAATTGCTTTGCTGGAAGATTGGGCCTTAAACTTTCAGTTGATGGGCTGCTGGAGATTTGGGCCAAGCAAGTTACAAAATGGAAGCTGGGCTGATCAGTGGACTGTACCAAAAGGCCCGAATTGCTGTTGAAGATGGGCCCTACCGAACTGGGCCTGTCTTCGCTGGGTTGCACTCTGCAAACTGGAGCTGAATCAAAGGAGCTGGCGTCGACGAAGGCTTGCTGGGATCTTCGACAGTTGACCTGGGGAAGCAGAATCGCGGACAGCTGGCCGCGGATGGAGAGAAGATGGCGCTCGGTGGCTTCGTTGGCAGTTAGAGTCCCGGTGGTGCTGCTCGGTGAAAACACGAGATGGCGGAGATGAATTTGCTGGCTTAGTTACCGACCGTGGGGGACGCTTGGCAGAAGACACGGAGGGAGGAGCAGCTTCGGTCTTCGTGGCAACTCCGTGGGGGAAAAGAAACGCTGGCAGAGACGTGCGGACGATGGAGCAACTTCGTGGACGTTTGGCGATCAACAACCGAGAGGATGGAGCTGCTTCGTTGACCCGTGAAGTGAGCTAGCGTTGGGCTTCGTGGGCATGTGTTGGACGAGGCAACGGCGTGGCACGTGAAGCTGCTGGAGATGATGCAGCGATCAACAAACCGACTGGTTTGACTGGGGAACAAAAGATGGTGGAGGCGTGCTGGTAGAAACCGGGAGAGATCTTCGGACGTGGCAGCTGCAGTTCTGGTGGCCACGAGCTGGAGAAGACCACACGGATGCTTACTCGAGTCTTCAGCGGTGAGGAGTTTGACCGAGAGAGGGCAGCAAAGGAGAACTCCGTGGATGTTGAGCTAAAATCGTGAGGATTGGGAGGTCAAAAGAAATGGCTTCTTGTGTTGATGAAGTCGACCGAACAGCTTGTTGGCGTGAGAGTTCGAGGGGATGAAGGGAAAGAAATCGAGAGAGAGATGGAGTTGCAGAGGGGGAGTCGGCAAGTGTTGAAGAAGACCGAGGATGGAGCTCACGAAAATGGAGAAGTTTTGGACGGCAGCTTAGTGAGAGGGAAGAGAGAGATGGATAGAGATGAGGTTGAGGAGCCCACAAGCCTTTATTTTCCACATGATTATCCCTTTGAACCCTTCCTAGCCAAGTCTTCTTCCTTGGCTCACCTTAGGCCAACAATACACTCCCCATAACATCTCAATTGGTCCAAAAAAAATGCTAGGGGAAGGGGGCTACGAATTTTTAAATCATGGCTTCAAATTGGACACTCATCCCATCTCAATTTCATCTCAAATGGCCTCCATAAAATCAATTAACCTCTCAAGGCTTCAATCTCATCCTCTATGTCTCCCTCATCATTTTCAAGCATAAATTCCACCATTAAACCAATTTAAGGTCCAAAATAATGCCGTCCTCCCTTAGTTCCGAATTTCACATTTTGAGCTTCCGATTTCTTCGACGAATTCCCAAATTGAGATCCAATCTCGATGAAGAAAAATCCCGAACAATTTTCTATAAATCCCCGACACTCATTGGCTTGGCTTGAAAGTCCAAACTCCCTTAAATTCGGTCCATATGAATTTCTGTTAATTTTCCGCGACGTCCAACTGATTTTCCGTAAAAATCTCTGAATCTCTGAAAAACCTTTTGAGACTGAGTTGACGTTCCTAGAATTGATCGTCACACCAAAGAACTTTCCATTTCTGAAATCGGACTCGAATTCACGGTTAATTTTCATTCGACGCGTTTTTAGCGTGACCTAAACTATCGGGTAACTTTCAGAAATTTTTAGTGCAAATGATCCGTTGTCGATTTTCTTCTAGCCACAATGAACCCACTCGACTCATTGACGACTCTTGATTGTCGTGAAAATCTCGAGGATTCAAATACGGACACAGGGTACCAAAACAATAAGAAATCGGTCTAGTGCCGGTCAACGAGAATATTCTAATTTAGTGGTGTCACCCACGATTAGCCACACATCTCAGTCGAACCGACCTATCTCTGATCTCTAATCAATTTTATACTGCGCCGCAATGACCTCTAAAGATAGACACGGTCAAGAAGCCGATCTCTAGTCGAATTCTCAAGTCTATTTGCCTTAAAATCCTTATTGGTTTCCCCAAATAGTCTAGTTATCTCTAGAATGATCAGTTCTGAGAATAGCCCTAAAGACGCGTCACTGAAATGCCCAATTTATTCGATTGAAAACATGACTGAAAATCTGGGATGTCACAGGCAGAGCTCGTCATCATCTCTGAAAGCATCAATTCCGACATTGAGGAGCCAATTGTAGAGGTGATCGGTGAAGCCATGTCGAGTATCTGGGCCTTTGAAACTCAAAAACACCTCATAATAGTTTCCAGTCGACACCGTCAAAGAACTAGATGCATTGTTGTCAGTTTCTTTCGTTGATGATAAAAAATAACATCAAATTGCTATATGCATTTATTTTGTACCCAAGCATAATGAGAAGAATGTCTTTTTGGCTCTTGTTTTACCTTAATTTTCCTTTCTTCTTTTTTTTGTCGAACCTCAATTTCTTATTCAAATCTCATAAATAAATGTAAATGCCTTTTTGCTTTTGCTTTTCTTTATCAATCATTTATTTCTTTACTGGTTTGATTAAATCCAACCAGTTGCAATGCACCAATAATTCAACGTTGCCTTCATGCGGTGGAAGTCTCAATGCGCAGGAGAATCCAAGGCAATCCTACCTAGGAAGAAGACACCATGTGAACAAGTTTGGATGCACAGCGATGAGAAAAAAATAAAACCAAAAATAAAAGAGAATTATGATATTGCAAATTAGGAGTGAACAACTTCGTCCAGTCCACCCAAAATTTGAGAATCAGATCAAAAAGACCAGTTCCTGATTTTTGGAACTGGAACAAAGCCGGTCTAATCCAACAAAATGCATCACCAAAAACGAAGCCTCACACCTAGCCCTAGATCTAGGAAGAAGAGAAAATAGATGGGGCCTCCTACATAAATCTTATTTCTTTTTGTGAAAAATAATACTTCTGGCGCAATTGCAAGCCTCACAATCAGAACCTATTTCCCTTCGTCCTAGAGCATTAACTAACTAGGAAAGATGCATGTAGCTATTTTTATCGCATTGGATAACAATTTTAAATCATCTCATTCATTGACATCATTATATTAGTAAGGGCATAGTGAATTTTTTGAGAGAGCACTAAAAAATTCTCTAGTTTTCAGTTTTCAGTTTTGTATTTGTATAAATAGATAATGTTTAGAACTCAAATAAAGCTTTTTCAACCATAGAAACTTAAATAATTATAATTACACAAAGTTTATAGAGCTATTTCCTTACCTACATAATAGCAATAATAGTCTCATCTTTGGGATTACTATTATTTTTAGAATGAACTACTTAATTTCAAATACATGGAGATTATATATATTTCGAAATCAATAAATTTGAATTTACTTTTTTTAATATTATGAAATCGTCATGCCCTTGCATGTTATAAGATGATTTTATTAATGTGTTTGTACAAAATGATAATCTAGAAGGGTACAAGTGCCTGTGTACACGCTAATATGGTGATTACATGCACAAATGTTCTAAGAAAGTAAACTTTTGATCATCATATTCTTGTGAATTAGATTTTAATTCTGATAAATTATTTCTGTGACAAAACTAGTCAAAAACATATTCATTAGATTGATTAAATTCTTTTGACCCTTTAACAAATTAAATTCATCTCCTTGGATAATCCAAATCAATCACATATTTGCATGCCCTTTCTTGCTAGTGAATTGGATTAGTGAATTAATCTAAGTGGATTGATTCCTACTTTTCTTGTATGATTTTCCACGTCACTTTGCTATTATGGATTTTTTTTACTGACACAAAATTGTCACATCTAATAACTAATAATTTTTTCGAACATAGAGTTAACGAGAAAAATTTGAGATCAGTTTGTGATTTTTTAGACAAAAAAATGTTGGGGCATATTTTGTATTGGACGTAAAGTTTTGAATTTTTTTAGGCAAAAAAATTGGGGGTAGATTTAGGATTGAATCCAAAGTTGAGGATTTTTTTTTAGATAAAGAATTTTGGGGTAGAATTAAAATTGGATTTAATTTGAGAGTTTTTACGACAATAGGTCTATATAAAAAGGAAAGAGAAAATTGAGGAGTTTCACCTGTTGTAATCATCCAGGGGCATATTTTTGATTAGATAGCATTTAATTTTCTTTCCGTCCCCCTCGTTGGGTGGCTGGGTCCCACCAGTCCTTGCTTAACTTAAGACTACCCTCATCTTTACCAAGTTTTTTTTTTGTCCATTTCTTATTTTAAATGAGTGGCTGAGTCTATCACTCTTTTCTCTATTTAATTATCAAAATAACAATTAATTTTTTTAGATATCAACTTATTATTTTCATTTAGTCAAATTTATTAATTTCACAATTTCTTAATTAATCCAAAGCCAAATTAATAAATCAATATTTACAATTTTTATGGGCAAATATTTTTTGTTTTTTGGTTTGGTTCAGCGATTGTTTTAATATTTTACCCTTCTTCTTGACTTTGTCAAAAAGTGGGCTTTGAGAAAAAGGGAAAAGGAGAGATATAAAAAGGAAAAGAGGGAGCACGCACCAACGACAGAAATGAAAAGAAAAGGAAAAGACAGAGAGAGAGAGAAAGAGAGAATTGTTTGGGCATGCGTGAGGCCTTTTCATTCTTTTCATTTCACATCCTAGACGAGAACCTGCCTCCTCTGTCCTCCATTTTCTTTCTTTACTTTTGCCGACTACTTCCCAGTTTGTCTTTATTGAAGTTCTCTCTTCTGCGGGCCATAACCAGCTGTCTGTATCTTTTTTTTTTTTTTTTTACACTTTTGGTAAAATTATTTCTCTTTCTTGGCCGTGAAGAAAAATTCCCATCCCACTTATCCATAGGGTGATCGGTTCCCGGTTCGGTCTGGTTCCATGATGGAACCGGGAATCGGACTGGGAGAGCCGGTTCCTAATTTTGGAAACTGTAGACTGGACCGTTTGGTCTCAAGATTGGGAACCGGATCGGATCATCGGTTCTGGTCCGATCCAACAAAATTGGCACATGTTTTCACATGCAAAATATTCAAACTCACTTGTGTGAATATTAATCACACGAAGTGTGATTGATTTTATGCTTATTCTTAAGGTTAAAAGTGATAAACAAAGGTTGTGCTTACCACCCACTTGGGTGGCGCTGCTGGCGGCGAGCTTCTCCCTTTAACGCAAGGAAATCAGTAGCGAGCTTCTCCCCCTAACGCAAGGGGAGGAGTTCGATTCACGCAAGGGGAGGAGTTCGATTCCCGGGCGTCGCAAGGGTGACTTACCTGAAGCACGAGGGGTGGTGGTGACTCATGTGCCTCCCCAGGGTTTACTCCGCGGCGTTGTCGGTGTACAGGGCTTCCCTGGGTCACAAAAAATAAAAAATAAAAAATAAAAGTTGTGCTTGGCTTAGGTTGTTTTTTTTTTTTTTTGGTAGAATGCTTGGCTTCAGTTTTATAGATAATCTCTCTTCTATGCTTTGAATGTTTAGTCGATGTGAGACTCTTGCCTTGTGCCACATCAAGTAGGAGATGAAACTAACAAGTAAGTTTTCTCTATAAATAAATAATAATAAGAAGAGTTTTGATGGTCTCTTGGTCACACAAGAGGTTGTTACCTCAATTACAATTTCGATTGCAATAAGTTTTATATATAATAGTCATATATTATATATAATATTTATTATATGTGTATAAAAATATTGGTCCAGTCCGGTCGGTCCGGTTCTCTCCTTTGAACTGGGAATCGGACCGACTGGCCACCGGTTCTAAGATTAGGAACCGGGAACCGGACCGCTAATTGTGGGAACTGCCCAAAACCGGCCGGTCCGGTCCGGTTCGACTGGTTCCCGGTTCAGGCGGTTTCCCTTGCACACCCTTACTTGCCCGAGCATCCGCTGCTATTTTTTTCTTTTTTTTTATGCCCATATTTTCTCCTCTTCTTTGCCCGTAAATTCCGGTCTTGACTGTCGAGATTGCTCCCACCCGTGCAAGGCGTTGGCTAAGATAAAGATGATCCTGACTCCAACACCGGATTTTCCTTCTCTCTTACGTTGTAGCAGAAACTTTAGGGTCTGTAAGAGGGCGTGTGTTTCCGCTTGCTGCACGGAATGAAGAGGAGAATCCATCAACAAGCCTTCTTCCTCGGTGATCTCGGCACACGCAGGCTACTGCTCTTTCTCCTCTTCCCGCTGTGTAAGTTCCATCTGTATATATTTTTAGATAACTGAGAGTCCGTGGACACCATATCTGGGAAGAGTCGGTCGGGCTTAGATGGGTTGATGCGTTGTGCAGGGCCCGAGTGCTAGTGATCCTCGAACTTGCGAGAGGGTGTCCACAGTAAATGCCGGATCTAGGCGCTGATTTCTGAATACGAATTGGTTCCGCGCCTTCCAAATCTGCCAAGGACCGAGGCTATGACTTCTGGATCAGGTGAGTTATCCCGGTTTGCTGTCCGATCTGCTGACCAAGCTTCGATTCTAGACTGTGGGTGTGACCAAGCTCTGTTTGTACATGGGCATAACAGGAAAAGCCGTTCGGTTGTCTCTGAGGCTTCTGCATTGCACGGTGCACAGAATGGATCGGGTACAATTTTCCTTAGATACAGATTTTCCTTCGTGGGTAAACCATTTTGGCTTAGGGACCACATAAAATTTCTGATTTTAGGAGCAGTTTTCAAATTCGAAATCCTTCTCCATAGGCTGTAGGGTGCTTGATAGGAAGATGATGCTAAGTCCTCGCTTTTGCTGTGTTGGGCTGCTCTTATGCTGTTGAATCCATTCTTTCTTGAATACTGTTGACACCTAAAATTTTGGTTAGTTAGGCTTTAATTTCTTTTAATCTTTGTTTTTCCTTTTTCGGATAATAAACAAAATAAATAACAAAAACAAAAACAAAAAAAAAAATAAAGCAAGAAAAGCAGTCAGCCTCCTTTTCTTTCTTTTTTCCTTTCGCACGACTTGGCCCCACCCCTCTTTTCCCCTTCTTCTTCTTTCTTCTTCTTCCTTCTTCTTCTTCCTCGTTCCTTCTTTCTCTGCCTCTGTAGTTCACGCGCAAAAGATGATGACGCGCGCAAAGGACAGCCTACGGCCGAGGGGAGTAGGCCGACGTCGGCCGAAGAGGATAAGATCTCGGGCGCCATCAATGCCGAGCACGCTTCGCTGGATAAGCTCGGATGGGATGCCGGTCCAGCCAAGGAGAACCGCTCGGCGCGCGAAGGGGACCGCCGGTCGAAGCTTCGTCGACCGGACCTCCTCGCCTATAAATAGAGGAGCACCTCCGTCGACGAAGGAGGACAACGAGCTTCGAGATCTTCCCACTGAGAGACTTCGGGGGAGGAATCGAGGAGCGAGCAAGAGAGGAGGCAGGTCGTGAGCTTAAACAACCTCCCACCGTGAGACATCGGGGAGGCCGTCGGTGAGTGAACCTGCAGAGAGAGAGGCGGATCGAGTCGCAGCCTTGGACACCCCACTGAGAGACTTCAGGGGGGTTCGAAGACTCGTGGCCGCGGATCCAAGCTTCGCCGGAGGAGGAAGTAGGGGGGAGAGGAGGAAGCACGAGCGGCGAGGTGAGCCGATGACGGCCCAGATCTGGGATTCGCCGTCGCCGGCGCAGCCGCGTCTCCGCCACCGCTCTGACGTCGTTGCAGTAGCGGATTCGCCAAGGTTGCACCAGATTTGGAAATTGCAGGGACGCCGTCGCCAATGCGCCGCCCACACCTGCAGCCCTTTGACAGCCACCACCATTCGGACACCATCGCCACGAACAAGTAGTGCTACCGCCACCGCCGCCGTTGCCGTCACCATAGTTTCCCCCCTCCGCAGTCCAACCCTCGTCACTATTGTCGTTGTCGCCGCCGTCGTCGCCGTTGCTGCCGCCGTCGCTGTCGCCGTCGTCCCCGCTATTGTGCCTCGGCGCTGCGATTCGGGAACCCTAGGGTTCCCGATTTTCTGGGTCGCGACCCTAGGTTGTCGGGTCGGACCCGGATCGAGAACCGGGTAGGGATTCCGCAAATTGCGGCCGCGGCGGAAGACTGGGTCGCGATTCGGGTCGGATCCGGGTAGGGTTTCGCCGGGGGAGCGGGTCGTGGACTCGGGTCGTCGGGCCGGGCCGGGCGTCCCCAAATGCCCGGCCACGGCGACGTTCTAACAAAATAAAAAAATAAAATAAAAAAGATGAAAAATCTGAGTCGGGCCTGCGTTCGCGTTTGGGTCGCCGACCCGGGTCGGACCCAACCCGCGGATCCGACCCGGGTCGGTTTTATTTTATTATTTTAATATAAAATAATAAATATTTTATTAAAAAAATCAAAAAGTGTTTTTTTCAAAAAAATATTTAAAAAATTTTTTAATTTCCAGAAAATCGAAAAATATTAAAAATTGTTGAAAAATGTTTTATTTTCTAAAAAAATCGAGAAAAATAAAAAAAATTATTTTCCAAAAATATTAAAAAATATTTTATTTTTCGAAAAACTAAAAATATCAAAAATATTTCATATTTTCCAAAAAATGCCAAAAATCGAAAAAAAAAGCCAAAAAGACTTGTATTTTTCCAAAAAATACCAAAAAACCCCAAAAAATCCCTTTTGTGTCCAAAAGATTAGAAAATGACTCAAAAAATGTTTTTCCTCCCCAAAATGCATGGAAAATCTCGCAAACATCCAAAAAGCCTTAGGGTTTAAACAAGATTAGGTACCGAAAGGGCATTAGTGATTAACTAGTGTAATCAAGTCCCCGATCCTAATTTCTCTGGTTACGCAAGAGCGAGTATTTCTCCCGATACTTAGCTTGGGTTTCTAATCGACCCACTCCAAATCAATTAGTGGCGACTCCATTTTAAAAATTGATTTATAGGTTAAAAACTCAAACTATTAAAGTCGTGAGTTGGTGGACTTGGGAGAGTCCTGGCTTAACTAATTTCAGCCGAGCCATTAGCCTCCTTAGGCGCTCGTACCCGATTGCGGGCGCCGAATAAAAAAAAGGTCGCGACAGCTTGGCGACTCCGCTGGGGACTGTGAGGACTTAGGCCATTTTATCTTAGTTTAAATGCCTTGCTGACTTGGGTTTTTTCCTTTTGTGCAGGGTAATAGCTTAAAGTTTTTTCATTCTGTCAAAATAAAATGTTTTGTGATTATAAACTGCTGTGCATGCTTTACTGTTTTAAACACTACACATGGCACACACAACCCGGCCGCCGGACTTGGGCTGCCATAGGATTTCTAGGATGGTGTTAAGAAAGATACGACCTGAAACGCGAGACTGCGATGTAGAGGTTGCCTTTCTTTTCCCCGAATTTCTTAGCCGAGGTTAGGAGGGTATGCTGCTAACTCGAGACTACGACGGGCGGATATCCTTTTAATCTCACAAATCCTTCTCAGTTAGAAATTGAGCCGCACGTCCCATGCGCATGTCTTTGTGCTTGCCATTTTTCTTTAAAAGCAAAGTGATTTCTTTACTGTTACTTAGTCTTTTTATTTGGCCCATGGCAATTTAGGATAAGCTTTTCAAGTCCCAGTTTATATGCGATGGGGAAAGACGATATCCAGTTCATTCCTACTCCCAAGGCGGAGCTCTTCAGATGGTGGGGTCAGTTAGATCAGTTTGCCCAAGAGCGTGTGAAGGCCAAAGTCGGTCATCTCCTATCGTTGATTCAAATCACTGTTCACCCTGAAGTCATACAAGCCATGGCACATTTCTGGTGCCCGAAGACGGTTACTTTTATATTCGGTAGGTTTGAGCTAACCCCAACCCTAGAAGAATACAACATCATCACTGGAATGCCTCTTGAGAAAAAGCTCATCAAACCATCGACAGGTGCCCTCCCGTGGAGCGGGTTGGCGCGACTTTTAGGAACTGAAATCCACGTCATGAGGCAAATTCTTGAAAACAACCATAATACCTGCCCATTGGAATTTATGAATGCATGTTTCCAAAATCAGCCTATGACCCAGAAAAGTGAGATTTTCCTCCTAGCCTTTTTCGGGCTCATCATCTTCCCCCATCAAAGAAATGCCATAACTCCCAAGATGGCATGGATAGTTGATCAAATCTTAAGAGGGGGGAATTATGTCAACATGATTTTAACTGAAATATTCTTGTCCTTTAATCGTTTTAAAGAAAACTCGGAGAAAATCATGCGAGCCTCTCCTAAAATTTTACAAGTCTGGTTATTTTCTCACCTAAGCGAATTTCGAGACTTCATGCGACCGTCTGAAACAAATGCTTTCGAAAATCCATTACAAAAATTTATGGTTCTAGGACCATACATTCCTAATCAAAGCTGTTTAAATTGGGTAAACTTCCTAAGAGACCCAGCTCCTGAGGCATTCCAATGGTGTGCTGGTTGGTTTCATGAAAAGAGAGCTCGCTTTGCTTTCATACACACCCGCCCAATTCCATTGCTCGGCCTCACCGGCGCCATTCCCTATTACCCGTATCGAGTAACACGACAATATGGAGCCCTTCAGAAGATCCCACCGCCTTTCAAGAGGATGATCCCTCCAGTTCTTTTCAACACAAGCCGTGACTACGCAATCGAAATTTCTATTGCTGAGGAAACCTGGGACAAGTGCCATTGCAAAAGGATCGTGGTACCTGAAGGGCTTGAGGGAGAAGAAAAAGCCCACCACGCCTCCATGTCCTACATCCACAACCATCGCATCCCGAAAAGATGGAAGCCATTAGTCCCTCACTCAATCAGCGAGAGTAGCCAACACGAGCAAACAGAGCTCATGGAGAGGGATTTGGGAATGGACTGGATGCACACCTTAGAGCCAATTCAAGAAAGCAGGCGTTCTTGCAAGAACAAGGCTCCCCGTCGCATATAAATTGGCAATCATGTGCCCCTTAGTGTAAATAGTGTGAAAGTTATGTCCCAATGTTTAGGGACTCTTGATTAATATCTAGTATTTCATCCTGTCTTTTCAATTTCAAGTTCTAGATGTTAGGAGTTGGCAGTCTATAAATCCTCTTTTGATAAATAAAAAAACAGTTAGACCATTGCCATGGGTCAATCTTTGTTTACTTTCGTGCTCATTCATTGTTTTTGCAACGAACAGGTAACTATGAATCGCCGGCCACCAACAGCTCGCGACTGGCCTCATGCATTAGGGCCCGATCAGAATGATGTACAAAATCGCCTTATTAACATTGAAGACGGCGTAGGACAGATGTCCATTGTCCTTCAACAACTCTCGAGACAAATGAAATCCACTCAAGCTGAACCCAACTCTGTAGTTGCCGTCATGACACCCGCAAATTTGCCAGAAAATAGCCAGTACCATAGACACTTTGAAAAGATCATGAAAAAGTTAAGCCAGTTGCAGGAGCATAATCCCATGGACCTGTCTAATTACGCCGGCATCGAGATCCCTGAAAAACTCAAAGCACCTGAATGCGAAAGGTATGCTGATACCTTCCGCCTAGAGACCTACTTGCAGGCCTACTTGGTCCGAAGGATGATTCAATCATACCAATCGAGCTTGATTGTCCCTGCCTTGCGATGGTACATTATCAGGAAGATTAGCCCCCTCAAAACCTGGAGGGAACTAATTCATGTTTTTCACCAAGAGTATAATCTTGACATCACCCTATGCTACGAAGAGCCGATGATCACGGAGCACGAGGAACCGTTAGTCGCTGAGATAGGAGAAGAGCATGTCAATGAAGCCTTGCATGATAAATGGGCAGCTGAACAACACCCTGTTACTGGAAAATTTCTCACTAGGAAAGGCAAGGAGCCTTTGTACGAGATCAAAGACACAGAGCCTGTTCAAGACCGGGGCACGACTGGACAACTCCCCAAGCTTACTCCAAGAGCTAGGGTCCAAAGAATACCAACCCCTATTAACCTGGAAAGTGAATCAAACAGTGAAACTGTAATGCCTCTCACTTCCCTTGACAGAATCAAGCTGGCAAAACGAAGGGCCTTACTCAAAAGGTTTGGACCAGAAGCCAAGAAAAGAAAGCCTAAGCAGATAAGTGCAGCATCTGCCGACGAGCCACTGCACCAAAGCTTCGAACATTCCCAAGAATACAGCTTTGAAGGCTACCATCTCCTAGAAGACAACCCTGAAGACTTCCCGGCTCCATAATACAATCCCAAGGACTTCCAGCGTTATTTCGACAATGAAACTGACGATTCATCGTATAACTGTTTCCTACTCTCATCCGGGGATGAAGGCCCGTCAGAAGAAGAAGCATACGTCTTTATCCGTTACGATCCTAACAAAGTACTAAGCTCGTCCTCTAACCATGAGGATAGCTTCAATACTTTATCCTCGTTCGAAAATTTTGACCCAGAAGAAAGCAATGGGATAATCTTGGTAGAATCCAACTCCCCTGAAACAAAAAAATTCACCACTACAACGGATATGCAGTGGGAAAACGAGTGGCCTAACCAAGATACATCAAGCCCGTCTTGCGCTCATAGGATTATGACCCCTGGAGAGATGTGGATACCTAATCTCCGCAAGTATAATGGCACGACTTGCCCCGTGCCCCACTTGCAGTACTTCCATGCTGAAATGAGTCGGTATTATGGCTCGATGTCATTCACAACTTAGGCCTTCCAAGAGAGTCTTATGGGATCTGCATTACAATGGTTCATCACAGCAGATATATACCTCACGAGAGATTGGAATGAGCTGTCTTCTGCATTCCTGCTTCAGTATCAAAGCTAGATTGGAATTGAAGTGCCTTGTCAGAACTTGGTTCACTTCAAAAGAAGACCAATGGAGGATTTCCGAGCATATGCAAGGAGGTGGGAGGCTTTTATGATGCAAACTTACCCTCAGCTGGCCGAAGAAGAGATGATAAAGCTATTCATACGGGCTTTACCTCGCAAGCATCGTTGTTGGTTGTATGGGTTGCATTTCCATAGCTTCAATGAAGTGGTCCTCTCATGTGAATACTTCGAGTCTACTGGAGGCGAGGAACTCAAAGGCGCTTGATTTCAGAACTAACACTATCAAAGCACTCCTTTACACAGGAGTTTTCATGGGTTTTACTTGTTTTTATAATTTCATGTTTCTTATCTTATCCTGTGTGCTACGGTTGTATTTTCCATTCCAAGTACTCTATTGTACAGTTATAATATTTTGTTTTAAGAGCATGAGGCGGTACTTCAAACCAGCCCGGTGATGCTATCCAACCATAAAAAAATATATCATCCAAGGAGAATACTGAGGGCTGGGCTTCCTCATGCTTTTTCTCCCCCAAAGACGTATTTTGAAAATAAAAAATATTTCATCACCCCAAAGTTTTTGTTAAAACAAGATGATAAATTTAATCATGTTTGTCTTTTTGACTCACTCACTTCATGTCTCAGAAGATCATTCCCGTCCCTTTTGACTTAGTGCGACAGGGGGCATTTGAAGCAAGCACATTATGTGAACTCACCGAATTCAATGACACCCTCCCAAGAAAGTAGGGGCAAACAGAAAGGATCATCACGTTTCAAAATGGTAAGTCCTATTCCCTGAACATAATGTCGAAAATGACATCCTCTCTCTTCCATCTACAGGAAAGAAGGATGGGATGTAATAGGCACAGGCATATTATCAAACTTGAAGCATGCATAGCATGATAGCTCAAGGCAGGATGTCCCAAGTTCATTGATAGGACTTCCAGCTTCAACAAGCCAAGAAGCACAAAGAAGGATTTGCTTCTCTTTCTTTAAAGTGATTACTGTCAACAGGGAGAAAATCTAGACAGTCAAAGCGATCTATAGCCCCACACCTTGGACAATGATGTTGGAATCTAGAAACTTCACTCCAGACACATATTCTTCCAAGAAATAATTGCCATCAGAGAATTGGAGGTTTTGATTGTCCATCTCAGATTCTATAGAAGCTTGAGGTACAAGACTTTTGCCTAATGATGCTATAGTTAAAGACAGAAGGAGAAATTCCACAGAAGAAAGGCTTTGAAGATGAATCAACGACCAGCAATCATGCATACATGGTCACAAGTGAGGAAGGCCAATCGAAAGAAATGTCAAACTATGCCAAGACGAAAAGGCTGTCATCGACATTCAAACATCATCAGGAGTCAGCAAATACAAACTTTGGGGAAGAGTAATTTGGTATCGTTTCCAATACTCCCCCCTCTTTGAATTCACTTTTGACATATTTCCCCTATTGGCAGGAATCACCAGGATTCAAGAGCCAAATTTGATGGTTAGGCAAAACAATATTGGCCAAGCTAGTACATGGAAATGACCCACATCAAATTCACCTGGCTTCGTGTAAAAAGACATGTCATCCAGGAGCCAATTCAGAGAATAATTGACCTAATGAAGCAAGGGACATAGGACTTCGTGTCCCCCTCTCACTTTAGGTTCACCTAATCATCTACAAACCAGTGAAGGGTAAAGTTGTATCGCTTCCAGTTATTCGACTCTTGAAAGAGTTCATGACTAACACATTCCCTCTTGTTTGTTGCAGGATCACTTGACTGTCAAAAGCAAGGATAACGAATCAATGAGAAGCATGTCTTGTTTGTTGTAGGATTAACTGACTGTCAAAAACAAAGATAACAAACTCTCCCAAGCAAAATGGTGTCTCAAGTATCGCCAAAGCAAATGACGGAGATCCTTCAGGCCTCAACTCACATTTGATTTCGGCCAGACTAATTGATCTACTTGTACATCTTCTCTTCTGCAAGGGCAAAAGCAGAAAGGCCCGTCAAATCCATGAGCAGATCCCCAACCCTGGCTGATCCTTCTTATGTCATGTCCCTACTTAATAGGGACAACCATCGACGTCCATTTGCGAATAACCCTTTTGATGTTCAAAATTTAACATATTTGGAAACACCATTATGTTAACTCCTAAAGCTGTCAACAAGGTCTTTTCGAGTCAAAACCATTCACTTGTTTTGAAGAGTTCAAGCTCCATCATATTCAAAATGTTGCATGTCATTTCCAGATGAATTCCGCATGATGATTTTGTCTGTCTAAGTCACTGATTCCACTGAGGATTATCAGAATAGACAGTTAAATGAAGAAGACAAGATTGATTGAGCATGCTGGAGGAGGCGCGTCAGAATGATGAAAGGCAAGCCATATCCTACACACAGTCCCCCATCTATACACTTGTGAGATGAGTGCAGAAGATTCCATGACTGCAGGGTAAAGAGTTCTCTCGCAAATGGTACGATAACCAAAATAGTGAGAGGCATTTCATTGCTCACCCCTTTGAGCTCCTTACACTGGTGAAGCTTCTCTCATATCCTCGTCAAGAACCACCCCACACTGGGGCAGATCAGAGGCAAAGCAGCATCACAAGGTGAGAAGAGAGATATAAATTTTCTTGCTTGCACTTGCATCAATCTTTGGGTGTCTTTATTGCATATGAACGCTCACATTAATTTAAGTGCCCTAGAGTCATGAAGAGCAATTCTTTCTTTACGCACTTGTATCTATTGTACAACTCAATTGAGTCTGTAAATTCACCCTCACATGAAGGCAAAGCAGAAGCTACTGCCGTTTGAGTAGCATAATCAAAAGCACCGACAAAAGATGAAGACTCAACAGTCTAACAAAGGCGTTTGCTTGAACTTGTCAAGATCAACTCTCAAGCAACAAGAATGAAAAATAGGGGCATGAAAAAGCAGTGTACCTGGTAAAAGCAAGGTCAATGCCCATAAATGAAGAACTGGAATAAAAATAGGGGCATGAAAAAGTAGTGTGCCTGGTAAAAGCAAGGCCAATACCCCCAGTAAAAAATGCAGTCAAGAAAATGTTGCTGTTGTGGTCCATAGAACCTCCATTTGACAGTGAGAAGAAAGACTGGTGACAAATCCCAAGGCAATCACCAGCTCTACCTTTTTACACATGAATCAAGCCTACGTTGCGTCCCATTGTAAAAGTCTCTTCAGACTAGGGCACTTCAATTAACGTAGGATTTCATATGTCTATAAGCATCGCTCGAAGAAGTATGAGCAAGACTATTCTATCTCTTTTCGCAGGACTCTTGACTTGCAAACCCGGAGATGATCGTGCGGCACTTCGTTCATGAGCCTTGACCTCGACGGTCCCATTCGATGAGCCGTTGACCAAGTCTTCATCACAATTTCAACAAAGACCTCTCACATTGGTAAAGTCGTACCGTTTGCGAAAATACTCAGACCCCTGCTGACATGATGACAGTGAGATAGTGTGGTCCTTATGAATCCTGCATCAATGGTCAGGATAGCCTTTTCCATGAGAGTGAGCGGAAAGTCCTTTCAGACTGAAAGTCCTTTCAGACTGAAAGTCCCTCATCTGGCATGCTTAAGACATCTACATTCTAAATGAAGGTTGTCTTTCAAAATCTTCACCAGTGGAAATCAAAAGATGCAGAACTGACAAAATTATCATGAACTCATGAATTTACAGCATATACAATCATGTGTGCATATTGTGCAAATAGCAGACATACTCTTAGAAATCAGAGATATTGCTAGGTAAGCATATCTCTATCCCCATTTGTCTTAAGGTACCTATCACTGTCCAGGTACTCTCCCCTTGACACTCGACCTATTCGAATTGTCTCTTGAGTTTCGATGCTTGCAACTGTCTTAGCATCCCATTGTCTCTGAGTACCGGCCACCGTCTGGATACTCCTTTTTCCTGACACTCGACCTATTTGAGTTGTCCTCAGAGTATTGATACTTGTGACAGACCAAGTATCCCTTTATCGTTGAATGCCTACTGCTGTCTAGGTATCCCTATTGTCTTTGAGTACCAGCCACCGTTCGGATACTCCTCTTTCTTGACACTCGACCTGTTCGAGTTGTCCTCAGAGCATTGATACTTGTGACTGACCAAGTATCTCTTGGAATACCTACTGCTGTCTAGGTATCCCCATATCGTTAAGTACCCACCGTTGTCCAGGTACTTCCTTTTTATGACACCCAGCTAGCCCAAGTTGTCCCCAAATAATAGCAGCTATTCAAGCATTCCACTGCTTTGTGTGCCTGCGCCTACCCAAGTATGCTTTCTTACACTTAGACCAACTGAGTGGTCCTAGGTTGTATCATTGAATACTTGTGTTCATACAAGTATCCCAGTACTGTGTACACCTGTGGCTATCCAAGTGTTCTAGCCCTTTTGAGTGCCTGCGGCCATCCAGGTAAGCCTCGTGCTACATTCAAGTTTATGTTACCAGGAGGTGAGAGACCTTCACAAATATCCAAGGTACGCCCTCGATATTCCCAATTACCAGGAGGTGAGAGACCTTCACGAATATCCAAAGTACGCCCTCGATATTCCCCATTACCAGGAGGTGAGAGACCTTCATGAATATGCGAGGCACGTCCTCAATATCCCCAATTACCAGGAGGTGAGAGACCTTCACGAATATCTCAGGTACGCCCTCGATATTCCCCTTTACCAGGAGGTGAGAAATCTTCATGAATATGCGGGGCATGTCCTCGATATTCCCATTACCAGGAGGTGAGAGACCTTCACGAATATCCCAGGTACGTCCTCGATATTTCCCTTTACCAGGAGGTGAGAGACCTTCACGAATATGCGAGACCCATCCTCGATATTCCCCTTTAGCAGGAGGTGAGAGACCTTCATGAATATGTGAGGCACGTCCTCAATATTTTCAATTACCAGGAGGTGAGAGACGTTCACGAATATCCCAGGTACGTCCTCGATATTCCCTTTTACCAAGAGGTGAGAGACCTTCATGAATATGCGAGGCACGTCCTCAATATTCCCATTTACCAGGAGGTGAGAGACCTTCACGAATATCCCAGGTACGTCCTTGATATTCCCCTTTACCAGAAGGTGAGAGACCTTCATGAATATGCGAGGCACGTCCTCAATATTCTCAATTACCAGGAGGTGAGAGACCTTCACGTATATGCAAGACCCATCCTCGATATTTCCACACGAATATCTCAGGTATGCCTTGATTCTTCCTTCAGAGTTTATACCTGTGATCGTCCAGGTACCCCTTCGATACTTGTGATCATCCAAGTATCCCCAAATAGTTTATACCTGTGATCGTCCAGGTAACCCTTCGATACTTGTGATCATCCAGGTATCCCCAAGAGTTTGTACCTGTGATCGTCTAGGTACCCCTTCGATACTTGTGATCATCCAGGTATCCCCAAATAGTTTGTACTTGTGATTGTCCAGGTACCCCTTCGATACTTGTGATCATCCAGGTATCCCCAAGAGTTTGTACCTGTGATCGTCCAGGTACCCCTTCGATACTTGTGATCATCCAGGTATCCCCAAATAGTTTGTACCTGTGATTGTCCAGGTACCCCTTCGACACTTGTGATCATCCAGGTATCCCCAAAGAGTTTGTACCTGTGATCGTCCAGGTACCCCTTCGATACTTGTGATCATCCAGGTATCCCCAAATAGTTTGTACCAGTGATCGTCCAAGTACCCCTTCGATGCTTGTGATCATCCAGATATCTCCAAAGATTTTGTACCTGTGATCGTCCAGGTACCCCTTCGATACTTGCAAACGTCCAGGTATCCTCCAAGAGTTCGCACTTGTGATCATCCAAGTACCCGTCCATTGCCTATGATCAACCAAATACCCATTTTGACGCCTACAAAGGCCCAAATATCCTTCATGTTAGTACTTGTGAATATCCGGGTACTCTTTGATATGCTTGTGAATGTCCAGGTATCCAACAAAACAGATGCCCTGAGAAAGGTCGGCGCATCCTCCCGAGAAAGGTCGGGTTCCAACTGGTGTCTTCGACGGAAGTCAGACGCCCCACAAATCGATGCCCTAAGAAAGGTCGGTACATCCTCCTGAGAAAGGTCGGGTTCAAACCAGTGTCTTTGACAGAAGTCAGACACCCCAACAAAATAGATGCTCTGAGAAAGGTCAGCGCATCTCCCGAGAAAGGTCGGGTACCAATTGGTGTACTCAATACAAATCAGGCACCCACAAATGAGATGCCCTGAGAAAGGTCGGTGCATCTCCGGTCAAGGCGACTGAAGAAAGGTTCGGGTCCTAGACAAATCATGGATTGTTTTAACAGGCGACCGAAGAATGGTTCGGGTCCTGGAAGAGCAGTCTCCCGTCACGGCGACCGAAGAATGGTTTGGGTCCTAGAAGAGCAGTCTCCCGTCAAGGCGACCGAAGAAAGGTTCGGGTTCTAGACAAATCATTGATTGTTTTAGCAGGTGACCGAAGAATGGTTCGAGCCTTGGAAAAGCAACCTCCTCATATCACCAGGTAAGATGACGCCTTGATACTTGCCAAAACTCGGGGTTCACACCCTATCTCACTCACTCTCAGTAAGTAACTACAGGTATCTTCTTATCTGTCTTAGTATATGCAATGTTATATTGCTCATTTTCTGCATAGGACACTAAGTCCTAAATATCATATAATCTATTGCATATATATAGACAAAATTTAGGTATCTGGTTTATCTTTGAATGCAACCTCTGCGAACTCACCTTCAAAGAGGGGCAGCTGTTGACACCTAAAATTTTGGTTAGTTAGGCTTTAATTTCTTTTAATCTTTGTTTTTCCTTTTTCGGATAATAAACAAAATAAATAACAAAAACAAAAACAAAATAATAATAATAAAAGCAAGAAAAGCAGTCAGCCCCCTTTTCTTTCTTTTTTCCTTTCGCACGACTTGGCCCCACCCCTCTTTTCCCCTTCTTCTTCTTTCTTCTTCTTCCCTCTTCTTCTTCCTCGTTCCTTCTTTCTCTGCCTCTGTAGTTCACCCGCAGAAGATGACGACGCGCGCAAAGGACGGCCTACGGCCGAGGGGAGTAGTCCGACATCGGTCGAAGAGGATAAGATCTCGGGTGCCATCAATGCCGAGCACGCTTCGCTGGATAAGCTCGGATGGGACGCCGGTCCAGCCAAGGAGAACCGCTCGGCGCGCGAAGGGGACCGCCGGTCGAAGCTCCGTTGATCGGACTTCCTTGCCTATAAATAGAGGAGCACCTCCGTCGACAAAGGAGGATAGCGAGCTTTGAGATCTTCCCACTGAGAGACTTCGGGGGAGGAATCGAGGAGCGAGCGAGAGAGGAGGCAGGTTGTGAGCTTAAACGACCTCCCACTGAGAGACATCGGGGGAGGCCGTCGGCGAGCGAACCTGCAGAGAGAGAGGTGGATCGAGTCGCAGCCTTGGACACCCCGCTGAGAGACTTCAGGGGGGGTCCGAAGACTCGTGACCGCGGATCCAAGCTTTGCCGGAGGAGGAAGTAGGGGGGAGAGGAGGAAGCATGAGCGGCGAGGTGAGCCGATGACGGCCCAGATCTGGGATTCGCCGTCGCCGGCGCAGCCGCGTCTCCGCCACCGCTCCGACGCCGTTGCAGTAGCGGATTCGCCAAGGTTGCAGCAGATCTGGAAATTGCAGGGACGCCGTCGCCAATCCGCCGCCCACACCTGCAGCCCTTTGACAGCCACCACCATTCGGACACCATCGCCACGAATAGGTAGTGCTACCGCCACCGCCACCGTTGCCGTCGCCATAGTTTCCCCCCTCCGCAGTCCAACCCTCGTCACTACCGTTGCTGTCACCGCCGTCGTCGCCATTGCTGCCGCCATCGCTGTAGCCGTCGTCCCCGCTGTTGTGCCTCGGCACCGCGATTCGGGAACCCTAGGGTTCCCGATTTTCTGGGTCGCGACCCCGGGTTGTCGGGTCGGACCCGGATCGAGAATCGGGCAGGGATTCCACAAATTGCGGGCGCAGCGGAAGACCGGGTCACGATTCGGGTCGGATCCGGGTCGTCGGGTCGGGCCGGGCGTCCCCAAAAGCCCGGCCACGACGTCGTTTTAACAAAATAAAAAAATAAAATAAAAAAGATGAAAAATCCGAGTCAGGCCCGCAACGCGGGCCCGTCCGCGTTTGGGTCGCCGACTCGGGTCGGACCCAACCCGCGGATCCGACCCGGGTCGGTTTTATTTTATTATTTTAATATAAAATAATAGATATTTTATTTTCAAAAAAAATCAAAAAGTGTTTTATTTTCAAAAAAATATTTAAAAAATGTTTTAATTTCCAGAAAATCGAAAAATATTAAAAATTGTTGAAAAATGTTTTATTTTCTAAAAAAATCGAGAAAAATCAAAAAATAATTTATTTTCCAAAAATATTAAAAAATATTAAAAAATATTTTATTTTTCGAAAAATCAAAAAAATCAAAAAAATTTCATATTTTCCAAAAAATTCCAAAAATCCAAAAAAAAGCCAAAAAGACTTGTATTTTTCCAAAAAATACCAAAAAACCCCAAAAAATCCCTTTTGTGTCCAAAAAAAAAATTAGAAAATGACTCAAAAAATATTTTTCCTCCCAAAAATGCATGGAAAATCTCTCAAACATCCAAAAAGCCTTAGGGTTTAAACAAGATTAGGTACCAAAAGGGCATTAGTGATTAACTAGTGTAATCAAGTCCCCGATCCTAATTTCTCTGGTTGCGCAGGAGCGAGTATTTCTCCCGATACTTCACTTGGGTTTCTAATCGACCCACTCCAAATCGATTAGTGGCGACTCCATTTTAAAAATTGATTTATAGGTTAAAAACTCAAACTATTAAAATCGTGAATTGGTGGACTTGGGAGAGTCCTGGCTTAACTAATTTCAGCCGAGCCATTAGCCTCCTTAGGCGCTCGTACCCGATTGCGGGCGCCGAATAAAAAAGAGGTCACGACAAATACTTGCCTGTCTGAGTCTCTATCCATGTAAGCTGGTCAGTTGCTAACTAGGGTTTCACTGGAATCGATAGGATTTCATCAACTGTTTGAGCATCAAAGCTATCCTTAAGTCGCTGAGTATTCCATGTATTGTCCTCTGAATTAATGATATGAGCCACCAATCACCCCTCTGGGCACAGGTCCTCCAATTACTCCCCTTCTCAACTGTTTATCTTCTCTAATTCTTATTTTCTTTCTATCTCCCACTAACCACTGCACTTGATGAGCAATTGACTCTCTTTCCATTAGTAAGCTTTGCCACCCTCACCAAGGATGTGTACCTTTTTCCATATGCCAAAGTCCCTATGTGGAAAATAGGTTCCTTTTAGTATCTGGCTTCAAAGAGATGATGGGTTCTGAAAAAGTCTTCAAGCCTGCTTACCCAGCATTGCTTTGTTCTAGGCAATTAAGTCTCTGAAGACTAGCCCTCCCATGTCTTTCTTGGTTTTGAGAATTTGCCATTTTTTCTGATGCATGCCCGGTTTAGCTACAGCGTTCTTCCTCCAAAAGGCTGCAATCTTCTGCTCAAGTGTCTTACAAATGGACACTAGGACTTTAAATAGACATTGCATAGTGTGGAAGTGCCTGGACCATTGCTTTAATGAGGATTTCTTTTCTCACTTTGGACATTAATTTCTCTGTCCATCCTTCTAGTTTAGTTTTCACTCTCCCCAAAATCCATGGAAACATTTCTTTTCTGAGAACATCCCAATCCAACAGAATTCCTAAATATTTGCCTGTTTTTATCAATCGTAGAAACTCTCAGCTCTCTAGTAAGATTTACTTTTAGGCTTTAAGGTATGTTTTCAGTGGATAGTTAATATTACCAAAATAGAGATAGACCTAATAGTCAAATTCAATCATTCCATCTAAATAATCAATCATCATTGATCATACTCTACAATTGGAAGCATGATCGTTGCAAAATATAGATCATAAATTTGGAAGACTTTCTTTGCTAAAAGTTCCTAAGAATGTGAGCATCTAGAGGGCAAGGTCCTTCCACTGTCAAATGTAAAGAAATTGGAAAAGTCTGGTAGAGTCAAGATTTGTGGATGAATATGTAAATTGTTTTAAATTGTCAGGCCTAAGTGTAATTTCCTCCAATTAGGAATGTGAGCATCTAGAGGGCAAGGTCCATTGGAAAGAGAAGATGTGCATTGGCTCCTGGTCAATAACTTTTTACTATTGGATTAATCAATAGACACCCACCTAGAAAGACTCATTCATTTAACATTTTGTATTCAGAATCGTTTATGCTCTCCAGCCAGCCTTTTCATTTGTTTATCTACATCTTTTTGTGCAGCAGGAAGGCATCCTCTCTTCATTTTTGCCTCGCAAACTTTCATGGAGAAGGGCAAAGTCTGGGTAAGGCAAACAAAGGGATGCACCTTTTCGTTTTAGGTCGTTCTTTTGTAGTGCTTGCTGTGCCTATTCTTCTATCTATGCTTGTATTCAATCATCTCAAGAAGAAGAAAAAGGGTACAGAAAAATTGAGCACTTCGTTCAAGTCTCCAATACCCACTGGAGGAAGCAATCGATACGATGTGTTCTTGAGCTTTAGAGGCTCAGATACCCACAAGGGATTCGCTTATCATCTCTACCACAGTTTGATCAACATAGGGACTGTACCAATCTGCGTGTTCAGGGATGATAACAGCCTCCCAATTGGCGAAGAATTTGGTCCACAGCTTCTTGATGCCATCAAACGGTCTAAGATTTCGATCCCCATCATATCCGAAAATTATGCTTCAAGCAAATGGTGCATACGTGAACTTATTAATGTCATGGAATGCAAGAATATCATGTCACAAATGGTGTTGCCCATTTTTTACAAAGTAAACCCATCTGATGTGCGGTATCTAAAAGGAAATTTTGGGAAAGCCTTCCGTTCGTGTAAGTATTTAGATTCGGAGGATATCCAGAAAGGGCAACAAGTACTTACAGTAGTGAGTTTCTTAAATGGAATTGAATCTGAGAAAATTGCTAACGGGTATTTCACTTCCTCTTGAACTCTTTTTTTTTTTTTTTTTAATATAGGTAATTTATCTCATTCATGCAAGATCGATGAAATGTTGATGATCTACCTCCACTACCAGCTCAAAAGAATTTTCCAAAATGCCTCAATAAACAACCATAATGCCCCAAAGACAACAAACACTGGTACTCCCCAAGATTTCCCTTAAAACTATACCAGCTAAAATCAAAAAGAAAAAAAGTAGGCCTGTGGGATGCCCTAGCCTTGAAGTAGGGTAACCTCCCCTCCTCCGAATCTTTTTTAACTAAAAAAGCAATGAACCTCCCATCCTTCAACTAGGGCAAACCTTAAACTTTATAGCAAATGTTATACTTTTAAAGAATCTTAATGAGCCAAGTGCACCACCTTATTTTGTTTGAACAAGATCTACTTATTGTCGGATAATGAAGGGAAAAAAGTGACTGCTGCACCATCATCATCCATTCTTATTATTGAAAGCAAAACATCTTGGATGTCAATTAGCCCCATCCATCCTTCACATATATGTGGGTGTCTTTTGATGAGATTAAGTATATGAAAATATCATGAGCTTTGTTGTTTGACAGGAATGAAGGAGAATTAGTACAAAAAGTTATCAAAATTGTTCTCAGCAAGTTGCGACGTGATTTTCGTCTTGATGTTACTAAGCACTTAATTGGAATTGATGGTCATGCAAAAGAAATTAGGAATTGGGTTGACACTCCTACTAGTGATGCTCGAATGATTGGAATTTATGGCATGGGCGGGGTTGGTAAGAAGACTCTTGCTAAGGTCATCTACAACGAGCTGTCGAATGACTTTGTGCATCGAAGCTTTCTTCCAGATATTTGAGAAACAGCTCGTGACAAGGGTATTCATTATCTACAAAATCAACTAATTAAAGAAATCTTGCCAATCGAACGTGAAGTTTGGACAAGAGATGATGGGGTTAGTTTGATCAAATCTAGATTCATAGGAAAGAAGGTTCTCATTCTTCTGGATGATGTCGATCACAAAGATCACCTACATTATTTGGCTAAAGAATGTAACTGGTTTGCTTCAGGAAGTATTATCATTGTTACAACTAGAAATAAAGCTGTTCTTGATCAATCCGAATTCAAGGTAATCTTTCCGTATGGATTGAATGAAATAAATAGGGATCATTCTTTGACTTTATTTAATAGACATGCATTTGGTATTGACCATTCTCCAAGGGGCTTTGAGGATCTCTCTTGTAATATCGTATATACCCTTAGTGGGCTTCCCTTGGCTCTTGAAGTTTTAGGTTCACACTTGTATGGACAGAGAGATAAAAAAGTATGGGATGATATGCTGAGCAAATTAAAAGAACAACCACATGTAGATGTGCAAAAGATATTGAAGATAAGTTATGATGCATTAGAGAATGGACATAAGGAGATTTTTCTTGAAATTGCTTGTTTCTTTATTGGCAAAGAGAGCAAATTCACCATTTACATGTGGGGCGATTGTCATTTTCATGCTAGTCAAGCAATTGAAGAGTTGAAGCTGAGGTGCTTAATAAAAGTTGGAGATGATGATAAATTAAGGATGCTTGATCAACTTAGAGATTTTGGAAGGAGCATAATTTGCCAAGGACAACCACCTGAGAAATATGGCAAACTATGGGTTTGCAAGGAACACTCCAAAATAGCAATGGAAGAAAAGGTAAAATATGGTACCCCTTTTCTTTTTAAGAAAAAGTCTATTTAAACATCCATTCGTGTCCATCATAGATTAATTGTGACAGCTAATTGGATTATAAGTATCCCAATGATGTAAATTTCATATAATTTAATTCAAATTCATTGATAGGATTTTTCATAAACTTAATATACAATGAATTTAAGATCTTTAACTACAATTACACATGAAAAATCTTATTTACTAAAAGCATGTAATTTTCATATCGAATTGACAATATTGATAATCTGAATGTCTTCAATAACAAATAAGGATGAAGTATAAAATCATAGATGAAATAAATGAAGATTTCTTGGTTAAAAAAGTAATAGATGATATGTGCCAATTATACATTTATTTCCTACATCATAGGAGCACCATACAGTCGAGTTGACTATACTAGAAAGCAATCGCATGTGATTTTGAAGATACCAGTCCCTCTACCGGTTATATCTATCTCTTCTCATTCTTCTTTCCTCTTAATAGATACAATAACAAAAATTTGCTTAAGACTCATATTAGTGAAATCTTACTATTTGTTTAAGTTTGTATCACGTTGACCTTGTTCATCTCGTGGATTAGATTAGGTGTATGATAAAGAGTGGATTTTCTTATTTTTCTTTCTTCCTTTCTTTTGTTGCTGTTGTCTTTTCCTCCTCACATTTTTTAATAAAATATCTCTTTCCTCTCCAAGTTTTTTGGTATTATTAACATTCTTTTGGACAATGCCTGCCAAAACCGCTAGACAAACTTGACTATTTAGACGAAATGTTGTGCTTATTATTATATCAATACCTTTGTATTTATTGTATATTATTTTCAGCATGAAGCCAAGTTTTTAACTAAGTTTATGTTTTACTTGAACTGTCAATGTTCTTCTATTTCAATATTTCATATTGTCCATTTGGGGAAGCCTCAAATGTTCATGATTGATCGATGGCGACGAATTAGCTGTAGCAATAACCAAGCAATGTTGATTAAAGGAAAAAGCTTTATATTCTTGATTTAATTTGAAATAGTTCTTTCACAAGATTCAATACCACACTTTGTTGATTCAATAACTGTTATTAGCATTAGCAAAAGGTATACACCATCAGGGTGTTTATAAAATGAAAGAAGTCAAATATGTTTGAACATAGATAAATGTTGAAAGATGCAAATTGGTTTAGAAAAAGCTTAAACGATTGTAACATGTGAGAGATTTAATTTTATTTGGGAAAATGAAATACTCATGGGAATAATTTCCAATTATCTTGTCTCTTCACATTATGATTTGAATATTCTATTATATCCTATTTCTGCAATTCCTATTGGTAAAATACGTGCATTGCGTAAAATCTTTTGAAGTTTGAAATCCCTTTTCAATATAGTATATATAATATATATATAGATTTAATTTTATTTGGGAAAATGAAATACTCATGGGAATAATTTCCAATTATCTTGGCTCTTCACAGTATGATTTGAATATTCTATTATATCCTATTTCTGCAATTCCTATTGGTAAAATATGTGCATTGCGTAAAATCTTTTGAAGTTTGAAATCCCTTTTCAATATAGTATATATATATAGTAGCGATGTTCTACAAGTGGAAATTATGAAAGATAGTGTGAAAGCAAGATTTAGTGACTCACGCAATAAAGGGGGACAAGCAATGGATAATCGCATTAATTAGACATAAAGGGAGAAGTGGGTGAAAGATTTCACCTTAAACAAAAATACAACATATATTAGAATTTAATTCGTGTCTTAGAATTCTTAAAGCAAGAAGTATTTTTCGTTTCATTTTCATGTCAAAATTTAAAATACTGTTCAGTTTCAAAAGAATATTAAAAAATTAGTGTGAACATCTATTTATGACGACAGTACAAAGATGACAAATTGTTGAGTTCGAGATTTAAGAAAACGAAAAATAAGAATATGAGAAGTTAATCCAGACACTCATATGATTGATTTAATATACAGGGAACTGAACGAATCCGGGAAATTTATCCCGACGAACGCTCTGATCATCTCCAAACATACATAAATGAACAATTTCAAAACCTACAGAGCTCAAGGTTCCAGCAATTGAGGTGGACAGATTTAAGTGAAGACACTGACAAACGATTTTCTGAATTAAGATGGCTTCAGTTGCTTGACATTGAACCCAATCAGTCTTTTCCAGCAACCAATTTGCATCTACCAAAATTAGTGGTGCTGCAGTTGTCATACAACCAGATCATAGAGAACTGGAAAGGATGGAGTTTGGTCATGGTAAGATGGTAGAAAAACATTTTGATTTTTTATTACTTTTGTTTTGTTGATCAACTCATTTTTTGACACTTACTCTCCTTCGTGTAGGCAGCAAAGCGGCTTAAAGTTCTCGACCTTGCATGTTGCGAACATCTAAGATGTACTCCCGATCTCTCGGCTTTCATAAAGTTGGAGATGCTCATCTTGAAAAAGTGTCACGGACTGGAGGAAGTCCATCCATCTATTGGCAAAGTCAAAAGCCTTGTTTCCTTGGACCTGAGTGAATGTGGGAGTCTCAAGAAGCTACCAGAGGAAGTGGACGGATTAGAAAATCTTAAAAGAACTTATTTGAGATTTTGCTGGTATTACGAAGATTCCTACATCAATAGGTTCTTTGACGGAGTTGGAGAAACTAAGTGCCCGGGGTTGTCAATCATTATTAGAAATCCCTAGCTCAATTTGGGATCTACAGAATTTGCAACATCTGGACATCAGTGAATCTGCGATAGAAAAGTTTCCTAGTGCCATTGGAAGGTTGGAAAAACTGGATCTCTTGGCTTTCACAGAGTTGAAGATTGTCATCTTGAAAGACTGCTACAGACTAAAGCAAGTCCACCCTTCTATTGGCAAAGTCAAGAGCCTCATTTCCTTGGACTTGAGCGGCTGTAGCAGTCTCAAGGAGCTACCTGTAGAAGTGGGTGAACTAGAAGAATTAAAAGAACTTATTTTAGATTCTGCTGGTATTACAGTGATTCCTCCGTCTATCGGTTGTCTGAGTAAGTTGGGGAAATTGAGTGCCAGGCGTTGTTTGTCATTAAGAGAAATCCCTAGCTCAATTGGGGATATAGAGAATTTGCGACAACTGGACATGAGTGAATCTGCGATCGAAAAGTTACCCAATGCTATTGGGAAGTTGAAAAAACTGCGGAGGCTAAGTCTTGATCTCTGCCTCAGTTTGAAAGGGGAAATTCCAAGCGAAATTGGTGACTTGTCTTCTCTGGAGACTCTCCAACTCACTGGAGCACCGATATCTTACCTGCCAGAAAGCATCAAAAATCTTTCTTCTCTCCAACACCTTAGCCTAGAGGGCTGTCATAAGCTCTGGTCGCTGCCAGAGCTTCCTTCTGGCTTAAAATATCTGAGGTTCTCTTGTCGAGGTCCCAGGTTGCCACAGCTTTCTTGCCTAATGCACATAGAAACACTTAATCTTTCATGGAGGCGATCTATGAATACATCCAGGAGCTTCCCTCAAAACCCTTGAAACTTCATGTCACGTCAACTCATTTGTGTAGGCAACAAAGAGATGTATAAGGTATTTTTCAACCACCACATTTTTTGACAGCACAGTTCTCTGTGAAAACTAGAGAAAATGAGTGCCTGGTCTTGTTGGTCATTGAGAGAAATCCCTTGCTTTATTGGGGATCTAAAATTTGCAACAAGTGGTGCTTCTTTTGTGACAAGTCTGGTTGGTCTATGTAATGATTAAAGCTTACTTTTGGATTTTGATTCAATGAGCTGTATCAATGACCTTTTGCATAATTCTAACAATTTTTTTACCATCCTGTGACACAAGCTAGGCGAGGGGCTCAGGCATTTGTAATTAGTTTGCATCCTATCTGATCCTATTTTTGTCATGGAGTTATTTATATCACATTATTGATCTGGGTCTGGCTAAATTGGCTGAGGAACTTTAAATTCTCTAACAGAGACTGATCAAAATGAAGAAGAGGGATTTTGCAGAGGAAGCATCAGCAACAGCTGAAGGCCATCTTTTGTGCCAACCTAGAAGAGGCTCATGGGCCAATTGCAGTGTCCTGAGGAGTTTTGATTCTCGTGAAGATTCAAACACTTGATCTGGTCTCAACAGCACATAATTGAATGATTGTGAATGTAGTTTTTCCATTAAATCTGCTTCTTGTATGCTCATTAGGTTCTACTTCTGTTAATCAAATACATACCCGTTGATATTTCTGTATGTTACCTTGATGCAGAGCTGTTTGATGTGGTTACTTCTAATGATATCACTTCCGAAGTTGATGAGGCTTTGCATAGGGATGTATGCACTGCCAGTCGTACCATAATTGTGAAAGACTCGCTTGTGTGCTTATACAATATGAGCTGCGGAATTTTATCTGTAAATCATTAACGTGGATGCATGATGACAATCTTTTCCACTTTCTATGAGTTTATTAGTATGATAATATCTTTTGAATATTGTCATATAGGTTTCCGATTTGATAAGCTCGGTTCTCATGTATGCGGCATTGAATTTGTCAAGTTGGAATTTGCCTTGTAGCAAACTATTCCGTATTGCTGATTTTGCTAGTTGGATATTTCCAAGTAATCAAGTAACAAGACATCTTTCTGTTCAGTGATTTAGGCACTTCACCTTTTTAGCATAATCTTATTAACATCAGTTCGGTTCCAAAACACAAACAAGGAAAGTTTTGCTATGTGCTTACTCTCCCAACTATGTTGTTTTCTTTTTCATTGGCTAGCTATGAAGTCTGTTGACTGCAGTCCAACTGCGAACTAATCAGAGACACCTGGAATGGAGGAAAGGGAGCCTGGACGGTGGAATAGCCAGGGGAGGCCGGGTCATTTGACGGAAATGGAAGGTGTAGAATTCCACATCCCTCACCCTCTTAAACCTCATCTTCAAGCCTCAGCTTTGTAGAAAGAAGGTTCATAGTTTTGCTACAGATGATACACGAGGAATCTTTTTATGGCGGTTCTTCCTTCTAATGACCGGCATATCTATGATTCTGTGGCGAGATATGTCCCCAATTTTGGGTATTGGTTCAAATAATGTTTATGCATCTGTACCTTACCTTTCATGGATTAAATTCTATTGCTACAATCTCAGATATCTTCATTTGTTGTTAGTTAGTGGATCCTATCCTTCATCTGTAGATTCAAGCTGCATTTCATGAAACTTGGAGAAAGTCCTCAAACACCACAGGATGAAGATGCAGGCAGGAATGAGCTATGTCCTGAAACATTATGAAAGGCATCCTAAAATTCTTTGGTAGTGGTGTTCAACATGTGCTCCGAGATGTTAATACTCTTCATTGGATTCTTGATATAGAGCAACCTCTTATCATGTGGTGTACTAGTCCTCTGCAAGCTTTCACATCATGCAATATTTTAGCAAAGGCTGAAGCTCAAAAAATGCTGAAGACTGCATGTGCAAGTGTTCTGTATGTGAAGCAAAGCACAAACTTAAATTTGTTAACAAGATTGCCGTTTGCCCACTTCAAGCTATAGTTTTGTGGCTGCAAGAGAAACTTTTTCAGGGAAAAGGCGAATGTTGTGGAATCTGCAAAGAATCTGTCAATTGCAGCCAAGAGTTTGAACGGAAAGGTTTTCAAGAGGATAGTGATTTCTCATTTGGAAGAACTTTGAACATGAAATAGAAGTGTTCATCAGTGTACAATCATCTCTATAGTTTGGTTAGCTTTGAAAATTCATATATTGCCATTTTGCAATCACTTTAATTGTATAATCTCAAACTTGATTTAACTACACATGAATGAGATAGCCATACATTTTCATTCCTGAAACTTATTTTTCTTTGGCGTTTGTTATAGTTTGTCAGCTTCAATTCCTCTCTCTCATGGCAAAGCAGCGGTGTCAACTTGTCGTCTTCCTTTGAAAGCATGTGACTTTGCGCGACTACAACCATCCATTTCTCTGCCCTGACCTACTTCCTCTTGCTCACGATTCTCTGTTGCAACATCATGTCTCTAACTGTGATTTTCTCATATTTCGTCTTCCGCTTGATCAGCAGGTTTTTCACCTTTCGCCTCTCATTAGCTCATAGTTCAAGAAATTGCGGGTTCTGCCATTCTTAAGTCCAATGCTTACTCTTTATGTGCTTCTCGTGTTTTGCATGGTTTCTTTGAAGCCGGATTGTGCCACTGGAATTGGCTTCCTTGAATATCGTGTGATGCCTTCGATGGCTGTGAGCGTTGAATGATGGCCATAGCTATCGGAAATCAGAACGGACTCACGGTTTGCTTATAGGCTTGCACAAGTTGGAACCCTGAATCTTCCATGTGGGTCGCTCCCCTATGAAGTTTGTCTTAAATTGATTCTTGAAAGCATAAAAACGGTTAAAAGTCTTTCATATGCATAAGTAGGCAAGGCACAAACCTTGCTATTGATTTGCCATCGACAAGTGGGTGGTGACCTTATATCCGACGATCGACGGCAAGATGTCCTCCTATAGGAGAATTAGGGATTTTTACTTACTGAGTCATCGACTCACCCTTCTTGTTCTCACAATTTCAGGTGTGTGATGGATGAACCTGGGTCCAAGAAAGGAATGAACTTAGCATGGGGGCCGCTTGTGGGAGTAGCTCGCTAGAGGAGTTAGGCTACCCTAGCCTTTTGATTGACTATATATGGAAACGAAAATAAGTAGCCCAGGACTAGGATGGGCGTGTAATCAAAACAGCTTTTGATGTGTGAATATATGTATATGTATATGTTGCTTTTATTTGCTTGACTTGCATATGTCTTGCCCGACTTCCATGTTTGTTTGTACGAGGATTGTTTATTATCGCTTCTGCATGTGCTTAACTAAAGATAGAAGAATTTCGGGACGTTCGACGTTGCCTAGGGCGTTGGTTCTAACCCGTCGAGTCATGTTCTTGTGCCAGAGATGGGGCGGGGGTGTGACATCCTATTTTTGGTATTAGAGCGGGGTTAATTACCTGGAGTGATAAGGTGCGCTTGGAGTTGGGCTAGTTTGTTAGGATAAAAGAAAACCATGCATGTGTTTGCTTGAGTAATTTCTTAGACACTAACTTAACCATTCTCACTTTGGTATTGCTATAGCTGTGCCTATTCTTTTGCATAGGCACTCTTTAGAAATCTAGTAGAACGCCATGAGTGCTCGAGACCAGTTAACTTCCAAAGGAAAGTCGAACCAAGATCCCCGACTCGATGGAATACTGCAAACCCTTGCGACCATAGGAGGTTTAATGGAACAACAGGCGCAACAACAGGCTAATGGTGATAGGAATGGTGATCAACCGATGCCAGGACTAGTTGAATAGTTCCTAAAACTCAGGCCATCAAAATTTGCTGGAACTGGAGATCCTGAAGAAGCAACATCATGGATCAATGAACTGGAAAAGATATTTGCACTACTGAAGTGCTCTGCTGAGGATAGAGTTACATTGGCGTTGTATCAACTACAAGCCAATGCCAGCCATTGGTGGAAGGCAACTCAAAGGAGGATATTCCCTAATGGTGTGGCTATTACCTGGAATGCTTTTGTGGAAGCATTTAATGGCAAATAGTTCTCGGAGTGTGCCTATGACCAAAAGATGGAAGAATTTTTGCAACTCCACCATAATAATATGACGGTCGACCAGTATGAGGCAAACTTCTCTAAACTGTCCAAGTACGCTTCCCGATTGGTTGAGCATCTTGTAGGTAGGGCAAAGCAATTTCAAGATGGATTAAAGCCCGAAATACGAAGCCAACTTATGCCATTAAATCTCAAAGATTATGGCGAGCTATATGAAATGGCTCAGTTAATTGAGAAGGACGCCATAGAATGAGCAATGAATTGACCTTATTATCTCTTCTTAAGAAGTGAGATCAACGCTTGGGTAAGCGGCCGATGATGGGAGACAAATCTTCCTTTATACCTAATAAGAGGATTCGCAATCAGAAACCCCATTTTACTTCGAAAGATGGGTGCCGCATTTGTGGAAGACGTCATGGGAACACTCCTTGTTATGCAAAGATAGGAGCTTGCTTCGGAAGTGGCCAGTAGGGCCCCCTCCTTAGAAATTGTCCGCGGTGACAAGGAATGTAGCAATAGCAGCTGCAACAGCCACCAATGAGGGTTACACCTTAGGATAATCCTAATCGTCCGTCAGCACCAGGAAGACTATACGCAATGACCCAAGAGGAAGCAGAGAATTCCTAGACCGTTATCATAGGGACTTGATGAGTTGGATGATCACATTATACTTGGTCTATTCTGTTATAATATTTATAGATGACATTTTGTTGTTCTCAAAAAGTCTAAATAAACATAAGCAATATTAAAGAGCGGTGTTGTAGATACTTCGAGAACACGCAATATATGCCAAATCTAGCAAGTGCGAATCTTGGTTAAACTGCGTGGTAATTTTAGGCCACGTAATGATCAACGAAGAATAATAATAAGAGTAGCACAACAGAAGAACGGTGGAGCCAAGGAGGACATATTACAGGCTTGTGTCTTGGACTTTAAAAGAAGTTAGAACAAGCAACTACACCCCATTGAAATTGCCTACAACATTAGTTATCAGTAAAGCATCGGTATGGCACCATTCAAAGCACTCTATAGTCAGGCTTGCAAGACTCCAGAGTACTGGGATAAAGTTGGGGAAAAGAAAATCACTGGTCCAGAGCTAGTTCTGAAAGGGGCTAGAGAATACACTTAGAGGGGGTGAATGGGTGTAAATAAGAATTTTTGCAGGACTTAAAGAAAGTATTTTGATTTTAGAAGATGCTAGTTATAAAACGTATTTCAACTCTAAGTAAATGGACAATCAGTAAATATAAATATGAAGTTCAGGGATAAGAGAAAGTAAACACAAAGTTTATAGTGGTTCGACTTAGACCAAGCCTACGTCCACTCTCTTCGCTGATAGCATATTGGCTGGATTCCACTAGATATCAAAAGAGTTGTTACAGTTTGAGATCTTGACTATCACAGTGATGAGATAAAACTCTCACACAGTCACACTAAGAGTTTCTCTCTTTTGTATACAAAGTTTTGCTTAATTGAATGAAGAAGCAAGAGACTAAGAAGACTTCAGACTTTAGAATTCTCTCTTAAGCACCGTATCGAACAACCAAGGAATCAACCCTTAAATACTCCTTCATGCCATCTTCGACTGTTGGCACTTTTCAAAGGAATTCCTCCAATCTACCCGTTGGACAGAATCAATTAAGGCGATCTCGAGTCGTTAGATAATTTGTGTTAAAAGCCCGTCAATCCTGCTTGTCCATATAAATCAGGATCTTGATTTTCCATAAGTAGAACCTTCCAAGTTTAGCTTGCCTTTCAAAGATCTTCATATTGGAGCAGTTTCCAATATGAATAATCAATCAAATATGTGTGAATTCCAGCTATAAGATCTTCTAATAACCATACGAAACGAAACTTTGAAGATAATCTTTATATGGATAATAATCCTTTGTTTGGATAAATCTTCATACTTTAGTCTGGAACTGCTAGTGAGGATAGACTTTGAGATTAGCATCTGATGTTTTGTCGGTCTTCAGACTTTGACAATAAAGTCTTCAGATCTTCAGATATAGACTTTGGAAAGGTTTTGTCAACTTCAAAACAATAAAAGGAGTTTTCTCTAACAATCTCCCCATTTTTTATGGTGACAAAACTTTCCTGTAAATTTTGGAAAAACTTTTTGACCTGCAAAACAGTACTTATGCAATATATAATATCTTATAAATGTAAAAACTTTGATTTTGCAGCCACAGAACATATGTTAGTACAAACCATTTATAAGTAATATCGCAAACTAAACCACTGCACTTGCAAGCATCAAAAGATTAATAATATCCAAAGTCAAACGTTAACCAAACAATAATCAAAACGTCCACAGAAAGTAAAGTAAAGTCCAAGTCCAAAGTTAAAAACAAATCTGCACTCTCCCCCTTTTTGTCATCAGCAAAAAGTGGAGACAAAAATGATTAAAAAGAGATGGTTTGAATTAGGGCTGCTTGGGGATACGAACGAGCTGGAAATCCCCCATGGACTTGACAGTGTCTTCAAGCTTCTGCAAAGACTCCTTAAGCTATTGAATATCCACACCCTTTGCCTATTCTTGCTTGAGGGCTTGAATCTGATCTTGAGGAGAGTCGGTAGAAGCTTTGAAAACAATCATCATGTGCTTCATTTCAAACTCAAAAGCATATTGCTGTCCTTTTAATTCTAAAAGAAGTTCCATCACTCACTGAAGGTTTGCAGAGTGATCTTTAGTAGTGCTAGGACTAGCCGAAGTAGATGCAGGAGTTCGAAAATGAGGGGGAACATCAGTTGTTCTATCTCCATGAGTAGGAGTGTATGCCTCGAAGTCTGATTTAGGAAAATGAGAGGCATAGACCGCTTCTGGGTCTGGTGGAGATTTACTAATATCACTAGTAAAAATAGGTGAAGAAGTACCTCGATTTTTGGCATCTCCCCCTGTCTTCATGCCTTCAGGTTAAGAGATATGTTCTTCTTCAAGTGCTGCTTCGGCACTGTAGTGATGTTCTTCAGTTTTCTCACTCCTTGTCTTTTCCAAATCATCGAATACAGCCAGTGTTGGTTCAAAAGAGTCATCATGACTCATTCTTTTTTCGCTCCTTCTTCCTTCTTGTCTTCCTTCCTCTTCTTTTTCTCTTCTTTCTTCTTCTCCTTCTTTTCTTTCTTCTCCTCTACCCTTTGTTCCTTCTCGTTCTCTGATCTTGGTAGGGCTTACATAACTCTGTAGATTTCGCAGGGCAAGAGCTGAGATAGTGAGATCATCGTCATCTTCTTCTTCGTCTTCCAAGATGAGAGATCTTCTTTTCTTCACGGGTTCTATCATAGGCTCTTTTCCCATCCTCTTTTTTGCAACAGAGTCTTGCTTAGCCTTCACAGGGGACTTCTCCTTAAAGCGCTCCAACTCCTTGCTCAGTTCCTTCAGTCTCATTTTAGAAACCATTTTGAGACCAATAACCATTGGAGGAATGGTTCTAGCACACAGAAGAGCAGGGAGTTTGATCTTGAAATGATTGAATAGTTGAGAGATAAGAGCAAAGTAAGGGGGCTGTCCCTTATCTTCCACCACAGATCTATACATGTGCATAAGGATTGTATGAGGCAAAGAGAACTTGCAACCAGTGTTGTCGCGACCTCCCTGAAGCGGGTTGGACCACCTAAGGGTTCGGCTAATGGATTGTTAAGCCTAGACTTAACTCGGGCTCTCCCAAGCTCATACCAATTCGCGACTTAGGTTCAAGTTCTTAATATGCAAATGATTTTTATCATGGAGTCGCCACTAATCTATTTTGAGTGGGTCGATTAGAAACCCAAGTAAAGTAACGGGAGAATTACTTCACTCCTACGAACCAAAGATTAAATGAGTTCGGGGACTTGATTACGCTAGATTTCTCTAACGCCCTTTCGGTACCTTTTCTTTTTTTATTTGAAAAATATTTTTTTTGCAGGTAGCTTGAATTGATTTTTTATTTATCTTCCTAACATGTGAGGTGACCATGCGGGTGCGCAAACCACCAATTTAACACCCAATAAAGTGATGAATAAATTGCAGGACTTACCTTATAGCAGCGAAAGCATCTGCAATGTTAAATCAGAATTCACATCAACAATCCTAAATATGATTTCTAACACGCAGTTTTTTTTTTACCCTTTTTTTTTTATGAAAATCATGCAATATGCAATGCATCTAATCTAACATGAAATGGCTTGACAATGTGTTCTAAACTACATGACATGAGTAAAATATTTTTTCGCGTTTTCTTAATGAACATGCAATGATTAAATATGCAAATTAAAATGCCATAATTATAATGACGGGCAATTTTGATTATATGAACCTAATTCTACATGACGTGCACATGATATTTCTACTCCTAAAAATGCAATTTATCCTACAACTTGAAACTAATTTATCTAAAGAATTTTTTTTTTGTATTTTTCATGATATTCGAAATTAAGAAAAGTGCAAAAAAAAAAACACCTAGCTAAATTAAAATTCCATCTAGATTAAGCTTAGGATTAAGTCATGCTAAATCCTAATTTAAACTAAGACGTTATTTTAATCTATTCATTTCTAACCAAAGATACAAATTGATATAAACTTAAAATGAGACAGGCAATTCTATTCTAGAATGCATGATGATTTTTTATGAAAAGTTGTAATAAAAAACTACTAGAGTGAAAATTAAAGGGACATGTTATTTCTCCTAAAACATGCATTTTTGAAAAACCTATTATGCATCCTACAAAAAAAACTAGCATCCTAAATTAATTAATTTTTTTAGATTTTTTTTGTTATAAAAATTTAAAAATCAAAAATCCTATTCTAAATTAACTAGTGCAATTCTTAAGAAAAACTAATATCCTAAATGCATTTTTTTTTGGGTTTTTTGGTTATTTTAAAAAACGAAATAACTAAATACACTAACCCTAACCCTAATCTAACTTGCATTTTTTTGAAATTTCTTTTATTTTATGCAAAAACAAAAGTTAATTCAAATAACCCGATATTCAATCCACTCAAGATAAGATTAATACCCAAAATTGACGAGCCATATCTCGCGCATGAGATCGGGTTGGTCAATTTTAAATTAAATCGCGAATCGAATCTCGGGCATGAGATTGGATTGTCGATTTTTGCAAGAGATCGTGAGTCGGATTTCGGGCGCGAAAATCGGACTCCTAATCCCTAATTTGAGGGGTTATTTCACATTGGAATTTCAATCATGCATTAATGAATAATCACACTAAGAAACTATATAAAAACAAACTATAAACTATATAAATAATAAAAAAAAATACCTAATGTTCTCCCTTTGTTTGTTTTTTATCTTTTCCTTTCCCCACACAAGGCTTGGGCTCGGGGGTCTCCGAAGGGAAGCAGGTTGTCAATCCGGGGGGGTAGCTGGTCACCGGCGTTCGGAGCTCCGGCGAGGACTGGCGGCAGGTGGACAGGTGGTGGGCGGACCGGCGGCAGCAGCAGGTCGCGGGTGGTGTGTTGCAGACGTCGGGTCAGGTTGCAGGCGCGGCGAGCAGGGTGGAGGTGCAGGCGTTGCTGGTGGCGCTGTGCGGGTCGGAGACGTGGGTCGCTGCAGGAGGACCAGCAACAGGTCGAATGGAGGCGCGGCCGTGGGTGCGGGTTGCTGGGCAGGACTCAGCGACGGCGAGTGTTACAGCTTGTAGGTGTGCTGGGTGCTAGTGGATGCTGGTTGCAATGGACGGCACGAGCTGGCGGCTGTTGGCGTCGGAGCACAGGCGAGGGGACCGGCGGCAGGCAGAGGCAAGTGCAGCGACTGGTGCAGTGGCAGAGGGCGGAGCAGCTTGGGATGCTGGGGCGGAAGTGCAGGCGCGGGCAACGGCGACTTCACGGGCTGCTGGTGTCGTGAGGAACCGAGCGGCGGTGGAGCGCAATGGCGTCGGGCAGAAGCGACTTCACAGATGGACGGGATGAGGGACAGCAGGAGCGGCGTTGTGGCTGGGTCGCGGTGACGGGTGCTCGCGGCGTCGGGCGGTGGTGCCGGCGCGGGCTGCGAGCGTCAGGGTCGGCTCAGATCTGGGTGACGGCAATAATGGTAGCGGAGGGGGCGTCGGTAGCAGCGGAACGCGGTGGTGCTAGCTTGGAGGTGCTGCTGGCGTGGTGGGCAGCGGTGGAGCTTGGGCTGAGGGTTGCAACAGTGGCGGCGTTCGGAGCTCCGGGGAAGGGCGGTGGCTGGTAAGGTCGCGAGCAGCGACGGGTGCGAGTTCGGAGATCGCCGGAAGGAGGAAGGCGGCAGGTGGGCAGCTGCAGCGCCGGGCCACCCGCAGCCGCGAGGAACTCCCGAAGAAGATGATCCCCCTTCTTTTTTTTTTTAACTTCTCACGTCTTTTCTCTCTCTGTGCACTTTTCAGTGGACCCTTCTTTTCTGTTTTTGTTCAGAAACCCTCTCTGACTTCTCCTTTTTTATTTTCTCTAACAGACTCTTTATTTCTTTTTTATCGAAGGAGACGCCCCCTCACCATGAAATTTTCCTTTCTTTGGTTTTTCTCTGACACACTCCCTTGCACACTCCCTTCCCTTCACTCGTTGGACCGAAGGAGAAGCCTTTCACAACGAAAATTTTCTTTTTCGCTCCCCTCACAGACCTCTTTAATGAATTTTTCGTTCTCCCCCTCCCTCTTTGCTCCCTCTTTCCTCACTTATTTATAGGCCACAGGTGAACAGGAGGCAGCCGCAACTTTTCTTTACTTGCTCAAGTTGGGTTCCTTTTTTTTCAAATATGGTGGCCATCGCCTGACATTCATTAATTTAGCCACAACTATTGACTTTTCTTTGCTTGTTAGTTGCTTCTTTCTTGAGCACACTCCTCCTCACTTCACCAAAATTCACGACCCCCACTTGAGAGAGTATATTATAATATATCATGGGCTTCTCTTTTGCTTCCTCGAGGCTCCTCACGTCCGCCGAATTCTTGCGCATGCATGTGCATGCATTAATGAGCGAAAGACAATGGACGGAACTTCTTTCTTGATTTACTCTCTAGGAAGGAGAGAATTCTCACTATAAAATATTATAAAATGGTGAGCCCATGTTCTTGCAGACTTTCTCCCGAATTCTCGCGTGTGCAGTGGAGAATTTTTCTTTGCTTTCTTCACGCGTGCGGCTAGAATTTTTACGTCCGCCGAATTTTATCCACGCATGGTGCATGAATTAATGAGGAAGAGACAATGGACGTGAAGAACTCTTCTTTCTTCTTTCTTTCATTGTGTACTTTCAAATCGGCAAGAGAGAGACCACCTTTTGTGCACGTAATCGACTGCGAGCCGCCGTGTTTGGTTGTGTTTTGGTACTGATGCAAATGCAACTACATGAAATGCAATTTTACTTACTTTTTTTCTTTTTTTTTATATGTAACTAATTACTAAATAATTAGGTAAAAATTTAGGTATCAACAGCTGCCCCTCTTTGAAGGTGAGCTCGCAGAGGTTGCATTCAAAGACAATATGATACCTAAATTTTGATCATGAACAAGTAATAAATGATTTTTGGCAGGATTATGAATTTTTTTTTAAATTGCAGACTAAGTTTTTTTTTTTAAATGCAATTTATATGATGCATGGAAATGCTAATGCCAGTGATAAAAGGAACTTACCTGGAATAACTTACCTTCGAGGAGGGTAGAGTAACTCGAGATAGTTGGTGTCACATGTCCTAAGACCCGTACCATTCTACGGTCGCCTAGAATAGTAACATGACTTTACAAAGAGACTGCTTTCCCAGAACCCGTACCATTCTACGGTCGCCCAGTATGGCATTGCTTGGTTGTGCCTAGGACCCGTACCATTCTACGGTCGCCTAAACGGGGATTCATTTTTTGAGACATCCAGATCCAGATTGAGATGTCAAGAATTTGGGAACTTAACCAATAGACACTCAATGTTAGGTGAGATGAATATTGCATTAAGAGGATTCAAAATACCTAGATCCAGACTAAGGTATAACGAGAAAGATCGGAAAGCATTCATATCCAGAATGAAATGCTTAACGAAGAGTTTCGAGACATTTAGATCCAAACTGAGATGTCAAGAATTTGGGAACTTAACCAAATAAACACTCAATGTTAGGTGAGATGAATATTGGATTAAGAGGGTTCGAAATACCTAGATTCAGAATAAGGTACAACGAAAAAGATCAGAAAGCATTCATATCCAGAATGAAATGCTTAATGAACAGTTTTGAGACATCCAGATCCAGACTGGGATGTCAAAAATTTGGAAACTTAACCAATAGACACTCAATGTTAGGTGAGATGAATATTGGATTAAGAAGATTCGAAATACCTAGATCCAAACTAAGGTATAACGAAGAAGATCGAAAAACATTCACATCCAAAGTGAAATGTTCAACGAAGAGTTTTGAGACATCCAGATCCAGACTGAGATGTCAAGAATTTGTGAACTTAACCAATAAACACTCAATGTTAGGTGAGATGGATATTGGATTAACAAGATTCGAAACACCTAGATCCAGACTAAGGTATGATGAAAAAGATCGAAAAGCGTTCACATCTAGAGTGAAATGCTTAACGAAGAGTTTTGATACATATATCAAGAATTTGGGAATACCTAGGGCAAACCTGGGATATTCGTGAGGGTCACTTACCTCTTGGTAGACAGCAATTTTGGAACATCGAGGATGTACTTCAAATATTCATGGAGGTTTCTCACCTCGAGACTTCTGAAAGGCAACATAAATGTCAAGAGCTCTTGGGTCTTCAAGGAAACATTACCTGTCAGACATGATTAGAGCAAAAATACATGCATTTGCCAAAGTAGTAAGCAATTCAGCACACTCCAAAATCCACTGAAGCTTTTATCCATTCCATCAAGATTTATGCATGATGGTTTTGCCATATTTACACCACCAAATTTCCACTGGGGAGAATCATCGTTTAAGACAATTTTCACTTATGACATGGATTTTCAAGAATACCAAATGAGAGACTTTCAGTCAGAGAGGACTTTCACTCACTCTCATTAAGAAGGCTATTTTGTCCCGACCATTAATGTGGGATCACAGGAATCACTCCTTCTTACTTTCATCATGTCAATAAGGGTTCGAGTATTCTCGCAAACGGTACGACCTTGTCAATCTGAGAGGTCTTTATCGGGATTGTAATGGAGGCTCGGTCAATGGCTCAACAAAGAGGGACTCTTCGAGTCAAGGCTAATGAAAGAACAATATTTCGCAATCACCTTCGGGTTTACAAGTCAAGGAACCGGCGGAATGAGATAGAAATGGTCCTGCTCGCACTTCTTCGAGCGATGCTTTTAAGCATATGAATTCCTACGTTAATTTTGGTGCCCTAATCTGAAGAGACTTTGTGAGGGACGTAACGTAGGTTGAGTTCATGGGTTGAGAAGTGAATGAATCATTAGGCTCAACATGTGTATAGGGGGACGAGAATTGGTGATCATCTTGGCATTTTCACTAGTCTTCTTCTTCACCGTTGGGATTTTCCTCATAGGTACTATAAAAACTTGGCATTTGAGTTCTTTGAGTATCGCTCCATTGGGAATACCCCCTTTTACAATTGATAATCACTTATCTTGACTCTTTCTTTAATTTTCTATAGGCATTGGCCTTGCTTTTACCAGGCACACTGCTTTTTCATGCCCCTTTTGTTGTTGTTGTTTTTTTTTTTTTTAATAACCACGTAATGCTTTATCATTTGGGTTCTTGAGGAGTTTTCATTTTTTGTCAGCACTCGGGATTTTGCTGCTTGAACATTTGCCTTTTGCCTTGCCTCGGTGTGGGGGATAATCACCAGTTGGGTTTAAATGAAACAAATTTACAGGCTCAAGGGGCTACGCAATGGATAAAGTGTGTAGGATAGAGAAAGAATTGCTCTTCATCATCCTAAGGCACTTGAATCATCGTATGAATTCAATGTAATAGCAATACCTGAAGATTGATGCAAGTGAGAGCAAGAATATTCCTATCAAATTCCTCACCTCTTGATGTCGTCTTACCTCCAGCTTGCCCCAATGTGGGGGTGGTTCTTGACAGGGGTAATTTAAAAATTATTCACGTGTGCGGGCTCAAAAGGGTTTAAACAATGGATGATCGTAGTGTTTGGGATAGAGAATGAACCGCCTCTCATCATTTCGATCATCGTACCTTTTGCGAGAAAACTCTTTACCTTAGAAATATGGAATTTCCTACACTCATCTCACCAGTATATGAGCAAGGGACTGTGTATAGGATAAGGCTTGCCTTTCATCATCCTGACATGTCTCATTTAGCATGTTCAATTCATTCCACATCATTCATTAACTTAATTGATGGTGACACTTCTCAGTGGAATTGGTAATTAAACAGGTAAAACTATCATACAAAATTCTCCTTTGAAAGGTCACAAGTACTTCATGAACTTATCGGCTTTGAACACAAAGAGTTTACAGCTCAAAAAAGAAAGAAAAGGATTGGTAAAAAAAATTGTTTTGTTTTTTTTTTTTTTTTGTGGCAAACTTGTTGCCATTTCCGGGGATAGAACCCTGGTCACTCTCGGACCTTTTCATTCCCCGTGCCACCAGGCCAAGGTGCTGGTGGTGTCCTCAGGGCATTTCCTTTTTTATTTAATTGAACTGACACTAGGTCAACACGTCTGATATACCGAATCAAATGAATTCAGGGCCTACTTCTCATCTCATTCAATCCATTCCCACACAATTCAATGAAGAAATAAGTACCTTCAATTCACAACAAATTCTTTCAAGGGTAATATTTCTTCACAGCATCAGAGTTAACTGGATTAGAAAACTCATGACCATCCATTTCTGTAAGGATTAAGGCACCTCCAGGGAGTACCCTCTTCACCATATACGGTCCGTTATAATTTGGAGCAAATTTGCCTCCAGGATCAGGAAAAATCGGCAACACCTTTCTTAGAACTAAATCATTCACTTCGAAGTGTCTCAGTCGTACCTTCCGATTGAAAGACTTGGCTACTCTTTGTTGATACGCCTGACCATGGCAAAGAGCTTTTAACCTTTTCTCATCAATCAGGTTCAACTGCTCGAACCTTTGTTGTGTCCATTCTGCCTCGGATAATTCCACTTGGGATAAGACTCTCAAAGAGGGGATTTCTACTTCCACAGGCAAGACTGCCTCCATGCCATAAACTAAGGAGAAAGGGGTTGCCCCAGTAGATGTTCGGATCGATGTCCGATACGCCATTAGAGCAAAGGGTAACCTGTCATGCCAATCTCGATAATTCTCGGCTGTCTTAGCCAGGATCTTCTTGATGTTCTTATTAGCTGCCTCAACAGCGCCATTCATTTGTGGGCGGTAAGGGGATGAATTCAAATGCCTGATTTTGAACTCACTGAACAACTCATCAACGAACTTGTTATTCAGGTTTGTCCCATTATCAGTGACAATTGCTTCAGGGACACCATAACGAGCGATTATGTCACGCCTAATAAATTTCACCACGTTTCGAGCTGTGACATTAACATATGATGCGGCTTCAATCCACTTTGAAAAATAATCTATTGCCACCAATATAAATCGGTGCCCATTTGAAGCTTTGGGATTTATTGGGCCAATTACATCAATCCCCCACATTGAGAAAGGCCATGGCTCAGATAGCTGGTGCAACTCCGTTGGAGGAACATTTATTTTATCTCCATGAATTTGGCAACGATGGCAACTTCTGACATGCTGTATGCAGTCACTTTCCAGTGCAAGCCAATAGTAACCTAGTCTCATGATCTTCTTGGCTAACATGTGCCCATTCATGTGTGGGCCACAAACTCCTTCATGCACTTCTTGCATGATTTGGGTGGCTTCTGCTTCATCTACGCATCTCAATAAAACTGAATCATAAGATCTTTTGTATAAGTTCTTACCACTGACGAAGAACTTTGAGGCCATCTTCATTATGTACTTTTTATCGGCTGTAGTGCTTCCTTCAGGAAATTCCTGCTTTTGGATATAGTTCATGATGTCACAATACCATGGCTTCTTATCAGGCTCTTCATTTACGGCCATGCAATAAGAAGGTTTGGCTAGAACCTCAATTTTCAAAGGTTCAACTTCCAAACCATCAGTAACTTGCAACATAGATGACAACGTTGCCAAGGCATCGACGAATTGATTATGAGATCTAGCCAAGTAGTCAAACGAGATTTCATCGAACTCCTTCACCAACTCTTCGAGGTACTTATGATACGGCAGTAATTTGGCATCCCTGGTCTTCCATTCACCTACAGTCTAGAGTATGATCAGTGCAGAATCTCCATATACTTTCAATTTGGCCACTCCCATTTCAATTGCGGCCTGAAGTCCGAGAATACAAGCTTCGTATTCAGCTATATTGTTAGTGCATGGGAATATTAATTTCGCGGCTACTGGGAAGTGTTGTCCGTCTGGGGATATTAATACTGCCCCAGTACCAAAACCGGACAAGTTCACAGCTCCATTAAAGAACATAGACCATGCATCTTCATTTATGGCCAAAATACGATCATCCAAAGGACAATCATCATCATTCAAGATTCTAGGATTCTCAGCCAATATATCAGCAATTACTCGGCCTTTAACTGATTTTTGTGGCATGAACTGTACGTCGAATTCCGAAATCAAGACCTGCCATTTGGCTAGCTTACCCACCAAAGCTGGTTGGTTAAATAAATACTTGATGGGATCGTTCTCAGTTATGAGAAATGTCTGGTAATGCAAGGTGTACTGTCGCAGTCTATGCAATACCCATACTAACGCAGCACAAGTTTTTTCAGTATCAGAATATTTTAGCTCCGAGACAGTGAATTTTTTACTGAGGTAATAAATGGCTCGTTCCTTCTGATCCACGGGACTTTTCTGGGCTAGCATCGCGCCGAGTGACTCACTATGGATTGTGAGGTACAAAATCAAAGGATGCCCCGATATTGGTGGGACAAGAACTGGCGGATTCATCAAATATTGCTTCAGCTTGTTGAACGCCTCTTGACATTCATCATTCCACTCAACTCGTACGTTTTTCCTCAAGAGTTTGAAGAATGGCTTAGCGGTCTCTGAGAGTTGGGAAATGAATCGTGCAATGTAATTTAGTCTCCCTAGGAGACTCCGGACCTCCTTCACTGTCGACGGAGGTTGCAACTCACATATTGCCTTGGCTTTAGATGGGTCAATTTCGATCCCTTTGCTACTCACCATAAACCCAAGTAATTTTCCTGATGCTACCCCGAACACGCACTTGGCAGGATTTAAACGGAGTTTGAATTCACGAAGCCGATCAAATAACTTCTTGAGGGTTTCAACATGACTTTTCCCAGGTTGGGTTTTTGCAATCATATCGTCGACATATACCTCGATTTCTTCATGCATCATGTCATGGAACAAAGTAACCATGGCTCGCTGGTAAGTTGCCCCTACATTTTTGAGTCCGAAGGGCATGACCTTATAATGAAAGGTTCCCCATGGGGTGATAAATGCTGTCTTCTCTTTATCTTCATGTTTCATTCTTATCTGGTTGTAGCCAGAAAAACCATCCATGAAAGAGAATAATTCAAATCCAGCAGTACTATCCATGAGAACATCGATATGTGGCAATGGGAAGTCGTCCTTTGGGCTAACCTTATTCAAATCCCGATAATCAACACACACTCGGACTCGACCGTCTTTCTTCATGACCGGTACTATGTTGGCCACCCATTCAGGGTATTGCGAGACTTCGATGAATCCCACTTTGAGGAGTTTCATTACTTCCTCTTCTATCTTCTTCAAGAGCTCCGGTTTAGTCCTCCGAAGCTTCTGCTTCTTAGGGCGCATGACTGGATTGGTGGGCAAACAGTGTTCCACAATTGACGGATCTAAACCTGGCATATCAGCATACGTCCAGGCAAAGATATCCTGATATTCTTTCAACAATTGAGTCAGGTGCTCGGCCTCATCTTTGGGAAGATTTGCCCTAATCTTTATTTCTTTAGGATCCTCGTCATCACTCAAATTGATGGTGACGGTTTGCTCGGAGGTGAGAACTTTGGGTTTTTCATGGTGCTCCCAACTTTGTTGTACTTCAATGGAGTCACCATTTGGATCATCAAGGTCATCATCGTCATCACACATGGCATTGGATTGGACCATTTTCACCTCCTTGCCTGCCATAAGGCTGCTCTCTTGTGGGCTAGCACCTGTTTCCTCCGATGCTTCTTCGTCAATGGCACCTATAAGGAGATCATCGAATAAGGTCGTGATCCCTTCCATCCCATTATCTGGATCCTCTGTCTTTGAAGTTGTCGGGTCATCCATGCTTCTCCATCCATTGGGCATGATACCTCGGGTGGGGGTCACTCCTCCTTCATCATGCATCATTCTAGCAGGGCCGGGGAATGTCTCGCGGATATCGAGGAGTAATGAGTTTTTCCTCTTTTGTTCATGTGCTCTACCTTTTCCATGGTACCCTAATCCTGCTGAACGAGTCCTTCGAGGGGCTTCAATAGGATTCCGAATACCCTACTCTCTTCTACCAAGTCCACGGCCAGGAATAAAGCGATTTCCAACCATCACTCTTGCTACCATAACTGCTGCATTTGACACATCAGGGGTGGGTGCTGTCGACCCTCGAGATGCATGAATAGTGGAGACAAGTTCGAACGATTGGTAGCTTGACTCCTCCCTACGCTCCGGCTCGATATAGGGGATTGCCGTCTCATGATAGATCCGATGATCCTCCTCGCCATGAACAATGACTAACTTTCCTTCGACAACAAATTTCACGCGTTGGTGGAGACTTGATGGCACAGCTCCCGCAGTATGAATCCAGGGACGGCCTAATAGGAAATTGAATGCTGTAGGAATGTCCATCACCTGGAAAAGGACGTTGAACATCACCGGTCCTATTTGCAGTTCAAGGTGGGTCTCCCCTATAACCTCCTTTCTCGTACCATCAAAAGCTCGGACGGAGGTCTTTGCAGCATTTATTTTTGAAGGATCTATTTTAAGGCAGTGAAGAGTCGCCAATGGACAGATATTCAAGGCAGACCCATTGTCAATGAGTACTCGGGCCACATGGGAAGCCTTACACTTGACGGATATATATAATGCCTTAGTATGTCCCCTCCCCTCAAGAGGGAATTCTTCATCGGAAAAGGCTATTAAATCCTTAAGAAGAATTGACCCTACAAATTCCTCCAACCTGTTTACCTCGATCGTCTCTGGTACATGAACTTCGCTTAGAACCTTCATTAGAGACTTTTGATGTGTAGGAGATGTTTGCAAAAGTTCGAGTAAAGAGATCTAAGCAGGCAATTTCCGCAACTGGTCGACCACGTTATACTCACTTGCTTTGATTATAGCCAGAAATTCTTTGGCCTCTTCGTCAGTAACTGGCTTTGCAGGTTGGGCATTAGCTTGAGCATAGGTCCGACCAGACCTGGTAATCAGGTCAACATCTAGCTCGTATGACCATGGGACTGCTTTATTATCCTTGTACTCGTATAGCTGGGGCATCTCAATAATTATTTCTTCATCAGCTGAAGGGACTTCCACTATCAGTCCTTCATGGTCAGAGGCATCCTCAAGTGGGGGCATGTCCTCGATCAATGGATCCGGTTCACTCTTTTCGGCACTTAGCTTAGCAAATTCCTTCTCCCAATCAATGACGACTTCGGAGATAGTTGACACTATTCCAGCTTGGTCAGCATACACGATCATGCCAGCCTTAACCATTTCCTGAACCCTTTCCTTCATGGTAGGCAAAGGAGGATTCTCATCTGTCGGATAGTAACCAACTCTGACTAATCCCCTATAGATATCTTTGATAGACACCTTCAAGTTCATCTTTTTGCCAGCATTGAACTCAAAGATTGCATTCACGTTTCCCTGATGTTCCGGCAATGGATTCTTCTGGACATTTGGTTGGGTGGTACGGAAGGAAAATGCCTTAGTATCCAACAAATTTTGGATCTTGTGCTTCAAAGTCAAACATTCATCAGTTGAATGGCCAACCTCTCCCATATGATACTCACATTTTTTGGAGGGATCATAGTTGGAGAACTTTTCAGCATTGGGTCGCTTTGGTTCATGGGAGATCAATCCCTTCTTTCGGAGTATCGGCAAGACCTGAGATAGAGGGCCAGGAAGAGGAGAGAACTGCCTTTTGGTGAATTGCCGCTGTGCAGGCACTCGGCCTCCATCTTGCTGATTCCTGGGGACACGACCCATTAGAGGCTTACTAGGAGTTGGTTGCGCATATGCAACATTGACTTCAGTGGTTGGTTCTTTATCTTTCTTCATGGTGAACCTTTTGCCTTGATGAGTCGGTTCATTGAACCATCCATCCCTTAGCCCCATCTCGATCTGTTCACTGACTGGGATAAGTTGGTTGAAGTTCTCAACGTATGTGCTAGCCATCCGGTTACGGAACTCGTACGGGAGAGTCTTGACGAACAACTTCATCAACTCTTTATTTGTAGGCTTAGGAGTGATTTGAGCTGCCAAGTTTCGCCATCTTACAGCATACTCCTTAAATGACTCACTTTTCTTCTTCTCCATCCGCTCAAGATCCTCTCGGGAAGGTGCAATGTCCATGTTGAACTTATACTGCTTTAGGAAAGCGTCAGCCACATCATTCCAGGTGTCGAGAAGGTTTACATTTTTCATTATGTACCAGTTGAGTGCGGGCCCAGTCAAGCTTGCATGAAACGATTGGATCACGAGAGGCTCGTTCTTGACGTATTAGGCCATGCGTACATGGTACATTTGCAAATGAGCTTTTGGGCAAGAAGTACCGTCGTATTTCTCGAACTCCGGCATCTTAAACTTCTTCGGCATTTTGACCTTCTTGTAAACCGACAAGTCAAACGGGAGTGAATTCCTCGACTCTTGCAATTGTTTTAGTTTCTCTTCAAGTTTGGCGAAGCGTTCATCTTGCTCCGCCTTAGGGACAGGGTCGGGCTTAGCTTTTTCGGCAGTGATGAACAGTGGGTCATCCTCCAGCTCAGGCATGTCGTCATCACCCATTTGGGCTTTGTTTGTCTGCTTTTGGACTACTATCTCGGGGAGAGCGGGTGCAAGAGTCTGATTCACTTGGAGGGATTGCATTTGATCTGTCATAAGTTGCATAGAAGTGAGCAACTGCTGGAGTTGATTTTCCACAGCGGTCATACGATCACGCATTTCGGTTTGGTCGGCCATTTTTGCTCTTGATCGTGTAATGATAGGCGAACGTGGAGGATCCGTTATCACCTAATTTAAAGAAACGGACAAAACTAAGTATCTCATATGAAATACACCGGTCCATGGCAATGGTCTAAAACTTTTATTCATTAATGGAGTTTTTGACAATTCTAACAAAATAGAAGCAAGATTGATTCAAGCACTTCATTAATGAAATAGAAGCTCGAAATGCCCTAAACAAAAAACTAGGAAAGTAAATGACTCAACTTCCTAAACATAAATGAAAACAACAAGATAGATTCAAACACTTCATCTAGCTTGATCAATATACACTCGGGACACCACTCGGCGCAATCGCTTATTCTCCTCTTGAGCTTTTTCAGCAACCCTTTTGAGGCGTTTATTCTCAACGCGGTTGGTGATCTTCAGCGGCACCTTTGGTATCTTTGGAAGTAACTCCTATGGAATCTTGTGTTGTTGAATGTACTTAATTGATGCATAGTACTTCATTTCCTTGCCCTGCAACTCCTCCTCGGGCCACTTGAGTTTTCGTGGCTGGCACATATCCCACATTGATTTAATTGTGAGAATGAAATCTTCATGGCCTTGGTCTCCATCAATGAAGCTGACTCGGAGTGGATCTGCTTGCAATGCCGGGGGAAGCTCTTGCACAACTTGATACTGACGGGTCACTCTAGTTGGATAGTACTCCGTTGCTCCGGTGAATCCCAGTAGAGGGATTGGGCCAACACCTCCACATGAAAGTCTCGCCACATGAACTTGGAACCACTTAGCATGCCATAGGAAACCCTTGGAAGTTGGTTTTTTCATGAAAGCTAGCCACCTAGAATAATGGTAATCCGGTGCATGTTTTTGGTTGTTCTCAAATCTCATAATAGGGTGATTAGAGTTATTAACATCAAGTATAGTCATTGAACCACCAAACCCTTTTATATGAGAAAGAAACCAAATTTGTAAAAGCTCAGGAGAGGAATGGAAGGTCTTATCACCGCTTCCTTTAAATCGAGTGAGGGAAAGAAAAGTTTCAACTAAAATAGTGTTTACGAAATTTTTTCCTCCCAACACTTGTTCAACTAAGTGAGCCATCAAAGGGTTAATAGCATTCTTGCAATGAGGAAAAAGTATGAACCCAAAGAAGGCTAAAAGGAAAACCCTTCGCATTTGAAATGAATTGCCATTTTCAAAACATTCTTTTAGAAAAGATAAATGACATGCATTGCGGTGAGCTTTTAAAACCTTTCTTACATTGTCCTCCTTAATTCTCAGAAAATCGGATAAGGCTACAACGGGGTCTATTCCGATAGGTGGACTAATTAATTCAGCTTTCAAAGGTTTCCCTATGGCAATGCTATACTCTTCCAAGGTGGGCGTGAGTTCATGCTTACCGCCGAAGATGAAAGTAGAAGTCTCGGGGCACCAACAATGAGCAAGTGCTTGGATGAGGCCGCCGTGGATGTTGATACGCAGCAATGGAAGTAGTCGACTAATGTGTGACTCTACGAATTGACGGCCAACTTGGTCTAACTTGTCCCACCATGCACTAAGCTCTTCCTTTGGAGGGAGAATAATTCGAATGTCCGGTATTCCCATTGTATATTGATCAAGACTCAGGACAATCCTAATGCCATGGACCGATAAAATAATATAACAAAGTAAGTAGATTGCAAGAGTTCGAATTTAGAAGACTTACTTTACCAATAAACAAAAGGCAATCACATAGACATGCGCATGGTAAGTGGCTCGATTTCTAATCTATCAGGCTTAACAAAGTGAAGCCACAAGAATGATCAAACTAGCCGCGGGCGTGCGAACTAAGTCGGGTCCTCATGACTTCGGCTTGGTCAAAGAGCCGTCCTGGGTTGCGGGCATGCGAACCGAGGTGGGTATTCTTGACACCAGAAAAGAAACTTTGGGATTGAGATGGGCGACTCGTACCGCGGGCATGCGGTCGAAGTGGTATCCATCTCAATACCATCCTAGATGATCCTATGCGGCCCAGGTCCGGCGGCGGGTTGTGTGTGCAATAGTGTAGTGTAAATGCATAGGCATGCATAACAGTTTATATCAAACAACGCTTCGTTCATGAAAATAAACCATACATTCCTACACCTCCCTGCAAAACAAATGTCAGCAAACACTTCCCCTTATACCTCCCATCCTGCAAAAACAATTAACACCTTAAATGTTAGGGGCGTACCTGGAATCCTCGCTGCCAAACAACAACATTTTTCAAAAGAAAAGAAAAATTGGCCTAAGTCCACTAAGAGTTTTGACTCAAGTCCCCAGCGGAGTCGCCAAGCTGTCGCGACCTCCCTGAAGCGGGTTGGACCACCTAAGGGTTCGGCTAATGGATTGTTAAGCCTAGACTTAACTCGGGCTCTCCCAAGCTCATACCAATTCGCGACTTAGGTTCAAGTTCTTAATATGCAAATGATTTTTATCATGGAGTCGCCACTAATCTATTTTGGGTGGGTCGATTAGAAACCCAAGTAAAGTAACGGGAGAATTACTTCACTCCTACGAACCAGAGATTAAATGAGTTCGGTGACTTGATTACGCTAGATTTCTCTAACGCCCTTTCGGTACCTTTTTTTTTTTATTTGAAAAATATTTTTTTTGCAGGCAGCTTGAATTGATTTTTTATTTATCTTCCTAACATGTGAGGTGACCATGCGGGTGCGCAAACCACCAATAAAGCGATGAATAAATTGCAGGACTTACCTTATAGCAGCGAAAGCATCTGCAATGTTAAATCAGACTTCACATCAACAATCCTAAATATGATTTCTAACACGCAGTTTTTTTTTTTACCCTTTTTTTTTATGAAAATCATGCAATATGCAATGCATCTAATCTAACATGAAATGGCTTGACAATGTGTTCTAAACTACATGACATGAGTAAAATATTTTTTCGCGTTTTCTTAATGAACATGCAATAATTAAATATGCAAATTAAAATGCCATAATTATAATGACGGGCAATTTTGATTATATGAACCTAATTCTACATGACATGCACATGATATTTCTACTCCTAAAAATGCAATTTATCCTACAACTTGAAACTAATTTATCTAAAGAATTTTTTTTTTTGTATTTTTCATGATATTCGAAATTAAGAAAAGTGCAAAAAAAAACACCTAGCTAAATTAAAATTCCATCTAGATTAAGCTTAGGATTAAGTCATGCTAAATCCTAATTTAAACTAAGACGTTATTTTAATCTATTCATTTCTAACCAAAGATACAAATTGATATAAACTTAAAATGAGACAGGCAATTCTATTCTAGAATGCATGATGATTTTTTATGAAAAGTTGTAATAAAAAACTACTAGAGTGAAAATTAAAGGGACATGTTATTTCTCCTAAAACATGCATTTTTGAAAAACCTATTATGCATCCTACAAAAAAAAACTAGCATCCTAAATTAATTAATTTTTTTTTGAGATTTTTTTTGTTATAAAAATTTAAAAATCAAAAATCCTATTCTAAATTGACTAGTGCAATTCTTAAGAAAAACTAATATCCTGAATGCATTTTTTTGGGGTTTTTTGGTTATTTTAAAAAACGAAATAACTAAATACACTAACCCTAACCCTAATCTAACTTGCATTTTTTTGAAATTTCTTTTATTTTATGCAAAAACAAAAGTTAATTCAAATAACCCGATATTCAATCCACTCAAGATAAGATTAATACCCAAAATTGACGAGCCATATCTCGCGCATGAGATCGGGTTGGTCAATTTTAAATTAAATCGTGAATCGAATCTCGGGCCTGAGATTGGATTGTCGATTTTTGCAAGAGATCGTGAGTCGGATTTCGGGCGCGAAAATCAGACTCCTAATCCCTAATTTGAGGGGTTATTTCACATTGGAATTTCAATCATGCATTAATGAATAATCACACTAAGAAACTATATAAAAACAAACTATAAACTATATAAATAATAATAAAAAAAACCTAATGTTCTCCCTTTGTTTGTTTTTTATCTTTTCCTTTCCCCACGCAAGGCTTGGGCTCGGGGGTCTCCGAAGGGAAGCAGGTTGTCAATCCGGGGGGGTAGCTGGTCACCGGCGTTCGAAGCTCCGGCGAGGACCGGCGGCAGGTGGACAGGTGGTGGGCGGACCGGCGGCAGCAGCAGGTCGCGGGTGGTGTGTTGCAGACATCGGGTCAGGTTGCAGGCGCGGCGAGCAGGGTGGAGGTGCAGGCGTTGCTGGTGGCGCTGTGCGGGTCGGAGACGTGGGTCGCTGCAGGAGGACCAGCAACAGGTCGAATAGAGGCGCGGCCGTGGGTGCGGGCTGCTGGGCAGGACTCGGCGACGACGAGTGTTACAGCTTGTAGGTGTGCTGGGTGCTGGTGGATGCTGGTTGCAATGGACGGCGCGAGCTGGCGGCTGTTGGCATCGGAGCACAGGTGAGGGGACCGGCGGCGGGCAGAGGCAAGTGCAGCGACTGGTGCAGCGGCAGAGGGCGGAGCAGCTTGGGACGCCGGGGCGGAAGTGCATGCGCGGGCAGTGGCGACTTCACAGGCTGCTGGTGTCGTGAGGAACCGAGCGGCGGTGGAGCGCAATGGCGTCGGGCAGAAGCGACTTCACAGATGGACGGGATGAGGGACAGCAGGAGCGGCGTTGTGGCTGGGTCGCGGTGACGGGTGCTCGCGGCGTCGGGCGGTGGTGCCGGCGCGGGCTGCGAGCGTCAGGGTCGGCTCAGATCTGGGCAACGGCAATAATGGTAGCGGAGGGGGCGTCGGTAGCAGCGGAACGCGGTGGTGCTAGCTTGGAGGTGCTGCTGGCGTGGTGGGCAGCGGTGGAGCTTGGGCTGAGGGTTACAACAGTGGCGGCGTTCGGAGCTCCGGGGAAGGGCAGTGGCTGGTAAGGTCGCGAGCAGCGACGGGTGCGAGTTCGGAGATCGCCGGAAGGAGGAAGGCGGCGGGTGGGCAGCTGCAGCGCCGGGCCACCCGCAGCCGCGAGGAACTCCCGAAGAAGATGATCCCCCTTCTTTTTTTTTTTTTAACTTCTCACGTCTTTTCTCTCTCTGTGCACTTTTCAGTGGACCCTTCTTTTCTGTTTTTGTTCAGAAACCCTCTCTGACTTCTCCTTTTTTATTTTCTCTAACAGACTCTTTATTTCTTTTTTATCGAAGGAGACGCCCCCTCACCATGAAATTTTCCTTTCTTTGGTTTTTCTCTGACACACTCCCTTGCACACTCCCTTCCCTTCACTCGTTGGACCGAAGGAGAAGCCTTTCACAACGAAAATTTTCTTTTTCGCTCCCCTCACAGACCTCTTTAATGAATTTTTCGTTCTCCCCCCCCCCTCTTTGCTCCCTCTTTCCTCGCTTATTTATAGGCCACAGGTGAACAGGAGGCAGCCGCAACTTTTCTTTACTTGCTCAAGTTGGGTTCCTTTTTTTTCAAATATGGTGGCCACCGCCTGACATTCATTAATTTAGCCACAACTATTGACTTTTCTTTGCTTGTTAGTTGCTTCTTTCTTGAGCACACTCCTCCTCACTTCACCAAAATTCACGACCCCCACTTGAGAGAGTATATTATAATATATCATGGGCTTCCCTTTTGCTTCCTCGAGGCTCCTCACGTCCGCCGAATTCTTGCGCATGCATGTGCATGCATTAATGAGCGAAAGACAATGGACGGAACTTCTTTCTTGATTTGCTCTCCAGGAAGGAGAGAATTCTCACTATAAAATATTATAAAATGGTGAGCCCATGTTCTTGCAGACTTTCTCCCGAATTCTCGCGTGTGCAGTGGAGAATTTTTCTTTGCTTTCTTCACGCGTGCGGCTAGAATTTTTACGTCCGCCGAATTTTATCCACGCATGGTGCATGAATTAATGAGGAAGAGACAATGGACGTGAAGAACTCTTCTTTCTTCTTTCTTTCATTGTGTACTTTCAAATCGGCAAGAGAGAGACCACCTTTTGTGCACGTAATCGACCGCGAGCCGCCGTGTTTGGTTGTGTTTTGGTACTGATGCAAATGCAACTACATGAAATGCAATTTTACTTACTTTTTTTCTTTTTTTTATATGTAACTAATTACTAAATAATTAGGTAAAAATTTAGGTATCAACAAGTGTTGATTGCATACATTAGTTTCGCTTCAAAATGAGACATCAGTCTTTGAAGTAGACTTTAGCCTGATGCAGTTAATGACCACCTTGTGAAGAAAAATGTTGGGGGCATTCAACCTTGAATAAGAAATTCCACCTTTGACTATCCTGTCATTCACTATGGACAAGGTAGCATGGGCATAAGATGCACCAATTGGTTGGAATCTCCCTCTTTCCACACCAATTATATCCGCCAAGGTGTCTACATTGACTACAAATTCTTTATCCCTTATAGAAAAACTAAATTCATTCGCATCTATAAATGAAAGATTCGAATAAAAATAGGCAGTAAGTTTGGGATATGCAATGGTTGTCTAGGTGCAAAAACGTTCAAGTTGAAGCAAACCAAGGTGTTCTCTCAAATTAATCTTTAAAGAATCAAGAAAGTCGAAATCCACACTCCTAGGGTTCATAACCCCTCTTTTCAGCAAATTCAAGTAACACCTTTTGTGGTCCTTTGAATGAAATAGGTTCGTCCCTTCACCACCAACCTTTGCAGCAACGCCCATCCTAGGCTGAAAATTTGCAAACAATTTTTCATCGTCGTCTTTCTCCTCTGGCTGTCCAGCACTCGAATCACTAGGAAAATTTTCAAACGACCATTTTGCCAAACCCTAAGGCACAATGCCTAGTCTCTCCATGGTGTTCAAGAAAAAAAGTCTCATTTTTGCAACCGTGCGCTTTTAAGAACTCATCTATCAAGTTCATAGTAGAACCACCCTTCTTCAAGTTTGAATAAAGTCTATAAATAAATTGGGGTTTTTGAGTCCTTACAGGTTCAACATCTTCAATGACTTCTTCTTGCTATGGAGGAGGATTTTGTGTTGCTTGTTGGCGCGGTTGAGAATGTTGTCTTTGCAATTGCTCTTGATGAGGAGAATCTTCTTCCTCAGTCAAATCGAAATGCATAGGTCCCTCACACATACGCTGTGGTCCCCGACTTGCGATTCTCAAAAGCTTTCTTTAAGAAGACATTGTCAAAGTCTTGGGGAATTTCTTGAACTTGCTCTTTTGAAAAAGGTTAAAACTTTTTGAATGAAACTCAAGTAGATGAGAAACAGTAAGATCACGGTATTCTAGGGTTTCAAAAAGTGAGCGTAAATGAAGAAGACGAGTTTTGACAATATATAAAGCAAGTATACGAAGCATCACAATTAGAAAGTAAAAACTGTCTTTTTTGAAAATGATAAACTACCTTAAAGATAACTGCCTTTTTTTCAAAATAATAACTTCCTTTATGAAAATAAACAATCGTCAATTAAGATAACTTCTAAAAATACAGATGACTAAATAATAAAAAGATAACGTACCTTTTCAAAATTTTATCCGAAGATAACATCACATTAAAATGGAAGGAATTTACTTACAGTTTTAGCTCTGGAAATTTTGAGTCTAAACACTTTCAGACTTTACCTCACAAACGATAGAATGTTCAGTCTAGCACGAATAGACTCAAATAAGCTTTTATCTAGTGGCTTTGTAAATATATCCGCCAGTTAATTCTTAGAGTCAATGAATTGAATCAAGACTTCTCCATTCTGAACATGATTTCTAATGAAGTGATGTCGTATTTCTATATACTTTGCTCTTGAGTGAAGAATATGATTCTTTGTGAGATTGATGGCATTTGTATTATCGCATTTGATTTAAGTGCATGACTCTTCAATTCCAAAATCTCTTAGCTATTGCCTCATCCATAGGATTTGAGAGCAGCAACTCCCAAGTGCTACATATTCCGCTTCAGCTGTTGAAAGAGTTACAGTACTCTGTTTTCTTGAAAGCCATGATGCCAGCTTATTGCCAAGTAGTTGACAAGTTCCCGAAGTACTCTTTCTATCCACTTTGCATCCTGCAAGATCTGTGTCTGAATATCCAAGGAGAGTAAAGTCTCATTCTTTGAGATACCATAGATCTAGCTTTGAAATAGTTGCAACATATTTGATAATTCGCTTTGCTGCACTAAGATGAGATTCTTTGGGATTTGATTAGCATCTAGCACATATACAAACACTAAACAAAATGTCAAGTCTAGATGCAATAAGCTAAAGAAGTGATCCAATTATGCTCCTGTATAGCTTTTGATCCACAGTTTTTCCTTCTTCGTTTTTATCCAGCTTTGAAAAGCTTGACATAGGAGTCTCTGTCTTTTTGCAATTTTCCAATCCAAACTTCTTGATGAGATCTTTTGCATACTTCTCTTGGTGAATGAAGATTCATTCTATTGACTGTTTTACTTGTAATCCCAAAAAGAAATTTACCTCACCCATCATGCTCATTTTGAATTCATCCTGCATGCATCTAGAGAATTTATTGCATAAACTTTCATTAGGCAAACCAAAAATAATGTCATCAACATAAATTTGAACAACTAGAAAATCTTTACCTTCCTTTTTAATGAATAAGGTAGTATCTACTTTCCCATTAACAAATCCATTTTGAGTTATAAAATTACTTAACCTTTCATACTAGGCTCGAGGTGCTTGCTTCAGTCCATACAGAGCTTTTTTCAGTCTGTGAATTGAGTTTGGCTTTGTTGGATCTTCAAAACCAGGTGGTTGTTCCACATAGACTTCTTCTCGAATAAATCCATTTAGGAATACGCTCTTACATCCATTTGGAATAACCTGAAAATTTTAAAGTAAGCAAAAGCAAGAAGTAATCTAATTGCTTATAACCTCGCTACTAGTGCATAGGTCTCGTCATAGTCTATCCCTTCTTCTTGAGTGTATCCTTTAGCCACGAGTCTTGCTTTGTTCCTGATTGCTTTTCCTTTCTTGTCCACTTTGTTCCTGAAAACCTATTTAGCTCCAATAATTGATTTACCTTTTGGTTTATGAATTAATTCCCAAACATTGTTGATGTTGAACTGTCTGAGTTCTTCTTGCATGGCTTCAATCCATCTTTCATCAGCCAAGGCTTCTTCTATGCTTTTAGATTCAATTTCAAAAATAAGTGACAAAGCACTAGACTCTTCTCGCCTTTTGGATTTGGTACGAATTCCATCATCAATATTGCCAATGATGAGTTCTTTGGGATGACTAGACTTGTGCTGTCAATTGCTGGTTAATTTTTGAGTCTGCTCATCATCTGCTTCCGTTGAGTCTTTTGGTTCTTCTTGTTGTTGAATCTCAAGAGTTTGAGCTTCTGTGGGAGAGGTAGACTTTGTAACATCTCGTGTAGGTTCAGTTTCTTCAAGATGAGTCTCTACCATTTGATTTGGTACAGAGTCTTGAAACTTGACATTCATAGATTCTTCAACAAACTGAGTCTTTTTATTGAATACTCTGTATGCTTTGCTCGAAGTTGAGTAGCCAAGAAAGATACCTTCGTCTGACTTTTCTTCAAACTTACCAGTTTGATCATTTACATTTTTCAAAATAAAACATTTGCAACCAAATAAGTGAAAATAAGAAACATTTGGTTTCTTTCCTTTAAACATTTCATAGGGAGGTTTCTCTAAAATAGGCCTTAAAAATACTCTATTAATGATATAACAAGCTGTAGAAACTATTTCAGCCCAAAAACGAGAAGATATGTTACTTTCAATTAAAAGAGTTCTTGCTATTTCTTGCAATGATCTATTCTTTCTTTCCACAACTCCATTTTGTTCAGGAGCATATGGCGAAGATAAAACATGCTTTAAACCAAATTCATCACAGATATTTGCAAAGTCTTGATTCTCAAATTCACCTCCATGGTCTGTCCGGATGCTCATTATAGTATATCCTTTTTCATTTTGAATTTTCATAGCAAACTTTGAGAAATAAGAAAAAGCTTCAGACTTACTTGCAAAAAAGAATACCCATGTAAAACGAGAATAATCATCCACGATTACTAAGTAGTATTTCTTTCCACCAATACTTTGTGTTCTGGTTGGTCCAAAAAGATCCATATGTAGAAGCTGTAGAACACGATTAGTAGAAACTTGATTTATAGGTTTAAAAGAACTTCTTACATGTTTTCCCAAAACACATGGTGTGCATAATTCTGACTTTTGATAACTTAAGTTGGGCAATCCACGAACAAGCTTTTTGGAGGAAATTTTGGCTATCTGCTTCATATTGACATGGCTAAGCTTTTTATGCCAAGGATTTTCTTCATCTTGAATAGAAAATAGACACTAAGAGCTTTATGGTTTAATATCTAGTAGATAGATGTTTCCATATTTTCGTCCAGTAAAAGATTGAAACAAATCGTTACTGGTTCCTAAACAAATGCCTTCTTGAAAATTGATTTTCAATCCAATGTCACACAATTGACTTATGTTGAGTAGATTATAGTTCAAGCCTTCCACCAAGGAAACATTATTGATTGTAAGGCTTCCAATCTTGACAGTTCCACATCCAATAATTTTTCCTTTGTTATTTCCACCAAAAGAAAATTTTCCACCATTCATTTGAGTAAGCTTTATGAAGCAGTTTGAATCTCCTATCATGTGTCTTGAACAACCACTATCCAAATACCATTTGATCTTTTTCTTGATAGTGACCTGCTGTTATGAGAAGATTTCAAGTTTTCTTTGGTACCCATATTTTCTTGGGTCCAGGGGAGTTAGTTCCAAAAACAATCTTTGCCCAATCCTTCTCAAAATGTTCTGAACTGTTGCACTTTGAACATTTGAGAGTACTTCGGCCAATAGATTTTACAAAAAAATTTTGAAAATGATTTTTGTAAAAATTTTTAGTAGGTCTTTGTTTAATTCTTTTTTTTTTTTTTTAACTTTTGGAAAGTCAATTAAAGTAATAGTTTCTAGTGTCATTCCTAAACTTGATTTATTAAAATAAGGTCTTTGAACTGAGAGAATGTTATCTAGCTTTTCAAATCCATTTGAAAACTTCTTTGAGATATTTGAAATATCTTCTTTCAAAAAGATGTTTTCCTTTGAAAGAGAATCTACATTTTCTTTTAAAACTTTAAAGTTTTTGTTTAGATTTTCAAATTTTTCTTTCTAAGAAATTTCTTGTTGCCTCAGTATGGAATTTTCCTTCTTCAGTTTGAAAATTCTTTTAAGAGAAACCTTGAGACTAAGATAGAGTTCATCAATATACTTTGAAACTTTAATAGGAATTTTAAAATTGCTAACCTCAATTTCTTTGTCTGAATCTGAATCTGAATCAGTTTCAGAGTCTGAGTCTGATTCTGAATTTGCCATTCAACAAATATTGGCATATTATTCATCACTCTCTTCACATTCTGTGTTGCTCCAAGTCTTTGCTTTGAGAGCCTTCTTGAACTTCTCTATGTTTCCCTTCTTTTTCTTCAATAGAGGACAGTTGGGTTTGATGTGTCCTTTCTTCTTGCATTCGAAGCAAGTCACTTCTTTGTTGAACTCATTTTCTTCAATTGATTTGTTCTAAGATCTTTGAGTACTCTGCTTCCTCCAGTTGTACTTTCTTCCTTTTTTGTTTAACTTTCTGAATTTCCTTATCATGAGTGCTAGTTCTTCATCATTCAGGTCATCTTTTGAATCTGTAACATCAGAATCATCATTAGACTTTAAAGCGATTAACTTCTTACCTTTAGGAGCTTCTTCTTCATTGATTTGCTCCACTTCATAAGATTGAAGTGTGCCCACTAATTCACCTACTGATAGAGGTGCGATCCTTTGTGTTTCTCTAATGGAAGTCTTAATGTGATTCTAGTCTTTGGAGAGTCCTCATAGCAACTTGTTGACTTTCATCTGTCCTGAGATTGATTGTCCATGATATGCAAGACCATTTACAATCTCTGTAAAATGACTAAACATATCAGTGATGGTTTCTCCCGGCTTCATTTTGAAAGCTTCATATTGTCCAAGAAGAATGTTGATCTTTGTTTCTTTAACTCGATCAGTTCATTCATAGGTGACATGCAACCTGTCCCAGACTTTTTTTGCTGTTTCACAAGATGAAATTATGTTATATTCAGTAGGAGATAAGGCATAATATAAAGAATAGATAGCTTTTGCATCAAGAGTTTATCTCTTGGTTATATCTGCTTGTGTCATCTCGCTAGCATCTGCCACTTCCTTTCCTCTTTCTGAACTTGATGTATTTGTAGAAATAACTCCTTTTTCTACCATATCCCATTCCAGGGGATCTTTCAATTTTAGGAAAGCTTTCATCTTATTCTTCCATATGTTATATTCCTTCCCATCAAAGTAAGGAGGTCTAGTGTTGCTTTGACCTTCAACCAGTCCTGGAGCCAAAATACTAGCCATAGATCTTTAGCTTAAGAAGTAAAACACTTCAACAAATAAGCACACAAGCTCTGATATCAATTGAAAGGGGCTAGAGAATACACCTAGAGGGGGGGTGAATAGGTGTAAATAAGAATTTTCACAAGACTTAAAGAAAGTATTTTGATTTTAGAAGATGCTAGTCATAAAACGTATTTCAACTCTAAGTAAATGGGCAATCAGTAAATATAAATATGAAGTTCAGGGATAAGAGAAAGCAAACACAAAGTTTATAATGGTTCGGCTTAGACCAAGCCTACGCCACTCTCCTTGCTGACAGCCTATTGGCTGGATTCCACTAGATATCAAAAGAGTTGTTACAATTTGAGATCTTGACTATCATAGTGATGAGTCTTATCAAACTCTCATACAGTCACACTAAGAGTTTCTCTTTTTTGTATACAAAGTTTTGCTCAATTGAATGAAGAAGCAAGAGACTAAGAAGACTTCACTCAAGCACCGTATCGAACAACCAAGGAATCAACCTTTAAATACTCCTTCATGCCATCTTCGACTGTTGGCACTGTCCAAAGGAATTCCTCCAATCTACTCATTGGACAGAATCAATTAAGGTGGTCTCGAGTTGTTAGATAATTTGTGTTGAAAGCCCGTCAATCCTGCTCGCCCATACAAATCAGGATCTTGAGTTTCCATAAGTAGAACCTTCCAAGTTTAGCTTGCCTTTCAAAGATCTTCATATCGGAGTAGTTTCCAATATGAATAATCAATCAAATATGTGTGAATTCCAGCTATAAGATCTTCCAATAATCATACGAAACGAAACTTTGAAGATAATCTTTATATGGATAATAATCCTTTATTTGGATAAATCTTCATACTTCAGTCTGGAACTGCCAGTGAGGATAGACTTTGAGATTAGCATCTGATGTTCTGTCAGTCTTCAGACTTTGACAATAAAGTCTTCAAATCTTCAGATATAGACTTTGGAAAGGTTTTGTCAACTTCAAAACAATAAAGGAGTTTTCTCTAACAAGTTCAACTTACTATAGACGTCGTTCAGACAATCCGAGATAGAATGAGAGCCGCCCAAAGTCATCAAAAGAGTTATGCTGATAATAGGCGGAAACTCCTAGAATTTCAGGTTGGCGACCATGTTTTGTAACACCTCGAACCCTTCGCAGGTCGTTACCAGTGCTGATGTTACACTTCATTACCTTTTTTCCTATCTTGTACTTAGAACAAGCGTCGTTAATCACAGGCATTTTTTTTTTAAAACGATCGGTCCCAACGCGACTCATAGCAGAAGCAAATTAAACATCACCATCTATCCCCCTACCAATCCATGATACCAATACACACCAGCTAAACATCAGGATTTCATAAACAACTTCGACACTTTGCTTACATACATATATAGCGAGATGGGATTCTCTTTGAGTCGGTACAAAACAAGAAAGGCTAGGACTCTGCCATGTCCTACCTAAAATCTCAAAAAGAAACATCGACCCCTAACATCATACGAGCACAAAAACCCCCCATCGAAAGTGTCGACTATCTACATCAAAAAGAGATCCAGCTCCTACTCATCGAGCGCAGGTCTCACACCCAACCCGGTGCATCAAGCGGTGGCGGCGGCAACATCCCTCGCATAGCTCCATCCCGACGAACGTGCACAGAAATGAACTCTTGTATGACAGGGCCCCCAGCCAGGTCGATATCATACATCACTAGACATCGCACTCGGATAAAAGTCAGTCCGGGAACAGAGGGACAATCTATCTCCGCACACTCAACCTATACATCAGACGGTAGACCATAGAATACACCACGCGTGACGGCAGGTAGCGGCATACTTCTAATCTGAAATGTTATCCCCAAAAGGAGTGAGTACAACCACTCAGCAGATAGGGAAATCCAATAACAACTCAATGCATCATACAAATCACACATGCATAGCAGGCATAACTTACCTTGCAGCCATGCGCATACTATCATGCATCATCGTGCCTTATCATCATGCATATCATCATGCATACCATCATGCATATCATGCCATGGGTGATCATCATATCACATCACATATCATCATCATCATATCATCATGCATATCATCATGCATATCATGCCATGGGTGATCATCATATCACATCACATATCATCATCATCATCATTATCATGCATATCATCATGCATATCATCATGCATATCATGCCATGGGTGATCATCATATCACATCACATATCATCATCATCATCATCATCATCATCATCATCATCATGATGCATATCATATCATGGGTGATCATCATATCACATCACGTATCATCATCATCATCATCATCATGCATATCATCATGCATATTATATCATGGTTTAATTTTCATCTTTATCTTTCAATTTTGATCACCACATCACCCATTCATCAATCTCATCATCAACCCTTCAGGCAAAAACCTCCGACAGGGCTCCCAGCTTTCCAGCCATCCCATGGCCACCGGGCTTCCGGCCCCCCACATTTCGGGCATCTCGCATCTCAACTAGCATCACGAGGCATTCCCTTCGGGCAGAAACCTCCGACAGGGCTTCCGGCCTTTACCCTTCTAGCCAGGCATCCCGCACCCCAATACTGACATCACGAGGCATTTCTTTCGGGCAAAGACCTCCGACAAAGCTTCTGGCCCCCCACATTCCGGGCATCCTGAATCTCCCAGGGAATTCCGGCAATGCATCTCTGTACATTCCAGCCTCATCCTCCACCACAACCTCTTACTCACATATCATTTTCCAGATTCACCATCCTTTTAATCTCGTTATTACATGGCATATGATTTACACATGCATCACAATTTATGATCATACATACACCAATGTCATACAATAATGCATAATAAATTCAATGGAATTCATGGCCAATAAAATAATCCCTTATTATTTTTTTATTATTATTTTATTATTTTATTATTATATTTATTTATTTTCATAAATAAATATTAAATTTAATATCTATGATTTTCCCAAAATCATAATATTCAAACAATCACTAAACAAATCAATAGGATCACAATTTCATACAAAATTCATGGCCAAATTGAATTTCTCATAATTTCACAATTTCCACAAAATTGCACATGATATTCGGATAATGACCAGAATTGCACAGTTTCCAAATAAATTCGATTAAAATACACATATGGCCTTCAAAAATTACGAAATTTTACAGGGTGATAGCCAACACATTTTCGTGCATTTTTCATGCAGAACTCTAAGCCAAATTCTTTTTATATTAATTTATACAACCCCACGAAACCTCTGGAACCACTACCACGTCATCCAGAATACACTTCTCCGAAATTTTTAGCTTTCACCCATCTATTCTCTTTCGTTTCCTCTGAAATTTGAGTATGTTATGTAACAAGGTGTCCTTTACAAGTTTCATGAAGAGATCTAGGTCAAATAACCAAAGTATGGTCACCATTTAAGTCCATGAAGTCTCGGGTGTCTCGGAACACATCACTAGAACCATCGTTTCCAAGATCTAGCCGATTCACCAAGCTATACTTGTTCTTTTTGCTTCAAATTTGAGTATGTTATGTATCAAGGTGTTACCTACAACTTTTATGAGGAAATCAAAGTCAAATCTTCAACAGAAATCAACATGCAAACAAGAATCTAGCAAGAGGTCAGCAAAAACTTCACAGATCTAGGGTCTCCGTATAATGGAACTTTAACCCCTCATATCCCCATCATTTTCCACTAAATTTCAGTATGCTATAGTAAAAGACGTTAGCTACAACTTCCATGAAGACATCGAAGCAAAAATCGAACTCCAAACACCCATGCAAGCTCAAACAAGCTACTGACTCCCACAAACCGAACAAGAACAGTCACACGGTTTGAAAGTAACCAACCCTTACCTCGGTTTTTCGCACAAGTCACACCTAAAATCGAACATGCAGCCAACAAAACAAACATGCAAGAGAAGTTAAGGACTCCACTTGCCTCTAGGATGGACAAACGACAGCGAACAGCGGCGGGACACGGCGATCGGACGGCGAACGAACGGCGGCACCCCTCGGCTCCGCCTCCTTCCTCTCTCGGTCTCCCCCTTTCTCTCGCAATTTCTCTCTCTCCCTCACCCTTTCTCTCGGCCAAAATGGAGGAACCGGTCACCTTCTCTCTCTCCTCCCCTCTTATACTCCCTAAAACTCATGATTAGTAATGATTACTTTGCCTACAAACCCACCAATGCATGCCATTCCTTCATGCCACTTGTCACATTAAATTTTGAATTGATTTGGGCTTGGGCTTAGGCCCATCCGGCCACTCCCCTTTGGGCCGGTCGAATCCTCTTCTTGGGCTCTAATGGGCCAACTAGCTTGGCCCACCAAGCTTTAGGCTAATGGGCCCAAGGCCCATTCCAAAAATTAACCCCTTTTTCCTTCTTTTTTTTTTTTTGAAATTCTTCTATAAATATTTTTGAATTCCAATTTTCATCTTGGCCAAAGTCTTGGGACATTTTAATTATTGCAATTTAAATTATGAATCATATGGCCAAGCATAGATTATTAATCTATTAAATTTAAATTTCCACAATCACAAGCACAAATCATCAAATTAAAAGACTAATGGCTAAAACATAAGTCATGGAAATTCTACCACCTAATTAAAGACTTTAACACACCTTATGGCTTGGCTTTGAATTTCTGGGATGCCACATGTTTTTCTTAAGGTATCACCCATAAAATGTATGTCCCGTTTTTGTAGGAAAGGAAAATTGAGTCCTAGATTTATAGGACCTTTTGAGATACTAGAACGGGTAGGGAATTTGGCCTACCGGTTGACTTTGCCACAAAAGCTTGCTCAAGTCCACAATGTTTTCCATGTTTCAATGTTAAGAAAGTACGAACCCGATCCGCACACGTGCTAAACTTCAAGGAAATTGAAGTAGATGACAAAGTGTCATATACTGAGGAGCTGGTGCCGATCGTGGATTGAAAGGAGCAAGTTTTGAGAAATAAGACAATTCCCTTAGTTAAAGTAATATGGCAACACCACGAAATAGAAGAAGCGAAATGGGAGAGTGAAGAAAGTATGAGACAGTCATAACCACACCTATTTGAGCTAGGTACGTATTTAAATTTCGAGGACAAAATTTTTTTTAGGGGGGGAGAGTTGTAACATCCTCAATTTCGACCTTTCATTTGGTCCCAACTAGGAGGCTAATCTAGATAGGCCTTAGATTAGTCAAACCTTCCTAGAAAATAAGTGTGAACAAATGTGAACATATTAAATAAAGTGAGGAAAAAGATATCTTTATAGCCTAGGCTCATTAATATCCTAGTATCTAAGTGTGAATGGTAGATTTGGAACCTACAAAGGAGAGGTCACATGTAGAGAGAGAGAGAGAGAGAGAGAGAAGAAGAAGGCCAAGACAAATCCAACTTTGGACCAAGACAAGTCTATTTTTTATCTCTTTTGGACATTAGCCAATAAATAACCGAGACAAGTGTCCAAGCTAGTATAGAGCCTACTTGGGATCTTGGGAGATAAGATTGTACAGCCATGGATGACCCTTGATTCAAGGCCAAGTGAGAACACTCCTCTTTTCGACTAGAATTTGCCTCATTTAATTTTTGAAATTTTTGGACCTTTGTTGCTTACCTCTTTTACAGAGCTTTTTATGTTACGAATTTGGAGAATCTTTCTTCATGAAAGTTGTTCAAAACATCTTGATCTATAACATGCTTAAATTTCATATTTTTCTGAGGTGAAATACTTGGGACAAAGGCCCAGTCAATTACCTTATAGAACCTGCCTAGTATAATGAAAACGGTAACCAAGTTGCTTCATCGAATTTTTATAAAATCTTCCCTTTCGAATTTGGATATATTTCCTTCACAAAATTTTTAAATGATATCTGTATCTACAACATATTAAAATTTCAAAGAGTTTCGTGAAGATTTGAATTTCAAAATGAGTCTCTCTCTCTCTCTGATTGTTGAATTTGCTCAATGGATGAATTTTTGGGTTATGTTCAATGATTTGCTGCTCTTTCCATAGAACGAATTTGGCTTAGATTCCTCATGAAAAATGTTTTCTAAGGTCTTCTTTACAACATATAAAAATTATATAATTTTTCAAGTCCGTTTGATAAGGTAATTGTACTGATTTCAAAAGTTACTCAAAACTGTTTTTGCCTTAGAATGGGAGAACCACACACTCAACTTGGAAGGGAAGAGAGCTGCACGCCTAACTAGAAGAAGAAGCCAATCTAGAGTCTTCTTGGCTTGAAGATAATAGTGTATTAAATGCTTTTGGAAGCTAGCTAATTAATAAGCTTAATGAGTCATATGCTCATGTGTTTAACTTGGAAAACAAGTTGTCCAAATTCCAAGTTTCTTGATGACCAAATCTTAGGTAAATCTTAGAGTATGATGGCCCTAGATTATAGCCTTGATGAGCAAGGCAAAAACCAACCAATTAGAAGAAGACATTAAGCATTAAAGGAGCTTATGTGTCCCTTAGGTGCCATAGGCAATAATGAGCCTAGAGTGAGCCTTGGAGGATAAGCAAATAGGTGGACCAATCATAAGCCAACACCAAAGGACCTAGGCGCCAACTCAAGAAGATAGGTAGGCCAACTTGTCATTTAGGTGTAATCATGAGTTTGCATAAAAATCTAAGAGGAAGAGGCCTATAAATAGGAGAAGGCATCGTCACATTTTAAGGATGAGCCATTCTCTCCTTTCCTCTCCCTTTCCCTTTTTCTTCTCTCTTTCACGCCCTTCTCTTCCAAGCCGCCCTACACGCCGACCAACCACCAAAGAAGCATCTTGGAGCAAGGTCTAAAAAAATAGTAAGTAGATTTTCCTAACTCTTTGATAGGGCGATGTGCTACACTTATCGATTTTAGGATTATGTCATCGTTTGCATGTGTTGGCTTTGTATTGTTATGCTTGTTGTGTTTATATTGATTGTTGTTGCATTAAGTAAGTTCATGATCCCGCATGAGTGTCGAGCACACCCGGATGTTGAGGAGAGGTCTCGGTGACTATAGACAATGCTAAAGCCTGAGCGAATGGTTCCAAGTCAAGGTCATGAGCCTGAATCACATCCGGCATGAGTTTGATTTAATAAAACAAAAGAGTTGTTCATTAGTTCACCTTGCATGGCATGCCTTCGAGCCTTTTATTCGGTTAAGAGTTTAAACATGACATGAATCGGTTGATGTTTGAAATGCATTGACACACGATGGACCTATATGCCGACGCTGGGGGATGCCGGGTCATTGCCTAGGGTAAAGACCCGAATGCCGTCCTGATATTGAGATCATGGACGATGCCGGCCCGGGTGAGGCCAATGCCTAGGGGTCGCTCTGGATGATGTCCTAATAATGAGATTGGGATGATGCCGGTTGCTAAGGGGGGGACCGATGCCCGGTTGTTACCGGAAGAGTCAATTAATTTCGACTAATATGATATGGAAAAGGAAAAAAAAATGAAAGTCCACGTGTGGTTCATGATAGATACATGTGTGATGCTTGCAAAAGCTGGGTTATTTGATTACATTGTTAAGTCCTTGCATCGATTTGAGCGTATGCTTGAATTGGGTCACTTAGCGCTTGAATGAGTTTCATGAGATTCGAGCATCCCTTTTTATGACCAAAATGATCATAAGCCATGGATCTTTGGAAAGCTTGTTCATATGCACTAACTCCTTATCTCTGATTCTTGAAATCATATAAACGATTGAAAGCCTTTCATATGCATAAGTAGGCAAGGCACGAACCTTGCTATTGATTTGCCATCGACAAATGGGTGGTGACCTTATATCTGACGATCGACAGCGAGATGTCCTCCTATAGGAGAATTAGGGATTTCTACTTACTGAGTCATCGACTCACCCTTCTTGTTCTCACAATTTCAGGTGTGTGATGGATGAACTTGGGTCCAAGAAAGGAATGAACTTAGCATGGGGGCCGCTTGTGGGAGTAGCTTAGTAGAGGAGTTAGGCTACCCCAGCCTTTTGATTGACTATATATGGAAACAAAAATAAGTTGTCCAAAACTAGGACGGGCATGTAATCAAAACAGCTTTTGATGTGTGACTATGTATATGTATATGTTGCTTTTATTTGCTTGACTTGTATATGTCTTGCCTGGCTTCCATGTTTGTTTGTACGGGGATTGTTTATTATCACTTCCACATGTGCTTAACTAAAGATAAAAGACTTTTGATAAGTTCAACGTTTCCTGGGGCGTCGATGCTAACCCGCCGGGTCATGCTCTCATGCTAGAGATGGGGCGGGGGTATGACAGAACTAGTGCCAACCGTGCCGACGTTCTTCACCAAGCACAACAATGCGAGTCAATACTGATTCCAGCTCAACTCACCAAGAACAGAACCGAATACAACGGTAGCTCGAAGCATCCGAGCCTAATTTTGCTCTAATCCTAGAATGGAAACCCGAGTAAGGCAGTACCACGCAATATAGAGTAACAAGACCTCCACTTGCCTTAAATCCGCGGGGTGCGAGCTGGTAGCGCGGCTGGTGGCGAGGCGGCAAGACGGTGGTGCAAGCTGTGGCGGAGCAGCAAGGCAACTCGGGCTGAGCGATGGCGAAAGGGTGAGATCTCTTGGCAAGCGATGGAGATGAGGTGAGACGGAGGTGTGGCTGGGTGGAGGGGTGGCTGGTGGCGAGCAGCGAAGCACGGACGAACGGTGAAGATTTTGGCCTAAAGTTTGCTGGAAAATGGGATGAAAAAAAAAATGGAAGAAGTCGTGAGGTGCCGAGGGAAAAATAGGAGGCGTCTTCCTTCTGCTTGGACTTCTCCGCCAGTTGACTGCACTAGTCAACAATTCTCATCTTCGGTGGCAGCTCAAACGGAGGGCAGGTGGGGGAAACGTGACCATGGTCGGTGCCACCTTGCTTCTTCATGCAGGGACGTGGCCGCAGCTTGGTCCAAGTCTTCCGTTTGCTGGTCAGCAGAGACAGAAGACCGTAGCTGAAGATTCCAGGGCGAAGTCTTCATTTTGCATGAGGAACGAGTGGGGTTGACGTGGCTGCAATTTCGGTGGTCAAAGTCTTCAATTCTTGGCTACTTGGACGTGTGCATGGAAATGAAGAAAGGTTTGCATGGAACTTAAATTGGCGACGTACAAATGAGGGTGAACATTGGTCTCGCTGGTGGCATTTCACGAAGAAAATTTAAATGAAGTGATGGGCTAGGTGACGGTCGAGTTGTCATAATGCGAGGGAGATGTGACGATGAGGTGGTGTCGTGGGGACGTGACGAAACGTGACGTTTGAATACGGTGATGGTGGTGACGAACGGTGGCCGTGAATGGTGCCACTAACATAGTCTGACAATCAACTTGTCGACGCGGCATTGACCGTTACGTACTCGAGGCTTGGGCAAAGTCGATATATCACAAATCTCCCATACCTAAAGAATTTTGTCTTCGAAATTGAGCGCCTCTTATGTCTCATTGAAAAGATGAAGGTACTTTAGCCTCATTTCCTTCTCGCTTTCCCGTGTAGCCTCTTCCACGTCGTGGTGTCCCCACAAGACTTTAACTAGTGGGATCACTTTCATTCGGAGGATTTGCTCCTTCCGATCCAGTATCTGGTTGGCTCCTCCACATAACTCACTTTTTCATTTATTCGATAATCTCATGATCAAGTACATGAGCAGGGTCGGGATGATACTTCCTTAACATCGACACATGGAAGACATTGTGCAGATTCGACAATTTAGGGGGCAATGCCAATCGATAGGCCAAATCCCCTATCCTTTCAAGGATCTCGAAAGGTCAAACAAATCTCAGGCTCAACTTGCCCTTCTTTCCAAATCGTGATATGCCCTTCATCAGTGACACCTTTAAAAATAAGTGATCTCCCATGTTAAATTCTAACGGTCTTCTACGCTTATTTGCGTAACTTATCTGTCGACTATGGGTCATCTTGAATCTATTTCTGATGATTTCCACCGCATCCGAAGTAGCTTGTACCAACTCGGGTCCTGTTATTTTTCTCTCGGCTACCTCATTCCAGCAGATAGGAGTCCTGCAAATCCTTCCATATAGTACCTCATAAGGAGCCACACCGATACTTTGCTAGAAACTATTGTTATATGCGAACTCCATTAAATGTAATTTCTCATCCCAATTTCTTTTAAAATCAATCACGCAAGCTCTCAACATGTCTTCCAATACTTGGATTACTCTTTCTGTCTGTCCATCCATCTGCGGATGAAAGGCAATATTAAACTGAAGCTTGGTCCCTAACGCGGTTTGGAGACCTCACTAGAAATTTGAGGTGAATCTCGAGTCTCGATCTGATGTGATGGTCACAGGAACACCATGTAAGCGTACTACTTGGCTTACATACATTTCAGCGTATTTGTCCATCGAATAGTCCAGACATACTGCTAAGAAATGGGTAGATTTAGTCAGGCGATCCACTATTACCCAAATAGAGTCATGACCACTTGATGTCCTTGGTAATCCTTGCATGAAATCCATCGTTACGTGCTCCTATTTCCATTTCGGGATATCTAGTGGTCTAAGCATTCTTGCAGGCTTGCAATGTTCCACCTTCACTTGTTGGCAGGTCAAACACTAAGAAACGTGCTTAGCAATGTCTGCCTTCATACCATTCCACCAGTACTATTGACGTAGGTTTCGATACATCTTTGTATTCCCAAGGTGGATACTATAATTTCTTATATGCACTTCTAACAAAATATCCTTCCTTATCTCTTCATTATTGGGAACACATAGTCGTCCTTGGTATCTCACTGTTCCATCTTCAGAAACTTGGAATTCTAGTCTTTTCAGTGACGATACCTCATCTCGAAACTTCATGATTTCCGGGTTAGACTGTTGTAGTGTTCTAATTTTTCGAATAATTTCTAGTTCAATTCTTAGTGCAGTTAATACACCGGTGAGACGGTCTATTTCTAACTTGAACTCCGAATTTGCTATCCTCTCTAACAGGTTCCATTATGTTGCCCTTATACTTGCCATTTCCATTGTTGACTTACAACTGAGAGCATTTGCTACCTTGTTCGCCTTCCCTGGATGATACAGTATCTCACAGTCGTAATCCTTTAATAGCTCTATCCACCTTCTTTGCCTCATGTTTAATTCCTTTTGAGAAAATAAGTACTTTAGACTTTTATGATATGTATAGATTTCAAATTTCTCCCCATACAGATAATATCTCCATATTTTAGTTTGAAAATTATTGCCGCCGATTCTAGATCATGAGTTGGGTAGTTCAATTCATAGGGTTTCAATTGTCTCGATGCATAGGCTATGACCTTTCTATATTGCATTAGGACACACTCTAGCCGTTTATGGGAGGCATCACTATATATCGTGAATCCACCAAATCCCGAAGGAATAGTTAGTATCGGAGCTGTGGTCAATCTTTTCTTGAGTTCCTGGAAACTCCTTTCACATTCCTCACCCCATTCAAACTTCACATTCTTCCTAGTCAATAGAGTCAACGGGCCTGCAAGTCGTGAGAATCCTTCTATAAACCTCCTATAATAGCTTGCAAGTCCCAATAAACTTCATATTTCCGTTGGTGTTGTTGGTCTTGGCCAATTTACTACAATCTCAACATTCACTAGGTCCATCGAGATTCATTCTCTTGATACCACATGGCTTAGGAATATTACCCAGTCCAACCAGAATTCACACTTACTAAATTTGGCATACAATTTATGGTCTCTAAGGGTTTGTAATATTATTCTTAGGTGTCGCTCGTGTTCTTCTGGTCCCTTCGAATATATTAGAATATCATCAATGAAGACGATTACAAACTAATCCAGGTAGGGTTTGAATACCCTATTCATTAGGTCCATGAATACAACTAGGGCGTTTGTCAATCCAAATGGAATAACTAGGAACTCGTATGTCCATAATGAGTTCTAAAGGCAATCTTAGGAATGTCTTCCTTTTTAATTCTTAACTAATGATATCCTAACGTTAAGTCTATTTTAGAAAAGACTGAACTCCCCAGCAACTGGTCAAATAGATCGTCGACTCTAAGCAACAGGTACTTATTCTTGATTGTTACTTGATTCAATTGCCTATAGTCAATGCAAAGGTGCATTGACCCATCCTTCTTCTTTGCGAATAGGACTAGTGCACCCCTTGGGATGCACTTGGCCTAATAAATCCCCTATCGAGTAATTCCTGCAACTGTACTTTCAATTTCGTTAGTTCCGTCAAAGCCATTCTATACGGGGCTTTCGACATTGGTTCAGTTCTAGGCATCAATTCGATTACAAACTCAATTTCCCGTTCCGGTGGTAGTCCGGGTAGTTCTTCAAGAAATACGTCCGAAAATTCCTGAGCCACTCGAATTTTATCGAATTTGGCTTCTTCCTTAGTATGGTCCTTTACTACCGCCAAGTATCCTTGACACCCTTCGTCAAGAAGTGCATATGCCTCCACTATCGAAATAAGAGCCACTGAGGGGTTTGTCTGGTTTATGTAAAATTCAAAACTAGGCTGATTAAGTGGGTTGAACTAAATCATCTTTCTATAACAGTCCACCCTAGCCCGTTGTTTATGGAGCCAATCCATTCCTATGATGACGTCAAAGTCATACATGACCATCACTACTAGGTCTATTACCCGATCTCATCCACCTATAGATACCTTAGATTTCTCGCACACTAATGTAGACCATACCACATCTTTCAATGGCATAGAAATATGAAGAGACGAATCAAGAGGTTTAGCTTCTATTTCACCCAATCGTCTATATTTTTTAGACACAAAAGAATGTGTAGCACATGTGTCAAATAATGCATAAGCCTTCTTGTTATTTAAAAAAATTGTACTTGAGATAACGTTTTTGGAAGCTTCTGCTTCCTCTTCGGTGACCGCATACACTCGTCCTTGTGCTAGTGGCCTCTATGGATTTTCCTATGGGGGTGGTCCACCCATATGTTGTTGCCTCTGTCACGCCAGATCAACGTTTGACTGCGGCCCTCCTTGTGGACAGTCCCTCTTAAAGTGACCTTTCTGCCCACACCCAAAACACCTCTAGTGATCTAGGCATGGTCCTAGTCCATGTTGTCTACCACACCTTCAACATGAATTATTTTGATAAGGCACTTTACCTAAAGCGTGACCACTCCTGGTCCTTCCAAAATTTCCAAAATTTTGTTTCTTCTTAGAATCCCTAGGTAGCTCTCGGGTTGGATAGGATCTTTTACCCCGTTGGGTATCGCTTAGTGCCATTTGTCGTCCTGACTCCATCCGTTCCTTGCTTTCCAACTGTTCCCTTATTACTTCTTGTTCCACAAGCTGGGCCTGTTCATAAATTTCATTATAATCTCTTATATTTAGAGGTACCAGTTGCCTCTTGATGTATGTTCTCAGGCCCTTCAAAAATCTCTTAGCTTTTTCCTCTTGGTCTTCTACCAATTTAGGAGCATACCTTGACAATTCCAAAAATTTTGCTTCATATTGGTCTACCATCAGATCTTTTTGTTCTAGTTGGACAAATTTGTTATTTTCTTATTCCCGGCACAGTCAGAAAAATGCTTTCTATTGAAACCCCTAACAAATTCATCCCACGTAATGACAGTACCAGGCAGGAAGATTGTATCCCTAGAAGCCCTCCACCAATGTTTGGTGTTTCCTTCTAATTGGTACTTCACTAGGGTTATCTTCTCGGTGTCATTGCAATTCAACAGTCGGAAGATCCTTTCTATCCCATCGATCCATTGTTTCGCCTCTTCAAGACTCCTCATTCCAGTAAACTTAGGTGGCTTCAATTTCAAGAATTGTTCTACCAACCCTTGAGTATGACGTTCCGCTCCCGGTTGTTTTTGGGCTTGCCTTTCCATCAGATTTCCTATGTTAGCCAGCGCTTGTAGAATATCTTCCATTCGGGGTTCCGCCCTTGAAGCAATAGCTTCAGTCCTTGATGGGGGAGAACTTCCTGTTCGTACCATGCTTTCCTGCAAGTTATTGAGTATTTACCACATGAACGATTAGTGACCCAGTGTCACTAATCGACTAAGAAGAAAAAGTAACGTTCACATGTTACTAAGATTATATAAGTAACATACAAATGTTATTGGCACGCATGGTAACTCACAATTGTTACCAATAGTTCACGAGTGAATATCAATCACCCGTTTTTCAAAACAAACCAACCACATGTGTTTTGTGCCTAAACGTGTGCGATCACCACAGCCCCCTTTTTTTCCACTAGCGCACCTTATCACTCCAGACAAAACCTAAGCTTTGATACCACTCCGGGTTGTGAAGACCCTCGACCTATTAGGGTCGCCATGGCATTCCCTGTCATTACTATCATTTTCATGCGGAAGCGTGTATCAACGACTCCAATATAACTTAAATCTATGCACAGGAAATTATAGAACCAGTTTATTTATTTATATTTTTTAGACGACTTGGGTTGGTACATAAAGGCCAAAAGTTCCTTTTTCTGGCTAACCCAAAATTCTGTCCCGACCATCCTACAGTCTATTCACACGGTCATCTTCATATCATGTCCTGGTCTGTCCAAAAATGCAACCTTCCTTCCCTAGGTCCTCCGCCTACTCGACCCTGCTAGAACCACCATCGTTATCATCCGAGAGTGGAAGCGGCCCCATAACACGCCCATTTACTCGAGCATATAGTACAATGAACCCCATCAACACAGGGCCCGTCGAGAGACCGGCATCCATCGTCAAGATCACCGTAATCTGGATGAACATGACGTCCAAGAAGTCGGGGTCCACATGCTCCACTTGATCTCACGTGAGGTCCGTGGGGATGCCGTAGAGCATGGTCGAAGACGAGGGTTGGAGCGGCATGGTCACATGTCTGAAATGTAATAATCCCACAAGGGGTGAGTAAAACCACTCAGCAAATGAAAGCCTATTAGACCATATTACATAAGTCTACTACTACTCATTCGACGAGATCTTAAACATGAGATGTGGGAATCGAAATAACTCAAGTTACCATGACTCTAAAGGAATTTTACAAAATGACACACGAAGGAGTAAATAGACATTCAGGAAGATTCAATAATCGAATCGACTTTGGTTCTAGCTGCCGCCATCTTCTGAAGGGACCCGTGTTGCACCCCTCCAGGCATCTTGCATCCCACCTGGCATCACGAGTGTTAGGGAAATCCCTTATGATGTTTTGAAGATGACAAAATAAATCAAAGACTACTAACGTGTTTAACGGTTGAGTAATAGACTATGCAGATGATAGAATATGCAAAGGATATTGTCAAGGTCTATACTTGAAAGAACCAGAAGACAAACTCTATACTGAAGCTGAACTTATTCAGACTGTGTCCAGACCTTAAGATTAAATATGTTCAGAAGCAGATTATGTTCAGACTTACGTTCAGATTGTAAAGTCTATTCTGAAGACTACTAGACTTTTATGTCAAAATCTGTTTTACATCAGAAGTCTACCCTTTCTGACAAATTCGAAACTGAACACAAGTGAAGAAGGAAGACACTTAGACTCTACTTTAAACGGAAGACACTTAGACTCTACTTCAGATAAAATATTCACAGACTTTACATCCAGAACGAGACACAAGTTCAGAAAGTAGCAGATTCAGAACGAAACAACTTAACAAAATGTAACACAAGCCCCAAACATATAACAGCTAGTGATTTGGTTTGGATTTTACATCAAGATAGATTTGATTGACAATTGGATATTTAAAACAAGAACTTTCTATACGAAGAAGCTCTACTTATGGAAACCAGGATTCTGTTTGTATGGGCGATCGAAATCAACTTGGGATTCTACTTTTGTCACTCAATGGTTACGAAATCTTCTAGATACAAATCTGTCCAATGGGTAGATTAGAAAATGATTCTCTAAGATACTGTCCAATGGCTAGTTTGAAAGTGGAGGAGTATTTAAGGAGATCAAGGACCGATGAGCAAGTAAAAGATGAAGCGTAGAATTTATAATTTCAAAGTCTGAGCGACCTTCAATCACACACTTGTCTTTAGTGAGCTTAAACGTTTGTGATCATAAGAGAAATACCAAAAGAGTGACTTAGTGAGATAGTGTGATCTACCACTAAGTGTTTGCACTCAAAGTTGTAATCTCTTGTTGATTGCATAGTGGAATCCAGCCAGAAGGCTATTAGCGTGGGAGAGTGGATGTAGGCTTGATCTAAGCCAAACCACTATAAATTCTACGTTCTAATTCTCTTCCCTAAACTCCTTTACTTTGTTCATAGTTCTGTTTATAGTTAAAGTCTGAACTCGTTCAAAGTCGGTTGTTCTTCAGACTTAGTTTCAAAAGCAAAATATTTTTAGTACTCTTTGCGAAAATTATCTTCACGCCTATTCACACCCCTCTAAGTGTTCATACTAGCACTTTCAATTGGTATCGGAGCCAAGTGCTCGTTTTATTAAAGTATTTTTACTTTTGAGCTAAAGATCTTCTATGGCTAGTATATTAGTACCAAGGCTAGTTAAAGGGCAAAGCAACACCAGACCACCATATTTTGATGGAAAGGAATACAGCATTTGGAAAAACAAAATGAAAGCATTCATAAGATCTAGAGATCCCTTGCAATGGGATGTTGTGGAAAAAGGAATCAATCCCATTGCTGCGTCTACATCAAATAAGAATGGCAAAGATAAAAAAACCAAACCCCTTACTCCTATGTCTCGGACGAAGATGTCCAAAAGAGAAGCTTTTGATGCAAAAGCTATTTATTCTTTATATTGTGCATTGTCTCCTACTGAGTATAATAGAATCTCTTCATGTGAAACAGCTAAAGAAGTTTGGGATAGACTTCATGTTACTTATGAATGGATTGATCATGTAAAAGAGACAAAAGTGAACTTCCTACTTGGCCAATATGAATCCTTCAAGATGAAGCCAAGAGAGTAAATTGAAGATATGTTCAGTCGTCTTACAGAAATTGTAAACGGTTTGGCGTATCAAGGTCATCCAATTTCTTCCCCCAATGAAGGTCAACAAACTTTTGCGAGGTCTCTCAAAAGATTGGAACAATGTTAAGACCTCAATCCAAGAGACTCAAAGGATTATGCCATTCTCCGTTGATGAATTGATTGGCACTCTTCAATCCAACGAAGTGGAACAAATCAATGATGAAGATCCCGAAGCTAAGAAGTCCATTGTTTTAAAATCTAACGTTGATTCTGATAATGCAGACTCAAAAAATGACATGGATGACGAAGAACTTGCTTTTATGGTCAAGAAATTCAAAAAGCTTAGTAGAAAATGAAGGAAATTCAATTAAAGAAGATAATACAAGCAAAATGGGCAGAAAAGAACAATGAAAGAAAATGACGAGCAAGGGTATATATGTTTGATGGCACATTCAGACTCAGACTCAAATTTGGAATCAAAATCAGACTCAGAATCAGAGTCTGACTCAGACACGGACTTAGAATCCGATGAGGAAATTGTGGTAAGCCATTCAAAAATTCTTATCAAAGTTTCAAAGTATATAAATAAGCTTTGATTAAATCTCAAATCTTTTCTTTTAAAGATCTCCAAACTAAAAAATGAGAATTCGTGGCTTAGGCAACATGATCTTTTTCGAAAAGAAAATGTTGAAATTTTGCAAAAAGATTTTTTACAAACAAAAGAATGTCGAGATTTACTTGTCAAAGAAAATGATTCTTTAAAAAAGGAATTTTGAAATATTTCGACAAAATTTTCAAAGGGTTCAAAACCATTACAGCATATTCTTTCCATACAAGTACCTTAATATAATAAGTCGGGACTTGGTAAGGAAAGTAATTCTCCAATAGATTTTCCTAAAGTCAATGAGAGACTTAGACAAAGGCTTCCTAGACTTGCGTATAAGAAGCATTTTCAAAAGATCGTTACAAAACCCGTTGGTTGAAATGCCCTCAAGTGTTCAAATTGTGGAGACTCAGAACACTTTGAGAAAAAATATCCTAAAGTCTAGAGACCTATTAAGAAAGATTGGATAAAAGTAGCATACTCTACTAACTCTCATGGACCCAAGAAAAAATGGGTACCAAAGAAAAGATGAGTTGTTTTTTTGTAGGAAATAAAGGAAAAAAAGAAAGAGAATTTGGTAAGCAATGTATTTTTTTTATTTGGACACATAATTCTTATTATGTTTGATATTCGATATATCCTTAGTTGATTCAAATTTTATTATGATCATATTTTGTTTTATTGAAAAAAGAATCATGTGATTTTTTTTTGTGATTCGTGAGTTGGGATTTGATTTAATACGTGTGATTATTTTTGATATCTTGCTTAGAGACAATTGAGTTTATTTGAATTGATTTTATGCTCTCAGATTTTGTCATATTTTGTAAAGTGAAAATCTGTTTTATGAGATATTAATTTATTATGCAAGATATTATTAGATACTCAAGGATTTTATTCCCTCTGATTTTATTGTGCTTACACTAAGTGAGAATTTCTTTTTCAAGATATTATTGTGCATAATGTTCTTTCCTTAAATAATATGTTATGATGAGTTTAAAAAGAATATTTGATTATGGAGATTTTATATTTTGCTCTAATGAAATGGAAGGATCTAAATTGATGGATACCAAAAAGGAAATGAGTTCATTGCAGGAAATTCTCTAAGAGAAGAATGATTGCGAATCTACACAAATTTTGGTGCAATCAGAAAAGTATCTCTTGCGAAGATTGGTAATGATCTTTTTTAATCGATGGTATATTTCAAACATATACCTTGGGTGGCAAAAGAATCTTCCATGTGGATTTTGGAAAGCTCGATCCGAAAATCGTGGAGATTCTATACTATCTTTTGGAGGCTCAAAAATTTCCTTCCTTGTTCAAAGTTTTTGCAAATTATCAAGGAAATCCCTAATGTGTCATACGAAAGGTTGAGTAGTTCTGAATTTTAATAATTGATAATTTTATATATGCTATTCAATTTATTTATTTAAAAAAAGGGCATTATATATTATGTGGATATTATTACAGCTTATTCGTGCAAAAAGTTCGTTAAGTTTATGCAGGTTGAATTCGAGAAGAGCTTGATTGAAGAAAATAAATTTTTGCCTCAAATTTCAAAATGCAAATGATCGTTGTGGATATTGTTGTTACGAAGGAAATAATGGAAAAATATTCAGCTCAACGTGCACGAGCCACAATTAGTGCTATTCGCAAATATTGTCGTGATGACAGGGAGAGAAAGCGAATCCAAGAGAAATGAAAGAATCATGATCATCTCAAAAATGCAACAAATTGAGGGGGAGTATTGACCAATTTTGAAAAAAATATTTTTGAATTGATCATGATCTTGATTATTATAGAAGAAAGGACAAGGTAAATGTGACAGAATTTGTTAAGATCTACACAATCCGGTTAGTGCATCTTTTATTACCTTTTGTCATTAACAAATCTCTTATTGATATTATCATTTTATTATGACAAAAGGGTAAGTGAATTTTATAATGCATCCTTGATTTTTATTAGATATTTGCTAATATATATGATCGAAGTGAGCTATATTACATATCTTTGACATTCGACTTGGTAAAAGTTTATTTTTTGGAAATTTTGTTTCATACGAGATATATTTGTTATCGCTTTATATTCTTTACGTGATACTTTTTCCTTTGTTATCACTTTTTGATTATGACAAAAAGGGGGAGAGAATATAAATATGCATATGTGTTGATTGGTTGATATTATTTATTGCATAATATTGAGCTACGATTATTTTTCTATATATTGTTATGCTCAATTTTTTTTAAAAATCTAAAATTTGGTGATTGATTTATCAATATTTTAGAAAGTGTGATTACACATCTGCATATTCAGAGATTGTTTTGTCATCATCAAAAAGTGGGAGATTGTTAGGGAAATCCCTTATGATGTTTTGAAGATGACAAAATAAATCAAAGGCTACTAATGTGTATAATGATTGAGTAATAGACTATGCAAATGTGACACCCCGAACCCTTTGCAGGTCGTCACCAGCGCCAATATTACACCTTATTACCTTTCTGTCTTTCGAAGAAGTGTCCTAATTCATAGACACATTTTTCTTTTTTCTTTTTTTTCTTTTAAAACAAAACGGTCCTAGCGCGACTCATTAGCGGAAGCAAATTAAAACATGACCGTCTCTCCCCCTACCAACCATGATACAAATACACACCACTAATCACCATAATTTTATAAACAAGCCACGACACTTTATTTACATATATTTTCAAGATGGGACTTTCTTTGGGTCGGTACAACAAAAAGGAAAAGCTAGGACTCAGCCACGTCCAGCCTAAAACCTCAAAAAGAACCCTCAACCCTCAACATCACACATGCACAACCCCCATCATAAGTGTCGACTAACTATCCCCAAAAAGATCTAGCCCCTACTCGTCACGCACGGGTCTCACACCCAACTCGGTGCATCAGGCGGTGGCGGCAGCAACATCCCTCGCATTGCTCCATCCGACGAACATGCACGGATATGAACTCCTGAATGACAGGGCCCCCAGCCAAGCCTATGTCGTACATCACTAGACAGCGTACTCGAATAAAAGTCAGTCCAGGAACAGAGGGATAGTCTATCTCAGTACACTCGACCTCTACATCGGATGGTAGACCGTAAAATACTCCCCGCGTGACGGCAGGAAACGGCATACTGCTAATCTGAAATGTGGGTCCCCAAAGGGGTGAGTACAACCACTCAGCAGATAGGGAAATCCAATAACAACTCAATGCATCATGCAATCATACATGCATTGCAGGCGCTACTTACCTTGAAGCCATGCGCATACTATCATGCATCATCATATCAATTTATAACACATACATGTATATCATCATCGTATCATACATGTCATCATCATCATGACATCATTACATTACACATGTCATCATCATCATGACATCATCTCATTACACATGCCATATCATATGTGATCATCATTATCATCAGCATGCATATCATATCATGCATATCATATCATGGGTGATCATCATTATTTCACATCACATATCATCATCATCATCATCATGCATATCATCATGCATATCATATCATGGGTGATCATCATTATTTCACATCACATATCATCATCATCATCATCATCATCATCATCATCATCATCATCATCATCATCATGCATATCATATCATGGGTGATCATCATTATTTCACATCATATATCATCATCATGCATATCATCTCATGGTTTAATTTCCACTTTTAGCTTTCAATTTGATCACCACATCACCCATTTCTCAATTCATCAATTTCATCCCCTTGGGTAAAGACCTCCGAGGCTTCCGGCATTTAGCCTCCCAGGCCACCGGGCATCCGGCCCCCCACATTCCAGGCATCTCGCATCTCAACTAGCATCACGAGGCATTCCCTTCGGGCAGAAACCTCCGACAGGGCTTCCGGCATTTACACTCCCTGGCCGGGCATCCTGCACCCCAAATCCTGGCATCGCGAGGCATTCCCTTCGGGCAAAGACCTCCGACAGGGCTTCCGGCCCCCCACATTCCGGGCATCCTGAATCTCCCAGGGAATCTGGCAATGCATCTCTATACATTCCAGCCTCATCCTCCACCACAACCACTTCCTCACTTATCATTATTCACATTTACCATTATTTTGATCTCAATTTAACATGACATATGGCGTGACATCAAACAAGTCATACTTGGCATAGAATTCACACATGCATCACAACTCAATGTCATCCATACACCAATATCTCATCATACATGCAACAATGCATAATTATATTTTAATAAATTCAATGGAATTTATGGCCAATAAAATAATCCATTTTATTTTATTATTTATTTATTTATTTGTAATAAATAAATATTAAATTCAATATCTATAAATTCCTAAAATTATAAAAATTTAAGCAATCATTAAACAAACCAATAGGATGACAATTTCATGCAAAATTCATGGCCAAATCGAATTTCTCACAATTTCACAATTTCCACAAAACAGCACATAATATTCCGATAAAACCAGAATGCACAGTTTCCGAATAAATTCGATTAAAATATCCATATGGCCTCCAAAAATTACCAAATTTTACATAATGATAGCCAAGACATTTTCGTACAACTTTCATGAAGAACTCCAAGCCAGATTATTTTTAGATTATTTTATACAACCTCACGAAGCTTCTGGACCCATTACCGCATCGTCCAGTGCACATATCACCGAAATATTGAGATTTCACATACCTATTCTCTTTCGTTTTCTCTGAAATTTGGATATGTTATACATAAAATATCTTTACAAGTTTCATGAAGAGATCTAAGTCGAATAACCAGAGTACAGTCATCATCTATGTCCATGAAGTCTCGGGTATGTCAAAATACATCACCAGAATCATCTTCTTCAAGATCTAGTCGATTTACTAGGCTATACTTGTTCATTTCACTTAAAATTTGATTATTTTGTAGTTTAAGATGTCTCCTAAAACTTTTATGAAGAAATAGAAGTGAGATTCTCATCACAAACCAACATGAAATCACGAATCCAGCAAGAGGTCAGTAAAAACTCTCCAGATCTGAGGTTTCCGTAGAATAATACTTTAACCCCTCAAATCTCTGTCATTTTTCACGAAATTTCAGTATGTTTTAGTTCAAGATGTTATCTACAACTCTCATGAATAAATAGAAGCCAAAATCGGACTCTAAACACACATGCAAGCTCAAACAAGTTACTGACTCACACGATCCGAGCACAAACAGTCATACCATTCACACACAACTCATTAATGCTTCGGTATTGCTCATCTAACACCTAAAAACTCAACATGCAAAAGACATACAAGCATGCAAGAGAAGCTAGAGGACTTCCACTTGCCTCTAGACCGGACGGTTGACGGCGTAGGGCGGCGAACATGGCGGCACACGGCGGACGGACGGCGGTTCCCTCCTCCTCTCTCTCTCGGCCACTCCTCCCTCTCGCACGGTCTCTCCCTCTCTCGCACAACTCTCTCTCTCTCTCTCTCTCTCCTTGGGCGAACAAAATGGTCGGCCACCCTCTCTCTCTTCCTTCTTATTTCCCCAACTTCTCATGATTAGCAATCATGAGATTGCCTAAAAACCAACCAATGCATGGCCTTCTTTGCCACTTGTCCAATTACATGCATCATGGGCCTTGGAGTTGGGCTTCTTAGGCTTGGGCTCCTTTATGGCCGGCGACCACTTCTCTTGGGCCTCTATTGGGTCAGTCGACTTGGCCCATTAAGCTTAGGCCAATGGGCCTAAGGCCCATTCATCTAATTAAAAGGCTAATGGCTAAAGCATAAGCCATGGAAATTTTATCACCTAATTAGAGACTTTAACACACCTTATGGCTTGGCTTTGAATTTTGGGATGCCACAGCAAATGATAAAACATGTAAAGGATATTGTCAAGATCTATACTTGAAAGAACCAGAAGACAGACTCCATGCTAAAGCTGAACTTATTCAGACTGTGTCCAGACCTTAAAGTTAAATATGTTCAGAAGCAGATTATGTTTAGACTTACATTCAGATTGTAAAGTTTATTCTGAAGATTGCCAGACTTTTGTATCAAGGTCTGTTTTACATCAAAAGTCTGCCCTTTCTAACAAATTCCAGACTGAACGTTAGTGAAGAATGAAGACCCTCAGACTCTACTTCAAACGGAAGACACTTAGACTCTACTTCAGACAGAATATTCCCAAACTTTACATCCAGAACGAGACACAAGTTCAAAATGTGACAAGGTCCAGAACGAAACACAAGTTCAAAACGTAGCAGATTCAAAATGAAACAACTTGACAGAACGTAACACAAGCCCCAAACATATAATGGCTAGTGATCTGATTTGGATTCTATATCAAGATAGATTTAATTGACAATTGGATATTGAAGACAAGAACTTTCTATACAAAGAAGCTCTACTTATGAAAACCAAGATTATGTTTGTATGGGCGATCAGAATCAACTTGGGATTCTACTTTTGTCACTCAACAGCTACCAAATCTTCTAGATACGTTCGCCCACTGTGGGACGCATACCTGCATGGAAATTTACTCTCCTTCTCTGGTTCTAAGCCTAGGTCCATTCATGGTATCAGAGCCATGGTTTCGTTTTTAAGGTTATCCATTCCATGCGCTTGGTACGTGAATCCAGTGCTGAGAAGATCTCTTCAAATCATGTCTACAGAACCAGAAATCCTCGAAGCACTTGTTTCTTTTGCTCCTTCTCCTTCATCCTCAACCCCTCCAGAGTTTCGTGTATCCAATGCTTCTAAGATAGATTATCTTTATGAAGTCTCTCTTAGCGATGAAACCAAGATCTCAGAGACTCAACTTCCTCTCATGAATCCTTACTCCACTTTTGCCAAACCCAACTCGTCATTTTCACCTATTCGCTCCATCCACCAGCTTATTCATCAAACCCCAAAGCAAGTAAGGAGTATGTCCAGTCCTCCAAATTCGATCAGCATCCCATTCCTGCTACCGAAAAGGAGTATTTTGTTACTCTTCAAATCCCTCCGGAATTTCCCAGACAATGGGCTCAACATGGATATACTCATGTCCATTATGGAGCTGTTCGTCTTGCTCTTACCTTTCATGGTCGTAAAGGTTTGCCAGTTGTGGCAAGAACTGCGTTGTTAGATACCAGGTTTTTACAATACCAGCATGCTTGCATCGGTACTGTCCAAACTACTTTGAATGCCGAAACAGTCTTTGTGACTTTGTATCCAAACTTCAACATCGCTCTTTCAGATCCCCAGCTACTTTCTTTTCTAAAAGTCCAAGTACAGCTTACTGGAGCCCCTCAAACTGCTGACTCTGTAGTTGCAACCCTACATTACCAGATGGTTTATCGAGTGCAGAATCATGCTCTTAATCTCAATTTCAACAATGGTAATGAAGATGCCTTGTTTATCTCCATGCAGAATGATCAGGCATCGTGTATCCATATTCCTAGACAGATCTCGAAGGATATGTTGGCCAAGCTCCTTTCAAAGACTTGGATTACCAACTATGAAAAGCTACACTAGCATAACAAGCCTTTCCAGTCTACGGACTCAGAGTTCGTTTGGAAAAAAGATGGAACTGTTTCCATCAAATTTGGCAAGGAAAAGGAAGAAAGTCCTTCTATCTTCCAGACCCTCTTCATGATTGAACCATGTGTTCCTCAATCAATTTCCGAGCCAGATCCAAAAAAGTTTGTTCGACATTTTGACGGTGATGGACATCCTGTCCATTACTACAAAGACAATTATGGTCATTGTTTTTGGGATCCTTTTTGCCAATGTTCCTACTGTACAAACTCCCCCGACGAGATAGATCCTCTTGCAAGACCTCCACCTTGAAGAAAGAAGCCAAAGGATAAAATATACCAAAGGTACTTAAACGGAGATCCCTCCGTTGATACTCTTGGTGATTGTGATAAATACTAGTTTATGGTTTCCTGTGCACCACCTCTAACACTAGAGTTCAATACTACATCCCAAGTTTTACCATACTCACCAAAATCTCCCCCACCATCTCCTCCTCAGAAAAAACAAGCTCTCTCCCCGTTTTACAAGCCAATCCTAAAATGGGCAAAGAAGCATTCTTACCCACTTGAGGTTCCAGCAACAACACCATCCACTTCCTCCATCTATATGTTCCATGATATAGATTTTCCTCCTCTTGTTAAAGAAAGTTCAAAACTTCCATTTCCTGCTTCAAAGGAATTCATTGATCCACAAGGCAGATATCGCCATGTTCCCAAGATAGCTGCCCCTACTGATGTGGATGAACATGGAAGATAGAAAAGAACTCCTGCTGCTGAAGCTATTCTAAATTGGTAATCAGAGACTCTGTTAGCACAAAACAATGCCTTCAAGGCAATTGATTCCAAGATTGGAAGTGTGCAACAAGATCTCCGAAAGTATGATGAGACCACCAAGAAAATGATTTCTGAATTCCAGAAAAGGCTAAATGCCTTGGAATCAGGACAACATCTAGGATATCATCATTTGGAGAGCCCAAAGCCGGAGATAGAAAAGCTCAAAAGGCAAATCCAACTCCTTGAAGAAGGAAGGTTTAGACCTTTTGACCCCTTTGCAACTACTATCAGAACTGGGTATTTGCCTCCACCACCCCAGACGTCCATTTTTGCTGCCATCCCAAAAGATTCTTTCAGAAAAGAACCAAATATGGCAGAATTATGACCATGAATGGACCTAGGCTTAGAACCAGGGAAGGAGAGTAAATTTCCATGTAGGTATGCATCCCACAGTGAGCGAACAACTCCCGTTCAAGCCCTTTAGGGACAGCCTTTTAGCAGAAAACCACTCAGCCCTTTAGTTCAGAGCCTAGAGACACTTAGAGATGCTAGGATAGAAACATTTCTAATCTACCCAAGCTGCATTTCTTGGAGGATCCTACCAGGCTGGAGAAGAAAATGAGTTTTAGAAAGCCATAGAGAGAGTTTTCATGAAACACTCACTTTACTTCAAGGGACTCTGCCCAACACATTACACCCTCATCGCCTTTTATAGACAATAAGACGTCACAAAGACACACACAAGGACCAAGCTCACGGGTCCAGATACAAACAGAGGCACCGGAAACTTCCGGGAGGGAATTATAAGCACACTATGAATAGTACCTTCCCTAGCCTAGTGCTATAGTAAAAGTGAACAGTAACTTACTATAGTGAAATTGTACAGACTCAACGGTCTCGTCCGTCACGAGCATTGTAATCATAGTCGGAGTCATCCGAGCTGTGTGCTGTTGCTAAGCAATGTTCATCATACTTTTGTTCAAGTGCTTCAAGGTCTTCTGGTGATAAGATTTGGTTGAGCTGGCGAGATGTGGATGCGAAGGCTTCGTAAGCCCAGTGAGACACTTCTTTTTTTGCCCAGTTTGTGTTGTCATTTCCTTCACTGTCGGCAGGAATGCTTGGCTGAGGCCAATTGGATGGCTGTGCATAAAAGGATATGTCCATGCTATGAGATAAGGACGAAAGTCCTTGATAGTAGGGATCCTGGGACAGAGGGCCTCCAAAGCGTGCATGGGGGTCCTGAATGGATTGGACAATATCATATGTTCCTGTCATTTCATGATCTTAAGATGATGCAGCTTGTCTGTATTGCCTGAGTGCTTCCTTAGCTTCTGGTGCTAGGTCATAATGATTCCACGTAGTAGGCACATTGTTCCATACATCTTCGGGAATGTTTTGTTTTATTGGCACAAGATTCTCTGGAGTTCTCGGTACTGGTGTTCACAAAGTCTAACAGATCTTGGATAAGATTTGTGAATCCGAGCTTTTCTGCTATTCAGGTGGGGTTTGTAGGATGTGGTTCCTATTTCCAGTGGGGCATCGATGATGGTGCCATTATTTGTGAAAAAATGCCATGGACGTTGGAAAAACAAGATGGTATAGACTTCAGGATTTGGGGTCATGGTTCTCAATTCTTTTTCTAGGAGATGTTTCTAGTGAGTAGGATGATATAACCAATTAAGAAAGTCTAAGAGATTCTTATCACTTTCTTTTTCAACATTTCTTCCAAGTAAAAATATCCTGGTGAGGTTGGCAATGAATCTTCTGGTTGGAATTTCAATAGCTATTAAGTACTTATTGGTTAAGTACCATAATAACGGCTTGAGTTGATCAGGGAAATCATCTTCCTTCCAGATAAGGGGATGAATGAATGGATAATTCGAATTTAGGCCGAAAGGATAAATAATTGAACCTCCATTGAATCTGAATAGATCTGTGTGGCATTGCCACATGAGATTTTCCAAGTTTTCAGCAAGATTGTCATTCTGGATGTGTTGAACAATCTCTTGGGGATATTTCCAGCCTGACAAATCTTTGATCTTCTCAATCTTGTATTTCACTCCATGATTGAGCATATGGAAGGCAGGCCTCTTGATGTACATGTTGATTTCAGCTGGTGCTTTGGGTCTTGGCAAGAAGTCAGCAAGCACATTCTTCTTTCCAAGAATGTGATTGGTTTCAAAAGAGTATTTTGAAAACCATTCAGCCCATCGAAGCAGTTGAGAATTTGGAATCTGCTTTTGTTTAAACTTGGTCATCTGAGGGAAAGATGTCATGTCTAATTCTACCAAGAAGTGATGGCCGATGAGATGAAACTCAAACTTTTTTATTCCATTTTTTACTGCTAGAATTTCTTTGAAAGTGGAATGGTAATGCATTTCAGCTTGAGAAAACTTTCCACTTTTGTGAGCACAAATGTGTCTCTTACCATCAATTTCTTCAAACATGATGGCTGCCCAGTATTCATCACTGGCGTCAGTTTGTAGAATCATTTTTCCTGTTGATGGTATTTGCAATGGTGGGAGATTCTGCATAATCTCCTTAAGCTTAGCGACTGCTTTAGTCTGAGCTTTTCCCCAAGGTGGGGGATTCTTCTTCAACATGGATTGCAAAGGAATCAGGAGCTTTGCAATGTTTGGGACAAAATCCCTGAAATAATTGATTATCTCAAGAAATTGCTGAACTTGTTTTGTTGTGAAGTTATCTTCAAGAAACTTCAATAATTCTTGAGCGATATGTGGCCCTGGATAGTATGTACCTTTGTTGAGGTGCATACCAAGAAATTCAATTTCTGTCTGGGCAATATTCATTTTCCTTTGAGAAAGCATAATACCATGCTTCTTCACGATTTTTACGAATTGCTCAAGAAGTTGGCAGTGTGACTGTTCATCACGACTATAGAGCAGAATGTCATCAATGTATACAGCTGCACTTGACAAGATTTGTTGGAAAATAGACACATGGCCTTTTGGAAAAGGGATGGTGCTACCTTTAAGCCGAAAGGAAGAACTTTCCACTGGAAGTGCTTGTTAGGGATACAGAAACCTATTTTGGATCTGTCTTCAGGATGGATGCTCAATTGCCAAAATCCGGCTTTGAGGTCGAATTTGGAATAGATGTGGGCCTTGGTTAACCTAGTAAAGAGAGAGTCTCTAGAGGGTAAAGGGAACTTATCATCTTTGAGAAAAATATTGAGAGGTTGATAGTTGATCAACAATCTCATTTTTCCCCTGTTTTGCTCAGCATGCTTATTGACATAAAAGGCTTCCCAAGCCCATTGAGAATTAGAGATTTTAATAAGGCCTTGTTGTAATAGTTCTGAGTATTCCCTTTGAGCTAAAGTCAGATGTTCTGGCTTCATTCTCATATGACTCGCCTTGGTTGGATTTATATCTTCATTCTTTTTTAAAGGAAGGCGAACAGAGAATTCTGGATTTTCCCATAAAGGATGGGAACACTTTTGAGCGAATTTCGCATGGGATTCCAAACAAGATTCTAACAATCTTTGCATGATTGGATCTAATAGACTCATCTGAATGGAAAAGAGTCTCTGAATATTGATGAACTCAGAGAATTGGTCTTTATATCTAAGACCTTTTCCAGAAATAATACGAAGCTAAGAGATTTGAGTCATGATATCCCACTCAATTATCAGATCTTTATTGGAGAGACTTGATCCAAAGATCTTTGTGGTTATTGAACACTGAGGAAAGAACTTGACAGTTATGGGAGTAGTCCTGACATTTGTGGAGAAAGTATCTCCAGAGGCGGAGTTGAAGTATTGGACACATAGGGAGTCTAATATTCTTCAGGAATAAATTTGGTGTCTAGAATTGAACAACTTGCTCCGGTATCAATGAGAGCAATGACAGTGATAGGTTTGGTAAACTTCAATGTGAGAATTTTCACAGGGAAATAGGGACAGTGAGTTTGACTTGAAAATATGTCAAAGCTTGGTTCTGAAGATGTGGGGGATATGTGAAAAATATCTTCAGACTCTGAATCTGATTCAGACTCACTGGAAGTTTGGTAAGAGGGAATGGCACAAAGAGTTTGTTCAGATGGTTCTTCATCAGCAGAGAATAGGGATTAAATATCATCGTTTTCAAGAGAAATACCTGTTTCATTCTCAATGTGATGAATTAGATGATTTTGACCTTTTCTCGCTTGAGGACAATTTTTGGCAAAATGTCATCTCTGATTGTAAATGAAGCAATGGTTTGATTTCTTATGGCATGTGCGATCCTTCCTCTTGCGTAAGTATCGCCATTTCTTCTTTTTCCGGAAGTGCTTGGGGCCATGTTTGGATTTCTTCATCCAGAACTTCTTGAAGTGTTTCTTTTTCCGAGAAAACTTACCACAAGTACCATCACAGTCCTGTTTTGAACATTTGATTTTTAACTTCTGGCGAGAATAGGCTGTCTCAAGGCTTTTGTCATTTTTGATGTAAGTACGGACCATCTGGCGCTTTAAGCACAATTCTTCAAGGCATAGATGAATTTCTTGTTGTATTTCTCCCAAGGGAATATCTTGTATTCTCCTTTGTCTTCCAAAGAAAGATCTTTCAACCATCCACAATAATTCTTTAGGAATGGAAGTCATGAGAACATGTTTCAGATTTGGATCAGCTCTAATCTGGTAGAAAAGCTGAAGCATTATTCGATAGTGCTTATCAAGATATTTCTTTTGGAGAGAGCAACATTTTCTTTCAAAAAAATCTCTTCTTTTCATTTCTATGAGGTCAGTGGGTTTTCCCACAAAGATATGATATAAGATGGTGATAGCATGGCTGAAATCAGGTGACATTAGAAAATGAATCTGGTCTTGTTCTGACACAGATTTCCACCAAAGTTTGAGGCTTCCTGAAAACCTTGTAACAAAGTTGTAAATGACATCATTCATATCATGGTTGGTGATGGACTGAGTATTCAACCAAGTATGAAATTCTTCAAGTCTTTCTGGCCATTTGTGATAAGGAATATCATCGATGGTGAAAAATTGTTTTGATGCCATGGACACATGCTGTCCGAGATTGTCTGTTTGAACATTTTCTTGCTCAGAATAATTTGATTCCATCTCATGATCTGGAGGATCAGCCATGAATATTGACGACGTGATTGGCTCAATGGGGAGTGAATCAACTGTAGGAATAGAAAAGATGAAGAGGATGAAAGAGATACTGAATCTGATTCAGTTTCAAAGATGCTAGGAGAAGTTTGTTCAGTTGGAAACAGAATCTGATTTTCTAGAATGGTAGGATTAGGCTGTTGGATAATAGGGTCAGGTTCTTGAGTACCCAAATCCTTTAGGAAAGATTCTAATGGATTGGATAACATCATCTGATCAGGCCTTTCTTTTATAACAATCGAACTTGATTATGTAGGCATCTTCTTTTTCCCTTTGTCCTTTTGGAGATTTTTGAGACAACTTCATAATTTTGCCATATTTGGTTCTTTTCTGAAAGAATCTTCTAGGATGGCAGCAAAAATGGACGTCTGGGGTGGTGGAGGCAAATGCCAGTTATGACAATAGTTGCAAAGGGGTCAAAAGGTCTGAACCTTCCTTCTTCAAGGAGTTGGATTTGCCTTTTGAGCTTTTCTATCTCCAGCTTTGGGCTCTCCAAATGATGATATCCTAGATGTTGTCCTGATTCCAAGGCATTTAGCCTTTTCTGGAATTCAGAAATCATTTTCAAATTTGACCTCAAAGCCGGATTTTGGCAATTGGGCATCCATCCTGAAGACAGATCCAAAACAGGTTTCTGTATCCCTAACCAGCACTTCCAGTGGAAAGTTCTTCCTTTCGGCTTAAAGGTAGCACTACCCTTTTCCAAAAGGCCATGTGTCGTATTTTCCAACAAATCTTGTCAAGTACAGCTGTATACATTAATGACATTCTGCTCTACAGTCTTGATGAACAGTCACACTGCCAACTTCTTGAGCAATTCGCAGAAATCGTGAAGAAGCATGGTATTATGCTTTCTCAAAGGAAAATGAATATTGCCCAGACATAAATTGAATTTCTTGGTATGCACCTCAACAAAGGTACATACTATCTAGGGCCACATATCGCTAAAGAATTATTGAAGTTTCCGAAAAATAACTTCACAACAAAACGAGTTCAGCAATTTCTTGGGATAATCAATTATCTCAGGGATTTTGTCCCAAACATTGCAAAGTTCCTGATTCCTTTGCAAGCCATGCTGAAGAAGAATCCCCCACCTTGGGGAAAAGCTCATACTAAAGCAGTCGCTGAGCTTAAGGAGATTATGCAGAATCTCCCACCATTGCAAATACCATCAACAGGAAAAATGATTCTACAAACTGACGCCAGTGATGAATACTGGGCAACCATCCTGTTTGAAGAAATTGATAGTAAGAGACACCTTTGTGCTCACAAAAGTGGAAAGTTTTCTCAAGCTGAAATGCATTACCATTCCACTTTCAAAGAAATCCTAGCAGTAAAAAATGGAATAAAAAAGTTTGAGTTTCATCTCATCGACCATCACTTCCTGGTAGAATTAGACATGGCATCTTTCCCTCAGATGACCAAGTTTAAACAAAAGCAGATTCCAAATTTTCAATTGCTTCGATGGGCTAAATGATTTTCAAAATACTCTTTTGAAACCAAACACATTCCTGGAAAGAAGAATATGCTTGCTAACTTCTTGTCAAGACCCAAAGCACCAGCCAAAATCAACATGTATATCAAGAGGCCTGCCTTCCATATGCTCAATCATGGAGTGAAATACAAGATTGAGAAGATCAAATATTTGTCAAGCTAGAAATATCCCAAGGAGATTGTTCAACACATCCAGAATGACAATCTTGCTGAAAACCTGGAAAATCTCAAGTGGCAATGCCACACAGATCTATTCAGATTCAATGGAGGTTCGATTATTTATCCTTTCGGCCTAAATTCGAATTATCCATTCATTCATCCCCTTATCTGGAAGGAAGATGATTTCCCTGATCAACTCAAGACGTTATTATGGTACTTAACCAATAAGTACTTAATAGCTATTGAAATTCCAACCAGAAGATTCATTGCCAACCTCACCAGGATATTTTTACTCGGAAGAAATGTTGAAAAAGAAAGTGATAAGAATCTCTTAGACTTTCTTAATTGGTTCTATCATCCTACTTACTGGAAACATCTCCTGGAAAAAGAACCGAGAACCATGACCCCAAATCCTGAAGTCCATACCATCCTGTTTTTCCAACGTCCATGGCATTTTTTCACAAATAATGGCACCATCATCAATGCCCCACAGGAAATAGGAACCGCATCCTACAAACCCCACCTGAATAGCAGAAAAGCTCGGATTCACAAATCTTATCCAAGATCTGCTAGACTTTGTGAACACCAGTACCGAGAACTCCAGAGAATCTTGTGCCAAGAAAACAAAACCATTCCTGAAGATGTAGCAATATGCCTACTACGTGGAATCATTATGACCTAGCACCAGAAGCTAAGGAAGCACTCAGGCAATACAGACAAGCTGCATCATCTCAAGATCATGAAATGACAGGAACGGATGATATTGTCCAATCCACTCAGGACCCCTATGCACGCTTTGGAGGCCCTCTGTCCCAGGATCCCTACTGTCAAGGACCTTTATCCTTATCTCATAGCATGGACACATCCTTTTATGCACAGCCATCAAATTGGCCTCAGCCAAGCATTCCTGCCGACACTGAAGGAAATGACAACACAAACTGGGCAGAAGAAAAAGCATCTCACTAGGCTTACGAAGCCTCCACATCCACATCTCGCCAGCTCAACCAAATCTTATCACCAGAAGACCTTGAAGCACTTGAACAAAAGTATGATGAACATTGCTTAGCAACAGCACACAGCTCAGATGACTCCGACTATGATTACAATGCTCGCGATGGACGAGACCGCTGAATCCGTACAATTTTACTGTAGTAAGTTATTGTTCACTTTTACTGTAGCACTAGGCTAGGGAAGGTACTGTTCATAGTGTGCGAATAATTCCCTCCCGGAAGTTTCCGGTGCCTCTATTTGTATCTGGACCCGTGAGCTTGGTCCTTGTGTGTGTCTTTGTAACCTCTTATCGTCTATAAAAGGCAAGAATGGTGTAATGTGTTGGGCAAAGTCCCTTGAAGTAAAGTGAGTATTTTATGAAAACTCTCTCTATGGCTTTCTAAAACTCCTCTACTTCTCCAGCCTGGTAAGATCCTCCAAGAAATGCAGCTTGGGTAGGTTGGAAACGTTTCCATCTTGACATCTCCGAGTGTCTCTAGGCTCTAAACTAAAGGGCTGAGTGGTATTCTGCTAAAATGATGTCCCTGAAGGGCTTGAACAGGAGTTATTCGCCCACTGTGGGACGCATACCTGCATGGAAATTTACTCTCTTTCCTTGGTTCTAAGCCTAGGTCCATTCATGGATAGATTGGAAGATGATTCTTTAAGATACTGTTCAATGGCTAGTTTGGAAGTGAATGAATATTTAAGGAAATCAATGATCGATGAGCAAGTAAGAGATGAAGCGTAGAATTTATAATTCCAAAGTCTAAGCGACCTTCAATCATACACTTGTTTTTGGTGAGTTTAAACGTTTGTGATCGTGAAAGAAATACCAAAAAAGTGACTTAGTGAGATAGTGTGATCTACCACTAAGTGTTTGCACTCAAAGTTGTAATCTCTTGTTGATTGCATAGTGGAATCCAGCCAGAAGGCTGTTAGCGTGGGAGAGTGAACATAGGCTTGATCTAAGCCGAACCACTATAAATTCTATGTTCTTATTCTCTTCACTGAACTCCTTTACTTTGTTCGTAGTTCTGTTTGTAGTTAAAGTCTGAAATCGCTCAAAGTCTATTATTCTTCAGACTCAATTTCATAAGCAAAATATTTTTATTACTCTTTGCGAAAATTGTCTTCACACCTATTCACTCCCCTCTAGGTGTTCATACTAGCACTTTAATAAAACGAGCCATAGAAGATCTTTAGCTCAAAATATTTTATTGATATTGATATTGATACTAGCTATAGAAGATTTTATTGATATTCACACCCCCCAGGGCATCGTCGCAATGGTGGACCGACAGTATCAATATCAATTCAATCCATGGCGCAACACTTCAAGATTTTATTGATGCCATCCAACATAACTAGACCAAACCACTTACTGATGCATGCGACTAAGGCCATCATCATAACCGAAGCTGTGCTATTCTAAAGTCAATTCAATCCAACGATTCTCCTAAGGAAAAGGAATTCTAGCGTCCGACACTAGGCCATCCAAGCAGAACTGTCCCAACACTATGGTACACGCTAAATTGTTACAACCTTGCAAGGCCCCATAGCTTACTCGAGTGACTACAGCCTCGATTACTCCCGTATCACCTAAACACTACTCACCTCAAACTCGAACAAGGCCGAACCAGGACCAGACCGACCCGCGACGACTCGTCCTATGGATGACTAGTGCAAACTTTTCAACGATCAATGCAGCCCATAGCTTTACCTCCTGAACCAATGCCGACCGTGCCGACAGTCTTCACCATGCACAACAATGCGAGTCAATACCGATTCCAGCTCAATTCACCAAGAATGGACCCGAAAACAATGTTAGCTCGAATCCTAGAATGGAAACCTGAGTAAGGCAATACCACGCAATATAGAGTAACAAGACCTCCACTTGCCTTAAATCCGCAGCAAGCTGGTGGCGCGGTTGGTGGCGAGACGGCGAGACGGAGATGCGAGCTGTGGCAGAGCAGCGAGGCAACTCGGGCTGAGTGACGGCGAAAGGGCGAGATCTCTTGGCTGGCAGCAGAGATGAGGTAAGACGGCGGTGCGGCTGGGTGGTGCGGGTGGCCAGCGGCAAGCAAAGCACGGACAAATGGCGAAGATTTGTGGGCTAAAGTTTGCTGGAAACAGGGATAAAAAAAAATGGAGGAAGTCGTGAGGTGCCGAGGGAAAAATAGGAGGCGTCTTGCTTATGCTTGGACTTCTCCGCCAGTTGACTGCACCAGTCAACAACTCTCATCTTCGGTGGCAGCTCAAACGGAGGGCAGGTGGGGGAAACGTGGCCATGGTCGGTGGCCCTTCTCGCCACCTTGCTTCTTCATGCAGGGACGTGGCCGCAGCTTGGTCCAAGTCTTCCGTTTGCTGGTCAGCGGAGACAGAAGAACGTAGCTAAAGATTCCGGGGCGAAGTCTTCATTTTGCATGAGGAACGAGTGGGGTTGACGTGGCTGCAATTTCGGTGGTCAAAGTCTTCAATTCTTGGCTACTTGGACGTGTCCATGGAAATGAAGAAAGGTTTGCATGGAACTCAACTTGGCGACATACAAATGAGGGTGAACATTGGTCTCACTGGTGGCATTTCACGAAGAAAATTTAAATGAAATGATGAGCTAGGTGACGGTCGAGTTATCACAATGCGGCGGAGATGTGATGATGAAGTGGTGTCACGAGGACGTGACAAAACGTGATGGATCGGTACGGTGATGGTGGTGATGAAGCGGTGGCCGTGAATGGTGCCAATAACGTACTTTGATGATCAACTTGTCGATGTGGCATTGACCGTTACGTACTCGAGGCTCGGGCAAAGTCCGGATATCACACCTGCGCGAACGCTGGTGGCCGGCCACTAATCACTAGCCGCCCATCGCCAAAGATTAGGCCTCCTCGCCTGTCGAACGACTCCCACAGCCACTTAGGAGGGAGAAATTTTGTGTCATCAAACGAATTTCTATTACAGGAACAAAAGTTTTACATGGTTATCAAATGCATTTTTTTATTCAGAAACTCGTCCAAAGAATATAAATAGAAAAACAAATTTCTAGCAAAAAATTGTTTTCTAGAACAGAATAGTCATTATTCGCACCCTGAATGACTGAGATTGCCCCTTGACAAGATGGAAACTGCTCTCTTGACCTTGTCCTCAATGGCACTTATCGTTATTCAAGGTTCATTTGAGACTAGACAAGAAGTTTGGAAATTGGGGGTTGATGTAGCATTGGGTTTAAAGTTGAGGGCTTTTTAAAAAGAAAAAAAAATCAAGATAAAATTAAAATTGAACCTAAAATTTAAGGGCTTTTTGTGAATTATGACAATATAAAAGGAGGGAAGAGAAAGTTGAAAAGTTTCACTTGTTTTTATCATTTGAGGGCAAATTTGTAATTAGATAGCATACGATAATATCATTTCTACCCCCACTCCCAGTGACTGGGCCCCACAAGTCTTGCCTTAACTTGAGGCTATCACTCTTTTCTACCAAGGTTTTGTTCATTTCTTATTTTGAAGGCGTGGTTAGGTCCACCACTGTTCTCTCTCCTTAGTTATGAGGTTACCAATTTATTATGTAATCAAATTTATTGATGTCGCAATTTCTTAATCAACCCAAAGCCAAATTAGTAAATTAAAATTTTCAATTTTTTCCAAATTTTTTTTGCTTGGTTTATTTTAGTGATTGCAATCTTCCTTCCACGCCTATAATTTGTGATGTTAATTCAAATATTTATATTATTGAATGGAACTAATACATGCAATGTTAGTTCATTTAGATTAAATTATATTTTTAAGGGTTAATATCCTGAAAAACCTCAAACCGATACACATGAAAAATTTACCTCAAATTAATTTTTTAACCACCAAAAACCTTAAACCGGTACACATTTGATAATTTACCCCAAATTGATACATTTATGATAAATTTACCCTCTGTTAATTTTCATTAAATTTTAATATTAAATTGCTAAGTTGGATAACACGTGACATTTGACTTATATACCAGTATGGGATTTTACTTTTTATTTGTCACAGTTGTACCATTGTATGATTATTCGTGATATTAATCCAATTTAATGGAATGTATATTTTTTGCAAATGTACCAGTTTAGGATTTTTGGTAGTCGAACTAATAAATTTATCACAAATGTACCAATTTTGGATTTGTCATGATCATTTGGAGTAAATTTGTTATAGATATATCAATTTGGGATTTTTCATGGTCAAAAAATTAGTTTTAAGTATTCTTACCTTTTACCAAAAAAAAAATAGCTTTGAGTATATTTGTCACAAATATACCAGTTTGGGATTTTTTAAGGTATTAACCCTATTTTAAATAATACTTTAACACAAATGCATGCGGTTTGTCTTAAATAACGAGGGGTGGCTATGTTAATGAAAATGCAAAATAGGTTTTACTAACCACCCAAAATACACCTAGGCATATTATTCTCATCCAACAATTTATTTTATATAGATCTATTCCTATTAAATAATGTGGGTTAACTATCTTTATAAATAAGTTAAATAGGTTATTCTGATCACTCCAAATATATCTAAGCATATTAATATTCTTATTCAACTTGTTTGGTGCAAAATGTGAAGCAATTTGTATGTTCAAGATAAATAAGCTTTACTTTGATATCCACTCGTGACAATGCAAGCTAAAAGAATTATCAATGTTATTTATATACCAACAATCCAAACTAAACTATTGCTACCTGAAATTGTGAAGTGTTAAAGAACACAAAAGAATGCTCGTGCATTTCACAAGCACTCCTTTTTATAGTATTGATATACAATATTTTCTAAGTGCTAAATTATCACACTAAATCAAGAGCTTAACTGCATTATTCTCTAAAGCTAATCAACTCTAGCTCGTTAGTAAGAATACTTTGCCTGAGAGGCATCAAACATGAATTTAATATATCAACCTATGCACGTTTACTACTCTCATAGGAGAGTATTAGGTTTACCAAGTTAACTATTGCGACACTAACATATTCAGCCTATCAATATTTACAATTGTTTTAACCAATATATATATACATTGATTTTTATTATTATATTTATTATCCATTTTCTCGATGTTATTTTTGATAAAAACATAAAAAAAAAAATTAGAATCAGTGTTATCAGTTGAAATATATATATATATATATATATATATATATATATATGTCCGTCAATTTGATGCGTAAAGTTGACCTCTAACAATAAACACGACTTTATTGAATTCGACACAATATCGTTTAAAAACCAGAAGGCACTACCATGATTTCACATTTTTAAGTTTATCATATTGATAATTCATTATATACATGCTATTTAGTTCCGTAAATGTTACTTTAAGTTTGTATTTGCGATGTACATTTTTTCATACCCATTTTTATGACATCGTATGGCACAAAAGTTTGACAAACATCTTGGTCCTTCAAGTAAATTTTCTTATGAAGTCTAGACTAAGGCTTCTGCAATGTCCTTGGCCTGGATTAAACTTGCTGGAAAGGGAAGATCATCATAGGCTCTCTCAATCTTCCTAGAACAAAGCAAAAACCCAATAGTGGAGAAGAAAGTATGCAAGGCAGGCTAACCTCGGGCCAAACAACAAAAAGCTTCAGATAATTGTTCGGTATCGAAGTTGGAGGTGTTATCTCTGAAGTGACCGACGGATGTGAAATCTAGCCTAGGAAATGGCATAAACATCTAGAACTTTTACAAGCATAACCTCACCTAGGATAGTTGTTTACTTAACCAGCCCTTTACTTTCCAGGGAATACTGATTCGCTGTCAGTCTACCATCAAATCCCTCTATTAAGACAAAACTGCTGTATGAGAAGCAAGAACAAGGAAAGTACTCATTGACTGAATCTGATAGACCATATTGCTAAATATTTGATTTGAACAACCAGGATGCTTATAATATTTCTGATTGGAAAGACACCAAATATACTGAAGCACAAAACCCCATCTTTATCTCCACGCAAACGATATGAAAACATTGCTTTGAAGAATTTGAGAGCTCTGCCAATGAATCTTGAACATTGGCAGTTAAACCAGCATCTTCGTGTACTAGTCCAGGCTTTCAAGGAACTCTTGGAGCTGGAGGGAAGAATTGAGTAGTGCGATCTTCAAATGCCAAATAGTTACCAGAAGCTTTATATAAAACAAATGAAAAATTACTTTCCAATTGGAAAATAAAAAGACGAAAAAATATGAGATTAAAGCTAAGAAGTCAAACAAATCAACAAGTTACAGATGTCACCAAACATACGCTTTCAAAAAGTCTTCCATAAACCCATACTAAAGTTGTTGGACTTACAAGTTTGAAAAAGAAGTAATTATGAATACGCTAAAATAACTACTTTATTGCAAACGAAGCATTATGAAAAGTGTGAGCCATAAGATATCTGCTATTGGCAATAAAGATCACAAAGTAGTGCCCACTTTTAAGTAGAAAGATGGCATACTCTATTCACTTGGGCATCCTCCTCCCAGTTGAGACACACAACACAGCTGCCATAGGGGACTTCAAGCTTTATAATTGTTTTCCATTCTGCTTAGTATTTATACCCTGTTAGAATGATTATACCATAGTGTGCATAACTGCTGCAAGCACTAGCATATCAAAAGTAGCACAGCGCATATCCATAGTTCCATGAGGACAGCTACTTTGGTAAGATAACATTCATTATGTAGAAAAACTCTCTTCTCAGCAAAATGTAATCCATCAAGTGGATGATTAATAACAAACCGGTAGAAATCTCAAAGAAATAGAATTGTAGTAGCCTCAGCCAAGTTCTCAGCCATTCTACTCACGACCAAGTAGCTATAGCTTAATAGAAACATAACCAGTTGTTTATGAACTTTTGCACCCACCAGCATAATTGAGGCACATGCAAATCATTTAAGATTCACCTAAATAATTACCTTCCTAATTTGACTGAACTGAACATATTTTACTAATAATTAAAAGAAGCTATTAAGTCTAATGAAAATGAGCATGTCACGAATGAATGCTTGTATATGACACCATCCACTTAGACCACAGATTCTCACAACGAGCTGGACCCCAGTAAACACTATGCTGTAATTAGTTGTTGACAATTAAAAAAGTTTCAATCATTGATGACAACATTAGTAGCAAGGTGAAATTTTGTCCTACACAAGATTGCAATTAAGCACATCATTCAGATTCAAGTCCTAAAGTATATAAATCTATTGAACGAGTTTATCAATTCTGTATGATAGTTTATGAAAGTAATTCACCGCTGATTTCACCAATTAGATATGAGTCAATCAATTTCCTTGATTCATAATTTAACTCATGCATCAAACAATGTAATGTCAAAAACATTTCATGGCTTTGATGTAGGACTGTGAGTCCCAGAATAAAGAATAAATATTTAGGCATCACATGCAAAATTGCCTAAGCATCACACCTAGGCCTTCTTAAGCATCACACCAAAGATAATTGCATCACACGATATGCAAAGCAAACACTTGCCAAGTTCAATAAATTATCGACTCAATTGAAAAGTAAAAATTATACTATACTTGTAGACTCTCCAAAAGTTCTACTCCTAGTGGAAATAGGAAAACTCTAAACAAGAAACAAAATTGGAGTATACGTAAGATCCTACTACTCAAGCTTGAAAAAAAAACAAAAAAAAAAAAAGAAGAAGAAGGAAACTTGGTAAAATCCTAATAATACTCAAATCCTAGTTGATAATTTTAGTGATTGAACTTCAAGAAGAATCCTGATCCTTGTTTGAGTTTCAAAGTCAATCTTCACCAAAAACTAGGTAGTCACATTGCATGATTTTGTCGGCTGCATCAGGCTTAGTAGATGGTTTGATTGTCTTATACTAATTCTATGAATGGGAATCCAATTACAATACTATGTACATGATCTTTGTGTCCTTGCAGTCAAACAGGTACTTTTTTGACAAAAGAAAAATTATTTGTAGCAATATCTCATGTCTGGAAATAATAACATTAGTCGACTTTGAAGTTTCTTTATCATTAGTTATTACCTAACAATAAAAATAACACCAGACTTTACAATTAATTTACATATGTCATGCTATACCAATCTCACACATTATATCAGATTTTATGATTCCATTAGATGAAATTCACGATCCACAATCCATTGATTCATGACTCATATTTCCATGTGACAACTAAGAGTGACCCTAAGTGGTTATCATGTCATCAAAATTGTGGCTACCTACCTAACATTTAACACGATTAATAAAAGAATATTCTTCTAGGTTCAAAGTTCAAACTGCAAAACACAATTTGACTCATTTTATCTATCTAACTAAACAATAGAGCCAACTTGATTGACAACCTGACCTTACATATGCCATGTCAGTCATGTTAGGATTGGAATGACCCATTAAATTCAATGTAATTAGTTAAATGGTTATTCATCTCTTGAAATTTGTTGACCTATTTAACAAAAGGGTCCTGTTCGAATAGAGTTTTCTAACAAATATTTTCGTTAATCTTATCCTGCTCAGATTGACCTATCTAGAAAGCCATTGTTAATTTGACATTGACAGACATGACCAATCTATCTAACAAAACAATAGTACCAATTTGATTAACAACTTCACCTATCATGACCTGTTTATATATTGATCAGTAAGTTCTCTAATAATAAATCATACATGAATTTTGTTTCCATAGTGGTCACAAATTACAATTCAATTACCCTATCTAAATATAACATTTCATGTAAAACTAGGATTTTGTTAGCTAACGGCTAGTTTCTTTTCAAACTTGTTTGACATTGATGGAGATATGCATATTGTACATATACCAGGTCAGTCATGTTAGGATTGGAATGACCCATTCAATTCAATCTAATTAGTTAAACAGGTTATTCATCTCTTGAAATTTGTAGACCTTTTTAACAAAAGGGTCATGCTCGAATAGAGTTTTCCAATAAAAAATTTTGTTAATCTTATCCTGCTCAGATTGACGTACCTAGCAATCCATTGTTAACTTGACATTGACAGAGATGACCAATAAAAATGGATTGCCATCTCTATTAGCATTTGAGTGTTTTCTGAGCAAGTTTGCTGTTTGCATTGCATCATGCAGATTTTGAGCAATTCGGAATCTTTCCCACAAGAGATTAGAGCAGAACATATTCTGATGATAAAGGACTGTTGCAGGAGCAATTTCTAGTTGAGAAGTAATGAGGGTAACATTCAAGTAACAATATAGAAAACTTACTTTGGCATCATGCAGTAAAATCGTACTGTCTTCATGTCTCAAGACAACAACCTTGCCATCCGGACGCCAGCATAAGGATGTTATACATTTACCTAGAGTAGATTAGAATGATCAAGAAGAGCCAGTATTGATGACACATTTTGAATGTGCAAAGAATGTGAATTCATTATAAACAAAGAAGAACAGAGAGAGAGAGAGAGAGAGAGAGAGAGAGAGAGAGAGAGAGAGAATAAAATTAACAGAAGAAGAGGAAAGAAAGAGCACACACATTAACCAACAAAAAGTTAATCAAAATGTGTGAAGTGAGGCAAAACGTCATAACTGTACAAAATAACTGAGAGGGATATCGGTCACTTGATAGAGGATTTCTTTGGGCTAGTAGGTCATCCGAAGCAAGGGAATCTATATCTTGTTGGTAGGCTCAAATCCAACAAATCAAAAATATTTTGTTGTTCAACTTTGGAGCCTCAAGGTAGATTGGATGCATGAAAGCTTACTTTAGGTGAGAATTACAAGTGTACTAGTATTTACAACTTAGTCTTAACAGAAACCATTCAAGGATTGGCTCAAGCACTAAAGTGCACTCAAAACATTCTCCATATCCAGAAGACGATATGACAAGCAAAGCATTCAAGTGTTGCTGGAAAAAAAATCTCCTCTCTAAAGTTTTCCAGTGAGAATAGACAGCAAGAACTACCAAGGCTGGACATCTAATCCTAAGCTCTCACTAATTTAAATTACCAAAAGATTAAGTCATATAGGATCTTAACATACTTGGATGCAGCTCTCCTTACTCTCCTAGTCTCTTGGCTTTCTCCAATTCCTCTCTCCGTCCCTCTAGACCAAATTTTCATGCAAGTACGCAGCATAGCTTGAGATATATCCTATTCAAAATTTAAATCTCCCACCAGCAAACTTGATTAATCAAAATGATGTGACGAAATACCCTTCTGTAATGAGAAGAAGATAAATAAAACTTCAGGCAATGCAAAACGTGAGGAACTTTCTGCCTATAGTCTATATTTCACTATCCACTAAACCTCTCCTTGCAGGGCACGTTCAGTCAGTAAAAGAACGCTCCATCAGTAAAAGAAGAGAGGCCAACAGTAAAATTACATTGTGAAAGTCACCATTAGAAATCTAAGAGGATCTTTTTAGATGCCTGATGACATTTAGATGGTATTCTGCAGGGGTTAAACCTTCCAACTCCAAGTGAACATCAAGCATTTCAGCATCCGGCATATCTAATCTATCTAGCATAAATGGCATCCCCTCCAATTCATGTTCTTTATTTTCATGGACACTTTAACTGGTTTACCGAAAAGGGTAACGACTCCTTAGTTCTCTAGATTTACACTCGCATCACCACCATTGACTCTTCGTTTCTGTGTAAAAAAGACCAAACTCCTTCCGTGGACGTCACTTTCTCATTTAGACTTCCAATCACTTTGTACCTCTATATTCATCCAACTCTCCATCGAATGCAATTCGAGCTAGATGGGCACTTACAGTGGTTCTTATGGTGAAAAAGGAAGAGTAGCACATTTAGGAAAAGCAAAAGAAGTAGAACGAGATAAGGCCAATGCCTCAAAGGGCATAAAAAAGAGAGCTTTCTCAAATCGAAGCAATATCCTTCTCCGGATTCCACTCCGCCATCTGCACCCGCCAATCAAAAGAAATCAAGCCAAAACCTCACAAAACTGAATCGGAAAACGATCGAATCGACCCGCCCATTACGTCGCAGAAAGAACGCCGAACCTGAGAAGCCCAAGCGGGTTGTCGAAACTTGAAGCTGAAATGGAAGCACGCGCCAGCGACCCCTCCTTCTTCAGGTTCCATTGCTAGGAAGAAAGCTCCGCAGGCAGCCCGAAAACCGCTGGTTACCCTTCGTCGATCTAAAAGTCGGAAGTGGGGACGGGGGCGGATTTTTTTTCTTTCTTTTCCTTTTCAAAAAATGAAAATTGAAATATTTGTCGGATCCCAACCGTCCTGCTACTTTATTTTTCTTTTTTAATCTTCTTCCCTTTTTTCCCTCTCTCTTCTTTTGAGGATGCGTTTCCCGCTTCCTTTTTTCGTTTCACGAAAAATAATTTTCAAAAATATTTTCTAAATTTTCTAACATTTTTTTCGCAAAAAATAAATTCCTTATGAAAAATAAAAAGTCTTCTAAATTAGAAAAAATATTTTCTATTTTTGAAAAGTAAAAAATATTTTCCTTACTTGATTTCTCTTATCTCACACATCTACAAATCATCACTTCTTCCTCCCACTTCTTCCTCTTCTTTTCTTTTTTTATTCGAAATTTTTTAATTTTCTTTTTTTAAATCAAATTTTTTTAAATTTTTTTTTCTTCTATTTCTTTTCTATTTCTTTTCGTTTTTTCTTTTCTGTGTTTCCCATCTTCTTCTTTCTTGGCTGGTTGCGGGCCACGATGACAGTCGACGACCGGCCACAGGTGAGCCTCGAGCTCGCCGACGAGCACAAAGCTCGCCGCTCGCCAGATTGGCTAGCACAAACATTGAGCTCGAGGCTAGTCGATCTAGCAAGGCTTAAGGCCAGCAAGCCATGAGCTTGCGGCGAAGCTCACAGTTGCTAACTCGACAAGTGAGGCTTGTGCTCATCGGCCACAAGCTCGAGCTCACCGATCCTGCAAGCCTTGCGCGAGCGTGCGAGCTCGAGGCTTGCCTGTGGCCGGTCGCCTATTGTCATCGTGGCTGGCGATCAGCCAAGAAAGAAGAAGATGTTTACAAAGAAAATAAAAATGAAAAAATAATTTAATAATCAATTTTAAAAGAATAATAATAATTAAAATCAATTTTAAAAAAAGTAAAATAAATTAAAAAGAGTATATGGAGGAAAATATTTTTATTACCGAATAGCAAAAAATATTTTCTACTTCATTTTCAAGTTTTATTCGAGCATCAGAAAATAATTACTTTTTTTCTAGAAAATAACTTTCTGGAAAATATTTTCCAGAAACGCTCCATTTTTTGCAAAACGAACGAACCAATATGAATCTTTTGAATCAATAAGTTGATTTTCACAATCATGAACAGATGCGGAAAAGAGTGGAAAAGGGAAACCCTCATTTGGCTCAATTCCTATTTCCATTTCGTTTCATTTTCCCATTCCGTTCCAATTTTGCACCTTTCATTTTTCGTATCAAATGAGTCGTGAATTCTTTCGGAATGTGCATGATCGTCTCTTGACGAGTTCCGAAACGTACGAGATTTTGTTATAATCTTCATTATTCCAATGGAAGAAAGTTTGTAACGCTTGATACGGTAAAGATTGGCAATGGTCGGTAATTTTCGGAGAGTACCTAATGGTTTGTTCTTCAAAATTCATTACGAGAATGGTGGAAATCAAGGAGTTTCTTTTTGCCTTGTCTCCTTTTTGCTAAGCAAGTGCAAATTGATGAGACTGAACCTTATGCTACGAATACGTCATCGTATACCTTATGTTCATTCATTTTTTGCATTGCTTATACCTGACGTGAACTTTTGATAATTGCTCTACAAATTATCCAGAAATAAAATCCCAAAAATTCTCAAAATGAACAAAAGGACAAAAAGAAAAAAAAAGTTCCAAACAGAACAGCGCAGCAACACGGAAAAAAAAAAAAAGAAGAAGAAAGAAGATGAAAAAATTAAAGAGAAAAGCAGCCAATTGAAAAAAAATTGTAAATTTTCTTGGTATAGTCTCTTGATAAGTGTTTAGGCATTTCTTTTACGAAATCCCATTGCTTCTTACGCACTCTTTTTTTTTTTTTTTCTCTTGGTTGCGAACAAGAATTTTGATCAAGTGGATTTTGCTGCTATAGACAAAAACGATGTCCTTTTGCGCGCTATCGTGCGTCATTGCTAAATAAAAATACACGAGGGAAGTTTATAAGTTAAGCACGGATTGAGCGGTCCACCCATTCATGTTTTGATTTTCAAACTACATATAGCCCGCATGTAGGGGTGTAAACGGGTCGGGTCGGGTCGGGTCGGGTTTATGTGTTTTCCTCTTCTTCTTCTTTTTTTTTCATTTAAAATGTAATTATTTTTATAATGGGTACCTAACCCATCCAGTCTTGGATTTTCTTTTTTCTATTTGTTCCATTTAAAATGTAAGTATTTTTAACCCAATACAAGTTACACTTAGTCATTTTTTTATTTATTGTTTTTCTACGTCTTTGTAAAGTCTGATTACCTTAATTAAGAATATCGCTCATTTTGTTTTGCTTGTTTTTCAACTAGGTATTACCATTTAGAAAATCGCTCAACACGTATCAAGCTAGATGCGAGCTCCTGAATGCCAATCTAATGGAAGAATCGATACCATTGAATATGGACGAAGCTCTTGGTAATTGGGATTTCTTGCTTATATATGCTTGGACAACCAAAAATGCTATCTTGCAAATTTTTCTCCCTTTTAAAGACCTGAACTAGCCGACTACTATGCAATATGTCCTGCGGTCCAATCCACGAAAAAAGAGACCCACACCAGATAAGCACACAGCTCCAACTGGACTAATTTTAAATGTTCTAAACTCTGATTTAACTGAGAATTTATTCCATGAACCAGCAATCAAGATCAGTATCCCAGGACCCCCGACCCACAATCGAGAAGAACATGCAAGCTTTGAGTTTGGCCTCACAGTAAATGCAACAGTCATGTTTCCATAGTCATCAACTACCCCCTAATTGCGAATTGAATTACTACCATACACTGCAGCAACAAAACCACAAGCCCTCAATCTTTTTCACACAAATCTTCAAATTGATATCTCATAGGAGTTCCATCAGCCCACCCAATACCCATAACGTGTGGACTAACAAAGCGAGCTGTTCATCACTCAAAACTTCAGATGTTGCATCAGGAACGGCAGCATTGGTTCTGGTTACCTCTACTGGAGGTGCTTGACTCTTGGCAAAACGGCGATAGAGCTCTAAATTTTCCCTTTACAGAATCCACAGGCCAAGTTTCACACATTCCTCTCGAACATCTTCCTCCAATTCTGGGTGCAAATTATCATTAGCCTTCAAAAATTACAAGAAAATAATTATGTAACTATAATCTTTCTCACTCTTTCCTAAAGGAAGAGATATTTGCTGAGACAAATAGAAGAGACAAGACATCGAAAGTTTGATAAATGGCTGTACACCAATCTTCTATAAATCCAGGGAAGGATGGACAGCAAAGAATTGCTTTCAACCAAGACTTGGAAATGCCATTACTGAACCTGATTAAAAGAGACATACCCTTGGATACAGGTGTAGAGCTAGAGGAAAGCTAAAACTCCAGATGCAAGTGCAATTTTTGCCAAGAAAATTCTAACCCAATGTCCTTGAGATGGAGTTTAAGTGTGTCGCTGGTCTCTGCTCAGAAAGACAATATTATGTCATGACCAAAACCAATAAAAGATCTAGTGATAGAACAAAATTCCAATGTATAAAACACATTGTATTGCATCATTATAGCATATAAGGGAAGCGCACATTATGGTGCAAAGCATGCCCTCCATTACAAGCTTCATGCACCAGTTCAAACACAGCAAGGTCAACCAGATTGGGGAAAGATTCAGTACTCACCCTGTCTCAACCCAAAACTTAAAATCTGTAGACACTATAAACCCACACTTACATCTGTAAATTTCTCTTAAACTTTACAGATGAATGCATAATAGAACTTAACCTACTCACCCTGTCTCCCCAATGGTTCTATTGATTTCTCTTGCATTTTATATCTAAAAAGCGTTCGACTATATTCTCCTACTGCTACTGTGTATGTAGAATGTCTTTTATCTGTTTCTTTCATTGTGGAAGCACATTAATCGTACATTAAGCAGAGGGGAAGTGGTATTCTTGACTAGCGTGCGTGGCGGTATTCTTAAAGTTCCATTATTTCCTATAGGCGGCTCTCTTCTGTGCATTTCTGTGCTATTTTGATGCATGATCTAGCAGGATGTTTCAATTAGCTTGCCTGTCCTATTATCAGCAAGATCAAAGTCAGTAAATGTTGCTGATTTTTGCAAGCTATTTCACACGGTGGAATCTCTAAGTACTCACTCTTGATACACATGGATTGAGCCCCAGTACAAATATTAAGCTCCTGACATGATGTAGGAATAACTCTAACAAGAACTCCTATACCAGTTGACTTAGTTGGAGAAGCGACAGATCGCATAAAGAACAAAAACAGGGCTAAAATAGAGTTGAGTTGAAGCTGGAACAGAAAAAAGATATTTATGGTTTATGAAGAACCAATCATGTTTATTGAATGAAGAAAGCTAATGAGTTCGAGACTTGGACTTATTTATACTGAAATACAGATAATAGACGATCTTGATCTCAAATAACATCTCTAAACTCAACAATGCAATCTAATTGAACATTTGCATGACTATCGTCCGCTCGATCGCAATCGCGAGAGAATCGCGTTTCGAACAGAGGAACCGATCTACGACGCACCCAAGAACCCGAACCGAGGACGGAACGAGAGGGGAACCCGGCGCGCGCAGATGGGTACAGAGCCCGGTGCTGCTGTCCTGGACTGAGTGGACTCAACCCAAGAGGCGGAGCCATTGGTGGAAAAAAAGCAAGAAACGGTGGCGAATTCAAGAAGCAAAAGCTATGCGCAGAGACGAAGCATGAATGGCGTACCTCCACGGCCAAAGACTTGTCCAATCTCCAGGAACAACAGCTCCCACAGAACTCGAACCCTAAACGTCAAAATTTCAGCTCGACCCTTAACATGGGAAGGGGAAGGGGAAGGGTTTTCGGCGACGGACGGCGACGATCGATTGATTCGGCGGCAGCTAGGGTTCCGGCGTTGAGACGAGGGGTGGCGACGGCGACAGCGACGGCGAGGCGGCGGCGCGTCGATCGGAGGGCGGCAGCGGAATCCACGAGAAGGCGCAGTCGTCGGAGAAGAAGGCGGAGCCGAAGACTACGAGGGATTTCTTTACGTGTTTGTGTTTCTTAACGGTAAAAGATCGGAACGTGTTTGTGTTTCTCAGCTTGTTTGGAATTTGGAATTAACGTGTTTCGGGTCGAAACATTGTTCGGCCCTGACCCGAACCGAAACATATTTCTTTACTTGTTCTGTATCTGTGACCCAAACAATTTTAAGACCCGAAACACATACTCAACTTGTTTTGTGTTCGGGTCGTGTTTGGGTCGGGTCGGGTCGGGTCGGTTTTTTTTGACACTCCTACCCGCATGTACACTTATGTATTGAGACCATATGTGGTCTGCGACATACAAATTACTATGCTTTTATATATCAACAGGTGTGACACATGTCCATCACTCTTGATTTCCGACCAAAAAGATAAAGTCAAAATCAATATCAGAATAGTGATATGTATTGAATTGCTAGCTGAAATCCTTCATGGAAAACAAACAATTTGAAAATTAATTTCAAAACAAAATCGCTCGTATGGTTACAAAAATGAACGAACACGAGAAATTCTCATTGCGCGCGAAAATGTTTGAATAATTGAGATGTATTTTATTGATAAATTATTTCAAACAATACAAATGATCACTTTTAGAAAGTCATTTTCCAAATAATTTATTTTTTCACGGACCAAAAGGAGGCCTTAATTGACGTCAATCTACAACTAATGTCATACATGGCATGATGTTCAAGTTTGTCAATATGGTTTAATTCGGCTCCATTTTTCGTGGAACAAAAGCAACCTTAATTCACATAAAGGGCCGCCACGGGATCAAATGGGCCGGGCTGGACTTTATAATTACATACCCTTGTCAAAGAACGCCCGAAAACGCCCCTTAGAGGCCATGAAGGCTGAAGGGTCCCGGCCTGTCAGACTCATGGGACAGCACATTGATGCGGATGTGGTGGTGAATTAGTTGTTGAAATTGTAATTTGGAAAAAGCAATGCGATCATCCTCATTCACTTTTCAATTAAAAAAAATGCTAATGAATTATTCAAATTGGCATTTCACAGCAAAGAACGTTCACGCATGCTTAATATGTCAAGACAACGGGCCAAGCTCGAACTCAACCAAGTCATTTGCCATCACCACCTAGCTCCAAACACTCAGCCGGGTAGAAACTCTTATCGCCATCACTGCCCGAAATCCAACCCCTTTCCGCATGCCATTTTTTATTTTCTAATTTTCTAATGGGATATTGAACTTGAAAGTACATAATCAGTCTCTAGTCGAGCGGAAACATCATTCATGTCTATGCTTATCCTCATCCACACTTTGGATGGATCACTAAGTCTTGTTTCCAATAAAGGTGCTGGCCATATTTGATCTGGCCATTCCTCATATAGCTAGAGGAATTTTGCCCGTTGCAAAACTTCACGTGCTTGGTTCGGCATTTGAAGAGCATGGAGATTGTCAGGTTCACAACTCGTTCTTTTGACGGCAACGTGATGTAAGCCTGCCTTGCCAATGCTGCTTTTACCAATAGATGTACTCCTGTTGGAGAAGACGGTCATTAATGTCAAGAGCAGTGGAAGACGCCAATCAAAATCTCTCAGAGTCTTTGCCATGGTTGGTCTACGCTAGATGCAACCTTTCCAGTAAAGTCTCGCTACAAGTTGCTCAATAGGGGGGTTGTCGGTGATGAAACGGATTTTTCTTGAGAAGCGATTCAGAAAGTGAGGGTTCTAATTAGAGTTTCTCTTTTTGCTTGGGGAATAACTTGGGAACGAATCCTCCCTTCAGATAACCTAAAACAAAGAGGCAAAATACTGGTTAACAGGTGTTTCACCCGCAAGAAGGAATAAGAGAGCTTGGCAGGGCATTTTTGCAGTGCCCCAAGAAAAGAAGGAACAACTCAATTCCTCTCTCTGTTTTTAGGCTCATTTGGAAGGGCTGAACAAGAGAGCTTTTGATGGAAAGAAATCCTCCATTTGTTGAAATTTGGCTTAAAGTCAATACACTTTTGGTATAGTGGAGATTGCATATGGATTTAAATGCCTTGGTTAATAAAGTCGATGATTTATCTTGTATTTGAGCTCGCTTTTAGTTTTGAGAGTTGTTCTGTAAATGGCTTTAATTTTTGGGCTTCTTTCTTATATGGGTTTGCACCCCCTTGGTGCCCTATAGTTGAACTTTTGATCTATTACAAGAAACTCACTTTTCTGAGGATTTTTAAGTTATTCCAATTACCCTTTATCACAACATTGTATTAGTTTCAAGTACAGACATTGACATCTCACATATGAACTAACATCTCACGTATGATTTTGTGCTAATCAACATAGCCATCATCCACATAGCATGTTTTTGTTGAGCGCAAAAACACTCCATTAACTCACAGTTGCGGTTCTTTGTATGAGTGAGATTATCGTGACAAAAGTGTGCCTCTACAGCCTAAAGTCAAGATCTAAAATGTTCAAGAGAAACCTTGCATCTAAAGACATATCTAGGGGTGTGCATGGTCCGGGTGGGCGGTTCCCGACCTAGAACCGGGAACCGTCCGCTAAGGACCGGTTCCGAAAAGTTGGAACCGGGATCCACCCGTTTGTTGCATGGATCCACCGGGAACTGGACCGCCGGTCCGGTTTGATTCCCGGGTGGATCCATGGAACCGATCTTGACGCGAAATAATTTTGGTTTTCAACATAGAACGGTCGGGTCTATGAGTTGGGAAGGAGGGGAGGAGGTCTATGGTCGAGTTTTCAACATAGAACGGTCGCGAAACAATTTTCCGCGACTGTGGTGGGTGGCAGCCGACGCGAGGGGGCGAACAGCAGCGGTGGAGGAGCAACAGCCGCGGCGTCGATGCTCGGGGAGGAATCGAAATGGCAATAGGATTAGGAGAAACCGAGGAAGAGACAAAGAGAGAGAGAACCGAAGACGAAGGAAGTGAGGAGATGAGATCTAATCTAGGATTTCTTTTAGTAATTTTTTTTAATATTAAATAGGATCCGGTCCGGTCCGGTCCGGGTGGGCGGATCCGCCCATGGAACCGGGAACCGGACCGGTACCCACCGGTTCCAAAAAATTGGAACCGGGAACTAGACCGGTTCCCTCAAGAACCGCCGGTTCCAGGCGGTTCCAGTCCGGTTTCGGGCGGTCCGAGCGATTCTCGGGTATTTTGCACACCCCTAGACATATCAACACACACCCAAAACAGAACAATACTGTGGATACAAAGACTAGTATAAAAAACTCGTTTGAAGTGGTAAAATCCAAGTATTTAGGCAAGTATATTACAGACACCTAATACAAATCCATTTCGCATGTGCGTTAGTAAACCATTTTCATTTAAAAGGGCCGCTTCATAATCATCTAATTCAAATGAATGAAAATATGTAAGCATGAGGTGTAAATAGAGAGCCAATCCATGATAATGATCAAATCAATTTTCATTTTTTTCATTCATTCATGAAAAGTCTGTGCAAGGGGGGAATTCCCTAAAAATAAAAATAGGACACCCTAGCAAAAACCAAACTTCCTAAACATGAATTAGGAAAGGCCAGGATTTGAAACTCCCTAATGAGAACAATAAAGACATGAATTGAAAACAAATTCTCCAAATGTTTTTTTTTGTTATTTTCCAAATGATTAATTGCATGGCAATTTCCTTATTTTATTTATGATTAACAAATGAATTAAATCAATGATTGACCTAGATTGTCATGGATGGACCAAAAGTATGACAAAGTAAGTAAATTGCATAGTATGGGGATAAAAGACTTACTTCACCGAGGAAAGTCAATGGCAATCACACAGACATGCACATGAGATGTGAGGCTCGATTTCTACTCTGGACAAGCTTAGCAAAGTGAAGTTAACAGGGTGGGATGACTAGTTGCAACCTCGCATACTAAGTCAAGTCCTCCTATCTTCGGCTTAGTAAAGAATGATACCCCAATGCGGCGCAGTCTCGCGGGCAGAGGTAAACATTCTTGACACCAAGAAAAAGCTTTTGAGATTGAGTTGGGCAACCTCTACTACGCAGCCTCGCGGTCGAAGTCATATCCAACTCAATACCATCCTAAGTGTCCTAGTGCAGCCCAGGTTCGGCGACGGGTTGTGTATGCAATAGTGTAGTGCAAATGCAAGGCATGCACAACAGTTTATATCAAGCAACACTTCATATGTGAAAGTAAACCATACATTCCTACACCTCTCTACAAAACAAAGGTTAACAAACACTTCCCCTTATACCTCCCATCCTGCAAGAACATTTAACACTTTAAATGTTAGGGGCGTACTTGGCATCCTCGCTGCCAAACAAAAACATTTTTCAAAAGAAAAGAAAAATTGGCCTAAGTCCACTAAGAGTTTTAACTCAAGTCCCCAGTGGAATCGCCAAGTTGTTGCGATCTCCCCGAAGCGGGTTGGACCACCTAAGGGTTCGGCTAATGGATTGTTAAGCCTAAACTTAGCTCGAGCTCTCCCAAGCCCATACCAATTCGCGACTTAGGGTTTAAGTTTTTGATATGCAAATGATTTTTATCATAGAGTCGCCACTAATCTATTTTTGGTGGGTCGATTAGAAATCCAAGTAAAGTAATGGGAGAATTACTTCACTCCTACGAACCAGAGATTAAATGAGTTCGGGGACTTGATTACGTTAGATTTCTCTAACGCCCTTTCGGTACCTTTTCCTTTTATTTTGAAAAAAATGTTTTGCAGGCAGCTTGAATTTATTTTAATTTACTTCCCTAACATGTGAGGTGTCATACGGGTGCGCAAACCACCAATTTAACACCCAAGAAAGCGCTGAGTAAATTGCAGGACTTACCTCATAGCAACGAAAGCGTCTGCAGTATTAGATCAGAACTCACATCAACAATCCTAGATATGATTTCTAATTAACACGCAGTCACTTAATTTTGCTTTCACTTATTTGATGAGAATCATACCTTATGCGATGCATGCTACTAATCTAACATGAAATGATATTGACATAATAATATGGCCTAAACTATATGATGCAAATGCGATGTTTTTGTGTTTTCTTAATAAGCATGCAATCTATCCTAGAGACTAAAATTAATTCTAAGACAATTCTTTTTGGTATTTTTCATGACATTCGAAATGAAAATTGTCCAATAATTAAATGCGCAATCTAAATTAACCAAACAACCTAATTCTAATGATGAGTAATTTCTAATTAAATTAACCTAGCGATAATCACTAAATGACATGTATTTCATGAACCTAATTCTACATGACATGCACATGATTTTTTTAATGAAAATTCGTAATTAAAATAGCTAAAATATAAAAAAAAATCTAACTAAAGCGAGACATTATCTATTTTAAGTTAGGATTAAACTAATCTAAATCCTATCTTAACTTAGAAAATTATCTCATCATGCAATTTATTTCAAAAGATATTATCTAACCTAGCTACCATCTAAACATGCATTTAAAAAAAAAACTAACTATTTTATCATGTAATTTTATCTAGGAAAATCAATTCTAATCTACATGAAATGCAAATGCAATTTATTTTGTATTTTTTGGATAAATAAAGCAATTAAAAGATAAACATCAAATCATTCACGATCATCAAAGATATTATTCACCATTCAAATCGATAAATTAATCTTAATATGATTAATTATTCCATCTAAAGTCTTATAGATTGAATAAAAATTCGTGTGCGGTTGCGAATTGAAGCGGCACATCGGGAATTTCAATGATGTATCGAGAAATATTTCAAATAAAGAAAATAAATCTATCTAATTTGGTTCAAGAAAACTATCTAGTTTAGATGATTAGTTTCCAAAACGGGACCGGCGGCAAGGGGCTCCCGAACGGCGGTGGGTATACAGCCACGAAGCTTGGGGACATGCGACTCAGTTGCTCACCAGGGGTTCTACAGGTGGCTTGGGATAAGCTGCAGTGCTTGGCTCGAGCTGGAAACATGCAAAGATAAAGCTTATTACGGACCAGGCTTGGCACGGGTCGCGGTAGTGTGGATTCCTTGTGGTGTTTCGTGACTGGCGCCAAAGTCAGCGGGTTGTCATGCAATGCAGGGGTCAACACTTAGGAAAGGCTTCTCACGTCTTTCTCCAAAAGACAAGGGATGACTTGCAACACAAAATTTACGAGGAAGGAAAGTCCTTGCTGAAGGCGTAGCTACAGGACTTCACCAGCCAACGTGAATATCCGGCAAAGAAAAGGAAAGTGGTCTTTTATTCCTTTTTTTATTTGCTCTTTATGTGCCCCACTTTCTCTACATTGGTGAACTTCAGAAGAACGGTGATTCGCCGGTACTGCAACTTCTTAGTTTAGAATGGTCAGGCTCGAGCTTGGACAGCAGCTCGCCGTTATTGCTAGGGATTCCACGGATGGCTTGTAGAGCTGGAACTTGACGTCAGGGCAGTGCAGGCGGGCGGCGTTGCCGGTGTGGGGCACGGGCAACGGCGGAGGCAGGAGCTGTGACGGGCAAGCAGAGGCACGGCTACGAGTGCAGGCGTCGGGCGGAGGTGTTGCAGGTGTCGCGGACGGGCAGAGGCGCGGGAGCAGGGGCGTGGCAACAGTATGGACGGTGGCGCTGCGACGAATAAGCTGGGGCGCGGTGACGGGTGCTCGTGGCGTCGGGCGGTGGTGTAGGCGCGGGCTGCGAGCGTCAGGGTCGGCTCAGATCTGGGCGACGGCAGCAATGGCGGCGGAGGGGGCGTCGGTAGCAATGGAACGCAGTGGGTGTTAGCCCAGAGATGCTGTTGGCGTGGTGTCCGGGACGGTGCTGCTAGTGCTCGGGCGAAGACGGTGGCGCGCTCGGAGGTCGCTGGAAGGAGATGCTGGCGCCGGGCAGAGATGCGGCGATGCAGCAGCAGCAGGCGGGTGACAAGTCACGGATGCGGCGCGATGAGGCTGGTTGCTTGCTACACGGCGAGGGCGCGGGATCGCAGCGGTGGCGAACAGACGGAAGCATAGGCAAACGGCGGCGTCTGGAACTCGAGGACGGTGGCGCGGGCTCGCGGCTGAGGCGGTGCGACTGACGGGTGGAGATGGCACAGCGAGCAAGTGTCGCAAGGGGTTGCAGGAGCGGGCTACGCAGGCTCGCGGGTGCGGCGGAGCAGAAGCGGCTTCGCTGCTGAGGTTGAGCTACAGGTCCTAGGCGAAGCGGAGGCGCGATCGATCGGAGGGTGGAGGCGCAGCAGGGGAAGCTCGCGAGTTGCTCCGGCGTCAGGGTGCTGGAGGCGTGCGGTGATGGGCTGCTGCAGGCACCGGGGGGTTGCAACGGCGACAGCGTTCGGGGCTCCGGCGGCAACGGGCAGCTGCAGAAATGGAGTTACAGGTGCTGCTCGAAGCTTCGAGCTGCAGGGGGCTAGCCATCGGGTGGAAGCACGGCGGCGGGTGAGCGGAGGCGCGGCGACTAGCAGTGGAGCTCGCCGATAGGAGGGAAGTGGCAGCGAAACAGCAGCTGCGAGGAGCGGGGACCTGAAGAAGACAACCTCTCCTCTCTCTTTTCTTTTTCTGTTTTTTCTCTGCCTCTCACATCCACTCTCCCTCTCTCTCTCTCTCTCTGTACTTTTCAGTGTACTTTTTTTGTTTCGGTTCAGCTCCTGTACCTGACTTCTTTCTTTTTTCTCTCTGACAGACTCTCTATCTCTCCTCTTCTTGACCGAAGGAGAAACCCTCACAATGAAATTTTTTCTTTCGTTTCCCCTTCTCCCCCTTTCGCGGGGCCTCCCCTTGCTTATTTATAGGCAACAACCGACTATAGTGTGAACAGGTGAACAGGAAGCAGCCGTAACTTTTCGTTGCTGTTCACGTTCGGTTCTTTTTTCAAATATGGCGGGTGGAGGTGTGGCCACCGATCTGCTCTCCAGTAAGGATAATATTATAAAAATGTTACTCCATCTTCTTGCAGGCTTGTGTAGAATTTTCACGTCCCCCATTTCGCGCGTGCATGTGCATGCATTAATGAGGGGGGAAAAATGGATGTTGGATTCTTCTTTCTTCTTCTTGCTTGGGGCTTCTTGTGCGGCTACTTGTCCCTCCCTTCTATAGGATTGCCACAACTTTTGACTTTTCTTTCTCGTTACTTCACTAGAGTTAACACCCACACTTGAGAGAGCATATTATATAATATATCATGGGCTCATTTTGCTTCTTTAGGATTCCTCTAGAATTCACACGTCGGCCGAATTTGTGCATGCATGCGCATGCATTAATGAGGGAGAGACAACAGACGTGCAAGAACTTCCTTCCTCTCTTTTTTTGACCTTCGCTCTTTTGTGTGTTCAAACCAGTGGAGAGAGACCATTCCTTCGATCGCGAGCCCCTGCTTCTCATTGCCTTTTGGTACCAATACAAATGCGACTACATGAAATGTAAATTTACTATTTTTTTAGGGATTAAAAATTAATCTCTAAATTTTTATGCAATTAATTACTAAATGATTAGTCAAAATTTAGATGTCAACACCCACATCAAAGATGAAAGCTGCAAAAATTTTGGTTCTTTTCTTTTTTTTCTTTTTATTTTTCCACAATGCGGCTAACTGCCGCGTCGGGGATTCGAACTCCCGACTTCGGACCTGCGGCTTCATCCCGGATACCAACTCGGCTAGAGGCGCCGACGGTGTCCCAAACCGCCTTCTTTTTCCATTTAAAGCCAAAAATCCTTCTTTGAACCCAAATTTCGATGGATTCCGATTTAAATGTTGCTTCATCTTCATTTCCTTAACCAAACACGATGCCCCTTTCATAGGCGACATTTAAGGAAAGGAAAAATATATATATATATATATATATATATATATATATATATATATATATATATTTCCCCTACTTGAAATTCCAAGGCCGCGATACTAATCTGCGAAGCTAAACTGGCGATTCTGAGCAGTCTCAGATCTGTCACTGATAACTGCAACTGAATCACTAGTTTCTGAACCAACTCTGGACCTGCGACTTTCTGATCTCTGATTTCACCTCAACCGACTGAAATCCTATACACTCTACTCTGCATTGATTAAAACGAAACTATCTGACTGATCTACTGAAACTAGGAACCTCTGGTCAAGATCTAACATAACTCTGACACTGATCTCGGCAATCGCAATCACTAACTACTGTACTGACCCTGGCCTGAGATCTTTCTTTCCCCAACTTCATCTCAGCAATTGAAATTCTGCATTCTCTGCTATGCACTACTTAAGAAAGAACCATCTGAAAGCTCTACCAACTTGGAACATCTGATCTAGATTTGAAATACAATTCATCCCCAGCACTCCATGCAGATGATTTATATGATATACACACACTTCGGTGTACCCACTTTGTGACAAGACAGAATCTCCAATTTCTAAAATCGAACTTAGATTGGCGGTTAATTTCACTCCGACACGCTTTTAGTGTGACCTAGGCTACTAGGTAGTTTTCGGAGCTTTTTAGGACAAATGACCCGTGTTCGATTTTCTTCGAGCCACGATGAACCCACTCGACACATTGGCAACTCTCGAGGGTCGTAAAAATCTCGATGATTCAAATACAGACACAGGGTACCAAAACGACAGTAAAATCAAATTAGTATCAGTCGATGAAAGTTTTCCAATTTAGTGGAGTCACCCACGATCGGTCATTCATCTCAGTCGAACCGACCTATCTCTGATCTTAATTCGTTAACTGTGCCGTATTGATCTCTAAAGATGAGCACGGTCGAGAAGTTGATTCCTGGTCGAATTGTCAAGTCTATTTTCCTTAAGTCCTTAATAACTCACCCAACTAGTCTAGTTATCTTGCAAGTGGCCAACTCAGAGAAAAACACTGTAATCGCGTCGATGAAATGCCCAATTTAACCAATCGAAATCAGAGTCTGAAAATCAACCTCTCTCTCGTCTGCATTCTCTTATAGAGTCTTTTGAATTTCTAAATAAACCCTTCTACGACTGTCTGAAATATCCTGCTAATCCTCAGAAACTTCTAATCTCTGTCACTGTAGTCAATCTCGGCTAACTGTTCACTGCTTTAATCTTGGACGGGGTCTACAGAGATTTCTTCGCCTGAAATCACATGACCAAGGAGCGCAACACGAGTCATCCCAAAATTCACACTTGCTAAACTTAGCGTAAGATTCAAGAGTCCTCAAGGTCTGAAATATCATCCCCAAATGTCTCTCGTGCTCTTCAGCACTCTTTGAACACCCCAAGATAACTTCACTGAGCACGATCACAACTGATTCAAGTATTCTTAAACATTTTACTCATTAGACCCAAACAAACAGATAAGGGGTCCCTCAAACCACACGATATTACAGTGAACTCACAACTGCTGTATAAAGAGCGAGATGCTAACTTCGATATGTCCCTTTTTCCTGATCCTCAACTAATGATATCATGACCCCCAGTCGATCTCAAGAAATATCGATGTACAAACACAATAAACCAACTTTCTTCCTCACGAATAGAACGGGTGCTCTCAAGGTGATGCACTGGAACGTATGAATCTCCTATTCAACACTTCCTACATCTGCACCTTCAGTTCTTTTAACTCGGTAAGACCATCCGGTAAGGAGCCTTAGGGACTGGCTCTATTCCGGGTGCCAATTTAATCACGAACTCTATTTCTCTTTCTGACAGCAACTTGACAATTCTTCAGAAAATACCTTAGAAAACTTATGTACCATGGTTACGTTCTCCATATTCGGCTCCTCAACTGACGCATCTACTACAGCTGCCATGTAGATTCAGTAACCAACAACCAGAATCAAGTTATCTTCAGTGACGAATAACAAGGATCGAAGTTCCTCTTCGACTTTCAGTGATTCAAAACTTTCACACGCTAACTGAACAAACTGAATTATATCACTGCCACAATTCATAACAGCAAAAAGCTCCTCGAGCCAAACCTTTGCATAAATGACTTCCAAGTCATACATAAGTAAACCCATCAGGTACAACTTTAGTCAGAGATCTATCTTTCTATCACTTTATTACCACAACAAAGATCCTACAACCTTCATTGAAAATTCTGCTGCACTACTCTGATAAAATTTCCTCATGAACATTTTCCCCTTGATCGATGCATGGTCAGTCCATTCTTATTCCTTTCGCCATCTTAGTGGCATCCTACCGACGATAGCGATACTTGAGTCCTCTTGGACTTACACGAATAGTCCCTATCTCGACGGTCGTGCTGACCACATTCAAAGCATGTTCTCCTTCTTACTCTGACACTGGGCTGACTCAAGCCTCCTTTCCACAATCTCGGCACACAATCAGCGAGTCCTCTACCTCCCATCAAGTGATATCATGCACCCTTTCTTGCACTAGGGTCCATTCCAAATACCCCACTGAACATCTTGAAGCATGCTTCCTCTGTTCTGTCTTATCAACGGCGGTACAGAAACAGCTACGGTTCCATCCATCTATACGAGCCATCTTTGATCAAATGGCTTTACTGGCAACACCTGTAACAAGTCATTTCCCTCTTACAGCACGGAATAGATCCATGTCTTTTCTTACAAACATGACACGCATCGATCGAGTTGAGCACTGACTTTCTAACTCCACTCTTTCAGTTGGGTGAAACAGGGCATCTTTCTTCTGACATCGGCCTTTCTCCCCAACCGATTTTCTACCTCTGTCTAACTGAACCTTGACTTAGATACGGAGACTTGATCCTCGATCACAACTCCAGATTAGGCCTCAACAGGCGCAACAACAACAGCGGTCACAACATTGGCAGTGGTAGACACAACGGCGACAGCAACGGCTCGATCCTGAACTTACTGACCCAACAAGCTTCCAAGGAACGCTAGCGCCTGAACGATCCCATTAAACCTAGGATCGCTCGGTGCTACTACACTCTAAGTACCAGCCTATAGCGGTACTCTCACACACACGCTGGACTGAGCCTGCGCTCTACCTCGGGTACCAACTCTTGTCAGCATCCTACCCCGAGGTACAGGTCCTATCGACCTCTTCCAAGGAGTCCTCCACTCCTGGTCACTCATCCTACAGGCTCTTTATCGATGCCTGTTTTCGATTCCAACATCAAGTTAGAATTTGAGTGACCCCACAAACAAGTTACCAAGCAGCTATCAACCACATGCATCAGCATATTAAAAGCCTTTCCTACTAACTATCCCATGACTCATCGCACCTTATCACTCCATACACAGACCATGCTCTGATACCACTTAAATGGGGATGTCATGCCCCAAACCTCGAGCGCGTGCACATCCCACTACGGTCGATCAAAAATGCGACATCCCAGGAAATGTCGCCAACCCATTCATTTCTTTACGCATGCGGAAGCGAAACAAATCCCCTAACAACATTTAACTTGGGATAGAAAAGCAGGCAATCAATCACAATACCAAACACCCATTTACAAACACAAAGGGGTTTAAATACAACACTGGACTTTTTACAAAATAGACCAGCTCGACAAAATGGGAACTATCCTACAACCAACTAGCAGGACACGCTCTCCAACCCTTATGACTTCACCTCTGCAACTTCTCAAGGCCAACCAAAGCTATCTGGCCATTTCGTCCACCGGGGACCTGAAATTTTAATCCCACAACCGGGATGAGACGATGTCTCAGCAAGTTCAACCCCCTAAACCCCTATTAGAAAGAAAATACGCCCCGGGTGGCCTAGCCACATCACACAGAGGACTTACCTCACCTCAGCCTTTATCTGCAGGTTAGCACAATTTATATAAACCAACCATGTGCAATTATGATAACCAAACAACCATGGCACAATCACATTATCAAACAATTCAACTACTTGGATCGTCTCAGCGATCAATCGACTCGGCCGATTACATGTCATTCTAGCAAATCAATCATTGCTCTCAACTATGGCCCTACTCGGCAAATTTAAATCAGTGGCATCATGGCCCCACTCGGCGCGACCTTTAACAAGTGGCAATTCACGGCCCCATTGGGCGCGACCTCTAGTAGGTGGCATATCACGGCCTCATCGGGCGCGACCTCTAATAGGTGGTATTTCATGGCCTCATCGGGCACGACCTCTAGTAGGTGGTATTTCACGGCCTCATCGGGCACGACCTCTAGTAGGTGGTATTTCACGGCCTCATCGGGCACGACCTCTAGTAGGTGGTATTTCGGGCACGACCTCTAGTAGGTGGTATTTCACGGCCTCATCGGGCACGACCTCTAGTAGGTGGTTAATCACAGCCAATCTCCAATCAATTTCTACACTTAGGATTTCATAAAGAATCCCTATAAATCGCAATCACACTCAATTTGCCACATCCATTCATCAAATTCAAATTCTAAATGTACAGCAGTGATTAGCACGAAATTCTGAGAATTTAAGGTCCCAAAATAATTTTTCGGATTATTAAATAATTAAATTTATTCCGAAAATTAATTAAATAATAATATCCATAGTTTTCGAAATCCACACTCAATTTATAATATCCAATCATCAATTTCAAAATCCGACTACACAGTAACGACCGGCACGAAATTCTGAGAATTTAAGGTCTCGGCAAAATTTTCAGAATTTAATAAATAATTTAATTTATTCCGAAAATAATTAAATAATAATATTTTAATAATTTCGAATATTAAAATATTATTTAATTATTCAATAATTTCGAGATATTTAAATAAATCAAAAGTAAATTTCTTTATGTCACATCAATGTTTATATTAATATAAACACCCACTTAACTTTAAATTAAACACAATTTAAGCTAATTAAACACATTAATATAATCCACACTTAAATAAATCAAACTAACCACCTAATCACACTTAACATAAACTAAGCACACCTAAAGCATAATTAACCCTCTAAGCAAGGTTTAGTGAGCTAAACTCACCGGATTAGTGAGCCGAGCGGACCAAAACGATAGGGACGCCGAGGAGAACAACTTTCCTCAAAGTGGGCCGAGCATCCGGGCTCGGGAAGGCGGCCAAAACGAGCCAAGAAGGGGCTGTCATACCCATTTTCTGCAGCTGCTGTCCATGGCGGTTTGAGGCCGAGAATGGGCGGATCCAGCGCCGGAATGGGCGGAGGAGGGCGGCGGCAGCTCATGCGGGCTCCGGCGGGACTCACGGCGACCGGAGGGAGCTCCAGCAGCTCCTGGAACTCACGGACAGAGGTCGAGACACAGCTGGGCATCGGCCAGGCGCGGGCAAGCGCGGGCAGCGGCGGAGCGCGAGACGGCGGGCGGCGGTGCAGCGGCTCCAGTGCGGCAGCGTCCAAGCAGCTGGTCGTGGCTCCTTCCGACGACGCTGGACGCTGCTTCTACTTCTGCTGCTCGGTTCTGCTCGAACCAGAGGAGGGAGAGGGGCGGAGACGTGCACGGCAGCACGGCGGCGGGCTCGGGTGCGCGGGCAGCTCCGGCGCTGGCGGGCGTGCAACAACGACGGCGAGAGGCGGCGATTGCAGCTCAGTCTTCTCTGGTCTCCAACTTCCATGGAGTCAAGCGGTCGAAGAGAGGGATGGGGGAGGAACCGTCGGAAGAGAGGGGGAGAAGAGAGGGAGGAGAGAGAAGGAAGAGGGGGCCCTTTTCTTTTTTTTTTTCTTTTTCTTTAATCCATAAAAAGGCCCACCACCATGACATCATCCATGATGTCATACTCCACTCACCCAAAACTCCCACAACCTTATTCCAATGGGTTCAATTCCATTTTCCGCCGGGGTCCAATTCTTGTACATTCAATTTCTTCAATTCTCATTAATTCTCTTCCAATTGAATCAATTTGAAGTCCATAAAATTAATCCAATGTCACCACACTTTAATTCACATCTTCACTTGTCCATAGAACCAACTTAGATCCCAAAAGTATGACCAAAAGCGGGCCTACTAAATTCTCGAGCCAAAATAGCCATTCTTTGATTATTTTGCTGAAAAACTCGGCTTGCATGAAAAATCTTCCGGAGATTAGTCAATATTCCTAAAATGATTTGTGACACACCCAGACTTCCAATTTCTGAATTTGATCTCAATTTCACGGTTAATTTCACTTTGGCACGATACTAGCGCGGCCGAACCTACCGGGTAGCCTTTATAAATTTTCATGCATTTGACCTGTGGTTGATCATCTCAAGCCACAATGTACATCTTTGAAACATTGGCGACTTTCGGTTGTCGGAGAAATCTCAAGGTTTCAAATACGAACACAGGGTACCCAATCGACAGAAAAGTCGGTCTAGTGCCGATCAATAAGAATTGTGCGATCTAATGGAATCACCCACTCTCGATCACACGCCTCTGTCGTGTCGACCTATCTCCGATCTCTAATCGATTTTTAATTGTGCTGTAATGACCCTTGCAGATTAGCTCGGTCGAAAGATCGCTTCCTGGTCAAATTCTCGAGTCTGATGCATTAGAAACTCTTAACAGCTTCACCCGATAGACTAGTTTCCACATGAGTGGCCAACTCAAGGAAAAGAACTATCTGCATGCCAATGAAATGCCCGTCTCAATTAATTGAAAATAGAATTGGAAAATCGGGATGTCACACTCAAATAGTGCTATTAGTAGGTAAAAAGAGTTGAACATGATTCATTGATTCAAAGATTGACTCTTGCAGTTATGAGGGATATATATTAAGATCGAAGCGGGCAATGGAGTTATTCCTTTTGAAACTGAGAACATATCTCTATACCTGTTAATTATAAAGTAAATGCATAAAAATTTCCATATTTTTATACTTCCATGTACAGTGTTTGGAAAGCCCAAACTTAGATCAAGTTCAAATTCAAACCAATGATTATGACCTATAATTTCTATTATACGCTTATAGTAGAGATTGCCAACTTGCAACTTGTCAAATCATAATCAAATCAAATTTTACCTCACGCTTTCCAGCCACTTAATGTTAGTAATCTATATCATTGCATATGATAGGTTCATATAAGAATTCAACATCAGGATGTTCTGAAAAATATGGCACGTCTCAGAATGTGTGAAGCATAACTTACTATAACAAATTCCTACATCTATCTGATCACCTCATTGCATATGATAGGTTCGTATAAGAATTCAACATCAGGATGTTCTGAAAGATATGGCGTGTCTCAGAATGTGAAGCACAACTTACTACAACAAATTCCTACATCTATATGATCGCCCTCCAAGACTGTTCTATGAAACGCTTAAAACTCAATAATTTATCAGAGAGAGAGGCCAAATGCAAAGGTAATAACATGCACCTGCATATGATTGAGGACAACTAGCTGAAGTTCTTTTCCAGCACCACAAACAACTTTGATACACACTTCATACGTCGTCATTGAAGAAACTAGCAGATTAAGATTATAAAAACTTACCTAATAGAACAGAAGTCCTATAGTGACACTGGAACTTTAAAAAACCAGCAGTATCACTTCACCTAGAGAATTAACAAGAAATTGATGGACTGCAGGACTGGTCCTAGCACCACCTAGAAAACTCAAAAATTCCTTTTTGAGGAGAAGAGTCAAGACCTAGATTAGCAAACATAAACAGTTAAATGAAGAACAATGGAAAGCCATCTACTGCTCTGTATTAAAGGGACCACTAACCGTGATCATTAATAAGGCTTGATAACAAATCAAACTTATCATGAAATATGTTCATGGCATCAGCACACTGCTTGAGATGACCAATAATGATGTCCGGACGACAAGAAGTAAATCTTCGATGTTGGAAGCCTGTTGAGCAACTTGATGAAGTTCATTTTTACTGCAGACAGGAAGAGATTGAGAATTTAAGGATGCATTCGGCTGATAAGGATACTCACAAATCTGATCTCATTCTATTTGAGAATTTTAATAGTGCAGAAAATGTGTTTGGTAACACTTCAAAAGCAATTGATGAAAGGAAAACTATTCTTAAAATCAGAATTAAAAACTAAAGACAACTTTTAGTGTTCACATTCCACATGCAAACATGGAGATTTCGAATAAGTAAGCCTATTTTCTTATTGTGACGAGCATATTCTCACAACCTTCATCCCTTACAACATACATCATTTTCACTCAACAAATATTTGGTGAAAAAACATTGAAAACAGTTTCTATAAAAATGGAAACAAAGAATGTAATCGAAAACTTAACAGGCCTCTAATGGTTGTGTACAAAAATGACGTGTGAATCATGGGACAATGTTCAAAACTTTGCTATAGTAACTCCTGCATTTTTGTCCTACCACTTTCAACATCTAAACTTTATCGATTTCTAGAGGTTTCTACTGAAAGATAATATCATACCTGTAGCTCAGGTGAAAACCTTATTAAGCATGAACAAAATTATTCAGGCTTCAAAGTATGAGCCACCATGTCGTTCGGCTTAAGGTGACTCTTGAAAGTCAACTTGGGCATTTAAAATTATCAGAAGGAAAGTTCTTCTATCTAGCAAAGTTTAGAGTTAATTCCAAGAAAAATGCCTCAAAATTGCTCCATGTTAACCATCAGTTTCGTTTTAAGGATGATGATCATATCCTAAGCTAATGTGAGTTTTACTTTCTGTAGAACCAAACAAAGTTGACACCTTTGAAACAAATATGAGTGCATATAAACAATCCTCATATAATCATAATATCAAATACAATCACTACTGAATAAACTAAAAAAAAAAAACACTAGAACAGAAGTTTCACCTAAAATTTGAATAACACTAAATCCTAGTGCAATTTTACCTCTATTGGAATATTGAAGAGTATCAAGCACTAAGCAATGGAAGCCATGCATACTATCTCCAACCGTTTGACCCCCCTCTTGATTCAACAATGTCTTCAACAAGTTCTCCTGAGCATGCAACCATCAAATGACAACCATCCTCGGTTGAAGCCACCTAGTGATAATAATTACATGCCTGTTAGCTTGCTCTGGTAGAACATCTAACATGATATATCGAACAATCCAATCATAGGGATAATCTTACAGCAGGTACATTTGAAGAAACGAAGCCATCGTTGACATTTACTGTGTCCAGCCGTTCGACATTTTAACCAAGCCATCGTAGAAGAAACGAACACACTGAAGAAAAAAAAAAGGAGAACTTTCTCGAGTCGAAGCAATTGAAGCGATGAAGCACCCACCTTCGAGTCCTCCGTGACCATCGCCAGCAAATCCTTCTCCAAATTCCATTCTGCCATCTTCACCAGCCAATCGGAAGAAATCGAGCCAAAACCCTCATAAAACCGAATGGGAAAACAATCGAATCGACCCGCCCATTATTAGGTCGCAAAGGAGGGCCGAGCAGGAGCCGAACCTGAGAAGCCAGCAGTTTGTCGAACTGAAGCTGAAAAGGAAGCACGTGCCGCGACTCTTCATCGGTCTCCATGGCTGAAGAAGCTCCGGAAGCAGCCGAAAACGCAGCCATCGTCTGCTGGAGCAAGCCACGCGGGAGCGTACAGAAGCAGCGGTGGCAAACGCGAACCTGGGGGAGAACTAGTGGAGGGTGAAGCCCGAAAAACCCTAGAAGAAAGCCTGAAGAGCGAGACGGAAGAGAAGAGCGAGGGAGTAAGGAAGTGCACTGGAGCCGGCTTCCGGCGTCGAGGAAGCCGGCCTAGGCTAGGGCGAGGCTCGCCGGGCCTCCCCCTCGCCCAAGTGAGGCCCGGTGAGGCCAACCCTTTGCTTAGGTGAGGTGTAGCGACGCCGACCCTTAGGCCAGGGTGGCTTTGCCTAGGCAAGGCATCACCAGCACTCGCCCTCACCTATGCGTGGCCCGACAAGGTCGGCCCTCACCGGTCATGGCTGTGGCCATTGGTTGGCGATGGCTGAAAAGAAAAGGGAAAGGAAAAACATTAATAAATTCAAAAATATTATTAAAAATGTGTACCTCCGCGTCAATTGACTGATTAACATTGATGTAGCAATTTTCGATCTAAATTGATAGATGAATTAAATTGGTATCAATATAAAAATATTTAAAATTAAAATAGTTCAATTAAAAAGTTTATAACTAAATTAATATTACTGTTTTGACCAAAAAAAAAAGAATTGGTATCGATACAACATGTTTAAGATTTTATTTTTTATTTTTTTGCACTTTTTTCCCTTGACAAGTGGTATCAAAGATAGACGGTCATGGATTGACTAAACTTCACTCAAGTCTTTATCCATCTGATAAGTCGAGGTGAGTGGTGACGTGATCGAGAAGATTTTGATGGGTGACCTTGTTCTTAAGTATTTTACATTTAATCGAGAAACTTAAAAGAGCTTGAGATTGAGGGATGTTAGTTAGTTGAAGCTAACAATCTGTCATCATTGCGAGTAACATGGTGTTTTCCCTGATAAGAAGTTGAGAATAGTGGAAGCCTTGTAGTGATTCTTATGAGTTGAAATGGCAGCGCTCTCATGAAAACTGAAAACTAAAGAGGATTACAATAAATGTCATGAGAATTAGTGCCGCAACCATCATCCACCAAGAGAAGCCAGTCAAAACGAGCACCATTTGAAATTTTTTACCAAAATGAAAGTTATATTTTGACTTATGATGAACTTTGAAGAAACTTGAAGTTGACTTTACCTGAGCATCTTCGGATGCTCAGTGTATATCTTTCGAAAAGAAGATTGTATTGCTGACATCAAACCTTTGAAATTGAGCAAAGCAAACAAACTTCACAAAACCGAGTTGGAACAACCAAGTTGACTATCCATTAGCTCGCAAAAGAATGCTGACCAGGAGCCGAACTTGAGAAACCATTGGTTTGTTAAACAGAAGCTGAAATGGAAGCACACGCTTTAGTTCTTCATCAACCTCCATAGCTAAAAAGCTCCGTGGGGGCTAGAAGAAATCGCAAGATGTGTATAGAAGCGTCGATGGGAAATGCGAGCTGAAAAAGAGCTTGTAAAGGATAGAGTTCGAAAAACCCAGTGAAAGGCCAGAGGCTAGTTAGGAAAGGATAAAGCTGAAGAGCGAAAGAGTAAGAAAATCCATTGGAGTCCGAAACCATGTGGAGAAAATTGCAGAAGAGGAAAAAGCGAGAGAAAATAAGAAATAGAGACATGATTACAGGAGTGAAGGCGGACTCATTTGATTGATAGGCGGGCCAAGCCGACCCAGATTATGTCATATGCCGGATGGAACTTGTTGTCCAGGCTCGTTCATCATGAAAAAATTATGTGATTTCGAAATGGGCTAGGTTACCAAAGTATCGGGTTTACTTGCAACCATAGTGGCCACTTTTCTTATGCATTCGTTATCAAATTGAGCTCCCATTATTAAATTGATCAAAATCATAACGGATTGGAAACCACATAAGCAAATTTCATTAAATTTGAATTAATGGAATGAGGATATTGACCATTAGATTAAACATTAAATAAATTAAAAATTTATGGATGACAATGCACCTTTGGCTAAAGTTCCTGGACTATTTATGTCTTTTTTCCTTTTATTAGAGCTGATTCTTTGTTACAAAGTTAAAGCAACATGGACGGAGCTTTAATATCCCAATAGAAGCACGGTTTCAAATGCACATCAATTGGGCTCTAATGACCCTGTTTTTCACACCGGAAACATTTTCTACTCCGGTTCTAACAACCTTGTTGGGGAGAATTGGATAACAATTCACTAAAAACTAATCCAATCCATAGCAATTTCTTCCCTAGAACTAAACTGACCAAAATAGACTTAACTCCATATTACATCTCAACTGGATATGTATATTTCTAGGCTTTCACAGTTTTAGTTTGTATATTCATAATAATACCATGAGCGCTTTAGGGCAACCCCAAGATATGTTTTCTGATACTGCTATACAATTATAACTCGTCTTTACTCAATGGATACAAAACACCCATGCTTTGGTGCTTGCTACAACTGCCCCTGGTGCAACAGCAAGCACCAATTTGACTTGGGGAGGTGGTGATTTAGTGGCAACTCCAGTAACAACTAGTCGTGTACTCTAGCAATACAACCTCAAAATAAGTAAATGTAATGCTAAAATGTTTAAAAAAATAAAATAAAAACAAGGCAACAATAATACCAATATTTTTATGTGAAAAACTCAATGTGTGAAAAAATCACAGACCGCTTAAAAACTTTTATAATCACCAAAAATAGTGACATCGACGATATAACAATATTTCATCATCATGGAGGTGGATTAATACAAAGAAAGCAAGAAACCTTAACCACGATTGGCGAAAATGAGAGACAATTTGGAGAAGGTTTTCAACTAACGAAATCAATCAACTCATAGGTCTCAGTCTCACAAACAACATTCTGAAAATTGAGTCAATTCCGTCAATGTTTTCTTCTTCTCGAGGAACTCCAACAATGTTTGACCTTTGAATTTGAATTAAAAAAATCACTGCCCCTTTTTCTTCTTCTCGAGGATCTCTCTCTCTCTCTCTCTCTCTCTCTCTCCACGAACAGCCCCTCTTTCTTTTCCTTTTGACATTTTGACCTTTAGCCTTTTCTTCCATGTTTATGTTAGTTGAACCCCACAAAGAGACAGACCTAGCCAACAATCGTCCATCACTCTAATGGCAAAATCAATAGAAATAAGATCTCAGTCTCGCAGAACTTCGATTCTGAGACCTTAGACCTGACAGCAGCTTCCCATAGCAAGAACCTCTAAGTTCTTTATGAACCCTGCAAACCTTAGCAGGCAAGCATTGAATTGCTTCGACTTTAGCATGAAGATCCACACCTGAATCACAAACAACTCTCTTTGAATAAAGAATCCAATAGACCTCCATACAGCTGTCAACTATGATACCGAATTAAAATACAACCGTCCAATTCATTCGCCATTATATCAAACGAGTTGGCTTGGCTATCAGTATTTCAGAAACCTCTTAAGTTAACAGACATTTTTAGCTTTGCAAAACTTATGTTGAATATAATTAGGGCAAAGTGGGACGGCTATATGCAAACATCCCTTGCCATTCCAAGGATGCATTATCAGAGTTTGGAGAAGTTCAAGAAACATTGAGCTCCTGATCCTTTGATGATCTCGAAAATCTTTCATAAACCTGTATTAAAGCTATTGGGCTATGAAATAAGATTCCCAGTTTGAAACTTAACTACAAACAAAAAATTAGAAATAATTTGTAAGATACGAAGAATAAAATATCGTTTGTTAAGAATCAAGATCAAGGAGTCATATCAATGCGATTTCAGAGTCATCTTGTAGAGCCATACAAAAAAATGATTAGCATGAAAAAGTAGTTTTACTCTGCACGTGGATCTTTTGGATGATATATGTAATTTCAGATTAAAGGTACATAACCCCATAGAAGGACAGTGAATTGGAATATGTCTAGTGGATGTTGAAACAGAAGTAAGAGGGAATAGTGGCGATAAATTCTTACAAAGTATCTTTTTCAAAATAGAAGAGAAAGGCATTTGGGCAGCTTCCTTGAAAATGATAATCAAATTAGTTCCTAATCATGAACATGAGATCCATATTTCTATACAAAAGGATAATAAGCTAAAAGAGAGCCAAATCCAACAAGATCACCCAACTAAAGCTTCCATGTACATTGTCAAGTAATCAGACCTGAGATCAATTACAAAAAACTAGATTATTAGACAGAGGGTAAGAAAAAAATACATTGTTGAGGACAACCTCCAAAAGACAACCCCCAACCCCTAATGGTTTTCTTTTCTTTCTCTCCATCTTCTCTCATTATAGTCTCTAGGTTCTGGTCACTCAGGCAAAAAAATGAAAAATATTGGTAAAACTTTATGGTAATAGGCATACAGATAGAAACATCTATAGACAAACCCCATCAACAGAAGTCCTGAATCAGCCAAAAGAGAAATGGTTATTTCAGCTCAAATAATTGAGGAGTTCGGTAAAACCAAAAGCACAAGCTTTTAATTAAAGGATTGCAATGTTTACAGAAACCAATTTTGAGCCCAAGTAATCATTCTCAAACTCCTATTATGCATACAAAGAAATCCAAAATTTCAAATTTGATACACATATTAGCAACGAGGACCAAACTTGAAGAGAGGGGGGGGGGGGAAGGGGGGAAGCAATCACTCCAAACACCAGATGATAGCAATGATTTATCCCCTAATTCATATTTTGCTCACTAAGGTAGCATGTTTAAGAACATTTATGAATGGAAAGAGTAGATATAGCATTAATGTGAAGAATTTACAATGAAAGAGCAATAAGCTACACATTCAAGTAAGAACTTCTATACACGAACAAGATTCTATTACATTTTAGCATTAATGTGTTCCATCCATTCACATTCCTTTGCAAGTGTCCTTCGCAAATTTTCGGTGTCCCCAAATCCTCCAAACTGTAGTAATTCTCAAACTCTCTGCATTGTTTCTCTGAGACAATAATGAGGGTAAGACATCTTACTAACCTCGCAAGATATATCAAGTCAGAAAATACTAAAGCTGTTGAATTGTGAAATAAGATTCTTAGTTGGAAACTTAAATGCAAACAAAGTATTAAAAAACATGTAAGATATTAAGTATGAATTATTTGTTGAGAATCAAGATCAAGAAGTCGCTTCAACTTTTAAGTCGAAAGATGTGTACCCTGTTCAATTGGGCATCTACCTCCCAATTGAGACACAACACAGCTGCTGCATGGGACTTCAAGCCTTATAACAGTTTTTCATTGTGCTTAATATTTATACCATGTTAGAAACTATTATACCACGACATGTATAACTGTTGCAAGCACTAGCATATAAAAAAGCAGCATACCACGTATCCATGTTAAGTAAAGAAAGCTAGATTGGTAAGCTAACAAAAAAAAACAAATTCTCTTCCAAGCAAAACTTATTCAATGAAATGGATGATGGTTAATAAATTTGTAGAAGTCTCAAAGAAAGAAATGCAGCAGCATCAACCAAATTCACAGCCATTGTACTCATGACCAAATAGCTATAGCTTAGTGACATAACCACTATCTATGAACTTTCACAAGCACAATTAAAGCGCACACAAATTCTATCATCTAGGAGTCACCTAAACCACAACCGTTTTAATTTGACTGAACTAAACATATTTGAGTTTCAATATTCAAAATAAACTATTAATTTGATGAAAATGAGCACGTCATAGATGACTGTTTCTATTGACCCCATCCGCTTAGAGTGTAGATCCTCACAATGAACTCGATCTCTATAAATGCTATGCTGAAATTTGTAATTGACATTTGAAGCATTTTCAATCATCAATGACAACATCAACAGCAAGGTGACAATTTCCTATCCCACATGAGATGCAATTAAGCACATCAATTAGATTCAAGTCCGAAAGTGTATATCTTTTGAATCCATTATTAATGTGTGACATGTGAAACAAACAATTCATTAAGGCTATACATATCTTCTAATTTGCTGACCTATTGAATAAACGGGCCATGTTCAATGATCTAATAAGATTTGTTAAGCTTATCCTGCTCAGATTCACCTATCTAACAATCCATATTAACTTGACATTGTCAAACATGACTAGTAAACATGGATTGCCCTCTCTATTAGCAGTTAAATGTTCATTCAACAAGATTGCTGTTTGCATTACTGTTGACACCTAAATTTTGGCAATCCAGTCATTTATTTATTGCATAAAAAATTAGAGGTTGATTTTATCCCTAAAAAATAATTAATTGCATAGCATATAGATTTAGGTGCATTTATTTTTAATTTGCATTTTTTGTTTGCATTTTATTGGACCGATGGTGAATGGGTTCAAATTTATGTTTATGACCTCTAGTTCGGCAGGCCGAGATAGCCCCACGAAAGGAGTAAATTAGCCCAAACCCATTGTTTTTTTTAATTAATTATCCTCTTTAAAATTAAGATTTGATGCGATATTAGGGTGAATTTTTTGAAGTTTAAGAAAATCGCATTACAATTTTATCTTCAGCAATAGGCGATAAAATCAGTAGAGGATATTTGAGAGATAAAGAGAATAAAAATATTTTTGCGATTAGGAGGTTATAGGCAATCTTTTCGTCAGATGAAATATTCAAAAAAAGATTACATTTTGTTTTGGCCCATAAAAGGGTGTGTACGTAGGATTTTAAAGGGGTGGCTTTTCGAGGTTTTTCTTCTTTTGGTCTTCGAAAGAGAAAAAGGTGAAAGGTAAATGTGAAAGGAAAGTTGCAGCGAGTGACGTGAGAGAGAGAGAGAGAGAAAAAAATCGGAAAAGAAAAGGAAAGGGGGCCACCGCATCGTCTTCTTCCCGAGGGGGAAAGCTCGGGCGGGCCAGCCTGCCCCCGTCCGGCCGCCGTGCCGGCATCGCCTCGCCGGACACCACCGCACCTCGCCACCTCGCTGTTGCGTTCGCCGCTACCACCGTTGCGCCGCCGGTCTTGCCGCTCTGTCCGCTCCTCGACGCCTGCGGTTGAGATCTGCTCGCGACCCAGCACCCGGCGTTCCCTGCTCCGGTCGCGACCGGCGCTAGCTGATCCCCTTTCGCCGTCTCCGAACCGCCGTCCTTCCCGATGCCGCCGCCTCATCAATCTCGCCCCCGACTCGCTGGCGACCTATCGGCCCGCGAGCCTCATGCCGTCTCTTCCCTGTGCCGACTGTTGCTGCGCCTTCCCCGAAGCTTGACCCGAGCCAGATCGCGGCCCTTCTGCTCCGACGACGCTGCTGCTGTCCCTGTCTTGTCTCCGCTTGCAGATCTCCGCCGGTGCCTACTCCGACCAGCAACTTGTCGATGATCTGACGCCTCTGTCTGAGCCCGAGCCCGAGCCGAGCCGCACCACTCTCTGCCCGAGCCCAAGCGAGGCCGCCTGCCGCTGCTCCTCGCGACGACACCGCTCGCTGCCGATCCGCTCGCTGTTGATCCTCCTCGCCGGAGTTCCGAAGACCGGCGACCGACGGTGAAACTCCCCTCACCGAGGCGACCATCACGTTGCTGCTTTGCTAGGAAAAAAAGAAAAAAGAAAAAAAAAACAAAAGAAAAATTAGATAGTTTTTCTTTTACTTATTTATCTCATTTTATTTCTGTTATTTTTTGTTATTTTTTGTTATTTGCTCTTTTTTAGTATAATTATTCCTTGATGCAATGATGAATTATCCGACATGAAATAGCTTATGAAATCTGTGATTGTCAGTCCAATTTTCGCGTTCGAAATCCGACTCGCAATCACTTTAAAAAAATCGCTAATCCAATCTCCTGCTCGAGATTCAATTCGCGATTTAGGTGAATTGGCCAACCCGATCTCATGCGCGAGATGTAGTTCGTCGAATTTGGATATCGATATTGCTTGATTTGCTGTCATGTTACTTAAGTTAATTTAAAAAAAAAAAACCAAAAATGTAGGTTAGAAATTAAGTTTTAGGGTTTGCATGTTTATAGTAGAAATTTTGTTTTGAATTTTATAAAAATAAAAAATAAAAAAAATCCAAAAAAAATCAATTTAGGATGCTAGTTTTATTTTAAACTTAAATTGCATGTTTAATTATTTGGCAATTTTAAATTTCGAATTTTATAAAAAGAAACAAAAAAATCATCATGCATATATCATGTTGAATTAGGTCATTGCATGTTAGTGTTGCATGTTTATCAATTATAGGTAGATAATCTTTCCTAGATAAATTGCATATTTTTGTTAGGAAAATAAAAATGCCAATGTCATATAGAATTAGGTTCATGAAATGCACGTCATTTATTGATTGTTGTTAGGTTCATTTAATTAGAAATTATCCGTCATTAGAATAGGTCATTTAATAAATGTCACGTGACATATAGCTCGCATATTAAATTGTATGTCGCATGTCATTTTAGTTAAAATAATTTTGTACATCATTGCATTGCATCACACGTCATTAGAATTAAGTCATTTTGGTTAACTTAGATTACATATTTAATTATTGCATGTTCATTAAGAAATCACAAAAAATTTTATTCATTCATATAGTTTAGGACATGTTGCCATGCCGTATCATTTCATATTAGATTAAAAGCATTGATTGCATATGGATTATAGTCTCGTTAAAAAGTGAAAGCGAAAATTAAGTGATTGCTTGTTAATTAGAAATCATATCTAGGGTTGTTGATGTGAATTATGATCTAGCAACGTAGATGCTTTCGTTGCTTTGAGGTAAGTTCTGCATTATTTAATTATTTTCTTGGGTGTTAAATTGGTGGTTTGTGTAGCCGCATGATAACCTCAAATGTTAGAGAGATAGATCTAAAATCAATTTAAGCTGCTCGCAAAAGCATTTTTGAAAATTAAAAGAATTGTACCGAAAGGGCATTAGAGAAATCTAGTGTAACCAAGTCCCCGTACCCCTAGTCTCTAGTTCGTAGGAGTAAAGTAAACCTCCCGTTACTTTACTTGGTTTCTAATCGACCTACCAAAAAATAGATTAGTGACAACTCCTAATTGAAAATCAATTGCATATCAATTGCATGTTAAGAAGGTAAACTTAAGTCGCGAATTAGTATGGGCTTGGGAGAGCTCGAGTTAAATCTAGGCTTAACAATCTATTAGCCAAACACTAGGTGGTTCACACTCGAAAATTTGGTCGCGACAATTGCATAACGCAGCTTTTGATCAATTCAAAATATTTCCGAAGAGAGATCAGAGAAGAACACATTCTAATGATAAAGGATTCTTGCGGAAGGAATTCGTTGTTGAGAAGTAATGAAGGTAACGTTACAGCAATAGCATGGAAAACTTACTTCTACATCATGCAGTAAAATTGTACCTTCTTCAAGCCCCAAGATAGCAACCTTGCCAGCAAGGCCTCAACAGAATGATGTTATATCCTGGAGTAGATTAGAATAATTAACAGCCAATATTGACGACACATAATGAATGTGCAAAGAAAGGTGGGTTCATAAAAAACAACTAGAAAAACAACACAGAGAGAGAGAGAGAGAGAGAGAGAAGATGGATAATACACGATAACCAGGAAATGTAATCAAAATTTGTGAAGTGAGGCAAAGCGTCATAACAGTACAAGATAACCGAGTGGGATATTGGTCGCTTGATATGGGATTTCTTTGGGCTAGTATGTCATCTAATTTTGGCAACCTCCAATCCATTATCTCAAAAACTAATCTTATTTTCCACTTTGGAACCTCGAGGTGGAGTGGATCCATATAAGCTTACTTCATACGAGGATCACAAGTGTACCAGTATCTACAACTTAGAATCTCAAGAAACCATTCAAGAGTTGGCTCAAGTGCTATAGTGCACTCAACAACATGTTCTCCAAATCCAGAAAACAATACGAGGCATGAAGCATTCAGATGCCTCTGAAAAAAAAATGCTTCCTCTCTAAATTTTTCCATTAAGAATAGATAGCAAGAATTCCCAAATCTAGCCATCTTATCCTAAGCTCTTATGAATTCGAATTATCAATAGATAAAGTCATAAGAACTTAAGGTACTTGGATACAACGACCTCTACACTCCTAGTCTCTGCGCTTTCTTCAATTCCTTCCTCCATCCCTCTTGAGCAGATTGTCATACAGGTACGCAGCATAGCTTGAGATATTCTATTAACAAGTAAGTTAAACTCCCACCAGCGAACTTGATTAATCAAAATGAAGCATCAAAATGCCCCTCTGTAATCACAAGAAGATATATTAACTTCAAGCAGTACAAAATGTGAGAAACTTTCCAGCCCATACTCTACAATCTATTATACATTAAATAGCTCCTTGTATGGAACGCTTAATCATTAAAAAAGAGGAAGAAGAGGAGCCAGAAGAAGCGTTACATTTTGAGAAACAGCATTAGAAATCTCTGGAAAACTATAAAGATGCCTGACAACATTGAGAAGGTATTCTGCAGGGCCTAAACGTACCAACTCTATGTGAGCATCAAGCATTTCTGCATCTGACATAGCTAGTATATCTAGCATAAATGACATCCCCTCCAATTCAAGTTCTTTATTTTCATAGACATTTTAATTGGTGTGCCTTGAAGGATGACAGCATGCAAACACTCTTTACCATTCCAAGGATGCATTGTCAGAGTTTGGAGAAGTTCAAGAAACATTGAGATCCTCATTCTTCAATGATTTTGTTTCCTTTAGAAGCACCTGACGAAAGCTCTCTCCGATATTTCAGCACTTATATCAACCAGAGGCATGATAATCGAATCCTGCCAGTGAGTCAGATGAAATCAATGCAACAACTAACATCAATGAACTACTAATAATACTAAGAAGTCAGGCCTCTATTTGTCAAACTCCACATTCTTTTTGAACTCTTTGGATCCAACTAATGGGGCAGCTAACATCATCAACCACAGAAACTTTGATCAAATTAGCATAGTGTATTCAACTCAAGATGCTTGCTTTTGGGGGACATAGTATGATTCTTCTCCTTATCTTCATGCATTAGAATTAATACAAGATAGATTTCAAATGGCATATAAGATACCAAAAAGTTTCCTCTGTAAACTTATGCAAATGCTTCCTATGTTTTACTTTTCAGCAAGTAGATGAACTAACAAAAGCGCATGTACAATATAAGGTATTATTTTACAGTACAGCCAATTATGTCAAAAGGCATTCTGGTAATGTGTTGCTTGGCTCAAAAGTTCAGGTATATGATAGATGGTTTTAGCAACTGTACAAACATCAAGATGCATTCTTTGGGATAATCTATTATTAGCCTTGGAGCAGGTATATCTTGGATTCAAACCAAATGAACATGGATCCATGGTCAGAAAAATTCGAATTGCAATTTTCTCAAAGCAAATAATTCACGATGCTTTTACTTCTACCCTGTTTGCTAGTTCACTCACGGCCACACCACTTGGAGAAGAGCTTGTTCTTGCATTTAGCATTTCTAGACCGACACGATTACTTTAATCAACTAATGTAGACAGTTTTGTGAGATAAAATGTGTGGAACTCAATGGTTGGACAAATTTTATTCCAAGTCAGTAGCATATGCATGCTAAGGGATGCCTTGTCAACATGCTCTTTTTGCACCGTAAATTCACTCTTAAGCGTAACTTAGAAACATGCAGTCATAAGCTACATGGTAAGCGTAGAGCTATCTAAAACCTCACATTAGAAGGACTGCCAAATAAGGTCCTTAATTTAGCATTTCCTTCGACCTATACAATGACCTTTGGCATGCTATCAAAATACCTGTACACATAAGTTTTTATTCAGTTACTTCCAGCATCTGAGAATCAATCAAACGTCGAGAATCTTTATTTTTCTGCATAGGATGAAGGATCTTACCCGAAGACTAATGACAATGTGCACTTAGAAAGCCTTTACATCTATTTCTGTTATTGGCGTGATAAGCAAAACCATTTCTCCAAAGCACACATTAACTTCCATGGACATCTCCCTCGGATTCCTTGAATTCAAGTAAGAAGACAACGATGACACTGTCAACCAAGAAATAATAATGACAAGATGATAATTTTGAAAGATATTGTAAGCACAAAATAAAAATGAAAATTGGGTAGTAAATACCAAAAGAAGAAAGTTGACTTACCTGCCCTATGTACCTTTGAGAGTAAATTGGGGATCATTTCCATTATATTGACTCATCCGAGTCGTCCGTATAGTTTGATCTAAATTCTCTCGCTTTGCTATCCCACAACATCGATAAATTCGTGTTCCAGGCACTTAGAGATATCCAGTCTTTCCAAAAACTCCAATGTATCGAGGCCTTGAATTTCGCCTAAGTTTTTGCAACTTTCAGCTTTAAATTCCTTCAGCCTCCCGGATTTTGGAAGGAGCAACCTTCCAATTGAAGTGCAGTTAGAGATATCCAGTCTTTCCAAAAACTTTAGACTATTGAGGTCTTGAATTTCAGCTAAGTTTTTGCAGCCTTCTACTTTTAATTCCTTGAGATGGGCTAGGTGGGAAAGCGAAGGCAATTTGCGACTTCGACAGGTGACGCCCAAATCTGTTAACCTAGAAGGAAGGTCCGGCAATGATTGGAGCTTGTCGCAGTATCTAAATTCAAGGCATCGTAGGTAAGAAAGATTACACAGGCTTTCTACCATTATGCCTTTTAGATTTCTGCAACCGTAAGCACATAACTCTCGAAGCTTTCTCAGACTCCCAATACCATTGGGTAATTTTTCTATACCACTGTGAGAAATATCTAGAATCTCTAGATTCTCCAAAGACCCTATGCTATTTGGTAATGCAGAAAGGGATTTAGTATGCCGTAGAATGAGTTGCTGCAGTGCTTTTAATTTACCTATTTTTGCCGGAAGCTCCCTGAGTTCGAAACATTCACCCAACTCCAAGCAAAGGAGGCCCTCCATGTCTTCAATGGAAGCATCGATTCGCTTCAGTGTATTACAGCCATTGAGGATGAGAAACTCTAACTTCTTAAAAGCTGAGAGGAAGTCCGTATCTTCCAAGGATTCACAATATGAAAGGTCCAGATATTTGAGCTTCTTTGCCATCTGGTTAAAAAAATAAAAATGATTGTCAAGGGGTGAATCTAGAGTGATTATGATTCAAAAGAAAACATAAAAAGAGAAAAAAAATTATTTCTTACCATGAAAAAATTCCATCCTTCCCATTTCTCATTTATCTTACTATGTTTCAATTCGAGTACAGCTAATTCCTGCATGTGAAAATTGTTTACTTCAAAACTCGTGGGACATTCTTGCCATTTAAGCCATTTTAACTCCTCCATTGAGTCCTCAAAATCTCCACTAAGATATGCCCCTTTCATGAAAAGGAATCTTAGACTCATCAATTTTTTGAATTGTTCTGCTGTGTAATTGTCGCCATCTCGCTCGGCTATTTTGCCGGAGCCTTTTGAGTTGCCTTTACTTAGATCAATGGCCTCAATCTTGTCCGTTCCCTATAAGCAAGAATCAACATTTATTAATACTAAATCCAACTAAAGTAATCTAATATTATTTGTTCATATTGCAATTGACATGCATTAATGTGTTCAAGAGACAAGCAATGCGAAGATACGATTTTTCTTTTTATGCCAATAAACAATATTTATAAAGGCTAACAAAGTGAAGGATGTCAACTTCCATTTTGAAATTTGGTCATGCACATTCGGATCTCAAAAAGAATTATGATGTCATGGTTCATTCAAAGTAAAAACTTTACAACTTGTAATCTTATTCTTTCCCATACAGCAGCTTCGTTACCATACCGGTTAAGACGTGCCGGCAATGTAGGGAATTTATTCAAATTGCAATGTGCAAATCAAAAGTCGATTTGATCTATTTTAATAGAAATATATTTTTTTCTCAATGTAAATTTCACATTAAGTTTGTGTATATTACTCGATTGTGCTACTTAATAAAAAAATAACACATACTCTTATTTTCCATTGGAATAATAACTAATTACAAGAAACTAAATATTGTGACAATAGTTATATTAATATATAATGTACTTATTACTTACTAGTAGTAACTTGAGATATTCTTAAACAATTATTTTCTAATCATAAATAACTAAGACAATAATATTAGATATGTTAATATTCTCTACAACTTATTATTTTATCGTAATTTTTAGTTTAGCTATAGATTACAATTTGATATATTCATAATCATAAATAACTTATTAGCTATATTAATAATCTCTACAACTTATGATTTTATCATAAATTTTAGTTTAACTATAGATTACAATTTGATATAATCATAATCATAAATAACCGAGTTACTCAAGTATAATAAACATATTAAAAAATTAATTGCGAAAAGTGCAAAGCATTTTTAGAAATGTGAAAAATTGAAGCTATTCTTGGCTACAAGCTTACATGGACTAGCTATTCTTTGGCCCTCCAGGAATAACTATTCCAGATTTTGAGAGTATAGTGATTTCTAGTCTATTTTTCAATCAAATGAAGGAATAATTGCTTCATCAAAATAGAACGGAAATAGAATAGTTATTCCTGAGAACCAAATTGTAGCAAGCTTTCACCCCAAAAAAAAAAAAAAACTTTTGCATAAGAAGTCAAGAAGTAATACAAAAAGTTCATGGACTTCCACATGTCATTTTCTCAGAACCAAAAATTTTGCTATTGTACTTCACAATGTTGTACAAGATTTCATGGATACTCATAGGTGAACAACATAATAATTTGGGAAGGATTTAGATCTCAACACTCAAAAGGAGTCCATGAGAAGAGTAACTATAAAAAGGAAAAAGGAAGTAATCTTCAACATAAGTAATCTAATCGTATTAGTCATTTCTCCCAAAGAAATGCTTAAGTGACTATTATTAATCTACTATAAAATTAACAGCCGTTTGTAGATCACAAAAAAACAAATAATAAATAATTTAAAAATTATTGTAAGATTCACTCCTTCAAGAATATGTGACTCACATGTTATTATTGTTATAGTAACTCAAATACCGTTATGCTAGCAGAACTTTTTCCCCCATAAACTTTCCTCTCAAAATATCAAAATGCCCAATCTATCTTCAAGATTTCCTTGAGTCGCAAAACCTTTCAAACATCTATCAAGCCTAACCTTCAGCATCTACGACAAAGATAACATAACCTTTCAAACATAATAAAAATAGCCCAACTGTTTAACCGTAGAACAAAGTTGACACCTAGTACAAATTTCATCTATTATAATTGTTAAATCGCCACGGATGCCCTACATTGTTCATTGTGCTAATGTACACACTGACCCATGTCAACCCACACCAAAAAGGATGCTGTGTTTTACTTTATAGTCATGTTAACAATTTGTTAGAAAATTCCTGGCTTTTTGTAAAGAAAAAAAGTTTTAGTCATGATTAACACGGTTCATTGTGCATATCCGCACAATGAGCTATGTAGAATGACTCGAGGTGATTTAACATGAAAATAGGCAGAATTGATGGCGGGCGTCATTTTTGTCCCATGAGTAAAAGATGAGTTTGAAAGGTAATGTCATTTTCATTCCACATTCAAAATGCTGGGTCCTTTTAGGATTTTTTTTCAACTTGTGTAATTTTTATCCCAATTGTAAAAAGTCAGTCTTCTTTTATATGGTGTGTACTCATTAATATCCAACGAGTGAGTTATGAGTGTGTTTCAATTATGCTTTAAATGTCTTTCATTTTTTTGTTTATTTAGTAAGTCGTGCTAATGCTTTGTCGTTGCTTTGCACTTGGCATGCATTTTTTGCATAAACACTTCAACAGAGGAGAGTATTGGGTGACCTCTCACGTCGTTTTGCCATCTTATAGGACGTCTTGTACAAGCAATCTTTCTACAATGGGCTTCAGGTGCAACACTTGAGAAGAAGGATGTGGAGGAAATTCTTCATTTCCTTGGTAGATCTCAGGTGGCATTTCGATCGAGCCTACGCTAGAGGGTCCTTCTAATGGTTCGGCATAATTGTTAAAGGAAGAGGCTGGGAGTTGTGAGTGGCTAACCCAGCCTCCTTCGTCCCTTGGGACCAACAAGGGGTAGCAGTACTTTTTCAAAATAAAGAAGGATATTTGGCATTTGTTTTTCAATTGGAAGTGGTGCATATTGTGGTTCTTTCAGCTGCTTGTATTTTAGATAATATATATAAAAATAACTTCGGATAATTTCATTCAATGTTGGAATAAACTGAAAAGAACTTATATCATTTTTAGCAGAACCACTCTGAGTTTAACTTACGATACTGCCATGGATGAAGAACGAAATGGAATCATGGAAGAATACTGACATAATTATATCAAACTGTACCTTTTTAGTTGTAAAATTTAGTTATACCATTATATTTGTATATAAAATATACAGCATATTCATTTTTCGTTTGCTTAGTTTAGTTTGTTTTATCATGTAGTACGAAAGACACAATAAATGTACACTGGCTTCGAACTTGTTAATCTATGAATTGGCTCTTGTGATTATACACATGGCGCACGTTGAGACTGTAAGTAAGTGCAAGTCTTTTGATCAACAACTAGAGTCAAACCAAACGATGGATTAAAAAGAGTACAATTGCAATCATGATTAATTCACAGATGCAAATACAATCTCATGCTTAATTATACATAATAGAATTTTAGAGTATTTTTCTCCTTGACCTTTAATGTAGAAAATAAGGCCGCGCATAACAACGCTTCTTGGCTGGGGAAAAGTTTTTTTTTTTTTTCAGAAATAGTTCTTTTCTATTTCTATTCTGGGGAACAATTTCTGAGTAAAAGAACACGTTTGGTAATTACACAAAATTTCTACTCTTGGAAAAGAAAAAGAATAGAAATGTGTTTGGTAACACAATAGTTTCTTTTTTGTATATATTCATTTTTTATTCTTGCTCACGGATCATCGACTGCCGACCGCCCGCCGCCGCCGGCTACTAATCATCACTGCTGACCATCGACCGCCGCCGCACAACCCATTGGCAGCCCCCTCCCGCAATTGGCGGCCGGCGATCATTGGCGGCCGATGGGCTATGTGGCGGCGATCGGCGGTGACAGTTGACGGCTGACGGCTGTGCTGCGGCGGGCGGCAGCAGCCGGTGACGGGCGGCAGCGACGGCCGACAGTCAGCGGTGGCACTGGGCGGTTGGAGGTAGCCGCGGCAAGAGAGAAGAATAAAAGAAAAATTAAAAAGAAAATTAACTTATTTCTAGAAATTGTTCCTAGGAACAAGAAGCAACTTTTTTTTTTGTTTCTCGTTTCTGCTCCAAATCTATTCCCGAGCTAACTTTCTATTCCGGGGAATAGAAAAACAACTTGGCGTTACCAAACGAATTTCTGTTCTTTTTTTGTTCCGGGGAACAAAAGAACAGAAATTCTGAAAAACAGAAACATTCTCATGCGCTCTCTAAGTATCCCTTCCATTCTCTATTATGGAATAGTGAGTAAAATTTCATGAGAAATGTGGGCATCGTTAGTCCTACTATATTAATTCTAACATATGATTTATATATCCCGAGTATCTACAGTTTACAGTAGTATAGTCAAGTTATTTATTGCATGTGTCAAGGACACAACTAAATCAATATAGAAATTCAAGATTTTTGTCAATATAGAATACCCTTATCAATATCGAAAAAATTTGAAAGGACCTCATTATTGGAGATAACTTTGTAATATACACTTGTCTAAGAAATATCTTAGATAAGCTACGATACTTACTAAGAGAGAAGCAACCTCCCACTTGCTAATCATGTCAATGAAACGATACAAGGATACTAATATTAGAAGGTTCTATGTTCACCAAAGCAAGCACTTAGTTGACGACCAACACTACTCTAACAAGAAAACATGGACTAAGGGAACAAAAGAAGAGAAACGGTTACCTTATTTCTCTTTAGCACTTTCAAGGCTTCCTTGGAGTCCCATAACCTACTATGATGCCACGGTTGTTGCTGGCTTTCCTCACGAACAATTGCCCTACCAAGATCTCTTAATTGGTCATGCATTCGGAGCTCAAGATCATCTCCAATTTTTATTAATGACATAAATGTCAACACTTCAATATTCTCCCCTGGAAAAAAGTCACAAGCGTCCCACATGTAGAATGCAATTCTCCTGTCAGTGCCAATGAGAAAGCAAGCGATATCCAAAAATATTTGTTTTTGTCTATTGTCTAATACATCGTAACTTATCTTTAACTTTTCTTGCACTTCCTTATGGGGGATCATTTGTAACTTTTTTATCACATCTCTCCATTCTCTTGATTCTTTTCCGCATAATAATGAACCTAAAACCTCAAGGGATAGGGGAAGTCCTCCGGTGGTGGATACAACTTCACAAGTGAGGTCCTCAAATTCACTTGGAGGAAAGTCCTTTCGAAATGCACGTCTGCTAAACAAAATCAAAGATTGATTGTAATCCAATTCCGTAAGTTCATAGTGGTAGTTCACTCCAACTACTTCAAGAATTCTCTTGTTTCTGGAGGTAATAATGATCCTACTTCCCAAAGAAAACCAATCATGTTTACCGGCTAAATACTTCACTTGATCAACATCATTCACATCATCAAGAAGAAGAAGGACCTTTTTATCTTTAAACCTGGAGGAGATTAAATTAATCCCATGATCTATATTACGAACTTCAATTTTTTGATTCGAGAGATCATTGATTAACTGATTTTGTAAGTCATGAACTCCATGATTCCATGATTCCCTTATATCAGCAATGAAGCTACGATGCTCAAATTGATCGGATAGCTTGTTGTAAATGGTTTTAGCAAGAGTAGTTTTACCAATGCCTCCCATTCCATGGATGCCAACAAATAGGAAGGCATGAGATTCATCATCCAGAAGTTCCATAAGGTTGTTCACATGACTATCAATTCCGACCAAATTCTCAGAAATAATCAACTCAAACTTTTTCTTCAATTCCCTCAACACTTTTTGGACAATCGATTTCACCAACTCTATTTCGGACCTGTCAAATGTGACAAGAGCTCAAATATGTGGCAACAATAATTTTATATTGTTTATCTATTGAGAATGTAGTAACGAATCCGGGATAAATTGAAAAAATATCATAATCATTTTTGTCACACCTCCATTTACTATCTTATATGCTAAGAATAAAGTTTGAGAAATGCTTGTGGTCGTTTCACATGGCGGCGTGCCCCCTTCCACTATCACTCCAACATAATTTATTAAATTAGAAGAACTTGAGAGCATTACTCATGAACCTTGAATATTGTATATGTTATGAATTTGAACCAAAATTTAGACTACTTGTTTGTTAAAGATTATTAGGGATGACATGGACGCAACTTTAAAAACTTTCTAGAGCCTTTGAATAATCAAAAATCCAATAAGCCAACCTAAAGAGTTAGCAATCAATCAATAAACAAGTCATAACTTTTGGTGCGAGACGATTTCAACTCCTATAATACCAATCCAAAAAGCCGTTCAAATAGTGATATTGTGAACCAACTTGAATGCAAACGAGGGGATTTCTCCTTGTTTCTACACGATTGCAAGTTTCTACTTGTGTTATCATTATAGATTGTTGTTCTTATTAGTTTTCATTGCTCTAGGGATGATAAGTTCTTGTACTTTGTTTTCCTTTTGAGTAACTATGTTCTTTGATTTTAATTGATCTAAGTAGGAGAATATTTTTTTCCCAAAAAAAGAACATTGATTCAATATATTTAGGTGTATGAGATAGGAATTACTTGCTGAAGAGAGGAAATGCATTGAAAATTATTCAAACAAATATATAATATAAATAATCCATTTTTCCTTCTCTTTTTATATTTTCCATCATCATATATAACTAATGAAACATTTTATTTCGTAAAATAATTTTAATAGCAACTAGTCAACAATATTAATAATTTAATAAATGTAACTTGGGAAGATAAAGAATTATGCCTTTGACAATCACTATGCACGGTATATGATGTTACAAGCTCTAAATAAAAATCACCAATAAGTTGTACTATTAATCTCAAATAAATATGTAATTAGAAAAGTTTGTGACGATGACTAGTGTGACATACACTATAAACATGAAAAAAAAAAAAAAAAACAACAACACAATGTTACAAAATCTTTGGATATAAGAGTAAAAACTCCATCAAAATTTTTTATCATTCAAGTGAATGGGATCATACCGATAAGATCTATAAGTAGATTTGTCAATATCATTAAAGCAAAACACTAAAAAAAAAAGAGAGAATAATTTATCGAACTCATGCTTCGCAAGGTCTTACTGCCAACATGATCTTTCTATTTATACATATAGAACCAAAATGAAGCGGGTGAGAATAAGAACAACCAGTAAATACCCGCACATATTAAAAGAAAGTAGAGAATGCCTTGGTGAGAAATTTTACCCATCGGCTTCGTATCCTTTCAAGTCGCTAACTTCAAGGAGTGCTTGCTTCCATTTCTCCAAAATCGCTGGGTCAAAAGAAGGCCTCTCAAGCAAACGCCTCTCATGCTCATGAAATGCGTCCCCAAAATTCCCCTTTTGATATTGCACGTCAGTTGATTTCACTTTATAGAATATAGGCAACACTATGTGCCCGTTATTATTCTTGCACTCCATTATTTGAACAAGTTCATCTAGGCACCAACTGCTTGTACCATAATTCACGGAGAGAATGGGGATCGAGATTTTACTGTTCCTAATGGCTGCCAAAAGCTCTGGTCTGATGTTCTCGCCTTCACGGAGCTCATCATCGTCTCTGAAAGCATGAATTCCGGCATCAAGGAGCCTATGGTAGAGGTGATCAGTAAAGCCATTTCGAGTATCTAAACCTATAAAGCTCAAGAACACCTCGCAACAGTTTCTAGTCGATGCAGTCATTGAAGCAGATGTGCCAATATTTGTACGCGCACTAGTTTTCTTCTTATTGAGAAAATTGAACGCGAGCACAGAGAGAAGGACCGGTGCCACGAGCACGGCGAAAGAATGCCCAAAAATGGGACGATGCATTTCGGCCTTGCTTTGACTCTACCCTTGATTTTCGCCTTCAAGCTTGACGGAGAAAAAAAGCCAGAATGCCTCTCAGGAAACAGGAAAGGCGTTCTTGTTGCCCATTCTCTTGTGGTTCGATTTATATAATGAAACCAATTGACAACCAGAATGGCACCAATAAGTCAAGCTTATCAAGCTACATATAAATTAGTAATTCATTCACCAGGAATCGCAGCCGCGTGCTTGGAGTCGTTGCCTTCACGTGGCTAAAATCTCAATGCTGAAGGGCATCCGAATATTAATAGTAAACAAGGGCGGATTTGTCGGGAAGATGAAAAAAGTGGAGAGAGGCTTGGGACGAGAGTGGGACATGGATTTGCGGGAAAAGATGGAAAGTGGGGGGGAGGGAGAGTAGGCAGAGATTCGTCCGGTCCGATACTTTCCTTGCAAGTGCTTCGAGTGGATAAATACAGACAAAGCATCAACACAGTGATGCTGGGCACGCCCAGTCCAATGCTTGTACCGTTGGACTTCCTCTTCTTTTGTTTATTTTCCACCAGAAAAGTTGTTTTTTTAAATATATTTAAGCTCTCGATCCCATTTAAGAATTTAACCCCTTTCACTTTGAACCTTTTAAATATTATACTGTCAAATTAATAAACTTTATTTCAAGAATAAAATGTTCAACGATTATTTATGCTAAAAAGTTATGTTATTAACACATGTTGAGGATCATAAAAAATTATCAACATGCTATATATATTTGTTTATTTTGTGCTGAGAAGAATTTCTTTTTCTCTGTTTTTGCCTTAATTTCTCCTTCAAACCTCATAAATAAATCAAAATGCCTTTCTCCTTTTAATTTTACTTTATTATATACATATTTATTTACTGGGTTGATTTTGGCACGTGTCAATAATTCAAACTTGCCCAACTTATACATAAATTAGTAATTCAATTGACCGGGACCACTAAACATGCATTTATGATTGTTGCCTTTGTGTGGTGGAAGTTTTAATGTGCAGGAAAAGTAGATGCTATAGAAGTTTCCAAAAAAAAAAATAAAAAAGATGCTACATAAGTAGATTAAACAAACTTTGGGTGAAATTGTAACTTTTTGCTGTGTTATTTTCTCATGTGTGCCCCACAATTTCTCTCTCTTCATTTTTTTTCACCTCCTCTATTCTTCTTTTCTTTCTTTCCTTTTGCAAACCACTTTCTCATATTTTCTTTATAAGAGCTTTCTCTTTGCGGACCATAAAAGCTCATTCTTTTTCTTTTTCTATCTCTCTTTGGCAATTATTGCATGCTGCAAAATCGCCCACCCCACTTGGGCGGGTATCCTCTGCTTTTTTTAAGCTCAGATTTTCTTGACTTCTTTGGCCGTGAATTACAATCCTTGAATGCGGAGATTACCCCCTTGTCACGATGGAAATTGCTCTCTCAACCTTATTTTCAAGGTTTTTGTTGTTATTCGGAGCAATTTGGGATTGAATATAAAATTTGGAAATTTTTTTAGACGAAAAAATTAGGGATTGATATGGCATTTAGTTTAAAGTTGACGGTTTTTTGAAAAAAAAAATTGGAATAAAATTAAGATTGAACTTAAAGATTTAGGATCGCATAAAAAGAGGAAAGAGAAAGTTGAGGAGCTTCATATGTTTTCATCATCCATGGGCATATTTGGAATGAGAGAGCATATGATAAATTTATTTCTACCCTCACTCCCAGTGACTAGGCCCCACGTGTCCTTTCTTAAACGAGGCTACCACTCTTTTCTACTAAATTTTTGTTCATTTCCTATTTCAAATTAGGGGTTGTTTGTTTGTGTTCTTGTTTCTTGTTTATGAACATAATTTGTGTTTTTTTTTGTTCAGATGAACAAAAAAAAAAAAACAGAAACACGTTTGTTTACGTTTTTGTTTAAAATATATTTTTTTTGTTTCCGGAAACAAATTTGGAATAGAAACAATAAATAAATAAATAACTTATTTTTTGTTTCTGAAACAATTTGAAGAAATAGATTTTCTCTCTCTTCTTTCTTTTATTCTCTTTCTTTTCTTTTTCTTTTTCTTTGGTCAGTCGCCGGCGACGGCCATGACCGGCAACCGGCCGTCGAGGGCTGGTGATGCCGTCAAGGGCCGGCGACCTTGCCGGAGCGTCACCGGCCTCTGGCGAGGCTCGGCCTCACCTTGGTTGAGCGAGCTTGGCCTTGCCTGATCTGAGCGACGCTCGAGCTCATCCAGATCTGGTGGCGGGCGAGGCTCGGCCTCGCCTGTGGCTGGGCAAGCTCGGCCTCGCCGAATTTGGGCGAGGCCGCCAGCCCTCGTCAGCCATGGCCGAGACCGGCGACCGGCCAAAAGAAGAAAAAAAGAAAGAAAAATAAAGGAAAAATAAAATAAAATTATTAAAAAAATAAAAAGAAACAAAAAAAGAACACAAATTTACCAAACATGTTTCTATTCTTTTTTTTTATTCCCGGAATAAATTTACCAAACGCGTTTTTCTGGTAAAAAATTGTTCCCTGGAACAGAAATAATTTTTTCTATTTCTCTTCCCTGGAACAATTTTTGAACAGAAACGCAAACAAACGCACCCTTAGTGGCTGGGCCACCATTCTTCTCTCTAGTCAATTGTCAATTTACCAATTTTTTTTTAAATATCAACTTATTAATTTCATTTAGTCAAGTTTATTTATTATTTCATAATTTCTTAATTAACCCGAAGCCAAATTAATAAATAAAAATTTACTATTTTTATGGGCAAATGTTTTTTTCTTGGTTTAGTTTAGCGATTGCTTTAATATTTTGCCATTCTTCTTGACTTGATCAAAAAGTGGGCTTTAAAAAAGAAAAAGAAAAATAAGAGATATAAAAGGAAAAGAGAGAACACGCACCAACAACAGAAACAAAAAGAAAGGACGTGGGCTTCCCCACGCGTGCCCCAACAATTCTTTCTCTTTCTCTCGGTCTTTTCATTCTTTTCATTTCGCCTCCTCCACGAGAATTTGCCTCCTCTGTCCTTCTTTCTCTTTCTTTACTTTTGCCGACTACTTTCTCAGTTTTTTTTAATTAAAGTTTTCTCTCTTTTGCCGACCATAACCCGCTCTCTGTATTTCTCTTTTTCTTTTTCTTTTTTTACCTTTAGTAAAAGTATTTCTCTTTCTTGGCCATGGAGAAAAAGGCCCGCCCCACTTGCTCAGAATCCTCTGCTTTTTTTCTTGCCCAGATTTTCTTGTCTTCTTTGGCCGTGAGTGTATGCCCAAATTGCTCCCCTGTCAAGATGGAAACTGCTCTCCTAGACATCGTCCTCGAGGTTCTTGCCCGTCGTTCAAGACGGATTTGAAGCTAAATATGAAATTTGAAATTAGGGACTGATTTACCATCGAGGCTAAAATTTAAAAAAAAAAATTAGATAAAAAAATTCGGGATATAATTAAAGACGGAGTCTAAAATGTGAGGGTTTTTTAGAGATACAAAGGGAAAAGGGAGAGCAGGCACCAGAGAAACGAAAAGAAAGGGAAAAGAAGAAAAATAGGAGATGAAAACAGAGTAGGTTTTACATGTAGATCTCCCCTGGATTTACTTCCATTTGCGGTGCCTTGTAAGGGTTTAAGCCCTTTGTCCGTCTCATTCGGGCGATTTTTGGAATTAGAGTATAAATTCAAAAATTATATGAAATTTATATTGCAAAATTCGATTTTGAAGCTGTTAAGTTGTGAAAGTAAGGGTGTTTTGAAACTGTGGCATTAAACGGGAGTTGATTCGAAGTAACATTTTAATAGTCAAGGTCTGATAAAATTTCAATATCTATATTACCGTGGACTTGTTGGGAAGATGAAAAGTGAAGAGCGACTTGGGGCGAGTAACTTAGTCCACTACTTGCACCGTTGAACTTTCCTTTTCCTTTTGCCAAGTTATTTTCCACCGGAAATGGTATTTTTATTGAATATATTTAAGCTCTTGATCCCACTTTAAAATTTAATCCCTCTCACTTTAAGCCTTTTAAAAATTATAATACTAAACTAATAAACTTCTTTTCAATACTTACAATTTTAACGAGTTAACACATGTCGAGGATCATAAAAAATATCAGCATGCTATATATATTTGTTTTGTATCCAAGCACAATGAGAATAATTTCTTTTTTGATCTAATTCTGTCTTAATTTCTCCTTTAAATCTCATAAATTAATTAAAATACCTTTTTGTTCTTGCTCTTACTTTATTATATATATATATATATATATATATTTTTTTTTTTTTTATTGGTTTGATTTGTGTAATCCAACCGGTTGGTAGGCACCGATAATTCAAATTTGCTGAGCTAGATATAAAATAGTAATTCGTTGACCGAAACCACCAACTATGCATTTACGGTCGTTGCCTTCACGCGGGGAAGTTTCAATGGACAGGAGAATCCAAGGCAATCCTGCCTTGGAAGAAAATAACATGTGAGCAAGTTTCCATGCAAAAGTAATGAAAAAAATAAAATTAAAAATAAAAGATAACTGCTTTATCGATATCCATGTAAAGTGGTCATAATTGATGAGTATGTACAAAGCGTAGGACAATTGTTGTACCATTGAACTTTCCTTTTCTTTTTTAAATTTATTCCATCAGAAAAGCTGTTTTTGTATGATATAATTAAACTCTTGATCCCAATTAAAAATTTTCCTTGAACCCGTTAAGTATTATCATATCAAACGGATGAATTTTACTTCGCTATTGAAATGTTGCCTTATCAACGATCACTTAAAAATTTACCTTTATATATATAATCATATATATATATATATATATATGATTATAAACCTAAAGAAAGTAATAAGGAAAACTCTAGTGACTTGACATTCTCACTCCTCCATGGCAGAAGTAGGCGAAAGTTGCACTTTTAGGACTTTCCTTGCATTTCTCACTTTTTATTGTTTCTTGGACAAACCAAAGGTAGCCGATAGCATTGAATTAGACGCATAATAAATATAGTCTATAATGAAGAACGGACAGACTTTCAATGATACATTTTTTTACACACATCTACCTTAATTAGTAATTGAATACGATGGCAAATATAGTGAAAGATTTCCTAAATATAAGATAGGACATTGACAGGGACTTACAATCCATATGGACAAGAAACGTGCAGATGTATGGATCACTGATAAATTTTATTATTTATTGGACTAACCAAAGAGCAGCCATGTTGAACAAGAATCAATAGGAGGATAGATATTTCTATAACCCTTACTTCATATCTTTTAAGGTGGAAATCACTTTGAACACATCAATGCTCCGTATATTTTGTCTTTCCTCTTGTCTAATTTCTTTTCCAGGCAAACTTTTCAACTCCACGAAGTTCCTCACTCCAATTTTTTTTATCTTTCCCTTGTTGTCACTGCTTCCCTCACGTGCCTGTGACATGGTTTTGCGGGAGAAAATGAAAAGTGAAGAGAGAGAGAGAGATTTGTCCAGTCCAATATTTTCCACACAGGTGCTCAAAATAGATAAAAACATACAAGGCGTTGGGACAATGAAGAGGACACGCTTTGTCCACGCCTGCATCATCGGACTTTCCTCTTTCTTTTGTTAATTTATTTTCCATAAAAAAAAGGTGTTTTACGTTAAATATGGTTTAACCTCTAAATCACACTTAGGAATTTACCCCTCTTTCTTTGAGCTTGATATATATTATATAGTCAAACTGATAAACTTCATTTTAGTACTAAAATATTGTATTATTATTGATAATTTATTCTAAAAAATTATGTTATCAAGACATATTGAGGATCATAAAAAATTACCAACATGCATAAATGTGTGTGTGTATATATTCATTCAGTACCGTAACAGAACGGGAAGAATTTATTTCTTGCTCAATTTTGTCTTAATTTCTCTTTCAAATCTCATGAATAAGTGAAAATACCTTTTGGCTTTTGCTTTATCATACATACATATTTTATTGGTTTGATTTATATAATCCAATCAGTTGGTCCATATCAATAATTCAAACTTATCGAACTAAATATATTTATTGATCGGGAATACTAAAAATGCATTTATGGTCATCCCCTTCAACTGGTGGAATTTTCAACGCACAAGCAAAAGTGGACTTTAAGGAAATGCAGATGGTAGAAAAGTAGATTAAACAAATTTTGGTGAAATTGCAGCTTTTTTCTCTCTGTCGTTTCCTTGCGCATGCCCTGACAATTTCTCCAATTCCTCTCTCTTCATTTTTTTCTTCCCCCCGGTTCTTCCTTTCTTTTTTCTTTGCAGACCACCTTATCAATTTTTCTTTGTAAAGCTTTCTCTTTTTGCCGGCCAAAACACCCCCCCTCCCCTCTCTCCCCCACCGTCCCTATCTCCTTTTCTTGGCCGAAAAGAAAAGCTCCAGCTTTTTCTTTTTGGAGCTCCCTTTGGCAATTGTGGAAAAATGCCCCACCCACTTGGCCGAGAATCCTTTGCTTTTTCATGCCCAGATTTTCATGTCTTCTTTGCTCGTGAATTTCGATCGCTGAATGCGAGATTGCCTCCTTGTCAGGATGAAAATTGCTCTCTCCTGACCTAATTCTCAAGAATTTTTGTTGTTATTAGGAACATATTTGGGACTGGATATAAAATTCGAAAAAAGAATTTAGGCGAAAATATTGAGGGTTGACGCAGCATTTTGTTTAAGGTTGAGGGTTTTTTGAAACAAAAAAATTCAGGATAAAATTAAAATTGAACCTAAAATTTGAGGGTTTTTAAGGGATTAGGACCGTGTAAAAGGAGAAAGAGAAAGTGGAGGAGCTTCACCTGTTCTCATCATCGGGGGGCATATTTGTAATTAGATAGCATATCATAATTTTATTTCTACCGCCGCCCCTGATGGCTGGGCCCCACGAGTCCTTCCTTAACTTTACCATCGCTCTTCCCTGCCAAGTTTTTGTCCATATCTTATTGCAAAGGAGTGGCCAAGCCCACTACGCTCTTCTCTACTTAATTATGAAGTTACCAATTAATCATTTAATCAAATTTATTGATGTCACAATTTCTCAATCAACTCAAAGCCAAATTCATAAATTGTTTCCAATTTTTTTTTGTTGGTTTAGTTTAGCAGTTGCAATCTTCCTTCAACACCTATAATTATAATATATGTTAATTCAAATATCTATATTATTGAATGGACCAAATACGTGCAGTTTTAGTTCAATATTTTAAATAATAATTTAATATAATGCATGCGGTTCCTCTTAAATAATTTAGGTAGCTATGTTAATGAAAATGTAAATAGGTTTTACTTACCACATAGAATACACCTAGGCATTTTATTCTCATCCAACAATTTATTTTATATAGATCTATTTGGGGTAACTATCTTTATAAATATGTTAAATAGGTTTTATTGATCACTCAAAATATATCTAAGCATATTAATGTTGTTATTCAATTTGGTTGGTGCAAGATGTGAAGCAATTTGTACGTTCAATAGAAGAAGAAGTATTTTGATATCCACTTGTGACAATGCAAGCTAAAAGAATTATCAATGCTATTTGTATACTAACAATCCAAACTAAACTGTTTGTAATTGAAATCGTGAAGTGTTAAGAAAAAAACAAAAGAGTGCTCGTGGCGCAAGCACTCCTTTTTATAGTATCAATTTACAATACTTTACCAGTGCTAAATTATCACATTAGTTTCCTTCTTATTGAGAAAATTGAACGCGAGCATGGAGAGAAGGACTGATGCCACGAGCACAACAAGAGAACGCCCAAAAATGGGACGATGCATTTCGGCTTTGCCCTGGCTCTGTCCTTGATTTTCCCCTTCAAGTCCGACGGAGAAAAAGGCCAGAATGCGTCTCAAGAAATAGAAAATGCCTTTTTGTTGCCCATTTTCTTGTGGTTTGTGGTTTGATTTATGCAATGGAACCAGTTGGCAATCCGAACACGCACCAATAAGTCAAAGCTTTGTCAACCACGTGCTTAGAGTCGCTGCCTTCACGCGGCTGAAATCTCAGTGCACGAGAGAATCCAAAGAACGGTGGATTTGTTGGGATGAGGAAAAGTGGATTGAGACTTGGGATGAGACTTGACATGGATTTGCGAGAGAAAATGAAAAGTGGATGAGAGAGAGACAAAGAGATTCGTCCGTTTCAATAATTTCCAGGCAAGTGCTCAGTAAATGATAAAAACACGCAAGGCGTCGGGACAATGAAGAGGGCATGCTTAGTCAGTCAACTGCTTGCACGGTGGAACTTTCCTCCTCCTTTGTCTATTCATTTTCCATTGGAAAAAGTATTTTTTGTTAAATATATTTAAGCTCCTATTCTCACTTGGGAATTTACCCCTCTCACTTTAATTCCGTTAAATATTGTACAGTCAAATTGATAAACTTCATTTTAATACTAAAATATTATATTAATGATAATTTATTCTAAAAAATTATGTTATCAACGCATGCATCAATCTGATGAGAAGAATTTCTTTTTTGCTTAAGACCTATCTTAATTTATTCTTCAAATCTCGTAAATAAATCAAAAGGCCCTTTTGCTTTTACTTTATTATATATATTTATTGGTTTGATTCATCTAATCAAATCAATTGACACATGCCTATAATTTAAACTTGCCGAACTAGATATAAATTAGTAATTCATTGGCCCCTTGGCCAGAACCACTGAAAAGGTATTTATGTGGAAGTTTTAATGCACAGGAAAAGTGAACTTTAAGGGCGCGAATGGTAACGTTTCTGTTCTTTTTTTGTTCCAGGGAACAGAAACAAAAAAAAGTGTTTCTGTTCCGGAGAACAATTTTTGAACAAAAGAACGCGTTTGGTAACGTTTGGTCCGGGAATAAAAAATGAACAGAAACACGTTTGGTAAATTTTATTCTTTTTTTATTTCTTTTAATTTTTTAAACATTTTTATTTTATTTTTTATTTTTTCCTTTCTTTTTATTTTTTCTTTTTTCCGGCCGGTCACCGGCCTCCGGCGACCGGCCGACGGGGTCGGCAGCCTCGCCCAGCCACGGCGAGGCTCGCCGGCCCTCGGCGAGGCCGAGCCTCGCCGTGGTTGGGCGAGGCTCGGCCTCGCCCGCGCCGGCGACGCCGAGCCTCGCCGGGGGCCGGCGACGCTCGGCCTCGCCGGATCTGGGCGAGGCCGAGCCTCGACGGCCGGTCGCCGGCCATGGCCGAGGCCGGCGACCGGCGAAAGAAAAAAGAAGGAAAAAAAAGAAGAAGAAAAGAAAAAGAGAAGAAGAAGAGAGAGAGAAACGTTTCTTGAAGAAACGTTTCTGGAGCGAGAAATAACTTTTTTTTGTTTCTTTTTTCTGTTCTTATTTTGTTCCAGAAACAAAAAAACAAAAAAGGAACAAAAACGCAACCAAACGCGTTTCTGTTCCTTTTTTGTTCCGGGGAACAATTTCCGTACAGAAGTGTGCCGGAAACGTTTCTAAGAAACGTTTCCATGCACACCCTAAGGAAACGTAGAGGCTATAAATTGCACCTTTTTACTTTTGTCCTTTCTTCCGTCTCTCTCTCTCTCTTCATTTTTTTTCTTTTCGCCTCCTAATTCTTTTTTTCTTTCCTTTCTTTTGCGGACCAATTTCTCTTTTCTTTTCTTTTTTATGAAAGTTTTTCTCTCTTTTGCTGACCATAAGCCTCTCTCTGTATCTCCTTTCCTTGACCGTGAAGAAAACCTCCATCTTTTTACTTTTTCGAGCTCTTTTGGCAATTATTGCATGCTGAAAACTCGCCCACCCCATTGCGCCGAGAATCCTCTACTTTTTCTATGTCCAAATTTTCCAGTCCTCTTTCGCCGTGAATTCCGGTCCCTGAATGTCGAGATTGCCCGATTGTCAAGATGGAAATTATTCTCTTGATTACGTCCTCTCGTTATTCGAGATCCATTTGGAACTGGACATAAAATTGAGAAATTATTTTTAAACAAAAAATTGGTGTAGCATTGGGTTTAAAATTGAGGATATTTTGAGAAAAAAGTTCAGGATAAAATTAAAACTGGATTTAAAATTTGCGCATATTTAGATAACTAGGACTGTAGAAAAAAGGGGGGGAGCGAAAGTCGAGGGGCTTCTTGGGGTTTTAGAATCCATGGGCAGATTTGTAATTAAATAGCTTGTAATAATTTTCTTTCCTCCCTCTGTTGATGGCTGGGTTCCACCGGTTGTTGCCTTTTGTCCATTTCTTATTTCAAATGAGTCGCCGGGCCCACTACTCTTCTCCCTAGTTAATTGTGAAGTTACTGATTAATCATTTAATCAAATTTATTGATTTCACGATTTTTCGATTAACCCAAAGACAAATCGACAAATCAAAATTTTCGAATTTTTTTCCGGCCAATGTTTTTGCATGGTTTCACTTAGCGATTTCAACCATCCTTAAACACCTATAAATTGTCGTATTAATATTTATACCTTTGAATGGAACTTAAACATTTAGCCTTAGTTCATTTTAGATTAAATATAATTTTATACAATACTTAGACATAACTGCATGCAGTTCCTCTTAAATAACAAGGGGTAGCTATGTTAATAAAAATGTTAAATAAGTTTTACTTGCCACCCAAAAGCATATTATTCTTATTTAACAATTATCTATTACAAGGTATCTTTTATAAATGTATTACATAGGTTTTACTTGCCACTCAAAATATATCTAAGAATGTTAATATTGTTATTCAACTTGGTTGGTGCAAGATGTGAAGCAATTTGTATGTATAATAGTGAGTCCATACATTTAGATACCATTTAATGCATTTTTTTATGTAGTTACTTGATAAAACAAAGCTCTTCGGACATTGAATCCGCTCCACTTAAAAGATTTGCATCAAGAATTGAGTAAATGTAAAAAATCCAAAGCATTAATTGCTTCATTTTACAATAAAAAGAAGCTTATTTTAATATGCAGTTGTAACAATGCAAGCTAAAAGGATTATCACTGCTATTTATATGACAATAATCCAAATTAGAAGGTCACTGCTTGAAATTGTGGAGTGTGTAAGAAAAAAAGAAAAACAGTGCTCGTGCATTTCACGATCAATGCTTTTTATAGTATTAATTTACAACACTTTATAAGTGCTAAATTATCTCTTTAAATTCAAGAGCTTAACTGCCAACTCTAGCTCATCTTTATCTCCACTAAACATTGCTTCAAAAAATTAGAGAGCTCTACAGATGAATCTTGACCATTGCCAGTAAAATTAGAGTCTCCGGGTATCAGTCTAGACATGTGAGGAACTCTTTGGATGTCAAGTTACTGATTTCATGTAGTCAAATTTATTTATTTATTTCATAATTTCTTAATTAACACAAAGCCTTTTTATTCCGGTCGTGAGCCCAAAGCTAAATTAATAAATTAAAATTTACAATTTTTCTCGACAAATATTTTTTCTTGGTTTAGTTTAGCGATTGCTCTGATATTTTGCCATTCTTTTTGACTTGGTCAAAAACTGGGCTTTAAAAAAAAAAAGTGATATAAAGGGAAAAGAGAGAGCACGCACCTCGCACCACGACAGAAATGAAAAGAAATGAAAAGAAAGGAAAAAGAAAAGGGACAGATATAAAGGGAAAAAGGAGGGCACGCACCACGACAAAAACGAAAAGAAAGGGAAAAGACGAGGAAGAAACGAGAAGGAAAGAAAAGAGGGCTTGGCGTACACATCACGGGACTTGCCAAGATAGATTTATTTTTATTAGCAATACCTTGTAAAGATTTAAGCCATTTATCTATCTAATTTGAGTGATTTTTGGAATAGAGCACGAATTCAAAAATTATGTGAAATTTGAATTGTGAAATTCGATTTTGGAGTTGTTAGGCTGTGGAAGCAAGGGCATTGTGGAGTTATGGGGTTAGACGGGAATTAATTTGATGTAAGATTTTTATTGGAGTTTTAAATTTTAGAGTTTTACATGCAAGTTGCATTGCATAGGAGTTAGCATATCGGACCAAGTGAAATCAGGAACCGTCTGAATTGGACCAATCGATTTGGTTCAGTTCCTAGTTCCATAAAAATTGAACCGGTGATTTTTTATCTGGTTTACGATTTTAAAGGAAACCGGACCTAACTAACTCTTTTTCACAAAAAAAATATTTGTTCAACTCTAAAATAGTAACAATCTAGTATTTTTTTTTTTTGAATTTTTTAATTTTTTTTGTGAAGTGATTGGTTCTATCGGATAGGGCCGATCAATTGATCCAGTTTCCGATCCTAAGACGGTTCGGTTTGATCCTCAGTCTTAGATGAAATTGGGTATTAGATCGGGAACTGATCACTCCAGCGTTGCGGTTAACTTCGAAGTGATTAGTTGACACGTGAAAGTCATTTTGTTGAAAAATAAGTTTGGAAAGGATGACCCAGTAAAATAATCGGTCACTATCAATTGTGAATTTTGCAAAGTCTCGAACTTTGCACGCACTTTCCTTTAAAGATAAAATAGTTTTTCTTACTCTGATTCTAACTTCGAACAAAAAGTCGTTCAACTTCAAAACAGTGCTGAACTTGATTTCGTTTTGGGTTTGAACTGAAATGATGAAGAAATTTAACTGTGAGGACTAAAATTCTGGGAAATTAGAGTGCAAAAGGAAAATTCAACTCGCAGGAAACGTACACGCTACGAAAGTAGAGGAAACAAAATTTCGGCGAAATTGCAACCTTTTGCTTTCTGTCCTTTCCTCACGCGTTAACCGACAATTCTCTCTCTCTCTCTCTTCATTCATTTCTTCTTTTCACCACCTCTGTTCTTCTTTTTCTTTCTTTTCTTTTGCGGACCCTTTTCTCAGTTTTTCTTTATAAAAGCTTTCTCTTTTTTGCCGGCCATAATAGGGGTGAGCATGGTCCGGGTTGGTCCGGGCCACCCCCTAACCCTAGGACCAACCCGTACAGTGTCGGTCCTCAATTTTTAGGACCGAGGACCGACCCTATTGAGCCTGGGACCAAGGACCGGACCGACCCAATGGGTTCGATCTGGTTCCAGGGTCAACCCGGGACCGATCGATAATTTTTTTCGTCTTAGTTTTTATACTTCCTAAAAAAGCAAACCTACAAATTCAAATTACGCATCCATCAACAATACGGTATTGTGCAACTAAATTATAAAATACCAATACATATTTAGCAAATTTAAGATGACACAATAATATAAATTTCATATCCGCTAACCGCTCATCAAGATATGGGACAAGATGGAAAGTTCTTGTAATCATCTATCTTTAATATTTATAACACCATATGCAAAAGCGTTTTCTTGATCATGTAGAGTCCACTCAACCAAAAAATGAGCTTCGCACCACTTGACTAACATTTGATTATGTAGAGTCTACTCAATCAAAAAATGAGCTTCACACCACTTGACAAGCAAATCACCGTAGCAACTGCAGTACTACTCTATTCTTCAAAAACTTCTACCATTTGACACAAATTGAAAAGCAAAGTGCAGCTGAAATTCATTAGTAAAATACAATTAAATCATAAAAAGTTCAAAATACTTAATATAAACCATGAATATATAACTTCACATCTTGTTAATTCACTTGAACTTCTAAACACTTGAAAACAAAACAAACGACACATAATTAATACTTAACAAAAGTTTTAAATTGAAATTACTATTAGTGCTATTGATAGAACATCTCAATATAATATAATATAATAGACATTTTACTTAGGTTTGAATATGTAAAAGAATTATAAATAATATAATATAATATACAGGGTTGGTCCAGGGTTGGACCGACCCAAAACTCTTAGGACCAAGGACCAACCCGCACAGTGTTGGTCCTGGAATCTCAGGACCAAGGACCGACCCAGTCCCCTTGGGAACCGGACCAAGACCGGCAGGGTTGGGCCGGTCCAGGGTCGGTCCAGGGTCAACCCTAAACCGCTGCTCACCCCTAGGCCATAACTCTCTCTTTTTCTCTCTCTTGCCAATTATTGCATTTTGAAAAGTTGCCCACCCCACTTGGGTGAGAATCCTCTCTTGACCGACACTCCGATCGAAAAAAAAAACATTTTCTTGACTTCTTTGGCCATGAATTCCGATATCTAAACGGTGAGATTGCCCCTTGTCAAGATGGAAATTGCTATCTCTTAACTATATATAAATTTGAGAAAAAATTTTGGAAGAGAAAACTTTTTAGACGAGAAAATTGTCGGTTTAAAGTTGAGGGTTTTCCGAAAAAAAAAAAAAAAAGAGTCAGCTAAAGTTAAGCTTGAACCTAAAAATTGAAAGCTTTGAATTAGGATAGTATAAACAAAGGAAAGAAAAAGTTGAGGAGCTTCACTTGTTTTTATCATCCGGTGGCATGTTTGTAATTAGATAGCATATTATAATTTCATTTCTAGCCCCACTCCCAGTGGTTGGGCCTCATGAGTCCTTCAACTTGAGTCTACCGCTCTTTTCCACAAAGTTTTTGTCCATTTCTCATTGCGAAAGAGTAGCTAGGCCCATTACTTTCTCTCTACTTAATTATGAAGTTACCAAATGATCATTTAATCAAATTTATTGATGTCACAATTTCTTAATTTACCCAAATCCAAATTAATAAATTAAAATTTTCAATTTTTTCCAAATTATTTTTGCTTGGTTTAGTTTAGCGGTTGCAATCTTCCTTCAACACTTATAATTTGTAATTCGTGTTAATTCAAATATTTATATTATTGAATGGAACTAATACGTGCAGTTTTAGTTCATTTAGATTAAATTATATTATTTATAAATGTATGTCTTAAATAATGAGGGATAGCAATGTTAATGAAAGTGTAATATGGGTTTTACTACCCAAAATACACATAGGCATATCATTCTCATCCAGCAGTTTATTTTATATAGATCTATTCCTATTAAATAACAAGATGTAGCTATTTCTTATAAACATGTTAAATAGGTTTTACTTACCACTCAAATTATATCTAACCATATTAATATTGTCATTCAACATGATTAGTGCAAGATGTGAACAATTTGTATGTTCAATAGTGAATCCATCCATTTAGATACTATTTAATGCATTTTTTTATTTAGTTAATAAAACAAGGGCTTCACACATTGAATTGACTCCCGTCAAAAGCTTTGTATGAACAATTGAATAAAATGTTGAAAATCCAATGCATTTATTACTTCATTTTACAATAGAAAGAAGCTTTATTTGGATATCCACAAGTAACAATGCAAGCAAGAATTATCAATGCTATTTATACACCAACAATTCAAACTAAAATGCCAATATTTGAAATTGTGGAGTGTTTTTTTCTTTTTCTTTTTAAAAGAGAGTTCTTGTGCATTTCACGAGCACTCTTTTTTATAGTATTAGTTTACAATTCTTCGTAAGTGCAGAATTATCATATTAAATTCAAGAGCCTAACTGCATTATTCTGTAAAGTTAATCAATTCAAGCTCGTAACTTAAGAGTACTTTGCCCACAACGCGTCTAACCTAATAGGCATTGAAGATGAATGTTATATGTCAGCCTTTACCAAAAAAAAATGTTATATGTCAGCCTATACATATTTAACACTCTAATAGGAGATTACTAGGTATATTTACGACATTAACAATCGAGACATCAACATATTCAGCTTATCAATATTTACAATTGTCGATCATTGGTTTGATGCAACAAAAGTTGACAACCAATAACAAAAAAACACAATTTTATCAAATTCAACACAATATTGTTTGGTAACCAAAAAGCAATGCCATGACTACATGTTTTTAAATATATCATATTGATAATTTATTATATGCATGTTATTTAGTTCTACAAATGTTGCTTCAAATTTGTATCTATGTTGTACATTTTTTCACAATTGTTTTTATGACATCATATTGCGGGAATATTTGGCAAACATCTTGGCCCTCCAAGTAAATTTTCTTATGAAGTCTAGACCAAGGCTTCTGCAATGTCCTTGGCCTGGACTAAACTTGCTGGAAAGGGTGAAGATCTTCATAGGCTCTCTCAATGTTCATAGGACAAGGCAAAAACCCAATAGTCCTGAGTAGAGCAGAAAGTACGTGAGGCAGGCTAGCCTCAGGCCCAACAACAAAAAGCTTTGGATAAGTGTGTTGTATTCAAGCGGTAGGTGTCACATCTTTGGAGTGACCAGTAGAAGTGAAATCTAGCTTGGGAAATGACATAAACATCTGGAACTTTCGCAAGCATAAATTTTATTTATTTATTTATTTATTTGGTTGGACACAGGCATAACTTCACCTGGTATAGTTGTTTACTTAACCAGGCCATTACTTTCCAGGCAACATTGATTTACTGCCAGTCTGCCATCAAATCCATTTATTAAGAATGCTGTATGAGAAGCAAGAACAAGGAAAGAGGAATCATAAACTGAATCTGATAGATCATACTCATAAATGTTTGATTTGAACAGACAGAATGTTTACAAATATTTGCCATTGGAAAGACACCAAACATGCTGAAGCAAAAAAGCCCATCTTTATCTCCATCGCTAACGATATTGAAACATTGCTTTGAAGAATCTTAGAGCTCTACAAATGAATCTCGACCATTGTTGGTTAAACCAACATCTTCGGGTACTAGTCCAGGAATGCGAAGAACTCTTGGAGCTGGAGTGAAGAATCAAGCAGTGCAATCTTCAAATGCTAAAGAGTTCCCAGAAGCGTTCTATAAAACAAATGAATAATTATTTTCCAGTTGGAAAATAAAAAAGATAAAAAAAAATGAGATTAAAGCTAAGGAGCCAAACAAATTATCGAGTTAAAGATGCCAACAAACATATGCTTTCCAAAAATCTTCCATGAAACCCATACTAAAGCTGTTGGACTGTCAAATAAGATTCTAAGTTTGAAAAAGAAGTATTTAAGAAAACTAGACTAAATTAACTACTTAAACTGCAAACGAAGGGTGTGAGCCATAAGATATCTGTTATTGGTAATAAAGATCACAAAGTCGTATCAACTTTTAAGTTGAAAGATGCCACATACTCTATTCACTTGGGATCCTCCTCCTAGTTGAGACACGCCACAACTGCCATATGGGACTTCAAGCTTCTCAACAGTTTTCCATTCTGCTTAATATCTATAAATGTTAGAAATGATTACACCGCAACGTGCCAAACTGCTGCTGCAAGCATATGCATATCAAAGTAGCACACTGCATATCCATTATTCCATAAAGACAGGTACTTTGGTAAGATAACATTCATTATGCACAAAAAAACTCTTTTCTTAGCAAAATATAATCCATGAAGCGGACAATTAGTAATAAACTTGTAGAAATCTCAAAGAAACAGAATTGCAGCAAGTTCAGCCAAGTTCTAAGCCATTTTATTCATGACCAAGCAGTTATAGCTTAATAGAAACATAACCAATTACTTACAAACTTTTCCACCCACAAGCATAATAGAAGCACATACAAATCATATCATTTAAGAGTCACCTAAATAATTACCTTCTTAATTTGACTGAACCGAACATATATTACAAATAATTGAAAGAAGCTATTAATTTTGATGAAAATAAGCAGCTTCTCTATGACACCATCCACTTAGACCATAGATTCCCACAACAAGGTTGTCCCCAGCAAACATTATGCTTTAATTTGTCATTGACAATAGAAATAGTTTAAATCATTGATGACGGCATTAGCAGTGAGGTGAAATGTTTTTGTCCTACACAAGAATGCAATTGAGCACATCAATCATATTCAAGTCCTAAAGTATATAAATCTATTGAATAGTATGTAAATTCCATATGATTGGTGATTAAAGTAATTCATTGCTGATTTCAACGATTAGATATGAGTCGATCAATTTCCCTGATTCATAATTTAACTCATGCATCAAACACTGTAGTGTCAAAAAAACATTTCAAGGCTTTGTTGTAGGAAGATGAGTCCCACAATAAAGAATAAATATTTAGGCATCACACACAAAGCTGCCTAAGCATGACACCTAGGGTGCAAGACACCGAAGAGGAATTGCATCCCACAATCTTCCAAGCAAAACACTTGCCAAGTTCAATAAATTATCAACTCTGTTGAAAAGTAAAAATTAGAACTATATTTGTAGACTCTCTAAAAGTTCTACTCGAAATAGGAAATCTCTAAACAACATTGTTGGAGTATACATAAGATCCTCCTACTCAAACTTAAAAGGATGAAGGAAACATCGTAAAATCCTAATAATACTCAAATCCTAGTTGATAAATTCAGTGATTAAACTTCAAGAAGAATCCTGATCCCTGTTTGAGTTTCAAAGTCAATCTTCACCAAAAACTTGGTAGTCACCTTGCATGATTTGTTGGCTGCATCAAGCTCGGTGGATGATTTGATTGTCTTATACTAAATTCTATGAATGGGAATCCAATTACAATACTATGTACACGATCTTTGTGTCCTTGTCAAATGGGTACTTATTTGATAAAAGAAAAATAAAATGTAGTAATATCTCATGTCTAGAAATAATAACATTAGTCGAATTTGAAGTATCTTTATCATTAGTAATTACCTAACGATAAAAATAACACCACACTTTACAATCGATATTTAGTAATTACGTTTGTCATGGAATAACAATCTCAAACATTTTATCATTGTTTATGATTCCATTGGATGAAATTCATGATCCACAATCCATAGATTTGATTTTTTGATTCATGACTCAATTTTCCATGTGACATCTAAGGGTGACCCTAAGAGGTTAACTGTCATATCAAAATTGTGGCTCCCTCCTTAACAGTTAACCCAATAAATAAATGAATATTGTTCTGAATTCAAAGTTCAAATCCTGAAAGAGAAATCGACTCATGCAATCTATCTAACTAAACAATAGTGCCAACTTGTTTAACAGCCTGACTAATCATGATATGTTTATATTTAGTTCATTAGAATCTTTAATAATAATCATACGTGAATTTTGTTTCTTTTCAAACTTAATTGACATTGATGACAATATGCGTATTGTACATATGCCGTGTCAGTCATGTGAGGATTGGAATGACCCATTCAATTCAATCTAACTAGTTAAACGGCTTATTCATCTCTTGTAATTTGTTCATCTACTAAACAAAAGGGTCATGTTTGAATAGAGTTTTCCAGCAATTTTTTTTTAATCATATCTTGCTCAGATTGACCTATCTAGCAATCCATTGTTAACTTGACGTTGACAGACATGACCAATAAAAGTGGATTGCTACCTCTATTAGCAGCTCAATTTTCACTGAGCAAGTTTGCTGTTTGCATTGCATCATGCAGATTTTGAGCAATTCAGGATCTTTCCCAAGAGAGATTAGAGAAGAACGTGTTCTGATGACAAAAGATTGTTGCAGAAGGAATTTCTAGTTGAGAAGCAATGAGGGTCACATAGAAAACTCACTTTGAGATCATGCAGTCAAACTGTATCATCTTCAAGCCCAAGACAACCTTGCCATCAGGACACCAGCATAATGATGCTATACATTTACCTGGAGTAGATTGGAATGATTAAGAGAGGCCAGTATTGATGACACACACTGCAATGTGCAAAGAAAGTGATTCATTATAAACAAAAAAGGAGGCCGCGGGGGGGGGGGGAGAGAGAGAGAGAGAGAGATAGTAATTTGTTCACAACAAAATTAACAGAAGAAGAGGAAAGACAGAGCACACACATTAAGCAACAAAATGTTAATCAAAATTAGTGAAGTGAGACAAAGCATCATAACTGCACAAAATTACTAAGAGGTGGTCACTTGATACGAGATTTCTTTGGGCTAGTAGGTCAACTAAGCAAGAGAATCTATATCTTGTTGGCAGGCTCCAATCCAATAGATGAATTAAAAAACAAATCTCGTTGCTCAGCTATGGAACCTCAAGGTGGAGTAGATGCTCAAAAGCTTTCTCCAGGCGAAGATTGCAAGTGTACTAGTATTTACAACTTAGGATCTTAACAGAAACCATTCAACTACTGGCTCAAGTGCTATATTGCACTCAAAATGTTCTCCATATCCAGAAGACAATATGACGAGCGAAGCATTCAGATGTTTCTCAAGAAAATTATCTCCTCTCTAAATTTTTACGGGGAGAATAGACAGCAAGAACTACCAAGTTAGGAATCTAATCTAGGCTCTTATGAATTTGAATTACCAAAAGATTGTCATATAGGATCTTAACATACTTAGATGCAGCTCCCCTTACCCTCCTAGTCTCTTTGCTTTCTCCAATTTCTCCCTCCGTCCCTCTTGACCAGATCGTCATACAACTATGCACTATAGCTTGAGATATATCCAAAAGTTAAAACTCCAACAAGTGAACTTGATTAGCCAAAATGATGTGACAAAATGCCCTTCTTTAATGAGAAGAAGATAAATAAAACTTCAAGCAATACAAAATGTGAGAAACTTTCTGCCTATGGTCTATATTTCAGTATACGCCAAACCTCTCCTTGTAGGGCACGTTCAGTCAGTAAAAAAATGCTCAACCAGTAAAAGAAGGGGAGCTAGCAGTAAAGTTACATTGCGAGAGTCACCATCAGAAATTTAAGAAGATCTTTTTAGATGCCTGATGACATTTAGATGGTATTCTGTAGGGGCTAAACCTTTGAACTCCAAGTGGGCATCAAGCATTTCTGCATCTGACATATCTAATCTACCTAGCATAAATGGCATCCCCCAATTCATGTTAATTATTTTCATGGAAACTGTAACTAGTGTACAGAGAAGGGCAACAACGTGGTTGAGAAGTCGATAAGAATCCATTGCGCCTATAAATAATATCCCTTCATTCGACTGACACCAGCTTGGAATTCTTTACTCGCGACTAAGTCATCTCTAGATTTCCATTTGCATCACCATCATTCACTCTTCGTTCCTGTGTAAAAGACCCACTCCTTCGTTCGACATCACATTCTCATTCATACTTCCAAGCACTTTAAAACTGTATATTCGTCCAATTCTCTATCGAACGCAATTCAAGCTAGATTGGCACTTACAGTGAAGCGCAGCACATTTAGGAAAAGCTAAAGAAGTAGAACGAGATAACGCCAATGACTCAAAGGGCGCACACACTTAGCCATCGTTGAAGAAACGAACACACTGAATGTATAATTAAAAAAAAAAAAAAGAAATTTCTCAAGTCGAAGCAATACCCAAGAGAGATTGTCACATCCTCTGCCAATTGAAGCGATGACGCACCCACACCATCGTGTCATCCGTGACCGTCGCCACCAAATCCTTCTCCGGATTCTACTCCACCATATTCACCTGCCAATCGGAAGAAATCGAGCCGAAACCTTACCAAACCGAGTCGGAAAAAAATCGAATCGACCCACCCGTTGGGAGGTCGCAAAAAGAACGCCCGAACGAGACCCGAACTTGAGAAGCCAAAGTGGGTCGTCGGAAGTCGAAGCCGAAACGGAAGCAAGCGCCGGCGACCCTCCTTCGTCAGTCTCAATTGCTAGAAAGCTCCGCAAGCAGCGCGAAAGCGCAGTGTACAGAAGTGACGGGGGCAGTAGAAGAGCGAGACGAAGAATGGAAAAGTGAAGGGAGGAAGGAGGTCCAACCGGGCCGGGCCGAGCCGGGCCGGGCTTCACGACTATAAGGCCTTGTCAAACAACACCCGAAACTGTCCTTTTGGGGCCATGGAGGCTGAAGGGTCAGACTCATGAGGCATCACAATGATGCGAATGGGGTGAATTAACTATTGAAATGTGACTTGTAAAAAAGGTATGTGATCATCTTCATTTGCTTGAATGCCGATTATCACGTTGATGAAAGTGAAAATCCAAAAGCTTCTTTTGACTTGAACCGAACCACCATAAGGCCCAATGTTTTAAGCTATTACATGAACCGATAAAATCCCCGACTTGAAAAGACCAAAAATATTCCGTTCAAGTCATATTGGCTTTGGTACATTGTTTTTTTAACTAATATGTAAAATGTCAACTTAATCAATAGAGAGAGGGTAATGAAAACTTATTGGAGAAGACACCAATATACTTGTATTTATATATATACTAGTAACTACAATCTATGAAATTTCATATGAACTACTTAGGGATAAGAACACTAAGGGTGCCATAACTGTCATACAAGAATGAGGGCTTGGTGCGCGACAAATCTTGTTGGACTTCATGGCCCCAATAGCAAAAAAGGTTTGGCTTTTATCTTAGTTTTTAATTTGAATTTAATAATATAATTGGGTTTGTGTATAAAAAAAGCTGGGATGCTTGGGAGTTGCATGGAAAGATGATTGTTCTTTCGCAAAGGATATGATCATTCATTCATTCGATGAGCTTGTTTGTTTTATATTTGTTTCCACTCAATGTTATGGCTATGTTGTAGCATCTGTCGATTGACTTTAAAAAAGTTACTGTCAAATGTGTGTTTTCAGTGCAAGCCTTACCAGGATTTTCAAGACCTCTGCAACTTTGATGAAAAACAATTTTGGCGCGGAGGAAAGGAGTTCCATTGTGGGGCAAATCATCTCGAAAGGGTTGAAATTGTCAGGTTCCAATTAGACTCTGTTAAATCATAACCTTTGTTTGCCCTGGCTAAATTTCTTCTCGAGGAGGCAGTTGGATTTGAGAAGATAATAATTGACACTGAATTAAGGATGTCGCGTCATGGGGGTGCCTATTGAGCCTCATGATCTTTGGATTTCCTTGAAGTGATTCAACTACAAGAAGGCCATCGAAAAGCTTCTCAAAATGCTAAAGTAATAGCCGTTTTTCGTTTCAGTGGACTCCATTACAAGCCATGAAAGCGTAAGCAAATCACAGGTAGACAGTACACCCTTGAAAATAGAATTACTTCTCTTTTTGTGCCACTTGTGACAGTGTGCGAAAACAAAGTACATGGACAATAAGTTGGGTTTAACAAATGATATGATGTTGCTTCATTTTCAGTTTTTCGAGCTTTACGTTTTGTTTGGATCGAGCTTTTCCAACTTTCATGAGCAATTTTTCTTCTCATTGTACGTTGTATCATGAGTTCTGTTTGAGCCCCAAGATAGCTACATCGACGTGAGACTCCTTTTTTGGCAAGGATAAAGCATTGGTCACCTTAGTTACAGTGAATTCTCTTATTGGAGTTGTACCTTAGCAATGTATACATGAAAAATATTAGAGAATCTATCTGGACTAGCACCATCATAAAGAGTCCCTGAAGCAATCTATCTAATCAATAGCTATGATGGTCTCGATCTATATAGACCAAGGCTAGTTAATTATTTCCCTAGCATATGCCCAAGCGCTTGTATTGGTGTAACATGGGTGGGACCTACCTTGCCATGAAAGGCATATTTGCATATCTCTATGTGATAAAAACAAATGCAAAGGAGTTTTGTAATCTCATACTTTTACCATTTAATACCATGAAATGTCGTTGGTGTATTATAATCTCATAATACTAATGAGAAGTAAAATCCTAAGACGTGTGTGTAAAATTAAGACTGGAGCAAAGTGAGGCGCGCATGGCATTGGTGGATAAAGCGGGAGCAGAGCATGATGTCAACTCCTTGACCATTGACAAGAGCAAGAAGATTAACAAGTTCCTCGATGAACCCTAAGGATTCTAGCATCATAGCGGTAATCCATCTATCCTGCGCAGGGGTTTTCTAGGGTTGGAAAATTCAAAGTCGTTCTGCTGTCAATTTAGTTTCCATACGCTCTAATTTTCCTCCTCACCAGATACACAAGAGTGAATGCCTTTCTTGCTATCTCGGTGTTTAATCATAGTTAGTGCTGGTTCCTATGTTGAGATGAAATTCCATAAGCCCCCCGACAAATCCAGCCTATCGGTCTGCCTATGATTTTGATCCCTCCATATAAAAAACTAATTTTGATCCAAACTTGAAAGATCCTCATCCTTGAGACCAGCTCTGACGGTGAAAACCGTGCCCGGCACTGGATACTTCCTTGAGCTATTTTTCGACACCAATCCATGTTCCAAGATTTCCGATGAATCACGATTTAACACGTTTGAACTCTTAGTGATCGATCGTGGCCCCTCAAAGATCCAGAAGCAAATCCATACCCTAAGACTAATGGCTATGTTAATCTGACATGGCGTTATCCACACATGCTGCTGCATCGAATTTTTGATGGCCTTAATTAATGAAGCTATGTGGGAAGGAGAATGTGGTCATGGACGCTTGTCGGCGATCGATGCAGAGTTCGTTCCTGACCATATGTGGAGAAAATTGCAGGAGAGAGAGAGAGAGAGAGAGAGAGAGATTTGATTAAATTAGTCAAGGCGGACTTATTTGAATTAACGGGCGGGCCAAGCCAGGTCAGATCAGACTATATTACAAACATAATAGGTACTTCAGGCTTCACGACGAGTCTCCATGGGCTCAGAAGTAGTGGATTAATTATTTCATTGTAATTTGAGAAAAGGAAATACTGCTAAAACCCTAAATTATACTCACTATGCTATAATTTAACAAATCTTTTCTTTTTTCTGCATCGCGAAAACCCCTCAACTTGAACTCTTAATTACGTGCCTAATATACCCTCCATCTACTTCTAGAAATCCTAAACTTTATTCGATATGACACCAATACATTAAAAAAAAGAGAGAGTTGTGTCATCAATACTACAGACTTAAAACAACATTACGAAAATTTAGGCCACTATTGTCATTGTGAGCATATTTTTTATTGACTCTGGTGACCAAAAAATGAATAAATTGAGTATTGATTTTGTAATGACTTAATTTAAGATTTTTAATAACATAAAAGAAGTATGCGTTATTAACGTCAGAGTGAATGTGATGTAGATTTTTTTTTTTTTTGGTGTCCCAGGAAACCTCTGTGTGCCGCTTGAGGAGACCTTCGCGGCGGAGTAAAGCCTAGGGGAGCGCTATAGGACCCACCACCACAGACTTCGGGTAAGACGCTTGAGGGCACCGCGGGATTCGAACTTAGTACATCTCGCTAAAGGAACCACCGCCCAAACCAACGGTGCCACCGCCACGGGTGGTTGTGATGTAGAATTTTTTGTATCATCAATACATCGCAAAAGTAATGTGATCATTACTCATATGAGTTAATGAAATTGGCATCCCACAAATGCAATAATTCACAGCTTGCACAGATGTCAAGATGATGGGACAGCTCACGCTAGACAGATTGATCTGCCGTGATCACTCGAATTAAAGCCTGAACACATGTGGTTGCATTGCATATGTCTCAACGAAAGCTTGTGACATGCTTATTGCTCCAACGTATACGGGCTGCTCTTTCAATTTTGGTTCGTGCCTTAACTTAATCTATCTAGTAGGCTAAACCCTTCCACATCGCTTTTGAGAAAGCTGAGTTTATCTTTAATATTGTTAAAAGAGAGGCATTGTGAGAAGTGGCACAAAGTGAAACAACGTAAGAAGACCTGCAGTGAGGCTCTCTTGGGTCACGAAGGTACTTCGGTGTGTTTAATTAACAAGCTGTTTTGATAATTAGGATGATATGTTTATATTTTGTCGTTTTCATTTTTGTAGTTTGAGTAAATTGCATCCAACATCACTGCCTTCCTTTCCTTCTCTAAGGATTGCCTCCTCACCTTGATGTTCCAAAAATATGAGATTTTATAACTTTTATAAACATTCAAACTTGACTTTCAAGTTAAAGGGAAAATGAAAATACAAAAGTATAGCCAAATGTGCATGATAAAATCTGTTTGGAACCAAATAAAAGGATTCTAAAACTTCCCATTGGACTTTTGGCTTTGTCCCTGCTAAAATCCTTCTGATAATTACATATATCTGCAAATTGGGGATTTTAGAACTTTTGAGATATTGGATATAATATAACCAGTGAATTTTTTCTGTGAGCAATCTCAATCGATTATCAAATCAATTGACTTTCACTTCCATCTCCCTTTAGACATCCTGAAATAAGTGAAGAAAAAATCACCTTTCTAGGTGCTTTTGAACCAGCATAAACAACAAAAAGCTTAAGATAATTGTTCAGTATCGAAGTTGGAAGTGTCATCTCTAAAGGACCAACAGAAGTGAAATCTAGCCTAGGAAATGGCATAAACATCTAGAACTTTCACAGGCATTAACCTCGCCCAAGATAGTTGCTGTCAGTCTACCATCAAATCTCTTTATTGAGAAGAACTGTTGTATGAGAAGCAAGAACAAGGAGAGGACTCATTGACTGAATCTAATAAACCATATAGCTAAATATTTGATTTTGAACAGACAGGATACTTACAATATTTCCAATTGGAAAGACACCAAATGTACTGAAGCACGAAACCCTATCTTTATCTCCACTGTAAAGGATATGCAAACATTTCTTTGGAGAATTTGAGAGCTCTACAAATGAATCTTGAACCTTGTCAGCTAAACCAGCATCTCCAGGTACCAGTCCAGGCATCTGAGGAGCTCTTGGAGCTGAAGGGAACATTTGAGTAGTGTGACCTTCAAATGCCAAAGGGTTACCAGAAGCATTCCATAAAACAAATGAAAAATTACTTTCCAATTGTAAAATAAAAAGGCGAAAAATATGAGAATAAAGCTAAGGAGCCAGACAAATCAACAAGTTGCAGATGACACCAACCATACGCTTTCAAAAAATCTTCCATAAACCCATATTAAAGCTATTGGACTTTGAAGTAAGATTCTAAGTTTGAAAAGAAGCATTTAAGAACACCACGCTAAAATAACTACTTAACTGCAAACAAAGCATTATGAAAGGTGTGAGCCATAAGATATCCACTATTGGTAATAAAGATCATGAAGTCATACCAACTTTTAAGTTGAAAGATGCCATACTTTATTCACTTGGGCATCCTCCTCCCAGTTGATACACAACACAGCCGCCATATGGGACTTCAAGCTTTTTAACAGTTTTTTATTCTGCTAAATATTTATACCTTGTTAAAATCATTATACCACAGCGTGCATAACTGCTGCAAGCACTAGCATATCAAAAGTAGCACACTGCATATCCGTAGTTCCATAAAGACAGCTACTTTGGTAGGATAATATTCATTATGTGCAAACAAACTCTCTTCTTAGCAAAATGTAATCCATGAAGTGGACGATTAATAACAAACTGGTAGAAATCTCAAAGAAGCAGAATTGCAGTAGCCTCAGTCAAGTTCTCAGCCATTCTACTCACGACCAAGAAGCTACAGCTTAATAGAGACAAAACCAGTTATTTACAAACTTTTCCACCCACAAACATAATTAAGGCACATATGAATCACATCATTTAAGAGTCACCTAAATAATTACCTTCCTAATTTGACTGAACTGAACATGTTTAAATTAATTTTGATGAAAACGAGCATGTCACACATGAATGCTACTACATGACACCATCCACTTAGACCATAGATTCTCACGACGAGCTGGACCTAGTAAACACTATGCTGTTATTTGTCGTTGACAATGAAAAAGTTTCAATCATTGATGACAACATTAGCAGCGAGGTGAAATTTTGTCCTACACAATCATAATTGAGCAAATAAATCAGATTCAAGTCCTAAAGTATATAAATCTATTGAATGAGCATATCAATTACATATGATAGGTTATTAAGGTAATTCACCATTGACTTCACCGATTAGATATGAGTCAATCGATTTCCTTGATTCATAATTTGACTCATGCATCAAACAATGTAACGTCAAAAACATTCCATGGCTTTGATGTAGAACTATGAGTCCCACAATAAAGAATAAATATTTAGGCATCACGCAAAACTGCTTAAGCATCACACCTAGGGTTTCTTAAGCATGACACCAAAAATGAATTGCATCACATAATCTGCAAAGCAAACACTTGCCAAGTTCAATAAGTTATCACTCTATTCAAAAGTAAAAAATTACAACTATATTTGTAGACTCTCTAAAAGTTCTACTCCTAGTGGAAATAGGAAACCTCCAGACAAGGAACATAATTGGAGTATACGTAAGATCCTACTACTCAAGCAAAAAGAAAAAGAAAGAAAAAAGAAAAGGAAACTTACAATTAATTTACATATGTCATGCAATAGCGATCTCAAACATTAAATCAGATTTTATGATTCCATTAGATGAAATTTAAGATCCACAATCCATTGATTCATGACTCATATTACCATGTGACAACTAAGAGTGACCCTAAGTGGTTATCATGTCATATCAAAATTGTGGCTACCTACATAACACAATTAATCAACGAATATTTTGTTCCGGGTTCAAAGTTGAAACCACGAAACACAATTTTACTCATTTAATCTATCTAACTAAACAATAGAGCCAACTTGATTGACAATCTGACCTTACATATGCCATGTCAGTCATGTTAGGATTGGAATGACCAATTCAATTCAATGTAATTAGTTAAATGAGTTACTCATCTCTTGAAATTTGTTGACCTATTTAACAAAAGGGTCATGTTCGAATAGAGTTTTCTAACAATTCTTTTTTTTTTTTGTTAGTCTTATCCTTCTCAGATTGACCTATCTAGCAATCCATTGTTAACTTGACATTGACAGACATGACTAAATTATCTAACTAAACAATAGTACCAATTTGATTAACCTATCATGACCTGTTTATATTTAGATCAGCAAGTTCTCTAATAATAAATCAGACATGAATTTTGTTTCCACAGTGGTTACAAATTACAATTCGATCACCCCATATACATAAAACATTTCATGTAAACCTAGGATTTTGTCAGTTTACAGCTAATTTCTTTTCAAACTTGTTTCATATTGATGGAAATATGCATTATTTACATATACCGGGTCGGTCGTGTTAGGATTGAAATGACCCATTCAATTCAATCTAATTAGTTGAATGGGTTATTCATCACTTGTAATTTGTTGACCTTTCTAACAAAAGGGTCATGCTCAAATAGAGTTTTCCAATAAAATTTTTTGTTAATCTTTTCTTGCTCAGATTGATGTACCTAGCAATCCATTGTTAACTTGACATTGACAGATATGACCAATAAAAATGGATTGCCATCTCTATAAGCGACTGCTCTCTGAGCAAGTTTGCTGTTTGTGTTGCATCATGCGATTTTGAGCAACTCAGAATCTTCCCCACAAGAGATTAGAGAAGACCACATTCTGATGATAAAGGACGATTGCAGGAGGAATTTCTAGTTGAGAAGTAGTGAGGGAAACATTCAAGTAACAACATAGAAAACTTAGTTTGACATCATGCAATAAAATCTTACTGTCTTCAAATCTCAAGACAACAACCTTGCCATCAGGACGCCAGCATAAGGATGTTATAAATTTACCTAGATAGATTAGAATGATCAAGAAGAGCCAGTATTGATGACACACATTGAAATGTGCAAGAATGTGAATTCATTACAAACAAAAAAGAATAGAGAGAGAGAGAGAGAGAGAGAGAGAGAGAGAGAGAGAGAGAGAGAGAGAGAGAGAGAGAGAGAAAGAGAGAGAGAGAGAGAGAGAGAGAGAGAGAGCAATCTGTTCCCAATAAAATTAACAGAAGAAGAGGAAAGATAAAGCACATTCATTAACCAACAAAAGGTTAATCAAAATTCGTGAAGTGAGGCAAAACGTCATAACTGTACAAAATAACTGAGAGAGATGTTGGTCACTTGATAGAGGATTTCTTTGGGCTAGTAGGTCATACGAAGGGAGGGAATCTATATCTTCTTGGCAAGCTCCAATCCAATAACTGAATCAAAAATTTTTGTTGTTCAACTATGGAACCTCAGGGCAGTTGGATGCAAAAAAGTTACTTCAGGCGAAAATTACAGGCATACTAGTATTTACAACTTAGTCTTAACAGAAACCATTCAAGGATTGGCTCAAGTAATATAGTGCACTCAAAACATTCTCCATATCCAGAAGACAAGATGTCAAAAGAAGCATTGAGATGTTTCTGGAGAAAAAATATCCTCTCTGAAGTTTTTCAGTGTGAATAGACAAGAAGAACTACCAAGGCTAGGCATATTATCCTTAGCTCTTATGAATTTAAATTACCAAAATATTAAGCCATATATGATCTTAACATACTTGGATGCAGCTCCCTTACCCTCCTAGTCTCTTTGCTTTCTCCAATTCCTCAGTCTGTCCCTCCCAACCAAACTGTCATACAATTATGCAGCAGAGCTCGATATTTCAAAAGTTGAACTCCCACGAGTGAACTTGATTAATCAAAATGCTGTGACGAAATGCCCTTCTGTAATGGGAAGAAGATAAATTAAACTTCAAGCAATACAAAAAGCGAGAAACTTTCCCCCTTTAGTCTATGTTTCAGTACCCACTAAATCTCTGTGTAGCGCACGCTCAGTCAGTAAAAGAATGTTCAATAAGTAAAAGAAGACAAGTCAAAAGTAAAATTGCATTGTGAGAGTCACCGCCAAAAATGTAAGATCTTTTTAGATGCCTAATGACATTTAGATGGTACTCTGTAGTGGCTAAACCTGCGAACTCCAAGTGGGCATCAAGCATTTCTGCGTCCAACATAGCCGGTCTATCTAGCATAAATGGCATCCCCTCTGATTCATGTTAATTATTTTCATGGACACTTAAACGCAACAAGATAGCCATACAGGAGTATGTTACGCTTGTGGTCAGTGTAGATGACTGTCTGCTAGGCTATGGAAAAAATCTCTCCCAAGGCAACAATCTGGTCGAGAAGTAGAGAAGAATCTATTGCACCTATAGATAAAATCCCTTCATTCAACTAATACCAGCTTGGAATTCTTTACTCGCAACTAAGTCATCTCTAGATTTCCATTCACATTGCCATCATTCACTCTTCGTTTCTGTGTAAAAAAGACCAACTCATTGGTTCGACGTCACATTCTCATTTAGACTTCCAAGCACCTTATAACTCTATATTCGTCCAATTCTCTATCGAACACAATTCGAGTTAGATTGACAATTATAGTGTTTCCTCTCGGGAAAAGGAAGCAGCACATTTAGGAAAAGCGAAAGGAGTAAGAACGAGATAAGGCCAATGACTCAAAGGGCAAACACAGCAAGCCATTGTTGAAGAAACGAACACACTGAATAAAGAAAAAGGAGAACTTTCTCGAATCGAAGCAATACCCAGAAGAGATTGTCCACAGGCTCTGCCAATTGAAGCGAAGAAGCACCCACCTTCGAGTCATCCGTGACCATCGCCAGCAAATCCTTCTCCGGATTCCACTCACCCCCTCTTCGCCTATTAGGTCACGAAAGGACGCCGGGCGGAAGCCGAACCTGAGAAGCTAAGCGGTTTGTCAAACTGAAGCTGAAATGGAGGCACACGCTGCGACCTTGCCTCGTCTCCATAGCTAGAAAGCTCTACTGGAGTCTGAACAAGGAAGGAGGAGAGAGGTGGGAATTGGGCCGTAAAGGGCTGCCGCGGGATCAACTGGGCTGGGCCGGACTTTGTAGCCTTGCTAGACAACGCCTCGAAGGGCCCTTTCAGGCCCAATGAGACATTACATTAATGCGAATGTGGTGGATTAGTTATTGAAACGTAATTTCGAAAAAGTAGTGCGACCATCCTCATTTACTCTTGGAAAAAAAAAAAAACAAGGGATATGTTTAGCAGAAGTCCTAAAACTTGTCCAAAAAGTGCAATTGAGTCCTAAAACTTACAAAAAGTTCAATCAAGTCCTAAAACTTGTCAAGTTGGTTTAATTGAGTCCTAAAATTAACATCGTTAAGAAAATTAACGAAAATTGTTGACGTGGCGTTGATGTCATATTTTAAATGATTTTTTTTTAATTTTTCAAATAGCTTTTTTAAATTATTTTTTGTTCATAATCTTTAAAAATTAGTTTAAAAACTAAAAAGGAAAATATAAATTTATTTAAAAAAGAAAATCTAAATTTATTTAAAAAAACAAAACTGTTAAAAAAAAAAGGGCACCGGTGGGCTTCCATCGCCGCCCATCGCCGGAGGGGCGGTGACAGTTGCCGGGCCTGGGTGGGGTGGCTGGTCCTCGCTCGGGCGAGGCCTCGCCGGCCCTCATGGGGGGCCGGCGACCGTCGCCCGCCCTGGGCGAGGCCTCGTCGGCCCTCGCTCGGGGCCGGCGAGGCTCGCCAGATCTTTGACGAGGGCCGACGAGGCCTCGCCCAGGGCGGGCGACGGTCGCCATCCCTCGCTTGGGGCCGAGCGACCGTTGCCCGCCCTGGGCGAGCCTCGCCCAGGGTGAGCGACGGTCGCCGGCCCTCGCTTGGGGCCGGCGAGGGCCGGCCACCCCCGCCCAGGGCCGACGACCGTCGCTCGGCCCCTCCGGCGATGGGCGGCGGCGGGGGAGAAGAGCACTGATTTTTTTTAAATAATTTTAAAAATAAATTTTATAACTTTTCTTTTTAATTTTTGGTGAAAATAAGAGAAAATGAATAAATCTATTTTTTTAGTTTTTAAACTTATTTTTTTTAAATGAATAAAAAGTCATTAAAAAAATCCACGTGGAAAATAAAAAATAATTTAAAATGACACGTCAGCATTTTTAACGGAAAAGGTTTAACGGTGTTAACTTTATGATTCAATTGAACTAACTTAACAAGTTTTATGACTTGATTGAATTTTTTGTAAGTTTTAGGACTCAATTGCACTGTCTGGACAAGTTTTAGGACTTCTGCTGAACATATCTCAAAAAACAATATGCTAATGAATTATTCAAATCGGCATCTTACAAATAACAAACACTCATGCCTGCTTAAATATCAAGATGATGGGTCAAGCTCTGTAAAAATCAAACCAATTTTGAACGTAACAATCAGTTGGTTTTCCAAAATCATTGCCTCTCGTAAAAAAGTTCAGCTCCACTTGAATCAAGAATTTATACTTCCATTACCAGCTGCCTCATCATATCAAAAAACCCTCTCAAACGCAATGACAGGACAGCAAAAGAGGACTTGAAATCTCCAAGGGTAAACCCTCATCAAGTGTGTACTAGAAGCAACGATTGACCACAATTTCTCTCAAGCTTCTCGAACAAAGCATGAACTTTCACTTCAAATTGTGGTATTCCCCCTAACATAAAGTACTCAAGAACAGGGCTGCCCTTCAACATGTCATGCATCACCTTATCCGTGATCTCCGAGCTGCATATGGACAGGAACTTGAGATTATTCCCAATGACGCTCCTGCTAAACGAGAAGCTACAGAGCCTTAAATGCAGCTTCACCAGCGAAGAGCATCCACAAAGGAGCAGTGGTACTGCGAAATGGATGGCCATCTCGCACAACCTCTTAGTCACATCGACTGAGAGGTCCTCGACATGGCGGTCGACAACAAAGCGAAGCCACGGACTAAGCTAGGGCGCGCAACGGTCGAGAAAATCGACGTGGATGTGGAATTCCTCACCTTGGGTGACACCTAGAGGATCAATACGCTGTCCACAGACGGGGAGGCGTTCCGCCAGGGGAAGGAGAAGAAGAGGTCCTGGGCAGCGGTCCAGACGGATCATGATGATGGGGCTTAAGTTTCTGGCTTTCCGTAGAGCGACACGTGTCGCTCGATGGAGGGAACCACTTTCCCAAGCCTTTTAATACATCTACGAGCCCATGATGATGGGGCTCAAACATCTTGAATCACCTGGTATCGAACCTTAATTTTTTAATCCAAGCTTGTTCGACATCTAAAAAATCATCATTCATATAATAATCGAGTATGACCAAGATCGAGTAGGCATACATAAGCAAGCTTGAGCCCGTGAAAGGAAATGTTTGCTCGAGTCCGCTTGATTTGTTATATTACATTCGAGTGCTCGACTTACGTATTGGTAAACATAAATAACTAGTGAAACTTTACAAACATATGCAAACATCTATCAAAAGAAAAAATAAAATAAAAATTAACCATAAATAACTTTTATGAGATAATTCTTTAGCTTAAATTACATTCATGATCAAAGTGTGATATCTCATGAGCTCGAAAAATAGAAGATGAATGTTTCAACGTCTTGACTTACATTGGCATGAACGCAAGGAATGATAACACAAGCAATTCATGAAGTTTGCTGATCTAGGATGGACATGTTCTCTTATTTTCAAATTGGCTAAAAAGAATGCAACTGGAGAAGATGAAAAATAGAAGATGAATGTTTCAATGTCTTGAATTACATTAGCACGAACGAAAGGAATGATAACCCAAGCAATTCATGAAGTTCGCCAGTCTAGAATGGACATGTTTCTTATTTTCAAATTGGCTGACAAGAATGCAACCAGAAAGACTTTCCTTGCCTCACCACCATGCCTAATGCAAGACTACTGGCATCCACAATGTGCGTCTCCATTTAGATGGCAACTCCATGATATTTAAGGTTGTTGAGCTTATGGCTCAAGTTCTGCCAACTCGGATTTGGATTGAAGCCTGGAGATTAAACTAAGTCACAGACGTGTTAAGAGGCATTGTGGACGTGTGGCGAAGTTATGTGGAGAGGACCGGATGCTTGAGCCCTGCCGGGCTACCGACCAAATGATAGCACTGAGTATTGTCTGAGCTCCTGGGCAATCCCTTCAGACGCCGAATAACTAGCATAGTTAGTATCCGATATTTTGTTTCCTATGCGAGACAAAAACTGCTAATTAAATATGTTCTCCATTGCAAAAGTTGGAAATTCAGTTTTTATGAAGATGATGGATTTTCTTAATTTGTGTGGAATAGGTTGATTCATCCTCCATGTAGGAAAAAAAGAAGAGGGCTGTCAATCAAAACTTTTTGAAAGTGAAACCAAATCCAACTAAAGTGAAAAGCGGTATTAGCTTGGCTTTGGAAGATACCACGAATAGAGTTCATAACATAAAGGAAGATTCTGTTGTGTAAACATCCAAAGTTTGTTCTATGTACATAAAATGCAAATAACATTGGTAAATAACAAAACCATCTGATAACAAAATGCTGACCTATAACTTATTCAGTCATTAATATTTTGGTAAGTTACCAAAACTTTTAAGAAAATACCAATGCTTATTGTAATATTCTTTATTATATATTATTGTCGACCTTTGAATCTTCCCGATGGTTAAAATTAGAAAAATTCGAGACTCAAGGTCTCGGATTGCGGCGAGGTTCATTTCTTGACTAAAAAAATTTGATTAGTATCACTTTGTTGGTCAAACCAAAGTATCGACCTTTGACCGGAAAAAGAAATTATTGTCTCACTGGTCTTAATCTTTTTTAGACATTCGATTTAGGCGCGACAACCCAAAATCCGTTGGGAAAATAAAACGTAATCTTTTCCCATCTTCTTTTTACGTTCAAGGTGGGAGGCGCCACAAGATAGATGGTCAATGAGCCTCCCCATCATTCCCCTCCACGCCATTAGTCGCCATAGCTGCTTGCCCTCGCCGTTGCCGAGCCGCCCTTTCCTGCTCCACTATTGCTCCCTGCCTTCCTCACCGTGAAGACCGAAGAGCCCAGATCTCGTCCGGAGACTCTCTTGCTGACCGTTGTTCTGTTTGTAGATAAGTCATAAAGGTTCCAGTCGCCGGTTGCGAGTACCCATCGCAGCCTAGCTACACTACTGATAAACTAGGCCTTCCTGCTGCGTTCAACGACGGTCATCGATGAGGAGCCTCTGAAAACTGACGGTCCAAGGGTTCATTTTTAGGCTCGAGTATTCTGGTTGGTTTATCCAATTGTATCCTTATTTTTGTTCCCTACGTTTTGTAGATGTAATGGCCGGCACAATGGTGAGCTGATGGTCGGAGGCGGTGGTCCGGTGAAGAGCGAGAATGAGTGAGGGTGGTGTAGGAGTACTTTTGAGTGTAAGGTCTCGAATGTTTCTGGTTCAATGAAGCTTTAGATATTAATACGTAGGCATGAAGATTCATTACAAGTCACTGAAGGCGGGAGCTCTGGGACTGGGGAGCCAGGCGTCAAAGATGAAGGGTGAAAAGATATATATCCCAAAGCAATGAACGATATTGACGTGTCCGATGGGAGTGGTCGGGGCCCCACACGGGGACGAGGTGGGGATCCGAACTTCCCTTTTGCTAATTGCTAATTGCTGATTGTTGCAGTGGAAATTGGGCCCCGACTTTATCTACTTTTCATCTACCTTTTTTCTGTTTTCCTTGTTCCTATTCTTTTTTAGTAATATGCAGGGGTGTGATTGAGTTGGTTTTGCAGGGGCGTATATACTCATCACTAACTTTAATAGAAAATTACAGGCTCCTATTTGAGTCAACCTGTTCAAATTACTAACTTCTTTGGGAAATTATCACTGTCATTTGAGTACACTTACTATTATCTTTAGAATTACTGACATGTCAAAGTCATTATATAATTGCTCCAATAATTTATCAACATATAGCTGATAACTTTACTGTATAAGCTGCCCCAATAATCTATCAACACATAGACGATAATTGATATTATGTGAGTACATAGGGTGTTGATAAGAGATCAGGTTGAAAAGATTTATCAAACCAGAATTGCAGGCGAGAATAGCTCAATTATTTAATAAGCAAGATGCCCCAAAAATGTGAAAAAAGAAGAATAAATTAAAACCCTTTAATGTCTCCTGGAAATGTATACGAAGTTGCATTTCTGCGAACATTTCGTGATAACAAACAGTGCAAAAAGTTGTCATTATTTTATCCGCTGCAATGTTTCTACAAACAAACAGTCCCATATTCAGACACTTGGTTCTGAAGAAAAGAAAATTGCAGAGATTTCTTGCTTCGCTCCAATCAAGTAGACATCTCATGAGCTTAAAAATAACAGACAATTGCTTCATCACATCTTAAATTACATTGGCTCGAACACAAGAAATCAAGCCAAAACCTAGGATAGACATCTTAAAAACCTTCGAGTCCTTCGTGACCATAGCCAGCCAACCCTTCTTCGGATTCCACTCACGCCATCCTCACCTTTCAATCAGAAGAAATCGAGCCAAAACCTCACAAAACCGAATCGGAAAACAATCGATTAGACCCACCCACTACTTTACAGAAAGAACGCCCCGAACGGGAGTTGAACCTGAGAAAACAAAGCGGTTCGTCGAAACTTAAAGCTGAAACGGAAGCATGCGCCGGCGACCCTCCTTCGTCAATCTACATCAAGCAGCCCGATGACCGCAGCCACAGCCAGAGCTGTTACGCTTGGTCTAATAGTCGAAGGCGGGGGGTAGGGGTGGGTCTTCTTTTCTTTTTTTTTCCTCTGAAATTGAAAATTGAAATTTTTATCGGATCCCAGGTGCACCTGCTAATTTTTTTTTTCCTTTTGTCCTCACTTACTTTTTCTAAGGACATGTTTCACAGTGGAATATGAATCTTCTGAATTAATAGGTTAACCCTCGTTCGGCTCTATTCCTCTTTCCATTTCGTTTCATTTCTCCATTCTGTTCGGTTTTATTTCGTACCTTCCATTTTTCATACCAAATGGGTCGAGAAATCTTCAGAATGCATATGATCGTCTACCGACTAGTTTTGAAAAGCACTATATTTTGTTATAATCTTTGTTATTCCAATGGAAGAAGGTTCATAATGCTTGGTACAACAACGATTGATCGGACTAATAGTCGGTAATATTCAAAGAGCACATAATAGTTCGTTCTTTGAAATTCGTTACGAGAACGGTGGGAATCAAGGAGTTTCTTTTTACCTTGTCTCCTTTTTGCTAAGCAAATGAAGATTTGATAAGATTGAGCCATATTCATTTTTTGCATTGCTCATGCCCAACATGAACTTTTGATTATTATTTTTTTTTTGGGTAAAAATGAACTTTTGATTGTTGTTCTACAAATTATCCAGAAATAAAATCGCAAAAATTCTCAAAATAAATAAAGAAAAAAAAAACTACAAACGGAACAGCACAGCAACCAAAAAAAAAAAAAGATGAAAAAATGAAATAGAAAAGCAGCCCATTGAAAAAAAATCGTAAATTTTCTTCGTATGACTAAGCGTTTAGGCATTTCTTTTACGAAATCCTATTGCTTTTTACAAGCCTTTATTTTTCTTGTCGTGAACAAGAATTTTGATCAGGTGGGGTTTGCTGCTGTAGACAAAAACGACAAGCTCCTGCATGCTAACATGCATCGTCGCTGATTAAAAAGAATGAGGAAAATCTATAAGTTATGCACGGATTGAGTGATTTTGTCCATTCATGTTTCAATTTTCGGACTGCTTATAGCTTGCATACACACTTGTGTGTTGAGATCATATGAGGTCAGCGACATAAAAATCACTACACTTTTATCTATTAGCCAATGTGATACATGTCCATCACTCCCGATTTCAGATCAAAAAGATGAAGCAAAAATCAATTCCAAAAGAGTGACCTATATTAAATAGCCAATCGAAATCCTTCGCGGAAAAAAAATCAAGCATCACGGATGAGATCAATGTAGGCTCAATTCACTATCATCCAAGCACCTGCCAGTTATTTTATCTGCTCATTTTCTTCTGATAACTGAGTTTTCATTCTCAATTTTAGCTTGTCAACAGTAATAATACCTTAAGAAAGTAGAGTTTCACTTACTGCATTGAGTCCAAGGAGCAGAATTGGTAGCATAAATAAGTCTTAACTTCTCCTAGGCTCAAATAGTGCTATTAGTAGGTAAAATTGGTTGAATATCATTCATTGATACAAATATTTGACTCTTGCAATTATGAGGGATGCATGCTCAAAATGTGAAACCCAGCCTATATTAACGCTCAACCAGTACAAGAAAAGTAGCCAGAAGTTATATTAAACCGTGAGAGTCACCAACAGAAATTGAAGGAAAACTATATATATGCCTGACGACGTCGTGATGATACTTTGCACGGGTTACACTTGCTAGCTACAAGTGGGCATCAAGCATTTCTACATCTGACATAACTAGTCTATCTAGCATAAACGACATTCCCTCAAATTCGAGTTCTTTATCTTCATGAACACTTTGACTGGTGTACCGAAAAAGGCAACAAGATGGCAATACAGTAGTAGGCTACCTTTCCGGTTGATAGATGATTGTCCGTTATGTTATGGAAATCTCCTAAGGCACCAATATTATCTAGAAGTTTATAGGAATCTGTCGTGCCTGTAAATAAAAATCGCTTCATTCAACTAGTATCAGCTTGGGATTCTTTATTTGCAACTATGTCATATCCACATTTTCCCTCCCATTACCATCATTCACTATTCATTTTCGTGTAAAACACCAACTCCTTTGTTCGACATCACATCCTCATTCGGACTTTCAAGCACTTCACCTCTATATTGACCAAATCTCCATCAAACCCAATTTGAACTGGATTGGCAATTTAAGTGACTTATTTGGGGAAAAGGCTCGTAGCAAAATTAAGGAAAAGCAAAGGGGGGGAATAAGGCCAACGACTCAAAGGGCACACACCAAGCCATCGTTGAAGGAACGAACATGATGAATAAAAAATCAAAAGAGGAGAACTTTCTCGAGTCAAAGCAATTACCAGGAGAGATTGTCCACAGCCTCTGCCAATTGAAGCGATGAAGCACCACCTTCGAGCCCTCCGTGACCATCGCCAACAAATCCTTCTCCGGATTCCACTCCGCCATCTTCACCTGCCAATCGAAGAAATCGAGCCAAAACCTCACACAAAACCGAATGGGAAAACAATCGAATCGACCCACCCATTATCAGGTTGCAAAAGAGGGATGAAACGAGAGCCGAACCTGAGAAGCCAGCAGCTTGTCGAACTGAAGCTGAAAGGGAAGCATGTGCCGCAACCCTTGGTCGGTCTCCATAGCTGAAAAAGCTCCGGGAGCAGCCAAAAACGCAGCCAAAGCATCCGGTGGCAAATGCGAACTGAGAGGGAGAGCTAGTGGTGGAGGGTTAGAGCCCGAAAACCTAGAAGAAAGCCTGACGGAAGAGAAAAGCGAGTAACGAAGTGCACTGGAGCCTGAGAATTTTGCAGAGAAGATTACGGAAGAGGAAGAACAGGCGGGAGAGAATTTGACTATTGAGGAAGCAGAGTGAATTTGATAACGGGCCGAGCCTTGGGGCCCGGTCCCAATATGGGCTGCGATATTGGCTTAAACCCAAGCCCAAGAAACTCTAATTTAGCCCAAAATCCAAACCCAAATTTAACCGACAGCCTAACTAAGCCCACTTCCCCGCCATTCTTCACTCTACTGCAGTCCCCCGACCTGCCGTCCCCTCTCAATTCCTCCTTCCAAACGAACAGAACACGAGAATCCACCACGGTTAAAGTTCACCGAAAATGTACTTGCTAATCATAGGACAGAATACACCGCCCTGCACGTATTCATGTTGCCCACTTTGGATAACTCGACAGTTGATATTAAACCGAGCGGGGTTTGGTTCAGGCATTTCGTCGAGCGTTTGAAGCGCACTGGCTAAAAGGGGGCAAACCGACCACCAACTCGCGCCAGGACTCGCAATAATTGACAGACAGCGACTCAAAACAGCGGCGCACAGACGAAGGGGGCTGGTGCTCGCGTGAAGCAGACAAGGACGAAGCCTGGTCTGGCGAGCCCAGAACGGGGCAAGACAGGGGCACAAACAGAGGAGGCGTCGGCCGAGAGTCCTTCCCCGGCTCGGTGACGGCGAATGGAGGGCGAGTTCGATAGATCGGACCACGTCCGGTCGCCTCGCACGCCTCCGAGCCAGGATCCTCGGAAAAACGGCTCGTCCCACGAAAAATGGAAAAAAAAGGAACTTGACCTACCGGAGACTTAGCGCGGGGAACGGGAGCTGCGGGCTCAAGAGCGCGGTCGGGAGTCGTCGGACGGGTTTCGGGCGTGACCGGACTGCCGGAGGCCTCCTCGCTCTCAAACTCTCTCTCTCGCCCCTCTCTTGGTTTCTCTCACAGTCTCTCCACCCTTCTCTCTCTCTCTCCCCCTCTCTCGCTCTATTTCTCTCCAAAAATCCCACCTTTGGCTCGCTCTCCTTCCCGCCCTTTTTACTCTGCCGTGACTAATTTTATTTTCCTTCCTAATTAGTCTTCCAATATATTTCGTCTTTATGATACGGTAAATTGTCTTTTCTTTAATTTTTTTCCATGCATTAAGAAAAGAAAAATATAAATAAATTGTAGGAGGCACTTTTTGAACGATTCAAAATCACGTTAAAGTTATACAAAAGAACCTAGACTACACGCAGCAAAAAATTACCGGACCCACATTGATGCTTTTGGCCTATTTCAACATTCAGTTCCTCATGCATAAGTTATTTTAGATTGCATGCTGTTATGGACTTCACGCATTGGTGTGACACTTTTATGAGATTGGAAAGTCGATGGAATGCCTAAGACTATATTGGAATTGCTATTAAAGGGGATGGTTTGATGGAAATTAGGGTTAGTTATCAGTGCAGTCTTGTGGGTTGAAGGATGAGGGCTTTTATTAATCAACTATATTTCATACTCTATTTAGATTATTTAATTAGAAACAATTGAGTATATATATTTATTAAGGGCCTGTTGATAATAGTGCCGAGAACAACTGATTCTGTCAGTTCTTTTGTTCCCAAGAACAAAAAAGAACAAAAATCTATGTAAATTTTTTGTTTCATCCTTTTTTTTGTTTTTAGAAATAGATTTGGAACATAATCAAAAAGTAGAAAAAAATTGCTTCTTATTTCTAGGAACAATTCCTAGAATCAACCTAATTTTTTTTTCTTTTCTCCTCTCTTTTCTTCTCTTTCTTTTTCTTTTTTTTCCTTTTGGTTGGTCGCCGGCTTTGGCCATGGCCAGTGATGGCCGATGATTGGTTGACAAAGACTAGCGACTTCATCAGAGCATTGCCAAATGGCAAGGCTCAACCCAACCTCGCACCGCCAGGGCAAGGTCGAGCCTCGCGGTGGCTAGGCAAGTCTCCAGCAAGCTCGTCGATCCTCACCTTGGCTTGGCGATGCTCTAGTGAGCTCGCCGAACCTCGCCTAGCCGATCGCCGGCCATCGTCGTGGCTGACGACTGGCCACAAAAAAAGGATGAAGAAGAAGAGAAAATGAAAAATAAAAAAGAAAAAAAATATAATAAAAGTACTAAAAAAATTTAAGAATCCTACCTAATGCATTTCTATCTCAAAAATAAAAATTTCATGTAGTTTCTAAGCGCATTCTTTTGCTCGAAAATTGTTCCCAAGAACAAAATCAGAAAAAATCATTTCTGATCAAAAATTATTCTCGAGAATAGAATTGTTACTAAACGCACCTAAGAATGTTTTCCAAAAGTAACTATGTAATTTGTTCTCCTTAAACTAGAGCACCGGTTAAAATAACAATTTGTATGCCCTTGCAAGACTCACATAAAATGACATTTTGCCACTACTCATGTATCGCGTTGAGCTTAGAGAATAATGTGATGAAAATTGTTTTTCCTAGAAAATCGAGATGTAGATATATGTTTATTTATTTGTATAAGTTGGGCATGCTTATTGTAATTTTCTAAAATTTATTACATGCTATAAATGAGTTTGTGATTGTCCATAGTTTCTTGCTCAAAATGCTTCAATTGCCCTCGCCAGATTTGGTGAGGGCCGACACTCGCCCTCGCCCACGCATGGTCCAATGAGGCCGATCTTTGTGAGCCATGGCTATGGTTGGTGGCTAGCGATGGCCATCGATGAATAGAAAAGGGAAAGCGAAAAAAGAAAAGAAAAAGAAATCAAAAAGTTCAAAAAAAATACTAAAATATTATTAAAATTGTTCACCTTAGCATCGATTGGCCGGCCAACGTCCACCTTAGCAATTTCCAGTCTAAATTGACTTGATGAACTGAACTGGTATTTATGTGAAAAGGTTTAGGGCTAAATTGGTTCAATTGAAAGAATTAAAATTGAATTGGCACGAATATAATATATTTATGACTCTTTTGGTATTTTTCCTCTCGACAAGTGGTAGCAAAGATAGACAGTCAAGGATTGACTAGACTTTGCTCAAGTCTTTGTCATATGCATGGTCGAGGTGAGTGATGACGTGACTGAAAAGATTTTGATGTGAGGCCTTGTTCTTGAATACTTACATTTAATTGAGAAACTTGAAAGAGCATGAGAATGATAGATGTTGGCTAGTTGAAGCTAACGATCCATTATTGAAGATTTTCGCTCCTCATTTTGTTGTCATCGCAAGTAACATGGTGTTTTTCACACTAAGAAGGTTGGAATAGTTGAAGTTTTGCGGTGATTCTTCTTGTTAGTTGAAATAGCAGCACTCTCATAAAAACTGAAAACTAAAGAGGATTACGATGAAGGTCCGAAGAATTAGTGCTGCAACTATCATCACCAAGAGAGACCAGTAAAAAAAAGCACCGTTTAATTTTTTTTACCAAAATGAAAGTTATATTTTAACTTGCGATGAACTTTGAAGAAATTTAGAGCATCTCCGGAAGCTAGAATATATCTTTCAAAAAGAGGATTGTTGCCAACGTCAAACTTTTCAAATTGAGCAAATTGAGCAAACTTCACAAAATTGAGTCGAAACAACCGAGTTGATTGCCCATTAGCTTCCAAAAGAATGCCAACCAGGGGCTGAACCTGAGAAACCATTGGTTTATTGAACTGAAGCTGAAACGGAAGCATGCGTTGTAGTCCCTCATCAACCTCCATAGCTAAAAAGCTCTGCTAGAACCCGAAAAACGCAATGCTAGGGCTAGAACAAATCGCGAGGAGTATATAGTAGCATCAATGGAAAATGCGAGCTAAAAGAGAGCTTGTGAAGGATAGAAATCAAAAGACAGAGGAAGGCTCGAGGCTAGTTAGGAGAGGATGGAGCTGAAGAGCGAGATAAAGAATGGAAAAGTGAGAGAGAGAGAGAGAGAGAGAGAGAGTCATGCGGAGAAAATTGCAGAGGAGGAATGGACAGGAGAGAATAAGAGACAGAAACAAGATTACAAGACTGAAGGTGGACTCGTTTGATTGATGGGTTGGCCGAGCTGGGTCGAATCGTGCTATATCCTGAATGGAACTTGTTGGCTGGGCTCATTCATCATAAATATGTGATTTTGGAACGGGCTAGGTTACTAGAGTGTTCAGTTCAATTATAACCACAATAGCCACCTTTTTCATACATTTGTTATCAAATTGAGCTCTCATTATCAAATTGATCAAAATCATAATAGATTGGAAACTACATCAACAAATTTCATTAAATTTGAATTAATGAAAGGACGATATCGAACTTGTTTATATATCTTAGGAATTAGATTGAACATTAAATTAATAAAAAGTTTGTGGATGACATTGCACTTTTGGCTAAAGTTCATAGATTATTTGTGTCTTTTTTTCTTTTTGTTAGAGCTGAATCTTTGTTACAAAGCTAAACCAACATCAATCAAGCTTCAATATCCCAATAGAAGCACAATCTCAAATGCACATCAATTGGGCTCTAGTGACCTTGTTTTTCATGCTAGAAACATTTTCTACTTCGTTCCCAACAACAATGTTATTGGGGAGAATTGGATAATGACTCACTAAGGACTAACCCAATCCATGATCAATTTCTTCTCAAAAATAAATTGATCAATATGGACTTAACCTCAATAATAAGCAGTAGTGTCTTCCAACAATGAATCTCAAAATAAGTAAATATAATGTTGAAATGTTAAAGAAACAAGGCAACAATACTACCAAGATTTTTACATTGAAAACTCAATGCAGGAAAAAACCATGAATTGCTCAAAAAATTTCACTAATAACTAAGAATAGTAACATCAACATTGCAACATTATTTCATCATTACGGAGATGGATCAATACAAATAGAGCAAGAAACCGTAATTGCAATTGGAATAAATGAGAAAGAATTTGGAGAATATTTTCAATGAGTGTACTCTTGGTTTAACAAACAACAAACTTAAAATTGAGCTAATTTTGACAACATTTGGCCTTCGATCTAAGACTTGGAAAGTTGCGTTCCCTTTTCTTCTTCTCATGTGTTCTTCTTGGGGAACCCTCTCTCTGTGTCTTCCCCTTTTACTTTTTCTCATGTGTTCTTCTTGGGAAACTCTCTCTCTCTCTCTCTCTCTCTCTCTCTCTCTCTCTCTACACTCTTCATTGCATGAACAGCTGCTCTCTTTCTTTTGACTTTTTGGACTTTTTCTTTTTCTTTCTTGTTATGTTAGCTGAGCCCCACAGAGGCTAACCCAGCCAAAAATCCTCCACCAATAGGAATAAGATCTCAGTCTTGCAAAACTTTGATTCCAAGACCTTTGACTTGATAGGCTTCCCATAGGTAAAATCTATTGGAGAAAACTTCCTTATTTGTTTTGAAGCTGACAAAACGTTTCCATCAGTCTAGTCTAAAGATTTACAGACTCTTTTGTCAAAGTCTAAAGACCGCTAGACTGCCAGACTCAAGATTTAAAGTTTGCCCTGATCGACGGGTTCTAAACCGTCGAAGAAGACTTATCTAGAATCGAGTATTTCTTTAAGGTTTTGATTCGAGTGGCTAAAGAAGTTCTCACGGCTGGAGATAGTATCTCAAGATCTATTATTCGTTTTGAAATTAATTCGGGTATCTTGGATCCGTTGAAAGGCGAAGTATACTTTGAAGGTTCTACTTATGGAAACCTAGATCCTGATTGTATGGGCGAGCAGGATTGGTGGGCTATCATAACATTCATTAAGTAACTCGAGATCTCCCTAATTGATTCTGTCCAACGGGTAGATTGGAAGAACTCCTTTGGAAGGTGCCAATGGTTATGAAGGCATTGAGGAGTATATAAGGAAGACGCTCTAGTTATTTGAGAGTGTGCACGATAGATAAATTCCAAAGTCTGAAATTCCTTGTTCTTTGCTGATTCAATTATTGAGAGTAAATTTGTACTCAAACAAGAGTTTAAATACTTGAGAGACCTTGAGGAAGTGTAGCAGAGTCTTTACGCTATGGAATCAAGGACGTGATACTGTAACAACTCTTTTGATTCTTAGTGAAATCCAGCCGGTGGGCTGTCAGTGCGGGAGAGTGGACGTAGGCTTGGATTAAGCCGAACCACTATAAACTCTGTGTTCTTATTATCTTCCCTGAATCTCTTTATTTTGTTTGTAATTCTATTTAACTGCTAAAGTTTGATCTTACTCAAAGTCTACTGCTCTTCAGACTCAGGTTAAAAGTAAATGCTTTCACTGTATTTTGTAGAATCTGTTTTTACACCTATTCACTCCCCTCTAAGTGTTCATACTAGCACTTTTAGAATCTTTAAGTTCTTTATCAACCCAACAAACTTTGGAAGGCAAGCATCGAATTGCTTCCACTTTAACATGAATATCAAAACCCAAAACCCAAAATCACAAAGAACTCTCTTTGAATAATGACTCCAATAGACTTGCATATGGGTCTCAAGTATGATACTAACTTAAAATACAACCGTCTAATTTGTCGGCCATTATATCAAACAAGTTGGCTAGACTTTCAGTATTTTGGAAACCTCTTAAGTTAACGGACAGTTTTAGTTTTGCAAGGCTTCTATAAAAAGTAATTGGGGAAATGTGGGATGATAATATGCAAGCATCCTTTGCCATTCCAAGGATGCATTGTCAGAGTTTGGAGAAGTTGAAGAAACATCGAGCCCCAATCCTTTGATGATCTCGAAAGTCTTCCATAAACCCATATTAAAGTCATTGGACTTTGAAATAAGATTTCAAGTTTGAAACTTAACTACAAACAAAAAATTAGAAATAACATGTAAGGTATGAAGAATAAAATACTGTTCATTAAGAATCGAGATCAAGAAGTCATATACAAGTTCATTAAGAATCAAGATCAAGAAGTCAAATATAAGCAAATCCAGATTCATCCTATAGAGCCACACAGAGAAATGAATAGCATGAAAAAGTAGTTCTGCTTTGCACATGTGGATATCTGGATCACATGTGTAGTTTCAGATTAAAAGTATATACCCCATAGAAGGATAGTGAATTGGGAATGTATCTGATGGATGTTGAAACTGACGTAAGAGGGAATAGTGATAATAAATTCTAAAAGTATCTTTTTCAAAATAGAAGAGAAAGGCATCTCGGCAACTTCCTTCAATGTGTGATGATCAAATTATGTTTTAATCAGGAAACATGAGATTGCTATTTCTATACACAAGGCTAACGAGCTAAACAAAGAGTCCAATCCGATAAGATTATGTACATTGTCAAGTGATCAAACTTCAGATCAAATACAAAAAACTAGACTATTAGATGGAGGGTAATCGAAAAACCATTGTTTGAAAACAACCTCCAGAAGGCAACCCCAAACCCCCAATGGTGTCCTTCTCTTTCTCTCATTATAGTGTCGCGATCAAAATTTCGGGTGAACCATCTAGGGTTTGGCTAATGAATTGCTAAGCCTTAACTTAACTCGAGTTCTTCCAAGCTTATACCAATTTACGACTTAGGTTCAAGTTCTTAACATGCAAATGATTTTTCAATTAGGAGTCACCACTAATCTATTTTTTGTAGGTCGATTAAAAACCCAAGTAAAGTAACGGGAGATTTACTTTACTCTTACGAGCTAGAGATTTATGAGTTCGGAGACTTGATTACACTAGATTTCTCTAACGCCCTTTCGGTACCTTTCTCTTTTATTTTGAAAAAATGTTTTGCAAGCAGCTTAAATTGATTTTAATTTATTTCTCTAACATGTGAGATGATCATGCGGGTGCTCAAACTACTAATTTAACACCCAGATAAAGTAGTAAATAAATTGTTGGACTTACCTCATGGCAACGAAAGCATCTGTAATGTTAGATTAGAATTTACGTTGACAGTCCTAGATATGATTTCTAATTAACACGCAATTATCTTTTTTTTAAAACTTATTTAATAAGAATCATGCTTTATGCAATGCATGCTACTAATGGCAATATGACCTAACTATATGGCATAAATGAAATATTTTGTGTTTTTTTAAATGAGCATGCAATCTATCATAGAGAATTAAATTAATTTATTCTAAGACAATTTTTTGTATTTTCCATGAAATTCGAAATTAGAAAAATGCGAAAATTATCTGTAGGTTAAGATATCATCCAATTTGTATTAGGAATTAGGTTAAGCCAAATCCTAATTTAAACTAGAACTTTATCTTAACCAAGCAATTCTAAAATGTAATATATCTAAGAGAAATTATCTAAACCTACAATTAATTAAAAAATTAAATATGCGATATAATCAAAATACAAGCAAATAGAGGCCTAATTACACTAAAAATGAAAGACATGACAATTTCCAACCAAACTTTATATTTTTTAGATTTTTGAAAATTTTCCATTATTTTTAATTTTTTTAAAAACATTTTAATTTTTTTATTTTTTCCAGAAAAAAATAAAATAAAATAAAGACAAATCGGGTCGGGTCCAGTTGGGGGGTGGAGGCCATTGGGATTATGTTGGACAACAGCAACCAGACTAAGAAGCGCCGAGGGATTGTAAGTGCCAGATTCTCCGCCTGACTCGTTGATTTTCGCCTGAAGACCTGCAAGGGGAAAAACAGGGGAAAAGTCAAGCACGGTAGACTTCGGACCTTACTAGACACCACTGCTGTAGGCTGGCTGACGTTGCTGTGGTCACCAGATTGTAAGGCAGCAGCTCCGTCATCAAAGCTGGCAAAGAATTCACGGTGGTGCACAGTTGTGGGCAGAGGAGCTGTCGGCGTTCGGAGCTCCGGCGAAGGGACCGACGGACGCGCGGCGAGGGGCATCGCGGGCGGAGGCGCCGTAGCAGCGAGCAGAGAGCTGCTGTGGAGGCGTCGCTCGGAGGAGGGGCGTCGGACGCCAAGCAGAGAAACTCGGCAGCAAGGGGGTCTTAGTGGTAGCGTAGTAGGAGAGGCGGACGGGCGCCGGGCGGTCGCGGACAGAGGCGCTGTAGGGGCATCGGGGGAACCGTCCAGCTTGGGTCCAACTCTAGTGGAGACGTGACGGCAGGGGATTTGGGATCTGCTGCAGGGCGGCGGTGAGGAGGCGTCGGGCAGAAGGATAGCCGCGACTGCGTCGCGGCTAGGAGCGGAGGCGGAGCAGTCGGGCGCTGGGTGGTGAGGAAGGCTCGAGCAGCTGCAGGCCACTCAGGCGCGGCGGAGGAATGTCGAGGCAGGGGCAGCTTCGCGGGTTCCTAGCAGATCGACGATGGTGGAGCGGCGGAAGCGCTGCGACAGGGGCGATAGTGACGGAGTCAAGCCGCTGTGGAGGTGGTGGAGCGGCGGAAGCGCTTTTGTTGGGAATAACGGATCCCCGAAAAATAGGATTCGACATTAAATCGAACCCCTAACTCAATGCGGAAGACAAGCCCGAGAAAAACAACACGTATCACCGATCCTAAAGCACACCACAGATTCGAGCGTACCTTTTAGCCACAGATTAAACACCGACGTCGTTAGAGGAAGAGAAACTTGGTCCTGTTCGATCCGGTGAAGCAAATTGGCCTTCGCGCTTCACTGTTTTGCTTCTGGAGAAAACGACAGAGAGAGAGAGAGCGTTGAGAAAAACGTACGTATTTTCCTTTTTTGAACAAAAGAATGTGTTTTTCTCTCTCTCCTCCCTTTTATACCTCTCTCCTTCCACGGGCCCTATTCTCGTGGGCTGGGCTTTCTCGGCCCAACTTGGGCGGACGGGTTTTAAGCCCAATACTAATAAAGCCTTCATCTCCCACTCGCACATGGTGGGCCGGACATGATTCTCTTTACCTCTTTTCAACTTTCATACCGGTGAATAATCCGTGCGACCAACATACTTTGAGAGCTCGTTGCTAAACATCTGTTAGGAATATATAGTAGCTCATAATGGGCGTCACACTCCGAGTAAACTTAGTATGCAGTACCCTAGATCGATCGATCACATTTATATCTCTCTTGATCTCCTTTAAACAATGATATATATATTATATTCACAATTACAGTTATCACAAAGACAATCATAATTGGTCGACCAGTGAATACAAAAACTATAATGTGATTCCTCAAAATCGATCTTCCTCTTTCCTTCAAACTCTCAATTTCAGTTCAGCTCGCTTTTTTAGAAATGTCCCATTAGATCGAATCAACTCATGACCATTGGCAACATCCTAAGATAGCAAACACTAAATAAAACCTTGAGAATAAGTAAAAGTCATGAGGGCATTAAAATTGAGGAACTCTTTTCCTCAAGAGTCTCACACGTCATAAAAGTTGAGATCAAACTTTTTGTCACTCTTATTGGTCGTCTCATGCATACGTAGTATGAAACACATATTATGGTATTAACTCCTTTCCCATGGAGCGTATGTATACACCTTTCAATACCGTACAGATGATAGTTCAGACATACCCAATGTCTAACTTGAGTTCATGTATCTACTCTTTTACAAAATTTATCAGAACTCACATATGGCATCTTAGACAGATAAAGTAAAATATGTGGGGTATTTTACTTTTGGACATAGTAAGTATTATGTCCTCATCTCAACACTCAGTTAAGGCGACATACGTATTTTAAGCTTGAGCTCTCGATTATCACCTAGATAATAAGCTTAAAAATAGTCTAATCTCTATTCATCACACAGTAAATAGAAGCGATTACCCGTGTGAGTGGGCTAATCTTTTATCTGTTCGACATACTTCCTCAACTTATAATAATACACTGAGTATTAAGATGCATAAAGATCAAACAAAGATTCATAGGCATTAATAATGAAACAACACTAGTTCATAAATGTGAACAACTCAGGGAAATTACAATCCAGTACATCAGACTCTACGCAATCCTAGAGATTTTACATGACCATAAAACATATCTCTAGGTATTGGCTTTGTCATAGGATCTGCTACCATTCTATGCGTAGATATGTACTGTAAGTTCACATCCTTTCATGCAACCATATCCTTGACAAAGTTATACTTGGTATCTATATGTTTAGTCTTGCCATGATATTTTGGATCTTTGGTGTACGCTATAGCTGCTTGGCTATCACAGTTAACCAATAATGGATCCACAGCTTTCTCAATAACATCTAAATGATCAAAGAATCTCTTAAGCCAAACTCCTTCTTGTACTGCTGCTGATAATGCCACGAACTCAGCTTCCATCGTGGATAAGGCTATGCACGTTTGCTTCTTACTACTCCATGATATGGCGCCATTGCTCAGTAAGAAAGCAAATCCTGAGGTAGATTTTCTTTCATCTAAATCCCCTCCCCAATCAGCATCTGAATAGCCTTCAAGTCGCAGATCCTTTCCTTGATAATTCAACTTGTAATCAGCAGTTCCCTTCAGATACCTCAGTATTCTCTTAACGGTTTTCCAATGTGCTGGATCAGGATTGGATTGGTATCTACTCACCATTCCAACTGCAAAACATATGTCGGGTCTTGTACACATCATACCGTACATCAAGCTCCCTACATCACTTGCATAAGGAACATGTTTCATTTGTTCCTTCTCTTGTGGAGTCCTTGGACACAGTCTATGGCTCAATCCTTCACCTTTTGCAATAGGAGTGTCTATGGGTTTACAATCCTGCATACGAAATCGTTCAAGAACCTTATTTATATAGGTTTCTTGCGAAAGAGACAACGATCTCTTCGAACGATCTCTTGAAATCTTGACTCCAAGAATGTATGCAACCTCACCCATGTCCTTCATCTCAAAGTTGGAAGACAACCAACTCTTGACAGTCTTAACAAACTCCATATTGCTTCCAGCAATTAGTATATCATCAACATGGTCACAAATTGATCCCTGGATCTTTTGATATATACACAATGATCCTCATCAATCATTGTAAAATCATATGCTATTATGGCATTATGAAAACGTATATACCATTGTCTTGATGACTACTTAAGACCATATATCGACCTCAAAAGTCGACATACTTTTTCTTCTTGGCCTTTCACTATGAAACCAGCAGGTTGTTCCATATATATTTCTTCCTCTAATTCTCCATTGAGGAAAGCAGTCTTTACATCCATTTGATGTAACTCAAGATCTAGACTAGCCACTATTGCCAGAATAATGCATGCGAATTGAGGTAAATCTCACTACAGGAGAAAACGTATCTTCATAATCAATTCCTTCCTGTTGATTATACCCCTTCGCCACAAGGCGAGCCTTATGCCTTTCAATCGAGCCATCAGCCTTTCGCTTTATTTTGAGAACCCACTTGTTTCCAATAGCTCTGCGTCCTTTTGGAAGATCAACCAGTTCCCAGACTTGGTTTGATTTCATTGACTCCATTTCCTCTTCCATTGCATTAATCCATTTTTCCTTACTAGGGTAATTCAGAGCCTCATTAATATTTCTTGGTTCATCCTCATCTTGTGGAGCAACCATAAAAGTTTCCCCTTGAATGTCAAAACGTCGACGAGGAATACTTTGGCGAATTGTTCGCCGTATGGGAGATTGTACACTTTGCACATCATTCCCCATTATGCTCCCACTTGGATTAGGTAATGATGATGTGGTCTCATCATGTGGTTGCAATTGAGAATGAGTTGAATTCAATTCATCACTTCTTATATTACTCCCACTTGGACGAACTCCACTAACATCATTATCCTGATCGAGGTCTCAAAAAGGGAACAATCTTCCCTTATTTCGCCCTTCTTAGGAAATTCATCCTCTAGGAATGTGACATCTCGTGATTCAAACTCAGTTATACTCCCACTTTCCTGCTCACCTATGAACACATATCCTTTTGAGTGTTCAGAGTACCTTATGAAAATACTCTTCTTTCCTCTGGGACCCAATTTCTCAAATTTGTGAGAGGACTCATGTGTATAGGCAGCACAACCCCATGGCCTAAGAAAACTTAAGTCCGGTTTTCTACCTGTCCATAACTCATATGGAGTGGAAGTAACTGATTTAGAAGGCACACGGTTAAGTATATAGGCAGCAGTTAACAACGCATCACTCCAAAAGGTAATAGGTAAGTTAGCATGTGCCATCATGGACCTAACCATTTCCAGTAGGGTTCTGTTTCTTCTCTCCGCAACACCATTTTGTTGAGGAGTATATGGAATAGACAACTGTCTTTCTATTCCTTTTTCATCACATAATTTTCTGAACTCATCAGATAAATATTCTCGACCTCGATCGGATCTCAATGCTTTTATTTTCTTGTCTAATTGATTCTTTACCAGGTTCATAAACCTTTTAAAACAACTTATTGCTTCAGATTTATGAGAAATCAAATAGACATATCCGAATCGAGTATAATCATCAATAAAAGTGATGAAATAAATAGCCCCATGCATTCCTTTCACATTCATTGGACCACAAACATCAGAATTGATTAAATGTAGAGGAAATTCAGCTCTTTTTCCTTTTCCAAATGGTTTCCTTGTCGTTTTCCCTTCTAGGCAATGCTTACAGATGGACAAATCGACTTTTTCAATATTGCCCAACAAGCCCTCTTTGGCTAGCCTATTCATACGCTGTTGGCCAATGTGACCAAGTCTAGCATGCCACACATTCACATCATTATCATATTTATTAGGAGACGTGAGAAGGGAATAACAAACATTAGCATTAACATAATCAATATCTAATATGATAAAACCATCCAGAAAATAACCACAACCATAGTAATTTGTATCCAAAAACAAATTCACACCTCTACTATAGAAGTTCATATTAAAACCTAATTTAACCAACACTAATACAGACACTAAATTCCGACGAATCTCCGGAGCATACAACACATCATGAAGGAACAAAGTGCATCCACCACGCATATTCAGTTGGCATGTGCCAATTCCTTTCACTTCAGCTCTGGAGTTGTTTCCCACATAAATCCACTTAGTTCCAGTTGGTACTCGTCGGAATTCCACGAAGGATCCTCTATCCTTCGCTACATGGTCCGTCGCTCCTGAATCCACAGTCCACAAAGGATTAGACTCAGTTAAGAACACAAAACTTGACACAAAAGCAAAGTTCTGAAAAGTACAAGGGGTGCATACCTTCTTTGGCTCACGACAGTCGCGAGCATAGTGACCCTTCTTGTCACAGTTGTAGCATTTCACCCCTGCAAGCTTTTTCATGCGAGGACGCTTCCCTCTTTCATGTTGGTTAAACTTGGGTTTCTTCCCTGAAGGACCTGCTTCTTCCTTGCCTTTCCCATTGTCAAACCAGTTAGGGCGCTTGCGCTTGGAGCTCGAAGCTCCATTTGAGCTAGAACTAGCATGATAGAGTTCAGCATTCGGCTTAGCCGCCAACAGGCGGTCCTCTTCCAGCTCAAGATGACGCATTGCATCCTCAAAGGTTTTGATATTTTCATTATGAGTCAGGTGCACCTTCATATGCTCCCAACTCTGAGGCAAGGAACGAATCACTGCTTGCACTTGCTGCTCATCTGTGAGGACATGGCCAGCATCTTTCAGCTCAGTTATCATGTTTGACATCTTTCTAAGATGTTGCTTCATGGTCTGACCATGAGGCTTCTTATAAGAGTCAAACCTGATAGTGAGCTGCCTTAGTCTAGTCACCGAAGTATGACCAAATCTAGCCGCCAATGCCTCCCACATTTCTTTGGCATTGTCAAAACGCCAAAACTCTCGCATGACGTCATTTTCCATGCTGCTCAGCAACGTGATGCGAGCTAGAGAGTTCTTTCTTTTCCACGCAGAAAAAGCTTCTTTGTCTCTTTTGTGCTGTGCAGTGGTTCCCTCTTCAGGTTCTACCATGGTCAGGTTAAGAGCCTCAAGTGCTTCTTGCTCTTCCAACACATACTGGATTTTCATTTGCCAAATTTCATAATTGTCACCATTGAGCTTTTCACCTTTGTTCAGCTCGACAACTATGCTCTTTGTGGCTGAAGCCATTGATCTGAACAAATAAGAAAAATATGCACGAATTATTAATGCTTATCATTTATGCATCCCTATTTACATAGACCCATCATATTAATGAATAATTTCAAGTAAGGCTTCAGAATCAAAAGGTCACTATGTTTCCAATCATCCTCCAAAATCCTAACATAAAACTATCATTAATATAATTGTCTTATGCAAAATCAATTCTATGAAGCTACAAAAACTTCTAAAACTACCCACAGCTAATTACCCAAAGAAACCAGCAATAATAGAAAGCAATATATAATAGACATCCAATAAAACAATAATGCTTTCAATTAACACAATTAGGTAGAAATCATTACATAATATGTCCACAAATCACACTTAACATATATCAGCCAATACAACTAACACCAAGTCAGCACACGAACTGGGAAAGATCCTCTTTTGTTCAATTTCTTGATCTTTTCCCGTGAAACAATACAGAAATATTCATTTACAAAATCCATCACAATTTTCTTTATAGGAAGCAGCTCCGTTGACATCCCATATGCGATTCAACACATCTTGCCATTCAGGTGGAAGAGTGTTTATGAAAAATCGCACCATCTCTGACTGTGACATAGGACGACCATTCCATATGACCTGTTGAGTTTTCCTGTTGACTTCAAGGACATGATCAATTAAGTCACCTCTTTCCCATCGATGATCAGTCAGCTCAGCTATCAACTTAAACAGCCTATCCTTTTGTTCATCGGTGACTGCGCAAATAGGTGTGCACAACCTCAGGGGAGGCATTGTTCCTGCAATAAATACAAAACAGATAAGGGATCACATTATAATCCACATAGACTTAATTGAAAAAGAACAAATAAGGCATTGATCCTGCAACAAATGCAGAACAAATAAGGCATTGTTCCTTTTTTTTTTTTTTTTTTCGGGGTCAAATGTCAAAGTCAACGGTCAATGGTCGTCGGTCAACGGTCAACGGTGGTCACCGGTCAACGATCGTTGGACCGGTCGGACCTGTTCGGGCGAACCGACGGCACGTGCCGCTCGCGTGCGCCGGATGACGTCACGCAGGCATCATCTGGCACGTGCGGCGCGCGTGCCGACGTCCTCGGGTCGGGTCGGGTCGTGTCGCCGGTTGGGTCGTCGGCCGGTGACCATCTGGCGAAACGTCGTCGTGCTGACGTCATCGTTGACGTCACCTTAGCGGTTACTGACCGTTGGGTGACGTCATGCTGACGTTAGCACGCATCGGTTCGCGGACCGGCGCGTGCCGATTCGCCGGCCGGCGGCAAGCACGCGCTGGGCGAGCTAGCGCTTCCGGGTGCGTCGCGCCCATGCGGACCTGTCGCCGGACTCGTCTCGACGTCGCCTTTCTTCCTATGTTATTAGAATTCGATTTCGACTTATGAAAACATGGAAAAATGGCCGAACAGCGCTCGGGTGTCGAGATTTCTCGCCCCGATCTGTACGGCCGAATTTTTTTTGCGAAAAATCAATCAAAAAGGTCAAATAGGTCGGGAAAACGTGAACTAGGGCTCTGATACCAATGTTGGGAATAACGGATCCTCGAAAAACCGGATTCGACACTAAATCGAACCTCTAACTCAATGCGGAAGACGAGCCCGAGAAAAACAACACGTATCACCGATCCTAAAGCACACCACGGATTCGAGCGTACCTTTTAGCCACAGATTAAACACTGACGCCGTTAGAGGAAGAGAAACTTGGTCCTGTTCGATCCGGTGAAGCAAATTGGCCTTCGCGCTTCACTGTTTTGCTTTTGGAGAAAACGACAGAGAGAGAGAGAGAGCATTGAGAAAAACATACGTATTTTCCTTTTTTGAACAAAACAGTGTGTTTTTCTCTCTCTCCTCCCTTTTATACCTCTCTCCTTCCACGAGCCCTATTCCCGTGGGCCGGGCTTTCTCGGCCCAATTTGGGTGGACGGGCCTTAACCCCAATACTAATAAAGCCTTCAGCTACGATAGGGGTGACGTGAATCGGCACGATGGCGGCTTTGTCGGGCTGCTGGTGTCGCGGCTGGTGCGGGCGGCAGGGATCGGCATGGCTTCAGCAGGCGACAGCGAAGGAGATCGGCTGAGGTGCGGGCGTTAGTGCTGGGTTGCAGCTGGCGTCGCGAGACGGCGCATGGCGGTGATTGGTGGGGCGGCAGTGATGCCGCACGGCGGCCGGTACAGCAGAAGCTTCGAGCAGTTGCGAGGCGAAGGGAAGCGACGGAGAAGATGAACAGCAGCTTTTATTTTTTATTTTTACTCTCTCTCTTTCTTCACGTCCCCCTCACATCAATTCCCCCTGTCTCCCTCTGTTGCTGCACGTCTCCTCCTTCTCTTGACTTTCCCTCTGCTTTTTCCTTGTGTTTCTCCTCCTTGTCCGTGCTTCCGTGTCATGTCCGACACGTGTCGGAGCGTGTCGGACACATCGATACACTCGGATACGGTCAGACACGCGATCAACGAGTGTCGGATTTTTCAACATGCAGTCAACTTTTCTTGACACGCGTGTCGACGCGTGTCCAGAAGACTAATAGAGGGTGGAGGTGAGGGAAGGCGAGGGAGTAGAGGTCGCGAGCGTCGACAAGATGAAGCCACGAACGGACCACCGCGACAGCGAGAGACGGCTAGAGAAAGAGCCGAACAGAGAGAAAGAAGAGAGAAGGCAAACTCCCGTTGGAGGGACGAAACCATGAACAGAACACCGCGACGACGAGAGACGGCCAGAGAGAGCGGCGAGGGCCGCCACTATTGCGATGGATCAGCAACAAGAGGAAGAGAAGAGGAGGGAAGGGGTTTGTCCGGCGAACGGTAAGGAGGATAGGAAAAGGAGGGCTCTGTGGCTCACTAGGGTTTTTCATAAAGAAATCCAAAAAAAGAAAAGAAAAGAGGTATGATGGCATGAGGGGGGAAGGGGGGGTGAAGTGACAGCTCACCTGTCACTGTCAAGTGGTGGGGTAGGGAAAAAAAGTAAAATAAACTTAAGGTGGAGGGAAAAGGACGAATGGAAGAAGGGGTGGATTTTGGGGATTATTTTTTTAATCGAAAAATTAAATAAATGAAATTAAAAAATAATTTCGAAAAATAAAAATATTAAATTTTGAATAATAATAAATTTTGGTTATTGTAGAAAATCATGGATTTATTTAAATAAATTGATTCTAATTTCTTATTAATTATTAGTTGCATCGATAACTTTTGTTAAAATTAAAAAAATGTTTCGCATAATTATGAATATATCTTTCGAATTTCAAATGAATTGATTTGTTAATATTATTAGTGTAAATTTATTATAGGCTCTTTTTTAATTAATTAATTTTTTATGAATTTGAATCAAATTAATTAAAAATAAAAATATTTATTTAATATACAACGTGTCGCAACGTGTCGGAATTCTCTATTTTTTAGAAATGATGTGTCGATGTGTCGTGTCATGTCGGACACTCGTGTCGTGTCGCGTGTCGATGCTACATAGGTTTCTCCTCTTTAAAGGAACGAAGGAAAAAAAACAACGGGAAAGCTTTTCTCTCTTCTTTTTTGTGTTGAATTTCCTTTGCCTCAAGAGAAACAAAGAAAAGCCCCCCCTACGAAGTGATGAAAAGAGAAAAGACCCCATCTTGTGTGGCTGTATGTATCAATATGTGTAGCCCCTCCTCATTTATATAGTGTAGCAACCTATTTATGGGTGAGTGGACTAGGGTTTTAGATCAACATTCATGAGGACCCTTTCCGAATGCAATATTTCTTCATTGATTTTATCACATATTGATAAAGATTCAAGATTGTGATAGATTTTTTCTCAAATCCCAAATCCTACAAAGATGAACTCGCAATTTTTTTTTGCCACACTTGCCCTATCTGATGATATTGAAAAATCTTCATCATATCTCGAAAAATTTCAAATTACTATTTCTCACAAGATAATTTTTGGTCACAAAAGAAAACGGGCTTGGGTCAATTTGCTCCTTTCGTGGGCTTAGTCCAATTTATCAAATTAAAGCTCTGAACCATCAAGTCGAACCCATCCGTCGCCGGTCCAATACAAATAAAAAAAAATGCTCCTAAAACTATATGCTATGCAACTTAATTCTAATATTTTGCTTAGTGGTTAAAATTTAATCCATAATTTTTTATGCAATAAATAAATAATTGGGTCGCCAAAATTTAGGTATCAACATATAATCTCAAGGTTCTGATAACTCGAGCAAAGAAATGAAAAATATAGGTACAACGTTATGGTAATAGGCATTTGGATAGAAATATCTACATACAAACCCTATTAACAATAAGTCCTAAAGTAGCCATACAAGAAATGGTTACTTAAGCTCAAATAACTGAAAAGTTGGCTAAACCCAAAAGCAAAAGCTTTTTATTAAATGATTGCAATGTTTACAGAAACCAATTTTGAGCCCAAGTAATCATACTTAAATTCCTGATATGCATACAAAGAGATCCAAAATTTCATATTTGGTACACATATCAACAATGAGGACTAGACTTGAAGGGGGAAAGAAGCAATCGCTGCAAACAACAATGACAGTAATGATTTATCCCATAGTTCATATTTTTCCCACTGAGGCAGCATTTGTAAGAACATTTATGAATGGAAAAAGTAGATATAGCATTAATGTGAAAAGTCTACAATGAAAGAGCAATAAACAATACATTCAAGTAAGAACTTTTATAAGCAAACAAGATTCTATCACATTTCAGTTTTCTAACTCATTTGCTGAAATCTGTGTACCATTTGTTGAAATTCCTTTGCAAGGGTCCTTCGCAATTATTCAATGTCCCCAAATCCTCCAAACTGCAGTAGTTTTCTGACTCTCTACATTGTTTCTCTGATGCAATATTGAGGTTAAGACACCTTACTAATTGAACGAGATATATCAAGGTAGAAAATATTAAAGCTATTGGATGGTGAAATAAGATTCTCTGTTTGAAACTTAAGTGCAAACAAAGCATTAGAAAAAACATGTGAGATATGAAGAATGAAATATTGTCTATTAAGAATCAAGATCAAGAAGTCATATCAAACTTTAAGTTAAAAGATGCATAATTGTTCACTTGGGCATCTTCCTCCCAGTTGAGACACAGCACAACTGCCACATGGGACTTCAAGCCTCGTAATAGTTTTTCATTCTGCTTAATATTTATATCTTGTTAGAAACTATTATACCACAGCATGTATAACTGCCGCAAGCACTAGCATATAAAAAGCAGCACACCACATATCCATAGTTAAGTAACGAAAGCTAGATTGGCAAGATAACATTCATTATGTATTATGTAAATACAAACTCTCTTCCAAGCAACACATAGTCCATGAATCAGATGATGGTTAATAAATTTGTGGAAGTCTCAAAGAAAGAAATGCAGTAGTATCAACCAATTTGTAGCCATCGTACTCATGACTAAACAGTTATAGCTAAATGACATAACCAGTTATTTATGAACTTTTTCACCCACGACCATAATTAAAGCACATACAAATTCTATCATTCAGGAGTCACCTAAACCATAACCTTTTTAATTTGACTGAACGTATTTGAGTTTCAATATTAAAAATAAACTATTAATTTGATGAAAATGACCGTGTCACATATGATTGTTCCTATTGACACCATTGACTGAGAGTGTAGATCCTCACAATGAGCTCGACCTTTGCAAATGCTACGTTGAAATTTGTCATTGACATTTGAAGCATTTTCAATCATCAATGACAACATCAACAGCAAGGTGACAATTTCCTATCCTACATGAGAATGCAATTAACCACATCAATTAGATTCAAGTCCTAAAGTGTACATATCTATTGAATCTATTATTAATATGTGACATGTGAAAAAACTATTCATTTAGGTTATATATCTCTTCTAATTTGCTCATCTATTCAACAATTTGCCATGTTCAATGATCTAATAAGATTTGTTAAGCTTATCCTTTTCAGATTGACCTATCTAACAGTCTATATTTACTTGACGTTGGCAAACATGACCAATAAACATGGATTGCCATCTCTATTAGCAGCTAAATGTTCATTCAGCAAGCTTGCTATTTGCATTGCATCATTCAGCTTTTGAGCAATTCAAAATATTTCTCAAGAGAGATTAGAGAAGAACACATTTTGATGATAAAGGATTATTGTAGAAGGAATTTCTTGTTGAGAAGTAATGAGGGTATCGTTCAGCAATAGCATGGAAAACTTCTACATCACGTAGTGAAACTGTACTATCTTCAAGTCCTAAGACAACAACCTTGATAGTAGGACCTCAGCATGATGATGTTATATGTTTACCTGGAGTATATTAGAATAATTAAGAAGCTAGTGTTGACGATACACAATGAATGTGCAAAGAAAAGTGGGTTCATAAAAATAAAAAGTAAAAACCAGAAAAACAACATATATATATATATATATATATATAGAGAGAGAGAGAGAGAGAGAGAGAGAGAGAGAGAGAGAGAGAGAGTAATGAATAATTTCTTCACAATAAAATTAATAGAAGAAAAGGGAAGATAGAGAACGTACAGTAAACAAGAAATATTAATCAAAATTTGTGAAGTAAATGAAAGTATCACAACGGTACAAGATAACTGAGAGGGATATTGGTCACTTGTTATGGGAGGGAAGATAGAGAAAGCACAGTAAACAGGAAATGTTAATCAAAATTTGTGAAGTAAATCAAAGTATCATAACGGTACAAGATAATTGAGAGAGATATCGGTCACTTGTTATGGGATTTTTTTGGGCTAGTAGGTCATCTACAGCAACGGCAATCTATACTTTTCGGGCAGCCTCCAATCCATTATCTCAATCCAAAAACGAATCTTGTTGTCCACTTTGAAACCTCAAGGTGAAGTGGATCCATGAAAGCTTACTTCATGTGAGGATCACAAGGGTACATGTATCTACAATTGAGGATCTCAACAAAAAGCATTCAAGGGTTGGCCCGAGTAGTATAGTGCACTCAACACCATGTTCTCCAAATCCAGAAGACAATATGAGGCGTTAGATGTTTTCGGGACTGCCAAGGATAGGCATCTAATCCTAAGCTCTTACGAATTTGAATTACCAAGAGATAAAGTCATATAATAATTGAAGACACTTAGATGCAGCAACCTCTACACTCCTAGTCTCTACACCTTCTTCGATTTCTCACTCCATCCCTCTTGGCCAAATTGTCATACAAGTATGTAGCATAGCCAAAGATATCCTCTTAACAAATTAAACTCCCACTAGTGAACTCGATTAATCAAAATGATGCGACAAAATGCCCCTCTCTAATCAGAAGAAGATAAATTTACTTCAAGTAGTACAAAATGTGAGAAACTTTGCAGCCTATGCTCTACAATCTAGTATACATTGAATATCTCCTTGTTAGGAACGCTCAATCATTAAAAAAAAAAAAAGAGGAAGAAGAGGAGCTAGAAGAAGCGTTACATTTTGAGAAACAAAATTAGAAATCTGGGGAAAACTATATAGGTGCTTGACAGCATTGGGATGATATTCAGCAGGGCCTAAACCTACCAACTCCATGTGGGCATTAAGCATTTCTGCATCCGACATACCTAGTCTATCTAGCATAAATGACATCCCCACCCCTCCTCCTAAATTCAGGTTATTTATTTTCATGGACATTTTAATTGGTGTGCCCATAAGGATGACAACATGCAAACACCATTTACCATTCCAAGGATGTATTGCCAGAGTTTAAAGAAGTCCAAGAAACATCGAGCTCCTCATCCTTTGGTGATTTTGTTTCCTTTTAGAAGCGCCTTGTGAAAGCTCTCTTGGATATTACAGCACTCACATCAACCAGTGGCATGATAACCGAATCCTGCCAGTGAGTTAGATGAAATCAATCCAACAACTAACATCAAATGAGCTACTAATAGTACAAAGAAGTTTACAAGTCTCTATTTGTCAAACTAGATATTCTTTTTGAACTCTTTGGATCCAACTAATGGGGTAGCCAACATCATTGATGACAAAAGCTTTGACTAGATTAGGATAGTGTATTCAACTCAACTTGCTTACTTTTGTGGGACATAGTACGATTTTCTACCTTTATCATTATGTGCTATTCATGCATTAGAATTAACACAAGACAGTTTTCAAATGGCATATAGGGTACCGAGAGGTTTCCTTAGGAAACTTAATGGAAATGCTTCTTGAGTTTCCTTTTCAGCAAGTAGATGAACTAACAAAAGCTTATGCACAGTATAAGGAATTATTCTACAGTGCGACCGATATTGTCAAAAGACATTCTACTAATCTCTTGCTTAGCTCAAAAGACTGGTATATAACAGATGGCTTTACCAACTCTGCAAACATCAAGATGCATTATTTTGTTAATGTGTCTGTTCCATCTGTTGAAATTCCCTCCTTTGAAAATATTCACTATCCCTAAATCCTCCAAATTGCATTAATTTTGTGGCACAATAATGCGTGTAAGACGTCTTGCTGACTTAACTTGACTTAACAAAATACATCAAGGCAAAAAGCACAAGAAATTACAATTTATCTTTCAAAAAGTGAGACCTTCTAATCCAATGAGGAACGACAATCAACCCATCAATTTTAACCCTTCTTACCATGTGGATAATTAAAATGGTGTTGGACCCAAAAAAAAAAAAAAAACCACGATTGACAACTAGCAAACCACCCTAACTTGAGTCACCTTTATCTATATGAAGTGCTCTTAAGTATTTATGAAAACTGTAGCAAGATGACATGAAATGAAGAACTAACCACAAACCCGGAGTCATTTACAATTGCACATCATCAGTTTAGCAACCAATCAGGTGCTCGAGTGCATGAAAACAATACTAGGCTTGACAGCATATCATTCTGACATTTAAAGCATGACCAAGTTCCATCACACCATAGTATTAGAATTCTCTGGCACACAAATGAATAGCACAACCTAGTGAAGGCCTATCAAAATAGTTGCTAGAGTACATGAAGGAAGTACTAAGATGTCCATACTACACAATATCCAAGGAATATTAAGCTAACCAACTTTCTCGCTTTGAAGACAAGGAGACTGTCCACAACCTCTGCCAATAGAAGTGACGAAGAACCAACTTCGAGTCCTCTATGACCATCGCCAGAAACACTTCTCCATTTTCCACTCCACTATCTTCACCTACCAATAAAAATTAAGCAAACTTCACAAAATCGAGTCGGAACAATTGAGTTGGATGCCCATTAGGTCGCAAAAGAACGCCCGGAGCCGAACTTGAGAAGTCAATGGTTTTTCGAACTAAAGTTGAAATGAAAGCATGATGCACTATGGTACTTTGCTAGTTTTCATAGCTAAAGCTCTGTGAGCAGCCAAAAACACAGCACTAGTGTTGGAACAAATCGCAAGGATGCAAGCTGAAAGAAGGCTTGTCAAGGATAGAGCTCAAAGAGCCTAGAGGAAACATGGCCTGACAACATGCAAACAACCTTTTATCATTCCAAGAATGCATTGTCAGGGTTCGAAGAAGTCCAAGGAACGTTGAACTCCAAATCCTTCTATGATTTTGATTCCTTTTAGAATAGTCTTATGAAAGCTCTCTTGGATATTTCAGCATTAACATTAATCAATGGAATGATAATTGAATCCTGCCAGTGAGTCAGATGAAATCAATCTAGCAACTAACATTGACGGACTACTAATAATACTCCGAAGTTTATGGAACCCCGTTTGTCAAACTTGATATTATTTTTGAACTCTTTGGATCCAACTAATGGGGCTTCTAACATCGTCAACCATAGTGTATTCAACTCAGGATGCTTGCTTTTGTGGGACATAGTATGATTCTTTTCCTTATCATTATGTGCTATTTATGCATTAGAATTAATGCAAGACAGTTTTGAAATGACGTATAGGATACTGAAAAGTTTCCTCATAAAACTTAAGGAAATGCTTCATGTGTTTTTCTTTTCAACAAGTAAGTGCACTAACAAGAGCTTATGCACAACATAAGCAATCATTTCATAGCACAACAGATTATGTCAAAAGACATTCTAGTTAATATATTGCCTGACTCAAAAGTTCAGGTATATGACGCTGTACCCACTCTACAAACATCAAGATGCATTCTTTGGGAGGCTTGGAGTAGGTATATCATGGACTCAAACCAAATGAATATGGATGCATAGGAAGAAAAATTCGAATTGTAATTTTCTCAGTTGATCCAAATATTTCAAGATGTTTTTCCTTCTATCATGTTTGCTAGTTCACTCATGACCACACCACTAGGCGAAGAGCTTGTGCTTGCATTTAGCACTTCTAAACTAATATGATTATCTTAATCTGCTAATGAAGATAGTTTTGTGAGATTAAATGGGCGGAACATAATGGTTGGACAAATTTTATCCTAAGTCAGAGGCATGTGCATACTAAGGGATGTCGTATCAACATGCTCCTTTTGCATTGTAAATTCACTCTTAAGTGTACTTAAAAATATGCAGTCATGAACTGCATGATGAGCGTAGAGCAAACTAAAACCTCACATTAGAAGGATCGCCGTATAGGGTCCTTCATTTATCATTTTCTTCGACCTATGCAATGACCTTTGGCATGCTATCAAAAACTTGTACACATCAGTTTTTCAGCACTTCCAGCATTCCACAATCAATCAGATGTTGAGAATCTTTATTTTTCTGCATGGGATGAAGGATCTTACTTGAAAACTAATGTCAAATGATGCACTTTGAAAGCCTTATCATCTATTTCCGCTACTAGCATGACGAGCAGAACCATTTTGCCAAAGCACACATTAACTTCCATGAACATCTCCCTTGGATTCCTTGAATTCAAGTAAGAAAACAATGGTGACACTATCAACTAGGAAATAATAATGACAAGATCATAAATCTTGAAAGATGTTGCCAGGAGGAAACACAAATGAAAATTAGGCAGTAGATCTCAAAAGAGCATAGGTTGATTACCTACTTTATGTACCTTCATTAGAAAATGTAGATCACTCCAGTATATTACTCATCCGAGTCATCCATATAGTCCCATTCATATTCCATCGTTTCCATATTTGCAATCTCATTCATATTCCATTGTTTCCATATTTGCAATGTCATAATATCGATAAATATGAGTTCCAGATAATTCTGGAATAGTTTTGAGTGACTTGCATCCAATGATATTAAGTTCTTTCAAAGACTCCAACCTATCGAGGCCTTGAATTTCGACCAAGTTTTCACAATCTCTAGCTTCTAATATCTTCAGACTCTCGGATTTTGGAAGGAGTAGCCTTTCAATTGAAGTGCACCAAGAGATATCCAGTATTTTCAAGGACTCCAACCTATCGAGGCCTTGAATTTTGGCTAATTTCTTGCACAAAAAAGCATATAATATCTTTATACTTCTGGATTTTGGAAGGTTTAGCCTTTCGATTGAAGTGCACTGAGAGATCCATAGACTTTCCAAATACTCTAAACTATCGAGACCTTGAATTTCGGTTAAGTTTTTGTAGCCTCCAACATCTAATTCCTGTAGCCTCCTTGATTTTGGAAGGTACATCCTTTCCATTGAAGTGCATCTTCTGATGTCTAGGCTTTTTAAATGCTCCAACCCATTGAGACCTTGAATTTCGACTAATTTCTTGCACGAGTAAGCATATAATATCTTCATACTTTTGGATTTTGGAAGGTCTAGCCTTCCAATTGAAATGCACCAAGAGATATCTAGACTTTCCAAATACTTTAAACTATCGAGACCTTGAATTTTGGCTATGTTTTCCCAACCTCTAGCATTTAATACCTTCAGCCTCCCGGATTTTGGAAGGTCTAGCCTTTCCATTGAAGTGAGCCATTTGATGCCTAGAATTTCCAAATATTCTGACCTATCGAGGCCTTGAACTTTGACTAACTTTTTATATTGATGAACTTTTAATTCTTTTAGCCTCCTAGATTTTGGAAGGAGCAGCCTTTCCATTGAAGTGCACGAATTGACATCTAGCCTTTCCAAATGCTCCGACCATCAAGGCCTTGAATTTCGCCTAATTTTTTGCAATCATGAACATCTAATTCCTTCAGCCTCCCAGCTTTTGGAAGGTCTAGCATTTCCATTAAAGTGCACAAACTGACATCTAGCCTTTCCAAATACTCTAACCCATCGAGGCCTTGAATTTAAGCTAACTTTTGACATCCTTGAGCTTTTAATTCCTTCAGCCTCCCAGATTTTGGAAGGTTTAGCCTTTCCAGTAAAGTGCACCCTTCGATATATAGCATTTCCAAATACTCTGACCCATCGAGACCTTGAATTTCGGCTAATTTTTTGCAATATCTAGCATCGACTTCCTTCAGCCTTCCGAATTTTGGAAGGAGCAACCTTCCAATTGAAGTGCACGAACTGACATCTAGCCTTTCCAAATGCTCCAACCTATCAAGGCCTTGAATTTCGGCTAAGTTTTCACGATCGTAAGCTTTTAATTCCTTCAGCCTCCCAAATTTTGGAAGGTCTAGCCTTTCCATAGTGCACTGTGTGATATCTAGCCTTTCCAAATACTCCAACATGTCGAGACCTTGAATTTTGGCTAAATAACAGTATTCGACTGTCAATCTTTCCAAATATATCGATTTGTCAAGACCTCGAACTTCAAGTAGATTTTGGCAACTCCAGGCGTATAATGTCCTTAGGTAGATAAACTATGAAACGTCCATTGTTTTGATAGATCCACAATATTTGACAAACAAGATTTCCAATTTTAAGGGTGCGTCTAGGTTTTGTGGTGATTCTGATTCTTCAACGTCCGTTGGCTGGGAGCATTCTGAACTCTTTAGGGCCAGTTTGGTTCGGCTTTTGGGGAATGCATTTGCCAAAATGCAAATACCTTTGGGTGAAGGGGGTTTTCCGAAATACAAATATCGTTTGGTAAAATTTGCGTTGAAATACAACTTTGGCCAAAATACCGTTTGGTAAAATTTGCAATTGTAAATAATTTTTATTAAATTAAAAAAACAAAAAAAATTATATTTTCTTTTTTGAAGTTCGGCCACCAAATCGTCGAATCTAGCGGCCAGATGGCCAGATTTGGCCGCCTAGGTCGCGCGACCTTAGGCGACCGTCGCCTGGGGTCACGCGACCCAAGCAACAGCCGCCTGGGTCGCGCGACCTCAGGCGACGATTGCCGAGGTCGGGCGGCGGCTGCTTGAGGTTGCGCAACCCAGGCGACGGTCGCCAGGTTGCACGACCCCAAGCGACGGCTGCTTGGGTCGCGCGACCTGAGGTGGCTGTCGCCTAGGTCGCCCGATCTTGGCGACGGCTGCCTAGGTCTCGCGACCTAAGTGTCGCCTAAGGTTCGGTGATGGTCGCCAAGGTCGAGTGACCCTTGGCTGGCAGTCGCCGGTGCGCGCGACCCCTTGGCCAGCGATCGTCGACCTCCAATTGGCTTCTCCACCAAAGAGATGAACAATGATGAACAGTGGAAGTTGCATTTCAAAAATGCAACTTCCCAATGGACCTCTACCCCTCCATTCCCCCAAAGGCCTTTCAACCCTCTTGGAGATGCAATTGCATCTCCCCAAAGTGCTTAAAAAATTGAACCAAACATCATAGCATTTGGCCAAACCCCTTTAGAGCCCAAATGAGCATTCCAAATATTGAACCAACAGGGCCTTAATTGCATTGATGGAAGCACCTCAATGCACTCAAGAAATTTGCAGTACTCAACTTGTAGTTCCTTGAGATGGGCTAGGTGAGAATGCAAAGGCAGTTTGTGGCTTCGACAGGTGACATGCAAATATGTTAAGCTGGAAGGAAGGTCCGGTAGCGATTGGAGCTTGAAGCAATGATGAAAATCAGGGCATTGTAGGGAAGAAAGATTACACATGCTTTCTGCCATTATCCCTTTCAAATTGCAGCAATGGCAAGCATGTAACTCTCGGAGCTTTCCTAGCCTCCCAATATCGTTGGGTAATTCTTCTATACCACTTTCAGAAATCTCTAGAATCTCTAGATTCTCCAAAGACCTTATGCTATCTTCTAATGCAGAAAGGGATTGAGTATCTTGTAGAACGAGTTGTTGTAGTGCTTTTAAATTACCTATTTCTATTGGAAGCTCTATGAGGCTCTTATAGAAGTGTAGCTCCAAGCAAAGGAGGGCCTCCATGTCTCCAGTTGAAGCATTGATTTGCTTTAGTCTCCCACATGAAGTGAGGATGAGAACCTCTAACTTCTTAAAAGCTGTCATGTCCCAAATCTCGAGCGCGTGTCCATCGCTCGATGATCGATAAAATTTGCGACGTCCTAGGACGCGTTGCTAACCCATTTATTTGAATGCACATGCGGAAGCGGATTTACTAATCCCCTGACAACAACAAACATGTGATAGAAAAGCAGGACAACAAATTTCAAATCAAACACATCGTTAAAAACCATAATCTGGTTTACAAACAGAGGCCGACTCTAGGGTCTAAGTACAGGAGGTCTATATCCAAAAAGAACTTCTGAGCCTTCCATGCTCCTAACCCTTCCGTCTCAAGCTCCGAGTTCTTCACCCTAGGGACTTGAAAAGTTAAGCCCACGACGGGGTGAGACAATGTCTCAGCAAGTTCACCCCCTAAACTCCGACTAGGAATGAAATACGCCTAAAGGCAGTCTAGGTACTCAGTACAGAAGACTTACCTCCCCTCAGTTCCCTCTTGCATGTTAGCACAATTCATATATCATATAAAGTGCAGTAACAACACTTGAGCATTTGGAACGTCTCATTCAACCTTAGTCAATCAATCAATTAATTGAATCAACACAATTGATCCATCATTCAATCAAATAATCGCTCACAGGGGTCCCGATATTCACTCTCAATATTTAAATTCCCAATACAACCTCAACATCCCCACTCAATAATCTGACTCAATACTTAATACCAAGCTCAAGGTTCTAGAGGGGCCCTCTCCCTATGAAGTTCTGACATCGCGTGGCACTTAGTCTCTGACCATAATTAGTCATAGTGCGAAGTACTAGAGGTGGCTCCCACGAATTCACACTGTCGTGTAGTACTTAGTTCTCGACTATACTAAACAATAGCTCAAGGTATTAGAGATGGCTCCCACGAAATCACGCTGTCGTGTAGCACTTAGTTCTTGACTATAAAAATCACTAGTATAAAGTTCTAGAGGTAACTAACACAAAGTCTTACTATTGTGTAGCATTTAGTTTTTGACTATGCATGACATTACTGCAAGGCTTCTAGAGGTGGCTCCCAGGTGACTCAAGTCACCATGTAGCACTTAGTGCTTGTCTACAAATAAGCTAGGGTACAAGATACTAGAGGTGGGCTCACACGAATTCTCATTATCGTAGAGCACTTAGTTTTTTATCGGCTCACAACCCATTGAGTTCCTTTAACACAACACATGTCACCTCATCTTTCAATAATCATCTTGCCATGACTATAAACCATCACACGATTATTCACTCACGGCCAAGGACATTTTGTTTCGCACTTAAATTCCTCAATTAAAATAATTTCTTGGCATATTTTCTTTGTATTAAAAATACTCGATAAAAATAATTGTGTGTGGGTATACGGTCAGCCTGAGTAAAAAGATGCAATATATTTCTTTTAGAAAATCCCACTATTTAATATAATCCATAAAAATATTTTTGGTGTTGTAAACCGACGCCCGGTATTTTTTGATCAATTACCGAAATGACTCAATTTTGGGATAATTACCCAAAATTTCAACTTTCACTCAATTTGCACAATATAGGATTCAATAAAATAAACCAAGCACACTATTGTAATCAATACAAAATTCTGGTCACTGGCTATCCCGATTTAATTTCTGGAAAATAATAAATAATTAAATAACTACCAAAAATAATTAAATAAATGCATTTAAATGCCAAAAATAGAAACTTAGGCCGGAAACGCCTAATTAAATACCGAAATGGGCCCGGAAAATTCCAAACCTATCTAGATAAATAGCACAACCTATCTAGTCCCTAATTAGGCTATTTTAATCACCTAACATGCATAAACAAATATGTAAATCCCTAATCCATTGTAACTAACCACCTAAACCTTACATAGCATAAACTAATCAACCCTGAAGCATCATTAACTCCTTAAACAAAGTTTAGTGAGTAAACTCACCGGTTTAGTGCGAAAACTGGTTCATGGTGACGAGGGCGCGATGGCGGCTGAAACTCGGGCCTATGGCGATGCTAATGGGAGCTCAGACTAGGCCGAAAAGGCCTTGCAAGCCTATAGCAAAACTACTAGGCTTGGCTTAACTAGGCTGCAGCTGCGGGCTGGGCTGACTTCGAGTGGGCTGCTGGCCTCGGCTCGGGACTAGGCTGAATTGCGGCTGAAGATGGGCTGGATTGGCATCTTCGTGGTAGTTGCTGGCGTGAAGAAATCGTGGAGCTGACTTTGGTGGGCTTGGGTTGATGCGGCAAGGAGCGAAGGGAGGATCGGTGGAGTGGCACGCAGGCGTCGTTGCTGGGAGGAGGGGAGCACGAAGCGGTGGAGTCAATGCCTGGGGAGTTCTGTTGGTGGTTGACCGAGTGGGATGAAGATGCGGACGTGTGGTAGCAAAATGGAGAAACAGACGAAGGGAGAGAGATGATCGTGGGGCGGCTTTAGTTCTGCTTGACTTTGTGGCAGCTACAGGAAAATCAATGGAGGTAGCAGAAGGTATTGGAGTAGCAGAATTGGCGTGGAGAGGTGGGCTTCGAAGGAACAAATGAAAGGAAGAAAAGGCGGGACAAAGGGGTCGGGGAAAGAGACGCACGAAAAAGGAGGGAGAAGTAGCAAGCGTGTGTGTGAAGATTGGAGAGCGGGGGGGGGGGGTGAAAGTCAAATAAAAATATTCCAATTTCATCATGAATTGTCCCCAAAAGTCCACATGCATATCTGCTTATGTCCCCCAATACTTTCTAGCATATTTAATCCCATAAATCACCAATTTGATGCCAAATGTTGCAGCCCCAATACCAACCTCCGAATTTCACAATTTTGGATTTCAATTCAATCCAATTTAGTCCTCAAAAATCTCCACGCTAATATACTTGGTCCCCACTTACTTTATTGCATGTAAATTCCCACAAATAGCAAGTATTGGACAACAAAAATGGCCACTCTCAATCCCATCCGAATTTACTTCCATTTTCCGATATATCCAAAATTCAATTTCTTAACAAATCTCTCCCATTTGATGGCTAAATTGTTGAGGAGGGTGCCCATGCCAATTTCCACACTTGTCTTCACAAACTAGTCCTTTTTGGAAGGCAAAAAATCCACTTGAAGATGGCCAATCGAATTTCCTTTCTTTTCTGAATCATTCGAATTGATTTTCCGTAAAAATCCCGAGCTCGCTGAAAATTCTTCCTTAAAATAAGTCGTGACACGCCTGAATTTTCGATTTCTGAAATTGGGTTCAACTTCATGGTTAATTTCAATCTGACTCAATTTTAGCGTGACCTAACCTACCGGGTAGCTTTTAGAAATTTTTAGCGCAATTGACACGTGGTCGATTATTTTCAAGTCGCAACATACATCTTTGACACATTGGCGACTCTCGATTGTCGTAAAAATCTCGAGGTTTCAAATACGGACACAGGGTCCCAAAACGACAGAAAAATCGGTCTAGTGTCGATCGATAATAATTTTACAATTAGATGGAATCACCCACACTTAATCACACACCTCTATCGAATCGACCTATCTCTGGTCTTTGATCGATTTCTAACTGTGCTGTAATGACCCTTGCAGATTAGCACGGTCGAGCAGTCAATTCCTAGTTGAATTCTCAAGTCTATTGCACTAAAATCCCTTAACGGCTTCACCTGATAGGCTAGTTATCTCATGAGTGGCCAACTCAGAGAAAAGAATTATAGGCATGTTGATGAAATGCCCAACTTATCCAGTTAAAAACAAAATCTAAAAATTAGGATGTCACAAAAGCTAACAGGAAGTCCGTATTTTCCAAGTAAAAACAATTTGAAAGGTTTAGATAATTGAGCTTCTCTGCCATCTGGTAAAAAATATAAAAATGATTGTCAAGGGGGTGAGTCTAGAGTGATTACGATTCAAAAGAAAGCATAAAAGGGGAGTGTTGACACCTAAATTTTGGCGACTCGGTTATTTATTTATTGCATAAAAATTAAGGATTAATTTTATTCCTGAAAAAAAATATTAGAATGCATAGCATATAATTTTAGGTGCATTTATTTGTTGTTATTGCATTTACATTGGGTTGGTGACATGTGGGTTTGGATTGGTAATTTTGAACTTTAATTTGACAAGTTGGACTAAACCCACAAAGGGAGCAAATAAGCCCAAGCCAATTTTTTTAAATTAATTATCTTGTGAGAAATTGAGATTTGATATGATATTACGGTGGATTTTTGGAATTTGAGAAAATCGCATTGCAATCTTATCTTTAACAATAGGTGATAAAATCAGTTGAGAATATTCAAGAGATGAGGAAAATAAAGGGATTTTCGTGATTGGGAGGTTAAAGGCAATCTTCGTGTATATTAGAAAAAGAGATGAAATATTCCACAAAGATCACATTTATTTTTCCTATAAAAAGAGCCATGTACGGTGAGAAAAAAGGGTTTCTCTTGGATTGAGGAAGAAACAAAAAAAGAGAAGGAAAAGCTGCCGAGTAAAAAGGTCAAGGTCAGCTAGGGTAAAAAAAAGAAAGGTGAGAGAGGGTACATGTGGCAAGAGGAAGAGAGAGTAAACGAAAAGAGAGAGAGCGACAAGTGAGAGCAAAGGAAAAAAGAAAAAACAAGAGGAAAAAGTAGAAAAACCAAAGAGACTGTTCATCTTCTTCGTGACTCTCCGTTCCGTAGCCGTTCGTCCGTGAGTGCCGTGCCACCATCACCTCACAACCGCCACTGCTCGTCGCTCCACTAGCTGCCGTTGTGCCCCGCCTCGTCTGTAGCCCACGCTCGCTTATGACAACTTGACACCTCCAACCACCTGCTGATCTTGATCGCCAATGCTTGTTGCTAACTCGCGAAACCCCTGCTCGACACTAGACGCCGCTTCTGCCCGCTACCCAACTGTGCCACCACACCCCTGTGTCGATGCCTCTGCCTGCCGTCTCCGACGACTCGACGTTGCTCTGCTCCGTCTCGCCAGAAGTCGCATGACTCGACGCTAGCAGTGCCATGCAACCCGCCGCCAGCAGCCGTGACGCCTGACGCCGTTGCCCAACATCGGCCTACCGTCCCGCTTCTGGTCCGATGCCCAGCAGCCACCTCTCCGAGTGACGCCTGTAGCTGCTGCAACCTGAGCTGCTCCGTCCCTTGCCCACTAGTTCGTTCACCGCCGATCCGCCAGCCACCGGATCCCTCGCCGGAGCCCTCGTACCGAAGCTCTGACGACCGACAGTGACCAAACACCCTTACCAAGTCTTGGTTGGAAAGCAAAAGCAAAAAAAAAAAGGAAAAAAGAAAAAAGGAAAATCAAATTAGGTAATTTTTTTTATTTACTTTATTCTATTCTTTTTATGTTATGTCATTTTATTTATTTTATTTTTTTAGTAGAATTATTCCTGAATGTATGGTTGAGATTTCCCAACATAAAATAGCCTCTCAAATTAGGGATTGACAGTCTGATTTTCTTGTCCGAAATCCGACTCACAATCGCTTGGAAAATTGCCAATCTGATCTCATGCTCGAAATTCTATTTGCGATTTATTTAAAAATTGACTAACCTGATTTCATGCACGAGATATGGTTCGCTAATTTTTGGATATCAATTCTATCTTATCTGATTTGCCGTCGTTTTGGTTGAATCAATTTTATTTTCGTAAAAGAAAAAAATCCAAAAAAAAATATTTGAGTTAGGATTAGGTTTGTTTTAGAATTTTTTTTGTTATCTTGCATATATAGAATAGGGATTGTATTTCAAATTTTAAAAAAAATAATTAAAAAAATGCATTCATTTGAGATGTTAGTCTTTTTTTTTTTTTAAATTTAAGTTGCATGTTTAATTATGTGGCAATTTTAAATTTCGAATTTTATAAAAAAACACAAAAATTATTATGCATATATCATGTAGAATTAGGGCATTTTTTGCACGTCATTGCATGTTAAGATTGCATGTTTATTAATTATCGGTTTAGATAATTTCTCCTAGATAGATTGCATTTTTTTAGGAAAATAAAAAATCATGTGCACGTCATATAGAATTAGGTTCATGAAATGCACATCATTTAGTGATTGTTGCTAGGTCTATTTAATTAGAAATTGCTTGTCATTAGAATTAGGTCATTAGATTAATTTAGGCTATACTGCTATGTCATATCATTTCATGTTAGATTAGTAACATTGCATTGCATATAGATTAGATTCTCATTAAATAGGTGAAAACAAAAATCGAGTGATTATGTGTTAACTATAAATCTTATTTAGGACTATTGATATGAATTCTGATCTAATAACGCAGATGCTTTCGTTGCTATGAGGTAAGTTTTGCATTTTTTTTTATTTGCTTCTTGAGTGTTAAATTGGTGGTTTGCGCACCTGTGTGATTACCTCACATGTTAGGGAAGTGAATTAAAATTAATTCAAGCTTCCTGCAAAACATTTTTTCGAAATAAAAAGAGAAAGGTATCAAAAGGGCATTAGAAAAGTTTAGTATAATTAATCCCCGTGCCCAAAGTCTCTGGTTTGTAGAAGTGGAATAATTCTCTCATTATTTTACTTAAGTGTTTAATCAACCTATCGTAAACTGATTAATGACGACTCCCTTTTGTATGCTAAATATTTGAACCTAAGTCGCAAATTGATATGGGCTTGGGAGAGCCCGAGTTAAGTTAAACTTAGTAGTCCATTAGCCTAATCTTAGGTGGTGCACCCGAAATCTAGGACGTGACGAGGAGGGAAAAAAAAGACTTTTAGTTATTACTATGAAATAACTCCATCCTTCCCATTTCTCATTTATTTTACTTTTTGGCAATTCAATGACAGCTAATTGCTCTACGTGAAAATTGTTTACTTTAAAATTCATGGGACAATATGGCCATTGAACCATCTTAACTCCTCCATTGAGTCCTCAAAATCTCCATTGAGACGTGCCCCTTTCATGTAAAGGAATCTTAGATTCGTCAAGTTTTTGGATTGTTTTGCTATGTAAATGTCGCCGTCGTCAAAGCCTTTTGTGTTGCCTTTACTCAAATCAATGGCCTCAATCTTGTCCGTTCCCTATAAGCAAGAATCAACGTTTATTAATACTAAATCCAACTAAAGTAATCGAATATTATTTGTTCATATTGCGATTGACATGCATCGATGTGTTCAAGAGACCAGAAATGCAAGGATATGATTTTTCTTTTTACACCAATAAACAATATTTATAAAGGCTAACAAAGTGAAGGATGTCAACTTCTATTTTGAAATTTGGTCATGCACATTCGGATCTCAAAAAGAATTATGATGTCATGGTTCATTTAAAGTAAAAACTTTACAACTTGTAATCTTCTTCTTTCCCATATTGTAGCTTCATTACCATACTAGTGAAGACGAGCGTGCAATGCAGGGAATTTAATTAAATTTGCAATGTGCAAAATCAAAAGTTGATTTGATCTATGTTAATAGAAGTATATTTTTTCTCTATGTAAATTCCACATTAATTTTGTGTATATTACTCGACTGTGCTACTTAATAGGAAAATAAGAGTAAAAATAACACATACTCTTATTTTCCATTGGAGTAATAACTAATTACAAGAAATTGAATATTGTGACAATAGTTATATTATGTAGTTATTATTTACTAGTAGTAACTTGAAATATTCTTAATTAATTATTTCCTAATCATAAATAACTAAGACAATAATATTAGTTATGTTAATATTCTATACAACTTATTATTTGATCGTAAATTTTAGTTTAGCTATAGATTATAATTTGATATATTCATAAACATAAATAACATATTAGCCATATTAATAATCTCTATAACTTATGATTTTATCATAAATTTTAGTTTAACTATAGATTACAATTTGATATAATCATAATCATAAATAACCGAGTTACTCAAGTATAATAAATATGATAAACATATTTAAAAAATTAATTGTGGAAAGTGTAAAACATTTTTAGAAATGTGAAAATTGAAGCTATTCTTGGCTACAAACCTACATGGAATAGCTATTCCTTGGCCCCCCAGGAATAACTATTCCTGATTTTAAGAGTATAGTAATTTCTAGTCTATTTTTTAATCAAATGAAGGAATAATTGCTTCATCAAAATAGAATGGAAATAGAATAGTTATTCCTGAGAACCAAATTGTGGCAAGCTTTAACAAATATATGTATACACTCACTTATATGCATATGAAGTCAAGAAGTAATAAGAAAGTTCAACATAAGTAATCTACTCAGATTAGTGATTGCTCCCAAAGAAATGCTTAAGTGACTATTATTAATCGACTATAAGATTAACAGCTGGTTGTAGATCACAAAAAAACAAATAACAAATAATTAAAAATTATTGTAAGATTCACTCATTTAAGAATATGTGGTTTACATGTTATTATTATTATAGTAGTCTAAAGACTGTTATGCTAGCTAGGACTTTTTCCCCCATAAACTTCCCTCTCAAAATATTAGAATGCCCAATCCATCTTCAAGATTTCTTTGTGTGGTGTGTAACTTTTTTCAACTTAAAAAATTGATAGCCAGGGTTTGGCCGAACCCTGAAAATAAGCCCAACCTTTTGTACTCGGACAAAAGTCGCAAAACCTTTCAAACGTCTATCAAGCCTAACCTTCAGCATCTACAACAAAGATACATAACCTTTCAAATGCAATAAAAATAGTCCAACTATTTAACCGTAGAACAAAATTGACACCTAGTACAAATTTCATCTATTATAATTGTTAAATCGCCACGGATGCCCTACATTGTTCATTGTGCTAACGTACACAGTGACTGATGTCAACCCACACCAAAAAGGATGTCGTGTTTTACTTTATAATCATGTTAACAATTTGTTACAAAATTCCTGGCTTTTTGTAATGAAAAAACGTTTTAGTCATGATTAACACGGTTCATTGTGCATATCCGCACAATGAGCTACGCAGAATGACTCAAGGTGATTTAAAGTGAAAATAGGCAGAATTGATGGCGGGCGCCATTTTCGTCCCATGAGTAAAAGGATGAGTTTGAAAGGTAATGCCATCTTCATTCCACATTCAAAATGCTGGGCCCTTCTGGGATTTTTTTCAACTTGGGTAATCTTTATCCCAATAGCAAAAAGTCGTACTTCTTTTATTTGGCTGTGTACTCATTAATATCCAACAAGTGAGTTACGAGTGTGTTTCAATTATGCTTTAAATATCTTTCATTTTTTCGTTTATTTAGTAAGTCGTGCTACTTGCTTCGCACTTGGCATGCATTTTTTTTTTCATAAACACTTCAACAAAGGAAGAAGGATGTCTCTTTGGGTGACCTCTCACGTCGCTCTGCCATGTTATAGGACGTCTTGTACAAGCAATCTTTCTACAATGCACTTTAGGTGCAACACTTGAGAAGAAGGATGTGGAGGGAATTCTTCATCTCCTTGACAGATCTCAAGTGGCATTTCGATCAGCCTACGCTGGAGGGTCCTTCTGAAGGTTCGGCATAATTGTAAAAGGAAGAGGCAGAGGGTTGTGAGAAGGATATTTTGCATTTGTTTTTCAATTGGAAGTGGTGCATATTGTGATTCTTTCAGCTACTTGTATTTTAGATAATATATATGAAAATAACTTCGGATATTTTCATTCAATGTTGGAATAAACTAGAAAGAAGAACTTATATCATTTTTAGCAGAACCACTCTGATTTCAACTTACGATAATGCCATGGATGAAAAACGAAATGAAATCATGGAGGAATACTGACGTAGTTATATCAAATTGTACATTTTTAGTTGTAAAATTTAGTTATACCATTATATTTGTATATAAAATATACACAGCATATTCATTTTTCTTTTGCTTAGTTTAGTTTGTTTTATCATGTAGTACGATAGATATAATAAATGGACACCAGCTTCAAACTTGTTAATATATGAATTGGCTCTTGTGATTACACATACGATGCACGTTAAGACTGTAAATAAGTGCGAGTCTTTTTATCAACAACTAGAGTGAAACCAAATGACCGATTAAAAAGAGTAGAGTCGCAATCATGATTAATTCACAAATGCAAATAAAATCTCATGCTTAATTATACATAATAAACTTTTAGATTATTTATCTCCTTGACCTTTAATGTAGAAAATAAGTATCCCTTCCATTCTCTATTATGGAATAGTGACTAAAATTTCATGAGAAATGTGGGCATTGTTAATCCTATTATATTAATTCTAACATATGTTTATATATCCCGAGTAGCTGTGGTTTACAGTAGCATAGTCAAGTTATTTATTGCATATGTCAAGGATGCAAGTAAATCAATATAGAAATTCAAGATTTTTGTCAATATAGAATACCCCTATCAATATCTAAAAAATTTGAAAGTACCTGATTCTTCGAGATAACCTTGTAATATACACTTGCTTAAGAAATATCTTAAATAAGCTACGATACTTACTAAGAGAGAAGCAACCTCCTACTTTCCAATCATGTTAATGAGATGATACAAGGATACTAATATTAGAAAGTTCTATGTTCACTAGAGCAAGCACTGAGTTGAGGACCAACACTACTCTAACAAGAGAACATGGACTTGTTAGAGAAAACTCCTTATTGTTTTGAAGCTGACAAAACCTTTCCAAAAAGTCTAGTCTGAAGACTTGCAGACTCAAGTGTTATAGTCTGAAGAACTCCAGACGCTACTGTCAAAGTCTGAAGACTGCTAGACTTTAATCTCAAAGTTTGACCACATTGACAGATTCCAAACCGAGGAGTGAAGACTTATCCAGATGCTGGCTTATCTTCAAGCATTCGATTCGTATGGTTTGTGGAAGATCTTATGGCTGGATATAGCATCTTATGATAAATTATTCTTATTGAAATTAATTCAGATAATCAAATATCTTGAAAGGCGAAGTATACTTGGAATGTTCTACTTATGGAAACCAAGATCCTGATTGTATGAGCGAGCATGATTGATGGGCTTTTTATCACATTCCTAAAACGACTTGAGATCTCCTTAATTGATTCTGTCCAACGGGTAGATTGGAAGAACTCCTTTGGAAAGTGCCAACGGTAGTAAGTGCATGGAGAAGTATTTAAGACGGACTCTCTAGTTGTTTGTTGGTGTGCTGAAAGAAAAATTTCAAAGTCTGAAGCTTCCTAGTTCTTTGCTATTTCAATTGTCGAGCTTAACTTGTACTCAAAAGAGAGAGCAAACACTTGTGAGACTTTGGAAGAGTGTAGTAAAGTTGCTACAATGTGAAGTCAATAACTTGAGACTATAAAATCTCTTTTGATTCATAGTGAAATGCAGCCAGTAGGCTGTTAGTGCGAGAGAGTAGACGTAGGCTTAAACTAAGCCAAACCACTGTAAATCTTGTGTTTCTATTCTCTTTCGCTGAACTCCTTATTTTAATTCATAACTTTATATAACTATTTATAATTGATTACATCTTCAGTCTATTATCTTCTAAAGGCAATTTACTTTCATTAAGTCTTGCGGAAATTTCTTTTAACACCTATTCACCCCCCTCTAAGTGTTCTTACTAGCCCTTTCAATTGATATCAGAGCCTGTGTGCTCATTTTATTAAAGTGTTTTTACTTCTGAGTTAAAGATCTATAGCTAGTATTTTAGCTTCAGGTTTGGTTGAAGGCCTAAGTAACACCAAACCTCCTTACTTTAATGGGAAGTAATATAATGTGTGGAAAAACAAGATGAAGACATTCCTGAGATCGAAAGATCCATTGGAATGGGACATAGCAGAAAAAATGGATTATTCCCAAAGCTACATCAATCTCAGAAAGAGGAAAAGAAGTTGCAGATGCTGGCGAAATGGCACAAGAAGAAATAACCAAGAGACAAGCTCTTGATGCTAAAGCCATTTACTCTTTATATTGTGCTTTATCTCTTACTAAGTATAACATAATTTCATCTTGTGAAACAATCAAAGAAGTCTGGGATATGTTGCATGTTACTTATGAAGGAACTAATCGAGTAAAAGAAACAAAAATCAATATTCTATTCGGACAGTATGAAGCCTTCAAGATGAAGCTAGGAGAATCTATCACTGACATGTTTAGTCATTTCACAGAAATTATCTAGCATATCAGGGACAGCCAATCTCAGGACCAATGGAGGTTAACAAATTGTTGCCTGGACTCTCCAAAAATTGGAATCACGTGAAGACTTCAATAAGAGAAACCCAGAGGATCATGCCATTTTCTGTAGACAAACTAGTTGGTACACTTCAATCAATTGAAGTGGAGCAAATTAATGAGGAAGAAGATCCAAAAGGTAAGAAGTCAATTACTTTAAAATCTAACGATGATTCTAACACAGATTCAGAAGATGATATGGACGATGAAGAACTAGCACTCATAATAAGGAAATTCAAAAAGTTGAATAGAAAGGGAAGAAGATTCAACTTGAAGAAGTAAGGCACTCAAAAGTTTCAAAACAAATCAACTGAGGATGATGAAGTCAACAAAGATGTGATCTGTTTTGAATGCAAGAAAAATGGGCACATCAAACCCAACTGTCCTCTGTTGAAGAAAAAGAAGGGAAGAACTGAGAAATACAAAAATGCTCTCAAAGTAGAGACATGGAGTGATACTGAATGTGAAGAAAGTGATAAATAATATGCCAATATTTGTCTAATGGAAAATTCAGAATCAGACTCAGACTTTGAAATAGATTCAGATTCAGACTTAGACAATGAAATCAAGGTTAGTAACTTAAAAATTCCTACTAGACTCTCAAAGTATATAGATGAACTTTGTCTTGGTCTCAAAACATCTCTTAAAAGGATTTCCGAGCTGAAGAATGAAAATTCTAAACTGAAGTAACGGGAAATATTTTGGAAAAAAAAGTTTGAAAATCTAGATAAAAGTTTTGTTGATTTGAAAGAAAATACAGATTCTCTTTCAAAAGAAAATATTTTTTTGAAAGAGGACATTTCAAATATCACAAAAAGGTTTTCAAAAGGATCTGAGAAGCTGGCAAAGATTCTCTCAATACAAAGACCTTATTTCAACAAATCTGGTTTAGGCATGACTCCAGAGACCATTCATTTAATTGATTTTCCAAAAGTAAATGAAAGAATCAAGCAAAGACCTACAAAAACGCTTTACAGAAATCATTTTCAAAGAGTTTTTGTAAAACCTGTTGGCCGAAGTGCTCTCAAATGTTCAAAGTGTAATAGCTCAGAACATTTCGAGAAAGAATGTCCTAAGGTTTGGAGACCTATTAAGAAGGATTGAGCAAAAACTGTTTTTTGTACTAACTCCCCTTGACCCAAGAAGATAGGGGTAATAAAGAAAGCTTGAGCTTTTTTTTATAATTGTAGGTCATTATCAAGAAAAAGATCAAGTGGTATTTACATAGTGACTATTCAAGACACATAACTGAAGATTCAAGTTGTTTCATTAAGCTTGTGCAAATAAATGGTGGAAAAGTCTCATTTGGTGGAAACAACAAATGAAGAATTGGTGGATGTGGAACTGTGAAAATTGGTAGTCTCATAATCAACAATGTCTCCTTGGTGGAAGGATTAAATTACAATTTACTTAGCATTAGTCAACTGTGCGACACCAGATTCAAAATCAATTTCCAAGAAGGAATTTGTTCGGGAACTAGTAAAGCTTTTTCCTAATCTTTCACTGGACGAAGACATGAAAATATTTATCTACTGGATATAAAACCAAAAATTTCTCAATGTCTAATATCCATTCAAGATGAAGCAAACCTTTGGCATCAAAAGTTTGGCCATATTAATATGAAGCAAATTGCCAAAATCTCTTTTAAGAAACTTGTTCATGGACTCCCCAATCTGACTTTTCAAAAGTCTGATCTATGCACGCCATGTGTTTTGGGAAAATAGGTTAGAAGTTCTTTTAAACCTATAAATCAAGTTTCTACTAATCGAGTTTTGCAGCTTCTGCATATGGATATTTTTGGACAAACTAGAACTCAAAAAATTGATGGAAAGAGATACTGCTTAGTAATCGTGGATGATTATTCTCGTTTTACTTAGGTTTACTTTCTGGCAAGTAAGTCTGAAACATTTTCTCACTTCTTAAAGTTTGTCAAAAAAGTTCAAAATGACAAAGGATATGCTATTTCAAGTATATAGACATACCATAAAAGTGAGTTCGAAAATCAAGACTTTATTAAATTTTGTAATGAATCTGGTTTCCAGCATGTTTTCTCTTCTCCATATACTCTAGAACATAATGGAGTTGTGGAAAGAAAGAATAGATCTTTACAGGAGATGGCAATAACCTTTTTAATTGAAAGCAATATTTCTTCTCGATTTTGGGCTGAAGCAGTTTCTACAGCTTGCTATATCATTAACAGAGTATTTTTAAGGCCTATTTTGGAGAAAACTCCTTATGAAGTTTTTAAAGGGAAAAAACCAAATGTTTCTTATTTTCACGTGTTTGGTTGTAAATGTTTTGTTTTGAAAAATGCAAATAATCGAACTGGTAAGTTTAAGGAAAAATCAGACGAATGAATTTTCCTTGGCTACTCAACCTCAAGCAAAGCTTACAAAATATTCAACAACAAGACTTAGTCTATGGAAGAATCTATGAATGTCAAATTCCAAAACTCTGTACAGAATCAACTGAATTAGATTCAACTTGAAAATTTTGAACCTGTTCTGGACTTTACAAAGTCTACTTCTCCTGAAGTGGTTCAGACTTTTGAAGAACAACAATAAGAAGAACCAGTGATTCAACTAAAGCGGAGGATCAACAAACCTTGAGACCAACCAGTAACTGCAAGCATAAGTCTAGTCATCCCAAAGAACTCATCATTGGCAACATTGATGAAGGATTTCGTACTAGATCCAAAAGACGAGAAGAATCTAGTGTTCTAGCACTTATTTCTGATATAGAACTCAAAAGCATAGAAGAAGCCTTAGCTGACGAAAGCTGGATTGAAGTTATGCAAGAGGAGCTAAGACAGTTCATCATCAATGATGTTTGGGAGCTAATTCCTAAACCAAAAGGTAAATTTATTATTGAAACTAAATGGGTTTTCAGGAACAAAATGGACGAGAAAGGAAAAGTGGTCAGAAACAAAGCAAGACTTGTAGCCAAAGGATATACGCAAGAAGAATGGATAGACTATGATGAGACCTATGCACCATTAGCAAGGTTAGAAGCAATTAGATTATTACTTGTTTTTGCTTGCTATAAAAATTTCAGGTTATTCCAAATGGACGTCATAAGTGCATTCCTCAATGGAAAAAGGCCGTATATGGACTAAAACAAGCACCTCGAGCCTGGTATGATAGGTTAAGTAAATTTCTAATCCAAAATAGTTTTAATAAAGGAAAGGTGGATACTAGTTTGTTCATTAAAAGAGAAGGTAAATATTTTCTACCCGTTCAAATTTATGTTAATGATATTATCTTTGGATCATCTAATGAAAATTTGTGCAAGAAATTTTCTAAGTCTATGCATGATGAATTTGAGATGAGCATGATAGGTGAATTATCTTTCTTCCTTGGATTACAAGTGAAACAATTGAAGGAAGAAATTTTCATTCATCAAGAAAAATATGCAAAAGATCTCATTAAGAAGTTCGGATTGGAGAATTGCAAAAAGACTAATGTACTAACGTCAAGTTTTTCGAAGCTAGATAAAGATGAAGGAGGAAATAAAGTTGACCAAAAGTTTTACAGAAGTATTATTTGTTTGCTTATTTATTTTACTACTTCTAGACCTGAAATTTTGTTTAGTGTTTGCATTTGTGCTAGATTTCAATAAGATCCCATAGAATCTTATCTAAGTGTTGCAAAACGTATCATCAAATATCTTTAGCAAAAAAAAAAAAAAAAACACGTATCATCAAATACGTTGCAACTATTTCAAAGCTAGGTCTGTGGTATCCCAAAGAATGAAACTTTACTCTCCTTGGATATTTAGATGTAGATTTAGTAGGTTGCAAAGTTGATAGAATGAGTACTTCTGGTCCTTGCCAACTACTGAGCAACAAGCTGGTGTCTTAATTCTCAAGAAAGCAGAGTACTGTAGCTTTTTCAACAGCAAAAGTAGAGTATGTAACTCTTGGAAGCTGTTGTTCTCAAATCTTGTGAAGAAAGCAATAGCTAAGAGATTTTGGAATAAAAGACTCATGCATGGAGATTAGATGGACAACACCAGCGCCATCAATCTCATAAAGAATACAATTCTTTATTCAAGAGCAAAGCACATATAAATTCGACATCATTTTATTAGAAATCATGTTCAAAATGGAGAAGTTATAATATAGTTTATTGACTCGAAGAATCAGTTGGCAGACATATTTACAAAGCCACTGGAGAAAAATCTATTTGAGTCTATTCACACCAAACTGAACAGTATATCCTTTATCAGTTAAAGTCTGAAGATAATCAAACTTAGAACAACCAAAAGTTGCGATTGTAAGTTAATTTTGTACTAGTAATTTAAAATACTGGATGAAAATTTGAAAATGTACATTTACTTTTTGAATCGTTACTTACTTATTTTATTTTTAGTAATTATCTTTTTAGTTTTGAATTTATGGCATTTTTTTTTATTTTCAAAAAGGCAGTTTTTCATTTTTAAAAAGGCAGTTTTTATTTTTTCCTTTATGACGATCCGTATACCTCATTTCACCTGCCTTATATATTGTCGATTTTCTTCTTCTCCGTTTTCACTCACAAACCCTAGAATACAGAACTCCATTTTCTCACACTTTCTCTCTAGTTTAATCCAAAAACCTTTCACCTTTTTCACGATCGAGTTGAGAAATCTCCCAAAGAAAGTGACAATGTCTTTCCAGAGAAAGTCTTCTAGAATCGCGAGCAAGGGACCACAACATATACGTGAGGGTTCTACACACTTTGATCTGATCGAGGAAGAAGACTCTCCACAGCAGCAATAGCAAAGTCAACAATAACAACATTCTCAACCGCGTCACTCTTCTCAACCTAAGACTCAAGTTCCTCCATAGCAAGACGCTGAAGAAGAGATAGTTGTAGACACTGAACCTGTAAGGACTCTTAAGCCTTAATTTCTCTTCAAACTCTACTCTAAGTTAAAGGAGGGTGGTACTGCAACGTCTTTCATTGGTGAGTTTTTTAGCGAGAAAGGGTACAGAAATGAAACTCATTTTTTGAAGATAATGGAAAGTATGGGCATTGCGCTTGTTGGTTTAGCAGTAAGGACTTTTGCGAATTTTCCAAGTGATCCACGGTTTGGATCCTTTATTCAGCCTGAAGGGAAAGATGATGATGAAAGGATGTTCACAAATTTTCAGCCTAGGATGGGCGTCGCTGCAAATGTTCATGGTGAAAGGACGGATCTTTTTCGTTCTAAGGACCACAAGAGAATTTATTCTAAACTTTTGAAGCGAGGGGTGATGAACCCTAGAAGTGTGAACTTCGATTTTCTTGATTGGTTGAACGTGAAACTGAGGGAGGAGTTTGCACTCCTTCAACTCGAATGTTTTTTCTCTTAGACAACTGTCACTTACCCAGAACTTACGGCTTATTTCTATTCCAATCTATCCTTTTTAGATGCGAATCAATTTTCCTTTACGGTTAGGGACAAAGAATTTGTGGTCGATGCGGATACTCTGGCTAATGTGAAAGATGAAGTTTCCAACCAATCAATGTTTGTTGGTCACACTACTTTGGAGCTTGTTCGGGATAGGATTGCTGAAGGCATGATTTCTTACTCTAGAATGAATGCCTCCAATATTTTGCTTCGCAAGATTGTGATCAACTATCTCAGACCCAAATCCACTTCAAAAACCGATGTTTCAAACCTTGAAGTGAAGCTGATGTATGTGATCAACATTGAATTCAAGTTCTCTCTACCTCACACTATTCTTATGCACATGTATAGGACAATGGTGAAGGACAATGGGCAACTCCCTTATTCTGCTCTTGTCACTCGATTATTCAAACATCTCAACATTCAGCCCCCTAAAATTCTATGTGTTCGAACCATTGCTCCAATGGTAGTATGACTGAAGATGGTTTCCAAGACGCGTCTGAAGAAGTTGAACAAGGTTTTGGAGAGCATTAAGGAGAAGTCCCTTGTCAAGGCAAGACAAGACTTTGTAGTAGGAAAAAGAAAAGGCAAAGAGCCCATGAGCGCACCAATCAAGAAGAGGAGAGCACTCATCTTGTAGGATGAAGAAGATGAGGATGACATTACTCTCTTTGCCTTTGCCTTAAAGAATTTATAGAGTTTTGTTACCTTTCAAGGGCCAGAGGACACAGAAAACAGAGAAAGAGAAGAGACAGAGAAGAGAGATGAAGAAAGAGAAGCAATGCGAACAAAGAAAGAGAGAGGAAGAGAACAAGAGGAAGAAGAGGGTCAAGATGATTCTCTTGAACCTACACTTGCAGGTGAAGAAGGAGAACAACATCACCTTGGTGCTAACGAAGAGCAAGAACAGGAAGAAGAATACTTTTCTCCACCTGAAGGCACATAAACAGGGGGAGCAGCTGACAAAAGAGGTACTTCCTCACTTGCCTTTACTAGTGATGATATTAGTCGTTCTCTTGCCAATCCAGAGAATGTGTATACCTCTTAATTTCCTGAAGTTGGTAAGAGGCATCATCTCCAAGTCTGGATATTTTAGCTAAGGTTCCATCATCAGTTAACACTCCTCACACTGATCGTGCTGAAGCGAGTACTCAAACAGATAATACAGCAGACTTTAAGAGACTACTCGAGCTTCTTATGGAGATCAAAGCTCAGCTTTATGGATTGGAGTGTGAATTTCAGAACATGCAATCAGCACATCAAGCCACTTTAGTCTCTTTGCACGATCAAGTGCAAGCACTTAAGCTTCAAGTTCAAGCCACTGCAAAGGGTGAGGATATTGAGCAACTGAAGGAGGACTTGAGGAAGCTGAAGGAGACTGTCAAGTCTATGGGGGATTTCCAGATCGTTCGTATCCTCAAACAGCCATGATTTTTACCAAACTCTTTTTATAGTTTTTCTCCACTTTTTGCTGATGACAAAAAATGGGAGAGAATTTGTGCAAATTTGATATCTTTTGATGACTTTTTGACTTTTTGCTTGGTTGGACTTTGGTTTGATTTTGATGAACTTTGACTGTTATACTTTGGACCTCTGATTGTTATTTGGGTTTGAATTTTGACGCTTGCAGCAACTAAGCATGTGATTTTGATTGTGGCTGGATAGTTATTTATTATACAGGATTAATGTGTTTTCTGTGGTTGTAGAATCAATACTATCCATGCCCTAATTGATTTATATTTACAAGATATCATGTTTTGCTTAAGTGTTGTTTTGCAGGTTAAAAAATTTTGCAAATCTGCAGGAAAGTTTTATTACCATAAAAAATGAGGAGATTGTTAGAGAAAACTCCTTGTTGTTTTGAAGCTAACAAAACATTTCCAAAAGTCTAGTTTGAAAACTTGCAGACTCAAGTGTTATAGTCTGAAGAACTCTAGACACTATTGTCAAAGTCTGAAGACCGCTAGACTTTAATCTCAAAGTCTGACCACACTGACAGATTCCAGACTGAGGAGTGAAGACTTATCTAGATGCTGGCTTATCTTCAAGGATTCGGTTCGTATAGTTGTGGAAGATCTTATGGCTGGATATAGCATTTTATGATCAATTATTCTTATTGAAATCAATTCGGATAATCAAATCTCTTGAAAGGCGAAGTATACTTGGACGGTTCTACTTATAGAAACCAAGATCCTGATTGTATGGACGGGCATGATTGATGGACTTTTATCACAATCCTAAAACGACTTGAGATCTCTTTAATTAATTTTGTCTAATGGGTAGATTAGAAGAATTCCTTTGGAAAGTGCCAACGGTAGTAAATGCATGGATGAGTATTTAAGGCAGATTCTCAAATTGTTTGTTGGTGTGCGTGAAAGAAAAATTTCAAAATCTAAAGCTTCTTAGTTCTTTGCTATTTCAATTGTCGAGCTTAACTTGTACTCAAAAGAGATAGCAAACACTTGTGAGACTTTGGAAGAGTGTAGTAGAGTTGCTACACTGTGAAGTCAATGACGTGAGACTGTAAAATCTCTTTTGATTCATAGTGAAAATCCAGCCAGTAGGCTGTTAGTGCGGGAGAGTGGACGTAGACTTGAACTAAGCCGAATCACTATCAAACCTTGTGTTTCTATTCTCTTTCCTTGAACTCCTTACTTTAATACGTAGCTTTATATAACTATTTATAATTGATTACATCTTCAGTCTATTATCTTCTAAAGGCATTTTACTTTCATTAAGTCTTGCAGAAATTTCTTTTAACACCTATTCACCTCCCTCTAGGTGTTCTTACTAGCCCTTTCAGGATTAAGGAAACAAAAGAAGAGAAATGGTTACCTTATTTCTCTTTAGCACTTTCAAGGCTTCCTCGGAGTCCCATAACCTGCTACTATGCCCAGGCTGTTGTTAGTTTTCCTCACAGACAATTGCCTTACTGAGATCTCTTAATTGGTCATGCATTCGGAGCTCAAGATCATCTCCAATTTTTATTAATGACATAAATCTCAATACTTCAATATTCTCCCCTAGAAAAAAGTTACAAGTGTCCCACATGTAAAATGCAATTCTCTTGTCAGTGCCAATGAGAAAGCAAGCTATATCCAAAGATATTTGTTTTTGTTCATAGTCTAATACACCGTAACTTATCCTTAACTTTTCTTACACTTCTACATGAGGAGCCTCTTTAAACTTCTTTTTTATTTATTTATCATATCTCTCCATTCTTTTGACTCTTTTCCGCACAATAATTAACCTAAAACCTTGAGGGATAAGGGAAGTTCTCCAGTGGTGGATACAACTTCATGAGGGAGGCCCTCGAATTCACTTGGAGGAAAGTCCTTTCGAAACACATGTTTGCTAAACAGAACCAAAGATTGATTGCAATCCAATTCCGTAAGGTCATAGTTGTGGTCCGCCCCAGCTACTTCAAGAATTCTCTTGTTTCTAGTGGTAATAATAATCCTACTTCCCAAAGAAAACCAATCATGATTACCAGCCAAACACTTCACTTGATTGACATTATCCACATCATCAAGAAGAAGAAGAACCTTTTTATCTTTAAACATGGAGGAGATGAAATTAATCCCTTCATCCTTATTACAAACTTCATTCTTATTAGGAACTTCATTTTTTTTATCTGATATCATAGATTAATTGATTCTGTAAGAGATAAACACCACCCTTACATGATTCCCTTATATCAGCAATGAAGCTGCAATGCTCAAATTGATTGGATAGCTTGTTGTAAATGGTTTTAGCAAGAGTAGTTTTACCAATGCCTCCCATTCCATGGATGCCAACAAATAGGAGGGCATGAGGTTTATCATCCAAAAGTTCCATAACGTTCTTCACATGACTATCAACTCCCACCAATTTCTCAGAAATAATCAACTCAAACTTTTTCTTTAGTTCACTCAACACTTTTCGGACAACCAATTTCACCAACTTTGCTTCAAACCTGTCAAATATGACAAGAGTTCAAATACGTGGCAACAATAATTTTATATTGTTTATCTATTGAGAACATAGTAATAAACGAATCCCGGATAAACTAAAAAAAATTTAAGAATCGTTTTTGTCGCACCTCCATATATTATCTTAAATGCTAAGAATCAAGTTTGACAAAAGCCTATGGTTGTTTCACATGGCATGCCCATTCCACTATTACTCTGACATAATTTACTAAATTAAAAGAAACTTGAGGGCAATCACTTGTGAACCTTTAATATTGTATATGTTATGGATTTGAACCAAATTTTAGACTTGTTTGTTAAAGATATTAGGGATGATGTGGACGTGACTTTGAAAACTTTCTAGAGTCTTTAAAAAATAAAAAATCCAATAAGCCAACCTAGTATGAGAGTCAACAATCGATCAATAAAGAAGTCATAACTTTTGATGCGAGACGATTTCAACTCTTGTAATACCAATCCAAAAATCCGTTCAGATTGTGATATTGTGAACAACTTAAATGCAATTGAAGGGATTTCTCCTTGTTTGCGCAATTCTATATTATTGCAAGTTTCTACTTGTGTTATCATTATAGATTGGTGTTCTTATCAGTTTCCATTGCCTCTAGGGATGATGAGTTCTTGTACTTTGTTTTCCTTTTGATTAACTACGTTCTTTGATTTTAATTGATCTAAGTAGAAGAATCCCAAAATAAGAATATTGATTCAATATATTTAGGTGTATGAGATAGAAATTACTTGTTGAAGATAGGAAATGCATTGAAGCAAATATATAATATATATAATCCCTTTTTCCTTTTCTTTTTATATTTTCCATCATCATATATAACTAATGAAACATTTCTTTTGTAAAATAATTTTAATAGCAACTAGTCAACACTATTAATGATTTAATAAATGTGACTTGGGAAGATAAAGAATTATGCCTTTGACAATCACTATGCACGGTATATGATGTTACGAGCTCTAAATAAAAATCACCAATAAGTTGTACTATGACTAATGTGACGTACACTATAAACATGAAAAAAATGGCACAATGTTACAAAATCTTTGGATATAAGAGTAAAAATTCAATCAAAAAATATTATCATTCAAGTGATCATACCAACAAAATCTATAAGTAGATTTGTCAATATCATTAAAGCAAAACACTAAAAAAAAAAAAAAAAGAGAATAGTTTATAGAACTCATGCTTCGCAGGATCTTACTGCCAACATGATCTTTCTGTTTATATATATAGAACGAAAATGAAGTGGGTGAGAATAAGAACAACCAGCAAACACCCGCACATATTAAAAGAAAGTAGAGGATGCCTTGGTGAGAAATTTTACCCATCGACTTTGTATCCTTTGAAGTGGCTGACTTCAAGGAGTGCTTGCTTCCATTTCTCCAAAATCGTTGGGTCGAAAGAAGACCTCTCAAGAAAATGCTTCTCATGCTCATGAAATGCCTCTCCAAAACTCCCAATTTGACGCCCCACGTCAGCTGGTTTCACTTTGTAGAATATAGGCACCACTATCTGCCCCATATTATTCTTGCGCTCCATTATTTGAACCAGTTCATCTAGGCACCAACTACTTGTACCGTAATTCACAGAGAAAATGGGGATCAGGATCTTACTATTCTTGATGGCTGCCAAAAGCTCTGGTCTGATGTCCTCGCCTTGGCAAAGCTCGTCATCGTCTTTGAAAGTGTGAATTCCGACTCTAAGGAGCCCATGGTAGAGGTGATCGGTGAAACCATGTCAAGTGCCTGGGTCTCTGAAACTCAAGAACACCTTGTAGCAGTTTCCAGTCGACACCGTCAAAGAACTAGATGCATTATTGTTAATTTTTGTCGAAGACGAACTAGATCCAATGAAATTAGTTTCTGTCAACATAGTCATCGAACCAGATGCACCAGTATCAACATCCTCTGCATTTCCACTCGCATTAGTTTTCCTCCTCTTAATGTGACGATGCATTTCGGCCTCTGACTCTGCCATTGAGTTCAGCTTTCAAGCCCTAACGGAGAAAAAAAAAAAACCAGAATGCCCCTCAGAAAACAAGAAATGCCTTATTGCCTCTTCTATTGTGGTGAGTTAAATATCAAAACACATGAAGCCGCAGATTTGTTTGGAAGATGAAAAGTGTAGAGAGACTTATGACGAGATTGTGTCATGGATTTGCGGGAGAAGATTAAAGGTGAGAGAGAGAGATTCGTCCAGTCCAATAATTCCAAACAAGTGCTCAAAACAGATAAAAACATCAAAGTGTTAGGACAGTGAAGAGTCCCCTGCTTAGTCCACTCCACTACTTGTACCACTGAACTATCCTCTTCTTTTGTTCATTTATTTTCCATAAAAGAAGGTATTTTTGTTAATTATATTTCAGCTCTTTATCCCAATTTGGAATTTTTTTAGTCATAATCCCATATGGAATTTCCCCTTTTTACTTTGAGCCTTGTAAATATTATAATATCAAACCAATAAACTTCATTTTAATACTGAAATATTGTATTATAACAATCACTTATTCTTAAAAAAAAATTATGTTCTTTATGTGTGTCAATGATCATAAATATTATCAAATTGCTATAATTGTTTATTTTGTACCCGAGCATAATGAGAATAATGTCTTTTTGGCTCTCGTTCTACCTTAATTTTCCCTTCTTGTTTTTTTTTTTGTCGAACCTCAATTTCTTATTCAAATCTCTTAAATAAATTTAAATGCCTTTTTGCTTTGGCTTTTCTTTATCATACATTTATTTCTTTATTTGTTTGATTTATCTAATCCAACCAATTGGCATGCACCAATAATTCAACATTGCCTTCACATGGTGGAAGTTTCAATGCATAGGGAAATCCAAGCCAATCCTACCCAGGAAGAAGACAACATGTGAACAAGTTTGGATGCATAGCGATGGAAAAAAAAACAAATCCAAAAATAAAAGAGAATTATGATATTGCAGATTAGGAGTGAACAATTTCATCAAGTCCACCCAGAATTTGAGAATTAGATCAGAAAGACCAGTTTTTTGATTTTTGGAACTGGACCGAAGCCGATCTAATCCAATAAAATGCGTCGCCAAAAACGAAACCTCACACCTAGCCCTAAATCTGGGAAGAAGAGAAAATAGATGGGGCTTACTACATAAATCTTATTTCTTTTTGTGAAAAATAATACTTCCGGCGCGAATGCAAGCCTCACAATCAAAACCTATTTCCTTTGTCAAAAAATAAAATAAAAATCAGAACCTATTTCCCTTCGTCCTAGAGCATTAACTAACTAGGAAAGACTGTGCGTAGGTATTTTTATCGCATTGGATAATAGTTTTACATCATCTCATTCATTGACATCATAATATTAGTAAGGGCATAGTGAATTTTTTGAGAGAGCATGAGAAATTCTCTAGTTTTTGGTTTTATTCTAGTTTTTGGTTTTATATTTGTATAAATAGATAATGTTTAGAACTCAAATAAAGCTTTTTCAACCATAGAAACTTAAATAATTGTAAAGCTTTTTCCACAGAGTTTTTTTTTCTTGGTCAAAAAATTCCGCAAAGTTTATAGAGGTATTTCCTTACCTACGTAATACCAATAATAGTCTCATCTTTGGGATTACTATTATTTTTAGAATGAAGTACTTAATTTCAAACATGTGGAGATTATATATATTTCGAAATCAATAAATTTGAATTTACTTTCTTTAATATCATGAAATCGTCATGCCCTTGCATGTTATAAAATGATTTTATTACTATGTTTGGACAAAATGATAATCTAGAAGAGTACAAGCTCCCATGTACACACCTATATGGTGATTACATGCACAATGTTCTAAGAGAGTAAACTTTTGATCATCATATTCTTGTGAATTAGATTTTAATCCTGATAAATTATTTCAGTGACAAGACAAGTGAAAAATATATTCGTTAGATTGATTAAATGCTTTTGACCCTTTAACCAATTAAATTCATCTCCTTATATAATCCAAATCAATCACATATTTGTGTGCCTTTTTTGCAAGTGAATTGGATTAGTGAACTAATCTAAATGGATTGATTCCTACTTTTTTGTATGATTTTCACATCACTTTGCTATTGCGGATTTTTTTTACTGACACAAAAATGTCACGTCAAACAACTAATAATGTTTTCAAACATAGGGTTAACGGGATAAATTTAAGATTAGTTAGTGATTTTTTTAGACAAAAAAATGTTTGGGCATATTTTGTATTGGACATAAAGTTTTGAATTTTTTAGGCAAAAAAATTGGGGTTAGATTTAGGATTGAATCCAAAGTTGAAAATTTTTTTTAGATAAAAAATTTTGGGGTAGAATTAAAATTGGATTTAAAATTTGAGAGTTTTTAGGATAGTAGGTCTATATAAAAAGAGGTAAGAGAAAATTGAGAAGTCTCACCTATTTTAATCATTCAGGGGCATATTTGTAATTAGATAGCATTTAATTTTCTCTTTGTCCCTTTGCTTGGTGGCTAGTCCCACCAGTCCTTGTTTAACTTAAGACTACCCTCATCTTTATCATGTTTTTTTTTTTTGTCTTTTCTTATTTTAAATGAGTGGTGACTCTACCACTCTTTTCTCTATTTAATTGTCAAATTAACAATTAATTTTTTAGACATCAACTTATTGATTTCATTTAGTCAAATTTATTAATTTCACAATTTATTAATTAATCCAAACCCAAATTAATAAATTGATATTTACAATTTTAACGGGCAATTTTTTTTTTGGTTTAGTTTAGCGATTACTTTAATATTTTGCCCTTCTTCTTGACTTGGTCAAAAAGTCGGCTTTGAGAAAAAGGGAAAAGAAGATACATAAAAAGGAAAAGAGAGAGAGCACGCACCAACGACAGAAACGAAAAGAAAGGGAAAAGACAGAGAGAGAAAGAGAGAATTGTTTGGGCATGCGTGAGGTCTTTTCATTCTTTTCATTTCGCATCCTAGACGAGAACCTGCGTCCTGTCCTCCTTTTTCTTTCTTTACTTTTGCCGACTACTTACAAGTTTGTCTTTATTGAAGTTCTCTCTTCTGCGGGCCATAACCTGCTCTCTGTATTTCTCTTTATTTTCTTTTACTTTTGGTAAACGTATTTCTCTTTCTTGGCCGTGAAGAAAAATCCCCGTCCCACTTGCCCGAGAGTCCGCTGCTATTTTTTTTTATGCCCAGATTTTCTCCTCTTCTTTGCCCGTAAATTCCGGTCTTGACTGCCGAGATTGCCCCCACCCGTGCAAGGCGTTGGCTAAGATAAAGATGATCCTGACTCCAACACCGGATTTTCCTTCTCTCTCTTACGCTGCAGCAGAAACTTTAGGGTTTGTAAGAGGGCGTGTATTTCCGCTTGCCGCACGGACTGAACAGGAGAATCCATCAACAAGCCTTCTTCCTCGGTGATCTCGGCACATGCAGGCTACTTCTCCTTCTCCTCTTCCCGCTGTGTAAGTTCCATCTGTATTTATTTTCAGATAACCGAGAGTCCGTGGACACCATATCTGGGAAGAGCCGGTCGGGCTTAGATGGGTTGACTCGTTGTGCAGGGCCCGAGTGCTAGTGATCCTCGAGCTTGCGAGAGGGTGTCCACAGTAAATGCCGGATCTAGGCGTTGATTTCTGAATACGAATTGGTTCCGCGCCTTCCAAATCTGCCAAGGACCGAGGCTACGACTTCCGGATCAGGTGAGTTATCCCGGTTCACTGTCCGATCTGCTGACCAAGCTTCGATTCTAGACTGTGGGTGTGACCAAGCTCTGTTTATACATGGGCATAACAGGAAAAGCTGTTCGGTTGTCTCTGAGGCTTCTGCATTGCACGGTGCACAGAACGGATCGGGTACAATTTTCCTCAGATACAGATTTTCCTTCGTGGGTAAAGCATTTTGGCATAGGGACAACATAAAATTTCTGATTCTGGGAGCAGTTTTCAAATTCGAAATCCTTCTTCATAGGCTGCAGGGTGCTTGATAGGAAGATGATGCTAAGTCCAGGCTTTTGCTGTGTTGGGCTGCTCTTATGCTGTTGAATCCATTCTTTCTTGAATACTTGCCTGTCTGAGTCTATCCATATAAGCTGGTCGGTTGCTAACTAGGGTTTCATTGGAATCGATAGGATTTCATCAACTGTTTGAGCATCAAAGCTATCCTTAAGCCGCTGAGTATTCCATGTATTCTCCTCTGAATTAATGAAATGAGCCACCAATCACCCCTCTGGGCACAGGTCCTCCAATTACTCCCCTTCTCAACTGTTTTTTCTTTTTTTTGGTGAAAACTCCCCTTCTCAACTGTTTATCTTCTCTAATTCTTATTTTCTTTCTATCTCCCACTAACCACTGCACTTGATGAGCAATTGACTCTCTTTCCATTAGTAAGCTTTGCCACCCTCACCAAGGATGTGTACCTTTTTCCGTATGCCAAGGTACCTTTGTGGAAAATAGGTTCCTTTTAGTATCTGGCTTCAAAGAGATGACGGGTTCTGAAAAAGTCTCTGGGCCTGCTTACCCAGCATTGCTTTGTTCTAGGCAATTAAGTCTCTGAAGACTAGCCCTCCCATGTCTTTCTTGGTTTTGAGAATTTCCCATTTTTTCTGATGCATGCCCGGTTTAGCTACATCGTTCTTCCTCCAAAAGGCTGCAATTTTCTGCTCAAGTGTCTTACAAATGGACACTAGGACTTTAAATAGACATTGCATAGTGTGGAAGTGCTTGGACCATTGCTTTAATGAGGATTTCTTTTCTCGCTTTGGACATTAATTTCTCCTTCCATCCTTCTTTAGTTTTCACTCTCCCCAAAATCCATGGAAACATTTCTTTTTAGAGAACATCCCAATCCGACAGAATTCTTAAATATTTGCCTGTTTTTATCAATCGTAGAAACTCTCAGCTCTCTAGTAAGATTTACTTTTAGGCTTTGAGGTATGTTTCAGTGGATAGTTAATATTACCAAAATAGAGATAGACCTAATAGTCAAATTCAACCATTCCATCTAAATAACCGATCATCATTGATCATACTCTACAATTGGAAGCATGATCGTTGCAAAATATAGATCATAAATTTGGAAGACTTTTTTGCTAAAAGTTCCTAAGAATGATTCCTTCCACTGTCAAATGTAAAGAAATTGGAAAAGTCTGGTAGAGTCAAGATTTGTGGATGAATATGTAAATTGTTTTAAATAGTTAGGCCTAAGTGTAATTTCCTCCAATTAGGAATGCGAGCATCTAGAGGGCAAGGTCCATTGGAAAGAGAAGATGTGCATTGGCTCCTGGTCAATAACTTTTTACTATTGGATTAATCAATAGACACCCACCTAGAAAGACTCATTCATGTAACATTTTGTATTCAGAATCGTTTATGCTCTCCAGCCAGCCTTTTCATTTGTTTATCTACATCTTTTTGTGCAGCAGGAGGGCATCCTCTCTTCATTTTTGCCTATCAAACTTTCATGGAGAAAGGGCAAAGTCTGGGTAAGGCAAACAAAGGGATGCATCTTTTCGTTTTAGGTCGTTCTTTTGCAGTGCTTGCTGTGCCTATTCTTCTATCTACGCTTGTATTCAACCATCTCAAGAAGAAGAAAAAGGGTACAGAAAAATCGAGCACTTCGTTCATGTCTCCAATACCCATTGGAGGAAGTGATCAATACGACGTGTTCTTGAGCTTTAGAGGCTCAGATACCCGCAAGGGATTTGCTGATCACCTCTACCACAGTTTGATCAACGTGGGGACTGTACCAATCTGCGTGTTCAGGGATGATAACAGCCTCCCAATTGGCGAAGAATTTGGTCCACAGCTTCTTGATGCCATCAAACGGTCTAAGATTTTGATCCCCATCATCTCCGAAAATTATGCTTCAAGCAAATGGTGCATACGCGAGCTTATTAATGCCATGGAATGCAAGAATACCATGTCACAAATGGTGTTGCCCATTTTTTACAAAGTAAACCCATCTGATGTGCGGTATCTAAAAGGAAATTTTGGGAAGGCCTTCCGTTCATGTAAGTATTTAGATTCGAAGGATATCCAGAAAGGGCAACAAGTACTTACAGCAGTGAGTTTCTTAAATGGAATTGAATCTGAGAAAATTGCTAACGGGTACTTCACTTCCTCTTGAACTTTTGTTTTTCTTTTTTAATATAGGTAATTTATCTCATTCATGCAAGATCGATGAAATGTGGATGATCTACCTCCAATACCAGCTCAAAAGAATTTTCCAAAATGCCTCAATAAACAACCATTATGCCCCAAAGACAACAACCACCGGTACTCCCCAAGATTTCCCTTGAAAACTATACCAACAACAACTAAAATCAAAAAGAAAAAAAGTAGGTCTGCGCGATGCCCTAGCCTTGAAGTAGGGTAACCTCCCCTCCTCCTAATCTTTTTTAACCAAAAAAGCAATGAACCTCCCATCGTTCAACTAGGGAAACCCTTAAACTTTATAGCAAATGTTAATACTTTTAAAGACTCTTAATGAGCCAAGTGCACCACCTTATTTTGTTTGAACAAGATCTACTTTTTGTCGGATAATGAAGGCAAAAAAGTGATTGTTGCACCATCATCATCCATTCTTATTAGTGAAACCAAAACATCTTGGATGTTAATTAGCCCCATCCATCCTTCACATATATGTGGGTGTCTTTTGATGAGATTAAGTATACGAAAATATCTTGAGCTTTGTTGTTTGACAGGAATGAAGGAGAATTAGTACAAAAAGTTATCAAAATTGTTCTCAGCAAGTTGCGACGTGATTTTCGTCTTGATGTTACTAAGCACTTAATTGGAATTGATGGTCATGCGAAAGAAATTAGGAATTGGGTTGACACTCCTACTGGTGATGCTCGAATGATTGGAATTTATGGCATGGGCGGGGTTGGTAAGACGACTCTTGCTAAGGTCATCTACAACGAACTGTCGAATGACTTTGTGCATCGAAGCTTTCTTCCAGATATTCGAGAAACAACTTGCGACAAGGGTATTCATTATCTACAAAATCAACTAATTAAAGAAATCCTGCCAATCGAACGTGAAGTTTGGACAAGAGATGGTGGGGTTAGTTTGATGAAATCTAGATTCAAAGGAATGAAGGTTCTCATTCTTCTGGATGATGTTGATCACAAAGATCACCTACATTATTTGGCTAGAGAATGTAACTGGTTTGCTTCAGGAAGTATTATCATTGTTACAACTAGAAATAAAGCTGTTCTTGATCAATCTGAATTCAAGGTAATCTTCCCGTATGGATTGAATGAAATAAATAGGGATCATTCTTTGACTTTATTTAATAGACATGCATTTGGTATTGACCATTCTCCAAGGGGCTTTGAGGATCTCTCTCGTAATATTGTATATACCGTCAGTGGGCTTCCCTTGGCTCTTGAAGTTTTAGGTTCACACTTGTATGGACAGAGAGATAAAAAAGTATGGGATGATATGCTGAGCAAATTAAAAGAACAACCACATGCAGATGTGCAAAAGATATTGAAGATAAGTTATGATGCATTAGAGAATGGACATAAGGAGATTTTTCTTGAAATTGCTTGTTTCTTTATTGGCAAAGAGAGCAAATTCGCCATTTACATGTGGGGTGATTGTCATTTTCGTGCTAGTCAAGCAATTGAAGAGTTGAAGCTGAGGTGCTTAATAAAAGTTGGAGATGATGATAAATTAAGGATGCATGATCAACTTAGAGATTTTGGAAGGAGCATAATTTGCCAAGGACAACCACCTGAGAAATATGGCAAACTATGGGTTTGCAAGGAACACTCCAAAATAGCAATGGAAGAAAAGGTAAAATATGGTACCCCTTTTCTTTCCTTCTTTCATATATTTTCATATATTTAATCTAATATTCTCATCTTTTATGTAGTATAAACAAATGCTCCTACTTTTTAAGAAAAAATCTATTTAAACATCCATTCGTGTCCATCATAGATTAATTGTGACAGCTAATTGGATTATAAGTATCCCAAGGATGTAAAAGTCATAATTTAATTCAAATTCATTAATAGGATTTTTCATAAACTTAAGATACAATGAATTTAAGATCTTTCACTACAATTACACGTGAAAAATCTTATTTACTAAAAGCATGTAACTTTCATATCTAATTGACAATAGTGATAATTTGAAAGTCTTCAATAACAAATAAGGATGAAGTATAAAAATCATAGATGAAATAAATGAAGATTTCTTGGTTAAAAAAAGTAATAGATGATATGTGCCAATTATACATTTATTTCCTACATTATAGGAGCACCATGCAGTCGAGTTGACTATACTAGAAAGCAATCACATGTGATTTTGAAGATACCGGTACCTCTACCGGTTATATCTATCTCTTCTCATTCTTCTTTCCTCTTAATAAATACAATAACAAAACTTTGCTTAAGACTCATATTGGTGAAATCTTACTATTTGTTTAAGTTTGTATCACGTGGACCTTGTTCATCTCATGGATTAGATTAGATGTATGATAAAGAGTGGATTTCTCATTTTTCTTTCTTCCTTTCTTTTGTTGATGTTGTCTTTCCCTCCTCGCATTTTTTAATATCTCTTTCCTCTCCAAGTTGTTTGGTATTATTAACATTCTTTTGGACAATGCCTGCCAAAACCGCTAGACAAACTTGACTATTTAGACAAAGTGTTGTGCTTGTTATTATATCAATACCTTTGTATTTATTGTATATTATTTTCAGCATGAAGCCAAGTTTTTAACTAAGTTTATGTTTTACTTGAATTGTCAATGTTCTTCTATTTCAATATTTCATATTGTTCATTTGGGGAAGCCTCAGATGTTCATGACTGATCGATGGCGACGAATTAACTGTAGCAATAACCAAGCAATGTTGATCAAAGGAAAAAGCTTGATATTCTTGATTTAATTTGAAATAGTTCTTTCAAAAGATTCAATATCACACTTTGTTGATTCAATAACTGTTATTAGCATTAGCAAAAGGTATACATTATCAGGGTGTTTATAAAATGAAAGAAGTCAAATATGTTTGAACATAGATAAATGTTGAAAGATGCAAATTAGTTTAGAAAAAGCTTGAACAATTGTAACATGTGAGAGATTTAATTTTATTTGGGAAAATGAAATACTCATGGGAATAATTTTCAATTATCTTGGCTCTTCGCATTATGATTTGAATATTCTATTATATCCTATTTCTGCAATTCCTATTGGTAATATATGTGCATTGCGTAAAATCTTTTGAAGTTTGAAATCCCTTTTCAATAATAATAATAATAATAATAATAATAATAATAATAATAATAATAATAATAATATAGTAGCGATGTTCTACAAGTGGAAATTATGAAAGATAGTGTGAAAGCAAGATTTAGTGACTCACGCAATAAAGGGGGACAATAATAATAATAATAATAATAATAATAATAATAATAATAATAATAATAATAATAATAATAATAATAATAATAATAATAATAATAATAATAATAATAATAATAATAATAATAATAATAATAATAATAATAATAATAATAATAATAATAATAATAATAATAATAATAATAATAATAATAATAATAATAATAATAATAATAATAATAATAATAATAATAATAATAATAATAATAATAATAATAATAATAATAATAATAATAATAATAATAATAATAATAATAATAATAATAATAATAATAATAATAATAATAATAATAATAATAATAATAATAATAATAATAATAATAATAATAATAATAATAATAATAATAATAATAATAATAATAATAATAATAATAATAATAATAATAATAATAATAATAATAATAATAATAATAATAATAATAATAATAATAATAATAATAATAATAATAATAATAATAATAATAATAATAATAATAATAATAATAATAATAATAATAATAATAATAATAATAATAATAATAATAATAATAATAATAATAATAATAATAATAATAATAATAATAATAATAATAATAATAATAATAATAATAATAATAATAATAATAATAATAATAATAATAATAATAATAATAATAATAATAATAATAATAATAATAATAATAATAATAATAATAATAATAATAATAATAATAATAATAATAATAATAATAATAATAATAATAATAATAATAATAATAATAATAATAATAATAATAATAATAATAATAATAATAATAATAATAATAATAATAATAATAATAATAATAATAATAATAATAATAATAATAATAATAATAATAATAATAATAATAATAATAATAATAATAATAATAATAATAATAATAATAATAATAATAATAATAATAATAATAATAATAATAATAATAATAATAATAATAATAATAATAATAATAATAATAATAATAATAATAATAATAATAATAATAATAATAATAATAATAATAATAATAATAATAATAATAATAATAATAATAATAATAATAATAATAATAATAATAATAATAATAATAATAATAATATAGTAGCGATGTTCTACAAGTGGAAATTATGAAAGATAGTGTGAAAGCAAGATTTAGTGACTCACGCAATAAAGGGGGACAAGCAATGGATAATCGCATAATTGGACAAAAAGGGAGAAATGGGCGAAAGATTTCACCTTAAACAAAAATACAACATATATTAGAATTTAATTCGTGTCTTAGAATTCTTAAACCAAGAAGTATTTTTCGTTTCATTTTCATGTCAAAAGTTAAAATATTGTTCAGTTTCAAAAGAATATTAAAAAATTAGTGTGAACATCTATTTATGGCGGTGGTACAAAGATGACAAATTGTTGAGTTCAAGATTTAAGAAAACGAAAAATAAGAATATGCGATGTCAATCCAGACACTCATATGATTGATTTAATATACAGGGAACTGAAAGAATCCGGGACGAATGCTATGATCATCTCCAAACATACATAAATGAACAATTTCAAAACCTACAGAGCTCAAGGTTCCAGCAATTGAGGTGGACAGATTTAAGTGGAGACACTGACAAACGATTTTCTGAATTAAGATGGCTTCAGTTGCTTGACATTGAACCCGATCAGTCTTTTCCAGCAACCAATTTGCATCTACCAAAATTAGTGGTGCTGCAGTTGTCATACAACCGGATCATAGAGAACTGGAGAGGATGGAGTTTGGTCATGGTAAGATGGTAGAAAAACATTCTCTTTGATTTTTTATTACTTTTGTTTTGTTGATCAACTCATTTTTTGACACTTACTCTCCTTTGTGTAGGCAGCAAAGCGGCTTAAAGTTCTCGACCTTGCATGTTGCAAACATCTAAGATGTACTCCCGATCTCTCGGCTTTCATAAACTTGGAGATGCTCATCTTGAAAAAGTGTCACGGATTGGAGGATGTCCATCCATCTATTGGCAAAGTCAAAAGCCTTGTTTCCTTGGACCTGAGTGAATGTGGGAGTCTCAAGAAGCTACCAGAGGAAGTGGACGGATTAGTAAATCTTAAAGAACTTATTTTAGATTTTGCTGGTATTACGGAGATTCCTACATCAATAGGTTCTATGACGGAGTTGGAGAAACTAAGTGCCCGGGGTTGTCAATCATTATTAGAAATCCCTAGCTCAATTTGGGATCTACAGAATTTGCAACATCTGGACATCAGTGAATCTGCAATAGAAAAGTTTCCTAGTGCCATTGGAAGGTTGGAAAAACTGGATCTCTTGGCTTTCAGAGAGTTGAAGATTGTCTTCTTGAAAGACTGCTACAGACTAAAGGAAGTCCACCCTTCTATTGGCAAAGTCAAGAGCCTCGTTTCCTTGGACTTGAGTGGCTGTAGCAGTCTCAAGGAGCTACCTGGAGAAGTGGGTGAATTAGAAGAATTAGAAGAACTTATTTTAGATTCAGCTGGTATTACAGTGATTCCTCTGTCTATCGGTTGTTTGAGTAAGTTGGGAAAATTGAGTGCCAGGCGTTGTTTGTCATTGAGAGAAATCCCTAGCTCAATTGGGGATTTAGAGAATTTGCGACAACTGGACATGAGTGAATCAGCGATTGAAAAGTTACCAAATGCTATTGGAAAGTTGAAAAATCTGCGGAGGCTAAGTCTTGATCTCTGCCTTAGTCTGAAAGGGGAAATTCCAAGTGAAATTGGTGACTTGTCTTCTCTGGAGACTCTCCAACTCACTAGAGCACCGATATCTGACCTGCCAGAAAGCATCAAGAATCTTTCTTCTCTCCAACACCTTAGCCTAGAGGGCTGTCATAAGCTCTGGTCGCTGCCAGAGCTTCCTTCTGGCTTAAAATATCTGAGGTTCTCTTGTCGAGGTCCCAGGTTGCCACAGCTTTCTTGCCTAATGCACGTAGAAACACTTCATCTTTCATGGAGGCGATCTATGAATACATCCAGGAGCTTCCCTCAAAACCCTTGAAACTTCGTGTCACGTCAACTCATTTGTATAGGCAACAAAGAGACGTATAAGGTATTTTTCAACCATCACATTTTTTGACGGCACGGTTCTCTGTGGAAACTAGAGAAAATGAGTGCCTGGTCTTGTTGGTCATTGAGAGAAATCCCTTGCTTTATTGGGGATCTAAAATTTGCAACAAGTGGTGCTTCTTTTGTGACAAGTCTGGTTGGTCTATGTAATGATTAAAGCTTACTTTTGGATTTTGATTCAATGAGCTGTATCAATGACCTTTTGCATAATGGTAACAATTGATTTTACCATCCTGTGAAACAAGCTAGGTGAGGGGCTCAGGCATTTGTAATTAGTTTGCATCCTATCTGATCCTATTTTTATCATGGAGTTATTTATATCACATTATTGATCTGGGTCTGGCTAACTTGGCTGAGGAACTTTAAATTCTCTAACAGAGACTGATCAAAATGAAGAAGAGGGATTTTGCAGAGGAAGCATCAGCAACAGCTGAATGCCATCTTTTGTGCCAACCTAGAAGAGGCTCATGGGCCAATTGCAGTGTCCTGAGGAGTTTTGATTCTTGTGAAGATCCAAACACTTGATTTGGTCTCAACAGCACATAACTGAATGATTGTGAATGTAGTTTTTCCATTAAATCTGCTTTTTGTATGCTCATTAGGTTCTACTTCTGTTAATCAAATACATACCCGTTGATATTTCTGTACGTTACCTTGATGCAGAGCTGTTTGATGTGGTTACTTCTAATGATATCACTTCCGAACTTGATGAGGCTTTGCATAGGGATGTATGCACTGCCAGTCGTACCATAATTGTGGAAGACTCGCTCGTGTGCTTATACAATATGAGCTGCGGAATTTTATCTGTAAATCATTAACGTGGATGCATGATGACAATCTTGTCCACTTTCTATTTAGTTTATTAGTGTGATAATATCTTTTGAATATTGTCATATAGGTTTCTGATTTGATAAGCTCGGTTCTCATGTATGCGGCATTGAATTTGTAAAGTTGGAATTTTCCTCGTAGCAAACTATTCTGTATTGCTGATTTTGCTAGTTGGATATTTCCGAGTAATCAAGTAACAAGACATCTTTCTGTTCAGTGATTTAGGCACTTCACCTTTTTAGCATAATCTTATTAACATCAGTTCAGTTCCTAAACACAAACAAGGAAAGTTTTGCTATGTGCTTACTGTCCCAACTATGTTGTTTTCTTTTTCATTGGCTAGCTATGAAGTCTGTTGATTGCAGTCCAACTGTGAACTAATCAGAGACACCTGGAATGTGTGGCAAGATATGTCCCCAATTTTGGGTATTGGTTCAAATAATGTTTATGCATCTGTACCTTACCTTTCATGGATTAAATTCTATTGCTACAATCTCAGATATCTTCATTTGTTGTTAGTTAGTGGATCCTATCCTTCATCTGTAGATTCAAGCTGCATTTCTGAAACTCGGAGAAAGTCCTCAAACACCGCAGGATGAAGATGCAGGCAGGAATGAGCTGTCCTGAAACATTATGTAAGGCATCCTAAAATTCTTTGGTAGTGGTGTTCAACATGTGCTCCGAGTTGCTCCGAGTTGTTAATACTCTTCATTGGATTCTTGATATAGAGCAACCTCTTATCATGTGGTGTAGTAGTCCTCTGCAAGCTTTCACATCATGCAATTCTTTAGCAAAGGCTGAAGCTCAAAAAATGCTGAAGACTGCATGTGCAAGTGTTCTGTATTTGAAGCAAAGCACAAACTTAAATTTGTTAACAAGATTACCGTTTGGCCACTTCAAGCTATAGTTTTGTGGCTGCAAGAGAAACTTTTTGAGGGAAAAGGCGAATGTTGTGGAATCTGCAAAGAATCTGTCAATTGCAGCCAAGAGTTTCAACGGAGAGGTTTTCAAGAGGATAGTGATTTCTCATTTGGAAGAACTTTGAACATGAAATAGAAGTGTTCATTAGTGTACAATCATCTCTATAGTTTGGTTAGCTTTGAAAATTCATATATTGCCATTTTGCAATCACTTTAATCGTATAATCTCAAACTTGATTCATCCACACATGAATGAGACAGCCATACATTTTCATTCCTGAAACTTATTTTTCTTTGGCGTTTGTTATAGTTTGTCAGCTTCAATTCCTCTCACTCATGGCGGAGCAGCGGTGTCAACTTGTTGTCTTCCTTTGAAAGCTTGTGACTTTGCGCGAGTACAACCATCCATTTCTCTGCCCTGACCTACTTCCTCTTGCGCACGATTCTCTGTTGCAACATCATGTCTCTAATTGTGATTTTCTCATATTTCCTCCTCCGCTTGATCAGCAGGTTTTTCACTTTCGCCTCTCATTAGCTCATAGTTCAAGAAATTGCGGGTTCCGCCATTTGTAAGTCCAATGCTAAATCTTTATGTGCTTCTCGTGTTTTGCATGGTTTCTTTAAACCGGATTGTGCGACTGGAATTGGCTTCCTTGAATATCGTGTGATGCCTTCGATGGCCGTGAGCGTTGAATGATGGCCATAGCTATTGGAAATCAGAACGGACTCACAGTTTGCTTATAGGCTTGCACAAGTTGGAACCCTGGATCTTCCATGTGGGTCGCTCCCCTATGGAGTTCCTTGGTTTTATTTTCCAAGTTTGTCTTAATATTGTGAAATTGAAACCTACTCCATTCTCTAGTATAAACATGAGTTTGGAATGACAGTTCACTCTCTTTAACATTTTCAATAGCAAATATTGTTATTATCATGTTCTTTTTCTTTCACGCTTGTCCTTATCTTAATGACATGCTTCATCTTGTCTGTTTTTCGGAATGAAAATGTTGTTAAGGCCTGTTGGAGGTTATGTAGATTAGTTCTTGCTAGAGGTGAGTATAGTCTAGGTTAGGCCAATCCAGCACCTAATCTAGGGACCAATCCGTATAATGTGGGTCTCCAATTTTTGGAACCGGATGGGTTTGGTCCAATTATAGGATCAACCGATTAATTTTTTTTTTTCATTTTTTGTATTTCTTGAAAAGATAAACATACTATTTCAATTTGCATATTTATCATCAGTACGATATTGAGTAACCAAACTATGAATATCAATATATATCAAAAATAAATATAAGATAAGGTAACAATGGACAAGGTGAGTGATGAGGTGAGTGAACATAGACGAGGGACAAGGCAAGCAAGGCAAGCGAAGAGAGGGGAGCTACAAAGGGTGAGCAGCGAGCAAGGCAAGTGAGGACAAGGCAAATAAAGAGAGTTTTGTTTTGTTTTGTTTTGTTTTTTTGGTTGAATTAGGGTTGGGTTTCTTTCTACTTTTTAATTTATACAACAAACTGAACAGTAAAGAAAACAGAGGAGGAGAATGCTAAAATATAGAGTAGATAAAAGCATATAATATAGAGAGTAGCGAGCAAGGCAAGTGAGGACAGGGGAGCTGCGAGCAAGGCAAGTAAGGACAAGGCAAATAAAGAGAGTTTTGTTTTGTTTTGTTTTGTTTTGTTTTTTGGTTGAATTAGGGTTGGGTTTCTTTCTACTTTTTAATTTATACGACAAACTGAACAGTAAAGAAAACAGAGGAGGAGAATGCTAAAATATAGAGTAGATAAAAGCATATAATATATAATATATTAGATATATAAGTTATATAATATATAATATTTTAGATATATAATATATATGATATATTACGTATAGGGTTGGCCCAAATTGAGGATCAATCCACACAATGTACGGTCCAAGGGGCATATAAGATTATGGATTGACGCAATCTCTCTTCGAACCAAACCAAATCAGCTGGGTTGGGCCAATCTAAGGTGGGTCCAGGGTCAATCGATGCTCACCCCTTGTTCTTGCATTTTGCCAGTCATGTACATTGTAGGTTAAAGAGAGACATATGTGAGCCCGATTTAGAGGGTAATAGGGCCTCTACTTGTACAATGGCTCTCTCTATAATTACTTGTGTAAAAACGATATGATTAATAGAATAAGGGTAATTTAGATTCTTAACTTTTGGAGCATGATGCTTTCAGAATGATTAAGTCTCCAATGACAGGTTTGTAGTCATGGCCAAGAGAAAATAATAGGCTTATAGTGACCATTCTGCTTTGTTGAAACCTGAATTTTTCCGATAGGTCAAACTTATAATAATCCGAGATTTGAGATCCCTGATTGCATCAAGATTCGATTCTTGACTCTGAAATAGACAATTAAGCTTCCGTAGCAACACAATTGCATGTAGAAATTTGGAACATCACATTTCATTATTGAGCAGGCGTCCTTTGACTAATATATCGAGAGTTGACTCTTCTGTGGACTTTTTTGTCAAATTGAAAAAGTCAAGTCTAAGTCAAAAATCAACAAAACTTGTAAATATCACATATAGATGTTGATTCAGCATTTGCATGTAGAATTAGGCCTTTGAACTTCAAATTTTCATAAAACGGCGAATGGTAGATTTTTTCGGTTAAATCGAAAAATTTGATCTTTGACTGAAAAATTAAAATTTCATTTATTTCTAATACTTTTTAGATTTGATTTCTTGGCATTTGATTTAGGGATGATAATAATTGAAGATCTGGAGTCCGATTTTGACAATTTTAAATGATAAAATTTCGAGAGGTGGTGAAAACTCGGAATTGGGATTAAATTGACAGTTGACTTTTTACTGTAAAGTTAATGCATTTTTTTAGTCAAATTAGGTCTAGCAAATTTAATTTCAATACATTTTAGGCACCTCTAGGAAATTAATTCTAAGGTTGATAAACAATCGGGAAGACTCGAGCCCAATGGGTCTGACCCAGTCGACCCGAGTGAGCCCGACTCCATGGGCCAAAATCAACCAAGGTCAACTCGGCCTATGGGCCTTAAATCAAACCCATTGCAGCCCATAAGAGCCGGCCACATCTCCCTCTCTATATTTACCATGATGCCACTTCCTTAATTAATAAAGAGCCATCTCCATGATTACAAAATAATCAAGCCATGCCGTTAATCTTGGTGCTATTTAATTTTCTTCAATCATTGGCTAACCAACGAAGATTAGAATAGAATATTCTCTCCTCTAATTGGAATGAGAGTGCACCTTGATCCCCAAACCAAGATCGAATTAATCATCTAATGGTGAGGATTTGACACAAATAAAAATCTCCATTTCTCTCTCTAAAAGCCTTGGATGGATTTCATGAGAATGACAGACTTCATTTTTTATTTTATTTTTTGGGAAATTTTCACAAGAAAGCTCTCTCTCTCTCCCTCCTTCCCCCCCCCCCCCCCCCTCCCGCCCGGGAATTCATATTCCCGTCGGCTCCTGTGTTTTTTGTGACCTTCTGAAGCTTCTCATGCCAGCAATGTCCTTCCATAGGCGTCGGAGTTCCTCATTTTGACCACCGATTTTACTTCTTTTCATTTGCCAAAAGGAGGTTCGATCGATCGAATCTCATATGAACATCCAAGAATTCCTATTAAATTTATGTATAAAATTGAAGACTAATTTTCAGTCTATGAATCTTGTAATGGATTGAATGGGATAAGGTTGATTTTTGAAGTAATTTTAATTAAAATGAGGTTGGAAATCATGTGAAGCTTCGTGATTCCAAATTTTTAATGCATGTATCTTGGAGCCTAGCATCCTTTTGACTTAGAAATCATGCTAGGAATTGTGTATCTACTGAGTTAAGCTTGCTCTCTGAGAGGTAGAAAACCGAGATTGATGTGAATTTGTTGATGAAATCTCACACGTCTCAATCTGTTGAGTTGAGTAGAAAATCACTATAAATTCTTTCAGACCAACCGGGTTCTTATAAAAAACACGCCTCTTACTGGGCAATTCTCTCTCGCTGGTAGAGTTTCCCTCTCCCGTTCCCATGGGAGCTTATCACCAAACCCTACACATCCGATCTCTTCTGCAGCTCTCTTGACGGTAGAGACCCTCTCTCCCGATCCCATGGGAGTCTCCATTACCAAACCCTAAACACTCGATCTCTTTTGTAGCCTCCGTATGCAGCGATTCCTCCCCAAATACCATGGACACCCATCCCGCAAACCCTAACTCCCATCAGATTATGCACCACCCTCATCCCGAAGGAACTTGATCGCACCGACTTTGTATTCCATCCCAAAACCTTTGGAGCTCCGTTCAATCTCACATTACCCAAAGCCACAACACCTCAACAAATAGAAAGAGAGTATAATCTGTTGCCGGTATGGAGCACCAGGAGGAGAATCAACGTCGCCTTGCTGCCTTGTGCAAAAGTTTAGGCCATTTATGGTCAGAAGGTGATGTGGTGGAAGTGCAACAGGAAATCCCTCCCAACAAACGAATAGAATGCAGTCATACTCTCTTCGGTAAGCTATACTCAAAACTCAATGTAAATTTTCAAGCATTTAGTAATACTATGAAGAAAGCATGGAAAACAGAGGCTATAGTGTGCTCCCAGAAAGAACCAAGGCTCTTCTCTTTTGTTTTTGAATCAGAGGAGGAAAAAGAGAGAGTTCTAAAATCAGGACCATGGTCCTTTGCTAGAAACCTCTTAGTGTTAAAGCAATGTGAGCCAGAAATCCCCGAACACTGCTATGATTATTCTAGATATGATTTTTGGGTTCATTTTGTTGGTCTACCCCTGGGGTGGATCATAGAAGAAGTATTTTCTGATGTTGCTAGTAAAGTGGGCGTAGTTAAAGAAATTCAACTAGAGGCAAGAGGAATCAGCCCCTATAAAATCGGTAAAGTCAAAGTGGAGTTGGAGCTTTCAGCCCCTCTCAAAACAGGGACATTAGTAAAGATCGGGAACAAAAATCTATGGGTGGAATTCAAATATGAACGTCTTCCTCATTTTTGCTACTCATGTGGTTGAATCGGTCACTACGCATCATATTGTGAGGAGATACCATATGAAACAACTAATTGGGCAGCTAACAAGGTTGTAAAGTACGGTCCTTGGCTCAAAGTAGAAGTAAGAGATCATAGTCCACATTGGGAAGCATTTTATGGTAAAGCTGATCCAAATTAGGAAGAAGAGTCAGTCCCTGAAACTCCCTTAATGACAATTAATATGGAAGTTGCTGCTGCGACAGAAGCTGAGATAAACATCAACCCTCGAAACAAAAAAAGAGTAGACAGCCCTTCTTCAAAGGAGGGAAGAGAGGGAGGTGAGAAAATTGCAGTAGCCAAAGAGGGGAGTGGAAAACAAATATTGTATCTAGAAGGCCCTAAAGAAGTAGGATAAAAAATTATAGGCGGTGATGGAAAGAAAATGCAGAAGTATCAACAAGCAAAAAAACATAAAAGAGCAGAATCTACTAGCTCTTATCTCCTTGATGACATGGAATTATTAGAGACCCGTGTTCAGCTGGTAAAAGAGGGGAAGGATTGGGCTTTGGTGGCTAGCCCTAATAAGCCACCAAAAACGCCATGAATATTATAAATTGAAACTGCCAGGGGCTGGGCAACCCCCTGATAGTCCAGGAGATTAGAGCCTTAATGGCTTAAGAATGGCCAAACATGGTCTTTTTGATGGAGACCAAAAACAAGGAGACGATGGTAGATAAAATCAGAAGAAAACTAAAATTTCAGCATATGTTTATAGAGCCACCAATTGGCATTGCTGGTGGCTTGGTGCTTATGTGGAACGAGGAGGTGGGTGTTAAAATAAACTCGAGCTCGAAAGAGCACATGGATGTAGAATGTAAGGATCCTTCAAGTGGCTATATTATGAGAGCTACTTTCATACATGCTTCTACCAATTTCACAAAGCGGCTTCTTTTATGGCAAAAGATTCGAGATTTGCACTCCAACAACCAACTTCCATGGCTTTGTATGGGGGACTTTAATGAAATCCTATATAGCTGGGAGAAGGTTGGGAAGAGAGAAGCTGATCAACATCGAATAGCAGCCTTCCGAGAAATGCTTAATGATTGCTCCTTAATGGATATTGATACGAAAGACTGTGCATTTACTTGGGCCAACAATAAAGACGGTGAAAATTTAGTGAAGAAGAGGCTGGATAGAGCCTTATGTACAATGGAGTGGACAATTACTTTCCCAAATGCTGAAGTGGTGACCTTTCCAGCAATTGGTTCAGACCACAGCCCACTATTGCTGTCCCTACATCTTATTAGGGAGAGAAGGAAGGAATTCAAGTTTGAAGCCTACTAGATGGAGGAAAAAGAGTGTGGGGAGGTTATCAAAAGCTGTTGGGGAAATGACTAGCACTCTTATACAACCTTGTCTTAGAAAATATAGCAGGTGACAAAGGAATTGACAACATGGAGCAAAACTAAGTTCTCTAATGCATCTCTCCAAATTAAAAGTCTCAAAAAGAAACTTACCAGCATTACAAATGGGGATTCTGAACTTTCCAGCAAAGTGGAATGCCAAGAAATTAAAGAAAATATTGAGTGGCTTTGGCGTCAGGAGGAGATGTATTGGGGTATGAGGTCTCGTATAAACTGGATGCGTTGGGGAGACAGGAACTCAAAATATTTCCACGCTACTATGGTTCAAAGAAGACAACGGAACATAATTTCTATGTTGCGCATCAATGACGACACTTGGTGTAGGGACCAAAAAATGTTGAAACACCACATAGAGGATTTCTATTGTTCTTTATATGAATCAGAGGGTCCAAGAGACTATCAACCTATTTTGGACATGTGCCCAGTTGTCATAAACATGCAAATGAACGAGAACCTCTTGGCCCTTATTTTTATGGAAGAGGTTAAAGAGGCGGTTTTTTAGCTAGGCCCACTAAGAGCCCCTGGCCCAGATGGGCTGAATGACCAATTTTATCAACATTATTGGGAAGATGTCAAGCTGAATTTGCTGCATATGGTCAGAAACTTCGTTGAATAAGGTGAGTTCGACCCTCTACTCAACAAGACTCACATAACCCTCATTCCCAAAGTTAAAACCTCCGAAAGTATCTGTCAATTCAGGCCAATTAGTCTATGCAACATCAGCTACAAAATTATCTCCAAAGTGTTAGCAAACAGATTGAAACCATGGCTTGAAGAGATAATAGCATATGAACAAAGCGCCTTTGTCAAGGGACGACAAATACAAGATAACATATTTATAGTTCAAGAAGTGTTGCATCAGCTAAGAATCAGAGAAAGAAAAAGGAAATTTCAAGCAGTTCTTAAATTGGATATGAAAAAGGCCTATGATCAGGTCGAGTGGGATTTCTTAAAAATGAGTATGTTGAAGATGGGGTTTAATGCAAGATAGGTTGAGCTGATTATGACGTGTTTTCATGGTGTCATTTAGTGTTAAAGTTAATGGTGATCAAACACGGTATTTTAAACCCATGAGGGGATTAAGACAAGGAGATCCATTGTTGCCCTATCTCTTCATACTGATGGCTAATGTTTTCTCCTGGATGATCCACAAAGCAATAGAAGATGGGAGCCTCAAAGGAATAAAATTGAATAGGTATTGCCCCACATTTTCTCATCTATTATTTGCTGATGATGCTATAAATTTTATGGATGGGACAGTTGGCGAATGCCAAAATCTGGCAAATCTCTTCAACCAGTATTGCTATGCCACTGGTCAAGCTATCAATCTCATCAAATCAGGAGTGTTTTTTTAGTAAGGGCTGCCCCTTAACCTTAAAGAGAAATATGGCCTATGAGTTAAGAGTGCCTATTATGGACAAACAGGGAAATACTTGGGAGTTCTTTTTGACTGGGGACAAACAAGAAAGGAGATGTTTTCATGGATCCTTGCTAGGGTGAACATGAAGCTTGAAGGCTGGAAAGAAAAGCTATTATCTAAAGCTGGCAAAGAAATATTGATAAAAGCCGTGGTACAAGCTCTTCCTCAGTACGCTATGTCTATTTTCAAAATCCCAATCTCAGTGTGCAAAGCCATCGAACAACGGATAGCAGCTTTTTGGTGGAAACAAAATGACTATAAAAGAGGAATGCACTGGAAGAAATGAGAAATCTTGAAATGCAGAAAAGACGAAGGGGGTCTTGGTTTTAAAGACCTAATCAATTTCAGCAAGGCAATGTTAACCAAACAAGCCTGGAGACTAGCACAATCACCTTCAGCTCTATGGAGCAAAATCCTAAAAGGAATATACTATCCAAATGGGGACTTATGGAAGGCAAAATCAGGACAGCGACCATCTTGGGGTTGGCGTAGCATCCTTATAGGTCGAGACACTATAGAACCGGAGGTGAAGTGGATAGTGGGAGATGGGCAAAGCATTAACATATGGAGAGACATATGGCTTCCAAGGGGAGTGATCGGAGGTCCGGTGAACAAAAATGATCCTGAGAAGGTCACTGAGCTAATAAACAATGAAAGCAGATTATGGGAGGCGCCTAAAATTCAAGCTCTCTTTGATGAACAAGTCGCCCAGGAAATTCTTTCAACTCCAATCAGCGCATAGTCACAGCAAGATAGGCTAATTTGGATGGGAATCAATCAGGATCTTACATAGTAAAAAGTGGCTATAACAGGGTATGTTCAGTGACCGATAACCCTGACCTAAACAGAGCAACAACCTCCTATCAGCCGCCTAGATCCTTATGGATTCGGTTATGGGATACTCCAATCCCCCCTAAAATCAAGTTCTTCCTGTGGAGCATATGCCAAAATGCACTCTCAACAAAAGAAAATCTCTAAAGAAGAATATTACCTGATCCCCTGTGCCCACTCTGTCTTCGGCATCTTCTTCCTATGCAAAAGGACACAACAAATATGGCTTGACCCACGTCTTAACCTATACAACAATACGAGATCAGTAACTCGTATTGATAAATGGTTTGCCGAGTTCTTCGATGCAAAAACAGAGTTACCTTAAGCAGTTATGGTGGCAAGCACGATTTGGTTGATATGGAAGCTCCGCTATGACTACATCTTCAGATCTCGACCCCCCAAAACCGAGTCAATAGTAGATTTTACCCACGTCCAGGTCCGGGCCTTCTCCAGATGGATCTTGAGCAAAAAATAGTAGAAAACTAGCAGATCAGACCCACCCGAGATCTGGACAGCACCGGACAGCAGCAGCTTCAAGCTGAATGTGGACTGCTCTTGGACGAAGGAAGATGAGAAGAGCTCAGTAGCTGGGATCGTGCCTGACTCAAGTGGCTTGTTGATAGACGGATTTGCTGCTGAAATCCGCGCGGAATCTCCTTTGCACGCCGAAGCCCTAGCGCTTCTCAACGGTCTACGCTTTTTGAACCAACGAATAGGAAGTAAAGTGGGAGGAGTTCAGTTCGAAGACAGGGGATGGGAAGTATAGTGCGACAATTTGGTACCTGTGGAGGCACTTTTGGGTCGGGCTGCAGATCCATGGGCCGTAAGCAATCTACTTCCTGAAATCAGAGCAATGTTACAACTTTGACCCTTTATCAATCTATCCTACTATTCAAGAGAAGCAAACTACGCCACCGATTGGATCGCCAAATCGCACCGCCTCAACTCCCTTGCAACAAACTGGTTATATGCACCACCGCAACCCCTTTTGAATATTTTATGCTCTGATGCTAATCTATCGTCTACTTGTAATTCGTGCTTTTAATATATGAATGTCTTATTTCTGACCAAAAAAAAAAAAATCTGTTGAGTAGTTTGAGTTGATTTCAATTCCGATGCATGTTTGCAGAAAATTTGCCCATGTTTGATTGAACTTGTACTTGATGCTATAGGGTGCTAATTAGGAGTGTTTTGAGCTTGCATGGATTTGTTTTGAAGGTTAGAATTTGTAACACTAGAGAAGTAGCTGATTGAATGCTAGTGTAAGGTTCAAATTCGGAGTTCACAAAGATAGCTTTAGTAGTTAGGTGATTAGGCCTAATAAACATCAAAATTTCGAAATATGCTCGACTAATGAAATGATACTGAATTCCTAAGCTTTGATTTGATGAATCATGGTCAAAATTTGAGCGTCGTTTTCTGGGTCAAATCGACTTGGAAACTTGGGTCAGAGAATTAGTAAAATTGAGAGTTGAAGCCATTCTTAAAAGCCTGAACGAGCCTATCTTGCAATCTGAAGAGTAAAAATGTTAATGTTGGAATTTGAAGAAATCATTAACAGAAAAGTTAACGAAGACATCTCAAAGCTTTCCAACAAGACCAGTTTCATTTGCTAGGTCAATCAATTTTACGAGGACTGATTCATGTTCAGTAAAAGTCATAGAACTCTAATCTGATCAGTTGGAAGATGCTTGGAAAATTTATAAGGAAGAAGATCAAATCTGGAAAAATTATGAACAATAAAACTGTAGAAGATTCTTCAAGCTTTAAAATAGCAAAACATTTATGAAATTCTAAGTTGCTTTACTACGTTAATTAAATCTTCAAAGTCGCAATTCAAATCGGGAAAATTCTAGAGTCTTTTCTGACGAGTCGGGGAAAATGTCAGAATTAACAAAAGTGTGGGTCCTATTTGAAATGTAGTAAACAGCGAAATTGTAAAAGACATCTTAAAATCTTCAACTGGAAAGTTTCGTAATTTTTTGAATTAATATGCAGCTTGATTGATTTTACAAAGAACCGGGTCTGACCCATGAGTAAAAACTGATCGGTATGGGTAATTCAGTAATTTCGAAAAATGTGGACCTAATCATGAAAATGGTTCGCTGTGGAATTAAAGTAGACTTCTTAAGCAAAAAATCCATGCAAGACTCATTCAATTTTGGAGTATTTGGTTAGGTTGAAATATTAAATCATAAAGAGTCAGTTGAGAGGAAAATAGAGGAGTCTTTTCTAAGCTTTGACAAAGTGAATGTCATGTTTTGAGTGCTGTTTGTGCCTCTCATCAATTGATTGTTGATTTATCCATTTGTGATTAGGACTTGAATTACATTTGAAGGCTCTCGACATTGATGGTGCTTGTCGGAGGGTAGAATAGGAATGAGACGATGAACTTATAATTACCAAGTGAGCAAATTTACTATTTCAGGAATTTTGCTTAGTGGAAATTCACCCTATACTTGGCCAAATAATTCGCCCGTAATGGAAAAATACATCGGTAGGGAGTGTTCCGCCTTAGAGGGAAGCACCCGTGAGAGCAAGCGTGGACAAAGTGGAAGCGAGAATGTTGGCTTTGAAAGAGCTAGTATTATCATCTAAATGGGGTGAATAGGCGTAAAAACAGATTGATCAATAGATGCAGTAAAAATGTTTTCTTCAAACTAAGTCTGATTGACACTAGACTTCTGATATAGATTTAGACTCAAATAAGATGTTTTGAAAAGAATAGCAAAACTTAGAAAAATGTCACAACAAATAAATTAAAGGAGTTAAGGGAGGAGAAAATTGAACACAAGATTTATAGTGGTTCGACTTAGATCAAGCCTACGACCACCCTCCCACGCTGATAGCCTTATGGGTGGATTTCACTATGAATCGAAAGAGAATTACAATGATACGAGTCTGATTGCTTGGTGAAGAGTTTATTTTTCTCTCACTAAGTCACTTCTTGGTGTTTCTCTCTCTCGAGTACAAATATGAGTACTATTGATGAAGAACAAGTGATTTGAGAAGCTTCAGATTTTGGAATTCTAATTTTCACGCACTCTCAAATGACCCGAATGACCTCCTTAAATATTCCTCCATGCCTTTATGACCGTTGGTGCTATCCAAAGGAATTCTTCCAATCAACTTGTTGGACAGAATCAATCAAAGAAAATTTATAGCCGTTTGAAGATTGATATGAAAATCCGATGATCTTAATCGCCCATATAATCAAAATCTAGGTTTCCATAAGTAGATTCTTTTCAAAAAGGAACTTGTCTTTGAAATTGATTTCACCAATCCGTGATTGATTTTATCAATATCTGCAAAAGGTAAGTGAGATTTTCAGCTAGAAAGCCAGATATATCTAGTTCATACTGAATTTTTGTTGAAAGATCAATAATCCCGAGTCTGATTATATCTTCGTTATTCACTTGGGTTCAATCTGGATTTTCGTCAAAGTGGGACAGACTTCTGATGTAAAATAGTAAAATAGATTTTGACAAATTTCCACAGAAGTCTAATATTTCTTAGAATAAGAACAAGAGAATGAAAGTTTTGTCAACTTCAAAATCTTATAGGAGTTTTCTCAACAATCTCCCCATTTTTTATGGTGACAAAACTTTCATGCAAATTTAAACATTATATCTTGCAAAACAACACTTTAGCAGCACATGATAGTTTATAACAAGAACATATCATTATTAAACTAAATAACATAGAGTCTGCATCCACAAAACACATTAGTCTTAACAGTTCTGCAACAACAATACCAATTAACGTTCAAATATAAGTTCAAAAGTTCAAGCACAAAAAAAAAAAAAAACAATCAAGTTCAAACCACAACAAAAAAAACCATCTGTCAAGAACTTCAAATCTACTCTCTCCCCCTTTTTGTCATCAGCAAAAAGATAAAGTCAATTAAGCATAAAAAGAGGTCGAGTTGAAGAAGATAATCAGGGTTGTTTTGGTACACAAATAAGTCGGAAATCCTCCAAAGACTACAAGGTCTCCTCAAGCTTATGTACGCATTGATGATAGATAGTCTCCACTTTTGCTACAGTCTGCGAAGCCTATTGATTCAATGTTTGAACCTGAGTGTCAAGAGACTATACCTTGCCCATAAGGAATTTTGAGGTAGATCCTAAAGCAGCATGCAACTTCTGAATTTCAAACTCCATCGCATATTGCTATGCCTTTATCTCCAGGAGGAGTTCTACTATCCGTGGATAGTTTTCTTCCAATTTTGTTTGGGCATTAGCTTCCACAAAATAAATTTGTGGAGCATCCAAAAGTGAAGGAATGACAATCTGAACATGTGCAGTTTGTTGCTCCCCTCGAATTGGAGTTTCTTTCTCAAGACCTCCAGCTGGTACTTCAGGGAAATGAGATGTGAATACATCTTTAGCATCTGTAGGAAATCTATTGATACCATCACTAGCAGTAGGTGCAACGATTGGAGTTTTCTCACGTTCTCCCCCTGTTTTGGTGCCTTCAAATTGAGATGAAACTTCTTCTTGAACCTTTTCCTTTCCAGCACGAGTTTGCTTTTCTAGTTCAATCTCCTCAACTCCAAGGGCATCAATGTCCCTAGTGTTCTCTTCCAGTTCTTGGTTCACTCTAGCATCTCCTTCCGAGTCTTCATCCTCATTCTCCTTCTCTTTAGACTCTTCAGCATCACTTTCTTCTCCTGTTCCTTTTCACTCTCTTCTTCTTCCTCCTCCTTAGAATCAGCAAAACTTTGAAGATTATGCAAGGCAATGGCAAAGATTGTCGAATCATCATCTTCCTCATCTTCATCCCGCAAAAGGATAGATTTCTTCTTCTTTGATGTCTTCGAGACAACACTCTTTCCTTTGCGGTTCTTTGTAGCAATAGATCCTTCCTTGATTTTGCTAGACGATTCTTTCTTCAGAAGATCCAGGGCTTTAGAGAGATCTTTCAGCCACATCTTGGAGATCATTTTCATTCCAATTTCCATAGAAGCAAGAGTCTTTGATCGAAGCTGTGATGGTGGCTAAATCTGAAAGTGTCTAAATAGTCTGGTTATCAAAATAGAGTAGGGCAGTTGCCCTTTTCCTTTCATCACTATTCTGTACATGTGCAAAAAGATAGTGTGCGGAAGTGAAAAAGAAACTCCATTGCATATTGCCCACATTATCTTTGCTTCAAATCTTGAAACATCAGTCTTAGAAGCAGCTTTGGGTCTGATGCAATTTATGACTATCTTGTGCAGGCATTCGAGAGTAAGTGATACTTCCACTCGGAAATCTGTCTCACATGAGAAACTTAGTGGCTTGTGTAATGGACACATTAATGAGCATAAACCACTTCTTTCTAATCCCAAAATGTCAGCTAGGAGATCCACATCTACATCAAAAACTCTCACATACAGTAAACTGTATATGAGTAGATCCAAAACAGACAGATTCGAGTAAAAATATGCCGTTAATTCAGGATATGCTTTCAACGTCTCTACACAAAATTTCTCCAACTGAAGTTTGGCTAACTTTTCCCTCAAATTAACCTTGATAGTAACCAGAAAGTCAAAATCTATAGTTCGAGGCTTGATGACCCCTCTATTTAGCATTTGAGCATAAAACTTCTTATGATCTTTTGAACGAAACAATTTCGTTCTTTTCCCAGTTATTTTAGCCGTAACTCCCATCTTTGGTTGGAAATTTTTAAAGATCCTTTCATCATCATTTTTATTTTTGGGCTGATTTTCTGACCCAAAACGAGGGTCAGAAGGAAAGTTCAAAAATTCCTTCTCTGCTATTCCAACCGCTGCCAATCCTAACCTTTCCATGGCTCTTAAAAACAGAGTTTCGTTTCCGTAGCCATTCTCTTTTAGAAAATTACTGATGAAGTCCATAGGACTTCCTCCCAATTTCAAAAACTTATACTGTTTAAAGAGTACCTCAGGCTTCTTTACTGAAATGGGGGTCGCTTCTGGAGTAACTTTCTCATCTGCAGAATGGTGAGGAGAACTTGGGGGTGAATCTTCTCTAGTCAGATCAAAGTGAGTTGGTCCTTTAGGAATATTCCGAGGCCTGTGACTAGCAATGCGAGAAGATTTCCTTTAGAATGACATTGAGACAGATTTGGAAGACTTTGATGACATACTTGTGTAGAAGAGAGTAAGAAATTTGCAGAGAGTTTGCGAGAGAATTCAAGAGAGACGAGAGTTTGAAAGCACACTATGTTTGTAAAGAAAATTTTTGGGGAATTTAAAGAAACTGAAATAAGGAAAATGAATTGTCATAAGGAAAAAATGCCTTTTCGAAAAATTTAAAAAGGTAACTGCCAATAATTTTAAAATAAATTTTGAAAAATCAACAAGAAAATTATAATTTTCAAAAATAAAAAAAGCAATTAATCATTTAGAGATAAACATACTTGTTCAATATGGAAGGAAACTTATGCACCAAAAATTAAAATAAAACTACCAGGGTTAGGAAGACTTTCAGACTAAAAGCATTTTCCATATGTTAAGTTGTTGAGTTTGATCAACCATAGACAGTCTGAGGGAAGAATGATATTCAGCTTATTACATATTGACTCGAATAAGCTCTTCTCCAATGGTTTTGTAAAAATATCTACCAGTTGGTTCTTTGAATCAATGAATTGAACATTTGTCTCGCCATTTTGTACATGATCTCTTATGAAGTGATGATGAATTTCAACGTGCTTTGCTCTTGAGTGAAGAATTGAATTTTTAGTAAGACTGATAGCACTTGTGTTGTCACATCTAATCTTTGTGTAGAACTTCTATTCAAATGTCTCTTCGTTGTTGCCTAATCCACAGGATTTGTGAGCAGCAACTTTCAAGAGCAATATACTCTGCTTCTGTTGTAGAGAGTGTCACAGTATTTTGCTTTTTTGAGAACCAAGATACTAGCATTTGTCCCAACAATTGACATGTACCTGACATACTTTTCTTATCGAGTCTACAACCAATTAGATCAGCATCAGAATAACCAAGTAAAGTAAAGTCTCTTCCCTTTGGATACCACAGACCTAGCTTTGGATAAGTCGTAATATATTTGATAATACGTTTAATAGCACTAAGGTGTGATTCTTTGGAATCATATTGAAATCTAGCACACATACACACACTAAATAGAATGTCAGGCTAAGAAGCAATAAGGTAAAGACGAGAACTAACCATGCTTTTTTTTATAGCTTTTGATCAACTTTCTTTTCACATTCATCCTTGTTGAGCTTTGATGAGCTTGACATGGGAATTTCTGTTTTCTTGCAGTGCTCCATTCCAAAGTTCTTGATAACATCTTTGGCATATTTCTCTTGGTGAACGAATGTTCCTTTATTTGATTGTCTGACTTGCAGACCCAAAAAGAAGGTTAATTCACCCATCATGCTCATTTCAAATTCTTCTTGCATAGATCTTGAAAATTTCTTGCACAGATTCTCATTAGAAGATCCAAAGATTATATCATCTACATAAATTTGAACAAGTAGAAGATCTTTTTCTTCCCTTTTAATAAACAAGGTTGTGTCAACCTTTCCTTTCTCAAAGCCATTATTTATTAAAAACTTACTCAACTTGTCATACCAAGCTCGGGGTGCCTGCTTCAAATCATACAACGCCTTCTTCAGTCTGTAGACAAAGTCTGATTTTCTAGGATTTTCAAATCCCGGTGGTTGTTTCACATAGACTTCTTTTTGTATAAATCCATAAAGGAAAGCGCTTTTGACGTCCATTTGGAATAACCTGGATTTTTGAAAACAAACAAATGCGAGTAATAGTCTAATTGCTTCTAACCTTGCTACTGGTGCATAAGTCTCATCGTAGTCTATTCCTTCCTTCTATGTGTAACTTTTTGCCACAAGCCTTGCTTTGTTTCTGGTTACTTTACAATTTTCATCCATCTTGTTTCTGAACACCCACTTCGTTCCAATCACAGATTTGCCTTTTGGTTTAGGAATTAGCTTCCGTCTAGCTTTCGTCAGACAATGCTTCTCCCACTCCTTTTGGTTCTATCTCTGAAATAAGTGCTATTACACTGGAATCTTTTTTCCCCTTGAATCTGGTGCGGATTCCTTCATCTAGATTGCCAATGATGAGTTTTTTGGGATGACTTGATTTTTGTTTCCAGTTGCTATTTGATTTGTCGTATTTTTTTAGATCAGCTGAGTGTTCGTTTCCTTTGATTCTTCTGAATTTAGTTCTGCTTGACCCTGTTCTCCAAAATATTGAAGTTCTTTGGGGGAATCGGACTTTATCAAGTTTGAAACTAGTTCAGACTCTTTAAGTTGAGTCTGATCTAGTTGATTTTGAATACTTTCCTGAAATTTGACATTCATTGATTATTCGACAGTTTAAGTATTCTTATTAAAGACCCTATAAGCTTTACTTGATATAGAATAGCCAAGAAATATTCCTTCATCCGATCTTTCTTCAAATTTTCCAAATCGATCATTCGCATTCTTCAAGATAAAACACTTACAACCAAAAACATGAAAGTAAGAGATGTTAGGCTTCTTCCCTTTATACACTTCATAGGGAGTCTTTTCTAAGATAGGTTTTAAAAATACCCTGTTTATTATATAATAGGTAGTAGAGATTGCTTTTGCCCAAAATTGAGAAGAGATTATGCTTTCTATCAATAGAGTTCTGGCCATCTCTTGCAAAGATCTATTTTTTCTTTCCACAACTCCATTTTATTCTGGAGTATATGGAGAGGAGAAAACATGTTGAAAACCAAATTCATCACAGAAGTTTGCAAAGTCTTGATTTTCAATTCTCCTCCATGATTTGTTTTTATGCTTGAGATAACATAACCTTTCTCATTCTGAACTTCCTTGGCAAACTTTGAAAAGTAAGAGAAAGTTTCAGACTTACTAGCCAAAAAGAATACCCAAGAGAAACATGAATAATCATCCACAATTACTAGACAATATTTCTTTCCACCAATATTCTGTGTTCTTGTTGGTCCAAAAAAATCCATATGAAGTAGTTGCAAAACACGATTAGTAGAAACCTATTTATAGGTTTAAATGAACTTCTTACTAGTTTTCCCAAAATACATGGAGTACACAATTCAGACTTTTGATAAGCCATTTTAGGAAGACCTAAAACCAGCTTCTTAGAAGAAAGTTTGGCAATCTGTTTTATATTCACATGTCCAAGCTTACGATGCTAGAGATTTGCTTCATCTTGTATTGAAATAAGGCACTGAGAATTCTTTGGATTTATGTCTAGAAGATAAATGTTGCCATGCCTTCGCCCAATAAAGGATTAAGACAAATCTTGACTTACTTCAGAACAAATACCTTCTTGAAAATTGATTCTAAAACCTATATCATAAAGCTGACTTATGCTCAAAAGATTGTAGTTTAAACCTTTTACCAGTGAAACGTTGTTGATAGTTAGACTTCCAATCTTCAATGTTCCATATCCAATAATATTTCCTTTACTGTTTCCACCAAAAGAGACATTTCCTTCTTTTTGTTTTTCAAGCTTTACAAAACTGCTTGAATCTCCTGTCATATGTCTAGAACGTCCACTATCCAAGTACCATTTGATTTTTCTTTTAATAGCGACCTACAATTAGAAGGATAACTCAAACTTTCTTCGGTACCCAAATTTTCTTGGGTCCAGGAGAGTTGGTGTTAAAAACAGTCTTTGCCCAATCCTTCTTAACTGGTCTCCAAACTTTGGGACATTCATTCTCAAAATGTTCTGAGCTATTACACTTAGGGCCCATTTGGTTTGGCTTTGGGGAAATGCCCTTGGGAGAATGTAAATACATTTGAGGTAAACGGGTTTTTCAAAATACTAGACTGTTTGGTTAACTATAAGTGAAACGTGCTTTAGGAAATGCAAGACTGTTTGGTAAACATATATTTGAAAAGCCCTTTATGACTGAATTAAGTTTTTTAGTTTTAGTATTTTTAAAATTGCAAAAAAGAAAGAATGACGATATAACCTTTTACATTTTTATGTGGAGAGTAATGTAAAAGATATATATTAGTAAATTTATTTAAAAATTATATTAAAAAAATTTGATTATAGATTAGATGCAAAGCTCAACTTTTGGCCTAGGGTTCTTTTAGGTTTGTTTTCAACTTTGAATAATTTTTTTTAAAATTACTGTAGTATTAATCATCTTCATTAATTAATGATCATTCTAGTGTATTGATAAAAAGTTGGGCTATTGATTGTCAAAAGAAAAAAATGACAAAAAAAAAAAGAAGGTGAACCCAACATTTGCAAAGGGTTTTTATTATTTAAGAAAAATAAAAATAAAATCTGATGAAACTCTATCACCTATCAACAGCGGATGGGGTGTGGGGAAGATGATCGGTTTAAAAAAAAAAAAGAAGTCAATGGATGAATAGTAGAGGTGGACTTGCATTTCCGAAATGCTGAAAGCCCAAAGCAAGTCCCCACCTGTTTTGGGCTTTTAGCATTTCAAAGGCCAGCATTTGGTCAATGACATCTCAAAATGTTGAACCAAACACCTAAATTTTTTCCCAATGGGCTTTCAGGGTTGAAAGCCCCTTGGGAATGCTGAACCAAACGAGGCCTTAGAACATTTGAGAGCATTTCGGCCAATAGGTTTTGCAAAAGTTTTTTGAAAATGATTTTTGTAAAAAGGACTTTGGAGGTCTTTGTCTATGTCTCTCTTTTACTTTGGGAAAATCAATTAAAGAATTTGTTTCATTATTCATACCCAAACCATATTTGTTAAAATAGGGTATTTGAGCTATAAGAATTTTCTATAACTTTTCTGATCCTTTGGAATTTTTTTTTTGAAATATTTGAAATCTCCTTTTTTAAATAGACATTTTCCCTTGAAAGAGAGTCAGAATTTTCTTTCAAATCATCAAAATCATTTTTTAGATTTTAAAACTTTTCTCTCCAAGAGTCTTCCTGTTGCCTAAGCTTAGAATTTTTCTTTTTTAGTTCGGAAATCCTTTTAAGAGAGGATTTGAGGTTGAGGCAAAGTTCATTTATATACATAGAGACTTTAATAGGAATTTCTGAATGACTTACTTCGATTTCCTTGTCAGAATCTGAATCTGTCTCATTCTAAGTCTAAGTCTGATTTTGAATGAGCCATAAGACATATGTTTGTAAATTCCTCTTCGCTTTCCTCACATTTAGTGTCCCTCTAGGTTTCAGCTTCAAAAGCTTTCTTGTACTTCTCATACTTCCCTTTCTTCTTTGTCAGTAAATGACAGTTTGGCTTGATGTGTCTGTTTTTTCTTGCACTTGAAACATATTATGTCTTTGCTTGTTTCAATATCTTCCATTGGTCTCTTCTAGGAATTTTGCATGCTTTGCTTCTTCCAATTTAACTTTCTTCCTTTCTTATTTAGTTTTATAAATTTCTTTATCATAAGGGCCAGCTCCCGTCATCCATGTTATCGTTCGTATCTGTATCATCAGAATCAACATTAGACTTTAATGCAATTGATTTCTTACCTTTTGGGTCTTCCTAATCATTGATCTGCTCCACTTTGCACGATTAAAGCGTGCCTATTAATTCGTCAATAGAAAGAGGCATGATCCTTTGAGTTTCTCTGATTGAAGTCTTCATATGATTCTAGTCCTTTGAAAGTCCATGTAGTAATTTATTAACTTTCATTGATCCAGAAATTGATTGACCTTGATAAGCCATGCCATTTACAATTTCTGTAAAGCGATTGAACATATCGCAAATAGATTCTCTAGGCTTCATTCTAAAAGACTCATATTGTCCAAGTAGAATATTTATCTTTGTCTCCTTCACGTGATTAGTCCTCTCATAAGTGACGTGAAGTCTATCTCAAACTTCTTTTACAGTTTCACTGGAGGAGATTCTGTTGTATTCAGTGGGAGACAAAACACAATATAAAGAATAAATAGCTTTAGCATCAAGAGTCTATCTCTTGGTAATTTCAGCTTGAGTAGATTCTTCAACATCTTTTTCTTTCCCTTTGTTTGAAGTTGATGTTGCCTTTGGATTGATTTATTTTTTAACAACATCTCATTCTAGAGGGTCTCTAGATTTTAGGAATGCCTTCATTTTGTTCTTTCAAACATTGTACTCATTTCCATCGAAATAAGGTGGTTTGGTGTTGAAAGTGGTAGTACGAACACAAATGAGCCACCAAACTTATGGTAGATGTTTAGAATCTGTTATGAGATAGAATAGAATTCTAAAATAACATGTACGTATGCAATAGACTTAAATAAGAAGAGTTAAGGGAAGAGAATGTTGCACACAAAATTTATAGTGGTTCGGCTTAGATCAAGCCTACGTCCACTCTCCCACTCTAACAGCCTTCTAGCTGGATTCCACTATATGATTAATAGGAGATTACAACTTTGAGTGCAAACACTCAGTGGTATATCACACTATCTCAATAAGTCACTCTTTTGGTATTTTTCTCACGATCATAAACGCTTAAGCTCACAGAAGAGAAGTGTATAATTGAATGTTACTCAGACTTTGGAATTATAAATTCTACGCTCCGTCTTTTACTTGCTCATCGGTTCTTGATCTCCTTAAATACTCCTCCACTTCCAAACTAGCTATTGGAAATATCTATATCTAGAAGATTTAGTAGCCGTTGAGTGATAGAAGTAGAATTCGAAATTGATTCTAGTCATCTATACAAACAGAATCTTGGTTTTTATAAGTAGAGCTTCTTCATTTAGAAAGTTCTTGCCTTCAAGATCCAATTGTCAATCAATTAGATTGAGTCAATCAAATCTATCTTGATGTGAAATCCAAACCAGAACACTAGTCGTTATATGTTTGGAGCTTGTGTTACGTTCTGTTAATTGTTTCATTCTGAACATGCTTCGTTATGAATTTATTACGTTCTAAACTTGTGTCTCGTTCTAGACCTTATAACGTTCTAGGCTTGTGTCTCATTCTGGATATAAAGTCTGAGAGTGTTCTGTCTAAAGTAAAGTCTGAGTGTCTTCCATTTGAAATAGATTTTACAATCTGGACGTAAGTTTGAAAATATTATGCTTTTGAACATATTTAGCCTTAAGGTCTGGATACAGTCTGAATAAGTTCGGCTTCAGTATAGAGTTTCTCTTCTGGTTCTTCTAAATATAAACCTTGATAATATCACTTACACATTCTATCATCTACATAGTCTGTTACTCAACCATTAAACATGTTAGTAGCATTTGATTTATTTTGTCATCTTCAAAACATCATAAGGGATTTCCCTAACAATCTCTCTCTTTTTGATGATGATAAAACAATCTCTGAATATGCAAACGTGTAAACACACTTTCTAAAATATTGATAAGTCAATCACTTAATTTTAGATTTAAAAAAACAATGTGATTCGAATCAAAAGAAAGCAAATAGATTGAGCATAACAATATATAGAAAAATAATCGCAGCTCAATAACTAATATCAACATATATGTATATTTATATTCTCTCCCCCTTTTTGTCATAATCAAAACGCGATAACAATGGAAAAAGTATCACGTAGAGAATATAAAATGATAACAAATATATCTTGCATGAAACACAATTTCCAGAAAAAAAATCAGTTATTACAAAGTAAGTCGAATATCAAATATATGTAATATAGCTCACTTCGATCATATATATCAGCAACTATCCAATTAAAATCACGGATGCATTATAAAATTCACTTACCCTTTTGTCATAAAATGATAATGTAAATAAGGGATTTTTTAATGATAAAAGGTAATAAAAAATGCACTAATCGGATTTTGTAGAACTTAACAAGTTCTAACACATTTACCTTTTCATTCCTTCCATAACAAGATGACGATAAAAAGATTTGTTCATAATTAATCAATGCTCCCCCTCACTTTGTTGCCTTTTTGAGGTGATCACGATTCTTTTCATTTCTTTTTGATTCACGTTCTCCTCCATTGATTTAAAGATGATTATTCCCAATCTTCGCCTGAGATACTTTTTTGATTGTACCAAAAATCTACATAGATTCATAATCATTCTTCCCTTATAGAATTTCCTGCAATGAACTCATTTCCTTTTTGGTATCCATGAATTTGGATCCTTCCTTTTTGTTAGAGCAAGATATAAAATCTCCATAGATAATCAAATATTCTTTCTTAACTCTTCATAACATATTATTTAAGGAAAGAACATTATGCACGATAATATCTTGAAAAATAAATTCTCACTTAGTCAAAGTAAGATAAAATATTCTTTGTGAACTTTCAATTTCTTTAAATACTTTCTAGTATTTCTTTTGAGCACATATTTTCAAAACCCTAAAATACCGATTCTCTCTCACTCTCGATTTTTACTCTCAAAACTCCTCTGCAAGTTTCCATCCTTTTCTTCACTCGAACATGTCTACGAAATCTTCCAAGTTTGCATCCATGTCACACCAAAGGAAATCTTCTCGGATCGTAAGTTAGGAGCCTCGGAATGTGCCAGAAGGGCCGACTCATTTTGATCTTACTAGTGAAGACTCTCCTCAGGACTATCCTCATCAACCATTGGAAGAAGAAGTTGAACAAGATGCAGTTCCTCTCCGAGTTTTGACACCACAGGTTCTTTACAAGCATTATGGTTATTTGAAACAAGGTGGTACTCCAATGTCCCTTATCACTAGTTTTCTGAAAAGCCATAGGCATGGGAATGAAACTCTATTCTTAAGAGCCATGGATAGAATAGGAGTGGCGCCGAAAGGATCGGCAGGAAAAGCTTTTCTTCATTTTCCTTCTGATCCTAGATTTAGTTATGAGAATCAGCTTGAAAATAAAGATGATGATGAGTGGATGTTTTCAAATTTTCAACCCAGGATGGGTGTGGCTGCTAACGTTCCTAGTGAAAGAACAAAACTGTTTTATTCTAAGGAGCATAAACGGGTTTATGCCCAAATGCTGAACAGAGGGGTGATAAACCCCGGAACAGTAGATTGACTTTTTGGACTCGATAAAGGTTAACCTGAGGGAAAAGTTGGTCATTCTTCAACTTGAGAAGTTCTGTGCTGAGATGGCTGTGGCTTATCTAGAATTGACAGCATACTTCTATTCAAATCCGTCTTTCCTTGATCAGAATCGCATTCAGTTTACTGTTTGTGATAAAGCCTTTGTTGTGGATTTTGACATTCTGGCCGATATTCTAGGAGTTGAAAGAAGTGGTTTTCTACCAATCAATATCTCTATCGGTCAAGCTACTTGATTTTTGGTAAAGGACAGACTGCCAAGTGGAGGTATCACATACTCTCGATTGCCAACCTCCAACATTCTGTTACACAAAATTGTCATCAACTGCCTCAAACCAAAAGGCAGCCTCCAAAATAGATGTTTCCAGATTTGAGGCAAGAATAATGTGGGCAATCTGCAATGTGATGCGTTTCTCACTTCCTCATACTATCTTGCTGCATATGTAGAGGATAGTCATGAAAGATAAAGGCCAATTGCCCTACTCTACCCTGGTTACAAAGCTGTTCTGCCATTTCCAGATCCAGTTTCTCACTTTGCTTTGTTCTCGAACTGTTGCTCCTATGGAAATAGGAATAAAAATGATCTAAAAAATGAGGCTGAAGGATCTGACTAAGGCCATTGAGCTTTTGAAGAATGAATCCTTGAGCAAAGTCAAGGAAGGATTTGCTGCTACAAGAAAGCGCAAAGGCAAGGAAGTTGTGCAAGAAACTACAAAGAAAAGGAGATCACTTATCCTGCAGGATGAAGATGATGAAGATGATGAAGATGATCTGACCATTTCTGCCACTACCTTAAGAAATCTTCAAGGTTTTGTTGATTTTGAAAAATCAAATGAAAGAGAAGGAGGAGACAGAGAGCAAGAAGAAGAGGAAGAAGAAGTAGAGTAAGAAGAAGAAGCAGAAGAAGAAGACGAAGCAAGAGCTGAAGATGAAGAAGAAGAAGAAGAAGAAGAAGAAGGTAATTCTGAAGAGAAGGGTGAGGATGACGCTGATGGAGAGACTATTGTAATAACAATATTAGAGGACTCTGAAGCAACAAGAGATGACCTTGAAAGAGTACGAACTGAGATAGAACATCACTCTAGGAATGAAAAAGGCACAAGAAGAAGGAATTTCTTCTCCACTTGTAGGCATAGAAACAAGGGGAGTCAATGAGAAAATAGGGACTTCTTCTCCACATAACGTGAGTGATCGCATAAGTAGATCTCGTGCTAACCCCGAAGATGTTTTTGCTTCTCAGTTTCCTACAGTTGAGGTTGAAGAGTCTACTCCAAGTTAGGGTGCAAAACAAACTGCCCTCGATCAAGGTGATGTTCCCTCATCTCTCAATTCTCCACAAATTCACTTTGCTGAAGCTAGTGCTCAAACAGAGCCTGATGCAAACTATCCAAGGATAGTAGAGCTCCTTTTGGAGGTTAAAGCTTAGCAATATGCGATGGATGTTGAGATCCATAAGCTTCACACTACCTTGAGATCTACTTCAGATTTTCTCACTAGCAAGGTACAATCTCTAGATACTCAAGTTCAGACCTTGAATCAACTAGTTTCACAGACTGTAGCCAAGGTCGAGAATGTTTATCTTTAGTGCCAAGAGAAACTTGAGGAGGCAGTGCAGCCGCCGGGGATTTCCGACTCATTCGAGTTCCTAGACAATCCTGATTGCATTTATCTTTTATTTCTATCTTTCCATTTTAACTTTCTCTTTCTTTTTGTTGTTGACAAAAATGAGGAGAACGAGTGTAGATTTGAATTGTTTGCAGATTTGATTTGTTTGAACTTGTTTGAACTACTATTTCTGTTGGAACTTTTATATTCTACAGTAACCTTTTGTGGTTATGTGGATTTGGATTGAATCTTTGTCTAAATGGTTAAGATTAATATGTTTTCTATGGTTGCGGAATCAATGTTATCCAAATCTATAACAATATGTTTTTATAGGTTATCATGTACCGCTAAAGTGTTGTTTTGCAGGATATAAGTTTTTAAATTTGTAGAAAAATTTTGTCACCATAAAAAAGGGGGAGATTGTTGGTGAAAACTCCTATGATGTTTTGAAGCTGACAAAACTTATAAGTTCTATTCTGAAGATTGCCAGACTTTTGTGTCAAAGTCTATCTTACATTAGAAGTTTGCCCACTCTGACAAGTTTCAGATTGAACGCAAGAATGAAGACTTAATCAACTAGGATTATTTTCTTCAAGGTTTCAGTATGTACAAGATATATCAGGCTTTCTGGTTGGAAATATCACTTACCATATTGGTTATCTTAATCGAAATCAATTTCGAAGAAGCAAATCATTTTGGAAGGCAAGTTTATTTGGAAAGAATCTACTTATGGAAACCAAGATCTTGATTGTATGGGCGAACAGGATTGACGGGCTTTCATCTCAATCTTCAAACGGCTTGAGATCTCCTTGATTAATTCTGTCCAACGGGTTGATTGGAAGAATTCCTCTGGATAGTGCCGAGATCAACAAGGCATGGAGGAGTATTTAAGGGGATTTTTCAAGTCATTTGAAGAGAGCGTGAAAGAAGAATTTCAAAGTCTGAAGTTTCCAATTCTCTTGTCCTTCATCTTTTAGTGCTTAAACTTGTATTCGAAGGTGAGAAACTCTAGAGAGTGATCTTGTGAGAACAGTAGAGACATCTCACTGAAAACTCGAGATCATAGTGCTGTAACATTCTCTTTTGATTCATAGTGGAAATCAGTCAGCGTGGGAGAGTGGATGTAGGCTTAATCTAAGCCGAATCACTATAAATCTTGTGTTTATTTTTCTCTTCCCCGAACTATTTTACTTTATTTGTTGCGATATACTTTTGTGTTTTGAAATAGTGGTTAAAATATGTTTTCACACCTATTCACCTCCCTCTAGGTGTTCTACTAGCCTTTTCAATTGGTGTCAGAGCTTGTGTGCTTACTTTATTGAAGTGTTTTTACTTCTAAAGCTAAAGATCTTCTATAACTAGTATTCTGGCTCCAAGATTGGTTGAGGGATAAAACAACACTAGACCACTTTATTTCGATGCGAATGAGTACAACATATGGAAAAACAAGATGAAGACATTTCTCAAATCTAGAGATCCCCTGGAGTGGGATGTTGTTGAAAAAGGAATCAATCCTAAAGTAACATCAACTTCAGATAGAGGGAAATAAGTGATTGATGCTAATGAATCAACACAAGCTGAAATTACCAAGAGATAGACTCTTGATGTAAAAGCAATCTACTCTTTATATTGTGCTTTGTCTCCCACAGAATATAATCGAATTTCTTCTTGTGAGACAGCAAAAGAAGTTTGGGACAGACTTCATGTTACCTATGAGGGGATTGACCGTGTGAAGGAAACAAAGATAAACATTTTGCTTGGACAATATGAAGCATTCAAAATGAAGTCTGGAGAATATATCTCTGATATGTTTAGTCGCTTTACAGAGATTATGAATGGCCTAGCTTATCAAGGCCAACCAATTTCTGGACCAATGAAAGTTGACAAACTACTACGTGGACTATCAAAGGACTGGAATCATGTGAAAACCTCAATTAGAGAGACTCAAGGGATTATGCCTCTATCATTAGATGAACTAATAGGCACATTTCAGTCGTACGAAGTGGAGCAAATCATTGATGAGGAAGATCCAAAAGATAAGAAATCAATTTCTTTAAAATCTAACATTGATTTTGATGATACAGATTTGGAAGATGATATGGATGATGAAGAACTGATCCTCTTGATAAAGAAATTCAGAAGACTGAACAGAAAAAGGTAGAAGGTTCAATTGGAAGAAGTAATGCTTGCAGAATTTCTAGAAGAAACCTACAGAAGAAGCTGAAACTAATAGGGATGTAACATGCTTCGAATGTGAGAAAAAAGGGGCATATCAAACCAAACTGTCCCATGTTGAAAAAGAAGAAAGGGAAGACTGAGAAATACAAAAAGGCTTTCAAAGCAGAAACTTGGAATGACACCGAATGTGAAGAAAGCGAAGAAGAATTCGCAAACATATGTCTAATGGCTCACTCAGAGTCAGACTCAGAATTAGAGACAGACACTGATTCAGACTCTGACAAAGAAATTGAGGTTAGTAACTCTGAAATTCATGTTAAAGTCTCTATGTATATAGATGGAATTTGTCTCAATCTTAAATTCTCTCTTAAAAGGTTCTCCGAACTGAAAAAAGAAAATGAGAATTTTAAGCTCAAGCAACAGGAAGTTTCTTGGAAAGAAAAGTTTGAAAATTTGAAAAGAAGTTTTGATGACTTGAAGCAAAATTCTGATTCCCTCTCAAAAGAAAATGTTGTTTTAAAAAGGGAAATCTCAGATATTTCAAAAAGGTTTTCAAATGGATTAGAAAATGTGACATCATGAAAATTTAGTTCTGATTTCGATTGGATAAGTTGGGCCTTTCGTTGACACGACTATGGTGTTTTTCTCTGAGATGGCCACTCATGAGATAACTGACCTATCAGGTGAAGCCGTTAAGGGATTTTAATGTAATAGACTGGAGAATTTGACCAGGAATCAACCACTCAACCGTGTTAGTCTACGAGGATCATTACGGCACAATTAAAAATCGATCAGAGACCGGAGATAGGTCGATTCAACTGAGATGTGTGATCAAAGTATGGATGGTTCCACTTGATTGCAAAATTCTCGTCGATCGGCACTAGACCAATTTTCTATCGTTTTGGGTACCCTATGTTCATATTTGAAACCTTAAGATTTTCACGACCATCAAGAGTCGTCAATGTGTCAAAGAGATATGTTGTGATTCGAAGAAAATTGACCACGGGTAAATTGCATCAAAAATTCCTAAAAGTTACCTAGTAGGTTAGGTCACGCTAAAATCACGTATAATTGAGATTAACCGTGAATTTGAATTTGATTTTAGAAATGGAAAGTTCTATCATGTCACGAGTCATTTTAGGAATGTTGACTCATATTTCGAGGAATTTTTGGCGAGTTCAAGATTTTTACAGAAAATCGATTCAGACGATTTAGAAAATGAACGGAAATTCGGATTGGCCAAATTGAAAGGATTTTGTCCTCCTGTGTGAACTACTTGGTGAAAGGAAGTTGTGTGGGCCTTTTCTTTGACAAAATTGGACCTCAATCGGAGAAGTTTGTTTAGAAATCAGATTTTGAGAAAAATGAAGTAAAATTTGGAATTGAAAGGAATGGCTGTTTTTACTACCTAAGAATTGTTATTTTGGGGGAATTATGCTACAAGAAAATAAGTGAGGACCAAGTATTTTACGTGGAAATTTGTGGGACCAAGATTGGATAAAAAAAAAAAGGATGTTTTATTTTTATTTTTCCCCCCTCCTCTCTCGGTCTCACAATTCCGCACGCCTCTCACGATTTCCTCTCGCTCGCATGTTTTCTTTTCCCTTCCGACCAATTCCCTGCCGTGGTCCCCTATTGTTTTCTTCCCCTTGAGCGTTGACCCCTTAGCCTTATCCACCCCTACACGTTTCTTTCCTTGCTGGCCGACATCCTTCTTCTCTCTCATCTCTCTCTATTTGATCACGTTGCCAGTTGCCCCCAAAATTTTCCCCCCTTCGGTCTACAGCTGGATCACGCCAGCACATGAGCCTCAATCTCTTTCAGTTTTCCTTCTGGCCCCGCCAATCTCGACACCCTGTCTCTTTCGGTTTTTCTTTCATTTCGTTCACCTGCACATGCGCTGCCCCCACCGAGTCTTCTGCCATTGTCTTCATTTTTCTTCCTCTTTGTCAGGTTGATTCGTGACCGTCCCCACCTTCGTCCGTTTCTTCTTCACGTGCACCCCATCGAATCTCCTCCATTCAGCCACGACATCAAGCCCGCCCGAAGCCGCTTCACCAACCCGCCCATGTCAGCCCATCCTTGCGGCCCAGCAGCATCATCACACGTCCATCTCTACCAAAGCAGCAAACCCGTCAGTTCGTGAGCTTCAGCCTTCAAGCCGAGCTCGCACTAGTCTGCATCTCCACCCGCAGCTGTCGAGTCTAGCCTCAAGTCGTGCTTGAACCAGCTGCCGTTGCACCTCCTTGGGCTCGAATTCTGAAGTCAAACCAGCGAGGGTTTGTAGGCATCAAGGCCCATTTTTGAGCCCGTCCCGGCCCCGCTTGGCGGTCCCTCTTTGGAATTTGTCGAGCCCCTCCACGTCCTCGTCGTTTTGATCCAAGCAGATCATTAAACAAGTGACTTTAACTCACTAATCATTGCTTAGTAAATTAATGATGCTTAAGGATTGATTAGTTTAGGCTAAGTATGGATTATGTGGATAGTTAGATTAGATTAGCAATTTAATTAATCGTTAATGCATGTTAGGTGGTTAGAGTAGTGTAATTAGAGCCTAGACAAGCTCTAATATTTATGTAAAGTAGTTCGAAAATTTTCTGGGCTCGTCTCGGCTTCCAATTAGGCTTTACGGGCCTAAGTTTGTATTTTTGGCATATAACAATTAATTTCCGTAATTATTTAATTAATTAATTATTTTCCGGAAATTAGACCGGAATAGCCGGTGACTTGAATTTTATGTTGATTGCAATGTTGTGACCTGTTTATTTAATTAAGTTCTAATTTGTACTGATTGTGTGTGAATTGTGCTTTTGGGAATGTATTCATAAATTTATTTAATTTCAGTAATTGATTGAAAAATAACTAAGCATCGGTTTACAGCGCCAAAAATATGTTTTGGACTTTGGGAAATTGGTGGGATTTTTCAAAGTGAAAATATTGTATTTTGGCTAAAGCTGACCGTCTACCCACACACGATTATTTTTATCTAGAAGGATAAAAAACGTGGCATTCTTAGATGGTGAGAACAGTATACTATATCAACCTACAGTCTCTGATATGTCAGCTTAGCACGAATAGTATATTTTATCAGCTTAGAGTATAGGTGTTAAATGGGTGGGTTGGGTCATTAATGGTCCGACCCAAATTGACCCATTAACCCATTTATGCCTAATGTAAATTTTTCGACCAATACTCGACCCGACCCATACCCGACCCAACCCATATTAATAAAATATTTTCATATTTAACCAAATTTAGGAAAACTTATTCTTATGTTTTTTTTTTTAAGATTATATTACTAAAATACTTCCAAGCAATACAAATCTAATCAATAATTTTTCAATTTTTTATACTTTTTCAAAAAAAATATTTTTTCTTTTTTCTTTTTCTTTATTTCCTTTTTTTCTTCTCAATCCAGAGAGGTTCACTGGCCAACCTATTTTATGAATTGGAGATATTAAACGTCTTGAAATCAATCAACTTCGACACAAATACAATTGACGACACGTTGATCACCAACGTCAATAGCGAAATTAAGCCCAAATGATTTGCTATCGCCTCCAATTTCCCGTGTAGATAACAATCTATGATGCAATTTGCTTATGCTCACATTCATTCCGAGGAATGAAGGCATGAGTTAGAAAAGTTCATTGCTGAATTAACTTGATACGGATTGTTCATCAAATCCATAACAAAATGTCAGTGCTTTCGCTTCTTGGGCCGTCAAAGGCGATATTGTGACTGTACTACCATTAAATTGCTGCAGCTTCAACACATGATTTGGCTCATAGTCTCGGACTCCTTGCAGTATGACTCCAGAACATATGTTTCAACTGGTGCATCAAATCTAGGGCAAACTATCTAATGCAAATATACATGACTTCCACAAAAAAATGTCTTCAGGAGCTTCTAAGATGTCACACAGTGCTTTCCTCAACCATTACCGACTCAATTTGTCAAATCCAATCCTATAGCCAGTCATTCTTTTACAAAAAGAAAAAGAGAACTAGGGGTTTAATCACATGCTTCTATTTGCAGGGCATAGCACTGAACTTGAACTGGTAAAGTTTCGAGAGCATAACAAATTCGTAAACTTGATTAGAGAGACGATTCATTGCAAGTTCCCCCTCAATGTAACGCCATGCTTCATTATGAAGTAGAGCAGAAGACTGAAGCACATGTTCACGCTGTCACAGCCACACTACAGATGTTGGTCATCGATCATTTCAATGGTTGGAGCAAACTGCAAAAGCAAAGAGAGCAAGGAAATCTTAGTCACATAAGAGAGAGAGAGAGAGAGAGAGAGAGAGAGAGAGAGAGAGAGAGAGAGAGAGAGAGAGAGAGAGAGTCTACAAGGCTTACTTCATCATCTTCATCGAAATACACTCCATCAACAGCACTATTTTGCTGGAACTCCCACCCAAAAGTATTCTCAAGTAGTTCCTTGAATTTCCTTATCTACAAAGCCAAACAACCCTACTCTAAGTAATTCCTTCATATCCATTTAAATAAGGGTAAGTGACTAGCAAATATGCAAATTGAGATCTACAGCTGCTAGATAGGATGCACAGAACTCAACAAGTTTCTTTCAACGAGCTTCTCCCCAAGGCCACAAAGAAACGTGTAATTACAGTTAGGGCAAAGTCACCACTGTAAATAGCTGAAGCAAGTTCGATGGTTCAACTCCCATGAGAAGCAGGAGAAGAAGCAATTAAATCAGACGTAATTGCAAATTTATCACCAAGTGATCTCCACAACAATAATATCATTTCATTGCATTTTAAAAGAAACTGCAATTCTTGTCTATCGTCATTAGAAGTGCAATGGCAAATGGCAGATAACGCCAAGGCTTAGAAAACCAACCCAAGATAGAAGTTCTCCATCAACAACTGGGGCAACTAGCACCATAAAGGGTAAAGAATGAATTCATACATGGAACATGGATGTTAATGAAAAACCCAAGTCTCTAGCATCTATCAAAGAATCTGACCAATGAAAAAAGCAGCAGTCATCAAATTTATCCTTACCTTCTTTAGAGAGCACAAAACATAATAAAGACACAGGTGCACAAACTTCCCACTCAAGAAAATGAACAAAAGTTCAGATCATTAAAATAACAAATGGTTGTCCAACACCAAAACTCATGGAAGCCAAGTCAGAAGCGAGAAAGACTGCTCAATATCTCTAAGCATTGCTCGCTAAGGCTATCTCGAGATTATCTCAATAAAATTACAAAACGTAGGCAGCATCATTTTGTCCTCCTACCCAACAAACCCATCTTCTCTTTCTACCATACCGACCATGAAACACAATGTCCATAAAACATAAGCACAAAGGTTAGCTAATCAACAATGCTCTTAAACTGTGCTCTGTTCCAAATCCAGATTCCCTCAAAACCCAAATATCATTTCAGTTAAACGCTCCCTAGTCATAAACCCACGAGGCAGACCGCGATCAAGAACATCTATATACCTGCACACCCTCTTCAACGACGACAGCTCAACATGGAACAGGATTGACAATAACAAACTATAAATGAAATCCACGAATGCGTGTTTAGATGGATTACCTGAACCAAGCGGCTCTATCCTTCAACGATGGTTCCGTGAGCCATTCGCGATGAGCAGACGAGTGCTGCTTTTAGGGTTTTAGTCCAGCTAATCCGCGAGACTAATCGTGGCGACAAGGCGATGATGGGCGACGGCGAGCGGGGATGAGGCGATGATGGGCGGCGGCGGCGACGAGGTGATGATAGGCGGTGGAGAGCAGCGATGGGCGATAGAGGTAGCGCACTGGCAGCGAATCGAAAGCGAAAAGGAATCGCGGGTTACCGCCTACTTCTATTGGTTCATCTTCAATGGGTTGGGGAATGGGTCTTAAATGGGTACAAAATAGACCCATTTAAGACCCACGTAATTTAGTCCTTCTATTCTTAAAACCCACTAATGAGTGCCTTGAGAAATAAGCCCGACCCATTAACGACCCATTTAAGGAAAGATGGGTCTATAAATGGGTTTGTGGACCCATTTAACACCTCTAGCTTAGAGTGAGCATCATGGTATACTATATCAGCCCGATGGTTAGTAATGTTAGCTTAGCGAGAGCAGTATATCGGTATACTATATCAGCCCGATGGTTTGATATGTCAGCTTAGCGAGAGCAGTTTACTTGAATAACTTCTTGTGAGCCTAGACTAGTGTATTATATCAGCCTATGGGCCTTGATATATCAACTTAGCGAGAGCAGTACACCTTGGCAGCTTTTGGAGAGCATTATTAGTGTGCTATATCAACCCGATGGTTCGATATGTTAGCTTAGTAAGAGCAGTATACTATTTGTCAGCTTAGCGCGAGCTATACTATCTATTTATCAACTTAGAGTGAGCAGTCCTGATATGGTTAGACTTTATAGATAGTATTGAATGGGTCGACCGAGGAAAGGTCGTGATGACATGTAATCGACTAAGTTGATTGATCGATGATTCGATATGAGTTCTGGATTTGATGTGATGGTGTGATTCAATGATTGTATGAATTGAATTGACTTGCAGGAAGGAACTGAGGTCAAGATAGGTCCTATGACTCGTGATGTGCTTAGGCAGCCCTTGGGGTGTATTTTCTTCCTAGTCGGGTTTTAGGGGGTTGAACTTATTGAGACGTCGTCTCACCTCGTCGTGGGATATCAATTTCAGGTTCTTAGATGGTGCATGCTCTAGAATGTCACGGTCATCCTGTGAGGTATACCGAGCGGGTTTCTTGTTTCCCTGATCCCGGAATTCCTTGGACCTATGAGCTAGTTATGTCCACTATCTGGGTCGAAGAGGTCCCACATCAGGAAATACTTAATTGATTTAGGGCTTGGTACCGCTATGCTCCCAACGGTGTTAGGCTAAGTCCCCTTGGGACCTTTGATATTCCCGCTGCGGTGATTGATGCCACCTTGAACGAAGACCCAGCTGACCCTCCGGATGGCGCAATGAAGAATCCATCATCTCACCCCGACCCTGTGGACTCTGCCTAATCAGCGAATGAATTGAACTAGCTGGGCATAGGACAGCTTGTTTTGAGAAGTCGATTTTTTGTTATTGTAGACCTTGTAAATATCGGCTAGTAATGTATATGAATTAGTTTGATATGTTTAAAGGTGTGATTTGGTTTTTGAAAATTGTGGCCCTACTTTTCTATCCCATCTTGTTGTTGTCTAGGGATTAATTAATTGCTTCCGCATGCACATTTAAAATAAATGGGTCAGCGATATGTCCTAGAACGTCACTATTTAATTGACCATGGAGGGATGGGCACGTGCTTGGAGGATCGGGACGTGACATCCCCGTTTAGTGGTATCAGAGTGGGTTGATAGTTGGAGTGATAAGATGTGATGAGTCATGAGATAGTTCATGATTTTTATGCAAAATCGATTCAGATGATTTGGAAAATGAACGAAAATTTGGATTGGCCAAATTGAAAGGATTTTGGCCTCCTGTGTGAACTACTTGGTGAAAGGAAGTTGTGTGGGCATTTTCTTCGACAAAATTGGACCTCAATCGAAGAAGTTTGTTCAGAAATCGGATTTTAGGAAAAATGAAGTAAAATTCGGAATTGAAAGGAATGGCCATTTTTACTACCCAAGAATTGTAATTTTGGGGGAATTATGGTACAAGAAAACAAGTGAGGACCAAGTAGTTTAGGTGGAAATTTGTGGGACCAAGATTGGATAAAAAAAATAGGATGTTTTATTTTTATTTTCACCCCCTCCTCTCTCGGTCTCGCAATTCCGTACGCCTCTCATGATTTCCTCTCGCTCGCACGTTTTCTTTTCCCTTACGACCAATTCCCTGCCGTGGTTCCCTGTTGTTTTCTTCCCCTTGAGCGTTGACCCCTCAGCCTTATCCACCCCTGCACATTTCTTTCCTTGTTGGCCGACATCCTTCTTCTCTCTCCTCTCTCTCTATTTGATCGCGTTGCCAGCTGCCCCCAAACTTTTCCCCCCTTTGATCTACAGCTGGATCACGCCAGCACGTCAGCCCCAATCTCTTTCAATTTTCCTTTTGGCCTCGCTAGTCTCGATGGACACCCTGTCTCTTTCGGGTTTTTCTTTCATTTTGTTCACCTGCACATGTGCTGCCCCCACCGAGTCTTTTGCCATTGTCTTGATTTTTCTTCCTTTTTGTCATGTTGATTCGTGACTGGCCCCACCTTCGTCCATTTCTTCTTCACATGCACCCCACCGAATCTCCTCCATTCGGTCATGACGTCAAGCCCGCCTGAAGCCGCTTCGCCAACCCGCCCATGTCAGCCCATCCTTGCGGCCCAGCAGCATCATCACACGTCCGTCTCCATCAAAACAGCAAGCCCATCAGTCCGTGAGCTTCAGCCTTCAAGCCAAGCCCGCACCAGTCCGCATCTCCACCCGCGGCTGCGGAGTCTAGCCTCAAGCAGTGCCTGAAATAGCCGCCGTTGCAACTTCTTGGGCTCGAAATGTAAAGCCGAACCAACAAGGGTTTATAGGCATCAAGGCCCGTTTTGAGCCCGTCTCGGCCCCGCTTGGCAGTCCCGCTTTGGAATTTGTCGAACCCTTCTACGTCCCCGTCGTTTTGATCCGAGCGGATCATTAAAAAAGTGAGTTTAACTCACTAATTCCAATTTAGTAAGTTAATGACGCTTAAGGGTTGATTAGTTTAGGCTAAGTATGGATTATGTGGATAGTTAGATTAGATTAGCAATTTAATTAATCGTTATTTCATGTTAGGTGGCTAGAGTAGTGTAATTAGAGCTTAGACAAGCTCTAGTATTTATCTAGAGTAGTTCGGAAATTTTCTGGGCTCGTCTCGGCTTCCAATTAGGCTTTACGGGCCTAAGTTTGTATTTTTGGCATTTAATAATTAATTTTCATAATTTTCATAATTTTCATAATTTTCATAATTAATTAATTATTTTCTAAAATTAGACTAGAATAGCCGGTGATCGGAATTTTATGATGATTGCAATGGTGTGACCTGTTTATTTAATTGAGTTCTAATTTGTGCTGATTGTGTGTGAATTGTGCTTTTGAGAATTTATTCTTAAATTTATTTAATTTCAGTAATTGATTGGAAAATAACCGAGTGTCGGTTTACAGTGCCAAAAATATGTTTTGGACTGTGGGAAATTGGTGGGATTTTCAAAAGTGAAAATATTGTATTTTGTCTAAAGCCGACCATGTACCAACACACGATTATTTTTATCTAGAAGGATAAAAAATGATGGCATTCTCAGATGGTGAGAACAGTATACTATATCAACCTATGGACTCTGATATGTCAGCTTAGCGCGAGCAGTATACTTTATCAGCTTAGAGTGAGTATTAGGGGTATACTATATCAGCCCGATAGTTGGTACGTCAGCTTAGCGAAAGCAGTATACCAGTATACTTTATTAGCCTGATGTTTTGATATGTTAGATTAGTGAGAGCTGTATACCTGAATAGCTTCTAGTGAGCCTAAACCAGTTTACTATATCAGCCTACGGGCCTCGATATATCAGCTTAGCGAGAGCAGTACACCTTGGTAGCTTCTGGAGAGCATTATTAGTGTGCTATATTAACCTGATGGTTCAATATGTCAACTTAGCAAGACCAGTACACTATTTATTAGCTTAGCGCGAGCTATACCATCTATTTATCAGCTTAGAGATAGCAGTCCTGATATGGTTGGACTTTATAGATAGTATTGAATAGGGCGATCGAGGAAAGGTCGTGATGACATGTAATTGATTAGGTTGATTGATCGATGATTCGATTTGAGTTCTGGATTTGATGTGATGATGTGATTCAATGATTGTATGAATTGAATTGACTTGCAGGAAGGAACTAAGGCCAAGATAAGTCCTCTAACTTGTGATTGTACTTAGGTAGCCCTTGGAGCATATTTTCTTCCTAGTTGGGTCTTAAGGGGTTGAATTTGCTGAGACGTCATCTCACCCTGTCGTGGGATATCAATTTCAGGTTCTTAGATGGCGCATCTGTGGCATCCCAAAATTCAAGTCATCCTCTAGAGAAATTAAAGCCTATAATTAGGTAATGAAATTACCTATGGTCTATGTGTTAGCCATTAGTTTTCTTAAGGCTATGTGTTATTGTGCTTGTGTTTATGAATTTTGAATTTAGGACTATAGGATAAATTAATAATCTATGCTTCGCCATGCACTTTATAAATTAAATTTCAATAAATGAAATGTCGAAAGACTTTGGCCATGTGGAAAATTTAAAGTTTAAAATATTTATAAAAGAAATTCAAAAAAAAAAAAGAGAGGAAAAGGTCAATTTTTAGGATGGGCGTTAGGCCCATTGGCCTAAGCCTTTAATGGGCCAAGATGGCCGGCCCAATAGAGGCCCAAAAAGGAGTGGTCGACCAGCCCATTTGATGGCCCAAGGTTGGCCCAAGAAGAAGGCCCATTAACCTTGCATGTCATCCAACACTTGTCCTCTCCTTGTTGCCACTTGTTCTCCTCATGAGAACACTTGTCCCTCATGCAAACCTAGAGTGCATGCAATATAAAAGGGAAGAAGAGGAAAGAGAATGGCTGGTTAGCCATTCGGCCAAGTGAGGGAGAGAAAGAGAGAATCGTGAGAGAGAGAGAGGAAGCCGAGAGGGAGAGAAAGGATCCCGTTCGCCGCCGTGTGCCGTCCGCTCGTGCTGTTCGTGAGGTCTAGAGGCAAGTTGGGAATCTACTTTCTACTCTTGCACCAATGTTTTTGCATGAACAGTTTGGAGTCAGAAAATTGTTTGAGCTTGCATGTGTGTTTATAGTCCGATTTTGGCTTCTATTTCTTCATCAAAGTTGTAGCTAACATCTTGAACTATAACATACTGAAATTTCGTGGAAAATAATGGAGATTTGAGGGGTCAAACCCTTATCCTACGGAGATGCTAGATCTGGAATATTTTCGTATGAACTGTTTGAGTCAGAATGTTGTGAGAGCTTGCATGCATGTTTAGAGTTCGATTTTGGCTGTGATATCTTCATGAAAGTTGTAGCTAATGTCTTGTATTATAACATACTGAAATTTTGTGGAAAATTATGGAGATATGAGGGGTTAAAGTTCTATTTTTTGTAGACCCTAGATCTGTGAAGTTTTCACTGACTTCTTGTTGGATTCTTGGTTGCATGTTGGTTTGTGATGAAAATATGACTTTGATGTCTTCATTAAAGTTGTAGGTAACATCTTAAACTACAACATACTAAAATTTCAAGAGAAAAGAATAAGTATAACTTGGTAAATCGGCTAGATCTTGGAGACAGTTATTCTGGTGAAGTATTCCGAGACACCCGAGACTTCATGGACTTAAATGGTGACCATAATTTGGTTATTTGACCTAGATCTCTCCATGAAAATTTTAAAGGACACCTTGATACATAACATACTCAAATTTCAGAGGACACGAAAAATAATAGATGGGTGAAATCTTAATAATTCGGAGATGTGTATTCTGGACGACGCGGTAGTGGTTCCAGAAGTTTCGTGAGGTTGTATAAAATAATATAAAAATAATCTGGCTTGGAGTTCTGCATGAAAGTTGTGCAAAAATGTCTTGGCTATTACTCTGTAAAATTTCGTAATTTTTGGAGACCGTATGGATATTTTAATCGAATTTCTTCGGAAACTGTGCATTCTGGATTTATCCGAATATTATGTGCTGTTTTGTGAAAATTGGGAAATTGTATGAAATGCTATTTGGCCATGTATTTTGTATGAAATTATCATTCTATTGGCTTGTTTAATATTTGCTGTAATTTTTATAATTTTGGGAATTTATGGATATTGAATTTAATATTTATTTATTATAAATAAATAAATAAATAAATAAAATGGATTATTTTATTGGCCATAAATTCCATTGAATTTATTAATAAATGATTATGCACTGTTGCATGTATGATGAGATATTGGTGTATGTATGACATTGAATTGTGATGCATGTGTGCCAAATATGACTTGTTTGATGTCACGCCATATGCCATGTTAAATTGAGATCAAAATAATGGTAAATGTGGATAATGATAAGTGAGGAAATGGTTGTGGTGGATGATGATGCTTGGTGGCCTAGTGGCGTAATTCTAGAGATTCCCCGGGAGTGTAGGGATGCCCCGTGGTATACGGTACGTAATTCCAGGGGAGGCCTGGTGGTATGTCGGTACATAATTCCGGAAGCTCTGTCGGAGGTCTTTGCCCGAAGGGAATGCCTCGCGATGCCAAGATTTGGGTGCGAGATGCCTGGCTAAAAGGGTAAAGGCCAGATGTCCGGTTGTATCTTGGATACATGCCCGGAGGTTCCTTGTGATGCTAGTTGAGATGCGAGATGCCCGGAATGTGGGGGGCCGGATGCCTAGTTGTATCTTGGATACATGCCCGGAGGTTTTTCTCGCATGGGATGCGAGTGTAAAATATGGGATGAAATTGATGAATCGAGGAAGGGTGATGTGGTGATCAAATTTAAAAGATAAAGATGAAAATTAACTCACGGCATGATATGATATGATATGCATGATGATATGCATGATGATGGTGATGATATGTGATGTGATATGATGATCACCCATGGTATGATATGCATGATGATATGCATGATGATGATGATGATGATGATATGTGATGTGATATGATGATCACCCATGGTATGATATGCATGATGATATGCATGATGATATGTGATGTGATATGATGATCACCCATGGTATGATATGCATGATGATATGCATGATGATGATGATAATATGTGATGTGATGATGTCATGATAAGGATGACATGTATGATATAATGATGCCATGATGATGATTATGATGATGACATATGATGATATGATATGCATGATGATAAGGCATGATGATGCATGATAGTATTACGCATGGCTGCAAGGTAAGTTACGCCTGCAATGCATGTATGATTTGTATGATGCATCGAGTTGTTATTGGATTCCTTTACCTGCTGAGTAGTTGTACTCACCCCTTTTGGGGAATAACATTTCAGATTAGTAGATGGTTTAAGCAGTTGGATATGACCGCGAGGAGAAGGATAGCAAAGGAGGGAACCTTTGGACGCCGACACTAGTTGATGGACCTTAAGCATACGATTGTGTGAGGAGGTGTCGTCATCTTTTGAAGTGTAGCCGAGTATAGAAAACTACGGCATTTTGATGTACCGACTAAAGATGTCCATCTGCTCTATGTTAATAAACGTGTTCGGTTTTAACTTATATAAGATATTTAGTAGGTGCGCATCGTTTTCTGAATATAGGGAAGGGAGTTGTTGGACGTGCTTCCGTATATGAATTGCGCAAGGGACCTTTAGTTAAAAAGAAAAAAAAAATGTGTAAACCCCCAATGGTTGTATGGACCCGCTGCAATTGAAATGATATCAGAGTGACATGTTAATAGGGAAAGTGGAAGGTAAGCGAACTGTGGCGACCCTAACGGATCGGGGGCCGTCGAGGGGTGTCACAGCATCCTCCGAAACGTCACGGTTGTCCTGTGAGGTATACTGAGCGGGTTTCGAGTTTCCCCGATCCCGAAAGTCCTTGGACCTATGAGCTAGTTGTGTCCACTATCTGGGTCGAAGAGGTCCCACATCAGGAAATACCTAATTGATTCAGGGCATGGTACTGTTATGCTCCCAACAGTGTTAGGCTAGGTCCCTTTAGAACCTTTGATATTCCCACTCGGTGATTGATGCCGCCCTGGACGAAGACCTAGCTGACCCTTCGGATGGTGCAAAGGAGAATCTGTCGTCTCGCCCTAACTTGTGGACTCTACCGAATCAATGAATGAATTGAACTAGCTGGCCATAGGACAACTTGTTTTGAGAAGTCGATTTTTAATTGTGTCGTAATGGCCTTTGTAGACTAACATGGTCGAGCAATCAATTCCCGATCGAATTCTCTAGTCTATTACATTAAAATCCCTTAACAGCTTCATCTGATAGGTCAGTTATCTCATGAGTGGCCATCTTAGAGAAAAAAAAAATACTATAGTTGCGTTGATAAAAGGCCCAACTTATCCAATCGAAATCAGAATTGAATTTTCAGGTTGTCACAGAAAAATTAGAGAAAATTCTTATAGCTCAAATACCCTATTTTAACAAGTCTGGTCTGGGTATGAGTAATGAGATTGTCCTTTTAATTGATTTTCCTAAAGTAAAAGAGAGACTTAAACAAAAACTTGCAAAAACATTTTACAAAAATCATTTTTCAGAAAGTATTTGTAAAACCTGTTGGCCGAAGTGCTCTTAGATGTTCTAAGTGTAATAGCTCAGAACATTTCGAGAAGGATTGTCCTAAGGTTTGGAGACCAATTAAGAAAGATTGGGCAAGAACTGTTTATAATACTAACACTCCTGGACCCAAGAAAATCTGGGTACCAAAGAAAGTTTAAGTTTTTCTTCTGATTGTAGGGCACTATCAAAAGAAAAATCAAATGATATTTGGATAGTGGCTGTTTGAGGCATATGACAGGAGACTCAAGCTATTTCGAAAAGCTTGACAGACTAAAAAGAGGAAAAGTTTCTTTTGGAGGAAATAGTAAAAGAAAAATTATAGGCAGTGGAACTGTGAAGATTGGAAGTCTGATTATCAACAATGTTTCCCTGGTGAAAGGTTTAAACTACAATCTTCTGAGTATAAGTTAGCTTTGTGATATTGGTTTCAGAATAAATTTCCAAGAAGGCGTTTGTTTTGGGATAAGTCAAGACTTCTCTCAATCTTTTACTAGGCGAAGGCATGGCAATATATACCTTCTAGATGTAAATCCAAAAAGTTCAAAGTGTCTTATTTACATTCAAGATGAAGCAAGTCTTTGGCATCGAAAGCTCAGTCACGTAAATATGAAGCAAATTGTCAAGATTTCTTCTAAGAAGCTGGTTTGAGGGCTTCTTAATCTGGGTTATCAGAAGATTGAGTTATGCACTCCCTGTGTGTTGGGAAAATAGGTCAAAAGTTCTTTTAAACCAGTAAATCAAGTTTCTACCAATCGAGTGTTACAGCTTCTTCATATGGATTTCTTTGGGCCAACTAGAACTTAGAGTCTTGGTGGAAAGAAATATTGTCTAGTAATCGTGGATGATTATTCTCGTTTCACTTGGGTGTTCTTCTTAGCAAATAAGTTTGAGACTTTTGCATACTTCTCAAACTTTGCCAAAAAAGTTCAGAACGAGAAATGTTATGCAATTTCAAGCATAAAGACAGATCATAAAGGTGAATTTGAAAATTAAGATTTTGCAAACTTCTGCAATGAATCTGGTTTTCAGCACGTTTTCTCCTTTCCATATACTCCAAAACAAAATGGGATCGTGGAAAGGAAAAACAAATCTCTACAGGAGATGGCCAGAACTCTTTTGATAGAAAGCAAAATACCCTATCGCTTTTGGGTAGAAGTAGTTTCTACTGCATGTTATATTATCAACAAGGTGTTTTTAAGGCCTATCCTAGAGAAGACTCCCTATGAAGTATATAAATGGAAGAAGGCAAATGTTTCCTACTTTAATGTCTTTAGCTGTAAATGCTTTATTTTGAAGAATGCAAATGATCGATCTGGAAAGTTTGAAGAAAAATTAGATGAAGGAATTTTTCTTAGCTATTCTACTTCAAGCAAAGCTTACAGGGTCTTTAACAAGAAGACTCAATTTATGGAAGAATCTACGAACGTTAGATTTAAGGAAGATATGCAGATTCAACCAGATTAGGTTCAACTTGAAGAATCTGAACTAGTTCCAGACTTAATAAAGTCTGTCTCCCCCAGCAAAGTTTAGACTTTTGAAGTACAACAACAAGCAGAACAAGAAGATTCAAATGGAATAGAGGATCAACAAACTCTCAGGCCAAATAGCAACTAGAAGCACAAGTCAAGTCATCCTAAAGAACTCATCATTGGCAACATTGATGAAGGAATTCGCACCAGATCCAAAGCAAGAGAAGACAATAGTGCTTTAGCACTTGTTTCTCAGATAAAGCCAAAAGGTGTAGAAGAAGCATTGTCTGATGAAAGCTGGATAGAAGCTATGCAGGAAGAACTTAGACAATTCAAAATCAATGATGTATGAGAGTTGATTCCAAAACCCAAAGGCAAATCTATTATTGGAACGAAGTGGGTTTTCAGAAACAAGATGGATGAGAAAGGAAAAGTGGTCAGAAATAAAGCAAGACTCGTGGCGAAAGGATACACACAGGAAGAAGGGATAGACTATGACCATACCTATGCACCTGTAGTAACGTTATAAGCAATTATATTATTGCTTGCTCTTGCTTGTTTCCAAAATTTCAGGTTATTCTAGATGGATGTTAAAAGTGTCTTCTTCAATGGATTCATTCAAGAAGAAGTCTATGTGGAACAACCACCAAGATTTGAAGATCCAAGAAAACTAGACTCGGTCTATAGACTGAAAAAGGCATTGTATGGTTTGAAGCAGGCTCCACGAGCCTAGTATGAAAGGTTGAGTAAGTTTCTAACTCAGAATGGTTTTGAAAAAGGAAAGGCTGATACTACTATGTTTGTAAAAAGGGAAGGAAAATATTTTCTACTTGTACAAATTTATGTAGATGATATAATCTTTGGTTCTCCTAACGAAAGTCTCTACAAGAAATTTTCAAGATCTATGTAGGATGAATTCAAAATGAACATGATGGGTGAATTGATCTTCTTTTTGGGATTACAAGTAAGACAATCAAAGAAAGAATCGACAGGAAGAGCACATCTGACACTTGTCAACTGTTGGGACAAATGCTGGTATCTCGGTTCTCAAGGAAACAAAGTACGATGGCATTATCAACAATAGAAGTAGAATATGTTACTCTTGGGAGTTGTTGTTTTCAAATTCTTTGGATAAGACAACAACTAAGAGTTTGGAATAGAAGAATTCTGCACAGAGATCGGATGCGACAACACAAGTGCTATCAATCTCACCAGAAACCCTATTCTTCATTCAATGGCGAAGCATATAGAGATTTGACGCCATTTTATAAGAGATCATGTCCAGAATGACGAGATTATGGTCAATTTATTGATTCAAAGAATCAGCTGGCAGACATCTTCACAAAACTGTTGGATAAAAACTTATTTAAGTTTATTCACAGCAAGCTGGATATTATCTCTCCTATCGATTAAAGTATGAAATTGGTCAGACTGAGAACTTCAAGAAGCTACTTCAGTTGAGAATCTCTCGAATCCAAGTATTTTATTTTTTGGTATGAAAATGTATGATTATCTGAATTGTCGCTTGCCTTTTTTATTTTTAGAAATTACTATTTTATTGGTAATTTTCGGATTTCAAATTTTTAGTGGTTACCTTTTTTAAAATTTGTTTTGAAAAGGCATTTTTTCCTTATGATGTTTCATATACCCCCTTTCTTTGTGACCTTTCTGAAATCACTAGTAAGAACACTTAGAGGGGGGTGAATGGGTGTGAAGAAAATTTTTCACAAAGAACAATAAAGATATTTTACTTTTGAAACAGAGTCTAAAGAGCAACATACTTTGAGCAAGTTCAGACTTTAGCAGTTAAATAGAACAATGAACAAACTAAAGGAGTTCAGGGAAGAGAGTAAGAACACATAATTTATAGTGGTTTGACTTAGATCAAGCCGACGTTCACTCTCTCACGCTGACAGCCTCGTGGCTGAATTCTACTAAGAAACAAAAGAGATTTTATAGCCTTGTGATCTCAACTTCACAATGAAGAGTCTTTACTACTCTCTCACGAAGTCACACTATAAGTCTTTCTCTATTTTGAGTACAACTTTGAGTTCAGTGTAAGAAATAACAAAAGAATGGGAAGTTTCAGACTTTGGAATTTCTCTTTCATGCACTCTATCGAATGACTAGAGATGTCTCCTTAAATACTCCTTCATATCTTCTCGACCATTAGCACTTTCCAAAGGAATTCTTCCAATCAACCCACTGGACAGAATCAATCAAGGAAATCTCGAGCCATTTGAAGATTGTGATGAAAGCTCGTCAATCTTGTTCGCTCATACAATCGGGATTTTGGTTTTCATAAGTAGATACTTTCCAAATTTACTTGCCTTCCAAAAAGATTAGATGTATCTAAATTGATTCCAATAAAGATAACCAATCTCGTAGGTGTTGTTGTCAACCACAAAGTCATATATAATCCATACGAACCGAACCCTTGAAGAAATAAAGATAATCGTGCATCTGGATAAGTCTTCAATCTTCACTTGCGTTCGGTCTGGAATTTGTCAGAGTGGGCAAACTTTTGATATAAAACAGATTTTGACACAAAAGTTTGGTAGTCTTCAGACTTTGACACAGAAGTCTATAAATCTTTAAAATAGACTTTGGATAAGTTTTGTCAATTTCAAAACATCAAGAAGTTTTCTCCAACACTTTCAATTTCTTTAAATACTTTCTAGTATTTCTTTCAAGCACATCTTTTCAAAACCCTAAAATACCGATTCTCTCTCACTCTCGATTTTTACTCTCAAAACTCCTCTGCAAGTTTCATCTTTTCTTCACTCGAACATGTTATGACATCTTCCAAGTCTGCATCCATGTCACACCAAAGGAAATCTTCTCCGATCGTAAGTTAGGGGCCTCGAAATGTGCCAAAAGGGCCGACTCATTTTGATCTTACTGGTGAAGACTCTCCTCATCAACCATTGGAAGAAGAAGTTGAACAAGATGCAGTTCCTCTCTGTAGCACCCCTCGACGGCCCCCGATCCGCTAGGGTCACCACAGTTCGCTTTTCCTTTTTCTTTCCCAAATAACGTGTCACTCTGATACCATTTTCTTTTATTTTTTTATTCAGTTGCAGCGGGTCCATACAACCATGGGGGTTTACATCTTTTACTAACGGTCCCTTGCGCAATTTACATAACGGAAGCATATCTAACAATCCCCTTCCCTACATTCAAAAATCGATGCACACCTACTCAACATCTTATATAAGTTAAAACCGAACATGTTTATTTACATAGAGCAGATGGACATCATTCATCGGTACATCAAAATGCCATAGTCTTTCTATACTTGGCTATATTTCAAAAGATGACCGACGTCGCTTCCAACAGTCGTCTACTTTAGAGTCCATCGATTAGTGTCGGCGTCCAAAGGTTCCCTCCTTTGCTATCCTCCTTCTTACGGTCATATTCAACCGCTCAATCCATCTACTAATCTGAAATGTTGGTCCCCAAAAGGGGTGAGTACAACCACTCAGTAGGTAAAGGAAATCCAATAACAACTCAGTGCACCATGCATACCATCATACAATGCAGGCATTGCTTACCTTTTGATGTCAAGCGTATTCATGCATCATCATAGCATATATATACATCATCATCATGGCGTCTCATATATCATTATCATCACATCATCATTAGCCATGCATCACCATGCATATCACATCATATCATCATTAGCCATGCATCACCATGCATATCACATCATCATCAGCCATGCATCACCATGCATATCACATCATATCATCATTAGCCATTCATCACCATGCATATCACATCATATCATCATTAGCCATGCATCACCATGCATATCACATCATCATCAGCCATGCATCACCATGCATATCACATCATATCATCATTAGCCATGCATCACCATGCATATCACATCATATCATCATTAGCCATGCATCACCATGCATATCACATCATATCATCATTAGCCATGCATCACCATGCATATCACATCATATCATCATTAGCCATGCATCACCATGCATATCACATCATATCATCATTAGCCATGCATCACCATGCATATCACATCATCATCAGCCATGCATCACCATGCATATCACATCATATCATCATTAGCCATGCATCACCATGCATATCACATCATATCATCATTAGCCATGCATCACCATGCATATCACATCATATCATCATTAGCCATGCATCACCATGCATATCACATCATATCATCATTAGCCATGCATCACCATGCATATCACATCATCATTAGCCATGCATCACCATGCATATCACATCATCATTAACCCTTCGGGCAGAAACCTCCGACAGGGCTCATCACCCCACAATTACACTCGCATCCCATGCGAGAAAACCTCCGGGCATGTATCCAAGATACAACCGGGCATCCGGCCCCCCACATTCCGGGCATCTCGCATCCCAACTAGCATCACGAGGAACCTCCGGGCATGTATCCAAGATACAACCGGACTTCTGGCCTTTACCCTTCTAGCCAGGCATCCCGCACCCCAATCCTGGTGTCGCGAGGCATCTCCGGGCATGTATCCAAGATACAACCGGACTTCCGGCCCCCCACATTCCGGGCATCCTGAAACTCCCAGGGAATCTCTGGAATTACGCCACCAGGCCACCAGACAACATCCTCCACCACAACCTCATTCTCATCCACATTTATCTTTTATCTCAATTTAACATGGCAATTTGGCATGGCATCAAACATATCACACTTGCATCTCAATTCACATGTCATGCACATGTCATAGCTTAATCACATAAGCATTTCAATTCACACGTCATGCACATGTCATAGCTTAATCACATAAGCATTTCAATTCACACGTCATGCACATGTCATAGCTTAATCACATAAGCATTTCAATTCAATACATGTACAAGGACCATGTCGTAGGCATATCAAGACTTTATCACATATATGCTACCCAAATACAATTGAATCCATGGCCAAATAAAAATCCATTTTATTATTATTATTATTATTATTATTATTATTATTATTTTATTATTTAATATCAATAATTTCCCAAAAATCCAAGAAGTATTTAACAAACCCATAGGATGATATTTTCTTGCAAAATTCGTGGCCAATTTAAATTTTTACCAAATTCCACAATTTCCCCAAAACATCCTATAATTCTCGGATTTAAACCAAATGCACAGTTTCCGAATAAATTTAATTAAAATATCTATTCGGCCTCCAAAAATTACGAAATTTTACAGGGTGATAGCCAACACATTTTCGTGCATTTTTCGTGCAGAACTATAAGTCAAATTCTTTATAGATTAATTTATACAACTCCACGAAGCTTCTGGAACCTCTACCGTTTCGTCCAGAACATACATCACCGAAAAACTTAGGTTTGACCCATCAAATCTCTTTCGTTTCCTCTAAAATTCGAGTATGTTATGTATCAATGTGTCCTTTACAATTTTCATGAAGAGATCTAGGTTAAATAACCAAAGCATGATCCTCTTTTAAGTCCTTGAAGTCTCGGGTGTCTCGGTATACTTCAACAGAATCAAGCATCTCCAAGATCTAGCCGATTAACTAGGCTACACTCCTTCATTTCTCTTAAAATTTGAGTATGTTGTAGTTTAAGATGTTACCTACAACTTTCAAGAAGACAACGAAGTCAGATTTGCGTCACAAACCAACATGCAACCAAGAATCCAACAAGAGGTCAGTGAAAACATCACAGATCTGGGGTCTCCGTAAGATGAAGCTTTAGCCCCTTAAATCTCCATCATTTTCCACGAAATTTCAGTATGTTATATTTCAAGATGTTAGCTACAACTTTCATGAAGACATCGAAGCCAAAATCGTACTCTAAACACACATGCAAGCTCAAACAAGATTCTGACTCCAAACAGTTCATGCGAAAACAATGGTGCAAGAGTAGAAAGTGGACTCCCAACTTGCCTCTACACCTCACGAACGGCAGCACACCGGCGACGGACGAGCTCCTCCTCTCTCGGCCACTCTCCCTCTCTCCCTCACTTGGCCGAATACTCTCTCTCTCTCTCTCTCCCTCTCTCTCTCTCTTTTTGGTTATATATATTTGCATGCCATCTTATTTTGCATGGGGGACAAGTGGCAAAAATGAGAGAACAAGTGGCAAGGTTGAAGACAAGTGTTGGAGGACATGCAAGGTGGGCTTGGGCCTTCTTTTTGGGCCTGTCTTGGGCCAGCAAATGGGCTGGTCGAATTCCCTCTTGTGGGCTTCCATTTGGGCCGGCCATTTAGCCCACTAAACTTAGGCCAAATGGGTCTTAAGGCCCAACCTAAAAATTGATCTTTCCCCCCCCTTTTTTTTTTGAATTTCTTTTATAAATATTTTAAACTTTAAATTTTCCACATGGCCAAAGTCTTATGACATTTCATTTATTGAAATTTAATTTATAAAGTGCATGGCCAAGCATAGATTAATAATTTACCCTATAGTCCTAAATTCAAAATTCATAAACACAAGCACAATAACACCTAGCCTTAAGAAACTAATGGCTAACACATAGACCATAGGTAATTTCATTACCTAATTATAGGCTTTAATTTCTCTAGAGGATGTCTTGAATTTTGGGATGCCACAATTCTCCCCTCCTTAGGGAATTTCGTCCTCGAAATTAGACATTTCCTATGTCTCTTGAAATAAGTGAGGGTACCTTTCCCTCATCTCATTTTCACTTTCCCATGTGGCTTCCTCCATATCATGATATCGCCATAATATCTTAACCAATGGAATTTTCTTAGTCCTGAGAATTTGTTCCTTTCGATCCAATACTTGCACAGGCTCTTTAATATACCTCACTTTCCCATCTATTTTGATGGCTTCATGATCGAGTATGTCACCAGGGTCTAACTAATACTTCCTCAGCACATGCCTATACTTTTCTGAAAGCTACTGCTGTACACAAATTCTACCAGGTATAACTTTTCATCCCAACTTCCTTTAAAGTCAAGGATGCAGGCTCTTAATATTTCTTAATTTATCTCAACACCAGAACAATTTTAAAACAATAACCACATCTGAAATTCCCTTTGAACACTTGAAAATCTTCCTTCATGAAATCAAACAATCCAAACTGAGGTTTTCAAAAGCACATCAATACTACAATAGCAGGCTTTGAAATCATATGTCATTTCCATGTCAAAACGTTTTCAAATCATCAATGTGGAAAATCCTTTGAGTTCTTGAAAATTCCACCTCATGATATCAAATAATGCAAAATAGGAATTTCAAAGACACATCGGTATAACAATGATAGTATTTGAGAATAGGTAAATCTCATATCGTCGAAACCAATTCATAAAATCAAAAGCATGATACCAATTCCATAAAATCCATGATCACGTTTAAATTTCAAATGTTTTTCGGAATCCACATGTAAAACCTTGAGTCGCACTTGCATCACGGCACGAAATAAAATACTTTATCAAAACCCTTGGTAAAATTTAAATCGGTACGTTGGTAAATTCCAATCTCAATCCCAACTCCAATGGGTTGGAATGTTTTCTATAAAAAGTTCAGAAATATAAAATTTTTCTTAAAACATTTGGGCACGGTGTCACAGTACTCATAAATTTTGATGAAATTCAAAAGATTTTCTAAAACAGTTCACAATCAAAATCTTTTAAAAATTCCATCCACCTCCTCTATCTCATATTCGATTCCTTTTGTTAAAACATATATTTCAAGCTCTATCCTAAATGCAACTATTAATCAAATCCAAATTTAAAGAATTCCACCTTCTCGACTCAATCGAACACACCATTTAGCCAAATTATTCCTATACCTTTGTCACCACCAATTCAAGCCTAGAACCATCAAAATCAACACCACCAATAACTCATTTGGTTCAGTCCAGCAAAGACATTCACTATGCATTCACCGCAACATAGATTCAAGCCTAAAATATAGCATCATTCCTTCGATTCAAATATCTATAGTCCACCAAAATTCAAAGATCGACAATCCACCAAAATAATATTTGTCTAGTTTCCACCGAATATATCTCAGATCTCATCCTAAAGAATCATCACTTAGACTAATCACTCATCAAATCCGCAATTTGAACTTCCACTATTTCACTTTGGAAAGACTTTAACCACAAATGATCATGTTCACTAATTCCACCAAACCTTTTCAAATTGAGATCATCTCCTACAATTAAAAGTTGACCATCATCAATTAAACCTATTATTCCAACATATAAACCACAAATAATTTTATGTCTCATATGACCACTCAATCTCATGACTTCCAAGATCAATCTATACATACTAAATACCTCCATGTAACGCATCAAGACTTCCACTGAAATCCTCAAATAGGAAGTCACTACTTAGCTCAAATGATCGTAACTTAATCCTCAAATTCATTACTCACTCTCTATAATCCACTTCTTAAGCCTTGCTTGCAGCACTACGGTTAGATGCTACGCATGCTCTTTAGGTCCTTTAGGATATATCAGGACATCATCAAATGAAGACAATCACAATTTTATCCAAATAAAGCTTAAATATCCTATTCATCAAACCCATCAATGCAGCTAAGGCATTCGTCAATCCAAATAGCATAACTAGGAACTCATAGTATCCATAGCGAGTCCTAAATGCAATCTTAGAAATGTCTTCCTTCTTAATCCTTAATCGATATCCTGATCTCAAGTCAATTAAAAACCAAACTTCCTTGCAGTTGGTCGAATACGTCATCAATTACATAATTCAATTGCCTATTATCAAAGCACAACTGTATCAACCATCCTTCTTTCTCACAACAAGAGTTCTACAAGCTTAACCATGCTTCCGCTACGCCACTCTAATAGACTTATCCTAGAAACACTATATTTCCAGTTCAGTTCATAGTTCGGTTCACTCCTGCCCCCTTTTGTCATTCTAGAAGCTTGCCAGGAGCCGCTCCTCGTTCAGGTCCTCTGACCTCGGCATCCACTCCTCGCTCTCATCAAACCGGGACGTTACAGGTACACCAGCTTTCGCCTGGTTCGAACCCAAACTACACATCTACTGAAGGGTCTCGTTTCAATAGGGACTAACTTACAGAGTTATTATCCACTTTGGCTTATCCCATTCTTAGCCTCACGGTTTTATCCTTAGCACATGAGTAAATATTATCTCAGGAGATCATTCATCATAGTCCATTGCTTACGGAGCTAGTCCATTGCTACGATGACATCAAAGTTATACATAACTATCTCATTCCCCTAGGGTTATCTCACTCATCTCACATGCTAACGTAGATAACAACATATCTTTCAGCGATGTAGAAATACGAAGAGGCATATCTAGAGATTTGTTCCTACTCCTCACAATCATTTATATTTTTCGGACACAAATGAATGCATGCCACTTATATCAAATAACGCATATACCTTTTATCCCTCTATCGAAATCATACCTGAGATAACACTTTTGGAAGCCCCCGCTTCCTCTTGAGTGACTGCATACACCCTTCCTTGTGGTGGTGGTCTTTGTGGGTTCCTTAGTAAATTTGGTCCACCAGTACTCTGTTGTACTTGTCGCATCGAATTGACATTCGGCTGCGACCTTCCTTGTGGACAATCTTTCTTAAAGTGACCTCTCTGCCCACAGCCAAAACATTTCAATCGATCATTACAGGGTCCTGGTCCATGTTGTCCACCACATCTCTGACAAATATTACCCTGGTAGGGTACTCTTCCTAAAATCGGGCCACTTCTGACCTTTCTAGAATTCCCAAAATTATTCCTCTTCTTAGATTTCCAGGTCTGACTTTGATCAAGATAAGGTCTCTTACCCCTTCGAACATCATTAAAGGTCATTTGCCTCTTAGGTTCTAGTTGCTCTCTTTCTAACTCTTGCTCCACCAATTGTGCCCTCTCATAAATCTCATTATAATCCCTTATATTCAAAGGCACTAGTTGTTTTCTAATATCAGCCCTCAACCCTTTCAAGAATCTCTTAGCCTTTTCCTCTCGATCCTCAACCAACCTAGGAGCATACCTAGATAATTCAGAAAATTTTGCCTCATACTGGTCTACTGTCAGCTCCCTTTGTTCTAACTGAACAAATTCAGTGATCTTCCTATCCTTGGCACAATCAGAGAAATGCTTCCTATTGAAAGCCCTAACAAACTCATCCCAGTTCATATCAGTACCTGGTGGAAAGATCGTATCCCTCGAAGCTCTCCACCAAAACTTTGCATTTCCCTCCAGCTGGTACTCTACCAAAACTATTTTCTCAGCATCACTGCAGTCCAACAACCGGAAAATTCGTTCCATTCCATCAATCCATTATTCTGCCTCCTCAGGACTCCCCATTCCACTAAACTTAAGTGGTTTCAACTTCAGAAATTGTTCCACCAGTCCCTGAGGGCGACGTTCCATTCCGGGTTGTTGATGCACTTGCTTTTCCATCAGATTTCCAATATTGGCCAATGCCTGCAGGATGTCTTCCATTCGAGGTTCAGCCCTTGCAGCAGAGGCTTCAGCCCTCGATGGATGAGCACTTCCAACTCGCACCATGACTCTCCTGCAATTTCCAAGCATTGCCTCAGGAATAATCTGAGACTCACTGCCTCCACTCAAAGCAATTATCATTACCACATAAGTAACATATACATGTTACTGGCACCTAAAGGCAATTCAAAACAAACTACTAAGGATCTACGAGTGAATACTCATCACCCGTTATTCAATTATTCCGTTTTATATCCTATGGTGTGCATCTTTCTATCCTCATTTCCATCTGAGGCACCTTATCACTCCAAATAAACCATAGCTCTGATACCAAAACTGGCTGTAGCACCCCTCGACGGCCCCCGATCCGCTAGGGTCACCACAGTTCGCTTTTCCTTTTTCTTTCCCAAATAACGTGTCACTCTGATACCATTTTCTTTTATTTTTTTTTTTTCAGTTGCAGCAGGTCCATACAACCATGGGGGTTTACATCTTTTACTAACGGTCCCTTGCGCAATTTACATAACGGAAGCATATCTAACAATCCCCTTCCCTACATTCAAAAATCGATGCACACCTACTAAACATCTTATATAAGTTAAAACCGAACATGTTTATTTACATAGAGCAGATGGACATCATTCATCGGTACATCAAAATGCCATAGTCTTTCTATACTTGGCTATATTTCAAAAGATGACCGACGTCGCTTCCAACAGTCGTCTACTTTAGAGTCCATCGATTAGTGTCGGCGTCCAAAGGTTCCCTCCTTTGCTATCCTCCTTCTTACGGTCATATTCAACCGCTCAATCCATCTACTAATCTGAAATGTTGGTCCCCAAAAGGGGTGAGTACAACCACTCAGTAGGTAAAGGAAATCCAATAACAACTCAGTGCACCATGCATACCATCATACAATGCAGGCATTGCTTACCTTTTGATGTCAAGCGTATTCATGCATCATCATAGCATATATATACATCATCAACATGGCGTCTCATATATCATTATCATCACATCATCATTAGCCATGCATCACCATGCATATCACATCATATCATCATTAGCCATGCATCACCATGCATATCACATCATCATCAGCCATGCATCACCATGCATGTCACATCATATCATCATTAGCCATTCATCACCATGCATATCACATCATATCATCATTAGCCATGCATCACCATGCATATCACATCATCATCAGCCATGCATCACCATGCATATCACATCATATCATCATTAGCCATGCATCACCATGCATATCACATCATATCATCATTAGCCATGCATCACCATGCATATCACATCATATCATCATTAGCCATGCATCACCATGCATATCACATCATATCATCATTAGCCATGCATCACCATGCATATCACATCATATCATCATTAGCCATGCATCACCATGCATATCACATCATCATCAGCCATGCATCACCATGCATATCACATCATATCATCATTAGCCATGCATCACCATGCATATCACATCATATCATCATTAGCCATGCATCACCATGCATATCACATCATATCATCATTAGCCATGCATCACCATGCATATCACATCATATCATCATTAGCCATGCATCACCATGCATATCACATCATATCATCATTAGCCATGCATCACCATGCATATCACATCATCATTAGCCATGCATCACCATGCATATCACATCATCATTAACCCTTCGGGCAGAAACCTCCGACAGGGCTCATCACCCCACAATTACACTCGCATCCCATGCGAGAAAACCTCCGGGCATGTATCCAAGATACAACCGGGCATCCGGCCCCCCACATTCCGGGCATCTCGCATCCCAACTAGCATCACGAGGAACCTCCGGGCATGTATCCAAGATACAACCGGACTTCTGGCCTTTACCCTTCTAGCCAGGCATCCCGCACCCCAATCCTGGTGTCGCGAGGCATCTCCGGGCATGTATCCAAGATACAACCGGACTTCCGGCCCCCCACATTCCGGGCATCCTGAAACTCCCAGGGAATCTCTGGAATTACGCCACCAGGCCACCAGACAACATCCTCCACCACAACCTCATTCTCATCCACATTTATCTTTTATCTCAATTTAACATGGCAATTTGGCATGGCATCAAACATATCACACTTGCATCTCAATTCACATGTCATGCACATGTCATAGCTTAATCACATAAGCATTTCAATTCACACGTCATGCACATGTCATAGCTTAATCACATAAGCATTTCAATTCACACGTCATGCACATGTCATAGCTTAATCACATAAGCATTTCAATTCAATACATGTACAAGGACCATGTCGTAGGCATATCAAGACTTTATCACATATATGCTACCCAAATACAATTGAATCCATGGCCAAATAAAAATCCATTTTATTATTATTATTATTATTATTATTATTATTATTATTTTATTATTTAATATCAATAATTTCCCAAAAATCCAAGAAGTATTTAACAAACCCATAGGATGATATTTTCTTGCAAAATTCGTGGCCAATTTAAATTTTTACCAAATTCCACAATTTCCCCAAAACATCCTATAATTCTCGGATTTAAACCAAATGCACAGTTTCCGAATAAATTTAATTAAAATATCTATTCGGCCTCCAAAAATTACGAAATTTTACAGGGTGATAGCCAACACATTTTCGTGCATTTTTCGTGCAGAACTATAAGTCAAATTCTTTATAGATTAATTTATACAACTCCACGAAGCTTCTGGAACCTCTACCGTTTCGTCCAGAACATACATCACCGAAAAACTTAGGTTTGACCCATCAAATCTCTTTCGTTTCCTCTAAAATTCGAGTATGTTATGTATCAATGTGTCCTTTACAATTTTCATGAAGAGATCTAGGTTAAATAACCAAAGCATGATCCTCTTTTAAGTCCTTGAAGTCTCGGGTGTCTCGGTATACTTCAACAGAATCAAGCATCTCCAAGATCTAGCCGATTAACTAGGCTACACTCCTTCATTTCTCTTAAAATTTGAGTATGTTGTAGTTTAAGATGTTACCTACAACTTTCAAGAAGACAACGAAGTCAGATTTGCGTCACAAACCAACATGCAACCAAGAATCCAACAAGAGGTCAGTGAAAACATCACAGATCTGGGGTCTCCGTAAGATGAAGCTTTAGCCCCTTAAATCTCCATCATTTTCCACGAAATTTCAGTATGTTATATTTCAAGATGTTAGCTACAACTTTCATGAAGACATCGAAGCCAAAATCGTACTCTAAACACACATGCAAGCTCAAACAAGATTCTGACTCCAAACAGTTCATGCGAAAACAATGGTGCAAGAGTAGAAAGTGGACTCCCAACTTGCCTCTACACCTCACGAACGGCAGCACACCGGCGACGGACGAGCTCCTCCTCTCTCGGCCACTCTCCCTCTCTCCCTCACTTGGCCGAATACTCTCTCTCTCTCTCTCTCCCTCTCTCTCTCTCTTTTTGGTTATATATATTTGCATGCCATCTTATTTTGCATGGGGGACAAGTGGCAAAAATGAGAGAACAAGTGGCAAGGTTGAAGACAAGTGTTGGAGGACATGCAAGGTGGGCTTGGGCCTTCTTTTTGGGCCTGTCTTGGGCCAGCAAATGGGCTGGTCGAATTCCCTCTTGTGGGCTTCCATTTGGGCCGGCCATTTAGCCCACTAAACTTAGGCCAAATGGGTCTTAAGGCCCAACCTAAAAATTGATCTTTCCCCCCCCTTTTTTTTTGAATTTCTTTTATAAATATTTTAAACTTTAAATTTTCCACATGGCCAAAGTCTTATGACATTTCATTTATTGAAATTTAATTTATAAAGTGCATGGCCAAGCATAGATTAATAATTTACCCTATAGTCCTAAATTCAAAATTCATAAACACAAGCACAATAACACCTAGCCTTAAGAAACTAATGGCTAACACATAGACCATAGGTAATTTCATTACCTAATTATAGGCTTTAATTTCTCTAGAGGATGTCTTGAATTTTGGGATGCCACACTCTCCGAGTTTTGACACCACAGGTTCTTTACAAGCATTATGGTTATTTGAAACAGGGTGGTACTCCAATGTTCTTTATCACTAATTTTCTGAAAAGCCATGGGCATAAAATGAAACTATGTTCTTATGAGCCATGGAGAGAATAGGAGTGGCGTTGAAAGGATTGGCAAAAAAAGCTTTTCTTCATTTTCCTTATGATCCTAGATTTAGTTCTAAGAATCAGCTTGAAAATAAAGATGATGATGAGCGGATGTTTTCGAATTTTCAACCCAAGATGGGTGTGGTTGCTGACATCCCTGGTGAAGGAACGAATTTGTTTTATTCGAAGGAGCATAAATGGGTTTATGCCCAAATGTTGAACAGAGGGGTGATAAAATCCCGAACAGTAGATTTTGACTTTTTGGACTCGATAAAGGTTAACTTGAGGGAAAAATTGGCCATTCTTCAACTTGAGAAGTTTTGTGCTGAGACGGCTGTGGCTTACCCAGAATTGACAGCATAATTCTACTCAAAAATCTGTCTTTCCTTTATCAGAATCACATTCAGTTTATTGTTTGTGATAAAGCCTTTGTTGTGGATGTTGACATTCTAGCTGATATTCTAGGAGTTGAAAGAAGTGGTTTTCTACCGATCAATATCTCCATTGGTCAAGCTACTAGATTTCTAGTAAAGGACATATTGCAAAGTGGAGGTATCACATACTCTCGACTGCCGACCTCCAACATTCTGTTGCACAAAATTGTCATCAATTGCCTCAGACCAAAGGCAGCCTCCAAAACAAATGTTTCCAGATTTGATGTAAGAATAATGTGGGCAATCTGCAATGGGATGCGTTTCTCACTTCCTCATACTATCTTGCTACATATGTAGAGGACAGTCATGAAAGATAAAGGCCAATTGCCCTACTTTGCCCTGGTTACAAAGTTGTTCCGCCATTTCCAAATCCAGTTTCCAGCTTTGCTTTGTTCTCGAACTATTGCTCCTATGGAAATAGGAATAAAAATGATCTTAAAAGTGAGGCTGAAGGATCTGATTAAGGCCATTGAGCTTTTGAAGAAGGAACCCTCGAGCAAAGTCAAGGAAGAATGTGCTGCTACAAGAAAGCACAAAGGCAAGGAAGTTGTGCAAGAAATTGCAAACAAAAGGAGATCACTTATCCTGCAAGATGAAGAGGATGAATATGATCTGACCATTTCTGCCATTGCCTTATGAAATCTTCAAGGTTTTGTTGATTTTGAGAAATCAAAGGAAAGAGAAGGAGGAGATAGAGAGCAAGAAGAAGAGGAAGAAGAAGCAGAGCAAGAAGAAGAAGCAGGAGCTGAAGATGAAGAAGAAGAAGAAGGTAATTTTGAAGAGAAGGGTGAGGATGACTTTGATGGAGAGACTGTTGCAATAACAGTATCAGAGGAACTTGAAGCAACGAGGGATGACCTTGAAAGAGTACGAACTGAGACAGAACATCACTCTAGGAACGAAAAGGAACAAGAAGAAGGAATTTCTTCTCTACATGTAGGCACATAAATTTTCACGTCCCGAACCCCGAGCGCATGAACATCCCACCCAAGTTTATACAAATATGCGACATCCCAGGACACGTCGCCGACCCATTCATTTTATTATGCATGCGAAAGTGAAACAAATCCCCTGACAACAAAATCTTTGGGATAGAAAAGTAGGCAATCAATCATAACCAAAATAAGTTTTTATAAACACATAGGTTTATATACAACACTAGATTGTCTATAAAATAGACTGGCTCAACAAAAAGGCGAACTATCCTAAGACCAACTAGCTGGACACAATCTTTGATCCTTCGATTTCCACCTTCCCAGACTCCATGGCTTTAGGTCCTCCATGACCGCCATCTAAGGACTTGAAAATGTTGAACCCATGATGGGATGAAACATTGTCTCATCAAGTTCACCCCTTAAACTCCTATAGGAAGAAAATACGCCTCAGGGCACTTTAGCCACACAAATAGAACAGAGGACTTACCTCACCTCAGTTCCTTCTTGCACATCAGTACAGTTTATAACTCAACCAATCAAATCAGTCCCATCGATTCAATACCATATATATCAATCAAGTCAATTCATACTATCTATCTTTCAATCCAATCCATACTATCTATCCTTTCATACTATCTATCATCCATTACTATCTATCATTCAATACCGTCTATCATTTCATTCATCAATATGACAACTGCTCTCCAAAGCTGCAATATAATTAGACGGTAGCTTGCCAAAGCTGTAATAGATAGATAGTAGCTCACCACAGCTCTAATATATATATTTGCTCGCCTAAGATGGTAGGGTACTTTAAGAATAAACCCCATTGGTGTCAACACTCGACACCTGGCATTTTCCAAACAAAACACTTATACATCACAATCATCAACCAATTTAACAATTTAAACAATCAATAGCACAAACTGATCACACCACTGCGATCAATACGAGATTCTAACAAACGGCTTTCTTCGTATAATTCCCGGAAAATATTAATTAATTAATAATTAATTAAATTCCGAAAATTAATTTAATTTAAATGTAAAAAAATATAATTAAATAATAATTAAATAATATTTAATTTAGATAAATAATTAAATAATTAAATAATTAATTAAAGTCTAAACATGATTAACCTTAATCTAATTACACACTTAGATTAATTAATCCAACCCTTAATCTAATCATTCATCTAATCCAATTAACATTTAAATGATCTAATCTAAACACCCCTTAAGCATCGTTAACTCCCTAAGCGGAGATTAGAGAATAAACTCACCGGATTTGCGTTCCGGTGAGTCCACAACGACCACGATGCGGAGGTGAGCGACAATCCTCCTAGTGGTGACACCAACCAAGGCCGGGAAGGGCTTGAAAATGGGCCACAAAGTCTTGAAAACCTTGCTGGTTTCTACTTCTGTTCTTGGCTGAATTGCAGAGAAGAAACTAGCAGCTACAACGGTGAAAATGGGCTGATCGGAGCTCTGGTGAGCGGGTGGTTGGCAACCGGTAGCTTCCGGGGGTCAAGGGGAACTTGTGGGTGGATGGGGTGGGCAAAGGAAGGGTCAGAATGGGAGAAAAATGAAGAAAAACGCGAAACAATGCACGGGTAGAAGATCGGCGAACTGGCAACTGGTTTCTTCTCGCCGGAGTACAGGACGGCTGGTGGCTCCGTTCAGCATGAGGTCAGGCTCCTTTGAACGATTTGGATGTGCTGAGAACAACGGTGCATGGAACAAAGGCTAGTTCGTCTAGGAAGACCACTTTTGACTCAAATATTTGGCGAAAGGTCAGCTGGAGCAGAAACTGGCAGAAGGAGAAAACAAGGGGGGAAAACGGCAGGCTTGGTTGGTCCGGTGGGTGTGTGACGGTGGAGTTGGCTTAGCTAGCTTCCTCTGGTTCTCTCAAGCTCTATCAACTCCTCAACAATGGATAAAGCCACACTTCAAGGAGGAAGAAGGGTCTGCTAAAGAGAAGGCTCCCCTTTGGCCTCCTTAGCCACCAACACTTGTCCTTCTCTCCCTTGGCTTGCCCCCTCCACCCACCACCCATCAGCTGTCCATAGCCCACTTCTCTCTCCTCAATCTTCCCCAAGAAGTTTCCCAAGTGGTCCAAAATGTTTCTGCACCATGGGGCCTACGAATTTTGCACATTTGTTGTTTCAAAGTCTTCAATTCCTCTTCAATTCTCTTCAATTCAATCCAATTGAAGTCCCACAAATTCTAGCCATGTGTCCACACTTGAATCCACATTTTCCTTTGCTAATAAATCCATCTTAGATGCTAAAAGTGCGTTCAAGAACGGTCTTCCAACTCTCCCGATCCAATTTCATCAATTCTTGATTTTTCGCTGAAAAATTCGGTTTCTAGAAAAATCTTTGGAAGATGAGTCAACGTTCCTAAAATGATTTGTGACATGACAGATCTTCCAATTTCTGAAATCGGGTTCAATTTCATGGTTAATTTCAATCTGGTGCGATTTTAGCGCGTCCTAATCTACCAGGTAGTTTTTAAGAACTTTTTGTGCAATTGACTTGTGGTCAATTGTTTTTTAGCAACAAAGTGCATCTTTGACACATTGGTGATCTCGGTTGTCATAGAAATCTTAAGGTTTCAAATATAGATACAGGGTATCAAAACAACAAAGAAATCGGTTTAGTGCCGATCGACAAGATTTGTGCGACGAGGTGGAATCACCCACACTTAATCACATGCTTTTGTCGAGTCGACCTATTTCCGGTCTCTAATCGATTTGTGCCGTAATGACCTTTGCAGATTAGTGTGGTTGAACAGTCGTTTCCTAGTCGAATTCTCAAGTCTATTGCTTTTAGATTCCTTACGGCTTCACCTAATAGACTAGTTATCTTGTGAGTGGCCAACCCAGCGAAGAGAGCTATAGGCGCGAAGATGAAATGCCCGGCTTATTCAATTGACAACAGAATTGGAAAATCAAGATATCATAACTCTTCCCCTCTTATAAAAATTTCGTTCTCAAAATTTAAACCATTATAACTTTTAAACAAAAAGGAGGGGGTACAGTCGTCTCATCGATTCTTCACTTTCCCAGGTTGCTCCTTTAGTGCCGTGGTGTTACCAGACCACTTTGACTAATGGGATGATCTTGGTGCACAGAACCAAGCCGTACTATACTGTAGCTTTGTTCCCAAAGCATTATGTAAGCTTTTTTAGAAGACAACTGTAAATCTCGGGTCTTGATCTGACGTAATTGTCACTGGCACTCCATGCAGATGAACTATCTGACGCACGTACAACTCTGCGTGCTTGTCCAAATCAAGGTCCTTTTGTACTACGATGAAGTGAGCCGACTTCGACAATCTATTGACCACTACCCAAATAGAATCATTACCCCTCTGACTCCTGGGTAATCTTGTCATGAAATCCATCATGATATGTTCCTATTTCCACTCGGGAATCTCGAGAGGTTGCAGAAGTCCTCCCGGCTTACAGTGCTAGGCCCTCACTTGCTGACACATCAAACACTTGGCGACATGCTTGGCAATGTCCGCCTTCATACTGAACCGCCAATAGTGTTGATGCAGATTCTTATACATCTTTGTACTACCGGGATGAATGCTATAACTACTATGATGAGCTTCTGACAAAATCTCTTCTTTAAGCTCTGCATCGTCAGGTACACACAATCGTCCTTGGAACCTTAGTGTTCCGTCCTTAGCAATATGAAAGTCAGCTTTCCTCTTCCCGATATCCTCTTGCAAGATTTTTTGAATATCTGGGTTTGTCCACTGAAGTGTCTTGATTTTGGTTTGCACTTCCGGCTTAATTCTGAGGGTGGCCATAAGATTCAAAAGGTGGCCTACCTCAAACTTGAAAACCGAGTCTCAAGCTTTCTCAAGCAAAGCCCACTCTTTGAGCACCATCTAAGCGATTGAAGACTTCCGACTCAGTGCATTTGCGACTTTATTCACTTTTCCAAGGTGATGCTGAATATTACAATCATAATCCTTTAGGAGTTCTGATTCATAGCGCTATCTCATATTCAATTCCTTATGAGAGAATAGACACTGGAGACTTTGTTGGTCAGTGAAGATCTAGAATCTTTCTCCACACAACTAAGATCTCTGAATCTTCAGTGCGAAAATTATTGTTGCGAGTTCCAAGTCATGCGTCGGGTAGTTCAACTTGCAAAATCATAGCTGACGGAACGCGTATGCAACAATCCTACCATGTTGCATCGATACGCAATCCAGTCCCCTAAATGATGCATCACTATAGATCTCATGTCCTCTAAGACCAGATGGAATGCTTAGTACAGATGCGGTAGTCAGCTTCTAATTAAGCTCTTGTAAACTACGCTCGCACTTGTTTGTCCACACGAACTATTCTTCTTTCTTTAGGAGTCGAGTCAACAGTGGCACCGATGTTGAAAATCCTTCCATGAACCCTCTGTAGTAATCTGTCCAACCCAAACGGCTTATGATCTTTCATACTGTTGTTGATCTTGGTCCACTGATAACTGTTTCGATCTTGATTGAGTCCACAGAGATTCCTTCACTTGAAATCAAGTGGCCTAGGAAAGTAACACGAGCCAGCCAAAATTCGCATTTGCTAAACTTAGCGTACAATCCATGCAACCTCGGGGTCTGAAGTACTATTCTCAAATGACTCTCATGCTCCTTAGCACTCCTCGAATACATCAGAATATCATTGATGAATATGATCATAAACTGATCTAGGTATTCCTCAAATACTCAGTTCATCAAATCCATGACAGCAGCTGGAGCGTTCGTCAGTCCGAACGACATTACAGTATTCTCATAAATGTTGTATTGAGTACGAAACACTGTCTTTGGTATAACTTCCTTTCTGATTCTCAACTGATAATAACCTATCCTCAGGCTGACCTTTAAAAGCATCGACACTCCTTGTAACTGGTCACACAATTCATCGATCTTCAGCCTTGAACACTTGTTCTTGATCGTTACCTGATTAAGTCGACGATAGTCGATGCATAATTGCAACAAACCATTTTTCTTCTTTACAAACAAAACTAGTGCTCCCCAAAGTGATGCACTGGTATGTATAAATCATTTATCTAGTAATTCTCACATCTGTCATTTAGTTCTTTCAATTTTAAACAATGACATCCGGTAAGAAGCCTTAGAGAGTGGCTCTGTCCCAGGTGCTAACTCGATCGCGAATTCTATCTCTTTCTTTAATGACAGGCCTAACAATTCCTATGGAAATACATCCAGAATTTCTTGAACTACTGTGATATCCTCAATCTTCAATTCTTCAATCTGTCTTATCTATGACAATCGTCAAGTAACCTTGGCAATCCCCGTCTAACAAACGGGTTGCCTCAAGTGACGAGATTAGGGTAATCGAGGGTCTTTCTCGACTCCCAATGAACTCGAAACTTCCACAGACTAACGGATTAAACTGGGTTACTTTATGACAACAATTCATTACTACGAGAGGCTCCTTAAGCCTACTCATTTTGTGTATTACGTCAAAATTATACGCAAGCAACTGGTTCAATACAACTATAACCAGTGATTCACCTTCTCATAGCTTTATCTCAACAATCTGAAATTCTATCAACTTAAGTCAAAACTCTGCTGCGCTACTCTGATAAAATCACCCCAAAACATTCTTCCTCTGATTGGTGCATGGTCAGTTCAATTCCTGTCCCTTTCGCCATCCTAGTGGCGTCCTATCTATGGTAGCAGTGCTTGTGTTCCCTTGGACTCATACTGACAGTGCCTCACCTGATGACCACGCTGGCCACATCTATAGTACGCTCCAGTCACACTGGGACACTGGGTTGATTCATGCTTCCTTCTACTGTCTCGGCATACATCTAGTGAGTCTCCTATCTCCTGTTGAGTGACAACATGCACCCTTACTTGCACTTGGGGCCTGTTCCATATGCCCCACTGAATATCTTGCAATACATTCCTTCTGTTCTGTCCCATCAGCCTTCTGGTATAGTTTCTGACTAAGTGACCATGTTAGCCACGCTTAAAACAAGCACCCATCCTAAAATGGCACAAGGTGTAACCATGTCGTCTCTTACAAGAACGACATACTCTATTCTGATTCGATGCTGACTTATCTATCCCCACCCTTCCTATTGGGCGGAATATAATACTTTTTTTAAATTTTTTTCGTTCATATGCTCATTTCCAAACCGGTTTCTATCTCTGCCTGAACTGAATCTTGACTTAGATGTGGTAGCTTGCTCCCTGATCACAATTCCAGGTTGGACCTCGACAGGTGTGGAAACAATAGTGATTACGGCACTGGCGGTGGAGTGACAGTGGCAACAGCGGCGGCTTGAATCTTGAGCTTACTGACTCAATAACTTCCCAAGGAACCTTAGTGCCTAAATGATCCCATCAAACCTAGGATCGCTTGGTGCTGCTACACTAGTACCGGCCTACAGCGGTACTCTTACACTAGCGCTGGCCTGAGCCTGCGCTCTGTCACAACCACCTCGGGCACCGATCCTTGTCAGCGTTCCACTTCGAGTCACAGAGCCTACTGCCCTCTTACTAGGAGTTCTCAGCTCCTCATCACTCAAACTACAGGATTATTATAGAAACCTATTTCTAATTCCAATAGCACATTGGAATTTGAGTGACCCACACAAACAAGCTACCAACCAACTATCAAACACATGCACCAGTCATTCCTACTAACTACCCCACAAACCATCGCTCTTTATCACTCCATTCACAGACCCGCTCTGATACCACTTAAATGTGGATGTCATGCCCCAAACCCCGAGGGCACGAACATCCCACTTTGGTCGATCCATATATGCGACATCCCAAGACATGTCACCGACCCATTCATTTTGTTACACATGTGGAAGCGAAACAAATCCCCTGACAACAAAATCTTTGGGATAGAAAAGCAGATAATCAATCACAACCAAAACAAGTCTTTATAAACACATAAGGTTATATACAACACTAGGTTGTCTACAAAATAGACCAGCTCAACAAAAAGGGGAACTATCCTAAGACCAACTGGCTGCACACGATCGCCGATCCTTCGGTTTCCACCTTCCCAGACTCCATGGCTTCGGGTCCTCCACGACCGCCATCTAAGGACCTAAAATTGTTGAGCCCACGACGGAGTGAGACATTGTCTCAGCAAGTTTACCCCCTAAACTCCTATTAGGAAGAAAATACGCCTCAGGATGTTCTAGCCACACAAATAGGACAGAGGATTTACCTCACCTCAGTTCCTTCCTACACGTCAGTACAGTTCATAACTCAACCAATCAAATCAATCCTATCGATTCAATACCATATATATCAATCAAGTCAATTCATACTATCTATCTTTCAATCCAATCAATACTATCTATCCTTTCATACTATCTATCATCCATTACTATCTATCATTCAATACCGTCTATCAATTCATTCATCAATATGACAATTGCTCTCCAAAGATGCAATATAATTAGACGGTAGCTTGCCAAAGCTGTAATATATATCGATATTATATTTGCTCGCCAAAGCTGATACATATATACATACATATATATATATATATAATTGCTCGCCTAAGCTGGTAGGGTACTTTAAGAATAAACCCTATTGGTATCAACACTCGACACTTGGCATTTTCCAAACAAAACACTTATACATCACAATCATCAACCAATTTCACAATTTGAACAATCAATAACACAAACAGATCACACCATTGTGATCAGTACAAGATTCTAACAAATGGCTCTCCTGGTATAATACCCGGAAAATATTAATTAATGAATAATTAATTAAATTTCGAAAATTAATTTAATTTAAATGTAAAATAATATAAGTAAATAATAATTAAATAATATTTAATTTAGATAAATAATTAAATAATTAAAATAATTAAAATAATTAATTAAAGTCTAAACATGATTAACCTTAATCTAATTACACAATTAGATTAATTAATCCAACCCTTAATCTAATCATTCATCTAATCCAATTAACATTTAAATAATCTAATATATCCACCTAATCATACTTAGACTAATCTAAACACCCCTTAAGCATCATTAACTCCTTAAGCGGAGATTAGAGAATAAACTCACCAGATTTCGTTCCGGCGAGTCCACGACGACCACGACGCGGAGGTGAGCGACAATTCTCCTAGTGGCAACACCAACCAAGGCTGGGAAGGGCTTGAAAACGGGCCACAAAGTCTCCAAAACCTTGCTGGTTTCTACTTTCGTTCTTGGCTGAACTGCAGAGAAGAAACCAGCAGCTGCAACGGTGAAAACGAGCTGATCGGATCTCTGACGAGTGGGTGGTTGGCAACCGATGGCTTCCAAGGGGTCAAGGGGAACTTGTGGGTGGATGGGATGGGTAAAGGAAGGGTCATAATGGGAGAAAAATGAAGAAAAACGCGAAATAGTGCAGGTGGGCAGCAAACCAACGAACCGACGACTGGTTTCTTCTCGCCGACATACAGGACGGCCAGCGGCCCTGTTCAATAGGAGCTCACAATGGTGGGTGGAATAATGGCTAATTTGTCCAAGAAGACCACTTTTGACTCAGATCTTTGGCGAAAGGTCAACTGGAGCATAAACTAGCAGAAGGAGAAAACAGGGGGGAAAATGGTGAGCTTGGATGGTCCGGTGGGTGTGCAACAATGGAGCTTGCTCAGCTGGCTTCCTCTGGTTCTCTCAAGCTCTATCAACTCCTCAACAATGGATAAAGCCACACTTCAAGGAGGAAGAAGGGTCTGCTAAAGAGAGGGGTCCCCTTTGGCCTCCTTAGCCACCAACACTTGCCCTTCTCTCCCTTGGCTTGAGCCCACCACTCATCAGCTGTCCATAGCCCACTTCTCTCTCCTCAATCTTCCCCTAAGAAGCTTCCCAAGTGGTCCAAAATATTATGCACCATGGGGGCTACGAATTTTGCACATTTGTTCGTTCAAAGTCTTCAATTCCTCTTCAATTCTCTTCAATTCAATCCAATTGAAGTCCCAAAAATTCCTGCTATGTGTCCACACTTAAATCCACATTTTCCCTTGCGAATAAATCCATCTTGGATGCCAAAAGTGCCCTCAAGAACGGTCTTCCAACTCTCCTGATCCAACTCCGTCAATTCTTGATTTTTTGTCGAAAAACTTGGTTTTTAGAAAAATCTTCGGAAGATGAGTCGACGTTTCTAAAATTATTTGTGACATGACCGAACTTTCAATTTCTGAAATTGAGTTCAATTTCACGGTTAGTTTCAATTTGGTGCGATTTTAGCGTATCCTAATCTACTGGAAAGCTTTTAGGAACTTTTTGTGCAATTGACCCGTGGTAGATTGTTTTCGAGCCACAAAGTGCATCTTCGACATATTGGCGACTCTTGGTTGTCATAGAAATCTCAAGATTTCAAATACGGACACAGGGTATCAAAACGACGGAGAAATCGATCTAGTGCCAATCAACAAGATTTATGTGACCAGGTGGAATCACCCACACTTAATCACATGTCTTTGTCGAGTCGACCTATCTCCGGTCTTTAATCGATCTATGCCATAATGCCCTTGCAGATTAGTATAGTCGAGCAGTCATTTCCTGGTCGAATTCTCAAGTTTATTGCTTTCAGATTTCTTAATGGTTTAACCGGATAGACTAGTTATCTTGTGAGTGGCCAACCCAGATAAGAGAGCTATACGCGCGAAAATGAAATGCCCAACTTATTCAATTGAAAACATAATTGGAAAATCATGATGTCACAGAAACAGGGGGAGCCAATGAGAAAACAGTGACTTCTTCTCCACATAATGCGAGTGATGGCATAAGTAGATCTCCTACCAACCCCGAAGATATTTTTGCTTCTCAGTTTCCTGAAGCTAAGGTTGAAGAGTCTACTCCAAGTCAGGGTACAAAACAAACTGCCCTCGATCAAGTTGATGTTCGCTCATCTCTCAATTCTCCACAAATTCACTTCACTTAAGTTAGTGCTCAAATAGAGTTTGATGCAAACCATCCAAGGTAGTAGAGCTCCTTTTGGAGGTTAAAGCTTAGCAATATGTGATGGACGTTGAGATCCAAAAACTTGACACTGCCTTGAGATCTACTTTAGATTTTCTCATTGGCAAGCTACAGTCTCTAGATACTCAAGTTCAAACCTTGAATCAACCACTTTCACTGACTTTAGCCAAGGTCGAGAATGTTTATCTTCAGTGCTAGGAGAAACTTGAGGAGGTAGTGCAGTCTCTGGGGGATTTCTGACTTGTTCGAGTTCCTAGACAACCCTGATTGCATTTATCTTTTATTTCTATCTTTCTATTTTGACTTTCTCTTTCTTTTTGCTATTGACAAAAACGGGGAGAATGAGTGCAGATTTGAACTGTTTGCAGATTTGATTTGTTTGAACTTGTTTGAACTACTATTTGTGTTGGAACTTTTATATTCTGTAGTAACCTTTTGTGGTTGTGATTATGGATTTGGATTGAATCTTTGTCTAAATGGTTAAGATTAATGTGTTTTCTGTGGTTGCAGAATCGATGTTTTTTTTTTTTTGGTAAAGGTAAGTATAGAATTGATGTTATCAAGATCTATAACAATCTATTTTTATAAGTTATCATATACTGTTAAAGTGTTGTTTTGCAGGTTTTTATATCTGCATAAAAGTTTTATCACCATAAAAAAGGAGGAGATTGTTGGAAAAAACTCCTATGATGTTTTAAAGTTGACAAAACTTATCTAAGTTCTATTCTAAAGATTGCCAGACTTTTTGTGTCAAAGTCTATCTTACATCAGAAGTCTGCCCACTCTGACAAGTTTTAGATTGAACGCAATAATGAAGACTTAATCAAACTCAGGATTATTTTCTTCAAGATTTCAGTACGTACAAGATATATTAGGCTTTCTGGTTGAAAATATCACTTACCATGTTGGTTATCTTAATTGGAATCAATTTCGAAGAAGCGAATCATTTTGGAAGGCAAGCTTATTTGGAAAGAATCTACTTATGAAAACTAAAATTCTGATTGTATGGGCGAACATGATTGACGGGTTTTCATCTCAATCTTCAAACGGCTCGATATCTCCTTAATTGATTTTGTCCAATGGGTTGATTGGAAGAATTCCTCTAGATAGTGCCGACAGTCGACAAGGCATTGAGGAGTATTTAAGGGGATTTTTCAAGTCATTTGAAGAGAGCGTGAATGAAGAATTCCAAAGTCTGAAGTTTCCAATTCTCTTTGTTGGAGAAATCTTTCTGGAATATTTTGAAACTGACAAAACGTTTCCATCAGTCTAGTCTGAAGATTTGCAGACTTTACTATTTAAAGTCTGAAGACCTTCGGACTGCCAGACTCAAGACTCAAAGTCTATTCTCATTGACAGTTTCTAATCCGTTAAAGAAAGGCTATCCAGATCTGTGTGTTTCATTAAGGATTTGGCCTTATCGACTGGAGAAGATCTCTTGGTTGGATACGACATAACGGATTCATTTATTCAAATCAAGATTGATTAAGGATCCGATGATTGGCGAAGTATACTTGGAAGGTTCTACTTATGGAAACTGAGATACTGATTGTATGGGCGAGCAGGATTGATGGGCTATCGACATGTTCCTTTAATAGCTCGAACGATCTTCCTAATTGATTCTGTCCAACGGGAAGATTGGAAGAATTCATTTAGTAAGTGATAATGGGTATGATGGCATAAAGGAGTATATTAGGAAGACGTTCCAGTTGTTCGAGAGTGTGCACGATAGAAGAATTCCAAAGTCTGAAGCTCCTTGTTCTTAGTCAATTCATTTATTGAGCGAAATCTTGTACGCAAAAGAGAGTCAAAATTTTGAGATACCTTGAGGAAGTGTGGTAGAGTATCTACACTGTGGAATCAAGGGAAAGCATTGCTGTAACATCTCTTTTGTTCATAGTGAAATCCAGCCGGTAGGCTGTCAGTGCGGAAGAGTGGACGTTGGCTTGGAATAAGCCGAACCACTATAAACCTCGTGTTCAATTTTCTCTTCCCTACTCTCTGCTTTACCTTGATCATAATTCGTTCAGTTAACTAAAGGAGAACTTCCTTTCTATTATCTGCCTAGTATTGCTTTCGTATCTCGAGAAATTGTTTTTACACCTATTCACCCCCTCTAGGTGCTTATACTAGCTATATCAATTGGTATCAGAGCATGTGTACTCACTTTGTTTGAAGTGTTTTACTCAGAGTTAAAGATCCATGGCTAGTATGTTAGCTCCAGGGCTGGTGGAAGGGCAAAGCAATACCAGACCACCTTACTTTGATGGAAATGATTACAACATTTGGAAAAACAAGATGAAAGCGTTCCTAAGATCAAAGAATCCTCTGGAATGGGACGTTGTAGAAAAAGGAATCACTCCTAAAGCTACATCTGTCAGAGAGAGAGGAAAAGAAGCTATTGAGTCTAGTGAAATGACTTAGGAAGAGATAATCAAGAGACAAGCTCTTGATGCAAAAGCAATTTATTCTTTATATTGTGCTTTGTCATCTACTGAATATAACGGAATATCTTCTTGTGTTACAGCAAAAGAAGTCTGGGATAGATTACATATTACCTATGAAGGAACTGATCGAGTGAAAGAGACCAGAATTGACATTCTCCTCGGTCAATACGAAGCCTTCAAAATGAAATTAGGAGAATCTATAACTGACATGTTTAGTCGTTTTATAGAAATCGTGAATGGTCTTGAAAATCAAGGTCAACCAATTACTGATCCCATGAAGGTAAACAAGCTACTGCGTGGACTCTCCAAGGATTGGAATCACATAAAGACCTCAATAAGAGAGACACAAAGAATCATGCTACTATCTGTCGATGAGTTGGTTGGAACTCTTCAATCTCATGAAGTGGAACTAATCAATGAAGACGAATATCTTAAAGGTAAGAAATCCATTGCATTAAAATCCAATGATGATTCTGATGTTACAGATTCTGAAGACGATATGGATGATGAAGAGCTTGCTCTCATGATAAGAAGATTCAGAAAGCTGAATAGAAAAAGAAGAAGATTCAATCCAAAGAAACAGAGTTTTCAAAAGCAATAGACCAAGTCTGTTGAGGATGATGAATCAAACAAAGATGTAGTCTGCTTTGAATGTAAGAAAAAGGGACACATCAGACCCAACTATCCTCTTCTGAGGAAGAAGAAAGGAAAAGCTGAAAAGTATCGAAATGCTCTTAAAGCAGAAACCTGGAGTGATACAAAGTGTGAAGAAAGTGATGATTATGCCAATATATGTTTGATGGCACAATCTGATTCAGATTCAAACTCCGAGACAGACTCAAATTCAGACAGTGAATTTGAGGTGAGTAACTTCAAAATCCCTATTAAAGTTTCTAAAGACATTGATGAGTTGTGTTTTAGTCTTAAGACTTCTCTTAAAAGGATTTCCGAACTTAAAAAGGAAAATTCTGCACTAAAACAACAAGAAAATGTTTTGAAAGAAAAGTTGAAATGTTTAGACATGAATGTTTCTACTCTTAAAGAAAGTGAAGATAATCTTTTAAAAGAAAATGAATTTTTAAAAAATGACATATCAAATATTTCAAAAATATTTTCAATAGGATCTGAGAAACTTGAGAAAATTCTTTCAGCATAAAGACCTTATTTCAATAAATCTGGTTTGGGAATGACTGTGGAAACCATTCCTCTAATTGATTTTCCTAAAGTGAAGGAAAGAATTAAGCAAAGACCCACAAGAGATGCTTACAAAAATCATTTCAAAAAGGTTTTTGTAAAACCAGTAGGTCAAAATGCTCTCAGATGTTCAAAGTGCAATAGTGCAGATCATTTTGAAAAGGAATGTCCTATGGTTTGGAAACCTATTAAAAAAGTATGAGCAAAAATTGCATATCATACTAACACCAATGGACCCAAGAAAATATGGGTACCAAAGAAAGCTTAAGTCTCTTTTTTAAATGTAGGTCACTATCAAGAAAAAGGTAAAATGGTATTTGGATAGTGGATGCTCAAGATATATGACAGGAGATTCAAATTGCTTCATAAAGCTCGTTCAAGTAAATGGTGGAAAAGTCTCATTTGGAGGAAACAACAATGGAAGAATTGTGGGATTTGGAACTGTAAAGATTGGAAACCTCACAATAAGCAATGTTTCCCTAGTGGAAGGACTCAACTACAATATGCTCAGTATTAGTCAGCTGTGTGATTCCGGTTTCAAAATAAACTTTCAAGAGGGAATATGTTCAGGAACCAGTAAAGATTCTACTCAGTCATTCATGGGTCGAAGACATGGAAATATCTACCTCTTGGATGTGAAACCAGATGAATCGCAATGTCTAATCTCAATTCAAGATGAAGCAAGCTTATGGCACAAAAAGCTTGGGCACATCAATATGAAGCAGATAGCCAAAATTTCAGCAAAGAAGCTTGTTCAAGGTTTACCCAATTTATCATGCCAAAAGTCTGATCTATGTACACCATGCGTATTGGGAAAGCAGGTAAGAAATTCCTTTAAACCAATAAATCAAGTTTCCACTAATCGTGTACTACAGCTTCTGCATATGGATTTCTTTGGACCAACCAGAACTCAGAGCATTGGAGGTAAGAAATATTGCCTAGTAATTATGGATGACTACTCACGATTTACTTGGGTTTATTTCCTGGCAAGTAAGTCTGAAACCTTCTCTTACTTCAAAAAGTTTGCTAAAAAGGTTCAAAATGAAAAATGGTATGTTATCCCAAGTATAAGAACAGACCATGGAGGTGAATTTGAAAATCAAGATTTTACAAAATTCTGTGATGAATCTGGTTTTTAGCATGTGTTCTCCTCTCCATATACTCCAGAGCAAAATGGAGTTGTGGAAAGAAAGAATAGATCGCTTCAAGAAATGGCTAGAACTCTTTTGATTGAAAGTAACATCTCTTCACGATTTTGGGCTAAAGCAGTTTCAACAGCATGTTATATTATCAATAGAGTTTTTCTAAGGCCTATTCTAGAAAAAAACCCCTATGAGTTATTCAGAGGAAAGAAACCTTTTCATGTGTTTGGATGTAAATGCTTTATTTTGAAAAATGCAAATGATCGAGTTGGTAAGTTTGAAGAAAAATCAGACGAAGGCATCTTCCTTGGATATTCTACCTCAAGCAAAGCCTATAGAGTCCATAACAAGAAGCGTCAATTTGTGGAGGAATCAATGAATGTCAAATTCCAAGATTCTATGTAAAATGAATCTATTCAGACTCATCTTGAAGAATCTGAACCTGCTCCAAATTCTACAAAGTCTAAATCTCAAGAAGCAGCTCAGACTCTGAAAGACCAGCAACAAGTGGTTATTGAAGATTCAAATGAAGGAAGTGATCATCAACCTGACAAATCAACCAATAACTGGAAGCATAAGTCCAGTCATCCCAAAGATCTCATTATTGGCGACATTAATGAAGGAATACGCACAAGATCCAAAAGGCACGAAGAGTCTAATGCTATGGCTCTTATTTCTGAAATATAACCCAAAAGCATAGAAGAAACTTTATCTGATGAAAGCTGGATTGAAGCTATGCAAAAGGAACTCAGACAATTCAGCATTAATGATGTTTGGGAGTTGATTCCTAAACCAAAAGGTAAATCTATTATTGGAGCTAAATGGGTTTTTAGGAACAAGATGAACGAGAAAGGAAAAGTCGTAAGAAACAAAGCAAGACTCGTGGCCAAGGGATATACGCAAGAAGAATGGATAGACTATGACGAGACTTACGCACTAGTAGCAAGGTTAGAAGCAATTCGATTATTACTTTCTTTTGCTTGTTATAAGAATTTCAAGTTATTCCAAATGGACGTCAAAAATGCTTTCCTAAATGGATTTATCCATGAGGAAGTTTATGTGGAACAACCACCTGAGTTTGAAGACCCAAGGAAACCAGACTCAGTATTCAGATTGAAAAAGGCCTTGTATGGTTTAAAGCAAGCACCTCGAGCTTGGTACGACAGGCTGAGTAAGTTTTTAATTCAAAACAGCTTTGTCAAAGGTAAAGTAGACACTACTTTGTTTATTAAAAGAGAAAGCAAAATTTTTCTGCTTGTTCAAATATATGTTGACGATATTATTTTTGGATCCTCTAATGAAAGTTTGTGCAAGAAATTCTCTAAGTCTATGCAGGATGAATTTGAAATGAGCATGATGGGTGAACTAACCTTCTTTCTTGGACTTCAAGTGAAACAATTGAAGGAAGGGACTTTTATCCATCAAGAAAAATATGCTAATGATCTTGTCAAAAAGTTTGGACTAGAAAATTGCAAAAAGACTGATATACCAATGTCAAGTTCCTTGAAGATAGACAAAGATGAAGGAGGAAAGAAATTTGACCAGGAGCTATACATGAGTATCATTGGTTCACTTCTTTATCTTACTGCTTTTAGATCTGACATTTTGTTTAGCGTTTGCATTTGTGCTACATTTCAAGCAGACCCTAAAGAACCTCATCTAAGTGCTGCAAAGCGTATTATCAAATACATTGCTTCAACTTCAAGCCTCGGTCTTTGGTATCCTAAAAAAGGAGACTTTACTCTTCTTGGATACTTAGACGCAGATCTAGCCGGTTGCAGAGTTGATAGAAAGAGCACCTCGGGTACCTGTCAACTACTTGGAAGTAGGACAGTTTCTTGGTTTTCAAGGAAGCAAAACACAGTAGCTCTTTCTACAGCAGAAGCAGAGTATGTAGCTTTCGGAAATTGTTGTTCACAAATTCTGTGGATAAAACAACAGCTAAGAGACTTTGGAATTGAAAATTCATGCACTGAGATTAACTGTGACAACACCAGCGCAATCAATCTTACCAAAAATCCAATTCTTCACTCAAGAGCAAATCATATAGAGATTCGACATCACTTCATTAAAGATCATGTTCAAAATGGAGAAGTTTCGATTCAGTTTCTTGACTCAAAGAACCAACTGGCGGATATATTTACAAAGCCTTTGGAGAAAAATCAATTTGAGATCATCCGTTCTAGAATCAACATCTTGAAGCTTGAAGAAGTTAATGTCTAGAGACTCTCAGACTCAGACAAACAAGGTTCTTGACTGTAAGTTATTTTATTTTCTCTCATATTAAATCTCGGAAAGGTACAATCATCTATCTATAATTGATTTTTTTGCTATCTTCAATTTCTGTGATAAGTGCAATTTTTCCTTTTCAAAAAGGAGTTAATTTTTCCTTAAAAATGGCAGTTATCTATTTTTGGAAAAGACAGTTATTTTTTAAAGAGGCATCTTTTACTTCCCTTTACGACGTTTAGTATTCCCCTCTTCGACTGACCTATATACAGTCGGTTCCTCTTCGTTTAACTCCAAAACCCTAAAAAGCATTGATCTTCCATTCCTGTCTTCCTCTCTTGTTTAATCTTCGAAAAAGTTGTCATCTTTCTTGGGAAAGTCAAGCAATGAATCTTTCAAAGACTAAGAAAGATGTCGTCTTCAAGAAAGTCTTCGAGGATCGCAAGCAGGGGACCGCAGAAAATGAGTGAGGGGCCTACTCACTTTGATCTCACCAAGGAAGAGGAGTCACCTAGTCAGCAACAGAGCCCACAACATTCTCAGCAGCGTCATTCTCCACCGACTAGTCCACAGGGTGTTGGTCATCGAGAAAAAGGAAGAAATCGTTGAAGGCGCTGATCTTGTAAGAATTCAAAAGCCCTCTTTTATTTATAAGTTTTACCGTGCTTTAAAGAGGACCGGTACTCCATTTAACTACATCGATGAGTTTCTTAAAGACAAGGGATATGGGAATGAGTACATCTTTGTGCGAAATATGGAGCGTTTGGGAATTGCTCCTAAGGGGTTGGCAGAAGAAACCCTTGCAAATATCCCAAGTGATCCGCGTGTTGGGGGACTGAATCCAATCGATGGGAATGATGATGACAAATTGTACAGCCAATTTCAACCGAGAATGGGTGTTGCGGTGAAAATTCAGGGAAAAAGGACAGAGTTGTTTCGATTGAAGGAACAGAAGGATCTACACTCCAAATTGTTGAAGCGTGAGGTGATAAACCCTATGAGTGTGGACTTTGATTTCCTTGATGCTGTGAACGTTAATTTGAGGGAAAAGTTCAGTTTTCTTCAACTTGAACAGTTCTGTTCTGACACTACAGACGCCTATGCTGAACTAACTGCATATTTCTATTCGAATCTTAGTTTCTTGGATGCGAATAGAATCTCTTTCAGTGTCCAAGATCAGGACTTTGTGGTGGATGTAGATATGCTTGCTGATGTGATTGGGGTTGAGAGAGGGAGATATCAACCCATCAATGTCTCTATTGCTCGTGCCATATTGGAACTTGTTAAGGATAGAAGGACAGAGGGAAGGATTTCCTACTCAAGGATGCGTGCGTTCAACATCCTGCTTCATAAGATTGTGATTAATTGCCTCAGACCGAAATCTACTTCCAAAACTGATGTTTCAAACTCAGAGGCAAAGCTAATGTACGCCATCAATGCTGGGAAAAAGTTTTCTCTTCCTCACACTATTTTGTTCCACATGTATAGAGCAGTGGTGAAGGACAAGGGTCAACTTCCTTATTCAGGTCTTGTGTCAAAGTTATTCAGACATTTGAATGTTCAGCCTCCACAAATTCTGTGTTCGATCGTGTGATAAAATGGTGGTAGGACTGAAAATGGTGTCCAAAATGCGTCTAAAAGAACTCGACAAGGCGTTGGAGAAATTCAAGGAGACAACCCCTACCAAGCCTCATCAAGTCTCTTCGGCGGCGAAAAGAAAAGGGAAGGAGCCCATGGTTGCTCCATCTAAAAAGAGAAGAGCTCTCATCATTGAGGATGAAGATGATGAGGATGACATCACCATTTCTGCTATGGCATTGAAGAACCTGAGTCGTTATGTTCCAGAATCAATGGAACGACAGGAAAAAGAAGCAGAGGAGAGAGAAGCTGAGGAGAAAGAAGAAGAAGAGAGAGAAGCAGAGGAGAAAGAAGCAGAGGAGAGAGAAGCAGAGGAGAAAGAAGAAGAAGAGAGAGAAACAGAGGAGATAGAAGCAGAGGAAAGAGAAGCAGAGGAGAAAGAAGCAGAGGAGAAAGAATTAGAAGAGAGAGAAGCTGAAGAAAGAGATGCAGAGGAGGAAAGGTTTGAAGAATAAGAAGAAAGAGAAAATCAAGAGGAAGGAGAGCATGAGGAACACTCTTCTCCACCTGAAGGCATGGAAATAGGGGGAGATGGTGAGAAAAGAGGAATGTCCTCATATCCTGCTACCGGTGAAGGAGTCAGCCGCTCTCCAGTAGATCCAGAGGACATCCATGCCTCTCAATTTCCTGAGGAGGGACATGATGCTTCATCGCCAAATCTGCGTGACTATACTGATGTATCATCGTCTGCCTTTACTCCATCTGATCGTGCCGAAGCCAGTACGCAGACTGATAATTCAACAAATTTCCGCAGAATTCTTGATGTTCTCTTGGAAATGCGGGGTCAGATATATGCTCTGGGATGCAAAGTTCAGAACTTGCAGAATGTAAGACAAGCTTCTTCAGTTTCCTTGAATGATCAAATCCAAGCCCTTGCTTTTCAGAATCAAGCAAATGCTAAGAGTGAAGAGGTGGCTCAACTGAAGGAAGATTTGAAAAAGCTGGAAGGCATCGTCCAGTTAATGGGATATTTCCAGCTTGTTCGCGTTCCCAAGCAATCTTGACTCTATTCTATTTCCATCTCAACCTTTTTTATGATGATAAAAAAGGGGGAGAGATGCGAGATTTGAAAACTTTGAACTCAAACTTGTTGAACTTTTAGTTTGTTTTGATGTTTGACTTGACTTGTGTGTCTGGATGTAGACTGAATTTGGGATTTGGATTTGACTGCTTATATTAAGTACTATTGATATCTTATGAATGGCTTTACACTCATGCAAGACTAACCTATTTTCTGCGGTTGCAGATTCTAGTGTTATCATTAAGCCATTAATCTTTTTGAGATATCCATATTTGCTTAAGTAATGTTTTGCAGATCAAAGCTATTCAAATCTGCAGAAAAGTTTTGTCACCATAAAAAAAGGGGGAGATTGTTGGAGAAATCTTTCTGGAATATTTTGAAGCTGACAAAACGTTTCCATCAGTCTAGTCTGAAGATTTACAGACTCTACTATTTAAAGTCTGAAGACCTCCGGACTGCCAGACTCAAGACTCAAAGTCTATTATCATTGACAGTTTCTAATCTGTTGAAGAAAGACTATCCAGATCTGTGTGTTTCATTAAGGATTTGGCCTTATCGACTGGAGAAGATCTCTTGGCTGGATATGACATAACGGATTCCTTTATTCAAATCAAGATTGATTAAGGATCCGATGATTGGCGAAGTATACTTGGAAGGTTCTACTTATGGAAACCGAGATCCTAATTGTATGGGCGAGTAGGATTGATGGGCTATCGACATGTTCCTTTAATAGCTCGAATGATCTTCCTAATTGATTCTGTCCAACGGGAAGATTGGAAGAATTCCTTTGGTAAGTGCCAACGGGTATGATGGCATAAAGGAGTATATAAGGAAGACGTTCCAATTGTTCGAGAGTGTGCACGATAGAAGAATTCCAAAGTCTGAAGCTCCTTGTTCTTAGTTAATTCATTTACTGAGCGAAATCTTGTACGCAAAAGAGAGTCAAAATTTTGAGATACCTTGAGGAAGTGTGGTAGAGTATCTACACTGTGGAATCAAGGGAAAGCATTGCTGTAACATCTCTTTTGTTCATAGTGAAATCCAGCCGGTGGGCTGTCAGTGCGGAAGAGTGGACGTAGGCTGAAAATAAGCCGAACCACTATAAACCTTGTGTTCAATTTTCTTTTCCCTACTCTCTACTTTACCTTGATCATAATTCGTTCAGTTAACTAAATGAGAACTTCCTTTCTATTATCTGTCTAGTATTGCTTTCGTATCTCGAGAAATTGTTTTTACACCTATTCACCCCCTCTAGGTGCTTATACTAGCTATATCACTCTTGTCCTTCATCTTTTAATGCTTAAACTCGTATTTGAAAGTGAGAAACTCTAGAGACTGATCTTGTGAGAACAGCAGAGACATCTCATTGAAAACTCGAGATCATAGTGCTGTAACATTCTCTTTCGATTTATAGTGGAAACCAGTCCACGTGAGAGAGTGGACGTAGGTTTAATCTAAGGTGGACCACTATAAATGTTGTGTTTATTTTTCTCTTCCTTGAACTCTTTTACTTTATTTGCTGCGATATACTTGTGTGTTTTGAAATAGTGGTTAAAGTCTATTTTTACAACTATTCACCCCCTAGGTGTTTTACTAGCCCTTTCAGTAACTGCATACGAAGAGAGTTATATAGGTGTTTTCTAAGATATTACTTTTGATTATCTCTCTGCAACAGTTGCATTATCTCATTAATACAACTTATGTGATGATAAGGACTAATCAAAATGTAATTATTGTGGCAAATTATGAATATCATCTTCTCAAGCTGCAGTGGACATACTGATGGCCTCATTAGTAGCATGACATTCGATGAATATGTTGGAGAAAACTTCCCTATTTGTTTTGAAGTTGACAAAACATTTCCATCAGTCTAGTCTGAAGACTTGCAAACTCTATCGTCAAAGTTTGAAGACCTCCAGACTCAAGATTTAAAGTCTACCCTCATTGACAATTTCCAGACTGACGAAGAAAAGTATTATTTGTTAAAGAAGACTTATCCAGATGCGAGTATATCTTTAAGGATTTGATTCATATGGTTGAAGAAGATCTCACGGCTAGAGATGGCATCTCGAGATCAATTATTCATATTGAAATTAATTTGAATAATTAGATTGATTGATTGGCGAAGTATACATGGAAGGTTCTACTTATGGAAACCTAGATCCTAATTGTATGGGCAAGCATGATTGGTGGGCTATTATCACATTCCTTATATAACTTGAGATCTTCCTAATTGATTCTGTCCAACGGGTTGATTGGAAAAACTCCTTTGAAAGGTGCCAACGGTTATGAAGGCATGGAGGAGTATATAAGGAAGACGTTCAAGTTATTCAAGTGTGTGCGTGAGAGAAAAATTCCAAAGTCTGAAGCTCCTAGTTCTTCGTTATTTCAGTTGTTGAGCTTAAATTGTACTCAAAAGAGAGATTAGATACTTGTGAAACCTTGAGGAAGTGTAGCAGAGTCTCTACACTGTGGAATCAAGGACGTGAGACTGTAACATCTCTTTTGGTTCATAGTAAAATCCAGTCGGTGGGCTGTCAGTGCGGGGGAGTGGATATAGGCTTGGTCTAAGCCGAACCACTATAAATCTTATGTTTTGATTCTTTATCCCTAAACTCTTTACTTCAATTCACAGCTCTATATAACTGTTTATAGTCTTTTACATCTTTAGTCTATCATCCTTAAAAGTGAATTAATTTGTTAAATCTTGCAAAAGCGTCTTTGATAACCTATTTGCCCCCCTCTAGGTGCTCTTACTAGCCCTATCAGAATATTCATCTATGGTTCTAGAGAAATTAGCAGTCATGGGATTTGAAGTGTGGTCACATTCTGATATTATCTCTGCTGGAGATGTCGAGATTGATTGGGAACAATTAATGAGGGATTAAATCTTGTGGCTACTGATCAAGGACTACTTGCTCCCGACAACCTTTTTGGATTTGACATTCAGGGCATTGGCCGCATAGACTTCCTACTTATCTCAATAATTTGAGTTGAGTCATGTTTGTTGTGAGTTCTTGAATCGAAGTATGAAAACTATGCTGGAGACTTCCTACTTATCTCAATAATTTGAGTTGAGTCATGTTTGTTGTGAGTTCATAAATTGAAGTATGAATATTATGCTGGAGACTTCCTACTTATCTTAATAATTGGAGTCGAGTCATGTTTGTTGTGAGTTCCTAGATCAAAGTATGAACATTATGCTTTTTGGCATTCTAAATTCTAATGCACATATCCAGGTACAACCAGTTTACCCTATACTTTACCAAGAAGCAAATGGGCAAGGAGTCAAAGTTAGGTAATCGATGAGAGATAGAGGTGTGGCTTCTTTTAGAGGATTTCATTGAACTGAATTTGGAATCTTCCTCTTGCTAGCAAAGAAATCAACTTCTGTAATACATACATCAAGTTCTTGCATGATATGGATTATAGACAAATAATTACTGTAGAACTATTATGTAGCGAACATTCCCTTCTCGGTCATTAGCAAGTGCCAACGTTCAAACCCTTGATATGGGTTTCGAGAGAGACTCAAGATATTTGGGTAGAGGAAAATCTTTGTAGTGCTTAACCGCATATAGTCCTGAAGAGTAAAAACACTGTAGACTTAGATTTATGATGTTACATTTGAACGCGTATGTTAATGTCGATTGAGAGGAGGAAAGGAGAAAAACTTGCCAAAACTCCACAGGCTTACATGCCAGTCTGGACGACGGCGACAGTTCTTGTCTCAACCTGACAAGTAGTGCAACTTGTCTCATATTCTGAACCCTATGAGCTAAGCAGCATACTGGCGAAGCAGTTGAGCGGTGTGCTTTGGAAGACATATTTGTTTTCAAGAGACCATCGAATATGCTCTGCTATCTTATGGTGTACAATTTGGGCAAAAATCATAAGATCCCGGTGTTCGACTCCTCTAAGGCCTGTACTAACCATTGAACGAACCTTTGCTAAGGCTAGCCAATGACGTTATATTTGTTTGATGATAATTTTTTTTTCGATAAAACCAACTTCATTTTTTTGAAATATACTTGGCATTCATGCATCAAATATCCTTTATTGAATTTCTGAATGCTGATTTGAGACATTAAAATTGATGATTGCACGTCCTTGCATTATGAGTGAGATATTACATTTGCATCGATCTTGTCATTATTATGCACGTCCTGGAATGTTTGAAGACCCCGGTGTCGCAACAATGAGGAAAATCCGAATTGGACTCATTATCAACTTGTATAGCTTGGATCAAATTAGGATACAAAACACTCAAATTCATCTTCGTGCTGGTGTCGGGAAAAACAAGGTTTCTTTTTGGTTACTATATAAAAAGATTTATGTTGGCTTTCTTACGGTCTTCAAAGGCCGTTTGAGTGAGTGGCACTTCTCATGGCATTAACGTGCAAAGGGTCATCGTAGATTGATTACATTCCGGAGGCAATTAAAAAATGCTATAAAGCCGATGACCTTGAGTTATGATTTGTGAATTTCTTTGTGAGGTTGATTATTATTTTACGAGAGAATATGAGGGCTAAATATTGTATGGGTTATCGGGAATAATTGGGAACCAAGGAAATACTGATCTCATTTAAGTGACTCGAATGGGTTGCCATTCTCCAAATGAAACTTGTAAGTGATAACATCTTTGTGTGTGCACATATGTGAACTTAAACAAATGAGCTTGTAACATCCTTGATTTTGACATTTCTTTTGGTCCCAACAAGGAGGCTAAGCTAGGTAGGCCTTAGGTTAGTCAAACTGTCATGCCTCGATCCTCGAGCGCGTGTCCATCCCTCGGTGGTCGATTAAATTGCGACGTCCTAGGATACGTTGCCGACCCATTCATTTTAATGTGATAGTGCTCGTACGTGCACTTAAAGGGGGTAAATAGATGTGAAAATAAATTTTGCAAAATATAATGTAGAACTTTACTTTTAACCTGAGACTGGTTAACACTAGACTTTGAAAAGGAAATTAGACTCTAACAACTAAATAGAGTTACGATCAAAATAAAAGAGTTCAGAGAAGAGAATAAGAATACAAAGTTTATAGTGGTTCGGCTTAATTCAAGCCTACATCCACTCTCCCACACTAACAGCCCACCGGTTGGATTTCACTATGAATCAAAAGAGTTGTTACAGTATCACGTCCTTGATTCCACAGTGTAGAGATTCTGCTACACAAGGCCTCACAAATGTATAAACTCTCTTTTGAGTACAAATTTTCGCTCAAAAATTGAATCAGCAAAGAACAAGGAACTTCAGACTTTGGAATTTATTTATCGTGTGCACACTTAAATAACTAGAGCATCTTCCTTATATACTCCTCCATGCCTTTATAACCAATGGCACCTTCCAAAGAAGTTCTTCCAATCTACCCATTGGACAGAATCGATTAGGAAGATCTCGAGTTACTTAAGGAATGTGATGATAGCCCACCAATCCTGCTTGCCCATACAATCAGGATCTAGGTTTCCATAAGTAGAACCTTCCAAGTATGCTTCGCCATTCAACAAATGCAAATTACTCAAATTAATTTCAAAATGAATAATAGATCATAAGATGCTATCTCCAGCTGTGAGATCTTCTTTAGCCGCTCGAATCAAATCCTTAAAGAAATACTCGATTATGAATAAGTCTTCTTCGTCGGTCTAGAAACTATCAATGAAGGCAAACGTTAAATCTTGAGTCTGGCAGTCTAGTGATCTTCAGACTTTGACAAAAGAGTCTGCAATGATGGAAACGTTTTGTCAGCTTCAAAACAAATAAGGAAGTTTTCTGCAACATAATGCACATGCAGAAGCGTAAAAATAAATCCCCATACAGTACAAAGATAGGATAGAAAAGCAAAACCATAATTTCACAACCAAAACAAACCTTTATACACAGCCAACTAGTTTATTTACAATACTAGTCTAAAAACAGAAGTCTACAAAAGCAGACAGTCTACAAGTCCTCTAGGCATTCGAACCCCCTACTGAAAACCCTGAACTCTCCTGGGTAGGGGTGTGCAACCGGTCCGGGTCAACCCGGTTCCCGGATCGGCCCACCCGGAAAACAGGGTCGGGAACCGGTTCCGGTTGAAACCGGTCCGGGAACCGGTTCCCAAATATCAGACCCTGTTTGAACCGGTCCGGGAACCGGTTTCGAAGGATTACCCATCCGGGAACCGGATCGCCCGGACCGGTTTTGGAACCGGTTGGAGAACCGGTTTGGGAACCGGTTTGAAGCCCCCAAAACACACGAGCAAAAGAAAACCTAATCTGCTGTTTGTGTCTTTCTCTTCTCCTTTCCTTTATCTCTGCAGAAATGAAATCCTAAATCGCGAAGCACCCAAGCACCGACGCCGCTCTGCCGCTCTCGTCAGTCGTCACCGCCCTCGCGCTCGCACCACCGCCGCCATTCCGCCGGTCATCTGAAGCTTTGCTGAGCCGCTGACCCCCGCCGAGCTCCACTGGTTTTGCCCGCGAAGTCGCTGAGCCCCGCCGAGCTCGCACCTGAGCAGTGACGCCGCCTCCGTTCGATCGCCTCATCCCACCTGCTGCTGTTGCCTCGCCGACGCCCTTGATCGACAAATCTCCGTTCGATCGCCCCTCGCCGCGAAGTCGCTGACCCCCGCAAATCTCGCGTTTGCAAATCTCCCCTGCTGCTGATCTACCGACGCCCGAACGACGCCCCCTGCTCTGCTCGCTGACACCAGCTGAAGCCGCGTCCCACTGAGCCCCTTGCTGCAGTACCTATTCGTCTCTCATCTTGTCACATTTGGTCAATACAGAAGCTATATTTAGAATATCGATTTTATGGTTAACAACAGCTTGTTGTTTTAAATCAGATTTGGGAGTGCTTCTGTTCTGTTTTCTGGGATCCAAGCCATTCTGAATCTCTGATTGTGCTGTCCATCAGGTAACATTAGTCATTTTGTATTATTTTTTCACACTAGCATTATTTCTGTCCTTAAATCTGCATCCAACTGTTGCTGTCTTCCTTGATCTTGTCTGCATTCACAACACACTTTTAAGCATTTCATCAGCATCAATAGAGTTTACGGCAGGAAGAGCGTCCTGCTTATCAAGCTTCTTCATGACAGAATTGGCAGAGTTAATATCACTAGAGTTAAGCTCAGTGAAACGAGGGAGAGAAAACACTAGTGGGATTAGTTAGGGATAGGACGAGTCTCTTTGCTAATGATGATGATGATGATGAATTTCATCTGCCGTTCGATTGAGGTAATGGACTGTTGCTGCATCAACAGTTTTCTCAACCATTGCCCACCAAACTCCCAACCATTTTCGGTGAATGCACAGGATGTCCCTGACCATTACTAGCAACCTCAATCATGTAGAACTGTCGTAATCAGAGCTCCACAAGGACCCCCACTTTTATGCTCTCCTTGAGGAACACTGATGATAAACGACAGACTTGCTTTACAAACGTATCTATTCCAAGTCCCACATCATTTGAGAATCAATTCAATGGATAGGCTTCACAACACTAGCATCTTTTGCTTGTATTTCATGATCGAGATTCCCCCACGCTTGATGTTAAATTAGTTGTTGTCCATGAGTTTGAGGCATCGACCGACCTCCATGATCAGAGGCCAAAATGCAGATTTCTAATCGATGGGTGACAACTAGGCCCAAGGTCCCCTGCGATTTGTGAACTCCGCCGTGCTATTTACGTCTGGGGAGTACCGATAGTTGCAGGCACGAGGGCCTGGTTAGGTCTTGGGTACGATCCTTCTGAGGTACATTGTGAAACCCTCGACGTAGATAATTTATGTTTGGTGTGCAGATTGTAACAGTTCGAGTCCTCGAAGCCAGTTGCAGTTTTTCTAGTTGAATGATGAAAGATTGAGAAAGAAATGAAGAGAGAGGGAGGTCGCACGAATTTAAATGTAGATTAATGCTCTGCCTGTAATTGATACTTCTATCTACTTTTTATTTTTCTATGCTAATACCGGTATAATCTTCTTGCTTAGTGCTTACATGTATCTTTTGATTCATATTAATGGATTGATGTTGCAATTTCATGATCGGGGCAAATCATTTTTGTCAAGTAAAGGCATTTAAATACTTTTTGACTGATTTCAGGATGCAAATTCAGAAACTTCTTATTCATTTTAAACTGCTTAAGAAGAAAATAAATTCTTAAGCGTTTTTTTCTGTTTCTTCAAAACCTCCTAACTGCTAAACCAAAGTTGCAGCGATTGCTTGATTCCTTAGCATTTGCTTGATGATTCAATTCCTTGTCAAGTGAAGTTAGTGGTCTATGTAACTTTCTGTAGTTGGTCTAGGTAACTTTTGGTACCTTTAAAGATTGCATCCAATTTCACTTGCCCAAAAAAGCAAAGAAAAAGATTGAATCCTGTTACACTGTGTTACCTGATTGGTTTGGGGAGTCTGAAACTTGAACACACTGTTCTTGACATTGATCTCCTAAAAAAGATGGGGTTGTATTGTCTTTTGCCTCTAGTTGTGGAGTTTTTTTTTAATGTGTACTGGATATATCAAAGAAGTAGCTACATTACTTATACTGTCCTCGTTGTATGAAGACATGAGAGGAGAGAAAATCTGCCAGACAATGCAAGTTTCTCCCAACTTTATGGTTTGTATATGCATATATGAAGCTATTTTTTTTGTGATAATTGCTCTTTCATGCATCCCTTCAGTACAGTACTTTGTCAAATTGGTTATGAATGTTTTTTTTCAAGAGGAGTCTAAATTTTATACATGTTCCCAATGAGTTTGGTCGAAGGATGTACTTGGTTCGGCCTTTTTGTTTAAGCGGATAACTTATCTAGAATTGTTTTTCTAAGGTTAATTTTTATGCAAAACAGGGTCCAATGAAAACAGGGTCAACCCTGTTCCCGGACCGGAAAAACAGGGTGGGCCGGGAACAGGGTCCAATGAAAACAGGGTAGGGAACAGGGTCCAAAAAATGAGAACCGGTTATAACAGGGTAGGGAACAGGGTCCAGGTCTAGACCCTACCCACCCTGGACCCGCTCACCCCTACTCCTGGGGACTTGGGTCCACCATTGCACCACCAGGAGGGTTAGCTGTACCCTTGCCAAAAGCTATTTCTAACACTGACACTCGGACCTCAGAATCCTATAAGGGACCTTCTCTAGGTCCATTGCGCCTACGACACACTCTAAGTTGATGGGGTACCCTCCGAGGTAAACCCACATTGACCCAGACAATGGTCGTCACAAGTTCATAGACCCAGGCTCCTTGGCCCCCGGAAAGAGGAATCTCGATTACCTATTTGGTGACCCTCTTGGGCTAGCCAAAACGTTCTAGAAGTAACGTCATCTAAGGACTTGAAAAGGTTGAGCCCACGATGGGGTGAGACAATGTCTTAACAAGTTGACCTCTAAATCCCGACCAGGAAGGAAATACGCCTAGAGAAAGCTATACACACAAGTAAGAAGACTTACCTTGCCTCAGTTCTCTCCTACACGTCAGTACAGTTTATAATCTCAACCAATCAATTTCGTTTAATCAATCATTCAATACCATCGCTACCATCTATCAATTCAATACTATCTATCCGATACGATCGACACAATCAATGCTCACACAAGCTGAAATAGATAGATAGTAGCTCGCACAAGCTAATATACGGATCGTAGCTCTCACGAACTGATAAACAATCATTGCTCACATAAGCTGATAAAGTATACTCCTCTCATAAGCTGACATATTAATGTACATATATGCTGATATAGTATATTGCTTTCACAAGTTGACGTATCATAATGCTTACACAAACTGAAACACGATAAATCAATCCCGGCCAAGGATCTTGTGCTTTGCACACCAATTACTCAATTAAATACTAAACTTGGCCTAATTTCATCGTGTTAAAATACCCGACAAAAAATAATCGTGGGTGGGTACATGGTCGGTCTGAGCCAAAATGCTATATCTTTCTTTTCAAAAATCTCACTATTTAATAGTGTCTAAAAACATTTTTGGCATTGAAAACCGACGTCTCCGTATTTTCTAATTAAATACCGAAATTACTCAATTTTGAGATAAATACCCAAAATTACAATCACCACAATTTAAACAAAATAGCATCCTATTAAATAAACCAAGCACACCATTGCAATCAGCACAAAATTCCGATGACCAACTATCCCGGTATAATTTTCGTAAAATAATAAATAATTAAATAAATACCAAAAATAATTAAATAAATGCAATTAATTACTAAAAATAGAAACTTAGGCTGAAAATGCTTAATTAACCACCAAAACGGGCCCAAAAATTTCCAAACCAATCTTGATAAATAGCACGATCTATCTAGTCCTTAATTAAGTTGTTCTATCCACCTAACATACATAAACGAATAATTAAATCGCTAATCCATTCTAACTAACACCTAAACTTTAATTAACTTAAGCTAATCACCCCTTAAGCATCAATAATTCCATAAGCAGAGTTTAGTGAGTAACTCATTGGTTTAGCGATCTGGTAAGTCCATGATGACGGTAACGTGGAGACAGGCGACAAATCTCGTAGCAGCGAAGCCAAGCAATGTTCAGAAGCGGCCCAAAATGGGCCTTGAAGCTCATGACTAGGCTAAGTTGCTTGATTCTATCCAAGGATCGAGCAAGCTGGAACCAAGGCTAGAAACGGCAAGGGACAGGCAAACTAGGCTATAGCGGCGAGTAGGGGCGACGGCAAGTGACGGCGACTGCTGGACGACGTCGATGGGGCTCTGATTGAGCCCTACGGCGACCAGGGAGGCTCAAGGGATAGGGCTAGGCGCGACTGGAGGCAGAATGAGCGGTGGTTGGGTGTAGGCTAGCACGCGGCGACGTGTGGTGGCGGCAAGAGGTCCGTCGGGCATGCGACAGCTAGGGGGGAAGCTTGGATGGTTTCTCTGCAACTTTGGAGCTTCAAAAGGTCTGAAAATGGAGAAAGTGAGCTGCAAGAGGAAGAAGGGTCTAGCTGCTGAAGAGAGGGGGGCCACCAAACCTTTTAGATGGCTCAATTGTCCCTTTTGTGCCCATCCAACATGCCTCACCACTTCAGCCTTGACCAGAAACCCTTATCCATTCTAAAACTTCCCCAACACACTTGCCAAATGGTTCAAAAGGTTGAAGGGACCATGGCCTACGAATTTAAACTTATTTTCCCCAAATTGAGTTCAATTCCTCTCCAATTGAATCCAATTTAGTCCCCATAAATCCAACCAAGATGTTCTCGACCAAATTAACATTTTTCCTTACCAATTGAACCAACTTGAATCCCAAAAACGCGATAAAAAACGGTCCTCTGATTTTTCCAGTACAAAATACCCTTACTTTGAAATTTCGCCAAAAATCTCGATTTGCAGAAAAATCTTCGGAGGATGAGCCGACATTCCTAAAATGACTCATGATATGACAAAACTTTTAATTTCTGAAATTGGGTTCAAATTTGCAGTTAATTTCAATCTAGCGTGATTTTAGCATGACCTAATCTCCCGGGTAGCTTTTAGAAATTTTTAGCGCGTTTGACTCATGGTTGATTATTTTCAAGCCACAATGTACATCTTCGACACATTGGCAACTCTCGATTGTTGTGAAAATCTCGAGATTTCAAATATGGACACGGGATATAGAAATGACAGAAAAATTGGTCTAGTGCCAATTAACGAGAATTTTATAATTAGGTGGAATCACCTACACTTTAATCACATATCTCAGTCGAATCGACCTATCTCCGATCTCTAATTGATTTTTGCGCCATAATGATCCTTGCAAATTAGCATGGTCAAGTAGTCGATTCCTAGTCGAATTCTCAAGTCTATTGCGTTAAAATCTCTTAACGGCTTCACCTAATAGACTAGTTATCCCATGAGTGATTAGTTCAAGGAAAAGAACTATAGGCGCGTCGATGAAAAGCCCAACTTATTCAATCGAAAACAGAACCTGAAATTCAGGATGTCACAACTCTTCTCCTCTTATAAAAATTTCGTCCTCGAAATTTAAATCATTACATATCTTTAAACAAAAAGGTGAGGGTACAGTCGTCTCATCGAATCTTCACTTTCCCAGGTTGCTCCTTATGTGCCGTGGTATTGGCAGACCACTTTAACCAATAGGATCGTCTTGGTACGCAGGACCTATTCTATCCGATCCACAATCTGAACCGGGCTTTCCGTGTACAACACTCTGTCATTCACATCTAACTCTTCAAAATTTAGCATGTGGGTCAGGTCCGGCTCATACTTCCTCAACATCGACACATGAAAGACATCATGCACTTGCGCCAACCTTGGCGACAATGCAAGATGATACGCTAGGATCCCAATTCTTTCAAGAATCTCAAAGGGACCTATGTACCTCAGATTTAGTTTTCCTTTCTTGTCGAAGTGCAAAGTACCCCTCATTGGTGACACCTCCAGAAAGACGTGATTACCAACTTAGAACTCCAAAGGCATTCGACGCTTATCTGCGTAACTTTTTTGGCGGCTCTGAGCGGTCTTTAATCTGTCTCTAATGATGACAACTGCATCCAGTGACTGCTGGACTAACTCTGGGCCTATGATCTTTCGTTCCCTGACTTCATCCCAATACACTGGCGTTTTGCACGCTCTGCCATACAACGCTTCGAAATGAGCCATTTGAATGCTCTGTTGGTAGCTGTTGTTGTAGGCAAACTTGACAAGGTAAAGCTATTCCTCCCAGCTTCCCTTGAAGTCCAACACGTAAGCTTGTAGCATGTTTTCGAGGGTTTGAATCCTCCTCTCAGACTGTTCATCCAACTGAGGATGATAAGCCATACTATACTGCAGCTTATTTCCTAAGGTGGCCTGCAAACTCTTCCAAAAGGTACCTGTGAATCTCAGGTCTCGGTCTGAAGTAATCATCACCGGCACTCCATGCAGATGAATAATCTGATGCACATAAAACTCTGCGTGCCTATCCAAATCAAGGTCCTTTCATACTACGATGAAATGAGCCGACTTTGTCAGCCTGTCAATCATTACCCAAATGGAATAATTACCCCTCTGACTCCTTGGTAAGCCTGTCACAAAGTCTATTGTAATGTGCTCTTATTTCCACTCGGGAATCCCGAGAGGTTGCAAAAGTCCTCATAGCTTACAATGTTGTGCCTTTACTTGCTGACACATCAGACACTTGGCGACATGCTTGGGGATGTCTGCCTTCATGCCGGACCACCAATAGTGTTGATGCAGATTCCGATGCATCTTCGTACTGCAAGGATGAATGTTATAACTGCTATGATGAGCTTCTGACAAGATCTCTTCCTTAAGCTCTGCATCATCAGGTACACACGATCGTCCTCGGAACCTTAGTGTTCCGTCTTCAGAAATCTGAAAGTTAGCTTTCTTCTTTCAATATTCTCTTGCAAGATTTTATGAATTTCTAGGTCTGTCCACTGAAATGTCTTGATTCTTATCTGCACTTTCGGCTCAATTCTGAGGGTGGCCATAAGATTTGAAAGGTGCCCTACCTCAAATTTGAAAACCGAGTCTCGAGCTTTCTCAAGTAAAGTCCATTCCTTGACCATCAACCGTGCGATTGAAGACTTCCGACTCAGCGCATCTACAACCTTATTCGCCTTGCCAAGGTAATATGAAATATCACAATCATAGTCCTTCAGAAGTTCCATCCAGCGACATTGTCTCATATTCAACTCCTTCTGAGAGAATAGATACTTGAGACTTTGATGGTTAGTGAAGATCTGTAATCTTTCCTCACACAAATAATGTCTCCAAATTTTTAGTACCAAAATGATTGTTGTGAGTTCCAAGTCATGCATCAGATAATTCAACTCATGAGGTCTCAACTAACGGGATGCGTATGCAACAACCCTACCATGTTGCATCAACACGCAACCCAGTCCTCTGAACGATGCATCACTGTAGATCTTGTATCCTCCAGGACGAGATGGAATGGTTAACACGGGTGCGGTAGTCAACTTCTGTTTAAGCTCTTAGAAACTACGCTCACACTTGTTTGTCCACATGAACTTATCTTCCTTCTTCAGCAGTCTGGTCAATGGCAATGCTAAAGCTGAAAATCCTTCCACGAACCTTCTGTAGTATCCTGCCAAACCTAAAAAGCTTCTGATCTTTGTCACGGTTGTCGGTCTTGGCCAGTTGATCACTACTTCAATCTTGGTTGGGTCCACGAAGATTCCTTCGCCTAAAATCACGTGACCTAGGAATGTTACACGAGTCAACCAAAACTCGCACTTACTGAACTTGGCGTACAACTCATGAATCCTCAGAGTTTGAAGTACCATCCTCAAATGCCTTTCGTGCTCCTCAGAACTTCTCAAATACACCAGAATATCGTCGATGAACATGATCACAAACTGGTCTAGATATTCTTTGAACACTCGGTTCATCAGATCCATAAAAGTAGCTCGGGCGTTCATCAAACCAAACAGCATTTAGTAAACTCATAATGGCTGTATCGAGTACGAAATGCTGACTTTGGTATGTCCTCCTTTCTGATCCTCAACTGATGATACCCTGTCCTCAAGTTGATCTTTGAAAATATCGACGCTCCTTGTAATTGGTCAAACAAGTCATCAATCCTCAGGAGCAGATACTTGTTCTTGACCGTCACTTAATTGAGTTGATGATAATCAATGCATAAATGCAACGAACCATCTTTCTTCTTTACGAACAGAACTGATGCTCCCCAAGGTGATGCACTGGGACGTATGAATCACTTATCCAACAACTCCTGCATCTGCACCTTTAGTTCTTTCAACTTAGACAATGCCATCTGGTAAGGAGCCTTAGAGATTGGCTCTGTCCCGGGTGCTAACTCAATCACGAACTCAATCTCTCTCTTTGGCGGCAGGCCTGGCAACTCCTTTGGAAACACATCTGGAAATTCTTGGACTACTAAGATATCCTCAATCTTCAGCTCCTCAACTGTCGTATCCACGACAGTCGCCAGGTCACCTTGGCAACCCCCATCTAACAAATAGGTTGCCTTAAGCGATAAGATTAGGGTAATCAAGGGTCCTCATCGACTTCCAACAAACTCGAAACTTTCACCCTCTAACGGGTTAAACTCAATCGCTTTACGATAGCAGTCCATCTTAGCTCGTTGTTTAGTGAGCTAGTTCATGCCAATTATCACATCGAAATCATACATGGCTAGGACTAACAAATCTATCCTCCCCTCTCGCTCACCAATCACTAATTTGCAACCAGAACAACCCAACGCAGACAACACCTTATCCTTTAACGGTGTAGATATGCTAACCATTGACTCTAACAACTCAGGACTCAATCTTACCAGCTTAACAAATTGCTCAGCTATAAAGGAGAGGGTTGCTCCAGGATCAAATAAAGCATATGCAGCATGGTCATTCAGCGAAACCGTACCTGTAATAACATCTTTAAAAGGCACGGGGTTGAACCATGTCACCTTCCACAAAAGCGACACGCGCCATTCTGATTTGGCACTAACTTGCCAATTCCACCCTTCCTATTGGGCGGAACATGAAACCTTCCTTTAGTCATGGGCTTCTTCCCAAACCGATTCCCATCTCTATGCGAACTGAACCTCGATCTAGATGAGACAACTTGTTCACTCAAACTTCTCTCTATTAGCTAGGCTCGATTATATACTTCATTATAGTCCTTCAGATCAAGCAACACCAGTGGGTTCTTCAGTTCTAGTCAAAGGCCATTCCTGAACTTCTAAGCTTTCTCTTTAGGGTCTTTTATCAGTCTTGGAGCGTATTGCGACAACTCCCCGAACTTTGCTTCATACTAGTCTAAACTCAGCATTCCTTGGTGGAGGCGCTGGAATTCCTCCATCTTCTGTTCTCGGGCGCTACCCAAAAAATACTTGCTGTTGAATGCTCTGAGGAAAGCATTCCACACTAGGACTACACCTTTCGAGAATATTGTGTGGCATCCCAAAATTCAAAGCCAAGCCATGAGGTGTGTTAAAGTTCCTAATTAGGTGATAAAAATTTCCATGGCTTATGCTTTAGCCATTAGTCTTTAATTAGATGATTTGTGCATATGATTGTGAAAATTTAAATTTGATAGATTAATAATTTATGCTTGGCCATGTACTTTATAAATTAAATTTCAATAAATGAAATGTCGAAAGACTTTGGCCATGTGGAAAATTTAAAGTTTAAAATATTTATAAAAGAAATATAAAAAAAAGGGAGGAAAATGTCAATTTTTAGAATGGGCCTTAGACCCATTTGGCCTAAGCCTTTAATGGGCCAAGATGGCCGGCCCAATAGAGGCCCAAAAAGGAGTGGTCGACCAGCCCATTTGATGGCCCAAGGTTGGCCCAAGAAGAAGGCCCATTAACCTTGCATGTCATCCAACACTTGTTCTCTCCTTGTTGCCACTTGTTCTCCTCATGAGAACACTTGTCCCTCATGCAAACCTAGAGTGCATGCAATATAAAAGGGAAGAAGAGGAAAGAGAATGGCTGGTTAGCCATTCGGCCAAGTGAGGGAGAGAGGGAGATAATCGTGTGAGAGAGAGAGAGGAAGCCGAGAGGGAGAGAAAGGAGCCCGTTCGCCGCCGTGTACCGTCCGCTCGTGCTGTTCGTGAGGTCTAGAGGCAAGTTGGGAATCCACTTTCTACTCTTGCACCAATGTTTTCGCATGAACAGTTTGGAGTCAGAAACTTGTTTGAGCTTGCATGTGTGTTTAGAGTCCGATTTTGGCTTCGATTTCTTCATGAAAGTTGTAGCTAACATCTTGAAATATAACATACTAAAATTTAGTGTAAAATGATGGAGATTTGAGGGGTCAAAACCTCATCCTACGGAGATGCTAGATCTGGAATATTTTCGTATGAACTATTTGAGTCAGAATGTTGTGAGAGCTTGCATGCATGTTTAGAGTTCGATTTTGGCTGTGATATCTCATGATAGTTGTAGCTAACATCTTGAACTACAACATACTGAAATTTCGTGGAAAATGATGGAGATATGAGGGGTTAAAGTTCTATTATACGGAGACCCTAGATCTGTGAAGTTTTCACTGACTTCTTGCTGGATTCTTGTTTGCATGTTGATTTCTGTTGAATATTTGACTTCTATGTCTTCATGAAAGTTTTAGGTAACACCTTAAACTACAACATACTCAAATTTGAAGCAAAAATAACAATTATAGCTTCTTGAATCGGCTAGATCTTGGAAATGATAGTTCTGGTGAAGTATTCCGAGACACCCGAGATTTCATGGACTTAAATGGTGACAATACTTTGGTTATTTGACCTAGATCTCTTCATGAAACTTGTAAAGTCCACCTTGGTACATAACATACTCAAATTTCAGAGGAAATGAAAGAGAATAGATGGGTGAAATCTTAAAATTTCGGAGATGTGTATTCTGGACGACGCGGTAGTGGTTCCAGAGGTTTCGTGGGGTTGTATAAATTAATATAAAACTAATTTGGCTTGGAGTTCTTCATGAAAGTTGTTCGAAAATGTCTTGGCTATTACCCTGTAAAAGTTCGTAATTTTTGAAGGCCATATGAGTATTTTAATCGAATTTATTTGGAAACTGTGCAATTCTGGTCATTGTCCGAATATCATGTGCTATTTTGTGGAAATTGTGAAATTATGAGAAATTCAATTTGGCCATGAATTTTGTATGAAATTGTGATCCTATTGATTTGTTTAGTGATTGTTTGAATATTATGATTTTGGGAAAATCATAGGATATTAAATTTAATATTTATTTATGAAAATAAATAAATATAATAAAATAATAAAAAATAATAATAAAATAATAAAATAATAATAATAAAAGAAAATGGATTTTTATTTTGGCCATGGATTCAATTCTATTTGTGTGGCATATGTGTGATGAGGTCTTCGCACATGTATTGGATTGAGATGTATACGTGACAAAGTCTTGGTATGCGTATGACATGGTCCTTGTACATGTATTGAATTGAGATGTGTATGGGATAAAGTTTTGGCATGTGTATGACATATGAATTGAGATGCAAGTGTGAATTCCATGTCAAGTGTGATTTGTTTGATACTATGCTAATTGCCATGTTAAATTGAGATCAAAATAATGGTAAATGTGGATAATGATAAGTGAGGAAATGGTTGTGGTGGATGATGATGCTTGGTGGCCTAGTGGCGTAATTCCAGAGATTCCCCGGGAGTGTCGGGATGCCCGGTGGTATACGGTACGTAATTCCAGGAGAGGCCTGGTGGTATGTCGGTACATAATTCCGGAAGCCCTATCGGAGGTCTTTGCCCCAAGGGAATGCCTCGCGATGCCAGGATTTGGGTGCGAGATGCTTGGCTAGAAGGGTAAAGGCCAGATGTCCGGTTGTATCTTGGATACATGCCCGGAGATTCCTCGTGATGCTAGTTGGGATGCGAGATGCCCGGAATGTGGGGGGCCGGATGCCCGGTTGTATCTTGGATACATGCCCGGAGGTTTTTCTTGCATGGGATGCGAGTGTAAAATATGAGATGAAATTGATGAATCGAGGAAGGGTGATGTGGTGATCAAATTTAAAGATAAAGATGAAAATTAACCCATGGCATGACATGCATGATGATATGCATGATGATGATAATGATGATGGTGATGATGATGATATGTGATGTGAAATAATGATGATCACCCATGGCATGACATGCATGATGATATGAATGATGATGATAATGATGATGAGATATGATATGGCATGATGACATGTGTGATGTGATGATGTCATGATGATGATGACATGTATGATATAATGATGCCATGATGATAATGACATGTATGATATGATGATGCATGATAGTATGCGTATGGTTTCAAGGTAAGTAACGCCTGCAATGCATGTATGATTTGCATGATGCATTGAGTTGTTATTGGATTCTTTTACCTGCTGAGTGGTTGTACTCACCCCTTTTGGGGACCAACATTTCAGATTAGTAGATGGTTTGAGCGGTTGGATATGACCGCGAGGAGAAGGATAGCAAAGGAGGGAACCTTTGGATGCCGACACTGGTTGATGGACCTTAAGCATACGATTGTGGGAGGAGATGTCGGTTATCTTTTGAATTATAGCCTAGTATAGAAAACTATGGCATTTTGATGTATCGATGAATGATGTCCATCTGGGTTAAGTGAATAAAAGTGTACGGCTTTTACTTATAAATGTTTAGTAGGTGTGCATCGATTTCTGAATGTGGGGAAGGGAATTGTTGGAGGTGCTTCCGTATTTAAATTGCGTAAGGGACCGATCTAAAAGATGTAAACCCCCAGGTTGTATGGACTCGCTGCAATTGAAATGGTATCAGAGTGACATGTTATTAAGTTAATTAAGTGGTAAGCAAACTGTGGCGACCCAAATCAGATCGGGGGCCGTCGAGGGGTGTCATATATTGTGCCTCCGGTGGCCCTCCACCAAGTATTCGCGTTACCCCACCGCTGGTATACTGCTAGGATAACCTTTTCCTCCTCATTGCACATCAAAAGTGCAAAGGCCTTCTCCAAGTCTTGGATCCAAAGCGATGCCGCTTAAAGATCACCTACACCAGTGAACCTCAGCAGGTTCAACTTCAAGAACTGCTCCACGAGCTTATGAATCGGTCTCTCTCTCTCCACTACTATGTTTCCAATTGGGACTTCGGCAGGAGCGGCAGTGGTTGCGGCCTTAGCAACGGCGACAACGGCAGTAGTAGCGGTAGCTTAAGTAGCGGCAGAAGTGGCGACGACTTGATTCTGGGCCTGCTGCCCCATCAATGCTCCCATTGCCTCAAGCGCCTGCATGATCCCTTCGATCCTAGGGCTGCTACGCCAGCACCAACAGGAGGCGTTGCTACTCCACTAGTGCTAGCCTGAGCTAGCACTCGACCACGACCCCCTTAAGCACCGACCTTCATCAGCATCCAACCTCAAGTAACAGGTCCAATGGTTCGCTTTCTAGTAGTTATCTGCTCCTAATCGCTCATTAAGCAGATTCTTTACAAAAACCTGCTTTCCAATTCCACACAGAATTAGAAATTGAGCAATTACCACAAAACAATCTACCAACCAGCTATCATTAACATGCACCAGTATAAGACAAAGGCCATTCCTACTAACTATCCCATAAACTATCGCACCTTATCACTCCAACTATCGACTAGCTTTGATACCACTCCGGGTAGGGATGTCACGCCCTGATCCTCGAGTGCGTGCCCACTCCTCGGTGGTCGATTAAATTGTGACGTCCCAGGACACATCGCCGACCCATTCATTTTAATGCACATGCGAAATCGTAAAAATAAATCCCCATATAGTACAAAGATGGAATAGAAAAGCAATACCACAATTTCACAACCAAAGCAAACCTTTATACACAGCCGACTAGTTTATTTACAATACTAGTCTAAAAACAGAAGGCTATAAAAACAGACAGTCTACAAGTCCTCTAGGCGTTCGAACCCCTTACTGAAAACCCCGAACTGTCCTGAGGACATGGGTCCACCATTGCACCACCAGGAGGGTCAGCTGTACCCTCGCCAAAGCGATTTCTAACACCGACACTCGGACCTCAGAATCTTGTAAGGGACCTTCTCTGGGTCCTTTGCGCTCGCGACGATACCACGTTCTGAAGTGATGGGTACCCTTCGAGGTAAACCCGCATCGACCCAGACAATGGTCCTCACGAGTTCATAGACTGAGGCTCCTTAGCCCCCGAGAAGAGAAATCTCTGTGACCTATTCAGTGACCCTCTTGGGCTGGCCAAAATGTTCTAGAGGTATCGCCATCTAAGGACCCGAAAAGGTTGAGCTCACTATGGGTTGAGACAATGTCTCAGCAAGTTCATCCCCTAAACCCCGACTAGGAAGGAAATACGCCTAGAGGCAGCTATACACACAAGTCAGAAGACTTACCTTGCCTCAGTTCCCTCATACACGTCAGTATAGTTTATAATCTCAACCAATCAATCATTCAATACCATCTCTACCATTTATTAATTCAATGATATCTATTAGATACGATCGACACGATCAATGTTCACACAAACTGAAATAGATAGATAGTAGCTCGCACAAGCTGATATAAATAGATAGTAGCTCACACAAGCTGATATACAGATCGTTGCTCTCACAAGCTGATAACTGATCATTGCTCACGCAAGCTGATAAAGTATACTGCTCTTACAAGCTGACATATCAATGCACATATAGGCTGATATAGTATACTACTCTCACAAGCTGACGTATCATAATGCTCACACAAGCTAAAACACGATAGATCAATCCCGGCTAAGGATCTTGTGCTTTGCACACCAATTCTTCAATTAAATACTAAACTTGGCATAATTTCATCGTATTAAAAATACCCGACAAAAAATAAACATGTGTGGGTACACGGTCGGTTTGAGCCAAAATGCTATATCTTTCCTTTCAAAAATCTCACTATTTAATAAGGTGTCTAAAAACATTTTTGGCGTTAAAAATCGACGCCCCGGTATTTTCTAATTAAATACCGAAATTACTCAATGTTTGGATAAATACTCAAAATTACAATCACAACTCGATTTGCACAAAATAGCACCCGATTAAATAAACCAAGCACACCATTGCAATTGACACGAAATTCTGTTCACCGACTATCCTGATATAATTTTCGAAAAATAATAAATAATTAAAGAAATACCAAAAAAATGAAATGAATGCAATTAATTACTAAAAATAGAAACTTGCGCCGGAAATGCTTAATTAAACACCAAAACAGGCCCAGAAAATTTCCGAACCAATTTAGATAAATTGCACGATCTATTTAGTCCCTAATTAAGCCGTTCCATCCACCTAACATGCATAAACGAATAATTAAATCGCTAATCCGTTTTAACTAACCACATAAACCTTAACTAACTTAAGCTAATTACCCCTTAAGCATCATTAACTCCCTAAGCAAAGTTTAGTGAGTAAACTCACCGGTTTAGCGATCCGGTGAGTCCATGATGACGGCAATGCGGAGACAGGCGACAAATCTTGGTGACGAAGCCAAGCAAGGCACGAAAACGGCCCAAAACAAGCCTTAAAGCTCACGGCTGGGTTGGGCCAAGCCACTAGGTTCTATCCAAGGACCGAGCAAGCTAGAACCAAGGCTGGAAATGGCAAGGGACAAGCGGACTAGGCTATAGCAGCGAGCAAGGGCGATGGTGGGTGACGATGGCTGCTGGACGACATCGACGGGGATCCAACTAAGCCCTACGGCAACCAGGGAGGCTCGGGGGACTGGGCTGGGCACGATTGGAGGCAGAACAAGCAGCGGACAGGCATGGGCTAGCACGCGACTCGTGGCGATGTGCGGTGGCAACAGGAGGTCCGGCGGGCATGCAACAGCTAGGGGGAAGCTTGGCTAGTTTCTCTACAACTTTGGAGCTTCAAAAGGTCTGAAAATGGAGAAAGTGAGCTGCAAGAGGAAGAAGGGACTAGCTGCTGAAGAGAGAGGGGCCACCAAACCTTCTGGATGGCTTAATTGTCCCCTTTGTGCCCATCCAACATGCCCCACCACTTCAGCCTTGACCAACAACTCTTATCCACTCCAAAACTTTCCCAACACACTTGCCAAATGGTCCAAAAGGTTGAGGGGACCATGGCCTATGAATTTGAACACATTTTTCCCAAATTGAGTTCAATTCCTCTCCAATTGAATCCAATTCGGTCCCCATAAATCTAACCAAGATGTCCTCGACCAAATTAATATTTTTCCATACCAATTGAACTAAGTTGAATCCCAAAAACGAGATAAAAAACGGTCCTTTAATTTTTCCGGTCCAAAATACCCTTTGAAATTTTGCCAAAAATCTCGATTTGCAGAAAAATTTTCAGAGGATGAGTCGACGTTCCTAAAATGACTCATGATATGACAGAACTTTCAATTTTTGAAATCGGGTTCAAATTCGTGGTTAATTTTAATCTGGCGTGATTTTAGCGTAACTTAATCTGCTGGATAGATTTTAGGAATTTTTAGTGCGTTTGACTCATGGTTGATTATTTTCAAGCCACAACATACATCTTCGACACATTGGTGACTCTTGATTGTCGTGAAAATCTCGAGATTTTAAATACGAACACACGGTATAGAAACGACAGAAAAATCGGTCTAGTGCCGATTGACGAGAATTTTGCAATTAGGTGGAATCACCCACACTTTAATCACATATCTTAGTTGAATCGACCTATCTCCAATCTCTAATCGATTTTTAACTGTGCTGCAATGACCCTTGCAAATTAGCACGGTCAAGTAGTCGATTCTTGGTCGAATTCTCAAATCTATTACATTAAAAATCCCTTAATGGCTTCACCTGATAGACTAGTTATTCTGTGAATGATCAGTTCAGGAAGAAGAACTATAGGCGCGTCGAGGAAAAGCCCAACTTATTCAATCGAAAACAGAACCTGAAATTCAGGATGTCACACAAACCTTCCTAGAAAATAAGTGTGAACAAGTGGGAACAAATGCAAACAAATGTGAACATATTAAATAAAATGAGGAGAAAGATATCCCTTTAGCCTAGGCCATTAATATCCTAGGATCTAAGTGTGAATGGTAGACTTTGAAACCTACAAAGGAGAGGCCACATTCAGAGAGAGAGAGAGAGAGAGAGAGAGAGAGAGAGAGAGAGAGAGAGGAGAAGGCCAAGTGAGAACACTCCTCTTTTCAACTAAAAATTTACCTCATTTAATTTTCGAAATTTCTGGACCTTTGTTGTTTACCAATTTTTCAGAGCTTTTTTATGTTAGGAATTTGGAGAAACTTCCTTCATGAAAGTTGTTTAAAAAATATTATTCTATAACATAATTAAATTTCATATTTTTCTGAGATGATATGGTTGAGACAAAGTCCCAATCAATTACCGTACAGAACCTGCCCAGTATAGTGAAAACGGTAACCAAGTTGCTTTCTCGAATTTTTATAAAATCTTCCCTTTCGAATTTGGACATAACTACTTCACAAAATTTTTAAATTACATTCTTATCTACAACATATTAAAATTTCAAATATTTTTGTAAAGATTTGGATTTCGAAATGAGTCCCTCTCTCTGACCGTTGAATTTGTTCGACGTTTGAATTTTTGGGTTGTGTTCAGTGAATTTATGCTCTTTGCACAGCACGAATTTGGCTAAGTTTTCTCATGAAAATTTTTTTCTAAGGTCTTCTCTACAACATAGTAAAATTTTATAATTTTTCGAGTCTGTTTGATAAGGTACTGATACTGATTTTGAAAGTTGTTCAAAACTGTTTTTGCCTTAGAATGGGAGACCGCACGCCCAACTTTGAGGGGAAGGGGGCTGCACGCCCAACTTGAGAAGCAAGCTAATCTAGAAAATTCTTGGCTTGAAGATAATAATGCATTAAATTCTTTTGGACCTTAGTCTATTAAAGAGAAGAAACTTGGAGAGCAAGTTGACTAATATGAACACATCTAAGCCTAATGATTGTATGAAATCTTGGCAATTAATAAGTGAGGTGAGTCACCTACATAGGTGTCCCCTAGAATCTTAGGTGAATCTTAGGTTATGATGGCCCTAGATTGTAGCCTTGGTGAACAAGGTAAACACCAACCAATTAGAAGAAAACATTATGCATTAAAGGAACTTATGTGTCCCTTAGGCACCATATGCAATAATGAGCCTAGATTGAGCCTTGGCGAGCAAGCAAATAGGTGGACCAATCACAAGCCAACACCAAAGGACCTAAGCGCCAACTCGGGAAGATAGGTAGGCTAACTTGTCATTTAGGCGTCATCATGAGTTTGCAATAAAAATATAAGAGGAAGAGGCATATAAATAGGATGAGCCATCCTCACATTCTAAGCATTGGCCTTTCTCTCTTTTCCTCTCCCTTCCTCCCTTCTCTTTCATGCCCTTCTCTTCCAAACCGCCCTACATGCTGACCGACCACCAAAGAAGCCTATTGGAGCTAGGTCTAAAAAGTAGTAAGTAGATTTTCCTAACTCTTCGATAGGGTGATGTGCTATGCTTATCGATTTTAGGATCATGTCATCGTTTAATTGAGTTGGCTTTGTATTGTTATGCTTGTTTCTATTGCTTGTTGTTGCATTAAGTAAGTTCATGATCTTGCATAAGTGTTGAGCACACTCGGATGTCGAGGAAGGGTCTCGGTGACTATGGACAATACTAAAGCTTGAGCGAATGGTTCTAAGTCAAGGTCATGAGCCCGAATCGCATCCGGCATGAGTTTGAGTTAATAAAACACAAAAGTCGTTCATTAGTTCACTTTGCATGGCACACCTTTGGGCCTTTCATTTGGCTAAAAGTTTAAACATGACATGAATCGGTTGATGCTTGAAATGCATGGACACATGATGGACCTATATGCCGACGCTGGGGGATGCCGGGTCGTTGCCTGGGGTAAAGCCCTGGATGCTGTCCCGATATTGAGATCATGGATGATGCCGGCCTGAGTGAGGCCAATGCCTGGGGTTCGCCCTAGATGCCGTCCTGATAATGAGATCGGGATGATGCTGGTTGCCAAGGAGGGGACTGATGCCCGATTGTTACCGGAAGAGTCGATTAAGTTCGACTAATATGATATAGAAAAGAAAAAAAAAATGAAAGTCCAAGTGTAGTTCATGACTGATACATGTGTGATGCTTGCAAAAGCTGGGTTTGTTTGATATGTATGGTTAAGTCCTTGCATCAATTTGAGCATATATTTGAAGCGGGTCACTTAGTGCATGAATGAGTTTCATGAGATGCGAGCATCCCTTTTTATAACTGAAATGATAATAAGCCACGGATCTTTGGAAAGCTTTTTCATATGCACTAACTCATTGTCTTTGATTCTTGAAAGTACATAGACAGTTGAGAGCCTTTCATATGTATAAGTAAGGCAAGGCATGAACTTTGCTATTGATTTGCCATCGACAAGTGGGTGATGATCTTGTATCTGAGGATCGACGGCGAGACATCCTCCTATAGGAGAATTAGGGATTTCTACTTACTGAGTCTTTGACTCACTCTTGTTGTTTACACCATTTCAGGTGTGTGATGGGTGGACCAAGGTGTGGCACCCCTCAACGGCCCCCGAATCCGATTAGGGTCGCCACAGTTCGCTTACCATTCACTTTCTTTATTAACATATCACTCTAATACCATTTCAATTACATCGGGTCCATACAACCTGGGGGTTTACATCTTTTAGATCGGTCCCTTGCGCAATTTAAATACGGAAGCACATCTAACAAACTCCCTTCCCTATATTCAGAAAACGATGCACACCTACTAAACATCTTATATAAGTTAAAGCCGAACACGTTTATTTACATAAAGCAGATGGACATCTTTAGTCAGTACATCGAAATGACAATGTTTCTATACTCGGCTATACTTCAAAAGATGACCGACATCTCCTCCCACAATCGTATGCTTAAGGTCCATCAACCAGTGTCGGCGTCCAAAGGTTCCCTCATTTGCTATCCTTCTCCTTGCGGTCATATCCAACCGCTTAAACCATCTATTAATCTGAAATGTTATTCCCTAAAAGGGGTGAGTACAACCACTCAGCAGGTAAAGGAATCCAATAACAATTCAATGCATCATGCAAATCATACATGCATTGCAGGCGTTACTTACCTTGAAGCCATGCGCATACTATCATGCATCATCATATCAATTTATAACACATACATGTGTATCATCATCGTATCATACATGTCATCATCATCATGACATCATCACATTACACATGTCATCATCATCATGGCATCATTATATCATACATGTCATCATCGTCCTGGCATCATTACATCATACATGTCATCGTGCCATATCATATATCATCGTCATTATCATCATCATGCATATCATCACGCATCTCATATCATGAGTGATCATCATTATTTCTCATCACATATCATCATCATCATCATCATGCATATCATCATGCATATCATATCGTGGGTGATCATCATTATTTCACATCACATATCATCATCATCATCATCATCATTATGCATATCATCATGCATATCATATCATTGTTTAATTTCCACTTTTTGCTTTCAATTTGATCACCACATCACCCATTTCTCAAATCATCAATTTCATCATCCCCTCGGGCAAAGACCTCAGAGGCTTCCGGCATTCAACCTCCCAGGCCACTGGGCATCCGGCCCCCCCACATTCCGGGCATCTCGCATCCCAACTGGCATCACGAGGCATTCCCCTTAGGCAAAGACCTCCGACAGGGCTTCCGGCATTTACATTCCCTGGCCGGGCATCACGCACCTCTACTGGCATCGCGAGGCATTCCTTTCAGGCAGAAACCTCCAACAAGCCTTTCGGAATTATGTACCGACATACCACCAGGCCTCCCCTAGAATTATGTACCGTATACCATCGGGCATCCCGACACTCCCGAGGAATCTCCGGAATTACGCCACTAGACCACCGAGCATCATCATCCACCACAACAATCTCCTCATTTAACATTATTCATGTTCACCAATTTCGGTCTTAATTTAGCATGGCATATGACGTGACATCAAACAAGTCATACTTGGCATGGAATTCACACATACATCTCAATTCAATGTCATGCATACATCAAGACCTCATCATACAATGCAACACGGTATAATTATTTATAAAATTAATGGAATTTTTGGCCAATAAAATAATCTATTTTATTTTATTTTTCTTTTATTTATTTATTTATTTATTTAAATTCCAACTTTTGTCATTTCTGTAAATATTAAATTTAATATCAACAAATTCCCAAAATTATAAAAATTACAACAAATATTAAACAAGCCAATAGGATGATAACTTCATACAAAATACATGGCCAAATAGCATTTCACACAATTTCCCAATTTTCACAAAACCTCATATAATTTTCGAATGAAACCAGAATGCACGGTTTCCGAAGAAATTCGATTAAAATATCCATACGGCCTCCAAAAATTACAAACTTTTATCAAGTTATAGCCAAGACATTTTCGCACATCTTTCATGAAGATGTTCAAGACAGGTTCTTTCTAGATTATTTTCTACTGTCACACGAAGCTTCTGGATCCATTACCGCATCGTCCAGTGTATGCTTCTCTGAAATACTGAGATTTCACCTACCTATTCTTCTTCATTTCCTCTGAAATTTGGATATGTTATACATAAATATGTTCTATCCAAGTTTCGTCAAGAGATCCAAGTCAAATATCCAGAGTATAGTCGTCATTTAGGTCCATGAAGTCTCGGGTGTCCTATAATACATCTTCAAAATCACCGTCTTCAAGATCTAGTCGATTTACTAGGCTATACTTGTTCATTTAACTTAAAATTTGAGTATGTTGTATTTTAAGATGTCCCCTAAAACTTTCATGAAGAGATCAAAGAGATATTCTTAGCACAAATCAACATGCAACCACAAATTCATGAAGATGTCAGTGAAATCGTTCCAGATCTGAGGTCTCCGTAGAATGAGAGTTTAACCCCTTAGATCTCCATAATTTTCCACCAAATTTTAGTATGTTGTATTTCAAGATGTTTTCTACAACTTTAATGAAGAAATAGAAGCCAAAATCGGACTCCAAACATGCATGCAAGCTCACACAACATTCTGACTCAGGCGGTTCATGCGAAAACGTTCCAGATCTGACATCTCTGTAAGATGAGAGTTGTACCCCTAAAATCTCCATAATGTTCCACCAAATTTTATTATGTTGTAGTTTAAGATGTTAGCTACAAATTTCGTGAAGAAATCGAATCCAAAATCGGACTCTAAACATGCATGCAAGCTCACACAACATTCTGACTCAAACTGTTCAAGCGAAAACAGCCATACCACCCAAGAACAATCCATCCATACTTCGGTTTTCCTCACCAATTCACCCAAAATCGACACTATATCAACCATAAATGCAACAAACACACATGCAAGAGCAGCAAAGGACCCCCAACTTGCCTCTAGACAACACGAACAGCGGCACACCGGCGACGGACGAACGGCGTGCGGGCGGCGACGGGCGAGCTCCTCCTCTCTCGGCTTCCTCTTCTCTCTCGCAACTCACTCTCTCTCACTTGGCTTGGCCGAATGCCACTCTCTCTCTCTCTCCCTTTCTCTCTCTCTTTAGTTGTATCTTTATATATGCATGCAATCTTCTCTTGCATGGGGGACACTTGTCCCTAAGAAGGAGACAAGTGTCTCCTTGGTTGAAGACACTTGGAGGAAGCCATGCGGCTCCTCCTCCCCCCCTCCATGCGACAATGGGCCGGGCTTATGGCCCACTTTAGGCCCAAACTTAAATGGCCCAAGTTTATTTTATTTTATTTTCATAATATATCTTAATCATCATTTTAAATAAATACCTAATTGCATAAATAATAAGGCCATTAAACTTATAGTCACAAATCCATAAATCCCAATTTATAAAACACATGGCCAATGATAGGATTTTCTTTTCTACCAAATAATTATCCATTAAAAGCTTGGCCATAAATCTTATTACAAATTATGGATTAAATGGCCATAATCTGATGGTACTTCCATCACCTATTCATAGAATTTAATATAGCTAGAGGTTGTTAAGAATTTTGGGATGCCACACAAGGTCCAAGAGGGGAATGCACATAGTATGGGGGCCACTTTTGGGAGCAGCTCGGTAGAGGAGTTAAGCAACCCCAACCTTTTGATTGACTATATATATGGAAACGAAAATAAGTAGCCCAGGACTAAGATGGGCATGTAATCAAAACAGCTTTTGATATGAGAAAGTGTGTATGGAATATGTTGCTTTTATTTGCTTGGCTTGCATATGTCTTGCCCGGCTTCCATGTTTGTTTGTATGGGGATTGTTTATGATTGCTTCCATATGTGCTTAACTAAAGATAAAAGACTCTCGGGACATTTGATGTTGCTTGGGGCATCGATGCTAACCCGCCAAGTCATGCCCTTGTGCCAGAGGTGGGGCGGGGTGTGACAGAGCCCATTTGATGTGGAATTTGGCTATGTGTAGACTAATGCGTAATAAGTAAATTGACTAGATACACAAACTTAAATTGATTTTTTGTTTGCCTTCACAAGAGGTTAAGACAAAGACTTGAGGATGGACTTGTGCATATTGTAAGCGAAGTGAGTAGGCAGGTTCATCTTTGTTTCTCAAGGAAGTTGATTCTCTCTCCTAACTCATAGCCTTCACTGGGTTTAGACTTGTTAGTATCCGGGACACATAAATCAAATCTATCAAAACCATTCATCATATAAATTTCACGTGAATCTCACAAAAAATCAATGAATGTGATCGCATATGATCCATGGACCATGATACATGCAAGTATTTCCCTTATATGACTCGTTGATCAATCAACTTCAATCGTAGCACATTGTAAGTACATGAAATTTTTTAAACTTTCTAATGCAAACTGTTGCAATTTGTAAAAACTTGAAATATTTGAATTAACAATTGAGATCCATTATTTTGTGACCCAACAGTCACCGGCCCTTTTTACAATGATTTGTCAAATGATTGAAGAATCATCCATGTAAGATCAAAGAAAATTCCTTTAATATATGTTCTTCTTTTTATAAGCATAATTTTCTTTCTTACTAATGCCAAGCCCAAACCTTAAATTAATCATGATTAAACCGACTATTTGTTTGTATCATGCATCTCATGCATACATGTCGCATCTGCATGTTTGTTCAAATTTGCATGATCTCTGAAGAAGATTCTACCTGTCCACAGGAGGTTGATCTTAGACATGCAAAAATTTCAAAAAGTGATCATCTTATTTAAAGCTTAGAAGTGACCCTATCCCTTAGAATGCTCATAAAGTCAATTAGAACTCTAGATGTGAACTTTTGTGCTGAGCAAAGCTTGTTCTGTCCACAAATTTTATTCAACCTTGTTTCCAAAAGTCTTCCCAGAAGGGTCAAGGGAACATGTCTTTTAAAAAAAAATTCAGTGCATTTTCATTCCCCAGGGAGTTAAATTTAACCAATGTGTGTTTTGGAAAACCCAAAAGGATTTAAATATGCCAAGTGGTAGTGCCAAAAATGATCAGAGGCAACCTTTTTGCCAAACACGTCTATACACTCTCTAAGAGAATTGAGTGAAAAGAACCATGTCCTTGGCATAGAGTTCATTCACAGTGAATACATGATTTGAGATGAAAATGACATTTTCATTCTCAATCTTAAGCACTACTGATATCCTTTGCAAGCCACTTTGAGCCAAATAGAGAGCATTTCCAAAATAATCCTATCAAGAACAACCCCATATTGGGGCAAAATATGGGGGTCTTGGTTGAACATTATGAAACAAAAGATCAATAAAGATTTTATTTTTTTCACTTGCATCAATCTTCTTATGCTAGCTCCAGGTGATTTCTTATTGAAGCTTCAAGTATCCCAAAGTGACGAAGAGCATTCCATTCACTACTCTAAACACGATTACCCTTTGCTTAGCCAATTTGAGCTTTATGCAATTCATTCATAACCCTAGGTGATGATTATCTCCCCACACTAGGGCAAGGCATGTGATTTACTAACAAGATTGATAATGTTGGTCATGTTTGTAAATACACTCAAGAGTCCTACATGCTCGAAAGAGAGTGAAAACGAGAGGGCATGAAAAAGCAGTGTGCCTAATAAAAGCATGGCCAATGCCATGAAAAAATGCAAAGAAAAGCAAGAATGCAAAGAAAAAGAGAATCAATGGTCATGCAAAAAGACCATTTGGAAAAAATGAAAAAAGAAAAGAAAAGTTTTGCAAAACATATATTGCAAGCAATGTCATTAGAAAAGAGAGCAAAACTCTCATGTCTCAAGACAAATGGTCAAAAGGACTCTCGAGATAGATTAAATTTCAAGAGTCAAATCTCTGAAAAGTTGTGTGATGGTAATAATGCCAAAATAATCACTCACTTTTAAGCCCTTGATATCTGAAAGTTTTTCAAGCCTTTTTAAGCCTTACCTGAACCAACATTACAACCCTTATCTGAAGTCTCTTCCAATTGGGATGGTTCGAGTTGAAATGAGGATTTCACATGGGAGCCACCGCTAGAAGGAGTGGAAGCAATCCTATCTTATCTTATCTTCAAGGTTCTTGCCTTGTAAATCCAATGAAGATATTGATTAAATATTCATTTCTTGGCCTCAAAGTACATACCATTTGTGTAAGCCCATGACCAAGCCATTATCACGGTCCTTTCAAAAGACCTTTTGAGTAATGAATTGTATTCAATGTAAACATTTTCAAAAACCTTAGACATAGGTTGAATGAGACCTCTCTGGTGAGATTTAAGCAGTTTTCTCACATCAATGGTTGGGAATAAAAACCTTTTTTGAGAGCCAGTGTGAAAGAACTCTTTTGATTAGGATATTTCCACTTGGCATATTTGATTTAACTCTTAGATGGTGAATCAAATCTCATTTTGTTAAAATCCTCTCTGAAGGGATTTGACAATCTGCATCATTTCACAAGATTAGCTCTCAAGCAATCTCAATACCCTTTTTCAAAATATGTGTTCCCCTATCACGCCCAGGACTCCGAGCGCGTGCATATCCCTCGGTGATCAATAAAATTGCGACGTCTTAGGACGCGTCACCGACCCGTTCATTTTAAGGCACATGCGGAAGCGAAATAAAAAACCCCTGACAACAAACAACATGGGATAGAAAAGTAGGACAACGAATTCAAGAACAAAACACGCTTTTATAAACAAACTAGTCTGTCTACAAAAAGATCGGCTCTCAAACAAAAGGTGTCCCACGACCTACTAGTCAGACACATTCGCCAATCCTTCGGACTCCATTTGAACAGGCTCCGAGGGCTTCGGGTCCTCCATAACCCCATCAGGAGGGTCAGTTGTACCCTCGCCCAAAGCAATGTTGACCGCAATGACGGGGATATCAAAACCCTGAATGAGACCTTGCCTATACCCATTGAGCCCATGGCGAAACCACGCTCTGAATCGATGAGGTACCCTATGAGGTAGGCCCTCATTAACCTAGACAGTGGTCACTACGAGCTCATAGATCCAGTGACTCCCGGGAATAGGGACGTCTATGCTCCACTCAGTAACCCCCTAAGGCTGTCAAAAACGAACCAGAGGGATCGCTATCTAATGACCTGAAAAGATTGAGCCAACGACGGGTGAGATAATGTCTCAGCAAGTTCACCCCTTATACCTCGACTAGGAAGGAAATACGCCTAGAGGTAGTTTAACCACACATCATAGGTGACTCACCTTGCCTCAGTTCCTTTCTGTATGTTAGTATAGTCCATATCATAGATGCATATAATCCATGCACACATCAATTGGAACGTCTCACTCAATCTCAATCAATCATAGGGGTCCTAATTATAGGGCCAAATCATTATGACATGTCCCATTCCATGCCACATAATTTCGTCCCATAATTCGACACGTCTATCTCAATCAATCACGTTCCAATTCACTACTACCCGCACAGGCAGTTTTACCCGACACACATCGGTCCTCTGCATAGCCAGGCTTCACCTCATCCCTTAAGTGTGGCAATGTCCACCCGACACGCATCGGGGACGGCATTCCCAAAGGAGTTTTGGTCCGGCCTTTACCGCGATCCGATATCCATTGTTAGGGCATCCCATATGGGGGTAACGTCCACCCGACGCACATTGGGGACGGGTTCTCTTAACCATCATACGATCATTCAATTCCGGCCAAGGACATTGTGCTTTGCACTCACATGTCTCAATTAAGATAACGAAACTAACCTGTTTTCTTCGTATTAAAAACACCTAGTAAAAATAATCGTGTGTGGGTACACAGTCAGATTGAACATTAAAAATTGATATCCTTCCTTTTAAAATCACATTATTTGATATAGTATTTAAAATCATTTTTGATGTCAAAACCCGACACCCAATATTTTCTAATTAAATACCAAAATTTCACGGTTTTGAAATAATAACTCAAAAAATCAAAATCACCATTCAATTGCACTCAATTGCATAAATTAAGCACACCACTACAATCAGCACGAAATTCCGGTCACCGGCTATCCCTGTATAATTTTCGAAAAATATTACATAATTAAATAAATTACAAAATTAACTAAATAAATGCAAATTAATCCAATAAATGCATACTTATGCCGGAAATGCTAATCTAACTACATAAACGGGCCTAGAAAATTAATGCACATATCCACATAAATAGTACAATCTATTTAGCCCCTAATCAACCTATTTTAACCACCTAACAATCATAATTAAGCAATTAAATCACTAATCAAAACTAAATAACCACCCAAGCCATACTTAGCTTAATCTAATTACCTACTAAACTTCATTAACTCCCTAAGTAGAGTTTAGTAAGTAAACTCACTAGATTAACGGGCCGGTGAGTCCACGGCGACGGCAACACGGAGGCGAGCAAAAAGTAAGCATGCGGTGACACCAAGCGAGGTTCGGATGGGCCCGGAAAAGGCCAACAAAGCTCACAGTTGGGATGTGAGGTTTGGCTTCTGTCCAAGGCTGAACTGAAGGGCTTCACCGTTGAAACGGGTTGGTACGGTGAGTTTGGTGACTCGGGACAGTGAGCTAGGCCCGTTGACATGCAAGCAGGAGATGGGACAAGCAAGCAGATGGCATGACTTACAGGCTGTTTGGACGGGCGACAACGACACACGACAGCAGCAGGGGGCGTTCGACGAGCTGCAACTGGATTTCCACTGGTTCTTGAGCACTCAAAACACAACACAACAATGGAGAAAGGGCTACAAGGAAGAGGAAGAAGGCTCAGCTGAAGGGGGGCCCAAAAATGCCTCAAAGTCTCCTCAAAATATCCAGTTTCATTATTTCAAAGCCCCACCATGTCCAGCCCTATCCTCAACCAAGTTTCTTCACTCAAACTTCTCTTAGAAGCCACCCAAATGGTCCAAATTTTGCCAACCCCCTTGGCCTACGAATTTGTGACCTTTCCCCTCCATTTTCATTCAATCCTACTCCAATTAAAGCCAATTCATGTGCCACAAGGCCAAGGTAAGTGTCCACATTCATCCCATGATTTTTCCTCATCAATTGAACCAACTTGACAGCTAAAAGTGCGCTAAAAAATGGCCCTCTAATTTTCTCAGTACAAAAACGCCCAATTTTGGAATTTTGCCGAAAACTCAGGCTTGTAGAAAAAATCTACGTAGGATGAGTCGACGTTCCTAAAATAAATTGTGACATCATAGAACTTTCAATTTATGAAATCGGGTTCAATTTCGCGGTTAATTTCAACTTGACGCGATTTTAGTGTGACCTAACCTACTAGGTAGCTTTTATGAATTTTTAGTGCATTTGACCCGTGGTCAATTATTTTCGAGCCACATTGTACATCTTCGACTCATTGGCAACTCTCGGTTGCCGTGAAAATCTCAAGGTTTCAAATACGAGCACGAGGTACAGAAATGACAGAAAAATCAGTTTAGTGCTGTTCGACGAGAATTTTGCAATTATGTGGAATCGCCCACACTTTAATCACATGCCTCTGTCGAACCAACCTATCTCCAATCTCTTATCGATTTTGACAGTGCCGTATTAATCCTTGCAGATTAGCACAGTCGAGCAGTCGAATTCTGGTCAAATTCTTAAGTCTATTGCGTTTAGATTCCTTAACGGCTTCACTTGAAAGATTAGTTATCTCGTGAGTGATCAGCTTAGAGAAAACAAACTATAGACGCGTCGATGAAAAGGCCAACTCATTCAATCGAAAATAGAATCAGAAATTCGGGCTGTCACATCCCCAGTAAACTGGTTCTTGGTTAACCTAAACCATACCCTTGTTTCTAGTTTTTGGTAATCCTAAACCATGCCCTTATTTTTGATTTTTTGTCATCCTAAACCATAACCCTTGCTTTTGTTTTTTGGTTATCCAAAACCATACCATTTGTTTTAGGTTTCAACCTTAAATCTCATCCCTTAGGTTCTTTGTCAACCTTGTTGACACTTGATTTTTAATCGATACATCATTAAAAGGTAAAAATTGAGATTTGGGTTTCTGATCAAGATGGAGCCCCATTTCTCGGCCAAAAAGTGTTGTTTTTTATTTCTTTCTTTATGCATTATTATTTTTAAGCAATTTCTAGTTCATTTTCAAGAAAAATCCGAAAGTTAAACAATTGACTTTTGGTCAACTCTTTGACTAAAAGTCAAGTCCAAGTCAAAAATTGACTTTTTGCCCAAAAAAATGTCATTTAGCCTTAATTTCACTTTTGCCAAATCAATTTCTCGAAAATTCAAAAATTTGACCAAAAAATCAATCTTTTAGGAAAATTCAATTAAATGGTTAACTTTTGGATAAACCTTTGACCAAAAAGAGTGGAAAAAATAAAAAATGCACAAATATTTGACTTTTGTGCAAAAAATTTCATAAAATTCTATTAAAGACCTTGATTTCTAATTTTTTCAATTTTAGGTTATAAATTGACCAAAAATAAAATTACTTTTATTATAGTCATAATTAGTGTAATTCCTTTTTCAACATTTGGTTTAGTGACTATTTTAAATTTGCCTATGCATTCAATTTCATGATTTACCAAATCAAAATGCAAATTACCATTTTGAGTCCTAATTAGGGGACCAAAGTCATGACTTGCGAATGGATGATTATTTTTCACTCATTTCCTTGAGATAAGTCCAAATTCGAAATCAATTTTGGAAAATTCACATCAAAACTTATCAATTTGAAGAATTTTATCGTCCTGAGCATAAGAAAATCAAGCAATTAAGCTCCAATCATCAAAATTCGAATTGACTCATTCATGGCTATGGTTTAATTTCACAAATTTAGATCCAATTTTAATATTAGGCTTAGATCCATATTTTACATAAGCTCGAGCGCTTTAGTTCAAGGTCAATTTGAATGCAATAAGTGATCTTATACATGGGTAGTTCAGTAGATAGTGTAATTGTAACATTAATTGAACTCAATTTTAGTTAATTTGTAATTTTGCCCATTGAAATGCAAATTTTACCATTCTTACCCCTTTAGGCCCAATTCAAAACACTCATGATTTTGACTCGTTACTTTTCATGATAATCATTCAATTAGATCAATAAAATACCCTCGGATCACGTTCATAAGATTTGTTTAGCTTAATTGTACATTAATTGGCCTATCTCTTCTTAAAGATGATAAATTTCCTTTTCAATTTGGTCCTTTATGGACCAAATTGCATAAATTTAGACCCATAGGGTCCTAAGTGGAGGAAATGGCCAGAACTAGACCAAACCGATCGAGAACCGATCGAAAATCGGCTAAATCGGATCGAATTGGTCTGACCGGCCACCAACGAGGATGGCCGTCTTAGCCCCTTGCCAGCCGGTTCCTGACCTCCGGTGACTAGTTCTGAAATCCTCTCAATGTCAAATTCACTTCTGTACCTTCAATTTTTCGAAATTTTACAAATTGATCCTAGAATTTCATCAAATTGCAAATTAACCCATAATCGAACATTTTGACGCAATTCTCGATTTTGGCTTGAGTTTTTGCAAATCAAACCCACTAGATTAATTACACGACATGTGACATCCTAGATTTTCAATCCTGTTTTTAATTGAATAAATCGGGCCTTTCATCGACGCGCCTATAGTGCTATTCTCAGTGCTAATCACTTGTGAGATGACTAGACTATCTGGGAAAGTCGATAAGAGATTTTAAGGTAAATAAACTTGAGAATTCGATCAAGAATCGACTACTCGACTATGCTCACTTGCAGAGATCATTACGACACAGTTAAAAATTGATTAGAGATTAGAAATAAGTCGGTTCGACTGAGATGCGTGGTTAAATGTGGGTGATTCCACTAAATTGCAAAATTCTCATCAATTAATACTGATTTTTGCATCGTTTTGGTACCCTGTGTCTATATTTGAAACCTCGAGATTTTCACGACTACCAAGAGTCGCCAATGTGTTGAAGAGGTTTATTGTGGCTCAAAGAAAATCAACCGCGGGTCAATTGCACTAAAAATTTCTGAAAGCTACCTGGTAGCCTAGGTCACGCTAAAATCACGCCAGATTGAAATTAACCGCGAATTTGAATCCGATTTCAGAAATTGAAAGTTCTATCATGTCACAAGTCATTTTAGGAACGTCGACTCAGTCTCCGAAGATTTTTCTGCAAATCAAGAAAAAGTCTAGGTAGGGTCGTTTTTGTCCAGAAAATTCAAAAGACTGTTTTTTATCGCGCAATTGGGATGTAAGTGGATTATATTGGTGAGGAAAAATAGCAATTTGATCGAGGGTTTGACGATTGAATTTATGAGAGCCAAATTGGAGTGATTCAAGAAGCCTTAGGTGTCTAATTGGAGGGAAATCACTTGAAATTCGTGTGCCCCCCTTGCCTACAACATTTGGACTACTTCAAGGGCTTCTAGAAGGGCTTTGGTTGCTGAAAATTGGCCATGGAATCCAGCCATGCAAGGTGGACAAGGTCAAGGGGACAAAGTGAGATAAGTTGAAGCCATGTGGTCCCTCCTTGCTCCCTCCTATCCTCCATCCTTTCCCCCCTTAGCTACCGTTGACCAGCCCTTCTCCCTCTTCATTGTGCTTTGAGAGATCCAAAAATTTGCAGAGAAGAACCAGCAAGCTATCGCCACCCCTATCGCCTGCCGAACTGCCCAGCGCAGCCACCGTCGCATCATCACACGCCCAGCCACAAGGCCGCGCTACCGCGTCATCTCGGCCCTGTCGTCTTGCCAGCTCGTGTGACCAGCCGATCGTCAGGACGCCGTTCATCGCTGCCATGACCACCAGAGGCCCGTCGAGCTCCACCTGGTCCCCGTAACAGCCTCACCGCTTGCCTTTGCTAGTTTCCGCCCCTTCCAATCGTCGAGTAGCCCTTCTCAGCCCCAAGGTTAGCACTGAACAGAGGCTGAAGTTCCAGGGTTTCAGGTTGCTGTTTAGGCCCGTTTTGGTGCTTTCCTGACCCCGAAAGGCTAGGCCACTTTGGAGTTTCTTGCCCCTCATCACGTTCCGGTCAATTTGATCCGAGCGGATCGTCAAACAAGTGAGTTTAACTCACTAATTCGTACTTAGTAAGTTAATGACATTTAAAAGTTGATTAGGTTAGTTTAAGTATGGATTAAGTGGATATTTAGATTAGATTAGCAGTTTTATTAATTATTGTTGCATGTTAGGTGGTTAGAGTAGTGTAGTTAGAGCCTAGAGGGATAAGTACACTAGAAGTACCAAAAGTTGTGTACGATGCTCACTTTATTGCCAAAAGTTTTTGCTAGCTCACTTAAGTGCTAAATCAGAATAAAAACAATCACTTTAGTGTCAACAACCAAACTGATTATGTGTCATTTATAATTAAAATTTTAATATGACTTGGCAAAAATTTTAAAATATCCAGTCCACGTGGCATTTCCACATGGCATGCTTGGCACTGAAGTGATTTTTTTCAACGACGACTAGCATTGAAGTGATCACTTTAAATAAAATTTAGCACTCAAATGCTCACTTTTAATAAAATTTGGCACCTAAATGATCACTATTTATAACTTTTGGATGACGTCATTTAGGGGTTATATGCTGACTAGGCACGCCGATGAGCCACGTAGGATTGAGAAATTAATAAAATATAGCCACATTAGATTTCCGGCAATCCGAACTGGAGTTGACACTTAAATGATCGTTTTTTTTTTTAAAAAGTAGCACTTAAGTGATCCGGAAAAAACCTTTGGCACTAAAGTGAGCGTCGTACACAACTTTTGGCACTTCTAGTGTACTTACCCCAAGTCTAAACAAGTTCTAGTATTTATCTAGAGTGGTTCGGATATTTTCTGGGCTCGTCTCAGCTTTTAATTAGGCTTTATGGGCCTAAGTTTGCTTATTTGCTATTTATTGGTATTTATTTATTAATTTACATAATTATTTAATTATTTATTTATTTTTCGAAAATTAGACCAGAACTTCGTGCTGATTGTAGTGATGCATTCTGTTTATTTAATCGAATACCAGATTGTGTAATTTGAGTGTGATTGGCGATTGTGGGTAATTATACCAAAAATGAATAATTTTAGTAATTAATTGAAAAATTATCAGGCGTCAGTGTCTATAGTGCCAAGAATCTATTTTGGGACTACTAAAACTAGTAGGAAGTTCAAAAGTGAAAATATTATATTTTGGCTAAGGCCAACCATGTACCCACACACGAGTATTTTTATCAGATATGATAAAAATGATGAATTGATTGTACGGTTCTAGTGGTATACTATATCAGCCTATGGGTTGATATGTCAGCTTAGATTGCGAGCAGTATACTTTATCAGCTTAGAGTGAGCTATAATATTTATTAACTTAAAGGGACCATTATTAGTATACTATATCAACCTACGGGCTCTGATATGCCAGCTTAGATTGAGAGTAGTATACTATTTATTAGCTTAGCGCGAGCTATATTATTTACTAGCTTAGAGTGAGCAGCCTGATATGATTGGACTTGTTAGATAGTATTGAATGAGCCAACCAAGGGAAGGTCGTGATGACATGTAATCGACTAGGTTGATTGATCGATGATCCGATTTGAATTCTGGATTTGATGTGATGACGTGATTCAATGATTGTATGAATTGAATTGACTTGTAGGAAGGAACTGAGGCCAAGGTAAGTCCTCTGACTCGTGTTTGTACTTAGACAGCCCTTGGGGCGTATTTTTTCCTAATTAGGTCTTAAGGGGTTAAACTTGCCAAGACGTCATCTCACCCTATTGTGGGATAACCAATTTCAGGTCCTTAGATGGCAGCCCCACCTGAACATTTTTGGCGACCCAAGAAGATCACAGAACAGAAGTACTACATTCCGATACATGACCATCCCAAGCGGCTGCAATACAAACTGGTGAAGTCCATAATCTTGGTTGATGCGGGTCTACCCAAAAAGGTGCCCCATCAATACAGGCTATGGTATTGCCTGTATCGTAATGGGTAGAGAGAGAGCCCAGTCCCAAAATGTGAGATACCTCTGTATGTGATGGAGATCGTTTTTGGTAAAGGTACTACTGATCCTCCAGGTGGTTCGGTGACAAACTCGGTGGACCCTGCCCTTGAAGAACCAGACTCCCCGGTGTACTCGACTAAAGGCCAACTAGAGTGTGGAAGTAGGAGTAGAGGAGGATGAAGACTAGGAGTGCTAAGAAAACCCCCTGTTTGTCAGACCTTATGTATATATATACATGGCTTGGTTTGTATTGTATATATATGACTAGTTATGTTATATATATAAGTTTGGTTGTTGTTTTTAGTTTGAAAATTTATGGCCCCGCTTTCCTATCCCATTGTGTTATTGTTTGGGGATTATTATTCACTTCCGCATGCGTATTAAAATGAATGGGTCCGCGATGCATCTTGGGACATCGCTATTATATCGACCAAGCAAGGATGGGCACGTGATAGGAGGATCGAGACGTGACACCCCGTTTAGTGGTATTAGAGCATGATCATTAGAGATTGGAGTGATAAGGTGCGATGGTTTATGGGATAGTTAGTAGGATTGACCTTTAAATTCATGCTGGTGCGTGTCTATGATAGTTGATTGGAAGAATTGTTTGTTGTTATCACTCGACTTCTAATTCAGTGTTGAATTGGAAGGCAGGTTTTCGTAGAAAGCTTGTAGAATGAGCGATCAGGAGCAAATGACTCCTAGTAAGAGATCTGTTAGGCCTGCAGCTCGGGGTAGGATGCCAACAAGGGTTGGTACTCGAGGAGGCCGAGGCAAAGCACTAGCTGAGGCTAACGCGAGTGGAGTAGCACCACGTCCCGTTGGTGTTGGGATAGCAGTCCCTAGTGATCCCAGAATCGAAGGGATCATGCAACTGCTTGAGGCCATGAGAGATTGGATAAGGCAACAGGCCCAGAACCAAGCCGACATTGCTGCAGCTACTGCTACTGCTGCCGTTGCCGCCGCCGCCGAGATTGCACCCACTGCCACACCTGTTGCTGCACCTGCTGAAGTCTAGCCTGAGAATGTGGTAGTGTAGAAAGAGAGGCCAATCCACAAGTTGGTGGAACGGTTCTTCAATCTGAACTTGCCAAGGTTCACGGGTACAAGGGATCCAGAGACTGCATCTCTTTGGATTCAGGATATGGATAAGGTGTTTGCACTTCTAAAGTGCAACGAAAAGGAGAAAGTGGTTCTGGCAGTGTATCAACTGCAAGGTAATGCGAATATCTGGTGGAGAGCCGACAAAGAGACAGTATTTCCGGAAGGTGCGGTCCCGGTATGGGACGTTTTCCTCAGAGCTTTCAATGAGAAGTATTTTTCGGGTATTACCCGAGAGCAAAAGATGGAAAATTTCAACGTCTTCGCCAAGGGACGATGACTGTTGACCAATATGAGGTCAAGTTCGCAGAGCTTTCTCAGTATGCTCCAAGGTTGATTGAAGACCCTGAGGAAAAAGCTCGAAGGTTCAGAAATGACCTTCAACTAGAGCTAAAGCAACCACTGGTACCATTGGACTTAAAGAATTACTGTGAGGTTTATAATCAAGTGCAAATGATCAAGAGAAGTTTGAACGAGCAAGTTGCCTCGTCTGGATCGAGGATTAGTTCACACCAAGAAGGGATCCATCATGGAAAGAGGCCAATGACAAGAGGTAGATTCCAAGTCCCGCCCAATAGGAAGGGTGGAGTTGGCAAGTCTGGGCCAAGTCAGATCGATGTGTGTCGCGCTTGTGGAAGGCGACATGGTGTGAACCAATGCCCATGAAGGACGGGCGCCTATTTTGAATGTGGCCAGCAAGGTCACATGGCCAAAGATTGTCCTAGAAGGCCAAGAGGACAATTGCAGTTACCGCCGCCGCCGCCGTTGGCACAGATCAGAGGGTTCGCGCCACAGAACGCACTGTAGGGTAGACAACTTAGACCCTCGACTCAAGGAATAGTTTACGCCATCACCCGAGGTCAGGCTGAGGACGCGCCTGATATGATCACAAGTACGATTTCGCTGAACAATTATGCTGCTTATGCTTTGCTCGACCCTAGCGCAACTCATTCTTTTATTGCCAAGAAATTTGTTAAGCTAACAGGATTAAGCCCTGTATTATTGGAGTCAATGATTAGCATATCTACACCGTTAAAGGATAAGGTGTTGTATGCATTGGGTTGTTCTAGTTGCAAATTAGCGATTGGTGAGCGAGAGGGGAAAATAGATCTGTTAGTCCTAGCCATGTATGATTTTGATTTGATAATTGACATGAATTGGCTCACCAAGCAATGAGCTAAAATGGACTATTATCGTAAAGCAATTCAGTTTAACCCGTTAGAGGGTGAGAGCTTCGAGTTTGTCGGGAACCGAGGAGGACCCTCAATTTCTTTAATCTCGTCACAAGAGGCAACCCGTTTGTTAGACGAGGGTTGTCAAGGTTATCTAGTGACTGTCGTGGATACAACAGTTGAAGAGCTGAAGATCAAAGATATTTCAGTTATGCAAGAATTTCCACAGATGTTTTCCCAAAGGAGTTGCCAAGATTGCCACCAGAGAGAGAAATAGAGTTTGTAATTGAGTTAGCACTCGAGACTGAGCCAATCTCTAAGGCTCCTTACCGGATGGCATTATCAGAGTTGAAGGAGCTGAAGGTGCAGATGCAGGAATTGTTGGTTAAGGGATTCATACGTCCCAATGCATCACCTTAGGGAGCACCAATTCTATTTGTAAAAAAGAAAGATGGTTTGTTGCGCTTGTGCATCGACTATCGCCAACTCAATCAGGTGACGATCAAGAACAAGTATCCACTCCCGAGAATCGATGACTTAGTTGATCAGTTACAAAGAGCGTCAATATTTTCAAAAATCGACTTGAGGACAGGATATCATCAGCTGAGGATCACGAAAGAGGACATTCCAAATGCAGCATTTCGTACTCGGTATGATCATTACGAGTTCACTATAATGCTGTTCGGATTGATGAATGCTCAAGCTGCTTTTATGGATTTGATGAACCGAGTATTCAAGGAATATCTAGATTAGTTTGTGATCGTGTTCATCGATGATATTCTAGTGTATTTGAGAAGTGCTGAGGAGCACGAGAGTCATATGAGATTAGTGCTCCAGACCTTAATAAGACATCAATTGTATGCTAAGTTTAGCAAATACGAGTTTTGGTTGACTCGTGTTGCGTTCCTAGGCCACGTGATTTCAGGAGAAGGAATTTCCGTGGACCCATCCAAGATCAAAGTAGTTATCAACTGGCCGAGACCAACTACCGTGATAGAGATCAAAATTTTTCTGGGTTTGGCAGGCTACTACAGACGTTTCGTAAAGGGATTTTCAGCTTTAACGTCGCCATTGACTAGACTCCTGAAGAAAGAAGAGAAATTCGTATGGACAGACAAGTGCGAATGTAGTTTTCAAGAGCTGAAGTAAAAGCTAACTACCGCACCTGTGCTGATGATTCCATCTGGTCCTGGAGAGTACGAGATCTATAGTGATGCGTCGTTCAGAGGACTGGATTATGTGTTGATGCAACATGGTAAAGGTTGTTGCATACGTCTCCCGTCAGTTGAGACCTCATGAACTGAATTACCAGACGCATGACTTGGAACTCGCAACAATCATTTTTGTATTGAAGATTTGGAGACATTACTTGTATGGAGAAAGATTCTAGATCTTCACGGACCATCAAAGTCTCAAGTACCTATTCTCCTAGAAAGAGTTGAATATGAGACAGCGCCGATGGATGGAAATTCTGAAAGACTATGATTGTGATATTTTATATCACCCAGGAAAGGCGAATAAGGTCGCCGACACTTTGTGCCGAAAGTCTTCAATTGCTCGCCTGTTGGTTAAAGAGTGGAATCTACTTGAGAGGACTCAAGATTCAATTTTCAAATTTGAGGTAGGCCACCTTTCTCATCTTATGACCACACTCAGAATTGAGCCGGATGTGCAAATCAGGATTAAATTACTTCAGTCGACAAACCCAGACGTTCAAAAGATTTTGCAAGAGGATATCGAAGAGAGGAAAGCTGATTTTCAGGTTTCTGATGATGGAACACTGAAGTTCCAAGGACAATTTGTTGTACCTGACGATGCGAAGCTTAGAGAGGATATTTTATAAGAAGCTCATTATAGCAGTTACAGCATTCATCCCGGTAGTACCAAGAAATATCAGAATCTGTGTCAACGCTATTAGTGGTCTGGTATGAAGGCAGACATCGCCAAGCATGTCACCAAGTGTTTGACGTGTCAGCGGGTCAAAGCTCAACATTACAAGCCGAGAGGACTTCTGCAACATCTCAAGATCTCAAAGTGGAAATGGGAGCATATCACGGTGGACTTCGTGACCGGATTACCAAGGAGTGAGAGAGGTAATGATTCTATTTGGATAGTAGTCGACATGTTGACAAAGTCGACTCACTTTATAGCAGTGCAGAAGGATCTTAACTTGGATAGGCACACTGAGTTGTTCGTGCATCAGACAGTTCGACTACATGGAATGCCGATTATGATAACTTCAGATTGAGACTCGAGATTCATAACTGCTTTTTGGAAGAGCTTGTACAGTGCTTTAGGTACGAAGCTGCAGTACTGCACAGCATATCATCCTCAGACGAATGTCCAGTCTGAGAGGATGATTCAAACCCTTGAAGATATGCTATGAGCTTGTGTACTGGATTTTAAAGGAAGCTGGGAGGAACAGCTTCATCTCGTGGAATTCGCCTACAACAACAGTTATCAACAGAGCATCCAAATGGCTCCTTTTGAAGTGCTGTATGGTAGAGTGTGCAGAACACCCGTGTGTTGGGATGAAGTCGAGGAGAGAAAGATCACAAGTCCAAAGTTGGTTCAGCAATCAGTGGATGCAATCGCAATGATCAGAAGCAAATTGAAAACTACTTAGAGTCATTAGAAAAGCTACACAGATAAGCGTCGAAGGCTTTTGGAATTCTAAGTTGGTGATCACGTTTTTTTGAAGGTGTCACCAATGAGGAGAACTTCGCACTTTGGCAGGAAATGAAAACTGAGTCCAAGGTACGTAGGTCCATTTGAGATTCTTGAGAGAATCGGGACCTTGGTGTATCGTCTTGTGTTGCTGCTGAGATTGGCGCAAGTGCACAATGTCTTTCACGTGTTGATGTTGAGGAAGTATGAGCCTGACCCAACCCACGTGCTTAATTTTGAGGAATTGGACGTGGACAACCGAGTGTCATACGTTGAAAGCCCGATTCAGATTGTGGATCAAAAAGAGCAAACTCTGCATATAAAGACCATCCCGTTGGTCAAAGTGGTCTGGCAATACCACGGCACTAAAGGAGCAACCTAGAAGAGTGAAGAGTTGATGAGACGTTTGTACCCCCCACCTTCTTGTTCAAAGTGTGTAATGATTTAAATTTCGAGGACGAAATTTTTATAAAAGGGGAAGAGTTATGACATTCTGGATTTTCAATCATGTTTTCAATTGAATAAATCGAGCCTTTCATCGACGCGCCTATAGTGCTATTCTTAGAGATGATTACTTGTGAGATAACTAGACTATATGGGGAAGTCAATAATAAGAGATTTTAAGTCAAATAGACTTGAGAATTCGACCAGAAATCGACTACTTGACCGTGCTCATCTGCAGAGATCATTACGGCACAGTTAAAAATCGATTAGAGATCAAAATTAGGTTGGTTCGACTAAGATGCGTGGTTAAATGTGGGTGATTTCACTAAATTGCAAAATTCTCATCGATTGACACTAGACTAATTTTTCTGTCATTTTGGTACCCTATGCCCGTATTTAAAATCTCGAGATTTTCACGACCACTGAAAGTCTTCAATGTGTGGAAGAGGTTTATTGTGGCTCGAAGAAAATCAACCACGGGTTAATTGCACTAAAAATTTCTGAAAGCTACCCAGGTTATGCTAAAATCGTGCCAGATTGAAATTAACCATGAATTTGAATCTGATTTCAGAAATTGAAAGTTCTGTCATGTCACGGGTTATTTTAGGAATGTCAACTCAATCTTTAAAGATTTTTCTACAAACCGAGACTTTTTGGGAAAAAGTCGAGGTAGGGTCGTTTTTGTCCAAAAAATTTAGAGGACTGTTTTTTATCGCACAATTGGCATGGAAGTGGATTACATTGGTGAGGAAAAATACCAATTTGATCAAGGGTTTAACGATTGAATTTATGAGAGCCAAATTGGAGTGATTCAAGAAACCTTAGGTGTCCAATTGGAGGGAAATCACTTGAAATTCGTGTGCCCCCCTTGCCTACAACATTTTGACTACTTCAAGGGCTTATAGAAGGGCTTTGGTGGCTGAAAATTGGCCATCTAATCCAGCCATGCAAGGTGGACAAGGTCAAGGGGACAAAGTGAGATAAGTTGAAGCTATGTGGTACCCCATTGCTCCCTCCTTCTCTCCTCCATCATTTCCCCCCTTAGCTGTTGTCGACCAACCCTTCTCCCTCTTCATTGTGCTTTGAGAGATCTAAAAATTTGCAGAGAAGAACCAGTAAGCCGTCGCCACCCCTGCTGCCCGCCGGACTTGAGATAGCTAGTATAAACACCTAGAGGGGGGGTGAATAGGCGCACAACAATTTGTCGAAATACGGAAGCAATTCTTAACAAGATAAAATACAATCGAGGTAGAGAGAGAGAGAATTGAACACAGAATTTATAATGGTTCGGCTTATTCCAAGCCTACGTCCACTCTTCCGCACTAACAGCCCACTGGCTGGATTTCATTATGATCAAAAGAGAAGTTACAGCACAGCTTTGCCTTGATTCCACAGTGTAGATGTTCTACCACACCTTCTCAAGGTTTCTCACAAATATAGACTCTCTTTCGTGTACAAGTTTTCGCTCAAAGGAATTGTCTAAACAAAAAGGAGCTTCAGACTTTGGAATTCATCTATCGCACACACCTCGAACAACTAAGAACGTCTTCCTTATATACTCCTTTATGCCATCATACCCGTTGGCACTTACCAAAGGAATTCCTCCAATCTACCCGTTGGACGAAATCAATTAGGAAGATTGTTCGAGCTATTAAAGGAACGTGTTGATAGCCCATCAATCCTGTTCGCCCATACAATCAGGATCTCGGTTTCCATAAGTAGAACCTTCCAATAATATTTAGACAATCATTGAATCTTCAATCATTGAATCAATCTTGATCAATCAAAGGATTCTATTATGTCTTCTTCAGCCACGAGATCTTCTCCAGATGATAAGGTTAAATCCTGAACAAAACATCCAGTTCTGGATAACCTTTCTTCAACGAATTAGAGACTGTCAATGAGGATAGACTTTGAGTCTTGAGTCTAGCTGTCCGGAAGTCTTCAGACTTTAAATAACAGAGTCTACAGACCTTCAGACTAGACTGATGGAAACGTTTTGTCAACTTCAAAACACTTCACGAGGATTTCTCCAACAATCTCCCCCTTTTTTATGGTGACAAAACCTTCCTGCAGATTTGGATAACTTTGACCTGCAAAACATTTCTCAAACACATATGCATATCTTATAGAGATGAATGGTTAAAAGATTAACACTAGAATCTGCAACCACAGAAAATAGGTTAGTCTAGTATATAATAAAACCATCCAATAAGATATCAATATTTGTTAATCGAAGCAGTCAAGTCCAAGTCTAGATCAGTTCTCATCCAGACACAAAACCAAGTCAAAGTCTGTCAAAAAAAACAATTAAACAAAAACACAAAACACAATCCAACAAACAGTTAATAAGTTTAATGATTGAAAGTTTGATCAAATCATGCATCTCTCCCCCTTTTTGTCATCATTAAAAAGGATGAGATGAAGTCAAGATTGCTTGGGAACGCGGACAAGCTGGAAATCTTCCATGGACTGAACGATGCCTTCCAGCCTTTTGAAGTCTTCCTTCAGCTGTGCAACCTCCTCACTCTTGGCATTGGCCTGATTCTGAATCGAGAGGGCTTGCATCTTATCATTCAATGAACAGGAAGAAGCTTGACTTTCATTCTTCAAACTTTGAACTTTGCATCCCAAGGCATAAATTTGACCTCTCATTTCCAAGAGAATATCCATGATTCTGCGAAAATCTGCTCCATTATCAGTCTGAGTACTTGCTTCGGCTCGATCTGATGGAGTAAATGCAGTCGACGGTAGATCAGCATAATCTCGCAGGATTGGCGATGAAGCTTCATGTCCTTCCTCTGGAAATTGAGATGCATAAATGTCCTCTAGATCTGCAGGTGAGCGACTGATTCCTTCACTTGCATCAGGATGTGATGACGTCACTCCTTTCTCCTGATCTCCCCCTGTTTCCATGCATACAGGTGGAGAAGAGATTTCCTCAGGATCTCCTTCTTCTCTTCTTTCTTCTTCTTCAGGTCTTTCTTCCTCTGCTTCTTGTTCTGCTTCTCTTTCTTCTTCTTCCTTCTCCTCTGCTTCTGTCGTCATTCGTTCCGATTCTTTCTGTGGAACAGGACGACTTAAATTCTTCAAAGCCATTGCAGAGATGGTGATGTCTTCGTCATCATCTTCATCTTCAACGAGGAGAGCTCTTCTTTTCTTTGATGGAGCAACCATGGGCTCCTTCCCTTTTCTCTTAGCAGCAGAAGAGAGTTGATGAGATTTTGTAGGAGTCTTCTCCTTGAATTTCTCCAATTCCTTGCTCAGTTCCTTCAGATGCATTTTGGTCACCATTTTTAGACCTACCACCATATGATCGCATGATCGAACACAAAAGATTTGTGAAGGTTGAATATTCAGATGTCTGAATAACTTCGTAACAAGGCTTGGGTAAGGGAGTTGACCTCTGTCCTTCATCACTACTCTATACATGTGAAACATAACAGTATGAGAGAGAGAAAACTTCTTTCCACAGAGGATGGCATAAATCAACTTTGCCTCAGAGCTTGAAACATCAGTTTTGGAAGTTGATTTCGGCCGAAGGCAATTAATCACAATCTTGTGAAGCAAGATGTTGAATGCATTCATTCTTGAGTAGGTGATCTTCTCATCTGTTCTCATGTCCTTCACCAGTTCAAGTGTGGCTCGAGCAATGGAAACTTTGATTGGTTGATATCTGCCTCTCTCAACTTCTAACACATCTGCCAGCATGTCCATATCCACAACATAGTCCTGATCCTTAACGCTGAAAGAGAATCTATTCGCATCCAAAAAGCTAAGATTTGAATAGAAATATGCAGTTAATTCAGCATAAGCCTCAGTTGAGTCAGAGTAGTACTTTTCAAGTTGAAGAAAATTGAACTTTTCCCTCAAGTTCACTTTCACAGCATCCAGAAAATCAAAATCAATACTCCTAGGGTTTATTACCCCACGCTTCAGCAATTTCGAGTACAGATCCTTCTGTTCCTTTGATCTGAACAAATCTCCCCTTTTTCCTTGAATTTCAGCCGCAATACCCATTTTCGGTTGAAATAAACTGAACAGATTGTCATCGTCATTCCCATCTGCAGGATTCGGCCCCCAGTCACAAGGATCACTTGGGATATTCGCAAGGGTTTCCTCAGCCACCCCTTTACAAGCAATTCCCAAGCTTTCCATTTTCCGCAGAAAAATATATTCGTTCCCATATCCTTTGTCTTTAAGGAAGTCATCAACATAGTTTAAAGGAGTACGAGTTCCTTTTAAGGCACGATATAGCTTGTAAAAAAAGTGGGCTTTTGAACTCTTACAGGGTCTGCATCCTCAATGATTTCTTCCTGATGCTGATGAACAACGCCTTGAGGACTAGATGGTGGAGAATGACGCTGTTGAGAATGTCATGGGCTCGCTTGCTGTTCTGGATTCCCTTCCTCCTCAGTAAGATCGAAGTGCGTAGGCCGCTCACTCATTTGTCGTGGACCCCTGCTTGCGATTCTCGAAGACTTCCGTGAAGATGACATCTTTCTCAGTTTTTTTTTGGAAGATTCCTTGCTTGATTTTCCCAGGAAAGATGACAACTTTTTGAAGATTAATCAAAGAAGACAAATGGAAATGGAGGATCGATGCTTTCTAGGGTTTTTTAGAGTAAAATGAAGAGGAATCGACAGTGCACAATCGGTTAAAAAGAGGAATAAACGAATCGTCACAAAGGAAATAATAAAATGCCTTTTCAAAATAACTGTTTTCTTCCGCAAAAATAGCTATTTCAAAAATAACTTCCTTTTTGAAAATGAAACGATGCAATATTTTCGTCGATTAAATATAGCAACAATTAAAACAAAGTCTGACGATCGTACCTTTTCAAGAATAAATTAGAGAGAGAAAGACTTACAGTCTGACGGTCATGCCAAGACTGTCTTTCAGATAAAGTCTTGTAAGTCTGAGTCTGAGAGTCTTTAGACTTTGATATCCTCATACCTCAAAATGTTGAGTTTGGAGCGTATAGATTCAAATTGATTTTTCTCCAAAGGCTTTGTGAATATATCCGCCAGTTGATCCTTTGAGTCGACAAATTGGATTGAAACATCTCCATTTTGAACATGGTCTCTAATAAAGTGATGTCGAATCTCTATGTGCTTTGCTCTTGAGTGGAGAATTGGATTTTTGGTGAGGTTGATAGCGCTGGTGTTGTCGCAATTAATCTCCGTGCATGAGTCTTCAATTTCAAAGTCTCTTAGCTGTTGTTTTATCCACAGAATTTGCGAACAGCAGCTTCCAAGAGCTACATACTCTGCTTCTGTTGTTGAAAGAGACATAGTGCTTTGTTTCCTTGAAAACCAAGACACTGTCCTGCTTCCAAGCAACTGGCAAGTTCCTGAAGTGCTTTTTCTATCAACTCTGCAACCGGCCAGATCTGCGTCTAAATATCCCATAAGATTAAGTTCTCCCTTCTTAGGATACCAAAGACCAATGCTTGATGATGAAGCAACGTATTTAATGATGCGTTTTGCAGCACTGAGATGAGATTCTCTAGGATCTGATTGAAACCTAGCACAGATGCAAACACTCAACAAAATGTCAGGTCTAGAAGCAGTAAGATAAAGAAGAGATCCGATGATACTCCTGTATAGCTTTTAATCGACTTTCTTCCCTTCTTCATCTTTGTCTATCTTCAAGGTACTGGACATTGGTGTGTCAGCCTTTTTGCAATTGCTCAGGCCGAACTTTTTGACTAGATCATTTGCATACTTTTCTTGATGAATAAAAGTTCCATCCTCCAATTGTTTTATTTGAAGTCCAAGAAAGAATGTTAATTCTCCCATCATACTCATTTCAAACTCATCCTGCATAGACTTAGAAAATTTCTTGCACAGACTTTCATTAGTGGATCCAAAAATAATATCATCCACATATATTTGAACAAGTAAGAAACTTTTGTTTTCCTTCTTGATAAATAAAGTCGTATCTACTTTATCTTTGACAAACCCATTTTCTATTAGGAACTTACTTAATCTGTCGTACCAAGCCCGAGGTGCTTGCTTTAAACCATACAAAGCCTTTTTCAATCTGAAGACTGAGTCTGGCTTCTTTGGGTCTTCAAACCCTGGTGGTTGTTCCACATAAACTTCCTCATGGATAAATCCATTTAGAAAGGCGCTTTTGACGTCCATTTGGAATAACCTGAAATTTTTATAACAAGCAAACGCAAGTAATAGACGAATAGCTTCTAACCTTGCTACAAGAGCGTAAGTCTCATCATAGTCTATTCCTTCTTCTTGCGTATATCCCTTGGCCACGAGTCTTGCTTTATTTCGTACGACTTTTCCTTTCTCGTTCATCTTGTTTCTGAACACCCATTTAGCTCCAATAACAGCTTTACCTTTTGGTTTGGATGCCAATTCCCAGACATCATTAATGCGTAACTGTCTGAGCTCTTCTTGCATAGCTTCAATCCAGCTTTCATCAGATAAAGCTTCTTCTATGCTCTTTGGTTCAATTTCAGAAACGAGTGCCACAGCACTAGACTCTTCTCGCCTTTTGGATCTGGTGCGGATTCCTTCATTAATTTCGCCAATTATAAGATCTTTGGGATGACTGGACTTATGCTTCCAGTTACTTGTTGATTTGTCTGATTGATGATCTCTTTCTTTATTTGGGTCTTCACTAACAACTTGATGCTGGTTTTCCAGAGTCTGAGATGCTTCTTGAGTTGTAGACTTTGGAGGGTCTGGAGCAGGTTCAGACTCTTCTTGATGAGTCTGACTTGATTCATCTTGCGATGAGTCTTGAAATTTGACATTCATTAACTCCTCCACAGACTGGCTCTTCTTGTTATAGACTCTGTAGGCTTTGCTTGATGTAAAATATCCAAGAAAGATACCTTCATCTGATCTTTCTTCAAACTTACCAACTCGATCTTTTGCATTTTTCAATATAAAACATTTGCAACCAAATACATGAAAGTATGAAACAATAGGCTTTTTATCTTTGAATATCTCATAAGGGGTTTTCTTTAGAATAGGTCTTAAGAAGACTCTATTAATGATATAGCATGTTGTTGAAACAGCTTCAACCCAAAATCGAGAAGAAATTTTACTTTCAATTAAAAGAGTTCTAGCCATTTCTTGAAGAGATCTGTTCTTTCTTTCCACAACTCCATTTTGCTGAGGAGTATATGGAGAGGAGAACACATGCTTAAAGCCAGATTCATCACAGAATTTTGTAAAATCTTGATTTTCAAATTCACCTCCATGATATGTTCTTATACTAGAGATAACACATCCTTTTTCATTTTGAACCTTTTTAGCAAATTTTTCAAAATATGAGAAGGTTTTAGACTTACTTGCAAGGAAATATACCCAAGTAAAACGGGAGTAATCATCAACAATTACTAGGCAATACTTCTTACCCCCAATACTCTGAGTTCTGGTTGGTCCGAAGAGATCCATATGCAGCAACTGTAGTACATGATTAGTAGAGACATGATTTATTGGCTTAAATGAATTTCTTACCTGTTTTCCCAGAATACATGGTGTGCATGAATCAATCTTTTGGTATGGCAATTTGGGTAGACCTCGAACAAGCTGCTTTGATGAGATTTTGGCTAATTGCTTCATGTTGACATGACCAAGCTTTTTGTGCCATAAGCTTGCTTCATCTTGAATTGAGATAAGGCATTGCGATTCATTTGGTTTCACATCCAGAAGATAGATATTTCCATGTCTTCGACCCATGAAAGACTGAGTAGAGTCTTTACTGATTCCAGAACATGTTCCTTCTTGAAAGAAGATCTTGAAACCAGTATCACACAGTTGACTAATGCTAAGAAGATTGTAATTGAGTCCTTCCACTAAGGAAACATTACTTATTGTGAGAGTTCCGATTTTCACGGTTCCAAATCCCACAATACTTCCTTTGTTGTTTCCTCCAAATGAAACTTTTCCACCGTTTACTTGAGCAAGCTTTATAAAACAATTTGAGTCTCCTGTCATGTGTCTTGAGCATCCGCTGTCAAGATACCACTTTACCTGTTTCTTGACGGAGACCTGCATTTAAAATAAAGTCTCAAGCTTTCTTTGGTACCCAAATTTTCTTGGGTCCTTTGGTGTTAGTAATATAAACAGTATTAGCCCATACTTTCTTAACAGGTTTCCATACCATAAGACACTCTTTTTCAAAGTGATCCGGACTGTTGCACTTTGAACATCTGAGAGCATTTCTACCTACAGGATTTACAAAAACTTTCTTGAAATGATTTTTGTAAGCCTCTTTTGAGGGTCTTTTCTTAATTCTTTCTTTTACTTTAGGAAAATCAATCAAGGGAATTGTTTCTGCTGACATACCTAGACCAGACTTATTGAAGTAAGGTCTTTGAGCTGAAAGAATTTTTTCAAGTTTTTCAGACCCTATTGAAAATTTCTTTGAAGTATTTGATAAATCAGTTTTTAAAAGAGCATTTTCTTTTAAAAGATTATCTTCATTTTCTTTAAGAGTGGAAACAGTCAAGTCTAGACTTTTAACTCTTTCTACTAAAACATTTTCCTTTTGTTTTAGAGCTGAGTTTTCCTTTTTCAGTTCAGAAATTCTTTTGAGAGAAGTCTTAAGACTAAAACACAGTTCATCAATGTATTTAGAAACTTTGATAAGAATTTTAAAATTACTTGCCTCAAATTCACTATCTGAGTCTGATCTAGAGTCTGATCCAGAGTCTGAGTCTGATTGTGCCATCAAACATAGATTGGCATATTCATTATCACTTTCTTCACACTCTGTATCACTCCAGGTTTCGGCTTTGAGAGCTTTTCGAAATTTTTCAGCTTTTCCTCTTTTCTTCTTCAGAAGAGGACAGTTGGGTCTGATGTGTCCCTTTTTCTTGCATTCAAAGCAGACTACATCTTTATTTGGTTCCTCATCATTAACAGACTTGGTCTGCTGTCTTTGAAAGCTTTGTTTCTTTGAGTTGAACCTTCTTCCTTTTCTATTCAATTTTCTGAATCTTCTTATCATGAGAGCGAGCTCTTCATCGTCCATATCATCTTCGGAATCTGTATCATCAGAATCATCATTTGATTTCAATGCAATAGATTTCTTACCTTTTGGATCTTCATCTTCATTGATCCGTTCCACTTCATAAGACTGAAGAGTTCCAATCAGCTCGTCGACAGAAAGTGGCATAATTCTTTGCGTCTCTCTTATCGAAGTCTTTATGTGATTCCAATCCTTGGAGAGTCCACGCAGTAGCTTGTTTACCTTCATAGGATTAGAAATTTTTTGTCCTTGATTCTCAAGACCATTGACAATATCTGTAAAACGGCTAAACATGTCAGTTATAGATTCTCCTGGTTTCATTTTGAAGGCTTCATATTGACCAAGAAGAATATTAATCCTGGTTTCCTTCACTCGATCTGTTCCTTCATAAGTGATATGTAATCTGTCCCAGATTTCTTTTGCTGTAACACAAGAAGATATTCTATTATATTCAGTTGGTGACAAAGCACAATATAAAGAGTAAATTGCTTTTGCATCGAGTGCTTGTCTCTTGTTTATCTCTTCCTGAGTCATTCCGCTGGTCTCAACAGTTTCTTTCCCTCTTTCAGAGACTGATGCAGCTGTAGGAGTAATTCCTTTTTCTACAACGCCCCATTCCAGAGGATCCTTTGATCGTAGAAAAGCTTTCATCTTGTTTTTCCAGATGTTGTAATCCTTTCCATCAAAGTAGGGTGGTATGGTATTGCTTTGCCCTTCCATCAGCCCTGGTGCTAGCATACTAGCCATGGATCTTTAACTCTGAAGTAAAACACTTCAAACAAAGTGAGTACACAGCTCTGATACCAATTGAGATAGCTAGTATAAACACCTAGAGGGGGGTGAATAGGCGCACAAACAATTTGTCGAAATACGGAAGCAATTCTTAACAAGGTAAAATACGATCGAGGTAGAGAGAGAGAGAATTGAACACAGGATTTATAATGGTTCGGCTTATTCCAAGCCTACGTCCACTCTTCCGCACTGACAGCCCACCGGCTGGATTTCACTATGATCAAAAGAGAAGTTACAGCACAGCTTTGCCTTGATTCCACAGTGTAGATGTTCTACCACACCTTCTCAAGGTTTCTCACAAATATAGACTCTCTTTTGTGTACAAGTTTTCGCTCAAAGGAATTGTCTAAACAAAAAGGAGCTTCAGACTTTGGAATTCATCTATCGCACACACCTCGAACAACTAAGAACGTCTTCCTTATATACTCCTTTATGCCATCATACCTGTTGGCACTTACCAAAGGAATTCCTCCAATCTACCCGTTGGACAGAATCAATTAGGAAGATTGTTCGAGCTATTAAAGGAACGTGTTGATAGCCCATCAATCCTGTTCGCCCATACAATCAGGATCTCGATTTCCATAAGTAGAACCTTCCAATAATATTTAGACAATCATTGAATCTTCAATCATTGAATCAATCTTGATCAATCAAAGGATTCTGTTACGTCTTCTCCAGCCACGAGATCTTCTCCAAATGATAAGGTTAAATCCTGAACAAAACATCCAGTTCTGGATAACCTTTCTTCAATGGATTAGAGACTATCAATGAGGATAGACTTTGAGTCTTGAGTCTGGCTGTCCGGAAGTCTTCAGACTTTAAATAACAGAGTCTGCAGACCTTCAAACTAGACTGATGGAAACGTTTTGTCAACTTCAAAACACTTCACGAGGATTTCTCCAACAGGACTGCCCATCACAGCCACCGTCGCGCCATCACACGCCCAACCGTGAGGCCGCGCGACCCCGTCATCCCAGCCTCCCCGTCTCGCTAGCTCGTGCGACCAATGGATCCTCAAGACGCTGTTCATCGCCGCCGTGACCACCAGAGACCCATCAAGCTCCGCCCGGTCCCTATAGCAGCCTCACCGCCAGCCTTTGCTAGTTTTCGCCCCTTCCGATTGTCAAGCAGCCCTTCTCGGTGCCAAGGTCAACACTGAATAAAGGCTGAAGTTCCAAGGTTTCAAGTTGTTGTTTAGGCCCGTTTTGGTGATTTCCTGACCCCAAAAGGCTAGGCCGCTCTGGAGTTTCTTGCCCCTGGTCGCGTTCCCGTCAATTTGATCTGAGCGGATCGTTGAACAAGTGAGTTTAACTCACTAATCATTGCTTAGTCAGTTAATGACATTTAAGGGTTGATTAGTTTAGACTAAGTATGGATTAGGTGGATAGTTAGATTAGATTAGCAATTTAATTCATTGTTGTTGCATGTTAGGTGGTTAGAGTAATGTAGTTAGAGCCTATACAAGTTCTAGTATTTATCTAGAGTGGTTCAGAAATTTTCCGGGCTTGTCTCGGCTTTTAATTAGGCTTTACGAGCATAAGTTTGCTTATTTGCTATTTATTGGTATTTATTTATTAATTTCCGTATTTATTTATTTACTTATTTTTCGAAAATTAGACCGAAATAACCAGTGATTGGAATTTTGTGTTGATTGCAATGATGCATTCTATTTATTTAATCGAGTACCGGATTGTGTAATTTGAGTGTGATTGGTGATTGTGGGTAATTATCTCAAAAATGAATAATTTTGGTAATTAATTGGAAAATTACTGGGTGTCGGTCTACAGCGCCAAAAATCTATTTTGGGACCGCTGAAACTGGTGGGAAGTTCAAAAGTGAAAATATTATATTTTGGCTAAAGCCGACCATGTACCCACACACGAGTATTTTTATCGAGTATGATAAAAATGATGAATTGATTGTATGGTTCTAGTGGTATACTATATCAGCCTACTGGTTGATATGTCAGCTTAAATTGAGAGCAGTATAACGGTATACTATATCAACCTCCGGGCTTTGATATGTCAGCTTAGATTGTGAGCAGTATACCTTATCAGCTTAGATTGAGAGCAGTATAACAGTATACTATATCAACCTCTGGGCTTTGATATGTCAGCTTAGATTGAGAGCAGTATACCTTTCAGGTCCTTAGATGGCAGCCCCACCTGAACATTTTTGGTGACCCAAGAAGATCACAAAACAGAAGTACTACATTCCGATACATGACCATCCCGAGGGGCTGCAACACGAACTGGTGAAGTCCATAATCTGGGTTGATGTGGGTCTACCCAAAAATGTGCCCCATCAATACAAGTTATGGTATCGCCTGTATCGTAATGGGCAGAGAGAGGGCCAAGTACCAGAATGTGAGATACCTCTGTATGTGATGGAGGTCGTTTTTGGTAAGCGTACTACTGATCCTCTAGGTGGTTTGATGACAGACCCGGTGGACCTTGCCCTTGAAGAACCAGACTCCTCGGTGTACTTGGATGAAGGATCCAGCTGGAGTGTGGAGGAAGGAGTAAAGGAGGATGAAGACTAGGAGTGTTGAGAAAACCCCCCTATTTGTCAAACCTTATGGCTTGGTTTGTATTGTATATATATGACTAGTTATGTTATATATATAAGTGTGGTTGTTGTTTTCAATTTGAAAATTTATGGCCCTGCTTTCCTATCCTATTATGTTATTGTTTGAAGATTATTATTCGCTTTCGCATCCGTATTAAAATGAATGAGTCGGTGATACGTCCTGAGACATCGCTATTATATTGACCAAGCAGGGATGGGCACGTGATAGGAGGATCAGGACGTGACACGACACCTCGATTGGATCAATTTGGTTCATTTGGTAGTTACAAACCAATTCCTTTGGTAGTTACAAACTAGTGATGATCCGGCTCGATTGGATCTCAATCCAACCCCTAAACTTCCATGCTGATCTACTTATGATCCTTGAGGAGCTTGATTTAATCAATCGTGGTTACAATCAATGAATATAATGATAAAAGGTAATTTCTCAGTCTCGTATCTTGTGAAACAAGGCTGAATTAGCCAGCTGAGGCTAGGATTCAATTTTAAGTAAATATATGATGATTAGATGCTAGATGATGGATTTGGATAATATTTTGCTACAATTGAGTGCTTTTGAATGATTAACTTGAATGATTATGCTTGATTTTGCTTAAATCTGCAATTTCGCAGCTGTAGGATTGATTTACTGTTTTGGCCAAAACGAGGTATGAAATGATCTCATTTCAACTAGAGTCCTCTTAGGCTTTAATAATACATGTCACAAGGTTCGAATTTTGTGCAGCCTACTGTGATAATTTTTTGACAATCTTTCCTTCATGAGTTTTGTTCTAATTCGCCTTGTGCATGTTCTGTAATTTTTTCGTGGTCTTTTTATGTGTTTAACTAGGTCAAATCTACTTAGATCCAAGCCTAGGTCAGTCTGTTCCATATTGATCTATGATTTTGTCATTTTTGTACTGATTTTTTTGTTGAGATCTAGAGGAACTTTCCTTCATAAAAATTGCTCATAATTGTGTGGTTTTTTAAAATTTTTGGATGTATTTAACTAGGCCAAGATCACTTAGATCCAAACATAGGACATTCGGTCCTACATTGGTCTGAATTCTATTTTGATAATAATGAGTCCACAATGTGCTTATTTGGTCTCAAATCCTTCATGAGAGTTGAAATACATGATGTATATGTTCAATCGATGCATGCTTTGCAAAGTCTTGACATTGGCAAGTGAGTCGATTGCAATACATAGTGTAAATGTGATGTAGCAGTACATAGTCTAAATGTGCATCTCCATTTTGTCATTTTCGTTGCGATTCATGTGATCACATTTAGGCTTTGAACCCTTAATGAGAAACATTTATCATTGCATGTTATGTATGTAGGATTTTTCATAGGATTTTTGCACGTCTTAAGATGGCTGAAATCATGCACGTTCTGTGAAGTCAATGCTGAAATGAAATCTTACCATGCTTGTTTAAGACGTTTAGAAACTAAATTTTACAATAATGTCTTCTTGACACTTAAGCTAAATGTTACAAGATTTGAGTACATATTCACGTCATTGCATTTAAGTGTCATTTCACATGTTAAATTTGTGTCGCAAAAGCATATGTTCACCTAGAAATCCTCAAGCATTTCATCATGAATCTTGAGTCATCTCGTATTGTCATCGAATTATAGATGATTACCCAAATTGTTTGTCATATCCAATTCTAAGTCACATGTGATATTTTTCATGCCATTTGTGCATTATTTGAATGATTTTGAGATTTATTAATGTATGTTTTTGTTATGACTTTTAGCTTTTAACACGTGCACCTTTAGAGATCTTAATCTTAGGGCACTAATTTGACCAAGTTTGGACTCGAGCCCTTCTAAAAAGTTATAAGGAACACTTAGAGGTTTCCAATGCCACTCATTTTATGCAAATCACTCATCGTTTCAACCACTTTCTATTATTATTTTTGAAAACTAGATCAGAATCTGGACACAGGATCAAAATTCTGACTTCTGTTCTAACCCCTGTTTGGACAGACATTTGACATTTTTGTTCTATTTTTCTGTAAGGAACCTGCACTTGGTCTCTCAATGAAACTTGTTTGTCAACATGTTGGCTATGTTGTGTGAAAATTTGGTGATTTTTAGACTTATTTTGATAAGACAAATCCTTGTGATATTGACTAAACGTCCTGCTGCTTTGATAACTTTCTGATATGCTGTTGCTTGTTGTCTGATTTTTGTAAAATCATGTGTAGCTTGTTCAGGAAAAATTTCTTCAAGAAAGTTGTTTGTTGTTATGTCCTGCATATCAGGGAATTTTTCCATAGCTAGATTATCAATGGACATTATTCAATTTTGCTGCAACATCCTCCTTGGTCAGAAATTTTCCTGATGTGAACCTTCGGTTGTGTTTGTTTATTCATGCCTTTTAGGTTAGTTTGTGCATGAAATTAGGCCATGTCATCTGCATGGAAGTTGTTTTAAATGATTTGATCTTTGTTATTAAACAATTGGCCTTCCAAATTACATCTTTCAAATATACTTTGGTACATGTGATGTTTCCGAAAAAATAATTTCTAATAAATTCTTTTCCAAAGCTTAATTTGGTTTAAGGAAGGGTCACAATTCGGACCATATTCAAAGTGTCTGCGATGCTTATAAGTGCATTCATGCGAGCCCCAACTTAGCTTTGGCAATTAAATGTGTTCCATAGCTTAGATATTCTTTAATTCGAAACATTTTCAAAATTATTCTTAAATCCTGATTTAACAATTGTGAATGTCATGGTTTGAATTGTATTCAAAATGCCTGCTATGGTTGTGAGTGCATTTATGCGAGCCCCAGGCTAGCCTTGGCAATTGAATGCCTTTCATAGCCGAGATTGCTTTGTCTAAAAAATTTTCGTATATGATTTCAAAAGATGTCTTTTAAACATCACATGTACCCTCCATGCATACAATCACATTATATATTTAGAAGTGCCTATGTTTGGGATTAATGCATGCCCTTGGTAATAAGTGACCCACCGACGGTTTGCTTTATTGCTTGATTGGCTGAGAAATAAAGTCCAAGAGACCTGAATGCATGTTTAATTCCTACAATGCATGTGACTTTTTGATATATGATAGGGTCGATGCATGATATCAAGGGAAAATCATGGCATCACATAGATCACTTAGTTGGAAGACTTATAAGTGTTATTGGTCATGTGAGAGCACAATTGGTCGACAATGGCTATAAGTCACAAAAATTGATTGGATAGGTGTCTTAGTGGGACCAATGCATGAAGCACAAAGGCTGACCCTGAGGCCCAAATTTGGTTTATGAAATTGAATTCCTTTTGAGAATTTACCTTAGCTTGATGTCGTGTTTCGATTGTTTTGATGTGTATGCTTGTTTCTTTCCATTGTATGTACCAAGTTATATAATTCTTAGATTAGGTCTAGATTAGGACCCTGAAGATGGAGAAGACATGAAGATGGTGGAGGTCGATGTCCATTCCGACCATAATCATGTACTATTCATTTCCCCGACATATGTCTCGGGTTTCTTTTGTTGTATAAAGCCTGACGAGTTGCGAGTCCTCTCTTCCTCTTATCTTTCTTCAATTGTGTTTTTCTTTTATATTTTCTAGGATTGTATGATAGATTTACACCTTTACTTGATTGTTTACTTACTGCTTCGTAATTTTCATTTCAATTGGGTGTTTCCTTTTCATTTTCTTTAGGAATAAATTAGCATGAAAACGACCAACCATGCATGATCGCTTAGTTTAGGACTAACGATCCCGAAAATGTAAGAAGAAAATGCATGAACACGTTAGGAAAACATAACATACTGTTTAGGTACCAAAATGACGCTAATAGAATTATTAGTGTAACCCAAGTCCCCAAACCAAGATATTTGGTTATGTAAGAATCAAGGGAATACTCCCGATCCTCGATTGGGTTTTCTAGTTGGCCCCCGAAATGAGGCTAGTGGAGACTCCCGTCTTATTTTCAGGTTATCATAAACAACTAGACCGTATAAATAAACCCGTCGCATTCGGTACAGGTTTCGATGAAACTCACCATGGTTTAATATACTCAATGTGAGAGTACCCCAAAAGATAAAGTGATGCCATCCTTATGGGCAAAGCATACTGTCGAGAGGGTTACCATGGTAAAAGTACCCTTAAATCGAATATCCACACCTAACCTCTTCTCCTAAGGTTTGTCGCCTATGTGGGTATGGATCGTGACACTTCGCTATCACACGGGGTACGAGCTGAGGAGAGCTCGCGATCTCATGGAGAGAACTCACGAAAAGCTTAATCTGAAAGGCGAGGTGATAACGTCTTTTGGAACACAAACCGTGAGGAAACTCTCGTGATCAAGTACCCCTAAATCTGACATTTCCCCATTTTTCTCTCCTCGGGAGAGAGATTGAGGGTGGCGAGATCGGGTAGTGACAACAAGGTTGATTGTTACGCAATTAAAGGAAAGTGCCTCCTTGGTCTTAGCCACTTCCCATGCATTTGACACTTCTTGCTTCAACCTCTTGTACCATTTAAAGAAACGCTTGTCAAAAGAGGGATATGAATTGTAGCGAAAGTTGGGCGATGACCAAGCATGTATGCAAATATGTGATTGGTTAGTGGGAAGGATTTCTTTGCAGTGACGGGGAAAATGCTCAGTGAAGGTATATGGTGGAGACGTCGACTTGAAATGTAGACCCAAAGTGACACAGTGAGTGTATGGATTATGTTCCATGAATGAAGAAAGAGTCACCCTTGAGCCTCGCACGGTTGGAGACCCTCAAAGCGATGTATATGAAGGGCAGTTTGGGCACTGATCGTGGAGGAGTGAGAATCAACCATGATGAATAGCAATGTTGTGAGCATCGACGTATGATGGTCAAGTATAAATAGGCCCGACCGAGTAACCGTTTACCTCGTTTTAAGGAAGGTCATGCAAACGTGGGAGTAAGAAATTAGGAGCCTGCTTAGAACCTGTTACAAAATGGCATGAATTTCGTGCAGAAGTGGAGAGGTAAAAAAGAAAACTCATTTTATTTATGGATTTGTTTTCTTGGGGTGCAAGAAACATTTTACATCATTCTGAAGACGGAATATTCTGGAATCAAGATTGCTCATCCACGAGAGATGCTCATTCTTGTGAACTCTGTGCTGTATTTCCTGGTCTGTCACTCGGAGATGCTCTTTCTTCTTCAAATCTAGGAGCATCGACACGTGGAAGTTCAAATTAGCTTCTATTTTTGTCTGTTGTCCAAGTTTGATCTCCCTTTTCTGACGAGTACCTTGGAATGCTTTCACAAGGCGAGCTTCTTGCTCATTGAGCTTAGTTATCTCGCTTATAATTGTCTCCAGGGATTTGCTACATTCCAATACACTGACCGAACTCTATCATGGCAACATTAGGCTCTGCATTACTACCCTCAGAGAGAGTTAGCTTCTATATTTGGTCCAGATGGTGACGATACTGGTTTAAAATGTTGTGATAATCCTCAAAGAGCTTTTGAAATTTCTCTTTAAGTTCCCGAGGAAGGATAGCACCGATCTCATTGCCGTCATCACAAAGTTGACTCGATACAACCTCAAGTTGATGAAAAGTCCCCTAGTCGAGCAAAATTCTGCAAATCCCTCCTGTCAACAAATCCAAGAATTTTGATAGCTCGATCCTCATCTTGTCTCTACTCATGAAACTAGGGATTCGACCAGGGGTCAAATCATAGTGGTTGACACCCAAGATAATCTTCGCCCTGTTTAGTGCTTGCAATGCTGGAGAATGTCCACTCGAGTTTCAATCCAAGTAACTAATGAAGGAGTCTCGGAAGCAGGAAAAGTAGGTGTAGGGCAAGCTGGCAAAAGAGGGTTGATTGCTACACCAAGTGTTAGTGAGATTGCTATCATAAAAGGAGGACAGAAGGGAATGGGATACTAACAAAGTAAAATGATTAATAAGAGCAAGATAACACAAATACTAAGATTTGAAGATGAAGCAGGTACAGGCGTGATAGGTGTTGAAATGGCAAGAATTTTAGCATATTCAAAGCCATTAGTCATAGTAATGGGTTCAACTATCATCCATAAGCAAATGGTTACTATAGAACACATACTGTGTTATTACTAAATCAAATTTAGTTAGAACTTACAATAAACAATTGGTGCAAGAAGTTGGGATCATCATGTTCCAACGAATATGGGGAGCAGACGATGGTATTTGAGGAAACAACATGTTCGATGGTGTCAAGGCGCTCTATTAGAGTAGCGAAAATGCCTAGAACATCATCTACAAGAGCCTCCTCCAAAGGGACAGAGACTGTCAGAGTATCAATTGCTAGAGATCTCTTCAAGGAAGCCAGAGTTGTTGAAACAAAGACATCGGGAAGAGTTTTGAGTTGCTTCTTTGGAGAAACGGGGGAAGTTCTTTTCCTTTTCCTCAGCTATGGTATTAATTACGCTAGTGTCTTTCCATCTGAGCGTGGAATAGACTACCTCTTGTAAGCAAAGTGTTGGAGAAAACTTCTTTATTTGTTTTGAAGCTGACAAAACGTTTCCATCAGTCTAGTCTGAAGACTTGCAGACTCTTTCAACAAAGTCTGAAGACTGCCAGACTACCAGACCGCCAGACTCAAGACTCAAAATCTGCCCTCATTGACAAATTCTAGACCGACGAAGAAGACTTATCCAGAATCGAGTATTTTTTAAGGATTTGATTCTATCGGCTAAAGAAGATCTCACGGCTGGAGACAGCATCTCAGAATCTATTATTCGTTTTGAAATTAATTCGAGTAATTTGGATCCGTTGATTGGCGAAGCATACTTGGAAGGTTCTACTTATGGAAACCTAGATTCTGATTGTATGGGCGAGCAGGATTGGTGGGCTATCGTTACATTCATTAAGTAACTCAAGATCTCCTTAATTGATTCTGTCCAACGGGTATATTGGAAGAACTCTTCTGGAAGGTGCCAACAGTTATGAAGGCATGGAGGAGTATATAAGGAAGATGCTCTGGTTATTTGAAGAAGAGTGAACGATAGATATAATCCAAAGTCTGAAGCTCCTTATTCTTTGTTAATTCAATTGTTGAGCGTAAACTTGTACTCAAAAGAGAGTTTATATATTTGTGAAGCCTTGAGAAAGTGTAGCAGAGTCTCTACATTATGGAATCAAGGAAGTGATACTGTAACAACTCTTTTGATTCTTAGTGGAATCCATCCGATGGGCTGTCAGTGCGGGAGAGTGGACATAGGCTTAAATTAAGCCAAACCACTATAAACCTTGTGTTCTTATTCTCTTCCCTAAACTCTTTAACTTTGATCATTACTCTTTTTGATTATTAGAGTCTAATTTCCTTTTCAAAGTCTATTGCTAAATAGACTCGGGTTAAAAGTAAAATTATATACTTTACTCTACAAAATTTGTTTTTGCACCTATTCACCCCATTCTAGGTGCTAGTACTAGCATTTACATTTGGTATCAGAGCCTGTGTACTCATTTAAATTGAAGTGTTTTTACTTCAGAGTTAACGATCCATAACTAGTATATTGGCTCCAGGTCTGGTTGAAGGGCAAAGCAACCCTAGACCATCTTATTTTGATGGAAATGAATATAGCATATGGAAAAACAAGATGAAGACATTCCTAAGATCAAAATATCCACTGGAATGGAACGTGATAGACAAAGGAATCATTCCTAAAGTTGCAACAGTCTCAGAAAGAGAAAAAGAAGCTGTTGAGTCCAATGAGATGACTTAAGAAGAGATAACCAAGAGACAAGCTCTCGATGCAAAAGCATTTATTCCTTATATTGTGCATTATCTCCTACAAAATATAATAGAATATCTTCTTGTGAAACAGCTAAAAAAAGTCTGGGATAGGTTGCACATCACCTATGAAGGGACCGATCGAGTGAAAGAAACCAGAATTAATATTCTGCTCGGTCAATACAAAGCCTTCAAGATGAAACCAGGAGAATCTATCACTAACATATTTAGTCGTTTTACAGAAATCATGAATGGTCTTAAGTATCAAGGTCAACTAATCTCTAGACCCATGAAAGTTAACAAACTGCTGCGTGAACTTTTCAAAGATTAGAATCACGTAAAGACCTCAAAAAGGGAGACACAAAGGACCATGCCACCCTCTGTTAACGAATTGGTTGGCACTCTTCAGTCTTATGAAGTGGAGCAAATCAATGAAGATGAAGATCCCAAAGGTAAAAAATCTATTGCTTCAAAATCTAACGATGACTCTGACATTACAGATTCTGAAGACGATATGGATGATGAAGAGCTTGCTCTCATGATAAGAAAGTTCAGAAAACTGAACAAAAAGGGAAGAAAATTCAATTGGAAGAAACAAGGTTCTCAAAAGTCTCAAAATAAAGTAGCAGAGGACGATGAATCCAGTAAAGATGTGATTTGTTTTGAATGCAAGAAAAATGGACACATCGACCCAACTGTCCCTTTTTGAAGAGAAAGAAAGGAAAAACTGAGAAATACAGAAAGGGAAGAGAAAGAAAGGAAAAACTGAGAAATACAGAAAGGCTCTCAAAGCAGAAACTTGGAGTGATACTGAATGCAAATAGAGTGATGATGATTATGCTAATATTTGTCTAATGGCACAATCCGAATCAGATTCAAACTCTAAGACAGACTCAGACTCAGACAGTGAAATCGAGGTAAGTAATTTAAAAATTCCTATTAAAGTCTCTAAATATATTGATGAACTGTGTCTTAGTCTCAAAACCTCTCTCAAGAGGATTTCTGAACTAAAAGGCAAAATTCTGCACTGAAGCAACAGGAGATTGTTTGGAAAAAAAATGTCAAAAATTTATATAAAAGTATTATTACTTTAAAAGAAAATGCAGACTCTCTTTCAAAAGAAAATGCACTTTTGAAAAATGATATTTCAAGTATTTCAAAAAGGTTTTCTATAGGATCTGAGAAACTAGAAAAGATTCTTTTAGTGGAAAGACCTTACTTTAACAAATCAGGCTTGGGAATGACTGCTGAAACAATTCCTCTAATTGATTTTCCAAAAGTAAAGGAAAGAATTAAACAAAGACCTACAAAAGACTTTTATAGAAATCATTTTCAAAAAGTCTTTGTAAAACTTGTAGGCCGTAGTGCTCTCAAATGTTCTAAGTGCAACAGCTCAGAACATTTTGAGAAAGAATATCCTATGATTTGGAAACCTATTAAGAAAACTTGGGCAAAAACCGTATATTGCACTAACTCCATTTGACCAAAGAAAGTACGTGTACCAAAGAAAGCTTGAGTTTCTTTTTTAAATACAGACTATCAAGAAAAAGGTCAAATGGTACTTGGATAGTGGATGCTCAAGACATATGACAAGAGACTCAAATTGCTTCATAAAGCTTATGGAAGTTAATGGTGGAAAAGTTTCGTTTAGTGGAAACAGCAAAGACAGAATTGTTGGATACGGAACCGTAAAGATTGGAAGTCTTACAATCAGTAATGTTTCCTTAGTGAAAAGACTCAACTACAACTTGCTGAGTATCAACCAACTGTGCAACACAGGTTTCAAAGTCAACTTTCAAGAAGGAATATGCTCAGGAACCAGTAAAGACTCCTCTCAGACTTTCACGGGACAAAAACATGGGAACATCTATCTTCTGGACATCAAACCAGAAAAATCTCAACGTCTAATTTCAATTCAAGAGGAAGCTAATCTCTGGCATAGAAAACTTGGCCACATCAACATCAAGCAAATAGCCAAGATCTCTACAAAGAATCTTGTTCGTGGACTACCCAACCTGACATACCAAAAATCTTATCTATACACACCATGCGTGTTGGGAAAACAGGTAAAAAATTCGTTCAAACCAATAAAGCAAGTTTCCACTAATCGTGTACTGTAGCTCCTACACATGGATCTTTTCGGACCAACTAGGACTCAGAGCATTAGTGGAAAGAAATATTGCCTAGTAATAACGAATGATTATTCACGATTCACTTGGGTATATTTCTTGGCAAGTAAGTCTGAAACTTTTTCTTATTTCATAAAGTTTGCTAAGAAAGTACAAAATGAGATAGGGTATGTTATTTCAAGTATACAAACAGACCATGAAGGTGAGTTTGAAAATCAAGATTTTACTAAATTCTGTGATAAATCTGGCTTTCAGCATATTATCTCCTCACCATACACTCCAGAGCAGAATGGAGTTGTGGAAAGGAAGAATAGATCGTTGCAAGAAATGACTAGAACTCTTTTAATTGAAAGCAACATTTCTTCTCGTTTTTGGGCTGAGGCAGTTTCTACAGCATGTTATATTATTAATAGAGTCTTCTTAAGGCCTATTCTGGAGAAAACTCCCTATGAGTTGTTCAAAGGAAAGAAGTCAATTGTTTCATATTTTCATGTGTTTGGATGCAAATGTTTTATATTGAAAAATGCAAATGATCGAATTGGTAAGTTTGAAGAAAAATCAGACGAATGCATCTTCCTTAGATATTCAATCACCAACAAAGCTTACAAAGTTTTTAACAAAAAGACTCAATCGGTGGAGGAATCGATGAATGTCAAATTTCAAGACCTTATATAAAATCAATCGATTCAGACTCAACCTGAAGAATCTGAACCTGCTCTAGACTTTACAAAGTCTAAATCACCAAAAGCAGCTCAGACTTCAGAAGATCGGCAACGAGCGATCATTGAAGAATTAAATGAAGAAAAAGACCAACAGTCTGTCAAACCAACCAGCAACTGGAAGCACAAGTATAATCATCCCAAAGAACTCATTATTGGCAACATTGATGAAGGGATTCGTACAAGATCCAAAAGGCATGAAGAGTCTAGTGTCATGGCTCTTATCTTTGAAATAGAACCCAAGAGCATAGAAGAAGCTTTAACTGATGAAAGCTAGATTGAAGCTATGCAAGAAGAACTCGGGCAATTCAGTATCAACAATGTCTGGGAATTAACTCCTGAACCAAAAGGTAAATCTATTATTGGAGCTAAATGGGTTTTTAGGAACAAGATGAACAAGAAAGGAAAAGTCATAAGGAACAAAGCAAGACTCGTGGCCAAAGGATATACGCAAGAAGAAGGGATAGACTATGATGAGACTTACGCACCAGTAGCAAGGTTAGAAGCAATTAGATTATTACTTGCTTTTGCTTGTTATAAGAATTTCAAGTTATTCCAAATGGACGTCAAAAGCATATTCTTGAATGGATTTATCCAAGAGGAAGTCTATGTGGAACAACCTACCGGTTTTGAAGACCCAAGGAAACCAGACTCTGTATTCAGACTGAAAAAGGTGCTATATGGTTTAAAGCAAGCTCCTCAAGCTTAGTACGATAGGTTAAGTAAAATTTTAATCCAAAATGGCTTTGTTAAAGGTAAAGTAGACACTACCTTGTTTATCAAAAGAGAAAGCAAAAAAATTTTACTTGTTCAAATCTATGTTGATGATATTATTTTTGGATCACCTAACGAAAGTGCAAGAAATTCTCTAAGTCTATGCAGGATGAATTTGAAATGAGCATGATGGGTGAACTATCCTTCTTTCTCGGACTTCAAGTAAAACAATTGAAGGAAGGGACTTTCATTCACCAAGAAAAGTATGCTAAAGAACTTGTTAAAAAGTTCGGTTTGGAGAATTGCAAAAAGACCGATATACCAATGTCAAGTTCATCGAACCTAGACAAAGATGAAGGAGGAAAGAAAGTTGACCAAAAACTATACATGAATATCATTGGTTCACTTCTTTATCTTATTGCTTCTAGACTTGACATTTTGTTCAGCGTTTGTATATGTGCCAGATTTCAATCAAATCCCAAAGAATCTCATCTAAGTGCTGCGAAACGTATCATCAAATACGTTGCAACAACCTCTAATTTGGGTCTCTAGTATCCTAAAGAATGAGACTTTACTCTCCTTGGATACTCAAACACAGACCTAGCAGAATGCAGAGTTGATAGAAAGAGCACGTCGGGCACTTGTCAATTGCTTGGTAATAGGACAGTATCTTAGTTTTCGAGAAAGCAAAGCACTGTAGCTCTTTCAACAGCAGAAGCAGAGTATGCGACTCTTGGAAGTTGTTGTTCTCAAATCTTGTGGATAAAATAACAACTAAGAGACTTTGGAATCGAAGATTCATGCACTGAGATCAAATGTGACAACACCAGTGCGATTAATCTCACTAAGAATCCAATTCTTCATTCAATAGCAAAGCATATAGAGATTCGACATCATTTTATTAAAGACCATATTCAAAATGGAGAAGTCTTGATTCAATTCATAGACTCAAAGAATCAGTTGGCGGACATTTTTACTAAGCCACTGGAGAAAAGTCAATTTGAGTCTATTTGATCCAGACTTAATATCTTAAAGTCTGAAAAAGTTCAAACTTAGGGATAAAAGTCTAAAGATGCTCAAACTCAGAATATCAAGAATCACGATTGTAAGTTATTTCTATTTTAGGAATTTATATTTCAGATAAAATCTCGAAAAGGTACGTTTGTCTATTAATCTGTAATTGATTGATGTTATCTTCCCAAGTTTTCGTAACTATTGCAATCATGCTTTTTCGAAAAAGAAGTTATCTTTTTGACAGGTATCTATTTTTCAAAAAGGCAGTTATTTTTTAAAAAGCATTTTCTATTTTTCCTTTTACGACGATTTGTATACCCCGTTTCAATCGCCTTATATACTGATCGTCTTCTTTACAAACCTTAGAAGCACAAAACATCACTTTCTCACTTTTACTCTCTAATTTAATCCTCAAAGTTTTCATCTTTCTCACAAATCGAGTTTGGAATCTCTCAAAGACTGTGTCTTTCCAAAGAAAGTCTTCAAGGATCGCAAACAGGGGACCACAACATATGCGTGAGGGTCCTACGCATTTTGACCTCTCTGAGGAAGAAGAACCTCCAAGACAGCAACAGAATCCACAACATTCTCAACCGCGTCATTCTCCTCATGCTAGACCATAGGATGTTCAACATCAAGCGAAGGAAGAAATTATTGAAAATGCAGAACCTGTAAGAACTCAAAAGCCTGCTTTTACCTTCAAACTTTACTCTGCCTTAAAGGATGCAGGCTTTGCATTGAACTTTATTGATGAATTTTTAAAGAGAAGGGGTACCGAAATGAATACCACTTTTTGCAAACGATGGAACGTTTGGGAATTGCTCCTGCAGGCTCGGCAGAAAGAGCTTTGCGAATGTCCCTAGTGATCCACGTGTTGGAGGACATAATCAACCTGATGGAAATGATGATGAAAAGATGTTCACTCATTTTAAGCCTAGAATGGGTATTGCAGTGAATATTCGAAGCAAAAGGATGGATCTATTTCGGTATGAGGAACACAAGCGACTTTACTCTAAGTTGCTAAAGCGAGGGGTGATGAACCCAAGGAGTGTGGTGTGGCATCCCAAAATTCATAATGACCTCTAGTTATATTAAAGTTTATGAATAGGTGATGGAAGTACCATCAAGTTATTTTATAGCCATTTAATCCATAATTTGCAATAAGATTTATGGCCAAGCTTTTAATGGACAAGTATTTGATAGGAAAGAAAATCCTATCATTGGCCATGTGTTTTATAAATTGGGATTTATGGAATTATGATTTCAAGATTTTTGCCATGTGGAATTTAGTAATTAAATTCTTAAAAGAAAGAATTAAAGATGAATAATTGAAAGGGAAATTGTGGGTTTAATTAGGTTGGGCCTTAGGCCCAAGAGTATGGATTTTGGAGGGCCAAATGGTCGGCCCATTGGAGCCAAGGAGGGGCTGTCGACCAGCCCATTTGCTGGCCCAAGGTTGGCCCAAGAAGAAGGCCCATCAGCCTTGCATGTAACCGGATAAGTGGCATGAAGGAGGTGAAGTATGGTGGACACTTGTCTTCCTCCACAATTACACTTGTCCCCCATGCAAAAAGAGAATACATGCAATATATATACAACAAAAAGGAAGAGAGAGAGGGAGTGGCTGATGGTGAGGGCTACCGTCCAAGTGAGATGCGAGAGAGAGGGAGGCCGAGAGAGGAGGAGAAGGAGCCGTCGCCGCCCGCACGCCGTTCGTCCATCGCCGGTGTGCCGCCGTTCGTGTGGTCTAGAGCCAAGTGGGAGTCCTCTAGCTTCTCTTGCATGTTTTTATGTTGCTTGCATGTTGAATCTTTGAGTGATTAAGTGAGAAAAACCGAAGCATGGATGATGTATGTTGAATGGTATGGCTGTTCGTGTTCGGACCGTGTGAGTCAGAAATTTGTTTGAGCTTGCATGTGTGTTTGGAGTCCGATTTTGGCTTCGATTTCTTCATGAGAGTTGTATCTAACATCTTTTACTACAACATACTAAAATTTTGTGGAAAATGATGGAGATTTGAGGAGTTAAAGTCTTATCCTACGGAGACCTCGGATCTGGAAAGATTTTACTGACCTTTGGTTGGATTCGTGATTGCATGTTGGTTTGTGATGAGAATATCACTTTGATTTCTTCATGAACGTTGTAGGGGATATCTTAAAATACAACATACTCAAATTTAAAGTGAAATGAACAAGTATAGCCTAGTAAATCGACTAGATCTTGAAGACAGTAATTCTGGAGATGTATTTTGGGACACCCGAGATTCATGGACATAGATGATGACTATAATCTGGTTATTTGACTTAGATCTCTTCATGAAACTTGTAGAGAATATCTTGATGTAGAACATAACTGAATTTCAGAGGAAACGAAAAAGAACGGGTAGGTGAAATCTTAATATTTCGGAGAAGTATACACTGGACGATGCGGTAATGGATCCAGAAGCTTCGTGAGACTGTATAAAATAATCTAAAAATAATCTGGCTTGGAGTTCTTCATGAAAGTTGTACAAAAATGTCTTGGCTATAATTCAGTAAAATTTCATAATTTTTTGAGGCCATATGGATATTTTAATTGAATTTCTTCGGAAACCATGCATTCTGGTTTCATCCGAGAATCATAGGATGTTTTGTGAAAATTGTGAGATTTTGTAAAAATTCAATTTGGCCATGAATTTTGCATGTAATTATCATCCTATTGGTTGTTTAATAATTTCTTGGATTTTTAAATCTTGGGAATTTATAGTTATTAAAATAAATAATAATAAATAAATAAATAAATAAATAAAATAGATTATTTTATTGGCCATAGATTCCATGTAATTAATTTATGTTGCATGTGTGATAAAGTCTTAATGTATGCATGACATTGAATTGAGATGCATGTGTGAATTCCATGCCAAGTATGACTTGTTTGATGCCACGCCATATGTCATGTTAAATTGAGATCAAAATAATGGTAAATGTGGATAATGATAAGTGAGGAGGTGGTTGTGGCGGAGGATAATGCCCGGAATGTATAGAGATGCATTGTCGGATGGCCCTGGGAGATTCAGGATGCCCGGAATGTGGGGGGCCGGAAGCCCTGTCGGAGGTCTTTGCCCGAAGGGAATGCCTCACGATGCCAGGATTTGGGGTGCGGGATGCCCGGCCAAGGAGTGTAAATGCCAAAAGCCCTGTCGGAGGTTTCTGCCTAAAGAGGAATGCCTCGTGATGCCAGTTAGGATGCGAGATGCCCGGAATGTGGGGGGCCGGATGCCCGGTGGCCTGGGAGGCTGAATGCCGAAAGCCTCGGAGGTATTTGCCCGAGGGGATGATGAAATTGATGATTTGAGAAATGAGTGATGTGGTGATCAAATTGAAAGCAAAAAGTGGAAATTAAACCATGGCATGATATGCATGATGATATGCATGATGATGATGGTGACGATGATGATATGTGATGTGAGATAATGATGATCACCCATGGCATGATATGCATGATGATATGCATGATGATGATGGTGACGATGATGATATGTGATGTGAGATAATGATGATCACCCATGGCATGATATGCATGATGATATGCATGATGATGATAATGATGATGATATATGATATGGCATGATGACGTGTAATGTGATGATGTCATGATGATGATGACATGTATGATATAATGATGCCATGATGATGATGACATGTGTGATGTCATGATGCCATGATAATGATGACATATATGATATGATGATGCATGATAGTATGCGCATGGCTTCAAGGTAAGTAACGCCTGCAATGCATGTATGACTTGTATGATGCATTGAGTGGTTGTTGGATTCATTTACCTGCTGAGTGGTTGTACTCACCCCTTTTGGGGACCAACATTTCATATTAGTAGATGGTTTGAGTGGTTGGGTATGATCGCGAGGAGAAGGATAGCAAAGGAGGGAACCTTTGGACGCCGACACTGGTTGATGGACCTTAAGCATACGATTGTGGGAGGAGATGTCGGTCATCTTTTGAAGTATAGCTGAGTATAGAAGCATTGGCATTTCGATGTACTGACTAAAGATGTCCATCTTCTTTATGTAAATAAACGTGTTCGACTTTAACTTATATAAGATGTTTAGTAGGTATGCATCATTTTCTGAATATAGGGAATGGAGTTTGTTGGATGTGCTTCTGTATTTAAATTGCACAAGGGATCGATCTAAAAGATGTAAACCCCCAGGTTGTATGGACCCGCTGCAATTGAAATGGTATCAGAGTGATATGTTAATAAGGGAAGTGAATGGTAAGCGAACTGTGGCGACCCTAATCGGATAGAGGGCCGTCGAGGGGTGCCACATGTGGACTTTGATTTTCTCGACTCTCTGAACGTTAAGTTGCGAGAGAAATTCACTTTACTTCAACTTGAACAATTTTGCTCTGAAACGACAGTGGCTCATCCAGAACTTACTGCATATTTCTATTCAAATCTGAGCTTTTTGGATGCGAATAGATTCTCTTTAAGTGTTAGAGACCAGGACTATGTAGTTGATATGGACACTTTGGCTGATGTGATTGGAGTAGAAAGAGGGGAGTTCCAATCAATTGGTGTGTCTATTGGTCGTGCAACGGTAGAGCTTGTTTGGGATGGAATGGCGGAAGGACGAATTTCATACTTGAGGATGAATGCCTCAAACATTTTGCTTCATAAGATTGTGATCAATTGCCTTAGACCCAAATCCACTTCGAATACTAACGTCTCCAACTCAGAAGCAAAGCTGACGTATGCTATCAACGCTGGCAACAAATTTTCTCTGCCACACACTATCATGTTTCACATGTATAGATCGATGGTGAAGGACAAGGGGCAACTTCCTTATTCAACACTTGTTTCTAAGTTATTCAGACATTTGAATATTTAGCCTCCCAAGATTCTATGTGTTCAAACCTGTGATCAAATGGTGGTGGGACTGAAGATGGTTTTCAAAATGCGTCTGAATGAGCTGAAGAAGGCCTCAAAGCGATTTAAGGAGAAAACCCCTGTCAAGACTCACCAGGTCTCTATGGCTGCAAAACGAAAAGGAAAGGAGCCCATGACAGCTCCATCCAAGAAAAGAAGAGCACTCATCTTATAGGATGAAGAAGATGAGGAAGATGTCACCATTTCCACTCTTGCTTTAAGATGTTTACAATGTTTTGTTCCAGAGACAGAACAAAGGAGTGAAGAAAGGGAATCGATGAGAAAAGAAGAAGAGGAAGAAAGAACTGCAGAAGAAGAGGGCAAAGGAGATCAAGAAGAGACAGAGCGTGAAGAGTACTTCTCTCCACCTGAAGGCACTGAAACAGAGCAAGTTGCTGAGAAAAGAGGTACCTCTTCAATTGCTTTTACTAGTGAAGATGTTAGCCGTTCACCTGCAGATCCAGAAGATGTCTATGCCTCTCAATTTCCTAAGGAAGGTCATGAGGCTTCATCTCCAAATCTAGGTGCTCATGCTGAAATGCCGTCGTCTGCCAATACTCCTCAAACTGAACATGCAGAAGCAAGCACTCAAACTGACAACTCAACAGACTTTCGAAGATTGCTTGATATTCTTATGGAGATGCGAGGACAGATCTATGCCTTGGGATGCGAAGTTCAGAATATGCAGAATGCTAGTCAAGCCTCTTCAGTTTCTTTGCATGATCAAATTCAGGCCCTTAATCTTCAAGTTCAAGCAACTGCCAAGGATGAAGAAGTGGCATAACTGAAGGAGGATTTGAAAAAGCTGAAAGAGACTGTCTAGTCGATGGGGGATTTCCAGCTTGTTCGCGTTCCAAAATAATCATAATTTTATCCATTTCTCTTTTCATCTCTACCTTTTTAATGTTGACAAAAAGGGGGAGAAGCTGGGTGTAGATTTGATTTCTGTTTGATTTATTTTTGTTTGACTTTACTTTTGTTTGGTTGTTTGGATGTGACTGGTTTGGATTTGGATTGTTTGATATTTAATGCAAAGATAGTTATTTTTACAGGACTAACACATTTCCTGTGGATGCAAATTCAATACTACCTTTACTAATCCATTTATCTTTTGTAAGATATCCTTGTTTACTTGAGTATTGTCTTGCAGGTCAAAAATATCCAAATCTACAAGAAAGTTTTGTCACCATAAAAAAGGGGGAGATTGTTGGAGAAAACTTCCTTATTTGTTTTGAAGCTAACAAAACATTTCCATCAGTCTAGTCTGAAGACTTACAGACTCTTTCGACAAAGTCTGAAGACTACCAAATCGCCAGACTCATGACTCAAAGTCTGCCCTCATTGACGGATTCTAGACCGACGAAGAAGACTTATCCAAAATCGAGTATTTCTTTAAGGATTTGATTCTATCGGCTAAAGAAGATCTCATGGCTGGAGATAGAATCTCGGAATCTATTATTCGTTTTGAAATTAATTCGAGTAATTTGGATCCGTTGATTGGCGAAGCATACTTGGAAGGTTCTACTTATGGAAACCTAGATCCTGATTGTATGGGCGAGCATGATTGGTGGGCTATCGTCACATTCCTTAAGTAACTCAAGATCTCCCTAATTCTGTCCAACGGATATATTGGAAGAACTCCTTTGAAAAGTGCCAACAGTTATGAAGGCATGGAGGAGTATATAAAGAAGATGCTCTGGTTATTTGAAGAAGAGTGCACAATAGATATATTCCAAATTCTGAAGCTCATTGTTCTTTGTTAATTCAATTGTTGAGCGTAAACTTGTACTCAAAAGAGAGTTTATATATTTGTGAAGCCTTGGGGAAGTGTAGCAGAGTCTCTACACTGTGGAATCAAGGAAGTGATACTGTAACAACTCTTTTGATTCGTAGTGGAATCCAGCCGATGGGCTGTCAGTGCAAGAAAGTGGACGTAGGCTTGGATTAAGCCGAACCACTATAAACCTTGTGTTCTTATTCTCTTCCCTAAACTCTTTTACTTTGATCATTACTCTTTTTGATTATTAGAGTCTAATTTCCTTTTCAAAGTCCATTACTAAATAGACTCGGGTTAAAAGTAAAATTCTATACTTTACTTTACAAAATTTGTTTTCGCACCTATTCACCCCCCTCTAGGTGCTAGTAGTAGCATTTACACAAAGGATATGCACAGAAAAAATAACATGAAGAGCTTATAAATAGAAATCTGGGTCATCAAGAAGGTCAATGGTGTCATTGCCGGATCTTTCAGGTTCTCCAAGGCTAGGTGAAAGGTCAGGAAGAGAGTTACTTGGTTCAGATAAAGGACTATTGGGCAAAGTGTTGTCATCAAATGCGTCGGGGTAGAAGACGAGTCAGGATTGATGATTTCATTATTCTACTTCAATTTCCCCTTACATTTAACCCAATCAACTACCATCATGATTTCTTCTTCGTAAGGACCCTCATGGATGAAACCAACCCACCATGTTATCCACTCAGGGCTATAACCAGGACAAGGTTGGAAGTCTCTGTCCAAGTCTTGAGAATATCTAGCATATATAGTCTTGGTTATTTCAAAGCAACAAGCTAAAAGGCTGCAATCCTCCAGATTATATTGCTTCTTCTTTACCAGAGAAAAATCCATCAAGTAAGGGATAGGCATGGGAATGGCTTGAAAGAAGCCAAATTGCCTTGCATAGTAATGAGGAGAGTATACTTCAAAGCCTGGGTAGAATCGGCCATTTAACGACAACCATAATGGAAGGTCCACTGGTACAATACATGAACCCACACATCTTGAAAAGAGTTTAGACTATCATGATATAATTAAAAAAAAAAGTAGTAATGCTCCTCATTTTCATAAGGGAAAAAATCAATATCCATATGATCAACTTTCAAGATGGCTTTAAAATAATGAAGAAAGGGAGAGATGTCTAAAGGAACTTTCTTAGGCAGGCCGTTCAAGAATTGATAGCCTAGAAGAGGCCTCCCAAGTACTGCACCTAGCAAAAGGTAATGACAAAGATTATGAAAGCCTAGATCAAAAAGAAATTCAAGGTGAAGAGCCATCCATGCTTGTAAAACCCAGAAAGGACCAGAGATGGTGACATTCTCTTCAGCGTTCATTACTAGTGAAGCATGCACAAACCCTCTATACAGAGAAGCAAGGACCACTGGTGCAAGAACGATGCGTCTACTGTGCGCAAGATATATAACTATCTACAGATAATCCTTATTAAGTTTAAGTGTGGGACTGAAGAATATGTACCTCGACAACTAGTATAATAGGAAAATAACACGTTCCCTCTCGTCAACAGGATTAGTCGCTCTACCAACTGTTCAAGGAACTTACTATATGCAAGAAACTCCATCTGAGATGATAAAAAAGATCTCAAGTGTAGGCAACTACTCGACAAAACGACCAAGCAGTTGAAAGGCTACCATGGTATACTATGGTATACATGTCTAGCGAGGTGACCGTCATAGGTCCCTAAGCGAAGAGGAAACAATTGGTCGAAGGGGACCAGAAGCTTACTGCAGACACTACTAGTCCCCGGTTTATGTCATACAAAGACATGCTGATCGCACGTGCTTTCTCAATCCCAGCACGCATCCAAGCAAGTCGAGTTAGTTCATCCTCCCTTAGTCAAAGGTACCATCTATGAAAATCTAATTTGAATGAAGGAAGTCCACGAAATCAAGGAGAAGTTGAGGACCATATGTCCCAAAAGGAGTAATGGTGGAAGGGCAAGGTCTCATGCTTAGTAGAAAGCAAGTTTTGAGTGAACGAGGGACTTTGTTATGGCCAATGAGATAGGGACCCAAAGGAAAGCAACCCATCATACATTTAACAGCTTCCAACAGATTAAAACGACAATCTTTAGTGCGCTCCCCTGTTTGGAGAGCGACAAAATTGCTAATGTAGTTTGATGGGTCATATTCGGAGGTTTTTTCCTTTGATGCCATGGCGGATGACGAAGTAGAAATAAAAGGAATTACGAAGAAGGATCTGGAAATATGGCAAGAAGATTAAACGTAGTAGTGAAAGCCCTAAGGAGATACTAATAGAAGACGACGGCTAAGAGGAAAAAAGAAAATAGTTGCCTATGACATTAGAGGAGATTTGTCGAGATAATACGGGGAATAGAAATCCATATTGGGGAAAAGATGTCAGAAATAAACGCCTTGGAAAATCATGCAAAGACGAGGTATTTCTTTAAAAGAAATAAATTCAAATTTATTTCTTTTAAAAGGGGAATATGTTAACACTCAAAATTACCCCTATTATCACGTGTTGGCTATGAGGGGATTAATAAGGGCGAAATGGCCCGTTTTGCTCATAAAAGCTAAGGACGGCCAGCATTTGTGAAGAGAACTTGAGCTAAGTGTCGATGGAGTTCTACACACAAACTCAAGAGTCGACAGTAGGGTAATTAATTGTCACTTGTCAGGCTATAAGAATGATGCATGAAACTTAAAGTTTGAGTAAGATTTAGTATTAGAGCTCAAGCAAGAATAACTATTGTGTGAAATGCGCATAAAAATAGGGAACCGTTATTTACTTTATGGGCAAGTCGCACAAACATTGTCAACAAGTCAGGAAGTAGTTGTTTATGGATAGGGTTGCCAAGAAGACATGGAAAACGTGAAGAATGCTAAGAATAGTGTCCAAGGAAAAGTAACCGACTATTGACTATGTGACACCCCTCGACGGCCCCCGATCCGTTTGGGCCACCACCGTTCGCTTTCCTTTCACTTTCCTTATTAACATGTCACTCTGATACCATTTTTTTTTTTTGTTGCAGCGGGTCCATACAACCATGGGGGTTTACATCTTTTATTAACGGTCCCTTGCGCAATTTACATAACGGAAGCATATCCAACAATTCCCTTCCCTACATTCAGAAATCGATGCACACCTACTAAACATCTTATATAAGTTAAAACCAAACACGTTTATTTACATAGAGCAGATGGACATCATTCATCGGTACATCAGAATGCCATAGTTTTCTATACTAGGCTATACTTCAAAAGATGACCGACGTCTCTTCCAATAGTCATACACTTAAAGTCCATCGATCAGTGTCGGCGTCTAAAAGTTCCCTCCTTTGCTATCCTTCTCCTCGCGGTCATATCCAACCGCTCAATCCATCTACTAATCTGAAATGTTGGTCCCCAAAATGGGTGAGTACAACCACTCAGCAGATAAGGAATCCAATAACAACTCAATGCATCATGCAAATCATACATGCATTGCAGGCGTAACTTACCTTGCAGCCATGCGTAATACTATCATGCATCATCATGCCTTATCATCATGCATATCATATCATCATATGCCATCATCATAATCATCATCATGGCATCACTATATCATACATGTCATCCTTATCATGACATCATCGCATCACATATTATCATCATCATCATGCATATCATCATGCATATCATACCATGGGTGATCATCATATCACATCACATATCATCATCATCATCATGCATATCATCATGCATATCATACCATGGGTGATCATCATATCATATCACATATCATCACCATCATCATGCATATCATCATGCATATCATACCATGGGTGATCATCATATCACATCACATATCATCACCAACATCATGCATATCATCATGCATATCATACCATGTCATGCCATGAGTTAATTTTCATCTTTATCTTTAAATTTGATCACCACATCACCCTTCCTCGATTCATCAATTTCATCCCATATTTAACACTCGCATCCCATGCGAGAAAAACCTCCAAGCATGTATCCAAGATACAACCGGGCATTCGGCCCCCCACATTCCGGGCATCTCGCATCCCAACTAGCATCACGAAGAACCTCTGGGCATGTATCCAAGATACAACTGGACATCTGGCCTTTACCCTTCTAGCCAGGCATCTCGCACCCAAATCCTGGCATCGCGAGGCATTCCCTTCGGGCAAAGACCTCCGACAGGGCTTCCGGAATTATGTACCGACATACCACCAGGCCTCTCTTGGAATTACGTACCGTATACCACCGGGCATCCCGACACTCCCGGGGAATCTCTGGAATTACGCCACTAGGCCACCAAGCATCATCATCCACCACAACCATTTCCTCGCTTATCATTATCCACATTTACCATTATTTTGATCTCAATTTAACATGGCATATGGCGTGACATCAAACAAGTCATACTTGGCACACATGCATCACAATTTAATGTCATACATACACCAATATCTCATCATACATGCAACAGTGCATAATCATTTATTAATAAATTCAATGGAATTTATGGCCAATAAAATAATCCATTTTATTTATTTATTTATTTATTTATTTATTTATTTTTAATAAATAAATATTAAATTCAATATCCATAAATTCCCAAAATTATAAAAATTACAGCAAATATTAAACAAGCCAATAGGATGATAATTTCATACAAAATACATGGCCAAATAGCATTTCACACAATTTCCCAATTTTCACAAAACAGCACATAATATTCGGATAAATCCAGAATGCACAGTTTCCGAAGAAATTCGATTAAAATATCCATACGGTCTCCAAAAATTACGAAATTTTACAGAGTGATAGCCAAGACATTTTCGCACAACTTTCATGAAGAACTCCAAGCCAGATTATTTTTATATTATTTTATACAACCTCACGAAACTTCTGGAACCACTACCGCGTCGTCCAGAATACACATCTCCGAATTATTAAGATTTCACCCATCTATTCTTTTTCGTTTCCTTTGAAATTTGAGTATGTTATGTATCAAGGTGTCCTTTACAAGTTTCATGAAGAGATATAGGTCAAATAACCAAATTATGGTCACCGTTTAAGTCCATGAAGTTTCGGGTGTCTCGGAATACTTCACCAGAATAACTGTCTCCAAGATCTAGCCGATTTACCAAGTTACACTTATTATTTTCTCTTGAAATTTGAGTATGTTGTAGTTTAAGATGTTACCTACAACTTTCATGAAGACATCGAAGTCATATTTTCATCACAAATCAACATGCAACCAAGAATCCAACAAGAAGTCAGTGAAAACTTCACAGATCTAGGGTCTCCGAAAAATAGAACTTTAACCCCTCATATCTCCATCATTTTCCACAAAATTTCAGTATGTTATAGTACAAGACGTTAGCTACAACTTTCATGAGATATCACAGCCAAAATCGAACTATAATCATGCATGCAAGCTCTCACAACATTCTGACTCAAACAGTTCATACGAAAATATTCCATATCTAGCATCTCCGTAGGATAAGGGTTTGACCCCTCAAATCTCCATCATTTTCCATGAAATTTCAGTATGTTATAGTTCAAGATGTTAGCTACAACTTTGATGAAGAAATCGAAGCCAAAATCGGACTCTAAACACACATGCAAGCTCAAACAAGTTTCTGACTCCAAACTGTTCATGCGAAAACATTGGTGCAAGAGTAGAAAGTGGATTCCCAACTCGCCTCTAGACCTCACGAACAGCACGAGCGGACAGCACACGGCGGCGAACGGGCTCCTTTCTCTCCCTCTCGGCTTCCTCTCTCTCTCGCACGATTCTCTCCCTCTCTCCCTCACTTGGCCGAATGGCTAACCAGCCATTCTCTTTCCTTTTCTTCCCTTTTATATTGCATGCACTCTAGGTTTGCATGAGGGACAAGTGTTCTCATGAGGAGAACAAGTGGCAACAAGGAGAGGACAAGTGTTGGATGACATGCAAGGTTACTGGGCCTTCTTCTTGGGCCAACCTTGGGCCATCAAATGGGCTGGTCGACCACTCCTTTTGGGCCTCTATTGGGCCGGCCAACTTGGCCCATTAAAAGCTTAGGCCAATGGGCCTAACGCCCATCCTAAAAATTGACATTTTCCTCTCTTTTTTAAAAAAAATTTCTTTTATAAATATTTTAAACTTTAAATTTTCCACATGGCCAAAGTCTTATGACATTTCATTCATTGAAATTTAATTTATAAAGTGCATGGCCAAGCATAGATTATTAATTTATCCTATAGTCCTAAATTCAAAATTCATAAACACAAGCACAATAACACCTAGCCTTAAGAAAACTAATGGCTAACACATAGACCATAGGTAATTTCATAACCCAATTATAGGCTTTAATTTCTCTAGAGGATGACTTGAATTTTGGGATGCCACAGACTACCAGTCCGCCCTATAAGTATCATAGCTTATTCAACGAGAAGCCCTTTTAGCTGTAGTTTTTAAATATTCTCATCGTCAATTAGATTTGGGCGTGTATCTCTATCAAGTTCAACATCGTTGATTAGATTCTGATGTTGATGCACCAGCTTAGCATTGTCAATTAGATTCCACGTTGTGTTGCGTATCTAGGAGTATTACTGTTGATTAAATTCTGGCTGTATACCTAAAACAAGCTATGTCATAGATTAGATTCCAACATAGTTTAGGTTTGGATTATAGACATTCTGGCTCTCTGTGTCAAGATTATATCATTGATTAAATTCTAGTGTAATTGTCCTCAAAAGTCGTCGGTCTTCAAGTCATTTGGGTATTCATTGTCAGGGTTGTACATACAAGTTGAGAATAAAATCTATCATTGCATTTGATCCTCTTTTCGGATTCAACACAAAACCTGAGTCTCCTATAACAAAAATCAAAACGCAACGTTTGGTGAAAGATTTTTTGTGGGAAACAAAACTAGTGAAACAAAGACTAAATATAAAGTTTAAAATTTTTTAAGATGAAAAAATTAGAGGCTAATTTAGCATTAGGTCAAAATTATGTGTTTTCTAAGATTAAAAAAAAGTTCGGGACAAAATTAAGACGAAACCTAAAATTTGAAGGTATTTAAGGGAATTAGGACCGTATAAAAAGAGTGATGGCAAAGTCAATGAGCTTCACCTATTTTAATCATCCAAGGCAAGATTTGTAATTAGATAGCATATAATTTTCTTATTGCCCCCTCTCCCAGTGTCCATTTCTTATTTCGAATGAGTGGCTACTAGCCGAGCCCACCACTCTTCTCTCTACTTAACTGTGAAGTAATCATTTAATCATATTTATTGATTGCACAATTTCTTAATCAAAATTTTTAATTTTTTCCATCAAATTATTTTGCTTGGTTTAGTTCAGTGATGCAATCTCCCTTAGACACCTATAATTTGTAATGTGTGTTAATTCAAATATTTATATTATTAAATGAGCTAATACATGCAATCTTAGTTTATTAAGATTAAATTTAATTTTATATAATACACTAACATAAATGCCTGCAATTCCTTTTTAGATAATGAGGCTTAGCTATGTTAATAAAAAGGCTAAGTAGGTCTTACTTACCATCCAAAATATGCCTAAGCATATTATTCTCATCCAATAATTCATTTAGTATAGATCTATTCCTCTTAAATAACAAAGGGTAGCTATCCTTAATAAATGTGTTAAATAGGTTTTACTTACTACTCAAAATAGATCTAAGCATATTAATATTTTTATTCAACTTGGTTAGTGCAAGATGTGAAGTAATTTGTATGTTTGATAGTGAGTCCATCCATTAAGATACCATTTAATGCATTTTTTATTTAATCACTCAATAAAACAATGTTCTTCTGACATTGAATCCACTCCAGTAAAAAGATTTGCATCAAGAATTGAGTGAAATGTTAAAAATCCAATGCATTAATTACTTCATTTTACAATAGAAAGAAGCTTATTTTGATATCGACTTGTAACAAGGCAAGCTAAAAGAATTATCAATGCTATTTATATACCAACAATCCAAACTAAAATGTCACTACTTGAAAATGTGGAGTATGAAAAAAACCAAAAAAAAAAAGAGTGCTTGTGCATTTCATGATCGTTGTTTTTTTATGGTATTAATTTATAATACTTTATAATTGTTAAACTATCAATGTAAATTCAAGGGCTTTAACTGCATTGTTCTCTAAAGCTAATCAACTCTAGGCTTGTCTTTATCTCCATAGCACATAGCTTTGAAGAATTTGAAAGCTCTACATATGAATCTTGACCATTGTCAATTAAACCAACATCTTCATGTACTGGTCCAAGCAAGCGAGTATGTGACATCCTGGAATTGCAGTTCTGCTTTCAATTGAATAAATCGGGCATTTCATTAACGCGCCTATAGTGCTATTCTCAGAGCTGATCACTCATGAGATAACTAAACTATCTGGGAAAGTCATTAAGAGATTTTAAGGCAAATAGATTCGAGGATTCAACCATGAATCAATTACTCGACTGTGCTCATCTGCAAAGATCATTACGGCATAGATATAAGTCGATTAGAAATTAAAGATAGGTCGGTTCGACTGAGATATGTGGTTAAACGTGGGTGATCCCATTAAATTGCAAAATTCTCATCGATCAGAACTAGATTGATTTTTTTTATCATTTTGGTACCCTATGTCCGTATTTGAAACCTCAAGATTTTTACGACCACCGGAGTCGCCAATGTGTTGAAGAGGTTCATTGTGGCTCGAAGAAAATCGACCATGGTTTATTTGCACTAAAAATTTCTAAAAGCTACCGAGTAGCTTAGGTTACGCTAAAATCGCGCCGGATTGAAATTAACTACGAATTTGAATCCGATTTCAGAAATTGGAACTTCTGTCATGTCACAAGTCATTTTAGGAACGTCGACTCAGCCTCCGAAAATTTTTCTGCAAACCGAGACTTTTTGGGAAAAAGTCGTCATAGAGCCGTTTTTGTCCAGAAAATGTCAGGGCCATTTTTTATCGTGCAATTGGGAAGAAAGTGAGTTGTATTGGTGAGAAAAAATGCCAATATGATCGATGGTAGATTGATTGAATTTTTTAGGGCCAAATTGGGAAGATTCAAAGAGAGATTAAGTCCAATTGAGGGGGAAATCTTGTGAAATTCGTAGCCCCCCACCACCTATGGCTTTTGGACCATCTCAAGTGTGCTAAATGGAGCCTTGGTGGCTAAATTTGAGCCATGGAACTCAGCTGTGGTTGGGGAATGGTCAAGGGGACCAAGTGATAAGGATTGAAGGCTTGGTGGCCCCCTCTTGCCTCCTCTCTCCCTCTTTCTCCCTCAACTAGCCGACCAGCCTCATTTCCCTCTTCATTGTGTTGTTTTCGATTATAGCAACCAGCGGAAGAGCCGCCGAAGCCAGCCCTCGCCGCCGGACCACACACTGTCACCGTTCGCCACCCCGCCCGCTCGCTCGCTCGCCCTGCACGCGATCGCCCCCATCATTCCAGCTTGTTGCTCTACCTCCACCATGACCCTAGGACGCCACCAAGGCTGCTCGAACTCAGCCGAAGCCGTTCAGCCACCGTGAAGTCCCACCGTTGGCCGCCGAGCACCCTTGCTGCCTCCGCCGCCCTTGCTCGCCCTAACCAGCCCTTGTTTCCATCTCTTACAGCCCAAAATAGAAGCTGAAAGTGTGGATTTCCAACTGAGGTTTAGGCCCGTTTTGGAGGTGTTCCCGACCCCGAAAGCCAAGCCCGCTTTGGAGTTTTCTGTCCCCCGCGGCATTCCCGTTGTTTCGAACCGAGTGGTTCGTTAATCAAGTGAGTTTAACTCACTAATCCTTGCTTAGTAAGTTAATGATGTTTAGGGGTTGATTAGTTTAGACTAAGATTGGATTAGGTGGATAGTTAGATTAGATTAGTGATTTAAATAATTGTGATTCCATGTTAGGTGGTTAGAGTAGTGCAATTAGAGCCTAGACAAACTCTAGTATTTAACTAAAGTGATTCAGAAATTTTCCGGGCTCATCTCGACTTCCAATTAGGCTTTTTCGAGCCTAAGTCATATTTATTGTATTTATTTAATAATTTCCATGGCCAGTGACCAGAATTTTATGCTTATTGTACTGGTGCTTTCTGTTTATCTAGTTGAGTTCTAAATTGTGCAAATTAAGTGTGATTGGTGTTTGTGGGTATTTATTCCAAAAATGGATAATTTTGGTAATTAATTGGAAAATTACCAGGCGTCGGTCTACAGCGCCAAAAATCTATTTTGGGTCTACTAAAAATAGTGGGAGGTTCAAAAGTGAAAATCTTGTATTTTTGCTAAGGCCGACCGTGTACCCACACACGTGTATCTTTATCAGATATGATAAAAATGGTAAATGGAATTGGATGGTTCGAAATGGTATACTATATCAACCTACGAGCTCTGATATGTCAGCTTAGATTGCGAGCAATATACCTTATCAACTTAGCGAGAGCAATATTATCACCTTAGCAAGAGCAATATTATCAGCTTAGCGAAAGCAATATGATCAGCTTAGAGGGAGCATTATTAGTATGCTATATCGACCCAATGGTTCGATATGTCAGCTTAGCGAGAGCAGTACACTATTTATTAGCTTAGCACGAGCTATACTATCTATACTTTCAGCTTAGAGCGAGCGGTCCTGGTTGATAGGATGTCATAGATAATATTGAATGGGCCGACCAAGAGATGGTCGTGATGACATGTACTCGACTAGGTCGATTGATCGATATTTCGATCTGAGTTCTGAATTGATGTGATGATGTGATTCAGTGAATATGAATTGAATTGACTTGCGGGAAGGAATTGAGGCCAAGGTAAGCCCTCTGACTCGTGGTTGTGCTTAAGCAGTCCTTATGGCGTATTTTCTTTCTAATCAGATCTTAGGGGGTTGAACTTGCTAAGACGTCGTCTCACCCCATTATGGGATAACATTTTCAGGTCCTTAGTTGACAGCGGTGGAGGACCCGAGGCCCGAAGTATAGAAGATGAAGCCCGAAGAATCAATGAGCTTGTCTAACTAGTTAGTCATAGGACAATTCTCTTTTGTTGAAAGCTGATTCCTTTTTATAGACTTTTGTGTATAAACTTGTTTGTTTTTGTTCTTTTTGGTAAAGTGTATAAACTTGTTCGTTTATAAAATGTCTTTTGTGAAAAATTGGTCCTACATTCCTATCCCATTGTTTTATTGTCTGGAGATTTTATTTATTGCTTCCACATGCGTATTATAAAGAAAGGATCGGCGATGCGTCCTGGAATATCACTATTATATTGACCAAGCAAGGATGGGCACGGGCTTGGAGGATCGGGACGTGAAAGAGGAACTCTTGGATGTCAACTTATTTATTTCATTTAGTCAAATTTATATATTAATTTTACAATTTCTTAATTAACCCAAAGCCAAATTAATAAATCAACGTTTACAATTTTTATGGGCAAATGTTTTTTCTTGGTTCAATTTAGGGATTGCTTTAATATCTTCCCCTTCCTCTTGACTTGGTCAAAAAGTGGGCTTTACAACAGAAAAAAAAAAAGGAAGAAGAAGAGATATAAAGGGAAAAGGAAGAGCACTTGTCATGACAGAAACCAAAACAAAGGGAAAAGAAGGAAAAAAAAAAAGAAATATTAAGGGAAAAGGAAGGGCATGTGCCAAGACAGAAACGAAAAGAAAGGGAAAAGAAGAGGAAGAAAGCAACAGAAGAAAAAAAGAAAAAAAAATAGAAAAGGGTTTTGCGTATGGGATCACGCCAAGTCAGATTTACTTTGACTGGCAATGCTTAGTAAGGATTTAAGCTCTTTATTTGTTTAATCATAGTGGTTTTCAGAATTAGAGCACAAATTCAAATATTCTGAATAATTTGAATTGCGAAAATTGATTTTGGAGTTGCTAAGCTGTAGCAGGGTATTGTAGAGCTATGGGGTTAGGCAGGAGTTGATTTGAAGATTTTTATTGGAGTGAAATTTTAGAGTTCTATGTGCAAACTCTACATTGCGGACAGTTTTGAATAATCATTTCGGAGAGCAATTTGTTGACGCATGAAAATAAATTTGTTGAAAAGCAAGTCTCCTTCAAAGAGGGTGGCCCGTGAAAATAATCGTTACTATCAATCGTGATTTTTACAAGATCTCCAACTTTGCTCACCCTTTTTTAAGATAAAATGGTTTTTCTTACTTTGTCCTAACTTGAACAAAAGTTGCTCAACTTCAAAACAATGTTAAACTTGACTTCGTTTTCGGCTTTGAAATTGAATGACGGAGAATTTTAACCGTAAGGAGTAAAGTTCTTGGAATTAGAGTGCAAAAGGAAAAGTGCACTTGGAGGAACCGTAGATGCTACTAAAGTAGATTAAACAAACTTAACATTGAAATTGCAAATTTTTGCTCTCTACCGTTTCCTCACCCGTATCCCGACAATTCTCTCTCTCTCTTAATTTTTCATTTTCACCTCCTCCGTTCTATTTTTTTCTTTCTTTTCTTTCTTTTCTTTTGTGGACCACTTTCTCAATTTTTATTTATAAAAGCTTTTCTCTCTTTTTGCCGACCATAACCCTCTCGCTCTATCTCCTTTTCTTGGCAGTGAAGAAAAAGCTCTGTCCTTTCCTTTTTCGAGCTTTATTGGCAATGATTGCATGTGGAAAAATCACCCACCCCACTTGGGCGAGAATCCTCTGCTTTTTCTAAGCATAGATTCTCTTGACTTCTTTGGCTACTCCGACCTTTAAGAGCGCACATGATAATTATTTTATTTCTTTCTTTATTATTTTTTTTTAAAAATAGATTTAAAATAGAAATCCGTTTAGTAATATAATTTTATTTTTTATTTTTAAAAATAAATTTTTACACCAGAAATAGATTTGGAACAGAAATTAGAAATTAAATTTTTTAACTTTTCTATTTTTGGAACAAAACTGAGAAATGAAAATTTTTCTCACCGTTCACTCTTGTTACTGCCTAACACTCACCCGTCACTCATCACCGCCGTCGTACGCTGGATGCTGGCCGCCAGCATCCTCGACCGCCCGCCACAAAAAGCCTACTGTGACAACCCTCGACCCGTTAGGGTCGCCACGGCATTCCCTGTCATTACTATCATTTTCATGCGGAAGCATGTATCAACAACTCCAATACAACTTAAATCGATGCACACAAAATTATAGAACTAGGCACTTTATTTATTTATATTTTTAGATGACTTAAGTCGGTACATAAAGGCCAAAAGTTCCTTTTTCTGGCTAACCCAAAATTTTGTCTCGACCATCCTACAATCTATTCTCACGGCCGTCTTCATATCACGTACTGGTCTTGTCCAAAAATGCAATCTTCCTTCCCTGGGCCCTCCGCCTACTCAACCTTGCTAGAACCTTCGTTGTCATCATCTGGAGTGGAAGCGACCCCACAATATGCCCATTTACCCGGGCATATAGTACCATGAACCCCATCAGCACAGGGCCCGTCGAGAGATCGACATCCACAATTAGTATCACTGTAATCCAGATGAACGTGACATCCAAGAAGTCAGGGTCCACGTGCTCCACTTGATCCCACGTGAGGTCCGTGGGGATGCCGTAGAGCATGATGGAAGACGCGGATTGGAGCGACATGGTCACGTATCTGAAATGTAACAGTCCCACAAGGGGTGAGTACAACCACTCAACAAATGAAAGCCTATTAGACCATATTACATAAGTCTACCACTACTCATCCAATGAGATCCTAAACATGCAATGTGGGAATCGAAATAACTCAAGTTACCATGACTCTAAAGGAATTTCACAAAATGACACACCAAGGAGTAAATAGACATTCAAGAAGATTCAATAATCGTATCGACTTTGGTTCTAGCTGCCGCCATCTTCCGAAGGGAACCGTGTTGCACCCATCCAAGCATCTTGCATCCCACCTGGCATCAAGAGAACCTTCGGGTGCTTATTTCAGTCCTCAGGCATCCGGAGAGTGTCACGTTATAACCCTCCAGGCATCTCACACCCCACCTGGCATCGTGAGGACCTCTGGGGCTCAATCGCATTCCCCACGCATCCAAAGGGCACCATTTTCATGCCCCTCCAGGCATCCCGACACCCGGGGCATCGTTGCAACAATGGACTAACGGTATCAATATCAATTCAATCCATGGCACAACACTTAAAGATTTTATTGATGCCATCCAACATAACTAGACCAAACCACTTACCATTGCATGCAACTAAGGCCATTATCCTAACCAAAGCTGTGCTATTCTAAAGTCGATTCAATCCAACAATTCGCCTAAGGAATTCTAGCGTCCGACACTAAGCCATCCATGCAAAACTGTTCCAACACTATGGTACATGCTAAATTATTACAACCTTGCGAGGCCCCATAGCTTACTCTAGCGACTACAGCCTCAATTACTCTCGTATCACCTAAACGCTACTCACCTCAAGCCCGAACAAGGCCAAACTTGGACCAAACCCACCCGCGACGACTCATCCTATGGAAGACTAGTGCAAACTTTTCGACAATCGATGTGGCCCACAGCTTTACCTCCCGAACCTGTAACATCCTCAATTTTGACCTTTCTTTTGGTCCCAACTAGGAGGCTAAGCTAGATAGGCCTTAGATTAGTCAAACCTTCCTAGAAAATAAGTGTGAACAAGTGTGAACAAATGTGAACGTATTAAATAAAGTGGGGAAATAGATATCTTTATAGCCTAGGCTCATTAATATCCTAGGATCTAAGTGTGAATGGTAGATTTGGAACCTACAAAGGAGAAGTCACATGTAGAGAGAGAGAGAGAGAGAAGAAGGCCAAGACAAATCCAACTTTGGACCAAGACAAGTCTACCTTATCTCTTTTGGACATTGGCCAATAAATAATCGAGATAATTGTCCAAGCTAGTATAGAGCCTACTTGGGATCTTGGGAGATAAGATTGTACATCCATGGATGACCCTTGATTCAAGCCCAAGTGAGAACACTCCTCTTTTCGACTAGAATTTGCCTCATTTAATTTTCGAAATTTCTGAACCTTTGTTGCTTGCCAATTTTACAGAGCTTTTTATGTTACGAATTTGGAGAAGCTTTCTTCATGCAAAATTGTTCAAAACATCTTGATCTATAACATTCTTAAATTTCATATTTTTCTAAGGTTAAATGCTTGGGATGAAGGCCCAATCAATTACTGTATAGAACCTGCCTAATATAGTGAAAACGATAACCAAGTTACTTCCTCGAATTTTTATAAAATATTTCTTTTTGAATTTGGACATACTTCCTTCACAAAAGTTTTAAATAATATCTGTATCTACAACATATTAAAATTTCCAAGAGTTTTGTGAAGATTTGAATTTCGAAATGAGTCTCTCTCTCTCTCTCTCTCTCTCTCTCTCTCTCTCTCTCTGACCGTTGAATCTTCTCGATGGATGAATTTTTGAGTTATGTTCAATGATTTGTTTCTCTTTCCACAGAATGAATTTGGCTTAGATTCCTTCATGAAAAATGTTTTTAAGGTCTTCTTTAAAACATATTAAAATTATATAATTTTCCAAGTCCATTTGATAAGGTAATTGTACTGATTTCGAAAGTTACTCAAAACTATTTTTGCCTTAGAATGGGAGAACCACACGCCCAACTTGGAAGGGAAGAGAGCTGCACGCCTAACTAGAGGAAGAAGCCAATCTAGAGTCTTCTTGGCTTGAAAATAATAGTGTATTAAATGCTTTTGGAAGCTAACAAATTAATAAGCTTAATGAGTCATATGCTCATGTGTTTAACTTGGAAAACAAGTTGTCCAAAGTCCAAGTTCTTAATGACCAAATCTTAGGTAAATCTTAGAGTATGATGGCCCTAGATTATAGCCTTGATGAGCAAGGCAAAAACCAACCAATTAGAAGAAGACATTAGGCATTAAATGAGCTTATGTGTCTCTTAGACGCCATAGGCAATAATGAGCCTAGAGTGAGCCTTGGAGGATAAGCAAATAGGTGGACCAATCATAAGTAGACACCAAAGGATCTAGGCGCCAACTCGAGAAGATAGATAGGCCAACTCGTCATTTAGGCATAATCATGAGTTTGCATAAAAATCTAGGGATAAATGCTGTAGAAGTCCTAAAACTTGTCACGCAAATGCAATTGAGTACTAAAACTTGCAAAAAGTGCAATTAATTCCTAAAACTTGTCAAAATGTTTTAATTGAGTCCTAAAATCGACGCTGTCAAATTTCCTAACGGAAAAAGCTGACGTGACACGGACGTGGCTTTTTTAATCGTTTCTCTCTCCTACGTGGCGAATAGTTAAAAAAAATTCCGTTAGGAAATTTGACAGCGTCAGTTTTAGGACTCAATTGAAACATTTTGATAAGTTTTAGGATTTAATTGCACTTTTTGCAAATTTTAGGACTCAATTTAATTTTCGTGACAAGTTTTAGGACTTCCGTAGCATTTATCCCAAAGATCTAAGAGGAAGAGGCCTATAAATAGGAGAAGGCATCCTCAAATTTTAAGGATGAGCCATTCTCTCCTTTCCTCTCCCTTTTTCTTCTCTCTTTCACGCCCTTCTCTTCCAAGCCGCCCTAAACGCCGACCGACCACCAAAGAAGCATCTTGGAGCTAGGTCTAAAAAAGTAGTAAGTAGATTTTCCTAACTCTTCGATAGGGCAATGTGCTACGCTTATCAATTTTAGGATCATGTCATCGTTTGCTTGCATTGACTTTGTATTGTTATACTTGTTGTGTTTATATTGCTTGTTGTTGCATTAAGTAAGTTCATGATCCCACATGAGTGTCGAGCACACCCAGATGTTGAGGAGAGGTCTCGGTGACTATAGACAATGCTAAAGCCCAAGCAAATGGTTCCAAGTCAAGGTCACGAGCCCAAATCGCATTCGGCATGAGTTTGATTTAATAAAACACAAGAGCCATTCATTAGTTCACCTTGCATGGCACGCATTCGGGCCTTTTATTTGGTTAAGAGTTTAAACATGACATGAATCGGTTGATGCTTGAAATGCATGGACACACGATGGACCTATATGCCGACGCTGGGGGATGCTGGGTCTCTGCCTAGGGTAAAGCCCCATATGCCGTCCCAATATTGAAATCGCGAACGATGCCGACTTGGGTGAGGCCGATGCCTGGGGGTCGCCCTGGATGCCGTCTTGATAATGAGATCGGGACAATGCCGATTGCCAAAAGGGGGACCGATGCCCGGTTGTTACCGGAAGAGTCGATTAATTTCAACTAATATGATATGGAAAAGGAAAAAAATGAAAGTCCACATGTGGTTCATGACTGATACATGTGTGATGCTTACAAAAGCTAGGTTTATTCTATTGCATTGTTAAGTCCTTGCATCAATTTGAGCATATGTTTGAATTAGGTTACTTAGAGCTTGAATGAGTTTCATGAGATGCGAGCATCCCTTTTTATGACCAAAATGATCATAAGCCATGGATCTTTGGAAAGCTTGTTCATATGCACTAACTCCTTATCTTTGATTCTTAAAAGCATATAAATGGTTGAAAGCCTTTCATATGCATAAGTAGGCAAGGCACAAACCTTGCTATTGATTTGTCATCGACAAGTGAGTGGTGACCTTATATCTGACGATCGACAGCGAGATGTCCTCCTATAAGAGAATTAGGGATTTCTACTTACTGAATCATCGACTCACCCTTGTTGTTCTCACAATTTTAGGTGTGTGATGGATGAACTTGGGTCCAAGAAAGGAATGAACTTAGCATGGGGGCCGCTTGTGGGAGCAGCTCGGTAGATGAGTTAGGCTACCCCAACCTTTTGATTGACTATATATGGAAACGAAAATAAGTAGCCCAAGACTAAGATGGGCATGTAATCAAAACAGCTTTTGATGTGTGAATATGTATATGTATATGTATATGTTGCTTTTATTTTCTTGACTTGCATATGTCTTGCCAAGCTTCCATGTTTTTTTTTTTGTACGAGGATTGTTTATTATCACTTCCACATGTGCTTAACTAAAGATAAAAGACTTTCGGGACGTTCGACGTTGCCTGGGGCGTCAATGCTAACCCATCGGGTCATGCTCTCGTGCCAGAGATGGGGCGGGGGCATGACAGAACCAATGCCAACTGTGCTGACAGTCTTCATCATGCACAACAATGCGAGTCAATACCAATTCCAGCTCAACTTGCCAAGAACAGACCCAAATACAACGGTAGCTCGAAGCATCTGAGCCTAATTTTGCTCGAATCCTAGAATGGAAACCCAAGTAAGGCAGTACCACACAATATAGAGTAACAAGACCTCCACTTGCCTTAAATTCGCAGGGTGTGAGCTGGTAGTGTGGCTGGTGGCAAGGCAGCGAGACGGCGGTGCAAGCTGTGGCGGAGCAGCGAGGCGACTTGAGCAGAGCGATGGCAAAAGGGTGAGATCTCTTGGCCGGCAGTGGAGATGAGGTGAGACGGTGGTGCGGCTGGGTGGTGCGGGTGGCCGGCGGCGAGCAGTGAAGCACGGACGAACGGCGAAGATCTTTAGGCTAAAGTTTGCTGGAAACGGGGATGAAAAAAAATGGAGGAAGTCGTGAGGTGCCGAGGGAAAAATAGGAGGCGTCTTCCTTCTGCTTGGACTTCTCTGCCAGTTGACTGCACCAGTCAACAATTCTCATCTTCGGTGGCAGCTCAAACGGAGGGCAGGTGGGGGAAACGTGGTCATGGTCGGTGGCCCTTCTCGCCACCGTACTTCTTCATGCAGGGACGTGGCCGCAGCTTGGTCCAAGTCTTCTTTTTGCTGGTCAGCGGAGACAGAAGAACGTAGCTGAAGACTGGGGCGAAGTCTTCATTTTGCATGAGGAACGAGTGGGGTTGACGTGGCTGCAATTTCGGTGGTCAAAGTCTTCAATTCTTGGCTACTTGGACGGTGTGCATGGAAATGAAGAAAGGTTTGCATGGAACTCAACTTGGCGACGTACAAATGAGGGTGAACATTGGTCTCGCTGGTGGCATTTCACGAAGAAAATATAAATGAAGTGATGGGCTAGGTGATGGTCGAGTTGTCACAATGTGACAAAGATGTGACGATGAGGTGGTGTCACGGGGACATGATGAAACGTGATGGTTTGGTACGGTGATGGTGGTGACGAAGCAGTGGCTGTGAATAGTGTCAATAAACGTAGTCCGACAATCAACTTGTCAACGCACCATTGACCGTTACGTACTCGAGGCTTGGGCAAAGTCCAGATATCACAAATCTCCCCTACTTAAAGAATTTCATCCTCGAAATTGAGCACCTCTTACGTCTCATTGAAAAGATGATGGTACTTTAGGCTCATTTCCTTCTCGCTTTCCCACGTAGCCTCTTCCACATTGTGGTGTCCCCACAAGACTTTAACTAGTGGGATCACCTTCATTCGGAGGATTTGCTCCTTCCGATCCAGTATCTGCGTCAGCTCCTCCACAATCTCACTTTTTCATTTATTTTGGTAATCTCATGATCAAGTACATGAGCAAGGTCGAGATGATACTTACTTAACATCGACACATGGAAGACATCGTGCAAATTCGACAATTTAGGGGGCAATGCCATTCGATAGGCCAAATCCCCTATCCTTTCAAGGATCTCGAAAGGTCCAACAAATCTCGGGCTCAACTTGCCCTCCTTTCCAAATCGTGATATACTCTTCATCGGTGACACCTTTAAAAATACGTGATCTCCCACGTTAAATTCTAATGGTCTTCTACGCTTATCCGCATAACTTTTCTATCAACTCTAGGCCGTCTTGAATCTATTTCTGATGATTTCCACCGCATCCGCAGTAGCTTGTACCAACTCAGGTTCTGTTAGTTTTCTCTTGGTTACCTCATTCCAGCAGATAGGAGTCCTACAAATCCTTCCATATAGTGCCTCATAAGGAGCCATACCAATACTTTGCTGGAAACTATTGTTATACGCGAACTCCACTAAATGTAACTTCTCATCCCAATTTCCTTTAAAATCAATCACGCAAGCCCTCAACATGTCTTCCAATACTTGGATTACTCTTTATGTTTGTCCATCCGTCTGCAAATGAAAGGCAATATTAAACTAAAGCTTGGTCCCCAACGCGGTTTGGAGACCTCACCAGAAATTTAAGGTGGATCTCGAGTCTCGATCTGATGTGATGGTCACGGGAACACCATGTAAGCGTACTACTTGGCTTACATACATATAGGTGTATTTGTCCATCGGATAGTCCATACGTACTGCTAAGAAATGGGCAAATTTAGTCAAGCGATCCACTATTACCCAGATAGAGTCATGACCACTTGACGTCCTTGATAATCCTTACACAAAATCCATCGTTACGTGCTCCCATTTCCATTTCGGTATATCTAGTGGTCTGAGCATTCCTGCGGGCTTGCGATGTTCCGCCTTCACTTGTTGGCAGGTCAAACACTAAGAAACATGCTTAGCAATGTCTGCCTTCATACCATTCCACCAGTACTGTTGACCTAGGTTTCGATACATCTTTGTATTCCCAAGGCGGATACTATAATTACTTCTATGTGCTTCTAACAGAATATCCTTCCTTATCTCTTCATTATTGGGAACACATAGTCGTCCTTGGTATCTCACTATTCCATCTTCAAAAACTTGGAATTCTTGTCTTTTCTGTGACGATACCTCATCTCGAAACTTCATGATTTTCGAGTCAGACTGTTGTAGTATTCTAATTTTTTGAATAATTTATGGTTCAATTCTCAATGCGGTTAATACACCGGTGAGATGGTCTATTTCTAACTTGAACTCCGAATTTGCTATCATCTCTAATAGGTTCCATTATGTTGCCCTTATACTTGCCATTTCCATTGTCGACTTACAACTGAGAGCATTTGCTATCTTGTTCGCCTTCCCTGGATGATACAGTATCTCACAATCTTAATCCTTCAGTAGCTCTATCCACCTTCTTTTCCTCATGTTTAATTCCCTTTCAGAAAAAAAAAAAAGTACTTCAAACTTTTTTGATCTGTACAGATTTCAAATTTCTCCCCATACAGATAATGTCTCCATATTTTTAGTATGAAAATTATTGCCACCGATTCTAGATCATGAGTTGGGTAGTTCAATTCGTAGGGTTTCAATTGTCTCGATGCATAGGCTATGACCTTTCCATACTGCATCAGGACACACCACAACCCTTTATGGGAGGCATCACTATATACCATGAATCCACCAAATCCCGAAGGAATAGTTAGTATTTGAGCTGTGATCAATCTTTTCTTGAGTTCCTGGAAACTCCTTTCACGTTCCTCACCCCATTCAAACTTCACATTCTTCCTAGTCAATTGAGTCAACGGGTATGCAAGTCATGAGAATCCTTCTATAAACCTCCTATAGTAACCTGCAAGTCCCAAGAAACTTTGTATTTCCGTTGGTGTTGTTGATCTTGGCCAATTTACTACAATCTCAACCTTCGCTGGGTCCACCGAGATTCCTTCTCCTGATACCACATGGCCTAGGAATATTACCCGGTCCAATCAGAATTTACACTTACTAAATTTGGCATACAATTTATGGTCTCTAAGGGTTTGTACTATTATTCTCAGGTGTCGCTCGTGTTCTTCTGGTCCCTTCGAGTATATTAGAATATCATCAATGAAGACGATTACAAACTGATCCAAGTAGGGTTTGAATACCCTATTCATTAGGTCCATGAATGCAACTGGGGCGTTTGTCAATCCAAATGGCATAACTAGGAACTTGTATGTCCATAACGAGTTCTAAAGGCAGTCTTAGGAATGTCTTCCTTTGTAATTATTAACTAATGATACCCTAACCTTAAGTCTATTTTAGAAAAGACTGAACTCCCCGACAACTGGTCAAATAGATCGTCGACTCTAGGCAACGGGTACTTATTCTTGATTGTTACTTGATTCAATTGCCTCTAGTCAATGTAAAGGTGCATTGACCCATCCTTCTTTTTTACAAATAGGACTGGTGCACCCCATGGGGATGCAATTGGCCTAATAAATCCTCTATTGAGTAATTCCTGCAACTATACTTTCAATTCCTTTAGTTCTTTCTAAGCCATTCTATACGAGGCTTTCGATATTGGTTCAATTCCAGGCATCAGTTCGATTACAAACTCGATTTCCCGTTCCGGTGGTAGTCCGGGTAGTTCTTTAGGAAATATGTCAGGAAATTCCTGAATCACTCGAATTTCATCAAGTTTGGCTTCTTCCTTAGTATGGTCTTTACTACAACAAAGTATCATTAACACCCTTCGTCAAGAAGTGCATATGCCTCCACTATCGAAATAAGACCCACTAAGGGGTTTGTCTTAGGGGTGTGCATGGTCCGGGTGGGCGGTTCCCGGCCTAGAACCGAGAACCGCCCGCTAAGGACCGGTTCCAAAAAATTAGAATCGAAAACCACCCGTTGTTGCATGGATCCACCCGAGAATCGGACCGGACGGTCCGATTCTCGGGTGGATCCATGGAACCGATCTCACCAATAATAATATCGTTTTCCAAATCCTGCCGTAAGTACTTTTCATATCGAGTAATATTTTTCTTTAAATCGAACCAGCTTAATTAAGGGTACCATTTTTCTTTATTTTATTAGAAAAAACTACCAAAGAACATAAATATGTTTTTTTCCTATTTTTGAATAATTTTAGTTGAAATCTAAAATATTCTTTAAGTTCAAGATTTTGGATGATTGTATATGTAGATCATCTTTTCTTTTATCCTCTAATAATGCTCAATCTCTTACAAAATTTGCTTTACTGAATTTTTTTTGTAGAAACAATTCTACCAGTACTCCACATATTCTTGAACATAGTGTCATATGTGAGTCCCATTTGTTGAGTTGTTGAAAGGCAACTTACATACTTTACTAAATTCTTATTAAAACATGGAAACCATGAGAGGAGATTGAGCCCTAAAATTTAGATTTGCCGATTAGTAATTTCAAATTTTATTTTAATATTAAAAATCAATATATTAGTATAATATAATCGGTCCAGTCCGAGTGGGCAGATTCGCCCATGGAACCGAAAACCGAACCGGTACCCACCGGTTCCCATTAATTGGAACCGAAAACCGGACCGGTTCCCTTAAGAACCACCGATTCCGGGCAGTTCCGATCGGTCCAGGCGGATTCCGATTCTTTTGCACACCCCTAATTTGTCTAGTCTCTGTAAAATTTAAAAATAGGCTAATTAAGTGGGTTGAACTGAATCATCTTTCTATAACAATCCACCCTAGCCCGTTGTTTATGGAGCCAATCCATTGCTATGATGACGTCAAAGTCATACATGACCATCACTACTAGGTCTATTACCTAATCTCGTCCACCTATAGATACCTTATATTTCTCGCACACTTATGTAGACAATACCACATCTTTCAATGGCGTAGAAATATGAAGAGCCGTATCAAGAGGTTTGGCTTCTATTTCACCCAGTCGTCTATATCTTTTAGACACAAAAGAATGTGTAGCACCCGTGTCAAATAATGCATAAGCCTTCTTGTTATTTAAAGAGATCGTACCTAAGATAACGTTTTTGAAAGCTTTCGCTTCCTCTTGGGTGACCGTGTACACCCATCCTTGTGCTGGCAGCCTCTATGGATTTCCTTGTGGAGGTGGTCCGCCCGCACGTTGTTGCATCTGTTGCACTGAATCAACGTTCGACTGCAGCCCTCCTTGTGGACAGTCCCTCCTAAAGTGACCTTTCTGCTCACACCCAAAATACCTCTGGTGATCTAGGCAAGGTCCAAGTCCATGTTGTCTACCACACCTTTGGCAGGAATTATTTTAATAAGGCACTTTACCTAGAGCGTGACCACTCCTGGTCCTTCCAAAATTTCCAAAATTCTGTTTCTTCTTAGAATCCCAAGGTAGCTCTCGGGTTGGATAGGGTCTTTTACCCCGTCGGGTATTGCTTAGTGCCATTTGTCGTCCTGACTCTATCTGTTCCTTGCTTTCCAATTGTTCCCTTATTACTTCTTGTTCCATAAGTTGGGCCCGTTCATAAATTTCATTATAATCTCTTATATTTAGAGGCACCAGTTGCCTCCTAATGTCCATTCTCAGGCCGTTCAGAAATCTCTTAGATTTTTCCTCCCGGTCTTCTACCAATTTAGGAGCATACCTTGACAGTTCCGAAAATTTTGCTTCGTATTGGTGTACCATCATATCCTTTTGTTCCAGTTGGACAAATTATGTTATTTTCTTATCCCTGGCACAGTCAGAAAAATGCTTTCTATTGAAAGCCCTGACAAACTCATCCCACATTATGGCAGTACCAGGCAAGAAGATTGTATCCCTAGAAGCCCTCCACCAATGTTTGGCGTTTCCTTCCAATTGGTACTCCACCAGGGTTATCTTCTCGGTGTTGTTGCAATTCAATAGTCGGAAGATCCTTTCTATCCCATCGATCCATTGTTATATTTCTTCAAGACTCCCCATTCCAGTAAACTTGGGTGGCTTCAATTTCAAGAATTGTTCTACCAACCCTTAAGTAAGACGTTCCGCTCCCAGTTGTTGTTGGGCTTGCCTTTCCATCAGATTCCCTATGTTGGCCAGCGCTTGTATAATATCTTCCGTTCGAGGTTCTGCCCTTGAAGCAGTAGCTTCAATCCTTGATGGGGGAGAACTTCCTGTCCGTACCATGCTTTCCTACAGGTTATTGATATTTACCACATGAACAATTAGTGACTCAGTGTCACTAATTGACTAAGAAGGAAAAGTAATGTTCACACATTACTGAGATCATATAAGTAACATACAAATGTTACTAGCACGCATGGTAACTCACAATCGTTACCAGTAGTTCACGAGTGAATATCAGTCACCCGTTTTTCAAAACAAACCAACCACATGTGTTTCGTGCCTAAACGTGTGCGATCACCACAACTCCCCCTTTTTCCACTAGCACACCTTATCACTCCAGACAAAACCTAGGCTCTGATACCACTCCAGGCTATGACGACCCTTGACCTGTTAGGGTTGCCATGGCATTCCTTGTCATTACTATCATTTTCATGTAGAAGCATGTATCAACGACTCCAATATAACTTAAATCAATGCTCACGAACTTATAGAACCATGCACTTTATTTATTTATATTTTTAGACGACTTAGGTCGGTACATAAAGGCCAAAAGTTCCTTTTTCTGGCTAACCCAAAATTCTGTCCCGACCATCCTATAGTCTATTCACACGGCCGTCTTCATATCACGTCCTGGTCTTGTCCAAAAAATGCAACCTTCCTTCCCAAGTCCTCTACCTACTCGACCCCACTAGAACCGTCGTCGTCGTCATCCGAGAGTGGAAGCGGCCCCACAATACGCCCATTTACCCGAGCATATAGTACAATGAACCATATCAGCACAGGGCCCGTCGAGAGACTGGCGTCCACCATCAGGATCACCGTAATCCGGATGAACATGACGTCCGGGAAGTCAAGGTCCATGTGCTCCACTTGATCTCATGTGAGGTCCGTGGGGATGCCGTAGAGCATGGTGGAAGACGTGGGTTGGAGCGGCATGGTCATGTGTCTGAAATGTAATAATCCCACAAGGGTTGAGTACAACCACTCAGCAAATGAAAGCCTATAAGACCATATTACATAAGTTTACCACTACTCATCCGACGAGATCCTAAACATGCAATGTGGGAATTGAAATAATTCAAGTTACCATGACTCTAAAGGAATTTCACAAAATGACACACTAGGGAGTAAATAGACATTCAGGAAGATTCAACAATCGTATCAACTTTGGTTCTAGCTGCCGCCATCTTTCGAAGGGACCCGTGTTGCACCCCTCCAGGCGTCTTGCATCCACCCGGCATCGCGAGGACCTCCGAGTGCTTATTTCAGTCCCCGGGCATTTGGAGAGTGTCGCGTTACAACCCTCCAGGCATCTTGCACCCCACCTAGAATCGTGAGGACCTCCACAGCTCAATCACATTCCCCAGGCATCCAAAGGTCACCATTTTCACGCCCCTCCAGGCATCCCAACACCCAAGGCATCGTCGCAATGGTGGACCGACGGTATCAATATCAATTCAATTCATGGCACGGCACTTGAAGATTTTATTGATGCCATCCAACATAACTAGACCGAACCACTTACTGATGCATGTGACTAAGGCCATCACCCTAACCGAAGCTGTGCTATTCTAAAGTCAATTCAATCCAACGATTCGCCTAAGGAATTCTAGCGTCCGACACTAGGCCATCCACACAGGATTGTCCCAACACTATGGTACACGCTAAATTGGTACGACCTTGCAAGGCCCCATAGCTTACTCGAGTGACTATAGCCTCAATTACTTCCGTATCACTGAAGCTCTACTCACCTCAAGCTCGAACAAGGCCGAACCAGGACCAGACTGACCTGCGACGACTCGTCCTATGAAAGACTAGTGCAAACCTTTCAACGATTGATGCGGCCCGCAGCTTTACCTCCCGAACCAGTGCCGACCGTGCCAACGGTCTTCACCATGCACAACAATGCAAGTCAATACCGATTCTAGCTCAACTCACCAAGAACAAACACGAATACAACGGTAGCTCGAAGCATCCGAGCCTAATTTTGCTCGAATCCTAGAATGGAAACCCAAGTAAGGCAGTACCACACAATATAGAGTAACAAGACCTCCACTTGCCTTAAATCCGTAGGGTGCGAGCTGGTGGCACGGCTGGTGGTGAGGCGGCGAGACAGCAGTGTGAGCTGTGGCAGAGCAGCGAGGCAACTCGGGCTGAGCGACGGCGAAAGGGCGAGATCTCTTGGCTGGCAGCAGAGATGAGGTGAGACGGCAGTGCAGCTAGGTGGTGCGTGTGGCTGGCGGCGAGCAGCGAAGCACGGACAAACGGCGAAGATTTTTGGGCTAAAGTTTGCTGGAAACGGGGATGAAAAAAAAAATGGAGGAAGTTGTGAGGTGCCGAGGGAAAAATAGGAGGCGTCTTCCTTATGCTTGGACTTCTCCGCCAGTTGACTGCACCAGTCAACAATTCTCATCTTCGGTGGCAGCTCAAACGGAGGGCAGGTGGGGGAAACGTGGCCATGGTCGGTGGCCCTTCTCGCCACCTTGCTTCTTCATGCAGGGACGTGGCCGTAGCTTGGTCCAAGTCTTCCGTTTGCTGGTCAGCGGAGACAGAAGAACGTAGTTGAAGATTCTGGGGCGAAGCCTTCATTTTGCATGAGGAACGAGTGGGGTTGACGTGGCTGCAATTTCGGTGGTCAAAGTCTTCAATTCTTGGCTACTTGGACGTGTGCATGGAAATGAAGGTTTGCATGGAACTCAACTTGGCGATGTACAAATGAGGGTGAACATTGGTCTCGCTGGTGGCATTTCACGAAGAAAATTTAAATGAAGTGATGGGCTAGGTGACGGTTGAGTTATCACAATGCGGCAGAGATGTGACGATGAGGTGGTGTCGCGGGGATGTGACGAAACGTGATGGTTCGGTACAATGATGGTGGTGACAAAGCGGTGGCCGTGAATGGTGCCAATAACATAGTCCAACGATCAACTTGTCGACACGGCATTGACCATTACGTACTCAAGGCTTAGGCGAAGTCCGGATATCACACATGAGCGGACGCGGGTGGCCGGCCACTAATCGTCGGCCACCCACCGCCGAACACCGGGCCTCCTCGCCTATCGAATAACTCCCACAACCACTTAGTATGGAGAAATTTTGTATCATCAAACGAATTTCTATTACAGGAACAAAAGTTTTACATGGTTTTCAAATGCATTTTTTTGCTTAGAAACTTGTCCAAAAAATATAAATAGAAAAATAAATTTGTAGCCAAAAATTGTTTTCTAGAACAGAACAGTTATTATTCGCACCCTGAATGACTAAGATTGCCCCCTTGTCAAGATGGAAACTGCTCTCTTGACCTTGTCTTCAATGGCACTTGTCGTTATTCAGGGTTCATTTGAGACTAGACAAGAAGTTTGGAAATTTTTTTTAGACAAAAAAATCGGGGGTTGATGTAGCATTGGGTTTAAAGTTGAGGGCTTTTTAAAAGGAAAAAAAAAACTCGAGATAAAATTAAAATTGAACCTAAAATTTAAGGGCTTTTTGTGAATTATGACAGTAAAAAGGAGGGAAGAGAAAGTTGAGGAGTTTCACTTGTTTTTAACATCCAAGGGCATATTTGTAATTAAATAGCATACGATAATTTTATTTCTACCCTCACTCCCAATGATTGGGCCCCACGAGTCTTGCCTTAACTTGAGGCTATCACTCTTTTCTACCAAGTTTTTGTTCATTTCTTATTTTGAAGGCGTGGTTAAGTCCACCACTGTTCTCTATATTTAGTTATGAAGTTACCAATTGATTATGTAAAATTTATTGATGTCACAATTTCTTAAACAACCCAAAGCCAAATTAGTAAATTAAAATTTTCAATTTTTTCCAAAAAAAATTTGCTTGGTTTAGTTTAGCGATTGCAATCTTCCTTCCACACCTATAATTGTTGATGTAAATTCAAATATTTATATTATTGAATGGAACTAACACATGCAATGTTAGTTCATGTTAGTTCATTTAGATTAAATTATATTTTAAGGGTTAATACCCTAAAAAACCTCAAACCAATACACATGAAAAATTTACCTCAAACTAATTTTTTAACCACCAAAAACCTTTAACTAGTACACATTTGATTACCCCAAATTGATACGCTTATGATAAATTTACCCTCTGTTAATTTCTATTAAATTTTAATATCAAATTGCTGAGTTGGATAACACGTGACATTTGACTTATTTACAAGTTTGGGATTTTACCTTCTGTTTGTCACAGTTGTACCATTTTATGATTATTCGTGATATTAATCAAATTTAATGGAATGTATATTTTTTGCAAATGTACTATTTTGGGATTTTTGGTGGTCGAACTAATAAATTTATCACAAATGTACGAAATTTGGATTTTTCATGGTCATTTGGAGTAAATTTGTTACGGATATATCAATTTATGATTTTTCGCGGTCAAAAAATTAGTTTGAAGTACATTTGTCACAAATATACCAGTTTAGGATTTTCTAAGGTATTAACCCTATTTTAAATAATACTTTAACACAAATGCATGCGGTTCGTCTTAAATAACGAGGGGTGGCTATGTTAATGAAAATGCGAAATAGGTTTTACTTACCACCCAAAATACACCTAGGCATATTATTCTCATCCAACAATTTATTTTATATAGATCTATTCCTAATAAATAATGTGGGGTAACTATCTTTATAAATAAGTTAAATAGGTTATTCTAATCACTTCAAATATATCTAAGCATATTAATATTGTTATTCAACTTGTTTGGTACAAAATGTGAAGCAAATTGTATGTTCGAGATAAATAGGCTTCACTTTGATATCCACTCATGACAATGCAAGCTAAAAGAATTATTAATGTTATTTATACCAACAATCCAAACTAAACTATTGCTACTTGAAATTGTGAAGTGTTAAAGAACACAAAAGAATGCTCGTTCATTTCACAAGCACTCCTTTTTATAGTATTGATATACAATATTTTCTAAGTGCCAAATTATCACATTAAATCAAGAGTGAACTGCATTATTCTCTAAAGCTAATCAACTCTAGCTCCTTAGTTAGAGTACTTTGCCTAAAGTGCATCTAACCTAAGAGGCATCAAACATGAATTTAATATATCAACCTATGCACGTTTACTACTCTAATAGGAGAGTATTGGGTTTACCAAGTTAACTGTTGCGACACTAACATATACAGCCTATCAATATTTACAAATGTTTTAACCAATATATATATATATATATATTGGGTTTACCAAGTTAACTGTTGCGACACTAACATATACAGCCTATCAATATTTACAAATGTTTTAACCAATATATATATATATACATTGATTTTTATTATTATATTTTTTATTTATTTTCTCGATGTTATTTTTTATAAAGACATTAAAAAATTAGAATCAGTGTTATTAGTTGGAGTATATATATATATATATGTTTGTCAGTTTGATGCATAAAGTTGACCTCTGATAACAATAAACACAACTTTATTGAATTCGACACAATATCGTTTAAAAACCAAAAGGCACTGCCATAATTTCACATTTTTAAGTTTATCATATTGATAATTCATTATATACATGCTATTTAGTTCCGTAAATGTTATTTTAAGTTTGTATTTGCGATGTACATTTTTTTCACACCCGTTTTTATGACATCATATGGCGCAAAAGTTTGACAAACATCTTGGTCCTTCAAGTAAATTTTCTTATGAAGTCTAGACTAAGGTTTCTGCAATGTCCTTTGCCTGGATTAAACTTGCTGGAAAGGGGAAGATCATCATAGGCTCTCTCAATCTTCCTATAATAGAGCAGAAACCCAATAGTGGAGCAGAAAGTATGCAAGGCAGGCTAACCTCAGGCCAAACAACAAAAAAGCTTCAAATAATTGTTCAGTATCGAAGTTGGAGGTGTTATCTCTGAAGTGACCAACGGATGTGAAATCTAGCCTAGGAAATGGCATAAACATCTAGAACTTTTACAAGCATAACCTCGCCTAGGATAGTCGTTTACTTAACCAGCCCTTTACTTTCCAGGCAATACTAATTTGCTATCAATCTACCATCAAATCCCTCTATTAAGACAAAACTGCTATATGAGAAGCAAGAACAAGGAAAGTACTCATGGAATGAATCTAATGGACCATATTGCTAAATATTTGATTTGAATAGCCAAGACGCTTATAATATTTCTGATTGGAAAGACACCAAATATACCGAAGCACGAAACCCCATCTATATCTCCATTGCAAAGGATATGCAAACATTGCTTTGAAGAATTTGAGAGCTCTGCCAATGAATCTTGAACATTGGCAGTTAAACCAGCATCTTCGTGTACTAGTCCAGGCTTTTGAGGAACTCTTGGAGCTTGAGGGAAGAATTGAGTAGTGCGATCTTCAAATGCCAAATAGTTACCGGAAGCGTTATATAAAACATATCAAAAATTAGTTTCCAATTGGAAAATAAAAAGATGAAAAAATGTGAGATTAAAGCTAAGAAGTAAAACAAATCAGCAAGTTACAGATGTCACCAAACATACGCTTTCCAAAAATCTTCCATAAACCCATACTAAAGTTGTTGGACTGTGAAATAAGATTCTAAGTTTGAAAAAGAAGTATTTAAGAACACACTAAAATAACTACTTTACTGCAAATGAAGCATTATGAAAAGTGTGAGCTATAAGATATCTGCCGTCACGCCCCGAACCTCGAGCACGTGCACATCCCACTGAATTTGAAAGAAATGAGACTTCCCAGGACTTGTCGCTGACCCAATCAATTTATTACACATGCGAAAGTGGATAATTAATCCCCAAACAAAACTCAATTGGGATAGAAAAGCAGGATCATACTTCCAAAACCAAACCACACTTCTTTATACACAACTTACTAATTCATTTACAATACTAGTCTATTTACATTGGTCCACAAAAGAAGAAGGGTTACAGTCTACTAAACGATCAAACCCTCAACTGAAGACCCCAGAGCCTCCTGGGGACTTGAACTTGGGTTCACCATTGAACCATCAGGAGAGTCAGTTGTACCCTCACCATAAGCAACCTCTGACACTGACGCAGGGACCTCAACATCTTGAAGAGGACCCTCCCTGGGTCCATTGTACCTGCTACGATACCACGCTCTGAATCGATGGGGCACCCTCTGAGGTAAACCCGCATCGACCCAAACAGTAGTTCTTACAAGTTCATAGACCCAAGCTCCTTGGGCCCCAAGAGTAGGGATATCAATGACTTGCTCATTAACACTCTTTGGCTAACCAAACTGCTCCGGAGGAACTGCCATCTAAGAACCTGAAAGGTTAAGCCCACGATGGGGTGAGACAACTTCTCAGCGTGTTCTACCCCCTAAAACTCGATTAGGAACAAAATACGTCTCAGGGTGCTCTAGCCACACAAATCAGAGAACTTACCTTACCTCAGTCACTTCCTGCACGTCAGTACAATTCACACATCTATCAATTCATACCATCTACTCATCCATTAGTACAATCACGGCTCACACAAGCTAAAATGGATGCAATGCTCTCACAAGCTGATATAGATGGTAGTTCACACAAGCTAATAGATAGATGATAGCTCACACAAGCTGATAAAATGGATCATTACTCTCACAAGTTGATAAACAATCATGGCTCTCACAAGCTAATAATGATGCTTACACAAGCTATTGATTCAATAAGAAACCAGAGAACTAGATATTCAATCCAGTAAAATCCAACGAGTCAAATTGGTCCTCCAAACCAATTACGGTGCTAAAAGCCAACACTGAGTATTTTCAAGTTAAATACCAAAACTTCTCCAATTTCACTCAATTTCTCGATTAAACAAACAATTAGCACAAACTAATCACACTATTGCTATCAATGCGAAATTCTAACGATTGGCCATCCCAACATAATTTTTGAAAATATTAAATAATTAAATTTAATTCCGAAAATTAAATAATTAAATATTATATTATAATAATATAATTTAATAAACTAATATTTATAATTTCGAATTAATTCATTAATAATTAGGGCTTAAACAAGATTGCACTAATTTAAACATACAATTAGCCCTAATTAATCAACCACTAAACTAATCATTCATCTAATCTAATTAACATTAAAATAATCTAATCTAATTAACATTAAAATAATCTAATCTAATCACCTAAACATACTTAAACTAATATAAACACTCATTAAGCATAATAACTTCTAAGCAAGGATTAGAGGGTAAATTTACTAGTTTTGCGAGCCGATGAGTCCACAGCGACCACGACGCCAAGGCGGGCAATAAACCTCGAAGTGGTGATACCAACGGAGGTTGGGAAGGGTCCTAAAACGGGCCTCGAAGTTCCAAGGTTTTGCTAGTTTTCTGCCTCTGTTGCTGGTCGAGAGGGCTGGAACCGAGAAGACCAAGGCTGAACCGGCGAGGAGGCGAGCTAGCGACAGTGCAACGGCAGACCAGGCTGGCTTCTTTGGTTTCTCAAGGTCTTCCCATAGCCCAACAATGGAGAAAGCCTGATTTCTTGGAGGGAGAAGAGCTGCTGAAGCAAGGGGACCCCAAGAGCTCTCCTAGCTCAACACTTGTCCCAATCTATCTTGCTTTGCCCCCACCAGCCATCAGCCAATCCATAACAGCATTCTCTCTCTTAAAACTTGCTCAACAAGCTTGGCAAAAAATGTCATGCACCCCATGGCATACGAATTTGTTACATTTCTCATTTCAATCTCAATCAAATTCATTAAATTCTCGAGCAAACCAATCCAATTGAAGCCCATATAAATCAGCCATGGTGTCCTTGTCCCTCTTGTGACGTTTTCCTGTCAATTGATCCAACATGATGGCCAAAGATGCGATCAAGAATGGTCTCTAACTTTCCTAATCAAAAACGGCATCACTTTGCTTTTCTGCTCAAAATCTCGGTTTGTAGAAAAATCTTCTGAAGATGAGTCAACGTTCCTAAAATGAATTGTGACATGACAGAACTTTCAATTTCTGTAATCGAGTTCAATTTCTCGGTTAATTTCAATTCGGCGTGACTTTAGCGCGTCCTAATCTACCGGGTAGCTTTTAGGAACTTTTCGTGCAATTGACCTGTGGTTGATTGTTTTCGAGCCACAAAGTGCATCTTCGACACATTGGCGACTCTCTGTTGTCGTAGAAATCTCAAAGTTTCAAATACGAACACAATGTACCAAAACGACAGAGAAATCGGTCCAGTGCCGATCGACAAGATTTGTGAAATCAGGTGGAATCACCCACACTTAATCACATGCCTTTGTCAAGTAGACATATCTCCGGTCTCTAATCGATCTGTGCCACAATGACCCTTACAGATTAGCACGGTCAAGTAGTCAATTCATGGTTGAATTCTCAAGTTTATTGCGTTTAGATTCCTTAACGGCTTCACCTGATAGACTAGTTATCTCATGAGTGGCCAACTTAGAGAAGAGAGCTATAGACGCAAAGATGTAATACCCGACTTATTCAATTAAAACCAGAATTATAAAATCGAGATGTCACATCTGCTATTGGCAATAAAGATCACAAAGTAGTACCCACTTTTAAGTAGAAAGATGCCGTACTCTATTCACTTGGGCATCCTCCTCCCAGTTGAGACACACCACGGCTGCCATAGGAGACTTCAAGCTTTATAATTGTTTTCCATTCTGCTTAGTATTTATACCTTGTTAGAATGATTATACCACAATGTGCATAACTGCTACAAGCACTAGCATATCAAAAGCAGCACAGCGCATATCCATAGTTCTATGAGGACAGCTACTTTGGTAAGATAACATTCATTATGTAGAAAAAACTCTCTTCTCAACAAAATGTAATCCATCAAGTGGACAATTAATAACAAACCGGTAGAAATCTCAAAGAAATGGAATTGCAGTAGCCTTAGCCAAGTTCTCAGCCATTCTACTCATGACCAAGTAGCTACAGCTTAATAGAAACATAACCGGTTGTTTATGAACTTTTCCACCCACCAGCATATTTAAGGCACGTGCAAATCATTTCAGATTCACCTAAATAATTACCTTCCTAATTTTACTGAACTGAACATATTTTACTAATAATTAAAAGAAGCTATTAAGTTTGATGAAAATGAGCATGTCACGAATGAATGCTTGTATATGACACCATCCACTTAGACCATAGATTCTCACAACGAGCTGGACCCCAATAAACACTATGCCATAATTTGTCGTTGACAATTAAAAAAGTTTCAATCATTGATGACAACATTAGTAGCAAGGTGAAATTTTGTCCTACACAAGATTGCAATTAAGCACAGCATTCAGATTCAAGTCCTAAAGTATATAAATCTATTGAACGAGTTTATCAATTATGTATGATAGTTTTTGAAAGTAATTCACCGCTGATTTCACCAATTAGATATGAGTCAATCAATTTCCTTGATTCATAATTTAACTCATGCATCAAACAATGTAATGTCAAAAACATTTCATGGCTTTGATGTAGGACTGTGAGTCCCAGAATAAAGAATAAATATTTAGGCATCACATGCAAAATTGCCTAAGCATCACACCTAGGGTTTCTTAAGCATCACACCAAAGATAAATTGCATCACACAATCTGCAGAGCAAACACTTGCCAAGTTCAATAAATTGTCGACTCAATTGAAAAGTAAAAATAATAACTATATTTGTAGACTCTCCAAAAGTTCTACTCCTAGTGGAAATAGGAAAACTCTAAACAAGAAACAAAATTAAAGTATACGTAAGATCCTACTACTCAAGCTTGAAAAAAAAAAAAAGAGAAGGAAACTTTGTAAAATCCTAATAATACTCAAATCCTAGTTGATAATTTTAGTGATTGAACTTCAAGAATAATCCCAATCCTTGTTTGAGTTTCAAAGTCAATCTTCACCAAAAACTACGTAGTCACATTGCATGATTTTGTTGGCTGCATCAGGCTTAGTGGATGGTTTGATTGTCTTATACTAATTCTATGAATGGGAATCCAATTACAATACTATGTACATGATCTTTGTGTCCTTGCAGTCAAACGGGTACTTATTTGACAAAAGAAAATTTATTTGTAGCAATATCTCATGGCTGGAAGTAATAACATTAGTCAACTTTGAAGTTTCTTTATCATTAGTTATTACCTAACAATAAAAATAACACCAGACTTTACAATTAATTTACATATGTCATGCTTTACCAATCTCAAACATTATATCAGATTTTATGATTCCATTAGATAAAATTCACGATCCACAATCCATTGATTCATGACTCATATTTCCATGTGACAACTAAGAGTGACCCTAAGTGGTTGTCATGTCATCAAAATTGTGGCTACCTACTTAACATTTAACACAATTAATAAAAGAATATTCTTCCAAGTTCAAAGTTCAAACTGCAAAACACAATTTGACTCATTTTATCTATCTAACTAAACAATAGAGCCAACTTGATTGACAACCTGACCTTACATATGCCATGTCAGTCATGTTAGGATTGGAATGACCCATTAAATTCAATGTAATTAGTAAAATGGTTATTCATCTGTTGAAATTTGTTGACCTATTTAACAAAAGGGTCCTGTTTGAATAGAGTTTTCTAACAAATATTTTCGTTAATCTTATCCTACTCAAATTGACCTATCTAGAAAGCCATTGTTAATTTGACATTGACAGACATGACCAATCTATCTAACAAAACAATAGTACCAATTTGATTAACAACTTGACCTATCATGACCTGTTTATATATTGATCAGTAAGTTCTCTAATAATAAATCATACATGAATTTTGTTTCCATAGTGGTTAAAAATTACAATTCAATTACCCTATATAAATATAACATTTTATGTAAAACTAAGATTTTGTTAGCTTACTGCTAGTTTCTTTTCAAACTTGTTTGACATTGATGGAGATATGCATATTGTACATATACCAAGTCAGTCATGTTAGGATTGGAATGACTCATTCAATTCAATCTAATTAGTTAAACAGGTTATTCATCTCTTGAAATTTGTTGACCTTTTTAACAAAACGGTCATGCTCGAATAGAGTTTTCCAATAAAAAAATTTGTTAATCTTATCCTGCTTAGATTGACGTACCTAGCAATCCATTGTTAACTTGACATTGACAGAGATGACCAATAAAAATGGATTGCCATCTCTATTAGCATTTGAGTGTTTTCTGAGTAAGTTTGCTATTTGCATTGCATCATGCAGATTTTGAGCAATTCAGAATCTTTCCCACAAGAGATTAGAGTAGAACATATTCTGATGATAAAGGACTATTGTAGGAGGAATTTCCAGTTGAGAAGTAATGAGGGTAACATTCAAGTAACAATATAGAAAACTTACTACGGCATCATGCAGTAAAATCGTATTGTCTTCATGACTCAAGACAACAAGCTTGCCATCCGGACGCTAGCATAAGGATGTTATACATTTACCTAGAGTAGATTAGAATGATCAAGAAGAGCCAGTATTGATGACACATTTTGAATGTGCAAAGAATGTGAATTCATTATAAACAAAAAAGAACAGAGAGAGAGAGAGAATAAAATTAACAGAAGAAGAGGAAAGAAAGAGCACACACATTAACCAACAAAAAGTTAATCAAAATGTGTGAAGTGAGGCATGTTGACACCCGAAATTTTCGTCGACATTTTAATAATCCATTTTGCAAAAATATAAAAAATAAAGAGCCAAAAAAGAATAAAAAGAAAACAAAAAAAACGAAAAGAGAAAAAAAAAAGAAAACAAAAAAATGAAAAAAATGAAATGAAAAGAGAAAAAAATTAGAAATAAGGAAAAAGAAAAAGAAAAAAAGGAGAGAAAAAGAAAAAATAAAAGAAATAAAAAAATAATAGAAAAGGGGGGCTCTCTTAGAACAGTCTTTCCCGCTCTCCCGGAGGCTCTCTACTCTCCAGGAACTCTCTCTCTTTCTCTCTCTGGCTCTCTATGATTCTCTTTGGTTCGCTCGATCGCGGGGGACATCAAGAAAAAACGGTGGCGGTTACAGCAACGGTGACGATGCCAGCGTCTCTCTCTTCACCGGATCGGAGGCGTTCTCTGGAAGATTTCTGGGATTTCCGGCGGAAACGAGAGAACGGGTTTCTCCCTCTCAATCACTCTCTCGATGGGGTCTCGAATCTCCGGCGAAAACCAGAGAACCGGACTCTCCCTCTCAATCGCTCTCGGTTCCAGTGTTTCTGAGATTTTTTTCGATGGATTTCTCTTTTGCTTTGAGGCAAGGATTGGTGACATCGGCAACGACGCCCACGCTTAACTGATCTTCTCTCTGGATTGGGCTCACTGGATCGGTGAGTTCTCTTTCTATCACCCTCGATCCGTTAGAGTTTCAATTCCTGTTTCAATCCGTTCGGGTCATGGATTCTGATCTCTCTCTCATTCGAACGCTCGCTCACTTGATCGATCTGATGCCCTCGTTGCGGATCACGCCCTTCCAGAGCTCGAGATACAGGGGTTCGGGTTCATGCCGAGTTGGAAGTCTCGGCTCAGCTCCAAAGATAGAGCTCCAAAACTGATCGGTGACAGTGGCTCTCTGTCTCTGGCTTGATCAGGTTTTATCTATCTCTCTTGATTGCTCTGTCTCGCGCATGGTCTGTTACTCTCTCCCTAGTTTGATCGCTGTCTTTTACTCAATCGCTCTTTCTCTATCGATTTTGTACTTGTATCTATTTTTTTTAGCTTCGAGGTTGTGTGTTTTCATTAGCTTCTTCTGCCAAGTCACATTAGCTTGTGTGTCATTGATGCTAATTGCCGTGTTCGTGATGTTCTATTTGGTGCCATTTACTCCATAACCTGGAAATGTTCTCCGCCTGTTTGATAAAATTCCTGAATTAGATCAGTGTGTGTTTCGATTCAGATTCTGATTGAGAGCTTCCCTTTGCTTGATCGATACATTAGTTTTGTTGTATAGACTTTACTTGTATTTCGTTTCCTTTCATTTCAGAACTTAGTAGCTAGCCGTTTTAGGATTTGTTATTGAAATTCTTGGATTAGATACATATCCAGTGCAAAGCAAGCTGAGCAAGCAGGACACGCATAAGAAGAAAGTTGATTTGTTTTAATAAAAATTGGTCCCCTGCTGCTGCTGTGTTCATTTTTTAGAGTTTCTTGTTCACAATATTGAATGTGTTCTCTGCCATAAAGTTGTGAATTCATTGGTGCACTTCAATCTGGACTGCTGTCTGGCATTTTCCCCCTTGATGAGTTTGTAGCTGTCGATAGACCGATATGAGTTGTGCCCGAAGTTCACCTTAGTGGAGAAACATTTCATCAGCAGCAAATGATTTTATATCAGGAAAGGATTTTATATCTTTGGTGCGTGTTGGACGATCTGTGAATCGGCCTCTAATGCTTACATTCAGCTTTTGCTAGGGCCAGCATCAACAATGATGTTCGAGTTTGTCAAAGAAATACCTAAACATGAAACTGAATGGAGGCTGGATTTCGCTTCTCTTTTAGGCGTATGTCTTTTACATGGGTTATCATTCAACTATTCCCTGTTGTCTTGACAGATCTGATTTATGAGAAAGAGTAGAAGCTAAGGATTATGATGAAAATGCATGGGCTTAGTGATGGACCATTTTGGCTGATTTCCTATGCTTGTTTTCTCTCCTTATCTTCAATCTACATGCTGAATCTGATTATCTTATCTTCTTTGAACTTAATTTGCCTTGATCTGCAAATTCGTATACCTGATATATCACTTTCTGTTTTGGCTGAAACGAGGTGTTAGATAAGGTTTTTTTTTACTTCGAGCCCTTCTAGACATATAAAATACACTTCTAGAGCTTCAATTTGATATGTTGCATGCCCTGAACGGACGTCATTCGGTCATCGAAAAACACCTACAAAGTCTGTTGATTCTGCAGTAAATTTTTTAGAATGATTTGCTGTTCTGACTTACTGCGATTTTCTGTTTTAATTGGAACGAGCTGGTAGATGATGTTTTTAGGACTTAATGTCTTCTGGAGATTTGTAATAGACTTCTCAAGCTTTCCATAGACATATTATATGTGCGATTTGACTATCGTTTGCCCTGTCTAATGAATGTTACCATGGCAATGTTTGATTCTGGAAATTCAGAGGATAGATTAGACTGATTTTCATTCGTGCTATGATTTCTATGATGATTTTTTGACGAAGTTGTCTGCATGAAACTTGTGCGTCATTGTCTTCTTGACATTTGAAACACGTGTTACAAGTTTTGCATTAATGCATGGCATATCATATTTGAATCTCGTTTGATGTGAATATCATGCATCCATTTGGCTAATTGCAATTGAAATTTGTCAAGCATGACATTCTTAGTTCAAAGTCACTTTGCAATGTTAATGACTTGTGTGACTTCTTTGCATTCTGATTTAGGGATAAATGTTTACCCAAACCTTTTTCGCATTCAACCTTATGTCATGTGCAAGTTTCACATTTTTGTATATTGTCTAGGTGATCTTACGAACCTTTAAACATGCCTTGTATTTTGTCATGTTTGTGACTTGAAGTTGCTGGATTCATGTTCATATCTGATGCTTATGTCTGTTCGTTATAATAATGATTTCTATGCGTTGTCTTAGTCATATAAGATGAGGCAAGGGATCCTTATTTCTTAGATTAGGTTTAGAATAGGATCCTGAACATGGATAAAGCGTGAAGATGGTGGAGGTCAATGTCCATTCCGACCATTGTCATGTACTATTTGTTTTCCCGACATATGTCTCGAGTTCCATGCATTGTATAAAACTCGACGAGTTGCGGGTTTCCTTTCTTTCCCAATTGTTTTCTCTTTTATATTTTTTAGAATAGCATGATTAGGTTTAACTGATTTTCTTGATTGTTTACTTCATGTCTTGCAAATTTCATTTTCATTATTTGTTTTCCTTTCATTTCTTAGGAATAGAATAGAATGAAAGTAATCCACCACGCATGATTATTTAGTATAGAATTGACGATCCTGAAAATATAAAAAAAAAAAAATGCATGAACATGTTAGGAAAAACACAACATACTGTTTAGGTACCGAAAGGGCGCTAATTAGTAATATTAGCGTAACCCAAGTCCCCGAACCTAGATATCCGGTTACGTAGGAATCGAGGGAACACTCCCGACCCTCAATTGGGTTTCTAGCCGACCCCCAAAATGAGGCTAGTGGCGACTCCTGTATATTTTTTAGGTTGTTAAATACATAGATCGTATAAATAAACTCGTTGTCGCGCGGGGTACGAGCTTGGGAGAGCTTGCAATCTCGTGAGGAAACTCTTGTGATCAAAGTACCCCTAAACCCGACACTTTCCCACCTTGGACTTTTCGAGGGGCGGCAAGATCGGGTCACGACAAGGCAAAACGTCATAATTGTACAAAATAACTGAGAGGGATATCGGTCACTTGATAGAGGATTTCTTTGGGCTAGTAGGTCATCCGAAGCAAGGGAATCTATATCTTGTTGGTAGGCTCCAATCCAACAAATCAAAAATATTTGGTTGTTCAACTATGGAACCTCAAGGTAGATTGGATGCATGAAAGCTTACTTTAGGTGAGAATAACAAGTGTACTAGTATTTACAACTTAGTCTTAACAGAAACCATTCAAGGATTGGCTCAAGCACTAAAGTGCACTCAAAACATTCACCATATCCAGAAGACGATATGACAAGCAAAGCATTCAGATGTTGCTGGAAAAAAAATCTCCTCTCTAAAGTTTTCCAGTGAGAATAGACAGCGAGAACTACCAAGGCTGGGCATCTAATCCTAAGCTCTTACTAATTTAAATTACCAAAAGATTAAGTCATATAGGATCTTAACATACTTGGATGTAGCTCTCCTTAGTCTCCTAGTCTCTTGGCCTTCTCCAATTCCTCCCTCCGTCTTTCTAGACCAAATTTTCATGCAAGTACGCAGCATAGCTTGAGATATATCCAATTCAAAATTTAAATCTCCCACCAGCAAACTTGATTAATCAAAATGATGTGACGAAATACCCTTCTGTAATGAGAAGAAGATAAATAAAACTTCAGGCAATGCAAAATGTGAGAAACTTTCTGCCTATAGTCTATATTTCTATATTTCGGTATCCACTAAACCTCTCCTTGCAGGACACGTTCAGTCAGTAAAAGAATGCTCCATCAATGAAAGAAGAGAGGCCAACAGTAAAATTATATTGTGAAAGTCACCATTAGAAATCTAAGAGGATCTTTTTAGATGCCTGATGACATTTAGATGGTATTCTGCAGGGGTTAAACCTACCAACTCCAAGTGAACATCAAGCATTTCAGCATCCGGCATATCTAATCTATCTAGCATAAATGGCATCCCCTCCAATTCATGATCTTTATTTTCATGGGCACTTTAACTGGTTTACTGAAAAGGGTAACGACTCCTTAGTTCTCTAGATTTACACTCGCATCACCACCATTGACTCTTCGTTTCTGTGTAAAAAAGACCAAACTCCTTCGGTGGACTTCACTTTCTCATTTAGACTTCCAATCACTTTGTACCTCTATATTCATCCAACTCTCCATCGAATGCAATTCAAGCTAGATTGGCACTTACAGTGGTTCTTATGGCAAAAAAGGAAGAGTAGCACATTTAGGAAAAGCAAAAGAAGTAGAATGAGATAAGGACAATGCCTCAAAGGGCATAAAAAAGAGAGCAATCTCAAATCGAAGCAATATCCTTCTCCGGATTCCACTCTGCCATCTGCACCCGCCAATCAGAAGAAATCGAGCCAAAACCTCACAAAACCAAATCGGAAAACGATCGAATCGACCCGCCCATTACGTTGCAGAAAGAACGCCGAACCTGAGAAGCCCAAGCAGGTCGTCGAAACTTGAAGCTGAAATGGAAGCACGCGCCGGCGACCCCTCCTTCTTTTAGTATAAATTCGGACTGAAATCTTGCTTTCATGAGCACACGGAAGATAGAATAATCAGAATCTCAATGGGGTTAGTAACATCATCATCATAGAAAGTCCTAGGATCTTGATTTAAATCACTTTCTTGTTCTTGGCAAGACTAACCCAGCTGGTGATCTTCTCCTTATTAATTTTCAGGGTCCTCATTCAGATTCTGTGCAGCTATGTCACGCTTCCTCTATATGCCCTCGTGACATAGGTAACGAAACGGCATTGTTGATCTCGCAGTTTTCGGGTCGAAAATTTTGGAGTCGTAGGTTTAAGTTTACAAATGCTTGGATTGAAACAGATGGGGTCGACGATGAAGCCTACCATATTCAACGAGAGAGTTGCCACGGCCTTGCGGAACTGGCATCATACTGCCAAGAAGCACATCAAGCAAAACAAAGGCTCCGTGACGCCCATGTCCAGCAGGCCGGCCACGCCTTCGCATCACATGTCTCCCGTGCACCTCTTGCGCCATTACCGCAGTGAAATGGACAGCATGCAGACGTCCCCGAGGCTATCCAACTTCGATGTGGATCAGCACGACAACGAATCTCCATCCCCGACCCATCTCTGGTTAAACAAAAGGGTACCCTGAAGAAGGAGGGGTCGCCCGACGCCAACTTCGGTCCATTGCCAGAAAGAAAGCTCCGCAAGCAGCCCGAAAACCGCTGGTTACCCTTCGTCGGTCTGAAAGTCGGAAGTGGGGACGGGAGCGGATTTTTTCTTTCTTTCTTTTTCTTTTGGAAAAATGAAAATTGAAATATTTGTCAGATCCCAAGCGTAATGTTATATTTTTATTTTCTGGTAATTGAATCAGATCCCAACCGTCCTGCTACTTTTTTTTCTTTTTTTATCTTTTTCCCTTTTTTCCCCTTTCTTCTTTTGAGAACACATTTCACACTTGCTCCGCTCATTTCACGGAAAATAATTTACAAAAAATGTTTTTCAAATTTTCTGACGTTTGTTTCGCGAAAAATGAATTTCTTAAGGAAAATAAAAAGTCTTCTAAATTAGGAAAAACGTTTTCCACTTTAAAAAAGTGAAAAATATTTTCCTCACTTGATTTCTATTATCTTATATCTCTACAAATCATCACTCCCTTCTCCCCTTTCTTCCTCTTCTTTTCTTTTTTTATACGAAATTTTTTTAATTTTATTTTTTTAATTCGAATTATTTTTAAATTTTCTTTTTCTCTTCTATTTCTTTTCTATTTCTTTTCTTTTTTTTCATTTTTTCTTTTCTTTATTTCCCATCTTCTTCTTTCTTAGCTAATCGCCGGCCATGGCGACGGCTGACAACCGGCCACAGGTGAGCCTCGAGCTCACCGGCGAGCACAAGGCTCGCCCACCTCCGACGAGCTCAAGCTTACCACTCACCAGATTGGCCAGCACGAGCGTTGAGCTCAAGGCTAGTCGATCTGGCGAGGCTCAAGGCTGGTCGATCTGGCAAGGCTCAAGGCCAGCGAGCCGTGAGTTTGTGGCAAAGCTCACACTCGCCGACTCGACAAGCGAGGCTCATGCTCGCCGGCCACAAGCTCGAGCTCACTGATCCTGCGAACCTCATGCTCGAGTGCAAGCTCGAGGCTCGCCTATGGCCGGTCGCCTAACATTACCGTGGCTAGTGATCGGCCAAGAAAGAAGAAGATGTTTGCAAAGAAAATAAAAATGAAAAAATAATTTAATAATTGATTTTTTAATAAAAATAATTAAAAATCAATTTTAAAAAAATGAAAAAGAGTATAAGGAGGAAAATATTTTCATTACCGAACACCGAAAAATATTTTCTACTTAATTTTCAAGTTTTATCTGAGCACCAGAAAATAATTACATTTTTCCAGAAAATGGCTTCCTGGAAAATATTTTCCAGAAACGCTACATTTTCCATAAAACGAACGAACCAATATGAATCTTTTGAATTGATAAGTTGATTTTCACAAACATGACTAGATGCTGAAAAGAGTGGAAAAGGGAAACCCCTATTTGGCTCAATTCCTCTTTCCATTTCGTTTCATTTTCCCATTGCGTTCCAATTTTGCACCTTTCATATTTCGTATCAAATGAGTCGTGAATTCTTTCGGAATGTGCATGATCGTCTCTTGACCAATTCCGAAATGTACGGGATTTCGTTATAATCTTCATTCTTCCTGTTGGGAATGACTGATCCCCGAAATACCGAATTCGACACTAAATCGAACCCCTAAATCAATGCGGAAGCGAAGCCCAAGAAAACGACACGTATCACCGATCCTAAAGCACACCACAGAGTCGAGCGTACCTTTTAATCCACAGATTAGACACCGAAGCCAATGGAGGAAGAAAATCCGGTTGAATTTGATCCGATGAAGCCTTGAAGGGAAGAATTGAAAGCCGTATGCCTACTGTTCCTTTTGAGAGAGAAAACACGCGGGAGAGAAAAGACGTACGTGAATTATGATTTCCAACCAACGTCTTTTCTCTCTCTCTCTCCCTTTTATACCCCATTCTCTCCACGGGCCCTATTCCCATGGGCCGGGCTTTCTGGGCCCAGCTTGGGCGAACAGGGCCTTAAGCCCTTTAATTAAATAAAGCTTTCAATTCCAATGGAAGAAAGTTTGTAACACTTGATACGATAAAGATTGGCAATGGTCGGTAATTTTCGGGGAGTACCTAATGGTTTGTTCTTCAAAATTTGTTACGAGAATGGTGGAAATCAAGGAGTTTCTTTTTGCCTTAGTCTCCTTTTTGCTAAGCAAGTGCAGATTGATGAGACTGAACCTTATGCTACGAATACGTCATTGTATACCTTATGTTCATTCATTTTTTGCATTGCTTATACCTGACGTGAACTTTTGATAATTGCTCTACAAATTATCAGAAATAAAATCCCAAAAATTCTCAAAATGAACAAAAGGAAAAAAAAAAAAGAAAAACTCCAAACAGACAGCGCAGTAACACGGAAAAAAAGAAGAAGAAAGAAGAAGAAAAAATTAAAGAGAAAAGCAGCCAATTGAAAAAAATTGTAAATTTTCTTGGTATAGTCGCTTGATAAGTGTTTAGGCATTTCTTTTACGAAATCCCATTGCTTCTTATGCACTCTTTTTTTTTTCTCTTGGTTGCGAACAAGAATTTTGATCAAGTGCATTCTGCTGCTATAGACAAAAACGATGTCTTCTTGCACGCTAATGTGCGTCGTTGCTAAATAAAAAGACATGAGAGAAGTTTATAAGTTAAGCACGGATTGAGTGGTCCACCCATTCATGTTTTGATTTATGAACTGCATATAGCCCGCATGTACACTTATGTATTGTGACCATACGTGATCTGCGACATACAAATTGCTACGCTTTTGTATATCAGGTGTGACACATGTCCATCGCTCTTGATTTCCGACCAAAAAGATAAAGTCAAAATCAATATCATAGTAGTGATATGTATTGAATTGCCAGCCAAAATCCTTCACGGAAAACGAACAATTTGAAAAATAATTTTCAAAAAAAAAATCGCTCGTATGGTTACAAAAATGAACGAACATGAGAAATTCTCGTCGCACGCGAAAATGTTTGAATAATTGAGATATATTTCATTGATCGATTATTTCTAACAATACAAGTGATCACTTTTAGAAATGCATTTTCCAAATAATTTATTTTTTCACAGACAAAAAGGAGGCCTTAATTGATGTCAATCTACAAATAATGTCATACATGGCATGATGTTCAGGTTTGTCAATATCGTTTAATTCAGGTCCATTTTTCGTGGAACAAAAGCAACCTTAATTCACGTAAAGGGCCGCCACGGGATCAAATGGACCGGGCTGGACTTTATAATTACATACCCTTGTCAAAGAACGCCCAAAAACGCTCCTTACAGGCCATGGAGGCTGAAGGGTCCCGGCCCGTCAGACTCATGGGACAGCACATTGATGCGGATGTGGTGGTGAATTAGTTGTTGAAATTGTAATTTGGAAATAGCAAATGCGATCATCCTCATTCACTTTTGAATTAAAAAATAATGCTAATGAATTATTCAAATTGGCATCTCACAACAGAGAACATTCACGCATGCTTAATATGTCAAGACAACACGCCAAGATCGAACTCAACCAAGCCATTTGCCATCACCACCCTAACTCCAAACACTCAAGCCGGGTAGAAATACTCTGATCGCGTCGTTTGCCATCACTGCCCGAAATCCAACCCCTTTCCGCATGCCATCTTCTTCTTCTTTTTTAATTTTCTAATGGGATATCAAACTTAAAAGTACATAATCATTCTCTAGTCGAGCGGAAACATCATTCATGTCTGTGCTTATCCTCATCCACACTTTGGATGGATCACTATGTCTTGTTTCCAATAAAGGTACTGGCCATGTTTGATCTGGCCATTCCTCATATCTGCGAGCCAGAGGAATTTTGCCCGTTGCAAAACTTCACGTGCTTGGTTCGGCATTTGAAGAGGATGGAGTTTGTCAGGTTCGCAACTCATTCTTTTGACGGCAACGGGATGTAAGCTTGCCTTGCCAATGCTGCTTTTACCAATAGATGCACTCCTACTGGAGAAGATGGTCATTAATGTCAAGAGCAGTGGAAGACGCCAATCAAAATCTTGAGTCTTTGCCACGGTTGGTCTACGCTAGATGCAACCTTTCCAGTAAAGTCTCGCTACAAGCTGCTCAATAGGGAGGTTGTCGGTGGTAAAACGGATTTTTCATGAGAAGTGATTCAGAAAGTGAGGATTCTAATTAGAGTTTATCTTTTTGCTTGGGGACAACTTGGGAATGGATCCTCCCTTCAGATAACCTAAAACAAAGAGGCAAAATACTGATTAACAGGTGTTTCACCCGCAAGAAGGAATATGAGAGCTTGGCAGGGCATTTTTGCAGTGCCCCAAGAAAAGAAGGAACAACTCAATTCCTCTCTGTTTGTAGGCTTCATTTGGAAGGGCTGAACAAGAGAGCTTTTGATGGAAAGAAATCTTCCGTTTGTTGAAATTTGGCTTAAAGTCAATACACTTTTGGTATAGTGGAGACTGCACATGGATGTAAATGCCTTGGTTAATAGAGTCGATGATTTATCTTGTATTTGAGCTCGCTTTTGGTTTTGAGAGTTGTTTTGTAAATGGCTTTAATTTTTGGGCTTCTTTCTCATATGGGTTTGCACCCCCTTGGTGCCCTATAGTTGAACTTTTGATCTATTAAAAGAAACTCACACTTTTCTGAGGATTTTTAAGTTATTCCAATTACCCTTTATCACAACACTGTATCTAATCATGTAGTTTCAAGTACAGACTAACATCTCATATGATTTTGTGCTAATTAGCATAGCCATCATCCACATAGCATGTTTTTGTTGAGCACAAAAACACTCCATTAACTCACAGTTGCGGTTCCTTTTATGAGTGAGATTATCGTGACAAAAGTGTGCCTCTACAGCCTAAAGTCAAGATCTAAAATGTTCAAGAGAAACCTTGCATCCAAAGAGATACCAACACACAACCAAAACAGAACCAATACTGTGGATACAAAGACTAGTATACAAAGCTCGTTTGAAGTGGTAAAATCCAAGTATTTAGGCGAGTATATTATAGACGACTAATACAAATCCATTTGGCATGTGCGTTAGAAAACCATTTTCATTTAAAAGGACTTAACATCTTTAGCATTACTCTGCCAAAAGTGGCGCTTAGCTATAAAAATGGCGACCTAATTGGAAAAATAGTTGGTAAGAAAAAGTATAAATTAATTAATTCCCACATTGGCTAAGCATCACATATGAGATCAACGTTGGCTCAATTCCCTATCATCCAAGCACCCGCCAGTTATTTTTTCTGCTGACTTTCTTCGGATAACTGAGTTTTCAGTCTCAATTTTAGCTTGTCGACAGTAAGAATACCATAGGAAAGCAGAGTTTCACTTACTACATTGAGTCCAAGGAGTGGAATTGGTAGTATAAATAAGTCTCAACTTCTCCTAGGCTCAAATAGTGCTATTAGTAGGTAAAAAGAGTTGAACATGATTCATTGATACAAAGATTGGCTCTTGCAGTTATGAGGGATATATATTAAGATTGAAGCAGGCAATGGAGTTATTCCTTTTAAAACTGAGAACATATCTCTATACCTATTAATTATAAAGTAAATGCATAAAAATTTCCATATTTTTATACTTCCATGTACAGTATTTGGAAAGCCCAAACTAAAATCAAGTTCAAATTCAAATCAATGATTATGACCTATAATTTCTATTATATGCTTATAGTAGAGATTGCCAACTTGCAACTTGTCAAATCAGAATCAAATCAAATTTTACCTCACGCTTTCCAGCCACTTAATGTTAGTAATCTATATCATTGCATATGATAGGTTCATATAAGAATTCAACATCAGGATGTTCTAAAAATATGGCATCTCAGAATGTGTGAAGCATAACTTACTATAACAAATTCCTACATCTATCTGATCACCTCATTGCATATGATAGGTTCGTATAAGAATTCAACATCAGGATGTTCTGAAAGATAGGGAGTGTCTCAGAATGTGAAGCACAACTTACTACAACAAATTCCTACATCTATATGATCACCCTCCAAGACTGTTCTATGAAACGCTTAAAACTCAATAATTTATCAGAGAGAAAGGCCAAATGCAAAGGTAATAACATGCACCTGCATATGATTGAGGACAACCAGCTGAAGTTCTTTTCCAGCACCACGGACAACTTTGATACACGCTTCATACGCTGTCATTGAACAAACTAGCAGACTAAGATTATAAAAACTTACCTAATAGAACAGAAGTCCTATAGTGACACTGGAACTTTAAAAAATCAGTTGTACCACTTCACCCAGAGAATTAACAAGAAATTGATGGACTGCAGGACTGGTCCTAGCACCACCTAGAAAACTCAAAAATTCCTTTTTGAGGAGAAGAGTCAAGACCTAGATAAGCAAACATAAACAGTTAAATGAAGAACAATGGAAAGCCATCTACTGCTCTGTATTAAAGGGACCACTAACTGTGGTCATTAGTAAGGCTTGATAAAACTTACCATGAAATATGTTAATGGCATCAGCACACTGCTTGTAGATGACCAAAAATGATGTCCAGACGACAAGAAGTAAATCTTCGATGTTGGAAGCCTGTTGAGCAACTTGATGAAGTTCATTTTTACTGCAGACAGGAAGAGATTGAGAATTTAAGGATGCATTCGGCTGATAAGGATACTCACAAATCTGATCTCATTCTATCTGAAAATTTTAACAGTCTAGAAAATGTGTTTGGTAACACTTCAAAAGCAATTGATGAAAGGAAAACTATTCTTAAAATCAGAATTAAAAACTAAAGACAACTTTGTAGTGTTCACATTCCACATGCAAACATGGAGATTTTGAATAAGTAAGCCTATTTTCTTATTGTGACGAGCACGTTCTCACAACTTTCATCCCTTACAACATACATCATTTTCACTCAACAAATTTTCGGTGAAAAAACATTGAAAACAGTTTCTATAAAAATGGAAACAAAAAATGTAATCAAAAACTTAGTAGGCCTCTAATGATTGTGCACAAAAATGACATGTGAATCATGGGACAATGTTCAAAACTTTGCTATAGTAACTCCTGCATTTTTGTCCTACCACTTTCAACATCTAAACTTTATTGATTTCTAGAGGTTTCTACTGAAAGATAATATGATACCTGTAGCTCAGGTGAAAACCTTATTAAGCATGAACAAAATTACTCAGGCTTCAAAGTATGAGCCACCGTGTTGTTCGGCTTAAGGTGACTCTTGAAAGTCAACTTGGGCATTTAAAATTATCAGAAGGAAAGTTCTTCTATCTAGCAAAGTTTAGAGTTAATTCCAAGAAACATGCCTCAAAATTGCTCCATGTTAACCATCAGTTTCGTTTTAAGGATGATGATCATATCCTGAGCTAATGTGAGTTTTACTTTCTGTAGAACCAAACAAAGTTGACACCTTTGAAACAAATATGGGTGCATATAAACAATCATAATATAATCATAATATCAAATACAATCACTACTGAATAAACTAAAAAAGAAAAACACTAGAACAGAAGTTTCACCTAAAATTTGAATAACACTAAATCCTAGTGCAATTTAACCTCTATTGGAATATTGAAGTATCAAGCACTAAGCAATGGAAGCCATGCATACTATCTCCAACCGTTTGACCCCCCTCTTGATTCAACAATGTCTTCAACAAGTTCTCCTGAGCATGCAACCATCAAATGACAACCATCCTCGGTTGAAGCCACCTAGTGATAATAATTACATGCCTGTTAGCTTGCTCTGGTAGAACATCTAACATGATATATCGAACAATCCAATCATAGGGATAATCATACAGCAGGTACATTTGAAGAAACGAAGCCATCGTTGACATTTACTGTGTCTAAGCTGTTTGACATTTACTGTGTCCAGCCGTTCAACATTTTAACCAAGTCATCGTTGAAGAAACGAACACACTGAAAAAAAGAAAGAAAAGGAGAACTCTCTCGAGTCGAAGCAATTGAAGCGATGAAGCACCCACCTTCGAGTCCTCCGTGACCATGGCCAGCAAATCCTTCTCCAGATTCCACTCTGCCATCTTCACTTGCCAATCGGAAGAAATCGAGCCAAAACCCTCACAAAACCGAATGGGAAAACAATCAAATTGACCCGCCCATTATTAGGTCGCAAAAGAGGGCCGACTGGAGCCGAACCTGAGAAGCCAGCGGTTTGTCGAACTGAAGCTGAAAAGGAAGCACGTGCCGCGACTCTTCGTCGGTCTCCATGGCTGAAAAAGCTCCGGAAGCAGCCGAAAACGCAGCCACCGTCTGCTGGAGCAAGCCACGCGGGAGCGTACAGAAGCAGCGGTGGCAAACGCGAACTAAGAGGGGGAGAGCTAGTGGAGGGTGGAGCCGGAAAAACCCTAGAAGAAAGCCTGAAGAGCGAGACGGAAGAGAAGAGCGACGGAGCAAGGAAGTGCACTGGAGCCGGCGTCGAGGAAGCCGGCCTCGGCTAGGGCGGGACTCGCCATCGCCCAGGGCCAACCCTTGCTCAGGTGAGGTGTAGCTAGGCCGACCCTTAGGCCAGGGCGGCCTCGCCTAGGCGAGGCATCGCTGACGCTCGCTCTCACCCAGGCATGGCCCGACAGGGCCGACCCTCGCCAACCATGGCTGTGGCCGGTGGTTGGCGATGGCCATCGGTGAAGAGAAAAGGGAAAGGAAAAAAATTAATAAATTCAAAAATATTATTAAAAATGTGTACCTCTGCGCCGATTGACCAATCCACCTTCATGTAACAGTTTTCGATCTAAATTAACTCGATGCATTGAATTTGTATTAATGTGAAAATATTTAAAATTAAAATAATTTAATTAAAAAAATTATAACTAAATTAATATTAATATTTTGAAAAAAAAAGAATTGTTATTGATATCATATACTTGGAATTTTCTTTTTTTGTACTTTTCCTCTCGACAAGTGATAACAAAGATAGATGGTCAATGATCAACTAAACTTCGCTCAAGTCTTTCTCCATCTATCAGGTCGAGGTGAGTGATGACGTGATCGAGAAGATTTTGATGGGTGACCTTGTTCTTAAGTATTTTATATTTAATTGAGAAACTTAAAAGAGATTGAGATCGAGGGACGTTAGCTAGTTGAAGCTAACAATCTGCCATTAAAGATTCTCGCTCGTCATTTTGAACTACAATCTGCCATTAAAGATTCTCGCTCTTCATTTTGTCATCATTGCTAGTGACATGGTGTTTTCTCCCCGGTAGGAAGTTGAGAATAGTGGAAGCCTTTGTAAGTTGAAATGGCAATGCTCTCGTGAAAACTGAAAACTAAAGAGAATTACAATAAATGTCATGAGAATTAGTGCCGCAACTATCATCCACCAAGAGAAGCCAGTCAAAACGAGCACCATTTGAAATTTTTTACCAAAATGAAAGTTATATTTTAACTTATGATGAACTTTGGAGAAACTTGAAGTTGACTTTACCTGAGCATCTTCGGATGCTCAGTGTATATCTTTCGAAAAGAAGATTGTATTGCTGACATCAAACCTTTGAAATTGAGCAAAGCAAATAAACTTCACAAAACCAAGTTGGAACAACCAAGTCGACTATCCATTAGCTCGCAAAAGAACGTTGACCAGGAGCCGAACTTGAGAAACCATTGGTTTGTTAAACTGAAGCTGAAATGGAAGCACACGCTTTACTTCTTCATCAACCTCCATAACTAAAAAGCTCCATGGAGGCTAGAAGAATTCGCAAGATGTGTATAGAAGCGTCGATAGAAAATTCAAGCTGAAAAAGAGCTTGTAAAGGATAGAGCTCGAAAAACCTAGAGAAAGGCCGAGGCTAGTTAGGAAAGGATAAAGCTAAAGAGCGAAAGAGTAAGAAAATCCATTGGAGCCCGAAATCATGCGGAGAAAATTGCAGAAGAGGAAAAAGCGAGAGAAAATAAGAAATAGAGACATGATTACAGGAGTGAAGGCGGACTCATTTGATTGATGGGTGGGCCGAGCCAAGCCAGATTATGCCATATGCGGGATGGAACTTGTTGTCCGAGCTCGTTCATCATGAAAAAAATTATGTGATTTCGAAACGGACTAGGTTACCAAAGTATTGGGTTTACTTGCAACCATAGTGGCCACTTTTGTTATGCATTCATTATCAAATTGAGCTCTCATTATTAAATTGATCAAAATCATAACGAATTGGAAACCACATAAGCAGATTTCAATAAATTTGAATTAATGGAATGAGGATGTTGAGGGTGTATTTGTTTTTGTTTCTGTTAAAAAATTGTTCTGAGGAACAGAAATAGAAAAAACTATTTCTGTTTCGATGAACAATTTTTGACCAGAAAAACAAATTTGGTAAACTTGTTCTGGGAATAAAAAAAGAACCGAAACACGTTTGATAAATTTATGTTCTTTTTTGTTGTTTCTTTTTAATTTTTTAATATTTTAATATTTTTATTTCTTTTTTATTTCTTTATTTCTTTATTTCTTTTTTTCTTCTTTTGGCCAGTCGCCGGCCTAGGCGATGGCCAGCAACCGGTTGACGAGAGCTGGCGGCCTCGCCCAGCCACGGCGAGGCTTGCCGGCCCCCTGCGAGGCCGAGCTCGCCTAGCCACCGATCGCCTAGCGGTGGCTCGGCGAGGCTGGTGGCTAGGCAAACTCAAGCTCGCCCCGCCAAGGCAAGGTCGAGTCTTGCCCATGTCGGCGACACTCGACCTCGCCAAGGGCCGGTGACGCTCCGGCGAGGTCGTTGGGCCTTGATGGCCGATCGCCGGTCATAGCCAAGGCTAACGACCGGCCAAAGAAAAAAGAAGAAGAAAAGAAGAAGGAAAAAAAGAGAAGAAAATAATAGGAGAGAGAAAATTTGTTCTTAAAAATTTTCAAGAAACACGTTTTTTTTTTTTTTGTTTCTTGTTTATGTTCCAATTTTGTTTTCGGGAATTAAAAAAATAGATTTGGAACAAAAATGCAAACAAATGCGTTTCTGTGATTTTTTTGTTCTTGGGAACAAAAAAATAGAATTTTTGTTCATAAACAAAAAAAAAAAAAAAGAACACAACCATGCAAGCCCTGAACATTTTTATATATCTTAGGGATTAGATTAAACATTAAATAAATTAAAAAATTATGAATAACAATGCACCTTTGGCTAAAGTTCCTAGACTATTTATGTCTTTTTTCCTTTTATTAGAGCTGATTCTTTGTTACAAAGCTAAAGCAACATCAATCAAGCCTTAATATCCCAATAGAAGCACTGTTTCAAATGCACATCAATTGGGCTCTAATGACCTTATTTTTCACACTGGAAACATTTTATACTCCGCTTCTAACAACCTCGTTGGGGAGAATTGGACAACAATTCACTAAACACTAATCCAATCCACAAGCAATTTCTTCCCCATAACTAAACTGACCAAAATAGACTTCACTCCATATTACATCTCAACTGGATATGTATATTTCTAGGCTTTCACTATTTTAGTTTGTATATTCATAATGATACCATGAGCGCTTTAGAGTGACCCCCAAGATATGTTTTTTGATACCGCTATACAATTACAACCCGTCTTTGCTCAATGGATACAAAACATCCATGCTTTGATGCCTGCTACAATCGTCCCTAGTGCAACAACAAGCACCAGTTGTGACATCCAGATTTTCGGGTTTAATTTGTCTGGATAAATAGGATCCTGTCTCATCGCTCGTCAATTTATTGACGGGTCCGAAATTTCAATAAAGAAATTATCGGAGGAAAAATCGAAGACCGGAAGGCATTAGAAAGAGAATTGGAAAGAGAAAAAGAAAATTTAGAATATTATTGTTCTTTTTCTTTTTCTCTCTCTCCCCCTTTTCTCTTTTTCTTTTCTCTCTCTTCTCTCTCCTCTCCCCTTTCCCCCATCGTGCGGACACCCTCCCCACCGACCGCCTACCCCTTGCCAAATTCAATTTGGCTTCTCTTTCTCTCCATTTGACTAGTCAAACTTGTCTTCTCTCTCTCTTTTCTCTCTTATCTCTTCTCTCTCCTCTCTCTTCTCCCCCACTCTCTCTCGTAACCGACTTCTTCTTCTTCTTTTTTTTTTTATGCGAACCAGCCCGAAACCAGCAAACCAAAGAAGAAGAAGTAGCTCGCCGCGACCGCCGTCGTCGCCCGTCCCGCCGCCCGCGCCCGCGCGTCCGCCGCTCGCCGCGCGCTCCGCCACCGCCCCTTCGCGCTTGCCGTCCTTGCCGTGCGCGATTCAGCCGCTGCCCAGCCTCTGTCCAGCCCTCATCCGGCCATCTCCGGCCACCGTTTAAGCTCGCCGGACCTCCACCGGCCCTCCCCGGAGTTCCGCCCGCTCCCCCGAACCCTTCTCTGCCCCTAACCATCCCTGTTTTCCTCTGTTTCGCAGCAAACCAGCAACCCACGAAATGGGTTTCCAGCTGGTTCGGGCTCGTTTTGGGCCGTTTTCGGGCCCTGGATCCGTGAGCCGCTTTCGGAAGAATTGTTCCTCGCGCCGCCGCCGTCGGATTGATCCGATTTGCGCGCGATTTGGTGAGTAATCTCACTAATCTTGGATTAGTTGACTAATTATGCTTTAAGGTTGGTTTAGATTTAATTAATTATGTTTAGGTTGTTAGATTAGAATAAATTAGCAATTATTAGTCAATTGTGATGTGATTTAGATAAATTGATTGTGTAATTAGCAAGTAGACGTGGTCTACTAATTATTGGAAGTGCTTCGGGAATTTTCCCGACCCTTAGTGGGCTCCAATTAGGCTTTTCAGGCCTAAGTGGATATTTTTAGTATTTAAATATTAATTTTCAGAATTAAATTAAATAATTATTTATTTTCCGAAAATTCAAGGGAGATGGTTCGGAACCGGAATATTGTGCTGATGACCGTGGTGAAGTCCGTTTATTTAATCGGGCTTTAATTTGAGCTAAATGGGATTTTTAATATTAATTATTTAATATTCGAAATTAATTAAATAATTATTTATTTTTCGAAAATTCAATTGAGATGGTCTGGAACCGGAAAATTATGCTGATGACCGTGGTGAAGTCCGTTTATGTAATCGGGCTATATTTTGAGCTAAATTGAATTTTTAATATTAATTATTTAATTTTCGAAATTAATTATTTAATTAATTATTTTTCAGAAATTAAGATGTTGATGGCCGACGATCGAAATCTCGTGCTGATCATCGTGGCGCAGTCCGTTTATTTATTTGAGCTCTACGTTGTATGGAATTGAATAAATTGTGATATTTTAGGGATTTACCCTAAATTGATTGGAATTGATTGTGATTGAATTATCGATTGGTGAATGGCCAAGTATGTTTATTCAGCGTTTATAATGCTTTGTTGAGTTAATATAACTATTTGATTGAGTATTGATTGGTGAATGGCCAAGTATGTTTATTCAACATTTATAATGCTTTGTTGAGTTGATTTAATTATTTGATTGAGAAATTGTTGGGCATTGGTTGTCGATATTGAAAGTGAATTGGTAACCACTGCAAAGAGGACACGTGGCTCGGTGACTTGGAGTGTCACCTGGGAAAATGCACGTGAGTTCAGTGGTTGAATATGTCACATTGGCGAAAAGGTCGCCTGAGAGAATGCACGTGGCTCGGAGACTCGGTATGTACTCCTGGAGAATGCACGTGGGCTCGGTGACAGAGGCTGGCATCTAAAAGGGCACGTGGGCTCGGCGACTTGATGCATCGCTTTGGTGAAATGCACCTGAGAGAATGCACGTGGGCCCGGGCATCTAAAAGGGCACGTGGGCTCGGCGACTTGATGCATCGCTTTGGTGAAATGCACCTGAGAGAATGCACGTGGGCCCGGGCATCTAAAAGGGCACGTGGGCTCGGCGACTTGATGCATCGCTTTGGTGAAATGCACCTGAGAGAATGCACGTGGGCCCGGGCATCTAAAAGGGCACGTGGGCTCGGCGACTTGATGCATCGCTTTGGTGAAATGCACCTGAGAGAATGCACGTGGGTCCGGGCATCTAAAAGGGCACGTGGGCTCGGCGACTTGATGCATCGCTTTGGTGAAATGCACCTGAGAGAATGCACGTGGGCCCGGGCATCTAAAAGGGCACGTGGGCTCGGTGACTTGATGCATCACTTTGGCGAAAAGGGTCGCCTGAGAGAATGCACGTGGGCCCAAGGTTCGAGGCACGTGGACTCGGAGACTTGGAAGGTCATCCTGGGGAATACACGTGGCCTAGCTTTTAAGTATCCCACAGTGGGGATTAATTTGTTTGACATGTAATCGACTAGGTCGATGCTTTGATTTGATGTTGTGAATTGATTGACTGAATGGAAATGACTGCGAGTAATCTTGTTGGAATATAATCGACTAGGTCGATTTGATCGATTGCTTCGATCGGTGATATGATTGCTTGGGTGCCTATCATGAATTGTACTGACTTGCAGGTGGGATCTGAGGCCAAGGTAAGTCCTCTGCCCTGTGCGTGTTTAGGCAGCCTTTAGTATAGTAGTTTACTAATCGGGCTTAGTGGGGTAGAACTCGCTGAGACGTAGTCTCATCCCAGTTTAGGGAAAAACATTTCAGGACCCCGATGAGGAGCTGAGGAGGAGTCTAAGAAGGAGAACTCGGAGGTGAAACTTAAAGAGAAGGATTTTTGGAAGAAGAAGATAATCCCGAGAGGGGCCTTGAGTATGGCCTGGATGGGCTGAGAGTCTACCTTCTTTTGAGATCTCTTTTGATGTGAATAGTTATGAAGTGGTTTGTGTTTTGTATAAAAGTTTGGTTATAAATTTCAATATGAAAAATATGGCCCTGCTTTTCTATCCCATTGTTTTATTGTCTGGGGATTTTAATTGCTTCCGCATGTGCTTAATAAATGAAAGGGTCGGCGATACTAGTCCTGGGATATCGCATTATAAAATCGACCAAGGTAGAAGGATGTGCACGTGCCCGAGGATCGGGGCGTGACACCAGTTTGACTTGGGGAGGTGGTGATTTAGTGGCAACTCCAGTAACAACTAGTCATGTACTCTAGCAATACAGCCTCAAAATAAGTAAATTTAATGCTAAAATGTTAAAAAAAAAAAACAAGGCAAAAATAATACCAAGATTTTTATGTGAAAAACTCAATGTGTGAAAAAATCACGGACCATTTACTAATCACCAAAAATAGTGACATCAACAATATAACAATATTTCATCATCATGGAGGTGGATTAATACAAAGAAAGCAAGGACCCTTAATCACTATTAGCGAAAATGAGAGACAATTTGGAGGAGGTTTTCAACTAACGAAATCAATCAACTCATAAGTCTCAATCTCACAAACAACATTTTGAAAATTAAGTTAATTTTGTCAACGTTTGGCCTTCGAATTTGGATCAAAAAGTCACCGCCCCTTTTTCTTCTTCTCGTGCTTTCTTCTCGAGGAACTTCGACAATGTTTGACCTTCGAATTTGAATTAAAAAAATCACCGCCCCTTTTTCTTCTTCTCCTCGAGGATCTCTCTCTCTCTCTCTCTCTCTCTCTCTCTCTCTCTCTCTCTCCCTCCACGAACAGCCCCTCTTTCTTTCCTTTTGACAATTTGACCTTTACCCTTTTCTTCCATGTTTATGTTAGTTGAACCCCACAAAGAGACAGACCTAGCCAACAATCGTACATCACTCTAATGGCAAAATCAATAGGAACAAGCTCTCAGTCTCGTAGAACTTCAATTCTAAGACCTTAGACCTGACAGCAGCTTCCCATAGCAAGAACCTCTAAGTTCTTTATGAACCCCACAAACCTTAGCAGGCAAGCATTGAATTGCTTCGACTTTAGCATGAAGATCCACACCTAAATCACAAACAACTCTCTTTGAATAAAGACTCCAATAGACCTCCATACAGTTGTCAACTATGATACCGAATTAAAATACAACCATCCAATTCATTCGCCATTATATCAAACGAATTGGCTTGGTTATCAGTATTTCAGAAACCTCTGAAGTTAACAAACATTTTTAGCTTTGCAAAGCTTATGTTAAATATAATTAGGGCAAAGTGGGACGGCAATATGCAAACATCCCTTGCCATTCCAAGGATGCATTATCAGAGTTTGGAGAAGTTCAAGAAACATTGAGCTCCTGGTCCTTTGATGATCTCGAAAATCTTTCATAAATCTGTATTAAAGCTATTGGGCTATGAAACAAGATTCCAAGTTTGAAACTTAACTGCAAACAAAAAATTAGAAATAATTTGTAAGACACGAAGAATAAAATATTGTTTGTTAAGAATCAAGATCAAGAAGTCATATCAAAGCAATTTCAGAGTCATCTTGTAGAGCCATACAAAAAAATGATTAGCATGAAAAAGTAGTTTTACTCTGCACGTGGATCTTTGGATGATATATGCAATTTCAGATTAAAGGTACATAACCCCATAGAAGGACAGTGAATTGGGAATGTCTGGTGGATGTTGAAACAGAAGTAAGAGGGAATAGCGGCGATAAATTCTTACAAAGTATCTTTTTCGAAATAGAAGAGAAAGGCAATTGCACAGCTTCCTTGAAAATATGATAATCAAATTAGTTCCTAATCAGGAACATGAGATCCATATTTCTATACAAAAGGATAATAAGCTAAAAGAGAGCCAAATCCAACAAGATCACCCAACTAATGCTTCCATGTACATTGTCAAGTAATCAGACCTGAGATCAAATACAAAAAAACTAGATTATTAAGCAGAGGGTAAGTGAAAAAACATTGTTGAGGACAACCTCCAAAAGACAACCCCCAACCCCTAATGGTTTTCTTTTCTTTCTCTCCATCTTCTCTCATTATAGTCTCTAGGTTCTGGTTACTCAGGCAAAAAAATGAAAAATATCGGTAAAACTTTATGGTAATAGGCATACGGATAGAAACATCTATAGACAAACCCCATCAACAGAAGTCCTGAATCAGCCAAAAGAGAAATGTTATTTCAGCTCAAATAATTGATGAGTTGGGTAAAACCAAAAGCACAACCTTTTAATTAAAGGATTGCAATGTTTACAAAAACAAATTTTGAGCCCAGGTAATTATTCTCAAACTCCTGTTATGCATACAAAGAAATCCAAAATTTCAAATTTGATACGCATATCAGCAGCGAGGACCAAACTTGAAGAGAGGGGGGGGGAAGGGGGGAAGCAATCACTTCAAACACCAGATGACAGCAATGATTTATCCCCTAATTCATATTTTTATCACTAAGGTAGCATGTTTAAGAACATTTAGGAATGGAAAGAGTAGATATAGCATTAATGTGAAGAATTTACAATGAAAGAGCAATAAGCTACACATTCAAGTAAGAACTATACATGAACAAGATTCTATTACATTTTAGCATTAATGCGTTCCATCCATTCGCATTCCTTTGCAAGTGTCCTTCGCAAATATTCGGTGTCCCCAAATCCTCCAAACTGCAGTAATTCTTAAACTCTCTGCATTGTTTCTCTGAGATAATAATGAGGGTAACACATCTTACTAACCACGCAAGATATATCAAGTTAGAAAATATTAAAGCTGTTGGACTGTGAAATAAGATTCTTAGTTGGAAACTTAAATGCAAACAAAGCATTAAAAAAACATGTAAGATATTAAGAATGAAATACTGTCTGTTGAGAATCAAGATCAAGAAGTCGCATCAACTTTTAAGTCGAAAGATGTGTACCCTGTTCAATTGAGCATCTTCCTCCCAGTTAAGACACAACACAGCTGCTGTATGGGACTTCAAGCCTTATAACAGTTTTTCATTATGCTTAATATTTATACCATGTTAGAAACTATTATACCACAGCATGTATAACTGTTGCAAGCACTAGCATATAAAAAGCAGCATACCACGTATCCATGTTAAGTAAAGAAAGCTAGATTGGTAAGCTAACAGTAAAAACAAACTCTCTTCCAAGCAAAACGTATTCAATGAAATGGATGATGGTTAATAAATTTGTAGAAGTCTAAAAAAAAAAAATGCAGCAGCATCAACCAAATTCACAGCCATCGTACTCATGACCAAATAGCTATAGCTTAATGACATAACCACTATATATGAACTTTCACAAGCACAATTAAAGTGCACCCAAATTATATCATCTAGGAGTCACCTAAACCACAACTGTTTTTATTTGACTGAACTGAACATATTTGAGTTTCAATATTCAAAATAAACTATTAATTTGATGAAGATGAGCATGTCATAGATGACTCTTTCTATTGACCCCATCCGCTTAGAGTGTAGATCCTCACAATGAGCTCGATCTCTATAAATGCTATGCTGAAATTTGTAATTGAAATTTGAAGCATTTTCAATCATCAATGACAACATCAGCAGCAAGGTGACAATTTCCTATCCCACATGAGATGCAATTAAGCACATCAATTAGATTCAAGTCCTGAAGTGTCTATATCTTTTGAATCCATTATTAATGTGTGACATGTGAAACAAACAATTCATTAAGGCTATACATATCTTCTAATTTGCTGACCTATTGAACAAACAGGCCATGTTCAATGATCTAACAAGATTTGTTAAGCTTATCCTGCTCAGATTCACCTATCTAACAATCCATATTAACTTGACATTGTCAAACATGACTAGTAAACATGGATTGCCCTCTCTATTAGCAGCTAAATGTTCATTCAGCAAGATTGCTGTTTGCATTGCATAACGTAGCTTTTGACCAATTCAGAATATTTCTCAAGAGAGATCAGAGAAGAACACATTCTGATGATAAAGGATTCTTGCAGAAGGAATTCGTTGTTGAGATACAGCAATAGCATGGAAAACTTACGTCTACATCATGCAGTAAAACTATACTGTCTTCAAGCCCCAAGACAGCAACCTTGCCAGTAAGGCCCCAGCAGAATGATGTTATACATTTTCCTGGAGTAGATTAGAATAATTAAGAAGCCAGTATTGATGACACAATGAATGTGCAAAGAAAGGTGGGTTCATAAAAAACAACTAGAAAAACAATAGAGAGAGAGAGAATGAATAATTTCTTCACAATGAATGGAAGAAGAGGGAAGATGGATAATACACGATAACCAGGAAATGTAATCAAAATTTATGAAGTGAGGCAAAGCGTCATAACAGTACAAGATAACTGAGTGGGATATTGGTCGCTTGATATGGGATTTCTTTGGGCTAATACATCATCTAAAACGATGAGAATCTATACTTTTTTGGCAACCTCCAATCCATTATCTCAATCCAAAAACTAATCTTATTGTCCAGTTTGGAACCTCAAGGTGGAGTGGATCCATATAAGCTTACTTCAGGCGAAGATCACAAGTGTACCAATATCTACAACTTAGAATCTCAACAGTAACCATTCAAGAGTTGGCTCAAGTGCTATAGTGCACTCAACAGCATGTTCTCCAAATCCAGAAAACAATATGAGGCGTGAAGCATTCAAATGTCTCTGAAAAAAAAAATGCCTCCTCTCTAAATTTTTCCATTGAGAATAGATAGCAAGAATTCCCAAATCTAGCCATCTAATCCTAAGCTCTTATGAATTCGAATTATCAATAGATAAAGTCATATAAGAACTTACGGTAATTGGATACAACGACCTCTACACTCCTAGTCTCTGCGCTTTCTTCAATTCCTTACTCCATCCCTCTCGACCAGATTGTCATACAGGTACACAGCATAGCTTGAGATATTCTATTAACAAGTAAGTTAAACTCCCACCAGCGAACTTGATTAATCAAACTGAAGCATCAAAATGCCCTTCTGTAATCACAAGAAGACATATTAACTTCAAGTAGTACAAAATGTGAGAAACTTTCCAGCCCATACTCTACAATCAGGTTTACATTAAATAGCTCCTTGTATGGAACACTCAATCATTAACAAAGAGGAAGAAGAGGAGCCTGAAGAAGAGTTACATTTTGAGAAACAGCATTAGAAATCTCTGGAAAACTATAAAGATGCCTGACAACATTGAGAAGGTATTCTGCAGGGCCTAAACGTACCGACTCCATGTGGGCATCAAGCATTTCTGCATTTGACATAGCTAGTATATCTAGCATAAATGACATCCCCTCCAATTCAAGTTCTTTATTTTCATGCCCATACTCTACAATCAGGTTTACATTAAATAGCTCCTTGTATGGAACACTCAATCATTAACAAAGAGGAAGAAGAGGAGCCTGAAGAAGAGTTACATTTTGAGAAACAGCATTAGAAATCTCTGGAAAACTATAAAGATGCCTGACAACATTGAGAAGGTATTCTGCAGGGCCTAAACGTACCGACTCCATGTGGGCATCAAGCATTTCTGCATTTGACATAGCTAGTATATCTAGCATAAATGACATCCCCTCCAATTCAAGTTCTTTATTTTCATGGACATTTTAATTGGCGTGCCTTGAAGGATGACAGCATGCAAACACTCTTTACCATTCCAAGGATGCAACACTCTTTACCATTCCAAGGATGCAACACTCTTTACCATTCCAAGGATGCATTGTCAGAGTTTGGAGAAGTTCAAGAAACATCGAGCTCCTCATTCTTCAATGATTTTGTTTCCTTTTAGAAGCACCTTACAAAAGCTCTCTCAGATATTTCAGCACTTATATCAACCAGAGGCATGATAACCCAATCCTGCTAGTGAGTCAGATGAAATTCATCCAACAACTAACATCAATGAACTACTAATAATACTAAGAAGTCAGGCCTCTATTTGTCAAACTCCACATTCTTTTTGAACTCTTTGGATCCAACTAATGGGGCAGCTAACATCATCAATCACAGAAGCTTTGATCAAATTAGCATAGTGTATTCAACTCAAGATGCTTGCTTTTGGGGGACATAGTATGATTCTTTTCCTTATCATCATGTGCTATTCATGCATTAGAATTAATGCAAGATAGATTTCAAATGGCATATAAGATACCAAAAAGTTTCCTCAGTAAACTTATGCAAATGCTTCCTATGTTTTACTTTTCAGCAAGTAGATGAACTAACAAAAGCGCATGCATAATATAAGGAGTTATTTTACAGTACAGCCGATTATGTCAAAAGACATTCTAGTAATGTGTTGCTTGGCTCAAAAGTTCAGGTATATGATAGATGGTTTTAGCAACTGTACAAACATCAAGATGCATTCTTTGGGATAATCTATTATTAGCCTTGGAGCAGGTATATCTTGGATTCAAACCAAATGAACATGGATCCATGTTCAGAAAAATTCGAATTGCAATTTCCTCAATCGAAGCAAATAATTCACAATGCTTTTACTTCTACCCTGTTTGCTAGTTCACTCACGGCCACACCACTTGGAAAAGAGCTTGTTCTTGCATTTAGCATTTCTAGACTGACACAATTACTTTAATCAACTAATGTAGACAGTTTTGTGAGATAAAATGTGTGGAACTCAATGGTTGGACAAATTTTATCCCAAGTCAGTAGCGTATGTATGCTAAGGGATGCCCTGTCAACATGCTCCTTTTGCACCGTAAATTCACTCTTAAGCATAACTTAGAAACATGCAGTCATAAGCTACATGGTAAGCGTAGAGCTATCTAAAACCTCACATTAGAAGGACTGCCAAATAAGGTCCTTAATTTAGCATTTCCTTCAACCTATACAATGACCTTTGGCATGCTATCGAAATACCTGTACACATAAGTTTTTATTCAGTTACTTCCAGCATTTGAGAATCAATCAAACGTCGAGAATCTTTATCTTCCTGCATAGGATGAAGGATCTTAGCTGAAGACTAATGACAATGTGCGCTTAGAAAGCCTTTACATCTATTTTTGTTACTGGTGTGATAAGCAAAACCATTTCTCCAAAGCACACATTAACTTCCATGGACATCTCCCCCGGATTCCTTGAATTCAAGTAAGAAGACAACGATGTCACTGTCAACCAAGAAATAATAATGACAAGATGATAATTTTGAAAGATATTGCAAGCACAAAATAAAAATGAAAATTGGGTAGTAAATCCCAAAAGAAGAAAGTTGACTTACCTGCCCTATGTACCTTTGAGAGTAAATTGGGGATCATTTCTATTATATTGACTCATTTGAGTCGTCCGTATAGTTTGATCTAAATTCTCTCGCTTTGCTATCCCACAATATCGATAAATTCGTGTTCCAGGCACTTAGAGATATCCAGTCTTTCCAAAAACTCCAAGGTATCGAGGCCTTGAATTTCGCTTAAGTTTTTGCAACTTTCAGCTTTAAATTCTTTCAGCCTCCCGGATTTTGGAAGGAGCAACCTTCCAATTAAAGTGCAGCTAGAGATATCCAGTCTTTCCAAAAACTTCATACTATCAAGGTCTTGAATTTCGGCTAAGTTTTTGCAGCCTTCTGCTTTTAATTCCTTCAGCCTCCCAGATTTTGGAAGGTCCAGCTGTTTGATTGAATGGCAGGATTCAATAGTCAAGCTTTCCAAATATATCAATTTGTCAAGACCTCGAATTTCAAGTAGATTCATGCAAGGGTCGACCCATAATGTCCTTAGATGGACAAACTGTGAAACGTCCAGCATTTCGATAGATCTACAAAAAGAGACTTGCAAGTATTCGAACTTGAAGGGCGTGTTTAGGGATTGTGGTGATTCCATTTCTTAAATGTCCGTCGGTTGGGAGCATTCTGAACTCTTTAATTGCGTTGATGGAAGCTCCTGGATGCACTGGATAAATCCGCAACGCTCAACTCGTAGTTCCTTGAGATGGGGTAGGTGGGAAAGCGAAGGCAATTGGTGACTTCGATAGGTGACGCCCAAATATGTTAAGCCGGAAGGAAGGTCTGGCAGCGATTGGAGCTCCTGGCATTCTCTAAATTCAAGGCGTCGTAGGGAAGAAATATTAGCCATGCTTTCTACCATTATCCCTTTCAGCTTTCTGCAATCCCAAGCAATTAACTCTCGGAGCTTTCTCAGACTCCCAATACCATTGGGTAATTCTTCTATACCACTGTGAGAAATATCTAGAATCTCTAGATTCTCCAAAGACCCTATGCTATTTGGTAATGCAGAAAGGGATGAAGTATGTCGTAGATGGAGTTGCTGCAGTGCTTTTAATTTACCTATTTCTGCTGGAAGCTCCCTGAGGCAGAAACGAGGAACGGAGCGTTTGCTTGCGTCGATGCCTAACGTGAGATGAAGTGCATGGATCATGCCCTGCTCCAAGCGATCCAAGCGAAAGGGGTTCTCCGGGTCTTCAATGGAAGTAAAATGACTGACGAAGTTCTCAAGCTCTGGGGGGAAGTCAGGATTTTCCGAGAAACCACACCATGAAAGGTCTAGATATTTAAGCTTCTCTGCCATCTAGTAAAAAAAAAAAAAAAACAAGAATGAATGTCGATGCGTGAGTGTAGAGTCCTTATGATTCAAAAGAAAGCATAAAAGGAGAGGAAAAAAAAGACTTTAATTCTTACCGTGAAAATACTCCATCCTTCCCATTCCTCATTTATCTCACTTCTTTGCAATTCGAGTACAGCTAATTCATTTACATCAAAATTGTTTACTTCAAAACTCATGGGACAATTTTGCCATCGAAGCCATTTTAACTTCTTCATTGAGTCCTCAAAATCTCCACTGAGATGTGCCTTTTCCATGCAAAGGAATCTTAGATTTGGCATTTTTTTGAATTGTTCTGCTGTGTAAGTGTCGTCATCTCGCTCGGCGAAATGGCCGGGGCCTTTTGAGTTGCCTTCACTCAAATTAATTGCCTTAATCTTGTCCGTTCCCTATAAGCAAGAATCAATGTTCATTAGTACTATATCCAACTAAAGTCATCAAATATCATTTGTTCATAATGCTATGGATGTGTATTAATGTGTTCAAGAGACCGGCAGTGTGAAGACATGATTTTCTTTTTATGCTAATAAACTACAATCATAAAGGCTCACAAAGTGAAGGATGTCGACTTCCATTTCAAAATTTGGCCATACGCATCAGGATTTTAAGAAGAATTATGATGTAATGGCTTGTATAGAGTAAAAACTTTACAACTTGTAATCTTCTTTCTGGAACTGAAGTTTCATTATCACACTAGTTAAGACATGCATGCAAAGCACGGAATATAATCAAATTGCAAAGTACAAAATCAAAATTTTACTTGGTCAATTTTATATTTCTATTAAGGAGACTTTTTCTATTAAGCAATGCACGGGTGAAAGGATATATAAAAGGGAGAAAAACCTCAGAAGCAGCGAGCCGGCGAGCAAGACTTACCACAGATTCGGTGTTATTAAGGAGACTTCCAGCAAAAAATATATATATATATATATATATATATATATAGTTTAAAAAGTCAGAAATAAAACTCCTTTTATTTTTTCTTTTTTATATTTCTACACATTCATGACGCTTCAAAATGAAAATAATTGTTCCGACTACTCCAAATGTCAGAAGCGAAGGGGGAAAATGAAGAGGCCACGAGATTCCAGGCTAACTGTTTTTGATGAAAGAACTTAATTTCTGGCCATAGATTTGGATAATTGAAATAACTCAAAAAGAGTTGTTTCGAGTAACTGTTATTCTTTATCTTTTGTTTTTTCTCAAGAGCATGCGCTTCGGCCAAATTTTTGTGTGGTATATCCCTGAAACTTGTTGACACGACGAATTATACATGGTGTTTTTCATAGTTTTCTGGAATTTGAGTATTATTTGATCTTTTGACGGGAGCGTAAGATATTTACTTTTGGTTTTTATGTTAGTTGTGGCGACCAACCCATCTCGCCCTCTACTTCAGCGTGTCCATTAAATGCCAATGACAAAGAAAGGATGATTAGATTTTGTCTAAAGGTATGTTGGGAGTACTTGTTAAATAGCCGGGCTGAAAAAAAAAATCTCTTATTAAGTGGTTTTTTTTAAAAGTATTGATTTAACGTAATACAAGAAAGTAAAAATTGAGAAAGTCATCTTAAAAGGAAAACAAAGATTCTCAGCGAAGAGGGCCATTTATCAAGTGGAAAAGTAATACGCGAAACACAAGATTTCACTATTTACTAAATCAAACAAGAGATTTAATACGTGTATATATGTGTGTGTGTCTATATATATATTGCAAGGGACACTTAATTTCATATGATAGGGAATGTTAATATATGACAGAAAAACCATAGAAAAAAAAAACCATAAAAGGAAATTCTTTCGATGAGAGAGCAGCCTCCCTACTTTCTAATCACGTCAATGAAACATTCGAGGGCAATGGTGAAGGTTCTCAGTCCACTAAAGCAAGCACTAAGTAGTGACTAACAATACTCTTAAACTGTAGAACATGGACTAAATGAGAAAAAGAAATGAAACTGTTACCTTATTTCTCTCTAGCACTTTTTGGGCTTCCTTATAGTCCCACAACCTGCTACGGCACGAAGGCTCCCCTTGATTTTCCTCGCGAACTATCTCCCTTCCAAGATCTCTCAACTGGTCATGCATTCTAAGCATATGATCGTCTCCAACTTTTATCAATGACATGAATATCAATACTTCAATTCCTTCCTCTGGGAAAAAGCCACAAGCATCCCACATGTAGGATGTGATATTCTTGTCAGTGCCGATGAAAAAACAAGCAATATCCAGAAATATTTGTTTTTGCTGATAGTCCAATGCTTCAATACTTATCCTTAACTTCTCTTGCACTTCCTTAGGAGGCACTTTTTTTAACTTGTCTATTTTACCTCTCCAGAATGCTTGCTCTTTCCCACACAAAAGTGAACCTAAAACCTCAAGGGATAAGGGAAGCCCGTTGATGATGGATACGACTTCACGAGTGAGGTCCTCAAATTTCTCTGGAGGAGAGTCCTTTCGAAATGCATGTTTGCTAAATAGAATCAAAGATTGATTGCCATCCAGTACCTCATGTTCATAGTTGTAGTCTACCCTAGCTTCTTCAAGAACCTCCTTGTTTCTGCTGGTAATAATGATCCTACTTCCCGAAGAAAACCAATCATGATTACCAGCCAAACACTTCACCTGTTTGACATCATCCACATCATCAAGAAGAACGAGGACCTTTTCACGCTTAAACCTGGAGGAAATGAACTTAGTCCCTTCATCCTCACTATGAACTTCATTTTCTCGCTTCAATATATCGTAGATTAACCGATTCTGTAAATAATGTGCACCATTACGCTTCCATGATTCCCTTATATCAGCAATGAAGCTACAACAATCAAATTGACTAGAGAGCTTATTGTAGATGGTTTTAGCAAGAGTAGTCTTACCAATGCCTCCCATTCCATGGATACCAACAAATAGGGTGGCATGAGATTTATTATCCATAAATTCTATAACCTTATTAACATGACTATCAATTCCGACCAAATTCTCAGAAATAACCAACTCAAACTTTTTCTTCAATTCATTCAATGCTTTTTGGACAACCAATTTCACCAACTCTGCTTCAGACCTGTCAAATGTGACAAGAGTTCAAATATGTGGCAACAAGAATTTTATATTATTTATCTATAGAGAACATAATAAATCTGGGGATAGATTGAAAAACTTTAAATATCATTGTTGTCATACCTCTATATGTTATGATATATGCTAAGTCTAAAGTGTGGTTGCTTCAAATGGGGTGCCCATTTCACTACTACTCTAGCAGGATTTATCAAGCTAGGAAAAACTGGAGGGCATCACTTATGAATCTTAAATATTGTATATATTATGGATTTGAACCAAATTTATTAAAAATATTATGGATGACGTGGATGTGACTTTAAAAATTGTTTAGAGCATTTGAATAAGCAAAATCCTATAAGCCAGCCCAATATGAGAGTTAGCTATCAATCAATAAATAAGTCATAACATTTTATGCAAGTTGAATTCAGGTCTTGTGACACCAATCCGAAAAGTTGTTCAAATTGTGATAGTGTGAACTACTTGAAAGCAATTGAAGGGATTTCTTCTTGTTTGCCAATTATACAGGCTTGCAAGTTTAAATTGTGTTGTGAATTTAGTATCATTCTAGATTGGTGCTCTTATCAATTTTCATTGCCTCCAGGGATGACAACAAGTTGTACTTTATTTTCCTTTTGAATATCTATGTTCTATGATTTTAATGATCTAGTATTGAGTTTATAGGGAAGTAGAAGAATATTTTTTACCCAAAAAAGAACATTGCTTCAATATATGCAGATGCACGAGATAGAAATTACTTGTTGAAGATAGGAAATGCTTTGAAAATCATTTAAATGGACATATAATAAAAATTATCATTTTTTTACCATCATCTTATATAACCAATGAAACATTTCTTTTGTAAAATAATTTTAATAATAACTAATCAACGGTATCAATGATTTAATAAATGTAACTTGGGAAGATAAAGAATTATGGCAAAGCTTGGACCTACCATCTTATGAGCTTTAAATAAAAATCGCCAATGAGTTGTACTATTAATCTCAAATAAATATATAATTAGAAAAGTTTGTAACGAAGATTAATGTAATGCACCCTATAATTAGATTGGTCAATATCATAAAAGCAATTAAATTTATTCAAGTGAATGGGGTGTAAGAGTAAAGAATATTTTGATATAAGAGTAAAAATCTTATGATATAAGAGTAAATTCATTAAAGCAATAAATTTTTTTACATCATCTTACACTATTACAAAATCTTTTGATATAAAAGTAAAAATTAGGTCAAAAAATCTTATTATTCAAGTGAATGGGATCATAAAAATAAAATTTATAATTAGATTGGTCAATATCGTTAAAGTAGAAAACTTAAAAAGAAAGAATAACTTAAAGAATTCATGCACCGTAGGATCTTGACTGCCAGCAAGTTTTTTTATATGTTAAAAAAGAATGTAAAATGAAGCAGGTGAGAATTAGAACAATCAACATACCCAAAAAAAAAGAAAAAGAAAAGAGAATTAGAACAACCAGTAAACACCCACACACATTAAAAGAAATTAGAGAATGTTTTGGCGAGAAATTTTACCCTTGGGTTTCGTATCCTTTCAAGGTGCTGACTTCATCGAGTGCTTTCTTCCATTTCTCCAAAGTAGTCGCTAGGTCGAAAGAAGACCTCTTTTGACCAAAAAAATACAAAAAAGAAGACCTCTTACGCAAACGACTCACGCGCTTATGAAATGCCTCTCCAAACCTCCCAGTTTGATATCGCACTTCAGCTGGTTTCACATTGTAGAATATAGGCAACACTATCTGCCCCTTGTTATTCTTGCAATCCATTATTTGAACCAGTTCATCCAGGCACCAACCGCTTGTACCATAAGTCATGGAGAGAATGGGGATTAGGATTTTACTATTTCTAATTGCTGCCAAAAGCTCTGGTCTAATGTTCTCGCCTTCACGGAGCTCGTCATTGTCTTTGAAAGCATAAATTCCGACATCAACAAGCCCTTTATAGAGGTGAGAAGTGAAGCCATGTCGAGTATCTGGGCCTCTAAAACTCAGGAATACCTCATAGCAGTTTCCAGTCAAAGAACTAGATACACCGTTGTTCGCTTTTGTCGGAGACGAACTGGATCCATCGGAATTAGCTTCCGTCGGTGCAGCCATCGAACCAGATGCACCAGTATCAACATCTTCTGCATTTCTACGCGCACTAGTTCTCTTCGTATTGAGAAAATAGAACGCGAGCACGAAGAGAAGGACCGGTGCCACGAGCACGGCGAAAGAATGCCCAAAAATGGGATGATGCATTTCGGCTTTGTTGTGAATTTGCCCTTGATTTTCACCTTCAAGTATGACGGAGAAAAAAACTAGAATGCTTCTCAGGAAATAGGAAATGCTTTCTTGTTGCCCATTCTCTTGTGGTTTGATTTATATAATGGAGCCACCGACCAAAATCGCGCCAATAAGTCAAGCTTTGTCAACCGCGTGCTTAGAGTCGTTGCCTTCACGTGGCTGAAATCTCAATGCACAAGAGAATCCAAAGATAACACGCACAGAACGGTGGGTCTGTTGGGAAGATGAAAAGTGGAGAGAGAATTGGGACGAGACTGCGACATGGATTTTCGGGAGAAAATGAAAAGTGGGGGGGAGAGATGGAGAGCGAGATTCGTCCGTTCCACTAATTTTCCAAACAAGTGCTCGGTAACAGACAAAACATGCAAAGCGTCAGGACAAAGGACAATGAAGAGGGCACGCTTGGTCCACTGCTTGCAACATTTAACTTTCCTCTTTCTTCTGTTAATTTATTTTTCATCAGCAAAGGTATTTTTTGTTAAATATATGTAAGCTCTTAATCCCACTTAGGAATTTACCCCTCGTACTTTCAGCCTATTAAAAATTGTGCAATCAAACTGACAAAATTTAATTTAATAATGAAATGTTGTATTATTAACAATAATTTATTCTAGAAAATTATGTTATCAACACAATAGAGCATCATAAAAATTATTAACATGCATATATATATAGTACCTAAGCACAATGAAAAGAATTTCTTTTTTGCTCTAGTTCTATCTTGCCTTTTTGCTTTTGCTTTTATTTTATTTTATTATATATACCTTTATTGATTTGATTTATCTAACCAACCAATTGGGCATGCATTGATAATTTGAACTTATCGGACTAGACATAAATTAGTAATTCATTGACCGGGACCACTAAACATGCATTTATGGTCGTTGCCTTAGTGTAGTGGAAGTTTCAATGCACAGGAAAGATGAACTTTAAGGAAATTTAGATGCTACAAGTAGATTAATCTTTCGGTGAAATTGCAACTTTTTGCTCTCCATCATTTCCTCATGCGTGCTCCAATAATTCTCTCTCTCTTCATTTTTTTTTTCTTTTCACCTCCTCTGTTCTTCTTTTCTGACCACTTTCTCAATTTTCTTTAAAAATAAAAAAAAAAGCTTTCTCTCTTTTGCTGACCATAACCGTCTCTCTATATCTCCTTTTCTTCATCGTGAAGCTCAATCCTTTCCTTTTTTGAGCTCTCTCGGGTAATGATTGCATGCGGAAAAATCACCCACCCAATGGGGCGAGAATCCTCTGCTTTTTTCAAGCCTAGATTTTTTTTTTTTTTTTGGTAAAGGGTAATGATTTCAAGCCTAGATTTTCTTCTCTTCTTTGGCCATGAATTTCGGTCCCTCAATGCCAAGATTGTCTTCTTTTGTCTTTTTAGACAAAAAAAAGTTGTTAAGGCTAGAATTAAACCGAATGCAAAATTTGAGGGTTTTTAGAAAATTAGGAAGAGGGAAGAGAAATTCGAGGAGCTTTACTTGTTTTAATCATCTAGAGGCAGATTTGTAATTAGATAGCATATAATTTTCTTTTTGCATCCTCGCCTAGTGGCTGAGTTCCATCCGTTCTTGCTTAACCCTAGGCTACACCCCTCTTCTTTACCGATTTTTTGTCTATTTTTTATTTTGAATGAGTGGCTTGCTCCCAACTCTTTTCTCTTACTTTATTGATTTCACAATTTCTTAATCAACCCAAAGTGAAATTAATAAATCTCAATTTTCAATTTTACCGGCTATGGTTTTCCTTGGTTTAGTTTAGGGATTGCTGTACTGTTTTGCCCCTGTTCTTGTCTTGGTCAAAAAGTGGGTCTTTCTTTTTTCTTTAAAAAGAGATATAAAGAGATAACGGAGGGAACGCAAAGGGAGAGAAAGGAAAAGAAACGGAAAATAAGAGGAAGAAACGGACAGAAGAGGGGAAAAAAACAAGAGAAAGAGGGCTTTGCACAAACATGAGACCTCAACAAGTCAGATTTTTTTTTATTTGCAATGCCAAATCTTTTGTTCATCTAATCGGAGTTTTTTTTAGAATTATATTTGACTTACAAAATCCAATTTTGAAGTTTTTAAACTGTGAAAGTAAGTGCATTTTGAAGTTGTGAGATTTGACGGAAGATGATTAGAAGTAACTTTTCGTTAGAGCGAAATTTTCGAGTTTTGCATGCAAAATTTTGAAAAATCACATCTGTAAGCAATTTGTTGATTCGTGAGAGTCATTTGTTGGAGAGCAAGTTTTCTCCGAAGGGGTGGTCCTTGAGAATGATCTATCACCATCGACAATGACTTTTGCAAGGTCTCCAACGCTTATCACCCTTGCGTCCTCCAATCTTCAAAGATAAAATGATTTATCTTACTTCTGTTCTAACTTGAACAAAAGTTGCACAACTTCAAAGCAGTGCTGAACTTGGATTTCGTTTTTGGCTTTGAAATTAAAATGATGACGAAATTTAATCGTGAGGAGTAAAATTCTTTGAAATTAAAGTGTAAAAGGAAAAGCGAACTTGGAGAAAACGTGGATATCACGAAAGTAGATTAAACGAACTTTTGCTCTGTCCTTCCGTGACGCTTGCCTTGACAAATCTCTCTCTCTCTCTCCATTTTTTCTTTGCACCTCCACTGCTCTTCCTTTTCCTTCTTTTCTTTTGCCGACCACTTTCTCAAATTTCTTTATAAAAGCTTTATGTCTTTTTACGACCACAACCCTCTCTCTATATCTGCTTTTCTTGGCCATGCAGAAAAACTCGTTCCTTTCCTTTTTCAATCTCTCCTTGGCAATCATTACGTGCTGAAATATCGCCCACCCCACTTGGGCGAGAATGCTTTGCCTTTTTTTAAGCTAAGATTTTCTCGACTTCTTTGACCGTGAATTCCGGTCTTTGAATGCCAAAATTACCCCCCTTGTCAAGATGCAAATTGCTCTCTAGGGACCTTGTCCTTAAGGTTCTTCTCATTATTCGGAGCACATTTGGGGCTGAATATAAAATTTGGAAAGTTTTTTAGACGAAAAAATTGATGATTGATATAGCATTGAGTTTAAAGTTGAGAATTTTTTGAAAAAAAATTGAGATAAAATTAAGATTGAACCTAATATTTGAGGGTTTTCAAGGAATTAGAATTATATAAAAGGAGGAAAGAGAAAGTCGAGGACTTCACCATCATCTGGAGGGGCATATTTATAATTAGATAGCATATGAAAATTTTACTTTTACCCCGACTCACGATGGCTAGGTCCCACAAGTCCTTCCTTAACTTGAGGCTATCGCTCTCTACTACCAAGTTTTTATCCATTTCTTATTCCAAAGGAGTGGCCAAGCCCACTACTCTCCTCTCTATTTAATTATGAAGTTACCAATTAATCATTTAATCAAATTTATTGATATCATGATTTCTTAATCAACCCAAAGCCAAATTCATAAATTTTTTCCAAATTTTTTTCTCAGTTTAGTTTAGTGGTTGCAATCTACCTCGACACCTATAATTTGCAATGCATGTTAATTCAAATATCTATATTATTGAATGGAACTAATACGTGTAGTGTTAGTTCAATATTTTAAATAATGCTTTAACATAATGCATGCGGTTCCTCTTAAATAATGAGGGATAGCTATGTTAATGAAAATGTAAATAGGTTTTACTTACCACCAATAATACACCTAGGCATATTACTCTCGTCCAACATTTTATATAGATCTATTTGTAGGTGACTATCTTTATAAATATGTTAAATATATTTTACTGATCGCTCAAAATATATCTAAGCATATTAACCTTGTTATTCAACTTGGTTGGTGCAAGATGTGAAGCAATTTGTATGTTCAATAGAAGAAGCTGTATTTTGATATCCACTTGTGACTATGCAAGTTAAAGGAATTATCGGTGCTATTTATATACCAACAATCCAAACTAAATTGTCGGTAATTGAAATTGTGAAGTGTTAAGAAAAAAAACAAAAGAGTGCTCGTGGCACGAGCACTTCTTTCATGGTATCGATTTACAACACTTTACAAGTGCTAAATTATCGCATTAGTTTCCTTCTTATTGAGAAAATTGAACGCAAGCATGGAGAGAAGAAGGATTGATGCCATGAACACGGCATAAGAATGCCCAAAAATGGGACAACGCATTTCGGCTTTGCTCTGCCTCTGTCCTTGATTTTTCCCTTCAAGTCCGACGGTAAAAAAAGACAGAATGCGTCTCAAGAAATAGAAAATGCCTTCTTGTTGCCCTCTCTTGTGGTTTGATTTATGCAATGGAACCAGTTTGCAATCAGAACTCGCACCAATAAGTCAAGCTTCGTGGACCATGTGCTTAGAGATGTTGCCTTCACACGGCTGAAATCTCAGTCCACAAGAGAATCCAAAGAGACTTGGGATGAGACTTGACATGGATTTGCGAGGGAAAATGAAAAGTGGATGAGAGAGAGATAGAGAGATTCGTCCTTTTCAATAATTTTCAGACAAGTGCTCAGTAAATGATAAAAACACGCAAGGCGTCAATACATTGAAGAGGGCACGCTTGGTCAGTCAGCTGCTTGCACCGTTGAACTTTCCTCTTTCTTTATTGATTTATTTTCCATCGGAAAAAGTATTTTTGTTAAATATATTTAAGCTCCTAATCTCACTTAGGAATTTACCCCTCTTGCTTTAAGTCCGTTAAATATTATACAGTTAAATCGATAAACTTCAGTTTAATACTGAAATGATAGATTAGCGATAATTTATTCTGAAAATTTATGTTATCAACACGTGTCGCGGATCATAAAAGATTATCAGCCTGATGAGAATAATTTTTTTTTTGCTTAGGTCCTATCTTAATTTCTCCTTCAAGTTTCGTAAATAAATCAAAATATATTTTTGCTTTTGCTTTTGCTTTTACTCATTGGTTTGATTCATCTAATCCAATCAGTTGATATGCTCTTATAATCCAAATTTGCTGAACTAGATGTAAATTAGTAATTCATTAGCCTAGACCATTAAATATGCATTTATGGTCGTTGCCGTGTAGTGGAAGTTTCACCGCACGGGAAAAGTAAATTTCAAGGAAACGTAGATGCTAAAAAAGTAGATTAACAATCTTTTCTGTAAAATTGCAACTTTTTACTCTGTCCTTTCTCCACGCGTGCCCCGACAATTCTGTCTCTCTTTCTTCATTTTTCTTATTTTCACATCCTACGTTCTTTTTTCTTTCCTTTCTTTTGCGGACCACTTTCTCAGTTTTTCTTCGTAAAAGCTTTTCTCTCTTTTGCCGACCACAAGCCTCTCTTTGTATCTCCATTTCTTGACCGTGACGAAAAGCTCCGTCGTACTTTTTCGTCCTCTTTTGACAATGATCGCACGCTGAAAAATTGCCCACCCCATTTGGCCGAGAACCCTTTGCTTTTTCCATGCCCATATTTTCTTGTCTTCATTGGCCGTGAATTCCGGTCCCTGAATGCGGAGATTACCCCCTTGTCAAGATGGAAATTGCTCTCGACCGTGTCCTCAAGGTACTTGTGGTCATTTGAGGTTCATTTGAAACTGAACATAAATTTTGAAAATTCTTTTTAGATGAAAAAACCGGGGGTCGATGTAGCCTTGGGATTAAAGTTGAGGGCAGACAAAAAAAGAAAAAGTTAGGGATAAAATTAAAATTGAACCTAAAATTTGTGGGTCTTTAGGTAACTAGGACTGTTTAGACAGGGAAGCAAAGCTTCACCGGTTTTGAGAATCCATGGGCAGATTTGTAATTAGATAGCATGTAATAATTTTCTTTCTCCTCTGTTGATGGCTGGGTCCCACCAGTTCTTGCTTTTTGTCATTTCTTATGTCGAATGAGTGGCTGGCCCACCAGGTCTTCTCCTAGTTAATTATGAAATTACCTATTTAATCATTTAATCAAATTTATTGATTTCAATTTTTCGATCAACCCAAAGCCAAATTGACTCAATTTTTTTTCTAGCCAGTGTTTTTCTTGGTTTTAATAAACAAGCTCTGATAAAATTTTGATACCCGTATAACGGTGGATTTGTTGGGAAGATAAAAAGTGGAAAGAGACTTTGGACGAGTCTTTGTTGAACTTAGTCCATCGCATGCACTGTTGAACTTTCCGTTTCCTTTCCTTTTGTTAAGTTATTTTCCACTGGAAATGGTATTTTTATTGAATATATTTAAGCTCTCGATCCCACTTATAAATTTAATCCCTCTCACTTTACGTCCGTTAAATATTATACTATTAAAATGATAAACTTCATTTCAATATTTATAAATTTAATGAGATAACATGTGTCAAAGATCACAAAAAATTGTCAACATGCTATATATATTTATTCTGTACCTACCACAATGAGAAGAATTTCTTTTTGCTCTGGCTATGCCTTAATTTCTCCTTCGAATCTCATAAATTAATCAAAATGCCTTTTTGCTTTTGCTCTTGCTTTATTTTATATATATTTCTTTATCAATTTGATTTATCTAAGCCGATCAATTGACATATATCGATAATTCAAATTTGTCAAGTTGGATATAAATACGTAATTCGTTGACTGGGAACCTCGACTATGCATTTATAGTCGTTGCCTTAATGTTGGGGAAGTTTCAAAGGATAGGAGAATCCAAGGCAATCCTTCCCAGAATAAAATAACATGTGAGCAAGTCTCGATGCAAAAGCAATGAAACAAATAAAACCAAAAATAAAAGAGGACTGCTTTATTTATTTGTATCCATAGAAAGTGGTCATAAAGCGTCAGGATAATTGGTGCACCATTGCACTTTCCTTTGCTTTTTTTTATTTATTTATTTTCCATCGGAAAAGTTATTTTTGTTGAATATATTTAAACTCTCAGTCCCAGTTACAAATTTAATTTGAATCGGTTAGGTATTACCATATCAAACTGATGAATTTCATTTCACTATCGAGATGCTGCATTATCAATGATCACTTAATATAAAGACTTCAAATGTGTATAAATCCAAAAAAAGTAAGGAGGAAAACTCTAGTGACTTGATATTCTAAATACTTGTAGGACTCCTTGCGTTTCTCCCTTTGTTGTTTCTTGGACAAACAAAAGGGCAGCCAATAGCATTGAATTAGACCCAACGAAGAACAGACCGAAACGACTTTCAATGACACACAATTTTTTACACACATTTGCCTTAATTTTGCTAGTAATTGAATAAGATGGCAAACATAATGAGAAGATTTTCTAAATATATAATAAGACATGAACAGTGGCTTGCAATCCACCTAAACAAGACATGTGCAGATGCATAAATCACTGATGATTTTATTATTTCTTGGACTAACCAAAGAGCAGCCAATGTTGAATAAGAATTAGTACAAGGATAGATATTTTTATAAGCATTACTACCTATCTTTTAAGGTGAAAACCACTTTGAACACATTAATGCTCTGCATATTTTGTCTTTTCTCTTGTCTAATTTCTTTTCCAAGTAGACTTTTCCACTCCATGACAACTCTTTCTAGTTCCTTTGCACATTTCTTTCTTCATCACTCCAAATTTTTATCTTTCCCTTGTTGTCACTGCTTCCCTCACATGCCTATCACATGGTTTTGCAGGAGAAAATGAAGAGAGAAAGAGAGAGAGAGAGAGAAAGAGATTTGTCTAGTCCAATATTTTTCACGCAAGTGCTCAAAATAGATAAAAACATACAAAGCATCGAAGACAGCAAAGATGGCACGCTTAGTCCACCGCCCACATCGACGAACTTTCCTCTTTCTTTTGTTAATTTATTTTTCCGCCAGAAAAAGTGTTTTTCGTAAAATATTTTTGAGTTCTTAATCACACTTAAGAATTTACCCCTATTATTTTGAGCTTGATATATATTATACAGTCAAACTTATTAATGATAACTTATTCTAAAAAATTATTTTATCAAAGCGTGTCAAGGATTATAAAAAATTATCAACACACATATATGTGTATATTCATTCGGTACCATAACACAATGAGAAGAATTTACTTTTTACTCAGTTCCATCTTAATTTCCCCCTCAAAATCTCATAAATAAGTCAAAATGCCTTTTTGCTTTTGCTTTCACTTTTATTTTTATTTTATTTTTTATATATTATTTATTTAATTTATCTAATCCAATCCATTTGCATGCATCCATAATTCAAACTTGTCGAAGTAGATATAAATTCATAATTCATTGACCGGGACAGCATTTATGGTAGTCGCCTTCGACTATTGGAAGTTTCAATGCACGGGCAAAATGAACTACAAGGAAATGTAGATGTTACAAAAGTAGATTAAATGAACTTTAGGTGAAATTGCAGCTTTTTGCTCTCTGTCATTTCCACTTCTCTCTCTCTCTTCATTTTTTTCTTTTCCCTTCCTCTTTTCTTATTTTCTTTCTTTCTTTTGCAGACCACTTCATCAGTTTTTCTTTGTAAAATCTTCCTCTCTTTTGCCGACCAAAACCCTCTCCCTCACTCTCTCTCTCCTTTTCTTGGCCATGAAGAAAAGCTCCATCTTTTTCTTTTTGGAGCTTCCCTTGGCAATTATTGCATGTGGAAAAATGCCCCATCCACTCGGCCGAGAATCTTCTGCTTGTTCATGCCCAGATTTTCTTGCCTTCTTTGACCATGAATTTCGATCTTTAAATACCGAGATTTGCCCTTGTCAATATGAAAATTGCTCTCTTGAAATCATCCTCAAGAATTTTTGTTGTTATTTGGAACATATTTGGCACTGGATGTAAAATTGAAAAAAAAAAAATTAGGCGAAAAAATTGAGGGTTGATGTAGTAGCATTTGGTTTAAAGTTAAGGGTTTTTTGAAACAAAAAAAAATTCGGAATAAAATTAAGATTGAACCTAAAATTTGAGGGAAATTAGGACCATATAAAAGGAGGAAAGAGAAAGTTAAGGAATTCACTTGTTCTTATCAATTGGGGGGAAGGGGGGGCATATTTGGGCGGGTTTGTTTGTGTTTCAGTTCAAAAAGTGTTCCAGCAATAGAAAAAACTATTTTTCTTTCGGAAAATAATTTTAGACTAAAAAGACGCGTTTGATAAACTTATTTCGGGAATAAAAAATGAATAGAAACACGTTTGATTAATTTATATTCTTTTTTATTTCTTTTAATTTTTAATTTTATTTTTCTTTTTTCTTCTTTTGGCCGGTCGCTGGGCATGTCGAGATTGGTGACCGGCCGACGGGGGCCGGTAGCGTCGCCCAACCACGGTTTGATATTCTCACCTTGGGGGAGCTCCTCATTGTCTCTGAAAACATTAATTCCAGCACCGAGGAGCCCATTGTAGAGGTGATCGGTAAAGCCCTTTCGAGTATCTGGACCTTTAAAGTTCAAGAACACCTCGTGGCAGTTTCCAGTCGACGCAGTCAGCAAAGTAGATGCACTGTCGTTGGTTTCTATCAGAGATGAACTAGATCCAATGGAATTAGTTTATGTTAGCACAGTCAATGAACCAAATGCGCGAGTAGTAGCATCATCTGCATTTCCACACACACTAGCTTTCTTCTTATTCAGAAAATATAACGTAAGCCCGAGGAGAAGGATTGGTGCCACGAGCTCGGCGAAAGAAAGCCCAAAAATGAGACGATACATTTCATCTTTGCTCTAATCTTCCCTTGATTTTCGCTTTCAAGCCTGAGGAAGAAAAAACCAGAATACTTCTCGGGAAACAATAAATTCTTGTTGCCTATTCTATGGTGATATGTTAAAATTTCAAAACGGGCATAAAGTAGTGGATTTGTTGGGAAGATGGAAAGTGGAGACAGACTTATGTCAAGACTGTGACATGGACTAAGATGAAAAGTGGGGGGGAGAGAGAGAGAGGTGTCCAATATGTCCCAAACAGTGCTCGGAACAGATAAAAACATCAAAGGGTCAGGATAGTGAAGAGGGCACGCTTGGTCCACTGCTTAGTTCGCTGTTCATTGAACTGTCCTTTTCTTTTGTTAATTTATTTTCCATCAGCGACGGTATTTTTGTTGAATAAATTTAAATCCTTGATCCCACTTTGAATTTTTTTGGGGTACTAATCGCCCTTTGGATTTCTTTTGGTTTTTTTATACTTTGAGCCATTTAAATATTGTACCGTTAAATTGATAAAAATGATTTTAATACTAAAATATTATATTATTAACAATCATTTATTCTTAAAAATTATGTTATTTAAGTGTGTTAAGGATCATAAAAAATTATCAAATTGCTATATATATATATATATATGTGTATATTCATTTTGTACGTGAGCACAATGAGAAGAATGTATTTTTGGGTCTAGTCTGCCTTAATTTCTCCTCTCTCTTTTTTTTTTTGTCGGGCTTTAATTTCTCCTTCAAATACAAATATAAGTCAAAATGTCTTTTTGCTTTTACTTTTACTTTATCATTTATATATATTTCTTTGTTGGTTGGATTTAATCCAACCATATGAGACACGACAATAATTCAATGCCATAATGCGGTGAAAGTTTCGATGCACAGGAAAATCCAAGGCAATCTTACCCAGGAAAAAGAGAACAAGCCAACCACATGGGACACGACAATAATTCAATGCCATAATGCAGTGGAAGTTTCCATGCACAGGAAAATCCAAGGCAGTCTTATCCAGGAAAAAGAGAACAATCCAACCACTTGGGACATGACAATAATTCAATGCCATAATCGGTGGAAGTTTCAATGCATAGGAAAATCCAAGGCAGTCTTATTCAGGAAAAAGAGAACAACCCAACCACATGGGACACGACAATAATTCAATGCCATAATGCGGTGGAAGTTTCCATGCACAGGAAAATCCAAGGCAGTCTTATTCAGGAAAAAGAGAACAATCCAACCACATGGGACACCACAATAATTCAATGCCATAATGCGGTGGAAGTTTCAATGCACAGGAAAATCCTACCCAGGAAAAAGAGAACAATCCAACCACATGGGACACGACAATAATTCAATGCCATAATGCGGTGGAAGTTTCCATGCACAGAAAAATCCAAGGCAGTCTTATCCAGGAAAAAGAGAACAATCCAACCACATGGGACATCACAGTAATTCAATGCCATAATGCGGTGGAAGTTTCAATGCACAGGAAAATCCAAGGCACTCTTACCTAGGAAAAAGATAACAATCCAACCACATGGGACACGGTAATAATTCAATGCTATAATGGTGGAAGTTTCAATGCACAGGAAAATTCAAGGCAGTCTTACCCAGGAAGAAGAGAACATGTCAGCAAGATTCGATGCACAAAAATGAATAAAAAACAAAACCCAATATATATATATATATATATATATATATATATATATATATATATATAATTGTTGTTATGGTATCATAGAGTAGGGGTGATCCATTGTGGATCCGGTCCCGTCTCGGGATCCAAGAGCCAGATTGGGAGGATGAGCTCCTAATTTCTGGAATCAGGACCAAACCAATTTGTCATGGGCACTAAAAGCGATACCTAACAACCACCCCTATCAAGGAAGAAGAGAAAATAGGTGGGGCCCACCACCTAAATCTTATTTCTTTTAGTGAAAATAATACTTTTGGCATGAATTCAAACCCCATTACAAGAACCTTTTCCCCTTCATCCTAGAAAATTAAGGAACTAGAAATAGGTATTTTTATCGTATTAAATAACAGTTTTACCTCATCTCATTCATTGAGATCATAATATTTGGTAAGAGATCATAATATTAGGTAAGGGTACAGTGAATATTTTAAGAGAGGGCAAGAAGTTCTCAAGTTTTCTATTTTATATTTGTATAAATAGATAATGTTTAAAACTTAAATAAAGCTTTTCAACCATAGACACTTCACTAATTATAATTCCACAAAGTTTATAGAGCTATTTCCTTACCTACATAGTACCAATAATCGCCTCATCTTTTGGATTACGATAATTTTAAAAGCAAAGTACTTAATTTCAAATATGTTGAGTATATATATTGAAATGAATAAATTTGAATTTACTTTTTCTAAAAAAATATTATGGAACGATCATGCCCATGCTTCTTCTAAAATAAATTTATTGTTTTGTTTGGACAAAATGATAATCTAGAAGAGTACAAGCTCTCGTGTACAAGCTTTTATGGTGCGTACATGCACAAGCCTTCTAAGAAAGTAAACTTTTGATCATTGTATTCCTGTGAATGTTCGATTTTAATCCTTATAAATTATTTTAATGACAAAACAAGTCAAAACTATATTTGTTGGATTGATTAAATGTTTTTTACCCTTTAACAAATTAAATTCATTTCCTTAGACAATCCAAATCAAGCACATTTGTGTGCCCTTTTTTGCTAGTGAGTTGAATAAGCAAACTAATCTAGGTGGACTGATTCCTCATTTTGGACATAACTTTTCATATCACTTTGTTAATATGGATTTTTTTATTGACATAAAAATGTCACGTCAAACAACTAACAATGTTTTCAAATGTAAGGTTAATGATGTAGATTTGAGACTAGTCGTGATTTTTTTAAATAAAAAATGTAATTTGGGATTTTTTTTTATACAAAACAATTGGTGGCAGATTTAGGACTCAATCCAAAGTTGAGGTTTTTTATTAAATAAAAAAGTTCAAAGTAGAATTAAAATTGGACTTTGATATTTGAGAGTTTTTAGGACATTAGGCCTATATAAAAATAGGGAATAGAAAATTGAGGAGTTTCACCTGGTTTAATCATGCAGTGGCAGATTTGTAATTAGATAGCGTATAATTTTCTTTCTGCCCCTTTGCCTAGTGGCTGTATCTCACAATCCTTGCTACTGCTCTTCTTTACCAAGTTTTTTTGTTCACTTCTTATTTCGAATGAGAGGCTCACCAGTTTTCTATCTACGTAATTGTCAAGTTACTAATTATTATATTTGCTTTTTTTTTTCTGCCCAGATTTTCCCTTCTTCTTTGGCCGTAAACTCTGGTCCTAAATATCGAGATTGCTCCCTTGTCAAGATAAAACTGCTCTCGCTTCACCTCGTCCTTGAGGTTCTTGCCCTTGTTCGGGCCGAATTTTTGAAACTAAATATAAAATTCGCAATATTTTAAGACGAAAAAATTAGGGGATGATTTAACATTGAGTCTAAAATTATGAATTTTCTGAGATAAAAAAAAAGTTTGGGATAAAATTAAAACAGAACCAACAATTTGAGGGTTTTTAAGAGATGCAAATGGAAAAGGGAGAGCACGCACCAGGAGAGAAACAAAAAGAGAGTGGGTTTTGCGTGTAGATCTCCCCTAGATTTACTACCATTCGCAGTGTGCTTTTCGGAATTAGAGTGCAAATTAAAAAAATTATATGAAATTTATATTGCGAAATTCAATTTTGAAGTTGTTAAGCTGTGAAAGTAAGGGCATTGTAAGGCGTAAACGGGAGTTGATTTGAAATAACATTTTAATAGATAAGGTCCGATAAAATTTCAATACTCATGTAACGGTGGATTTGTTGGGAAGAAGAAAAGTGGAGAGAGACTTGGGACGAGTCTTCGTTGAACTTAGTCCATTGCTTGCACCATTGGACTTTCCTTTTTCCTTTTGTTAAGTTATTTTTCTCTGGAAATGGTATTTTTATTGAATATTTTTAAGCTCTTGATCCCACTAAAAAATTTAATCCCTCTCACTTTAAGCCTGTTAAATATTATAATGTTAAATCGATAAACTTCATTTCAATACTTATAAGTTCGATGAGTTAAAACATGCAATTATCAACATACTATATATATATATTTATTTTGTACCCAAGCATAATAAGAAGAATTTCTTCTGCTATGGTTCTGCCTTAATTTTCCCTTCAAATTTCTAAATTAATCAAAATGCCTTTTCGCTTATGCTCTTACTTTATTATATATATATATATATATATATATACACACATATTTTTATTGATTTGATTTATCTAATTCAATCAATTGGCAAGTAGCAATAATTCAAACTTGCGGAGGTAGATATCAATTACTAATTTGTTGACTGAGACCACCGACCGTGCATTTATAGTCTTTGCCTTCATCGCGGGGAAGTTTTGATGGGGTGCATTTATAGTCGTTGCCTTCACGGTGGGGAAGTTTTGATTGATAGAAGAATCCAAGGCGATCCTGCCCCGGAAGAAAATAATATGTGAGCAAGTTTCGACGCAAAAGCAATTAAAAAAAGTAAAATAAAAAATAAAAGAGAACTACTTTATTGATATCCGTGGAAAATGGTCATAATTGATGAATACGTACAAAGCATCAAGACAATTGCTGCACCATTGAACTTGTTTTTTAGGACCCAAATAAAAACTTTCCTTTTTTTTTTAAATTTATTTTTCATCAGAAAAGTTACGTTTGTTGAATATATTTAAACTCTTGATCCCAATTAAAAATTTACCTTGATCTCAGCCAATGGCATTGAATTAGACCCATAATAAATATAGTCTATAATGAAGAATAGACCAAAAGGACTTCCAATGATACATAACTTTTTTACACACATCTACCTTAATTTTGCTAGTAATTGAATATGATGGCAAATAGAGTGGGAAGTTTTTCTAAATATAAAATAGGACATGGACAACCACTTGAATCCATCTAGACAAGAAACATGCAGATGCATGGGCCATTGATAAATTTTATTATTTTTTGGACTAACCGAAGAGCTGCCAATGTTGAATAAGAATCCGTACGAAGATAGATATTTTCATAGCCCTTATTACTCGTCTTTGAAGCTGGAGATCACTTTGAAAACAACTACTCCGTACTTTTTGTCTTTCCTCTTATCTAACTTCTTTTCCAAGTAGACTTTCCAAGTAGACTTTTCAACTCCATGATGACTCTTTCATGTTCCTTTGCACTGCTTCCCTCACATGCCCGTGACATGGATTTGCTGGAGAAAATTAAAAGTGGAGACAGAGATTCGTCCGGTCCAATATTTTCCACACAAGTGCTCACAGTAGATGAAAACGTACAAAGTGTCAGGACAATGACGAGGGCACTCTTGCACCGTCCAACTTTCCTCTTTCTTTTGTTAATTTATTTTCCATCAGAAAAGGTGTTTTTGGTTAAATATATTCCAGCTCTTTATCACACTTGGGAAGTTATCCCTTTTACTTTGAGCCTGATATATGTTACCTATAATCTTCACTTTTATACTGAAATGTTGTATTATTAATGATAGGTTATTCTAAAAATTATGTTATCAACACGTGTTGAGGATCATAAAAAAATATTAACATGCATAAATATACGTGTGTATATATAAATATATATTCATTTAGTACTGTAACACAATGAAAATAATTTATTTTTTATTTAGTTTCCGTCTTAATTTCTCCTTCAAATCTCATAAATAAATCAAAATATATTTTTACTTTTACTTTACTTCATATATATATTATTGATTTGATTTATCTAATTTAATTAGTTGATATGCATCAATAATTTGAATTTGCCGAAGTGAATATAAATTAGTAATTCATTAGCCGAACCATTAGACATGCATTTATGGTCGTCGCTTGCAACCGGTGGAAGTTTCAATGCACAGGAAAAGTGAACTTTCAAGGAAATGCAGAAGCTGCAAAAGTAGATTTTCAATGTGAATGCAACTTTTTGCTCCTTGTTGTTTTTTCACGCGTGTCCTGATAACTCTCTCTCTCTCTCTCTCTCTTCATTTTTTCTTTTCACCTCCTCTGTCCTTCCTTGTCTTTCTTTTCCATTGCAGGCCACTTTATCAGTTTTTCTTTGTAAAAGCTTTCTCTCTTTTGCTGACCATAACCTCTCTCTCTCTCTATCTCCTTTTCTTGGCCCAAAAGAAAAGCTTCATCTTTTTTCTTTTTCGAGCTGCCCTTGGCAATTATGGTATGCGGAAAAATGCCCCACCCACTCGGTCGAGAATCCTCTGCTTTTTCATGCCTAGATTTTCTTGTCTTCTTTGGCCGTGAATTTCGATCTCTGAATGTCGAGATTCCGCCCTTGTCAAAATGGAAATTACTCTCTTGATCTTGTCCTCGAGGTTTTTGCTACCATTCAAAACAAATTTGGGACTGGATATAAAATTTGAAAAACTTTTTTAGAAGACAAAAATTGAGGGTTGATATAGCATTTGGTTTTAAGTTGAGGGTTTTTGAAACAAAAAAAAAATTCGGGATAAAATTAAAATTAAACCTAAAATTTGAGAGTTTTTAAAGAATTAGGACCGTATAAAAAGAGGAAAGAAAAAGTGGAGGAGCTTCACCTCTTTTTATCATCCAGGGGCATATTTGTAATTAGATTGCATGTGATGAGTTTATTTCTACCCCACTCCCGATGGCTCGGCCCAGGAATCCTTTTCCTTCCTGAGGCTACCGCTCTTCTCTACCAAGTTTTTGTCCACTTCTTATTGCAAAGGAGTGGCTAGCCCACCAATTCTTTCTCTACTTAATTACAAAGTTACTCAAATTTATTGATGTCACAATTTCTTAATCAACCCAAAGCCAAATTGATAAATTAAAATTTTCAATTTTTTCCAATTTTTTTGCTTGGTTTAATTTAGCAGTTGCAATATTCCTTCAACACCTATAATCTGTAATATGTTAATTCAAATATTTATATTATTGAATGGAACTAATACGTGAAATGTTAATTCATTTAGATTAAACTGCATTTTAAGTAACACTTTAATATAAGTGCATGCGGTTCCTCTTAAATAATGAGGGTAGCTATTTTAATGAAAATGTAAAATAAACCAACAAAGGGTTGGTCTAGTGGTAGCATGCTAATCCTGCATGGACTTCACCTTCCAATGGGCAGGGGTTCAAATCCTAGCAAAAAGCCCTTGTTGGAAGGGAAGAAATCCTTGATGCTCTAATCCTCAAAGTGGTTGCGCACTTTAGCCACCATTTTATTTACCAATATATATAAAATAGGTTGTACTTACCATCCAAAATACACCTAGGCATATTATTCTCATCCAACAATTTATTTTATATAGATCTATTCCCATTAAATAATGAGGGTAACTATATTTGAAAATATGTTAAATAGATTTTACTAGTCACTCAAAATATATCTAAGCATATTAATATTGTTATTCAAGTTGATTGGTACAAGAAGTGAAGTAGTTTGTCTGCTCAATAGAAAGAAGCTTTAATCCAATATCCACTTGTAACCATGCAAGCTAAAAGAATTATCAATACTATTTAAATACCACCAATCCAAACTAATTGTTGATACTTGAAATTGTGAAGTGTAAAAAAAAAAAAAAAAAAAAGTGCTTCTGCATTTCACAAGCACTCATGTTTATACTATTGATTTGCAATACTTTATAAGTGCTAAATTATCACATTAATTCAAGAGCTTAATTGCATTATTCTTTGAAGCTAATCAACTCTAGCTCGTAAGTTGAGAGTACTTTGACTAAAATGCGTCCAATATAAGAGGCATCAAACATGAATGTAATATATCAGCCTATGCATTTTTACCACTCTAATAGAATAGTATTAGGTGTATTTACCATGTCAACTGTTGCGATAGTAACATATTCAGCCTATTAATGATGCAATAAAGTTGACCTCTGATAACGACAAACACAATTTTATCAAATTCAACATGGTATTGTTATTAAAAGGCAATGTCATGATTTTACGTTTTTATCATATTATTAATTCATTATATGAATGCTATTTAGTTCCGTAAATATTGCGTTAAGTTTATATTTACAATCTTCATTTTTTCACACTTGTTTTTCCGACATCATATCGTGCAGAAGTTTGACAAACATCATGGCCATTCAAGTAAATTTTCTCTTGAAGTCTAGACTAGGGCTTTTGCAATGTCCTTGGCCTGGATTATACTTGCTGGGTAGGGGAAGATCTTCATAGGCTCTCTCAATCTTCCGAGAATAGAGCAGAAACCCAATAGTCTGGAGAGGAGCAATAAGTATGCAAGGCAGGCCAACCTCAGGCCAAACAACAAAAAGCGTAAGATAAGTGTTCAGTATTGAAGTTGTAAGTGTCATCTCTGAAGTGACCAACAGAATTGAAATCTAGCCTAGGAAATGGCATAAACATCTAGAACTTTTACAAGTATAACCTCGCCTAGGAATAGTTGTTTACTTAACCAGCCCATTACTTCCTAGGCAACACTGATTTGCTGTCAGTCTACCATCAAATACCTTTATTAAAAAAAACTGCTGTATGAGAAGCAAGAACAAGGAAAGGACTCATTTATTGAATATGATAGACCATATAGCTAAATAGTTGATTTGAACAGACATGACATTGACAATATTTTCGATTGGAAAGACACCAAATATACTGAAGCACAAAACCCCATCTTTATCTCCACTGCAAAGGCTATGCAAACATTGCTTTGAAGAATTTGAGAGCTCTGCAGATGAATCTTGAACCTTGTAAGTTAAACCAGCATCTTCGGGTACTAGTCCAGGCATTTGAGGAACTCTTGGAGCTGGAGGGAAGAATTGAGTAGTGTGATCTTCAAATGCCAAAGAGTTACCAGAAGCATTCTATAAAACAAATGAATAATTACTTTCCAGTTGGAAAATAAAAAGATGAAAAAAATATGAGATCAAAGCTAAAGAGTCAAATAAATCAACAAGTTACAGATGACGCCAAACACACGCTTCCAAAAAATCTTCCATAAACCCATACTAAAGCTATTGGACTGTGAAAAAAGATTCTAAGTTTGAAAAAGAAGTATTTAAGAACAACACACTAAAGTAACTACTTAACTGCAAACGAAGCATTATGAAAGGTGTGAGCTATAAGATATCTGCTATTGGTAATAAAGATCATGAAATCGTACCAAGTTTTAACTTAAAAGATGCCATATTCCATTCACTTGGGCATCCTCCTCCTAGTTGAGACACACCCCAACTGCCATACTTCAAGCTTCTCAACAGTTTTCCATTCTGCTTCATATTTATACCCTGTTAGAATGATTATACCACAGTGTGCATAACTGCTGCAAGCACTAGCATGTCAAAAGCAACACCCTGCACATTTATAGTTCCATAAAGACAGCTACTTTGGTAAGTAGCATTCATTATATATAAACAACTTCTTTTCTCAGCAATTCTTGTAGATCCATAGGTGCAATATTGGATTTGAATCAAATTTTGGATCCATCTCTATTGATTGACTGCAATCCATGAAGTGGATGATTAGTATTAAACTGGTAGAAATCTCAAAGAAACATAATTGCAGCATCCTCAGCCATGTACTCAGCCATTCTACTCATGACCAAGCCGCTATAGCTTGATAAAAACATAACCAGTTATTTACAAACTTTTCCACCCACAAGCATAATTGAGGCACACACAAATCCCATCATTTAAGGGTCACCTAAATTATTACCTTCCTAATTTGACTGAACTGAACAAATTTACTAACAATTGAAAGAAACTATTAATTTTCATGAAAATGAGCATCTCATGGATGAATGCTTCAGTACGACACCATCCACCTAGACCATAGATTCTAACCACAAGCTAGACCCCAGTACACACTATCCTGTAATTTGTCGTTGGCAATTGAAATAGTTTCAACCATTGATGACAACATTAGCAGTGAAGTAAAAATCTTGTCCTACACGAGAATGCAATTGAGCACATCAATAAGATTCAACTCCTAAAGAATATAAATCTATTAAATGAGCATACTAATTCTCTAAGATATGTGATTAAAATAACTCACTGTTGATTTCACTAATTAAATATGAGTCAATCAATTTCCTTGATTCATAATTTAACTCATGCATCAAACAATGTAACGTCAAAAACATTTCATGGCTTTGATGTAGGACTGAGTCCCACAATAAAGAATAAATATTTAAACATCACATGCAAAATTGCCCAAGCAACACACCCGGGGTTTCTTAAGCGTCACGCCAAAGATGAATTGCATCACACAATCTGCAAAGCAAACACTTGCCAAGTTCAATAACAAGAAACATTATTGTAGTATATGTAAGATCCTACTACGCAAGCTTAAAAAAAGAAAGAAAAGGAAACTTCGTAAAATCCTAATAATATTCAAATCCTAGTTGATAATTTTAGTGATTAAACTTCAAGAAGAGTCCTGATCCTTGTTTGAGTTTCAAAGTCAATCTTCACCAAAAACTTGGTAGCCATCCTGCATGATTTTGTTGGCTGCATCAGGCTTAGTGGATGTTTTGATTGTCTCATACTCAATTCTATGAATGGGAATCCAATTACAATACTATGTATAAGATCTTTGCGTCCTTGCAGTCAAATGGATCCTCATTGGGCAAAAGAAATATAATTTATAGCAATATTTCATGTCTGGAGATAATAAGATTAGTTGAATTTTAAGTATCTTTGTGTTTAGTTATTATCTAACAATTGATTTACATATGTCATGGAATACCAATCTCAAACATTATATCAGATTTTATGATTCCATTGGATGAAAATCACGTTCCACAATCTAAAGATTTAATTTTTTTATTCATGACTCACATTTCCATGTGACCACTTAGGTGAGGCTACCTACTTAACAGTTAATTAATAAACGAATATTGTTCCATGTTCAAAGTTCAAACCGCAAAAGACAGATTGATTCATGTGATCTATATAAGTAAACAATAGAGCCAACTTGATCAACAACCTGACCTATCATGATCTGTTTATATTTAGTTCAGTAAGTTCTCTAATAAAAAATCATACACGAATTTGGTTTCCTTAGTCGTTACATATTACGATTTGATCACACCATATAAATAAAACATTTCATGTAAACCTAGGATTTTGTAAGCTTATGGCTAGTCCCTTTTCAAACTTATTCGACGTTGATGAAGATACGCATATGGTATATATGTCACGTTGGTCATGTTAGGATGGGAATGACCCATTCAATTCAATTCAATCAAATTAGTTAAACGGGTTATACACCTCTTGCCTATTTAACAAATGGGTCATGTTCAAATAGAATTTTCTAATAAATTTTTTTGTTAATCTTATCCTGTTCAGATTGACCTATCTGCCAATCCATTGTTAACTTGACATTGAGGGACATGGCCAATAAAAATGGAGTGCCGTCTCTATTAGCAGCTGAATGTTCAGTTAGCAAGTTTGTCGTTTGCATTGCATCATGCAGATTTTGAGCAATTCAGAATATTTCCCAAGAGAGACTAGAGAAAAACACGTCCTGATGATAAATGAATGTTTCAGGAGGAATATCTAGTTGAGAAGTAATGAGGGTAACGTTCAAGTAACAACATAGAAAACTTAGTTCAAGTAACAACATAGAAAACTTACTTCGACATCATGCGGTAAAACTGTACCGTCTTCAAGTCCCAAGAGAACAACCTTGCCATCAGGACACCGGCATAATGATGTTATACATTTACCTGGAGCAGATTAGAATGATTAAGAGAAGCTAGTATTGACGACACACATTGAAATGTGCAAAGAAAGTGAATTCATTGTAAACGAGAGAGAGAGAGAGAGAGAGAGAGAGAGAGAGAGAGAGAGAGAGAGAGAGAGAGAGAGAGAGAGAGAGAGAGAGAGAGAGAGAGAGTATTTTATCCCAATAAAATTAATAGAAGAAGAGAAAAGATAGAGGACAGACATTAACCAACAAAATGTTAATCAAAATTTATGAAGTGAGGGAAAAATGTAATAAATGTACAAAATAGCTGAGAGGGATATTAGTCACTCGATATGGGATTTCTTTGAGCTAGTAGGTCATCTAAAGCAAGGGAGTCTATATCTTGTTGGCAGCCTCCACATCCAATATCATCATAAAACAAACCTTTTTGTTCAATTATGGAACCTCAAGGTGAAGTGGTTGCACGAAAAATAACTTCAGGCGAGGATTACAAGTGTAATAGTATTTACAACTTAGGATCTTAAGAGAAACCATTCAAGGATTGGCTCTAGTACTATAGTGCACTCAAAACATTCTCCATATCCAGAAGACAATATGATGAGCGAAGCATTGAGATGTTTCCAGAGAAAAAATCTCCTCTCCAAATTTTTCCGGTGAGAATAGACATCAAGGACTACCAAGGCTAGGCATCTAACTAAGTTCTTACAACTTTGAATTACGAAAAGATTAAGTCATATAGGAACCCAACATACTTGGATGTAGCTCCCGACCCTCCTAGTCCTTTTGCTTTCTCCAATTTCTCCGAAAGAACGCCGAGCAAGAGCCGAACCTGAGAAGCCAGGCGGTTTGTCGAACTGAAGCTGAAACAGAAGCACACGCCGCGACCCTGCCTCGTCTCCATAGCTAGAAAGCTCTGCTGGAGAAGTTGAAGAGCGAGACAAAGAAGGGAAGAGTGGGAGCGAGGTCCATTGAAGCCTGAAAATTCGCGGAGAAAGTTGCAGAAGGGGAACAGACGAGAGTCAAAATAAGGAAGGAAGAGAGAGATGGGAATTGGGCCGTTAAAGGCCACCACGGGATCAACTAGGCTGGGCCGGACTTTGTAGCCCTGCCAAACAACGCCCGAAAGTGGTGGATTAGTTATTGACACGTAATTTGGAAAAAGCAATGTGATCATCCTCATTTACTTTTGGATAAAAAAATGCTAATGAATTATTCAAATCGCATCTCATCATCAATAACAAAAATTCACACATGCTTAAATGGAGATGATGGGCCAAGCTTGAATCCGACCAAGCCATTTGCCATCACCACCCAAGCTCTTAACGCTCGACCGAATACAAATACTCGACCAAGCCCCAATTGGTGAGTTTTATGCTAAACTCCTGTTATAAGGTGCACACGTGCGTCAATGATACAGTAGGAAGAAAAAAATGAGATCTAATGTCTTCTTTTTCTCTTTTAACAAAATTAGACAATTCACCCTGTTAAAAGGTATAGCTTTGCTATATTAGGAAAATCCCATTTCTCTACTCGTGTACCTCTGCCGCAAGTGATAAAACCTAAGCACATTCAACAATTGAAAGGCAAAAGAATAAGACAGTTTACTCTTCCTTCCAAATACAGTTTAAAAAACCCGGCAAGTATATGCTTTGCGAACACTTTTGGTTCCCACCTATGTGACAAATTGAGTGACTAAAGCTTTTGAGTGTTGAAATAGTAGAACTTATATACTAATTCTAGTCAACAATTGCTTTTTCGGTCTTTTGAAAAACAGGACACAACAACTTTCCATTAATAATTTACTATCATCTTTGGAATGATGGTTATGCACTACTGAGCACAGGAAAAAGAATGACCCCAAACCAGCTGCTCTTTCTTTGGTCCTTTGGAAGTTATTCTAAAGGCACGATGTGTATTTGCACCAGTGGTCATCAGAGTAGCAAACGATGCAAACCAGATTCCTGGTGCTGAATTTGGAATGAATTTCCTTAACTTGAGTAAGAGGGAACATGAATTATCCATAAGTATGAACCAAATGGGTTAAATTTGAAATACAAAAAAATCTACTCACCCAAAGGCACCAACTACCGATCAAAAGCTTGGTCGCGTTCTGTAGCTTCTGAAGCAGTCCCTTAACCAGATTGCGATAGCCTTTGTAGACTCGAACCAATTATGAACAAAACAATCAGTTGGCCTTCCAAATTCCTCGCCTCTCATAAAAAAGTTCGACTCTGCTTGCTTCAATCAAGGATTGAGACTTCCGTTGCCAGCTGCCTCATCATACCAGAAAACCCTCTCAAACAGCAACAGAGGACATGAAATCTCCAAGGGGAAACCCTCATCAAGTGCATACCGAAAGCAGCCATTGACCCCAATTTCGCTCAAAGTTCTCGAACAAAGCTTGATGGTTCCCTCAAAGTTCTCCAAACTAAGGAACTCGAGAACAGGGCTGCCATTCGACATCTCATGCATCACCTCCGAGTCACAGATGGACAGGGACCTAACATTAATCCAAGCGATACTCCTACTCAACGAGAAGCAACAGAACCCCGAGTGCAGGTTCACCAAACGAAGAGCATCCATAAAAGGAGCCGCGGTACTGCGACATGGCCGGCCATCTCGCACAACCTCTTAGTCTCATCGACTGAGAGGTCCTCGGCACGGTGGTCGACAGCAAAGCGAAGCCACGGACTGAGCTCAAGCACGCAACGGTCGAGAAAATCGACGTCGATGTGGAACTTCCTAACCTTGGGCGACGCCTAGAGGATCAAGACGCCGTCCACGGACGGGCAGGCGTTCCGCCAGGGGAAGGAGAAGACGAGGTCCGGGGGCGGCAGTCCAGATGGATCGCCACCGCTTCGACAAAAACGCACATGCGGACGACGTATGCAACGTCGAGAGACGAGAAGACGTGGTGGATCACACCAACGAGAGGAGGAGGAGGAGGAGGAGGTTGGCGATCGCTTCGTCTTCGCCATGTGGGGATGGACGATTGAACGGAGGAACCGGAAGGAGAGCCTCCTCCGAGTTGAGGGTTCATTTCACTCGGACTCAAGTTTCTGCCTTGCCGTACAGAGACACGTGTCGCTCGATGGAGAGGCAACCACTTTCCCGCGCCTTTTAATGCATCTACGAGCCCATGATGATGGGCCTTGCACGTCTTGAATCGCCGAGTACCGAACCTTAATTTTTTTAATCCAAGCTTGTCCGACGTCTGAAAAAATCATCATTCATATAATAATCAAGTTTGAACAAGATCGAGTAGGCGTACATAAGCGAGCTTGAGCCCGTGCAAAAAAATATTTGCTTGATTCTGCTTGATTTGTGATATCACACTCAAGGGCTTCACTTACGTAGTGGTAGACATAAATAATTAGTGAAACTTTACAAATATCTATGAAGAAAAATAGATAAAATAAAAATTAACCATAACTAACTTTTATGAGATAATTCTTTAGCTTAAATTACATTCATGATCAAGTATGATATTTCATGAGCTCGAAAAATGGTAGACGAACGCTTCAACATCCTAAATTACATTGGCTTGAACGCAAGAAATGACAATCCAAGCAATTCATAAATCTTGCCACTCTAATGGACATGTCCTCTTATTTTCAAATTGGCTAACAAGAATGCAACCAGAGAAAATTTCCCTCGCCTCACCTTCCTCCCAGATGCAAGGCTACTGGCATCCACATTGTGTGTCTCCATTTAGATGGCGACTCCATGATTCTACTAATTAAGGTTATTGAGCTTATGGCTCGATTTCTAGCTAAATCAAATTTATGTTGGAGCCTAGAAATTAAAATAAGTTAGAGACACGTTAGGAGGTATTGTGGGTCTTTGGTGGAGCTATGTGGAGAGGATTGGAAGACTGGGCCGTATCGCCTACTGGCCACATGATAGTCATTGGGTATTAGCCAGTCCCCTTAGATGCCCGAATAACTTATATAGTCAATATCCAACATTTTGTTTGTTAAGCGAAACAAAAAATGCTAACCAAATATGTTCTCTGATGCAAAACTTGGAAATTTGATCTTTATGAATATTGAATTTTTTAATTTAGTTGGAATAGGTTGATTTGTCCTTCGAATTGAAAAAAAAATTAGAGGTATTCGTAACATTTTGAAAGTGGAAAACAAATCGAATCAAGCTGAAAATGGCAACTGCTTGGCTTTGGAAAATACCATGAAAAGAGAGGTCCATACCATAAATGAAGATTCTACTAGGCAAATCCGAACATTGTTCAGTGCAGGTAAAGTACGAATTAGCATAGGTAAATATCAAAATCAATTGACAACTAAATTTTGACCGATAACTTATTTGGTCGATAGCATTTTGATAAAATCTAAGTTACCAAATTTTTTAAGAAAATACCAACATTTATTAGAATTTTCTTTTTTCTATATTACTATTGACATCCAAATAATCCCGATGGTTAAAGTTAAAAAAATTCGAGATTCAAGATCCCAATTGCGATGAGACTCATTTCTTAACTCGAAAAAAATTATATTAGTATCAGTAGTACTTTAATTGCATACAGGTGTTAATTCAACATAAGCGTGTAGAACTAGGCGTTTAGATTTCAAGTTTTCATAGAAATGGCTGAAGATACTTTTTTTGGTCAAATAAAAGAATCTACCTTTGACTGAAAAAAATTATTATTTCACTAGTCTTTAATTTTTTTTAGACATTTGATTTAGAAATAGTGAAATTTAAGTACCTTCAATCCAATCAAAGAAATATCAATCTCAATAATCGATCAACTAGTTAAAGCACCACCATATTTGTTTTCATGGAATTTGAGCTCACACCTTTCAAGATCGCATCACATGGCGCAATTACACAAAACTCCGTCGGAGAATAAAATATGTTCTTTTCTAAGCTTGGAAGGGGTCCTTTTTCTTCTTTTATTTTGGCTTCTTTTTACGTTCAAGAGGGAGGCGCCACAAGTTAAAAAAAGAGGGGGAAAAGAGAGAAAAATGAGGAGGATTGACTCTTCATGAACGCTGTGTATACACCTTCACTGTCGTCCCATCGTCATTCGACCTCATCCTCATCATCATAAGCTGTATCCATTGTTCTTGGACTTCATTCTCTTGAGGAGTTGGAGCAATAGTCGCCGCTGCCCATTCCGACGATTGAAACCGATGCCATCACTTCAATGAGCCTCGCCATCACTCCTCTTGACGCCATTAGTTACCAAGCTACTTGCCCTCGTTGTTCCCGAGCCGCCCTTTCCTGCTTCACCATTGCTCCTTGCCTTCCCCACCCTGAAAACCAAAGAGCCTAGATCTCGTCTGAAGACTCCCTCGCCAATTGTTGTTCTGTTCGTAGATAGTTGTAAAGGTTCCAATCGCCGGTTGCGAGTGCCCGTCATAGCCTAGTTACACCACTGATAAACCAGGCCTTCCTGCTGCCTTCAACAACGGTCATTGATGAGGAGCCACTCAAAACCTGACAGACCGAGAGTTAATTTTTAAGCTTGAGTATTCTGGTTGGTTTATCCGATTGTATCTCCATTTTTGTTTCTTACCTTTTGTGGATGTAATGGCCAACGCAATGGTTAGCCGATGGTTGGAGATGGTGTTCGGTGAAGAGCGGGAATGAGTAACGGTGGTTTAGGAGTACTATTGAGCGTGAGGTTTTGAATGTTTCCTCCTGGTTAGGTGAAGCTTTAGATATTAATATGTAGGCATGGAGATTCACTACGAAAAGTCATTGAAGTTGGGAGTTCTGGGAATGGGGAGCCATGCCTCAAAGTGATCCGGAAAGTGAGGGTTCATATTAGAGTCTCTTTTTGCTTGGGAAGCAACTTGGGAACGAATCCTCCCTTCAGATAACCTACAACAAAGGGGCAAAATATTGGTTAACAGGCGTTTCCTCCGCAAGGAGGAGGCAGAATCCGTGTAGCATCTCTTCCTTCACCGTTCATGGACAAGAATGGTTTGGACAGTTTCCTATGCTTGTACTGAATTATCTTTGGGTTATTGGAGCTTTTATGGAGCAAGAAAAGAAGGATTAACTCAATTTGTCTCTCTGTTTTTAGGCTTATTTGGAAAGAGCTAAACAAGAGAGCTTAAAATCATACACTTTTGGTATGGTGGAGACTGCATATGGATATAAATGCCTTGGTCAATATAGTTGATGATTTATCTTGTATTTGAGCTCGCTTTTGGTTTTGGGAGTTGTTCTTCTGTACATGGCTTCAATTTTTGGGCTCTGTTCTTATATGTGTTTGCACTCCCTTGGTGCCCTATAGTTGAAGAGAAACTTTGGATCCAAAGAGAGACCAACACATTTTCAAAACAGACTTTACCAAAAAAAAAAAACACATTTTCAAAACAGAACAATACCATGGATACAAAGAATAGTTTACAAAACTCGTTTGAAGTGGTAAAATCCAAGTATTTAGGCAAGTATAGTACAGAAACCTAACGCAAAAATATTTCGCATGTGACTTAGTAAACCATTTTCATTTACTTGGACTTAACATCTTTAGCATTACTCTACCAAAAAATGGTGCTTAGCTTAAAAAATGGCAATCTAAATGGAAAAATAGTTGGTAAAAAAAATATAAACTAATGAATTCCCACATCTAAGCACGTGAACAAATTGTTGTGAACAGAGGCTCTCATAACCAAGGCAAAGCATCACAGATGAGATCAATGTTGGCTCAATTTTTCACCATCTTCCGAGCACCCGCCAGTTATTTTATCTGCTCATTTTCTAATGATAACTGAGTTTTCATTCTCAATGTTAGCTTGTTGACAGTAATAATACCATAGGAAAGCAGAGTTTCACTTACTATATCAAGTCCAAGAAGTGGAATTGGTAGTATAAATAAGTCTTAACTTCTCCTAGGCTCAAAGTGCTATTAGTAGGTAAAAAGAGTTTAATATGATTCATTGATACAAAGATTGACTCTTGCAATTATGAGGGATACATGCACAAAATGTGAGAAACTTTCCAGCCTATATCAAATCTTTCCTTGCAAGGAATGCTCAACCAGTACAAGAAGAGTAGCTAGAAGTAATATTACATCGTGAGAGTCACAAACAGAAATCGAAGGAAAACTATATAGATGCATGACGACATTGAGGTGGTATTGCAGGGGTTAAACCTGCCGACTCCATGTGAGCATCTAGCATTTCTGCATCTGACATAGCTAGTCTATCTAACATAAATGACATCCCCTCCAATTCAAGTTCTTTATCTTCGTAAACACTTTGACTGGTGTACCGAAAAGGGCAGCAAGATGGCAATACAAGAGTAGGGTACACTTCCGGTTGGTCTAGATGATTGTCAGTTATGTTATGGAAATCTCCCAAGGCACCAATCTTGTCTAGAAGTTTATAGGAATCTAGAGCGCATGTAAATTAAAATCCCTTCATTCAACTAATATCAGCTCGGGACTCTTTACTTGCAACTATGTCGTCTCCAAATTTTCCCTCCCATTACCATCATTCACTCTTCATTTTAGTGTAAAACACCAACTCATTAGTGTGACGCCATGTTCTCATTTAAAATTTCAAGCACTTCACCTCTATATTCACCAACTCTCCATCGAATGCAATTTGAACTCGATCGGCAATTGAAGCGGTTTATTTAGGGAAAAGCATCGAAGCACATTTAAGGAAAAGCAAAGGGGGAATAAGGCCAATGACTCAAAGAGCGCACACCAAGCCATTGTTGAAGAAACGAACACACTGAATAGAACAAAAAAGGAGAACTCTCTTGAGTCGAAGCAATACCCAGGAGAGATTGTCCACAGCCTCTGCCAATTGAAGCAATGAAGCACCACCTTCGAGTCCTCTGTGACCATCACCAGCAAATCCTTCTCCGGATTCCACTCCACCATCTTCACCTGCCAATCAGAAGAAATTGAGCCAAAACCTCACACAAAACCGAATGGGAAAACAATCAAAACGACCCACCCATTATTAGGTCGCGAAAGAGGACCGACCAAAGCCGAACCCGAGAAGCCAGAGGTTTGTTGAACTGTAGCTGAAAGGAAAGCACGTGCTGTGGCCCTTGGTTGGTCTCCATAGCTGAAAAAGATCCGGGAGCACCCAGTGGCAAATGCGAACTGAGAGGGAGAGACAATGGCGGAGGGTAGGGCCCGCAAAACCCGAGAAGAAAGCCTGTTGGAAGAGAAGAACGAGAGAGTAATGAAGTGTACTGGAGCCTGAGAATTTTTGCAGCGAAGATTGTGGGAGAGGAAGAACAGGCGGGAGAGAGACAATGAGGAAGGGGAGAGAGAGAGAGAGAGAGAGGATACGGGCCGAGCGGGCTGGATTGGGCCACAAGTCGGGCTTAACTTCTTCTCCGGGCTCGTTCGTCATATAAAAAATTACGTAAGAGATGACCCAACGGGCTGCTAAGGCCTCAAACGGTCCGAACCACTTTCGATAACTCGAGAGTTGAGATTAAACCTAGAGCCGGCAAAATGGGTCATAAACCCATATTATGACCTATTTTTATTTGAATGAGCTATATATGGGTCAAGTGAAAGTTAAATATGGGTTAAAAATAGGTTAAGTAAAAGTTAAATATGAATTAGAAATGAGTCAAGTGAAAGTTAAATATGGGTCTAAGTGGATTATTAGGAAACCCACTTTAAATTTTAAATTCAGGGCCTTTTTAACTTTATAAAAATGCTTTTTTAATAAAAAATCGAAATTATAATTTTTTTTTTTCATATTTCATTTTTTTTTCTTTTTCTTTTTTCTTTCTTTTTTTTCCTTCCTTAGTCGGCGGCCGGTAAGGTGACGGTCGGCCACCGGCCGGCGATAGGCTAGGCGAGGCTCGAGCTCGTTGGCAAGTTGCCGACAACTGGCGAGGCTCGAGCCTCGTCAAATATGGCGAGACTTGAGCTCGCTAGATTGGCGAGATTGAGCCCCACCCGACGCCGGTGAGCTCGAGTCCAGCCAGATCCGATGAGGCTCGGCCTCGTTGACGACTAGCGACGCTCGATCTCGACGACATCAGGCAGGGCCTCGGCCTCACCAGATCTGGCGAGGCTTGATCTCGCTGATGACTAGCGAGGCTCGAGCCTCGCCGGATCTAACGAGACTCAAGCTCACCGGATCGGCGAGATCGAGTCCCGCTGGACGCTAGCGAGCTCAATCTCGCTTGTGGCCGGTTGCCAGGCGTCGTCGTGGCCAACAGCTGGCTGAAGAAGAAGAAAAAAGAAAAGAGAAAAGATAATTATTAAAAATTAAAAATTGTATTTTAAAAAAATTAAAATATCGATTTTTAAAAAAATATTTTAAAAAGAATTATAAAAATTTTCCATTAAATTCGTATTGCATAAAAATTATTAAAAAATTTGTATTGCATAAAAATGTTTTGACAATACTTTTTTTCCATAAAAAAATCATAAAAATGAGCTTTTTTAGTTTTAGTTAAAAAATTTTCATATTACAGTTTTTAGTTATTCAATGGTATGTTCATTTCAAATAAGAGAAGTATGTGCATAGTCTAATTTTTTATAAGGGAAAAAGCCACGACAAACCTTGAACTTTGCCCAAATTGACACATTCACCCTAAACTTTTTTTGGTGACGTGAAAAACTTTGAACTTTTGTTACGTGACACATTTATCCCAAAATTATAGGGCATTTTGGTCTTTTCATTTAAATTTTTTTTTTCTTCTCTCTTCTCTCCCTAGCCGGCGGAGGAAAGCTGGCGTCCGGCGAGGGCCGTCCTCGCCTGTCACCGGCAATGGCCGCCCTCGCCTGCATCGAGTGAGGGAGTCCATGCCCTCGCCAGATTTGGCGAGGGCCGTCCTTGCCCGACGTCGGCGAGGGCGACCCTCACCCGCGTCTGGCGAGGGATGCCCTCACCAGACGTCGGCTTCCCTCCGCCATGGCCGGCGGAGGGAAGAAGAAGAAAAAAAGAAAAAAAAAGGAAAAAACATAATAAAAAGACAAAAATGCCCTTGATAGGGTAAATGTGTCACGATTTGAAAAGTTTTGGGTTTTTCACGTCTCAAAAAAAAGTTTAGGGTGAATGTGTCACTTTGGGCAAAATTCAGGATTTTTCGTGATTTTTCCCTTTTTATAAATATTTCAATTTATAGGTTTTTATTTTTATTTTTTATTTACTATTTTTAATTTAATTTGAAGTTTTAATCCAATTAGCATATAGTAGAAGTGGGTTTTCCTGGAATATTAATAGATTTTGGCAATACGAGTCGGGTCGGGTACGGATCACTAGATTTACACTACAAAAATTGGAGTCAAAACGGGTTAAATAGGTATAAATGAGTTGACCCATTTTCGACCCGATCCCTACCCAACCCAACCCAACCCACCCATTTGCCACCCCTAATTAAATCAAATGGGGTTTGGTTCAGGCATTTCATCCAACGTTTGAAGTGCGTTGGCTGAAAGGGGGGAAAAACCGAGTACCAACTCGTGCTGGGACTCGCAATAATAATCAACAAGAAGTAGTGATCCAAAACAGCAGTGCACAGACGAACGGGGGCCGTGCTCGCGTGAAGCAGACAACAAGGAAGCCTAGTCCGGCGAGCTTGAAATGGGGCAAGGCAGGGGCCCAAACAGGATTGTCGGCCGAGAGTCCCAACTCGGCTCGGCGACGGCGAATGGAGGGCGAGTTCAATAGATCGGACCACGTCCGATCGCCTCGCACGTTTTTGAGCCCGGATCCTCGGAAAAACGGCTCGTCCCGCGAAGAATAGAAAAAAAAAAAGAGCAAAAGAGAAACCTGACCTACCGGAGATTTGGGAGCGGGTAATAGGAGCCGTGGCCTCGAGAGCGTGGCCAGGAGTCGTCGGACAGGGTTTGGGTGTGCCGTACTGCCGGAGGGCTCCTCGCTCTCAAACTCTCACTCTCTCTCTCTCTCTCTCGGTTGCTCTCATGGCTTATCCACCCTTTCTCTATTCCCTCTCTCACTCTATTTCTCTCCAATAATCCTGCCTTTCAAGCTCTCTAGCCGGCGCGCATGGCTTCTTGCCACGCGAGCCGTCGGTGCCGGTCTGCCTCCGACCACCAACTCTGGTGAGACGCTCGGCGTGTCCTTGCGACTCTGTCCTCGCGGTGCGGACCTTCGTCCTCTCTTCAACCAATTTAGGACTAAAAAAAGGAATGGAGGAAAAGAGCAAAAGAGAAGAAGGCCGGGCTAGGGAAAGAAGAAGAACGGGCCGGCCCGATAAGGGGAAGCAAACAAGAAAAAGAGGGGCCAGGCAGGCCCAACCCTGGCCCAACCCCCTCCACTTTTTTTCCATTTTTTCCCCTTTTTTAGTACTTTTAATAAATTCTAGCACCTTACAGTTTTATTGTATATAAATAATGGCTCTAATGCCAGCTGCCGACTTATGAATGCTTCCGTCAAGAAGGTACACTATTACCGTTGTTGCCTCTCAAGAGCCTCCATGTTCCTTCAACTAATAGGTTAATGATAGTTGGCCTTTTTTGCTCTGCTATGACTGATTTTACTTTCCTTCCTATTTAGTCTTCCAATATATTTCGACTTTAAGATACAGTAAATTATCTTTTCTTTAGTTTTTCCCATGTGTTAGGAAATGAAAAATACAAATAAACCTTAAGAGACACTTTTCAAACGATTCGTGATCACATTAAACTTAAAGTTATACAAAATAATCTAGACTAAATTTAGCAAAAAAAATTATTGGACCCACGTTGATGCTTTGGGCCTATTTCAGCGTTTAGTTTATCATGCCTTAGTCATTTCAGATTGCATGCTCTTATGGACTTCATGCATTGGTGTGACACTTTTATGGGATTGGAAAGTGGAAGGAAATGCTTTTAAAGGGGTTGATTCAATGGATATTAGGGCTAGTTATCAGTGCAGTCTTGTGGGTAGAAATTTGAGGGCTTTTACTAATCAACTATTTTTATATTCTAGTTTAATTATTTGATTAGAAACAATAGATTATATGTATTTACTAAGAATGTTTTCCAAAAGTAAATGTGTAACTTGTTTTCCTTAAACTAGAGCACAAGTTAAAACAACAATTTGTATGCCCTTGCAGGACTCATATAAATGACAGTTTTCCACTACTTATGTGTCGCATTGATCTTAGACAATAACGTGATGAAAATTGTCTTTCCTAGAAAACTGAGCTGTAGATAGATGTTTATTTAATTGCATAAGTTGGGCATTCTTATTGTCATTTTCTAAAATTTATTACGAGTTATAAATGAGTTTGTAATTGTCCATATTTTTTTTTTTTGCTCAAAATGCTTTAGTCAGGCTCATCAGATTTGGCGAGGGCCAACGCTCGCCCTCACCCAGGCATGGTCCAGCGAGGCCAACCCTTGCCGGCCATGGCTGTGACCGATGGCTGGTAATGGGCATCAGCAAAAAGAAAAGAGAGAGGAAATAAAAAACAAAAGAAATCAATAAATTCAAAAAAATATTAAAATATTATTAAAATTGTCCACCTCAGCGTCGATCAATTGGTTGGTGTCAACATTAGCAATTTTCGATCTAGATTGGCTTGATGAATTGAATTAGTACAAATGTGAAAAAGTTTAGGGCTAAATTAATCTAATTAAAAATGTTATGATTGAATTTGTACAAATACAATATGTTTATGACCTTTTGGTACTTTTTCTCTCGACAAGTGGATCAAAGATAAAGCATCAAGGATTGACTAGACTTTGCTCAAGTCTTTGTCCATATGCTAGGTCGAGATGAGTGATGACATGATCGAAAAGATTTTGATGGGAGGCCCTGTTCTTGGGTACTTACGTTTAATCGAGAAACTTGACAGAGCATGAGATTGACAGATGTTGCCCAGTTAAAGCTAACGATTTGCTATTAAAGATTCTTGCTCCTCATTTTATTGTCATCACAAGCAACATGGTGTTTTTCCATAGTAAGAAGGTTACAATAGTTGAAGCCTCGTGGTGGTTCTTCTTGTTAGTCGAAATAGCAGCACTCTCATGAAAACTGAAAAACTAAAGAGGATTACAATGAATGTTAGGAGAATTAGTGCTGTAACTATCATCACCAAGAGAAGCTAGTCAAAACAAGCTCCATTTGAATTTTTTTTCCAAAATGAAAGTTATATTTTGACTTGTGATGAACTTTGAAGAAACTCAAACTTTACCTGAGCATCTTTGAAAGCCATAGTATATCTTTCAAAAAGAGGATTGTACCACCAACATCAAACCTTCAAATTGAGCAAACTGAGCAAACTCCACAAAATTGAGTTGGAACAACCGAGTCAACTGCCCATTAGCTCGCAAAAGAATGCCAAAGGGAGTTGAACCTGAGAAGCCATCAATTTATAGAACTAAAGCTAAAACGGAAGCACGCAATGCAGTCCTCCATCAACCTCCATAGCTAAAAAGCTCCACAAGCAGTTGAAAAACAAGAGCGCTAGGGCTAGAACAAATCGCAAGGAGTGTAGAGAAGCTAGGTTGCACTAACACGGACACGCGACACGCGACGCGACACGACACGACACAAAATGACACGCTGACACATCATTTCTTCAATTCCGACACGTTCCGACACGTTATATATTAAATAAATATTTTAATATATAAATGCATAAATAACTAAATAATAAAAATAATAATAATAAAAAGAGCCTAGAATTAATCTATACTAAAACATTAATCCTATATTTGTTAATATCATTCATTGTTTTAATTTGACAAATTCAACTACATTTCATAATAATAATCCATAAAACTTGGAGGAAAAAACAAGTAATCCACGATCCACTATTAAATTTGAAATTTAACAATAGGAAAAAAAATCAACATTCCATCGTCAAATATAACAAAAAACCATTCATCCACATTATCCACTTCTTTTGAAAAAAAGAAGAAAAAAGACTCAATCTCCAGCTCATCAAGTGAAAGATTTGTAATTTCAAGCACCCCCAATACCTTCAAACAAGAATTGGAAATTTGTTTTAGCTTTTTTTTCATATATTTATATTTAGACTCAAGAAGTTTTGGAAATTTGTAAAAATAACCCTGTGCGTGTCAGAGCGTGTTGAAGGCAATTGACTGTGTGTTGGATTTTCGGACCGCGTTGATCGCGTGTCGGAACGTGTTGGAGCATGTCGGACACGACACGAAGAGTCCCGAAGAGTGTCTGTGCAACCTAGTGTCCGTGCAACCTAGTAGAGAAGCATCGGTGGAAAATGCGAGCCGAAATAGAGCTTGTGAAAGAGTTCGAAAAACCTGGAGGAAGGCTCGAGGCTAGTTAAAAAAGGATAGAGCTTAAGAGCAAGATAAAGAATGGAAGAGCGAGAGAGAGAGCAAGAAAGTCCACTAGAGTCTTAAATCATGCAAAGAAAATTGCGGAAGAAGAATAGGTGGGAGAGAAAATGAGAGACAAAAACATGATCATAGGAGGGAAGGCAGACTCATTTGATTAATGGGCTAGCTGAGCTGGGCCAAATCATGCCATATCCTGGACGGAATTTGTTGTCTAGGCTCATTCATCATGAAGTATATGATTTTGGAATGGGCTGATGTGACAACCTTGTTCCGACTCGATTTTTCAGAACGGAATTATTTCGACAAGTGATCGATGGACGAGATTGTCTTGAGGATCAATCAATGGACGAGATTGTCTTGAGGATTGATAGGCCACAAGGACATCAGAAAAGGCCGTTTAGGGGTGAAAACTTGATTTTTCATCGACAATGGCATACGAGTGCGGAAAAGTGGAAATGGGTCACGAACGAGGACCCATTGGGCCCGAGCCCAAGTGGGCGGCCCAAGGCCCACACACCCAAGGGGTGGGTGACCAAGGGAGGCCCATGGGCCTCTCAAAGCCCATCAAGCCTTTTTTGACACAATCTTACCATTAAATGCATGAATAGTACGAGATCTTGGTGAAGTGACCGAAATACCCTTCCTTTGGACTAAGGACAAAAAGGCAAGATAGGAAATTGGCTAGGGAAGGGGTGGCCATGCATTAAGTGGGCTGCAAATTGGAATTTGAAGACCTACCTAACATAGTTCAATCAAGCCACTTGAGTGCAATCCACCTCCATTAATGCTAGATCTTGCTTCTATTTTGGGCCAGCTTGATGGACATGAGCCAAGGGGAAATGATGGGGCATTAATTGGAGACAAAACTTCACTTCTCTTTTGGTGCCTTATGCTACTTGATCTGGAAGAAGAGACATGATATCATCTTTTGAGGGGAAACGTTGGTTCTCTCTGCGTTGAAAAATCACCTTTTAAAGGTTGTCAAGGACAAGTCCATCACCTTCACCAATGTTCCGGATATTCCGAGGAATAGGCGTCTCCAGAGAAGCTGGGGTCTTGACCCCTCCATTTTCACCAATCATCTTTTGACTCTATAGTTTGTCCGTGGTTTCTTTCGTAAGCCTGCTTACAAGCTGTCTTCAGCTCTCCGTTCTTTGTCTCTTCCATTGGAGTTGGTTAAGAGTCATGCGGGCTGTTGTGGGTCGTAGCTTTTGTGGCTGTCTTCGTCTTTTTTGCTTTCGGTTGTTGTTGTTTCCTCCTTTGCTTTGTAGCTTCTTTGCTTCGGCTCCCTTCCACTCTTTTTGCTATTGCACTTAGAGTGTAAGCTTTTGGCGCCGTTTTGTACTTTTGTCCTAAGCTTTATTTATTCATTACCTTTACCCCCAAAAAAAAAAAGTCACTCTCTCTCCTCTCTTTCCCCCAAGGCTGCTAGTCACTCTCTCTCTCACCCTCATTCTCTCATTTCCTCACTTGTTTAGTTGAAAGCCCTCCATTTCTCTTCCCTCACCACCACCGAACACCCACACCTCCATTTTCTCTCCTTGCAAGCTTGTTCTTCACTTGTTCTTCTTGTTTTCCTCGACAGCGATCATTTGTTGAACCCCCAACGCCGAACTACCCTTTTGCTCTGCCGACCAAGCTGACCAACTAGCCTCCTTAAGGGTTGTTCGGTGCTATGCAACCCTCACCGGAGCTCCCTCACGCTCATTTCTTCTCTAATCTAGTCCCTCGCAAAGCTCAAAGGCCATCCTAATGCCGAACCACTGCTAGATCGCCGTTGAGCGGCCACCGTAGCGACGACCAGCCACTGTCTAGCTCCCTCACACACAAAGGACGCATGACCAGCAACTCTCAATGGCTGATTCGGTCTTGTTGTTCCCTTCCCTAACGCTTTTCGAAGCTCGAGTTGTTAGTGAGTGGCTTTCTAGCATTTGATTAGGGCTTTCGTTGCTTTTAGGGAGTAGTTTAGGACTTATGAGTGGTGATATGATGATTTATTGGCATGATAGGCTATTATTGAACTTAGATAAGTTATCAAGTGTCAAACGATAAGTTATCTCGTTTAGGGTGACACGTCAACGAGTTATTATGAGTAAAGTTGATATATGATTCCATTATGCCATAATATGATGATATGCTATTATGTGCCATGTGGATTAGTGATTAAATATGATATTTAGGTTATGTGCCATGTGGATTAGTGGTTAAATATGATATTTGGGTTATGTGCCATGTGGATTAATGGTTAAATATCATACTTGGGTTATGTGCCATGTGGATTAGTCATTAAATATGATCTTTGGATTATATGCCATGAGTTTAAGAAGTGAATGGTGCATATGTGTGTGATATAATGTATTACACATGCATGAAATGATGGCATATGACAAGTGAAGTTGCATATCACATGAGCGTCACATGGGTTAAATGAGAAAGATAAGAAATGGAACGTGTGATGGTATGCTCGTGTGATCACCTAAGACATTGATGCATTTTACGTGGGGTGTGAACCCGTCTTGATGCATTTTATGTGGGATGATAACCGATTAAATTCGGATGCCCCCAAGTTAATGGGATACTATTCGTAGATAGATTTCTACGCGAAACCCCTTACAAGAATGCCCCCAACTCAACGGGATGCCGTGCTTGATGGGGCGAGACGATGTCCAGTTATGCTGGATGATTACGAACCTTTGAGTTTGCTTTTGGTCCTGAGTGGCCGTAGTAATCTGGACAATTGTGTATGGGAAGTGCATGAGATTCATATGTGAATGGGTCCATATTATTGCATGGCATGAGCGTATGATTTAGACCATAATGCATATTTATATGTTTGGCTTGAGAGCATGAAATATATATTATGGAATTACCTATGCGTCTATACTATTGGCTTTGATTAATAGATTTGTTGTTATGAGGATAGTGAGAGAAAAGCAAGAAGAGCGTTGTCATATTTTGCCATCGATAGATAATTGCATGTTTCGGGTGCTTTTGAGATGAACGACTTCCCTACGTAAAGTCTAGAAAGTTAACTCATTGAATTTATCTAATATTTGTTTGTTTAAATATTTACAGGCCCTAAGAGTGGCTAAGCCATTCCAAAAGATTTTTTTTGGCCTCCCTATTGAGTACAGTCAGGAGGTGACAGAGTATCGAGTCATAGGAGGGGCTGACGCGCACTACATGTGTTACGTCACGACCATTTGGGTCAATGAGGGCTTGCCCAACCTCGTGGCCCGGTACTTTTGGGTGGGCGGCAAGAGCCATGGTCCCATCCACGGTTTCAAAGGTCCGTCGGGTGTCGGAGGCTCTAAGGGAGACATCAGTTGGGATGCCAAGGAGGATGATGTTCTCGATGGGAAGGTGTCCGACCCTGAGCTCGACTCCTATCTAATTGTTGAGTCGGAGCCATGGATCCCAGAGGCCATAGGAGCTTACATAGTTCTGGGGTTGTTAGCACTTTTTGGACCACCCTCATAGTATTAGAGGCGTAGATAGACCCCTTGACGCTTTCTGTAGGAGGTCGTGGCGAAACGGTTAGGTATGTCGGATATGTAAAGCTGGTTGTTTAATCTTTAAACTCGTTGTGCATGAGATGTTTACTCATGACGCTTATATATGTATATGTATATATGATTATGTTTTAACTATCCCTATTAATTGATGGTTGAAAATTTGTTTACATTTTCGCTTGTGCGTTTGAAATGTTATTGTGAATTGGGTTGGTGATGTCTCTTGGGACGTTGCAATTGAATGACCAAAAAATAAGTAAATGTTCGATTGGCGCGAGTTGTCATGCGGCCGTAGAGGTTCGGGACTTGACATCCCCACCCAGTTTGGTATCATAGCATGGTTATTACTTGGAGTGATAAGACGCGTTGAGACCTTAGGATAGTTAGATAACGTTTACGAGATGCATGTGATTGTTGATTATCTTGCTAATTTGTGATTATGAATTCCTAATTGTATTGTTGGGGATTGTGGAATCAGTTGTGAGTGGAGCTTAGCCTGGAATCGAGTATGCAGCGAGGAAGGGCAGCTCCTAGACTAGCTAATGGCCGAGGCAGGGCACGAGAGGACCTACGGTTTGATGGGATTCCATAGGCCCTATAGACCATAAGGAACTTGATTGGGTAGCAAGCTTAGTAGCAGGCTGCTGCTGCCGCTACTCGCAACGATAACCCGTTAGCTAGAAATGGAAACCAAAGGTTGGTGGAGCAGTTCCTTAAGGTGAAGCCACCCCAGTTCACAGGGAAGGGTTATCTTGAGGTTGCTGCCTCGTGGATTAAGGAGCTAGAGAAGACATTCGCTTTGATGAAGTGTACAGAGGAGGAAAATGTGACTAGCGATCTACCAGCTGCAAGGCAACGCAAATGATTGGTGGGAGGCCATTTGGAGAAGGGTCTTTCTTGAAGGTACCGTCCCGACTTGGGGCACGTTTGTGGAAGCATTTAATGGAAAATACTTTTCCAAGTGTGCCTGAGAGTAAAAGATGACGGAGTTCTTGCAACTTCGGCAAAATTACCTATCCGTGGATCGGTACAAGGCCAAGTTTGCGAAGTTGTCAAAGTATGCTCTAAGGATGGTTGACCTATGGATCGAGCTAGGAGATTTCGGGATGGACTTAAACTGGAAATTTGTAGCCAGTTGGTGCCCCTGAACTTGAAGGACTACGATGAGCTTTATGAAAGGGCTTAGCTGATTGAGAGGGATATGGCCAAGCGAGCAATCGCATCTAGATTGTGGTTTGTTGCCAACAAGGATAACTGTCAGTTTGGCAAGAAGTCAATGACAGGACAAAGGCATCTTATCCCTTCCAACAAGAAGAACGACGTTGGGAAGCCGGCACCCCACTTGAGCCAAAGTTGCCAATTCTGCAACAAGTTTCATGGATCTGCATTGTGCCGCACCCCGATGGGAGCGTGCTTTGGGTGTGGCAAGCAGGGCCACCATGTTAGGAATTGTCTATGACAACCAACTGGAATGCATCCACGACCCCTATTCATGGGACATCGATTAGGAGCTGAGCCGCAAGACAATTCAAACTAACCCCCAATCCAGAGTAAGGTGTACTGGTGACTAGAAAGGAAGCCAAGGATTTTGAGGTCGTAATTATAGGTACGGTCTCCTTACACTAGCATGCTACGTAAGCCTTGTTTGATTCGGGGGGTGACGCATTCATTTGTAGTTGATCAATTTGTTAAGTTAATTAGGATAGAATTCAAACCGTTGGAAATGTTAAAACATCTCCACTTCTATGAACGATAAGGTGCTATCCATTTTTGGCTGCCAAGGGTGTGAGATAGTTATTAATGGGCGAAAGAAATTGATAGATCTAGCTATCTTAACTACACGTGATTTTGATGTTATAATTGGAATGGATTGGCTTGATAAGTTGCGAGCTACAGTTGACTGCTTTAGTAAAGCAATACAATTCAATCCGATTGGTAGCCTTGGTTATGAGTTTGTAGGACACAAGGATGGATCATCTACACCCTTAATTTCTTTACTTGAGGTAGAACAATTACTTGAGGAAGGTTGTCGAGGCTATCTAACAACAGTTGAGGATTTAACGATGGAAGAGCCAAAGCTGGAGGATATAATTGTGGCACTAGAATTTGTAAAAGTCTTTCCGAAGGAATTGCCAGGATTGCCCCAAGAGTGAGAGATTGAGTTCATAATCGAGTTGGCCCCTAGGATAGAATTGATCTCCAAGGCACCATACCAGATGTCACTATCTGAGTTGAAGGAGCTAAAGGTGCAAATGCAGGAATTGCTAGATTGGAGATTTATTCGCCCTAGTGCATTACCATGGGGAGCGCCTATCCTATTTATGAAGAAAAATGATGGATCGTTGCGACTGTGCATCGATTACTAACAACTCAATCAGGTGACTGTTAAGAACAAGTATTCGTTGTCAAGGATAGACAACTTGTTTGACCAACTTCAAAGAGTTTCAGTATTCTTGAAGATAGACCTAAGGGCGGGGGCTATCGTCAGTTGATGATTAAGAATGAGGATATCCCAAAAATCGCGTTTTGGACGCGATACGGCCACTACGAGTTTACAGTGATGCCGTTCGAGTTAACCAATGCCCCAACTACTTTCATAGACTTAATGAATAGGGTATTCAAAGAGTATTTAGACTAGTTCGTCATAGTCTTTATTGACAACATACTAGTATACTCAAGGAGCCCGTAAGAGCATAAGCAGTATTTGAGGATGGTACTATTGACCCTTCGAGAACATGCATTTTATGCCAAGTTTAGTAAGTGCGAGTTCTGGCTTAATCAAGTAGCATTTTTGGGTCATGTGATATCGGGCGAAGGAATTTCAATGGACCCAGATAAGATCAAAGCAATCATGAATTGGCCCTGACCTACGACGATGACTGAAGTTCGAAGTTTTATGAAATTGGCTGGCTATTACCAACGATTCGTGGAAAGATTCTCCGGAATAGCTATGCCATCGACGCAACTGCTAAAGAAAGAAATGAAGTTTGAATGGACTTTGAAGTGCGAGAAGAGTTTCCAAGAGTTTAAGCACAAGTTGATGACTACCCCGATGTTGACGATATCGTTTGGTCCTAGAGGATACAAGATCTATATTTAAAGTATTAGGTTGCGTCCTGATATAACATGGATGAGTTGTAGCCTATGTGTTTAGGCAATTGAGGCCTCACGAGCATAATTATCTAACACACGACCTAGAGTTGGCAGCAATTATCTTCACTCTGAAGATTGGGGACACTACCTGTGTAGGGAAAAGTTCACGATATACACCGACCATCAAAATCTAAAGTACTTGTTCTCACAAAAAGAGTTGAACAAGACAAAGGCGCTAGATGGAACTTCTTAAGGACTATGACGTGACATTCTATACCACCTTAGGAAGGCCAACCAGGTAGTGGATGCACTTAGTCGGAAGTTGTCAATTGTGCAAATGATGGTTCGAGAGTGGATACTTCTTGAAGGTGTGTGAAATTCAAGTTTCAAATTCAAGATAGGCCATCTTTCTAGTCTTATGGCTACTCTTCGAATTGAACCTGAAGTGCAAACTAGGATTAAAACCTTGCAATCAACAGATCCGGAAATCCAAAGATTGTACAATGAAGCCCTGAGAAGAGGAACCCAAATTTTCAAGTGACAAATGATGGGATTTTGAGGTTTCAAGGACAATTGTGTACCTAATGATGCAGAGCTCAGGGAAGAGATTTTGGCGGATGCCCACCAAAGAAATTATAGCATCCATCCAGGTAGTACGATGATGTATAGGAACCTTCGGCAGTTCTATTGGTGGAATGGCATGAAGGCTAACGTCACAAGACACGTGGTAAAGTGTTTGAAATGCAACAAGTAAAAGCCCAGCATTGCAAGCCTAGTGGATTGCTGCGACAATTAGAGATCCCGAAATGGAAATGGAAACATATCACGATGGACTTCATGATAGGATTGCCAAGGAGTTAGAGAGGTAATGATTTCATTTGGGTTGTGGTTGACCGATTGACCAAGTCAGCTCTTTTTATTACGGTACGAAAATATTATGCCATGGATAGGTATGCCAAGCTGTACATGAGGCAGATAATACGATTGCATGGGGTTCCAAGACGATCACTTCTAATCGGGATCTCGAGTTCACCGCCACATTTTGGAAAAGCTTACAGAAGGCTATAAGAATGAAATTGCAATTCAGCATGGCTAATCATCTGCAAATTGATGGACAATCCAAGAGAATGATCCAAACTCTCGAGGATATGCTTTGAGCCTATGTCATAGATTTCAAAGGAGGATGAGAAGATCAACTGCACCTCATTGACTTCGCATACAATAATAGTTATCAACAAAGCATCGGAATCGGAATGGCACCATTTGAGGTATTGTATGAACATGTATGTAGAACGTCCATTTGTTAAGATTAGGTTAGAGAAAGGAGAATCACGTGGCCCGAGCTAGTGCAACGATCCATGGATGTAGTTCAAATCATTCGAGAAAGGTTAAAGATAGCCCAAAGTCGCCAAAAGAGTTATGCGGACAAATGACGAAGACCTTTGGAATTCCAAGTTGGTGATCACATGTTCCTCAAAGTGTCACCAATAAGAGGTACGTCCCATTTTGGCAAGAACGGCAAGCTAAGCCCCAGATTCATAGGACCCTTGGAAATTTTGGAAAGAATTGGGACTTTAGCCTACCGATTGGCACTATCGCCAAATCTTTGCCTAGGTTCATAACACATTCCATGTTTCCATGCTGAAAAAGTATGAAACGCACGTGTTAAGTTATTAGGAGATTGAGGTGGACAATAAAATGATGTAAAAGTAGCCAGTGCAAGTCATGAACAGAAAAGAACGAATGTTGCGCAATAAGGTCATTCCCTTGGTCAAAGTCGTCTAGCAACATCACCGCGCCGAGGGAGCGACATGGGAAAGAGAAAACATTATGCAAAACTAGTACCCCCATTTGTTCGAAGAGGTGGTTGATCTTATAAATTTTGAGGACGAAATTTCTTTAAGGGGTAAAGAGATGTGACATCCTCGTTCTGACCCAATTTTTCAAAACGGAATTATTTGGGCAAGTGATCAATGGACGAGATTGTCTTGAGGATTGGTAGGTCATGAGGACATCGGAAAAGGCCGCTTAAGGGTGAAAACTCAATTTTTCATCAACAATGACATATGGGTGCGGAAAAGTGAAAACGAGCCACGGATAGAGACCCATTGGGCTTGAGCCCAAGTGGGCAGCCCAAGGCCCACACACCCAAGGGGTGAGCGGCCAAGGGAAGCCTATGGGCCCCTTAAAGCCCATCAAGCCTCTTTTGACTCAATCTTGGCATTAAATGCATGAAAGGACGTAAATAATACATGAACAGTGCGAGATTTTGGTAAAGTAACCGAAATGCCCTTCCTTTGGACTATGGACAAAAGGGCAAGATAGGAAATTGGCTAGGGAAGGGGCAGCCATGCATTGAGTGGGCGGTAAATTGGAATTTGAAAACCTACCTAACCTAGTCTAGTCCAATCAAGCCACTTAAGTGCAATCCACCTCCATTAATGCTAAGATCTTGCTTCTATTTTGGGCAAGCTTGATGGACATGAGCCAAGGAGAAATGATGGGGCATTAATTGACAAGACTTCACTTTCTCTCCTCTCTTTCCCCCCAAGGTCGCCAATCACTCTCTTTCTCACCCTTATTCTCTCATTTCGTCACTTGTTTGGTTGAAAGCCCTCCATCTCTCTTCCTTCACCACCATCGAGCCCCCACACCTCCATTTTCTCTCATTGAAAGCTTGTTCTTCACTTGTTCCTCTTGTTTTCTCACCAACGACCATCGATCAAACCCCTAACGTTAGACCGCCCTTTTGCTCCGTCGAACAGCCGACGAAGTCAACCGATTGGCCTCCTCAAGGGCTATTCGATGCTATGCAACCCTCATCAAAGCTCTCTCTCACTCGTTTCTTCTCCGATCTAATCTCTCACAAAGCCCGGAAGCCGTACCGACGTCGAACCCCCGTTGGACCGCTATTGAGCCACCATCGGAGCCGTGACTAGCCACCATCAAACTCCCTCATAAGGGCATGCGACCAGCAACCCTTAGCAGCTAATTCGGTCTTGTTTTTCCCTTCCCCGATGCGTTTCGAAGCCCAAGTGGTTACTAAGTGGCTTTCTAGCCTTTGATTAGAGCTTTCATTGCATTTAGGGAGTAGTTTAGGACTTAAGAGTGGTTATATGATAATTGTTTGAGTGATAAGCTATTGTTGAATTAAGATAGGTTATCGAGTGTCAAATGATAGGTTATCTTGTTTAGGGCGACATGTTAACGAGTTATTATGGGTAAAGTTGATATATGATTCCATTATGCCGTAATATGATGATATGTTATTATGTGCCATGTGAATTAGTGGTTAAATATGATATTTGGAGTATATGCCATGAGTTTAAGAAGTGAATGGTGTATATGTGTGTGATATAATATAATGCACGTGTATGAAATGATGGCATATGATAAGTGAAGTTGCATATCGCATGAGTATCAGATGGGTTAAATGAGAAAGATAAGAAATGGAATGTGTGATGGTATGCTTGTGTGATCACCTAAGACCTTGATGCATTTTATGCGGGGTGTGAATCCATTCTAAGGCATTTTATGCGGGATAATGCCGGATTAAATTCGGATGCCCCCAAGTCAACGGGATGTTGTGCTCAATGGGGCGAGACGATGCCCGATTACACTAGATGATTGCGAACCTTCGAGTTGGCCTTGGGTCCTGAGTGGCCGTAATAATCTAGACAATTATGTATGGGAAGTGCATGAGATTTGTACGTGATTGGGTCCGGATTATCGCATGGCATGCTCGTGTGACTTAGACTATAATGAGGATTCGTATGTTTGGCTTGAGAGTATGAAATATAGATTATGGAATTGCCTATGTATCTATATTGATGGCTTTGATTAATAGATTTGTTGTTATGAGGATAGTGAGAGAAAAGCAAGAAGAGCATTGCCATATTTTGCCATCAATAGATAATTGCACATTTAGGGTGCTTCCGAAGTAAACAACTTCCCTACATGAAGTCTAGGAAGTTCAATCATTGAGTTTATCTCATATTTATTTGTTGAAATATTTACAGGCCCTAAGAATGGCTGAGCCGTTCCGACAGATTTGTTTTGGCCAACCCCGTCAAGCACAGTCAGGAGGTGATGGAGTACCCAGTCACAGGAGGTGCACTACACGCGTTACATCACAACCATTTGGGTCAATGAGGGCCTGCCTAACCTCATGCCACACCGATTCATGGCCTAGTACTTTTGGGTGGGTGGCAAGAGCCATGGTCCCTTCCGCGGCTTCAACAGTCCACCGAGTGTTGGAGGCTTTGGGGGAGGCACCAGCTAGGATACCAAGGAGGGGGACGTTCCCGATAGGGAGGTGTTCGACCGCGAGCTCAACCTCAATCTGATCATCAAGCTAGAGCCATGGATCCCAGAGGTGACAAGAGCTTAGGTAGTTGCGAGGTTGTTAGCACTTTTTGGACCACCCTCGTAGTATTAAAGGCATAGGTATACCCTCAGCCCCTTTTTGTAGGAGGTCATGGCAAATCAATTAGGTGTGTCGAATATGTGAAGCTAGTTGTTTAATCTTTAAACTCGTTGTGTATGAGATGTTGACTCATGACATATATATGATTATGTTTTAACTATCCTTGTTAATTGATGGTTAGACATTTATTTACGTTTCCTCTTGTGCATTTTAAATGTTATCGCGAATTGGGTTGGCAATGCCTCTTAGGACGTTGCAATCGAATGACCAAACAATAAGTAAAGGTTCAATGGGCGCGGGTTGTCGCGTGACCATAGAGGTTCATGGTGTGATAGCCAGGTTACCATAGTGTTGAGTTTACCTATAACCATAGTACCCACCTTTATTATACATTCGTTATCAAATTGAGTTCTCATTATCAAATTGATCAAAATTATAGTGGATTAGAAACCATAGTAGGGATTAGATTGAACATTAAACAAATAAAAGTTTATAGATGACATTGCATCTTTAGCTATAATTCATAGATTATTTGTGTCCTTTTTTTCCTTTTGTTAGAGCTGAATCTTTGTTAGAAAAACTAAAGCAACATCAATCAAGCTTCAATATCCCAATAGAACCACATTCTCAAATGCACATCAATTGGGCTCTAGTGACATTGTTTTTCACACTTAAACATTTTCTACTTTGGTTCCAACAACCTTGTTGGGGAGAATTGGGTTACTCCTTAATTGATCATGGATTGCGTTAGCAAGTATATAAGCTAGTGGAATACCTAGAATGAACGTGAATCGATGATAGGCTTTCTAATGGCTGCAACTCTATTAGCAAGATCTTTCAAAAAAGCAAGATAAGATTGTCTTTAGCAGAAAGAGTAACATGATGGGTTGGGTGGAAGCCGATCTTGAGAAAAGAAAAGATGGATTTCTTCTTGCTTTTCAGATAGAAGATCTTCCCTTCATTGCAGCTATATCTGACAATCACCTTAATATTTTGTAGCACCAAAGTAACCTAAGATGGCTGGTTTTTTTCTTAAAGTGATCTCTGGATAAAATGTACTTACAAAAGAAGCATTCATTGTGAGCGAGTATAATTCTGAAATGTTAAAGAAACAATGCAACAATAATACCAAGATTTTAACATGAAAAACTCAATGCAGGAAAAAATCATGGATTGCTCAAAAACTTTCATTAATCACTAGGAATAGTAACATCAACATGGCAACAATATTTCATCGTTATAGAGATGAATTAATACAAATAGAGCAAGAAACCTTAATTGCAATTGGAAAAAACGAGAGACAATTTAGAGAAGATTTTCAATGAACTAAACCAATCAACTCGAAGTCTTGATTTAACGAACAACAGTCTAAAAATTGAGCCAATTTTGCCGACGTCTGGCCTTCGATCTTGGACTTACTTGGAAAGTCACTTTCCATTTTATTTTTTCCTTCTCTTGTGTTCTTCTTGGGGAATGCTCTCTCTCTCTCTCTCCTCCCCTGTTTCTTCTTCTTCTCGTGCGTTCTTCTCGGGGAACTCTCTCTCTCTCTCTCTCTCTCTCTCCCCACTCTTCACTCCATGAACAGCTCCTCTCTTTCTTTTTTATTTTGACTTTGACCTTTTTCTTTTTCTTTCATGTTATGTTACCTGAACCCCACAGAGGCTGACCCAGCCAACAGTCCTCCATCAATAGGAATAAGATCTCAGTCTTGCAAAACTTTGATAATGAGACCTTCGGCCTGACAGGCTTCCCATAGTAAGAATCTCTAAAGTTCTTTTATCAACCCCATAACATTAGAAGGAAAAAATCAAACTGCTTCCACTTTAACATGAAGATCAAAACCCGAATCACAAGGAACTCTCTTTGAATAAAGACTCCAACAGATTTGAAGACTCCAACAGATTTGCATACAGGTGTCAACTATGATGCTAACTTAAAATACAACCGTCTAATTCATCAGCCATTATATCAAACGAGTTGGCTAGACTTTCAGTATTTTAGAAACCTCTTAAGTTAACAGACAGTGTCAGCTCTGCAAAGCTTCTATCAAATATAATCAGGGCAATGTGGGATGACAATTTGCAAGCATCCTATGCCACTCCAAGCCATTCCAAGGATGCATTGTCAAAGTTTGGAGAAATTTAAGAAACATCGAGCCCCCAATCCTTTGATGATCTCGAAAGTCTTCCATAACCCTGTATTAAAGCCGTTGGACTTTGAAATAAGATTTCAAGTTTGAAAGTTAACTGCAAACTAAAAATTAGAAATTACATGTAAGATATGAAGAATAAAATATTGTCTGTTAAGAATCAATCAAGAAGTCAATATATAAGCAAATCCAGAGTCATCCTATAGGACCACACAGAGAAATGAATAACATGGAAAAGCAGTTCTACTCTACACATTTGGATATCCAAATCATATATGTAGTTTCAGATTAAAGGTATATACCCCATAGAAGGACAGTGAATTGGGAATGTATCCGATGGATGTTGAAACTGATGTAAGAGGGAATAGTGGTAATAAATTCTTACAAAGTATCTTTTTCAAAATAGAAGATAAATACATCTGGCAGCTTCCTTGAAAATGTGATGATCAAATTAGGGTTTAATTAGGAAACATGAGATCAGTATTTCTATACACAAGGATAACAAGCTAAACAAGCTAAACAGAGAGCCCAATCCGATAAGATCACCCAACTAAAGTTTCCATGTACATTGTCAAGTGATCAAACCTGAGATCAAATACGAAAAACTAAATTATCAGATAGAGGGTAATTGAAAAACCATTGTTGAGCACAACCTCCAGAAGAACCCCAAACCCCCAATGGTGTTCTTTTCTTTCTCTCATTATAGTCTCTAGGTTATGGTCATTCGGGCAAAGAAATGAAAAATATAGGACTTTATGGTAATAGGCTTTTAGATAGAAATATCTACTTACAAACCCCATTAAAAGTAAGTCCTAAACCAGCCAAAGAAGAAATGATTATTTCAGCTCAAATAATTGAACAATTGGGTAAAACCAAAAGCAAAAGCTTTTTATTAAATGATTGCAATGTTTACAAAAACCAAATTTGAGCGTGGGTAATCATATTTAAACTCATGTTATGCTTACAAAGAGATCCAGAATTGCACATTTGGTACCCATATCAGCAATGAGGACCAGACTTGAAGGGTGGAAGAAGCAATCATTTCAAACAAATATAACAGCAACGATTTATCCCATAGTTTATATTTTTCCCATTGAGTTAGCATTTATAAGAACGTTTATGAATGGAAAAAGTAGATATAGCATTAATGTGAAGAATCCACAATGAAAGAGCAATAAACAGCACATTCAAGTAAGAGCTTCTATACATGAATAAGCTTCTATTACATTTCAACTTTCTAACTGTTTTGCTAAAACCAGTGTTCCATCTGTTGAAATTCCTTGCCTAGTGTCCTTCGCACATATTCTTGACTCTCTGCATTGTTTCTCTGATACAATACTGAAATTAAGACATCTTACTAACCGGACAAATTACATCGAGGTAGAAAATATTAAAGCTATCGGACTGTAAACTAAGATTCTTAGTTTGAAACTTAATTGCAAAAAAAGCATTAGAAAAAACATGCAAGAAATGAAGAATGAAATATTGTCTGTTTCTAGATCAAGAAGTCATAACAACCTTTAAGTTGAAAGATGCATACTTTGTCCACTTGGGCATCTTCCTCCTGGTCGAGACACAGCACAACTACCGCATGGGACTTCAAGCCTCGTAACAATTCTTCATTCTGCTTAATATTTATACCATGTTAGAAACTATTATGCCACAGCATACATAACTGCTGCAAGCACTAGCATATAAAAAGCAGCACACCACATATCCATAGTTAAGTAAAGAAAGCTAGATTGGTAAGATAACATTCATTATGTATTATGTAAAAACAAACTCTCTTCCAAGCAAAACGTAGTCTACGAATTGGATGATGGCTAATAAATTTGTATAAGTCTCAAAGAAAGAAATGCAGCAGCATCAACCAAATTCGTAGCCATCATACTCATGACCAAATAGCTATAGCTTAATGACATAACCAGTTATTTGTGAACTTTGCCACCCATAACCATGATTAAAGCACATACAAATTCCATCATTTAGGAGTCACCTAAACCACAACCTTTGTTATTTGACTGAACTGAACATATTTGAGTTTCGATATTCAAGATAAACTCTTAATTTGATGAAAATGACCATGTCACATATGACTGTTTCTACTAACACCATCAACTGAGAGTGTAGATCCTTACAATCAGCTCAACCTCTGCAAATGCTATGGTGAAATTTGTCATTGACATTTGAAGCACTTTCAATCATCAATGACAACATCAGCAGCAAGGTGACAATTTCCTATCCTACATGAGAATGCAATTAACCATATCAATTAGATTCAAGTCCTAAAGTGTATATATCTATTGAATCTATTATTAATATGTGACGTGAAATAAACAATTCATTTAGGCTATACATCTCTTCTCATTTGCTGACCTATATAACAAATGGGCCATGTTCAATGATCTAAAAAGATTTGTAAAGCTTATTTTGCTCAGATTGACCTATTTAACAATCCATTTTAACTTGACATTGGCAAACATGACCAGTAAACACAGATTGCCATCTCCATTAGCAGCTAAATGTTCATTCAGCAAGCTTGCTATTTGCATTGCATCAACCAGCCTTTTAGCAATTCAAACTATTTCTCAAGAGAGATTAGAGAAGAACACATTTTGATGATAAAGGGTCCTTGTAGAAGGAATTTCTCGTTGAGAAGTAATGAGGGTTCAGCAATAGCATGGAAAACTTACTTCGACATCATACAGTGAAACTGTACCATCTTCAAGTCCCACGACAGCAACCTTGCCAGCAGGATCTCAGCATAATGATGTTGCATCTTTAGCTGGAGTAGATTAGAATAATTCAGAAGCCAGTATTGATGACACAATGAATGTGCAAAGAAAAGTGGGCTCATAAAAAATAAAAATGAAAACTAGAAAAATGAGAGAGAGAGAGAGAGAGAGAGAGAGAGAGAGAGAGAGAGAGAGAATGAATAATTTCTTCACAATAAAATTAATAGAAGAAGAGAGAAGACAGAAACGCACAGTAAACAAGAAATGTTGATGAAAATTTGTGAAGTGAGGTCAAGTGTCACAATGGTACAAGATAACTGAGAGGGAAATCGGTCACTTGATATGGGATTTCTTTGGGCTAGTAGGTTATCTAAAGCAACAGGAATCTATACTTGTTTGGCAACCTCCAATCCATTATCTCAATCCAAAAACGAATCTTGTTGTCCACTTTGGAACCTCGAGGTGGAGTGGATCCATGAAAGCTTACTTCAAGCGAGGGTCACAAGTGTATAAGTTTTAGGATCTCAACAAAAAGCATTCAAGGGTTGGCCCAAGTAGTATAGTGCACTCAACAACGTGTTCTCCAAATCCAAAAGACAATATGAGGCATCAGATCTTTCCGGAAAAAAAAAAAGCCTCCTCTTTAATCCATTGAGAATAGATAGCAAGAACTGCCAAGGCTAAGCATCTAATCCTAAGCTCTTACGAATTGGAATTACCAAGAGATAAAGTCATATAAGAACTTAAGATACTTGGATATAACAACCTCTACACTCCTAGTCTCTACGCCTTCTTCAATTCCTTACTCCATCCCTCTCGACTAGATTGTCATACAAGCATGCAGAATAGATTGAGATATCCTATTAACAAGTTAAACTCCCACTAGTGAACTTGATTAATCAAAATGATGCGACAAAACACCCCTCTGTAATCAGAAGAAGATAAATTACCTTCAAGTAGTACAAAATATGAGAAACTTTCGAGCCTATACTCTACAATCTAGTATACATTGAATACCTCCTTGTAGGAAATGCTCAATCATTAAAAAAGAGGAGGAAGAGGAGGAAGAGGAGCCAGAAGAAGCGTTACACTTCGAGAAATAGAATTAGAAATCTATGGAAAACTATATAGATGCCTGATGGCATTGAGATGGTATTCTGCAGGGCCTAAACCTACCAACTCCATTTGCGCATCAAGCTTTTCTACATTTGACATACCTAGTCTATCTAGCATAAATGACATCCTCTTTAATTCAAGTTATTTATTTTCATGGACACTTTAAGAAATATCGAGCCTTTCATCCCTTGATGATTTTGTTTCCTTTTAGAAGTGTCTTGTGAAAGCTCTCTTGGATATTACAACACTTATGTCAATGAGTGGCATGATAACTGAATCTTGCTAGTAAGTTAGATGAAATCAATGCAGCAAGTAACATCAAATGAACTACTAGTAATATGAAGAAGTTTACGAGTCTCTGTTTGTCAAACTAGATATTCTTTTTGAACTTTTTGGATCCAACTAATGGGGCAGCTAATATCATTGACCACAGAAGCTTTGACCAAATTAGCATAGTGTATTGAACTCACGTTGCTTGCTTTTGTGGGACATGGTATAATTTTTTTTCCTTTATCATTATGTGCTATTCATGCATTAGAATTAATGCAAGACAGTTTTCAAATGGCATATTGAAAACTGAAAAGTTTCTTCAGAAAACTTATGGAAATGCTTCCTGAGTTTTCGGCAAGTAGATGAACTAACGAGAGCTTATGCACAATATAAGCAATCATTCTATAGCACAGCCGATGATGTCAAAAGACATTATGCTAATGTCTTGCTTGGCTCAAAAGTATTGGTATATGACAGATGGCTTTTCCAGCTCTACAAACATCAAGATGCATTCTTTAGCTAATACCTCTGTTCCATCTGTTGAAGTTCCTCTGCAAGTATCCTTTCACAAATTTTCGCTGTCCTCAAATCCTTCAATTTGCAATAATTTTCTGGCACAATAATGCGTGGAAGGCGTCTTGCTGACCTGACCGGACCTGACAGAATACATCAAAGGCAGAAAGCGTAAGAAATTACAATTTATCTTTCAAAAAGTGAGACCTTCCAATCTAATAAGGAACAACAATCAACCCATCAATTTTAGCCCTTTGTTACAATGTGGATAATTAAATTAGGGTTGGACCAATAAAAACCATTGTTGACGACCAGCAAACCACCCTAACTTGAGTCATCTTTATCTATTTGAAGTGCTCTGAGCATTTATGAAGACCGTAGCAATATGACATGAAATGAAGAACTAATCCACAAACCAGGAGTTATTTACAATTGCATATCATTTGTTTAGCAACTAATTCGGTGCATGAATCAGCTGCTAAAGCGCATGAAAACAACACTAGGCTTGACAGCATATCATTCTGACATTTAAAGCATGAACAAATTCCATTACACCATAGTATTAGAATTCTCTGGCACACAAATGAAAAGAACAACCCAGCGAAGGCCTACCAAAATGGCCGCTAGAGTACACGAAGGCAATACTAAGCTGACCATACTTCGCAGTTCCAAGGAATACTAAGCTGACCAACTTTCTCACTAAAAAGCAATTACAAGGAGACTGTCCACAACCTTTGCTAATAGAAGTGAGGAAGCACCGCCTTCAAGTCCTCTGTGACCCTCACCAACAAGCACTTCTTCAGTTTCTGCTCCATTATCTTCACCTTTCAATAAAAAATCCAGCAAACTTCACAAAACGGAGTCGGAACAATTGAGTAGACCACCCATTAGATCGCAAAAGAATGCTGGGAGCCAAACCTGAGAAGCTAGTGGTTGTTTGAACTGAAGTTGAAACGGAAGCACGACACATTGTGGTCCTTTGCCAATTTTCATAGCTAAAGCTCAGTGAGCAGCTGAAAACACAGCACCAGCGCTGGAACAAATTGTAAGGATGAGAGTTGAAAGACAGCTCGTGAAGGATAGAGCTCAAAGAACCTGGAGGAAACATGGCCTAACTTGTAAACAACCTTTTACCATTCCAAGAATGCATCGTCAGCATTCAGAGAAGTTCAAGAAATGTTGAGCTCCTGATCCTTCTGTGATTTCGATTCCTTTTAGAAGTGCCTTGCCAAAGCTCTCTCAGATATTTCATCATTTACATCAACCAGTGTAATGATAATCGAATCCTGCCGGTGAGTCAGATGAAATCAATTGTAACTAACATCAATGGACTAATAATAATACTCCAAAGTTCATGGAACTCTGTTTGTCAAACTTGATATTCTTTTTGAACTCTTTAGATCCCACTAATGGGGCTTCTAACATCATCAACCACAGAAGCTTCGGTCAAATTAGCATAGTGTATTCAACTCAAGATGCTTGCTTTTGTGGGACATAGTATGCAAGACAGTTTTCAAATGGCGTATGGGATACCGAAAAGTTTCCTTTCCTCAGAAACTTATGGAAATGCTTCCTATGTTTTTCTTTTCAGCAAGTAAATGAACTAAGAAGAGCTTATGCACAATATAAGCAATCATTTCCCAGCACAGCTGATTATGTCAAAAGCGTTCTAGTTAATGTATGGTCGACTCAATAGTTCAGGTATATGACAAATGGCTTTACCCACTACAAATATCAAGATGCATTCTTTGGGAGGCTTGGAGAAGGTATATCTTGGACTCAAACCAAACGAACATGGATGCATAGCAAGAAAAATTTGAATCATAATTTTCTCAATCGATTCAAATAATATAAGATGCTTTTGCTTCTGCCCTGTTTGCTGGTTCACTCACGGCCACACCACTAGGAGAAGAGCTTGTGCTTGCATTTAGCACCTCTAGACTGATACAATTATCTTAATCTGCTAATGCAAACAGTTCTATGAGATAAAATGTGTGGAACACAATGGTTGGACAAATTTTATCTCAAGTCAAAAGCATATGCATACTAAGGGATGTCCTATCAACATGGTCCTTTTGCACTGTAAATTCACTCTTAAGTATACTTTAGAAATATGCAGTCATGAACTGCATGGTGAGTGCAGAGCAAACTAAAACCTCACACTAAAAGGATTGCCATATAGATCCTTCGTTTAGCATTTCTTGACCTACACAACGACCTTTAGCATGCTATCAAATGCCTGTATATATCACTTTTTATTCAGTACTTCTAGTATTCCAAAATCATTCAAATGTCAAGAATCTTTATTTTTCTGCATAGGATGAAGGATCTTACGTGAAGACTAATGACAAATGATGGCTTAGAAAGCCTTTTCATCTATTTCTGTTACTGCCAGGATAAGCAGAACCATTTTGCCATAGCACACTATAACTTCCATGGATGTCTCCCCTAGATTCCTTGAATTCAATTAAGAAAACAACACGACACTATCAACTAGGAAATAATAAGGACGATTGTAAATCTTGAAAGATATTGCAAGCATGAAATACTAATGAAAATTGGGCAGTAGATCTCAAAAGAGCATAGGTTGATTACCTGCTTTATATACCTTTGTTAGAAAATGTGGATCATTATGATATATTACTCATCTGAGTCGTCCATATAGTCTGATCTTAATACTCTCGTTTTGCCATTTATATTCTCTTACTATCGATAAATCCGCATTCCAAATAATTTTGGAATTGTTTTGAGTGACTTGCATCCAGTGATATTCAGTTCTTCCAAAAACTTTAACCTATCAAGGCCTTGAATTTCAACCAAGTTTTTGCAAGCTCTAGCATTTAATTCCTTCAGCCTCTAGGATTTTAGAAGGTCTAGCCTTTCAATTGAAGTGCACCCTTTGATATCTAGCCTTTCCAAATACTCCAACCTATCAAAGCCTTCAATTTTGGCTAAATTTTTGTAGCCTCAATTCCTTCAGCCTCTTGGATTTTGGAAAGTCTAGCCTTACAATTGAAGTGCACTTAAAGATATCCAATCTTTCCAAAAACTCCGACCTCTCAAGGCCTTTCGCAGCCTTCAGCTTTTAATTCCTTTAGCCTCCCGGATTTTGGAAGAAGCAACTTTCCAATTGAAGTGCACTTAGAGATATCTAGACTCCTAAAAACTCCGATCTCTCCAGGCCTTGAATTTCGACTGAGTTTTCACAACCTTCACATTTTAATTCCTTCAGCCTCCCAGATTTTGGAAGGAGCAACTTTCCAATTGAAGTGCACTCAGAGATATCTAGACTTTCTAAATCCTCCGACCTCTCGAGGCTTTGAATTTCGACTAACTTTACGCAGCCTTTAGCTTTTAATTCTTTTAGCCTCCCGGATTCTGGAAGCTTTAGCCTTTCAATTGAAATGCACCATTCGATATCTAGACTTTCCAAACACTTCAACCTATTGAGGCCTTGAATTTCAACTAATTTCTTGCAGTGACTAAGATGCAATTTCTTCAGACCCTCCCAGTTAGGAAGGTCCAAATGTTCGATTGAATTGGAGGCTGTGACAGTCAAGCTTTCCAAACATATCACTTTGTCAAGACCCCGAACTTCAAGTAACTTCCTGCAGGACCACGCCGATAATGTCCTTAGATGGATAAACTGTGAAACGTCCAGTGTTTTGATAGATCGACACCATTGGACATCCAAGATTTCCAACTTGAAGGGCATGTTTAGGGATTGTGGTGATTCCGGTTCTTCAACATCCGTTGGTTGGGAGCATTCTAAACTCTTTAATTGCATTGATGGAAGAACATCGATGCACTTGAGATATTCGCAGTGCCAAACATGTAGTTGCTTGAGATGGGCTAGGTGGGAAAGCGAAGGCAATTGGCGACTTAGACAGGTGATGCCCAAATTTGTTAAGCCGGAAGGAAGGTCCGGCAGTGATTGGAGAATCCGGCAGTAACGAAAATCAAGGCACCGTAGGGAAGAAAGATTACACATGCTTTCTGGCATTATCCTTTTCAGATTTGCGCACTGGAAAGCACGCAACAGTTGGAGATTTTTCAGCCTCCCAATATCATTGGGCAATTCTTCTATACCACAGCCATAAATAACTAGAATCTCTAGATTAGTCAAACACCCAATGCTATTTGGTAATGCAGAAAGGGATTCAGCACCTTCTAGAATGAGTTGCTGTAGTGCATTTAATTTACCTATTTCTGCTGGAAGCTCCGTGAGGCTCTTACACCCGCGCAGCTCCAAGCGAAGGAGGACCGCCATGTCTCCGATTGAAGCGTCGATTCGCTTCAGTCTCTTACAGTCCCTGATAATGAGAACCTCCAACTTCTTAAAAGCCGAGAGAAAGTCCGTATCTTTCAGAGATTCACAATATGAAAGGTCGAGATATTTGAGCTCCTCTGCCATCTGGTAAAAACAAATAAAAATGATTGTCGAGGGTAGTGTAGAATTACAATTCAAAGAAAGCATAAAAGGGGAGGGAAAAAAAAAAAGACTAATTCTCACCATGAAAAAACTCCATCCTTCCCATTTCTCATTTATCTGACTATATGACAATTCCAGTACAGCTAATTCTTTCACATGAAATTCTTTTGCTTCAAAGTTCCTGGGACATTTTTGCCATATAAGCCATTTTAACTCCTCCATTAAGCCCTCAAAATCTCCACTAAGATGTACCCCTTTCATGTAAAGGAATCTTAGATTTGTCAAGTTTTTGAATTGTTTTGCTGTGTAAACGTCACCGTCTTGCTCGGCTGTTTTGCTGGAGCCTTCTGAGTTGTCTTTACTCAAATTAATGGCCTCAATCTTGTCCGTTCCCTATAAGCAAGAATCAACATTTATTATACTAAATCCAACTAAAGTAATCTAACGGTATTTGTTCATATTATGATTGACGTGCATTAATGTGTTCAAGAAACCAGCAATGCGAAGATATGATTTTTCTTTTCACGCCAATAAACAATATTTATAAAGGCTAACAAAGTGAAGGATGTCAAGTTCCATTTTGAAATTTGGCCATTGACATTCGAATCTTGAAAAGAATTATGATGTCATGGTTCATTCAAAGTAAAAACTTCACAACTTGTAATCTTCTTCTTTCCCATACTATAGCTTCATTACCATACTAGTTAAGACAAGTGCATAGTGTAAGGAATTTAATCAAATTGCAATGCGCAAAATCAAAAGTTGATTTGATCTATTTTAATAGAAATATATTTTTTCTCTATGTAAATTTCACATTAATTTTGTGTATATTACTCGACTGTGCTACTTAATAGAAAAATAACACATACTCTTATTTTCCATTGGAGTAATAACTAATTACAAGAAACTGAATATTGTGACAATAGTTATATGAATATACTATGTAGTTATTATTTGCTAGCAGTAACTTGAAATATTCTTAATTAATTATTTCCTAATCATAAATAACTAAGACAATAATATTAGTAATTTTCATATTCTATACAACTTATGATTTTATCACAAATTTTAGTTTAACTATAGATTACAATGTGATATAATCATAATCATAAATAACCGAGTTACTCAAGTATAATAAATATAATAAACATATTAAAAAATTAATTGTGGAAAGTGCAAAGAATTTTTAGAAATGTGAAAATTGAAGCTAATCTTGGCTACGGGCCTACATGGAATAGCTATTCCTTGGCCCCCCAGGAATAACTATTCCTGATTTTAAGAGTATAGTAATTTCTAGTCTATTTTTTAATCAAATGAAGGAATAATTGCTTCATCAAAATAGAATGGAAATAGAATAGTTATTCCTGAGAACCAAGTTGTGGCAAGATATATATATATATATATATATATATATATATATATATATATATATATATATATATATGCATAAGAAGTCAAGGAGTAATACAGAAAGTTCATGGACTTCCACAGGTCATTTTCTTAGAACCAGAAATTTTGCTATTGTACTTCACAGTGTTGTACAAGATTTCATGGATACTCATAGGTGAACAACATAATAATTTCGGAAGGATTTAGATCTCAACACTCCAAAGGAATCCAAGAAGAGTAACTATAAAAAGGAAAAAGGAAGAAATCTTCAACATAAGTAATCTACTCAGATTAGTCATTGCTCCCAAAGAAATGCTTAAGTGACTATTATTAATCGACTATAAGATTAACAGCTGGTTGTTGGTCACAAAAAAAACAAATAACAAATAATTAAAAATTATTGTAAAATTCACTCCTTTAAAAATATGTGGTTCACGTATTATTATTATAATAGAATGCTCAATCTATCTTCAAGATTTCTTTGTGTGGTGTGCAACTTTTTTCAACTTAAAAAATCGATAGCCAGGGTTTGGCCGAATCCTGAAAATAAGCCCAACCTTTTGTACTCGGACAAAAGTCACAAAACTTTTCAAACGTCTATCAAGCCTAACCTCCAGCATCTACGACAAAGATAACATAACTTTCAAACGCAATAAAAACAGCCCAACTATTTAATCGTAGAACAAAATTGACAACTAGTACAAAGTTCATCTGTTATAATTGTTAAATTGCCACGGATGCCTTGCATGTTCATTGAGCTAACGTACCCAGTGACTGATGTCAACCCACAAAAAAAAAAAATGTTGTGTTTTACTTTGTAATCATGTTAACAATTTGTTACAAAATTCCTGACTTTTTGTAAAGGAAAAAAGTTTTAGTCATGATTAACATGGTTCATTGTGCATATCTGCACAATGAGCTATGTAGAATGACTCGAGGTGATTTAAAGTGAAAATAGGCAGAATTGATGGCGGGTGTCATTTTTGTCTCATGAGCAAAAGGATGAGTTTGAAAGGTAATGTCCTCTTCATTCCACATTCAAAATGCTGGGTCCTTTTAGGATTTTTTTCAACTTGTGTAATCTTTATCCCAATCGCAAATAGTCGTACTTCTTTTATTTGGCTGTGTACTCATTAATATCCAACCAGTGAGTTATGAGTGTGTTTCAATTATGCTTATCATTTCTTTCACTTTTTCGTTTAATTAGCAAGTCGTGCTAGTGTTTTTTCCTTGCTTCGCACTTGGCATGGATTTTTTTCATGAACACTTCAACAAAGGAAGAAGGATGTCTCTTTGGGTGACCTCTCACGTTGCTTTGCCATGTTATAGGACGTCTTGTACAAGCAATCTTTCTACAATGTACTTTAAGTGCGACACTTGAGAAGAAGCATGTGGAGGAAATTCTTCATTTCCTTGATAGATTTCAAGTGGCATTTCGATCGAGCCTACGCTGGAGGGACCTTCTAAAGGTTCGGCGTAATTGTAAAAGGAAGAGGCTGAGGGTTGTGACTAGTGAGTGGCCAACCCAGCCTCCTTCGTCCCTTGGGACCAACAGGGGGGTAGCAGTACTTTTTCAAAATAAAGAAGGATATTTGGCATTTGTTTTTCAATTGGAAGTGGCGCATATTGTGGTTCTTTCAGCTGCTTGTATTTTAGATAATATATATGAATAACTTCGGATATTTTCATTCAATGTCGGAATAAACTAGAAAGAAGAACTTATATCATTTTTAGCAGAACCACTCTAATTTCAACTTACGATAATGCCATGGATGAAAAATGAAATGGAATCATGGAAAAATACTGACATAATTATATCAAACTGTACATTTGTAGTTGTAAAATTTAGTTATACCATTATATTTGTATATAAAACATACAGCATATTCATTTTTCTTTTGCTTAGTTTAGTTTGTTTTATCATGTAGTACGAAAGACATAATAAATGGACACCGGCTTCGAACTTGTGAATATATGAATTGGCTCTTGTGCTTACACGTACGGCGCACGTTGAGACAGTAAATAAGTGCGAGTCTTTTGATCAACAACTTGAGTCAAACCAAATGATGGATTAAAAAGAGCAGAGTCGCAATCATGATTAATTCACAAATGCAAATACAATCTCATGCTTAATTATACATAATAGAATTTCAGAGTATTTATCTCGTTGACCTTTAATGTAGAAAATAAGTATCCCTTCCATTCTCTATTATGGGATAGTGACTAAAATTTCGTGAGAAATGTGGGCATCGTTAGTCCTATTATATTAATTCTAACATATGATTTATATATCCTGAGTAGCTATGGTTTACAATAGTATAGTCAAGTTATTTATTGCATGTGTCAAGGACACAACCAAATCAATATAGAAATTCAAGATTTTTGTCAATATAGAATACCCCTATCAATATCTAAAAAATTTGAAAGTACCTCATTCTTGGAGATAACTTTGTAATATACACTTGCTTAAGAAATATCTTAGATAAGCTACGATACTTACTAAGAGAGAAGCGACCTCCTACTTTCTAATCATGTCAATGAAACGATACAAGGATACTAATATTAGAAGGTTCTATGTTCACTAGAGCAAGCACTGAGTTGACGACCAACACTACTCTAACAAGAGAACATGGACAAAGGGAACAAAAGAGGGAAATGGTTACCTTATTTCTCTTTAGCACTTTCAAGGCTTCCTCGGAGTCCCATAACCTGCTACGGTGCCAAGGTTGTTGCTGGTTTTCTTCACGTACAATTGCCCTACCGAGATCTCTTAATTGGTCATGCATATAGAGCTTAAGATCATCTCCAATTTTTATTAGAGACATTAATATCAATACGTCAATATTCACCTCTGGAAAAAAGTCACAAGCATCCCACATGTAGAATGCGATTCTTCTATCAGTGCCAATGAGAAAGCAAGCGATATCCAAAAATATTTGTTGTTGTTCATGCTCTAATGAATCATAACTTATCCTTAACGTTTCTTGCACTTTTTTATCAGGAACCTTTTCTAACTTTTTTATCATATCTCTCCATGCTTTCAATTCTTTTCGGCAAAGTAATGAACCTAAAACCTCAAGGCATAATGGAAGTCCTTTGGCAATGGATACAACTTCACGAGTGAGGTCCTCAAATCCACTTGGAGGAAAGTCCTTCCAAAATGCATGTTTGCTAAATAGAATCAAAGATTGATCGGGATCCAATTCCGTAAGTTCATAGTTGTGGTCCACCCTAGCTAATTCAAGAATTCCCTTGTTTCTGGTAGTAATAATGATCCTACTTCCCAAGAAAACCAATCATGATTACCAGCCAAAAAATTCACTTGATCGACATCATCCACATCATCAAGAAGAAGAAGGACCTTTTTATTTTTAAACCTGGAGGAGATCAAATTAATCCCTCCATCCTTATCATGAACTGCATTTTCATGTTTCGATAGATCAAAGATTAACTGATTTTGTAAGTAATGTACACCATTACGCTTCCATGATTCCCTTATATCAGCAATGAAGCTACGATGCTCAAATTGATCAGATAGCTTGTTGTAAATGGTTTTAGCAAGAGTAGTTTTACCAATGCCTCCCATTCCATGGATGCCAATAAATAGGATGGAATGAGATTTATCATCCAGAAGGTCCATAATGTTCTTCACATGACTATCAATTCCGACCAAATTCTCAGAAATAATCAACCCAGACTTTTTCTTCAGTTCACTCAACACTCTTTGGACAACCAATTTCACCAACTTTGCTTCAGACCTGTCAAATGTGACAATAGTTCAAATATGTGGCAACAATAATTTTATATTTTTTTATCTATTGAGAAAGAAGTAATGAACGAATCTAGAATAAATTGAAAAAAATTTAAGAATCGTTTTTGTCACACCTCCATTTTTGTCACATCTCCATATATTATCTTATATGCTAAGAATAAAGTTTGTGAAATGCTTGTGGTTGTTTCACATGGTGTGCCCCTTCCACTATTACTCCGACATAATTTATTAAGTTAGAAGAAACTTGAGGGCATCACTTATGAACCTTGAATATTGTATATGTTATGAATTTGAATCAAATTTTAGACTTGTTGTTGTTAAAGATATTAGGGATGACATGGACATAACTTTGAAAACTTTCTAGAGCCTTTGAATAATCAAAAATCCAATAAGCCAACCTAGTACGAGAGTCGGCTATCAATCAATAGACAAGTCATAACTTTTGGTGCGAGACTATCAATTAAAAAGCCATTCATATTGTGATATTGTGAAAACTGGAATGCAATTGAGGGAATTTCTCCTTGTTTGCGCAATTCTACATGATTGCAAGTTTCTACTTGTGTTATCATTATAGATTGGTGTTCTTATCAGTTTTCATTGCCTCTAGGGATGATAAGTTCTTGTACTTTGTTTTCCTTTTGAGTAACTATGTTCTTTGATTTTAATTGATCTAAGTAGAAGAATATTTTTTTCCCAAAATAAGAACATTGATTCAATATATTTAGGTGTATGAGATAGAAATTATTTGCTGAAGATAGGAAATGCATTGAAAATTATTCAAACAAATATATAATATAAATAATCCCATTTTCTTCTTTTTTTTTTTATATTTTCCATCATCATATAAACTAATGAAACATTTGTTTTGTAAAATAATTTTAATAGCAACTACTCAACAATATTAATGATTTAATAAATGTAACTTGGGAAGATAAAGAATTATACCTTTGACAATCACTATGCATGATATATGATGTTACGAGCCCTAAATAAAAATCACCAATAAGTTGTACTATTAATCTCAAATAAATATGTAATTAGAAAAGTTTGTGACGATGACTAGTGTGACGTACACTATAAACATGAAAAAAAAAATGGCACAATGTTACAAAATCTTTGGATATAAGAGTAAAAACTCAATCAAAAAATCTTATCATTCAAGTGAATGGGATCATACCAATAAGATTTATTAGTAGATTTGTCAATATCATTAAAGCAAAAAAAAAAAAACAAATAATAATTTATCGAACTCATGCTTTGTAGGATCTTACTGCCAACATGATCTTTCTGTTTATATATATACAGAACGAAAATGAAGCAGGTGAGAATCAGAACAACCAGTAAACACCCGCATATATTAAAAGAAAGTAGAGAATGCCTTGGTGAAATTTTACCCATCGGCTTCGTATCCTTTCAAGTTGCTGACTTCAAGGAGTGCTTGCTTCCATTTCTCCAAAATCACTGGGTCGAAAGAAGATCTCTCAAGCAAACGCTGCTTACGTTCATCAAATGCCTTTCCAAAATTCCCGATTTGATGTCCCACGTCAGCTGGTTTCACTTTGTAGAATATAGGCAGCACCATCTGCCTGTTATTATTCTTGCGCTCCATTATTTGAACCAGTTCATCCAGGCACCAACTGCTTGTACCATAATTCACAGAGAAAATGGGGATCAGGACCTTACTATTTGTGATGGCTGCCATGAGCTCTGGTCTGATGTCCTCGCCTTGGCAAAGCTCATCATCATCTCTGAAAGTGTGAATTCCGGCTCTGAAGAGCCCATCATAGAGGTGATCAGTGAAGCCATGTCGAGTATCTGGGCCTCTGAAACTCAAGAACACCTCGTAGCAATTTCCATTCGATGCACTATTGTTAATTTCTGTGGGAGACGAACCAGATCCAACGAAATTAGTTTCCATCAGCACAGTCATCGAACCAGATGCACCAGTATCAACATCCTCTGCATTTCCACTCGCATTAGTTTTCCTCTTCTCAATGCGACGATGCATTTCGGCCCCTGACTCTGCCATTGAGTTAAGCTTTCAAGCCCTAACGGAGAAAAAAACCAGAATGCCCCTCAGAAAACAGGAAATGCCTTCTTGCCTCTTCTATTGTGGTCTGTTAAAATTTCAATGCACATGAAGCGGTGGATTTGTTCGGAACGAGGCCGTGACAGGGATTTGCAGGAGAAGATGAAAGGTGGGGGAGAAAGAGAGGGAGAGGGAGAGGGAGAGGGAGAGGGAGAGATTCGTCCTGTCCTGAATTTTCCAAAAGAGTGCTCGGAATATATAAAAACATCAAAGCGTCGGGACAGTGAAGAGTCCCCTGCTTAGTCCATTGCTTGCACTGTCGAACCGTTCTTTTCTTTTGTTCATTGGTTTTCCATAAGAGAAGGCATTTTTGTTATTTACATTTCAGCTCTCGATTCCACTTAGGAATTTTTTTTGGTCGTAATCCCATATGGAATTTACCCTATACCATCAAACTGATAAACTTCATTTTAATACGAAAATGTTGTATTACAACAATCACTTATTCTTAAAAAATTATGTTATTTACGTGTATCGATGATCATTAATATTATCAAATTACTATATATATTTATTTATTTTGTACTGAAGCACAATGAGAATAATGTCTTTTTGGTTCTCATTCTACCTTAATTTTCCCTTCTTCTTTTTTCTGTCAAACCTTAATTTCTCCTTCAAATCTCATAAATAAATCCAAATGCTTTCTTGCTTTTGCTTTTCTTTATCATACATATATTTTTTTTATTCATTTGATTTGTCTAATCCAACGAGTTGGCACACACCAATAAAATTCAAGCGTTGCCTTCGTGTGGTGGAAGTTTCAATGCAGTTGAGAATCCAAGGCAATCCTATCTGGGAAGAAGATAACATGTGAGCAAGTTTCAATGCACAGGAATGAAAAAAATAAAACCAAAAATAAAAGAGAATTGCTATTAAGATACCATAAATTAGAATGGTCAATTCCAAATCTGATCCTCTCCACGAATCGAGAACTAAACCAATTCCTAATTTTTAAAACCAGGGCTGGAGCCTATCTAATTCAATAAGACGGGTCACTAAAAGCGAAACCTCATGACTAGCCCTTAGATCTGGGAAGAAGAGAAAATAGATGAGGCCTACTACCTAAATCTTATTTCTTTTTGTGAAAAAGTAATACTTTTGGCATAAATGCAAGCCTCGCGATCAGAACCTTTTTTCCTTCGTCCTAGAACGTTAATGAACTATGAAAGACGTGTGTAGGTATTTTTATGGCATTGGATAACAATTTTACATCATCTCATTCATTTAGATCATAATATTAGGTAAGGGCATAGTGAATTTTTTGAGAGAGCACGAGAAATTCTCAAGTTTTCAGTTTTATATATGTATAAATAGATAATCTTTAGAACTTAAATAAAGCTTTTTTAACCATAGAAACTTAAATAACTCTAACTCCACAAAGTTTGTTTTGGTCAAAAAATTCCACAAAGTTTATAGAGCTATGTCCTTACATATATAGTATCAAAAGCAGTCTCATCTGTCGGATTATTATCATTTTTAGAATAAAGTACTCAATTTCAACACGTTGAATATATATATATATATATATATATATATATATATATTTCGAAATTAATAAATTTGAATTTACTTTCTTTAATATTATGAAATGGTCATGCTCTTGCGTGTTATAAGATGATTTTATTAGTGTTTGGACAAAATGATAATCTAGAAGGGTACAAGCTCCTATGTACACACTTATATGGTGATTATATGCACAAACGTTATAAGAAAGTAAACAAGATCATCACATTCTTGTGAATTAGATTTTAATCCTAATAATTTATTTTAGCAACAGAACTAATCAAACATATTCATTAGATTGATTAAATGCTTTCAACCCTTGCAGAAATTAAATTCATTTCCCTAGATAATCTAAATCAATCACAATACGTGTGCCCTTTTTTGCTAGTGAATTGGATTAGTGAACTAATCTAGGTGGACCGATTCCCAATTTTCTGATCAGACACGATTTCGTTTTGGATATAATTTTTCACGTCATTTTTTTAACGTGGATTTTTTAACGCCACGTCAAACAAGTAACAATATTTTTTAGCTTAGGATTAATGAGGTAAATTTGAGATTGGTTATTGATTTTTTTCAGATAAAAAAATGTCCGGGTATATTTTGGATTGGACATTAAATTTTGAATTTTTCAAAGAAAAGAATTGGGAGTAGATTTACAACTGAATCCAAAGTTAAAGATTTATTTTAGATAAGAAGTTTTGGGGTAGAATTAAAATTGGACTTAAAATTTGAGAGCTTTTAGGAGAGCAAGCCCATATAATAAGGGAAGAGAAAATCGAGGAGTTTCACTTGTTTTAATCATCTAGGGGCAAATAAAGAAATTAGATAGCATTTATTTTTCTATCTATCCCTTTGCCCGAATGGCTGGGTCCTACTGGTCCTTGCTTAACTTGAGGGTACTAGTCTTCTTTACCAAATTTTTATCAGTTTCTTATTCTGAATGAGTTGATGGGCCACCACTCTTTTGTTTACTTAGGCTGCGCATGACAACACTTCTTGGTTGGGAAAGAGTTTTTTTCAGAAATAATTCTTTTTTATTTCTATTTCGATGAACAATTTCTGAGTAAAAAAACTTTTTGGTGACTACACAAAATTTCTACTCTTGAAATAGAAAAAGAATAGAAATGCGGCGGCCGGCGATCGGCGGAGCAAAAATAAAAAATGAATAAATACAAAAAAGAAACCGTTGCGTTACTAAACGTATTTCTATTCTTTTTCTATTCCAAGAGTAGAAATTTTATATAATTACCAAACGAGTTCTTTTACTCAAAAATTGTTCCCCGGAATAGAAATAAAATAAATAAATAAAAAAATAAAAACTCTTCCCCAATGAATAAGCGTTGTCATGCGCAGCTTTAGAAACTGCACAAAATTTTTATTCCTGAAACAAAAAAAAAATGCGTTTGGTATGAAAATAAAAATCTCTATTCCTAAAAAAAAAAAATTATTCCCCATTTTTTCTTTTAATTTATAAAATGTCAATTATAGTTGATTATATAAAGTTCTTGAAAGAGGAAGGTGGAATTAGAATCATAAACTCGTGTTTTTTAAATTTAAAAAAAAAATGCCATCATTGGCTAATTGGAATCATAGACTCGAATGAGGCCTAAAATGGTAGATAACTATCGCCATTGATAATTCCTGCGGTGTTTTACTAAAGCCAATCGGTAGAGATTAGGCTAAATGCACATGGAGCCTTAACAAGGAAAAACTGTATAGAAATATTCTCATTATTCTCTTTTCTATACTTCAAATAAGTCCTCATTGTCATTATTCAATCAAAAGAAATCACATTATATCCAACTTACGGACAATAACACGATAGTAAAACCTCACTCAATGCAGTACCAGAATAATCTATAACTCGGATGAACAACAACACCCCGCAAGCTCTACCCCTCTCATAACCATCTGCTTCTCCCCTCCCACATTCGTCATGCATTTTCAGCGCATCCATCATTTCGAAACCACCGACTCCTCGAGCGAGCGAAACAGACAGAAATCAAAAAAGGTTGTAAAAAGAGGCCACTCCACGCATGTACATGCTCATTTCCACAAAAGCCACCAACACAGTTCCAAAAATTAAAACTTTGCATGTCTGATTGCGGGTGAAAGTTTTCATGATCATACCTGCTTTCTACTTTATCTCCTGGTCTTTCGACTCCAAAATCCGAACTTCAGGTGCGCTTCTGAAACACAACCACCCAACAAAAAGAAGCAGAACACCAAAAAACAAACCCAGCTTTTATTCATCACATAATAAATCTCAAAGCAAATTTAAAACAATCAAAACATGAAGAGCTTATCATGAAATTGCTAGAACCCAGAGAACTGTGAACAAAAATACGTTGCTTCTAAATCTTTCAATTCAAAGAACCTCGTACAAGAGAATAGAAAGGCATGAAAATTCAAGAATGGATGCTGGAAAACGTATATTCGAGAAAAAGCCCAGCCAAAACTCTGCTGGGGACAGACAGGTAAGGGGAGCATTTCGAGCGAGTTCGAGAATGTTAGAGGATTTGACGGCACTATTTGAGAACCCACCGCTTTGTGACACTGGTAATCTTCTCAAGCAACCGCTTCTACCACACTTGTTAAACACACGAACCATCGACCCCAAAATCTCATTTTTCCTGTTACCCACTACTTCGATTCCGCAAAGGGGGAGAAACCCACGAGGAAAGAAGAATTGCAGGGAACCCCAGATTGCAGATTTGTTGTTAAGAAGAACGGGAAGCGAGAGCACGAGCGGTCCGTACGTCGATGGCGAAAGTGAGGGCACCTCCAAAAACGACACGAGACGAGCTACAACAGGAAGAAATCGAACGAACAGCAAAGCGCAAACGACCTACGACTAACACTCTCGCTCAATCGAGCGAAAAATCAAACTCTAATAAAATAAGGCGAAGGGGAGCAATGAAAAACAAAGCGAGAATCGCCAAAGAGAGAGAGCAAGAATTGCCAAGGAGAGAGACGCCTACCGTTTCTCAAGACTAGTTGCGGCAACAAAGGAGGAGGAAAGTTGTCGCGACTTGTCTTCTCCGGCGAACAATGCGAAGAGGAGGAGGAGGAGAAACAAACTTCACGAGAGAGAAGAGAGACAAAAAGATGTCTGCCAAGAAGTTTTAAAAAGGATGAGACCTAATAGACAAGCTCGATAAAATTTCGATACCTATATAACGGTGGATTTGTTGGGAAGATGAGTGGAAAGAGACTTTGGACGAGTCTTCGTTGAACTTAGTCCATTGCATGCACCGTTGAACTTTCTTTTTCCTTTCCTTTTGTTAAGTTATTTTCCACTGGAAATGGTATTTTTATTGAATATATTTAAGCTCTTGATCCCACTTATTAATTTAATTCCTCTTACTTTATGCCTGTTAAATATTATCTTGTTAAACTGATAAACTTCATTTCAATATTTATAAGTTTAATGAGATAACATGTGTTGAGGATCACAAAAAATTATTAACATGCTATATATATATTTTGTACCCATCACAATGATAAGAATTTCTTTTTTGCTCTACTTGTGCCTTAATTTCTCCTTCAAATCTCATTAATCAAAATGCCTTTTTGCTTTTGTTCCCACTTTATTATATATATATATATATATATATATATATATATATATATATATATATCTTTATTGATTTGATTTATCAAATCCAATCAATTGGCATATATCGATAATTCAAATTTGCCGAGCTGGATATAAAAACGTAATTTGTTGACCGGGACCCGACCATGCATTTATAGTCATTGCCTTAATGTTGGGGAAGTTTCAAAGGAGAGGAGAATCCAAGGCGATCCTTCCCTGGAAGAAAATAACATGTGAGCAAGTTTCGATGCAAAAGCAATGAAAAAAATAAAACCAAAAATAAAATACGATTGCTTTATTTGTATCCATAGAAAGTGGTCATAATTGACGAATACATACAAAGCGTCAGGATTATTGCTGCACCATTGCACTTTCCTTTGCTTTTTCTAATTTATTTTCCATTAGAAAAGTTACTTTTGTTGAATATATTTAAACTCTCGGTCCCAATTACAAATTTAACTTGAATCAATTAGGTATTACCATATCAAATTGATGAATTTCATTTCACTATTGAGACGTTGCATAATCAACGATCACTTAAAATCTACTATATATATAAAGACTTCAGATGATTATAAACCCAAATAAAGTAAAGAGAAAAACTCTAGTGATTTGATATTCTAAATACTTTTAGGACTCCTTGTATTTCTCCTTTTATTGTTTCTTGGACAAACAAAAGGGCATCCAATAGCATTGAATTAGACCCAACAAAGAACTGACCGAAACGACTTTCAATGACACACAATTTTTTACACACATTTGCCTTAATTTTGCTAGTAATTGAATACAATGGCAAATATAAAGGGAAGATTTTCTGAATATATAATAGGACATGGACAGCAACTTGCAATCCATCTGGACAAGAGACGTGCAAATGCATGAATCAATGATATTTTTATTATTTCTTGGACTAACCAAAGAGCAGCCAATGTTGAATAAGAATCAGTATGAGGATAGATATTTCTATAACCATCCCTAAGTGTCTTTTAAGGTGGAGACCACTTTGAACACATCAATGCTCTGCATATTTTTTCTTTCTTCTTGTCTAGTTTCTTTTCCAAGTAGACTTTTCAACTCCATGACAATTCTTTCTAGTTCCTTTGCACATTTCTTTCTTCCTCGCTCCAAATTTTTATCTTTCCCTTGTTATCACTACTTCCCTCACATGCCTATCACATGGTTTTGTGGGAGAAAATGAAAAGTGGAGAGAGAGAGAGAGAGAGAGAGAGAGAGAGATTTGTCTAGTTCAATATTTTCCACACAAGTGCTCAAAATAGATAAAAACATACAAAGTGTCAAGACAATGAAGAAGGCACGCTTAGTCCACCACCTACACCGACAAACTTTCCTCTTTCTTTTGTTAATTTATTTTTGGTCAGAAAAGGTGTTTTTCGTAAAATATTTTTAAGCTCTTAATCACACTTAAAAATTTACCCCTCTAACTTTGAGCCTGATATATATATATATATATATATATATATATATATATATATATATATATATATATATATATATATATTATACATGCAAACCGATAAACTTCATTAGGATAACTTATTCTAAGAAATTATGTTATCAAAGTGTGTCAAGGATTATAAAAAATTATCAACATGCATAAATGTGTATATATTCATTCGGTACCGTAACACAATGAGAAGAATTTATTTTTCACTCGGTTCCATCTTAATTTCCCCTTCAAATCTCATAAATAAGTCAAAATGCATTTTTGCTTTCACTTTTGCTTTTGCTTTTACTCTATTTTATATATATTATTGATTTAATTTATCTAATCTAATCAGTCAGCATGCATTGATAATTCATATTTGTCGAACTAGATTTAAATTAATAATTCATTGATCGGGACCTCTAAACATGCATTTATGGTCATCGCCTTCAATTGGTGGAAGTTTCAATGCACAGGCAAAGTGAACTACAAGGAAATAATGTAGATGTTACAAAAGTAGATTAAATAAACTTTAGGTGGAATTGCAGCTTTTTGCTCTCTGTCATTTCCTAGGCGTGCCACGACAATTTCTCTCTCTCTCTCTCTCTCTCTCTCTCTTCATTTTTTTCATTTCACCTCTCAAGTTCTTCTTTTCTTCTTTCTTTTGCAGACCACTTTTATCAGTTTTTCTTTGTAAAAGCTCTCTTTCTTTTGCCGACCATAACCCTCTCTCTCTCTCTCCCTCCCCCCCCCCGGCACCCACCCTTTTCTTGGCCAGGAAGAAAAGCGCCATATTTTTTTTTCGAGCTCCCTTTGGCAACTTTTGCATGTGGAAAAATGCCCCATCCATTCGGCCGAGAATCCTCTGCTTTTTCATGCCCAAATTTTCTTGTCTTCTTTGACCGTGAATTTCAATCTCTGAATGCCGGGATTGCCCCTTGTCAAGCTGAAAATTGCTCTCTTGACCTCATCCTCAAAAATTTTTGTTGTTATTTGGAATACATTTGGGATTGGATATAAAATTTGAAAAAAAAAAATTCAGACAAAGAAATTGAGGATTGATGTAATATTTGGTTTAAATTTGAGGTTTTTTTAAATAAAAAATTCAAAATAAAATTAAGATTGGACCTAAAATTTGAGGGTTTTCAAGGGATTTTTTTTTTGTCGGTCCTACGCTAAGCCTACTCTAACACTCACTCTCAGACTTTTGCCCTGCCTCCTTGCAGGGCGTGGAAGTCAAAACCCACTCCTGAAATGAAATCGTCCCCACCCCAATCTCCTCTGAAAAGATGGGGATTTGAACCCCTCACCTCCCCCTTCCAAGTTCAAAGGATGGCCACTGGGCCGAACCCCTAGTGGTTAGGGTTTTCAAGGGATTAGATCGTATAAAAGGAGGAAAGAGAAAGTTGAGGACTTCACATGTTCTCAGCATCCAAGGGGGCATATTTATAATTGGATAGCATATGAAAAAAAAAAAAATTCTATCCCTACTCACAATGGCTGGGCCCCACAAGTCATTCCTTAACTTAAGGCTATGCTATTTTCTACCAAGTTTTTGTCCATTTCTTATTGCAAAGGAGTGGCCAAGCCCACTACTCTCCTATCTATTTAATTATGAAGTTACCAATTAATCATTTAATCAAATTTATTGATGTCATAATTTCTTAATCAACCCAAAGCCAAATTCATAAATTTTTTTCCATTTTTTTTTTTGGTTTAGTTTAGCGGTTGCAATCTTCCTTCAACACTTATAATTTGTAATGCACGTTATTTCAATTATTTATATTATTAAATGGAACTAATACGTGCAGTGTTAGTTCAATATTTTAAATAATACTATAACATAATACATGCGGTTCCTCTTAAATAATGAGGGATAGCTATGTTATTGAAATTGTAAATAGGTTTTACTTACCACCCATAATACACCTAGGCATATTATTCTCATCCAACGATTTATTTTATATAGATCTATTTGTATGAAATGATGAGGGGTAACTATCTTTATTAATATGTTAAATAGGTTTTACTGATCACTCAAAATATATACAAGCATATTAACATTGTTATTCAACTTGATTGGTGCAAGATGTGAAGCAATATGTATGTTTAATAGAAGAAGCTGTATTTTGATATCCACTTGTGACAATGCAAGCTAAAAGAATTATCAAATGCTATTTATATACCAAAAATCCAAACTAAACTGTCGATACTTGAAATCATGAAGTGTTAAAAAAACAAAACAAAAGAGTGCTCGTGGCATGAGCTTATAGTATTGATTTACAATACTTTACAAGTGCTAAATTATCACATTAGTTTTCTTCTTATTGAGATAGTTGAATGCAAGCACGGAGAGAAGGACTGATGCCACGAGCACAGCAAGAGAACGCCCAAAAGCGGGACGATGCATTTCGGCTTTGCTTTGGCTCTGTCCTTGATTTTCTCCTTCAAGTCCGACAGAGAAAAAAGCCAGAATGCGTCTCAAGAAATAGAAAATGCCTTCCTGTTGCCCATTTTCTTGTGGCTTGATTTATGCAATGGAACCAGTTGGCAATCAAAACTTGCTCCAATAAGTCAAGCTTTGTCAACCACGTGCTTAGAGTCGTTGCCTTCACGCGGCTGAAGAGAATCCAAAGATGATACGCGTAGAACGGTGGATTTGTTCGGTAGAGGTAAAGTGGATAGAGACTTGGGACAAGACTTGACATGGATTTGTGAGAGAAAATGTGAAGTGGATGAGAGAGAGACAGAGAGATTCGTCCATTTCGATAATTTCCAGACAAGTGCTCAGCAACCGATAAAAACATGCAAAGCATCAAGACAATGAAGAGGGCACACTTAGGGTGCGTTTGGGAAGACTTTTGGGGAAAGTCCTTGAGAAAATGTAAAGGCCTTTGAGTCAAGGGTGTTTTTCAAAATGCAGAGTGTGTTTGGTAAATTTATTTGTGAAAGTCCATTGTGAAGTATACTTGTGCAAAATAGTGTTTGGATAAATTAAATTTGTAAAATACTTTTATTATTAAAAAAGAAGGAAAGTTGGCCGGCCGAGGCTTCGCTGGTGACTGCCGGCCAAGGCTTCGCCGGTTACCGCCAGCCAGGCTTCGCGCCGGCAAAGGGTAGGCGATTCGCGGAGGATCTGGGTCGTGGCGAGGTCCTGGGTCGCCGGAGGTTGTGGCAACTGACCTCGCCGTGACCTAGGCAACTGACGCGACCCAAATCTGGGTCGCACGACTGGTTGGCGATGGTCGCCGGAGTGCAGCAACGGTTGCCGGCCTCTCTCCAACCCATCGCCGACCCATCGCCACCTCGTCGGCCAAGTCGCCACCTCGCTTGCTGACATCCGAGAATTCGATGAAGAGGAAGATGAACAGTGCATCAAACCTTCTGAAAATGCCGAAAGCCCAAGGCAGCCTAGGACCTGCCTTGGGCTTTCAGCCTTTGGAAGGCCAGCATTTCTTCAAGGCAGGTTTAAAATTTTTTCCCAAACACCCAATTTTGGGCAAATGGGCTTTGGGTACCCAAAGGTACTTGGCAAAGCTGGTGCCAAACGCACCCTTAGTTAGTCAACTGCTTGCACCATTGAACTTTCCTCTTTCTTCGTTGATTTATTTTCCATCAGAAAAAGTATTTTTTGTTAAATATATTTAAGCTCCTATTCTCACTTAGGAATTTACCACTCTTGCTTTAAGCCCGTTAAATATTGTACAGTCAAATCGATAAGCTTCATTTTAATACTAAAATGTTGTATTAACGATAATTTATTCTAAAAAGTTATGTTATCGACGCATGTATCAACCTGATGAGAAGAATTTATTTTTTGCTTAGGTCCTATCTAAATTTCCTCTTCAAATCTTGTAAATAAATCAAAATACCATTTTACTTTTACTTTTACTTTATTATATATTTATTGATTTGATTCATCTAATCAAATCAATTGACATGCGCCTATAATTTAAACTAGCCGAACTAGATATAAATTAGTTATTCATTGGCCCGTTGGCTGGAACCACTAAAAAGGCATTTATGTAGAAGTTTTAATGCACAGGAAAAGTGAACTTTAAGGAAATGTAGATACTATAAAAGTAGATTAACAATCTTTTGGTGAAATTGCACCTTTTTACTCTTTGTCCATTCTCCACGCGTGCCCCCGACAATTCTGTCTCTCTCTCTTCATTTTTTTTTGTTTTCACCTCCTACGTTCTTTTTTCTTTCCTTTCTTTTGCGGACCAATTTCTCAGGTTTTTTTTTTTTTTAATTATGAAATTTTTTCTCTCTTTTGCCAACCATAAGCCTCTCTCTGTATCTCATTTCCTTGACCGTGAAGAAAGCCTCCGTCCTTTTACTTTTTCGAGCTCTATTGGCAATTATTGCATGCTGAAAACTCGCCCACCCCACTGGGCCGAGAATCCTCTACTTTTTCTATGTCCAAATTTTCCAGTCCTCTTTGGCCGTTAATTCCGGTCCTGAATGTTGAGATGTCCCATTGTCAAGATGGAAATTACTCTCTCTTGACTATGTCCTCTCGTTATTCGAGATTCATTTGGAACTGGACATAAAGTTGGGAAATTCTTTTTAAACAAAAAATTGATGTAGCAAGGGGTTTAAAATTGAGAGTTTTTTGAGAAAAAGGTTCAGGATAAAATTAAAATGGATTTAAAATTTGCGCATCTTTAGATAACTATGACTATAGAAAAAAAGGGGGGAGCGAAAGTCGAGGGGCTTCTTGGGGTTTTACAATCCATGGGCAGATTTGTAATTAGATAGCTTGTAATAATTTTCCTTCCTCCCTCATGTTGATAGCTGGGTCCCACCGGTTGTTGCCTTTTGTCCATTTCTTATTTCAAACAAGTCGCTGGGCCCACTACTCTTCTCCCTAGTTAATTGTGAAGTTGCCGATTAATCATTTAATCAAATTTATTAATTTCATGTTTTTTCGATTAACCCAAAGACAAATAGACAACGTTACCAAAAAAAAAAAAAAGACAAAACAGATCACCCCATGTGGTGACTGCGTTGGCTTGGGCTTTCATCCCCCTCACGAAGGGGATGGGTTCAAATCCCAGCGTGGTTGCTAGTGGTTTTAAGCGTAACGCTGTAGTGGTGAGTCTTACGCAGGCATCATCGGGGGGTTTACGGTGCAGTTGTCAACTACAAGCTAGTTCCTCCTGTCCCAAAAAAAAAAAGAAAAATACAAATTAGAATTTTCGATTTTTTTCTGGCCAATGTTTTTGCGTGGTTTCGCTTAGCAATTGAAATTGTCCTTAAACACCTACAAATTGTCGTATAAATATTTATATCGTTGAATGGAGTTGAAACGTTCAGCCCTAGTTCATTTTAGATTAAACATAACTTTATACAATACTTAAACATAAATGCATGCGGTTCCTCTTGAATAACAAGGGGTAGCTATGTTAATAAAAATGTTCAATAGGTTTTACTTGCCATCCAAAAGCATATTATTCTTATTTAACAATAATCTATTACTCTTAGGTAACGAGGTGTGGCTATCTTTTATAAATGTGTTAAATAGGTTTTATTTGCCACTCAAAATATATCTAAGAATGTTAATATTGTTATTCAACTTGATTGGTGCAAGATGTGAAGCAATTTGTATGTTTAATAGTGAGTCCATCCATTTAGATACCATTTAATGTTTTTTTTAATGTAGTTACTCGATAAAACAAAGCTCTTCAAACATTAAATCTGCTCCACTTAAAAGATTTGCATCAAGAATAGAGTGAAATGCAAAAAAGAAAATGCATTAATTGCTTCATTTTACAACAAAAAGAAGCTTATTCTAATATCCGGTAGTAACAATGCAAGCTAAAAGGATTATCACTGCTATTTATATGCCAATAATCCAAGCTAAAAGGTCACTACTTGAAATTGTGGCGTGTGAAAGGAAAAAAAAAAGAGTGTTCGTGCATTTCACGATCAGTGCTTTTTATAGTATTAATTTACAATACTTTATAAGTGCTAAATTATCTCTTTAAATTCAAGAGCTTAACTACCAACTCTAGCTCATCTTTATCTCCACTAAACATTGCTTCGAAGAATTAGAGAGCTCTATAGATTAATCTTGACCATTGTTAATAAAATAAGCATCTTTGATACCAGTCTAGACATGAGAGGAGCTCTTGGATTTCAAGTTATTGATTTCATGTAGTCAAATTTATTTATTTATTTCATAATTTCTTAATTAACACAAAGCCTTTTGTTTTGTCGTGAACCCAAAGCCAAATAAATAAATTCAAATTTACAAATTTTCTCGACAAATGTTTTTGCTTGGTTTAGTTTAGCGATTGCTCTAATATTTTCCATTCTTCTTGACTTGGTAAAAAACTAGGCTTTAAAAAATAAAAATAAAAAGAAGTGATAAAAAGGGAAAAGGGAGAGTACGCACCACGCACCACGATAGAAACGAAAGGAAAGGAAAAAGGAAAATGAGAAATATAAAGGGAAAAAGGAGGGCACGCACCACGACAAAAACGGAAAGGAAGGGAAAAGACGAGGAAGTAACGAAAAGGAAAGAAAAGAGGGCTTGGCGTACACATCACGGGACTAGCCAAGATAGATTTATTTTTATTAGCAATACCTTATAAAGATTTAAGCCATTTTTTTTTATCTAATTGGAGTGATTTTTGGAATAGAGCACAAATTCAAAAATTATGTGAAATTTGAATTGTGAAATTCGATTTTGGAGTTGTTAGGCTGTGGAAGCGAGGGTTGTGGAGTTGTAAGGTTAGACCGGAGCTAATTTGATGTAAGATTTTTATTGGAGTTAAATTTTAGAGTTTTACATGCAAGTTGCATTGCATAGGAGTTAGCATATCGGACCAAGTGAAATCAGGAACCGTCCGAATCGGACCAATCGATTTGGTTTGGTTCCGAGTTCCATAAAAATGGAACTGGTGATTTTTGATCCGGTTTATGATTCTAAAGGAAACTGGATCTAACTAACTCTTTTTCACTATATATATATATATATATATATATATATATATATATATATATATATATATATATATATATATATATATATATATATAGATATTTGTTCAACTCTAAAATAGTAACAATCTAGTATTTTTTTTTGAATTTTTGAATTTTTTTGTGAAGTGGTTGGTTCTATAGGATAGGACCGATCAATTGATCCGATTCCCGATCCTAAGACGGTTTGGTTTGATCCTCAGTCTCAGATGGAATTGGGTATTAGATCGGGAATTGATCACTCCAGCGTTGTGGTTAACTTCGAAGTAATTCGTTGACGCGTGAAAGTCATTTTGTTGAAAAATAAGTTTGGAGAGGATGACCTAGGAAAATAATCCGTCACTATCAATTGTGAATTTTGCAAAGTCTTGAACTTTGCACGCACTTTTCTTTAAAGATAAAATGATTTTTCGTACTTTGATTCTAACTTTGAACAAAAAGTCGTTCAACTTCGAAATAGTGCTGAACTTGATTTCGTTTTGGGTTTGAACTGAAATGATGAAGAAATTTAACCGTGAGGACTAAAATTCTGGGAAATTAGAGTGCATAAGGAAAATTGAACTCGCAGGAAACGTACACGCTACGAAAGTAGAGGAAACAAACTTTCGGCGAAATTGCAACCTTTTGCTTTCTGTCCTTTCCTCACGCGTGAACCAACAATTCTCTCTCTCTCTCTTCATTTTTTCTTTTCACCACCTCTGTTCTTCTTTTTCTTTCTTTTCTTTTGCGGACCCTTTTCTCAGTTTTTCTTTATAAAAGCTTTCTCTTTTTTGCCGGCCATAACACTCTCTCTTTCTCTCTCTTGGCAATTATTACATGTTGAAAAGTTGCCCACCCCACTTGGGTGAGAATCCTCTCTTGACGGACACTCCATAGAAAAAAAAAAAAGATTTTCTTGACTTCTTTGGCCATGAATTCCAATATCTGAACACTGAGATTGCCCCTTGTCAAGATGGAAATTGCTCTCTCTTGACTATATATAAATTTGAGAAAAAATTTTGGAAGAGAAAACTTTTTAGACGAGAAAATTGTCGGTTTATAGTTGAGGGTTTTAACAGAAAAAAAATTCGGATAAAGTTAAGCTTGAATCTAAAATTTGAAAGCTTGGAATTAGGACAGTATAAAAAGAGAAAAGAAAAAGTTGAGGAGCTTCACTTGTTTTATCATCCGGAGGCATGTTTGTAATTAGATAGCATATGATAATTTTATTTCTAGCCCCACTCCCAGTGGTTGGGCCTCATGAGTCCTTCAACTTGAGGCTACCGCTCTTTTCCACAAAGTTTTTGTCCATTTCTTATTGCGAAAGAGTAGCTAGGCCTGTCACTTTTTCTCTACTTAATTATGAAGTTACCAAATGATCATTTAATTAAATTTATTGATGTCACAATTTCTAAATTTACCCAAAGCCGAATTAATAAATTAAAATTTTCATTTTTTTCCTTTTTTTTTTTTGCTTGGTTTACTTTAGCTGTTGTAATCTTCCTTCAACACCTATAATTTGTAATTCATGTTAATTCAAATATGTATATTATTGAATTGAACTAATATGTGCGGTTTTAGTTCATTTAGATTAAATTATATTATTTATGAATGTATGTCTTAAATAATGAGGGATAGCAATGTTAATGAAAATGTAATATGGGTTTTACCACCCAAAATACACATAGGCATATCATTCTCATCCAACTGTTTATTTTATATAGATCTATTCCTATTAAATAACGAGATGTAGCTATTTCTTATACATATGTTAAATAGGTTTTACTTACCACTCAAATCATATCTAACCATATTAATATTGTCATTCAACATGATTAGTGCAAGATGTGAACAATTTGTATGTTCAATAGTGAATCCATCCATTTCGATACCATTTAATGCATTTTTTTTAATTTAGTTAATAAAACAAGGGCTTCACACATTGAATTGACTCCCGTCAAAAGATTTGTATGAACAATTGAGTAAAATGTTGAAAATCCAATGCATTTATTACTTCATTTTACAATAGAAAGAAGCTTTATTTGGATATCCACCGGTAACAATGCAAGCAAGAATTATCAATGCTATTTATACACCAACAATTCAAACTAAAATGCCAATATTTGACATTGTGGAGTTTTGTTTTTTTGTTTTTCTTTAAAAGAGTTATCGTGAATTTCATGAGCACTCTTTTTTATAGTATTAGTTTACAATTCTTCGTAAGTGCTGAATTATCATATTAAATTCAAGAGCCTAACTGCATTATTCTGTAAAATTAATCAATTCAAGCTCGTAACTTAAGAGTACTTTGCCCACAATGCGTCTAACCTAATAGGCATCGAAGATGAATGTAATATGTCAGCCTATACATATTTAACACTCTAATAGGAGAGTACTAGGTATATTAACAACATTAACAATTGAGACATCAACATATTCAGCCTATCAATATTTACAATTGTCGATCATTGGTTTGATGCAACAAAAGTTGACATCCAATAACAAAAAAAACACAAATTTATCAAATTCAACAGAATATTGTTTGGTAACCAAAAAGCAATGCCATGACTACATGTTTTTAAATATATCATATTGATAATTTATTATATGCATGTTATTTAGTTCTACAAATGTTGCTTCAAATTTGTATCTATGTTGTACATTTTTTTTACACTTGTTTTTATGACATCATACTGCGGGAATATTTGGCAAATATCTTGGTCCTCCAAGTAAATTTTCTCATGAAGTCTAGACCAAGGCTTCTGCAATGTCCTCGGCTTGGACTAAACTTGCTGGAAAGGGTGAAGATCTTCATAGGCTCTCTTGATCTTCATAGGACAAGGCAAAAACCCAATAGTCCCGAGTAGAGCAGGAAGTATTTGAGGCAGGCTAGCCTTAGGCCCAACAACAAAAAGCTTTGGATAAGTGTGCTGTATTCAAGCGGCAAGTGTCATCTCTGGAGTGACCAGCAGAAGTGAAGGAAATGACATAAACATCTGGAACTTTCACAAGCATAAATTTTATTTATTTATTTATTTGGTCAGATGCTAGCATAACTTCACTTGGTATAGTTGTTTACTTAACCAGGCCATTACTTTCCAGGCAACACTAATTTATTGCCAGTCTGCCATCAAATCCATTTATTAAGAATGCTGTATGAGAAGCAAGAACAAGGAAAGAGGAATCATAAACTGAATCCGATAGATCATACTCATAAATATTTGATTTGAACAGATAGGCTGTTTACAAATATTTGAGATTGGAAAGACACCAAACATATTGAAGCAAAAAAACCCGTCTTTATCTCCACCGCTAAGGATATTGAAACATTCTTTGAAGAATTTTAGAGCTCTATAAATGAATCTCGACCATTGTTGGTTAAACCAACATCTTCGAGTACTAGTCCAGGCATGCGAAGAACTCTTGGAGCTGGAGTGAAGAATCAAGCAGTGCAATCTTCAAATGCTAAAGAGTTACCAAAAGTGTTCTATAAAACAAATGAATAATTATTTTCCAGTTGAAAAAAAAAAGATAAAAAAAAAATGAGACTAAAGATAAGGAGCCAAACAAATTATCGAGTTAAAGATGCCAACAAACATATGCTTTCCAAAAATTCTCCATGAAACCCATACTAAAGCAGTTAGACTGTCAAATAAGATTCTAAGTTTGAAAAAGAAGTATTTAAGAAAACCAGACTAAATTAACTACTTAAACTGCAACGAAGGGTGTGAGCCATAACATATCTGTTATTGGTAATAAAGATCACAACGTTGTATCAACTTTTAAGTTGAAAGATGCCACATACTCTATTCACTTGGGATCCTCCTCCTAGTTGAGACACTCCACAACTGCCATATGGGACTTTAAGCTTCTCAACAGTTTTCCATTCTGCTTAATATCTATAAATGTTAGAAATGATTACACCGCAGCGTGCCAAACTGTTGCTGCAAGCATATGCATATCAAAGTAGAACACTGCATATCCATTATTCCATAAAGACAGCTACTTTGGTAAGATAACATTCATTATGTACAAAAAAACTCTTTTCTCAGCAAAATGCAATCCATGAAGCGGACAATTAGTAATAAACTTGTAGAAATCTCAAAGAAACAGAATTGCAGCAAGTTCAACCAAGTTCTGAGCCATTTTACTCATGACCAAGCAGTTATAGCTTAATAGAAACATAACCAATTACTTACAAACTTTTCCACCCACAAGCATAGTAGAATCACATACAAATCATATCATTTAAGAGTCACCTAAATAATTACCTTCTTAATTTGACTGAACTGAACATATATTACAAATAATTGAAAGAAGCTATTAATTTTGATGAAAATAAGCATGTCACAGATGAATGCTTCTATATGACACCATCCACTTAGACCATAGATTCCCACAACAAGGTTGTCCCCGGCAAACATTATGCTTTAATTTGTCATTGACAATAGAAATAGTTTAAATCATTGATGACGGCATTAGTAGTGAGGTGAAATTTTTTTGTCCTACACAAGAATGCAATTGAGCACATCAATCATATTCAAGTCCTAAAGTATATAAATCTATTGAATAGTATGTATATTCCATATGATTGGTGATTAAAGTAATTCACTGCTAATTTCAACGATTAGATATGAGTCGATCAATTTCCTTGATTCATAATTTAACTCATGCATCAAACACTATAGTGTCAAAAAAACATTTTAAGGCTTTGTTGTAGGATGATGAGTCCCACAATAAAGAACACATATTTAGGCATCACACACAAAGCTGCCTAAACATGACACCTAGGGTGCAAGACACCAAAGAGGAATTGCATCCCACAATCTTCCAAGCAAAACACTTGCCAAGTTCAATAAATTATCAACTCTGTTGAAAAGTAAAAATTAGAACTATATTTGTAGACTCTCTAAAAGTTCTACTCGAAATAGGAAATCTCTAAACAAGGAACATTATTGGAGTATATACATAAGATCCTCCTAGTCAAACTTAAAAGGATGAAGGAAACATCGTAAAATCCTAATAATACTCAAATCCTAGTTGATAAATTCAGTGATTAAACTTCAAGAAGAATCCTGATCCCTGTTTGAGTTTCAAAGTCAATCTTCACCAAAAACTTGGTAGTCACCTTGCATGATTTGTTGGCTGCATCAAGCTCGGTGGATGATTTGATTGTCTTATACTAAATTCTATGAATGGGAATCCAATTACAATACTATGTACATGATCTTTGTGTCCTTGTCAAATGGGTACTTATTTGATAAAAGAAAAATAAAATGTAGTAATATCTCATGTCTAGAAATAATAAAATTAGTTGAATTTGAAGTATCTTTATCATTAGTAATTACCTAACAATAAAAATAACACCACACTTTACAATCAATATTTAGTAATTACGTTTGTCATGGAATTGTTTATGTTTACATTGGATGAAATTCATGATCCACAATCCATAGATTTGATTTTTTTGATTCATGACTCAATTTTCCACGTGACATCTAAGGGTGACCCTAAGAGGTTATCATGTCATGTCAAAATTGTGGCTCCCTCCTTAACAGTTAACCCAATAAATAAATGATTATTGTTCTGAATTCAAAGTTCAAATCCTGAAAGAGAAATCGACTAATGTAATCTATCTAACTAAACAATAGTGCCAACTTGATTAACAGCTTGACTAATCATGATCTGTTTATATTTAGTTCATTAGAATCTTTAATAATAATCATACGTGAATTTTGTTTCTTTTCAAACTTAATTGACATCGATGACAATATGCATATTGTACATATGTCGTGTCGGACATTTGAGGATTGGAATGACCCATTCAATTCAATCTAACTAGTTAAATGGCTTATTCATCTCTTGTAATTTGTTCACCTACTTAACAAAAGGGTCATGTTTGAATAGAGTTTTCCAGCAATTTTTTTTAATCATATCTTGCTCAGATTGACCTATTTAGCAATCTATTGTTAACTTGACATTGACAGACATGACCAATAAAAGTGGATTGCTATCTCTATTAGCAACAGCTCAATTTTTGCAGAGCAAGTTGGCTGTTGCATTGCATCATGTAAATTTTGAGCAATTCAGGATCTTTCCCAAGAGAGATTAGAGAAGAACGCGTTCTGATGACAAAATATTGTTGCAGAAGGAATTTTGTGTTGAGAAGCAATGAGGGTAACATTCCAATGACAACATAGAAAACTCACTTCAAGATCATGCAGTTGAACTGTATCATCTTCAAGCCCAAGACAACCTTGCCATCAGGACACCAGCATAATGATGCTATACATTTACCTAGAGTAGATTGGAATGATTAAGAGAGCCTAGTATTGATGACACACACTGCAATGTGCAAAGAAAGTGATTCATTATAAACAAAAAGGGGGGGGGGAGAGAGAGAGAGAGAGAGAGAGAGAGAGAGAGTAATTTGTTCACAACAAAATTAACAGAAGAAGAGGAAAGACAAAGCACACACATTAAGCGACAAAATGTTAATCAGAATTAGTGAAGTGAGGCAAAACATCATAACTGCACAAAATAACTAAGAGGTGGTCACTTGATATGAGATTTCTTTGGGCTAGTAGGTCAACTAAGCAAGAGAATCTATATCTTGTTGGCAGGCTCCAATCCAATATATGAATTAGAAAACAAATCTTGTTGCTCAGCTATGGAACCTCAAGGTGGAGTAGATGCTCGAAACCTTCCTCCAGGTGAAGATTACAAGTGTATTAGTATTTACAACTTAGGATCTTAACATAAACCATTCAACTACTGGCTCAAGTGCTATATTGCACTCAAAATGTTCTCCATATCCAGAAGACAATATGACGAGCGAAGCATTCAGATGTTTCTCAAGAAAATTATCTCCTCTCTAAATTTTTATGGGGAGAATAGACAGCAAGAACTACCAAGTTAGGAATCTAATCTAGGCTCTTATGAATTTGAATTACCAAAAGATTGTCATATAGGATCTTAACATACTTAGATGCAGCTTCCCTTACCCTCCTAGTCTCTTTGCTTACTCCAATTTCTCCCTCCGTCCCTCTTGACCAGATTGTCATACAACTATGCACTATAGCTTGAGATATATCCAAAAGTTAAAACTCAAACAAGTGAACTTGATTAGCCAAAATGATGTGATGAAATGCCCTTCTTTAATGAGAAGAAGATAAATAAAACTTCAAGCAATACAAAATGTGAGAAACTTTCTGCAGTATATGCCAAACCTCTCCTTGTAGGGCACGTTCGGTCAGTAAAAAAATGCTCAACCAGTAAAAGAAGGGGAGCCAACAGCAAAGTTACATTGCGAGAGTCACCATTAGAAATTTAAGAAGATCTTTTTAGATGCCTGATGACATTTAGATGGTATTCTGCAGGGGCTAAACCTTTGAACTCCAAGTGGGCATCAAGCATTTCTACATCTGATATATCTAATCTATCTAGCATAAATGGCATCCCCCAATTCATGTTAATTATTTTCATGGAAACTCTAACTAGTGTACAAAGAAGGGCAACAACGTGGTTGAGAAGTCGATAAGAATCCATTGCGCCTATAAATAATATCCCTTCATTCGACTGACACCAGCTTGGAATTCTTTACTCATGACTAAGTCATCTCTAGATTTCCACTCGCATCACCATCATTCACTCTTCGTTCCTGTGTAGAAGACCCACTCCTTCGTTCGACATCACATTCTCATTCAGACTTCCAAGCACTTCATACCTGTATATTCATCCAATATCGAACGCAATTCAAGCTAGATTGGCACTTACAGTAGTTCTTATGGCGAAAAAGGAAGAGTAACACATTCAGGAAAAGCTAAAGAAGTAGAACGAGATAACACCAATGACTCAAAGGGCACACACACCAAGCCATCGTTGAAGAAACGAACACTGAATATATATATATAAAGAACTTTCTCAAGTCGAAGCAATACCCAGGAGAGATTGTCACAGCCTCTGCCAATTGAAGCGATGAAGCACCCACACCATCGTGTCATCCGTGACCATCGCCACCAAATCCTTCTCCGAATTCTGCTCCGCCATTTTCACCTGCCAATCGGATGAAATCGAGCCAAAACCTCACCAAACCGAGTCGGAAAACAATCGAATCAACCCGCCCGTTAGGAGGTCGCAAAAAGAATGCCCGAACGAGAGCCGAACCTGAGAAGCCAAGCGGGTTGTCGGAAATTGAAGCTGAAACGGAAGCAAGCGCCAGTGACCCTCCTTTGTCGGTGTCCATTGTGACATCTTAAACGGGATGTCACGCCCCGATCCTCGGGCACGCACACATCCTTCTCCCTTGGTCGATTTTATAATGCGATATCCCAGGACAATGTATCGCCGACCCTTTCATTTATTAAGCACATGCGGAAGCAGTTAAAATCCCCAGACAATAAAACGATGGGATAGAAAAGCAGGGCCATATTTTTCATATTGAAACTTATAACCAAACTTTTATACAAAACACAAATCAGAGCACTTCACAACTTTTACTCTAAACTCTATTTCCATCAAAATAGAGATATCAAAAGAAGATAGGATCTCAATCCATCCAAGCCGTACTCAAGGTCCTCTCGGGATTATCTTCTTCTTCCAAAAATCCTCCTTAGACTCCTCATTCTCAGCTCCTCAGCGGAGTCCTGAAATGTTTTCCCCAAAATGGGATGAGACTACGTCTCAACGAATTCTACCCCACTAAGCCTGATAAGTAAACCATTATACTATAGGCTGCCTAAACACGCACAGGGCAGAGGACTTACCTTGGCCTCAGATCCCACCTGCAAGTCAGTACAATTCACAATAGGCACTCATTTACTCAACACAAATCGAACCAGTCAATTACATGTCATACAAATCAATCCCCACTGTGGGATATTTAAAAGCTAGGCCACGTGCATTCTCCAGGACGACATTCCAGGTCTCCGAGTTCACGTGCCTCGAACCTTGGGCCCACGTGCATTCTCTAAGGCGACCTCTTCGCCAAAGTGATACGTCAAGTCACCGAGCCACGTGCCCTTTTTACGATGCCCGGGCCCACGTGCATTCTATAAGGTGCTATCTCACCAAAGTGATGCATCAATTCACCGAGCCCACGTGCCCTTTTAGATGCCTAGGCCCACGTGCATTCTCTTAGGTGCTATCTCACCAAAGTGATGCATCAATTCACCGAGCCCACGTGCCCTTTTAGATGCCAAACTCTGTCATCGAGCCACGTGCATTCTCCAGGATGACATATCGAGTCTCCGAGTCACGTGCATTCTCTCAGGCGACCTTTTCGCCGAGGTGACATATTCAACCACTGAATTCACGTGCATTCTCTAGGTGATATTCCAATTCACCGAACTCACGTGTCCTCTTTCAAGTGATTACCAATCTACTTTCAATACCGACAACCAATGCCCAACGATTTCTCAATCAAATAATTAAATCAACTCAACAAAGCATTATAAATGCTGAATAACATACTTGGCCATTTACCAATCAATAATTCAATCTCAATCAATTTCAATCAAATTAGGGTAAACCCTAAAATATCACAATTTATTCAATTCCATACAACGTGGAGCTCAAATAAATAAACGGACTACGCCATGACGATCAGCACGAGATTTCGGTCGTCGGCCATCAAATTCTTAATTTCCGAAAAATAATTAATTTATTTATTAATTTCGAAAATTAAATAATTAATATTAAAAATTCAATTTAGCTCAAAATAAAGCCCGATTAAATAAACGGACTTCACCACGGTCATCAGCATAACTTTTCGGTTCCGGACCATCTCATTTGAATTTTCGGAAAATAAATAATTATTTAATTTAATTCCGAAAAATAATATTTAAATATTAAAAAATCCACTTAGGCTCGAAAAGCCTAATTGGAGCCCACTAAGGGTCGCAAAAAATCCCGAGGCACTTTCAATAATTAGTAGACCACGTCTACTTGCTAATTGCGCAAACAATTTATCTAAATCGCATCACAATTGACTAATAATTGCTAATTTATTATAATCTAACAACCTAAAAATAATTAATTAAAACTAAACAAACCTTAAGCATAATTAGCCAACTAATCCTGGATTAGTGAGATTACTCACCAAATCGTGCGCAAATCGGATCAATCCAACGGGGGCGACGCGAGGAACAACAAACTCCAAAGCACGGCTCAGGTTCGGGGCCCGGAAACGGCCCAAAACAGCCCACGAACCGGCTGGAAACCCACTCGCGGGTTTGGTGGATCAGCTGCAAAATAGAGAGAAAGAGAGAGGGAGGGTAGGCGGTGGGGAAATCCGCACGAGGGGAAAAAGGGAAAGGGGAGGGAAGAGAGAGAAAATAAAGAAAAAGAAAGAAAAGAAAAGAGAGGGAGAGAGAGAAAAGAAATAGCCTTAATCTTATTATTTTTTTTCTTTTCTTTTCTCTTTCCCTTTCTATTTCCTTTCGGGCTTCAATTTTTCTTTCGATAATTTCTTTATTGAAATTTCGGACTCGTCAACAATTTGACAGACAATGAGACAGGATCCTAAAAATAAGAATTATGACGCGCTTAAAATTCGATTCCCGAAATCGAGTTCAATTTCGTGTTTAAAAATCAATCAGACATGATTTTAGCTCAATCCAACCAATTAGGTAGCTTTTAGGGATTTTACAGCTGATACATCCCTTAACGGCTTTACCCAATAAGTTAGTTAACTCATGAGTGATTAGCTCAGAGAAAAAGGGCCATAGGCACGTCGACAAAATGCCCATTTCACCTTATCGAAACGGGGTCGAATTTCAGGATGTCACAATTCTTCTCCTCTTATAAAAATTTCGTCCTCGAAATTTAAACCATTACATTTGTTCAAAAAGGTGGTGGTACAACAGTCTCATCGACTCTTTAGTCTCCCAAGTCGCTCCTTTAATACCGTGGTGTTGTTAGACCACTTTGACCAACGGAATGGTCTTTGTACGCAGAACTTGCTCTTTACGATCGACAATCTGGACCGGGCTTTCAACGTATGACACACGGTCATCCACGTTCAATTCCTCAAAATTGAGCACGTGGGTCGAGTTAGGCTCGTACTTCCTTAACATCGACACGTGAAAGACGTCATGCACTTGCGCCAATCTTGGCGGCAACGCAAGACGATACGCTAGGTTTCCGATTCTTTCAAGAATCTCAAACGGACCTACGTACCTCGGACTCAGCTTACCTTTCTTACCAAAGCGCGAAGTTCCCCTCATTGGTGACACTTTCAAAAAAACGTGATCACCAACTTGGAATTCCAAAGACCTTCGGCGCTTATCTGCATAACTTTTCTGCCTGCTCTGCGCTGTCTTCAATCTGTCTCTGATCACTGCCACGGCATCTACTGATTACTGAATCAACTCTGGGCCTGTTATCTTCCTTTCTCCGACTTCATCCCAACACACTGGAGTTCTGCACGCTCTGCCATACAACGCTTCAAATGGAGTCATCTTGATGCTCTGCTAATAACTGTTGTTGTAGGCGAATTCCACTAGATGGAGTTGATCTTCCCAGCTTCCTTTGAAGTCTATTACACATGCTCTCAGCATGTCTTCAAGATTCTGAATTGTCCTTTCCGACTGGCCATCTGTCTGAGGATGATATGCCGTACTGTACTGAAGCTTTGTACCTAAAGCACTCTGCAAGCTCTTCCAAAAAGCAGCAGTAAATCTCAGGTCTCTATAGGATGTTATTGTAACTGGCACTCCATGCATACAAACCACCTGATGCACATACAGGTCTGCGTGTCTATCCAGACTCAGGTCCTTTCGAACTGCAATGAAGTGAGCCGACTTTGTCAGCCTGTCGACTACTACCCAAATCGAATTATTCCCCCTCTGACTCCTTGGTAGTCCAGTCATGAAATCCATCGTGATATGCTCCCATTTCCACTCTGGGATCGCGAGAGGTTGCAGAAATTCTCCCGGCTTGCAATGCTGGGCTTTTACTTGCTGACAAGTCAAACACTTGGCCACATGCTTCGCGATGTCCGCCTTCATACCTAACCACTAGTAGTGTTGACACAAATTCTGATACCTCTTAGTGCTTCCAGGATGAACGCTGTAATTGCTACGATGTGCTTCAGATAAAATTTCTTCTCTAAGTTTTACATCGTCAGGTACAACCAAACGTCCACGAAGCCTAAGTACCCCATCATCAGAACTTGAAAATCAGCCTTTCTTTTATCGGTATCCTCTTGAAGAATTTTCTATACGTCTGGATCTGTCGGTTGAAGTTGCTTGATTCTGACCTGGACATCCGGCTCAATTCTGAGGGTGGCCATAAAACTTGAAAGGTGGCCTACCTCAAATTTGAATTCCGAATCTCGAGCTCTCTCGATTAAGTTCCACTCCTTAACCAAGATCCATGCCACTGAAGACTTCCGACTCAATGCATCGGCGACCTTGTTCACCTTTCCTGGGTGATAAAGAATATCACAATCGTAGTCTTTTAGCAATTCCATCCATCGCCGTTGTCTCATGTTCAACTCCTTCTGAGAGAACAAATACTTGAGACTCTGATGGTCCGTGAAGATCTGAAACTTTTCCCCACACAAATAGTGCCTCCAAATCTTCAACGCAAATATGATGGCTGCGAGTTCTAAGTCATGCGTCGGATAATTCAATTCATGAGGTCTCAACTGCCGGGAAGCGTATACAATGACTCTGCCATGTTGCATCAGCACGCAACCTAGTCCCCTGAATGACGCATCACTATAGATCTCGAATCCTCCAGGACCAGATGGAATCATCAGCACAGGTGCAGTAGTCAACTTTTCCTTCAGCTCTTGAAAACTACGCTCGCACTTGTCTGACCATATGAACTTCTCATTTTTCTTCGTGAGTTTTGTCAGAGGCGACGCTATCGATGAGAATCCTTCCACAAACCGTCTGTAATAACCTGCTAACCCCAGAAAACTTCTTATCTCTGTTACTGATGTCGGTCTCGGCCACTTGATCACGGCTTCTATCTTGCTCGGGTCGATGGAGATTCCCTCTCCAGAAATCACATGACCTAAGAACGCAACACGAGTCAACCAAAACTCGCATTTGCTAAACTTAGCATACAGCTAATGAGTTCTTAAGGTCTGGAGTACTAATCTCAGATGATTCTCATGCTCTTCATTACTTCTCGAATAGACCAAGATATCATCTATAAACACGATCACAAACTGATCTAAGTATTCCTTGAACACTCTGTTCATCAAATCCATAAAGGCAGCTGGAGCATTCGTCAATCCAAACGGCATCACTGTAAACTCGTAATGACCATATCGGGTACGAAACGCCGACTTAGGAATATCCTCTTTCCGAATCCTCAGTTGATGATATCCTATCCTTAAGTTGATCTTCTAGAATATTGACGCTCCTTGCAATTGATCAAACAAGTCATCTATCCTCGGCAATGGATACTTGTTCTTGATCGTTACCTGATTGAGCTGTCGATAGTCGATGCACAAACGCAACGAACCATCTTTCTTCTTAACAAACAGAACTGGTGCTCCCCAAAGTGATGCACTAGGATGAATAAATCCTTTATCCAATAACTCTTGCATCTGCACCTTCAGTTCCTTCAACTCAGATAACGCCATTCGATAAGGTGCCTTTGAGATCGATTCTATCCCTGGTGCTAGCTCGATCACAAATTCAATCTCTCTTTCTGGCGGTAACCCTGGCAATTCCTTTGGAAAGACATCTGGAAACTCCTGTACCACTGCAATATCTTCCATTTTCAACTCTTCAACTGTCGTATCCACGACAGTCGCTAAGTACCATTGGCAACCCTCGTCTAACAAACGAGCTGCTTCCGGCGACGAGATTAGAGAAATCGAAGGTCCTCCTCAATTCCCGACAAACTCGAAGCTTTTACCCCCTAATGGGTCAAACTGAATCGCCTTATGATAGCAGTCCATTTTAGCTCGTTGATTGGTGAGCCAATCCATGCCAATTATCAAATCAAAATCATACATGGCTAGGACTAACAAGTCAATTTTCCCCACTCGCTCACCAATCTCTAACTTGCACCCCGAACATCCCAAAGCAGCAATAACTTTATCTTTCAAGGGTGTAGATATGCAAATTGCCGATTCCAACAATACAGGATTTAATCCTAACATCCTAACATATTGCTCAGCAATGAAGGAATGGGTTGCTCCTGAATCAAATAAAGCATAAGCAGGTTGGTCGTTGAGCGAGACCGTACCTGTAATCACACTAGGCGCAGCTTCTGCCTGACCTTGGGTAATCGCGTACACGGTGCCCTAAGCTGGAGGTCTCTGCTGTCCTCCTTGCAGTGCATTTTGAGGGGAATACCCTCCTATTTGTCTCATCGGTGGCAGTGGCGGCAACTGAGGTTGTCCCCTTTGTTTCTTTGGACAAAATTTGGCTAAGTGGCCCTGTTGGCCACATTCAAAACATGCACCCGTCCTAACTGGGCACAGTGCTGTCCCATGTCTTCTTCCGCACAAGCGACACTCATTATTCCTAATAGGTCCTGACCTATTAAATCCACTCTTCTTGCTGGGCGGGCTTTGGAATCTATTTCTAAACATCGGCCTCTTTCCTTGGCGGATGTTGTCTCTATGAGAGCTAAACCTCGATCCAGATGAGGCAGCTTTATTGTTCTAATCTTTCTCAATCTTCTGAGCTCTCCGATATATGTCGTTATAAGTCTTCAAATCCAGAAGGACTAAGGCACTTCTCAAATCCTGTCGTAATCCATCTCTGAACCGCCTCGCTCGATTCACAGGGTTCTCTATTAACTCGGGGGCATATCGCAAAAGTTCAGTGAACTTCACCTCATACTCATCAACAGATAGGGAACCCTGGCGAAGACATTGCAATTCTACCATCTTCACCTCTCTGGCAGTCTCAAAGAAAAACTTATTATTAAAGGCTTCGCGGAAAGTGTTCCAGTCCTGAACAGCACCTTCCGAAAAGATCATTTCACACGTAGTTATCCACCAAGTGTCAGCAACTCCCTCTAGCTGGTAAGTTGCTAACATTACCTTCTCAGCCTCGTTGCACATCAGCAGTGCAAACACTTTCTCGAGCTTCTGAATCCATGAAGAAGCAGCTTCAGGGTCCCCAGACCCGGTAAAAACCGGCGGATTTAACTTTAGGAAATGCTCCACCAACTTATGGATTGGTCTTACAGCGACCACTATCTCCAGTGGATTTTCAACATTCACGGCGGCTGGAGCAACGGCAGGTGCGACTGCAGGGGCAACTCTAGTGGCGGCGGTAGCGGCGGCAGTTGCAGTGGCCTGAGCAGCAGCTTCAACAGTAGCGGCTTGCTGATCCATTCTATTACCCATCGCTTCCAAAACACGCAAGATCCCATTCATCCTGGGATCATTAGGGGCTGCTACCCCGACATCTACGACAGGTGGATTCACTCCACTCGCGCTAGCCTGTGCTGGCGCTCAACCACGTCCGCCTCGGGTTCCGACACGAGTTAGAGCTCTACCCCGAATAACGGCCCTACTGGTCCTCTTTGCAGGAGTTCTCGGCTCCTGATCGCTCATGGTGTAGCTTTACTCAACTAACACCTGTTTCCAATTCAACACCGAATTAAAAACAAAGCGATCCAAACAACAAACAATATTAGCACTCAGCTAACACAGACATGAACCAGCATGAATTTAAAGGTCTTTCCTACTAACGATCCCATGGTCAACGCTCTTTATCACTCTAATCTTCAACTTCGCTCTGATACCACTTAAACTGGAAGTCACGCCCCGATCCTCGAGTACGCACACATCCTTCTCCCTTGGTCGATTTTATAATGCGATATCCCAGGACAATGTATCGCTGACCCTTTCATTTATTAAGCACATGCGGAAGCAGTTAAAATCCCCAGACAATAAAACGATGGGATAGAAAAGCAGGGCCATATTTTTCATATTGAAACTTATAACCAAACTTTTATACAAAACACAAACCAGAGCACTTCACAACTTTTACTCTAAACTCTATTTACATCAAAATAGAGATCTCAAAAGAAGATAAGATCTCAATCCATCCAGGCCGTACTCAAGGGTCCTCTCGGGATTATCTTCTTCTTCCAAAAATCCTCCTCAGACTCCTCCTTCTCAGCTCCTCAGCGAGGTCCTGAAATGTTTTCCCCAAACTGGGATGAGACTACGTCTCAGCGAATTCTACCCCACTAAGCTCGATTGTAAACCATTATACTATAGGCTGCCTAAACACGCACAGGGCAGAGACTTACCTTGGCCTCAGATCCCACCTGCAAGTCAGTACAATTCACAATAGGCACTCATTTACTCAACACAAATCGAACCAGTCGATTACATGTCATACAAATCAATCCCCACTGTGGGATATTTAAAAGCTAAGCCACGTGCATTCTCCAGGACGACATTCCAGGTCTCCGAGTTCACGTGCCTCGAACCTTGGGCCCACGTGCATTCTCTAAGGCGACCTCTTCGCCAAAGTGATACATCAAGTCACCGAGCCACGTGCCCTTTTTACGATGCCCGGGCCCACGTGCATTCTATAAGGTGCTATCTCACCAAAGTGCTGCATCAATTCACCGAGCCCACGTGCCCTTTTAGTTGCCTGGGCCCATGTGCATTCTCTTAGGTGCTATCTCACCAAAGTGATGCATCAATTCACCGAGCCCACGTGCCCTTTTAGATGCCAAACTCTGTCACCGAGCCACGTGCATTCTCTCAGGCGACCTTTTCGCCAAGGTGACATATTCAACCACTGAATTCACGTGCATTCTCCAGGTGATATTCCAATTCACCGAACCCACGTGTCCTCTTTCAAGTGATTACCAATCTACTTTCAATACCGACAACCAATGCCCAACGATTTCTCAATCAAATAATTAAATCAACTCAACAAAGCATTATAAATGCTGAATAACATACTTGGCCATTTACCAATCAACTATTCAATCTCAATCAATTTCAATCAAATTAGGGTAAATCCCTAAAATATCACAATTTATTCAATTCCATACAACGTGGAGCTCAAATAAATAAATGGACTGCGCCACGACGATCAGCACGAGATTTCGGTCGTCGGCCATCAAATTCTTAATTTCCGAAAAATAATTAATTTATTTATTAATTTCGAAAATTAAATAATTAATATTAAAAATTCAATTTAGCTCAAAATAAAGCTCGATTAAATAAACGGACTTCACCACGGTCATCAGCATAACTTTCCGGTTCCGGACCATCTCATTTGAATTTTCGGAAAATAAATAATTATTTAATTTAATTCCGAAAATTAATATTTAAATACTAAAAAATCCATTTAGGCTCGAAAAGCCTAATTGGAGCCCACTAAGGGTCGGGAAAAATCCCGAGGCACTTCCAATAATTAGTAGACCACATCTACTTGCTAATTGCGCAAACAATTTATCTAAATCGCATCACAATTGACTAATAACTGCTAATTTATTATAATCTAACAACCTAAACATAATTAATTAAAACTAAACCAACCTTAAGCATAATTAGCCAACTAATCTTGGATTAGTGAGATTACTCACCAAATCGCGCGCAAATCGGATCAATCCGACGGGGGCGACACGAGGAACAACAAACTCCAAAGCACGGCTCAGGTTCAGGGCCCGGAAACGGCCCAAAACAGTCCACGAACCGACTGGAAACCCACTCGCGAGTTTGCTGGATCAGCTGCAAAACAGAGAGAAAGAGAGAGGGAGGGCAGGCGGTGGGGAGATCCGCACGAGGGGAAAAAGGGAAAGGGGAGGGAAGAGAGAGAAAATAAAGAAAAAGAAAGAAAAGAAAAGAGAGGGAGAGAGAGAAAAGAAATAGCCTTAATCTTATTATTTTTTTCTTTTCTTTTCTCTTTCCCTTTCTATTTCCTTTCGGGCTTCAATTTTTCTTTTGATAATTTCTTTATTGAAATTTCGGACTCGTCAACAATTTGACAGACAATGAGACAGGATCCTAAAAATAAGAATTATGACGCGCTTAAAATTCGATGCCCGAAATCGAGTTTAATTTCGTGGTTAAAAATTGATCAGACGTGATTTTAGCTCAATCCAACCAATTAGGTAGCTTTTAGGGATTTTACAGCTGATACATCCCTTAACGGCTTTACCCAATAAGTTAGTTAACTCGTAAGTGATCAGCTTAGAGAAAAAGGGCCATAGGCACGTCGACGAAATACCCATTTCACCTTATTGAAACGGGGTCAAATTTTAGGATGCCACATCCATTGCTAGAAAGCTCCGCAAGCAGCTCGAAAACGCAGTGTACAGAAGTGACGGAGGCAGTAGAAGAGCAAGACGAAGAATGGAAAAGCAAAGGAGGAAGGAGGTCAAACTGGGCCGGACCGAGCCAGCCCGGGCTTTACGACTATAAGGCCTTGTCAAACAAGGCCCGAAACTACCCTTTCGGGCCCATGGAGGCTGAAGGGTAAGACTCAGGAGGCATCACATTGATGCGAATGGGGTGAATTAATTATTGAAATGTGATTTGGAATAAGGAATGCGATCATCTTCATTTGCTTGATAGACGATTATCACGTTGATGCAAGTGAAAATCCAAAAGCTTCTTTTGACTTGAACTGAACCACCATAAGGCCCAATGTTTTAAGCTATTACATGAACCGATAAAATCCCCGACTTGAAAAGATAAAAAATATTGGGTTCAAGTCATGTTGGCTTTGGTATTTTTTACACCCCTACTAGGTGAGGGTCATCACACCCTTGGCTATTTGGCTCATGGTATATATATATATATATATATATATATATATATATATATATATATATATATATATATATATATATATATATATATATATATATATTTTAACTAATATGTAAAAGGTCAACTTATTAATCAACGGACAAAGGGTAATGAAAGCTTATTGGAGAAAGCACCAATATACTTGTATTTTTTTACTATATATATACTAATAACTACATTCTATGAAATTCCATATGAACTACCTAGGGATAAGAACACTAAGGGTGCCATAACTGTCATACAACATTCACTTGAGTATCACATTGGTGTAAATTTATTCATTTGAGTAATTATTTTGACAATCTATCATAAGTGGCTTTTTTACTTAATTTTATATCCAACGTGGTTTTCTAAGTCCAGCGTTTTGTCCAACATGGTGAGTTTGAAAAATGTATGTATCTCTCTCCTTCTCTCTAAATACTTCCTCTACTGCAACGATAATGTCTCTCTCTAAATGCTTTGTCAAATGATGACATTTCTCTCTCCCCGAAAGCTTCCTCTATGAAAGTCGTAGAGCCCATAGAAGAAAAAGCTTCCTCTCTTGGGCACGTCCTCTGTCTTCTTTACTCTCTCTCGCTTACTCAAATGTCACCTCTCTCACTCAATGGAGACTAAAGGCATGGGAAATGGGAAAAATGAGGGCTTGGTGCGTGACGAATCTTGTTGGACTTCATAGCCCCAATAGCAAAAAAGGTTGACTTTTATCTTGGTTTTTAATTTGAATTTCATAATATAATTGGGTTTGTGTATAAAAAAAAGCTGGATGCTTGGGAGTTGCATGGAAAGATGATTGTTCTTTCGCGAAGGATATGATCATTCATTCATTTGATAAGCTTGTTTGTTTTATATTTGTTTCCACTCAATGTCATGGCTATGTCATAGCATCTGTCAATTGGCTCTGAAAAACTTACTATCAAATGTGTGTTTTCAATGCAAGCCTTACCAAGATTTTCAAGACCTCTGCAACTATGATGAAAAACAATTTTGGCACGGAGGAATTGTGGGGCAAATCATCTCAAAAGATTTGAAATTTTCGGGTTCCAATTCGACTCTGTTAAATCATAACCTCTATTTGCCCTAGCTAAATTTGTTCTCGAGGAGGCAATTGGATGGGAGAAGATAATAATTGACACTGAATTAAGGATGTCGCTTCATGGGGTGCCTATTGAGCCTCATGATCTTTGGGATTTCCTTGAAGTGATTCAACCGCAAGAAGGCTATCGAAAAGCTTCACAAAATGCTAAAGTAATAACCAATTTTCGTTTCAGTGGACTCCGTTACAAGCCATGAGAGCATAAGCAAATCACAGGTAGATAGTACACCCTTGAAAATAGAATTACTTCTCTTTTTGTGCCACTTGTGACGGTGTGTGAAAACAGAGTACATGGACAATAAGTTGGGTTTAACAAATGATATGATGTTGCTTCATTTTCAGTTTTTCGAGCTTGATGTTTCGTTTGGATTAAGCTTTTCCAACTTTCATGAGCAATTTTTCCTCTCATTGTATGTTGTATCATGAGCTCCTTTTGACCCCCAAGATAGCTACATCAACGTGAGACTCCTTTTTGACAAGGATAAAGATCAGTCCCCTTAGTTTATAGTGAATTCTCTTATTGGAGTTGTGCCTTAGTAGTGTGTAGGTGAAAATATTAGAGAATCTACCTGGGCTAGCACCATCATAAAGAGTCCCTGAAGCAATCTATCTAATCAATAGCTATGATGGTCTCGATCTATATAGACCAAGGCTAGTTAATTATTTCCCTAGCATATGTCCAAGCGCTTGTATTGGTGTAACATGAAAATTGACATGTCAATGGTGGGACCTACCTTGCCATGAAAGGCATATTCAAATATCTCTCTGTGATAAAAACAAATGCGAATGAGTTTTGTAATCTCATACTTTTACCATTTAATACCATGAAATGTCGTTGGTGCATTATAATCTCATAATACTAATGAGAAGTAAAATCCTAAGATGTGTGTGTAAAATTAAGACTGGAGCAAAGTGTGGCGCGCATGACATCGGTGGATAAAGCGGGAGCAGAGCATGATGTCAACTCCTTGACCATTGACAAGATCGAGAAGATTAACAAGTTCCTCGATGAACCCTAGGGAATCTAGCATCATAGCGGTAATCCATCTATCCTGCGCAGGGGTTTTCTAGATTCGGAAAATTCGAAGTCGTTCTGCTGTCATATTTAGTTTCCATACACTCTAATTTTCCTCCTCACCAGATACACAAGAGTGAATGCCTTTCTTGCTGTCTCGGTGTTTAATCAATCTTAGTTAGTGTGGGTTCCTATGTTGAGATGAAATTCCATAAGCCCCACGACAAATCCAGCCTATCGGTCTGCCTATGATTTTGATCCCTCCATATAAAAAACTAATTTTGATCCAAACTTGAAAGATCCTCATCCTTGAGACCAGTTCTGACGGCGAAAACCGTGCTCGGCACTCGGATACTTCCTTGAGCTGTTTTTCGACACCAACCCATGTTCCAAGATCTCCGATGAATCACGATTTAACACGTTTGAGCTCTTAGTGATCGATCGTGGCCCTTCAAAGATCCAGAAGCAAATCCATACCCTAAGACTAATGGCTATGTTAATCTGACATGGCGTTATCCACACATGCTGCTGCGTCGAATTTTTGATGGCCTTAATTAATGAAGCTATGTGGGAAGGAGAAGGTGGTCATGGACGTTCGTCGGCGATCGATGCAGAGTTCGTTCCTGACCATATGTGGAGAAAATTGCAGAAGAGAGAGAGAGAGAGAGAGAGAGAGAGAGAGAGAGAGAGATTTGATTAATTAGTCAAGGCGGACTTATTTGAATTAACGGGCGGGCCAAGCCAGGTCGGATCAGACTATATTACAAACATACTAGGTACTTCAGGCTTCACGACAAGTCTCCATGGGCTCAAAAGTGGTGGATTAATTATTTCATTGTAATTTAAGAAAAGGAAATACTGCTAAAACCCTAAATTATACTCACTATGCCATAATTTAACAAATCTTTTCTTTTTCTGCATCACGAAAACTCCTCAACTCGAACTCATAATAGGGTGCCTAATATACCCTCCATCTACCCGTAGAAATCCCAAACTTCATTCGATATGACACCAATACATTAAAAAAAAAGAATTGTGTCATCAATACTATAGACTTAAATCAACATTACGAAAATTTAGGCCACTATTGTCATGGTGAGCATATTTTTTATTGGCTCTGGTGACAAAAAAAAAATTTAAGTATTGATTTCCTAACGACTTAATTTAAGATTTTTAGTAACATAAAAGAAGTATGAGTTATTAACGTAAGAGTGAATGTGATGTAGAATTTTTTGTATCATCGATGCATCGCAAAAGTAATGTGATCATTACTCATATGAGTTAATGAAATTGGCATCCCACAAATGCAATAATTCACAGCTTGCACAGAGATCAAGATGATGGGACAGCTAGCGCTAGATAGATTGATACTGCCGTGACCACTCGAACTCGAATTAAAGCCTGAACACATGTGGTTGCATTGCATATGTCTCAACGAAAGCTTGTGATATGCTTATTGCTCCAACCTATACGGGCTACTCCTTCAATTTTGGTTCGTGCCTTAACTTAATCTATCTAGGAGGCTAAACCCTTCCACATTGCTTCTGAAAAAGCTGAGTTTATCTTTAATATTGTTAAAAGAGAGGCATTGTGAGAAGTGGCATAAAGTGAAACAACCTAAGAAGACCTGCAGTGAGGCTCTCTTGGGTCACGAAGGTACTTCGGTATGTTTAATTACCAAGCTGTTTTGATAATTAGGATGACATGTTTATATTTTATCGTTTTCATTTTTGTAGTTTGAGTAAACTGCATCCAGCATCACTGCCTTCCTTTCCTTCTCTAAGGATTGCCTCCTCACCTTGATGTTTCAAAAATATGAGATTTTATAACTTTTATAAACATTCAAACTTGACTTTCAAGTTAAAGGGAAAATGAAAATACAAAAGTATAGCCAAATGTGCATGATAAAATCTGTTTGGAACCAAATAAAAGGATTCTAAAACTTCCCATTAGACTTTTGGCTTTGTCCCTGCTAAAATCCTTCCGATAATTACATATATCTGCAAATTGGGGATTTTAGAACTTTTGAGATATTGGATATAATATAACTAGTGAATTTTGTCTGTGAGCAATCTCAGTCAATTATCAAATCAATTGACTTTCACTTCCATCTCCCTTTAGACATCCTGAAATCGGTGAAGAAAACTTCAACTTTCTAGGTGCAATTGACTTGGATCAATAACCAAAAATGCAAGAAGTAAAATAAGAAATCTTCTTTGCCAGTGCAATTTGTGCTATGCATATACAAGACAAAGAAAAGAAAATCCAAGACTAATTCTATCATAATGTGAGCAGTAGAACCAATGATGTTGTTTTCGAATGAGAACATGAACTTATTTAGATCCTCAATATGGATCGATTGCAGCGTCATTGGTTTGTCCAATGAGGTGAATTCCAACAAGATGCAAGAGATCATTCAAGTATCTACCAATTTGTTTCCATCATTTGGAGCTTCATGTTAAAAATTGAAAATCTTCACTACAACCAAGTAAGACATTTTGCAGCAGCATAATGAATCGCACTTATAAAGCACTTTTTTCTTTGTTCAACATGTAAATCACCATGTCACCAAAACAACACAAGCAATTGTACAATAATAGTCAGAGAGTGCTTTTATAATTGCCCGAGTTAGCCTAATATGTGATACCACATCCAAACGCTCTATTTACTAAGCATAGACATAAATAGGTGGTGAAACTTGCAAAATTCTACTCAAAAAGTGAAGCAAAAATGACTTCTCAGAGATAATTCCTTAGCAAAAACCACATTCGTGATCAAGTTTGGCATCTCATGAGATTAGGAATAGCATAATCACATCTTAAATTACATACATGTTCCCTTTTCTTTTCTTTTTCTCAAGCTGGCTAACAAATGTGGCACCAGAGAAGATCGTTCTCGCCTCCCAATCATGCCAATTACAGAATGCGATGCATGTCGCACGTCTCTATTTTGACGCCGACTCCACTGTTCTACTAAAAAAAAGGTTGCCGAGTTTGTGCATCAAATTCTACCCAAATTGGAATTGTATCGAAGGTTGGAAGCCAAAATGAGTAGGAGACATGTTAGCAAGCGTCGTGGGGGAGCTATGTGGAGAGGACTGATCGCTCGGCCCCAGCTGCCAACTAATACATTCCATGCCATTTAGTTTCCCCTTTTCTAGGACTACCTATTGATTTGGTTTTTTGGAATGTGGAGTTATTATCGCATGGCATAAGCACCATGGGGTGGCTTTATTAACTTTTTTTTTCTCCATATAAATGTACTTAAAATGAAAATACACCTAAATGAACTATTAAAGTGGCTTTTAGAAAATAGGAGGGATATTGAAATAATTTCATACAGAAAGGGAAATGTTCTTACAAAAAAATCAAAGGTTTAAATATTTCCAACTCTATCGACATATATTTAGATAATATTTAGTCACTGAAAATTTAACTATCCATATTTCGGTTAGGGTAATAATAATAGTTTGAACAATAGCTTTTCAACTTAATTGCAATGTAGAGGAATCGCACCGCGTCCATGAATGCAATGAAACTCTTGAACATTTGGATACCGTTGGTGGGTAGAGAGAACGATATATGTGGATTAGATCTCCGAGTGGAACGCCATCGTTTAGATAAGACAATGGTTTTGACCGCGTCTTTTGTGGCCAAGAAGGAGAAGATATGAAGGATGGTGGCACCGGGCAATTGACTGATGTAATCCACTGAGCTTCGGGTTTCATCCCGACCGGAAGGACGAGGTAATCATGGACAGGGACGTTTTCCAGTTGGATTTTCAGACAATTCGATTCAGTCCTTATATGGAGGATTCTTCAAGCCTTTTGCCTGTGGCCCCCGACGGCGATGGAGCCAAAAATTAGGCCTTATTCGCATTTTCCCCAAAGCTTTAATCAGAACAGAGACTAGACCCACAAGCTCTTCTTATTTATCTTCAGAATTCAAAAAAGAAAGATATCTAACCTTTGGATAAAAATGGAAATAAATTTAGATAGTTCCAGATAATAATTCTCAAGAGCCTATGAATATTATTACTAACAGAGAGCAACTATCATATCCTTTTCTTTTTGGTAATTTTCCTTTTTCACAATATTTGTACTTATTCCTTTTCTTGTTTTGGATTATTGTGGCCGTGGCATGAGCCCACACGAGGGCCATGTTAATGTACCTGCCACACCTATTATTCTTAAATTTAAAATACTCCAAAAGAAAGTATCATGATGCTTTTTCAAAAATAAGAGAGTCGTTGAATTAATGTTTCCACAAATAAGTCGTATATTTATTAATTATTCAAGTATTTTAATGCGGCGGATTCTATCAACATAAACTTAGAGCTAAAATAAGCTATAAAAATATATATAATAAATGAAATATATTCAAATCACTTGATTTTTTTTTTTTGGCAAAAAGTTCTAAAAGAATTCACTCAACCTTCTTCATAGCGGACTTCAACTTTTGCAAGCCATCGAAGGCAATTGTTCCGCTCTTTTGTTTCTTTTACTTTTCCCTCTTTAGTACTTTTCCGTAAATTTATTTTATTTTTCAAGCTATTGTGGCTGTGACATGAACACCACATGTTAGTCCCCTTAACTTTGTTGTCATATCAATATTTTCCAAATCAAAAAAAAAAATTAAAACATATTATCTTCCAGAATAAGAGGGATATTGAAGAATTTTTTTTTTTCAAAAATAAGTTGTGAAATTACAAATTATGGAAGCATTTTAATATAGCAACTTCTATCTATAGATCTAACCTAACAATATAAATGTCATTATAATTAGAGTATAAAAAGTTGAAGAATTATTAAGATATGTTTAAATGCTAAGAAAGAGTAATTTTTAACAAATCATGAAAAAATGTAACTCGTCTGACATAGTTGGTCAAGAATTTTTGTATTTTATGACCATTGTGCAAAGAGGGTAACTATCTCTACCCCTTTCATTTTGATTAATTTCTCTTTGTAATTTTTTCAATTTATTTTTATTTATTAGAGCTAGTTTATCCTCTTTAATTTTTTTTTTATAATCTCTTTGGCAACGGCTGAATACTATCGTTACTTTTTTTCTTTCTAATGGTTTACCCTTCCTAGTACTTTAGCCCAGGTTCACATACCAAGCCCAAGCTTATTTAAATATAGCCTCAAGTCCACCACAATTACAATAAGCCCAAAGGCACCAAAGCCCGCCCAAAAAACCTAATTCTCCGTTTTTGTTCTCTCCTCCTACGCCCGGTCTGCATCACCAGGAAGAACAGAAAATGGACTTTGCAAGGCCGAAGATCGCCAAACCAGAATATCGGCAAACAAAGCGATAAAATAAAGGCGCACGAAGTGATAGATAGCTGTAGGGATCCATCAATACGCATCTGACGAGCGACGGCACCGACGAAGGACTGAAAACCAAAAGCAATCGGACGAAGTTCATTTAGGCATTTCGTCAAACATGTGGTAGGCACCGTCCGGGAAGCAAAAACCGAGCCGACTAAGGCCCAAGTTTGCAACGACGTTCGGCACGGACGGTAAATGGACAAGTCATGGAGACCAGGGGAGGCTCACTGATGCTCGAAATCGAGCACAGGCGTGCACCAATGAGTCGCGGCCTTGGTTGGCCGAGACAAGGACCAATGGGGTACTAAAAGGGGTGCTGGCGGGGGGTCCCTACCAAGCTCGGTGGCAGCGAACGGCGGACAAGCATGATAGATCGGGCTATGTCCGCTTGCCTTGCACACCTGAAATGGACCAGTGCTAGGCCAACCCGGTCCCTTTTTCCTTTTCCCCTTCCCCCGCCTAGGCCAATCCATTTTTCCCTCTTCCCGAGCATGGGCCAGCCCCTTTCTTTTTTATCTTTTTCCCTTCCCCTTTCCTCCCCGTCCTCTGGGATTTGCTACAATAGCATGGAACGAAGGTTGGTGGCAGAGCAAGGCAAAGGGGTTAGCCCAATTGAAGTTGGTTGTCGGGACTAGGCCAGCAAGGTAGCTAGCAGTGGCAAAGGGCGAGAGAGTCTTTCGGCGACTGGACTACACCTAAGCCATGTATGATGACCTCCGGCTGATGCCTTGAGCTCACGCTTTCCCCTTTTTCGGTAATTTGCATTTGTTTTTGGTTTGCCTTCGTTGCGACCTTCCCTCGAGGTGCATCACTTAGGGTTCGGTTAATAGATTTTTAAGCCTCATCTCCTAAAATCATAGCAATTTGCAACTTAGGTTCAAATTTTTAACATGCAAATAATTTATAATAAGGGTCACCACTAATTAGTTTATGGTGGGTCTATTAGAAAATCAAGTAAAATAATCAGTGATTTACTTTACTCCCGTGAACAGTAAAATTTGGGTATGGAGATTTTATTACATTAGATTATTCTAATGCTCTTTCAATACCATTCATTTTATCCACATATATATAGCAAGCAGCTTAAATATATTTTATTATTTACTAATATATGACATGATCATGCGAGATCTTGGTGAGAGCCTGTTGGCCTTTGCCTCTGATTAACAAGGGTTGTCACGCATTGAAGACCCCACCAACCATGGCCAATTCCTCATTGGTGATACGGCAGTGTCCATAAGGCAAGAGAGCTAGCGTAGCCTTTGTACTCAGTTTATTATTATTATTATTATTATTATTATTATTATTATTATTATTATTATTATTATTATTATTATTATTATTATTATTATTATTATTATTATTATTATTAAGTTTTATCCTTTTTTCTTTTTGAGTTTGTGTTTTTTTATTAAAAAAGAATAAGGAAAAAAGAAAGAAAAGGGGAAAGAAAATAAAAAGAATTTAAATGACGGAAGTGCTCTTGATCAACCGATGAGTTCGAACCATTTTTTTAGACTAACATAGTCATTCCAAGCCCTTATTTGAAATAAGATCAACTCCATATCCTTATTTGAAAAAATGAGAGCAGTTCATGTCCTTATCTTAAAAAAAAAAAAACAATTCACTTCGGGCATTTATTTGATAAAATAATGATACTTCATACCCTTATTTGAAAATTGCCCTAGATATTATAATAAAGGTCATAATAATTCTTGACTAATTTTCTATCACCAGAAGTTATGATATGGTTCTACTAAATATTGTTTATGATTGCAATTAAATAGTAAGTGACATATCTTTATAATATGAAGAATCGATATAATGATATTAGGATTTAATCATCATAAAATTAAAATTGATTAAAAAGAGTTTCAAACTTGCGGATGGTTATTCTTAAATTGTTCGGTGAATCAATTTTAAAGAATCTCTTTTGTATTTATTATTTTAGCTTATTTTAGTCTATTCCTGCTATTTCATTTTGCAAATCAAAGGCTTAGGGTTCGCTCTCTCCCAAATTGAAAAATAGGGAAGAGCCGACACAACCAAAATTAGAATTTTATTATCCTAAATGTTTGATGAACATGCATTTGTTAAGGAAAAAAATAAAAGAAAATACCGACCAATTTAGCATAACACGTAAGTCAATTACTTAATTTACTTTTTTTTCTCTAAGCATAAATTTTAATTGTAGTCCTCCAACTCTTTTCTCACATCGAAATCTTCTAATTTGTTTTTGCAATCAAATTCTTTATTTAGTCATGCATGATAAAGAAGTGGAAAGAGAAAAGTTTCGATAAAAAAAATTTCAGCAACAAAATAGGAAAAATATATATAAAAAATGGAAGGATAAGACAGTGTGTTTAAAAAAGGATAGGAAATCGGATCGAATAAAAAAAGATAGATTACAAATTGTATCCATAACTAATTGATTTTTTTTTTGGTAAAAAAATCCATAACTAATTGATTGCTTGTGTAGAAAAAAATGAAATAAATGAAAATGAAAAATCCTTGGAAACCTCAAGGGAACATCGGCAGAAACCCTAGAATTTCAAATCCATGGCGACGCACTCCGTCCACCGGGAATCCTCCGGCGACCGTCCAAATCGCGCCAAAGGAAACCGACCTTCTCCTCCTTTGAGCCCTGGGGATCTCATCAGCGCCTTGCCGGACGCCGTGATCCACCACATCTTCTCGTTTCTGCCCCTCAAAGACGTCATCAAGACCAGCGTCCTCTCCAAGCGCTGGCGTTGCACTTGGACGTCCACCACCCACCTCGCATTCAATGGAGTCCGGCCTCGCAATCACGACGCCTTCTACTTCGACTTCCCGTCGCTCGTCGACAGCGTCCTGAGGCAGTGCACCTCACCCACGGTGAAGAAATTCCACGTCACCGACTTACAGTACGATGAGGCCGACCGCCCCAAGGTTGACCGCTGGCTCCACTTTGCGGCGGGGCGCCGGGTGGAGGATCTCTGCCTGTCTCTCATCACCGAGTTGTGGTCAAAGTATATACTGCCACCGTCCTTGTATTGCTGGAGCTGGCTGGTGCGCCTCGAAGTCAGTTTGTGCCGTTTCTCGTTGGACCTGACTGTCAGCTGGCCCTGTCTTAAGGTCTTGTTGATGGAATATGCGGAGTTGACTGATATTTCCTCCGGCGAATCTTGAGGGGAAGTCATGTTTTAAACTCCCTTGAGTTGCGGCAGTGTTGGCGCATAACGAACGTTATAATAGATTTAACAAGTGTGAAAGACTTGTTACTCATTGATGCCGATAACTGTCACCTGCAGAAAATTTGGGCCCCGCATTTACTGTCATTGCGTGTATCAGGGATGTGGCATCACCGTATATTTAGACTTGATGATATATCTTCTTTGGTTAAAGCTGACTTAGTTTTTTCCATTCGAACTTTTTCATCGAGTGACAAGAGGATGTGCTATGACTTGCTGAAAGAACTTCTGCGTGGAGTTCCTATTATAACCATTGGTGGTTGGCGTTTGAAGGTACAAACTCAATAATTTTACCACATGCTCATGTTGAATGGTGTCTGTAGTGTTTGGCAATGTTTGTTGCCCGGGCCAAGTGATCTCGGCTTTTGGTGGCATTCTAGTCTTTCATCACGGGAATTAGACAAATATAGGATGATGTCTAACTTTGTGTTCCAACATAAGAAATATTATGAACCTGGGAGCTCATTCCCTCTTTTTAATTTCCAATAAATGGATCTAGGATGACTCAAATTTTGGGACAATGAATGTCCACTAGATAGGATATCAATGCAACAATCATAGATGCTTGATTTTCACAGGAAAAATACATTAAGAGATTATATGAATAATGGACCTAGTCACCATAGGTTCATAGGACTGGTCATGCTATCTCATCACTAGAGGCTGTTGTTCCATAATCATCTCATATAATGGCAATGGATAGATGGATAGAGTCACTTGGAAATAATGAGGTTGTTTTCTCATGTGACCAACTACTAGAATTTTCAAATCCTTCAAAGATCACAAGTTTATACAAGAAGCATATGTAAATAGTCTTAAACAAATTATCTTTTTCATTTCCGCCTGTAGTATCCTTATTGGTTTTTTCTTGATTGGGAGACAAGGTCAATGGATAACATATTTGGATGGAATGTAGTTTTGTTATTCTTTATTAATTTTAGATAGGAAAAAATATTAATGAAATTTTCTTTGTTGCTTGCTCAATGTATGTAGGTTCTGTCCCTTTTCGAGATAAAAGGAGTGCCATCTCCATTGTCAAAATGTCAAAATCTAACACTACACACACCTTTTACTCAAAAGGACCTTCCGGGGATAGCATACATACTGGGAAGTTAATTTTTCTTGGAAAAATTAACCATACACCTGAATGGCTTACACGTATTCAAGGTTTGTTCCTTTGCTATACTATCTTCAGTTCGCTTCTTGTGTTGGCTTCCATTTTCAATGAATGTTTGAATAGTGAGTTAAAACTTTAGAAGTACATAAAGATTATCAATCTCAAACTCTTACTTGTTATCGTAATTGAAATTTGCTTGTAACTTGGTCAGTCTACTCAACATTTGTGCATGGCCACTTTAAGCTGTTTTAGTTCATGTCCTAAAATAAATGTAGCATTATACTGGAGGTTATTTTGCTGCCATGCAGCGTTGGGATCTTGAACTTATACTTGAATGATGAGCATCTAGAAAGAGATATTTTATTGTGTGGACGCGTTTAAGAGTTCAAATTCATTAGCACTCAAAATAAAGTAAAACTAACTAGCTTTTATGGTGGACAAATGAAAGTTTTTTTTGTTTTGAAACTTCAGTGAGGCAGTAAGTTTCTAAAATGGGGTATCTTTGTGCAGTATATGCTTGACAAAGAATGGAAAGACCATTTTAACTATGATGAAGAAGATTTTTTATTTTCACGGAAGGGGAATTTTCAATGTTTGGAGAAACATCTCAAGAGCATTGAGATCATCGGTTTCAAAGCTAATAGTTTTGGATTGAAACATTTGCATGCCCTTATTAAATTTCTTCTTGGGGATACACTTGTGCTGGAGAAGATGATTATCAAGGCTGATTTGCACTCACGAAAGGGACAGAAAAATCATCAAGCTGCTGTTCTTTCGAAACTATTTGGTGCCAGCCGAAATGTGCTCAGCTATCAAAGAGCTTCCAAAAATGCTGAAGTTATCTTCGATTATCCTTTCTAATTGGCGTCCTTGGTGGATTCTTGTTAATCACATGTCAATGCTACGTTGCTCTAGGCACTACATTGCTCATTCTTGTTCACACTCTTTTGACAGTAAAATTACATGAGCTATGACAATATTAGTTTAGTCGTAAATATGAACCTCTTAAGGAAAGAGGTTAATGGTAGTGTCTTGAATTATCGACATATGAAAAGTTGTTTTGGTTACGATATTGCTCAGCCTTCTCTTCTTCTACAGGCAAAATAGAAAACTTAGAGGTATCATATTTCTGCAACTTTGAAAGATTAAGCAAATCCTGACTATAATGATCTGCATTTTGAAATCTTCGCGTATCTACTTGTTACTGCGTAGACAGCATTAGAGGTATCATATTTCAGCACGACCCCTTGTTTCCAAGTGAAGCGACTACTTGCACTATTCAAAAACTTATGAGCTCCTTCACTCGTGTTTGATTCAAATAACACAAACTTCAAGTACTTGTCTGTCTAAATGAAATTAAAACTCAAATTTTAACATAACCTTTTTTTTTTGTGGTCTAATTGGGTTTGAGGTGATTTTTTCCCAACAAAAAGGTTTGCGGATGGAACTAGACCACATTTCAAGATTCGATTTAGTTTAACTTTTTGAAAACCAAAACAAACCAGGAAATCCAACGACAGGACATGCTACTTTTTTTCAGTTTTTATTATATGTCATTAGATTTGAAATGGCTTAGATTTTTAAATCCAAAGTAGCTGGATTTTAATTATTAATTATCAATAATTATGTGTCTATGAGGATCTTTTTTTTTTTTTTTTTTAATGAGAATACTGACTTTTTGTTCGAGCAATGCCATCTTTGGTGAACTTGTAGGTTCGTGATCAGCAATGAAGAGTGCATAAAAAGAAATTAATATTTTTACCAATCAGTTTCGGCTCAATTTGAAACATAACTTGCTTTCACTTTAGTAAAATTTGGGTCAAAGCAAGCATACATAACTTGCTTTCACTTTAGTAAAATTTGGGTCAAAGCAAGCATGCATGTCAATGGGTAGATTCAAGGGTAAGAACCTAACATCCCCTACTAGTACTTATGTAACCCTTGAAGCCTTTAATTTAGTTTCATGCCAATATTATGATTAGTTTTTCCATAATTTAATGAAGTGCATGCTAGGTACATAAGCAACCATACTTGGATTAAGTTATCAAATATTAAATTACCCAATTAAATGAAAGTTATATTATAAGATAAATCAATTATTAAACTTAAATAATCTAGATGTTAATTACGATAATTAATTAATGTGATTTTAATTATACTTGATCAATAATAAATTTATTGCACGGACTATTAACAATTCATGATTTGTATGGTTGCACATTAATTTTTTTTTTTTGGATAGCTTGACTAACTTATAATCACCAGAAATAATTATATAGTTCTATTAATTACTGTTTATGATTATCATTAGGTGTGAGTAAACTGTAAGTTACATATCAAACTTATAATGAAAGAAATGATAATATGATATTAAGATTTAATTACTATGTAATTAAAACTGATTAAAAAGAGTTTCAAGCTTGTGGATGTGTTTTTTAGATTATCCTATTAATTGAATAAAAAGAATCTTTTCCGTGCTTATTCTAATTTAGTTTATTTTCATGAGATTGTTATTTATTCCCCTGCTATTTCATTTCACAAATCAAAATGCTTGATAAAGAACCTAGAAGAGAAAAAAGTTCCATAAAGAATTGTGACTTTTTAGGATTGGTTTTGTTTTGAATAAAAATATTTCTTTTGATAAAAAAAATAGGAAATCAGATCTAATAGGAAAAAAGATAGATTCCAAACTGTGACTTTTTAGGATTGTGACTTTTTAGGATTGGTTTTGTTTGAATAAAAATATTTCTTTTAATAAAAAAAATAGGAAATCGGATCAAATAGGAAAAAAGATAGATTCCAAATCGAGTCAATACCTAATTGATTGCTTGCATAGAAAGTAAAGGAAAAAGAAATTGGAAAAATCCATGAAAACCTGGGGCAACATCGGTAGAAACCGTAGAATTTCAATCCATGGCGGAGCCCTACGTCCACGGCGCCGCCCACCGCAAATCCTCCTCTAGCGACCGTCTGAATTGCGCCGGGAGAAACTGGCCTCCTCTTCCTTTGTTGCCAGAAGACGCGATCCACAACATCTTCTCCTCTTCTCCTTTCTGCCCATCGAAGACGCCGGTAGGACTAGCGTCCTCTCCAGGCTCTAGCGGTCCACCTAAAACTCCACCAACCACCTCGTATTCGATGGATTCTGGCCTTGCAATCGCGACGCCCTGTGGCATCCTAGAATTCCTTGTTAATCCTTAGAGGCGCTCTAATTCATGTCTTGTATTAAGGACTATGGCCGAGTTTTTAGTGGATAGATTTTGGGAAAGGATGACTTATCTTTGGCCATATGTATTATGAATTAGAATTTATAGATTTGTGATTTCAAGTGTATAGTTATTTAATTTTTATACTATAGTATTTTGATTAAATAGGGATTTAATTAGTTTTAAAAAGGGGTTAAAATTGGATTTAATTAAGCTTGGGTCTTAGGCCCAAGAGTGTGGGCCTAAGATGGGCCAAGCTGGCCGGCCCACGAAGCCCCAAGAAGGAGGAGCTACTGCCGGCCCATGGCTGGCCCAAGCCCAGCCGAAGATGGAGGCCCATCTTGCATGAAGAAGGCCATGTGTTCCCTCCTAGCTGCCAAGTGTTTGCCATGCAATTAGTAATGATGGCTAATGATGGGAGGGGGAGAAATTAGGGGATGATGGTGCCGGTTTAAGCGAGAATGAGGGGGAGAGAGAGAGGGGTTTGTCCGAAGAGAGAGAGAGAGAGAGAGAGAGAGAGAGAGAGAGAGAGAGAGAGAGAGTTACCGAGAGAAATCGAGAGAGAGGAGGAGAAGGCCGCGCGAGGAAGAAGGAAGTCTGCCCATGCGTCCGTCGCTCGTAGCCGCCGGTGCGTCCGTCGTTCACCGCTGTTGTGCTCGCCGTAGCTCGATTTAGAGGCAAGTTAGATCCTTTGATCTACTCTTGCATGTTGTGCCTAGAATGTGTTATTGAATGGTGATGAATTTCGGATGTCTAGGGTGTGAAAAACCGAAGTTTTAAGAGTGTTGTTTTGAAGTAGTAAACTGTTCTCGCGTAAACAGCCTGACCCAGAATGTTGTAGTGGCTTGCATGCTATGTTTGAGTCGGATTTTAGCTTCGAATTCTTCATGAAAGTTGTAGATAACATCTTAAAGTATAACATAATAAAATTGGAGACAAAATGGCTGAGTTTTGAGGGGTGAAACCCTCCATCTACGAAAATGTTAGATATGAAGCTGTTATGTTGACCTCTTGGTGATTTTGTGTGTTGCATATAACTTTTTACTGAGAATTTCACTTCAACCCCTTCACTAAAGTTGTAGAGGATATCTTGAAGACTAACATACTCAAATTTGAGGTAAAACGAACAAGTGTAACCTAGTGAAACGCTTTTTCTTTTGAAGACGTTAGATCTGGAAATGTTGTAATGAACTCCAGTGACTTCGTGGACTATAAAGTGACTTTCTTTGAAAACATCACCTTGATCCCTTAATGAAAGTTGTATTAGACCTCTTGAGGAAAAACATATCAAAAATCCAGAGGAAAATATGGAAGATAAGTAGGTGAAATCGTGATTTTTCAGAGGGTGTTGAATCTGGAAACTTCGGTATTGAAACAGAAGCTTTAACCGTCTGTATTAAATCATCTAGAATTAATTTGGCTATTAATTCTTCATAAAAAACCTACCTTAGGATCTTGACTATGACATATTCGAATTTCATAAATTTTTAAGGTCTTTTGGGTATTACGTCGGAAATATTTCAAAAGCCGTGTAATCTGACGCGTTCGGGTTTAGCCAGTTTCAATGCAGGGGTCATATCATTTTGTATGAAGCTCTTTCGGAAAATTGTTCTTCACGAAATATCTTTCTATATATCTTCCCTGCAACATATTCAAATTTCATAATTTTTGAAGTTTATTTGCCTATTTAATAAAAAATGTTTTAAAAACTGTGCAAGCTGTATTGATAGAATAAAAATCCTGTGGTGCGTGATCTATATCAGATTGTATGAGGGTCTTTTGGTGCAGTTTCCTTTATGAAATATCTGCCATTATGTCTTGAATATCACATGTTCAAATTTCATAATTTTTAAAGGCCATTTGGGTATTTAATGAAAATATTTTCTAAAACTGTGCAAGCTGGATTGTGTGAATTTCAAATGCTGAAATTTATGACTATTCTGTTTTGGATGAGCCCTATTAATTATATTGATTTAGGTGATTGAATCTTGCTGAGCATCTGATGATATTTGGCATTGCATATAGAATCAAATGCTGAACTCGACTTGTTGCCATTACATCATGTGCCATGTTGATTGTGAGACATAAATTGGTGAATATGAATTATGATGAATGAGGAAACTGTGGGAGGTGGGCCGATAATGCCTTGGACGTGTCAGGATGCCCGGGATGGGGGGTGCTGGATGCCCGGTTGTATTGTGATACATGCCCGGATGTCCTCGGGAGTTTCGAGATGCCCGGAATGGTTGGGTGCCGGAAGCCTCGGAGGTTTGTGCCCGAGGGGATGCCTCGTGATGCCAGATGAGATACGAGATGCTCGGAATGTGGGGGTGCCGGATGCCCGGTGGTGTGTGCTAGAGGTTTTCTTGCGATGCCAGGTTGGGGTGCGAGTGATAAAGTGTGGGATGCAATTACTGATCTCGGGAAAAAAAATGTGGTGATCAAATTGGAAGATAAAAGTGGAAATTGAATCATGCATGGTGTGGTGATATGTATGTATGGCTGTATGATATGATGATGATGAGTGCATGGTTTTATGTGCACCTATGGCATGATATATATATATATATATATATATATATATATATATATATATATATATATATATGACATGATGATGATGAGTGCATGGTTGCATGTGAACCTATGGTATGATATATGTATGATATGATGGTGATGAGTACATGAGGATATATGTACATATGGCATGATGGCATATGCATGGCTACAAGGTAAGTTGTGCTTGAATGCATGGATGACATGTACTATGCTATGATGTGTGATTGTATTGTGTGATGCATTGAGTGGTTTATTAGATATTTTACCTGATGAGTGGTTGTACTCACCCTTTAGGGACCAACATTTCATATTAGAAAGATGCCACTCCCTACTGTCACGCGGGGTACCTTCTATGACCTCCCATCTGACGTGGAGGTAGAGTGTTCGGAGATAGATTGCATTACCATCCCTGGGTTGACGTATGTGCGAGTTCGCGTGCTAGTCATGTACGATGTGGGCCTGGCTGGGGGCCCGGTCATACAGGAGTTTTTGTCAGTTCACGTCTGCCGAGATGAAGTGATTCGGGGGATGTTGCCGCCACCACCGCCCGACGTGCCAAGATGGGTGTGATGGCCATGTGAGGAGTAGAGAGCTAACGTTTCTTTTTGGGGGTAGCCGACATTGATAGATGGAGGATGACACGTGATTGTTATAGGAGTTGAGATATCCTTTTGGGATGTGGCCAAGCGTAGTTAAAAGTCTTGGCTTTCTTTTTGTTGTACCGACTTGAGAAAATCCATCATGAAAATATATAAATAAAAGTGTCTCAGCTTTATCTTATCTTATGGTACTTAGTGGTGTGCATTGCATTATGGTTATTGGAGGGAGAGATGGTGAGACTCAATTATGCTTCCGCTAATAAGTTGCGTTGGGACCGTTTTAAAAAAAAAAAGCCTATGAACTACGATGCTTCTACTAAGAGATGTAACTAGTGTTCATTAGGTGGAGCGATAGGTACTTGTGGCGACCTTAGGTGTTTCGGGGTGCCACATGCCCGCTCCCTCGACTTCCGCATCCCTCGTCGGCGGTGTCTGAGCCAGTGCACCTTGCCCACGATGAAGAAGTTGCACGTCACCAACTTCAAGTACCGCCACCGCTACCGCCCCAAGCTCGATCTCTAGCTCCACTTCGCATTGGGGCGCTGCGTGGAGGATCTTCGGCTGTGGCTGATCATTGATGGTGCATGCATAATTAATTCAGCATAAATAGGATGATGCTCAGCTCACTAGATCTGGGCAAGGCTCAGCCTCGCCGATGGTTGGGTGAGCTTACCTGGCCATCGGCGAGACCAGCCTCGCCTTGGCCTAGATATATTAGTAGTGTTAACCATATATTGTATTAGTGTTAATTTAGTTATTTGGTTCCTTTAATGGAACAATTTTATCGCCACTTTTTAATTGTCATGGAGAGAGAAGGTACCCTATGTAAAGGTGATTAATGTGTGAGCTAGGAGAATGAAAAAGTATGAAATTTATCATCTGCTTTTTCTCTTTTCCTGCCTTTTCTCCTCATCTTCTTCTTCTTCTTCCTACGTCTTATCAAATTTAGTCCGACCTCAACATGACATGTTTATCTTTAGTGACATATCATTAAAAGCCCAAATATGACAAGCTTATTAAATGCCTTACTATGATTAACAAATTGAAGATATTAATTCCACGTACATGCACAAAAATGTGATTAAAAGTTTTGTCAATGTGTCTAAGATGTATCTAAACATGTGTTGTCTCTCCCCCCCCCCCCCCCCCACGTGACAATTAAACAGGACTACGAAAGTGATAAAAGCTTTGAAAGGTTCAATTCGTGACCGCATGTTTACTTCACGTGTTTAAACATGATTGCCTTCATGACATAGTATTGATTAAGCCAACCGCACGCTTGCCTTGGTGCCATGTAAATGCATTACGTCAAAAATTGCCAGCCTTAGTTGGAGGTGACGCGACTATAAAGTATGGTCGGAGGCAGGGAGGGCTGAGTGGCAAGTGCGGTGACCTCTCGTCATATTAGGTTGTTGTTCCATAATCATCTTATAGAATATTCTCGCAATATTTTACATGTAAATGCTAGGTGATTGGATTGCCCTCGTGCGATGATTTTTCTCAAGGAATTATAGGTGATAAGCTTCCAATTCCCAGTATTATTTCCAAAAGATGAAACTACTTGTATACTGGAGGACGAAACGTAGAATTCTCTAAACCTTCTCTTTTCCTTTCCGTGGAAATGTATAGAATGACTGCCATTCTCTCTCTCTCTCTCTCTCTCTCTCTCTCTCATATGCAACGGCTTGTGACGGGAACATTTTATTTGGGCATTTGTGGAGTTTTTGTTTTTGAATAATCAACAATAATTACATTTGCTGCAAATGATGATCGTCACTGAAAGATATCCTTTTCTCATGACTTGCTTAAATGTTCTTTGGTTTTTATGCGGGGTAATAGGATATGCCCAAAGAGAGTGCACAAATAGTTTCGTATCAATTCTGTCTTTTTTCCTGCAATAAGACAGTTTAAATTCTCAAGAAGAATATTTACAGCAAAATATGCCTTTCTTGCTAAGTTTTTTTTTTTTTGGTAAAAAAAAATGACTTCGTAACTTTTCTCTCAAATATTCACTTTTGCATCTTTATTGTTTGACCAATCATGTTAGTAACCTTTGTTGTGCTTATATTAATTAGAAGGGCCAAATATTCACTTTTGCATCTTTATGTTTCACGAATCATGTAAGTAGAAGGGCCAAATGACTTCGTTATTCTTCACCTTCTAGAAAACCACAGAAGGTAAAACCATTCGAAAACTCTCGGCGTGTAAAACTACAAGTAAACCCTAGAATTTCAATTTCATGGCAAAGACCTCCGTCCATGGTGCCATCCACCGCAAATCCTCCTCCGGCGACCGTCCAAGCGGCACCGAAAGAAATCCACCTCCTCCTCCTCCTTCGAGCCCTAGGGATCTCATTAGTGCGTGCCTGTGATTAGCATTGCTTCGTGGTGTTTGTTACCCCGACTGAGTGACCTCTGCTTTTTTGCAGCATTCTAGTCTTTCATCAAGGGGAATATTGGAGAGTGCATGCATTTATTAATTTGGCAGATAGGATGATATATAACTTTGAAACTCGGAGCTTCTTCCCTCTGTTTAATTTTCAATAAATGGATATGGGATGAGTCAATTTTTGGGACAATGTATGCCCACTAGATCTAGGATCAATGCAACATTCTTAGATGCCTGATTTTCACAAGAAAATGTACATGGAGAGGTTATATGGAAAAAAGGTTCATTTTTCAATTCATTCTATCAGTTTATAGAGAATATATAATTATCTGGAAATATGATGAAGAACAATGGACCTAGTCATCTTAGGTTGACAGAACCGGGTCATGCTCTCTTTTATCACTTTAGGCTGCTCTTCCATGATATATCTTTTAGAGTATTCTCAAAATATTTTACAATGACAATGGACAAATTCACTTGGAAACTTAGGTCAATGTCAAGGTTCGCCGTCTCATGAAAGTAACTACTAGAATTTTAAGATCCTTCAAAGATTGCAAGTTTTCCATGAGAAGCATATGTAAATAGTCTCCTTTTATAAAGAGATTCACTTGTTCATTTCTACTTGTAGTATCCTTATCAGTCTTTTCCCAGCTGCAAGGTAGCATTGATTTTCTTTGTTACTTGTTCAATGTGCTTAGATTTTGTCCCATTTGGAGATGGAAGGGATCTCCATTGTCAATACGAGACTACATGGACTAGTTAGTCAATGGGACTTTCCCGGGATAGCATACATGCTACAAAGTGCACCATGCCTGAAAAGATAATTCATAGACCTGACCTCCCCCCTATTGAAGGTTTGTTCCTTCATTATGATTTTTTCAGTTTGCTTCTTTGGTTTGACTTCCTCTTTGCACGAATGTCCAAACAATGAGTTAATACTTTGGGAGCACATAAACACGATCAATCTTGAACTCTTATTTGTTCCAGTAATTGAAATTCTTTGTCAGTCTATCGAACATTTGTGCAAGGCATTATTAAGTTGTTTTAGTTCATGTCTTAAAGTAACTGCAATGATGTATTGGAGGTTCTTTTGCTGCCATGTAGTGTTAGAATCTTGAACTAAGAGTTTAGTGATGAGCACTTAAAAAGAGAACAGGTTTTATATGTGAAGACGAGTTTGAGAGCTTAAACTGATTAAAACTCATTATAAAGTAAAACTAACTAGCATCTGCAATGGACACATGAAAGTTGTTTGTTTGAAATTTTAGTGAGCCAATGAATTTATTTTTTCCCATGGATCCACATCTAATGTGAAATAAGCTTCTTAAATGGGATATCTACATGCAATTTGAGCTTGATGAAGAATATGAAGAACGTTTTAACTGTGATGAAGAAGATTTTCTATGTTCACGGAGGGGAAACTATGAATGTTTGGCGAAACATCTCAAGAGAGTTGAGATCATTGGCTATGAGCTAATAGATTTGAATCGAAAAATTTGCTTGCCCTGATTGAGCTTCTTCTTGGGAATGCACTTGTGTTGGAGAAGTTGATTATCAAGGCTAGATTTCCCACAGAACGTGGACAAAAACACCTTGAAGTTGCTATTTTGTCGAAACTACTTGGTGTGAGAAAATTGGTGCTCAGCTGTCGAAGAGCTTCCAAGAATGAGGAGGTTATGTTCGATCATCCTTTCGAATTGTTTGTTCGCATAGAAGCATATGAAAGTTTGAGTTTCTCGTTGGTCTCATGGCAAGGGTATCTTGCCCTGGGCACAGCACTGCTCGTTTTGTATTCATGCACTTTTGATAGTGAAGTTACATGAAGTTTGACATATAAGGTTTTAAACATTTATCTAATTTGCTCTTTTTTCAAGTTTTTTATTCGAGTTGTAACTATGAACCACTCGGGAACGATGTTAGTATTAATGTTTTGGTTCTAGTGGATTTTTTTCCCAACAAAAAAGTTTGCAATCGTAAGTAAACTGTATTGTAAGGTTTGATTTGGTTAATCTTTTGGAGAACCAAAATAAATGGTGAAATCATTAGTGTTTTTGTTAGCTCCATGATGTTTTATTGGACATTAAAGGCACGTTTGGTAACATTTATGTTTAAAAATTGTTCCAGGAAGCAGAAATAGAATAAAGTGTTTCTGTTCGGGAGAACAATTTTTGAACAAAAAACGTGTTTGGTAAACTTATTCCGGGAATAAAAAATGAACAGAAACACGTTTGGTAAATTTGTATAATTTTTTAATATTTTTATTTTATTTTTTCTATTTTCTTTCTTATTTTTCTTATTTATTTTTCCTAATTTTCTTATTTATTTTTCCTTTTTTCTTCTTTTGGCCGGTCGCCGGCCTCGGCCATGGCCGGCGACCAACCGACGAGGGCCGGTGGCCTCGCCTAGCCACGATGAGGCTCACCGGCCCTCGGCGAGGCTTAGCCTCGCTGTAGTTGGGCGAGGCTCGGCCTCGCCGAATCTGGGTGAGCTCGAGCTCGGCCTCGCCGGCGGCTGGGCGAGCTCGGCCTCGCTGGCCGCTAGGCGAGCTCGGCCTCGCCGGGGGCCGGCGATGCTCGGGCGAGGTCGTCGGCTCTCGACGGCCGATCGCCGGCCATGGCCGAGGCTGGCGACTGGCCAAAGAAAAAAGAAGAAGAAAAGAAGAAGAAAAAAGATAGAAGAAAATGGAAGAGAGAGAAAAAGTGTTCCTAAATTTTGTTCCAGAAACAAGAAACAACTTTTTTTTTGTTTCTTGTTTCCATTCCAAATGTGTTTCTGGGAACAAAAAAATAATTTTGGAACAAAAACGCAAACAAACGCGTTTCTGTTTCTTTTTTGTTTCTAGGAACAAAAAAACAAAAATTTGTGGTCCTGCGAACAGAAACATATTTGGGCGTGCATGGAAACGCTCCAAAAAAACATTTCTGGAACACTTCTGTACTTTTTTTGTTCCCGGGAACAAAAAAAGAACAGAAACGCGTTTGGTTGTGTTTCTGTTCTTTTTTTGTTTTTTTGTTCCCGGAACAAAATTGGAGCAAAAAAAAGAAACACAAAAAAGTTGTTTCTGGAGAAAAGAAACACTTCTTCAAAGGCAAAAAAGAACAAAAACGAAAAGAACAGAAAACAAAACCGGAACAAAATTGGAGCAAAAAGAACACACCGGCTGAAGCTTCTCCTTCGTGCGTGCTCGTGCTCTCCCTTTTCCGGCATCTCTCCCATCTCTCCAGCAGCTCGCACTCGGCTGACTCTCCGGCGACTCCTCACTTCGGTGACTCACCGGCTGAAGCTTCCGAATCCAGGTACGTTTCTGGTGCTCCTCCTTCTCCGGTCGACGATGGGCTTCGGCGCGACAGATCTGGGACGCTCGCTTGAGGCTGCCGACGGTAGATCTGGGACAGCTCGCTCGAGCCTCAAGCGAGCGTTGCTTAGATTCTATCCCATTTGGAGATGGAAGGGTCTCTATTGTCAATATGTCAGAATCTGAGACTACATGGGCCAGTTAGTCAATGGGACTTTCCTAGGATAGCATACATGCTACGAAGTGCACAGTGCCTAAAAAATAATTCATAGACCTGACCTCCCCCCCTCTATTGAAGTTTGTTCCTTCGCTATGATTTTTTCAGTTCGCTTCTTTGGTTTGACTTCCTCTTTGCATGAATGTTCAAACAATGAGTTAATACTTTGGAAGTACATAAACACAATTAATCTTGAACTCTTATTTGTGCAATTGAAATTCTCTGTCAGCCTGCTGAACAATTGTGCAGGGCATTATTAAGCTGTTTTAGTTCATGTAAGTAATTGCAATGATGTATTGGAGGTTCTTTTGCTGCCATGTAGCGTTAGAATCTTGAACTAAGAGTTTAGTGATAAGCACTTAGAAAGAGAACAGGTTTTATATGTGAAGACAAGTTTAAGAGCTTAAACTGATTAAAACTCATTATAAAGTAAAACTAACTAGCATCTGCAGTGGACAAATGAAAGTTGTTTGTTTGAAATTTTAGTTAGCCAATGAGTTTCCTTTTTCCCATGGATCCACACCTAATGTGAAATAAGCTTCTTAAATGGGATATCTTCATGTAGTTTGAGCTTGATGAAGAATATGAAGAACGTTTTAACTTTGATGAAGAAGATTTTCTGTGTTCACGGAAGGGGAACTATGAATGATTGGGGAAACATCTCAAGAGAGTTGAAATCATCGGCTATGAGCTAATAGATTTGAGTCGAAACATTTGCTTGCGCTGATTAGCTTCTTCTTGGGAATGCACTTGTGTTGGAGAAGTTGATTATCAAGGCTAGATTTCCTACAGACTCTGGACAAAAACACCTTCAAGCTGCTATTTTGTCGAAACTACTTGGTGTAAGAAAAATTGTACTCAGCTGTCGAAGAACTTCGAAGAATGAGGAGGTTATGTTTGATTATCCTTTCGAATTACTGTTCGCATAGAAGCATATGAAACTTTGGGTTTCTCGTTGGTCTCATGGCAAGGTATATTGCCCTCGGGGAAAGATGTTAGTATTAATGTTTTGGTTCTAGTGGATTTTTTCCCAACAAAAAAGTTTGTAATCGTAAGTAAACTGTATTGTAAGGTTTGATTTGGTTCATCTTTTGGAGAACCAAAATAAATGGTGAAATCTTTAGTCTTTTTGTTAGCTCCATCATGTTTTATTGGACATTAACGTGTCATCTTTTATTATTATTGACAGTCACAAGATACTTACATAATGAAAAAAGTCACATGACATTTTTCGTCCACTAAATTAATAGAGCTAATGAAAAAATTTAAGTGCATCGAACTTGCATGTTTAAGGACTTACATGCACGAAGTATAAGTTTTGAAGACTCAAGCAAATTATCGTAACAAGTTTTAGGATTTATCTTGTAATTATCTAATAAAAGGTATCGTACATAAGATTTTGAGCTTGGCTAATCGTTTAAGGTAAACTAATTGTCTTTATGTAGGAAATATGTTTTTAAGACCTATTTTAATTTACACATACGAATATGAAATTTAATATGACCTATAGGCATCAAAGCAGTTTATCATATTCCCTTCCTTATGGCCCATGACTAGCTTATCACTTGTTGAAAAGCAGATTTCAACTGCTTCAACTTTTACATATACATTTTTTTTCTAACCAAAAGAACTTTTATATATTTTTCTACTTTCAATTTTTGATGTTTTGTAAATTTTGCAGCACTCGTGATTTGAATTATTATTTAAGGTGATATACTAGAAACATATGAAAATTTTAAATAAAGTAATGTCGAATCATATATTACTTTTTTCATTTTTTTAGTTTCATATTATAAAGCAAAATCATAAGCAGAATTAGTAAATCATTTTTCTGTGCTGATCCTTTGGTCAATAATTTGTCCATGCTTCACAAATGTGTTTTATTTTAAATAAAGTGCGATGCTCAGCATATAGTCAACCATACTAGAATTAAGTTCTTAAATATTAAACTATTGAATTAAATGAAATTCAAGTTATAAGATAACTCAATTTTCAAACTTAAATAATCAAGATAATAACTATCATAATTAGTTAAAGCAATTTTATCATAATTGATGATTATAATTCATTTCAAAAACTGTTAATAATAGTTCGTGGTCCGTAGCTATGAATTTTTGTTCCACAATCATCGAGGTGGCTATTATTTAAAAACTTTAACATAACATGAAAAGAAATTCAATCATGCAATTCTTAGATTATCCTCTTATCAAATAAGACCTTTTTCAGGACTAATCCGAGTTTAGTTTATATTCATGAAATTACTACATATTCCCGTGTTATTTCATTCCGCAAGACAAAGGTGATGGGCTTCCCTCCATCCCTTTGCAGAACTCGAAAGAGGGTCGACGGAGCCGAAACTCGCCACGTGATAACTCAAGAAAAGTCTCACAGCTCGTGCTCGAAGCTCGTCAAACACTCTCATCTCTCACGGGAACCCGCAGGGGCCACTCATGGTCTGCGATTCGGTTCGATGTTCCTTTTCAAAGAGCTTATCGTTTCCACAAACCGTTAAGAACTGACCAGAGGCCGAAAAACTTTCTTAAAGGCGTCAAATGGTGCGTAATCTTTTGTTTTCCCTTGATGGGTGTTTGGTTCGGTTGTTCTTTTTCTGAGTAGTGGCGTGGCTTCTGGGCTTTCGTTAGGTTTCCTGATGGAACTTGCTTTCTCAGTAGTTCAAAGGACAATACAGTTGGTGCGTTCACATTGTAAGTTTGCTTGGGGACAATGGTGGTGCTTCCTGATTTTTCTGTTCCTCTTACGTTTTATTCTTTCATGAGATGTGGCGATGTTGGTGGTACTATAATCGCTCTGTGTCATGATCAGACCAGACTACGGGAGTGACAACAGTGCAAATGCAAGTTCGTCTGATGTTGATCCAGGTACGGGGTCTCGAGAAATTTTTTGGTCATGTTTCTGTGTATAAGTAGCTTGAAAAGATGCTTGCATTAGGACTGCTGAGGCTATTTGCAAGTAATATCTACAACAGAATATTCGCAAATCCAAATAATCGGTAGTGACAGCAAATCTTGTTGTGACAGAAGGGGAATTGGTTTATGATTTCTGTTGGTACCAGGTTGTCTCGATAAATTTTACTCTTCTTTTCAGTACCATGGTTATATTTTCAGCTATAGTTATTTCTCTTCTGGTAATTAGCCACAGCTAGAATTGAATTTGGAATTTTTCAAATTCCAGACCCAGTTAGCTTTGTATTCGCGTCAACTACTCATGATCATCCGATTCATGTCTGGGATGCTACTACTGGACAGGTCAGATTTGTTAAGTTTAGATTAGAGCTTTCAAGAACTCTGAGGAGACTTTATGGGAGCCATATATTGTTTCGGGATACAGTGAAGTTGTAGTCCTCGAGCTTATCACACATCTTAGACATGCTTTGCAGCAACTCTGCTGTCTGCATGACCCCTCGCTTCTCCTTACAATCTTCTATGTGCAGCTTCGTTTTTAATTGCCTTGAAAAAAAACCAGGAAATTCCATTGACTGATACACTTGACATTGCAGCTATGTTGCACATACATGGTTTATGATGCCGTGGATGAAATTACAGCTGCATTTTGAATTGCATTAAATCCTGCGGGAAGCAAGTAAGGTTAACATTCATTCGAGACTCTTAAATTCCCTCATGTCAATAGTCCACTCTAATTCCTCTAGAAATTTTCTTTTAGAATCCTTACATTACTTTACCTACTAGTGTCGAAAGAAATCAGTATTCGGTGATATAGATTGTGCACTGATACCCAAATTTGGGTATGTTGGTGTTTGGTTGCTTAGTGGTTGTGGTTATCCTAAATGATTTAATTTGCAGTTATCCTCTGTTCATGTGTAGGATCTTTGCTGAATATAACAAAACCATAAGTGTGTTTGATGTACATCGCCCTGGTAGAGATTTTGAGATGCACTCAGCACTTCAACGAAACAAAGAAGGTCAAACAGGTGCATTATTAAGTTTGTCCCAGTTTAGCTATTACTTGAGAATTGTTTAACAAGTTAAATAGAAGAGGATCTCAAAAACTAAAGCTGAGAAGAACTGAGCGTTGCATCTTGAAAGGATTACATTTGATCGTAAAGCTAATTTGTTCTATTTATTTTGCCATGGGGCTTATGTCCTATGCTTGTAAAGGGAGCTAGCAGATCTCCTAAATGCCCTGGATTTCCATGTTTATTGTACAATGATTCAAGATAATATAGAGATCACAAGATAAAAGGGAAGAAATCACAAGATAAAAGGGAAGAATTGAGTATCTCACCCTCTTTGCTTTTGTGCAGGTATTACATCTGCCATTGCTTTTTCTCCAGCTGCTGGCAACAGGTTCGTACAGCCAGAGGATTGCAATCTACTGAGAAGATAACGTGGAACTCTTATCCATCTTACGTGGCCAGCAAGGTGGGGTCATCCATGTAAGTGCCAGATGATTGGATTTCCTTATGTGATGGTTATTTGTCAAGAAATTTTAGGTACTCATATTGCAATTCCAGGTGTTTTGTTTCTGAAAGATGGAAACTACTCCTTATACTGGAGGGCGAAAGGTAGAATGCTCTAAACCTTCTCTTTTTCTTTTCTTGGCAATATGTTTAATGACACTTTACCAATCTCCCTCTCCCTCTCTCTCCCAATGGCATGTGATGTAAACATTTCATCTGGACATTTCCAGAGTTTTTGTGATTGATTGATCAGAAGAATAGCTGGAACAATTACCTTGTGACGTTGAGTGATTGAATTCTTTGTTGCCTCTAAGATGTGCAAATTTGTTCTATCTGCTACTGTTAGTGATTATCATGGAAAGGCATCCCTTTTTCATGTCTTAGACTTGCTTGAATGTTCTTTGGTTTTTATACAGGGTAATAGGATTTAAGTTGTCCTCTTTGGCATATGCAAAGTCTATCAGATTGGATAGTATAGAGCCAGATATAAAATACAATAAGAAAGGACAAGAGAGAGACAGCACAGGGGAGGGGGTGCAGGAAGAGAGAGAGAGAGAGAGAGAGAGAGAGAGAGAGAGTGAGAGTGAGAGAGAGTGCATGATTCTGCCCTGTTCTTCCAGGCAGAGTGACCTAAGAAGCAACACGGCGCTTGCTAATATGGGATGTGGGTTAATTGGTGAAGCCAGATAAGATAGGAGAACATATCTAATTCTTATATCTAGTCACTCTCCAATTAGAATGCACATATATTTTCGAATCAATTTTGTCTTTATCCTGTGATCAAACACAGTCTAAGTTCTTAATTTGTGCGAAAACGACTGTAGTGTTTTGGGATGGACTTAACATTCGGGAATCGTGGGTACCATGTCTGTCTCTGACAATGTCTCCTCTTAAATTTCTTGTAGGACCCTTTTATTATGTGCTGGAATGTTTGCAATGCTGTTGATGTTGTCTACAAGTGAGTGTTGTTTTCTAGTGCTAGCAAAGCACCTCTTTCCATCTAACCGAAAAACATATTTTTGCTGAAATTTAGGGTCATTAGATGAGAAAGTGGAATATTTCCTGGTGATACGCCTTTCCTAAGGCAAAGTTTTTTTCTCTCAAGTGACTTTTTTTGTCCCTCAATCGTTTGTATAGGTTGTATTGATCATGTGAAGACACCAACCAGGAGATATACTTTGATGTTGGGCCTCTAGGTCGACATCTTGGTACAGGCGGTAAGGTATCATGCTGGTTTTATATTTACAGTGAACTATTTCATCAATTGTCTACTCTTTCTAACAGTCTTTGCCCTCAGGATGGTCTTGTTCATATATATGATCTTCAAACTGGCCAGTGGATTTCAGGCTTTCAGGCTGCATCAGGTCTGATACTTTGTAATTCAAGGGTTTCCGGTCCCCTTATGGGCATTGTGTTTTGTTGTTTTTAATTTGCCTGATGATGAATATTTCCTTGTCTTCCGTGATAGTGCAGAGACAGTAAATGGTTTCTCTTTTCACCCGTTTCTACCACTGGCTGCTTCTTCTTCGGGGCACTGAAGACTTGAAGTTGCTGAGGGCGATGATGGAGTATTTCATTTGAGGGGTATCATGGACGTCCACCTTTTGCTGTTAAAGCTTTACAGCATATTTCACTTCGCCTTTGAATGACTTGCTGATTGTGCCATTTCAATCAAAGTATTGGGTTCTAGAAGATCCTCCATCGGGTTTTTTCTTGTTCTCATTCTTTAATATTTTTTCAAAGTCCCACTGGAGGATCTTCTAGGGCCCAAGCAGCTTTGCCATTTTCATGGCGAAAAGATATCCCCTGTTTTCCAAGTTCTTCAGCAAGCTAAGATTATGCCATCTTGAATTTTTGTTGCTAGTTTGAGCAGCCATAGTCTGTTCTACTTTTCTTTGATGATCACCTCAACAATTTACTATTGCCATTGGTTTACATTATATTCTCTTGTCTTTTTGCAGGTGATTAGAACAGCCTCTGAATCTGGAGCTTGGCTTTTGATTCTGCAGCTAGTAGCATGGATGATGAAAATGGTGGTGCTGATCTTGAGGCCGCGACCCATGAAAAGTGGCAACAGTATTCTTGAGAATTCTTAAAAAATTTGTGTCTATCTATATTATAATTTTCATGGATTGAAAATGTTCAATGATTGATGACCAGGCAAATCCATTAGCTGCAGTGATCTAGCAATGTTGAACTCACGCTTTTTGTAACAAGCTATGCCGACTTGCGCGTAGCTTTGGGAAGTTGCACAAAGTAGAGTTTGAGTTTGTCTCGGTCGCAGTTTAAGTGGCTGTAACTAATGTATGATGAAGGATGATCAGATAATAATCTTTTTGGGTAACTGTGAGATCAAATCTGATGGCGGAGGGGCACCGCATGTGTCTGCCTCTCGAGTCGCCGTTCTTGTATACACTGCCACAGTTCGTGTATTGCTTGAGTTGGTTGGTACACCTGGAAGTCAGATTGTGCCCTTTTTCGTCAGGTAATACTAATAGGTGGCCTTGTCTTGAGTTCTTGTGAATCGACAATGCGGAATTGTCAGGGGAAGCCCTGTTTTAGAGTCCCTTGTGTTGGATTTCTGCAAGGGCGTGAAGAACATTAAGATAGATTCGACGAGTATGAAAGAGTTGGTAGTCTTCCACCCCGGGTTCTTTAACAAGCAGAAACTTTGGGCCCCGCATTTGCTGTTGCTGCGGGTATCGGGGTATTGGCCTCATGATTCTGTGTTCAGACTTGAGACGTATCTTCTTTGGAAGAAGCCATGTTGGATTTTGTTGTCTGGTGGCAAGAGGATGTGCTGCAACTTGTTAAAGTAACTTTTTGAGCCGCTGCTCGGAGTTCCCATTATCACCATCGGCAGTCGGTGTTTGCAGGTATGAGCTCAGTATATTTTTGCCCTTCATAAGACATGCTCGTGTTGAATGGTGTCTGTGAGTAGCACCATTTAATGCTGTATGTTGGCCCGGTTGAGTGACCTCAGTTCTCTGTGGCATTGTAGTCTTCCATCAAGGGGAATCGTTGTGAACTCATGTGTAGTTAGTAGTTATTGGCAGATAGGATGATTCGTAACTTTGTGTTCCAAGTTTCTACATAAGAGATCACTGTGAACCTTGGAGCTTCTTCTCTCTGTTTAATTTTCGATAAATGGATTGCTCAATTTCTGCCAATGAATGCCACTAGGTATTGCTAATTATTGTGGATGCTACTCACCGCAACATTCTTAGATGCCTCGGTTTTCATAAGAAAAATGCATGAAGAGATTATCGGAAATGTTTCTTGAAATTTCATTCTTTCAATTTATAGAGAAAATGTAATTATCTGCAAATATACAAATGAGTAATGGAACTAGTCATCGTAGGTAGACAGAACTGGTTCATGCTTTCTCATCACATTAGGTTGTTTTCAATTATCATCTTACAAAGTATTCTCACAATATTTTATGATGGCAAAGGATAGATTAACTTGGAAGCTCCAGTCAACAATGAGGTTCTCTATCTCATGTGATCAACTATTGGAATTTTCGGAGCCTTCAAATATCACAAGTTCCACATGAGAAGCATATGTAAATAGTCTCAATTATTAAAGAGATTTACTTGTTAATTTTTACTTGTAGTATCCTTATCGGTCTTCTCATGGTGGGATATAAGGTCAAAGGATATTGTATTTGGATGGACTGTAGTTTTGTTGTTATATATTCATGTTAAACATGAAAACTAGTATTAATCAGATTTTCTATGTTGCTTGTTCAATGTGCTTAGATTCTGCCCCTTTTGGAGATGGAAGAATTGCCATCCCCATTGTAAAAATGTTGGAATCTGATACTACATGCACCTGTTAGTCAATGGGACCTTCCTGGGATAACATACATGCTATGAAGTTCTCAATGCCTGGAAAGATTAGTCATATACCTCACCTCCCACTCCCCATTGAAGTTTTTGTGCCTCTACTATGAAGTTCGCTGGGGCTGGGCGAGGCTTGCCAGGCCACCGGCGGGGCTGGGCGAGCCTTGCCGGTGGCCAGGCGAGCCTCGCCTAGCCACCGGTGGGGCTGGGCATCACGAGGCTTGCCCAGCCCCTGCCTAGCCTCGGCAAGGCTCGGCCTCGCCAAATCTGGGGAGGCCGAGCCTTGCTGGACCTCGCCCTGATCTGGCGAGCCTCCGGCGAGCTCGCCGGACCAGCGGACGGCGGTTGCGAGATGGCCGAAGGGAAAAAGAAAATTTCTTGATTTTGATTCTCAAATTCGTTCTCGGAACAAGAATCAACTTTTTTTTGTTCTTGATTCTATTCCCAATCTGTTCCTGGAAACAAAAATTTTACCAAACGCAATTCTAGACCCAAACTGATTCCGAGAACAAAGAATCAAAATTTGGCATTGTTTGGATGGTTACCAAACAAGGCCTCAGTGTCCAACAGATGCTGCCAACAACTAAACAAGGAATGCACAAAAATGAGAAAAACTACTACTTTCAATTCACTTAAAGAGAAAAGAAATTGAAACCCATGAACAGTGAGAATTTTGCCCCTTTGTCTAGGCTTTTGCTTTCTTTTTTCCCCTAATCCACCCGAAGGAAGAATCGAAAGCTTGTGAAACTAAAAATGAAAAATGAATTTGAAAATGCAGGGTCCATTGGAGAGAAAAAGAACTCATGACGCCGTCTGGAACATGGAAATTAGTGAAGTAGAAAGCACTTAAAAGAAAGACACAGCATGCACGAGATCATTTAGAATGGGAGAGAGCAAATCTTGGTTTAATGGATTCTAAGCAGAGTTCTTGATCTCTAGTGAGTTACAATTATATACCCGCCTCAGTTTTCTTTAAATGGCACATATTCTTCAGAGACTGAGCAAGCTGATAAGCCCTTGGGGCCGTCTCTTCGTTACACTCTTCACAGGTTCCTGCAATCAATCAAATCAACACAACCACTCGTTTGCTTCATAAACCACCATCAAGACATATGCTCAGCTTATGCATGAAGAATTCAAACCTTGTTGGGTCAGTTTCGTCACGTGCAAAGGTATCATGATGTCCTGGGTCTGAATTGTGTGAGACAATGCCCACTGGAAAGCTCCCTTAGCTTCGATGATCGAATCCTCCACGATCGTAATCCGGTGCCCAGGTTTCTCCCCATTCCCGGGCTTCTCTTCCTCCACACTGCCACCACCCAGATTTTCCATTTGTGGATCAGGTTTGACGGCATTCGGTTCCAGCTTTGATTGTATGGGAGACAACCGGACTCTTACATAAGGCTTGATGCTGTTGATCCTGGCAATCTTTTGCCTGTCCTCCCCATTTTTCCTCAAGTGCAAATGTTCAGGTGAGACACATATAATAGGAAGATGCTGAAGCTAAATCTGTACAAATGCTTTGCTGATTTCTAGAGGTTGGTCACGGTCAACTTTCACAATCTTGCTCTGCTTTTATTTTCTTCTCCTCCCCCTTTTCTTCTCTGAACTCATGGGCAATAATCATGTTGGTTGCTTTAAAATTTATCTTCCGTAGGGCCAGGCCCTCTTAGATCAGCTATCCCAGCACAAAATGGCTTTTCTTTTGGAAGCTTATTATAATCTTGGGTGGTCAAGTATATACTTGATTTTCTCTTCGGTCTTTCCATTACTCTGTTCAGAGGACAATACCCTTCTTGCGTTTGCATCGTAAGTTTTTTTTGGGACAATGGCAGTGCTTGCTGATTTTTTTGTTCCTTCTTATGTTTATTCGTTAGCGAGATGTTGTGCTGTTGGCGGTACTTTAATTGCTTTGTCTCATGGTCAGAATAGAGTACGGGGCGACGACAGTGCAAATGCATGTTTGTTTGATGTTGATCAAGGTGCAGGTCCTCATGGCATTTTGTGGTCATGTAGAATGTGTATTCATTTCAGTGTATTTCAGTAGCTTGAAAAGATGTTAGTCTTAGGACTGCTGAGACTATTTGCTTAGAAATATCTATAACCAAACATTTGCAAATTGAGATAATGGGGTGTTTATGTCTCATGTATTTCTCTTTGGTTGCAGATTCCTTTACAGCGAATCTTGTTGTGACGGAAGAGGAATCGGTTTATGAATTCTGTTGATAACCATACATGTCTGCTACAGGTTGTCTCGTTAAATTCTCTTTTTCCACTTTATCATGGTTATATTTTGAGCTGTAGTTATTTCTCTTAAGGTTACTAGCCACAGCTAAAATTGAAAGTGGGAGCTTTTCAAATTTCAGACCCGGTTAGCTGTGTATTTGCATCAACTATTTGTGATCATCCAATTCATGTCTGGGATGCTACTACTGGATAGGTCAGAATTGTGAAGTTGAGCTTAGAGGTTTCATGTACTCTAGGGAGACTTTACGGAAGCCAGATAATCGTTTAGGGGTACATTGAAGTTGTGGACCCCGAACTTATCACACATCTTAGACATGCTTTGTAGCAACTCTGTTATCTGCAAACCTCTTAGCTTCTCTTTTAAAATCTTCTTTGTGCAAACCCATTTTGAATTGTGTTGAAAAAAATAGGAAATTTTATTAACTCGTCCACTTGACATTACGGCTTCGTTGCACATACAGGGCTTATGATGCTGTGGATGAAATTAGAGCTGCATTTTCAATTGCATTTAATCCTGCGGGGAACAAGTAAGTGTTAACATTCAATTTTGAAGACTCTTAAATTCCCTCATGTCAATGGTCCACTCTGATTCCCCTCAAACTTTTCTGCTAGAATTCTTACATTATTTTACCTTCTATTTTTAAAAGAAGTCAGCATTTGGTGATGTCGCTTATGCTCTGCTACCTGAATTTCAGAACGTCAGTGTTTGGTTGCTTAGTGGTTTTTGCAGTTATCGTGAATGATTTAGTTTGTTGGAGCTATTCTCTTTACATAGGGTTTATAGCATTTTAAGTCTATTAAAGTTTCAACCTACATCCTCTGCTTATGTTTAGGATTTTTGCTTGATATAACAGATCCATAAGAGCGTTTCACGTACGTCGCCCTGGTAGGGATTTTGAGAAGCACTCAACCCTTGAAGGAAACAAAGAAGGTCAAATAGGTGCGTTGTTGTGCTTGTCCTGTTTTAGCTATTTCTGGATATTTGTCTATCAACTTAAATAAAAGAGGATTTCAAAAACTAGAATGGAGAAGAATTGAGTATTTCAACTTCAAAGGATTACTTTGGATTGAAAGGCTGTCTTGTTCTATTTATTTTTGCCACGGGGCTGATGTACTATGCATGTAAAGGGAAATAGCAGATCTCCAAAATGCCCTGGATTTCCTTGTTTATTGCATAATGATTCTAGATAATATTTAGATCACAAGATAAGCGGGGAGAATTGAGTATCCCGCTCTCTATTGCTTTTGTGCAGGTATCATATCTGCCCTCGCTTTCTCTCCAGCTCATACAAGAATGCTGGTGACTGGTTCCTACAGCCAGACTATTGCAATCTACAAAGATGATAACTTGGAACTCTTACACATCTTACGTGGTCAGCAAGATGGGGTTACCCATAATAAAATTGCAATTCCAGGTGTTTTTTTTTAAAGATGGGAACTACTTGTATACTGGAGGAGGAAAGGAAGAATGCTCTAAATCTTCTCTTTTTCTTTTCTCGGCAATATGTGTAATGACTCTTACCATTCTCTCTCTCTCTCTCTCTCTCTCTCTCTCTCTCTCTCATGGAATGCCATGCGATGTAAACGTTTTATCTGGACATTTCCAAGGTTTTTGTGATTAATTAATCAGATAAAAGTTGGAACAATTACCTTGTGATTATGAGTGATTGAATTCGTTGTAGCCTCTAAAATATGCAAATTTGTTCCATCTGCTACTGATAGTGATTATTATGGGAAGATATGCTTTTTTCATATCTTAGACTTACTTTTGAATGTTCTTCGGTTTTTATACAGGGTAGTAGGAGTTCAGGCGTCCTCTTTGGCAGATGCAAAGTCTATGAGATTGGATACACCCGAATATAGAGCCAGATATAAAATACAACAAGAAAAGACGAGATACAGGTGGAAAGCTTTTCTCTTCGGTGGAAGGGCATGGCTTTGGGTTTAAATTGCGGGCGGCAATTGTGGCAGAAAAGGATGAGAGAGAAAGAAGAGGAGAGAGGGAGAGAGAGCATGATCCAGCCCTCTTCTATGCAGACACTGTGACCTAACAAGTAACAAGGCACTCACTAACATGGGATGTGTGTTAATTGGTGAAGCTGGATAAGATAGGAGAACATATCTAATTGTTATATCCAGTCTCTCTCCAAATAGAATGCTCGAAAGTTTTCATATCAATTCTGTCTTTATTCTATGATCAAACACAGTCTATGTTCTCAATTTCTGCGTAAACCACTGTGTTTTGGGATGGACTTAGCAAACAGGAATCATGGTGAACGTGCATTATTTTAGGCATGTCTCTGACAATGTGTCTTCTTAAATTTCTATGTAGGACACTTTTATTATGTGCTGGGATGTTTGCAACGCTGTTGATGTTGTCTACAAGTGAGTAATGTTTTCTAGTGATAGCCAAGCTCCTCTTTCCATCCAACTTAAAAACATATTTTCCTGAATTGATGGGTCATTAGATGAGAAAGTAGAATACTTCCTACTGCGAATATGCCTTTCCTAAGGCGTAGTTTGTTTCTCTCGAGTAGTCGCTTTTGCTATCATTATTTGTTTTGCAAACCATTGAAGTGACTTTTTTTGTTCCTCTATTGTTTGTATAGGTTGTACTGATCATCTGAAGATACCAACCGGCGGATATACTTTGATGTTGAACCTCTAGGTTGACATCTTGGTCCAGGCGGTCAGGTATAAAGCGGGATTTTACATTTATGGTGATCTATTTTGTCAATTGTCCACTCTAACAGTCTTTGCCTTCGGGATGGTCTAGTTCATATATATATGATCTTCAAACTGCCCACTGGTTTTCAGGCTTTCAGGCTGCATCAGGTCTGATACTGTAATTCAAGGGTTTCGTGTTCACTTACGCGTTTTGTGTTTAGTCGTATTAGATTTGCCTGATAATGAACATTTCCTTGTGTTCCATGATGATGCCGATACAGTACATGGTTTCTCTCTTCATCCGATTTTGCCAGTGGCTGCTTCTCCGTGGCACCAAAGATTTGAAGTTCCTGAGGACGATGATTCAGTTTGTCACTTACGGGGTGTCATAGACGTTCCTCTTTTGCTGTTAAAGCTTTACAGCATATTTCACTTCGCCTCGTTGAATGAGCTGGTGCTTGTGCTAATTCAATCGAAATATTGGGCCCTAGGAGATCCTGCATAGGGTTTTTTTCTTGTTCGGTTCTTTTCCAAAGTGCTACTGGAGGGTCTTCTGGGGACCAATCTTTGCAACTTTCATGGCAAAAGGATATCCTTTTTTTTCCCCAAGTTCTTCGGCAAGCTAAGATTAGGCCATCTTGAAGTTTTTGTTGCGAGTTTCAACAGCCAGAGTCTATTCTGCGTTCCTTTGATGATGCACTTGGATCAAATTGTCGCATGTTCGGTTACACAGATTAGAGTAGATATCTCTCGTGAGCCATCTATGCATGCCATCGGTTTACGTTGTATTATCGTCTTTTGCAGGTGATGAGAACTATCTCTCAATCTGGAGCTTCGCTTTTGATTCCGCAGCTAACAGTGTGAAAGCTTTCGTTATGTAATTGCACAAAGACATAATCGCAGCAAGTAATACGCTTTCTGGCTTAACAGATGTAAGATAACCAATAGAAATGGTCTTTGTTAAGGAATTGTCAACTTGCTCTCTTTGGCAGATAGCCTCTGAACTGCAACACTGGTTTCTTTCTCAGAGCCTTTAGTGGAGAGTAAATGGGATTCGAGAATCCGGAAGAAAGTTTTGCCTCCGTACCACAGAATTTGCATAGCCGAATTGGTCATTTGGTTCCTTTAATGGAGCAATTTTATTGCCACTTTTCAGTTGTCGTAGAGAAAAGGTACTCTATGTAAAGGTGTTTAATGCGCGAGCTAGGAGAGTGGAGACGTATGAAATTTATCATTTGCCTTTTCTCCTTTCCTGGCTTTTCTGTTCTTCCTTGTCATATCGAATTTAGTTTGACCTCAATATGAGATGTTTATCTTTAGTGACATATCATTGAAGTCCAAATGCGATGAGTTTATCAGACGTCTTACACACACAACGGCATGCTTAACAAGTTTAAGATATTAATTCCTTTTACATGCACAAAAATATGACTAAACGTTTTATTTACATGTCGAAAATGTATCTAAGCATGTGATATCCACCCGCATAAATATTAAGTTGTTTAATTAAACCAGTCTACGATTGTGATAAAAGCATTGAAAGGCTAAAAAACATGTTCCCCTTCCCCTTCGTGACACAATATTGATTAAATTTCAATCAAGCACGCTTACTTTGATGCCAATGTAAATGCATCATGTCAAAAACTGCCGGCCTCAGTTTGGAGTGATGCGACTACAAAGTATGGTCGGAGGTTGAGAGGGCTCCGTGGCAAGTGCGGAGATATGCGTGATAGAGTCAATGGTGGAAAGAGAATTGGGAACATATGAAAGTAGGGATATTTTTATCTTACTATGTTGTTGAACTTGCATCTATATTTTACTTTGAGAGAGAGAAATGTTGAGTGGGTTACTTATTGCATAGCATAAATTTTGTCAATTACTTAAGTTTAATTTTGATCCCCCAATTTATTTTAACAATTGGGATCATCTACGCTTAGATGGGTCATAAAACGCTGTTATGATGATTTTTTTTTAAGGAAAAAAAAGAAGGAAAAAGATAATAATTTAAAATAAAACTATATAAATAAAAAGGGCCAAGTGACGTTCATTGTTCCTTGCCTTTGTCTTGCTCAGCTCACAAGTCCTCGGCTGATAATAATTTAAAATAAAACTACATTATTTTGTTGAGTATTGACCATATAGGTTGGTCATGGAGCAAAGTTATGACAAAGATTAAAAAAGAAAAGAAAAAATATAATTTTTTTAAATAAAACGAGATAAAGTAAAAGGGCCGCACCGCTCACCGAGAATAAAAAGCCCTACAATTTCAATTCCCATGGCGAAACCCTCCAAGTGCCGGAGGATCGACCGACCACCCTCCGGCCACCGACTTCCTCCTCCTCCTCCTCCACGTCCGAGCAACTTGCCAGATCACGTGATCATGGCGATTATCTCACTTCTGTCCATCAAAGAACTCATCAAGACAAGTATCCTCTCCCGGCAGTGGCAGTCGACTTGGACCACCACCTGCCAACATCGTATTCGATGGATTCCGGCCTCGCGATGCCGACTCCTGCTCCATCGTCGACAGTGTCCTGAGCCGGTGTACCTTGACCGTGGAGAAATTCCACATGAATGAGTTTCCTTACAAGGTGCTCGATGGACCCCGGCTAAAGGAGAGCCGAGTGGCTTCGCTTCACATAGGGGCATCGGGTGAAGGATCTCCGCCTGGGGCTGAATACGTTTATAGGCCATGTATATACTACTGCGGTTCTTATTTAGCTCTGCTTCACGTAGGCACATCGGGTGAAGGATCTCCGCCTGGGGCTTGAGTAGCTTGGATGGACCCTGGTTTAAGGAGTGGCTCCACTTCACATAGGTGCATCGGGTGAAGGAGGCCTAGGGCTGAATACCAGTTTGCAGGTCATGTATATACTTCTGCAATTCTTGTTTGTCTTGAGTACCTTGGTGCGCCTGCAAGTGAGCAAGTGAGTTGGTGTTGTTTTTCATCGTTGAGTGTGATTATCATTAATTGGCCTCGTCCTAAGGTCTTGGCGATGTCAAATGTGAATTGAGCGACGATATCCAACGAGTATTTTGAGGGGAAGTCCTGTTTTAGAAGTTTTGTGTTGGGTCGGTGCATAAACTTGAACATGGGAGAGAGTGCTGCTTTGGCTGTCTATTCAACAACTGTTAAACACTTGCTACTCCACACCAATTTCAAGTCTATACACCAACCCAAGAGAATCTAAAACAGAACTTCTCTCAAAATACTCGCCAAGATATCATCACTCAAGTTCACATTTGACATCGACAAGATCTACTCTAAGATGAGAGGCCAATTATGCTAGTCACACCCATGACCGTGACCGTGGAGAAATTCCACATGAATGAGTTTCCTTACAAGGTGCCCGATGGACCCCAGCTCGAGGAGTGGCTCCACTTCACATAGGGGCATCGGAAGGATCTTCGCCTGGGCTAAATACCAGTTTGCAGGACATGTATATACTACTGCTGCAGTTCTTGTTTGGCTTGAGTAGCTTGGTGCGCCTGCAAGTGAGTCGGTGTTGTTTTTCATCGTTGGGTGCGATTATCATTAATTGGCCTTGTCTTAAGGTCTTGGCAATATCAAATGTGAACGTGAGCAACGATATCCTAACAAGTATTTTGAGGGGAAGTCATCTTTTAAAGTTTTGGGTTGGTGCATAGACTTTGAACAACAATTCAACAACTGTTAAACACTTGCTACTTCGCACCAATTTCAAGCTTATGCACCGACCCAACTCGAGAATCTAAAACAGATTTCCCTCAAAATACTCACCAGGGTATCATCGCTCAAGTTCACATTTGACATCGACAATACCCACCCTAAGATGATAGGCCAATTATGTTAGTCACACCCAATGATGAGAAACAGTATTGACTCAGTTGCAAGCCCACCTACCTACTCGAGCAAAACAAGAATTGTGGCGGTATATACATGACCTGCAAACTGGTATCCAGCTTCAGGCGAAGATTCTATCACCTGTCACGACCTCTCTTTTTCCATTCAAAGAAAAAGGAAGCATGTTTAAGAGTATTTTCCCAAAAAGGCGGACTAATGTCCTAAATTAGGGACGGGCTCTCCCAAGCCCATACCGCGAGACGTTGGATTTTATATTTTAGTTCTTAACAACCCATGTAATTCTAGGAGTCGCCACTGACCTATTGGGATTGGATAGAAACCAATCAAGACGCGAGAGTGTTGTCTCGATTCCTACGCAACCAGAGATTTATAGGAACTAGAACTTGTTTACACCAATGTTTCTATTAGCACTCTTGTGATACTACTAACTTGTAAAGTTGTTAATCTAAATGGCCACACAATATTTATTACTAATTATAATTCTTATAAAATCGTTAAGTGTCCATGCAAATATTTTTGTAGGTCCTTAATGTCTAAACTAAGCCTAACATAATTTAAAAGAGAAATTTCCACTCAAATTAATGAAAAGCGGTGCACAAGTAAACATCAAGAAATTGAAATGACTTGAAAATAAATACAGAAAAAGAAAACCCGATGCAAGTCAGGCAAATAAAATTACATGGCCTTGTTATCACGCCCTGTGATAGGACCCCGTGAGCGAAATGAGAATTTAAATATGCATGAAATTACTTTAAATAATTTTAATCTACGCAAAATAAATTATTTACAAAAATGATTATAGAATATCAAGATAGCATTAAATTAGGAAAAATGACCTTATAAAATTAAAAAAAATTTCATAGATGTCATTTTTGCCTTAATTTGATACAATCTATTACTTTGATATTTTTTTTTGAAATTTTTAAAATTTTTGATATATTTTAATATTTAATATTATTATATTCGGGAAAACGGGATTGGATCAGTAAACCCAATCCAGTCCTCTGATCCGATCTGAGTCCAGGTCCGACCCACATCGATAAAAAAAATTATCTTTTCTTTTTTTAGTTTTTTTTAAAATATATCTTTCCCTTATTTTTTCTTTTAGGCTGCGTTTGGTAACGTTTCTGTTCTTTTTTTGTTCCAGGGAACAGAAACAAAAAAAAGTGTTTCTGTTCCGGGGAACACTTCTTGAACAAAAATATGCGTTTGGTAAATTTGTTCCGGGAATAAAAAATAAACAGAAACACGTTTGGTACATTTTTGTTCTTTTTTTGTTTCTTTTAATTTTTTTATATTTTTATTTTCATTTTTCATTTTTCCCTTTATTTTTTACTTTTTTTCTTTCGGCCGGTCGCCGGCCTCCGGCGACCGGCCGACGAGGCCGGCAGCCTCGCCCAGCCACGGCGAGGCTCGCCGGCCCCTGGCGAGGCCGAGCCTCGCCGTCGTTGGGCGAGGCTCGGGCTCGCCGGATCTGGGCGAGCTCGAGCTCGCCCAGATCCGGCGACGCTCGGCCTCGCCGGCGCGGGCGAGCTCGAGCCTCGCCGGATCTGGGCGAGCCCGAGCTCGCCCAGCCAAGGCGAGGCTCGAGCTCGACCGCGCCGGCGACGCCTCGCCTCACCAGGGGCCGGCGACGCTCCGGCGAGGTCGCCGACGGCGTCGCCGGCCCTCGACGGCCGGCCATGGCCTCGGCCGGTGACCGGCCAAAGAGAAAGAAGAAGAAAAGAGGAAGAGAAGAGGAGAGAGAGAAGGAGAAACAAAAACCAAAAATTGTTTCTTGAGAATTGTTTCTGAAACGAGAAACAACTTTTTGTTGTTTCTCGTTTCTACTCTTTTTTTGTTTCAGGAACAAAAAAACAAAAAAAGAACAGAAACGCAACCAAACGCGTTTCTGTTCTTATTTTGTTCCCTGGAACAAAAAAACAGAAAAAGTGTTTATAAACACTTCTCAGAAACGAAAACATGCAGGCCCTTAGTCTTATCCCTATTTTGTCTTTTCTGCTGCTCCATCTTCTGCTCAACGGTCCTTCCGAAGCCACTTTTTGCCATTTTAAAGTTTTCTATTTTTTTTTTGTTTTGCTTTTTTTCTTATTCTTTACTTTTCTTTTCTTTTGCTTTTTTTATTTGTCTTTTTCCCATGGTCTTCTTCCCCACGAATTTTTTCTCCGCCCGAAGCCTCCTTCTGCGCCATACATCAACGCCGGCCGGAGCAACCGGCGTCGGCCACGGGACCACTGCCGCCCACTGGTCATCCCCCTCGACCGGCGCTGGCCATCGCCGGCTACCTATTCCGGCGACCACTAACCCATTTCCGACGCAACGAGAAGTTTCGTCGATTCAAATACATGCAAATGTCTCGCGCAAACCGCTCGAAAACACAACGAATACAGGCAAGGCAACGAGGATTCAGCAAGCACGGGGGAAAAAATGAGTGGGTTCGGCGTTAAAACGCAGGCTACTCTTCGGTTTTTTTAAGGCATTTTGTCGAACGCATGGTCTGCAGTAATGAAACGAGAAGATTTTCCCTCGATCGAAACTCAAATCAAGCTTAGGCTTCTACATGAGCATACTAGCACGCACAAAAACATCAATGGAGGCTCAATGGGACCGAAGCTCGCTTGAACTGGTCAGCTGCGAGTTCCGATCCGACGCCTTACAAAAAATGGAGCATACATGAGCAGACAAGACTTACTTGGTTCAACGAGAAGAGCTGCGACAGACAGCAACTCACGAACGGACGACCGATGGCAGCCAAAACGCTCCTTCGACTTCACTCTCTCGGATATCTCTCGCTTCAATCTCCCTCTCGGTTCTCTCTGTGTTCCTCTCGGCTCCTCCTCAGCTCTCTCGGTTTCTCACAGTTCCAGAAGAAAGGGGGTCGAGAAGCGAGATCCCGTGCACGGTCGAGCCTCTCTTTGGCTCTCCACCCTCTCTCGAGCACTTCTCTCGCCCAAGCTCTCTCTCTTCGGTCTCTTCTGTTCTCCTCCTCTTCTGTTCTTTTCTTCTGTTTTTCTTCTCTCCGTGGGCGCCAGGCCTCCTGCCGTGCCAGCTGCCCTTGTCGGCCTGATCCGCGACCACCAACTCCAGCCGATCGTCCCTTGATTCGGCTGTTCCCTCTGCTCCCCTCTGCTGTTGCTGTCTTTCTTCCTTTTTTGCAGGCGCGCGCGAAGGACGGCATGAGGGACACGACCAGCTCGTGCGCGGGCTGGGCTGAAGGGGAAAAAGGGCTGGGCTGGGCCCAGTGCGAGGGAAAGAGAAAAGGAAAGAGAGGAAGGGGCCAGCACCAAGCCTTTTCCGAACCCGGCCCGACTGCCCCTCTTTTTCTTTTTCTTTTTTAATTTCGAATTTTTATAATTTTAATTTAAAAAAATTATAAATTTTAAAACTAGTGACACAAATTCTCTTAATGTCTATATGTGATGCAATTTTAATGAAAAATTTTTGTTAAAGGGTTAGAAATTAATCGCTAATTTTCCAGTACAATTAATAAACATTTAAACAAGTTGCCAAAATTTAGGTGTCAACATCACCAATTCTACATGTGAAGCATATGTCTCCATAAAGAGATTCACTTGTTCGTTTCTACTCATAGTATCCTTCCTGGTCTTTTCATGGCTGGGTGATAAGGTCAAAGGACACTGTATTTGAATGGATTGTAGGTTTGTTATTAAATATTCATGCTAAACATGAAAACTAGTATTAATCAGATTTTCTATGTTGCTTGCTCAATGTGCTTAGATTTTGTCCCTCATGGAGATGAGAGGAGTGCGTCCTCTGTTGTTAACACATTTCTGCATGGATCAGTTAGTCGATGGGACCTTCTCGGGATAGCATACAATTTCCGAAGTTCACAGTGCCTGGAAAAATTAGTCATACACTTGATTGGCAGCCCATGTTGAAGGTTTGTTCCTTTATCATGATACTTTCAGTTTGCTGCTTGTGATGACTTCCTCTTGGGACTAATGTTTAAACAGTGAGTTCAAACTTTAGAAGCACTTAAAGTCGATCGATCTCGAACTCTTATTTATTCCAGCATTTGAATTTTGCTCATGGCTTTGTCAGTCTACTCAACATTTGTGCAAGGCAATATTGAGCTGTTTTAGTTCATGTCTTAAGATAACTGCAGTGTTGTACTGGAGGTTCTTTTGCTGCGGGTTGTGTTAGGATCTTGAACTAAGAGTTTAGCAATGAGCACTTAGAAAGAGAACATGCTTTATATGTCTAGGCGGGTTTAAAAGCTTAAATTGATTAAGACTCATTATAAAGTAAAACTAACTAGCATATGCAGTAGACAAATGAAAGTTGTTTGTCTGAAATTTTAGTGAGCTATTGATTTCTTTTTCCTTGTGGATCCACATTTAGTGTGAAATAAGTTTCTTAAATGGGGTTTCTATGTGCAGTTTCAAGTTGATGAAGAATCTAAAGAACATTTTAACTTTGATGAAGAAGATTTCTTGTGCTCACGGAAGGAGAACTTTGGATGTTTGGCAAAACATCTCAAGACAGTTGAGATCAGCTTTGAAGCTTATGGTTTTGGGTCAAGACATCTGCTCGCTCTGATTAAGTTTCTTTTTGAGTATGCACTTGTGCTGGAGAAGTTGATTACCGAGGTTAAATTGCCTACACGACAAGGACAATCTCATCTTTCAGCCGGTGTTCTGTCGAAACTACTTTATGTCAGCAACAATGTGAACAACTTTTGAAGAGCTTCCAAAAATGTGCAGGTGATTTTGGATCATCCTTTTAATAAGGCGTGCTCATGAAAGCATTTGGAAGTTTGGGTTTCTCATTGCCATATGTTGCCCTTGGCACTTCAGTGCTCATTTGTATTCACGCTCTTTTGGCAGTAAAGTTAGATGAAGTGTGACAGTATTAGGTTTTTAACCTCTCAAGGAAAGAGGTTAATATTAGTGTTTCAGTTCAAGGGGATTTTTTCACGACAAAAAAGTTTGCAATCGGAACTAAACTCCATTGTGCAGTTTGATGTGGTTCAGCTTTTCAGAAACCAAAACAAACCATGAAATCGTTATTCTTTCCATTAGCTGCGACAAGTTTTATTGGATGTTCATGTTGATGTGGTGCAGCTTCATCTCGAATTCTCATGAAAGAAAAAAAAAAAAAAAAAAAACAGAGGAAATATTATCGGCTCGTACAGTTGACATTGCAGCTGCGTTGCACATACAGGGTTTTATGATGCTGTGGATGAAATTATAGCTGCATTTTCAATTGCATTTATTCCTGTGGGGACCGAGTCAGGTTAACATTTTATTGGAAGACTCTGATTTCTTCAGGTCAACCGTCAACTCTAGTTCTCCCTACATTACCCTACCGTCTAGAAATATTAAATTATTTTTCTATGCTTCGCTATCATTGTTATCTTAGCACTCTATTTAAAGTCATTTCGTCTTTCCAAGCCTATAATTAGTGAGCATGCATGATTAAAAGGGGTTCTTTATGCAAAACTAAAACCGTGAACTCGTTACTCCGAGGTCACGTACTAATTCCTATAATCTACGTCAAAACGTGAATGCAGAATAGGGAATAACCCTTTCACATGGGAAAGGCTATCTAATGAACGACAACCTCGACCAAATTAACAGATTTTAGGAAAATAAAGATTGTGGACTAGATTTGCTCGAGATTTCTTTGTTTTGCAATAGGTTCTTTTGCAAATTTAAAAGAGATACAGTGCTATATGTTTGATAATACAAAAAAAAATTCAAATACACATATATTTTTAAAAAAAAAAAGACCAAATCCTTTGTCGAAATTTTTTATTTTTATTTTTTAAAATTTTTAAAAAATAATGTATGCGACTTTTTAAATATAAATTTGAAAATAATGCTAAGAAATCAAATACATATATATAATTTTTTTTAAAGACCAAACCCTTTGTTGGAATTTTTAATTTTTATTTGTTTAAAATTGAAAAAGAAAATAATGTATGCAACTTTTTAAATATAAATTTTGACAATAATGCTAAAAATCAAATATATAAATAATCTTTTAAAAAAGACCAAAATATATTTAATTTTTTAGCATTTATATATATTTGATTTTAACATTATTTTGGCATTTAAAAAAATAATGATGGCAAAATTAGAAATTTGAAGAATGAGGGATGATAGTTTTGGAAGAAAAAAATAAGTTTCAACATTTGGCTAAATGCTGAAAGCTTAAAATTAGTCTCTATTAGCATTGGGTTTTTAGTATTCTCAATGCTAACTTTCACTTGAAAGATAATTCAAAATGGTTGTCAAACAACTTAGCATTTCCCCAAATAACTTACGTTTGGTCATCCGGATTTCTAATTGGGATAGGACTGGATAGGATATGATATGAAATCCTAAGATTTTTATATATCCTGTCCATTGTTTGGTGAATCATAATATTAAAGTCGGATATGTTCACATCATATCATGTACATTTTTTTTTATATGAACGGCATATCATTATAAATGAACTAAATGTTCATAAACAGAGATAGTGAAAATCTCTCGTAACACTATTACTTGATTTATTTTTATTTTATTTTTCCTCTTTTTTATATTATTTTCATTATTATTTCTTTTTTCCCCTTTCATCATTCTTTAATAAAATTTTATCAAATAGTAAATTGTACTAACATACCAAAAATACAAAAATACCTAAAATTTATAATAAATGTAAATATTTAATTTATAGATTGAATATTTAATATAAGATAGAATTAAAGTTGAATATATAAATTAAAATAAGATTAATTAAAAATAAATATTTATTTTTTTATTTCTTAAATTAGAATTCAAATATTATTATATTGAAATATAATTTCAATTTTGTTAATTTAATAAGTTTGTTATTCAAGATAAATAACTTTCCTATTATGAATATTACAAATCCTATCCACCTTTATCCTACCTCCCTCATAGGATAATTTTATGCCGTCTATATCCCCCTTATATCCGACTTTTGAGCGAGCACTAAACGTAGGATAAGATAAATCATATCATATCCCGAATTTTATCCCGACTGCCAAACGCAACAAGGTTGAAAGCCCATTGAGAATACTAAACCAAATACATCCTTAAATAAGTATGTCATCTTTGAGGCTATGAATGTGTTGACCTCATTGGCTTTTCATACCCTAAGCAAAGAGCTAGCAGAAAAGAAGCCCAATGGCCCTGTATAATCCCCAATAATGGCGTGGCCAAAATTTCTCTCAGTAGAAGTCACCTCACTCTCCTAGATAAATAAGTGATTGATTTTTTAGCGTCGTGACACTAAAGTGGATGAAATAAAAAGTCATGATACTGAAATGTATGTTATGTTTCATCATCTTTTTAAAGCTCTTTTGGCTATAGAATTCATAAAAAGATAAAAATCCATAGGAATTAAAATCCATGGCCAAGAGCTCTGCCATTATATGATATTAGGATTTAAACATCATATAATTAAAACTAGTTAATAAGAATTCAAGCTTTCGGATGTTATTTTTAAATTCTCCTGTTGTACAAAAACTATAATTATATATATTTTTCTGTATTTATTCCGAGTTTAGTTTACAAACCAAAACTGTAAAAGCCTAGAAATATACATACCCAGTTGAGATGTGATATGATTGCATCACGATGCCTAAGGACACGATCTAATAGATCGTTGTATCGAGTAGTTGGATCATAATCTCTTACCATAAAAATAGCTGCATGCGCGGCAGCACCAACTATGAGAAACCCGCCAATTCACATGTGATGTGTGAACAATGACAGTTGTGTACCATAGTCAGTAGCTAGATATGGATAAGGGGGCATGGAATACATATGGTGAGCTACAACAATGGTTAAAGAGCCTAATATAGCTAGGTTAAGACAGGTGGGCTTTTACGACCACCATATGCCGTCTGGAGGCAGGAGCTACACTGTTTTAAATAGAGAGCACAGTGTAGCCACCGTGACTTCTTACCTGACCTGATCACGTGTTTGGTAAACAAGTATGCTCCAATATAGAGCTCTTTGGTCAGACCATCAGTGATGATGAGGATCACCTTATTAATTAAGGAATGATCTCATCACCCGAGAATCTTCCATGATTCTCTGTCACCGGATGGGTGACACTCTCAAGAGATAGCTAAATAGTGCATGCATGGTTCGCAGTTAATTATGCTTCTATCAGGTTCATACCCTGACAACCAATAAGTACATCTGCCTACCCAGGTATGATATAACCTCTTGTGAGGCTTCTGCGTCACCCCATGTTACTAGATGCATACAGCATCCGGCTCTCTCCGGGAAGTGATCCACCAGGACTCTTTTTCTATTTTTCTTGCAGGGAAGACTGAGCTCAACCTACGAGTTTAGTTTATACTCGTGAAATGATCATTTATTCCCGTTCTATTATTTTCATTTCTCAAATCAAAAAGGGTTGAGGGCTTCCCTGTTTCCCTTTGCCCGAACTCGAAAAGAGGGGAAGCGTCGCCGGAGCCGAAGCTCGCCGGCGAGAACTCGAGAGAAGTCTCGTCGCTCCTGCTCGCGGGCTCTTCAGCACGCACACCCTTTCCGGCGCAAGGATGGCCGAAGAAGAAGGAGAAGAAGGGCAGCAGCAGCAGCAGCATCGACTGACCCCGCCCGACGAACCCGCGGAGGCCGCTCAGCAGGACTACCCGTGGCCCGCGATTCGGTTCGACGTCCCTCCTCAGAGAGCCTACCATTTCCACAAGCAGTTCGCAACTGACCAGAAGCCGAACAACTTTCTTAAGGGCGTCAAATGGTGCGTGGTCTTTTCGTTTTCCCATGATGGGTTCTTGGGTTTTCTTGTTCTGAGTAGGGGTGTGGCTTTGGGAGCGATGATTTGCTTGTTTTTCTTTGTGGGGTTTCGTTAGGTCGCCTGATGGGACTTGCCTTCTCAGTAGTTCGGAGCACAATACCCTTCGCGTGTTCGCATTGTAAGTTTGTTTTGGGGACAGTGGTGATGCTTGCTGGTTTTTCTGTTCCTTTTCATGTTTTATTTGACCATGAGGTGTGGCGTTGTTTGGTGGTGCTTTAATTGAACTGTGTCCTCATCAGACCAGACTGTGGCGGTGACGACAGCGCAAATACGAGTTTGTCGAATTTTGATGAAGGTACGTGGGTCACAAGGCATTTTGTGATCATTTAGGATATCTGTTTGTTTCTGTGCATTCGAATAGCTTGAAAGATGTTAGCTTTAGGACTGCTGAGACTGTCTGCTAGAAATATCTATGACCAAACATTCACAAATCGAGATGATGGGTGGTCTATGTCTCATGTAGTTCTCTTTGGTTGCAGATTCCTTTGCAGCAAATCTCGTGGTGACTGAAGGGGAATCAGTTTATGATTTCTGTTGGTACCCTTACATGTCTACTACAGGTCGTCTCTTTACATTTTACTCTTCTTTTACTTATCATGGTTATATTTTCATCTGTAGTTATTTCTCTTTTGGTAATTAGCCACAGCTAGAATTGAGTATGGAATTTTTTCAATTTGCAGACCCAGTTAGCTGTGTATTCGCCTCAATTACTCGTGATCATCCGATTCATGTCTGGGATGCTACTACTGGGCGGGTGAGCATTGTAAAGTTTAGTTTAGAGGTTTCAAGAACTCTAAGGGGGACTTTATGGAAGCCATATAATCGTTTAGGGGTACACTGAAGTTGTGGACTCTGAGCTTATCTCACAACTTAGACATTCTTTGTAGCATCTCTGTTGTTTGCATACCTTTTAGCTTCTCCTTTGCGATTTTCTTCGTGTAACCTCATTTTGAATTGTCCTGAAAAATAGAGGGAATTTTATTGATGTGTACGCTTGACATTGCAGCTACGTTGCACATACAGGGCTTATGATGCTGTGGATGAAATTACAGCTGCATTTTCAGTTGCATTTAATCCTGCAGGGAACAAGTAAGGTTAACATTCAATTTTGAAGACTCTTAAATTCCCTACTGTCAACGGATCACTCTAATTTCCCTTAAAATTTTCTTTTAGAATCTTTAGATAACTTTGCTTTCTAGTGTTGAAAGAATCAGTATTTGGTGATGTAGAATGTGCTCTGCTTCCTGAATTTTGGTTTGTTGGTGTTTGGTTGCTTAGTGGTTGCGGTTATCCTTATTGATTTAATTTGTTGGCCCTTTTCTCTTTACGAAGGGTTTGTATCATTTGAAGTCTATTAAAGTTTCAACCGTCATCCTCTATATATGTGTAGGATCTTTGCTGGATATAACAAAACCATAAGAGTGTTTGACGTACATCGCCCTGGTAGAGATTTTGAGATGCACTCAACACTTCAAGGAAACAAAGAAGGTCAAACAGGTCTGTTATTGTGTCTGTCCTGGTTTAGCTATTACCGGAGATTTTTCTAACAAGTTAAATATAAGAGGATTTCAAAAACTACAATTGAGAAGGATTGAATGTTTCATTTTCAAAGGATTATATTTGATTGTAAGGCTGACTTGTTCTTGCCACGGGGCTGATATACTATGCATGTAAAGGGAACTAGCAGATCTCCTAAATGTCTGGATTTCCATGTTTATTGTATAATGATTCAAGATAATGTTTAGATCACAAGTTAAAAGGGGAGAATTAAGTATCTCACTGTCTATTGCTTCTGTGCAGTTATTATATCTGCCATTGCTTTCTCTCCAGCTCATACTGGAATGCTGGCATCTGGTTCCTACAGCCAGACTACTGCAATCTGCAGAGAAGATAACGTGGAACTTTTATACATCTTACGTAGTCAACAAGGTGGGGTTACCCATGTAAGTGCTAGATGATTGGATTTCCTTTATGCAATGGTTTTTTCTCTAGAAATTATAGGTGACAAGCTTGCAATTACAGGTGTTATTTTCAAAAGATGGAAACTACTTGTATGCTGGAGGACGGAAGGTAGAATGCTCTAAAACCTTCTCTTTTCCTTTCCTTGAAAATATATATATATATATAATGACTCCCTCTCTCTCTCTCTCTCTCTCTCTCTCTCTCTCTCTCTCTCTCTCTCTCTACGATGGAACAATTCCCTTGGGATGACGAGTGATTGAAATCATTGTTGCCTCCAAGTTATGCAAATTTGTTCCATCTGCTACTGATCATGATCGTTACTGAAAGATATTCTTTTTCCATGTCTTAGACTTGCTCGACTGTTCTTTGGTTTTTTTTTTTTTTGGTAAAAGACTGTTCTTTGGTTTTTATACAGGGTAATATGATTTAGGGTCTTCTCTTTGGCTTATGTGCAGTCTATAAGATTGGATATACCCTTTTGTAGAGGCAGATATAAAATACAACCACAATGGACTAGATAAACATGGAAAGCTTTTCTCTTAGGTGGAAGGAAATGGCTTCAGGTGTGAACTTTTTTTTTTTTTTTTTTTGGGGGGGGGGGGGTTGGTTGAGGTTGAGGGCGGCGAGGGATGATCCTGCCCTGTTCTTTCCAGACAGAGTGATCTAACAAGTAACAAGTCAGCTCATTGCTAATTAGTGATGTTTTCTGACATGAATAAAGGATCTATGATACTCATTTGTGTTTTGATTGTGTCTCCTTGTCCCCTTGTGTTTGAGTTTTGACATATTGGATGTGTGTTAATTGACAAAGCTGGATAAGATAGGAGAACATATATAATCTTAGATCTAGTCACTCTCCAGACAGAATCCAGACAGAATGCACAAATAATTTTCGTGTCATAGTTTAAGTTATCAAGAAGGTATGAAAAAAACTGTAGCATTTTGGGATGAAATTAACATCCAGGAATTGTGGGTAAACATTATTTGTGTTATTTACTTTATGCTTCTCTGTCTCTGACAATGTCTCTTCTTAAATTTCTAGATAGGACCCTTTTATTATGTGCTGGGATGTTCGCAAGGCTGTTGATGTTGTCCATAAGTAGATCATTGTTTTCTTGTGATAGCAAAGCTCCTATTTCTATCGAACTGTTCAACATATTTTACTGAAATGTCGGGTCATTAGATGAGAAAGACTATTTTCTGCTAAATATCCCTTTCCTAAGGCAAAGTTTTTCTCTCCAGTATCCATCATTGCTATCCTTGTTGTTTTTCGAATCATTGAAGTGACTTATTTTGTCCCTCGATCCTTTATATTGATTGTACTGATCATCTGAAGATACCAACCAGCAGATATACTTTGATGTTGAACCTCTAGGTCGACATCTTGGCACAGGTGGTCAGGTATCATACGGGTTTTACATTTACATTGACCTATTTTTATCAATCATCTACTCTTTCTAGCAGTATTTGTCTTTAGGATGGTCTAGTTCATATATATGATCTCCAAACAAGGCAGTGGGTTTCAGGCTTTTACGCTGCATCAGGTCTGATGCTTTGGAATTCAAGGGATTTTTGTCCACTTACACCCATTATGTTTAGTTCTATCTGATTGCCTGATGATGAACATTTCCTTGTCTTCCGTGACTATGCAGATACAGTAAATGGTTTCTCTTTCCACCCATTTCTGCCAATGGCTGCTTAATCTTCAGGGCACTGACAATTTGAAGTTCCTGAGGACGATGATGCAGGATTCCATTTGAGGGGTATCGCAACTGTCCACCTTTTGTGCTTAAAGCTTCACAGCATATTTCACTTCGCCTGATTGGATGACTTGGTGATTGTGCTAACTCAACAAAAAATATCGGGCCCTAGAATCCTCTGTTGGGTTATTTATTGTTCTTTTTCTTTTTCTTTTTTTTTTTCTCCAAAGTCCCACTCAAGGGTCTTCTAGGGCCCAGTGTTTGCAATTTCTGTGTGGAAAAATAAGATTATGCCATCCTGAAGTTTTTGTTTCAAGCTTCAGCAGCCAGTCTCTATTGCTATTCTTTTATGATGTGGTTGGATCAAATTGTTCCATGTTGGATCAGAGTAGATATCTTAGTAGCATAAGCCATATATGTGCGTGCACATTGTTTTGATCACCTCAGCAGTACACTGTTTCCATTGGTTTACATCTTATTCTCCTCTCTTTTGCAAGTGATGAGAATTGCGTCTCCATCTGGGGCTTTGCTTATGATTCCACAACTAATGGCATTGACAGTGGAGATGGCGGTGCTGATCTTGATGGCACATCCAATTAAAAATGGCAGCAGAATAGTGATTCTTCCGAATGTGTCAATACAAGGCCGTTACTTCTCAAAAACATTCAATGATTGATGGTGAGGCACATCTGTTAATCTGCACTGATCTATCAATGTTGAACTCAGCGCCTTGGCTGACTAGTGCTTGTAATATGTGCGCCTAGGTTTGGGCGGATGCATAAACTAGAGGTTGAGTCTGTCTTGGTCACGATTCAATTTGCCATAGGTAATTTCCCATGGCGAAACCCTCCAAGCGTCGGAGGATCGACCGACCACCCTCCAGCCACCGACTTCCTCCTCCTCCGCCTCTGAGCAACTTACCAGATCACGTGACCATGGCGATTATCTCGCTTCTGTCCATCAAAGAACTCATCAAGACAAGCATCCTCTCCCGGCAGTGGCAGTCGACTTGGACCACCACCTGCCAACATGTATTTGATGGATTCCGGCCTCGCGATGCTGACACCTGCTCCATCGTTGACAGTGTCCTGAGCCGGTGTACCTCGACCGTGGAGAAATTCCACATGAATGAGTTTCCTTACAAGGTGCCCGATCAACCTCGGCTCAAGTAGTGGCTTCGCTTCGCAGAGGGGCAGAAGGATCTCCGCATAGGGCTGAATACCAGTTTGCAGGCTATGTATATGCTGCTGCAGTTCTTGTTTGGCTCGAGTAGTTTGGTGCGCCAAAGTGAGTCGGTGTTGTTTTTCATTGTTGGGTGCAACTATCATTAATTGGCCTCAAGGTTTTGTTGATGTCAAATGTGAATTTGAGCGATGATATCCTAGCGAGTATTTTGAGAGAAAGTCTTGTTTTAAAGTCCCTTGAATTGGGTTGGTGCATAGGCTTGAACAATGTCGTAATAGATTCAACAAGTGTTAAACACTTGCTACTCCGCACCAATTTCAAGCCTATGCACCGACCCAGCTCAAGGACTCTAAAATAGGGCTTTCTCTCAAAATACTCGCTAGAATATCATCGCTCAAGTTCACATTTGACATCGATAAGACCCTAAGATGAGGCCAATTATGCTAGTCGCACCCAATGATGAGAAATAGTATTGACTCACTTGCAAGCGCACTAACCTACTAAAGCAAAACAAAAATTATGGCAATATATACATGACCTACAAACTGGTATCCAGCTCCAGGCGGAGATCATTCACTCGATGCCCCTCTGCGAAGCGGAGCCACTCCTTGAGCCGGGGTCCATCGGGCACCTTGTAAGGAAACTCATTCATGTGGAATTTCTCCACGGTCGAGGTACACCGGCTCTGGACACCGTCAACGATGGAGTAGGCGTCGGCATCGCCTAAATTTCTCCCGGTAGAAGTCACCTCATAAGTAGTACCGACGTTAACATGCGACATGACACGCGGTGTCGGACACATTTATTAAAAAACAAGAAATTCCTACACATTGGGATACGTAGTATATGATCATTTTTATGATTATTTTAATCAAATTAATTTGGATCAAATTCATAAATAAATAAATAATTAAAAAGCATTTATTGTTTCAATTTGACAAATTCAATTCTATTTTAATAATTCATAAAATTTGAAGAAAAAACAAGTGATCTATATTCTAGACTTGTATGTTAGATATGTTGGAAGAGGAGGAAAAAAAACAAGAGTGAATTGTGTATCACAAGAAATGAGAGTCCGAAGAAAAGAGAAGATAATGTTTTTCTTATTTCTTAATTTAATTTTTTTATTATTGTGTTTTATTTTTTCATGTATATATATCTTAACCTCTCATTTATTAAATTTTTAAAATTGACCTCAATATCGGAATCATATGTTGGAAACTCGTATGTTAAAACTCTAATTGTGTCGGAAAGTGTTGGGAAAGTTGAGCAAATGTTGGATTTTTCGACACATGTTGACCAAGTGTCCAAGAGCGTCGAACACATGTTGAAGTGTCCGACACGATACGAAAGCTCTTGGTGAGTGTCAATGTTTCATAGGTCATCTCACTCTATTAGATAATTAAGTGATTGATTTTTGACCGTCGTGACACTAAAGTTGATGAAATAAAAAAGTCATGACATTGAAATGTATGTTATGTTTTGTCATCTTTTTAAAGCTCTTTTGGCTATAGAATTCATAAAAAGATAAAAATCCATGGGAATTAAAATCCAGGCCAAGAGCTCTGCCATTATATGATATTAGGATTTAACCATCATATAATTAAAACTGGTTAATAAAAATTCAAGCTTTCGGATGCTATTTTTAAATTCTCCTGATGTACAAAAACTATATTTATATTTTTTTTCTGTATTTATTCGGAGTTTAGTTTATACTCGTGAAATGATCATTTATTCCCGTTTTATTATTTTCATTTCTCAAATCAAAAAGGGTTGAGGGCTTCCCTCTTTCCCTTCGTCCGAACTCGAAAAGAGGGAAAGCGTCGCTGGAGCCGAAGCTCGCTGGCGAGAACTCAAGGGAAGTCTCACCGCCCCTGCTCGCCGGCTCTTCAGCATGCACACCCTTTCCGGCGCAAGGATGGCCGAAGAAGAAGGAGAAGAAGGGCAGCAGCAGCATCAACTGAGCCCGCCCGACGAACCCGCGGAGGCCGCTCAGCAGGACATCTGCTCGCCTTGATTAAGTTTCTTCTTGGGAATGCACTTGTGTTGGAGAAGTTGATTATCAAGGCTCAATTGGCCCCTCGACATGGACGGCATCGTCTTCAAGCTACTGTTCGGTTGAGACCACTTAGTTCAGCTTTTGAAGAGCTTCCAAAATTGTTGAGGGTATCTTCAATTATCCTTTCAAATTGGTGACTTATAAAAGCATATGAAAGTTCGGGTTTCTCATTAATCTCATGGCAAGCGTATGTTGCCCTGGTGCATTTCACCGCTAATTAGGATTCATTCTCTTTTGACAGTAAAGTTAAATGAAGTGTGGTGGTAATTAAGTTTGTAACATGTACCTAATTTGCCCTTGTTACAAGTCTTATTCTAGTTGTAAATATGAATCTCTCAAGTGAAGAGGTTAATATTAGTGTTATGGTTCGAGGAAATTTTTTGCAATCGGAAGTATACTGCATTTGATTCAACTTTTGGAAAACCGAAACAAACTGTGAAATCTTTAGTCTTCCCATTAACTTTGTTAGGTTGCATGTGGGATATTTTTTAACTAATGGTTATGAGATTTAAACAAAAAAAAAATGTCGCGTGACCTATTCCCTCCATCTACAATTGATAGAGTTAAGGAATAGATTCAAGTGCATTAAAGTTGCATGTTTGAGGACTTAAATGTATGAATAGTAAGTGTGGTGACTCAAACGCGTTATTGTTGCAGTTTTTAGGACTTGTCTAGTAATATAAGATTTCAAGCTTGGATAATTTTTTTAAGGTAAAACTAATTATTTTTATGCAGGAAAAATACATTACGGTCCTATTTTAAGTTACACAAATAAATATGAAATTTAATGTAAACTAACCACGAGGTCGACCTCACCCACCCAAGCAACGCCAACCGATGAGGCCCCCTGGAGCCTCACCCAGCAATAGCGAGGCTCGATCTTGCTCGGTCACTGCAAGGTCAACCTCCCCCATCCAAGTAACGCTAATCTCACCGTGGTGGAGCGAGATTGAGCCTCGCTATTGTTGGGTGAGGCTCCAGGGGGCCTCATTGGTGCCAGTGAGCTCCGAGCAACCTCACTGGGGGGAGGTTGTTGGGCCTTCTCTAGCCGATTGCCACTCAATAGGCCATCACCGAGGCTAGCAACCAACTAGGGGAAGAAGAGGAGGAGGAGAAAAAGAAAGAAATAAAAGCGAAAAAAAGTTTGTTTCTTGAGTTGTTTCTAAGAAAAAAGAAGCAATTTTTTTTTTAATTTCTGTTTCAAATCTATTCTTGAAAACAAAAATCTACGCAAATGCGTTCTGGAGATCAATAAAACAAAGGCGCCCTAAAACACTCGGGTGGATGTGTTTCAATGAAAATATCATCTAGTTGATCTGCAAAGGAGGTGCAAAGAAGATTGATAATACCACTATGGATATGATGACGAATAAAATGATAGACAGTCTCAATGTGTTTGTTTGGTGTCCTCATGAAATATGGAAATTCTAGTCTATTTGAATAGTACTGTGATTCTCAAAAAAAGAGCGGAGTGACGCCATAATGGATAATTCCTAAAACCATGAGTAAGCACCATAGCCAAAGAAGTGAAGAAATAGTTTAACCAACGGCTTGATTTTAAATAATGTACCATGGAACCATATATTATTTTTTTCATTTTTTTTAGCTTCAAATTTTAAAGCAAAATCATAAACGGAAACATTGAGTGATTTTTTTGTTCCTCACAAACATGTGATTTAAATTAAATGAAGTGCGATGCTCCATATATAATCAACCATACCAAAATTAATTTCTCAAATATTAAATTATTGAATTAAATGAAACTTAAATTATAAGATAAATCAATTCTCCAACTAAATAATCAAGATATTAATTATGATAATTAATTAAAGAAATTTCATCAAAATTTATAAGTATAATCCATTTCACAAACTGTTAATAGTCCGTGACTGGTGACTAAGAATTCTTGCTCCACAATCGTCGAGTTGTCTATGATTTATAATCTTTTAACACCACATGAATCGAAATCGATGCGATATTATATGATATTAGGATCTAACCATCATAAAATTAAAACTGATTCAGAAAAATTCAACTTCTGGATGTTATACTTAGATTATCATGTTATCAAATTAATTTCCTTTTTCCGTATTTCTTCTGAGATTCCGTGTTATTCATGGCCCGCGATTCAGCTCAATGTCCCTCCTTAAAGAGCCTATCATTTTCACAAAGAGTTCAGAATTGATCAAAGCCGAGCAACTTTCTTAAAGGCATCAAATGGTGCGTAATCTTTCGTTTTACCTTGATGGGTGTTTGGTTGTTCTTTTTCTTAGTAGGGGCGTGGCTGCTGGGCTTCCATTTTTTTACTTTCGATAATATTTATTTCGTTGGAACAATTAAGCTTCAAATGAGTTAATCGTTCTATTTTTCTCTCTTTTCTCCTTTAAACTGAACGCCACATAGCATCACGAAAGAATTTTGCTTAATACACGACGCCAAATTGACTTGACAGTTGACTGTACAAAGGAAACTGATTGACCGTTGATCACTCACTTGGTCACGAAACAAAATTTCTATGAAAACTGATTGACCGTTGACCAATGGCCTTATGCCGGTCGCCGGGGCACTCTCCCGTGCCGTACCTGTTTGAAGGCCCGACGGCGATGCTGGGGCTCAAAGGCTTTGCTCTAGTCGGAAACTCTCTGGCAATTCGAGCAACACCCGAGGAGACGAAGGAAACAGAAGCGAAGCATAGACGAGCGATGGAAAAGGGCACAACAAGACAAGACTGTAGGTGTAAGGAGAGAAGATAGCGGCGGTGATGACTGGAGAGGAGACACTTTCCTAGCAATGCCTGTGTAGCAGAGGCCCTTCGAAAGGCGACAGCGATGACGATGGTCGGAGCTTCGATGCAAAGGAAGACAATCTCGAGAGAGTCAAAAGTAAAGAAGAGGAAAGGAAAATGGCACCAGGGAGAAAAGAGAGAAAAAGAGAGAGAGGAAAAGGAACGGGACACTACCGACCGAAACAAGAAAAGAGGACAACACTTCGTGGAGAAGCAAAGCGGGACTTACGAAGGCTATAATAGTAGGAAAAAAACGCTGCGATGGAGCCTTCGAAACTCGGGGAAAATAGGCATGGCGGAGACCTCCATCCACCGCAAATCCTCTGGCGACCGGCCGAATCGCACCGACAAAGCAAACCCACCTCCACCTCCTCCTTTGAGCCCTAGGGATCTCATCAGCGCCTTGCCGGGCGCGGTGATCGACCGCATCTTCTCGTTTCTGCCCCTCCAAGACGTCGTCAAGACCAGCGTCCTCTCCAAGCGCTGGCGGCCCACTTGGGCCACCGCCACCGACCTGGTCTTCGATGGAGAGATTGTAGCCCGGCTTCGCGGTACCTTGGACTTCCCGTCCCTCGTCGACAGCGTCCTGATACAGTACACCTCCCCCACAGTGAAGAAGTTCTCCGTCATCGGCTTCGAGTACGAGAAGGCCCACCGCCCCAAGTTCGACCTCTGGCTCCGCTTCGCAGAGGGGCACCGAGTGGAGGAGCTCAGCCTGCTGCTAGTGCCGACTACTGACCCGCCGACGCCTTATATACTGCCGCGGTTCTTGTATTGCTGGAGTTGGTTGGTGCGCCTTGAAGTCTGGGTGTGCTGTTTCTCGTTGGGTAGGACTATTAGGTGGCCTTGTCTTAAGATCTTGGTGATCGCAATTTCAAGGTTGAGCGATGATATCCTCGAGGGAATTTTCAGGGGATGCCCTGTTCTAGAGTCCCTTGAACTGTGGGGTTGTTGGGGCACGAAGAACATTATGATAGATTCAACAAGTGTGAAAGAGTTGGTACTCATTGGCTTATGCGACTCTAACATTCAGACAATTTGGGCCCCGCATTTGCTGTCGCTGCAAATATCAGGGGATTGGGAACCTCATGCCATGTTAAGACTTAGCGATGTATCTTCTTTGGTGGAAGCCAAGTTAGATTTTTCGATTCGAGTTCTTACCGATTTGCCTAGTGACGAGATGATGTGCAGCCACATGTTGAAGGAAACCTTTCAGAAGCTGTGCGGAGTTACTACAATCACCATTGGGGCTTGGTGTTTTCAGGTACAAGCTCGATATTTTTTACCATTTTATAAGACGTACTCGTGTTGAATCGTGTATGTGGTTAGCACTTATTTAGTGGTTTTTGTCGTGCTGGGCGAGTAACCTCAGCTCTCTGTGGCTCTCGTCTTTCATCATGGGGAATTATTGTGAAAACATGCATAATTAATTGCTGGCAGATAGGATGATTAATAATTTCGTGTTTCAACTTATAAAGATGACAACGCATAGTGAACCTTGGAGCTTCTTCCCTCTGTTTAATTTCCAATAATATATTGGGGATCACTCAATTGGGAACAATGAATGCCACTAGATATTGCTAATTATTATGGATGCTAATCAATGTAGCACAGCAAACTCTTGATTTTCACAAGAAAAATGCATAAAGAGATTATTTGAAATGGTTACCTTTTCATTTCATTCTTTCAGTTTATGGAGAAAATTCATTTGTTTGAATATATGATAGAGTAATGAACCCAGTCATCTTAGGTTGGTAGGACAAGATCGCACTCTTGTTACATATGGCTGTTGTTCAATAATATATATTACAGAGTATTCTCAGAATATTGTACATTGACAATGGATGGATTCACTTGCAAACTTTAGTCAATAACGAGGTTCAGTGTCTCGTGGGACCAACTATTAGAATTTTTAGATCCTTCAAAGATCACAAATTTTACACGAGACGTATACATTAATATTCTTGATTCTTAAAGAGATTCACCGGTTCATTTCTACTTGTAGTATCCTTATTGGTCTTTTCCTAGCCAGAAGACGGGGTCAAAATCTGGATGGACTATAATTTTTGTCATTCTTTATTCATGTTGAACAGGAAATATTATAATCAAAATTCTCTATGTTGCTTGCTCAATGTGCTTAGAAACTTTCCCTTTTGGAGATGAAAGGAGTGCCAGCGCCATTGTCAATATGTCAAAGTCTGAAGCTACATGTAGACATTATTCAGTGGGACCTTCTTGGGATAGCATACATGCTACGAATTTCACAGTGCCTGGAAAAATTAGTCATATGCCTGACTGGCCTCCCCCTATCAATGGTTTGTTCCTTTGCTGTCTTATTTTAAGTTCGCTTCTTGTGCTGGCTTCCTCATTGCATGAGTGTTTAAAAAGTGAGTTAAAACTTTAGAAGCATGTAAAAATGATAAATCTCAAACTCTTATTTGTTCCAGCAAATGAAATTTGGTCATGAGTCTGTTAGTCTACTCCACTTTTTTGCAAGGCCAATTTAGACCGTTTCAGTTCATGTCCAAAAGTAATTGCAAGTGTTATACTGGAGATTCTTTTGCTGCCATGTAGGGTTTGGACCTTGAACTAACAAATTAGCGATGAGCACCTAGAAAGAAAGATAGTTTTATTGTGTATATGAGTTTAAAAGTTCAAATTCTTTAGTACTTAAAGTAAAACTAACTAGCACCTACCGTGGACAAATGAAATGTTTTTGTTTTTTGAAATTTTGGTAAGGCGACAAATTCTATTTTCTATGGATCCGCATGTGATGTGAAGTAAGTTTCTTAAATGAGGTATCTATGTGCAGTATAGTCTTGACGAAGAATCGAAAGAAAGTTTTAACTATGATGAAGAAGATTTTTTGTGTTCACGGAAGGGGAACTTTCAATGTTTGCCGAAACATCTCAAGAGAGTCGAGATCACAATTGATAATTTTGGGTTGGAACGTCTGCTTGCCCTGATTAAATTTCTTCTTGGTGATGCACTTGCCCTAGAGAAGATGATTATCAAGGCTAATTTGAACATGGGACATGGACAAGAACATGTTCGAGCCACTATTCTTTCGAAACTACTTGTTGTGAGCCAAAATATGCTCAGCTATCGAAGAGCTTCCAGAAATGCTGAAGTTATCTTCAGCCACTCTTTCAAATAGGTGTCCTTCTTAAAGCATATGAAAATCTGGGTTTCTTGTTAATCTAATGGCAGGCGTATTTTGCCTTGGGCACTACACTACTCATTCTTATCTACACTGTCAGGTTTTTAACATGTACCTAATCTACATTTCTGTCAAGTTTAGTATAGATGTAAGTATGAACCTCTTAAGGAATGAGGTTAATGGTAGTGTTTTTGATTATCAGCACATGAAGGGTGTTTGGTCAAGATAATTTTCTTTATCTGCACTCTTGCAAGACTAAGCGAAGTCTTCATGTATTTGTGCGAAACTGCATGGACATCATTATAATTTGATTTTAGTTTCAGCACAACCCTCTGTTTCCAAGGGAAGCAAACTGTCTGAAAATTCATGATTAAGCAAGGAACTCCTACGGTTACACTTGATTTCAGAGGAGCTAACATGAAGTACTGTTTTGCTGTCCAAATGAAGATGAACTCGAATTTTAACATCAACTATTTTTATGGTTTAATTTGGTTCAATGGCATTTCTTTCCCGACAAAAGCATTTCCAAATGGACCTAAACTGTATTTCACGGTCCAATTAGGTTCAACTTTTCGACAACCAAAACAAACCGCGAAATCAAGTAATGTTTGTGGGAACTCGTAAGTTCATGAAATTTGTGACAAATAGCACATATAAAGAAAAAAAAATCCCGTCATTTATTTCGGTTGGAGTCAAAAAATGATTTGCTTTAGTCTGATTACAATTTTGGTCGAATTAGGGTTATAAAGATCTGTTCAAGTTCGACATCCATGAAAGTCGAATTAAACCTCGATTATGGTTACTCTCTGCCTCAAACAGAAGGATCCTAAAGGTATTATGCATTTGCGCACGATATAGAACATTCTTTTGTTGTTTCTTTTTTTTTTTTTTTGGTTGAATTGTTTCTTATTGGAAAGGTCTTCATCAAATGAAACAAGCTTTGGGCATAAGCTAATAAGTGCACAGAGGACGGCAAAGGGCAAGATAATTTGGTTTATTATTAAGTATGAAACACTTGAAACATATAAAAATATGTAAATTATGTAATATCGAAACATATGCTTTTCAATTTCTTAGTTCAGATTTTATCACAATGTGCTTCACAAACATGTGATTTATATTAAAGGTAGTGCGACGCTTAGTATATTATCAATCAACTAGAATTAATTTGTCCAATTTACACTAAAATGAAATTTTAATTATAAGATAACTCAATTTTCAAACTAAAACAACCAAGATGCTAGTTATCATAATTAATTAAAGTAATTTAATTCATTTCAAAAACTGTTAATAGTACTTGACTCGTAACTAAGAATTCTTGTTCCACGATCATCAAGTTTTCTATGATTTATAACCTTCAACATAACAAGAATAGAAAACAATGCAATATGATATGATATTAGGATTTAAATTAAAACTGATTAAGAAAAATTCAAGCTTGCGGATCTTATTCTTAAAAGATCCTGTTACAATTTTTTTTTCTGTATTTATTCCTAGTTTAGTTTTTACTTTTGAAATTATCATTTATTCCCGTGTTATTATTTTCATTTCTCAAATCAAAAGGAGTCGAGGGCTTCCCTCTTTCCATTCGCCCGAACTCGAAAAGAGGAGAAGCGTCGCCGGAGCCGAAGCTCGCCGGCGAGAACTCAAGGGAAGTCTCGTCGCTCCTGCTCGCCGGCTCTTCAGCACGCACACCCTTTCCGGCGCAAGGATGACCGAAGAAGAAGGAGAAGAAGGGCAGCAGCAGCAGCATCGACTGACCCCGCCCGACGAACCTGCGGAGGCCGCTCAGCAGGACTACTCGTGGCCCGCGATTCGGTTCGACGTCCCTCCTCAGAGAACCTACCATTTCCACAAGCAGTTCGCAACTGACCAGAAGCCGAACAACTTTCTTAAGGGCGTCAAATGGTGCGTAAATTTTTCGTTTTCCCATGATGGGTTCTTGGTTCTTCCTGTTCTGAGTAGGGGTGTGGCTTTGGGAGCGATGATTTGCTTGTTTTTCTTTTTGGGTTTTCGTCAGGTCGCCTGATGGGACTTGCCTTCTCAGTAGTTCGGAGGACAATACCCTTCGTGTGTTCGCCTTGTAAGTTTGTTTTGGGGAGTGCTTGCTGGTTTTTCTGTTCTTTCTCATGTCTTATTAGATCACGAGATGTTGCGTTGTTTGGTGGTGCTTTGATTGGACCGTGTCCTGATCAGACCAGAGTACGGGGGCGATGACAGCGTGAATGCGAGCTCATCAAATCTTGATGAAGATACATGGTTCACAAGGCATTTTGTGGTCATTCAGGATATCTGTTTGTTTCTGTGTGTTCGAATAGCTTGAAAGATGTTAGCTTTAGGACTGCTGAGACTGTCTGCGAGAAATATCTATGACTAAACATTCGCAAATTGAGATAATGCGCGGTCTATGTCTCATGCAGTTCTCTTTAATTGCAGATTCCTTTGCAGCGAATCTTGTTGTGACGGAAGGGGAATCGGTTTATGATTTCTGTTGGTACCCTTACATGTCTGCTACAGGTCTTCTTGTTACATTTTACTCTTCTTTTACTTATCATGGTTATATTTTCTTCTATGGTTATTTCTCTTCTGGTAATTAGCCACAGCTAGAATTGAGTATGGAAGCTTTTCATATTGCAGACCCAGTAAGCTGTGTATTCGCATCAACGACTCGTGATCATCCAATTCATGTCTGGGATGCTACTACTGGACAGGTCAGAATTGTTCAGTTTAGAGGTTTCAAGAACTCTGGGGGACTTAATTGAAGCCATATAATCGTTTAGGGTTATACTGAAGACGTGGAGCTCGAGCTTATTTGACATCTTAGACATGCTTTGTAGCAATTGTCTGCATACCTTTTAGCTTCTTCTTTACAATCTTCTTCGTGCAACTTCGTTTTGAATGATCTTGGAAAATAGAGGAAATTTTATTGACTCCTACACTTGATATTGCAGCTACGTTGCACTTACAGGGCTTATGATGGTGTGGATGAAATTAGAGCGGCATTTTCGATTGCATTCAATCCTGCAGGGAACAAGTAAGGCTAACATCCAGTTTTGACGAATCTTAAATTCCCTCATGTCAATGGTCCACTCTAATTCCCCTTGAAAGTTTCATTTAAAATTTTACGTTACTTTACCTTCTACTGTTGAAAGAAATCAGCATTTGGTGGTTTTGGTTATGCTCTGCTACCTGGATTTCGGAATGTTGGTGTTTGGTTGCTTAGTGGTTTTTGTGGTTATCATAAATAATTTAGTTTGTTGGAGCTAATCTCTTTACGTAGGGCTTGTAGCGTTTTAAGTCTATTAAACTTTCAATCTACATCCTCTGTTCATGTATAGGATCTTTGCTGGATATAACAAATCCATAAGAGTGTTTGACGTACATCGCCCTGGTAGAGATTTTGAGAGGCACTCAACACTTCAAGGAAATAAAGAAGGTCAAACAGGTGTGTTATTGTGTTTGTCCCGGTTTAGCTATTACTAGAGATTTGTTTAACAAGTAAAAGAAAAGAGGGTTTCAAAAACTACAATCAAGATGAGTTGAGTATTTCATCTTCAAAGGATTGCAGTTGGTTGTAAGGCTGGCTTGTTCTATTTATTTTGCCATGAGGCTTATATGCTATGCATGTAAAGAACTAGCAGATCTCCCAATTGCCCTGTATTTCCGTGTTTATTGTATAGTTATACAAGATAATATTGAGATCACAAGTTAAATAGGAGGAATTGAGTATCTCATTCTCTATTGCTTTTGTGCAGATATTATTGTAACGTTTGGAAATCGGTAAGTGTGAAGAAAATTTCCCGTCTCCAACATTGCAAGTCCACTGCTTCAGTGTTTTGTGCAAGGACTAATATGGTTGTAAATAATGTTTATTCTTATTTATCGATTTTGTTAATAAAAATTATTAATTGTGTTTTGGAACATGTGTCCAAATCAACGAAGTAGCCAAATTATAGAAAGCAGAGTTACTTTAAGCCTTTTTTTTTAAATAAAAATCATTTTAATTTTAACCATACTCGAGTGGATAATCCGTTAACTAGATGAACAAGATGAATTTGAAGGAGATAGTTTTCATTTCTATTCTCCTTTCTTTCTCTCTTTTTTGGGACAAAAGTGTATTATGTAGGCGAACAAATGAAATTATCAAGATAAACTGCAAGAAAACAACTGGAAAAGAAAGTGAAAAAGAACAAGAGAAGCTTACAAATGAAATTCTCAAGGTAAGCAAAAGAAATTCTCAAGATAAACCGCAAGAAAACAACAAATGAAATTCTCAAGATAAACTGCAAGAAAACAACCGGAAAAGAAAGTGAAAAAGAACAAGAGAAGCTTACAAATGAAATTCTCAAGGTAAGCAAAAGAAATTCTCAAGATAAACCGCAAGAAAACAACTGGAAAAAAAGTGAAAAAGAACAAGAGAAGCTTACAAATGAAATTCTCAAGGCAAGAAAACAACCGAAAAGGAAAGTGAAACAAAAAAAGAAAAGCTAAAGCTTTACGAAATTCGATAATGCGGCGTGCCATCATGATAAAGCAAATGATTATATAGAATTGTGGTGATTAATTGTGCCCAACAAGTAAAATAACAAACCAAATTAATCCTTCCATTATTAATCAATGTATGTCATGCGTAATACGAAAAGATTGAGCTTTGTTGCATTTTTATTAATCACGAAAAATAGTAGAATTTTCAAATTCTTAGGTAGAAATCGCAATAAATTTAGATGTGTTGTGATATTTGTATTTATAAAAATTATAGCTTCTGTGTTTATCATTGTTGGATGAGTTTTTTTTTTTAAGAGTGAAAAGGAACATTGAAATGGTCTTAATTCTTGCATATTCAAATGCTAAAATAAGAGAAAAAAAATTAACATTGAGATATTTTATCAATTCCATGGAATTTTTTTTATTTCCTCGGATAATGGGTGTGTTTGTTTTGTGAAAAGCAATTTCCCGGAAAACGTTTTTCTCATTTTCCAGCGTTTGATTCATTTAGGAAAATGAGTCAACGGAAAATGTTTTCCTAGTCAACAGAAAATGCTTCCCTTCCAAAGTTTAAATTCAGGAAAACAATTTCTCCCTTTAAAGAACCAGAAAGTGTTTTCCAAAATTTTTTAAGGTCTTTGTTTAATGAAATATTTATTATTAGAAAAAATTTCTAATTAAAGATTTTGAATTTGATATTATTATTATATCTTTTCTTTTCTTTTTTCTTTCTTTCTTTTTCTTTTCTTTTTTCTTGTATTTCAGGGTTAAATATAATCAAGGATCACACCTCAAATATGATATCAATGAAAAACCCACCTGCAGAAATGAGGTGGACGGCCGGATTGATCTTTGAACGGAGAAATCTCATTCATACTTTTAATTGACGGTTTCCGTTGACGGGGGTGTTCCGGAAAAACGCGACCAAATGTGGTTTTTCGAATTGGGTAGTTGACCAAATACGCCACCAGAAGAAGAAAAAAGGAAGATGGAGAAGCAGGCGCGTTGAGACGGAGCCGGAATTGGCTTCGGGAGGTGGAGAGAACATCTTAAATTTTAGGGATAATACCCTAAAAAACCCCAAACTTGTACATTTGTGACAAATTTACCCCAAATTATTTTTTTGACCACAAAAAACCCAAAACTGGTATACTTTTGACAAATTTATCCTAAACTGGTACACTTGTAACAAATTTACCCTATGTTAGTTTTCGTTAAATTTTATTCTCAAATTATTAAGTTAAATAACACGTGACAGTTAACCAGTATACCAATTTAGGATTTTACGTTCCGTTTGTCACAGTTTACAATTTTTATGATTTTTTTATGGTATTAATTCAATTTAGCATAGGGCATATTTGTCACAAATTTACTAGTTTAGGGTTTTTTGCAGTCGAATAAATTAGTTTGGGGTAAATTTGTCAAAAATGTACCAGTTTAGGATTTTTTATAATCAGTCGGGGTAAATTTGTCACAAGTTTACCAGTTTGGGGTTTTTTATGGTCAAAAAAATAGTTTGGGATAAATTTGTCACAAATGTATCAGTTTGAGGTTTTTCAAGGTATTAGCCCTAAATTTTAACCACTAAACTCGACTTGTTGAAGCTTTCTATTCGGATCTTCTTAAATAAAAATCATTTTACATTTTAACCATGCTTGATTGGATATTTTGTTAAGCACATGAACAAAATGAGCTTGAAAGAAACATTTTCATTTCTGTTCTACTTTCTTTTTCTCTTTTTTTTTTGGGGGGGGGGGGGATAAAAGTGTATTACGTAGGTGAACAAATGAAAATCTCAAGATCAACCTCAATAAAACAGGAGAAGAAAGTGAAAAAGAAAAAGAGAAGCTCTACGGAACTTGATAATGCGACGTGCCATCGTGGTAGAGCATATGATTATAGAGATATGATTATATGAAATTGTGGTGATTAATTGTGCACGACAAGTAAAATGACAAACTGAATTAATCCTTCCATTGATCCATGTATGACGTGCATAATGCAAAAAGATCGGACTTTATTGCATTTTTATTAATAATAAAAAATAATGGAATTTCCAAATTTTTGGGCAGAAAAGGACAATGAGTTTTGATGTGTTGCAGTATTTGTATTTACAGAAGTTGTAGCTTTCGAGTTGTTGGTTTGGTTTTCTTTAAGGGCGAAAAAGAGCATCGAAATAGCCTTTATTCTTGCATATCCAAACAATAAAATAAGTGAAAAAAATTAACATGGAGATATTTTATCAATTCCGCAGAATTTTTCTTATTTGCTGATAATTCTAAGTTTCGGTTATATCAGAAAGCTACCTCAAATGATCTTTCAAATCCTGTTGAAGTTTGAAAATTAAACCTATTTCCATAAGCAACGACCGGCATATTACGATCTTTCGGGCGACGGTGAGCAAAGGGACGGGTGCGTTTGGTTAGACTTTTCCATTAGGAAAGTGCAAAGGACTTTAGGTTGAGGGGACTTTTCATAATGCAAATTGTGTTTGATAAATTACAATTTAAAAGTCCATTGTGAAGTATCTTTGAGCAAAATGATGTTTAGGAAAATTATACTTACAAAGGACTTTTGTGATTAAAAAATTATAAAAAAAATATAAAAAATTAACTGGCAAGGGCAAAGGTCAGGAGACCCCCGGCGAGGGTTGTTGGACGTTGAGCGAACCCCGATGAGGGCTGCCGGACGTCGGGCGACCCCCGGCGAGGGAAGCCAGACGTCGGGCGAACCTCGGCGAGGGCTGCCGAACGTCCGGCGAACCCCGGCGAGGGAAGCCGGACATCGGGCGAACCCAGGCGAGGGCTGCCGGATGTTGGGCGACCACGCCGCGACCCAGATCTGGGGTGGCGAGGTCCCGCGACCTCGGCGGGAGGCTGCTAGACGTCGGGCGACCTCGCCACAACCCATATCTAGGGCGGCGAGGTCGCGTGACCTCCGGCGACTGCCACGACCTAGATCTGGGGCGGTGAGGTCGCAGAAGGACCTCGTCGCCCCCGGATCTGGGTTGCGAAGGGGTTGCGCGACCTCGTCATCCCCGGATCTGGGTCGGCAAGGTTGCGGGACCTCCCGCGCGACCTCGCCGACCCAGATCCGGGGGCGGCGAGGTCACGCGACCCCGCCGTGACCCACGGCGATCTCCGCGCCCCAGACACGCACCATTCCTCGGCGACGATCGCACCCCTCCCCGGCGACGATCTCCTGGGCCACCGCGACCATGCCGAGCCGTCGGTGGAGCTTCGAGCAACAAGTCCTTCAGCAGAGAAGACGATGAACAGTATAATAGGATGGTTTTGAAAAAAAATAAAATGATGAATAGTGTAACTTGTATGCCGAGAAAGCTGAAAGCCCAAGGCACCCTTGCACCTGCCTTGGGCTTTCAACCTTCAGGAGGCCAACTTTGGCCTAATGGAAATTGCAAAGTGGTTCCCAAACATCCAAACTTTGACCTAAGTATCTTTAGAGGCTCAAAGCCCCTTTGCAAGGCCAATTCCAAACGCAGCCTGTATCTGCCATTGCTTTCTCTCCAACCCATACCGGAATGCTGGCAACTGGTTCCTACAGCCAGACTACTGCAATCTACAGAGAAGATAACATGGAACTCTTGTACATCTTACATGGTCAACAAGGTGGGGTTACCCATGTGAGTGTTTGATATTGGATTTCCCTTATGTGATTTTTTTTCTCAATAAATTATAGGTGAGAAGCTTGCAATTACAGGCGTTATTTTCGAAAGATGGAAACTACTTGTATACTGGAGGACGAAAGGTAGAATGCTCTAAACTTTCTCTTTTCCTTTTCTTGGAAAATAAATATAATGACATTCTCTCTCGCGCCCACCCCCCAATAAAAAATAAAAAAAAAAACACTATGATGGGATGATGAATGATAGAATTTGTCCACTTTATATTAATATTTGAGAAAATGATTTTACGATTCTTATTTAAAACAATATCCATTTCAAGTTCTTATTTGAAAAAATGAAAATATTTGAGACTATTATTTATAATTTTCCCATTATTTTCATTTGTATTTTAGCTGATAAGACTCCTTTTTTTTCCAGTCAATTTACTGAAATACTCTCATCTCTCTCTACGATTTATTCTTTCTCTCTTTATCATGCTAATATACAAAATTGCCTTTACGAAATATCTCAATCACCGTATAAAAGGTAAAATTAAAAGTAAAGTCCCTGGAAAACTCGCGGTATTATCCGCAGAAACCCTAGAAGTTCAATTCCCATGGCGGATACCTCCGTCCACGGTGCCATCCACCGCAGATCCTCCGGCGGCCGGCCGGATCGCACCCAAGGGAACACCTCCTCCTCCTTTGAGCCCTGGGGATCTCATCAGCGCCTTGCCGGATGCCGTGATCCACCACATCTTCTCGTTTCTGCCGCTCAAAGACATCGTCAAGACCAGCATCCTCTCCAGGTAGTGGCGGTCCACGTGGACCACCACCACCCACTTCGTCTTCAATGGATTCCGGCCTCGCAATCACTTCACCTGCCCCTCGGACTTCGAGTCCATCCCTGGACAGCATCCTGATCCAGTGCACCTCGCCTGCGGTGAAGAGGTTCCACATCACCAACTTCAAGTACAATGATGCCGACCGCGCCAAGCTCGACTTCTGACTCCGCTTTGTGGTGGGGCACCGCGCAGAGGATCTCTTCCTGGAGCTGATCACCACCAAGTCGTGGTTCATGTATGTAGTGCCGCCGGTCTTGTATTGCTTGAGTTATTGGTGCGCCTGGAAGTCAGTTGGTGCCGTTTCTCGTAGGGTACTACCATTAGGTTGCCTTCTCTTGAGTTATTGTCAATGGCATATGTGGAGTTGGAATCATGAAGTCCTGTTTTAACCCTTGTTTTAGAGACTCTTATGTTGCGCAGCTGCTGAGCTGCGAAGAACATTGTAATAAATTCACCAAGTGTGAAATAGTTGGTGCTCACCGGTTTATCTAACGTGGAGAAGATTCCAGCCCTGCATTTGCTTTCGATGGTTGCAGCGCCGAGTTCAAACTTGATAATATATCATCATTGATTGACCTTAGCCATTTTAGTCTTTCATCAAGGGGAATCATTTGTGAATGCATATGCAATTAGTTATTGGTAGATAAGATGATTCATAACTTTGTGTTCCAAGTTTTTTATTTTATTTTATTTTTGTTTAGTTTTTTTTTTGGTCGGTTGTGTTCCAAGTTAAAACGTAGACAATTTTGTGAAGCTTGGAGCCCCTTCACTCTGTTTAATTTCTGACAATGAATGCCAATAGATATCGCTAATTATAGTGGATGCTACTCGCCTTCTTAGATGCCTTAACTTTCTATTGAAAATTTGAATGTGTGCAAAAGTATGGTGTTAATATGAATGATAGTTTTTTTGGTTAGTGATTGTGAGCAACGATGGACAATGGACAATGTAGGATAGGTGGAGAAGAATATAAGTCATGGCATATGGGGAAAATAGTTTCACTTGATGAACAAAATAATTTAATGGAGATGCGGAACACCTAAATTTTATCATTTTATTTAGGATATTTAGGACTTAATCGCGTAAAAAATTAGATATTAATTTTTAAACCCTAGAAAAAAAATAATTTTATTAGTATTACTATCACTAATTATTAAAATTTTCAAAAAAATCGAAAATTCTATATATATATATATATATATATATATATATATATATATATATATATAAGCGGACCGGGCTTGGCCCGGTCCTTTTCTTTTCTCCTCTCCTCCGTAGGTCTTTTCGCCTGGGCCAAGCCTAGCTTCATTTCCTTTTCTCCAAGCCCAGCCCGCGTGCCGTTTTTCTTCATCCTCACGCCGGTCACGCCTCTGGAAAAAGAAGAGTACAGGTCAGAGAGAGCATAGGATGGCGAGCAGCAGAGGCCAGCGCGATTCGCGTGTCGGGGCCAGACCGACCAGCCCAGCGAGCTGGTGATGGCACAAGCCATGTGCGCTGGCCGGGTGCCTTCAAAAGAGAGCGTGAGCCCCAGAGAGAGAGAGACGGAGGAGGAGAGGAGCGAGCGATTGAGAGAGCGAGCGAGAGGGAGCTCGAGAGAGAGACAGAGAGCGTGACCCTAAGAGAGTGCTCCGCCATCGTAGGTGGCCCCTCCGTTAGCCACCGTCCGCCGCGGCGCCCCCACCGAACTAAACCAGGTAGGTCATGCTCTTTTTTGTAGGGCGCCGGACCGCAGCTCGTGACCGGTCCGTTCGCACGAGCTTCGGTTCCTCCGGCCCCCGTAGGTCTTTAGTCAAGTCTATGTTCGTTTTACGAGAATCCTGTCCCATTTCGAGTCCCGGTTGAGTCGGAAATCTTAACATTTTCGTAAAGCTCGCGAACTGTTTGTATAAATGCCCGAGTGAAGCCCGCATGACTATCCTTGAACCTTCGTCCATTATAGGCGGCCACCGTTGCTAAATGGGTTTTGTTGCTGTTTCACACGCTTTTGTTTCGTCCATTTCGAGTTTACATTGTCGTGATTTGGGCTTATTATTGTGCAAGTTGTGTCCCGTCTTCCTCCTTATCCATATAGGTGGGTGTCAGCTCGGCCATGGCCTGAGCGCGGGCGGTGTTGGTGCCGGCGACAAAGGGTGGTGAGGCTCGTTTAAAATGGTGTCGGTTTGGTCGATGAGTTTCGGTGGAAAAGAGTGTAGGAGAGAAGGTAGCTTCGGGCGTGCAGAGAACGCACGAAGAAGAAGAAGACTAGAAGAAGGAAATAAAAGATTAAAAATAAAGGAAAAATGAAAAAAAAAATTAAAAATTACAGGCACATAAGGGTGATCAATCTCGATCTCTTATTTATTCCAGTAATTGAAATTTGCTCATGCCTCTGTCGGTCAACTCAACATTTGTGTAGGGCAATATTAAGCTGTTTTAGTTATCGTCTTAAAGTAACTGCAGTGTTGTCCTAGAGTTCTTTGGATGCAATGTAGCCTTACGATCTGGAACTAAGAGTTTAGCGATGAGCACTTAGAAAGAGAACACATTTGATGTGTAGACGAGTTTAAGAGCTTAAATTGATTTAGACATGTTGTAAAGTAAAACTAACCAGCATATACAGTGGACACATGAAAGTTGTTTGTTTGAAATATTAGTGAGCCAATTTTTTTTTTTCTGTGGATCTGCATCAGGGGCGAACCGATGTTTTGACCCAAAACTATTAGCTTCCAAATTGGTGATCTCAACTCTCTTTCGATGTTTTGCTAAACCTTGAAAGTTCCCCTTCCGTGAACACAAAAAGATCTTCATTGAAGTTAAAAAGTTCTTCAAACTATTCGTATGAAGAGTTGAGATCTTTTTGTGTTCACAGAAGGGGAATTTTAAGGTTTAGTAAAACATCGAAAGAGAGTTGAGATCACCAATTTGGAAGCGAATAATTTTGCGTCAAAACATCTGCTCTGCTCGCCTTAATTAAGTTTCTTCTTGGGATTGCACTTGTGCTGGAGAGTGAATCCTAATTAGCAGTGAAATGCACCAGGGCAACATACGCTTGCTATGAGATTAATGAGAAACCCGGACTTTCATATGCTTTTATGAGGCCACTAATTTGAGAAGATAATTATCTTCAATTGTTGAGGGTATCTTCAATTATCCTCTCAAATTGGTGTCCTTATAAAAATATATGAAAGTTCGGGTTTCTCATTAATCTTATGGCAAACGTATGTTGCCCTGGTGCATTCACTGCTAATTAAGATTCACTCTCTTTTGACAATAAAGTTAAATGAAGTGTGGTGGTAATTAATTTCGTAACATGTACCTAATTTGCCCTTGTTACAAGTTTTATTCTAGTTGTAAATATGAATCTCTCAAGTGAAGAGGTTAATATTAGTGTTATGGTTTGAGGAAATTTTCTACCGACAAAAAAGTTTGTAATCGGAAGCATACTGCATTTGGTTCAACTTTTGGAAAACCGAAACAAACTATAAAATCATTAGTCTTCCCATCCGTTAGGTTTTATTGGTCATTCATGTGGCATATTTTTTAACTAATGGTTATGAGATTTATTTAAAAAAAAAAAGTCGTGTGAACTTTTCTCTCCATCTAGTTAACGAATAGATTCAAGTGCATTAAAGTTGCATGTTTGAGGACTTAAATGCATGAAACATAAGTGTTGTGACTCAAACGCCTTATTGTTGCAAGTTTTAGGACTTGTCTAGTAATATAAGATTTCAAGCTCGGATAATTTTTTTAAGGTAAAACTAATTATTTTTATGCAGGAAATATACATTAAGGTCCTATTTTAAGTTACACAAATAAATATGAAATTTAATGTAAATTAACCACGTTAAAGCGGTTATTATATGCCCTTCCATTTTGTTCATGAGCAGCTTATCACTTTGTTGAAAAGGCAGATTTCAACCGCTTCAACTTTTATACATTTTTCTACTTTCAGTTTTTGATGTTTCGTAAATTATGCAGCATTTATGATTTGATTTATTATTTAGTGTGAAACACTTGAAACATTTAAAAATATTTAGAACGCCTCTTTTCTTCTGGTATGCTCCTCCATTATCTCCTATCTTGCGCTTAAGTAGTTGAAGGGGCCTAGTTGCGGAATCATTTTTGGCTTATTATACTTCGCTTGCTTGGGCATCCGCGGCTCTACTTCTCTTTGCTACCTTCCCCTGAGCTCCTAGAAAACAGATTCTATTCCCTAAGAAGAGTCATTAAGAGAGAGGGATTCTTTTTGATAAATCATGGAATGATCTATGATTTCATTGATAGAAAAAATGAGACGAGAGTTATTCGCTCTATTTCAAGTATACAAGAAGCTGGACGGCTAAGACATAGAACCAGTGGGACTACTACAAACATTACTACTATAAACAAACAGTATATCGAATATACATTGACATCCCACCTCAAACTTAAGATGGCAATTTTGAGACCAACTTGAGTTTGGAAGCTAAGTTGCAAGGAGTGTGTATGGTAACGTTTTATTCTAAAAATGATTTTTGTTCAGAAACAAATTTTTTTTGTTTTTGTTTCTATTCCTCATACGATTTATGAGTATTTGAAGGCGTTTAGTAATTGTACATAATTTCTATTATTGGAACAAAAATGCGTTTGGTACGATCTCAAATATTTTTGTGATTTAGAATTTCTTTTAATTTATCAACAATTTTATTACATTTATTTTTTTTTCCTTTCTCATTTCTTATTTCTTTTTCTCCCTCTAGCCGATTACCGACCTTGGCCATGGCCGGCTAGCAATTGGCCAAACAAGAGCCAGTGAGGTCGGCGACCTTGGGGGTGCCTAGCTAGCCTCCCTCGAGCCTCTTCATGGCTCTGTGAAGTGACCTCGTCGAGCCATGGCAAGGCTAGACCTCACTCAGCCACCATGAGGTCGGCCTCACCCACCGAAACAATGCCAACCAATGAGGCCCCTGGAGCCTCACCCAGCAACGGCGAGGCTCGATCTCGCTCGGTCACCACAAGATCGGCCTCCCCAATCCAAGCAATGCTAACCTCACTGTGGTTGAGCGAGATTGAGCCTCGCTGTTGCTGGGTGAGGCTCCAGGGGGCCTCATCGGTGCCGGTGAGCTCCGAGCAACCTCGCTGGGGGTGAGGTCGGGCCTTCTAGCCGATTGCCGATCAATAAGCCATCACTGAGGCTAGCAACCAACTGGGGGAAGAAGAGGAGGAGGAGAAAAAGATAGAAATAAGAGCGAAAAAAAGTTTGTTTCTTGAGTTGTTTCTAAGAAAAAAAGAAGCAATTTTTTTATTTATATTTTTTATTTCTATTTCAAATCTATTCCTGAAAACAAAAATCTACACAAATAGATTTTTATTTCAGTTTGTGCATATTACTACTCAAAAGATGAGAAGCTCCTTATAAATGATTATATAACAGGAGGCAACTTCTCCTTGCTGCTGCATGGTATGCTTCACGTAGTCAATTTTGTATATTATTTAGACAATTTTCCTAACCAAGAGATCCTAATTTTGCCAATCATTTATGTAAATGTGTACCATGTTCATTATCGTTTTTTTTAAACTAAAAATGAAACAAAAAAAGAGGAAAAAAACCTCTTGGAACTTGGAATCGATCTCAAAATCTGTGACAAGGTCAGTTCCAGGTTCTTGGTTTTGACGGGTAGGTTCCAGGTTCTTGATTTTGATTGGTAGATTCCAGGTTCTAAAAAATTAAGAACCTGTATCCGAGGGTAGGTTCTAGGTTCCAAGCGAAACCACTCACCCCTAATCAAGACAAGCATCCTCTCCCGGCGGTGGCAGTGGCGATCAACTTGGACCACCACCTGCCAACATCATATTCGATGGATTCCGGCCTCGCGATGCCGATGCCTGCTCCATCGTCGACAATGTCCTGAGCCGGTGTACCTCGACCTGAGCTGGTGTACCTCAATCATGGAGAAATTCCACATGAATGAGTTTTCTTACAAGGTGCCCGATGGACCCTGGCTCGAGGAGTGGCTCCGCTTCGCAGAGGGGCATCGGGTGAAGGATCTCCGCCTGGGACTGAATACCAGTTTGCAGGCTATGTATATACTGCTGCATTTTTTGTTTGGTTTGAGTAGCTTGGTGCGCCTGCAAGTGAGTCAGTGTTGTTTCTCATCGTTGGGTGCTACTATCATTAATTGGCCTCGTTTAAGGTCTTGACTTGTCGATGTTAAATGTGAATTTGAGCGATGATATCTTAGCAAATATTTTGATGGGAAGTCCCGTTTTAGAGTCTTTTGAGTTGAGTCGGCGCATAGGGTTGAACAACGTCGTAATAGATTCAACAAGTGTTAAACACTTGCTACTCCGCACCAATTTCAAGTCTATGCATCGACCCAACTCAAGGCACGCTAAAACAGGACTTCCCTCAAATTACTCGCCGGGATATTATCGCTCAAGTTCACATTTGACATCGACAAGACCTTAAGATGAAGCCAATTATGCTAGTCGCACCCAACGATGAGAAACAGTATCGACTCACTTGTAGGCACACCAATCTACTCAAGCAAAACAAGAATTGTTGCAGTATATAATGACCTGCAAACTGGTAAGCTCCAGGCGAAGATCCTCCACGTAGTGCTACTCTGCGAATTTTTGGATCCTTCATATATCACCAGTTCTACATGTGAAGCATATGTCTCCATAAAGAGATTCACTTGTTCGTTTCTACTCATAGTATCCTTATCGGTCTTTTCATGGCTGGGTGATATGGTCAAAGGATACTGTATTTGGATGGATTGTAGGTTTGTTATTATATATTCATGTTAAACATGAAAATTAGTATTCAGATTTTCTATGTTGCTTGCTCAATGTGCTTAGATTCTGTCCCTTATGGAGATGAGAGGAGCGCATCCTCTGTCGTTAACATGTCAGAATCTGATTCTGCATGGATCAGTTAGTCAATGGGACCTTCCCGGTATAGCATACAATTTCTGAAGTTCATAGTGCCTGGAAAAATTAGTCATACACCTGACTGGCAGCCCCATGTTGAAGGTTTGTTCCTTTACCATGATACTTTCAGTTTGCTGCTTGTGATGACTTCCTCTTTGGACTAATGTTTAAACAGTGAGTTAAAACTTTAGAAGCACTTAAAGATGATCAATCTCGAACTCTTATTTGTTCCAGCATTTAAATTTTGCTCATGGCTTTGTCAGTCTGCTCAACATTTGTGCAGGGCAATATTGAGCTGTTTTAGTTCATGTCTTAAGATAACTGCAGTGTTGTACTGGAGGTTCTTTTGCTGCCGGGTTGTGTTAGGATCTTGAACTAAGAGTTTAGCAATGAGCACTTAGAAAGAGAACATGCTTTATATGTCTAGGCGGGTTTAAAAGCTTAAATTGATTAAGACTCATTATAAAGTAAAACTAACTAGCATCTGCAGTGAACAAATGAAAGTTGTTTGTCTGAAATTTTAGTGAGCTATTGATTTTTTTTTCCTTGTGGATCCACATCTAGTGTGAAATAAGTTTCTTAAATTGGGTTTCCATGTGCAGTTTCAAGTTGATGAAGAATCTAAGAACGTGTTAGCTTTGACGAAGAAGATCTCTTGTGCTCACGGAAGGGGAACTTTGGATATTTGGCAAAACATCTCAAGACGGTTGAGATCAGCTTTGAAGCTTATGGTTGGGTCAAGACATCTGCTTGCTCTGATTAAGTTTCTTCTTGGGTATGGACTTGTGCTGGAGAAGTTGATTATCAAGGTTAAATTGCCTACACGACAAGGACAATCTCATCTTTCAGCCGGTGTTCTGTCGAAACTACTTGATGTAAGCAACAATGTGAACAGCTTTCGAAGAGCTTCCAAAAATGTTGAGGTGATTTTGGATCATCCTTTTAAAAAGGCGTCCTCATGAAAGCATTTGGAAGTTTGGGTTTCTCATTGCCATATGTTGCCCTTGGCACTTCAATGCTCATTTGTATTCACGCTCTTTTGGCAGTAAAGTTAGATGAAGTGTGACAGTATTAGGTTTTTAACCTCTCAAGAAAAGAGGTTAATATTAGTGTTTCGGTTCAAGGAGATTTTTTCACGACAAAAAAGCTTGCAATCGGAACTAAACTATATTGTGCAGTTTGACGTGGTTCAGCTTTTCGAAAACCAAAACAAACCATGAAATCGTTATTCTTTCCATTAGCTGCGACTAGTTTTATTGGATGTTCATGTTGATGTGGTGCAGCTTCATCTCGAATTCTCATGAAAGAAAAAAGAAAAAAAGAAAAAAACAGAGGAAATATTATCGGCTCGTACAGTTGACATTGCAGCTGCGTTGCACATACAGGGTTTTATGATGCTGTGGATGAAATTATAGCTGCATTTTCAGTTGCATTTATTCCTGTGGGGACCGAGTCAGGTTAACATTTTATTTGAAGACTCTGATTTCTTCAGGTCGACCGTCAACTCTAGTTCCCCCTACATTACCCTACCGTCTAGAAATATTAAATTATTTTTCTATGCTTCACTATCATTGTCATCTTAGCACTCTATTTAAAGTCATTTCGTCTTTCCAAGCCTATAATTAGTGAGCATGCATGATTAAAAGGGGTTCTTTATGCAAAACTAAAACCGTGAACTCGTTACTCCGAGGTCACGTACTAATTCCTATAATTTACGTCAAAACGTGAATGCAGAATAGGGAATAACCCTTTCACATGAGAAAGGCTATCTAATGAACGACAACCTCGACCAAATTTAACAGATTTTAGGAAAATGAAGATTGTGGACTAGGGTTTGCTTGAGATTTCTTTGTTTTGCAATAGGTCCTTTTGCAAATTTAAAAGAGATAATTGCTTGGACGACAGTGCTATATGTTCGATAATACAAAAAAAAAAATCAAATACACATATATTTTAAAAAAAGACCAAATCCTTTGTCAAAATTTTTTAATTTTTAATTTTTAAAAAATTTCAAAAAAATAATGTATGTGGCTTTTTAAATATAAATTTAAAAATAATGCTAAGAAATCAAATACATACATACATATATATATATATATATATATATATATATATATATATATTAAAAGAGCAAACCCCTTGTTGGAATTTTTAATTTTTAAAATTGAAAAAGAAAATAATGTATGCAATTTTTTAAATATAAATTTTGGCAATAATGCTAAAAAAATCAAATATATAAATACTCTTTTTAAAAAGACCAAAATATATTTAGTTTTTGTAGCATTTATATATATATATATATGTGATTTTTTAGCATTATTTTGACATTTAAAAAATAATAATGATGGCAAAATTAGAAATTTGAAGAATAAGTGATGATAGTTTTGAAAGAAAAAAATAAATTTCAGCATTTAACTAAATGCTGAAAATTCAAAACTAGTTTTTACTAGCATTAGGTCTAAAGTTAGTTCAAAATGGTTGCCAAACGGTTTGGCATTTTTCCAAGGAGCTTTAGAAGTTGAAAGCCCACTGGAATACTAAACCAAACTGTCGCGACCTAAATTTCAGGTGCACCACCTACGGTTTAGGTTAATGGATTGTTAAGCCTAGACTTAACTCGGGCTCTCCCAAGCCCATACCAATTCGCGACTTAGGTTCAAGTTCTTAATATGCAAATGATGTTTATCATGGAGTCGCCACTAATCTATTTTTGGTGGGTAGATTAGAAACCCAAGTAAAGTAATGGGAGAATTACTTCACTCCTACGAACCAGAGATTGTGAGTTCGGGGACTTGGTTACACTAGATTTCTCTAATGCCCTTTCGGTACCATTCTTTTTATTTTCAAAAATGCTTTTGCAGGCAGCTTGAATTGATTTTAATTTATCTTCCTAACATGTGAGGTGATCATGCGGGTGCGTAAACCACCAATTTAACACCCAAGAAAGCGATGAATAAATTGCAGGACTTACCTCATAGCAACGAAAGCATCTGCAATGTTAAATCAGAATTCATATCAACAATCCTAGATATGATTTCTAATTAACATGCAATTTCCTTTTTTTTGGTTTTTACTTGTTTAATGAGAATCATGTAATATGCAATGCATGCTACTAATCTAACATAGAATGGCATGACAATGTGTTCTAAACTACATGACATGAGTAAAATATTTTTTGTGTTTTCATGCAATAATCAAAATGACCTAATTATAATGATGGGCAATTTTTAATTAAATGAGCCTAATTCTACATGGCGTGCACATGATATTTCTATTCCTAAAAATGTAATTTATCCTAAAAATTGAAACTAATTTATCTAAAGACAAGTTTTTGAATTTTTCATGATATTCGAAATTAAGACAAATGCAAAAAAAACCTAGCTAAATTAAAATTCCCTCCAATTTAAACTTAGGATTAAGTCATGCTAAATCCTAATTTAAACTAAGACGTTATTCTAATCTAGCAATTTCTAACCTAAGATGCAAATTGATCTAAACTTAAAATGAGACATGCAATTCTATTCTAAAATGCATGATGATTTTTGTTCTGAAAATTCGAAATTTTAAAAAATTGCACACAATTAAACATGCAACCTAAAAACTAGCATCCTAAATTAATTATTTTTTTTTGGGATTTTTTTATTTAAAAAAAACGAAACAACTAAATATGATAACCCTAGCCCTAATCTAACTTGCATTTTTTTTGAATTTTTTATGCAAAAACAAAAGTTAATTCAAATAACCCGATATCCAATCCAATCAAGATAAGATTAATACCCAAAATTGACGAACCATATCTCGCGCATGAGATCGGGTTGGTCAATTTTAAATTAAATCGCGAATCGAATCTCGGGCATGAGATTTGATTGTCAATTTTTATAAGAGATCGTGAGTTGGATTTCGGGCGCGAAAATCGAACTCCTAATCCCTAATTTGAGGGGTTATTCAATCATGCATTAATGAATAATTACGCTAAAAAAACTATATAAAAGCAAACTATAGACTATATAAAAAATAATAATAGGATAATAATAATAATAATAAAAACTACCTAATGTTCCCCTTTTGCTTTTTCTTTTTTTGTTGTCTTCTTTTTCTTTTCCCACGCACGATTTGGCAGCTTCGTGGAGGTGCGCAGCCGAGGGTGGTGGTCGCCGGAGTTCTGGTGAGGGGCGGCGGGCGTCGGAGCTCCGGCGAAGGGCGGCAGCCGACGAACCAGCAGCGGCAGAGGGCGGAACAGCGGTGCTCGAGCGAAGGCGCTGGGTCGCGGCTCCGGGCTGCAACGGGCGTCACTCGGAGAGGGGGCCGTCGAGCGTCGGACCAACGCAGAGGCGTGCGGCGGCTCGGCAACAGGGGCAGCAGCAACGATCAGGGCAGGAGCAGCGTCGGGTCGTCGCGTGGTACGGGCAGGGAGTCGGCGAGCGAGGCAATCGGCAGCAGGGGGCTCGGCGAGGAACTTGGGACTTCGGCGAGTGCTACGGCTTCCGGCGTCCGATCGCAGCAGCGGTGATGCTCGGAGATGGCGAGCGGGGCAGAAGCAGGAGCTCGGCTGCAGATCTCGTGGGTGAGCAGGGGCGGCGGCAGCGTCGCAAGGTTGGAGCTGAGGGCGTCGGGCGCTGGGTTGCAGGCGCGGCGAGCAGGGTGGAGCGCGGGGGTTGCTGGTGCGGTTGGTCAGAGGCGCGACTGTGGGTGTGGGCTGGAGGGTGCTCGCGTCAGGGACGGTGGCGTGCAGGGCAGAGGGGCGGTCAACGTGGGTCGATGCCGGATGCTGGTGGAATGGGTGGCAGCGGCTCGGGCGCAGCAACTCAGGAGGGAGTGCTGGTGGACTTGGCGGACTGACGGCGAAGGAGCGGGCAGCAGCAGCTTCCGGCAACGGTCGCAAAGAGAACGGCTTCCGGCGTTGAGGAGGGCTCGGACACAGCTGCTGGTGTCGGTCAGAGATGGCGGAGTTGCCGCAGGTGTCGAGGACGGGCAGGGGCGCGAGATTGCAGCGGCAGCTGCGTCTGGAACTCGCTGGAAGGAGGAAGGTAGCGGCGGGGGTTGTTGCAGCGTCGACACTCGGAGCTCACCAGCAAGAGGGGGACGATGGCGCGGTGACGGTGGTGCAGGCGAGGCAGGGCGTCGAGATGAGGCGTTGGATGGTGAGCAGGATGGAGCTCGGCGAGCTGTTGTGGCACCGGTACTCGGGCGGAGGGTTGAGGACGGCGGCTCGTGGAGGAAGCGTGGTGGTCAGGACGTCAAGCTGCTGGTCTCTCAGGTGAAGGGGGAGCTCGGACGGTTACAGGGTGTCTCTTTTTCCTTTTTCTCTCCTCTACGTTTTTGCTCTCTCTGACAGACCTCCCCCAATGAATTTTTTCTTTTTGCCTCCTCCCCCCTGACGCTGCTTCTTGTGGTCTTATTTATAGGCCGTCCATTGCCTCTTGAAGATAGCCAACATTATTGTGACAAGATGTAGCGCAACTTTTCCAGAATTTAAGCTGAACGTTGCCCTCTTTTCTTCTGACAAACTCTCCCTTCATTTTTTAATATCTTCCCCTGACTTCATTTTTCTTGTGCGAAGGAGGAGCCCCTTCCCAATGAATATTTTTTTAGCTCTCTCTCTCTCTGACACTCTTCTCCCCCCTTGTTCTTCAGCAAGGAAATCTTCTAGCAAGCGCCTGTCCCATTTCGTGCGTGTATGGCAATGCATTAATGAGGAGGTTTCTTCTTGGTGCCACCAAAGCTAACATATTGTATAATATTGTGGGGCATGCTTTTGCTTCTTTGAAGATTTCCCCAGAATCCGCACGTCCACCGAATTTGTGCAATGCATTAATAAGGAATAGATAATGGACGTGCGAGAGCTTCTTTCCTCATCATTTTTTCTTATGCATATTCAGACCAGCGAAAGAGAGACCATCCTTTTGTGCATGCAATCGACCGCGACCCCCTGTTTCTTGTTGTCCTCTTAGTATAAATGCAAATGCGGTTATATGAAATGCAATTTTACTATTTTTTTTAGGGGTTAAAGATTAATCCCTAAATTTTTATGCAATTAATTACTAAATGATTAGTCAAAATTTAGGTGTCAACAGCTGCCCCTCTTTGAAGGTGAGCTCGCAGAGGTTGCATTCAAAGACAATATGATACCTAAATTTTGACCATGAGCATGCAATGGATGATATTTTGGCGGGACTATGGATCCCCTTTTTGTTTTTTTTTTGTTTTTTTTGTTTTTTTGTTTTTTTGAAATGCAATTTATATGATGCATGGAAATGCTAATGCCAGTGATAAAAGGAACTTACCTGGAATAACTTACCTTCGGGGAGGGTAGAGTAACTCGAGATAGTTGGTGTTACATGTCCAGGACCCGTACCATTCTACGGTCGCCTAGAATAGTAACATGACTTTACAAAGAAACTGCTTTCCCAGGACCCGTACCATTCTACGGTCGCCTAAACGGGAAAAAATTTGAGACATCCAGATCCAGCCTGAGATGTCAAGAATTAGGGAACTTAACCAATAGACACTCAATGTTAGGTGAGATGAATATTGGATTAAGAGGGTTCGAAATACCTAGATCCAGACTAAGGTATAACGAGAAAGATCAGAAAGCATTCATATCCAGAATGAAATGCTTGACGAACAGTTTTGAGACATCCAGATCCAAACTGAGATGTCAAAAAATTTGGGACTTAACCAATAAACACTCAATGTTAGGTGAGATGAATATTGGATTAAGAAGATTCGAAATACCTAGATCCAGACTAAGGTATAACGAAAAAGATCGAAAAACATTCACATCCAAAGTGAAATGTTTAACGGAGAGTTTTGAGACATCCAGATCCAGACTGAGATGTCAAGAATTTTAGGACTTAACCAATAAACACTCAATGTTAGGTGAGATGAATATTGGATTAAGAAGATTTGAAATACCTAGATCCAGACTAAGGTATAACGAAAAAGATCGAAAAACATTCACATCCAAAGTGAAATGTTTAACGAAGAGTTTTGAGACATCCAGATCCAGACTGAGATGTCAAAAAATTTGGGACTTAACCAATAAACACTCAATGTTAGGTGAGATGAATATTGGATTAAGAAGATCCGAAATACCTAGATCCAGACTAAGGTATAACGAAAAAGATCGAAAAACATTCACATCTAAAGTGAAATGTTTAACGAAGAGTTTTGAGACATCCAGATCCAGACTGAGATGTCAAGAATTTTGGGGCTTAACCAATAGACACTCAATGTTAGGTGAGATGAATATTGGATTAAGAAGATTCGAAATACCTAGATCCAGACTAAGGTATAACGAAAAAGATCGAAAAACATTCACATCCAGAGTGAAATGTTTAACGAAGAGTTTTGAGACATCCAGATCCAGACTGAGATGTCAAAAAATTTGGGACTTAACCAATAAACACTCAATGTTAGGTGAGATGAATATTGGATTAAGAAGATTCGAAATACCTAGATCCAGACTAAGGTATAACGAAAAAGATCGAAAAACATTCACATCCAAAGTGAAATGTTTAACGGAGAGTTTTGAGACATCCAGATCCAGACTGAGATGTCAAGAATTTTGGGACTTAACCAATAAACACTCAATGTTAGGTGAGATGAATATTGGATTAAGAAGATTCGAAATACCTAGATCCAGACTAAGGTATAACGAAAAAGATCGAAAAACATTCACATCCAGAGTGAAATGTTTAACGAAGAGTTTTGAGACATCCAGATCCAGACTGAGATGTCAAGAATTTTGGGACTTAACCAATAAACACTCAATGTTAGGTGAGATGAATATTGGATTAAGATGATTCGAAATACCTAGATCCAGACTAAGGTATAACGAACAAGATCGAAAAACATTCACATCCAGAGTGAAATTTTTAACGAAGAGTTTCGAGACATCCGGATCCAGACTGAGATGTCAAGAATTTTGGAAGATTTAACCAATAGACACTCAATGTTAGGTGAGATGAATATTGGATTAAGAAAATTCGAAATACCTAGATCCAGACTAAGGTATAACGAAAAAGATCGAAAAACATTCACATCCAGAGTGAAATGCTTAACGAAGAGTTTCGAGACATCCAGATCCAGACTGAGATGTCAAGAATTTTGGAAGATTTCGGACTCTCAATTTCTGAAAATGAACTCGGGCTATAAAAGCACGCCGAGTCGATGAAAGGGACTCTGGGCTACGGAAGCACGCCAGGTCGATAAAGAGAGACATCGGGCTACGGAAGCACGCCGAGTCGATTAAAGGACTCTGGGCTACGGAAGCACGTCAGGTCGATAAAGAGGGACATCGGGCTACGGAAGCACGCCGAGTCAATTAAAAGGATTCTGGGCTACGGAAGCACGCCAGGTCGATAAAGAGGGACATCGGGCTACGGAAGCACGCCGAGTCGATTAAAGGACTCTGGGCTACGGAAGCACGCCAGGTTGATATAAAGGGGGACTCTGGGCTACGAAAGCACGCCAGGTCATATCAAGGAACTCCGGGCTACGAAAGCACGCCAGGTCATATCAAGGAACTCCGGGCTATGGAAGCACGCCGGGTTGGTAAAGAGGGACATCGGGCTATGGAAGCACGCCGAGTCGATGAAAGGAACTCTGGGCTACGGAAGCACGCCAGGTCGATATAAAGGGGGACTCTGAGCTACGAAAGCACGCCAGGTCGATGAAAAGGGACATCGGGCTACGGAAGCACGCCGAGTCGATGAAATGGACTTTGGGCTACGAAAGCACGCCAGGTCGATATAAAGGGACTCTGGGCTACGAAAGCACGCCAGGTCAGTATGAAGGGACATCGGGCTATGGAAGCACGCCGAGTCGATGAAAGGGACTCTGGGCTACGGAAGCACGCCAGGTCAATATAAAGGGACATCGGGCTACGGAAGCACGCCGAGTCGATGAAAGGGACTCTGGGCTACGGAAGCACGCCAGGTCAGTATGAAGGGACATCGGGCTACGGAAGCACGCCGAGTCGATGAAGAGGGCTTCGGGCTACGAAAGCACGCCGAATCTCAAGGCTATAAGGAGCAACTTGAACGTCAAGTATTACTCGGTCTTCAAGGAAATATTACCTGTGAGACATGATTAGAGCAAAACTCTATGCATTTATCAAAGAAGTAGACAATCTGAGCCACTTTAAAATGCACATTTCAAAATTCAGTGAGGTTTTCATCAATTCAACCAAGGTTTATGCATAATGACTTTACCATATTCGCATCACCCAACTTTCCACAGGAGAGAATTGTCGTTCAAGACAATGACATGGAGTTCTTAAGAATACTAAATGAGAGACTTTCAGTTAGAAATGACTTTCACTCACTCTCATTCAGAAGAGTTATTTTAGAAGAATCACTCAATCTCACTATCATCATACCAACAAGGGTCCGAGTATTCTCGCAAGCAGTACGACCTTACCAATCTGAGAGGTCTTTAATAGGGACCGTAATGTGGGCTTGGTCAATGGCCTAACAAAGGGACTCTTTGAGTCAAGGCTATTGAAAGGACAACTCAGCAATCATCTTCGGGTTTACAAGTCAAGAACCCTGCAAAATGAGAAAGAAATAATCTTGCTCGCACTTCTTCGAGCAACGCTTAAGACATGTGAACTCCTACGTTAATTCAAGTGCCCTAATCAGAAGAGACTTTGCAATGGACGTAACGTAGGCTAGGTTTGTGGGTTAAGAAACGAAAGGCTTGTTAGGCTCAAAATGTGTTTAGAGGGTTCAGAGTTGATGATCATCTTGACATTGCCACCAATCTTCTTCTTCACCATCAAAGATTTTCTTTGTATCAAAACTCCATTGATTGTAACATCTCAGCATTTGAGTTCTTTATGTACCGCCTCATAAGGGATGCGACTTTCTACAACCAATGTTTTTCTCTTGGGGCATTGATCTTGCTTTTATCAAGCACATTGCTTTCATGCCCCTAATTCTCATTCATTTTTTCTTCACTTCTTTTTTCATGGGCATTGGCCTTGCTTTTACCAGGCACACTGCTTTTTCATGCCCCTTAGTTCTATTTTGATTTCAATTCTTGCGCACAATGCATGCGTCAAACGATTACACTATGAATGACACTCGAACTTTCAAGGGTCTTTATCTGCCTTTTGCCTTGCCCCAGTGTGGGGGATGATCACCAACTGGGTTTAAAGAAATGAAATTGCAGGCTCAAGTGGGTTATGCAAAAGATATAAGTATTTAGGATAGAGAAAGAAATGCTCTTCGTCATCTTAAGGCACTTAAATCACCACATGAATTCAATGTAATAACACGACTTGAAGATTGATGCAAGTGAGAGCAAGAAAAAATTTCTTTCCATTTTCCTCACCTCGTGATGCCGTCTCACTTCTAATTTGCCCCGATGTGGGGTAGTTCTTGACAGGGATAATTTGAAAGAATTCTCCACAAGTGTATGAGGTTCAAAGGGGTTAAGCAATGGATCACCTGTAGTGTTTAGGATAGAGAAATGAATTGCCCCTCATCATTTCGGTCATCGTACTTTTTGCGAAAGAACTCTTTACCTTGTAGATATGAAACTTCCTACACTCATCTCACAAGTGTATAAGTAAGGGATTGTGTATTGGATAAGGCTTGCCTTTCATCATCCTGACACGTCTCATTCAGCGTTCTTAAACATTAATGTCACTCCATTGAATTGTCTATCTTGACAAATCTCCACATGAAATTGGTGAGTTAAATAGGCAAAACCACTATCAAAATTCTCTTTTAAAAAAGAGTCTGACAATTTAAGCATGAAAAGCTTTTGTGATTTCAAAGCAGAAAATTTTCCACACTCAAAACATGGTTTTAAGCATTCATTCAGGGGATTGCCCCACAAAGGGACTGTTCCAGCAATGGGTGCCCTTGGATTGCCCTTATTGAAAGGGAACAAACACACGAATTGATCAATTGAAGCTGAAAATCCAATCTTTGATGAATTCTTGCTTTTGCCCCAAAATCTGTCATGCCCCAATATGTCATCTGATGTGCCTTTTTCAAATGCTCTGAAACATGAAGTAAATGAGTTAGAAAATCAAACAGAGCTAACCTAATGCATGCTTTTGGAAATGGCTTGAAAAAATGATTTTTTTTTTTTTTAGGGAATTTTTTTGGATGAGGAAGCATGAAGAAGCCCAGTCCTCAGAATTCTCCTTGGAAGATATTTTATTTTCATTGTTGGATATCGTCACCGGACTAGTTTGGCGTACCCCATCATGTCCTCAAAATAAAATTGTAATTTCATTGAATAGAATCAAATGAATTACATTATTGGAATGGAAAATGCAAACAAGCAAATCCTAGAAACGAAAGCAATAATTGAAGTCTCAGAAATCAGGAAATCCTAAAAAAAACTTGAAATCCTAGAAAGCATAAAAAAGACTCCTTTGTAGAGGAGTGTGAAGATGAGAACTTCTTCACTCAGTGACAGCATTTGTGCCTTCGTCATGGTTGGGTAGAGGGTCTTTCTGATTGCTGCTGAAAGAGAACGCCTTTGTATCCAAGAGGTCTTGGACCCTATGCTTCAAAATATAGCAATCATCAGTGGAGTGACCAACCTTTCCCATGTGATAGTCACACTTCTCGGAGGGATTATATGCCGGATAATGCTCAGGATTTGGTCGCTTCGGCTCCGTAGAGAGTAATCCCTTCTTTTGGAGGACGGGCAAAACTTTGGATAGGGGTCCAGGAAGAGGTGTGAACTGTCTTCTAACATTACGTCGTCGACCAGAGAGCTGATGTCCTCCACCTTGTTGCTCAGTAGAAATCTTAATTGCTGGAGTGCGATTGGATGTATCACGATTTGGTTGAGAATATGTCACATTAATCTCAGCTTCAAGGTCCTTCTCCTTTTTGGTAGAAAACCACCCTTCTCTTATCCCCGTCTCAATTTGTTCTCCCACGGGAACAAGTTGGTTGAAGTTTTCGACGTATGTGCTAGCCATCCGGTTACGGAACTCATATGGGAGAGTCTTGACGAATAACTTCATCAATTCTTTATCAGTAGGCTCAGGAGTGATTTGAGCTGCCAGATTTCGCCATCTCATGGCATACTCCTTAAATGATTCACTCCTCTTCTTCTCCATCCTCTCAAGATCTTCTCGGGAAGGTGCAATGTCCATATTGAACTTATACTGCTTGAGAAATGCGTCGGTCACTTTATTCCAGGTGTCGAGAAGATTGACATTCTTCATCACGTACCAGTTCAGTGCGGGTCCGGTCAAACTCGCATGGAACGATTGGATCATGAGAGGCTCGTTCTTGACATATTGGGCCATGCGTACATGGTACATCTGCAAATGAGCTTTTGGGCAGGAAGTGCCGTCGTATTTTTCGAACTCCGGCATCTTAAACTTCTTTGGCACTTTGACTTTCTCATAAACCGACAAGTCGAACGGGAGTGAATTCCGCGATTCTTGCAATTGTTTCAGTTTCTCTTCAAGTTTGGCGAAGCGTTCATCTTGCTCCGCCTTAGGGACATTGTCGGGCTTAGCCTTTTCAGCTGTGACGAACAGTGGGTCATCCTCTAGTTCCGGCATGTCATCATCACCCATTTGGGCTTTGTTCGTCTGCTTTGGGACTACTATCTCGGGGAGAGCGGGTGCAAGAGTCTGCTTCACTTGGAGGGATTGCATTTGATCTGTCATAAGTTGCATAGAGGTGAGCAACTGCTGGAGTTGATTTTCCACAGCGGTCATACGATCACGCATTTCGATTTGGTCGGCCATTTTTGCTCTTGATCGTGTAATGATGGGCGAACGTGGAGGATCCGTTATCACCTAATTTGAAGAAATGGACAAAAATAAGTATCTCATATGAAATACACCGGTCCATGGCAATGGTCTAAAACTTTTATTCATTAATGGAGTTTTTTGACAATCCTAACAAAATAGAAGCAAGATTGATTCAAGCACTTCATTAATGAAAATGCCCTAAACAAACGAACTAGGAAAGTAAATGACTCAACTTCCTAAACATTAATCTAGAAATGAAACAACAAGATTGAGTCAAACACTTCATCTAGCTTGATCAATATACACTCGGGACACCACTCGGCGCAATCGCTTATTCTCCTCTTGAGCTTTTTCAGCAACCCTTTCGAGGCGTTTATTCTCAGCGCGGTTGGTGATCTTTAGCGGCACCTTTGGTATCTTTGGAAGTAACTCCTCTGGAATCTTGTGTTGTTGAATGTACTTAATTGAGGCATAGTACTTCATTTCTTTGCCCTTGAGCTCCTCCTCGGGCCACTTGAGTTTTCGTGGCTGGCACATATCCCACATTGATTTAATTGTGAGAATGAAATCTTCATGGCCTCGGTCTCCATCAATGAAGCTGACTCGGAGTGGATCTGCTTGCAATGCCGGGGGAAGCTCTTGCATAACTTGATACTGACGGGTTACTCTAGTTGGATAGTACTCCGTTGCTCCCGTGAATCCCAGTAGAGGAATTGGGCCAACACCTCCACATGAAAGTCTCGCCACACGAACTTGGAACCACTTAGCATGCCATAGGAAACCCTTGGAAGTTGGTTTTTTCATGAAAGCTAGCCACCTAGAATAATGATAATCCGGTGCATGTTTTTGGTTGTTCTCAAATCTCATAATAGGGTGATTAGAGCTATTAACATCAAGTATGGTCATTGAACCACCAAACCCTTTTACATGAGAAAGAAACCAAATTTGTAAAAGCTCAGGAGAGGGATGGAAGGTCTTATCACCGCTTCCTTTAAATCGAGTGAGGGAAAGAAAGGTTTCAGCCAAAATAGTGTTTACGAAATTTTTTCCTCCCAACACTTGTTCAACTAAGTGAGCCATCAAAGGGTTAATAGAATTCTTGCAATGAGGAAAAAGTATAAACCCAAAGAAAGCTAAAAGGAAAACCCTTCTCATTTGAAATGAATTGCCATTTTCAAAACATTCTTTTAGAAAAGATAAATGACATGTATTGCGGTGGGCTTTTAAAACATTTCTTACATTGTCCTCCTTAATTCTCAGAAAATCGGATAAGGCTACAACGGGGTCTATTCCGATAGGTGGGCTAATTAATTCAGCTTTCAAAGGTTTTCCTATGGCAATGCTATACTCTTCCAAGGTGGGCGTGAGTTCATGCTTACCGCCGAAGATGAAAGTAGAAGTCTCGGGGCACCAACAATGAGCAAGTGCTTGGATGAGGCCGCCGTGGATGTTGATACGCAGCAATGGAAGTAGTCGACTAATGTGTGACTCTACGAATTGACAGCCAGCTTGGTCTAACTTGTCCCACCATGCGCTAAGCTCTTCCTTTGGAGGGAGAATAATTCGAATGTCCGGTATCCCCATTGTATATTGATCAAGACTCAGGACAATCCTAATGTCATGGACCGACAAAATAATATAACAAAGTAAGTAGATTGCAAGAGTTCGAATTTAGAAGACTTACTTTACCAATACACAAAGTGCAATCACATAGACATGCGCATGGTAAGTGGCTCGATTTCTAATCTATCAGGCTTACCAAAGTGAAGCCACAAGAATGATCAGACTAGCCGCGGGCGTGCGAACTAAGTCGGGTCCTCATGACTTCGGCTTGGTCAAAGAGCCATCCTGGGTTGCAGGCATGTGAACCGAGGTGGGTACTCTTGACACTAGAAAAGAAGCTTCGGGATTGAGATGGGCGACTCGTACCGCGGGCATGCGGTCGAAGTGGTATCCATCTTAATACCATCCTAGATGATCCTATGCGGCCCAGGTCCGGCGGCGGGTTGTGTGTGCAATAATGTAGTGTAAATGCATAGGCATGCACAACAGTTTATATCAAACAACACTTCGTTCATGAAAATAAACCATACATTCCTACACCTCCCTGCAAAACAAAGGTCAGCAAACACTTCCCCTTATACCTCCCATCCTGCAAAAACATTTAACACCTTAAATGTTAGGGGCGTACCTGGAATCCTCGCTGCCAAACAAAAACGTTTTTCAAAAGAAAAGAAAAATTGGCCTAAGTCCACTAAAAGTTTTAACTTAAGTCCCCAGTGGAGTCGCCAAGCTGTCGCGACCTAAATTTCAGGTGCACCACCTACGGTTTAGGTTAATGGATTGTTAAGCCTAGACTTAACTCGGGCTCTCCCAAGCCCATACCAATTCGCGACTTAGGTTCAAGTTCTTAATATGCAAATGATGTTTATCATGGAGTCGCCACTAATCTATTTTTGGTGGGTAGATTAGAAACCCAAGTAAAGTAATGGGAGAATTACTTCACTCCTACGAACCAGAGATTGTGAGTTCGGGGACTTGGTTACACTAGATTTCTCTAATGCCCTTTCGGTACCATTCTTTTTATTTTCAAAAATGCTTTTGCAGGCAGCTTGAATTGATTTTAATTTATCTTCCTAACATGTGAGGTGATCATGCGGGTGCGTAAACCACCAATTTAACACCCAAGAAAGCGATGAATAAATTGCAGGACTTACCTCATAGCAACGAAAGCATCTGCAATGTTAAATCAGAATTCATATCAACAATCCTAGATATGATTTCTAATTAACATGCAATTTCCTTTTTTTTGGTTTTTACTTGTTTAATGAGAATCATGTAATATGCAATGCATGCTACTAATCTAACATAGAATGGCATGACAATGTGTTCTAAACTACATGACATGAGTAAAATATTTTTTGTGTTTTCATGCAATAATCAAAATGACCTAATTATAATGATGGGCAATTTTTAATTAAATGAGCCTAATTCTACATGGCGTGCACATGATATTTCTATTCCTAAAAATGTAATTTATCCTAAAAATTGAAACTAATTTATCTAAAGACAAGTTTTTGAATTTTTCATGATATTCGAAATTAAGACAAATGCAAAAAAAACCTAGCTAAATTAAAATTCCCTCCAATTTAAACTTAGGATTAAGTCATGCTAAATCCTAATTTAAACTAAGACGTTATTCTAATCTAGCAATTTCTAACCTAAGATGCAAATTGATCTAAACTTAAAATGAGACATGCAATTCTATTCTAAAATGCATGATGATTTTTGTTCTGAAAATTCGAAATTTTAAAAAATTGCACACAATTAAACATGCAACCTAAAAACTAGCATCCTAAATTAATTATTTTTTTTTGGGATTTTTTTATTTAAAAAAAACGAAACAACTAAATATGATAACCCTAGCCCTAATCTAACTTGCATTTTTTTTGAATTTTTTATGCAAAAACAAAAGTTAATTCAAATAACCCGATATCCAATCCAATCAAGATAAGATTAATACCCAAAATTGACGAACCATATCTCGCGCATGAGATCGGGTTGGTCAATTTTAAATTAAATCGCGAATCGAATCTCGGGCATGAGATTTGATTGTCAATTTTTATAAGAGATCGTGAGTTGGATTTCGGGCGCGAAAATCGAACTCCTAATCCCTAATTTGAGGGGTTATTCAATCATGCATTAATGAATAATTACGCTAAAAAAACTATATAAAAGCAAACTATAGACTATATAAAAAATAATAATAGGATAATAATAATAATAATAAAAACTACCTAATGTTCCCCTTTTGCTTTTTCTTTTTTTGTTGTCTTCTTTTTCTTTTCCCACGCACGATTTGGCAGCTTCGTGGAGGTGCGCAGCCGAGGGTGGTGGTCGCCGGAGTTCTGGTGAGGGGCGGCGGGCGTCGGAGCTCCGGCGAAGGGCGGCAGCCGACGAACCAGCAGCGGCAGAGGGCGGAACAGCGGTGCTCGAGCGAAGGCGCTGGGTCGCGGCTCCGGGCTGCAACGGGCGTCACTCGGAGAGGGGGCCGTCGAGCGTCGGACCAACGCAGAGGCGTGCGGCGGCTCGGCAACAGGGGCAGCAGCAACGATCAGGGCAGGAGCAGCGTCGGGTCGTCGCGTGGTACGGGCAGGGAGTCGGCGAGCGAGGCAATCGGCAGCAGGGGGCTCGGCGAGGAACTTGGGACTTCGGCGAGTGCTACGGCTTCCGGCGTCCGATCGCAGCAGCGGTGATGCTCGGAGATGGCGAGCGGGGCAGAAGCAGGAGCTCGGCTGCAGATCTCGTGGGTGAGCAGGGGCGGCGGCAGCGTCGCAAGGTTGGAGCTGAGGGCGTCGGGCGCTGGGTTGCAGGCGCGGCGAGCAGGGTGGAGCGCGGGGGTTGCTGGTGCGGTTGGTCAGAGGCGCGACTGTGGGTGTGGGCTGGAGGGTGCTCGCGTCAGGGACGGTGGCGTGCAGGGCAGAGGGGCGGTCAACGTGGGTCGATGCCGGATGCTGGTGGAATGGGTGGCAGCGGCTCGGGCGCAGCAACTCAGGAGGGAGTGCTGGTGGACTTGGCGGACTGACGGCGAAGGAGCGGGCAGCAGCAGCTTCCGGCAACGGTCGCAAAGAGAACGGCTTCCGGCGTTGAGGAGGGCTCGGACACAGCTGCTGGTGTCGGTCAGAGATGGCGGAGTTGCCGCAGGTGTCGAGGACGGGCAGGGGCGCGAGATTGCAGCGGCAGCTGCGTCTGGAACTCGCTGGAAGGAGGAAGGTAGCGGCGGGGGTTGTTGCAGCGTCGACACTCGGAGCTCACCAGCAAGAGGGGGACGATGGCGCGGTGACGGTGGTGCAGGCGAGGCAGGGCGTCGAGATGAGGCGTTGGATGGTGAGCAGGATGGAGCTCGGCGAGCTGTTGTGGCACCGGTACTCGGGCGGAGGGTTGAGGACGGCGGCTCGTGGAGGAAGCGTGGTGGTCAGGACGTCAAGCTGCTGGTCTCTCAGGTGAAGGGGGAGCTCGGACGGTTACAGGGTGTCTCTTTTTCCTTTTTCTCTCCTCTACGTTTTTGCTCTCTCTGACAGACCTCCCCCAATGAATTTTTTCTTTTTGCCTCCTCCCCCCTGACGCTGCTTCTTGTGGTCTTATTTATAGGCCGTCCATTGCCTCTTGAAGATAGCCAACATTATTGTGACAAGATGTAGCGCAACTTTTCCAGAATTTAAGCTGAACGTTGCCCTCTTTTCTTCTGACAAACTCTCCCTTCATTTTTTAATATCTTCCCCTGACTTCATTTTTCTTGTGCGAAGGAGGAGCCCCTTCCCAATGAATATTTTTTTAGCTCTCTCTCTCTCTGACACTCTTCTCCCCCCTTGTTCTTCAGCAAGGAAATCTTCTAGCAAGCGCCTGTCCCATTTCGTGCGTGTATGGCAATGCATTAATGAGGAGGTTTCTTCTTGGTGCCACCAAAGCTAACATATTGTATAATATTGTGGGGCATGCTTTTGCTTCTTTGAAGATTTCCCCAGAATCCGCACGTCCACCGAATTTGTGCAATGCATTAATAAGGAATAGATAATGGACGTGCGAGAGCTTCTTTCCTCATCATTTTTTCTTATGCATATTCAGACCAGCGAAAGAGAGACCATCCTTTTGTGCATGCAATCGACCGCGACCCCCTGTTTCTTGTTGTCCTCTTAGTATAAATGCAAATGCGGTTATATGAAATGCAATTTTACTATTTTTTTTAGGGGTTAAAGATTAATCCCTAAATTTTTATGCAATTAATTACTAAATGATTAGTCAAAATTTAGGTGTCAACACAAACACACCCTTAAATAATTATGTCATCTTGGAGGCTATGAATGTGTTGACCTCATTGGCTTTTCATTCCCCAAGCAAAGAGCTAGTAGAAAAGAAAGCCCAATGGCCCTGTATAATCCCAAATAGCGGCGTGGCCAAAATTTCTCTAAGTAGAAGTCACCTCACTCTACTAGATAAATAAGTGATTGATTTTTTAGCGCCGTGACACTAAAGTGGATGAAATAAAAAGTCAATGATACTGAAATGTATGTTATGTTTCGTCATCTTTTTAAAGCTCTTTTGGCTATAGAATTCATAAAAAGATAAAAATCCATGGAAATTAAAACCCATGGCCAAGAGCTCTGCCATTATATGATATTAGGATTTAACCATCATATAATTAAAACTGGTTAATAAAAATTCAAGCTTTCGGATGTTATTCTTAAATTCTCCTGTTGTACAAAAACTATATTTATATTTTTTTCTGTATTTATTCCGAGTTTAGTTTATGCTCGTGAAATTATCGTTTATTCCCGTTTTATTATTTTCATTTCTCAAATCAAAAAGGGTTGAGGGCTTCCCTCTTTCCATTCGCCCGAACTCGAAAAGAGGGGAAGCGTCGCCGGAGCCGAAGCTCGCCGGCGAGAACTCAAGGGAAGTCTCGCCGCCCCTGCTCGCCGGCTCTTCAGCACGCACGCCCTTTCCGGCGCAAGGATGGCCGAAGAAGAAGGAGAAGAAGGGCAGCAGCAGCATCGACTGACCCTGCCCGACGAACCCGCGGAGGCCGCTCAGCAAGACTACTCGTGGCCCATGATTCGGTTCGACGTCCCTCCTCAAAGAGCCTACCATTTCCACAAGCAGTTCGGAACTGACCAGAAGCCGAACAACTTTCTTAAGGGCGTCAAATGGTGCGTAAATTTTTCGTTTTCCCATGATGGGTTCTGGGTTCTTCTTGTCCTGAGTAGGGCTGTGGCTTTGGGAGCGATGATTTGCTTGTTTTTCTTTTTGGGTTTTCGTCAGGTCGCCTGATGGGACTTGCCTTCTCAGTAGTTCGGAGGACAATACCCTTCGTGTGTTCGCCTTGTAAGTTTGTTTTGGGGAGTGCTTTCTGGTTTTTCTGTTCCTTCTCATGTCTTATTAGATCACGAGATGTTGCGTTGTTTGGTGGTGCTTTGATTGGACTGTGTCCTGATCAGACCAGAGTACGGGGGTGACGACAGCGCAAATGCGAGCTCGTCAAATCATGGTTCACAAGGCATTCTGTGGTCATTCAGGATATCTGTTTCTTTCTGTGTGTTCGAATAGCTTGAAAGATGTTAGCTTTAGGACCGCTGAGACTGTCGGCATGAAATATCTATGACCAAACATTCGCCAATCGAGATAATGGGCAGTCTATGGGTCTATGTCTTATGCAGTTCTCTTTAATTGCAGATTCCTTTGCAGCGAATCTTGTTGTGACGGAAGGGGAATCGGTTTATGATTTCTGTTGGTACCCTTACATGTCTGCTACAGGTCTTCTTGTTACATTTTACTCTTCTTTTACTTATCATGGTTATATTTTCTTCTATGGTTATTTCTCTTCTGGTAATTAGCCACAGCTAGAATTGAGTATGGAAGCTTTTCATATTGCAGACCCAGTAAGCTGTGTATTCGCATCAACTACTCGTGATCATCCAATTCATGTCTGGGATGCTACTACTGGACAGGTCAGAATTGTTCAGTTTAGAGGTTTCAAGAACTCTTGGGGACTTAATTGAAGCCATATAATCGTCTAGGGTTATACTGAAGTCGTGGACCCCGAGCTTATTTCACATCTTAGACATGCTTTGTAGCGATTGTCTGCATACCTTTTAGCTTCTTCTTTACAATCTTCTCCGTGCAACTTCGTTTTGAATGATCTTGGAAAATAGAGGAAATTTTATTGACTCCTACACTTGATATTGCAGCTACGTTGCACATACAGGGCTGATGATGGTGTGGATGAAATTACAGTGGCATTTTCGATCGCATTCAATCCTGCAGGGAACAAGTAAGGCTAACATTCAATTTTAAAGACTCTTAAATTCCCTCATGTCAATGGTCCACTCTAATTCCCCTTGAAAGTTTCATTTGAAATTTTTCGTTACTTTACCTTCTATTGTTGAAAGAAATCAGCATTTGGTGGTTTTGGTTATGCTCTGCTACCCGGATTTCGGAATGTCGGTGTTTGGTTGCTTAGTGGTTTTTGTGTTTATCATAAATAATTTAGTTTGTTGGAGCTAATATCTTTACGTAGGGCTTGTAGCGTTTTAAGTCTATTAAAGTTTCAATCTACATCCTCTGTTCATGTATAGGATCTTTGCTGGATATAACAAATCCATAAGAGTGTTTGACGTACATCACCCAAGTAGAGATTTTGAGAGTCACTCAATGCTTCAAGGAAATAAAGAAGGTCAAACAGGTGTGTTATTGTGTTTGTCCCGCTTTAGCTATTACTAGAGATTTGTTTAACAAGTAAAAGAAAAGAGGGTTTCAAAAACTACAATCAAGATGAACTGAGTATTTCATCTTCAAAGGATTGCAGTTGGTTGTAAGGCTGGATTGTTCTATTTACTTTGCCATGAGGCTTATATGCTATGCATGTAAAGGGAACTAGCAGATCTCCTAAATGCCATGTATATTGTATAGTTATACAAGATAATATTGAGATCACAAGCTAAAAAGGAGGAATTGAGTATCTCATTCTCTATTGCTTTTGTGCAGGTATTATATCTGCCATTGCTTTCTCTCCAACCCATACCGGAATGCTGGCAACCGGTTCCCACCGCCAGACTACTGCAATCTACAGAGAAGATAACATGGAACTCTTGTACGTCTTACATGGTCAGCAAGGTGGGGTTACCCATGTAAATGCTTGATATTGGATTTCCCTTATGTGATTGTTTTTCTCAAGAAATTATAGGTGATAAGCTTGCAATTACAGGTTTTATTTTCAAAAGATGGAAACTACTTGTACACTGGAGGACGAAAGGTAGAATGCTCTAAACTTTCGCTTTTCCTTTTCTTGGAAAATAAATGTAATGACTCTATAGCATTCTCCCCCCCCCCCCCCCCTCTCTCCCAAAAAAAAAAAAAAAGCACGATGATGGGATGATGAATGATAGAATTTGTTGTTGCCTCTATCAATTGTCTTTATCCCGTGATCAAACAATCTAGGTTCTCATGGGGCTACATCAGTCGTGCATTATTTTACTTTAGGCGTGTTTGTGTCGGACAATGTTCTAGGATGTTTGCGAGGCTGTCGATGATGTCTACAAGTGAGTGATGATCCTCAGTGATAGCAAAGCTCATCTTTCTATCCAACTCAATAACATATATTTACTAAAATGTTGGGTCATTAAACGAGAAATTAGGATATTATCTACTAAATTTGGCTTTGGTAAGGTACAGTATTTGCTCTCAAGGAATCGCTTTTGCTATCATGATCGTTTTTTAATCCTTGACATGACTTTTTCGTCCCTCTAATCCTTTATATAGGTTGTACCGATCATCTGAAGATACCAACCAGTGGATGTACTTTGATGTTGAACCTCTAGGTCGACATCTTTGCCCAGACGGTCAGCTGCCATGCTTGTTCCAGGTTCATGTTGAGCTATGTTGAGGTGATTAGTGCACAAGTTAGGAGAACCAAAAGTATGTTATTTTCCCTTTCCTGCGTCTCTTTTCCCCATTTTGACTTCTTCTTTCTTACAACAATCCGCATTCATTCATTCTCTCTCCCTCTCTCTCTCTCTCTCTCTCTCTCTCTCTCTCTCTTATGCGCACCAACAAGAAATGGAAGAGAGAGGGGGTCAGATGAAAAGGGCCTGATGCGATAGAGCAGAGGGCTTAAAAGTAAGTGTTGGATGACGTCATTCATCACCGTGTCTTGATATAATTATGTTGTGTCAAATTTAGTCGCGTCATGCATACGACGCATTTATCATTGACGGCATATTTTTGAAATTGAAATACGACAAATTTTTTGGACAGCATATATGACATGTCATGTTTAACAGTTAAAGATGTCTATTCCCATATAAATGTGCCTAAACATGTATTAACATATTTAAATGTAGTCTGTTTCTAAACATGTGATCTCGACCTAGGTAAATTTTAACTTGTTTAATTAAAAGTGTCTAAAAGTCATAAAAGCATTAAGAGGTTCGATCCACGAACATATTCATCATTTGTGTCTAGACGGGTTGATTTGTTCATGACCGAGAATTGATTAAGCTTCAATCAACACGCTTACCTTTGAGTCATGCAAACAGATCACATCCAAAATTGTCGGCCTTGGCAGGTGGTGACGCGACTCAAAGTATGGACGTGCATTTTATAAACAAATATATATATTCAACTTCGGTTGATTACTTCATACCTATGTTTCATTAAGTATGACGTTCACCCGAATGGAAAAATATCGTTCACCAACAAATGGATTCTTGAACATGGGTTATGGTGATCTTGGATAGGAAAGTATTTGGCATGTGCGAAGGGAAATGAAATGCACGGATTATAAAATATGAACCGGAAATAAAGAGAATGGAAAGTGCAAAAATTAAGTTGCGTTCCTTATTTTAACGTGTCGATGTCTGCACACCTTACACCCTTTGTTGGTAAAAAAATATTATTCTTCCCCTCTAACCGAGGAATATCCTCAAATTTTACGTTCTAGATTTCAGACAAAGTAGTTGAAGGACTTGTTCGAGTCCAAAATTAATGTATATAGTAAAAAAAAAACATTGGAAACTGGAAAGTCAATGTGGTTATTGTGCTAGTTACGTTAAAATCATGGTTATTTGTAGCCCACAAGCCACAATCACTCACAAGTAGTTACTAGTACAATCACAACTTATCAGTTTGCTCTAGTGGTCACATTTCGCACATGGAAGTGAGGTTTGAATTCCTACATTTTAAGGGAAGTGAGGTTTGAATTCATACATTTTTAAGAGAGTTTGGGTGAAAACGATTTAGTTTCAAGTGTGAATTTCAACTTTCACACTCTGCAAAGATACACAGTGAAAGTACGAAAAAAGGTACAATCACATCTTAATTCTTGCTATGACTCGTCTTCACTAGATACATATAGTGCCTTCATTTAATGTCCCTAATTCTATATGTTCTATGCTTATTTCCAATGCTTAGCCAAATTCTAAGATGGTTAACCCTATCATATTCCATGGATAAGTCTTCGTCTGACATCTCTTAACACCTCATCGATGTCGGTATTGCATTGCTATCAATGAGTAACAGATGTGGATGTGTATGCCGTATAGCTGTTGATTGTCTAATGATTTGGATTATTTTCATCGACCAAATCTCACCCGATCGATCACCAAAAAGCCGATTTGTTTTTCCTGTGCGTATATGACCATTTTCCTTCGAGCTTAAATTCTATTTTGGTCCTCCCACTCTTTTTTTACGTTGAAATATTCTAATTTGTATTTCCAATCAGATCATTTAGTGTTAGTCAAGCTTGCACGAAGAGGTCAAAGACAAAAATTCCGACGAAGGAAATTTCAACCAAAAATAAATAAATAGGAAAAGAGTTAAAAAAAATCTCAATCACCATATAAAAACTTACGAGTGATATTGTTTTCAAGGAAAATTCGAAGTAAAGACCTTAAGTGTTTTCATTTTCTCAAATAAGAACCTAAAGTGAACTTTGTTCTAAATAAATGTCTAAAATATTTATATTAGTTTCAAAGAAGGGCATGAAATGATTATGGTGTTGTTTCAAATAAGGGCCTAGCCTTGCTAGCTTGTCGGTCGGCAAAACACTCTAGCTAATCAAGGGTATTTTTGTCCAAAGACAACTTAATTTTAACTTTAATTATATTAAAACTTTAAAAAAAATTAAAAAAATACAAAAGGAAAGGAAAATTTAGCTTGTGGCCACCGCCCCATCGTCGATGGGGGTGGTGGTGATGGCCAGCGAGGTCATCGATGATTAGGCAAGAGCCGACGACCACCGCTGACTAGAGGTAACAGACAGGAGAGGGTCGCGACCTGTTTCTAGATTTGGGTGAGGGTCACTAACCCTCACGTAGGCTTAAAAGCCCTCACCTAAAGGGGACAAGGGCCTACTAGCTCTCGTCCTTGGTTGACAGAGGTCTCCAGCCCTCACCTAGGCATTGGCAACCCCGTCGGCTATCGTCGCCACCCCACCGGCGATGAGGCAATGGTGTTTTTTCCCTTTTATTTTTCAATTTTTTAGTTTTATTTAGTTTGTTTTTATGAAAAAAAAAAGGAAAATTTTAAAAAGATAATATTGCCATTTACCGCTTGTGAATTCAAGCCCTTATTTAAGATTGACTATAATTCTTATTTGAAACGATATCCACTTCATGTTAATATTTGAGAAAATAATGACACTTCAGATTTTTATTTGAAATAATATCAATTTTGAGTCATTATTTGAAAAAATGAAAGCACTTGAGACCATTATTTAAAATTTTCTCACTATTTTCATCCCTATTTTAGCTGATACACTCCTTTTTTCCAGTTAATTTACCAAAATAGTCTGATCTCTCTCTATGATTTATTATCTCTCTTTTTATCATGTTACTCTACAAAATTGCCTTAAAAGATATCTTAATCACCGTATAAAAGGTAAAATTAAAAGTAAAGTCCTTAGAAAACTCGCGGTATAATCCGTAGAAACCCTAGAAGTTCAATTCCATGGCGGATACCAACGTCCACGGCGCCATCCACCGTAGATCCTCCGACGACCGGCCGGATTGCACCCAAGGGAACCGACCTCCTCCTTCTCCTTCGAGCCTGGGGATCTCATCAGCGCCTTGCCGGACGCTGTGATCCACCACATCTTCTCGTTTCTGCCGCTCAAAGACATCGTCAAGACCAGTGTCCTCTCCAGGCAGTGGCGGTCCCCGTGGACCACCACCACCCACCTAGTCTTCCATGGATTCCGGCCTCGCAATCACGTAGCCTGCTCCTCGGACTTCCGGTCCATCCTCGACAGCATCCTGATCCAGTGCACCTCGCCTGCAATGAAGAGGTTCCACATCACCAACTTTAAGTACGAGGCCGACCGCGCCAAGCTCGACTTCTGGCTCCGCTTTGTGGTGGGGTGCCGTGTGGAGCTGATCACCACCAAGTCGCGGTTCGTGTATGTAGTGCGGCCGTTCTTGCATTGCTCGAGTTGGTTGGTGCGCCTGGAAATCAGTTGGTGCCGTTTCTCGTTGGGTACTACCACTAGGTTGCCTTGTCTCGAGTTCTTGTCGATGGCATACGTGGAGTTGGAATCATCAGGGAAGTCCTGTTTTATTGACCCTTATGTTGCGCAGCTGCTGGGCTGCGAAGAACATTGTAATAAATTCACCGAGCGTGAAACAGTTGGTGCTCACCGGTTTATCTAACGTGGAGAAGATTCCGGTCCTGCATTTGCTTTCGATGGTTGCAGGCTTGCAGCTGGGACTGACGCTGAGTTCAAACTTGATAATATATCATCTTTGATTGACCTTAGCTCTCCATGGCATTTTAGTCTTTCATCAAGGGGAATCATTGTGAACACATATGTAATTAGTTATTGGTAGATGAAATGATTCATAACTTTGTTTTCCAAGTTAAAACATAGACAATTTTGTGAACTTTGGAGCCCCTTCACTCTGTTTAATTTCTGACAATGAATGCCAGTAGATATCACTAATTATAGTGAATGCTACTCGTCACATCATTTTTAGATGCCTTAACTTTCTATTGAAAATTTGAATGTGTGCAAAAGTATGATTTTAATATGAAGGATAGTTTTTTTGGTTAGTAATGTGGGCGACGATAGACAAGTGACAAGGTAGGATAGTTGGAGAATATAAATCATGGCATATCGGGAAAATAGTTTCATTTGATGAACAAAATAATTTAATGGAGATGCAGAACACCTAAATTTTATCATTTTATTTAGGATATTTAGGACTTAATCGCGTAAAAAATTAGATATTAATTTTTAAACTCTTGCCAAAAAATAATTTTCATTAAAGCATTAGTATTACTATCACTAATTATTAAAATTTTCAAAAAAATCGAAAATTATATATATATAAAAGCGGACCGGGCACCGGGCTTGGCCCGATCCTTTTGTTTTTTTTTCTCCTCTCCTTTGTAGGTCTTTTCGCCTGGGGCAAGCCTAGCTTCATTTCCTTTTCTCCAAGCCCAGCCCGCGTGCTGTTCTTCTTCATCCTCACGCCGGTCACGCCTCTGGAAAAAGAAGAGTACAGGTCAGAGAGAGGATAGGATGGCGAGCAGCAGAGAGCAGCAGAGGGCAGCGCGATTCGCGTGTCGGGGCCAGGCCGAACAGCGAGCTGGTGATGGCAGAAGCCATGTGCACTGGCCGGGTGCCTTCAAAAGAGAGCGTGACCCCGATAGAGAGGGGGAGGAGGAGAGGAGCGAGCGATTGAGAGAGTGAGCGAGAGGGAGCTCGAGAGAGCTCGAGAGAGCTCGAGAGAGAGACAGAGTGCTCCGCCATCGTAGGTGGCCCCTCCGTTAGCCACGGTCCGCCGCGGCACCCCCACCGAGCTAAACCAGGTAGGTTTTCTCGGGTCATGCATGCTCTTTTTTGTAGGGCGCCGGACCGCAGCTCGTGACCGGCCCGTTCGCACGAGCTTCGGTTCCTCCGGCCCCCATAGGTCTTTAGTCAAGTCTCTGTTGTTTTTGGTCGTTTTTCGAGAATCCTAGTCCCATTTCGAGTCCCGGTTGAGTTGGAAATCTTAACATTTTCGTAAAAGCTCGCGAACTGTTCGTATAAATACCTGAGTGAAGCCCGCATGACTATCCTTGAACCTTCGTCCATTATAGGCGGCCACCGTTGCTAGATGTGTTTTGTCGCTGTTTTACACGCTTTTGTTTCGTCCATTTCGAGTTTACATTGTCGTGATTTGGGCTTATTATTGCGCAAGTTGTGTCCCGTCTTCCTCCTTATTCATATAGGTGAGAGAGTGGGTGTCGGCTCGGCCATGGCCTAAGCGCGGGCGGTGTCGGTGTCGGCGACAAAGGGTGGTGAGGCTCGTTTAAAATGGCGTTGGTTTGGTCGATGAGTTTCGGTGAAAAAGAGTGTAGGAGAGAAGGTGGCTTCGGGCGTGCAGAGAACGCACGAAGAAGAAGACCAGAAGAAGGAAAGAAAAGATTAAAAAAAAAGGAAAAATTAAAAAAAAAATTAAAAATTAGAGGCACATAAGGGTGATCAATCTTGATCTCTTATTTATTCCAGCAATTGAAATTTGCTCATGCCTCTGTTGGTCAACTCAACATTTGTTTAGGCAATATTAAGCTCTTTTAGTTATCGTCTTAAAGTAACAGTGTTGTCCTAGAGGTTCTTTGGATGCAATGTAGCCTTAGGATCTGGAACTAAGAGTTTAGCAATGAGCACTTAGAAAGAGAACATATTTTATGTGTAGACGAGTTTAAGAGCTTAAGTTGATTTAGACATGTTGTAAAGTAAAACTAACTAGTGGACAAATGAAAGTTGTTTGTTTGAAATATTAGTGAGCCATTTTTATTTTTTATTTTTTCTGTGGATCTGCATCTAATGTGAAGTAAGTTTCTCAACTGAGTATCTATGTGCAGTTTGAGCTTGATGAACCCGCGGAGGCCGCTCAGCAGGACTACCCGTGGCCCACGATTCGGTTCGACGTCTCTCCTCAGAGAGCCTACCATTTCCACAAGCAGTTCGCAACTGACCAGAAGCCGAACAACTTTCTTAAGGGCGTCAAATGGTGTGTGGTCTTTTCGTTTTCCCATGATGGGTTCTCGGTTTTTCTTGTTCTGAGTAGGGGTGTGGCTTTGGGAGCAATGATTTGCTTGTTTTTCCTTTTGGGTTTTCGTCAGGTCGCCTGATGGGACTTGCCTTCTCAGTAGTTCGGAGCACAATACCCTTCGCGTGTTCGCATTGTAAGTTTGTTTTGGGGACAGTGGTGGTGCTTGCTGGTTTTTCTGTTCCTTTTCATGTTTTATTTGACCATGAGATGTGGCGTTGTTTGGTGGTGCTTTAATTGAACTGTGTCCTCATCAGACCAGACTGTGGCGGTGACGACAGCGCAAATACGAGTTTGTTGAATTTTGATCAAGGTACGTGGGTCACAAGGCATTTTGTGATCATTTAGGATATCTGTTTGTTTCTGTGCATTCGAATAGCTTGAAAGATGTTAGCTTTAGGACTGCTGAGACTGTCTGCGAGAAATATCTATGACCAAACATTCACAAATCGAGATGATGGGTGGTCTATGTCTCATGTAGTTCTCTTTGGTTGCAGATTCCTTTGCAGCAAATCTCGTGGTTACTGAAGGGGAATCAGTTTATGATTTCTGTTGGTACCCTTACATGTCTGCTACAGGTCGTCTCTTTACATTTTACTCTTCTTTTACTTATCATGGTTATATTTTCATCTGTAGTTATTTCTCTTTTGGTAATTAGCCACAGCTAGAATTGAGTATGGAATTTTTTCAATTTGCAGACCCAGTTAGCTGTGTATTCGCCTCAATTACTCGTGATCATCCGATTCATGTCTGGGATGCTACTACTGGGCGGGTGAGCATTGTAAAGTTTAGTTTAGAGGTTTCAAGAACTCTAAGGGGACTTTATGGAAGCCATATAATTGTTTAGGGGTACACTGAAGTTGTGGACTCTGAGCTTATCTCACAACTTAGACATTCTTTGTAGCATCTCTGTTGTTTGCATACCTTTTAGCTTCTCCTTTGCGATTTTCTTCGTGCAACTTCATTTTGAATTGTCCTGAAAAATAGAGGGAATTTTATTGATGTGTACGCTTGACATTGCAGCTACGTTGCACATACAGGGCTTTATGCTGTGGATGAAATTACAGCTGCATTTTCAGTTGCATTTAATCCTGCAGGGAACAAGTAAGGTTAACATTCAATTTTGAAGACTCTTAAATTCCCTCCTGTCAATGGATCACTCTAATTTCCCTTAAAATTTTCTTTTAGAATCTTTAGATAACTTTGCTTTCTAGTGTTGAAAGAATCAGTATTTGGTGATGTAGAATGTGCTCTGCTTCCTGAATTTTGGTTTGTTGGTGTTTGGTTGCTTAGTGGTTGCGGTTATCCTTATTGATTTAATTTGTTGGCCCTTTTCTCTTTACGAAGGGTTTGTATCATTTGAAGTCTATTAAAGTTTCAACCGTCATGCTCTATTTATGTGTAGGATCTTTGCTGGATATAACAAAACCATAAGAGTGTTTGACGTACATCGCCCTGGTAGAGATGCACTCAACACTTCAAGGAAACAAAGAAGGTCAAACAGGTCTGTTATTGTGTCTGTCCTGGTTTAGCTATTACCGGAGATTTTTCTAACAAGTTAAATATAAGAGGATTTCAAAAACTACAATTGAGAAGGATTGAATGTTTCATTTTCAAAGGATTATATTTGATTGTAAGGCTGACTTGTTCTTGCCGCAGGGCTGATATACTATGCATGTAAAGGGAACTAGCAGATCTCCTAAATGTCTGGATTTCCATGTTTATTGTATAATGATTCAAGATAATGTTTAGATCACAAGTTAAAAGGGGAGAATTAAGTATCTCACTGTCTATTGCTTCTGTGCAGTTATTATATCTGCCATTGCTTTCTCTCCAGCTCATACTGGAATGCTGGCATCTGGTTCCTACAGCCAGACTACTGCAATCTGCAGAGAAGATAACGTGGAACTTTTATACATCTTACGTAGTCAACAGGGTGGGGTTACCCATGTAAGTGCTAGATGATTGGATTTCCTTTATGCAATGGTTTTTTCTCAAGAAATTATAGGTGACAAGCTTGCAATTACAGGTGTTATTTTCAAAAGATGGAAACTACTTGTATGCTGGAGGACGGAAGGTAGAATGCTCTAAAACCTTCTCTTTTTCCTTTCCTTGAAAATATATATATATATATATATATATATATATATATATATATATATATAATGACTCCCTCTCTCTCTCTCTCTCTCTCTCTCTCTCTCTCTCTCTCTCTCTACGATGGAACAATTCCCTTGGGATGACGAGTGATTGAAATCATTGTTGCCTCCAAGTTATGCAAATTTGTTCAATCTGCTACTGATCATGATCGTTACTGAAAGATATTCTTTTTCCATGTCTTAGACTTGCTCAACTGTTCTTTGGTTTTTATACAGGGTAATATAATTTAGGGTCTTCTCTTTGGCTTATGTGCAGTCTATAAGATTGGATATACCCTTTTGTAGAGGCAGATATAAAATACAACCACAATGGACTAGATAAACATGGAAAGCTTTTCTCTTAGGTGGAAGGAAATGGCTTCAGGTGTGAACTTTTTTTTTTTTTTGGGGGGGGGGGGGGGGGGGGGGGTGGGGTTGGTTGAGGTTGAGGGCGGCAAGGGATGATCCTGCCCTGTTCTTTCCAGACAGAGTGATCTAACAAGTAACAAGTCAGCTCATTGCTAATTAGTGATGTTTTCTGACGTGAATAAAGGATCTATGATACTCATTTGTGTTTTGATTGTGTCTCCTCGTCCCCTTGTGTTTGAGTTTTGACATATTGGATGTGTGTTAATTGACAAAGCTGGATAAGATAGGAGAACATATATAATCTTAGATCTAGTCACTCTCCAGACAGAATCCAGACAGAATGCACAAATAATTTTCGTGTCATAGTTTAAGTTATCAAGAAGGTATGAAAACAACTGTAGCATTTTGGGATGAAATTAACATCCAGGAATCGTGGGTAAACATTATTTGTGTTATTTACTTTATGCTTCTCTGTCTCTGACAATGTCTCTTCTTAAATTTCTAGATAGGACCCTTTTATTATGTGCTGGGATGTTCGCAAGGCTGTTGATGTTGTCCATAAGTGGAGCATTGTTTTCTTGTGATAGCAAAGCTCCTATTTCTATCGAACTGTTCAACATATTTTTACTGAAATGTCGGGTCATTAGATGAGAAAGACTATTTTCTGCTAAATATCCCTTTCCTAAGGCACAGTTTTTCTCTCCAGTATCCATCATTGCTATCCTTGTTCTTCGAATCATTGAAGTGACTAATTTTGTCACTTGATCCTTTATATTGATTGTACTGATCATCTGAAGATACCAACCAGCGGATATACTTTGATGTTGAACCTCTAGGTCGACATCTTGGCACAGGTGGTCAGGTATCATGCGGGTTTTACATTTACATTGACCTATTTTTATCAATCATCTACTCTTTCTAGCAGTATTTGTCTTTAGGATGGTCTAGTTCATATATATGATCTCCAAACAAGGCAGTGGGTTTCAGGCTTTTACGCTGCATCAAGTCTGATGCTTTGGAATTCAAGGGATTTTTGTCCACTTACACCTATTATGTTTAGTTCTATCTGATTGCCTGATGATGAACATTTCCTTGTCTTCCGTGACTATGCAGATACAGTAAATGGTTTCTCTTTCCACCCATTTCTTTCAATGGCTGCTTAATCTTCAGGGCACTGACAATTTGAAGTTCCTGAGGACGATGATGCAGGATTCCATTTGAGGGGTATCGCAACTGTCCACCTTTTGTGCTTAAAGCTTTACAGCATATTTCACTTTGCCTGATTGGATGACTTGGTGATTGTGCTAACTCAACAAAAAATATCGGGCCCTAGAATCCTCTGTTGGGTTATTTATTGTTCTTTTTCTTCTTTTTTTCTCCAAAGTCCCACTCAAGGGTCTTCTAGGGCCCAGTGTTTGCAATTTCTGTGTGGAAAAATAAGATTATGCCATCCTGAAGTTTTTGTTTCAAGCTTCAGCAGCCAGTCTCTTTTGCTATTCTTTTATGATGTGGTTGGATCAAATTGTTCCATGTTGGATCAGAGTAGATATCTTAGTAGCATAAGCCATATATGTGCGTGCACATTGTTTTGATCACCTCAGCAGTACACTGTTTCCATTGGTTTACATCTTATTCTCCTCTCTTTTGCAAGTGATGAGAATTGCATCTCCATCTGGGGCTTTGCTTATGATTCCACAACTAATGGCATTGATAGTGGAGATGGCGGTGCTGATCTTGATGGCGCATCCAATTAAAAATGGCAGCAGAATAGTGATTCTTCCGAATGTGTCAATACAAGGCCGTTACTTCTCAAAAACATTCAATGATTGATGGTGAGGCACATCTGTTAATCTGCACTGATCTCTCAATGGTGAACTCAGCGCCTTGGCTGACTAGTGCTTGTAATATGTGCGCCTAGGTTTGGGCGGATGCACAAACTAGAGGTTGAGTCTGTCTCGGTCATGATTTAGTTTGCCATAGGTAATTTCCCATGGTGAAACCCTCCAAGCGCCAGAGGATCGACCGACCACCCTCCAGCCACCGACTTCCTCCTCCTCCACCTCTGAGCAACTTACCAGATCACGTGACCATGGCGATTATCTCGCTTCTGTCCATCAAAGATCTCATCAAGACAAGCATCCTCTCCTGGCAGTCAACTTGGACCACCACCTGCCAACATGTATTTGATGGATTCTGGCCTCGCGATGCTGACACCTGCTCCATCGTTGATAGTGTCCTGAGCCGGTGTACCTCGACCGTGGAGAAATTCCACATGAATGAGTTTCCTTACAAGGTGCCCGATTGACCTCGGCTCAAGTAGTAGCTTTGCTTCGCAGAGTGGCAGGTGAAAAATCTCCGCTTGGGGATGAATACCAGTTTGCAGGCTATGTATATATTGCCGCAGTTCTTGTTTGGCTTGAGTAGTTTGGTGCGCCAAAGTGAGTCAGTGTTGTTTTTCATTGTTGGGTGCAACTAGCATTAATTGGTCTCGTCTTAAGGTTTTGTCAATGTCAAATGTGAATTTGAGCGATGATATCCTAGCGAGTATTTTGAGGAGAAGTCTTGTTTTAGAGTCCCTTGAATTGGGTCGGTGCATAGGCTTGAACAATGTTGTAATAGATTCAACAAGTGTTAAACACTTATACTCCGCACCAATTTCAAGCCTATGCATCGACCCAGCTCAAGGAACTCTAAAACATGACTTCCCCTCAAAATACTCGCTATGATATTATCGCTCAAGTTCACATTTGACATCGATAAGACCTTAAGATGAGGCCAATTATGCTAGTTGCACCCAATGATGAGAAACAGTATCGACTCACATGCAAGCGCACCAACCTACTTAAGCAAAACAAAAATTGTGGCAATATATACATGACCTGTAAACTAGTATCCAACTCCAAGTGGAGATCCTTCACTCGATGCCCCTCTGCGAAGCTGAGCCACTCCTTAAGCCAGGGTCCATCGGGCACCTTGTAAGGAAACTCATTCATGTGGAATTTCTCCACGGTCGAGGTATACCGGCTCAGGATACTGTCAACAATGGAGCAGGCATCGGCATTGCCCAAATTTCTCCCGGTAGAAGTCACCTCATAAGTAGTTCCGACTTTAACATGCGACACGCAACACGACACGACACGCGGTGTCGGACACGTTTATTAAAAAACAAGAAATTCCAACATGTTGGGATACGTAGTAAATGATCATTTTTATGATTATTTCAATAAAATTAATTTGGATCAAATTCATAAATAATTAAAAAGCCTTTATTGTTTCAATTTGACAAATTCAATTCTATTTTAATAATTCATAAAATTTGGAGAAAAAACAAGCGATCTATATTCTAGACTTGTACGTTAGAAGAGGAGGAAAAAACAAGAGTGAATTGTGTATCACGAGAAATGAGAGTCAGAAAAAAAGAGAAGATAATGTTTTTCTTATTTCTTAATTTAATTTTTTTATTATTGTGTTTTATTTTTTCACGTATATATATCTTAACCTCTCATTTATTAAATTTTTAAAATTGACTTCAATATCGGAATCATATGTTGAAAATTCGTATGTTAAAACTTTAACTGTGTCGGAAAATGTTGGGAAAGTTGAGCAAATGTTGGATTTTTCGACACGTGTTGACTAAGTGTCCAAGAGCGTCGAACACATGTCGAAGTGTCCGATACGACACGAAAGCTCTTGGTGAGTGTCAATGTTTCATAGGTCATCTCACTCTATTAGATAATTAAGTGATTGATTTTTGACCGTCGTGACACTAAAGTTGATGAAATAAAAAGTCATGATATTGAAATGTATGTTATGTTGTCATCTTTTTAAAGCTCTTTTAGCTATAGAATTCATAAAAAGATAAAAATCCATGGGAATTAAAATCCATGGCCAAGAGCTCTGCCATTATATGATATTAGGATTTAACCATCATATAATTAAAACTAGTTAATAAAAATTCAAGCTTTCGGATGCTATTTTTAAATTCTCCTGATGTACAAAAACTATATTTATATATTTTTTTCTATATTTATTCCGAGTTTAGTTTATACTCGTGAAATTATCATTTATTCCCGTTTTATTATTTTCATTTCTCAAATCAAAAAGGGTTGAGGGCTTCCCTCTTTCCCTTCGCCCGAACTTGAAAAGAGGGGAAGCGTTGCCGGAGCCGAAGCTCGCCGGCAAGAACTCAAGGGAAGTCTTGCTGCCCCTGCTCGCTGGCTCTTCAGCACGCACACCCTTTCCGGCGCAAGGATGGCCGAAGAAGAAGGAGAAGAAGGGCAGCAGCAGCAGCATCAACTGAGCCCGCCTGACGAACCCGCGGAGGCCGCTCAACAGGACATCTGCTCGCCTTGATTAAGTTTCTTCTTGGGAATGCACTTGTGTTGGAGAAGTTGATTATTAAGGCTCAATTGGCCCCTCGACATGGACTACATCGTCTTCAAGCTACTGTTCGGTTGAGACCACTTAGTTCAGCTTTTGAAGAGCTTCCAAAATTGTTGAGGGTATCTTCAATTATCCTCTCGAATTGGTGTCCTTATAAAAGCATATGAAAGTTCAGGTTTTTCGTTAATCTCATGGCAAGCGTATGTTGCCTTGGTGCATTTCACTGCTAATTAGGATTCACTCTCTTTTTTGACAGCAAAGTTAAATGAAGTGTGGTGGTAATTAAGTTTGTGACATGTACCTAATTTGCCCTTGTTACAAGTTTTATTCTTGTAAATATGAATCTCTCAAGTGAAGAGGTTAATATTAGTGTTATGGTTCGAGGAAATTTTTTGCCATTGGAAGTATACTATATTTGATTCAACTTTTGGAAAACCGAAACAAACTGTGAAATCTTTAGTCTTCCCATTAACTTTGTTAGGTTTTTTGTTTTTTTTTTTTTTAAGTCGATATTACTTTAATCCTACTCTAACACACATTTTTAGACTTTTGCTCTGCCTCCTTGCAGAGCGTGGGAGTCAAAACCCACTTCTGAAATGAAATCGTCCCCACCCAATCCCCCCTAAGAAGGTGGGGATTTGAACCCCCGACATCCATTTTTCAAGTTGGAAGGGTGACCACTGGGTTGAACCCTCAGTGATTGCTTTGTTAGGTTTCATGTGGCATATTTTTTAACTAATGGTTATGAGATTTAAAGAAAAATAAAAATATCGCGTGACCTTTTCCCTCCATCTACAATTGATAGAGTTAAGGAATAGATTCAAGTGCATTAAAGTTTGCATGTGTTGAGGACTTAAATGCATGAATAGTAAGTGTTGTGACTCAAAACGCGTTATTGTTGTAGTTTTTAGGACTTGTCTAGTAATATAAGATTTCAAGCTTGGATAATTTTTTTAAGGTAAAACTAATTATTTTTATGCAGGAAATATACATTACGGTCCTATTTTAAGTTACACAAATAAATATGAAATTTAATGTAAACTAACCACGAGATTGGCCTCACCCACCCAAGCAACGCCAACCGATGAGGCCCCTTGGAGCCTCACCCAGCAACGGCGAGGCTCGATCTCGCTTGGTCACTACAAGGTCGGCCTCCCCCATCCAAGTAATGCTAATCTCGCCATGGTGGAGCGAGATTGAGCCTCGCTGTTGCTAGGTGAGGCTCCGGGGGGCCTCATTGGTGCCGGTGAGCTCTGAGCAACCTCGTCGGGGGGGAGGTTGTCGGGCCTTCTCTAGCTGATTGCCAATCAATAGGCCATCACCGAGGCTAGCAACCAACTAGGGGAAGAAGAGGAGGAGGAGAAAAAGAAAGAAATAAAAGCGAAAAAAAGTTTGTTTCTTGAGTTGTTTCTAAGAAAAAAGAAGCAATTTTTTTATTATTAGTTATTTCTTATTTCTATTTCAAATATATTCTTGAAAACAAAAACCTACACAAATAGATTTTTGTTCTGGAGATCAATAAAACAAAGAAATGGGAACATTAGTAAAGGCACCCTAAAACACTCGGGTGGATGTGTTTCAATGAAAATATCATCTAGTTGATCTGCAAAGGAGGTGCAAAGGAGATTGATAATACCAATATAGATATGATGACGAATAAAATGATAGATAGTCTCAATGTGTTTGGTGTCCTCATGAAATATAGAAATTCTAGGCTATTTGAATAGTACTGCCATTCTCAAAAAAAGAGTCGAGTGACGCCATAATGGATAATTCCTAAAACCATGAGTAAGCACCATAGCCAAAGAAGTGAAGAAATAGTTTAACCAACGGCTTGATTTTGAATAATGTTACGTGGAACCATATATTATTTTTTTTTTCATTTTTTTAGCTTCAAATTTTAAAGCAAAATCATAAACGGAAACATTGAGTGATTTTTTTGTTCCTCACAAACACGTAATTTAAATTAAATGAAGTGCGATGCTCCATATGTAATCAACCATACTAAAATTAATTTCTCAAATATTAAATTATTGAATTAAATGAAACTTAAATTATAAGATAAATCAATTCTCCAACTAAATAATCAAGATATTAATTATGATAATTAATTAAAGAAATTTCATCGAAATTTATAAGTATAATCTATTTCACAAACTGTTAATAGTCCGTGACTGGTGACTGAGAATTCTTGCTCCACAATCGTCGAGTTGTCTATGATTTATAATCTTTTAACACCACATGAATCGAAATCGATGCGATATTATATGATATTAGGATCTAACCATCATAAAATTAAAACTGATTCAGAAAAATTCAACTTCTGGATGTTATACTTAGATTATCATGTTATCAAATTAATTTCCTTTTTCCGTATTTCTTCTGAGATTCCGTGTTATTCATGGCCCGCGATTCAGCTCGATGTCCCTCCTTAAAGAGCCTATCATTTTCACAAAGAGTTCAGAATTGATCAAAGCCGAGCAACTTTGTTAAAGGCATCAAATGGTGCGTAATCTTTCGTTTTACCTTGATGGGTGTTTGGTTGTTCTTTTTCTTAGTAGGGGCGTGGCTGCTGGGCTTCCATTTTTTTACTTTCGATAATATTTATTTTGTTGGAACAATTAAGCGTCAAATGAGTTAATCGTTCTATTTTTCTCTCTTTTCTCCTTTAAACTGAACGCCACATAGCATCACGAAAGAATTTTGCTTAATACACGACGCCAAATTGACTTGACTGTACAAAGGAAACTGATTGACCGCTGATCACTCACTTGGTCACGAAACAAAATTTCTATGAAAACTGATTGACCGTTGACCAATGGCCTTATGCCGGTCGCCGGGGCAGTCTCCCGTGCCGTACCTGTTTGAAGGCCCGACGGCGGTGCTGGGGCTCATAGGCTTTGCTCTAGCCAGAAACTCTCCGGCAATTCGAGCAACACCCGAGGAGACGAAGGAAACAGAAGCGAAGCATAGACGAGCGATGGAAAAGGGCACAACAAGACTGTAGGTGTAAGGAGAGAAGACAGCGGTGGTGGTAATGAGCGGAGGCGAGACACTTTCCTGGCGACGCCTGTGTAGCAAAGGCCCTTCAGCGACGGCAATGGTCAGAGCTTCTATGGGAAGGAAGACAATCTCGACAGTATCAAAAGTAAAGGAGAGTAAAGGAAAATAGGATCCAGGAGAAAAGGGAGAAGAGAGAGAAAAGGAACGGGACGCTACGGACCCAGACAAAAAAGGGGGCAACATTCCGTGGAAAAGCAAAGCGGGACTTACGAGGGCCATAATAGTAGTGAAAAAACGCTGCGATAGAGCCTTCGAAACTCGGGGAAAATTGGCAGAAATCACGGGATTTGTATCCCATGGCGGGAGACCTCCGTCCACCGCAAATCCTCCAGTGACCGGCCGAATCGAGCCGACGAACCAAACCCACCACCGCCTACTCCTTTGAGCCCTAGGGATCTCATCAGCGCCTTGCCGGACGCTGTGATCCACCGCATCTTCTCGTTTCTGCCCCTCCAAGACGTCGTCAAGACCAGCGTCCTCTCCAAGCGCTGGCGGCCCACTTGGACCACCGCCACCGACCTGGTCTTCAATGGAGAGATTTTAGCCCGGCTTCGCAGTACCCTGGACTTCTCGTCCCTCATCGACAGCGTCCTGATACAGTGCATCTCCCCCACGGTGAAGAGGTTCCACGTCATCGGCTTCAAGTACGAGAAGGCCCACCGCCCCAAGTTGGACCTCTGGCTACGCTTCGCAGAGGGGCGCCGAGTGGAGGAGCTCAGCCTGCGGCTAGTGCCGACTACTGAGCCGCCGACCCTTTATATACTGCCGCGGTTCTTGTATTGCTGGAGTTGGTTGGTGCGCCTTGAAGTCTGGGTGTGCTGTTTCTCGTTGGGTAGGACTATTAGGTGGCCTTGTCTTAAGATCTCGGTGATCGCAATTTCAAGGTTGAGCGATGATATCCTCGAGGGAATTTTCAGGGGATGCCCTGTTCTAGAGTCCCTTGAATTGTGGAGTTGTTGGGGCGTGAAGAACGTCATGATAGATTCGACAAGTGTGAAAAATTTGGTACTCTTTGGCTTATGCGACTCTCAACATTCAGACAATTTGGGCCCCGCATTTGCTGTCGCTGCGAATATCAGGGGATTGGGAACCTCATGCCAAGTTAAGACTTAACGATGTATCATCTTTGGTGGAAGCCAAGTTAGATTTTTCAATTCGAATTCCTACCGGTTTGCCTAGTGACGAGAAGATGTGCAGCCACATGTTGAAGGAACATTTTCAGAAGCTGTGCGGAGTTACTACAATCACCGTTGGGGCTTGGTGTTTGCAGGTACAAGCTCAATGTTTTTTACCATTTTATAAGACGTACGCATGTTGAATCGTGTATGTGATTAGCACTTACTTAGTGGTGTTTGTTGTGCTGGTCGAGTAACCTCAGCTCTCTCTGGCATTCTCGTCTTTCATCATGGGGAATTATTGTGAAAACATGCATAATTAATTGTTGGCAGATAGGATGATTAATAATTTTGTGTTTCAACTTGTAAAGATGATAACGCATAGTGAACATTGGAGCTTCTTCCCTCTGTTTGATTTCCAATAATATATTTGGGATCACTCAATTGGGAACAATGAATGCCACTAGATATTGCTAATTATTATGGATGCTAATCAATGTAGCATTGCAAACTCTTGATTTTCACAAGAAAAATGCATAAAGAGATTATTTGAAATGGTTACCTTTTCATTTCATTCTTTCAGTTTATGGGGAAAATTCATTTATTTGGATATATGACAAAGTAATGAACCCAGTCATCTTAGGTTGGCAGAACAAGATCGCACTCTCGTCACATATGGCTGTTGTTCAATAATATATATTACAGAGTATCCTCAGAATATTTTACAATGACAATGGACGGATTCACTTGCAAACTTTAGTCAATAACGATGTTCGCTGTCTCGTGGGACCACCTATTAGAATTTTTAGATCCTTCAAAGGTCACGAGTTTTACACGAGAAATATACATTAATCTTCTTGATTCTTAAAGAGATTCACTGGTTCATTTCTACTTGTAGTATCCTTATTGCTCTCTTCCCAGCCAGATGACAGGGTCAAAAGATATCGTATCTGGATGGACTATAATTTTTGTCATTCTCTATTCATGTTGAACAGGAAAAATTATAATCAAAATTTTCTATGTTGCTTGCTCAATGTGCTTAGAAACTTTCCCCTTTGGAGATGGAAGGAGTGCCAGCTCCATTGTCAATATGTCAGAGTCTAACGCTACGTGCAGACATTACTCAGTGGGACCTTTCTGGGATAGCATACATGCTACGAATTTCACAGTGCCTGGAAAAATTAGTCATATGCTTGACTGGCCTCCCCCTATCAATGGTTTGTTCCTTTGCTGTATTATTTTTAGTTCGCTTCTTGTGCTGGCTTCCTCTTTGCATGAATGTTTAAAAAGTGAGTTAAAACTTTAGAAGCATGTAGAAATGATAAATCTCAAACTCTTATTTGTTCCAGCAAATGAAATTTGGTAATGTGTCTGTTAGTCTACTCCACTTTTTTGCAAGGCTAATTTCAACCGTTTTAGTTCATGTCCTAAAGTAATTACAGTGTTATACTGGAGATTCTTTTGCTGCCATGTAGGGTTTGGATCTTGAACTGACAAATTAGCGATGAACACCTAGAAAGAAAGATAGTTTTACTGTGTAGATGAGTGTAAAAGTTCAAATTCTTAGTACTTAAAATAAAGTAAAACTAACTAGCACCTACCGTGGACAAATTAAATGTTTTTGTTTTTTAAAATTTTGGTAAGGCAACAAATTCTATTTTCTGTGTATCCGCATGTGATGTGAAGTAAGCTTCTTAAATGGGGTATCTATGTGCAGTATATTTTTGACGAAGAATCGAAAGAAAGTTTTAACTGTGATGAAGAAGATTTTTTGTGTTCACGGAAGGAGAACTTTCAATGTTTGGCGAAACATCTCAAGAGAGTTGAGATCACCATTGATAATTTTGGGTTGGAACGTCTGCTTGCCCTAATTAAGTTTCTTCTTGGTGATACACTTGCACTGGAGAAGATGCTTATCAAGGCTAATTTGGACATGGGACATGGACAAGAACACGTTCGAGCCACTGTTCTTTCGAAACTACTTGTTGTGAGCCAAAATATGCTCAGCTATCGAAGAGCTTCCAGAAATGCTGAAGTTATCTTCAGCCACTCTTTCAAATAGGTGTCCTTGTTAAAGCATATGAAAATCTGGGTTTCTTGTTAATCTAATGGCAGGCATACTTTGCCTTGGGCACTACACTACTCATTTTTATCTACACTGTCAGGTTTTAACATGTAACTAATCTACACTTCTGTCAAGTTTAGTATAGCTGTAAGTATGAACCTCCTTAAGGAATGAGGTTAATGGTAGTGTTTTTGATTATCAGCATATGAAGGGTGTTTGGTCAAGATAATTTTCTTTATCTGCACTCTTGGAAGACTAAGCGAAGTCTTCATGTATTTGTGCGAAACTGCATGGACATCATTACAATTTGATTTTAGTTTCAGCACAACCCTCTGTTTCCGAGGGAAGCAAACTGTCTGAAAATTCATGATTAAGCAAGGAACTCCTTCGATTGCATTTTGATTTCAGAGGCGCTAACATGAAGTACTCCTTTGCTGCCCAAATGAAGATGAACTCGAATTTTAACATCAACTTTTTTTATGGTTTAATTTGGTTCAATGACATTTCTTTCCCGACAAAAACATTTCCAAACGGACCTAAACTGTATTTCACGGTCCAATTAGGTTCAACTTTTCGATAACCAAAACAAACCGCGAAATCAAGTAATGTTTGTGGGAACTCGTAAGTTCATGAAATCTGTAACAAATAGCACATATATATATATATATATATATATATATATATATGTCATCATCATTTGTTTCGGTTGACGTCGAAAAATGATTTGCTTTAGTTTGATTAGAATTTGGGTCGAATTAGGGTTATGAAGATCCGTTCAAGTTCGACATCCATCAAAGTCGAATTAAACCTCGATTATGGTTACTCTCTGCCTCAAACAGAAGGATCCTAAAGGTATTATGCATTTGCACACGATATAGAACATTCTTTTGTTGTTTCTTTTTTTTTTGGTCGAATTGTTTCTTATTGGAAAGGTCTTCATCAAATGAAACAAGCTTTGGGCATAAGCTAATAAGTGGATAGAGGACGACAAAGGGCAAGACAATTTGGTTTATTATTAAGTATGAAACACTTGAAACATATAAAAATATGTAAATTATGTAATATCGAAACATATATTTTTCAATTTTTTTAGTTTAGATTTTATTGCATTGTGCTTCACAAACATGTGAATTATATTAAAGGAAGTGCAACGCTCAGTATGTTATCAACCAACTAGAATTAATTTGTCCAATTTACTCTAAAATGAAATCTTAATTATAAGATAACTCAATTTTCAAACTAAAATAACCAAGATTTTAGTTATCATAATTAATTAAAGTGATTTAATTCATTTCAAAAACTGTTAATTCCTCCTTAGGGTGCGAATGATAAAATTTCTACTTCTCTATTTCTCTGTTCCTTGAAACAAAATTGGAACAGAAATCCGTTTAGTAACGCTATTTGATTTTTCTATTTCTAGAACAGATTTTTATTCTATAAATAGATTTGAAAAAGAAATCAAAAGCTAAAATTTTTAACTTCTCAATTTCTAGCTAGAAATCAATTTATGTTCTAGAAATTTTGTCATGCGCACCTAAGAATTCTTGTTCCGCAATCATCAAGTTTTCTATGATTTATAATCTTCAACATAACAAGAATAGAAATCAATGCAACATGATATGATATTAAGATTTAAATATCCGCTTTTTCTCTCGATATGCAGAGTCCTTTCCTCTCAACTTGCAGAGTTCCTTTACCCATGGCCACTCGTGGAAATTAAAACCCTAACCCCTCAGTTCACTTCGAATCTTCTTCGCACGCTATTTTTTTTCCTTTAATCTTCATCCAGGGCGGTCTTTTTCTGCTTCTCTTGCGAATCGCGGTGTTCGTGACAGCTGAGATTCCATCCAGAGGTGATGGCGGTCCGTTCTTGACGAAGAAGTCTTCCCTTCGTGCCTTCTCCCTCAGTCCCATTTGGGCGGTCTTCTTCTGTTTATCTTCCGAATCGCGGTGTTCGCGACAGTTGCGGTTGTATCCAGAGGTGATGGTGGTCTATACTTGACGAAGAAGTCTTCCCTTCGTGCCTTCTCCCTCTGTCTCATTTGGTTTGTTTTCACGGTTCAGTTACCTTCCCCTGTTTTTCTTGTCATCTTCTGAGACTTCGATCAGCGATTAAATTTTCATGTGGGGTCTTCACATCTCTGCGACTTTACCTGATTGTCCCTTACTGTGCGACTCCACTTAGTTGGCCCCTCTTTCTTTACATGCTGTTCTCTTTGTGTCATGGACTCTAAAGAATATAGTGACTCTGATCGTCTTGCTGCTCTCTGTTCAAGATTGGGGAGACTTACCACAGAGAAGAATATAGATTGCTGGAACGAACAACCATCACCTGCAAAATTGGTGGAATGTAACTTGATCTTGGTGTGCAAAATTTTGTCAGACCCTATCGTAAATTTCCCGGCATTCCAGAGTACCATTAAGAAGGCGTGGAGAACTGACCGAGTTGATATCACACAACGTGAAGAGGGACTATACCTAGCTAAATTCCACTCTCTTGCAGATAAACAACGTGTGCTTGATGGTGGTCCTTGGCTCTTTTCGGGTCATCTAGTAATTGTAAAGTCATGGCAATCTACAACTCCCTTGCACTGTTATGATTTTTCCAGATGTGCTTTTTGGGTACAAATATTGGGATTGCCTTTGGAATGGACTACTGAACAGACTATTACTAAGGCTGTGCAAGATCTTGGGCAGGTAATTGAAGTGAGAGTTGATACTAAAGAGGGCATGATCTCTAGGACTGCTAGGGCAAAGGTTGTTCTGACAATACAGGATCCCTTAAGGACAGGTAAACTAATTCGCATCGAGGGCAAACTCTTCTGGCTTGACTTTCGATACGAGCGACTTTCTCATTTTTGTTACTCCTGTGGAAGGCTGGGTCATTATGCTATGTCGTGTAGAGAGATCCCTTATGATGAGTCAAAATTTGAAGGACGGGATTCTATGGTTTATGGTCAATGGCTGAAAGCAGAAACTAAACAAGCTAGTCCTTACTGGCAATCATTCTATAACCCTCCACACTCCACGGATGAGTCAGTAGATAGTAGACCTGAGACGCCTCCTTCCCAACTCATGCTCTTGCCCCCACCACTCGTTACTGCTGCTGCACCAAAGAATACCTCAGTACTTCCTTCAGACAAGCAAGTTACAGCTCCTGCACATCAGGAAAATCCTGAGGTCTTGGTAGGGACCCATCATCATACAGCTCTCATTCCAGCAACAACTAAATTGAAGGGGATTTCTACCCTGCCTGGTGTTGTACCTGGCTGTTCTATCCAGTCTGATCTCATACCTGACACAGCACACTTACCGGGCTTTCAAGCTCAGGAATCTCCGTCTGTTCAAGCTAAGAAGTCTAAGGTTTCTCGTCCTGCTCCAAAGATAGGACCTGCAAAGAAGATAAGGCGCTATAACCCTTATGATTTAAAGGGTGCTGTTCCTCCTAGTTTTGATGAATCTGAGCTTCTTGATACTCCCATTTTAGAAGCATCTCAAGATGACTTATGGGCGACGGTGGCTGGCCCTCAACAGCCACCACCTCATCAATGAAAATACTGAGTTGGAATTGTCAGGGGTTGGGCAATCCCCTGACAATTCAAGCGCTTAAAGCCCTGGTGGCTAAAGAAAAGCCTAACCTTCTTTTTTTGATGGAGACTAAACAGAGTGAGGTCTTTCTCCAACGTTTACACCGCAGCCTCCATTTTGGTAATCTTCGGGTGGTCAGTTCGGTGGGTTCAGCTGGGGGTTTGGCCCTTTTTTGGAATGACAGCCTCTGTTTGTCTTCGTTTCAGTCGACCCCTTCTTTTTTTGACTTCTTCTGTCATGATTCTGAGGATGACAGCACTTGCCGTGTTACTTGTCTACATGCTCCAGCGGTATATCCCCTTCGGAGGCTTTTCTGGCAGGAGCTGCGCATGATCAGCTGTGAGAATCATGCTCCTTGGGTTTGTCTAGGTGACTTCAACGACATCCTTTACCCATGGGAGAAGGTGGGCAAAAGACCAGCAGATTTATCCCGTATGTCTTCATTTCGTACTGTCCTAACTGACTGTGCTCTTATGGACATTGAATCGAAAGGCTGTGCCTTCACTTGGCAGAACAATCGAGATGGGGATGAACTTGTTAGAGAATGACTGGACAGGGTCTTATGTACTTTGAACTGGCGATTAAAGTTTCCTTCGGCAGAAGCTTATGCTCTCCCTGCTGTTGCCTCCGATCACAGTCCTCTTCTATTATCTACTATCGCTTCTAAAAAGCGAAGTCAAAGATTTTTTAAATATGAAGCCTTCTGGAATGAGGACAGAGATTGTCGCCAGATCATCGAATCGTCCTGGCATTCGGGTTCGCTGGTGAATTCGAGCCTCTCTACCAAATTACGCCTTGTTGCTCATGCTTTGCTTCGGTGGAGTCGTCTCAAATTCGGGAATAACCATACTCGCATCACTGAAATTCAGCAGCAGCTTCTACAAATCACTAACCAGTCTAGGCCTCCTTATGACACATCCAAAGTTATGGCTTTGAAAACTGAATTACATAATGCATGGCAGCGCGAAGAACAGTTTTGGGCCATGAGATCTCGAATACATTGGCTGAAATGGGGGGATCGTAATACACGTTTTTTTCACGCAACTACAATCCAGAGGCGACAAAGGAATAAGATAACGATGCTCAGGGACGAAACAGGGGATTGGGTCAGGGATCCTAGTCGGCTTCAGGAGATGACAACTTCTTTCTTCTCATCATTATATACCACAGTCGGAGCTCGCAACTTTGAACCTATTTTAGATCAGTGTCCTACAGTGGTGACGCCAGCCATGAATAACGCTCTAACGTCATTGTTGACCTTGGAAGAGTTGAGACTAGCTACGTTTCAGCTGGGAGCAACCAAAGCTCCTGGTCCTGATGGGCTGACTGGTCTTTTCTATAGGACTCATTGGGATATTATCAAGGATGATTTCTTCAAAGAGGTTCAGCATTTCTTTCTCTCAGGCCGATTCCCTTTAGCCTTAAATAAAACAGTTATTGCTTTGATCCCAAAACTCCCTCACCCTGAGAGTCTTGATCAATTTCGCCCTATTAGTTTATGTAATTATGCCTATAAGGTTATCTCTAAAGTACTTGCAAATAGACTGAAACCTCTGCTACCAACGCTAATTTCTGAGGAACAATCTGCTTTTGTGAGTGGGCGCCAGATACAAGATAATATCTTGCTAGTACAGGAGGTTTTACATCAACTTAGATCTAAAAGGAGGAAGCGCAAATTTCATGCTGTTGTCAAGTTGGATATGCGGAAGGCCTACGATAGGGTTGAATGGGACTTTTTACATGCTTATCTACTTAAGTTAGGCTTTCATCCATTATGGAGTACTCTGGTCATGCAGTGTATCACCACTACATCTTTCTGTATCAATATGAATGGCGATCAGCTTAGGCCATTTCATCCTACCAGGGGCCTTCGCCAAGGAGATCCTCTCTCCCCATACCTTTTTGTCCTTCTATCAAATCTATTATCATCTCTTATTCATAATGCACTCGATATGGAGACACTCAAAGGTATTAAACTCAATAGATGGTGCCCAACTCTTTCACACCTCCTTTTCGCAGACGATGCAATTTTCTTTGTAGAAGGATCAGTTCGGGAATGTCAAAATTTATCAAATCTGCTGAATCAGTATTGCTTTGCCACGGGCCAAGAGGTGAACCGCAACAAATCTGGTATATTTTTTAGTAAATCTTGCCCTACTTCTCTACAGGAAAATATGGCTAATGCTATTAGAGTTCCTATATTGCAAAGATGTGGGAAATATCTTGGTATACCATCTGATTGGGGTAGGTCGAAAAGGGATATGTTCTCTTGGATACTAGCTCGACTGAATACCAGATTGGAAGGTTGGAAGGAAAACCTTTTCTCAAAGGCGGGGAAAGAGATTATGTTGAAGGCTGTAGTACAATCCATACCACAGTATGCCATGTCCATATTTCGACTACCCATTTCTCTATGTACCTCTATTGAACAAAGAATTGCGAAATTTTGGTGGCAGAATGATAGACAACGAACAGGCATACATTGGCGAAATTGGGAGGTACTAAAACAGAGAAAGGCAGCTGGTGGTTTAGAGTTTCGGGATCTCCTCAGTTTTAATTTAGCTATGCTGGGTAAGCAAGCGTGGCGACTACTTCTTCAGCCATCCTCCTTGTGGGGTAAAGTTTTTAAAGGATTATATTTTCCAACCTCACGGTTTGATGAGGCAGAAAAAGGCTCTCGCCCGTCATGGGGCTGGCAGAGCCTTTTGAGTGGACGTGATGCGATTCTTCCCCATGTTTGCTGGTCAGTAGGAGATGGAAGTTCCATAAGAATCAGGGAAGATAGGTGGTTACCTATAGGCAGATTAACAGGACCTCCTCAACGAGAAGAGCCCACTTTAGTGGCTGATCTTATTGATCACTCTACCAGCACATGGAAGTACTCTCTACTCCACAGATTTTTTGACTCCCACGTGGTTCACCAGATTGCATCTATTCCGATACGACCCAGATTTGCCATGGATAAACTTATTTGGACTGCTACTTCTAATGGTGACTACACAGTTAAATCAGCATATCACAATATCAATCATTCAGCAGAGCTTAAACTCAATAGCGCGCCCTCAACCTCACATCAACATTCATCTTTACTATGGCACAAATTGTGGAAAATGCACACTGCTCCTAAGGTACGACACTTCTTGTGGTTACTTTGTCAAAATAGTTTAGCAACAAAAGCTAATCTGCATCATAGACATATCATTGACAATCCAAAATGCCCTATTTGTGATCAAGACACCCCGGAAACCTTGGAACATTTATTCTTGTTATGTCCTTGGGTTTTGCGTGTTTGGAGTAATCCTCAGATCAACCTCCCCATTCAAACTCAGCATATAAGGAATATCACAACCTGGATCATAGAGCATGCCGGTGATCAGAAAACCTTACATGGTCTGCCAGTGATCGCCACAGTCCTCTGGCACATCTGGAAGGCTCGAAATGCATTTATTTTTGGACGAAAACATCCTGATCCGCATCGTGTGGCTGAAGAAGCAATGCTTCAATCTCGTGTGGATTCTACTGTTGCTCGTTCTTCCACCTGCAAAGCTGCTTTGTTTCAGCATCATGGAACTATATGGAGACCCCCAGATCCGGGGGTTTTAAAGGTCAATATCGATGGATCTTATCAACTGGGAAGCAGGGAAGGGACTATGGCTTGTGTGTGTCGTGATTCGCAGGGACAACTTACCGGTGGCTTCTCAGATAGCTTTGCTGCCTTCTCGGCTCTGCAGGCGAAGATCCATGCTTGCTTGCTAGCTCTCCGTCATTTGATTGATCAAGACCTCTCTCATGCTGCGCTGACTCTTGAATCGGATTGCCAGACCCTCATCGAGACACTGAAGGGTCAGCGCTCGCCGCCATGGCAAGAACGAAGCCTCTTCTCCGAAGCTGCCTTTCTGCTTTCGTTTTTTCCCAACATTTCCCTAGCCTTTTGTCGTCGTGAGGCAAATGTTGCTGCTGACTGGGCTGCGAAGGCCCATAGGGTTAATTCCAAGCGAAGTAACTGGGCTGTTTTTCCCCCTCCCCCTCTTTTAGATCTTATTTACGCTGATGCGTTAGCTGCTGCTTGTAATCGGTTTGGTCCTTATATATAATAGGTTCTGTTGGAAAAAAAAAGATTTAAATTAAAACTGATTAAGAAAAATTCAAACTTGCGGATGTTATTCTTAAAACATCCTGTTATAAAATGAAAAAAAAAATCATTTTTTTTTCTGTATTTATTCCGACTTTTTTACTTATGAAATTATCATTTATTCCCGTGTTATTATTTTCATTTCTCGAATCAAAAGGGGTCGAGGGCTTCCCTCTTTCCATTCGCCCGAACTCGAAAAGAGCGAAAGCGTGGCCGGAGCCGAAGCTCGCCGGCGAGAACTCAGGAGAAGTCTCGTCGCTCCTGCTCGCCGGCTCTTCAGCACGCACACCCTTTCCGGCGCAAGGATGGCCGAAGAAGAAGGAGAAGAAGGGCAGCAGCAGCAGCATCGACTGAGCCCGCCCGACGAACCCGCGGAGGCCGCTCAGCAGGACTACTCGTGGCCCGCGATTCGGTTCGACGTCCCTCCTCAAAGAGCCTACCATTTCCACAAGCAGTTCGGAACTGACCAGAAGCCGAACAACTTTCTTAAGGGCGTCAAATGGTGCGTGGTCTTTTCGTTTTCCCATGATGGGTTCTTGGTTTTTCTTGTCCTGAGTAGGGGTGTGGCTTTGGGAGCGATGATTTGCTTGTTTTTCTTTATGGGTTTTCGTCAGGTCGCCTGATGGGACTTGCCTTCTCAGTAGTTCGGAGGACAATACCCTTCGCGTGTTCGCCTTGTAAGTTTGTTTTGGGGAGTGCTTGCTGGTTTTTCTGTTCCTTCTTATGTCTTATTAGATCACGAGATGTTGCGTTGTTTGGTGGTGCTTTGATTGGACCGTGTCCTGATTAGACCAGAGTACGGGGGTGACGACAGGGCAAATGCGAGATAGTCAAATCTTGATGAAGGTACATGGTTCACAAGGCATTTTGTGGTCATTCAGGATATCTGTTTGTTTCTGTGTGTTCGAATAGCTTGAAAGATGTTAGCTTTAGGACTGCTGAGACTGTCTACTAGAAATATCTATGACTAAACATTCACAAATCGAATTTATAAGTATTTGAAGGTGTTTGGTAATTGTACATAATTTCTATTATTGGTACAAAAATGCATTTGGTACGATCTCAAATATTTTTGTGATTTAATTTTTTTTTTAATTTATCAATAATTTAATTACATTTCTCTCATTTTTTTTTCTTTCTTTTTCCTTTTTCGACTGGCAATTGGCCAAACAAGAGCCAACAAGGTCGGCGACCTAGGGGGTGCCTAGCTAGCCAACGGTGAGGTCCCCTTGAGCCTCATCATGGCTCCGTGAAGTGACCTCGCCGAGCCATGGCGAGGCTAGACCTCACTCAGCCACCACGAGGTCGGCCTCATCCACTTAAGCAACGCCAATTGATGAAGCCCCCTTCGATCTCGCTCGGTCACCACAAGGTCGGCCTCTCCTATCCAAGCAATGCTAATCTCACCGTGGTCAAGCGAGATCGAGCCTCGCCGTTGCTGGGTGAGGCTCCAGGGGGCCTTATCAGTGTCGGTGAGCTCCGAGCAACCTTGCCGGGGGTGAGGTTGTTGGGCCTTCTCTATCCGATTGCCAATCAATAGGCCATCATTGAGGCTAGCAACTAATTAGGGGAAGAAGAGGAGGAGGAGAAAAAGAAAGAAATAAAAGCGAAAAAAAAAAAAGTTTGTTTCTTGAGTTGTTTCTAAGAAAAAAAGAAGCAATTTTTTTTTATTTATTTCTTATTTCCATTTCAAATCTATTCTTGAAAACAAAAACCTACACAAATAGATTTTTATTCCGGAGATCAATAAAACAAAGAAATGGGAACATTAGTAAAGGCGCCCTAGAACACTCGGGTGGATGTGTTTCAATGAAAATATCATCTAGTTGATATGCAAAGGAGGTGCAAAGAAGATTGATAATACCACTATGGATATGATGACGAATAAAATGATAGACACTCTCAATGTGTTTGGTGTCCTCATGAAATATAGAATATAGAATTCTAGGCTATTTGAATAGTACTACGATTCTCAAAAAAAGAGCGGAGTGATGCCATGATGGATAATTCCTAAAACCATGAGTAAGCACCATAGCCACATAAGTGAAGAAATAGTTTAACCAACGGCTTGATTTTAAATAATGTAACGTGGAATCATATATTATTTTTTTCACTTTTTTTTAGCTTCAAATTTTAAAGCAAAATCATAAATGGAAACATTGAGTGATTTTTTTGTTCCTCACAAACACGTGATTTAAATTAAATGAAGTGCGATGCTCCATATCTAATCAACCATACTAAAATTAATTTCTCAAATATTAAATTATTGAATTAAATGAAACTTAAATTATAAGATAAATCAATTCTCTAGCTAAATAATCAAGATATTAATTATGATAATTAATTAAAGAAATTTCATCGAAATTTATAAGTATAATTCATTTCAAAAACTGTTAATAGTCCGTGGCCGGTGACTAAGAATTCATGCTCCACAATCATCAAGTTGTCTATGATTTATAATCTTTTAACACCACATGAATTGAAATCGATGCGATATTATATGATATTAGGATCTAACCATCATAAAATTAAAACCGATTCAGAAAAATTCAACTTCTGGATGTTATACTTAGATTATCCTGTTATCAAATTAATTATTTTTTTCCGTATTTCTTCTGAGATTCCGTGTTATTCATGGCCCGCGATTCAGCTCGATGTCCCTCCTTAAAGAGCCTATCATTTTCACATACAGTTCAGAATTGATCAAATCCGAGCAACTTTCTTAAAGGCATCAAATGGTGCGTAATCTTTCGTTTTAACTTGATGGGTGTTTCCTGTTCAAAAAAAAAAAAAAACTTGATGGGTGTTTGGTTGTTCTTTTTCTTAGTAGGGGCGTGGCTTCTGGGCTTCCATTTTTTCCTTTCGATAATATTTATTTTGTTGGAACAATTAAGCTTCAAATGAGTTTATCGCTCTATTTTTCTCTCTTTTCTCCTTTAAATTGAACGCTGCATTAGCATCACGAAAGAATTTTGCTTAATACACGGTGGCAAATTGACTTGACTGTACAAAGGAAATTGATCGACCATTGATCACTTGGTCACGAAACAAAATTTCTATGAAAATTGGAAAAGAAAAAGCACAAAAGAAAAACTATGCTCGTTAAAGAGACCAAATTATTTCAAAGTTTTTGACCAAAAAAAAAATTATTTCAAAGTTTATTTTAACTGCTCTCGCTCAGAACTCAGTTGATCAGTTATGATTATCGTGTAAATAGAAAAGTAAAAAGTAAAGGGCGGCACTTTTTCCACTCTTACTGTGGCTAAAGCAATTCCTATCATAGTGTTTTGATAATATTAATCTTTGTGAGTCCCGCCTTTTTTTAAGTTCCTTTTTTTCGTCAGGCCTATGGCATTCCGTGTGTTTTCTTCTCACTCATTTCTCTTTGGTCCCATTTTCTTTCTTCTTCTTTATCGTTCTCTCTCGTAGGTATGTCCCTCTCTGCTCCCTATTTCCATTTATCGCTTTAGCACTGGCCTGCCAATGGCCTTAAGCCGGTCGCCGGGGCACTCTCCCATGCCGTACCTGTTTGAAGGCCCGACCGCGATGCTAGGGCTCATAGGCTTTGCTCTAGCCGGAAACTCTCCGGCAATTCGAGCGACACCCGAGGAGACGAAGGAAACATAAGCGAAGCAAAGACGAGCGACGGAATAGGGCGCAACAAGACTGTAGTTGTAAGGAGAGAAGATGGCGGCTGTGATGACTGGAGAGGAGACACTTTCCTAGCAACACCTCTGTAGCAGAGGCCCTTCGAAAGGCGACAGCGATGGCGATGGTCGGAGCTTCGATGCTGTAGTACTTTAGCCGATACGTCCATAATGGGGTGCGATTGGATCGCATTGTTTCGTCTTAATGCGTTATGATGGAAAGACACTAATGGAGGGGTACGAAGGGAGACGTATAAAAGTCTCCCGAATACAACCGTTGGGTTTGTTGGCAGATTATTCGCACCAAATTTTCTCTCCATTTCCATCAAAGAAGAAAAGGGAATTCCATTTTACTTTTGCAAGAACGATTGACATTTACGCCGTGGAAATCGGGTGTTTTCCTTGTGATTGCATCCAGACTAACGTGAGGTAGTATTGTTCATGATTTATTCGCAATTCAACGTTCGTTCTGGGGCTATTGCTATTTGCGCATCGGAATCAAATAAGTCGTCTTTCGCCGACTTGAATTCCAACATTGGTATCAGAGCCCGGTCATGATTTCTGCTTTGTTTTTCATCGAGTTTTCTCATTTACCATTTGATATTGAGATCGAGAGTATGATATCTACACTGTTTGAATCTCTGATGGTTAGAATTTGCCATATGAAAAACTCGAAATTGAACTGGAGCAAAGAATGGGTTCGGGGTCGCGTGCCTCCGTGAGGTTTTGGCCCTTTTCGAAATAAATTTTTGGCCAAAATTAACTTTCGAATATACAGGATGAAAGAGCTCGTCGAGACAAGTTCGGCGATGGGTCGAGCGCCGCCGGGAGACGCCGGACGCGCCCACACGCGCGGCCAGAAGCTGTTGCGTGTGGGCGCCACTCGCCTGAAGTGCTGGCACAGCCAGCGCGTGCGCCACACGCGCCGGTCGGTGAACCGGCACATGTGCGACGCGCGCTAGCTGGCGAACCAGCGAGTGATGACGTCACCCAACGGTCAATAACCGCCGGGATGATGTCATCGATGACGTTAGTGCCAGCGACAGTTGGCCGGCCGGTTACCGGCCGGCGACCCGACCAGAGACCCGTGATCCGACCCGTTGACCTGACCCGACCCGACCATTGACCGGTCAAACGGTCGAATCGGTCACCGGTCGGATCGGTTGGACCGGTCAGGAGCCATTTGGCTCGCTGGCGCGTGCGCCACATGCGCCGCGCACTCAGGCGGTGCGTGGGGGCGCGTGTGAGCTCCGATTGGAGAGTGGTCGGTCGCGTTTGGTTCGTATGAGTGTCCTCTAGACAGTGGTATAATTATTTTATACTTTTGAATTTTATAAATGTATGAAAATGCATAGGAAACCCTATGTACGCGTAATTTTTTGGGATTTAATGCAGCTTATTCATTTGTAGCTTGTATTTTCTTGTGATTAGGAAATACAGTAGCTAGCTTGTGTGCAAATGATGTTATATATGCTGTGTAGAGCTTGGTTCAATGATATGATGTATATATTTTAATATACTTGTAATTTTCTAGTTGCTAGAAAATTAGAACAATGGTAGGAAATCAATTACATGTTAAGTTGCAATTTTAATTATAGTTGAAGCATGATTGTTGTTTATACGTTGATTATTATCACGCAATGTTTTTGTGTTAAGGAAAAATGTAGAAATTACATAAGATCATGTAATTATTTTTCCTAGTGGGAGTTCGTAGGTTGGTAGAATTGAAAGGAGTTCTCACCTAGAACTTAAAATTTGTGCAAATTAAACTAATTAATGATAATAGAACAATTGTATATAGAAGTTGATTTGGAACATAGTAAACTTTTGCCTCTGTGTCTTTTGTTGAATTATCATTAATTTAGTTTGTCTTTGCTGCAAATTAAATATGTGTGTTACTCTGTAAAGTGTGCTAGTATTGATTTTGCGTTTGTTATGTCAATGTGTTATAGCAATTGATTTTGGCTTTGACATCCAAGACCATTGTTGCTGACCTCACTAAGGGTGAGAAGCTGAACGGTGATAATTATGATATTTGGCACCGAAAGGTTCAGTACATCTTTGAGAAGCAAGAGATTTTGGAAACCCTCAACCATACCATGGATGAACCTGAGTATAGAATTTCAACTCAACACAAGAGAGATTTGGAAGCTTATCAAGCTTGGAAAAAAAAAATAGCATTGTCGCATCACGTTGCTGAGCTGTATGCAAGATGATCTCATGTGTGAGTTTGAAATTTATGATAAAGCTTAAGCTATGTGGGTTGCCTTGAAAGATAAGTTTGGGGATACATCTGCTACTAAGCTGAGGAGACTCACCATCAAGTTTGACACATTTCGAAAGCGCCCAAATGTAACGATGAGGCAGCATTTTCGGGAGATATCAAACATGATCCATGAGCTGAAGTCAGCAGGTCACTCCCTTACTGATGAACAACAAGTTCAGGCTGTTATAAGGTCTCTTCCTGATAATTGGGAGCATATGAAGATTAATATGACACACAATGAGAATATTGTCACTTTTGATGATATTACGCGTCATTTGGAATTAGAGGATGAGCGCCTAGAGGCTGCGAGATCCTCTACTCATGCTTATGTTGCTGAATCGAGTTCACGCAAAGCTTCGGGCTTCATGCGCAAGAGGAATCTTCAATTCAACAACAAAGGGAAGAGGACTAATCAGGCACCCAAGATGGCTAAGACCTTCCGACGCAAGAAGCGTGGTGGGAAGAAAGACAAGGCCAAGATGGAATGCCATAATTGCGGCAAGATGGGTCACTTTGCTCGTGAATGCACCGAGCCGAAAAAGGTACCATATTACTCCATTACTTTGAGTAATGCTTTTGTTTCTAGTACTGTAATGCTTGCTGAATCTCATTCAATGTGGACTGTAGACTCAGAGCAACAGACCATGTAGCTAGAGACCGAGAAGCATTTGTAGAGTATCGTCGGATACCGCCTGGAAGAAGATCGATATATGTTGGGAATAACTCAAGAGTTGAAGAGAAGGGTATCGGCACATGTAAATTACTCTTACGTGGTGGTCGATACCTATTCCTGCATGATGTCCTTTATGCTCCAGATATTCGACGAAACTTGATTTCTGTAGTTGTTCTTCTTAGCTTAGGTTATATATTGAATTTCCGTGGTGATTGTGTTGACATTTTGTATGGAACAGTTTATTATGGTTCAGGTCATGTATCGAATGGTTTTATGGTGTTAGACATTGACTATGATCAATACAATATTAATGTTGATGGTTTTTCTTTAATTGCGTCTTCAAATAACGTTGAGATTGATGCAAGTACTTGGCATGCTAAATTAGGTCACATTGGATTGTAAAGAATGCAAAGATTAGCTAGAGAAGGCCTTTTAGGGTCTCACTAATGTTAGTCTATCCGTATGTGAACATTGTCTGGTGGGAAAAACAACTAGAAAACCATTCGGTAAAAGGACTAGAGCTGAATTTCCATTGCATCTCATACATTCTGACATTTGTGATCCTTTGAATGTGAGGGCGAGGCATGGAGTCTCATATTTCATCACTTTCATAGATGACTTCACACGTTTCGGTTATATCTTTCTGATCTCCCATAAGTCAGAAGCATTAGACTGCTTTAGACGGTATATAGCGATAGTAGAGAATTAGTTGAACAAAACAATAAAGGCATTGAGAACCGATCGTGGATGTGAATATCTATCAGAGCAATTCAAGGCTCTTTATGATGAAAAGGGAATTGTACGACAATTGACTATTCCTGGTACTCCACAACAAAATAGGGTAGTTGAGAGAAGGAATAGAACCCTCTTGGAAATGGTTAGGTCTATGATGGCGTAAGCAAATTTACCTATCTCCTATTGGGGAGATGCGTTATTAACTGTTGCCTATATACTTAACCGTGTGCCCTCAAAATCGGTCAATTATACCCCTTATGAATTATGGACTGGTAGGAAACCAGACTTGAGTAATCTACGTCCATGGGGATGTGCAGCTTATGTTCATGATTCTTCCCATAAACATGGCAAATTAGGTCATAGAGGGAAGAAATGTATCTTTATAAGATATTTCGAACACTCCAAAGGGTACGTGTTTATAGGTGAACAAGCTAATGGAAGTGTGACCGAAATGGAGTTACGAGATGTTACGTTCTTGGAGAACGATTTTCCTAATAGAGGTGAGTTTGATAAAGACTTTCAATTATATGAGATGGAAGATCCTAGTAACACACCCACTGATGTTGTAGAGGGAAATGAAGATTTACCTCAACACACAAGACTTGGTGTTGCATCACCTGATGAATTGAATTCAAGAGAAATTCAATTGCATAAAAGTAATCGTACAAGTATTTCCCGTCGTCATTTTGAGATTGAAGGGGAAGCATTTATGATTGCTCAAAATGACGATGCCGAGCCTAAGACTGTTCAAGAGGCTCTCTCATCCTCTAACAAGGAAGAATGGAGAAAAGCTTTGGAAGATGAGATAGAGTCAATGAGGGCAAACCATGTCCGGGACTTGGTTAATCTACCACCCAATCATAAGGCCATTGGAAACAAATGGGTCTTTAAGATTAAACGTAGGGCAGATGGATCCATTAAAAAGTATAAGGGGTTCGGCTTGTGGCAAAAGGTTATACTCAATAAGAGGGTATAGACTATGAGGAAACTTTTTCACCAGTTGTAAGGTTTCCGTCAATACGCCTTATTCTAGCCATCGTTGCACATTTGGACCTTGAATTACATCAAATAGATGTAAAGATGGCATTTCTCAATGGAGAATTAGATGAGGAAATCTATATGAAACAACCAATAGGTTTCATAGCTAAAGGTCAAGAGCATAAAGTTTGCAAGCTTCATCGCTCAATATATGGCCTTAAGCAATCATCTAGACAGTGGTATTTTCGTTTTCATCGAGCAATAATAACTTTTGGTTTCACGATGATTGAAGAAGATCACTGTGTATATGTCAAGCGGTCCAAAGATAAATTTGTGATATTATCACTTTATGTGGATGATATTCTGTTGGCTGGAAATGACAAGGTTTTGGTTATCACCAAAAAAGAATGGTTGTCCTCCAATTTTGAGATGAAGGACATGGGAGAAGTTGCTTATATATTAGGAGTTAAGATCGAAAGAGATTGATCAAGGAAACTCCTTACTTTATCACAAGAGTCTTATATTATGAAGATTCTTGAGCGTTTTAATATGCAGTATTATAATCCCATTGATACCCCTGTCATGTAAGGTGAAGGCCTAAGTATTGAGATGTGTCCTAAGACTCCAGAAAAAATTAAAGTGATGGAAACTGTTCCTTACGCTAATGCGGTCGGAAGTTTAATGTATGCTATGATGTGTACTTAACCCGACATATACTATGCCGTGGGATTGGTGAGCCGGTATCAATTAAATCCCAATCAAGCACACTGGAAAGTAGTGAAGAGGATCCTAAGATATTTGAAGGGCACCATGGACTATCGACTTTGTTACCAAGGGAATGATTTATGCCTATTAGGTTATTTAGATGCCGATTGGGGGTGGAGACCTGGATGAGCATAAATCGACTTCTAGATATGCGTTCTTGCTCAATGGAGGTGCAATTTCTTGGAATAGCAAGAAACAGACATGCACGGCCTTGTCTACAATAGAGGCAGAATTTATTGCATGTTCTGCCGCAGTGCAAGAAGCAGTATGGCTAAAACGTTTCTTGGAAAATTTAGCCATTGTCACTGAAGTTCCAAGACTGGTGACAGTTTATTGCGATAGTCAAGCAGCCATTGCCTATGTGAAAGATCCCAAGTATCATGAAAGGACAAAGCACATTGACATAAAGAATAACTTCATCAGAGATATTATAGCGTAGAAAGAAGTGATCCTGCAATACATTTCAACCAATAGAATGGTTGCTGATCATTTACAAAGGCTATTCCTAGAGACATATTCTTGACCCATAGGATGTCACTAGGATTGCGTAGAATGTGATATCTGTTATTGTAGAGGATCATTAGTTTATGTATTTGTGGATAGATGTATTGTACTTGTTTATTTATTAGTGATTTGATGTTTTATCAATAAGTACAAATCCACTATGAGACTAGCACAAACATACATATATTATTGAAAAGTATGTCAACAGGCAATGATTTGCTCACTCACACGAGTAATTGCCTCAAGTGTTGTAGTTAGCATGTTGAGATGAGACGTTATGTACAAATAAAAGCTGAAGAGCAAGTCTGGTACATAAAATATGTCGCCTTGATTGGAGTCAAGATGAGGTCTGTGATTTGTTTATAATAAGACCGAATATGATAGTCCCACAATCATGTATGCCTGAAAGATGCCGAATGCGAGTACTTAATTGGACGCTATAGAAAGCAAGCTGATATAGCACTCGAGCTAAACATGAGTATGTGAGAGGCACGTGACTATGTTTAGGCTAAGATCCGTATAGTGGATATATTTGATAAATGACATACGCTTTTATAGAAAGAGTAATCCACTATAGCATGTAATTCATACTACATGTGCATTGTACGACCAATAAGGGAAGATGAGTAAAATTATCCCTATTTACTCATCGTGTGAGCCCTTGAGGTAATTTGTATTTTACCTCAATTTTGTGCCCTATGTTACTTCTGACTATGTTCTCGAAGTGAAAGATCAATATTGCTACTTTAGTATGTTACGAGCGGTCATGAATAGATATGGCCTATGGGACGTGTCTAGGAAAGCAGTTGTTCTGAAATTGAGAGAGACATGAGTGCGAAGGAAGACTATTGTTGTTTTACATCTATCGCGTGTATTTACTGGTTAACCAATTATATCGCCCTATGTGGTTGCGGATGTAATTGTAAATACATGGTGTTTTGAGAATAATCAAGTATAGCCTTTAAAGGATAGGTATACTTGGACTGATATAACAAAATATGTCCGGGGCACTGTGAGACATCGATTATTTATTTCTTTTCGGGGTTGTAGTCATTATGTTATTCCTAACAGGTGCATAATTTGAGCTCCCAAGTGCAGGTGTACTCACTGGTCGCACGGCTTATTTGCCAGTATGAATTGTTTTGTAAAGTTGATGAATGTTGAATGCCTTATATTCTTGATAGAGCGCTATCAAACCCATCATGTCCGAGTGGGAGATGTAGTACTTTAGCTGGTACGTCCATGATGGGGTGCGATTGGATCGCACCGTTTCGTCTTGATGCGTTACGATGGAAAGACACTAATGGAGGGGTACGAAGGGAGACATATAAAAGTCTCCCGAACACAACCGTTGGGTTTGTTGGCAGATTATTCGCACCAAATTTTCTCTCCATTTCTATCAAAGAAGAAAAGGGAATTCCATTTTACTTTTGCAAGAACGATCGACATTTACGCCGTGGAAATCGGATGTTTTCCTTGTGATTGCATCCAGACTAATGTGAGGTAGTGTTGTTCGTGATTTATTCGCAATTCAACGTTCGTTCCGGGGCCATTTGCTGTTTGCCCATCGGAATCAGGTAAGTCGTCTTCTGCCGACTTGAATTCCAACGGATGCAAAGGAAGACAATCTCGAGAGAGTCAAAAGTAAATAAGAGGAAAGGAATATGGGACCAGGGAGCAAAGAGAGAAAAAGAGAGAAAGAAAAAGGAACGGGACACTACCGACCAAAACAAAAAAAGGGGACCGCACTTCGTGGAGAAGCAAAGCGGGACTTACGACGGCTATAATAGTAGTAAAAAAACGCTGCGATGGAGCCTTCGAAACTCGGGGAAAATAGGCATATGGCAGAGACCTCCATCCACCGCAAATCCTCCGGCAACCGGCCGAATCGCACCGACAAAACAAACCCACCTCCACCTCCTCCTTTGAGCACTAGGGATCTCATCAGCGCCTTGCCCGACGCTGTGATCCACCGCATCTTCTCGTTTCTACCCCTCCAAGACGTCGTCAAGACCAGCGTCCTCTCCAAGCGCTGGCGGCCCACTTGGACCACCGCCACCGACCTGGTCTTCGATGGAGAGATTGTAGCCCGGCTTCGCAGTACCTTGGACTTCCCGTCCCTCGTCGACAGCGTCCTGATACAGTACACCTCCCCCACAGTGAAGAAGTTCTCCGTCGTCGGCTTCGAGTACGAGAAGGCTCACCGCCCCAAGTTCGACCTCTGGCTCCGCTTCGCGGAGGGGCACCGAGTGGAGGAGCTCAGCCTGCTGCTAGTGCCGACTACTGAGCCGCCGACGCTTTATATACTGCCGCGGTTCTTGTATTGCTGGAGTTGGTTGGTGCGCCTTGAAGTCTGGGTGTGCTGTTTCTCGTTGGGTAGGACTATTAGGTGGCCTTGTCTTAAGATCTTGGTGATCGCAATTTCAAGGTTGAGCGATGATATCCTCGAGGGAATTTTCAGGGGATGCCCTGTTCTAGAGTCCCTTGAATTGTGGGGTTGTTGGGGCGTGAAGAACATTATGATAGATTCGACAAGTGTGAAAGAGTTGGTACTCATTGGCTTATGCGACTCTAACATTCAGACAATTTGGGCCCCGCATTTGCTGTCGCTGCGAATATCAGGGGATTGGGAACCTCATGCCAAGTTAAGACTAAACGATGTATCATCTTTGGTGGAAGCCAAGTTAGATTTTTCAATTCGAATTCTTACCGGTTTGCCTAGTGACGAGAGGATGTGCAGCCACATGTTGAAGGAACATTTTCAGAAGCTGTGCGGAGTTACTACAATCACCATTGGGGTTTGGTGTTTGCAGGTACAAGCTCAATATTTTTTACCATTTTATAAGACGTACTCATGTTGAATCGTGTATGTGATTAGCACTTAGTGGTGTTTGTTGTGCTGGTCGAGTAACCTCAGCTCTCTGTGGCATTCTCGTCTTTCATCATGGGGAATTATTGTGAAAACATGCATAACTAATTGTTGGCAGATAGGATGATTAATAATTTTGTGTTTCAACTTGTAAAGATGACAACGCATAGTGAACATTGGAGCTTCTTCCCTCTGTTTAATTTCCAATAGTATATTCAGGATCACTCAATTGGAACAATGAATGCCACTAGATATTGCCAATTATTATGGATGCTAATCAATGTAGCATTGCAAACTCTTGATTTTCACAAGAAAAATGCATAAAGAGATTATTTGAAATGGTTACCTTTTCATTTCATTCTTTCAGTTTATGGAGAAAATTCATTTATTTGGATATATGACTGAGTAATAATGAACCCAATCATCTTAGGTTGGCAGAACAAGATTGCACTCTCTTGTCACATATAGCTGTTGTTCAATAATATATATTACAGAGTATTCTCATAAAATTTTACAATTACGATGGATGGATTCACTTGCAAACTTTAGTCAATAATGAGGTTCACTGTCTCGTGGGACCAACTATTAGAATTTTTAGATCCTTCAAAGATCACAAGTTTTACACGAGAAGTATACATTAATATTCTTGATTCTTAAAGAGATTCATTGGTTCATTTCTAATTGTAGTATCCTTATTGGTCTTTTCCCAGCCAGGAGACAGGGTCAAAAGATACCGTATCTAGATGGACTATAATTTTTGTCATTCTTTATTCATGATGAACAGGAAAAATTATAATCAAAATTTACTATGTTGCTTGCTCAATGTGCTTAGAAACTTTCCCTTTTGGAGATGGAAGGAGTGCCAGCTCCATTGTCAATATGTCAGAGTATGACGCTACATGCAGACATTACTAAGTGGGACCTTCCTGGGATAGCATACATGCTACGAATTTCACAATGCCTAGAAAAATTAGTCATATGCTTGACTGGCCTCCCCCTATCAATGGTTTGTTCCTTTGCTGTATTATTTTTAGTTCGCTTCTTGTGCTGGCTTCCTCTTTGCATGAATGTTTAAAAAGTGAGTTAAAACTTTAGAAGCATGTAAAAATGATAAATCTCAAACTCTTATTTGTTCCAGCAAGTGAAATTGGTCATGAGTCTGTTAGTCTACTTCACTTTTTTGCAAGGCCAATTTCAACCGTTTTAGTTCATGTCCTAAAGTAATTGCAGTGTTATACTGGAGATTCTTTTGCTGCCATGTAGGGTTTGGATCTTGAACTAACATATTAGCGATGAGCACCTAGAAAGAAAGATAGTTTTATTGTGTAGATGAGTGTAAAAGTTCAAATTCTTTAGTACTTAAACTAAAGTAAAACTAACTAGCACATACCGTGGACAAATGAAATGTTTTTGTTTTTTGAAATTTTGGTAAGGCAACAAATTCTATTTTCTATGGATCCGCATGTGATGTGAAGTAAGTTTCTTAAATGAGGTATCTATGTGCAGTATAGTCTTGACCAAGAATCGAAAGAAAGTTTTAACTATGATGAAGAAGATTTTTTGTGTTCACGAAAGGGGAAATTTCAATGCTTGGCGAAACATCTCAAGAGAGTTGAGATCACCATTGATAATTTTGGGTTGGAACGTCTGCTTGCCCTGATTAAGTTTCTTCTTGGTGATGCACTTGCGCTGGAGAAGATGATTATCAAGGCTAATTTGGACATGGGACATGGACAAGAACATGTTCGAGCCACTGTTCTTTCGAAACTACTTGTTGTGAGCCAAAATATGCTCAGCTATCGAAGAGCTTCCAGAAATGCTGAAGTTATCTTCAGCCACTCTTTCAAATAGGTGTCCTTCTTAAAGCATATGAAAATCTGGTTTTCTTGTTAATCTAATGGCAGGCGTATTTTGCCTTGGGCACTACACTACTCATTTTTATCTACACTGTCAGGTTTTTAACATGCACCTAATCTACACTTCTGTCAAGTTTAGTATAGATGTAAGTATGAACCTCCTTAAGGAATGAGGTTAATGTTAGTGTTTTTGATTATCAGCATATGAAGGGTGTTTGGTCAAGATAATTTTCTTTATCTGCACTCTTGGAAGACTAAGCGAAGTCTTCATGTATTTGTGCGAAACTGCATGGACATCATTACAATATGATTTTAGTTTCAGCACAACCCTCTGTTTCCAAGGGAAGCAAACTGTCTGAAAATTCATGATTAAGCAAGGAACTCCTTCGGTTGCATTTTGATTTCAGAGGCGCTAACATGAAGTACTCTTTTGCTGTCCAAATGAAGATAAACTCGAATTTTAACATCAACTTTTTTTACGGTTTAATTTGGTTCAATGGCATTTCTTTCCCGACAAAAACATTTCCAAATGGACCTAAACTGTATTTCACGGTCCAATTAGGTTCAACTTTTCGACAACCAAAACAAACCGTGAAATCAAGTAATGTTTGTGGGAACTCGTAAGTTCATGAAATTTGTAACAAATAGCACATATAAAGAAAAAAAAATCCCGTCATTTATTTCGGTTGGATTCGAAAAATGATTTGCTTTAGTCTGATTACAATTTTGGTCGAATTAGGGTTATAAAGATCTGTTCAAGTTCGACATCCATGAAAGTCGAATTAAACCTCGATTATGTTTACTCTCTGCCTCAAACAAAAGGATCCTAAAGGTATTATGCATTTGCGCACGATATAGAACATTCTTTTGTTGTTTCTTTTTTTTTTTGGTCGAATTGTTTCTTATTGGAAAGGTCTTCATCAAATGAAACAAGCTTTGGGCATAAGCTAATAAGTGCACAGAGGACGACAAAGGGCAAGATAATTTGGTTTATTATTAAGTATGAAACACTTGAAACATATAAAAATATGTAAATTATGTAATATTGAAACATATGTTTTTCAATTTCTTAGTTCAGATTTTATCACAATGTGCTTCACAAACATGTGATTTATATTAAAGGAAGTGCGACGCTTAGTATATTATCAACCAACTAGAATTAATTTGTCCAATTTACACTAAAATGAAATTTGAATTATAAGATAACTCAATTTTCAAACTAAAACAACCAAGATGTTAGTTATCATAATTAATTAAAGTAATTTAATTCATTTCAAAAACTGTTAATAGTACTCAACTCGTAACTAAGAATTCTTGTTCCATGATCATCAAGTTTTCTATGATTTATAACCTTCAACATAACAAGAATAGAAAACAATGCAATATGATATGATATTAGGATTTAAATTAAAACTGATTAAGAAAAATTCAAGCTTGCGCATGTTATTCTTAAAACATCCTGTTATAATTTTTTTTTTCTGTATTTATTCCGAGTTTAGTTTTTACTTATGAAATTATCATTTATTCCCGTGTTATTATTTTCATTTCTCAAAATAAAAGGAGTCGAGGGCTTCCCTCTTTCCATTCGCCCGAACTCGAAAAGAGGAGAAGCGTCGCCGGAGCCGAAGCTCGCCGGCGAGAACTCAAGGGAAGTCTCGTCGCTCCTGCTCGCCGGCTTTTCAGCACGCATACTCTTTCCGGCGCAAGGATGACCGAAGAAGAAGGAGAAGAAGGGCAGCAGCAGCAGCAGCAGCATCGACTGACCCCGCCCGACGAACCTGCGGAGGCGGCTCAGCAGGACTACTCGTGGCCCGCGATTCGGTTCGACGTCCCTCCTCAGAGAACCTACCATTTCCACAAGCAGTTCGCAACTGACCAGAAGCCGAACAACTTTCTTAAGGGCGTCAAATGGTGCGTGGTCTTTTCGTTTTCCCATGATGGGTTCTCGGTTTTTCTTGTTCTGAGTAGGGGTGTGGCTTTGGGAGCGATGATTTGCTTGTTTTTCCTTTTGGGTTTTCGTCAGGTCGCCTGATGGGACTTGCCTTCTCAGTAGTTCGGAGGACAATACCCTTCGTGTGTTCGCCTTGTAAGTTTGTTTTGGGGAGTGCTTGCTGGTTTTTCTGTTCCTTCTCATGTCTTATTAGATCACGAGATGTTGCGTTGTTTGGTGGTGCTTTGATTGGACCGTGTCCTGATCAGACCAGAGTGCGGGGGCGACGACAGCGCGAATGCGAGCTCATCAAATCTTGATGAAGGTACATGGTTCACAAGGCATTTTGTGGTCATTCAGGATATCTGTTTGTTTCTGTGTGTTCGAATAGCTTGAAAGATGTTAGCTTTAGGACTGCTGAGACTGTCTGCGAGAAATATCTATGACCAAAGATTCGCAAATCGAGATAATGGGCGGTCTATGTCTCATGTAGTTCTCTTTAATTGCAGATTCCTTTGCAGCAAATCTTGTTGTGACGGAAGGGGAATCGGTTTATGATTTCTGTTGGTACCCTTACATGTCTGCTACAGGTCTTCTTGTTACATTTTACTCTTCTTTTACTTATCATGGTTATATTTTCTTCTATGGTTATTTCTCTTCTGGTAATTAGCCACAGCTAGAATTGAGTATGGAAGCTTTTCATATTGCAGACCCAGTAAGCTGTGTATTCGCATCAACGACTCGTGATCATCCAATTCATGTCTGGGATGCTACTACTGGACAGGTCAGAATTGTTCAGTTTAGAGGTTTCAAGAACTCTGGGGGACTTAATTGAAGCCATATAATCGTTTAGGGTTATACTGAAGATGTGGAGCCCGAGCTTATTTGACATCTTAGACATGCTTTGTAGCAATTGTCTGCATACCTTTTAGCTTCTTCTTTACAATCTTCTTCGTGCAACTTCGTTTTGAATGATCTTGGAAAATAGAGGAAATTTTATTGACTCCTACACTTGATATTGCAGCTACGTTGCACTTACAGGGCTTATGATGGTGTGGATGAAATTACAGCGGCATTTTCGATTGCATTCAATCCTGCAGGGAACAAGTAAGGCTAACATCCAGTTTTGACGACTCTTAAATTCCCTCATGTCAATGGTCCACTCTAATTCCCTTTGAAAGTTTCATTTGAAATTTTACGTTACTTTACCTTCTACCGTTGAAAGAAATCAGCATTTCGTGGTTTTGGTTATGCTCTGCTACCTGTATTTCGGAATGTCGGTGTTTGGTTGCTTAGTGGTTTTTGTGGTTATCATAAATAATTTAGTTTGTTGGAGCTAATCTCTTTACGTAGGGCTTGTAGCGTTTTAAGTCTATTAAACTTTCAATCTACATCCTCTGTTCGTGTATAGGATCTTTGCTGGATATAACAAATCCATAAGAGTGTTTGGTGTACATCGCCCTGGTAGAGATTTTGAGAGCCACTCAACGCTTCAAGGAAATAAAGAAGGTCAAACAGGTGTGTTATTGTGTTTGTCCCGTTTTAGCTATTACTAGAGATTTGTTTAACAAGTTAAATAAAAGAGGGTTTCAAAAACTACAATCAAGATGAATTGAGTATTTCATCTTCAAAGGATTGCAGTTGGTTGTAAGGCTGGTTCGTTCTGTTTATTTTTCCATGAGGCTTATGCACTATGCATGTAAAGGGAACTAGCAGATCTCCTAAATGCCCTGTATTTCCGTGTTTATTGTATAGTTATACAAGATAATATTGAGATCACAAGTTAAAAAGGAGGAATTGAGTATCTCATTCTCTATTGCTTTTGTGCAGGTATTATCTCTGCCATTGCTTTCTCTCCAACCCATACTGGAATGCTGGCAGCTGGTTCCTACAGCCAGACTACTGCAATCTACAGAGAAGATAACATGGAACTCTTGTACATCTTACATGGTCAACAAGGTGGGGTTACCCATGTAAGTGCTTGATATTGGATTTCCTTGATGTGATTGTTTTTCTCAAGAAATTATAGGTGATAAGCTTGCAATTACAGGTGCTATTTTCAAAAGATGGAAACTACTTGTATACTGGAGGACGAAAGGTAGAATGCTCTATACTTTCTCTTTTCCTTTTCTTGGAAAATAAATATGATAATTACTGAAAGATATCCCTTTATCATATCTTGGACTTGCTTGACCGTTCTTTTGTTTTTATACAGGGTAATATGATTTAAGGTTTCCTCTTTTAAGCAAAGTCTATAAGATTGGGTATACCCATATAAAAAGGCAGATATAAAATACAATCGCAAAGGACAAGATAAACAAAAAAAGATTTTCCCTTAGGTGAAAGGGAATGACTTTGGGTGTGAATTGGGGTGCGAATTGTGGCAAAAGGAGAGAGGGGGGGGAGGTGAGGGGGGTGATGATCCTTCCCTGTTCTTTCTAGACAGAGTGATCTAATAAGGAATGAGGCACTTGTTGCTAATCAGTAATGTTGTCTAACATGAATAAAGGTTGTAAGATACTTATTTGTGTTTTGATTGTACCTCCTTGTTCCCTTGAGTTTTGACATTTTGGATGTGTGTTAATTGGCGAAGCCAGTTAAGATAGGAGAACATATATAATCGTATATCTAGTCACTCTCCGGATAGAACGCACAAATAATTTTCGTATCAATTCTGTCTTTATCCTGTGATTAAACGCCATCCAAGTTCTCAAGAAGGTATGAAAACAATTTGCGATGAACTTAACATCCAGGAATCGTGGGTAAACATTAGTTATGCATTTTTTACTTTGGGCGATCTGTTTCTGACAATGTCTCTTCTTAAATTTCTACGTAGGACCCTTTTATTATGTGCTGGGATGTTCGCAAGGCTGTTGATGTTGTCTACAAGTGAGTATTGTTTCTTGTGATAGCAAAAGCTTCTCTTTAAGTTGAACTGAATAACATATTTTTACTGCAATGTTAAGTCATTAGATGTGAAAGTAGAATATTTCCTGCTAAATATGCCTACCTAAGGCACAGTTTTTTCTCTCAAGTAATTGCTTTTTCTACTGTGAATTTTGTTTGAATCATCGAAGTGACTTTTTTTGTCCTCAATCATGCATATAGGTTGTATCGATCATCTGAAGATACCAACCAGCGGATATACTTTGATGTTGACCCTCTAGGGCGACATCTTGGTACAGGTGGTCAGGTATCATGCTGGTTTTACATTTATGGTACACTATTTCGTCAATTGTCTACTCTTTCTAACAGTCTTTGCCTTCAGGATGGTCTCGTTCATATATATGATCTCCAAACTGGGCAGTGGACTTCAGGCTTTCAGGCTGCATCAGGTCTGATGCTTTGGAAATCAAGAGATTCCTGTCCACTTACGCGTAAATGTTAAATTCTATCTGATTGCCTGATAACTAACTTTTCCTTGTCTTCCATGACTCTGCAGATACAGTAAATGGTTTCTCTTTCCACCCATTTCTGCCAATGGCCGCTTCTTCTTCAGGGCACCGAAGATTTGAAGTTCCTGAGGACGATGATGCAGAATTTCATTTAAGGGGTATCATAGATGTCCACCTTTTGCGGTTAAAGCTTTACAGCATATTTCACTTCGCCTGATTGAATGACTTGGTGACTCTGCTAATTCAATCAAAAGATTGGGCCCCTATAATCCTCTGTTGGGTTATTTCTTGTTTTGTTTCTTCATTTTTTTTGTCTTTCTCCCAAGTCCTTCTGGAGGGTCTTCTAGGGCCTAGCGTTTGCTACTTTTGTGTGGAAAAGATAGGATTATGAAGTTTTTGTTGCCAGTTTCTGCAGCCAGTCCTTTCTGCTTTTCTTTTATAATGTGCTTGGATCAAATTGTTCCGTGTTTTATTAGATGGATTACAGTAGATATCTTCATAGCGTAAGCCGTATATGTGCATGCACTCTGTTTTGATCACCTCAGCAGTACACTGTTGCCATTGGTTTACATCGTGTTCTCCTCTCTTTTGCAGGTGATGAGAATTGCGTCTCCATCTGGGGCTTTGCTTATGATTTCGCAACTAACAGCATCGATGGTGGAGATGGCAGTGCTGGTCTTGATGGCACATCACATGAAGAACAGCAGCAGAATCCTGAGTGATTTTTTCTGAATGTGTCTATTCATATCGTGGCTGTTACTGATCAAACATGTTGAATGATTGATGGCGAGGCAAATCCGTTAATCTGCACTGATCGAGCAATGTCGATCTCACGCCTTTTCTGACCAGTTCTTGTCATTGGCGCTTGGCTTTGGGCAGATGCACGGACTAGAGTTTGAGTTTTGTCTCAGTCGCAGTTCGATTTGCTGTAGGTAATGCGTATGATGGATTGGCGAAACGATAAATCTTGTTCATGGAAAGAGTACTTGGTAGGAGTTTGGACAGGACAGTCGTAATTCTTTATTCCTGAAAAGCACGGATCGCTTCATGGAATGATTTCATGCATATATTGATTCTTAAGAGTGAGCATGATTTTATGGTAGAATTTGGAACTTGAGAATTGGAGCAGTGGAATCTTGGAATCTATCTGTTTCCAAGTTTCAAGGTATGTAAGATGGATTTTAGGTTCCAAAAATTAAGAAATTAGGTTTTAAATTGATGGAACTTGGAATATGTAACTTAGAATTTAAAACAAATTTTTATATTTTTCTTGGTCTATCTTCATACAATCTTGCAATATTTTATGACATTCGATGATGATTGTATAATTTGGAACTACTTATCTAAGCTTTTATTTTACGGTGGAGACTTTTACTTTATTAATGTTTATATATTTCCACAATCTAGAAGTATTATATGGTGTTCGATGATTATATAATTTGGAACTACTTGTCTCACCTTTGATTTTATGATGAAATTTTATATTTTGTTAATGTTTCATATTTTTTTATGTATTTAAATATAAGTTATAATTGGTAAATTGTAACAGTATATGGTTATAATTAAAAGTGATAATTCATTACGATTGCCAATTAATAATACAGGTGAAACTTGGGTAAGCCTTGCAATTTATGATAGTTTCAAGTTTCAATGGACTAGATTTCATGTTACAAAAAATGAGGAGTCAATTTCATCATCCGTGTCGTATGCGTTTTTTTTTATGGATATGAATTTTGACCATCGGATGACTACGAGGGGAAGCATCACTTCTTGTCACGTGACGTGTAGTTGGGTCCCACTTGACAAGTGGAGTAATGAAATGCATTGACTCGGGCTACACACATGTCGATGATCGGCGATTGGATTGAGATAAATCTCATGTTGAACTCAAGGAATATCCTGAAATTTATTATTTTAAATGTTCGCTGTGGAATATTAAACTTTCCAAAACTCAATTAAATAGGAATTAGTGGTCTGTCTGTTTTCGAAAAATGAATAATTGAAATATATATATTTTAAATCGTTTATATTTCTTAAAATAATTAATCTACAAAGAGAATGTTCATTTTCGTTAATAGTTTATAATTAAAAAAAATCCGTCGTTTATTTAATTTTTTCAGCCATATAAAATATCATTTTAAAAAAAAATGATTTCAACTTATTTATTTTTTTACACGAAACCAAAAAAGAAAAACATTTTCTTGGCTCGTGGGTCCCACTCCGTTTGGGAATCCTTTCATATACCCCAATGACACTTTTCCCTTTCGTCCCTTCTCTCTCTTGCCCAAAGAGTCTATTTTAATGAATAGGTTGCAGCTTTTAGGTGGAATTTATAAAAAAATTAGAACCAACCTAGAACCGCTATTCTCACTTCATTGGGGCAAGGTACATGCATCGAATAATTAGCCAATTTCATTATCGGTGATATATGCGTTTTTTAATGGATATGATTTTGGACCATCGGATGACTACGAGGAAAAGGATCACGTCTTGTCGTTGACTTGGGCTACACATATGTTGATAAGTGAATTGAGGTAAATTTCAGGTGGAACTTAAGGAATATCCTAGAATATATTATTGGCCGATGTTAAAAGTACCCATTACCTTAAATATTCGATGTGGATACTAAACTTTCCAAAACTCAATTAAATTGAAATTAACGGTCTATCTATTTTTTGAAAAATGGATAATTGAAATATATATTTTTTAATTAATCACTTATATCGCCTAAACTAATTAATCTACAAAGAGTATGTTCATTTTCGTTAATAATTTATAAATTAAAAAAATTCGTCGTTTATTTATTTTTTCGGCCATATAAACGACTTACTTATTTTTCACGAAACCGAAAAAAGAAAGACATTTTCTTGGCTCGTGGGTCCCACTCCGTTCGGAATCCCTCTATATACTCCAATGACACTTTTACCCTTCTTCCCTTCTCTCTCTCTCTCTCTCTTGTGCCGGAACTGGTTCAGCTCCAGACTCGGGGTGGCGAAATGGCTTCCCTGAAGCGCGAACCTCCCGGCGAAGACTACTTCGACCCGAACCCCAAGAGGACGAGGCACGGCGGCGCCGCCGCCTCGGAGCCGGAGCACCACCGCAGCCACCGCCGCCACGTGGCGCTCAACCCCGCCGACTGCAACTTAGGTAACCCGCCCTTTTCCTCCCACGTCTTCTTTTCCCCCCCGTCTCTTCGTGCGCCTTTCCGTCGATCGCCTTGGCTTCGCGAGAGCCTTCCTCTCTCTCTCTCTTTCTCGCTGCTCGTTCGTTCTCCGACCGTCTGTACGGGTTGAGCCTCGGAGGGACGATCGCGGCGCGTCGTGCTTTCGTTCGGTTCGAGAATTGCGCGCGCCGGGGGTTCGGTGGAGCGCGCGATCGTGCGTCCGCTTGGCCGTCTCGATGTCGTATCGATCGCGACCGCCGGCCGTGGCTCGTGCCGTGGCGCGGCCGGGAAGGCGCGGAGCGGAATTCGATCGAACAGTACTGTGGAGTGGCGTCTGGTTTGATTCCTTAATTTCCGGTGGCGGTGAGATGGAATCGCGAGAATTATGCTTTTCTCACGAAGGTTTTTGAAATCCCGATGGTCTTCCGAGTCGAGTATTGCGCGGCATCCATGGTTATATGCGTCACCGGTGTAATTGTTTTAGGGGGGAAAAAGGGAGAAGGAGGAGGAGGAGGAGGAGGAGTAGGATTGGTGACGTGGGAGGTGACCTTCGTTGCCTCATGTTGTGGCGCACGTTATGAATGTTTTTGTCTAGGTTTTTTCTCATTCGTTCAAGGATGATGTTAGCATGGTTGTAGAAAAACACACAATGGAAATGCGTACCCCTATGTATTTGTGGTAATTTGTGCTCTTTCTTCGAGTTTGTCTGTGCCAAGTATCAAGCGTATCGTCGGTTGCATATGTTCAAAAGTCTGAACTCATTCTTGTTTTGCTAATTGAAGTGACGGTGCGACCATGTATTCCGTTGTGCAGATTTCAATGTGGAAGGCAATGGGCTTCGAGGATCTGCACTTCATGAGAAAGGGTTTGCTTATTGCTGGTCTGGCGCGCGCGCTAATGCTGGAATATTTGGGGGGAAATACTGTTTTGGCTGCAGAGTCGTCTCAGCTCAACAGGTTGAAATGGAAGACACCCCCCATGACAAACGACATCTTTGCCGTGTCGGTGTGTCGACTGGGGATGAACCAGTGGGAAGCCTTGGAGAGAGCTGCTGCGGCTTTGGATATGGAGGGACTGGGAAATTTTCAACTGCCAATGACTTTTTGGATTACGGTGAAAAATTTGGAATTGGTGATATGATTGTCTGTGCTGTTGATCTTGAGAGTAGGCCCCTGGCATCCATAGGTTTCTCAAAGAATGGGAAGTGGCTGGGAATTGCAAAGCAGTTTGATGCCAGTGGGATGGGTCTTGGAGTGGATGCTGCAGCAAGTAATTTACCGTGGAGATCTGCCCTCTTTCCGCACATACTATTGAAGAATGTTGAAGTAGAGATGCACTTTAGTCTTGACGATGGGTTGGTTCCCCAAGATGGTTTTAAGCCTTGGGCTTGTGCATTTGAGGATCAGAAGGCCATTCTAGGCCCTGCTTTCTCTGATATTAGCTACTGTGAAGTGATCATGATGGTGGGATTGCCAGCTTCTGGAAAAACTACTTGGGCTGAGAAATGGATCAAAGAACACCCTGAGAAGCGATATCTGTTGCTTGGAACCAACCTTGTTTTGGATCAAATGAAGGTATGACTTTGTTCTCTTGCATTTCTAGGCTCTTGGGGTTGCCTTTATGCTCATTTCTATCCCCTATCTGTTGAATCTCGGCACAGGTTCCTGGGCTCCTGCGTAAGGGAAACTATGGTGAAAGATTTGATCGTCTAATGGACCGGGCAACTGACATATTTAATATCCTACTGACAAGGGCTGCAAGGACAGCTAGGAATTACATACTTGATCAGACAAATGTCTACAAAGGTGCACGTAAACGCAAACTAAAGCCCTTTGCATCTTTTCAACAGGTGCCTATCTTCTGCTTTAAATTTTGTGTAAGAATATACTAAGTTGCTGATTCTTTCAACCAAAAAAATAAAAAATAAAAGTTGCTGATTGTATATCCATATGATGTGCTTTTCCCCCTCAGATTGCTGTAGTGGTATTTCCAAAACCAGAAGAACTGAAAATACGCTCTCAAAAGAGATTCAGAGAAATGGGAAAGGAGGTACCTGCCGAAGCAGTGAATCAAATGTTGGGTATCACACTGGCTTTTCTTATTTGATCCCTTGTTCATTTTCATTTCCTTTTCAATGTATCTTCCCAATTTCTCCTGGTATCTAAATTCGATTACTTCTTGCAGCCAATTTTGCTTTGCCCACCAGTGCGGATATGCGAGGATCAGGCGAGTACTTTGATCAGGTGATTCTCCTGGTGTTGATTGGTTATTTTTAACTTAGTTAATTTTTTTTTTTTTTGGTAAAGAAACTTAGTTAATTTTTGTGTGACTAATTTTTGGTTTTTTTGCTAGGTCATGTTTGTGGAACTGGACCGGGTGGAGTCACAGAGGCATTTGGATGAGATGAAGCAATCTCTTGCCTGTCCTTCCAATTTGAATGTGAAGAATGATTTTTCACCTTATCCACATGGGACTGCTGCGGGATCTTATCCTTTGCCACAAAAGGAGCACATTCCATCAGGTTTAGACTTCTCTTTTCCTTGAATTAAGAACATATTGGTTCCTATGGCTGTCAAGTTGTCTCAACTCAGCCAGTTGAGAATATAATGGTTCATAGCGAACCTTTCTTTGATGATGTCATATCTTATTGGTTTTTCAGTGAGTGGAGGACACTGGATGGACTCTCATGTAGCTTCCCCTCTGTTGAACCCCAGCTACCAAGCCCTGAATCGAGTAAGCATACGTTTCATGTGTTTTTTGGCCTTTCTTTGATAAAGTGTACTTGGATTAGAAGTTCAAGACGTCAGATCTGTACTTTTGAATTTCTTAGATATTTTTTTCACAGGTGAATAAAATTTCTTGTTTTTCTTTGGTATAATATCTCTGGGCAATTGAATTCATATGCATTTGCAGAGAAATGCTCCCTTTTGGTTGTTCAGTCTCTCATGTTATGCAAACTATTTGATGAATCTCGTATTCAAATTGTGTTATCTTAATTAAAATAATTGAACACTTGATAATGTGGAAGCTGTGGCCTCAGTTGGATTCATATCAAGACCATCAGCAGTATAATGTGCCTGGAGCACTTGCCGCTCCTGGCGGTTGTCAGAGAAGTTTCTACCCTGCCAGTGATTATGGTTATCCTAGTACGTCAAGTGCCACTACCAATGTTGGTTCAAACTGTTACCCGATCCATGGAGTGGATAACTCCTACAGCAGGTCAAACATGGTGTACAACAGCATGCACGGTGTCCCCACTGATGCATTGTACCAGGGCAACGGTGTCAGGCCTTTCTTAAATGGAGGTGAAAGGGCCTCTTCAGTACCATATTTTACTCCTGGTGCTCCTTTCAATGTCAGTGGGAATCCCAGAGGTTTTCCAGGAACTCTAAGAGGATCCACATTGATGGAGGATCCGTCGCGGCAGCATGGTAATTAGAACTGATCAACTCATCATTAATTTGCGCAGTTGGAAGCATAGTTTCCTTTGTTGCATTTTATCTCAGGTTTATGAGCGTGGGATGTCACCCAACCGTGCACATTCCATGAATTTATTCAGAGTTTTCTTAATCTAGATTGATGCCTCATATAATTGTACTTAACAGTTTTATGCATGAAACTTCAGGCGCACAGTATGCTGCTCCAGATCCAGGAACTCTGTACAGGAATTCGTCTGCTGACATGCCGCCTCCAACTGGGCAAGCCCCGCCCTACCCGAGGCACTATTGACTGCTTACTGCGCGTTTCTTGCTACCAACACGAGAAGCTATGTTGTTGTTGTGAAAGGTTTCAAATGTTGTAAATACGGTATACACGCACTGGGAACTGAAGGCCTTCCGTGGAGCATCATACAGTTGTTGAAGCCAATGAACTTGGTGTCATATTTCTTCTCCCATGATCTTGTAATTGCTTCACTCTTCTTTTGGCGACTTACATGTTTGACTTCAGGCTGCATTTGGGGAGGCTGCTTCTCTCCATTCGACAAATTAGTAAAGAATGTAGTGGAATGATGTGGTGCTATTCAACATGTCTCGAGTTATGTTGTTACCGATTTCTAGACTATTTTTGATGCGTAGATGCATGATTGGTCTTCAATGCTTTATTCAGCAATGGATGAAGATCGGAATGATCCTTGGAATTATGATGTTAGATTCATCAATTGTTTATAGACATCTAAAAGAGAAATTTATCTTGTGATGCGCTGCTCTTGAGATAAAAAGTTCTATATAATCTAATAACTCAGGACCAGATGTACTAACGTTGCATAAACCAGTAGGTTTCAGGGTGAATGACCTATTCTCATCATAGTCGGTTCCTCGTAATTGAAATCAGGAACCGAACCTGATCCCGACTTGAAAATATCTAATGCCTTGTGTAGAAATGATCTGTTCATTCTACTATGGATGGAACAGGGACTTCATTCAAAATACCTACCAAAGGATTGACTGAACTACTTACAGAATTATGTTTTGTGGAGCAATATTGATAATGTTCTCTTCTTTTGCGACTGCAGTTTTCTGCTCTAACCCATAATGAGAGCAATGAGGAGCACATTGGACGATACTCGAAGCACCTTTTCTAATGTAAACCCATCATAAAACAGCTTTCCATCTCCTTAGAAGTCAAGCTAAAAGATTTAGTGGTTGACCCACCATTTAGGAAAAGAAAAAGGGAATTACAACTTTGGCAAATCATTCACATGAAAGTTGGGAGATTCACATGAAAGATGGGAGAAGCCATAAAGCTGGTTACCTTGCGTGCTATGGCTGTTGCTCCCTTTGAGCCTTTTTTGCTGTTTCGTTCGCCTTTTCAAATGGGACTGACTTACCGACCAAAACCTAAAAAAGGGACTGACTTTTCCTCAAAGGTGACACCATAACCATAACACTGCACGAACTGTCCGTGTTGGTACATTCCAACTAGCTAGCTCTCATGTCAATTATTCATTTCTGCGGTGCTCCAATGCATTCGTGGTCAAAATCAGTTCGGCATGATCTTCTGTAGCTATCGAGGTTGATTTACTGGAGCTTGGACGTTGTTCGATCTGTAACCTTTATCCATTTATCTTGCAATGTAAATGAAAACAAAAAAGCCTATTCTCCCATAATATGCAAAGTTTGCTGGTGTTTTTGGTTACTTTGCACGTGGACCGACTCTTGGACACTTGTTCATCTGAGTCAGGCGAGCAAACGAGGGACATCACCACTGAGTTAATGACAGATTTTGGGAAATTCAACATAAATTGAGGCTTCGTCTTATTGTGAAAAACAGCTGATTTGACCAAATATTTGCTCAAAAATAATCGCTCGTATGATTTGAAGTAATTAATAATGAAAATTATCTCACTATCAACAAAAATTTATGTCCACATATTTTCACGAATGATGATTTTTTTTTTGTTCGTCCATTTCTATAAACGATATTAATGATTACTTTTAGAAAAATGCATTTCAAATTATTCATTTTCCACAAAATAAACATGATGTAAATGTAAGTTATATAGATGTATATGACACAGATTTGTACACTGTATTAAAGGTTTTCCATCTAAGCACACAAACCTCATGACATACAAGAAATTCAAATGTATCGAAAGTACCTATTACATACTTATCGGGGTACTTATCATGTCATTTAGCTCATCGTGTTACTTATTGTATCTTTTCTTATCTCGTAATCTATCTCATTCTTGACCTAGATTTGCTAAGCTCTTCAAGGGAAAAAGAACATACATATACCTAAATAACTCCAATATAAATTCCGAAATGTTAGGAAATGGTTTTCTTCAGGGAAATTTCCCTATCAATTCTAGATTTATTATACGGATACTAAGTCATTTCAATAATTTTAAATTTTGTCAATTTAGTACCAATTTTTCACTCGAAATTTCAATATAATCATTCTTACTAATTTTCGTCGAAAATTGCTCATGTGAAGGTGTGCTACATAGAAAAATCGGCAAGGAATTGACAGCTATGTTAGCTTTTCCATATAATAGATCTAGAATTGATCGGATAACTTTTCCCGGCTTTTTTTCATATCTACAAGATGATAAGGAAGTTGAGATTTAAATATGAGACTGAACGATTAAAGTAGATGATGTGCTTGCCCTAACGAAGAGATGCTTTTCTTAAATGCACAGCATGAGAACTGTCTGCAATCAATGGATTGACGCAACAGGACAAGAAGAGGTGGTGGCAATGGGGCACGAGCTGTTCAAATTTCAAAGCGGACACGACAGCCTCCACAGGGAATAGAAAGCGATACCTATAAAAGACTGAAAATCCCCACCCACTCATCCTTGAAATATCACAAGACAAGACCCGATGTCACAGAAAAAAAGCAAAGGAAAAGTCTTTTTTTGATGCCTTTAAGACTAAACCGAAGCGAAAAAAGCTAAGGACATGAACGGATGGCCTCAAAAAGATTGATGGGCATGATTCTAGTAAAGCACGATGGTGGCCTGGAAACCAATCCACCCTCCACTACAAATTGTCCATCACATGCCCTATATTCCCAACATGGCTTGCTAACCATATTCTTGTTTTTATTTATTTATTTATTTATTATTATTATGGTAAAATGAAGTATTGCACAGATGATCTATACTACAATGATCTCTCTAGGTGAGTATTTACATTGACAATATTACTCACAATGCATCACACACAAGAATAATCCTGCATCAAAGGGGGTGCCGAAATGATCTCGAAAGTACATTGGATCTACATATAAAAAAGTATGTCTTTGGTCCACATACTCTAAGAAATGTCCAATTTTAGTCCTTACACTTGTCAGGCATATTATTTTTTAAAACAAAATCTTAATTTCTTTTGTCACATATAATCCAAATTTCATAGGAATAACAAATTGAAACCACATATCAATCGGTAACTCCTACATTTGCAAGTTTGCCCAATATGATTGAAAGTCTTGTTGAGATAAATGCCGCCATCGTATGCAAGTTTTTACCATCAATATGATGTGGAGTTGCTGAGATCTTTATATCCCTAAAGCAGTCCCAGATATGTCTATGTGAATCTATACTGAAAATGTGGATATTAAATTATGGCTCATGTTGGAATTAATGTTGTTGACGCTATATAGAATGGGCTCACTTGTAAATTTAGGAATAGCCAATTAATATTATTTTCTCTTAAAATCGTCATTTTCATAAGATTTCCGATAAAGGTGTGACGAAAGAAATTATGTTCTAAGAACTAATTTTATAACTAAACAAAGTGCAAGAACTAAAAAAAGGAACATACTCAAAAGTACGCAATTGAAATTGCAAATTTTTTTAGAAACTTGTACATAGATATGCCTTATGTGATTTGCTCGTGCTAACTCGATATATTCCGTCTAGGGACTAAAATTCAAAATTCACGTCAACAAAACGAGGATGAGTTTTATAATTTCCTCAAGTATTTATACAAATAATGTTGGAGGCACTATTTCCGCACCATACATGATCGCATCTACTTTTATTTACATTAAAAAGATAAAATTGCCCTTAATATTTCAATTTCAATTTAAAGTGATGGCCTCGCTCCTTCTTAACTGTATTTGTTCTTGTTCTATTTATGATAGTTACCATAAGTAAGTATCCCACATGTTTTGCTTTTTATCGTATTAAAGAAAAGTGCATTCTCAAATGTTTCTATAACGTTGTACGTACTCTATGTAAAATCATCTGACTAATGTTAGGGAAAAAATGTATTCTTTGATATAGTGTAAAACTGAAAAGTCTCTTTTTCATCATTAGTCTTATAACAACTTATTTATTTTTTGTCCCTCTTATCTCAAAAGCTCACTATTGTGGTGAACTTTTTTTTTTTCATTGGACAAGTCTCTTTATTTATTGCATCAAAGAATTTATTTATTTTCATTATTAAACTAGCGAGGTGCCTTTATACAAAGCATGTAAGACGATAGAGGAATATATATGAATACACTGAAAATATTATGTACAATGAGATGTCTTGATATTTTCTATAAACGGTTCATAAATTATATTAATTTTTCTCAATTCAAAATAATGATATTTCACAATCATTTTCATAAAAAAAGAAAAAAAGAATCTTACTTTATGCAATGTTTTGATTTCCTTAAATTTCATCTACTTAACAATTTATCCATAAATACGATGGACAATATGAAAAGGAACTAGAACTTTGAGAAATTTCTCATTCTGACAAAACAAATTTATATGGAAATAATATCTAACAATAATAAGAACTAGTGCCTTCAATACACATGGAAAATCCACAACAAACAAAAACTAAATACATGAAATTCTTAATTATGGTAAGTGGATCCTACATAGATGTACCCAAAAAAAAAGAAAAAAACTATAAGAAAAAGCAAAGCAGACAAATTGCAAATAAATGACAAAGGGCGATTTTGTTATTTTGGTAAAAATCGGGTGGATTTAGCCATACAAAGGTGGAAATAGAGCTGTCCACAGCTATCAATTTAAATTGCAATCGAATGACAAAGGCTGATTTTGTTTTTTGTTTTTGTTTTTGATAAAAATTGGGTGGATTTAATCATATATAAGTGGAAATAGCGTCGTCCGTAGTTATCAATTTAAATTGCAATTAGATGACATAGGGAAATTTCGTCTTCTTTGGTAACAACAAAGTGGATTTAGTTATACAGGGATAGAGACAACGTCGCCCACAGTCACCAATTTAAATTGCAATCGAATGACGGTGGGCGATTTTATCTTTTCAGTAAAAATTAGGCAAGAATTAATCATATAAGGAATGAAATTAGGGTCGCCCCTAGTTAAACGAGTCAATAATACAAGTCAAAAGAGATAAACCCTTGGTCAACCCTGGTAAATTCCACAGTGAAAAAGTGTACTTAGATCCCTCCCTTTCTCTCTCTCTCTCTCTAAATTCATGCCTGTTGCGTCCTCGAAACCCCGAACGTCTTCCCCAAAATCCCTGCAAAATCCCACCATCTCCATCTCCATCTCCTCTCTCTCTCTCTTCTGCAACCAATTTTCTCTCCCCTCGAATGCCCTTCTCCCTTCTCCGCCGGAATTCATGGACGGCAATGAAAACCCACCGCCGCCCCCGCCGCGGCGCGCCGTCGCGAGCCTCCCCGTCGCCGCCCTCTCCGCCCGCCTCTCGTCCCTCTCCGCCCACCCTCTCTTCTCCGCCGCCCTCGCCTTCTACGCCCTCGTCCTCCTCTACTTCCCGCGCATTTTCCTCCGGGTCCTCCTCTCCCCCGTCCTCGCCCTCACCGCCCTCTCCCTCCTCGCCCTCCTCCGCCTCGGCGCAGCCCAGCGAGCCCGGGAGCCGGAGGGCTCCGCCGCGGCCGAAGAATGCGGGGTCCGGGCCGAAGAAAAGAGCGGGGAGCTCCGGCGGGATTCTTGCCGCGCCGAGGGCCCCCGATCGGAGGTGGGCTTCGCCCCGAGCGCGCGCTACGAGTGCTCCTTCGCGGTGTGGGACGTGAAGGCGCCGCTCGACGTGATCTACGAAGAGTACGAAGGCGAAGGAGACGAGGAAGAAGACGACGGCGGCGGCGGCGACGGCGGTGGCGGCGGCGGGGGATTCGGTTTCGGGAGACTCGAGAGGTACCCGTCGCTGTCGATGTGCTACCCGGAGTCGGACTCGGACTCGGAATCATTCTCGCCGGGCGGCGACTTCGGGTTCGGGTTGGAGACGCCGGAGAACGGGGTCTTCCGGTGGGATTCGGAGGACGGAGGAGGGGAGGGGATGATCGAGATCGCGCTGGATTTGCCCCCGGACGGCGGCGGCGGCGGCGGCGGCGAGGAGGAGAACCTGATCGAGATCGACATCTCTTCCGGCGAGAAAGTATCCCGGCGGCGAAGGTTAGATTAGAGACTGCGGCTTATACAGGTTATACATCAAAATTTGGAGGAGAAACGCGAAGATTTTTTTTTTTTTGAAATATATTTTTTGTAATTTTTTTTTTTGGATTAGAAATTGAAATCTATGAAGAAGAGAGAGAAAGAGAGAGAGAGAGAGATGGATGGGGTCTTGTGCACATCAATGTTGCGTCGCTTGATCCGAAGCCGCCTGAAATTGATCTTTACGTGGAATTTAATTACTAATTCATTTCTTTCTGGAGCGGTTTTTTTTTTTAATTTTCGGAAAATATTCAAAAAATCATAAACCATGTACACCATCATAACGATTCTTTAAATTCTATCTGTGTCATCGAAATCTCCTCTAAAGATTGATTAAAAACCTTAAATTTTGCCTACCTTGACAACCTAAAACTAGAAATTGTGCCAGGTGACAAAAATTTCGATACTGAGGTCGTGGTGAATATATAAGGATTTTTTTTTTTTTGTGACAAATAAAAGTGTCGGTCTTGGAATTTACATAGTTGAGGGTTTTTGGTGACATAGAAAAAGAAGTGTAGGTATTTATATAATGGTAGGCATAGTGTTTAAGGATTTTATTAGTATCAAATCCATCAAGTTACATCACGAGGAAATGGCCAAAATACGAAGGGATGGAAAGGACTTCTTAACATAACGGTGGATTAAGACCACGATATCGAGCCGCCCCGTGAAGACTTAGTTTGCCTACAAAAAGTGTTAGGAAAAGTATCAGCATCGAAATTTATGTAATTTAGGATTTTTGGTAATATATGTGGTAGGCGTAGTGTTTAAAGATTTTATCAGTATCAAATCCATCAAGTTACATCACGAGAAAATGGCCAAAATATGAAGGGATGGAAAGGACTTCTTGACATAACGATGGATAAAGACCATGATATCGGGCTGCCTCATGAAAACTTAGTTCGCTTGTAAAAAGAAGTCTTAAATCTATTGTATCGATATAAATTTAATTTTAAATATTTTAATTTGATCAATTTAAATTTTATCCAAATATTACTAAGATGGACACCGGCCGATGTTATCGTGAACATTTTTAATAATATTCCTCTTTTCGATGGGGTGACCCTCGCCGCCACAAGTGGCATCGGTCTCGTTGGGGTGAGGGCGAGTGTCGGCGAGACCGCCCTCACCCAAGTGACAAAATCTGGCAAGGCAAGCACCAGCTTGGCAAGGCTTAATCTTACCAGATTTTAATTTTCAATGCCTTAATGTTAAGTATGATGTTCGCCCATCATAGTCAACAGCGTAAGGAGAACATGTCATGCTCATTAGGCAGGTGGAGCGAACATAGGCACGAAAGGGACGTGACATGCCAAAAGAAAATAGGATAAGAACCAGAAAATAAAAGTAATAAAATAAAAATTTTGGTCAACAAATATATATGACCGCCGTATCTAGTGGAAGATTTCTTTCTGCCATCCTTATGGCCCTTTTTAAATAAAATTCGATTATTAAATTGGATGACCAGTTATCTTGTTTTAAAAAAAAATAATGACCCTAGTCAATTTTTCCTCACCCTGACGTTTAAGTATATTATTAATAATATCAAGAAGCAACTAAATCCATCGTAATTTGCCGAAACCAAAGCTGGAAATAAGAATAATTGCTACAAAACTCCCCAATCTCGATGACATCAATCGGTTATGTGATTAAGTATGATGAGATTCCTCCTTTTTCTTTGAGATTGGAGTCATCACCGTAATCCACCTTCCCCGTTGTCAATCGATGACTTATCCCCCTTTCAAAAGGAAAACTAATAAAATAAAATCAAGAAAATTTTATAAAATATGTCGGTGGTTGAGTGAGATCACAATGTATCACCTCTTTCTCTTCAACCTAAGGTTTAAGTATATTATTAAGAACATCAAGGAGCAACTTATTCATCCTAATTTGCCGAAAAATAAGCGGAAATAAGAATTATTGCTACACAACTCCCCAATCTCAATGGCATCGACCGGTTACGTGATTAAGTACGATGAAATTCCTCCTTTTTCTCTAAATTCAAAATTATCACCTTATGGGGTTCAGCTACCTCATCCTCTTTTCAAAGGAGAAATAATAAAATAAAACTGAGAAAATTCCGTAAAATATCTCAGCGCTCGAGTGAGATCGCAATGTATAGTCTCTTTCGCTTCTCCAAGAATACGTAATGCAATGGATAGGATGTAGCTATTTGTTTCACATTTCACATTCTAGGATCGACTATAGGACTAGGGAGCAATGTTGGGTACATACGTTTCCTTGTTTTATCCGTCCTTTTATCGTTTCTCTATTTTCCAATTATAGATGGTGACATAATTTGACATTATATGAGGTTTATGGTGTACGAAATTAAAAATGTTTTATCATGTGAATGAAAATCTCGCTGCTCGCCCTTAGGTGAAATTGCCACGCCCTTAGGTGAAATTGCCACAACTTGGGGCGGATGACAATCGCGCCCGTGTGCGATCCACGTCCTTTCAAGGACACGCAGCACCTGCATGCAGATGATCCGTATTAATTAAACAACGGGCGAATTAATCGGTGCCATATTAACCAAATGTTCAAGCAACATGCATGAATCCATATTAACCAAAACACCTCATGTATAATGAACCACGACGTGTTAGTCGAACGACGGGGAATGAATTTAATCAAACGAGTCAAAGAACGTGCGAATCAATTACAATTCAATTTCAATCAATGTGCAAATCTAATTAATGCATGAATCCTTTTCTTTTTTTTTTTAATCTTAATTCAACCCAAGAAATTTATTCCAATTATTGTGGTTTAAGATTAATCGAGTCATTTTTATCAAATCAAATTTCATTTTTTCCTTTAAAATATGTAATAAATGTATTGATATACATGGGGCAGTTCACGGGTTGGCGGTTCTCAAGGTCTCCAGTTCTCTAGTTAATTTGAACTGATTTCCTTTCTATACGAAGAAGGGTTTGGCTTATTTAATTACATAGATGGTTAATATTGTGAAAAATCCCAAATTGATACATCAGTGAAAAATTTACTTCCGTTAGTTTTCGTTAAATTATTTTGAGTTAAATGACATGTGATAATTGACAAATGTATTAATTTGGGGGTTTTACCCTTTGTTGGTCACAATACCAGATAATATAATTTAACATAAACTTACCGAAAATTTATCACAAATATACAAATTTGAGATTTTTGGTGGTCAAAAAATTAATTTAGGATAAATTTGTCAAAGATATATTAATTTGAGATTTTAATGATTGAAACATTAATTTAAGATAAATTTGTCATAAACATACCGGTTTAAGGTTTACTATGATATTTTTCCTTATATATATTCAATACAATGACGATCTATTTTTTAAATATTTATTTATTTCAAAAGCATAATAACATTTTTTTTTCTAATTTTAGAATTTATTATTAAAGCGTTCCGCCTACAAATGCGATTTTTGAGAGAGAGAGAAGCTTGCTCGGGAAAGGCAAGAAAAACAACAAAGACGAGAGACTTCAAATAAGAGAGATTTTAAATTCAAAACGAGCTAAAATTTCATAGGTGAGAGCTCAGAGAGAACTTGCCATGCTTGGAAATGATCAAATTGAAGCTTATTTTAAAGTAAAATAAATGATTCATAGTGGGAAATGAGCGGAAGGGCACCCAAAAAGTTGGACAAGGCCCAAAAGTTATGTGCAAGGGTTTAGGTACACACAACCTGGCCAAAATGACCACCCCACCCTCAAACACATCGATGGAAAATTCCTTACAGCCCCGTTTAATATATATATGGCTGAACTGTAATTGTGCTATGAAGTGTTGTAGTACATATCTTTAAGTTGCAACGATTCGAATTTGGATAAGATGGTTTCTCGAAAGATGCCATGAACTATTGTAGCTTTGGATAGGCTGTACTTGTTGAGGTGTTTACAAGAACATTTTCAAAAGTTACAACACCCCTTTTTCATGCGTGAAAAACCGAACCAAATAACATTTTTACCTGAACAAGAACATGGGGACTTACATTGACAAAATGATGCTGTTTTTACATCTTGCTACTCTATAAAAAGCGAGTGTAGGGTCTTGAATCAACAAAAGATAAACCTCATGTTTCATTTTTGAATGTTTAAAAACGAAAAATTTCGACATGGAAACCATCGTCTCGTTTTGCCTCAAAGATCAACTGAAGCTACGTGCAATTGGTAGAGGTTAAGTAGTCCAACTCAAACCTTAAGGCGAGGAAAAGAAGAGAATTGCTTACCGCACTTTTCCTTTTCTTGGGCATGTCATGTCGAGAGAGAGATCTGCTTAGAAACCGAGAGGTTCCGCCGCCATTTTCGACCGCGCATTGTTCATTTATGGCCTTCCAACCATTCCCCGAAGTGAGGATCTTGCTCCTGATATCGTCGGTCGTCGCCCTTGACTTGTTCATGTACTGAGGAGAAATTTGGAGGTGAAATGTGAGGATTTTTTTTAAATATCTTTTTTTTGGTGAATTTCTTTTTTGGTTTCGTGAATCTCTCTCTCTCTCTCTCTCTCTGTTTTTTTTTTTTTTTGGGATGAGAAACTTAAATCTGTGAAGAGAGGAGAGAGAGAGAGAGAGAGAGAGAGAGAGAGATGGACGGGGTCTTGTGCACATCAATGTGGAAAGAAGAGAGAGGCGTCGCTTGATCCGAAGCCGCCTGAAATTGATCTTTACGTGGAACTTAAATACTAATTCATTTTTTTTTTCTGGAGTGGATACTTATTTTGTTTTTTTTTTTATTTAAGGAAAATATTCAAAAAAATCCTAAACCATGTACGCTGCCTACCGATTCTCTAAATTTTATTTGTCATTGAAATCACTAAGTCTGTACTAGCATGACTAAAATGCCCTCCGCCGACCAACCAAAACATGGCACCTATAACTAGAAATTGTACCGGGGTGACAAAAATTCCGGTATTGGGGTTGCGGTGAACATATAGGGATCTTTCGGTGACACAAAAAGTATCGGCGCCATAGTTTATATAGTTTACCGTTTTATGTGACATAAAAAAAGTTTGGATATTTATATAATAATAGGCGTAGTTCAAGTTTAAATGGTATCAAACCCATCGATTTACATCACAAGAAAATGGCCAAATTATGAAAAGATTGAAAGGACTTGGTGAATAAAGATGACAATATAGAGCCACCCTTTGAAGACTCGGTTCATTTGGGAAAAGTGTTAAGAAAAATCTTAATTCTACTACATTCATTGATGACGATTTAGTTCTAAATATTTTAATTATTCCAATTTAGTCATAAACCTTTGGATCAATTCAATCATTTTAGCTAATTTTGGTCATTACTGACATGAATATCGGTTGGCTTATATAACATAACTAATATTGACATAGACTTTCTTAATATTATTTTAATAATTTTAATTTTTTTTGAATTATTATTATTATTTTTTTGCTCTACTTTCTAGTGGCTGGCGAGGATTGGCCTCACTTAAGCAAAGTTGGCCCTTGTAGCCACAAGCGGCATCGGCCTTGTTGGGGCAAAGGCAAATGCTAGGGAGACCACTGTCCCCCAAACGACGAAATTTGGTGAGATCAAGCGTTGCCTAGGTGGGCATCACCCGAGCAAGGGTCAGTGTCGTCAGATTTAATTTCAAATGCTCCGGTTGTAACTATGATGTTTGCCCGTCATCGCCAACAGTGCAAGAAGAACACGTCATGTTCATTAAGCAGGTGAAGAGGATATAGACACGAAAGCGACGTGACATGTCAAAGGAAAATGGGATAAGAACCGGAAAATAAAAGTAATAAAATAAAAATTTTGGTCAACAAATACATATGACTGCCATATCTAGTGGAAGATTTCTTTCTGCCATCTTTATCGCTATTTTTTTTTTGAATTTCCATTATTAAATTGGATGACCAGTTATCTTATTTTCAAAAAAGTAAAATAAAATAAGAATGACTCTAGTTAATTTTTCCTTGCCCTGAGGTTTAAGTATATTATTAAGAATATCAAGAAGCAACTTATTCATTTTAATGTGCCAAAAAAAAAAAAGAGTCGGAAGTAAGAATTATTGCTACTAGACTTCCCAATCTCGACGACCTGGATTGGCCACGTGATTAAGTATCATGAGATTCCTCATTTTCTCTCCGAAATTGGAGTCATCACCTTAGGGGGTTCGTCTGCCTCCTCCATTATCGATTGACAACTTGTTCTCACTCCGAAAGGAAAAAAAAAATCGAGAAAATTCAGTAAAATGTGTTCCGCGTTTCACATTCTAGGATTGGCTATAGGACTAGGTACCAATGTTGGGAATATACATTTTTCCTTGTACTATCCAGCCTTTTATTATCTCTCTATTTTTCGATTATAGATGGTGACATAATTCAACATTGAGGCTTATGGTCCACCAAAATAAAAAAATTTATCATGCGAAAGAAAATCTCGCCGCTCGCCCTTTAGATAAAATCGCCACAACATGGGATAGATGACAAGTCGACTTTATTGTGCCCTGTGTGTGATCCATGTCTTTTCAAAGACACGCATTGCATGCATGCGTTCGATCCATATTAACTAATTAATTGACTATTTAATCTGTGCCGAATTAACTGATCCTTCAAGTAACATGCGTGAATCCAAATGTCGGAAGCACCTAAACAAGTTAGGACGAATCCAAGTTCAACATGCATAAACAATCAATAGACCTCATGTATAATGAACCACGACGTATTATTCGAACGATGGGGAATGAATTTAATCATTACGAGTCAAAGAACGTGCAAATCTAATTAACGTGTGAATCCTTGTTTTTTTTTTTAATCCTAATTCAACCCAAGAAGTTTATGCAATTGTTGCAGTTCAAGATTTCCTGGCAGAAGTGTAGAAATCCCGATTTCGAAAGATTGACGGAGTCGATTTTATTAAATCAAATTTCATTTTTTTCCCTTATAAAAGTATTCGCATGCATGAGGTCTCGCTTCACGGATTGACGGTTCTCAAGGTCTCCAGTTCTCTCCAATTTATCTCCTCTCTCTATGAGAAGGGTTCAGCTTTTTAAATAAGGCTTCTAAATAATTACATAATATTCAACAGAATGACCATTTTTTATTAAAAAAATAGACATTTATTTGAAAAGCATAACGACATTTATTTCTCATTCGGGAATTCGTGGAATAATTTTTTTAAAGCGTTTCGCCTACAATATGCGATTTTTGAGACAGAGAGAGAACCTTGCTCGGGAAAGGCAAGAAAAACAACAAAGACAAGAGGGACTTCAAATAAGAGAGATTTTCAATTCAAAGGAGCTAAATTTTCAAGGGTGAGAGCTTAGAACTTGCCATGCTTGGAAATGATCAAATTGAAGCTTATTTTAAAGGAAAATGGAATGATTGATAGTGGGAAATGAGGTGAAGGGCACCCAAAACGATGGACAAGGCCCAACAAGTTACGTGCAGGGGTTTAGATACACAAAACCGATTGGCCCACCCCACCCTCAACCACATCCACATTAATGCAGAATTCCTTAGAGCCCGTTTGGTATATCTAAGATTGCACCGTAATTGTGCCGTGAAGTGTTGTAGTACACATTTTAAAGTCGCAACACTTCAAAGTTAGATGGGATTGTGAAGATGAAGATGAAGATGAAGAAATGAATCAAGATACAGAGGAATCAGCAAAGGAAATACTTCGAATCACTCTATATCTATATGATTGTAGTACAAAGCTTCTGTATATCAATGACAGCTTATGAATACAAATCCTCTGTTTTACATCCCCTGTTTTCTGTCTCTCTATCACAGCACGTATCAGCTATACAATGCAGAGCATCCATTGATGATTGCTCTCTAAGCTCTATCTCTCTATTTTGCTTCTATCTTCGCTTTCTTCTTCATCGAAGAAGAAGAAGACTACTTATATCAGAACAGAACAACAAACTGAATACAACTAACTGTTTCTTAATTTGTTTCACCACTCTAAACCGAAAACAGCACGTGTGTCAGTTGAGATCTACACGACTTGGCGATCCACATCTTCTTTATTTCAGGCTTTCTTAATCATTGATAACAATCCATGTCTACCTTCATCACGAGCTCTTCACCGTTGATCATCAGCTCATTGTTACTTTCCCGTTTTTGTTTTTCCCACGTGTTCTTTGCTTTGCTTTGCTGCTCCGTATAACTCTCTCTCTTCATAGTTATTTCTCTTCCAGCATCAGTGTTATCTGCTGAATTTATAGTGGCTGAGTGAGTTATAGTAGCTGAGTCAGACTTTGTTCCTATATGCTTAACAGGGATGACTTCTTGAAAGATGCTATGAATTGTTGTAGCTTTGGATATAGGCCGTACTTATTGAGGTGTTTACAAGAACACCTTCAAAAGTTACAACACCCATTTTCGCAGCTGAAACTGTTGCGTGAAAAGCTGAACTAAATAGCCCCTACCTCAACAAGAACATGGAGACTGAAATTGACAAAACGATGCTAATTTTACATCTTGTTACTCAATAAAGAGCGAGAGGAAAGTCTTAAATCAACAAAAGATAAACCCAATGTGTCATTTTTGAATGTTTAGAAACGAAGAATTTCAACATGGAAATTATCATCTCGTTTTGCCTCAAAGACCAAGCGGGAGCTATGGTAGAGGTTAAGGAGTCGAAACTCAAACCTTAAGGAGAGGAAAATAAGAGAATTGCTTATCCAATTAGAAAAAAGGGGGAAAATAGCACGAAAGATGGCAGCAGAAAGCTTCCGCTAGATATATAAGACTCGCTTTTCTTTTTCTTGGGCATGTCATGTCCAGAGAGAGACGTACTTAGAATCCGAGAGTTTCCCCTGCCATTTTCGACTGCCCATCAGTCATCTATGGTCTTCCAACCGTTCCCCGAAGTCTGGAACTCGCTCCCGATGTTGTCGATTGTCGCCTTCGACTTGTCCATGTGCTGAGGAGTAATTGGGGCACGGACGCTTGAGCGAAGTGTCTTCTTGGCGATCGTCAGGGTGGAAGATTGGTGTTACTCGGTCCGAAAGCTGCGCATGCTGGATTTTTCTTTTCATTTTGTGTGTTTATCTAGTGCATTATCTTACATCATCTTTGGATTGATCGTCAGCTGATTTCGTCCTTTTTGAATGGCAAAGCCTCACCGAGCTCCTCAGTTTCTTTTCGACATGGTCCGGGCCAATTTCTTGTAATGCTGGGTTTTCATTTCGACGACGAACTTATCGGTCCACAGCCTCTTCAAAGAATACTCGAAAGATAGCTGTGGGTTGCCACGGCTAGGCAATTTCCCGTTTACTAGGTATCATGAATGGTCTGAATTTGCTCAATGTCCAAGATATCTAACTGTCGTGCGTTCCTTTGGAATTTTTCAAGAACTTTCTTTAAATTAAAATCATCGGAAATGCATACCCATATTCTGAAATCAAAAGTTGTTCTTTAACCTTTTCGTCGTTGTACAAAAACTTAGCAAGCATGGTTTTGCCTGATCATCCCATCCTAATTATTTTGGGAGGGCACGCATTCCGAACCGGCTCAGCACACTCGCTACAATCTCGAAAAAGGATCGATTTGGCCAATTTCTTCTCTTGCCATTGGAAAATCAGTCGGGGTATCAAGAGAGCTTCATGAACCGCATACCGTAAATCGCAATCATCTCTCTACTTTGGCAGAAGATCATACTGGCTATATTAAAGACCGTTCCAACAGAAAGGATCGTTCTATATATAAGCAATGGACCAAACATTAAGGTTTTATATGATGTGACTCGAGCATTGGTTCTTCTAGGACATAAGGCTTCATGGCTATCTTTTTGTTTTCTCACTTTCAGGGTGAAAATCGGTTTCAGCTTTTGATGATTTTAGGTGATGGGCCTAAGTTGGCCCATCCGCCCATGTTGGGCCTAAAAGCCCGGCCCACATTAGGCCCAACATGGATTAGGGCCCATGGACGAAGGGGTAAGAACGTATATAAAGGAGGAGAGAGAGGGAGAACGTACCTTTTGGCATTCAATGTACGTACGTCCCTCTCCCTTGCTCTCTCTCCAACAAAAAAGGAAAAACAGTAAGCATAAGGCAACTTTTTTCTTCCCTTCAAGGCGAATTGACGTTATCGGATCGAACATGATCGGTTTCTATTCCTCAATCTTTAGCGTTGGTGTTTAATCTGTGGCTAACAAGGTACGCTCGAATCCGTGGTGTGTTTTATGATCGGTGATACGTGATTTTCCCGGGCTTTTCTTCCGCATTCGTTTTAGGGGTTCGATTTAGTGTCAAATCCGGTTTTTGGGAATCCGTTAAACCCAACAGCTTTGAATACATAATCATACATAATCATGAGTTCAAACCAAAATATTTAGGGGACTAGAACTGATAAAGGCTTTGAGCAGATAATAAAGATATTATTGTTCCGCAATTAGACTTCGTGCTTTTATTTTCATAAGATTCAGTCTCAGGAGCTAAAGGAAAAGAAAATCCTAATCTTCCTATGGAGAAGTGAAGCAAAACAAAATTAAAAAAGAGAAGAAATGGTTTTTTTTTTAAATGCATTATATCTAGGAAACTCCCTAAATAGTTTGGTGAAATAATCATAAAAAGAGCAACTGGAACTAATTTACTAGTAATAAGATTTGATGATAAGGCGTGATTTCATTCATTGTCTGTTTACCAAAGATAAACATTGTTCTAAGAAAATTCAAACATAGATAATTTTGCAGCCGGTCTCATACGACACAGATAGGGCATCTTCTCTATAGAGAAATTTGCAATACAAATACAAACAAATTATAAAGAAGTACACACATTCAAGTCAAAAAAGGAAATAGAGTACAATATCAACGTCCATTGTCTTCAACCTTGAAATAGAATGAGATTAACAAAGGATTGGTTAAGTGCATGTCGAAATCTCTGTGGAGATCCATATGGCGTGGCAAATAGATCGTGGAAAATTATCTGCGCTCAAATAAAGTTAAAAAAAAAGAAGAAAAAGAAATGAGCTTTGAATATCTATAACATGACATTACGATATTTATAGTGGTATCATGCAAATTGTCATATTATTTAACAATAGACAAGCTCCTTTGGAGCTAGGGGATGGCCCTAACAGGCCCCCTATGGGACAAATGACCCTGAAGTCCTTCCCCTACCCTCTTTGACTTTTTGTTGATGCAAAACATTTTAAATACTTTCACAACATTTAAGGCGAGCATGTTCGTAAATATTTGTTTCATAATTTTTTGAAATTTGATCAACATTTTAAATTTTAGCGAGAAAGCAAAATAAACAATTTTTACTTTTGCTTAATTAAGAAAATAAACATTCATCAATTTTTTTAGCCGATGTCTTTATAGATGTTGATCGTGGGCATTTTGCATTGGCTCCCTTCGACCGTCCCACAATCCCGCAATTTGTATTAAGCCAAGTGTCTTGCCAACAAAGATTATCCAAGAGCCTTCAAAATACATTATTTGGAGTAGCAATCATTCTCATGCTATGCACTGAATTGAATTCATGGCACAAATTTTTTTTTGTTGTTGTTTTATTAGCCGAGTTAAAAGTTTTTTGATAGAATTATGAATTGAGTGTACAGTTTTAAGCATAACTCCAATATTAAATGCAACTTCTAATTTTTTGGTCAAATTTAAATTGGATTACAGACTTTATAAATAGAATTAGTTAATATTGATTTCCTTTTGCAATCTAATGACCTACTATTGAATGTAGTAAATATATATTTTTACATCATTTTTCTTTTTCTAATTGTAATGCTTTACTTAAATTTTAATTTGATTGACGAATTAAGTGAATCGCTAAATTACATCTTAGAACAAAGAAGACATAGATGAATGGTTACCTAATCCTTCGTCCATTGTACAAGTATACCATCAAGTTTGATTCGAGGAATGTGAGCAATTTTCGGCCAATCCTCACCAGTTGTTGGTCGACATCTCTTGCTTAGCTCACCACAATGTTTGATGTGTAATTTTTTTATGAGCAGTGAGGGACTGGATTCCTTGCGGCATAGATGATAAGTTGGGACATCGAATCAAGCGAATTAATTTGAGACAGGTATGATTGGGCAACCATTCGGGTACAGCCGTGAAGCTTGAGCAATCATAGATAGCAAATGACTCCAAAGTGCCGACGGATTTATCGAGACATTGGAGCAACTCCATCACTTGTTCGAATTTTGATATCGCTAACACATGAAGATTTGGAGGAAAGTTGGACTTGTTCTCCTGGGTCAACATGAGCTTGCAATTACCAATTACCAAGGACTCTAGGGTGATTAATTCCACAAAAGGCAAACATATTGGTCCCACACAATCTACAATTTCCAACTTTTGAAGGCAGGTTAGTCGGCAAGTGCCTTCAAAGAAAACTTTGAGATTTTGGCATCCAGTGAATCCCAAAAGTTGTAGATTTTCCAGGTATTGTATTCCACTTTCTTGCAGACTCATCTGCTTTGTTGTTATGTATAATTGTCTAAGGCTGATGAGCCTCTTCATTTTTTTTGGGTAAATCACCTAACGCTGAGCAACCATTGAGGTATAAGTAGAGCAAACTCTGTAGCTCACAAATGGAATCCGGAAGCTTCTTTAGTTGCTTGTTATAACTGAGAAATAACAACCTCAATTGTTTCAAGTTGCATATGGAACTTGGCAGCTCCTCAAAACTACCAAACCGCAAATCTAGGTACCGTAAGTGATGACATTTGGAGATGCATGTTCTAGCAAACTCTTTAGTAATAATTCCATAATCAACATTGAATTGAAATGTAATTGCATGGAGCCTCTTTGAAGTTGGCTTTCTCAGAAAAGGTGGGACTCCATCAAAATTTGAGATTTCCTCTAACGAATCACTAGAGAACGAAATGTACCGAACTCCCTCTGAAATCTCCATAGTATCTAAGCCAACAATAGAGCAATCATCTTGTGCCACAATCGTTGCAAGAGAATGGACTAGATCGTGCGTTTTAAAAATTAATATTGATTCAAACTCCTTAACTTCTTGGATCAAAGATCTCTTCCACAACACTTTGATGTAATCAACACCAACTAGGTTTTCCGTTGTTGAACTAATGAGTCCTAAACTCATCCATAACTTAACTAACTCAATGCTGCAGATTACATATCCTCTGGGAAAAAGTGAAAATGTGGCAAAACAGCGTTTTAAGTGGGGCGGTAAATGATCATAGCTAAGTTTAAGCACCAACATAATGTCCCTTTTTTCTTCCATTAACTTCCATATCTCACTATCTCTTATATGAGCCCAATACCGTTCTTTGTCCTTCGTGTAAAGTAGACTCCCCACAGTTTTCACAAGGAGAGGAACTCCTTGACATTTTTTGACAATGTCATTTCCAATGTCAAGGAGATTAGGACGTGGTTGCTTTTCCTTTTGATCGAAAGCCCATTTTTTGAACAAGGTCATGGAATCTTCTTGAGAAAGACCTTGTAGATAATGCGCTGGATGGGTACCCATTATAGAAGCAACTTCTGAATTGCCTGTTGTCACAATTATTTTGCTTCCACTAGCTCCTTCGGTCAGCAAAGCTTTCAATTCTTCCCATTTACCTCGGTCGTTGCTCCATACATCATCCAAGACTAGTAGAAATTTCTTATGTTTGATGGTATCTCGCAAAAAGGTTCGTGACTGCTGAATATCAAGATTACTCAAGCTTTGACCAGTTGCATCTTTGATGATTCCGTCGATAGTTTTTTTTTTAAAATCAAAGTCCTCGGGTACACACACCCATAGACGCAACTTGAATTGCTCTTTCACACTGCCATCATTGTAAACTAATTTAGCTAGGGCTGTCTTGCCTATACCTCCTATTCCAACAATGGGTATCACCGAGAGGTTTTTACCATTTGGTTGCATCAATATCTAAATTATCTTTTGTTTATCACTTTCTCTTCCGACAACATCCAACTTGTTTGTAACCGAGTAAGTCATCTCTCGTGATCGCAAATGCACCACACCATTGTCAACACTCCGCTCATTAAGATCAAATCAATTCTTCTCGATGGAAATTTTAGATAATGTCTCCCTAATCTCCTTGATTTTATGACTAATTTTTGCACGGAGTATCAGTGGATTAGAGATGGAAAAGAAGCGGTGTACCTTCTTTTTGATGCCCCCGTACCGACTGATTACCCGCTTCCTTAAGACTTCACATTCGAGTTCATCAAGCACATCCTCCGCATCGTAAAACACGTCTCGAAGCCAGCGCAGCCACAGTTGCAGGTGGTGGTTCTTCGCCTGTTGCTCCTCAGCATCTAACAAAACGGCCGTGATGGCAGTCAAGGTTTTTTTAAGCTCGTGGATCTGATCTTCAACGCAGTAAATTGCGACGGCTTCTTGGAGCGCCGGGGATGCTATCTTCCCCAGCACACCCTGTGCAATGCTGAAAAGGAGGGGTTCAGTCATGCTAAGTGATGGGGGAAATTGATGCAGGCTATTTGGTTTGAGACGAATAAGAGGAAATTGATAAGTGAAATTTCAAGGGTGAGATGATCGTCTATATCAATCTTCCCCAGCACACCCCTTTATAAGATGAACCCCTTTCATCCAATCGTAAGGAAATTGATGCAGGCTATGGGGGAAATTGATATAGACGATCATCTCCAGTTAACATAATTTTTTTCCCCACCCTTTATACGATTCTCTTGGCATTTCGTTTAAAAAAAGAATTGTGGATTAAACCGAAAGAACAAGTTCAGTTGGCATGTGAAGAAATCAACAAAAAGGGATATCTCAGTTCTCCAGCCCCATCGGTCAATTTAGAGCAAAGGCATTCAAGACTCATCATTACTTTTCTTCCATGCCAGTCAAACCAAGCAAAGAATCAAAAGATAAGCATATATTAATAGCGTTGTGTATAAAGCAAAGTGGAACAAAGTGAGATACGGACAAGACCTTGGAGGGACCATGGATTGAACTCTTTTGTGAGTGTTGGTTCATCGCTTTTAACATTATTAATTAATGATGAGCACTAGTTTCCAAAAGATTTTTTTTTAAAAAAGGAACTCTTTTTTTTTTTTCTTTGAGACTCATTTGGTTCGCAAAAATGTTTTCATTTTTCATTTTCAATGAAATTGAGAATGAAAATAGTTTTATATTCTCAATTTCTGTTTTACTGAAAATGTGTTTGGTTCGTGGAGAGAAAATCTTCCGAAAGAAATGAAACTATGGGATTATGATTGATTGTAATGTTTTCGAAAAGAGAACCCATCAATCTGTTTCAATTGCCCAGTTGCCTATTAGATTACAATTTGTCGCCCGAAAAGACCAATAGATCAATCTCACCTAGAAATTCTACTGCCCGGTCGTATGAAGCCCACACACAATCTGAAATTTCAACAGTTTCATTAAAAAAATTCGAAGTTCTTGAAGAAAATGAGATTAGAGTATCTACAATGTGGATTTTCGCATTTATTATGGTATCATGCAAATTCGTCGTTCTTAGATATTTTTATTTACCAAGACATTTTTCATTGCTTGGTATAATTAATTTTTACATGCATGTAAAATTTCTTTCGATAAAACTGATGTAAGCGTTTTAGTTTTGTACAAAAATTTGGGCAAATTTCGGTTCTTGTGTGCTTCTGAAAAATTTTGTTAAAATTATAACATCATGACTCCAAAAGGACATGCAGTTGAAATAATGCGAGGAAACCTTATATTTTATATATTGGGTACGCACTATAGGTAAGCGCTTACATTTGCGAAAAGAAAATGAGCTTAGAGTATCTGCAATGTGGAGATTCGCATTTATTATGGTATCATGCGAATTCGTCGTTCTTAGATATTTTTATTTACCAAGATGTTTTTCATTGCTTGGTAAAATTAGTTTTTACACGCACGTAAGATTTCTTTCGATAAAACTAATGTAGGCGTTTTAGTTTTGTACAAAAAATTGGGCAAATTTCGGCTCTTGTGTGTTTCTAAAAAAATTTGTTAAAATTATAATATCATGACTTCAAAGGGACATGCAGTTGAAATAATGCGAGGAAACCTTATATTTTATATATTGGGTACGCACTATGGGTAAGCGCTTACATGTGCGATGATTCACATTATTTTTTGGCAGGGTGCTATTTGTACTCAAGTAATAAAGCTTGATTTATGATTAATAGAAAACGGAGAGTAGATATATAGCGTCTAATCACTATCTTATTACATACGTACTTTGACTTTAAATAATTCAAAACATCTAAAACTTTTACGATATGTAAATACAAGTGAATTTGCACATAATTTGTTTCCTTAATTTTGAAAATTTTAATAACATTTCAGATTTTAGTGAAAAGATTAAAAAAATACGTTTTACTATATATTACAATCCTAAGGTTTTTTTTTGGGGGTCATATATTACTATCCTAAGTCACCGGCTAGCAAAACGTGCCACAATCGGGCCATTTTTCATGATAAATTAATTAACGAATATTCCATCTTGTGAGAAAAGGACATCCTATTCTGTCCAAGTATTCTTAACCACTTAAATTTTACTTTTTCCATCATTTGTTATATGTTAAAGATAAAATAACATACGAGGGTAAATTGATACTTAAAAGAGTTCCAAAAGTGGCGTTACATTTTAGGGATTTTTAATTTACACTCTTTGTTAATTAAACTACTATTAAAAAAAAAATTGAAGGCAGTCTAGTTGCTCTCAATGGCCTTTGATCTTAGACGTCTATCTTCCCGGCATTTATGTTAATCTGCTTTTCTTTTACATAATTTCATGTGAAAAAATTTTCATTTTCAAAGTGCGTTGTGCTTTGCAGCGGATGCACTCACATGGATCGTTTGTTATTACATTTTAAAAGAATGTTGTTAGTACTTTTTTACTTTCATGTGTTGTATTGTTAGAGTTATGAACTATATATCTGTTTTTGGAAAGTGAAGAACTCTCACTGAAATAAAAGAAAAATTATATTACAAAACCTAATTAGGAATAATCATAAGAAGTTGAGCCACATCATGTTGAAGAATCGTGAACATAAATATGTGCAACTATTTTGATTTAACAAATTAATTGGGGACATTTCCATGATTTAATACAAAGATCGAGATAATTATTTTTTCTCAAGTGGGAAAGTTAAATTAAAGTGAATGGATTTCTCTATATATCAATTTATTTATGCATATCAAGTTAAAACAAACAATTGTTTATTGGACGATTTGTCTTTTTAAATGTTTGTTTTTTCGATGTCTTTATTAATATTGATTGTCGTCATCTTGCATTGGCTCCATTCGACACTCCTACCATTGGTATTAAACGAAGTGTCTTGCCAGCAAAGATTATCCTAGAGCCTACAAAATAAATTATTGGGAGTAACAATCATTCTCGTATTATCTGCGGAACTGGATTCATGGCATAGAAACATTTCTTTTTGTTTTATTATTTGAGTTATAGTTTTAGATAGGATCACAAATTGAGTGTGTAGTTTTAAACATAACTCCAATATTAAATGCAACTTCTAATTTTCCAATCAAATTTAAATTAAATTATTTACTTTACTATATATAATCACATATGTGATTTATTTTCTCAAATATTTTATTTGAGTTTATAATATTATTTTCAAATAAATTTGATTTGATTTAATCATTTTTAATAAAATTATTTAATAATGAATTCCTTTTGCAATCTAAACCTATTATTGATTGTATCTTAGAAAATACTTTTTTCATATCATTTCCTCCTTTTCTAATTGCAATACTTTAATTATATTTAAGTTCAATTGAAGATTGAGTGGATCACAATACATGGCTATGGTACATTTAAGAACGAGAAGGAAATAGATAGATACGTACCTAATCCTCCGTCCATTGTACCTGTATATGATCAAGTCGGATTCGAGGAAAGTGAGCGATTTTAGGCCAATCCTCGCCAATCTTTGGCCAACATCTCTTACTCAATTTGCCACAACGTTCTATGCATAATTCTTTGAGGGCAGTGAGGGACTGAATTCCTTCCAGTAGAGACGATAAATTGGGACATTGGATCAAGCGAATCAATTTGAGACTTGAATGGTTGGGCAGCCATTTAGGTATAGCTATGAAGCTCGGACAGTCATACACATAAAAGGACTCCAAAGTGTAGGCAGATTCATTGAGACATTGAAGCAGCTCCATCACTTGATCGGACTTTGATATTGACAACATACGAAGGTTCGGAGCAAAGTTGCACTTGTTCTCGTGGGTCAGCATGAGCTTGGAATCACGAATCAACAAGGACTCAAGGGCAATTAATTCCATGGAAGGTAGAGATATTGGTCCCCCACAATTTACCATTATCAAGTGTCGAAGGTGAGTCATTCTGCAAGTACCTTCAAACAAAACTCGGAGATTTTGGCAATCCCCAAGTCCCAAAAATTGCAGATTTTCCAAGTACCGAATACCACTTTCTTGTATACTCTTCTACTTTGTTGTTACGAATAGAAATCTGAGGCCGACGAGCCCTTTTATATTTTTGGGTAATTTGCCTAGCTTTGAGCAACCATTGAGAAATAAGTGTAGCAAACTCTGTAGTTCACAAATGGTATCTGGAACCTTCTTCAACCACTTGTTCTCAGAGATAAACAATGATCTCAATTGTTTCAAGTTGCATATGGAACTTGGCAGCTCCTCAAAATTGTCGTACATTAAATTTAGATAATGTAGATGGCTACACTTGGAGATGCATGTTCTAGCAAACTCTCTAGTAATAACTCCATCATCAACTTTGAAGGGAAATATAATTGCACGCAGCCTCTTTGAATTTGGCTTTCTCAAAAAATGTGGGACTCCATCGAAACTTGAGATTCCATCTAATGAGGTGTTAAAGAATGAAACATACTGAACTCTTTATGAATTTTTTTATAGTATCTAAGCCAACAATAGAGCAATCATCTTGTGCCACAATCATTGCAAGAGAATGGACCAAATTGTGCAGTTTTAAAAATAACATGGATTCAGACTCCTTGACTTCTTGGATCGAAGGTCTCTTCCACAACTCTTTGACATACTCAACACCTATGTCTTCCAATGCCTGTTTTTCCTTTGTTGAACTAATGAGTCCTAAAGCCATCCATAACCTAGCTAAGTAAGGGCTGTGAATTATATATCCTTTGGGGAAAATAGAAAATGCGGCAAAACAACGTTTTAAGTGCGATGGTAAATTTTCATAGCTAAGCTTAAGTACTAGCAGAACATCCTTTTTTTTTTTTTTCACTAATTTCCATGTTTCGCTATCTCTTATATAAGCCCAGTACCGTTCTTCATCCTTTGTGTAAAGTAAACTCCCCAATGTTTTCAAAAGGAGAGGAACTCCTTGACATTTTTTTTAACAATGCCATTTCCAATTTCAAGGAGATCTAGACGTGGAAGCTTTTCCTTTTCGTTGAAGGCCCATTTCATGAACAAGGCCATGGAGTTTTCATGAGAAAGACCTTTTAGATTATGCGCCGAATGGGTACCCATAATAGAAGTGACTTCTAAACTATGTGTCGTCACAATTATCTTACTTCCACTTGCTCCTTCACTTAGCAAATCTCTCAAATCTTTCCATTTACTGCGGTTGTTGCTCCACACATCATCCAAGACTAGTAGAAATTTCTTGTTTTTGATGATGTCATGTAGAAAAGTTTGCAATTGCTGAATATCAAAGTTGCTCAAATCTTAGCCAGTTGCATCTTTGATGATTCCTGCAATAGTTTTCTCTAAATCAAACTCTTCATGTACACACACCTATAGTCGCAACTCAAATTACTCGTTCACATTGTCATCATTGTAAACTAATTTAGCTAGTGTCGTCTTGCCCAAACTTCCTATTCCAACAAGGGGAATCACTGAGATGTTTTTGTCATTTGGCCGCATCAATATCTCAATTATCTTTTGTTTATTAGCATCTCTTCCGACGACATCCAACTTGTTTATGAATGAGTGAGTCATTTCTCGTGATCGCATAGGCACCACATCACTGTTAACACTCCATACATTAAGATCAAATTGATTCTTTCAATGGAAATTTTAGATAATGTCTCCCCAATCTCCTTTATCTTATGACTGATTTTTGCATGGAGTATCAGTGGATTAGAGAGGGAAAAGAAGCGGTGTACCTTCTCTTCGATGCCCCCATATTGACTGATTACCTGCTTTCGTAAGGCTTCACACTCGACTTCATCGAGCACATCCTCCACATCGAACAACAGGTCTCGAAGCCGACCTAGCCACAGTTGCAGGCTGTGGTTCTTCGCCTGTTGCTCCTCAGCATCTAACAACACGGCCGTAATGGCAGTCAACGTATTTTTAAGCTCGTGGATCTGACCTTCGACGCTGTAAATTGCTACGGCTTCTTGGAGCCCTTGGGATGCTACCTTCTCTAGCGCATCCAGAGCGATGCTGAAAAGGTGTGATTCAGCCATGTCAAGTGATGTGGACCTTGCTTCAGGCTATTTGGTTTGAGACGAATGACAACACACACTGTCGTCCTTTGGGAGTTGGTTGATATGATGATAACTTTGCTTACAAATGAATGGAGGGGAGGTTCTTTTCTTCCGAGTTGCCTGCAGAATAGAAGACTCTCGGTTCAGATGGCACCTCTCGACTACTTCGAATACCTACCATTCTATCTTTGACTACGCTCGTTCTACTGTGAGATTCCTTCAAAGATCCCCGACTCTTTCCTACGACATAAACACGATTTCTACCTTTTCTTCATCCTACCTTCCTAGGGCCTGCAAGGAATCGAGACTACTTCAAAGATCAAACAGGGCCTCTTCCAGGTGTCAAGTGTCTTTTTTTTTACTTGTAATCAAACGCTTATATGTAATGATCAAGTGACGATTGCACATTAGTTAATACCATAACTATGTGTTTATAGTGTCCCAATTCTATAAAATATTTCTTTTTTTGACTCGGCCATGTCACAGACTTTAAGTTAGACAACCCTAAAGAATCGTCCCAAATATTTTTAGGAGAAAATAGATGCACTGCCATATTCACCAAGAAATGTGATGGATTAATACTAATTCTAAATTTAGTCAACAACTTAGGCTGCGCATGACAACGCTTCTTAGTTGGGAAAGAGTTCTTTTTTTTTTTTTCCAAAAATAGTTCTTTTCTATTTCTATTATGGAGAACAATTTATGAGTAAAAGAACATGTTTGGTAACTACACAAAATTTCTACTCTTGGAATAGAAAAAGAATAAAAATGCGTATGGTAACGCAATAGTTTCTTTTATTTATTTATTTATTTATTCGTTTTCTTATTCTTACTCACGGATTGCTGACCGTCAACCGCTGGCTGCCGCCGCTACACGATCGCCGGCGCCGACTGTCATTGCCAATCGTCGCTGCACAGCCCATCGGCCGACAGGCGGCGGCGGCAGTAGCAGTGGCCGGCGACGGGCGGCGACTGGCGACGGCAGCGGTGGCAGCGGCTGGCGACAGGCAGCAACCGGCGGTGGCTCTAGGCAGTTGGAGGTGGCCACGGCAAGAGAGAGGAATAAAAGAAAAATAAAAAAGAAAACTGGCTTATTTCTAGAAATTGTTCCCGGGAACAAGAAGTAACTTTTTTATGTTTCTCGTTTCTGCTCCAAATCTATTCCTGGGCTAACTATCTATTCCGGGGAATAGAAAAACAACTTGGCGTTACTAAATGGATTTCTGTTCTTTTTTTGTCCCGGGAATAAAAGAACATGAATTCAGAGGAATAGAAACGTTACCATGCGCTGCCTTAATAACATTGCTGGTTTAATGATAATTCAACACACCTTTGCTAGAACATTTTCATGAATTAGTTTACTGGCCATTACAAATCAAATATAAGCATTGGTTATTGTACTGTTTTTTAGTATCAAATGAACAAAAACATTCCTAAGCAAAAACTCTTATATTTCAGGCTTCGCTTGTTTTATGGAAAATGAATAATTTCAACTTCTTAGAAAAAATAATTATTTGTATTGCTTGAAATAATTAGCTAATGAAAAATGTTTTTAGAAAATTATTCATTTAAGAAATAAAAGGCAACAAAAGTAATTATTATTGTCAAATCATTATAAGCTTTAATAGTTAATCAGTAATACTGTTAAGGTTGTTTTTATGATTTAAATAGGAAAAACCAAAAAAAATGTAATAATTCAACATTTTTAGGGAATTCCTGTCGATAATGAAAAATAGTATTAACTTCACGCATGGAAAATGTAAAAGATACTGTTTGTCTTCCCTCCGGTGGCAAAATTGTTATTTCGCAGTGTATAATTCTGGGCTTGCCTTGCGGCTTCTGTTCATCACTTAGACCCACAGATACTACCTTCCTCTTTACCTTTTGCCTTTTTTTCGAGTCTGTTAAAATTTTCATTTAATTCTATATATATATATATATAGTGGAAATCCAGTGTTGATCTAGTATGCGAGTCTTAAACTTTCAATTTGTACAATTAAATCTTAAGACTTGTTGACAATCTCCACATTAGTCCACTCCATCAAGAGTCAGAACTCAAACCTTAAGCCCAGTGAAAAATCACTTAAATTATTATTTTATTATAAAAAAGAAAAAGAAAAAAAGAGAGAGTTGCTCATCCAGTTTAAAAGGGGAAGAATTAGCACGAACGATGGCCATTCCATGTAAATGTATACATGGAAGACTCATTTATATTTGATGAAGAAGATTTTTTCTTTTTGCGTTCTCAAGCCACTTTTTTTTTCCCTTTGGCATGTCATGTCCTTTTCATGCCACATGACAACTTCCTTTGAAAAAAGATAAATCGCACCAAAAATCGCTGTGCGAAAAACAAGAGTTCTATCACCATCAAAGATCCGTGAAGCCTTCAATGATCCGTTCTCTGATTGAATTTTTGTCGAATAGCAAAGTTGGCTAGTGCTCCTCTCATGAGAAACCGACTTGCGCGGCAACAGAGGAGAGGGAGGAGGGAAGGGCATTTGAGGATTGACAAAATTTATGGAGGAATGCAGAGAGAGAGAGAGAGAGAGAGAGAGAGAGGGTATAAGAGAGTTTGCAAGTGATTTCTCTCATGAGAAAATCGCCGTTCGTTCGAGAAAAACAAGAGCTCTATTACCAGCAAAGATCCGTGAAGCCTTCAATGATCCGTTGTCTGATTGAATTTTTGTCCAATAGCAAAGTTGGCTAGTGCTTCTCTCATGAGAAACCGATTCGGGGGGCAACTGAGGAGAGGGAGGAGGGAAGGGCATTTGAGGAGTGAGAAAATAGAGAGAGAGAGAGAGAGGTTATTAAAGAGTTCACTTTGGTATGACCAAGATGGACCTTTGGTCCATTTAAACTTCTGTTCTGGGTCCCTTCCCATAATTTGAGTGTAATTGTTACGCAAAATACCTTACAGAGATCTACATAGAAAATTCTTTAGAGAAAGATGTATACAGAAACCGCCGCCATTTTTTACCACCCATCGGTCGTTTATGGCCTTCCCGCCATTCCCCGAAAAACAGATCTCGCTCCCGATGTTATCGATCGTTTCCTTCGACTTGTTCACGTGGTGAGAATGCTATAGTTTTCTTTACATTTTGTGAGTAGATTTTGTGCATTTTCTATAGATCATCTTCGGATCCATCGTAAGCCGACTCTGTCATTTTGAATAGTAAAGCCTCACCCGAACTCCTCAGCTTGTTTTTGACATGACATCTGCCAACTTCTTCCGATGCTTGGTTTTCATTCGAGGTAAGTATCAGTCCACATGCTTTTCAAAGAATACTCGAAAGATTGCTGGTGTGACGGTAACCTCCGGGTAACATGGAATAAAATGCGAAACAATGTTTAATTTGGCGCAGCAAATCATTGAAACTAAGTTAGAATGCCGGAAGGATGTCGTTTCCTGCTATTGTCTCTTATGGTCGAATGCCCATTTTGAGAAAAAGGAAGAGTGTCCAGAGAAGAAAGGCCTTTAACTTGAATGCTAATACAAAGATCCCACGAGGGAAGCGACTTTGTGATTGCGGGTACGGCCATTCTATACGTCGTCTGATAGCAGCAGGGACTCTAATTAAGTCTTGACTGATAGCGTTTCTCTAGACTAGGGGTGAGCACGGTTCCCAGGTAGAACCGCAAACCGGAGAACCGCACCGGAGGGTCCGGTTCGGTTCTCGGTTCCAAGGAGACCGGTTCCGGTTCCCGGTTCCCCTTTTCTAGGAACCGGTGTTCCCGGTTCCACCGGAACTGGAACCGGTCATAATTCAAAAAAAAAAAAAAACCCTAGCTTCTTCCCCCCCGCCCACATGATTTCCCCCCCTCTGTGGATACTTCCCCCCTTCCCCTTTTCTTTTTCTCTCTCTTTCTTTTCTCCCCTTTTCCCTCGTCACGTCACTTCTTGCCCCCCCCAACTTTTTTCTTTTCTTCTCTCTCCCTCTCTTCTCTTTCCGGTTCCGGTTCCGAATCGCCTAGGGTTTCTTGGATTGCTCTTTCTCTCTCTCTAGAATCCTCCGTTTCTTTCTCAACGAGTGCCTCCTCCCGGCGCCGTCTCCGATCTCCTGCTTTCCGGGACTTGATTCGCGCGACGCCCTCCGTTCCACGGCCACTCCGATTCAGAGCTTCGATCGAGCGCTCGTCGCCGTCGATCAGTTCCCGCTCTTCTTCTTCTTCTTCTTCTTCTTCTTCTTCCGATCTCTTTCTTGTTTTTTGTGGCTTGAGAGAGCGAGACAGAGAGAGGGAGGAGGGAAATGGTGAGGGGGAAGACGCAGATGAAGAGGATAGAGAACAACATGAGCAGGCAGGTGACGTTCTCGAAGCGCAGGAACGGGCTGCTGAAGAAGGCCTTCGAGCTCTCCGTCCTCTGCGACGCCGAGGTTGCACTCATCATCGTCTTCCTGAGGGGCAAGCTCTACGAGTTCTCGAGCTCGACAAGACGGTAGGTTTTCCTCCGCATTTTTGCTCAAGTGACAGATTGCTATGAGCAACACTGACAGTTGCTCAACCTTCATTTCAAAATTTGGAAAAAATGAAGATTGCAGAAAGATGCATTGTTACTCGATTCTGTTGGGGTTTACTGGTTCCATTGGGTTGAATAGTTGATTGGCACGCTGTTTCTTTTACAAGGCCTCCTGAATGTAGCGTGAGAATCTTATGCTTCGCGTGCACGAACTGCAGGTACTTGGCCTTGGCGAACCTGGCCAACGGCGAGCCCGGGTTCCGCGCGATGAAGCTCGGGGGCTGACGGACTTGAGCTTCTTGAACTAGTCGAAGAAGGCTTGGGGAGTGCGCTCCTCGATGGACGACGACTCGTTTGCGAGCGTGAAGTTGGGGAAGTTGAAGCCCTCAAAGATTGATCTGGCCACGAACGATTCGATGGCAAAGTGCCGGTGGCTAGGCTTCGCGAACCTCGCTCGCGACTCGATGAATCGGATGGCCTCATCGAGGTTCCAGTTCGCCGCCTCCATCTCGCGAGCCATTGCTTTCCCGAAGTGCCTCACGGATCGTAAGGCGTAGTGGAGGACTTGGACGAAGTGGGTCGGGCTCAACGACGCGAGCTTGAAGCCGTCGAACAGGGGCAAGACGCTGCTCGGAGACGAACTAGAACTAAAAATTACGAATTTAGTTGTCTATTTGGATGTAAAAGATTCACATTGCTGTGTATTGGCAGGAACTGAAAATGAAGGGCCAACTATTGAATTATTTCGGCTTCCGAATATTTGCGCCCATTACGAAAATGAAAAAAAAAAAAAAAAGAACCTGTTGGAATCTGGAACCGACCCTGGAACCTGTGATAGGGTAGGTTCCAGGTTCCTGATTCTGACGGGTAGGTTTCAGGTTCCAAAAATTGAGGAACCTGTACCTGAGGGTAGGTTCCAGGTTCCGGACGGAACCGAACCGGAACCGGGAACTGCTCACCCCTACTCCAGACCTTTCAAGGGTTTTCTTTAGATGAAGATCATTGGAAATGCATATCCATACTCTAAAATACGAAATCGTTGTTGGATCTTTTTGTCATTAGACATGAACTTAGCAAGAACTGTTTTGCCTAAACATCCCATCCCAATTATTATGGGAGGGCACGCGATCCGAACCGCCTCAGCCCACTCTCGCCAATGCGGAAAAGGATTGATTTGGCCATATTCTTTTCTTGCCGTTGGAAAAACGGTAGGGGGGAATCAAGAGAGCTTCATGAAACCGCAGACCATGAATGCCAGTTGTCTCTTGTCTTTGGCAGAAGATAATTATAGCTATACTAAAAATTATTCCAACTAAAAGGATCGTTCTGCTTTATCAGAAATGGACCAAACATAAGGTCATATGAGTATGGATGACAAAATTTCTAGAATAGAAATAAATTTCTTAATTTCTATTCTCTAGACGAATTTCTAAACAAAGAAAGGCGTTTAATAACAACTTTAAATTTTTATTTTTAGAATAGAAATTTATTTGATAATAGAATAAAATTAGGGAGCCGTCGATGTCTGGTGGCCGGCGGCGAGCGAATCGGCAGCCGGCATCCAATGTTCGGCTTTCAGCAGCAGGCTTCCGGCTTTTGTGGCTAGCAACCAGCAACAGGTGCTCACTGATCAGTGGCAGGCGTCCGATGTCCCACGAGCAACGGGTGGGTGACGTGCGGTGATGAGAGTGAACGATAAGAAAATTATTTATCTTTCATTCTTGTTCTAGAAATAAAAAAGCTAAAAATTTTAGATTTTGATTATTGCTCCAAATTATTTTTGGAATAAAAAATCTATTTCAGAAGTAGAAAAATGAAATTGCATTAGTAAATAGATTTTTGTTCCAAACTTGTTCCGGAGAATAAAAAGATAAATAAATAGAGAAACAAAAATTGTCATATGTGCCCTAAATCTAAGGTCCTAGCCCCCTGAACCTCATTCCCATCTTCAGGATGTCCAATTTGGGCGGTTCTGTGCACTCTAGTGTAGTCATGAAATCAACCGAGCAGGTGTTGAACTTATAAGGAACCATAGCATCATACACAATCATCCGTCCACACAAAATTTTTTGGGAGACTAAATCTGATGAAGGCTTTGAGCAGATAACAAAACATTTACTGTTCATGCGATTAGCCTTTGTGAGTTTATATTCTGAGATTTAGTCTTAGAAGCAAAAGGAAAAGAAAAATCTGATCTTCCCGTGTAGAAGTGAAGTAAAACAATTTCAAAACAAAAAAGACAGTTTTTTAAATGCATTATATCTGGGAAACTCTTTATGTAGTCTAGTGGAATAATTACAAAAAGATAAAGAGTAATTGACACTCATTTACCAAAAATTAGGTTTTGATGGTGTGGCATCATGTCATTCACTGTTAGTAGATGAAAGATAAATATCGATATAAGAAAATTCAAATAGAGATAGTGCGACAATTGGTCTCATACAATACGAATTAGGCATTTTCTCCATAGAGAAATTTTACAATACAGACACAAACGAATAATAAAGAACTGCGCTCATTCAAGGAAAGAAAGAAAGACATATAGTATCAATAGCCATTGTTTTCATCCATGAAAAGGAAAGAAATTGACGACTGATGAGTGTACGTCCAAATCTTTGCAGAGATCCATGTGGCGTGGCAATTGGAGTTCATCTGCACTCAAAAGAAAAAGCAAATGAGCTTAGAAAATCTACAATATAATATTATGACATTCACTGTGCTGTCATGCAGATTTGTCATTTTTTTTTTCTTTTTACAATAGATATCTCCTCTGGAGCCCTACTGGCCCACCTTTTGGATAAATGACCCAGAAACACCCCCCTAACCATCCTGGGAGAGCCTAGCTAGAGGTGTTAAATGAGTGGATCAAGTCGGGTTTGGGTCATTAATGGTTCGACTCAAATTGACCAATTAATCCATTTATGACCCATTTATGTCTAATATAAATTTTCCGACCCATACTCGATTCATACCCGACCCATTTAACTAAACTTAAAAAAATTTATTTCTTATATATATGTTTAAAAAAATGGTAATACTAAAACAGTTTTATACAACACAATTTTAATGGATAATTTTTATAATTTTTAAAATAATTATTTTTAAAAAATCAAATTTTAATTATTTTTAATTTTTAAAATTATTTTTTTAATTATTTTTTAAATATAATTTTTAATTTGTAATTTTCTTTTTTCTTCGTTCTTTTTTGTTCTTCTTCTTCTTTGGCCGGCCGCCGGCCACAACGATGGCTAGCAGCCCACCACAGGCGAGCTCGAGCTCACCTAACGCCGGCGAGCTCAAGTCTCGCCAAATTGACGAGGCTTGAGCCTCGCCGGCCATCGATGAGGCCTTTGCCTCGGCAGATCTAGCAAGCTCAAGGCTCGCCTGGCTGGCCACCGGCCATCACCGTGCCGGCGACCAGAGGAAGAAGAAATAAAAAATAATTAAAAAAATAAAATTAATATAAAAAATAATTATAATTTCAGTTTTTTTTAAATATAATTTTTGTAAAGTTAAATAGAGAATAGAGAGTCTCTCCCTGTAAATGGGTTCATTTTTAATGGATTGATAAATGGATCTTAAATGAGTCTAATTCCAAACCTATTTAAGACTCATATATCTCAATCTCTTTATTTTTAAAACCTATTATGGGTGTTTTGAGAAATGGGAGGCTTGACCCATTTAACTATAAATGGGTCCATAAATGAGTCAATAACCCATTTAACACCTCTAAGCCTCGCCCCTCCCCCCTCCCCACTTTGACTTACTGTTAATGCAAAACATTTAAAAAATTTCACCGCATTTAAGGCAAGCATATTCGTATAAAATTATGAAATAATTTTTTAGATTAATATTATGAAAAACCCTTAAATATATATTTATGATAAATTTATCTAAAATTAATTTTTTGGATGCAAAAAAATTTTAAACCGATGCATTTATGACAAATTTATCATTTATTAATTTTTGTTAAATTGAATTAATACTACGAAATATCACAAATCAGTATATATGTCACAAGATGAGGATAAAACCCAAAAACGTACATTCATTAACTGCCACATGTTATTAAATTCAATAATTTGACGATAAAATTTAATAGAAACTAACGAAAAGTAAATTTGTCGCTAATTCACAAATTTTGGATTTTACATAATATTAATCTTTTTTTTTTGAAATTTGAATAACATTTTAAATTTTAGCAAGAAAATAAGAACATACTTTTTACTTTTGCTTAATCGAAAACAAACAGGCCCTGAGATTGTTGAGTTGAGGACATTTACATCACTATCCTCTGTCACTAGCTGGCAAACCCGTGCCTCACTCGGGCCATTTTTCATGTGAAATAATTACACATATTCAATCTGGTGAGAAAAGAAGATCCTATTTTGTAAAAATGTTCTTAGCCACATTAATTTTCTTTTTTCCCATTCTATATTACATCGAAAAAAATAATAATATGCGAGGGTAAATTGATACATAGAAAAGTTCCAAAAGTGGCCCTGCAAGTCGGGGATTCTTTTTTTTTTTTTGGGTCAGAGCATGTTGGGGATTTTAACTTAACGCTTTTTGTTATTAAAATTGCTACAAAAACGAAAGTAAAAAACCTTAGTCAAATTAAAAAAAAAAATTACAAACACAGTTAGAAACTAGTTATAAGAAGTTGAACCACATCACCAATCAAATCTTTAACATAGATATATGAAAGTATTTCGATTGGACAAATTAATTGAATATATCAATATTTTTATAAAAAGATTAAGAAAATTATTTTTCTAAGAAAATTGAGGTTTTTTTTTTTTTTTTTTAAGTTGGAAAGTCAAATTTAAAGTGAATAGATTTACCTGCGCGCTAACTTTTCATGCATATAAAGTTCAAATAAATAAGTTTCTATTGGATGATTTATTTTTATTAGCGATTTTTTTGGCTGATATGTTGATCGGGGGAATTTTGCATTGGCTCCGTTCGACCCCCCCTATAATTTGTATTAAGCCAACTTTCTTGTCAACAAAGATTATCCAAGAGCCTTCAAAATACATTATTTGGAGTCGTAATCATTCTCGCGCTATGCACTGAATTGGGTTCATGGTTTAACAACTTCTTTTGTTTTACTATCCGAGTTAAAAGTTTTAGATAGTATTACGAATTGAGTTTGTAGATTTAAGTACCACTCCAGTATTATATGCAACTTCTAAATTTTTGGTCAAATTTAAATTGGATTGTTTACTTTACACACAGAATTATTTAATATTGACTTTTTCTTTTTGCAATCTAATGACCTACCATTGATTGTTTTTAGTAAATACTTTTTTCTTTTCATATCATTCTTTCTTTTTCTGATTGCAATAATTTAATTAAATTTCAATTCGATTGAAGAATTAAATGAATCGCTATGTTACATCTAAATACAAAGGAGAAATACATAGGTGCTTACCTAGTCCTCCGTCCATTGTACACGTTTCTCATCAAGCTCGATTTTAGGAATATGAGCGATTTTTGGCCAATCCTCACCAGTTGTTGGTCGACACCTCTCGCTCAGTTCACCACAATCGTTGACCCATAATTCTTTAAGGGCAGTGAGGAACGAGATTCCTTGTGGCATAGATAATAAGTTGCGACATCCGGCCAAGCGAATTAATCTGAGACGTGTATGATTGGGCAGCCATTCGGGTATAGCCGTCAACCTCGAGCAATCAGAGACAAAAAAGGTCTCCAAAGTGCAGGCAGACTTATCAAGACATTCGAGCAGCTCCATCACTTGTTCAGACTTTGATATTGATAGCACACGAAGATTCGAAGGAAAGTTGGACTTGTTCTCCTTAGTCAACATGAGCTTGCAATTATGAATAAACAGGGCATGTAGGCAGATTAACTCCACAGAAGGTAAAGATATTGGTCCCCCACAATCTCCAATTACCAACCGTTGAAGGCAAGTTAGTAGACAAGTACCTTCAAATAGAACTTCAAGATTTTGGCATCCCGTGAGTGTAAAAAATTGTAGATTTTCCAGGTATTGTATTCCAGTGTCTTGTAGATTCTTCTGCTTTGTTGTTATATGTAGACTTCTAAGGCTGACGAGCCTCTTCATATTTCTGGGTAAATCACATAGTTCTGAGCAATTAGAGACATCTAAATATTGCAAACTTTGCAAGTCACAAATGGTATCAGGAAGCTTCTTCAGTCGATTGTTAGCTGTGATAATCAACGTCCTCAAGTGCTTCAAGTTGCATATAGAACTTGGCAGCTTCTCAAAAGTACCATACGCCAAATCCAAAAACCGCAAGTTGGTACACTTAGAGATGCATGTTCTAGCAAACTCTTTAGTAATAGATTGATCATTAACGTCCGTGGGTGATATAATTGCATGTAGCCTCTTTGAAGTTGGCTTTCTTAGAAAAGGTGGGACTCTATTGAAATTTGAGATTCTCGGTAATGAAGTGCCAGAGAATGAAACTATCCGAACTCCTTTAAAAATCTCTGCAGTATCTAAGTCAACACTACAGCTATAATTTTTTGCCACAATTGTTGCAAGAGAATGGACTAGATCGTGCACTTTAAAAGATGAGAACATCGAGTCAAACGAGTCTTCTCGCTGGATCAAAAATCTCTTCCACAACTCATTGGCATACTCAAAAGCAACGTCTTCCAATGCTACTTCTTCCTCTGTTAAACTAATGAGTCCTAAAGCCATCCATATGCAAGCTATTTCAAAGCTATAAATTTCAGATCCTTTATCAAAAATAGATAATGTGGCAAAACAATGTTTTAAGTGCAATGGTAAATGATCATAACTAAGCTTAAGTACTGGAAGGACCTCCTCTTCTTCTTTCATTAACTTCCATGTCTCGCTATCTCTTATATGTGCCCAATGTCGTTTTTCGTCCTTTGTGTAAAGTACACTGCCCAAAGTTTTCACAAGGAGAGGAACTCCTTGACATTTTTTCACAATGTCATTTCCAATCTCAAGGAGATCACGACATGGTTGCTTTTCCTTTTCATCGAATGCCCATTTTTTGAATAAGGTCATGGAATCTTCTTGAGAAAGACCTTTTAGATTATGCGCTAGATTGGTACCCATTATAGACGCAACTTCTAAACTGCGTGTTGTCACAATTATTTTGCTTCCACCAGCTCCTTCGGTAAGCAAAGCTTTCAATTCTTCCCATCTATTGCGGTTGTTGCTCCATACGTCATCCAAGACCAGTAGAAATTTCTTGTCTTTGATGGTGTTTCGCAGAATAGTTTGCAATTGTTGAATATCAAGGTTACTCAAGCTTTGACTAGTTGCATCTTTGATGATTCCTTCGATAGTCTTCTTTAAATCAAAATTCTCGGGTACACACACCCATAGTCGCAAATCAAATTGCGCTTTCACACCGTCATCATTGTAAACTAATTTAGCTAGGGCTGTCTTGCCCATACCTCCTATTGCCACAATGGGAACCACATAGAGGTTTTCGTGATCTGGCCGCATCAAAATCTCAATTATTTTTTGTTTATCAATATCTCTTCCAACGACATCCAACTTGTTTACAAATGCGTAAGTCATCTCTCGTGATCGCATTTGCGCCACACCATTGTCAACACTCCACACATTAAGATCAAATTGATTCTTCTCGATGGAAATTTTAGATAATGTCTCCCTAATCTCCTTGATCTTATGACTGATTTTTGCACGGAGTATCACTGGATTAGAGAGGGAAAAGAAGCGGTGTACCTTCTTTTTGACGCCCCCATACTGACTGATTACCCGCTTCCGTAAGGCTTCACACTCGAGTTCATCGAGCACATCCTCCGCATCATACAACACGTCTCGAAGCCGACCTAGCCACAGTTGCAGGCTGTGATTCTTCGCCTGTTGCTCCTCAGCATCTAACAACACGGCAGTAATGGCAGCCAACGTATTTTTAAGCTCATCGATCTGATCTTCGATGCTGTAAATTGCGACGGCTTCCTGGAATGCCCGGGATGCGATCTTCCCCAGCACACCCTGTGCAACGCTGAAAAGGAATGATTCAGCCATGCTAGGTGATGGGGAAAGAGATTCAGGCTATTTTGTTCGAGACGAAAAAGAACACCCGATGTCTTCCTCTCTTGAGTCAATTGATATAATGACGACTCGTATGATGTCTTCCTCACTAGTGGCCTCCAGGTCAAGAGAAAGACGGTTTCGACCTTTTCCTTATCTTGTTATCTTACTTTCCTTGCGAGTGGCCTCCAGGTCAAAAGCAACACGCTTTCTACCTCTTTCTTTATCCTACTTTCCTGGCACCAATAAGGAAACGCGATAAGTTGATACTAATTCTAAATCAAATTTATTAATTTAATGATGATTCCAGTTAAATGATAATCCGATGCACCTTTGCTAGAATATTTTTCATGAACTATTTCACTGGCCATCACAAATCAATTATGAGTATCAATTATTGCACTTTTTTTCGAGTATCGAATGAACATAAACAATCCTCAGCAAAAAATTTTACATTTCAGACTATTTATTTTGTGAAAAATGAATAATTAAGAAAATTGTTTCTTAAAAATGATCATTTGTACCACTTAAAATAATTAGCTAACGAAAAACATTTATCATTATCAGCAACTACATATGTCTAAAAATTTTCTCGAATGATGAAAATATTTTCCGTTCATTCATTTCTATAAATAAATATTTTTATAATAATTCATTTTTCTCGAAATAAACGAAATATATGTTACAAATGTTTATACAAAAGACATTTTCTTTCTGTTTTTGCTTTGACAACTAGGAAAAACATGCCCCAGGCAAGAAAGCCCGTATAAGTAATTATTGATCTCACAACAGATTGTATGCATAATAATTTTCCACTCAACTCATTTAGTTATCCTCAAAATAAAATTAACTCACAAAACTCGGACTCACACTTCGCCAAAAATGTCGTTCTCCGATGGTCATTGGAGGATGGAGGGGACAGGTTAATCAAGACCGCAGTGGATTTGCATGGCAGCGAGGAAGAGAATTTGATAGATATCAACATTTCTCGGGCGAGAAAGTGTCACGGTGAAGGATATATTCGGCTTATCCATCGAACTGATATCGAAGTTGAAGGTGAATGCGAGGATTTTGGATTCTATTCATTTTTCATTTTTGTTTCTTTGGGGATGAGAGACTCGAAGGAATTGAAATCTGCGAAAAAAGAGGAATCTGATATTGCATATATCAGCGGTTGAGAATGGAGAAAAATGTCTATTAGAGAAGACAAATGGCTTAAGAATGGACCCATAGGTAGCCCGGTGACAAGAGATGAGCCACTCAAAGTGGCTGATTTAATAGATATGGAAGCAGCACAATGGAAAGAACCTTTGTTAAGGTCCATGTTTGATGATCAGCGAGTCTCGAAAATCATAGCTATCCCTATAGGTCTCCCGAGCAAAGAAGACAGATTGGTATGGATAGATAACAAATCGGGAACTATATAGTGAAAAGCAGAATTTCAACAACAGAATCACAGCCCACACACGTCGACACCAACAGCATCCTACCAGGTTAAACCAGAACTTTGGAAGCATATATGGAAATTAGCAATAACCCCTAAGATTAAATTCTTTTTATGGAATGCATGCCAAAATGCTTTGCCAACTTTGGAGAATATATACAAGAGGAAGATAGTACCTGCATCCATATGCCCAACCTTGAACTGGAAACAATTGAGCATGCCCTGCTACTCTGCCCTTGGACCTCTCAAATTTGGAACGCGCAAACTCTGCAAGTCAAAATATTTAGAGTGGGTTTGACCCGATTCGATGAGTGGCTATATAAAGTGAAAGAAGATCCACGAAGCTCACCAAAATTTGATCTAATCGTGACCGCTTTGTGGTGCATTTGGAAGGACATAAATCATTTTATCTTCAGGAAAAACCTCCTGAACCCGCATCATACCCTGTTCAAAGCCTCAACGTTACAAGATAGTTTTGCGACTTGGAACCAAAAACCAAAAGAACAGCAAAAATGTGAAGTCTCACCTCAGAAGTGGCGACCCCCAAATCCTGTAATGATCAAGATCAACACAGACCCCTCTTTTGTTAGCAACCTCAGCGTACACCCAGCCTCTGAAGTAGACCAAGGAGATGGCGTCTTCACCTCTAGTACATCCCCAGCCTCCGATCCAACTAGAGGGGCCGGTTTCTTTCGATCCAACGCACCCCCAGCTTTTGAACCAACCAGAGAAGCTGTCACCTACTTTGGCGCAATTCCAGCCTCTGTTCCAACTAGAGGGGCCGACGCACACCCAGCCTTTGAATCAAGCAGAGAGGCTGTCCTCTGCAACTCTGGTCCTCCCCCTGCCTTAGATCTGACCAGAAGGGCCAGCGACCATTACAATCACACTTCCCCAGCCTCCGATCCCACCAGAGCGCTTGTCTTCAGCAGCAACGATGCTCATCCAGCTTCCGATCCACTCAGAGGAGCTGTCGCCTGTATCTGCTGCGACTCCCTAGGCAGATTAGTAGATGGGTTCGCCAAATCGGTTGCAGTCAGCTCAGCGGAACAAGCAGAGGCTGCGGCGCTCGTCGAAACCCTAGATTTTATCTCCACCAAGTTTCCCCCGAACGGAACTATACTGAAGTTGACTGCAGCCGAGAGACGAATAAAACAGTGGATTGGAGATGCATTTCCACGCGGTTTGAGTGAGTTGACAAAGTCTATCTTTTTTTTCTAAGGTCCGCACCTTCCACGCGGTTTGAGTGAGTTGGCAAAGTCTTTCTTTTATTTTTTTTTCTAAGGTCAGCTGCTAAAACGCCCACGAAGCTCATATTTGATTCGGCGGATCTCGCGCACGAGGTCGCTAGGGGGGTCGCTTCATGTTCTCCTACCTCAACAAACTATTCCTATCAGTTGATGTTCGAATTAAAGAAAATAAAAATCTCTAATTTCTTATGAAGCGCGAACAAAATGTCGAAAGTCTAATCGCTCTAAAATGTATTGAAAAGGAGGTTTTCGGTCTTTGTAATTCGTGTGGAATATTAATTGACAGATCACTCGATCTCAGGGTGCGTTTATTTCGCTGAAAATTTCACGATAAATGAAAATATTTTTTATGGATATCATTTTGAAGGAAAATAGTTAATTCTTGATTATGATTTACAAGGATGGGGAGTCACTTTTTATTTTATTATTTTTGGCGCATGGAAAATGTTTTTTCTGTATATCATTTAGCTTTCTATGATTAAAAATCGAAAAGTTCGAAAATAATTTTCTAGGAGCTGCTTTGCTTCAAATCAACGGACTTCTTATATCCGACAAAATAGTCAAGGGAAAAATGTGGAAAGGTCAAATATCGATTCATGACATGATGTGTATGCATTAAATCGATATAAGAGGGACTTGTTGAGCTACCCAATTACAGGTGGCCACATGATTGGACTAACCAAGCGGGCCTACACCGGCGACGTCAGCAGCGGCAGTTGGTGGCGGTGGGCGGTAGTCCGTCGTTAGCGGTCTTTAGTGGCTGGCGGCAACAGTCGGCGATGGCAATGGTTAGTGGCGGGCAGCAACGATCGGCAATGGCCGTGATAAAAAAAAAACTTAAAAGAAATTATACATTATAAATCATACCAAACACATTTATATTCTTTTTTCATTTCAAGAATAAAAAATTTATATAATTACCAAACGCGTTCTTTTATTAAAAAATTATTCCAAGAAATAATAATAAAAAACTATTTCCAAAAAAAAAAAAATGTTCCAGAAGCCTTACTAAATAGACCCTTAATGGCAAAATAGGGAGGGACAACGGCACAAGGACTTTTTGCTTGGGCACGATGGCCCTTTGCGGGGCCCACCATTATTACTCTATTACTTTAAGATTGATGCCAAAAAAATTCTAAACTACACAAATATCTCAAACTCTGTTTTACTCACTAAAAACCCTAAATTTGTTCATCATGATGCAAATAATCTTAAAAAATTTCAAGTCATAAAAAACCCGAACTTATATAATAGTGCAATATTGGGAATATATTTGGATACCGTAAAAGTTAATGATTTAGTATCTACATTCCCTTATATAATACAGCCTTTATTATCTATCTATTTTCATATTATAGTTGGCGACATATTTCGACACTATTCATTATGTGTTCTGTTACCTTGCAATATAACCGAACTAAATAGAACCGAACTTCTGATCTCCCTATTCAACTCTACTCTTACCATTAGAACTATTCATTTTTAATAGAAAAATCAAAGGAAAAAAAAAATCGGATGGAGCTAAGTTTTATTCATCCGACGAAAATAATGCTTGGCCACATGTTGACCAAATGAGAAACATCGAACCAATTTATGCCAAAAAAAAAAAATGGTAAAATCGCATTATGTTGTCAAGCTTATTGATGAATACGTGAACAAATTGATAGCTCGCCTATTCATTTTTCATTTGCAATTGGAAATTTATGTCATAAATACAATGTCACCATGTCCATGGCCTTATTACTCAATACATTAGTCCAAAAAATGTTGGAAGTCCAGAGATGTGCACTTGAGTCAAACTTGTATTAAGAAATTTTGCTTTCTTTTGCTAGTCTTTTCAATTTTGCCTTAATTACGGTAAAGATCCTACAACTTATGTTTGTCCGATATTTGAGTTCCAAACTTTTGATTTCTATAATTAAACGCTAAAACTTGTCAATGTTCTCCACCTCAGTCCTTCCTTATATCTGTTAATTTTTCAGACTATGTAACATTTTTTTATTATTTGTTTTTATTTGCATAAGTGGCATTTTTTGTGATGCCAAATAGGCATCACGTCAGGAAAAACTTACAGTAGTTTTTTATTTTATTTTAAAGACTAAAATTGAAAAAAGAAGAAGAAAGAAGTCAAAAGAGAGATCGTTGAAGGTGAGGGCTCGAAAAAGTCCCAAATTGCCCAGTATTCTACCAACTAGTTATCCAAGATTCAAAACTTCTATTGAATGAGAGAAAGATCCACCGAGGGCAATAGTACTAAAGACGAAAGATATACAAAGAGGAAGAAATGTTTTTTCTTTGTCTATTTGCATCTTGGAATAGTTAATGGGCCCAAAAATCATTCGTTAAATTTATGTGATATGCTACTTCTATTAACCCAAAGTTCTATTACGAGGCAGCAGACCTATGGATCTATTTCTTAGTTTTAATTTCTAGGGTTAATACCCTGAAAAATCCCAAACTGGTACACTTGTGACAAATTTACCCCAAATTATTTTTTTGACCATGAAAAATCCCAAACTGATAAACCTGTGACAAATTTACCCCGACTGACTATAAAAAACCCTAAACTGATACATTTATGACAAATTTACCCCAAACTAATTTATGCGACTGCAAAAAACCCTAAACTGGTAAATTTGTGACAAATATACTCTCTGCTAAATTGGATTAATATCGCAAAAAAATCACAAAAATTGTAAACTATGACAAACGGAGCGTAAAATCCTAAATTAGTATACCGATTAACTGTCACGTGTCATTTAACTTAATAATTTGAGAATAAAATTTAACGAAAACTAACACAGGGTAAATTTGTCACAAGTGTACCAGTTTGTGGTAAATTTGTCAAATGTATACCAGTTTGGGGTTTTTGGTGGTCAAAAAAATAGTTTAGGGTAAATTTGTCACAAGTGTACCAGTTTGGAGTTTTTCAGGGTATTAACCCTAATTTCTAATGCACGAGTTAGTCATTGAATTTAGAAAGAATACAAAAATAGTATAAGAGCAGGTTGAATAATTTCGTAGCGTAAATAGAAATACTATTGACATTGATTAAAAGTAAAAGTGCATACAATTTTTTGGCCATATCTATTTATAAATCTTTTTATGATTACTTTCGTTTTTTATATGTATTTTAAAGTTGCAATATTTCAAAGTAGGACGAGACAACTTCCTTTAACGTGCTGTAAACCATTGTAGCTTTGGACGTATTGTAGTTATTGGGGGTGTTTATCAAATTCCTTTAATAGTTAGAGCACTCCTTTTCACGCCTGAAACTCTTACTAAAAAGTTGACCAACAACCTCTTTACCTAATCAAGGACATGGAGACTGTAATTGACTGGACCATGCCATATTTTAACTTGGAAACTATCATCTCGTTTTGCTTCAAAGACCAACCAGAATTTATGCAATCGGAAGCAGGCATTTCCCTTTTCTTTTCGGGAATGATTGAGGTTAAGGAGTCCAACTCCAACCTTAAGGCGAGGTAAAAATGACTTAAATCATTATTTTATTTCGAAGATAAGAAAATTCCTCATCCAATTAGAAATTGGGAAAAATGGCACTTGTTTTGGCAGAAAGAAAGGTTCCGCTAGATGTGGAAGACATATATTTAATGATCAGTTCTTATCCCATTTCTCTTATTGTTGGGCATGTGATGTTCCTTTTCATGCCAATATGTTCTCTTCACCTGCTTAATGAACACGACCGCTTTCTTTGAAAAAGAAAAATTGCACCAAAAATCCACGTTTGTTAAATGAGAGAAAGAGTTCCCCCACCATCTAATATGGGGAAAAGTACTAAAAATATCATAAGTCTATTGCATTGCTATCTATACAATTATAAACATTTCGCATAGACTAATTTATTACTAAATATTTTTATATTGGTATCAATTGAGTTCATCTTGCTAATTTAGGCTGGAAATTATAAATGTTGATGCTAGTCAATTTACAGAGCATGATTGACACTAACAAGGATATTTTTTAATGATTTTTTTTTTATTGATTTATTTATTATTTATTATTTTTTTTTGTCTTTATTTTCTTCCATGGCCTTTGTTGGCACTAGCACCACCAACACAGACTAGGCTTGTGAGAGTTGGCCTTGCCTGAGTGAGGGTCGGCTTGCCTAGGTGAGGGTAAGCGCCAATGAGGCCGACCCTCGCCTAGGTCAGGACGGCCTTGTTGAGCATTGCTTGGGTGTGAGTTGGCCTTGCTAGGCCTCTCCATGGAAGTGATGAGCTCGAGCTCAAGGTTTTGGTCAGTGAAGGGTACGAGCCGCTCAGCGTGTTCAACTGGCGTGATCACTTCGCTCTGCTGGGTTGGCCGGATCTATAGCGCATGAGCGCTAGCGGGAGGCATCGGGAGCTCTGCCGGAAGGTGAACATCTTCGTGGGGCTCGTGGAAGATCACGGGATGAAGAGCAAGGTCAAAGGTGAGAGCTGTCGAGATTTCATCATCGTCTCACTTGACTTGGACAAGGAGAACCATCTCGGTGACTCGGACGTGATTGCTATTCTCATCCATGGAAGAGGAAAACAAAAATGAAGAAAAGAATTATAAAAAAATTAAAAATATCAACGTCAGTAATTTCGAGCTAAAATTAACCAGATAGATTCAATTGGTATCAATATGAAAATGTTTTAAAAATAAAGTAATACAGTTAAAAGATTTAAAACTAAATTTATATAAATATAATAGGTTAAGAACTTTTTAAACATTTTTCTCTTTAACGTGTTCCTGACATACTTAATGTGAAAGGAAGTACGTCAAGTCTTCAAAGTTTCGGTGTCCGATTGAATCTTTGTCGAAGAGCAAAAGCTGCAAGTGCTTCTCTCATTAAGACACCGATTTTGGGGCAATTGAGGAGACGAACGAGGGAAAGGCATTTAAGGGTTGAGAAAATTTATGGAGCAATGAGGAGTCGTGGAAATGCGCAGAGAGAGAGAGAGAGAGAGAGAGAGAGAGAGAGAGAGGGTATTATCAAGATCTACCTTTTGTCCATTTAAACTTCTGCTCTTCGCCTCTGCCCATAATTTGAATGTAATTGTTGCACAAAATACTTTTAATAATCGTTCATGTCCATTAAAACTTCTGCTCTTCGACTTGTCATTGATCGATACCTTCGACTTGTTCATGTGCTGCGGAGCAATTGGAGCATGTTTGCTTGAGCGAAGCGTCTTCTTGGCGATCGTTGTTAGCTGGGTTCACTCCTATGTGGAGGAAGCCCAATGAGTTGCAAGCTCAAAAAGGGCTTGAGCTCATATAATAAGTTATATGAGGAAATATAGTTTCTCACTATCTATATAAAGATGTAGCAGCAGAAAAGGAAATAGTAACAAGAGAAAAAGAGAAAGCAGAAAATCTGGGGTTTGGGGCAATATCTGATTTACATCAAGCTGGCGTCGGAGGTCGATTCGTAGTCCGATTGAGCTGAAATTTTGTCAGCATGTTCGTGGCGCAATTTAATCGAATCTGAACGGTTTGATTTTCGTTTGAAGCTCCATACATCAAGTTTTTCGTGGATTGATCAAAACCTGCGTTTTTGGTCAGATTTATCCTTGATCTCTTGTGAAGTTCATGTGTATTGCCAAGAATCATGTTCTTGAGGTGTTTACTGCTATGTACCTCTAGTTTTTGCTAGAGAAGAACAATTTTATTGATAGTGAAGATTTTCAGGTGGACTCCGGTCCCGTGGTTTTTTTATCTTCTCACATCGAGGAGGTTTTCCACGTAAAAAATCATCTTGTGTTCGCGTGCTTGGTATTTATTTTACTTTACTATATCAATTCCTATCAGATTTAGACAAGAGGGGAGATTATTTTATTCCGCTACGTTGATTCGATATTGTTCGAATTATTACCGTTCTCCCATCAAAGTGGTATCAGAGCATCAGGTTATTGCTTGATTTTTCTGCCTTGTGTTAAACAATGGAAACGAATACAAGTAGAATGGTTACATTGAATGGTTCGAATTATCATATCTGGAAAGGGAAGATGGAAGATCTTTTATATGTGAAAGATTTTTATTTGCCTGTATTTGCTGAGGAGAAACCAGAGAATAAAACTGACGCTGAATGGTCTATATTTCATCGTCAAGTGTGTGGTTATATCAGGTAATGGGTAGATGATAATGTTTTAAACCATATTATTGAGGAAACACATGCACGCAGTTTATGGGATAAGCTCGAACAGTTATATGCTCGAAAGACTAGGAATAATAGGTTATTTTTGATAAAACAGATGATGGCTTTGAGATATTATGATGGTACTCGTTTGACTGATCATTTAAATTCTTTTCAAGGAATTATAAATCAGTTGGCTGCGATGGGAATCAAGTTTGATGATGAGATACAAGCACTATGGTTGCTTGGTACTTTGCCAGACTCATGGGAGACGTTCCGAACATCTTTGTCTAATTCTGCCCCGGATGGTACAATTACCATGGATTTAGCCAAGAGTAGTATTTTGAATGAAGAGATGAGAAGGAAAACACAGGGATCGTCCTCTTCATATTCTGATGCCTTGGTTGTTGAGAAAAGGGGGAGAAGTGAGTCTCGAGGTCCGAGAAATAGAGATAAAAGTCAAGACAAAAGCAGAGGTAAGTATAATAAATTTGCTAATATTGAGTGCCATTATTGTCATCAGAAGGGACATATTCAGAGGTTTTGTCGCCAGTTAAAAAGGGAGAAACAAAAGGAGAAAGGTAAAGAGAAGAAAAGTGATGATGACAGTGATGACAATCATGTCGCTGCACTTAAAGAAGACTTTCTCACTATTTTTGATGGTGATGTGGTGAATTTTGTTTCTCATGAGACCAGTTGGGTAATTGATAGTGGTGCATCCGTTCATGCTACATCTCGTAGGGATTTCTTTACATCATACAGGTTAGGTAACTTCGGATATGTGAAGATGGGAAACAATGGACTAGCTCAAGCTGTAGGCATCGGTGATGTGTGCCTAGAAACCAACAATGGCACAAGGTTAGTATTGAATAATGTTAAACATATACCTGATATCCGCTTGAATTTGATTTCTACAGGCAAGTTGGATGATGAGGGGTATTGCAGCACCTTCAATAATGGTTAATGGAAGCTCACCAAAGGTTCTCTTGTTGTGGCTAGAGGTGAAAAATATTATTCGTTATACATTATGCAGGCAAAGTTGTCCACAGACAAAATCAATGCAGTAGATAGCGAAGATGCAGCTGAGTTATGGCATAAGAGGCTCAGTCACATCAGTGAGAAGGGTTTGTCAATATTGGCTAAGAAGAAGCTCCTTTCAGGATTGAAAAGTTCAGTGCTAAAGAAGTGTGCTCACTGTTTAGCAGGAAAACAGAACAGAGTTGCATTTAAAAGCTCCCCTCCTTCAAGAAAGTCAGGTATACTGGATTTAGTGCATTCTGATGTTTGCGGTCCTATGAAAACAAAATCACTTGGTGGCTCTCTTTATTTTGTTACCTTCATAGATGATTTTTCAAGGAAAATTTGGATTTATACCTTGAAAACTAAAAATCAAGTGTTAGATGCTTTTAAGCAATTTCAAGCTTCAGTTGAGAGACAGACTGGAAAGAAATTGAAATGCATTAGAACTGATAACGGGGGAGAATATATTGGACCTTTTGATGAATACTGCAGACAACAAGGTATTCGACATCAAAAGACACCTCCCAAGACGCCTCAGTTAAATAGCTTAGCTGAGAGAATGAACAGAACATTGGTTGAAAGGGTAAGATGCTTACTTTTACAGTCAAAGCTACCTGGATCCTTTTGGGGTGAGGCTTTAAGTACAGTTGTGCATATATTAAATCTTACTCCATTCGTTCCTTTAGAGTTTGATGTTCCTAATAGAGTTTAGACAGGCAAAGAAGTCTCTTATGATTATTTGCGTGTATTTGGGTGCAAAGCATTTGTGCATGTTCCCAAAGATGAGAGGTCTAAACTTAATGTGAAAACACGACAGTGCATATTTATTGGTTATGGACAGGATATGCTTGGCTACAAATTTTGTAAGAAGCAGAGACGTTGTGTTTATGGAAGATCAAACAATAGAGGATATTGAGAAATCGAAGATGATTTCAGCACCACAGGTTAGTGATAATCTGGTTGATTTAGATCCAGTTCCTCTTACAAATATTCCTACACAGGTTGATGAAGAGCAGCAGGAAGTCAATGTTCCAAATAACGCACATGTTCCTGAACAAGTTGAAATAGATAATACTATTCCTGAACCAGAGGCTCAATTAGATGTTCCACTGGATGTTCCAGTCCGGAGATCCTTTAGAGACCGACGACCTTCCACCAGGTATTCTGAAGATGAGTATGTATTATTGACTGATGCAGATGAACCAGAGTGTTATGCAGAGCAATAGAAGATGAGTACAAAAGCAATTGGTTCGATGCTATGCGAGATGAGATGCAGTCACTTTATGATAATCATACTTTTGAATTGGTGAAGTTACCTAAAGGTAAAAGAGCTTTGAAGAACAAGTGGGTATATAGGTTGAAGCAAGATGAACATACTGCACAACCACGGTTCAAAGCTAGATTGGTTGTTAAGGGATTCGGTCGGAGAAAGGGTATTGATTTTGATGATATATTTTCTCCGGTAGTGAAAATGTCTTATATCCGTGTGGTACTAGGCTTGGCAACTAGCCTAGATTTAGAAATTGAGCAAATGGATGTTAAAACGGCCTTCTTACATGGTGACTTGGAGGAAGAGATATACATGGAACAACCTGAGGGTTTCAAAGTGAAAGGGAAAGAGGACTATGTGTGCAAATTAAAGAAAAGTTTCTATGGCCTAAAACAAGCACCGAGACAGTGGTATAAGAAATTTGCGTCAGTTATGACAGAACAGGGCTATAAGAAGACTTCCTCGGATAACTGTGTGTTTGTCCAAAAATTTTCTGATGATGACTTTATTATTCTCTTGCTTTATGTTGATGATATGCTGATTGTTGGCAGGAATGCTTCAAGAATTGAGTTATTGAAGAAACAGTTGAGCAAGTCTTTTGCCATGAAAAACTTGGGCTCGGCGAAGCAGATTCTTGGCATTAGAATTACCCGAGACAGAGATGCTAAGAAGTTATTTTTGTCGCAAGAGAAATATATCGAGAAGATCCTTCAGAAATTTTACATGGACAAGGCTAAAGTGGTTAGTACTCCTCTTGCTGCCCACTTTAAGTTAAATATGATGCAAAGTCCTACGACTGATAAAGAGAAGAAAGATATGGAAAGTATTCCATATGCTTCAGCTGTAGGAAGCTTAATGTATGCGATGGTATGTACACGCCCAGACTTGGCGCATGCAGTTGGCATTGTTAGTCGCTATTTGTCAAATCCAAGTAGAGAGCACTAGAATGCAGTGAAGTGGATTATGAGGTATCTTCGGGGAACTTCAAATTTGAAACTCAGTTTCGGGACCGGGAAACTTGAGTTAGTTGGATACACAGATTCCAACTTGGCAGGAGATATTGATACTCGTAAATCTACTTCTGGTTATTTGATTTCTTTTGCGGGTGGAGCTGTGTCATGGAAGTCAAGATTGCAAAAGTGTGTTGCACTTTCTACAACCGAAGCTGAATTTATTGCAGTGACTGAAGCTAATAAAGAGATGCTATGGATGAAGAAGTTCTTAGAAGAACTTGGGTTCAAGCAAAAGAGGTATGTGCTATTTTGTGATAATCAAAGCACAATTCATCTTGGTAAGAATTCATCTTTTCATTCTAGATCGAAACATATTGATGTTAGATATCATTGGATAAGGGATGTTCTAGATGAAAAGTTGTTGGAACTTGAGAAAATTCATACGGATCATAATGGCTCCGATATGATGACGAAGACTCTACCAAGAGAGAAGCTTGAACATTGCCGTTTGATAGCAAGGATGGTGAATCCCTCCACATTGTCGTGAGGGGGAGATTTGTTAGCTGGGTTCACTCCTATGTGGAGGAAGCCCAATGAGTTGCAAGCTCAAAAAGGGCTTGAGCCCATATAATAAGTTATATGAGGAAATATGGTTTCTCACTATCTATATAAAGATGTAGCAGCAGAAAAGGAAATAGTAACAAGAGAAAAAGAGAAAGCAGAAAATCTAGGGTTTGGAGCAATATCTTATTTACATCAAGCTGGCGTCGGAGGTCGATTCGTGGTCCGATTGACTTGAAATTTTGTCAGCATGTTCATGGCGCAATTTAATCGAATCTGAACGGTTTGATTTTCGTTTGAAGCTCCATACATCAGGTTTTTCGTGGATTGATCAAAACCTGCGTTTTTTGTCAGATTTATCCTTGATCTCTTGTGAAGTTCATGTGTATTGCCAAGAATCATGTTCTTAAGGTGTTTACTGCTATGTACCTCTAGTTTTTGCTAGAGAAGAACAATTTTATTGATAGTGAAGATTTTCAGGTGGACTCCGGTCCCGTGGTTTTTTATCTCCTCACATCGAGGAGGTTTTCCACGTAAAAAATCGTCTTGTGTTCGCGTGCTTGGTATTTATTTTACTCTACTATATCAATTCCTATTAGATTTACACAAGAGGGGAGATTATTTTATTCCGCTGCGTTGATTCGATATTGTTCGAATTATTACCGTTCTCCCATCAATCGTCAGGGGGAGGATCGGTGTTACCTGGTCTGCCGAGTAGGACAGTGAATCCGGGGAATGGCTAGTGGTGACTGGGGTTCTGGCTCGGCTAGACCCAGTGTCTTATGAGATCCGACCTTGGCTAACTGATATCAAGATCCGTACAAGCTGTGCGTGCTATAGTTTTCTTTTCATTTTGTGTGTAGATTTTGTGTATCTTCAACATCATCGTCCGATCGATCGCAAGCTGACTTCATCATTCTGAATAGCAAAGCCTCCGCGAACTCCTCAGCTTCTTTCCGACTTGATCTTTACCAACTTCTTCCGATGCTCGGGTTTCGTTCGACAGACGTATTGGTCCACATGCTCTTCAAAGAATACTTGCAAGATAGCTGGCGTGTCAATAATCTTTGGGAGAAACATTGAACAAAATGTGAAACAACGTTTCACTCAGTGCGGCAAATTGTCGTAACAAAGTTTGAGCTCCCGAAGGATGTTGCTTCTTTGTCCTATACGTTGTCTAGCATGAGGAAAAATTTCGTACTATTTACTAAGTATTGCAAATGGATCCGCAATTGCTCAATGTCCAAGGTATCTAATAGCGGCTGAAACACTAATCAAGTCTCGACCGATGGTGTCTCTTCAGAATTTTTCAAAAGTTCTCTTTAGATCAAAATCATTGGAAATGCATACCGATGTTTGAAAATCGAACATTATTCTTGGACCTTTTCGTCATTGTACACAACTTAGCAAGCGTTGTTTTGCCTAAGCATCCCATCCTAGTTATCTGGGAGGGCATGCTATTCGAACTAGTAACAACTTACCATTCTTGGAAATGATCACTCATGTTGGGAAATGACGTGAAGAGCACCCAAAATGATGGGCAAGGCCCAAAAAATGATGCGCAAGGTTTTAGGTACACAAAACCTGGCCAGAATGACCACCCACCCTCCAACACATTCATGGAGAATTCCTTAGAGCCCGTTTGGTATATTTGTGGTTGAATTGTAACTGTACCATACGGTGTTGTAGTACATGCCTTAAAGTAGCGACACCTCAAAGCTGGATGAAACGGTCTCTCAAAAGATGTCATGAAGTGTTGTAGCTTTGGAAAGGCTGTACTTGTAGAGGTTTCACAAAAACACTTAAAAAAATTACAACCTATTTTTTCACAATTAAAACTGTTACAAGAAAAGCTGAACCAAGTAACCTCGTTACCTAAACAGGAACATCAGTCGCCTACCGAGGACCGACCGAGGAAGAAAAAGGAAAAAATAAAAATAAAAAGAAAAAAAGAAAAAATAATTAAAAATCATTTTTGAAACATAAAATAAATAATAATAATAATAATAATAATAATAATAATAATAATAATAATAATAATAATAATAATAATAATAAATCAATTTAAAAAATTAAAAAACTATTGAAAGGAATCATAAAAGAAATGATTTTTCTTACTGAACAGTAGATAAATATTTTCTAGATCATTTTTGGGTTTTAGCCGAATACCGAAAAATATTTTGTTCCTAGAAAGTATTTTTAAAAAATGCCACATTTTCCGCAAAATAAACGGAGCTATAATGTTTTTTTTTGGTAAAGACGGAGCTATAATGTTGATCCGGTTCCTGGCCCCCTTTTCTGACCACCCGTTGTTCATTTATGGCCTTCCAATCATTCCCCAAAGTGTGGAGTGTGCTCCCGATGTCATCGATCATCACTTTCAACTTGTTCATGTGCCGAGGAGCAACTGGGGCTTGTACGCTTGAGCGAAGTGTCTTCTTGGTTATCGTCACAGGGGAAGATCGGTGTGACTCAGTTTGAGAGGTGCTCCAAGGAGGATGATGATTCGACAGGATGGGCGACGGCGGCTGGAATCTTGGCTCGGCTAGACCCAATGTCTTAAGAGATCCGTCCACGTTGGCTTATTGACATGAATTCCAGCTAGGCATGCTGTAGTTTTCTTTTCATTTTGTGTTAGATTTAGCGTATCTTGGAGAACATCGTCGGATTGATCGTGAGCGGTCATTCTGAATGGCAAAGCCTCACCGAACTCCTCAGCTTCTTTTCGACATGTTTTCTGCCAACTTCTTTCCCTTCTTGGTTTTCATTCGATGGACGTATCCGTTCACATGCTCTTCAAAGAATTCTCAAACGATAGCCCATGTGTTAGTAATCTTAGGGAAACATGGAACAAAATGTGAAACAGCGTTTCATTTGGTGCGGCAAATTGTTGTAACGATGTTTGAGTGCACCAAGGATGTTTCTTTATGCTGATTCCTACACATTGCTATTGTGTCTTATTAATATGCCGAGAATTGCTAATTGGCCCTCGAGAGATTTCCGAGCAAGAGGAACTCACTTGCATTTCTCGACGATTTTCACTGTGGTTGCGAACCGTGCATTTTCTTGCTTTTCAGTCGAATGCCCATTTGAGAAAAAGGAAGAGAGCGTCCAGAGAAGAAAGGCCTTTCAACTTGAATGCAAAACTAGGCCTTTCACTTAGCGCCTTCTGTGAACAAATCTGTCATCTCGTTCCACGTGCTCGTCACAGTATCGCCAAATGGTTCTGCAATTGCTCGACGTCCAAGGTGTCTAATAGTGGCTGAAATTCTAATCAAGCTTTGATTGATAGTGTCTCCTCAGACTTTTTCAAGAGTGTTCTTCAGATTAAAATCACTGGAAATGCATACCCATGTTTTGAAATCGAAAATTGTTCTTGGACCTTTTCGTCGTTGTACACGAACTTAGCAAGCACTAGTAATTATCATGGGAGGGCATGGTATTCAAACGGGCTCAAACACTCTACGATGCCAAGAAGGATCGATTTGGCCATTTTCTTTCCATTGGAAGCACAATAGGGGTACTCAAAAGAACTTCATGAATGCAAACAATAAACACAAATTGTCTCGTCTTTGGCAAAAGGTAATGGCTATACTAAAAACTGTTCCAACTAAAATGAACGTACCATCTTATAGGCAATGGACCGAACATTAATGTTTTAATATGGTGTGACTCGACCATGGTTCTCGCTTTTAGGGTGAAATCCGATTTGGCTAAGTCTATGGACCGAGACCCCTCTACCTCATTCTATTTTCAGGATGCCCAATTTGGGCAGTTCTGTGTACTCGTGTCGTCATTAAATCAACCGAGGAGGTGCTGAACTTACGAGGAGCCATAGCATACCCCATCATGAGTCCAAACAGAAGTACTTGGGAGAGTAAATCTGATGAAGGCTTTCCGCAGATAACAATATATTTATTTTTCATGCAATTAGCCTTTGTGAATTCATATTTTAAGATTCAGTCTTAGGAGCAAAAGGAAAAGAAGAATCTTATCTTCCTATGTAGAAGTGAAGTAAAACATATTCATAACGAAAAGGACATGATTTTTAAAGGCGTTATTTCTAGGAAACTCTTTAAGTGGTCTATGGATATAATTACAAAAATATTGAGAAATTGACGTTGATTTACCAAAAATAAGATCTAATGGTGTAGTGTGATGACATTCACTGTTCATGGAGGAAAGGTAAATAGCAATATAAGAAAATTCAAATAGAGATAATTTGATAGTTGTTCTCATACAATACGAATTAGGCATTTCTTCCATATAGAAATTTGCAATACAAACACAAATTAATAACAAAGAACCACACTCAACCGGGGAAATAAAGAAAGACATAATAATATCAATAGCCACTGTTTTCATCCATGAAAATGAAAGAGATTGACGAAGGATTAGCTGAGTGTACATCCACATGCCGCGGCAAATAAATCGTTAGAGTTCATCTGCAATCAAAAGAGGAAAAAAACCGAGTTTAGAGTATCTATCATACGGTACTATGGCATTTATTGTGGTATCATATGAATTTATCGTTTCTTTTTTTTTGTAAGACGAAGCTAGGTGAAGGCCCCCACAACTTCTTGTTAATGTCGAACATTTAGATACTTTCACAACATTTAAGGCAATTATATTCGTAAATATTTTTTTCATTATTTTTTAAAATTTGAATAGCATTTTAAATTTTAGCAAGAATGCAAAAAGGTACTTTTTACTTTTGCTCAAAACTCTTTAGTTGAGGACCTGTTTATTATTATATTGAGGATGGATTTGGTTCGGTTTTCAAATGAGCCCTAGGGAAATACAAATGCCTTTGACTTGAAACCCTTTAGAGAAATGCAAATTGTGTTTGGTAAAGAATTTTTTATAAAGGTACTTCGGCCTCAATAGTGTTTGGCAAATATTTTTTTTTGCAAAGGGCTTTTGGAGTTAATTTTTTTTTCATTTTAATTAAAAAAATTAAACCCTTTAGCGAAAGGCTAAGGTCGCATGATGGCCACTTGAGTCGCACGACCTCGCAAGCCCTTCACTGGCCCTGCGCCGGCATGATCTAACCTCGTAGGCCCTCGCCGACCACCCTCACTCAAGAAGGTGAATGGTAATGAGGGGCAAAACAGAAAATTAAAGAATTGCCAAGGGTAGTTTCAAAAGAAAAAAACTACGTTCAGCATTTGGTAAAATGCTGAAAGCTCAATACTAATCTCTATCGGCATTGGCCTTTTAGATTTTAGCATTTGGCCAAAAGTCCCACTATAGAACTTGCTAGACATTCCAACATTTCCCCAATGAGCTTTAGAGGCCAAAAGCCCATTGGAAAAGTTGAATCAAACGTAATCTAAGTCACTAGCTGGCAAACCCATGCCTCAGTCTAGCTATATTTTCATGACAAATATTTACAAATATTCAATTTAGTGAGAAAAGGATATCCTATCTTGTAGAAATATTCTTAGCCACATATATTCCCTTTTTTATTTCCATTACACATTACATCTTTAAAAAAAAAAAAACATGTTAGGGTAAATTAACTCATAAAATAGTTCTAAAAGTGGACCTGCATCTAAGGGATCTTAACTTTACGCTTTTTGTTATTTAAATTGCTGTAAAAAATTAAAAATAAAAATGAAAGAGGTGCAATTGCTCTAAGTGAGCCTTCAAACTAAATTATATGGAGAAGCAATCATTCTCGTGCTATGCAGGAATTGAATTCATGGTATAAAAACAATTTTTTTTTTGTTTCATTATCCGAGTTAAAAGTTTTAGATAGTATTATGAATTGAGTGTATAGTTTTAAGTATAACTCCAGTATTAAATGCAACTTTTAATTTTTTTTGTCAAATTTAAATTGGATTATTTACTTTACAAATAGAATTATCTAATATTGAATTCCTTTTGCAATCTAATGACCTAGTATTGATTGTATCTTAGTAAAAAAAATTTCATATCACTTCTTCTTTTTCTAATTGTAATAGTTTAAATAAATTTATGCAATGGAAGAATTTAGTGAATCGCTATATTACATCGAAGAACAAAGAAGAAATAGATGGATGCTTACCTAATCCTCCATCCATTGTACCCATTCAAGATCAAGTTGGATTCGAGGAATGTGAGCGATGTTGGGCCAATCCTTGCCAATTGTTGGTCGACATCTCTCGCTTAGTTCACCACAATATTCAATGCGTAATTCTTTGAGAGCAGTGAGGGATTGGATTTCTTGCGGTATAGATGATAAGTTGGGACATCGGATCAAGCGAATTACTCTGAGACGTATGTGATTGGGCAGCCATACTGGTATAACCGTAAATCTTGGGCAGTCATAAACAGCAAAAAACTCCAAAGTGTAGGCAGACTCATCGAGACATTGGAGCAACTCCATCACTTGTTCAGACTTAGTTATTGATAGCGTATGGAGATTCGAAGGTAAGTTGGACCTGTTATCCTGGGTCAACTTGAGCTTGCAATTAATAATTACCAAGGACTCTAGGGCGATTAATTCCACAAAAGGTAGAGATATTGGTCCCACACAATCTATAATTTCCAATTTTCGAAGGCAAGTCAGTCGACAAGCACCTTCAAACAAAACTCGGAGATTTTGGCATTTGTGAAATGCCAACAATTCCAGATTTTCTAGGTATTGTATTCCACTTTCTTGCATACTCATTTGCTTTGTTGTTACGATTAGTTGTCTAAGGCTGATGAGCCTCTTCATTTTTTTGGGTAAATCACCTAACTCTGAGCAATCATCGAGGTATAAGTAGAGCAAACTCTGTAGCTCACAAATGGAATTTGGAAGCTTCTTCAGTCGCTTGTTATCACCTAGAAATAATGACCTCAATTGCTTCAAGTTGCATATGGAACTAGGCAGCTCCTCAAAACTACCAAACCGCAAATCTAGCCACCGTAAGTGATTACATTTGGAGATGCATGTTCCAACAAACTCTCTAGTAATAACTCCATCATCAACATTGAATTGTAAATCAATTGCATGGAGCCTCTTTGAAGTTGGCTTTCTCAGAAAAGGTGGGACTCCATCAAAATTTGAGATTCCCTCTAACGAATCAGTGGAGAATGAAATGTACCGAACTCTTTCCGAAATCTCTACGGTATCTAAGCCGACGATAGAGCAATCATCTTGAGCCACAATCATTGCTAGAGAATGGACTAGATCGTGCATTTTAAACATTAAACTTGATTCGGACTCCACAACTTCTTGGATCAAAGATCTCTTCCACAACACTCTGATATAGTCAGCACCAACATCTTCCGATGCTAGTTTTTTCGTTGATGAACTAATGAGTCCTAAACTGATCCATAACATAATTAACACATCGCCACGGAATACTTTTCCTCTAGGAAAAAGTGAAAATGTGGCAAAACAACGTTTTAAGTGGGACGGTAAATGATCATAGCTAAGTTTAAGCACCGGCAGAACATCCTTCTTTTGTTCCACTAACTTCCATATCTCGCTATCTCTTATATGGGCCCAATACTGTTCTTCGTCCTTTGTGTAAAGTAGACTCCCCATGGTTTTCACGAGGAGAGGAACTCCTTGACATTTTTTGACAATGTCATTTCCAATGTCAAGGAGATTAGGACATGGTTGCTTTTCCTTTTGATCAAATGCCCATTTTTTGAACAAGGCCATGGAATCTTCATGAGAAAGACCTTCTAGATTATGCGTTGGATGGGTACCCATCATAGAAGCAACTTCTGAACTGCGCGTTGTCACGATTACCTTGCTTCCATGAGCTCCTCCAGTTAGCAAAGCTTTCAATTCTTCCCATCTACTACGGTCATTGCTCCATATGTCATCCAAGACGAGTAGAAATTTCTTGTCTTTGATGGTGTCTCGTAGAAAGGTTTGTGATTGCTGAATATCAAGGTTACCCAAGTTTCCACCAGTTACATCATTGATGATTCCATCGATAGTCTTTTTTAAATCAAAGTCCTCAGGTACACACACCCATAGTCGCAACTTGAATTGCTCTTTCACACTGTCGTCATTGTAAACTAATTTAGCTAAGGCCGTCTTGCCCAAACCTCCTATTCCAACAATGGGAATTACTGAGAGGTTTTTGTTATCTGGTTGCATCAATATCTCAATTATCTTTTGTTTATCAACATCTCTTCCGACGACATCCAACTTGTTTATGAACGAGTAAGTCATCTCTCGTGACCGTGAGTGTACCATACCATTGTCAACACTCCGCACATTAAGATCAAATTGATTCTTCTCAATGGAAATTTTAGATAATGTCTCTCTAATCTCCTTGATTTTATGACTGATTTTTGCACGGAGTATCAATGGATTGGAGAGGGAAAAGAAGTGGTGTACCTTCTTTTTGACTCCCCCATATCGACTAATTACCCGCTTCCGTAAGACTTCACATTCAAGTTCATCAAGCACATCCTCTGCATCATACAACACGTCTCGAAGCCGACCTAACCACAGTTGCAGTTTGTGGTTCTTCGCCTGTTGCTCCTCAGCATCTAACAACACGGCAGTAATGGCAGCCAACGTATTTTTAAGCTCGTGGATCTGATATTCGACGCTGTAAATTGCGACGGCTTCTTGGAACGCCGAGGATGCGATCTTCCCCAGCACACCCTGTGCAATGCTGAAAAGGAGGGATTCAGCCATGCTAAGTGATGGGGGAATTTGATGCAGGCTATTTGGTTTGAGACGAATAAGAACACCCAATGTCTTCCTCTCGTGAGTCAGTTGATATAAATGATGATGGCTTGCTTACGATTGGATGAAAGGGAGGTTCTTTCCTTACGAATGGCCTGCGAGTTAACAGGAAACATGCCTTCTCCTTTTTCTTTTGTCTTGCTTTCCTGGGAACAATAAAGAATCTAGATTACTTCAAAGGTCCAATCTCATAGAGGTATCTATTCTTTACTTGTCTACGTAATTCACTTGAAAATGATTTTCTGTGTAACTTAGAAAAGTTAGACAACAAGAAATTCTTTCGTAGTTAGACGATGAAAATACTTTGTCATTAATTCAATTTTGTGAGCAATATAATAATCATTGTTAGTTAGGAAATATTTTCTACATCATTTAAACAATTCTCTTGGCATTGCCTTTTCAGAGATGATCCAGAATACTAACAAGGTTATGGAAAAAATTATTGATCAAACCCAAAGAAAAAAAATTAAGTTGGCATCTGAAGAAATCAAATAAAAAAATATGGAACAATAGAGAAGAATCGAAAGCAAATTCTGCCTCAACTATCTGAACCACAGTTTCTATGGATTATTATAGAGCGAGGCATTGGGAACTCCAATACTCATCTCTTTTGTTCCATGCCAATCAAACCACGCAAAGAATAAAAAGTTAAGCATATATTGAAGGTGTTATGTATAAAGCAAAGTGGAACAAAGTGAGATATGGTCAAGACCTTGTACGGACCATCAATTGAACTCTTTTGTGATGTGTGTGTTCATCACTTTTAAAATTGTCAATTAGTGATAAGCACTCGTTTCTTAAAGATTTTGCGAAAATTCTCTGTTTCCCTTCGATAACCCATCTGGCTCGCAAAATTATTTTCATTTTCCATTGAGGATGAAAATAGTTTTATATTCTCAATTTCTGCTTTCTTGAAAAAGTGTTTGGTTCATCAAGAAGAAAACTTTCGATAGAAATGAAACTATGGGATTATGACTGGTTGTAATGTTTTCGAAAAGTGAACCCTTCAATCCATTTTAATCGCCTGTTTACCCGTTAAATTACCATTTTTCACTGAGAAAGCCCAATAGATTACTCTCATCTAGAAATTCTAGTACGTAGTCGTATGAAGCCCACATGCATTCTTGTGAATGTTTCAAGAGTTTTGATTTTAAAAAATTCGAAACTCTTGAACTGTATGATTTAAATTACACAAAAATAAGTAAAAAGTAAAAGTTGATCCAGACCACTTCAGGCCACTCTGAGCTTTCATAATTCCAAAAAAATTTAGAGTGAGAGAGCAATTTTAAGATTAATAAGTATTTGACCTCAAATTGCAACCATGTCTAAAGTAGATAATTCGACAAATGAGCACTTGTTTGTTTCACCTTCTCTATAATAGCACAAAAATAAATTTGAATGTTTTAAGGTGTCAATATTACATATATATATATATATATATATATATATATATATATATATATATATATAGATAATTTTTTTTTATGAAGGACACCAAATTTAAATTTAAATTTTATGTCGTAGAATTCATAGATGAAAAAAAAAAAGAAAAAGAAAAGAAAAAGAGAGAGAGAGAATGTAAATGTGCTGTCTGGCCAACGTTGGTCGTTCCAGAATGTGGAGCCCAACAACCGGCATCCTCCTAGAGAATCGGGTCGGTCTTTCCGTAATCCCCCTCTGGATCCGACCCGAAATGTCCAAAAGTTTTCAGTCTTTTATTTTCCTCCATTATTTTTATTTTATTTATATTTTAGCAAGTATTCTTGTCCATTTTTTCATGACATGTATTGTTCCTATAGAATCCTATATTACTAATTTTCATACTCGCGTGCACTGCGAATATTTACACAATTTCAAAACATATTTAAATATTTCGAGTAAAATAAAGATCAAATTTCATCGTAACATCTGAAAAACGTACATAATTAATATAAAGAGGTCATATAATTCTACCTTGAATTTTTAAGCATAGCTCTAAAATTGTTTTTCATTTCAAACATCAAAAAATAAGGAAACATTATTGGACAGGATATTTTGTACATAAACTTTTTTTTACTCGAATTTTGACGGTTCCTTTTTGCTTTTCCGGAGAGATGGTAGAAAATTCCCAACTGAACATGTATTGCTCCTCCAATAAATAAATAAATAAATAACATGTATTCCTCCCATTTCTCAATTTTCTTTTTTCTATTATTGGGTTTTGGCAAGAGGAATAGATAGCCAACCTTCCTTTTTTTTTTTTTTTTGGGTCATAAGAAGATTGCCAACCTTACGATGGTAACATTTCATGCCAAATTGTCCAGCGCCGCATCCTGGTTCTGACCACGTGCCACGAAGACTCAGCTTATTTTTGTGTCGTTTTCTCTGGCCGGTTCTCTACCAATAAGTTGGAGTTACCTTACATTGCTTAACCACTCAAATTACTAAACCTCCATTCACAGGTAAACCAGGAAAATTTTATCAAATTGCTTCCCACTTGTTTGTGATTTTCTATCATTTGCGTCGACTAGTGTTGGATTTGGTTTGCCCGTGCACAAAAAAGGAGAAGAGTTGCCCTTAAGGTCGACGTAGTCAATTGGGACGTTGGGAGAATTTCAAATCACTCGTTCTAATTCTGTTAGCTGTATAACCAAACACCTGAACTTAATCAACTAGGTGGAGTTTGTAGAATTTTAATCAACTTCATGCCCCTGAATTGTTGACGAAGGAAAGGGAAGGTAAATTAATCATATTCAACAATCATTGAAAGTGACTCTATCGCTTAAGCTTTTCCTTGCACATCCTCAAAAGCTGGTTTGAGACTATGGACTTGTCATGCAAGGATCGTTCACCATCTCAAACTTGTACTTACACCATTTATGTCGAAATTCGAAGGTGTATTTCATTTGAACGCAAAAATTAGGTATGATCTATAAAGTCTAAGGTGGTTCATGACGAATAAAAGTCGAAAATATGAATATCGCAAAGTATAAACAAATGTCGAAAATGACAAAGTAAATATTCAGACAGATCATGAGTTGCATGTGCATTATATCAGGTGGCCCAAAAGACCGTGGGGTCCATCGCCAGGACCCACGTTCTTCTCGACTAGAACCTAAGAAAGCACGAAAGCCACGAGCCCACTGGCATAGGACACGTGGCAGCCATCCTGGAGCGCCAAGTCAATGGCAGCGAATTTAAAAATACAAATAGTCAAATGAAATGAAAAAGGAAATGAAATTCAATCGCACGGCGCAACCAAAAAGAAACCTGGGGCGGTCGCAACGCTCACTTGCCTCCTTCTCTTTCTAAAATCGCAAGGATATTATAGCAATTAGGCTTTTGAAATTCTTTATCTATCTTTTTATAATTAAATTTTCTCTCACGCTGATAAACAATGAGGATTTTATTCCTAATTGGAACCTAGTTCTTTTATTTTTATAAGAAAATAAGCTTGCTATATTTGTTAAATTGATACTTATTTCTACTGTATAGCTTTTGGATGAAAGATATCATGGAGTAATTAAAAAAAAAGGAGTATAATTGAGCACTTAGACGGGACAAACATGGTTTACTGATAATGATATTAGATAAGCATTTATCATTTAAAGTAACCAAACATTGTTCTTTATCAAGAAATGTTTAAATAGACTAAAAAAAAAATGATTTCACTATTTATAAATGAAAAGAAAAACAAATGTAACCAAGCGGCACCAAAATAAGAATGAAAATATTTTTACGTTTTCAGTTCTCCACCTTAAGGAAAGAGCATCAAGATTTTCTAGAAGGATGCACTTTATTGGGCTCCACTTTCGGAACAGCTTGGTTCCTTCCACCTTTATAGTATTCCAATTCCATCGTTGGCCAAGTGCCACATCTATGCTCTCTTCTTTGATTTCTTATTTTCAAATAATATTTTAAATCTCAACTATAAAAGAAGAAAATAATCTCTTTACATATTATTCTAGTGTAAACAAATGGCCGATTGGAATTTCGCTTTGCTAGAGATAAGAATACGCAGAAGAGAGAATTGTATAACGTTTTTATTATAAAATGTACATGAGGCAAGATGATTATCTAAAATAACAAGGTATTAAAATATTAATTATAAATAATCAAAGATATATGCGATATGTGTAAATCTTAAAATAGATGTACAACCTTAAGAGATATGGAGATCTTAAATATTTCTCTAGCAATTAGCACAAGTCTAGGTTTCTCATTGCCAATGCATGAACTTCAAATGATCAGCAATCGAAATTTCTTGGTGAGATTGATCTTCTTGGCCTTTTCGGCGATAGGGAAAGTTCAAACAATAATAATAATGCATTTATCAATTTGTGTAAATTATACGAAAATACATTGTATTTTTTTATATTTAGAAAGAATTTAGGTAGCCCACGCAAAATAAAAGTCTAATTGCATTGTGATACCGACAAGTTTTGAAAAGAAGAATAATATTTATGCAAAATTACAGCAAAAATGAACTTCAGAAGGGTCATGATTCTATGTTTGTAAATTGAATTTCTTTTTCCTCGAATTGGGAGCGGTATCTCTTTATTTCCCCCGAAAGATAGGTGTAAAAGTCCGACACGAACACGTACCCCCGGGCCTTCCAATTTTCTCGTTTGTTTTCTTTCCTTTTTCTTTTGGGTTTGGCACGTGAAGCGAGGGGCTGTCCGAGTTTCCGTACGCTCCCACCCAACCCTACCACGACGGGCAGCCTTTCGTGTCCAAATTGCCCAGCGCCGCATCCTAGATCTGACCACGTGCAACGTGGAGCACGTTCATTGGTGTCTTTTCCCTCTTTTTCGGTCCCCATCGATAAGTCAATAGATTGTCATTAAATTGCTCACATTCCTAACCTCCATTCAATTTCGGCCCCAATAGAAACTTTCCCAAAACCCAATTTCAAGTTGGGCGTTCAAACTCAGATGCGGGGACACGGGTGCTCCAATATTGAGTAGCAAATATACAAAATATATCATTTCATCCAATGTGAATGTGATGCTACCATAATTAAAAGTAAACTTGATAATCTTATTGAGTTGTTACTTATTTATTAATGAAATTATTTTATTGGTATTGACTAGTGTCCACTTTGGTATGCCTGTGCATGAAAAAAAAGACAAAAGCCAATTCATTGGGTTGTCTAGGGATTTCCACTTTAGGAACAATAAAAGTTTGCTTGTTTGAATCTTATCATAATATGTGAACTATTCGAGGTCAATACAACTCACACATAATTTAATCAGATTCACATGAGAAAAGAGAAGAGTTGCCTTCAAGGTCAATGCTAGTTCATTGGGTGATTTAGAGATTTTTAATTCGAGAATTGAAAATTCACTTGTTTGAATCTTGTCACAATGTCTGATATGTTTTAAGATTAAAACTACTCGTACATGTAAATTGCCTTAATTTAATTGGTTTGCGGGGCTTTTGAATGGCATGTCATGACTGTTCAGACGACCGAATCTTAACACTTTTATCACTAAATTGTCAAAGAAAAAAAACGAAATAGGCAATGTCGGGTTTGCAAGTGAATGAAGAGAGAGAAAGCGAGGGCGGCGAAATTTCAGAATGCGAGGGCATCGTAATTTTCTTGATGAACACGAAACGTGCAGTACACATTTTTAATATAATAATAGTCAGACCGATCGCGAGCGCACGTGCACCGCATGATTCGCATCAGGCGGCCCAGAAAGACCGCGCCGTCCGACGAACGAACGAACGAACCAACCCCGCGTGCGCGTCCCGCTGGGGGGCGGGGCCCGCCCGCCAGATATCCGGCCGTCAACGACCGTCCGATTATCAAAGCAACAACCCACGCACGCGCCCCACCGTCAAGAACCTGAGGTGGGGGAGAGCACGAAAGCCACGACTCCGCCACCGAAGGGACACGTGGCGCCCGCCCTCGAGCGCCAAGTCAAATGACAGCGAACTAATCGAAGAAGGAAAGAGGTTGGAAATTCCAGTCTGAACAAGCGCAACGCAACCAGAAAAGAAAAGGCGCCTGGAAAGATCGCCACGACTTTGACGCTCTCTCTCTTCCCCTGTTTTTCGAACGACTCTGTTTCTCCAAGATCGCCGGAAGTCCGCCTCCAGATCCACCGGAGCTCCGGGAAAGATGAGGAGCTCGACGCTGCTCGAGAGGTTCTCGCGCGCTTTCCACGACCACCCTTCCCTCTCCAAGATCGTCGTGCTCTTCGCCGTCAGGTTTTCGCCCCTCCTCCCCTGCTTTTCCCGCCCTGTCGGTTCATGTTTGTTCCCGTGAAACGTGGGGATGTTCGGTTGGACGTGGCTTTGGAGTTTTCTTTGCATCTTCCTTCTTGTGTACTGTGGATGGCGTGGAACGTAACTAGCCGTGTTGGCGCTTTGAATTTGTCGAAAGTGAGGCTGAGGAATGCTAGATTCTTCGTGGAGATCTATGAATTTCGTCGGTATGTTGGGAGAGTCGATGATGGACCGAGCAGGGCTCTGGCCGTCGCCCTCGCAGCGTGGTGCTCGCCGTAATGTTTAGCAATATGTACATCTTACAATCATTTGGTATGAAATTCTTAGGTCTCGCGCCGGTATAGGGTATTGTGAATGCTTTTATCTTGCTTCCCCGGATCTGAGGTTTAAGTACTTGTAAGCAGTATAGTTTATTCCGAATCAGAAAATTGATTTGTGTTGATCACTTTGAATTACAAGCACATTGCGTATTCACTGTACATGAAACCCCGTCGGATGCTGATTTCATTACAAATGGTAGGGTTGTTTTAAAGCAAAAGGAGAAGAGGCCATATTTTCTTTTACCGATGGTTCGACGTAGCGTATCATTCAATGTCTGAGTTTCTTAGCTTGTTTCTTCTGTCATGATTTGTTCAGTGGAGGAGGGCTTGTGGCGTATGCCGAGGCGAACTCAGGTGCACAAGCAATTGTGCCAGTAGAAGCAGAGACCAAAAAGAAGAGGGTGGTGGTACTTGGAACTGGCTGGGCTGGGACATCTTTTTTAAGGAACATTAAGAATCCCACCTATGATATCCAGGTCATATCACCTCGTAATTACTTTGCATTTACCCCTCTGTTGCCGAGCGTTACTTGTGGCACGGTGGAAGCTCGTAGCGTTGTTGAACCAATTCGGAACATTGTTCGGAAGGTAATAGAACTCTCATGTAATAAGATTAGACTATCAGAAGATCACCTTAAATCATGTTTTATTTGCACGTGAATTTCTTATTTGGAATGCTTATTGAGGATTAGATAGGTTCAATGAGAGTGGTGTATGTGATAAGTTACTGGAGAAATGTTTGTCTGCTATATCTTTAATGAGCCTGGGGGATATATCACAAACACCTCATTTATGGGTTTGATGTTTTTGATGGACCTTGACATCATTTGTAAACCATCTTATCACCTGTTTCTGAAATGATGGGCAGACTTTTATTAGTAACTGTTGAGTTTGCATGAGTAGCGATAGCTTAATATGGTTTGTCTTGTTTTTTTGAAGCAGAAAAATATGGACATCCGTTTCCTGGAAGCCGAGTGTGTCAAGATTGATGCAGAAAATAAAAAGGTCCACTGTCGAACTAGTAACGGAACCAATTTGAATGGAAAAGAGGAATTTGTTGTTGACTATGACTATCTCGTTATAGCCATTGGTGCCCGGTCCAACACATTTAATATTCCTGGGGTAGAGGAGAACTGCAAGTTCTTGAAGGTAAGCTTCCTGTAATTGTCTACATACACCTAGATTTGTAAAGATAAAACAGTACCATGTTGTTATTTTTGACTACAGGCACAATTGACTATAAGCATTAATAGATTGGAGATTCTTGTGTAATTCTTGTGTGTTTTTAGATAGTAAGGTGTGTGAAATAAACGGCGCTAAAGTTTTGATGCCTGTAAGCAATTGCCATTGGAATTTTAGTTACTGCACCAGGAATGGAGTTTATGATCCTTTTTTTTTTCCATGTTGATCTTTTAGGAAGTAGAGGATGCTCAAGAAATTCGAAGAAGTGTCATCGACTGTTTTGAAAGAGCGAGCTTACCAAACTTGAGTGATGAAGAGAGAAAAAGAATTCTTCATTTTGTTATCGTTGGCGGTGGCCCGACAGGTGTGGAGTTCGCTGCAGAGCTCTATGACTTTGTGAATGAGGATCTAGTGAAATTGTATCCACGGGTGAAGGAGTTAGTGAATATAACACTTCTGGAGGCAGCTGATCATATCTTGAACATGTAATTACTCGATACTTCTCTATGTTGTTTCTTTGGTGAAGCAAATATCTCTAAGTGTAATTGCATACGAGCTATCTAGTGTCTCTACACAATTTTTCTTCATCCATCTTTTTTTTTTTGGGGGGGGGGGGGTGTTGGTTCCGCACTTTCAACTATCACTACATGGATATTCTCCAGAATCAGGGCATACTGTAAAAAATGTTGTTTGATCAACTGTGCATATGTGTTCTAGTCTAAACTATTTTTTGTCTCTATCATGCTTGCCTCTTAAGTTGAAGATTACGTTACGGAATATCTGCCAATTTGAGGATGCTAACTTTTATGCCTTAGGCATGGCATGCGTCATTTATCGATGGGATTGTTTCTGTTCATTAGTTAAAAAATTGCAACATTTACACCTTATAATGATAGAGCGACCTCTCTTGGCTAGCTGGAAGCTGAAAGAGTAATATGCCTACTAATACTGGAGGTTTTATTGGCCTCATAATTCGACCAAGGTTCAGCATTTTAAAGACATTTCGTCTTTGGCAGGTTTGACAAAAGAATCACAGAATTTGCTGAGACCAAGTTCCGAAGAGAGGGAATCAATCTAAAAACAGGGTCAATGGTTGTGAAAGTAACTGATAAGGAAATTTCTACCAAAGAGAAGACTGGAGAAGCATCTTCTATTCCCTATGGTATGGCTGTCTGGTCAACTGGTATTGGGCAAAGGCCTGTAGTAAGAGATTTCATGAAGCAAGTTGGTCAGGTACCTCAAATGATTATTTGTCTGCTTATAGTCTATGTTACCTTTAAGTTGACGATAAACTTATATTATTGTGTGAATTATTTATTTTGGACAAACATTTTGGTGAGACAGGCTAGCAGACGCGCTCTGGCAACTGATGAATGGCTTCGTGTTGAGCAAACTGATAGCATATATGCACTTGGTGATTGTGCCACAATTAACCAGCGGAAAGTCATGGTAAAGTTCCTATATAGCTCTCTAATACATTTCTTTCGTCATTTGTGGCTTCTTTCGTTTCATTCTAGGAGTTTTACTTGTCAATCTACCTTATAAATTAAGGTGCTGAGGTTGACATGTCACCATTTGTCTACATTGAAAAAGCTTTGTTCTGAATGATAAGAGTTAACTCTCCTTCAAAGTGTAAACACCCATTTTCCATGTGGCACTTTACTAATGCAAAAATGTTTTGACGTGTGTCCAAGTCATCTCGTCACAGTACATAATGGCCGAAGCCAGTCTGCAGTGCCTTAAATTTCATTATGAAAGGATAATCACAACATTTTCTGTCAGTTCTTCAAATTTCAACACTTGCTGTTCCGCATCTGCTTCAGTGTGCTCTGTTAAAATTTGATCAATCTTAGTGCTTAATAACTTGCACTCTTCTGTTTTGGCTTTCTCAGTTGAATTGCTAAGAGGTTGCTCCAGGAAATTATTGAAAAGGTTATGTCCTGGTACTGTGCAGGGGCAGAAATTGGAGATTTCATTTGAGTTTAGAGAACATGAATACGTTCACTTAAAGATAGGGCCTCCACTAAATATGCTAATCAGTTAACTTCCAGTCGTGGCATATTTCTCTGTACACTAAGAAATGCAGATGTAGTGACAGATTTAATGGAACCAACTCCATCTAGGGGGGGCGTGACAATTTGTTTGATTGTTTGTTCTCAGGAAGATATTGTGGCTATATTTAGTAAGGCAGATAAGGACAATTCAGGGACGCTGACTGCAAAAGAAGCTCGTGAGGTCATTGCTGACATCTGTGAAAGATACCCTCAGGTGGAGCTGTACCTGAAGAACAAGAAATTAGGAGACGTTGTGGATCTGTTGAAGGAATCAAAGGGGGATGTCGAGGAGGAATCAATTGAATTAGATATTGCAGAATTTACCTCGGCTCTTTCCCAGGTGGATTCTCAGATGAAAAATCTTCCGGCAACAGCGCAGGTATAGCTCAAGTCATGATCCAAAACTTTTTTGGATGATGCGTTTAGATTACTTATGGTTTTCCTTGAATCTGCCATATGAACACAGGTTGCGGCACAGCAAGGTGCCTATCTTGCTGATTGTTTTAACCGGATGGAGCAGTGTGAGAAATATCCAGAAGGTCCTCTCCGGTTCAGAGGAGAGGGGCGCCATCGGTTCCGTCCTTTTAGGTGCGCAAAAGTTTGCTGAAGTATCCCATCTGTGAACTTTAAGAAAATTGCTCCTCCTTGTTTGTTCATCTCATGAAGAATTATTGATATCAAATTTTAATCCTAGGAATACAAATGTAGGAAATCAAGCTTATTCTGATTACATTTTCAGAGAAAAAATAGGACGTTCCTGTGTGGTTATCACCTTTCTCCAAGACTATTCTCTAAAACTAATTACATTTTGACTTTCGAGAATTGTTTTAAGTTGTTGAACAACTTCATATGCTTGACTCTGTCTGCGTTTTGGGATTCCTGAAGGTACAAGCATTTAGGACAATTTGCTCCTCTGGGAGGCGAACAGACGGCAGCACAACTCCCAGGTGATTGGGTCTCAATTGGCCACAGCAGTCAATGGCTCTGGTATTCCGTCTATGCAAGGTATCTCTCTCTCTCTCTCTCTCTCTCTCTCTCTCAAATGTTACCTTCAAGCACGATTCATTTAATGGTGATCTAATTTCAACCTTGCTAATTGCGAAATTCAGCAAGCAAGTTAGCTGGCGCACAAGGATGCTGGTGATATCAGATTGGATGAGGCGTTTCGTTTTCGGGAGGGATTCGAGCCGTATCTGAAGCTATGTAAGTTTGTGCTGGACTTCTCCTCACGACTGCGGCATACGGGCGTTTCAAAGTTTTGAGAGCCACCTTGAGAAGTTTTTGCTTGTTATAATTCTATTCACGGTCCCATTGATTTATTCGTCATAGGTAGCTAACTAAGCATAAAGCTACCAAAATAAACTTGACCGCTTGAAGCTGCCAAATATTTTCTTTTGAGAGACATCCTTTCATTTGGATGGTGAATTTTACTGTAAGTTTCTGCTTGAGATTGCACCGCCTAATTCGATGACAGCCAATGTTATCAACTTTTAAGTAGTTCGGCTACTGATCAATGATATAATACGCAAATCTTGATAAATTCATATGGTTCAACAACTTTGTGCATCAGTCTCAAATATCAGAAAATAATCAAAGTTTGTCATACCATTTTGGTGATTTCTTCTTTGTTCTCACCATCCTTCAAAAAGCAAAAAGCAAACAAGGGAGAACATATAATGGGGATAGCTGAAGATCGCCAATAGGGAAGCAAGCATCTTGTTCTTTCCAGGCAACTCAGCATGACAAACTTATTCATACAATCTAAGCTGCAACATGAATGCAACTAGAGGATTCAAGTGGGGAGAGGCTCTCTTTTGACTTGATCTAAAGAAACTCGATTTTCGCAATGAGTGTGTAATCCCGATAATATGTTGCACTCGAATCATCAATTCATGGCCAGTGTCTATCCGCCTCGTTGTAACTCGACATCTTGTAGTCTGGAAGCATCAAAAGAGACGCCCCCACCAGTTCAGCTTTTATTTTGTGTGGGCAACATCACAACATGTGCAGAATAGTCCCCACTCTTTCAAGCAGAATTAGCATAGAACGATACTTGAATAATCAAGAGCAACTATATTGCACGATCATACTTTTTTTTTTTAACACATTTTACATAGTAGATGGGGTTGACCCAATACAATAGAACACGTTCCATGCACATGTAGTCTCTCAAGTTTTGTAACGTTAAATATACCCTGTGCTCTATATATCCGTCTAAAAACATTTCTTACATGCCGGTTCATTGTCCCAAACATTATGTACATGCAATCGAGTTCCAAACCTTTAATTGGCTTAACCAAATACTAAACATTCACCAAAAAGTTGATTGAGTTTAGTACTGAATCTTTATTGAAAAATGTAATTAAGTCCTAAATTTATCTTGAAAAATGTACTTAAAAAATGCCATATAAGCACATTTTAAGTGACACATAAGTAATTTTAGGATATTGCTCCTTGCAAAGACTTGAATGCACTTTGTGAAAAATGTCTAGGACTTAATAGAATTAATTGAAAGGTTTATGACCTAATTGACCTAATTGAAAGATTTAGGACTTGCTTACATTCCATATACAAGATTTAGGATTTCTTGTTCTTGCTAGTACGATGTCCTTCTCAGATTGGAGCTTCCCATAATTTTAGTTTCCCTTTTCCGATTCCCACCGTGCCCAATCTTTATTTTGGCTAATTGTCAATTTCAAGCGGTTGGAAATTGGAATGATTACAAGCACGTAAAAACCGGATCTACAACAGATAATTCAAGTATACACTTGGTTGGTTCATACTCTTGTTTCCAATCCAAGTAATAATCTCTCCCCTTTATGTATTCTCACTTATGCTGCTATGTTATGTAGCATATAGGGTCAGCTTTGCCCAACAGAACGTAGATATGTGTAGTTACATTGATACACGGGGGCTATCCTTCCCTTTGAAGACAAGCGATTTCTGCACTCTAAGCTTTAGCTATTATATCTCCTTCCCGAAACATATTCTACCGAATCAAGTCAATTATATATATATATATATATATATATATATTGAATTCTACAACAATTATATACTCATTTTCATACCTTCATATTTTTTAATGGAAATTTAAAAACATTGGCGGTACTGAAAATGTCATTGTAATTGGGTAGTAAAGACAAAAAAAGAAGTAAGAACACAACTGCAAACAAAATTGTTAGTTCAAATGAAATAGAGAAGTAAGTTTGGACATCAATGCCATAAACATTCTACTAAGAATACTCATTCACTCAGTATCACAGAAATCTATCCACAAAGAAAAAAGAATGGAGGCTAGAATCGATCACAATTAGATAGCAAACATAGCACAAGAGTTACTATAATTAGATTTGTGTGTTTCCAAGGTATTGAAAATGAGTAAACATGGTAATATAAAAAAACGTCCACGGATGTAAAGTCTATATTCTCCGATAAAGAAAATGGACTGAAACTATGCAATCCCAATGGCAATAAACAAAACAAATCACTGATTCACCATTGAAATCGATGTGATTAACGTATCGATGTTTATTCCAATTGAGTTGTACTCAAAAGATCATACTTCCCGGTCCACAGTAAAAAGCCATTGAAAAGCTGTGAAAAGTTGCACGAAGTTTCACTTCCTAAAGAAGGAAGGGCCAAACAGTCCCAGGGCAAGCGAGGAGGCTTTCTCAGTCTCTCACATGGTTGTGGGGTTGGAAGAATTTATCCCCACCACGGCTCAGCATACTGGATATTGAAGTTGTCACTTGTTAATGTGGTCCTCCCTCTCTCTCTCTCTCTCTCTCTCTCTCTCTCTCTCTTCATTGGACAATGTGTACTTGTACAATGGCCGAGCGCACACCATCGACCCGTGATACTGTAGGAGAAAGCAAGCAATTCATGCGCTTATTTTGTTGTCGATGTCAAGAAACTAATTAATCAATTATCGGTACTTGAGTATCTAAAAAAAAAAGAAAGAAATTCATGAGACATTATTGACATCATTATACCTTCTATCCACCGTCTCTTGATGCTACATACGCATATAAGTTACTTTCCCATATGTCCCACGTCGTTTAGCCGAATGATGGCATTTGATCCACTATTTTCTCTCTCTCTCTCTCTTCTAGCATCAATCCCGCAGCTTTTGTCTCTCGCTGATGAGAACCAAACCCTTGCATTTGCATTGTACAATGCACCTTTTGTCAATCACATCTTCAAGTGGGTGCTCGAACGGAGGGATCAATGGGAGCTGTAAATGGTGAAAAAGATGACTTGAAAGACGAGAAGCCAGTGATGAAAAAGAAGTAAACGTTGCGAAGTTTCCCTCCAATTGATGTTTCTCCACTTCAAGAACGCAGGAGCAAATGTGTCGCCTTTTTGTTTTCTCTAGGGATGAATGTATAGAATCGATGGGTCTTGTCGTGCAATTCGAAGCCCTTTGGTTTTCCCCGTGGATCGATGGCTGTTCTCCAGCAGGGTTTAATCATAGTTTAATCATGTTTACTTAAAAGCAAAATCGCACACATTATAAATATAGATATATGTTTATTTATAGTAATGAAATTGGCTCTGTCCCAGTCATCTCATTTTCGAAGTTAGGTGACAAAATACCGTTTTATGAACTGTCGCTTTTTTACACGACACCCCAGTCCAAGTACTCAAGAAGCCTTTGTGCTAGCAATGAATGAACGCACAGGCTCCGATTCAGCTTCTTCCAAGAACCAAAGATAAAACTCTCATCCTCTGCGGACCCTGATTTTGCAGAATGTCCTTCTTCCACTACATCTAGTAGATGCAGAAATGGGGGAAGAAGGAGAAGCAGCAGGAGTTCATAGACAATCGCTCCAAGAACAGAGTTGCCGAGAATTGGCCAACCCGAACCCCACCCGCAAACAGGTCATCGAGTCGGTTTCTTCGTTGGCCTCCCTGTCTCGCTCGATCAAAGTCTTCGCTGTGAAATGGCAGCTCATTCGGAGCAAGCTCATGGAGATGTCTTCTGCACTGGCCGTCTCTGATGAGGGGGCTGAGCTCTCGGGCATGGTTCAAGAAACGATGGTCACGGTTGGAGAATGTCATGGCCTTGCCGAGAAATGCATGGCTGGTTCCTACGGTGGGAAGCTGTTGATGCAGAGCAATTTGGACATGGTCTTGACGAAGCTGCATTGCCATGTCAAGAATCTCTCTGGGATGTGCAAAGCCGGTTCTTTTCCTCATGGGTATGCCATTGTTGTCTCAAAGCCGAGGTTTGGGGCTCGTAAGGAGCACATGAGGTTTTATGTTAAGGATTTGTTGACAAGGATGAAGATTGAGGATGAACCAGAAATAAAGAGGCAAGCTCTGGCTAGTTTGCACGAAGTTGCTAGTGAAGATGAAAAATTTGTGAAGGTGGTCATGGAAGTTGGGGAGATCATTCACCTCTTGGTCAGCTTTCTTGATTCTCTGGAGGTGGAAGTTCAAGAGGAGGCTGCAAGAGTGCTCTCAGTGGTTGCGGGGTTTGATTCATACAGGGGTGTGGTGATTGGCGCAGGGATTGTTGGTCCACTGGTTAGGATTTTGGAGTGCGGCAGCGACGCAGGCAAAGAACTTTCTGCAAGGTGTTTGACGAAATTGACTGCTGATCCAGAGATTGCATGGAGGGTCTCCGCTCATGGCGGTGTCACAGCTCTGCTGAGAATATGTTCTTCTAGCACCGACTTCACCAAGGCAGAGTTGATTTGCTCTGCTTGTGGGGTGCTGCAGAATCTAGCCGGGGTTTTGGAGATCAAGAGGTTCATGCTTGAAGAAGGCGTGATTTCAGTGCTCCTCAGGCAAGCAAGTTCTAAAGATGAGACCGTGCAGATTAGTTCAATCGAGTTCCTGCAAGATTTTGTCTCGGGGGATGATTTCTTGAGGCGAATGGTCATTGAAGAAGGCGGACTTCACGCTCTATTGCGCCTTCTGAATCCTCTATCATCGCCTTCGTCATCTTCCAAAGCACTGGAGGTAGCTTTCTGGGCAATCGAGGATCTCTGTTTCTCTTCGGAGACCGGCGTCAAAATGCTGTTGAACCACGGGTTCGCGGAAGTCCTAGTCTGCTTCCTCCGCGCCCGCGAGTCCTCGGTCCAAGAACTGGCCTTCAAGGCGGCATTCAAGCTGATCCGGACGTCGTCATCGGAAGATGCTAAGAGGGCTCTAGGCGACACCAGCTTCATGTCGGAGATCGTCCGGTTCCTCGACGCAAAGTCACGGGGAGTCCGCGAAATGGCGGCCGAGGCGCTTTCTAGCATGGTATCGATCCCGAAGAACAGGAAGAGATTCGCTCAAGACGAGCAGAACATGGAATTCCTAATGCGCTTGCTCGAGACAGAGGTGGAGCCTTCAGCTAGGAGGAAGTTCTTGCTATCTGCATTGATGTCGTTGACAAGCTGCGGCAGTGGAAGGAAGAAGATTGCCAATTCTGGGTGTTTGAAGACCATAGAGAATCTGGCAGAGAACGAGGTTCCCGATGCTAAGAGGCTTGTGAGGAAGCTGTCCACAAACAAATTCCGTAGCATGTTGAGTGGAATTTGGCATACTTGAATCCAAGAACTTATCCATTTCCACTTTGTATAGTTTCGCATCTTTTCTACGTTTAGTAAACTTGTTCTTGCTTAAATTTTCTCTGCATTTTCATTCACACTTCCCTCATTTTTGTTTTCTTTTCTTATTTCATTTTGCAAAGTAGAAGCCACGATGAGACCGGGATTTATACTTTTAATAGGCATTAAATGGGCGAATTGAGTCAGGTTTGAGTGAGTCGAAAATGAGTATTATCTAAATTGATTTATTTAATCCATATTGACCCATTTTTATGTACTACAATTTTAGCGATTTATATCTGATCCGATTTGCACTTGACCTGATTCGAAGTCTCATTCTTAGCAATTTTTCTCCTTAAGAATATTGTTATTTATATAATATCAATATGCAATAGTATCAAATGAGATTTTGTGTACTGATTTTCATGAATGTTTTTAATATTTTTTTTGTTGGATTTTTAACATTTATGCAGATCTAGAAAAGCTACCACAATAGTTGCTGGTTATTTCTTGTATTTAATGTGCTGGGGCAAAATTTATGAGCCATTGCCATCTATAAATTATTTGGGGGGTCATGGGGCTTTGATGCGGATCCATTACTCTGGGCAATCATATCACTACCTCTTTATGTTTGTATGATTGTATGATGATTCCTCGCATTTTTTTTTGAAAATTCAAAACACAAACAGCTTGTAGTTGTAGCAGAGAATAATTGCATTTATTACATTTTTTTTACATTTATAAATATCTTGAGAAACAACTCAAAGGATACATCATAATAATTATTAACTAGACAAATAAATAGCCACGAAATTACATATTTTGTTTTCTAAAGATGGGTTTTGTAATGACGAACACCTTACTCAATGTTAATTTTCTAACTTGTGCAAACAAATTTGCAATTTTTAGTGACAACTTATATTTGGATTGGTAAAAATATGCAATTGCAAATCTAATGGCAACGAAACGGGTCTCATAAAAAATTGGGTCAAAATTCATTGTTGAGTACTCTTTTTTTTCTTAAATTATCACAGATATTTTATTTACGGGTTTATATGCTCTTTCTATTATATGAGATCTCTTTACACATAGAACTTAATATTATGGATTGGACTTTATAATATGATATTAAAACTAGATTTTGTCTAAATTTATTATGCGTGTGCGACCTCTCATTCGTCAAATTCCACATGTCATTTAAGAGGGTATGTTAAAATATCGCACTATTTAAGAGGGTATGTTAAAATATCGCACTATCTCTTGCAGTCTTTTTGATAAATTAAGGTGTAGGGCATGCATGATAACTATCATGTTTTTATTCGAGAATTATTTTTCTTTTCTAGATTTGTTTCTGGAATAGAAATTTGTTTGGCAATGCAATTTCATTTTTTTTTATTTCAAAATTTTAGTTCAAAAATAGGTTTGAAATAGAAATGAAAGTAAAAATTTTCTATTTCTCTATTCCCAAAACAGAACTGAAAAATAAAAATTCTTTTCATTGCTTATATTTTCTATTAGCCCATCACCGTCTGCTGTTGCCCACCGTTCATTGCCACTTGTTGCTGTTGCCAATAAGTGGCGACCATCCCCCACCATCTATCGTCGTTTGAGAGAGAGAAATTTTGTATCATTATTAAACGCGTGTTTTTTCTTAGAAACTCATCCAAGAATATCTATTTCTATTTCAGAAATTAATTACTGACCAAAATGATTATTATTTGTACCTTGATATCTTCTCTTACAGCTCATTTTCTTGTAGTAGACTGTGGATCCACTTCCAACCAATCCCACATATAATGAGTATATTTAATCTGCATGTTTCTGCTGGATCAAAAGATTTAACAATCGTAATATCATCAATCTTTTCATTACGCCAAAAATTAGTATTGTAGCTTGCTAAATCGTATTTTTATATTTATATATCTGTAGCACTATCTACAAATTGCAATCTATCTAAATACATTTTTGAAGTAAAATTTAGATGGTTTTATATATGTATAAACTAACTCCAAAATTACCTTTTTGTATAAAAACCCGTATCAAATTTAAAGTTGAGGGACTTATTAGAAAAAGTAATTCTAGGCCACCAATGTTTTGTTATGATAAAACCCAAGGGATAATTTTTAAGATAGTATCCCAATGACTCGATTAATAATGGGGAAAGATAATTTATAAATTATGCAAGTCCTTTGTAAATGGCGAAATCACCATCATATATAAGACATACTCGCATGCAAATATTATGATTAAAATTTCATCCTGGAGTGAACTTATTTCATTTATGAACTCAAATAGAAATTTTAATACTATGTGGCCGAGTACCCGACAAGGGGCATGTGCTCTGGCTGGTTTGGTTCACGTCGAAAATCCCGTCCTAGACCATCTCAAAAAAGTTTCACTTTGGATCAACATGAATTTTTCTTTCGCCGGAACACACGTGTGTCAAATACAAGCTGAGACCAAGAAAAGTCACTTCCCTATTTCCTTCCATAGGAAAAAAGAAGAAGAAGGAATTAGTCAATTTAAATTTCTATTTCTTCTATTCCTTCGATGATAAATCAAGATGTTGCGGCAGGGTACCAAGGGAACTTAGCCACTCGACGGCCACAATTGGGATTGTTGTGACAAACATGGATACAATAATAAAATAAATAAAATACAAAATTTCACTATAAATTGAGCAATACAAAAGACAATATAATAACACAAATTATTGATTGATCTCTTAATTGCAATTAAATTTCTTCAATAATTTTAATTGTTGGTTTGATTATTTTTTCCTCGGTTCCATTGATTCAATTTCTTTAGCGGCTTGAATGGCAATAGTGCAACCTCCATTCAGCCTTGATTTAACTTTGTGAAAGTTGGTCTTTCTTGATTTGGCTGGCGAGACTTGAGGTTGCTAGATTCCGATGAGGTCAAGCCTCACCCGAGGTCACTAGAGGTTGGCAAGGCTCTGGCGACCTGAGTGAGGCTTGAACCTCACTCAGCTCGCTGGATTTATTGAGGTTTGAGCTCAACTTCGCCGGATCACTGAGCCGAGCCTCGCCACAAGTTGGCAAGGCTTGAGCTTTCTCATTAATAAGACGATAAGATCAATGTCCAACTCATTGTCCTCCTTTCTTATCTCTATGCATCATATTAATACTCAAGTGCTTATGATCATCCTAACGATACTTACCATTCTTCCATGCCAGACAAGCCCTTAAATTCCTTCTTTCTCATGATCTTGCCCTTGGACATTCTCTGTACATTCCATCTCGCGCAACTCACCCTCACTTTACGATCGTCTTCTTCACTGGTGAATACAGAAAAACAAGAAGCTAGGTGAGAGAATGCCTGTAGTCGGAGGAGTCCAAATGGATCTTCGGGAGGGGTTAGAATTTCACAAAAATGACACCACAATGTAAACTACAGAGGTGGCAAGTAATCACGTCACTTGTTGGAGAATTTTCTCTGTGGTTTATTGTCAGGTCAATAAGGTCGACAGGATTCTACAATGTGGCAATTATGACATAGGAAATCGGTAGATCAGTTGCCACGTGTTAGGAAGAGTCAGGAGGACATGGTCTAACCATGTGCTGCCACGTGTAAGAAGGACTGTCCTTTACTAAGCCAAAACTTTTTAAAATATCTAAAACAAACAAGAACAAGCTCGGATCTTGCCACCAGTCCCAAATCACTTATTTATGGAGAAATGTTCAAGTGAAATAAACTTGCGAAAATTAAAGGAAGAGTATAAAGAAATAATAGATTTATCTTTCATAACTATAGACTATTGATATTATACATTTACAATATCTAATTTCATCTCCACATCATTTGAGTACATGACAGGGTTCCTTCAGTAAAAGAAGTGCTAATTCTAACTTTGTAAATTTGTGGGCGACGCTGCAATTTTCGAAAACAAATTAGACTCAATTGTAATCTTGTAAAAGTGTCTGTCAATCTTCAAAGTTTGACTTTAGTTCCCATGTGGCCATTCTGCTCTTCAAATAACGTCATGTGCACTTCCCAATTGGAGGAGGCCACTAGGGGTGAGCATTAGTTCAAGGTCAACCCTAGATTGACCCTGGACTGGCCTAATCCTCCTAGTCCTGGTCCGGTTCCTAGGTAGATTGCCTGGTCATTGGTCCTAGAATTCTTGGACCAGCACTTTGCAGCTTAGTCCTTGGTTCCGAGAGTTCCAAGTCAATTTAACTTGGATTAACCCTGACTATATATATCTAATATATTACTTATAGTTTTTTTATATAGAGAAAACCTTAAAATAAATAGCGTTAATAACATTAAACAACTCTTTAGCGAAAAATTCAAATAATTTTACATTATTCTTTAATAACTTAGATTTCTAATGTCTTTTACGACGTCAATAGTCATAATATATGAAAGAGGAAAATGTTTTTGTAAGGAGTTATCACGGTGTCCAAAAATGTATAAACAACTTCTTATGACATTCTTCTTTAGTATTCGTTATCTTCTATCTTATTTGTCCTCTTAATCTTCAATTTGAAAAAATCAAAAGAAACAACTTCTCCTCTCACCACTCAACACTCGCCTTACTCACTTTGGGTCACTCGTGCCGCTTGCCATTCGATGCTCGCTTGGCTTGTTGCATCCCACTCGATATTCGATGCTCATGTTACTTGACCCTTACCGCTTGCCTTTCTTAGCTGACCTCTCTTATTATCGAACTCATTTGGTCGGTACAATCCTTAGTTGCTATTTTAAGGAGTACAAAAAATAAAATAAAAAATTATTAGTTAGTCTTAGGTTAGCCTTGAAACCAAATTAAACTCACTGGGTCAGTTCGGCCCTTAATCGCTTTTTTAAGGAATATAAAAAATGAAATAAAAAAAAATTATTGGTTGGTCTTGGGTTGACCTTGGAACTGGACCGAACCCATTGGATCGGTCTGGTTTTCGGTCCCAAACTCAATAGAGTCGGTCCTCGGTCTTAAAAATTGAGGATTAACACTATGCGGGTTTGTCCTAAGGTTAGAGGGTTGACCGGCTCAACTCGAACTATGCTCACCCCTAGTGGCCACAAACTTAAGACGGATTTATTTTCTCCAAATTTTCATGGCCTATTAGAAATACTATTTCCTCAAAAAGAGTTGTAGTCCCGATTTGATATTCTGTCATTTGCAGTAAGTGTATCCATTCTATATCCATATTCGATAAAGCTTTGAATTTCACATTGCTCTTCTTAATAATAATAATAATAATAATAATAATAATAATAATAATAATAATAATAATAATAATAATAAAGATTGACCTCAAATATCTTTGTCTCCCACTTTATTACACATCAACATGAGACAAAAGTTGGGCCGAGGATTATCCAGACCGACAAGACTAGACATAGATTCCTTTTGTGGCATTATCAAATAATAGTTTCCTTTTATATGATTATTTAATAGGTTTAATTCGTATTTATTGATACTCCAGATTTCCTGCATATATTCCCCATCCACATCCACATATGTAGTCTGACGTGAATATTAAATTTTCCAAAGACCCCGAACATTTATCCGCCATTAATTAAATTTCCATTAGGGAATATTTCATTTTTCTATCCACGCAATGTGAGGGAATTTCGCTATTGGTCCTTATACTTTGATCGATTATAGTTTTCGTCCTGGTACTATTCTCCATTTATAAGTCCTTCCATTATATTTCTGTTCAAAATATGCAGGAAATTAATATGCCATGTCGGCACGGACAACTGAGACATGGCGTCTACATATACAAAGCCCAAGTTACACATTTAATCCTTGTACTTTTTGAACTGTTCAAATTTAGTCGATGTACACAATTTTAGTGACGATACTAGTCCTGTTAACATTAGATCAATGAGATTTTTAAGTGCTATTTTTTACGTTTCCTTTCCAAATAAGAATAAAATGACGTTGGTTATTACGTAATACACAATATGCATGTGTATCAGTCTTTATAGATACTATTCATAGTTTAATAAGTAATAACATATGTTGAGATGAAATCTTAAAAATTGTCATAAATTGTCTAAAATATGCCACCTTAAGATAGTGATCATTCCTAAAAGTATGAATTCCAAAAGTTAGTTTGTTTCAGAAGCTTGTACAATTCCAAAAGTTAGTTTGTTTCAGAAGCTTGTACATGTAGGTGCCATGTGTTTAGTCAGTGCTCACTCAGCAATTTCCGGTGAATTTTGAATGGTGATTTTGATGAAAGGACTTAATTGTCACTGGCGAATAGTAAGAGAGTTAGAATTGTAACCGAATAAAGTATAAGAACCCAAAGCGAAATCTCCCCAAACCTACGGAGACCAAAAATGTAATTTTCCCTTTCTATTACCTTTCTTGTAAGTACATCATCCAAAAGTGAGATTTTTCTGGCTAGATAAGTCATAATTAATAACTGACAAAAAAAGTCATAATTAATAACCCCGACGATTCGCCCCATTAGCTATATTCAATTTCCTACTAAGAATGGCCGATTACTAGAGGTGAGCATATTGGACTAATTGAATCGGGAATCGTCTAGTCTAGATTGGCTAGTTTGATACGGTTCCCAATTTCATACAAATGAAACCAATGATTTTCGATATGGTTTTCGATCTCGGAGGCGAATTAGACTGGACCGGACCAACTCTTTTTCTTAAAAATAAATAATTTTTTATTTTTAAAAAATAATAATAAATCCTAAAATAGTAAAAACTCTAGTATATCCTTAATTTTTTAAATTTTTTTTGGCTAAATGACTGGTTCCATTGAACCAGAGAGGATCGGACTTGACCGGTTGGTCCGATCCTATTCTCAATCCTAAGACTACCCCGTCTAGTCCCCGATCCCAAAAATTGGGAACCAATCAGAGTGGACCAGTAATCAATTACGCCTATTGATTACCAGGATTATTATGAACAAAGTGTGGAAAAATATTAAATTGCCAAGGACGGTGGAAAGGAGATATTATTGCATGAATACCCATCTGAATTGTTAAATATTTCACAATCTATGTGAATGTACATGCATATGACGGACTTCATCAACCTGATTCATTCGAATATGCATAGATACATTACATAACTTCTCTCGAGTAGGATGTCGCTTGGATTTAAATGTTCAAAATAGGCTCTAAAGTATCAAATAGGATGGACCATAAGAAATGACAACAATGGATTGACATTGAGTCTTTTATCTTCTTCTTCTTAATAAGGGAAGATAGGGAAAATTAAGAAGCGTGCAATATCGATTCGGATTAGGATTAAAGATATATCCTTTTGGTGACTAAGATCCTGGGATGATTCCTTGTTTAGGTTGGCGCAAGATACTTGCTGCTTTCATGGCCATTTAAAGATCGACATTTCCTCTATGACTCACGCACTGATTTAGGATAAGGATTCCGAGGTTGCTGCTTTTGGCAGCCCAATTGTAAAGTGATCCTACTTACCATTTCAAGCATGGAAGAGCCATATCTGTTTTCTCTCCATGACTAACCCCTTTGCTGCTTGCCATAACCGTCGACGAGCCCTTGGATTCCTTCTTTATATAGTACCCTCTCCCTCCCACGCTTTCGGCTTCATCTCTCCCATCTCTCGCTACTCAATTCTCAATTCAGTATCGTCTCCTTCGTCAGCGAATCAACAGGAGCGAGGAAAGAATGCCTGCGGCAGGATTGGTCACCAATGGCGGCAAGGAGTACCCGGGGGAACTCACGCCGTACGTGCTGGTGACATGCATAGTCGGGGCCATGGGCGGTCTGATCTTCGGCTACGACATCGGGATCTCCGGTAAAAAGATGGGTTTCGTGCATTATTATTCGGTCGATCCATCAGGACTAACATACCTATGATCTCTATATGTTTCTCCATGCCCTCTTCCCTTTGCCATGTGTGTAATCTGTCTGTGTTCGGACAATGCGATCGTCTTTTACCTGCGTCTGATAATCAGACTGAGATTCGGTCTTCCTTTCGTAATCGCAGGTGGGGTTACGTCGATGCCGCCGTTCTTGAAGAAATTTTTCCCATCGGTGTACGAGACACAACAAGGGGAGAAGGTCACGAACCAGTACTGCCAGTACAACAGCGAGACCTTGACCCTGTTCACCTCGTCGCTCTACGTGGCGGCTCTCTTGTCGTCGCTGGTTGCTTCGACCGTGACGAGGAAGTTTGGGAGGAAGATGTCCATGTTCTTGGGCGGTATTCTCTTCTGCGTCGGCGCTCTCCTCAATGGGTTCGCCAATGCCGTGTGGATGCTCATCGTTGGGCGCATCCTCCTCGGTTTCGGTATCGGATTCGCCAATCAGGTCACCAATTTTCATCTCTTTCATTAGATCAAAATATAAAAGGAATACCATCTGATATGCATTGCACGTGGCATACTGAGGTAGCGATACATATGTCACATTTCGTACTGCAGATTCGCATTCTTACAAGTTCAAGATGTGGTCAGTGTCTTTTGTCTCACTCCACTATCGCCAGCGAAGGTTTGATCGGGCCTTTTTGACAAGCAATTTCCTTCTTAGACCTGGTCTAACAAAGCTCATCTAGGCCCAATCAATTTTTTTTCCAAAAAATTCATTGTTTTCTCTTTTATAGGCTGATTAGTAGATACAATTTTTTACTAGTTCGTTACATTAAGTATTTTTATTAGGATTTTACATTCTGATTGATGCTTTTTAATTGATAGCAATTCATCTCTTTCATTAGATCAAAATATAAAAGTAATACCATCTAATACGCATTGCATGTAGCATACTGAGGTAGCGCTATATAAGTCACATTTTGTACTGCAGATTCGCATTCTTGCAAGTTCAAGATGTGGTCATTGTCTTTTGTTTCACTCCACTATCACCAGCGAAGGTTTGATTGGGCCTTTTTGACAAGCAATTTCCTTCTTAGACTTGGTCTAACAAAGCTCATCTAGGCCAATCAATTATTTTTTTTCTAGAAAATTCATTGTTTTCTCTTTTGTAGGCTGATTAGTAGATACGATTTTTTACTAGTTCATTACATTAAGTATTTTTTTATTAGGACTTTACATTATGATTGATGCTTTTTAATTGATAAGCAATTCATCTATTTCGTTAGATCAAAATATAAAAGGAATACCATCTTATACGCATTGCATGTAGCATACTGAGGTAGTGTTATATATGTCACATTTCGTATTGCAGATTCGCATTCTTACAAGTTCAAGATGTGGTTAGTGTCTTTTGTTTTACTTTGCTACTGCCAGCGAAGGTTCGATCGGGCCTTTTTGATAAGCAATTTCCTTCTTAGACCTGGTCTAACAAAGCTCATCTAGGCCCAATCAAAAAAAAAAAAAAAATTTCTAGAAAATTCATTGTTTTCTCTTTTATAGGCTGATTAGTAGATAGGATTTTTTACTAGTTTGTTACATTAAATAGTTTTTATTAGGATTTTACATTCTGATTGATGCTTTTTAATTGATAAGCAATTCACCTCTTTCATTAGATCAAAATATAAAAAGGAATACCATCTGATACTCATTGCACGTGGCATACTAAGATAGCATTACATATGTCACATTTCGTACTGCAGATTCGCATTCTTGCAAGTTCAAGATGTGGTCAGTGTCTTTTGTTTCACTCCGCTATCGCCAGCGAAGGTTCAATCAGGCCTTTTTGACAAGCAACTTCCTTCTTAGACCTGGCCTAACAAAGCTCATCTAGGCCCAATCAAAAAAAAAAATTTCTAGAAAATTCATTGTTTTCTCTTTTATAGGCTGATTAGTAGATAGGCTTTTTCACTAGTTTGTTACATTAAGTATTTTTTATTAGGATTTTACATTCTGATTGATGCTTTTTAATTGATAAGCAATACAAGCAAGCTTGCTTACGAAAAGAAAAAATTCAGACTTTGACACTCTCTCTTGGCCTGATTCGGATGTACTTAACAGGCTGTGCCACTCTACCTCTCTGAGATGGCCCCTTACAAGTACAGAGGTGCTCTCAACATCGGCTTCCAATTGTCCATCACGGTCGGAATCCTGGTGGCCAACATCCTCAACTACTTCTTCGCGAAGATCAAGGGCGGTTGGGGATGGCGGCTGAGCCTCGGCGGAGCAGTGGTCCCTGCCCTCATCGTTACCATCGGGTCCCTCGTGCTCCCTGATACCCCAAACTCGATGATCGAGCGGGGCGACCAGGAAAAGGCCAAGGCGGAGCTGAGGCGGATCCGCGGCGTTGAGAACGTCGATGAGGAGCTCAACGACCTGATAGCAGCGAGCGTGCAATCGAAGCGGGTGGAGCACCCTTGGATGAATCTCTTGCAGAGGAAGTACAGGCCTCAGCTCACCATGTCAATACTGATTCCCTTCTTCCAGCAGTTAACCGGGATCAATGTCATCATGTTCTATGCCCCTGTCCTGTTCAGCACCCTGGGGTTCGAGAGCGACGCCTCCCTCATGTCCGCCGTGATCACCGGGCTCGTAAATGTCGCCGCCACATGGGTCTCGATCTACACCGTTGATAAACTGGGCAGGAGAATCCTTTTCCTAGAGGGTGGAATTCAAATGCTGATCTGCCAGGTACTTGATCTGATGACTTTTGCTACGAACAAATTCTTCTGCAATCATTTTGTTTAGTACATTAGGCATGTTGTCCATAAACCTCGTAACAATCCATTGTTTATTAGTCCCTCAATTGGGGATATTACGGAGTAAACCTATCAATTACACTAAAATGAATTTTAACCACCAGATCTGATGGGAGCCATCATTTTTTATGCTTCATATTCATGTTTAGTATATATGTTAAAAATTTTGATGTGTGTGAAAATATGGTTTTAGATATCGATGATAGTTTTTTATTAGGGATGTTGTGAGCAAGTGTATGATACATTTTGTAGATAATGGATAAGGGATGAGATAGGATAGTTTAAAGCATAAACACAAGTTTTTATGGGACAATGATAGTTTCACTAGTTTATGAAAATAATTTTACAACAGTTAAAGGAAGTGTTGATGGAAGAGGATATTAGACATTTCCACCGACTAAGTACAACCGCCTTAGGGAGCTTAATGATATTAGACATTTCCACCGACTAAGTACAACCGCCTTAGGGGATTCTGGACTTCTCTTGAATGCTGTTGGAGTAGACTTCATATTGCAGCCACCACCATATCTCTGACTTGTTCAGAGATTATTTGCTTCTTATGTGCTGGACATTTTACAGCCACAATTTTTAACCATCCAAATCTTCGTCTAGGGAATTCTAGATTGTACTTTAGCAATTCTAGGAAATTCTAGAAAATGGATCACCATTTCCAACAATATACTACTCATGTTATAAATTTATTTTGTAGATTTGAAACTATATATGGTCCTTATCATGGTACATCCCCAAAAACTCAGCATATAGATGTGCACTTATACTATTCATGTTCAGATTATCATTACAGCTGCAATTGGTGCGAAATTTGGAGTGAATGGGACTCCGGGCGAGTTGCCCAAGTGGTATGCGGGCGTTGTGGTGGCCTTCATCTGCATCTACGTCTCCGGGTTCGCTTGGTCGTGGGGGCCGCTCGGGTGGCTCGTGCCGAGTGAGATCTTTCCCTTGGAGATCCGGTCGGCCGCCCAGAGCATAAACGTCTCGGTCAACATGATATTCACGTTCCTCATTGCTCAGGTCTTCCTCAACATGCTCTGCCACATGAAATTCGGGTTGTTCTTGTTCTTCGCCTTCTTTGTGCTTGTCGCATCCATATTCATCTACTTCTTCTTGCCCGAGACGAAGGGCATTCCGATCGAAGAGATGGGCACGGTGTGGAAGAAGCACTGGTACTGGGCTAGATTCGTTGGCGAAGACGACTCTCCCAGTGGAGGGATCGAGCTGGGTGGTGACGGACAGAACCCGAAACGGGTTTGAATGAAGGATTACTTGTGATTTTGGACAACATTTTGCATTGTTTCTCGTTGTGATCGTGGTGAACATAATCATAATTGCTTCAGATGTCTTGATGATAGACTTTGTTCTGGAATTTGCTTTCGTTGACAGCCAGTTTCTGATATTTCCTGAATAAATCCTTCCACAAGTGGAAAGGAAAATGTGTAAAGGTGTGATGCCACTTATTGGTGTGATATTTTGTGACCAACGGTTTAGATAATTATTCAAAATGATTTATAACACCTTAATGTGGATATTGAAGATGAATAGGACATTTTTAGCTGTCGGTTATAAGTCCTAAACCCAAGTGCGAAATTGGAGGGGCATATTAGGAGAACAATCGTGTTGAATCCATCAAGATAAATTAGTAAAAGTGGCAATACTGATATGGTTTGTCACTTGTTTTAGAATTCCATGGCCTAACAAAATCAATTTACTATAATTGAGGGATAAACCATGATAAAATTTTTAGTCTCGCATCCAATAGTTTTAGTAGTATTGAATGAACTCATGTAGTCCTTTGATTTGACCATGTATAATTGCAAGCAGATTCTATAGATTTCTCATTACTTATGCTCGTTATTTGACACACATTCTATTAATAAACCGAATTGATTTGCCATCAATCAACCAAAATGGAGGTTTATGGAGCTATTGATGAGTAATTTTCGAAGCTCATTAGAGTCTAGACACAAGGGAGGAGAAGATCACACTCGAATGAAGAAGCCAAGTTCACATTTGAGAAACATAAATCAAAAGTACCAAGAAGCAAAAACCCTAAAGTGGAGGAGGTAGTTTAATTGAAGCCCCTCCTTGGATAAACTCTTCAGGAACACCACGAATTAGGGTTTAGCTCGGTATCTACTGAACACAAAGCCATTTGACCTAGGAATAGATCATCGCAGTCGACGTTGGGGTTGATATCTGCAAAGATGCCGGGTGACAAGCTGAACGTCTCCGCCACGCAGGTACAATTATCCCCGCCTTTCACACCGTAAGCTGTAGCACACACCAGCTCCAAATCCTTCTCTCCAAGGATCCCGATTCCTCAATTTCATGACGAAAAGATGCGTTAATCACGTGCTGCTATTCCTTTCTTCTTTAGTTCAACATGAATGGTGTCTTGAATATATAGTGACGATCATGGATATATAACAAAACGCAAGTGCTAAGACGACTCGTGTCGTCTCCTCAATTGATTTATACTTCAGTTCGTTATCAATATAACCCTTCCAAGCGATTTCTATCTAGGAATTGTACCTAATCCTTATAATGAAGTGTGGGAGAAGCAAGCCTTACCGCCTTCGATCAGCTTGTTCTCAGCCATGGAAACAGCAAGCAGGAGTGAGAGCCTCAGCAATATTTGGAAGAAGAAGATAACTGCACTCTTCGTAATATTAGCCATTTCTTATTTAAATATAAGACCGATAAGCCTATGATTTGAAGGGACTATAGCTCATCTGTATATTTAGCGAGGTCCTTGCGAAACTGGTTGAGTGGATGATGACAGAAGGCCCGCTTTTAGCCAATACCTAAGTAAAGAGATGATGTCCTCGATGTAAAGATAGGGCATGCTAAATAGTGCATTTTGTAAGGTTGCAACAAAAGAATGCATTCTCTTCCCATGTAATATGTGCTGAGAATGAAGGAAAAGCACTTATTTCACGGGGTGGTTTCCATTGCTCCATGTGGGCCGTGTGTGTCAAAAATATGTATTGAGTTTGAGCCCATAAATAGAGCCCGATTCAACTAGATTTCCTAATTTGAGCATGTTTCCTTGAATGATTTTTATTTATTTTTCTGTATCCAAATGCTACGTATATGTAAGAGCAGGGCTCCGTGACTTATGTGAAGGAGAGAGGCATGGCTTCTTCTTGAATTACACCTAAAGCAATTCAAGATTGTTGAAACTATTCAAATCTCTTGCTAAGATTTGTGAATTTCTTTGTGAGATCGAAAGATTGTTTTGCAAGGAACTACAATGGCTAAATACTGTGTGAATTATTAGATATATAAATGGAGAATGAGAAATACTACAGTGTTTGAGTGACTTAAATGTGATTATAAGTTCTATCACAACACTTGATTTATAGTGGAATCACATGTCGCTCTCCCTGTGGAGCAAGTCTCACCGACCAACCCACATAAATTTAGTATTAGACTGTATTCTTGTTTAGTTTATATTATTGTTCAATCACTTGCTTCCATGACAAGACGTCCAAGTTTTGATGCATTGTAAGGATACAAGAACATTCTCTTCCCACGTAAGGTACGTCAAGAATTGAAGTAAAAAGCAACTATTTCGACTGGCGGTTTGCGTTGCTCGGTGGTGGCCGGGCATCCAAGTTTTTGATGCATCAGATGCCTGAACCCATGGAGCCTTTTTACGATGGTGCAGAAATCTTGACTTGGAACTAATCTTCTGTCACTCGATCGAGACATCAAGTCGTAATCAACATAGAGTTTTTTTTTTCTTTTCTGTAAAAGGTTCAAATGTGAATGTTTGAATTGTTTTCATGAAAGTTATTATCCTCTAGGTTTTGGTTGCGAAGTTGACTCACTCCAGCATTTTATCATTAAAATTGCAAAACCGGTGAAACATAATAATAAAAAATGAGTACCCGTAGAATGTGTAATCAGTATTTTGAAAATCAAAACATTTTGTATGAATTTTACTATGCACTCGTTAACAATTTGGTCACAAGATTAATTCTTAGCCGAAGCAAGAAAAATGTGCTTTTTCTCTAAGTAGTAAGTAGAAGTCGGACGAACTGCTCAACAATTAATTTTCTACACCAACTATGTTTGGTGAAATTCATGGATTCAAACAGTTGTCCATTTAGAATCTCACGCTCCCGTCAACACAGTACAAACTCATCTATTATATTCAAAATTGTCATTGGAATATCCAAATTGTCTTAATTGAGTTTCTCCCTTCAAATATAAGACTAAAGGTGCTCCAACTTATTTATAACCATACCGTGAAAAAGTATACTAGGAAACTTTAAATCTCTTGCAAGGAATCAATTAAGTCTAAACCTTTTTAATTCTAATCAATAAGTTCTAAATATTAATTTAAAAGTCCAATCAAGTCCTAAACATTTGCTTTTACAATCAAACTCTCAATCTATACTTACAAGTTTGATCGAAGGCTCTTCTGTAGGCAATATTTGAGAGCTATGTAGGCATTCTCAGTTCTTTGATTGGAAGGACTTGATTAAGATTTTAGAAAAAGCTCCTTGGACATAACTTTGCTAAGTAATACTATGTTCATTACGACATTGCTGCTATTGCAAATAATAATAATAATAATAATAATAATAATAATAATAATAATAATAATAATAATAATAATAATAATAATAATAATAATAATAATAATAATAATAATAATAATAATAATAATAATAATAATAATAATAATAATAATAATAATAATCATAATAATAATAATAATAATAATAATAATAATAATAATAATAATAATAATAATAATAATAATAATAATAATAATAATAATAATAATAATCATAATAATAATAATAATAATAATCATAATCATAATCATCATCATAATCATCATTATAATCATCATAATCATTATGGCATTGTTTAGATTGGTTCCATATTAAGAGCTTTATCACATAGTAAATGGCACTAAGTATTGCTTGTTAGCATGATATTGCTTTATATATGCATAGAACTAATTTAAAGAGGACACGAGAAAAAAAAAATCAAAAGAAAGATCGACCGAAGATTTCAAAGAATAGTCGCTACATGTCAGGGACGAGACATAATTCTTGGTCACCAAAGCCATTGACAGATGAAGAGTGCGGTAGAATTGAGACTCGGGTCGAGCGCATCAAAGGACAATGAATTCAAGGCGTACGCCTTCACAACTTCAAAGAATGCGGTCTCGCCTTTGGAATGGCACTTTTCATAGAAATTCGTAAGGGAAAATTAAGCAATGTTATTTGGAATTGTAGGAACAACGTAATGTGCAATGGCAACTCACGTGATTTAAACAAATAATTGTTTAATAATTTAAGGGATAATAACAAAAATGATCCTTGAATTTTGGCACAGCGTGCAATATAATTCCTGAATTTTTAACTTATTTAATATGATTCATAAAATTTGTGTACATGTTCAATATAGCCTTCAACAATATAAAAATATTCAATATTGTCTTTCTATTAATTCAAAATCATGGAATACTTTGACATATTTATATAGTGTATGAACTAAATTGAATATATACTAATGGTTTGGAAACCACATTAAACAAATTAAAAGTTTTGGGATGATATTGCAAATTGAGTTAAATTCAATCCATATTGGAAAAAATAAAAAGTTCAAGAACCATACTGCATATTGGGCCAAGGTCCATGGGCCATTTGTATCATTTTCTGATTATATAACATAACAATGTAAAGGGCTTGATACAAGAAACTGAAGGATGATTGATGATTTCTAATTATTTAATTGCCAATAACTTAGCAAATCAAGTGCCCTGTCCTTTTTTTTTTTCCTAAATGATTCAACCAATATAAAACACTTTCATTTCACAAATGAACTTAGACAGCATGTTGCGTTTGATGAATCGTTAAAACTACTTAATTCTGGATGCGAAGTAATTGCTTATGGCCTTTTTATCCTGGAACAGAGAGGACCTTCTGACTGGTCATCTCCTCTCTTGAGATTACATAAGGATCTTAAGGCCACACGACCAAAAGTGTAAGAAGAAAATACATACATTCTCTATTCCGATTCATGATGGGGAATATCGAGCAAAACTCGAGAACTGAGACTACTGAAGCCCGTCTTCTCAATCTCAAAATGATTTCTGTCAAAGAATTGTCTTTACCTCTATAATGAATTGCGGGAAAAAGCGAGACTTACCACCCTCGATCAGCTTTTTCTCAGCCATGGTAACAGCAAGCAGGAGTGAAAGAACCAGGAAAACTTGGAAGAAGAAGATATTTGTACTCTTTCCAATAGTAGCCATCTCCTGAGTGAAATTTATCTAAATTTGAAAGACCAATAGGGACTATGATGTGGAGGGACTACAGCTCATCTGTATATATAGTGCAGCCCTTGAGAAACTGGTTAATTAGATGATGGCAAACCCCGTTGACTCCATTCATTGGACACGCTGGCTTTTAGTAATTCCTAAGTAAGAGTTGACGTCTTGATGTAAAGAAAGGGCGGATTGTGCTAAGCCACGCTTTTTGTAAGGTTGCAAGAACATTCTCTCCCCGTATAAGATGTGCCAAGAATGAACAGACAGGACTAATTTTTTGGCGCTTTGCATTGCGCCGTGTGGGCCGGACGTCCAATTTTTTAATGCACCAGATGCCTGACCCAATGGAGTATTTTTTGGGTCTCGTGGTGCAGAAACCTCGATTTCGAGCTAATCTTCTATCACCCAATCGATACATCAAGTCACAATAAACATATAGTTTGTGATTTGATTGACTATTTTTGTAATAGTTATTATCCTCTAGGTTTTGAATGTAAAGTTAACCCTCTGTAGCATTTCATGATCGCAATTGCAAAACAGGCAAAATAGGATGAATAAAAACGAGTACCTTTAGAGTATTTGTTGAATAGCAATTTACGAATGGACTATGGTTATCAACGCGTTCGCTAACTTGTAAAGTGTGTAATGAGTGTTCTGAAAATACAAATATTTTTTATAATGAAGTTTGTTTAACAAGTGCTTTAAAGGCCCTCGTTAACAAATTGATGGCGGATCAAGTCCTAGTAAAAGCCCAGAGAGAGAGAGAGAGATTTTTCCTACGTAAAAGGTAAGTAGAAATTGTATGAATCGATTAGCGATTAATTGTTCACGGCATTGGCGAAAGAAAAATGCTTAATTGACAGCTCCATCACTTTTAACAGAGTGACGAAATAGGAAAAACCACTCATATTTTGGTGTCCTTTGTACTTAGTAAAAAAATAAAATAAGTGGTGCCCACCTCATGCTAGCATGAAAATTAGTGGCTCTCCTTGTACCATCATTGCATAACAATGATGGTACTGTTATACTGGCATTCCTCTTGATGAAATTCGTAAATTCAAGAAATTAACCATTTAGAATCTCAGGAGTTCATCCGACATTGTCAAACATATTGACGCTACATGTACACTCTTGTCTAATATTTTCAATGTCATCTTTGGAATATCCAAATTATCTTAATTGAGTTTTTCCATCATATTTAAGAATCATGGTGCTCCAACTTATTTGAATCCAAAAGAAGAAAAGTATATTAGAAGTTTTGAAGACCCATATGCAGAATAAATATGAGTCACGGCTTTTTTATTTTAATCAATTTTGATTTAAAAGTACAATTGATTCTCAAACCCGCAATTTATGTAATAAAGTCCTAAACTCTTACTTGTAAGTACCATCAAATACCATCAAGTTTCGAATCTATACTAATAAGTTGGATCGAAGGTTTTCCCATACGCAATGTTGGAAAGCCATGCAGGCATTCTCAGTAACTTTGACCGGAAATTTGATTAAATTATTTCCTGGGCATACGAGCAAAAGGTTAAGAAGAGGAAACATGCATTATCAACTTTGGTTCCTGTCCAGCTGAGGAAAATGCTCTAATTGCTTTTGAGGTTCTTGGATCGTTTCATTCAAATTCAGGTTGAATGGTGACATAGTTATTAAGTCAACATAATGTCTGATAGTGATTTCTTGTGATGATTTCTATTATTTATCATATATATGTTGTTTATGTAATATTGGAAACGTTGGTTTTGCACGACATGTGTCTGTCATTTGGTTCACTGAGCTCACCTATCTGACAATCCCAAGGCGTACCTTTTCCATTTGGCACCCATACTATCAATCAACTCAGTTGACCTGTTATTACAAAACCTATATATTGTTTTATGGAGCTACGATGAGCAATTTTCGAAGCTCATTGGAGTCTAGAAACAAGGTAGTAGAAGATTACACCAGGCAGAAGCCAAGTTCACATTTGACGCACAAAAATGAAAAGTACCAAGATACGAAAACCCTAAATTGGAGGACGTAGTCCAATTACTTCTTATTCATACTAAGGTTAAATTGAAGCCCCTTCTCGGATAAACTCTTATGGAACACCATGTAGTAGAGTTTAGCTTGGTGTCCCCTGAACACAAAGCCACTGACCCGCGAAGAGAGCGTCGCAGTTGAGATTGGGGTTGATTGAGTTGAAGACCTCGCTTGCCAAGTTGAACATCCCTGCCACGGAGAAACATGTATCCCCAGCTCTCACGCCATAAGTCGTATCACATTCTGGGGAAGAATTTGCCGCAAGGATCCCAACTGTTCAATTTAATGTCAAAAGGAAGGAACGGTTACATTTAAAATTGGTGAAAGATGTGTTAATCATGAGCTACTGTCCTTCCTCTCTTTCTTAGTTCAACATGGATGGTCGATAACATGAGAAGCATTGGAAATATTTCTCGATTCTCCATATCTAAAGAAACCCTAGGCTTGAAGAATACCCTTTTGCTCTTTTGATGAAATCTTAATGGGGAAAGGATCATAATCTTCTTTTCTTTCTTCTTTTTTTTTTCCCTCTCTCTCTCTTGCCCTAGCTTTTTGTTTGTGCCCACGAGGCGGTCATTTCAAGAGTCAAAGCATGATATCAATTTTTGTTATGTAGCATGGTTTAGTATAGTGCTTGGTTATACAATTTAAAAATAGTTCCATAACCTAATTGAACCAATCTGGCTAAATTGAATAATAATAATAATAATTGAACCAAAATAAGGTTCATCGACAATGTTGAATATCGAGCACAATTTGAGAGCCAAGACTACTGGTGTCGTCTCCTCAATCAACTTCTACTTTGGTCTATCGTTAATATAACGCTTTTGAAGCAATTACTAATCCTCTAATGAAGTGTGGAAAAGCAAGACTTACAGCCTTTGATCAGCCTGTTCTCGGCCATGGAAACGGCCAGCAGGAGTGAGAGCACCAGGAACATTTGGAAGAAGATAATTGCACTCTTTCCAATACTGGCCATTTCTCGAGTAAGTAGTTATCTCAATTTAAAAGACCAATAAGACTATGGTTTGAAAAGGGACTATAGCTCGTCTATATTTATAGGGAAGACTTGAGAAACTGGTCGAGAGGATGATAACAAAACCCTTTATCTCCAATCATCGGCCAATCATTGAGAAACTGTGTAAGTGCATGATGACAAAACCCGCTATCTTCAATCATCGGCCACGCCGGCTTTCGTGAATACCTATGCAACAGCTGCTGTTTTGATGTCAAAGGACGGCCGACTATGCCTACCGTGCACTTTGTAAGATTGCAAGAACATTGTTGCAAGAACATATGTTAAGAATGAACCGAAAGCACCGATTCTGACCGGCGGTTTCCGTTGCTCAGCGCAGGCTGGGTGTCCGAGTTTTGATGCACTGGACGCCAGACCCCGTAGACCCTTTTCTTTGCCTCAGGAGGTGCAGAAACCCCGATTTCGATCCAGTCTTCTATCACTCGATTTGAATGTTCAAGTTTCGACCAACATACGATTCTTCTGTAAAAGGTCAAAATATGACTTAATTGAATTGTTTTTGTGAAAGTTATTAACCTCTAGGTTTTGATTTTAAAGTTAACCCTCCGGCACTTTATGGCTAGAATTGCAAAACCAGCAAAATTGGATAATCGCAAACAAGCCCGTGGAGCATTTGTTGAGTGACTTATTAAGAATAGACTACACTATCAACACGTTCGCTATTCTTGTACGTGTGGAATCAGTGTTTCTAAATTCGAAACATTTTTGTGAAGTTTGTATAAGAAGTGCACTTAGGGAACTCATTAATAAATTGGCAACTGGATTAAATCTTAGTAGAAGCGAGAAAAAAATACTTTTTCTCCTATTTGGTAAGTAGAATTCGATGAAATGATTACAGATAAACTTTACACCATTATACCGTGGGTGAAAATTCATAAATATAAGAAATAGTCCATTCGCTAAGACTTTTTAATTTCAATCAATCATGTTCCATACCTTGATTAATGCTTGATATAATCACATCACTCATGGTGAGAAAAATTAAATAAGGCAAGAATTCAAGTACACATTCTAGCTTATTTTAAATGGATTTTACCAGTATAATAATATTTTAGCTAATGTGAGAATTACATTTTATTGTAAGTCACAAATTCTTGAAGAAATGGGTTCCATAATGATTTGTAATTATTTGTTATTTGATTTTTAATAGTCCGGAGAATAAACTGTTATTTTTATAGTCGATTAAAGATTATCACTTAATTAGTTCTCATTTTAAATATATGTAGAATATCGTTGATTGATTTTGTGCAATATACTTGATTGTCCGTGCAAATCGTATTTCGATTTATTGGCAAAAACAATTTCTAAGAACTGCCGATTACAGTTTTATCAATCAAAATTTTCCTTCGAATTGAGTTCCCAAAATCTCATGGCACCAAAATCTGCAAAGTTCATTCAGAAAACCTATGCCGCAAGTTGACGATTGCATAAAATTGCTGCGATTCTCTCTAGGGCACAGACAGGGCCAAGCAACGATGATCTAACTGAGATGATTCCTTTTATCAGGCGAGCAAGACAAGCAACAACATCGAGTGGGAATGCCACATCGTCCAACGTGCTACTGTCGCGGATGAATCTCCTCACAAGCATGTTTCAACTCGAAAATGCTAAGGCAATCAAAAACTTGCCTGGAAGATCTGAAGAGGGGAGAAGCAATGGAGGACAGTGAAAATTACCGATGGAGGATATTGGCAAGGCTTCAGAGGATGAGAATGAGGACGAACAGGCTATCACTGTGAAATCAGTACAACCCGAGCCAAGTAAGGCGGAAACTCCTTGGAAGATAAGGAGAAGGGGGGAGAACCCTCAGCAACACCGATGACTGAGGCTGATTCACGTTCTGAGGAGAAGAAGGACGACCACGATGATCGTCTAATCGAGGATTTTGACCCCAGGCGTAGGTTTTCCTGAGTAAGCTCTTTCAAGTCTAGTTTCTTCAAGTGTCAGGCTCATAGTGGCTTCTATAATTTACTTACTGTCTAAGGGAGTTATACCTCATTGAGTATATATATGTATAAATTTTTGGTAAACCAGGATCTGTTGGACCCATCTTTCGCTTATGCTAATCGGCAACCCACGGCCCGTATAGTGCGTGGTACACCTCGGACCAAGCGTCAATACTTGGGAGAAACTAGCACAAGACTCCACCACTATGGTCCATCACTTAAGACGTGTTAGCAGTTACGGAATTTCGACCCTGCGATTCATTGAGTATATCTTTTAGGCGATATAACCCATTATTTTTTAAAAACTAATTTTTAAAATTTTAAATTTTATGTGAAACAAACGCATCATAATATTTATATAGAACATTAAATTAGAACTTTTCAGCCATTCAATGTAGAGTCCTTTTGTCCTCCAACCTTTCATCATACACACATCTTCACATATACATATATGAGATGAGGAAATAATGAATGTATTTTAATTTAATATTAGACTACATATATGTTTATGTTAAGGTACATGCACCAACTCTTGATGGTCTCTTCGAGCAATTTTATTTTTAAGTTTCCGGGTTAATACCCTGAAAAATCCCAAACTAGTAAACCTATGACAAATTTACCTATTTTTTTTTTTTACCATGAAAAATCTCAAACCGGTACATCTGTGACAAATTTATCCCAACTAACCATAAAAAATCATAAATTGGTACATTTATAACAAGTTTATCACAAACTAATTTATTCGACTGCAAAAAACTCCAAACTGGTAAATTTGTGATAAATTTATTCTCCGCTAAATTAGATTAATACCATAAAAAAATCACAAAAATTGTAAACTATGACAAACGGGGTGTAAAATTCCAAGTTGGTATACCAGTCAACTATCACATGTCATTTAACTTAATAATTTGACAGTAAAATTTAAGAAAACTAATAGAGAGCAAATTTGTCAAAGGTATACCAGTTTAAAGTTTTTTATGGTAAAAAAAATTAATTTCGGATAAATTTGTCACATGTGTACTAGTTTGGGTTTTTCAGATCTGAACCCTAAGTTTTCTACAAATTTGTCTTTCCGACGCTTTAAATTTCCCCTACCCTTTACCATTCTTGCAACCTTTGATTTTCAGTACCTACATTTGAATTCCTTTACTTTTACGAGCATTTATATTCCAATTCAAAATCAACATATATAAGTGTCCGTACCCCCCCCCCTTTCCTTTTTCCTCAAAAATCCATTAATTTCATCCCTACAATAAGATTCTCACACTTTCATGAAACAGTAATTTTATATATATATATATATATCATTAAATTAGAACTATTCATTGCAAAGTTCTTCCATTCCCCTACCTATCCATCGTATCTATATATGTGCATGATACAAATACATATACATAGACATACATAGGGTGAGTGGACTGGAAGTGTCAAAAATTGTATATAACACTCACTTTAATGCCTTGTGGACATGCTTAGTTAGCATATAACCCTAAATGACGTCATCCAAAAGTTGTAAATAGTGATCAATTAAATGCCAAATTTTACTAAAAGTGATCATTTGAGTGTCAAATTTTATTTAAAGTGATCATTTTAGTACCAGTCGTTGTTAAAAAATGATCACTTTAATGCCAAGCTTGTCACGTGGAAATTTGGCCAAGTCATATTACGATTTTAATTATAAATGATATGTAATTAATTTGGTCGAAATTTATTGCTGTTAGCACTAAAGTGATCGTTTTTCTTCCGATTTAGTGTTTAACTAAGCCGACGAAAACTTTTGACACTAAAGTGAGCACTATATACAACGTTTGGCACCCCACATACATGTATCCACCAACTCTTCATGATTGCTTCATCTCTCTATTTTTTTTTTCAATATTTTGTCATTACAAATCCGATTTTTGATTATAGCCTTGAAATATTGCTTGCTTCCCTTGCTAGCCCCAGATAATGTATTAGCTAATGGAGCCGCAACTCGTGAAATAAAAGCTCCCGTCAATTGCTACAAGCTCGGCTTTAGCTTGGTTGGCGGCACAGCTTGAGGCTGTACCAGCCGGTGGAGTACTGGTTGAGTGTTGAAACGCGCTAGGGGAGCAGAAATTGTGTACCAACGAGATCAGCTGGGCCAGCGATGTCATCAGTCACGACTACTGGCATTACTAATTTTAATACGTTGTTGCGCTCTTAATTCTCAAAGCGGCGGTTTGTTCATTACATGTTAGATGCAGCCATCGGGTCAATCTAATCAAACCACGTGGAGGGTTTTCTTCAGATCGACTGAACTCGAAAGAAGTCAAAGGGTTATGTAAACCGTTCTTGCAAGGAAATTGCTTGCAATAAATTTATGCAATGCATCTCACATTGCAAGAGCTTCGTCATCATATAAATCATCCAATGCGTGTCGTTTCATTTTTCAAATTATTTCGATCCATGGCTTTCAGTCTTCGTGAGTAAAATAGAATGAAATTCTATTGTTACGTTCACACTATGGGAATGGAAGAGATTGCGCGTTGCCTCTAGCCAAAATGACCAAAAATCATTAAACCCTAAAAGGTTCGCTGCGTATAAGATCAAGCATGGCAAAATAAGGAATTCGTTTGGGATAAACTTGAATGTCGCAACTATTTTTAAGGATTGTATGTGAGGTTGGCTCTCAATTCTATCCGGAAACTATTGAAATACAATTTAGTCTTACTTGTCAATCTATTGCTGCGCTCCGATGAAAATTCTAATGGAGAAAGTAGTGTCCTAATAATATGAGCCGGTGATTGTTGTAATAGATGGAAAGATCAAGATTTTGAGGATAAAATGTCATCACTCGCGACCACTAGCCCGAGTTTTATAGAGAAGATAGAATGTTATTTTAAAGCTTCAATCTTATCGTGCTCATGATAGCATTAACTCGTTTCTCATTTGAAAAGAATGGAAATCTAACATTTTAAAAAATCATCTTGAAATTTCAGAGAGATTTTTCCTTTTTTTGGGGTTGGGGTTGGGGTTGGGGTTGGGTTGGGTTTAAGGTAAAAGCTAGACGTAATTTATATATGTTTTTTCCCCCCAAAAAATGAGTCAAGATAGAACTTTTGACAGAACAAACAAGCGAAATAATGATTGTAATCACAAAGTTACATCATAAACGTTGTAGATTTCTTATACTTTTAATTACACATAAAAAGAGTGGATCTAGCAATAATGAAAAACGTGACATACATGCGCTGTGTCAACGATCAAGCGAGTTACCATGGCAAGATCACATATGCAATAACCATCATCTAAACGCCTAACTTGCAAGGCTAAACAAGGACAGAACAGATAGTAAACTCTCATATTTGAGCATGTCTGATGAAATGGAAGGGAGTTGAGATAGCTGTCAACGGACTAAATAAGCTATAAAGCAGACATTAAACTGCCAGATTTAGTAGACTTCTAACCTTTCCTCTTTCCATTATCCCACGCATGTTTCGTGCACAATAAAGAAGACCAAAAAATAAGGGGATGCCTTAGGAAAATACAGATTGACAACAACTCAATTTATGGTCGTCATATTTTTAGTGCTCATGACAAGCATCCTTATAATAACTCGTTCGATTCGACATGTTTTTCTGCTAAAAAACATGTTTTTCTTTCCCTTTGTCCTTGCGTAGAGCATTAGTTTATAAAGAGGAATCGGCCAACCACCTATGTACAAATTTGACTCATCAAAGAGAAATGTTGCAATTTTATGTCAACGCGAAATCGCCAGAGAAATAAACAAGAAAAATAAGGACATCAGAAATTTTCGTGGTTCGGTCCAAGTATTAGTACCTACGTACACGGGGAGAATCAACAGCAAATAATCCACTATAATCGAAGAATCAGAGTTTACAATCACTTAAACGCTCAAGTATTTTCCACACCTAGATTTAATCCAAATCCAAAGTTTTTATAAATAAACAAACTCACTTGGATATAAACTCATAGTACAAAATTATCGTGCATTCAAGCTTTAAACAAAACGCTCTACATATACCAAAATCAAAAACTCCGGCATTTGTATTTTGTCTACGTACATACGTACGGCTACGCATATCTCTTCGAAGCTTCTCGCGGCTTGCGGCTTCGTAGGATTTTTTTCTAAATTCTCTCGCGGCTCCCTTCTACCGACGTAAAGGGCTTCAGCAGCTTCCTTTTACACGTGTGTGCCCAGGTCAAACTTTGACCTGGGGCCCACCTCCTATTTTGACTTCACGTGGCAGACTTCCTCTCTCAGCGGACGTGTGTGTGAACGCGTGTTAACCAATCTTCGCGTGCAGGGGCTTCACACGTTTCGGATTCCACAGAATTTCCACATATGAGGAAATTCGTATCTATTTTATTCTATCTTTATTTCCTCTTTTATAGTCCTTCGTGAGTCCAGTGAATTTTTTCTACTTGAGAAATCTTTATCAACTAAATTCAGTATAATAAATTTTTATTTGAATTCAAACTCGAAACATTAATTTAACAAGAAAAAAGCTTGCATGTGATGAGCATGAGATCTCAACCCAAGGCCGACAAAGGTACGAGGTGAGCACAATTACAGAGTAGCATTTCTTCAAGATCCCGCTAACTTTGGACCATCAAAACTATTATAAACGATGTACTCAAACTAGGTGTGAAAAAAGAAAATCCCTTAAAAACCACATTGCCATATTTTAATTTCTTGGCTGAAGTCAATAACTGATTGGTCAATTTCAGCTTCCCTATATAACAACATCTATAACGGTGTATGTTCATTCACAAACTCTCATATCTTCTTCATTTCCCCAAAATCCTTGTTCTCATAAGACTCCAGAGGACAAGACTAGCTAGCGAGTCGACGGTATTCTGATTGCTTCCGCGATGATGAGTTGCGCCACCATGGCCTATGCCCTACTTCTCGTGGGACTGGTCATCTTACACAATATCATCAAACATTTCTGGTACAAAAGCGCCAAAGGAAAATCTAAGCCGCTCCCGCTCCCGCTCCCGCCAGGGCCTGCCCCGTGGCCAGTGGTTGGCTGTGCCCTGGACATGGTTCGAAACAAGCCTCCAGCCCGGTGGATGCTTCGTTGGATGGAGGTGATGGACACCGGCATTGCGTGCTTCCGCATAGGAAACACGCATGTCATTCCCGTAACTGACCCGAAGATTGCCCGGGAGTTCCTCAAGAAGCAAGATGCTAGATTCGCGTCAAGGCCTGTCTCGATGGCGGCCCAGGCATTCAGTGGCAGCTACATGACGGCAGTCATCTCGCCCTATGGGGAGCAGTGGAAGAAGATGAGGCATGTCCTGACATCGCAGATCATATGCCCGGCACGACACAAATGGCTTTACGACAAAAGGGCCGAGGAAGCTGAGAACCTAGTGAAGCATGTGTTCAACCAATGCAAAAGCCTAGGGCAAGTGAACTTGAGGCACACAACAAGGCACTATTGTGGGAATGTGATTAGAAGGTTGGTGTTCAACAAGAGGTACTTTGGCGAAGGAAGGGAAGATGGGGGACCAACCATTGATGAAGAAGAACATGTGGACGCAATGTTCAATGCACTAAACTATCTGTACGCATTCTGTATTTCCGATTATTTCCCATTCCTGGTGGGGTTTGACCTCGATGGGCATGAGAAGGTAGTGAGAGAGTGCACGAGGACGTTTCGGAGGCTGCATGAGCCCATCATAAACGAGAGAATCAAACAATGGAGGGACGATTCGAGTTCGTACAGCAATGGGAAAGAGCCTCAAGACTTGTTGGATGTTCTTATTATGTTGAAGGATTCGGATGGGAAGCCGTTGCTAACGTCACATGAAGTCAAAGCACAGGCTACGGTGAGAAACTTATTCTTCCTTCTTGTGTTTAACTATTTATGATCGTGAAAGGTTAGAAAGCAGACAATAGGAAGTTAGGGAGAATTGCCCAAAAAGTCCTAAACTTATTACAGTTTTGCCAATTCAGTCATAAACCTTTTAACTTTGCCAATTGAGTCATAAACATTTTTACTTTTTGCCGATTTAGTCCATCCGGCCAATTTTGGCCGGAAAATGTTGACGTGGACGCCGGCGGTGCCACGTAGGACCGCCGGCACTGACGTGAACAATTTTAAATAATATTTTATTTTATTTTTATTTTTTTCCTTATTCTTCTTTTTTCCTTTTTGGCTTTTTCCGGTGGCCGGCCATCGGCCACAGGCGACGGCCGGCCGGCCTTGCCCGCCACAGGCGAGGCCCGGCCAGGCGAGGGTGACCCCCGGCGAGGGTGCCCTAGCCCCGGCGAGAGCTGACCTCGCCAGATCTAGCGAGGGGAGCCCTCGTCGAGGGTCGCCCTTGCCCAGGCGAGCGTCGGCCTCGCGGTGGCCAGCCGATGCCTGGCCGGCCAAGGGCGACACTCACCTGGGCGAGGGCTCCCCTCGCCAGATCTAGCGAGGTTAGCTCTCGCCAGGGGTCACCCTTGCCCAAGCGAGCGTCGGCCTCATGATGGCCAGCCGACGCCCGGCTGGCCAGGGGCGACGCTCGCCTGGGCGAGGGCAAGCCTCGGTGAGGGTCGGCCTCACCAGATCTGGTGAGGGGAGCCCTCGCCGGGGGTCGCCCTCGCCCAGGGGAGTGTCGCCCCTGGCCGGCCGGGCGTTGGCTGGCCACTGCGAGGCCGACGCTCGCCTAGGCGAGGGCGACCCCCGGCGAGGGCTCCCCTCGCTAGATCTGGCAAGGTCGGCTCTCGCCGGGGCCAGGGCGCCCTCGCCGGGGGTCGCCCTCACCCTGCCAGGCCTCGCATGTGGCGGGTGAGGCCAGCCGGCCGTCGCCTGTGGCCGGTGGCTGGCCACCAGAAAAAGCCAAAAAGGCAAAATAAAAAAATAAAAAAAGAGGAAAGAAACAGAAAAATGAAAATAAAAAAGGAAAAAATATTAAAATATTATTTAAAATTGTCCACGTCAGCACCGGTAGTTCTACGTGGCATTGTCGGCATCCACGTCAACATTTTCCGGCCAAAATTGGCTGGATGGACTGAATCAGCAAAAAGTGAAAAAGTTTATGACTTAATTGACAAAATTAAAAATTTTATGACTAAATTGGTAAAATTGCAATAGGTTTAGGACTTTTTGGACAATTCTCCCTAGGAAGTTATATATTCGGTCAAAAGAGGACTTTGTTAGTAAATTGTCCGAATAGAGCATTATTCTTACAATTAACCCTAAAAATCCTAAAGAAAGATTCTTCATAAAAAATTACCTACAAAAAATGTAGTCAATATTTTGAGCGTGTTAATGTCAATGTCAAACCAAAGAATGACCAAGACTCTTAAGAAAGATTTTCCTATGAACTTATTTGCATATTGTGGTTGTAAATTAGATTTCCAAGATGCATAAGGTTTTTTTTTTCCTCACATCTTGATATGTGTAGGAAATTATGATGGCCGCAGTAGACAATCCATCAAATGCAGTGGAATGGGCAATGGCGGAGATGATATATCGTCCCGAACTCCTTAAGAAAGCCAAAGAAGAAATAGATAAAGTTGTGGGGAAGGAGAGGTTAGTCCAAGAGTCCGATATCCCCCAGCTCAACTACATTAAAGCATGCGCTCGGGAGGCCTTTAGGCTCCACCCAATCGCGCCCTTCAACGTCCCGCATGTCGCCCTGTCCGATGCCGTCGTGGCCGGTTACCGCATCCTCAAGGGTAGCCACATCCTCGTGAGCCGGATGGGTCTTGGCAGAAACCCTAAAGCACAGGCTACGGTGAGAAACTTATTCTTCCTTCTTGTGTTTAACTATTTATGATCGTGAAAGGTTAGAAAGCAGACAATAGGAAGTTAGGGAGAATTGCCCAAAAAGTCCTAAACGTATTGCAGTTTTGCCAATTCAGTCCTAAACCTTTTAACTTTGCCAATTGAGTCATAAACCTTTTTACTTTTTGTCGATTTAGTCCATCCGGCCAATTTTGGCCAAAAAATGCTAACGTGGACGCCAGCGGTGCCACGTAGGACTGCTGGTGCCGATGTGAACAATTTTAAATAATATATATATATATATATATATATATATATATATATATATTTTGCCTTTTTGTCTTTTTCCGGTGGCCGGCCACCGGCCACAGGCGACGGCCGGCCTTCCTTGCCCGCCACAGGCGAGGCCCGGCCGGGCGAGGGCGACCCCCGACGAGGGTGCCTTGGCCCCGGCGAGAGCCGACCTCGCCAGATCTAGCGAGGGGAGCCCTCACCGAGGGTCGCCCTCGCCTAGGTGAGCGTCAGCCTCGCGGTGGCGACGCTCGCCTGGGCAAGGGCAACCCCCAGCGAGGGCTCCCCTCACCAGATCTAGCAATGCCAGCTCTCACCAGTGGTCGCCCTCGCCTAGGCGAGGGCGACCCCCGACGAGGGCTCCCCTCGCTAGATCTGGCGAGGTTGGCTCTTGCTGGGGCCAAGGCGCCCTCGCCGGGGGTCACCCTCACCCGGCCAGGCCTCGCCTGTGGTGGGTGAGGCCAGCCGGCCGTCGCCTGTGGCCGGTGGCCGGCCACCGGAAAAAGCCAAAAAGGCAAAAATAAAAAAAGAGGAAAGAAACAGAAAAATAAAAAATAAAAAAGGAAAAATATTAAAATATTATTTAAAATTGTCCACGTCAGCACCGGCAGTTCTACGTGGCACTGTCGGCGTCCACATTAACATTTTCTAGCCAAAATTGGCTGGATGGACTGAATCGGCAAAAAGTGATAAGGTTTAGGACTTAATTGGCAAAATTAAAAGGTTTATGACTAAATTGACAAAACTGCAATAGGTTTAGGACTTTTTGGACAATTCTCCCTAGGAAGTTATATATTCGGTCAAAAGAGGACTTTGTTAGTAAATTGTCCGAATAGAGCATTATTCTTACAACTAACCCTAAAAATCCTAAAGAAAGATTCTTCATAAAAAAATTACCTATAAAAAATGTAGTCAATATTTTGAGCGTGTTAATGTCAATGTCAAACCAAAGAACGACCAAGACTCTTAAGAAAGATTTTCCTATGAACTTATTTGCATATTGTGGTTGTAAATTAGATTTCCAAGATGCATAAGGTTTTTTTTTTCCTCACATCTTGATATGTGTAGGAAATTATGATGGCCGCAGTAGACAATCCATCAAATGCAGTGGAATGGGCAATGGCGGAGATGATATTGTTGGAGAAATCTTCGTGAAGTATTTTGAAGTTGACAAAACGTTTCCATCAGTCTAGTCTGAAGGTCAGCAGACTCTGTTGGTTAAAGTCTGAAGAAACTGAAGAAACCAGCGGAATGTCTCAGGAAGAAATAATCAAGAGACAAACACTCGATGCAAAAGCAATCTACTCCTTATATTGTGCTTTATCACCAACTGAATATAATAGAATATCTTCTTGTGGTATAGCAAAAGAAGTTTGGGACAGATTGCATATCACCTATGAAGGAACAGATCGAGTGAAGGAAACAAGAATCAACATTCTTCTCGGTCAATACGAAGCCTTCAGAATGAAACCAGGAGAATCAATATCTGACATGTTTAGTCGTTTTACAGATATTGTGAATGGTCTTGAAAATCAAGGTCAACCAACTTCTGATCCCATGAAGGTAAACAAGCTACTGCGTGGACTCTCCAGGGATTGGAATCACATAAAGACTTCGATAAGAGAGACGCAAAGAATCATGACACTATCTGTCGATGAGCTGATTGGAACTCTTCAGTCCTATGAAGTGGAAAGGATCAATGAAGATGAAGATCCAAAAGGTAAGAAATCCATTGCATTAAAATCAAATGATGATTCTGATGATACAGATTCTGAAGATGATATGGACAATGAGGAGCTTGCTCTCATGATAAGAAGATTCAGAAAACTAAATAGAAAAGGAAGAAGGTTCAACTCAAAGAAACAAAGCTTTCAAAGACAGCAGACCAAGTCTGTTGATGATGAGGAACCAAGTAAAGATGTAGTCTGCTTTGAATGCAAGAAAAAGGGACACATCAGACCCAACTGTCTTCTTCTGAAGAAGAAGAGAGGAAAATCTGAAAAATTTCGAAAAGCTCTCAAAGCCGAAACCTGGAGTGATACTGAGTGTGAAGAAAGTGATAATGAATATGCCAATCTATGTCTGATGGCACAATCAGACTCAGACTCTGGATCAAACTCAGGATCAGACTCAGACAGTGAATTTGAGGCAAGTGATTTTAAAATTCCTGTCAAAGTTTCTAAATATATTGATGAACTATGCTTTAGTCTTAAGACTTCTCTCAAAAGAATTTCCGAACTGAAAAAAGAAAACTCAGCTCTAAAACAAAATGAAAATGTTTTAGCAGAAAGAGTTAAAAGTCTAAACTTGTCTGTTTCCAATCTTAAAGAAAATAAAGATAATCTTTTAAAAGAAAATGCTTTTTTAAAAACAAATTTATCAAATATATCAAAGAAATTTTCTATAGGGTCTGAAAAACTTGAGAAAATTCTTTCAGCACAAAGACCTTACTTCAATAAGTCTAGTCTAGGTATGACAGAAGAAACAATCCCCTTGATTGATTTTCCTAAAGTAAAAGAAAGAATTAAGAAAAGACTCTCGAGTAAGGTTTACAAAAATCACTTCAAGAAAGTTTTTGTAAAACCTGTAGGTAGAAATGCTCTCAGATGTTCTAAGTGCAACAGTCCGGATCACTTTGAAAAAGAGTGTCCTATGGTTTGGAAACCTGTTAAGAAAGTATGGGCTAATACTGTTTATCTTACTAACACCAAAGGACCCAAGAAAATTTGGGTACCAAAGAAAGCTTGAGACTCTCTTTCAATTGCAGGTGTCCGTCAAAGAAAAGGTAAAGTGGTATCTTGACAGTGGATGCTCAAGACACATGACAGGAGACTCAAATTGCTTCATAAATCTTGTTCAAGTAAATGGTGGAAAAGTTTCATTTGGAGGAAACAGCAAAGGAAGTATTGTGGGATTTGGAACCGTGAAAATAGGAACTCTCACAATAAGTAATGTTTCCTTAGTGGAAGGACTCAATTACAATCTTCTCAGCATTAGTCAACTGTGTGATACTGGTTTCAAGATCTTCTTTCAAGAAGGAACATGTTCTGGAATCAGTAAAGACTCTACTCAGTCTTTCATGAGTCGAAGACATGGAAATATCTATCTTCTGGATGTGAAACCAAATGAATCGCAATGTCTTATCTCAATTCAAGACGAAGCAAGCTTATGGCACAAAAAGCTTGGTCATGTCAACATGAAGCAATTAGCCAAAATTTCTTCAAAACAGCTTGTTCGAGGACTACCCAGATTGCCATACCAAAAGACTGATTCATGCACTCCATGTATTCTGGGAAAGCAGGTAAGAAATTCTTTTAAGCCAATTAATTATGTCTCTACTAATCATGTACTACAGTTGCTGCATATGGATCTCTTCGGACCAACCAGAACTCAAAGTATTGGGGGTAAGAAGTATTGCCTAGTAATTGTTGATGATTACTCCCGTTTTACTTGGGTATATTTCCTTGCAAGTAAGTCTGAAACCTTTTCGTATTTTGAAAAATTTGCTAAAATGGTTCAAAATGAAAAAGGATGTGTTATATCTAGTATAAGAACAGATCATGGAGGTGAATTTGAAAATCAAGAGTTTACAAAATTCTGTGATGAATCTGGCTGTAAGCATGTGTTTTCCTCTCCATATACTCCTCAGCAAAATGGAGTTGTGGAAAGAAAGAACAGATCTCTTCAAGAAATGGCAAGAACTCTTCTAATTGAAAGTAAAATTTCTTCTCGATTTTGGGCTGAAGTTGTTTCAACAGCTTGCTATATCATCAATAGAGTCTTCTTAAGATCTATTCTTCAGAAAACCCCTTATGAGTTATTCAAAGATAAGAAGCCTATTGTTTCATACTTTCATGTATTTGGGTGCAAATGTTTCATATTGAAAAATGCAAAAGATCGAGTTGGTAAGTTTGAAGAAAGATCAGATGAAGGAATCTTCCTTGGATATTCTACTTCAAGCAAAGCCTACAGAGTCTATAACAAGAAGAGCCAGACTGTGGAGGAGTCAATGAATGTCAAATTTCAAGACTCAACGCAAGATGAATCAAGTCAGACTCATCAAGAAGAGTCTGAACCTGCTACAGACCCTCCAAAGTCTACAACTCAAGAAACATCTCAGACTCTGGAAAACCAGCTTCAAGATGTTCGTGAAGATCTAAACAAAGAAAGAGATCATCAACCAGACAAATCAACGAGTAACTGGAAGCATAAGTCTAGTCATCCCAAAGATCTTATAATCGGCGAAATTAATGAAGGAATTCGCACCAGATCCAAAAGGCGAGAAGAGTCTAGTGCTGTGGCACTCGTTTCTGAAATTGAACCAAAAAGCATAGAAGAAGCTTTATCTGATGAAAGCTGGATTGAAGCTATGCAAGAAGAGCTCAGACAGTTCAGCATAAATGATGTCTGGAAATTGACATCCAAACCTAAAGGTAAAACTGTTATTGGAGCTAAATGGGTTTTCAGAAACAAGATGAACGAGAAAGGAAAAGTCGTACGAAATAAAGCAAGACTCGTGGCCAAGGGATATACGCAAGAAGAAGGAATAGACTATGATGAGACTTACGCTCCAGTGGCAAGGTTAGAAGCTATTCGACTATTACTTGCGTTTGCTTGTTATAAAAATTTCAGGTTATTCCAAATGGACGTAAAAAGCGCCTTCCTAAATGGATTTATCCATGAGGAAGTTTATGTGGAACAACCACCAGGGTTTGAAGATCCAAAGAAGCCAGACTCAGTCTTCAGACTGAAAAAGGCTTTGTATGGTTTAAAGCAAGCACCTCGGGCTTGGTACGACAGATTGAGTAAGTTTTTAATTCAAAATGGTTTTGTTAAAGGTAAAGTAGATACGACCTTATTTATCAAGAAGGAAAACAAAAGTTTCTTACTTGTTCAAATATATGTGGATGACATTATTTTCGGATCCTCTAATGAGAATCTGTGCAAGAAATTTTCTAAGTCTATGCAGGATGAATTTGAAATGAGTATGATGGGAGAATTAACATTTTTTCTTGGTCTTCAAGTAAAACAATTGGAGGAAGGAACTTTTATTTATCAAGAAAAATATGCTAATGATCTTGTCAAAAGGTTTGGACTGGAAAAGTGCAAAAAGGTCGACATTCCAATGTCAAGTTCTTTAAAGATAGACAAAGATGAAGAAGGGAAGAAAGTTGATCAAAAGCTGTACAGGAGCATTATTGGATCACTTCTTTATCTTACTGCCTCTAGACCTGATATTTTGTTGAGTGTTTGCATCTGTGCTAGGTTTCAATCAGATCCTAGAGAATCTCATCTCAGTGCTGCGAAACGCATCATTAAATACGTCGCTTCATCATCAAGCATCGGTCTTTGGTATCCTAAGAAGGGAGACTTTAATCTTCTAGGATATTCAGACGCAGATCTGGCCGGTTGCAGAGTTGATAGAAAGAGCACTTCAGGAACTTGCCAGTTGCTTGGAAGCGGGACAGTGTCTTGGTTTTCAATGAAACAAAGCACTGTGTCTCTTTCAACAACAGAAGCAGAGTATGTAGCTCTTGGAAGCTGCTGTTCGCAAATTCTATGGATAAAACAACAGCTAAGAGACTTTGAAATTAAAGACTCATGCACGGAGATTAATTGCGACAACACCAGCGCTATCAACCTCACCAAAAATCCAATTCTCCACTCAAGAGCAAAGCATATAGAGATTCGACATCACTTTATAAGAAACCATGTTCAAAATGGAGATGTTTCAATTCAATTTGTTGACTCAAAGAATCAACTGGCGGATATATTCACAAAGCCTTTGGAGAAAAATCAATTTGAGTTTATACGGTCCAGACTCAACATTTTGAGGTATGAGGATATCAAAGTCTAAAGACTCTCAGACTCAGGCTTACAAGACTTTATCTACTGTCTTGGCTCGACCTTCAGACTGTAAGTCTTTCTCTCTCCAATCTTATCTTGAAAATGTACGATCATCAGACTGTGTTTAAATTGTTGCTATATTTAATTAACATAAATATTGCATCGATTCATTTTCAAAAGGGAAGTTATTTTTGAAATAACTATTTTTGCGGAAAAAGACAGTTATTTTGAAAAGGCATATTTTTATTTCCTTTGTGACGGTTCGTTTACTCTTCTTTTTAACCGAACGAGCACTGTCGATTTCTCTTCACTTTTCTATTCACTTTTCTCTCAAAAACCCTAGAAAGCATCGATCCTCAATTCCCGTTTGTCTTCTTCGCTCAATCTTCAAAAAGTTGTCATCTTTTCTGGGAAAGTCAAGCAAGGAATCTTCCAAACACTGAGAAAGATGTCATCTTCACGAAAGTCCTCAAGAATCGCAAGCAGGGAACCACAGAGAATGAGTGAGGGGCCTACGCACTTCGATCTTACTGAAGATGAAGTTACTCCAGATCAGCAATCGAGCCCACAACATTCTCAGCAGCGTCAGTCTCCTCCATCTAGTCCTCAAGGCGGTGTTCATCAGCATCAAGAAGAAATCATCGAGGATGCAGACCCCGACAGGAGAACAGATGAGAAGATCACCTACTCACGGATGAATGCATTCAACATCTTGCTTCACAAGATTGTGATCAATTGCCTTCGGCCGAAATCAACTTCCAAAACTGATGTTTCAAGTTCTGAGGCAAAGTTGATGTATGCCATCCTCTGTGGTAAGAAGTTTTCTCTCCCTCATACTGTTATGTTTCACATGTATAGAGCAGTGATGAAGGACAGAGGTCAACTCCCTTACCCAAGCTTTGTTACGAAGTTATTCAGACATCTGAATATTCAGCCTCCGCAAATCTTTTGTGTTCGATCATGCGATCATATGGTGGTAGGACTGAAAATGGTGACCAAAATGTGTCTGAAGGAACTGAGCAAGGAATTGGAGAAATTCAAGGAGAAGACTCCTACCAAATCTCATCAATTCTCTTCTGCTGCTAAGAGAAAAGGGAAGGAGCCCATGGCTGCTTCATCAAAGAAAAGAAGAGCTCTCCTCGTTGAGGATGAAGATGATGATGAAGACATCACCATCTCTGCAATGGCTTTGAGGAATTTAGGTCGTCCTGTTCCACAGAAAGAATCGGAACAAAAGACGAAAGAAGCAGAGGAGAAGGAAGAAGAAGAAAGAGAAGCAGAGCAAGAAGCAGAGAAAGAAAGACCTGAAGAAGAAACAAGAGAAGAAGGAGAACCTGAGGAAATCTCTTCTCCACCTGTAGGCATAGAAACAGGGGGAGATCAGGAGAAAGGAGTGACGTCTTCATATCCTGATGCAAGTGAAGGAGTCAGTCGCTCGCCTGCAGACCCAGAAGATGTTTATGCATCTCAGTTTCCAGAAGAAGGTCATGAAGTGTCATCACCAAATCTGCAAGACTATGCTGATCTACCATCTTCTGCAGATCGGGCCGAAGCAAGTACTCAGACTGATAATGGAGCAGATTTTCGCAGAATTATGGATCTTCTCTTGGAAATGAAAAGTCAGATTTATGCCTTGGGATGCGAAGTTCAAAGTTTGAAGAATGAAAGTCAAGCTTCTTCCTGTTCATTGAATGATAAGATGCAAGCCCTTTCTATTCAGAATCAGGCCAATGCCAAGAGTGAGGAGGTTGTACAGCTGAAGGAAGACTTTAAAAGTCTGGAAGGCATCGTTCAGTCTATGGAAGATTTTCAGCTTGTTCGCATTCCCAAGACTTCATCTCATCCTTTTTAAATGATGACAAAAAGGGGGAGAGATGCATGATTTGATCAAAAACTTTCAATCATTTTTAACTGTTTGTTGGATTGTGTTGTTGTTTAACTGTTTTTGACAGACTTTGACTTTGTTTTGTGTCTGGATAAGATCTGATCTAGACTTGGACTTGACTGCTTCTATTAACAAGTATTGATATCTTATGGATGGTTTTATTATATACTAGACTAACCTATTTTCTGTGGTTGCAGATTCTAGTGTTAATCTTTTAGCCATTCATCTCTATAAGATATGCATATGTGTTTGAGAAATGTTTTGCAGGTCAAAGTTATCCAAATCTGCAGGAAGGTTTTGTCACCATCAAAAATGGGGAGATTGTTGGAGAAATCTTCGTGAAGTGTTTTGAAGTTGACAAAACGTTTCCATCAGTCTAGTCTGAAGGTCAGCAGACTCTGTTGGTTAAAGTCTGAAGACTTCCGGACAGCCAGACTCAAGACTCAAAGTCTATCCTCATTGACAGTCTCTAATTCGTTGAAGAAAGGTTATCCAGAACTGGATGTTTTGTTCAGGATTTAACCTTATCATCTGGAGAAGATCTCGCGGTTAGAGAAGACGTATCAGAATCCTTTGATTGATCAAGATTGATTCAATGACTGAAGATTCGATGATTGTCTAAATATTATTGGAAGGTTCTACTTATGGAAACCGAGATCCTGATTGTATGGGCGAACAGGATTGATGGGCTATCAACACGTTCCTTTAATAGCTCGAACAATCTTCCTAATTGATTCCGTCCAACGGGTAGATTGGAGGAATTCCTTTAGTAAGTGCCAACGGGTATGATGGCATAAAGGAGTATATAAGGAAGACGTTCTTAGTTGTTCGAGGTGTGCGCGATAGAAGAATTCCAAAGTCTGAAGCTCCTATTTGTTTAGATAAATCTTTTGAGCGAATACTTGTATACAAAAGAGAGTCTATATTTGTGAGAGACCTTGAGGAGGTGTGGTAAAACATCTACACTGTGGAATCAAGGCAAAGCTGTGCTGTAACTTCTGTTTTGATCATAGTGAAATCCAGCCGGTGGGCTGTCAGTGCGGAAGAGTGGACGTAGGCTTGGAATAAGCCGAACCACTATAAATCATGTGTTCAATTTTCTCTTCCTTACTCTCTCTATCTCAATCGTATTTCATTTTGTTAATTAAGAGAGAATTTACTTTCTATCATATGTTAAGAATCGCTTCCGTATATCGATAAATTGTTTAGGCACCTATTCACCCCCTCTAGGTACTCATACTAGCAATATCAGATATATCGTCCCGAACTCCTTAAGAAAGCCAAAGAAGAAATAGATAGAGTTGTGGGGAAGGAGAGGTTAGTCCAAGAGTCCGATATCCCCCAGCTCAACTACATCAAAGCATGCGCTCGGGAGGCCTTTAGGCTCCACCCAATCGCGCCCTTCAATGTCCCGCATGTCGCCCTGTCCGATGCCGTCGTGGCCGGTTACCGCATCCCCAAGGGTAGCCACATCCTCGTGAGCCGGATGGGCCTTGGCAGAAACCCTAAAGTGTGGGATGAGCCCCTCAAGTTCAAGCCGGAGCGGCACATCATGAGTGACGCCGTGGAAGTCGTGCTTACAGATCCCGACCTGCGATTAATTTCCTTTAGCACGGGCCGGCGCGGGTGCATTGCTATGCAACTTGGGACAACAATGACCGTGATGCTCCTTGCCAGGCTAATCCAAGGGTTTAACTGGAGTAAACCCCCTAGTGTTTCGAGCATCAATCTTATCGAGTCAATGGATGACTTGTCCCTTGCCGAGCCATTAATTCTTCAAGCTGAGCCATGCTTGCCGAATCATCTCTATCCCATATAGAGAAGTATGTGACTTTAGTACATTTTTCCATGTGACATCTTAGAATATCACCCTACCAACAGAAATATATTCCAGAAATTTTAATAGATAGAAAGCAATCTAATTTTAAACATTTCATTCATTGTATGATTCAAATAAAAAATGAAAAGATATGAGGCGTAACTATGCCGCTGACCCTTGGATCAATTGCTCGTGCACCGCCTATGGTGACATAGTGGTATGAGAGCTAGCAATTCAAAACTTGGCCACAAGGTTGAAATCTTGTGCGGTAGTAGGAAATGCATCCGACTTCGTGTGTGTAGATTCTAGACTGCCAAAACTCCCATAGCGTAGTTCTGATGATGATTCGACAAACCTCTTGTACTTTCAAAACATCGTCAGCGAAGAGTTTGCTTCTGCATGGATCCGCGGATACGCTAGCAATTCCTCGAGGTAGTGCATTTTTATCTTCATGTCCAAACATACTATATACCTTAATTCCCAATATATCAATTTTTCGTCCTCTTTGAAAATGTTCGGAACGGACTGGCAACGTGATTACTATTATTGACATTATTATAAGTTCTCATACTTCTCAAACCTTTAGTTAATGGAGTTAAGTCCTAGAATTTTACTTATGACTACAAGCATGTCCTAAATCTATACTAAACATAAAGAGGACATGGGGAAAATGAAAAGAAAGATGGACCAGGAGATTTTATTCCAAGTCAAAGGAAAGTGGCTGCTTGGTGGGGACAAGACATGATTGTTAGGTAGAACTTTAACTTACACCAATGGAAACTCTGTAAACCTTGATACTTGATTATCAAATGAAGGTCCACAGAATATAAGACTCAGCACGACGACAATCGGTTTTAGATTTCGGACCCGATATATCTAACTTTTGTTTTGCCACCATTATACTTTGTTAGAGTATCACTGGGTCGTCCCTTAAGGTAACTCTTAGGCCGTTCCCTTGACACAAAGCCATTGTCCAGCGAAGAGCGTGATACATTTGAGATTCGGGTTGAGCACATTGAAGCACAGTGCAATAAAGTTGAATGCCGTTGTAACTTCGGAGGAGTGTGGCTCCTCCTGTTTTACCTTTAGGATAATTACACTAATAATTTATAAACTTTGAGTCAATGTGTAATGTCATCCCCGTCTTTTAATTTGTTTAATGGGGTCTTTGAACTTTAATTTTATGTGCAATGTCATCCCTAAAATTTTAATTTGTTTAATGTGGTCACCAAATTTTTGGTAAATATTCAAACTAGTTCTTGAACTATATAAAAATATCCAATGTTATCCTTCCATTAATTCAAACTTAGGGATGGCATTGAATATTTTCATATTATTTATGGATTAAATTGAATATGTATCAAAAAATGAAAGACCACATTAAACAAATTTTAAGTTTATGGACGACATTGCATATTAGGCTAAAGTTTAAGGATCACATTGAACAAATTAAAAGATAATAATATTATATCTTAGACCAAAGTTTAAAGATTATTTTTGTCATTTTCCTTTCGCCTTTTAAGTGGCATCGACCCTAGAAATTCATAAGGAAAAAATACAAAGCAAATATTATTTGATATTGCCACGGGAGAAACTAGGAAGTTTTGACACTCTCCAAAAGCTTTCGCGTCGTGTCAAATACTCCAAGACCTGTTCGACACTCCTCAACACTCGATCAACAAAGGTCGAAAAATCCGATACTTGATCAACTCTCTAGACATGTGAGTCTAAAATTCAGACATGTGAGTTTGAAATTTTGACATGTGATTCTGACATTCATGGGATCAATTTAAAAAAAATTTCAATAAATGAGGGGTCAAAATGTAAGTATGTAAAAATAAAAAATAATAATGGCGAGAAATAAAAAAACATAATCTTCTCCTCTTCTCTTCTGACTCTCACTTCTTGTGACATATAATTCACCCCCAAATTGTTTTTTTCTCTTCTCTTCTAACACATTTTGACACATGAGTCCAAAATATAAAATGTTTGTTTTTTTCTTCTAAGTTTTATGGATTATTGGAATGAAGTTGAATTTGTTAAATTGAAACAATAAATGATATTAACAAATTGTGGATTAATATTTTTAGTGTAAATTCATTCTTGGCTCTCTTTTTTTAATTATGTATTTATTATATATAACGTGTCCAAATATATCGGAATTTTATACTTTTTGAGAAACGACATATCGGTATATCGTCTCGTGTGGTATCGTATTATGTCATGTCACATCACGTGACATGTCGGTATCGGTGCTACTTAGAGGAGAAATAGTTTAATCAATCATAAACCTATTGTACTAATGTCGATTCACTCCTAAACTTTTCAATTTTGTCAATTTGGTTATGAACCTTCGAGCGAAATTCTTATTTAGTCCTTATAGCCAATTTTTGCTGGAAATCGTTAACGTGGCAATGTATCATATAGGATGGTCAGCAACAATTAGATTGACACATTAGTGATTTCCATCAAAGATTGATCAAAATGACTATATTGGAATTTCGTGCAAAAGTTTAGTATTAAATTGATAAAATTGAAAAATTTATAATTGAATTGAAAAGTTGTTACTGGTCTTAGCCATAGATGAGTTAATTATTTTACTTCTATGTCTTAGCAAAGAACTCTATAAATCTCCCGTGTGAACTTGCTCTATGTTGATTAATCTAATCGGTTGGTTCCATATTAAGGGCTTTACCTCAGAGTGAATGGCACTACTAAATTCTTGTTAGCATGACATTGCTCTATATGTACATCAAATTTTTTTGAGGAGTGAGATATGTACATACAATTTAAATAAAGAGAACATGGGGAAAATGAACAGAAAGACGGACCAGAAGATTTTATTCCAAGTCAAAGAAAAGTGGCTACTTGTCAGAGACAATACATGATTTTTAAGTAAGCTTTAGCTTACACAAACTGATCCGACCAAAGGGAAAAAAAAAAAAAAACTTACACAAACGGAAACCCTGCAAACCGTGATACTTGATAATCACATGAAAATCCGCAGTATGTGAAACTCAGCGCTCTAACAATCGGTCTTAGATTTTAGACTCGATACATGTAACTTTTATTTAGTCACCATAGTACTCGGTGCTTATTATTTGGAATGTAACTTGATCGCCCTTCAAGGTAACTCTAGGGAGTTCCCTCGATACAAAGCCATTGACCGATGAAGAGCGCGGTGCAATTGAGATTCGGGTTGAGCGCATCGAAGAACACTGGAGTCAAGTTAGAAGCCTTTGCCACATCAAAGCAAGTGTCCCCACTCTCCACCCCGTGCACCGTATCGCATTGTGGGCCCGCCGCTATTGCCCTTTTGAACGGCACTAATCCTTGAAATTCGTAAGGGAAAAGATAAGAGCATATCTTATTTGAAATCGCACAGACAGCACAATATGCAATAGTCACTAACAAAATTTAGAACAAGTAATGGCAAAATTTCTTTTGTAATAGTTGAATCTGCGTTATATAACATGAAAATAGAACGAGTCCGTTCAATAACATTCTTTTCCTATCTAGTTGCAGAGCAAGACTTACGAGAACTAAGCCCACTTCCATCTCTTTTGGCCATAGCAACTGTTAGGAGAAGGGAGATCACCACGATCGATAGTAAGAAGATGACTGCATTGTTGCTGCTGGACTTGGCCATAGATGAGCTACTTATTGTTCTTCTACGATTTTGCAAAGAAGTATACAATCTCACTTGGGAGCTTGCCCTATGCTGATTTGATACATGTCCTATATATATAGAGGGAAAAACGTGAAGCGCACTAGCTTCGTTTGGCCGAATGATTGGCTCAGGACATCATGGAAAACACCAAACTAAGCCGGCTCTTCTATACAGACGAACAAGCGACATAGGGAGGGAGAGAGAGACAATGTTTGTGTAAGGCATATGACGGATTGTGCAAAGGGCAAAGCAATAGGAATCTTCATTCCGGCAGAAAATACGTTCGGACAAAATTGAAAGTAGGTATGGACTTTTAGAGATGAAGAGTTTCGATGATGTCATTTGACATGTGTTACGCAAAAGCAACAAAAATAGATTCGAAAGCAAAGACGCAATGCCCTAGTGTAGATTCTGCGCGAAATCTTCGATTGGGTTGTAGCATCGAGTCCCTTGTTCGGATATGCACCTAACAAGTTCAACTCACAATGAAAAAAGTAGAATTACAAACTTACTATCTTACATGTAACGATTGCAATGGACGTCATGTTTATCTGCTGCGGACTTTTCTCCCATCGAGTCAGCAAGTTGGGTTTACCAACTCTCGTTTGAATTGTTTGTCATTGTTCTTTTATGTTCCTCTTAATTCACCAACTTTAATTCGAGGGATCAACTTTTATTTTCCTTACCTACCAAACAATTAAATTTACCAACTTCTTTTAGAAATTACCAACCTTAATTAAAGTAATTACCAATTTTTCTTCGATTAAATTATCTGTGAGTTTTACTTCACCAACTCTTATTTAAGTTGGTTACCGATATTTATTTGATTAAAAAAATACTAGCTTTTCTTGTCTCCGACAAATAAAAACCTTATCTTATAATTTACGAACTTTCATTTACCTTTCCAATCAATAACTTACACTATTACCAACCTTTATTGAATGATGAACCAACCAAAATAAACAAAAGTTGGCAAATAAATAAAAAAGATAGCAACTTTAAAAAAAAATTGAAAGTTGGTAAGTAACTTAAATAAGAGTCGGTAGCCTAAAATTAGTTGATAATTTAATTTAATAAAAACTGGTAGGTCACTTTTTTGTAGGTTGACAATTTCATATGAGATAGTAAATCTGAAAGATTAGTAGTTTATGCAAATAAAAATCAGTAAGTCATTGCAAAAATAGGTAATTTGCAAACTGTGAAAAAAAAGTTGGTAATTTCAAAAAAATGTTGGTAATAGAATGTTGGTGATTTAGTTTTTTTTTAAAAAAAAAAAAAAACTAATCGGTCTTTTCTTTTACCCACACTTTTTTTTGACATTCAAACACTTATTCAAATTTACCAATACCGAAAAAAAAAAATCTGTATTTTTTTATACAAAACAATAGAATTCGGTATATAGACTTAACTGGAAATTTATGTTGTTATTTTGTCCCTTTTGCGTGGGTGAATATGGCTTCGTCGGCAATAGTACAGGCCGTAAATATTTTGAGCTTTATTTCAACATAAACACTTCATGGGATATATACACATCAATACATGCTCCGTTCTCAAAGATTCAGCTACAATGGCAAACATCTGTCAGGTGATCCCACTGATTCGCTAATCTCCTGGTGAATCTAGCAACCTCTACGCGGAGGTTCAATCTCGACATGATCCAAAAGCCGACATCTTTCAGGGCACCATCGACTCAATTCCTCGCCAAACAGCTCGCTGCACTCTTTGGTCGTAACTGAGAGGCCCAAGGCGGATCAATTTAACCGAGAGGACCCCAGCAGCTCAAGTACATGACGATCCTGAGCGACTCCTCCGCTTGCCTGCGCCATCTCTCATTGCCCTTGCCAATGCCATCTTTGAGAGCCGTAGAATCTTCCCCAGCTCCCCCTGAGAAAGCCCTACTCCATCTGTCTGAACCAGAAGAAGAAGAAGAGTAATCTCCCGCACACTTAATCGTAGAATCACACGACTTGGATCTTCGGTCTTTCATCGCGTCTCCGACCCCTCTTGCTATGTACACGTGAGTAAAACTGCACTCCAGAACCAGTTGACTTCGCATAGAAGTTGTGAATTGCGAGAGCTTGTTTATATAGGCAGGAGCACCCCAGGTGTTGTGCAAAACAGTGGATCGAATGGTGGGACGAGGAAGGTGGAAACAATTGGCTGTGATGGCTACCTCGGGATAAGAACAAATTGGGTTTCCCACGTAGGCAAAAATGCTCCCACGGGATAAGAACAAGTTGGGTTTCCCACGTTGGCAAAAATGTTTCCGGGTCTTTCGGGATAAGCTTTGCAACTTGTCTAGGATAGGATTAGATATCATGTCTTGGGATGCTTTGGTTCAGCTTTACAAATGAGCTTTGGATGTAATATAAATACTAAAAGTCAAAACTATTTGGGGAAATACAAATTGAATTCATTAAAATCTCTATGCAAATGAACTTTAATTTGAATGTGTATTTAATCAAAAAAAAAATTTACAATGAGCTTTGGGTTATTTTAATATATATATAATTTATTTATTTTTGAAAAATGTACCAAACTGTTCGCCCAACTAGTGAAGGGCTATGGCTGCCAACAATTCAAATTTGGCATCGGCGACTGTCAATTGAGATCGCCCAAGGTTGGGGGACCTCTAGCAAGGGTCACGCAACCTAGCTAAGGATCACTAGAGGTCTCATGGCCTTGGGTTCGACCTAAGCAATGTGTGAGCCAGGCAATCACCGCCTAAGTCTTGCGGCCTCAAGTGGTCCTCACTTGGGTCTCGCGAGGGCTACATGACAGTGGCCATCGGTCATGTGGCCCTCACTCGCTGCTTAGGTCGAGTGGGTCTTGTTGAGGGTCACTTGAGGTCGTGCAACCCTCGCTAGAGGTTGCCCAAAGTTGAACAACCTCAACCAATGACCACTAGCGCCAGATTTGGCTTGCTAGCAACTATAGACCTTCGTTGGTCCGGCGAAGAGTTGTCCCCTTTATATTATAAAAAAAAAAAAAAAAAGAGCAAAACAAAAAAAACTTAACCAAGGACAAAATTCAAAATTTGAAGAATTTGTGAAGATACTTTTGGAAGAAAAAATTAGTTTTAGCATTTGGTCAAATGCTAAAAGCCCAACTAGCATTGGATTTTCAACTTTTCCAAGATCGGCATTTGGCTAAAAACTTAATCAAAATGGTTACTAAACAGTTTAACATTTTCCCAGGGAGCTTTTGAGGCTTAAAGTCCTTTAGGAATGTTAAATTAAACGCACCCTTAATACCTCAAAAACCACAAACTGATACATTTGTGACAAATTTACTTTCTATTAGTTTTTAAAAAAAGAAAGTATAGTCAACTTATTAAGTTCGATGACACATTACAGTTGATAGGCCCACCGTTTGTTATGGTGTACAAATTTATGATTTTTCATGGTATTAATTCCATTTTATAGAAACTAATGGATGATAAATTTGTCATAAATATATAAGTTTACGGTTTTTTATTGTCCAAAAGTTAGTTTATAGTAAGTTTGTCACATTGAAAATTTTAGTTTGGAATAAATTTATTATAAGTATATGAGTTTAGAGTTGTTCATTCTGTAAACCCTAATTAAAATATATAAGTTTAGGACACTATAAATAATGTGATTTTAGATACTATTGTAACATTAATGCAAAAATTGATGGGATCTTGCAATTAAATCAATTTGAAAGAATCAAAGAAATATATAAACGACAATAAATGATACGAGAGATTTACGTGATTCAATTCAAATATTAGTATTTATTGTAAAGAGAGTGCCAGCTGCAAATAATTCATTAATAATCAAAAGAACCGGAGTTATGTACAACTCAATTAGATCTAAAGCTCAAAGCACAAATCGTGGCCCTAACATCAAGCACTCGCTGTTCGGCTGAAAAAGATGAAAAATCCAAACTCTCTGAACGCGTGCCTACTTTTTCGTCCTTTTTTGGGCTTTCTCTAGATAGCTTTCCTTTCTTGTGGGGCCCTAAAAAAAGAAGCCATTATGCAGCCTCGATGTGCATTTATAAGAAGCCGTCCACTGTACTACGCATTGTGAAGAATCCATCCATATCCGGTCAAACCTCTTCAAGTGAATTTGTGTCCTTCAAGTCAAGAACTCTAATCCAAAACAGGGAAGTGATGCATTAGGATTTCTTTTTCTTTCCGACAGATTCGGTATAACAAACGGATTTCATCGAGTCATGTGTCGTGTACAGACTCAATTTCGAGACATAATTTAATAAAAAGGTAAAAATTACTAAATTAACATAAACATTGTGGTTATACATTGTTCTCGATGTGTAGGACAAACATTTGGCAGATGAGATGTGTCATATGTGACAAAAGCTTGAATATAATAGTTACCAAATGGGTTGTGACTCTTATTTATGTTGTTTATCAATGTTTCTCTTTGTTATTTTTTATTCACCAACCGTTTTATTTGATTTATCGGCCTTTAGATCCTTATTTAGCGAACCGTTTAATTTACCAATTACTTTTAGGAATTCACCAACCTTAATTAAAGCAGTTACTAACATTTCTTTGATTAAGTTACTAGCTAATTTTGCAATACTAACTCTCATTTGACGTAGTTATTGGCCTATAAACTTTAACTAACAATGTAATAGATAAGAGATCTGTGACCAATAAAAAACTTATCTCATCGAATTTTTAGTTACCTTTCCAACCAATGTCTTAATTTGGCAACCATCATATAAAATTACTAACCTTTGCCGAATGACCTACCAATTTTTTTTAGATTAAGTTACCAATTCTCATTTGTCCTAGATTTCATCATATAATATAGAACAAAAATGATACTGTTATTTTTCCCTTTTTGATAGATGTAGCGACTGGCCAGACTTGAACATTTCGTCCTAGATTTCATCATATAATATAAAACAAAACAATTTGAGCTTTATTTCAACACAACACTTGATGGGATATACACATTTGTACATGATCCGTTCACAAAGATTCACCATGAATCCTGACAATAATTCCATAACGGCAAAACCTGTCGATGATGATCCCACACTTAACGCTGTTCTCCTGGCGAATCGCCGAGGTCCGATCTCCTCGACACGATCCGACAGCCGACACCTTTCGGGGCAACATCGATTCAAGCTCACCAAAACAGCTCGCCGCCGCGCTCGACAGTCGTAACCGAGGGGCCTAGGGGCGGTCCAGCTCGATCTCAGCTCGGCACGAAGACGCACGAACGCCTGGCTATCAATTAGGACCCCAGCAGCTCAAGTACATGACGGTCCTGAACGACTCCTCGGCTTGCCTGCCCCATCGTCTCTCGTTGCCCTTACCAATGCCATCTTTCAGAGCCATCGAGCCGTCACCGGATCCGCCCGAGAACAGCCTCCTCGATCGCTCCGAACCCGAAGACGGAGAGTAATCTCCGGCGCCCTTGATCGCAGAATCGCACGACTTCGATCCTCGGTCTTTCATCCTGTATATGCAGAGCCAAACGCCACTCCAGAGCCAGTTGAATTCAACGTTGAAGCTGTGAACTGCGCGAGCTCGTTTATATAGAGCGGCGACACCCCAGGTTTTGCTGCAAAACGGTGGATCGAGAGGGGGAAACAATTGGCTGATGATAGCTACTTTCGGGTAAGGACAGACCGGGTGTCCCACGTTACCAAGGACGTTTTTCGGTGTCTTTCGGGATAAGCATTGTCACGTGTCGAGGAAAGGATAACACATCATTTGTCCTTTTTTAATTGGAGGAAAGGATTGGGTATCATGTCATGGGGATGGGTGCTGATTATAATATAATTAAAGTTATTTATTAAAGTTACACAGGAGTTTAAGAGAGAAGAGATTATCTAAATTTATCAGAAGCCATGGTCATACATTTGCTATTTTATTTTTTTAATCCTTTTTTTTTTGTTTTTATTAATGCTCTTATATCAAATTATAAAAAAAGATCGTGACTACCTAATACTCTCTCGTCATTTAAGTTTAAAGGCTACCCAATATGACTACTCCCTCAAATAAACTCAATTATTTTTTTTTAAAATGTTTTCTCTCTCTTCGTACATATTTCATTCACAATCATGCACGCGCGAGCATGGGCCTCAACGCTTATCTTTCTCTGATAGCATATTAATACAAGCCACACGGATCCGTTGACAAATTTTTTTCTGTCTAATATTGCTAGAGGTGCAATTCCAAATTTGATTATCTAATTAGCATCATAGTACAATTTGGTTCTCTAACTTGCCCTTGTCGTGACCCTCTCAAGGCAGATCCCGAGGGAGCGTATAGATTGCTAGGAAGGTGCGGATAAGGATGGCGCTCATGCTTTGTACAAACTCTCATAAGCTCTATTCATTGTAACTTGGTTTCTCCAATTTTAGTTAATTATTAAATTACAACCGCCACTAAACTATTCTAGGCCGGTTAAAAGCATCAATTAGACGCAGAAGGTCATGTTAATTCTTCAAACGGGAGAATTAGGTTAAGATACGTCGAATTTCACGTTTTTTTTTTTTGTCTGAAAAAGATAACTTTCATTACTTAATCACCATCATAATATCACAAAGTTTCGACATCTAAGTATAAAATTAACGAAAGAGAAGGGGGGATAGTTTATCCAGTTAAGGGGAAGTTCTCTTATTTTATGGGTTTTTGCAATCTAATCCGCTGCTTTATTGACTTCTCTGGGCTTGTGGGCTAATTTAACACTAGGCATGTGCTACAATGTGCTTCAAGAGAGTTTCGCAGTCCTCAGTTACTGCTCATGCGGCCATACACAATTCTTGAAGAGTAAAGCTAGTGTATCTGCACTCTTCCCAGGAGTGAATTTATGCAAATGTAGATATAATATCCGTATAAAGGGATAGGAGGAAGACGAAGGCCGGCAATTTTCTCGAAGACTAAAACGACATTGAAACTGACAATGACAGATGATGCCCACCAAAACCTAGCTTTATGTATAAAATATGACCTAAATGCGTAATGACTATGACTAATGCTATTAACTGTGAAATGCAATGCATTTGGACAAAAATCTGTTGTCAGCAATCCTCTTCTTGCATCGCCAGAGTTAGGCCATTGGATTTAGGATCTAATTGGCGAATTGTTGAGTTTATTCTATGAGAACCTTGCATCTAGTTGATGACTACCTTGGCATCTCAGTTTTGATTGTATAGGGGAGTTGATGAGAACAGTGATCTAGTCATTGAGGATAAGTGATTGAAATCTTAAATTTGAACAACATCCTGATTTCTCAGTTACTAGAATCCAGACTTGATTGGTTTTGTCTTAGTTGAACCACCAAGGACTCAAGTCTGGCCTTCAAGGATCAGACGTGAATCTAACCTCTTGATATGTGAGTCCGAATTAGGGGTGTGCAAAACAATTAGAAACAGTCTAAAATCAGATCAGATTTATCCAAAACCGATATTTCTCATTGGAATTGGTCTAATTCTCAGTTCTAATTTACTAGAACCAATTAGTATTGGTCTAGTTTCTAATCCTAGGCATATAACTGATCATCTAGAGCAGACTGGTACATGCACAATTTTAAATTTTTATATTTTAACTTTTCAGATCAAAACCCTGGTTTCTTCTTCGTCTTTTGCCTCATTCATATTGCGGCCTTGTCTCTGTCTCTTGCTCTCACTCTTGATGGCCTTCAACCTCATCGATCCCTCTCTCACACTCACTATCAATTGCCTCTGTCTCATCTCTCCCTCTATCACTTTTGCTCTTGGTCACCTTCGGCCTCCGACCTCATTGATTGCTCTCGAGTTTCATGGCTCTTCCAAAGTAGATAATGAATTTCCAAATTTACAAGCCGAGCCGTATGTTTGATCTCCTTAGTTATGTTTGTTCTTTGCATATATCATGTAATGTGCTCTACTTAATTCGCTTTGATAAACTGCCAAGACTCCTTTGTGTGAAGGTTTGGGGTTTCTAAAAAGAGATTTTCCTTCACCATGTTTTCTGCCTACAGTCCATGGCACTTTCCCTTTGTTGGCTTCTCCTATTTTTCTCCTCTCATGTTCCCCATAGCTCGTCATTAAAGCATCCTGAGGGGACCTTCTCGCTATCTAATTTTTACTTTCTCGCAGTTATTAACAAGAGCACTAGCCTTTCTGACCACCCACATTCCCGTAATCCAGATGTCTCTCCCGAATCAATCCTCGTCTTTGATGGTCTAAGTGGTTCAAGTATGGCAGTGGAACAAATCACGACAAAGGAAGGTGAATTGGTCCGTGTGGGACAGATGAATTGTATGAATTTGTCAGGCATATTTGACCAATTCTATGAACCCACTTGGGAATCTAATTTGTGGTGGATTCATGGAATCAACTAGTGATAATTCTAATTTTTTGAAACCAATCATTAGTAAATAGTTTTTAATCTCACTTTGAAACCAATCACCCCTATTTCGATTAAGAGGATGATCAACGGCTTGATTGAGTTTAAATTAAATTCCAAAATATGATTTTCTAATTTTTAAAGTGAAAAACATTATTTTAATCTTTATTGGAAATTTGATTTATTTTCTTAGATTTCATTGGATAGTCAGTAAATCTTGAGTCTTTGTCACAATAGTAAAGGCATACTAAAGAATGTCACGAGAGAACAATTTCCAAATCTCTTAATTCTTAGGATGTGTCTAGGGAAAAATTTCATAATAAAGAAAAATATTTTCTTGAAAATCATTTTTCAAGAAAATGAATAGTTTTCCTTTGTTTAGTAATATATAATTGAAATTTTTTCAAGTATTTGAATCTCATTTGAAAAATGATTTCAATTTTATGATTTTATCTCAAACGAAAAAAGAAAATCGAAGTTTTAAATAATTTTTTATTCTTTTATTTTCTTTCTCTTTCTTCCTCTGTAAATTGTTGGACCTTAATGACGGCCATGGCAAACAACAAGTGAGAGCCTCACCAAAATTTAGTAAGCTCGAACTTGCTGGCCCTAGGCAAAGCTCAATCTATCGAGATTGCCCACTTGTGCCTATGGTTGGTCACTGACCATTGCAGAGGACCAACAATCAGCAAAGGAAGAAAGAAAAAGGAAAAGTAAAAAATAAAAGAAATGTTAAAAAAATTTGAGAGAAGCCATTCTAGAAAGTGTTTTCACATCTTTACATTTAGGAATTCACTTTACCATGAATATTTTTTCTTTTACCAAAAAGTGTCTTCGGCGAACCAAAAGGATGAAAGTACAAAAAACTAATTTCCGAAAAATACATTCACTAAAACAATGTGTTTATTTGGGAAAAAATTTCATGAAAAAAAGGAAAATACCTTTTGGAAAATCATTTTTCCAGAAAAAGGTTAATTATCCTTTGTCGGTAATATGAGACCAAAAATATTTTTAGGTGTTTGGATCTCATTTTTTTTTTAAAAAATTCAATCTCATGATTTTATTTCATGTAAAGTAAATAGTTTTTAAATATATTTTATTTTATTTTGTTTTGTTTTTTTCTTTTCTTTCTACGTCCTTTTTCCATGTTCACTAGTTGCCGAGCCTCAACAATGGCCATAGGCACCATCGCCAATCCTAGCAAGAGTTGAATTGGCAAGATTGAGCATGCTAGCCTTGGTTGAGCTCAAGCCCTTATAGGCCTACATCAGCCTGCACTTATGACTAGTCATGAAGCCCTGACAATTTACAGTGGAGGAAGAAGTGAAAGGAAAAAGAAAAAGAAAGAAAAGAAAATAGAAAAGCATAATTTTAAAAATTTTAAAATATATATTTTTAAATAAAAAATAAGATATTAAAAATTCAAGATGAGTAATTTTGAAGAGTATTTTTACCTAGATGCTTGATGAATATTATCATTGATTAGAAAGTGTTTTGAGCTGACCAATCATTTTTGCCAAACCAAATAGATGAAATTTTGAAAAACTAATTTCCGAAAAAATATTTTCCCCAAACAAAAGCACCCCTTTTTTTTTTTTTTTTTACTTTACGATCGAATTTTCTTTACGAAAAAATTAATTCCGGTTTGGGGAAAAACATAAAAAGAAAAGAGGAATAAAAAAAATCAACCCGCAGTCTACCGTTGCGCCGTCCTGAACCGAACCGTCCGCCGCCGTCGACAGAATCGGAACCACCCGAGCTCCTCCGAGCTCCGCCGTCGACGGAATCTGAACCACCCGCCAGCGCCGCCCTCCCTCGCCGCCATGGCCGTCCTCCTCCACTCCGCCTCCCGCGTCTCCGTCGCCCGGTTCAACCTCCCACCTCGCTCCCCTCCTCACATCCGCCGGCGGTCGCTCCCGTTCAGGTGCCTCAGCTCGAGCCTCCCCTTCCCGGCCGACGGCGCCAGGTACCACCGGGAGCTCGAAGCCGCCGTCGACGTCGTGGAGCGAGCTTGCCGCCTCTGCGTCGACGTACAAGAATTCTTGCTTCTTCTTCTTGGGTAAATGCTTGTTGGGAACGATTCTTTTGCTTGTGTATTGACAGTTGTGTGTCTATCATCAGGTGAAGAAAGCCTTGTTTTCGGGTGACGGCCGGATTCTCGAGAAGACTGACCGGACCCCCGTCACGGTCGCGGACTTCGGCGTGCAAGCTCTTGTCAGTTTGGGTAGAACCCTTTTCATGATTGGATGGAAATTTCATGTTTCCTTTCGTTGTTGCTCGATTCGTGAAGTTGGTAGCTTGTAATTGCTCATTGGATGCACGGTTTCCGAGCATTTTAGGCTTCGATTAGATTTTGGTCATTCGATCGGCGCGTGAAATGAGCTCGGGGGATGTTATATTGGACAATGCCACGGTAGCACATAGGTGAATTCGATCATCGAGAACCTCGGCTTGCATGACTGTGGATGGCTTCTGGTAATTTGATATGCTTATAAATTGAAAGTGGGAAAGTTGTGTCGATGGAGAAGATGAAATCAACCAAATATTCTATTCAACATGTCTGGCATGGAATGCAATTACTTGAAAATTGTGGTTAGATCAAACTTTAATTGTCAACTGCTATTGTTGGGAGTTGATATCGCTTGTTGGTATTTTTTGCATGTTTCGCCAGAGCTGGGAAACTTGTTTCCTTCCATTCCTTTAGTGGCAGAAGAGGACTCTGCTTCCATACGTTCCACTGATCTGGAGGATTATGTGGTGGATGCTGTTACCAACAAAGTGAGCTCTGAAGATCATCCTCTGACAAAGGATGCTGTTTTAGAGGCTATTGACCGAGGAGGAAAGAACGAATTCTCTATTGGAGCACAGCCAGCTTCATATTGGGTACGTAGATGAATTGGCTATAATTTAAATCGTCTAAGCTAAAGTTTGGTGTGAATATGTGCCATGAAGAACAGAACTTCTACTTGATGTTAAATTGTGTATCCTCTGAGATTGTACAGTTAGCTGTAGAAATCCAACATCACACTGAAGGGTTAGAAAATGATTATATAGGGCATAAAAAACCTTCTTCCTAGTCCATGGCTTGGTAAAATAAAAAGAGAATAGACATGCCTCCCAAAGGGTTTGCTTCTGAAGTTGATAAGTTGCATATCTGTCCACATTTATTACAGTAAAAATTGTTCAACTTGAATAGCAGGGTATGTAGTGTAAAATGGTCTGCGAGATTCTCTTCCATAGTCGAGCTTAAAGTTACAATGATCGCTGCAGGTTCTGGATCCAATAGATGGGACGCGAGGATTTCTCAAAGGAAGTGAGTCCTTGTATGTGGTATGTAACTCTTTCTGGTGGTTTTGGTTGTTTTGTTTAATGGGGAATAGCTCCAGATTGATGACTGCTTAGAACGAAATTGTTGAGTTACTTTCAAACTGCATGCCAGTATGTTGAGCATTGAAAGGTTAGTTCAATAACAAATGTTTTAGTGCGGTCGGCTTCTATATATACAAAAGATGAAGTCTGAATTCGAGCTGGTTGAGAAAGGACATGGGGAGAACTTCTGTTTAAGTTGGTTGCAATGTCTGATGTATCCACAAAGACACCTGATACCATTTTGTTTGTAGTGTCCCTCTCATGGTTTAGGTTCATGATACTAATCCTCTATCGCCTTATTACACCAATCAGTGCATGCCCTGAACATCATATAACATACCTGTCTTAGCCCATGAGTAGGTGATCATGGTCGCTCTTCTAGATGGTGGTAGCAGTAATGTATAATTTAAATTTTAGTTACCCTCTTTCAGTGAAAGATACTTTACTGGCCAAAGTCCTATTACCTCACTTAATATCACTTGCTGCATGACACATGAGACACTTGGTGCCTCGGGCCTCCTTTCTTTGACCTCTCCTGTGAAAGAATCCTTACATTAAATTGTAGATGCTGATAGACTGCTATATATCCATATAAAACAGTCTAGTCCGCTGGTTATATTTGTTTGATATTGGGAAGCAGTTTATTGGAATATAGCTTTCTTTTCTTGGCTGAATGGACAAATAAATTTCCAGGTAGGATTGGCACTTGTAGTTGGTGGAGAAGTTGTATTAGGCGCAATGGGATGCCCTAATTGGCAGCAAGATCTATCCAATGTAACCAATTCGAGACCTGGGATGATCATGGTGTCTCACATTGGCTGTGGAACATGGACCAGAAGGTTACCACCACTGCTCAGTAACACAAGTGCAAAGGATGCCTATTGGACCAGGTGCTTTGTTGATGGGTTCTCTGCAGTTCATGAAGCACGTTTTTGCATTCCAGAGAGTCAAACATGGGAGAAATTTCCCCTGTCTACTTCATTCAAAGCAACAATGGAAACCGATACTCCTGGAGAAGGGGAAATTGTTTTACTGCCAACATGTTGTGGAAGGTTAGTCAAGCTTGTGCTAGTCAATATCTTCTTTTTTTTTTTTCTGGATTAGTTTGTTTTACGAATCTAACTCTGGGGGTCAGTGCAAAAGCTTCCCTCGAGTTTTCAATCTTGTTCTTTGCCGTCCCTGAAATTCTGAAAATGCAGCGATCTACTCTTCTACCGACAATTGTTTTGCTTGCAATTCCCATCAAATCCTATGGAAATCTTATCCAATCAATTTTTTCTTTCTGTATAACATTTATTTGGCTTGGATAGAAGGATCAAAGGCCCTTAGTATTGCAACCATTGCAACATGAATTATGTTCACAAATTATGTGATACCCAATATCACTGAAAATTTTATTTTAACAAATCATATCTACCAATTGGCATGTGCACATCTTTCAAATGAACCCATCATTATGAACTTCATTTGTCACCTGATGACTCGTTATGTGGTGATATCTCCCATCACTATTATTCGCAATGACAAGCTTTTCTTAATGTGTGTTTTACTGTACTTCTCAGCTGAATTAAACTGATTAACATCTTACTTCTAACCAATGAAAACGCAGTACTAAGATTAAATTATCATTTATCGCGTGATTAAGTTCTTATGTCAAATGTGAATACTGTTTAAAGAAATAGTGCCCTCTGTTTCTTTCAATTATCTAATCTTGGAATAAAAGAAAATACAAGTCAGATGACCATATGAAATTACAATGATTTTTACATGCGAGGTGGTAAAGTGCAACATTTCTTCAGGAGCAAATCACAACTAATTCATGGCAAGAGAGTGTATACCTCAATTAACTCTTTGTTCTTCTTCATCTTTATTTATTTGAGAAACATCAAATTTTTGTTCTTAAATGAAAATTCCTTTTCGCATTTACTGTGTTGTTTCCTCTGGCTATTAGATCCATCATTTTGATGAGCAAACACATTCAAAATTGCATACATGATTGAATACAGATAGTTCACGGAGATTATCTCATAAGGCAATGAGTTTCCTACATTCCTTCAATTTGGAGATAAGCCACTTCTGCCAGTTTGTTTCATGCATTTACTGTCACATCATGGTAAGGGAGATGCTTATTCGGCTCTTTCCTGCAAGAGCCTTGGCACTGACTTCCTTGCACAAAGAGGCCATTCTCTGTCTCATAGTGACTCTCTCTCTCTCTCTCTCTCTCGTCACAATTTTCTCTTCTTTATCAGTATATATTATCAGCATTCTCCGATCCCTTGACTCCTTGCAGTAGATGTGACAGTATTTTCCTTTTTGGTTTCTCACAGTTTATGCAAGTATATGATGGTTGCTTCAGGACGGGCATCCGTTTTCATTCTTCGGGCAAGAACACGAACCTCAATCAAGGTATTATCTGAGTTTCTCCTTCAAATTTCTTGGTATCCAGGCTGGGGAAAAATTAAGGGTTCATTCCTAAATTTGTTTATTTAAATGTCATTAGGCTTGGGACCATGCTGTTGGCATGATATGCGTGCATGAAGCCGGAGGAAAGGTACATATACACGTGACTGTAGAATTTCTCCTTCAGCTGCAAAGTTTGAGTTTCCTTCTGCATCATTCTCATATTTCAGGGCTTCTCTCATTATTGAATGCAGTTTGTTGGTTTGCTTTTGTCTATTTAGAATGAGATCAGCTGGTGTTTTTAGGCTCTTTCCCTAGTTACTACCTCCAGAAAAATGTGAGAAGAAGAATGACAACAATCTGAATTATGTATGCACAATAGACAAAGGGTAATAATACGAAGAATCTATTACAATTGATGTTAAAGCATGTCCCAAATCAGTTTCATAATGGGCCTTTATACATTTGGTCCTTCCTCGACCAATCCAACTAGCAGCTTAAGTTTTCAGGATTCTATAACATTGTATGAAAGTCAGGTTTCTCATTGCCTCACATAATAATTCATTTCTCAGATAGATTCTTGTTCATGTTTTTCAGCTTGATTTGTGTTCTTTACATGGTTTAATTCAAATTTACTCGGAAGATGGGGTGCTAATGTCCTACATCACTTGAATACCAGGTGTACTATGGCTTTATAGGTAGTCTTTTTCACCTAATAGTTCAAGTTTGGGGGTTGTACTTTCTAATATATTCCTACCAATGGAAGCTACTTTTTTTTGGTTGATTCAGTATTTTATTTACGAATTTCTTCTACATGATTTGAACAGCTTCTAGATCTGCAATGTTTGTAATGTGCCACACATCTTTTTCCTTGTACATTTTGAAGTTGGTTAAAGAACTCTATTGTAGAAAACCAAGGAACACAATGCACTTTCAAATTCTTCCCGCCTCTCAAATTTCATTTTGATTTTGCTGGCTTTTCCCTCATGCTATCTGTTATGTTTGCTCTGATAATCGACTTGCCTTACTAAGGAAGGACACCTTTTCAACTTTATGAGAAAATCCAGTTCGGATATGCTTGTATCTTGAAAACGTCATCTTTTCTAGCGTATTCCTAAAAGTTCAGGTTTATGTTTTACCTGACTAACCAACTACCATCAATTAGGTAACTGACTGGGAAGGAAGTCAAATTGATCTGGCAGCAGATGCCACTGAACGGAGAATCGTATTTCCTAAAGGTGGTGTTATTGTGTCTAACGGAAAATTGCACAACAAGATTTTGGACGTGACTTCTTCTGGTTCCACGTCTATTTTATAGGATGCTAAAGATTTTGGTGCGTCTACTCTCTCTCTTTCTCTCATAATTGCAAATTTGTGATGGGTTATCCTGCATATGATGGTAGCCAAAGAGTGTTTTAAATCAGTTCGGTATTCCAGCTCAGTGATTATCTCCTCCAGTAAGAGTAGAATTAATTAGTAGTAATTGCTCGCATCAAGTGACATTTTCTTCTGTTTCGTACTATGCAGAAAAGCAAGTAAAAACCATTAGGCATTTGTTCTATTGAATGTAGTACGTACGCTACTTGTTGAAAGTTGGTATTGAAGCTCCAAGCAACTGCTCTTTTGAAGTTCTTATCTTTGGTAAAATCTTCCGGTGAGTGTCAGTTTCTTGCAGAGTTCAGCCTTGTAAATTCAGTGTCATCCCTTTCTCATGGCAACTGATCTATTTTGTTGTCCAGAATGCCTGCAGAAAAGATTGCACCAAGGCTTTTAAGGAAGTCCAAAGAACTAATGGTTCGATAACTCGAGAAGTCACACTTGTATGCATTGATTGCAAAATGCGTTGATCAAACTTTGGTCGCGGTCACACATTGAGCATGCAAGGTAGATAAAATTAGAATAAGTAGAGTTCATGAACAGATCAATTATCTGTACTTTAGTGGAAATTATGGAGAGCAATAGAAACTCTAAAGTAATTTATCTGTTCTAAAACTCTGTTGTACCATAATTTTTTTGCACAATAATCATTCTCCTCTTGAATTTCCACCCTACATTCTACAATAACTCTAATGGTTTTTGCCTCGAATGTGACCATCATCAAGTCATCTACTTGAGGCTCCATGAATGTTTGAAGTAAGAAGAGCGATTGTTTTTGCTATACTTTCGCCATCCGTTTCCCCCAACCATGAACAACAATATTTATTTTTTCAAATAATGTTGTTTTGCTAAACCCCACAATCAACGGCAACTAAATCAGTTTAACGTTACCCACGACTGAAGTTGAGCAGATCAACGTATTTGCATCTGGGTCAAAACCAATTCTCCCGTCGAACATTTTCCAGCCGTTTGGAAAATTTGGATTAACCCAAATTAAGGAACAAGTCAGGCCTTCTGACAACCGGGACGGGTTAGCTTCGAGGATTATCGTCCAAAACCCGTCTTGCTTCCATCGAATTAGATATTGCTAATGCTCTGGACAGATATTGCAGAAGAAAAATAACTAGTCTATTCTGTCTGTTAGTCAATGCACTTTCGTCATGTGGCTGAGAAGCTACACCACCTAAACAAAAGGACAAATTTCTCAGAAGGGAATAGAAGCTTCCCAGAGAGCTTTCCTTTGCATTAATTTATATATAAATATCTTACCAAAGAGCCCTTCTTTTCTGGGTATTCTACATCATCAAAGGTTTTTGTTTATGTACTGATGCAAAATATCATTATAGAACGCACTATGCTTTGACCATCGGACACCATACGTGGGGTTGCTCCATGCACAATCATACTTCTATACGTATAAATACATCTTAAAATACTTGCATGAGTGCATAGATATTTTTATATAATACGAACATGAATCACCATCCACGCTTACCCATTTGGGTATTATCAGATCTTGCCCCTAGTCACCAAATTGGGTAGGATTTGCTGAGCGAATGGGACCGAGACATCGAAGAACAGCCACATGAAATGCTTTTCAACGTTGGTTGGAAGCAATGGAGAGCAGCGCAAGATGACAAAACCATAAAAAGATAATCCATCGCCAAATGCGTGCACATCGATTGGTCAACTCTAACACGTATGCACCTTCTTTTGGGCAAACCAATGCGCAAGCGAAACCCTAGATTTTGGACAGGTAACTGCTTCATTGGGCACTGAGCACTAGACGTTTGCAGCTTTCTTGATTTAAGAAGCAATTTGCCATATTTAGCGAGCATGATTGGCTCTTGGGTTGAGTGATTAATGATAAAAAAAATCGTGGGGGCCGTCCCCATGACATCTAGCATGAAGACAGAGGCCAAAGATTGCGGCCATGTCTCTTTTTTAGATCGTAATAGAGTTTTCCCCAGAAAAATCATATCAAGCACATACCTCCATTGAAAAAATTACTTTAAAACTACTCTTCATAAGCATCTTTAATCACACGACATGTATAGTAAATACCTTGCTAATGATAATCATATATATACAAGCTTAACGATATGTAGACACCTAGTACAATAATACAAATCCTGTAGATTCAATTATTTGACATGCAAACAAACTACTTTGAAATGGTGCAATTTGAAAATAACTGGCTGCAACCAAACCTCAATCTGATGCAAGACCCACTACCAACAATCAGCCAAACACGTGGTGATCTGATATCAATCCAAAACTTGGACCTCACCACAAGCAACAAGAAATTTAACAATCCCCTCGCAATGTGTTCGCCTGGATAGTATGCACCATTTTTCAAATGCATATTTAGAAATTACAAATCTTTCTCCTGAAGTGGTTCCAAATGTTATTGGCTCGATTAGGGTTCCAAGTCTTGAAAGATAGATAGTTACTTTGGAGTTTGGACTGCTAACTTAGTGTGTAAATTAGTGACATGTATAAACTTGTTAAGTAACCCTGCCTGTAGCAAAACCTTGGACGCAACACCTAGAAAGTGACAGACAATCACATGCTACATATGTTGCCTAAGTATGATAATTATAGCCAAGAGTACATCAAATAGGAATCTTTGGTGATTGCATAGAATAACGTTTGACCCCATACATACTGTTCATTGGTGGTTTGATCCTATGACTAGGGTTTCACATGAACTATTATTTGACACAGCGAAGCCAGAAACAAAGTATGTTCTATTTGTTGGGATATGTATGGATTTCAACGTTGTCACAGCCTGGCAATTTTCAATGTACGTCCCACTCCCAGATTACTCCTACGTAAAAACAATGGAAGAATAACTTAAATATTGTTGTACAAAAATGTATTTACGTGTCTTGCATGTGCGACACCTGTTATATATGCATTGTCTATCATTTTATGAATTTACAATTAAATTGCTTCTCGATTCGTGCTACTTAATTAATGAAATCACCAACATCGATAAGCCCACATGACTGACAAGTGTCAGGACATGGAAGTTGCTAGATGTTTTCGAACCTACTACTATGATGCCATCGTGACATATGCTTCAGCAAATCCTTATCCAAGAAAGGAAAAAGGTAACAAAGGATCGAGAATAATACCACAAAAGATTCTAAATTAATATGACTGTAACATACCTAAAATCTTAAATCAATATGCCCCTCTCAAAATAACTCTTTAGTAATTTCCGTTCAATGTTCTTGTTAAATTGCTAATGTGAATTACATGTGACAAACAACTCCTCTGACATATACCCATCATGGAAATTCAGCATAAATGGCTCTTAGAAACAGCCTCGTCTTGGAAATTCAAGTTCGTCCAGTAGATCCTGAGCCACGGAACTTGGGCCATCTCAGGACAAGCATTCAGACGTAGGCAAGTGTATTATCTCCTCGCGAGCTCTACCATGGAAAACGCCCACACGATCGACAAGTGTCCCGGACATGGAAGTTGCCAGATGTTTTCGGACCTATTACACTATGATACTATCACAACATATGTTTTAACGAATCGTCATCAATAAAATTAAAAATCTGCATGCGATACACAAATGCAGGCTGAATAAACGCAGGAATCCCTCCCAAGTAATCTTGTTAATTGTAGATAACAACAACCGCAGACTTTTCTCACGTCGACAAGGCAGGAAAAAGTCGATTCCTGTTCTTTAGGGAAACATGAGTTTTTTTATTTATTATACGTAACGTCACATGAATTGGACGTGGCAGGCTTTGATAGGGACAATAATGCTGATTGCTGGCCATTTTTTGTTCTTTTATGTTGTGGTCCTCTGATTTGGAAACCATGGGCCTGGCAAGCGGACACGTAGTTGCTCAAAACTTGGCAAATATAGATTTATTTAATGATTATTATTGACTGGAAACCAGATAAACAGGGTCGGTCCGTACATGTTAAATAGTCATCCATGCAGATATTTTATATTTTCGTATCATGTCCATGAGCTTATTTAATAAATTTTTATTGACGAGTACTCTTAAAATAATTGTTGAAATGTTTAAATGAAAGAATTTCATTCTTCAAGAAACATCGTCCATTTTAATTTTTTAGCAAGTGCTGTGAAATCATTTGTAATAAGACCTAAAAGTAAATTTAACCAATTCTCATCATATAAAAGTTGGAATCTAAAAAATTGGAAAATTCACTCATGATTTGGATTAAATAAATAGATAAGTAGGTACAACTTTTTTATTCGTGATGCGTGGGACTTGATAATGTTCTTTTTTCCTTTTAAAATTTGAAAAGAAGAATGTATCACCTTCTATAGTTTGAGATAAGACATCTTTGTTTCTTTTATTGGCAAGCAAGAATACTTTATGAGGTAGGTTGAATCATGAAAATTGGTGTTTTGAGAATTATAATAATGCTATAAGATGCTTTGCTTTGACTAATATTATACTATACCACATAAAAGGAAATCATCATATCAAAAAGCTCATAAAGAAAATGGAAGGTCAAAATAATTTTGTCTTTCGGCCATAATTTCAACATTTTCTACTGTCCATCAAAGACCAAAACATCATGAGCACCACGTACTTTCGCTGCGAAGTCATATGATTTAGACTTTCTAAACTGCACCATTGTCAAAAAAAAGTAATTGTTCTTCAAAAAGCGGAGGAACCCACAAAGATGCCTTTGAAAAACAGCCCACAAAGCAAAATGATTCAATTCTAAGTTCTTGACCAGAGCATATCCAGAAAAAAAGAAAAAAAAAATTCAACGTCAAAATAAATTAAATCTACGCTTTTCCATAAATAAAAATCGCAATCCTCATAATAAATGTTCCTATATTTCGGCAAATACAACCATGCCATTATTGCCACCATCTATTAAATGCTCATCAATATTACCGCATGCCTGTACTTTCCCTCCCAAGATAATTTTGACCAACTTTTCTATGAAAAAAATTGAAAAAAAAAGAAAAATTATTTGACCAACCAATTAAGAAACCCATGCAAATAATATGATTTGTCAATTTGCCCTCGTGGACTCGTAGTCACTCGGATTTCTTCCCCTAATTCGTTGAAATAATCATCGGAAAGAGGGGTGATACGGTCTTTGCATTTGGAGCACGACATGACACAGCTCGCTAGCTCAAGCTGTATAACGTGAAGCACGGGGAGCCATGAAGCCATGCACATCAATAAATGAAAAAAAATAAAATGAATAAATTCGGGAGGCCTTTTCGGAAAGTCTCATGAAAAGATGATACGTGGCGGCTTCGCGTTGGTGACAGCTAATTGTAATGTGAATCCCAGAAAAGCAAAAGAAGAAGGTGGCACTCTCCGCCGGGAATTGATGGATTTATTTGACATAGAGAATACAAGAGACCTTGTGATAGAGAGATAGGGAGAGAGAGAGAAAGAGAGGGAAAGGAAGGAAGGTATGAATTTTTTTTCTTTTAACCATACTCAGCACGAGGAATTTGTTCATTAGTACGTCCGATGACGAATTAATTACATGAAAAAATGATTACCACATGGTATGTTGTGGATGTTTTGAAATTAGCCCGTCTCCAAACGACAGAAATCCTATTGTGGATAGATGAATCGCCGTCGATTGCATGTGTTGACATCCTAATGATCACAATATCCACATTTTTTTGTCGCTAAAAGTTGGGAATAATGATGACTAATGGGGAACATCGTATGGTAAGATTTTCATTGACTAGAACACAAGCCACCTTTTTCACACTTTGGCCCTAAACAAGGGTTACACGTCGCCTCTATGATCGACAGCGGACGGCACCAAATGCTTTTGACCCTCTCCCTCCCTCCCTCTCTCTCTCTCTCTCTCTGAAGGCCTTCTATTTATATCTTGACTTCCCCCGTAAGGACCCTACTGCAACACACAACATCTTCAAATCTCTCTCTCTCTCTCTCTCGCGAAGTGATTTGTAGGTGCACAGTTCTGCAAAGTTTACATTGCAGCGCAGCAAGGGGACAAGCAGAGAGGATGGGGAGAGCACCTTGCTGCGAGAAGAGCGGGTTGAAGAAAGGGCCATGGACCCCGGAGGAAGATCAGAAGCTCGTCGACTACATTCACAAGCACGGCTATGGAAACTGGAGGACTCTTCCCAAGAATGCAGGTACTTCATTCCTGTCCACTCTAGTATCTCCTCTTTAAATCTTCCTTCCATGCTTTGGCTTCTTTTGTGTGTTACGAAGTGAATTTACAGCAAGTGGTGCTAATGGGGTTCTTGATCTCTTGTCTCTAGGTTTGCAAAGGTGTGGAAAGAGCTGTCGCCTGCGGTGGACAAACTACCTAAGACCGGACATCAAGAGAGGGAGGTTCTCTTTTGAAGAGGAGGAGACCATTATTCAGCTCCATGGCATTTTGGGGAATAAGTATGTCCTGCTCTTCTTTCTTCAGTTTGAATTGAATTGAAAGTTTGATGATTTTGCATATGAGAACTTATAGTTATATCCATCTTCGGTTTGATATTTAGGTGGTCTGCGATAGCAGCTCGTTTGCCCGGAAGAACGGACAACGAGATCAAGAACTATTGGAACACCCACATCAGGAAAAGGCTCCTCCGGATGGGAATCGATCCGGTGACGCACGCCCCCCGCCTCGATCTCCTCGACTTGTCTTCTTTCGTGAACCCTTGTCTCTTCAACAACAGCTCGTGGGCTCAAGTGAACCTCTCCAGACTGCTCGGGATCGACCCCCCGATCGATCCCGAGCAGTTGAGGCTCGCAATGTTTCCGCTATCGTCCCAACATCAAAACTCGAACCCGGCTCCTCAAAATTTCCAAGAGAGCCAGCTAATAAACCAACAAATTCAAGAACTCCCCGGTTTTACTACAATGGCCTCCCCCCTCGTTCAGTTTCCTAATGAAGCACAAGTATGTCAACCCAACTTGGTAGATGAATTTCCCTCAAATCCCACAGATCTCAGCTCTTCGAGTAATTCTCAGATGAGCGACCTGGCTTCAAGCTTGAAAGAAGATTACGTTCCATTCCCAAGATACGAGTACAACTACTGCAGCTCAGACCAATCACTAATCGACCGTTCATCGACCAACTCCGCCTTCAATTCTCATGATAGCTACCAAAGTTTCGGATCGTCCAGCCCGACAGCGATGAACTCGAACTCAACGTACATCACTGCCAGCACGGAGGACGAGCGGGAAATCAGCTACTGCAGCGACGTGTTAAAATTCGAACTGCCGGATCTTTTGGATGTGAATGAATTCATGTACTGTCAAGAACCAAGATGGTAAAAAAAAAAAAAAAAGAGCTTGCCACAGTGGTTCTTGGATTTGTATGTTGTCGATAGGTTTAGAAGCTTTCTAGCTTCTTTCTCACCCCTTTTGTCTAGCATTCTCAACATTGATGTACTTGATTCTTCCTTCAAGTTTTCATAACTAAAGCTTACTGTATGAGGAAGGCAAGATCGTCCTGATGTCCTCTTTTCTTTCTCTTTTATGATTTTTTATTGTGGTATGTTTCCATTATTGCCATCAAATCCTCTATTCTTTTTCTTTCCTTTGTCTGTCTTATCATCTTGACATTTGAAAGCCCTCCTCCATTGCGCATGCTATAGAAATATTTCTTGCCAAACATCATACAAAATCTCCCCCAATTGTTAACTGACGTTGCTTCCTAAAGATAAGAAAAGATTGGTCAAGGAATCCATCCATCAATCATCAGTCACCCCCACATATTTAAAATAACCCGAGCATACTATTAAGAGATAGAACACGTGAAAATGGCTTTATCACCGAGACAGATAAACCATCAACCCTTGATTTAAACAAGTGACTCAATTATCAGAGATTGCAAGTCTTTCCCGCAAAGTATAGAAACCAACATCAGCGCGTGGAAATATATTATCGAGTTTCCTGTTCTAAAGATTAGGTATATACGGTATTTAATAAAAGTCGAATCCCAAGGGCTGCAAAGCAGAAAATTAAAGATAAGCTTCACTTGAATCATTGATGCACAGCATTCAAATGAATTTAGTACTTTAATTAACATCAAATCCATAATAATTTACTATTTAGGAAGTGGGTTTTTTATCGGAGTATCGTCATGCGAAAATAAAACTTGGAAACATCGATACAAAATCAGGATTTATGTAATATCAAAAGCTAAGCAAGCCGAGAAAAATTCATCCTGTATACTTCCCCGACTCCGGCGGCAGCCTCAAGCCGCCGCCGCCGGTGACAGCGGCCGGAGCTGGGTTAGGAGAGTTGGCGCGGGGACACCTGTCCCCGCCACCTGTATGGGGAACTGTCAACTTCACGTAGAAAGATGACCCGGAAGCAATTATTTTTTGCATGGGATTTGTATCGATGGAGTCTTGACCAAAGCGGGCGGGCACATTACGTGTCGACGCTGCACCGGCGAAACCGCGAACGGGCGCGGGCCCCCACCGGGCGGAAAGGCCTCGAGCTTCATTTGAAATCCACGGGCGTGGTTATTGCGGCAGCTCCTGTCGTCCTCATCGATCCGCCATTAATGGCTCCCCTCCCCCCCAAGTCAAACTCCAGACAAACAGAGATAGAGAGAGAGAGAGAGAGAGAGAGAGAGACGCAGGGCTGACGTCATCCCTTTTGCCGACACGTGTACTCCATTGCGCACACGGATGGGGGCCCGGCATCGAAGGCGGGAGACCTGTTGACCCGGTAGCGTAGTGCGTTTCCTTTCCCGTTCCTCGCGAGCGCTGCCGTGAGGAGAAAGCGATGATCCGCTGTGATCGGTTCATGATCAAAACTCATCAATCATTGCAGCCATCGGAAGAAGAAAACTGGGGATTGAAAGTACTATGAGCGGTGGGGCCCCCAGGAATCCGAGCGGGTCCTCTTTTTTAATGACTAAAATGTAAGGATTGACTTTGAATGACTGAACGATAATGATATCGGAGATTTTTTTTTTCGTGAACGTGGCTCGCGTCGCTTAATACTCAAGGATTTGTGTTCTATTGGTCCGACATTCGTCGAGTCGACCTTCTTTAAAGGCAATCCATACTATTTACAATTTTGTATCATTTTGTATATGATTTGATGTGATTAGATGATTTGATTCCATTACCAACGATTGCCCGTGATAAGAGGACTCTTTAGATATCGTACGAAGCATTGACTAGTCGCCCATCTGCACCTTATCTAGCATTTGATAATATTTTGGATACTATGGAATTATACTAGGTATTTTGAAAGGTACTCTTCAGTTATAGTATAAAACCATATGGTAAATAAATCTAAAGATAAATCTAGAAGTTAAATTGTGTTTTATTTTTACACAAAATTCCTTATTGATTGTTTATAGGGACTAAGTTTTGGATTTATATCAGATTACCACGTGTCTAGCTGATTGCTCATAGTGGGTTTTGCATTTGGATTAACGCTTGACTATGGCCAATTTATTCCAAATTGCACCTCTTCAAAATAATTTATTTGCATGCTGAAAAATTGAATCCATAAATTTGTACTATTGCACAGTGTCTACGTACCATTAAGCTATACTTGTACACATGTGATTATCATCAGTAACATAATTACTCTGCATGTCATGGTATTAACGATACACGTAAAAAAAGTAACTTTTCAATGGTGTTATGTGCTCGATATGAATTCTAGCGTTCGACCAAGAGAAAGAAAAAAAAAAAGAATTCTTGTGAATTCTCTGTTATGATCAACAAATCCTGAGTATTTAAGGAAAGATCTGTCTCAAATGTCAAACGAAAGAATAGCCCCAAAGAGGCAAAAATGATGCTGTTAAACTCTCTCGCTTGAGGGATGCAATCAATCCATGTTACCCATTCTACAGGCCAATCCCTTCATGCACGTAATCCATACATCACTTACACGTCAAACCAATCCTCTCTCTATCTCTCTTTCTAAGATGAATTTCGGCGTAGAAAGACGAAGACTTTATGGCCCTCGACGTGTCGAAAAACAAAGATGAACGTGAGGTATAAAAGGTACGGCCACGGACCGACCATATCTGAAAATTAAAAGCCTCTCGCTATCTGCCTCGACCGCCCAAAGAAAAAGCACTCGGAAAATCCTTCCAACTTCGCAGCCTCGGTTTCGAGATTCGGAAGGGTTTCCAACTCCCGCAAGTGGCCTCAGGTCCTCGTTCGAAGACTTCCCCTTTTCCATGTGTTCTTGGTTCCCCTTTGTTGTTTTCCCTCCTCCATGATTGAACTTCCCTCGTTGACATTTTCACATGTTTCTGAGTAAATGATCCGATTGACTTTTGAGATGGAGATCTCTCAACTTGGTACGTCGGGTGCCTCTTTCCATGCTTTCGTTGATCCCCTTTATTGCTTTCCCTACTTCATGGTTGAAATCCCTAGTTGACATTTTTACATGGCTGTGAGTAAATGATCCGATTGACTTCTGAGTTCGAGATCTCTCGATTTAGGACATTGGGTGCCTCTTTTTATGAATAAGAAATATGACCCTTCTGTCGCTTTTTGTTGCACTCGAAGGAACAACATTTGTTTATTTCTTGGGGAGATGAGGGGAGGCAAGAGTTCAATAGTCCAAAGTTTAGTCAGTCCCACTTAGGACTATTTGTTATTGTTTTAGGTAAAATGAAGAGACGCGTGTACATTAGAAGTCCTATGATTTATATACAAAGGACAATCAAGTTTTGAAACTTAAATCGTGCAGCCAGCCATTAAAACTCATCAAAATAGTGTAGTGAATTATTTCCATTTGCTCGTCTGTTTAATGAAAAATTGTCCAATAAAACTTTAATATATTGTACAACGGTTAATTCAATTCTAAATATTTAATTGTGCCAATTTAATTTTGAATCTTTTTGACGATTGATCAATTTAGTTATAACAACCAATTTTGGGAGGCAAACGCTGAAGAGGATGCTGGTTGTCCTAAGTGGCATTGTCAGTTATGATATGGATAATTGTTGTAATTTTTTAATTTTCTGAATTTTTATTAATTTTCATTATTTATTTTATTTGTTTCTATTTTATAACTGTCACTAGCTAAGGATCAGCAACCTTCACCAACCACTTGACAAAAGCCTTCGAGCCGTTGCTAGCAATGGGCAAGGCCTAATGAAGCCCTTGCTAGCCGCAAGCCCAATCCAGTAGGGGCCACTGGCCCTTAACAATAAAAAAAGAAAATTAATAATTCGAAAAAAATTACATGAAAGGATTTACAAAAAAAATCTCACATTAACACCAGCCGTATCATGTAATACAGTGAACATTCACGTCAACAATTTGTGGCTAGAATTTGTCATGACTATTATTGAAAAATTATTGAAAGATTTAGTACAAAATTGTCATATCTTGAAAATCTTAGAACTGAATTGACATCATACAAAAGGTTTTTTTAGACAATTATCTCTCTGTTTTAAGTGAAGGAATTATCTAATGTGGACCTAATCAATTAACCGTTCTGGTGTTCCAATCTCATCTCAGTCTCCTTTAAGCTGCCATTGTCGTGCCGTCGCGACTATCCTCCCATGATGCCGTCGCGACAACCTCTTTCTTGCATCATCGTAGTCTCGTCAAATTGACGCATCGGAGACAGCGTTCGGGGGAGGAGTCTTAGGTCTTGATGGCGGAGGAGTATACTGCAAAGAGGTTGGTCTAATCCTTTGGGCCAGGCGACGGTGGTGGTGGTGGTGGAGGATGAAGGTCTATTTTTGCTGGGTGTACGAGCCTACTTGATGCCACATTTACGAATTGTAGTCAAAACTATATTGCAGAAGAGGAAAAATATTAGAGCAAATCCATGTTGCAGTTTCCATCAATCAAAACAGACCGAGTCACCAAAAATGTACTTAATTGCACTAGATGAATTTTCCAATACATAAGGTGCGTTGACTTCACAAAAAATGAATAATTTAGAAAATAATTTTTTTTTAAAAATTAATGTCTTATATCGCTTGTAAATATAAATAAACGAAATATTTTTTTCATCATCCTTGAAAATATTTAGACATTAATTATCATCGATAATGAAAACATTTTGTATTAACTAATTGTTTTTGGTAATACAAGTGATTATTTTTTGGAAAATGTTTTTGAAGTCATTCGTCTTCTGGAAAAGAAACAGAGCCTTAATTACACTTTATAATAATAATAAAAAAGTGGACCTAAGGTGATCATAGCGCGATGAAAAATTCATACTGTAATTCAATTTATTGGCCTTATGATTTTACCAAGTAAAGGTGGAAATCTGTCTCACTAAGAGGCCAACGCATTGTCTTTATTATGATCCAAAGAATAAATATTAGGAATCCAGAACAATATAGTTACCCGCAATTCCACATGTATTATACTGTATAAAATTTCAAGCGATGTATAGATTACAAATGACCAATTTGAAGTAGATATTTTGTGACATATATCAGCAAATTGTGTATGATTGTCGCTCGTGCGTAAGAGTCAGTGTTGACATTTTTTAGATCATAGTCAATCTACCCTAAAAACTTATCATTTTAAGAAAATACAAGTTAATACTAAGGATACATTCTGGAGATATTAGGGATTTAGATTAAAAAAACTTATTTACAAAATCAATTTATAAGATAACATGATAGAACGTTTTAGGTACTTAAATATGACTTGCTCATTTAAATATTTCTCTTAGAGTTTGATACCCATATACGACTTCTCGACTTTCCGCTTATGACGTCCTTATGATATTCTAGAAAGGTGTACTTTTATTTAGGTAAAATAAGAACATTATTACTTAGCGAAGATATTTTCTCCTTTGCTTACACGTGTGCCCACTAATCTTTTGACCTCCCATGTATTTAAGACTGTATCATAGTCAAGTCAAATGATAGGGAATCCTCAACAATCTGCTATGAAGTGCTGGACCTCTTTTCTTTTCTTTTTCTTGTTTTTTTTTTTTTTTTTGTTAGAAAGATTGGAGTTTCATTAACTAGATAAAGTTTGAAAATTCAAGTTCAAAGCATCTTGAGCAAAGTAATTATCAAAAGGCTTATGGAGAAAAAGAGGCCCAATTTCTAGATAGGGCTTTCATTTGCTGGGCTTTCACAACCCAGTCAACAACTTGGGTAGTCTCTCCAAACTAGCTGGACTTAAAAAGCAAAAATTTTGATTAGTTATAGGGAAATTGCACAGGAAGTCCTAATGCAATTAAATCCTAAACCATTCAATTGGTTTGATTGAGCTCACATCCTCATTAAAAAAGGGCAATCAAGTCATTTTGATTAACAATACCTAAAATTGCTCACGTGTCACCCAAAAAAATTACTTATCTGGCATCCTTAAATTGCACTTTTATGATTGAATTGTGTCTTTCAATAGAAAGTCAATTGACTTGGCCAAACCAATTGAAAAATATAGGAGTCACTTGCATTTTTCGATGAAGGATGAGAACTTACTCGAACCAATTGAAATGTCTAGGACTTGATTGTATTGTTCGGTAAAGGATTAAGACTAATGATGTGATTTTCCCATTTGTAAGGTCACACGATAGACTTTTTTTTTCAGTACTTGAATATGACCTGCTCGCTTAAATACTTTTTTTTAGAGTTTGATGCAAATAGATGACCTGTTAGTTCTAAGTTAACAGAGTGTGTATCCATAATAGTACCCATAATCTGTCATCGTCTCAACTTTTCACACGTAATGTCCCTAGGATGTTCTAGAAAGGTGTACATTCATTAAGGTAAAATAAGAAGCATTTTATTACCATGAAGTAGATATTTTCTTCAATAACTAGTGTTATGCTACTTATGTGATCTCCCATATCTAGCGGATCTCTCTCTTAGGAACATTCAAGGATAAAAAAAAGTCCATGAAAAATCTGGTTTCGGAAGACTCCATCATGAGTTGTCGTGATCGAAATGCCACATGTGATGTGACCATTGTAGTCAAATTCAATGAATCACTATTAGAATTGGTTGCGTAATGAGTTGGGAAACGTGTAAGAAATTGATGTGATGTGACACATATTAAACTCCTATAAATTCTAAAATTGATGTGATGTGACACATATTAAACTCTTATAAATTTTAAAATTGATAACTCAATTGGCCAAGCCCAATAGAAAAACTTCATTTCATTACGCATTTCCATACAATCAAATGGAAAGCTCTAGAAGAGTCATTTTCTAAGAGCCCAAACTATATGATAGAACAAGTGCATCTCTATTTGATGGGGGCCAAGGATTCCTTCTCCTATATTATCAGGGTCAATTATCTTAAATCACTTATAACATTAACTACATTATTTTAATTGGGTATGGCCACTCTTAGGTATGGACAACTACTTAAAGCATTAGATGCACATAAAGTCAAATTGAATAATTCATGATTAGAATTGGTTGCATAATCAATTGGTAGACGTGGAAGAAATAGATGCTACACATGTTAATTTTATAAATTCCAAAACTTAATATTTTTTTCTATTTGAAATGACTTAGCTTGATAAGAAAATCTCAATTCGTTGCATCTTTCAATACAATCAAATCAAAAGTTCTAGAGAAATCATATTTTAGGAGCCCAAACTATATGATGGAACAAGTGCATCTTTATCTTATGTGGGGCGAAGACTCCTTCCCTGATACTATCACGGTATGTTATCTCAAATCACTTATACCATTAATTACATTACTTTAACTGGGCAAACTCACTTTGAGGTATGAATCATTATTTAATGCATCAAATGCACATAAAGTCATCATTGAACGACTATCGCATGTTATAAATTTTTATATTTGAACATTTTCGAAAATGCCAACATGAATATAATGTTTGGCTCAAGCTTCAAGTTTTGGTAAAGTTTTGTTGCGAATTCGTCTACTATAAGGAAAAATGCTATCTCATTGGACCTTTGATCAACACGAGTATCTTTGCACAAAATACCCTAGAAGAATCAGTTTAAAAACCGACTCAATAACTGGAGCAATTCCATGCTCAAAACTATTTCCTTACTTTTTCGACGAATCAAAATTCTCTATAAACAAACTCGAGCTTGCTAGAGATAACTTTTTCTGAAACAATCTAACAAGAAAATATCGACGATTGCATAACAATTATCGCCACAGACAAACACATAAGGCGAGTAGTAGTGATGAATACATCCAAATACTTCCTAGTAGATATGCAATCATTAAGGAAATTTGTATCCTAAATCAACATACTCTAATCTAGCTTCCCAAATATAGGAACTCTAGATCCAATACTGCTTCCAAATCCAGACGACCAAAGTAGTACAAAACCTCGAAAACTCTGGCTGTGCCGCCGCCACCACCGACCCAAACATAGAAACATAATTGAGTGCAGCGCCGGCGAAACCGATCCCGTTCCGCCCTAGCAAGAACTGCCCCGGAAACGTGGAACCGAGCGATTTCATCAACGCTGCACTCAATGATGTTTCTGCATCTTGGTAGTTTCCCGTCTCCTCGAGCATCATCATCATCAAGATCTGAAGCTTTCGTACATCCGGAGACGGTCTTTTATACTGTAGTCACCATGAAGGTGCAGTACACGGTGACCTCGGATTCCTCTTGTACTGCCCTCTCGATCTGCTGAACGAGGGGGGAGCAGAGGTTTCGGGTCTTGTCGGGGAACGTCATTGCGTGGGGAGGAAAAGAGGGGGGGATGTCCCTGTACTTCGTTGTTGTACTGGACTCTTGTACTGCAATCTCGTCTCCTTCCCCCTGCCAACCACCGAATCTTTGAAGCCGTCGTTCGTCGAAAAGGATGCCGAAGCCCGGCGTCACATGACGACTGATCAGCTGAATTTTTGTACTTGAGAATTTGAAGAGTTTTATGCAAATTCGCAGCTTGAATAAAGATGTTTTTATTGGGTTAATAGCGTTGAAATCCTAAACTTAATAGCTTCGTGATACGTATACTCTGAATTAATAATCTTTTCATGAAAAATTTTAAATCAGTACCGATGATAGATCTGAGTTGGAGGCGTTGGTTTTCGGATTTTTCTGAGATCAAAATTAGTTTGGAGTATATATATTATAAGATGAAAAATAGTTCGAGATGAATGTATAATTTGAAATTGCGGTATTGTAATTTTTCACCACTTGGGAGCTACTGCATAATATCATAATAGCGAAAGATTGGAGACCGTTGCATCTTCCGAATACTTCGGTACATGATTTTATCGATTGATACTTTATTGATCACACATTAACTCGTGAAGTCTGATGTAATGCGCGTCCTCGGTTCTAAAATTACAAATTACGCTGCTCGTAACAGTAACGTCTAACCTGGTATACATGAATGATTAAGGGTTGCCAATCGGAACCAGAACCTAGTTCAGAAATGTAAATAAGAGCCTCGGTACGTGACAAATTGAAAAGTGGGGAGTTCCGTTAGAGAGGTATGACAACACTGCTATTGCAGTGGTATCGATTTACGCAGGATTTGAGTAAGTACATATATGGAAGTGTACGTACAAAATGAGGAGCCTAAAACCAAACATCAAAGAACAGTGTAGACTTGACAGACTATGCTATATGAAAATTAAGTCACACCTGATCCCCAGTATCTGATTCTATGCTGCATCACAACCCTCAAGGAAACATACGCATTGAGTTAGAGCAAGGGTGGTTGGACATTGCAGCTAGTAAGCCTCCAATGTTTTCTCTTTCCATTCATGATGATCATGATCATTTGATACATCGCAGAAGAAAAAAATCTGCCAGATATTTCGGGGGGAATTTCTCTTGCATTCAATGGATAATCACAGATTCAAGACTGGTGAAATGCCTGCAAAATGGTTGAGTTCCGAAGTTACACGATGATGAGATGACAATACCAAATTCCTTGGAGAGAGAAGGAGAGTGAGCTGAACCGGGAAATGTGAACTGAATGATATTCTTAAAGCATTGATCAGTGAGCTTCTCATCAAATTCTAAGCATATATGAACTTACCTCTCTCTCAACCAGATCGGTGTATTTGCAGATTTGGGCAGCTGCTGACATCATATCGAGGACATACTATGAACCCACTGCTGCTTAGTTTAGGCAAGCAGTGCAGTCGTACTCTTGACAATGAAGAACCTGCTGAGCTGCCTACGAATATAGTTTCCAAGCTTTCACAAGAGTCTATCTCAAGAACCTCCAGGTTTTGCGGTAATTCAGATGAGGGAGAAACTTCTTTGAGCTGGGGACAAGACTCTATTTTGAGCTGTTTTAGTTTGTTGAAGCTCTGATTGCATATGGTCTTCAGCCTAGCAGCACAAGAAATATGGAGAGTTTCCAGATTTTCAGCTTCTCCAAGCACTTCCTCAAAATTCTCGAGATTTGGGCACCATCTCACTTTCAGTACTTGCAGGGAGGCCATCATAACCCCAATTCTCTCAAGCTTCGGCAATTCCATAAGATCTAAGGTCTGCAAGTTGCATTCTGCAGACATCCCAGGTTTAAATAGCTCTTTGATTTCATCACAAAATTTGATCCGCAGGGTCTTGAGCTTCCTTGGCAGCTTGGACAATGGGAAGATGCTGGCGAGCATTGGGCAGCACTCTATATGCAAGCTCTTAAGACCTTCAAAGACCTCGGACTGCACTTCACATACGCATCTTAAGGAAGACAAATTACACAGATAAAGAAACTCAAGCTTTCCTGAAGCTCTGGCATCTTCTTCTACATTAACTATACTCTTGATACTTGTGCACCTATCAAGCCAGCAGCTCTTTATCGATTTCAAATTCTCTTTAACAAGTTCAGATAAGTGACTAAAAGAGCTATCATCAATTAACGATATGTGATCAGCAAGCTCAAGGACACGTTCAGGTAGACCAGAAATGCAATAGGATCCATGGATCTCCAGATACCGCCCTAGCTTTTCATGATGAGGAATTCTTCCCTGAGACTTCATGTCCGTCAGTAAGCTCCTGTCTCCAAGGTTGTAGAATATTCTTCCATCTCTATTTTTGGGAAGCCAAACAGAAAAGTAAAATTTTTGGAAGCATGTAACCCACAACTTGGGACTTTTTTCCATGAACTGGAGAAAGCTGGTACCACACATCAATATGGAAGGACTGTAAGGAGATGCAGGATCCTCAGAACTTAGGGATCCACAACCTTCCAAGTTGAACTCCTCTGGAATATACTTTACCTTCTTCCAATCAATTCCCATAATATGCTTCATATTCTGCAGATTGATCTTCCTCAGACTAGTCAGAGCCGAGGTTTCATAGGGATATTGTTTTATTTTTGTGCCTGAAAGGTCTAGAACCTCCAATTTGGTTAGAGAATCCAAGTTTTCCAAACCTCCCAAACCAGCACAATCTCTTAGCAGTAGTTGCCGAAGGTTACTGAAAGTATTAAGGGTAGGTAAAGACTCAACTTTAGTCCCGGATAGATCCAGCAGCTCAAGCTCCTTTAGGTCATCCAGCTTTGACACTTTGCAGGAACAATCTCTCAGAGAGAGTTCACTAAGGTTAGTGAGGTCAGAAAGCGATGGCAATTCTTCAAATTTTATTTCAGAGAGGTTGAGAATCCTTAGTTTGCTCATATGACAAAGAAAGCCAAGTATATTGCTCAAAGATTTTGAGCCATGGAGGTCGAGTACCTCTAGATTTGGCAGGTCTTTCCAGCTATGGACTTTCAAGTCAGGGCAATTTCTTATTATTAGTTGACGGAGGCTGATAGGAAAGCAATCTCGCGGAAGGCTTTTAATTTGAGTCTCTGAGAGATCAATCGTCTTCAGGAGAGTCATGCCCTGAAAGGAGTCATTGCTTGCTATCACTAACTCAGAGCATCCTGAGAGATCAAGAGCTTCCAGTTTCTGAAGTTTACTCAAGGTTTGCAGCTCAGTAAGACATTTACAATTCTTTAGCAAGAGGAAACGAAGTTCAGAATGCTCAGGAAGTGATGGAAGAGCTTTTATTTTAGTATTTGAGAGGATGAGTCGGCGAAGGGAATTCAGATGTCCAAATGAATCATCTTCAAATTCTTCCAATATAGAGGCATCAGAAAGGTCCAGCTCCTCAAGGCCTTTGAGGTTCTGCGTGGATGGCAATTTTGGAAGACAAACGCAACCACTCAAAAGAAAATGAGATAAGCCATTGATGTTGCTAGGTAGCTTATTCACAGCACTACCCGTGAGATTCAGAACTCTAAATTTAGTTTTAGTTTCTTGAGAATCATCTTGTACTTCTTTCAAATATTTTGTCCTTGAAAGAACGAGAATCTCAAGTTTTGTTAAAGGTCTTAGGGTGGGAAGTCTTGCCAGGGATGCACAGTCACTTAGGAGGAGTCGAGTGAGCTCTCCCAAATTGTGAAAAAAGGGCAAGCGCCCAATCTTGGTTTTAGAAAGATTGAGAATTTGAAGTTTCTGGAGCGGATTGAGGGTCTTGACCTGGATACTTTGGAAAGATTCTGAACCAGAGAAATCAAGCACTTCCAGTTTTGCCAATAAAAGCACTTCCTGTTTTGCTTCTTCCTTTTTCTTCAACAAGTAAGGGTTACACAGTTGTTCCAAATTGGGGCACTTTCGAAGAATGAGCCAACGGAGTTCACTCCGATTTAAGACAGAAGAAGGTAGCCACTTAATGCCAACTTCAGATAAATTAAGCGATCTAAGATCTTTCATAGGCTCGAAAAGATCATCACGGATTTCCTTCAACAAACAAGCCCCAGATATCTCAAGAACAAGTAAGTTCACAAGTCCATGGATCTCATCTATACTCTCCAATAGACGACAGCCCCTAAGAACAAGTATTTGAAGCTCCATCAACTTTGAAAGTGGGGAGGACAGCTTTTTGAACATCGGATTTAAGATGACTAGGACTTTAAGTTGTTTAAAGAATGTTTCAGGGGCTTCCCTGCGAAAACGAGCACCATCAATAAGGAGCGTGGACATCTCACTCCATTTCCCACGACCTGCCTTGACCATCCCATCCGTCTGTATAACCCTCCCAAGACCAGCCCAAGTTCGGTCTCTCAGCACACTAGCCACGCCAAGGCATGCCCCGCTAAGTCCATCACGTCGATGATCAGTCACTCCCAAAGCATCACTTTCCATATAAACATAACTACACTCCCTTTCTCTTAGAAATCCACGATCTTTGAGCTCCATCAGAGTACGATGTGCATCCTCATAGGCCTTCTCAATATGATCATGGTGATCAAAATACCCTTCCAGTAACCAGTGGGTTATCAGCTCATTGTAGTGGATGCTTTTGTCACAGGCAGTGACACTATCATGAGGGACAAATAAGTATCTGCAGTGCCAACAGCACTTACTGAGGGTGCTTGGCAACATTTCATACGCATGCTGCCACAATGAACAGATATCAGCAGATTCGATTATAGATGCCGCTTCTTCAACTGCACTGTCCAATTCAGAGTCCTTAACGCGATTCAAAGCTTCTACTATCATATTTATTACCCTAGCATGACCTGAGCTACTTTTTCCAATAGCTGCAAACAGTCTTTCAAACCCTGTTGCCCCATAAACTTCCCGCCTTACCCTATTCCGCAGTAAATCCAATGAGTCAACATAAGACATGATATCGACTTCATATGATTTTCTATCATCTGTCTGAATAATATCACCATCTCCCTCATTGCCAATACCGATATTACTGCCACTTCTCGTGATTAAAACCTTAACAAAGCGCACATGGTGATGAAGGAGGTCACTTAAAGCAGCAAGAATTGTCTTTTCATCCCTAATATCATCCAGAACTACAAGAAAATATGGATCTTTTCCAGCCCCAGGAGCATCTTTCCGATCAACCTTTACTGCCGCTTTTGGTTCAGGCTTTCCAGACTTCTTCTTTTCAGGCTTTGCAGCTTTCATTTGTTCGAGTTTTGCATATTTCATCAAGTCAAGCTTTTTCTTTATTTCCTGTTCCACATCCACTACTTGCTCCTGCTGCTCCATCTCAGCATTGTCATCGTCCTCCCCCACCTCATTAGAAGGAAATGCAGACAGCTGAACGGCAATATATTCAACAAGAGATTTGCCTTTAAAATTATATCCTGGGACCACCCAAATAGTTCCATAGCAGGAACCCATGAGGCTGGCAGAATCACTTATCTCTTTTGCCATCCATGTTATAAGCACTCCAGCTTCTCCAGAAAGGACAACTGTTTTCACGTTATCATCACTTAAAGAAGCTAAAACCTCTTGTTTCCGAGTTTTCAGAGAATCTGTCGGGTTTGCCATCACTGGGAAATGCCACTGTAAAAATAGGACATTGTTAAGAATGACTTTCTTTTCCTTTTCCTTTTTTGCTGAACTATCCTTCTGAGTTAACCATAGAGAACAAATTCAACTCAACTGTTCCACATATACCGTTTAATATGGTGCTTCAACACAAGCATGTGTTGTCAAATCTCAACTACAAAGGCTCAAAAAAGGGGGGAAAAGACCTTCAGGTAAAAAAATTTAATCACTATTGTTGTGAATATGCCTTGAGTTTGAGTCCTTAAAAAAAGGCAGATCCAAGTTGGTTTCCTAGTTTGAGTAGGTTTCCTTGTTTGAGTGGTTTACAAATTTTATTCCTATTTTGGATCAAATATTATACATATAAGAGATGAAATTTCACTTGATTATTGCACATTAGAGCAAATAGGAGTGGAGCTTTTCTCTCTATGAGTTATCTGGGTAAGTAGTCTATGAAAATTTGTGATATATCACTTCTGAGTTTTGCTTTGAGTGTAATCTAAGACTGGGAAAGACTTGAGCAATTGTAATACTCTCCAGATTCATAGCAGATTTCTTTGCGGCTGGTGTTTTCATGGGGTAGGTACCAACACTCAGATCAAGTCATGTAAATGTCTAGTCTCTATCATTCTTCCTCGGTTTCTCTGGCAATGTCTTTTTATGCATTAGACTTTAATTGCAAGATCCATTAGCTTCCACATTATTACACGACATTTGGTATCATAAATAAAGTCAGGCTTTTCTAGAGTTGATTTGGACCTTTTGCTTGTTTGATCATTATTTGAAAAAGTTTCTTTTGCAATTATGTCTGGAGCAAGAGCTGAGATTGAGAAGTACATTGGGAGGAACAACTTTGGGTTGTGAAGCAATAAGATGTGTGCCTTGTAAACAAAGGATTGGCAAACGTGTTGGATGGCGAGGATAAATTACTAGATGTGATAAAAAAAAAATGCCGATAAGGTAGAGTTGATGGAGGAGACAAAAAGAATAATCCTGTTGAATCTATTGCATGTTGTGAATGGACAAAGGTATAGTAGATAAAACAAGCTGTAACGAGCAAGTCGAAATAGACGACATACATCAATTGGATACATCTTTTCCATGAAGAAATAGGGAAAGAAAGATTGTGAGGTTGCAACTACAGGTTGAAAATGGGCAGCCGGGTCTGTTTTGTATCCCCATGGTTTTAGGGTCGGTTATGTCAAATTCTGCTTTCTCGTATAAGAGTCCGGTTCGGGTCCGGCCCTCGAATCACCTCGTATTTCACTCCCTTCGGACAAAAGTCGGGAACTATCCGGCATGTGCTCGGTGGCTTTCGGATAATCCGGAAACAGTTTTCCTTCAATCGGGTTTAATCGGGTCGGAACTGAATACTTCAACATGCCTAGCATCTTTTCTACCTTTCGATTTTTTTACCCATTACGTCGAATCTATATTTTTCTCCATACCACTTAAACGGAACCTATGTACCAACAAATATAAATCATGGGTAATACCGAAGACAACGGCCACATCGGAAGCAGATGCATAGAGAACGGGGGAAAATGCGGCAGTTCAGACCAGTGAACGCGAATTTTCAAACACTCAATGCGACCAGATCAGTGGAGTTGCAGTACTTCGACATGCATCACTCGTGCACGCCTCAAGAAACGCTCGACCCACGACACGACCGACCACCCAAAAGACGGGAACGAAGGAAAGGGAAGCTCATTCAGCCATATGAACAAACACACCTTGCGAGCAAGCGGAAAGCAGGAAGAGAGACGAGAACCTGAGAGCTTTCCGGAGCGCTGAGACCGCAGGAGGCGAGACGTGGCGAGTGGCAAGTCGGGCCGCCGAGCTCTCTCCGGGCTGAATGGTCAGATCTCGAGCATCTCCTTCATCTGAATCGCTTCTGCTGTCGTTCTAGCGCCAAAGTCAACGGGAAGTCTTCCTCTTCGTCTTTGCTTTTGTACGGAGAACGCCAAAAGCTGGAGAGCTGTCTTCTTGCTCTGTCCTTTTCTGAAAATAGCACTCCTCCCAAGAACAATTATATTAAAAAATTATAGATTTTTTTTAAAACTTTTTTATCTTTGTTTCAAATCTGATTTTTATCAAATTGGTTTATGTTCTTTTTGTCGCGAAAAATAGAAAAATAAAATAACATGATGGTTAATACCGTGAAAAATTTCAAACTAGTACATCTGTGACCAATTTACCATAAATTATTTTTTTGACCATCAAAAACCCAAAACTGGTATATTTTTGACAAATTTATCATAAACTGATATAATCGTGACAAATTTACTCTCCATTAGTTTTCGTTAAATTTTATCTTCAAATTATTAAGTTAAATGACACGTGACTGGTATACCAATTTGGACTTTTATTTTCCGTTTGTCACAATTTACAATTTTTTGTGATTTTTTTTGTGGTATTAATCCAATTTAGTGAAATGTATATTTGTCACAAATTTACCAATTTAAAATTTTTTGCGGTCGAATAAATTAGTTTAAGGTAAATTTGTCATAAATGTACCAGTTTATGATTTTTTATGGTCAGTTAGGATAAATTTGTCATGGATGTACCGGTTTGGAGTTTTTGGTGATAAAAAAAAATAATTTTGAATTTTTCAGAGTATTAACCCTTATTAAAAAGACTCTAAATCATCACAGATGCCATCCCGGTAAGTGGCTCGCCGTGTTGACGTGTCAACCCATGTTGTTTTACCTCGCCTTGGAACATGATCCAAGGCCATTAAATAATAAAGTAATTAAGGCTTCATTTGTTTATCGCTTAAGATAATTAACTAATGAAAATATAAATATTTTCGCAACGTGATCATTTTTTAGGGATCTTTCTTATTTGACGAAAAGAACAAAGTCAAAGTGTAACAATTGCGCTCTTGGCTTTATCGTTGGAATCCTGCCGGAGGGTTTAATAACAAAGCTTCATTATTCTCATTTCTTTTGTTATGTTAGCTACTCATTCATTATTCTGTCGGCTAGATTAAAGCTCCTAACGGGATTCCTTTGATTACATACGTTGTTAGACTTCGGACTGGGTCGGATCCGCCCACGGTGCATCAACCCAAACCTTGCTCGTACTGCTCAAGCGAGTGCAGCATATGCGTTTGACTGACTATCACACGCTTGAGCTTTCAATTTGTCTGAGAGGATAATGACATGGGTGATCCTCTGAACTTTTCTTTAATGTCCAATGTGGCCACATCAACTATGGATTTTTTAAAGTTTAAGGTTTAGATTGAACAAAGGGCAATGCAACGAGGACTTGCGAGGAAAAGACAAATCCATATTAGTCATAGAGATGTTGAACATGGTCTTTGTTCTGCCGATGACAGTCTTTTCTTCTTTCTTTCTTGATAGGTAAAAAGTTTTTGATTGTTGATACAACTAGGGGTGAGCGCGGTTCCCGAGTAGAACCAGGAACCGGAGAACTAAACCGGAGGTTCCGGTTCGGTTCCTTGTTCTTAAAGGACCGGTTCCGGTTCCTAGTTCCATTTTTCTGGGAACCGGAACCGGTTTCGGAACCGGTTAGGGTTCCAAAAGGAACCCCCCCTCCTCCGAGACTCCCCTCCCCCGAGACTCCCGACTCTCCTCAAGACTCTTCCACTTTCAGTTTTTTAGGGTATCGCCGGACGCTGCTCTGAGTCTCGCCGCCGGACGCCGCTCGCCCTCAAGGCCACCGCCGCCGAACACCAATCGCCGACGTTGCTCACACGAACCCTCGCCGCTCGAGGCCCGTCGCTGTCGTGCTCTGCCTTGACGCCCATCGCCGACTACCCGTCACTGCCGTGCTCTGAGCCGAGCTCATCTCCACTCGAGAGTCGCGACCCACCGCCTCTGCTCGCGCCAGAAGCCCCGAGTCGCCAACGAGCAGAAGCCCCGACGAGCAAAAGCCCCGACGACGCTGTGCTTTGAGCCGAGCTCGTCTCTGCTCGAGAGTAGTGACCCACCGCCTCTGCTCGCGCCAGAAGCCCCGAGTCGCCGACGAGCAGAAGCCCCGACGACGCCCTGCTCTGAGCCGAGCTCATCTCCGCTCGAGAGTCGTGACCCACCGCCTCTGCTTGCGCCAGAAGCCCCGATTCGTCGACGAGCCGAAGCCCCGACGAGCAGAAGCCCCGACGACGCCGTGCTCTGAGCCGAGCTCGTCTCTGCTCGAGAGTCGCAACCCATCGCCTCTGCTCGCGCCAGAAGCCCCGACGAGCAGAAGCCCCGACGACGCCGTGCTCTGAGCCGAGCTTGTCTCCGCTCGAGAGTCGCGACCCACCCACCGCCTCTGCTCGCGCCAGAAGCCCCGATTCGTTGACGAGCCGAAGCCCCGACGAGCAGAAGCCTCAACAACGCCGATTCTGCTATCTCTGCTCGCGACCCACCACCACTGCTCGTGCCAGAAGCCCCGACGACACCGATTCTGCTGTCTCCGCTCACGACCCACCGCCTCTGCTCGCGTTAGAAGCCCCGACGACGCCGATTCAGCACTCCGCTCGCAACCCACCGCTGCTGTTCGCGCCAGAAGCCCTGACGACGCTTATTGTCTTCGCTCGCGACGCCTGACGCCGTTGCCCCGAAGACCAGCGACCGACGTCCCTGCAACCTGCTCACTGCTCAGCGTCGGACGCCGCTCGCCCGGTGAAATTAGATTTATGGACCTTCTCTCCAAGGGTATGATTTCGGGGTTATACCATCAAATGCTGTGAATTTCATTTGTACGATCTCGGTAATACCAGTGTAGGGAGTGAGTGACTGATTTGGTGATTCTTGGACTTGCTCAGTGATTATAGTTCTTTGGTGGCATTTTATTGTTTTTGGAGTTTAAATTCTGGATGAGCAAGTTGTTGGCAGCAAATTTTGAGACAAGCATTGTTATTCCATATTATTATTGTCGAGGAAGCTCTCTTAGCTCAGGACCAAGTGTGTAGACATGTAAATCACTGTGTTTTGAGGCTTTGCAGAATTGAGGGAAAAAGGGAGGTGATGTAGCTCTTTTAGAGTGAATAACAGGACCATGTAGGAAAATGTTAATGGATTCCAGGCTCACTTTTTAGCGAGAATTATTGCGAATAAGGACAATGTCTTGAAATTTAGCTATATCAAGGTTTTGGACTTGAACGCCAGATTTAGAAAAGTATCTTCTGGGTTGTTAAAGGAATGTGCTATTATTTTTTATGAATCTATCTTGTATTTTCTTGCCTTTTGACTATCATTGCACGATTTCTGGGCTCAATATCTTAATTTAAAGGTTTGCCCTTATTGGAAGATACCTAACATGCTTCAAGTGTGATATTTTGTTCATAAGGAGTTGGTGTTTATGCATCGTGTTGATATTTAAGTCACCCTCATATAGAAAGACTTGGTTGCTCTTTTACCTTAGATAGACATGTTACTATTTTATTTTCCTTAAATAATAAGCATATGTGCTTTTGCACATATAACTAAATCACGTCTACCACTTGTGCCTACAAGGTGCATATTATTATTGTTACGAGTGGTCAAAATGTGCGCCTAAATTAATATCCTATTATTATTGTGCAGTGTGAAGTTAATGTATCAAGATAACACGTCAATGGAGATGGAGGGACGTGAGGAGATGACTCCGATTACGGAATTGGAGTTTTCCAACGATGAAATTGAAGAAGAGGCACCCCTACCTCGAGTGCCACAAATAAGGTACCCGATTCTCATCTTCCCCATGATAAGAAATATACATCCGAATGCTGGAATCATTATTCGAAAATTAGTAATAAAGATGAGAAAATATATCGAGTGAAGTGCATTCATTATGGGTCAATGCTTAAGTACCGTGTTGCTAACGGTACTTCTGCAATGAGGAAGCACTTTACCACATGTAAGAGGTTTCCCCGTAATCTAGATAAGAGGTAGAAATTTTTTGTGCCACATAATGTCAACATGGCTGACAAGGGAGGAGGAGATTCTAGTACTGGTAGCGTCTTATCGACATGGGCATTTAATCAAGAACGTTGTAGGCTAATGCTTGCTCGGTTCATCATCCTTGATGAACAACCTTTTTCCTTGGTTGAGCGTGTTGGATTTCGTGAATATGTTAGTGAGTTACAACCTCTCTTCAAACATATATCACGTTTCACAGTTGCAAAAGATTGCATGAAGTTGTTTTTATGTGAAAGAACTTCTTTGAAGAATTATTTTGGAAATATTAATTCTAGGATCACACTCACGACTGATACATGGACTTCCAATCAAAATCTGAATTACTTGTGTCTCACTGCACATTTTATTGATGAAAATTGGAAGTTGCATAAAATAATCATCAATTTTGTGGTGATGCATAGTCACAGGGGTAAGGAGATTGGAAAAATGGTGGAGGGATGCATTGAGGAGTGGGGAATAGAAAAAAATGTGTCGACAATTACCGTGGATAATGCTAACTTGAATGATGTTGCAGTTAGCTATTTGAGGGATAAACTTTCGAAACAAAAGTCGTTGATATTAGATGGTAGTGTTTTGCACATGAGGTGTACATCTCATATATTAAATTTGATTGTGAGAGATGGCTTGACTATGGTACGTGACTCCATTGCACGTATCCGAAATGTGGTTAGATATGTAAGGAGTTCTTCCACAAGAGCCAAAGTATTTTCAATCTTGTATTGAGAAAGAAAAGATCACGTATAAGGGTTCGGTAGTTCTTGATGTAGTCACTAGATGGAACTCCACTTACCCATGTTAGACACCGCCATAAAGTTTAGAAAAGCTTTCGAAAGGATGGAAGATCACGATCCATCTTTTGTAAGTGAGCTGAATTATGAAACTCCTAGTGAAGATGATTGGGAAAATGCTATCATTTTTTTGGATTTTCTCAAAGTATTCTATGATGCCACCAATCAGATGTCTGAGACTTTATATGTTATTTCAAATGATTATTTTGAAGGGATATCTCTTTTGTATAGAAATTTGAAAGATGCGATCAATGCTTCGGATCTTAAGCTTCAAGATATGGATATGAAAATGAAAGAAAAATTTGATAAATATTATGGAAGCTTGGATAAAATGAATATGATGGTGTTGATTGCGGTTGTGTTAGATCCTAGAGCCAAGTTAAATTATGTGAGTTTCTTGTATGGACAAATTTATGATGATGAATCGAAAATTAAAGAGATGCATTACAAGGTGAATGATACATTGGAGCGTTTGTATGAATTTTATGAGCAATCTTCTCTTACTTCAAGTGATTAAGATTTTGGTGGCCATAATTTGGGTGCAAGTAGTAGTAGTTCAAATTCCAATACCGATACGAGTGGTAGCGAAGGAATAAAAAAGCATAACGCCCAAGCTTGGAAGAAAATGTTTTTCTACTCGAGTGAACAAGGGCGCGATGACAACAAATCCAAACTTGATGAGTATCTTCAAGAAAAAAATGAAAATGATCTTGGTATTGACATTTTGATTTGGTGGAAGACTAATGGCTCAAAATATAAGATCTTTTCCTTGATGGCTCGAGATATTTTGTCAATTCCTGTAACTACCATTGCTTCAGATTCAACTTTTATTACATCGAGTCATGTGCTTGATGGCTTTCGAAGTTCTTTAACTCCAAAAGTAGTGGAAGCTTTAATTTGCACTCAAGATTGGTTGAGAGCCGTTCGTGTACCGCTTGATGTTGAAGAGTGTATTGAGAACGCCGAATAATTTGAGTTGGGTAAGTAATGTTTATATCTTTATATATTGTAATTCTTTTTATATATCTTATAAGTGAATATTTTATTTAATCTCTTCCTCTTTTTTTCAGATATGGTTGGTTTTAATGGGGAGATTATCGTCGATAACTAAAGTTAGTGGTGTCGCATTTGCAATGGATCCAACGGTTGAGAAGTCAAGCAAGGTTTTTTTTTTTTGGCTTATTGATGAGCAACTTTGTTTGTCGTAATTTTAATACAAGCTCCTTTTTATGTACATTGAATTTTTGAACTATGTTGTTAAAAAATTTAGGAGCCTTTAGATGGGCAAAATGGCATGCTTCATAGAGTATTATCGATATTGATTTTTTTTTTCTGTGTCTTTACTTAGAATTTTGATTGATTTGCATTCATGTCTTTGCAAGATTTTGCTGTGCCAAATGAATCACATGGAAAGGTTGCAGAGTTCACACTATGGAGTAAATGAAAATTTGAGATCTTGTTGGCACTTCTAATTTTTCATCTCTTTAGAAACTTTTTTGGAAACTTCTTATTAGTTTTGATTATGTGTGTCCAAATTCTTGACAGTTGGCATTGGTATGTTTGCTAAGATGTGGGAAGTTACCGTGTAGTATACGCTTACGTTATAGTTTTTTTTTGGTAACGTGCGCATATGTTATATTTTTTTTTGGTAACGTGCGCGCATGTTATATTTTTTTTGGTAACGTGCGCGCACGTTATATTTTTTTTTTTGGTAACGTGCGCATACGTTATAGTTTTTTTGGTAACGTGCGCGTACGTTATATTTTTTTTTTGGGTAACGTGCACATATGTTATAATTCAAATCTGAAAATAACAAAAAAAGAAAAGAAAAAGAACTTGTTGGAACCTAGAATTGACCTTGGAACCTGTGACAGGGTAGGTTCCAGGTTCTCGGTTCCGACAGGTAGGTTCCAGGTTCCTCATTTTGAGGAACTTGTACCCGAGGGTAGGTTCTAGGTTCCAGACGGAACCGAACCAGAACCTGGAACCGCTCACCCCTCACCCCTAGATACAGCTAATAAACTTGCAGTTGGTTTAGTATGCAGTAGAAAATTAATTAAGGAGAGACTCTTTCAAAATGGTAGTACTCAGAAAGCTCCAACTCATGATTTGTGTGGCGGTATTTACTAGGGGTATGCATAGTCCGGGCGGGCGGTTCCTAACCTAGAACCGGGAATTGTCCGCTAAGGACCGGTTCCAAAAAATTGAAACCGGGATTCACCCGTTAGTTGCATGGATCCACCCAAGAACCGGACCGTCGGTTCGGTTCGGTTCCCGGATGGATCCATGGAACCAGTCTCACAATAATAATATTATTATTTTCTCGAAAGCTCCGATCTTAACGAGAAACAACTTTGGTTTTCGACCAAAATTGCTAGTTCTTCGCCGCCTGACCTATTCTTCTTCTCCTCCTCCTATAGCCCTACTTCTTCGCGTGCTTGCTTTTTGCCCACCAATTGCTCGACGTTTTGTCAAGGTGCGCTTTGGACTTTTTCCCACTTTAATTAATTTTTTTAATTGTTTGATTTGGGTTTGTTAATTTGTAATTTCATTTTTTTTAATATTAAAAATTAATGTATTATTTTAATATAATCGGTTCGGTCCGGGTGGGCGAGTAGACGGATCTGCCCATGGAACTGGGAACCGGACCGGTTCCCTCAAGAACCACCGGTTCCGGGCTGTTTCGGTCCGGTTACGGGCGGTCCGAGTGGGTCCCGATTCTTTTGCACACCCCTTATATTCACATGCATCTAACCTCGTCTAATCTACACTATCCTATACTTCAACTACCACAACTCCTTGTTTTTTCCACGTTCAGCCTCGGACGTGTAGTTAAACTCTTTCCTGATCCGCGTGCCTCCACGAGAAACTGGCCGTGGCCGAGTTCGAGAGAGAGAGAGAGAACAGCTAACAGAGAGAAGGATTGTCAGTGTAAAAGAGCTAAGCTGATGGACAAATTTTTCAAGACTTTCAGGAGTTCAGAGCCAACTTGAAAACGGAGGTCACGGATACAGACAAAGAGGAGAAGATCCCTTTGGAAATTGATCATGTATCTTGGTTCCTGAAAGTTCCTGGAGCCTCCAATTTGCGGCAACTTCAAATTCTCCGAACCTGACGGAGGTTAGATACTCGACTTGTTCTGAATCGTCAGTTCAATTCTGTACGGAACAGGTCTATCTCGGGACCAAACGTTGATTTTGGTAGCTTCTTGTGAGATCGCCTGTTGAGGCTTTTGGATACCTGTGCAATTTGATGGTGAAGAAAAGAACGGAGGAGATCAAACAGATGAAAAGCAGAGTCTCATATGAAAAGCAGAGTCTCTTGCAAAAAGCCATCTTCCTCGTTGCACATACTCAACAGAAAGAAAACCAGACAAAACAGCATCCGACTTCGTTTACATTCACTTCCCATACGGATTCGGGAATTGGGAGCAGCTGTGTACTTTAGCTTTAGGATACAAACATTTCATCCGCGGTGTTCTGAAGTGATACTTGAATGATCATGAAATTGTCCCTTGAGAGTGCAATGTATGCATATCCTAGTTCTCCTGGCGCTGAGATGGTAGTCATGATCCGCAACACTCACCGGCTAACTCTATACAACTTCTATATTTTAACAGACCTGGCTATAATCTAACCTTTGCAAACCCGTATACAGTTCTTAAAATGTAAGATAAAAGCATCAACGTTCAACAAATTGACAATGGTGAGTACAGGTAGGAAGTATGACACAAAAGCCATTACACAAATTGGCACGGGGAGAGAGATTGAGCAAGAGAGAGAGAGAAATTACAAAGAGAACAACATTTTAGATGTGTTGATCAGTCATTTTTGCATTGATTTCTATGTATATATGAACTTACTTTTCACTCAACTGGATCAGTCTACACGCAGCTTTCGGCAGTTAACGACATGACATCGCCGTCGCACTTTGAACCCAGTGCTGTTTAGCTCAGGTAAGTTGCACAGTTGTAGCCTTGACAATGAAGAACCTGTGCAGAGCTGTCTCCATTAATAGTTTCCAAGCTATCGCATGATTTTACCTTAAGAATCTCCAGGTTTGGCGGTACATTAGACGAGGAAGAAACTTCTTTGAGCTCGGGACGAGATTCGATTTTAACCTGTGTCGAATTCTCGAAGCTCTCAGCTTAGCAGCACCGGAAATATGGAGAACCTCTGCATTTTAGGCTTCTCCAAGAGTTTCTTCTGAACTCTTGCATAATATTCTGGCCCAATAAACAGACTTAGATAGTTCACTTGTGGGCGAGGAGTGGACAAAATGAACAAAAAAAAAAAAAAAAAAAAGAGAGGAGAGGGGGTTTATTTTCGAGTAGAAATAGTGGGGGAGAAAGAGAAAGTTTCGCGCACTTATGATCCGGATTACTCATCAAGCCAAATTGACACTATTTTACAACATCAGAAATCGAAGCCTCTAATCATCTATTTACAGGAATCGTCGAAATTAAGGCTTAAAATTCGAATTTAGATCAATTATGACTTATTGTGTTTGATTATCAAGTTTTTGGATGGCACATATATATAAACGATAGTTTAGAATGTTGTGAAATTATAACGCTTTACAGGTTTGAATTTAAAAAGAATGATAGAAAGGTAATTTGAATGAACAATTTTACTCGAGTTAAATAAACTTGGCTATACTGTGGATATCTAGAGGTATCAATGAAGTCAATTAAAAAGGAAATCCTTCCACATCCATGAGAATCTACAAGATTGATGTGATTCATAATGATGACCCCAGTTTGTCGCGAGGCTTCGCGCTTAAATCCGGTGGGGTTTGTCATAATCCCGCGAGGAAACGCGCGAATGTACTCGTCTTCGTTTAGCACGCTCGCCATTCGGATAAGTTCCTCCATGGCCGCCACCGCCAGCCCAATTATCAATCTGAAACCAAACTAAGAATCAAGATAATGTTTAAGTAAAAGACATTCCTTAGCCGACACACAGTTTCGGTTACTCACATTATAGTTATTCGTCAAGTTATGCAGTATGATGTTGGGTAAAACAAGTGCGGGCATTTGAGTTTAAAAACACAAAGAAAAAATAGTATTACTCATCTAGAAAAACCGAAAACCAACCTACGCTGGTTACTCGAGCCCACACACTCGAATTCCTAACAATTAACTAAAAAAACGATATTAAAACACCAAGTAAAACAATATTTTAATGAACGGCTCGATTACACTATGCCTATTCATTGATAAAACGACACCTACATACCAGTGAAAAGCTTGCCCATAACGAAAACTTATTGTTGTTTGCTATGAGCAGCTCACGTGCTAAATTTATTTGTGTTGTAACTTTCTCCAAAGAACTCCATTTCGAGCAAGCGTATAGTCCCTAGAAAACCCTTTCGATATACTACAATAATCCCAATTTAGCCACTCCAAAATCTCATCAGAAATGGCTGAATTTCAGCTTAAAGTTACTATTCGCAACTTGACCAGCCTGCGTGACAAACTTAAAAAAAAATTTCCAAACAAATCGTAAGCTTAACTTCACAACATCCTGAACTATCATATATATATATATATATATATATATATATATATATATCATATATGCCCCGCTCAAAAACTCCCTAATCAAACACAGCAAGTCATACTTGACCTAAATCCAAATTTCAAGCCCCAATTTCGACGATTCCTTTGAATAGATGATTAGAGGCTTCATTACTTACCGGCGTTAGAAAACTGTATTGATTTAGCTTGACAAGTCATCCGGATGATGAGCGCGCGAAAATTGGTCTCTCTTCCCCCTTTTTCCTTCTTGCAAATGAACCCCCTCTACCCTCTTCTTTTTCTTTTTTTTTTCTTTTTTGTCCGCTCCTTACCCTCACATGAATTATCTAGAGATGAGAAGCTGGAATATGGACTGAGTTTGTCTAATAAAGACATGGGCTTGGGTTTGTTGGGCCAAAATATTACAACAGAGAGAGATGGTCTTGTCCATTTATTGATTACAACAATTCGCAATTACAGGGGACAATGCATTGCTTCTTGTGACTCCTGAGGAGGTCGTACTAGGAGAAAAGCCAGGGCCTACTTGTTTGATGTTTAGAGATCTCATCTTTGATCCAACTTAAAGAAAATCATTGTTGAGTGATTGCCTATAAATAGTTTGTGAAACCTTTTATGAAAGAAACATGAAAAATTGTGATTTGATTATTAAACCCAAAGTATGAGATAGTTCCTGATTTTGGTTGTGAATTACTGGATATATAGTTTGATGGTTATGCTTAGTATCTCAATAAACCCATTGAGGAGTGTGTGGGTATGCACATGCTAGTTTAGGATATTGTGGGCTGAGCTACCAACTAATAATAAATGGAGAGCTAACCAAAGGTGGAATCTTTGTCACCTTGCCATTGGCGTTACACGTGATCATGGCTAAATAATTGAACATGAGATTTATCAATGGAATGGACCATTGACGTGTGTTTTTATGAAATTGACCAATGAACTAGACCATTAGTGTTTGCTTTGTTATTATCTTGAGTATTTTGTTATGAACATATTATGCTAATATAAAAAATATCCCATTTTGGTCTTGAAGGTTTTCGAATTTGGTGAAAGTGAGTTATATTGTGTTTTAAATGTGCATAATAATTGTTTGATCCGTTTAGAAGAAATGCATTACTTACTAAGCCGTCGTAGCTCATCCCTTTCTTCTTATCATGTTTTTCAGGTGCCTCAGTTAGTGGCGTATAAAACTTTTGAAAAAATGATGACTGTGTTACTCCCTCATCCATGTAGGATTTGGGGTGTGACATCTTGAGATTTGGACACTGTCTCTCTTTCAGCACTTGCAAGGTGGATATTAATGTAATGCCAATTCTCTCCAGATTTGATAATTTCATAAGATCCAAGGTCTGAAATATACACTCTGCTGGCGCATGAGGTAAATAGCTCTTTCGAGCTTGGGACAGTATTAGAGTTTAAGTTGTTTCAGATTCTTGAGGCTCTCAGGCTTCATTTTCTGACTGCAAATAGTCTCCCGCTTGGTCGCACCGGAAATACAGAGAACCTCTAGATTTTTGGCTTCTCCAAGACTTTCTTCTGAACTCGTAAGACTTGGACACGGTCTTACTTCCAATACTTGCAACGAGGCCATATTAACGCCAATTCTCTCCAGCTTTGGCAATTTTAATGAGATCTAAGGTCTGCAATTTACACTCTGCAGGCGCCAGAGTAAATGGCTCTTTGATTTCATCACAAAGTTTGATCTGGAGGGTCTTGAGGTTCTTCGGCGGCTTCAACAGTTGTAAAATGTCGCAAGCATTGGACAGTACTTTATGTATAACCTCTTAAGATTTGAGAAGACCTGTGTCTCAGACTGAAAGTTATCACCACATACAGATTGTAAGGAAAAAAGACTACACAGATAAAGAGAGGCAAGATTTCCGAAAACTCTAGCCTCTTCTTCTACATCTACTATACTGAGAAATTCTTTTTGCTCTCTTATTTCTCTTTGTTTTGCCAGGATACAAATTCAAGAAAAAGTGCGCATTTTTTACCAAAATATTGCGTAGCGCTTTTATTCTGTAAATAGACGATGCAATCATCACAACCCATCATAATTACGTAAAATGTAACGCGAACGTGCATTTCTTTTTCTTCTTTCATATAGGAATGGGCACAGCTTTTAGAGATTGAGCCTTTTGGAGGGCTAATCCGAACTTTTCTTCCATGTTCATGTTCTCGGGGATACCACCATCTTCGAGCTTCCAATTGAATATGTTGATGAGCGAACTGAGCATCAAAGGCAACATTCTCGTGGCCAATGGCAACCCCGGACAAATCCGCCTGCCGCCACCAAACGGTACCAGCTCAAAGTTTCGTCCCCTAACATCAATATCAGATCCAAGAAATCTGTCGGGCACGAACTTGTCTGGATCATACCAAATGCTCGGATCTCGTCCTATCGCGAACACATTTAGCAAAACCTGAGCACCCTTTGGAATGGTGAAACCGCCTATAGGAAAATCTTCCCCAGATTTTCGAGGAAGAAGGAGAGGACCCGCTGGGTGCAACCGGAAAGTCTCTTTCAAGACAGCTTCTAAATAGGGTAAGCGAGAAATATCGGCTTCCTCGATCGTCTTGCCTTTGCCAATGACTTGATGGAGCTCAGCTTGGGTTCTTGATAGCTTTTCCGGGTTGCGAAGTAGTTCTGTCATTGCCCACTCCAGTGTGGTCGAAGTGGTTTCGCTACCGGCGATGATTATGTCCTGCATGATCCACGTCACAAATCAGAGAGCTTTTTTTCCAAGAAATTAGATCATAATTATCACAATTAGGGAAGCATGATAGAGGAGACGGTACCAGAAATAGATGCTTGACTAGGGAGATGTCCAGGGTCTCATTTTTCTCTTCAATTAAATCAAGGAGATAATCCAAAACATCGTTACACCTCACGCAACCCTTCTCTGTCCTCAGCTGCAACCTTCTCTGGATCACACCGTCGAAAAAGTCGAACAGCTTCTGGATAAGCACCTCAAGGCGACGCTTTGAACCGTGCGGGTTGATCTTCTTGAGCATGGGAAAGTAATCTGCCAGGTAAGGCTTTCCAATCTCCAAAAAAATTTGCCACACCACCTCCTTCAGCTCTCCAGCTGGTTTCAAAGGTTCGATCATGTCCAAAGAGAAAAGCGTGTTTGATACTGCGTTAAGGCTGGTCCTGAAAGCCACCTCACCGATATTCACCGCCTCGCCAGTATCTGCACATTTCCTCACGAAGGCGACCAGCTCTTGAACTTTCTTGCTGCGAAGGTGTTGGTTCAAATCCAGTTTTTTGCTGGAGAAGATATGCAAGTTGTATACTTTCCTGAGGTTTCGGAAGAGAGGCGAAACCGGTATCCAGGGCAAGCCTAGCCTGTCATGGTCATGAGCCGTGATGGAACTGGGAACCGTGCGATTCGAGAAGACAGCGTCGTGGGTCTGGAGGATCTCTTTGGCGAGCATCGGCGAAGAGACCACCACCGTAGTCACGAAGCCGAGTTCCAGTTTGATGATGGGGCCATAGGTGCGGGCGAGCTTGGCCAGGGACTTGTGGGGAAGATCTCCGAGCTCAAGGAGGTTGCCGATGATCGGGAGAGGCCGCGGACCAGGGGGGAGGTTGGAGGGCCGAGCTCTTCGGCCCCTGTTGGCGACGAAGGAGAGAGCTTGGAACAAGCCCCAGAGGAGGTACAGACACAGAATCAGAACCAAGCAATCCATATCTCTTTCCGAATCCACAACTACAAGAAGTGCGACCACTTCCTTTGTATTTATTACGACTTTTAGGTCATTGAAATTGGCTTGCTGCATTCATCTCTCAAGCTCTCAAAATTCCATGTCATCGTGGGGCCATGCAGTGAGACTTTTCCAATACTAAAACTAAAGAAAGGAGAGAGAGAGAGAGAGAGAGAGGAGAGAGAGGAGGGAGACGGTCTGCAGAGGAGGGCAGAGGAGAGCAGAGCGTTAGAGTGTGCAGAGAGGTGGGCTCGGTCTACAGGAGAGAGAGCAGAGGTAGGGGAAGACGCAAATTGAATCGCTGACCCCATTTACACATGAGCTCCACGTGTCGATTTTTCTATGATTTTACACTTCGCCTAGTGTAAAATCCATCCAATATTTTCGAGAGAAAACAAAACGACTTGTCGTCCCACGTGTTTGGTCATATGAACTTGCACTAGGGCGACAGCAGATGTCACCATCTTGCGTAAATTTCCAGGCCAAGACAAGCCCTCATGATGCATCCAACCGAGACAATGGGATAATAACCACATTAGTCTGGACCTGGACAAGTCCCTAAACTATCCCGTTTATCGGAGTCAACCCCAAACGTAAAATGGGATAACGATAAACCGTCGGGGGTAAATTAACTAAATAGGGAAATTCCCCCGGGCTTGATCCTCGCGATGAGGCCGCCTGGCATTCAGTCATCATGATGAAGGGTCCAGGATGCCTTATAAGAAAATGAAGGCACGGTCTGCAGAGGAGAGCAGAGCGTCAGAGTGTGCAAAGAGGTGGGCTAGGTCTACAGGAGAGAGAGCAGAGGTGGGGGAAGACGCAAATTGAATCGCTGACCCCATTTACACATGAGCTCAACGTGTCGATTTTTCTATGATTTTACACTTCGCCTAGTGTAAAATCCATCCAATATTTTCGAGAGAAAACAAAACGACTTGTCGTCCCACGTGTTTGGTCATATGAACTTGAACTAGGGCGATGGCAGATGTCACCATCTTGCGTAAATTTCCAGGCCAAGACAAGCCCTCATGACATCCAACCGAGACGATGGGATAATAACCACATTAGTCACTAAATTATCTCATCACAGTCAATTATGTCCCAAATTTTCCAATTTCGTCAACACAGAGACCTTTACACAAAATTTTAAAGTCATCTTTCTAATCAATTGCAGTCGAAAATTACTATTTGCATCTAATCATCCTCGATAGTCCTATGTGTTGCGCCTAACATAAACAATTTTACTCGAAACGACGTCTAGTGTGGACCATCACATCAACGATTTTCCAATGGCAATTGATTGGAAGAACTTTCGTTGGAATTTCAACAAATTAGAGACTACACTTGCAATATCTAAAAGTTTAAGATTGAATTAACATCTATATATTAGATTTGAAACTGAATTGTTAAGTTTTCCTTTGTCTACCCACATCAATTGAGTGTGTGCATTAAATGGAAGAAAGACCGTTATGTGTGAACTTTCAATTTATTTAATGAGATAATAAAATGGGTGGTGTCTCTGAACTTTTTTTTAATATTCAATACGGTCACACTAGCTAACGGTGTTACATTTTAACGAAAGGGGTACATTGAGTGAATTTTTGAAAGTTGAAAGAGTAAGTTGAACAACGGGTAATGCAACAACACCAGAAATAAAAAAGGGGGCAATGCAACAATAACGGGCAAGAAAAGACAAATTTATCAGTAGTAATGGAGAAGGAACCCAATCGGCGGTCATCGGCGGAATTACAGCTGCCAATCTTCGTTAAAAGTCTCATTATAATTGCCCAAACAAAAATGTATAACATGGTTTTGTTCCGCCGATGACGGTCATTTGCTTCTTTCTTTTTTGATAGGTCAAAAGTTTTTGATGATTCATACAGCAAGAGTTTCCCTCGTTAAGTTGGCAACTAATAGAACTTCCAGTTGGTTTAGTATACAGTAAATGTAATAAATTAATTAAGGAGAGATTCTTTCAAAATAGTAGTACTCCTAAGGCTTAAGCTGATTTGCATAGCGTTCACATGCGTTGTTTTTTTTTTTTGTCAATAGTAGATGTTGCATTCATTCATAAAGATAAACGATTCTTACAAGACAACGATGGATAAAATTCTGAACATAGAATTTCTGAGAGGGAGAAAGGAGAGAAGTTCACCTAATTTGTAGGAAGTTTTTTGGCTCGGTGTGTTCTAGCAAGCCAATCCGCCGCTCGGTTTGCTTGTTGTGGACAATAGACTACCCGTATTGATTTGCAAAGGGCTAAGGGCACGTTTGGCAACAATTCTGTTCCCGGGAACTGATTCTGACAAGAAATAATTATTTTTTATTCTGTTCCCGGGAACTGATTATGAGTAAAAAAACGTGTTTGGTAACTGTCTAAAATTTATTATTCTGGAATATAATTGTGTTTGATAACGTGTTCATTGATTCTGTTCCAAATTATTATTATTTTTTATTTTTAAATATTTTTTTCTACTTTTTTACTTTTTTTTTTCCTTTTTTCCTTTTCTTTTTTCATTTTTTCTTTTCTTTTTTTTCCCTTTTCTCCTATTTTTCTTCTTCTTCTTCTTGTGGCCGGTCACCGGACTGGCGACCGGCCGGATGAGGGCTGGCGACCTCACTAGAGCGTCGTCGACCCTCGGCGAGGCTGGCCCTCGTCGGCCAAGCCTCGCCGGCAGCTGGGTGAGGCTCGCCCAGCCCCACCGAGGCTCGGCCTCCCAGATTTGGCGAGGCCGAGCGTCGCCGGTGGACAGGCGGGCCTCGCCGCAGCTGGGCAAGGCTTGCCGGGGCTGGGTGAGGCCCACCTGGCCACCGGTCAGGCTAGGCGAGCCCGGCCGGTGGCTAGGTAGGCCTCGCCTCGCCAGTGGACAGGCGGGCCTCGCCCAGCCCCGGTGAGGCTCGCCGGTGGCTGGGCGAGCCTCCGGCGAGCTCGCTAGACGGGCGACCGGCGACCGGCGGCGGGCGGTGGTAGGCGGCGGCAGGTGACGGTCGCGGGATGGCGGAAGGAAAGAAGAAGAGTTTTATTGTGTTGATTCTTTTTTTGATTCTCGGACGCAGAATCAACTTTTTTTTTATTCTCAAATCTACTCCCAAACTGATTCTGGGAACAAAAATTATACCAAACGCGATTCTCGTCCCAAACTGATTCTGGGAACAAAAAATCAGAATCAGTCACTGTTTGGCATGTTGCCATGCCAAACAGGGCCTAACTCTTCTTTACACTTCTCCATAATTTCCTTCAAGTCCCATGGTGATTCAGCCCGGCCCATAATAAAGTCAACCAAACTCAAACAATCACTTTCACACACCGAGCAACCCCTTTGACCGTGCTCTCTCCCCACATGCCGTTTTTCACTTTCCCTCGAGTACGAAATCCCGTGGAGCAGAGAAAGGGCTTTTGCTTGCTGAGAAGAGGATGCCCGAGCTTCTATGGCGAAACCCTCGACCACCAAGCCCGTTGAATCTCGCACGATCCCAGCAATTGAACAGAGGAATTCGCTCGAAATCCATGAAGCATCTACGTTGATCTTCAACTCGTCTCTGTCCGGCGTCTCCCACCGAATGGGTAAACTTCGATTTGTGGGTTTTGGCCCTTTTAGATTTTGCCATCTGCTAAATTTTTTTTGCTGTTCTTGTGTTAGATCCACAAGATCGATCGGTTGCGGAGGCTTTGCTCTGAAAATGAGGTTGTTGTGGGACTTTCATATGTTCCATAGCATAGCCGCAATGAGTTCTTTTTCAGGTAAACCTTCCCTACCTTCGAATGTCTCCGTTAGCCATTGATCGAATCTCTTGATGTTGCTTGGGTTGCTAATGATGTTAATGCGTAGGTCTGCCCATATTTTTTTTGTCCACTTAGATGTTCTGTTGTTTCCATGTGTGTGAAGCAAAACGGGCAGAAGGGATCGGGTAGCATTTTCCTTTTATACATATTCTCCCTTGTTGGTATGGCGTTTTGGCATAGACTCCATAGGAACATTCTCAGTTTCGAGGGTATAGCTAGACTCCATATTTTAGTCCACAGGGTTCTTTGAGGTATGAAAGAACAGGACGCCTTGTTTGGGTCTGTTCTTGTAGTGTTAGAATAGGCTCTGTTATACCCGCTCTTCACAGTATATATCCCTAACTTGTTTCCTGTCCATACTAGGCAATCCTTCTTTGGATTCGGACTCAAATTTATTGCGAGTATCTCATTGGCAATTTTTTTTCTTCAAAAAGGTTAAGAATCAGATTTTCCTTCCAAACCCTCAAGTCTTGATAAGTTCTGTCACCATAACAGGTTCATGTAGGTTGGCTGGACCTCCAATCACTCCAGACTTTAACCATCTGTCTTCCCGTATTATAATGGATTTACCATCCCCCACTGACCATTTAACCTCTGATTCTATGGCTTCTCTTCCTGTTCAAATGCTTTGTCATCCCCAAGACGGTCGCTGCCCCTTTCTTGCCTTCCATAAGTCACCATTTGGAAAGTAGATACCTTCTAATGTTTTGCTCCACAAAGCTGAAGGAGAGTTGGATAATCGCCAAGCTTGCTTTCCGAGCATTGCTCTATGTCGCAACCAAATTTTCGGGTGTGAACCACTTAAAATTAGCTTAAGGGATTGGTAAGTCTAGACTTAACTCGGGCTCTCCCAAGCCCATACCAATTCGCAACTTAAGTTCAAACTTCTTAACATGTAGATATATTTTATTTATGAGTCGCCACTAATCTATTTTTTGGTGAGTCGATTAGAAACCCAAGTAAAGTAATAGGAGTTTTACTTTACTCCTACGAACTAGAGATTAAGGGTACAGAAACTTGGTTACACTAGATTTCTCTAATGCCATTTTGGTACCATTCTTTTATTTTCAAAAATGCTTTTGCAGGTAGTTATTGATTTTAAATTTATTTTCCTAACATGTGATGCGATCATGCGGGTGCACAATCCACCAATTTAACACCCAAGTAAAGCAGTAAATAAATTGCGGGACTTACCTCATAGCAACGAAAGCACCTGCGTTGTTAGATCAGAATTCACATCAACGGTCATAAATATGATTTCTAATTAACACGTAATTTCTTTTTTTTGTTTTCACTTATTTAATGAAAATCATGTAATATGCAATGCAATATAACTAAATAACCTAATTCTAATGACATGCAATTTCTAATTAAATGGACCTAATAACAGTCTCTAAATGACGTGCATTTCATGGGCCTAATTCTATATTATGTGCACATGATTTTTCTATTCTAAATAAAAAAAAATGCAATCTATCCTAGAAATTGCAACTAATTTATCCTAAGACAAATTTCATTTTTTCATGAAGTTCGAAATTAAGGAAAATGCAAAAGATAACTATCTAGATTAATATTCTATCCAGCTTATATTAAGGATTAGATCAGACTAAATCCTAATTTAAACTAAGATATTATCTTAACTTAGCAAGCTCTAACCTAAGATGCAAAAATCAATCTAAACTTAAAATAAAACATGCAATTTATTCTAATATGCTATGACGTGCCAAGGATGCCATAATTCTAATTTTTTTTCTTTTTTTCTTTTATGAAATTCGAAATTAAAATTAAACATGCAATTCAAATAAAAAACTAACATCCTAAATGAATGCACTTCTTTTTTTTTTTTTTTGGATTTTTGTTTAAAAAGTCGAAATAAAATCCCTATTCTAAATATGCAAGATAACAGAAAATATTTTAAAACAAACCTAATCCCAATTTAAATATTTTTGGATTTTTTTTCTTTTTACGAAAATAAAATTGGCTTAACCAACACGACGGCAAATCAGACAGGATAGGATTGATATTCGTAAATCCGCGAACCATATCTCGTGCATGAGATCGGGTAAACCAATTTTAAAATTAAATCACGAATCGAATCTCGGGTGTAAGATCGGATTATCGATTTTTGCAAGGGATTGCGAGTCAGATTTCGGGCGTGAAAATCGGATTGTCAATACCTAATTTGAGAGCTCCTCCAGTTATGAATATCACGCTAGGGATTTCAATCGTGTGCATCAACAAATATATCAAATAAGGAAACGGAATTTTCGGAAATCAAAATAGACAAAATTTTTACCTATTCCGAATATTTGCTCCCAAATTCTAATCCTCGAACGGCTACGGCTACTCGCGATGTGATATGGTAATGCTCGGCGAGGCTCACAGCTCGGAGTTGGATGTCGGGACTGTATTTTGGTGGGATTGCGGCTTGAATGGACAGCAATTCGTCGTTGGGCGTGGCACGGATCAAAGCAGCAACGGGTCGTCACGGGATCAAGGTCAACTCTTCATTGGCATGCACGCAGTAGGACCAGGAGCGTCGAGGCTTCGCTTGGATGCAGGGATTGCCGCGGCTTGGTCAGCAAAACAACTACTTGGTTGGGAGTGACTGGAGAAAAAAAAAATCTCTTTGTGCGTATCCCTGGACGCACCAGTCAAACCCTGCAGAGAAGTGCTCCCTTTTGACTTCTCTTCCTCCAACGAGTGCTCCCCCTCCTCGCGTTCTTCTTTTCTCTGGAGTTCTCTAATTCAGATCACGTGGCTATGGGTTTTCCTGACTTGGTATTCTCGACCTTGGCTGACAGGTTGTGATAATGGGACAAACTAGCAACGGGAGGCAGCAGCAAAGACACGTCACGGCTGTCGGTGGCGCACGGCGAGGGACTAGGAGACAATGCGAAGCTGCGACTGGCTTCGATCAAGAGGGCCTCGACCATCTCTGCTGTTCACTCTTTCGTTCGTGTATTCTCGATGTGCGCTCCCAAATTCTGAGTTGCTGACTCTCATCGTGGAGAACATGGGTTCTTTTTTTCTTTTTTCTTTTTTGCCATGTGTTTCTATTGTGTGGCCCTCCTCTCTAAATTCTATGCATTTAATCTATTTATAAACCACGGGTTAGGATTTTAATTTTTCAAATCCGTATCCACGAAAATTCCTTTTTCCAAATGCAATATTTGTTTTTGATACGATTTAGGATTGCAAGAGGATTCTTCTAAAATTTGAAATCTCGCACAAATAAATCCGTAAAATCTTTCCAAGAATACAGGCTTGGGTTGATTTACTCCATTCATGGGTTTAGTCCAATTCACCAAATTAAAGTTCTGAACCATCAATTTGAACCCATTTGTCACCGGCCCAATGTAAATGCAAATTAAAATAAATGCACCTAAAATTATATGCTATGTAATTAATTAATTAACTAATATTTTTTATGAGTTAAAATTAATCCCTAATTTTTTAATACAACAAATGATTAAATGGTTCACTAAAAATTAGGTGTCGATGCTCTGTTAAAGTTGATCAGATCTTTGAATCCCATACCTCCCTCATCTTTTATGGTTTTTAAGACTTCCCATTTTTTCCAATGCAAACCTCTTTTTGAATCACTTTTCTGCCACCAAAATGAAGCAATTCTTCTTTCTATAGGTTTACATATAAAGAGAGGAAGTTTAAAGATTGACATTGCATAAGTAGGAAGGGCTTGTACAACGTTCTTAATCAGAATTTCTTTGCTTGCTTTGGTTAATAACTTTTCTTTCCATCCCTCTAGCTTCAAGTTTACTCTTGCTAAGATTCAAACGAACATCTCTTTCTTTGAATGACCCCATTTTGTTAGAATGCCGAGATATTTCCCTGTTTTGTCTATTATTGGGACTCTGAGCTTGTGTGCTAGATTTCTTTTCAGAGATATAGGGCTGTTACTGCTGAAAAATACCCATGATTTGTTTAAATTAATAGCTTGGCCCATTGCATAACAGTACTGATTAAGAATATTTGCTAAGTTTTGACATTCTACAATAGTCCCATCCAGAAAGAATATAGCATCATCGGCAAAAAGTAAATGAGTCAATGTAGGGCAGAACCTGTTGAGTGTTAATACCCTTGATGCTTCCCACTTCAATAGCTTTGTTCATCAACCAAGTCAAAACGTTTGCTATTAAGATGAATGAGTATGGAGAAAGAAGATCTCCTTGTCTAAGTCCTCTCGAAAGGTTAAAATATTGAGTCTGTTCCCCGTTGATCTTCATACTTAGGGACACCGTCGAAACACATTGCATAATTAAAGATACACACCTCTCACAAAAACCCATTTTCAGCATACAATCCCTTAGAAAATCCCATTCAATTCTGTTATAGGCTTTCTGCATATCTAGTTTCAAGATCGCCTGAAATTTTTTCCTTCCTTTTTGTAATTCTCAGCTGATGTAGTACTTTTTGAATGATTAATATATTATCCTGGATTTGTCTACTTTGTACAAAGGCACTCTGTTCAGGCTCTATAATCTCTGGAAGGCAAATCTTTAATCTATTGGTCATGACTTTTGAAATGATTTTGTAGCTGAAATTGCACAAACTAATAGGTCTGAATTGGCCTATGTTTTCTGGATTTTTTACTTTTGGTATCAAGAATATGTGCATTTTGTTGAGAAGAGGATCAAGGGTACCTGTTTCGAAAAATTTCTGCACTAACAGGAGCAAATCCAACTTTATGTCCTCCATGATTGTTGGTAAAAGAGGCCATTAAGTCCATCGGGTCCGAGGGCTTTTAGTGACCCCATTTGAAAAACTACTTCTTTTACCTCTTCCATAGTAATATTGGCCATCAGATTTTCATTTATGTCCTCTCTTACTGGGCTAGGACACTAATTTAGAATTGGTTGATAGTTCCTGGGATCCTCCTATTTGTATAGGTTCCTATAGAAGGACCCTATGTGTTCTTTGAGTGCAGAGGGATCCCTACACCAACTTTGATCTTCCATTTGCAGCATAGTGATCATGTTTTTCTGTCTTCTCTACACTGTAGTTGCATGGAATAACTTGTGTTTCTATTACCCTATTGCAGCCATTTAATGCGTGATCTCATACCCCAGAATTTTTCTTCTTGTTTTAACAACTGTTCTATCTGGTTGACAATGTTTTGGCCATCCTTCTTGCTGGAATTTTGGGAATTCTTGTTGGTTAGCTCTATTAATGCCTTGTTGAGCTCCCTAATACGACATGGTGCATTGGCAAACTTCTCTTTGCTCCACTTAGCAAGCGCTTTTGAGGTTTCATTGATTTTCTTTGAGAAACTTGTCTGACTTAGTGGTATTTTGTTCATATTTGCTTGATGATCTCTCCATACTCTTCATTTTATGTCCAATATGCTTCAAGCTTAAAATCTCTCTTCATTTTCTTACTTTTAGGATGCAACACAAGGAGGAGAGGGCTATAGTCTGAGCCAATTGCTAGAAAGGCTTGTACTTCAGCATTATGAAAGGTAATTCTCCAGTCCATAGTACACATTCAATCAGGACTCCTATGCTTATATAAGAATTTTAATATGGCGTTCTAGTTAATTGAGCTTAGTTGTTACTCATGTTGGAGAAATCTTTCCAGAATATTTTGAAGTTGACAAAACGTTTCTATCAGTCTAGTCTGGATAAATATAGATCTTCTGTTTAGAGTCTGAAGACTTTCAGATCACCAGACTCAGCACTCAAGACTCAAGACTCAAGACTCAAGACTATTCTCATTGACAGTTCTTTCTAATCCAGTGACGAAAGCAATCTAGAGCCGAAGTATTTGGTTGAGGATTTAGTCCTATCCTCTGGATAAGATCTCTTGGCTGGATAAAAATAACGGATTCTTTTATTCGAAATCAAGATCGTTTGAAGATCCGATGGTCGAAGAAATATTCTTGGAAGGTTTTATTCTTGGAAACCAAGATCCTGATTGTATGGGCGAACAGGATTGATGGGCTATCGTCAGGTTACTTTAATAGCTCGAATGATCTTCTTGATTGATTCCGTCCAACGGGTAGATTGGAGGAATTCCTTTAGTAAGTGCCAACGGGTATGATGGCATAAAGGAGTATAAAAGGAAGACATTCTAGTTGCTTTAGTGCATGATCGATAGAGAAATTTCAGAGTCTGAAGCACCTTGATTATTAGTCGATACATTTTGAGCGAAATTGTATACACAAAGAGTGTCTATACTTAGTGATACCTTGAGCGAGTGTGGTAGATCATCTACACCAAGAAGTCAAGGAAAAATATCGATGTAACATCTCTTTGTTCATAGTGGAATCTAGCCAATAGGCTGTCAGTGCAGAAGAGTAGACGTAGGCTTGAAATAAGCCGAACCACTATAAACCGCGTGTTCAATTTTCTCTTTTCTTAGTCTTACTTTGATTATTGTTTGTCTCAAATCTATCAACTGTCTAGTATTGTGCAATTATCGAGAAAAATCCTTTATATACCTATTCACCCCCCTCTAGGTACTTATACTAGCCATATCAATTGGTATCAGAGCCCGTGTACTCACTTTATTTGGAGTGTTTTACTTCAGAGTAAAAGATCCATGGCTAGTATGCTAGCACTAGGGCTGGTGGAAGGGCAAAGCAATACCAGACCACCCTACTTTGATGGATAGGATTACAACATCTGGAAGAACAAGATGAAAGCTTTCCTACGATCAAAGGATCCTCTGGAATGGGACGTTGTAGAAAAAGGAATTACTCCTAAAGCTGCATCAGTCTCTCAAAGAGGGAAAGAAACTGTTGAGACCAGCGGAATGACTCAGGAAGAGATAATCAAGAGACAAGCACTCGATGCAAAAGCAATTTACTCTTTATATTGTGCTTTGTCACCAACTGAATATAACATAATATCTTCTTGTGTTACAGCAAAAGAAGTTTGGGACAGATTACATATCACCTATGAAGGAACAGATCGAGTGAAGGAAACCAGAATTAACATTCTCCTCGGTCAATATGAAGCCTTCAAAATGAAACCAAGAGAATCTATAACTGACATGTTTAGCCGTTTTACAGATATTGTCAATGGTCTTGAGAATCAATGACAAATAATTTCAGATCCCATGAAGGTAAACAAGCTACTGCGTGGACTCTCCAAGGATTGGAATCACATAAAGACTTCAATAAGAGAGACGCAAAGAATTATGCCACTATCTGTCGACGAGCTGATTGGAACTCTTTAGTCTTATGAAGTGGAACGAATTAATGAAGACGAAGATCCAAAAGGTAAGAAATCCATTGCATTAAAATCAAATGATGATTCTGATGATACAGATTCTGAAGATGATATGGACGATGAGGAGCTTGCTCTCATGATAAGAAGATTCAGAAAACTGAATAGAAAAGGAAGAAGGTTCAACTCAAAGAAACAAAGTTTTCAAAGACAGCAGACTGAGTCTGTTGATGATGAGGAACCAAATAAAGATGTAGTTTGCTTTGAATGTAAGAAAAAGGGACACATCAGACCCAACTGTCCTCTTCTGAAGAAGAAGAGAGGAAAAGCTGAAAAGTTTCGAAAAGCTCTCAAAGCCGAAACCTGGAGTGATACAGAGTGTGAAGAAAGTGATAATGAATATGCCAACCTATGCCTAATGGCACAATCAGACTTAGATTCTGGATTAGACTCAGACAATGAATTTGAGGTCTCTGTCAAGAAAAAGGTAAAGTGGTATCTTGACAGTGGATGCTCAAGACACATGACAGGAGACTCAAATTGCTTCATAAAGCTTATTCAAGTAAATGGTAGAAAAGTTTCATTTGGAGGGAACAACAAAGGAAGTATTGTGGGATTTGGAACTGTGAAAATTGGAAATCTCACAATAAGTAATGTTTCCCTAGTGGAAGGACTCAATTACAATCTTCTCAGCATGAGCCAATTGTGTAATACTGGTTTTAAGATCTTCTTTCAAGAAGGAACATGTTCTGGAACCAGTAAAGACTCTACTCAGTCTTTCATGGGTCGAAGACATGGAAATATCTATCTTCTAGATGTGAAACCAATTGAATCGCAATGCCTAATCTCAATTCAAGACGAAGCAAGCTTATGGCACAAAAAGCTTGGTCATGTCAATATGAAGCAATTAGCCAAAATCTCATCAAAGCAGCTTGTTCGAGGTCTACCCAAATTACCATACCAAAAGACTGATCCATGCACTCCATGTATTCTGGGAAAGCAGGTAAGAAATTCATTTAAGCCAATAAATCATGTCTCTACTAATCATGTACTACAGTTGCTGCATATGGATCTTTTCGGACCAACCAGAACCCAGAGTATTGGAGGTAAGAAATATTGCCTAGTAATTGTGGACGATTACTCCCGCTTTACTTGGGTATATTTCCTTGCAAGTAAGTCCGAAACCTTATTGTATTTTGAAAAATTTGCTAAAAAGGTTCAAAATGAAAAATGATATGTTATCTCAAGTATAAGAACAGATCATGGAGGTGAATTTGAAAATCAAGATTTTACAAAATTTTGTGATGAATCTGGCTTTAAGCATGTGTTCTCCTCTCCATATACTCCTCAGCAAAATGGAGTTGTGGAAAGAAAGAATAGATCTCTTCAAGAAATGGCTAGAACTCTTTTAATTGAAAGTAAGATTTCTTCACGATTTTGGGCTGAAGCTGTTTCAACAGCGTGCTATATCATCAATAGAGTCTTCTTAAGACCTATTCTAGAGAAAACCCCTTATGAGTTATTCAAAGGTAAGAAGCCTATTGTTTCATACTTTTATGTGTTCGGTTGCAAATGCTTTATATTGAAAAATGCAAAAGATCGAATTGGTAAGTTTGAAGAAAGATCATATGAAGGCATCTTCCTTGGATATTCTACATCAAGCAAAGCCTACAAAGTCTATAACAAGAAGAGCCAGTCTGTGGAGGAGTCAATGAATGTCAAATTTCAAGACTCTACGCAAGATGTATCCAGTCAGACTCATCATGAAGAGTCTGAACCTGCTCCAGACTCTCCAAAGCTTACAACTCAAGAAGCATCTCAGACTCTGGAAGACCAGCATCAAGCTGTTCGTGAAGATTCAAATAAAGAAGGAGATCATCATCCAGACAAATCAACCAGTAACTGGAAGCATAAGTCCAGTCATCCCAAAGATCTCATTATCGGCGAAATTAATGAAGGAATTCGCACCAGATCCAAAAGGCGTGAAGAATCTAGTGCTGTGGCTCTCATTTCTGAAATTGAACCAAAGAGCATAGAAGAAGCTTTATCTGATGAAAGCTGGATTGAAGCTATGCAAGAAGAGCTCAGACAGTTCAACATTAATGATGTCTAGGAATTGACATCTAAACCAAAAGGTAAAACTGTTATTGGAGCTAAATGGGTGTTCAAGAACAAGATTAATGAGAAAGGAAGAGTCGTACGAAACAAAGCAAGACTCATGGCCAAGGGATATACGCAAGAAGAAGGAATAGACTATGATGAGACTTACGCACCAGTAGCAAGGTTAGAAGCTATTCGTCTATTACTTGCATTTGCTTGTTATAAAAATTTCAGGTCATTCCAAATGGACGTCAAAAGTGCCTTCCTAAATGGATTTATCCATGAGGAAGTTTATGTGGAACAACCACCAGGGTTTGAAGACCCAAAGAAGCCAGACTCAGTCTTCAGACTGAAAAAGGCATTGTATGGTTTAAAGCAAGCACCTCGAGCTTGGTACGACAGACTAAGTAAGTTCTTAATACATAATGGTTTTGTCAAAGGTAAAGTAGATACTATTTTATTTATCAAAAAGGAAAACAAAAGTTTTTTGCTTGTTCAAATATATGTGGATGACATTATTTTTGGATCCTCTAATGAAAGTCTGTGCAAGAAATTTTCTAAGTCTATGCAAGACGAGTTTGAAATGAGTATGATGGGAGAGTTAACATTCTTTCTTGGTCTTCAAGTAAAACAATTGAAGGAATGAACTTTTATTTATCAAGAAAAATATGCTAATGATCTTGTCAAAAGGTTTGGACTGGAAAAGTGCAAAAAGACCGACATACCGATGTCAAGTTCTTTGAAGATAGACAAAGATGAAGAAGGGAAGAAAGTTGATCAAAAGCTATACAGGAGCATCATTGGTTCACTTCTTTATCTTACTGCTTCTAGACCTGACATTTTGTTGAGTGTTTGCATCTGTGCTAGGTTTCAATCAGATCCTAGATAATCCCATCTCAGTGCTGCGAAACGTATTATTAAATACGTTGCTTCATCTTCAAGCATCGGTCTTTGGTATCCTAAGAAGGGAGACTTTAATCTTCTGGGATATTCAGATGCAGATCTGGCCGGTTGCAGAGTTGATAGAAAAAGCACTTCGGGAACTTGCCAGTTGCTTGGAAGCAGGACAGTGTCTTGGTTTTCAAGGAAACAAAGCACTGTGGCTCTCTCAACAACAGAAGCAGAGTATGTAGCTCTTGGAAGTTGCTGTTCGCAAATTCTATGGATAAAACAACAGCTACAAGACTTTGGAATTGAAGACTCATGCACAGAGATTAGATGTGACAACACCAGCGCAATCAATCTCACTAAAAATCCAATCCTTCACTCAAGAGCAAAGCATATAGATATTCGACATCATTTCATTAGAGATCATGTTCAAAATGGAGAAATCTCGATTCAATTTGTTGATTTAAAAAATCAACTAGCAGATATATTCACAAAGCCTTTGGAGAAAAATCAATTCGATTTTATCCGTTCCAGACTCAACATTTTGAAGCTTGAGGAAGTGAAAGTCTAGAGACTCTCAAATCCTCAGACTCAGACATTCATGGCTATAGACTGTAAGTTGTTATTATATTCAATCTCAAAAAGGTACGATCATTAGTTCAGTTAATTTATAATTTCCGTGAAAAACTGAATCTTGTCTTTTCAAAAAGATTAACTCCTATTTGGCAGTTATTGATTTTAAAAGAGGCGTCAGTTCATTTTCCTTTGTGCCGATTGGTTTTTCCTTTTTAAATTGAGTTATATATATACAGTTTTCCTCGTTTAAACTTTAAAAACCCTAAAAAGGCATTCTCCTCCCAATCCTATCTCTACTTCGTGTTCATCTTCGAGAAAGTTGTCATCTTTTCTTGGGAAAGCGAGTAAAGGAATCTTTCAACGACAAGGAAGGATGTCTTCTTCGAGAAAGTCTTCAAGAATTGCGAACAGGGGACCACAGAGAATGAGGGAGGGGCCTACCCATTTCGATCTCACCGAAGAGGAAGATTTACCGAGTCAGCAACAGAGCCCTATTCACTCTCCACCTCGTCACTCTTCATCATCTACCCCACAAGGTGCGGGTCAACAACTAGAGGAAGAAATAATCGAGGACGCAGACCCTGTAAGAGTCCAAAAACCCTCTTTTATTTACAAGCTCTATCGTGGTTTGAAGAGCATTGGGACTCCACTGAACTATATAGATGATTTCCTTAAAGATAAGAATTATGGGAATGAGTATAAATTTTTGCGACGAATGGAGGATTTGGGAATTGCTCCCAAAGGAAAGGCTGAGGAAGCACTTGCGAACATTCCAAGTGACCCTCGTGTATCGGGACTGAATCCGACTGACGGGAACGATGATGATAAAATGTTCAGTGAATTTCAACCTAGAATGGGTGTTGCTGTGAAGGTGAAGGGAAAAAGGATGGACTTGTTTAAATAGAAGGAACAGGAGAATCTGTTCTTCAGACTGTTAAAACGAGGGGTGATAAACCCTAGGAGTGTTGATTTCGATTTCTTGGATGCCATTAATGTCAACTTAAGGGAGAAGTTCAATCTGCTTCAACTTGAGCAATTTTGCTCCAACACCACAGACGGTTATGCGCCATTGACAGCATACTTCTATTCGAATATTAGCTTTTTAGATGCGAATAGAATATCCTTCAGTGTTCGAGACCAAGTCTATGAGGTAGATGTGGACATGTTGGCAGACATCATTGGAGTTGAAAGAGGACGATATAAACCAATCAAGGTTTCAATCGCTCGTACCACACTGGAACTTGTCAAAGACAGGAGTACAGAAGGAAGAGTTACCTACTCAAGAATGCATGCCATCAACATCTTGCTTCACAAAATTGTGATCAACTGTATCAGGCCAAAGTCTACATCCAAGACTGACGTGTCTAACTCCGAGGCGAAATTGATGTACGCGATCAATTCAGAAAAGAAGTTCTCTCTCCCTCACACCATTCTCTTTCACATGTACAGAGCAATGTTGAAGGACAAGGGCCAATTGCCTTATCCTGGTCTTGTGACCAAGATCTTCAGACACTTGAACGTTGAACCTCCACATACTCTTTGTGTTCGACCATGCGACAAAATGGTGGTGGGTTTGAAAATGCTGACAAAAATGCGTCTGAAAGAGCTTAATAAGGTAATGGAAAAGTTCAAAGTGAAGACTCCAACATCTTCTGCATCAAAGAGAAAAGGGAAGGAGCCCATGGGTGCTCCATCCAAAAAGAAAAAAAACTCTTATCTTGGAGGATGAAGATGAGGAGGAAGATCTCATTATCTCTGCATTGAAAAGGACCAGACGTTCTGTACCTGAATCAACAGAACGACAAAAGAAAGGAAAAGAAGCAGAAGAAAAAGAACAGAGAGAAGAAGAGAGACAAGCAAAGAATAGAGAAGCAGAGGAGCAACAAGAGAAATAGAAAGAAGATGAAGAGAAAGAAGCTGAAGAAGAAGGAGAAGCAGTAAAAGAAAAGTCTGCAGATGAAGCCGGAAAGACAGGGAATCAGGACGCTGAAGAGCATGACCATCACTCTTCCCCAATTGAGATCCTAGAGACAGGGGGAGATGGCGAGCAAGGAAGGACTACACCACATGCTGTCAACAGTGAAGGTGTGAGTCGCTCACCAGAAAATCCAGAAGATTTTCAGGCTTCTCAAATGCCTGAGGAAGGACATGATATGTCAACACCAAATCTGCTTGATTACACCGAAGTTCCATCGTCTGCCTTCACTCCATCCGAAAGAGCAAATGCAAGCACACAGACGGACAATACCGCAGATTTTCGTCGTATCCTTGATGTTCTTCTGGAAATGCAGGGTCAAATCTATGCTCTGGAATGTGAACTTCAAGTCATGAAGAAAGCTGGACAAGCATCTTCTGTTATCCTGGCAGATCAAATGAAAGACCTCGCTCTTCAAAATCAAGCCAATGCCAAAGGAGAAGAGGTGGCTCATCTACGGGAAGACTTGAAGAGGCTGGAAGGCATCGTACAGTCGATGGGAGATTTCCAGATTGTGCGCATTCCCAAGCAGACTTGACTCTTTTCTCACCTTTTTAATGATGACAAAAAGGGGGAGAACTGCAATTTGAACTCTCTAAACTTTGACTTTAAATTTCTTTTGTGTGTTTGAATATTTGTTTTTGAGTATGACTTGAGTGTGAACCTGAATTTGACTGACTGGCTATGGATTTTGATGTTTGACTGTTTGCATTTATATCAAGTGTTGTTGAATGGTCTTACTCATGAAAGACTAACCAATTTTCTGTGGATGCAGAGTCTGGTTGTTGTATTAATCTTTATGAGATAGTCATTTTGCTTGAGCAATGTTTTGTAGGTCAAAGTTGTTCAACTACTACAGGAAAGTTTTGTCACCATAAAAAAGAGGGAGATTGTTGGAGAAATCTTTCCAGAATATTTTGAAGCTGACAAAACGTTTCTATCAGTTTAGTCTGGATAAATACAGATCTTCTGTTTAGAGTCTGAAGACTTTCAGATCACCAGACTCAAGACTCAAGACTATTCTCATTGACAGTTCTTTCTAATCCAGTGACGAAGGCAATCCAGAGCCGAAGTATTTGGTTGAGGATTTAGTCCTATCCTCTGGATAAGATCTCTTGGCTTGATAAAAATAACGGATTCTTTTATTCGAAATCAAGATCGTTTGAAGATCCGATGGTCGACGAAATATTCTTGGAAGGTTCTATTCTTGGAAACCAAGATCCTGATTGTATGGGCGAACAGGATTGATGGGCTATCGTCAGGTTACTTTAATAGCTTGAATGATCTTCTTGATTGATTCCGTCCAACGGGTAGATTGGAGGAATTCTTTTGGTAAGTGTCAACGGGTATGATGTCATAAAGGAGTATAAAAGGAAGACATTCTAGTTGCTTTAGTGCATGATCGATAGAGAAATTTCAGAATCTGAAGCACCTTGATTATTAGTCGATACATTTTGAGCGAAATTGTATACACAAAGAGTGTCTATACTTAGTGATACCTTGAGCGAGTGTGGTAGATCATCTACACCAAGAAGTCAAGGAAGAACATCGCTGTAACATCTCTTTGTTCATAGTGGAATCCAGCCAATAGGCTGTCAGTGCAGAAGAGTAGACGTAGGCTTGAAATAAGCCGAACCACTATAAACCGCGTGTTCAATTTTCTCTTCTCTCAGTCTTATTTTGATTATTGTTTGTCTCAAATCTATCAACTGTTTAGTATTGTGCAATTATCGAGAAAAATCCTTTATATACCTATTCACCCCCCTCTAGGTACTTATACTAGCCATATCAACTCATACTTTTATGATGTCTGAGATATAAAATGTACTGACTTTCATGGTGGATCTGAAACGAGGTAAGTCTCATTGATTATATGATTATGTGATTAGGACACTTCTAGGCGTATTTCCCTCATAATCAGGGTTTAGAATGTGAACTCGTTGAGATTTATATCTCACCCCGTAGTGGATTAAATTTTCAAGATCGTCGAGTGGAGTACCTAGAGTTGAGAGGAGGTGATTGAAAGTGTAGATCAGTTAGGGCTGCTTCTTTTTGGAAAGCCAGTTTTTGTAGTCTTTTGATCATAGACCTTGTACATGACTCTATGTGAATATGAAAGCATGTTTTGTTTTGTGTGAATCTGTTGTCCTGCTTTTCTATCCCAAGATGATTACTGTTAGAAGATTTATTTTTGTTTCCGCATGTGCAATAAAAAGAAAGGGTCGGCAACTCGTCTTAGGAAGTCGCAAAATTTTATCGACCAGAAAGGGATTGGCACGAGCTTGAGGATCGGGGCGTGACAACCGGCGACCTTGCCGGAGCATCGCCGACCCCTAGCAAGGCTCGGCCTCGCCTTGGCTGGGCGAGCTTGAGTTCACCCAGATCCCTCGAGCTCACCCAGATCCGGCAAGGCCGAGCTCGTCAAGCCATCGCCAAGTCGGTGTTGCCCAGTGGTGGCCCGATGAGGCCAAGCCTTGCCGGTGGCTAGGCGAGGTCGGCCTTGCCAAATTTGGGCGAGCTCGAGCTCGCCCAACTAAGGCCAGGCCGAGCCTCGCTGTGGCTAGGCAAGGCCAACGGCCATCCAAAAGGAAGAAAAAAAAAGTAAAAAGGAAAAAAAAATAAAAAAAATACTAAATAATAAAAAGAAACAAAAAAAATTTATATAAGTTTACCAAACGTGTTTATGTTTTTTTTCTATTCCAGGAACATAAATTTTGTGCAGTTACCAAACATGTCCTTATGTTCAAAAATTGTTCCCAAAAATAGAAATAATTTTTCCTATTTCTATTCCCGAGAACAATTTTTGAACAGAAACGTTACCAAATACGCCATAAATCTCCAAAAGTGAGAATGCAAAACAATGAATGTTTTGGCTAAACAACATTTAATGGATGAAACCGGTGTCGAGCAAGCTACTTTGACAATTGTACATGTTTGTTCACAAGTCATATGCTTCAAGATCGACTCGTTCCCAACGAAAAATTCATCAGGGACAAGAACTGGGGCATGCTGATGCGTGTTGCGAATGCACAAGGGTAAAGTGGACAAAATAAGCTGTAAGGAGCAAATCAATATAGATGACAGACATCAATTGAATGTATTTTTCCCATGAAAGTAAGAGGAGAAAGATTATGAAGTAGCAACTACAGGTTGAAAATGGGCAGGTCGGGTCTGTTTCGTATTCATATAGTTTTTAAAGTCGGTTACATCAGGTTTTGCTTTCTAGAAGACGAGCCCGGTTCAGGTTTGGCTCTCAACTCATCTCACAATTCAGTTCCTTCGGACACAAGTCGGGAACTACTGGGGTTTAGTCGGGTCAGAGTCGAATGCTTCAAGATGTCTAGCATCTTTTATACCATTTGGTGTCGTGTTCCATCAAGTCTAATTCTTTCATACAATTTCAATGGAATGTACATGCGCTATATCGAAGACGCGACCGCATCGGAAGCGGAATGCACGGGGGGACCGGGGAAATGTGGCAGCTTAAGATCGGTGAATGCGGACTCCAAACTCTTCAAGATCCACATGCATCGTTCCAAACGCGACCGCATCAGTCAAGATGCAGCGCGTCGCCACGCATCGATCATACACTCAAGAAACAAGAAACACTGCATCGACCCAGAAGCCCAGAAGACAAGAACAACAGAAAGAAAAGCTCATCCAGCCAGATCAACACACGTTGTAAGACCAAAACAAGAAGAAACGAAGAGAAAGGCGAACCTCTGAAAGCTTTTCCGGGGCCGAGACCGCAGAAAGCAGAACGTGGCAGCTCTCAAAAGCTCTCTCCCGCTTCTTCTTCTTCTTCTTCTTCTTCTTCTTCTTCTTCTTCTTCTTCTTCTTCGCTCAGTCGCTGCTGCTACTCATCCCCCGCCCGGAGTCAACGCGCGTCCGTGTCCTCTGGTCTTCGTTTTCGTCTTCGCCTTTTCTCTCTTGTCCTTTTCCTTAATCAATTCACATGAAAAATTTATACTTTATTAACTTTATTAATTTTTATGATTAAATTACTGAATTAAATAATGTATGATAGTTAATGGATATACTAATTTGAAATTTTACTTACGTAGATGTACCGATTTGTGACTTTTCATGATATTAATCTAATTTAACGAAAATCAACTGAAAATAAAATTGTCACATATATATTAATTTGGAGCATTTTATGGTAAAAAAATTAATACGAAGTAAATTTATACTTATTTTGGGGTTTTGATGATGAAAAAATTGTCACATAAGTGTAAATTTATCATAGATATACCAATTAAAAAATTTTCGTAATATTAATCCAAAAAAAAAATAATATAAAAGAGAAAAAAGTAGAATGTATGTATTGCCATATATTTAGAAAAGAGTACATGAATTCGCTTTATTATATTATTATCTGACGTACATATATTAATTGAGGTATGCATCGTCAAAAAGAGATATTCAAGCAATTTTCAACAAAAGAAATTATCTTAAAAAGTTTTTAAGTATTTCTAACATCCGAAAGGATAAAGAAAATTTGCACACGAAGACACGCAACGACAAATTATCACGCGCTCTTGCCTTTGTCGTTTGAATCTTGCAGGCATGGTCTAATCATGAAACTTCTTTTTACTCATTTCTATCATCCGCTCTATTTATTTGACGAAAAATGAATAATTTATAAATTAATTTTTGAAAAATGATCATTTATATCGTTTGAAATAATTAGTTAATTTAAAATATTTTCATCATTGACGACAATTTATGTCTAAACATTTTCATCATAGTCATGGAAATAAAATCATTTTCATTTTATTCATTTTTATGAGTAATACAAAAAACCATTTTTAGGAAAAAAAATTCAAATTATTCAGTTTTTGCGGAACAAATATACCCTAAAATTAGTTTATATATTTCAATTGGTATGATGTTTTACTCGTATTAAAGGTCCTAATGAGAGTCCTTTGATTGATGTTGTTAGACTTTGGACTGGGTTGAATTTGCTTGTATCCAATTAGTTCTAAACCTATCATACGAATGCCACTTATCAATGTAAATCTAAACTTTTGCACGAAATTTCAATATAATATTTCTCACCAATTATAGTTGGAAATTGATTTACGTAGGATCCAGTCATCCTTGATCCTCATACAACTCCACTCGAAAACCACACCTAAGGGGATTACTACGTCAGTGATTTCTAATGACATTGGTCGGAAAAATAATATTTGAATTTTACACAAATGTTTAGGATCATACTTGCAAGATGTAAAAGTTTAGGATTGAAATGGTGATTTTCTCTGTATTAAACTTTTCTTCAACATTTGATATGGTCATATTAGTTCAAGAATTAAATTGATCATTAGATAATACAACAACTCTAGAAAAAAAGGGGAAATGTAACAAGAACGTGCAAGAAAAAAACAAATTTACAGTAGTTACGGAGACATTAGAAGGAACCCAACCATAACTTTTTCTGTCTAATGCCTTGTAGAGTTTATTTAATATTGACATGAAAGCTGCCAATCTTGATTAAATGTCTTATTATATTTGGCCAACCGAAAATGTAAAACATGGTTTTCTTCTGCCCACGACCAGCCTTTTCTTCTTCCTTTTTTGATAGGTAAAAGGTTTTTGATTCTTGATACAGCTAGAGCAACATCACTCGTTAATTTGACAACTAATTGAACTCCCAGCTGGTTTAGTATGCAGTAATAAATTAATTTAGGAGAGATTTTTTCAAAATAGTAGTACCCGTAAAGCTCATGATTTAATTAGCGTTCACATGCATCTGATCTCATCTAGTATTTACTAATACAAAGGAAAGCGGGTTTCCATACTTCAACTACCATAACTCTTCGTTTTTTCCTCGGGCATGTCCTTAAAATTTTCCGATCCGCCCCCCTTTGTGTGAAATTAGTCAGGCTGAAAAGTTCAGATGGTGACTAACCGAGAGAATGACTGGTGATGTCAAAGATTTGATGAACTAATTCCTCAAACTTGAAGTTAGGAAAAATCCACATGGTGGTTTGAGGATGACAATATTTTAACCATACTAAGATGTGTAAGACCGGTTCTTGATAGTATAATCAGCGATTATCTTATGCAGATCTTCCTCATCTTGCTATGAGCAATTGAATCAGACACATCCCATCTTAGGTACAGAGCAGGAAACAAATCTCATGGAGCTTGAACATTGCTGCAGAAGAAACTTCACCTGACACAATCTGCAGCATGAATACATCAAGCAACCATCCTTTTTGAAGTTGAAAAAGCATGAACTTTGTGCGTTGCTTTCCTCATGAAAACCTCGATTTTAATACATGAAGATAAGGTCTCGTGCTAATATGGAACTGAAGATGAGATTACTTGTGCTTCATGCTTGAAGGCAAGTTTTCCCAAGGGAAAGTCCAGTTAGATCTCTAAATTTCTTTTGAATCTTCACTTCAATTATGTACCAAACACTCAGGGCGGCATTGATTTTAGTAATTTGCTGCGAGATTGTCTGATGAGGCTTTGAATACATCTGTGCAGTTTGATGGTGGAGAATAGAATGGAGATCAAACAGATGAAAAGCAGAGTTTCTCACGAAAAGTCATCTTCCTCATTGCGCATACTCAACAGAAAGAAAATCAGACAAAACAGCATCCGGAAATATCAGCACCGGAAATATCAAGAACCTCTACATTTTCGGCTTCTCCTAGAGTTCCTTCTGAACTCTTTGAGATTTGGACAACGCCTCACTTTCAGTACTTGCAAGGAGGCCATTGTAATGCCAATTCTCTCTCCAGCTTTGGTAGTTCCATGAGATCCAAGGTCTGCAATGTACACTCTGCAGGCGCATGAGGTTTAAACAGCTCTTTCGAGCTTGGAACAGTATTCAATATTCAGTTGTTTCAGATTCTCGAGGCTCTCAGGCTTCATTTTCTGACCACAAATGGTCTCCAGCCTAGTCGCACCGGAAATATAGAGAACCTCTAGAATTTTCGGCTTCTTCAAGAGATTTTAATAAACTTGTAAGATTTGGACAGTCTCACTTCCAGTACTACGCTGATTCCGTCCAGCTTTGGTAATTCCATGAGATCCAAGGTCTGCAATTTACACTCTGCAGGGGCACGAGTAAATGGCTCTTTGATTTCATCACAAAGTTTGATCTGGAGGGTCTTGAGGTTCTTCGGCAGCTTCGACAGTTGAAATTGTCACAAGCATTGGACAGTACTTTTATGTATAAGCTCCTAAGATCTGAGAGGACCTCTGTCTCAGACTGAAAGTTATCACCGCATACAGATTGTAAGGAAAAAAGATTACACATAAAGAGAGGTAAGATTTCCCAAAACTCTGGCCTCTTCTTCTACATATACTATACTGAGAAATTCTTTTTGCTCTCTAATATCTCTTTGTTTTGCCAGGATACAAATTCTAGAAAAAAATGCGCATTTTTTACCAAAATGTTGAATAGCGCTTTTTTTTCTGTAAATAGACGATGCGATCATCACAACAAATCATAATTATGTAGAATCTAACAGGAACATGCATTTCATTTTCTTCTTTCATATAGGAATGGGCACAGCTTTTAGAGATTGAGCCTTTTGGACGGTTAATCCAAACTTTTCTTCCATGTTCATGTTCTTAGGGATAACACCATCTTCGAGCTTCCAATTGAATATGTTGATGAGCGAACTGAGCATCAAAGGCAACATTCTCGCGGCCAATGGCAACCCTGGACAAATCCGCCTGCCACCACCAAACGGTAGCAGCTCAAAGTTTCGTCCCCTAACATCAATATCAGATCCAAGAAATCTGTCGGGCACGAACTTGTCTGGATCATCCCAAATGCTCGGATCTCGTCCTATCGCGAACACATTTAGCAAAACCTGTGCACCCTTTGGAATGGTGAAACCGCCTATAGGAAAATCTTCCCCAGATTTTCGAGGAAGAAGGAGAGGAGCCGTTGGGTGCAACCGGAAAGTCTCTTTCAAGACAGCTTCTAAATAGGGTAAGCGAGAAATATCGGCTTCCTCGATCGTCTTGCCTTTGCCAATGACTTGATGGAGCTCAGCTTGGGTTCTTGATAGCTTTTCCGGGTTGCGAAGTAGTTCTGTCATTGCCCACTCCAGTGTGCTCGAAGTGGTTTCGCTATCGGCGCCGATTATGTCCTGCATGATCCACGTCACAAATCAAAGAGCTTTTTTCCAAGAAATTATATCATAATTATCACAATTAGGGAAGCATTATAGAGGAGACAGTGAAATAGCTAGTACGAGTACCTAGAGGGGGGTGAATAGGTATATAAAAGAAATTTCTCGAAGCTTGCACGATATTTAAACAATTAAAGAATTTGCAACAGTTAAAAATTCAATCGCAAGACTGAGTAAAGGAAAGAGAGAATTGAACACTCAGTTTATAGTGGTTCGGCTTGATTCAAGCCTACGTCCACTCTTCTGCACTGACAGCCGATTGGCTGGATTCCACTATGATCAAAGAGTTGTTACAGTGTTGATCTTCCTTGATTTCTAGGTGTAGATGATCTACCACACTCGCTCAAGGCGTTACCAAGTATAAACACTCTCTGTGTACAATTTCGCTCAGTCTCGACTAACAATCAAGGATCTTCAGACTCTGGAATTTTTCTATCGATCACACACTTAAAACAACTAGAACATCTTCCTTTTATATTCCTTCATGCCATCATAGCCGTTGGCACTTACCAAAGGAATTCCTCCAATCTACCCGTTGGACGGAATCAATCAAGAAGATCATCCGAGCTATTTAGGGAATCTGATGATAGCCCATCAATCCTGTTCGCCCATACAATCAGGATCTCGGTTTCCAAGAATAGAATAATCCAAGATTATTTCGTCGACCATCGGATCTTCAATTGATCTTAGATAAGAATTAAAGAATCCGAAATGATTATCCAACCAAAGAATCTATTCCAGAGGATAGAATCAAATCCTCAACCATAAACCTCGACTTTGGATTTTCTTCAACACTGGATTAGAAAGACTGTCAGTGAGAATAATTTTGAGTCTTGAGTCTTGAGTCTTGAGTCTTGAGTCTTGAGATAACAAAGTCTTGAGACTATAAAAGCTTGAGACTTTAACTATCGATATCCAGACTTAGACTGATAGAAATGTTTTGTCAGCTTCAAAATATTCTGGAAAGATTTCTCCAACAATCTCCCCCTTTTTGATGGTGACAAAACTTTCTTGAAGATTTGAACAACTTTGACCTGCAAAAACATTTCTCAAGCAATATGGCTAACTCATAAAGATTAATAAACAACCAGACTCTGCATCCACAGCAAATTGGTTAGTCTTTCATGAGTAATACCATGTAACAATACTTGATATAAATGCAACCAGTCAAGCATCAAAATCCACAACTAATTCAGTCTAACACTCAAGTTCAAGTTCTCAAGTCATACTCAAAAATAAACATAAACACAAAAGTCACTTCAAATAAAGTTTTAAAATAATGTTTGTTCAAATTGGTTCTCCCCCTTTTTGTCATCATTAAAAAGAGGGTGAGAAAGGAGTCATGTCTGCTTGGGAATGCGCACAATCTGGAAATCCCCAATTGACTGGACTACTCCTTCGAGCTTCTTCAGATCTTCTCGCAGATGAGCTACCTCTTCTCTCTTCGCATTGGCTTGAAGTTGCAGAGCAAGGTCTTTGTATTTATCTTCCAGAGAGACTGAAGATGCTTGTCCAGCATGCTTCAAAGCTTGGATTTCACAGTCCAGAATATATATCTGATTACGCATTTCCAGAAGAATATTCATGATACTACGAAGATCTACAGAATCATCCGTCTGTGTACTGGCATTGGCTTTCTCAGATGGTGTGTGTGCAGACGATGGCGCTTCTGAACGATCTGGCAGATTTGGAATCGTCGTATCATCTTCTTCAGGCAATTGAGAGACCTGAACGTCTTCTGGGTCTTCTGGAGATTGTCTTAGATCTTCAGCAGCATGAGGTGGAGACCTCTCTTGCTCGCTAACTCCCCCTGTCTCTAGGACATCGAAAGGGGAAGAGTGATGATCATGCTCTTGATTTCCCTTTTCTCCAGATTTATCAGCAGACTGTTCTTTTTCTTCTCTCTCAACTTCTTTCTCCTTCTCTCTCTGTTCTTCTTCTTCTCTGCTCTGCTGAAGTTCTGTCGGATAAGACACAAAACGTCTTGTTCTTGTTAGTGCTGGAATAGTGGGATCTTCATTATCTTCATCCTCATCCTCATCCTCCAGAATAAGAGTTCTTTTCCTCTTTTTCGAAGAAGCACCAATGGCCTTCTTTCCTTTCCCTTTTGAAGCAGACTGGACTGGAGATTTCACTTTGAATTTCTCCATTGCCTTAGAGAGTTCTTGCAGACGCATCTTCATTAACATTTTCAGCCCTACCACCATCTTATCACACGGTCGAACACAAAAAGTATGTGGCAGTTCAATATTCAGATGTCTGAAGATCTTGGTCACCAGACCAGGATAAGGCAATTGTCCTTTGTCTTTTGACACTGTTCTGTACATATGGAAAAGAATAGTGTGCGGGAGAGAGAACTTTCGTCCTGAGTTGATTGCATACATCAACTTTGCTTCAGAAAGAGACACAGAAGTCTAGACTTAGGTCTGAGACAATTGATCACAATCTTGTGAAGCACAATGTTGATGGCATTCATCCTGGAATAGATAATTTTCTTATCTACATCCCTATCTTTGACAAGATCCAGAGTAGTTCGAGCAGGTGAGACTTTGATTGGGAGATAGCGTCCCCGTTCAACTCCAACTATGTCCGCCAACATATTCACATCTACCACATAGACTTTGTCTCGAACACTGAATGAAATTCTATTCGCATCCAAAAAGCTAAGATTTGAATAGAAATAAGCGGTCAGATGATCATACCCGTCTGTAGAGTCAGAGCAGAAAGTCTCAAGTTGAAGCAAATTCAACTTCTCTCTTAGGTTCAAGTTGATGGAATCCAGGAAGTCAAAATCGACACTTCTAGGGTTGATTACCCCTCTTTTCAACAGACTGTAATACACTTTTTCCTGATCCTTGGATTTAAACAAATCCATCCGATTTCCTTTCACCTTTGCCGCCACACCCATTTTAGGTTTAAATTCAAGGAACATTTTGTCATCATCGTTCCCGTCAATCAGATTTTGTCCTGGCATACGAGGATCTCTTGGAATGTTCGCAAGTGCTTCCTCTGCTTTTCCTTTCGGGGCAATTCCCCATTCCTCCATTTTCTTCAGAAAAAGATACTCATTCCCATAATTTTTGTCCTTAAGGAAGTCATCTATATAGTTCAATGGAGTACCTGTGCTTTTCAATGCACGATAAAGAGTATACAAAAAGGAGGGCTTTTGAACTCTTACTGGGTCGGCATCCTCGATTATCTCTTCTTCCAGATTGTGACTTGCACTTTGTGGGGCAGGAGATGCTGAATGACATGGAGGAGAGCGAATCGGACTCTGTCGCTGACTTGGTAAGTCTTCTTCCTCAGTGAGATCGAAATGTGTCGGTCCCTTCTTCATTCTTTGTGGTCCCCTGTTTGCGATTCTTGATGATTTCCTCGAAGACGACATCTTTCTTTGTCTATTGGAGGATTCCTTCACTTGCTTTCCCAAGAAAAATGACCACTTTCTCGACGATGAACAAAGAGTAGAAACAGTATCGAGAGGAGAGTGCTTTTTAGGGTTTTGAAAATTGGGGAAAGAAAAAAAACTGTATATATATAACTCAGTTTTTGAAAAAGGAAGTTCAATCGGTGCAAGGAAAGTGAACGATTACTTCTTTTCAAAATCGATAACTGCCAAAATTATTAAACAAAAGATCGTACCTTTTCGAGTTAATTATAACTAAATGACAATTAGTACCTTTTAGATGAAATACAACTTACAGTCTTTAGCCATGAATGTCTGAGTCTCAGGACTTAGAGTCTAAGAGATCAGAGTCTTAGAGTTGGTGAGTCTCTAGACTTTAACTTCTTCAAGCTTCAAAATGTTGAGTCTCGAGCGGATAAAGTCAAACTGATTCTTCTCCAAAGGCTTTGTGAATATGTCCGCTAGTTGACTTTTTGAATCAACAAATTGAATCGAGATTTCTCCATTTTGAATATGATCTCTAATAAAGTGATGTCGAATCTCAATATGCTTTGCTCTTGAATGAAGGATTGGATTTTTGGTGAGATTTATCGCACTTGTGTTGTCACATCTGATTTCTGTGCATGAGTCTTCAATGCCAAAGTCTTGTAGCTGTTGTTTTATCCATAGAATTTGCGAACAGCAGCTTCCAAGAGCTACATACTCTGCTTCTGTCGTTGAAAGAGCTACAGTGCTTTGCTTCCTCGAAAACCAAGACACCGTTCTGTTTCCAAGTAGTTGACAAGTTCCAGAAGTGCTCTTTCTATTGACTCTGCAACCGGCCAGATCTGCATCTGAGTATCCTAAAAGATTAAAGTCTCCCCTCTTTGGATACCAAAGACCGATGCTTGAAGATGAAGCAACGTATTTGATAATTCGTTTCACGGCAATGAGATGTGATTCTCTAGGATCTGATTGAAACCTAGCACAGATACAAACACTAAACAAAATATCACGTCTAGAAGCAGTAGGATAAAGAAGTGAACCGATCATGCTCCTGTACAGCTTTTGATCTACTTTCTTCCCTTCTTCATCCTTGTCTATCTTCTGAGAACATGACATTGGTATGTCGATCTTTTTGCATTTTTCCAATCCAAACCTTTTGACAAGATCATTCGCATATTTTTCTTGATGGATGAAAGTTCCTTCCTTCATTTGTTTCACTTGAAGTCCAAGAAAGAATGTTAACCCTCCCATCATACTCATTTCAAATTCATCCTGCATAGACTTAGAAAATTTCTTGCAAAGACTTTCATTAGAGGATCCAAAAATAATGTCATCAACATATATTTGAACAAGTAAAAAGTTTTTGTTTTCCTTTTTAATAAACAAGGTAGTATCTACTTTACCTTTGACAAAACCATTTTGTAATAAAAACTTACTTAGTCTGTCGTACCAAGCTCGAGGTGCTTGCTTTAGACCATACAGAGCCTTTTTCAGTCTGAAGACTGAGTCTGGCTTCTTTGGGTCTTCAAATCCAGGCGGTTGTTCCACATAAACTTCCTCATGGATAAATCCATTTAGGAAAGCACTTTTGACGTCCATTTGGAATAACCTGAAATTTTTGTAACAAGCAAACGCAAGTAATAGACGAATAGCTTCTAACCTTGCAACGGGTGCGTAAGTCTCGTCATAGTCTATTCCTTCTTCTTGCGTATACCCTTTGGCCACGAGTCTCGCTTTGTTTCGTACGACTTTTCCTTTTTCGTTCATTTTGTTCCTGAATACCCATTTGGTTCCAATAACAGTTTTACCTTTTGGTTTAGATGTCAATTCCCAGACATGATTGATTTTGAACTGTCTTAGCTCTTCTTGCATAGCTTCGATCCAGCTTTCATCAGATAAAGCTTCTTCTATGCTTTTTGGTTCAATTTCAGAGATGAGAGCCACAGCACTAGATTCTTCATGCCTTTTTGATCTGGTGCGGATTCCTTCATTAAGTTCGCCAATAATAAGATCTTTGGGATGACTGGATTTGTGCTTCCAGTTACCAGGTTGATGATCTCTTTCTTTATTTGATTCTCCATGAGCGTCTTGATGATGGACTTCCAGAATCTGAGATGCTTCTTGAGATGTAGACATTTGAAGATCTAGAGCGGATTCAGTCTCTTCGTACTGAGTCTGGCCGGATTCATCTTGCACTGAGTCTTGGAATTTGACATTCATTGATTCTTCCACAGACTGGCTTTTTTTGTTGTAGACTCTGTAGGCTTTGCTTGATGTAGAATATCCAAGGAAGATGCCTTCATCTGATCTTTCTTCAAACTTACCAACTCGATCATTTGCATTTTTCAAAATAAAGCATTTGCAACCGAACACATGAAAGTATGAAACAATAGGCTTCTTACCTTTGAACAATTCATAGGGGGTTTTGTCAAGAATAGGTCTTAGAAAGACTCTATTTATAATATAGCAAGCAGTTGAAACAGCTTCAGCCCAAAATCGTGAAGAAATTTTACTTTCAATTAAAAGTGTTCTAGCCATTTCTTGAAGAGATCTATTCTTTCTTTCCACAACTCCATTTTGCTCTGGAGTATACGGAGAGGAAAATATGTGATTAACACCAGATTTATCACAGAATTTCGTAAAATCTTGATTTTCAAATTCACTTCCATGATCTGTTCTTATACTAGAAATAGCACATCCTTTTTCATTTTGAACCTTTTTAGCAAACTTTTCAAAGTACGAAAAGGTTTCTGATTTATTTGCAAGAAAATATACCCAGGTAAAACGAGAGTAATCATCTACAATTACTAGACAATATTTCTTACCTCCAATGCTCTGGGTTCTTGTTGGTCCGAAGAGATCCATATGAAGCAACTGTATTACATGATTAGTAGATACATGATTTATTTGCTTAAATGAATTTCTTACCTGCTTTCCCAGAATGCATGGAGTGCATAAGTCAGACTTTTGGTATGGCAGTTTAGGTAGACCTCGAACAAGCTGTTTTGAAGAGATTTTGGCTAATTGCTTCTTGTTGATATGGCCAAGTTTTCTGTGCCATAGAATTGCTTCATCTTGAATTGAGATTAAGCATTGTTCTTCATTTGGCTTTACATCAAGGAGGTAGATGTTTCCATGCCTTCGACCCATGAAAGACTGAGTCGAATCTTTGCTAATTCCAGAACATATGCCTTCTTGAAAGAAGATCTTGTAACCAGTATCACACAATTGGCTAATGCTGAGTAGATTGTAGTTAAGTCCTTCCACTAGAGAGACATTGCTTATTGTGAGATTTCCAATTTTCGCAATTCCGAATCCCACAATACTTCCTTTGCTATTTCCTCCGAATGAAACTTTTCCACCATTTACTTTAATAAGCTTTATGAAACATTTTGAGTCTCCTGTCATGTGTCTTGAGCATCCGCTGTCAAGATACCACTTTACCTTCTTTTTGACAGAGACCTGCATTCAAAAAAGAGTCTCAAGCTTTCTTTGGTACCCAAATTTTCTTGGGTCCTTTCGTGTTAGTAGGATGAGCATTATTAGGCCATACTCTCTTAACAGGCTTCCAAACCATAGGACACTCTTTTTCAAAATGATCCTGACTGTTACACTTAGAACACCTTAAGGCATTTCGACCTACAGGCTTTACAAAAACTCTTTTGAAATGATTTTTATAAGCCTCTCTCGATGGTCTTTTCTTAATTCTTTCTTTTACTTTCGGAAAATCAATCAAAGGGATTGTTTCAGCTGTCATACCTAGACCCGACTTGTTAAAGTAAGGTCTTTGGATTGAAAGGACTTTTTCAAGTTTTTCGGACCCTATTGAAAATTTCTTTGAAATATTTGATAAATCAGTTTTTAAGAAAGCATTTTCTTTTGAAAGATTGTCTTCACTTTCTTTAAGAGTAGAAACATTCAAGTCTAAATTTTTTACCTTTTCTTCTAAAATGTTTTCCTTTTGTTTTAAAACTGAGTTTTCCTTTTTAAGTTCGGAAATCCTTTTAAGAGAAGTCTTAAGACTAAAACATAACTCATCAATATATTTAGAGACTTTGACAGGGATTTTATAATCACTTACCTCAAATTCACTGTCTGAGTCTGATCCAGAGTCTGAGTCTGATTGCGCCATTAGACACAGGTTGGCATATTCCTCATCACTCTCTTCACACTCTGTATCGCTCCAGGTTTCGGCTTTAAGAGCTTTTCGAAATTTCTCAGCTTTTCCTCTTTTCTTTTTCAGAAGAGGACAGTTGGGTCTGATGTGTCCCTTCTTTTTACATTCGAAGCAAACTACTTCTTTGTTTGGTTCCTCATCATCAACAGACTTGGTCTGCTGTCTCTGAGAACTTTGTTTCTTTGGGATGAACCTTCTGCCTTTTCTATTCAGTTTTCTGAATCTTCTTATCATGAGGGCGAGCTCCTCATCATCCATATCATCTTCAGAATCTGCATCATCAGAATCATCATTTGATTTTAGTGCAATAGATTTCTTACCTCTTGGATCTTCGTCTTCATTAATTCGTTCCACTTCGTAAGACTGAAGAGTTCCAATCAGTTCGTCTACAGATAATGGCATGATTCTTTGCGTCTCTCTTATTGAAGTCTTTATATGATTCCAATCCTTGGAGAGTCCACGTAGAAGCTTGTTCACCTTCATGGGATCAGAAATTTTTTGTCCTTGGTTCTCAAGACCATTGACAATATCTGTAAAACGACTAAACATGTCAGTTATTGATTCTCCTGGTTTCATTTTGAAGGATTCATATTGACCAAGAAGAATGTTAATTCTGGTCTCCTTCACTCGATCTGTCCCTTCATAAGTGATATGTAACCTGTCCCAGACTTCTTTTGCTGTGACACAAGAAGATATTCTGTTATATTCAGTTGGTGACAAAGCACAATATAAAGAATAAATTGCTTTAGCATCGAGTGCTTGTCTCTTGTTTATTTCTTCTTGAGACATTCCGCTGGTTTCAACGGTTTCTTTTCCTCTTTCAGTGATTGATGCAGCAGCAGGAGTGATTCCTTTTTCCACTACGTCCCATTCCAGAGGATCCTTTGATCGTAGGAAAGCTTTCATCTTGTTTTTCCAGATGTTGTAATCCTTTCCATCGAAGTAGGGAGGTCTGGTATTGCTTTGCCCCTCCATCAGCCCTGGTGCTAGCATACTAGCCATGGATCTTTTACTCTGAAGTAAAACACTTCAAACAAAGTAAGAACACGGGCTCTGATACCAATTGAAATAGCTAGTACGAGTACCTAGAGGGGGGTGAATAGGTATATAAAAGAAATTTCTCGAAGCTTGCACGATATTTAAACAATTAAAGAATTTGCAACAGTTAAAAATTCAATCGCAAGACTGAGTAAAGGAAAGAGAGAATTGAACACTCAGTTTATAGTGGTTCGGCTTGATTCAAGCCTACGTCCACTCTTCTGCACTGACAGCCGATTGGCTGGATTCCACTATGATCAAAGAGTTGTTACAGTGTTGATCTTCCTTGATTTCTAGGTGTAGATGATCTACCACACTCGCTCAAGGCGTTACCAAGTATAAACACTCTCTGTGTACAATTTCGCTCAGTCTCGACTAACAATCAAGGATCTTCAGACTCTGGAATTTTTCTATCGATCACACACTTAAAACAACTAGAACATCTTCCTTTTATATTCCTTCATGCCATCATAGCCGTTGGCACTTACCAAAGGAATTCCTCCAATCTACCCGTTGGACAGAATCAATCAAGAAGATCATCCGAGCTATTTAAGGAATCTGATGATAGCCCATCAATCCTGTTCGCCCATACAATCAGGATCTCGGTTTCCAAGAATAGAATAATCCAAGATTATTTCGTCGACCATCGGATCTTCAATTGATCTTAGATAAGAATTAAAGAATCCGAAATGATTATCCAACCAAAGAATCTATTCCAGAGGATAGAATCAAATCCTCAACCATAAACCTCGACTTTGGATTTTCTTCAACACTGGATTAGAAAGACTGTCAGTGAGAATAATTTTGAGTCTTGAGTCTTGAGTCTTGAGTCTTGAGTCTTGAGATAACAAAGTCTTGAGACTATAAAAGCTTGAGACTTTAACTATCGATATCCAGACTTAGACTGATAGAAATGTTTTGTCAGCTTCAAAATATTCTGGAAAGATTTCTCCAACAGACAGTACCAGAAATAGATGCTTGACTAGGGAGATGTCCAGGGTCTCATTTTTATCTTCAATTAAATCAAGGAGATAATCCAAAACATCGTTACACCTCACGCAACCCTTCTCTGTCCTCAGCTGCAACCTTCTCTGGATCACACCATCGAAAAAGTCGAACAACTTCTGGAAAAGCGCCTCAAGGTGACGCTTCGAACCGTGCGGGTCGATCTTCTTGAGCATGGGAAAGTAATCTGCCAGGTTAGGCTTTCCAATCTCAAAAAAAATTTGCCACACGACCTCCTTCAGATCTCCAGCTGGATTCAAAGGTTCGATCATGTCCAAAGAGAAAAGCGTGTTTGATACGGCGTTAAGGCTGGTCCTGAAAGCCGCCTCACCGATATTCACCGCCTCGCCAGCATCTGCACATTTCCTCACGAAGGCGACCAGCTCTTGAACTTTCTTGCTGCGAAGGTGTTGGTTCAAATCCAGTTTTTTGCTGGAGAAGATATGCAAGCTGTATACTTTCCTGAGGTTTCGGAAGAGAGGCGAAACGGGTAGCCAGGGCAAGCCTAGCTTGTCATGGTCATGAGCCGTGATGGAACTGGGAACCGTGCGATTCGAGAAGACAGCGTCGTGTGTCTGGAGGATCTCTTTGGCGAGCATCGGCGAAGAGACCACCACCGTAGTCACGAAGCCGAGTTCCAGTTTGATGATGGGGCCATAGGTGCGGGCGAGCTTGGCCAGGGACTTGTGGGGAAGATCTCCGAGCTCGAGGAGGTTGCCGATGATCGGGAGAGGCCGCGGACCGGGGGGAAGGTTGGAGGGCCGAGCTCTTCGGCCCCCGTTGGCGACGAAGGAGAGAGCTTGGAACAAGCCCCAGAGGAGGTACAGACACAGAATCAGAACCAAGCAATCCATATCTCTTTCTGAATCCACAACTACAAGAAGTGCGACCACTTCCTTTGTATTTATTACTGAAGTAGACTGCTTCTTCACGGTCACGTGTTTGACTTAAGCCCGTGAAAGATTGGATTGTCGGCAAGAGCAATTCTACTTTTGCCGGAAAAAAAAACGACTTATCGTCCCACGTGTTTGGTCATATGAACTTACACTAAGGCGACGGCAGATGTCACCATCTTGCGTAAATTTCCAGGCCAAGACAAGCCCTCATGATGCATCCAACCGAGACGATGGGATAATAACCACATTAGTCACTAAATTATCTCATCACAATCAATTATGTCCCAAATTTTCCAATTTCGTCATCACAGAGACCTTTATACAAAATTTTAAAGTCATCTTTCAGATCAATTGCAGTTAAAAATTACCATTTGCATCTAATCATCCTCGATAGTCCTATGTGTTGCACGTAACATAAACAATTTTACTCGAAACGACGTCTAGTGTGGACCATCACATCAACGATTTTCCAATGGCAATTGATTGGAAGAACTTTCGTTGGAATGTCAACAAATTAGAGACTACACTTGCGACATCTAAAAGTTTAAGATTGAATTAATATCTATATATTCGATTTAAAACTGAATTGTTAAGTTTTCCTTTGTCTACCCACATCAATTGAGTGTGTGCATTAAATGGAAGAAAGACCGTTATGTGTGAGCTTTTAATTTATTTAATGAGATAATAAAATAGCTGGTCTCTGAACTTTTTTTAATATTCAATATGGTCACACTAGCTAACGGTGTTACATTTTAACGAAAGGGGTACATCGAGTGAATTTTTTAAAGTTGAAAGAGTAAGTTGAACAACGGGTAATGCAACAACTCCAGAAAAAGAAGGGGGCAATGCAACAATAACGGGCAAGAAAAGACAAATTTATCAGTAGTAATGGAAAAGGAACCCAATCGGCTGTCATCGGCGGAATTACAGCTGCCAATCTTCGTTAAACGTCTCATTATAATTGCCCAAACAAAAATGTATAACATGGTTTTGTTCCGCCGATGACGGTCATTTGCTTCTTTCTTTTTTGATAGGTCAAAAGTTTTTGATGATTCATACAGCAAGAGTTTCCCTCGTTAAGTTGGCAACTAATAGAACTTCCAGTTGGTTTAGTATACAGTAAATGTAATAAATTAATTAAGGAGAGATTCTTTCAAAATAGTAGTACTCCTAAGGCTTAAGCTGATTTGCATAGCGTTCACATGCGTTGTTTTTTTTTTTTTTTTTGGTCAATAGTAGATGTTGCATTCATTCATGAAGATAAACGAGTCTTACAAGACAACGATGGATAAAATTCTGAACATAGAATTTCCGAGAGGGAGAAAGGAGGGAAGTTCACCCAATTTGTAGGAAGTTTTTTGGCTCGGTGTGCTCTAGCAAGCCAATCCGTCGCTCGGTTTGCTTGTCATGGACAGTAGACTACCCGTGCTGATTTGCAAAGGGCTAACTCTTCTTTACACTTCTCCATAATTTCCTTGACGTCCCATGGTGATTCAGCCCGGCCCATAATAAAGTCAACGAAACTCAAACAATCACTTTCACACACCCAGCAACCCCTTTGACCGTGGTGATATAGTCCACGCATTACAACTTACAAGATCCGAACACATCAGATTGCACAGTTTTAGAAACATTTCCGATTAAATACCCAAATGACCTTAAAAAATTATGAAATTCGACTATGTGATAGCCAAGACCATAAGGTAGATACTTCATGAAAACATCGAAGTCAAATTTGTCCTAGATAATTAAATATGGACGGTTAAAATCCCTGTTCGTACTACTGTAATTCCAGATCTAACCATCTCCAAAGGACCACAATTTCACCTACCTATTCTTGTTTTTTTTCTCTAAATTTTTGATATGTTGTACCTCAGGATGTCCTTTACAACTTTTGTTAAGAAACCGAAGTGAAATTTCGACAAAAAGGTTGCCTTACAGTCCTTGCATTCATCAAGGGTCGGTCCCAAAATCTCCAGATCCAGTATTTCCAAAGAATAACGATTTCACCCACTTATACTTGTTTGTTTTGTCCCAAATTTGAGTATGTTATACTCCAAGAAGTCCTTTACAACTTTCATTTAGAGGCCGAAGCCAAAATTCAACTAAAACATTACATACAAGTCACTAGAACATCGAAGGTCGAGCTGTTTTTCTCGAGAACAGTACATTAGACTAGAGCACTACTCCCACCTCAGTGGATCATCTTTTTCGTTTTTCCTTAAGAAAGGCAGCTTAAAAACCATCAAAGTCAATGAAATCAACCATAAAATATACGCAAGAACATATCTACATGACTTCTATCTGCATAAGGAAGAAGAAAATCAATTGGGTGTCCGATGCCTCTTACTTTTCTTCAAGAAAAACTTGGTATCGAAAATCGACCACTCCCAATCAACAGACAACAATCCCAAGAAACACTAGGATCAGAACGAATCAAGACCATCTTGAAACCAGGATGAGACCAAAAGAAATAAAAAAAAAAAAGGGAACAGAGACACAAAAAAAAAAAAAAAAAACAAAGCTGCTCTACCTTTCCTATTCACAACTTGCGGAGATGGGCGGTGCGGCGCGAAGATGGGCGGTGCGGCGCGGAGATGGTCGGTGGCGTGGAGATGGCCGGCGGCGCGGAGACACGGCGGTGCGGTGTAGAGATGGGCGGTGCGGCGACTGGGCGAGTCTGAGAGAGAGAGAGAGGGGGCGGCTACGGCGCGGAGACGCGGCGGTGCGGTGCGAAGATGGGCGGTGTGGCGACTGGGCGAGTCTGAGAGAGAGAGAGGGGGCGGCTACGGCGCGAAGATGGCCAGTGCGGCGCGGAGATGGCCGATGGTGCAGAGATGGCCGGCGGCACGAAGACGCGGCGGTGCGGCGCAGAGATGGGCAGTGCGACGACTGGGCGAGTCTGAGAGAGAGAGAGAGGGGGTGGCTACGGGCGACTAGGCGAGTCTGAGAGAGAGAGAGAGAGAGAGAGAGAGAGAGAGAGAGAGAGAGAGGGGCATCCGCTTTTTCTGCCCTAAGTAACCGGTTCTAGTTCTGGAACCGGTCCCCCTTGGAACCGGGAACCGAACCGGACCCTCCTCCGGTTCGGTTTCGGTTCCCGGGTAACCCGGGAACCGTGCTCAGCCCTAATAACAGGTTCATGTCAGTTGGCTGGACCTCCAATCACTCCAAACTTTAACCATCTGTCTTCCCGTATTATGATGGATTTACCATCCCCCACTGACCATTTAACCTCTGATTCTATGGCTTCTCTTTCTGTTCAAATGCTTTGTCATCCCTAAGACGGTCGCTGCCCCTTTCTTGCCTTTCATAAGTCATCATTTGGAAAGTAGATACCTTCTAATATTCTGCTCCACAAAGCTGAAGGAGAGTTGGATAATCGCCAAGCTTGCTTTCCGAGCATTGCTCTATGTCGCAACCAAATTTTCAGGTGTGAACCACTTAAAATTAGCTTAAGGGATTGTTAAGTCTAGACTTAACTCGGGCTCTCCCAAGTCCATACTAATTCACAACTTAAGTTCAAACTTCTTAACATGCAGATATATTTTATTTATAAGTCGCTACTAATCTATTTTTTGGTGAGTCGATTAGAAAACCAAGTAAAGTAATAGGAGTTTTACTTTACTCCTACGAACTAGAGACCAAGGGTACAGAAACTTGGTTACACTAGATTTCTCTAATGCCATTTCGGTACCATTCTTTTATTTTCAAAAATGCTTTTGCAGGCAGTTTAAATTGATTTTAAATCTATTTTCCTAACATGTGATGCAATCATGCGGGTGCGCAATCCACCAATTTAACAACCAAGTAAAGCAGTAAATAAATTGTGGGACTTACCTCATAGCAACGAAAGCACCTGCGTTGTTAGATCAGAATTCACATCAACGGTCATAGATATGATTTCTAATTAACACGTAATTTCTTTTTTTTTTCACTTATTTAATGAAAATCATGTAATATGCAATGCAATATAACTAAATAACCTAATTCTAATGACATGCAATTTCTAATTAAATGGACCTAATAACAGTCTCTAAATGATGTACATTTCATGGGCCTAATTCTATATTATGTGCACATGATTTTTCTATTATAAATAAAAAAATGCAATCTATCCTAGAAATTGCAACTAATTTATCCTAAGACAAATTTCATTTTTTCATGAAGTTCGAAATTAAGGAAAATGCAAAACAGAACTATCTATATTAATATTCTATCCAGCTTATATTAAGGATCAGATCAGACTAAATCCTAATTTAAACTAAGATATTATCTTAACCTAGCAAGCTCTAACCTAATATGCAAAAATCAATCTAAACTTAAAATAAAAACATGCAATTTATTCTAATATGCTATGACGTGCCAAGGATGCCCTAATTCTAATTTTTTTATTTTTTTCTTTTATGAAATTCGAAATTAAAATTAAACATGCAATTCAAATAAAAAACTAACATCCTAAATGAATGCAATTTTTTTTTTGTTTAAAAAGTCGAAATAAAATCCCTATTCTAAATATGCAAGATAACAGGAAATATTTTAAAACAAACCTAATCCCAATTTAAATATTTTTGGATTTTTTTTTCTTTTTACGAAAATAAAATTGACTTAACCAACACAACGGCAAATCAGACAAGATAGGATTGATATCCGTAAATTGGCGAACCATATCTTGCACATGAGATCGGGTTAATCAATTTTAAAATTAAATCACGAATCGAATCTCGGGCGTGAGATTGGATTGTCGATTTTTGCAAGGGATTACGAGTCGAATTTCTGGCGCGAAAATCGGATTGTCAATACCTAATTTGAGAGCTCCTCCAGTTATGAATATCACGCTAGGGATTTCAATCATGTGCATCAACGAATATATCAAATAAGGAAACGGAATTTTCGGAAATCAAAATAGACAAAATTTTTACCTATTCCGAATATTTGCTCCCAAATTCTAATCCTCGAATGGCGCGATGTGATATGGTAATGCTCGGCGAGGCTCACAGCTCGGAGTTGGATGTTGGGACTGGATTTTGGTGGGGTTGCGGCTTGAATGGACAGCAATTCGTCGTTGGGCGTGGCACGGATCAAAGCAGCAACGGGTCGTCACGGGATCAAGGTCAACTCTTCATTGGCATGCACGCAGTAGGACCAGGAGCGTCGAGGCTTCGCTTGGATGCAGGGATTGCCGCGGCTTGGTTAGCAAAACAACTACTTAGTTGGGAGTGACTGGAGAAAAAAAAAAAATCTCTTTGTGCGTATCCCTGGACGCACCAGTCAAACCCTGCAGAGAAGTGCTCCCTTTTGACTTCTCTTCCTCCAACGAGTGCTCCCCCTCCTCGCGTTCTTCTTTTCTCTGGAGTTCTCTAATTCAGATCACGTGGCTATGGGTTTTCCTGACTTGGCTGACAGGTTGTGATAATGGGACAAACTAGCAACGGGAGGCAGCAGCAAAGACACGTCACGGCTGTCGGTGGCGCACGGCGAGGGGCTAGGAGACGATGCGAAGCTGCGACTGGCTTCGATCAAGAGGGCCTCGACCATCTCTGCTGTTCACTCTTTCGTTCGTGTATTCTCGATGTGCGCTCCCAAATTCTTTGTTGCTGACTCTCATCGTGGAGAACATGGGTTCTTTTTTTTTTTTCTTTTTCTTTTTTGCCATGTGTTTCTATTGTGTGGCCCTCCTCTCCAAATTCTATGCATTTAATCTATGGTTTTACACTTCACCCATTTAAACATGGACTCCACGTGTCGATTTTTCTATGGTTTTACACTTCACCTACATCCAGTGTAAAACCCACCCAATATTGAGAAAATATTGGGTGGTCCAGGACCTCCACGTTAGCGTGGTCCCCGGCCACTCACGAGGTGCCATGTGGATGGTGTGCCCACCTGGTGTCTTATGCCCTCTTCCCCTCTCTCTTCTCTTCCTAGTCTGCCGATACCCTTTCTCCTCCTAGCTTGCACGCTCTCTCTCTTGTCAAAGCATTTATTGCAGGGAAAAACTTTTCTCTTTCATTTGAGAAAGAAAACGGCTCTTCCTAGTCTGCCGATACCCTCTCTCCTCCTAGCCTGCACGCTCTCTCTCCTGTTAGAGCATCTATTGCAGGGAAAAACTTTTCTCCTTCGTTTGAGAAAGAAAACGGCCGTTCGTTCCTTCCTCTGTATCGATTTATAATATCATAATTTAACGAAAAATAAATTTATTATAAATATATTTAATTGGAGCATTTTATAGTAAAAAAAATTAATTCGAAATAAATTTGTCCTTATTTGAGAGTTTTGATGATGAAAAAAATTAATTAAGAGTATATTTAACATAAATATATCAATTTGCAGGTTTTCGTAATATTAACCTTAAAATTAATAATATAAAAGAGAAAAAAGTAGAATGTATGTGTTGCGATATAATTAGAAAAGAGTACATGGATTCGCTTTATTATATTATTATTTAAGGCAACACATATTAATCAAAATATGCATCGTGAAAAAAGATATACAGGCAATTTTCAACAGAAGAAATTGTCTTAATTTTTTTTTAATTATTTCTAACACCCGAAAGAATAAAGAAAATTTTCACACGAGGACCCGCAACGACAAACCATCACGCGTTCTAGCCTTTGTCGTTGCAATCTTGCAGGCATGGTTTAATCATAAAATATTTTCGCACGTGGACCCGCAACGACAAATCATCACGCGCTCTTGCCTTTTGTTCGAATCTTGCGGGTACGGTTTAATCATGAAACTTCTTTTTACTCAGTTCTATCATCTGCTCTGTTTATTTGACGAAAAATGAATAATTTAAAAATTAATTTTTAAAAAATAATCATTTATATCATTTGAAATAATTAGTTAATTTAAAAAATTTCATCATTGATGACAATTTATATCTAAACATTTTTGTCATTTTCGTGGAAATAAAAAAAATCATTTTATTCATTTTTATGAGTAATACAAAAGACCATTTTTAGGAAAAAAAATTCAAATTATTCAGTTTTTGTAGAACAAATATACCCTAAAATTAGTTTATATATTTCGATTGGTATGATGTTTTCTCGTATTAAAGATCCTAATGAGAGTCCTTTGATTGATGTTGTTAGACTTTGGACAGGGTTGAATTTGCCAGTATCCAATTAGTTATAAACCTATCGTACGAATGTCAGTCCTAAACTTTTGCACGAAATTCCAATATAATATTTCTCACCAATTGTAGTTGGAAATTGCTTTATGTAGCATCTAGTAATCCTCAATCCTCATCCAACTCCACTCGAAAACCGCATCCTAAGGAGATTACTATGTCGGCAATTTTTAATGGCAATTGATCGGAAAGATACTATTGAAATTTCATACAAAGGTTTAAGATCATACTTGCAAAATGTAAAGGTTTAGGATTGAAATGGTAATTTTATCTATATTAAACGTTTCTTCAACATTTGATATTATCATATTAGTTCAAGAATTAAATTGAACATTAGATAATACAACAACTCTAGAAAAAAGGGGGAAATGTAACAAGAACGTGCAAGAAAAAACAAATTTACAGTAGTTACGGAGACATTAGAAGGAACCCAACCATAACTTTTTTCTGTCTAATGCTTTGTAGAGTTTATTTAATATTGACATTAAAGCTGCCAATCTTGATTAAATGTCTTATTATATTTGGACAATCAAAAATGTAAAACATGGTTTTCTTCTGCCCACGACCAGCCTTTTCTTCTTCCTTTTTTGATAGGTAAAAAGTTTTTGATTCTTGATCCAGCTAGAGCAGCATCACTCGTTAATTTGACAACTAATTGAACTCCCACTTGGTTTAGTATGCAGTAATAAATTAATTAAGGAGAGATTTTTTGCAAAATAGTAGTACCCGTAAAGCTCATGATTTAAGTAGCGTTCACATGCATCTGATCTCATCTAGTACTTACTAACACAAAGGGAAGCGGGTTTCTATACTTCAACTACCAAAACTCCTGGTTTTCTCCTCGGGCATGTCCCTAAAATTTTCCGATCCGCTTCCCTTTGTGTGAAATTAGTCAGACTGAAAAGTTCAGATGATGACTAACCGAGAGAATGACTGGTAATGTCAATGATTTGATGAACTAATTTCTCAAACTTGAAGCTAGGAAAAATCCACATGGTGTTTTGAGGATGACAATATTTTAAGCATACTAAGACGTGTAAGACCGGTTCTTGACAGTATAATCAACAATTATCTTCTGCAGATCTTCCTCATCTTGCTATGAGCAATTGAATTCAGACACATCCTATTTTAGGTACAGAGCAGGAAACAAATCTCATGGAGCTTGAACATTGTTGCGGAAGAAATCACACCTGACACAATGTGAAGGACACATATATCAAGCAACTATTCTTTTCAAAGTTGAAAATGTCACACCCCGATTCACAAAAAGAAGGGGCATGACACGGCCGTCCTTTTACCAAAGGATGCAGTCTCAACGTAACCAAAATTCAATCCGATATCAACATATATACATCCACATATATATTTGACAAAAATGGGCAATTGGTTACAGTATCAGAGTATATCTATAATATACAAAAATCAAAACATAAACCTTCGACAAATGCTAACTTATAAACCTATTAACTATGCACAAGTCATACCAAAAAGTTTCCACCACAAAAGTCCTCCCCGAGCGAACGCTCATGCCTACTCGCGACTCGTTGAAGAACCTGAAAAATAAGTATAAGAAAGGAGTGAGCTACCACGGCTCAGTGAGTAACACATTTCTTCTAAGCAGATCAAGAAATCACTATGCACATTTAAAACATAACTCAAATACATAATCATAACTCAAATATCAAATATACCAATGGTCCAGTCTATTAGTCAATCTCATAAAACATGCATCAATGGTCTATTCCATTGATTAATCTCATCAAATCACATCGATGGTCCATTCCATCGACCAAACTCAAATCACATGTCAATGATTCACCCCCATTGACCAATTCATGCTCAAGTGTCTAACCATGGTCATGCATAACGTCTGTGACAAGACAACTAAGATTCCCCCATTGGCAAGGTCTCCACCTATTATTAGCCAGTGACTCGGCCCACAAGGATATCCTAGAATAGTATGCGCATACTCACACACCCCTTTGGGTCTACAGCGACATTGAGCACCAACCACCAATCACAATATCCAGTAATCCAATATTAGAAAGGAAGTCATATCAAAACTCAAAATTTGATATATAAATATCAAAACATTCTCCAAAACATTTCAAGATCCTTTCACAAAGAATTTCACAAATCCTTTTTCAAACAACCATTCAAATTGAAGTCGGAATATAACTCCATTCGAAAACAAAAATGGCAGTAATAGCTCGATCATGTTTTATGCAACAAGATATGCTTTTTATCAACTCATGGAATATATAATCCACCGCATTTCTCAAAGCATGAGTTTAAAATACAAAGAAGAAATAATGTCACTCACCTGGGAAAAGCCAAAAATCAACTACGACGCTCATTCGAACCAACGGATTCGAATCCCTAACAATTAACGAAAAAACAATATCAAAAGGCCGAGTAAAAGGATATTCGCATAACGACTCATCTATACTAGGCCTATTTTTCGATAAAACGACACCTATGCGCCACAAAAGCTCTCATTTATCGAAAAACCCATCATTTCCCGCTAGGTGCAGCCCAAGCACCAACTTCATCACGCCATAACTTCCTCTACAAAAATCCATTTCAAGCTGTCTTATAGTCTTTAGAAATCTCTCTTAACATACAACAACAACCCCAACTAATCCGCCCCAAAACAGTACCGAAAAAAAAAAAAAACAAAAAGACAAAAAAGGCTCGAAGGTACTGTTCGCTACAGTACTAGAATGCGCCCCCAACTTCAAAATTCCGTTCCGGACAAACTGCAAGCTCAAATCACGATCCGAAACATGTTATAGCTTCACAACATCCCAAAGTACCATTTCTATAAAATATACGGCTCAACGACTCAAAAATCAGGCTTCACTACACAAATATCCAAGAAATCCGAATTTCGAGCCCTAATTGCGACGATTGCTTCAAGTAAGTGATTAAAGGCTTCGATTTCTTACCGGCCTTGCAAAACACACTTGAGTTGGCTTGATGAGGCATCCGGATCACAAGCGCACCAAATTTTTTTTTTCTTCTTTCTTTCCTCTCCCTTATTTTTCTTTTCGTTTCTGCCGAAGGCCTCTTTCTCTCTCTCTTTCTCTCTTTTTATAACCCAGCCAAAGGTTCCACACTTCTCCCTCAGCTTTCTTTTTTGACTTTTCAACCCTTTCTTTTCATTTTTCTTTCTTTCTTTATTTCTTTTTTTATTAAAGAGCCCATATATTACAGAAAAGGCATGAACTTTGCATTGCTTTCCTCATGAAAGCTTGGATTTTAATACATGAAGATACGGTCTCGTGCTAATGTGGAACTGAAGATGAGATGACTTGCGCTTCATGCTTGAAGGCAAGTTTTTCTAAGGGGAAGTCCAGTTAGATCTCTAAATTTCTTTTGAATCTTCAATTCAATTATGTACCGAACACTCGGGATGGCGTTGATTTTAGTAATTTGCTGTGAGATTGCCTGGTGAGGCTTTGAATACATCTATGCAGTTTGATTGTGGAGAATAGAATGGAGATCAAACAGATGAAAAACAGAGTTTCTCACAAAAAGTCATCTTCTTCATTGCGCATACTCAATAGAAAGAAAATCAAACAAAACAGCATCCGGATATATCAAGAACCTCTACATTTTCGGCTTCTCCAAGAGTTCCTTCTGAACTCTTTGAGATTTGGACAACGCCTCACTTTCAATACTTGCAAGGAGGCCATTGTAACGCCAATTCTCTCTCTAGCTTTGGTAGTTCCATAAGATCCAAGGTTTGCAATGTACACTCTGCAGGCGTATGAGGTTTAAATAGCTCTTTCGAGCTTGGAACAGTATTCGATTTTCAGTTGTTTCAGATTCTCGAGGTTCTCAGCTTCATTTTCTGACTGCAAATGTTCTCCAGCCTAGTCGCACCGGAAATATAGAGAACCTCTAGAATTTTTGGCTTCTTCAAGAGTTTTTTTATAAACTTGTAAGATTTGGACAGTCTCACTTCCAGTACTTGTGACGAGGCCATAGTAACGCAGATTCTCTCCAGCTTTGGTAATTCCATGAGATCCAAGGTCTGCAATTTACACTCTGCAGGTGCACGAGTAATTGGCTCTTTGATTTCATCACAAATTTTGATCTGGAGGGTCTTGAGGTTCTTCAACGGCTTCGACAGTTGTAAAATGTCGCAAGCATTGGACAGTACTTTTATGTATAAGCTCTTAAGATCTTAGAGGACCTCTGTCTCAGACTAAAAGTTATCACCACATACATATTGTAAGGAAAAAAAGATTACACAGATAAAGAGAGGTAAGATTTCCCAAAACTCTAGCCTCTTCTTCGACATCTACTATACTGAGAAATTCTTTTTGCTCTCTAATATCTCTTTGTTTTGCCAGGATACAAATTCAAGAAAAAGTGCGCATTTTTTACCAAAATATTGCGTAGCGCTTTTATTCTGTAAATAGACAATGCAATCATCACAACCCATCATAATTTGTGGCATCCTAGAATTTCATAAAAATCCCTAAATATGCCATGAGCCATGGATAGGCAATGGAAGTACCGATATTGTATTTTGCAGCCTTCTAATCCATGATTCGCGAATGAGATGTATGGTCAAGTTTTTAATGGATGAATTTTGGGAAAGGAAGTTTTATCTTTGGCCATATGTATGATAAATGGGAACTTATGGATTTATAATTTCAACTGTATAGTGATATAGCTAGTATAAGTACCTAGAGGGGGTGAATAGGTATATAAAGGATTTTTCTCGATAATTGCACAATACTAGACAGTTGATAGATTTGAGACAAATGATAATCAAAGTAAGACTGAGAGAAGAGAGAATTGAACACGCGGTTTATAGTGGTTCGGCTTATGTCAAGCCTACGTCCACTCTTCTGCACTGACAGCCTATTGGCTGAATTCCACTATGAACAAAGAGATGTTACAGTGTTGTTCTTCCTTGCTTTCTCGGTGTAGATGATCTACCACACTCGCTCAAGGTATCACTAAGTATGAACACTCTTTGTGTGTACAATTTTGCTCAAAATGTATCGACTGATAATCAAGGTGCTTCAGACTCTGGAATTTCTCTATCGATCATACACTAAAGTAACTAGAACGACTTCCTTTTATACTCCTTTATGCCATCATACCCGTTGGCACTTACCAAAGGAATTCCTCCAATCTACCCGTTGGACGGAATCAATCAAGGAGATCATTCGAGCTATTAAAGGAACCTGACGATAGCCCATCAATCATGTTCGCCCATACAATTAGGATCTTGGTTTCCAAGAATAGAACCTTCCAAGAATATTTCGTCGACCATCGGATCTTCAAACGATCTTGATTACGAATAAAAGAATCCGTTATATTTATCCAGCCAAGAGATCTTTTCTAGAGGATAAGACCAAATCCTCAACCAAATACTTTGGCTCTGGATTGCCTTCGTCACTGGATTAGAAAAACTGTCAATGAGAATAGTCTTGAGTCTTGAGTCTTGAGTCTGGTGATCTGAAAGTCTTCAGACTCTAAACAAAAGGTCTGTACTTATCCAGACTAGACTGATAGAAATGTTTTTTCAGCTTCAAAATATTATGGAAAGATTTCTCCAACAATCTCTCCCTTTTTGATGGTGACAAAACTATCCTGTAGATTTGAACAACTTTGACCTGCAAAACATTACTCGAGCAATATGGCTATCTCATAAAGATTAATAAATCAACCAGACTCTGCATCCACAGAAAATCGGTTAGTTTTTTCATGAGTAAGACCATATAACAACACTTGATATAAATGCAAACAGTCAAACAAGTCAAACATCAAAATCCACACAAGTCAGTCAAATTCAAGTTCACACCCAAGTCATACTCAAATATTCAAACACGTCAAAGTTTAAAAAGTTTAAAGAGTTCAAATTGCAATTCTCCCCCTTTTTGTCATCATTAAAAAGGTGAGAAAAGAGTCAAGTCTTCTTGGGAACGCGCACAATCTGGAAATCTCCCATCGATTGGACGATGCCTTCCAGCCTCTTCAAGTCTTCCCGTAGATGAGCCACCTCTTCTCCTTTGGCATTGGCTTGAATTTGAAGAGCGATGGCTTTCATTTGATCTGCCAGGGTAACAGAAGATGCTTGTCCAGCATTCTTCATGACTTGAAGTTCACATTCCAGAGCATAGATTTGACCCTGCATTTCCAGAAGAACATCAAGGATACGACGAAAATCTGCTGAATTGTCCGTCTGTGTGCTTGCATTTGCTCTTTCGGATGGAGTGAAAGCAGATGATGGAGCTTCAGCGTAATCAAGCAGATCTGGTGTTGACGTATCATGTCCTTCCTCAGGCATTTGAGAAGCCTGAAAGTCTTCTGGATTTGCTGGTGAGCGACTCACACCTTCACTGTTGACAGCATGTGGTGTAGTCCTTCCTTGCTCACCATCTCCCCTTGTCTCTAAGACCTCCATTGGGAAAGAGTGATGGTCATGCTCATCTGCGCCTTGATTCCCTTCCTCTGCAGCTTCATCTGCAGACTTTTCTTTTTCTGCTTCTCCTTTTGCTTCAGCTTCTTTCTCTTCATCTTTTTTCTCTTTCTCTTGTTGCTCCTCTGCTTCTCTGTTCTTTGCTTGTCCCTCTTCTTCTCTCTGTTCTTTTTCTTCTGCTTCTTTTCCTTTCTTCTGATGTTCTGTTGATTCAGGTACAGAACGTCTGGTTCTTTTCAATGCAAGGATAGTGAAATCTTCCTCTTCATCTTCATCCTCCAAGATAAGAGCTCTTTTCTTTTTGGATGGAGCACCCATGGGCTCCTTCCCTTTTTTCTTTGATGCAGAAGATGCTGGAGTCTTCACTTTGAACTTCTCCAATGCCTTACTAAGCTCTTTCAGACGCATTTTAGTCAGCATTTTCAAACCCACCACCATTTTGTCGCATGGTCGAACACAAAGAGTATGTGGAGGTTCAATGTTTAAGTGTCTGAAGATCTTGGTCACAAGACCAGAATAAGGCAATTGGCCCTTGTCCTTCACCATTGCTCTGTACATGTGAAAGAGAATGGTGTGAGGGAGAGAGAACTTTTTCCCTGAATTGATCGCATACATCAATTTTGCCTCGGAATTAGACACGTCAGTCTTTGATGTAGACTTTGGCCTTATGCAGTTGATCACAATTTTGTGAAGCAAGATGTTGATGGCATGCATTCTTGAATAGGTAACTCTTCATTCTGTACTCCTGTCTTTGACAAGTTCCAGAGTGGTATGAGCAATTGAAACCTTGATCGGTTTATATCGTCCTCTTTCGACTCCAATTATGTCTGCCAACATGTCCACATCCACCTCATAGACTTGGTCTCGAACACTGAATGATATTCTATTCGCATCCAAAAAGCTAAGATTCGAATAGAAGTATGCTGTTAATTGCGCATAACCGTCTGTGGTATCGGAGCATAATTGCTCAAGTTGAAGCAGATTTAACTTCTCCCTTAAGTTCACATTAATGGCATCCAAGAAGTCGAAATCAACACTCCTAGGATTTATCACCCCTCGTTTCAACAGTCTGAAGAACAGATTCTCCTGTTCTTTCGATTTAAACAAGTCCTTCCTTTTTCCCTTCACCTTCGCAGCAACTCCCATTAGAGGTTGAAATTCTCTGAACATTTTATCATCATCATTCCCGTCAATCGGATTCAGTCCCGATACACGAGGGTCACTTGGAATATTCGCAAGTGCTTCCTCAGCCTTTCCTTTAGGAGCAATTCCCAAATCCTCCATTCGTCGCAGAAATAAATACTCATTCCCATAATTCTTATCTTTAAGGAAATCATCTATATAGTTCAGCGGAGTCCCAATGCTCTTCATTGCACGATAGAGCTTGTAAATAAAAGAGGGTTTTTGGACTCTTACAGGGTCTGCGTCCTCGATTATTTCTTCCTCCGGTTGATGACTCACATCTTGTGGGGTAGATGATGAAGAGTGACGTGGTGGAGAGTGAATCGGGCTCTGTTGCTGACTCGGTAAATCTTCCTCTTCGGTGAGATCGAAATGGGTAGGTCCCTCCTTCATTCTCTGTGGTCCCCTGTTCGCGATTCTTGAAGACTTTCTCGAGGAAGACATCCTTTCTTGTCGTTGAAAGATTCCTTTACTCGTTTTCCCAAGAAAAGATGACAACTTTCTCGAAGATAAACACGAAGTGGAAACAGGATTGGGAGGAGAATGCTTTTTAGGGTTTTGAAGAATGAGCGAGTGAAAACTGTATATATAACTCAGTTTAAAAAGGAAAAACCAATCAGCACAAAGGAAAATGAACATACGCCTCTTTTAAAATCAATAACTGCCAAATAGAAGTTAATCTTTTTGAAAAGACAAGATTCAGTTTTTCACGGAAATTATAAATTAACTGAACTAATGATCGTACCTTTTCGAGATTGAATATAATAACAACTTACAATCTATAGCCATGAATGTCTGAGTCTGAGGGTTGGAGAGTCTCTAGACTTTAACTTCCTCAAGCTTCAAAATGTTGAGTCTGGAACGGATAAAATCGAATTGATTTTTCTCCAAAGGCTTCGTGAATATATCCGCTAGTTGATTTTTTGAATCAACAAATTGAATTGAGATTTCTCCATTTTGAACATGATCTCTAATGAAGTGATGGCGAATCTCTATATGCTTTGCTCTTGAGTGAAGAATTGGATTTTTAGTGAGATTGATTGCGCTGGTGTTGTCACATCTAATCTCTGTGCATGAGTCTTCAATTCCAAAGTCTTGTAGCTGTTGTTTTATCCACAGAATTTGCGAACAGCAACTTCCAAGAGCTATATACTCTGCTTCTGTTGTTGAAAGAGCCACAGTGCTTTGTTTCCTTGAAAACCAAGACACTGTCCTGCTTCCAAGCAACTGGCAAGTTCCCGAAGTGCTTTTTCTATCAACTCTGCAACTGGCCAGATCTGCGTCTGAATATCCTTGAATATTAAAGTCTCCCTTCTTAGGATACCAAAGACCGATGCTTGAAGATGAAGCAACGTATTTAATAATACGTTTCGCAGCACTGAGATGGGATTCTCTAGGATCTGATTGAAACCTAGCACAGATGCAAACACTCAACAAAATGTCAGGTCTAGAAGCAGTAAGATAAAGAAGTGAACCAATGAAGCTCCTGTACAGCTTTTGATCAACTTTCTTCCTTTCTTCATCTTTGTCTATCTTCAAAGAACTTGACATCGGTATGTTGGTCTTTTTGCACTTTTCCAGTCTAAACCTTTTGACAAGATCATTAGCATATTTTTCTTGATAAATAAAAGTTCCTTCCTTCAATTGTTTTACTTGAAGACCAAGAAAGAATGTTAACTCTCCCATCATACTCATTTCAAACTCATCCTGCATAGACTTAGAAAATTTCTTGCACAGACTTTCATTAAAGGATTCAAAAATAATATCATCCACATATATTTGAACAAGTAAGAAACTTTTGTTTTCCTTTTTGATAAATAAAGTAGTATCTACTTTACCTTTGACAAAATCATTCAGTATTAAGAACTTACTTAGTCTGTCGTACCAAACTCGAGGTGCTTGCTTTAAACCATACAAAGCCTTTTTCAGTCTGAAGACTAAGTCTGGCTTCTTTGGGTCTTCAAACCCTGGTGGTTGTTCCACATAAACTTCCTCATGGATAAATCCATTTAGGAAGGCGCTTTTGACGTCCATTTGGAATAACCTAATATTTTTATAACAAGCAAACGCAAGTAATAGTCTAATAGCTTCTAACCTTGCTACTGGTGCGTAAGTCTCATCATAGTCTATTCCTTCTTCTTGCGTATATCCCTTGGCCATGAGTCTTGCTTTGTTTTGTACGACTCTTCCTTTCTCATTCATCTTGTTCCTGAACACCCATTTAGCTCCAATAACAGTTTTATCTTTTGGTTTGGATGTCAATTCCCAGACATCATTAATGTTAAACTGTCTAAGCTTTTCTTGCATAGCTTCAATCCAGCTTTCATCAGATAAAGCTTCTTCTACGCTCTTTGGTTCAATTTCAGAAACGAGAGCCACAGCACTAGACTCTTCTCGCCTTTTGGATCTGGTGCGAATTCCTTCATTAATTTCGCCAATAATGAGATCTTTAGGATGATTGGACTTATGCTTCCAGTTACTTGTTGATTTGTCTGGTTGATGGTCTCTTTCTTTATTTAAATCTTCACGAACAACTTGATGTTGGTCTTCCAGTGTCTGAGATGCTTCTTGAGTTGTAAGCTTTGGAGGGTCTGGAGCAGGTTCAAACTCTTCATGACGAGTCTGACTGGATTCATCTTGCATTGAGTCTTGAAATTTGACATTCATTGACTCCTCCACAGACTGGCTCTTCTTATTATAGACTCTGTAGGCTTTGCTTGATGTAGAATATCCAAGGAAGATGCCTTCATCTGATCTTTCTTCAAACTTACCAACTCGATCTTTTGCATTTTTCAATATAAAGCATTTGCAACCAAATACATGAAAGTATGAAACAATAGGCTTCTTATCTTTGAATAACTCATAAGGGGTTTTCTCTAGAATAGGTCTTAAGAAGACTCTATTGATGATATAGCATGCTGTTGAAACAGCTTCAGCCCAAAATCGTGAAGAAATCTTACTTTCAATTAAAAGAGTTCTAGCCATTTCTTGAAGAGATCTATTCTTTCTTTCCACAACTCCATTTTGCTGAGGAGTATATGGAGAGGAGAACACATGCTTAAAGCCAGATTCATCACAAAATTTTGTAAAATCTTGATTTTCAAATTCACCTCAATGATCTGTTCTTATACTTGAGATAACACATCCTTTTTCATTTTGAACCTTTTTAGCAAATTTTTCAAAATACGAGAAGATTTCAGACTTACTTGCAAGGAAATATACCCAAGTAAAACGGGAGTAATCGTCCACAATTACTAGGCAATATTTCTTACCTCCAATACTCTGGGTTCTGGTTGGTCCGAAGATATCCATATGCAGCAACTGTAGTACATGATTAGTAGATACATGATTTATTGGCTTAAATGAATTTCTTACCTGCTTTCCCAGAATACATGAAGTGCATGGATTAGTCTTTTGGCAAGGTAATTTGGGTAGACCTCGAACAAGCTGCTTTGATGAGATTTTGGCTAATTGCTTCATGTTGACATGACCAAGCTTTCTGTGCCATAAGCTTGCTTCGTCTTGAATAGAGATTAGACATTGCGATTCATTTGGTTTCACATCCAGAAGATAGATATTTCCATGTCTTTGACCCATGAAAGACTGAGTAGAGTCTTTACTGATTCCAGAACATATTCCTTCTTGAAAGAAGATCTTAAAACCAATATCACACAATTGACTAATGCTGAGAAGATTGTAATTGAGTCCTTCCACTAAGGAAACATTACTTATTGTGAGATTTCCAATTTTCATAGTTCCAAATCCCACAATACTTCCTTTGCTGTTTCCTCCAAATGAAACTTTTCCACCATTTACTTGAACAAGCTTTATGAAGCAATTTGAGTCTCCTGTCATGTGTCTTGAGCATCCACTATCAAGATACCACTTCACCTTTTTCTTGACGGAGACCTGCATTTAAAATAGAGTCTCAAGCTTTCTTTGGTACCCAAACTTTCTTAGGTCCTTTGGTGTTAGTAAGATAAGCAGTATTAGCCCATACTTTCTTAACGGGTTTCCAAACCATTGGACACTCTTTTTCAAAGTGATCCGGACTGTTGCACTTTGAACATTTGAGAGCATTTCGACCTACAGACTTTACAAAAACTTTCTTGAAATGATTTTTGTAAGCCTCTCTTGGGGGTCTTTTCTTAATTCTTTCTTTTACTTTAGGAAAATCAATCAAGGGAATTGTTTTTGCTGTCATACCTAGACCGGACTTATTGAAGTAAGGTCTTTGAGCTGAAAGAATTTTTTCAAGTTTTTCGGACCCTATTGAAAATTTCTTTGAAATATTTGATAAGTCAGTTTTTAAAAGAGCATTTTCTTTCAAAAGATTATCTTCATTTTCTTTAAGAGTGGAAACAGTCAAGTCTAGACTTTTAACTCTTTCTTCTAAAACGTTTTCCTTTTGTTTTAGAGCTGAGTTTTCCTTTTTAAGTTCAGAAATTCTTTTGAGAGAAGTCTTAAGACTAAAACACAGTTCATCAATGTATTTAGAAACTTCGACAGGAATTTTAAGATTACTTGCCTCAAATTCACTGTCTGAGTCTGATCCAGAGTCTGAGTCTGATTGTGCCATCAGACATAGGTTGGCATATTCATTATCACTTTCTTCACACTCTGTATCACTCCAGGTTTCGGCTTTGAGAGCTTTTCAAAATTTTTCAGCTTTTCCTTTCTTCTTCTTCAGAAGAGGACAGTTGGGTTTGATGTGTCCCTTCTTCTTACATTCAAAGCAAACGACATCTTTGTTTGGTTCCTCATCATCAACAGACTTGGTCTGCTGTCTTTGAAAGCTTTGTTTCTTTGAGTTGAACCTTCTTCCTTTTCTATTCAATTTTCTGAATCTTCTTATCATGAGAGCAAGCTCCTCATCGTCCATATCATCTTCAGAATCTGTATCATCAGAATCATCATTTGATTTTAATGCAATAGATTTCTTACCTTTTGGATCTTCATCTTCATTGATCTGTTCCACTTTATAAGACTGAAGAGTTCCAATCAGCTCGTCGACAGATAGTGGCATAATTCTTTGCGTCTCTCTAATTGAAGTCTTTATGTGATTCCAATCCTTGGAGAGTCCACGCAGTAGCTTGTTTACCTTCATGGGATCAGAAATTGTTTGTCCTTGATTCTCAAGACCATTGACAATATCTGTAAAACGGCTAAACATGTCAGTTATAGATTCTCCTGGTTTCATTTGAAGGCTTCATATTGACCGAGGAGAATGTTAATTCTGGTTTCCTTCACTCGATCTGTTCCTTCATAGGTGATATGCAATATGTCCCAAACTTCTTTTGCTGTAACACAAGAAGATATTCTGTTATATTCAGTTGGTGACAAAGCACAATATAAAGAGTAAATTGCTTTTGCATCGAGTGCTTGTTTCTTGATTATCTTTTCCTGAGTCATTCCGCTGGTCTCAACAGTTTCTTTCCCTCTTTCAGAGACTGATGCAGCTATAGGAGTAATTCCTTTTTCTACAACGTCCCATTCCAGAGGATCCTTTGATCGTAGGAAAGCTTTCATCTTGTTCTTCCAGATGTTGTAATCCTTTCCATCAAAGTAGGGTGGTCTGGTACTGCTTTGCCCTTCCATCAGCCCTGGTGCTAACATACTAGCCATGGATCTTTTACTCTGAAGCAAAACACTTCAAATAAAGTGAGTACACGAGCTCTGATACCAATTGATATAGCTAGTATAAGTACCTAGAGGGGGGTGAATAGGTATATAAAGGATTTTTCTCGATAATTGCACAATACTAGACAGTTGATAGATTTGAGACAAATGATAATCAAAGTAAGACTGAGAGAAGAGAAAATTGAACACGCGGTTTATAGTGGTTCGGCTCATGTCAAGCCTACGTCCACTCTTCTGCACTGACAGCCTATTGGTTGGATTCCACTATGAACAAAGAGATGTTACAGTGTTGTTCTTCCTTGCTTTCTCGGTGTAGATGATCTACCACACTCGCTCAAGGTATCACTAAGTATGAACACTCTTTGTGTGTACAATTTTGCTCAAAATGTATCGACTGATAATCAAGGTGCTTCAGACTCTGGAATTTCTCTATCGATCATACACTAAAGTAACTAGAACGACTTCCTTTTATACTCCTTTATGCCATCATACCCGTTGGCACTTACCAAAGGAATTCCTCCAATCTACCCGTTGGATGGAATCAATCAAGGAGATCATTCGAGCTATTAAAGGAACCTGATGATAGCCCATCAATCATGTTCGCCCATACAATCAGGATCTTGGTTTCCAAGAATAGAACCTTCCAAGAATATTCCGTCGACCATCGGATCTTCAAATGATCTTGATTACGAATAAAAGAATCCGTTATATTTATCCAGCCAAGAGATCTTCTCCAGAGGATAAGACTAAATCCTCAACCAAATACTTTGGCTCTGGATTGCCTTCGTCACTGGATTAGAAAAACTGTCAATGAGAATAGTCTTGAGTCTTGAGTCTTGAGTCTTGAGTCTGGTGATCTGAAAGTCTTCAGACTCTAAACAGAAGGTCTGTACTTATCCAGACTAGACTGATAGAAATGTTTTGTCAGCTTCAAAATATTCTGGAAAGATTTCTCCAACATATAGTTATCTTAATTTGCAATTTATTATTTTAATTAAATAGGGATTTAATTAGTTTTAAAAAGGGTTAATTTTAGGTTAATTAAACTTGGGTCCTAGGCCCATAGAGCCCATGAAGGGCTGTCGACCGCACGAAGAGGGGAGGGGAAGAGACCGGTTGCATGCCCTCCCCCACTTGTCCATTGAAGTGTACCAAGTGTCTCCATGCAATTCAATGATTACTCATCATTGGGGGGAAGAAAGATTAAGGGAAATGATGGTGCCGGTTTAAGCAAGAAAGAGAGGGAGAGAGAGGGGTTCGTCTGAAGGGAGAGAGAGAGAGAGAGAAAGAGAGGGAGAGAGAGGGGTTCGTCCGAAGGGAGGGAGAGAGAGAGAGAGAGAGAGAGAGAGAGAGAGAGAGAGTTACCGAGATAAAGAGAGAAATCGAGAGAGAAAGGGAGAGTGAGTGTGCGAAGAAGAAGGAAGCCGATCGTCCGTCGTTCATCGCCGCCGTGTCCAGTTGCCGTGTGCTTGCTGTTTGCTCGGTTTAGAGGTAAGTTGGGATCCTTAATCTGCTCTTGCATGTTGTGCCTAGTATGTGTGCTTGAATGGTGATAGATTTCGGATGTTTAGGGTGTTAAAAGTTGAAGTTTTAAGAGGGATGTTTGAGACTAGTAAACTGTTCTTGAGAAAACAGTTCGACCTTGGATGTTCTATTGGCTTGCATGTGTTGTTTGAGTTGGATTTTGGCCGTGACTCCAAAATAAAAGTTGTTAAGGAATTCTTTAAATATAACATACTCAAATTTGGGACAAAAGGAACGAGTATAAGTGGGTGAAATCTTTATTTTTCGGAGAGACTGACTCTGGAGATTTCGGTAACTACCTTTGGTTCATGCATGGACGATAAGGCTATCTTTTTGTTGAAATTTCACTTTTATTTCTTAACAAAAGATGTAAAGGACATCATGAGGTTTAACATATAAAAAATATAGAGAAAAATAACAAGAATAGATAGGTGAAATCGTGGTTTTTCGGAAGTAGTCAGATCTGGAAACTTCGGTATTGAAACAGAAGTTTTAATTGCCTATATTTAATCATTTAGAACGAATATGACTTTTATTCCTTCATGAAAAATCTACCTTAGGGTCTTGACTACCACATAGTCGAATTTAAAAATTTTTGAAGGTCATTAGGATATTTAATCGGAAATATTTCTAAAACCGTGTAATCTGACGCGTTTCGGACTTAGTCCGTTTAAATACGTGGACCATATCATTTTGTATGAAGTTCTTTCGGAAAAGTGTTCTTCATGAAGTATCTCTCTCTATGTCTTCCCTGAAACATATGCAAATTTTACAATTTTTAAAGTTCATTTGCCTATTTAACTGAAAATGTTTCAAAAACTGTGCAATTAAGTGGTTATGATAATGGTGATGTGATGTTCGGTTTATACCGCATGATATGAAGGTCTTTTGGTGCAGTGTTCTTCATGAAATATCTGCCTTTATGTCTTGACTATCACATGTTTGAATTTCATAGTTTTTGAAAGTCATTTGGGCATTCAAATGAAATGTTTTCAAAAACTGTGCAAGCTGGATTGTGCGAATTTCAAAGGCTGGATGCATGACTATTCTGTTTTGAGTGAGCCCCATGAATTATATTGTTTTAAGTGATTGAATCTTGCTGTACATGTGATGATTCTTGGCATTACATATAGAATCAAAGGTTGAAATTGACTTTGTTGCCATCACATCATGTGGCATGTTAATTTTGAGACCAAAAAAAAAAAAGTTGTGAATATGAATGATGATGAATGAGAAAAATTGTTGGAGGAGAGTTGACAATGCCCTGGGAGTGCCAAGATGCCCGGAATGGTTGGGTGCCGGATGCCCGGTTGTATTACGATACATGCCCGGATGTCTTCGGGAGTTTCGAGATGCCCGGAATGGTTGGATGCCGGAAGTCTCGGAGGTTTGTGCCTAGGGAATGCCTCGTGATGCCAGTTGGGATACGAGATGCCCGGAATGTGGGGGTGCCGGATGCCTGGTGGTGTGTGTGCCGGAGGTTTCTCACGATGCCAGATTGGGTGCGAGCAATGAAATGTGGGATGCAATTACTAGTCCCGGTAAAGAAAGATGTGGTGATCAAATGGAAAGATAAAATGGTGAAATTGAATCATGCATGGTATGGTGACATGTATGCATGGCTGTATGATATGATGTGTATGAGTGCATTGTGGTATGTGCACATGAGGCATGGATATGAATGAATACTTAACGATGAATGCATGGTTGTATATGCATCTGTGGCATGGCGGTATATGTATAGATGCTTGGTGGTGAGTGCGTGATGATGTATGCACGTATGGTTATAATGTCATATGCATGGCTGCAAGGTAAGTTATGCTTGAATGTATGAAAGATATGTACTCTGCTATGATGTTATGATTGTCTTGTGTGATGCATTGAGTAGTTAATGGATCTTTTACCTGCTGAGTGGTTGTACTCATTCCTTTTGGGGACCAACATTTCATATTAGAAAGATGCCGCTCCCTCCGGTCACGCGGAGTTCTTTTTACGGCCTTCCTTCTGATGTGGAGGTCGAGTGTTCAGAGATTGATTGTGTTACCATTCCTAGTCTGACTTTTATTCGGGTTCGCATGCTGGTGATGTATGATGTGGGCCTGGCTGGGGGCCCGGTCGTCCAGAAGTTCTTGTCGATCCACATCTGCCGTGGCGGAGTGATACAAGGGATGTTGCCACCGCCACAGCCCGATGCGCCAGGATAGGTGTGATGGTCCGCGTGAGGAGTGAGAGCTGACTTTTTTTTTTTAGAGTAGCCGACACTTGTAGATGGGGGATGACACGTGATCGATATAGAGGTCGAGATCTCTTTTAGGATGTGGCCAAGTATAGTTGAAAAATTTTGGCTTTTCTTTTTGGATGTATCGACCTGAGAAATCCATCATGAAAATATAAATAAAAGTGGCTTGGCTTTATCTTTTCTTATGGTGCATAGTTGGTGTGCATTGCATTATGGTTATTGAAGGGAGAAAATGTGAGACTCGTTTATGCTTCCGCTAATAAGTTGCGCTGGGACCGTTTTAAATATATATATATCTAAGGACCTTGGTCCTTCCCTAAACCCTTTTATTTAAGAAAAAAAAAAGAGTAACGGATATCTTATTGAGATAAAGGATGGGCAGGCTGTGGCAACCTTAGGTGTTCAGGGGTACCACATAATTACATAGAATGTAACGCGAACATGCATTTCTTTTTCTTCTTTCATATAGGAATGGGCACAGCTTTCAGAGATTGAGCCTTTTGGACGGCTAATCCGAACTTTTCTTCCATGTTCATGTTCTCGGGGATAACACCATCTTCGAGCTTCCAATTGAATATGTTGATGAGCGAACCGAGCATCAAACGCAACATTCTCGCGGCCAATGGCAACCCCGGACAAATCCGCCTGCCACCGCCAAACGGTACCAGCTCAAGGTTTTGTCCCCTAAAATCAATATCAGATCCAAGAAATCTGTCGGGCACGAACTTGTCTGGATCATCCCAAGTGCTCGGATCTCGTCCTATCGCGAACACATTTATGTAAACCTGTGCACCCTTTGGAATGGTGAAACCGCCTATAGGAAAATCTTCCCCAGATTTTCGAGGAAGAAGGAGAGGAGCTATTGGGTGCAACCGGAAAGTCTCTTTCAAGACAGCTTCTAAATAGGGTAAGCGAGAAATATCGACTTCTTCGATCGTCTTGCCTTTGCCAATGACTTGATGGAGCTCAGCTTGGGTTCTTGATAGCTTTTCCGGGTTGCGAAGTAGTTCTGTCATTGCCCACTCCAGAGTGCTCGAAGTGGTTTCGCTACCGCCGGTGATTGTGTCCTGCATGATTCACGTCACAAATCAAAGAGCTTTTTTCCAAGAAATTATATCATAATTATCACAATTAGGGAAGCATTATAGAGGAGACAGTACCAGAAATAGATGCTTGACTAGGGAGATGTCCAGGGTCTCATTTTTATCTTCAATTAAATCAAGGAGATAATCCAAAACATCGTTACACCTCACGCAACCCTTCTCTGTCCTCAGCTGCAACCTTCTCTGGATCACACCATCGAAAAAGTCGAACAACTTCTGGATAAGCGCCTCAAGGTGACGCTTCGAACCGTGCGGGTCGATCTTCTTGAGCATGGGAAAGTAATCTGCCAGGTTAGGCTTTCCAATCTCAAAAAAATATTGCCACACGACCTCCTTCAGCTCTCCAGCTGGATTCAAAGGTTCTATCATGTCCAAAGAGAAAAGAGAGTTTGATACCGCGTTAAGGCTGGTCCTGAAAGCCGCCTCCCCGATATTCACCGCCTCGCCAGCATCTGCGCATTTCCTCACGAAGGCGACCAGCTCTTGAACTTTCTTGCTGCGAAGGTGTTGGTTCAAATCAAGTTTTTTGCTGGAGAAGATATGCAAGTTGTATACTTTCTTGAGGTTTCGGAAGAGAGGCGAAACGGGTAGCCAGGGCAAGCCTAGCTTGTCATGGTCATGGGCCGTGATGGAATTGGGAACCGTGCGATTCGAGAAGACAGCGTCGTGGGTCTGGAGGATCTCTTTGGCGAGCATCGGCGAAGAGACCACCACCGTAGTCACGAAGCCAAGTTCCAGTTTGATGATGGGGCCGTAGGTGCGGGCGAGCTTGGCTAGGGACCTGTGGGGAAGATCTCCGAGCTCGAGGAGGTTGCCGATGATCGGGAGAGGCCGCGGACCAGGGGGGAGGTTGGAGGGCCGAGCTCTTCGGCCCCTGTTGGCGACGAAGGAGAGAGCTTGGAACAAGCCCCAGAGGAGGTACAGACACAGAATCAGAACCAAGCAATCCATATTTCTGAATCCACAACTACAAGAAGTGCGACCACTTCCTTTGTATTTATTACGACTTTTAGGTCATTGAAATTGGCTTGCTGCATTCATCTCTCAAGCTCTCAAAATTCCATGTCATCGTGGGGCCATGCATTGAGACTTTTCCAATACTAAAACTAAAGTAGACTGCTTCTTCACGGAAGGAGAGAGAGAGGAGAGAGAGAGAGAGAGGAGGGAGACGATCTGCAGAGGAGAGTAGAGCAGAGGAGAGCAGAGCATGCAGAGAGGTGGGCTGGGTCTACAAGAGAGAGAGCAAAGGAGGGGGGGACGCAAATTTTGAATCGCTAACCCCATTTAAACATGGACTCCACGTGTCAATTTTTCTATGGTTTTACACTTCACCTACATCCAGTGTAAAAACCCACCCAATATTGAGAAAATATTGGGTGGTCCAGGACCTCCACGTCAGCGTGGTCCTCGGCCACTCACGAGGTGCCATGTGGATGGTGGGCTCACCTGGTGTCTTCTGCCCTCTTCCCCTCTCTCTTCTCTTCCTAGTCTACCGATACCCTTTCTCCTCCTAGCCTGCATGCTCTCTCTCTTGTCAAAGCATTTATTGCGGGGAAAAACTTTTCTCTTTCGTTTGAGAAAGAAAACGGCTCTTCCTAGTCTACCGATACCCTCTCTCCTCCTAGCCTGCACGCTCTCTCTCCTGTTAGAGCATCTATTGCGGGGAAAAACTTTTCTCTTTCGTTTGAGAAAGAAAACGGCCATTCGTTCCTTCCTCTGTCCCTCTCCATTTATTTCCTTTCAAAATTTTGAATCTGAACTTTTCTCCCTCTCTCCACGCTCGTTGCTACTCCGTCGTGCATCAAGCGGCCGTTCTCCTCCGCGTGCTACATCTGCTATCCTGGGAACGCCGGAACGAACGATGGAGCAGTAACGAGCCCGAAGAGAGAAGTGAGTGAGCACCGGCATAGAGGTGGCCGTAATGTGGTTAGTCGGCGATGGGAGGGGAACGGCCGCTTGATGCACAGCGGAGCAGCAATGAGCGTGGAGAGAGGGAGAAAGGTTCAGATTCAAAATTTCGAAAGGAAACAAATGGAGAGGGACAGAGGAAGGAACGAAGGGCCGTTTTCTTTCTCAAACGAAGGAAAGAGAAAAAAATTTCCCCGCAATAAATGCTCTGACAGGAGAAAGAGCATGCAGGCTAGGAGGAGAGAGGGCGTCGGCAGACTAGGAAGAGGAGAGGGCATCAGCAGACTTGGAAGAGGAGAGAGAGGGGAAGAGGGCAGAAGACACCGGGTGGGCCCACCATCCATATGGCACCTCGTGAGTGACCGGGGACCACGCTAATGTGGAGGTCCCGAACCACCCAATATTTTCGCTTGGAGAGAAAACAAAACGACTTGTCATCCCATGTGTTTGGTCATATGAACTTTCTCTAGGGCGATGGCGGATGTCACCATCTTGCGTAAATTTCCAGGCCAAGACAAGCCCTCATGATGCATCCAACCGAGACGTTGGGATAATAACCATATTAGTCACTAAATTATCTCATCACAATGAATCATGTCCCAAATTTTCCAATTTCGACAACACAGAGACCTTTACATGAAATTTTAAAGTCATCTTTATGATCAATTGCAATCGAAAATTACTATTTGCATCTAATCATCCTCCATAGTCCTATACATTGCACCTAACATAAATAATTTTACTCGAAATGACGTCTAGTGTGGACCATCAGATCATTGATTTTCCAATGGCAATTGATTGGAAGAATTTCATTGGAATTTCAACAAATTAAAGACTACACTTGCAACATCTAAAAGTTTAAGATTGAATTAACATCTATATATTAGATTTAAAACTGAACTGTTAAGTTTTCTTTTATCTACCCACAACAATTGAGTGTGTGCATTAAATGGAAGAAAGACTGTTATGTGTGAGCTTTCAATTTATTTAGTGAGATAATAAAATGGGTGGTCTCTGAACTTTTTTTAATATTCAATATGGTCACACTAGCTAACGGTGTTACATTTTAACGAAAGGAGTACATCGAGTGAATTTTTGAAAGTTGAAAGAGTAAGTTGAACAACGGGTAATGCAACAACTCCAGAAAAAGAAGGGGGCAATGCAACAATAACGGGCAAGAAAAGACAAATTTATCAGTAGTAATGGAGAAGGAACCCGATCGGCTGTCATCGGCGGAATTACAGCTGCCAATCTTCGTTAAACGTCTCATTATAATTGCCCAAACAAAAATGTATAACATGGTTTTGTTCCGCCGATGACGGTCATTTGCTTCTTTCTTTTTTGATAGGTCAAAAGTTTTTGATGATTCATACAGCAAGAGTTTCCCTCGTTAAGTTGGCAACTAATAGAACTTCCAGTTGGTTTAGTATACAGTAAATGTAATAATTAATTAAGGAGAGATTCTTTCAAAATAGTAATACTCCTAAGGCTTAAGCTGATTTGCATAGTGTTCACATGCGTTGTTGACACCTAAATTTTGACATTCCAGTCATTTATTCATAAAAAAATTAGGGATTAATTTTTAACCCCTAGACAAAAATAACATATAGTTTTAGAAGAATCCAATATTTAGTTTATATTATTTTTATTACATTTGCATTGGACCTTCGACAGATGAGTTTGAATCGGTGGTTTTGAGCTTTAATTTAGTGAGTTTGGACTAAAGCTCACGGTGATGAAAATTTGGCTGAACTCGTCGCTCATATAAGCCCGTCATTTCTTTAATGAGACCGAAATTGACATATGCTTTGCACGTGCGAAATTTCAAGTTAGGAAATATAAAGAGCAATATCATAATCTTGAAAATTCAGTCATGAAAGAGCAACATCCTGGGTATAATATATTCGGTCAAGTGCAGCCTGCAATGAATAAAATATATATTCACGTGGTTGAATGGAATTCATTAAAGAAAAGAAATTAAAGCAGAGGATATTGTGAACACTCACCTATGGAAAATAGAAGATTGTGTCCCTTCCTTTTTTTCCTTTTTTCCTTTTTTTCTTTTTTTTTTCTTTTTTTTTCTTTTTTCTCTTATTCTAATTCTTCTTCAGGCCGACCACTGGCCCTCATCAGCTCGGCCTCGCCAGCAGCTGGGCGAGGCCCACTTGGCCACTGGCAAGCTCACCAGACCTCGCCCTAACCTAGCGAGCTTGCCGGACCGATCATAGTCCTCATTTGTTGATTGTGCTCGAGACCATCCTGCACCGTCACTGTAGCCTTCCAAAAGGCTATCCGTCAACGACCAGGGACGCCATTGGCGAGCGCAGATTCTCTCACTTATTTTCTCCAATATTGATTGTTTTATATGAAGGAAAATCTGGGCGAGGGAAGGTCATACATTTTTACAGTAAAAGAGACGTCCACATTGGAATGAGGGGAGCACTCGTTGGTAGAAGGGAAGTCAAAATTGGGAGCACTTCTCCGTGGGTTTTGACTTGTGTGACCAGAGACGCCCACGAAATGAACATATAAAAGAAGAGAAGACTTTTCTTTTCTTTTCTTTTTTTAAGCCTTCCCACGAGATCGAGTGCTATTGTCCACCGTTCTTCGTCGCTGCCTGGGTCCCTTCGATGCAATAATCCGCTGTGTTGAACTACTGCTGGTACCGAGCCACCGTGAGTGCCGCAACCCTTTCCCGCTCATCCATTCCATTGAGTTCAAATTTGGCAATATTATTTGCGAAATTAGGTAATTATCTTATCTAAATTTGATTTGGATATTTTATTGTCATGCTTTTCAATATCTTACTTGCATATCTGAATTATCGGCGTGTTCTCAATTATGATTTATTCCCCAATCCGCAACTGCACGCCAATTAGATGGAATAATTAATCATGCGGGAATAAAATTGACATCATGATCTTTAAGGCTTAACATCAATTTATCGATTTTATTAGCGAAATAATCAAGTTTGATTTGACTATTGTTTGCTAATTCGAACAAAGGATTATGTCTTTGATGACCGTGAATGATTTGGTGCTTATCTTCTAATTGCTTTATTTATCCCGAAAATACAAAAAGATTACATTTGCATATCATGTAGATTACAATTAATTTCATAGATAGAATTGCATGATAGAATAGTTAGATACCTTTCTAATTATATTAGAATGCATTTTTAGATTATATCTAGGTTAGATGGTATCTTGGCATTAAATTGCATATCGAGATAAATTGCTAAGTTAAGATAGGATTCAGATTGGTCTATTTCCTAACTTAAAATAGATAATATCTCACTTTAGTTAGATTTTTATTTTTAGCAATTACTAATTTCGAATTTTAATAAAAATACAAAAATATCATGTGCATGTCATATAGAATTAGGTTCACAAGAATGCATGTCATTTAGTGATTGTTGCTAGGTCCATTTAATTAGAAATTGTCCGTTATTAGAATTAAGTCATTTGGTTAAATTGCATTGCACATAAATTATATTTTGTTAAACAAGAGAAAATCCTTAAAAAATTATTGAATGACTGCGTGTTAATTAAGGATTATATCTAAGGCTTTTGATGTGAATTTTGAGCTAACATTGCAGGTGCTCTCGTTGTTACGAGGTAAGTCTTGTAATTTATTCACTACTTTATCTGGGTATTAAATTTTTTGTTTGTGCAACCACATTATAACAATTAAAATCAATCTAAGCTACCTACCAAACATTTTTTCAAAATAAAATAGAAAGGTACCGAAATGACGTTAGAAAAATTTAGCACAACCAAGTCCCCAAACTTACAATCTATCGTTCGCAGAAGTAAAGTAAATCTCCCGTTACTTGGGTTTCTAATTGACCCACTGAAAATATATTAGTGGCAACTCATAATTAAAAATCAATTGTATGTTAAGAACTCGAACTTAGGTCGCAAATTGGTATGGATTTGGGAGAGCCCGAGCTAAGTTTAGGCTTAGTAATCCATTTGGTGCACCCGAGGTTAGGCCGCGACATGCGTCTAATCTCATCTAGTCCTCACTAGTACAAAGAAAAGCACGTTTGCTATGCTTCAACTAACATGACTCCTGGTTTTTCCACATTCAATCACGGGCATGTCCTTAAAATTTTCCGGTCTGCGTCCCTTTTGAGCGAAACCAATCAGGCTGAAAATTTTGGATAACTTTGTGTTATCAAAAAAGAGAATATAATAGAGAGAGAATGGTTAACTAAGAGAATGATTGTTAGTGTCAAAGATTTGATGGACTAATTTCTCAAACTTTCATGTCAGGAGAAGTACTTATGGTTCTTTTGAGTATAACAAAATATCCTAAGCATACTAATACATGTAAGTAAGTGTGCAGAAGATACTACTTCTTGATGTTATAAAAAATTATCATCTTCTGCAGAACTTCCTCATTTAGCTGTGAGTAATTGAAATCAAACAGATCCAATTTTAGGTTCAGAGCAGGAAACATATTTCATGGATTTAAGCAATGAGTGCATCTCCTTTAGCCAACTCTTGAGGAGTATTTACCAAAAAAAAAAAAAACTTTACAGAAGTGATTGTGGTTCGTGTTGGAATTTGAAATGAATCTCTTGATTCTTCAATGGATCCGGAGGAGGTAGGTTTGATTGGTGTTGTGACTCTCACATCATTTTGAACAACCTTCCACATCAGACAATCGATAGATCCGATTAAAATTTTGATTTTATTCTTCCAAATGTCATAATCTTTCTCATCAAAGTAGGGACGTCTGGTGTTGCTCTATCCTTTGAGAATACTTGCTCTAAGCATGCTAGCTATAACAGATCGTGAACTCAAAAGTAAACATTTCAAATAAATTAATAAGCACCTTGCTTTGATACCAATAGATGTTAGCTAGCAAAATCACCTAAAGAGGGTTGAATAGGTGATTTCAAGAGACCTACCAAATATTGCAAAATTAAAATAGTCAAGCTTGATATAATTTGAACCAGGTGAAATAGAGCATTGATATAAGCACAAATTGTTTTATACCAAGTAATGTAGTGTAATGCTTCAATTATGCAATTAGTGAAAATGAGCAAAGAGATAGAGAACAAAGCACATAGAAATTATAGTAGTTCAGCTTAATGTTACAAAAACGACCATTCTCCCACATCAACGACTTACTAGCTAGATTCCAATAGAGATCTTCTCAAAGTTACAATACTATGTGCTACTTATACTCAAACACTTCTCCTCAAAGCTTGTGTTGCTTATATCCAAGTTGATAGATCTCACTCTTTCACACCTAAGCACAAAGTTTCATACTATCAATACTTTTTGAAAAATTATAAATTTAATACTCTTAGGAGACAATGTTAAGATGTAGAGCTATCTCTAAATTTGGATTTTATGAACTCTTGATGTGTATTGATCTCCTTTTATACTCCTCCACATCCAGTCATCTTGTTGGACAATCTTCAAGAGGTATAATTTCCAAACTAGTTGTTGGACAACTGTTGAGAAGATCAATTTGCCATTGAAATTGATCAATCAGAATTCTCATATATTTGGTTGCACATACAATCAAATATTGGCTCCCAAAAATGGAGTGATTCAACTATGTAAATTATCTTGCCTTAAGGATGATTATCAATCAATCAAGAGATCTTGCATGATTGAATATTTCACATAAATAATTTTAAAGATTGGTGATCAATTAAGATCTTCTAAATTAGGAATCTATACAAGATCATTAGTTATCGGGAGATGAGATAAAAAAAAACTTCAAAATAATTATCTTAGGCTGCGTTTGGCAGTCAGGATAAAATTCAAGATGGGATAAAATTTATCATTTCCTGCATTTGGTGCTTACTTAATACAGGTTAAAGTCAAATATAAGGGAGATATAGACTAGATAAAATTATCCCATTGGGGTGGTGGGTTAAAGGTATATAAGATTTCTAATATCTATAATAGAAAAGTTATTTTCCCCAAATGGCAATCTTATTAAATTAACAAAATTAAAATTATATTTCCATATAAATAATATTTGAATCCTAATATAAGATATCAAAATAAAAAAATTAATTAATTAATTTTAATGTAATCTTACTTTTATTTATATATTCAAATTTAATTCTATTTTATAATAGAAATTCAATATATATTTTATTTATATTTATTACGTATTTTAGGCATTTTAGTATTTTAAGTATATTAGTATAGCTTACTATTTAATAAAATTTTATTAAACAATAATGGAAGGGGAAGAAAGAAATAAAAAATTAATTTAAAAGAGAGGAAATAAAATAAAATAAGCACATAAAAATAAAATAGGCAAGAGTGTCGCGAAACATTTTTACTATCTCTATTTATTCAATTATATTAATGTGCACTTTATAATAAATAATATGATATGATGTGAATATATCCAACTTTATTACGACAATCACCAAACAATAGATAAGATATAGTAAAATCCATTTGTTTTTAGATCTTATCATATCCTATCAAGTCTTATCATAATCAGCAATTTAGATGATCAAATGTAGTCTTGAAGTTTGTGACAAGATTGATGTTGTGGGTAGTTTGAGGCTTCTACTTATATTCGCAATTCTAATTATATCAAGCTTTCTAGCTATCTGATAATATCATATTTTTGTAGTATTCTTCTTATATCCAACCTTTGCAATACATTGTTGATATCCATGCAATATGCTACTAATATCAAGCTTCCACTTATACCAAGCTTCTATCTTCTGCTCCTTCCATAACTTTTCATTTTAGGCTTGTTCATGTTCTGCTCAGTTAACCTTCAGCTTGTAGACACATTTTCACCCAATGCCTTAACTTCTCATCTTTAGACGATCATATTAGGACATCATCTACATAACAGCTTGTGTATCTTTCACGTGATTACTCAACAATTAAACGCATTAGTAACTTTTGATTATTTTGTCATCTTCGAAACATGATAAAGGATTTTCCCAACAACTCGACATTAAAACAGTTGTTCCTCAATGCTCAGGCCCTAGTCCAGTACAAAAATTGAACTAAAAGATCTAATGCAACTAAAAAAATTTTGGATATATAAATTTTTTTTAAGATAGGACCGTTTTGTATAGTATGCTTGTCTTAGAGTACATAAAAATGTTAGTAGAGCATTTAGGCATGCAATCAGTGAAACCAGTGAGTATCCTGTGACATAGCTTAAATTTTCTACTAATGCTCCATTTGATAATGTTCTTATTTCTCCAAATTTCTTTTATTTTAATTCCTATATATATATCTATAAATCCATTTGGTAACATTAGCTAATTTTTTTTATTCCATGGAATAGAAAATTGGCTAGGGAATAGATTTGAAACAAAAACAAAAAATAGAAACAGTAACTTTTTTTTCTTAGAAACAATTTCTAGAAGTAAGTTTCTTTCTTCTTCTTTTTTCCCTTTCCTTCTTCCTCTTTTAATTTGTGTCTCCACGACCATGCCAAATTCTGTCCTGGACATTATTCATCTCCAAAGTTTGGGATTCCTGCTCAATGGCAGAGAACATGAAAAAGAAAAAAAAAAATTAGCCTTCCCATTAGAAACACATGATAAACAACCGCCTGTGCAGAATTTTGGCCGAACCAATCTCATAGAGTTTGAACATGATTTCAAGAGAAACTTTACCTGACATAAGGCGCGGCACAGACATATGTGTTCATGCCAATCCCACTTATAAACATTAAGGGGTTTTTGTTCTCTTGTTCCAGGGAACAAAAAAAAAAAAGAACGAAAACGCGTTTGTTTACACTTTTGTTCCGGGAAACAAAAAATCTATTTTTTTGTTCCTGAAAACAGATTTGGAACAGAAACAAGAAGTAGAAAAAACTTGTTTCTTGTTCCCAGGATCAATTCCGAGAAACACTTCTTTTTTTTCTCCTTCTTTTTTTTTTTTTTTTTTGGCTAGTCGCCGGCCTCGGCCATGGCCGGCGATCGGCCATCGAGAGTTGATGTAACAGCCTGAATTTTCATAATTAGTTTTTGATTAAATAAATCAAGCATTTCATCGATACACCGATAGTGTTATTCTTTGAGCTCTGAGCTGATCACTCACGAAATAATTGGATTATCTGGGGAAACAATTAAGGAATCTAAATGCAATAGACTTGAGAATTCGACCAAGAATTGATTGCTCGATCGTGTTGGTCTGCAAGGGTCATTACGGCACTATTAGAAATCGATCAGAGATTGGAGATAAATCGATTTGACTAAGATATGTGATCAAAAAGAAAGAGTCAGTGACTCGTCTTGGAAAGTCGCAAAATTTTATCGACCAAAAAGGGATGGGCATGAGCTCGAGGATCGGGGCATGACGTCCCTGTTTAGTGGTATCAGAGAAAAGTGAGTGGCTTTTATTTTATAATAATGGATGTGATTGATAGCTGTTTGGTAAATTGGTTGTGGTGATCACTTAGTTTCTAATTTTCTATGGAATTGAAAAACAAGTATCTTTAAAGAGTGCGTTAGATGAGTGATCAGGAGCCGAGAACTCCTAGGCAGAGGACCATAGTGTCAGTGACTTGAGTTAGGACGCCAACAAGGGTCGGTCCTTGAGGCAGTCAAGGCAGAGCGTAGGCTGAGGACAACACAAGTGGTATAGTACCACCGTCGGTTCCACCGGTTGGTGCCGGGGTAGCAGTTCTTAGTGATCCTAGATTCGAAGCGATCATGCAGGCACTTTAGACTATTAGTAATCTGATGGGGCAATAGTTGTTGCCTTCAGCCATGTGTCTTCGTCTTCAGCAGCCCCCATCGTCACTGGTGGATCGGTCAACCCATTAGCGCGTCTCCCTCTTTCATTGACCCCTCTGCCTCGCCGAAGTTGCCTCGTGCATGCCGACAACAAAGCCCATCTCCATAGCTGCTTCTAGTTCGGCCCAACAACCCAAGAAGCCAGCGAAGCCCAGTGAATTTGGTCCAGCAAAGCCTACACGTTCAACCCATCAACTCCTGTAGCCCAAGTGAACTTCCATTGCAACCCACCTTCAGTTTTGGCTAGGCCTATTTGAAGCCCAAACCCGCGAAGCAAGCCCAGCCCAACTCAATAACAAATCTCAATTTGGGCTGAGATTTGTTTGGCCAATTACAAGTCCGGCCCGAATGTCCGTCGACGCCGCCAAAAATTTGGATTTCGACCGTCATCGCGCTATCATCGTGGTGGACCCATTTCCGCAATAAATCAGTGAGTTTATGCACTAAACTCTTCTTAGTGGACTAATCACGTTTAAGGAGTGTTTAAATTTAATTAATTATGAATTATGAGGTTAGTTAGATTAATTTAGTGATCTAATTATGCAATTATGCATGTTAAGTGGTTAGATTAGATTAAGCGAGGCCTAGATAAATTGTATTATTTATCTACAAGGATTCGAGAATTTTTCGGGCATGTATCAGTATTTAATTTAATGATTCTAGCCTAAGTTAATATTTTTAGAAATTAAATTGAATTATTTAATTAATTTGAGAAATTATTTAATTATTAATTATTTATCTGAAAATTAGGCCGGAATAGCCGGTGACCGGAATTTTGTGCTGATTACAATGGTTTGATTAATTTTTGCAATTGAGTGTTAATTTCTGCAAATTGAGTGCTGATTGGATTTTTGGTATTTAATTCCAAAAATTGTGAATTTCCAATATTTATTTAGAAAAATCCCAAATGCCAGATTTTGACACCGAAAATAGTTTTAATTACTATATAAAATAGTGTGATTTCAAAAAAGGAAGAATTCCAATTTTTGACACCGAAAAAGGAAGATTTTGACACCGAATATTTTCATGTGTATTTCTAATATAAAGAAAAATGCCATGTTTACCATTTTAATTGAAGCATTTGAGTGCAATACACGGTGCCTTAGGTGATATTTGAGTGATCGTGTGATGGTTAAGAAAAATCGTCTCGGGCTGTTAAGCTGGACGTTATCCCTATTTGGGATACCCCTAGACAACGAGAAATCAATCGCAGTAGATTCTTGACCCTATGCTCTTTCGGAAAAGCCATCTGAAAGAGACGTGCCGTGCTCAATGGGTGAGAGTAGGTCGTGCTATATGCCAAGATCAAAACTAGAAACGCATGTTTAATTGAGTTGAGTGTGCCGGATTATGGGACAAAATTGTGTGGCATGGTATGGGACGTGTCATAACGATTTAGCTCTATAATCAGGACTCATATACTTATTTGAGAATTTTAATATGGCGTTCCAATTGATTGAGCTTAGTTGTTACTCATGCTTTCATGCTATCTGAGATATAAAATGTATTGACTTTCAAGGTGGATCTCGCGCTATCTGAGATATAAAATGTATTGACTTTCAAGGTGGATCTGAAACGAGGTAAGTCTCCTTGATTGTGTGATTATGTGATTAGGACACTTCTATGCGTATTTCCCTCATAATCAAGGTTTAAAACGTGAACTCGCTGAAATTTATATCTCACCCCGTCGTGAGTTAAATTTTCAAGATCGTCGAGTGAATTACCCGGAGCTGAGAGGAGGTGATTGGAAGTGTAGGTCGGTTAGAACTGCTTCTTTTTGGAAAGCCAGTTTTTGTAATCTTTTGATCATAGACCTTGTACATGACTCTATGTAAATATAAAAGCATGTTTCGTTTTGTGTGAATTTGTTGTCCTGTTTTTTTTTTTTTTATCTCAAGATGATTATTGTCAGGAGATTTATTTTTCTTCCGCATGTGCAATAAAAAGAAAGGGTCAATGACTCGTCTTAGGAAGTCGCAAAATTTTATCGACCAGAAAGGGATCGGCACAAGCTTGAGGATTGGGGCGTGACAGCCAGCGACCTTGCCGGAGCATCGCCGGCCCCTGGCAAGGCTTGGCCTTGCCTTGGCTAGGCGAGCTTGAGCTCATCCAGATCCCTCGAGTTTGCCCAGATCGGCGAGGTTGAGCTCGTCAAGCCACTGCCAAGTTGGTGTCGCCCAGTGGTGGGCCGACGAGGCCAAGCCTTGCCGGTGGCTAGGCAAGGTCGTCCTCGCTGAATCTAGGTGAGCCCGAGCTCGCCTAACTGAGGCTAGGCCGAGCCTCGCCATGGCTAAGCGAGGCCAACGACCATCCAAAAGGAAGAAAAAAAAAGGAAAATAAAATAGAAAGAAACAATATATATATATATATATATATATATATATATATATATATAAGTTTACCAAACGTGTTTCTGTTTTTTTTCTATTCCAGGAACATAAATTTTGTACAGTTATCAAATGCGTTCTTATGTTCAAAAATTATTCCTGGGAACAAAATGAGATTTCTATTTCTGTTCCCAGGAACAATTTTTGAACAGAAACGTTACCAAACACGCTATAAATCTCCAAAAGTGGGAATGCAAAATAGCGAATGTTTTGGCTAAACAACATTTAATGGACAAAACTGGTGTCCAACAAGCTACTTCGACAATTGTACATATTTGTTCACAAGTCATATGCTTCAAGATTGACTCGTTCCCAACGAAAAATTCATCAGGGACAAGAACTAGGGCAAGCTGATGCATGTTGCGAATGCACAAGGGTAAAGTGGACAAAATAAGCTGTAAGGAGCAAATCAATATAGATGACAGACATCAATTGAATGTATTTTTCACATGAAAGTAAGAGGAGAAAGATTTTTTTCTTTTTTTGTCAAAAGAGGAGAAAGATTATGAAGTAGCAACTACAGGTTGAAGATGGGCAGGTCGGGTCTGTTTCGTATTCATATAGTTTTAAAGTTGGTTACATCAGGTTCTGCTTTCTAGAAGACGAGCCCGGTTCAAGTTTGGGTCTCAACTCATCTCACAATTCAGTTCCTTCAGACACAAGTCGGGAACTACGGGGGTTTAGTCGGGTCAGAGTCGAATGCTTCAAGATGTCTAGCATCTTTTATACCCTTTGGTGTCGTGTTCCATCAAGTCTAATTCTTTCATACAATTTCAATGGAATGTACATGCGCTATATCGGAGACGGCGACCGCATCGGAAGCGAAATGCACAGGGGGACCGGGAAATGTGGCAGCTTAAGATCGGTGAATGCGGACTCCAAACTCTTCAAGATCCACATGCATCGTTCCAAACGCGACCGCATCAGTCAAGATGCAGCGCGTCGCCACGCATCGATCATACACTCAAGAAACAAGAAACACTGCATCGACCCAGAAGCCCAGAAGACAAGAACAACCGAAATAAAAGCTCATCCGGCCAGATCAACACACGCTGTAAGACCAAAACAAGAAGAATCTAAGAGAATTGTGAACCTCTGAAAGCTTTTCCGCGACCGAGACCGCACAAAGCAGAACGTGGCAGCTCTCAAAAGCTCTCTCCCGCTTCTTCTTCCTATCCTTCGCTTAGTCGCTGCTGCTACCCATACTTCCCCGCCGAGTCAACGCACGTCCGTGCTCTCTGGTCTTCGTCTTCTTCTTGGTCTTTTCTCTCTTGTCCTTTTCCTAAATCAATTCCCAAGACAAATTTATTTTTTATTATTTTTTATTATTGAATTACTAAGTTAAATTATGCGTGATAGTTAACGGATATACCAATTTGAAATTTTACTTACGTCAATATACTGATCTATGATTTTTCATTATATTAATCTAATTTAACGAAAATTAATGAAAAATAAATTTATCATAAATGTTTTAATTTAGAGTGTTGTATGGTCAAAAAATTAATTCGGGGTAAATTTGTATTTATTTGAGGATTTTGATGATGAAAAAATTAGTTAAGAATGAATTTATCATAAATGTAATAATTTGGAATTTTTTGTAATATTGATCCTAAAAACAATAATATAAAAGAGAAAATAAAAAGTAGAATGTATGTAATGCGACATATTTAGAAAAGAGTACATGAATTCACTTTAGTTTATTATTATTTAAGATAACATATATTAATCAAGATATGCATCATCAAAAAATATATGGGCAATTTTCAATAGAAGAAATTATCTTAAAAAGTTTTTAATTATTTCTAACATCCGAAAGAACAAAGAAAATTTTCACACGAGGACCCACAACGACAAATCATAACGCGCTCTTGCCTTCGTCCTTCGAATCTTGCGGGCATGGTTTAACCATGAAACTTCTTTTTACTCCTTTCTATCATCCGCTCTGTTTATTTCTGTTCATTTGACAAAAAATGAATAATTTAAAAGATAATTTTCGAAAAATAATCATTTATATCGTTTGAAACAATTAGCCAATTTAAAATTTTTTCATCATGGACGACAACTTATGTCTAAACATTTTCATCACTTTCGTGGAAATAAAATTGTTTTCATTTTATTCATTTTTATGAGTGATACAAAAGACCATTTAAAAAAAATTCAAATCATTCATTTTTCATAGAATAAATATACCATAAAATTAGTTTATATATTCCAATTGGCGTGATGTTTTACTTGTATTAAAGATCCTAGTGAGAGTCCTTTGATTGATGTTGTTAGACATTGGACTAGGTTGAATTTGCCAGTATCCAATTAGTTCTAAAACTATCGTACGAATGCCAATTATCAATGTAGTTCTAAACTTATGCACAAAATTCAAATATGATATTTCTCACCAATTGCAGTTGGAAATTGCTTTACGTAGCATCCAGTCATCCTCAATCCTCATACAACTCCACTCAAAAACCACATCCTAAGGGGATTACTACGTTAGATTTCTAATGACAATTGATTGGAAAGATATTATTGGAATTTCAAACAAAGGTTTAGGATCATACTTGCAAAATGTAAAAATTTAGGATTGAAATAGTAATTTTCTCTGTATTAAACTTTTCTTCAACATTTGATATGGTCATATTAGTTCAAGAATTAAATTGAACATTAAATAATACAACAACTCTAGAAAAAGGGGGAAATGTAACAAGAACGTGCAAGAAAAAACAAATTTACAGTAGTTATGAAGACATTAGAAGGAACCCAACCATATTTTTCTGTCTAATGCTTTGCAGAGTTTATTTAATATTGACATTAAAGCTGCCAATCTTGATTAAATGTCTTATTATGTTTGGCCAATCAAAAATGCAAAACATGGTTTTCTTCCGCCCACGACCAGCCTTTTTCTTCTTCCTTTTTTGATAGATAAAAAGTTTTTGATTCTTGATACAGCTAGGGCAGCATCACTCGTTAATTTGACAACTAATTGAACTCCCAGTTGGTTTAGTATGCAGTAATAAATTAATTAAGGAGAGATTTTTTCAAAATTGTAGTATCCGTAAAGCTCATGATTTAAGTAGCGTTCACATGCATCTGATCTCATCTAGTATTTACTAATACAAAGGGAAGCGGGTCTCTATACTTCAACTACCATAACTCCTCGTTTTTTCCTCGGGCCTGTCCTTAAAACTTGTTAAGGAAATCCCTTATGATATTTTGAAGATGACAAAATAAATCAAAGGCTACTGAAATGTTTAATAGTTGAGTAATAGACTATGCAGATGATAGAACGTATAAAGGGTATTGTCAAAGTCTATACTTGAAACAACCGGAAGACTGACTCTATACTAAAACTAAACTTATTTAGATTGTATCCAGACCTAAGGCTAAATATGTTTTTTTTTTTTATGACCTGGGAACCGCCGTTGGCCGGCAGCCTAGATGTAAACTCGAAGCGAACTGAGCCACCACCACAGACCCAGCCACGTTTGAGTCGCGCGAACGTGACGCCTCTGGGATTCGAACCCCTCCCCTTCGTGAGATGGAGAGGGCCCGAAGCCAGCTGCACCACCACGGGCGGTGGTCTAAGGCTAAATATGTTCAGAAGTAGAATATGTTCAGACTTACGTCCAGATTGTAAATTCTATTTCAGTCTGAAAACACTTAGACTCTACTTCATTTTGAAGATACTCAAACTTTATATTCAAAACGAGACACAAGTCCAGAAGAACGAGACACAAGTTCAAAACGTAGTAGATTTAGAACAAAGTATGTTCAGAACAAAATAACTTGACAGAACGTAACACAAGCCCCCCAAACATATAACGACTAGTGATCTGGTTTGGATTCTACATCAAGATAGATTTGATTGACTCAATCTAATTGATTGACAATTGGATCTTGAAAACAAGAACTTTCTAAACGAAGAAGCTCTACTTATTAAAACCAAGATTTTGTTTATACAGTCGATCAGAATTAATTTGGGATTCTACTTCTATCACTTAACGGTTACTAAATCTTCTTGATACAGATCTGTCCAATGGGTAAATTGGAAGATGATCCTCTAGATATTGTCCAATGGCTAGTTTGGAAGTGGAAGAGTATTTAAGGAGATCAAGGACCGATAAGCAAGTACGAGACGGAGTGTAGAAATTATAATTCCAAAGTCTGAGCGACGTTCGATCATACACTTGTCTCTCATGAGTTTGAACGTTTGTGATCGTGAGAGAAATACCAAAAAAGTGACTCAGTGAAATAGTGTGATCTACCACTGAGTATTTGCACTTAAAATTGTAATCTCTTATTGATTGCATAGTGGAGTCCAGCCATAAGGCTTTTAGCATGGGAGAGTGGTTGATCTAAGCCGAACCACTATAAACCTTGTGTTACTATTCTCTTCTCTAAACTCCTTTATTTTGATTCGTAACTCTAATTAATTGTTGAAGTTTAAACTCCTTTATTTTGTTTGAAGTTTTATCTAATCGCTTAAGTCCAAATTTGTCTGTGATTTTTTGAAGGCAAATTATTTCTACTGTTCGTTGCAAAAAATTGTCTTCACACCTAATCACCCCCCCTAGTTATTCATACTAGCTCTTCAAAACTAACCGAGACAATAAGTAGTGATGTCAAAGATTTGATGAACTAATTTCTCAAACTTGAAGCTAGGAAAAATCCACATGGTGTTTTGAGGATGACAATATTTTAAGCATACTAAGACGTGTAAGACCGGTTCTTGACAGTATAATCAACAATTATCTTCTGCAGATCTTCCTCATCTTGCCATGTGCAATTGAATTCAGACACATCCTCTTTTAGGTACAGAGCAGGAAACAAATCTCGTGGAGCTTGAACACTGCTGCTGAAGAAACTTCACCTGACACAATGTGCAGCATGAATATATCAGGCAACTATCCTTTTCAAAGTTGAAAAGGCATAACTTTGCATTGCTTTCCTCATGAAAACCTGGCTTTTAATACATGAAGATACGGTCTTGTGCTAATACGGAACTGAAGATGAGATGATTGTGCTTCATGCTTGAAGGCAAGTTTTCCAAGGGAAAGTCCAGTTAGATCTCTAAATTTCTTTTGAATCTTCAGTTCAATTATGTACCGAACACTCGGGACCGCGTTGATTTTAGTAATTTGCTGCGAGATTGCCTGGTGAGGCTTTGAATACATCTGTGCAGTTTGATGGCGGAGAATAGAATGGAGATCAAACAGTTGAAAAGCAGAGTTTCTCACGAAAAGTCATCTTCCTCGTTGCGCATACTCAACAGAAAGAAAATCAGACAAAACAGCATCCAGAAATATCAGCACCGGAAATATCAAGAACCTCTACATTTTCGGCATCTCCAAGAGTTCCTTCTGAACTCTTTGGGATTTGGACAACGCCTCACTTTCAATACTTGCAAGGAGGCCATTGTAACGCCAATTCTCTCTCCAGCTTTGGTAGTTCCATAAGATCCAAGGTCTGCAATGTACACTCTGCAGGCGCATGAGGTTTAAATAGCTCTTTCGAGCTTGGAACAGTATTCGATTTTCAGTTGTTTCAGATTCTCGAGGCTCTCAGGCTTCATTTTCTGACCACATATGGTCTCCAGCCTAGTCGCACCGGAAATATAGAGAACCTCCAGAATTTTTGGCTTCTTCAAGAGTTTTTATAGACTCGTAAGATTTGGACACAGCCTCACATCCAATACTTGCGACAAGGCCATAGTAACACCGATTCTCTCCAGCTTTGGTAATTCCATGAGATCCAAGGTCTGCAACTTACACTCTGCAGGGGCACGAGTAAATGGCTCTTTAATTTCATCACAAAGTTTGATCTGGAGGGTCTTGAGGTTCTTCAGCAGCTTCGACAGTTGTAAATTGTCGCAAGCATCGGACAGTACTTTTATGTATAAGCTCTTTAAGATCTGAGAAGACCTCTGTCTCAGACTGAAAGTTATCACCGCATACAGATTGTAAGGAAAAAAGGTTACACAGATAAAGAGAGGTAAGATTTCCCAAAACTCTGGCCTCTTCTTCTACATCTACTATACTGAGAAATCCTTTTTGCTCTCTAATATCTCTTTGTTTTGCCAGGATACAAATTCAAGAAAAAGTGCGCATTTTTACCAAAATATTGAATAGCGCTTTTTTTCTGTAAATAGACGATGCAATCATCACAACCAATCATAATTACGTAGAATGTAACACGAACATGCATTTCTTTTTCTTCTTTCATATAGGAATGGGCACAGCTTTTAGAGATTGAGCCTTTTGGATGGCTAATCCGAACTTTTCTTCCATGTTCATGTTCTCGGGGATAACACCATCTTCGAGCTTCCAATTGAATATGTTGATGAGCGAACCGAGCATCAAAGGCAACATTCTCGTGGCCAATGGCAACCCCGGACAAATCCGCCTGCCACCACCGAACGGTACCAGCTCAAAGTTTTGTCCCCTAACATCAATATCAGATCCAAGAAATCTGTCGGGCACGAACTTGTCTGGATCATCCCAAATGCTCGGATCTCGTCCTATCGCGAACACATTTATGTAAACCTGTGCACCCTTTGGAATGGTGAAACCGCCTATAGGAAACTCTTCCCCAGATTTTCAAGGAAGAAGGAGAGGAGCTATTGGGTGCAACCGGAAAGTCTCTTTCAAGACAGCTTCTAAATAGGGCAAGCGAGAAATATCGGCTTCTTCGATCGTCTTGCCTTTGCCAATGACTTGATGGAGCTCAGCTTGGGCTCTTGATAGCTTTTCTGGGTTTCGAAGTAGTTCTGTCATTGCCCACTCCAGAGTACTCGAAGTGGTTTCGCTACCGCCGGTGATTATGTCCTGCATGATCCACGTCACAAATCAGAGAGCTTTTTTCCAAGAAATTAGATCATAATTATCACAATTAGGGAAGCATGATAGAGGAGATGGTACCAGAAATAGATGCTTGACTAGGGAGATGTCCAGGGTCTCATTTTTCTCTTCAATCAAATCAAGGAGATAATCCAAAACATCGTTACACCTCACGCAACCCTTCTCTGTCCTCAGCTGCAACCTTCTCTGGATCACACCATCGAAAAAGTCAAACATCTTCTGGATAAGCACCTCAAGGTGACGCTTCGAACCGTGCGGGTCGATCTTCTTGAGCATGGGAAAGTAATCCGCCAGGTTAGGCTTTCCAATCTCATAAAAAATTTGCCACACCACCTCCTTCAGATCTCCTGCTGGATTCAAAGGTTCGATCATGTCCAAAGAGAAAAGCGTGTTTGATACCGCGTTAAGGCTGGTCCTGAAAGCCCCCTCACCGATATTCACCACCTCGCCAGCATCTGCGCATTTCCTCACGAAGGCGACCAGCTCTTGAACTTTCTTGCTGCGAAGGTGTTGGTTCAAATCGAGTTTTTTGCTGGAGAAGATATGCAAGTTGTATACTTTCCTGAGGTTTCGGAAGAGAGGCGAAACGGGTAGCCAGGGCAAGCCTAGTTTGTCATGGTCATGGGCCGTGATGGAATTGGGAACCGTGCGATTCGAGAAGACAGCGTCGTGGGTCTGGAGGATCTCTTTGGCGAGCTTCGGCGAAGAGACCACTACCGTAGTCACGAAGCCAAGTTCCAGTTTTATGATGGGGCCATAGGTGCGGGCGAGCTTGGCCAGGGACTTGTGGGGAAGATCTCCGAGCTCGAGGAGGTTGCCGATGATCGGGAGAGGCCGCGGACCGGGGGGTAGGTTGGAGGGCCGAGCTCTTCGGCCCCTGTTGGCGACGAAGGAGAGCTTGGAACAAGCCCCAGAGGAGGTACAGACACAGAATCAGAACCAAGCAATCCATATCTCTTTCTGAATCCACAACTACTAGAAGTGCGACCACTTCCTTTGTATTTATTACGACTTTTAGGTCATTGAAATTGGCTTGCTGCATTCATCTCTCAAGCTCTCAAAATTCCATGTCATCGTGGGGCCATGCAGTGAGACTTTTCCAATACTAAAACTAAAGAAAGGAGAGAGAGAGAGAGAGAGAGGAGAGAGAGGAGGGAGTCGGTCTGCAGAGGAGGGCAGAGGAGAGCAGAGCGTTAGAGTGTAGCAGAGAGGTGGGCTCGGTCTACAGGAGAGAGAGCAGAGGTGGGGAAGACGCAAATTGAATCGCTGATCCCATTTACACATTAGCTCCACGTGTCGATTTTTCTATGATTTTACACTTCGCCTAGTGTAAAATCCATCCAATTTTTTCGAGAGAAAACAAAACGGCTTGTCGTCCCACGTGTTTGGTCATATGAACTTGCACCAGGGCGACAGCAGATGTCACCATCTTGCGTAAATTTCCAGGCCAAGACAAGCCCTCATGATGCATCCAACCGAGACGATGGGATAATAACCACATTAGTCACTAAATTATCTCATCACAGTCAATTATGTCCCAAATTTTCCAATTTCGTCAACACAGAGACCTTTACACAAAATTTTAAAGTCATCTTTCTAATCAATTGCAGTTGAAAATTACTATTTGCATCTAATCATCCTCGATAGTCCTATGTGTTGCGCCTAACATAAACAATTTTACTCGAAACGACGTCTAGTGTGGACCATCATATCAACGATTTTCCAATGGCAATTGATTGGAAGAACTTTCGTTGGAATTTCAACAAATTAGAGACTACACTTGCAACATCTAAAAGTTTAAGATTGAATTAACATCTATATATTAGATTTGAAACTGAATTGTTAAGTTTTCCTTTGTCTACCCACAACAGTTGAGTGTGTGCATTAAATGGAAGAAAGACCATTACGTGTGAGCTTTCAATTTATTTAATGAGATAATAAAATGGGTGGTCTCTAAACTTTTTTCTAATATTTAATATGGTCACACTAGCTAACGGTGTTACATTTTAACGAAAGGGGTACATCGAGTGAATTTTTGAAAGTTGAAAGAGTAAGTTGAACAACGGGTAATGCAACAACTCCAGAAAAAAAAAGGGGGCAATGCAACAATAACGGGCAAGAAAAGACAAATTTATCAGCAGTAATGGAGAAGGAACCCAATCGGCTGTCATCGGCGGAATTACAGCTGCCAATCTTCGTTAAAAGTCTCATTATAATTGCCCAAACAAAAATGTATAACATGGTTTTGTTCCGCCGATGACGGTCATTTGCTTCTTTCTTTTTTGATAGGTCAAAAGTTTTTGATGATTCATACAGCAAGAGTTTCCCTCGTTAAGTTGGCAACTAATAGAACTTCCAGTTGGTTTAGTATACAGTAAATGTAATAAATTAATTAAGGAGAGATTCCTTCAAAATAGTAATACTCCTAAGGCTTAAGCTGATTTGCATAGCTTTCACATGCGTTGTTTTTTTTTTTTTTTAGGTCAATAGTAGATGTTGCATTCATTCATGAAGATAAACAAGTCTTACAAGATAATGATGGATAAAATTCTGAATATAGAATTTCCGAGAGGGAGAAATGAGGGAAGTTCACCCAATTTGTAGGAAGTTTTTTGGCTCGGTGTGTTCTAGCAAGCCAATCCGCCGCTCGGTTTGCTTGTCGTGGACAGTAGACTACCCCTACTGATTTGCAAAGGGCTAACTCTTCTTTACACTTCTCCATAATTTCCTTCAAGTCCCATGGTGATTCAGCCCGGCCCATAATAAAGTCAACCAAACTCAAACAATCACTTTCACACGCCCAGCAACCCATTTGACCGTGCTCTCTCCCCACTTGCCGTTTTTCACTTTACCTCAAGTACGAAATCCCATGGAGCAGAGAAAGGGCTTCTGCTTGCTGAGAAGAGGACGCCTGAGCTTCTATGGCGAAACCCTCGACCACCAAGCCTGTTGAATCTCGCACGATCCCAGCAATTGAACTGAGGAATTCGCCCAGAATCCATGAAGCATCTACGTTGATCTTCAATATAATTATGGTTATAATTATGGTTAATGGATCAACGAATGCCAATAAATTAATATACGTCTTTTCTATTCACGTATCTCTTTTTGGATTCATGAATTCCTTAAACTTTTCTGTTCACGTATCTATTGAATTCATGAATTTCCTAGATCCATGTATCTTTTAATTTATGTATTTATTGAGTTCACGAATCTCTTGAATTCACATATCTCTGGATTCGTGAATCTCTTGAATTCATGTATCTCTTGATTCATGAATTTCGTGGATACATGCGTCTATTTAATTCATGTATCTCTTCTGTACATTAACTAAAAATCTCTATAAATAGATGGGAGCATAGAGCTTCATTATGGTTTTTTGGTTTTTCCGACTCGATTCCAAAAAGGCTCTGATACACTTTTCTAATCTTCTGAATTTTCTGAGTGTGCTGGTTCAATTGAACGGTTCGACTGAGTCCTGTTTGCATAGTGCTAATCCAAACAGGTTCGAGGTGTTGTATCTTGGGAGGCATAGTTCGTGAATCTGCGGAGCACCATTGGCGGGAACTAATTGCCTTAAGGAGATTCGGATATCCGTACCTCACCTCCAATTTCATGTTCTGATTGCAACAAACAGTTTGTGTTTTCTTTTGGATTATATTCCAACAATCTTAAGGCAATTATTCACTCACTGTTTGTTGTTCTTGTCAGATTATTGAGATGGCTGGAAACAACCAAGTGCCCTTCAATGTCCCGGATGTTTCTGGAGATGTTCCTATGGTCGATTCGACCGATGCTATGGAAGATGTTCAACCCTCAGGGTCTGAATTTGTAGTAGCCAATGCTACGGGCCATTGGGCTAACACCAATTTTGGTGGTGCGGGTACAAGTCATACGACTGGTATACCTGGGACTGTTTTTCAGAACAGTGTAGGCCAAATGGCTTTTGGCTCTGTTTCTAGAGGGATGGTTCAACGAACCTTGCCTACCGTGATGGCAACACCTCTAGTTACAACTAATGAGAAACCGGAGAAATTTACCAGAGTGGGCTTTAAACAGTGGCAGCAGAAGATGTACTTCTATTTGACCATGCTCAATCTGATGAAATATTTATCGGAGGTGTGCCCGATAATTAGTCCAAATGAGCAAGATGTCACGACGCTCGGTGCGTTGGAGGCTTGGAAGCATGGGGACTTCTTATGCCGAAATTATATCCTTAACTGTTTAGTGAATTCTCTTTATAATGTTTATTGTAATATTGAATCTGCTAAACAGTTATGGGAGTCCTTAGAGAAAAAATACAAAACTGAGGATGCTGGCACCAAGAAATTTGTGGTTGCCAAATTCTTGGACTACAAGATGGTGGATTCTAAATCTGTTATGAGTCAGGTTCAAGAATTGCAATTAATTCTGAGTGACATCTCGGCTGAGGGAATGATACTTAGTGAATCATTCCAAGTGGCAGCCATGATTGAGAAACTACCTCTGGGCTGGTCAGACTTCAAAAATTATTTGAAGCACAAACGGAAGGAGATGAGCCTTGAAGATCTCATTTTGCGCCTCAGGATCGAGGAAGACAATAGAAGGAGTGCGAATCCTTCTTCTGAACCAAAGGCCAACGTTGTGGAATCTTCCAAATCCAAGCAAGATAGAAAAAGGAAGATGTCTTTTCAAGGAAAAGGCAAGCAAAAGGAGCAGTTCCAGAAAGTCCAAGGGACGTGTTTTATATGCAACAAGCCTGGCCATCGTGCTAAGGATTGCAAGAAGCGCCCGAAAAAAGGCAAGAATGAAGGTGCAACCCAGCAACTGAATTTGACAGAGCATGACAATATTGAGAGACTGTCTGCTGTGGTAATGTCTGAAGCATCTCTAGTGTCGAACACTAATGGCTGGTGCTAGACACGGATGCCACAAATCACATCTGTGCAGATAAACACATGTTCTCATCTTATGAGAAGGCTGAAGAAGATGAGAAGCTTTATATGGCTAACTCTGCATCAGCAAAGATCGCCGGAAGAGGAAAGGTGATCCTAAAGTTTACATCTGGCAAGGAGGTCGCCTTGCTGAATGTGCTGCATGTACCAGATATTCGGAAAAATCTAATTTCTGGCCCTATACTTGTCAAGAAGGGTTTCAAAGTTGTATTTGAATCTGACAAGTTTGTACTTTCAAAAGGAGGGATGTATGTGGGGAAAGGGTACTTATGTAATGACCTGTTTAAGGCCAATGTGGCTGTCATTGATGTAAACTCAAAGTATGTGTACCCAAAGACTATTAATAAAGAAAAGTTTTCAGTTTACACTGTTGTGTCTCCTTATCTATGGCATGGTAGATTAGGACATGTAAACTATGGTACAATGAAGAGAATAGCAAACTTGGGGTTAATTCCAAGATTTGAGTTGGATGCCCGTTACAAGTGTGAGACTTGTGTTGAGGCCAAGTTTGCCAAGAAACCTTTCAAATCCATTGAAAGAACAAGTGAACCTCTACAATTAATCCATAGTGATCTATGTGATTTAAAGTTTGTAGAAAGTAGAGGTGGAAAGAAGTACTTCATCACATTTGTGGATGATTGTACTAGATTTTGCTATGTTTATTTACTAACTAGCAAAGATGAGACTATGAGCATGTTTGTCAAGTATAAAACTGAAGTTGAAAATCAACTTGATAAACGAATCAAAGTGCTTAGGTCTGATAGAGGAGGAGAATACAGTTCAATCAATTTGAAAGAGTTTTGTGCTAGTCATGGAATAATTCTCCAAACGACTGCACCTTATACTCCACAACAAAATGGAGTTGCTGAACGATTGAACAGGACACTAAAGGAGATGGCTAACGCCATTCTTTTGAGTTCAGGTTTACCTCAGAACTTGTGGGGGGAAGCAGTTTTAACTGCAAATTATATTCTTAATAAAATACCCCACAAAAAGACAGGTAAAACTCCATACGAGTTATGGAATGGAAAGTTGCCATCCTACAATTTTCTAAAAGTGTGGGGGTGCTTGGCCAAGGTGGCGATTCCTCCTCCGAAACAAACTCGGTTGGGACCTAAAACGGTGGATTGCATATTCATCGGTTATGCTCAAAATAGTAGCGCATATAAATTTTTGGTTCATAAATCTGAAAATGCGGAAATTCATGTCAATACAATCCTAAAATCAAGGGATGCTGAATTTTTTGAGGATATATATCCTGCAAAAAGAAATCAATGAGAACTTTCTCAGAAAAGGCTTAGAGAATCAGAATCTGAGAATGATGAAGTTGTGGCTAAAGAAGCCGAACTTCGAAGGAGTAGAAGGTCTCGAATCGAAAAATCTTTCGGACCTGATTTTCTAACATACATGTTAGAAGGTGAGCCACAAACATATAAAGAGGCAATGTCATCTCCAGATGCTCCTTTCTGGAAAGAAGCTGTTGACAATGAAATCCATTCTATCCTAAGTAACCATACTTGGGAATTGGTTGATCTTCCACCTGGAAATAAACCAATTGGATGTAAATGGATTTTCAAGAAAAAACTAAAAGCTTATGGTTCCATTGATAAGTACAAAGCTCGGCTTGTAGCCAAAGGGTTTAGACAAAAAGAGGGTCTTGACTACTTTGATACTTATTCACCTGTCACAAGAATAACATCAGTAAGGATGTTGATTGCTATAGCTTCGCTATACAATTTGCAAATACATCAAATGGATGTGAAAACTGCATTCTTAAATGGTGATCTCGACGAGGATATTTATATGGAACAACCTGAAGGGTTCAAGGTCAAAGGACAAGAACACAAAGTGTGTAGACTTGTCAAATCATTGTATGGACTTAAACAAGCTCCTAAGCAATGGCATGAGAAATTTGACCGGGTAATGATTCAAAATGGGTATAGAATCAATGAGTGTGACAAATGTGTGTACACTAAATCCACTACAGTTGGATATGTACTTATTTGTCTATATGTTGATGACTTGTTAATTTTTGGAGATAACATTGAGGTCATCAAAATCACCAAGAACATTCTCAAGAAGAACTTTGAGATGAAAGATTTAGGTGTTGCAAATGTTATACTCGGCATCAAAATTCTAAGGAATTCTGATGGCTTAGGTTTAACACAATCTCATTACATTGAAAAGGTATTTGAGAGATTTAAAGGATTCGGCATTAAAGATGCAAACAATCATTTTCTTCCACACCTAACTTTAAGAAAGAACACTGGAAATAGTGTTAGACAGCTAGAATACTCTCAAGTAATCGGCAGCATCATGTATATCATGAATTGCACTAGACCTGATATTGCGTACTCAGTAAGCAAACTGAGTAGATATACCAATAACCCAGGTCATGAGCATTGGAATGCTTTGATGAGAGTATTAGGATATTTGAAAAGGACAAAATACTATGTTCTACAATATGGCAAATATCCAGCTGTTTTGGAAGGTTATTGTGATGCAAACTGGATTTCAGATTCTGATGAATCGAAATCGACTAGCGGATATGTGTTCACGCTAGGAGGTGTTGCAGTGTCATGGAAATCCTCTAAACAAACTCTAATAACACTCTCTACAATGGAATCAGAGTTTGTTGCTTTGGATAAAGCTGCTGAAGAAGCAGAATAGCTTCGACATTTTTTAGAAGATGTTCCAATGTGGCCAAAACCTATGCCTGCAATTTGCATACACTGTGACAATCAAGCGGCAATTGCAAGGGCACATAATGTGATTTATAACGGTAAGTCTAGACATATTCGTCGTAGACATAACACCGTAAGGCAGTTGCTCTCAAATGGAATAATTTCTTTAGACTTTGTAAAGTCAAAGGAAAATATTGTGGATCCGCTGACAAAAGGTTTGTCAAAAGAGCAGATAAATTGCGCATCGAGGGGAATGGGTTTAAGAGCCTTAACCCAATAAAGAGATTCCAGGGTGGAAACCTAACCTATGCGATTGGAGATCCCATGGTCTAGGTTCAATAGGACAACGCAAATTTTGGAAACTCTAGTGTAAGCACTATCTATCATTCCTATGATGCAACAGTGCTTTCCTACAACGTTATTAAGGGTACGCTATGCGTTTAATGATTCCTATAACTTAGAATATAACATCCAAGTCCAAGTGAGATATGGTAGGATGTCTTTAATAGGAATGCACCTATATGCGTGGAGCTGGCCGACTCTATGAAATCTTTAAAGGCTAGATTTTCTAAAGCACGCATGAATCCCGAGAGGTTCAGGGCCGAAAGAACGAACACAACCGAGAACCAATCTTGAATTGGAAATACTCCGTGTGAGGTTTATTGTCTAGGCTTACACAAACAACTGGCGATTCAAGGCTTAGTCCATCGACTAGTTAAGTAAGTCCGATAAGCTTTCACTAAAGAAGGTTCAAAGCGAAAGCTACCTATCTTGATGCGGTTTATTTCAACAGGCATGCTCAGATTCCTTCGAGTCAAAAATGTTTTGTTGATCCATTAATGTGGGGGATTGTTATAATTATTGTTATAATTATGGTTAATAGATCAACGAATGCCAACAAATTAAGATACGTCTTTTCTATTCACGTATCTCTTTTTGGATTCATGAATTCCTTAAACTTTTCTGTTCATGTATCTATTGAATTCATGAATTTCCTAGATCCATGTATCTTTTAATTTATGTATTTATTGAGTTCACGAATCTCTTAAATTCACGTATCTCTGGATTCGTGAATCTCTTGAATTCATGTATCTCTTGATTCATGAATTTCATGGATACATGCGTCTATTTAATTCATGTATCTCTTCTGTACATTAACTAAAAATCTCTATAAATAGATGGGAGCATAGAGCTTCATTATGGTTTTTTGGTTTTTCCGACTCAATTCCAAAAAGGCTCTGATACACTTTTCTACTCTTCTGAATTTTCTGAGTGTGCTGGTTCAATTGAACGGTTCGACTGAGTCCTGTTTGCATAGTGCTAATCCAAACAGGTTCGAGGTGTTGTATCTTGGGAGGCATAGTTCGTGAATCTGCGGAGCACCATTGGCGGGAACTAATTGCCTTAAGGAGATTCGGATATCCGTACCTCACCTCCAATTTCATGTTCTGATTGCAACAAACATTTTGTGTTTTCTTTTGGATTATATTCCAACACTCTGTCCGGCGTCTCCCACCGAATGGGTAAACTTCGATTTGTGGGTTTTGGCCCTTTTAGATTCTGCCATCTGCTGAAATTTTTTTGCTGTTTTTGTGTTAGATCCACAAGATCGATCGGTTGCGGAGGCTTTGCTCTGAAAATGAGGTTGTTGTGGGACTTTCATATGTTCCATAGCACAGCCGCAATGAGTTCTTTTTCAGGTAAACCTTCCCTACCTTCGAATGTCTCCGTTAGTCATTGATCGAATCTCTTGATGTTGCTTGGGTTGCTGATGATGTTAATGCATAGGTCTGCCCATATTTTTTTTGTCCACTTGCACAGTAGAAATAGATGTTCTATTGTTTCCACGTGTGTGAAGCAAAACAGGCAGAAGGGATCAGGTAGCATTTTCCTTTTATACAGATTCTCCCTTGTTGGTATGGCGTTTTGACATAGACTCCATAGGAACATGCTCAGTTTTGAGAGTATAACTAGACTCCATATTTTAGTCCACAGGGTTCTTTGAGGCATGAAAGAACAGGACGCCCTGTTTGGGTCTATTCTTGTGGTGTTAGAATAGGCTTTGTCAAACCCGCTCTTCACAGTATACATCCCTAACTTGTTTCCTGTCCATACTAGACAATCCTTCTTTGGATTCAGACTCAGATTTATTGCGAGTATCTCATTGGCAATTTTTTCTTCAAAAAGGTTAAGAATCAGATTTTCCTTCCAAACCCTCAAGTCTTCATTGATAAGTTCTATCACCATAACAAGTTCATGTCGGTTGGCTGGACCTCCAATCACTCCGGACTTTAACCATCTGTCTTCCCGTATTATGATGGATTTACCATCCCCACTAACCATTTAACCTCTGATTCTATGGCTTCTCTTCCTATTAAAATGCTTTGTCATTCCCAAGATGGTCGCTACCCCTTTCTTGCCTTCCATAAGTCACCATTTGGAAAGTAGATACCTTCTAATATTCTGCGCCACAAAGCTAAAGGAGAGTTGGATAATCGCCAAGCTTGCTTTCCGAGCATTGCTTTGTGTCGCAATCAAATTTTCGGGTGTGAACCACTTAAAATTAGCTTAATGGATTATTAAGTCTAGACTTAACTTGGGCTCTCCCAAACCCATACCAATTCACAACTTAAATTCAAACTTCTTAACATGCAGATATATTTTATTTATGAGTCGCCACTAATCTATTTTTTGGTGAGTCGATTAGAAATCAAAGTAAAGTAACGAGAGTTTTACTTTACTCCTACGAATTAGAGACTAAGGGTACATGAACTTGGTTACATTAGATTTATCTAATGCCCTTTCGGTACCATTCTTTTATTTTCAAAAATGCTTTTGCAGGCAGTTTAAATTGATTTTAAATCTATTTTCCTAACATGTGAAGTGATCATGCAGGTGCGCAATCCACCAATTTACCACCCAAGTAAAGCAGTAAATAAATTGCGGAACTTACCTCATAAAAACGAAAGCACCTGCGTTGTTAGATCAGAATTCACAGCAATGATCATAGATATGATTTCTAATTAACACGCAATTTCTTTTTTTTGTTTTCACTTATTTATTGAAAATCATGCAATATGCAATGCAATATAACTAAATAACCTAATTCTAATGACATGCAATTTCTAATTAAATGGACCTAATAACAATCTCTAAATGATGTGCATTTCATGGGCCTAATTTTATATTACGTGCACATGATTTTTCTATTCTAAATAAAAAAAATGCAATCTATCCTAGAAATTGCAACTAATTTATCCTAAGACAAATTTCATTTTTTCATGAAATTCGAAATTTAGGAAAATGCAAAACATAACTATCTTGATTAATATTCTATCCAGCCTATATTAATGATCAGATCAGACTAAATCCTAATTTAAACTAAGATATTATCTTAACCTAGCAAGCTCTAACCTAAGATGCAAAAATCAATCTAAACTTAAAATAAAACATGCAATTTATTCTAATATGCTATGACGTGCCAAAGATGCCATAATTCTAATTTTTTTTCTTTTTTTCTTTTATGAAATTCGAAATTAAAATTAAACATGCAATTTATTCTAATATGCTATGATGTGCCAAAGATGCCATAATTCTAATTTTTTTTCTTTTTTTCTTTTATGAAATTCGAAATTAAAATTAAACATGCAATTCAAATAAAAAAAACTAACATCCTAAATGAATGCACTTTTTTTTTGGACTTTTGTTTAAAAAGTCGAAATAAAATCCCTATTCTAAATATGCAAGATAACAAGAAATATTTTAAAACAAACCTAATCCCAATTCAAATATTTTTGGATTTTTTTTTCTTTTTACAAAAATAAAATTGACTTAACCAACACGACGGCAAATCAGACAGGATAGGATTGATATCCGTAAATTGGCGAACCATATATCGCGCATGAGATCGGGTTGATCAATTTTAAAATTAAATCGCGAATCGAATCTCGGGCGTGAGATCGGATTGTTGATTTTTGCAAGGGATTGCGAGTCGGATTTCGGGCGCGAAAATCGGACTGTCAATCCCTAATTTGAGAGCTCCTCCAATTATGAATATCACGCTAGGGATTTCAATTATGTGCATCAACAAATATATCAAATAAGGAAACGGAATTTTCGGAAATCAAAAAAGACAAAATTTTTACCTATTCCGAATATTGGCTCCCAAATTCCGATGCTCAAACGGCTATGGCTACTCGCGACGTGATATGGTAATGCTCGGCGAGGCTCACAGCTCGGAGTTGGATGTCGGGACTGGATTTTGGTGGTGGGCGTGGCACGGATCAAAGCAGCAACGGGTCGTCACGGGATCAAGGTCAACTATTCATTGGCATGCACGCAGTAGGACCAGGAGCGTCGAGGCTTCGCTTGGATGCAGGGATTGCCGCGGCTTGGTCAGCAAAACAACTACTTGGTTGGGAGTGACTGGAGAAAAAAAAAATCTCTTTGTGCGTATCCCTGGACGCACCAGTCAAACCCTGCAGAGAAGTGCCCCCTTTTGACTTCTCTTCCTCCAACGAGTGCTCCCCCTCCTCGCGTTCTTCTTTTCTCTGGAGTTCTCTAATTCAGATCACGTGGCTATGGGTTTTCCTGACTTGGTATTCTCGACCTTGGCTGACAGGTTGTGATAATGGGACAAACTAGCAACGGGAGGCAGCAGCAAAGACACGTCACGGCTGTCGGTGGCGCACGGCGAGGGACTAGGAGACAATGCGAAGCTGCGACTGGCTTCGATCAAGAGGGCCTCGACCATCTCTGCTGTTCACTCTTTCGTTCGTGTATTCTCGATGTGCGCTCCCAAATTCTGAGTTGCTGACTCTCATCGTGGAGAACATGGGTTTTTTTTTTTTTTTTTGGGCCATGTGTTTCTATTGTGTGGCCCTCCTCTCCAAACCCTATGCATTTAATCTATTTATAGACCACGGTTAGGATTTTAATTTTTCCAAATCCGTATTCACGAAAATTCCTTTTTCCAAATGCAATATTTGTTTTTGATACGATTTAGGATTGCAAGAGGATTCTTCCAAAATTTGAAATTTCGCATAAATAAATCCGTAAAATCTTTCCAAGAATACGGATTTGGGCCGATTTACTCTATTCATGGGTTTAGTCCAATTCACCAAATAAAAGTTCTGAACCATCAATTTGAATCCATTTGTCACCGGCCCAATGTAAATGCAAATTAAAATAAATGCACCTAAAACTATATACTATGTAATTAATTAATTAACTAATATTTTTTAGGAGTTAAAATTAATCCCTAATTTTTTAATACAATAAATGATTAAACGGTTCGCTAAAATTTAGGTGTCAATACTCTGTTAAAGTTGATCAGATCTTTGAATCCCATACCTCCCTCATCTTTTCTGGTTTTTAAGACTTCTCATTTTTTCCAATGCAAACCTCTTTTTGAATCACTTTTCTGCCACCAAAATGAAGCAATTCTTCTTTCTATAGCTTTACATATAGAGAGAGGAAGTTTAAAGATTGACATTGCATAAGTCGGAAGGGCTTGTACAACGCTCTTAATCAGAATTTCATTGCCTGCTTTGGTCAATAACTTTTCTTTACATCCCTCTAGCTTCAAGTTTACTCTTGCTAAGATTCAAGCGAACATCTCTTTCTTTGAATGACCCCATTCTGTTGGAATGCCGAGATATTTCCCTGTTTTGTCTATTATTGGGACTCTGAGCTTTTGTGCTAGATTTCTTTTCAAAGATATGGGGCTATTACTGCTGAAAAATACCCATGATTTGTTTAAATTAATAGCTTGGCCCGTTGCATAACAGTACTGATTAAGAATATTTGCTAAGTTTTGGCATTCTACAATAGTCCAATCCAAAAAGAATATAGCATCATCGCCAAAAAGTAAATGAGTCAATGTAGGGCAGAACCTGTTGAGTGTTAATACCCTTGATGCTTCCCACTTCAATAGCTTTGTTCATCAACCAGGTCAAAACGTTTGCTATTAAGATGAATGAGTATGGAGAAAGAGGATCTCCTTGTCTAAGTCATCTTGAAGGGGTAAAATATTGAGTCGGTTCCCCGTTGATCTTCATACTTAGGGACACCGTCGAAACACATTGCATAATTAAAGATACACACCTCTCACAAAAACCCATTTTCAGCATACAATCCCTTAAAAAATCCCATTCAATTCTGTCATAAGCTTTCTGCATATCCAGTTTCAAGATCGCCTGAAATTTTTCCTTCCTTTTTGTAATTCTCAACTGATGTAGTACTTCTTGAACAATTAATATATTATCCTGGATTTGTCTACTTTGTACAAAGGCACTCTGTTCAGGCTCTATAATCTTTGGAAGGCAAATCTTTAATCTATTGGCCATGACTTTTGAAATGATTTTGTAGCTGAAACTGCACAAACTAATAGGTCTGAATTGGCCTATGTTTTCTGGATTTTTTACTTTTGGTATCAAGAATATGTGCATTTTGTTGAGAAGAGGATCGAGGGTACCTTGTTTCGAAAAATTTCTGCACTAACTGGAGCAAATCCAACTTTATGTCCTCCATGATTGTTGGTAAAAGAGGCCATTAAGTCCATTAGGTCCGAGGGCTTTTAGTGACCCAATTTGAAAAACTACTTCTTTTACCTCTTCCATAGTAATATTGGCCATCAGATTTTCATTTATGTCCTCTCTTACTGGGCTAGGACACTAATTTAGAATTGGTTGATAGTTCCTGTGATCCTCCGATTGGTATAGGTTCCTATAGAAGGACCCTATGTGTTCTTTGAGTGCAGAGGGATCCCTACACCAACTTTGATCTTCCATTTGCAGCATAGTGATCATGTTTCTCTGTCTTTTCTACACTGTAGTTGCATGGAAGAACTTGTGTTTCTATTATCCCATTGCAGCCATTTAATGCGTGATCTCATACTCTAGAATTTTTCTTCTTGTTTCAACAACTGTTCTATCTGGTTGACAATGTTTTGGCCATCCTTCTTGCTGGAATTTTGGGAATTCTTGTTGGTTAGCTCTGTTAATGCCTTGTTGAGCTCCCTAATACGACATGGTGCATTGGCAAACTTTTCTTTGCTGCACTTAGCAAGCGCTTTTGACGTTTCATTGATTTTCTCTGAGAAACTTGTCTGGCTTAGTGGTATTTTGTTCATATTTGCTTGATGATCTCTCCATACTCTTCATTTTATGTCCAGTATGCTTCAAGCTTAAAATCTCTCTTCATTTTCTTACTTTCAGGATGCAACACAAGGAGGAGAGGGCTATAGTCTAAGCCAATTGCTAGAAAGGCTTGTACTTCAACATTATGAAAGGTAATTCTCCAGTCCATAGTACACATTCAATCAGGACTCCTATGCTTATATAAGAATTTTAATATGGTGTTCTAGTTAATTGAGCTTAGTTGTTACTCATACTTTCATGCTGTCTGAGATATAAAATATACTGACTTTCATGGTGGATCTGAAACGAGGTAAGTCTCATTGATTACATGATTATGTGATTAGGACACTTCTAGGCGTATTTCCCTCATAATCAGGGTTTAAAATGTGAACTCGTTGAGATTTATATCTCACCCCGTAGTGGATTAAATTTTCAAGATCGTCGAGTGGAGTACCCAGAGCTGAGAGGAGGTGATCGGAAGTATAGGTCAGTTAGGGCTGCTTCTTTTTTGAAAGCCAGTTTTTGTAGTCTTTTGATCATAGACCTTGTACATGACTCTATGTGAATATAAAAGCATGTTTTGTTTTGTGTGAATCTGTTGTCCTGCTTTTCTATCCCAAGATGATTACTGTTAGGAGATTTATTTTTGTTTCTGCATGTACAATAAAAAGAAAGGGTCGGCAACTCGTCTTAGGAAGTCGCAAAATTTTATCGACCAGAAAGGGATCGACACGAGCTTGAGGATCGGGGCGTGACAACCGGCGACCTTGCCGGAGCATCGCCGACCCCTAGCAAGGCTCGGCCTCGCCTTGGCTGGGCGAGCTTGAGTTCACCAGATCCCTCGAGCTCACCTAGATCCGGCGAGGCCGAGCTCATCGAGCCATCGCCAAGTCGGTGTTGCCCAGTGGTGGCCCAATGAGGCCAAGCCTTGCCGGTGGCTAGGCGAGGTCGGCCTTGCCAAATTTGAGCGAGCGAGCTCGCCCAACTAAGGCCAGGCCGAGCCTCACTATGGCTAGGCGAGGCCAACGACCATCCAAAAGGAAGAAAAAAAAAGAAAAAAGGAAAATAAAAAAATACTAAATAATTAAAAGAAACAAAAAAACATTATATAAGTTTACCAAACGTGTTTCTGTTCTTTTTCTATTCTAGGAACATAAATTTTGTGTAGTTACCAAACGTGTTATTATGTTCAAAAATTGTTCCCAGGAATAGAAATGTTTTTTTCTATTTCTATTCCTGAGAACAAATTTTGAATAGAAACGTTATCAAACACGCCATAAATTTCCAAAAGTGAGAATGCAAAACAGCGAATGTTTTGGCTAAACAACATTTAATGGACGAAACCGATGTCCAGCAAGCTACTTTGACAATTATACATATTTGTTCACAAGTCATATGCTTCAAGATCGACTCATTCCCAACGAAAAATTCATCCGGGACAAGAACTGGGGCATGCTGATGCGTGTTGCGAATGCACAAGGGTAAAGTGGACAAAATAAGCTGTAAGGAGCAAATCAATATAGATGACAGACATCAATTGAATGTATTTTTCCCATGAAAGTAAGAGGAGAAAGATTATGAAGTAGCAACTACAAGTTGAAAATGGGCAGGTCGGGTCTGTTTCATATTCATATAGTTTTAAAGTCGGTTACATCAGGTTCTGCTTTCTAGAAGACGAGCCCAGTTCAGGTTTGGCTCTCAACTCATCTCACAATTCAGTTGCTTCGAACACAAGTCGGGAACTACTGCGGTTTAGTCAGGTCAGAGTCGAATGTTTCAAGATGTCTAGCATCTTTTATACCCTTTGGTGTCGTGTTCCATCAAGTCTAATTCTTTCATACAATTTCAATGGAATGTACATGCGCTATATCAGAGACGGCGACCGCATCGGAAGCAAAATGCACAGGGGGACCGGGGAAATGTGGCATCTTAAGATCGTTGAATGCGAACTCCAAACTCTTCAAGATCCACATGCATCGTTCCAAACGCGACCGGAGCAGCCAAGAAGTAGCGCGTCACCACACATCGATCATACACTCAAGAAACAAGAAACACTGCATCGACCCAGAAGCCCAGAAGACAAGAACAACCGAAAGAAAAGCTCATCCAGCCAGATCAACACACGTTGTAAGACCAAAACAAGAAGAAACGAAGAGAATTGCGAACCTCTGAAAGCTTTTCCGAAGCCGAGACCGCACAAAGCAGAACGTGGTAGCTCTCAAAAGCTCTCTCCCGCTTCTTCTTCCTCTTCTTCTTCTTCTTCTTCTTCTTCTTCTTCGCTCAGTCGCTTCTGCTACTACTCATACTCCCCCGCTCGGAGTCAACGCACGGAGCTGCTACTACTCATACTCCCCCGCTCGGAGTCAACGCACGTCCGTGCTCTTTGGTCTTCGTCTTCTTCTTCGCCTTTTCTCTCTCGTCCTTTTCCAAAATTAATACACGTCACAAATTTATTATCTATTAAATTTTATTAAATTTTATTATTAAATTACTGAGTTAAATTATTCATGACAATTAATAAATGTATCGATTTGTAATATCATAATTTAACGAAAAATAAATTTATTATAAATATATTTAATTGGAGCATTTTATAGTATAAAAATTAATTCGAAGTAAGTTTATCCTTATTTGAGAGTTTTGATGATGAAAAAATTAATTAAGAGTAAATTTAACATAAATATATCAATTTGCAGGTTTTCGTAATATTAACCTTAAAATTAATAATATAAAAGAGAAAAAAGTAGAATGTATGTGTTGTGATATAATTAGAAAAGAGTACATGGATTCGCTTTATTATATTATTATTTAAGGAAACACATATTAATCAAGATATGCATCGTCAAAAAAGATATACAGGCAATTTTCAACAAAGGAAATTGTCTTAATTTTTTTTAATTATTTCTAACACCCGAAAGAATAAAGAAAATTTTCACACGAGGACCCGCAACGACAAACCATCACGCGTTCTGGCCTTTGTCGTTGCAATCTTGCAGGCATGGTTTAATCATAAAATATTTTCGCACGTGGACCCGCAACGACAAATCATCACGCGCTCTTGCCTTTTGTTCGAATCTTGCGGGTATGGTTTAATCATGAAACTTCTTTTTACTCAGTTCTATCATCCGCTCTGTTTATTTGACGAAGAATGAATAATTTAAAATTTAATTTTTAAAAAATAATCATTTATATCATTTGAAATAATTAGTTAATTTAAAAAATTTCATCATTGATGACAATTTATATCTAAACATTTTTGTCATTTTCGTGGAAATAAAAAAAAATCATTTTATTCATTTTTATGAGTAATACAAAAGACCATTTTTAGAAAAAAAAATTCAAATTATTCAGTTTTTGTGGAACAAATATACCCTAAAATTAGTTTATATATTTCGATTGGTATGATGTTTTCTCGTATTAAAGATCCTAATGAGAGTCCTTTGATTGATGTTGTTAGACTTTGGACAGGGTTGAATTTGCCAGTATCCAATTAGTTATAAACCTATCGTACGAATGTCAGTCCTAAACTTTTGCATGAAATTCCAATATAATATTTCTCACCAATTGTAGTTGGAAATTGCTTTATGTAGCATCTAGTAATCCTCAATCCTCATCCAACTCCACTCGAAAACCGCATCCTAAGGAGATTACTATGTCGGCAATTTTTAATGGCAATTGATCGGAAAGATACTATTGAAATTTCATACAAAGGTTTAAGATCATACTTGCAAAATGTAAAGGTTTAGGATTGAAATGGTAATTTTATCTATATTAAACGTTTCTTCAACATTTGATATTATCATATTAGTTCAAGAATTAAATTGAACATTAGATAATACAACAACTCTAGAAAAAAGGGGGAAATGTAACAAGAACGTGGAAGAAAAAACAAATTTACAGTAGTTACGGAGACAATAGAAGGAACCCAACCATAACTTTTTTCTGTCTAATGCTTTGTAGAGTTTATTTAATATTGACATTAAAGCTGCCAATCTTGATTAAATGTCTTATTATATTTGGACAATCAAAAATGTAAAACATGGTTTTCTTCTGCCCACGACCAGCCTTTTCTTCTTCCTTTTTTGATAGGTAAAAAGTTTTTGATTCTTGATCCAGCTAGAGCAGCATCACTCGTTAATTTGACAACTAATTGAACTCCCACTTGGTTTAGTATGCAGTAATAAATTAATTAAGGAGAGATTTTTTGCAAAATAGTAGTACCCGTAAAGCTCATGATTTAAGTAGCGTTCACATGCATCTGATCTCATCTAGTATTTACCAACACAAAGGGAAGCGGGTTTCTATACTTCAACTACCAAAACTCCTCGTTTTCTCCTCGGGCATGTCCCTAAAATTTTCCGATCCGCTTCCCTTTGTGTGAAATTAGTCAGACTGAAAAGTTCAGATGATGACTAACCGAGAGAATGACTGGTAATGTCAATGATTTGATGAACTAATTTCTCAAACTTGAAGCTAGGAAAAATCCACATGGTGTTTTGAGGATGACAATATTTTAAGCATACTAAGACGTGTAAGACCGGTTCTTGATAGTATAATCAACAATTATCTTCTGCAGATCTTCCTCATCTTGCTATGAGCAATTGAATTCAGACACATCCTATTTTAGGTACAGAGCAGGAAACAAATCTCATGGAGCTTGAACATTGTTGCGGAAGAAATCACACCTGACACAATGTGAAGGACACATATATCAAGCAACTATTCTTTTCAAAGTTGAAAATGTCACACCCCGATTCACAAAAAGAAGGGGCATGACACGGCCGTCCTTTTACCAAAGGATGCAGTCTCAACGTAACCAAAATTCAATCCGATATCAACATATATACATCCACATATATATTTGACAAAAATGGGCAATTGGTTACAGTATCATAGTATATCTATAATCTACAAAAATCAAAACATAAACCTTCGACAAATGCTAACTTATAAACCTATTAACTATGCACAAGTCATACCAAAAAGTTTCCACCACAAAAGTCCTCCCCGAGCGAACGCTCACGCCTACTTGCGACTCGTTGAAGAACCTGAAAAATAAGTATAAGAAAGGAGTGAGCTACCACGGCTCAGTGAGTAACACATTTCTTCTAAGCAGATTAAGAAATCACTATGCACATTTAAAACATAACTCAAATACATAATCATAACTCAAATATCAAATATACCAATGGTCCAGTCTATTAGTCAATCTCATAAAACATGCATCAATGGTCTATTCCATTGATTAATCTCATCAAATCACATCGATGGTCCATTCCATCGACCAAACTCAAATCACATGTCAATGATTCACCCCCATTGACCAATTCATGCTCAAGTGTCTAACCATGGTCATGCATAACGTCTGTGACAAGACAACTAAGATTCCCCCATTGGCAAGGTCTCCACCTATTATTAGCTAGTGACTCGGCCCACAAGGATATCCTAGAATAGTATGCGTATACTCACACACCCCTTTAGGTCTACAGCGACATTGAGCACCAACCACCAATCACAATATCCAGTAATCCAACATTAGAAAGGAAGTCATATCAAAACTCAAAATTTGATATATAAATATCAAAACATTCTCCAAAACATTTCAAGATCCTTTCACAAAGAATTTCACAAATCCTTTTTCAAACAACCATTCAAATTGAAGTCGGAATATAACTCCATTCGAAAACAAAAATGGCAGTAATAGCTCGATCATGTTTTATGCAACAACATATGCTTTTTATCAACTCATGGAATATATAATCCACCGCATTTCTCAAAGCATGAGTTTAAAATACAAAGAAGAAATAATGTCACTCACCTGGGAAAAGCCAAAAATCAACTACGACGCTCATTCGAACCAACGGATTTGAATCCCTAACAATTAACGAAAAAACAATATCAAAAGGCCGAGTAAAAGGATATTCGCATAACGACTCATCTATACTAGGCCTATTTTTCGATAAAACGACACCTATGCGCCACAAAAGCTCTCATTTATCGAAAAACCCATCATTTCCCGCTAGGTGCAGCCCAAGCACCAACTTCATCACGCCATAACTTCCTCTACAAAAATCCATTTCAAGCTGTCTTATAGTCTTTAGAAATCTCTCTTAACATACAACAACAACCCCAACTAATCCGCCCCAAAACAGTACCGAAAAAAAAAAAACAAAAAGACAAAAAAGGCTCGAAGGTATTGTTCGCTACAGTACTAGAATGCGCCCCCAACTTCAAAATTCCGTTCCGGACAAACCGCAAGCTCAAATCACGATCCGAAACATGTTATAGCTTCACAACATCCCAAAGTACCATTTCTATAAAATATACGGCTCAACGACTCAAAAATCAGGCTTCATTACACAAATATCCAAGAAATCCGAATTTCGAGCCCTAATTGCGACGATTGCTTCAAGTAAGTGATTAAAGGCTTCGATTTCTTACCGGCCTTGCAAAACACACTTGAGTTGGCTTGATGAGGCATCCGGATCACAAGCGCACCAAATTTTTTTTTTCTTCTTTCTTTCCTCTCCCTTATTTTTCTTTTCGTTTCTGCCGAAGGCCTCTTTCTCTCTCTCTTTCTCTCTTTTTATAACCCAGCCAAAGGTTCCACACTTCTCCCTCAGCTTTCTTTTTTGACTTTTCAACCCTTTCTTTTCATTTTTCTTTCTTTCTTTATTTCTTTTTTTATTAAAGAGCCCATATATTACAGAAAAGGCATGAACTTTGCATTGCTTTCCTCATGAAAGCTTGGATTTTGATACATGAAGATACGGTCTCGTGCTAATGTGGAACTGAAGATGAGATGACTTGCGCTTCATGCTTGAAGGCAAGTTTTTCTAAGGGGAAGTCCAGTTAGATCTCTAAATTTCTTTTGAATCTTCAATTCAATTATGTACCGAACACTCGGGATGGCGTTGATTTTAGTAATTTGCTGTGAGATTGCCTGGTGAGGCTTTGAATACATCTGTGCAGTTTGATTGTGGAGAATAGAATGGAGATCAAACAGATGAAAAACAGAGTTTCTCACAAAAAGTCATCTTCTTCATTGCGCATACTCAATAGAAAGAAAATCAAACAAAACAGCATCCGGATATATCAAGAACCTCTACATTTTCGGCTTCTCCAAGAGTTCCTTCTGAACTCTTTGAGATTTGGACAACGCCTCACTTTCAATACTTGCAAGGAGGCCATTGTAACGCCAATTCTCTCTCTAGCTTTGGTAGTTCCATAAGATCCAAGGTTTGCAATGTACACTCTGCAGGCGTATGAGGTTTAAATAGCTCTTTCGAGCTTGGAACAGTATTCGATTTTCAGTTGTTTTAGATTCTCGAGGTTCTCAGCTTCATTTTCTGACTGCAAATGTTCTCCAGCCTAGTCGCACCGGAAATATAGAGAACCTCTAGAATTTTTGGCTTCTTCAAGAGTTTTTTTATAAACTTGTAAGATTTGGACAGTCTCACTTCCAGTACTTGTGACGAGGCCATAGTAACGCCGATTCTCTCCAGCTTTGGTAATTCCATGAGATCCAAGGTCTGCAATTTACACTCTGCAGGTGCACGAGTAATTGGCTCTTTGATGTCATCACAAATTTTGATCTGGAGGGTCTTGAGGTTCTTCAACGGCTTCGACAGTTGCAAAATGTCGCAAGCATTGGACAGTACTTTTATGTATAAGCTCTTAAGATCTTAGAGGACCTCTGTCTTAGACTGAAAGTTATCACCACATACAGATTGTAAGGAAAAAAAGATTACACAGATAAAGAGAGGTAAGATTTCCCAAAACTCTAGCCTCTTCTTCGACATCTACTATACTGAGAAATTCTTTTTGCTCTCTAATATCTCTTTGTTTTGCCAGGATACAAATTCAAGAAAAAGTGCGCATTTTTTACCAAAATATTGCGTAGCGCTTTTATTCTGTAAATAGACGATGCAATCATCACAACCCATCATAATTTGTGGCATCCTAGAATTTCATAAAAATCCCTAAATATGCCATGAGCCATGGATAGGCAATGGAAGTACCGATATTGTATTTTGCAGCCTTCTAATCCATGATTCGCGAATGAGATGTATGGTCAAGTTTTTAATGGATGAATTTTGGGAAAGGAAGTTTTATCTTTGGCCATATGTATGATAAATGGGAACTTATGGATTTATAATTTCAAGTGTATAGTGATATAGCTAGTATAAGTACCTAGAGGGGGTGAATAGGTATATAAAGGATTTTTCTCGATAATTGCACAATACTAGACAGTTGATAGATTTGAGACAAATGATAATCAAAGTAAGACTGAGAGAAGAGAGAATTGAACACGCGGTTTATAGTGGTTCGGCTTATGTCAAGCCTACGTCCACTCTTCTGCACTGACAGCCTATTGGCTGAATTCCACTATGAACAAAGAGATGTTACAGTGTTGTTCTTCCTTGCTTTCTCGGTGTAGATGATCTACCACACTCGCTCAAGGTATCACTAAGTATGAACACTCTTTGTGTGTACAATTTTGCTCAAAATGTATCGACTGATAATCAAAGTGCTTCAGACTCTGGAATTTCTCTATCGATCATACACTAAAGTAACTAGAATGACTTCCTTTTATACTCCTTTATGCCATCATACCCGTTGGCACTTACCGAAGGAATTCCTCCAATCTACCCGTTGGACGGAATCAATCAAGGAGATCATTCGAGCTATTAAAGGAACCTGGCGATAGCCCATCAATCATGTTCGCCCATACAATCAGGATCTTGGTTTCCAAGAATAGAACCTTCCAAGAATATTTCGTCGACCATCGGATCTTCAAACGATCTTGATTACGAATAAAAGAATCCGTTATATTTATCCAGCCAAGAGATCTTTTCTAGAGGATAAGACCAAATCCTCAACCAAATACTTTGGCTCTGGATTGCCTTCGTCATTGGATTAGAAAAACTGTCAATGAGAATAGTCTTGAGTCTTGAGTCTTGAGTCTGGTGATCTGAAAGTCTTCAGACTCTAAACAGAAGATCTGTACTTATCCAGACTAGACTGATAGAAATGTTTTGTCAGCTTCAAAATATTATGGAAAGATTTCTCCAACAATCTCTCCCTTTTTGATGGTGACAAAACTTTCCTGTAGATTTGAACAACTTTGACCTGCAAAACATTACTCGAGCAATATGGCTATCTCATAAAGATTAATAAATCAACCAGACTCTGCATCCACAGAAAATCGGTTAGTTTTTTCATGAGTAAGACCATATAACAACACTTGATATAAATGCAAACAGTCAAACAAGTCAAACATCAAAATCCACACAAGTCAGTCAAATTCAAGTTCACACCCAAGTCATACTCAAATATTAAAACACGTCAAAGTTTAAAAAGTTTAAAGAGTTCAAATTGCAATTCTCCCCCTTTTTGTCATCATTAAAAAGGTGAGAAAAGAGTCAAGTCTTCTTGGGAACGCGCACAATCTGGAAATCTCCCATCGATTGGACGATGCCTTCCAGCCTCTTCAAGTCTTCCCGTAGATGAGCCACCTCTTCTCCTTTGGCATTGGCTTGAATTTGAAGAGCGATGGCTTTCATTTGATTTGCCAGGGTAACAGAAGATGCTTGTCCAGCATTCTTCATGACTTGAAGTTCACATTCCAGAGCATAGATTTGACCCTGCATTTCCAGAAGAACATCAAGGATACGACGAAAATCTGCTGAATTGTCCGTCTGTGTGCTTGCATATGCTCTTTCGGATGGAGTGAAAGCAGACGATGGAGCTTTAGCGTAATCAAGCAGATCTGGTGTTGACGTATCATGTCCTTCCTCAGGCATTTGAGAAGCCTGAAAGTCTTCTGGATTTGTTGGTGAGCGACTCACACCTTCACTGTTGACAGCATGTGGTGTAGTCCTTCCTTGCTCACCATCTCCCCTTGTCTCTAAGACCTCCATTGGGAAAGAGTGATGGTCATGCTCATCTGCGCCTTGATTCCCTTCCTCTGCAGCTTCATCTGCAGACTTTTCTTTTTCTGCTTCTCCTTTTGCTTCAGCTTCTTTCTCTTCATCTTTTTTCTCTTTCTCTTGTTGCTCCTCTGCTTCTCTGTTCTTTGCTTGTCCCTCTTCTTCTCTCTGTTCTTTTTCTTTTGCTTCTTTTCCTTTCTTCTGATGTTCTGTTGATTCAGGTACAGAACGTCTGGTTCTTTTCAATGCAAGGATAGTGAAATCTTCCTCTTCATCTTCATCCTCCAAGATAAGAGCTCTTTTCTTTTTGGATGGAGCACCCATGGGCTCCTTCCCTTTTTTCTTTGATGCAGAAGATGCTGGAGTCTTCACTTTGAACTTCTCCAATGCCTTACTAAGCTCTTTCAGACGCATTTTAGTCAGCATTTTCAAACCCACCACCATTTTGTCGCATGGTCGAACACAAAGAGTATGTGGAGGTTCAATGTTCAAGTGTCTGAAGATCTTGGTCACAAGACCAGAATAAGGCAATTGGCCCTTGTCCTTCACCATTGCTCTGTACATGTGAAAGAGAATGGTGTGAGGGAGAGAGAACTTTTTCCCTGAATTGATCGCATACATCAATTTTGCCTCGGAATTAGACACGTCAGTCTTTGATGTAGACTTTGGCCTTATGCAGTTGATCACAATTTTGTGAAGCAAGATGTTGATGGCATGCATTCTTGAATAGGTAACTCTTCATTCTGTACTCCTATCTTTGACAAGTTCCAGAGTGGTATGAGCAATTGAAACCTTGATCGGTTTATATCGTCCTCTTTCGACTCCAATTATGTCTGCCAACATGTCCACATCCACCTCATAGACTTGGTCTCGAACACTGAATGATATTCTATTCGCATCCAAAAAGCTAAGATTCAAATAGAAGTATCCTGTTAATTGCGCATAACCGTCTATGGTATCGGAGCAGAATTGCTCAAGTTGAAGCAGATTTAACTTCTCCCTTAAGTTCACATTAATGGCATCCAAGAAGTCGAAATCAACACTCCTAGGATTTATCACCCCTCGTTTCAACAGTCTGAAGAACAGATTCTCATGTTCTTTCGATTTAAACAAGTCCTTCCTTTTTCCCTTCACCTTCGCAGCAACTCCCATTAGAGGTTGAAATTCTCTGAACATTTTATCATCATCGTTCCCGTCAATCGAATTCAGTCCCGATACACGAGGGTCACTTGGAATATTCGCAAGTGCTTCCTCAGCCTTTCCTTTAGGAGCAATTCCCAAATCCTCCATTCGTCGCAGAAATAAATACTCATTCCCATAATTCTTATCTTTAAGGAAATCATCTATATAGTTCAGCGGAGTCCCAATGCTCTTCATTGCACGATAGAGCTTGTAAATAAAAGAGGGTTTTTGGACTCTTACAGGGTCTGTGTCCTTGATTATTTCTTCCTCCGGTTGATAACTCACATCTTGTGGGGTAGATGATGAAGAGTGACGTGGTGGAGAGTGAATCGGGCTCTGTTGCTGACTCGGTAAATCTTCCTTTTCGGTGAGATCGAAATGGGTAGGTCCCTCCTTCATTCTCTGTGGTCCCCTGTTCGCGATTCTTGAAGACTTTCTCGAGGAAGACATCCTTTCTTGTCGTTGAAAGATTCCTTTACTCGTTTTGCCAAGAAAAGATGACAACTTTCTCGAAGATAAACACGAAGTGGAAACAGGATTGGGAGGAGAATGCTTTTTAGGGTTTTGAAGAATGAGCGAGTGAAAACTGTATATATAACTCAGTTTAAAAAGGAAAAACCAATCAGCACAAAGGAAAATGAACAGATGCCTCTTTTAAAATCAATAACTGCCAAATAGAAGTTAATCTTTTTGAAAAGACAAGATTTAGTTTTTCACGGAAATTATAAATTAACTGAACTAATGATCGTACCTTTTCGAGATTGAATATAATAACAACTTACAATCTATAGCCATGAATGTCTGAGTCTGAGGGTTGGAGAGTCTCTAGACTTTAACTTCCTCAAGCTTCAAAATGTTGAGTCTGGAACGGATAAAATCGAATTGATTTTTCTCCAAAGGCTTCGTGAATATATCCGCTAGTTGATTTTTTTAATCAACAAATTGAATTGAGATTTCTCCATTTTGAACATGATCTCTAATGAAGTGATGGCGAATCTCTATATGCTTTGCTCTTGAGTGAAGAATTGGATTTTTAGTGAGATTGATTGCACTGGTGTTGTCACATCTAATCTCTGTGCATGAGTCTCAATTCCAAAGTCTTGTAGCTGTTGTTTTATCCACAGAATTTGCGAACAGCAACTTCCAAGAGCTACATACTCTGCTTCTGTTGTTGAAAGAGCCACAGTGCTTTGTTTCCTTGAAAACCAAGACACTGTCCTGCTTCCAAGCAATTGGCAAGTTCCCGAAGTGCTTTTTCTATCAACTCTGCAACCGGCCAGATCTGCGTCTGAATATCCTTGAATATTAAAGTCTCCCTTCTTAGGATACCAAAGACCGATGCTTGAAGATGAAGCAACGTATTTAATAATACGTTTCGCAGCACTGAGATGGGATTCTCTAGGATCTGATTGAAACCTAGCACAGATGCAAACACTCAACAAAATGTCAGGTCTAGAAGCAGTAAGATAAAGAAGTGAACCAATGAAGCTCCTGTACAGCTTTTGATCAACTTTCTTCCCTTCTTCATCTTTGTCTATCTTCAAAGAACTTGACATCGGTATGTCGGTCTTTTTGCACTTTTCCAGTCTAAACCTTTTGACAAGATCATTAGCATATTTTTCTTAATAAATAAAAGTTCCTTCCTTCAATTGTTTTACTTGAAGACCAAGAAAGAATGTTAACTCTCCCATCATACTCATTTCAAACTCATCCTGCATAGACTTAGAAAATTTCTTGCACAGACTTTCATTAGAGGATCCAAAAATAATATCATCCACATATATTTGAACAAGTAAGAAACTTTTGTTTTCCTTTTTGATAAATAAAGTAGTATCTACTTTACCTTTGACAAAATCATTCTGTATTAAGAACTTACTTAGTCTGTCGTACCAAGCTCGAGGTGCTTGCTTTAAACCATACAAAGCCTTTTTCAGTCTGAAGACTAAGTCTGGCTTCTTTGGGTCTTCAAACCCTGGTGGTTGTTCCACATAAACTTCCTCATGGATAAATCCATTTAGAAAGGCGCTTTTGACGCCCATTTGGAATAACCTAAAATTTTTATAATAAGCAAACACAAGTAATAGTCTAATAGCTTCTAACCTTGCTACTGGTGCGTAAGTCTCATCATAGTCTATTCCTTCTTCTTATGTATATCCCTTGGCCATGAGTCTTGCTTTGTTTTGTACGACTCTTCATTTCTCATTCATCTTGTTCCTGAACACTCATTTAGTTCTAATAACAGTTTTACCTTTTGGTTTGGATGTCAATTCCTATACATCATTAATGTTGAACTGTCTAAGCTCTTCTTGCATAGCTTCAATCCAGCTTTCATCAGATAAAGCTTCTTCTACGCTCTTTGGTTCAATTTCAGAAACGAGAGCCACAGCACTAGACTCTTCTCGCCTTTTGGATCTGGTGCGAATTCCTTCATTAATTTCGCCAATAATGAGATCTTTAGGATGACTGGACTTATGCTTCCAGTTACTTGTTGATTTGTCTGGTTGATGATCTCTTTCTTTATTTGAATCTTCACGAATAACTTGATGTTGGTCTTCCAGTGTCTGAGATGCTTCTTGAGTTGTAAGCTTTGGAGGGTCTGGAGCAGGTTCAAACTCTTCATGACGAGTCTGACTAGATTCATCTTGCATTGAGTCTTGAAATTTGACATTCATTGACTCCTCCACAGACTGGCTCTTCTTATTATAGACTCTGTAGGCTTTGCTTGATGTAGAATATCCAAGGAAGATGCCTTCATCTGATCTTTCTTCAAACTTACCAACTCGATCTTTTGCATTTTTCAATATAAAGCATTTGCAACCAAATACATGAAAGTATGAAACAATAGGCTTCTTATCTTTGAATAACTCATAAGGGGTTTTCTCTAGAATAGGTCTTAAGAAGACTCTATTGATGATATAGCATGTTGTTGAAACAGCTTCAGCCCAAAATCGTGATTCCACAACTCCATTTTGCTGAGGAGTATATGGAGAGGAGAACACATGCTTAAAGCCAGATTCATCACAAAATTTTGTAAAATCTTGATTTTCAAATTCACCTCCATGATATGTTCTTATACTTGAGATAACACATCATTTTTCATTTTGAACCTTTTTAGCAAATTTTTCAAAATACGAGAAGGTTTCAGACTTACTTGCAAGGAAATATACCCAAGTAAAACGGGAGTAATCGTCCACAATTACTAGGCAATATTTCTTACCTCCAATACTCTGGGTTCTGGTTGGTCCGAAGATATCCATATGCAGCAACTGTAGTACATGATTAGTAGATACATGATTTATTGGCTTAAATGAATTTCTTACCTACTTTCCCAGAATACATGAAGTGCATGGATTAGTCTTTTGGCAAGGTAATTTGGGTAGACCTCGAACAAGCTGTTTTGATGAGATTTTGGCTAATTGCTTCATGTTGACATGACCAAGCTTTCTGTGCCATAAGCTTGCTTCGTCTTGAATAGAGATTAGACATTGCGATTCATTTGGTTTCACATCCAGAAGATAGATATTTCCATGTCTTTGACCCATGAAAGACTGAGTAGAGTCTTTACTGATTCCAGAACATATTCCTTCTTGAAAGAAGATCTTAAAACTAATATCACACAATTGACTAATGCTGAGAAGATTGTAATTGAGTCCTTCCACTAAGGAAACATTACTTATTGTGAGATTTCCAATTTTCACAGTTCCAAATCCCACAATACTTCCTTTGCTGTTTCCTCCAAATGAAACTTTTCCACCATTTACTTGAACAAGCTTTATGAAGCAATTTGAGTCTCATGTCATGTGTCTTGAGCATCCACTATCAAGATACCACTTCACATTTTTCTTGACAGAGACCTGCATTTAAAATAGAGTCTCAAGCTTTCTTTGGTACCCAAACTTTCCTAGGTCCTTTGGTGTTAGTAAGATAAGCAGTATTAGCCCATACTTTCTTAACAGGTTTCCAAACCATTGGACACTCTTTTTCAAAGTGATCCGGACTGTTGCACTTTGAACATTTGAGAGCATTTCGACCTACAGACTTTACAAAAACTTTCTTGAAATGATTTTTGTAAGCCTCTCTTGGGGGTCTTTTCTTAATTCTTTCTTTTACTTTAGGAAAATCAATCAAGGGAATTGTTTCTGTTGTCATACCTAGACCGGACTTATTGAAGTAAGGTCTTTGAGCTGAAAGAATTTTTTCAAGTTTTTCGGACCCTATTGAAAATTTCTTTGAAATATTTGATAAGTCAGTTTTTAAAAGAGCATTTTCTTTCAAAAGATTATCTTCATTTTCTTTAAGAGTGGAAACAGTCAAGTCTAGACTTTTAACTCTTTCTTCTAAAACGTTTTCCTTTTGTTTTAGAGCTGAGTTTTCCTTTTTAAGTTCAGAAATTCTTTTGAGAGAAGTCTTAAGACTAAAACACAGTTCATCAATGTATTTAGAAACTTTGACAGGAATTTTAAGATTACTTGCCTCAAATTCACTGTCTGAGTCTGATCCAGAGTCTGAGTCTGATTGTGCCATCAGACATAGGTTGGCATATTGATTATCACTTTCTTCACACTCTGTATCACTCCAGGTTTCGGCTTTGAGAGCTTTTCAAAATTTTTCAGCTTTTCCTTTCTTCTTCTTCAGAAGAGGATAGTTGGGTCTGATGTGTCCCTTCTTCTTACATTCAAAGCAAACGACATCTTTGTTTGGTTCCTCATCATCAACAGACTTGGTCTGCTGTCTTTGAAAGCTTTGTTTCTTTGAGTTGAACCTTCTTCCTTTTCTATTCAGTTTTCTGAATCTTCTTATCATGAGAGCAAGCTCCTCATCGTCCATATCATCTTCAGAATCTGTATCATCAGAATCATCATTTGATTTTAATGCAATAGATTTCTTACCTTTTGGATCTTCATCTTCATTGATCTGTTCCACTTCATAAGATTGAAGAGTTCCAATCAGCTCGTCGACATATAGTGGCATAATTCTTTGCGTATCTCTAATTGAAGTCTTTATGTGATTCCAATCCTTGGAGAGTCCACGCAATAGCTTGTTTACCTTCATGGGATCAGAAATTGTTTGTCCTTGATTCTCAAGACCATTGACAATATCTGTAAAATGGCTAAACATGTCAGTTATAGATTCTCCCGGTTTCATTTTGAAGGCTTCATATTGACCGAGGAGAATGTTAATTCTGGTTTCCTTCACTCGATCTGTTCCTTCATAGGTGATATGCAATATGTCCCAAACTTCTTTTGCTGTAACACAAGAAGATATTCTGTTATATTCAGTTGGTGACAAAGCACAATATAAAGAGTAAATTGCTTTTGTATCGAGTGCTTGTTTCTTGATTATCTCTTCCTAAGTCATTCCGCTGGTCTCAACAGTTTCTTTCCCTCTTTCAGAGACTGATGCAGCTGTAGGAGTAATTCCTTTTTCTACAACGTCCCATTCCAGAGGATCCTTTGATCGTAGGAAAGCTTTCATCTTGTTCTTCCAGATGTTGTAATCATTTCCATCAAAGTAGGGTGGTCTAGTATTGCTTTGCCCTTCCATCAGCCCTGGTGCTAACATACTAGCCATGGATCTTTTACTCTGAAGCAAAACACTTCAAATAAAGTGAGTACACGAGCTCTGATACCAATTGATATAGCTAGTATAAGTACCTAGAGGGGGGTGAATAGGTATATAAAGGATTTTTCTCGATAATTGCACAATACTAGACAGTTGATAGATTTGAGACAAATGATAATCAAAGTAAGACTGAGAGAAGAGAAAATTGAACACGCGGTTTATAGTGGTTCGGCTTATGTCAAGCCTACGTCCACTCTTCTGCACTGACAGCCTATTGGCTGGATTCCACTATGAACAAAGAGATGTTACAGTGTTGTTCTTCCTTGCTTTCTCGGTGTAGATGATCTACCACACTCGCTCAAGGTATCACTAAGTATGAACACTCTTTGTGTGTACAATTTTGCTCAAAATGTATCGACTGATAATCAAGGTGCTTCAGACTCTGGAATTTCTCTATCGATCATACACTAAAGTAACTAGAACGACTTCCTTTTTATACTCCTTTATGCCATCATACCTGTTGGCACTTACCAAAGGAATTCCTCCAATCTACCCGTTGGACAGAATCAATCAAGGAGATCATTCGAGCTATTAAAGGAACCTGACGATAGCCCATCAATCATGTTCGCCCATACAATCAGGATCTTGGTTTCCAAGAATAGAACCTTCCAGGAATATTTCGTCGACCATCGGATCTTCAAATGATCTTGATTACGAATAAAAGAATCCGTTATATTTATCCAGCCAAGAGATCTTCTCCAGAGGATAAGACTAAATCCTCAACCAAATACTTTGGCTCTGGATTGCCTTCGTCACTGGATTAGAAGAACTGTCAATGAGAATAGTCTTGAGTCTTGAGTCTTGAGTCTTGAGTCTGGTGATCTGAAAGTCTTCAGACTCTAAACAGAAGGTCTGTACTTATCCAGACTAGACTGATAGAAATTTTTTGTCAGCTTCAAAATATTCTTGAAAGATTTCTCCAACATATAGTTATCTTAATTTGCAATTTATTATTTTAATTAAATAGGGATTTAATTAGTTTTAAAAAGGGTTAATTTTAGGTTAATTAAACTTGGGTCCTAGGCCCATAGAGCCCATGAAGGGCTGTCGACCGCACGAAGAGGGGAGGGGAAGAGACTGGTTGCATGCCCTCCCCCACTTGTCCATTGAAGTGTACCAAGTGTCCTCCATGCAATTCAATGATTACTCATCATTGGGGGGAAGAAAGATTAAGGGAAATGATGGTGCCGGTTTAAGCAAGAAAGAGAGGGAGAGAGAGGGGTTCGTCCGAAGGGAGAGAGAGAGAGAGAGAAAGAGAGGGAGAGAGAGGGGTTCGTCCGAAGGGAGGGAGAGAGAGAGAGAGAGAGAGTTACCGAGATAAAGAGAGAAATCAAGAGAGAAAGGGAGAGTGAGTGTGCGAAGAAGAAGGAAGCCGATCGTCCGTCGTTCATCGCCGCCGTGTCCAGTTGCCGTGTGCTTGCTGTTTGCTCGGTTTAGAGGTAAGTTGGGATCCTTAATCTGCTCTTGCATGTTGTGCCTAGTATGTGTGCTTGAATGGTGATAGATTTCGGATGTTTAGGGTGTTAAAAGTTGAAGTTTTAAGAGGGATGTTTGAGACTAGTAAACTGTTCTTGAGAAAACAGTTCGACCTTGGATGTTCTATTGGCTTGCATGTGTTGTTTGAGTTGGATTTTGGCCGTGACTCAAAAATAAAAGTTGTTAATGACTTCTTTAAATATAACATACTCAAATTTGGGACAAAAGGATCGAGTGTAAGTGGGTGAAATCTTTATTTTTCGGAGAGACTGACTCTGGAGATTTCGGTAACTACCTTTGGTTCATGCATGGACGATAAGGCTATCTTTTTGTTGAAATTTCACTTTGATTTCTTAACAAAAGATGCAAAGGACATAATGAGGTTTAACATATAAAAAATATAGAGAAAAATAACAAGAATAGATAGGTAAAATCGTGGTTTTTCGGAAGTAGTCAGATCTGGAAGCTTCGGTATTGAAACAGAAGTTTTAATTGCCTATATTTAATCATTTAGAACGAATATGACTTTTATTCCTTCATGAAAAATCTACCTTAGGGTCTTGACTACCACATAGTCGAATTTAAAAATTTTTGAAGGTCATTAGGATATTTAATCGGAAATATTTCTAAAACCGTGTAATCTGACGCTTTTCGGACTTAGTCCGTTTAAATACGTGGACCATATCATTTTGTATGAAGTTCTTTCGGAAAAGTGTTCTTCATGAAGTATCTCTCTCTATGTCTTCCCTGAAACATATGCAAATTTTACAATTTTTAAAGTTCATTTGCCTATTTAACTGAAAATGTTTCGAAAACTGTGCAATTAAGTGGTTATGATAATGGTGCTGTGATGTTCGGTTTATACCGCATGATATGAAGGTCTTTTGGTGCAGTGTTCCTCATGAAATATCTGCCTTTATGTCTTGACTATCACATGTTTGAATTTCATAGTTTTTGAAAGTCATTTGGGCATTCAAATGAAATGTTTTCAAAACTGTGCAAGCTGGATTGTGCGAATTTCAAAGGCTGGATGCATGACTATTCTGTTTTGAGTGAGCCCCATGAATTATATTGTTTTAAGTGATTGAATCTTGATGTACATGTGATGATTCTTGGCATTACATATAGAATCAAAGGTTGAAATTGACTTTGTTGCCATCACATCATGTGGCATGTTAATTTTGAGACCAAAAAAAAAAAAAGTTGTGAATATGAATGATGATGAATGAGAAAAATTGTTGGAGGAGAGTTGACAATGCCCTGGGAGTGTCAAGATGCCCGGAATGGTTGGGTGCCGGATGCCCGGTTGTATTACGATACATGCCCGGATGTCTTCGGGAGTTTCAAGATGCCCGGAATGGTTGGATGCCGGAAGTCTCGGAGGTTTGTGCCTAGGGAATGCCTCGTGATGCCAGTTGGGATACGAGATGCCCGGAATGTGGGGGTGCCGGATGCCTGGTGGTGTGTGTGCCTGAGGTTTCTCGCGATGCCAGATTGGGTGCGAGCAATGAAATGTGGGATGCAATTACTAGTCCCGGTAAAGAAAGATGTGGTGATCAAATGGAAAGATAAAATGGTGAAATTGAATCATGCATGGTATGGTGACATGTATGCATGGCTGTATGATATGATGTGTATGAGTGCATTGTGGTATGTGCACATGAGGCATGGATATGAATGAATACTTGACGATGAATGCATGGTTGTATATGCATCTGTGGCATGACGGTATATGTATAGATGCTTGGTGGTGAGTGCATGATGATGTATGCACGTATGGTTATAATGTCATATGCATGGCTGCAAGGTAAGTTATGCTTGAATGTATGAAAGATATGTACTCTGCTATGATGTTATGATTGTCTTGTGTGATGCATTGAGTAGTTAATGGATCTTTTACTTGCTGAGTGGTTGTACTCATTTCTTTTGGGGACCAACATTTCATATTAGAAAGATGCCGCTCCCTCCGGTCACGCGGAGTTCTTTTTACGGCCTTCCTTCTGATGTGGAGGTCGAGTGTTCAGAGATTGATTGTGTTACCATTCCTAGTCTGACTTTTATTCGGGTCGCATGCTGGTGATGTATGATGTGGGCCTGGCTGGGGGCCCGGTCGTCTAGAAGTTCTTGTCGATCCACATCTGCCGTGGCGGAGTGATACAAGGGATGTTGCCGCCGCCACCACCCGATGCGCTAGGATAGGTGTGATGGTCCGCGTGAGGAGTGAGAGCTGACTTTTTTTTTTTAGAGTAGCCGACACTTGTAGATGGGGGATGACACGTGATCGATATAGAGGTCAAGATCTCTTTTAGGATGTGGCCAAGTATAGTTGAAAAATTTTGGCTTTTCTTTTTGGATGTATAGACCTGAGAAATCCATCATGAAAATATAAATAAAAGTGGCTTGGCTTTATCTTTTCTTATGGTGCGTAGTTGGTGTGCATTGCATTATGGTTATTGAAGGGAGAAAATGTGAGACTCGTTTATGCTTCCGCTAATAAGTTGCGCTGGGACCGTTTTAAATATATATATATATATATCTAAGGACCTTGGTCCTTCCCTAAACCCTTTTATTTAAGAAAAAAAAAAGAGTAACGGATATCTTATTGAGATAAAGGATGGGCAGGCTGTGGCAACCTTAGGTGTTCAGGGGTACCACATAATTACATAGAATGTAACGCGAACATGCATTTCTTTTTCTTCTTTCATATAGGAATGGGCACAGCTTTCAGAGATTGAGCCTTTTGGACGGCTAATCCGAACTTTTCTTCCATGTTCATGTTCTCGGGGATAACACCATCTTCGAGCTTCCAATTGAATATGTTGATGAGCGAACCGAGCATCAAACGCAACATTCTCGCGGCCAATGGCAACCCCGGACAAATCCGCCTGCCACCGCCAAACGGTACCAGCTCAAGGTTTTGTCCCCTAAAATCAATATCAGATCCAAGAAATCTGTCGGGCACGAACTTGTCTGGATCATCCCAAGTGCTCGGATCTCGTCCTATCGCGAACACATTTATGTAAACCTGTGCACCCTTTGGAATGGTGAAACCGCCTATAGGAAAATCTTCCCCAGATTTTCGAGGAAGAAGGAGAGGAGCTATTGGGTGCAACCGGAAAGTCTCTTTCAAGACAGCTTCTAAATAGGGTAAGCGAGAAATATCGACTTCTTCGATCGTCTTGCCTTTGCCAATGACTTGATGGAGCTCAGCTTGGGTTCTTGATAGCTTTTCCGGGTTGCGAAGTAGTTCTGTCATTGCCCACTCCAGAGTGCTCGAAGTGGTTTCGCTACCGCCGGTGATTGTGTCCTGCATGATCCACGTCACAAATCAGAGAGCCTTTTTCCAAGAAATTAGATCATAATTATCACAATTAGGGAAGCATGATAGAGGAGATGGTACCAGAAATAGATGCTTGACTAGGGAGATGTCCAGGGTCTCATTTTTATCTTCAATCAAATCAAGGAGATAATCCAAAACATCGTTACACCTCACGCAACCCTTCTCTGTCCTCAGCTGCAACCTTCTCTGGATCACACCATCGAAAAAGTCGAACAACTTCTGGATAAGCGCCTCAAGGTGACGCTTCGAACCGTGCGGGTCGATCTTCTTGAGCATGGGAAAGTAATCTACCAGGTTAGGCTTTCCAATCTCAAAAAAAATTTGCCACACCACCTCCTTCAGCTCTCCAGCTGGATTCAAAGGTTCTATCATGTCCAAAGAGAAAAGCGTGTTTGATACCGCGTTAAGGCTGGTCCTGAAAGCCGCCTCACCGACATTCACCACCTCGCCAGCATCTGCGCATTTCCTCACGAAGGCGACCAGCTCTTGAACTTTCTTGCTGCGAAGGTGTTGGTTCAAATCGAGTTTTTTGCTGGAGAAGATATGCAAGTTGTATACTTTCCTGAGGTTTCGGAAGAGAGGCGAAACGGGTAGCCAGGGCAAGCCTAGCTTGTCATGGTCATGGGCCGTGATGGAATTGGGAACCGTGCGATTCGAGAAGACAGCGTCGTGGGTCTGGAGGATCTCTTTGGCGAGCATCGGCGAAGAGACCACCACCGTAGTCACGAAGCCAAGTTCCAGTTTGATGATGGGGCCGTAGGTGCGGGCGAGCTTGGCTAGGGACCTGTGGGGAAGATCTCCGAGCTCGAGGAGGTTGCCGATGATCGGGAGAGGCCGCGGACCAGGGGGGAGGTTGGAGGGCCGAGCTCTTCGGCCCCTGTTGGCGACGAAGGAGAGAGCTTGGAACAAGCCCCAGAGGAGGTACAGACACAGAATCAGAACCAAGCAATCCATATTTCTGAATCCACAACTACAAGAAGTGCGACCACTTCCTTTGTATTTATTACGACTTTTAGGTCATTGAAATTGGCTTGCTGCATTCATCTCTCAAGCTCTCAAAATTCCATGTCATCGTGGGGCCATGCATTGAGACTTTTCCAATACTAAAACTAAAGTAGACTGCTTCTTCACGGAAGGAGAGAGAGAGAGAGAGAGAGAGAGACGATCTGCAGAGGAGAGGAGAGCAGAGGAGAGCAGAGCATGCAAAGAGGTGGGCCGGGTCTACAAGAGAGAGAGCAAAGGAGGGGGGGACGCAAATTTTGAATCGCTAACCCCATTTAAACATGGACTCCACGTGTCGATTTTTCTATGGTTTTACACTTCACCTACATCCAGTGTAAAACCCACCCAATATTGAGAAAATATTGGGTGGTCCAGGACCTCCACGTTAGCGTGGTCCCCGGCCACTCACGAGGTGCCATGTGGATGGTGTGCCCACCTGGTGTCTTCTGCCCTCTTCCCCTCTCTCTTCTCTTCCTAGTCTGCCATACCCTTTCTCCTCCTAGCTTGCACGCTCTCTCTCTTGTCAAAGCATTTATTGCGGGGAAAAACTTTTCTCTTTCATTTGAGAAAGAAAACGGCTCTTCCTAGTATGCCGATACCCTCTCTCCTCCTAGCCTGCTCGCTCTCTCTCCTGTTAGAGCATCTATTGCAGGGAAAAACTTTTCTCCTTCGTTTGAGAAAGAAAACGGCCGTTCGTTCCTTCCTCTGTATCGATTTATAATATCATAATTTAACGAAAAATAAATTTATTATAAATATATTTAATTGGAGCATTTTATAGTAAAAAAAATTAATTCGAAATAAATTTGTCCTTATTTGAGAGTCTTGATGATGAAAAAAATTAATTAAGAGTATATTTAACATAAATATATCAATTTGCAGGTTTTCGTAATATTAACCTTAAAATTAATAATATAAAAGAGAAAAAAGTAGAATGTATGTGTTGCGATATAATTAGAAAAGAGTACATGGATTCGCTTTATTATATTATTATTTAAGGCAACACATATTAATCAAAATATGCATCGTGAAAAAAGATATACAGGCAATTTTCAACAGAAGAAATTGTCTTAATTTTTTTTTAATTATTTCTAACACCCGAAAGAATAAAGAAAATTTTCACACGAGGACCCGCAACGACAAACCATCACGCGTTCTAGCCTTTGTCGTTGCAATCTTGCAGGCATGGTTTAATCATAAAATATTTTCGCACGTGGACCCGCAACGACAAATCATCACGCGCTCTTGCCTTTTGTTCGAATCTTGCGGGTACGGTTTAATCATGAAACTTCTTTTTACTCAGTTCTATCATCTGCTCTGTTTATTTGACGAAAAATGAATAATTTAAAAATTAATTTTTAAAAAATAATCATTTATATCATTTGAAATAATTAGTTAATTTAAAAAATTTCATCATTGATGACAATTTATATCTAAACATTTTTGTCATTTTCGTGGAAATAAAAAAAATCATTTTATTCATTTTTATGAGTAATACAAAAGACCATTTTTAGGAAAAAAAATTCAAATTATTCAGTTTTTGTAGAACAAATATACCCTAAAATTAGTTTATATATTTCGATTGGTATGATGTTTTCTCGTATTAAAGATCCTAATGAGAGTCCTTTGATTGATGTTGTTAGACTTTGGACAGGGTTGAATTTGCCAGTATCCAATTAGTTATAAACCTATCGTACGAATGTCAGTCCTAAACTTTTGCACGAAATTCCAATATAATATTTCTCACCAATTGTAGTTGGAAATTGCTTTATGTAGCATCTAGTAATCCTCAATCCTCATCCAACTCCACTCGAAAACCGCATCCTAAGGAGATTACTATGTCGGCAATTTTTAATGGCAATTGATCGGAAAGATACTATTGAAATTTCATACAAAGGTTTAAGATCATACTTGCAAAATGTAAAGGTTTAGGATTGAAATGGTAATTTTATCTATATTAAACGTTTCTTCAACATTTGATATTATCATATTAGTTCAAGAATTAAATTGAACATTAGATAATACAACAACTCTAGAAAAAAGGGGGAAATGTAACAAGAACGTGGAAGAAAAAACAAATTTACAGTAGTTACGGAGACATTAGAAGGAACCCAACCATAACTTTTTTCTGTCTAATGCTTTGTAGAGTTTATTTAATATTGACATTAAAGCTGCCAATCTTGATTAAATGTCTTATTATATTTGGACAATCAAAAATGTAAAACATGGTTTTCTTCTGCCCACGACCAGCCTTTTCTTCTTCCTTTTTTGATAGGTAAAAAGTTTTTGATTCTTGATCCAGCTAGAGCAGCATCACTCGTTAATTTGACAACTAATTGAACTCCCACTTGGTTTAGTATGCAGTAATAAATTAATTAAGGAGAGATTTTTTGCAAAATAGTAGTACCCGTAAAGCTCATGATTTAAGTAGCGTTCACATGCATCTGATCTCATCTAGTACTTACTAACACAAAGGGAAGCGGGTTTCTATACTTCAACTACCAAAACTCCTGGTTTTCTCCTCGGGCATGTCCCTAAAATTTTCCGATCCGCTTCCCTTTGTGTGAAATTAGTCAGACTGAAAAGTTCAGATGATGACTAACCGAGAGAATGACTGGTAATGTCAATGATTTGATGAACTAATTTCTCAAACTTGAAGCTAGGAAAAATCCACATGGTGTTTTGAGGATGACAATATTTTAAGCATACTAAGACGTGTAAGACCGGTTCTTGACAGTATAATCAACAATTATCTTCTGCAGATCTTCCTCATCTTGCTATGAGCAATTGAATTCAGACACATCCTATTTTAGGTACAGAGCAGGAAACAAATCTCATGGAGCTTGAACATTGTTGCGGAAGAAATCACACCTGACACAATGTGAAGGACACATATATCAAGCAACTATTCTTTTCAAAGTTGAAAATGTCACACCCCGATTCACAAAAAGAAGGGGCATGACACGGCCGTCCTTTTACCAAAGGATGCAGTCTCAACGTAACCAAAATTCAATCCGATATCAACATATATACATCCACATATATATTTGACAAAAATGGGCAATTGGTTACAGTATCAGAGTATATCTATAATATACAAAAATCAAAACATAAACCTTCGACAAATGCTAACTTATAAACCTATTAACTATGCACAAGTCATACCAAAAAGTTTCCACCACAAAAGTCCTCCCCGAGCGAACGCTCATGCCTACTCGCGACTCGTTGAAGAACCTGAAAAATAAGTATAAGAAAGGAGTGAGCTACCACGGCTCAGTGAGTAACACATTTCTTCTAAGCAGATCAAGAAATCACTATGCACATTTAAAACATAACTCAAATACATAATCATAACTCAAATATCAAATATACCAATGGTCCAGTCTATTAGTCAATCTCATAAAACATGCATCAATGGTCTATTCCATTGATTAATCTCATCAAATCACATCGATGGTCCATTCCATCGACCAAACTCAAATCACATGTCAATGATTCACCCCCATTGACCAATTCATGCTCAAGTGTCTAACCATGGTCATGCATAACGTCTGTGACAAGACAACTAAGATTCCCCCATTGGCAAGGTCTCCACCTATTATTAGCCAGTGACTCGGCCCACAAGGATATCCTAGAATAGTATGCGCATACTCACACACCCCTTTGGGTCTACAGCGACATTGAGCACCAACCACCAATCACAATATCCAGTAATCCAATATTAGAAAGGAAGTCATATCAAAACTCAAAATTTGATATATAAATATCAAAACATTCTCCAAAACATTTCAAGATCCTTTCACAAAGAATTTCACAAATCCTTTTTCAAACAACCATTCAAATTGAAGTCAGAATATAACTCCATTCGAAAACAAAAATGGCAGTAATAGCTCGATCATGTTTTATGCAACAAGATATGCTTTTTATCAACTCATGGAATATATAATCCACCGCATTTCTCAAAGCATGAGTTTAAAATACAAAGAAGAAATAATGTCACTCACCTGGGAAAAGCCAAAAATCAACTACGACGCTCATTCGAACCAACGGATTCGAATCCCTAACAATTAACGAAAAAACAATATCAAAAGGCCGAGTAAAAGGATATTCGCATAACGACTCATCTATACTAGGCCTATTTTTCGATAAAACGACACCTATGCGCCACAAAAGCTCTCATTTATCGAAAAACCCATCATTTCCCGCTAGGTGCAGCCCAAGCACCAACTTCATCACGCCATAACTTCCTCTACAAAAATCCATTTCAAGCTGTCTTATAGTCTTTAGAAATCTCTCTTAACATACAACAACAACCCCAACTAATCCGCCCCAAAACAGTACCGAAAAAAAAAAAAAACAAAAAGACAAAAAAGGCTCGAAGGTACTGTTCGCTACAGTACTAGAATGCGCCCCCAACTTCAAAATTCCGTTCCGGACAAACTGCAAGCTCAAATCACGATCCGAAACATGTTATAGCTTCACAACATCCCAAAGTACCATTTCTATAAAATATACGGCTCAACGACTCAAAAATCAGGCTTCACTACACAAATATCCAAGAAATCCGAATTTCGAGCCCTAATTGCGACGATTGCTTCAAGTAAGTGATTAAAGGCTTCAATTTCTTACCGGCCTTGCAAAACACACTTGAGTTGGCTTGATGAGGCATCCGGATCACAAGCGCACCAAATTTTTTTTTTCTTCTTTCTTTCCTCTCCCTTATTTTTCTTTTCGTTTCTGCCGAAGGCCTCTTTCTCTCTCTCTTTCTCTCTTTTTATAACCCAGCCAAAGGTTCCACACTTCTCCCTCAGCTTTCTTTTTTGACTTTTCAACCCTTTCTTTTCATTTTTCTTTCTTTCTTTATTTCTTTTTTTATTAAAGAGCCCATATATTACAGAAAAGGCATGAACTTTGCATTGCTTTCCTCATGAAAGCTTGGATTTTAATACATGAAGATACGGTCTCGTGCTAATGTGGAACTGAAGATGAGATGACTTGCGCTTCATGCTTGAAGGCAAGTTTTTCTAAGGGGAAGTCCAGTTAGATCTCTAAATTTCTTTTGAATCTTCAATTCAATTATGTACCGAACACTCGGGATGGCGTTGATTTTAGTAATTTGCTGTGAGATTGCCTGGTGAGGCTTTGAATACATCTATGCAGTTTGATTGTGGAGAATAGAATGGAGATCAAACAGATGAAAAACAGAGTTTCTCACAAAAAGTCATCTTCTTCATTGCGCATACTCAATAGAAAGAAAATCAAACAAAACAGCATCCGGATATATCAAGAACCTCTACATTTTCGGCTTCTCCAAGAGTTCCTTCTGAACTCTTTGAGATTTGGACAACGCCTCACTTTCAATACTTGCAAGGAGGCCATTGTAACGCCAATTCTCTCTCTAGCTTTGGTAGTTCCATAAGATCCAAGGTTTGCAATGTACACTCTGCAGGCGTATGAGGTTTAAATAGCTCTTTCGAGCTTGGAACAGTATTCGATTTTCAGTTGTTTCAGATTCTCGAGGTTCTCAGCTTCATTTTCTGACTGCAAATGTTCTCCAGCCTAGTCGCACCGGAAATATAGAGAACCTCTAGAATTTTTGGCTTCTTCAAGAGTTTTTTTATAAACTTGTAAGATTTGGACAGTCTCACTTCCAGTACTTGTGACGAGGCCATAGTAACGCAGATTCTCTCCAGCTTTGGTAATTCCATGAGATCCAAGGTCTGCAATTTACACTCTGCAGGTGCACGAGTAATTGGCTCTTTGATTTCATCACAAATTTTGATCTGGAGGGTCTTGAGGTTCTTCAACGGCTTCGACAGTTGTAAAATGTCGCAAGCATTGGACAGTACTTTTATGTATAAGCTCTTAAGATCTTAGAGGACCTCTGTCTCAGACTAAAAGTTATCACCACATACATATTGTAAGGAAAAAAAGATTACACAGATAAAGAGAGGTAAGATTTCCCAAAACTCTAGCCTCTTCTTCGACATCTACTATACTGAGAAATTCTTTTTGCTCTCTAATATCTCTTTGTTTTGCCAGGATACAAATTCAAGAAAAAGTGCGCATTTTTTACCAAAATATTGCGTAGCGCTTTTATTCTGTAAATAGACAATGCAATCATCACAACCCATCATAATTTGTGGCATCCTAGAATTTCATAAAAATCCCTAAATATGCCATGAGCCATGGATAGGCAATGGAAGTACCGATATTGTATTTTGCAGCCTTCTAATCCATGATTCGCGAATGAGATGTATGGTCAAGTTTTTAATGGATGAATTTTGGGAAAGGAAGTTTTATCTTTGGCCATATGTATGATAAATGGGAACTTATGGATTTATAATTTCAACTGTATAGTGATATAGCTAGTATAAGTACCTAGAGGGGGTGAATAGGTATATAAAGGATTTTTCTCGATAATTGCACAATACTAGACAGTTGATAGATTTGAGACAAATGATAATCAAAGTAAGACTGAGAGAAGAGAGAATTGAACACGCGGTTTATAGTGGTTCGGCTTATGTCAAGCCTACGTCCACTCTTCTGCACTGACAGCCTATTGGCTGAATTCCACTATGAACAAAGAGATGTTACAGTGTTGTTCTTCCTTGCTTTCTCGGTGTAGATGATCTACCACACTCGCTCAAGGTATCACTAAGTATGAACACTCTTTGTGTGTACAATTTTGCTCAAAATGTATCGACTGATAATCAAGGTGCTTCAGACTCTGGAATTTCTCTATCGATCATACACTAAAGTAACTAGAACGACTTCCTTTTATACTCCTTTATGCCATCATACCCGTTGGCACTTACCAAAGGAATTCCTCCAAACTACCCGTTGGACGGAATCAATCAAGGAGATCATTCGAGCTATTAAAGGAACCTGACGATAGCCCATCAATCATGTTCGCCCATACAATCAGGATCTTGGTTTCCAAGAATAGAACCTTCCAAGAATATTTCGTCGACCATCGGATCTTCAAACGATCTTGATTACGAATAAAAGAATCCGTTATATTTATCCAGCCAAGAGATCTTTTCTAGAGGATAAGACCAAATCCTCAACCAAATACTTTGGCTCTGGATTGCCTTCGTCACTGGATTAGAAAAACTGTCAATGAGAATAGTCTTGAGTCTTGAGTCTTGAGTCTGGTGATCTGAAAGTCTTCAGACTCTAAACAAAAGGTCTGTACTTATCCAGACTAGACTGATAGAAATGTTTTTTCAGCTTCAAAATATTATGGAAAGATTTCTCCAACAATCTCTCCCTTTTTGATGGTGACAAAACTTTCCTGTAGATTTGAACAACTTTGACCTGCAAAACATTACTCGAGCAATATGGCTATCTCATAAAGATTAATAAATCAACCAGACTCTGCATCCACAGAAAATCGGTTAGTTTTTTCATGAGTAAGACCATATAACAACACTTGATATAAATGCAAACAGTCAAACAAGTCAAACATCAAAATCCACACAAGTCAGTCAAATTCAAGTTCACACCCAAGTCATACTCAAATATTCAAACACGTCAAAGTTTAAAAAGTTTAAAGAGTTCAAATTGCAATTCTCCCCCTTTTTGTCATCATTAAAAAGGTGAGAAAAGAGTCAAGTCTTCTTGGGAACGCGCACAATCTGGAAATCTCCCATCGATTGGACGATGCCTTCCAGCCTCTTCAAGTCTTCCCGTAGATGAGCCACCTCTTCTCCTTTGGCATTGGCTTGAATTTGAAGAGCGATGGCTTTCATTTGATCTGCCAGGGTAACAGAAGATGCTTGTCCAGCATTCTTCATGACTTGAAGTTCACATTCCAGAGCATAGATTTGACCCTGCATTTCCAGAAGAACATCAAGGATACGACGAAAATCTGCTGAATTGTCCGTCTGTGTGCTTGCATTTGCTCTTTCGGATGGAGTGAAAGCAGATGATGGAGCTTCAGCGTAATCAAGCAGATCTGGTGTTGACGTATCATGTCCTTCCTCAGGCATTTGAGAAGCCTGAAAGTCTTCTGGATTTGCTGGTGAGCGACTCACACCTTCACTGTTGACAGCATGTGGTGTAGTCCTTCCTTGCTCACCATCTCCCCTTGTCTCTAAGACCTCCATTGGGAAAGAGTGATGGTCATGCTCATCTGCGCCTTGATTCCCTTCCTCTGCAGCTTCATCTGCAGACTTTTCTTTTTCTGCTTCTCCTTTTGCTTCAGCTTCTTTCTCTTCATCTTTTTTCTCTTTCTCTTGTTGCTCCTCTGCTTCTCTGTTCTTTGCTTGTCCCTCTTCTTCTCTCTGTTCTTTTTCTTCTGCTTCTTTTCCTTTCTTCTGATGTTCTGTTGATTCAGGTACAGAACGTCTGGTTCTTTTCAATGCAAGGATAGTGAAATCTTCCTCTTCATCTTCATCCTCCAAGATAAGAGCTCTTTTCTTTTTGGATGGAGCACCCATGGGCTCCTTCCCTTTTTTCTTTGATGCAGAAGATGCTGGAGTCTTCACTTTGAACTTCTCCAATGCCTTACTAAGCTCTTTCAGACGCATTTTAGTCAGCATTTTCAAACCCACCACCATTTTGTCGCATGGTCGAACACAAAGAGTATGTGGAGGTTCAATGTTTAAGTGTCTGAAGATCTTGGTCACAAGACCAGAATAAGGCAATTGGCCCTTGTCCTTCACCATTGCTCTGTACATGTGAAAGAGAATGGTGTGAGGGAGAGAGAACTTTTTCCCTGAATTGATCGCATACATCAATTTTGCCTCGGAATTAGACACGTCAGTCTTTGATGTAGACTTTGGCCTTATGCAGTTGATCACAATTTTGTGAAGCAAGATGTTGATGGCATGCATTCTTGAATAGGTAACTCTTCATTCTGTACTCCTGTCTTTGACAAGTTCCAGAGTGGTATGAGCAATTGAAACCTTGATCGGTTTATATCGTCCTCTTTCGACTCCAATTATGTCTGCCAACATGTCCACATCCACCTCATAGACTTGGTCTCGAACACTGAATGATATTCTATTTGCATCCAAAAAGCTAAGATTCGAATAGAAGTATGCTGTTAATTGCGCATAACCGTCTGTGGTATCGGAGCATAATTGCTCAAGTTGAAGCAGATTTAACTTCTCCCTTAAGTTCACATTAATGGCATCCAAGAAGTCGAAATCAACACTCCTAGGATTTATCACCCCTCGTTTCAACAGTCTGAAGAACAGATTCTCCTGTTCTTTCGATTTAAACAAGTCCTTCCTTTTTCCCTTCACCTTCGCAGCAACTCCCATTAGAGGTTGAAATTCTCTGAACATTTTATCATCATCATTCCCGTCAATCGGATTCAGTCCCGATACACGAGGGTCACTTGGAATATTCGCAAGTGCTTCCTCAGCCTTTCCTTTAGGAGCAATTCCCAAATCCTCCATTCGTCGCAGAAATAAATACTCATTCCCATAATTCTTATCTTTAAGGAAATCATCTATATAGTTCAGCGGAGTCCCAATGCTCTTCATTGCACGATAGAGCTTGTAAATAAAAGAGGGTTTTTGGACTCTTACAGGGTCTGCGTCCTCGATTATTTCTTCCTCCGGTTGATGACTCACATCTTGTGGGGTAGATGATGAAGAGTGACGTGGTGGAGAGTGAATCGGGCTCTGTTGCTGACTCGGTAAATCTTCCTCTTCGGTGAGATCGAAATGGGTAGGTCCCTCCTTCATTCTCTGTGGTCCCCTGTTCGCGATTCTTGAAGACTTTCTCGAGGAAGACATCCTTTCTTGTCGTTGAAAGATTCCTTTACTCGTTTTCCCAAGAAAAGATGACAACTTTCTCGAAGATAAACACGAAGTGGAAACAGGATTGGGAGGAGAATGCTTTTTAGGGTTTTGAAGAATGAGCGAGTGAAAACTGTATATATAACTCAGTTTAAAAAGGAAAAACCAATCAGCACAAAGGAAAATGAACATACGCCTCTTTTAAAATCAATAACTGCCAAATAGAAGTTAATCTTTTTGAAAAGACAAGATTCAGTTTTTCACGGAAATTATAAATTAACTGAACTAATGATCGTACCTTTTCGAGATTGAATATAATAACAACTTACAATCTATAGCCATGAATGTCTGAGTCTGAGGGTTGGAGAGTCTCTAGACTTTAACTTCCTCAAGCTTCAAAATGTTGAGTCTGGAACGGATAAAATCGAATTGATTTTTCTCCAAAGGCTTCGTGAATATATCCGCTAGTTGATTTTTTGAATCAACAAATTGAATTGAGATTTCTCCATTTTGAACATGATCTCTAATGAAGTGATGGCGAATCTCTATATGCTTTGCTCTTGAGTGAAGAATTGGATTTTTAGTGAGATTGATTGCGCTGGTGTTGTCACATCTAATCTCTGTGCATGAGTCTTCAATTCCAAAGTCTTGTAGCTGTTGTTTTATCCACAGAATTTGCGAACAGCAACTTCCAAGAGCTATATACTCTGCTTCTGTTGTTGAAAGAGCCACAGTACTTTGTTTCCTTGAAAACCAAGACACTGTCCTGCTTCCAAGCAACTGGCAAGTTCCCGAAGTGCTTTTTCTATCAACTCTGCAACTGGCCAGATCTGCGTCTGAATATCCTTGAATATTAAAGTCTCCCTTCTTAGGATACCAAAGACCGATGCTTGAAGATGAAGCAACGTATTTAATAATACGTTTCGCAGCACTGAGATGGGATTCTCTAGGATCTGATTGAAACCTAGCACAGATGCAAACACTCAACAAAATGTCAGGTCTAGAAGCAGTAAGATAAAGAAGTGAACCAATGAAGCTCCTGTACAGCTTTTGATCAACTTTCTTCCTTTCTTCATCTTTGTCTATCTTCAAAGAACTTGACATCGGTATGTTGGTCTTTTTGCACTTTTCCAGTCTAAACCTTTTGACAAGATCATTAGCATATTTTTCTTGATAAATAAAAGTTCCTTCCTTCAATTGTTTTACTTGAAGACCAAGAAAGAATGTTAACTCTCCCATCATACTCATTTCAAACTCATCCTGCATAGACTTAGAAAATTTCTTGCACAGACTTTCATTAAAGGATTCAAAAATAATATCATCCACATATATTTGAATAAGTAAGAAACTTTTGTTTTCCTTTTTGATAAATAAAGTAGTATCTACTTTACCTTTGACAAAATCATTCAGTATTAAGAACTTACTTAGTCTGTCGTACCAAACTCGAGGTGCTTGCTTTAAACCATACAAAGCCTTTTTCAGTCTGAAGACTAAGTCTGGCTTCTTTGGGTCTTCAAACCCTGGTGGTTGTTCCACATAAACTTCCTCATGGATAAATCCATTTAGGAAGGCGCTTTTGACGTCCATTTGGAATAACCTAATATTTTTATAACAAGCAAACGCAAGTAATAGTCTAATAGCTTCTAACCTTGCTACTGGTGCGTAAGTCTCATCATAGTCTATTCCTTCTTCTTGCGTATATCCCTTGGCCATGAGTCTTGCTTTGTTTTGTACGACTCTTCCTTTCTCATTCATCTTGTTCCTGAACACCCATTTAGCTCCAATAACAGTTTTATCTTTTGGTTTGGATGTCAATTCCCAGACATCATTAATGTTAAACTGTCTAAGCTCTTCTTGCATAGCTTCAATCCAGCTTTCATCAGATAAAGCTTCTTCTACGCTCTTTGGTTCAATTTCAGAAACGAGAGCCACAGCACTAGACTCTTCTCGCCTTTTGGATCTGGTGCGAATTCCTTCATTAATTTCGCCAATAATGAGATCTTTAGGATGATTGGACTTATGCTTCCAGTTACTTGTTGATTTGTCTGGTTGATGGTCTCTTTCTTTATTTAAATCTTCACGAACAACTTGATGTTGGTCTTCCAGTGTCTGAGATGCTTCTTGAGTTGTAAGCTTTGGAGGGTCTGGAGCAGGTTCAAACTCTTCATGACGAGTCTGACTGGATTCATCTTGCATTGAGTCTTGAAATTTGACATTCATTGACTCCTCCACAGACTGGCTCTTCTTATTATAGACTCTGTAGGCTTTGCTTGATGTAGAATATCCAAGGAAGATGCCTTCATCTGATCTTTCTTCAAACTTACCAACTCGATCTTTTGCATTTTTCAATATAAAGCATTTGCAACCAAATACATGAAAGTATGAAACAATAGGCTTCTTATCTTTGAATAACTCATAAGGGGTTTTCTCTAGAATAGGTCTTAAGAAGACTCTATTGATGATATAGCATGCTGTTGAAACAGCTTCAGCCCAAAATCGTGAAGAAATCTTACTTTCAATTAAAAGAGTTCTAGCCATTTCTTGAAGAGATCTATTCTTTCTTTCCACAACTCCATTTTGCTGAGGAGTATATGGAGAGGAGAACACATGCTTAAAGCCAGATTCATCACAAAATTTTGTAAAATCTTGATTTTCAAATTCACCTCCATGATCTGTTCTTATACTTGAGATAACACATCCTTTTTCATTTTGAACCTTTTTAGCAAATTTTTCAAAATACGAGAAGATTTCAGACTTACTTGCAAGGAAATATACCCAAGTAAAACGGGAGTAATCGTCCACAATTACTAGGCAATATTTCTTACCTCCAATACTCTGGGTTCTGGTTGGTCCGAAGATATCCATATGCAGCAACTGTAGTACATGATTAGTAGATACATGATTTATTGGCTTAAATGAATTTCTTACCTGCTTTCCCAGAATACATGAAGTGCATGGATTAGTCTTTTGGCAAGGTAATTTGGGTAGACCTCGAACAAGCTGCTTTGATGAGATTTTGGCTAATTGCTTCATGTTGACATGACCAAGCTTTCTGTGCCATAAGCTTGCTTCGTCTTGAATAGAGATTAGACATTGCGATTCATTTGGTTTCACATCCAGAAGATAGATATTTCCATGTCTTTGACCCATGAAAGACTGAGTAGAGTCTTTACTGATTCCAGAACATATTCCTTCTTGAAAGAAGATCTTAAAACCAATATCACACAATTGACTAATGCTGAGAAGATTGTAATTGAGTCCTTCCACTAAGGAAACATTATTTATTGTGAGATTTCCAATTTTCATAGTTCCAAATCCCACAATACTTCCTTTGCTGTTTCCTCCAAATGAAACTTTTCCACCATTTACTTGAACAAGCTTTATGAAGCAATTTGAGTCTCCTGTCATGTGTCTTGAGCATCCACTATCAAGATACCACTTCACCTTTTTCTTGACGGAGACCTGCATTTAAAATAGAGTCTCAAGCTTTCTTTGGTACCCAAACTTTCTTAGGTCCTTTGGTGTTAGTAAGATAAGCAGTATTAGCCCATACTTTCTTAACGGGTTTCCAAACCATTGGACACTCTTTTTCAAAGTGATCCGGACTGTTGCACTTTGAACATTTGAGAGCATTTCGACCTACAGACTTTACAAAAACTTTCTTGAAATGATTTTTGTAAGCCTCTCTTGGGGGTCTTTTCTTAATTCTTTCTTTTACTTTAGGAAAATCAATCAAGGGAATTGTTTTTGCTGTCATACCTAGACCAGACTTATTGAAGTAAGGTCTTTGAGCTGAAAGAATTTTTTCAAGTTTTTCGGACCCTATTGAAAATTTCTTTGAAATATTTGATAAGTCAGTTTTTAAAAGAGCATTTTCTTTCAAAAGATTATCTTCATTTTCTTTAAGAGTGGAAACAGTCAAGTCTAGACTTTTAACTCTTTCTTCTAAAACGTTTTCCTTTTGTTTTAGAGCTGAGTTTTCCTTTTTAAGTTCAGAAATTCTTTTGAGAGAAGTCTTAAGACTAAAACACAGTTCATCAATGTATTTAGAAACTTCGACAGGAATTTTAAGATTACTTGCCTCAAATTCACTGTCTGAGTCTGATCCAGAGTCTGAGTCTGATTGTGCCATCAGACATAGGTTGGCATATTCATTATCACTTTCTTCACACTCTGTATCACTCCAGGTTTCGGCTTTGAGAGCTTTTCAAAATTTTTCAGCTTTTCCTTTCTTCTTCTTCAGAAGAGGACAGTTGGGTTTGATGTGTCCCTTCTTCTTACATTCAAAGCAAACGACATCTTTGTTTGGTTCCTCATCATCAACAGACTTGGTCTGCTGTCTTTGAAAGCTTTGTTTCTTTGAGTTGAACCTTCTTCCTTTTCTATTCAATTTTCTGAATCTTCTTATCATGAGAGCAAGCTCCTCATCGTCCATATCATCTTCAGAATCTGTATCATCAGAATCATCATTTGATTTTAATGCAATAGATTTCTTACCTTTTGGATCTTCATCTTCATTGATCTGTTCCACTTTATAAGACTGAAGAGTTCCAATCAGCTCGTCGACAGATAGTGGCATAATTCTTTGCGTCTCTCTAATTGAAGTCTTTATGTGATTCCAATCCTTGGAGAGTCCACGCAGTAGCTTGTTTACCTTCATGGGATCAGAAATTGTTTGTCCTTGATTCTCAAGACCATTGACAATATCTGTAAAACGGCTAAACATGTCAGTTATAGATTCTCCTGGTTTCATTTGAAGGCTTCATATTGACCGAGGAGAATGTTAATTCTGGTTTCCTTCACTCGATCTGTTCCTTCATAGGTGATATGCAATATGTCTCAAACTTCTTTTGCTGTAACACAAGAAGATATTCTGTTATATTCAGTTGGTGACAAAGCACAATATAAAGAGTAAATTGCTTTTGCATCGAGTGCTTGTTTCTTGATTATCTTTTCCTGAGTCATTCCGCTGGTCTCAACAGTTTCTTTCCCTCTTTCAGAGACTGATGCAGCTATAGGAGTAATTCCTTTTTCTACAACGTCCCATTCCAGAGGATCCTTTGATCGTAGGAAAGCTTTCATCTTGTTCTTCCAGATGTTGTAATCCTTTCCATCAAAGTAGGGTGGTCTGGTACTGCTTTGCCCTTCCATCAGCCCTGGTGCTAACATACTAGCCATGGATCTTTTACTCTGAAGCAAAACACTTCAAATAAAGTGAGTACACGAGCTCTGATACCAATTGATATAGCTAGTATAAGTACCTAGAGGGGGGTGAATAGGTATATAAAGGATTTTTCTCGATAATTGCACAATACTAGACAGTTGATAGATTTGAGACAAATGATAATCAAAGTAAGACTGAGAGAAGAGAAAATTGAACACGCGGTTTATAGTGGTTCGGCTCATGTCAAGCCTACGTCCACTCTTCTGCACTGACAGCCTATTGGCTGGATTCCACTATGAACAAAGAGATGTTACAGTGTTGTTCTTCCTTGCTTTCTCGGTGTAGATGATCTACCACACTCGCTCAAGGTATCACTAAGTATGAACACTCTTTGTGTGTACAATTTTGCTCAAAATGTATCGACTGATAATCAAGGTGCTTCAGACTCTGGAATTTCTCTATCGATCATACACTAAAGTAACTAGAACGACTTCCTTTTATACTCCTTTATGCCATCATACCCGTTGGCACTTACCAAAGGAATTCCTCCAATCTACCCGTTGGATGGAATCAATCAAGGAGATCATTCGAGCTATTAAAGGAACCTGATGATAGCCCATCAATCATGTTCGCCCATACAATCAGGATCTTGGTTTCCAAGAATAGAACCTTCCAAGAATATTCCGTCGACCATCGGATCTTCAAATGATCTTGATTACGAATAAAAGAATCCGTTATATTTATCCAGCCAAGAGATCTTCTCCAGAGGATAAGACTAAATCCTCAACCAAATACTTTGGCTCTGGATTGCCTTCGTCACTGGATTAGAAAAACTGTCAATGAGAATAGTCTTGAGTCTTGAGTCTTGAGTCTTGAGTCTGGTGATCTGAAAGTCTTCAGACTCTAAACAGAAGGTCTGTACTTATCCAGACTAGACTGATAGAAATGTTTTGTCAGCTTCAAAATATTCTGGAAAGATTTCTCCAACATATAGTTATCTTAATTTGCAATTTATTATTTTAATTAAATAGGGATTTAATTAGTTTTAAAAAGGGTTAATTTTAGGTTAATTAAACTTGGGTCCTAGGCCCATAGAGCCCATGAAGGGCTGTCGACCGCACGAAGAGGGGAGGGGAAGAGACCGGTTGCATGCCCTCCCCCACTTGTCCATTGAAGTGTACCAAGTGTCTCCATGCAATTCAATGATTACTCATCATTGGGGGGAAGAAAGATTAAGGGAAATGATGGTGCCGGTTTAAGCAAGAAAGAGAGGGAGAGAGAGGGGTTCGTCTGAAGGGAGAGAGAGAGAGAGAGAAAGAGAGGGAGAGAGAGGGGTTCGTCCAAAGGGAGGGAGAGAGAGAGAGAGAGAGAGAGAGAGAGAGAGAGAGAGTTACCGAGATAAAGAGAGAAATCGAGAGAGAAAGGGAGAGTGAGTGTGCGAAGAAGAAGGAAGCCGATCGTCCGTCGTTCATCGCCGCCGTGTCCAGTTGCCGTGTGCTTGCTGTTTGCTCGGTTTAGAGGTAAGTTGGGATCCTTAATCTGCTCTTGCATGTTGTGCCTAGTATGTGTGCTTGAATGGTGATAGATTTCGGATGTTTAGGGTGTTAAAAGTTGAAGTTTTAAGAGGGATGTTTGAGACTAGTAAACTGTTCTTGAGAAAACAGTTCGACCTTGGATGTTCTATTGGCTTGCATGTGTTGTTTGAGTTGGATTTTGGCCGTGACTCCAAAATAAAAGTTGTTAAGGAATTCTTTAAATATAACATACTCAAATTTGGGACAAAAGGAACGAGTATAAGTGGGTGAAATCTTTATTTTTCGGAGAGACTGACTCTGGAGATTTCGGTAACTACCTTTGGTTCATGCATGGACGATAAGGCTATCTTTTTGTTGAAATTTCACTTTTATTTCTTAACAAAAGATGTAAAGGACATCATGAGGTTTAACATATAAAAAATATAGAGAAAAATAACAAGAATAGATAGGTGAAATCGTGGTTTTTCGGAAGTAGTCAGATCTGGAAACTTCGGTATTGAAACAGAAGTTTTAATTGCCTATATTTAATCATTTAGAACGAATATGACTTTTATTCCTTCATGAAAAATCTACCTTAGGGTCTTGACTACCACATAGTCGAATTTAAAAATTTTTGAAGGTCATTAGGATATTTAATCGGAAATATTTCTAAAACCGTGTAATCTGACGCGTTTCGGACTTAGTCCGTTTAAATACGTGGACCATATCATTTTGTATGAAGTTCTTTCGGAAAAGTGTTCTTCATGAAGTATCTCTCTCTATGTCTTCCCTGAAACATATGCAAATTTTACAATTTTTAAAGTTCATTTGCCTATTTAACTGAAAATGTTTCAAAAACTGTGCAATTAAGTGGTTATGATAATGGTGATGTGATGTTCGGTTTATACCGCATGATATGAAGGTCTTTTGGTGCAGTGTTCTTCATGAAATATCTGCCTTTATGTCTTGACTATCACATGTTTGAATTTCATAGTTTTTGAAAGTCATTTGGGCATTCAAATGAAATGTTTTCAAAAACTGTGCAAGCTGGATTGTGCGAATTTCAAAGGCTGGATGCATGACTATTCTGTTTTGAGTGAGCCCCATGAATTATATTGTTTTAAGTGATTGAATCTTGCTGTACATGTGATGATTCTTGGCATTACATATAGAATCAAAGGTTGAAATTGACTTTGTTGCCATCACATCATGTGGCATGTTAATTTTGAGACCAAAAAAAAAAAAGTTGTGAATATGAATGATGATGAATGAGAAAAATTGTTGGAGGAGAGTTGACAATGCCCTGGGAGTGCCAAGATGCCCGGAATGGTTGGGTGCCGGATGCCCGGTTGTATTACGATACATGCCCGGATGTCTTCGGGAGTTTCGAGATGCCCGGAATGGTTGGATGCCGGAAGTCTCGGAGGTTTGTGCCTAGGGAATGCCTCGTGATGCCAGTTGGGATACGAGATGCCCGGAATGTGGGGGTGCCGGATGCCTGGTGGTGTGTGTGCCGGAGGTTTCTCACGATGCCAGATTGGGTGCGAGCAATGAAATGTGGGATGCAATTACTAGTCCCGGTAAAGAAAGATGTGGTGATCAAATGGAAAGATAAAATGGTGAAATTGAATCATGCATGGTATGGTGACATGTATGCATGGCTGTATGATATGATGTGTATGAGTGCATTGTGGTATGTGCACATGAGGCATGGATATGAATGAATACTTAACGATGAATGCATGGTTGTATATGCATCTGTGGCATGGCGGTATATGTATAGATGCTTGGTGGTGAGTGCGTGATGATGTATGCACGTATGGTTATAATGTCATATGCATGGCTGCAAGGTAAGTTATGCTTGAATGTATGAAAGATATGTACTCTGCTATGATGTTATGATTGTCTTGTGTGATGCATTGAGTAGTTAATGGATCTTTTACCTGCTGAGTGGTTGTACTCATTCCTTTTGGGGACCAACATTTCATATTAGAAAGATGCCGCTCCCTCCGGTCACGCGGAGTTCTTTTTACGGCCTTCCTTCTGATGTGGAGGTCGAGTGTTCAGAGATTGATTGTGTTACCATTCCTAGTCTGACTTTTATTCGGGTTCGCATGCTGGTGATGTATGATGTGGGCCTGGCTGGGGGCCCGGTCGTCCAGAAGTTCTTGTCGATCCACATCTGCCGTGGCGGAGTGATACAAGGGATGTTGCCACCGCCACAGCCCGATGCGCCAGGATAGGTGTGATGGTCCGCGTGAGGAGTGAGAGCTGACTTTTTTTTTTTAGAGTAGCCGACACTTGTAGATGGGGGATGACACGTGATCGATATAGAGGTCGAGATCTCTTTTAGGATGTGGCCAAGTATAGTTGAAAAATTTTGGCTTTTCTTTTTGGATGTATCGACCTGAGAAATCCATCATGAAAATATAAATAAAAGTGGCTTGGCTTTATCTTTTCTTATGGTGCATAGTTGGTGTGCATTGCATTATGGTTATTGAAGGGAGAAAATGTGAGACTCGTTTATGCTTCCGCTAATAAGTTGCGCTGGGACCGTTTTAAATATATATATATCTAAGGACCTTGGTCCTTCCCTAAACCCTTTTATTTAAGAAAAAAAAAAGAGTAACGGATATCTTATTGAGATAAAGGATGGGCAGGCTGTGGCAACCTTAGGTGTTCAGGGGTACCACATAATTACATAGAATGTAACGCGAACATGCATTTCTTTTTCTTCTTTCATATAGGAATGGGCACAGCTTTCAGAGATTGAGCCTTTTGGATGGCTAATCCGAACTTTTCTTCCATGTTCATGTTCTCGGGGATAACACCATCTTCGAGCTTCCAATTGAATATGTTGATGAGCGAACCGAGCATCAAACGCAACATTCTCGCGGCCAATGGCAACCCCGGACAAATCCGCCTGCCACCGCCAAACGGTACCAGCTCAAGGTTTTGTCCCCTAAAATCAATATCAGATCCAAGAAATCTGTCGGGCACGAACTTGTCTGGATCATCCCAAGTGCTCGGATCTCGTCCTATCGCGAACACATTTATGTAAACCTGTGCACCCTTTGGAATGGTGAAACCGCCTATAGGAAAATCTTCCCCAGATTTTCGAGGAAGAAGGAGAGGAGCTATTGGGTGCAACCGGAAAGTCTCTTTCAAGACAGCTTCTAAATAGGGTAAGCGAGAAATATCGACTTCTTCGATCGTCTTGCCTTTGCCAATGACTTGATGGAGCTCAGCTTGGGTTCTTGATAGCTTTTCCGGGTTGCGAAGTAGTTCTGTCATTGCCCACTCCAGAGTGCTCGAAGTGGTTTCGCTACCGCCGGTGATTGTGTCCTGCATGATTCACGTCACAAATCAAAGAGCTTTTTTCCAAGAAATTATATCATAATTATCACAATTAGGGAAGCATTATAGAGGAGACAGTACCAGAAATAGATGCTTGACTAGGGAGATGTCCAGGGTCTCATTTTTATCTTCAATTAAATCAAGGAGATAATCCAAAACATCGTTACACCTCACGCAACCCTTCTCTGTCCTCAGCTGCAACCTTCTCTGGATCACACCATCGAAAAAGTCGAACAACTTCTGGATAAGCGCCTCAAGGTGACGCTTCGAACCGTGCGGGTCGATCTTCTTGAGCATGGGAAAGTAATCTGCCAGGTTAGGCTTTCCAATCTCAAAAAAATATTGCCACACGACCTCCTTCAGCTCTCCAGCTGGATTCAAAGGTTCTATCATGTCCAAAGAGAAAAGAGAGTTTGATACCGCGTTAAGGCTGGTCCTGAAAGCCGCCTCCCCGATATTCACCGCCTCGCCAGCATCTGCGCATTTCCTCACGAAGGCGACCAGCTCTTGAACTTTCTTGCTGCGAAGGTGTTGGTTCAAATCAAGTTTTTTGCTGGAGAAGATATGCAAGTTGTATACTTTCTTGAGGTTTCGGAAGAGAGGCGAAACGGGTAGCCAGGGCAAGCCTAGCTTGTCATGGTCATGGGCCGTGATGGAATTGGGAACCGTGCGATTCGAGAAGACAGCGTCGTGGGTCTGGAGGATCTCTTTGGCGAGCATCGGCGAAGAGACCACCACCGTAGTCACGAAGCCAAGTTCCAGTTTGATGATGGGGCCGTAGGTGCGGGCGAGCTTGGCTAGGGACCTGTGGGGAAGATCTCCGAGCTCGAGGAGGTTGCCGATGATCGGGAGAGGCCGCGGACCAGGGGGGAGGTTGGAGGGCCGAGCTCTTCGGCCCCTGTTGGCGACGAAGGAGAGAGCTTGGAACAAGCCCCAGAGGAGGTACAGACACAGAATCAGAACCAAGCAATCCATATTTCTGAATCCACAACTACAAGAAGTGCGACCACTTCCTTTGTATTTATTACGACTTTTAGGTCATTGAAATTGGCTTGCTGCATTCATCTCTCAAGCTCTCAAAATTCCATGTCATCGTGGGGCCATGCATTGAGACTTTTCCAATACTAAAACTAAAGTAGACTGCTTCTTCACGGAAGGAGAGAGAGAGGAGAGAGAGAGAGAGAGGAGGGAGACGATCTGCAGAGGAGAGTAGAGCAGAGGAGAGCAGAGCATGCAGAGAGGTGGGCTGGGTCTACAAGAGAGAGAGCAAAGGAGGGGGGGACGCAAATTTTGAATCGCTAACCCCATTTAAACATGGACTCCACGTGTCAATTTTTCTATGGTTTTACACTTCACCTACATCCAGTGTAAAAACCCACCCAATATTGAGAAAATATTGGGTGGTCCAGGACCTCCACGTCAGCGTGGTCCTCGGCCACTCACGAGGTGCCATGTGGATGGTGGGCTCACCTGGTGTCTTCTGCCCTCTTCCCCTCTCTCTTCTCTTCCTAGTCTACCGATACCCTTTCTCCTCCTAGCCTGCATGCTCTCTCTCTTGTCAAAGCATTTATTGCGGGGAAAAACTTTTCTCTTTCGTTTGAGAAAGAAAACGGCTCTTCCTAGTCTACCGATACCCTCTCTCCTCCTAGCCTGCACGCTCTCTCTCCTGTTAGAGCATCTATTGCGGGGAAAAACTTTTCTCTTTCGTTTGAGAAAGAAAACGGCCATTCGTTCCTTCCTCTGTCCCTCTCCATTTATTTCCTTTCAAAATTTTGAATCTGAACTTTTCTCCCTCTCTCCACGCTCGTTGCTACTCCGTCGTGCATCAAGCGGCCGTTCTCCTCCGCGTGCTACATCTGCTATCCTGGGAACGCCGGAACGAACGATGGAGCAGTAACGAGCCCGAAGAGAGAAGTGAGTGAGCACCGGCATAGAGGTGGCCGTAATGTGGTTAGTCGGCGATGGGAGGGGAACGGCCGCTTGATGCACAGCGGAGCAGCAATGAGCGTGGAGAGAGGGAGAAAGGTTCAGATTCAAAATTTCGAAAGGAAACAAATGGAGAGGGACAGAGGAAGGAACGAAGGGCCGTTTTCTTTCTCAAACGAAGGAAAGAGAAAAAAATTTCCCCGCAATAAATGCTCTGACAGGAGAAAGAGCATGCAAGCTAGGAGGAGAGAGGGCATCGGCAGACTAGGAAGAGGAGAGGGCATCAGCAGACTTGGAAGAGGAGAGAGAGGGGAAGAGGGCAGAAGACACCGGGTGGGCCCACCATCCATATGGCACCTCGTGAGTGGCCGGGGACCACGCTAATGTGGAGGTCCCGAACCACCTAATATTTTCGCTTGGAGAGAAAACAAAACGACTTGTCATCCCACGTGTTTGGTCATATGAACTTTCTCTAGGGCGACGGCGGATGTCACCATCTTGCGTAAATTTCCAGGCCAAGACAAGCCCTCATGATGCATCCAACCGAGACGTTGGGATAATAACCATATTAGTCACTAAATTATCTCATCACAATGAATCATGTCCCAAATTTTCCAATTTCGTCAACACAGAGACCTTTACATGAAATTTTAAAGTCATCTTTATGATCAATTGCAATCGAAAATTACTATTTGCATCTAATCATCCTCCATAGTCCTATACATTGCACCTAACATAAATAATTTTACTCGAAATGACGTCTAGTGTGGACCATCAGATCATTGATTTTCCAATGGCAATTGATTGGAAGAATTTCATTGGAATTTCAACAAATTAAAGACTACACTTGCAACATCTAAAAGTTTAAGATTGAATTAACATCTATATATTAGATTTAAAACTGAACTGTTAAGTTTTCTTTTATCTACCCACAACAATTGAGTGTGTGCATTAAATGGAAGAAAGACTGTTATGTGTGAGCTTTCAATTTATTTAGTGAGATAATAAAATGGGTGGTCTCTGAACTTTTTTTAATATTCAATATGGTCACACTAGCTAACGGTGTTACATTTTAACGAAAGGAGTACATCGAGTGAATTTTTGAAAGTTGAAAGAGTAAGTTGAACAACGGGTAATGCAACAACTCCAGAAAAAGAAGGGGGCAATGCAACAATAACGGGCAAGAAAAGACAAATTTATCAGTAGTAATGGAGAAGGAACCCGATCGGCTGTCATCGGCGGAATTACAGCTGCCAATCTTCGTTAAACGTCTCATTATAATTGCCCAAACAAAAATGTATAACATGGTTTTGTTCCGCCGATGACGGTCATTTGCTTCTTTCTTTTTTGATAGGTCAAAAGTTTTTGATGATTCATACAGCAAGAGTTTCCCTCGTTAAGTTGGCAACTAATAGAACTTCCAGTTGGTTTAGTATACAGTAAATGTAATAAATTAATTAAGGAGAGATTCTTTCAAAATAGTAGTACTCCTAAGGCTTAAGCTGATTTGCATAGCGTTCACATGCGTTGTTGACACCTAAATTTTGACAACCCAGTCATTTATTCATAAAAAAATTAGGGATTAATTTTTAACCCCTAGACAAAAATAACATATAGTTTTAGAAGAATCCAATATTTAGTTTATATTATTTTTATTACATTTGCATTGGACCTTCGACGGATGAGTTTGAATCGGTGGTTTTGAGCTTTAATTTAGTGACTTTGGACTAAGCTCACGGTGATGAAAATTTGGCTGAACTCGTCGCTCATATAAGCCCGTCATTTCTTTAATGAGACCAAAATTGACATATGCTTTGCACGTGCGAAATTTCAAGTTAGGAAATATAAAGAGCAATATCATAATCTTGAAAATTCAATCATGAAAGAGCAACATCCTGGGTATAATATATTCGGTCAAGTGCAGCCTGCAATGAATAAAATATATATTCACGTGGTTGAATGGAATTCATTAAAGAAAAGAAATTAAAGCAGAGGATATTGTGAACACTCACCTATGGAAAATAGAAGACTGTGTCCCTTCCTTTTTTTTCCTTTTTTCCTTTTTTTCTTTTTTTTTCTTTTTTTTTTCTTTTTTCTCCTATTCTAATTCTTCTTCAGGCCGACAACTGGCCCTCATCGGCTCGGCCTCGCCAGCAGCTGGGCGAGTCCCACTTGGCCACTGGCAAGCTCACCAAACCTCGCCCTAACCTAGCGAGCTTGCCGGACCGATCATAGTCCTCATTTGTTGATTGTGCTCGAGACCATCCTGCACCGTCACTGTAGCCTTCCAAAAGGCTATCCGTCAACGACCAGGGACGCCATTGGCGAGCGCAGATTCTCTCACTTATTTTCTCCAATATTGATTGTTTTATATGAAGGAAAATCTGGGCGAGGGAAGGTCATACATTTTTACAGTAAAAGAGACGTCCACATTGGAATGAGGGGAGCACTCGTTGGTAGAAGGGAAGTCAAAATTGGGAGCACTTCTCCGTGGGTTTTGACTTGTGTGACCAGAGACGCCCACGAAATGAACCTATAAAAGAAGAGAAGACTTTTCTTTTCTTTTCTTTTTTTAAGCCTTCCCACGAGATCGAGTGCTATTGTCCACCGTTCTTCGTCGCTGCCTGGGTCCCTTCGATGCAATAATCCGCTGTGTTGAACTACTGCTGGTACCGAGCCACCGTGAGTGCCGCAACCCTTTCCCGCTCATCCATTCCATTGAGTTCAAATTTGGCAATATTATTTGCGAAATTAGGTAATTATCTTATCTAAATTTGATTTGGATATTTTATTGTCATGCTTTTCAATATCTTACTTGCATATTTGAATTATCGGCGTGTTCTCAATTATGATTTATTCCCCAATCCGCAACTGCACGCCAATTAGATGGAATAATTAATCATGCGGGAATAAAATTGACATCATGATCTTTAAGGCTTAACATCAATTTATCGATTTTATTAGCGAAATAATCAAGTTTGATTTGAATATTGTTTGCTAATTCGAACAAAGGATTATGTCTTTGATGACCGTGAATGATTTGATGCTTATCTTCTAATTGCTTTATTTATCCCGAAAATACAAAAAGATTACATTTGCATATCATGTAGATTACAATTAATTTCATAGATAGAATTGCATGATAGAATAGTTAGATACCTTTCTAATTATATTAGAATGCATTTTTAGATTATATCTAGGTTAGATGGTATCTTGGCATTAAATTGCATATCGAGATAAATTTCTAAGTTAAGATAGGATTCAGATTGGTCTATTTCCTAACTTAAAATAGATAATATCTCACTTTAGTTAGATTTTTATTTTTAGCAATTACTAATTTCGAATTTTAATAAAAATACAAAAAATATCATGTGCATGTCATATAGAATTAGGTTCACAAGAATGCATGTCATTTAGTGATTGTTGCTAGGTCCATTTAATTAGAAATTGTCCGTTATTAGAATTAAGTCATTTGGTTAAATTGCATTGCACATAAATTATATTTTGTTAAACAAGAGAAAATCCTTAAAAAAATATTGAATGACTGCGTGTTAATTAAGGATTATATCTAAGGCTTTTGATGTGAATTTTGAGCTAACATTGCAGGTGCTCTCGTTGTTACGAGGTAAGTCTTGTAATTTATTCACTACTTTATCTGGGTATTAAATTTTTTGTTTGTGCAACCACATTATAACAATTAAAATCAATCTAAGTTGCCTACCAAACATTTTTTCAAAATAAAATAGAAAGGTACCGAAATGACGTTAGAAAAATTTAGCACAACCAAGTCCCCAAACTTACAATCTATCGTTCGCAGAAGTAAAGTAAATCTCCCGTTACTTGGGTTTCTAATTGACCCACTGAAAATATATTAGTGGCAACTCATAATTAAAAATCAATTGTATGTTAAGAACTCGAACTTAGGTCGCAAATTGGTATGGGTTTGGGAGAGCCCGAGCTAAGTTTAGGCTTAGTAATCCATTTGGTGCACCCGAGGTTAGGCCGCGACATGCGTCTAATCTCATCTAGTCCTCACTAGTACAAAGAAAAGCACGTTTGCTATGCTTCAACTAACATGACTCCTGGTTTTTCCACATTCAATCACGGGCATGTCCTTAAAATTTTCCGGTCTGCGTCCCTTTTGAGCGAAACCAATCAGGCTGAAAATTTTGGATAACTTTGTGTTATCAAAAAAGAGAATATAATAGAGAGAGAATGGCTAACTAAGAGAATGATTGTTAGTGTCAAAGATTTGATGGACTAATTTCTCAAACTTTCATGTCAGGAGAAGTACTTATGGTTCTTTTGAGTATAACAAAATATCCTAAGCATACTAATACATGTAAGTAAGTGTGCAGAAGATACTACTTCTTGATGTTATAAAAAATTATCATCTTCTGCAGAACTTCCTCATTTAGCTGTGAGTAATTGAAATCAAACAGATCCAATTTTAGGTTCAGAGCAGGAAACATATTTCATGGATTTAAGCAATGAGTGCATCTCCTTTAGCCAACTCTTGAGGAGTATTTACCAAAAAAAAAAAAAAAACTTTACAGGAGTGATTGTGGTTCGTGTTGGAATTTGAAATGAATCTCTTGATTCTTCAATGGATCCGGAGGAGGTAGGTTTGATTGGTGTTGTGACTCTCACATCATTTTGAACAACCTTCCACATCAGACAATCGATAGATCCGATTAAAATTTTGATTTTATTCTTCCAAATGTCATAATCTTTCTCATCAAAGTAGGGACGTCTGGTGTTGCTCTATCCTTTGAGAATACTTGCTCTAAGCATGCTAGCTATAACAGATCGTGAACTCAAAAGTAAACATTTCAAATAAATTAATAAGCACCTTGCTTTGATACCAATAGATGTTAGCTAGCAAAATCACCTAAAGAGGGTTGAATAGGTGATTTCAAGAGACCTACCAAATATTGCAAAATTAAAATAGTCAAGCTTGATATAATTTGAACCAGGTGAAATAGAGCATTGATATAAGCACAAATTGTTTTATACCAAGTAATGTAGTGTAATGCTTCAATTATGCAATTAGTGAAAATGAGCAAAGAGATAGAGAACAACGCACATAGAAATTATAGTAGTTCAGCTTAATGTTACAAAAACGACCATTCTCCCACATCAACGACTTACTAGCTAGATTCCAATAGAGATCTTCTCAAAGTTACAATACTATGTGCTACTTATACTCAAACACTTCTCCTCAAAGCTTGTGTTGCTTATATCCAAGTTGATAGATCTCACTCTTTCACACCTAAGCACAAAGTTTCATACTATCAATACTTTTTGAAAAATTATAAATTTAATACTCTTAGGAGACAATGTTAAGATGTAGAGCTATCTCTAAATTTGGATTTTATGAACTCTTGATGTGTATTGATCTCCTTTTATACTCCTCCACATCCAGTCATCTTGTTGGACAATCTTCAAGAGGTATAATTTCCAAACTAGTTGTTGGACAACTGTTGAGAAGATCAATTTGCCATTGAAATTGATCAATCAGAATTCTCATATATTTGGTTGCACATACAATCAAATATTGGTTCCCAAAAATGGAGTGATTCAACTATGTAAATTATCTTGCCTTAAGGATGATTATCAATCAATCAAGAGATCTTGCATGATTGAATATTTCACATAAATAATTTTAAAGATTGGTGATCAATTAAGATCTTCTAAATTAGGAATCTATACAAGATCATTAGTTATCGGGAGATGAGATAAAAAAAAAAAACTTCAAAATAATTATCTTAGGCTGCGTTTGGCAGTCAGGATAAAATTCAAGATGGGATAAAATTTATCATTTCCTGCATTTGGTGCTTACTTAATACAGGTTAAAGTCAAATATAAGGGAGATATAGACTAGATAAAATTATCCCATTGGGGTGGTGGGTTAAAGGTATATAAGATTTCTAATATCTATAATAGAAAAGTTATTTTCCCCAAATGGCAATCTTATTAAATTAACAAAATTAAAATTATATTTCCATATAAATAATATTTGAATCCTAATATAAGATATCAAAATAAAAAAATTAATTAACTAATTTTAATGTAATCTTACTTTTATTTATATATTCAAATTTAATTCTATTTTATAATAGAAATTCAATATATATTTTATTTATATTTATTACGTATTTTAGGCATTTTAGTATTTTAAGTATATTAGTATAGCTTACTATTTAATAAAATTTTATTAAACAATAATGGAAGGGGAAGAAAGAAATAAAAAATTAATTTAAAAGAGAGGAAATAAAATAAAATAAGCACATAAAAATAAAATAGGCAAGAGTGTCGCGAAACATTTTTACTATCTCTATTTATTCAATTATATTAATGTGCACTTTATAATAAATAATATGATATGATGTGAATATATCCAACTTTATTACGACAATCACCAAACAATAGATAAGATATAGTAAAATCCATTTGTTTTTAGATCTTATCATATCCTATCAAGTCTTATCATAATCAGCAATTTAGATGATCAAATGTAGTCTTGAAGTTTGTGACAAGATTGATGTTGTGGGTAGTTTGAGGCTTCTACTTATATTCGCAATTCTAATTATATCAAGCTTTCTAGCTATCTGATAATATCATATTTTTGTAGTATTCTTCTTATATCCAACCTTTGCAATACATTGTTGATATCCATGCAATATGCTACTAATATCAAGCTTCCACTTATACCAAGCTTCTATCTTCTGCTCCTTCCATAACTTTTCATTTTAGGCTTGTTCATGTTCTGCTCAGTTAACCTTCAGCTTGTAGACACATTTTCACCCAATGCCTTAACTTCTCATCTTTAGACGATCATATTAGCACATCATCTACATAACAGCTTGTGTATCTTTCACGTGATTACTCAACAATTAAACACATTAGTAACTTTTGATTATTTTGTCATCTTCGAAACATGATAAAGGATTTTCCCAACAACTCGACATTAAAACAGTTGTTCCTCAATGCTCAGGCCCTAGTCCAGTACAAAAATTGAACTAAAAGATCTAATGCAACTAAAAAAATTTTGGATATATAAATTTTTTTTAAGATAGGACCGTTTTGTATAGTATGCTTGTCTTAGAGTACATAAAAATGTTAGTAGAGCATTTAGGCATGCAATCAGTGAAACCAGTGAGTATCCTGTGACATAGCTTAAATTTTCTACTAATGCTCCATTTGATAATGTTCTTATTTCTCCAAATTTCTTTTATTTTAATTCCTATATATAAAAACAAAAAATAGAAACAGTAACTTTTTTTTTCTTAGAAACAATTTCTAGAAGTAAGTTTCTTTCTTCTTCTTTTTTCCCTTTCCTTCTTCCTCTTTTAATTTGTGTCTCCACGACCATGCCAAATTCTGTCCTGGACATTATTCATCTCCAAAGTTCGGGATTCCTGCTCAATGGCAGAGAACATGAAAAAGAAAAAAAAAATTAGCCTTCCCATTAGAAACACATGATAAACAACCGCCTGTGCAGAATTTTGGCCGAACCAATCTCATAGAGTTTGAACATGATTTCAGGAGAAACTTTACCTGACATAAGGCGCAGCACAGACATATGTGTTCATGTGCCAATCCCACTTATAAACATTAAGGGGTTTTTGTTCTCTTGTTCCAGGGAACAAAAAAAAAAAAAGAAGAACGAAAACGCGTTTGTTTACACTTTTGTTCCGGGAAACAAAAAATCTATTTTTTTGTTCCTGAAAACAGATTTGGAACAGAAACAAGAAGCAGAAAAAAACTTGTTTCTTGTTCCCAAGATCAATTCCGAGAAACACTTCTTCTTTTTCTCCTTCTTCTTTTTTTTCTTTTTTTTTTTTTTTGGCTAGTCGCCAGCCTCGGCCATGGCTGGCGATCGGCCATCGAGGGTTGATGTAACAGCCTGAATTTTCAGAATTATTTTTTGATTAAATAAATCAAGCATTTCATCGATGCACCGATAGTGTTATTCTTTGAGCTCTGAGCTAATCACTCACGAAATAATTGGATTATCTGGGGAAACAATTAAGGAATCTAAATGCAATAGACTTGAGAATTCGACCAAGAATTGACTGCTCGATCGTGTTGGTCTGCAAGGGTCATTACGGCACTGTTAGAAATCGATCAGAGATTGGAGATAAATCGATTTGACTAAGATATGTGATCAAAAAGAAAGAGTCAGTGACTCATCTTGGAAAGTCGCAAAATTTTATCGACCAAAAAGGGATGAGCAGGAGCTCGAGGATCGAGGCATGACGTCCCTGTTTAGTGGTATCAGAGCGAAGTCTATAGTAGGAGTGGCTTTTATTTTATAATAATGGATGTGATTGATAGCTGTTTGGTAAATTGGTTGTGGTGATCACTTAGTTTCTAATTTTCTATGGAATTGAAAAACAAGTATCTTTAAAGAGTGCGTTAGATGAGTGATCAGGAGCCGAGAACTCCTAGGCAGAGGACCATAGTGTCAGTGACTTGAGTTAGGACGCCAACAAGGGTCGGTCCCTGAGGCGGTCAAGGCAGAGCGCAGGCTGAGGACAACACAAGTGGTATAGTACCACCGTCGGTTCCACCGGTTGGTGTCGGGGTAGCAGTTCTTAGTGATCCTAGATTCGAAGCGATCATGCAGGCACTTTAGACTATTAGTAATCTGATGGGGCAATAGTTGTTGCCTTCAGCCATGTGTCTTCGTCTTCAGTGGCCCCCATCGTCACTGGTGGATCGGTCAACCCATTAGCGCGTCTCCCTTTTTCATTGACCCCTCTGCCTCGCCGAAGTTGCCTCGCGCATGCCGACAACAAAGCCCATCTCCATAGCTGCTTCTAGTTCGGCCCAACAACCCAAGAAGCCAGCGAAGCCCAGTGAATTTGGTCCAGCAAAGCCTACACGTTCAGCCCATCAACTCCTGTAGCCCAAGTGAACTTCCATTGCAACCCACCTTCAGTTTTGGCTAGGCCTATTTGAAGCCCAAACCCACGAAGCAAGTCCAGCCCAACTCAATAACAAATCTCAATTTGGGCTGAGATTTGTTTGGCCAATTACAAGTCCGGCCCAAATGTCCGTCGACGCGGCCAAAAATTTGGATTTCGACCGTCATCGCGCTATCATCGTGGTGGACCCATTTCCACAATAAATCAGTGAGTTTATGCACTAAACTCTTCTTAGTGGACTAATCACGTTTAAGGAGTGTTTAAATTTAATTAATTATGAATTATGAGGTTAGTTAGATTAATTTAGTGATCTAATTATGCAATTATGCATGTTAAGTGGTTAGATTAGATTAAGCGAGGCCTAGATAAATTGTATTATTTATCTATAAGGATTCGAGAATTTTTCGGGCCTGTATCAGTATTTAATTTAATGATTCTAGCCTAAGTTAATATTTTTAGAAATTAAATTGAATTATTTAATTAATTTGAGAAATTATTTAATTATTAATTATTTATCTGAAAATTAGGCCGGAATAGCCGGTGACCGGAATTTTGTGCTGATTACAATGGTTTGATTAATTTTTGCAATTGAGTGTTAATTTCTGCAAATTGAGTGCTGATTGGATTTTTGGTATTTAATTCCAAAAATTGTGAATTTCCAATATTTATTTAGAAAAATCCCAAATGCCAGATTTTGACACCGAAAATAGTTTTAATTACTATATAAAATAGTGTGATTTTAAAAAGGAAGAATTCCAATTTTTGACACCGAAAAAGGAAGATTTTGACACCGAATATTTTCATGTGTATTTCTAATATAAAGAAAAATGCCATGTTTACCATTTTAATTGAAGCATTTGAGTGCAATACACGGTGCCTTAGGTGATATTTGAGTGATCGTGTGATGGTTAAGAAAAATCGTCCCGGGCTGTTAAGCTGGACGTTATCCCTATTTGGGATACCCCTAGACAACGAGAAATCAATCGCAGTAGATTCTTGACCCTATGCTCTTTCGGAAAAGCCATCTGAAAGAGACGTGCCGTGCTCAATGGGTGAGAGTAGGTCGTGCTATATGCCAAGATCAAAACTAGAAACGCATGTTTAATTGAGTTGAGTGTGCCGGATTATGGGACAAAATTGTGTGGCATGGTATGGGACGTGTCATAACAATTTAGCTCTATAATCAGGACTCATATACTTATTTGAGAATTTTAATATGGCGTTCCAATTGATTGAGCTTAGTTGTTACTCATGCTTTCATGCTATCTGAGATATAAAATGTATTGACTTTCAAGGTGGATCTGAAACAAGGTAAGTCTCCTTGATTGTGTGATTATGTTATTAGGACACTTCTATGCGTATTTCCCTCATAATCAAGGTTTAAAACGTGAACTCGCTGAAATTTATATCTCACCCCGTCGTGAGTTAAATTTTCAAGATCGTCGAGTGAATTACCCGGAGCTAAGAGGAGGTGATTGGAAGTGTAGGTCGGTTAGAACCGCTTCTTTTTGGAAAGCCAGTTTTTGTAATCTTTTGATCATAGACCTTGTACATGACTCTATGTAAATATAAAAGCATGTTTCGTTTTGTGTGAATTTGTTGTCTTGTTTTTTTTTTTTTATCTCAAGATGATTATTGTCAGGAGATTTATTTTTCTTCCGCATGTGCAATAAAAAGAAAGGGCCAATGACTCGTCTTAGGAAGTCGCAAAATTTTATTAACCAGAAAGGGATCGGCACAAGCTTGAGGATTGGGGCGTGACAGCCAGCGACCTTGCCAAAGCATCGCCGGCCCCTGGCAAGGCTTGGCCTTGCCTTGGCTAGGCGAGCTTGAGCTCATCCAGATCCCTCGAGTTTGCCCAGATCCGGCGAGGTTGAGCTCGTCAAGCCACTGCCAAGTTGGTGTCGCCCAGTGGTGGCCCGACGAGACCAAGCCTTGCCGGTGGCTAGGCAAGGTCGTCCTCGCCGAATCTAGGTGAGCCCGAGCTCGCCTAACTGAGGCTAGGCCGAGCCTCGCCATGGCTAAGCGAGGCCAACGACCATCCAAAAGGAAGAAAAAAAAAGGAAAATAAAATAAAAAGAAACAAAATATATATATAAGTTTACCAAACGTGTTTCTGTTTTTTTTCTATTCCAGGAACATAAATTTTGTACAGTTATCAAATGCGTTCTTATGTTCAAAAATTATTCCTGGGAACAAAATGAGATTTCTATTTCTGTTCCCGGGAACAATTTTTGAACAGAAACGTTACCAAACACGCTATAAATCTCCAAAAGTGGGAATGCAAAATAGCGAATGTTTTGGCTAAACAACATTTAATGGACAAAACTGGTGTCCAACAAGCTACTTCGACAATTGTACATATTTGTTCACAAGTCATATGCTTCAAGATTGACTCGTTCCCAACGAAAAATTCATCAGGGACAAGAACTAGGGCAAGCTGATGCATGTTGCGAATGCACAAGGGTAAAGTGGACAAAATAAGCTGTAAGGAGCAAATCAATATAGATGACAGACATCAATTGAATGTATTTTTCACATGAAAGTAAGAGGAGAAAGATTTTTTTCTTTTTTTGTCAAAAGAGGAGAAAGATTATGAAGTAGCAACTACAGGTTGAAGATGGGCAGGTCGGGTCTGTTTCGTATTCATATAGTTTTAAAGTTGGTTACATCAGGTTCTGCTTTCTAGAAGACGAGCCCGGTTCAAGTTTGGGTCTCAACTCATCTCACAATTCAGTTCCTTCAGACACAAGTCGGGAACTACGGGGGTTTAGTCGGGTCAGAGTCGAATGCTTCAAGATGTCTAGCATCTTTTATACCCTTTGGTGTCGTGTTCCATCAAGTCTAATTCTTTCATACAATTTCAATGGAATGTACATGCGCTATATCGGAGACGGCCACCGCATCGGAAGCGAAATGCACAGGGGGACCGGGAAATGTGGCAGCTTAAGATCGGTGAATGCGGACTCCAAACTCTTCAAGATCCACATGCATCGTTCCAAACGCGACCGCATCAGTCAAGATGCAGCGCGTCGCCACGCATCGATCATACACTCAAGAAACAAGAAACAAGAAACACTGCATCGACCCAGAAGCCCAGAAGACAAGAACAACCGAAATAAAAGCTCATCCGGCCAAATCAACACACGCTGTAAGACCAAAACAAGAAGAATCTAAGAGAATTGTGAACCTCTGAAAGCTTTTCCGCGACCGAGACCGCACAAAGCAGAACGTGGCAGCTCTCAAAAGCTCTCTCCCGCTTCTTCTTCCTATCCTTCGCTTAGTCGCTGCTGCTACCCATACTTCCCCGCCGAGTCAACGCACGTCCGTGCTCTCTGGTCTTCGTCTTCTTCTGGTCTTTTCTCTCTTGTCCTTTTCCTAAATCAATTCCCAAGACAAATTTATTTTTTATTATTTTTTATTATTGAATTACTAAGTTAAATTATGCGTGATAGTTAACGGATATACCAATTTGAAATTTTACTTACGTCAATATACTGATCTATGATTTTTCATTATATTAATCTAATTTAACGAAAATTAATGAAAAATAAATTTATCATAAATGTTTTAATTTAGAGTGTTGTATGGTCAAAAAATTAATTCGGGGTAAATTTGTATTTATTTGAGGATTTTGATGATGAAAAAATTAGTTAAGAATGAATTTATCATAAATGTAATAATTTGGAATTTTTTGTAATATTGATCCTAAAAACAATAATATAAAAGAGAAAAAAAAAAGTAGAATGTATGTAATGCGACATATTTAGAAAAGAGTACATGAATTCACTTTAGTTTATTATTATTTAAGATAACATATATTAATCAAGATATGCATCATCAAAAAATATATGGGCAATTTTCAATAGAAGAAATTATCTTAAAAAGTTTTTAATTATTTCTAACATCCGAAAGAACAAAGAAAATTTTCACACGAGGACCCACAACGACAAATCATAACGCGCTCTTGCCTTCGTCCTTCGAATCTTGCGGGCATGGTTTAACCATGAAACTTCTTTTTACTCCTTTCTATCATTCACTCTGTTTATTTCTGTTCATTTGACAAAAAATGAATAATTTAAAAGATAATTTTCGAAAAATAATCATTTATATCGTTTGAAACAATTAGCCAATTTAAAATTTTTTCATCATGGACGACAACTTATGTCTAAACATTTTCATCACTTTCGTGGAAATAAAATTGTTTTCATTTTATTCATTTTTATGAGTGATACAAAAGACCATTTTAAAAAAATTCAAATCATTCATTTTTCATAGAATAAATATACCATAAAATTAGTTTATATATTCCAATTGGCGTGATGTTTTACTTGTATTAAAGATCCTAGTGAGAGTCCTTTGATTGATGTTGTTAGACATTGGACTAGGTTGAATTTGCCCGTATCCAATTAGTTCTAAAACTATCGTACGAATGCCAATTATCAATGTAGTTCTAAACTTATGCACAAAATTCAAATATGATATTTCTCACCAATTGCAGTTGGAAATTGCTTTACGTAGCATCCAGTCATCCTCAATCCTCATACAACTCCACTCAAAAACCACATCCTAAGGGGATTACTACGTTAGATTTCTAATGACAATTGATTGGAAAGATATTATTGGAATTTCACACAAAGGTTTAGGATCATACTTGCAAAATGTAAAAATTTAGGATTGAAATAGTAATTTTCTCTGTATTAAACTTTTCTTCAACATTTGATATGGTCATATTAGTTCAAGAATTAAATTGAACATTAAATAATACAACAACTCTAGAAAAAGGGGGAAATGTAACAAGAACGTGCAAGAAAAAACAAATTTACAGTAGTTATGGAGACATTAGAAGGAACCCAACCATATTTTTCTGTCTAATGCTTTGCAGAGTTTATTTAATATTGACATTAAAGCTGCCAATCTTGATTAAATGTCTTATTATGTTTGGCCAATCAAAAATGCAAAACATGGTTTTCTTCCGCCCACGACCAGCCTTTTTCTTCTTCCTTTTTTGATAGATAAAAAGTTTTTGATTCTTGATACAGCTAGGGCAGCATCACTCGTTAATTTGACAACTAATTGAACTCCCAGTTGGTTTAGTATGCAGTAATAAATTAATTAAGGAGAGATTTTTTCAAAATTGTAGTATCCGTAAAGCTCATGATTTAAGTAGCGTTCACATGCATCTGATCTCATCTAGTATTTACTAATACAAAGGGAAGCGGGTCTCTATACTTCAACTACCATAACTCCTCGTTTTTTCCTCGGGCATGTCCTTAAAACTTGTTAAGGAAATCCCTTATGATATTTTGAAGATGACAAAATAAATCAAAGGCTACTAAAATGTTTAATAGTTGAGTAATAGACTATGCAGATGATAGAACGTATAAAGGGTATTGTCAAAGTCTATACTTGAAACAACCGGAAGACTGACTCTATACTAAAACTAAACTTATTTAGATTGTATCCAGACCTAAGGCCAAATATGTTTTTTTTTTTTTATGACCTGGGAACCGCCGTTGGCCGGCAGCCTAGATGTAAACTCGAAGTGGACTGAGCCACCACCACAGACCCAGCCACGTTTGAGTCGCGCGAACGTGACGCCTCTGGGATTCGAACCCCTCCCCTTCGTGAGATGGAGAGGGCCCGAAGCCAGCTGCGCCACCACGGGCGGTGGTCTAAGGCTAAATATGTTCAGAAGTAGAATATGTTCAGACTTACGTCCAGATTGTAAATTCTATTTCAGTCTGAAAACACTTAGACTCTACTTCAGTTTGAAGATACTCAAACTTTATATTCAAAACGAGACACAAGTTCAGAAGAACGAGACACAAGTTCAAAACGTAGTAGATTTAGAACAAAGTATGTTCAGAACAAAATAACTTGACAGAACGTAACACAAGCCCCCCAAACATATAACGACTAGTGATCTGGTTTGGATTCTACATCAAGATAGATTTGATTGACTCAATCTAATTGATTGACAATTGGATCTTGAAAACAAGAACTTTCTAAACGAAGAAGCTCTACTTATTAAAACCAAGATTTTGTTTGTACAGTCGATCAGAATTAATTTGGGATTCTACTTCTATCACTTAACGGTTACTAAATCTTCTTGATACAGATCTGTCCAATGGGTAAATTGGAAGATGATCCTCTAGATATTGTCCAATGGCCAGTTTGGAAGTGGAAGAGTATTTAAGGAGATCGAGGACCGATAAGCAAGTACGAGACGGAGTGTAGAAATTATAATTCCAAAGTCTGAGCGACGTTCGATCATACACTTGTCTCTCATGAGTTTGAACGTTTGTGATCGTGAGAGAAATACCAAAAAAGTGACTCAGTGAAATAGTGTGATCTACCACTGAGTATTTGCACTTAAAATTGTAATCTCTTATTGATTGTATAGTGGAGTCTAGCCATAAGGCTTTTAGCATGGGAGAGTGGTTGATCTAAGCCGAACCACTATAAACCTTGTGTTCCTATTCTCTTCTCTAAACTCCTTTATTTTGATTCGTAACTCTAATTAATTGTTGAAGTTTAAACTCCTTTATTTTGTTTGAAGTTTTATCTAATCGCTTAAGTCCAAATTTGTCTGTGATTTTTTTAAGGCAAATTATTTCTACTGTTCGTTGCAAAAAATTGTCTTCACACCTAATCACCCCCCTCTAGTTATTCATACTAGCTCTTCAAAACTAACCGAGACAATAAGTAGTGATGTCAAAGATTTGATGAACTAATTTCTCAAACTTGAAGCTAGGAAAAATCCACATGGTGTTTTGAGGATGACAATATTTTAAGCATACTAAGATGTGTAAGACCGGTTCTTGACAGTATAATCAACAATTATCTTCTGCAAATCTTCCTCATCTTGCCATGTGCAATTGAATTCAGACACATCCTCTTTTAGGTACAGAGCAGGAAACAAATCTCATGGAGCTTGAACACTGCTGCTGAAGAAACTTCACCTGACACAATGTGCAGCATGAATATATCAAGCAACTATCCTTTTCAAAGTTGAAAAGGCATAACTTTGCATTGCTTTCCTCATGAAAACCTGGCTTTTAATACATGAAGATACGGTCTTGTGCTAATACGGAACTGAAGATGAGATGACTTGTGCTTCATGCTTGAAGGCAAGTTTTCCAAGGGAAAGTCCAGTTAGATCTCTAAATTTCTTTTGAATCTTCAGTTCAATTATGTACCGAACACTCGAGACCGCGTTGATTTTAGTAATTTGCTGCGAGATTGCCTGGTGAGGCTTTGAATACATCTGTGCAGTTTGATGGCGGAGAATAGAATGGAGATCAAACAGTTGAAAAGCAGAGTTTCTCACGAAAAGTCATCTTCCTCGTTGCGCATACTCAACAGAAAGAAAATCAGACAAAACAGCATCCAGAAATATCAGCACCGGAAATATCAAGAACCTCTACATTTTCGGCATCTCCAAGAGTTCCTTCTGAACTCTTTGGGATTTGGACAACGCCTCACTTTCAGTACTTGCAAGGAGGCCATTGTAACGCCAATTCTCTCTCCAGCTTTGGTAGTTCCATAAGATCCAAGGTCTGCAATGTACACTCTGCAGGCGCATGAGGTTTAAATAGCTCTTTCGAGCTTGGAACAGTATTCGATTTTCAGTTGTTTCAGATTCTCGAGGCTCTCAGGCTTCATTTTCTGACCACATATGGTCTCCAGCCTAGTCGCACCGGAAATATAGAGAACCTCCAGAATTTTTGGCTTCTTCAAGAGTTTTTATAGACTCGTAAGATTTGGACACAGCCTCACATCCAATACTTGCGACAAGGCCATAGTAACACCGATTCTCTCCAGCTTTGGTAATTCCATGAGATCCAAGGTCTGCAACTTACACTCTGCAGGGGCACGAGTAAATGGCTCTTGAATTTCATCACAAAGTTTGATTTGGAGGGTCTTGAGGTTCTTCAGCAGCTTCGACAGTTGTAAATTGTCGCAAGCATCGGACAGTACTTTTATGTATAAGCTCTTTAAGATCTGAGAAGACCTCTGTCTCAGACTGAAAGTTATCACCGCATACAGATTGTAAGGAAAAAAGGTTACACAGATAAAGAGAGGTAAGATTTCCCAAAACTCTGGCCTCTTCTTCTACATCTACTATACTGAGAAATCCTTTTTGCTCTCTAATATCTCTTTGTTTTGCCAGGATACAAATTCAAGAAAAAGTGCGCATTTTTTACCAAAATATTGAATAGCGCTTTTTTTCTGTAAATAGACGATGCAATCATCACAACCAATCATAATTACGTAGAATGTAACACGAACATGCATTTCTTTTTCTTCTTTCATATAGGAATGGGCACAGCTTTTAGAGATTGAGCCTTTTGGACGGCTAATCCGAACTTTTCTTCCATGTTCATGTTCTCGGGGATAACACCATCTTCGAGCTTCCAATTGAATATGTTGATGAGCGAACCGAGCATCAAACGCAACATTCTCGTGGCCAATGGCAACCCCGGACAAATCCGCCTGCCACCACCGAACGGTACCAGCTCAAAGTTTTGTCCCCTAACATCAATATCAGATCCAAGAAATCTGTCGGGCACGAACTTGTCTGGATCATCCCAAATGCTCGGATCTCGTCCTATCGCGAACACATTTATGTAAACCTGTGCACCCTTTGGAATGGTGAAACCGCCTATAGGAAAATCTTCCCCAGATTTTCGAGGAAGAAGGAGAGGAGCTATTGGGTGCAACCGGAAAGTCTCTTTCAAGACAGCTTCTAAATAGGACAAGCGAGAAATATCGGCTTCTTCGATCGTCTTGCCTTTGCCAATGACTTGATGGAGCTCAGCTTGGGCTCTTGATAGCTTTTCTGGGTTTCGAAGTAGTTCTGTCATTGCCCACTCCAGAGTACTCGAAGTGGTTTCGCTACCGCCGGTGATTATGTCCTGCATGATCCACGTCACAAATCAGAGAGCTTTTTTCCAAGAAATTATATCACAATTATCACAATTAGGGAAGCATGATAGAGGAGATGGTACCAGAAATAGATGCTTGACTAGGGAGATGTCCAGGGTCTCATTTTTCTCTTCAATCAAATCAAGGAGATAATCCAAAACATCGTTACACCTCACGCAACCCTTCTCTGTCCTCAGTTGCAACCTTCTCTGGATCACGCCATTGAAAAAGTCGAACATCTTCTGGATAAGCACCTCAAGGTGACGCTTCGAACCGTGCGGGTCGATCTTCTTGAGCATGGGAAAGTAATCCGCCAGGTTAGGCTTTCCAATCTCATAAAAAATTTGCCACACCACCTCCTTCAGATCTCCAGCTGGATTCAAAGGTTCGATCATGTCCAAAGAGAAAAGCGTGTTTGATACCGCGTTAAGGCTGGTCCTGAAAGCCCCCTCACCGATATTCACCACCTCGCCAGCATCTGCGTATTTCCTCACGAAGGCGACCAGCTCTTGAACTTTCTTGCTGCGAAGGTGTTGGTTCAAATCGAGTTTTTTGCTGGAGAAGATATGCAAGTTGTATACTTTCCTGAGGTTTCGGAAGAGAGGCGAAACGGGTAGCCAGGGCAAGCCTAGTTTGTCATGGTCATGGGCCGTGATGGAATTGGGAACCGTGCGATTCGAGAAGACAGCGTCGTGGGTCTGGAGGATCTCTTTGGCGAGCTTCGGCGAAGAGACCACTACCGTAGTCACGAAGCCAAGTTCCAGTTTTATGATGGGGCCATAGGTGCGGGCGAGCTTGGCCAGGGACTTGTGGGGAAGATCTCCGAGCTCGAGGAGGTTGCCAATGATCGGGAGAGGCCGCGGACCGGGGGGTAGGTTGGAGGGCCGAGCTCTTCGGCCCCTGTTGGCGACGAAGGAGAGAGCTTGGAACAAGCCCCAGAGGAGGTACAGACACAGAATCAGAACCAAGCAATCCATATCTCTTTCTGAATCCACAACTACTTGAAGTGCGACCACTTCCTTTGTATTTATTACGACTTTTAGGTCATTGAAATTGGCTTGCTGCATTCATCTCTCAAGCTCTCAAAATTTCATGTCATCGTGGGGCCATGCAGTGAGACTTTTCCAATACTAAAACTAAAGAAAGGAGAGAGAGAGAGAGAGAGGAGAGAGAGGAGGGAGTCGGTCTGCAGAGGAGGGCAGAGGAGAGCAGAGCGTTAGAGTGTGCAGAGAGGTGGGCTCGGTCTACAAGAGAGAGAGCAGAGGTGGGGAAGACGCAAATTGAATCGCTGATTCCATTTACACATTAGCTCCACGTGTCGATTTTTCTATGATTTTACACTTCGCCTAGTGTAAAATCCATCCAATTTTTTCGAGAGAAAACAAAACGGCTTGTCGTCCCACGTGTTTGGTCATATGAACTTGCACCAGGGCGACAGCAGATGTCACCATCTTGCGTAAATTTCCAGGCCAAGACAAGCCCTCATGATGCATCCAACCGAGACGATGGGATAATAACCACATTAGTCACTAAATTATCTCATCACAGTCAATTATGTCCCAAATTTTCCAATTTCGTCAACACAGAGACCTTTACACAAAATTTTAAAGTCATCTTTCTAATCAATTGCAGTTGAAAATTACTATTTGCATCTAATCATCCTCGATAGTCCTATGTGTTGCGCCTAACATAAACAATTTTACTCGAAACGACGTCTAGTGTGGACCATCATATCAACGATTTTCCAATGGCAATTGATTGGAAGAACTTTCATTGGAATTTCAACAAATTAGAGACTACACTTGCAACATCTAAAAGTTTAAGATTGAATTAACATCTATATATTAGATTTGAAACTGAATTGTTAAGTTTTCCTTTGTCTACCCACAACAGTTGAGTGTGTGCATTAAATGGAAGAAAGACCATTACGTGTGAGCTTTCAATTTATTTAATGAGATAATAAAATGGGTGGTCTCTGAACTTTTTTCTAATATTTAATATGGTCACACTAGCTAACGGTGTTACATTTTAACGAAAGGGGTACATCGAGTGAATTTTTGAAAGTTGAAAGAGTAAGTTGAACAACGGGTAATGCAACAACTACAGAAAACAAAGGGGGCAATGCAACAATAACGGGCAAGAAAAGACAAATTTATCAGCAGTAATGGAGAAGGAACCCAATCGGCTGTCATCGGCGGAATTACAGCTGCCAATCTTCGTTAAAAGTCTCATTATAATTGCCCAAACAAAAATGTATAACATGGTTTTGTTCCGCCGATGACGGTCATTTGCTTCTTTCTTTTTTGATAGGTCAAAAGTTTTTGATGATTCATACAGCAAGAGTTTCCCTCGTTAAGTAGGCAACTAATAGAACTTCCAGTTGGTTTAGTATACAGTAAATGTAATAAATTAATTAAGGAGAGATTCCTTCAAAATAGTAATACTCCTAAGGCTTAAGCTGATTTGCATAGCGTTCACATGCGTTGTTTTTTTTTTTTTTTTAGGTCAATAGTAGATGTTGCATTCATTCATGAAGATAAACAAGTCTTACAAGATAATGATGGATAAAATTCTGAATATAGAATTTCCGAGAGGGAGAAATGAGGGAAGTTCACCCAATTTGTAGAAAGTTTTTTGGCTCGGTGTGTTCTAGCAAGCCAATCCGCCGCTCGGTTTGCTTGTCGTGGACAGTAGACTACCCCTACTGATTTGCAAAGGGCTAACTCTTCTTTACACTTCTCCATAATTTCCTTCAAGTCCCATGGTGATTCAGCCCGGCCCATAATAAACTCAAACAATCACTTTCACACGCCCAACAACCCATTTGACCGTGCTCTCTCCCCACGTGCCGTTTTTCACTTTACCTCAAGTACGAAATCCCATGGAGTAGAGAAAGGGCTTCTGCTTGCTGAGAAGAGGACGCCCGAGCTTCTATGGCGAAACCCTCGACCACCAAGCCTGTTGAATCTCGCACGATCCCAGCAATTGAACTGAGGAATTCGCCCAGAATCCATGAAGCATCTACGTTGATCTTCAATATAATTATGGTTATAATTATGGTTAATGGATCAACGAATGCCAATAAATTAAGATACGTCTTTTCTATTCACGTATCTCTTTTTGGATTCATGAATTCCTTAAACTTTTCTGTTCACGTATCTATTGAATTCATGAATTTCCTAGATCCATGTATCTTTTAATTTATGTATTTATTGAGTTCACAAATCTCTTGAATTCACGTATCTCTGGATTCGTGAATCTCTTGAATTCATGTATCTCTTGATTCATGAATTTCGTGGATACATGCGTCTATTTAATTCATGTATCTCTTCTGTACATTAACTAAAAATCTCTATAAATAGATGGGAGCATAGAGCTTCATTATGGTTTTTTGGTTTTTCCGACTCGATTCCAAAAAGGCTCTGATACACTTTTCTAATCTTCTGAATTTTCTGAGTGTGCTGGTTCAATTGAACGGTTCGACTGAGTCCTGTTTGCATAGTGCTAATCCAAACAGGTTCGAGGTGTTGTATCTTGGGAGGCATAGTTCGTGAATCTGCGGAGCACCATTGGCGGGAACTAATTGCCTTAAGGAGATTCGGATATCCGTACCTCACCTCCAATTTCATGTTCTGATTGCAACAAACAATTTGTGTTTTCTTTTGGATTATATTCCAACAATCTTAAGGCAATTATTCACTCACTGTTTGTTGTTCTTGTCAGATTATTGAGATGGCTGGAAACAACCAAGTGCCCTTCAATGTCTCGGATGTTTCTGGAGACGTTCCTATGGTCGATTCGACTGATGCTATGGAAGATGTTCAACCCTCAGGGTCTGAATTTGTAGCAGCCAATGCTACGGGCCATTGGGCTAACACCAATTTTGGTGGTGCGGGTACAAGTCATACGACTGGTATACCCGGGACTGTTTTTCAGAACAGTGTAGGCCAAATGGCTTTTGGCTCTGTTTCTAGAGGGATGGTTCAACGAACCTTGCCTACCGTGATGGCAACACCTCCAGTTACAACTAATGAGAAACCGGAGAAATTTACCGGAGTGGGCTTTAAACAGTGGCAGCAGAAGATGTACTTCTATTTGACCATGCTCAATCTGACGAAATATTTATCGGAGGTGTGCCCGATAATTAGTCCAAATGAGCAAGATGTCACGACGCTCGGTGCGTTGGAGGCTTGGAAGCATGGGGACTTCTTATGCCGAAATTATATCCTTAACTGTTTAGTGAATTCTCTTTATAATGTTTATTGTAATATTGAATCTGCTAAACAGTTATGGGAGTCCTTAGAGAAAAAATACAAAACTGAGGATGCTGGCACCAAGAAATTTGTGGTTGCCAAATTCTTGGACTACAAGATGGTGGATTCTAAATCTGTTATGAGTCAGGTTCAAGAATTGCAATTAATTCTGAGTGACATCTCGGCTGAGGGAATGATACTTAGTGAATCATTCCAAGTGGCAGCCATGATTGAGAAACTACCTCTGGGCTGGTTAGACTTCAAAAATTATTTGAAGCACAAACGGAAGGAGATGAGCCTTGAAGATCTCATTTTGCGCCTCAGGATCGAGGAAGACAATAAAAGGAGTGCGAATCCTTCTTCTGAACCAAAGGCCAACGTTGTGGAATCTTCCAAATCCAAGCAAGATAGAAAAAGGAAGATGTCTTTTCAAGGAAAAGGCAAGCAAAAGGAGCAGTTCCAGAAAGTCCAAGGGACGTGTTTTATATGCAACAAGCCTGGCCATCGTGCTAAGGATTGCAAGAAGCGCCCGAAAAAAGGCAAGAATGAAGGTGCAACCCAGCAACTGAATTTGACAGAGCATGACAATATTGAGAGACTATCTGCTGTGGTAATGTCTGAAGCATCTCTAGTGTCGAACACTAATGGCTGGTGCTAGACACGGATGCCACAAATCACATCTGTGCAGATAAACACATGTTCTCATCTTATGAGAAGGCTGAAGAAGATGAGAAGCTTTATATGGCTAACTCTGCATCAGCAAAGATCGCCGGAAGAGGAAAGGTGATCCTGAAGTTTACATCTGGCAAGGAGGTCGCCTTGCTGAATGTGCTGCATGTACCAGATATTCGGAAAAATCTCATTTCTGGCCCTATACTTGTCAAGAAGGGTTTCAAAGTTGTATTTGAATCTGACAAGTTTGTACTTTCAAAAGGAGGGATGTATGTGGGGAAAGGGTACTTATGTAATGACCTGTTTAAGGCCAATGTGGCTGTCATTGATGTAAACTCAAAGTATGTGTACCCAAAGACTATTAATAAAGAAAAGTCTTCAGTTTACACTGTTGTGTCTCCTTATCTATGGCATGGTAGATTAGGACATGTAAACTATGGTACAATGAAGAGAATAGCAAACTTGGGGTTAATTCCAAGATTTGAGTTGGATGCCCGTTACAAGTGTGAGACTTGTGTTGAGGCCAAGTTTGCCAAGAAACCTTTCAAATCCATTGAAAGAACAAGTGAACCTCTACAATTAATCCATAGTGATCTATGTGATTTAAAGTTTGTAGAAAGTAGAGGTGGAAAGAAGTACTTCATCACATTTGTGGATGATTGTATTAGATTTTGCTATGTTTATTTACTAACTAGCAAAGATGAGACTATGAGCATGTTTGTCAAGTATAAAACTGAAGTTGAAAATCAACTTGATAAACAAATCAAAGTGCTTAGATCTGATAGAGGAGGAGAATACAGTTCAATCAATTTGAAAGAGTTTTTTGCTAGTCATGGAATAATTCTCCAAATGACTGCACCTTATACTCCACAACAAAATGGAGTTGCTGAATGATTGAACAGGACACTAAAGGAGATGGCTAACGCCATTCTTTTGAGTTCAGGTTTACCTCAGAACTTGTGGGGGGAAGCAGTTTTAACTGCAAATTATATTCTTAATAAAATACCCCACAAAAAGACAGGTAAATCTCCATACGAGTTATGGAATGGAAAGTTGCCATCCTACAATTTTCTAAAAGTGTGGGGGTGCTTGGCCAAGGTGGTGATTCCTCCTCCGAAACAAACTCGGTTGGGACCTAAAACGGTGGATTGCATATTCATCGGTTATGCTCAAAATAGTAGTGCATATAAATTTTTGGTTCATAAATCTGAAAATGCGGAAATTCATGTCAATACAATCCTAGAATCAAGGGATGCTGAATTTTTTGAGGATATATATCCTGCAAAAAGAAATCAATGAGAACTTTCTCAGAAAAGGCTTAGAGAATCAGAATCTGAGAATGATGAAGTTGTGGCTAAAGAAGCTGAACTTCGAAGGAGTAGAAGGTCTCGAATCGAAAAATCTTTCAGACCTGATTTTCTAACATACATGTTAGAAGGTGAGCCACAAACATATAAAGAGGCAATGTCATCTCCAGATGCTCCTTTCTGGAAAGAAGCTGTTGACAATGAAATCCATTCTATCCTAAGTAACCATACTTGGGAATTGGTTGATCTTCCACCTGGAAATAAACCAATTGGATGTAAATGGATTTTCAAGAAAAAACTAAAAGCTTATGGTTCCATTGATAAGTACAAAACTCGGCTTGTAGCCAAAGGGTTTAGACAAAAAGAGGGTCTTGACTACTTTGATACTTATTCACCTGTCACAAGAACAACATCAGTAAGGATGTTGATTGCTATAGCTTCGCTATACAATTTGCAAATACATCAAATGGATGTGAAAACTGCATTCTTAAATGGTGATCTCGACGAGGAGATTTATATGGAACAACCTGAAGGGTTCAAGGTCAAAGGACAAGAACACAAAGTGTGTAGACTTGCCAAATCATTGTATGGACTTAAACAAGCTCCTAAGCAATGGCATGAGAAATTTGACCGGGTAATGATTCAAAATGGGTATAGAATCAATGAGTGTGACAAATGTGTGTACACTAAATCCACTACAGTTGGATATGTACTTATTTGTCTATATGTTGATGACTTGTTAATTTTTGGAGATAACATTGAGGTCATCAAAATCACCAAGAACATTCTCAAGAAGAACTTTGAGATGAAAGATTTAGGTGTTGCAAATGTTATACTCGGCATCAAAATTCTAAGGAATTCTGATGGCTTAGGTTTAACACAATATCATTACATTGAAAAGGTATTTGAGAGATTTAAAGGATTCGGCATTAAAGATGCAAACAATCATTTTCTTCCACACCTAACTTTAAGAAAGAACACTGGAAATAGTGTTAGACAGCTAGAATACTCTCAAGTAATCGGCAGCATCATGTATATCATGAATTGCACTAGACTTGATATTGCGTACTCAGTAAGCAAACTGAGTAGATATACCAGTAACCCAGGTCATGAGCATTGGAATGCTTTGATGAGAGTATTAGGATATTTGAAAAGGACAAAATACTATGTTCTACAATATGGCAAATATCCAGCTGTTTTGGAAGGTTATTGTGATGCAAACTGGATTTCAGATTCTGATGAATCGAAATCGACTAGCGGATATGTGTTCACGTTAGGAGGTGTTGCAGTGTCATGGAAATCCTCTAAACAAACTCTAATAACACGCTCTACAATGGAATCAGAGTTTGTTGCTTTGGATAAAGCTGCTGAAGAAGCAGAATGGCTTTGACATTTTTTAGAAGATGTTCCAATGTGGCCAAAACCTATGCCTGCAATTTGCATACACTGTGACAATCAAGCGGCAATTGCAAGGGCACATAATGTGATTTATAACGGTAAGTCTAGACATATTCGTCGTAGACATAACACCGTAAGGCAGTTGCTCTCAAATGGAATAATTTCTTTAGACTTTGTAAAGTCAAAGGAAAATATTGCGGATCCGCTGACAAAAGGTTTGTCAAAAGAGCAGATAAATTGCGCATCGAGGGGAATGGGTTTAAGAGCCTTAACCCAATAAAGAGATTCCAGGGTGGAAACCTAACCTATGCGATTGGAGATCCCATGGTCTAGGTTCAATAGGACAACGCAAATTTTGGAAACTCTAGTGTAAGCACTGTCTACCATTCCTATGATGCAACAGTGCTTTCCTACAGCGTTATTAAGGGTACGCTATGTGTTTAATGATTCCTATAACTTGGAATATAACATCCAAGTCCAAGTGAGATATGGTAGGATGTCTTTAATAGGAATGCACCTATATGTGTGGAGCTGGCCGACTCTATGAAAATCTTTAAAGGCTAGATTTTCTAAAGCACGCATGAATCCCGAGAGGTTCAGGGCCGAAAGAACGAACACAACCGAGAACCAATCTTGAATTGGAAATACTCCGTGTGAGGTTTATTGTCTAGGCTTACACAAACAACTGGCGATTCAAGGCTTAGTCCATCGACTAGTTAAGTAAGTCCGATAAGCTTTCACTAAAGAAGGTTCAAAGCGAAAGCTACCTATCTTGATGCGGTTTATTTCAACAGGCATGCTCAGATTCCTTCGAGTCAAAAATGTTTTGTTGATCCATTAATGTGGGGGATTGTTATAATTATTGTTATAATTATGGTTAATGGATCAACGAATGCCAACAAATTAAGATACGTCTTTTCTATTCACGTATCTCTTTTTGGATTCATGAATTCCTTAAACTTTTCTGTTCACGTATCTATTGAATTCATGAATTTCCTAGATCCATGTATCTTTTAATTTATGTATTTATTGAGTTCACGAATCTCTTGAATTCACGTATCTCTGGATTCGTGAATCTCTTGAATTCATGAATCAAGGAATTCATGTATCTCTTGATTCATGAATTTCGTGGATACATGCGTCTATTTAATTCATGTATCTATTCTGTACATTAACTAAACATCTCTATAAATAGATGGGAGCATAGAGCTTCATTATGGTTTTTTGGTTTTTCCGACTCAATTCCAAAAAGGCTCTGATACACTTTTCTACTCTTCTGAATTTTCTGAGTGTGCTGGTTCAATTGAACGGTTCGACTGAGTCCTGTTTGCATAGTGCTAATCCAAACAGGTTCGAGGTGTTGTATCTTAGGAGGCATAGTTCGTGAATCTGCGGAGCACCATTGGCGGGAACTAATTGCCTTAAGGAGATTCGGATATCCGTACCTCACCTCTAATTTCATGTTCTGATTGCAACAAACAGTTTGTGTTTTCTTTTGGATTATATTCCAACACTCTGTCCGGCGTCTCCCACCGAATGGGTAAACTTCGATTTGTGGGTTTTGGCCCTTTTAGATTCTGCCATCTGCTGAAATTTTTTTGCTGTTTTTGTGTTAGATCCACAAGATCGATCGGTTGCGGAGGCTTTGCTCTGAAAATGAGGTTGTTGTGGGACTTTCATATGTTCCATAGCACAGCCGCAATGAGTTCTTTTTTAGGTAAACCTTCCCTACCTTCGAATGTCTCCGTTAGTCATTGATCGAATCTCTTGATGTTGCTTGGGTTGCTGATGATGTTAATGCATAGGTCTGCCCATATTTTTTTTGTCCACTTGCACAGTAGAAATAGATGTTCTGTTGTTTCCACGTGTGTGAAGCAAAACAGGCAGAAGGGATCGGGTAGCATTTTCCTTTTATACAGATTCTCCCTTGTTGGTATGGCGTTTTGACATAGACTCCATAGGAACATGCTCAGTTTTGAGAGTATAACTAGACTCCATATTTTAGTCCACAGGGTTCTTTAAGGCATGAAAGAACAGGACGCCCTGTTTGGGTCTATTCTTGTGGTGTTAGAATAGGCTCTATTAAACCTGCTCTTCACAGTATACATCCCTAACTTGTTTCCTATCCATACTAGACAATCCTTCTTTGGATTCAGACTCAGATTTATTGCGAGTATCTCATTGGCAATTTTTTCTTCAAAAAGGTTAAGAATCAGATTTTCCTTCCAAACCCTCAAGTCTTCATTGATAAGTTCTATCACCATAACAAGTTCATGTCGGTTGGCTGGACCTCCAATCACTCCGGACTTTAACCATCTGTCTTCCTGTATTATGATGGATTTACCATCCCCACTAACCATTTAACCTCTGATTCTATGGCTTCTCTTCCTATTAAAATGCTTTGTCATTCCCAAGATGGTCGCTGCCCCTTTCTTGCCTTCCATAAGTCACCATTTGGAAAGTAGATACCTTCTAATATTCTGCGCCACAAAGCTAAAGGAGAGTTGGATAATCGCCAAGCTTGCTTTCCGAGCATTGCTTTGTGTCGCAATCAAATTTTCGGGTGTGAACCACTTAAAATTAGCTTAATGGATTATTAAGTCTAGACTTAACTTGGGCTCTCCCAAACCCATACCAATTCACAACTTAAATTCAAACTTCTTAACATGCAGATATATTTTATTTATGAGTCGTCACTAATCTATTTTTTGGTGAGTCGATTAGAAATCCAAGTAAAGTAACGAGAGTTTTACTTTACTCCTACGAATCAGAGACTAAGGGTACATGAACTTGGTTACATTAGATTTATCCAATGCCCTTTCGGTACCATTCTTTTATTTTCAAAAATGCTTTTGCAGGCAGTTTAAATTGATTTTAAATCTATTTTCCTAACATGTGAGGTGATCATGCGAGTGCGCAATCCACCAATTTAACACCCAAGTAAAGCAGTAAATAAATTGCGAAACTTACCTCATAAAAACGAAAGCACCTGCGTTGTTAGATTAGAATTCACATCAATGATCATAGATATGATTTCTAATTAACACGCAATTTCTTTTTTTTTTTCACTTATTTATTGAAAATCATGCAATATGCAATGCAATATAACTAAATAACCTAATTCTAATGACATGCAATTTCTAACTAAATGGACCTAATAACAATCTCTAAATGATGTGCATTTCATGGGCCTAATTTTATATTACGTGCACATGATTTTTCTATTCTAAATAAAAAAAAAATGCAATCTATCCTAGAAATTGCAACTAATTTATCCTAAGACAAATTTCATTTTTTCATGAAATTCGAAATTTAGGAAAATGCAAAACATAACTATCTTGATTAATATTCTATCCAGCCTATATTAATGATTAGAGCAGACTAAATCCTAATTTAAACTAAGATATTATCTTAACCTAGCAAGCTCTAACCTAAGATGCAAAAATCAATCTAAACTTAAAATAAAACATGCAATTTATTCTAATATGCTATGACGTGCCAAAGATGCCATAATTCTAATTTTTTTTCTTTTTTTCTTTTATGAAATTCGAAATTAAAATTAAACATGCAATTCAAATAAAAAAAAACTAACATCCTAAATGAATGCACTTTTTTTTTTGGACTTTTCTTTAAAAAGTCGAAATAAAATCCCTATTCTAAATATGCAAGATAACAAGAAATATTTTAAAACAAACCTAATCCCAATTCAAATATTTTTGGATTTTTTTTCTTTTTACAAAAATAAAATTGACTTAACCAACACGACGGCAAATCAGACAAGATAGGATTGATATCCGTAAATTGGCGAACCATATATCGCGCATGAGATCGGGTTGATCAATTTTAAAATTAAATCGCGAATCGAATCTCGGGCGTGAGATCGGATTGTTGATTTTTGCAAGGGATTGCGAGTCGGATTTCGGGCGCGAAAATCGGATCGTCAATCCCTAATTTGAGAGCTCCTCCAATTATGAATATCACGCTAGGGATTTCAATTATGTGCATTAACAAATATATCAAATAAGGAAACGGAATTTTCGGAAATCAAAAAAGACAAAATTTTTACCTATTCCGAATATTGGCTCCCAAATTCCGATGCTCAAACGGCTATGGCTACTCGCGACGTGATATGGTAATGCTCGGTGAGGCTCACAGCTCGGAGTTGGATGTCGGGACTGGATTTTGGTGGTGTTGCGGCTTGAATGGACAGCAATTCGTCGGTGGGCGTGGCACAGATCAAAGCAGCAACGGGTCGTCACGGGATCAAGGTCAACTCTTCATTGGCATGCACGCAGTAGGACCAGGAGCGTCGAGGCTTCGCTTGGATGCAGGGATTGCCGCGGCTTGGTCAGCAAAACAACTACTTGGTTGGGAGTGACTGGAGAAAAAAAAAATCTCTTTGTGCGTATCCCTGGACGCACCAGTCAAACCCTGCAGAGAAGTGCTCCCTTTTGACTTCTCTCCCTCCAACGAGTGCTCCCCCTCCTCGCGTTCTTCTTTTCTCTGGAGTTCTCTAATTCAGATCACGTGGCTATGGGTTTTCCTGACTTGGTATTCTCGACCTTGGCTGACAGGTTGTGATAATGGGACAAACTAGCAACGGGAGGCAGCAGCAAAGACACGTCACGGCTGTCGGTGGCGCACGGCGAGGGGCTAGGAGACAATGCGAAGCTGCGACTGGCTTCGATCAAGAGGGCCTCGACCATCTCTGCTGTTCACTCTTTCGTTCGTGTATTCTCGATGTGCGCTCCCAAATTCTGAGTTGCTGACTCTCATCGTGGAGAACATGGTTTTTTTTTTTTTTTTGCCATGTGTTTCTATTGTGTGGCCCTCCTCTCCAAATTCTATGCATTTAATCTATTTATAGACCACGGTTAGGATTTTAATTTTTCCAAATCCGTATCCACGAAAATTGCTTTTTCCAAATGCAATATTTGTTTTTTATACGATTTAGGATTGCTAGAGGATTTTTCTAAAATTTGAAATCTCGCACAAATAAATCCGTAAAATCTTTCCAAGAATATGGGCTTGGGCCGAGTTACTCTATTCATGGGTTTAGTCCAATTCACCAAATAAAAGTTTTGAATCATCAATTTGAACCAATTTGTCACCAGCCCAATGTAAATGCAAATTAAAATAAATGCACCTAAAACTATATACTATGTAATTAAATAATTAACTAATATTTTTTTAGGAGTTAAAATTAATCCCTAATTTTTTAATACAATAAATGATTAAACGGTTCGCTAAAATTTAGGTGTCAATACTCTGTTAAAGTTGATCAGATCTTTGAATCCCATACCTCCCTCATCTTTTCTGGTTTTTAAGACTTCTCATTTTTTCCAATGCAAACCTCTTTTTGAATCACTTTTCTGCCACCAAAATGAAGCAATTCTTCTTTCTATAGCTTTACATATAGAGAGAGGAAGTTTAAAGATTGACATTGCATAAGTAGGAAGGGTTTGTACAACGCTCTTAATCAGAATTTCTTTGCCTGCTTTGGTCAATTACTTTTCTTTCAATCCCTCTAGCTTCAAGTTTACGCTTGCTAAGATTCAAGCGAACATCTCTTTCTTTTAATGACCACATTTTGTTGGAATGCCGAGATATTTCCATGTTTTGTCTATTATTGGGACTCTAAGCTTGTGTGCTAGATTTCTTTTCAGAGATATAGGCTATTACTGCTGAAAAATACCCATGATTTGTTTAAATTAATAGCTTGGCTCGTTGCATAATAGTACTGATTAAGAATATTTGCTAAGTTTTGGCATTCTACAATAGTCCCATCCAGAAAGAATATAGCATCATCGGCAAAAAGTAAATGAGTCAATGTAGGGCAGAACCTGTTGAGTGTTAATACCCTTGATGCTTCCCACTTCAATAGCTTTGTTCATCAACCAGGTCAAAACGTTTGCTATTAAGATGAATGAATACGGAGAAAGAGGATCTCCTTGTCTAAGTCATCTCGAAGGGGTAAAATATTGAGTCGGTGCCCCGTTGATCTTCATACTTAGGGACACTGTCAAAACACATTGCATAATTAAAGATACACACCTCTCACAAAAACCCATTTTCAGCATACAATCCCTTAAAAAATCCCATTCAATTCTGTCATAAGCTTTCTGCATATCTAGTTTCAAGATCGCCTGAAATTTTTCCTTCCTTTTTGTAATTCTCAGCTGATGTAGTACTTCCTGAACGATTAATATATTATCCTGGATTTGTCTACTTTGTACAAAGGCACTCTGTTCAAGCTCTATAATCTTTGGAAGGCAAATCTTTAATCTATTGGCCATGACTTTTGAAATGATTTTATAGCTGAAATTGCACAAACTAATAGATCTGAATTGGCCTATGTTTTCTGGATTTTTTTACTTTTAGTATCAAGAATATGTGCATTTTGTTAGAAGAGGATCAAGGGTACCTGTTTCGAAAAATTTCTGCACTAACTGGAGCAAATCCAACTTTATGTCCTCCATGATTGTTGGTAAAAGAGGCCATTAAGTCCATTAGGTCCGAGGGCTTTTAGTGACCCCATTTGAAAAACTACTTCTTTTACCTCTTCCATAGTAATATTGGCCATCAGATTTTCATTTATGTCCTCTCTTACTGGGCTAGGACACTAATTTATAATTGGTTGATAGTTCCTGGGATCCTCCGATTGGTATAGGTTCCTATAGAAGGACCCTATGTGTTCTTTGAGTGCAGAGGGATCCCTACACCAACTTTGATCTTCCATTTGCAACATAGTGTTCATGTTTCTCTGTCTTCTCTACACTGTAGTTGCATGGAAGAACTTGTGTTTCTATTACCCCATTGCAGCCATTTAAAGCGTGATCTCATACCCCAGAATTTTTCTTCTTGTTTCAACAATTGTTCTATCTAGTTGACAATGTTTTGGCCATCCTTCTTGCTGGAATTTTGGGAATTCTTGTTGGTTAGCTCTGTTAATGCCTTGTTGAGCTCCCTAATACGACATGGTGCATTGCCAAACTTCTATTTGCTCCACTTAGCAAGCGCTTTTGACGTTTCATTGATTTTCTCTGAGAAACTTGTCTGGCTTAGTGGTATTTTGTTCATATTTGCTTGATGATCTCTCCATACTCTTCATTTTATGTCCAGTATGCTTCAAGCTTAAAATCTCTCTTCTTTTTCTTACTTTCAGGATGCAACACAAGGAGGAGAGGGCTATAGTCTGAGCCAATCGCTAGAAAGGCTTGTACTTCAACATTATGAAAGGTAATTCTCCAGTCTATAGTACACATTCAATCAGGACTCCTATGCTTATATAAGAATTTTAATATGGCGTTCTAGTTAATTGAGCTTAGTTGTTACTCATACTTTCGTGCTACCTGAGATATAAAATGTATTGACTTTCATGGTGGATCTGAAACGAGGTAAGTCTCATTGATTATATGATTATGTGATTAGGACACTTCTAGGCGTATTTCCCTCATAATCAGGGTTTAAAATGTGAACTCGTTAAGATTTATATCTCATCCCGTAGTGGATTAAATTTTCAAGATCGTCGAGTGGAGTACCCAGAGCTAAGAGGGGGTGATCGGAAGTGTAGGTCAGTTAGGGCTGCTTCTTATTGGAAAGCCAGTTTTTGTAGTCTTTTGATCATAGACCTTGTACATGACTCTATGTGAATATAAAAGCATGTTTTGTTTTGTGTGAATCTATTGTCCTGCTTTTCTATCCCAAGATGATTACCGTTAGGAGATTTATTTTTGTTTCCGCATGTGCAATAAAAAGAAAGGGTCAGCAACTCGTCTTAGGAAGTCGCAAAATTTTATCGACCAAAAAGGGATCGGCACGAGCTTGAGGATCAGGGCGTGACAACCAGCGACCTTGCCGGAGAATCGCCGACCCTAGCAAGGCTCGGCCTCGCCTTGGCTGGGCGAGCTTGAGTTCACCCAGATCCCTCGAGCTCACCCAGATCCGGCGAGGCCGAGCTCGTCGAGCCATCGCCAAGTCGGTGTTGCCCAGTGGTGGCCCAATGAGGCCAAGCCTTGCCGGTGGCTAGGCGAGGTCAGCCTTGCCAAATTTGGGTGAGCGAGCTCGCCCAACTAAGGCCAGGCCGAGCCTCACTGTGGCTAGCGAGGCCAACGACCATCCAAAAGGAAGAAAAAAAAAGAAAAAAGGAAAATAAAATAAAAAAATACTAAATAATTAAAAGAAACAAAAAAAAATTATATAAGTTTACCAAACGTGTTTCTGTTCTTTTTCTATTCCAGGAACATAAAGTTTGATGCAGTTACCAAACGTGTCCTTATGTTCAAAAATTGTTCCCAAGAATAGAAATAATTTTTTCTATTTCTATTCCCAGTAACAATTTTTGAACAGAAACGTTATCAAACACGCCATAAATCTCCAAAAGTGAGAATGCAAAACAACGAATGTTTTGGCTAAACAACATTTAATGGACGAAACCGGTGTCCAGCAAGCTACTTTGACAATTGTACATATTTGTTCACAAGTTATATGCTTCAAGATCGACTCGTTCCCAACGAAAAATTCATCAGGGACAAGAACTGGGGCATGATGATGCGTGTTGCAAATGCACAAGAGTAAAGTGGACAAAATAAGCTGTAAGGAGCAAATCAATATAGATGACAGACATCAATTGAATGTATTTTTCCCATGAAAGTAAGAGGAGAAAGATTATGAAGTAGCAACTACAGGTTGAAAATGGGCAGGTCGAGTCTGTTTCGTATTCATATAGTTTTAAAGTCGGTTACATCAGGTTCTGCTTTCTAGAAGACGAGCCCGGTTCAAGTTTGGCTCTCAACTCATCTCACAATTCAGTTCCTTCGGACACAAGTCGGGAACTACTGGGGTTTAGTCGGGTCAGAGTCGAATGCTTCAAGATGTCTAGCATCTTTTATACCATTTGGTGTCGTGTTCCATCAAGTCTAATTCTTTCATACAATTTCAATGGAATGTACATGCGCAATATCGGAGACGCGACCGCATCGGAAGCGGAATGCACGGGGGGACCGGGGAAATGTGGCAGCTTAAGATCGGTGAATGCGGACTCCAAACTCTTCAAGATCCACATGCATCGTTCCAAACGCGACTGGATCAGCCAAGAAGCAGCGCGTCGCCACGCATCGATCATACACTCAAGAAACAAGAAACACTGCATCGACCCAGAAGCCCAGAAGACAAGAACAACCGAAAGAAAAGCTCATCCAGCCAGATCAACACACGCCATGCGACCAAAACAAGAAGAAACGAAGAGAAAGGCGAACCTCTGAAAGCTTTTCCGGGGCCGAGACCGCAGAAAGCAGAACGTGGCAGCTCTCAAAAGCTCTCTCCCGCTTCTTCTTCTTCTTCTTCGCTCAGTCGCTGCTGCTACTCATCCCCCGCCCGGAGTCAACGCGCGTCCGTGTCCTCTGGTCTTCGTTTTCGTCTTCGCCTTTTCTCTCTTGTCCTTTTCCTTAATCAATTCACATGAAAAATTTATACTTTATTAACTTTATTAATTTTTATGATTAAATTACTGAATTAAATAATGTATGATAGTTGATGGATATACTAATTTGAAATTTTACTTACGTAGATGTACCGATTTGTGACTTTTCATGATATTAATCTAATTTAACGAAAATCAATTGAAAATATAATTGTCACGTATATATTAATTTGGAGCATTTTATGGTCAAAAAATTAATACGAAATAAATTTATACTTATTTTGGGGTTTTGATGATGAAAAAATTGTCACATAAGTGTAAATTTATCATAGATATACCAATTTTAAATTTTTCGTAATATTAATCCAAAAAAAAAATATAAAAGAGAAAAAAGTAGAATGTATGTATTGCCATATATTTAGAAAAGAGTACATGAATTTGCTTTATTATATTATTATCCGAGGTACATATATTAATTGGGGTATGCATCGTCAAAAAGAGATATTCAAGCAATTTTCAACAAAAGAAATTATCTTAAAAATTTTTTAATTATTTCTAACATCCGAAAGGATAAAGAAAATTTGCACACGAAGACACGCAACGATAAATTATCACGTGCTCTTGCCTTTGTCGTTTGAATCTTGCAGGCATGGTCTAATCATGAAACTTCTTTTTACTAATTTCTATCACCCGCTCTATTTATTTGACGAAAAATGAGTAATTTATAAAATAATTTTTGAAAAATGATCATTTATATTGTTTGAAATAATTAGTTAATTTAAAATATTTTCATCATTGACAACAATTTATGTCTAAACATTTTCATCATAGTCGTGGAAATAAAATCATTTTCATTTTATTCATTTTTATGAGTAATACAAAAAACCATTTTTAGGAAATTATTCAGTTTTTGCGAAACAAATATACCCTAAAATTAGTTTATATATTTCAATTGGTATGATGTTTTACTCGTATTAAAGATCCTAATGAGAGTCCTTTGATTGATGTTGTTAGACTTTGGACTGGGTTGAATTTGCATGTATCCAATTAGTTCTAAACCTATCATACGAATGCCACTTATCAATGTAAATCTAAACTTTTACACAAAATTCCAATATAATATTTCTCACCAATTGTAGTTGGAAATTGATTTACGTAGGATCCAGTCATCCTTGATCCTCATACAACTCCACTCGAAAACCACACCTAAGGGGATTACTACGTCAGTGATTTCTAATGACATTGGTCGGAAAAATAATATTGGAATTTTACACAAATGTTTAGGATCATACTTGCAAGATGTAAAATTTTAGGATTGAAATGGCGATTTTCTCTGTATTAAACTTTTCTTCAACATTTGATATGGTCATATTAGTTCAAGAATTAAATTGATCATTGGATAATACAACAACTCCAGAAAAAAAGGGGAAATGTAACAAGAACGTGCAAGAAAAAACAAATTTACAGTAGTTACGGAGACATTAGAAGGAACCCAACCATAACTTTTTCTGTCTAATGCCTTGTAGAGTTTATTTAATATTGACATTAAAGCTGCCAATCTCGATTAAATGTCTTATTGTATTTGGCCAACCGAAAATGTAAAACATGGTTTTCTTCTGCCACGACCAGCCTTTTCTTCTTCCTTTTTTGATAGGTAAAAGGTTTTTGATTCTTGATACAGCTAAAGCAACATCACTCGTTAATTTGACAACTAATTAAACTCCCAGCTGGTTTAGTATGCAGTAATAAATTAATTTAGGAGAGATTTTTTGAAAATAGTAGTACCCGTAAAGCTCATGATTTAATTAGCGTTCACATGCGTCTGATCTCATCTAGTATTTACTAATACAAAGGAAAGCGGGTTTCCATACTTCAACTACCATAACTCCACGTTTTTTCCTCGGGCATGTCCCTAAAATTTTCCGATCCGCTTCCCTTTGTGTGAAATTAGTCAGACTGAAAAGTTCAGATGATGACTAACCGAGAGAATGACTGGTAATGTCAATGATTTGATGAACTAATTTCTCAAACTTGAAGCTAGGAAAAATCCACATGGTGTTTTGAGGATGACAATATTTTAAACATACTAAGACGTGTAAGACCAGTTCTTGACAGTATAATCAACAATTATCTTCTGCAGATCTTCCTCATCTTGCTATGAGCAATTGAATTCAGACACATCCTATATTAGGTACAAAGCAGGAAACAAATCTCATGGAGCTTGAACATTGTTGCAGAAGAAACTTCACCTGACACAATGTGCAGCATGAATATATCCAGCAACTATCCTTTTCAAAGTTGAAAGGCTTGAACTTTGCATTGCTTTTGTTAGGGAAATCCCTTATGATGTTTTGAAGATGACAAAATAAATCAAAGGCTACTAACATGTTTAATGGTTAAGTAATAGACCATGCAGATGTTAGAACATGTAGAGGATATTATCAAAGTCAGAAGACGACCAGAAGACTGAACGTAACATATGTCCAGAGTATATTTTGAAGATTTCCAGACTTCTGTGTCAAAGTCTGAAGACTGCCAGACTCAAGACTCATATTGTAAAGTCTACAGACTCAGATTGTAAAGTCTCAAAATCCAGATTGTAAAGTCTCAAGACTCATATCGTAAAGTCTAAAGACTCAGACTTTACATCCAGATTACGATGAATCGTAACTCAAGCCCAATCATATAACGGCTAGTGATCTGGTTTGGATTCCACATCAAGATTGATTTGATTGAAAACAAGAACTTTCTATACGAAGAAGCTTTACTTATGGAAACCAAGATTTCGTTTGTATGGGCGATCGGAATCAATTTGGGATTTTACCTTTGTCACTCAACGGCTACTAAATCTTCTAAGATACAGAGCTGTCCAATGGGTATATTGGAAGACGATTCTCCGGGATGCTGTCCAACGGGTAGTTTGGAAGTGGAGGAGTATTTAAGGAGATCATGGACCGATGAGCAAGTAAGAGACGGAGCGTAGAATTTATAATTCCAAAGTCTAAGCGACTTTCGATCATATACTTGTCTCTTGAGAGCTTAAACATTTGTAATCGTGAGAGAAATACCAAGAGAGTGACTTAGTGAGATAGTGTGATCTACTACTAAGTGTTTGCACTCGAAGTTGTAATCTCTTGTTGATTGCATAGTGGAATCCAGCCAAGAAGGCTGTTAGCGTGGGAGAGTGGACGTAGGCTTGGATTAAGCCGAACCACTATAAATCTTGTGTTCTTATTCTCTTCCCTAACTCCTTTATTTTGTTCATACTAGCACTCTCAATTGGTATCAGAGCCAAGTGCTCGGTTTATAAAAGTGTTTTTACTTTTGAGTTAAAGATTCTTTATGGCTAGTATGTTGGCACCAGGACTTATGGAAGGGCAAAGCAACACAAGGCCACCATATTTTGATGGAAAGGAATACGACGTATGGAAGAACAAAATGAAAGCATTCCTAAGATCCAGAGATCTCTTACAATGGGATGTTGTGGAAAGAGGAATCAACCCCATCGCTGCGTCTACATCAAATAAGAATGGCAAAGACAAACAAAAGAAGTTTGGGATAAACTTCGTGTTACATATGAAGGGACCGATCGTGTAAAAGAGACAAAAGTAAACTTCTTGCTTGGCCAATATGAATCCTTCAAGATGAAGCAAGGAGAATCAATTGGAGATATGTTTAGCCGTTTTACAGAAATTGTAAATGGTTTAGCATATCAAGGTCAGCAAATTTCTACCCCAATGAAGGTCAACAAACTCTTGCGAGGTCTCTCAAAAGATTGGAACCATGTCAAGACCTCAATCCGGGAGACTCAAAGGATTATGCCACTCTCCGTTGATGAATTGATTGGCACTCTTCAATCCTATGAAGTGGAACAACTTAATGACGAAGATCCCGAAGGTAAGAAGTCCATCGCTTTAATATCTAATGCTGTTTTTGATGAAACATATTCAGAAAATGACATGGACGATGAAGAATTTGCCTTTATGGTCGAGAAATTCAAAAACTAGAGTAGAAAAGGAAGGAAATTCGATGGAAGAAGTCAATACAAGCATAATGGCCATAAAAGAACAATGAAAGAAGATGATGTGCAAAGAAATATATGCTTGACGGCACATTCAGAATCTGAGTCTAACTCAGACAGAGACTCAGAATCAAAGTCTGATTCAGAACAAGACTCAAAATCCGATGAGGAAATCAAGGAAATAAAGGAAAAGAAGAAGTTGGTAAGGAATGTTTTTGGGCACATAATTCTCATTATGCTTGAAATTCGATATATCATTGATTGATTCAGATTTTATAATGATCATATTTTGCTTTATGGAAGAAAGAATCGTATGATTTGTTTTTGTGATTTGTGAGTTGAGATTTGATTTAGTACGTGTGATTATTTGAGATAATTCAGATTATTTTGTCTAATTTTATACTCTCAGATTTAATCATATTTTGCAAAGTGAAAATATGTTTTACGTGATAATGCAAGATATTTTTAGATACTCAAGGAATTTTATTCTCTCTGTTTTTATTGTACCATGACTAAGTGAGAATTTATTTTTCAAAATATCATTGTGCATAATATTCTTTCTTTGAGTACTCTGTTATGATGAATTAAGAAAGAATATTTTGAGATTATATATTTTACTCTAACGTCATGAAAGGATCCAAATTGATGGATACCAAAAAGGAAATGAGTTGATTGCAGGAAATTCAATAAGGCAAGGATGATTGCAAATCTACGCAATTTTTGGTGCAATCAGAAAATATCTCCTATGACAATTGGGGGAGAAAGCAAATCCAAAAGAAAAGGAAAAGAATTGTGATCATCTCAAAAAGGCAACAAATTGAGGGGGAGCTTTGATCAATTATGGAAAAATCTTTTTTGATTGATCGTGATCTTATTATGGATGGAAGGAAAGGTAATTGTGTCAGAATTTATTCTACAAAATCTGGTTAGTGCATCTCTTATCACATTTTGTCATTAACAAATCTCATATTGATATTATCATTTTATTATGACAAAAATGGTACGTGAATTTTATGATGCATCCGTGATTTTTATTGGATATTTGCTGATATATATAATCGAAGTGAGCTATATTGCATATCTTTAATAGTCGATAAAAAAAAAAAGCTGATTTTTGGAAATTGTGATTCATGCAAGATATTGATTATTATTCTCTACGTGAATCTATTATTATAGCTTTTTGATTATGACAAAAAGGGGGAGAAGATATGAATATGCATATGTGCTGATTGGTTGATATTATTTATTGCATAATATTGAGCTGCGATTATTTTTCTATATATTGTTATGCTCAATCTATTTGTTATCTTCTGATATCCTTTGATTTAAAAGTATGTTTACAAATCTGCATATTCAGAGATTGTTTTGTCATCATCAAAAAGGGGGAGATTGTTAGGGAAATCCCTTATGATGTTTTGAAGATGACAAAATAAATCAAAGGCTACTAACATGTTTAATGGTTAAGTAATAGACCATGCAGATGTTAGAACATGTAGAGGATATTATCAAAGTCAGAAGACGACCAGAAGACTGAACGTAACATATGTCCAGAGTATATTTTGAAGATTTCCAGACTTCTGTGTCAAAGTCTGAAGACTGCCAGACTCAAGACTCATATTGTAAAGTCTACAGACTCAGATTGTAAAGTCTCAAGATCCAGATTGTAAAGTCTCAAGACTCATATCGTAAAGTCTAAAGACTCAGACTTTACATCCAGATTACGATGAATCGTAACTCAAGCCCAATCATATAACGGCTAGTGATCTGGTTTGGATTCCACATCAAGATTGATTTAATTGAAGACAAGAACTTTCTATACGAAGAAGCTTTACTTATGGAAACCAAGATTTCGTTTGTATGGGCGATCGGAATCAATTTGGGATTTTACCTTTGTCACTCAACGGCTACTAAATCTTCTAAGATACAGAGCTGTCCAATGGGTATATTGGAAGACGATTCTCCGGGATGCTGTCCAACGGGTAGTTTGGAAGTGGAGGAGTATTTAAGGAGATCATGGACCGATGAGCAAGTAAGAGACGGAGCGTAGAATTTATAATTCCAAAGTCTAAGCGACTTTTGATCATATACTTGTCTCTTGAGAGCTTAAACGTTTGTAATCGTGAGAGAAATACCAAGAGAGTGACTTAGTGAGATAGTGTGATCTACTACTAAGTGTTTGCACTCGAAGTTGTAATCTCTTGTTGATTGCATAGTGGAATCCAACCAAGAAGGCTGTTAGCGTGGGAGAGTGGATGTAGGCTTGGATTAAGCCGAACCACTATAAATCTTGTGTTCTTATTCTCTTCCCTAACTCCTTTATTTTGTTCATACTAGCACTCTCAGCTTTCCTCATGAAAACCTGGATTTTAATACATGAAGATACGGTCTTGTGCTAGTATGGAACTGAAGATGAGATGACTTGTGCTTCATGCTTGAAGGCAAGTTTTCCTAAGGAAAAGTCCAGTTAGATCTCTAAATTTCTTTGGAATCTTCAGTTCAATTATGTACCGAACACTCGAGATGGCGTTGATTTTAGTAATTTGCAGTGAGATTGCCTGGTGAGGCTTTGAATACATCTGTGCAGTTTGATGGTGGAGAATAGAATGGAGATCAAACAGATGAAAAGCAGAGTTTCTCACGAAAAGTAATTTTCCTCATTGCGCGTACTCAACAGAAAGAAAATCAGACAAAACAGCATCCGGAAATATCAAGAACCTCTACATTTTCGGCTTCTCCAAGAGTTCCTTCTGAACTCTTTGAGATTTAGACAACGCCTCACTTTCAGTATTTGCAAGGAGGCCAATGTAACACCAATTCTCTCTCCAGCTTTGGTAGTTCCATAAGATCCAAGGTCTGCAATGTACACTCTGCAGGTGCATGATGTTTAAATAGCTCTTTCGAGCTTGGGACAATATTCAATTTTCAGTTGTTTCAGATTCTCAAGGGCAAAAGAACCTTCAAGTGTCATAATTTTAGCTAAAGGGACACTTAAGTGCCATAACTTACTAAAGGTACACTTAAGTGCCACTTTCAAGAAAAACGGATCACTTAAGTGCCAATCCGGCGAGAATCCAGCCAAAATGTCGACGTGGCATTTTTCTGGCGAACTGAGCTCAAAACGGCGTTGTTTTGGCGATGTGGCAAAAAAAATTAATTAATTAAATTAATTTTATTTAAAATATTTAAAATTAATAATTTTAAAATTAAATTTAGTTGAAATATTTTAAATTAATAATTAAAAAAAAAAACAAGGAAAGTGGGGGAGGCGGCTGAGGGATTAGCCCTCAGCCGCCTCCCTCCTTTCCTTTTTTTTTTTAATATTTCAACTAAATTTAATTTCAAAATTATTAATTTAAAATATTTTAACTAAATTTAATTTTAAAATTATTCTTTTTAAATATTTTAAATAAATTTAATTTAATTAATTATTTTATTTTATTTTTTTTGCCACATCAACCAAAATAACGCCGTTTTGGCCACGTCAGTGTGCAAAACGGCATCGTTTTGAGCTCAGTTCGCCGAAAAAGTGCCACGTCGACATTTTGGCCGGATTCTCACCGGATTGGCACTCAAGTGATCCGTTTTTCTTGAAAGTGGCATTTAAGTTTACCCTTCGTAAGTTATGGCACTTAAGTGTCCTTTTGGCCAAAGTTATACCACTCCAGGGGTTCGCGCGTCGATTCTCAAGTCTCTTAGGCCTCATTTTCTGACCGCAAATGGTCTCCAGCCTAGTCGCACTGGAAATATAGAGAACCTCTAGAATTTTCGGCTTCTTCAAGAGTTTTTTATAAACTCCTAAGATTTGGACAGAGCCTCACTTCCAGTACTTGCGACGAGGCCATAGCAACGCCGATTCTCTCCAGCTTTGGTAATTTCACGAGATCCAAGGTCTGTAATTTACACTCTGCAGGCGCACGAGTAAATGGCTCTTTAATTTCATCACAAAGTTTGATCTTGAGGGTCTTGAGGTTCTTCGGCAGCTTCGACAGTAACAAAATGTCGCAAGCATTGGACAGTACTTTTATGTATAGGCTCTTAAGATTTGAGAAGAGCTCTGTCTCAGACTGAAAGTTATCACCACATACAGATTGTAAGGAAAAAAGACTACACAGATAAAGAGAGGCAAGATTTCCGAAAACTCTAGCCTCTTCTTCTACATCTACTATACTGGGAAATTCTTTTTGCTCTCTCACATCTGTCTTGCCAGGATACGAATTCAAGAAAAAGTACGCATTTTTTACCAAAATATTGCGAAGCGCTTTTATTCTGTAAATAGACGATGCAATCATCACAACCCATCATAATTACGTAGAATCTAACGCGAACATGCATTTCTTTTTCTTCTTTCATATAGGAATGGGCACAGCTTTTAGAGATTGAGCCTTTTGGACGGCTATTCCGAACTTTTCTACCATGTTCATGTTCTCGGGGATAACACCATCTTCGAGCTTCCAATTGAATATGTTGATGAGCGAACCGAGAATCAAAGGCAACATTCTTGCGGCCAATGGCAACCCCAGACAAATCCGCCTGCCACCACCGAACGGTACCAGCTCAAAGTTTTGTCCCCTAACATCAATATCAGATCCAAGAAATCTGTCGGGCACGAACTTGTCTGGATCATCCCAAATGCTCGGATCTCGTCCTATCGCGAACACATTTATGTAAACCTGTGCACCCTTTGGAATGGTGAAACCGCCTATAGGAAAATCTTCCCCAGATTTTCGAGGAAGAAGGAGAGGAGCTATTGGGTGCAACCGGAAAGTCTCTTTCAAGACAGCTTCTAAATAGGGCAAGCGAGAAATATCGGCTTCTTCGATCGTCTTGCCTTTGCCAATGACTTGATGGAGCTCAGCTTGGGCTCTTGATAGCTTTTCTGGGTTGCGAAGTAGTTCTGTCATTGCCCACTCCAGAGTGCTTGAAGTGGTGTCGCTACCGCCGGTGATTATGTCCTGCATGATCCACGTCACAAATCAGAGAGCTTTTTTCCAAGAAATTAGATCATAATTATCACAATTGGGGAAGCATGATAGAGGAGACGGTACCAGAAATAGATGCTTGACTAGGGAGATGTCCATGGTCTCATTTTTATCTTCAATTAAATCAAGGAGATAATCCAAAACATCGTTACACCTCACGCAACCCTTCTCCGTCCTCAGCTGCAACCTTCTCTGGATCACACCATCGAAAAAGTCGAACATCTTCTGGATAAGCACCTTAAGGCGACGCTTCGAACCGTGCAGGTCGATCATCTTGAGCATGGGAAAATAATCTGCCAGTTTAGGCTTTCCAATCTCAAAAAAAATTTGCCACACCAACTCCTTCAGCTCTCCAGCTGGATTCAAAGGTTCGATCATGTCCAAAGAGAAAAGCGTGTTTGATACCGCGTTAAGGCTGGTCCTGAAAGCCGCCTCACCGATATTCACCGCTGTTGGAGAAATCTTTCCAGAATATTTTGAAGCTGACAAAACATTTCTATCAGTCTAAGTCTGGATATCGATAGTTAAAGTCTCAAGACTTTATAGTCTCAAGACTTTGTGATCTCAAGACTCAAGACTCAAGACTCAAGACTCAAGACTCAAAATTATTCTCACTGACAGTCTTTCTAATCCAGTGTTGAAGGAAATCCAAAGCCGAGGTTTATGGTTGAGGATTTGATCCTATCCTCTGGAATAGATTCTTTGGTTGGATAATCATTTCGGATTCTTTAATTCTTATCTAAGATCGATTGAAGATCCGATGGTCGACGAAATAATCTTGGATTATTCTATTCTTGGAAACCGAGATCCTGATTGTATGGGCGAACAGGATTGATGGGCTATCATCAGATTCCTTAAATAGCTCGGATGATCTTCTTGATTGATTCCGTCCAACGGGTAGATTGGAGGAATTCCTTTGGTAAGTGCCAACGGCTATGATGGCATGAAGGAGTATAAAAGGAAGACGTTCTAGTTGTTTTAAGTGTGTGATCGATAGAAAAATTCCAGAGTCTGAAGATCCTTGATTGTTAGTTGAGACTGAGCGAAATTGTATACAGAGAGTGTTTATACTTGGTGACGCCTTGAGTGAGTGTGGTAGATCATCTACACCTAGAAATCAAGGAAGATCAACACTGTAACAACTCTTTGATCATAGTGGAATCCAGCCAATCGGCTGTCAGTGCAGAAGAGTGGACGTAGGCTTGAATCAAGCCGAACCACTATAAACCGAGTGTTCAATTCTCTCTTTCCCTTACTCAGTCTTGCGATTGAATTTTTAACTGTTGCAAATTCTCTAATTGTTTAAATATCGTGCAAGCTTCGAGAAATTTTTTGTATACCTATTCAGCCCCCCTCTAGGTACTCGTACTAGCTATTTCAATTGGTATCAGAGCTCGTGTTCTTACTTTGTTTGAAGTGTTTTACTTCAGAGTAAAAGATCCATGGCTAGTATGCTAGCACCGGGGCTGATGGAGGGGCAAAGCAATACCAGACCTCCCTACTTCGATGGAAAGGATTACAACATCTGGAAGAACAAGATGAAAGCTTTCCTACGATCAAAGGATCCTCTGGAATGGGACGTTGTGGAAAAAGGAATCACTCCTGCTGCTGCATCAATCTCTGAAAGAGGGAAAGAAACTGTTGAAACCAGCGGAATGTCTCAAGAAGAAATAAACAAGAGACAAGCACTCGATGCTAAAGCAATTTATTCTTTATATTGTGCTTTGTCACCAACTGAATATAACAGAATATCTTCTTGTGTTACAGCAAAAGAAGTCTGGGACAGGTTACATATCACTTATGAAGGGACAGATCGAGTGAAGGAGACCAGAATTAACATTCTTCTTGGTCAATATGAATCCTTCAAAATGAAACCAGGAGAATCTATAACTGACATGTTTAGTCGTTTTACAGATATTGTCAATGGTCTTGAGAACCAAGGACAAAAAATTTCTGATCCCATGAAGGTGAACAAGCTTCTACGTGGACTCTCCAAGGATTGGAATCATATAAAGACTTCAATAAGAGAGACGCAAAGAATCATGCCATTATCTGTAGACGAACTGATTGGAACTCTTCAGTCTTACGAAGTGGAACGAATTAATGAAGACGAAGATCCAAGAGGTAAGAAATCTATTGCACTAAAATCAAATGATGATTCTGATGATGCAGATTCTGAAGATGATATGGATGATGAGGAGCTCGCCCTCATGATAAGAAGATTCAGAAAACTGAATAGAAAAGGCAGAAGGTTCATCCCAAAGAAACAAAGTTTTCAGAGACAGCAGACCAAGTCTGTTGATGATGAGGAACCAAACAAAGATGTAGTTTGCTTCGAATGTAAAAAGAAGGGACACATCAGACCCAACTGTCCTCTTCTGAAAAAGAAAAGAGGAAAAGCTGAGAAATTTCGAAAAGCTCTTAAAGCCGAAACCTGGAGCGATACAGAGTGTGAAGAGAGTGATGAGGAATATGCCAACCTGTGTCTAATGGCGCAATCAGACTCAGACTCTGGATCAGACTCAGACAGTGAATTTGAGGTAAGTGATTATAAAATCCCTGTCAAAGTCTCTAAATATATTGATGAGTTATGTTTTAGTCTTAAGACTTCTCTTAAAAGGATTTCCGAACTTAAAAATGAAAACTCAGTTTTAAAACAAAAGGAAAACATTTTAGAAGAAAAAGTAAAAAATTTAGACTTGAATGTTTCTACTCTTAAAGAGAGTGAAGACAATCTTTCAAAAGAAAATGCTTTCTTAAAAACTGATTTATCAAATATTTCAAAGAAATTTTCAATAGGGTCCGAAAAACTTGAAAAAGTCCTTTCAATCCAAAGACCTTACTTCAATAAGTCGGGTCTAGGTATGACAGCTGAAACAATCCCTTTGATTGATTTTCCGAAAGTAAAAGAAAGAATTAAGAAAAGACCATCGAGAGAGGCTTATAAAAATCATTTCAAAAGAGTTTTTGTAAAGCCTGTAGGTCGAAATGCTTTAAGGTGTTCTAAGTGTAACAGTCAGGATCATTTTGAAAAAGAGTGTCCTATGGTTTGGAAGCCTGTTAAGAGAGTATGGCCTAATAATGCTCATCCTACTAACACGAAAGGACCCAAGAAAATTTGGGTACCAAAGAAAGCTTGAGACTCTTTTTTGAATGCAGGTCTCTGTCAAAAAGAAGGTAAAGTGGTATCTTGACAGCGGATGCTCAAGACACATGACAGGAGACTCAAAATGTTTCATAAAGCTTATTAAAGTAAATGGTGGAAAAGTTTCATTCGGAGGAAATAGCAAAGGAAGTATTGTGGGATTCGGAACTGTGAAAATTGGAAATCTCACAATAAGCAATGTCTCTCTAGTGGAAGGACTCAACTACAATCTACTCAGCATTAGCCAATTGTGTGATACTGGTTACAAAATCTTCTTTCAAGAAGGCATATGTTCTGGAATTAGCAAAGATTCGACTCAATCTTTCATGGGTCGAAGGCATGGAAACATCTACCTCCTTGAAGTAAAGCCAAATGAAGAACAATGCTTAATCTCAATTCAAGATGAAGCAATTCTATGGCACAGAAAACTTGGCCATATCAACAAGAAGCAATTAGCCAAAATCTCTTCAAAGCAGCTTGTTCGAGGTCTACCTAAACTGCCATACCAAAAGTCTGACTTATGCACTCCATGCATTCTGGGAAAGCAGGTAAGAAATTCATTTAAGCAAATAAATCATGTATCTACTAATCATGTACTACAGTTGCTTCATATGGATCTCTTCGGACCAACAAGAACCCAGAGCATTGGAGGTAAGAAATATTGTCTAGTAATTGTAGATGATTACTCTCATTTTACCTGGGTATATTTTCTTGCAAATAAATCAGAAACCTTTTCGTACTTTGAAAAGTTTGCTAAAAAGGTTCAAAATGAAAAAGGATGTGCTATTTCTAGTATAAGAACAAATCATGGAAGTGAATTTGAAAATCAAGATTTTACGAGATTCTGTGATAAATCTGGTGTTAATCACATGTTTTCCTCTCCGTATACTCCAGAGCAAAATGGAGTTGTGGAAAGAAAGAATAGATCTCTTCAAGAAATGGCTAGAACACTTTTAATTGAAAGTAAAATTTCTTCACGATTTTGGGCTGAAGCTGTTTCAACTGCTTGCTATATTATAAATAGAGTCTTTCTAAGACCTATTCTTGATAAAACCCCCTATGAATTGTTCAAAGGTAAGAAGCCTATTGTTTCATACTTTCATGTGTTCGGTTGCAAATGCTTTATTTTGAAAAATGCAAATGATCGAGTTGGTAAGTTTGAAGAAAGATCAGATGAAGGCATCTTCCTTGGATATTCTACATCAAGCAAAGCCTACAGAGTCTACAACAAAAAAAGCCAGTCTGTGGAAGAATCAATGAATGTCAAATTCCAAGACTCAGTGCAAGATGAATCCAGCCAGACTCAGTACGAAGAGACTGAATCTGCTCTAGATCTTCAAATGTCTACATCTCAAGAAGCATCTCAGATTCTGGAAGTCCATCATCAAGACGCTCATGGAGAATCAAATAAAGAAAAAGATCATCAACCTGGTAACTGGAAGCACAAATCCAGTCATCCCAAAGATCTTATTATTGGCGAACTTAATGAAGGAATCCGCACCAGATCAAAAAGGCATGAAGAATCTAGTGCTGTGGCTCTCATCTCTGAAATTGAACCAAAAAGCATAGAAGAAGCTTTATCTGATGAAAGCTGGATCGAAGCTATGCAAGAAGAGCTCAGACAGTTCAACATCAATGATGTCTGGGAATTGACATCTAAACCAAAAGGTAAAACTGTTATTGGAACCAAATGGGTATTCAGGAACAAAATGAACGAAAAAGGAAAAGTCGTACGAAACAAAGCAAGACTCGTGGCCAAAGGGTATACGCAAGAAGAAGGAATAGACTATGACGAGACTTACGCACCCGTTGCAAGGTTAGAAGCTATTCTTCTATTACTTGCGTTTGCTTGTTACAAAAATTTCAGGTTATTCCAAATGGACGTCAAAAGTGCTTTCCTAAATGGATTTATCCATGAGGAAGTTTATGTGGAACAACCACCTGGATTTGAAGACCCAAAGAAGCCAGACTCAGTCTTCAGACTGAAAAAGGCTCTATATGGTCTAAAGCAAGCACCTCGAGCTTGGTACGACAGACTAAGTAAGTTTTTATTACAAAATGGTTTTGTCAAAGGTAAAGTAGATACTACTTTGTTTATCAAAAAGGAAAACAAAAACTTTTTACTTGTTCAAATATATGTTGATGACATTATTTTTGGATCCTCTAATGAAAGTCTTTGCAAGAAATTTTCTAAGTCTATGCAGGATGAATTTGAAATGAGTATGATGGGAGAGTTAACATTCTTTCTTGGACTCCAAGTGAAACAAATGAAGGAAGGAACTTTCATCCATCAAGAAAAATATGCGAAAGATCTTGTCAAAAGGTTTGGATTGGAAAAGTGCAAAAAGATCGACATACCAATGTCATGTTCTCAGAAGATAGACAAGGATGAAGAAGGGAAGAAAGTAGATCAAAAGCTGTACAGGAGCATGATCGGTTCACTTCTTTATCTTACTGCTTCTAGACCTGATATTTTGTTTAGTGTTTGTATCTGTGCTAGGTTTCAATCAGATCCTAGAGAATCACATCTCATTGCCGTGAAACGAATTATCAAATACGTTGCTTCATCTTCAAGCATCGGTCTTTGGTATCCAAAGAGGGGAGACTTTAATCTTCTAGGATACTCAGATGCAGATCTGGCCGGTTGCAGAATCGATAGAAAAAGCACCTCTGGAACTTGTCAACTACTTGGAAACAGAACGGTGTCTTGGTTTTCAAGGAAGCAAAGCACTGTAGCTCTTTCAACGACAGAAGCAGAGTATGTAGCTCTTGGAAGCTGCTGTTCGCAAATTCTATGGATAAAACAACAGCTACAAGACTTTGGCATTGAAGACTCATGCACAGAAATCAGATGTGACAACACCAGCGCTATCAATCTCACCAAAAATCCAATCCTTCATTCAAGAGCAAAGCATATTGAGATTCGACATCACTTTATTAGAGATCATATTCAAAATGGAGAAATCTCGATTCAATTTGTTGATTCAAAAAGTCAACTAGCGGACATATTCACAAAGCCTTTGGAGAAGAATCAGTTCGACTTTATCCGCTCGAGACTCAACATTTTGAAGCTTGAAGAAGTTAAAGTCTAGAGACTCACCAACTCTAAGACTCTGATCTCTTAGACTCTGAATCCTGAGACTCAATCATTCATGGCTATAGACTGTAAGTTGTATTTCATCTAAAAGGTACTAATTGTCATTTAGTTATATTAACTCGAAAAGGTACGATCTTTTGTTTAATAATTTTGGCAGTTATTGATTTTGAAAAGAAGTGATCGTTCACTTTCCTTGCACCAATTGAACTTCCTTTTTCAAAACTGAGTTATATATATACAGTTTTTTCCTTTCCCCAATCTTCAAAACCCTAAAATGCACTCTCCTCTCGATATTGTTTCTACTCTTTGTTCATCGTCGAGAAAGTGGTCATTTTTCTTGGGAAAGCAAGTGAAGGAATCCTCCAATAGACAAAGAAAGATGTCGTCTTCAAGGAAATCATCAAGAATCGCAAACAGGGGACCACAAAGAATGAAGAAGGGACCGACTCATTTCGATCTCACTGAGGAAGAAGACTTACCAAGTCAGCGACAGAGTCCGATTCGCTCTCCTCCACGTCATTCAGCATCTCCTGCCCCACAAAGTTCAAGTCATAATCAGGAAAAAGAGATAATCGAGGATGCCGACCCAGTAAGAGTTCAAAAGCCCTCATTTTTGTATAATCTTTATCGTGCATTGAAAAGCACAGGTACTCCATTGAACTATATAGATGACTTCCTTAAGGACAAAAATTATGGGAATGAGTATCTTTTTCTGAAGAAAATGGAGGAATGGGGAATTGCCCCAAAAGGAAAAGCAGAGGAAGCACTTGCGAACATTCCAAGAGATCCTCGTATGCCAGGACAAAATCTGATTGACGGGAACGATGATGACAAAATGTTCCTTGAATTTAAACCTAAAATGGGTGTGGCAGCAAAGGTAAAAGGAAATCTGATGGATTTGTTTAAATCCAAGGATCAGGAAAAAGTGTATTTCAGTCTGTTGAAAAGAGGGGTAATCAACCCTAGAAGTGTTGATTTTGACTTCCTGGATTCCATCAACTTGAACCTAAGAGAGAAGTTGAATTTGCTTCAACTTGAGACTTTCTGCTCTGACTCTACAGACGGGTATGATCATCTGACTGCTTATTTCTATTCAAATCTTAGCTTTTTGGATGCGAATAGAATTTCATTCAGTGTTCAAGACAAAGTCTATGTGGTAGATGTGAATATATTGGCGGACATAGTTGGAGTTGAACGGGGACGCTATCTCCCAATCAAAGTCTCACCTGCTCGAACTACTCTGGATCTTGTCAAAGATAGGGATGTAGATAAGAAAATTATCTATTCCAGAATGAATGCCATCAACATTGTGCTTCACAAGATTGTGATCAATTGTCTCAGACCTAAGTCTACTTCAAAGACTTCTGTGTCTCTTTCTGAAGCAAAATTGATGTATGCGATCAACTCAGGACGGAAGTTTTCTCTCCCGCACTCTATTCTTTTCCATATGTACAGAGCAGTGTCAAAAGACAAAGGACAATTGCCTTATCCTGGTCTGGTGACCAAGATCTTCAGACATCTGAATATTGAACTGCCTCATACTTTTTGTGTTCAACCGTGTGATAAGATGGTGGTAGGTTTGAAGATGTTAACGAAGATGCGTCTGCAAGAACTTTCCAAGGCAATGGAGAAATTCAAAGTGAAATCTCCTGTTCAGTCTGCTTCAACGAGAAAAGGAAAGGAGGCCATTGGAGCCTCATCGAAAAAGAAGAGAAGAACTCTCATCCTGGAGGATGAAGATGAAGAGGATGAAGATCCTACGATCCATGCACTGATAAGAACCAGACGTTCTGTGTCTCGGCCGAGAGAATTTCAGAAGAACCAGAGAGAAGAAGAAGAACAGAGAGAGAAGGAGAAAGAAGTTGAGGAAGAAGGAGAAGAAGAAAAAGAACAGTCTGCTGATAAATCTGGAGAGAAGGGAAATCAATAGCATGATCATCACTCTTCCCCTCTCGATGTCCTAGAGACAGGGGGAGTTAGCGAGCAAGAGAGGTCTCCACCTCATGCTGCTGAAGATCCAAGACAATCTCCAGAAGACCCAGAAGAAGTTCAGGTCTCTCAATTGCCTGAAGAAGGTGATACGTCGATTCCAAATCTGCCAGACCGTTCAGAAGCGCCATCGTCTGCATACACACCATCTGAGAAAGCCAATGCCAGTACACAGACGGATGATTCTGCAGATCTTCGTAGTATCATGAATATTCTTCTGGAAATGCGTAACCAAATATATATTCTGGACTGTGAAATCCAAGCTTTGAAGCATGCTGGACAAGCATCTTCAGTCTCTCTGGAAGATAAATTCAAAGACCTCGCTCTGCAACTTCAAGCCAATGCCAAGAGAGAAGAGGTAGCTCATCTGCGAGAAGATCTGAAGAAGCTCGAAGGAGTAGTCCAGTCCATTGGGGATTTCCAGATCGTGCGCATTCCCAAGCAGACATGACTCCTTTCTCACCCTCTTTTTAATGATGACAAAAAGGGGGAGAACCAATTTGAACAAACATTATTTTAAAACTTTATTTGACTTTTGTGTTTATGTTTATTTTTGAGTATGAACTTGAACTTGAGTGTTAGACTGAATTGGCTGTGGATTTTGATGCTTGACTAGTTGCATTTATATCAAGTATTGTTACATGGTATTACTCATGAAAGACTAACCAATTTGCTGTGGATGCAGAGTCTGGTTGTTTATTAATCTTTATGAGTTAGCCATATTGCTTGAGAAATGTTTTTGCAGGTCAAAGTTGTTCAAATCTACAAGAAAGTTTTGTCACCATCAAAAAGGGGGAGATTGTTGGAGAAATCTTTCCAGAATATTTTGAAGCTGACAAAACATTTCTATCAGTCTAAGTCTGGATATCGATAGTTAAAGTCTCAAGACTTTGTAGTCTCAAGACTTTGTGATCTCAAGACTCAAGACTCAAGACTCAAGACTCAAAATTATTCTCACTGACAGTCTTTCTAATCCAGTGTTGAAGGAAATCCAAAGCCGAGGTTTATGGTTGAGGATTTGATCCTATCCTCTGGAATAGATTCTTTGGTTGGATAATCATTTCAGATTCTTTAATTCTTATCTAAGATCGATTGAAGATCCGATGGTCGACGAAATAATCTTGGATTATTCTATTCTTGGAAACCGAGATCCTGATTGTATGGGCGAACAGGATTGATGGGCTATCATCAGATTCCTTAAATAGCTCGGATGATCTTCTTGATTGATTCCGTCCAACGGGTAGATTGGAGGAATTCCTTTGGTAAGTGCCAACGGCTATGATGGCATGAAGGAGTATAAAAGGAAGACGTTCTAGTTATTTTAAGTGTGTGATCGATAGAAAAATTCCAGAGTCTGAAGATCCTTGATTGTTAGTTGAGACTGAGCGAAATTGTATACAGAGAGTGTTTATACTTGGTGACGCCTTGAGTGAGTGTGGTAGATCATCTACACCTAGAAATCAAGGAAGATCAACACTGTAACAACTCTTTGATCATAGTGGAATCCAGCCAATCGGCTGTCAGTGCAGAAGAGTGGACGTAGGCTTGAATCAAGCCGAACCACTATAAACCGAGTGTTCAATTCTCTCTTTCCCTTATTCAGTCTTGCGATTGAATTTTTAACTGTTGCAAATTCTCTAATTGTTTAAATATCGTGCAAGCTTCGAGAAATTTTTTGTATACCTATTCACCCCCCCTCTAGGTACTCGTACTAGCTATTTCAACCGCCTCGCCAGCATCTGCGCATTTCCTCACGAAGGCGACCAGCTCTTGAATTTTCTTGCTGCGAAGGTGTTGGTTCAAATCCAGTTTTTTGCTGGAGAAGATATGCAAGTTGTATACTTTCCTGAGGTTTCGGAAGAGAGGCGAAACCGGTAGCCAGGGCAAGCCTAGCTTGTCATGGTCATGAACCGTGATGGAACTGGGAACCGTGCGATTTGAGAAGACAGCGTCGTGGGTCTGGAGGATCTCTTTGGCGAGCATCGGCGAAGAGACCACCACCGTAGTCACGAAGCCGAGTTCCAGTTTGATGATGGGGCCATAGGTGCGGGCGAGCTTGGCCAGGGACTTGTGGGGAAGATCTCCGAGCTCGAGGAGGTTGCCGATGATCGGGAGAGGCCGCGGACCGGGGGGAAGGTTGGAGGGCCGAGCTCTTCGGCCCCCGTTGGCGACGAAGGAGAGAGCTTTCAGCAAGCCCCAGAGGAGGTACAGACACAGAATCAGAACCAAGCAATCCATATATCTTTCTGAATCCACGACTACAAGAAGTGCGACCACTTCCTTTGTATTTATTACTAAAGTAGACTGCTTCTTCACGGTCACGTGTTTGACTTAAGCCCGTGAAAGATTGGATTGTCGGCAAGAGCAATTCTACTTTTGCCGAAAAAAAAAACGACTTATCGGCCCAAGTCCCACGTGTTTGGTCATATGAACTTGCACTAAGGCGACGGCAGATGTCACCATCTTGCGTAAATTTCCAGGCCAAGACAAGCCCTCATGATGCATCCAACTGAGACGATGGGATAATAACCACATTAGTCACTAAATTATCTCATCACAATCAATTATGTCCTAAATTTTCCAATTTCGTCATCACAGAGACCTTTATACAAAATTTTAAAGTCATCTTTCAGATCAATTGCAGTTAAAAATTACTATTTGCATCTAATCATCCTCGATAGTCCTATGTGTTGCGCCTAACATAAACAATTTTACTCGAAACGACGTCTAGTGTGGACCATCACATCAACAATTTTCCAATGGCAATTGATTGGAAGAACTTTCGTTGGAATTTCAACAAATTAGAGACTACACTCGCAACATCTAAAAGTTTAAGATTGAATTAATATATGTATATTCGATTGAGTGTGTGCATTAAATGGAAGAAAGACCGTTATGTGTGAGCTTTTAATTTATTTAATGAGATAATAAAATAGGTGGTCTCTGAACTTTTTTTAATATTCAATATGGTCACACTAGCTAACGGTGTTACATTTTAACGAAAGGGGTACATCGAGTGAATTTTTGAAAGTTGAAAGAGTAAGTTGAACAACGGGTAATGCAACAACTCCAGAAAAAAAGGGGGGGCAATGCAACAATAACGGGCAAGAAAAGACAAATTTATCAGTAGTAATGGAGAAGGAACCCAATCGGCTGTCATCGGCGGAATTACAGCTGCCAATCTTCGTTAAACGTCTCATTATAATTGCCCAAACAAAAATGTATAACATGGTTTTGTTCCGCCGATGACGGTCATTTGCTTCTTTCTTTTTTGATAGGTCAAAAGTTCTTGATGATTCATACAGCAAGAGTTCCCCTCGTTAAGTTGGCAACTAATAGAACTTCCAGTTGGTTTAGTATACAGTAAATGTAATAAATTAATTAAGGAGAGATTCTTTCAAAATAGTAGTACTCCTAAGGCTTAAGCTGATTTGCATAGCGTTCACATGCGTTGTTTTTTTTTTTTTTTTGATCAATAGTAGATGTTGCATTCATTCATGAAGATAAACGAGTCTTACAAGACAACGATGGATAAAATTCTGAACATAGAATTTCCGAGAGGGAGAAAGGAGGGAAGTTCACCCAATTTGTAGGAAGTTTTTTGGCTCGGTGTGTTCTAGCAAGCCAATCCGTCGCTCGGTTTGCTTGTCGTGGACAGTAGACTACCCGTGCTGATTTGCAAATGGCTAACTCTTCTTTTTTCTTTTTCTTTTTTTGGTCAGTGGCTAACTCTTCTTTACACTTCTCCATAATTTCCTTCGCGTCCCATGGTGATTCAGCCCGGCCCATAATAAAGTCAACCAAACTCAAACAATCACTTTCACACACCCAGCAACCCCTTTGATCATGCTCTCTCCCCACGTGCCGTTTTTCACTTTCCCTCAAGTACGAAATCCCATGGAGTAGAGAAAGGGCTTCTGCTTGCTGAGAAGAGGACGCCCGAGCTTCTATGGCGAAACCCTGAGGTTGGGACACCTGGAGTGCCATAACTTGACACAGAGGGACACTTAAGTGCCATAACTTTGAAATGGTACACTTAAGTGCCAATATCGGAGTAAAATATGACACTTAAGTGCCACTCTGGCGAAAATCCGGCCAAATGACTGACGTGGTAATTTTTCGCCGAGTTTGGTCTAAAACAGCGTCGTTTTGCACGTTGACGTGGCAGAGAAATGCAAAAACGACGCCGTTTCGTGTCTACATGTAAATAATTATATAAAAATTAATTAAATTAGATTTAAAATTAATTTTATTTAAAATATTCAAAAAATTTAAAAAAAATAATAAGAAAAATTTTAAAAATTTAAGAAAAATTTAAAATTTAAAAAATTTAAGAAAATTAAGAAAAATTAAAATAAAAAAGGGGGTGGAGGTCAAACGGGGCGGCTGAGGGCTGAGCCCTCGCCGCCGCCGCCTCCCCGCCGTCGCCGGGAATGGCCGGCGACAGAGTGGGGAGGGTCAGCCGGGGTCGCCGGCCCCCGACCGATCGATGACAAGGGCTGCGAGCCCTCGTCGGATCGCGGCGAGGGCCGCGACCCTCGCCGACCCCTGGCCAGGGCCCGGCGACCCCGGCCGACCCTCCCCACTCCGTCGCCGGCCCTTCCCGCCGCCCTCACCCCAATCCGGCAAGGGCTTGTGGGCCCTCACCGCCGCCAAGAAGGGCCGGCGACGGAGTGGGGAGGGTCGGCCGAGGGCCAGCGACCCCGGGCGACCCTCCCCCCTCCGTCGTCGACCCTTCTTGGCGACGGCGGGGAGGCGGCGGCGACAAGGGCTCAGCCCACAGCCGCCCCGTTCGACCTCCACCCCCCTTTTTATTTTTTTATTTTTCTTAATTTTTTAAAATTTTAAATAAAATTAATTTTAAATCTAATTTAATTAATTTTTATATTATTATTTACACGTAGACATGAAAGGGCGTCGTTTTTGTATTTTCTCCGCCACGTCAGCGTGCAAAACGACGCTGTTTTGGACCAAACTCGCCGAAAAGTCGCCACGTAAGCCATTTGGCCGGATTTTTGCCGGAGTGGCACTTAAGTGTCCCATTTAACTTCAAAACTGGCACTCAAGTGTACAATTTTAAAGTTATGGCACTTAAGTGTCCTCCCGTGCCAAGTTATGGCACTTGGGTTGTTCTTCTGCCGCGAAACCCTCGACCACCAAGCTCGTTGAATCTTGCACGATCCCAGCAATTGAACAGTGGAATTCGCCCGGAATCCATGAAGCATCTACGTTGATCTTCAACTCGTCTCTGTCCAGCGGCTCCCATCGAATGGGTAAACTTCAATTTTTAGGTTTTGGCCCTTTTAGATTCTGCCATCTGCTGAAATTTTTTTGTTGTTCTTGTGCTAGATCCATGAGATCAATCGGTTAAGGAGGCTTTGCTCTGAAAATAAGGTTGTTGCAAGACTTCCATATGTTCCATAGCACAACCGCGATGAGTTCTTTTTCAGGTAAACCTTCCCTACCTTCGAATGTCTCCGTTAGCCATTGATCGAATCTCTTGATGTTGCTTGGGTTGCTGATGATGTTAATGCGTGGGTCTGCCCATATTTTTTTTGTCCACTTGCACAGCAGAAATAGATGTTCTTTTATTTCCATGTGTGTGAAGCAAAACGGGCAGAAGGGATCGGGTAGCATTTTCCTTTTATACAGATTCTCCTTTGTTGGTATGGTGTTTTGACATAGACTCCATAGGAACATTCTCAATTTCGAGGGTATAGCTAGACTCCATATTTTAGTCCATAGGGTTCTTTGAGACATGAAAGAACAGGACGCCCTGTTTGGGTCTGTTCTTGTAGTGTTAGAGTAGGCTATGTTATACCCGCTCTTCACAGTATATATCCCTGACTTGTTTCTTGTCCATACTAGACAATCCTTCTTTGGATTCGGACTTAGATTTATTGCGAGTATCTCATTGGCGATTTTTTCTTCAAAAAGGTTAAGAATCAGATTTTCCTTCCAAACCATCAAGTCTTCATTGATAAGTTCTGTCACCATAACAGGTTCATGTCGGTTGGCTGGACCTCCAATCACTCCAGACTTTAACCATATGTCTTCCCGTATTATGATGGATTTACCATCCCCCACTGACCATTTAACCTCTAATGCTATGGCTTCTCTTCCTGTTAAAATGTTTTGCCATCCCCAAGATGGTCGCTGCCCCTTTCTTGCCTTCCATAAGTCACCATTTGGAAAGTAGATACCTTCTAATATTCTGCTCCACAAAACTGAAGGAGAGTTGGATAATCGCCAAGCTTGCTTTCCGAGCATTGCTCTATTAAAGTTGATCAGATCTTTGAATCCCATACCTCCCTCATCTTTTCTGGTTTCTAAGACTTCCCATTTTTTTCCAATGCAAACCTCTTTTTGAATCACCTTTCTGCCACCAAAAAAAAAAAAAAATGAAGCAATTCTTCTTTCTATAGCTTTACATATAGAGATAGGAAGTTTAAAGATTGACATTGCATAAGCAGGAAGGGCTTGTACAACGCTCTTAATAAGAATTTCTTTGCTTGCTTTGGTCAATAACTTTTCTTTCCATTCCTCTAGTTTCGAGTTTACTCTTGCTAAGATTCAAGCAAACATCTCTTTCTTTGAATGAGCCCATTCTGTTGGAATGCCGAGATATTTCCCTGTTTTTTCTATTATTGGGACTCTGAGCTTGTGTGCTAGATTTCTTTTTGGAGATATAGGGTTGTTACTACTAAAAAAATACCCATGATTTGTTTAAATTAATAGCTTGGCCCGTTGCATAACAGTACTGATTAAGAATATTTGCTAAGTTTTGGCATTCTACAATAGTCCCATCCAAAAAGAATATAGCATCATCGGCAAAAAATAAATGAGTCAATGTAGGGTAGAACTTGTTGAGTGTTATACCCTTGATGCTTCCCACTTCAATAGCTTTGTTCATCAGCTAGGTCAAAACGTTTGCTGTTAAGATGAATGAGTATGGAGAAAGAGGATCTCCTTGTCTAAGTCCTCTTGAAGGGGTAAAATATTGAGTTGGTTCCCTGTTGATCTTCACACTAAGGGACACTGTCGAAACACATTGCATAATTAAAGATAACCTCCTCTCACAAAAACCCATTTTCAACATACAATCCCTTAGAAAATCCCATTCAATTCTGTCATAGGTTTTCTGCATATCCAGTTTCAAGATCGCCTGAAATTTTTCCTTCCTTTTTGTAATTCTCAGCTAATGTAGTACTTCCTAAACAATTGATATATTATCCTGGATTTGTCTACCTTGTACAAAGGCACTCTGTTCAGGCTCTATAATCTCTGGAAGGCAAATCTATAATCTATTGGCCATGACTTTTGAAATGATTTTGTAGCTGAAATTGCACAAACTAATAGGTCTGAATTGGCCTATGTTTTCTTGATTTTTTACTTTTGGTATCAAGAATATGTGCGTTTTGTTGAGAAGAGGATGAAGGGTACCTGTTTCGAAAAAGTTCTGCACTAACTGGAGCAAATCCAACTTTATGTCCTCCATGATTATTGGTAAAAGAGGCTATTAAGTCCATAAGGTTCGAGGGCTTTTAGTGACCCCATTTGAAAAACTACTTCTTTTACCTCTTCCATAGTAACATTGGCCATCAGATTTTTATTTATGTCCTCTCTTACTGGGCTAGGACACTGATTTAGAATTGGTTGATAGCTTCTGGGATCCTCCGATTTGTATAGGTTCCTATAGAAGGACCTTATGTGTTCTTTGAGTGCAGAGGGATCCCTACACCAACTTTGATCTTCCATTTGCAGCATAGTGATCCTGTTTCTCTGTCTTCTCTGCATTGTAGTTGCGCGGAAGAACTTGGTGTTTCTATTACCCCATTGCAGCCATTTAATGCGTGATCTCATACCCCAGAATTTCTCTTCTTGTTTCCACAACTGTTCTATCTGGTTGACAATGTTTTGGCCATCCTTCTTGCTGGAATTTTGGGAATTCTTGTTGGTTAGCTCTATTAATGCCTTGTTGAGCTCCCTAATGCGACATGGTGCATTGGCAAACTTCTCTTTGCTCCACTTAGCAAGCGTTTTTGACATTTCATTGATTTTCTCTGAGAAACTTGTCTAGCTTAGTGGTATTTTGTTCATATTTGCTTGATGATCTCTCCACACTCTTCATTTTATGTCCAGTATGCTTCAAGCTTAAAATCTATCTTCCTTTTCTTACTTTCAAGATGCAACACAAGGAGGAGAGGGCTATGGTCCGAGCCAATTGCTGGAAAGGCTTGTACTTCAGCATTATGAAAGGTAATTCTCCAGTCCATAGTACATATAACTCTGTCTAGTCGTTTTTTTACAAGGGCCTCCCCTTCCCAGTTATTCAACCACATGTAAGCACACCCTTTGATGTCCATGTCTATTAGGGAACACGTTTGTTCCCGAAAACAAACAAAAAAAAAATCTATTTGTTTTTTTGTTCCTAGAAACGGATTTGGAACAAAAACAAGAAGTAAAAAAAAAAAAAAACTTATTTCTTGTTCCCGAGAATAATTTCGAGAAACACTTCTTCTTTTTCTCTTTTTGTTGTTCTTTTGTTTTTTTGGCCGATCGTCAGCCTTGGCCATGGCCGGTGACCGGCCATCGAGGGCTGATGTAACAGCCTAAATTTTTAGAATTTATTTTCAATTAAATAAATCGAGCCTTTCATTGACAGCTGATAGTGCTATTTTCTGAGCTAATCATTCACGAGATAATTAAGAAATCTAAATGCAATAAACTTGAGAATTCAACCAAGAATCAACTGCTCAACCGTGTTGGTTTGCAATGGTCATTACGCCACTGTTAGAAATCAATCAGAGATCGGAGATAGGCCGTTTTGATTGAGATATGTGATCAGTGTGTAAAATACTTGTCAATTGGTGCTAGACCAATTTTTCTATCGTTTTGGTATTTGGTATTCGTAATTGAAATCTCGAGATTTTCACGATGAATAAGAGTCGCCAATGTGTCGAAAATGTACATTGTGACTCGAGATAAATCAATTATGAGTCAATTGCACCAAAAATTCCTAAAAGTTACCCAGTACACTAAGTCACGCTAAAAGTGCGCCAGATTGAAATTAACCACGAATTTGAACCTGATCTCAAAAATTAAAAGTTCTATGGTGTTGCAATCTATTTTAGGAAGGTTGACTCATCCTTCGAAAAATTTTCAAAGATTCCGGGATTTTTAGGAAAAATCGATTCGGACGTTGCGGAAAAATAGCGAAAATTCATATGGGCTAAATTAAAGAAAATTTGGACTACCAAGTGGAGCTTTTGAGTGTCAAGGATTTACAAAAAATTATTTGGAATTTTTCTTCAGCGAAATTGGACCTCGATTTGGATAATTGAAGCCAAATTAGTGAAATTGGAATTTTGGAAGGACCATAATTTTGGCTTCAATTTAGATTTAATTGGAGCATTAGCTTGTAAGAAAGTATTAGGCGAGACATGTAATAAATGGAAGAGATGAGATTTGTGGACTTTTGCCCCTCCATCCAACACTTCTCCCGCACGGCTTCCCCTCCATCTCCTTCAACGCTCAAAGCCAACCTCTTTCGATCCTCATCATTTCTTTTTTTTCCTCTTGCTGGACTGTTCCTCACTCTCTCTATTCATTTCCTTCGCTCCAAACACCCACACGCCTCTGCCCCCTTTGACTTCCTCCTCTGGCCACATGTTTGCTTTTTCCTCCATTTCGCTCCACCTCACGCCCACGCGTCCAAGCCCAAGCACCATTGGTCAAAGCACAGTTGAAGCCTCCATCATTGAATCCATCCCTCCACGTGAAGCCACCTATGCAGCAATTGTTTGTTCGTCCATCTCCAAGCATGGTCTTCTCCAGCAGCAAAGCACACGAAGCCACCGAAGCAAGCCATCCCCTTCGATCTTCATGCTTGCAACTGTTGCCTTTAACCACACGTCTTCATCTTCAGTAGCCCCCATCGTCGCTCACGGATCGGTCAACCCATCAGCCCATCTCCCTCTGCCTCGCCGAAGCTGCCCCACGCGTGACGCCAATGAAGCCCATCTCCACAACTGCTTCTGGTTCAGCCCAGCAGTTCCTTTTGTTGTTCAGCCCAGCAGCCCAAGAAGCCAGCGAAGCCTGGCAAATTTGGTCTAGCGAAGCCTGCACGTTCAGCCCATCAACTCCAACAGCCCAAGTGAACTTCCATTCCAGCCCACCTTCAGTTTTGGCCAAGCCCATTTGAAGTCCAAGCCCGCGAAACAAGGCCAGCCCAACTCAATAACAAATCTCAATTTAGGTTGAGATTTGTTGGGTCAATTCCAGGTCCGGCCCGAGTGTCCGTTAATGCCGCCAAAAATTTGGATTTCAGCCCCCGTTGCGCCATCATCGCAGTGAACTAGTTTCCTCAATAAACCAGTGAGTTTATGCTCTAAAATCTTCTTAGTAGACTAATGACGTTTAAAGGGTGTTTAGATTTAATTAATTAAAAATTAGGTTGTTAGTTAGATTAATTTAGTGATTTAATTATGCAATTATGCATGTTAGATGGTTAGATTAGATCAAGCGAGACCTAGATAAATTGTATTATTTATCTTGAAGGGTTCGGGAATTTTCCAAGCCCGTATCAGTATTTAATTTAGTGATTCAAGCCTAAGTTAATATTTTTAGAAATTAAATTGAATTATTTAATTAATTTGAGAAATTAATTATTAATTATTTTTCCGGAAATTAAGCCGGGATAGTTGGTAACCGGAATTTCTTGCTGATTGCAATGGTGTGGTTAATTGTTGCAATTGAGTGTTAATTTATGTAAATTAAGTGCTGATTGGATTTTTTGTATTTAATTTCGAAAATTGTGAATTTTCAATATTTATTCAGAAAATCATGGGTGTCAGATTTTGACACCAAAAATAGTTTTAATTACTATATAAAATAGTGACATTTTAAAAAGTAAGAATGTCAATTTTTCTGAGTCGAGTTGACTATGTACTCACACACGGATATTCGAGTGTAATGTACGATAACCTGGGCCATATTTGAGTGATCATGTGATGGTTAAGAAAAATCGTCCCGAGCTATTAAGCTGGACGTTATCCCTATTTGGGATACCCCTAGACAACAGGAAGTCAGTTGCAATAGATTCTACACCCTATGTTCCTTTGGAAAAGCCGTTTGAAATAGACATGCCATGCTCAATGGAGTGAGACGAAGCCTGACAATGCCAAGAGACTGCTGAACAGAGAGTAGGCCGTATTATATGCCGAAATCAAAACTAGAAACACATGTTTAATTGAGTTGAATGCGCCGGATTATGGGACAAATGTGTGGCAAGGTATGGGACGTGTCATAACGATATGACCCTATAATCAGGACTCTTGTGCTTATTTGAGAATTTTAATATGGCGTTTCAGTTAATTGAGCTTAGTTATTACTCATGCTTTCATGATGTCTAAGATATAAAATATACTGACCTGAAGGGTGGATCTGAGACGAGGTAAGTCTCATTGATTGTGTGATTGTGTGGTTAGGACACTTCTAGGCGTATTTCCCTCCTAATCAAGGTTTAGAGCGTGAACTCGCTGAGATTTATATCTCACCCCATCATGGGTTAAATTTTCAAAATCGTCAAGTGAAGTACCCAAAGCCGAGAGGAGGTGATCGGAAGTGCAGGTTAGTTAGGACCGCTTCTTTTTTGGAAAGCCAGATTTTGTAGTCTTTTGGTCATAGACCTTGTACATGACTATGTGAAAATAAAAGCATGTTTTGTTTAGTGTGAATCTATTGTCCTGCTTTTCTATCTCAAGATGATTACTGTCAGTGAATTTATTTTCGTTTTCGCATATGTAATAAAAAGAAAAAGTCAGTGACTCGTCTTGAGAAGTCGCAAAATTTTATCGACCAAAAAGGGATGGGCACGAGCTCGAGGATTGGGGCATGACGTCCCCATTTAGTGGTATCAAAGTGAAGTCTATAGTAGGAGTGGCTTTTATTTTATAATAATGGATGTGATTGATAGCTGTTTGGTAAATTGGTTGTGGTGATCACTTAGTTTCTAATTTTCTATGGAATTGAAAAACAAGTATCTTTAAAGAGCGTGTCAGATGAGTGATCAGGAGCCAAGAACTCCTAGGCAAAGGACCATAGTGTCAGCGACTTGAGTTAGGACGCCAACAAGGGTCGGTCCCTGAGGCGGTCAAGGCAGAGCGTAGGCTGAGGCCAACACAAGTGGTATAGTACCACCGTCGGTTCCACCGGTTGGTGCCGAGGTAGCAGTTCTTAGTGATCCTAGATTCGAAGCGATCATGCAGGCACTTTAGACTATTAGTAATCTGATGGGGCAATAGTTGTTGCCTTCAGCCATGTGTCTTCGTCTTCAGCAGCCTCAATCGTCACTGGTGGATCGGTCAGCCCATTAGCCCGTCTCCCTCTTTCATTGACCCCTCTGCCTCGCCGAAGTTGCCTCGCGCATGACGACAACAAAGCCCATCTCCATAGCTACTTCTAGTTCGGCCCAACAGTTTCTTTTGTTGTTCGGCCCAACAGCCCAAGAAGCCAGCGAAGCCCAGTGAATTTGGTCCAGCAAAGCCTACACGTTCAACCCATCAACTCCAGTAGCCCAAGTGAACTTCCATTGCAACCCACCTTCAGTTTTGGCCAAGCCTATTTGAAGCCCAAACCCACGAAGCAAGCCCAGCCCAACTCAATAACAAATCTCAATTTAGGCTGAGATTTGTTTGGCCAATTACAAGTCCGGCCCGAATGTCCGTCGACGCCACCAAAAATTTGGATTTCGACCGTCATTACGCTATCATCGTGGTGGACCCGTTTCCGCAATAAATCAGTGAGTTTATGCACTAAACTCTTCTTCGTGGACTAATCACGTTTAAGGAGTGTTTAAATTTAATTAATTATGAATTATGTGGTTAGTTAGATTAATTTAGTGATCTAATTATGCAATTATGCATGTTAAGTGGTTAGATTAGATTAAGCGAGGCCTAGATAAATTGTATTATTTATCTACAAGGATTCGAGAATTTTTCGGGCCTGTATCAATATTTAATTTAATGATTCTAGCCTAAGTTAATATTTTTAGAAATTAAATTGAATTATTTAATTAATTTGAGAAATTATTTAATTATTAATTATTTATCTGAAAATTAGGCCGGAATAGCCGGTGACCGGAATTTTGTGCTGATTGCAATGGTTTGATTAATTTTTGCAATTGAGTATTAATTTCTGCAAATTGAGTGCTGATTGGATTTTTGGTATTTAATTCCAAAAATTGTGAATTTGCAATGTTTATTTAGAAAAATCCCAAATGCCAGATTTTGACACCGAAAATAGTTTTAATTACTATATAAAATAGTGTGATTTTAAAAAGGAAGAATGTCAATTTTTCTGGGTTGAGTTGACCAGTACCTACACACGAATATTTTCATGTGTATTTCTAATATAAAGAAAAATGCCAGGTTTACCATTTTAATTGAAGCATTTGAATGCAATACACGGTGTCTTAGGTGATATTTGAGTGATCGTGTGATGGTTAAGAAAAATCGTCCCGGGCTGTTAAGCTGGAGGTTATCCCTATTTGGGATACCTCTAGACAACGAGAAATCAAGTGCAGTAGATTCTTGACCCTATGCTCTTTCGGAAAAGCCGTCTAAAAGAGACGTTCCGTGCTCAATGGGTGAGAGTAGGTCGTGCTATATGCCAAGATTAAAACTAGAAATGCATGTTTAATTGAGTTGAATGTGCCGGATTATGGGACAAAATTGTGTGGCATGGTATGGGACGTGTCATAACGATTTGGCTCTATAATCAGGACTCCTATGCTTATTTGAGAATTTTAATATGGCGTTCCAATTGATTGAGCTTAGTTGTTACTCATGCTTTCATGCTATCTGAGATATAAAATGTATTGACTATCAAGGTGGATCTGAAACGAGGTAAGTCTCCTTGATTGTGTGATTATGTGATTAGGACACTTCTATGCGTATTTCCCTCATAATCAAGGTTTAAAACGTGAACTCGCTGAAATTTATATCTCACCCCGTCGTGGGTTAAATTTTCAAGATCGTCGAGTGAAGTACCCGGAGCTGAGAGGAGGTGATTGGAAGTGTAGGTCAGTTAGAACCGCTTCTTTTTGGAAAGCCAGTTTTTGTAGTCTTTTGATCATAGACCTTGTACATGACTCTATGTAAATATAAAAGCATGTTTTGTTTTATGTGAATTTGTTGTCCTATTTTTTTATCTCAAGATGATTATTGTCAGGAGATTTATTTTTGCTTCCGCGTGTGCAATAAAAAGAAAGGGTCAACGACTCGTCTTAGGAAGTCGCAAAATTTTATCGACCAGAAAGGGATTGGCACGAGCTTGAGGATCGGGGCGTGACAGCCAGCGACCTTGCCGGAGCATCACTAGCCCCTGGCAAGGTTCGGCCTTGCCTTGGCTGGGCGAGCTTGAGCTCATCCAGATCCCTCGAGTTTGCCCAGATCTGGCGAAGTTGAGCTCGTCGAGCCACTACCAAGTCGGTGTCGCCCAGTGGTGGCCCGACAAGGCCAAGCCTTGCCGGTAGCTAGGCAAGGTCGGCCTCGCCGAATCTAGGCGAGCCCAAGCTCGCCCAACTGAGGCTAGGCCGAGCCTCGCCATGGCTAAGCGAGGCCAATGACCATCCAAAAGGAAGGAAAAAAAAAAGGAAAAAGGAAAATAAAATAAAAAGAAACAAAAAAGTTATATAAGTTTACCAAACGTGTTTCTGTTTTTTTTCTATTCCAGGAACAGAAATTTTGTACAGTTACCAAATGCGTTCTTATGTTCAAAAATTGTTCCTGGGAACAAAATGAGATTTTTATTTCTGTTTCCGAGAACAATTTTTGAACAGAAACGTTACCAAACACGTCATAAATCTCCAAAAGTGGGAATGCAAAATAGCGAATGTTTTGGCTAAACAACATTTAATGGACGAAACTGGTGTCCAACAAGCTACTTCGACAATTGTACATATTTGTTCACAAGTCATGTGCTTCAAGATTGACTCGTTCCCAACGAAAAATTCATCAGGGACAAGAACTAGGGCAAGCTGATGCGTGTTGTGAATGCACAAGAGTAAAGTGGACAAAATAAGCTGTAAGGAGCAAATCAATATAGATGACAGACATCAATTGAATGTATTTTTCACATGAAAGGAAGAGGAGAAAGATTTTTTTTTTTTTTTGTCAAAAGAGGAGAAAAATTATGAAGTAGCAACTACAGGTTGAAAATGGGCAGGTCGGGTCTGTTTCGTATTCATATAGTTTTAAAGTTGGTTACATCAGGTTCTGCTTTCTAGAAGACGAGCCCGGTTCAAGTTTGGCTCTCAACTCATCTCACAATTCAGTTCCTTCAGACACAAGTCGGGAACTACGGGGTTTTAGTCGGGTCAGAGTCGAATGCTTCAAGATGTCTAGCATCTTTTATACCCTTTGGTGTCGTGTTCCATCAAGTCTAATTCTTTCATACAATTTCAATGGAATGTACATGCGCTATATCGGAGACGGCAACCGCATCGGAAGTGAAATGCACAAGGGGGCCGGGAAATGTGGCAGCTTAAGATCGGTGAATGCGGACTCCAAACTCTTCAAGATCCACATGCATCGTTCCAAACGCGACCGCATCAGTCAAGATGCAGCGCGTCGCCATGCATCGATCATACACTCAAGAAACAAGAACCACCGCATCGACCCAGAAGCCCAGAAGACAAGAACAACAGAAATAAAAGCTCATCCGGCCAGATCAACACACGCTGTAAGACCAAAACAAGAAGAATCTAAGAGAATTGCGAACCTCTGAAAGCTCCGCGACGGAGACCGCACAAAGCATAACGTGGCAGCTCTCAAAAGCTCTCTCCCGCTTCTTCTTCTTCTTCTTCTTCTTCTTCTTCTTCTTCTTCGCTCAGTTGCTGCTGCTACCCATACTTCCCCGCCGAGTCAACGCACGTCCGTGCTCTCTGGTCTTCGTCTTCTTCTTGGTCTTTTCTCTCTTGTCCTTTTCCTAAATCAATTCCCATGACAAATTAATTCTTTATTATTTTTTATTATTTTTTTATTATTGAATTACTGAGTTCAATTATGCGTGATAGTTAACGCATATACCAATTTGAAATTTTACTTACGTCGATGTACCGATCTATGATTTTTCATTATTTAATGAAAAATAAATTTATCATAAATGTTTTAATTTAGAGCATTGTATGGTCAAAAAACTAATTCGGAGTAAATTTGTATTTATTTGAGGATTTTGATGATGAAAAAATTAGTTAAGAATGAATTTATCATAAATGTAATAATTTGAAATTTTTTTTTTGTAATATTGATCCTAAAAACAATAATATAAAAGAGAAAAAAAAAGTAGAATGTATGTAATGCGACATATTTAGAAAAGAGTACATGAATTCGCTTTAGTTTATTATTATTTAAGATAACATATATTAATCAAGATATGCATCATCAAAAAATATATGGGCAATTTTCAATAGAAGAAATTATCTTAAAAAGTTTTTAATTATTTCTAACATCCGAAAGAACAAAGAAAATTTTCACACGAGGACCCACAACGACAAATCATAACGCGCTCTTGCCTTCGTCCTTCGAATCTTGCAAGCATGGTTTAACCATGAAACTTCTTTTTACTCATTTCTATCATCCGCTCTGTTCATTTCTGTTCATTTGACAAAAAATGAATAATTTAAAAGATAATTTTCGAAAAATAATCATTTATATCGTTTGAAACAATTAGTCAATTTAAAAAAATTTCATCATTGACGACAACTTATGTCTAAACATTTTCGTCACTTTCGTGGAAATAAAATTGTTTTCATTTTATTCATTTTTATGAGTGATACAAAAGACCATTTTAAAAAAATTCAAATCATTCATTTTTCATAGAATAAATATACCATAAAATTAGTTTATATATTCCAATTGGCACGATGTTTTACTTGTATTAAAGATCCTAATGAGAGTCCTTTCACTGATGTTGTTAGACTTTGGACTAGGTTGAATTTGCCCGTATCCAATTAGTTCTAAAACTATCGTACGAATGCCAATTATCAATGTAGTTCTAAACTTATGCACAAAATTAAAATATGATATTTCTCACTAATTGTAGTTGGAAATTGCTTTACGTAGCATCCAGTCATCCTCAATCCTCATACAACTCCACTCAAAAACCACATCCTAAGGGGATTACTACGTTAGATTTCTAATGACAATTGGTTGGAAAGATATTATTGGAATTTCACACAAAGGTTTAGGATCATACTTGCAAAATGTAAAAGTTTAGGATTGAAATAGTAATTTTCTCTGTATTAAACTTTTCGTCAACATTTGATATGGTTATATTAGTTCAAGAATTAAATTGAACATTAAATAATACAACTCTAGAAAAAAGGGGGAAATGTAACAAGAACGTGCAAGAAAAAACAGATTTACAGTAGTTATGGAGACATTAGAAGGAACCCAACCATATTTTTCTGTCTAATGCTTTGCAGAGTTTATTTAATATTGACATTAAAGCTGCCAATCTTGATTAAATGTCTTATTATATTTGGCCAATCAAAAATGCAAAACACGGTTTTCTTCCGCCCACGACCAGCCTTTTTCTTCTTCCTTTTTTGATAGGTAAAAAGTTTTTGATTCTTGATACAGCTAGGGCAGCATTACTCGTTAATTTGACAACTAATTGAACTCCCAGTTGGTTTAGTATGCAGTAATAAATTAATTAAGGAGAGATTTTTTCAAAATTGTAGTATCCGTAAAGCTCATGATTTAAGTAGCATTCACATGCATCTGATCTCATCTAGTATTTACTAATACAAAGGGAAGCGGGTCTCTATACTTCAACTACCATAACTCCTCGTTTTTTCCTCGGCCATGTCCTTAAAACTTGTTAAGGAAATCCCTTATGATATTTTGAAGATGACAAAATAAATCAAAGGCTACTAAAATGTTTAATAATTGAGTAATAGACTATGCAGATGATAGAACATATAAAGGGTATTGTCAAAGTCTATACTTGGGACAAGCAGAAGACTGACTCTATACTAAAACTAAACTTATTTAGACTGTATCCAGACCTAAGGCTAAATATGTTTTTTATTTTTTTATGACCCGGGAACCGCCATTGGCCGGCAGCCTAGACATAAACCCGGGGCAGACTGAGCCACCACCACAGACCCAGCCACGTTTGAGTCGCGCGAACGTGATGCCTCTTGGATTCGAACCCCTCCCATTCGTGAGAGAGAGAGGGCCCGAAACCAGCTGCGCCACCACGGGCAGTGGTCTAAGGCTAAATATGTTCAAAAGTAGAATATGTTTAGACTTACGTTCAGATTGTAAATTCTATTTCAGTTTGAAAACACTCAGACTCTACTTCAGTTTGAAGATACTCAGACTTTATATTCAAGTTCAGAAGAACGAGACACAAGTTCAAAACGTAGTAGATTTAGAGCAAAGTATGTTCAGAACAAAATAACTTGACAGAACATAACACAAGCCCCCAAACATATAACGACTAGTGATCTGGTTTGAATTCTACATCAAGATAGATTTGATTGACTCAATCTAATTGATTGACAATTGGATCTTGAAAACAAGAACTTTCTAAACGAAGAAGCTCTACTTATTAAAACCAAGATTTTGTTTGTATAGTCGATCAGAATTAATTTGGGATTCTACTTCTATAACTTAACGATTACTAAATCTTCTTGATACAGATCTGTCAAATGGGTAAATTGGAAGATGATCTTCTAGATATTGTCCAATGGCTAGTTTGGAAGTGGAAAAGTATTTAAGGAGATCAAGGACCGATATGCAAGTATGAGACGGAGTGTAGAAATTATAATTCCAAAGTCTGAGCGACCTTCAATCATACACTTGTCTCTCATGAGTTTGAACGTTTGTGATCGTGAAAGAAATACCAAAAGAGTGACTCAGTAAAATAGTGTAATCTACCACTGAGTATTTGCACTTAAAATTGTAATCTCTTATTAATTGCATAGTGGAGTCTAGCCATAAGGCTTTTAGCATGGGAGAGTAGTTGATCTAAGCCGAACCACTATAAATCTTGTGTTTCTATTCTCTTCCCTAAACTCCTTTATTTTGATTCGTAACTCTAATTAATTGTTTAAGTTTAAACTCCTTTATTTTGTTTGAAGTTTTATCTAATCGCTTAAGTCCAAATTTGTTTGTGATTTTTTTAAGGCAAATTATTTCTACTGTTCGTTGCAAAAAATTGTCTTCACCTATTCACCCCCCTCTAGGTATTCATACTAGCCCTTCAAAACTAACCGAGAGAATAAGTAGTGATGTCAAAGATTTGATGAACTAATTTCTCAAACTTGAAGCTAGGAAAAATCCACATGGTGTTTTGAGGATGACAATATTTTAAGCATACTAAGACATGTAAGACCGGTTCTTGACAGTATAATCAACAATTATCTTCTGCAGATCTTCCTCATCTTGCCATGTGCAATTGAATTCAGACACATCATATTTTAGGTACAGAGCAGGAAACAAATCTCATGGAGCTTGAACATTGTTGCAGAAGAAACTTCACCTGACACAATGTGCAGCATGAATATATCAAGCAACTATCCTTTTCAAAGTTGAAAAGGCATAACTTTGCATTGCTTTCCTCATGAAAACCTGGATTTTAATACATGAAGATACGGTCTTGTGCTAATACGGAACTGAAGATGAGATGACTTGTGCTTCATGCTTGAAGGCAAGTTTTCCCAAGGGAAAGTCCAGTTAGATCTCTAAATTTCTTTTGAATCTTCAGTTCAATTATGTACCGAACACTCGGGACCACGTTGATTTTAGTAATTTGCTGCGAGATTGCCTGGTGAGGCTTTGAATACACCTGTGCAGTTTGATGGCAGAGAATAGAATGGAGATCAAACAGTTGAAAAGCAGAGTTTCTCACGAAAAGTCATCTTCTTCATTGCGCATACTCAATAGAAAGAAAATCAAACAAAACAGCATCCGGATATATCAAGAACCTCTACATTTTCGGCTTCTCCAAGAGTTCCTTCTGAACTCTTTGAGATTTGGACAACGCTTCACTTTCAGTACTTGCAAGGAGGCCATTGTAACGCCAATACTCTCTCCAGCTTTGGTAGTTCCATAAGATCCAAGGTCTGCAATGTACACTCTGCAGGGGCATGAGGTTTAAATAGCTCTTTCGAGCTTGGAACAGTATTCGATTTTCAGTTGTTTCAGATTCTCGAGGCTCTCAGGCTTCATTTTCTGACCACGTATGGTCTCCAGCCTAGTCGCACCGGAAATATAGAGAACCTTCAGAATTTTTGGCTTCTTCAAGAGTTTTTTATAGACTCGTAAGATTTGGACACAGCCTCACATCCAATACTTGCGACAAGGCCATAGTAACGCCGATTCTCTCCAGCTTTGGTAATTCCATGAGATCCAAGGTCTGCAACTTACACTCTACAGGGGCACGAGTAAATGGCTCTTTAATTTCATCACAAATTTTGATCTGGAGATTTGTCGCAAGCATCGGACAGTACTTTTATGTATAAGCTCTTTAAGATCTGAGAAGACCTCTGTCTCAGACTGAAAGTTATCACCGCATACAGATTGTTAGGAAAACAGATTACACAGATAAAGAGAGGTAAGATTTCCCAAAACTCTGGCCTCTTCTTCTACATCTACTATACTGAGAAATCCTTTTTGCTCTCTAATATCTCTTTGTTTTGCCAGGATACAAATTCAAGAAGAAGTGCGCATTTTTTACCAAAATATTGAATAGCGCTTTTTTTCTGTAAATAGACGATGCAATCACCACAACCAATCATAATTACGTAGAATCTAACACGACCATGCATTTATTTTTCTTCTTTCATATAGGAATGGGCACAGCTTTTAGAGATTGAGCCTTTTGGACGGCTAATCCGAACTTTTCTTCCATGTTCATGTTCTCGGGGATAACACCATCTTCGAGCTTCCAATTGAATATGTTGATGAGCGAACCGAGCATCAAAGGCAACATTCTCGCAGCCAATGGCAACCCCGGACAAATCCGCCTGCCACCACCGAACGGTACCAGCTCAAAGTTTTGTCCCCTAACATCAATATCAGATCCAAGAAATCTGTCGGGCACGAACTTGTCTGGATCATCCCAAATGCTCGGATCTCGTCCTATCGCGAACACATTTATGTAAACCTGTGCACCCTTTGGAATGGTGAAACCGCCTATAGGAAAATCTTCCCCAGATTTTCGAGGAAGAAGGAGAGGAGCTATTGGGTGCAACCGGAAAGTCTCTTTCAAGACAGCTTCTAAATAGGGCAAGCGAGAAATATCGGCTTCTTCGATCGTCTTGCCTTTGCCAATGACTTGATGGAGCTCAGCTTGGGCTCTTGATAGCTTTTCTGGGTTGCGAAGTAGTTCTGTCATTGCCCACTCCAGAGTGCTTGAAGTGGTTTCGCTACCGCCGGTGATTATGTCCTGCATGATCCACGTCACAAATCAGAGAGCTTTTTTCTCAAGAAATTAGATCATAAATATCACAATTAGGGAAGCATGATGGAGGAGATGGTACCAGAAATAGATGCTTGACTAGGGAGATGTCCAGGGTCTCATTTTTCTCTTCAATCAAATCAAGGAGATAATCCAAAACATCGTTACACCTCACGCAACCCTTCTCTGTCCTCAGTTGCAACCTTCTCTGGATCACGCCATCGAAAAAGTCGAAGATCTTCTGGATAAGCACCTCAAGGTGACGCTTCGAACCGTGCGGGTCGATCTTCTTGAGCATGGGAAAGTAATCCGCCAGGTTAGGCTTTCCAATCTCATAAAAAATTTGCCACACCACCTCCTTCAGATCTCCAGCTGGATTCAAAGGTTCGATCATGTCCAAAGAGAAAAGCGTGTTTGATACCGCGTTAAGGCTGGTCCTGAAAGCTGCCTCACCGATATTCACCGCCTCGCCAGCATCTGCGCATTTCCTCACGAAGGTGACCAGCTCTTGAACTTTCTTGCTGCGAAGGTGTTGGTTCAAATCAAGTTTTTTGCTGGAGAAGATATGCAAGTTGTATACTTTCCTGAGGTTTCGGAAGAGAGGCGAAACGGGTAGCCAGGGCACGCCTAGCTTGTCATGGTCATGGGCCGTGATGGAATTGGGAACCGTGCGATTCGAGAAGACAGCGTCGTGGGTCTGGAGGATCTCTTTGGCGAGCATCGACGAAGAGACCACCACCGTAGTCACGAAGCCGAGTTCCAGTTTGATGATGGGGCCATAGGTGCGGGCGAGCTTGGCTAGGGACTTGTGGGGAAGATCTCCAAGCTCGAGGAGGTTGCCGATGATCGGGAGAGGCCGCGGACCGGGGGGAAGGTTGGAGGGCCGAGCTCTTCGGCCCCTGTTGGCGACGAAAGAGAGAGCTTGGAACAAGCCCCAGAGGAGGTACAGAGAGAGAATCAGAACCACGCAATCCATCTCTTTCTGAATCTACAACTACAAGAAGTGCGATCACTTCCTATGTATTTATACAACTACAAGAAGTGCGATCACTTCCTATGTATTTACTACTACTTTTAGGTCATTGAAATTGGCTTGCTGCATTCATGTCTCAAGCTCTCTAAAGTTCCATGTTATCGCGGGGCCATGCAGTGAGACTTTTGCGATACGAAAACTGAAGCAGACTGCTTCTTCACGGTCACATGTTTCACGGAAGCAGACGTGAAAGATTGGAATGCAGGCAAGAGCAATTCTACTTTGCCTAAAGCAAAGCGACTTGTCGTGCCACGTGTTTGGTCATATGAACTTGCGCTAGGGCGACAGCGGATATCACTATCTTGCATTAATTTCCAGGCCAAGACAGGCCCTCGTGATACATCCAACCGACAGGTTGGGATAATAACCACATCAGTCGCCAAATTATCTTATTATTGGAAAGGCAGCTGTGATCTGCTTTTATTTAGGCCTTTTATTTAAGCCGTGTACTTATGAAGTTTTGTATGCATATCTCTTTATTGTGTGGTCCTTGAATTTTTGGGAGTTTAGCCTAATTAGAAGTTTGTTTGATAGCTGTATCTTCTTGTATATATGTTGCGTTTCTGTGACAATGAAGGACAGAATTCTCATTCCAAAATTCCTTAGTTCTTTTACACTTATTACAGTCAATCATGCCTCAAAATTTCCAACTTTGTCAAACACAGTACTAGACCTTTACATAAAATTCTAATATAACCTTTCCGGTCAATTGCAACTAAAAATTACTATATACATCTAATCATCCTCGATAGTCCTATATGTTGCGCCTAATGTGAACAATTTTACTCGAAACAACGTCTAGTATGAACCATCACATCAACGATTTTCCGAAGGCAATTGGTTGGAAGAACTTTCATTAGAATTTCAACAAATTAAGGACTATACTTGCAACATGTATAAGTTTAAAATTGAATTGTCCATATATTAGATTTAGAACTGAATTGGTAATTTTTCCTTTGTTGACCTACAACAATTGAGTGCGGGCATGAAATGGAAAAAAAGACCGTTATATAGTCAAGTGTGCTTGACTTCATGTGTGAGCTTTCAATTTATTTAATGATATAGTAAGATGGGTGATTTCAGAAATTTTTTTTCAATATTTAATATGGTCACACTAGCTAACGGTGTTATGTTTTAACAATGGGTAATGCAACAACTCCAGAAAAAAAAAAAAAAAATGGGGCTCATACAAATCGAGTAGTATATTAATGAATAAGGGGAGCTATTCCGATTCCATCGAAATGGAAGAATCAAAGAATTTGTCCCAATGCAACAATAACGTGCGAGAAAAGACAAATTTACCGTAGTAATGGAGAAGGAACCCAATCGGCTGTCATCGGCGGAATTACAGTGGCCAATCTTCACTGAGGGCCCGAATGATAACCATTCCGGCCAAAAATTAATTTTTAAAAGAGAAATATATTTTTTTCTATTTCTATTTTTAGATGAATTTCTAAGCAAAAATACCCGTTTGATAACGACACAAAATTTCTACTTTAAAAATAGAAATTCGTTTGATAACGACACAAAATTTCTTCCATTTGGACAACCGCCACCCCCGGCAGGCAGTGGCGGGCAAACGGTGGACAATGGCGATGACTGGCAAACAGTTGGTTCATAGCAAGGACGAACGATGAGAAAATTTTGTATTTCTCATTTCTGTTCCAGAAATAGAAAAATAGAAAATTTTTACTTTTGTTTCTATTCCACACCTATTTCTAGAACAAAAATCTATTTCAGAAATAGAAAAATTGAATAATTTTATCAAACGGATTTCTATTCCAGAAATAAGTCTGAAATAAAAAAAAATTTATTTATGGAATATAAATTATAGTTTGTCATGCACCCCTAAACGTCTCATTATATTTGGCCAAATAAAAATGTATAACATGGTTTTGCTCCGCCGATGAGTGTCTTTTGCTTCTTTCTTTTTTGATAGGTCAAAAGTTTTTGATTGTTCATACAGCAAGAGCACCCCTCGTTACGTTGACAAATAATAGAACTTCCAGTTAGTTTAGTATGCAGTAATAAATAAATTAAGAAGAGACTCTTTCAAAATAGTAGTACTCCTAAAGCTTTAACCTCATGATTTGCGCAGCATTCACGTGCGTCTTATCTCATCTAGTCTTCACTAGTACAAAGGGAAGCACGTTTGCTATGCTTCAACTAACATGACTCCTGATTTTTCCACATTTAGTCACGGGCATGTCCTTAAAATTTTCCGGTCCGCGTCCCTTTTGAGTGAAACCAATCGAGCTGAAAAGTTTGGATAATGTTGTGTTATCAAAGAAGAGAATAGAATCGAGAGAGAATGGCTAAGTAAGAGAATGATTGTTAGTGTCAAAGATTTGATGGACTAATTTCTAAAACTTTCATGTCAGGAGAAGTACTTATGGTTCTTTTGGGTATAACAAAATATCTTAAGTGTACTAATACATGTAAGTAAGTGTGCAGAAGATACTGCTTCTTGATGTTATAATAAATTATTATCTTCTGCAGATCTTCCTCATCTAGCTGTGAGCAATTGAAATCAAACAGATCCAATTTTAGGTTCAGAGCAGGAAACATATCTCATGGATTTAAGCAACGAGTGCATCCCCTTTAGCCAACTCTTGAGGAGTATTTACCAAAAAAAAATAAAAATTTGAGGAGTGATTGTGGTTGGTGTTGGAATTTGAATTGAATCTCTTGATTCTTCAATGGATCCAGAGGGGGTAGGTCTGATTGGTGTTGTGACTCTCACATCATTTTGAATAACCTTACAACCGATAGATCCGATTAAAGTTTTAATTTTATTCTTCCAAATGTCATAATCTTTCTCATCAAAGTAGGGAGGTCTGGTGTTGCTCTATCCTTTGAGAATACTTGCTCATAGCATGCTAGCTATAACAAATCGTGAACTCAAAAGTAAACATTTCAAAATAATAAGCACCTTGCTTTGATAGCAATAGATGTTAGCTAGCAAAATCACTTAAAGAGGGTTGAATAGGTGATTTCAAGAGACATACCAAATATTGCGAAATTAAAATAGTCAAGTTTGATATAATCTGAACTAGGTGAAATAGAGCATTGATATAAGCACAAATTGTTTTATATCATGTAATTTAGTGTAATGCTTCAATTAGGCAATTAGTGAAAATGAGCAAAGAGAGAGAACAACGCACATAGGAATTATAGTAGTTCAGCTTAATGTTATAAAAACGATCATTCTCCCACACCAACGACTTACTAGCTAGATTCCAACAGAGATCTTCTCGAAGTTACAATACTATGTGCTACTTATACTCAAGCACTTCTCCTCAAAGCTTGTGCTGCTTATATCCAAGTTGATTGATCTCACTCTTTCACACCTAAGCACAAAGTTTCATACTATCAATACTTTTTGAAAAATTATAAATTTAATACTCTCGAGAGACAATGTTAAGATGTAGAGCTATCTCTAAATTTGGATTTTATGAAGTCTTGATGTGTCTCGATCTCCTTTTATACTCTTCCACATCCAGTCTTCCTGTTGGACAATCTTCAAGAGGTATAATTTCCAAACTAGTTGTTGGCCAATTGTTGAGAAGATCAATTTGCCGATTGAAGTCGATCAATCAGAATTCTCATAGATTTGGTTGCACATACAATCAAATATTGGCTCCCAAAAATGGAGTGCTTCAACTATGTAAATTATCTTGCCTTAGGGATGATTATCAATCAATCAAGATATCTTGCGCGATTGAATATTTCACATAAATAATTTTAAAGATTGATAATCAATTAAGATCTTCTAAATTAGGAATCTATACAAGATCATTAGCTGTCAAGAGATGAGATTAAAAAAAAAAAAAAACCTCAAAATAATTATCTTGGGCTCCGTTTGGCAATCGGAATAAAATTCAAGATGGGATAAAATTTATCATATCTTGTGTTTGGTGCTTGCTCAAGACAAGTTAAAGTCGAATATAATGGAGATATAGACTGGATAAAATTATCCTATGGAGGAGGTGGAATAAAAGTATATAGGATTTCTAACATCTATAATAAGAAAGTTCTTTTCCTCAAATGACAATCTTATAAAATTAAAAAAATAGAAAATTTCAAATAAGGACTTTAAATGAATCTATTTTCTCAAATAAGGACCTAAAATGAACTTTGTGTCATATAAGGACCCAAAGTGGACCCATTGTTTCAAATAAGAACTCAAAGTGAATTTTGTGTCAAATAAGAACCCGAAGTGATCAAATTAATCCCTATTGAAGACCTTAGTTCACTGACAGACATTTTCCAGCAATTAAAATAGGGGTAATTTTGGCAGAAATTTGTGATTGGAAAAAAAAAGGAAAATTCTAAATTAATTTGTTTAGGTTGTTAATTTAGATGTTTACGTTTTCTTCTTTCTTCTCCCCTGCTGCTCCTCAATCAAATCACTGCCCAATGATCGACATGACTCGATTCTTGTCGCTCTTTGCCTTGCTCGACCTGCGGAGAATTTGGGTCTCCGCAAACAAAGAAATAAGCATATGGTTTTCTTCTTGTTTTTGAATTCGTTCCTCAGCCGGCGGAGAATTTGGGTCTTTGACTTTGCGGAGGATGGGTACAAGGAATGGGGAGAACTTCGGTCTTTGACTTTGCAAAGGATGGGTACAAGAAACGGGGAGACCGTAGAAAACCTAGAGTTTTTTTGTTTTTGTTTTAGGATTTGTTAATTTTCCCTATATTTTTTTTGGATAAAATTTCCCAAACTCCGGTGGTCAGAAATGTCACATGTTTGATAGCCGGGAAATATTTGGCTGACCAATAAGCTCAAGTTCTTATTTGGAATTGATTTAACCACTTCGAATCCTTATTTGAGATAATATGTCCACTTTAAGTCTTAATCTGATACAAAGTTCATTTTGGGTCATTATTTGAAAAAATTGGTCAACTTCGGATCCTTATTTGGAATTTTCCCTTAAAAAAATTAAAATTATATTTCAATATAAATAATATTTATATTCTAATATAAGATATAAAAATAAAAAATACAATTTATTTAATTTAATTTAATCTTATTTTATTTATATATTCAAATTTAATTCTATTTCATAATCTAAATTCAATATATATGTTATTTATATTTATTACTTATTTTAGGAATTTTAGTATTTTAAGTATATTACAATAGCTTACAATTTAATAAAATTTTATTAAAGAATAATAAAAGGGGAAGAAAGAAATAAAAATTAATTTAAAAAGAGAGGAAATAAAATAAAATAAGCACATAAAAATAAAATAGGCAAGAGTGTCGTGAGACATTTTTACTATCTCTATTTGTAAAAAAAAAATTTCAGTTATATTAATGTGCACTTTATAATAAACAACATAATGTGATGTAAATATATCCAACTTTGTTACGGCAATCACCAAACAATGGATAAGATATAGTAAAATCTCTAGATTTTATATTCTTTCATATCATATCAAGTTTTATCCTGATTATAAATATAGACAATCAAACGTAGCCTTGAAGTTTGTGACAAGATTGATGTTGTGAGTAGTTTGAGTCTTCTACTTATATCAATAGTTCTAATTATATCAAGCTTTCTAGCTATCTAATAATATCATACTTTTGTAGTATTCTACTTATATCCAACCTTTGCAATAAATTGTTGATATCCATTTAATAGTTGCTAATATCCATGCAATATGCTACTAATATCAATCTCCCACAAACTTCCACTTATACCAAGCTTCTATCTTCTGGTCCTTCCGTAACTTTTCATTTTAGGCTTGTTCACGTTATGCTCAGTTAACCTTCAGCTTGTAGACACATTTTCGCCCAATGCCTTAACTTCTCATCTTTAGACAATCCTATTAGGACATCATTTGCATAACAGCTTGTGTATCTTTCATGTGGTTTCTCAACAATTAAACACATTAGTAACTTTTGATTATTTCGTCATCTTCAAAACATGATAAAGGATTTTCCAAACAACTTGACATTAAAATGGTTGTTCCTCAATGCTCAGGCCCTAGTCTAGTACAAAAATTGAACTAAAAGATCTAATGCAACTAAAAAAAAAATTGGATATATAAAAAATTTTGAAGATGGGACTGCTTTGTATATTATGCTTGTCTCAGAGTTCATAAAAATGTTAGTAGAGCATTTAGGCATGCAATAAGTGAAACCAGTGAGTATCCTTTTGCGACATAGCTTAAATTTTCTACTAATGCTCCATTTGGTAATGTTCTTATTTATCCAAATTCTTTTCTTTTAATTCCTAAAAAAAATAGAAATCCATTTGATAACGTTAGCTAATTTTTTTATTCCATGAAATAAAAATTTGCTATGGAATAGATTTGAAACGGAAACAAAAAATAGAAAAAGTAACTTTTTGTTCTTAGAAACAATTTCTAGAAGTAAGTTCCTTTCTTCTTCTTCTTTTTCCCTTTCCTTATTTCTCCTCTTTTAATTTGTCATTTGCCGTCGCCGTCATTTGCCACCGCTACGTGCCGCTCAATGACCAGCTAGAGGAGGAAGAATAAGAGAGGAAAAAAAAAAACAAAAAAAAAATCTCAAAAAAATTATTAAATTTTTTTTTTAAAAAAATCTATGTTACAACAAAATTGGTAGGTAGTACCAAATGCATTCATATTCTTTTTCTATTTCAAGAATAGCAATTTTGTGCAGTCACTAAATACGTTATTTTACTTAGAAATTGTTATAGGAATAGAAATTGAAAAGAATTATTTCTGAACAAAAAAATTGTTCCTAAGAGGAAAACTATTATCAAACGCTCCCTAAATTACCAACATAGACTAAGGATAAGGAGGAAGACCATAGTCTGCAAAGTGGATCCTTATGCATCTGAAGAGGATGGCAGAGTAAGGTTAGTTTCCAGGCGAATGACGCTAGAAACATCGAGTCACTGAGCATGTTAATTCAGATTAAGCTCGAGATCAAGAGGATGTTATAGTCATTGAAATGGCTATCATTTCAGTTTACTTAGTCGTGTTGTGAAAGGAAGATGTCTTCGTAGGTGACAAAGGTATGGTGAACGACGAAAGTTTGCGTATATGGCAGTAACAGAAGCAAAAAAAAGACTCATTGCGATTGCACAGTGTAGCTTCTGAACTTGGTTTAGAAAAGCAATTTGCCAATGTATTCTGTGATTGCTAACAGAAAACCAAATGCACCAAGAGAGTACCAAAAGCAGTGATGCCAGCCTTCAGGTATCATGTTATGGGAAATTTTATGTCGTGGGGGAGTGGTTCCGGGTCGTCCGTGAGAAAAGATACCACGAGTAATGATCAGGCGGACGTGCCGAGAACAGTCAATTTGGCTGGCCAATTTCAAGCACTGCTTAGACTCGGAAGCGTGAAGGACTTGTGGATCGGGACCATGACTTGCCGTGGAACATCAACCCAGTATGGAGATTCATTACATTAGTGCCTTGACTTTGAGCCCAAATCAATCAAAAACCGACTCAAGTCAATGCGCACGCCCGACAAGAGGATAAGGTCTGAATTGTGTTCATGTTCAGGGTTGGAGATGCATTAAATTAGGTGCCGATTGACGTTCCACTCATAACTTCTAAACCCAGGAATATGGTTGAGCATCTGACCTTGAGGTTAGCTGCCTGGCTCATGCCGGACTTAAGTTCACACGCATTTTTACGTCGCTTTTTTAAGGGTTCATTTGGCATAACTCAAGAGTAGGCACTTGAGATTCATTTGTGAGATTGAGTAAATTTCAATGAGAAATCAAGAATTTTACCATCTGAGTGCTTCATGGGTGTAACTGGGGGCCCAAAATTGAGAGGTGCGGAGTGGTTGAAATTGAAATTTTCCACTGAAATTCTTAGGGAATAGTCAAAACCCTAATGTCATTCACCCACCATCTCTAGCATGCTTATTGATTATGACAGCGCAAATTGCATTACTTTCTCACTCCATGATGTCAGCTTGGTGCGCACAATGCACAAAGAACTGAGAAGTGGAGTGTACAGGTTCGATCTGCGAACACCACTTCAAACCTCAAATTCAACACACACATATTCCCGATGCAACAAGATCCACCAGAGTGCATTACTTTCGATACCTAATGTCATTTTGGCATTGTGATTATCTGAATTCCATCATGATGGATTCAACAATTAAGAAATTCAGGTGGCACCTTTTTTTCTTTTTCTTTTTTTGCATTAATGTCTATTAGGGTTTGAGAAAGCAAACTTCGGACAGCTCGCAAATCCAATGCAACCAGTAAGGAATCGCGCAACTAAAGGAGAAAACCATGGTGGTAACGGAGAACTTTCTTCATACAGATCATTGATTATTGACTATTGCTTATGCCCGATAAAAAATAATTAAGCATTGTTTAGCGGATGACAGCTAAAACCTTTTAGTGATGAGAGTAAGTGCGCAACGACATGCGGGGTACGACTCTAATCACATATCAATCGAGGAGTTCTCGGAAGTGCTGATCGACCACTTCTTTTCCGAGGCGAGAACAAGGAGGCCGTGCTTTTAGCAAGATGGACTGAGATTTTATCTTTATTCTGTGTTATTATGTCATTTATGTTTAACCGGAATTTTCATGGAAATTATGCAAACTAATATTCTTTTTTTATATGATTATCAACTAAAATAATCGCTTTTTTCATCATTATAAAGCTCCTAGGTGGCGTGATCTCTAGTTAGAAATTAAGGAGGTTCATGAAGTGTAGCAACCATGAAGCTTATGCTTGTAAATCACGTAATGTATAGCTTCTCATATATGGCTCCTCTCTCTACTTTTGATTTTGAAGAGAGAAAATCTTCTTCACTTTGCGAATATACCTAAAAAAAATCAAGAAATGTCTTACAGGAAACAGGATGAAACGGAGAAGAAAAGAAGGGAAAGGGAATCAGAAGAAGTGAATTTTACGCTAAGAAAGATTTTGTATCCGTTAAATGACGCCAATCTCAATGGGTGAGTAATGGTCCGAATTCAATTTGGGAACCCAAGTAGCTTGAGAAAAGGACCAGGTTCAATTTAGTTCCCAGTGTGAGGATAGAACTGATTTCGAACCGGTTAATGATATTTTTTTTTTTTAACAAAAATCTCATTTTGTTAATAACGAAAAGGTTAATTAGATAAAAGGCTCAGAATCCACTTGCTCATTCTCGCTTTACATCTCTTTTGGTCTCTCCAATTTGGCCCAAAAACAAGGATCAGAAAGTAAAAGGAGCTAAAGGATAAAAATGGAGGGGACAGATTCCACGCTCTATCTATGAACCAGCTGATTCGGTAGGCTGATTCCAAAGCAGGACCAATTGGGTTCCCGATTTTACCCTTAACCGGACCATGCTCACTCCTGATTCATCACACTTTACCAATCAGAGAAAAAAAAAACAAGAATTTACACAACAATATGCAAGCTCAAAGCCAAAAAAGATGAATGCTCAAATAAGCAACTCCCCAGATTGACGATGTGATGTACACCATTGATGAACTAGTTCGCCATACAACAGACTGATGCACACCACATAAACAAGGATTGAACTTTTTCAATCAACAGAATGAATGCATTGCTGGGCAATCGATTTTTACACATACACCGAGAGAAATCTTGAGTATAATGAACAAACGTCATATTCTCAAATCATTCCACCCGAATCAAATGGTTGCCGTATCGCTTGGCCTGCACTGTATGCCTCCTCCTAATGACTACAACAAGAAACTCGCGCAACTCGGGTTTCACACTGACACAGCCTGCTTGACAATCCTTTGACTGCAACCCCAGCCGATGGTTCAGAAGATTACAACTTCTCATGTGGTTTGAGAAATTCTCAGCCTGCTGTAATACCCTTTTGCATTGTGCAAGGGTTGGGGCACTTGGTTAAGGAAACAGGGGTTGAATTTAGCTCAATTATTGCTTTGCTTCCTTCATTGTAAGTAGCCACACATATTGTGTCGCCACGACCATGCCAAATTCCATCCTGGACATTGTTCATCTCCAAAGTTCGGGATTCCTGCTCAATGGCAGAGAACATGGAAAAAAAAAATCGTAGACTTCCCATTAGCAACACGTGAAAAACAACTGTCTGTGCAGAAATTTGGCTGAACCAATTTCATGGAGTTTGAACATGATTTCAGGAGAAACTTTACCTGACATAAGGCGCAGCATGGACATATAAAATGGTAGACACAATCGTCCAAAGAGCTGTCGGAGCCCTGCAACAAGAGATCAGCAAAGAAGTTGAATGTCAAGGTCCATTAATATTGACAAATAAAAATAGATCCAATGACATTAATCAGCCCAGAAGGGAAGTCAAGCGAAATTATGACAAGGAAAAAAAAGGAAATAGAAGGAATAGAAAAGAGAGGAGACATTAATATGCATAGCAATTTAGTGAATTATATGATTCCTGACTTCACCCAACAATACGTAACTCTTTGGGTGTTTTTATTTGTTCTTTAATTTAGTGGGTATGATTGAAAGCAGGAAACAAGAAATGAAACTGTAAACCTTCTTGGATCTTGGACCACCATTAATGCCACACCATCAAAGGGATTTTTCAATTTCATCCCCAAATTCTCAAATTACATGGAGATCAATCAAGTGAATCTTGATCTTGGCTCTTGGATCATGACTCTTAAAACTTCCTGGATCTTGGACCACTAAGCCAAGCCATCATTTCTACTTGACATTTTCAACCTTCCTACCTGATTTGGGCACCGTCATGGCTCTTGGCACAGCAGCGGACCTATCATGGAGATCCACCAACTCAAATCGCACGGCTAGATGGCAACCCAACTCATATTCCAGCAATGATCGTGAGATGCATTGTTGCTTGCAGCAACCATGTGACCAGGGGTCCACTGACTATGGAGTATGGTCATCCTCAACGACTATCATGCTACTCAGAAACAATTGGTGTAGATGCAAATTACAAAAGATCACAAGATCTCAGCTCTATAACTTCAAATCCTCCATTGATGATCATTGACCTCATTGTGCCACTTACAATATATATGTCTCTAGGGCCTAAAAATTTTGGAAACTAGAATTCATATGTCTCTATTCCCAAGCGTCCTTATTTTAAGTAAAAACTAAGTCAATCAATGCTTGTCATGGTTTCAGAAATTGAGAGAATTGGGCTGGCCCATCCCTGTCTGCTGGCAAATTGACATTTAACCACTATACTTGACCAAAGGGTAACAAAAGCAATGAATATGGTTGTTACAATGTCAATTAAGTTCCAAGTTAAGGGTAAACTTTAGAGGGCCCTCTCTGTCCAGGGATATTTGCACAACAAACCTCATTTCGAAATCGAATGCATGAACACGGTGGGTGAGATCAGACAAAGAACTAGACAAAAAGTCCAATAAAGCATCAGCAGGAAAAGCAAAATATGAGAGACAGCAGTCATCATTGCAGCAGAGAGAAAAAATAAGGGGAAAAAAAGGAAAATCATAGTTTTGTACATCATAGTTCAAATAAGTGAAATTAACGATACCCTGCTTGTATTATTACCCTACAGTGTGCTTCCACTGTAATGATGAACTCTCAAATGTCACTGTATCATGAGGTGGAGACCCAACGAAAGCAGACGAACTAGAGGAAACAAGCATTCGTATGGAAAATTTCAGATTGAGGCTGCTCTACGTGATTGCTACCGACTTTGTAGAAGATAACTTTGTCAAGATGGCGGATATACAGCTCTCTAACATATTAGAGAACTTCAAGCAAGAAGACAGAGATATAACAAACTTTTATCCCATAGCAAGTTTCATAGTGTCAAGTATGACATCGAAGAAGAACCAACTGCTATTAATTGGAAGAGAAATAAAGATCCACAGAAACCATAGAAATAATTATTATCATCACAAGAGAAACCATATATACCTTGGAAAAGCTTTGTGTACAATTATGGAAAATATAGCAGATATATAGACAGGACATAAAGCAAAAATGAGACACTTACTTTGATGTTAAACTTCTTTCTAATTTGTGCACGGAATAAGCCCATATAAGTTCCAAGTGAGAAGGCAAAAGCTACTGCTAAGTAGATAAATAAGGGTCGCTTGGTTACTGCAAAAGCAATCACGCTGAAAAATGCACAGAAGGCAAGAACAAAGTGGAAGGTTCCCTGCAATTCAAATGATAAAACCAAATCAGTACAAAGCTCCCTCTCCAGAGAAGAGCAAGATTTCTAAATCTTGAGAGTTCACAAGCTGCCGGTCAAGCATATGGCAGATCTGGCAGGAAGCTGCGTTCTTATACATGTTTGAACACGAATCAGTATTAATATGAATTTATGAGGTCGGACTGACAGAGATTTACTTATACATGTCTGAAGCAATTCCTCAACAGGCGAACTAAGAACGTGGGCCAACAAGGCAGCAACAAGGTGCTTGTGCTCCAACATCAAGAAAACGTACATATCAGCATAAAGCATCATTCAGACTACAATTAGAGTGAGAAGATACAGAAGACGTTCCAAGACCTTTTTTTTTGTGTAAATCACGTTGGCTCCCCTTTATACCCCTAAGACCAACTATTGGCATTTTTGGCTCGAGAAAGGCACGCCACAGCCAAGAGAGCTAATAAATTAGGTTTAATGTCACTGTACTCACGTTGGAATCCACTACATAAGCAATCCAATTGAAAAAAATATGTTTAATCATAGACAACACTTAGACTATGCATGGGGATGAACCCAAGGTCAAGTCAGCTTGTAATTACAGTTTCAACAGTTTCAACATCATGATGAACGTGATTGCAGTAGACAAATGAAAGGGACTTCAAAAATCTGCTTTATTGATAACCTATTATGTAAATGTCTCCAAAAGGTGCTTTGTAGCAGAAAACCAGCTATGCCTAATCAGAGAAGCTTCACCATAGTGAAAAGAAGAGAGATCATCCTTCTCAATGATTTACCTGCATAAAGCAAGAACCGAAACCCGCCCGCTTCATGTTTTTCCCAAATCTGTAGCATGGACAACTGCACAACCAATTACAGAAATTACTGACAAAGATACAATATTATTAGTTCATAATACAAAAAAACAGACAGAGGAATAGTCCAATTCAAAAAAGGTCAAAATAGCGAAAGCCGTCCCACTCCCCAAGTCAAAACACAGAAAACATGTGCTGAACCAAGATAGAGGACTCGGTCCAACAAGAGTTAAATTTTCTGCAAACAAATTCTTTCAACCCAGAAAAGAAAAGGTATTCCACAAATTAAAAAAGAAAAAGTGTCCTTTCACGGCAAAAATCATTCATCAGGCAAACCCAAGAAAGAACTGCTTCCCTAATAGAAGAGCTCCTCTTTGCATGAGCTGAATTCAAGCCCGAAACCCCGGAAACAACGAAAAGATCCATCTTTTCGTTAGCGCAGACCGAAAATCGCAACATCAATTCGCAATACTTCATGTTATCTTCTCTCAAACAGAAACTAAACAACAATAAGATCCTTAAAAGAAAAGATAAACAACTAGAACTAACCATGAAGATTGAAGGGCAACACGACGGTCCTCGAAGCAATCAAGAACCTCACCTTCCCACATCCTGAAAACCCCACCACCAAGCTCCAACCCCTCATCATCCCCCTCCCCGCTCTCGAGCTTCCTCCATTTCCCCTGCGTCTGCAGCGCCACCGTCGAGCACAGCATGTCGAAATCAAGAACCGTCACCCCCTCCATCAACAGCCTCTCCTCCTCCTCCTTCCCCTCCCCCTCCCCCGCTCCCCCTCTCTTCTCCGCGTCCGCCATCAATGCCCAGCTCCCCAACCTCGCTACCCACCAGAAAGGAGGCAACTTTCGGCCCCTCCGACCTCAAATTCTCGTGGGTCTCGCTCCTTTCTCTCCTCCTCCTCCTCCTCCTGCTGCTCCTTCTCAAGGCGTTCTTCGCAGCTTCAATGAAAAAGGCATCTCCTTTTGATGCCCATCTGCGCACTGACGCGAATGCTTAAACAAAGCAATTTCGTGTTTTTCTTTATTTTTTTTGTCCTTTTTCTTTCGCTGTGGGGATGATTTGAAGGGAGGAGAGGATCGTGACGAATCTCTCTCCAAGATTGGGGTGGCTAAATGCGTGGGGCCCAGAAAGCGCCCGCCGTCCGTTCGGACAAGCTGCTGCGCCGACCGTCCAGCTGTCGCCACGTAGGACGGGGATGTTGGGATTCGTAGTTAGGTTGCCCATCTTATGATCGGACAACGATTGGCGTCTGAATTAACGGCCTAATCTTGGATTCGGTTGTCCCTATTTTTTCTTGCGGATAAAAATGAATTCTGGGATTGAGATTGGATTAATTGGACTGGATTGGATGCTTTGCTTCTGGATTTGGGAATTGGGATGTTGAAGCTTGAAAAAAAAAAAAAAAAAACAGAGGAGGCTCTTTTGTCTTCGTACGTTTGTCAAATGATGGTAAAAAAAGGTCAAATGGGATCTAGCTTTGCGTGAATTGGCGTTGGATTAGGTTGGACATGGTGGAATGGAAGGGGAAAGGGCATGGAAAGTGAAAGTTTTGCGCGGGTTCGATTTGGGAAACTGCCCCGTGAAAACTTATCTTTGGTTTCTTATATTGGGAATGTATTAAATTCACCAAAAAAAAAAAGTGAAATAGGAACATATTTAATTTGTTTTTTATACGGGTTAATATCACGAAAAATCCCAAACTGATATATATGTGCAAATTTACCCAAAATTAACTTTTTTAATCATTAAAAATCTTAAACTGATATATCATCCATTAGTTTCCATTAAAATGGATTAATACCACAATGAACTATAAATACGTAACAAAAGGAAAGTGAAATCATAAATAGTAATGTCAATTCGGCAATTTGACAGTAAAATTTAATATAAACTAATTGAGAGTAAATTTGTCACAAATATACTAATTTAGTATATTTTTCATAGTATAACGATCAAGCCGTCATCACGTAAGATAGAAATATAGTTACTTAATTAGGTTGCCTCCTTTGTTACCAAACAAAGATTGGCATCCAAGTTAATGGTCTAAGCTTGGCATGTGTTGCCCCTCTTTTGTTTCTTGCGAATAAAAATGAATTCTGGGATTTAAATTGGATTGGATGCTTTGCTTTTGGATTTGGGGGAATTGGGATGTTGAAGCTTGAAGGCAGAGGACCCTTCCTTGTCTTCTTACGTTTGTCAAATTGATGGTCGGAGAAAAAGGTCAAGTGGGATCTAGCTTCTCGTGAACTGGCGTTGGGTTAGGTTGGACAATGGCGAAAGGGAAAGGGCGTGGAAAGTGAAAATAATGTGCGGGTTCGATTTGGGAAAACTGCGACAGCTTTCCTTTGGTTTTTTATATGGGGAACGTATTCAATTTGCCTAAAAAGTAAAATTAGATCATATTCAATTTGCTTTTTATATGGATTGCTATCACCAAAAATCTTGAATTAGTATACCTGTGCAAATTTATCAAAAACTATTTTTTTTAAATTACTAAAAATCATAAACTGATACATTTGCGATAAATTACTCTTCATTAATTTTCATTAAATTTGATTAATATCACAATAAATTATAAACTGGTACATTTATAACAAAAGAAACATAAAATCCTAAATTAGTGTACTTCTCAACTGCCAAGTGTTGTCCAATTCAATAATAGAGGGTAAATTTGATACAAACGTATTAGTTTTGAATTAATTTGGTAAATTTATCACATGTATATCATTATATTATTTTTCTTGGTATAAAGGTCCAATCGTCGCCACGTAGAATGGAGATATAATTAGTTAGTTAGGTTGCCCTCCTTGTTACCAAAGAAAGATTGACATCCAAATTAATGGTCTAATATTGGATTTGGTTGCCACTTATTTCTTGTGGATAAAAATGAATTCTGGGATTTAGATGGGATTAATTGGATTGGATGGGACGCTTTACTTTTGGATTTGGGAGTTGGGATGTTGAAACTTGAAGACAGAGGACACTTCCTTTGTCCTCGTACGTTTGTCAAATGATGGGTCGGAGAAACGGTCAAAAACGTGATCTAGCTTTTCAGGTGAACTGGCGTTGGATTTGGTTGGACATGGCGAAAGGGAAAGGGCGCGGAAAGTGAAAGTTCCGCGCGGGTTCGATTTGGGAAAACTGACTGATGAGAAATGTAAAATTATCATCATATTGGGAACGTATTTTATATGGTTTTTATATTGGGACAAGGGACGTGATCAACATCCCCGCTTCGCCCCCAACGCATCTTAAAGGTTAATACATAAAATAGTAATACGCAAATCATTACAATTTGAATCAACTAATAGGCATCAAATTAAAAGTTAATACCACCAAAAAAAATCACAAACTGATACATTAATAATAAATTTATCATTTTTTTTTGTCATCAAATACCCAAAATTGGTATACCTACAATAGATTTATCTTCAACTAATTTGTTTATCGCCAAAAATCACAAAATTGTATAATTGTGATAAATTTACTATTCATTAATTTTTATTAAATTTGATTAATATCACAAAAAAAATCACAAATCGATATATCTGTAACAAATGAAATGTAAAATCGTTAACTGATATATCTATTAACTATCATATTTATCCAATTCAAAAATTTCATGGGGATTTAGTTAGGTTGCCCTCCTTATTAGACAAAGATTGGCGTCCAAATTAACGGTCTAATCTTGGATTCGGTTGCCCCTCTTTTTTTTCTTGCAGATAAAAATGGATTTTGGGATTTAGATTGGATTGGATTGGATGCTTTGCTTTTGGATTTGGGCAATTGGGATGTTGAAACTTCCTTGTCTTCTTACGTTGGTCAAATGATGGTTGGAGAAGAGGTCAAATGGGTGGTAACGCTTCACGTGAATTGGCGTTGGTTTAGGTTGGACATGGTGAAAGGGAAAGGGCGTGGAAAGTGAGAGTTTTGCGCGGGTTCGGTTTGGGAAAACTGCATCATGGAAACTTACCTTTGGTTTTTATAATGGGAACGTATTCAATTTGCAAAAAGAGTAAAATTTTCATCATATCGAGAGCGTATTCAATTTGGTTTTTAAGTAGATTATTACCATGAAAAGCTCACTGATATACTTATGATAGAATTATCTAAAATTTATTTTTTAACCACCCACAATTGGTAAATTTGCAATAAACTTATTCTTCGTTAGTTTTTGTTAAATTAAATTAACACCACGATAAATCACAAAATCACAAAATATATCTGTTAACTGTACGTGTTACATGTGTGCCATTTTAGGGTTTTTGGTGATAACAAAAATTAATTTGGAGTTAGTTTGTCACAAATGCATTAATTTAAGGTATTCTATGGCATTAACCCTTTTATATTAGGATGAGGGACATGATTCTAGTCCTCACTTCACCACAACCCCATCTCTAGGTATCAGTTGATGAAAATAGTAATACATAAATCATCACAATATGAATCTACTAGTAGGTATAAGGTTTATTCTCACAAGCATAAAATGATCTATTATATTTATAAGTTTATAAGAAAATTCCAATCGATCTTTTCTGCTAATAGTTTAACATGATGTTTCCTTAAGTTATGCTATTGCGTTGAATTCAATAGGTTTCTTAAATTAGAGGAGTTACAATCAATTAGTTAGTAAAAATACCTTTTGAAGATGGATACGTAAGCAAAATTAGGGGTGTACAATCGGACCGAGTATACCTGGTTTCCGGACTAGCCCACCCGAAAAACAGGGTCGGGAACTGGTTCTCATTGAAACCGGTTTCCAAAATTCAGAACCAATTTAAATCGGTCTGGGAATAGCTTCCAACTTATTACCCACTTGGAAACCCGTTCCTGGACCAGTTTTGGAACCGGTTTCAGAACCAATTTTGTAAGTAAAGGTTCAAAACATTTTTTTCCTCCGATTTCTATTATTACTCCCGCGATCACAAGACATTTTTCCTCTTGACTCTCTCAAACGTGCACGGCACTCCTCCTCTGTCATTCCTCTTCCTCACTTGCTTCCCTCCCTCACTGGCTCTCTCTCGCATCGTCCGATGGATGGACGGTGTTCGTCACTGCCAAATTCTTGTGTATCACATGGATTTGCTCGCATAATTTCTCTTTTGACAGAAAGACTAATATTAGATCCATGTTTGTTGCTAATTCTTTGTTTTATGATTTTATTTATTATAATTAGTCTTGTGAATCCTTAATTTTTCGTCTAATCAAAAAGTTCATGTATTTATTTTATTACAAGTGCTTAATGTTTGAATACAAATTATAAGAATTATGTTATTTTCTCACGTATTAATATAAAATTCGAAGTCATAGAAGATATTGGGAGATTGCAAAATAGGTTCCAGTGGAAATAGGGTTGACCTTGAACCAGATCGGAAAAATATGATGGGTTGGATATAGGGTCCAATATAAACAGGATCGAGTATAGGGTCGATTATAACAAAGTTGGGTATAGGATCTAGATCTAGACCCTACCCACCTTGGACCAGATCACCCCTTAGTAAAAGGACACAATCCATTGCAATAGCTGCTGTTATTTATGTATACTAATATAATATGAAGTTTTGAATTTGATGTCCGCCACCAAAATTAAATTAAACATCCTTAAAATTTATATATATTTCTTAGTACAATAATAAAATCTAAAATGGTAATCTCCTACATTTGAATGGGCAGTTACTTCCACTCCGCGAAAATGCTCAAATCCTCTGCCTCATCCCTCGTTCTTCGGCATGTATATTGCGTCTGCGCCAAGAGCTAGAGAATTTCCAAAAAGGGGTGACACAAGATCAAATCAAGCATTGGTTGGGCTTTGGCTTAACCAAATTCTCATGCTCCGGGCCTTTTTTGGTCCTGACTGGAAACCCAGGCCCCGTTTTTTGGGCCCGGGCCTTCGGCCCAATTGCACCCCAGTTGTCGGTTTTGGGCCTTAAACAAAGAGCCTGCAACCTCTTCCCTAACCTCACTATATAAACCACACGATCTTCTCCGTGCCCTTCCCCCCTGCCTGCGCTCCGCCGTGAAGCTCTCTATCTCTCGCCGCTAGGGTTTTCTGGGGTATCTCCGCGGATCTCCTCCGAATCTCCTTCACCATGGTAAGCCCCGAATCTTCCTCTTTCTCCGGTTCCAAGCTTAAGGCATTCCGTTTCTTGCTGGCGCTGCGAAAAGAGGCCTTTTGAGCCGAGAGATGGTGAGGGCGGATGGATGTGTGGTTGTGAGTTTTGGGTTCCGGATTGCTTCAGGTTGTGGCTTGAGGCTAGTTGAATTCTGGGTCGTGTCCTGTTTTGGTTAGTAAGCTGTGGCAAGTGAGATTGAGGGGTGTCTCTCCTTCGGGGGAGAGATTCTTGGCTGATCTTTTTTAGCTGATTGGTTGTTTTCGTTTGGGAATAGGTTCTCCAGAACGATATCGATTTGCTGAACCCGCCCGCGGAGCTTGAGAAGAGGAAGCACAAGCTCAAGCGTCTCGTTCAATCGCCCAACTCCTTCTTCATGGTATGTCGGCACGTAGCCGTCTTCTTACTAATTTGGGTTGTGTTTGTTAAATTGTCGTGGTTAATGATTTGGTCTTTGATAAGGATGTAAACGTGCGTTGGCTGTGGGAAAGTTTGGATTTTTTTAGAATTATGAACTTACCATCTGATTAGCATTTGGGGAGGGGTCATCGTCTGCAGTCTTTCTTTCTTTTAGCGTCGAGCACGTATTTAGAAAGGTAGTGCAGAATTGTGTAATTAACTTACTTTTGCGTTTTGGGTTTCAGGATGTGAAGTGCCAGGGATGCTTCAACATGTGAGTATTTTTGCAATTGTTGATATGTGAAAGTTGGTTTTGGTTGTGCTGTGAGGTGATGTTTGACTTGTGGGGACAATGTGTTTAAATGCAGAACGACTGTTTTCAGCCACTCTCAAACTGTGGTGGTTTGCGGCAACTGCCAGACGGTCTTGTGCCAGCCAACCGGTGGGCGTGCTAGGCTCACGGAGGGTTGCTCTTTCAGGAGAAAGGGCGATTGAGAAATGTTTAGATCCAATTTTCCATTAGCTGCTACGAGTTGAGGAGCTTCAAAATTTCTTTTTGGGAAAAGAACTGGTCTTTACTTATTCCATCTAGCATCTTTCTTCTTTTGGATCGACATGTCCTTGATGACAGTTCCTTTTCTTCCCCTTATATATGTTATGATGGATTGGAGTGTTCTTTTTTGAGATTAAGATTTTGGTTCCGTTAGTAAATTCGCAGTTACTTTTTGCTTGATGGCTATGTGGAAGTCTTGAGTCACCATATGCAAAGATCTCTAATGCTGCGAGCTTGTACATGCCACTGCTTAGTGATGTCTTATACACCATGTGTTGAAAGATCTCGAGTTAATTAGCTTTTGTCTGCTTACATCCTAGTTTGCCCTTTTTGGCTTGTATGGAGTGCTTAAAATCCTGAGGTCCCTGATCTTTTATTTAGCAATCTTCCTATCCTGTCTTATATGCCATGTGTTGAAAGATCTCGAGTTAATTAGCTTTTGTCTGCTTACATCCTAGTTTGCCCTTTTTGGCTTGTATGCGTTGCTTAAAATCCTGAGGCTCCTGATCTTTTATTTAGCGGTCTTTATATCATGTTGATCTCTTAAAATTTTTCGATGCCCTGGAGATACTCGATTGTGGGGGACATTTCAGAAAGTGTCAAGTTAACCTATAGGTCTCAAGTAAAAACACCAGATCACACCTTAATATGTGGGGTGCGATACTGTCGGAAGAGCTTCGTATTCAATGTGCTGATACTTCATCTTTGCTATGTTGTCAACAGTGCATACTAGATCGGCCTCTGAATGTCTTCTAGAAAACAATATCAAGGAATGTGTGTTGGGACAAATGCCTGTTTTGAAAGTTGTAGAGGACGCTGAGCTGTGCCTCTGTTCTTTTCATTAGTTATCATTGTTTAGTTGAGTGAGGTTGTTGCCGAAGAATATTAGGTTAGGCTTGTCATGATAGTTGAGCTCGGGCACTCAGCCGTGGAATAGCATCTTGGTCCTTTTCGAGGAAACCTATGACGGAAGAGTACTTTCTACGTTGGCTCTGGACCTGCATTTTTCCAGTTGTTTTCACGTATTTTGCCTGTTATATCATTGTGATGATGAGGTGGGCTTTTACAATCGAAATTTGAATTGACACTTTCGGAACGTTTCTTTCGAAAGTGAAAGCCTGATCAAAACCGGATTGTAACTCAATCTTGATTAATGTTAGTGTAACAAATTGGCGAGATGCACGAGGAAAATGGGCAATCGGCCTGGCTGGAAGGCGGATGCCCTACTTCGACCACGTGTAGAACCGATATGAATAGCTTAATTCTAAAGGAACGTGATACGCCGATATGAATCGATTCATTCTAAAGAAACATGTAATGGAGATGTTGCGTCCGTATGATCGCTTCTCTTTTTGACCGCGATTTCCGGCAAAATGAGCTCGCACACCCTTTTGAAGGGTCGTTTTCTATACCAAGCATCTCAACACTTCAATGTAAAACCTTTGCTTATAAACGAAGCAATTCCAAACACAGCCAGCCTGGTTTTGGCTCGGTTTCAACTGACTCAAACCTGGGTCATCGAAACCTTGATTGACAAATGAGGACGTGGGGTCCGAACGTCGCGAGCCCGGTTTCGGCTCAGGTCCGACCGTCTCGAACCCGGCTCGGTCCGATTCCGAACGCCTCCCGGGTCAAGGATAAGCTCGATCGAGCTGGAGCCGGTTGCGGATGACCTCCGGAACATCGTTCGAGCACGTGTAAATGTAATGACATCAAATGTGATATTCGACCCTATCCGATCCTTCGCTTTCGTCCCCGTCCCGACCTGGTCACACGCCATAATAGAATAATACCATCCTTTCTCTCTCTTCCCTTAACGCCAGTTTTAGCGAAAACGTCAAGAAGAGAAAACCGAACAGGAACGAAGCTAAAATAAAAATCGAAACTTTACGAAGCAAGAAAACAAGAAAATCAAGAAACTGATAAAGAAACGAAGCAGCCACCATGAGCACCCCGAAGAAGCAGCACCCATCATCGCCGGACGCCGCCGTCGTGATCCAGCCGCCGTCCCCGCGCCACCCGCCGCCGGGGACGCCGACCGCCGGGGCCCAGCGCAAGATCGGGATCGCCGTCGACCTCAGCGAGGAGAGCGCCTACGCCGTCCGGTGGGCCGTCCAGAACTACCTCCGCCCCGGGGACGCCGTCATCCTCGTCCACGTCAGCCCCACCGACGTCCTCTACGGCGCCGACTGGGGCTCCATCGACCTCTCCGTCGGCGACGACGACGGGGAGGCGGGGGAGGAGTGCCAGAAGCGGAGGCTGGAGGACGAGTACTACGCGTTCACGACGGCCAAGGCCAACGATCTGGCGCAGCCCCTGGTGGACGCGCAGGTGCCCTTCAAGATCCACATAGTGAAGGACCACGACATGAAGGAGAGGCTGTGCCTGGAGGTGGAGCGGCTCGGGCTGAGCGCCGTCGTGCTGGGGAGCCGCGGGTTCGGTGCGGCGGCGCGGAAGAACGCCAAGGGGAGGCTCGGGAGCGTCAGCGATTACTGCGTGCATCACTGTGTTTGCCCTGTGATTGTTGTCAGGGACAAGGACAAGAATGGCGGTGGCGGCAGTAAGATGGGCAGCCCGGCATCTCGGGGGGGTCGCTGCGGGGCGGGCCCGGCGGTGACCGAGGAGGAGCTGGAGTATCACGATGCATGTGATAAGCAGAGTGGTATGTTTGTCTTTCTTAAGTGGCATTGTTTAAAGATTGTTTTACTGGGTTTGGAAGATCATCTTGTTTGGTGGTTCTCTAATTCTTGTTTAAGAAATGTTATTAATGTCTCTGGTATGTGTAGTTTCTTTGGAAATGTCATTATTCACCAATGTCTGCTTGTTATCTGATGACTGATTTACCGGTACCATATAAATTCCTCTTTTGTATTAGCTCCCAATTTGTTGTTGCTAGAATTAAAACGCCAAAGTTCTTCATTTGTCTTGGAATGCGACAGATCTGTGAGGGAAGGTTCGTTGCCATGTGAATTTTGGGCTTGAGGCAGTCTAGTTGATAATTGGCATGTGAAATATTTGAGCTTGAGGGGATCTACTTAAGTTTTGCCTTTCATTTCTTCTGTAACGATGATTAGCCAGGACACTTGCTGAAAGATGAATATCTGCACAATGTTGAAATTCTGTAGCAATAATGAGCTGATTGCTTCCTTAAATTTATGAAGTAGTAATTCACTGGTGTTGAAAGGACATAGGAGATTATCAGCATGGTCTAGATTGTCATTTCTGCTGGCAGGTTCTGCATATAGAGCATAAACTGCAATGAAAACATTGAGGTGTACCATGTATGCAATCACCAGAGATGTAAGTAGCTGCATGTTATTAGGCAGAATGGTCTAAGATCATCAGCGTGGAATTGTGCAGAAACAGAGATCCAGCTGAAACTGCTAGTGAAAGTATGCTCTGGTTAGCGCTTGCATATACAATGTAGCCAGAAAAGATTTGCAGATAATAATATACTAATAATGGCATGTGAACTTTTGGTAAACTTCTCAAATATTTTCACTGAAACTTGAAATTTGCACCGATCAATTGAAGCTCATGGAGTAGATTGTGAGTTGTTGATAACTTCTTTTATTTTGTGGTGCTGTTAAAGGCCTTTAGGGAGATGATGATATAGTTGTAACATTTTCTCCATACTTGACCTGTATGTTTGAGGATTTCCCAGAAAATAAGCTGAAAGTAGAGGATGACAACTGGAAACTCTGGATTGGTTTAACTTTTACTTCCAAACAGTCATTTCACTGTTGTATGTGGTCTGTTGGATATACTGGGATGATGTACGTTACATTTCTCTATCCTTGACACGTATGTTTAAGGCTTTCCCAGAAATAAGCTGAAAAGTAGAAGATGATGACTGGAAACTCCAGATTGGTCTAACTTTTACTTTCAAACAGTCATTTCTCTGTTGTATATAGTCTGTTAGATATACTGGGATGATGTAATATTTGGCTACGTGTAGCTTTTGACCAAATGGCATTAAAGCTAAAGTGGCCACCTTATGTTACATTTAGCTGTAATGCCAAGTTCCACTGAGTGTCCATTGATTCTTGAAGTCAAGGATCATTGAATTGAATCTTGTGGTCCAACAAGGATACTAAATGGAGAAAACATGGGGAAAGAGGACAGAGTTGGTACTGTTTTTGCTGATACCTTGACTTCTTTTTACATTTAGCTGCTCAAGGATTCCGTACAGACGAGGGGATTATGACCTTTGATAGATTTTCTTTTATAATTGTGATCAAGATAGGAGAAGACATCTTCCTTTTATAGTTTGGACCTTTTGCTGTTGAAGTTTTGTTTTTGGCTCCAAAAAGCTGTTTCACTGTCTTCTGTTGTCTTTGTTCTGTGAGGAGGAAGTTTGGTGATAATTGTATCTCAAGGCAAGTGCAGTTGAAAATGGGGGCTTACTTCTTCCCGTATACATAATCAAACCGTTCTTGTCAGGCCGTCGGTATAGGAGTTAAAGAATTTCATGAAGCCAAGGAGCAGATGAGGTTATGGACTTAGATCTATAATCAATTCATTCATTAAGAAAAGTTTTATGATCACACTCTCCTTGCTTTTCACATTCAAAAAGCTAATTGTCCTTTAATCCTTTTAGACTCGTGGATGTATATCTGAATTTGACATGATCAATAAAGGAAAGTCTGATCCCTGAAGTAACTCCCATTTTGTCGATTTAAGATTTGGAAAATTAGAATGTTAACATAGTATTACAATATATGAGCTTGAGTTATTGTAACCTTCTCATCATAGCAATGAAAAGAAGCAAAGTATATCAATCTTTTGAGTTTGTATTCATAGTACCGAGAACATTGTCAACACTCGAGCGTTTTTCCACTAGGAGGTATCAACTACATGGTCGTCTAATGATGTTATGCCATTGTGCTTTGTCCTGAACCAAACCCTCGTAGTATTCAGGTACTTTGGGTCTTTCTCCATGTGCTTTTTTATGTCTCTTTTAGCCTTCCTCCCATCCGTTTTACTCTGCCTCCCTTCCATAACTTGACTTGTACTTACTAGAGCATTTCAAGTCGGTCTTCCCCTTGCCATAATTAGCAACTGACATCGCAATCACTTTTAGTTGCCCTGACAAATTCCAAATAGACTTGGAAGATGACTTGATTTGCAAGCTTAGTTAGAGTGAACATTGAATGATTGCTTATCACTAGGATTTTTGTTCAGTTGTCTAATTCAAGGGATTCCTGTTGTATTCTCTGTTTCTTGTTATTGCTAATAACATTCATATTGGTCTAAAGAATGTGTATATTAGCAAAAGGGTGGATGAGTGAAGATTTATCTGTCTACTTTTTCATTGTTTGGCATGTAAAAGCCTCTTATTTGTCAAATACCTAACTAACTGTATATGGTGGATCCTGTTTAGGCTGAGTGTTTGAGATCATAAATCTTGTCAGCTGGATGTTTCAGTTAAAAACATGAAAGGCAGTTTCGAGCTGACTTCAGTTGCAAGAAATGTGTATTTTGCATTCTGACAGTCTGTAATAGTTAACATCACACGGCCTTATGAGGGATTGAAATTGACTCAAGACTCTGAGGCTTTCTGGATGATCTGAGAATCATTTTTGGTTTGTTTTGTGGTCACTGCTACATTATAGGCCTGGTGGCGTAGTCCAAACCTTGATAACTGTTGATGTGGTGGTTCTTGAAGATGTGTCTTTTTCAGCCATTGTGTTTAGTGATCACTGCTGTGTGAATGAAGATGATGGGTTATCATAGGACAAACAGTGACAAATGGAATATGAAGTGCATACTCTTTAACCTTCCCATAAGTATGGATTTTTTTTTTTTTTTAAGTGTCAACCATCCAACAGTTTCCTCTAGGAAACCTTTTACTCCTGCTAGCAAGCTCCTAGGAAACTTTACCCACCCTTAGGGTCTATTTAAGTTGTGTGATCTCTTAAACATTGAAAATGGAATATGGTTTTAAAGGGAATTTGGAACAGGTGTGTCACATATGTTGGTTATGCTGTTGGACAACTGTTGGTGCTTAGATAAGATGTTAGTAACTGAAAATTGGTTCATCATGGTGCTTTGGATACATTTTTACTTTGGCATGTTGACTGGCATCTTTGCTCATCTGCTACCGCATAAAGCAGGTGACATGTTGAGCATTGACATAAATGGAAAGAACTGTTTTCTAGAACTCTAGATGGACGAGGTGTGACGTTGACAAATCTTTCAATAATTTTATTGTTTTGAGAATTGCCAATTCAAATCTTGTTGACCTTCTTGCTCGCTTGTGGACTGCATATGCACGCACATGGAAAAATATATGATTTCAGTAATAGAAGGTTCATTGAACTTTTCTACCTGTTGCGTGGATCATCTGTTAAAATTTGGGTTTGGATCAGTGTTACTGTTGATTTGTTAGCAATATTAGAGGAGCAGGTAAATACTTGCTTTGTGACAAGTCATGTGTTCTATGTATTGCAAATGGGCCAGGCAAAATTGAAAGTTCGTTTTTATTTGATCTATTATGTATTTAGGTATATGTTGAATATTGACCATACTCTTACCTATCGGCAAGTGCATAAAACTGAATTGAGTGGCAATCTCTCCGACCTCTCTTGCTGAATGGTCCGAGTTCTTTCTTGAAGTGCAAAAATTGTTTTATTTCGGTGATCAATCTGAGACTGAAACATGATTTAGTGGCATTTCGCAACGCTCTAGGTATACATGATTCATGCTTGTGAGAAGGTTGGGACACTTCATAAATTTGTGGAAAGCACAATACAACAATGTTTATGTCTTGTAATCTTTATGTAACATGTTGGCAGCATTGGATTTTACCGCAATAATTATCCCGTCTTTAGATTATTTTGGATGGATGGCTTTCAAATTAGATTAGTCTTGGGGATCCACCATTTCTGAAATGTAAGCAAAGAGAAGAACTGGTAAAGGGAAAAGATGAGAGAAAAAGGCTGTGACGATATCCCTGGCTGTATGATCATCACCCGGGGCATAAGTGGAGTACCAATGGCTTGATGGAAGAGGAAATTTCCATTCTAGCCAATGGAGTCTTTGATATGTTATAAATCCTTGGCAGGATTTTCTTATGGGGAGAAGAATGTTTTCATTTTTCATTTTATTACCTTCAGGGGCATGAATATTGTATGTGGGAATCATTCTTGTGTAGTTTAGTTTTGATCCTTCTTGAAGGTTCTACTCGTACATTGTTCGAGTTCATATGTCTGGCATCATAGGTGATATAAGATGTATCTTCTTAGCAAGCTTTAAGCCTTAGAAACGTCTTCTGTAACATGGTTGAGGTTGATATCATCATTCATCATGTTTTCTGCAAAATGAATGAGAATAACTGATGACAATATTTTGCAGAGATGGACAAGGCCGCTTGAGCAGAGCTTGCTGCAATGCTTCAACCGTTGAAGAGGCGTGAGTTTTAGGGCTGGATGTTTTGTATAAAGGCTGTTATCGCTGAGTCTGATTCCTCCACCTTTTGTCTGTCTGTTTATATTTTCACTTATGCAGCTGTGAAGAAGATTGTCTTTGGTAAATTTGAGATTCTTTGCCTTTCTAAGCACAGTTGCGGTTTTCTTTTCAACATCTTGAGGTAATAATGCTGAAAAGCCTCGAACCCTTTTGCCTCTTCACCTTAATGTCAAAAGCTTAAGAAATCTCGAGTAAACACTAAACAGATTTTTCTGAAACATGGTCATGCAGTAGTCATTAATTCAATATTCATTCCAAATTGCAACTTCAAGAATTATTCCAAAGTTTAAAACAATTTTGGGTTCATTTAGTTTTCTTGTTGCATTATGCCGTGGTGTCTAATCTAGTCTAGGAAGGTGTTAATGACCCTTTTCATATGATGCTCAATACAATCTTTTTCATAAATGAAAATTCAAAGACTGCACCTGTTCTTCTCGTTGGAGGTTGGGGTGTTAGAACCAAACCAAAACCCAAACTAATATTTTGTGCATTTTCAGTTCTGTTTTCGGTGTGGAAATGGAAAGATAACCGTTTGTTTTTCCTGAAGCTGGTGATTTCGTTTAGTTTGGTTAATCAAGCCGAATTGAAATTTTCAACAAAAACTGAACATCCAACTTAAAATCTCTATTCTTTCTCACTCTTTCATAAGTCAATTCTAATAAGCAGGGCAAAAAAGTGAAAAGTGAAAAATTGAATCGAAGTGGACTGGGCGTCAATTTGGTTTAGCTGTTTACCCCTATTGATTCGATTAAGACTTTTTCGGATTTTTTGAAAGGCTAAATTGAATCGAACTGTTGATATCCTGAGTTGAAGGGATAATTTAATGAATGATAGATATGACTGATTTTCTGTTTCTATTACTCCATTGGGACGATATGTGATGTGATGGAGTTTCCAATCAGTCCCCAACTTCTGGGAAAATCCTACCGTTTGGGGGGCCATTCCATTTGTGGACACCTTTCTTCCTGCCATGGGAAGTCTAGTGGAGTGCAAAATGCCTAAAAACAAACCAAAGCTTGGGGACCACAAGACTGTACAATGAATCGGGTCACAGTGACATTGCGCACCAAGTTGCTCTTGTCCAAATCCAGCAATTTGTCATTTGACTCAATCCCACTTGAATTATGGAGTCCAAAGCATGGCTGCTTTCATTCGCTTGTGGGGTCCCCTCCCCCCTGTTTGAGGGGCAACTTGAGGGCAACTTGAGGTTCCATGAGGACAAATTGGTTTTTGGTGACAATTGAAACTGCCAAGAAGCAAGAAGCCAAAAGCAAACGTCCTTTTACTCCGCGTTTTCAACGGAGGGGATCTGCGAAACGTTCCCGAGCACCTGATTAATCGCCACTCATCGAATATGATAATCCTTTCTTTCATCCTTTTTCGTTCGTCGGGGTGCCCCTAAACCTAATCTCGAAGGTAAAACAGAGGAAATGCAAGAACAAATGCGAAGATTCTAACTTAGATTTTGATGGAGAAGAACGAATGGAACACTGCTTTAGTTCAACTCCCTGTCAAGACGAATGCAAAGTACCAGGAAAAATATGCCTAGCAACAACATGATCAGCTGAGCTGGTCATCAACAACGCATTCAAATCTGCTTTTAGTTAGAAAAAAAAAGGTCCACAGCAAGGATGAACAATGAACAAATTCGACAGCCCAAGGGGGAGAACATCCTAGACATCCGGCCACAAAATGGTGGGCTTGTGCTGTCTACTCTTGAAGCTATTTCTTCATGGTCTGGTCTTTCCCTAACGAGCGCTTCTGTCTGTCTCTGTCTCTGGCTCTGGCTCATTTGATGAGCACCCTGTATTTCTTCCAATTCGAGGTTGAGCCCCTGAAATTTGTAAGGTAAAGAACGTTGTCAGGTATGATTTTCTGTATATCAATCAAGATTCAGGGTCGTAAGAGAACACGGCTCGAACACGACATGGAAAATGCAACGTTCTTACCACGCAGAACAGAGCTCTGGCTCCTCCCGCGATCTCTTCCCTGAAATCGCCGTCGTGCTTGAGCCGGAAGCGCTACAATCTTTGCTCAACGAAGGGCTAGTGACCACCGGCGGTGCTGCCGCCGGAGATGATCCGCCAGGAACCACCTGATTGTCCTGGTCGCCGTCGCCGTCCGCCATGCCTTTGCCGTCGCCTCCCCCTTCTTCTCTGCAGCTCGACCGGGCAGAACCCCCACGGAAGTCGCAGCCCCTGCAGTCGACGCACTTCTGGCACACGGAGACTGTGGGAGGGAGCCTCGGCCCCGAGGCGTTCCACGGCGTGGGGCCCTGGCAGGAGCGGCAGAGGAGGTTCCTGGAGTGCTTGGCGACCAGGAAGTTGGCGCCGTGGACGCTGGAGTCGCAGTCCCAGCACAGGTTCGCTCCGTCCGAACCGCAGTACGTGGCCGCGAGGTTGTTGCAGAGCTCGCATGGCTTCTTCTCCTTCATCTCTTGCTCGCTCATTTTCAGTTTCAATGACTTGACTATGATCTTGTCTGCTAAAGTGGAGTTGCAGAAGAGAGAAGCTCTATATATAGTCTCTTTCTCTCTCTCTCTCTCTCTCTACCAATTTGAAGAGATAGTGGCAATTCTTTTTTGGAATAAAATTTGATCTGCTTTCTTAATAAAAGAATACACCAATTGGGTATTTAAAATTTGTCCATAGACATAAATTCAATATCAGCTTCTTCTTTTTTCAGTTTGTCTAATATAGTTAATATTTTCTCAAGTTTGATGTCTCATGTGATAAACGTGGTTGTTTGTACTTCGTCCAAAATATTCACGAGTCATTTGCATTTTTATCTCGATATAATTATTCAATTGTTTGGAAATACAAGAAGAGATTTATTAAATGCTTAGAAAATCACTGAGATCTTCATAAGAATGAGGTGTCAGGTTTTATTTTAATGAGCTAATTAAAAAAATTAGTGAATAATAATTAGCAGTGAAATTTCTTAATTTTAGAGTGAACCCTTCTTGTTTTTTTTTTTTTTAAATTTATTGGATAGAAAATAAATTTAAGTTTCATTTTTTATAGATAATATTTTTTTAATAATGATCTTTTGTATTGTTCGAAATAATTTGATAATGAAAAATATATTCAATAATAATTTATGTTTAAATATTTCTATGAATGATGACATTTTTTTTAAAATTATTTATTAAGTGAGATAAATGAATATATTTTGAAAAATATTTTCTTAATTATTAAATTTTCACAAAGGACACGTGTTATTGTGATTTCAGAATGGAAAAAAAATAAATAAATGGTGCCCTTGTTACTTTCCACAACAGGAAGGGGAGCACCTTGCAATCATGAAAACGCCAGCTGTTTACCTCAGTAGCTGCATGAATCAAGACGGATGTTGGTATTGTTATGTAAAATAGAAATATAGGTCGTTTAATTGTGGCTGGAGAAGAAGCCCACCGTGAAAGTCAAATCATTCACAAGCCGCAATGCCTCCTGTCAAATCCTTTCTCGACTGGGAATTGTCTTATGATTGGATATGTCTCATATCGCATGCTTCTAAATAATTTCTGCCTGATGGCGGAAGCCTTTTAAAGTCGCACGACTCAATGGTGGTTTTGTTATGTAAAATAAAAATGTATGTCGTCTAATTGTGGCTGGAGAAGAAGCCCACCGTGAAAGTCAAATCATTCACAAGCCGCAATGCCTCCTGTCAAATCCTTTCTCGACTGGGAATTGTTTGATGATTGGATATGTCTCATATCGCATGCTTCTAAATAATTTCTTTCTTTCTTTTGTTTACATCTATTTTGAGCTATAACAATGATTAGGCTTGAGGACAATTAGCATGCAAAAAGGGCCAAGAGCAATTTGGTTAACTAGGTACAATTCTAATGGGGTCCAATCTTCTTTCTTAAAAGGGTAATATCTTATGCAAATCGAGATCATGTAGGTTTAAAAAGGTAATATCTTACCCATATTGAGATCATGTAGGCCAAAGGATTTCCTTGAAGACGTAAAATCTAATCCTCTAGAGGGGTTAGTCTTTCGAAGAAGTCAACTCTATTCTAATTGCAGAGGAAATTCCACAAAAATTCTTAAGCTTAACAAATCGAATATTTTCACTATGATTGAGGAGGCTTGATCGCACTTGGTACACATTTGACAAGGCATGGGTGGCCAAATGTCGATTCATATCCTATAATCGAGGTCAGTTGATCAACATATATTGATCTTGTTCCAAATGAACTTAATCCAAATCTTCGAACACACAGAAGATCAATCTCTCCCTTGATCCTTCCCCTTCGCGTCATGTCCCACGTTAACGATATGAAACCCTAGAAAAAAGGAGAGACTGTATCTTGAATTGGGACTATTCATGAAGAGCAAGAAGCGTGGGGCATGGGTCCTCTCCCCGCATTCAATTTGCACTCTGCAAAACTAGGTGCAGCTCAAACCAGTGGCAGTACGATGGTATTGAGTCAAGTGAATCTGTTGGCTACAATATGAGTGGTTCATACTTAACCAAGCAATCTTTTCCTTCTTCCATGGCTTCTCTTCATTTGAGAGATCTCATGGTGGGTCAACATGGGAGACGGGAGACTAGTCGTTCCCCCTGTTTTGGACCATGGAACGTGTTGGCAAGTTTTTCAATTAATGTCATTTTGCTGACGCGTTTATTTATTGCATCTAGATATCAAATATCATTGTTCCAACCACACCAGACATAAGGCCCCAACAAACGTCGTACGTAGCATATATAGTGCCGTGTCTCAAGTCTTACGTCGACTGTGAGAGGTCTTATTGATTGAGGTCATTGAATTGTGTGGCTAGTTAGACTGTTTATTTTGAGGAGTTGACTCATGCGGAATGAGCCAGTCATTACAAATGGTTTAAGAGTAGGACCCTTCTGACAAATGCACAGTTCGTGACTAGTTTCTACTCGATTAGACAACAGTGAGGAGTGACTGTCGTGATAAGAGGGCTCAGACAAGAACACTTTGGATGTTGCTCGGTGATGCGAGTTGACGGCAACATGACGTGAAAATGAGGACGGATGGATAAAGAAATTTGGATAAAATGGGGAGTCACCACTTCAGAAAGACACTAATTAAGCTTAGATTTGTGGTAATGAAAGTCAACATGAGCAGAAATTTTTTATTGAAACTTGCTCAACCACTGGTGAGGTTAGACCTCGTGGATTTGGCAAGGCTCACCTTTACTGTCGCTGGGGGAGGCCCTCGCCCTGCCCTCGCCGAATTGCCCTTACCATATTTGACGAGAGCAAACCTTGCCCAACCACTGGTGAGGTTGATCTCGTCGGCGCTTGTCTTTGGCTGATTATCAAGGCCCGATAGCTAACTAGAGGAAGAAGTGAGGAAAAAAAAGAGGGAGAAAGAAAAAAAATGATAACAATTTAAAAAATATATTAAAATATTTTCAAGATTTTTTTTTTTACGTTAATGTTAACTGTATCATATAAGACAGCCGTTGTTCAAGTTAGTAGCTTTTGGCTAAAATTAGCTGAATTGTCTCAATTGGCAAAATGCGGAAATGTTTAGGACTCAATTGATATAATTAAAATGTTCATGATTGAATTGAATAAAAATAATATAATAGGTTTATGACTTTTTCGACAATCTTCTCTAATAGATGCGTGATTTGTAATGAGTCTTTACTTGAGTAGGCGATAGTGAGGAGTGATGGTCCCAATAACATGACTTGAATAGGAACACATCGAGTAGGGAGAGTGGAGTAGTCCCCTCTCACCCTGGAGAGCTTTCCTCTACCCTCTTTGTGGTAGTTCCCTTTAATTCCAGACCCTAATCCCATTCCCTGTTACCCCCAACCTGATCCCCACCTAAGCTTCATAGTCTTCCAGTCTATTCGTTTCGCGGAAAATATCATGTTTCCGGAAGATATTTTCCCAGAAGTCATTTTCTAGGAAAATGACTCTATTTTTCAATATTTAGCTGAAACCTGAATTTTGAATGGAAAATGTTTTCCATCGTTTGTTAGCTAATTTAATTGTTTGAGAAAAATTATCAAAAATTGAATTTTACCATTTTTAATTTACCAAAAAATTAGATTTATTTTTTTTTTAATATTTTTCAAAAAATGAATTTTTAATTATTTGTATTTTTAAAAAATTGAAAATTTTATTATTTTTTATTATTTTTTCTTTCTTTTTCTTTTTTCCTTTTTCTTTTCTTTCCTCTTTCCTCCTCATTTTTCCTCCTCCTTCCTTCGCCACCGCATGCCTGACGATGGCCGGCTGCTTGGCGGTCGACCAAGACCCGGTCGCCAGATTCGGTGAGCTCAAGGCTTGGCCTGACCAGCAGTGAAGAGGAAGCAAGGCACGTCACGGAGATCGAGCATCGCTGGACGAGGAGGACGCTCTGCTGCTGCTAAACGTCAGCATTGAAGGAGGAGGAGGATGACATCATAAACCCAGGGCTTTGTGAGGGCGGAGATCCAACACCGCCGGCCTTGCTACTGCTGATCGTTGGCGTCGAAGGAGGAGGAGGAGGAGATCAGAAACCCAGGGCTTCGTGAGGGCGGAGATCCAACACTGCTGGCCTCGCTGCTGTTAATCATCGGCGTTGAAGGAGGAGGAGGACGATATTAGAAACTTAGGGCTTCGTGAGGGCGGAGGAGGAGGAGGATGAGATCAGAAACCTAGTTTTGTGAGAAAGAGGGTAGAAATGGCATATGAGTAAGGAAAGAAGCACAGAAAGTTGCCCCGCGTGAGGACGGGAAACTGATTTCCTCTTTTCAAAAGAGGAAATCATTTTCCACAATCTGATGGGGAGATTTTCCTTTGACCGGAAAACATTTTCCTTGACATCTATTTTCCGCCATCCAAACACTGGAAATTCCGGAAAATATTTTCCCGGAAGTTGTTTTCCATGAAATGAACGAACTCTTCATCTCTTTCATTTGAAAAAATCCCCATTTCTCATTGTGTAATATTATGGTCTGCCCAAAGTCTAGATTCCTGTTGAAGTTGCCAGACGGCATGGAGGTAGCCAAAGAGGTGCCCAGAAAAAAGGAGGCAAGGATTTTAAATTTCCAGTATACTAAAAATGAGGAGGTACCCTTCTTACTCTACTCAGGAAGTGATTTTTAGTGACCGTGATGAGGCTCAATTTCTAGAATTTCTAATTCAATTTCCAGAATATTCATAACCATGGACTTTCGTAGTTAGTCCTAATGAACTATCGGACTACAAATGAAGTTTTTATGTTGGAATTAATGAAAAATCAAAAATCAAAATTATCTTTCTAATGGAGACGAAAAATGAAGAAGAGGTGGTGGCCAGTTGTTTTATGGACCGACCTGGTTACTCTGACGGTGGGATCCGTCTTGAATGAGCTATTTAACTTAGTTTGCGTGAAAAGTGAAGATGATAAGACGATGAGAATTACTTTTGTCCATGGCCCATATGTTTTCCAAGGTAGGCTCAAATTATGGGAAGAATTGAAAAGAATTAAATGAAAAGGGAATGATAACATTCCACATTGAGTTCCCCAAAGTGGAAAGACGAAGAACTTGGGCTGAGCTTGGTGCACTAGTTGGTCCGAGTCAAGTGTCCACTAGTTAATAGCAAACACGGTCCATCATGTTCTTGTGGATCTCCAAGACAATTGTGCCACATGATATGCCAAATTCATTTAGAATTAGATTTTGTTCGTTTTGAAGAAATTTTTTTGCTCGGAAAACATATTCTTAATTTTTTGGCATTTAAGTTGCTTAGGAAAATAAGAAATATCTTTTTATAGTTACCTGAAAACCTATGCTTAAATTTAAGGAAATTGATTTTATTTTTCAAAAATCAGAAATTTTTTCCAAAATGCGACTAGAGATATCAAGAGATTTTTAGTTTAGGAGCTGGAGATTACAAGTTTAAATTTCATCAGTACAAACTATAATGGGTCATTAGAGCTAGCTGCATAGGGCCTGAACTTAATCAGTTCGTAAGACTTTCAGGGTATTCCATGGAATTCTAAGTAGTTGAACCTTTGAGGTCGTGCCTTTAGATAATCAAAACAAAAAAGGACCAAAGGCAAGAAATTTTTATGAATTAATTATTTTAAGCGATATGAGTGATCATTTTTATGAAATTTTTTTCTAAATCATTCATTTTATTCGTAATAAACAAAGTTTTACTGTCGTGTAATAGCAGATCTTGACTAGTGTCGAATGAGGTACCGTATGAGCAGCGAATGTAGACCGATATAGCAAACGACCAATAGCATTCCAAAAGAGTCGACGAACATTACACCTCAATCAGCTCAAAAAGCCCAGAAATCCAATCTCACAAATCAACAAATACCAGACCTACTAATAATTTTCGACGACGGCCTCCTCCAAAAGCTCCTCCGAGTCCTTCATCAACTCGGGGCTCAACCTGAACATGAGCACGCAGAACTCCTTCTCGTTCAATGCCCCGTCACCGTCCAGGTCACCCTCTCGCAGCATCGACCTCAGCTCGTCGTCCCGCATCCCTTCCAGCCCCAGCAGCGCCGAGTTCTTCTTCAAGCTCTCGAAGGTGATCACGCCCTTGTCGCTGTCCCTCAGCAGATTGAAGCCGTTGCCCAGCTCCTTCATGAACCCGTCCACCCCAAGCTTCTCCACCATTACCGGGAAGAAGTCCTCAAACACAAGACCGTTCCGCGACGCCATTGTCGAGAATAGCTCGAACCCACTTGAGTTCACCAGTTTATCCAACCAGGGTCCTTTGTGTGATGGCATGAAGTACTTGGGGAGAGGGTGGTTTATATAGGAGAGGGAAAGTGGCTAGATTTGTAGGTGAAATTGCTGGAAGGATCGTGGGAGATTGAAATTGTTGGATTTGGTGAAAAGAAGGTACAGGAAACAGGAAGAGAGAAGCTGGTCAGGAAGGTGGTGCTTTCTTGGGATTCCTATTCTTTCTGTGAAGCGATAACACAACATCAGTGGTTTGCTTCGCGGGAAGAAGTTGTCACCTTCCTCGAAGTTGCATGGGAAAGTACGTGCATGGTGAGCGTCCTCATAAGGGGACATGAGTGGTTTAGATGAAGCTGTCAGGGAAGTCAATTTCCTAGGATGCCAACCTTGCAGACGATTTAAGAAAATAATAAATAAAATATAGAGAAATTGCGCATGGTAGAAGAAAAACAAAACACTCTATAATGAAGTCAATTTGACTGTAGCTAGATGAGCACTCCTAGGGGAAGGGACTTTCTAAGTCAATAAAGCTGGAATCAAAAGCATAGGTCTTGGAGGTAATATGCTGGCAAATGTTTTGCGACTTTGGAAAGACCATTGTTCTGCCTTTGGTTAGATTCTTTTAAGAGTTATATTGCAGTATAGATGGATGAGGATTAATAATTCAAAACATTTTATTTATATTAGTAATTTAAGGATAACAAACTTATATATATTTTGCGATCCACACGGACAATTAATCTAGCAACACAAGCACCTACATGCTAGCTTTATGATACTATCTTTAGATTGCCATCGGCATTTTCTGAGAAATTATCTAATCAGTTCTAATTTATCACCTAAATGCTATTTAATAAATTTCTAATTTATCAATTTATTCCTAAATTTTTGTGTAAAATTCTAAAGTAATCCTTATAGTCATTTTTCGTTGGTGTTATATAATATAAAGCGGCCATCACATTAGCTATTCATTACAAAAATTGATTGGAAGAATTATATTGAAATTTTGCGAAAGTATTTATGATTAAATTATTTAAATTGGTAATTTACAATTGACATTAATAGATTTAGATTTAGGATTTTTATTAGATGAATTTTTCAATCTTTTCTTAATGTTTAATCATTTTCATCTGAGTTAGGAGGATGTCTAATCGTCAATCATTTCATCTGAGAAAGACCTTCGCCGACTTATGTCATTGAGTTGGTGTAATGAAATGATGAATCGTGAGTGAGACACGCTAACAAAGCTTGAGGTGATGTTTTGGATGGGACCTTGTCGAATAGAATTATTAAGAAGACAGAATATAATAATGCTTATCTAATTAGTAGGAAACCTCCTGCCTTTTTCCAAGCGCCTTTTGCATCACATCTATCAATACATACATATGTGTAATATACGTAAAGAGACTAAAAAAGACATAGTGTTCATCGCGGCATAGAAAGTTGGCAAAATAAATAGATAAATTAATTAATTTAACTGATTAATGCGGCCCATAAACCTTGTAATATTCTTAAAAAAAAAAAAATGCATATATCGTCGTAGCATAACCTCCGGTATTCATTTTCATTCTAATGATAAAAGCTCTTTTAGGTTAGTAAACTCGAGACTACTAAAATGCCTGCTATTTAAGTCACAGATTAAAAGTAAATTGATGCCTAAAACATAAAGTTGGTTGCAATTGATGGTTTAATTGAGGATTGAGAGATTGGTCGTACGCTTGATTTCCACACGTATCAAATCTTGAATTAGTATGTCTACCGATGCGTTTATCTTCATGCTATTCTCAATCTTGGATATTAATCGATTTCAGATGTGCAGCCTTATGAATCACTACATAAAATGGGCTAGGGCAACACAAAGGCAAAGGAAGCTTTTTATTTTTTATTTTTTTCGGTCATGGATAGTTTGTTGCATTTGCTCCGTTGCCTTTATCTAAGGCGACAAATGTGTCCACATCAAAGGTGACCCATGGGAATGAACTGGACCTTGTTGCTTTTGGTGGCCAAGATGACAAAAACGAATTATTGTTGTAGATGCCAAAGGCGATGGACGAGTGCAGATGCGCCACTCCAATGACCATAAAAACAAGGGCAGGGAGATGGGGACTGTATATGAGTGTCGTACCCCTGAGCCCATTTTTCTTCTTATGGGTAATGATGAAAAGAAAAGGAATTGTGATCATGAGATTATGAAAACACACGTCAAATCTCTTTGAAAAAGGTAAACAAGCCGAAACATCAAGTTACCTTCTCAATTTGATTAGGTATCCTCATCGAAGCGTCTAGAAGGGGATCCATTAAATATCATCTACATCTGACCTTGACTAACCTCAACATATACAAAAAAGATAAAAAAAAGAAGAAGAAGAACAACCACTTCTTTTTCTTTTTGTATAGTTGGAAGGTTCCTCCAACAGTTCAATGAACCTGGAGTCAAAAGTTGTTTTGGTCGATGTAGGCCCAGATGGGGGAATAAAAACTCCACATCAGCAAGAACACTATAAGTTACTTTCAGGTCGGCGCTTAGTTCGACTCTTAATCCTACGGACAGCGAGATGTCTGATGAATGACTCGACATTTTTATTCTACTTTATCGCATCGTTTTGCTTCTCTCTTAATTTGCATAAGTACTCGACAGTCTATCGATGGTTGTAATATAAAATTACAAACGACAACCAAGATCTCTCAGCCCTCGCCAAGCCTGCGGCGATTCCTTCTTGGATAGCATGCACTGTCCAAGAGATCCCTTTTTTTGTGTCTGTATTCCACGTCAGTGGCACGACAGATGTAGAGTAAAGAAAGTGGACTAAGAAAGTTGTATTGAGAACATGAGAAATCCACACGCGCTTAAAGATTCCCTAAGCGATGATTTATCTAGCAAAAGTACAATTTTTTTTTTAAACCTAACCCAATGGTATTAATCTAGTCATATGCTTTTTAATTGGATTAATTTTATTCTAAACCTTTTTTATAAGTTTATCTGGCTAATTTAGATCGGAAGTTGCTGGCGTGGATGTCAATTGTCCCATGTGACAAAGTTGACATTGACGCGGATAATTATTATAATTTTTCAAAAATTTATTACTTTTTCAAAAAAATTCTTTTTTTTTTTTCCTTTTCTTTTCCGTTGGCCAATGGTTGGTACTCAACATTGCCGATGATTGGCCATAGGCGAGGGTCGCTCTCATGGATTTGGTGAGGGCTCGATCCTTATGGCCTAGGAGACGGTTGAGCCCTCGTTTGTGGCTGGTCGCCGACCATGGCTAAGTATCGGCTAGGGGCCAAAGGGAAGAGAAGGAAAAAAGAGGGGAAAAAGAAATGAAAAACAAAGAAAAAAGGGATTTTTTTTTAAAAGTAATAAAAAATCGAAAAAAATTATTTAAAAATTGTTTACTCCAACATTGACCTTGCCACGTAGGATAGTCAATGTTAACGTTAGCAATTTCTAGCCTAAATTAACTGGATAGACGAAATCGATACTAATGTGAAAATGTATAGGACTAAATTGGTGTTAATGCAATAGGTTTGAATTTTTTTGGGTACTTTTCATTGGTTTATCCAATTGTGTAAAAGGAAAATGAGAAAAATTACCCATTCAGTTCTAAATCTATTATACAAATGCTAATTCAATTTGTCATAAATCTTTGCTTGGAATCCCAATATGGTCATTTCAGTCAATTTTTGATAGAAATCGTTGACATAGTAGCGGTCAAGTCATTGTCAGCTGTCCCATGTGGCACACTGACGAAAATTAGCCAAAATGACTACATTGAAATTCACACAACAATGTAAGACTAAATTGGCAATTGTACAATAGGTTTATGAGTGATTGAGCAATTTCCCAAAGAAAATGTGTAAAGAGTGTTCTTAGGGCACTTGTTAAGAGTCATTATTTTATACTTTGGAAACAGAAAAAATTCTATTTGAAGTAGAGTGACTTCTTAGATATGTGTTATTGCTCCATTGTCAAAGTACATTGGTATGTGTTATTACTATGTTTAATTTAGGGAAGATATACATATTGGCATTACACAATACTAACTTGATCAATTAGATCTGATTAATTGGCAAGCCTAATGAAGCACTGGATCTAAAGACTCTTATGCAAACCTTTTGATGGTTTAAAATACGATTCTTTTTCATGTAAAATTGACCACGCCGGACGAGTTTGGTATAAAAACCCATTAGGGTTTGTGCGGGACAAGTTTGTTTGTGGACTATGTGATGTCAAACGACAGATCAAAAAGTTTAGGTTAGGAGGCAGGTAATTCCGTAAATCAATAGATCATGCATGTGGAAGGCCGTCGTCACATGATGACTCCGAGTCTAGACAAGAATTGAATCACTGAGGGACCACATATCGTCGAATTGAACCCAATGTACGATGCCGTTTGGTTCTGTGCTATCCGAGCAGGAACTTTCTTCCGAGACAATTATTTTCAGAGGAAGATCGCTCGCAGCCTGACAAGTTTCCTAAAAGAAGAGAGCTCTCAAACACGAGAGCGCCCTCCGAATGGAACTGTCCGTTTCGGTTTTTGGAATTACGCAAAGGCAGGCACCGAGGCTGCCACGGAGAATCGTATGGCAATTCTCAAGGCAAATGGCAGGAAGCCCACTTTCCTAGAAAATTCGCGCTCAACTGCAGCTGTCTCCTAGGCACGTCGTTGTTGGTTTCCTAGAAAGAGGAAGCAATCGTTTGGAATCAAGAGCGGGTCATAGCAACATAGTTTCCATGAAAGTAAGGTCAAGTTCTGATGATCTTGCAAGAGCCAATCCTCTCAAAAAGAAAAGAAAAGAAAAGAAAAGAAAAGATCATCTAGTCTTCTTAGAGTTTCTATAAGGATGTGCGAGATTTTACAAAGATAATCTCATGTCTACGTATGCTAGTCAAAATAAAATTTATCCTATCATTTGTTTTGGTGCCAGCCCAAAATGGGATCAAATTAGATATAAGAGGGATATAATTCGGATAAAATTATCCCGTGAAGAAGGTAGGATAAAGGTAGATATGATTTCTAAAATCGAAAATACAAAATTTTCTTTTCAAATGACAAAATTCTTATATTAATAAAACTAAAATAATATTTGAATTCTAATATAAAAAAATTTAACATACAAAAAATAAATTTCATATCTATTTATTTATTCATATTTTAATTTTTATATTCGAATGTCTTTCTATCGTATAATATAAACTCAATATATACACAAATATTTATATTTAGTATTTATATTTAATATTTATTAGATATTTTAGGTAATACAGTATTCTAGGTATATTAGTATAGTTTACTATTTATAAATCTTTTAATAGAGAATGATGGAAGGGAAAAATGAAATAAAAAAGAAAAACAATAATATAACGAGAGGAAAAAATAACAAAAAATAAGCAAATAAAAATGAAGCAAGTAAGAGTATAGTGTGAGAGACTTTCACCATCTCCATTTGCATAATTTTTAGGTTCATTCATATGAATATGCCGTTTATATCAAATAATGAACATAATAGGATGTGTTATACGATTCACCAAATAGGGAATATGATCTAGCAAAATCTTTAAATTTCATATCTTATTTTATTCGATTTTATACTGACTAGAAGTTCATATGATCAAACAGAGCGCATGTGTGTTTACAGGAATCTTGCATAACTCTTCCAGGTAATTCCTTTCGTGAAAAGCAAAAATGTCCTGTCATTTCCTTCGAATTCCTCATTTTCATATTATAGAAGGTTTGTCGTTTTCTGCAGGACGACCTCATGGTGGTTGAGGAGGCCCGGGCGAGGACAACCCCCATGTCCACCCTCGAACAGTCGCGTTGCGCTCCCTTCGCACGCTCTCCACTGAAAAAGTTGCCGCTTTCTAACTATGATCCAAGAGTTGTGTGAACAGCACCTCAAAATGTTTTCATTTTTTTGAAACTTAATGACTTGGTGCCTGCTTTGCACCATATAAGCCACATCAATACACCGTAAGTGTAAATACAACCACAGAATGTCCAGTTTAACTGAGAAACTGAATAAACGAAAGAGGTAGAGGGATAATTTTGTTTTTCGAGTGAGAGCACATGAACCACCGATAGCATTATACCTTCTCTAAGTAACCAAAAAAATGTCTAATATATGTACTTGAACATTTAGATGAACCATGTTTCTTGGACGCTGATATTTTATGCATCACCTTATTAGTTGATTTGTAATTTCTAAATGTAAAAGGAGACCAGTTGTATAAATGTACGATATTTCAACACCTTCTCTCACGTGCGAGCTGGAAAATGAATGACACGTTATGTTCAACTAACAGGGGTAGAACTTGACTCTGATGCTATATTAAAAAGTTAAATCCAAAAATTTAAATTAATTACTGGAGAGAGATCACATGTATATGAAAAGTATATAAACCCCATTATTAAGCTACGTGGGCTATTTCAACATAAATGAATGGTTTAAGTAGAATGAGGGGGCTCTGTTGGTAATGTATGAGCTATGAGTTCATAGCGTTATCGAAACATTTATTTGCAAGATTACAAATTTCAAATCCCTTGCCGGGAAAAATACATGAAGTGGGGTATCACTCAATGGGTTCCAAATTGAAGCCCACGGCCCAAGAGTTATCTGCCTCTTTAATGTTTAGATAGAAGGCCTTGAACATGGAGAGTTAGAAAATGAGATTAAAAAGTAACTTTAGGTACTCGAATTAAGATCGATATGTAAAATTAAGTTGGTTTACTAAGTGATGTAACTGAACTTGTTTCAGACAAAAGCAATTTCTCTTGATCAAATCGAAAAGTTCTTATTTTTGTTCAATTTGACCTGATTACAGCAGCTCATAGAGATGTGATAATATGGTGGGATGACTTGCCAACTTCTTGAAATCAGAAATTCAAAGTCGTTGAAAAACGTAGTTGAAGTTTTCTATACTAATTACCGGAGGGAATTTATTTTTATTATGCACCTAATAGAAATTTCAATAACTTGGCATAAGTGGGCTGCTCTAACCTGAGTCAATATCAATATCCCTAAATACAAGTATCTATGTTGGCTCAGAGATCAAACATGCACACTTCAATTTCCTTTAAGTACGAATAGCACCAGGATTGACAGGTAAATTCACAGATTTTGTTCTTTGAAATATTATATTCAATTTTTATTTCAGATTTTGACGTAAACAAGAAAGTCTGGTTTTACATTGTTTCGATCCGAAACAAAGCACGTTGCGGGTGCTCTTTTTTGGGCATTTTAAATTTGATTTCTATTATGTACAAAGCACATTCAAATTTTTTGTACAAATATAGAAACTAACATTGGAAGTGATTTGGGAATATTTTCATGATTTTTTTTTCAAAAGATAAGAAAATTATGCCCTATTAACAGGAAAAAACTGCTAAGTGAACAAAGGCGTCCATTCGTAAGAAGTTAAAAACGAACAAATGCAACCCTTCGGGAAATGTTGCAAATTGAACGAGTATCTAATTCAAAGGTTGTCTTGAAAAGACACAAACAAAATTCAGAATAAAAAATTATTGGTAATTAATAAATAAAATTTCAAAATTATTATTATTTATTATCATTATTATTTTGATTTCCGAAAATTCTCAATAAACAAAAACAACTTTTGAATTGATTAAAGTTAATAAGATAACTGTACGAAATAAAATAAAGATAAAATAACAATGGATTAGTGCTAATTAAACTGTGGGTGCGAAAGCGTAGTGCGCCAAATAAGTGCGCTAAAATTGCGCAATTATTCGTACACCCGCACGCGGGTATAGTGAGGTCTAGCCCACACTCAATCATCTCTTTAGTCACACTAAAGAAACTCCACACTTATTAATCGGCCCACATCCTCCCACTTTTCCTATGTTAGACAAGGAAACATGTACTTAGTTCTTTTTTTTTACAAACAAATTTCAACAATCCCCCACTTTGTTTGTAAAACAAATATTTCAAAATTAAAATTTTAAAAACCGTACAAGCAAAGTTTCAGATGATTAATATACATACATAAAGGTTTCTTTCGAGTTAAACATTTACTTAGTGCAAGTATATCAAAGCTTTATCAAAGTGACAAGTAGCTTGGCTTTAAACTTGTATCCGGACATACCGCACATACACTAACCTCTTGTTTAAATGAGAAGTTCTATATTACTCCGCATTATTATGACCTTGTGTTTGATTCTGTTTCATGAGCTCTCTAAAAAGCAACTCTCACTTTCGTAAGAAGCGGCACCACTCCTAAGCTCATATAGGTAAATTATCTACCATGTGTTTCTTTTGTTACTATCAACACATCACAAATTTGTATTATACTTCATTAATAATTCAATCCAACCTACAAAACGTAATAGATGATATGGACTTCTCATATCAGGGCTACGTCAGTATCAAACAATCATATTTAATAACTTGTTTTTATCCATTAAACCTTGTAACTAGTGATGTTTTAGAAAAATTTCGGGTTTCCATTATTGGTGATTTCAATTAAAGGGTTTCAGCCCCATTTCTTGTGAGGTCATTATTACCATATGTTTTGGTAAAGCCTTTGTCAAAGGATCGACAAGATTATTACTTAACTTCACATAAACAATTGTTATGGTACCGTTTTTAATCAATTGTCTTACATATTCATGTCTTAGACTAATATGTCTAGACTTACCATTATAGGTGCTATTATAGGCTCTTACCAAAGTAGTCTGATTATCACAGTGGATAGAAATGTGAAGCATAGGATTATGCCAAAATTTGATATCCAACAATAAATTCCTAATCCATTCGGCCTCTTTCCCAGTTGCTGCTTGAGCAATAAATTCAGATTCCATTGTTGAGTGAGTTATACATGTCTGTTTCTTACTTGTGACATCCTAAATTTCGACCCTGTCCCGATACTATGAAATAGACATTTTGTCGACGAGCCTATGGCCATTTTTCTTAGAGCTAATTACTCTCGAGTTAACTGATCTATCAAATGAAGCCGTTGAGGGATATAAACGTGATAGACTTAAGAATTCGATCAGAAATCGACTAATCGACTATGATAATCGGCAATGGTCAATACGGCATTGTTATAAGCGATTAGTGATTGGATATAGGTTGATTCGACGGAAGTACGCAATTAAAGTGTGGGTGATTCCACCTGATTGCAAAATTCACGTCGAACGGTACTAACCCAATTTTCTATTGATTTGGTACCCGGTGCCCGTAATTGAAACCTTGCAATTTTTCCGACAACCGAAAGTCGCCTATGAGTCAAAGATGCATAAACGTGGATCAAATCATCAACCACAGGTCAAACGCGTTAAAATCTCTAAAAGCTACCTGGTAGGTTGGGTCGCGCTAAAATTGCGTTTGGCAATTTTAACCACAAAATTGAATTTGGTTTCAGGAATCGGACATTCGAGCATGTCACGAGTCATTTATAGAACGTTGTCTTGTATTTTGGAGAAATTCCATCGAGCTTGGGATTTTTTTTATAGAAAATCAATTCGGACGATTTGGAAAAGAAACAAAATTTAGAAGGGGCCAAATTAAGTGGATGTTTGGCCTCCTTAGTGAGCTATTTGGCAAAGGGAAATTGTGAGAATCGTGTGGGCTTCTTCTTCAACAAAATTGGACATCAAATTGGAGAATTGAAGAAGAAATTGAAGTCCAAAGTAGTGAAATTCGGAACCTTGGATGGGGGCTGCAATATTTGGCACTAAATTGGATTATTGGTGGAAATTAATTGCAAGAAAGTATTTGGGGACAATGGGATAGGCTTGTGGACTTTTGGGACCTTGAAATGATGAAATTAGGATATTTCCCTTTGACTTTCAAGGCTTCTCTCTCTCTCTCCCCTCCCTTTTTCGAACTATTGCCTTCCCCGACGCTGCTGTTTCTTGCTTTCCTTTTATTTCTTGAGTCTTGGATGAGCTGCATCTGCTTTTCTTTGATTTCCTCCGAAAGAACCCAATATCCACTAACCGAAATCACCGCCCCATCTCCTTCGATCCTCCCTTCATCTGTGACCACATGTCCGTGATTCAACCCCCTCCAGACAACTCCAGTGGACCAACTCCCCAGCAAGCCTTGGTGTTAACCTCCAGTAGAAATGCCCACGTTTCTGCCACTGAAGCAACCACGATCATTTCTCTCCCTTCATCCGTTTTCTCCTCTAGTCCAGCGCCACATGTCTGCGTCTCCACCACCTCTTGCACCGAAGTCAGCTCATCATCTTTCCTTCGGCTTGTTTGTTGATCAAAGTCCCTCACGCCTGCTGCTCCTCTGTCACGAAGACAAGCAGCAACCGAAGCTCCTCCTTCCTTTATGTTCCCCTCGGTCAAACCCAAAAAAGTCTCCTTCTCCCAAGCGTTGACGTCCGCAGCTCTATCTAGCGTCAATTCTGCCATGATGCCAGTTGTTCCTTTGCTAGTTCCACTTGCGCACAACCCAGCCCCATTTCCAGTGGCCCCTGCAGAAGCTAGGTCTGAAGCTTAGCCTTGGCTGAGTCGTCTTGGGCCATTTTTGGCCTGGTCCAAGCTTCCGTTGGCGCCGCCGTAAGCCCGAGTTTCGGCCGTTGTCGCGGTGAACCGGTTTTCGCGCTAAACCAGTGAGTTTATGCACTAAACTCTACTTAGTAGGCTAATGCTATTTAAGGGGTGTTTAGATTTAAGTAAGATTAGATTAGTGTAGTTATTAGTTTGTTTAATTAATTTAAGTTAGTTAGATTAGTGAATTAGGTAGTTAGAACTTCTAATTAGCTAGCTTATTATGTAGCCTTGTAGTTAGAATGGTTAGGATAATTTAATTAGCTTAATAGGTGGTTAGATTAGCAATTTTTGGCCTAAGTTTGTATTCATTGCATTAATATGAAATATTTAATTAATTTTGGCAATTAATTAATTATTAATTATTTTTTGGAAATTAGACCGGTATAGCTGGTGACCGGAATTTTATACTGATTGCAATAACGAGTTCAGTTTATGCAATTGGGTATTGATTTATGCAAATTGAGTGCTAATTGGAATTTTGGTCATTTATTCCAAAATTTGTGAATTTCCAGTATTTATTCAGAAAATCTTGAGTGTCGGGTGTTAACACTGAAAACGGTTTTATATACTATATAAAACAATGGGATTTTAAATAGGAGGTTATGAATTTTTTGGGTTCGATTTGACTGTGTACTCATACATGACTATTTTCTGAGATGTTTTTAATACGAAGAAAATAGGCAAGAATCACTATTTTAATTGAGGCATTTGTATGCAATGTACACTGTTCTGGGCCGAAATTGATTGGTTGTGTGTTGGTTAAGATAACCCGTCTCGAGTGATTACGCTGGATGTTATTAAATCCATTTTCGGGTTACCCATGCATTAGAATATCGGGTTGCAATAGATTCTAGACCTACGCTCTTTCGGGAGAGTTGTCTATGAGAGATGTAGTTGTGCTCAATGGGGAAGAGACGATGCCTGGTTACGCCAGTTGACAATCGAACATGGGAGTCGGCTCTGCCTTGAGGGACTTAATTAACAATTGGAATGCATGATTGTTTGAGTTTGATGCATCCGATTATGAGACAAAACTGTGTGGTATGGTATGAGACGTGTTATAACGGTTTGGCCTTATAATCGAGACCCTTGTGATTAATTCAGTTGATGGGGCATTTCAATTGTTATGTGCATTAATTATATGCATTGCAATATGAACTGTGTTGACGTGTAGGAAGGAACTGAGGCGAGGTAAGTCATCTGTTTTAATTGTGTGGTTATATGATTAGAACGCTTTAGGCGTATTACCCTCTTAATCGGGATTTAGAGCGTGAACTCGCTGAGATTTATATCTCACCCCATTGTGGGCTTAACTTTTTAGGACTGTAGGGTGGAAGATCTGGAGCCGAGCTGAGGTGATATCTCACCCTGTTGTGGGCTTAATTTTTTCTATCTCCTCTTATCTTTATTACCTTAAACCATCTCTTTTGACAGGGAGCTCTAGTGGATAGACTTAACATGTTTGGAGGGGATAAGCTAGTTAGGAATTTTTCTAAGAAAAATAAAGGCAAGAAATTCATCGTGGGGTTGAGAAGGTGCAATTTGCCTAACAAAAATACCCAGCTTCAATTAGGTTTTCACGCACTGGAAAGTGAAAACCCACCTTTTTTAATAGTAGCCAGTGAATTTTTTGTTCATGACATGACCAATGGAAGGCAACTAGTTTAATAGCCCGTTATAAAAGCTTTTGTAACATCTCGGGTCTCCACTGTACACATATTGTCCGCTAAAAAAACGTGTACAGTTAGAGGTACCTAAACCTTATAAGCTAGCTCAGGACTCCCTCTCTAAGCGATGTGGGACAAGAGACGCGCCAGCTCCCTATGCACGTTCAGGGACCGAGGCGCGCACGCACCGCCATCCCTCCTCCTCACGCGCCGTCACCAGGGCCTAGCCTTGCCCGCGTACTGTCGATGCGATCTTAGTCCATCCCTCCGTATTGTCCCAGGTATGGGTTGTCACATTCTCCACCCTTTAGGAGCACAACGTCTTTGTTGTGGCCCTACACGCAGTCAGGAGTCGGCTCTGATGCCACTTGTAATGTCCCGAGTCTCCACTGTACATATATTGTCCGCTTTGGACACTAAGTCCTCACGGTTTTGTTCTTCTTAGGGCAGTCCATACTATCCCAAGAAAACGTGTATGTACAGTTAGAGGGACCCATGCCTTATAAGTTAGCTCATGACTCTCTCCCTATGCGATGTGGAACAAGAGACACGCCAGCTCCCTGCGCACGTCCGAAGACCGAGGCGTGCACGCACCGCCATCCTTCCTCCCTGCGCACCGTCGCTAGGGCTTAGCCTTGCCCGCGTACTGTTAAGGCAATCTTAGTCCATCCCTCCATATTGTCCCGGGTTTGGGTCGTTACATTCTCCACCCCTTAGGAGCATAGCGTCCTCGCTGTGGCGGAGTCGGCTTTGATATCACTTGTAACATCTCGGGTCTCCACTGTACACAGGGTCTGGGTTGTCACAGCTTTCATTACTCTTCTTTTTTTCTCTCTTCTCTTATATTTATTGCCTTAAACCATCTCTTTTGACAGGGAACTCTAGTGGATAGACTTAAGGCTGCGTTTGGTAGTCCGGATTTGAGTCTGGATATGATAATTTGTTATCCTATCCGATGTTTGGGAATGTCCACCGGATCGAACAAACCCGGATACATCCGGATAAAACGCCGGATAAAAAATCCGGGGGAGGGGGTGGGATAAGCCTGGATTGGATAAAATTTTTTTTTTTAAGGAAAGAAAGAACTTAACAAAAAGAGAAGATATCATAAGCAACTTTGCAAATAGATGCCTCCGCCTCTCTGATTCATTTGTCAACCCTCTTCTTCCACTTCTTCTCCCATCTTCGCTTCTCGTATGCCAGCGATTGGGTGCCCCTTCCTTTGGATCATGGACTTGCTGAATTTGATGACCAAGTACGTTGGACGTCTCAAAGGAAGAGGGGAAGATGGTGATGAAGCGGATGTAAATCTTTGGTATTGTTGACAATTTGGGATCTCGATGGATTTGAGGCAATGCAAAGACTACTTCGGTGGTCGCCTAAATTCCCCCACCCCCCTCTCTATTGTAGTTTAAGATTTGTCGATTTGCGTTGCCATTGCACGATGATGTTGGTGCTCGCTGTTTTCAATGGTGGCCACTGCAGAGGTGGCCACAATTCCTAGATCTAGGGCTTTTCCATGGCCTTTAATTAATTGAATTTTCTATTTTTTAATTTTATAATTTAATTGAATATCATATTTATTTTTTTATTTTATCCTGAAGTGTGCCAAACACTTGATAGGATTAGATATGTCTGCCTTTATTATCCAGAGGATTTAATATCCTATTTTATCCTATTCTATCATGATTATTATCTTGACGACCAAATGTAGCCTAAATGTATTTGTAGGGGATAAGCTAGTTAGGAATTTTTCCAAGAAAAATAAAGAAAAAAGCCAAAGAATAATCTTAAAGTAGGTGCGGAATTAAGTCATCACCTAATTTATGGGGCATCCCATATTGGTAAGTACATCATTTTTCTAAGTGAATCATCATTAGAAAAGTATTGTAATGAGACAATATAACACAAATGAAGGAGTTGCTCTCGTATCATAGCAAATAAATAGGGGACACTACAAATGAAAACTAGTGGTTGAGTGACAAAACCATCCTTGAAGTTGAAAAAGACTAAATGGTTAAGCAACAAAACCGTCCCTAAAGCTGAAAAAGACATCCCCAAATAGGTTTGTGAAGCCCATCACCGGGGCTATTGCCGGAGCCATCCCTAAAAGAAATTTTAGGGACGGCTTGTTGCCATTTCCAGAACCTGCTTGAGATTGTTGCCTTCTCGATTAGAATTTAAGCAGAAATGATCAAAGAACTTGCTATTCATCACTGTTGAAATAGTCAATGTGTTAGTCAAAATGGTCTTAGGGTTTTTAGGCTCTGACCAAACAAACTTGGGCCTTGCTTGATAAATTGAGAGCTACTCACTAATCAGAAATTTACTTGGCAATGAAGGAAAATTGCCAGGTGAATTTATATATGTCACGCCCCGAACCCCGAGACATCCCTCAGCGCTTGATTAAAATGTGACGTTCTCAGGACACGTTGCCGACCCTTGAGAGTCACTCAATGCCACACCATTTGACTTCATCAAGGAAGTAACTTTGACATATAATATGCAACAAAATCAAATCCAAAATGATGGTAAATATTTTAGTTCATTTTCGGGTTTCAGCTAAACACCGGAAGATATTGTAATTTGCTTGGAAAATGACTTCCTAGAATATATTTTCCAAGAATGTCACATTTTCCGCGACACAAACGGATTTAGTCCCTCATATCATGTGACTACAATAAGAAAGATGAAGCATAGTAAGATCTTATTTATCATGCAATGTGGTGCATAATCTATTAGTGAATTAATGAAGTTGTCATCTTTACCTACCGAATTGCTTGGTAGAGGAACTTTATAAGTGATTTCAATATTCTCAGCACCGGTTCGACATTTGCATCTTTCTCGAACTCCAGCATGGATTGGTTACAGTTGAGACCTTGAGTGAAAAAGAAACTTCAACTACCAAAAAATATTACAGAAAGTTGACATCAGAAATACCAATGGTTTGAAGCCCAAAAGATGTATCTATAGAAAAGACGACGACCTAACAGCTTGTTTGGTTGAGTAATAGAAAGAATAAGACTTTAACGGGACAAAGTTTTAATAGCTATCACGTGGTTTGACTAAAGCAATGTAATGCCAGTAGCCATTCGCTTTCAAGGGGTCTAGGTATCGTGTTTTGGGGTCCAGGATCCGATACTAGGGGTTCTAAGTCTGGCCCTCAAAGTTTTGAGCTTGAGCACCTAGGTATGAGGGTCATAGCTTGTGATCTTAAGTATACAGTTGGTAGCGATTTCACAAAATCTCACATTATATCAGAGCAAGAGGTCTCAAGTTCAAATTATTCTAGGCCCCTATAGTTGGCACATAGAGTTTATGGTCGTTATCACCCTAGGTAGCAAATACGACGAGCTGTGGTGGTAGTAACCGTAGAGTGGTTTGATATTAGAGTTTGTGTTTAGATGCTGAAGTATATGCAAAACGAATTTTTTGTCAGTGCAACAAAGGAGGAAACAGTCCTAAATTTAGAGAACCATACCGGGTAATTTGAGCATGTCTTAGATGCCAATAACTGTTGGAATATAATATGCGGAAACGATAAGATCTTGCAATTTATGTTAACGCAAAATCACCAGAGAAATAAACAAGAAATAATAAGGACACTAGAGCTTTACGTGGTTCTGTCCGAATATCGATATATACGTCCACGAGAAGAGCCAATAATAAATAATCCATTATAATCGGAGAATCAGAGTTCACAATCGCTCACACGCTCGAGTGTTTCTCACCTCTAGATTTAACAAAAAATTTAAAATATTTATAAATAAACAACTCACTTGAATGTAAACTCACTGCACAAAAATCACCACGCATTCAAGCTCAAAATATAATGCTTTATGTACACCTGATTCGCGTACATATGTTGTTGAGTTCTTCTTTCTTAATTGTGTGGATGGCTCCTCTTCGACTTGACGTCGTGTGGCCCCTGATAGGGTTTTATATTTGCCCAAGGTCAAAAGTTTGACCCGAACTCACCAACTTTTGGCTTCACGTGCTGAGGGCTTCATTCTTTTCACCGTGTGCCCAAAGTCAAATTTTTGACTTTGGGCCTACCATGGATAACCTACACGAATTCGGCTCCCCCCCCCCCCACAGAGATAAAGAAAGAGAAAACTTTTTTTTTTTTTAATTCTATTTTATTTTCTCTTTTTTTGCAGCCATAAGGAGTTAAAAAAAAAAGGATTTCTTCGTCCAATTTAAAATTTACTTGAAAAATCTTTATCTATAAATTCGATTTAACAAATCATTATACGAATTTAAACTCGAAATATTAATTTAACAACAATTTCGATAATGCAGATGCAAGTTCTGCAACATATGTGGCTGTGGAAACATTAATTTAACAACAATTTTCATAATGCAGATGCAAGTTCTGCAACATATATGGCTGTGGGTATTCAATAACTTGTAGACGCAGGGGTCCTTTCTGAGTCGTAAAATCAGCACATTGATATGCTTCTCTGATATTTGTGCTCCAGTCTATGTTGCGGAAAGCTCCCGAGGGGAGTCCCGCTTTCCATGAATAAAGGCCGTACGTTGACATCATTGCACGCATCAGACAAGAACATTTGAACCGGGGGGAGATGCTTCCGCACACTCCTGAACAAACACGGCGTCTTGAAGAGGATGGAACTCCCATTTCGCTGGGTCCCACGCGCTGCCTGCTGCGGGGAAAACAATTTGGTCGACTATTCGGCAACCTCGTACTCGGGTCGAAACCTGCCCGTACTTTCGAATGGTCATGGACGACAAATCTCTCACAACCTTGTCCTTTGTCTTTTACCTCCGACTTGGTATGAAACAAATTAAAACCCGACGACTCCGCCGCCATGGGTTTCACGGATGCCTTCTTTAGTTTTGTTGGCGATGGCCCTCCGCACGTTGGGTCAACTCAAAAACCCGGAAGGCAGAAGTAGAAGAGAATTTTCAACTTTATATTCAATGCACGTTTCTTTCTGTTGATTTTGTCTCCGAGAAGTCGTAGACCTCGTGTCATGAGCTGCAACACCTAAAATGGGTGGCCATTGAAACTCCCCTGTCTCACCCTGAAAAGTTTCCATTTGTGTTCTTGATTCTCCCTGTCTCCGGAGCTATGCTCGGGGCATTTGTCAATGGTGGAATGCCCTTCAGCGGCAAAGACAGAGGAAGTTTCTTCCTTTTCTCCTTGTTCTTCGTGTCGTCATCCCTGTTCTGGTGTTCTCGTGCAGCAAATTCAATCTCGCAAGGGCAGTTTGTCGGCAAGGACGAGACTCTAATTTCTTCTTCGGGGAATTTCGAACTGGGGTTCTTTAGCCCTCAGAATTCGTCTCGTAGATATGTTGGTATTTGGTACCGCAAGATGAGTGTTAACACAGTCGTGTGGGTTGCGAACAGAGATAGCCCTGTTTCTGATGAATCTGGAGTTTTGACAGTTTCAGGTGATGGAAATTTGGTAGTTTTAGACGGTAATAATCGCACAGTTTGGTCTAGTGGCATTAATTCATCCTCGGTGCGGACCAACTCAACAGCTGTTTTGATGGATACTGGAAATCTTGTTCTTTTGGCCAGTGCAGATGCTGGCTCTGCTAGTGCTTATGGTGATGGTAGCAATTCATATTGGCAAAGCTTCGAACACCCGACAGACACGTACTTACCTGGCATGAGAGTCAGGGTGAATCCTGTGGCTGGAGAGAACCGTGCCTTTAGGTCGTGGAAATCATTGGATGACCCTTCCTCCGGGGACTTCTTTATGGGCGTCGATCCCCGGTTGCCGCCGCAGATAGTGATCTGGGGCCAGTCAGGCCGGGAATGGAGGAGCGGGCATTGGAATGGGGTGATTTTTACGGGAGTGCAGAATATGACTGGCAATTTTCAATACGGGTTCAAGCTCTCGGACATCGATGCAGATGGAAACATGTACTTTACGTACACATCGTCAAATAGCTCCAATCTCTTGATGTTCCGTATACTTTGGAATGGGAAGGAGGAGCAGTTGGGCTGGGATGAGACTAGTAATGAGTGGACTGTGCTGCAAGAACAGCCTGCTAAGGAATGTGACCTCTATAATAAGTGTGGAAATTTTGCAATATGTAATGAAATGGACTCTCCCAAATGTAGTTGCATGGAGGGGTTCAGTCCAAAGTCACCGGATCAATGGAACAGGGGTAACTGGTCCGCGGGTTGTGCTCGGAAGACCCAATTACAGTGTCGGGACAACAGCAGCATTTCAGTGGGAGATGGCAGCAGGATGGACGGCTTTTTGAAATTGGATGGCGTGAAGTTGCCAGATTTCGCAGATTCTATTTCAGCCTCTAGCACGGAAGAGTGTGAGGCGAAGTGTCTGGAGAATTGTACGTGCGACGCTTATGCATTTGCTATAGGCATCGAGTGCCTGCTGTGGAACGAGGAATTGACAGATGTGCAGCTTATTGACGAGGGTGGACTGACCCTCCAAATTCGTCTCGCCAATTCTGAATTAGGTACGATCTCTTTTCGATATTTCCCTTTGCAATTTGAAAATTTGATGATTGTCTCTGTAAGTAATGTTTCCTATTCCTTGTGATCTCCTTTAGCATGATAAAGGCCAACACCGATTCTGTGACTAAGCTAAAAAAAGCACTGAGATTATTTTATATAAAAGTAAGTTAATGCAGGTTGAGGATTATAAAAATTAGCGTAACTGAATAAGATGAATCTAGCCTTGCGTATTATCAGAAAGGTATGAAATTAATCACTGTCAAAGGAGATCACCATAAGATGTTTCCGGTCCCGAATAGAAACTCCGGCATGAAGTTGAAGTATCAGAACATTACACATGAAAAAGTCCTATTCATCAGCATATCATGAATAGACAATACATCTGTTGTCACAGAAGTTACCTGTGCTAATGACTTTGGATATTTTATAGAATACTTGCGCACTTTCCAACTAGTGATGACCCATATAACGTAATTTCTTTCTCTTGTCTATGTATAGGAACAAAGAGCAAAATATCGAACCTGTTCATAATAATTATTGTCTTGGTTGGAGCGTTTGTTCTTGGTGTAGCAGTATGGTTGTTGCGGAGGTTCAAGGACAATTTGAAAGGTGAGATTTTATTCTGTGAAGTGAATAATTATTGGTCCTTAATTTCTTATTTACACGTGAGTGAACTTTAAATACAGGATTCTCATTTTTTCACCGGAAAAACAAGGAACTTCCCTTGTCTCACGATTTTGTTGAGAACGGAGAGCTATCTGCTGAATTATCCAGACCAAATGGTCTGGCTAGAGATGATAAGCAAGTAGGAGGAGCTGACATACCAGTGTTCAACTTCAGTACTATCGAAGCTGCAACAAACTTCTTTTCTGAAGAAAACAAGCTCGGACTGGGAGGATTTGGTCCTGTATACAAGGTAAAGCTATATGATCACCAGTTGTAGACTTTGAAATGTCATAGATGCATACTTAATTGTCTACCCTCTGAATCAGCAGGGAAAGCTTTTTGGAGGACAAGAAATAGCTGTTAAGAGGCTTTCAAGGAAGTCGAGCCAGGGGCTTGAGGAATTTAAGAACGAGGTTATGTTAATTGCAAAATTACAACACAGAAATCTCGTGGGACTCCTTGGATTTTGCGTTCAAGGGGAAGATAAGATGCTCGTTTACGAGTACATGCCCAACAAGAGCTTGGATTGTTTTATTTTTGGTAAGCTGAGGCAAAGATTTGAAGTTGGTCTTATGCATTCCACGAAAGAATTGTCTTGAAATTTATTCATGTGTGTTTTGTTCACTTTTCAAAATTTAATGCAGATCCAGTGATGCGAGCGCAACTAGACTGGAAGAAACGTTTCGAGATTATTGAAGGGATAGCACGAGGCCTCCTCTATCTCCATCGAGACTCTAGACTAAGGATTATCCATCGTGACCTAAAAGCTAGTAACATTTTGTTGGACAAAGAAATGAACCCGAAAATATCAGATTTTGGCATGGCGAGAATTTTCGGTACAAACGAAAATGAAGCGAGTACCAATCGAGTGGTTGGCACATAGTAAGTTGAATTTCTTCCTAGTGAGAAAACCAATGTGCTTATCTAACTCCAAATGTTTGATTAGTGTGGAGTGGACTGACTCATCTGCCAATTTAATTGCAGTGGTTATATGTCTCCAGAGTATGCGATGGAAGGTCTATTTTCTGTCAAATCCGATGTGTACAGTTTTGGGATATTGTTATTGGAGATCATTACTGGCAAGAAAAACTTAGGGTTTCACACGCCAGAACATTCTAATCTTATCAGCCATGTGAGTTCATCTTTGTCTTTATACGAGCTACTAGGCACCAAAACTCTCATTTTAGGAGATGTATGCATCTGCTTCAATTGTTTTGCTAAAAACTGCCTTTGATTAGGGTTGTCCCAGTCTGGTTTCGACTCTGCATTGCCTGTAGCTTAGAAATTATCATTCATATTCAAAATCATAGTGCTATCAACGGATTTTGTCCAGGACAATATACATTTGAACTCGCTACACGTTTGTTTATATGTAAGGTGTTACTGGAACTGTTTTTCACGTAAGTGCACAACGATTTCAGGCATGGCATCGTTGGAATGAAGGGAAGGGGATTGAGCTTATTGATCCCTGTATCAGGGATTCATGCTCTACGGATGAGGTATTGCGATGCATACAAATCGGTCTGTTGTGCGTGCAGGACTCCACCGTACATAGACCGGCCATGCCTACTGTTGTGCTACTATTAGGAAGCGAAACAGTGGATCTTCCCATCCCGAAACTACCCATGTCAATCTCGATCACAGGCTCCATGGATACTTATTCTTTGTTCGAAAGCCAAGAAATCGAGTCATCCAATGGCATTACAGTTAGCTCCGTGGATGGTAGATAGGGCCAACGCAATGTATTAAATCTTTCTCTTCCTCTGCTCCTGAGATCTTTACGACTAGAAAAGTGTTCTTGAAATTGTGCGGATGTACTTCTGTTTAAAGGATGCACGCGAAATAGAAAAATTACAACTCGATTTCTTGGTTTTGATATGGAAAGCGTCTTGATTGCTCTTGATTCTGTAGTTTCACATTCGATTGCGTTTAGACAGGCATTTCAGGTTAAAGTTATTGCTCTGTGACCTCTGGCTCGAGTTGCGGAAACAGCCTTTTTCAGGTTCTGTAACTGAAGTGGGATTTCATCTTTTGGGACCAGCAAATTGCCTTGTCTGTCTAGTCAATGTGATTATATACATGTCTAGTGTTTCACATGTGAAGCTCGTTTGGCACGGGAGAGGGAATGTTAAGGGATACTCTCAACCTATAAGCTGGGAGCTTGTTGTCAAATTTTGGAACCAAAGTCAATCTTACTTCACTAGTATATATACACGCACATACGGTTCGTGAGTGATAGTATAATGCTCTCATCATTGATAAACGTCAAAATTTCACTTAAGGACGAATAATGAAAATTTCAATTACCATCCTCACTGTGCATAGCTTGAGCCTGACCGCCATGGCCATGAGCTCACGGTTCAAAGCAGGGCTCAAGCCCGAGCCCTGTGGTGTGCTCTTTAAACTCAGGTGTGAGACGAGGGGAAAATGGTGATATGGTCAATGTGGCTATGGCTAAAAGCGCGTCGGCGGTGTTGGGCGGTGGCAAGCATTACACCTGGTTTTGGTTTGGGTCACTGTGGACGTTGGATAGGTAACGTGGTGATGGGTATGTTTTATGCAGTCAAATGAGTCTTTTACGGTTTGGATTTTGCAAATTGCAAGTTTTGAAAAATGAGGATGCAGATTGAATAGATGGCAAAACTGGAAATGGTTTTTGAAGAATTTGGAGCCAGGGCCACAGAAGAACAAGTTATGCTTAGCATATTAATTCCCTCAGGTGAGCCTCAGATCTGGCCTAAGACTAATATTTCCACAACTTTTCACTCTTTCTTTCAACCTGAAGAGATTGCTTGGTTCAGGAGAGTCGCACTGAGACTCGCGCCTAAAAATCAACAACTCTCGACCGGAAAAGCAGATATGACCAAGGAATCCCAACGATTAACTGCCCTGAAAATAGCCTAATGGAACTTGATTTGGCACAACGCTTGCTTTCATTGAACAAGATCTAAACAAAGGAGGACATGAATTACCTAAGGTCAAGCTATATATGAGCCACGGAGAATATAGTTCTTTGAAAGTGATTGCTATTGAGAGCAATTGCCAAATAATACACCAAGCTGTCGATCAAATATTTGACATGTGTATACCAGTGGAATGTCGGCATTCTGTGACGGTGCTTGAACTGAGTCTGCCATTATCAAGGTCCACTACACAAGGACTTTCATGCATGACATAACATGAACTTAGTAGCAGTTGTCTCAATAAGAATTTATTCACTATACCTTGGTTTGACTGGCCTTGCTTCACGGTTGATCCTGGATTATTCCATTCCAATCGTATGAGAAAACGGTGCACTTTTTGAAAGGCGTGTGAAGTGGACTATTTTTGAATTAGCAAGCACAACTAAAATCTCCTTGTCATTTGTTCTTGTAGTATTTTATTAATACGTTCATGATGGGGTGCGATTAGAACGCACCGTTTCGTCTTGATATGCTACGATGGAAAGACACCCTTTGAAAGGGTATGTGGGGGAGTCATATAAAAGACTCATGAAGAGAACCATTGGGATGGTTGGCAAAACGTACGCTCAGAAATTTCTCTCATTTTCTTGTTCCATTTCCATCAAAGAAAAAAGAAGGCGTTCCATTTCTCCTTCACGAGAACAATCGGCATTTATGTTGTGAAAATCGGATGTTCTCCTCTTGATTACATTCAGACTAACATGAAGTAATATTGTTCGTGATTCATCTGCAATTCAACGATATGCAATTCAACGATCGTTCCGAGGTAAATTGTTGACTGTGCATTGGAAATAGGTAAGTTGTTTTCCGCCGACTTTCTTCCTACAGTTCTCATGACATATTACTCTGTTCATCTGCTTCCTGGTTTGAGCCTCCTTTTTAGAATCGAATACTGGTTTTGTCACACCCCGATTCACAAGAAAAAGGGCATGACACGGCCGTCCTTTCACCAAAGGACACAGCCTCAACATAACCACAATTCAACCCGATATCAACATATATGCATCCATATATATGACAAAAATGGTATTTGGTGATAATATCAGAGTATTTTTACAATCCACCGAACCGAAACATATACCTACTACAAAGACACTTATAAACTTATCAACTGTGCACAAAAAATTTCCACCACAAAGGTCCTCCTTGAACGAACGCTCATGCCTATTTGTGACTCACTGAAGAACCTGAAAAACAAGTAGATGAGAGGAGTGAGCTACCACGGCTTAGTGAGTAGCACATTTCTTCTAAGCGAATCAATAAATCACTATGCACATTTAAAATACAATCGTAACTCATCTTATCATAATACATAATCATAATTCAAATACTGAAGATATCAATGGTCCAGTCCATTAATCAATCTCATAAAATATGTATAAATGGTCTATTCCATTGATTAATCTCGTCAAATCACATCAATGGTCCATTCCATTGACCAAACTCAAATCACACGTCAATGGTCCACTTCATTGACCAGTTCATGCTCAAATGTCTAACCATGGTCACGCGTAACGCTTGTGACAAGACGACCAAGATTCCCCCTTAGTAAAGTCTTCACCTATTATTAGCTGGTGGCTCAGCCCACAAGGATATCTTAGATTAGTATGCATAGACCCACACACCCCTCAGGATCCACAAATATATTGAGCACCAACCACCAATCACAATATCCAGTAATCTAACATAAGAAAGAAAGTCATATCACAACTCAATATTTAATATATAAATATCAAAGCATTCTCCAAAACATTTCAAGATATTTCATAGAGAATTTTACAAATCATTTTTCAAACAACTATCAAATCGAAGTCGAAATATAATTCCATTCGAACAATAAAAATGACATTAATAGTTCGATTCTGTTTTATGCAACAAAATATGCTTTTTATCAATTTATAGATCACGTTTCTCAAAACATGAGTTTAAAATACAAAGAAGAAATAGTGTCACTCATATGGGGAAAACTAAAAATCAACTACGACGCTCATTCGAACTAACGTACTCGGATCCCTAACAATTAACGGAAAAACAATATCAAAAGGCCGAGTAAAAATGATATTTGCATAATGATTCGTCTATACTAGGCCTATTTGTCAATGAAACCACATCTATGCACCACAAAAGCTCACATTTAGCGGAAACCATCATTTCCCGCTAGGTGCAGTCCATGCGCCAACTTCATCACGTCATAACTTCCTCCACAAAATTTTGTTTCAAGCCGTTTTATAGTCTTTATAAAGCTCTCTTAACATACAACAACAACCCCAACTCAGCCGCCCCCAAACAATACCAAAAACAACAAAAAAAGAGACTCAAAGCTACTGTTCGCTACAGTTCCAAAATGCACCCCCAACTTCAAAATTCCGTTCCGGATAAACCGCAAGCTCAAATCTTAATTTGTAAGATGCTATAGCTTCACAACATCCCAAAATACCATTCTATAAAATTATACAGCTCAATGACTCAAAAATCAGGCTTCGCCACACAAATATCCAAAAAATCCGAATTTCAAGCCCTAATTACGGCGATTTCTTCAAATAAGTGATTAAAGGCTTCGATTTCTTATCAGTGTTGCAAAACACACTTGAGTTGGCTTGACGAGGCATTCGGATCATGAGTGTGGCAATTTTTTTTTGTCCCTTTTTCCTTTCTCTTCTTTCTCTTTTTTCCCTCGTTTCTTTCATTCCCTGCTTCTGCTCGCTCTTCTCTTTCTCTCTCCCCCCCCTCTTTCTCTCTCTCTCTCTCTCTCTCTCTCTCTCAAAACACAGCCGAAGGTTCCATAGTCCTCCTTCAGCTTCCCTTTTTCACTTTTCAAACTCTCTCTCTCTCTCTCTCTTAAAACACAGCCGAAGGTTCTATAGTCCTCCTTCAGCTTCCCTTTTTTACTTTTCAAACTCTCGTTCTCTCTCTCTCTTAAAACATAGCCGAAACACAGCCGAAGGTTCCATAGTCCTCCTTCAGCTTCCCTTTTTTACTTTTCAAACTCTCTCTCTCTCTCTCTCTCTCTCTCTCTCAAAACACAGCCGAAGATTCCACAGTCCTCATTCACCTTCCTTTTTTAACTTTTCAAACTCTCTCTCTCTTTTAAAACACAGCCGAAGGTTCCACAGTCCTCACAGCCGAAGGTTCCACAGTCCTCCTTCAGCTTCCCTTTTTTACTTTTCAAACTCTCTCTCTCTCTCTCTCTTAAAACACAGCCGAAGGTTCCACAGTCCTCATTCACCTTCCTTTTTTAACTTTTCAAACTCTCTCTCTCTCTTTTAAAACACAGCCGAAGGTTCCACAGTCCTCCTTCAGCTTCCCTTTTTTACTTTTCAAACTCTCTCTCTCTCTCTTAAAACACAGCCGAAGGTTCCACAGTCCTCATTCACCTTCCTTTTTTAACTTTTCAAACTCTCTCTCTCTCTTTTAAAACACAGCTGAAGGTTCCACAGTCCTCCTTTAGCTTCCCTTTTTTATTTTTCAAACTCTTTCTTTTCCTTTTTATTTTATTTTCTTTTAGAGCCCATATATTACAGTCAAAATTTCACTTAAGAACGAATAATGAAAATTTCAATTACCATCATCACTGTGCATAGCTCGAGCCTGACCGCCATGGGCATGAGCTCACGGTTCAAAGCAGAGCTCAAGCCCGAGCCCTGTGGCTGTGCTCTTTCAAAGCTCAGGTGTGAGACGAGGGGAAAATGGTGATATGATCAATGTGGCTATGGCTGGTAGCGCGTTGGCAGTGTTGGGCGGTGGCAAACATTACACCTGGTTTTGGTTTGGGTCACTGCGGACGTCGGATAGGTAACGTGGTGATTGAGTCTTTTATGGTTTGGATTTTGCAAATTGCAAGTTTGGAAAAATGAGGATGCAGATTGATAGAGATGGCAAAACTGAAAATGGTTTTTGAAATCTTTCACAAGAATTTGGAGCAAGGGTCACAGAAGAACAAGTTATGCTTAGCATATTAATTCCCTTAAGTGAGCCTCGGATCTGGCCTAAGACTAATATTTTCGTAACTTTTCGCTCTTTCTTTCAACCTGAAGAGATTGCTTGGTTCAGGAGAGTCGCACTGAGACTCACGCCTAAAAATCAGGAACTCTCGAGAGGAAAAGCAGACATGACCAAGAAATCCCAACAATTAAATGCCCCGAAAATAGCCTAACGGAACCTGATTTGGCACAACGTTTGCTTTCATTGAACTAGATCTGAACAAAGGAGGACATGAATTACCTAAGGTCAGGTTATATATGAGCCACGGAGACTATAGTCCTTTAAAAGTGATCGCTATTGAGAGCAATTGCCAAATAATACACCAAGCTGTCAATCAAATATTTGACATGTATATACCAGTGGAATGTCGGCATTCTGTGACGGTGCTTGAACTGAGTCTGCCATTATCAAGGTCCAGTACACAAGGACTTTCATGCATGACATAACATGAACTTAGTAGCAGTTGTCTCCATAAGAATTTATTCACTATACCTTGGTTTGACAGGCCTTGCTTCATAGTTGATCCTGGATTAATCCATTCCAATCGTCTGATCAAACGGTGCAGTTTTTGAAAGGCGTGTGAAGTGGACAATTTTTGAATTAGCAAGCACATCTATAATCTCCTTGTCATTTGTTCTCATAAAGTATTACTCTGTTCATCTGCTTTCTGGTTCGAGCGCTTGAAGGCAACTTGGTTTACAACATAACCGCATCAGAGCCTCTTTTTCAGAATTGAACACTGGTCTTGAAAATGAAATCTTCAAGTTTGGGTTCTTTGCACGTCATGGATAGGAAAACCAGCATGTAGGAATATGGTCTAACGACATGACTCCCTCCAAAATTGTTTAGGTGGTGTATAGGGGCTGGCCCCTTGCTTGCTCTGACTGGTCCGTGAGCTTGACAACATGGAGCGATGGAAATCTGAAGCTTCTCGACAGGCAGCGAAATACTGTCCGGTCCACCGATGCAAAGGTCCACAGTGCTTTCAGATTACAGAACACATGATATATACAACTCCTTAGAGCCCAGGCAGGGCGCTAACATTACTTGCTCTATAGCTAGATTTTGTGGCCTGTCACCCAAGGTGGCAAACACGATAACCCACGGTGGTAGTAATTATGAAGGGGATTGAAATTAGAGTTTGGATATCTGGAATGATTACGGGCTTTCCGCTGATGTTTTAGATATAAAGGGTTTCTTTTTTGTGGGACTTTCTGCTGGCAATTTGGTCTTTCTGATTATGCTATTTTGTGTTTAGATACAAAAGTATGCAGAGTGAAAATTTTACGTGGTGCTACCTAGGAGGACACGGTCCTTAAATCAAAGAAACAAACTGGGTAATCATAGCCTCTCTTAGAAAGCAACAACTTCCAAAATCCAGGTCTAAGTTCTGCAAAATTTCGACTGGTGTGGTCTCCCAATAACCCGGAGATTTCCTTGGAGAAGGCAACACTGATGTGTGCTTCTCTCATATGTGCGCCATCCTATATTGAGGAAAGCTTCTGAGGAGAGTCGTGCATTCAAGCAATGCAGGTCGTAAATTGACACTGTTGCAAGGACCAGACGAGCATTCGGACCAATGTATGCGCATGCGGGCATGCACTCTGGCATTTTATGCGGCAAAAACAGAGCAAGTTTCTTCCTTTTCTCCTTGTTTTTCGTGTGTTCATCTCTGTCTCCATATTCTCGTGCAGCAAATTCGTATTCGCGAGGGCAGTTGGTACCGCAAGATAAGTTTTAAGAGATCAACCGGTTTTTTTAGGGTTTCTACGAGGATGTGCAAGATTTCACAAAGAGAAATCCAGTGTTGTGAATTCCTTTCGTGAAAAGCAATGTTTGATCATTTCCTTCGAATTCTGTTTCTATTTTTTTTAACCTTTTATGTCTACCTCAAACTTATTTTCACTACCTCACCATAGTCGGCCTCGTCAAGAACCCATCGCGGCAGCGTGGTCTTCGGCCCAGTGGTCGCCGTGCCTTACGAAGACACCATGTTTTCACTTTTTGAAACCTCCGGATGTGGTGCCTGCTTTGCACCATATAAGCCACGTCAATACCGGATGTGTAAATATAACAGCGACATGTCCAGTTTAATTGAACAACTCAGCAAACAAAAAAGGTAGAGGGATAATTTTGTTTTTTGAGTAAGAGTACGCGAACCACTGGTAGCATTATACCTTCTCTAACTAACCAAAAAGTGTCTAATATATAGTTGACTATTTAAGCTCCATTCGTTTTGCGAAAAATGTAGCGTTTATAGAAAATATTTTTCAGGAAATTATTTTTTAGAAAAATGATAATATTTCAGTGTTCAGTCGAAACTTGAAAATGAACTAGAAAAAATTATTTGCTGTTCGATAAGGAATTTTTTTTTTCTCAATGCACTCTTTCAATAATTTTTCAATTATTTTAATTTTTAAATCGATTTTTAAATTATTTTTTCTTCTTCTTCCTCAGCTAATATAATAAAAATACCAATTGTCATTTGGTTGCCGGCCATGACAATGGCCAGCGATTGACCATAGGCAAGCTCAAGCCTCGCCATAGGCTGGGGAGCTTGAGCCTAGCTTGAGGTTACTAGAGCCTTGCCGACCTTTGGCGACCTCAGGCGAGGCTCAAGCCCAACCTAGCTCACCGGATTTGGGTCTTAGGTGAGCTTGAGCCTCATTAGATCCGATGAGCTAGGTAGGGTTCGAGCTCGCTCGATAGCCCTGAGCAAGCTTGGGCCTTGCCACAGGTCGGTGAGGCTCGACCTCATTGAAATTTGGCGAGCTGGAGCCTTGCCATAAGCTAGCAAGGCTTGAGCTCACCTGTGGTTGGTCGTTGGCCAATGCCATGGCCAATGACTGGCCTAGGAAGAAGAACAATAAAAAGAAACAAAAGAAAAATTAAATAAAAACTTGAATTTTCAATATATAGAAAAAATAGAAAAGAAAATAAAAAATAATAAAAAAAAGATTATGAAAAAAAGTGAGGTGAAAGAAGATAAGTAAAATGTTTTCCCTAACTTGAAAAGTGGAAGACGTTTTTTTTTTCCCTATTTTAGAAGACTTATTTCCATTGGTGAAAAATGTTTCCCTCGAACAGTTCATTTTCCATGAAATGAATGTCAGAAAGTTTAAAAAACATTTTCCTGAAAGTTATTTTCTGTGAAATAAATGGGGCCTTAGATAAATCATATTTCTTGGACAAAATATTTTATACATCACCTTATTAGTTGAGTTGCAATTTCTCAATGTGAAGGAAGACCATATGTATAAATGTACAATATTTCAATACCCCCCATCACGTATAGGCCGAAAATGAATGAGAGGTGAAATTTGACTAAAAGGGATAGAATTTAACTTTGATACCATGTTAAAAAGTCTCATTCAAAAGATTTAAACTAATTGGTGGAGGGAGATCACATATATATGAAAAGCATATAGACCCCATTATCAAGCTACGTGGGCTTATTTCAACATATACGAATGGTTTAAGTAGAATGAGGAAGCTTTGTTAGTCATGTATAAACTTTAAGTTCATAGCGTCATGGGAAGATTACAAATTTCAAATCCCTAACCGGGGAAAATACATGAAATTGGGCATCACTCAGTGGGTTCCAGATTGAAGCCCAGGGCCCAAGAGTTTCCTGCCTCTTTAATGTTTAGATAGAGGGACGTGGATTACTAGGCTGAAACGTGGTGAGTCGGAAAATGAGATTAAAGAGTAATTTTAGGTACTCAAATTAAGATCAACACGTAAAATTAAGTCGATTTATTAAGTGATGTAACTGAATTCGTATAAAAAAAAAAGCAATTTTTCTTGACCAACTTAAATTGTTCTTCCTTCTGTTCAAATTAACCTGATTGCAGTGGCTTGTGGAGACGTGATAATACAGTGAGATTACCTCCAAATTTTCTGAGATCTGAAATCCAAAGTTGTTTAAAAAAGTAGATGAAGTTTTCTATACTAATTACCAGAGAGAATTTTGTTATATTATGCACCTAACTATGTTAGCCTAGAGATTTTTTTTTTTTTTGCTTTATACATATTTTAATTGCAAAGCATGTGCACTTTAATTTCCTTTAAGTACGGAATACCTGCAGCATTGGTAGGTAAATTACCAGATAATTTCTTCAAAATATTATAAATTTAAATGATGTTTCAGATTTTAGCAAAAATAAGAAAGTTCCGTTTTACTTGTTCGACCCGAAACAAAGTAGGTCGCTTGTGCTTTTTTTTGGACATTTTAGATTTGATATCTATTATATATGGAGCACATTATACAAATATAGACACCGGCATTCGAAGTGATCTAGGAACGATTACCATGAATTTTTTTTTTTTTTTAAGATGAGAAAATGATTTCATATGAACGAAAAAGTAAAATATAAAATAATGCTTTTCTGAGGGTCAAACAAAGTCCTGCTTTCCTGGGAAAGTTCCTCTTCGCCTCTGAAAGTAGAACTCCGCCACGCACTTCAGTCCAAATCCAAGACCGACCACATTGTAGTTTCTAGCCGAGAGTCGCAGGCGGGCGTATAGAACAACCTAACATAAGAAAAAGGAAAAATATCACCAAAAATCTTAAATTAAACCCACCAGAGTATGTATTGAATAATTTTTTTTTTTTAATTTCAAAGCCCTTAAACTTTTACCAATTTCAAATAATTTTTATTTCAAAACCCCTCAGAAATATAAATTTTAGTCATTGTGACATTGATACCCCAACGTTTTCATTTTCACAAGTACCCCAATTTGTCATGCTGTCACCAATTTAAAATAGTTGGGACTAAGGGCAAGTGGCTAGACTTGTTTAACCCAGGAAGTGATCTGGTTCACACTTCACATGTGGATCAATTTAGTTCCCGTTGTCAAAAAGTGGAAACTGGCCTAGATTGGTTCGGTCTTCGGTTTAGGGCGTTGAACGGGCAGAATCAAGACCGCACCGATTTTACATCGGGACTTAACCGGTTTTGTTGAAAAATGGATGCTTTCATATTGGCCACTTTCTTTGCCATTGCTGATGATCGGCAATTAACAAGCATCTTTCAATGATGATGTTGGAAATCAATGTTTCCATTGGACCGGCCTTAACTGTAGCTAGGGTTGACATATTGTGAAGGCATGTTGTCCTTTCCTGTTAAACTATTTTCTCCAAAATGGGTCTTCTTCTTGCGTTATTCAATTGTGAAAGGGAGAAGCTGGTATTCTGCCGTGATTGTTACACAGTTTCACTGAATTTACTGTATTCTCTCAATTTGAAGATCCTTGTATCTAACTGTAGCAATTGATAATGACTTGGTCAAATAATAAATGAAATCAAAAAACAAATACTAGCCGCTTCCAAATTTAACGGGTTGGGTTCTTATTCAAGAAATTGGAACTTGACTGGGTTTATGACTTACCCACAGTGGAATTAATCACCTTTATTGTGACACGGAAAGAATTTTTGGGTGTTGGTGCCACAATGGACATGGTTTAGAATTCTCGGCAATACAAGAAAAAGTTTAGGATATTAGTGTCACGTGGCGTAATTTATTATTTTTGGTGGTATTAAACATTTATAAAAAATTCTTGTACACAGTGGGGATATCTGAGTCTACTCCATCTTAGCCATTAAATTTTATAAATTTTATTAAATAATATAAATTTTACATTGATATCACATAATTTAATAATTGAGATGTAGTGGGCTCACATACGAAAAATGCATGTGATATTTATGTTAAATATGACTCGAGTTTGAATTTGGAAACCAAATTTGTCAATAAAGAAAATAGGAGGGGTTCTTTAGCTTACCCGCATGAGACGTCACCAATGAGAGAATCAGGCCGTGGACCCAAATGGGCACACGTATTTTTTTTTTTTTGGGTCGAAAAAGAGCTTATATTATATTAGAAATTAAGACAAGGTATAACATCCGAAGAGAGAATATTAAGGAAACTAGGCGGAGGAAAGAGGAGCCAGTTTGTTGGTGGGCCTTGATCCCGATGGGCTTTTACAGCCCAATCAGCTGCTAGGTTTGCTGTTCGCCGAATGTGTTGAAGCGATAGGAGAGGGCATTGCGGGAGAAGATCTCCAAGATTCGCGAAGAGATGAGTCTCCTTCCATGGCGGCTGCTGTTTCGTCCGAACGATCTCCACCAACTGCAAGCAATCAGATTCAATCACAACGTGCTGAAGATGGAGTCCCTTCTGGATGATCCGTTGGATAGTAGAGATAAGGGCATAGATCTCAGCTTGGAATGCCGACTGAGCAGGCACAGATCGGGTAAGCACATCCGTCAAAATTCCTTTGCTATCTCTAAAAATGCAAGCAATGGATCCGTTCTCCACGACTGAACGAAAAGCCCCATCAATATTACACTTGATATAACCCTCCACTGGGGGATTCCATCTGTGCCCTAGACTGATCTGAGTGTTTTGATGTTTCTGTGACGAGGGTTGGATGACCTTGAAGATGGTGTATTGGGAAAGGGCTTCATTGACAACTAGGAGAGGATCCAGCGGAATCTGGCGAAAGACAGCATTGTTTTGATGTTTCCATATCTCCCACAGAATATGAGCAATCGTTTCGAGATCCGGAGACGCTTGAGGGTTAGAAACACGATCCACAAGCCAGGCATCAAATCTGCGAACAGAGGTAGGAGACATACTGACTTTGATTTCTTCATGATTCCAGATGTCTTGAGTCCATGGGCAAAAGAAAAACATATGCTCAATTGTTTCTGGGATAGAATTATGGTAGAGAGTACAGTAGGGATGCGAGATGATATGTCGCTGGTTGAGATTATGTTTGGTTGCTAATGCATTTTTGCAAGCTAACCATAGAAAAACCTTAATCTTGGGAACTGTGTGCATATTCCAAATTCTCCTCCATAACAGGGGTGGGTTAGTATAAGAGGAAGATGGATTATGAATTATTTTCTGAGATTGTGAAGATAGATAATGATGACAACTCTTCACTGAGTAGGTACCCGAAGGAGTCTTTGTCCAAACCAGTTGATCGTGATGGAGAGACGGATTGATAGGAGTGTTGAGTGTGGCTGTACTAACCTGGGCATCGAAGAATGAAGTAACACAGGAAGACTTCCATTCAGAATTTTGGGAATCAATGAGATCAGCAACTAGTTCTGGTTCTCCATCCGCAGGTAAGCCTCCTATCTGACCTTGTGGTAACCAATTATCTGTTCTAATGTGAATCTGCGTCCCATCCCCGACTAACCAACGTAATTTAGGTGTAATCACATCTCGACCTTTCAATAAACTCTGCCATCCGCAAGAAGGACGGTGTCCTGAAGTAGCAGATTGGAAGGAGGAATATCTGAAGTATAAACCTTTAAAGAGCCGACTCCAGATAGCTTGAGGATGCTGAAAAAGCCTCCAAGCTTGCTTTCCAAGCATAGATTTGTTAAAGGTAATTAAATCCCGAAACCCCATCCCCCCTGAAGATTTTGAGAGCTTTAATTCTGACCAGTTTTTCCAATGAATGCCCGATTGACTGTTATGCTTGCTCCACCAAAATGCTGAAATCTTCTTTTCTATCAATCTGCAGAGAGATAACGGAAGCTTGAAGATGGACATGGCATACTGCGGTAAGGCCTGAATAACTGATTTTAGTAAGGTTTCCTTGCCACTTTTCGATAAAAATTGTTCTCGCCAACCTACTAACTTAGCATTTACTCGTGCCAGGATCCAGGAGAACATTTCCTTCTTAGATCGACCCCAATCCGAAGGGATACCCAGGTATTTTCCGTACTTACTGAGTATTGGTACCCTGAGTTCTTGTGCTATATTTTGTTGTAGAGAATTAGGGCAGTATTTACTAAAAAACACACCAGATTTGTTCCGATTTATAAGCTGGCCTGTGGCGAAACAATATTGGTTTAGGAGGTTGGCAAGATTATGGCATTCAGAAATAGTAGCTCGGAGGAAAAATACTGAATCATCAGCAAAAAATAGGTGAGATAAGATAGGACAGTCTCTATTGAATTGAACTCCCTTAATATGACCTATAGCCACAGCATGAGTGATAGAAGCGGATAGGGCATTGGCTAGTAGAATGAAGAGGTATGGAGAGAGAGGATCGCCTTGGCACAGCCCTCTAGTTGGCTTAAAATAAGGGAGTTGTTCACCATTAAAATGAATGCTAAAGGAGACTGTAGTAACACAGGCCATTACCTGAGTAACCCAACTGTCGTGAAAGCCCAACTGTTTCAAATAGGCTTCTAAAAAGTCCCATTCCACCCTGTCGTAGGCTTTCTGCATATCTGTTTTCAGCATAAGATTATAACGTTTCTTGCATGCTCGCACTTTAAATTGATGCATGACTTCTTGCACTACCATAATGTTGTCCTGAATCTGTCTGTTGCTTATAAAAGCTGCTTGCTCTTTGGAGATCAAAGTATCTAACCATGGTTTAAGTCTATTGGCCATAATCTTTGAAATGATCTTGTAAGCAAAGTTACAGAGACTTATGGGACGATATTGTTCAATACTTTCTGGATGCTGAACTTTAGGGATTAGGGCAATAATCGTTCTGTTTAGTCTTGTAGGCATACTACCTGTAGCGAAAAAGTCTTGAACTGTTTGAATAACAGATGATTTTATAACATTCCAGTGATGCCGATAGAAGAGTCCAGGAAGGCCATCAGGACCTGGAGACTTAGAAGCTCCCAATTGACAAGTTGCTTGGTAAATCTCCTCTTCAGTTACCCTTCTCATCAAATTGTTATTCATTTCAGATGTTACCACAGGCAGACATTGCTCTAAGAAAGGTCGAAAATCTCGATAGCCCACAGATCTATATAGCTGAGAGAAGAATCCCTGAGTAAGTTCTTTTAGCTGTTCTGGTTCTCTAATCCACTGGTAGTTAGTGTCTAGAAGCATAGTTATATGATTGCGTTGTCGTCGTTGCATAGTGTAGGCATGAAAAAACTTTGAATTATGATCTCCCCATTTCAACCACTGAATACGAGAACGCATAGCCCAGAATTGTTCCTCTTGAGTCCATAGTTTATGAATTTCACATCTGATAGCATTAGCATGCTCTTTGTCACCGCTCTGATAGGATGGTCGATTGATAATTGTCTGCAGTTGACATTGCAAGTGAGAGATGCGTTGATGACAATTGCTGAACCTAGTTCTGCTCCAGCTGGTTAAGCGGATAGCAACTGCCTGTAACTTAGAAAGCAATGAGGTATTACTGTTTTCCCATGCCTTTGTAACTATGTCATGACACTCATTATCTTGATTCCAGAAAGCTTCATAGTGAAACATCTTTGTACGTCTGACAGATGGGGGGCGAGCTTGCAAAAACAAAGGACAATGATCCGAACCAACAGGAGGTAGAGCATATACTTCTGCAGAAGGAAAAGACATTAGCCATTCCAGAGAACAAAACACCTGATCAATCTTCTCCTTTACGAGATCATCCCCTTCACGGTTATTGGACCAGGTAAATTGGCAACCTTTACTTTGAAGTTCTAGAAGGGCACAATCATTAATTACATTCTGAAAAGAGGTCATTCGTGAAGTGGATGCAGGTCTCTTGCCCATTTTCTCCCATGGAGCAAGGAAATCGTTGAAATCACCAAGACACAGCCAAGGTAAATGATTTGCAGCATGAATAATTCTTATGGTATCCCAGAAATCTTGATGGAGTTGATATGATGGAGGAGCATGCAGGCAAGTGATATGCATAGAAGCAGATGTTCTAGGATCACAAGCAATGAAATCAACAAACTGAGCATCCGTATGTACCAGAGTAACTTCAAAAGTGTCATTCCAAAACAGAGCAAGACCGCCCTTAAAGCCAACAGGATCCTTCACAAAGGAGTGAGTAAAGTTAAACTTACGCTGTAATCTATTCACAAAAAGTTGATCATGCTTCGTTTCCATTAAGAACAGAATGTCGGGCTTATCACAGGCTATCATCGCCTTTAAAGCTTGAATTGTCAGGCGATTGCCCAATCCCTGACAATTCCAACTGAGGAGATTCATTGGGAACCCGGTGGCTGTTTAGGGCCAGCCGCCAAAGCCCGAAGATCAGGAAGAGGTACCTCCAAAATTGGGGCATCCAGAAGGAGGGACTCGTCAATAACTGTAGATAAGGGAATTGTCACTTCATAAGGTGTATACCGTTTCGATTTTTTACTGGAACCCCCAAGATGCATGGGACGAGTAACCTTGGGTCGCTTCTGTTGTTGTTTATCCACTGGAAAGGTCTGAGTAGTTTTCATCTTTTCTGCTGCAGGTACTAAATCCGTAGTGATGACAGTAGGGTTGGGAGTATTCAAAAGCCTGGAAGACTCATGATGTATACTAGGATTGAAAGTTGCTTCCACTGTGGCAGGGATATATGGAAGAGCTAGGAGTGCAGGCTGTTTTGGAGGAGGAGTTTCACGTACTGTTTCTTCCATTGTCTCATTAGGAACTTTAGGGTGGTAAAAAGCATCCCAGTAAGGACTAAATTGTTTGAGTTCTGCTCTAAGCCAAGGTCCATAGATCATCGTGTCACGACCATCAAATTGGGCTTCTTCATAAGGAACCTCCGGGCATGAAGCAGCGTAATGCCCGAGCCTTCCACAAGAGTAGCAGTAGTGTGACAATCGCTCATACCGAAAATCCAGCCATAGGGTTTTGCCTTCAATACTGATGAGTTTTCCATTTTTCAAGGGTTCTTTCAAATCTAATTCAATTCTTATTCTTGCAGAGATATCAGTTTTCACATCCTGGACTCTACCTAACTGAGAGACAGCTCTACGCAAAATAGGAGGAGAAGTCCACTCCAAATGTAAGCCAACAACATGCACCCAAAACATACATTTACTAAAATCATAGTGTTGTAAGGGGGTAATTGGTTGCCATGGGCGAAGGTTAACCAATTGACCTGAAAATAACCAAGGGCTCCCATCCAGAACTCGCCTTTTCTCCAATTCAGTTCGAAATTTAATTATATACAGCCCTGTATCTGCTGAAGTAATCTCTACATGATCAATTCTCCAGGCTTTCTTCATTGCAACTTGGAATGCTGATATATTCACAGAGGGATTAGTAAAAATGTTACCCACCAATATGAGACGACAATCTTGCAATTTGGCCGATGCAGGGAGATCATCCCAAACCTCCAGCTCCTGTTCTGAACATAGTTGACCAAGGCGACTACATAGGGAAGCAATTCTAGAGGTATCGTCCCTTTCATCCATTAGTAGAATACTCAAAGAACACTAGAACGGAGTATTTGTAGAAACTATGACCGAAACTAAGGATTGCAAGGGTTGCATGTTACAGATCGGCAACATGCAAAGCGGAAGGAAACTGATGTGTGATAGAGACGGAAGAAAACTCCTGAACGAGTGGAAGGTGATATCGGGAAGAAAGTGAAAGAAAATAGACATGCGAAAGAGTTGGAGCAAAAGGAAACAGTTAGGGTAGAAGTAGCAGGGAGCGCAGAGTGTGCAAATGGTTCGCACAACTCAGACGAAGAACGGAGGAAGATGAAGAGATGGCGAAAATCTCGACCTTGACGCGAGAGAAACTCTAACAAGAGCGAGAGAAAACTCTAACAAGATGGGCACACGTATTGAAGATGCAAATTTCCTCATTTGTGAAGCCGGCGGAATACGAATTGAAGGAAATCAAATTGTGGGGCCCAGCACATGAACATAGAAGAATTCTCTTTCGGCGTGAAGTCCCTCCCCACGTGAAGATTGAAATTGGTGGGGCCTAAGGTCAAACTTTTGACCTTGGGCACACTTATATATATATAGATTAGTTTCTTGCTTCTTTGGCGATTGCTGCACTCGTATGAGAGAAGGAAGAAACCCTATAGAGCCGCGAGGATTCATAAGCCACCCGTGTGAAGCTTTGATTAAGAACGCGAAGCCATAGAGCGTTTTTGTTTCGAGCTTGAACACGCGGTAATTTTGTGCCATGAGTTGGGTTTGGGAAATATCGAGAGAGTGTTTGAGTGACTTGAGTGTGTAATCTTCTTGTATCGCTTGATCTATAGTAAAATTCGATGCTGTTCTTATCTGGGGAGAAACCAGAGACGATGAAGCAAGCTGATTGGGATTTGTTGGATAGACGAGCTATGGGTGTTATTCGGCTGACGTTGGCTCGTAACGTCGCGTTTAACATTTTGAAGGAGAAGACCACTGCTGATTTGATGCAAGCCCTATTGGATATGTACGAGAAGCCCTCTGCGATCAACAAGGTTTGTTTGATGCGACGTCTGTTTAATTTGAAGATGAGCAAAAGTGCATTAGTTGCATATCATATCAATGAATTCAATGTGATTGTTAGTCAATTGAGTTCAGTTGAGATTGACTTTGAAGATGAGGTACGTGTTTTAATTCTACTATCCTCATTGCCTAATAGTTGGAATACTACTATTACTGCTGTTAGTAATTTCTCTAGGTCAACAAGTTTGACTTTCGATGGGGTTCGAGATTTGATTCTGAGCGAGGACATTCGTAGAAGAGAATCTGGCGAACCTGTATCTGCTGCTTTAGTAGGTGAAAATAGAGGAAGATCTAGAACACGTGCGGGTAATGGTAGTACTAATATGAACAGACGTAATCAATCTAGGACTGCTAATGTTGTCTGTTGAAGTTGTGGCAAGAGGGGGCATCTTAGATGGGATTGTCTTAAGTTGAAGAATAAGAAGGGTAAGGGAATTATAATTGATTCTGCAGATAATGTTGCAGCTATAGCTGATAATGCTAATTATGTTTTGTCTGTCACTGATTATTCATCGTTTGATGGATGTATTATGGATTCTGGTTGTTCTTTTCATGTTACACCAAATAGAAACTAATTTATCACTTATCAGTGCACATGTAGTGGTAAAGTCCACTTAGGGTACAACGCTGAGTGCGATGTTGTGGGTGTTGATGATGTTAAAATCAAAATGTATGATGGAATTGTGAGGACATTGACTGGAGTAAGACATGTTCCAGAATTGAAAAAGAACTTAATTTCCTTGGATGCCCTAGATTTAGCTGGTTGTAGGTATTCTTCAAAAGGTGAAATTCTGAAAGTTTTTCGAGGTGCCTTGATGATAATGAAAGGAATCAAGCATGGAGGCCTGTATAAACTTCAAGGTGAGATAGTGAAAAATTTTGCTGCGGAGACGTTGGATGCATCTGTTCGAAAGTCTTTTGACTGCTCAAGGAAGACCTGGGTGTTTGTGCCAAGGCACAAGTTTGATGCTGGTGTCAGGATCTCGTAGTCAAGAGTTTTGATCGAGACGGAGACTGGTAAGTCGATCAAGCATGTGTGGACTGATAATAGCATGGAGTTTTGCTCAGAGCTAGTAAATAAATTCTGCATGAAAAAGGACATAGTGAAACATTGTACTAGTGCCAATAAATCACAACAATTTGTAGAATTGATGAGTAGAACATTACTAGAGACGACCAGAAAAATTATCTCTAGTGCTGGTATTGCTAGGAGAATCCTAGCTGATGTGCTAAGTACGGTAAGCTACCTGGTAAATAGATCCCCATCAACTGCTATTGAGATGCGGCCTTTTGAAGAAGTGTGGTCAGGTAACGTTATTGGTTATTCTATTATTAGAATGTTTGGTTGCCCGTGTTATTTTCGAGTAAGTGATGGTAAACTTAATTGGAGGGCAATGTGTATATTCCATGGCTATGCATAAGGTGAGTGGGGCAATCGGTTATGATAGGAGTGTTTGTGATAGTGTTAATACAGATCTGGACGGTGTTCAGCTTGAGGTGGAGTTGTGACCAGAAACTCCTAAGGTAGCAAGTTTGAGTACTAGCAAAGTAATCAACACAAATGGTGCTTGTAGTGAGGTGGAGCTTATAGAGTCAATGGTTGCTGTAACTACTGATATTGACAAGGTACGTATTCGATCTCTTGACAGATATGGATGCAACAATGGTTTTACTTTATCTACAGTTGAGGAGGTTGTGTCAGAAAATTCTTGCGGAGCAGTTAAAAATGCATGTGGAGTTAGTATTCTGATGAGGTCATCGGTTATGGTGAAATTCAAGCGATGCTTAGACTTGAATAATATCTGTGGCAGTTGAGCCCATCGGGGCTATGGGAAAGTAGCAGTAGAATTTGAATTTTTATGAAGCGATTGCAATTTGGCTCAAATGTCAAGCCAATGTGGAGATTGTTAAATATGACTCGAGTTTGAATTTGGAAACCGAATTTGTCAATAAAGAAAATAGGAGGGGTTCTTCAGCTTACCTGCGTGAGACGTCACCGAAGAGAGAATCTGGCCGTGGGCCCAAGTGGGCACATGTATTGAAGATGCGAATTTCCTCATCTGCGAAGCCGACGGAATATGAATTGAAGGAAATCAAATTGTGGGGCCCAGCACACGCACTTAAAAGAATTCTCTTTCAGCGTGAAGTCCCTCTCCACGTGAAGATTGAAATTGGTGGGGCCCAAGGTCAAACTTTTGACCTTGGGCACACTAGTATATATAAATGTGGATAGGTTAGTTTCTTGCTTCTTCGGCGATTGCTGAACTCTTACGAGAGAAGGAAGGAACCCTACAGAGCCGTGAGGATTCATAAGCCACCCGTGTGAAGCTTTGATTAAGAATGCATAGCCGTAGAGCGTTTTTGTTTTGTTTTGTTTTTTTGTTTTTGGTAAGGGCCGTAGAGCGTTTTTGTTTCGAGCTTGAACGCGTGGTAATTTTGTGCTGTGAGTTGGGTTTGGGGTTAAATTGGGGTTTGGAAAATACTGAGAGAGTATTTGAGTGATTTGAGTGTGTAATCTCCTTATATCACTTTATCTATAGTGAAATTCGCTGCTGCTCTTCCCGTGGAAGTAGGTCTTTACGACTGAACCACGTAAATTTGGTGTCCGATTTATTTTCTTTTTCTATCTATATTTTGTTCGATCGCTCGCCCTTAATCGCAACAACTTATTCCAATTTTAAATAGCTCTTCCATATATAATATGCCACAACTTCACAAGGAAACTAAAAAAGTCTCAAACATATTGCAATTATACTAATTTAGTCTTAAATCTTTTGTAATTGTGACAATTCAATACATCCAATCAAATGGCCGGAAATCATTGACATATATGTCAGTCGTCTTATATAGCATGGCCGGTACTAATATGGATATTTTTCTATAATACTTTATGACTTTTTTCCTTAGTGTTAGTGAGGGTGCTTGTGGCTAGCAATCAGACACCCTAAGTCTAGGGAAAAAAACAAAATTAAAATTCAAAATTTTAATAAAATATTATTTTAAAATGTCAATGTTAGCATTAGTCATGCTACATAGGATGAGCAATGTCTACATTAGCGATTTTTGGTCAAAATTAACCGGATAAATTGAATTGGTATAATTGCAAAAGATTTAAGACTACATTGTCAAAAGAATGTTTATAATTGAATTGCACAATTATAGTTAATTTAAGACTATTTGGTAATTCTCTTTGATTTTGTACATGGCAATTTTACACTATAAATAAGAGCAACGCACTCTTCCCCCTATGCCCACTTTTCTATCCATTACCGTCAACTTGATAGCCCATTTGCCGCCTTAGCGTGGTCGTGTGGCCCACCCTTACAACACCGATCCATGGTCTCATCTGATATTGCTAGTATGAATACCTAGAGGGGGGTGAATAGGTGCCTAAACAATTTATCGATATACGGAAGCAATTCTTAACATATGATAGAAAGTAAATTCTCTCTTAATTAACAAAATGAAATACGATTGAGGTAGAGAGAGTGAGGAAGAGAAAATTGAACACATGATTTATAGTGGTTCGGCTTATTCCAAGCCTACGTCCACTCTTCCGCACTGACAGCCCACTGGTTGGATTTCACTATGATCAAAAGAGAAGTTACAGCACAGCTTTGCCTTGATTCCACAGTGTAGATGTTTTACCACACCTCCTCAAGGTCTCTCACAAATATAGACTCTCTTTTGTATACAAGTATTCGCTCAAAGGATTTATCTAAACAAATAAGAGCTTCAGACTTTGGAATTCTTCTATCGCGCACATCTCGAACAACTAAGAACGTCTTCCTTATATACTCATTTATGCCATCATACCCGTTGGCACTTACCAAAGGAATTCCTCCAATCTACCCGTTGGACGGAATCAATTAGGAAGATTGTTCGAGCTATTAAAGGAACGTGTTGATAGCCCATCAATCCTGTTCGCCCATACAATCAGGATCTCGGTTTCCATAAGTAGAACCTTCCAATAATATTTAGACAATCATCGAATCTTCAGTCATTGAATCAATCTTGATCAATCAAAGGATTCTGATACATCTTCTCCAACCACGAGATCTTCTCCAGATGATAAGGTTAAATCCTGAACAAAACATCCAGTTCTGGATAACCTTTCTTCAACGGATTAGAGACTGTCAATGAGGATAGACTTTGAGTCTTGAGTCTGGCTGTCCGGAAGTCTTCAGACTTTAACTAACAGAGTCTGCAGACCTTCAGACTAGACTGATGGAAACGTTTTGTCAACTTCAAAACACTTTACGAAGATTTCTCCAACAATCTCCCCCTTTTTGATGGTGACAAAACCTTCCTGCAGATTTGGATAACTTTGACCTGCAAAACATTTCTCAAACACATATGCATATCTTATAGAGATGAATGGCTAAAAGATTAACACTAGAATCTGCAACCACAGAAAATAGGTTAGTCTAGTATATAATAAAACCATCCATAAGATATCAATACTTGTTAATAGAAGCAGTCAAGTCCAAGTCTAGTTCAGTTCTCATCCAGACACAAAACAAAGTCAAAGTCTGTCAAAAACAGTTAAACAACAACACAATCCAACAAACAGTTAAAAATGATTGAAAGTTTTTGATCGATTGAAAGTTTTTGATCAAATCATGCATCTCTCCCCCTTTTTGTCATCATTAAAAAGGATGAGATGAAGTCTTGGGAATGCGGACAAGCTGGAAATCTTCCATAGACTGAACGATGCCTTCCAGCCTTTTAAAGTCTTCCTTCAGCTGTACAACCTCCTCACTCTTGGCATTGGCCTGATTCTGAATAGAGAGGGCTTGCATCTTATCATTCAATGAACAGGAAGAAGATTGACTTTCATTCTTCAAATTTTGAACTTCGCATCCCAAGGCATAAATTTGACCTCGCATTTCCAAGAGAATATCCATGATTCTGCGAAAATCTGCTCCATTATCAGTCTGAGTACTTGCTTTGGCTCGATCTGATGGAGTAAAAGCAGACGATGGTGGATCAGCATAGTCTCGCAGGTTTGGCGATGAAGCTTCATGACCTTCCTCTGGAAATTGAGATGCATAAACATCTTCTTGGTCTGCAGGCGAGCGACTGACTCCTTCACTTGCATCAGGATATGAAGACGTCACTCCTTTCTCCTGATCTCCCCCTGTTTCCATGCCTACAGGTGGAGAAGAGATTTCCTCAGGTTCTCCTCCTTCTCTTCTTTCTTCTTCAGGTCTTTCTTCCTCTGCTTCTTGCTTTGCTTCTCTTTCTTCTTCTTCCTTATCCTCTGCTTCTTTTTCTTCTGCTTCCTTCTCCTCTGCTTCTTTCGTCTTTTGTTCCGATTCTTTCTGTGGAACAGGACGACTTAAATTCTTCAAAGCCATTGTAGAGATGGTGATGTCTTCATCATCATCTTCATCCTCAACGAGGAGAGCTCTTCTTCTCTTTGATGGAGCAGCCATGGGCTCCTTCCCTTTTCTCTTAGCAGCGGAAGAGAGTTGATGAGATTTGGCAGGAGTCTTCTCCTTGAATTTCTCCAATTCCTTGCTCAGTTCCTTCAGATGCATTTTGGTCACCATTTTCAGTCCTACCACCATATGATCGCATGATCGAACATAAAAGATTTGTGGAGGCTGAATATTCAGATGTCTGAATAACTTCGTAACAAGGCTTGGGTAAGGGAGTTGACCTCTGTCCTTCATCACTGCTTTATACATGTGAAACATAACAGTATGAGGGAGAGAAAACTTCTTTCCACAGAGGATGGCATACATCAACTTTGCCTCAGAGCTTGAAACATCAGTTTTGGAAGTTGATTTCGGCCGAAGGCAATTGATCACAATCTTGTGAAGCAAGATGTTGAATGCATTCATCCGTGAGTAGGTGATCTTCTCATCTGTTCTCCTGTCCTTTACCAGTTCAAGTGTGGCCCGAGCAATGGAAACTTTGATTGGTTGATATTTGCCTCTCTCAACTTCTAACACATCTGCCATCATATTCATATCCACAACATAGTCTTGTTCTTTAACGCTGAAGGAGAATCTATTCGCATCCAAAAAGCTAAGATTTGAATAGAAATATGCAATCAAATCAGCATAAGCCTCAGTTGAGTCAGAGCAAAACTTTTCAAGTTGAAGATAACCGAACTTTTCCCTCAAGTTCACTTTCACAGCATCCAGAAAATCAAAGTCCACACTCCTAGGGTTTATTACCCCACGCTTCAGCAATTTCGAGTACAGATCCTTTTGTTCCTTTGATCTGAACAAATCTCCCCTTTTTCCTTGAATTTCAGCCGCAATACCCATTTTCGGTTGAAATAGACTGAACAGATTGTCATCGTCATTCCCATCTACAGGATTCGGTCCCCAGTCACGAGGATCACTTGGGATATTCGCAAGGGTTTCCTCAGCCACCCCTTTACGAGCGATTCCCAAACTTTCCATTTTTCGCAAAAAGATATATTCGTTCCTATATCCTTTGTCTCTAAGAAACTCATCAACATAGTTCAAAGGAGTACGAATTCCTTTTAAGGCACGATATAGCTTGTAAATAAAAGCGGGCTTTTGAACTCTTACGGGGTCTGCATCCTCGATGATTTCTTCTTGATGCTGATGAACAACGCCTTGAGGACTAGATGGTGGAGAATGACGCTGCTGAGAATGTTGTGGGCTCGGTTGCTGATCTGGAGTAACTTCATCTTCAGTAAGATCGAAGTGCGTAGGCCCCTCACTCATTCTTTGTGGTCCCCTGCTTGCGATTCTTGAGGACTTTCGTGAAGATGACATCTTTCTCAGTGTTTGGAAGATTCCTTGCTTGACTTTCCCAGAAAAGATGACAACTTTTTGAAGATTGAGCGAAGAAGACAAACGGGAATGGAGGATCGATGCTTTCTAGGGTTTTTGAGAGAAAAGTGAATAGAAAAGTAAAGAGGAATCGACAGTGCACAATCGGTTAAAAAGAAGAGTAAACGAACCGTCACAAAGGAAATAAAAATATGCCTTTTCAAAATAACTGTCTTTATCTGCAAAAATAGTTATTTCAAAAATAACTTCCCTTTTGAAAATGAATCGATGCAATATTTACGTTAATTAAATATAGCAACAATTTAAACATAGTCTGATGATCGTACCTTTTCAAGATAAGATTGGAGAGAGAAAGACTTACAGTCTGAAGGTCGAGCCAAGACAGTAGATAAAGTCTTATTAGCCTGAGTCTGACAGTCTTTAGACTTTGATATCCTCATACCTCAAAATGTTGAGTCTGGACCGTATAGACTCAAATTGATTTTTCTCCAAAGGCTTTGTGAGTATATCAGCCAGTTGATTCTTTGAGTCAACAAATTGAATTGAAACATCTCCATTTTGAACATGATCTCTAATAAAGTGATGTCGAATCTCTATATGCTTTGCTCTTGAGTGGAGAATTGGATTTTTGGTGAGGTTGATAGCGCTGGTGTTGTCGCAATTAATCTCCGTGCATGAGTCTTCAATTTCAAAATCTCTTAGCTGTTGTTTTATCCATAGAATTTGCGAACAGCAGCTTCCAAGAGCTACATATTCTGCTTCTGTTGTTGAAAGAGACATAGTGCTTTGTTTCCTTGAAAACCAAGACACTGTCCTGCTTCCAAGCAACTTGCAAGTTCCTGAAGTGCTCTTTCTATTAACTCTGCAACCGGCCAGATCTGCGTCTGAATATCCCAGAAGATTAAAGTCTCCCTTCTTAGGATACCAAAGACCGATGCTTGATGATGAAGCAACGTATTTAATGATGCGTTTCGCAGCACTGAGATGAGATTCTCTAGGATCTGATTGAAACCTAGAACAGATGCAAACACTCAACAAAATGTCAGGTCTAGAAGCAGTAAGATAAAGAAGTAATCCAATAATGCTCCTGTACAGCTTTTGATCAACTTTCTTCCCTTCTTCATCTTTGTCTATCTTTAAAGAACTTGACATTGGTATGTCGGTCTTTTTGCACTTTTCCAGTCCAAACCTTTTGACAAGATCATTAACATATTTTTCTTGATAAATAAAAATTCATTCCTTCAATTGTTTTACTTGAAGACCAAGAAAGAATGTTAACTCTCCCATCATACTCATTTCAAACTCATCCTGCATAGACTTTGAAAATTTCTTGCGCAGACTTTCATTAGAGGATCCAAAAATAATATCATCCACATATATTTGAACAAGTAAGAAACTTTTGTTTTCCTTCTTGATAAATAAAGTCGTATCTACTTTACCTTTGACAAAACCATTTTGTATTAGGAACTTACTTAATCTGTCGTACCAAGCCCGAGGAGCTTGCTTTAAACCATACAAAGCCTTTTTCAGTCTGAAGACTGAGTCTGGCTTCTTTGGGTCTTCAAACCCTGGTGGTTGTTCCACATAAACTTCCTCATGGATAAATCCATTTAGGAAGGCGCTTTTGACGTCCATTTGGAATAACCTGAAATTCTTATAACAAGCAAACGCAAGTAATAGTCGAATAGCTTCTAACCTTGCCACTGGAGCGTAAGTCTCATCATAGTCTATTCCTTCTTCTTGCGTATATCCCTTGGCCACGAGTCTTGCTTTATTTCGTACGACTTTTCCTTTCTCGTTCATCTTGTTTCTGAAAACCCATTTAGCTCCAATAACAGTTTTACCTTTTGGTTTGGATGTCAATTCCCAGACATCATTTATGCTGAACTGTCTGAGCTCTTCTTGCATAGCTTCAATCCAGCTTTCATCAGATAAAGCTTCTTCTATGCTCTTTGGTTCAATTTCAGAAACGAGTGCCACAGCACTAGACTCTTCTCGCCTTTTGGATCTGGTGCGAATTCCTTCATTCATTTCGCCGATTATAAGATCTTTGGGATGACTGGACTTATGCTTCCAGTTACTTGTTGATTTGTCTGATTGATGATCTCTCTTTGATTGAATCTTCACGAACATCCTTATTCTGGTTTTCCAGAGTCTGAGATGCTTCTTGAGTTGTAAGCTTTGGAAGATCTGGAGCAGGTTCAGACTCTTCTTGATGAGTCTGACTTGATTCATCTTGTGTTGAGTCTTGAAATTTGACATTCATTGACTCCTCCACAGACTGGCTCTTCTTGTTATAGACTCTGAAGGCTTTGCTTGATGAAGAATATCCAAGGAAGATACCTTCATCTGATCTTTCTTCAAACTTACCAACTCGATCTTTTGCATTTTTCAGTATAAAACATTTGCAACCAAATACATGAAAGTATGAAACAATAGGCTTCTTTTCTTTGAATAACTCATAAGGGGTTTTCTGAAGAATAGATCTTAAGAAGACTCTATTGATGATATAGCATGCTGTTGAAACAGCTTCAGCCCAAAATCGAGAAGAAATTTTACTTTCAATTAAAAGAGTTCTAGCCATTTCTTGAAGAGATCTGTTTTTTCTTTCCACAACTCCATTTTGCTGAGGAGTATATGGAGAGGAAAACACATGCTTACAGCCATATTCATCACAGAATTTTGTAAAATCTTGATTTTCAAATTCACCTCCATGATATGTTCTTATACTAGAGATAACACATCATTTTTCATTTTGAACCATTTTAGCAAATTTTTTAAAATACGAAAAGGTTTCGGACTTACTTGCAAGAAAATATACCCAAGTAAAACGGGAGTAATCATCAACAATTACTAGGCAATACTTCTTACCCCCAATACTTTGAGTTCTGGTTGGTCCGAAGAGATCCATATGCAACAACTGTAGTACATAATTAGTAGAGACATAATTAATTGGCTTAAAAGAATTTCTTACCTGCTTTCCCAGAATACATGGAGTGCATGAATCAGTCTTTTGGTATGGCAATCTGGGTAGTCCTCGAACAAGCTGTTTTGAAGAGATTTTGGCTAATTGCTTCATGTTGACATGACCAAGCTTTTTATGCCATAAGCTTGCTTCGTCTTGAATTGAGATAAGGCACTGCGATTCATTTGGTTTCACATCCAAAAGATAGATATTTCCATGTCTTCGACCCATGAAAGACTGAGTAGAGTCTTTACTGATTCCAGAACATGTTCCTTCTTGAAAGAAGATCTTGAAACCAGTATCACACAATTGACTAATGCTGAGAAGATTGTAATTGAGTCCTTCCACTAAGGAAACATTACTTATTGTGAGAGTTCCAATTTTCACGGTTCCAAATCCCACAATACTTCCTTTGCTGTTTCCTCCAAATGAAACTTTTCCACCATTTACTTGAGCAATCTTTATAAAGCAATTTGAGTCTCCTGTCATGTATCTTGAGCATCCGCTGTCAAGATACCACTTTACCTGTTTCTTGACGGAGACCTGCATTTAAAATAAAGTCTCAAGCTTTCTTTGGTACCCAAATTTTCTTGGGTCCTTTGGTGTTAGTAAGATAAATAGTATTAGCCCATACTTTCTTAGCAGGTTTCCATACCATAGGACACTCTTTTTCAAAGTGATCCGGACTGTTGCACTTAGAACATCTGAGAGCATTTCTACCTACAGGTTTTACAAAAACTTTCTTGAAGTGATTTTTGTAAACCTCACTCGAGAGTCTTTTCTTAATTCTTTCTTTTACTTTAGGAAAATCAATCAAGGGAATTGTTTCTTCTGTCATACCTAGACCAGACTTATTGAAGTAAGGTCTTTGTGCTGAAAGAATTTTCTCAAGTTTTTCAGACCCTATAGAAAATTTCTTTGATATATTTGATAAGTCTGTTTTTAAAAAAGCATTTTCTTTTAAAAGATTATCTTCATTTTCTTTAAGATTGGAAACAGACAAGTCTAGACTTTTAACTCTTTTTGCTAAAACATTTTCCTTTTGTTTTAGAGCTGAGTTTTCTTTTTTCAGTTCGGAAATTCTTTTGAGAGAAGTCTTAAGACTAAAGCATAGTTCATCAATATATTTAGAAACTTTGACAGGAATTTTAAAATCACTTGCCTCAAATTCACTGTCTGAGTCTGATCCTGAGTCTGATCCAGAGTCTGAGTCTGATTGTGCCATCAGACATAGATTGGCATATTCATTATCACTTTCTTCACACTCAGTATCACTCCAGGTTTCGGCTTTGAGAGCTTTTCGAAATTTTTCAGCTTTTCCTCTCTTCTTCTTCAGAAGAGGACAATTGGGTCTGATGTGTCACTTTTTCTTGCATTCAAAGCAGACTACATCTTTATTTGGTTCCTCATCATCAACAGACTTGGTCTGCTGTCTTTGAAAGCTTTGTTTCTTTGAGTTGAACCTTCTTCCTTTTCTATTTAGTTTTCTGAATCTTCTTATCATGAGAGCAAGCTCCTCATCGTCCATATCATCTTCAGAATTTGTATCATCAGAATCATCATTTGATTTTAATGCAATGGATTTCTTACCTTTTGGATCTTCATCTTCATTGATCCTTTCCACTTCATAGGACTGGAGAGTTCCAATCAGCTCGTCGACAGATAGTGGCATGATTCTCTGCGTCTCTCTTATCGAAGTCTTTATGTGATTCCAATCCCTGGAGAGTCCACGCAGTAGCTTATTTACCTTCATGGGATCAGAAGTTGGTTGACCTTGATTTTCAAGACCATTCACAATATCTGTAAAACGACTAAACATGTCAGATATTGATTCTCCTAGTTTCATTCTGAAGGCTTCATATTGACTGAGAAGAATGTTGATTCTTGTTTCCTTCACTCGATCTGTTCCTTCATAGGTGATATGCAATCTGTCCCAAACTTCTTTTGCTGTACCACAAGAAGATATTCTATTATATTCAGTTGGTGATAAAGCACAATATAAGGAGTAAATTGCTTTTGCATCGAGTGTTTGTCTCTTGATTATTTCTTCCTAAGACATTCTGCTGGTTTCTTCAGTTTCTTTTCCTCTTTCAGAGACTGATGCAGTGGTAGGAGTAATTCCTTTTTCTACAACATCCCATTCCAGAGGATCCTTTGATCGTAGGAAAGCTTTCATCTTGTTCTTCCAGATGTTGTAATCCTTTCCATCAAAGTAGGGTGGTTTGGTATTGCTTTGCCCTTCCATCAGCCCTGGTGCTAGCATACTAGCCATGGATCTTTTACTATGAAGTAAAACACTTCAAATAAAGTAAGTACACAGGCTCTGATACCAATTGATATTGCTAGTATGAGTAGCTAGAGGGGGGGGTGAATAGGTGCCTAAACAATTTATCGATATACGGAAGCAATTCTTAACATATGATAGAAAGTAAATTCTCTCTTAATTAACAAAATGAAATACGATTGAGGTAGAGAGAGTGAGGAAGAGAAAATTGAACACAGGATTTATAGTGGTTCGGCTTATTCCAAGCCTACGTCCACTCTTCCGCACTGACAGCCCACTGGCTGGATTTCATTATGATCAAAAGAGAAGTTACAGCACAACTTTGCCTTGATTCCACAGTGTAGATGTTTTACCACACCTCCTCAAGGTCTCTCACAAATATAGACTCTCTTTTGTATACAAGTATTCACTCAAAGGATTTATCTAAACAAATAGGAGCTTCAGACTTTGGAATTCTTCTATCGCGCACACCTCGAACAACTAAGAACGTCTTCCTTATATACTCCTTTATGCCATCATACCCGTTGGCACTTACCAAAGGAATTCCTCCAATCTACCCATTGGACGGAATCAATTAGGAAGATTGTTCGAGCTATTAAAGGAACGTGTTGATAGCCCATCAATCCTGTTCGCCCATACAATCAGGATCTCGGTTTCCATAAGTAGAACCTTCCAATAATATTTAGACAATCATCGAATCTTCAGTCATTGAATCAATCTTGATCAATCAAAGGATTCTGATACGTCTTCTCCAACCACGAGATCTTCTCCAGATGATAAGGTTAAATCCTGAACAAAACATCCAGTTCTGGATAACCTTTCTTCAACGGATTAGAGACTGTCAATGAGGATAGACTTTGAGTCTTGAGTCTGGCTGTCCGGAAGTCTTCAGACTTTAACTAACAGAGTCTGCAGACCTTCAGACTAGACTGATGGAAACGTTTTGTCAACTTCAAAACACTTTACGAAGATTTCTCCAACATCATCTTCCTCGTTTCGTCTAAATCGATGCCCATGCAAGTCACAAGACAACATTGTCCTTATCAATTGACCACTAACTGTCCCCTCTGCCCCCTATCCCCCGTTCCAATTTCCAATTGCCTTTGCCTTGTTTGGACAGAGGATACTTATAGATATGGCCTTTCCATCTAGAGGAGTCTTGAACTTGCATTGCAAGCATTATGTTTTGATGCAAACCATGAGAATCACTTGACAGCCTATTGTTGAACTTTCACTAGGAAGTAAATTTAACCTTGTGGGGGAGAACCAAAGTAACAATTTGTTGGGAACGCGCAACAAAAATCCAATACCTTCTTCCAAGGAGATTGTCAAGAGGGAGCCCAAATTAGAGCCCGCCATTATATTTAGTTGGATCCATTTTTACTTAAAAGTTTAAGTCAATGAATTTTGATCAAACTAGGATATATTAACTACTCCACACCATATCAATTTTTCGATGTGGGACTTCTCTAACACAACTCATTCACACGTGCATCTTAACAATCTCTCCCTCAAGTATGAGCTCAGTGTTAGGCTCGCTCCCCTTTAATTCAGGTATCTTTCTACATCAGTCCAACTTCATCTCAAAGTCTACTATTGGGTCTGGGTTGCTATACCACAACGTCCACCTATCTATAAATCACAACAATCGACTTTGATACCATTTGTTGGGAGCGTGCGGCAAAAGTCCAATATCTTTTTTCGAGGAGATCACCAAGAGGGAGCCCAAATCTAAACTTGTCAATATATCTAATTAGATCCACCTTCACTCAAAACTTAAGGCAATGAGTTATAGGTCAATTATGATATATTAATTGCTCAACATCACATCAATTATCTGATGTGGAACTTTTCTAGCACAACTCAATTACACGTGAATCTTAAGACACTTCACCAAGAACTAAACTCAATCTATGATTAGTATCTCCCCAAAACTAAAGTGACCAAATCGACTTAATTCCAACAACAACTAGCTATATATAATACCAAACTGATAAAAAGACAAAGCCGACAATAACACAATGATTTAGTGTGGAAACTCACCGTGGGAAAAATCACGAATCGCCAAGAAATTTCCATTAATCAGTAGAAATAGTAAGATACATAAAGTGTTATTCTCTAATCACACACTAGAGGCTTAATATCAATATTACAACCGTACTTCCTCAACACAAAGGTGGATTAACATAACAAAGCGAGAAAGTCCTAATAATGATTGGAGAATTTGCAGGAGGTTTTCAACGAATGAAATTGATAAATTTGCAACTCTTGGTCGCATGAATAATATACTCAAATTTGAGCCAATTCCATTGACGTTGAGCCTTTGAATTGAGACCACAAAATATTAGCTCTTTTTTCCTTTCTTCTTTGCCCTCTCTTGGTGCACTTTTTGTTTTCTCTCACTTAATCACTCTCGAGCTCCATTTTCAAACGAGTAGCCCCACTTTTCTTCCTTTTTACTTTTTTTTTTTGGGAGTTTTTCTTCTTTCTTTTTTGTTTGTTTTATCATATTGGCTGGGCCCCACAAATGAGGTGGACCCAGCCAACAAATCTCTCCCTCTGTCTCATGTGAGAAGTTCCATTATACATGTTTTCTTTCTATAGGAGTCAAGTTTCACCGTAGGGAATGCTTTGGTCAACATATCGGATCTATTGTTGTAGGTGTGGACTTTTTCAAGCAAGAAGAGCTTCTCTTCTAATTTTCTCGGATCCAATGATATTTCACATCAATATACTTTGATCTTGAATGCAACAATGGATTTTTGCTAAGATAGATAGCACTCGTGCTATCACATTATATAACAAACTTTTATTGCTTCAAACCCAACTCTTATAGGAATTTCTGCATTCACAAGATTTCCTTACCTCTTTCGGTAGTAGTGATATACTCTGCTTCAGTTATAAAGAAAGAAATACATTTTTGTAATCTTGATTGTCATGGAACAACTCCCCCTACAAAGGTCATTATGTAATCTGACGTGGATTTTCGAGAATCAACTTCATCAGCATAGTCTACATCCAAGTAGCTGCTCACCTTAGGTTTTACCTTGCTATAACACAAGCAAAATCTAGAAGTACCCTTAAGATACCTCAAAATCCATTTGACAGTGGTCCAATGCTCCATATTTGGATTTGAGAGAAACTTGCTCACAATACCAACTACATGAGTAATATCTTGTCTTGTACAAACTATGGCATGCATCAAATTATTAACCGTCGATGTGTTAGGGAATTTTCTTCACTACTCAACTTAAAATGACCTGCAAGTGGAGTACTTACTGGTTTACATGTGTTTATGTTGAATTTTTCCAGTGCCTTTTGAATGTATTTATGTTGATATAACAAAAAAAATATTTGTTCTTTCATTGCAAAAGCTTTACTCAACTTAAGCCCTTGATTTTCTCAGCATCATGCCTAACAATCAACATATCACCCACATAGAGTAGGGGGATAAGAAAATCATTACGGAGAATCTTTTCATAAAGACCAAAAAATCAGAATTAGTCTTACCATATCTATATTCTTCCATGAATGATTCAAACTTCATAAACCACTATCTTGGCACTTATTTGAGATCATATAAGCTTTTCTCAAACTATATATAAGATGCTCATTGCCTTCCATTTTAAAATCCTTTGGGTGCTTCATATATATTTTTTCTTCTAAGTATTCTAAAAAAAAGACAGTCTTTACATCAAGCTATTCAATTTCTAAATTCAAGCTGGCGGCCAACCCAAGAATAACTTGAGTATATGTCATTTTTACAATTGGTGAAAAAATCTCTTCAAAGTCAATTCTTCTCTTTTAATGAAATCCTTTTACAACAAACCTAGTTTTGTATCATGGTTGCAAATGATTTTCTTTTGTCTTCAACTTATATACCCTCTTATTGTGAGTGTTCTCTTACTTTTAGGCAATTTTATCAATTCAAATGTGTGTTTCTCATGCAAGTATTTAAGCTTCTCTTTTATAATTTTATGCCACTCATTCTTTTGTTCATATGACGTAACCTCTTCATAAGTTTTTGGCTCTCCTAGACTTGTGAGTAAAATATAATCATGCGGTTGATATCTTTGGGAAGGTTTACCTTCTCTTTGAAATCTTTTAATTAGAGGTAAGACTAGTTATTCTTGCTGACTTGGCTTTACTAGCTCAACATGCTGCTCTTGCTCAACTAATTGTTCTAGCTTAAGTCAACCTATTTCAGTTGAAGAATTAAGTCTACTGTTATTCTCATCGCTTCACTCTAAAATGACTTAAGACAACCTTGCATGAGAGAGCATACACCAAATCTAATTATTAATTATTTGGTTTATCCTCTTTGCTATTCCATTCTATTGTGGTGTTTTTAAAACAGTTTTCTCAAGCTTGATATCATAATCTCGATAGTAAGATTCAAACAAGCCTTTATATTCAAAACCTTTGTAAGCTCAAACACATTTCAACTTCTTCCCAATCTCTATTTTCACATTGGCATAAAATTGTTTGAAAGTAGCAAGCATCTGATCTTTAGATTTCAAAGCAATAACTCACATTTTTCTAGAGAAGTTATCAATAAATGTCACAGAATATAATGCACCACCAAGGGTTCTATAATCCATGCAACAAATATTAGTGTGAACTAAATTAAGTATTTGATTTTGCGTGTGGAGATGAACTATGAAATGAGGATCTATATTACTTACCTGTTAGATAGTGAGTACATCTCTTCAAATTTCTCTCCTTTAGTGGTAGAATATTTTTTCTAGTAAGGCTCTGCTCATTTCACGGAAAGTGTTTTTCGGATTTTCTATCGTTCGTTTCATGGAAAATGAACTAGTTAAGGAAAATGTTTTCCATCATTGAAAAAAACAACCTTCAAAAGTGAGGAAAATATCTTCCACTTTTCAAAAGTGGAAAACATTTTCCATAACTTCTTCCATATTACTTCTTTTCACCATAACATTTTCGTTTTATTTTTATGCTTTCTTTTTATTTTTTATTTTTTTAAAAAAATCGAGTTTTTAATTTTTTTTTTCCTTTTCTTTTTTTTTTATTCTCTTTTCATCTTCTTCCTTGGCCTTGGCCGGTCGCCGGCCATGGTGATGGCCGATGACTGGTTGCGAGCCAGCTCGAACCTCACCCCAGGCTGGCAAGGCTTCGCTTGACCCAATTTGGCAAAGTCGAGCTCCCGAGCCCGACGAGCTTGGGCCTCGCCAGATCAGGCAAGGCGTAGCCTCCCCGGCCTAGAGCGAAGCTCAGGTCTTGCTAGATTCGGCAAGCTAGGCGAGGCTCGAGCCTTGCCCGAGCTTGCCGAATCTGCGGTGGAACTTGAGCTCCTGATCTAGGAGAGCTCGAGCTCCACCGCTAGATTAGGCGAGCTCGCGGCTCGTTAGAGCCCAGTGAACCTCTAGAGAGCTCGGGTGAGATCAACTGAGCCTCGAGCTCACCGGATCTAGCGACCGCATCTTGGTCGGTCGTCGGGCAGCCGGCCATCGTTAGGCATGTGTTGGCAGAGGAATGAGGAGGAAGAAAGAAGGAAAAGAAAAAGGAAAAAAAAAAAGAAAAAGTAAAAAATAATAAAAATTTTGATTTTTTAAAAATAAAAAATTAGAAATTCATTTTTTTAATATAAAAAATAAAACTAATTTTTTGGTCAGTTAAAAATATTAAAATTCAATTTTTTGATAATTTTTTTTCCAAACAATTAAATTAGCTAACGAACGAAGAAAAATATTTTCCACTCAATGTTTAGGTTTTAGTCAAACACCAGAAAATATAGTCATTTTCCAAGAAAATGACTTTCTAGAAAACATTTTCAGAAAATTTGATATTTTCCGTGAAACGAACGGATTCTAAAAGTTTCAAGCCTTTTTTTTCACTGAGATGACCAAGTCTCATATACCATAGGTTAACTAAGGAGTTCTCCACTACATTCATGACACCTCGAATTTCGTCCAGTTAATTAATTAGTTGTGATGAGCCATATTAGTTAATTAATTTAGTTTCTGTGGCGAACTTACTAATATAGATGATTTAATTTAGTAAGCTAGCTTAAGAATCAAGGCAATTGAATTATGCCTTGTATAGATGTGCACGCGCCTAATGTCCTACATTAGTGCCTAAATTAATCTCCGTGTACATGCACTAGTAGGGTCTTCAATTGGAATGTGCTGCCCCTCATGGCCAAGGAGAGGCCATGCAAAACTCAATTAATTATTAAATAGGAACAAAAATAGGCAAGAAAGCCTACTATAGACTTCATCATGGGCTGCTGCTCCATTTTCTTCTCTCCCCCTAGTTGACAGCCTACTCATCTTCTTCTTCATTTCTTCTTCTCTCTTCCATTTTCTCCTCGCCGATCTCTCTTTCCCTCTCACTCTCTCTCTCTCGCTCCCTCTCTCTCTCCCTCTCTCGCAAGTCTCCTTCTTTTCTCTTTGTTTTTCGTTCCACCAAGGGAGACTAGCAAGCCCGTAGCTTCCTCAAGCTCACGGTGAGCTTAGGAGAAGGGACCCGAAGCACCAAAACCTCAAGGCAAGGAGAAATGATAATCTCCTACTCCCCTTGATCTTCTTAGGACTCGATTTTTGTAGAATAGGGAGTCTTTTGGTTGCTCTTGCTATTTTGCTTGTTGTTATGGAATGTGAATTTCGGACATGGGAAATGCACGGATTGCAAGTGTTTTGAATTTGCCTATTGTTTTTCCAAAACTGAGATTTCTCGAGCTCTCTAGTTTGTCGAATTTGTGTGGCTCATTATGTTGAGATCTGGGTAAAGTTCTCTTCATGTTCAAGAGACCCTAAACTATAGCATATAATTCCGGTGGATTTTTCGAAAGTAATATAGCTGGGTATGGACATGGGTTTCTATCAGGACTGTACTGCCCAGAACGACTTGTGCGTGACTCTGCAGTTTTGTAAAATTTCTACTGAGATTTCTAGTACGAATTTGGTCTTGACTTCTCATGGAAATTGTGAAAAAATGTTCAAACTATGACATAAATTTTGTCAGATATTTCTAGATCAATATAGTTGGCACAAATATATTTTAGTGTGCGGTGCTTTTTCTGCCGGAGTGTGAAAATAGAGAACTTGAGTGTGTTATTGAATTATTCGAAAATTTTTGGAGCTGATTCGGGCCATACTTTCTTCTGTGAAGTTTCAATATACCTTGTGCGTGCAACATATAAAAATTTGAGATTATTTTGTTAAGTTTAGGAGGTCGAATGTGTTCCCTTTGGCGATTGTGAGTTCTGCTCGATGGAAGAAATGCGGGGTTGACTTCTGTGATTTACCGCTCTCTGTACAGGACTAATTAGGCTTAGTGTCCTTCATGAAAAATATTTTTTTAGGTTTTATTTAGAACATACTAAAAATTTAGAATTTTTCAAGTTCATTTACTAGGTTTTTCATATTTATTTTTAAATGTACATTCTGGTTTTGGTTGCCTTTATTCCTAATTTGCTCAAATTTATGTCGAAGGTGAAGGAATCTTGGTTTATGACCTTCCAAGATGGTTTCCACATTCGGCAAGTTATTTAATGCTGAGCTTATGATTCTAATGTGATATTGTTTACTTGAGTATTTAATGTGATACTTGTGATGGTCTATGTAGTGTTGTGTGCCCATCTCATTACTACACATGTGACGGTATATGATTAAAGGTAGGTCGTGTGCCCATATCCGTGTGCCTTGTGGTCGGATGCTAATTTGTGTCCTGGGATTTGAGTGCTAATTACATCGAGTGGTTTATGAGTTTATTATTTTTCTTGTTAAGCATTAACTCATCCCTGTTGTTATTTTTCAGATTGATAGTTATGCCGATCCTTTCTGCTACCCTTTTGCACCTATTGTAGAGCACCCGTAGTCCTAAAGAGCAATCGTCAGAGGAGTTCTTCGACCCTGAATTTCCAGGCACTGCTTTTGTTCATTCGCAATCGTGTTATGCATAGACATAGGACAACCTAACATGATTTTTTATTTTTATTTTGAACAAAGACAACCTAACATGATCACTTATCGCTTTATTGCTATTTCTGTGAAAGTGGGTGATAGCATGATAGGACCCATTCCGTGCTTGATAGCCCTTGGTCTAGGCGGCAGCGATAGTGGGTGGAAGAACTAGGCGTGGATGTAGGACGACCTTGGAGGGACCATGCTAACTTTGACATGGTGGGAACTGTTTGGGCGATGTGCCGAGTAGACAGGTAGGTTGGAAAGAGGACGTAAGTATGGACGAGGAACTGATAGTGGCGGGCCTAGGGAGATAGGCCCCTCTTTGTATTTTCCCCGTATCGATCCTTCCCTTTAGTTGTATAGTTCACCACCTGCTGTAAATATAGTTATAGTAATAATAAAAGCACGATACCCTTTCTAATTGTGTTTTGAGACATGCATTATAATTCATTTTATACATGCTAATAGAAAAGATTTCTGCTTGCGTGATAGCTCAAATAATTAAGGGATGGGGTTAGTGAGTGGCAGACTAGGATGCCACAGCATTTGCCTCTTCTTTGATTAACTTAACTTGCTTGGTTTAAAGAGTGCATGTCTTCTTACCCTTAGCCACTATTATGGAACCTCTAGTCAATTTCCATTTACCATCGTAGAAGGAATTGCAATAGTCATGATCATCTAAGACACCTTTGGAGATCAAGTGAAGTCGAATGTCCTAAATATGTCTCACATTTTTCAGAAGTAAATTACAGTCAACATCAGTCTCCAAGTAAATATCTCTCATACTGATAACCTTAAAAACATCACCGTTTCCCATCCTAACATCACCGCTATAGTAGGATGTAAAGTAGTCATGCCATGAGGAGATATGAAATGAAGCTACAAAATCAATAAGCTAAAGTCGAGGCATGTAAGGTTCACACAATGGTCATTATGTACGAACACAACATTGCCATATGCTGTAACCTATTTCTATTCTTTCTTTCAATCTCCACTTCTATCATGGGACTTATCTCTCTTTAAGAACAAGCTTTATTGTCATAATTTATAACACTTTGCACTCCTTAGCCTTGATTTTGATATTCCTCTTGACTCCCTATTATCATTACTTTGAAAATTTCTTGATTGATTTCTCACCTTGTTTTTTGTAATAAGAGCCTTCAATTTATAAGCATAATTCAAGCCTTTTTTTTTTCTTGTTTCTTTATTGAACAAGCTTTTTTTAACTGTGCTTGTAGAAAGTACACCATAAGGAGGTGAATTGCTCAAAATCACAACCAAAGTGCCAGCTCAATACCACAACCAAAGTGCCCTAACTTTGTCAATTAATTTAAAATATCTTGAAATTCACTATGTTTTCCAACATGCTACTTTCTTCCTTGCATTTCAAATTTACAATTCTTTTAACATGAAAAGTTTTAATTCATGGAGTTCTCTTTCTCATAGAAATCTTGTAATTTTTTCCACAAAATGTTTGCTTTCATTTCTTGAGCAACATGATGAAACACACTATTGTGAACCCATTGCCGAATAAACCCAATCGTTTTTCAATTTATTCTCTTCCATTATTTCCTTATCTCCTTTAGCTTCATCACCCTCAATGGGATCAAACAAATCTTTTTAATTTAACATATGTTCCATTCGAGACTTCCAATTGGAATAATTTGAGAAATTTAATTCAAATACGGTGCTGCTAGTTTTCTCCTAACACTAGAATCTCAACCTTAGCTTTGATACAACTTTATCGGGGAGAATCGGGGTAACAATTCACCAAGAACTAAACCCAAAACAGAATCAATATTTTCCCTAAAACTAAACCAACTAAAATTGACTTAATCCCAGTAACAATCGGCAATATATAATGCCGAAATGACAAGTAGACAAAGCTAACAATAACATAAGGATTTAACGTGGAAACCCAATGTAGAAAAAACCACGAGCTGCCTAAAAAATTCTACTAATCACTAAAAATAATAGGATACACAAAGTGTTATGTTCTAGTCACACACTAGAGACTTAACATCAATAATACAATCATAATTCCTCATTGCGAAGGTAGATTAACACAAATGGAGCAAGAAAACTTTAACCACAATTGGAGAATTCGAAGGACGTTCTCAATGAACTAAATTGATCGATTTGTAACTCTTGGTTTTATGAACAATATATCCAAATATGAGCAAATTCCATCAACGTATGACCTTCGAGTCAGGACGGCAAAATAGGAATTGGGATTGCAAAATAGAAGCTTTTTTTTTTCCCACTTCTTCTTCATGCTCTCTTGGTGCACTCTTTGTTTTCTCTCACCTACTCGCTGTTGGGCTCCACTTTCGAATGAGCCGCCCACATTTTCTTTCTTTATACTTTTATTGACTTTTTCCTCTTTGTTTTTTTTTTTTTTTGGTTGTTTTCATATATTGATTGGGCTCCACAAATAAGGTGGACCCAACCAACAAACCTCATATGGAAATTTAGCCCCTCCTACCATGCGGCCGTCATAAGAAAGATGAAACTTAGTAAGATCTTATTTTCTTCCTTTTTACTTTTATTGACTTTTTCCTCTCTTTTTTGTTTGTTTTAACTTATTAGTTGGGCCCCACAAATGAGGTGGACGCAACCAACAAACTACATATGGAAATTTAGCCCCTCATATCATGTGGCTGCCATAAGAAAGATGAAAGTTAGAAAGATCTTTTTTCTTCATGCAAAATTTGACTTGGTGGGCCCCTAGAAAAAAGACAAGAAAGTTGAAAAGTCAAAGAGAATATGGAAAAGGAGGGACGCTCGGTTCTTAAAGGCTGAGGGAGCATGCAAGGAAAGGAAAAGAAGAAAAAGAAGAAGAAGGAAGAATAATCTCACCAAGTCAAAGAAGAAGAAGAAGAAGAAGAAGAAGGAAGAATAATCTCACCAAGTCGATTTGACTTTGTATCATAATGTTTGATTAGTGTTTGCACCCCTCGTTTTCTAATCCAAGTAATTTTTGAAAATAGGGTTTAAATTCGAAATTTTGTGAATTCGAGTCGCGAAACTTGATTTTTGAGTTGTTGAGCTTTGGATTTTAGGGTAATGTTAGATTATGGCATCATAGAGCTATGGGTTTTGACAAGAGCTGATTTGAAGTAATGGTTTAGTCAGAGTGAAATTAAGGGTTTCACATTACATTTAGGCTTGAATAATTGCTTGGAGTGAGCGATTTTTTAGTGCGTAGAAGTGATTTTGTTAGTGCTTAAGCGTAATATAGTCATTTTGTAGTTGAGATAGTATTTTATTTTGTTTTAACATCAATTCACCTTTAGTTGTTAGGATTACAAGATCGTCAACTTGTTTAGCTGTGTTGTTTGGTTTGGGCATTTTTAGGTGAGTGATGTTATCTCTTCTTTGAGTTTGGAAAATTCATATTTTGAAAGTGTTATGGATTAACTATAGCATGAATTATGAAATGACATTTTTTTTGCATAGAAGTATGGATTGAACATTTACTACTTTTTGGTATTTGTGAATGAATTGAGAATTGTTTTAGGAATTATGTTGTGAAAGGATACATATATGTATTGCATTATGAAATAATTTATGAAATGCGTTAGGAAAAGATTTGAGAGATGTTTTATGAAAATTATTTCTAGTAGATGAGTTGAGCTGTTAAAGACTATATGTTTTGGTTTGTGCAATCGTTTTGTGATATTAATTTTGAATTGGCTTGTGAATTGTGAAAGATGTTCTCATAAGGTTGAGTTGGTGCTCTGTGAGCTCATTGAGGGGCTTTTGGATATGCATACTAGTTTATGATATCCTAGTGAGCCAACCACCAGTAATATAGGTGGAGACTTTGTCAATGGGGGAGTTTGGTTACCTTGTCATAGAGTGTTATGCATGACCATTGTTAGATATTTGAGTTGGAGTTTGGCCAATGGATGGACCATTGGCATGTGATTTGAGATTAGTTGATGTAATGGACCATTGACGTGTGTTTTGATGATCAATGGACTACTGTTGATGTTTATTATGATAATATTGATTTAACAAATGTTTTTCGATATGTATATGGTTATGTTAAAGAATATAACTCATTTATATCTTGTATGTAAATTATGTACTTGAATTGAGATAAATCAGTTTTAATATTGTTTTGTAAAGTGTATAGTGAGTACTCGATTTGTTTAGAAGAGGTATACTACTTATTGGGCTGTAATTGTTCATTCCATTCATCTTTTGTGTTTGTCAGGTCTCTTGAATAGTGGCCATTAGAGCGAGAGCATTATCGTGGGGACTTTTGGAAGTTGGATTTTAGGTGGTGAGAGGCTATGTTCTTCGGGTGGAAGAATGGACGTGTCATTAACCTTGTCCCTAATTTTCTTACCCCGGGAATTTTTTTCAAGTCAGATCTGGTGTTCTCCAAATATATTACAAGTTTCACGACGCAGGGACTCCTGTCTTCGTTTCCATTGGTCACAGTTGACAACTTGACTCAAAAGAAACTTCGATTACCGAAAACTATTCAAAGACAAGGTATATCAAAAGAAAGGACTGAGAGTTACTGGCTTATTGGGCTCGCGTAATAGAATAATGAGACTATCAATGTAATAATCTTTTAATAGCTATCTTGTGGTTTGGCCTGAACAATGGAATGCCAGTTATACTGTTTGGTATCGAAGGGTCAAGGTACCGTGATTCAGGGTGTAGGATCTGATACTCGGGGTTCCAGGTCCGGCCCTCAAGGTTTTGAACTTGAGCACCAAGGTTCGAGGGTCATGGCTTGTGATACTAAGTATGGTCTCGAGGTCCCACGTACAACTCCCTAGTTCCACGAGCGGGGTGCTAATCTTATGTGTTCTATTACTAGGGTTTATGGTCTTTATCACACCAGTTGCCAAATGCGACCGCGTAGGGTGGTGGTTATGGTTGAGGGGTTTGATATTAGAGTTTGGTCTTTTTGACTATGCCGTTTTCTGTTTAGATGCAAAAGTATGCGAAGTGAATTTTTGGCGGGGGCAATAAAGGAGGATACAGTACCAATAGCAGAGAAGCATACTAGGTTTCTAGAGCATGTCGCACCATGTCTGGCGGTGGGTCCTTCCATAACTTGTAGATCCCCTGTAGAAGGCGTTCTTTCCCTGTCATGAAATCATCACGCTGATTTGCTTCTCGGACTATGTTTTCCGTCCTTTGTCGTGGGAAAGCTCCTGAGGAGAGTACTGCATTAAAGAACAATGGTCTTCAATCGACATCATGGCATGAATCGTACAGGAGCTTGGGACCCATGTTGGAGTTTACTTTCTGGTGTTTCATGCTTCAAAAACGAGGGAGCGAATGATTGTGGCACTTGACAGCCTCACCCACACGCATAATTTCGATCTCTCCTAGGCAAGAGACGTAGGAGAGAGATGTTCTGTACACTCTTGAAGATCCCCTGTAGAAGGCGTTCTAGAAATCATCACACTGATTTGCTTCTTGGACCATGTTTTCCGTCCTTTGTAGTGGGAAAGCTCCTGGGGAGAGTACTGCATGAAAGAACAATGGTCTTCAATCGACATCATGGCACGAATCGTACAAGAGCTTGGGACCCATATTGGAGTTTACTTTCTGGTGTTTCATGCTTCAAAAACGAGGGGCGATGGCTGTAGCACTTGGCAGCCTCACCGACACGCATGATTTCGATCTCTCTTAGGTAAGAGACGTAGGGGAGAGATGTTCCATACACTCGTGAAAAACGAGATGGAAGAAACATTCCATTTCGCTGGTTCCCGCGTGTTGCCTTCTGCTGGAAAACCAGTCTGCTCAAACTATTCGGTAACGCTTGTACTCGTGTTGAAACCAGCCCTTCGCTGAATCATGATGGGCGACGATGGCCCTCTGCACGTTCGGTCTATTAAAAAACATGAAGAAAAAGAAGAGAGAGGTTTCAACTTTCGATTCAATGCACGTTTTCTGCGTTGATCCCATTTCCAAAAAGTCGTCAACCTTGTGTTATAAACTGCAACACCTGACTATGAACTGCCACACCTAAGACGGGTCGCCATTAAAACTGCCTCTCTCACCCTGACAAATTTCCACTCGAGTTCTTGATTCTCCCTCTCTCCGGAGCGATGCTTGGGGGATTTGTCAATGGTGGAATGCCCTTCACCGGCAAAAACAGAGCAAGTTTCTTCCTTTTCTCCTTGTTTTTTGTGTCGTTGTCTCTGCTTTCGTATTCTCATGCAGCAAATTCGATCTCGCGCGGGCAGTCTCTCAGAGACGGCGAGACTCTGATTTCTTCTTCTGGGAAATTCGAACTGGGGTTCTTTAGCCCTGCGAATTCATCTCTTAGATATGTTGGTATTTGGTACCACTTTAGTGTTAAAACCGTCGTCTGGGTTGCAAACAGGGAGAGCCCAGTTTCTGGTGAATCTGGAGTTTTCACAGTTTCAAGTGATGGAAATTTGATGGTTTTAGACGGGAATAATCGCACAGTTTGGTCCAGTGGCAATAATTCCTCCGCTGTGGCCACCAACTTAACAGCTGTTCTGAAGGATTCTGGAAATCTTGTTCTTTTGGCCGGAACAGATGCCGACTCTGCTAGTGCTGATGGTGATATCAGCAATTCCTATTGGCAAAGCTTCAAACACCCGACAGACACGTACTTGCCCGGCATGAGAGTGAGAGTGAACTCTGTGGCTGGAGAGAACCGTGCCTTCATGTCATGGAAGTCATCAAATGACCCTTCCCCTGGGAACTATTCTCTGGGCGTTGATCCCCGGAATCCACCACAGATAGTGATCTGGGGCCAGTCAGGCCGGGAATGGAGGAGCGGGCATTGGATTGGGCAGATTTTCACCGGCGTGCCAAATATGATTGGCGATATTCGATATGGGTTCAGTCTCACAACCACTGAGGCAGATGGAAGCATGTATTTTACGTACACACCATCGAATAGGTCCAAACTAGTGATGTTCCGCATACTTTGGAATGGGACGGAGGAGCAATTAGGCTGGGATGAGACTAGTAATGAGTGGACTGTGCTGCAAACACAGCCTGCTAAGGAATGTGACCTCTATAATAGGTGTGGAGATTTTGCAATATGTAATGAAATGGACTATCCCAAATGTAGTTGTATGAAAGGGTTCAGTCCAAAGTCACCAGATCAATGGAACAGTGGTAACTGGTCAGCGGGTTGTGCTCGGAAGACCCAATTGCAGTGTCGGGACAACAGCAGCATTACAGCGGGAGATGGTGGTGGGATGGACGGCTTTTTGAAATTGGGTTCCGTGAAGTTGCCGGATTTTGCGGAGTATGTTTCAGCCTCAACCGGGGATGAGTGTGAGGTAAAGTGTCGGAAAAATTGTTCGTGCAACGCTTATGCTTTTGCAGGAGGAACCCGTTGCATGCTGTGGAGCGAGAATTTGAAAGATGTACAGCATTTTGCCCAGAGCAGAATGACCGTCCGAATTCGTCTTGCCAAGTCTGAATTAGGTATGGTCTGTTTTGGGTATTTCCCTTTGCAATGTTAAAACTTGATTATCTTTTCCAATGAATTGTTTCCTATTCCTTGTGATCTTCTTTTTAATGATGAAGGCCAACACCGATTGTGTGACTGAGAAAAAGAATCTCTGAGATTCTTATGTAAAAAATTAGGTTCGTGAAGGTCAGGGATCATGCTGACCAAAAAAGAAAGGGTCAGGGATCTCAACAATTAGTGCAACTGAATAACATGAATCTAGCCTTGTGCAGTATTAGAAAGGAATGACAATAATCACTGTCAACAGAGATCACCATGAGATGTTTCCAGTCTCAAATAATAACTCCAGCTTAACTAGGTATTTTCAAGCTTATATGGAGGTGAAGTATCTGAACATTAATGTATAAAAAGGTTCTCCTATCAGCATATCATGATCCGTTCTATGGCTTAACAGAGATCTGTTTTGTCTGACCTGCCTACAACAAGAAGTCGTGTACCATAAGATAGACAAAACCTCTATTTGTCACAGAGTTTATATGTGCTAATGACTTTGGCTATTCCGTAGAATACTTGAATACTTACCAACTAATGATGACCCATCTAACTTAATTTCTTTCTCTTCTCCATGAATAGAAACGAAGAGCAAAATATCGAACCTGTTCAATATAATTACTTTCTTGGTTGGAGCATTAGTTCTTGGTGTACTGGTATATTTGTTATGGAGGTTCAAGGACAATTCGAAAGGTGAGATTTTCTTCTGGGGTGAATGATTTGTTGGTCCTTATTTTCTTATTTACATGTTAGTAAACTTTAAATGCAGGATTCTCGATTTTCAATTGGAAAAACAAGAGACTTCCCCTGTCTGATGATCTTGTTAGGAACGACGAGCTATCCGCTGAATTATCCGGACCATATGGTCTTGCTAGAGATGCCAAGCAAGTAGGAGGAGCTGACATACCGGTGTTCAAATTCAGTTCCATCGAAGCTGCGACGAACTTCTTTTCTGAAGAAAACAAGCTCGGACTAGGAGGATTTGGTCCTGTATACAAGGTAAAGCTAAATGATCACTAGTCGTAGACTTTGAGATATCATAGAGGCACACTTAATTGTCTACCCTCTGATCTGCAGGGAAAGCTTTTTGGAGGACAAGAAATAGCCGTTAAGAGGCTTTCAAGGAAGTCAAGCCAGGGGATCGAGGAATTTAAGAATGAGGTTATGTTAATTGCGAAGTTACAACACAGAAATCTCGTGAGACTACTTGGATTCTGCATTAAGGGGGAAGATAAGATGCTTATTTACGAGTACATGCCCAACAGGAGCTTGGATCGTTTTATTTTCGGTAAGCTGAGGCAAACATTTGAATTTATTCTTTTTCATTCCATGAAAGAATTGTCATGAAATTTCTTCAGATGTTGTTTCTTCACTTTTCAAAATTTAATGCAGATCCAGTGAAGCGAGTGCAATTGAATTGGAAGACACGTTTTGAGATTATTGAAGGGATAGCACGAGGCCTCCTCTATCTTCATCGCGACTCTAGACTAAGGATTATCCATCGTGACCTAAAAGCTAGTAACATTTTATTGGATGAAGAAATGAACCCGAAAATATCAGATTTTGGCATGGCGAGAATTTTCGGTACGAATGAGAACGAAGCGAGTACCAATCGAGTGGTTGGCACATAGTACGTTGGATTTCTTCCTAGTGAGAAAATTAAAGTGCATATCTGACTCCAAATGTCTGATTGGTGTGGAGTGGACTGACTCATCTACCAATTTAATTGCAGTGGTTACATGTCTCCAGAGTACGCGATGGAAGGTTTATTTTCGGTCAAATCCGATGTCTACAGCTTCGGAATATTATTGCTGGAGATCATTACTGGCAAGAAAAACTTTGGCTTTCGCACACCAGAACATTCTAGTCTTATCATCTATGTGAGTTCATCCTTCTCTGTATTTGAGCTACTAGGCACCAAAACTCTCATATTAGGAGATGTTTGCATCTGCTCCCAATGTTTAGTTTAAAACTGCCTTTGATTAGGGTGGTCTCAGTCTGATTTCCACTTCTCCATTGTGTGTTGCTTAGAAACTACCAGTCATTAAACAGCATAGTGCTATCAACAGATGTTATTGCACATTAAAACAATATATATTTGAATTGGCTGTTGTCTGTTTACATCTACGTCGAACTGTTTGTCACATGCGTGCATGGCGATTTCAGGCTTGGCACCATTTGAAAGAAGGGAAGGGGATGGAGCTTATTGATCCCTGTATCAGGGACACGTGCTCTACGGATGAGGTTTTGCGATGCATACAAGTTGGACTGCTGTGCGTGCAGGACTCCGCCCCAAATAGACCGGCCATGCCTTCCGTTATGCTACTATTAAAAAGCGAAACAGTGGATCTTCCCTTCCCGAAACTACCCAGGTCAACCTCGATCACGGGCTCCACGGGTACATGTTCTTTGTTTGAAAGCCAAGAAATGGAGTCATTGAATGGCGTAACAATTAGCTCCGTGGTTGGTAGATAAGGCCAATGTGATTCATTAAAGTTGTCTCTTCCCTTTGTGTGGATGTACTTTTGTTTAAAGGACGCACGTGAAATAGAAAAATCATAACTCGATTCCTTGGTTTTGATAGAGAAAGTGTCTTGATTACTCTTTATTCCGTAGTATCACATTCGATTCTATATAGACAGGCATTTCAGTTAAAAGTTATCTCTGTGTCCTGGTGTTCAAGTTGCAGAAACATCCTTTTGCAGGTTCTGTAACTGAAGTGTGATTTCATCTTTGGGGACCAACAAATTGCCTTGTCTGTCTAGTCAATGTGATTATATACACGTATTGTATTTTACATGCGAAGCTCGTTTTGCACGGGAGATTGTTAATGGATACGCTTGATCTATAAGCTGAGGGCTTGTTTTGAATTTTTGGAACCAAAGTCAAACTTATTCACTAGTACATGTACCTGCACATGCGGATCCTGAGCAAGAGAATAATGCTTTCATCATTGATAAACGCCAAATTTAACATAAGGAAGAATAGCGCAAAAATTTTAATACCATCCTCACCGGCACTGTGCATGGCTCGAGCATGACCGCCACAGCCACGAGCTCACGGTTCGGTGCAGAGCTCGAGCCCGAGCCCCATGGCCATGCTCTTTCTGTAATATTTGACTTGGTCTAAAGAGTGGGCCCACAAGTAGAAAAGAAGAGAAGAAGAAAAGAAGAAAAGAAGAGAAAGGAGGAGGAGGAGGTGGTGGAGAGAGAGATCGAGAGCCTTCGGGAGAGAGGAAGGAAAAGAAGAAGAGAGAGAGAAGAGAAGAGAAGAAAAGAAAAGAATAGAAAGCTTGAAAAGTCAAAGAAGAGAGGGGGGGGGGTGATGGGGGAGGGTGGCGTCGGCCATTAGGAGATAGAGAGCGCGCGGGGAAGAAACGACGGAGGAGGAGAAAGAAGGAGAAGGAGGAAAAGAAAAAAAGGATTTCCTGCAATCTCGTCATGGGAGCCTCGCCAAGCCACCTCAATTACGTAATGCAATGCCCAGTAAGCGCTCGTGCCCCTGTTCATTCAATCGGAGTAGTTTCGAACTTAGGACTTAAAATTTAGTATTATTGAAAGTTCATGTGGCGAAGTTCGATTTTTGAGTCATTGAGCTATGTTTTTATACAGAAATGATAGTATATGGTGTTGTGAAGTTGTAGGATTTTACAGATTTCGATTGAGCTCATAGTTTGCTCAAAACAAAATTTCAAAGTTTCCCGCGTGTGATGAGCAATGCATATCCAATAGCTTTGAGGCCCTATTTTGTTGGTTTCCGACTTGATTTTGCAACAGTCAAGTTAGGGTACTTATAGTATATTGAAATAGCTTTCTATTGACTGTAAGAACGTTTGAAAGGGGCCTTGGTGGAAAAAGTTATGGCGTGACAAAACTTTGCACTCAAGCACCGCATTGCAGATGTCGCTTTGGATATGTGATTTATTAGTGCGCATATGTTATTTTATCGATGTATAAGTATAGTTTAGTTGAATCGCTAGTTGAGATAATGTTTTACCTGGTTTTAATGATATTTCTCTCTTATATGATAGGAATGCGAGTTTACTGATTCGAGTGAACTTGTTGTTTGGTTTGGGGCTTATTCAGATGAGTGGTGCTATCTCGTTTAAGAATTTGTAAATTCATGTTTTCAAAATGATAAAAAATTGATATGTTATGAGATATGGATAAACAAGTTTTTTTACATAAAATTTGGATTGGGCATTTTCTACGTCTTGATAGTTGTGAATTGTGTAAGAACTTGGTGAAAAAATATGTTCTATCTAAGAAACAAAATTGAGAAATATTATATATTTTGGGTTTGCAAAATGTTTTTACGAAAAGCTCTTGATTTTGAGATGATTTAAGGAATGTCATAGAGATATCGATTTGCGATTTGTAAAATGCTTTATGACATGCATTTGATTTGATTTAGTTTGTGAGATCGGTTTATGGGACGAGCCTTGAAATATTTTGAGAATATTTTAGGGAAAATATCACAAATGGTCCCTAAACTTTCATCTAATGTTCCATCTAGTTTCTAGCTATTTGAAAATTGACCAATTTCTTTTTTTTTTCAATACCAAAATGTTTTTTTATAAATAAAAAAAATACCAAACTGGGTTTTTTTTTTGGGTCGAAAAAATACCACATTTATGCAAAGTAATAAATGTCAATATTTCTTTCCTTTCTCCATATTAAAAACAAATGGAAAAATGGATAATAATAATAAACAAAGGTGAATCTTGCATTTTGATTTCTTTTTTGTATATGCAAATGACTTGAATAATGATCAAAAAAGCCCATCAATCGATTTTTTTTATGGACTTCACCGAAAAGGGAAAAATCGATTGATGGGCTTTTGTACATTATTTAAGTAATTTGCATATACAAAAAAGAAATCAAAATGCAAGATTCACCTTTGTTTATTATTATTGTCCATTTTTCCATTTGTTTTTAATATGGAGAAAGGAAAGAAATATTGACCTTTATAACTTTGCATAAATGTGGTATTTTTTCGACCAAAAAAAAAACCCAGTTTTGTATTTTTTATTTATTTATAAAAAAAAAACAGTTTGGTATAAAAAAGAGAGAGAGGGAAATTGGTTAATTTTCAAATAGTTAGGGAGTAGATGGAATATTAGATGAAAGTTCATGGATCATTTGTGACATTTTCCTAATGCTTTATGAAAAGTCTTCATGGCAGATGAATTGAGTTGTGAAAGCTTTTGATGATATACGAAATGATTTTTGGATTTGGTTTTGTGGATTGTGGATGATGTTGTAGATTGGTATTGATGCTCAATATCATTATGGGTATACTAGTTTAGGATATCTTTTTAGGTCGAGTTATCGGTTAATAATAAATAAAAACCTTACTAAAGAGGGAATCTTCGTGTATCATATCCATTATTTGATAATGAGCAACGGATTGGTCAATGGAGTGGACTATTGATATGTGATATGAATTTAGTCAATAGAGTGGACCATTGACATGTGATTTGAGTTTAGTCGATGGAATTAACCATCGACGTGTAATTTTATTAAACCATTGATATGTGGCATGATATTAACCAATATAATGAACCATTGTCATGTAAATTAATGAGATCAATCAATAGATTGGACCCATTGATGTTTGTTTTAATATTATTATGAAATGAATATTTCTATTATAAATATAACTATGTTAAAACATACGTAACTTATTCTCTTATTTTATGTTTGTTTTGTTTTGGATTTAAGTTAAAAGATTTGGGGTTTTGTTTTGTAAATATGCACAGTAAATGCTCAATCCGTTTAAAAGAGATATACTACTGTGGTTGCTCACAGAGCGTTGAGTAGTACAAAAGCCATACTTATGATAGGATTTTTTAAAATTAAATTTTATTGATTTGAGTTTATGTCCTTTTCGTGAAAGAATGGTCATGTCATCCCCTTTTCTACCAGGATCAAGGGTCTGACACTTTCAAAACTCAGGTAAAAGACAAGGGGGAAATGGTTATATGGTCAATAAGGCTACGGTAGCCAGCGCATCGACGGTGTTGTGCGTGGGTCCGTTTTCTGCGGTCAAATGAGTCTTCCACGGTTTGGATTTTGCAGATTGCAAGTTTTAAAAAATGAGGATGCAGATTGATATAGATGGCAAAACTGAAAATAGTTTTTGAAATCTTTCATAAGGAATTTGGAGCCAGGGCCACAGAAGAACAAGTTCTGCCTAGCATAAATTCTCTCAGGTGAGCCTCAGATTTGGTCTAGAACTAATATTTCCATAACTTTCCCTTCTTTCAACCTGAAAAGCAGACATAACCAATAAATCCTACCGATTAATTGCCCCGACAATAGCCCGACGGAACCCGATTTGACACAAACTTTTGCTTTCACTGAACTAGATCTAAACAAAAGACGACATGAATTACCTAAGTTCAAGCCGTATATGAGCCACGGAGACTTTAGTCCTTTGAATTTGATATCGTGAGGGCAGTTGGTCGGAGACGGCGAGACTCTGATTTCTTCTAATGGAAATTTCGAGAGCTGGGGTTCTTTAGACCTGGGAATTCGTCTCTTAGAGATGTTGATATTTGATACCACAGGATAAGTGTTAAAAGATAATCCAGGGGATTTAGGGTTTCCACAAGGACGTGCAAGATTTTACAAAGAGAAACCCCATGTCGTGAATTCCTTTTGGTGAAAAGCAAAAATGTCTAATCATTTCCTTTCGCGGTAACAGTGTGGTGTTGGGCCCAACAGTCGTCAGGCCTCGTGAAGACGCTCTGTTTTCATTTTTTGAAACTAAATGACGTGGAGCCAGCTTTGTACCATAAAAGCCACATCAATACCATATGTGTAAATAAAATTGCGACCTATCAAGTTAAATGAAAAACTGAACAAACGAAAAGGTAGAGGGATAATTTGGTTTTTTCAGTAAGAGACTAGAGCATATGAACCTTTAGTAGCATTATACCTTCTTTAAGTAAAACAAAAAAGTGTCTTATAAATACTTGAACATTTAGATACATCATATGTTCTAGACACAGATATTTTATACATCACCTTATAAGTTGAGTTGCAATTTCTCAATGTAAAGGGAACCATATATAAAAATTTACAATATTTCAGTATCCCTCTCATGTGTGAGCCAGAAAATGAATATGTGAAATTCGACTAACATTGGCATAACTTGACTCTGATTTCTTGTTAAAAAGTCCAATCTAAAAGCTTATATTAATTAGTGGAGGGAGACCATATGTATATGAAAAGCGTATAGATCCCAGTATCGAGCTACGTAGGCTATTTCAACATAAACGATTAAGTAGAATGAGGGAGCTTCGTTGGCAATGTATAAACTATAAGTTCATAGCATTATCGAAACATTTTATTGCAAGATTACAGATTTCTGGTCCCTAGCCGGGGAAAAAACAGGAAGTAGGGTATCACTCAATGGGCTCCTAATTGAAGCCCAGGGGCCTAAGAGTTATATGCCTCTTAAATGTTTAGATAGCGGGACCAGGACTCCTGCAACTTGAACGTGGTGAGTTGGAAAATGAGATTTTTTTTTTTTATCAGCAAACAACATCACTTGATTTACTATTTCAACAGAAAATGAGATTAAAGAATAACCTTAGGAACCTGAATTAAGATCGATATGTAAAATTGAGTCGGCTTACTAAGTGATGTAATTGAATTCATATTTGACAAAAGCAATTTCTCTTGATCAACTTGAAACGTTTTTCCTTTTGTTCAAATTAACCCAATTGTTGTGCCGCACAAGACATGATAATATGGTAATGTGATTTGTCAATTCTCGGAGATCCAAAATTGAAGGTTATTGAAAAAAGCATATCTATACTAGTTACAGGAGAAAATTTAGTTTTATTATGCACTTAATTGAAATTTCAGTAGCTTGGCATGTGTGGGCTGCTCCAACCTTGATCTATATCAATATCTCTAAACACAAGATATTTATCTATGTTAGCCTATAGATTATTTATTTATTTATTTATTGCTTTATACATATTAATTGTGCAGCGTGCGCACATTAATTTTCTTCTAGTACGAAAAGCTGCAGCATTGGCAGGTACATTCCCAACCAATTTCTTCCAAATGTTATAAATTCGATTGATATTTTATTGCAAGATTACAGATTTCTGGTCCCTAACCGGGGAAAAAACAGGAAGTAGGGTATCACTCAATGGGCTCCTAATTGAAGCCCAAGGGCCTAAGAGTTATATGCCTCTTAAATGTTTAGATAGCGGGACCAGGACTCCTGCAACTTGAACGTGGTGAGTTGGAAAATGAGATTTTTTTTTTTTTTATCAGCAAACAACATCACTTGATTTACTATTTCAATAGAAAATGAGATTAAAGAATAACCTTAGGAACCTGAATTAAGATCGATATGTAAAATTGAGTCGGCTTACTAAGTGATGTAATTGAATTCATATTTGACAAAAGCAATTTCTCTTGATCAACTTGAAACGTTTTTCCTTTTGTTCAAATTAACCCAATTGTTGTGCCGCACAAGACATGATAATATGGTAATGTGATTTGTCAATTCTCGGAGATCCAAAATTGAAGGTTATTGAAAAAAGCATATCTATACTAGTTACAGGAGAGAATTTAGTTTTATTATGCACTTAATTGAAATTTCAGTAGCTTGGCATGTGTGGGCTGCTCCAACCTTGATCTATATCAATATCTCTAAACACAAGATATTTATCTATGTTAGCCTATAGATTATTTGTTTATTTATTTATTGCTTTATACATATTAATTGTGCAGCGTGCGCACATTAATTTTCTTCTAGTACGAAAAGCTGCAGCATTGGCAGGTACATTCCCAACCAATTTCTTCCAAATGTTATAAATTCGATTGATATTTTAGATTTTGTTGAAACCACCCCCCCCCCCCCCCCCCAAAAAAAAGAGCATGCTACTTGTGCTTTTTTTTTGGACATTTTAGATTTGATTTCTATTACATACGGGAGACATAATTTTTGTACAAATATAGACACCGACAATCGAAGTGATCTAGGAATGGTCTCCATGATTTTCTTTTAAAAGATGACAAAATTATTTATTGTTAACAGAAAATAAAAAATAAAAGGAATGCTTTTCTTAGTGTCAAACAAAAGTCCTGCTTTACTGAGGCCGTCAAGGCCTCTTGGCTTTGGGTAGCCATGGGCGAGGGCCCTCGCGGCCTCACCCACTACTAATGAGGGCCCTCGTGGCCTTCACCGGGTGATGCCCTTGCCAAGGTCTTTATAGCAGGGTCTCTTGCCAACTGCTAGTGAGGCCTTGACGGCCTCGCCCATGGCCTTCATGGCCAAAGGTAAGGATTTCGTGGCCAGCGGGGTTGCCGGTGACCCTTGTTGGCCCTTTAAAAAAAGCAAAAAATAAAAAATTCAAAATATAGTAATAAAAAGTATTAAAATAATATTAAAAAATTATTTATGTCAGCGCCGGCGAAGTCATGTGCAACGATTAGTGTCCACATCGGATTTTCTAGCAAGACAAATTTGAATTAACATTCAAGTGATCGATTTTTCAAATTTGTGACACTTAAGTGAGCAACAAAAAAAGTTTTGGTACTCAAGTGAGCACTGTACAAAAATTTTAATACTCCTAATTTTCTTACCCCAGGAATTTTTTTCAAGTCAGATATGGTGTTCTCCAAATATATTACAAGTTTCACGACGCAGGGACTCCTGTCTTCGTTTCCATTGTTTGCAGTTGACAACTGGACTCAAACGAAACTTCGATTACCGAAAACTATTCAAAGACAAGGTATATCAAAAGAAAGGACTGGGAGTTACCGGCTTATTGGGTTCGAGTAATAGAATAATGAGACTATCAATGTAATAATCTTTTGATAGCTATCTTGTTGTTTGGCCTGAACAATGGAATGCCAGTTATACTATTTGGTATCGAAGGGTCAAGGTACCGTGATTCAGGGTCTAGGATCTGATACTCGGGGTTCCAGGTCCGGCCCTCAAGGTTTTGAACTTGAGCACCAAGGTTCGAGGGTCATGGCTTGTGATACTAAGTAGGGGTGTGAATGGGCGGGTCGGGTCGGGTCTTGATGTTACCCGACCCGACCCGACCCGAAACACATCAGAATATCGAATGTGTTTCGGGTCGGGTTTCTGGGTTTTCACTTCTTTTTTTTCCACATTAGACCATCTAATGTGACGGAGGCTTGGTACAACCCACGGATGAGAATGCCACCTACCATTACAATCTGTTGAAATATCCTGTAGTTGCAGACAAGAAAATGAGAAACATACATATGGAGCAATTCTTCTTTCATGGAAACGTTCGATTCTCTACTCATCATTCATCATTGTCATGGTTTACTTCACCAGTGATTGCATCTCAAGTCGCTGTCGCTGTTCTGCTTCTTTCTCTTTGGCTTCTACTTCTCTTACAAGCTTAGGCATGCTTGTTGATTGCTGATGCGGAAACACACCAAGCACACAAAATCAAAAGCCACACTGTTCCTAGCAAATGCTCATCTAGATATGAGATAACAAAGATTAATCCACACTAAGCCAACCCGAGGGAGAACCAAAAAAGGGTTGTGCATGTGGTGTCATCAAAGCTTCATGGCAACAAAAATATCAGTAAAGGAACTCTGACCAAGATCAATTCAATCCAATATCAAAAGCATGTAATATCCTGCAACAATTGAAATGGCTAGTTAAGCCATCATTGTACCATCTCTGGCTTTTTCAGTGCCAGACCAAATAGTAAAGAAGCAACAAAATTCGGACTTGACATTGACGAATGCACATTTTTATTGAAATTGGACAAAGACTATGTACAACAACTGAAATGAACTCCACATCAGTCCAGCTAATTGTAGTATTGACAGAAGGCAAATCCCATAGATATTCCTCATACTCAGTATTAATGTGTTTCGGGTCGAACAATGTTCCAACCTTAAACCTGACCCGAAACATGTATTCCGCTTGTTTCATATTTGTTACTCGAACACGACCCGAACACGAAATACGTTTTATATTTGTTTCGTGTTCAGGTCATGTTTGGGTCGAGTCGGGTTTTTTTGACACCCCTTACTAAGTATGGTCTCGATGTCCCACGTACAACTCCCTAGTTCCACGAGCGGGGTGCTAATCTTATGCGTTCTATTACTAGGGTTTATGGTCTTTATCACACCAGTTGCCAAATGCGACCGCGTAGGGTGGTGGTTATGGTTGAGGGGTTTGATATTAGAGTTTGGTCTTTTTGACTATGCTGTTTTCTGTTTAGATGCTGATGGTTTTATATGAGATGGGCTTAAGGCCCGTCCGCCCATGTTGGGCCAAAAAGCCCGGCCCACAGGAATATGGCCCGTGGATGGGGGGACATATAAAAGGGAGGAGAGAGATAGAGAATGCACCGTTTTGTTGAAAACAGAAAAGGCACGTACGTTTTCTTCTCCCTCTCTCCCTCCAAAAAGGAACAGTAAGCAAACGGCGACACTGTCTTCCCTTCAAGGCGTCATCGGATCGAACAAGGGACAAATTCTCTTCCTCTTATCGGCATTGGTGTCTAATATGTGGCTAACAAGGTACGCTGGTGTGCTTTACGATCGGTGATACGTGTTATTCTCGGGCTTCGTCTTCTGCATTGCTTTAGGGGTCCGATTTAGTGTCGAATCCGTTTTTCGGGGATCCGTTATTCCCAACATTGGTATAAGAGCCCGAGTTCATGTTTTCCCGACCTGTTTGATGTTTTTTGATTGAATTTTCGCGAAGAAAATCGGCCGACACGGATTAGGGCGATAAATCCCGACACCCGAGCACTGTTCATCCTTTTTTCTCAGTTTCCGTAAGTCAAAATCAATTTCTGAAAGAACTGGGTGAAAGAGGTCGTCGAGGCGAGTTCGGTGACATGTCGTGCACCGCCGGGAGATGCCGCACGTGCCCACACGCGCGGCCAGAAGCCGCTGCGCGTGGGCGCGACGCGCCCGAAGCGCTGGCATCAGCCAGCGCGTGCGTCCCACTCGCCGGTCAGTGGGCCGACGCGTGCTGACGTCAGCCAACGGTCGGTAATCGCTGGGATGACGTCATCACTGACGTTAGCGCCGATGACGGTTGGCCGGGCGGTCACCGGTTGGCAACCCGACTCGACCCGACCCGCGGACACTTGGCACGCGCGCGGCACGTGTCGGCTGACGTCTACGTGATGTCAGCTCGCGCACGCGTGCGGCACGTGCGGTCGGTTCGTCCGACCCGGTCCGACCGGCCCGACCGGTCTGTCCGGTTCGACACCCGACGACCGACGACCGTTAACTCGTTGACCGTTGACTTTGACCGTTGACCCGAAAAAAAAGAAGAAGGAATTTGTTTCTTTTTCTATTATGTCTATGTGGGTTAGAGGTAATCCATTTTTTTTTATTCTGCATTTGTTGCATGAATCATGGAAAATTATGTATTTTCCATTTTGTTTATTGTGGATTATAAGTGATCCATTTATTGGTTCTGCATTTGTTGCAGGAACTATGATGCGTTATGCACGGATACCTGCAATCCCGAGAACGGATGAAGGAAGAGCTAGACTTAAAAGGTTGATGAAAGAGTTAGCTGATTATCGATAGCTTGATGGTGATTTAGTATCACACATGGTCAAGGTCAATAAGATGATACAGGAAATCATCTGGAATGGTTATCTTATGCTGGATTTTGAGAAGATGCTGGCTTTGATGAACACTCTTCCACCTGAATGGCAAGCAGTGTTAGATCGGCTATGGGAGGTCAACGTGGTCCCGGATTACAAGGGGCTAGTGGAAGCTTTTGTAAGAGAGTACTGTGACACCTCGAACCCTTCACAGGTCGTCACCAGCGCCAATGTTACTCCTTATTACCTTTATGTCTTTCGAAGAAGTGTCCTAATTCGCAGACACATTTTTTTTTTTTATAAAAAAAAAAAAACAAAACGGTCCCAGCGCGACTCATTATGCGGAAGCAAATTAAAATATCATCGTCTCTCCCCCTACCAACCATGATACAAATACACACCACTAAACATCAGGATTTTTATAAACATGCCACGACACTTCGTTTACATATATATATATAACATGATGGGATTCCCTTCGGGTTGGTACAACAAAAGGAAAGGCTAGGACTCAGCCACGTCCAGCCTAAAACCTCAAAAAGAAACCCTCGACCCTTAACATCATATGAGCACAAAACCCCCCATCGAAAGTGTCGGCTATCTACATCAAAAAGATCCGGCTCCTACTCATCGCACGCGCGGGTCTCACACCCAACCCGGTGCATCAGGCGGTGGCGGCGGCAACATCCCTCGCATCGCTCCATCCCGACGAACGTGCACAGAAATGAACTCCTGAATGATAGGGCCCCTAGCCAAGCCTATGTCATACATCACTAGACAGCGTACTCAAATAAAAGTCAGTCCGAGAACAGAGGGACAGTCTATCTCAGTACACTCGACCTCTACATCGGATGGTAGACCATAAAACACACCACATGTGACGGCAGGAAGCGGCATACTGGCTAATCTGAAATGTTATTCCCCAAAAGGGGTGAGTACAACCACTCAGCAGATAGGGAAATCCAATAATAACTCAATGCATCATGCATATCATCATACATTGCAGGCATTCCTTACCTTACAGCCATGCGCATACTATCATGCATCATCATATCAATTCATAACACATTCATGTATATCATCATCATCATACATGTCATCATCATCATTATCATCACCATGCATATCATCATGCATATCATATCATGGAAGATCATCATATCACATCACATATCATCATCATCATCATCATGCATATCATCATGCATATCATATCATGGGTGATCAACATATCACATCACATATCATCATCATTATCATCATGCATATCATCATGCATATCATATCATGGGTGATCATCATATCGCATCACATATCATCATCATCATCATCATCATCATCATGCATATCATCATGCATATCATATCATGGGTGATCATCATATCGCATCACATATCATCATCATCATCATCATGCATATCATCATGCATATCATATCATGGGTGATCATCATATCGCATCACATATCAGCATCATCATGCATATCATCATGCATATCATATCATGGGTGATCATCATATCACATCACATATCATCATCATCATCATGCATATCATCATGCATATTATATCATGGGTGATCATCATATCACATCACATATCATCATCATTATCATCATGTATATCATCATGCATATCATATCATGGGTGATCATCATATCACATCACATATCATCATCATCATCATCATCATCATCATCATGCATATCATCATGCATATCATATCATGGGTTCATTTTTCATCTTTTATCTTTAAGTTTGATCACCACATCACCCATTCCTCATATCATCAATTTCATCATCCTTTCGGGCAAAGACCTCCGACAGGGTTCCCAGCATTCCAGCTATCCCATGGCCACCGGGCTTCCGGCCCCCCACATTCCGGGCATCTCGCATCTCAACTAGCATCACGAGGCATTCCCTTCGGGCAGAAACCTTCGACAGGGCTTCCGGCCTTTACCCTTCTAGCCAGGCATCTCACACCCCAATCCTGGCATCGCGAGGCATTCCTTTCGGGCAAAGATCTCCGACAAGGCTTCCGGCCCCCCACATTCCGGGCATCCTGAATCTCCCAGGGAATTCCGGCAATGCATCTCTGTACATTCCGGCCTCATCCTCCACCACAACAACTTACTCACTTATCATTATCCACATTTATCATTGCTTTGATCTCATTAATCATGGCATATGATTCACATGCATCACAATTCATGGTCATACATACACCAATGTCTTATCATACGTGCAACAATGCATAATTATTTATTAATAAATTCAATGGGATTTATGGCCAATAAAATAATCCATTTTATTTTATTAATATTATATTATTATTATTTATATTTATTTTTATTATCATATTTATTTATTTTCATAAATAAATATTAAATTCAATATCTATGATTTTCCCAAAATCATAAAAATTCAAGCAATCATTAATCAAACCAATAGAATGACAATTGCATGCAAAATTCATGGCCAACTTGAATTTCACACAATTTCACAATTTTCACAAAATAGCACATAATATTCGGATAACAACCAGAATGCACAGTTTCTGAATAAATTCGATTAAAATATCCATATGGATTCCAAAAATTACGAAATTTTACAGAGTGATAGCCAAGAAATTTTCGTGCAACTTTCATGAAGAACTTCAAACCAGATTATTTTTAGATTATTTTATATAACCTCACGAAGCTTCTAGATCCATTACCGCATCGTCCAGTGAACACGTCTCCGAAATATTGAGATTTCACCTAGCTATTCTCTTTCATTTCCTCTGAAATTTGGATATGTTATACATCAAGGTATCCTCTACAAGTTTCATGAAGAGATCCAAGTCAAATAACCAGAGTAGAGTCATAATTTAGGTCCTTGAAGTCTCGGGTATCTCAAAATACATCACCAGAATCATCTTCTTCAAGATCTAGTCGATTTACTAGGCTATAATTGTTCATTCCACTTCCAATTTGAGTATGTTGTATTTTAAGATGTCTCCTATAACTTTCATGAAGAAACCGAAGTGAGATTCTCAACAAAAACCAACATGCAACCACGAATCTAGCAAGAGGTCAGTAAAAACTCTCCAGATCTGAGGTCTCCGTATAACAAGACTTTAACCCCTCAAATCTCCATAATTGTTCACGAAATTTCATTATGTGGTAGTTCAAGATGTTAGCTACAACTTTCATGAAGACATTGAAGCCAAAATCGGACTCCAAACACACATGCAATCTCAAACAAGTTACGGACTCACACAATCCGAGCAAGAACAGTCACACGACTTAAGAACAACCAACCTTACCTCGGTTTTTCTCACTTAAAACACCCAAAATCTAGCAAGCAAACAATACACAAACATGCAAGAGAAGGTAGAGGACTCCACTTGCCTCTAAGATGAGCAAACGACGGCGTACGGCGGATGGACACGGCGGCGCACGGCGGTTCCTCCTCGGCTCCGCCTCCTCTCCCTCTCGGCTTCTCTCCCTTTCTCTCGAAATCTCTCTCTCTCTCTCACCCTCTTTCTCGGCCAAAAGAATCCGACCACTCCTCTCTCTCTCTTCCCTTTTATTTCCCCATCTTCTCATGATTAGCAATCATTGCTTGCCACTTAAATGGACCAATGCATGGCATCCTAGTCTAGGCCAATGCATGCCCTTCTTTGTGCCACTTGTCTTGATCCATGCATGGGCCGGCCATCATTCTTTTGGGCCTCTAATGGGCCGGTCGAATTCCCCTCTTGGGCCGACTAGCTTGGCCCATCAAGCTTAGGCCAAATGGGTTTAATGCCCATTCGAAAATTAACCCCCTTTTCCCCCTTTTTTTTTTGAATTCCTTTCTATAATTATTTCCAAATTCAAATTCTATCTTGGCCAAAGTCTTGGGGCATTTTATTTATTGAAATTTAATTTTTAAAGCACATGGCCAAGCATAAATTATTAATCTATCGAATTTGAATTCTCACAACCATAAGCACAAATCATCCAATTAAAAGACTAATGGCTAAACATAAGCCATGGAAATTCTATCACCTAATTAAAGACTTTAACACACCTTATGGCTTGGCTTTGAATTTTGGGATGCCACAAGTACTATAGGATTGAGTTGGCTAAAACTTCAACCCTTAGATTGAGCGCCACATGGTGTAGAGTAAATGCGCCTTGGTGGCGACATGAAAGCTCTTCAAAAGTTTTTCCATGGTTGGCAAATGTGCCTTCAGTTTTCTCAGATGTTTTGACTGATAGATTAGAAGGGACATTCCCTATTTATTTCTTAGATTAATCATGAGATGTTTTAAGGGTGTAAATATCTCTTTCCATGTTGATATTTTTCTCTGTATATATTGCTTAGTATAATGTATAGTTGTATTATGTGAAATCATTGTTATTCTATTGGATGTTAGATATTATCTGTTGCTTTTTGTTATTGTTGATTGCTGTGGGTAGTTAGCTGAGGGTAGTTCATAGAAGTTTTTGTAACTTCATAGAATTTATTTTGCATAAGACAATTATATTAATAATAGTTTTAAGTTAGGATTTTTGGAGGATGATTGAAAACGTAGTGACCTTTTGATTTTGAAACCTTACTTAAAATTATTCATTGATATGATGGGTCTGTGCAAAGTGGATGCATAAATGATAAGCATTAATTATTCGTGCATATATGTCTGATGTGTTCAGATTGATGGATTCAGCAACTAAGAACGCAATTGCTGATGTGAACGGCAACAATTGTGAAATATTGAATATGAAGATTCAATATGTGCTGGAAAAGCAAGAAGCATTAAAAGCTCCTGACCATGTTATGGAAGATCTTGAGGATGCTGTGCGCCACCTTGAGCTGGTAGAAGACCGCTTAACGGCATGTGAGCTGAAAATAGATATTTACAATGCTGGTTCTAGCTCAGAAATGGCTTTGAGCTCTAAGCGCAAGCGTATTGATTCATTCAATATGAGGGAATGCAAAGGATCAAGTCCTTATTGCAAGAGATCAAAAGTTAACCAACACAAGAGAGGAAAACGTCCTCAAACGAAGCAAATGTCAAGAGTGAGGTGTTACAATTGTGACAAGAAGGGTCACTATACTCGCAACTGTTGTGAGCCGAAAAAGGTAAACACCTGTTGTATATTTGAGAACTTTGCTTATGTGTCAAGTTCTGCATTATTGGCTGAATCCAATCCTTAGTGGACTGTAGATTCAGGATCGACAGGCCATGTAGCGAAGGATAGAGAATCCTTCGTGGAATTTTGACGATACCAACTGGAACTAAGTAGATCTATGTGGGAAACAGCTCCGGAGCTGAAGTTAAAGGGATTGACACCTGCCAATTGAACATGCATGGTGGACACAACTTGTTCCTACATGATGTTCTATATGCTCCGGAGATTCGTCGAAATTTTGTGTCTGTTTTGGTGTTGGTTAAGCTTGGTTTATGTGTGAACTTCCATAATAGCGATGTAGATTTGTATTTGGATACAAACTACTGTAGTTGTGGTCACTTTCTGGATGGTTTTAATTGTACTAAATGTTGACTGTGGTAATGTCAATATTTGTTATTCCCTTATTTCATGTCTTCTACTTCATATGATAATGATGTGATTATGTGGCATGCTGGACTTGATCATATTAGCCAACAACGTATAAATAGACTAGCAAAAAATGGCTTGTTGGGCAACATTGAAAAAGTCGATTTGCCCAAATGTGAGCATTACCTAGTAAGGAAAATGACAAGGAAACCATTTGGAAAAGATAAAGAGTTGAATTTCCTCTGCATTTAATCCATTATGATGTCTGTGGTTTAATGAATGTGAGAAGAAGGTATGGGGCTGTTTATTTCATCACTTTTATATATGATTATACTCGATTCGGATATGTCTATTTGATTTCTCATAAATCTGAAGCATTATGTTATTTCAAAAGGTTTATGAACTTGGTTGAAAATCAATTAGACAAGAAAATAAAAGCATTGAGATCTGATCGAGGTCGAGAATATTTATCTGATGAGTTCAGAAAATTATGTGATGAAAAGGGAATAGAAAGATATTTGTCTATTCCATATACTCCTCAACAAAATGGTGTTGTGGAGAGAAGAAACAGAACCCTACTGGAAATAGTTAGGTCCATGATGACGCATGCTAACTTACATATCACTTTTTGGAGTGATGCGTTGTTAACTGCTGCCTATATACTTAACCGGGTGCCTTCCAAATCAGTTAGTTCCACTCCATATGAGTTATGGACAGGTAGAAAATCGGACTTAAGTTTTCTTAAGCCATGGGGTTGTACTGTCTATACTCATGAGTCCTCTCACAAGTTTGGGAAATTGGGTCCTAAAGGAAAGTAGAATATTTTAATGAGATACTCCAAACACTCGAAATGATATGTGTTCATAGGTGAGCAAGAAAATGAGAGTATAACTGAATTTGAATCACGGGATGTCACATTCTTAGAGGATGAATTTCCTAAGAAGGGCGAAATAAGGGAAGATTGTTCCCTATTTGAGACATCGGATCAGGATAATGATGTTAGTGGAGTTCGTCTAAGTGGGAGTAATATGAGAAGTGATGAATTGAATTCAACTCATTCTCAATTACAACCATATGATGAGATGATATCGTCATTATCTAATCCGAGTGGGAGCATAATGGGGAATGATGTGCTAAGTGTACATTCTCCCATATAGCGAACAAGTCGCCAAAGTATTCCCGGTCGACGTTTTGACATTGAAAGGGAAACTTTTATGGTTGCTCCGCAAGATGAGGATGAGCCAAGAAATATTAATGAGGCTCTAAATTGCCCTAGTAAGGAAAAATGGATTTATGCAATGAAAGAGGAAATGGAGTCAATGAAATCAAACCAAGTTTGGGAACTGGTTGATCTTCCAAAAGGACGCAGAGCTATTGGGAACAAGTGGGTTCTCAAAATAAAGCGAAAGGCTGATGGCTCGATAGAAAGGCATAAGACTCGCCTTGTGGCGAAGGGGGTATAATCAACAGGAAGGAATTGATTATGAAGATACGTTTTCTCCTGTAGTAAGATTTACCTCGATTCGCATTATTCTGGCAATAGTGGCTAGTATGGATCTTGAGTTACATCAAATGGATGTAAAGACTGCTTTCCTCAATGGAGAATTAGAGGAAGAAATATATATGGAACAACCTACTGGTTTCATAGTGAAATGCCAAGAAGAAAAGGTATGTCGACTTTTGAGGTCGATATATGGCCTTAAGCAATCGTTAAGACAATGGTATATACGATTTCATAATGCCATAATGGCATATGATTTTACAATGATAAATGAGGATCATTATGTATATATCAAAAGATCCAAGAATCAATTTGTGATCATATCATTATATGTTGATGATATACTAATTGCCGTAAGCAATATGGAGCTTGTCAATACTGTTAAAAGTTGGTTGTCTTCCAATTTTGAATTGAAGGATATGTGATTGTAAACCCATTGACACTCCTATTGCAAAAGGTGAATGATTGAGCCGTAGACTGTGTCCAAGGACTCCACAAGAGAAGGAACAAATGAAATATGTTCCTTATGCTAGTGCTGTTGGGAGCTTGATGTACGCTATGATGTGTACAAGACCTGACATATGTTATGCAGTTGGAATGGTGAGTAGATACCAATCCAATTCAGGTCAAGCACGTTGGAAAGCCGTTAAATGAATACTAAGGTATCTAAAGGGGACTGCTGATTATACGTTGAGTTATTATGGAAATGATCTGCAACTCAAAGGCTATTCTGATGTTGATTGGAGAGGAGATTTAAATGAAAGAAAATCTACCTCTGGATTTGTTTTCTTACCGAATAATGGCACCATATGTTGGAACAGTAAGAAACAAAAGTGTATAGCCTTGTCCACAATGGAAATTGAGTTCGTGGCATTATCAGCAGCAATAAAAGATGTTTGGCTTAAGAGATTATTGGATCATTTAGGTGTTATTTGAAGTGCTGCAGATTCATTGTTGGTTAACTGTGATAGCCAAGCAGCAAAAGTGTACACCAATGATCCAAAATATCATGGCAAGACCAAACATATAGATACCAAGTATACTTTTGTCAATGATATGATTGCACGAAAAGATGTGAACTTAGAGTACATACTACGCATAGAATGGTAGCAGATCCTATGACAAAGCCAATACCTAGAGATGTGTTTTGTGGCCATATGAAATATCTAGGATTACGTAGAGTCTGATATACTGGATTGTAATTTCCCTGAAGCGTTCACATTTAATGAATTTGTATTTTTCATCATTATTGCCTATGAATCTTTGTTTGATCTTTATGCATCTTAATGCTCAGTCCATTATTTTAAGTTGAGAAAGTATGTCGGACAGATATAAGATTAGTCCACTCACACGGGTAATCGCCTCTATTTACTGTGTGATAAATAGAGATGAGACTGTTTTTAAGCTTATTATCTAGGTGATAATCGAGAGCTCAAGCTTAAAATATGTATGTCGCCTTAACTGGGTGTTAAGATGAGGACATAATACTTACTATGTCCAAAAGTAAAATACCCCACATATTTTACTTTATCTGTCTATGATGCCAGATGTGAGTTTTGATGAATTTTGTGAATGAGTAGATACGTGAACTCAAGTTAGACATTGGGTATGTCTGAACTATCATCTGTACGGTATTGAAGGTGTAGACATACGCTTCATGGGAAATGAGTTATTACCGTAATACGTATTTCATACTACGTATGCATGAGACGACCAATAAGAGTGGCAAAAGTTTGATCTCAACTTTTATGTCGTGTGAGACTCTTGAGGAAAAGAGTTCATCAATTTTTTAGTCCCCTCATGACTCTTACTTATTCTCAAAATTTCTATTTAGTGTTTGCTATCTTAGGATGTTGCCAATAGTCATGAGTTTGATTCGATCTAATGGGGCATTTCTAGAAAAGCAAGCTGAACTGAAATTGAGAGTTTGAAGGGAAGAGGAAGATTGAATTTGGAGAATCACATTATAGTTTTGTATTCACCGGTTAACCAATTATGACTGTTTTTGTGATAATCATAATTGTGAATACAATATATATATATATATATATATATATATATATATATATATATATATATATATATATCATTGTTTGAAAGAGATCAAGAGATATATAGATGTGATCAATCGATCTAGGGTACTGCATACTAAATCTACTCGAAGTGTGATGCCCATTATGAGCTGCTATATATTTCTAACAGATGTATGACAACGAGCTCTCAAAGTATGCTGGTCGCACGGATTATTCACCGGTATGAATGTTGAAGAGAGGTAAAGAGAATCATGTTTAGCCCATCATGTGCGAGTGGGAGATGATGGTTTTATATGAGATGAGTTTAAGGCCCGTCCGTCCATGTTGGGCCCAAAAGCTCGGCCCACGGGAATATGGCCCGTGGATGGGGGACATATAAAAGGGAGGAGAGAGATAGAGAATGCACCGTTTTGTTGAAAACAGAAAAGGTACGTACGTTTTTCTCTCCCTCTCCCTCCAAAAAGAAACAGTAAGCAAACGGCGACACTGTCTTCCCTTCAAGGCGTCATCGGATCGAACAAGGGACAAATTCTCTTCATCTTATCGGCATTGGTGTCTAATCTGTGGCTAACAAGGTACGCTCGAATCCGTGGTGTGCTTTACGATCGGTGATACGTGTTATTCCCGGGTTTCGTCTTCCGCATTGCTTTAAGGGTTCGATTTAATGTCGAATCCATTTTTCGGGGATCCGTTATTCCCAACAGATGCAAAAGTATGCGAAGTGAAGTTTTGGCAGGGGCAATAAAGGAGGATACAGTACCAATAGCAGAGAAGCATACTAGGTTTTTAGAGCATGTCGCACCATGTCTGGCGGTGGGTCCTTCCATAACTTGTAGATCCCTTGTAGAAGGCGTTCTTTCCTTGTCATGAAATCATCACGCTGATTTGCTACTCGGACCATGTTTTCCGTCCTTTGTTGTGGGAAAGCTCCTGAGGGAGAGTACTGCATCAAAGAACAACGGTCTTCAATCGACATCATGGCATGAATCGTACAGGAGCTTGGGACCCATGTTGGAGTTTACTTTCTGGTGTTTCATACTTCAAAAACGAGGGAGCGAATGATTGTGGCACTTGGCTGCCTCACCGATACGCATAATTTCGATCTCTCCTAGGTAAGAGACGTAGGAGAGAGATGTTCTGTACGCTCTTGAAGATCACCTGTAGAAGGCGTTCTAGAAATCATCACACTGATTTGCTTCTCGGACCATGTTTTCCGTCCTTCGTAGTGGGAAAGCTCCTGAGGAGAGTACTGCATTAAAGAACAATGGTCTTCAATCGACATCATGGCATGAATCGTACAGTAGCTTGGGACCCATGTTGGAGTTTACTTTCTGGTGTTTCATGCTTCAAAAACGAGGGAGCGATGGCTGTAGCACTTGGCAGCCTCACCGACACGCATGATTTCGATCTCTCTTAGGTAAGAGACGTAGGGGAGAGATTACCGTACACTCGTGAAAAACATTCCATTTCGCTGGGTCCCGCGCGTTGCCTTCTGCTGGAAAACCAGTCTGCTCACACTATTCGGTAACGCTTGTACTCGTGTTGAAACCAGCCCTTCGCTGAATCATGATGGACGACGATGGCCCTCTGCACGTTCGGTCTATTAAAAAACATGAAGAAAAAGAAGAGAGGTTTCAACTTTCGATTCAATGCACTTTTTCAGCGTTGATCCCATTTCCAAAAAGTCGTCAACCTTGTGTATAAACTGCAACACCTGACTATGAACTGCCACACCTTAGACGGGTCGCCATTAAAACTGCCTCTCTCACCCTGACAAATTTCCACTCGAGTTCTTGATTCTCCCTCTCTCCGGAGCGATGCTTGGGGGATTTGTCAATGGTGGAATGCCCTTCACCGGCAAAAACAGAGCAAGTTTCTTCCTTTTCTCCTTGTTTTTTGTGTCGTTGTCTCTGCTTTCGTATTCTCATGCAGCAAATTCGATCTCGCGCGGGCAGTCTCTCAGAGACGGCGAGACTCTGATTTCTTCTTCTGGGAAATTCGAACTGGGGTTCTTTAGCCCTGCGAATTCATCTCTTAGATATGTTGGTATTTGGTACCACTTTAGTGTTAAAACCGTCGTCTGGGTTGCAAACAGGGAGAGCCCAGTTTCTGGTGAATCTGGAGTTTTCACAGTTTCAAGTGATGGAAATTTGATGGTTTTAGATGGGAATAATCGCACAGTTTGGTCCAGTGGCAGTAATTCCTCCGCTGTGGCCACCAACTTAACAGCTGTTCTGAAGGATTCTGGAAATCTTGTTCTTTTGGCCGGAACAGATGCCGACTCTGCCAGTGCTGATGGTGATATCAGCAATTCCTATTGGCAAAGCTTCAAACACCCGACAGACACGTACTTGCCTGGCATGAGAGTGAGGTGGAACTCTGTGGCTGGAGAGAACCGTGCCTTCATGTCATGGAAGTCATCAAATGACCCTTCCCCTGGGAACTATTCTATGGGCGTCGATTCCCAGATTCCACCACAGATAGTGATCTGGGGCCAGTCAGGCCGGGAATGGAGGAGCGGGCATTGGAATCGGCCGTTTTTCACCGGCGTGCCAAATATGACTAGCGATATTCGATATGGGTTCAGTCTCACGCCCGTTGAGGCGGATGGAAGCATGTATTTTACGTACACACCGTTGAATGGATCCAAACTCTTGATGTTCCGTATACTTTGGAATGGGACGGAGGAGCAATTAGGCTGGGATGAGACTAGTAATGAGTGGACTGTGCTGCAATCGCAGCCTGCTAAGGAATGTGACCTCTATAATAGGTGTGGAGATTTTGCAATATGTAATGAAATGGACTATCCCAAATGTAGTTGCATGAAAGGGTTCAGTCCAAAGTCACCAGATCAATGGAACAGCGGTAACTGGTCCGCAGGTTGTGCTCGGAAGACCCAATTTCAGTGTCGGGACAACAGCAGCTTTACAGCAGGAGATGGTGGTGGGATGGATGGCTTTTTGGAATTGCATGGCGTGAAGTTACCGGATTTTGCAGAGTATGTTTCAGCCTCAAGCGGGGATGAGTGTGAGGTAAAGTGTCGGAAAAATTGTTCGTGCAACGCTTATGCTTTTGGAAGACGAATCGGGTGCATGCTGTGGAGCGAGAATTTGATAGATGTACAGCATTTTGCCCAGTGCGGAATGACCGTCCAAATTCGTCTCGCCAAGACTGAATTAGGTATGGTCTGTTTTGGGTATTTCCCTTTGCAATGTTGAAACTTGATTTATCTTTTCTACTGTAATGTTTCCTATTCCTTGTGATCTTCTTTTTAATGATGAAGGCCAACACTGATTGTGTGACGGAGAAAAGAAATCTCTGAGATTCTTACGTATAAAATTAGCTTCGTGAAGGTCAGGGGTCATGCTGACCAAAAAAGAAAGGGTCAGGGATCTCAACAAATAGTGCAAGTGAATAACATGAATCTAGCCTTGTGCAGTATTAGAAAGGAATGAAAATAATCACTGTCAGCAGAGATCACCATGAGATGTTTCCAGTCTCAAATAATAACTCCAGCTTAACTAGGTATTTTCAAGCTTATATGGAGGTGAAGTATCTGAACATTAATGTATAAAAAGGTTCTCCTATCAGCATATCATGATCCGTTCTATGGCTTAACCGAGATCTGTTTTGTCTGACCCGCCTGCAACAAGAAGTCGTGTATCATAAGATAGACAAAACATCTATTGTCACAGAGTTTATATGTGCTAATGACTTTGGCTATTCCGTAGAATACTTGAATACTTACCAACTAATGATGAGCCATCTAACTTAATTTCTTTCTCTTCTCCATGAATAGAAACGAAGAGCAAAATATCGAACCTGTTCAAAATAATTACTTTCTTGGTTGGAGCGTTAGTTCTCGGTGTACTGGTATATTTGTTATGGAGGTTCAAGGACAATTTGAAAGGTGAGATTTTCTTCTGGGGTGAATGATTTGTTGGTCCTTATTTTCTTATTTACATGTTAGTAAACTTTAAATGCAGGATTCTCGATTTTCAATTGGAAAAACAAGAGACTTCCCCTGTCTGATGATCTTGTTAGGAACGACGAGCTATCCGCTGAATTATCCGGACCAGATGGTCTTGCTAGAGATGCCAAGCAAGTAGGGGGAACTGACATACCGGTGTTCAAATTCAGTTCCATCGAAGCTGCGACGAACTTCTTTTCTGAAGAAAACAAGCTCGGACTAGGAGGATTTGGTTCTGTATACAAGGTAAAGCTAAATGATCACTAGTCGTAGACTTTGAGATATCATAGAGGCACACTTAATTGTCTACCCTCTGATCTGCAGGGAAACCTTTTTGGAGGACAAGAAATAGCCGTTAAGAGGCTTTCAAGGAAGTCAAGCCAGGGGATCGAGGAATTTAAGAATGAGGTTATGTTAATTGCGAAGTTACAACACAGAAATCTTGTGAGACTATTTGGGTTCTGCATTAAGGGGGAAGATAAGATGCTTATTTATGAGTACATGCCCAACAGGAGCTTGGATCGTTTTATTTTCGGTAAGCTGAGGCAAACATTTGAATTTATTCTTTTTCATTCCATGAAAGAATTGTCATGAAATTTCTTCAGATGTTGTTTCTTCACTTTTCAAAATTTAATGCAGATCCAGTGAAGCGAATGCAATTGAATTGGAAGACACGTTTTGAGATTATTGAAGGGATAGCACGAGGCCTCCTCTATCTCCATCGTGACTCTAGACTAAGGATTATCCACCGTGACCTGAAAGCCAGTAACATTTTATTGGATGAAGAAATGAACCCGAAAATATCAGACTTTGGCATGGCGAGAATTTTTGGTACAAATGAGAACGAAGCGAGTACCAATCGAGTGGTTGGCACATAGTACGTTGGATTCCTAGTGAGAAAATTAAAGTGCATATTTGACTCCAAATGTCTGATTGGTGTGGAATGGACTGACTCATCTACCAATTTAATTGCAGTGGTTACATGTCTCCAGAGTACGTGATGGAAGGTCTATTTTCGGTCAAATCTGATGTCTACAGCTTCGGAATATTATTGCTGGAGATCATTACTAGCAAGAAAAACTTTGGCTTTCGCACACTAGAACATTCTAGTCTCATCGTCTATGTGAGTTCATCCTTCTCTATATTTGAGCTACTAGGCACCAAAACTCTCATATTAGGAGATGTTTACATCTGCTCCCAATGTTTAGTTTAAAACTGCCTTTGATTAGGGTGGTCTCAGTCTGATTTCCACTTGTCCATCGTGTGTTGCTTAGAAACTACCAGTCATTAAAAAGCATAGTGCTATCAACAGATGTTGTTGCGCATTAAAACAATATATATTTGAATTCGCTGTTCGTCTGTTTACATCTACGTCAAACTGTTTGTCACATGCGTGCATGACGATTTCAGGCTTGGCACCATTTGAAAGAAGGGAAGGGGATGGAGCTTATTGATCCCTGTATCAGGGACACGTGCTCTACGGATGAGGTTTTGCGATGCATACAAGTTGGACTGCTGTGCGTGCAGGACTCCGCCCCAAATAGACCGACCATGCCTTCCGTTATGCTGCTATTAAAAAGCGAAACAGTGGATCTTCCCTTCCCGAAACTACCCAGGTCAACCTCGATCACGGGCTCCACGGGTACATGTTCTTTGTTTGAAAGCCAAGAAATTGAGTCATTGAATGGCGTAACAATTAGCTCCGTGGTTGGTAGATAAGGCCAATGTGATTCATTAAAGTTGTCTCTTCCCCTTGTGTGGATGTACTTTTGTTTAAAGGACGCACGTGAAATAGAAAAATCATAACTCGATTCCTTGGTTTTGATATGGAAAGTGTCTTGATTGCTCTTTATTCTGTAGTATCACATTCAATTTTACTTAGACAGGCATTTCAAGTAAAAGTTATCGCTCTGTGTCCTGGGGTTCAAGTTGCGGAAACATCCTTTTGCAGGTTCTGTAACTGAAGTGTGATTTCATCTTTTGGGACCAACAAATTGCCTTGTCTGTCTAGTCAATGTGATTATATACATGTATTGTATTTTACATGTGAAGCTTGTTTTGCACGGGAGAGTGTTAATGGATCGGCTTGATCTATAAGCTGAGGGCTTGTTTTGAATTTTTGGAACCAAAGTCAAATATGTACCTGCACATGCGGTTCCTGAGCAAGAGTACAATGCTCTCATCATTGATAAACGTTAAATTTAACATAAGGAAGAATAGCGAAAATTTTAATACCATCCTCACTGGCACTGTGCATGGCTCGAGCATGACCGCCATGGCCACAAGCTCACGATTCAGTGCAAAGCTCGAGCCCGAGCCCCATGGCCATAAGGGGTGTGCATGGTCCGGGTGGGCGGTTCCCGACCTAGAACCGGGAATCGCCCGCTAGTTGCATGGATCCACCCGGGAACCGAACCGCTAGTCCGGTCCGGTTCCCAGGTGGATCCATAGGAACTGGTCCAACCTCCATGCCTTCCCCTTTTTGCCTTCAACCGGTTGTGACCTCCCTTCGCTTCCGTCTTGGCCACCACCACCACCTTGGCCACCGCCTCCGTCGTCTCCCACTCTTCCTTCGAGACCGACAATGAGGAGGACAACGAGGACGATGAACCATTCTTAGACCTAGAGTTCGCCCATCCCCAAGGAGGAGGATGATGGGGAGAAGCCTGAGGAGGGGGAGGAGGAAAAGGGGAGGTAGAAGCTAGAGCCTATATAGATACTTTTGCTAAGTTCGAATTTTTAAAATATTAAAAATTAATATATTATTATAATATAACCGGTCCGATCCGAATGGGCAGGTGGGCGGATCCACCCATGGAACCGAGAACTGGATTGGTATCCACCGGTTCCCATAAATTGGAACTGGGAATCGGACCAGTTCCCTTAAGAACCATCGGTTTCAGGTGGTTCCGGTCCAGTTCCAGGCGGTCCGCGCAGATCTCGGTTCTTTTGCACACCCCTAATGGTCATGCGCTTTCTGTAATACTAAAGAGTAGGCCCACAAGTAGAAAAGAAAAGAAGAGAAATGAGGAGGGGGAGGAGGTGGTGGAGAGAGAGATCGAGAGCCTTCGGGAGAGAGGAAGGAAAATAATAAGAGAGAGAAAAGAAAAGAGAAGGAAACAAAAGAATAGAAAGATTGAAAAGTCAAAGAAGAGAGGGGGGGGAGGGTGGCGTCGGCCATTAGGAGACAGAGAGCGTGCGGGGAAGAAATGAAGGAGGAGGAGAAAGAAGAAGAAGGAGGAGGAAAAGAAGAAAAATATTGTCATGGGAGCTTCGCCAAGCCACCTCAATTATGTAATGCAATGCCCGGTAAGAGCTCATGCCCATGTTCATTCAATCGAAGTAGTTCCGGACTTAGGGCTTAAAATTCGGTATTATTGAAAGTTTATGTGGCAAAGTTCAATTTTTGAGTCGTTGAGCTATGTTTTTATATAGAGATGTCAGTATATGGTGTTGTAAAGTTGTAGGATTTTATGGATTTTGATTTGAGCTTACAATTTGCTCAAAACAAAATTTTGAAGTTTCCCGTGCATGATGAACAGTGCATGTCCAGTAGCTTTGAGGCCCTATTTTGTTGGTTTCCGACTTGATTTTGCAACCGTCAAGTTAGGGTCCTTGTAGTATATTGAAATAGCTTTCTATTGATTGTAAGAACGTTTGAAAGGGGGCTCGCTGGAAAAAGTTATGGCGTGACAAAGCTCTGTGCTCAAGCTTCGCATTGCAGATGACTTAAATTATCGCTTTAGATATGTGATTTATTAGTGCGTAGATGTTATTTTATCGACGTATAAGTATAGTTTAGTTGAATCGTTAGTTGAGATTAAGTTTTACTTGGTTTTAATGATATTTCTCTCTTATATGATAGGAATGCAAGTTCACTAATTCAAGTGAACTTGTTGTTTGGTTTGAGGCTTATCTAGATGAGTAGTGCTATCTCTTTTAAGAATTTGTAAATTCATGTTTTCAAAAATGATAAAAATTTGATATGTTATGAGATATGGATAGGCATGTTTTTTTTAACATAAAATTTGGATCGAGCATTTGTTACGTCTTGATAGTTGTGAATTTTGTAAGAATTTGTTGGTGAAAAAATATGTTTTGTTTAAGAAACAAAGTTGAGAAATATTATATATTTTGGGTTTGCAAAACTTTTTTACGAAAAGCTCTTGATTTTGAGATGGTTTAAGGAATATTATAGAGATATCAATTTGTAAAATGCTTTATGACACGCATTTGATTTGATTTACTTTGTAAGATCGGTTTATGAGATGAGCCTTGAAATGGTTTGAGAATGTTTTATGAAAAGTCTTCATGGCAGATGGGGTGAGTTGCGAAAGCTTTTGATAATATACAAAATGATTTCTGGATTTGGCTTTGTGGATTGTGGAGGATGTTGTGTAACATCCTAATTTTCGAGTTTGATTTCAATGATATCAAATGGGCTTTTCATCGACGCGCTTATGGCCTTATTCTTTGAGATTGCCCCTCACGAGATAACTAGCCTATCGGGTGAAACCATTAAAGGATTTTAATGCAATAGACTTGAGAATTTGACTAAGAATCGACTGCTCGACCGTGTTGATCTGCAAGGGTCATTACAACATTGTCAGAAATCGATGAAAGACCAGAGATAGGTCGATTCGATTGAGATATGTAATCAAAGTGTGGGTGATTCCACCTGATTGCAAAATACGCGTCGATTGGCACTAGACCAATTTTTCTATCGTTTTGGTACCCGGTGCCCGTAATTGATACATCGAGATTTTCAAGACAATCGAGAGTTGCCAATGTGTCGAAGATGTACAATGTGACTCGAGATGAATCGATCACGGGTCAATTACACCAAAAATTCCTAAAAGTTACTCGGTAGATTATGTCATGCTAAAAGTGCGCTAGATTGAAATTAACCGCAAACTGGAACTCGATTTCAGAAATCAAAAGTTCTGTCATGTCACGATCTATTTTAGGAATGTCGACTCATCCTTTAAAGATTTTTCAGAGATTCCGGGATTTTTGCGGAAAATCAGTTCGGACGTTGCGGAAAATTAACAGAAATTCATCTGGACTGAATTTAAGCAAGTTTGGACTTTCAAGCCAAGCCTGTGAGTGTCGGGGATTTATAGAAAATTGTTCGAGATTTTTCTTCATCGAGATTGGATCTCAATTTGGAAAATTGAGTGAAGAAATTGAAGATAAAAAGAAAAATGGAAATTCGGAGCATGAGTTGGGGCTGTGTTTTTGGCATCCATTTGTGCTAATTTTGGCTTCAATTCATCCTAGAAAGTATTAGGGACAAGAAGATATTTGTGTGGGCTGTGGGGGAGACCAAACATTTAATATTTGGCTAAGGGTTTAAGACTTTTGCTTCCCTCTTAGCTAGCTTCTCCCTTGTACCCATCCATTTCCCCTCCCCACGTGAGCAAAATTGGCACACCTCTTCTACCTTCATCGTTCGTTGCTCTCTTCATTTCTCTACATTCACCGAAACCCCACTCAAGTCAGCATCTCAGTCTTCTCTTGCCACGAAATTCGAAGTTCCACGCGGTTTCAAAACCCCAGCGAAGCCCACGAAGCCTCAAATTGAAGCCACGTGGTCAATCCCTCTTCCCCCCACCGAAATCTCTCCTTGTCTATGTCTCTCACTGCCACGCGAATTCAGCTACCAACGAAGCCTCCATCAACAACCAACAACCTAAGCTCTCCTCTCCTTAGTTGACCACCAAGTGCAGCAACCGAAGTCACATCCACGTCTCCACTACTCCATCTTTGGCCAGGAAACCCCACCGTCATTCCTCTATCCTTCGCCCGCAAGTTCGTCCATCATTTAACCGAGATTTGGCCCAGCAGTCTTCAATCCATGAACTGTCGTCCCAGTCAACCGCCAGCTTCAACGTGTCACGCCCTGATCGTCGAGCGCATGCCCATCCCTTTCTAGTCGATAAAAAATTGCGACTTTCCAGGACTAGTTGCCGACCCTTTTTCTTTATTGCACATGCGGAAGCGGATTATAAATCCCCTGACAGTAATCATCTCGGGATAGAAAGTAGAACAATAATTTCACAAACAAATATGCCTTTATAAACATATGTTGAGTCACGTACAAGAGTCTATGGTTAAAAGACTACAAAAGACTGTTCTCCAAAAGAAGCGGTCCTATCCGACCTATACTTCAGATCACCTCCTCTCTGCTCTAGGTTCTCCACTCGATGACTCTGAAATGGTTATTCAATTACCAGTGAGACAATATCTTAGCAAGTCCATGCTCTAAACTTTGACTAGGAGGGAAAGACACTAAGAAGCGTCTTAAACACACAATCACACAATTAAGGAGACTTACTTCGTCTCAGTTCCACCCTGCTGGTCAGTACAATTTATATCATAGACAACATACGAGCATAAGCAACAAATAAGCTCCAATAACTGAAACGCCACACTCAATTAATCATGCGTTCTTAGTTTTGATCTCGGCATATAGCACGGCCTACTCTCTGTTCGGCGGTCTTTTGGCATTGCCAGGCTTCGTCTCACCCCATTGAGCACGGCACGTCTCTTTTAGATGGCTTTCCCGAAGGAACATAGGGCACAGAATCTACTGCAACCGGTTTCCCGTTGTTCATGGGGTATCCCAAATAGGGATAACGTCCAGCTTAGCAGCTTGGGACGATTTCTCTTAATCATCACACGATCACTCAAATATGGCCCAGGGCATCGTGCATTGCACTTAAATGCTTCAATTAAAAGGGTGAACCTGGCCTTTTTCTTCGTATTAGAAATATGCATGAAAATAATCATGTGTGGGTACACGGTCAACTCGATCCAGAAAAATTGACATTCTTCCTTTTTTAAAATCCCACTATTTTATATAGTATATAAAACCATTTTCGGTATTAAAATCTGACACACGGAATTTTCTAAATAAATATTGAAAATTCACAATTTTTGGAATTAAATACCAAAAATCCAATCATCACTCAATTTGCATAATTTAACACTCAATTGCAGAATTTAACCACACCATTGCAATCAGCACGAAATTCCGATCACCGACTATCGCGACCTAATTTCCGGAAAAATAATTAATAATTAATTAATTTCGAAAATTAATTAATTAATTCAATATAATTTCTAAAAATACTAACCTAGGTCAAAATTATTAAATTAAATATCAATACGGATCCGGAAAATTCCCGAACCCTTCTAGATAAATAGCACAATTTAATTAGGCCTTAGCTAAACCATGCTAACCACCTAACATGCTCAATTAAATAATTAAACCATTAAGTTAATCTAACTAACCATCTAATTCCTAATTAAATAAATCTAAACACCCCTTAGCATCAATAACCTACTAAGAAGAGTTTAGAGTATAAACTCACTGGTAAATTGCGGAAACTGGTTCATCGCGATGACGGCGCGACGGCGGCGTCGGCAGACTTGGGTCGGGCCTAAAACAGGTCCAACAAATCTCAGCCCAACTGAGATTTGTTTTCAACTTGGGCTGCGCTTCACTTGATTCGTGGGCTGAATATCAAAGACTGAATTCTGCTGGGCTGATTTCTTGTGGGCCTAACTTGCGTGAAGGTTGGGCTGAACCAACTTGCTGGAGCGAATGGGCTGAAGAGCAGCTGATTTCACGCGGCTGCTGGGCCTGTTGATGTGGCTGAACTTCGCTGGGCCGTAGACACGCACGATGGGAGTCGCTTGCTGGCGTCGAGCGATGGAAGACCGAGGAAGCGCTGGCCAAATTGCTGGGTTGCTCGAGCGGTTTGGGGACGCCTGGCAGCCGAAGATGGAGAGATCGATGTGCGGCGTTGATGGCCGCGTGGCTTTGGGGTCAACAAATTGCGTCTGGGGAAGACTGGAGCTGGGCCACGAACTGCTGGGGAAGAAGACCACGTGGCCGTGTGGGGCGGAGAAACGGCAGACGATCGAGGGGCTGCTTCGTTGATCTTTGCTGGGGAATTAATGGGCAAGTGGCAGCTTCAATCTTCGAAGGAAAGTATGGAAGAACGGCAGAGGCAGCTCGCAAGTGGATTGAAGGGTGCACGGCAGCAAAAGAAAAATGGGAAGTCTTCAACGGGGTTTTGGGTTGACTTGAAGGGGGAAACAATTGGTGGTTGAATCGTGGCTTTGCGGATTGAAGAGGCTGAAGGAGACGCACGTTGGTGGACTTCGTGGCAGCGGCTTCCGTTGGGCTGTCGGTGGGTTTCTTTGGCCGAGAGAAAGAGTGAGTGGAAGAGAGAAACAGAAAATGAAGGAGGAAATGAAATGCAAAAGTGGCGAAGGAGATCGGCATGCGAAGGAAACGGAGGAGGGGGAGAGTGCGAAGGAAGCCTCAAAGAAGATAAGGAAGCAAAAGTCAAATATCCTTATCCTTTAATCAAAGTTTGGTCCCCCAAAAGCATGAAATCTTATCCCAATGTCTCTTAATACTTTCTTGTGGATAATCTTCCCAAATAATTCAATTTTGAAGCCAAAAAATACAGCCCCCTTCAAAGCTCCGAAATTTATCAATTTTAAACTTCAACTCTTCACCAGATTCCTCAAATTTGATATCCCATTTCATTGAAAAAAAATCCCATATAATTTTCTGTAAATCCCCGACACTCACATGCTCAGTTTATAAGTCCCAATTTCCATCGATTTAGCCCATCTGAATTTTCGCTAATTTTCTGCGGCGTCCGAAATGGTTTTCCATTAAAATCTCGAAATCTCCGAAAAATATTCGGAGGATGAGCCGACGTTCCTAAAATAGCTCGTGATACCGTAGAACTTTTAATTTTTGAAATCGGGTTCAAATTCGCGGTTATTTTCAATTCGGAGCTGTCGACACCCGAAATTTTCGTCGACATTTTAATCATCCATTGTTTGCAAAAATATAAAAAAAAAAAATTGCCAAAAAAAATGAGAGAAAAAGAAAAAGAAAACAAAAAGAAGAAAAGAAAACAAAAAGGAAAAAAATGAAATGAAATGAAAAGGAAAAAAAAACTTAGAAATAAGGAAAACGAAAAAAGAAAAAGGAGAGAAAAAGAAAAAATAAAAGAAAGAAAAAGAAAAGAATAGAAAAGGGGATGGGGTTTTTTTTTTCTCTGGCTGGTTCTCTCTCGCGGGCTCGGGGGACTCTCCGTGAACTCTCTCTCTTTCTCTCTCTGGGGCTCTCTCTCTCTGGTGATTGATTCTCGCTCTCTCCCGCACTCGCTCGAAGAAAAGAAAACTCACGGGTGCTCTCGCCGGCAGGGGATTGGGGCTCTCTGGATTTTCTCTCCCTCTCTTTGTAACTGCTCGATGGAGCTTCCATGGAAGATCTCGAAACCCTAGCCTTGAGGAATCTCGGTAGAGATCCGCCATTCCTCGGGGGGCAGGGGGGAAGTCTCGGCCTCGCGCGCCTTCCACCAGAGGAAGCTTCCGCCCTTGTTTCCAGCGTTTCTCCATCGAGTGAGTTGAAGGTTAGGGTTTTCTCTCATTAGCGAGGATTGGAGATCGAAGGCCGGCGGTGTGGGATTGCGAGGATCGGGTTCTTACTCGGGGATCATAGACGAGTTCTTTATGTTTTCTCTCCCTTGGAAGTTCGGTCGGCAAATTTCTCTCTCTCGCTCAGAGGTGCAGGGAGCTCAGATCTGAAGCTGACCAGCGGTGACAGCAGTTCCCGATCTGTGGCTTGATTCGGCTCTCCACTGAATTCGACGCCCAACCCCTGTTCGCTCAGCTCTCAGTCCTTTGGTGCAGAGGCTCACCAGTGATCTCCCTCTCTAGGGTGGCTGGATCGACGACAGTTGCGGCGACGACAACGCTTAACCGAGTTTCTCTCTGGATCGGCTCACCGGATCGATGAGCTCTCTTTCTATCACTCTCGATCCGTTAGGGTTTCGATTCCTGTTTCAATCCGTTCGGGTCGTGGATTCTGAATCCTCTCTCTCTCTTGATTTTTCGTGAGCTCCAATCGGAGGTGAGGGTTTTCCTCCATTGGCGAGCGATTGAAGATCAAGCGCCGGCGGTTAGAGATCGTGAAGACCTGATTTTTTCTCGGAGATCGAATGCTTGCTTGCTCGATCGGTGTTTCTCTCTGGATCGGATTCACTGGATCAGGTTCTCTCTCTATTCCTCTCTCTTATTTGCTCTGTCTCGCGCAAGTTCTGTCGCTCTCTCTTAGATCGTTCTCTTTGGCTCGATCATGATCTGTATATGGAAAACCGCTAGGTTTTGTGTCTAGTGTTGAAGTAGATCAGGATTTATGTTGTAGAACAGAACTAGTTGTGATTGGATTTCATGGTCAAAATACAAGAGTAATGTTGCTGCGAATGATAGCCGTGTGATTTTAAGTTGTTAATTCTCCCTTTGCGTTTTGGTCATTAAGCTGAGATGCCTGCCATATGTTTGTGATTTTAAGTTGCTAATTTTCCGCGGCGTCCGAAACGGTTTTCCGTAAAAATCTCGAAATCTCCGAAAAATATTCGGAGGATGAGCCGACGTTCCTAAAATAGCTCGTGACACCGTAGAACTTTTAATTTTATGAAATCGGGTTCAAATTCGCGGTTATTTTCAATTCGGCGCGCTTTTAGCGTGACCTAATCTACCGGGTAACTTTTAGGAATTTTTGGTGCAATTGACCCGTAATCGATTTATCTCAAGTCACAATGTACATCTCCGATACATTGGCGACTCTCGATTGTCGTGAAAATCTCGAGATTTCAATTACGGACACCGGGTACCAAAACGATAGAAAAGTCGGTCTAATACCGACCGATAAGTATTTTGCAATCAGGTGGAATCACCCACACTCTGATCACATATCTTGGTCGAATCGACCTATTTCCGGTCTCTGATCGATTTTGACAGTGCCGTAATGATCTCGGTAGATGGACACGGTCAAGTAGTCGATTCCTAATCGAATTCTCAAGTCTATTGCACTTAGATTTCTTAATGGCTTCCTCAGATAGTCTAGTTATCTTGCGAGTGGCCAACTCAGAGAATAGCACTATAGACGCGTCGATGAAAAGCCCGATTTATTTAATCAAAAACAAATCAGAAAATTCAGGCTATCACACAACGACTGCTTCGCTAGTTTGGTTTCTCCTAGCAATGATCGAAATTTCGGTCTCCACCGAAGGCCCATTAGCCCATGCAAACCAGCAGCCTGCAACGGCCCAATCTCCAACGTCTTCAACGTCCATAGCCCAGCAAAGCCTAGTGGAATCAACGAAGCCCACAGTTCAGCCCACACATAATTCTAGCCTAATCTTAGCCCATTTCGCAATTGTTTCAGCAGGCCTAGCCCAACTTGGGTCTAGCCCAAAATCAAGAATAAACCTTAGCTTGGGCTAAGATTTATTTGGCCGGTTCTAGGCCCGGTCCGAGCTTCGTCGATGTGTCGCAAACTCAAGTTTCGACCGCCGTCACGCCGTCGTCGCAATGAATCGGTTTCCGCAATAAACCGGTGAGTTTATTTATTAAACTCTTCTTAGTAGGTTAATGACGTCTAAGGGGTGTTTAGATTTATTTAATTAGGAATTAGGTGGTTAGTTAGATTAATTTAGTGATTTAATTATGCAATTATGCATGTTAGGTAGTTAGATTAGATTAAGTGAGGCCTAGATAAATTGTGTGATTTATCTAGAAGGGTTCGGGAATTTTTCGGGTTCGTATTGGTATTTAATTGAGTGATTTTGGCCTAGGTTGGCATTTTAGCATTTAAATTTTTTATTTAATTTATTTTAGAAATTATTTAATTATTAATCATTTTCCGGAAATTAGTCTCGGATAGCCAGTGATCGGAATTTCATGCTGATTGCAATGGTATGGTTAATTTCTACAATTGAGTGTTAGTTTGTGCAAATTGAGTGCTGATTGGAATTTTGAATATTTAATTCCAAAAATTGTGAATTTCATTATTTATTCAAAAAATCCCGAGTGTTAGGTAAACACCGAAAATTGTTTTATATACTATGTATACTAGTGGGATTTTGAAAAGAAGGTTATGAATTTTCTAGGTCCAATTTGACCGTGTACTCACGCACGACTATTTTCACCGAATGTTTTTAATACGAAGGAAATAGGCCAGGATCACTATTTTAATGGAGGCATTTGAGTGCAATGCATAGTGTCCTGGGCCGAGATTGAGTGGTTATGTGTTGGTTAAGAGAACCAGTCTCGAGCAATTATACCGGACGTTACTAAATCCCTTTTCGAGTTACCCATGCATTAGGGTAGCGGGTTGCAGTAGATTCTGGACCTACGCTCCTTCGAGGAAGCCGTCTAATTGAGAGATGTTGCCGTGCTCAAAGGGGGTGAGACGACGTCTGGCAATGCCAGAAGACCGCCAGTAGAGTTGGCCGTATCATTAAGAGGTGTAATTAACAATTGGAACGCATGATTGTTGAGTTTGATGCACCCGATTATGAGACCAAAACCGTGTGACATGGAATGAGACATGTCATAACGGTTTAGCCTTATAATCAGGACCTTGGTGATTAATTGAATTGATGAGATGTTCCAGTTGTTATATGCATTGCGATATAAACTGTACTGACGTGCAGGAAGGAAACTGAGGCGAGGTAAGTCCTCTGTGCCAATTGTGTGGTTGTGTGGCTAGAGCGCCTTGAAGCGTATTTTCCTCCTAATATGGGTTTAGTAGGTGGACTTGCTGAGACATTGTCTCACTGGTTATTGAATAACCATTTTCAGGTCAGGTCCTTACAAGGTGGTCATGGAAGACCAAGGTCTCGAAGTCTGAGGAGGAGAAGTATGGAGGATCGATGGATATGTCCTATTAGTATGTTGTAGGATAGCCTCTTGTGAGAGTTGACCTTTTTGTAGGCTTTCGACTGAACTCGTTTTGTGCCTAAATCTCGTTGTTTATAAAAGTGTGCTTTTTATGAATTGATATCCTGCTTTTCTATCCCGAGATGATTATTGTCAGGGAATTTATTTTCGCTTCTGCATGTGCTTAAAAATCAATGGGTCAGCGACTCGTCCTGAGAAGTTGCAAAATTTTATCAACCAGAGAGGGATGGGCATGCGCTCGAGGTTCGGGGCGTGACATGTTGTGGGTTGGTATTGATGCTCAACATCGCTATGAGCCCAGTATAGGGCTTGTAGATATGCACATACTAGTCTAAAATATATTTTGGGGTTGAGTTACCAGTTAATAATAAGTAGAAACCTTGTTAATGAGGGAATTTTGGTTGCTTTGTCACTAGGATTGTATCATAACCATGGTTTGATATTGAGCAACGGATTGGTCAATGGAGTGGACTATTGCCATATGATATAAATTTAGTCAATGAAGTGGACCATTAACATGTGATTTAAGTTTAGTCGATGGAATGGATTATCAACGTGTGATTTCATTAGATCATTGATGTGTGGCATAAGATTAACCAATGGAATGGACCATTGGCATGTAAATTAATAAGACTAATCAATGGATTGGACATGTTGATGTTTGTTTTGATATTATTATGAAATATTATAAATATAATTATGTTAAAACATACGTAACTTATTCTCTTATTTTATGTTTATTATGTTTTGGATTCAGGTTAAAAGACTTGTGGTTTGGTTTTGTAAATATACACGGTGGGTGCTCAATCTGCTTAAAAGATATACACTACCCATTGAACCGTGGTTGCTCAAAGCGTTGAGTAGTACAATAGCGATATTTATGATGGGATTTTTGGAAATTGAACTTTGTTGATTTGAGTCTACGTTCTTCCGGACGCCATGTCATCCCTTTTACTACTAGGATTCAGAGTCTGACATTTTCAAAGCTCAGGTACAAAACAAGGGGAAAATGGTTATATGGTCAATGTGGCTACGGCAGCCAACGCATCGACGGTGTTGCGCGTGGGTCTGTTTGCGGTCAAATGAGTCTTCCACGGTTTGGATTTTGCAGATTGCAAGTTTTAAAAAATGAGGATGCAGATTGATATAGATGGCAAAACTGAAAATAGTTTTTGAAATCTTTCATAAGGAATTTGGAGACGGGGCCACAGAAGAACAAGTTCTGCCTAGCATATTAATTCTCTCAGGTGAGCCTCAGATCTGGTCTAGAACTAATATTTCCATAACTTTCCCTTCTTTCAACCTGAAAAGCAGACATGACCAATAAATCCTACCGATTAATTGCCCCGACAATAGCCTGACGGAACCCGATTTGACACAAACTTTTGCCTTCACTGAACTAGATCTAAACAAAAGACGACATGAATTACCTAAGTTCAAGCCATATATGAGCCACGGAGACTTTAGTCCTTTGAATTTGATATCGTGAGGGCAGTTGGTCGGAGATGGCGAGACTCTGATTTCTTCTAATGGAAATTTCGAGAGCTGGGGTTCTTTAGACCTGGGAATTCGTCTCTTAGAGATGTTGATATTTGATACCACAGGATAAGTGTTAAAAGATAATCCAGGGGATTTAGGGTTTCCACAAGGACGTGCAAGATTTTACAAAGAGAAACCCCATGTCGTGAATTCCTTTTGGTGAAAAGCAAAAATGTCTAATCATTTCCTTTCGCGGTAACAGTGTGGTGTTGGGCCCAACAGTCGTCAGGCCTCGTGAAGACGCTCTGTTTTCATTTTTTGAAACTAAATGACGTGGAGCCAGCTTTGTACCATAAAAGCCACATCAATACCATATGTGTAAATAAAATTGCGACCTATCAAGTTAAATGAAAAACTGAACAAACGAAAAGGTAGAGGGATAATTTGGTTTTTTCAGTAAGAGACTAGAGCATATGAACCTTTAGTAGCATTATACCTTCTTTAAGTAAAACAAAAAAGTGTCTTATAAATACTTGAACATTTAGATACATCATATGTTCTAGACACAGATATTTTATACATCACCTTATAAGTTGAGTTGCAATTTCTCAATGTAAAGGGAACCATATATAAAAATTTACAATATTTCAGTATCCCTCTCATGTGTGAGCCAGAAAATGAATATGTGAAATTCGACTAACATTGGCATAACTTGACTCTGATTTCTTGTTAAAAAGTCCAATCTAAAAGCTTATATTAATTAGTGGAGGGAGACCATATGTATATGAAAAGCGTATAGATCCCAGTATCGAGCTACGTAGGCTATTTCAACATAAACGATTAAGTAGAATGAGGGAGCTTCGTTGGCAATGTATAAACTATAAGTTCATAGCATTATCGAAACATTTTATTGCAAGATTACAGATTTCTGGTCCCTAGCCGGGGAAAAAACAGGAAGTAGGGTATCACTCAATGGGCTCCTAATTGAAGCCCAGGAGCCTAAGAGTTATATGCCTCTTAAATGTTTAGATAGCGGGACCAGGACTCCTGCAACTTGAACGTGGTGAGTTAGAAAATGAGATTAAAGAGTAACCTTAGGAACCCGAATTAAGATCGATATGTAAAATTGAGTCGGCTTACTAAGTGATGTAATTGAATTCATATTTGACAAAAGCAATTTCTCTTGATCAACTTGAAACGTTTTTCCTTTCGTTCAAATTAACCCGATTGCTGTACTGCACAGGACGTGATAACATGGTAATGTGATTTGTCAATTCTCCGAGATCCAAAATGGAAGGTCATTGAAAAAAGCATATCTATACTAGTTACAGGAGAGAATTTAGTTTTATTATGCACTTCATTGAAATTTCAGTAGTTTGGCATGTGTGGGCTGCTCCAACCTTGATCTATATCAATATCTCTAAACACAAGATATTTATCTATGTTAGCCTATAGATTATTTATTTATTCATTTATTGCTTTATACATATAAATTGTGCAGCATGCGCACATTAATTTTCTTCTAGTACGAAAAAGCTGCAGCATTGGCAGGTACATTCCCAACTAATTTCTTCCAAATGTTATAAATTCGATTGATATTTTAGATTTTGTTGAAAGTAAGAAAGTCACGTTTTACTTGTTTTGACCCCCCCCCCCCACCCCACCCAAAAAAAGCATGTTACTTGTGCATTTTTTGGACATTTTAGATTTGATTTCTATTACATACGGAGCACATAATTTTTGTACAAATATAGACACCGACAATCGAAGTGATCTAGGAATGATCTCCATGATTTTATTTTTATTTTTATTTTTAAAGATGACAAAATTATTTCTTGTTTTTCTTTTTTACCAAAAAAATTATTTCTTATTAATAGAAAATAAAAAATAAAAGGAATGCTTTTCTTAGTGTCAAACAAAAGTCCTGCTTTACTGAGGCCGTCAAGGCCTCTTGGCTTTGGGTAGCCATGGGCGAGGGCCCTCGCGGCCTCACCCACTACTAATGAGGGCCCTCGTGGCCTTCACCGGGTGATGCCCTTGCCAAGGTCTTTATAGCAGGGTCTCTTGCCAACTGCTAGTGAGGCCTCGACGACCTCGCCCATGGCCTTCATGGCCAAAGGTAAGGATTTCGTGGCCAGCGGGGGTCGCCGGTGACCCTTGCTGGCCCTTTAAAAAAAGCAAAAAATAAAAAATTCAAAATATAGTAATAAAAAGTATTAAAATAATATTAAAAAATTATTTATGTCAGTGCCGGCGAAGCCATGTGTAACGATTGGCGTCCACATCGGATTTTCTAGCGAGACAAATTTGAATTAACACTCAAGTGATCGATTTTTCAAATTTGTGACACTTAAGTGAGCAACAAAAAAAGTTTTGGTACTCAAGTGAGCACCGTACAAAAATTTTAATACTTCTAATTTTCTTACCCCAGGAATTTTTTTCAAGTCAGATCTGGTGTTCTCCAAATATATTACAAGTTTCACGACGCAGGGACTCCTGTCTTCGTTTCCATTGTTTGCAGTTGACAACTGGACTCAAAAGAAACTTCGATTACCGAAAACTATTTAAAGACAAGGTATATCAAAAGAAAGGACTGGGAGTTACCGGCTTATTGGGTTTGAGTAATAGAATAATGAGACTATCAATGTAATAATATTTTGATAGCTATCTTGTTGTTTGGCCTAAACAATGGAATGCCAGTTATACTGTTTGGTATCGAAGGGTCAAGGTACCGTGATTCAGGGTCTAGGATTTGATACTCGGGGTTCTAGGTCCGGCCCTCAAGGTTTTGAACTTGAGCACCAAGGTTCGAGGGTCATGGCTCGTGATACTAAGTAGGGGTGTAAATGGGTCGGGTCGGGTCGGGTCTTGATGTTACCCGACCCGACCCGAAACATAAGGGTCACGCATTATGACCCGACCCGACCCTACCCAAAACACATCAGAATATCGAATGTGTTTCGGGTCGGGTTTCTGGGTTTTCACTTCTTTTTTTTCCACATTAGACCATCTAATGTGACGGAGGCTTGGTACAACCCACGGATGAGAATGCCACCTACCATTACAATCTGTTGAAACATCCTTTAGTTGCAGACAAGAAAATGAGAAACATACATATGGAACAATTCTTCTTTCATGGAAACGTTCGATTCTCTACTCATCATTCATCATTGTCACGGTTTACTTCACCAGTGATTGCATCTCAAGTCGCTGTCGCTGTTCTGCTTCTTTCTCTTTGGCTTCTACTTCTTACAAGCTTAGGCATGCTTGTTGATTGCTGATGCGGAAACACACCAAGCACACAAAATCAAAAGCCACACTGTTCCTAGCAAATGCTCATCTAGATATGAGATAACAAAGATTAATCCACACTAAGTGTGACACCCCGAACCCTTTGCAGGTCGTCACCAGCGCCGATGTTACACCTTATTACCTTTCTTTCTTTCGAAGAAGTGTCCTAATTCGCAGACACATTTTTTTTTATTTTTAAAACAGACGGTCCCAGCGCAACTCATTAGCGGAAGCAAATTAAAATATCACCGTCTCTCCCCCTACCAACCATGATACAAATACACACCACTAATTCACCATCATTTTATAAACAAGCATTGACACTTTACTTACATACATATATAACAAGATGGGATTCCCTTCGGGTCAGTACAACAAAAGGAAAGGCTAGGACTCAGCCACGTCCAGCCTAAAACCTCAAAAAGAAACCCTCGACCCTCAACATCATACGAGCACAAACCCCCCATCAAAAGTGTCGGCTATCTACATCAAAAAGATCCGGCTTCTACTTATCGCGCGCGGGTCTCACACCCAACCCGGTGCATCAGACGGTGGCAGCGGCAACATCCCTCGCATCGCTCCATCCCGACGAACGTGCACAGAAATGAACTCCTGAATGACAGGGCCCCCAGCCAGGCCTATATCGTACATCACTAGACAACGTACTCGAATAAAAGTCAGTCCGGGAACAGAGGGACAGTCTATCTCGGCACACTCGACCTCTACATCGGATGGTAGACCATAAAACACCCCCCGCGTGATGGCAGGAAGCGGCATACTGCTAATCTGAAATGTTATTCCCCAAAAGGGGTGAGTACAACCACTCAGCAGATAGGAAAATCCAATAACAACTCAATGCATCATGCATATCATCATACATTGCAGGCATTACTTACCTTGAAGCCATGCGCATACTATCATGTATCATCATATCAATTCATAACACATTCATGTGTATCATCATTGTAACATACATGTCATGACATCATTACATCATATATGACATCATCATCATAGCACCATTTCATCATACATGTCATCATCATCATGGCATCATCACATTTCATATGTCTTCGAGCCATATCATATATCATCATCATTATCATTACCATGCATATCATCATGCATATCATATCATAGGTGATCATCCCTATTTCACATCACATATCATCATCATCATCATCATCATCATCATGCATATCATCATGCATATAATATCATGGGCGATCATCATTATTTCACATCACATATCATCATCATCATCATCATCATCATGCATATCATCATGCATATCATCATGCATATAATATCATGGGTGATCATCATTATTTCACATCACATATCATCATCATCATCATCATCATCATCATGCATATCATCATGATTTAATTTCCACTTTTGGATTTCAATCTTGATCACCACATCACCCATTTCTCAATTTATCAATTTTATCATCCCCTCGGGCAAAGGCCTTCGAGGCTTCCGGCATTCAGCCTCCCAGGCCACCGAGCATCCGGCCCCCCACATTCCAGGCATCTCGCATCCCATCTAGCATCACGAGGCATTCCCTTCGGGTAGAAACCTCCGACAGGGCTTCCGGCATTTACACTCCCTGGCCGGGCATCCCACACCCCAAATCCTGGCATCGCGAGGCATTCCTTTCGAGCAAAGACCTTTGACAAGGCTTCCGGCCCCCCACATTCCGGGCATCTTGAATCTCCCAGGAATCCGGCAATGCATCTCTGTACATTCCGGCCTCATCCTCCACCACAACCACTTACTCACTTATCATTATCCACAATTATCATTATTTTGATCTCATTATTACATGGCATATGATTCACACATGCATCACAATTCATGGTCATACATACACCAATGTCTTCTCATACATACAACAATGCATAATTATTTATTAGTAAATTCAATGGAATTTATGGCCAATAAAATAATCCCTTTTATTTTATTATTTTTATTTAATTTGATTATCATATTTATTTATTTTCATAAATAAATATTAAATTCAATATCTATGATTTTCCCAAAATCATAAAATTCAAGCAATCATCAAACAAACCAATAGGATAACAATTTCATGCAAAATTCATGGCCAAATTGAATTTCACACAATTTCACAATTTCCACAAAATAGCACATAATATTCGGATAATAACCAGAATGCACAGTTTCTGAATAAATTCGATCAAAATATCCATACGGCCTCAAAAATTACGAAATTTTACAGAGTGATAGCCAAGACATTTTCGTACAACTTTGATGCATAACTCCAAGCCAGATTCTTTTTAGATTATTTTATACAACCTCACGAAGCTTCTGGATCCATTACCGCATCGTCCAGTGAACACATCTCCGAAATATTGAGATTTCACCTAGCTATTTTCTTCCGTTTCCTCTGAAATTTAGGTATGTTATACATCAAGGTGTCCTTTACAAGTTTCATGAAGAGATCTAGGTCAAATAACCAGATTTTAGTCATCATTTAAGTCCTTGAAGTCTCGGGTATCTCGGAATACATCACCAGAATCATCATCTTCAAGATCTAGTCGATTTACTAGGTTATACTTGTTCATTTCACTTAAAATTCGAGTATGTTATATTTTAAGATGTCTTCTAAAACTTTTATGAAGAAATCGAAGTGAGATTCTCATCACAAACCAACATGCAATCACGGATCTAGCAAGAAGTCAGTGAAAACTCTCCAGATCTGAGGTCTCCGTAGAACAAGACTTTAACCCATCAAATATCCATCATTTTCCACGAAATTTCAGTATGTTGTTGTTAAAGATGTTAGCTACAACTCTCATGAAGAAATCGAAGCCAAAATCTGACTCTAAACACACATGCAAGCTCAAAAAAGTTACTGACTCACACGGTCCGAACACAAACAGCCATACCTTCCAACATGCATCATCCATGCTTCGGTTTTTCTCACTTAAACACTCAAAGACTCAACATGCAAACCACATATCAACAAGCAAAAGAAGCTAGAGGACTTCCACTTGCCTCTAGGATGGACGGTTGACGGTGTACGGCGGTGTACACGGCGAACGGACAGCGGACGGACGGCGGTTTCCCCCTCCTCTCTCTCGGCCGCTCCTCCTCTCTCTCGCACACCTCTCTCTCTCTCTCTCTCTCCTTGGGCGAGCAAATGGCCGGCCACCCTCTCTCTCTTCCCTTTTATTTCCCCAATTTCTCATCATTTGCAATCATGAGATTGCCTCACCAATGGCCAATGCATGGCCTTCTCCTTTGCCACTTGTCATCACACATGCAAGATGGGCTTGGGCTTTTGGGCTTGGGCCTCCCCTCCTTGGGCCGGCGACTACTCCTCTCTTGGGCCTCTATTGGGCCGGTCGACTTCCCCTCTTGGGCTGCTCATCTTGGCCCATTAAAGGCTTAGGCCAATGGGTGTAAGGCCCATTCGAAAATTAACCCATTTTTCCCTCTTTTTTTTTTTTGAATTCGTTTCTATAATTATTTCTAAATTCAAATTTTATCTTGGCCAAAGTCTTGGGACACTTTGTTCATTAAGATTTAATTTATAAATCTTATGGCCAAGCATAAATTATTAATCTATCGAATTTAAATTTTCACAACCATAAGCACAAATCATCTAATTAAAAGACTAATGGCTAAAACATAAGCCATGGAAATTATATCACCTAATTAAAGACTTTAACACACCTTATGGCTTGGCTTTGAATTTTGGGATACCACACTAAGCCAACCCGAGGGGGAACCAAAAAGGGGTTGTGCATGTGGTGTCATCAAAGCTTCATGGCAGGAAAAATATAAGTAAAGGAACTCTGACCAAGATCAATTCAATCCAATGTCAAAAGCATGTAATATCCTGCAACAATTGAAATGGCTAGTTAAGCCATCATTGTACCATCTCTAGCTTTTTCAGTGTCAGACCAAATAGTAAAGAAGCAACAAAATTCGGACTTGACATTGACGAATGCACATTTTTATTGAAATTGGACAAAGACTATGTACAATAGCTGAAATGAACTCCATATCAGTCCAGCTAATTGTAGTATTGACAGAAGGCAAATCCCATAGATATTCCTCATACTCAGTATTGCAGCCGCTAAGTAATAGCTGACATACAGAGAAATACATATTAATGAACAAGTTACAGCCGCTATTCTGCTTTCAATGCACCGGTCCCTTATTTCCAATCAAGCATGTCTAGGAGCCAGAGTACCTCTTCCTTGGAGTTTGCAAATATCTTGATAACTCAAAAATATAAAACTTTTTAGTAGGGATCTGAACCTAGTAGAAGAAAGAAAGACCCTGTTGAAGAATTTAACCATAGTACAAACAGTTAGAGTCTTCTTCAAAATAGCACGAGGCAGGGCATCAGCATCTTAATCCTTCAGGCAAACTATCCAGCAAAGCAAAAACCATCACTCCGCACATAGAATGCTAAAGAAGCAAGATATCAAATTAATAACAGCAGCACAAAACCAGCAATAGCAAGTTAGCAACAATCACAGCAAGAATTGCACAGAAAAAAAAAAGAAAAAAAAAAGAACACACCAACTTCGACAACCACAACTTCCTTTTGGTGTTCTTCTTCGCCAGCAGATGTTGCTTCCCAGCTCTCCTCAGCACAATCTTCCCTCTCCCCGTCACCCTGAACCGCTTCGCTGAAGCCTATCCACAGAATATCCCATTCACACTCCAATCAACCATTCATTCTAACAAGATAAGCTCGAACAAGAAAGACCCATCAACAGAGAGACCCGCCAAGAACCAGAGCATTAAACGAGACACCGCAAAACCACGATATACCCAAAAGAAAGAAAGAAACACCAATTGAAGATAAGCATCCAAGAAACAAAAAAAAGGAGCAGAGATGGCGTCCGAAGAACGAAACCTTACCAAGAACGAGAAGAGCTCCGATGCCTACCGACGAATTTAAAGACCCTGGATCAAGCTGTCGTGTAAACGCGCGTGTGAGAAGTTGCGGCAGAATTTCTCCCAACTCCAAGGAAAAATTGAAATCGACAGCTCCAGCGTTTTCCCACTAAAACAATAAGAATCGGCAGCGGCTAGGGTTCCGGTGTTGAGACGAGAGATGGAGACCTGGACGGCGACGATCAATTGATTCGGCTAGGGTCTAGGATCTGATACTCGGGGTTCCAGGTCCGGCCCTCAAGGTTTTGAACTTGAGCACTAAGGTTCGAGGGTCATGGCTTGTGATACTAAGTATGGTCTCGATGTCCCATGTACAACTCCCTAGTTCCACAAGCGGGGTACTAATCTTACATGTTCTATTACTAGGGTTTATGGTCTTTATCACACCAGTTGCCAAATGCGACCGTGTAGGGTGGTGGTTATGGTTGAGGGGTTTGATATTAGAGTTTGGTCTTTTTGACTATGTCGTTTTCTGTTTAGATGCTGATGGTTTTATATGAGATGGGCTTAAGGCCCGTCCGCCCATGTTGGGCCCAAAAGCCCGGCCCACGGGAATATGGCCCGTGGATGGGGGGACATATAAAAGGGAGAAGAGAGATAGAGAATGCACCATTTTGTTGAAAACAGAAAAGGTACGTATGTTTTCCTCTCCCTCCCTCCCTCCAAAAAGGAACAATAAGCAAACGGCGACACTGTCTTCCCTTCAAGGCGTCATCGGATCGAACAAGGGACAAATTCTCTTCCTCTTATCGGCATTGGTGTCTAATCTGTGGCTAACAAGGTACGCTCGAATCCGTGGTGTGCTTTACGATCGGTGATACGTGTTATTCCCGGGCTTCGTCTTCCGCATTGCTTTAGGAGTCCGATTTAGTGTCGAATCCGTTTTTCGGGGATCCGCTATTCCCAACATTGGTATCAGAGCCCGAGTTCACGTTTTCTCGATCTGTTTGATGTTTTTAGATTGAATTTTCGCGAAGAAAATCGGCCGGCACGGATCGGGGCGAGAAATCTCGACACCCGAGCATTGTTCGTCCTTTTTTCTCAGTTTCCGTAAGTCGAAATCAATTTCTGAAAGAACTGGGTGAAAGAGGTCATCGAGGCGAGTCCGAAGACATATCGTGCGCCGCCAGAGACGTCGCACGCGCCCACAGAAACCGCTACGCGTGGGCGCAACGCTCCCGAAGCGCTGGCATCGGCCAGCGCGTGCGTCCCACGCGCCGGTTGGCGGACCGACGCGTGCTGACGTCAGCCAATGGTCGGAACTGCTGGGATGACGTCATCACTAACGTCAGCGCCGGCGACGGTTGGCCGAGCGGTCACCGGCCGGCAACTCGACTCGACCCGACCCGACCCGACCCGCTGTGGCACCCTCGAAACGGCCCCCGATCCGTTAGGGTCGCCACAGTTACCTTCTCTTATAGCATAATACTCTGATACCAAAGAAATTTTAACATAACTTATAATACCTGGGGGTTTTCATTTGTTTTCTTTACCGGTCCCTGCGCAAATAACATGGCGGAAGCATAATTCAACTACCCTTCATCAAAATATAAAGTGATGCACACCATACTAAAACTTTCATAATTTAAGCCGAACACTTTTATTTATATAAGGGATGGACTATGATAGTTGGTACAACAAAACGCCGAGGTCTTTTCGTGCCTGGCGATTACCCAAAAGAAAACCAACTTCTATCCTTGAATATCATCTGCATCCGTCCATCACCCAGGTGTCGGCATCCCAAAAATGCATCTCCTGCTACCCCCGACTCCAGATCATATCCAGTCAGGTCCGTTGGCCGGCGGTGGTGGTAGCAGCACCCTCATAAGGCAGCCATCCATACGGACAAGAACTGATGTGTACTCCTGGTGAATAGGCCCGACAGAGAGGCCTACCTCAAAAGTCAGATTGATCCTCACACGTTCGAATACCAACCCGTGCACCCCAGGATAACGGTGCTTGGTCCACTCCCATTGTAAGTCAATCAGGAGTCCGTAAAACATGCCAGGAGTCACAAGTAGCAGCGGCATTTTCGTTTAGTCTGAAATGTTAGTCCCCAAGAGGGGTGAGTACTATCACTTAGCAATAAAAGATCCATTACACTATATTATGTAGAAACTATAATCATCCAGATGCATACAAAACACCCTTATCATTTATGTATATATGCATGCCATCAAGGATCTATTTTACTTGCACCACGTTCATAACAACAATTTAATGCCATAACAAACACATTTTCAGTACCGGTGAAACTCACTCAATTTCATAAACAAATTCTCATATCATGCCACATGCACACACATGCACTCCTTTAATGCACCGGTTTTAACGTTCAAAGAAAAGTTTCATTCCCCGGGGACCAGTGTTTGCATCCCTCCGGGCTTTCGCACCCAACCTGGCATCGCGAGACCCTCCAGCACAAACCTCCGGGCATCCAGAGCGTGTTCCATCACACCCCTGGGCATCTCGCACCCCACCTGGCATCACGAGGTATATCCAGGGCTCGCCATGAAAATGGTTGCCCCTTCCCTCCGGATTTACGTACAATCCCTACAACCGGGCATCCTGAAACTCCCGAGGACCCTCCGGCACAAACCTCCGGGCATCCAACGGCATCGACTGACTCGACCCTTGGGCATCCCGACACTCCCGGGGCATCGTCGGCTCACACCTCCGACGGTAACATTCACATCTTAATATACATCTCATTACCAAATACATTTTGATGCAATGACGTCATGGGTTCCATGGATTTATAAGACTTTATCAAATTTTCCAATGTCACGTGATATGCTGAATATCAATGCATCTATCAAGTGAATAACAAATAATAACTCAAGATACAATAATTCTTAGAACAAAATGAACAGTTCATAGCAAAACAGTGTAAAAATCAGAATACACGCCTTCAGTAAAGACTTCGAAATAACCAGCAAATGATCATGAAAAATTCTGAAATTTTAACACGTTATCATTGAGATCTAGACGAAAATATTTCGTTAAGGACACTAAGCCAGATTCGTTATGTATAATGAGTAGTAGTTCACACAATTCAGTTCAGGATTCTTTTATCACAGACTAAAATTCAACAGCAAGCACTGCATATTAACAAAGATTTAAGCCATTGTATTGATTCCAAGAAGTTCTGATAAAATTATATACTCTAGTTCACGCAATTCCTCACAACTTCCGTGAAGAAATCGAGATCAAATTCATATTAGAACTCTTCATAAAATTTCACCAAATTACAAGATTACACATGAAACTGCACTAGATTAAGCGAATCCCATAAATTTTCATTTCCACAGTAACTATCTTACTTCCACAAGTCTACTAAAAATCAGTCTTTCATCAATAAATCAACAGGATCAAGATATACACAAAACCAACGTAATTCCTCAATCTCATGATCCCGCTTTACTTTGATTACTCACAATTTAATATTCTAATTCCAGAACTCAATTGTTTCCAAGTGTATTGTACCATACTAGACAATAACAGCACCACATTATATAGATTCATGGACTTTCATCCACTTGCCTCAAGTCCTAGAGTTCAACAGCTAGAGAGTTCGGTTTGGTGATGCGGCCTGACGGCGGCGAAGACAAGCGGCGTCGACGGCGGCAGCTCACACGCACGGCAGAGGGCGGTCTCCTCTTCCTCTGGCCGTTCACTCCTCTGCTGTTCACTCACAATTTCTCTCGCTCAAACCCTCTCTTTCTCTCTCAAGTTTCGCTCACTCTCACGAGCACAAGACCACTGGTTTTACTAAAACCAGTTAAACGAAAGAGATGCATGTTTCGGTGGATGCAAGGGAAATGGACAGCTGGGCTGGACGTGTCTTCAGCATGTCTTCCCTTACATTTTCGCTGGCTACCCAAACACCAGCTACGTGTCATCATTCAGCCATGCTTTAGTCAACTTTTCTTTCATTTAGTTGACTTAATTGTCGACTATTAATGGGTCTTCGGATTATATTGGGTTAGTAAGTTAATGGACGTGCAGTCCCTCCATAACAAAGCCCAAATAAATAAATAAAAACTGATCCTTAAACTTGCACAAATGTGGAGCATTCTCGGTCCCATGGTCTTGGTGTTTCAATTTCTTTTCTTATCTCATGTGCACTCAAGTGGTATAATTGTGTCGAGTCGTAAAAAGGAACATATATATATTGATAGTCTATTCAACGATCGGACTCTCAACAAACATGAGATATCGGTCCATCGATGGAATCAAACAATGCTCATACAAAATACTAATAATACCATTTGGCGATACTTTTATTGATCAGTCACTGCCGTCGTACATCACGGTTTATGAAATTCTCGGGTGCCACACCCGTGGACGCTTGGCACGCGCGTGGCACGTGTGATCGGTTCGTCCGACCCGGTCCAACCAGCCCGACCGGTCCGTTCGGTCCGACCGGTCCAACGCCCGACGACCGACGACCGTTAACCCGTTGACCGTTGACCGTTGACTTTGATTGTTGACCCGAAAAAAAAAAAAGGAATTTGTTTCTTTTTCTATTATGTCTGTGTGGGTTAGAGGTAATCCATTTTTTATTCTGCATTTGTTGCATGAATCATGGAAAATTATGTATTTTCCATTTTGTTTATTGTGGATTATAAGTGATCCATTTATTGGTTCTGCATTTGTTGCAGGAACTATGATGCGTTATGCACGGATACCTGCAATCCCGAGAACGGACGAAGGAAGAGCTAGACTTAAAAGGCTGATAAAAGAGTTAGCTGATTATCGATGGCTTGATGGTGATTTAGTATCACACATAGTCAAGGTCAATCAGATGATACGGGAAATCATCTGGAATGGTTATCTTATGCCGGATTTTGAGAAGATGCCGGCTTTGATGAACACTCTTCCACCTGAATGGCAAGCAGTGTTAGATCGGCTATGGGAGGTCAACGTGGTCCCGGATTACAAGGGGCTAGTGGATTGCGTTGGTTAAAACTTCAACCCTTAGATTGAGCGCCACATGGCGTAGAGTAAATGCGCCTTGGTGGCGACATGAAAGCTCTCCAAAAGTTTTTCCATGGTTGGCAAATGTGCCTTCAGTTTTCTCAGATGTTTTGACTGATAGATTAGAAGGGACATTCCCTATTTATTTCTTAGATTAATCATGAGATGTTTTAAGGGTGTAAATATCTCTTTCCATGTTGATATTTTTCTCTGTATATATTGCTTAGTGTAATGTATAGTTGTATTATGTGAAAGCATTGTTATTCTATTGGATGTTAGATATTATCTGTTGCTTTCTGTTATTGCTGATTGATGTGGGTAGTTAGCTGAGGGTAGTTCATAGAAGTTTTTGTAACTTCATAGAATTTATTTTACATAAGACAATTATATTAATAATAGTTTTAAGTTAGGATTTTTGGAGGATGATTGAAAACGTAGTGACCTTTTGATTTTGAAACCTTACTTGAAATTATTCATTGATATGATGGGTCTGTGCAAAGTGGATGCATAAATGATAGGCATTAATTATTCGTGCATATATGTCTGATGTGTTTAGATTGATGGATTCAGCAACTAAGAACGCAATTGCTGATGTGAATGACAACAATTGTGAAATATTGAATATGAAAATTCAATATGTGCTGGAAAAGCAAGAAACACTAGAAGCTCTTGACCATGTTATGGAAGATCTTGAGGATGCTGTGCGCCACCTTGAGCTGGTAGAAGACCGCTTAACGACATGTGAGCTGAAAATAGATATTTACAATGCTGGTTCTAGCTCATAAAGGGCTTTGAGCTCTAAGCGCAAGCGTATTGATTCGTTCAATATGAGGGAATGCAAAGGATCAAGTCATTGTTGCAAGAGATCAAAAGTTAACCAACACAAGAGAGGAAAACGTCCTCAAACGAAGCAAATGTCAAGAGTGAGGTGTTACAATTGTGACAAGAAGGGTCACTATACTCGCAACTGTTGTGAGCCGAAAAAGGTAAACACCTCTTGTACATTTGAGAAGTTTGCTTAGGTGTCAAGTTCTGCATTATTGGCTGAATCCAATCCTTAGTGGACTGTAGATTTAGGATTGACAGGCCATGTAGCGAAGGATAGAGAATCCTTCGTGGAATTCCGACGATACAAACTGAAACTAAGTGGATCTATGTGGGAAACAGCTCCAGAGCTGAAGTTAAAGGGATTGGCACCTGCCAATTGAACATGCATGGTGGACGCAACTTGTTCCTACATGATGTTCTATATGCTCCGAAGATTTGTCGAAATTTTGTGTCTGTTTTGGTGTTGGTTAAGCTTGGTTTATGTGTGAACTTCCATAATAGCGATGTAGATTTGTATTTGGATATAAACTACTGTAGTTGTGGTCACTTTCTAGATGGTTTTAATTGTACTAAATGTTGACTGTGGTGATGTCAATATTTGTTATTCCCTTATTTCACGTCTTCTACTTCATATGATAATGATGTGATTATGTGGCATGCTGGACTTGGTAATATTGGCCAACAACGTATAAATAGACTAGCCAAAAATGACTTGTTGGGCAACATTGAAAAAGTCGATTTGCCCAGATGTGAGCATTACCTAGTAGGGAAAACGACAAGGAAACCATTTGGAAAAGATAAAGAGCTGAATTTCCTCTGCATTTAATCCATTATGATGTCTGTGGTTTAATGAATGTGAGAAGAAGGCATGGGGCTGTTTATTTCATCACTTTTATAGATGATTATACTCGATTCGGATATGTCTATTTGATTTCTCATAAATCTGAAGTATTATGTTGTTTCAAAAGGTTTATGAACTTGGTTGAAAATTAATTAGACAAGAAAATAAAAGCATTGAGATCTGATCGAGGTCGAGAATATTTATCTGATGAGTTCAGAAAATTATGTGATGAAAAGGGAATAGAAAGACAGTTGTTTATTCCATATACTCCTCAACAAAATGGTGTTGCGGAGAGAAGAAACATAACCCTACTGGAAATTGTTAGGTCCATGATGGCGCATGCTAACTTACATATCACTTTTTGGAGTGATGCGTTGTTAACTGCTGCCTATATACTTAACCGAGTGCCTTCCAAATCAGTTAGTTCCATTCCATATGAGTTATGGACAGGTAGAAAACCAGACTTAAGTTTTCTTAAGCCATGGGGTTGTACTGTCTATACTCATGAGTCCTCTCACAAGTTTGGGAAATTGGGTCCTAAAGGAAAGTATAGTATTTTAATGAGATACTCCAAACACTCGAAATGGTATGTGTTCATAGGTGAGCAGGAAAATGGGAGTATAACTGAATTTGAATCACAGGATGTCATATTCTTAGAGGATGAATTTCATAAGAAGGGCGAAATAAGGGAAGATTGTTCCCTATTTGAGACCTCGGATCAGGATAATGATGTTAGTGGAGTTCGTCCAAGTGGGAGTAATATGAGAAGTGATGAATTGAATTGAATTCATTTTTAATTACAACCACATGATGAGATGATATCGTCATTATCTAATCCGAGTGGGAGCATAATGGGGAATGATGTGCTAAGTGTACATTCTCCCATATAGCGAACAAGTCGCCAAAGTATTCCCGATCGATGTTTTGACATTGAAAGGGAAACTTTTATAGTTGCTCCGCAAGATGAGGATGAGCCAAGAAATATTAATGAGGCTCTAAATTGCCCTAGTAATAAAAATGGATTTATGCAATGAAAGAGGAAAGGGAGCCAATGAAATCAAACTAAGTCTGGGAACTGGTTGATCTTCCAAAAGGACGCAGAGCTATTGGGAACAAGTGGGTTCTCAAAATAAAGCGAAAGGCTGATGGCTCGATAGAAAGGCATAAGGCTCGCCTTGTGGCGAAGTGGTATAATCAACAGGAAGGAATTGATTATGAAGATACGTTTTCTCCTATAGTAAGATTTACATCGATTCGCATTATTCTGGCAATAGTGGATAGTATGGATCTTGAGTTACATCAAATGGATGTAAAGACTGCTTTCATCAATGGAGAATTAGAGGAAGAAATATATATGGAACAACCTGCTGGTTTCATAGTGAAAGGCCAAGAAGAAAATGTATGTCGACTTTTGAGGTCGATATATGGCTTTAAGCAGTCGTCAAGACAATGGTGTATACGATTTCATAATGCCATAATGGCATATGATTTTACAATGATAGATGAGGATCATTATGTATATATCAAAAGATCCAAGGATCAATTTGTGATCATATCATTATATGTTGATGATCTACTAATTGCCGGAAGCAATATGGAGCTTGTCAATACTGTCAAAAGTTGGTTGTCTTCCAATTTTGAATTGAAGGATATGGGATTGTAAACCCATTGACACTCCTATTGCAAAAGGTGAATGATTGAGCCATAGACTGTGTCCAAGGACTCCACAAGAGAAGGAACAAATGAAACATGTTCCTTATGCTAGTGTTGTTGGGAGCTTGATGTACGCTATGATGTGTACAAGACCTGACATATGTTATGCAGTCGGAATGGTGAGTAGATACCAATCCAATCCAGGTCAAGCACGTTGGAAAGCCGTTAAATGAATACTAAGGTATCTAAAGGGGACTGCTGATTATACGTTGAGTTATTATGGAAAGGATCTGCAACTGAAAGGCTATTCTGATGCTGATTGGAGAGGAGATTTAAATGAAAGAAAATCTATCTCTGGATTTGTTTTCTTACTAAATAATGGCACCATATGTTGGAGCAGTAAGAAACAAAAGTGTATAGCCTTGTCCACGATGGAAATTGAGTTCGTGGCATTATCAGCAGCAATAAAAGAATATGTTTGGCTTAAGAGATTATTGGATCATTTAGGTGTTATTTGAAGTGCTACAGATTCATTGTTGGTTAACTGTGATAGCCAAGCAGCAAAAGCGTACACCAAAGATCCAAAATATCATGGCAAGACCAAACATATAGATACCAAGTATACTTTTGTCAAGGATATGATTGCACGAAAAGATGTGAACTTAGAGTACATACTGCGTGATGAATAGTGCATGTCCAGTAGCTTTGAGGCCCTATTTTGTTGGTTTCCGACTTGATTTTGCAACCGTCGAGTTAGGGTCCTTGTAGTATATTGAAATAGCTTTCTATTGATTGTAAGAACGTTTGAAAGGGGGCTCGTTGGAAAAAGTTATGGCGTGACAAAGCTCTGTGCTCAAGCTGCGCATTGCAGATGACTTAAATTATCGCTTTAGATATGTGATTTGTTAGTGCGTAGATGTTATTTTATCGACGTATAAGTATAGTTTAGTTGAATCGTTAGTTGAGATTAAGTTTTACTTGGTTTTAATGATATTTCTCTCTTATATGATAGGAATGCAAGTTCACTAATTCAAGTGAACTTGTTGTTTGGTTTGAGGCTTATCTAGATGAGTAGTGCTATCTCTTTTAAGAATTTGTAAATTCATGTTTTCAAAAATGATAAAAATTTGATATGTTATGAGATATGGATAAGCATGTTTTTAACATAAAATTTGGATCGAGCATTTGCTCTGTCTTGATATTTGTGAATTTTGTAAGAATTTATTGGTGAAAAAATATGTTTTGTTTAAGAAACAAAGTTGAGAAATATTATATATTTTGGGTTTGCAAAACTGTTTTATGAAAAGCTCTTGATTTTGAGACGGTTTAAGGAATATTATAGAGATATCAATTTGTAAAATGCTTTATGACACGCATTTGATTTGATTTACTTTGTAATATCGGTTATGAGATGAGCCTTGAAATGGTTTGAGAATGTTTTATGAAAAGTCTTCATGGCATATGGGGTGAGTTGCGAAAGCTTTTGATAATATACAAAATGATTTCTGGATTTGGTTTTGTGGATTGTGGAGGATGTTGTGTGACATCCTGATTTTCGAGTCTGATCTCAATGATATCAAATGGGCTTTTCATCGACGCGCTTATGGTCTTATTCTCTGAGATGGCCCCTCACGAGATAACTAGCCTATCGGGTGAAACCATTAAGGGATTTTAATGCAATAGACTTGAGAATTTGACTAAGAATCGACTGCTCGACCGTGTTGATATGCAAGGGTCATTACAGCACTGTCAGAAATCAATCAAAGACCAGAGATAGGTCGATTCGATTGAGATATGTAATCAGAGTGTGGGTGATTCCACCTTATTGCAAAATACTTATCGATTGGCACTAGATCAATTTTTCTATAGTTTTGGTACCCGATGCCCGTAATTGATACATCGAGATTTTTATGATAATCGAGAGTCGCCAATGTGTTGAAGATGTACAATGTGACTTGAGATGAATCGATCACGGGTCAATTACACCAAAAATTCATAAAAGTTACCCAGTAGATTATGTTATGCTAAAAGTGCGCCGGATTGAAATTAACCGTAAACTGAAACCCAATTTCAAAAATCGAAAGTTCTGTTATGTCACAATCTATTTTAGGAATGTCGACTCATCCTCCGAAGATTTTTTAGAGATTCCGAGATTTTTGCGGAAAATCAGTTCAGACGTTGCGGAAAATTAACAGAAATTCATTTGGACTGAATTTAAGCAAGTTTGGACTTTCAAGCCAAGCCTGTGAGTGTTAGGGATTTATAGAAAATTGTTCGAGATTTTTCTTCATCGAGATTGGATCTCAATTTGGGAAATTGAGTGAAGAAATTGAAGATAAAAAGAAAAATGGAAATTCAGAGCATCAGTTGGGGCTGTGTTTTTGGCATCCATTTGTGCTAATTTTGGCTTCAATTCATCCTAGAAAGTATTAGGGACAAGAAGATATTTGTGTGGGCTGTGGGGGAGACCAAACATTTAATGTTTGGCTAAGGGTTTAAGACTTTTGCTCCCCTCTTAGCTAGCTGCTCCCCTCCCCACGTGAGCAAAATTGGCACGCCTCTTCTGCCTTCATCCTTCGTTGCTCTCTTCATTTCTCTACACTCACCGAAACCCCACTCAAGTCAACATCTCAGTCTTCTCTTGCCACGAAATTCGAAGTTCCACGCGGTTTCAAAACCCCAGCGAAGCTCACGAAGCCTCAAATTGAAGCCACGTGGTCAATCCCTCTTCCCCCTTCCCCCCCCCCCCCCCCCCCCCCACCGAAATCTCTCCTTGTCTGTGTCTCTCACTACCACGCGAATTCAGCTACCAGCGAAGCCCCCATAAACGCCAACAACCTAAGCTCTCCCTCTCCTTAGTTGACCACCAAGTGCAACAACCGAAGTCACATCCACGCGCTTGTCTCCACTACTCCATCTTTGGCTAGGAAACCCCACCGCCGTTCCTCTCTCCTTCGCCCGCAAGTTCGTCCATCATTTAGCCGAGATTTGGCCCAACAGTCTTCAATCCATGAACTGCCATCCTAGTCAACCATCGGCTTCAACGTGTCACGCCCCAATCCTCGAGCGTGTGCCCATCCCTTTCTAGTCGATAAAAAATTGCGACTTTCTAGGACTAGTCGCCGACCCTTTTTCTTTATTGCACATGCGGAAGCGGATTATAAATCCCCTGACAGTAATCATCTCGAGATAGAAAAGTAGAACAATAATTTCATAAACAAACATGTCTTTATAAACATATGCTGAGTCACGTACAAGAGCCTATGGTCAAAAGACTACCAAAAAACTGTTCTCCAAAAGAAGCGGTCCTATCCGACCTATACTTCAGATCACCTCCTCTCTGCTCCAAGTCCTCCACTCGATGACCCTGAAATGGTTATTCAATAACCAGTGAGACAATGTTTCAGCAAATCCATGCTCTAAACTTTGACTAGGAGGGAAAGACGCTAAGAAGCGTCCTAAACACGCAATCACACAATGAAGGAGACTTACTTCGTCTCGGTTCCACCCTGTTGGTCAGTACAATTTATATCATAGACAACATACGAGCATAAGCAACAAATAAGCTCCAATAATTGAAACGCCACACTCAATTAATCATGCGTTCCTAGTTTTGATCTCGGCATATAGCATGACCTACTCTCTGTTCGGCGGTCTTTTGGCATTGCCAGGCTTCGTTTCACCCCATTGAGCAAGGCACGTCTCTTTTAGACGGCTTTCCCGAAGGAAAATAGGGTTCAGAATCTACTGCAATCAGCTTCCCGTTGTTCAGGGGTATCCCAAATAGGGATAATGTCCAGCTTAATAGCCTGGGACGATTTCTCTTCATCACACGATCACTCAAATATGGCCTAGGGCATCGTGCATTGCACTTAATGCTTCAATTAAAAGGGTGAACCTGGCCTTTTTCTTCGTATTAGAAATACACATGAAAATAGTCGTGTGTGGGTACACAGTCAACTCGATCAAGAAAAATTGACATTCTTCCTTTTTTAAAATCCCACTATTTATATAGTATATAAAACCATTTTTGGTGTTAAAATCCGACACTCGGGATTTTCTGAATAAATATTGAAAATTCACAATTTCTGGAATTAAATACCAAAAATCCAATCATCATTCAATTTGCATAATTTAACACTCAATTGCAGAATTTAACCACACCATTGCAATCAGCATGAAATTCCGGTCGTCGACTATCGCGGCATAATTTCTGAAAAAATAATTAATAAATAAATAATTTCGAAAATTAATTATTTAATCCAATATAATTTCTAAAAATACTAACCTAGGCCAAAATTATTAAATTAAATACCAATATGGACCCGGAAAATTCCCGAACCCTTCTAGATAAATAGCACAATTTAATTAGGCCTTAGCTAAACCATACTAACCACCTAACATGCTCAATTAAATAATTAAATCATTAAGTTAATCTAACTAACCACCTAATTCCTAATTAAATAAATCTAAACACCCCTTAGCATCAATAACCTACTAAGAAGAGTTTAGAGTATAAACTCACGAGTTAATTGCGGAAACCTGTTTACCGCAATGACGGCGCGACGGCGGCCGAAATCTGAATTTTCGGCGGCGTCGACGGACTTGGGCCGGGCCTAAAACAGGCCCAACAAATCTCAGCCCAACTGAGATTTGTTTTCAACTTGGGCTGCGCTTCACTTGATTCGCGGGCTGAATATCAAAGACTGAATTCTGCTGGGCTGATTTCTTGTGGGCCTGGCTTGCGTGAAGGTTGGGCCGAACCAACTTGCTGGAGCGAATGGGCTGAAGAGCAGCTGATTTCACGCGACTGCTGGGCCTGTTGATGTGGCTGAACTTCGCTGGGCCGTAGACACGCACGATGGGAGTCGCTTGCTGGCGTCGAGCGATGGTAGACCGAGGAAGCGCTGGCCAAATTGCTGGGTTGCTCGAGCGGTTTGGGGACGCCTGGCAGCCGAAGATGGAGAGATCGATGTGTGGCGTTGATGGCCGCGTGGCTTTGGGGTCAACAAATTGCGTCTGGGGAAGACTGGAGCTGGGCCACGAACTGCTGGGGAAGAAGACCACGTGGCCGTGTGGGGCGGAGAAACAGCAGACGATCGAGGGGTTGCTTCGTTGATCTTTGGTGGGGAATTAATGGGCAAGTGGCAGCTTCAATCTTCGAAGGAAAGTCTGGAAGAACGGCAGAGGCAGCTCGCAAGTGGATTGAAGGGCGCACGGCAGCAAAAGAAAAATGGGAATTCTTCAACGGGGTTTTGGGTTGACTCGAAGGGGGAAACAATTGGTGGTTGAATCGTGGCTTTGCGGATTGAAGAGGCTGAAGGAGACGCACGTTGGTGGACTTCGTGGCAGCGGCTTCCGTTGGGCTGTCGGTGGGTTTCTTTGGCCGAGAGAAAGAGTGAGTGGAAGAGAGAAACAGAAAATGAAGGAGGAAATGAAATGCAAAAGTGGCGAAGGAGGTCGGCATGCGAAGGAAACGGAGGAGGGGGAGCGTGCGAAGGAAGCCCCAAAGAAGATAAGGAAGCAAAAGTCAAATATCCTTATCCTTTAATCAAAGTTTGGTCCCCCCAAAAGCATGAAATCTTATCCCAATGTCTCTTAATACTTTCTTGTGGATAATCTTCCCAAATAATTCAATTTTGAAGCCCAAAAATACAGCCCCCTTCAAAGCTCCAAAATTTATCAATTTTAAACTTCAATTCTTCACCAGATTCCTCAAATTTGATGTTCCATTTCGTTGAAGAAAAATCCCATATAATTTTCTGTAAATCCCCGACACTTACAGGCTCAGTTTATAAGTCCAAATTTCCATCGATTTAGCCCATCTGAATTTTCGCTAATTTTCCGCGGCGTCCGAAACGGTTTTTAGTAAAAATCTCGGAATCTCCGAAAAATGTTCACTTTTACTGTAGCACTAGGCTATGGAATGTACTGTTCATAGTACTGTTACTGTTCATAGTGTGCGAATAGTCCTAAAATAGCTCGTGACACCGTAGAACTTTCAATTTTCTGAAATCGGGTTCAAATTCGCGGTTATTTTCAATTCGGCATGCTTTTAGCGTGACCTAATCTACCGGGTAACTTTTAGGAATTTTTGGTGCAATTGACCCGTAATCGATTTATCTCAAGTCACATTGTACATCTCCGATACATTGGCGACTCTCGATTGTCGTGAAAATCTCGAGATTTCAATTACGGGCACCGGGTACCAAAACGATAGAAAAGTTGATCTAATACCGACCGATAAGTATTTTGCAATCAGGTGGAATCACTCACACTCTGATCACATATCTCAGTCGAATCGACCTATTTCCGGTCTCTGATCGATTTTGACAGTGCCATAATGATCTCGGTAGATGGACACGGTCGAGTAGTCGATTCCTGATCGAATTCTCAAGTCTATTGTACTTAGATTTCTTAATGGCTTCCTCAGATAGTCTAGTTATCTTGCGAGTGGCCAACTCAGAGAAAAGCACTATAGACACGTCGATGAAAAGCCCGATTTATTTAATAAAAAACAAATCAGAAAATTCAGGCTGTCACACAACGACTGCTTCGCTGGTTTGGTTTCTCCTAGCAACGATCGAAATTTCGGTCTCCACCGAAGGCCCATTAGCCCATGCAAACCAGCAGCCTGCAACGGCCCAATCTCCAACGTCTTCAACGTCCATAGCCCAGCAAAGCCTAGTGGAATCAACGAAGCCCACAGTTCAGCCCACACAGAATTCTAGCCCAATCTTAGCCCATTTCGCAATTGTTTCAGCAGGCCCAGCCCAACTTGGGTCTAGCCCAAAATCAAGAATAAACCTCAGCTTGGGCTAAGATTTATTTGGCCGGTTCTAGGCCCGGTCCGAGCTTCGTCGATGTGTCGCAAACTCAAGTTTCGACCGCCGTCGCGCGGTCGTCGCAATGAATCGGTTTCCGCAATAAACCGTTGAGTTTATTTATTAAACTCTTCTCAGTAGGTTAATGACGTCTAAGGGGTGTTTAGATTTATTTAATTAGGAATTAGGTGGTTAGTTAGATTAATTTAGTGATTTAATTATGCAATTATGCATGTTAGGTGGTTAGATTAGATTAAGTGAGGCCTAGATAAATTGTGTTATTTATCTAGAAGGGTTCGGGAATTTTTCGGGTCCGTATTGGTATTTAATTTAGTGATTTTGGCCTAGGTTGGCATTTTAGTATTTAAATTTATTTATTTAATTTATTTTAGAAATTATTTAATTATTAATCATTTTCCGGAAATTAGTTTCGGATAGCCAGTGATTGGAATTTCATGCTGATTGCAATGGTATGGTTAATTTCTACAATTGAGTGTTAGTTTGTGCAAATTGAGTGCTGATTGAAATTTTGAATATTTAATTCCAAAAATTGTGAATTTCATTATTTATTCAAAAAATCCCGAGTGTTAGGTAAACACTGAAAATTGTTTTATATACTATATATACTAGTGGGATTTTGAAAAGAAGGTTATGAATTTTCTGGGTCCAATTTGACCGTGTACCCACGCACAACTATTTTCACCGAATGTTTTTAATACGAAGGAAATAGGCCAGGATCACTATTTTAATGGAGGCATTTGAGTGCAATGCACAGTGTCCTGGGCCGAGATTGAGTGGTTATGTGTTGGTTAAGAGAACCCGTCTCGAGCAATTATACCAGACGTTACTAAATCCCTTTTCGAGTTACCCATGCATTAGGGTAGCGGGTTGCAGTAGATTCTGGACCTACGCTCTTTCGAGGAAGCCGTCTAATTGAGAGACGTTGCCGTGCTCAAAGGGGGTGAGACGACGTCTGGTAATGCCAGAAGACTGCCAGTAGAGTTGGCCGTATCCTTAAGAGGTGTAATTAACAATTGGAACGCATGATTGTTGAGTTTGATGCACCCGATTATGAGACCAAAACCGTGTGACATGGAATGAGACATGTCATAACGATTTAGCCTTATAATCAGGACATTGGTGATTAATTGAATTGATGAGATGTTCCAGTTGTTATATGCATTGCGATATAAACTGTACTGACGTGCAGGAAGGAAACTGAGGCGAGGTAAGTCCTATGTGCCAATTGTGTGGTTGTGTGGCTAGAGCACCTTGAAGCGTATTTTCCTCCTAATATGGATTTAGTAGGTGGACTTGCTGAGACATTGTCTCACTGGTTATTGAATAACCATTTTCAGGTCCTTACAAGGTGGTCATGGAAGACCAAGGTCTCGAAGTCTGAGGAGGAGAAGTCTGGAGGATCGATGGATATGTCCTATTAGTATGTTGTAGGATAGCCTCTTGTGAGAGTCGACCTTTTTGTAGGCTTTCGACTGAACTCGTTTTGTGCCTAAATCTCGTTGTTTATAAAAGTGTGCTTTTTATGAATTGATATCCTGCTTTTCTATCCCGAGATGATTATTGTTAGGGAATTTATTTTCGCATCTGCATGTGCTTAAAAATCAATGGGTCGGTGACTCATCCTGAGAAGTTGCAAAATTTTATCGACCAGAGAGGGATGGGCACGCGCTCGAGGTTCGGAGCGTGACATGTTGTGGGTTGGTATTGATGCTCAACATCGCTATGAGCCCAGTATAGGGCTTGTGGATATGCACATACTAGTCTAAAATATCTTTTGGGGTTGAGTTACCAATTAATAATAAGTAGAAACCTTGTTAATGAGGGAATTTTGGTTGCTTCTTCACTAGGATTGTATTATAACCATGGTTTGATATTGAGCAACGGATTGGTCAATGGAGTGGACTATTGCCATATGATATAAATTTAGTCAATGAAGTGGACCATTAACATGTGATTTGAGTTTAGTCGATGGAATGGATTATCAACGTGTGATTTCATTAGACCATTGATGTGTGGCATAAGATTAACTAATGGAATGGGCCATTGGCATGTAAATTAATAAGACTAATCAATGGATTGGACATGTTGATGTTTGTTTTGATATTATTATGAAATATTATAAATATAATTATGTTAAAACATACGTAACTTATTCTCTTATTTTATGTTTATTATGTTTTGGATTCAGGTTAAAAGACTTGTGGTTTGGTTTTGTAAATATGCACGATGGGTGCTTGATCTGCTTAAAAGATATACACTACTTATTGAGCTGTGGTTGCTCAAAGCGTTGAGTAGTACAATAGCGATATTTATTATGGGATTTTTGGAAATTGAACTTTGTTGATTTGAGTCTACGTTCTTCCGGACGCCATGTCATCCCTTTTACTACTAGGATTCAGAGTCTGACATTTTCAAAGCTCAGGTACAAAACAAGGGGAAAATGGTTATATGGTCAATGTGGCTACGGCAGCCAACGCATCGACGGTGTTGCGCGTGGGTCTGTTTGCGGTCAAATGAGTCTTCCACGGTTTGGATTTTGCAGATTGCAAGTTTTAAAAAATGAGGTGCAGATTGATATAGATGGCAAAACTGAAAATAGTTTTTGAAATCTTTCATAAGGAATTTGGAGCCGGGCCACAGAAGAACAAGTTTTGCCTAGCATATTAATTCTCTTAGGTGAGCCTCAGATCTGGTCTAGAACTAATATTTCCATAACTTTCCCTTCTTTCAACCTGAAAAGCAGACATGACCAATAAATCCTACCGATTAATTGCCCCGACAATAGCCTGACGGACCCGATTTGACACAAACTTTTGCTTTCACTGAACTAGATCTAAACAAAAGACGACATGAATTACCTAAGTTCAAGCCATATATGAGCCACGGAGACTTTAGTCCTTTGAATTTGATATCGTGAGGGCAGTTGGTCGGAGACGGCGAGACTCTGATTTCTTCTAATGGAAATTTCGAGAGCTGGGGTTCTTTAGACCTGGGAATTCGTCTCTTAGAGATGTTGATATTTGATACCACAGGATAAGTGTTAAAAGATAATCCAGGGGATTTAGGGTTTCCACAAGGACGTGCAAGATTTTACAAAGAGAAACCCCATGTCGTGAATTCCTTTTGGTGAAAAGCAAAAATGTCTAATCATTTCCTTTCGCGGTAACAGTGTGGTGTTGGGCCCAACAGTCGTCAGGCCTCGTGAAGACGCTCTGTTTTCATTTTTTGAAACTAAATGACGTGGAGCCAGCTTTGTACCATAAAAGCCACATCAATACCATATGTGTAAATAAAATTGCGACCTATCAAGTTAATTGAAAAACTGAACAAACGAAAAGGTAGAGGGATAATTTGGTTTTTTCAGTAAGAGACTAGAGCATATGAACCTTTAGTAGCATTATACCTTCTTTAAGTAAAACAAAAAAGTGTCTTATAAATACTTGAACATTTAGATACGTCATATGTTCTAGACACAAATATTTTATACATCACCTTATAAGTTGAGTTGCAATTTCTCAATGTAAAGGGAAACCATATATAAAAATTTACAATATTTCAGTATCCCTCTCATGTGTGAGCCAGAAAATGAATATGTGAAATTCGACTAACATTGGCATAACTTGACTCTGATTTCTTGTTAAAAAGTCCAATCTAAAAGCTTATATTAATTAGTGGAGGGAGACCATATGTATATGAAAAGCGTATAGATCCCAGTATCGAGCTACGTAGGCTATTTCAACATAAACGATTAAGTAGAATGAGGGAGCTTCGTTGGCAATGTATAAACTATAAGTTCATAGCATTATCGAAACATTTTATTGCAAGATTACAGATTTCTGGTCCCTAGCCGGGGGAAAAAACAGGAAGTAGGGTATCACTCAATGGGCTCCTAATTGAAGCCCAGGGGCCTAAGAGTTATATGCTTCTTAAATGTTTAGATAGCGGGACCAGGACTCCTGCAACTTGAACGTGGTGAGTTGGAAAATGAGATTTTTTTTTTTTTGATCAGCAAACAACATCACTTGATTTACTATTTCAACAGAAAATGAGATTAAAGAATAACCTTAGGAACCTGAATTAAGATCGATATGTAAAATTGAGTCGGCTTACTAAGTGATGTAATTGAATTCATATTTGACAAAAGCAATTTCTCTTGATCAACTTGAAACGTTTTTCCTTTTGTTCAAATTAACCCAATTGTTGTGCCGCACAGGACATGATAATATGGTAATGTGATTTGTCAATTCTCGGAGATCCAAAATTGAAGGTTATTGAAAAAAGCATATCTATACTAGTTACAGGAGAGAATTTAGTTTTATTATGCACTTAATTGAAATTTCAGTAGCTTGGCATGTGTGGGCTGCTCCAACCTTGATCTATATCAATATCTCTAAACACAAGATATTTATCTATGTTAGCCTATAGATTATTTATTTATTTATTTATTTATTTATTGCTTTATACATATTAATTGTGCAGCGTGCGCACATTAATTTTTTTCTAGTACGAAAAGCTGCAGCATTGGCAGGTACATTCCCAACCAATTTCTTCCAAATGTTATAAATTCGATTGATATTTTAGATTTTGTTGAAAGTAAGAAAGTCACGTTTTACTTGTTTTGACCCCCCCCCCCCCCCCCCAAAAAAAAGAGCATGCTACTTGTGCTTTTTTTTTTGGACATTTTAGATTTGATTTCTATTACATACGGGAGACATAATTTTTGTACAAATATAGACACCGACAATCGAAGTGATCTAGGAATGATCTCCATGATTTTCTTTTAAAAGATGACAAAATTATTTATTGTTAACAGAAAATAAAAAAATAAAAGGAATGCTTTTCTTAGTGTCAAACAAAAGTCCTGCTTTCCTGGGAAAGTTCCCCTGCGTGGTTGAAAGTTGAACTCTGCCAATAAAGGGTCTTATTCTCTCATTTGTTGTTTCTCCATCCTTTTCCGCCACGCACTTCAGTCCAAATCCAACACCAACCACATTGTAGTTTCTAGCCAAGAGTCGTGGACGTATAGAACAACCTAATATAAGAAAAAGGAAAATACCACCAAAAATCTTAAATTAAACCCATTAGAGTACCAATATCTTAAATAATTTTTTTTTCAAAACCTCTAAATTTATACTGGTTTGATAAAAATACCAGTTGTCTACATTAGAAATATAAATTTTATCTATTGTAATATCAATACCCCAAACTTTTTTTTTTGTCACAAGCACCCCAATTTGTCATACTAGTAACAAGGGGGTAGTTGTGACTAAGGGTGAGTGGCTAGACCAGTTCAACTCGAGAACCAGCTAAGTTCACACTTCACCCCTGGATTAGTTCGGTTCATGGTTCTGAAAAATGGGAGTCAGCCTTGATGGATCTAATCTCTGGTTTAGGGCCTTGAATGGGGTTAAAATAGAGACCGAACTGATTTTAAATCGGGAATCTAACCGGTTTTGTTGAGTAATGAATGCCTTCATGATGGTCCTTTCTCTTCCATTGCTATTTATTTGCAATAAACAAACATCTTTCAATGGTGATGGTGAAAATCAACGTCGGTATTGGACCGGCCTTTCTTTGTATAATGTGAATCTGTTTCTTGTGTGCACATAATGTGAAGGCATGTTGTCCTTTTCTATTCACCAAATATCTTCTCCAAAATGGGCCGCCTTCCTCTTACATTATTTACTGAGATTTACTGTATGTGCTCAATTTGAGTATCCTTACATCTACTTGCAGCAATTGACAATGTCTTGGTTATATAACAAAATGAAACCAAAAAAAAAATAAAATTGCCAGTTTAAGTTTAACAGGTTGGGTTCTTGATTCCAAAAGTTAGAAACCTACCTAGTTTGGGACTTACCCACCCTAGAATTATTCACCTCTATTTGTGACACCAAAAAGAATTTTTGCGTGTTAGTGTAACAGGGGCATAGTTTAGAATTTTTGGCGATACAATAAAAAGTTTGGGATATTAGTGTTACATGGTATAATTTATAATTTTTGGAGGTATTAAACATTCATGAAAAATTCTTATATACACTCGTGATATGTGAGTCCACTAATATGAGTATTACATGGATATCACATGATTTGATAATTGAGATATACTGGAATCACATATAAAAAATGCATGAAATACTTGATCCAATTTTCAATAGCCTTTTCATTTATAATATGCCACAATTTCTTAGGGAAATTACCAAAAAAAGTCCTCAACTTAATATAATTGTGCCAATTCAATCCAAAACCTTTTATTTTTTTTGTTAATTTAATTTTAAATCTTTTACAATTGTGCTAATTTAGTCTATCTTATCAATTTTGGCCAGAAATCGCTCACTTGGACGCCAATCGTCCTATATGTCAAGGTTGGCATTGATGAAGACAAGTTTTAATATATTTTAATATTTTATTCTTCCTCCCCCTGGTTGTCACCGAGGGTGTTCCGGTCCTCACTTGTGACCTGCAAGGGTTGACTAACAATCATCATGTAGCCCTAAGCGTGACATTGAAATTTTTTTATGCTCGGTAATAACATTTAGATTACAAATTTGAATATTATATAGCTTCATGTTTTGTATTACTCATATGGAATTTCAAGGGGGTCACTAATTTTGTGAGGTTTGAAAGTGCGACGGATGATTCTTCCACAACATTAGTAGCCCAGAGTTTGATGCGTTAAGCTTAAAATGATAGATATTGACATGTATACGTACAATGTTAAGTGACAGTAATTAATTTACCACCATGCCAGTTGTAGTCCTCAAATTGCATATTTGATGATATTTAAGTTTTAAATTTACTAATTTAAGATTTTCCTAGCATTTGATATCATTCACTAATAATTTTAGTGAGTTCAAAATATTATTCGGATTTATCAATCTTTAGAACAAATATTGATTTCCTTGTTTTTGTAATGATTTACTAGATATTTTGGTAACTAACAATATATCTACATGAAATAAGCCTTTAGTCCCTCTTTTATTGTTACGCACCTCTCTTAATTTTTCTACCTAGTATTTTAAAGCACATACTTTTATATTATGTGATCATTAAAAGGGTAAGGTAATTATATGTATGAAAAGATGTTGCCAGGATATCTCACGAGTAGAGATACCCTGTGTGTGGGAATGCCTTAGATTTGAGAAACGCCTTGTGTTGGGATGCTTTGGGAGTGTTAAGGAATATAATACATGTATCTATGCATATGTAATTACATAAAGGCACACATGAAAGAAGTGGCCTTGGTTCATAGTATGTAATGCCATTTGCTTGCAAATGAGTAAATTATCTTAGATAATGATGATATAAATTTCCATCGGTATATCATGATAAAGAAAAGATATGCATAAACTAATGCACTTTTCATGCATGGTCATTTTGTAATGCTTTGAACTCACATTTTTTTTATTGTGTTAGGTTGAGGGGTGAGATAATATCCTATTTTAGAGAGATTTCACTTACTAGGTTTGGCTTACCTCTTCCTTGTTTTTTTTTTCCTCAGTTTTTGTGAGACATATCATCCCCACCACTGCCGTTGGGAGTTCCTATGCATTTTGATTATGAATATCAAGTTGTGCTTATACCTGGATTGGCGGTAGTATGCATTAAATGTGGTTCTGCTGTGTATGTTGACGAAGAGTTTGTTGGACCTCTCAGGGATTTTCAATGGTTCATTGGTTTCGATGACGTTGGTCTGTCGATGGGTGGGGCTGTTGATCCATGGCAAATAACTTGGTCTTTGTACAGGCAGGTGTTTTAACGTAGGAACAATATTGGTGATAGGTGACCATGATCATTCTTAGAACTTATTTTTTGTAATTGCGTTTTGCTTAAAGAAGTACATGTATAATGCGATTTCTTGAATGGGGCGTTGTGAAATTTTTGTAGTGTTTTTGCATGCTAATAATTATTAGATGATATATTAAAAAAGACATGTGTCGCACGTGACATTTTGGAGTGTCACTATAAGTCCAGGAAAAAAAGAAAAAAAGAAAAAATATTATTTAAAAATATTCACATTAGTGCTAGTCGTGCCATATAGGACGGTCGGCGTTTATGTTAGGGATTTTTGATTAAATTGATAAGATGGACTGAATTGATACAATTACAAAATATTTATAATTAAATTGCTAGAAAAAATAAAAATAAAAATGTTTATGACTGAATTTGTACAATAATAATATGTTTAAAACTTTTTTTGGTAATTCTCCCCATTGTACATGGCGATTTAATATGAAATAAATCTGAACAATACACTCTCCCTCTTACCCCACTTTCTCTCCGTTACCGTCGACCCAATAGCTCCTTCGCCGCCTTTGCGTAGTCGTGCAGGCCACCCCCGTAACGCCCAGCCAGGGTCTCATCTTCCTGGCCTCGTCTAAAGTCTAAATCGATGCCCACGCGAGCCACATGACAAACTTGACCTTCCCATCGATGGACCACGAACTGCCCGCCCCTCGTTCCAATTTGTAGTCGCCTATCCGCCTCATTTGGACAGAAGACACTTGTGGATTATGGCCTTTTTCCATCTAGAGGAGTCTCTGATGCATATTCGCGATGTCAATATTTTAATGGAAGGCTTACGCAAAATGGGATCGGCTCCATACCGCTTCGCTTTTTGTCTCAATGATTTTGTCGACGTTTGGTTCCACTTGGGCATTTTCCCTCGAGCTATGCCTCATAAATAATAATTTCCATCTAGTTGGCCAAGTTGGCATAAGTACTCGAGCTTGCACCTCAAGCATTATGTTTCGGCGCAACCCCCTTGACAATCACTTGATGGCCTACCATTTGACCTCATCAAGGAAGTAACTTTAACCTCGCGTGCAAAATTTAGTCCCTCGTATCATGTGGCTCCAATAAGAAAGATGAATCTTGGTCAGATCTTATTTACTTTATAATGCGGCGCATAATCTATTAGCGAATTATTAAAGCCATGATCGTTACCTACTTGCTCAGTTGAGGAACTTTATAAGTGATTTCTTTATTTTCAGCACTGGTTCAGCATTTGTATCTTTCTCGGATTCCAGCATGACTTACACATGGATTTGTTCTCCAGCACCACGACGTGGGAATCTTTTTTCAAAGTCAGATCTGGTGTTCTGCAAATATGTTACTTGTTTCATGACGCGGGGGACTCCTGTCTTCGTTTCCATTGTTCACAGTTGACAACTTGACTCATTAGAAACTTCGATTGCCAAAAACTATTTAAAGACAAGATTTATCAAAAGAAAGGACTAAGAGTTACTGGCTTATTTGGTTCGAGTAATATAATAATGAGACTGTCAATGTAATAAAGTTTTAATAGCCATCGCACGGTTTGGCTTGAACAATGTAGTGCCATTTATACTGTTTGGTTTCAAGGGGTCAAGGTACCATGGTTCGGGGTACAGGATCCGATACTTGGCGTTCCAAGTCCAGCCCTCTAGGTTTTGAGCTTGAGCACCGAGGTACAAGTTTCATAGCTTGTGATACCGAGCATGGTCTCAAGGTCCTGGGTACGACTCCCTAGTTTCCCCAGCGCGGTGCTAATGTTACGTGTTCTGGCACTAGGGTTTATGGTTTTTCTCACCCTAGTTGCCAGCGGCGGTAATGGTTGAGGGGTTTCATATTAGACTTTGGGTGTCTGAAATGATTAGGATCGTTTGACTGATTTGTTTGGCATTAAAGTTTCTTCTTTTGGCAATCTACGACGGCAGTTAGGTCTTTTTGATCATGCTGCTTTGTGTTTAGATGCAAAAATATGCGAAGGGAATTTTGGGTCGGCGCAATAAAGAAGGAAACAGTACTAATAACAGAGAAGCATGCTAGGTAATTTGAGCATGTTTTAGATAGCAATAAGCTCTTAAATGCAGGTGCAAGTTCTGCAACATATCTGGCGGTCGGTCCTACCATAACTTGTAGATTTCCTTGTGGAAGGCGTCCTTTATTTGTCATGAAATCAGCCCGTTGATTTGCTTTTCCGACTATGTTCTCCGTCCGTCGTTGTGGGCAAGCTCCCGAGGGGAGTCCTTCCATTCAAGGAACAAAGGTCGTCAATCGACATCGTCGCGTGTATCGTATGGGTGCATTTGGACCAATATTGGAGCGTAGTTTCGGGTATTTCATACTTCAAAAACGAGGGAGCGTTGACTTGTGGCACCGACACACATGATTTTCATCTCTCCTCAGGGAGAGATGTAGGGGAGAGATTGTTCGGTCCACTCTTGAGAAACGAGATGGAAAAAAAATTCTATTTTGTTAGGTCCGACGCATTACCTCTTGCTGAAAAACCAATTTGCTTGCTTTGTGAATAGAACAATGTTTAGGCTACTTAAAAATAACATGATTATGAATTACAAATTATCGTAGACTCCATAATAATTTATAATTATTCATTATCTAATTTTTTATTATCCAGAATAGATTTTTTTTTTCTATAGATTAAAACCAGTTTATCCAATCATTTCTCTTTGCCAACTATTCGGTAACGCTTGTCCTCGTGTTTTTTTTGTTTTTTGTTTTGGTCGGTTTGTCCTCGCGTTGAAACCAGCCCTTTTTTGACTTATGATGGACGGCGAATTTCCCACTTTCCTCTTCTTCTTTGTCCTTGTCCTCGACCGGTAAGCCGAATTCACCAACCCCTTCTGTAGTTCTGTTCGCGATGGGCCTCGGCGCGTTCGGTCTACTAAAAAACCAGAGGAAAAAAGAAAGCAAGAAGAAAGAGGTTTCAAGTTTCGATTCAATGCGTGTTTTCTGCGTTGATTCTTATTCCAAAAAGTCGTCAACCTTGTGTTATAAACTGCAACACCTAACACGGGTCGCCATTGAAACTCCCTCTCTCACCCTGAAAAGTTTCCACTCGTGTTCTTGATTCTCCCTCTCTCCGGACCAATGCCTGGGGCATTTGTCAACGGTGGAATGCCCTTCACCGGCAAAAACAGAGAAAAATTCTTGCTTTTCTCCTTGTTTTTCGTGTCATCGTCTCTGTTTTCGTATTCTCGCGCAGCAAATTCGATCTCGCGAGGGCAGTTTGTCAGAGACGGCGAGACTCTGATTTCTTCTTCTGGGAATTTCGAACTGGGGTTCTTTAGCCCTGCGAATTCCTCTCTTAGATATGTTGGTATTTGGTACCACGTAAGTGTTAAGACAGTTGTCTGGGTCGCGAACAGAGATAGCCCTGTTTCTGGTGAATCTGGAGTTATGACAGTTTCAAATGATGGAAATTTGATGGTTTTAGACGGTAATAATGGCACAGTTTGGTTTAGTAGCATTAACTCCTCCTCTGTGCCCACCAACTCGACAGCTGTTTTGATGGATACCGGAAATCTGGTTCTTTTGGCCAGTGCAGAGGCTGACTCCGCTAGTGCTGGTGGTGACGTCAGCAATTCAAATTGGCAAAGCTTCGACCACCCGACGGACACGTACTTGCCCGGCATGAGAGTGAGGGTGAATTCCACTGATGGAGAGAACCGTGCCTTCAGGTCGTGGAAATCGTCGGACGACCCTTCCCCTGGGAACTTCTCTATGGGCGTTGATCCCCGGTTGCCACCACAGATAGTGATCTGGGGCCAGTCGGGCCGGGAATGGAGGAGCGGGCATTGGAATGGGCAGATTTTCACCGGCGTGCCAAATATGACCCGCAGTTATCTGTTTGGGTTCCGGCTCTGGAGCATCCAGGCAGACGGAAGCAGGTATTTTACGTACACGCCGTTGAATAGCTCCAATCTCTTGATGTTCCGTATACTTTGGAACGGGACGGAAGAGCAGTTGCTCTGGGATGGGACTAGTAATGCATGGACCATGCTTCAAGAACAGCCTGCTAAGGAATGTGACTTGTATAATAAGTGTGGAGATTTTGCAATATGTAATGAAATGGACTCTCCCAAATGTAGTTGCATGGAAGGGTTCAGTCCGAAGTCACCTGATCAATGGAACAGGGGCAACTGGTCCGCAGGTTGTGCTCGGAAGACCCAATTACAGTGTCAGGACAACAGCAGCAGGATGGATGGCTTCTTGAAATTGGATGGCGTGAAGTTGCCAGATTTCGCGGATTCTGTTTCAGCCATTATCGGGGACGAGTGTGAGGCGAAGTGTCTGGAGAATTGTTCGTGCAACGCTTTTGCATTTGATGTAGGCATCGGGTGCATGCTGTGGACCGAGAATTTGATAGATGTGCAGCAATTTGACAAGGGCGGACTGACCCTCCAAATTCGTCTTGCCAATTCTGAATTACGTATGATCTCTTTTCGATATATCCCTTTGCAATTTAAAAAATTGATGATCTTCTCCAAAGTAATGTTTCCTATTCCTTGTGATCGTCTTTTTGTGTGATAAAGGCCAACATTGATTGCGTGACTTATCAAAAAAAGCACTGAGATTGTTACATATAGAATTAGGTTAATGGAGGTCAGGGATAACAACAATTAGTGCAACTGAATAACATGAATCTAGCCCTGTGTAGTATCAGAACGGAACGAAATATATCACCGTCAACAGAGAACACCATCAGATGTTTCCAGTCTCAAATAAAAACTCTGGCATAACTAGATGTTTTCAAGCTTATATGTAGGGGGAGTATCAGAACATTATGCATGAAAAGGTCCTATTCATCATCATATCTTGATTTGTTATATGGCTTACCCAAAATCTCTCGTCTGACCTGCCTGCAACAAGAAGTCGTGCATCATAGAATAGACAAAACATCTATCGTCTGAGTTGTTCTTTGCTAATGACTTTGGATATTTTGTAGAATACTTGCACACTTTCCAACCCGTATAACATAATTTCTTTCTCTTATCTATGAATAGGAACAAAGAGCAAAATATCGAAACTTTTCATAATAATTACTGTCTTGGTTGGAGCATTTGTTCTTGGTGTACTGGTATGGTTGTTATGGAGGTTCAAGGACAATTTAAAAGGTGAGATTTTCTTCTGAAGTGAATGATTTTGTTGCTCCTTGTATTCTTATTTACATGTTAGTAAACTTTAAATGCAGGATTCTTGATTTTCTATTGGAAAAACAAGAAACTTCCATTGTTGGATAACTTTGTTAAGAACGAAGAGCTATCTGCTGAATTATCCGGACCAGATGGTCTTGCTAGAGATGCTAAGCAAGTAGGAGGAGCTGATATAACAGTGTTCAACTTCAGTTCCATAGAAGCTGCTACAAACTTCTTTTCTGAAGAAAACAAACTTGGACTGGGAGGATTTGGTCCTGTTTACAAGGTAAAGCTAAATGATCACCAGTTGTAGACTTTGAGATGTCATAGAGGCATACTTAACTGTCTACCCTCTGAATCTGCAGGGAAAGCTTTTTGGAGGACAAGAAATAGCCGTTAAGAGGCTTTCAAGGAAGTCGAGCCAAGGACCAGATGAATTTAAGAATGAGGTTATGTTAATTGCGAAATTACAACATAGAAATCTCGTGAGACTCCTTGGATTTTGCGTTCAAGAGGAAGATAAGATGCTCGTTTACGAGTACATGCCCAACAAGAGCTTGGATTCTTTTATTTTCAGTAAGTTGTCAATCATCTGAATTTGGTTTTTTGCATTCCATGAAGGAATTGTCATGAAAACAATTCATTTGATTTTTCTTTACTTTTCAAAATTTATTGTAGATCCAGCAAAGCGAGCGAAACTAGATTGGAAGAAACGTTTTGAGATTATTGAAGGGATAGCACGAGGCCTCCTCTATCTCCATCGAGACTCTAGGCTGAGGATTATCCATCGTGACTTAAAAGCTAGTAACATTTTGTTGGATGAAGAGATGAACCCGAAAATATCAGACTTTGGCATGGCGAGAATTTTTGGTACAAATGAAAATGAAGCAAGCACCAATCGAGTGGTTGGCACATAGTAAGTTGAATTTCTTCCTCGTGAGAAAAAGAAAGTGCATATGTGACTCCAAATGTTTGATTAGTGTGGAGTGGACTGACTTATCTACCAATATAATTGCAGTGGTTACATGTCTCCAGAGTATGCAATGGAAGGTCTATTTTCGGTCAAATCTGATGTGTATAGCTTTGGGGTATTGTTACTGGAGATCGTTAGTGGCAAGAAAAACCTTGGCTTTCGCATGCCGGAACATCCTAACCTTATCGTCAATGTGAGTTCATCCTTATCTGTATTCAAGCTACTAGGCACCAAAACTCTCATCTTAAGATATGTTTGCATCTGCCTTTGATTAGGATTGTCTCAGTCTGGTTTCCACTTCTCCATTGTCTGTTGCTTAGAAACTATCGGTCATATTAAAAAGCATAGTGCTATCAACAGATGTTATTGCACATCAGGACAATATAAATTTGAATTAGCTATTCGTTCGTTTACATCTAAGTCAAACTGTTTTCACTTGCGTGCATGACGATTTCAGGCTTGGCACCATTTGAAAGAAGGGAAGGGGATGGAGCTTATTGATCCCTGTATCAGGGACACGTGCTCTACGGATAAGGTATTGCGATGCATACAAGTTGGACTGCTGTGCGTGCAGGACTCCGCTGTAGATAGACCGGCCATGCCTTCCGTTATGCTACTATTAGAAAGCAAAACAGCAGATCTTCCCTTCCCGAAACTACCGAGGTCAACCTCGATCACGGGCTCCATGGATACTTGCTCTTTGTCTGAAAGCCAAGAAATTGAGTCATTGAACGGCGTAACGGTTAGCTCCGTGGATGGTAGATAGGGCGAATGTGATTCATTCTTGTTTTCTCTTCACTTTGCTCCTGTGACCTTTACAACAGGATAAGTATTATTGGAACTGTGCACATGTACTTTTGCTAAAAGGCTTAGAACTTGACTCCCTGGTCTTGATATGAAAGTGTCTTTATTGCTTTTTATACTGCAGTATCTCATTCAATTGCATTTAGGACTGGCGTTTCAGGTAAAAGCTGTCGCTTTGTGACCTAGGGTCAAGTCATGGAAACGGCTAGGTAATTGTTGGAATAAAAAAATACGTGAAAATGATGGAATTTTGTAATTTACGTTAACATAAAATCACAGGAGAAACATACGAGAAATAATAAAGACATCAAATTCACCCCGCGGTGGACACGTTGGTTTGCTCTCTCAACTCTCATCTAGGAGGGGAGGGATTCGAAATTCCGCGCCCCTGTTACGCGACTTAAGTGGGGTGCCGTGGGAGGTGGGTCTCGCGCTAGTGCCCTGGGTTTGTGTCGCTGACTGCCGACTGTACGGCGGTTCCCGAGTCATAATAATAATAATAATAATAATAATAATAATAATAATAATAATAATAATAATAATATCAAAATATTGGTACATATGTCCACATAGAGAGCTAACAGCAAATAATTTACTATAGTTGGAGAACAAAGTTTTCAATTTTTTACACATTCGAGTGCTTTTTACACTTAAATTTAAGTTCAAATAAAAAATATTTATAAATAAATAACTTATTTGGACATAAACTCAGTATACAAAATTACTGCGCATCTAAGCTTAAAGTAAAATGCTCTATGTACACCAAAACAAGAACTCTAGCATTCATCTTTTGGTTCAGGTACGTACGGATTTACATTAGTCTTTTTTGATCGTGTGGCGCTCTCCTGAACGTTCCTTTTGTGTGGCTCTGTCTTCTTCTTAGGGCTTCAGCGGCTCCACCGGAAAGGGAGAAGACGTATTCTGTTTTATTTGTGCCCCACCATGTGCTTCTTTCTTGAATGGGAATTGGGACGCTGCAGGTAAGGTGAAGAAACCCTTACTTTTTCCTTTTGTTGTATATTATTTTCTCTTTTATAAACTTTTATGGAGTCCAACGAAGCTTATTTTGTTAACCGAAGACATCCAAAACCCAAAAAGAATTTTGAATTTCTTTTCTTATACATAATATTAGATATTATTTTTATCAAAAAAATATTTTTACGATCAAATAATAAATTTTTTTATCCAAGTGGATTGCGTTTTGCAACTCTCAATTTCGAGACATAATTTAACAATAAGACTACATACAATAGACCCGAAGTGGTTCGGCTGTTCCAGGATCCTGTGCACAGTGGAAGCTCCATGCACCAACTGCCCTTTTATTCCAGCTTTCAGCAGGTTCTGTGCCTAAGGGGAATTCATCTTTTGAGACCAACAAATTACCTCGTCTGTCAAATTGATGTGATTATATACACATCTTGCATTTTACATGTGAAGCTTGTTTTGCACGGGAGAGGGAGTGTTCTTGGATATGCTCGATCTATAAGCTGAGGGCTTGTCTTCAATTTTTGGAACTAAAGTCGATCTTGCTTCACTAGTGTATGTACACGCACATACGGTTCCTGAGTGAGAGCATAATGCTCTCATCATCGATAAACATCAAATTTAACATAAGGAAGAATGGTGAAAATTTCAATTACCATCCTCACTATGCATCGCTCAGGTCTGAGTGCCATCGCCACCAGCTCACATTTCAGTGCAGAGCCTGAGCCCGAGTCCCATGGCCGTGCTCTTTCTAGCTCAGATCAGCAAAATGCTTTCTGGCCTATCGATGCAAAGGTCCAGCGAAACAATTCGGCCGCAGTGCTTTCAAATTACAGAATCCAGGACATGTACAACTCCCCAGCTCCCCAGGCGGGGCGCTACCGTTACATGTTCTATAGCTAGGTTTTACAGTCTTTGTCACCTGAGGTGGCAAATACGGCGGCCTATGGTTGTTGAAACTATGAAGGGGCTTGAGATGAGAGTTTGGAGGGACAAGGGGTTCCTTTCTTGTGAGATCTTCTGCTGGCAATTTGGTCTGTTTGATTAAACTGTTTGGTGTTTAGATGCAAAAGTATGCGAAGTGAAAATTTTACGTGGAGCAACCAAGGAGGACACGGTCCAAATAACAGAGAAACAGACTGGGCAATCCTAGCATGTCTTAGAAAGCAACGACTAGGAGATTTCATTTATAGAGAGTGTCCTTTCTTTGTCGTGAAATCAACACCTTGATTTGCTTTTCTAATATATGTGTCATCCTATAAAGGGGTGATCAGTTCTCGGTCTGATTCAGTTTTAAGATGGAATCATGAATTGGACTGGAAGGACCGGTTCCCAATTTTGACCACTTGGTCCTAGGATCGGGATCGGATCAGACCATCGGTTTTGGTTCAGCCCAATGGAACCAGCTACTTTTTTTTTTTTTCTCTTTCCCACTAAAGAGTGGCCATGCACAATGAGAGAGAAAATGACAAATCTTAAGATATTGACAGAAGAAATGAAGAGTGAAGTAATTATGCCATAGTTTGTGATACGATTGGACTGGATAGTATTTAGTTCATATTTTATTAATTTTTTAAGAAATAATAAAATAGTGTTTGTAGTTGGTTCGATTCTCTCTTGAAATTGGGAACCGGGCCGCTTGGATACTGATTTCAATTTTAGGAACTAGGAACCAAGCCGACACTCTAAAAAATCAGAACGAATTGGCCGGTCTGGTCTGATCCGGTCAATTTTTGATATGGGTGGTTTATTTTGCATGCTCCTAATCCTATACTGAGAAAAAGGTTGGAAATTGACATTGTTGCAAGGACCAGGCGAGAGCATTTGGACCAACGCAAGTGCATGCATGCATCCGCTCTGGCAATTTATGCTTCAAAAACAAGGTACCATTCGAAAACAACAGGTGATTTCGATCTCTCCTAGCGGAGCGATGTTCAGTACACTCTCGAAAACGACGTGGAAAAAGATGGAAACTTCCCATTGGGTCAACGGTTCGTTAGAGCTTGTCCTTGTGCACGAACCGATGCCTCTTTCGTGATGGACGACGAATCTATCGCCTTCCTTTTTGTCCTCATCTTTGACCTCTTCGTATAAACAAACACAAACTCGACGACTCCTCCGTCAACGGGAGTCGCCGATCCCACACCGAGGGTCGCAAAAACCAGGAGTAAAAAAGCAAAAACCGCGCATTTCTTTTTGTTGAATCCCACTTCAAAAGCCGTCAACTTCGTGTCAGAAGCTGCAAGGTAAAATACTGGTTTGACAAGTTAAGAAAGGAATTAAAAAGAAAAGAAAAAGAAAATAAGTTTGACCGGTCGATGAAGCAAGAAGAAGTGGGCGTTCTCTTTTATAGGGCCCGAGCCACTTCGGGAGAGAGAGAAAAGAAGAGAGAGAGAGAGGAAAGGAAAGAAGAAGAAGAAGAAGAAGAAAAAGGAAGAAGAGGAAGTGGGGTTTGGCACATGCATTCTGTTGATGCCTTGCCAAGCCAACTTGACTTCGTGACGTAACACCCGGTAAGAGATTAGACCTCTCGTTCGTCCAATCGAAGTAATTTACAGGTTTAAGGCTCAAATTCTGAATTTTTGGAAAATTGAGTGGAGAAATCTGATTTTAGACCCGTTGAGCTGCGTATTTTTATAAAAATCATAGTTTAGGGTGTTGTGGAGTTATAAGATTTTACGAATCGTGATTTGAGTTTATGGTTTATTTGAAACAAAATTTTAAAGTTTTCCGCACACAGTAAACAATATGCGTCCAATAGCTTTGGGCCTGTAATTTGTCGTTTTTTGGCTTGCATTTTGGGATGCTCAAGTTGGGATTCTTGTAGTACATTTGAAGGGTTTTTATTTTATTTTATTATAATTACATTCAGAACGGGTTTCAAAGGAAAAAGTTATGGCATAATCAATTTTTACGCTTAAATTCTGCGTTGCGAATGGGTTGAATAATCATTTTGAATATGCGATTTGTTAGCGCGTAAGAACCTTTTTGCTAAAGTTAAAGGCGTAATTTAGTCATTTCATAATTGAGGCAGAGTTTTATTTGATTTTAACATTATTCATCAGTTATTTGATAGGGCCCTGAGTTCGACGATATGAGTATCATTTATTGTTTGGTTGTACGTGATGAGGTGAGTGGTACTATATTTTATTTGGTTTTGTAAAACTATGTTTTGAAGTATGTATATATATATATATATATATGAGTATTTTTATTGCATAAAAGTCCGATTGAGCATTTGCTACTATTATGAATGTTGAAAAGCGTCTTATACAAAGTTTGTGGAGTAATATATATATATATATATATATATATATATATATGAAATTACTTTGCGATTGGTTTATGAAAATATTTATAATGATTTGACAAATGGTTAGGAAATGGATGATGGGCTATGCCGCAAAATGTTATTTGCTTGGTTTAATATATTGATTTCTAGATTAGATTTACGGTATTGGAGGATGGTTATCTATGCTTAATATGATTGTTAATCTAGTGAGGGGTTCTGCGGTATGTATACCAAGTTTATGATATCATTCTGGGCTGAGTCACCAGCTTTGTAGGTGGAGACCTTGTCAAGGGAATCTTAGTTGCCTTGTCAGCGGGCGTTGTGTCGTGACCATAGTAGAATATTAAGCAATAGATTAGTCAATAGATGGACCAATGATATGTGTTTTTTGATGGAGATTATTCAATAGAGTTGACTATTGATAATTGACTTAGTATAAGGCTTTGATAGTAAAAAATAACTCTTATATAATTCGATATGTATTTTATACATAATGGTTGCTTGATTACTTAGAAGATATGTACTACTCATTGTGCTGTTATTACTCATTTCACTCGTTCTTTGATCTTCTTTTCAGGTTCCTTAGTTAGCAGATCAAGAGTGCTATTGATGGGGACCATTGAAAGTAAGTTTTGGGTATGTTTTTTGAGGCTATGTGAGTAGAAGGATGGCTGTGTCACCCCATCCCTATAGTTTTCGGGGTGTGACAACTACAATGCCCAACATGGGTCACCATTGAAGCCCCCTCTCTCACCCATGAAAAGTTTCCACTTGTGTTCTTGATTCTCCCTCTCCCTGGAGCAATGCTTGAGGCATTTGGCAACGGCGGAATGCCGTTCACTGGCAAAAACAGAGCAAGTCTCTTCCTTATCTCCTTGTTTTTCATGTGGTCGTCTCTGTTTTCATATTCTTGTGCAGCGAATTCGTTATCGCAAGGGCAGTTGGTCCGAGATGGCGAGACTCTGGTTTCTCGTTCTGGGAACTTCAAGCTGGGGTTCTTTAGAACTGAGAATTCCTCTCTTAGATATGTTGGTATTTGGTACCGCAAGATAAGTTTTAAAACATGCGTGTGGGTCGCAAACAGAGATAGCCCTCTTTCTGATGAATCTGGAGTTCTGACAATTTCAAGTGATGGAAATTTGATGGTTTTAGATGAGGATCGTCGCTTAGTTTGGTCTAGCGGCATTAATTCTTCCTGTGTGCCCACCAACTCAACAGCTGTTTTGACGGATGCTGGAAATCTTGTTCTTCTGGCCAATGCAGATGCTGACACTGCTAGTGCTGATGGTCATGTCAGCAATGCATACTGGCAAAGCTTTGAACACCCGACAGACACGTTTTTGCCTGGCATGAGAGTGAGGGTGAATTCTGCGGCTGGAGAGAACCATAACTTAAGGTCATGGAGATCGTTGAACGACCCTTCCCCTGGGAACTACTCTATGGGCATCGATCCCCGGTTGCCGCCACAGATAGTGATCTGGGGTCAGTCAGGCCGGGAATGGAGGAGCGGGCATTGGAATGGGCTGGTTTTCACCGGCATGCCAAATATGACTGCCAATATTCAAACTGGGTTCAGGCTTTCGGCCCCTGAGGAGGATGGAAGCATGTATTTTACATACACACCGTTGAATAGGTCCAATCTCTTGATGTTCCGTATACTTTGGAATGGAATGGGGGAGGAGTTAGGCTGGGATGAGACTGATAATGAGTTGACTGTGCTGAAAAAACAGCCTGCTAAGGAATGTGACGTATATAACAAGTGTGGAGATTTTGCAATATGCAATGAAATGGGCTCTCCCAAATGTAGTTGCATGGAAGGGTTCATTCCAAAATCACCGGATCAATGGAAGAGGGGTAACTGGTCCATGGGTTGTACTTGGGAGACCCGATTACAGTGTGGGAACAACAGCAGCATTTCAGTGGGAGATGGTGGCAGGATGGACCGCTTTTTGAAATTGGATGGGGTGAAGTTGCCGGATTTTGCAGATTATTTTTCAGCCACTATCGGGGATGAGTGTGAGGTGAAGTGTCTAGAGAATTGTTCGTGTAAAGCTTATGCATTTGTTAAAGACATCTGGTGCATGATGTGGAGCAAGAATTTGATTGATGTGGAGCATTTCGCTGAGGGCGGAATGACCCTCCAAATTCGTCTCGCCAATTCTGAACCAGGTACGATCTCTTATGGTATCCCCCCTTTGCCATTTTCAAATTTGTTGATCTTTTCCAAAATAATGTTTCTCATACCTGATGATCTTTTTTAGTATGATAAAGGCCACAACTGATTGTGTGACTTAGCAGAAAAGGGACTGAGATTCTTATCTATGGAATTGAGTTTATGGAGGTCAGGGATCTCAACAGTTGGTGTAACTGAATAACATGAATCTGGCCTTTTGTAGCATCAGAAAGGAATGAAAGCAGTCAATGTCAAGAAAGATCACCATATGACGTATCCATAATGGTAGTCTCCAATAACAAACTCCAGCATAACTAGCTACTTTCACGCTTATAGGAAGGTGAAGGATCAGGACTTTGATGAATATAACGGTCCCATTCATCAGCATATGATTTGTCACATGGCTTGGCTGAAATTTCCTTTGTGTCACCTGCCTGCAACAAGAAGCGTGTATCACACGATAGACAAAACAGTTACTGTCACAGAGTTTATCTGTACTAATGACTTTGGATATCTTATAGAGTACTTCCAACACTTTCCGATTACTGATGATCTCCTATAATTATAATTTCTTTCTCTTCTCATGAATAGGAACAAAGAGCAAAATATCCAACCTACGCATGATAGTTACTGCTTTTGTTGGAGCGTTTGTTTCTGGTATAACAGTATTTTTGTTGTGGACGTTTAAGGACAATTTAAAAGGTGAGATTTCAGTCTGTGGAGTGAATGATTTATTAGTCTTTATTTTCTTATTTATGTGTTAATGAACTATAAATACAGGATTCTTGTTTGATGATATTGTTAAGAGCGAAGAGCTATGTCTTGATTTGTCCGGACCAGATGGTCTTGCTAGTGATGCTGAGCATGTGGGAGGACCTCATATACCAGTGTTTGACTTCAGTTCCATAGAAGCTGCAACGAATGTCTTTTCTGAAGAAAACAAGCTTGGACTGGGAGGATTCGGTCCTGTTTACAAGGTAAAGATATATGATCACCAGTTCTAGACTCGTGATATCATATTTGCATTCTTAATTGTCTACCCTCTGAATCTGCAGGGAAAGCTTCTTGGAGGACGAGAAATAGCCGTTAAGAGGCTTTCGAGGAAGTCAAGCCAAGGGGTTGAGGAATTTAAGAATGAGGTTATGGTAATTGCGAGATTACAACATAGAAACCTCGTGAGACTCCTCGGATTCTGCATTCAAGGCGAAGATAAGATGCTTGTTTATGAGTACATGCCAAACAGGAGCTTGGATTATTTTATTTTTGGTAAGCTGAGTCGAACATTTGAATTTGATCTTTTGCATTCCTTGTAAGAATTGTTATGAAAATCATTGCATGTGTCTTTTCTTCTCTTTTCAAAATTTGATGCAGATCCAGCGAAGCGAGCACAACTGAACTGGAAGAAACGTTTGGAGATTATTGAAGGGATAGCACGAGGCATCCTCTATCTTCATCGAGATTCTAGATTAAGGATTATTCATCGTGACCTAAAAGTCAGTAATATTTTGTTGGACGAAGAGATGAACCCAAAAATATCAGACTTTGGCATGGCGAGAATTTTCGGTGGGAATGAAAATGAAGCGAGTACCAATCGAGTGGTTGGCACGTAGTAAGTTGAATTTCTTCCAAGTGAGAATAAGAAAAGTGCATCTCTGACTCAAAATGTTTGATCAGGTTTAGTGGATTGATTCATTTGCCCTTGTAATTGCAGTGGTTACATGTCTCCAGAGTATGCGATGGAAGGTCTATTTTCGTTCAAATCTGATGTGTACAGCTTCGGGGTATTATTACTGGAGATCATTAGCGGCGAGAAAAACATTGGCTTTCGCACGCCGGAACATTCTAATCTTATCAGCCATGTGAGTTCATGCTCATTTGTATTTGAGATAATAGGCACCAAACTCTCGTTTCAGCAGATGTTTGCAACTGCTCAGTTTGTTCTGTTTAAAACTGTTGTCTCGGTCTGGTTTCTACTTCTCCATTGTCTGTAAGTAAAGTGATATCAACAGATGTTATTAGGCACGCGGACAATAGACATTTTTGAACTCGCTGTTCAAGTGTTTACATCCAAGGAGTTGTACAAAGTGTTTTTCACACAAATGCATGATGATTGCAGGCTTGGCATCACTGGAATGAAGGGAAGGCGATGGAACTAATCGATCCTTGTATCAGGGACATGTGCTATGTGGATGAGGCATTACGATGCATACAAGTCGGACTATTGTGTGTGCAAGACTCTGCCAGAGATAGACCGCTCATGTCTTCCGTTGTGCTACTATTAGAAAGTGAAACAGCAGGTCTTCCCCTCCCGAAGCCACCCAGGTTAACCTCGATTGGGGGCTTCTTAGGTTCTTATTCTTTGGGTGAACCAACGGGTCTTTCAATACCGATACAGCCCAGCTTAACCTCAATCACGGGCTCCATAGATACGTATTCTTCGTTTGAAAGCCAAGAAATTGAATCATGGAACTCGTGACAGTTGCTAGGCGGATGGTAGATAGGGCCAATGTGATTCTTCATGTTGTTTCCTCTGTTTGCTCTTGTGATCTTTACAATAAGAACAGTGTTCTTGAAATTGTGCGCACGTGTTTTTGTCAAAAGGCCCTACGTGAAACAGAAAAATCATTACTTGATTCCCTGGTCTTGTTATGAAAGTGTCTGCATAGCTTTTTAAAAAGTAGTGACGCATTTGGTTGTTTTTAGGACTAGCATTTCGGGTAAAAGTTGTTGCTGTGTGACCCCTGGTTTGAGTCGCAGTTTTAGTTTTCTTGCAAAAATCTGTGTACATTCTAACCAAAGTGTTCGGACCTGTCCCATCATCCCTCGCAGAGTGGGAGCTCCGTGCACTGGCTGCTGTTTTATTCCAGCATTTTGCAGTTTGCTATGCCTGAAGTGAAAATTCATCATTTTGGGACCAAGATGTTGCCCTGTTTGTCCGGCCGATGTGATTATATACACATCTTCTTTCACCGGTGAAGCTCATTTTGCACGTGTGAATCGATTCGCTTGATCTATATAAGCTGAGGGCTGGTTTTCAATTTTTGGAGACAAAGTCAATGTTGCTCAACTAATGAAATATAAAATTTCGCGTATTTATTGAACAGTTCAAACATTTGGAGCAGCTCGACGCCTACATAAATCTATCAGAGTCGGTCTCAAGCAACTCTGCTTGGGGTGAGGTTCAGCTGCAGGTAGCAGCAGCTTTACTGTCACTTCCGAGATGCCCGTCATGCGTTCATCGAGTGTCTGTTCACCTACACGTGCACTGATGTTTCCGAAACCCTTCTCCCCTGGCATCTGTCAGCTGCTGCTGCGAGACTCCCGCCAACATACATGAGACTCGCGCCAACCACCGCCATTCCAGCCTTTGTCATCACCACGGCCCGACCTTGAGGAGCACCCTTTCCCTCCCCCCTCTTTCTCAACCTCGGAAGAGGATCTAAGGCTCGATTTGGGGTTGACTTGCCTGAGCTTCGACCTCCGATGATGACTTAATATCGGGAAAGTACTAGCCTTCTCTGTAATTATCATTTCGAGAAAATTTTATAAAGGTGACGATTTAAAGGAAGACGGTTCAAAGTCTCAATATATCTATCGTTATACGAGTTTTGTCTGTGGGTGGAAGAACGGTTCAAAGTACCTTATTATAACCCCAATTATATACTTCCTTGCGTGTAATAAAAGAAGCTTTGAAACCTCCAACTCCACCGGATCACTTTGAGCCATGCAATCTCCGTGAACCTTACTTCTGGCCTAAAACTAGTAAATGGATACTTTTGCGCTCTTTCATCAACCCGAGGAGATTGTTTATTTCAGGGGAAATCACGCCAAGACGCGCGCCTAAGAAAGCAGGAACAACTGGACAGGAGCAGCAAGACATGACTCTGAAATCCCTGTGGAAACCGCACGAAGTAGGCTAGACCGCTTGACTTTCACTAAACTTGAATTAAATCTAGGCAAAAGAGGATATCAGCTACCTAAGTTCAAGCTATATATGGGTCATGGAGACTACAGTTTTCTTGAAAGTGACTGTTGTTGAGAGCCACTGGTTTGACATGAACCAATTCAGCAATTGGCAGACAAAAACACAAGCCGTCTATCGGATATTGAATATGTATATGCTAGAGGAAGGAATGTTGGCAATCTGGGACAGTGCTTGAACCGAGTCGGGCATTACCACCAGGGTCTAGCACCATCCACGACGTAAAATGAACTTATTAGCATCTGCCTCAATGTGATTTTTTCCGCTGTACTTTGTTTGGCAAACCTACTTTGTGGCTTATCCCGCATTAATCTGTTCTGATTGTCTGAGCAAACAGCAAAATTTTTTAGGAACATCTGAAGGGACTATTTTTGGCCAAAGTCTAGCCTATGCTCAAGGGCAAGGAGAATGTTAGAATATTTAAACCATATATTCATCTATCAACTTAGCATCTGATTGGACTTTTTAACAAGATGGATTGAATTTGTCCAATCTCGTCAACTATCTGCCAGGCCTAGGGATGAAGAGGGGCAACTTACCAATTGGTCTTAAATATATTATAGGGATGCCAATTCAATCCTAAATTCTTCAAACTTTGCCATTCTAAGTCCTAAACATTTGTACAAAATTCCAATGCAACCCTTTTGGCCACTTGGAAAATCGCTAATGTGGCGACACAAAAATTATCCAAGTCAACATGCCACATAGAATGGCTGGCTATAAGCGGACACCACTTAGCAATATCTAACATTTATTGGTTAGAACAATTGTATTGAAATTTTGTGTAAAGGTTTATAACTACATTGATAAAAATGAAAAATTAAGGACTAAATTAACATTCGTACAAAAAGTTTAAGACTGATTAGGTAATTATCTTAGATGAAGAGAGACACCAAAGTTGGTGCCTGCACAATTGCTCATGGTTGACTTATTCTTTGGCACTGGTCGTGTCGTTTGGAGAGAGATCTCGTAGACATGTAGCAGTCCTCAATGAATGGGGTTGCATAAAATACAGGTTTTAAAACCCGAACAGATTAAATTTAGATGAGAAGTTTACCTATTCATGCTCGCCTCTCATTTCGTGAAATGATTCGTGTCATTTCCTTTCGCTATAAAATTGTTTAAACCTAACAACAAAATGTTTTTTTTTTTTTTAAATTAAGTAAAAACGTGTCAATTTAGGTCAAGTTCAAGTTAAGTTGTCTCGTGTCATCTCAATCCGAGCGGTGTTCTTGTGTCATGTCCGAATTGCCGCCTCTAATATCTGTTAATGCCATGGGTTGCAGCCAGAAATTTGCCTAAGCACCCCTGGCGACGAAGGTAGAAGAGACCATTTGAGATCTGGTCGGATCCCGACATCTACTAATAAAAGCACGATTCGCGATGTTAAGTGACGGTTCCGGTGAGGTTGGAGTGTCCTGAAGCTGTCTTATTTTGCTCGTCTCCACTTTTCTATTGGTTGTGTGAAGTGGAAGTGGAAAATACCAATCCTAGGTAATATAATGGAAGGGGAAAACTTAGCTAGGAAATTTCTTGATTCCCTCCTAATTGCTGCCCACCATTGGTGTGTATGTCCAAAACAGGAGGAAATATTCAGTGGTTGCTAACCATCCGCTCATCCGCCTACGTGGCGCACGCAATCCACTCAAAACGCGACACTTGTCCAGTGATCTAGATGTGAATAGAAAATTTAAAAAATTAAATAAGCTTTCTTTTCCCCCTCCTATGGCTTGCAGAAAAGTACTGAGCAGCAATTAAATGTTCACTTTCAAAATCCCGCCTAACAATCTCTTTTTTTTTTTTTTTTTTCCAATTTTCAAGGGTTTTAACCTGCACTTCTAGAGAAGAGCAACTACACCCTACTCCTTCTTTCTCTCTCTCTAGCATGTCCCTAACATATGAGGTGATCATGTGGTGCGCAAACCACCAATTTAATACCTAAGAAAGTAATGAATAAATTGCAGGACTTATCTCATAGCAACGAAAGTATCTGCAATGTTAGATCAGAATTTACATCAACAATCTAAATATGATTTCTAATTAACACGCAATTTTTTTTCACTTATTTAATGATGATATAATCCATCTGCAATGAAATGCTTCTAATCTAACATGAAATGATATGACATAATAACGTGGCTTAAGCTACATGATGCAAATGAGATGTTTTTGTGTTTTCTTAATATGCATGCAATCTATTATAAATAATGAAATTAATTTATTCAAAGACAATTTTTTAGGTATTTTCCATAAAATTCGAAATTAAAATTGTTCAATAATTAAATGTGCAACTAAGCTAACAAAATGACCTAATTCTAATGACGGGTAATTTCCAATTAAATGAACCTAGCAACAATCACTAAATGACGTGCTTTTCATGAACCTAATTCTATATGACATGTGCATGACATTTTTTCTTTTTCTTTTTTTAAATGCAATTTATCCTAGAAAATAAAACTAATTTATTCTAAGACTTTTTTTTTTGTATTTTTCATGAAATTCGGAATTAGAAAAATGTGAAAATTATCTATCTAAATGCAATTTATCCTAGAAAATAAAACTAATTTGTATTAGGAATGAGGTTAAGCCAAATCCTAATTTAAACTAGAATGTTATCCTAATTTAGAAATTCCTAACTAAAATGCAATATATCTAAAAAATTCTCTAAACTTAAAAAAAAACTATTATCTAGAATTAAACTATATGAAATTTTACCCTAAAATGCAATGACATGCAAAGAATGCCAAAATTCTAATTTTTTTTTTGTTTTTGTATTAATTTCGAAAATTAAAAATTATCAAGTAATTAAACATGAAACCTAAGTTAAAAAAGACTAGCAACCTAAATTGATTGATTTGATTTTTTGATTTTTTGATTTTTTTAATTCGAAATAAAATTTCTATTCTAAATATGCAAATCCTAAAACAGGAAATAAACCTAATTCTAACCTACATTTTTTTTTTATTGATTTTTGATTTTTTTATTTTATGAAAGAGAAATTAACTTAAATGGCACGACGGCAAATCAGAGCAAGATTGATATCCATATTGACGAACCATATCTCGCACATGAGATCGGATTGGCCAATTTTAAATAAATTGCAAATCGAATCTCGGGCCTGAGATTGGATTAGCGATTAGTCAAGCAATTGCGAGTTGGATTTCGGGTACGAAAATCGGACTGTCAATCACAAATTTCACAAGCTATTTCATGTTGAACATTCTTAATCTTATACTAAGGAATGATTCTACTAAAAAAAAGTAAATAAAAAAACAAAATAAAATAGATAAAAAAAAACTACCTGATTTGGTTTTCCTTTTTTTTTTCTTTTTTTTTTTTGCTCCCACGCACGGCTTGGCTGCTCAATCAATTGAGAGGGGCAAACCCTGTCGGAGCTCTGGCAGGGGGAAGACGCCGGCAAGGAGCTCCGACAAGACCACAACAGGAGTTGCGTGCGGTTTGCTGGTGCAAGACTGATTCAGGCGAGCAGGGGACGCCGGGCAGCAAGGACCAGTGGAGCAGGAGCGCTCGAGCAGAGGACTCGGGGCTAGCAATTGCAGCAGATTGGCGATGGCAGAGGCGGAATAGGGCGTCGGGGCTTCTGGCGCTGCAGGTCGGGGTCGTGTGCAGGGAAAGATTATAGCAGGTGTTGCATCACATGGCTAGTCGTCGCTAGTGCACCTGCAGGGAAGAAGCAGCAACACGCAGCTTGGGCCAGGCAAAGACGGAGGAGACGCGGCAATGGGCGAGCGAAGGTGCGGCGACAGGTTGGGAGCAGCGACGGGTGATGCAGCTTGTAGGCGTCTGGGCGGTGGCGTGGCGTTAGGTTGCTGGTGTCAATGGGCAGGAAGAGGAGCAGCAGCAGTTGGTTGTAGAGACGGGCGGAGATGCGCTGCGACCGGCGGGCGAAGGTGATGCGGGTTGCTGACGTCGGGCGCGGGTTGCTGTAGGAGACGGATGAAGGTGTTGCGGTGGTGCGGCGACGAGCAGGCTGAGGGCTGCAACAGCGACGGTGTTTGGAGCTCTGGCTACCGTGAGACAACAGATATAGTGGGGGAGTTGCAGGGGTCGCTCAAAGCTTCGAGCTGCAGGAGGCGGGCGAGCGAAGGCACGGGACTACAGCGGCAGCGGTGTTCGGAACTTGCAGGGAGCAGGAAGGCAGTAGAGGGTTGCTGCAGCGTCTACGTCCTTAGATCGTCGGAAGGATGGAGTCGACTGTGGTTTGCTACGTACGAGAACGGACGCTCGAAGCCCCTTCGGAAGAAGACACCATGGGAAGAAGACAACCCATTTTTTTATTTTTTCTCACGTTCTTTCTCTCTCTGTTGCCCTCTCTGACTTCACCTTCTTTTTGGTTTTTTCTCTAACAGACTCTCTATTCATCTCTTTTTTAATCTCCTCCCGACTTCATTTTTATCTTGTTTCTCTCTGACGAGCATCTCTCCCTTTTTTAATCTCTTCCTTTCTCTCCACTCATGTGTCTCTGTACGGGCTCTCTTTTCCAATAGTTCTCACAAACCTCTCCAGGGATTTTTTTTTTCTCTCGAGCTCCTCTCTTTTAAGCCGAGGATCCTCGCTTATTTATAGGCAACAACCGACTTTAGTGTGAACAGGTGAATAGGAGGCAGCCGTAACTTTTCCTTGTTGTTCACATTCGGTTCTTTTTTCAAATATGGTGGCCACCGGTCTGCTCTTCAGCAAGGATACTATTATAAAAATGTTAGTCCATCTTCTTGCAGGCGTCTGTAGAATTTTCACGTCCCCCATTTCATGCGTGCATGTGCATGCATTAATGAGGGGGGAGAAAATGGACGTTGGATTGTTATTTCTTCTTCATGCTTGGGGCTTCTTATACGGCTACTTATCCCTCCCTTTTATAGGATTGCCGCAACTTTTGACTTTTCTTGCTTGTTACTTGCTTTTTCTTCAGCAAATTTCTCGTTGCTTCACTAGAGTTAACACCCACACTTGAGAGAGCATATTATATAATATATCATGGGCTCATTTTGCTTCTCTGAGAGTTCCTCTAGAATCTGCACGTCCCCCAAATTTGTGCATGCATGCGCATGCATTAATGAGGAAGGGGCAACGGACGTGCAAGAACTTCCTTCCTCCTTTTTTGACTTTCGCTTTTTTGCGTGTTCAGACTAGTGGAGAGAGAGACCATCCTTTTGTGCATGTAATCGACTGTGAGCCCCTTCTTCTTGTTGTCCTTTGGTACCGATGCAAATGCGACTACATGAAATGCAATTTTACTATTTTTTGAGGGGTTAAAGATTAATTCCTAAATTTTTATGTAATTAATCACTAAATGATTAGTCAAAATTTAGGCGTCAACACCATACTACCCCAAGAAAACGCGTATATACAGTTAGAGGGACCCTAGCCTTATAAGCTAGTCTAGGACTCCCTCTTTAGGCGATGTGGGACAAGAGAGGAACCCCTTCCTTGCGTACGTCCAAGGACTGTCGCTCGGGCCATCACACTGTCCACCTCTTAACAGAAGAGCGTCCTCGTTGTGGCCCAACACGAGGTCGGGAGTTATAACAACATTCTTGTTGTGGCCCCACACGCAGTCTAGCATTCTTGCTGTGGACCCACACGCGGTCGGGAGTCAGCTTTGATACCACTTATAACATCCTGAGTCTCGGCTCTAATACCACTTGTAACATCCCAAGTCTTCATTGGACACATATTGTCCGCTTTGGACACTAAGTCCTCACGGTTTTGTTCCTCTCGGGGCAACCCATACTACCCTAAGAAAATGTGTATATATAGTTAGAGGGACCCAAGCCTTATAAGTTAGTCCAAAACTCCCTACCTAGGCAATGTAGGACAAGAGAGGGACCCTTTCCTTGTGTACGTTCGAGGATCGTCGCTCGGGCCATCACACTGAAGATATGAGGAAGTTAGACTTGGAAGTGTTGGTGCAGCAGCTTGGTGCTCAATTAGCTAATCTTCAAGTACAACTTATGTTGATTGACAGAATTAAGGCTAAACAGAATGGAGATCCACAATTACAAAAAATTAGAGAAAGTGTGGAAGTTGGAAGACAAGCGGATTTTAGTTTACACGTAGATGGATTCTTGAGGTTTCGTGGTCGACTATGTGTTCTTGAGGACTCAAAGCTGAAAAAGGAGATCCTGCAAGAAGCTCATAGTACTAGATTTTCAATTCATCCGGGAAGCACTAAAATGTATAGAGACTTGAGAGAAAACTTTTGGTAGATCAACATGAAAAATGATATTATAAAATTTGTCGATTAATGTTAGTTTGCTAGCAAGTGAAAATTGAGCATCAGAAACCAATTGGACAGTTGCAACCCCTACAGATACCTAAATGAAAGTGGGAGCATATTGCCGTAGACTTTGTAGTTGGTCTACCGAGGTTGCCAAGTGGTAAGAATACTATATGGGTGATTGTTGATTGATTGACTAAGTCCGCACACTTTTTTTCATATTGATTTGGCCTTTCAATGGAAGATATGGCAAAGCGATAGGTTAATGAGATAGTGAAACTTCATGGAGTTCCAGTAAGCACTGTTTTTGATAGGGATCCTAGGTTCGTGTCCAACTTTTGGGAGAGTTTGCAAGGAGCATTGGGCACTAAACTCAACTTGAGTATGGCTTTTCATCCACAAACAGACGGACAGTCAGAGAGAACGATTCAAACATTAGAGGATATGTTGAGATCATGCATCATTGACTTCGACGGTTCTTGGGATGAACATTTACATTTGGCAGAATTTTCTTATAATAACAGTTATCACTCTAGTATTAAGATGGCACCATTTGAAGCTTTATATGGCCGAAAATGTAGAAGTCCTATTTGTTGGGACAACGTTGGTGAGAAAAGACGAAATGGCCCTAAGTTCATTCAACAGTCAAAAGAGAAAGTTAGGTTGGTTCGGGAACATCTCAGAACGGCTCAAAGTCGTCAGAAAAGTTATGCGGATCTGAAAAGACGCAAGTTAGAATTTAATGTGGGGGATCACGTGTTCTTAAAAGTTTCTCCTATGAAGGGTGTAATGAGATTTGACACACGTGAGAAGTTAAGTCCAAGGTACGTGGGACCATTCTTGATATTAGAGAAAATTGGTGAAGTCGCTTATAAATTGGCTTTGCCACCGGCACTATCAGGTGTCCATAATGTGTTCCACGTCTCTTTGTTGTGGAAATATGTGCCAAATCTTGAACATGTGCTAGACTTTGCTCCATTGAGATTACATGATAACTTGACATATGAGGAGCAGCCTATTCGCATTGTCGATAAGAAGGATAAGGTGTTGCAGCGATGAACTATTCCTTATGTGAAAATACAATGAGAAAACCACACCGAGAGAGAGGCTACTTGGGAACTCGAGAAGGAGGCAAGGCACAAATACCCTCACTTGTTTCATGATTGAAGTACATGTAAATTTCGAGGACGAAATTTTTTTTAAGATGTTAGAATGTAATATTAGGTTAGCGGGCCTCAAGGAAAAAAAAAGAAACAAAAAAAGAAGTTGAAAAGTTCAATAAAGTAAAAAGGAGAGGGGGAGAGGGCTCGGTTAAATAGAAGCTGAGGGGTCCTCAACCAGAACAAAAAGAAAGAAAAGAAAAGAAAGAAGAAGAAGAAGAAGAAGAGAAATTGGAAGAAAGGAAAGGGGTTTTGGCACGTGCACGCCTCGGACGCCTCGCCAAGCCAACTCGACTCTATAACGAAGCACCTAGTAAGAGATTAGGCTCTTCATTCGTCCAATTGAAGTAATTTCTCAAATTCGGAATTTTTGGAAAATCGAGCGGCAAAGTCTGATTTTGGAGTCGTTGAGCCGTGTATTTTTATAGAAATGGTAGTTTAGGGTGTAGTGGAGACGTAGGATGTTACAAGTGGTATCAGAGTCGACTCCTGACCGCGTGTGGGGCCACAGCAAGAATGTTATTCTGACTCCCGACCTTGTGTTGGGCCATAACGAGGACGCTCTTCTATTAAGAGGTAAAGAGTGTGACAGCCTGAGCGACGGTTCTCGGATGTGCGCAAGGAAGAGGTCCCTCTCTTGTCCCACATTGTCTAGAGAGGGAGTCCTGGGCTAACTTATAAGGCTTGGGTCCCTCTAACTGTATATACACATTTTTTTGGGATGGTATGTGAGAGTGCTAGTATGAACAAAATAAAGGAGTTAGGGAAGAGAATAAGAACACAAGATTTATAGTGGTTCGGCTTAATCCAAGCCTACGTCCACTCTCCCACGATAACAACCTTCTTGGCTGGATTCCACTATGCAATCAACAAGAGATTACAACTTCGAGTGCAAACACTTAGTAGATCACACTATCTCACTAAGTCACTCTCTTGGTATTTCTCTCTCGATTACAAACGTTTAAGCTCTCAAGAGACAAGTATATGATCTAAAGTCGCTCAGACTTTGGAATTATAAATTATACGCTCTGTCTCTTACTTGCTCATCGGTCCTTCATCTCCTTAAATACTTCTCCACTTCCAAACTACCCGTTGGACAGTATCTCGGAGAATCGTCTTCCACTATACCCATTGGACAGCTCTGTATCTAGAAGATTTGGTAGCCGTTGAGTGACAAAGGTAGAATCCCAAATTGATTCCGATCGCCCATACAAACGAAATCTTGGTTTCCATAAGTAAAGCTTCTTCGTATAGAAAGTTCTTGTCTTCAAGATCCAATCATCAATCAATTAGATTGAATCAATCAAATCAATCTTAATGTGGAATCCAAACCAGATCACTAGTCGTTATATGATTGGGCTTGAGTTACGATTCATCGAATCTGGATGTAAAGTCTGAGTCTGTAGACTTTACAATCTAGGTCTGTAGACTTTACAATCTGGGTCTGTAGACTTTACAATCTGGGTCTGAACATATCTGCTTCTGAACAGATTTAGCTTTAAGGTCTGTACCCAGTTCAGCTTCAGCATAGAGTCTGTCTTCTGGTTCAGCTTCAGCATAGAGTCTGTCTTCTGGTTCATCATTCACGTTCAGTCTGGAATTAGTCAGAGTTGACAGACATCTGATGTAGAACAGACTTTGACACTAAAGTCTGGCAGTCTGCAGACTTTGAGTCTTGAGTCTGGCAGTCTTCAGACTTTGACACAGAAGTCTGGAAATCTTTAAAATATACTCTGGGCATATGATACGTTCAGTCTTCTGGCCGTCTTCTGACTTTGATGAAATCCTTTATATGTTCTATCATCTGCATGGTCTATTACTCAACCATCAAACATGTTCGTAGCCTTTGATTTATTTTGTCATCTTCAAAACATCATAAGGGATTTCCCTAACAGTATGGGTTGCCCCGAGAGGAAGGACAATATGTGTACAATGAAAACCTAGGATGTTACACCAATTTTCGCTTCGCATATATGCCTCTTTTATGTCTATTGCTAATGAGATTTCTTTCTAGAAAGATGGAAGATCAACGAGTCATCTTTGTGCTCATGGTTGCATCAGTGAGCTCGGAAGCTGTTGGTTTCCTTTTCTAGCGAATTTCTTGAACTTTGAATTCCAAGTTCCTCTCTTCTTACATGGTCTTCACGCGTAACGCAGCTCCTTTCGTGGAGGAAGGAGATTCAAGTGTAGAGGCTGAGTCAAATTTGAACAGCGGCGAGGAACAATCTCTCGTTGAATTAGTCAATGAAGAAATGCTCTTGGAAAAGATTGTCTTTTTAAGCCACCGTTTTGACTCAAATGATTGCGATGTCAATCTTGACCTTTTGGGCCATTCGGGGCATGCAGCTTTACTCCGAGACAGGCTTTGTCGGCACCTAGGATTGAAATGTAGCACAAATAGTTCAAGCGGAACCACCCTGGAAGCACCACTACTGTAATTCAAGTGCATCACCACAATGAAAACGCTTTACAATCCTGTTAAGGTCATCTTCTTGTAGAATCGTTCTGCCAAAAAGCCAGAAAAACAACAAGGATTGAATGTATTTGTTGTTACTGATCAAAACAGTAAACAAGAAAATAGAAAACCAGAAGCTATATTTTTGTGATGAGGAAAAGAAGCGCAGAGAAACAGAACACAAACTTGTATACGTCTGTTCTAAAGGAAACTGTCAAGTACAGAACAACTTAAACAAAGCAAAAACTGCTCACGTACGTGCAACACATAACTGCATACAAACGTGCTATTAACTTCCTAGAAAATAACAAAAACACTAAATAAATAACTAAATTGAACTTGGCTGTTTTTTAATAAAAAAACAGAGGAAAACAGAGTAAAAAGCAGAACAGAAAAAAAAGAAACATAAAACAGCAATTGAGACATTATTAATCCAACAAACTCCTCCTTGGATCAGTTGCTGCCGCATACTCCAATTTTCTTTCTTAATACTTCAAATCTTCCAGCTTGAAGTGGTTTTGTGAACATATCTGCAAGTTGATCTTCAGATCTGCAATAGACCAATTTAACTTCGCCACTTTGTTGCACCTCACGCAGAAAGAAAAGTTTGACTTTGAAATCTTGGTTTTGCCATGGAAAACTGGATTCTGAGATATTGCTAACGCAGCTTGATTATCCACATTAACTTCAATGCAATCACTAGAATTCAACCACAGATCCTTCATTATCTTCTTCAGCCATAAAGCTTGATTTGCAGCTGCAGTAGCTGCTATAAATTCAGCCTCTGCAGTAGACTGAGCTACAATTTCTTGTTTTTTAGAACACCAGGAGAAACAAGCAGAACCAAGACTGAAACAATACCCAGATGTACTTTTCATGTCATCCACTGAACCAGCCCATTCACTATCAGAAAATCCTTGCAAATTAAACTTCTGACCTTTTCCAAACTTCACACCAAAGAACAATGTTCCTTTGAGATATCTCAAGACCCTTTTTGCTGCAATTAAATGTAACTGACTAGGACTACTCATAAACCTGGATAAAACACTCACAGCAAATAGAATATCTGGTCTGGTTGCTGTAAGATACATGAGACACCCAATCAGACTTCTATACATAGAAGCATCTACTGCATCAGTTCCATCATTCTTCTGCAGCTTCTCTTTAGCAGCCATAGGAGTGCTTACACTTCGACAATCTTCCATCTGAAACTTCTTTAGAATTTCTTTCATGTATTTTTTCTGACAGATGAAGATCTCATATGAAGCCTGTTTGACTTCCAAACCCAAAAAATAAGACATCTTTCCCAAGTCTGACATCTCAAAAACTGCAAATAGATCTTGCTTCACATTCTCTATCAATTCCATATCATTCCCCGTCACTAATAGATCATCTACATAAAGTGACAGAATTACAACACTGTGATTCACCTTCTTGACATAAAGAGTGAACTCACTTAAGCTTTTTACAAAGCCAAAATCCTGCAAATATCGATCTATCTTCCCATACTAAGCTCTTGGAGCCTGTTTCAGTCCATATAGAGCTTTCTTCAACCTATATACACTCTCTTCTTGCCCTTTGATACTGAAGCCTTCAAGTTGTTCAACAAAAATCTCCTCCTCAAGCTCTCCATTCAGAAATGCAGACTTGACATCTAACTGAAATATAGACCACCCCTTCTCTGCTGCAATAGCTAACAGTAGCCTTATTGTATCAAGTCGTGCAACAGGAGCAAATGTTTTAGAATAGTCTACTCCCCATATTTGTGCATAACCTTTCACCACCAGTCTAGCTTTGTGTTTATTAACAGAACCATCAGGATTAAGTTTTGTTCTAAACACCCACTTAACCCCAATCACATTCTTATCAGATGGTCTGTCAACAAGCTCCCATGTGTGGTTTTTCTGAATCATTGCAATCTTCTCCTGCATTGCTGCAATCCATCTCTGATCCTCCTTAGCTTCCACAAAGTTAGATGGTTCGAGCATTGCCACATTGCTTCTTTCATAGATTTCAGCAAGTGACCTTGTGCCCCTCACTGGTAAATCATCCACACTGTCTTCCAATCCATCTATAACTTCATCAACCTCTACATCTGTTGCAGGTTATTTTTCGAACTGCTGCTTTTCTGCACTCCTTCCTTCCATCCAATTCCACTCATCTTCCTCTAGAAAAACAACATCTTTGCTTACAGTCACCTTCCCTGTCATAGGGTGAAAAATTCTGTAAGCCTTTGATTGGAGACTATACCCAATAAAGATTCCCAGCTCTGCCTTCTTATCCAGCTTGTCCCTCTTGACCTCAGGAACATGAGTGTAACACAAACACCCAAAAACCTTTAAATTTTTCACAGAAGGTTTAACACCATACCAGACTTCAAAAGGTGTTGATCTCTCTAAGGCCTTTGTGGGCAATCTGTTCAACAAGAACACTGCAGTATTAGCTGCTTCAGCCCAGAACTTCTTAGGCAACATCTTCTCCTGCATCATACATCTGGCCATCTCCATAATACTTCTGTTTTTCCTCTCACTGACCCCATTTTGTTGAGGTGAATAGGGAGCAGTGAACTGCTGCACAATTCCTGCTTGCTCACAATTCAACTTAAACTTGTGAGCAGTATACTAAGAACCATTATCAGACCTGAGCATTTTAATTTTCTTCCCACTCTGATTCTCAACTAAGGCTTTAAACTTCACAAACACATCAGCAACTTCAGACTTGGCTCGCAGAAAATAAATCCAACTCATCCTAGTCATATCATCAGTGAAGGTAATGAAATACCTGCTACCATTGAGAGAAGACTCAGACATAGGTCCACATAGATCTGTGTGGACTAATTGCAGCTTTTCACATGTTCTCCAGCCTCCTCCTTTGAAAGGAAATCTGGCTTGCTTGCCAAGAAGACAAGTTTTGCACTGTGGAAATTCCTCCTCCAAACTTGGCAAGTCATCTGCCAAGCTATTTCTCTGCATAAACGACATACTCTTCCTGTGAACATACCCAAGTCTTTTATGCCATATCTCTGCATTTTCTTCTTTGCACTTTAAAGCCATTTGTTGCATCTCTTGTGGCTTGAACATGAAACTCTTGTCCTCCATTGGAATTCTTAGCACTTCTTTGTTATCTGCATTATTAATAAGACATTCCTTCCCTTCGAACGTCACTTTATAGCCCTTCTCAACTAATTGACCAACACTTAACAGATTATGGTCAATATTTGGCACAAAGAGAACATCACTGATCAGCTTCACCTCCTGATTTCCTTCAATAGCCACTGTACCCTTCCCTTGCACTTCAATATACTGTCCGTTGCCAATTCTGACTTTGGACCTGACTGACCTGTCTAGACTCCTAAACAGCTTCGAATTGCCATTCATATGATTGGTACAACCACTATCCACTAGCCATGCATCATTCCCAATAGAAGATTCAGAAAAAGAAGCTACAAACAAGTGCTCTTCCTCAGTTTCATTCACTGTTACCTGGGCTTTTCCTTCTTGCTGGTAATTTTTTTCTTTGCAAATGGCTTCCATGTGACCCAACTTGTGACATCTTCTGCATCTAGCATCAGGCTTTCTCCAACATCTAAAAAACTGATGATTAGTTCCACCACAGTATTGACAAGGCTTTTTGTTCATCTTCCATTTGCTAGACCCACCAGAATTTCCTTCTTTTGCTACAAACTTGGAGTCACCAGCATTTTCTCTAGACTGAATCCATTTCTTCCCTTTGCCTCCATCATTTGACTTCACTCTAGCTTGCAGCGCACCCTCTACAAACTCTTCTCTTCTCATCAGTCTTCTGTGCTCCTGTGCCTGCAGAGCATTTAACAATTCTGCAAGCTTTATATCAGATAAGTCTCTTGTATTTTCCAGAGATGCTATGGTGGCTTCGAACTTCTCTGGAAGAGACACCAGGATCTTCTGAACAAGCCTTTCATCCTTCAAGTCAGTCCCTAAAACTCTAATTTTTTCAGCTATCCCAACCAACCTATCAGAGTACTCCTTCACTGACTCTGAATCTTTCATTTGCTGTCTCTCAAATTCCCTCAAGAGATTCAGCACCTTCATGCCTCTTATCTTCTCATCTCCCTCGTATTCATCCTTCAAGAAATCCCATATTGCCTTTGCAGAATCACATCTCATGATCCTTGTGAAGATAGTGGGTGAAACAGCAGCGTACAGGCATGACTTTGCCTTGGCCTTCCTTGTGATTCTCTCTTTATGGTACTTTATCTGATTCAAAGTTGGATTGTCTAGAAGTGGAGCAACCTCATAATCATCCTCCACAGCTTCCCACATATCATGACCCTCCAAAAGTGCCGTCATCTTGATAGCCCATGCTTGATAATTCTCTCCAGTAAATACTGGAGAAGCCATCGCAGAGAAACCACTCGACCCTGTCTCCATCACCCTTTAACTTTTTTACACTTCGATACTTGCTTCACTTCACAGTCCCTCAAGATCATACACGCTCTGATACCACTGTTGTTACTAATCAAAACAGTAAACAAGAAAATAGAAAACCAGAAGCTATATTTTTGTGATGAGGAAGAGAAGCGCAGAGAAACAGAACACAAACTTGCATACGTCTGTTCTAAAGGAAACTGTCAAGTACAGAACAACTTAAACAAAGAAAAAACTGCTCACGTACGTGCAACACATAACTGCACACAAACGTGCTATTAACTTCCTAGAAAATAACAAAAACACTAAATAAATAACTAAATTGAACTTGGCTGTTTTTTAATAAAAAAACACAGGAAAACAGAGTAAAAAACAGAACAGAAAAAAAAGAAACATAAAACAGCAACTGAGACATTATTAATCCAACAGTATTACAGTAGACAGGGAGAGTATCGCTGATCTGTTGGCTAAACTGAGAAGCAGAGGAGACAAATGTGAGTGCTGGGTTTGACGGTGGACAAGTCCTTGCATGGACACGAGGATTGAATCCCATTACAGTCGTTTGTCATGTGAACTCACCTATGTGTTCCCCGATTAATGACTGACTAATTATTGTGATTACCTTGGACACATGGAAACTCATACAAAACGAGCCCCACTCTTTGGAAAATTCAAATATCTCCTTTTTCTTTTCTTCTCCCTTTACTTTCTCTCTTCTGGCCACTTACTTTTCTTCTTCTTCCTACTTCAAACAATCACCGCGCCGCCACATGATCCATCTCACCCTCGACACCTTTGCAGCCGTACGATCCTTCAAGCTCGCACTGCTCACTCAAGTCATGAATCTCGGTCTGTTGTTGGCTGGGGTCATCCTTTGTATGTTGAAGCCATGACGGGTTATGTTCGTATAAATGGAGCCAGCATTACAGGTGAGACACCCTCATCGCCGCGAGATCTTTCGTCGTCAAACAACTCACGTCGATTTTTGACTGGGCAGTGGCCAAATTCTCATAAATAGCTGTAGCGTAAGGAAAGGGTTAAAATCTGAAGACATTCTACCTTGAGCACCAAGGGTTAGACTCTCAGAAAATCTTGTTCATCGATTCTTGTTCGGGCCAGAAAGTGCAGAATCAACCGACCCACATAACTCGCTAGGGTCGTTCAGTCATTCTTATTATGCCACTTATGACTAGTCGGTGTTCTTGCTTTGTCTTCTGCATCCTACTTCAGGCAAGTCAAACAGCCAAAGGCGTGGTTTACAATATCACCACATCGGAGCCACTCTTCCCGAACCAAACTCTCGTCTCCTCTGGCCAAATCTTCGAGCTTGGGTTCTTTACGCCAAACGGGTCAGCAAATCAGTATGTTGGGATATGGTATAAGAACTTGGCGCCTCCTAAAATCGTGTGGGTGGCCAATAGGGAATTGCCGCTTGTGTACCCAGATCAGTCTGCGAAATTAATGATAGGCAGTGATGGGAATTTGAATCTCGTGGATGGACAACAGAATATATTTTGGTCTACTAAAGCCTCTCGTCGGTCCAATTATAGGTCAGTGGCGCTATTAGATAGTGGAAATTTTGTACTGCAGGATGCAAATTATAGTTAAATATGGGGAAGCTTTGATAATCCGACAGATACTCTTCTTCCGGGCAGGAAGATGGGAGTAAATGCCAGGACTGGGGAGAAACTCTCTTTAATTTCTTGGAGAAGCAACAGTGATCCGTCCCCTGGAAGGTTCTTGACTGGGATGACATCGGAGATGCCGCCTCAACCTTTCACTTGGAATGGTTCCACCCCTTACTGGAGAGGCGGACAATGGGACAAATCAAAATTTATCGGCATAAAAGACATGGCCCGATCGTACTTGAGTACAATCCATGTTGAGCAAGATATTCAGCAGGGGACCACTTATCTATTGTTTTACACAAGCAGGTCTATGCATATGCATACATGTCTGTTTTGCCTGGAGGTTGCTTAAGATAATGTACTGGGATGATGGAGCTAAGGTGTGGGTGGTAGTTTGGGCAGGACCGAACAATACTTGCGAGACTTATGGAACTTGTGGTCCTTTTGGAGTTTGTAACTCAATGAGTTTGCCTATTTGTAGATTCTTAAATGGGTTTGTGCCAAAGTCAAATGAAGAATGGAACAGTGGAAACTTGACCGGAGGATGTGTAAGAGAGACAGAATTGTATTGCCAGAAAAACACGAGCACATCGGCTTCAACAATTGTAAAGAAAGATGTCTTTTGGCAAATGAGCCGGATGAAACTACCTGACTCTGAGGATTATTTATCAGACATTGGAGATCAAGAAGGATGTTTAAGCTGGTGCTTGAGCAACTGTTCTTGCTTGGCTTATTCTTATGTCAGCACCATCGGGTTTATGGTTTGGACTAAAGAAAACCTCATCGATCTTGAGGAATTTTCCACAGATGGAGAAAATCTATTTGTTTGAGTTGCACATGTAAAAACAGGTTAGAAATGGTTTCATTGAGATGCGTTTGAGTCAACATCAATTGTCTTTTGCATAACTCTCTTTCCCTTTTAAGGAGGATTGTCGCAGGAAGCCGTTATCATCAGCCTGAGTACTGTTGCTGGGATCCTGTTCTTTGCAGTATTTGTTTTTGGTCTCTGCAAATGGAGAGCTAAGAAAAGAGGTACAAAAAAAGAGCCACATCAGTGTTTTCAGAGGGTTGTGCTCCTATTTTGTTTAATCTTATGTTGCTATGAAGATAGTAAGCTGATTCTTCACCAATAATAAACACAAAAAAACTTCAGAAAAATCTTAAGGCTCCTTGACTTGCTAGGTAAACCTGAAAAGCCGGGCAAACTGCTACAAGGAAATGCATGGAAAGAGCAATTGAAGGAAGATGATGCACTGGAATTGACTGTTTTCGGTTTTGATAACATACTACTTGCTACAAACAAGTTCAGCACGACAAGTAAACTCGGGCAAGGAAGGTTTGGCTTTGTTTACAAGGTAAAAGCATTTTGCAGGAAATTCATTAAATGGAAAATATAGAGATAGTTCAAGGTCTAAAAGCTACGTGATTTGTGAAACAGGGAAAGATGAATGATGGGAAAGAGATAGTTCAAGGTCTACCACCGCCCGCGGTGGCCCTGCTGGTTAAAAGCTTAGTACCCTATCCGTTAGGGGAGGAGTTCGAGACTTGCAGGCCGCATTGCTTCAATGCAAAACGCGCGTCTTAACTGTGGATGGACTAGCGGTGGGAGGCCTACCCACCCCAGGGTTTACTTCTGCCGCGAAGCGGCGACCGGAGGTTCCCTGGGTTACCAAAAAAAAAAAATGATGGGAAAGAGGTAGCTGTGAAAAGACTTTCTAGTAGCTCGGCCCAAGGTGTTCAAGAGTTCGAGAATGAGATAGTCCTAATATCAAAACTCCAACATCAAAATCTGGTTAAACTCATTGGTTGCTGCAATGAAGGAGATGAAAAAATTTTGGTATACAAGTACTTGCCAAACAAAAGCTTGGACTCCTTTCTTTTTGGTTGGTTTTTCTCTCTGAATAACTATTTTTTAATAATGTATTTTTCGAAATAGCACAAAAATATGAAAACTGTTCTTGTTTGTTATGTTTGTTAGATTCAAAAAAGAAGGCAGAACTCAACTGGGGCAAACGATTCCAAATCGTTGAGGGAATTGCAAGGGGACTTCTCTACCTCCATCAAGATTCTTGCCTTAGGGTCATACACCGTGACTTAAAAGTGAGCAATATTCTCTTGGATGAAAAGATGAAGGCAAAAATTTCAGATTTTGGGCTAGCACGAATGTTCGAGGGCACTCAAATTTTGGTGAACACTCACAAAATTGTTGGAACTTTCTAAGTTCTCTAGCCCTACTTAAATAATCAATCTTTAGAGTTGATCTTTCGAAAGCAGATAGAAATGATTGATTTAGCACAACGATGCTGTCACTTTAGAAATGTTTCATCTCGTTGTCCCTCAATACAATTAAAAGGGTAAATACTAAGTTCAAATCAATGCAGTGGTTATATGTCTCCTGAGTACACTATGGGTGGAATATTTTCCAAGGGGTCTAATGTCTATAGCTTCGGAGTGTTGCTACTGGAGATTGTTAGTGGTAGAAAGAACTCAACCCTGTATGATCAGGAATATCTCAATCTCCTTTCCTACATAAGTGTCAAATTTCAATCGTAATCGATATAAAAAGTTCCCTGCAATATCATGACAGTGTTCTTCGGTAGACATGGCAATTATGGAGCGAGGGCAAAGCATTGGACCTACTGGATGAAGCAATTGCTATTAGCTTTCCATTGGAGGTAATAAGATGCATCCACATTGGGCTTCTCTATGTCCAGGACCATGCTATGGATAGACCAAACATGACGAATGTGGTTCTAATGCTAAGCGATGAATCAGATCTTCCTCAACTGAGATAGCCTATATTCACTTTCCAAACTGAAATGCCAAATCATGCTATTCCACCGCAGCAAGAAAGCATCTGGTCTATTAACACTGTCACTAATACAATGGTCGAAGGAAGATGACGGGTATGTTTTTTCATTTTTATTTTCCTTTGTTTGCAGCTGATTTTGTTGTTATTTTGCAAGTTATTAGTCTACGTTTGATCGTTCGGATTTCTAATTAGGACAAGACCGCATAGAATAGGATATGAAACCTAAGGGTTTTACTATATCCTATTAAATGTCTGATGATTAGGTAATAAAGTTAAATATTTCATATTATATCATTATACATTATTTGGTATAACTGTCATATCAGTATAAATTAACCAAAATTTTTACAAATAGAGAGTGAGAATCTCTCGCAATACTCTTACCTATTTCATATATATTTTTATTTATTATTTAATATTAATTAATTTCTTTTTTTCTTTATTCCTTCCCCTTCCATCATTCTCTAATAAAATTTTAAGGGTTAATACCCTTTATTTTTGGTCGTCCTACTCTAATCTTACTTTAGCACTCACTCTCAGACTTTTGCCTTACCTCCTTGTAGGACGTGGGAGTCAAAACCCACTCCTGAAATGAAATCGTCCCCACCCCAATACCCTGAAAAACTCCAAACTGGTACACTTATGACAAATTTACTCTAAACTATTTTTTTGACCATGAGAAACTCCAAACTGGTATACCTATGACAAATTTACCACGACCAATTATAAAAAACCCTAAACTGGTACATTTATGACAAATTTACCCCAAATAATTTATTCAACTACAAAAAATCCCAAACTGGTATACCTGTGACAAATATATCCTCCGCTAAATTGGATTAATATTGCTAAAAAATCACAAAAATTGTAAACTATGACAAAGGGAATGTAAAATTCCAAATTGGTATACCAATTAACTATCACGTGTCATTTTACTTAATAATTTAATTGTAAAATTTAACAAAAACTAACAGAGGGTAAATTTGTTATAAGTGTATCAGTTTAGGGTAAATTTGTCAAAGGTATACAAATTTGGGGTTTTTGGTGGTCAAAAAAATAGTTTGGGGTAAATTTGTCAAAAGTATATTAGTTTGGGGTTTTTGATGGTAAAAAAAATAGTTTGGGGTAAATTTGTCATAGGTATACCGGTTTGGGGGTTTTCAGGGTATTTACCCTTTTAATAAAGTAATAAGATGTACTAGAATACCTAAAATATGTTTAAGATAGAATTAAATTCGAATATATAAATAAAAATAAGAAAAAATATTTTTGTTATTTTGAATTTCTTATATTATAAATCAAATATTTTTTTATTGAAAGATAAATTTAATTTTGTTAATTTAAGAAGTTTGAATTTCCTATTATGGGTATTAGAAATGTTATCCACCTATATTCCACCTCCTTCATGGAATGATTTAATTCAGCCCATATCTCATTTATATCCGACTTTATCATGTCTTGAACAAGTATCAAATGCAAGATAGGATATATATTATCATATTTTGAATTTCATCCTAATTGCCAACGGTAGCCTAGTGTATATTTGAGCAACTCTGAGTTATCCAAGAAGATGAAAGAATGGCCCAAAGCATGAATGATGGAGCAATTTGTTTAGAGGAGCTTTGCATGTAGCTGGGAGGTGTAATAGATGGCCCATCAAGCCTAGGCCCTTGTCTTTAATAGACAAACTCAGCCCATCTTCATTTTTTCTTCTCTACATATTTCACGTGAAGTCAAAGCATACATATATATACATATATATACATACATACATATATATATATATATTTGACACAAAGTTATTTGGTAAGAATTTTAGAGTTTTCTATAATCTACCAACACAATATATACACATATCCAACAAAATTAACTCAAAAACTCATTACTGACCAAAAAAAAAAACTCAAAAACTCATTAGCTACATAAATCCTATACCTAAAAGTTCCCTATCAAGCCCCGAACCTCAAGCGCCTGCCTATCACTCAGTGGTCAATAAAATTTGCGACATCCCAGGACGCATCGCCAACCCATTCATTTTAATGCACATGCGGAAGCGAAACAATACCCCTAACAACAACCAACACGGGATAGAAAAGCATAAAACATATTCACAACTAAAAAACTTTTATAAACACCCCGGTTTATATACAACACTAGACTATAGGCAAGAGTCTACTCAAACAAAAAGCCTACAAGCCCTCTAGGCACTCAAATCCCCAACTGAAAACTTCGAGGTCTCCTGGGGACTCAGGTCCAGTACTACACCACTAGGAGGGTCAACTGTACCCTCACCATGAGCGACGTCTATCACCATCTTGCAAGGGACCCACTCAGTATCTATTGAGCCCACAATGATATCACGCTCTGATCGATGGGGTACCCTCTGAGGTAGTCCCTCATCAACCCGGACGATGGTCTTCACAAGTTCATAGACTTAGACACCATGGCCCCTGAGAGTAGGGATATCGGTAACCCTCATAGGCCGACCAAAACGTTCCAAAAGAACCGCCATCTAAGAACCTGAAAAGATTAAGCACACAACGGGGTGAGACAATGTCTCAGCAAGTTCACCCCCTAAACTCCAACTAGGAAGGAAATACACCTAAATGCAGTCTATGCACACAAGACAGAGGACTTACCTTATCTTAGTTCCTTCCTGCATGTCAGCACTCAATCAATTGATCCATTCAATACCATCGATCAATCAATCCATTCCATTCAATCGATCCATCAATCCGTCAATTCAATCCATTTGATCAATTCCAATTCGATTATTGCTCGCACAAGCATGAACTACCAACACATATCGGTCCTCTATCGTAGCCATGGATTACTGCTCACACAAGCTGATATGAACTGTTGCTCGCACAAGCTAATAGATTTTTGCTCACACAAGCTGATATAGACTATTGCTCACACTAGCTGACACAAATCATCGCTCACACAAGCTGACAGACCATTGCTTACACAAGTTGACACACTGACTCACATTGGGGATGGGTTCACTTAACCATCACACGATCAATTTGAATAAGAAAAATTAATATTCATACTTTTAAAATCCCACGATTTGATATAGTCCTCCAAACCACTTTCGGTGTCAAAACCCGACACCCGAGATTTTTCTAATTAAATTCAAAATTTCACAATTTTGGAATAAACCACCAAAATCACAATTATCTCTCAATTTGCATAATTTAACATTCAATTGCATAAACTAAACATACCATTGCAATTCAAATTGGCAAAGCTTCGACCACCCGACAGACACGTACTTGCCCGGCATGAGAGTGAGGGTGAATTCCACTGATGGAGAGAACCATGCCTTCAGGTCGTGGAAATCGTCGGACGACCCTTCCCCTGGGAACTTCTCTATGGGCGTTGTGTTGGATTATAATGTCTCAGTGCTGCTGTTTTCTGTCTTGTTTTTTCCTCTGTTTTCCTCTATTTTTTTTTATTAAAAAATAGCCAAGTTCATTTAGTTATGTATTTAGTGTTTTTGCTATTTTCTAGGAAGTTAATAGCACGTTTGTGTGCAGTTATATGTTGCACGTACGTGAGCAATCTTTGTTTTGTATTTAGTTGTGGTACTCGATAGTTTTTTTTCTTTAGAACAGACGTTGGGAAGTTTGTGTTCTGTTTCTCTGTGCTTCTCTTCTTCATCTTAAAAATATAGGTTCTGGTTTTCTGTTTCTTGTTTACTGTTTTTGATCAGTAACAACAGTGGTATCAGAGCATGAATGATCTTGAGGGACTGTGAAGTGAAGCAAGTATCAAAGTGTAAAGAAGTTAAAGGGTGATGGAGACAAGGTCGAGTGGTTTCTCTGCGATGGCTTAGATGGCTTCTCCAGTATTTACTGGAGAGAATTATCAAGCATGGGCTATTAAGATGACAACATTTTTAGAGGGTCATGATCTGTGGGAAGCTGTGGAGGATGATTATGAGGTTGCTCCACTTCTAGATAATCCGACCTTGAATCAGATAAAGTACCATAAAGAGAGAATCACAAGGAAGGCCAAGGCAAAGTCATGCATGTACGCTGCTATTTCACCCACTATCTTCACGAGGATCATGAGATGTGATTCTGCAAATGCAATATGGGATTTCTTGAAGGATGAATACGAGGGAGATGAGAAGATAAGAGGCATGAAGGTGCTGAATCTCTTGAGGGAGTTTGACAGACAACAGATGAAAGATTCAGAGTCAGTGAAGGAGTACTCTGATAGGTTAGTTGGGATAGCTGAAAAAATCAGAGTTTTAGGGACTGACTTGAAGGATGAAAGGCTTGTTCAAAAGATCCTGGTGTCTCTTCCAGAGAAGTTCGAAGCCACCATAGCATCTCTGGAAAATACAAGAGACTTAGCTGATATAAAGCTTGCATAATTGTTAAATGCTCTGCAGGCATAGGAGCACAGAAGACTAATGAGAAGAGAAGAGTTTGTAGAGGGTGCACTGCAAGCTACAGTGAAGTCAAATGATGAAGGCAAAAGGAAGAAATGGATTCAGTCCAGAGAAAATGCCGGTGACTCCAAGTTTGTAGCAAAAGAAGGAAACTCTGGTGGGTCTAGCAAATGGAAGATGAACAAAAAGCCTTGTCAATACTGTGGTGGAACTAATCATCAGTTTTTTAGATGTTAGAGAAAGCCTGATGTTAGATGCAGAAGATGTCACAAGTTGGGTCACATGGAAGCCATCTGCAAAGAAAAAAATTACTAGCAAGCAGGAAAAGCACAGGTAGCAGTGAATGAAACTGAGGAAGAGCACTTGTTTGTAGCTTCTTTTTTTGAATCTTTTGTTAGGAATCATCCATGGCTGGTGGATAGTGGCTGTACCAATCATATGACTGGCAATTCAAAGCTGTTTAGGAGTTTAGACAGGTCAGTCAAGTCCAGAGTCAGAATTGGCAACGAACAGTATATTGAAGTGCAAGGGAAGGGTACAGTGGCTATTGAAGGAAATCAGGAGGTGAAGCTGATCAGTGATGTTCTCTTTGTGCCAAATATTGACCATAATCTGTTAAGTGTTGGTCAATTAGTTGAGAAGGGCTATAAAGTGAAGTTCGAAGGGAAGGAATGTCTTATTAATAATGCAGATAGCAAAGAAGTACTAAGAATTCCAATGGAGGACAAGAGTTTCATGTTCAAGCCACAAGAGATGCAACAAATGGCTTTAAAGTGCAAAGAAGAAAATGCAGAGATATGGCATAAAAGACTTGGGCATGTTCATAGGAAGAGCATGTCGTTTATGCAGAGAAATAACTTGGCAGATGACTTGCTAAGTTTGGAGGAGGAATTTCCACAGTGCAAAACTTGTCTTCTTAGCAAGCAAGTCAGATTTCCTTTCAAAGGAGGAAGGTAGAGAGCATGTGATAAGCTGCAATTAGTCCACACAGATCTATGTGAACCTATGTCTGAGTCTTCTCTCAATGGTAACAGGTATTTTATTACCTTCACTGATGATATGACTAGGATGAGTTGGATTTATTTTCTATGAACCAAGTCTAAAGTTACTGATGTGTTTGTGAATTTTAAAGCCTTAGTTAAGAATCAGAGTGGGAAGAAAATTAAAATGCTCAAGTCTGATAATAGTTCTGAGTATACTGCTCACAAGTTTAAGTTGAATTGTGAGCAAGCAGGAATTGTACAGCAGTTTACTGCTCCCTATTCACCTCAACATAATGGGGTCAGTGAGAGGAAAAATAGAAGTATTATGGAGATGGTCAGATGTATGATGCAGGAGAAGATGTTGCCTAAGAAGTTCTGGGCTGAAGCAGCTAATACTACAGTGTTCCTGTTGAACAGATTGCCCACAAAGGCCTTAGAGAGGTCAACACCTTTTGAAGTCTGGTATGGTGTTAAACCTTCTATGAAAAATTTGAAGGTTTTTGGGTGTTTGTGTTACACTCATGTTCCTGAGGTCAAGAGGGACAAGTTGGATAAGAAAGCAGAGCTGGGAATCTTCATTGGGTACAGTCTCCAATCAAAGGCTTACATAATTTTTCACCCTATGACAGAGAATGTGACTGTAAGCAGAGATGTTGTTTTCCTAGAGGAAGATGAGTGGAATTGGATGGAAGGAAAGAGTGCAAAACAGTAGCAGTTCGAAAAAAAAAACCTGCAACATATGTAGAGGTTGATGAATTTATAAATGGATTGGAAGACAGTGTGGATGATTTACCAGTAAGAGGCACAAGGTCACTTGCTGAAATCTATGAAAGAAGCAATGTGGCAATGCTCGAACCATCTAACTTTGTGGAAGCTAAGGAGGATCAGAGGTGGATTGCAGCAATACATGAGGAGAGTGCAATGATCCAGAAAAACCACACGTGGGAGCTTGTTGACAGACCATCTGATAAGAATGTGATTGGGGTTAAGTGGATGTTTAGAACAAAACTTAATCCTGATGGTTCTGTCAATAAACACAAAGCTAGACTAGTGGTGAAAGGCTATGCACAAATATGGGGAGTAGATTATTCTAAAGCATTTGCTCCTGTTGCATGACTTGATACAATAAGGTCACCGTTAGCTATTACAGCAGAGAAGGGGTGGCCTATATTTCAGTTAGATGTCAGGTCTCCATTTCTGAATGGAGAGCTTGAGGAGGAGATTTTTGTTGAACAACCTGAAGGCTTTAGTATCAAAGGGCAAGAAGAGAGTGTATACAGGCTGAAGAAAGCTCTATATGGACTGAAATAGGCTCCAATAGCTTGGTATGGGAAGATAGATCGATATTTGCAGGATTTTGGTTTTGTAAAAGGCTTAAGTGAGTTCACTCTTTATATCAAGAAGGTGAATCACAGTATTGTAATTTTGTCACTTTATGTAGATGATCTATTAGTGACGGGGAATGATATGGAATTGATAGAGAAGGTGAAGCAAGATCTATTTGCAGTTTTTGAGATGTCAGACTTGGGAAAGATGTCTTATTTTTTAGGTCTGGAAGTCAAACATGCTTCATATGAGATCTTCATCTGTCAGAAAAAATACATGAAGGAAATTCTAAAGAAGTTTCAGATGGAAGATTGTCGAAGTGTAAGCACTCCTATGGCTGCTAAAGAGAAGCTGCAGAAGAATGATGGAACAGATGTAGTAGATGCTTCTATGTATAGAAGTCTGATTGGGTGTCTCATGTATCTTACAGCAACCAAACGAGATATTCTATTTGCTGTGAGTGTTTTATCCAGGTTTATGAGTAATCCTAGTCAGTTACATTTGATTGCAGCAAAAAGGATATTGATATATCTAAAAGGAATATTGTTCTTTGGTGTGAAGTTTAACAAAGGTCAGAAGTTTAATTTGCAAGGATTTTCTGATAGTGACTGGGCTGGTTCAGTAGATGACATGAAGAGTACGTCTGGATATTGTTTCAGTTTTGGTTCTGCTTGTTTCTCCTGGTGTTCTAAAAAGCAAGAGGTTGTAGTCCAGTCTACTGTAGAGGCTGAGTTTATAGCAGCTACTGCGACAGCAAATCAAGCTTTATGGCTGAAGAAGATAATGAAAGATTTATGGCTGAATTCCAGTGACTGTATCGAAATCAATGTGGATAATCAAGCTGCTCTAGCAATATCTCAGAATCCAGTTTTTCATGGCAAAACTATGCATTTCAAGGTTAAGTTCTTCTTTCTATGTGAGGTGCAACAAAATGATGAAGTTAAGCTGGTTTATTGCAGATATGAAGATCAACTTGCAGACATGTTCACAAAACCACTTCAAGCTGGAAGATTTGAAGTATTAAGAAAGAAAATTGGAGTATGTAGCAGCAACTAATCCAAGGATTTTATTAAAAAACAGCCAAGTTCATTTAGTTCTGTATTTAGTGTTTTTGCTATTTTCTAGGAAGTTAATAGCACGTTTGTGTGTAGTTATGAGTTGCATGTACATGAGCAGTTTTTGCTTTGTATTTAGTTGTGGTACTCGATAATTTTTTTTTTCTTTATAACAGACGTATGCAAGTTTGTGTTCTGCTTCTCTGTGCTTCTCTTCTTCATCTGAAAAATATAGCTTCTGGTTTTCTGTTTCTTGTTTACTGTTTTTGATCAGTAACAACACGTTGATCCCCGGTTGCCACCATAGATAGTGATCTGGGGCCAGTCGGGCCGGGAATGGAGGAGCGGGCATTGGATGGGCAGATTTTCACCGGTGTGCCAAATATGACCCGCAGTTATCTGTTTGGGTTCTGGCTCTAGAGCATCCAGGCAGACGGAAGCAGGTATTTTACGTACACGCCGTTGAATAGCTCCAATCTCTTGATGTTCCGTATACTTTGGAACGGGACGGAAGAGCAGTTTCTCTGGGGTGGGACTAGTAATGCATGGACCGTGCTTCAAGAACAGCCTGTTAAGGAATGTGACTTCTATAATAAGTGTGGAGATTTTGCAATATGTAATGAAATGGACTCTCCCAAATGTAGTTGCATGGAAGGGTTCAATCCGAAGTCACCAGATCAATGGAACAGGGGTAACTGGTCTGCGGGTTGTGCTCGGAAGACCCAATTACAATGTCAGGACAACAGCAGCAGGATGGATGGCTTCTTGAAATTGGATGGCGTGAAGTTGCCAGATTTCGCGGATTCTGTTTCAGCCACAATCAGGGACGGGTGTGAGGCGAAGTGTCTGGAGAATTGTTCGTGCAACGCTTTTGCATTTGATATAGGCATCGGGTGCATGCTGTGGACCGATAATTTGATAGATGTGCAGCATTTTGACTAGGGCGGACTGACCCTCCAAATTCGTCTTGCCAATTCTGAATTACGTATGATCTCTTTTCGATATATTCCTCTGCAATTTAAAAATTTGATGATCTTCACCAAAGTAATGTTTCCTATTCCTTGTGATCGTCTTTTTGTGTGATAAAGGCCAACATTGATTGTGTGACTTATCAAAAAAGGCACTGAGATTGTTACATATAGAATTAGGTTAATGAAGGTCAGGGATAACAACAATTAGTGCAACTGAATAACATGAATCTAGCCCTGTGTAGTATCAGAACGGAACGAAATATATCACCGTCAACAGAGATCACCATCAGATGTTTCCAGTCTCAAATTAAAACTCTGGCATAACTAGGTGTTTTCAAGCTTATATGAAGAGGGAGTATCAGAACATTATGCACGAAAAGGTCCTATTCATCATCATATCATGATTTGTTATATGGCTTACCCAGAATCTCTCGTCTGACCTGCCTGCAACAAGAAGTCGTGCATCATGCAATAGACAAAACATCTATCGTCTGAGTTGTTCTTTGCTAATGACTTTGGATGTTTTGTAGAATACTTGCACACTTTCCAACCCGTATAACATAATTTCTTTCTCTTATCTATGAATAGGAACAAAGAGCAAAATATCGAAACTTTTCATAATAATTACTGTCTTGGTCGGAGCATTTGTTCTTGGTGTACTGGTATGGTTGTTATGGAGGTTCAAGGACAATTTAAAAGGTGAGATTTGCATCTGACGTGAATGATTTTGTTGGTCCTTGTGTTCTTATTTACATGTTAGTAAAATTTAAATGCAGGATTCTCAATTTTCTATCGGAAAAACAAGAAACTTCCATTGCTTGATAATTTTGTTAAGAACGAAGAGCTATCTGCTGAATTATCCGGATCAGATGGTCTTGCTAGAGATGCTAAGCAAGTAGGAGGAGCTGATATAACAGTGTTCAACTTCAGTTCCATAGAAGCTGCTACAAACTTCTTTTCTGAAGAAAACAAACTTGGACTGGGAGGATTTGGTCCTGTTTACAAGGTAAAGCTAAATGATCACCAGTTGTAGACTTTGAGATGTCATAGAGGCATACTTAACAGTCTACCCTCTGAATCTGCAGGGAAAGCTTGTTGGAGGACAAGAAATAGCCGTTAAGAGGCTTTCAAGGAAGTCGAGCCAAGGGCTAGATGAATTTAAGAATGACGTTATGTTAATTGCGAAATTACAACATAGAAATCTCGTGAGACTCCTTGGATTTTGCGTTCAAGGGGAAGATAAGATGCTCGTTTATGAGTACATGCTCAACAGGAGCTTGGATTCTTTTATTTTCGGTAAGCTATTGATCATCTGAATTTGGTTTTTTGCATTCCATGAAGGAATTGTCATGAAAACTATCCATTTGATTTTTCTTCACTTTTTAAAATTTATTGTAGATCTAGCAAAGCGAGCAAAACTGGATTGGAAGAAACGTTTTGAGATTATTGAAGGGATAGCACGAGGCCTCCTCTATCTCCATCGAGACTCTAGACTGAGGATTATCCATCGTGACCTAAAAGCTAGTAACATTTTGTTGAATGAAGAGATGAACCCGAAAATATCAGACTTTGGCATGGCGAGAATTTTTGGTACAAATGAAAATGAAGCAAGCACTAATCGAGTGGTTGGCACATAGTAAGTTTCTTCCTAGTGAGAAAAAGAAAGTGCATATCTGACTCCAAATGTTTGATTAGTGTGGAGTGGACTGACTCATCTGCTAATATAATTGCAGTGGTTATATGTCTCCAGAGTATGCGATGGAAGGTCTATTTTCGGTCAAATCTGATGTGTACAGCTTTGGGGTATTATTATTGGAGATTGTTAGTGGCAAGAAAAACCTTGGCTTTCGCGCGTTGGAACATCCTAACCTTATCGTCAATGTGAGTTCATCCTTATCTGTATTCAAGCTACTAGGCACCAAAACTCTCATCTTAAGATATGTTTGCATCTGCGTTTGATTAGGATTGTCTCAGTCTGGTTTCCACTTCTCCATTATCTGTTGCTTAGAAACTATCGATCATATAAAAAAGCATAGTGCTATCAACAGATGTTATTGCACATTAGGACAATATACATTTGAATTAGCTATTCGTTCGTTTACATCTAAGTCAAACTGTTTTCGCTTGCGTGCATGACGATTTCAGGCTTGGCACCATTTGAAAGAAGGAAAGGGAATGGAGCTTATTGATCCCTGTATCAGGGACACGTGCTCTACGGATAAGGTATTGCGATGCATACAAGTTGGACTGCTGTGCGTGCAGGACTCCGCCGTAGATAGACCGGACATGCCTTCCGTTATGCTACTATTAGAAAGCAAAACAGCGGATCTTCCCTTCCCAAAACAACCCAGGTCAACCTCGATCACGGGCTCCATGGATACTTGCTCTTTGTCTGAAAGCCAAGAAATTGAGTCATTGAATAGCGTAACAGTTAGCTCCGTGGATGGTAGATAGGGCCAATGTTATTCATTCTTTCTCTCTCCACTTTGCTCCTGTGATCTTTACAACAGGAAAAGTGTTATTGGAACTGTGCACATGTACTTTTGCTAAAAGGTTTAGAGCTTGACTCCCTGGTCTTTATACGAAAGTGTCTTTATTGCTTTTTATTCTGCAGTATCTCATTCGATTGCATTTAGGACTGGCGTTTCAGGTAAAAGCTGTCGCTCTGTGACCTAGGTTCAAGTCATGAAAACAACTAGGTAAGTGTTGGAATAAAAAAATATAATATGCGAAAATGATGGAATCTTGTAATTTACGTCAATGTAAAATCACCAAAGAAATAAATGAGAAATAATAAGAAAATAATTTGATTCGAGTATCGATATCTATGTTCACGGAGAGAGTTAATATCAAATAATCTACTATAATCGGAGAATCAAGGTTTACAATGTTTCAAACGTTCGAGTGTTTTCTATACCTAAATTTAAGCTCAAACCCAAAGTGTTTATAAATAAATAACTCACGTAGACATAAACTCGGTGCACAAAATTCCGTGGATTTATACTCAAAGGAAAACCCTCATGTATGCCAAAATAAGAACTCTAGCATTTGTCTTTTGGTTTGTGTACGTACGGATTTGCATTCGTCTTTTTTGATCGTGTGGCGCTCTCCTGGACGTTCCTTTTATGCGGCTGTCTTCTTCATAGGGGCTCCACTGGAAAGAGAGAAGAAGTATTCTATTTTATATGTGTGCCCAGAGTCAACAACTTTGACTCTGGGCCCACCATGTGCTTCTTTCTTCAATGGGAATTGGGACGCTGCACGTAAGGTGAAGAAACCCTTACTTTTTCCTTTTATTTTATATTATTTTCTCTTTCGTAGACTTTTATGGAGTCCAACGAAACTTAATCAAAGACATCCAAAACCCAAAAAGTGTTTTGAATTTCTTTTCTTATGCATAATTTTGAATATTATCTTTATCAAAAAAATATCTTCATGATCAAATAACAAATCCGAGCGGATTGTGTTTTGCAAACGCTCAAATTCGAAACATAATTTAACAGTAAGGCTGCGTATAATAGACCCGAAGTGGTTCAGCTGTCTAGGATCTTGCGCACAATGGCAGCTCCATGCACCAACTACCCTTTTATTCCAGCTTTCAGCAGGTTCTGTGCTTAAGGGGAATTCATCTTTTGAGACCAACAAATTACCTCGTCTGTCTAGTTGATGTGATTATATACACATCTTGCATTTTACATGTGAAGCTCGTTTTGCACGGGAGAGGGAGTGTTCTTGGATATGCTCGATCTATAAGCTGAGGGCTTGTCTTCAATTTTTGGAACCAAAGTCGATCATGCTTGACTAGAGTATGTACACGCACATACCATACGGTTCCTGAGTGAGAGCATAATGCTCTCATCATCGATAAACATCATATTTAACATAAGGAAGAATGGTGAAAATTTCAATTACCATCCTCACTATGCATCGCTCGGGTCCGAGTGCCATCGCCACGAGCTCAAATTTCAGTGCATAGCCTGAGCCCGAGTCCCATGGCCGTGCTCTTTCTAGCTCAGATCAGCAAAATGCTTTCTGGCCCACCTATGCAAAGGTCCAGTGAAACAATTCGGCCACAGTGCTTTCAGATTACAGAATCCAGGCTATGTACAACTCCCCAGCTCCCCAGGCGGGGCGCTACCGTTACATGTTCTATAGCTAGGTTTTACAGTCTCTGTCACCTGAGGTGGCAAATACGGCGGCCTATGGTTGTTGAAACTATGAAGGGGCTTGAGATGAGAGTTTGGAGGGACAAGGGGTTCCTTTTTTGTGAGATCTTCTGCTGGCAATTTGGTCTGTTTGATTAAACTGTTTGGTGTTTAGATGCAAAAGTGTGCGAAGTGAAAATTTTACGTGGGGCAACCAAGGAGGACACGGTCCAAATAACAGAGAAACAGACTGGGCAATCCTAGCATGTCTTAGAAAGCAACGACTTGGAGATTTCCTTTATAGAGAGCGTCCTTTCTTTGTCGTGAAATCAGCACCTTGATTTGCTTTTCTAATATGTGTGTCATCCTATATAGGGGTGATCAGTTCTCGGTCTGATTCAGTTTTAAGATGGAATCATGAATTGGATTGGAAGGACGGGTTCCCAATTTTGAAAATTGTGGATTGGACTGCTTGGTCCTAGGATTGTGATCGGATTGGACCATCGGTTTTGGTTTAGCCCAATGGAACCAGCTACTTTTTTTTTTCTCTTTCCCACTAAAGAGTGGCCATGCACAATGAGAGATAAAATGACAAATCTTAAGATATTGACGGAAGAAACGATGAGTAAAGAGTAATTATGCCATAGTATGTGATACGATTGGACTAGATAGTATTTAGTTCATATTTTATTAATTTTTTAAGAAATAATAAAAAAAGTATTTGTATTTGGTTTGGTTCTCTCTTGAAATCGGGAACCGGGCCGCTCCAATATTGATTTCAATTTCAGGAACTAGGAACCAAGCCGACACTCTAAAAAATTGGAGCGAATTGGCCGGTTTGGTCTGATCCGGGTAGTTTCTGATATAGGTGGTTTATTTTGCATGCTCCTAATCCTATACTTAGAAAAAGGTTGGAAATTGACATTGTTGCAAGGACCAGACCAGAGCATTTGGACCAACGCAAGTGCATGCATGCATCCGCTCTGGCAATTTATGCTTCAAAAACAAGGCACCATTCGAAAACAACGCGTGACTTCGATATCCCCTAGGGGAGCGATGTTCAGTACACTCTCGAAAACGACGTGAAAAAAGTTGGGAACTTCCCATTGGGTCAACGGTTCGTTAAAGCTTGTCATCGTGCAAGAACCGATGCCTCTTTTGTGATGGGCGACGAATCTATCGCCTTCCTTTTTGTCCTCATCTTTGACCTCTTCGTATAAACAAACACACACTCGACGACTCCTGCGTCAACGGGAGTCGCCGATCCCACGCCGGGGGTCGCAAAAACCCGGAGTAAAAAAGCAAAAAGGTCTCATCTTTGACCTCGTCTCAAAAAAATCTCGATCCGATGCGCATTTCTTTTTGTTGAATCCCACTTTAAAAGCCGTCAACTTCGTGTCAGAAACTGCAATGTAAAATACTGGTTTGAGAAGTTAAGAAAGGAATTAAAAAAAAAGAGAAAGAAAATAAGTTTGACGGGTCGATGAAGCAAGAAGAAGTGGGCGTTCTCTTTTATTACAGGGCCCGAGCCACTTCGGGAGTGAGAGAAAAGAAGAGACAGAGAGAGGAAAGGAAAGAAGAAGAAGAAGAAGAAGAAGAAGGAGGAGGAGGAGGAAGAAGAGAGAAGTGGGGTTTGGCATATGCACTTTGTGGACGCCTCGCCAAGCCAACTTGACTCCGTGACGCAACACCCGGTAAGGGATTAGACTCTTCGTTCATCCAATTGAAGTAATTTACGGGTTTAAGACCCAAATTCGGAATTTTTGGAAAATTGAGCGGCGAAATCTGATTTTGGACCCATTGAGCTGCGTATTTTTATAGAAATTATAATTTAGGGTGTTGTAGAGTTATAGGATTTTACGAATCGTGATTTGAGTTTATAGTTTGTTTGGAAACAAAATTTCTAAGTTTCCCGTACGCAATGAACAGTATGCGTCCAGCAGCTTTGGGCCTGTATTTTTTCATTTTTTGACTTGCATTTTGGGATGCTCAAGTTGGGATTCCTGTAGTACATTTGAAGGGTTTATTTATTTATTTATTTATTATAAATACGTTCGGAACAGGTTTCAAAGGAGAAAGCTATGGCATAATCAATTTTTACGCTTAAATTATGCATTGTGAATGGGTTGAATAATCATTTTGGGTATGCGATTTATTAGTGCGTAAGATTCTTTTTGCTAGAGTTAAGGTGTAGTTTAGTCGTTTCATAGTTGAGGCGGAGTTTTATTTGATTTTAACATTATTTATCGGTTATTTGATAGGGCCCTGAGTTCGATGGTATGAGTATCGTTTATTGTTTGGTTGTAGGCGACGAGGTGGGTGGTGCTATATTTTCTTTGGTTTTGTAATACTATATATATTAAATTGAGGAGCATTTTTATTGCATAAAAGTCTGATTGAGCATTTGCTACTCTTTGATTGATTATGAATGTTGAAAAGTGTGTTATACAAAGTTTGTGGGAAATTACTTTGTGATTGATTTATGGAAATGTTTATGATGATTTGAGAAATGGTTATAAAAGGGCTATGCCACAAAATATTTGTGATTGATTTATGAAAATGTTTATGATGATTTGAGAAATGGTTAGGAAAGGGCTATGCCACAAAATATTATTTACTTGGTTTAAGATATTGATTTTTAGATTGGATTTATGGTGTTGGAGGATGGTTATTTATGCTTAATATGACTGTGAATCTAGTGAGGAGTTTTTGGGGTATGAATACCAAGTTTAGGATATCATTCTAACTCGAGTCACCAGCTTTGTAGATGGAAACCTTACTAAAAGGAATCTTGCTCGCCTTGTCAGCAGACGTTGTGTCGTGACCATGGTAGAGTATTGAGCAATAGATTAGTCAATGGATGGACCAATGATATGTGTTTTTTGATGGAGATTATTCAATGGAGTTGACCATTGATACTTGACTTTTGATGTTGATTTTCATATTAGCATAAGGCTTTGATAGTAAAAAATAACTCTTATATGATTCGATATGTATTTTATATATTGAGTTTGAGTTATGAAGTTTGGTATTGTTTTATATACATATATAGTGGTTGCTCGATTTACTTAGAAGATATGTTGTACTACACTGTGTTGTTGTTGTGAGTTATGAAGTTTGGTATTGTTTTATATACATATATAGTGGTTGCTCGATTTACTTAGAAGATATGTTGTACTACACTGTGTTGTTGTTGCTTATTCCACTCGTCCTTTGATATTCTTTTCAGGTTCCTTAGTTAGCAGCTAGTAGATCAAGAGTGCTATCAATGGGACCTTTGGAAGTAAGTTTTGGGTATGTTTTTTGAAGCTACATCCTTTGAGTGGAAGGATGGCCGTGTTACCTGGTCCCTATAGTTTTCGGGTGTGACAACTACAACGCCCAACATGGGTCGCCATTGAAGCCCCTCTCACCCATGAAAAGTTTCCACTTGTGATCTTGATTCTCCCTCTCCCTAGAGCAATGCTTGAGGCATTTGGCAACGGTGGATTGCCGTTCACCGGCTAAAACAGAGCAAGTCTCTTCCTTATCTCCTTGTTTTTCATGTGGTCGTCTCTGTTTTCATATTCTTGTGCAGCAAATTCGCTATCACGAGGGCAGTTGGTCCGAGATGGCGAGACTCTGGTTTCTCGTTCTGGGAACTTTGAGCTGGGGTTCTTTAGAACTGAGAATTCGTCTCTTAGATATGTTGGTATTTGGTACCGCAAGATAAGTTTTAAAACATGCGTGTGGGTCGCAAACAGAGATAGCCCTGTTTCTGATGAATCTGGAGTTCTGACAATTTCAAGTGATGGAAATTTGATGGTTTTAGATGGGGATCATCGCTTAGTTTGGTCTAGCGGCATTAATTCTTCCTCTGTGCCCACCAACTCAACAGCTGTTTTGACGGATGCTGGAAATCTTGTTCTTCTGGCCAATGCAGATGCTGACACTGCTAGTGCTGATGGTCATGTCAGCAATGCATACTGGCAAAGCTTTGAACACCCGACAGACACGTTTTTGCCTGGCATGAGAGTGAGGGTGAATTCTGCGGCTGGAGAGAACCATGCCTTTAGGTCATGGAGATCGTTGAACGACCCTTCCCCTGGGAACTACTCTATGGGCGTTGATCCCCGGTTGCCGCCACAGATAGTGATCTGGGGTCAGTCAGGCCGGGAATGGAGGAGCGGGCATTGGAATGGGCTGCTTTTCACCGGCATGCCAAATATGACTGAAAATATTGGATATGGGTTCAAGCTTTCGGCCCCTGAGGAGGATGGAAGCATGTATTTTACATACACACCGTCGAATAGGTCCGATCTCTTGATGTTCTGTATACTTTGGAATGGAATGGGGGAAGAGTTAGGTTGGGATGAGACTAATAACGAGTGGACTGTGCTCCAAGAACAGCCTGCTAAGGAATGTGACCTATATAACAAGTGTGGAGATTTTGCAATATGCAATGACATGGGCTCTCCCAAATGTAGTTGCATGGAAGGGTTCATTCCAAAATCACCGGATCAATGGAAGAGGGGTAACTGGTCCATGGGTTGTACTTGGAAGACCCGATTACAGTGTGGGAACAACAGCAGCATTTCAGTGGGAAATGGTGGCAGGATGGACCACTTTTTGAAATTGGATGGGGTTAAGTTGCCGGATTTTGCAGATTATTTTTCAGCCACTAGCGGGGATGAGTGTGAGGTGAAGTGTCTAGAGAATTGTTCGTGTAAAGCTTATGCATTTGTTAGAAGCATTGGGTGCATGATGTGGAGCAAGAATTTGATTGATGTGCAGCATTTCGCTGAGGGCGGAATGACCCTCCAAATTCGTCTCGCCAATTCTGAACCAGGTATGATCTCTCATGGGTATCCCCCCTTTGCCATTTTCAAATTTGTTGATCTTTTCCAAAATAATGTTTCTCACACCTAATGATCTTTTTTAGTATGATAAAGGCCACAACTAATTGTGTGACTTAGCAGAAAAGGAACTGAGATTCTTATCTATGGAATTGAGTTTATGGAGGTCAGGGATCTCAACAGTTAGTGTAACTGAATAACATGAATCTGGCCTTTTGTAGCATCAGAAAGGAATGAAAGCAGTCACTGTCAAGAAAGATCGCCATGTGATGTATCCATAATGGTAGTCTCCAATAACAAACTCCAGCATAACTAGCTACTCGCTATAGGAAGGTGAAGGATCAGAACTTTGATGGATATAACGGTCCCATTCATCAGCATATGATTTGTCACATGGCTTGGCTGAAATTTCCTTTGTGTCACCTGCCTGCAACAAGAAGCGTGTATCACACGATAGACAAAACATTCACTGTCACAGAGTTTATCTGTACTAATGACTTTGGATATCTTATAGAGTACTTCCAACACTTTCCGATTACTGATGATCTCCTACAATTTTAATTTCTTTCTCTTCTCATGAATAGGAACAAAGAGCAAAATATCCAACCTACGCACGATAGTTACTGCTGTTGTTGGAGCGTTTGTTTCCGGTATAACAGTATTTTTGTTGTGGAGGTTCAAGGACAATTTAAAAGGTGAGATTTCAGTCTCTGGAGTGAATGATTTATTAGTCTTTATTTTCTTATTTACGTGTTAATGAGCTATAAATACAGGATTCTTGTTTGATGATATTGTTAAGAGCGAAGAGCTATATGTTGATTTGTCCGGACCAGATGGTCTTGCTAATGATGCTAAGCAAGTAGGAGGACCTCATATACCAGTGTTTGACTTCAGTTCCATAGAAGCTGCAACGAATGTCTTTTCTGAAGAAAACAAGCTTGGACTGGGAGGATTCGGTCCTGTTTACAAGGTAAAGATATATGATCACCAGTTCTAGACTCGTGATATCATATTTGCATTCTTAATTGTCTACCCTCTGAATCTGCAGGGAAAGCTTCTAGGAGGACAAGAAATAGCCGTTAAGAGGCTTTCGAGGAAGTCAAGCCAAGGGGTTGAGGAATTTAAGAACGAGGTTATGGTAATTGCGAGATTACAACATAGAAACCTGGTGAGACTCCTTGGATTCTGCGTTCAAGGTGAAGATAAGATGCTTGTTTATGAGTACATGCCAAACAGGAGCTTGGATTATTTTATTTTTGGTAAGCTGAGTCGAACATTTGAATTTGATCTTTTGCATTCCTTGAAAGAATTGTCACGAAAATCATTGCATGTGTCTTTTCTTCTCTTTTCAAAATTTGATGCAGATCCAGCGAAGCGAGCACAACTGAACTGGAAGAAACGTTTGGAGATTATTGAAGGGATAGCACGAGGCATCCTCTATCTTCATCGAGATTCTAGATTAAGGATTATTCATCGTGACCTAAAAGTCAGTAATATTTTGTTGGACGAAGAGATGAACCCAAAAATATCAGACTTTGGCATGGCGAGAATTTTCGGTGGGAATGAAAATGAAGCGAGTACCAATCGAGTGGTTGGCACATAGTAAGTTGAATTTCTTCCAAGTGAGAATAAGAAAAGTGCATCTCTGACTCAAAATGTTTGATCAGGTTTGATTGATTCATTTGCCCTTGTAATTGCAGTGGTTACATGTCTCCAGAGTATGCGATGGAAGGTCTATTTTCGTTCAAATCTGATGTGTACAGCTTTGGGGTATTATTACTGGAGATCATTAGCGGCGAGAAAAACATTGGCTTTCGCACGCCGGAACATTCTAATCTTATCAGCTATGTGAGTTCATCCTCATTTGTATTTGAGATAATAGGCACCAAAACTCTCGTTTCAGCAGATGTTTGCAACTGCTCAGTTTGTTCTGTTTAAAACTGTTGTCTCGGTCTGGTTTCTACTTCTCCATTGTCTGTAAGTAAAGTGATATCAACAGACGTTATTAGGCACGCGGACAATATACATTTGAACTCGCTGTTCAAGTGTTTACATCCAAGGGGTTGTACAGAGTGTTTTTCACACAAATGCATGATGATTGCAGGCTTGGCATCACTGGAATGAAGGGAAGGCGATGGAACTAATCGATCCTTGTATCAGGGACATGTGCTATGTGGATGAGGCATTACGATGCATACAAGTCGGACTATTGTGTGTGCAAGACTCTGCCAGAGATAGACCGCTCATGTCTTCCGTTGTGCTACTATTAGAAAGTGAAACAGCAGGTCTTCCCCTCCCGAAGCCACCCAGGTTAACCTCGATTGGGGGCTTCTTAGGTTCTTATTCTTTGGGTGAAACGACGGGTCTTTCAATACCGATACAACCCAGCTTAACCTCAATCACGGGCTCCATAGATATGTATTCTTCGTTTGAAAGCCAAGAAATTGAATCATGGAACTCGTGACAGTTGCTAGGCGGATGGTAGATAGGGCCAATGTGATTCTTCATGTTGTTTCGTCTGTTTGTTCTTGTGATCTTTACAATAAGAACAGTGTTCTTGAAATTGTGCGCACGTGTTTTTGTCAAAAGGCCCTACGTGAAACAGAAAAATCATTACTTGATTCCCTGGTCTTGTTATGAAAGTGTCTGCATAGCTTTTTAAAAAGTAGCGACGCATTTGGTTGTTTTTAGGACTAGCATTTCGGGTAAAAGTTGTTGCTGAGTGACCTCTGGTTCGAGTCGCAGAAATAGTTTTCTTGCAAAAATCTGTGTACATTATAACCAAAGTGTTCGGACCTGTCCCATCATCCCTCGCAGAGTGGGAGCTCTGTGCACTGGCTGCTGTTTTATTCCAGCATTTTGCAGTTTGCTATGTCTGAAGTGAAAATTCATCATTTTGGGACCAAGATGTTGCCCTGTTTGTCCGGCCGATGTGATTATATACACATCTTGTCTTTCACCGGTGAAGCTCACTTTGCAGGTGTGTGAATGGATACGCTCGATCTATATAAGCTGAGGGCTTGTTTTCAATTTTTGGAGACAAAATCAATGTTGCTCAACTAATGAAATATAAAATTTCGCGTATTTATTGAACAGTTCAAACATTTGGAGCAGCTCGATGCCTACATAAATCTATCAGAGTCGGTCTCAAGCAACTCTGCTTGGGGTGAGGTTCAGCTGCAGGTAGCAGCGGCTTTACTGTCGCTTCCGAGATGCCCGTCATGCGTTCATCGAGTGTCTGTTCACCTACACGTGCACTGATGTTTCCGAAACCCTTCTCCCCTGGCATCTGTCAGCTGCTACTGCGAGACTCCCGCCAACATACATGAGACTCGCGCCAACCACCGCCATTCCAGCCTTTGTCATCACCGCGCCCCGACCTTGAGGAGCACCCTTTCCCTCCCCCCTCTTTCTCAACCTCAGAAGAGGATCTAAGGCTCGATTTGGGGTTGACTTGCCTGAGCTTCGACCTCTGATGATGACTCAATATCGGGAAAGTACTAGCCTTCTCTGTAATTATCATTTCGAGAAAATTTTATAAAGGTGACGATTTAAAGGAAGACGGTTCGAAGTCTCAATATATCTATCATTATACGAGTTTTGTCTGTGGGTGGAAGAACGGTTCAAAGTACCTTATTATAACCCCAATTATATACTTCCTTGCGTGTAATAAAAGAAGCTTTGAAACCTGTAACTCCACCGGATCACTTTGAGCCATGCAATCTCCGTGAACCTTACTTCTGGCCTAAAACTTGTAAATTGATACTTTTATGCTCTTTCATCAACCCGAGGAGATTGTTTATTTCAGGGGAATCACGCCAAGACGCGCGCCTAAGAAAGCAGGAACAACTGGACAGGAGCAGCAAGACATGACTGGGAAATCCCTGTGGAAACCGCATGAAGTAGGCTAGACCGCTTGACTTTCACTAAACTTGAATTAAATCTAGGCAAAAGAGGACATCAGCTACCTAAGTTCAAGCTATATATGGGTCATGGAGACTGCAGTTTTCTTGAAAGTGACTGTTGTTGAGAGCCACTGGTTTGACATGAACCATTTCAGCAATTGGCAGACAAAAACACAAGCCGTCTATCAGATATTGAATATGTATATGCTAGAGGAAGGAATGTTGGCAATCTGCGACAGTGTTTGAACCGAGTCGGGCATTACCACCAGGGTCCTGCACACAAGGACTTCCCATCCACGACGTAAAATGAACTTATCAGCATCTGCCTCAATGTGATTTTATCCGCTGTACTTTGTTTGGCAAACCTGCTTGTGGCTTATCCCGCATTAATCCTTTCCGATTGTCTGAGCAAACAGCAAAATTTTTTAGGAACATCTGAAGTGGACTATTTTTGACCAAAGTCTAGCCTATACTCAAGGGCAAGGAGGATGTTAGAATATTTAAACCATATATTCATCTAACAACTTAGCCTCTGATTGGACTTTTTAATAAGACGGATTGAATTTGTCCAATCTTGCCAACTATCTGCCAGGCCTAGGGATGAAGAGGGGCAAGTTACCAATTGGTCTTAAATATATTATAAGGATGCCAATTCAATCCTAATTTCTTCAAACTTTGCCAATCTAAGTCCTAAACATTTGTACAAAATTCCAATGCAACCCTTTTGGCCACTTGGAAAATCGCTAATGTGGCGATGCAAAAATTGTCCAAGTCAACATGCCACATAGAATGGCTGGCTATAAGTGGACACCACTTAGCAATATCTAACATTTATTGGTTAGAACAATTGTATTGAAATTTTGTGTAAAGGTTTATAACTACATTGATAAAAATGAAAAATTAAAGACTAAATTAACATTCGTACAATAAGTTTAATACTGATTAGGTAATTATCTTAGATGAAGAGAGACACCGAAGTTGGTGCCTACACAATTGCTCATGGTTGGCTTATTCTTTGGCACCGGTTGTGTCGTTTGGAGAGAGATCTCGTAGACATGTAGCAGTCCTCAACGAATGGGGTTGCATAAAATACAGGTTTTAAAACCCGAACAGATTAAATTTAGGTGAGAAGTTTACCTATTCATGCTCGCCTCTCAGTTTCGTGAAATGATTCGTGTCATTCCCTTTCGTTATAAAATTGTTTAAACCTAACAACAAAATGTTTTCTTTTAAAAATTGAGTAAAAACGTGTCAATTTAGGTCAAGTTCAAGTTAAGTTGTCTCGTGTCATCTCAATCCGAGCGGTGTTCTTGTGTCATGTCCGAATTGCCGCCTCTAATATCTGTTAATGCCATGGGTTGCAGCCAGAAATTTGCCTAAGCACCCCTGGCGACGAAGGTAGAAGAGACCATTTGAGATCTGGTCGGATCCCGACGTCAACAAAGAAAAGCACGATTCGCGATGTTAAGTGACGGTTCCGGCGAGGTTGGAGTGTCCCGAAGCTGTCTTATTTTGCTCTTGTCTCCACTTTTCTATTGGTTGTGTGAACTGGAAGTGGAAAATACCAATCCTAGGTAATATAATGGAAGGGGAAAACTTAGCTAGGAAATTTCTTGATTCCCTCCTAATTGCTGCCCGCCATCAGTGTGTATGTCCAGAACAGGAGGAAATATTCAGTGGTTGCTAACCACCAGCTCCTCAGCCTACGTGGCGCACGTGATCCACTCAAAACGCAACATTTGTTTGTTGACTTAAATGTGAATAGAAAATTAAAAAAATTAAATAAGCTTTCTTTTCCCCTTCTCTAGCTTGCAGAAAAGTATTGAGCAGCACTTTCAAAATCCCGCCTAACATTCTCTCTCCTTTTTCTTTTCCAATTTTCAAGGGTTTTAACCTGCATTTCTACTGTTCCAAAAAAAAAAAAGAAAAAAAACCTGCACTTCTAGAGAAGAGCAACTACAGCCTACTCCCTCTTTCTCTCTCTCTCCAGCATGTCCCTACCGCCTCTGCCTCCGCCAACAGCCACCGCTGGTCGCAACTGCTGGTCCCAAGCCTCCTCCACCTTTGCCGTTGCCTCTAGAGCCCATCACGGCTATGTTCATCAGCTGGCTCCTCTCTCTCTCTCTCTCTCTCTCTCTCTCTCTCTCTCTCAAGCATGATTACGCCGACTTGCCATGGACAGCGCCAAATCCCAAGTTGTTTCTGACGCAGCAATCGAGCATAAGGTCTGCGCTTGCATTAGTCTCTTGGGGAGCCCTAGAGACATCTACTATGGCCAAGTTTTTCCTTCTTAAGAGCTTGTTGCTATTGTGTAAGAATAGCCGAAAGCCAAAATATCGGTCTTTTTCCTTGAATTTGCATCAGCCATCTTTGTTTTATATCGAACAACTAGTAAAGTGGATATGACAGCTGATCTACACAAGGATGTAAAGATTTAGCAGACAGCCAGTAAAGTGGATGCCTCCAAGAGAGGTGGTCGATATGATGGTTCCAGTTCCAGTGGGAGGAGGTCGGAGAATGATGGGGGGAACACCGGAGGAGGCATTAGAAATTAAGATGTTTGCATTTGTCGTGAGTTCAATACGACTCTTCCATCTCTCTCTCATGGTTTGTTTTTGTTTTTGTTTGTTTTTGTTTTTTTTTTAGGGGATTGAGCTTTTGGAGCTTTTGCATCTTCGTACTGTGCTGTTGTTGAGCTACAAGTTTCCTAAGTATGGGTACTGATAAGATTGAATATGGTTATGTTGTTTACTTCATCTTTCAACTACTGCCATTATGTATGAAGATTTCGGCAAGTCTTTGCCGTATATTTATTTATCAATTTTATGCTTCTTTCTCCTTACAACATAAGATGGAGTCTATCCATGATGAATATAGTGGAAGTTCTTCAATGGCTGATTTGACCAGCTTCCTGATCCATTTCCTTGAGGGACCAAAACGTTATTCCGTGCTTATTGCATCGGGAAATGCAGATGGTTGGAGACTTGCTATTGATTCCACTAAAAAAAGGGTTAATATCCTAAAAACCCAAAACTGGTATACTTGTGATAAATTTACTCTAAATTATTTTTTTGATCACCAAAAATCACAAACTAGAATACTTTTGACAAATTTACCATAAACTGGTACACTTGTAACAAATTTACCCTCTGTTAGTTTTCGTTAAATTTTATTATCAAATTATTAGGTTAAATGACATATGACAATACCAATTTAGGATTTTACGCTCTATTTGTTACAGTTTACAATTTTTGTGATTTTTTGGTAGTATTAATCCAATTTAGCAGATGGTGTATTTGTTATAAATTTACCAATTTGGGGTTTTTTGCGGTCGAATAAATTAGTTTAGGGTAAATTTGTCATAAATGTATCAATTTATGGTTTTTTATGATCAGTTGGGGTAAATTTGTCAAGTGTACCGGTTTGGAGTTTTTCGGAGTATTAACCCAAAAATAGAAAAAGTTTTTGCATGACATTGAATCGCAATATCAATCATAAAAAAACCATCCATTTTCGTGATATCTACATCTTGCTATGGAAAAACCAACTTTTTGCAAGTGGCATGAAGAAATGTTCCACATGCTGCAACTCATCTGTCACACTCCATGACAAGAAGGAAAGCCAATTTATGATCATATTGAATTACTGAACAAAGATGCACACCGCAACATTTGGACATAAATCATGTATGTTGAACAACTTTCGCAGCCACAACAATGGAAAATAATATTTTTTTCAATTGAAATTAGCAGATAGACCCATAGATAGAAAATTATATACTTGCTAATACAATAGCTTGATCCTCAATCTCGCTTTCATGAATTGGATAGAAATCTCAAAGCTTCTAACACAAGCAGAAATTTGTAACTCAAGTTATTTCAAAATGGAAGTGGCTAAGGTAAAAGAACTTAATTTCATATAAATCTACGACCTTGTATCTTTTTACATGTAAAGAATGAATAAAATGTTGTGAGAGCCTCAATGTGTTCCTTTTCATCCTCTTTACCAGGCCTATGATCAGATGTGAGAGCCTCCGCAGTGCCAGCTCTACAAATAACAGCTTGACAATCTCCAACATTAGACACGAAGTGGTTGCCCCTTCTAACAACGCAGCTACACATCATGAGCCGCCTCATCCTTCCTCATTAAAAAAATCCAAATCAGTATTTAGGTAACCATGTTTCACGGCCGTCTGTTGGAGAAATCTTTCCAGAATGTTTTGAAGCTGACAAAACGTTTCTATCAGTCTAAGTCTGGATGTTCGGAGACCGACAGTTTAAAGTCTGAAGACTTTGTATTCTCGAGACTCAAGACCCAAGACTCAAGACTTAAGACTCAAGACTCAAGACTCAAGACTTAAGACTCAAGACTCAAGACTTAAGTCTATTCTCACTGACAGTCTTTCTAATCCAATGACGAAGGAAATCCAAAGCCAAGGTATATGGTTGAGGATTCGATCCCATCCTCTGGTAAAGATTCTTTGGTTGGATAATCATTTCGGATTCTTTGATTCTTATCTAAGATCGATTGAAGATCCGATGGTGGACGAAATAATCTTGGAATGTTCTATTCTTGGAAACCAAGATCCTGATTGTATGGGCGAACAGGATTGATGGGCTATCATCAGATTCCTTAAATAGCTCGGATGATCTTCTTGATTGATTCCGTCCAACGGGTAGATTGGAGGAATTCCTTTGGTAAGTGCCAACGGCTATGATGGCATAAAGGAGTATAAAAGGAAGACGTTCTAGTTGTTTTAAGTGTGTGATTGATAGAAAAATTCCAGAGTCTGAAGAACCTTGATTGTTAGTCAATACAGTTCGAGCGAAATTGTATACACAGAGAGTGTTTATATTTGGTGACACCTTGAGCGAGTGTGGTAGATCATCTACACCTAGAAATCAAGGAAGATCAACACTGTAATAGCTCTTTGATTATAGTGGAATCCAGCCAATCGGCTGTTAGTGCAGAAGAGTGGACGTAGGCTTGAATCAAGCCGAACCACTATAAACCGCGTGTTCAATTCTCTCTTTCCCTTACTCAGTCTTGTGATTGAATTTTTAACTGTTGCAAATCCTTTAACTGTTTAAATACTGTGCAATCTTCAAAGAAATTTTTTATATACCTATTCACCCCCCCTCTAGGTTCTCGTACTAGCTATATCAATTGGTATCAGAGCTCATGTTCTTACTTTATTTGAAGTGTTTTACTTCAGAGTAAAAGATCCATGGCTAGTATGCTAGCACCAGGGCTGGTGGAAGGGCAAAGCAATACCAGACCACCCTACTTTGATGGAAAGGATTACAACATCTGGAAAAACAAGATGAAAGCTTTTCTACGGTCAAAGGATCCTCTGGAATGGGATGTGGTGGAAAGAGGAATTACTCCTACTGCTGCATCAGTATCCGAAAGAGGGAAAGAAACTGTAGATACCAGCGGAATGTCTCAAGAAGAGATAAACAAGAGACAAGCACTCGATGCAAAAGCAATTTACTCTTTATATTGTGCTTTGTCACCAACTAAATATAACAGAATATCTTCTTGTGTTACAGCAAAAGAAGTCTGGGATAGATTACATATCACTTATGAAGGGACAGACCGAGTGAAGGAGACCAGAATTAACATTCTCCTTGGTCAATATGAAGCCTTCAAAATGAAACCAGGAGAATCTATAACTGACATGTTTAGCCGTTTTACAGATATTGTCAATGGTCTTGAGAATCAAGGACAGAAAATTTCTGATCCTATGAAGGTGAACAAGCTACTGCGTGGACTCTCCAAGGATTGGAATCATATAAAGACTTCAATAAGAGAGACGCAAAGAATTATGCCATTATCTGTAGATGAGCTGATTGGAACTCTTCAGTCTTACGAAGTGGAACGAATTAATGAAGACGAAGATCCAAGAGGTAAGAAATCCATTGCATTAAAATCTAACGATGATTCTGATGATACAGATTCTGAAGAAGATCTGGACGATGAGGAGCTTGCTCTTATGATTAGAAGGTTCAGAAAGCTGAATAGAAAAGGAAGAAGGTTCAACTCAAAGAAACAAAGTTTTCAGAAACAACAAACCAAGTTTGTTGACAATGAGGAACCAAACAAAGATGTAGTTTGCTTCAAGTGTAAGAAAAAGGGACACATCAGACCCAACTGTCCTCTTCTGAAGAAGAAAAGAGGAAAGCCTGAGAAGTCTCGAAAAGCTCTTAAAGCCGAAACATGGAGCGATACAGAGTATGAAGAAAGTGATGAGGAATATGCCAACTTGTGTCTGATGGCGCAATTAGACTCAGACTCTGGATCAGACTCAGACAGTGAATTTGAGGTAAGTGATTATAAAATCCCTGTCAAAGTCTCCAAATACATTGATGAATTATGTTTTAGTCTTAAGACTTCTCTCAAAAAGATTTCCGAACTTAAAAAGGAAAACTCAGTTTTAAAACAAAAGGAAAACATTTTAGAAGAAAAAGTGAAAAGTTTAAACATGAATGTTTCTACTCTGAAAGAGAATGAAGATAAACTTTCAAAAGAAAATGCTTTCTTAAAAACTGATTTATCAAATATTTCAAAGAAATTTTCAATAGGGTCGGAAAAACTTGAAAAAGTTCTTTCAGTCCAAAGACCTTACTTTAATAAGTCTAGTCTAGGTATGACAGCGGAAACAATCCCCTTGATTGATTTTCCAAAAGTAAAAGAAAGAATTAAGAAAAGACCATCAAAAGAGGCTTACAAAAATCATTTCAAGAAAGTCTTTGTAAAGTCTGTAGGTCGAAATTCTCTAAGATGTTCAAAGTGTAACAGTCAAGATCATTTTGAAAAAGACTGTCCTATGGTTTGGAAGCCTGTTAAGAGAGTATGGCCTAATAATGCTCATCCTACTAACACCAAAGGACCCAAGAAAATTTGGGTACCAAAGAAAGCTTGAGACTCTCATTTGAATGCAGGTCTCTGTCAAAAAGAAGGTAAAGTGGTATCTTGACAGCGGATGCTCAAGACACATGACAGGAGACTCAAATTGTTTCACAAAGCTTATTCAAGTAAATGGTGGAAAAGTTTCATTTGGAGGAAATGGCAAAGGAAGCATTGTGGGATTCGGAATTGTGAAAATTGGAAATCTTACAATAAGCAATGTCTCTCTAGTGGAAGGACTCAATTACAATCTTCTCAGCATTAGTCAATTGTGTGATACTGGTTTCAAGATCTCATTTCAAGAAGGCATATGTTCTGGAATTAGTAAAGATTCGACTCAGTCCTTCATGGGTCGAAGGCATGGAAACATCTACCTCCTTGATGTAAAACCAAATGAAGCACAATGCCTAATCTCAATTCAAGATGAAGCAGTCTTATGGCACAGAAAGCTTGGTCACATCAACATGAAGCAATTAGCCAAAATCTCATCAAAGAAGCTTGTTCGAGGACTACCTAAATTGCCATATCAAAAGTCTAATTCATGCACTCCATGCATTCTGGGAAAGCAGGTAAGAAATTCATTTAAGCCAATAAATCATATCTCTACTAATCATGTACTACAGTTGCTTCATATGGATCTTTTCGAACCAACAAGAACCCAGAGCATTGGAGGTAAGAAGTATTGTCTAGTAATTGTAGACGATTACTCTCGCTTTACCTGGGTATATTTTCTTGCAAGTAAGTCAGAAACCTTTTCGTACTTTGAGAAGTTTGCTAAAAAGGTTCAAAATGAAAAAGGATGTGCTATTTCAAGTATAAGAACAGATCATGGAAGTGAATTTGAAAATCAAGATTTTACGAAATTTTGTGATAAATCTGGTTTTAACCATATGTTTTCCTCACCATATACTCCAGAGCAAAATGGAGTTGTGGAAAGAAAGAATAGATCTCTTCAAGAAATGGCTAGAACACTTTTAATTGAAAGTAAAATATCTTCACGATTTTGGAATGAAGCTGTTTCAACAGCTTGCTATATTATAAATAGAGTCTTCCTAAGACCTATTATAGAGAAAACCCCCTATGAATTGTTCAAAGGTAAGAAGCCAATCATTTCATACTTTCATGTGTTTGGTTGCAAATGCTTTATTTTGAAAAATGCAAATGATCGAGTTGGTAAGTTTGAAGAAAGATCAGATGAAGGCATCTTCCTTGGATATTCCACATCAAGCAAAGCCTACAGAGTCTACAACAAGAAAAGCCAGTCTGTGGAGGAATCAATGAATGTCAAATTCCAAGACTCAACGCAAGATGAATCCAGCCAGACTCAATATGAAGAGTCTGAACCCGCTCTAGACTTTCCAATGTCTTCAACTCAAGAAGCATCTCAGACTCAGGAAGTTCAACATCAAGATGCTCATGAAGATTCAAATAAAGAAAGAGATCATCATCCAGAAAAATCAATCAGTAACTGGAAACACAAATCCAGTCATGCTAAAGATCTCATTATCGGCGAAATTAATGAAGGAATTCGCACCAGATCCAAAAGACGTGAAGAGTCTAGTGCTGTTGCTCTCATCTCTGAAATTGAACCAAAAAGCATAGAAGAAGCTTTATCTGATGAAAGCCGGATCGAAGCTATGCAAGAAGAGCTCGGACAGTTCAACATTAATGATGTCTGGGAATTGACATCTAAACCAAAAGGTAAAACTGTTATTGGAGCCAAATGGGTATTCAGGAATAAGATGAATGAAGAAGGAAAAGTCGTACGAAACAAAGCAAGACTCGTGGCCAAAGGATATACGCAAGAAGAAGGAATAGACTATGACGAGACTTACGCACCAGTAGCAAGGTTAGAAGCTATTCGTCTATTACTTGCGTTTGCTTGTTACAAAAATTTCAGGTTATTCCAAATGGACGTCAAAAGTGCTTTCCTAAATGGATTTATCCAAGAAGAAGTTTATGCGGAACAACCGCCTGGATTTGAAGACCCAAAGAAGCCAGACTCAGTCTTCAAACTGAAAAAGGCTCTGTATGGTCTAAAGCAAGCACCTCGAGCTTGGTACGACAGACTAAGTAAGTTCTTATTACAGAACGGATTTGTCAAAGGTAAAGTAGATACTACTCTGTTCATCAAAAAGGAAAACAAAAGTTTATTACTCGTTCAAATATATGTTGATGACATTATTTTTGGATCCTCTAATGAAAGTCTTTGCAAGAAATTTTCTAAGTCTATGCAGGATGAGTTTGAAATGAGTATGATGGGAGAGTTAACATTCTTTCTTGGACTCCAAGTGAAACAAATGAAGGAAGGAACTTTCATTCATCAAGAAAAATATGCGAATGATCTTGTCAAAAGGTTTGGATTAGGAAAGTGCAAAAAGACCGACATACCAATGTCATGTTCTCAGAAGATAGACAAGGATGAAGAAGGGAAGAAAGTAGATCAAAAGTTGTACAGGAGCATGATCGGTTCACTTCTTTATCTTACTGCTTCTAGACCTGATATTTTGTTGAGTGTTTGCATCTGTGCTAGGTTTCAATCAGATCCTAGAGAATCACATCTCATTGCCGTGAAACGTATTATCAAATACGTTGCCTCATCTTCAAGCATCGGTCTTTGGTATCCAAAGAGGGGAGACTTTAATCTTCTAGGATACTCAGATGCAGATCTGGCCGGTTGCAGAGTTGATAGAAAGAGCACTTCTGGAACTTGTCAATTGCTTGGAAACAGGACAGTGTCTTGGTTCTCAAGGAAGCAAAGCACTGTAGCTCTCTCAACGACAGAAGCAGAGTATGTAGCTCTTGGAAGCTGCTGTTCGCAAATTCTATGGATAAAACAACAGCTACAAGACTTTGGCATTGAAGACTCATGCACAGAAATCAGATGTGACAACACCAGCGCGATCAATCTCACCAAAAATCCAATCCTTCATTCAAGAGCAAAGCATATTGAGATTCGACATCACTTCATTAGAGATCATATTCAAAATGGAGAAATCTCGATTCAATTTGTTGATTCAAAAAGTCAACTAGCGGATATATTCACAAAGCCTTTGGAGAAAAATCAATTCGACTTTATCCGCTCAAGACTCAACATTTTGAAGCTTGAAGAAGTTAAAGTCTAGAGACTCACCAACTCTAAGACTCTGATCTCTCAGACTTTAAATCATGAGACTCAAACATTCATGGCTAAAGACTGTAAGTTGCTATTTTATCTAAAAGGTACGAATTCTTGTTTAGTTATTTTATCTCGAAAAGGTACGATCTTTCACTCAGATATAATTTGTGAACTTGTCTTTTTTAAGGAATTAATTTTGGCAGTTATTGATTTTGAAAAGAAGTGTTCGTACACTTTCCTTGTACCGATTAAACTTCTCTTTTCAAATCCGAGGTATATATATATACAGTTTTTCTTCGCCCAATTTTCAAAACCCTAAAAGGCACTCTCCTCCCGATACTGTTTCTACTTCTTGTTCGTTGTCGAGAAAGTGGTCATTTTTCTTGGGAAAAGCAAGTGAAAGAATCTTCCAATAGACAAAGAAAGATGTCGTCTTCGAGGAAATCATCCAGAATCGCAAGCAGGGGACCACAAAGAATGGAGAAGGGACTGACTCACTTTGATCTTACTGAGGAAGAAGACTTATCAAGTCAGCGACAAAGTCCGATTCGCTCTCCTCCACGTCATTCAACACCTCCTGCCCCACAAGGTGCAAGTCAAAATCTGGAAGAAGAGATAATCGAGGATGCCGACCCAGTAAGAGTCCAAAAACCCTCCTTTATCTATAAGCTTTATCGTGCGTTGAAAAGCACCGGTACTTCATTAAAATATATAGATGACTTCCTTAAGGACAAAAATTATGGGAATGAGTATCTTTTTCTGCAGAAAATGGAGGAATTGGGAATTGCTCCTAAAGGAAGGGCAGAGGAGGCTCTAGCAAACATTCCCAGTGACCCTCGTTTGCCAGGACAAAATCTGATTGAAGGGAACGATGATGACAAAATGTTCCTTGAATTTAAACCTAGAATGGGTGTGGCAGCAAAGGTGAAAGGAAATCGGATGGATTTGTTTAAATCCAAGGATTAGGAAAAAGTGTATTTCAGGCTGTTGAAAAGAGGGGTAATAAACCCTAGAAGTGTTGATTTTGACTTCCTGGACACCATCAACATGAACTTAAGAGAGAAGTTGAATTTGCTTCAACTTGAGACTTTTTGCTCTGACTCTACGGACGGGTATACTCAACTGACCGCTTATTTCTATTCAAATCTTAGCTTTTTGGATGCGAATAGAATTTCATTCAGTGTTCGAGACCAAGTCTACGTGGTAGATGTGAATATGTTGGCGGACATAGTTGGAGTTGAACGGGGACGATATCTTCCAATCAAAGTCTCACCTGCTCGTACTACTCTGGATCTTGTCAAAGATAGGGACGTAGAGAAGAAAATTACCTATTCCAGGATGAATGCCATCAACATTGTGCTTCATAAGATTGTGATCAATTGTCTCAGACCGAAGTCTACGTCAAAGACTTCTGTGTCTCTTTCTGAAGCAAAGTTGATGTACGCGATCAACTCAGGACGGAAGTTTTCTCTCCCGCACACTATTCTCTTCCATATGTACAGAGCAATGTCAAAAGACAAAGGACAATTGCCTTATCCTGGTCTGGTGACCAAGATCTTCAGACACATGAACATTGAACCGCCACATACATTTTGTGTTCGACCGTGTGATAAGATGGTGGTAGGGTTGAAAATGTTAATGAAGATGCGTCTGCAAGAACTCTCCAAGGCAATGGAGAAATTCAAAGTGAAATCTCCAGTCCAGTCTGCCTCAAAGAGAAAAGGAAAGGAGGCCATTGGTGCTCCATCGAAAAAGAAGAAAAGACCTCTCATCCTAGAGGATGAAGATGAAGATGAAGATGATGAAGATCCCACTATCCAAGTACTGACAAGAACCAGACGTTCTGTGTCTCATCCGACAGAACTTCAGCAGAGCAGAGAAGAAGAAGAGCAGAACAGAGAAGAAGAAGAACAGAGAGAGAAGGAGAAAGAAGTTGAAGAAGAAGGAGAAGGAGAAAAAGAAAAATCTGCTGATAAATCTGGAGAGAAGGGAAATCAAGAGCATGATCATCACTCTTCCCCTTTTGATGTCCTAGAGACAGGGGGAGTTGGCGAGCAAGAGAGGTCTACACCTCATGCTGCTGTCAGTGAAGATCTAAGACAATCTCCAGAAGACCCAGAAGAAGTTCAGGTCTCTCAATTGCCTAAGGAAGGTCACGATACGTCAGAACCAAATCTGCAAGACTTTACAAAAGCGCCATCGTCTGCATACTCACCATCTGAGAAAGCCAATGCTAGTACACAGACGGACGATTCTGCAGATTTTCGTCGTATCTTGGATATTCTTCTGGAAATGCGTGGCCAGATATATGCTCTGGACTGTGAAATCCAAGCCATGAAGAATGCTGGACAAGCATCTTCAGTCTCTCTGGAGGATAAATTCAAAGACCTCACTTTGCAACTTCAAGCCAATGCTAAGGGAGAAGAGGTAGCTCAACTGAGGGAAGATCTGAAGAAGCTCGAAGGAGTAGTCCAGTCCATTGGGGATTTCCAGATCGTGCGCATTCCCAAGCAAACATGACTCCTTTCTCACTCTTTTTAATGCTGACAAAAAGAGGGAGAACCAATTTGAACCAACAACTTTTTCAATATCTTTTAAAACTTTTTAGTGGTTATGTATGTTTATTTTTGAGTATGACTTGAGAACTTAAACTTGGGTGTGAATTTGACTGAATTGGGTGTGGATTGTGATGCTTGACTGGTTGCATTTATTTCAAGTGTTGTTATATGGTGTTACTCATGAAAGACTAACCAATTTTCTGTGGATGCAGAGTCTGGTTGTTTTATTAATCTTTATGAGTTAGCCATATTGCTTGAGAAATGTTTTTGCAGGTCAAAGTTGTTCAAATCTACAAGAAAGTTTTGTCACCATCAAAAAGGGGGAGATTGTTGGAGAAATCTTTCCAGAATGTTTTGAAGCTGACAAAACGTTTCTATCAGTCTAAGTCTGGATGTTCGGAGACCGACAGTTTAAAGTCTGAAGACTTTGTATTCTCGAGACTCAAGACCCAAGACTCAAGACTTAAGACTCAAGACTCAAGACTTATGACTCAAGACTCAAGACTTAAGTCTATTCTCACTGACAGTCTTTCTAATCCAATGACGAAGGAAATCCAAAGCCAAGGTATATGGTTGAGGATTCGATCCTATCCTCTGGTAAAGATTCTTTGGTTGGATAATCATTTCGAATTCTTTGATTCTTATCTAAGATCGATTGAAGATCCGATGGTCGACGAAATAATCTTGGAATGTTCTATTCTTGGAAACCAAGATCCTGATTGTATGGGCGAACAGGATTGATGGGCTATCATCAGATTCCTTAAATAGCTCGGATGATCTTCTTGATTGATTCCGTCCAACGGGTAGATTGGAGGAATTCCTTTGGTAAGTGCCAACGTCTATGATGGCATAAAGGAGTATAAAAGGAAGACGGTCTAGTTGTTTTAAATGTGTGATTGATAGAAAAATTCCAGAGTCTGAAGAACCTTGATTGTTAGTCAATACAGTTCGAGCGAAATTGTATACACAGAGAGTGTTTATATTTGGTGACACCTTGAGCGAGTGTGGTAGATCATCTACACCTAGAAATCAAGGAAGATCAACACTGTAACAGCTCTTTGATCATAGTGGAATTCAGCCAATCGGCTGTCAGTGCAGAAGAGTGGACGTAGGCTTGAATCAAGCCGAACTACTATAAACTGCATGTTCAATTCTCTCTTTCCCTTACTCAGTCTTGCGATTGAATTTTTAACTGTTGCAAATCCTTTAACTGTTTAAATACTGTGCAATCTTCAAAGAAATATTTTATATATCTATTCACCCCCCCTCTAGGTTCTCGTACTAGCTATATCACCGTCTCTGTTTCATCCTCGTCTCTTCTCACCACTTTATCTATGATACTCTTATTCAAGTTTTCCGCGGCAAACTCAGCAGCAATATTCAACAAAAGCTGAGCGCTTTGCAAAAAGCAGTCACTTGTGGAGAGTACAATGGACGGTTGATGCAAATTCAAGGAAAAAGACTAATCTTTTGGCTTCTGGGCATTCTTACACAACAACAACAAGCTCTTAAGAAGGAAAAACTTGGCCATAGTAGACGTCTCTAGGGCTCCCCAAGGGAAAAACGCGAGTGCAGACCTTATGCTTGATCTTTGCATTAGAAACAGCCGGGGATTTGGCACCATCCATGGTGAGTTGGCATAATTGTGCGTGCGTGAGTGAGAGCCAACTGATGAATGTGGCCGTCAATGGGCTCTAGAGGCGACGGCATAGGCGCAAGGGGCTTGGGACTAGCAGTTGCAACCAGTGGTGGCTCTTGGGTGAGGCAGGAAGCGGTAGGGATGTGCTAGAGAGAGAGAAAGAGGGAGTGGGCTATCGTTGTTCTTCTCTAGAAGAGCAGGTTGAATAAGATCCATGGTATACTTTTTATTAATGGTCAGGAAAAATTTGAAAAAAACAATAGATGCCTTTGATAAAAATTCATTATCAACATAATTTTTTTTTTCTTTATTTCCATTTCTAGAAACCGAACAAGAAAGAATTCATTTAGAAGATCAAACAAAATTTTCTAAAACCCTTGAAGAAAAGGAGAGAGTGTCCGGTGGGATTTTGAAAGTAAGCATTTAATTGTTGGTCGGTACTTTTCTGCAAGCCAAAGGAGGAGGAAAAGAAAGTTTTCTTAATATTTTTATTTTCTACTCATGTTCAGGTCAACGGACAAGTGTCACGTTTCGAGTGGATGGCGCGTGCCACATAGGCTGATGAGTTGGTGGTTAGCAACCACTGAATATTTTCTCCTGGAATAGTTGTTTCCTTTCCTTTATATTACCTTTGTCACGTCCCAATTTTCAAGTGTGTGCACATCCTTCAGTGGTCGATAAATTTGCAACGTCTCAGGACACGTTACCGACCCATTCATTTTAATGTGCATGTGGAAGCATATAAATAAATTCCCAAACAGCACAAAGATGGGATAGAAAAGCAGGATCACAACGCACAACCAAACCACACACCTATATACAAAGCTTTGCAAAAGCATAAGGTCTACAAGCCCTCTAGGTGTTCGAATCCCCCGCTAAAAACTCTAAGCTCTCTTGAGAACTTGGGTCCACCATTGCATCACCAGGAGGGTCAGTTGTACCCTCGCCAAAAGCGATCTCTAACACCGACATAGGGACCTCAGACTCTTGTAGGGGACCTTCTCTGGGTCCATTTCGCTCTTGATAGTACTACGCTCTAAATTGATGGGGTACCCTCCGAGGTAGTCCCACATCAACCCAAACAATGGTCCTTGCAAGCTCATAGATCAAGGCTCCTTAGCCCCCGGGAAGAGGAATCCGGGTGACATGTTTGGTGATCCTCTTGGGCTGGCCAAAACGCTTTGGATGAGCCGCCATCCAAAGGTTGGGCCCTCAATAGGGTGAGACAATGTCTCAACAAGTTCACCCCCTAAACTCCTACTAGGAAGGAAATACACCTAAAGACAATCTATGCACACACAAGACAAAGGACTTACGTTGCCTCAGATCTTTCCTGCAAATCAGTACAGTTCATATACTTAACCAATCAATTTAATTTAAATCATTGATAAACTCAATCAATCAATTCAGTTCGATACCATCAAAATGATCCGTACTATCTATCAATCAATACCATATATAATTCAATTCCATTTATCGATTCAATTGATACAACCACTGCTCACATAAGCTAAAATATATGGTCAACGCTCTCATAAGCTGATATAAATAGATAGTAGCTCGCCCAAACTGATATATAGATTGTGCTCCTATAAGCTGATAAATAATCATAGCTCACATAAGTTGATAAGGTATACTGCTCTCACAAGCTGGTGTGCAAAGGAATTCTCACAAGCTTACGATAAATATGCTCTCATAAGCTGACAACTCACCAAGTTAAAGATACACGATAAAAATAATCATGTGTGGGTACACAGTCAGTCTGAGCCAAAATTGCAATATCTTTCTTTTAGAAAATATCACTAATTATAATAGTCCACAAAAATATTTTTGGCGTTGTAAACCAACACCCGGGATTTTCTAATTAAAATACCAAAATTATCCAATTTTGGAGTAAATATCCAAAATTATAATTTTCACTCAATTAAATAAACCAGCACTCAATTTCCACTCAATTAAATATCCAAAATTACAATTTCCACTCAATTTGCACAAACCAGCATTCAATTAAATAAACTAAGCATACCATTGCAATTAGTATGAAATTCCGATCATCGGCTATCCCGGTATAATTTTTGAAAAATAATAAATAATTAAATAATTACCAAAATTAATTAAATAATACAATTAAATGCAAAAAAAAAAAAATAGAAACTTATGCTAGAAAAGCCTAATTAAACACCGAAACGGGCTCGGAAAATTTCCGAACCTATCTAGATAAATAATACGATCTATCTAGTCTCTAATCAAACTATTCTAACCACCTATCATGCATAAACGAATAATGAAATCACTAATCCGTTCTAACTAACCACCTAAACCATACTAAGCATAAAATAATCAAACCCTTAAGCATCATTAACTCCCTAAGTAGAGTTTAGTGAGTAAACTCACCGGTTTTGTGATTCGATGAGTCCACGGTGACAGCAACATGGAGACGGGCGACAAATCTCCTAGTGGTGAAGCCAAGCGAGAATGGGACATGTCTGAAAATGGGCCTTGAAGTCCATGGAAGCTTTTTGGCCTTTGGCTCTAGATGTTGGGCCGAGATTGAGAACCAGGCAAAAGGCTGAGCTAGAAACGCTGAGACGGGCTGGTGAAGACTACTTTAGGCAACAGGGGCGATGGTGGTTGCTCCGGCGACCTAGATGGCGGTCTAGGGAGCTCGACGATGATCAAGAATGGCGCAGGTACATGGCTGGGCACAACAAGGGGTGGGACGAGTGATGGACAAGTGTGGGCTCCCGTGGGGCTCTCGGGCCGCATGATAGTGGTCCAACGGCTTGGCGGGACAGCAAGGGGGCTTGGCTCGGTTTCCTCTGCAACTTTGGAGCTTCAAATGGATTGGAAATGGAGAAAGCCAGGTTTGCTGAAGAAGAAGGGCTAGCTGTTGAAGGGATGGGGGCCACCAAGCCTTCTAGAACCCAAAGTTGTCTCCTTTGAACTCATCTAACACTCCCCACCTCTTTAGCCATTATCCAGTAGCCCTTATCCACTCTAAACTTCCCCAGCACACTTGTTAAAGGGTCCAAAAGGTTGTGCACCAAGGGGGTCTACGAATTTGGTCACAACTTCCCTAAATCGAACCAATTTCTCTCCAATTGGACCTAAACCAGTCCCCATAAATCCAATTAAGATGTCCACACTTCAATTCACTTTTTTCCTCGCCAATAGAACCAACTTGCATCCTAAAAATGCGATAAAAAACGGTCTTCTGAATTCTTCGAACAAAAATGACCCAATGTTGAATTTTCGCCAAAAATTTTGGTTTGCAGAAAAAATTTTGGAGGATGAGTCGACGGTCCTAAAATAAATTGTGACATGATAGAACTTTCAATTTCTGAAATTGGATTTAAATTTGCGGTTAATTTCGATCTGACGCGATTTTAGCGTAACCTAGCTTACTAGGTAGCTTTTATAAGTTTTTAGTGCAATTGACACGTGGTCAATTATTTTTAAGTCACATTATACATCTTCGACATATTGGCGACTCTTGGTTGTCGTGAAAATCTCAATGTTTTAAATGCAGACACAGGGTACTAAAACGATAGAAAAATCAATCTAGTGCCAATCGACGAGAATTTTGCAATTAGGTGGAATCACCCACACTTAGTCATATGACTCAATCAAGTTGACCTATCTCCGGTCTCTAATTGATTTTTAACTGTGCTGTAATGACCCTTGTAGACTAGCACGGTCAAGCAGTCGATTTCTGATTGAATTCTCAAATTTATTGCGTTAAAATCCCTTAACGGCTTCCTCGAATAGACTAGTTATCTCGTGAGTGATCAGCTCAGATAATAGAACTGTAGGTGTGTCGATGAAAAGCCCGATTCATTCAATTGAATATATAACTGGAATTTCAGGATGTCACAATCTTACAAAGGTTTCCCTTTTTCATGGAATATTACATAAACTCCCCCACTCTAAGGACTAATGTCCTCTTTAGTGTTGGCCTGTATTGCCCACCAGTACTTTTCTTATTTAATGAAGTGACCCAGTCCACCTCTGTCTCCTTTACCATCCTAAAAACTTATACAACTTGTACATTTTCTGAGCTATCTCATACTAATGGTCACTCCTCGCACTCGTCGAATCGGATATGGGCCTAGTCCATTCATGAACATCTATTGGAGGGAAAATGAATTGAGTAATACATATATATCCGTCGCAATATCTTTTTTCAAAACCATTCTCAAGTGGTTCTCAAATATAAAACAATAATAATTGCTTGATCCAAATTTGTATACAAGAAACATGCTTTAATAACTCGTGTGATAGTCAAATCTTTATCACTTAAGATACAAGTTTACAGAACCATAGAAGAGATAGTACCACTCATCTTGGAATACTTACGATCAAACAACACGCAACTGAACGAGCCAACAATCTCGTAATACTAACAACTAAACAAGAATCAGTATCAAAACCAAGTCAAATATTACATGAAACAACACTTAAATGCTAACAAAAGGATTCCTACTCACTAAGAAATTGCACACCTAAAATGATTATTCAAGCTGTTCACAATGCAGGGCTTGCACGTGCAACCTTAAAATTCTCACCCTAACCAAACCATTGCTTATAAACAATTACCTTCAAAGCCCATGTCTCCACAACACTATAAGCCACCAATTCCAGAAAATTCCATAGCTCAACTAATCAAAAAGTGGACTTTGCAACTTGAACCTCATGTAATTCCAAATTTAAGCCATAACCTTGAAAACTAGTATGATTAGAACAAATGAGGGATGTGAGCACTTATCAGATGTTGCGTCATGGAGTTGAATCGGTTTGGCGAGACTTTGTGACATGTAGGCACAAAAGCCCACTTCTTTCATTTCTTTCTTCCTTCCTTCTTTCTTTCTTTCAATTCTCTCTTTTGCTTCTATAACAAGTTGAATGTCCATTTTTCTTCTTCCTTTTTTTTCTGTTGTGGGCCCTACCCTTTGACAAGTCAAAATATTAGCATAGATAGTTCAAGCAGAGCCACCCTGTAAGCACCACAACTCCAATTCAAGTGCATCATTGTGACAAAAACACTTTACAATCCTATTAAGATCATCATCAGTAGCTACATTCACAATTTTTTTTCTAGAACCCTTTTGCTAGAAGCCAGATGTCATGCCCCGATCCTCAAATGCATGCCCATCCCTCTTTGGTCGATAAAAATTTTGCGACTTCCTAGGACAAGTCGCCGGCCCTTTCATTTTATTGCACATGCGGAAGTGAAAATAAATCCTCTAACAATAATCATCTCGGGATAGAAAAGCAGGACATCACATTCACAAAGAAACCACACTTTTATAAACATACTTAATCATTTACAATAGTCTATATCCAAAATATTTCAAAAGATTGACTCTCCAAAAAAAAAAAAAAGCAGTCCTATTTGACTTACACTTCACGTCACCTCAGCTTAGCTCCAGGTCCTCTCTCTACGGTCCTAAAAAATTTAAGCTCAAGACGGGGTGAAATATGAATCCCAGCAGGTTCACACTTTAAGCCCTGATTAGGAGGGAAATACACCTAGAAGTGTTCTAACCACACAATCACACAATTGGCATAGAGGACTCACCTTGCCTCAGTTTCTTTCCCGCACGTCTCACATTGCATATAATCAATGCACATAACAATTAGAATACCTCATCAATTCAATTAATTACAAGGGTCCTGATTATAAGGCTAAACTATTATGACACGTCACATTCCATGCCACACAGTTTTTTCTTATAATCAAGCACATTAAACTCAAACAATTATGCGTTCCAATTGTTAATTTAGTGGTCTTCTGGCATTGCCAGGCATTGTCTCACCTCCTTTTAGCACAGCAACGTCTCTCAATTAGACGGCTTTTCCAAAGGAACGTAGGTCCAGAATCTATTGCAACCCAAGTCCCAATGAATGGGTAACGTTTGGCTTAATAGCTCGAGACGGTTTTTCTTAACCAACACACGACCAATCAATCTCGACCTAGGACATTGTGCATTGCACTCAAATGCCTCAATTAAAATGGTGAATATTGCATATTTTCTTTGTATTATAAATACATGGTAAAATAGTCGTATGTGGGTATACGGTCAATTCACACTAGAAAAATTGATATCCTCCAATTTAAAATCCCACTATTTTATATAGTATGTAAAAATCATTTTTGGTGTTAAAACTTGACACCTGGAATTTTCTGAATAATAATGAATTTCACAAATTTGGAATTAAATACTCAAAATTCTAATCAGCACTCAATTTGCACAAATTAACATTCAATTGCATAAACCGAACACACCATTGCAATCAGCACAAAATTCCAGTCACTGGCTATCCCAGTTTAATTTTTGAAAAATAATTAATAATTAAATAAATTACCATAAATTAAATAAATTACAAAAAAAATAAATTTAAAGCATTTAATTGAATTAACCTAAACTAACTAAACTAAATAATCTAACTAACAATTAAATCTAACCATCCTTTTTAATTTAATCTAAGTACACTAACTAAATAAACTAACTAATTCCTAACTAATTCATCTAACTAAACTAAATAAACTAACTAAATAATAACTATATACTTAATCTAACTAAGCCATCCTAAGCCTAATTAACATAATTAATCCACCAATTAGCTAACTAACACACCTCTAAGTGTCATTAGCCCACTAATTAGTTAGCATGAAAATTGGCTCATGGCAATGGCGGTGCAACGGCGGCTAAGATCCGGGCTCACGGCGAGGTCAAGGGAAGCTCGGACCGGCTGGAAACGGCCAACAAATATGCTGTTCGGGCGGAGAAAACCGGCACAAAAGCTGTTGGTTTCGGTCTTGAAGTGTGAAGGGTTGAAGCGGGCTTCGAATGGGCTGGTCGAGCGAGTGAAGGGCTGCTCGATTGAAGCTGGACGCTCGGGCTTTGGAAGGAGCAACGTTGCTGGATTGGTGGAGATGGCAAATGGTGGGATGGTTCGGTGAGTGGAGAAGGTGGGGTTTTGATGGAAGTGGAGATGGCCGCGTGTGCAGGCGTTGAAAAAAAATCCGGTCAACAAAAGTGGTAGAATCGTGTGAGTGGGTGAGGGAGTCTCGGTGGAGAGAAATGAGAGAGACGAAAGTTGCAGAGGAAAATGAAATGAAAAGCAGAGCAGAGAGAGATCAAGAAAGAGAAGACGTGAAGAGGATGGATTGCGGGGACGTGCTCGAGAAGTTTGGTGGAGAGAGAAGTCAAAATCCAAAGAAATATCCTGAGTAATTAAAGCTTGGTTCCCCTTGGTCTTCAAGCTTATTACCTTGTCTCATATTTCTTTCTAGCCTAAAATTCCACAAATTAAACCAAATTGATGCCAAAATTTGCTGTCCAAGCTTAAATTCGGAAATTCACACTTTGGGGCTTCAATTCCTTAACGAAATTCTTCAACTAAGATCTGATTTTGTTGAAGAAAAAGCCCACATAAATTTTTATAAGTTCCCAACATCCAATAGCTTGGCTTAGAAGTCAAATTCTCTTCAAATGAGCTAAACCGAATTTCCGTTTATTTTTCGAATCGATTTTCTGTAAAAATCTCGGAATTTTCGAAATTTTTTTGGAAAATGAGTCAACGTACCTAAATGAATCTTGACATGACAGAACTTTCCATTTCTAAAATCGAGTTCAATTTCGCTGTTAATTTCAATCTAGCGTGATTTTAGCGCGTCATAATTTACCGGGCAGTTTTTATGAATTTTTAATGCAATTAACCCGTGGTCGATTATTTTCGAGCCACAACATACATCTTCAACACATTGCGACTCTCAATTGTCGTGAAAATCTCAAGATTTCAAATACAAACACCGGTACGAAAATGACAGAAAAATCGGTCTAGTGCCGTTTGATGGAAATTTTGCAATTAGGTGGAATCGCCCACACACTAATCGTATATCTCAATCGAATCAACCTATCTCTGGTCTCTGATCGATTTTGACAGTGAAGTAATGACTCTTGCAGATTAGCATGGTCAAGCAATCATTTCTTGTTTGAATTCTCAAGATTATTGCATTTGGATTAGTTAACTCATGAGTGGCCAACTTAAAGAAAAAAATGCTATAGGTATGTCAATCAAAAGCTCATTTCATCTCATCGAAATCAGACTTGAAAATCAGGATGTCACACCAGATAAACAATAAGGGCTGCTTCTTCTCAATGTACCATCACAGAGAAAGCACTATCGCTAAAATGGCTAGGGAAAGAACGAACCTTCGAATACGCGATTTGGTGAATGATAAGCCACATCAAAAGGGTCTTCTCTTGGCCGAACCCACCAAAAGTTGTTTGAATCAGTTTGATTTTTTATTCTGTCCGGTTGCCTCTGCCCTCAGGTCAAAGCCTGATTTTTTTTTACATAAAGTTATCTAGTAATATACACATGTTCACCTAAAGTAATAAAATCTACTCGTTTTGATTTTAACTGGATATAAATTTGATCAGTATAGGGTTGGAAGTCCCATAAGCAGAATCATGACAAGTTTTTAAGACAATATTGGACCTTGTTCGAAGGGGGGTGATTTCCACCCTTCTTTGACTAAAACACCCCCCTTATTTTCAATCGACTTACTTAGAAATTTAGTCAATCATCAACTCTAACTTCCCTCTCCGACTGAATAGTAGTTATCCTACCAAATTTGCTCTATTTTGAAGTACTTTTTACTCTACACGGCATTTACGAATCCGACGGATCCTCCATGGCCATGCGCGGCTTCAGGATCTCACCCTCCTTCGCTCAGCAATGCTTATCATCGAAGCAGAATTTTCCCTTCGCATATATGCCTCTTTTATGTCTAATGCCAATGAGATTTCTTTCTAGAAAGATGGAAAATCAACGAGTCATCTTTGTGCTCATGGTTGCATCAGTGAGCTCGGAAGTTGTTGGTTTCCTTTTCTTGTGGCGAATTTCTAGAACTTTGAATTCCAAGTTCCACTCTTCTTACATGGTCTTCACGCGTAACGCAGCTCCTTTCGTGGAGGAAGGAGATTCAAGTTTAGAGGCTGAGTCAAATTTGAACAGCGGCGAGGAACAATCTCTCGTTGAATTAGTCAATGAAGAAATGCTCCTGAAAAGATTGTCTTTTTAAGCCACCGTTTTGACTCAAATGATCTCGATGTCAATCTTGACCTTTTCGGTCATTCTGGGCAAGCAATTGTACTCTGAGACAGGCCTTGTCGGCACCTAGGATTGAAATGTAGCACAGATTGTTCAAGCGGAACCACCCTGGAAGCACCGCTACTGTAATTCAAGTGCATCATCACAACGAAAACGCTTTACAATCCTGTTAAGGTCATCTTCTTGTAGAATCGTTCTGCCAAAAAGCCAGAAAAACAACAAGGATTGAATGTATTACAGTAGACATGGGAGAGTATCGCTGATCTGTTGGCTAAACTGAGAAGCAGAGGAGACAAATGTGAGTGCTGGGTTTGTCGGTGGACAAGTCCTTGCATGTATACGAGGATTCAATCTCTTACAGTCGTTTGTCATGTGAACTCACCTATGTGTTACCCGATTAATGACTGACAAATTATTGTGATTACCTTGGACACATGGAAACTTATACAAAACGAGCCTGTTGTTTTTTTTGAAAAAAAACAAAGGAGGAGTTGACAACAAAAGCTATGTGTTGTATTCAGAAAAAACTGGAAAAAAAAAATGTTCAAAATACATGCTAGAATATAACCATAAACCCACGTTGCCCACTAAAGTCCACAAAACCAGCAACAAACCATAATAGCTAAAATATGTGTAGCTAACTGCTCCTACAAGATAAGATTGACCAAGTAAAACAACAATTAACCAACTGCTAAAAACCAGGACACCAAGAAATTGACTAAACAAAACAAAGAAAAAAACAGAACGTGCAGTCTTGATACATCAACACTCTCCTCATGGATCAAGTACTGCACACTCCTAGCTTTGCCCTGAGAAGTTCAAATCGACCAACATGAAATGACTTCGTGAATATATCCGCAATCTTGTTTTTTGAACACCAGTTTCACCTCTTCAACCTTTTGCACTTCTCTCAAGAAGTAAAACTTGACCTTAAAATGCTTTGTTCTTCTATGAAATACTGGATTTTGTGAAATGGCCAGAGTAGCTTCATTATCCACAAACACTTCTATGTCTTCTTCTTGTTGCATATGCAGATCATCCATCAGCTTCTTTAACCATAATGCTTGATTCACAGCTGCAGTAGTTGCAATGAATTCAGCTTGTGTAGTTAATTGAGCCACTATTTCCTGCTTGTTTGAACACCAGGAAAAACATGCCAACCCAAATGTAAAGCAATAACCTGAAGTGCTCCTCATATCATCCATTGATCTTGCCCAGTCACTGTCAGAATACCCCTGCAACTTAAACTCCTAAACTCCACAAAACTTAATCCCATATGAAAGATTACCTCTTAAGTACCTCAACACCCTCTTTGCAGCTACCATATGCAACTCACTTGCATAATTGATAAATCTAAATAAGACACTTACAGGAAACATGATGTCTGGCTTAGTTGCAGTGAGATACATAAGACAGCCAATCAAACTTCTATATATTTTTTTTAACTGCAAGTACTGATCCATGCTTCTTTTGAAGCTTTTCCTTATGACCCATTGGTGTACTCACATTCTTGCACTCCTCCGTGTTGAATCTCCTTAGGATCTCCTTCAAATAGTTCTTTTGACAGATAAAAACTTCATTATGAGTCTGCCTAACCTCCATTCCTAGAAAATATGAGATCTTACCAAGATCAATCATTTTGAACATCTTCATCATCTCTTGCTTAAATGCAGTAATCTGAGCACTATTACTCCAGGTCACCAGTATATCATCCACAAAAAGAGACACCACCACTAAGTCAGATACTAACTTCTTGACATATAGAGTGGATTCACTAAGGCTTTTCTTGAAACCTAAACCTAACAAGTGCTCATCCATCTTAATATACCATGCTTTGGGAGCTTGCCTCAAGCCATAGAGAGCTTTTCTCAACAAATAAACTTTCTCCTCTTGGCCTGGTGTGACAAAGCCTTCTGGCTGCTCAACATAAATCTCTTCCTGCAACACTCCATTCAAAAATGCAGATTTCACATCTAACTGATATACCTTCCATCCTTGTTGAGCTGCTAAAGCAAGAATCATTCTAATTGTATCAAGTCTTGCCACAAGAGCAAAGGTTTCTGAGAAATCAACTCCCCAAATCTGTGCATATCCCTTCACCACCAACCTGGCCTTATGCTTATTCACTGAGCCATCAGGATTAAATTTGGTCTTAAAAACCCATTTTACTCCAATCACCTTCCTATCTTCAGGCCTCTCCACTAGCTTCCATGTTTGGTTTTTTTCTATTATAGCCAACTCTTCTTTCATTGCATTCATCCACCTCTGATCACTTTTAGCTTCCTCATAAATCGCAGGTTCCAAAACAGCCACACTACACCTTTGATATATATCAGTCAAAGATCCGGTAGTCGTCAGGTTCTAATGAGACCTCTTTGTGCTTGCCTTGTGGCTGATTTGTCCAATCCCATTTCTCATCTTCTAGAAACTGAACATCCCTACTAGTGATCACCTTTCCTGTCTGTGGTTGATAGATCCTATAAGCTTTTAACACTAAACTGTAGCCAACAAAAATCCCAGGTTCAGCTTTCTCTCCCAATTTGTCTCTCTTGACCTGTGAAATATGAGAAAAACACAAACAGCCAAACACTTTCAAATTTCTTAGAATTGGCTTGATATCAAACCAAGCTTCAAAGGGTGTCTTCATTTCCAATACCCTCGTAGGTAATCTATTTAGCAGAAAAACTGATGTGTTTGCTACTTCTACCCAAAACTCTTTTGATAGATTTTTCTCATACAACAGAGACCTAGTTATCTCCATAATAGTTCTATTCTTCCTCTCACTAACTCCATTTTGTTGTGGAGAGTAAGGAGCAATAAGCTTATGCTTAATTCCAGCCTCTTCACAGAAAGAGTTAAACCTCTGTGAAGTGTATTCTGTTCCATTATAAGATCTAATGACTTGAATCTTGCAGCAACTTTGGTTCTCAACCCATTTCTTAAACTTTAGAAATACGCCAGCAACTTTTGACTTTTGCTGCATAAAGTAAATCCAGCACATTCTAGTATAATCATCAATGAAAATAATGAAATACCTGCTGCCATTTATTGAATGAGTCACTTGTGGACCACATAGATTTGTATGAATCAGTTGTAGCTTCTTTGTAGCTGTCCAAGTGGATTCCTTGAAGGGAAGTCTTGTCTGCTTACCCAGCAAACAAGTTTTGCATCCTGTGATCTGCTCCTCCAGGATTGGTAACCCAGTTGCCATTTCATTCCTTTGCATGAACAGCACACCTTTATGATGAAAGTGCCCCAACCTCTTGTGCCATATTTCTGAATCATTAACCTGACAATTGAATGCCATCTGCTCATTCTCAAGAGGATTCAAAGAAAAACTCTTTTGTTGCATATTTATCTTAAACAACTCCTGACCACTAGAGTCAAAGATCAAACACTTCTCCTCTTCAAATATCACCTTAAATCCCTTTTCTACCAACTGTTCCACACTCAGCAAATTCTAATCAATTTTAGGCACATACATCACATCAGAAATCAGCTTAGTTCCAGCACAACTCTCCATTACTACAGTCCCTTTACCTTTCCCTTCTAAGTACTCCCTATTCCCAATCCTCACTCTTGACTTCAATGACTTGTCAAGATTTATAAACAACGTTTCATCACTTGTCATATAGTTTGTGCAACCATTATCAACAAGCCAACTATCACATGGAGTACTAGAGGAGAAACAAGACGCAACAAACTGTTGATCTACCTCTTGCTGAATTGCAGCATGTGCCTCACCCTATTGCTAATCTCTCTTCTCTTTGCAAAACTTCTCAATGTGTCCAAGCTTATGACACTTTCTGCACCTAACATCTAGCCTCTTCCAACACCTAAAGTGTGGATGATTCTTTTTTCTACAGTGCTGACATGAGGAATATCTTCCCCAATTGTTCTTGGAGTTACTTGCACTATTCTCTCATGTAGCAGCTTATGAACCACTACTGCCATTTCCTTTCTTCCCTTTCCACTTCTTGACTTTTCCTCCTACATTCTGCTGTTTTTTGGCCAGCAGAGCTCCTTCTGTACTTCCTTCCAACCTCATTAACCTCCTTTGCTCTTGTGCTTGTAGAGCACTTAGCAATTCTACCAACTTGATCTAAGGCAAATCTTTGGTATTCTCCAAAGAGGCAATGGTTGCCTCAAACCTTTTGGGCAAGGAGACAAGAATCTTCTGCACTAGCCTATTATCAAAGAGGTCAGTGCCTAGAACTCTTGCCTGATTTGCAATGCTTATCAACTTATCAGAATACTCCTTAATTGTCTCAGATTCCTTCATATGCAGTCTCTCGAATTCTGTGATCAAGTTTAGCTGCTTCATGCTTTTGATTCTCTCATCTCTTTGATACTCAGTTTTGAGGAAGTCCCAAATAGCTTTGGCTGATTCACAAGCCATAATTATGCTGAAAATGGTAGGTGAGACAGTAGCATAGAAACAAGATTTTGTCTTTGCTTTCCTTGTCGTCCTCTCCTTGTGAAACTTGATTTGATTGATGATTAGATTGTCGGGAAGGGGAGCAACTTCATAGTCTTGTTCCTCAGCTTCCCAAAAATCACAACCCTCTAGATAGGCTCGCATTCTCACTACCCAGGCTCGATAATTTTTTCCATCAAACACTAGTGGAGCCATTGGTGAAAAACCACTTGATCCTGCCTCCATCTTGCTTTTAACTTCTATGGATGCAGACACACCTCTCAATCAATCTCACAAGTCACTCACAGCTCCTTGAGATCAAGAAGGCTCTGATACCAGTGTTGTTTTTTTTGAAAAAAAAAAAACAGAGGAGGAGTTGACAGCAAAAGCTATGCGTCGTATTCAGAAAAAACTTTAAAAAAAAAAAATTGTTAAAATACATACTAGAACATAACCATAAACCCACGTTGCCCACTAAGGTCCACAAAACCAGCAACAAACCAGGATATCTAAAATACGTGCAGCTAACTGCTCCTACAAGATAAGATTGACCAAGTAAAACAACAATTACCAACTCCTAAAAAAACAGGACACCAACAAACCGACTAAACAAAACAAAGAAAAAACAGAAGCGGTAGTCTTGATACATCAACAAAGCCCCACTCTTCAGAAACTCCAAATTTCTCCTCTTCTTTTCTTCTCCCTTTACTTTCTCTCTTCTGGTCACTTACTTTTCTTCTTCTTCCTACTTCAAACAATCACCCTCGCCGCCACATGATCCTTCTCACCCTTGACACCTTCGCAGCCGCATGATCCTTCGAGCTCACACTGCTCAATCAAGTCTTGAATCTCGGTCTGTCGTTCGCTGGGGTCATCCTTTGCATGTTGAAGCCATGACAGGTTATGTTCGTAAAAATGGAGCCACCATTACAGGTGAGACACCCTCATCGCCGTGAGATCTTTTGTCGTCAAACAACTCACGTCGATTTTTGACTGGGCAGTGGTCAAATTCTCATAAATAGCTGTAGCGTATTTTGTCAATTCTTCAAAGGAAAAGATTAAAATCTCAAGACATCCTACCTTGAGCACCATGGGTTAGACTCTCAGAAAATCTTGTTCATCGATTCTTGTTCGGGCCAGAAAGTGCAGAATCAACCGACCCACAGAACTCGCTAGGGTCCTTCAGTCATTCTTATTATGCCACTTATGACTAGTCGGTTTTCTTGCTTTGTCTTCTTCATCCTAGTTCAGGCAAGTCAAACAGCCAGAGGCGTGGTTTACAATATCACGACATCGGAGCCACTCTTCCCGAACCAAACTCTCGTCTCTTCTGGCCAAATTTTCGAGCTAGGGTTCTTTACGCCAAACGGGTCAGCAAATCAGTATGTTGGGATATGGTACAAGAACTTGGCGCCTCCTAAAATCGTGTGGGTGGCCAATAGGGCATTGCCGCTTGTGTACCCAGATCAGTCTGCGAAATTAATCATAGGCAGTGATGGGAATTTGAAGCTCGTGGATGGAAAACAGAATATATTTTGGTCTACCAATGCCTCTCGTCGGTCCAATTATAGGTCAGCGGCGCTATTAGATAGTGGAAATTTTGTACTGCAGGATGCAAATTATAGGGAAATATGGGGAAGCTTCGATGATCCGACAGATACTCTTCTTCCGGACATGAAGATGGGAGTAAATGCCAGGACTGGGGAGAAACTCTATTTAATTTCCTGGAGAAGCGACAGTGATCCGTCCCCTGGAAGGTTCTTGACTGGGATAACATCGGAGAGGCCGCCTCAGTTTTTCATTTGGAATGGTTCCACCCCTTACTGGAGAGGCGGACAATGGGACAAATCGAAATTTATCGGCATAAAAAACATGGTCCGATCGTACTTGAGTGCAATCAATGTTGAGCAAAATATTCAGCAGGGGACCACTTACTTATCTATTGATTTACCCAAGCAGACCTATGCATACATGTCTGTTTTGCCTGGAGGATTGCTTAAGATAATGTACTGGGATGATGGGGCTAAGGTGTGGTCGACAGATTGGGTGGGACCGAACAATACTTGTGAGATTTACGGAACTTGTGGTCCTTTTGGAATTTGTAATTCAATGAATTGGCCTATTTGCAGATGCTTAGATGGATTTGTGCCAAAGTCAAATGAAGAATGGAACAGTGGAAACTGGACCGGAGGATGTGTGAGAGAGACAGAATTGTATTGCCAGAAAAACACAAGCACATTGGCGTCAACAATTGTAAAGAAAGATGACTTTTGGCAAATGAGCCGGATGAAACTACCTGACTCTGAGGATTATTTATCAGACATTGGAGATCAAGAAGGATGTTTAAGCTCGTGCCTGAGCAACTGCTCTTGCTTGGCTTATTCTTATGTCAGCACCATCGGGTGTATGGTTTGGACTAAAGAAAACCTCATCGATCTTGAGGAATTTTCCACAGCTGGAGAAAATCATTTTGTTCGAGTTGCACATGTAGAAACATGTTAGAAATGTTTTCATTGAGATGCGTTTGAGTCAACACCAATTGTCTTTTGCATAACTCTCTTTCCCTTTTAAGGAGGATCATCGCAGAAAGCCATTATCATCAGCCTGAGTACTGTAGCTGGGATCCTGTTCTTTGCAGTATTTGTTTTTGGTCTTTGCAAATGGAGAGCTAAGAAAAGAGGTACTAAAAAAGAGCTACATCAGTGTTTTCAGACGGTTGTGCTCCTATTTTGTTTAATCTTCCGTTGCTATGAAGATAGTAAGCTGATTCTTCACCAATAATAAACACAAAAAACTTCAGAAAAATCTTAAGGCTCCTTGACTTGCTAGGTAAACCTGAAAAGCCAGGCAAACTGCTACAAGGAAATGCATGGAAAGAGCAATTGAAGGAAGATGATGCACTGGAATTGACTGTTTTCAGTTTTGATAGCATACTACTTGCTACAAACAAGTTCAGCACGACAGGTAAACTCGGGCAAGGAGGGTTTGGCTCTGTTTACAAGGTAAAACCATTTTGCAGGAAATTCATTAAGTGGAAAATATAGAGATAGTTCAAGGTCTAAAAGCTACGTGATTTGTGAAACAGGGAAAGATGAATGATGGGAAAGAGGTAGCTGTGAAAAGACTTTCTAGTAGCTCGGCCCAAGGTGTTCAAGAGTTCGAGAATGAGATAGTCCTAATATCAAAACTCCAACATCGAAATCTGGTTAAACTCATTGGTTGCTGCACTGAAGGAGATGAAAAAATTTTGGTATACGAGTACTTGCCAAACAAAAGCTTGGACTCCTTTCTTTTTGGTTAGTTTTTTTCTCTTTGAATAACTACTTTTTAGTGATTTATTTTTCAAAATAGCACAAAAATATGAAAACTGTTCTTGTTTGTTATGTTTGTTAGATTCAAAAAAGAAGGCAGAACTCAACTGGGGCAAACGATTCCAAATTATTGAGGGAATTGCAAGGGGGCTTCTCTACCTCCATCGTGATTCTTGCCTTAGGGTCATACACCGTGACTTGAAAGTGAGCAATATTCTCTTGGATGAAAAAATGAACCCAAAAATTTCAGATTTTGGGCTGGCACGAATGTTCGAGGGCACTCAAATTTTGGTGAACACTCACAAAATTGTTGGAACCTTGTAAGTTCTCTAGCCCTACTTGAATAATCAATCTTTTGAGTTGATCTTTCGAAAGTAAATAGAAATGATTGATTTATCACAACGATGTTGTCACTTTAGAAATGTTTCATCTTGTTGTCCCTCAATAAAATTAAAAGGGTAAATACTAAATTCAAATCAATGCAGTGGTTATATGTCCCCTGAGTATGCTATGGGCGGAATATTTTCTGAGAGGTCTGATGTCTATAGCTTTGGAGTGTTGCTATTGGAGATTGTTAGTGGCAAAAAGAACACGGCCCTGTATGATCAGGGATATCTCGGTCTCCTTTCCTACGTAAGTGCCAAATTCCAACCTTAATTGATATAAAAAGTTCCCTGCAATATTATGACAGTGTTCTCTTGTAGGCATGGCAATTATGGAGTGAAGGCAAAGCATTGGACCTACTGGATGGAGCAATTGCTGTTAGCTTTCCATTGGAGGTAATAAGATGCATCCACATTGCGCTTCTCTGTGTCCAGGACCATGCTATGGATAGACCAAACATGACGAATGTGGTTCTAATGCTAGGCGGTGAATCAGATATTCCTCAGCCGAGACAACCTATATTCACTTGCCAAACTGAAATGCCAAATCATGCTATTCCACCACAGCAAGAAAGCATCTGGTCTGTTAACACTGTCACTAATACAATGGTCGAAGGAAGATGACGGCTATGTTTTTCATTTTTATTCTCCTTCGTTTACAGCTGATTTTGTTGTTATTTTCCAAGATATTAGGTTACGTTTGGTTGTTCGGATTTCTAATCGGAATAGGACTGCATAGAATATGATATGAAATCTAAGGGTTTTACTATATCCTATCAACTGTATGATGATTATTGTAATAAAGTTAGATGAATTCATATTATATCATTGTACATTATTTGGTATAACTATTATAATAGTATAAATGAACCAAAATTTTTACAAATAGAGAGTGAGAATCTCTCTCAATACTCTTGCCTATTTTATATTTATTTATTATTTAATTTTCCTATTTTTAATTAATTTTTTTTTATTTCTTCCTTCCCCTTCCATCATTCTCTAACAAAATTTTAATTAAGTAATAAGCTGTACTAATATACCTAAAATGTGTTTAAGGTAGAATTAAATTCGAATATATTAATAAAAATAAGAAAAAACTATTTTTTGTTCTTTTGAATTTCTTATATTATAAATCAAATATTTGTTATATTGAAAGATAAATTTAATTTTGTTAATTTAAGAAGTTTGAATTTTCTATTATAGATATTAGAAATCTTATCTACCTATATCCCACCTCCTTCATGGAATGATTTAATTTTGCCTATATCTCTCTTATATCCAACTTTATTATATATTGAACAACTATCAAATGCAAGATAGGATATATATTATCATATTTTGAATTTCATCCTAACTGTCAACTGTAGCCTAGTGTTTATTTGAGTAACTCTGAGTTATCCAGGAAGATGAAAGAAAACAGAAAGTGGCCCAAAGCTTGAATGATGGAGCAATTTGTTCAGAGGAGCTTCGCATGTAGCTGGGAGGTGTAATAGATGGCCCATCAAGCCTAGGCCCATGTCTTTAATAGACAAACTCAGCCCATCTTCATTTTTTCTTCTCTTCATATCTCACGTGAAGTCAAAGCAGCGTTAGAACAAGTAAAGGAAGAAAAACGAGAAGCTCGACTGTGAAAAAGGAAAAAGGGGAAGAAGAGAGAAGAAGGAAAAAATCGTACATGCGCAACCGATCCGGACACATCGACTAACCAAATTAACTATGAAGCATAACACCTAGTAAGTATTCAAGTTGATTATACATCTAATCGGAGTAATTTTGGAAATTATGGCACAAATTTGGAGTTAAGCAAATTTTAAACTACAAGGTTCGATTAAGGAGTTTTAGAGTTATGATTTTTGTGGAAATGATAGTCTAAGGCTGTGTGGAGTGGCAGGCTTTGACGAAACTCAATTTTGAAGTAGGTTTGTTTGGAACGAAATTTCAAAGTTTTGTGTACAAGTTACTTGTAACAGATAATACGTGTATTAGCAAAAGACAAACATACGCCATAAACAAGCTTCTTTGTAATGTTTAGGTGTCAATACATTAGCAGTTGAAGATGGTTTAGTTGAGTCATTCATTGGAATGATGTTTTACTCAAATTTTCACACCATTTCTCGAATAATTGTTAAGATTGCGAGTGTGTCAGCTCAAGTAATCTTTGTAATTCTATTTCAACTTTTTCAGTAAGTGATGTTATATGTTCTTTGAGTTTATAAACTTATAGTTCGAAAGTGATATGATTTAACGGAAGAAGGACACTAGGGGTGAGTATGGTAATATTTCTATTCTTGGGAATAATTTCTTTTTATGAGTATTTTTTTTCTAATTCCATTCCCTAGAATAGTTTTTAACTAAAAAAAAAAAAACGCATTTGGTAATTGATGTGGCTCAGTGTCACTAGGGGGCTGGTGATGCTCGGGTGAGATTGTTGGCTCTCATCTAGCCGAATAAGAAAAGAGAAGAAGAGAGGAGAAGAAGGAAAAAAAAGATTTTATGAATTGTTCCCGGGAACAAGAAGTTACTGTTTTCTGATTATTGATTCTATGCAAAATCTATTCCCAAGAGCGAAAAAAATAGATTTTTCTTTCTTGGAACAAAAAATTTATCAAACGAAGTTCTATTCTTTTTTTTTTTATTTCCAAAAATAAAAAACAGAATTAGTTATTTTCGGAAGTGGAAACAAACAGGCCCTTAAACAGCAACATGATCAAGTGGGATCGGTTTGTAGCTTTCTGATGGGCCGAGGAAATGGACTGTTTGAATCGAAACCTAAACTTAGGTTCGATTTTGTTAACAACATAAACGGGTAAATTAGCCCAGATAGTTCAACAAGAACCACCCTATAAGCACCACTAGCCCAATTTAAGTGCATCATCAAAACGGAAAACACTTTACAATCCTGTCAAGATCATCATCCGTAACTCTATTCACAATTTTTCTTGAACCCCTTTGCCATAAAGCCAGAAAAACAACAAGGATTGCTTCATTTCAATGCACCATCATAGCAAATGGATCATCACTGAAATACTTGAAATCGAACGAACTTCTGAAGATGCAATCGAGCTGTTCTCAATGCTCCAAGCGGGTTGATTCGGAGAATCAAACAGTATGGCTTTTGGAGTTGAAGTTGTTGTGATCGACATGGGAAACCATCGCCGATATCTTTGGCTGAACTGAAAAGAAAGGAGACAAATTGCGAATGCGGGAGCAAGGGGTTTGTCCGTGTGCAAATTTGTTCGGATCCGGGTACACGTGGCTCGGATCCATTTGCGTAGTTGATCATGTGGACAAATGTAAAGAGGACACATGATCAGCGGACGCAATTATTTTGGACTCATGGACCCGGATTCAAGCGAGAGTTTCTTTAGTCGTTGTCATGGTCCGGTCAACGAGTCAAGAAGGCTATTTCTATGGCCGCTCAATAGTACACATCAACTGACTTGAGATCGCAGCGTCCAGAAGAAAACGCACCCTAATATATTAGCTAGTAGACATGTATCTGTGTTTATCAGTTAATATATGAGTAGATCTACTCATGTATCAAATCAACTATGAAGGTAGCAATGCACTAAGTCGAGGCCTGGGTAGGAAGCAGAGGGTGCAAAGGGCTTTGCTGGTTAAGCCTAGAGCAATTTTTTGGCTGAGCCCAAACAGATCGAGAGTAAATTTTCTGGGCTCAATCAGTGGGCTAGACCTAAATCACAAATTATTCGGCTGAATCAGTTCAGTTCGGCGTGGGCTATTTCAGATCAAAGCCCGACTTTTCAAAAAAAAAAAAGAAGTTCGTTTATTTATTGTCAAATTTCCAAACTTCGACAAGCAAAGAACTAATTAATATGAAGTTATTTATAACTATATAAATGTCACCTAAAGAAATGAAATTTACACACCTCGATTTCGATGGGACATAAGCTTAAATTGGGGTAGCGTTAATTGTCTTGCAAGCACAATCAAAACAAGCTTTTAACATACTGCCAGAATTTGTTTAAGGTTCAATAATAAAAAATAACTCATCTACTAAAATGGCTTAGTAAACTCATCTCAAAGCTCGGTTTGATATGAATTCAAAGTCATTAAAAGTATATGGATACTATTGCACATTGCACGGACAATTAATAATAATAGTAATAATAAAAGACCAATGCGTTTGGTTGGAAGAAGTGTTTAGAATTCATGTATAATCACTTGAAATTGATGCTTAGATAAGAAAAGATATTAAAGAATTGACCTTTTTTCAGCACGACTGTTTTTTTTTTTTTTTTGTCGGTCTTACTCTATTCCTACTCTAATTCTCATTCTCAGACTTTTGCCCGCCTCTTTGCAAGGCGTGGAAATCGAAACCTACACTTGAAACTAAATCGTCCTTACCTCAACCCTCCGAGAAGGTAAGTATTCGAATCCCCAATTTCCCCCTTCCGTGTTAAAAAAGTTGCGCAAACCCCAGTGGTTAGCATGACTGAGGTCATGGTATGGAGCCTTTACCCTTGTTCTCACGCCAACCTAACACGTGGATGTCTTGGTCAACACATATCGAATATGTGAACTGAGACGCAGAGTCAAATTTGAACAGCGGCGAGGAATAACCCCGCGTTGAATAGACAATGAACATGTGGTCTTCTGAAAACCATTGTGTTTCAGCCCCCTTTGAGCACCAAGGCCTCTCGCCTCACGGGAAAGCTCGTTCATCTATCCTTGATCGACAGAAAGTGCAGAATCAACCGACCCACCGAACTCACCAGGTTCATTCAGTCATTCTTATTATGCGGCTCATGATGTCTTGGTGCTCTTGCTTGGTCGTTGTCTTTCTACTTCAGGCAAGTCATGGAACCAGCGGTTCGGCTTACACTATTACTGCATCGGAGCCACTCTTTCCAAACCAAACCCTCGTCTCCTCTGGCAAAATTTTCGAGCTTGGGTTCTTTACGCCAAACGGGTCGGCAAATCAGTATGTTGGGATATGGTACAAGAACTTGGCGCCTCCAAAAATCGTGTGGGTGGCCAACAGGGAATTGCCGCTTGTGTACCCAGATCAGTCTGCGAAATTAATGATAGGCAGTGATGGGAATTTGAAGCTCGTGGATGGAAAACAGAATATATTTTGGTCTACCGATGCCTCTCGTCGGTCCAATTATAGGTCAGCGGCACTATTAGATAATGGAAATTTTGTACTGCAGGATGCAAATTATAGTAAAATATGGGGAAGCTTCGATGATCCGACAGATACTCTTCTTCCGGGCATGAAGATGGGAGTGAATGCCAGGACTGGGGAGAAACTCTATTTAATTTCCTGGAGAAGCGACAGTGATCCGTCCCCTGGAAGGTTCTTGACTGGGATAACATCGGAGACGCCGCCTCAACCTTTCACTTGGAATGGTTCCACCCCTTACTGGAGAGGCGGACAGTGGGACAAATCGAAATTTATCGGCATAAAAAACATGGTCCGATCGTACTCGAGTGCAATCAATGTCGAGCAAGATATTGAGCAGGGGACCACTTACATATCTTTTTATTTACACAGGCATACCTATGCATACATGTCTGTTTTGCCTGGAGGATTGTTTAAGGTAATGTACTGGGATGATGGAGCTAAGGTGTGGTTGGAACTTTGGGCAGCACCGAACAATACTTGCGGGACTTATGGAACTTGTGGTCCCTTTGGAGTTTGTAACTCAATGAGTTTGCCTATTTGCAGATGCTTAAATAGGTTTGTGCCAAAGTCAAATGAAGAATGGAACAGTGGAAACTGGACCGGAGGATGTGTAAGAGAGACAGAATTGTATTGCCAGAAAAACACAAGCACATCAGCTTCAACAATTGTAAAGAAAGATGCCTTTTGGCAAATGAGATGGATGAAACTACCTGACTCTGAGGATTATTTATCAGACATTGGAGATCAAGAAGGATGTTTAAGCTGGTGCCAGAGCAACTGTTCTTGCTTGGCTTATTCTTATGTCAGCACCATCGGGTGTATGGTTTGGACTAAAGAAAACCTCATCGATCTTGAGGAATTTTCTACGGATGGAGAAAATCTATTTGTTCGAGTTGCACATGTAGAAACAGGTTAGAAATGGTTTCATTGAGATGCCTTTGAGTCAACATCAATTGTCTTTTGCATAACTCTCTTTCCCTTTTAAGGAGGATCGTCACAGAAAGCCGCTATCATCAGCCTGAGTACTGTTTCTGGGATCCTGTTCTTTGCAGTATTTGTTTTTGGTCTTTGCAAATGGAGAGCTAAGAAAAGAGGTACTAAAAAAGAGCCACATCAGTGTTTTCAGAGGGTTGTGCTCCTATTTTGTTTAATCTTATGTTGCTATGAAGATAGTAAGCTGTTTCTTCACCAATAATAAACACAAAAAACTTTAGAAAAATCTTAAGGCTCCTTGACTTGCTAGGTAAACCTGAAAAGCCGGGCAAACTGCTACAAGGAAATGCATGGAAAGAGCAATTGAAGGAAGATGATGCACTGGAATTGACTGTTTTCAGTTTTGATAGCATACTACTTGCTACAAACAAGTTCAGCACGACAGGTAAACTCGGGCAAGGAGGGTTTGGCTCTGTTTACAAGGTAAAACCATTTTGCAGGAAATTCATTAAGTGGAAAATATAGAGATAGTTCAAGGTCTAAAAGCTACGTGATTTGTGAAACAGGGAAAGATGAATGATGGGAAAGAGGTAGCTGTGAAAAGACTTTCTAGTAGCTCGGCCCAAGGTGTTCAAGAGTTCGAGAATGAGATAGTCCTAATATCAAAACTCCAACATCGAAATCTGGTTAAACTCATTGGTTGCTGCACTGAAGGAGATGAAAAAATTTTGGTATACGAGTACTTGCCAAACAAAAGCTTGGACTCCTTTCTTTTTGGTTGGTTTTTCTCTCTGAATAAATACTTTTCAGTAATGTATTTTTCGAAATAGCACAAAAATATGAAAACTGTTCTTGTTTGTTATGTTTGTTAGATTCAAAAAAGAAGGTAGAACTCGACTGGGACAAACGATTCCAAATTATTGAGGGAATTGCAAGGGGGCTTCTCTACCTCCATCGAGATTCTTGCCTTAGGGTCATACACCGTGACTTAAAAGTGAGCAATATTCTCTTGGATGAAAAGATGAACCCAAAAATTTCAGATTTTGGGCTGGCACGAATGTTCGAGGGCACTCAAATTTTGGTGAACACTCACAAAATTGTTGGAACCTTGTAAGTTCTCTAGCCCTACTTGAATAATCAATCTTTTGAGTAGATCTTTCGAAAGCAGATAAAAATGATTGATTTAGCACAATGATGCTATCACTTTAGAAATGTTCCATCTTGTTGTCCCTCAATACAATTAAAAGGGTAAATACTAAGTTCAAATCAATGCAGTGGTTATATGTCTCCTGAGTACGCTATGGGCGGAATATTTTCCGAGAGGTCCGATGTCTATAGCTTCGGAGTGTTGCTACTGGAGATTGTTAGTGGCAGAAAGAACTCAGCCCTGTATGATCAGGGATATCTCAATCTCCTTTCCTACGTAAGTGCCAAATTTCAACCTTAATCGATATAAAAAGTTCCCTGCAATATTATGACAGTGTTCTCCTGTAGGCATGGCAATTATGGAGTGAAGGCAAAGCATTGGACCTACTGGATGAAGCAATTGCTGTTAGCTTTCCATTGGAGGTAATAAGATGCATCCACATTGGGCTTCTCTGTGTCCAAGACCATGCTATGGATAGACCAAACATGACGAATGTGGTTCTAATGCTAAGCGGTGAATCAGATCTTTCTCGGCCGAGACAACCTATATTCACTTTCCAAACTGAAATGCCAAATCATGCTAATCCACCGCAGCAAGAAAGCATCTGGTCTGTTAACACTGTCACTAATACAATGGTCGAAGGAAGATGACGGCTATGTTTTTTTTTCATTTTTATTTTCCTTCGTTTGCAGCTGATTTTGTTGTTATTTTTCAAGATATTAGCCTACGTTTTGTCGTTCGGATTTCTAATCAAAATAGGACTGTATAGAATATGATATGAAATTTAAGGAATTTACTATATCGTATCAACTATCTGATGATTATGGTAATAAAGTCAGATATATTCATATTATATCATTAAACATTATTTGGCATAACTATTATAATAGTATAAATGAACCAAAATTTTTACAAATAGAGAGTGAGAATCTCTCGCAATACTCTTGCCTATTTTATATTTATTTATTTATTATTTAATTTTCCTAGTTTTAATTAATTTCATTTTTTATTTATTCCTTCCCCTTCCATCATTCTCTAACAAAATTTTAATCAAGTAATAAGTTGTACTAATATACCTAAAATATGTTTAAGGTAGAATTAAATTCGAATATATTAATAAAAATAAGAAAAAAATATTTTTTGTTATTTTGAATTTTTTATATTATAAATCAAATATTTGTTATATTGAAAGATAAATTTAATTTTGTTAATTTAAGAAGTTTGAATTTTCTATTATAGATATCAGAAATCTTATCTACCTATATCCCACCTCCTTCATAGATGATTTAATTCGGCCTATATCCCCCTTATATGCGACTTTATCATGTCTTAAATAAATACCAAATGCAAGATAGGATATGTATTATCATATTTTGAATTTCATCCTAACTGCCAACTGTAGCCTAGTGTTTTTTTGAGTAACTCTGAGTTATCCAAGAAGATGAAAGAAAACAGAAAGTGGCCCAAAGCTTGAATGATGGAGCAATTTGTTCAGAGGAGCTTCGCATGTAGCTGGGAGGCATAATAGATGGCCCATCAAGCCTAGGCCCATGTCTTTAATAGACAAACTCAGCCCATCTTCATTTTTTCTTCTCTACATATCTCACGTGAAGTCAAAGCAGCGTTAGAACAATTAAAAGAAGAAAAACGAGAAGCTCGACCGTGAAGAAGGAAAAAGGGGAAGAAGAGAGAAGTAGGAAAAAATCGTACCTGAGTAACCGATCCGGACACATCGACAAACCAAATTAACTATGAAGCATAGCACCTAGTAAGTATTCACGTTGATTATACGTCTAATCAGAGTAATTTTGGAAATTATGGCACAAATTTGGATTTAAGCAAATTTCAATCTACAAGGTTTGATTAAGGAGTTTTTGAGTTATGATTTTTGTGGAAATGGTAGCCTAAGACTGTGTGGAGTGGCAGGCTTCGACGAAACTCGATTTTGAAGTAGGTTTATTTGGAACGAAATTTCAAAGTTTTGTGTGCAAGTTACTTGTAACGGATGGTAGCGTAGGTGGTTGGGCAAGGGAACTTTTCACGAGAGGTCCCGAGTTCGATCCACAGCGTCGTCAAGCGATTTACTTGGCAGGTAAGGGTGGTGGTGACTCTACCTATCCCCAGGGTTTACTTCGCCGCGAAACGGCGCACGAGGTTCCCTAGATCACCAAAAAAAAAAAGAGGATAATACGTGTAATAGCAAAAGACAAACATATGCCATAAACAAGCTTCTTTGTAGCATTTAGGTGTCGATATGTTAACAGTTGAACATGGTTTAGTTGAGTCATTCATTGGAATAATGTTTTACTCAAATTTTGACACCATTTTTCGAATAATTGATAAGATTACAAGTGCGTCAACTCGAGTAATCTCTGTAAGTCTATTTCAACTTTTTCAATAAGTGGTGTTATATGTACTTTGAGTTTATAAACTCATAGTTCGAAAGTGATATGGTTTAATGGAAGAAGGACACTAGTGGTAAGTATGGTAACATTTCTATTTTCGGGAATGATTTCTTTTCAAGAGTAGTTTTTTTTCTAATTCCATTCCCTAGACTAGTTTCTAAGTAAAAAAAAAAAAATGCATTTGGTAATTGCTATGGCTCGGTGTCGCTAGGGGCCGATGATACTCGGGTAAGGTTGTTGGCCCTCATCTAACTAAAGAAGAAAAGAGAAGAAGAGAGGAGAAGAAGAAAAAAAAAAAATAGATTTTAGGAATTGTTCCTAGGAACCATAAGTTACTTTTTTCTGATTATTGATTCTATAAAAAATCTATTCCCAAGAGCGAAAAAATATATTTTTCTTCCTGGGAACAAAAATTTATCAAACCAAGTTCTATTCTTTTTTTTTTTTAATTTCCTAAAAAAATATAGAATTAGTTATTTTCGGAAGTGGAAACAAACATGCCCTTAAACAGCAACATGATCAAGTGGGATTGGTTTGTAGCTTTCTGATGGGCCGATGAAATGGACTGTTTGAATCGAAACCTAAACTTAGGTTCGATTTCGTTAATAACATAAATGGGTAAATTAGCCCAGATAGTTCGACAAAACCACCCTATAAGCACCACTAGCCCAATTTAAGTGCATCATCAAAACGGAACACACTTTACAATCCTGTCAAGATCATCATCCGTAACTCTATTCACAATATTTCTTGAACCCCTTTGCCATAAAGCCAGAAAAACAACAAGGATTGCTTCATTTCAATGCCCCATCATAGCAAATGCATCATCACTGAAATACTTGAAATCGAACGAACTTCAGAAGATGCAATCGAGCTGTTCTCAATGCTCCAAGCGGCTTGATTCGGAGAATTCGCCGATATCTTTGGCTAAACTGAAAAGAAAGGAGACAAATTGCGAATGCGGGAGCAAGGGGTTTGTCCGTGTGCAAATTTGTTCGGATCTAGGTACATGTGGCTCGGATCCATTTGCATAGTTGATCATGTGGACAAATGTAAAGAGGACACATGATCAGCGGACGTAATTATTTTGGACTCATGGACCCAGATTCAAGCGAGAGTTTCTTTAGTCGTTGTCGTGGTCTGGTCAACGAGTCAAGAAGGCTATTTCTATGGCCGCTCCATAGTACACATCAACTGACTTGAGATCGCTCTTTAGTCGTTGTCGTGGTCCGGTCAACGAGTCAAGAAGGCTATTTCTATGGCCGCTCCATAGTACACATCAACTGACTTGAGATCGCAGCGTCCAAAAGAAAACGCACCCTAATATATTAGCTAGTAGACATATATATGTGTTTATCAGCTAATATATGAGTAGATCTACTCATGTATCAAATCAACTATGAAGGTAGCGATGCACTAAGTCAAGGCTTGGGTAGGAAGCGAAGGGTGCAAAGGGCTTTGCTGGCTAAGCCTAGAGCAATTTTTCGGTTGAGCCCAAACAGATCGAGAGTAAATTTTCTGGCCTCAATCAGTGGGCTAGACCTAAATCGCAAATTATTCAGTTGAATCAATTCAGTTCGGTGTGGGCTATTTCAAATCAAAGCCCGACTATTCAAAAAAAGAAGTTTGTTTATTTATTGTCAAATTTCCAAACTTTGACAAGCAACGAACTAATTAATGTGAAGTTATTTATAACTATACAAATGTCACCTAAAGAAATGAAATCTATGCACCTCGATTTCGATGGGACATAAGCTTAGATTGGGGTAGAGTTAGGACCTGTTTGGTTCGGCTTTGGGGAAATGTTATTGAGAGAATGCAAATACCTTTGAGGTAAATGGGTTTTCTGAAATGTTGGTCCTGTTTTCCTGTGTGCAAGTCACTCTCCCGATCCTATTGTTTGAGAAAGCCTACCCTTGGCTTGCATCATTTTGCATCTTTGTACTCTGCTGTTGTTGAGCTACAAGTTTTCTAAGTATGGGTACTGATAACATTGAATATGTTTATGTTTAGTTCATCTTTCAACTACTGCCATTATGTATGAAGATTTCCGCAAGTCTTTGTGTTAGGGAAATCCCTTATGATGTTTTGAAGATGACAAAATAAATCAAAGGCTACTAACATGTTTGATGGTTGAGTAATAGACCATGCAGATGATAAAACATGTAAAGGATATTATCAAAGTCTGAAGACTGCTAGACTCAAGACTCAAAGTCTGAAGACTGTCAGACTCTATGCTGAAGCTGAACCAGAAGACAGACTCTATGCTGAAGCTGAACTGGGTACAGACCTTAAAGCTAAATCTGTTCAGAAGCAGATATGTTCAGACCCAAATTGTAAAGTCTCAAGACTCATATCGTAAAGTCTAAAGACTCAGACTTTACATCCAGATTCAATGAATCGTAACTCAAGCCCAATCATACAACGGCTAGTGATCTGGTTTGGATTCCACATCAAGATTGATTTGATTGATTCAATCTATGTGATTGACAATTGGATGTTGAAGACAAGATCTTTCTATACGAAGAAGCTTTACTTATGGAAACCAAGATTTCGTTTGTATGGGCGATCGGAATCAATTTGGGATTCTACCTTTGTCACTCAACGGCTACCAAATCTTCTAGATACAGAGCTGTCCAATGGGTATATTGGAAGACGATTCTCCGGGATACTGTCCAACGGTAGTTTGGAAGTGGAGGAGTATTTAAGGAGATCATGGACCGATGAGCAAGTAAGAGACGGAGCGTAGAATTTATAATTCCAAAGTCTAAGCGACTTTAGATCATATACTTGTCTCTTGAGAGCTTAAACGTTTGTAATCGTGAGAGAAATACCAAGAGAGTGACTTAGTGAGATAGTGTGATCTACTAAGTGTTTGCACTCGAAGTTGTAATCTCTTGTTGATTGCATAGTGGAATCCAGCCAAGAAGGCTGTTATCGTGGGAGAGTGGACGTAGGCTTGGATTAAGCCGAACCACTATAAATCTTGTGTTCTTATTCTCTTCCCTAACTCCTTTATTTTGTTCATACTAGCACTCTCACTTTGCCGTGTATGTATTTATCAATTTTATGCTTCTTTCTCCTTACAACATAAGATGGAGTCTATTCATGATGAATATAATGGAAGTTCTTCAATGGCTGATTTGACCAGCTTCCTGATCCATTTCCTTGAGGGACCAAAACGTTATTCCGTGCTTATTGCATCGGGAAATGCTGATGGTTGGAGACTTGCTATTGATTCCACTAAAAAAAAAAAAGTTTTGGGTTGGGGGAGGGGGGGATGGCACCTCAAACTAGCATGACGCTGAATCGCAATATAAATCATCAAAAACCATCTATTTTCGTGATATCTACATCTTGCTATGAAAAAACCAACTTTTTGCAAGTGGCATGAAAGAAATGTTCCACATGCTGCAACTCATTTGTCACACTCCATGACAAGAAGGGAAGCCAATTTATGATCACATTGAATTACTGATTTTGCTGAATCAGTTCAATTCGGTGTGGGTTATTTCAGATCAAAGCCCAACTTTTCAAAAAAAGAAGTTTGTTTATTTATTGTTAAATTTCCAAACTTCGACAAGCAATGAACTAATTAATGTGAAGTTATTTATAACTATATAAATCTCACCTGAAGAAATGAAATCTACGCACCTCGATTTCGATGGGACATGAGCTTAGATTGGGGTAGAGTTAATTGTCCTGCAAGCACAGTCAAAACAAGCTTTTAAGGTACTGCCATAATTTGTTTAAGGTTCAATAATAAAAAATAACTCATCTACTTAAATGGCTTAGCAAACTCATCTCAAAGCTTGGCTTGATATGAATTCAAAGTAATTAGAAGTCTATGGATACTATTGCACATTGCACGAACAATTAATAATAATAGTAATAATAAAAGACCAATGCGTTTGGTTGGAAGAAGTGTTCAGAATTCATGTATAATCACTTGAAATTGATGCTTAGATCAGAAAAGATACTAAATATTTGACCTTTTCTCAGCACAACTGAGTTTTTTTTTCTTCTTTCTTTTTTGTTGGTTTTATTCTATTCCTATTCTAACTCTTACTTTCTGACTTTTGTCCTGCGTCCTTGCAAGGTGTGAGAGTCGAAACTCATATTTGAAATTAAGTCGTTCTCACCTCAACCCTCCAAGAAAGTGGAGATTCGAATCTCCAATCTCCCCCTTCCATATTAGAAGGGTGGCGCAAAACCCAGTGGTTAGCACAATTGAGGTTACGTATGGAGCCTTTACCCTTGTTCTCGCGCCAACCTAACACGCGGATGTCTTGGTCAACACATAAGCAATTCGAATATGTGAACTGAGACGCCGAGTCAAATTTGAACAGCGAAGAGGGATAACCCCACCGTTGAATAGATAATGAACATGTGGTCTTACGAAAACCATTGTGTTTCAGCCCCCTTTGAGCACCAAGGCTTCTCGCCTCACGGGGAATCTCGTTCATCTATCCTTGATCGAAGAAAGTGCAGAATCAACCGACCCACCGAACTCACCAGGTTCATTCAGTCATTCTTATCATGCGGCACATGATGTCTTGGTGCTCTTGCTTGGTAGTCGTCTTTCTACTTCAGGCAAGTCATGGAACCAGCGGTTTGGCTTACAATATTACTGCATCGGAGCCACTCTTTCTGAACCAAACTCTCGTCTCCTCTGGCCAAATCTTCGAGCTTGGGTTCTTTACGCCAAATGGGTCAGCAAATCAGTATGTTGGGATATGGTACAAGAACTTGGCGCCTCCTAAAATCGTGTGGGTGGCCAACAGGGAATTGCCGTTTGTGTACCCAGATCAGTCTGCGAAATTAATCATAGGCAGTGATGGGAATTTGAAGCTCGTGGATGGAAAACAGAATATATTTTGATCTACCAATGCCTCTCGTCGGTCCAATTATAGGTCAGCGGCGCTATTAGATAATGGAAATTTTGTACTGCAGAATGCAAATTGTAGTAAAATATGGGGAAGCTTCGATGATCCGACAGATACTCTTCTTCCGGGCATGAAGATGGGAGTAAATGCCAGGACTGGGGAGAAACTCTATTTAATTTCCTGGAGAAGCGACAGTGATCCGTCCCCTGGAAGGTTCTTGACTGGGATAACATCGGAGACGCCGCCTCAACCTTTCACTTGGAATGGTTCTACCCCTTAATGGAGAGGCGGACAGTGGGACAAATCGAAATTTATCGGCATAAAAAACATGGTCTGATCGTACTCGAGTGCAATCAAGGTCGAGCAAGATATTCAGCAGGGGACCACTTACTTATCTATTGATTCACACGAGCAGACCTATACATACATGACTGTTTTGCCTGGAGGATTGCTTAAGATAATGTACTGGGATGATGGAGCTAAGGTGTGGTTGGCACTTTGGGCAGCACTGAACAATACTTGCGAGACTTATGGAACTTGTGGTCCTTTTGGAGTTTGTAACTCAATGAGTTTGCCTATTTGCAGATGCTTAAATGGGTTTGTGCCAAAGTCAAATGAAGAATGGAACAGTGGAAACTGGACCGGAGGATGTGTAAGAGAGACAGAATTGTATTGCCAGAAAAACACGAGCACATCGGCTCCAACAATTGTAAAGAAAGATGCCTTTTGGCAAATGAGCCGGATGAAACTACCTGACTCTGAGGATTATTTATCAGACATTGGAGATCACGAAGGATGTTTAAGCTGGTGCCAGAGCAACTGTTCTTGCTTGGCTTATTCTTATGTCAGCACCATCGGGTGTATGGTTTGGACTAAAGAAAACCTCATCGATCTTGAGGAATTTTCCACAGCTGGAGAAAATCTATTTGTTCGAGTTGCACACGTAGAAACAGGTTAGAAATGGTTTCATTGAGATGCGTTTGAGTCAACATCAGTTGTCTTTTGCGTAACTCTCTTTCCCTTTTCTGGAGGATCGTCGCAGAAAGCCATTATCATCAGCCTGAGTACTGTTGCTGGGATCCTGTTCTTTGCAGTATTTGTCTTTGGTCTTTGCAAATGGAGAGCTAAGAAAGAGGTACTGAAAAAGAGCCACATCAGTGTTTTCAGAGGGTTGTGCTCCTATTTTGTTTAATCTTATGTTGCTATGACGATAGTAAGCTGACTCTTCACCAATAATAAACACAAAAAACTTCAGAAAAATCTTAAGGCTCCTTGACTTGCTAGGTAAACCTGAAAAGCCGGGCAAACTGCTACAAGGAAATGCATGGAAAGAGTTATTGAAGGAAGATGATGCACTGGAATTGACTGTTTTCAGTTTTGATAACATACTACTTGCTACAAACAAGTTCAGCACGACAAGTAAACTCGGGCAAGGAGGGTTTGGCTCTGTTTACAAGGTAAAACCATTTTGCACGAAATTCATTAAATGGAAAATATAGACATAGTTCAAGGTCTAAAAGCTACGTGATTTGTGAAACAGGGAAAGATGAATGATGGGAAAGAGGTAGCTGTGAAAAGACTTTCTAGTAGCTCGGCCCAAGGCGTTCGAGAGTTCGAGAATGAGATAGTCTTAATATCAAAACTCCAACATCGAAATCTTGTTAAACTCATTGGTTGCTGCAATGAAGGAGATGAAAAAATTTTGGTATACGAGTACTTGCCAAACAAAAGCTTGGACTCCTTTCTTTTTGGTTGGTTTTTCTCTTTGAATAACTATTTTTTAATAATGTATTGTTCAAAATAGCACAAAAATATGAAAACTGTTCTTGTTTGTTATGTTTGTTAGATTCAAAAAAGAAGGCAGAACTCAACTAGGGCAAACGATTCCAAATCGTTGAGGGAATTGCAAGGGGACTTCTCTATCTCCATCGAGATTCTTGCCTTAGGGTCATACACCGTGACTTAAAAGTGAGCAATATTCTCTTGGATGAAAAGATGAACGCAAAAATTTCAGATTTTGGGCTAGCACGAATGTTCGAGGGCACTCAAATTTTGGTGAACACTCACAAAATTGTTGGAACCTTGTAAGTGTTGGAGAAATCTTTCCAGAATATTTTAAAGCTGACAAAACGTTTCTATCAGTCTAGTCTGGATATCTGCAGATCGTCTAGTTTAAAGTCTGAAGACGTTCTGATCACCAGACTCAAGATTCAAGACTCAAGCCTCAAGACTCAAGACTCAAAACTATTCTCATTGACAGTCTTTCTGATCCAGTGACGAAGGAAATCCAGAGCCGAAGTATATGGTTGAGGATTTAATCCTACTCTCTGGAGAAGATCTTTTTGGTTGGATAAATATAACAGATTCTTTTGTTCGTATCTAGATCAATTGAAGATCCGATGGTCGACGAAACATTCTTGGAATGTTCTATTCTTGGAAATCAAGATCCTGATTGTATGGGCGAATATGATTGATGGGCTATCGTCAGGTTCCTTTAATAGCTCGAATGATCTTCTTGATTGATTCCGTCCAACGGGTAGATTGGAGGAATTCCTTTTGAAAGTGCCAACGGGTATGATGGCATAAAGGAGTATAAAAAGGAAGACGTTCTAGTTGTTTGAGTACGTGATCGATAGAGAAATTCCGGAGTCTGAAGCATCTTGATTATTAGTCGATTCATTCTGAGCGAAATTGTATACACAGAGAGTGTCCATACTTGGTGATACCTTGAGCAAGTGTGGTAGATCATCTACACATAGAAATCAAGGAAGATCAACACTGTAACATCTCTTTGTTCATAGTGGAATCCAGCCAATTGGCTGTTAGTGCAGAAGAGTGGATGTAGGCTTAAATCAAGCCGAACCACTATAAACCGCTTGTTTAATTCTCTCTTTCCTTTACTCAGTCTTACATTGATTATCATTTGTTGCAAATCCTTCAACTATCTAAGTATTGCGCGATTATCAAGAGAAAAATCTTTTATATACCTATTCACCCCCTCTAGGTACTTGTACTAGCTATATCAATTGGTATCAGAGTCCGTGTTCTTACTTTATTTGAAATGTTTTACTTCAGAGTAAAAGATCCATGGCTAGTATGCTAGCACCAGGGCTGGTGGAAGGGCAGAGCAATACCAAACCACCCTACTTTGATGGAAAGGATTACAACATCTGGAAGAACAAGATGAAAGCTTTCCTACGATCAAAGGATCCTCTGGAATGGGACATTGTGGAAAGAGGAATCACTCCTACTGCTGCATCAGTCTCTGAAAGATGGAAAGAAACTGTTGATGCCAGCGGAATGACTCAGGAAGAGATAAACAAGAGACAAGCACTCGATGCAAAAGCAATTTACTCTTTATATTGTGCCTTGTCTCCAACTGAATATAACATAATATCTTCTTGTGTTATAGCAAAAGAAGTATGGGACAGATTACATATCACCTATGAAGGAACAGATCGAGTGAAGGAGACCAGAATCAATATTCTCCTCGGTCAATATGAAGCCTTCAAAATGAAGCCAGGAGAATCTATAACTAACATATTTAGTCGTTTTACAGATATTGTCAATGGTCTTGAGAACCAATGACAAAAAATTTCTGATCCCATGAAGGTGAACAAGCTACTGCGTGGACTCTCCAAGGATTGGAATCATATAAAGACTTTAATAAGAGAGATACAAAGAATTATGCCTCTATCTGTCGACGAGTTGATTGGAACTCTTCAGTCTTATGAAGTGGAACGAATTAATGAAGACGAAAATCTAAGAGGTAAGAAATCCATTGCATTCAGGAGATGATATGGACGACGAGGAGCTTGCTCTCATGATAAGAAGATTTAGAAAACTGAATAGAAAAGGAAGAAGGTTCAACTCAAAGAAACAAAGTTTACAGAGACAGCAGACCAAGTCTGTTGATGATGAGGAACCAAACAAAGATGTAGTCTGCTTTGAATGTAAGAAAAAGGGACACATCGGACCCAACTATCCTCTTCTGAAGAAGAAAAAAGGAAAAGCTGAGAAGTTTCGAAAAGCTCTCAAAGCCGAAACTTGGAGTGATACAGAATGTGAAGAAAGTGATAATGAATTTGCCAACATATGTCTGATGGCACATTCAGACTCCGACTCAGATTCTGGATCAGACTCAGACAATGGATTTGACGTAAGTGATTTTAAAATTCCTGTCAAAGTCTCTAAATACATTGATGAACTGTGTTTCAATCTTAAGACTTCTCTCAAAAGGATTTCGAACTTAAAAAGGAAAACTCAGCTCTAAAACAAAAGGAAAATATTTTAGAAGAAAGAGTGAAACGTTTAGACTTGAATGTTTCTACTCTTAAAGAAAAAGAAGATAATCTTTTGAAAGAAAATGTTTTCTTAAAAACTGATTTATTAAATATTTCAAAGAAATTTTCGATAGGATCCGAAAAACTTGAAAAAGTTCTTTCAGTTCAAAGACCTTACTTCAATAAGTCTGGTCTAGGCATGACAGCAGAAACAATTCCTTTGATTGATTTTCCTAAAGTAAAAGAAAGAATTAAGAAAAGACCGTCGAGAGAGGCTTACAAAAATCATTTCAAGAAAGTTTTGGAAAGTCTGTAGGTCGAAATGCTCTAAGGTGTTCAAAGTGCAATAGTCAGGATCACTTTGAAAAAAAGTGTCCTATGGTTTGGAAGCCTGTTAAGAAAGTATGGCCTAATAATGTTTATCCTTCTAACACCAAAGGACCCAAGAAAATTTGGGTACCAAAGAAAGCTTGAGACTCTCTTTTAAATGCAGGTCTCCGTCAAGAAAAAGGTAAAGTGGTATCTTGACAGCGGATGTTCAAGACACATGACAGGATACTCAAAGTGCTTCATAAAACTTGTTCAAGTAAACGGTGGAAATGTTTCATTTGGAGGAAACAACAAAGGAATCATTGTGGGATTTGGAAATGTGAAAATTGGAAATCTCACAATAAGCAATGTTTCTCTAGTGGAAGGACTCAACTATAACCTCCTCAGCATTAGCCAATTGTGTGATACTGGTTTCAAGATTTCCTTTCAGGAAGGAATATGCTCTGGAATCAGTAAAGACTCTACTCAGTCTTTCATGGGACGAAGACATGGAAATATCTATCTCTTAGACATGAAATTAAATTAATCACAATGCCTAATCTCAATTCAAGATGAAGCGAGCTTATGGCACAGAAAGCTTGGTCATGTCAATATGAAGCAATTAGCCAAAATCTCATCAAAGCAGCTTGTTCGAGGTCTACCCAAATTACCATATCAAAAGTCCGATCCATGCACACCATGTATTCTGGGTAAGTAGGTAAGAAATTCATTTAAGCCAATAAATCATGTCTCTACTAATCATGTACTACAGTTGCTGCATATGGATCTCTTCGGACCAACCAGAACCCAGAGTATTGGAGGTAAGAAATATTGCCTAGTAATTGTGGACGATTACTCTTGCTTTACTTGGGCATATTTCCTTGCAAGTAAGTCAGAAACCTTTTCGTATTTTGAAAAATTTGCTAAAAATGTTCAAAATGAAAAATGATGTGTTATCTCAAGTATAAGAACAGATCATGGAGGAGAATTTGAAAATCAAGATTTTACGAAATTGTGTGATGAATCTGGATTTAAGCATGTGTTCTCCTCTCCATACACTCCTCAGCAAAATGGAGTTGTGGAAAGAAAGAATAGATCTCTTCAAGAAATGGCTAAAACTCTTTTAATTGAAAGTAAAATTTCTTCACGATTTTGGGCTGAAGCTATTTCAACAGCATGCTATATCATCAATAGAGTCTTCCTAAGACCTATTCTTGAGAAAACCCCTTATGAATTATTCAAAGGTAAGAAGCCCATTGTTTCATACTTTCATGTGTTCGGTTGCAAATGCTTTATATTCAAAAATGCAAAGGATCAAGTTGGTAAGTTTGAAGAAAGATCAGATGAAGGCATCTTCCTTGGATATTCTACATCAAGCAAAGCATACAGAGTCTATAACAAGAAGAGCCAGACGGTGGAGGAGTCAATGAATGTCAAATTTCAAGACTCTACGCAAGATGAATCTAGTCATACTCAGTATGAAGAGTCTGAACCTGCTCCAGACCTTCCAAAGCTGACAACTCAAGAAATGTCTCAGACTCTGGAAGACCAGCATCAAGAAATTTAAAAAGATTCAAATAAAGAAAGAGATCATCATCCAGACAAATCAACCAGTAACTGGAAGCATAAGTCCAGTAATCCCAAAGATCTCATTATCGGCGAAATTAATGAAGGAATTCGTACCAGATCCAAAAGACGTGAAGATTCTAGTGCTGTGGCTCTCATTTCTAAAATTGAACCAAAAAGCATATAAGAAGCTTTATCTGATGAAAGTTGGATCGAAGCTATGCAAGAGGAGCTTAGACAGTTCAACATTAATGATGTCTGGGAATTGACATCTAAACCAAAAGGTAAAACTGTTATTGGAGCCAAATGGGTGTTTAGAAACAAGATGAATGAAAAAGGAAAAGTCGTACGAAATAAAGCAAGACTCGTGGCCAAATGATACACGCAAGAAGAAGGAATAGACTATGATGAGACTTATGCTCCTGTAGTAAGGTTAGAAGCTATTCGTCTATTACTTGCGTTTGCTTGTTACAAAAATTTCAGGTTATTCCAAATGGATGTCAAAAGTGCATTCCTAAATGGATTTATTCAAGAGGAAGTTTATGTGGAACAACCGCCTGAGTTTGAAGACCCAAAGAAGCCAGACTCCGTCTTCAGACTAAAAAAGGCCTTGTATGGTTTAAAGCAAGCACCTCGAGCTTGGTACGACAGACTAAGTAAGTTCTTATTACAGAATGGTTTTGTCAAAGGTAAAGTAGATACTACTTTATTTATCAAAAAGGAAAACAAAAGCCTTTTACTTGTTCAAATATATGTGGATGATATTATCTTTGGATCCTCTAATGAAAGTCTATGCAAGAAATTTTCTAAGTCTATGCAGGATGAGTTTGAAATGAGTATGATGAGAGAATTAACATTCTTTCTTGGTCTTCAAATAAAGCAATTGAAGGAAGGAACTTTCATTTACCAAGAAAAATATGCTAATGATCTTGTCAAAAGGTTTGGATTGGAAAATTGCAAGAAGACTGATATACCAATGTCAAGCTCTTTGAAGATAGAAAAAGATGAAGAAGGGAAGAAAGTTGATCAAAAGCTATACAGGAGTATCATCAGTTCACTTATTTATCTTACTGCTTCTAGACCTGACATTTTGTTGAGTGTTTGCATCTGTGCTAGGTTTCAATCAGATCCTAGAGAATCCCATCTCAGTGCTGCAAAACGTATTATTAAATACGTTGCTTCATCTTCAAGCATTGGTCTTTGGTATCCTAAGAAGGGAGACTTTAATCTTCTGGGATATTTAGACGCAGATCTAGCCGGCTGCAGAGTCGATAGAAAGAGTACTTCAGGAACTTGCCAGTTGCTTGGAAGCAAGACAGTGTCTTGGTTTTTAAGGAAACAAAGCACTGTAGCTCTCTCAACAACAGAAGCAGAGTATGTAGCCCTTGGAAGCTGCTGTTCACAAATTCTATGGATAAAACAACAACTACAAGACTATGGGATTGAAGACTCATGCACAGAAATCAAATGTGACAACACCAGCGCAATCAATCTCACCAAAAATCCAATTCTTCATTCAAGAGCAAAGCATATAGAGATTCGACATTACTTCATTAGAGATCATATTCAAAATGGAGAAATCTCGATTCAATTTGTTGATTCAAAAAGTCAACTAGTGGATATATTCACAAAGCCTTTGGAGAAAAATCAATTCGATTTTATCCGTTCCAGACTCAACATTTTGAAGCTCGAAGAAGTTAAAGTCTAGAGACTTTCCAACCTTCAGACTCAGAAAGTTGATGATCATCAAACTCTAATTTATCAAACTCTGAATCCTCAGACTCAGACATTGATGATCATAGATTGTAAGTTGTTATTCGAAAAGGTATGATCTTTCGTTCAGTTATTTTGTAGTCTCCGTGAAAAAACGAAAACTTGTCTTTTCAAAATAATTAATTTTGACAATTATTGATTTCGAAAAGAGGTATTCATACACTTTCCTTGTACCGATTGAACTTCCCTTTTCAAAACTGAGTTATATATATACAGTTTTCATTTTCAATCTTCAAAACCTTAAAAAGCATTCTCCTCCCAATCCGGTTTCTACTTCGTGTTCATCTTCGAGAAAGTTGTCATCTTTTCTTGGGAAAGCAAGTAAAGGAATCTTTCAGCAACAAGGAAGGATGTCTTCTTTGAGGAAGTCTTCAAGAATCGCGAACAGGGGACCACAGAGGATGAAGGAGGGACCTACCCATTTCGATCTCACCGAAGAGGAAGAATTATCGAGTCAGCCACAGAACCCGACTCACTCTCCACCACGTCACTCAACGCCATCTACCCCACATGATGCGGGTCAACATCCTGAGGAAGATATAATCGAGGACGCAGACCCAATAAGAGTCCAAAAACCCTAGTTTATTTACAAACTTTACTGTGCGTTGAAAAGTACTGGGACTCCGTTGAAATACGTGGATGATTTTCTTAAAGATAAGAATTATGGGAATGAGTATATCTTTCTGAAGAAAATGGAGGATTTGGGAATTGCTCCCGAGGGTAAAGCAGAGGAAGCACTTGCGAATATTCCCAGTGACCCTCGTATGTCGGGACCGAATCTGATTGATGGGAACGACGATGATAAAATGTTCATGGATTTTCAACCTAGAATGGGTATTGCTGCAAAGGTGAAGGGAAAGAGGATGGAGTTATTCAAATCAAAGGAACAGGAGAATTTTTTTTCAGACTGCTGAAACGAGGGGTGATAAACCCTAGGAGTGTCGATTTCGATTTCTTAGATGCTGTTAATGTGAACTTACGAGAGAAGTTCAGTCTGCTTCAATTGGAACGTTTTTGCACTGATACCACAGATGGTTATGCTCAACTGACTGCATATTTCTATTCAAATCTTAGCTTTATAGATGCGAATAGAATATCATTCAGTGTTTGAGACCAGGATTATGTGTTAGACGTGGACATGTTGGCGGACATAATTGGAGTTGAACGAGGACGCTATCAACCAATCAAAGTTTCAGTTGCTCGTGCCTCATTGGAACTTGTCAAAGATAGAGATGTAGAGGGAAGAATCATCTATTCAAGGATGCGTGCCATCAATATTGTGTTGCACAAAATTGTGATCAATTGCATCAAGCCCAAGTCTACATCAAAGACTGATGTGTCTAATTCAGAGGCAAAATTGATGTACGCAATCAACTAAGGGATGAAGTTCTCTCTTCCTCACACTATTCTCTTTCACATGTACAGAGCAATGTCGAAGGACAAGGGACAATTGCCTTACCCAGGTCTGGTGACCAAGATCTTCAGACACATGAATATTGAACCGCCACACACACTTTGTGTTCGACCGTGCGATAAGATGGTGGTAGGTTTAAAGATGTTAATGAAGATACGTCTGCAAGAACTTTCCAAGGCAATGGAGAAATTCAAAGTGAAGATCCAGTTCCGTCTGTTTCAGAGAGGAAAGGGAAGGAGGCCATTGGTGCCCCATCCAAAAAGAAGAGAACTCTCATCTTGGATGGTGAAGATGAGGAAGAAGATCTTGCAATCACTGCCTTGATAAGAACCAGATGTTCTGTTCCCCAATCGACAGAACATCAGAAGAAATAGAGAGAAGAAGAGGAGCAAGCCAAGAACAAAGAAGAAGAAGAACAGCGAGAGAGGGAGAAAGAAGCTGAAGAAGAAGGAGAAGAAGAGCAAGAAAAGTTTGCAGCTGAATCTGGAGAGAAGGAGAATCAAGATACAGAAGAGCATGATCATCACTCTTCCCCTTTTGATGTCCTAGAGACAGGGGGAGTTGGCGAGCAAGAAAGGTCCACACCTCATGCTGCCAATAGTAAAGGTCTAAGACAATCTCCAGCAGATCCAGAAGAAATTCAGGCTTCTCAATTGCCTGAAGAAGGACACGATACGACAACACCAAGTCTGCAAGACTATAGAGAAGCACCATCGTCTGCATTCACTCCATCTGAGAAAGCAAATGCAAGTACACAGACGGACAATTCTGCAGATTTTCGTCGTATTATAGATATTCTTCTGGAAATGCGTGGCCAAATCTATGCTCTGGACTGTGAAATTCAAGCCATGAAGAATGCTGGACAAGCATCTTCAGTTACCCTGGAGGACAAAATGAAAGACCTCGCTCTACAACTTCAAGCCAATGCCAAAGGAGAGGAGGTAGCTCAACTAAGGGAAGACTTGAAGAGGCTAGAAGGCGTAGTCCAGTCCATGGGAGATTTCCAGATCGTACGCATTCCCAAGCAAACCTGACTCCTTTCTCACCTTTTTTAATGATGACAAAAAGGGGGAGAAGCAATTTGAACCAACCAACCAACCTTCTTTGACTTTAAATGTGGTTGAATGTGTTTGTTTTTTAGTATGACTTGAGTGAACTTGGGTGTGAGCTTGAATTTGACTGAATTGGCTGTGGATTTAGATGCTTGACTGTTTGCATTTATATCAAGTGTTGTTATATGGTATTACTCATGAAAGACTAACCAATTTTCTGTGGATGCAGAGTCTGGTTGTTTTGTTAAATCTTTATGAGATAGCCATATTGCTTGAGAAATGTTTTTGCAGGTCAAAGTGGTTCAAATCTACAGGAAAGTTTTGTCACCATCAAAAAGGGGGAGATTGTTGGAGAAATCTTTCCAGAATATTTTGAAGCTGACAAAACGTTTCTATCAGTCTAGTCTGGATATCTGCAGATCGTCTAGTTTAAAGTCTGAAGACGTTCTGATCACCAGACTCAAGATTCAAGACTCAAGACTCAAAACTATTCTCATTGACAGTCTTTCTGATCCAGTGACGAAGGAAATCCAGAGCCGAAGTATATGGTTGAGGATTTAATCCTACTCTCTGGAGAAGATCTTTTTGGTTGGATAAATATAACGGATTCTTTTGTTCGTATCTAGATCAATTGAAGATCCGATGGTCGACGAAATATTCTTGAAATGTTCTATTCTTGGAAACCAAGATCCTGATTGTATGGGCGAACATGATTGATGGGCTATCGTCAAGTTCCTTTAATAGCTCGAATGATCTTCTTGATTGATTCCGTCCAACGGGTAGATTGGAGGAATTCCTTTTGAAAGTGCCAACGGGTATGATGGCATAAAGGAGTATAAAAAGGAAGACGTTCTAGTTGTTTGAGTACGTGATCGATAGAAAAATTCCAGAGTCTGAAGCATCTTGATTATTAGTCGATTCATTCTGAGCGAAATTGTATACACAGAGAGTATCCATACTTAGTGATACCTTGAGCAAGTGTGGTAGATCATCTACACCTAGAAATCAAGGAAGATCAACACTGTAACATCTCTTTGTTCATAGTGGAATCCAGCTAATTGGCTGTCAGTGCAGAAGAGTGGACGTAGGCTTAAATCAAGCCGAACCACTATAAACCGAGTGTTTAATTCTCTCTTTCATTTACTCAGTCTTACATTGATTATCATTTGTTGCAAATCCTTCAACTATCTAAGTATTGCGCGATTATCAAGAGAAAAATCTTTTATATACCTATTCACCCCCCTCTAGGTACTTGTACTAGCTATATCAGTAAGTTCTCTAGCCTTACTTAAATAATCAATCTTTTGAGTCGATCTTTCAAAAGTAGATAGAAATGATTGATTTAGCACAACGATGTTGTCACTTTAGAAATGTTTCATCTCGTTGTCCCTCAATACAATTAAAAGGGTAAATACTAAGTTCAAATCAATGCAGTGGTTATATGTCTCCTGAGTACGCTATGGGTGAAATATTTTCCGAGGGGTCTGATGTTTATAGCTTCGGAGTGTTGCTACTGGAGATTGTTAGTGGCAGAAAGAACTCAGCCCTGTATGATCAGGAATATCTCAATCTCCTTTCCTACGTAAGTGCCAAATTTCAACCTTAATCGATATAAAAAGTTCCTTGCAATATCATGATAGTGTTCTCCTATAGACATGGCAACTATGGAGTGAGGGCAAAGCATTGGACCTACTGGATGAAGCAATTGCTATTAGCTTTCCATTGGAGGTAATAAGATGCATCCACATTGGGCTTCTCTATGTCCAGGACCATGCTATGGATAGACCAAACATGACGAATGTGGTTCTAATGCTAAGCGGTGAATCAGATCTTCCTCAGCCGAGACAACCTATATTCACTTTCCAAACTGAAATGCCAAATCATGCTATTCCACCGCAACAAGAAAGCATATGGTCTGTTAACACTGTCACTAATACAATGGTCGAAGGAAGATGACGGGTATGTTTTTTCATTTTTATTTTCCTTTGTTTGCAGTTGATTTTGTTGTTATTTTGCAAGATATTAGCCTACGTTTGGTCGTTCGGATTTCTAATCAGGACAGGACCGCATAGAATATGATATGAAACCTAAGGATTTTACTATATCCTATTAACTGTCTGATGATTAGGTAATAAAGTTAAATATTTCATATTATATCATTATACATTATTTGGTACAACTGTCATATCAGTATAAATTAACCGAAATTTTTACAAATAGAGAGTGAGAATCTCTCGCAATACTCTTACCTATTTCATATATTTTATTATTTATTATTTATTATTTATTAATTTCTTTTTTTCTTTATTCCTTCCCCTTCCATCATTCTCTAATAAAATTTTAAGGGTTAATACCCTCTTTTTTTGTCGTCCTACTTTAATCCTACTTTAGCACTCACTCTCAGACTTTTGCCCTACCTCCTTATAGGGCGTGGGAGTTGAAACCTACTCCTGAAATAAAATCATCCCCATCCCAATAACCTGAAAAACTCCAAACTGGTACACTTATAACAAATTTACCTTAAACTATTTTTTTTACCATGAGAAACCCCAAACTGGTATACCTATGACAAATTTACTCCGACCGATTATAAAAAACCCTAAACTTGTACATTTATGACAAATTTACTCCAAATAATTTATTCAACTACAAAAAAATCCGAAACTGGTATACTTGTAACAAATATATCCTCCACTAAATTGGATTAAGGGTTAATATCCTGAAAAACCCCAAACTGGTACACTTGCGACAAATTTACCCAAAACTATTTTTTTGACCACCAAAAACTCCAGATTGGTATACTTTTGACAAATTTATCACAAACTGGTACATTTGTGACAAATTTACCCTCTGTTAGTTTTCGTTAAATTTTATTGTCAAATTATTAAGTTAAATGACATGTGACAATTGACTAGTATACCAATTTGGGATTTTACGATCCGTTTGTCAGAATTTACAATTTTTATGATTTTTTTTGTGGTATTAATCCAATTTAGCGAATGATAAATTTGTCACAAATTTATCAGTTTGGGTTTTTTTGCAGTCGAATAAATTAGTTTTGGATAAATTTGTCATAAGTGTACCAGTTTAGGATTTTTTATGGTGAATCGGGGTAAATTTGTCACAAGTGTACCAGTTTGGGGTTTTTCATAGTCAAAAACAATAATTTGGGATAAATTTGTCATAATTCTACAAGTTTTGGGTTTTTTAGGGTATTAACCTTTGGATTAATACTGTAAAAAATTCACAAAAATTGTAAACTATGACAAAAGGAATGTAAAATTCCAAATTGGTATACCAATTAACTATCACGTGTCATTAAACTTAATAATTTAATTGTAAAATTTAACAAAAACTAACAGAGGGTAAATTTGTTATGAGTATACCAGTTTAGGGTAAATTTGTCAAAGGTATACCAGTTTTGAGTTTTTGGTTGTCAAAAAAATAGTTTGGGGTAAATTTGTCATAGGTAAACCAGTTTGGGGTTTTTCAGGGTATTTACCCTTTTAATAAAGTAATAAGCTGTACTAATATACCTAAAATATGTTTAAGATAGAATTAAATTCGAATATATAAATAAAAATAAAAATAAAACTATTTTTTGTTATTTTGAATTTCTTATATTATAAATCAAATATTTTTTATTGAAAGATAAATTTAATTTTGTTAATTTAAGAAGTTTGAATTTCCTATTATGGGTATTATAAATGTTATCCACCTATATCCCATCTCCTTCATGGAATGATTTAATTCGGCCCATATCTTAAACAAGTATCAAATGCAACATAGGATACATATTATCATATTTTGAATTTCATCCTAATTGCCAACTGTGGCCTAGTGTATATTTGAGCAAGTCTGAGTTATCCAATAAGATGAAAGAATGGCCCAAAGCATGAATGATGGAGCAATTTGCTTAGAGGAGCTTGGCATGTAGCTGGGAGGTGTAATAGATGGCCCATCAAGCCTAGGCCCATGTCTTTAATAGACAAAACTCAGCCCATCTTCATTTTTTCTTCTCTACATATTTCACTTGAAGTCAAAGCATATATATATATATATATATATTTGACACAAAGTTATGTGGTAAGAATTTTAGAGTTTTCTATTATATACCAACACAATATATACACATATCCAACAAAATTAACTCAAAAACTCATTAGCTACATAAATCCTATACCCAAAAGCTCCCTATCAAGCCCCGAACCTCAAGCGCCTACCCATCACTCAATGGTCAATAAAATTTGCGACGTCCCAGGACGCATCGCCGACCCATTCATTTTAATGCATATGCAGAAGTGAAACAATACCCCTAACAACAACCAACATGGGATAGAAAGCATAAAACATATTCACAACTAAAACACTTTTATAAAGACCCCGGTTTATATACAACACTAGACTATAGGCAAGAGTCTACTCAAACAAAAAGCCTACAAGCCCTCTAGGCACTCGAATCCCCAACTGAAAACTTCGAGATCTCTTGGGGAGTGAGGTCCAGTATTGCACCACTAGGAGGGTCAGCTGTACCCTTACTATGAGCAACGTCTATCACCATCTTGCAGGGGACCCACTCTGTATCTATTGAGCCCACAATGATATCACGCTCTGATCGATGGGGTACCCTCTAAGGTAGTCTCTCATCGACCCGGACGGTGGTCTTCACAAGCTCATAGACTTAGACACCATGGCCCTCGGGAACAAGGATATCGGTAACCTCATAGGCCGACCAAAACATTCCAAAGGAACCGCCATCTAAGAACCCGAAAAGATTAAGCTCACAAAGGGGTGAGACAATGTCTTAGCAAGTTCACCCCCTAAACTCCAACTAGGAAGGAAATACACTTAAATGAAGTCTATGCACACAAGACAGAGGACTTACCTTATCTTAGTTCCTTCTTGCATGTCAGCGCAATTCATATACTCAATCAATCCATTCCATTCGATCGATCCATTAATCTGTCAATTCAACCCATTTGATCAATTCCAATTCGATTATTGCTCGCACAAGCATGAACTACTAACACATATCGGTCCTCTATCGTAGCCATGGATTACTGCTCACACAAGCTGATATGAATTGTTGCTTGCACAAGCTAATAGATTTTTGCTCACACGAGCTAATATAGACTATTGCTCACACTAGCTGACACAGATCATCGCTCACACAAGCTGATAAACCATTGCTTACACAAGTTGACACACCGACTCACATTGGGGATGGGTTCACTTAACCATCACACAATCAATTTGAATAAGAAAAATTAATATTCATACTTTTAAAATCCCACGATTTGATATAGTCCTCCAAACCACTTTCGGTGTCAAAACCCAACACCCGAGATTTTTCTAATTAAATTCAAAATTTCACAATTTTGGAATAAACCACCAAAATCACAATTATCTCTCAATTTGCATAATTTAACATTCAATTTGCATAAACTAAGCATACCATTGCAATTCAAATTGGCAAAGCTTCGACCACCCAACGGACACATACTTGCCCGGCATGAGAGTGAGGGTGAATTCCACTGATGGAGAGAACCGTGCCTTCAGGTCGTGGAAATCGTCGGACGACCCTTCCCCTGGGAACTTCTCTATGGGCGTTGATCCCCGGTTGCCACCACAGATAGTGACATGGGGCCAGTAAGGCCGGGAATGGAGGAGCGGGCATTGGAATGGGCAGATCTTCACCGGCGTGCCGAATATGACCCGCAGTTATCTGTTTGGGTTCCGGCTCTGGAGCATCCAGGCAGACGGAAGCAGGTATTTTACGTACACGCCGTTGAATAGCTCCAATCTTTTGATGTTCCGTATACTTTGGAACGGGACGGAAGAGCAGTTTCTCTGGGATGGGACTAGTAATGCATGGACCGTGCTCAAGAACAGCCTGCTAAGGAATGTGACTTCTATAATAAGTGTGGAGATTTTGCAATATGTAATGAAATGGACTCTCCCAAATGTAGTTGCATGGAAGGGTTCAGTCCGAAGTCACCAGATCAATGGAACAGGGGTAACTGGTCTGTGGGTTGTGCTCGGAAGACCCAATTACAATGTCAGGACAACAGCAGCAGGATGGATGGCTTCTTGAAATTGGATGGCGTGAAGTTGCCAGATTTCGCGGATTCTGTTTCAGCCACAATCAGGGACGAGTGTGAGGCGAGGTGTCTGGAGAATTGTTCGTGCAACGCTTTTGCATTTGATATAGACATCGGGTGCATGCTGTGGACCGATAATTTGATAGATGTGCAGCATTTTGAGAAGGGAGGACTGACCCTCCAAATTCGTCTTGCCAATTCTGAATTACGTATGATCTCTTTTCGATAAATTCCTTTGCAATTTAAAAATTTGACGATCTTCACCAAAGTAATGTTTCCTATTCCTTGTGATCGTCTTTTTGTGTGATAAAGGCCAACATTGATTGTGTGACTTATCAAAAAAAGCACTGAGATTGTTACATATAGAATTAGGTTAATGAAGGTCAGGGATAATAACAATTAGTGCAACTGAATAACATGAATCTAGCCCTGTGTAGTACCAGAACGGAACGAAATATATCACCGTCAACAGAGATCACCATCAGATGTTTCCAGTCTCAAATTAAAACTCTGGCATAACTAGGTGTTTTCAAGCTTATATGAAGGGGGAGTATCAGAACATTACGCACGAAAAGGTCCTATTCATCATCATATCATGATTTGTTATATGGCTTACCCAAAATCCCTCGTCTAACCTGCCTGCAACAAGAAGTCGTGCATCATACAATAGACAAAACATCTATCGCCTGAGTTGTTCTTTGCTAATGACTTTGGATATTTTGTAGAATACTTGCACACTTTCCAACCCGTATAACATAATTTCTTTCTCTTATCTATGAATAGGAACAAAGAGCAAAACATCGAAACTTTTCTTAATAATTACTGTCTTGGTCGGAGCATTTATTCTTGGTGTACTCGTATGGTTTTATGGAGGTTCAAGGACAATTGAAAAGGTGAGATTTTCTTCTGAAGTGAATGATTTTGTTGGTCCTTGTGTTCTTATTTACATGCTAGTAAACTTTAAATGCAGGATTCTCGATTTTCTATCGGAAAAACAAGAAACTTCCATTGCTTGATAATTTTGTTAAGAACGAAGAGCTATCTGCTGAATTATCCGGACCAGATGGTCTTTCTAGAGATGCTAAGCAAGTAGGAGGAGCTGATATAACAGTGTTCAACTTCAGTTCCATAGAAGCTGCTACAAACTTCTTTTATGAAGAAAACAAACTTGGACTGGGAGGATTTGGTCCTATTTACAAGGTAAAGCTAAATGATCACCAGTTGTAGACTTTGAGATGTCATAGAGGCATACTTAACTGTCTACCCTCTGAATCTGCAGGGAAAGCTTTTTGGAGGACAAGAAATAGCTGTTAAGAGGCTTTCAAGGAAGTCGAGCCAAGGGCTAAATGAATTTAAGAATGAGGTTATGTTAATTGCGAAATTACAACATAGAAATCTCATGAGACTCCTTGGATTTTGCGTTCAAGGGGAAGATAAGATGCTCGTTTACGAGTACATGCCCAACAGGAGCTTGGATTCTTTTATTTTCAGTAAGCTGTCAATCATCTGAATTTGGTTTTTTGCATTCCATGAAGGAATTGTCATGAAAACTCTTCATTTGATTTTTCTTCACTTTTCAAAATTTACTATGGATCCAACAAAGCGAGCGAAACTGGACTGGACGAAACGTTTTGAGATTATTGAAGGGATAGCATGAGGCCTCCTCTATCTCCATCGAGACTCTAGACTGAGGATTATCCATTGTAACCTAAAAGCTAGTAACATTTTGTTAGATGAAGAGATGAACCCGAAAATATCAGACTTTGGCATGGCGAGAATTTTTGGTACAAATGAAAATGAAGCGAGCACCAATCGAGTGGTTGGCACATAGTAAGTTGAATTTATTCCTCATGAGAAAAAGAAAGTGCATATGTGACTCCAGATGTTTGATCAATGTGGAGTGGACTGACTCATCTGCCAATATAAATGCAGTGGTTACATGTCTCCAGAGTATGTGATGGAAGGTCTATTTTCGGTCAAATCTGATGTGTACAGCTTTGGGGTATTATTACTAGAGATCATTAGTGGCAAGAAAAACCTTGGCTTTCGCACGCCGGAACATCCTAACCTTATCGTCAATGTGAGTTCATCCTTATCTGTATTCAAGCTACTAGGCACCGAAACTCTCATCTTAAGATATGTTTGCATCTACCTTTGATTAGGATTGTCTCAGTCTGGTTTCCACTTCTCCATTGTCTGTTGCTTAGAAACTATCGATCATATTAAAAAGCATAGTGCTATCAACAGATGTTATGGCACATTAGGACAATATACATTTGAATTAGCTATTCGTTCGTTTACATCTAAGTCAAACTCTTTTCACTTGCGTGCATGACGATTTCAGGCTTGGCACCATTTGAAGGAAGGAAAGGGAATGGAGCTTATTGATCCTTGTATCAGGGACACGTGCTCTACGGATAAGGTATTGCGATGCATACAAGTTGGACTGCTGTGCGTGCAGGACTCCGCCGTAGATAGACCGGCCATGCCTTCCGTTATGCTACTATTAGAAAGCAAAACAGTGGATCTTCCCTTCCCGAAACTACCCAGGTCAACCTCGATCACGGGCTCCATGGATACTTGCTCTTTGTCTGAAAGCCAAGAAATCGAGTCATTGAATGGCGTAACAGTTAGCTCCGTGGGTGGTAGATAGGGCCAATGTGATTCATTCTTGTTTTCTCTTCACTTTGCTCCTGTGATGTTTACTACAGGAAAAGAATTATTGGAACTGTGCACATGTACTTTCGCTAAATGGTTTAGAACTTGACTCCCTGGTCCTGATGCGAAAGTGTCTTTATTGCTTTTTATCTCATTCAATTGCATTTAGGACGGGGTTTCAGGTAAAAGCTGTCGCTCTGTGACGTAGGGTCAAGTCATGAAAACAACCAGGTAAGTGTTGGAATAAAAAAATATAATACTTAAAAACGATAGAATCTTTCAATTAATGTTAACATAAAATTATCAAAGAAATAAACAAAAAGTAATAAAAATATCAAAAATTTACGTGGTTCAATTCAAATATATATATATATATATATATATATATATATATATATATATTAATGATTCAGGAACCCCATACAGCTAGCAACCGACTGAGTAAATCTGGGGAACGCTAGTAGAGGATCAATCACTCCGACATCCCTCTTAAGACACCAAGTGTATTCATTGGGTTTTGAACCCCTCATCTTTAGGCAAAGATCAGCAAAGTTTTTATTCAGAAACGCCACCATGGCCGGTGGTGTTCAGTCTGAATATTGGTATTTATGTTCATAAATAAATTTATTAGCAAATAATCTACTATAACCAAAAAATCAAAGTTTATAATTTCTCGCACATTCAAATATAAGAATTCAAAGTGTTTATAAATAAATAACTTACTTGGATATAAACTCAACGCATAAAATTAGTGTGCATTTAAGCTCAAAGTAAAACGCTCTATGTATGTCAAAATAAGAACTCTAGCATTCATCTTTTGGTTTGCGTACGTATGGATTTGCATTTATCTTTTTTGATTGTGTGGCGCTCTAGTGGACGTTCCTTTTGTGCGGCTCTCTTCTTCATAGGGCTTCAGCGGCTCCACCGGAAAGAGAGAAGACGGATTCTGTTTTATGTGTGTGCTCAGAGTCATTAACTTTGACTCTAGCCCCACCATGTGCTTCTTTCTTCGTTGGGAATTGGGACGCTGCACGTAAAGTGAAAAAACCCTTATTTTTCCTTTTATTTTATATTATTTTCTCTTTTGTAAATTTTTATGTAGTCCAACGAAGCTTCTTCTGATAACCAAAAACATATAAAATCCAAAAAGAATTTCGAATTTCTTTTTTTATACGTAATCTTGGATATTATTTTTATCAAAACAATATTTTCACGATCAAATAATAAAAATTTTTATCTAAGCGGATTGCGTTTTGCAAACGCTCAAATTCAAGATATAATTTAATAGTAAGGTTGCATAGAATAGACCCGAAGTGGTTTGGCTGTTCCAGGATCCTGCACACAATGGCAGCTCCATCCTTTTATTCCAGCATTCAGCAGGTTCTGTGCCTAAGGGGAATTCATCTTTTAAGACCAACAAATTACCTCGTTTTTCTAATTGATGTGATTATATACACATCTTGCATTTTACATATGAAGCTCGTTTTGCACGGGAGAGGGAGTGTTCTTGGATATGCTCGATCTATAAGCTGAGGGCTTGTCTTCAATTTTGGGAACCAAAGTCGATCTTGCTTCACTAGTGTATGTACACGCACATACGGTTCCTGAGTGAGAGCATAATGCTCTCATCATCGATAACCATCAAATTTGAGCATGCAAAATAAACCACCCATATCAGGAATTGCCTAGATCAAACTAGACCGGTTGATTCGCTCCGATTTTTTAGAGTGTCGGCTTGGTTTCTAATTCCTAAAATTAAAATCAATATTCGAGCTGCCCTGTTTCCGATTTCAAGAGAGAACCGAACCAACTAGAAATACTTTTTTTTTTAATTTCTTAAAAAATTAATAAAATATGAACTAAATACTATCTAGTCCAATCGTATCACAAACTATGGCATAATTACTCTTCACTCATCGCTATTTCTGTTAATATCATAAGATTTGTCACTTTCTCTCTCATTGTGCATGGCCACTCTTTAGTGGGAATGAATAGAGTGGGAATGAATAAATAAAAGTAGCTGGTTCCATTGGGCCAAACCATAACCGATGGTTTGATCCAGTTCCTAATCCTAGGACCAAGCGGTCCAATCTACAATTTTCAAAATTGGGAACTGGTTCTTCCAGTCTAGTTCCTAATTCTGTCTTAAAACTGAACCAGACTGGAACCAATCACCCCTATATAGGATGGCGCACATATTAGAAAGCAAATGAAGGTGCTGATTTCACGACAAAGAAAGGACGCTCCATATAAAGGAAATCTCCAAGTCGTTTCTTTCTAAGACATGCTAGGATTGCCCTGTCTGTTTCTCTGTTATTTGGACCGAGTCCTACTTGGTTGCCCCACGTAAAATTTTCACTTCGCATACTTTTGCATCTGAACACCACACAGTTTAATCAAACAGACCAAATTGCCAGCAGAAGATCTCATAAAAAAGGAACCCTTTGTATCTCCAAACTCTAATCTCAAGCCCCTTCATGGTTTCTACCACCATAGGCCGCCGTATTTGCCACCTCAGGGGACAGAGACTGTAAAACCTAGCTATAGAACATGTAACAGTAGTGCCCCGCTTGGGGAGCTGGGGAGTTGTACATATCCTGGATTCTGTAATCCGAAAGCACTGTGGCCGAATTGTTTCACTGGACCTTTGCATCGGTGGGCCAGAAAGCTTTTTGCTCATCTGAGCTAGAAAGAGCATGGCCATGGGACTCGGGCTCAGGCTCTGCACTGAAATGTGAGCTCGTGGCGATGGCACTCGGCCCGAGCGATGCATAGTGAGGATGGTAATTGAAATTTTCGCTATTCTTCCAATCGTATACTGAGAAAAGGTTGGAAATTGACATTGTTGCAAGGACCAGACGAGAGCATTTGGACCAACGCAAGGGCATGCATGCATCCGCTCTGGCAATTTTTGCTTAAAAAACAAGGCACCATTCGAAAACAACACGTGATTTCGATATCTCCAAGGGGAGCAATGTTCCGTACGAAAACGACGTGAAAAAAGGTGGAAACTTCCCATTGGGTCAACGGTTCGCTAAAGCTTGTCCTCGTGCACGAACTGATGCTTCTTTTGTGATGGACGACGAATCTATCGCCTTCCTTTTTGTCCTCATCTTTGACCTCTTCGTATAAACAAACACACACTCGACGACTCCTCCGTCAACGGGAGTCGCCGATCCCACACCGGGGCTCGCAAAAACCCGGAGTAAAAAAGCAAAAAGGTCTCAAATCTCGATCCGATGCGCATTTCTTTTTGTTGAATCCCACTTTAAAAGCCGTCAACTTTGTGTCAGAAACGGCTATGTAAAATACTGGTTTGACAAGTTAAGAAAGGAATTAGAAAAAAAAAAAAAAAGAGAAAAAGAAAATAAGTTTGACCGGTCGATAAAGCAAAAAGAAGTAGGTGTTCTCTTTAATAGGCCTGAGCCACTTCGGGAGAGAGAAAAAAGACGAAACAGAGAGAGAGGAAAGGAAAAACGAAGAAGAAGAAGAAGAAAGAAGAGGAAGGGGGTTTGGCACATGCATTTTGCGGACCTCACCAAGCCAACTCAACTCCGTAACGTGACACTTGGTAAGAGATTAGGCCCTCGTTTGTCCAAGAAGTAATTTACGGGTTTACGACTCAAATTCAGAATTTTTGGAAAATCGAGCGGCGAAATCCGATTTTGGACCCGTTGGGCCAGGTATTTTTTAAAGAAATCATAGTTTAGGGTGTTGTGAAGCCATAGGATTTTACGAATCATGATTTGAATTTATGCTTTGTCCGAAACAAAATTTTTAAGTTTCTCACACACAGTGAAGAATATGCATCCAACGGCTTTGGGTCTATATTTTGTCATTTTTTGGCTTGCTTTTTGGGATACTCAAGTTGTGATTCCCGTAGTAGATTTAAAGGTTTTCTTTTGATTATAAATACGTTCGGAACAGGTTTCAAAAGAGAAAGTTATGGTATAATCAATTTTTACGTTTAAATTCTAGGTTGCGAATGGTTTGAAAAATCGTTTTGGGTATGTGATTTATTAGCGCGTAATAGTCTTTTTGCTAGAGTTAAGGTGTAGTTTAGTCGTTTTATAGTTGAGGTAGAGTTTTATTTGATTTTAACATTATTCCTCGATTATTTGATTGGGCCGTGAGTTTGACAATACGAGTATCGTTTTGTTATTTGGTCGTAGGCAACGAGGTGAGTAGTACAATATATTCTTTGGTTTTGTAAAATCATGTATTGAAGTATATATATATATATATATATATTTATTGAGGAGCATTTTTATTACATAAAAGTCAAATGGAGCATTTGCTACTCTTTGGTTAATTATGAATGTTTATGATGATTTGATAAATGGTTAGGAAATGGATGATGGGCCATGTTACAAAATATTATTTGCTTGGTTTAAGATATTGATATCTGGATTTGATTTATGGTATTGGAGGATGGTTATTTATGTTTAATATGACTGTGAATCTAGTAAAGGATTTTTGGGATATGCATACTAAGTTTAGGATATTCTTCTGAGCGGAGTCACCGGCTTTGTAAGTGGAGACATTGCCAAGGGGGAATCTTGGTCATATTGTCACTAGGCATTGTGTCATGACTATGGTAGAGTGTTGAGCAATAGATTAGTCAATGGATGGACTATTGATATGTGTTTTTTGATGGAAATTATTCAATGGACTTGACTATTGATACTTGACTTTTGATGGTGATTTTCATATTAATATAAGGCTCTGATAGTAAAAAATAACTCTTATATAATTTGATATGTATTTTATATATTAAATATGAGTTATGAATTTTGATATTGCTTTGTTGCTTGATCTACTTAAAAGATATATACTATTTACTGAGCTGTTCATGCTCATTTTACTCATCCTTTAATCTTTTCAGGTTCCTTAGTTAGCAACTAATAGATTAAGAGTGCTATTGATGGGGACCTTTGGAAGTAATATGTTTTTTGAGGCTATGTCCTTTGAGTGGAAGGACCACGTGTCACCCCCATCCCTTATAGTTTTTGGCGTGTGACAACTGCAACTCCCAACATGGGTCACCATTTAAGCCCCCTCTCTCACCCATGAAAAGTTTAAACTTGACTTTGTGTTCTTGATTCTCCCTCTCCCCGGAGCAATGCTTGAGGCATTTGGCAACGGTGGAGTGCCCTTCACCGGCAAAAACAGAGCAAGTCTCTTCCTTATCTCCTTGTTTTTCATGTGGTCGTCTCTGTTTTCATATTCTCGTACAGCAAATTCGTTATCGCAAGGGCAGTTGGTCCGAGATGGCAAGACTCTGGTTTCTCGTTCTGGGAACTTCGAGCTGGGGTTCTTTAGCACTGAGAATTCGTCTCTTCGATATGTTGGTATTTGGTACCGCAAGAGAAGTTTTAAAACATGCGTGTGGGTCGCGAACAGAGATAGCCCTGTTTCTGATGAATCTGGAGTTCTGACAATTTCAAGTGATGGAAATTTGATGGTTTTAGATGGGGATCATCGCTTAGTTTGGTCTAGCGGCATTAATTCTTCCTCTGTGCCCATGAACTCAACAGCTGTTTTGACGGATGCTGGAAATCTTGTTCTTCTGGCCAATGCAGATACTGACACTGCTAGTGCTGATGGTCATGTCAGCAATGCATACTGGCAAAGCTTTGAACACCCGACAGACACGTTTTTGCCTGGCATGAGAGTGAGGGTGAATCCTGCGGCTGGAGAGAACCATGCCTTTAGGTCATGGAGATCGTTGAACGACCCTTCCCCTGGGAACTACTCTATGGGTGTTGATCCCCGGTTGCCACCACAGATAGTGATCTGGGGCCTTTCAGGCCGGGAATGGAGGAGCGGGCATTGGAATGGGCTGCTTTTCACCGGCATGCCAAATATGACTGGCAATTTTCAATACGGGTTCAAGCTCTCGGACATCGATGCAGATGGAAACATGTACTTTACGTACACACCGGTGAATAGGTCCAATCTCTTGATGTTCCGTATACTTTGGAATGGAACGGGGGAGCAGTTAGGCTGGGATGAGACTAATAATGAGTGGACTGTGCTGCAAAAACAGCCTGCTAAGGAATGTGACCTATATAACAAGTGTGGAGATTTTGCAATATGCAATGAAATGGGCTCTCCCAAATGTAGTTGCATGGAAGGGTTCATTCCAAAATCACCGGATCAATGGAAGAGGGGTAACTGGTCCATGGGTTGTACTTGGAAGACCCGATTACGGTGTGGGAACAACAGCAGCATTTCTGTGGGAGATGGTGGCAGGATGGACCGCTTTTTGAAATTGGATGGGGTGAAGTTGCCGGATTTTGCAGATTATTTTTCAGCCACTATCGGGGATGAGTGTGAGGTGAAGTGTCTAGAGAATTGTTCGTGTAAAGCTTATGCATTTGTTAGAGGCATCTGGTGCATGATGTGGAGCAAGAATTTGATCGATGTGGAGCATTTCGCTGAGGGCGGAATGACCCTCCAAATTCGTCTCGCCAATTCTGAACCAGGTATGATCTCTTATGGGTATCCCCCCTTTGCCATGTTCAAATTTGTTGATCTTTTCTAAAATAATGTTTCTCATACCTAATGATCTTTTTTAGTATGATAAAGGCCACAACTGATTGTGTGACTTAGCAGAAAAGGAACTGAGATTCTTATCTATGGAATTGAGTTTATGGAGGTCAGGGATCTCAACAGTTGGTGTAACTGAATTACATGAATCTGGCCTTTTATAGCATCAGAAAGGAATGAAAGCAGTCACTGTCAAGAAAGATCACCATATGATGTATCCATAATGGTAGTCTCCAATAACAAACTCCAGCATAACTAGCTACTTTCACGCTTATAGGAAGGTGAAGGATCAGGACTTTGATGAATATAACGGTCCCATTCATCAGCATATGATTTGTCACATGGCTTGGCTGAAATTTCCTGTCTCACCTGCCTGCAACAAGAAGCGTGTATCACACGATAGACAAAACATTTACTGTCACAGAGTTTATCTGTACTAATGACTTTGGATATCTTATAGAGTACTTCCAACACTTTCCGATTACTGATGATCTCCTATAATTTTAATTTCTTTCTCTTCTCATGAATAGGAACAAAGAGCAAAATACCCAACCTACGCATGATAGTTACTGCTGTTGTTGGAGCGTTTGTTTCCGGTATAACAGTATTTTTGTTGTGCAGGTTCAAGGACAATTTAAAAGGTGAGATTTCAGTCTGTGGAGTGAATGATTTATTAGTCTTTATTTTCTTATTTACGTGTTAATGAACTATAAATACAGGATTCTTGTTTGATGATATTGTTAAGAGCGAAGAGCTATACGTTGATTTGTCCAGACCAGATGGTCTTGCTAGTGATGCTGAGCAAGTAGGAGGACCTCATATACCAGTGTTTGACTTCAGTTCCATAGAAGCTGCAACGAATGTCTTTTCTGAAGAAAACAAGCTTGGACTGGGAGGATTCGGTCCTGTTTACAAGGTAAAGATATATGATCACCAGTTCTAGACTCGTGATATCATATTTGCATTCTTAATTGTCTACCCTCTGAATCTGCAGGGAAAGCTTCTTGGAGGACAAGAAATAGCCGTTAAGAGGCTTTCGAGGAAGTCAAGCCAAGGGGTTGAGGAATTTAAGAATGAGGTTATGGTAATTGCGAGATTACAACATAGAAACCTTGTGAGACTCCTCGGATTCTGCGTTCAAGGCGAAGATAAGATGCTCGTTTATGAGTACATGCCAAACAGGAGCTTGGATTATTTTATTTTTGGTAAGCTGAGTCGAACATTTGAATTTGATCTTTTGCATTCCTTGAAAGAATTGTCATGAAAATCATTGCATGTCTCTTTTCTTCTCTTTTCAAAATTTGATGCAGATCCAGTGAACCGAGCACAACTGAACTGGAAGAAACGTTTGGAGATTATTGAAGGGATAGCACGAGGCATCCTCTATCTTCATCGAGATTCTAGATTAAGGATTATTCATCGTGACCTAAAAGCCAGTAATATTTTGTTGGACGAAGAGATGAACCCAAAAATATCAGACTTTGGCATGGCGAGAATTTTCGGTGGGAATGAAAATGAAGCAAGTACCAATCGAGTGGTTGGCACGTAGTAAGTTGAATTTCTTCCAAGTGAGAATAAGAAAAGTGCATCTCTGACTCAAAATGTTTGATCAGGTTTAGTGGATTGATTCATTTGCCCTTGTAATTGCAGTGGTTACATGTCTCCAGAGTATGCGATGGAAGGTCTATTTTCGTTCAAATCTGATGTGTACAGCTTCGGGGTATTATTACTGGAGATCATTAGCGGCGAGAAAAACATTGGCTTTCGCACGCTGGAACATTCTAATCTTATCAGCCATGTGAGTTCATCCTCATTTGTATTTGAGATGATAGGCACCAAAACTCTCGTTTCAGCAGATTTTTGCAACTGATCAGTTTGTTCTGTTTAAAACTGTTGTCTCGGTCTAGTTTCTACTTCTCCATTGTCTGTAAGTAAAGTGATATCAACAACGTTATTAGGCACGCGGACAATATACATTTGAACTCGCTGTTCAAGTGTTTACATCCAAGGGGTTGTACAAAGTGTTTTTCACACAAATGCATGATGATTGCAGGCTTGGCATCACTGGAATGAAGGGAAGGCGATGGAACTAATCGATCCTTGTATCAGGGACATGTGCCATGTGGATGAAGCATTACGATGCATCCAAGTCGGACTATTGTGTGTGCAAGACTCTGCCAGAGATAGACCGCTCATGTCTTCCGTTGTGCTACTATTAGAAAGTGAAACAGCAGGTCTTCCCCTCCCGAAGCCACCCAGGTTAACCTCGATTGGGGGCTTCTTAGGTTCTTATTCTTTGGGTGAAACGACGGGTCTTTCAATACCGATAAAACCCAGCTTAACCTCAATCACGGGCTCCATAGATACGTATTCTTCATTTGAAAGCCAAGAAATTGAATCATGGAACTCGTGACAGTTGCTAGGCGGATGGTAGATAGGGCCAATAAGAACAGTGTTCTTGAAATTGTGCGCATGTGTTTTTTTCAAAAGGCCCTACGTGAAACAGACAAATCATTACTTGATTCCCTGGTCTTGTTATGAAAGTGTCTGCATTGCTTTTTAAAAAGTAGCGACGCATTTGGTTGTTTTTAGGACTAGCATTTCGGGTAAAAGTTGTTGCTGTGTGACCTCTGGTTCGAGTCGCAGAAATAGTTTTCTTGCAAAAATCTGTGTACATTATAACCAAAGTGGTCGGACCTGTCCCATCATCCCGCGCAGAGTGGGATCTCCGTGCACTGGCTGCTGTTTTATTCCAGCATTTTGCAGTTTGCTATGCCTGAAGTGAAAATTCATCATTTTGGGACCAAGATGTTGCCCTGTTTGTCCGGCCGATGTGATTATATACACATCTTCTTTCACCGGTGAAGCTCATTTTGCACGTATGAATCAATACGCTCGATCTATATAAGCTGAGGGCTGGTTTTCAATTTTTGGAGACAAAGTCAATGTTGCTCAACTAATGAAATATAAAATTTCGCGTATTTATTGAACAGTTCAAACATTTGGAGCAGCTCGACACCTACATAAATCTATCAGAGTCGGTCTCAAGTAACTCTGCTTGGGGTGAGGTTCAGCTGCAGGTAGCAGCAGCTTTACCGTCGCTTCCGAGATGCCCCTCATGCGTTCATCGAGTGTCTGTTCACCTAAACGTGCACTGATGTTTCCGAAACCCTTCTCCCCTGGCATCTGTCAGCTGCTACTGCGAGACTCCCACCAACATACATGAGACTCGCGCCAACCACCGCCATTCCAGCCTTTGTCATCACCGCGGCCCGACCTTGAGGAGCACCCTTTCCCTCCCCCCTCTTTCTCAACCTTGGAAGAGGATCTAAGGCTCGATTTGGGGTTGACTTGCCTGAGCTTCGACCTCCGATGATGACTTAATATCGGGAAAGTACTAGCCTTCTCTGTAATTATCATTTCGAGAAAATTTTATAAAGGTGACGATTTAAAGGAAGACGGTTCAAAGTCTCAATATATCTATCGTCATACGAGTTTTGTCTGTGGGTGGAAGAACGGTTCAAAGTACCTTATTATAACCCCAATTATATACTTCCTTGCGTGTAATAAAAGAAGCTTTGAAACCTCTAACTCCACCGGATCACTTTGAGCCATGCAATCTCCGTGAACCTTACTTCTGGCCTAAAACTAGTAAATGGATACTTTTGCGCTCTTTCATCAACCCGAGGAGATTGTTTATTTCAGGGGAAATCACGCCAAGACGCGCGCCTAAGAAAGCAGGAACAACTGGACAGGAGCAGCAAGACATGACTCTGAAATCCCTGCGGAAACCGCACGAAGTAGGCTAGACCGCTTGACTTTCACTAAACTTGAATTAAATCTAGGCAAAAGAGGACATCAGCTACCTAAGTTCAAGCTGTATATGGGTCATGGAGACTACAGTTTTCTTGAAAGTGACTGTTGTCGAGAGCCACTGGTTTGACATGAACCAATTCAGCAATTGGCAGACAAAAACACAAGCCGTCTATCAGATATTGAATATGTATATGCTAGAGGAAGGAATGTTGGCAATCTGGGACAGTGCTTGAACCGAGTCGGGCATTACCACCAGGGTCTAGCACCATCCACGACGTAAAATGAACTTATTAGCATCTGCCTCAATGTGATTTTATCCGCTGTACTTTGTTTGGCAAACCTACTTTGTGGCTTATCCCGCATTAATCTGTTCTGATTGTCTGAGCAAACAGCAAAAATTTTTAGGAACATCTGAAGGGACTATTTTTGGCCAAAGTCTAGCCTATGCTCAAGGGCAAGGAGAATGTTAGAATATTTAAACCATATATTCATCTATCAACTTAGCATCCGATTGGACTTTTTAACAAGATGGATTGAATTTGTCCAATCTCGTCAACTATCTGCCAGGCCTAGGGATGAAGAGGGGCAACTTACCAATTGGTCTTAAATATATTATAAGGATGCCAATTCAATCCTAAATTCTTCAAACTTTGCCAATCTAAGTCCTAAACATTTGTACAAAATTCCAACGCAACGCTTTTGGCCACTTGGAAAATCGCTAATGTGGCGATGCAAAAATTGTCCAAGTCAACATGCCACATAGAATGGATAGCTATAAGTGGACACCACTTGGCAATATCTAACATTTATTGGTTAGAACAATTGTATTAAAATTTTGTGTAAATGTTTATAACTATCTTGATAAAAATGAAAAATTAAGGATTTATTGACACCTAAATTCTAGGCAACCCATTTAATCATTTATTGCATAGAAATTATGGGTTAATTTTTAACCCCTAAGAAAAAATATTATAAGTCAATCGCATAGCATATAATTTTTTAAGTGCATTCTTTTTTTAGGATTGGTGGTGGATGGGTTCGAATTAATATTTCCAAACTTTAGTTCGGCAGGTCGGGCTAAGCCTACGAAAGGAGAAAATTAATCCAAGCCCGTCGTTATGTTTAATTAATTATTTTGTGAAAAATTAAGATTTGATGCGATATTATGATGATCTTTAAAAATTAAGAAAATTGTATTGTAATCTTATTTTTACCAATAAATGATGAAATTAGGGAGAATATTCCTGAGATAGGGATTTTTGTGATCAAGAGGTTACAAGGAATATTAGTGAGATGAAAATATTAATAAAAAAAGATCAGTTTCATCTATAAAAGGATGCGTACGGAGTTCAATCAAAGGGGGGCTTTTTTCTCGGTTTTAGAAGTAAAAAATTCAGAAAAGGAAAAGTTTCTGCACAACAGCAGAGGGAGAAGAGAAGCGTAAAGGCAGAAGAAAAGGGGATGATTTGACCCCCACTATTCATCGTCTCCCCAAGAAAATGGGGATGATTTGACCCCCATTGTTCATCGTCTCCCCAAGCTTGCTGCCCACGTTGCTGCTCCATCCGCGACTGCCCGGAGCTCCTCTGCCTCACCGCGCGGCTACCGCCGTTCACCGCACCGCGCCATCACCGCCCTCTACTCAGTCCCCGCACTCGCTCGGAGCCCAATCTACCGCACCGGAGCGCCGATCTCGCCCCCCGACTTGCTGTTGACCCGCGACGCCAGGCCCAGATCCGAGCCCCCACATGTCCGAGTGACGTCTCTGCTGCCGGCCATCTCCGCTGCGAGCCTCCTCACGGTGCGCCTGCAATTCCTTCGCTGAACATCTTCGATTGATGACGCCCGCACCTGCAACCTTCTCCACCCGCGACGCCGGATCCGGACGCCACCAGAGCCCCAAATCAGTCGCAACCGCCTTGCTCGAAGCACCACCGACGCCACAGCGCCGCCCCTGCGACCCTGCACCGGGCCCTCTTCCGTGTAGACGCTAAGCCACCCCGGCCAAGCCACTTCATCCATTGCCACCTTTCGCTAGAGCTCCGACCGACGGCAACCCCCTGCCCGGTGCCGACGAATTTGCTGCCCCCCATTTTCCTTAGGTTGCTCATTTTTCTTTTATTTTTATTTTTCTTATTTTATGTTATTTTACTTTATTTTTAGTTAGAATATCAGAATAGTGGATATATTGATGATTCAATGGGCTAGGTCTACTTACTTTTTATTTTGTTTGTTGATTTCTTATTTTTAGAATCGATTTGATTGGAATAATGGAAAATAGGAATATTTGGCAATTCAAGAGACGGCTTATGTTATGATTATTTATTATAATAAATATAAACAAGTGTTCCACTTTATTTTATAACTAAAATTACTATAACTCTTGATAATGATAACTTATCGATAATGAGAACTTATCATAATAAATTATTGTTCAAGTTTGAATATTGTGAGGTGACTTTTAGGTTATGGATATTGTAGGCATTATTGGCAGGAGTTATCTCTATACAATTATTAATTTGACCCGTAAGATGTCGGGTCATTTTTTTAATTGTATTAATTTTGGGGGGTTTGTTGATAGTATCTTAATTGTTGAATCAATATAATTATTAATTTGATTTGTAAGATTTCAGATCAGATTTTTAATTATTTTAAACTTCTTATCGTGACGTTCATGGTTATAGTAATCGTTAATTTGACCTATGAGATAACGGGTTATTTTTTCGATTATTTTAATTCTTTATTTGATTTGATGTCTTGATTAGTTTAAATACAATGTTTATTTGATAATTGCTTATTTTGGAGAACCACTAAATTTGAATTAGGATTCAGTTTGTTTTTGGAATATTTCTTGTTATCTTGCATATCTAGAATAGGGATTTTAGTTCGAATTTAGAAAAATATAAAAACAAAAAAGTGCATTAATTTAGGCTGTTAGTTTTTTTTTAAAATTTAAATTGCACGTTTAATTATTTGGCAATTGTGAATTTTGAATTTTATAAATAAATAAAAAACACAAAAAAAAGTCATTATGCATATATCATATAGAATTAGGACATTATTTGTACATCATGGCATCTTAGGATAAAATTGTAGGTTTCATTTTAAATTCACTTCATTCTCTAGGATAGATTGCATTTTTTAGAAAAATAAAAAATGTCGTGTAAATGTCATATAGGATTAGGTTCATGAAATGCATGTCATTTAGGGATTATTGCTAGAGTCATTTAATTAGAACTTGCATGTCATTAGAATTAGGTCATTTATTTATATTGCATCGCATGTTGCATGATTTTCATTAAATAAGTGAAAAAGGAAAAAAGAAAAAAACAATTGCGTGTTAATTAGAAATCATACCTAGGGTTGATGTGAATTCTGATCTAATAACGCAGATACTTTCATTGCTTTGAGGTAAGTTCTTGCAATTTATTCACTGTTTTCTTTGGATGTTAAATTTGTGGTTTGCGCACTCGCATGATCATCTCACATGTTAGGGAAATAGATTTAAAATTAATCAAAACTGCCAAACATTTTTTTTCAAAATAAAAGAAAAAGGTACCGAAAGGGCGTTAGAGAAATCTAGCGTAACCAAGTACCTAAACTCACAATCTCTGGTTCATAGAAGTAAAATAATTCTCCCATTATTTTATTCGGGTTTCTAATCGACTTACCAAAAATAGATTAGTGGCGACTCTTAATTAAAATCAATTGCATATTAAGAACTTGAACCTAAGTCGCGAATTGGTATGGGCTTGGGAGAACCCGAGTTAAGTCTAGGCTTAACAATCCGTTAGCCAAACCCTAAATGGTTCACACCCGAAAAATTGGTCGCGACAGGACTAAATTAACATTCGTATAATAAGTTTAAGACTGATTAGGTAATTATCTTAGATGAAGAGAGACATTGAAGTTGGTGCCTGCACAAATGCTCATGGTTAGCTTATTCTTTGGCACTGGTTGTGTCGTTTGGAGAGAGATCTCGTAGACATGTAGCAGTCCTCAACGAATAGGGTTGCATAAAATACAGGTTTTAAAACCCGAACATATTAACTTTAGATGAGAAGTTTACCTATTCATGCTCGCCTCTCAGTTTCGTGAAATGATTCATGTCATTTCCTTTCTTTATAAAATTGTTTAAACCTAACAACAAAATGTTTTCTTTTAAAAATTGAGTAAAAACGTGTCAATTTAGGTCAAGTTCAAGTTAAGTTGTCTCGTGTCATCTCAATCCGAGCGGTGTTCTTGTGTCATGTCCGAATTGCCGCCTCAATATCTATTAATGCCATGGGTTGCAGCCAGAAATTTGCCTAAGCACCTTTGGCGACGAAGGTAGAAGAGACCATTTGAGATCTGGTCGGATCCTGACATCTACTAAGAAAAGCACGATTCGCGATGTTAAGTGACGGTTCCAGCGAGGTTGGAGTGTCCCAAAGCTGCCTTATTTTGCTCTTGTCTCCACTTTTCTATTGGTTGTGTGAACTGGAAGTGGAAAATACCAATCCTAGGTAATATAATGGAAGGGGAAAACTTAGCTAGGAAATTTCTTGATTCCCTCCTAATTGCTGCCCGCCATCATTGTGTATGTCCAGAACAGGAGGAAATATTCAGTGTTTGCTAACCACCAGCTCCTCAGCCTATGTGGCGCGCGTGATCCACTCAAAACGCGACACTTGTCTGATGACTTAAATGTGAACAGAAAATTAAAAAAATTAAATAAGCTTTCCTTTCCCCCTCCTTCTCTGGCTTGCAGAAAAGTATTGAGCAGCAATTAAATGCTCGCTTTCAAAATCCTGCCTAACATTCTTCTCTCTTTTTTTTCTCCAATTTTCAAGGGTTTTAACCTGCACTTCTAGAGAAGAGCAACTACAGCCTACTCTCTCTTTCTCTCTCTCCAGCATGTCCCTACCGCCTATGCCTTCGCTAACAGCCACCGCCGGTTGCAACTACTAGTCCCAAGCCCCCTCCACCTCTAGTGTTGCCTCTAGAGCCCATCGACAACTATGTTCATCAGTTGGCTCCTCTCTCTCTCTCTCTCTCTCTCTCTCTCTCTCTCTCACGCAAGCATGATTACGTTGACTTGCCATGGACATCACCAAATCCCAAGCTGTTTCTGACGCGGCAATTGAGCATAAGGTCTGTGCTCGCATTAGTCTCTTGGGGAGCCCTAGAGACGTCTACTATGGCCAAGTTTTTCCTTCTTAAGAGCTTGTTGCTATTGTGTAAGCATAGCCAAAAGCCAAAATATCAGTCTTTTTCCTTGAATTTGCATTAGCCGTCTTTGTTTTATATCAAACAACTAGTAAAGTGGATATGACGGCTGATCTACACAAGGATGTAAAGATTTAGCAGACAACCAGTAAAGTGGATGCCTCCAAGAGAGGTGGTCAATACGATGGTTCCAATTCCAGTGGGAGGAGGTCGGAGAATGATGGGGGGAACACCCAAGGAGGCATTAGAACTTAAGATGTTTGCATTTGTCGTGAGTTCAATACGACTCTTCCATCTCTCTGTCTCATGGTTTGTTTGTTTGTTTTTTTTTTTTTTTTTAGGGGATTGAGCTTTTGGAGCTTTTGCATCTTCGTACTTTTCTGTTGTTGAGCTACAAGTTTCCTATGTATGGGTACTGATAACATTAGGGGTGAGCATGGTCCAGGTTGGTCTGGGCCACCCCCTAACCCTAGGACCAACCCGTACAGTGTCGGTCCTTAATTTTTAGGACCGAGGACCGACCCTATTGAGTCTGGGACCAAGGACCGGACCGACCCAATGGGTTCGGTCCGATTCCAGGGTCAACCCGGGACCAATCAATAATTTTTTTCGTCTTATTTTTTATACTTCCTAAAAAAGCAAACCTACAAATTCAAATTACACATCCATCGACAATACGGCATTGTGCAATTAAACTATAAATACCAATACATATTTAGCAAATCTAAGATGACACAATAATAAAAATTTCGTACCTACTAACCGCTCATCGAGATATGGGACAATATGGAAAGTTCTTGTAATCATCTATCTTTAATATTCATAACACCATATGCAAAAGTGTTTTCCTGCATTCGATCACGTAGAGTTCACTCAACCAAAAAATAAGCTTCACACCACTTGACTAGCAAATCACTGTATCCACTACAGTACTACTCTACTCTTCAAAAACTTCTATCATTTGACACAAATTGAAAAGCAAAGTGCAACTGAAATTCATTAGTACAATTAAACCATAAAAAGTCAAAATACTTAATATAAACCATGAATATATAATTTCACATCTTGTTAATTCACTTGAACTTCTAAACACCTGAAAACAAAACAAATTACATATAATTAATACTCAACAAAAGTTTTAAATTGAAATTACTATTAGTGCTATTAATAGAACATCTCAATATAATATAATGTAACAGACATTTTACTTAGATTTGAATATATACAAGAATTATAAATAATATAATATAATATAATATAATATACAGAGTTGGTCCAGGGTTGGACCAACCCAAAACTCTTAGGACCGAGGACCAACCCGTACAGTGTTGGTCCTGGAATTTCAGGACCAAGGACCGACCCAGTCCCCTTAGGGACCGGACCAGGACCAGCAGGGTTGGGCCGGTCCAAGGACGGTCCAGGGTCGACCCTAGACCGCTGCTCACCCCTAGATAACATTGAATATGGTTATGTTTAGTTCATCTTTCAACTACTGCCATTATGTATGAAGATTTCGGCAAGTCTTTGGTGTATATGTATTTATCAATTTTATGCTTCTTTCTCCTTACAACATAAGATGGAGTCTATTCATGATGAATATAGTGGAAGTTCTTCAATGGCTGATTTGACCAGCTTCCTAATCCATTTCCTTGAGGGACCAAAACGTTATTCTGTGCTTATTGCATCGGGAAATGCTGATGGTTGGAGACTTGCTATTGATTCCACTAAAAAAAGGGTTAATGCCCTGAAAATCCCAAATTGATATACTTGTGACAAATTTACTCTAAATTATTTTTTTGACTACCAAAAACCACAAACTGGAATACTTTTGGCAAATTTACCCTAAACTTGTACACTTGCGACAAATTTATCCTCTGTTAGTTTTCGTTAAATATTACCATCAAATTATTAGGTTAAATGACACGTGACAATTGATTAGTATACCAATTTGAGATTTTACGCTCCATTTGTCATAGTTTACAAATTTTTGTGATTTTTCGTAATATTAATCCAATTTAGCGGAGGATATATTTGTTACAAATTTACCAGTTTAGGGTTTTTTGCGGTCAAATAAATTAGTTTGGGGTAAATTTGTCATAAACATATCAATTTAGGGTTTTTTTATGATCAGTCGGGGTAAATTTGTTAGGTGTACTAGTTTAAAGTTTTTCAGAGTATTAACCAAAAAAAAAAAAATTGAGTTGGGGGAGGGGGGGGAATGGCACCTCAAACTAGCATGACATTGAATGGCAATATGAATCATAAAAAACCATCCATTTTCATGATATCTACATCTTGCTATGGAAAAACCAACTTTTTGCAAGTGGCATGAAGAAATGTTCCACATGCTGCAACTCATCTGTCACACTCCATGACAAGAAGGAAAGCCAATTTATGATCATATTGAATTACTGAACAAAGATGCACACCACAGCATTAGGACATAAATGATGTATGTTGAACAACTTTTGCAGCCACAACAATGGAAAAGAATATTTTTTCAATTGAAATTACCAGATAGACCCATAGATAGAAAATTATGTACCTGCTGATACAATAGCTTGATCCTTAATCTCACTTTCATGAAGTGGATAGAAATCTCAAAGCTTCTAACACAAGCAGAAATTTGTAACTCAAGTTATTTCAGAATGGAAGTGGCTAAGGTAAAAGAACGGGAAAAATACACTAATTGTGCCATAAGTTGTGTACAGTACTCACTTTGGTGCCAAAAGTTTCCGCCGGATCACTTAAGTGCCAAATTTTTTGAAAAACGCTCATTTTGGTGCTAACTCCAATCTGATTGGCCAGAAATCTGACGTGGCATTTTTTTTAATTAATATTTGAAGCCGACGTGGATTGCCGGAGAATACAATCAGCATGCAAACAACAAAACGACGCTATTTAGCGTCTTTTCCCCCAAATAAGAAACCATAAATCCCCAAATTTGAGTAGAATTGGAAATTGAAAACCCTAAATCCCCAATTCGACCAATTCGAGTGCATACTTCGATTTTCTCTCAAAGTTATCAGCTCGCTCTTGCGAATGGAGGGCAGAAGCTTCAGCAACGGCTCACATTCCTATAAAAAAAGCAAATTAGATGGTGAGTGTTATTGTTATTGTGGGTTACCGAGTCCGAAAAGAACATCTTGGACTCGGTTGAATCCCGGGAGAAGATTCCATGGGTGCGGCAGATATAGAGAAGGCTCGAAGTGCAAATATTTCAAATGGGTTGATAGGAAATTCTCTAATCGAGCGACAGAAGTAATCCTGGAGTTACTTGAAGGCCGAAATCAACCTCCACCTGCGTTAATAGATGAGATGGAGGATGTCGACTCAATGCAAGCTCAAATGAAGGGTTTAACATCTCTGGTCGACCATTTGAAGAGGGAGGTTTCAAGGTTGAAAATTGAAAGAAACTTTTATCGAGCGTTGATTGTGTTCTTATTCTCTTGTGTAGTTTATTCAAATGTGAAGTTAAGTAATGAAAAGAAGTTTGTATGTCTACCATAGTCGAAGTTTGTATGTCTACCATTTTTGTATGAAGCAGAAGGTTTTGTTGTAATCCATGGTCGAAATGCAAGGTTAGAGTTGGAATGCATTAATTGTGAGCACTTTAGAAATGCAATGTTTGCTTGCTGCATTTTTTATTTGCCCTCCTGATTTATGTTAAGAGAACTATACAAAGTACTAGTGATGTCAAGAACAGAGCAAGGAAAGAAAGTGTCGAGAACATAGCAAGGAAAGAAAGTGTCGAGAACAGAGAAAGGAAAAAAGCTGATGAAAATGAAGAAAGCAACAATAGAGATTATAGCACGTGTAGCATGTTTACATTTAGGAATCGGTATTCGGTTTTAAGCGTGTAAAGTCAAACTTTATGTTTTCATTTTCAGTTAATTCGTTGGTTTTCATTCTGTTGTTATCCTCCAGATCGATATAAAAACTGATGAGCCAAGAGTAAACAATTAGAAAAGTTCTTTGATGTAAGCGAGCTCTCATTGAATAAGAATACACTTTTTCTCTCTAAATCGTTTTTCATTTTTCTCCCTCTCGTTTCCATTTTCTGTTCTATTCATCAAATCTCTTCAAGCTGGTTTGTTGGTTTGCTGCAACTGCAAACTATGGCGAAATGGAAGGTTGGAGTTGGAATGCATTAGCTCTGAGCGCTTTTTATTGTTTAGTTGTGTATTGGAAATGTTTGTTTTGGTTAGTTTTTGCTTCAATTAGAATGGTTGCTGCATTTTTATCATTGTAATGATTTGCTGGTTTGCTGGTTTGCTACAACTGCAAACCATGGCAAAATTAAGGGATGGAGGTAAATTAACGATTGACCATTTCAGTGCCAAAAGTTGTAAATAGTGATCGCTTGAGTGCTAAGTTTTTATAAAAGTGATCATTTAAGTGCTAGTCGCGATAACAAAGTGATCACTTCTGTTGCACAAGTTGTAAATAGTGATCGCTTGAGTGCTAATTTCAAACTTGCACCAGTCGTGGTGCATCCTACATCTTGTTCTTGCACCAGTTGGCTTGCTGGTGCATCTTCTTGCAACACAACAGCCCTGCAACGAGATGCACCAGCACCCAAAACTGCATCTTATTCCAGCACATACAACCAGAACCCCACAGACAGCATCAACGCATCAACTGCATCCTATTCCAGCACATACAACCAGAACCCGACAGATAGCATCAACGCATCAACGACTTCAACCAGCAACACTATATGCACACATTTAAATCTAAAAATAATAGCAACCTCATAAGAACATTGCACCAACAACAAAATATACAGAGACAGCTATTGTCATTGATATTGATTGATTGTTTACAAAAGAAAAGAAAAACATGAACTTCACTCCCCAATCACTGAAGGTTCAGCATCCTCTTAAAAAAAAACCAATGCCAATATGGAGGCAGCAACTACCATCAGTGATATAATATCCAGCACCCTCCTAAAAAAAGAAAACATAAAAAGATGCGACCATGTCCAGCACCACATAAAAATAAACATAAACTATGTCCAGCACCCTCCCATTAGCAGCACCACATAAAAAGAGACCAAGTCCAGCACCCTCCCATCAGTCAATATGGACAACACCTTGATCTTCTTTTCATCTTGGGGCTTTGAATTGATTCATAATCCGAGTACTCTTTCAAACTGGATGTGCAGGTTCTTTAACTGTGCGTTCTGTCACCTCCTTTTCCTTGTTTTTGATGGTGGCTAATCTTGTTCTAGCACGTGTCATGTGTTGGTCCATATCATCACTATCGTGCCCATTTGTTGGTTGAGATGGAACTGGTGCTGGGTTTTGTTTGGATGGCTGTTTTGCAGCTATTCCCACTGTCTTCTTCTTTGGAGCACTCTTCTTTAGTTGTGCCATTGATTCTTGAGTTGGCCCACCTTGAGAGAGAAGTACCTCCAAGTTCTCCCAGGCTACAAGAACATAGCGATAATGTCAACCAAATGAATTGAAGTACAACAAATTAAATGCATGAGGCCTACAAATCTTACATTCAAAATAGTCATTCTAGTCCGTTCATTTGTGTAAATCCCATAACCATATTGTCTTAATCTTTTTCCAATAGCCCCTCTTGTTCGCTGTGGTGCATCATTTTCAGCAGCAACAGATGGGGGAGCAATCTCTGCAACTTGTGCAGTTGCTCGTCTTCTCACCTGAGAAATACATAACAAATTTAAAATTCAGCCCATAAAAGACAAACACAGCGATGTACAACTTACATGAACTTTTTTTCTTCTCGTTTGCTCAACGGTGGACTCAATTGTTGTTGCTGTCCTGCCTATTTCAGTCCCTGTCCCTTCACTTGAGCCTACAACATGGCCTTTTTCTGGCCCTTTAGAAGGCCTTACAACAATGTACTATATTAGGATCATGACAAACTATAATGAATAATTAGACATCTACTCATTTTCATGGTCGAAACAAATGGAGAAAACTTATCAAATTACAAATGCATAATAGAGGAAAAGCACCAGAGAAGCCAGTGCACATGGTCAACCATCAAACTCTATCGAATAGGAAATGTAAAGTTACTAAGGTAAAGAGGATACTTACCTTACAGTAGGGCTTTCTGTTTGCCCTTCAGTAGGCACTACTGCAGAGCCTTCTGTCCTACCTTCACTAGGCTCAACAAGAAGCTCTTCAGTAGAGCCTTCTGTCCTACCTTCAGCCATTACATCTTGCTGTTGATGCTGCCTTTTCAGCTCACAACCTTTCTTATTGTGCCATTCCTTGCGGAAATATGAGCATTTCATCTTTGAGCTAGTCCTACTCATCCTTTGACTTGATGCCTCTTCCTGCTGCATTCTTCTTTTCTTTTTTGGCCTTCCAATTTGCTTCTTCAGCGGCAAAGGTAGAGGGCTTTCATGATTTGTTGGCTCCCAAAATTTGCTGCTTCTGATAGGCTGCATCATGAATTGGTATGAAGTAAGGTATGAGCTTTTTTTGTACCAATCATGTAGGTAATCATCTGGGTTTTCTTGCTTCATCTGAATAGCACAAATTGCATGGGCATAGGGAATTCCATTCAGTTGCCAGGCTCGTCATGAACACTTTCTTCTATCTAGGTTGACAACATACTTATCTTGATTTTGAATAATCTCATATCCATTATCTCCATTCCAAACTGGATGGCAGAACCTATTAGCAGCAATGTTTGCATCCAATCTCTTCATAATCCTAGGGCCACAGTCTCTAGTCCATTTCGTAGCCTCATCTCTTTGCCTATGCAGTCTAGTCATCACCATCACTCGAATATCATCAAGCATGCTGATGATTGGTTTGCACCTGGCCTCTAAAATTCTGCCATTGAAAGCTTCGTTGAGGTTGTTATCAATGATATCGCATTGGAACTCTTCGCTGAAGAAGGCCCGACACCAGTGCTTAGCTTCTGTTTGGAAGAGTGCATCAAAGCCTTCCTTTGTCAGCTGCAACAATCCTTGTTTGACTAATTTGAAATCAACCATGTTTGTACTCTTTGCTATCTGCCAGAACTACTTCTGGAGCCTATCTCCTTTGAAGTTCCTTGACCAGTTTGCATATATGTGCCTCGCGCACATTCTATGCTTAGTATGTGGCATCAACTCAGCCAATGCAGGAATAAGTCTCTACAAAAATTCAAACCAATAAATACAAGTAAGGAAAAATATGCAAATGTTTAATATTAAAAAGGAGTGAATTAATTGACAATGAAATTACCTTCTGTTAGTCGCTCATGAATGCCCATCCTCCCCCATCGATTATCTCAAGGTCATACATTAAATTTTTGAGAAACCAGGACCAAATATCTTTGTTCTCTATCTTCACCACCGCCCAAGCTATCGGAAACATTTGATTATTGGCATCTCTCCCCACAGCAGCCAACAACTCCCCCTTACACAAACCCTTTAGAAAGCATCCATCCAATCCTATAACTCTTCTATAACCAGCCAAGAAGCCCCGTTTGCATGCATCAAAACAGACATAAAATCTATCAAATCTAGGCCCAAGATCAGGGAGTGGCCTCTCCACAACCTCTACATACACCCTACTAGATGGGTTTTGAAACATGCACTCGCCAGCATAGTCCCATACCTGCGCATATTATTCCTTATACCCACCCATCAGTATTTTCATCACCCTCATCTTAGCTCTCTTGCATTGATTCCTTGACACATTAACCCCTATTTACTCTTTCACTAACTGTTGAAATTGAGGACTCTTGATCCCGGGCATTGCTTTGATAGTGTTGAAAAAATGCTTCGATAACCATACACTCGTTATCCTTTTATTTTTAAAAATAATTGGACAAGTATGTTCCTCCTGCAAGGACCTAATCTGGAATGACTCATTCTTACTCAGCGCGCCATAGAGCTTTCATGGACAATTGGGTTGTGAGCACTGAGCTCTCACAAATTCCTTCGTGTTTCTAATGAATTTAACACTCCTCTGTTCACCAATGGAGTTCTTCACAACAGCTTCCTTGAACTGTTTGGCATCGTCAAATCTCATGCCCACAGACAAAATAGGTTTATCAACAGTCGGATCATAGCAAGGGTACTTACTTTTTCTTGGACGAGCAGGTTCTTCATCATCATTGTCAAGCTTATTCTCCGAACTAGCAACTTCATCATCGTAGCTTTCTTCATCTTCACTTCTATTACCTTCAGCTGGAACTCCATCCCCATTTACTGGCTCGAGCCTTTTTGCTGAAGGTGCAAGTTTTTTTCCTCAGAAATTCCCTTTGCTTTTGTCTTGATTGTGCGACTTAATCATCATCTTCGTCACTTAAGAAATTTATTGAAGCAAAATATTCATCTTCCGATTCACTGGATAAAGCAATTTCCCATTCTAATCCAATGAAGTCCTCATCGCCCAAATCTTCACCCAAGCTTTCAGGACATGTCACTATTTGTTCATCTTTATCAACGTGAGTTCTCTCCCTTTCATCCTCAACCCGATTACTCGCTTGAATATGATCCCTCACTTCTCCTCTTTCAGTGGTGATCTGCTCATCCCCATCCTCATCCTCATCCTCATCCTCATCATCACTATAATACTGAACATATACCTTAGCTTCTTCGTCGTGAAGATAATAGTAAATGATATCCTTAATACCATTATCGTCATAAAAGAATCTCAACCCATCCTTCAATTCCTTCCCAGGAACACAGTAATGTAGTTTTTGCACTTTGCATCGTAAAAAATACACCAAATCCCTCAGAAAATTAATATATGATGGCTTCTGAATATTGACATAAATAGTACATTCATTTCCACTAGTATATTTCCAATCATCAGTGCCGATAAGAAACTCTCCACCATAGCAAACAATGATGCCTACCTGATTCGCATCCATGTCGATGCTGCACCCAATGAAAAAAAAAAACAAATGTCATTACTTGTTGGGACCACATGACAGAATCAACAACTTCACATGGAGGTCCTTGTCATTTTGTTTTCAAGAAACAAATGCAACTAATCTCCCCAATTCAGTGCTTTTACAGAAACAAAAGAAACCGAGTTGAATAAACAAAGTGAGGTCCCACCACCCATTTTTCAATTCAATCACATTCGGTCCCCCTGTTTCCCCCACAGAAGCAGTCCAATTAATTAAATAAATTCGGTCCCACCACTGTTTCCCCCCGAGTCGAGCCCATTTTCCCTTCCGCGCCTTATTTTTCTATTCGGTCCCCACAAAAGAAAGGGAACGAACGACAAAACCCTCAATTCGGTCCCCACAACTTTCCCCACCACTTTCCCTTGAGCTGAGCCCTCAATTTGCTCTCCATGCCCTAACTTGCCCATCGGAACCTTAAATTTTTCAGTAAATTGACCCACGTACAGAACATGACAAACCTGAGTGAGTGAGAGTTGAGGACGCAGCTAGTGAACGAACGTGAACGACGGCGCAACTACAGCGGTGGCCGAGCGACGGCAGTCGAGCGACGGCGGGCGAGTGAACGACGGTGGGTCAATGAGGTATGGCTGGCGGCGTTGAGCGAGAACCCTATACGAACACCGTTTTTGGCCCACGTCGTTTTTCACCGTATTGAATCCACTATACGACGATCATTTCTTACGAAGAAAAGGAAACGGCGTCGTTTTATGCCAACCACCATGGACAATATTAAGAGTTGTCGAATTTTTTTTTAAATATAAATGCCACATAATCATTTTGGCCGGAATTTCTCACCGGTGGCACCAAAGTGAGCGTTTTTTCTCCGATTTGGCACTTAAGTGATTTGGCGGAAACTTTTGGCACCAAAGTGAGCGCCGTACACAACTTATGACACCATTAGTGTACTTATCCCATAAAAGAACTTAATTTCATATAAATCTGTGACCTGGTATCTTTTTACATGTAAAGAATGAATAAAATGCTGTGAGAGCCTCAATGCGTTCCTTTTCATCCTCTTTACCAGGCCTATGATCAAATGTGAGAGCCTCCGCAATGCCAGCTCTACAAAGAACAGCTTGACAATCTCCAACATTAGACATGAAGTGGTTGCCCCTTCTAATCAATGCAGCTACACATCATGAGCCGCCTTGTCCTTCCTCATTAAAAAAATCTAAATCAGTCTTTAGGTAACCATGTTTCACGGGCGTCTCTGTTTCATCCTCGTCTCGTCTCACCACTTCATCTATGATACTCTTATTCAAGTTTTCCGTGGCAAACTCAGCAGCAATATTCAACAAAAGCTGAGCGCATTGCAAAAAGCAGTCACTCGTGGAGAGTACAATGGATGGTTGATGCAAATTCAAGGAAAAAGACTGATCTTTTGGCTTATGGGCATTCTTACACAACAACAACAAGCTCTTAAGAAGGAAAAACTTGGCCATAGTAGACGTCTCTAGGGCTCCCCAAGGGACAAATGCGAGTGCAGACCTTATGCTCGATCGTCGTGTCAGAAACAGCCGGGGATTTGGCACCATCCATGGCAAGTCGACATAATCATGCATGCGTGAGAGAGAGAGCCAACTGATGAACCTAGCCATCAATGGGATCTAGAGGCAATGGCGGAGGCACAAGGGGCTTGGGACTAGCAGTTGCGACCGGTGGTGGCTCTTGGGGGAGGCAGAAGCGGTAGGGACGCGCTGGAGAGAGAGAAAGAGGGAGTGGGCTATCGTTGTTCTTCTCTAGAAGAGCAGGTTGAATAAGATCCATGGTACACTTTTTATTACTGATTAGGAAAAATTTGAAGAAAAAATAGATGCCTTTGATAAAAATTCATTATCAACAGAATTTTTTTTCTTTATTTCCATTTCTAGAAACCAAACAAAAAAGAATTCATTCAAAAGATAAAACAAAAAACCGTTGAAAAAAAGGAGAGAGTGTCCAGCGGGATTTTGAAAGTAAGCATTTAATTGCTGGTCGGTACTTTTCTTCAAGCCAAAGGAGGAGGAAAATAAATTTTTCTTAATTTTTTTTTTATTTTCTACTCATGTCCATGTTAACGAACAAGTGTTGCGTTTCGAGTAGATGCCGCGTGCCACATAGGCTGATGAGCTGGTGGTTAGCAACTATCGAATATTTTCTCATGGAATAGTTGTTTCCTTTCCTTTATATTACCTTTGTCATGCCCCAATTCTCAAGCATGTGCCCATCCCTCGGTAGTTGATAAATTTGCGACGTCTTAGGACGCGTCGCCAACCCATTCATTTTAATGTGCATGTGGAAGCGTATAGATAAATCCCCAGACAACACAAAGATGGGATAGAAAAGCAGGACCACAATGCACAACCAAACCACACACCTTTATACACAACTGACTACTTTATTTACAATATTAGTCTGTATACAAAGGTCTGCAAAAGCATAAGGTCTACAAGCCCTTTAGGCATTCGAATCCCCAGCTGAAAACTTCGAGCTCTCCTGAGAACTTGGGTCCACCATTGCACCACTAGGAGGGTCAGCTGTACCCTCATCAAAAGCGATCTCTAACACCGACATAGAGACCTCAGACTCTTGTAGGGGACCTTCTCTGGGTCCATTTCGCTCTTGATGGTACTACGCTTTGAATTGACAGGGTACCCTCCAAGGTAGTCCTGCATCAACCCAAACAATGGTCCTCACAAGCTCATAGACCGAGGCTCATTAGCCCCCGAGAAGAGGAATCCGGGTGACCTGTTCGGTGATCCTCTTGGACTGGCCAAAACGCTCTGGAGGAGCCACTATCTAAGGACCTAAAAATGTTGAGCCCATGATAGGATGATACAATATCTCAACAAATTCACTCCCTAAACTCCAACTAGGAATGAAATACTTCTAAAGACAGTCTATGCACACACAAGACAAAGGACTTACTTTGCCTCAAATCCTTCCTACAAATCAGTACAGTTCATATACTTAACCAATCAATTTAATTCAAATCATCGATCAGCTCAGTCAATCAATTCAGTTCGATACTATCAAAATGATCCGTACTATCTATACTATCAAAATGATCCGTACTATCTATCAATCGGTACCATATATAATTCAATTCCATCTATCGATTCAAGTGATACAACCACTGCTCACACAAGCTAAAATAGATGGTCAACGCTTTCACATGATAATATATATGGTCATAGCTCTCACAAGTTAATATAGATAGATAGATAGTAGCTCGCCCAAGCTAATATATAGATTGTGCTCCCACAAGCTGATATATAGATTGTGCTCCCACAAGCTGATAAATGATCATAGCTCACAAAAGCTGATAAGATATACTGCTCTCACAAGCAAACATGCAAAGAAACTCTCATAAGCTTACGATAAATATGCTCTCACAAGCTGACAAATCACCAAGTTAAAGATACATGATAAAAATAATCATGTGTGGGTAAACGGTCGGCTTGAGCCAAAATTGCAATATCTTTCTTTTATAAAATTCCACTAATTATAATAGTCCACAAAGACATTTTTGGCATTGTAAACCGACGCCTGGTATTTTCTGATTAAAATACCAAAATTATCCAATTTTGGAGTAAATATCCAAAATTACAATTTCCACTCAACTTGCACAAACCAGCACTCAATTAAATAAATTAAGCATACCATTGCAATCAACATGAAATTCCGGTCACCGGCTATCCCGATATAATTTTTGAAAAATAATAAATAATTAAATAATTACCAAAATTAATTAAATAAATACAATTAAATGCAAAAATAGAAACTTATGTCGGAAAAGCCTAATTAAACACCAAAACGGGCCCGAAAAATTTCTGAACCTATCTAGGCAATAAATCTCCTGGTGGCGAAGCCAAGTGAGGATGGGACGGGTATGAAAACAGGCCTTGAAGTCTTGCTGGCCTTCAGTTCTGGATGCTGGCCTGAGAAAGAGAACCAGGCGACAAGCTGAGCTAGAAACGGCGAGACGGGCTGGCGGAGGCTACTTCGGGCAACAGGGGCGACAGTGGCTGCTCCGGCAACCTAGACGGCGGTCTCGGGAGCTCGACAGTGACCAAGAATGGCACGGTGACACAGCTGGGTGTGACAGGGGGCGGGATGGGCGACGGATAGGTGCAGGCTTGCGTGGGGCTCTCGAGCGGCGTGACAGCGGTCCAGCAGCTTGGTGGGCGATGTGTGACGACAAGGGGGCTTGGCTCGGTTTCCTCTACAACTTTGGAGCTTCAAATGGATTGGAAATGGAGAAAGCAAGGTTTGCTGAAGAAGAAGAGCCAGCTGCTAAAGGGAGGGGGGCCAGCAAGACTTCTAGAAACCAAAGTTGTCTCCTTTGAGCTCATCCAATATGCCCCACCTCTTCAGCCATCGTCCAGCAGCCCTTATCCACTCCAAACTTCCCCAACACACTTGCTAAAGGGTCCAAAAGGTTGTGCACCAAAGGGGCTTACGAATTTGGTCACAACTTCCCCAAATTGAACCAATTTCTCTCCAATTGGACCTAAACCGGTCCCCATAAATCCAATTAAGATGTCCACAGTTCAATTCACATTTTCTCTTGCCAATAGAACCAACTTGCATCCTAAAAATGCGATAAAAAATGGTCATCTAAATTTTCTGGACAAAAACGACCCAATGTTGAATTTTTGCCAAAAATCTTGGTTTGTAGAAAATTTTTCGAAGGATGAGTCAACGGTTCTAAAATAAATTGTGACATAACAAAACTTTCAAATTTTTGAAATTGGATTTAAATTCACGGTTAATTTCAATCTGGCGCGATTTTAACGTGATAGCCTACCAGGTAGCTTTTAGAAGTTTTTAGTGCAATTGACCTATGGTCAATTATTTTCAAGCCACATTATACATTTTTGACACATTGACAACTCTCGGTTGTCGTGAAAATCTCAAGATTTCAAATGCGGACATAGAGTACCAAAACGATAGAAAAATCGGTCTAGTGCCGATTGACGAAAATTTTGCAATTAGGTGGAATCACCCTCTCTTAGTCACATGACTCAATCGAGTCGACCTATCTCCAGTCTTTAATTGATTTTTAATTGTGCTGTAATGACCCTTGCAGACTAGCACGGTCAAGCAGTCGGTTTCTGGTCGAATTTTCAAATCTATTGGGTTAAAATCCCTTAACGGCTTCCTCAGATAGGCTAGTTATCTCGTGAGTGATTAGCTCAAATAATAGAATTATAGGTGTGTCGATGAAAAGCCCATTTCATTCAATTGAAAACAGAACTGGAATTTCAGGATGTCTCAACCTTACCAAGGTTTCCCTTTTTCATGGAATATTACATGAACTCTCCCATTCTAAGGACTAATGTCCTCCTTAGTGTTGGCCTGTATTGCCCATTAGTACTTTCCTTATTTAATGAAGTGACTCAGTCCACCTCTGTCTCCTTTACCATCCTAAAAACTTATACAACTTGCACATTTTCCAAGTTGTCTCATACTAATGGTCACTCCTCGCACTCGTCGAATCGGATATGGGCCTAGTCCATTCACGAACATCTATTGGAGGGAAAATGAATGAGTAATGTCATAATTTTAGTATTGCACTCACTTTAGGGAAAATGAATTGAGTAATACATATATATCCATTGCAATATCTTTTTTTAAAACCATTCTCAAGTGTTTCTCAAATACAAAACAATAGTAATTACTCGATCCAAATTTTTATACAAGAAACATGCTTTAATAACTCGTGTGATAGTCAAATCTTTATCACTTAAGATACAAGTTTACAGAACCATAGAAGAGATAGTACCACTCATCTTGGAATGCTTACAATCAAACAACACGCAACTGAACGAGCCAACAATCTCGTAATACTAACAACTAAACAAGAATCAATATCAAAACCAAGTAAAATATTAAAAGAAACAACACTTAAATGCTAACAAAAGGATTCCTACTCACTAACAAATTGCACACTTAAAATGATTATTCAAGCTATTCACAATGCGGGGGTCGCGCGCGCAACCTTAAAATTCTCACTCTGACCAAACCATTGCTTATAAACGATTACCTTCAAAGCCCATGTCTGCACAACACCATAAGCCACCAATTTCATAAAATTCCATAGCTCAACTAATCAAAAAGTGGACTTTGCAACTTGAATCTCACGTAATTCCAAATTTAAGCCCTAACCTTGAAAACTAGTATGATTAGAAAAACGAGGGATGTGAGCACTTATCAGATGTTGCATCATGGAGTTGAATCGGTTTGGTGAGACTCTGTGACATGTAGGCACAAAGCCCACTTCATTCATTTCTTTCTTCTTTCCTTTTTTCTTTCTTTCAATCCTCTCTTTTGCTTCTATAACAAGCTGAATGTCCATTTTTATTCTTCCTTTTTTTCTCTTGTGGGCCCCACCCTTTGACAAGTCAAAATATTAGCCTAGATAGTTCAAGCAGAGCCACCTTGTAAGCACCACAACTCCAATTCAAGTGCATCATCGTGATAAAAACACTCTACAATCCTATTAAGATCATCATCAGTAGCTACATTCACGATTTTTTTTTCTAGAACCCTTTTGCCAAAAGCTAGATGTCATGTCTTGATCCTCGAACGTGTGCCCATCCCTCTCTGGTTGATAAAAATTTTGCGACTTCCCAGGACAAGTCGCCAATCCTTTCATTTTATTGTACATGCGAAAGTTAAAATAAATCTTCTGACAGTAATTATCTCGGGATAGAAAAGTAGGACATCATATTCACAAACAAACCACATTTTTATAAACATACTGAGTCATTTACAATATTCTATATCCAAAACATTTTAAAAGATTGACTCCAAAAGAAAGCGGTCCTATTTGACCTACACTTCAGGTCACTTCAGCTCAGCTCCAGGTCCTCCCTCTACAGTCTTGAAAAATTTAAGCTCATGATGGGGTGAGATATGAATCTCAGCGGGTTCATGCTCTAAGTCCCGTTTAGGAGGGAAATACATCCTAACCACACAATCACACAATTAGCACAGAGGACTCACCTCGCCTCAGTTTCCTTCCTACATGTCAGTACAATTCATATCGCAATGCATATAATCAATGCACATAACAATTGGAACACCTCATCAATTTAATTAATCACAATGGTCCTGATTATAAGGCCAATTCGTTATAACATGTCTCATTCCATTCCACACAGTTTTGTCTCATAATCAGGCGCATCAAACTCAAACAATCATGTGTTCCAATTGTTAATTACACCCCTTAAGGGTACGACCAACTCTAAATTTGGCGGTCTTCTGGTATTGCTAGGCATCATTTCACATCCTTTGAGCATGGCGACGTCTCTCAATTAGATAGCTTCCCCGAAGGGGTGTAGGTCCAGAATCTACTGCGACCCGAGTCCTAATGAATGTGTAACATTCGGCTTAACAGCTTGGGACAGTTTATCTTAACCAACACACGACCAATCAATCTTGGCCTAGGACATTGTGCATTGCACTCAAATGTCTCAATTAAAATGATGAATTTGGCATATTGTCTTCGTATTAGAAATACACTGTAAAATAGTCGTATGTGGGTACACGGTCAATTCACACTAGAAAAATTGATATCCTCCAATTTAAAATCTCACTGTTTTATATAGTATATAAAAATAATTTTTGGTGTTAAAACCAGACACTCGGGATTTTCTGAATAAATAATAAATTTCACAAATTTTGGAATTAAATACTCAAAATTCCAATCAGCACTCAATTTGCACAAATTAACATCCAATTATAGAAAATGAACACGCTACTGCAATCAGCACAAAATTGCGGTCACCAGCTATCTCAGTTTAATTTTCGAAAAATAATTAATAATTAAATAAATTACCGGAAATTAAATAAATTACAAAATAAATATATTTAAAGCATTTAATTGAATTAACCTAAACTAACTAAACTAAATAATCTAACTAACAATTAAATCTAACCATCCTATTTAATTTAATCTAAGTACACTAACTAAATAAACTAACTAATTCCTAACTAATCCATCTAACTAAACTAAATAAACTAACTAAATACTAACTATATACTTAATCTAACTAAGCCATCCTAAGCCTAATTAACATAATTAATCCACCTACTAGCTAACTAACACACCTCTAAGTGTCATTAGCCCACTAATTAAGGATTAGAACGAAACTCACCAGTTAGCACGAAAATCGGCTCACGGCAATGGCGGCGCAACAGCGGCTGAGATCCGGGCTCACGGCGAGGTCGAGGGAAGCTCGGACTGGCTGGAAACCGCCAACGAACTTGCTGTTCGGGCTGAGAAAACCGGCACAAAAGCTGTTGGTTTCGGTCTTGAAGTGTGAAGGGTTGAAGCGGGCTTCGAATGGGCTGGTCGAGCGAGTGAAGGGCTGCTCGATTGAAACTGGACGCTCGGGCTTTGAATGGGCTGGTCGAGCAAATGGTGGGATGGTTCGGTGAGTGGAGAAGGTGGGGTTTTGATGGAAGTGGAGCTGGCCGCGTGTGCAGGCGTTGAAAAAAAAATCCGGTCAACAAAAGCTTGAAGATAGAGAATTCGGTGGTGGTGGAATCGTGTGAGTGGGTGAGGGAGTCTCGGTGGAGATAAATGAAAGAGATGAAAGTTGCAGAGGAAAATGAAACGAAAAGCAGAGCAGAGAGAGATCGAGAAAGAGAAGACGCGGAGAGGATGGATTGCGGGGACGTGCTCGAGAAGTTTGGTGGAGAGAGAGAAGCCAAAGTCCAAAGAAATATCTTGAGTAATTAAAGCTTTGTTCCCCTTGGTCTTCAAGCATATCACCTTGTCTCCTATTTTTTTCTAGCCGAAAATTCCACAATTAAACCAAATTGATGCCAAAATTTGCTGTCCAAGCTTAAATTCCGAAATTCACACTTTGGGGCTTCAATTCCTTAACGAAATTCTTCAATTGAGGTCCGATTTTGTTGAAGAAAAAGCCCACATAAATTTCTATAAGTTCCCAATATCCAATAGCTCGGCTTAGAAGTCAAAATTCCCTTCAAATGAGCTAAATCGAATTTCCGTTCATTTTCCGAATCGATTTTCCGTAAAAATCTCGGAATTTCCAAATTTTTTTGGGAAAGTGAGTCAACATTCCTAAAATGAATCGTGACATGATATAACTTTCCATTTCTAAAATCGAGTTAAATTCCGTGGTTAATTTCAATCTGATGTGATTTTAGCGCGTCCTAATTTACCGGGTAGCTTTTAGGAATTTTTAATACAATTGATCCATGGTCGATTATTTTTGAGCTACAACGTACATCTTTGACACATTAGTGACTCTCAGTTGTTGTGAAAATCTTGAGATTTCAAATATGGACACCAGTACGAAAATGACAGAAAAATCGGTCTAGTGTCGTTCGACAGAAATTTTGTAATTAGGTGGAATCACCCACGCACGAATCACATATCTCGATTGAATTGACCTATCTCCGGTCTCTGATCGATTTTGATGGTGCCGTAATAACCCTTGCAGATTAGCACAGTCAAGCAATCGTTTCTTGTTCGAATTCTCAAGGTTATTGCACTTGGATTCCTTAACGGCTTTACTTGATAAGCTAGTTAACTCGTGAGTGGCCAACTCAGAGAAAAAAGACTATAGACATGTCGATGAAAAACCCATTTCATCTCATCGAAATCAGACTAAAAAATCAGGATGTCATACCAGATAAACAATAAGGGTTGCTTCTTCTCAATGTACCATCATAGAGAAAGCACTATCGCTAAAATGGCTAGGGAATGAACGAACCTTCGAAGACGCGGTCAGAGCAATTCTTCCATTTCGTGATGTCCAGGGAACTCGATTTGGCGAATGATAAGCCACATCAAAAGGGTCTTCTCTTGGCCGAACTCACCAAAAGTTGTTTGAATCAGTTTGATTTTTTATTCTGTCTGGTTGCCTCTGCCCTCAGGTCAAAGCCTGATTTTTTTTTTTTACATAGAGTTATCTAGTAATATACAAATGTTCACCTAAAGTAATAAAATCCACAAGTTTTGATTTTAACTGGATATAAATTTGATCAGTATAGGGTTGGAAGTCTCATAAGCAGAATCATGACAAGTTTTTAAGACAATATTGGAACTTGTTCGAGGGTGGGGTTATTTCCACCCCTTCTTTGACTAAAGCACCCCTCTTATTTTCAATCGACATACTTAGAAATTTAGTCAATCATCAACTCTAACTTCCCTCTCCGACTGGATAGTAGTTATCCTACCAAATTTGCTCGATTTTGAAGTGCTTTTTACCCTACATGGCATTTACGAATCCCACAGATCCTCCATGGCCATGCGTGGCTTCAGGATCTCACCCTCATTCACTCACCAATTGTAACATTCCGGGTCTTCACTGTACATATATTGTCCGCTTTGGACACTAAGTCCTCATGGTTTTGTTCCTCTCAGGGCAACCCATATGTCGCGACCTCCCCGAAGCGGGTTGGACCACCTAAGGGTTTGGCTAATGGATTGCTATGCCTAGACTTAGCTCGAGCTCTCTCAAGCCCATACCAATTCGCGACTTAGGTTCAAATTCTTAACATGCAATTGATTTTTCAATTAGGAGTCGCCACTAATCTATTTTTGGTGGGTCGATTAGAAACCCAAGTAAAGTAATGAGAGAATTACTTCACTCCTACGAACCAGAGATTACATGGCATTTACGAATCCCAAGGATCCTCCATGGCCATGCGCGGCTTCAGGATCTCACCCTCCTTCACTCAGCAATGCTTATCATCGAAGCAGAATTTTCTCTTCGTATATATGCCTCTTTTATGTCTAATGCCAATGAGATTTCTTTCTAGAAAGACGGAAAATCAACGAGTCATCTTTGTGCTCATGGTTGCATCAGTGAGCACGGAAGCTGTTGGTTTCCTTTTCTTGTAGCGAATTTCTTGAACTTTTAATTCCAAGATCTTCTCTTCTTACATGGTCTTCACACGTAACGCCGCTCCTTTCGTGGAGGAAGAAGATTCAAGTGCAGAGGCTGAGTCAAATTTGAACAGCGGCGAGGAACAATCTCTCGTTGAATTAGTCAATGAAGAAATGCTCCTGGAAAAGATTGTCTTTTTAAGCCACCGTCTTGACTCAAATGATTGCGATGTCAATCTTGACCTTTTGGGTCATTCTGGGCATGCAATTGTACTCTGAGACAGGCCTTATCGGCGCCTAGGATTGAAATGTAGCACAGATAGTTCAAGCGGAACCACCTTCGAAGCACCATTACTGTAATTCAAGTGCATCATCACGACGAAAACGCTTTACAATCCTGTTAAGGTCATCTTCTTGTAGAATTGTTCTGCAAAAAGCCAGAAAAACAACAAGGATTGAATGTGTTACAGTAGACATGGGAGAGTCTCGCTGATCTGTTGGCTAAACTGAGAAGCAGAGGAGACAAATGTGAGTGCTGGGTTTGACGGTGGACAAGTCCTTGCATGGACACGAGGATTGAATCCCATTACAGTCGTTTGTCATGTGAACTCACCTATGTGTTACCCGATTAATGACTGACTAATTATTGTGATTACCTTGGACACATGGAAACTCATACAAAACGAGCCCCACTCTTTGGAAAATTCAAATATCTCCTTTTCTTTTCTTCTCCCTTTACTTTCTCTCTTCTGGTCACTTACTTTTCTTCTTCTTCCTACTTCAAACAATCACCGTGCCGCCACTTGATCCATCTCACCCTCGACACCTTTGCAGCCGCACGATCCTTCGAGCTCGCACTGCTCAATCAAGTCATGAATCTCGGTCTGTCGTTTGCCGGGGTCATCCTTTGCATGTTGAAGCCATGACGGGTTATGTTCGTATAAATGGAGCCAGCATTACAGGTGAGACACCCTTGTCGCCGCGAGATCTTTTGTCGTCAAACAACTCACGTCGATTTTTGACTGGGCAGTGGCCAAATTCTCATAAATAGCTGTAGCGTATTTTGTCAATTCTTCAAAGGAAAGGGTTAAAATCTGAAGACATCCTACCTTGAGCACCAAGGGTTAGACTCTCAGAAAATCTTGTTCATCGATTCTTGTTCGGGCCAGAAAGTGCAGAATCAACCGACCCACATAACTCGCTAGGGTCGTTCAGTCATTCTTATTATGCCACTTATGACTAGTTGGTGTTCTTGCTTTGTCTTCTGCATCCTACTTCAGGCAAGTCAAACAGCCAGAGGCGTGGTTTACAATATCACGACATCGGAGCCACTCTTCCCGAACCAAACTCTCGTCTCCTCTGGCCAAATCTTCGAGCTTGGGTTCTTTACGCCAAACGGGTCAGCAAATCAGTATGTTGGCATATGATACAAGAACTTGGCGCCTCCTAAAATCGTGTGGGTGGCCAATAGGGAATTGCGGCTTGTGTACCCAGATCAGTCTGCGAAATTAATGATAGGCAGTGATGGGAATTTGAAGCTCGTGGATGGACAACAGAATATATTTTGGTCTACCAAAGCCTCTCGTTGGTCCAATTATAGGTCAGCGGCGCTATTAGATAGTGGAAATTTTGTACTGCAGGATGCAAATTATAGTAAAATATGGGGAAGCTTTGATGATCCGACAGATACTCTTCTTCCAGGCATGAAGATGGGAGTAAATGCCAGGACTGGGGAGAAACTCTCTTTAATTTCCTGGAGAAGCGACAGTGATCCGTCCCCTGGAAGGTTCTTGACTGGGATGACATCGGAGATGCCGCCTCAACCTTTCACTTGGAATGGTTCCACCCCTTACTGGAGAGGCGGACAATGGGACAAATCAAAATTTATCGGCATAAAAGACATGGCCCGATCGTACTTGAGTACAATCCATGTTGAGCAAGATATTCAGCAGGGGACCACTTACTTATCTATTGTTTTACACAAGCAGGTCTATGCATATGCATACATGTCTGTTTTGCCTGGAGGATTGCTTAAGATAATGTACTGGGATGATGGAGCTAAGGTGTGGGTGGTAGTTTGGGCAGGACCGAACACTACTTGCGAGACTTATGGAACTTGTGGTCCTTTTGGAGTTTGTAACTCAATGAGTTCGCCTACTTGCAGATGCTTAAATGGGTTTGTGCCAAAGTCAAATGAAGAATGGAACAGTGGAAACTTGACCGGAGGATGTGTAAGAGAGACAGAATTGTATTGCCAGAAAAACACGAGCAATTCGGCTTCAACAATTGTAAGGAAAGATGCCTTTTGGCAAATGAGCCGGATGAAACTACATGACTCTGAGGATTATTTATCAGACATTGGAGATCAAGAAGGATGTTTAAGCTGGTGCCTGAGCAACGGTTCTTGCTTGGCTTATTCTTATGTCAGCACCATCGGGTGTATGGTTTGGACTAAAGAAAACCTCATCGATCTTGAGGAATTTTCCACAGCTGGAGAAAATCTATTTGTTTGAGTTGCACATGTAAAAACAGGTTAGAAATGGTTTCATTAAGATGCGTTTGAGTCGACATCAATTGTCTTTTGCATAACTCTCTTTCCCTTTTAAGGAGGATCATCGCAGGAAGCCGTTATCATCAGCCTGAGTACTGTTGCTGGGATCCTGTTCTTTGCAGTATTTGTTTTTGGTCTGTGCAAATGGAGAGCTAAGAAAAGAGGTGCAAAAAAAGAGCCACATCAGTGTTTTCAGAGGGTTGTGCTCCTATTTTGTTTAATCTTATGTTGCTATGAAGATAGTAAGCTGATTCTTCACCAATAATAAACACAAAAAACTTCAGAAAAATCTTAAGGCTCCTTGACTTGCTAGGTAAACCTGAAAAGCCGGGCAAACTGCTACAAGGAAATGCATGGAAAGAGCAATTGAAGGAAGATGATGCACTGGAATTGACTGTTTTCGGTTTTGATAACATACTACTTGCTACAAACAAGTTCAGCACGACAAGTAAACTCAGGCAAGGAGGGTTTGGCTCTGTTTACAAGGTAAAACCGTTTTGCAGGAAATTCATTAAATGGAAAATATAGAGATAGTTCAAGGTCTAAAAGCTACGTGATTTGTGAAACAGGGAAAGATGAATGATGGGAAAGAGGTAGCTGTGAAAAGACTTTCTAGTAGCTCGGCCCAAGGTGTTCAAGAGTTCGAGAATGAGATAGTCCTAATATCAAAACTCCAACATCGAAATCTGGTTAAACTCATTGGTTGCTGCAACGAAGGAGATGAAAAATTTTTGGTATACAAGTACTTGCCAAAAAAAAGCTTGGAGTCCTTTTTTTTTGGTTGGTTTTTCTCTCGGAATAACTATTTTTTAATAATGTATTTTTTGAAATAGCACAAAAATATGAAAACTGTTTTTGTTTCTTATGTTTGTTAGATTCAAAAAAGAAGGCAGAACTCAACTGGGGCAAACGATTCCAAATCGTTGAGGGAATTGCAAGGGGACTTCTCTACCTCCATCGAGATTCTTGCCTTAGGGTCATACACCGTGACTTAAAAGTGAGCAATATTCTCTTGGATGAAAAGATGAACGCAAAAATTTCAGATTTTGGGTTAGCACAAATGTTCAAGGGCACTCAAATTTTGGTGAACACTCACAAAATTGTTGGAACCTTGTAAGTTCTCTAACCCTACTTAAATAATCAATCTTTTGAGTCGATCTTTCGAAAGCAGATAGAAATGATTGATTTAGCACAACGATGCTGTCACTTTAGAAATGTTTCATCTCGTTGTCCCTCAATACAATTAAAAGGGTAAATACTAAGTTCAAATCAATGCAGTGGTTATATGTCTCCTGAGTACGCTATGGGTGGAATATTTTCCGAGGGGTCTGATGTCTATATCTTCGGAGTGTTGCTACTGGAGATTGTTAGTGGCAGAAAGAACTCAGCCCTGTATGATCAGGAATATCTCAATCTCCTTTCCTACGTAAGTGCCAAATTTCAACCTTAATCGATATAAAAAGTTCCTTGCAATATCATGACAGTGTTCTCCTGTAGACATGGCAATTATGGAGTGAGGGCAAAGCATTGGACCTACTGGATGAAGCAATTGCTATTAGCTTTCCATTGGAGGTAATAAGATGCATCCACATTGGGCTTCTCTATGTCCAGGACCAAGCTATGGATAGACCAGACATGACGAATGTGGTTCTAATGCTAAGCGGTGAATTAGATCTTCCTCAGCCGAGACAGCCTATATTCACTTTCCAAACTGAAATGCCAAATCATGCTATTCCACCGCAGCAAGAAAGCATATGGTCTATTAACACTGTCACTAATACAATGGTCGAAGGAAGATGACGGCTATGTTTTTTCATTTTTATTCTCCTTTGTTTGCAGCTGATTTTGTTGTTATTTTGCAAGATATTAGCCTACGTTTGGTCGTTCGAATTTCTAATCAGGACAGGACCGCATATAATAGGATATGAAACCTAAGGATTTTACTATCTCCTATTAACTGTCTGATGATTACGGTAATAAATTTAAATATTTCATATTATATCATTATACATAATTTGGTATAATTGTCATATCAGTATAAATTAACCGAAATTTTTACAAATAGATCTCTCGCAATACTCTTACCTATTTTATATATTTTTTATTTATTATATAATATTAATTAATTTCTTTTTTTTTATTTATTCATTCCCCTTCCATCATTCTCTAATAAAATTTTAAGGGTTAATACCCTTTTTTTTTGTCGTCCTACTCTAATCCTATTTTAGCACTCACTCTCAGACTTTTGCCCTTCCTCATTGTAGGGCGTGAGAGTCGAAACCCACTCCTGAAATGAGATCGTCCCCATCCCAATACCCTGAAAAACTTCAAACTGGTACACTTATGACAAATTTACCATAAATTATTTTTTTGACCATGAGAAACCTCAAACTGGTATACCTATGACAAATTTACCCCGACCGATTATAAAAAAACCCTAAACTGATACATTTATGACAAATTTACCCCAAATAATTTATTCAACTACAAAAAATTCCAAACTGGTATACTTGTGACAAATATATCCTCCGCTAAATTGGATTAATACTACAAAAAAATCACAAAAATTGTAAACTATGACAAAGGGAATGTAAAATTCCAAATTGGTATACCAATTAACTATCATGTGTCATTTAACTTAATAATTTAATTGTAAAATTTAACAAAAACTAACAGAGGGTAAATTTGTTACAAGTGTACCAGTTTAGGGTAAATTTGTCAAAGGTATACCAGTTTGGGGTTTTTGGTGGTAAAAAAAAATAGTTTGGGGTAAATTTGTCATAGGTATACCGGTTTGGGGATTTTCAGGGTATTTATCCTTTTAATAAAGTAATAAGTTGTACTAATATACATAAAATATGTTTAAGATAGAATTAAATTCGAATATATAAATAAAAATAAGAAAAAACTATTTTTTGTTATTTTGAATTTCTTATATTATAAATCAAATATTTTTTTTATTGAAAGATAAATTTAATTTTGTTAATTTAAGAAGTTTGAATTTCCTGTTATGGGTATTAGAAATGTTATCCGCCTATATCTCACCTCCTTCATGGAATGATTTAATTTGGCCCATATCTCATTTATATCCGACTTTATCATGTCTTGAAGAAGTATCAAATACAATATAGGATATATATTATCATATTTTGAATTTTATCCTAATTGCCAACTGTAGCCTAGTGTATATTTGAGCAACTCTGAGTTATCTAAGAAGATGAAAGAAAACAGAAAGTGGCCCAAAGCATGAATGATGGAGCAATTTGTTTAGAGGAGCTTCGCATGTAGTTGGGAGGTGTAATAGATGGCCCATCAAGCCTAGGGCCATGTCTTTAATAGACAAATAGACAAACTCAGCCCATCTTCATTTTTTCTTCTTCTTCTTCTTCTTCTTCTTCTCTCTCTCTCTCTCTCTCTCTCTCTCTCTCTCTCTCTCTCTCTCTCTCTCTCTCTCTCTCTATATATATATATATTTGACACAAAGTTATTTGGTAAGAATTTTAGAGTTTTCTATAATCTACCAACACAATATATACACATATCCAACAAAATTAACTCAAAAACTCATTAGCTACATAAATCCTATACCCAGAAGTTCCTTATCAAGCCCCGAACCTCAAGCGCCTACCCATCACTCAGTGGTCAATAAAATTTGCGACGTCCTAGGACGCATCGCCGACCCATTCATTTTAATGCACATGCGGAAACGAAACAATACCCCTGACAACAACCAACACGGGATAGAAAAGCATAAAACATATTCACAACTAAAACACTTTTATAAACACCCCGGTTTATATACAACACTAGACTATAGGCAAGAGTCTACTCAAACAAAAAGCCTAAAAGCCCTCTAGGCACTCAAATCCCCAACTGAAAACTTCGAGGTCTCCTGGGGACTCAGGTCCAGTACTGCACCACTAGGAGGGTCAGCTTTACCCTTGCCATGAGCAACGTCTATCACCATCTTGCAGGGGATCCACTCTGTATCTATTGAGCCCACAATGATATCACGCTCTGATCAATGGGGTACCCTCTGAGGTAGTCCCTCATCGACCCAAACGGTGGTCTTCACAAGTTCATAGACTTAGACACCATGGCCTCCGGGAACAGGGATATCGGTAACCCTCATAGGCCAACCAAAACGTTCCAAAGGAACCGCCATCTGAGAACCTGAAAAGATTAAGCTCACAACGAGGTGAGACAATGTCTCAGCAAGTTCACCCCCTAAACTCCAACTAGGAAGGAAATACACCTAAATGCAGTCTATGCACACAAGACAAATGACTTACCTTATCTTAGTTCCTTCCTGCATGTCAGCACAATTCATATACTCAATCAATCTATCCATTCAATACCATCGATCAATCAATCCATTCCATTCAATCGATCCATCAATTCGTCAATTCAATCCATTTGATCAATTCCAATTCGATTATTGCTCGCACAAGCATGAACTACCAACACTATCGGTCCTCTGTCGTAGCCATGGATTACTGCTCACATAAGCTAATATGAACTGTTGCTCGCACAAGCTAATAGATTTTTGCTCACACAAGCTGATATAGACTATTGCTCACACTAGCTGACACAGATCATCGCTCACACAAGCTGACAGACCATTGCTTACACAAGTTGACACACCGACTCACATTGGGGATGGGTTCACTTAACCATCACACAATCAATTTGAATAAGAAAAATTGATATTCATACTTTTAAAATCCCACGATTTAATATAGTCCTCCAAACCACTTTCGGTGTCAAAACCTGACACTCGAGATTTACCTAATTAAATTCAAAATTTCACAATTTTGGAATGAACCACCAAAATCACAATTATCACTCAATTTTCATAATTTAACATTCAATTGCATAAACTAAACATACCATTGCAATTCAAATTGGCAAAGCTTCGACCACCCGACGGACACGTACTCGCCCGGCATGAGTGTGAGGGTGAATTCCACTGATGGAGAGAACCGTGCCTTCAGGTCGTGGAAATCGTCGGACGACCCTTCCCCTGGGAACTTCTCTATGGGCGTTGATCCCCGGTTGCCACCACAGATAGTGATCTGGGGCCAGTCGGGCCGGGAATGGAGGAGCAGGCATTGGAATGGGCAGATTTTCACCGGCGTGCCAAATATGACCCGCAGTTATCTGTTTGGGTTCCGGCTCTGGAGCATCCAGGCAGATGGAAGCAGGTATTTTACGTACACGCCGTTGAATAGCTCCAATCTCTTGATGTTCCGTATACTTTGGAACGGGACGGAAGAGCAGTTTCTCTGGGATGGGACTAGTAATGCATGGACCGTGCTTCAAGAACAGCCTGCTAAGGAATGTGACTTCTATAATAAGTGTGGAGATTTTGCAATATGTAATGAAATGGACTCTCCCAAATGTAGTTGCATGGAAGGGTTCAGTCCGAAGTCACCAGATCAATGGAACAGGGGTAACTGGTCTGCGGGTTGTGCTCGGAAGACCCAATTACAATGTCAGGACAACAGCAGCAGGATGGATGGCTTCTTGAAATTGGATGGCGTGAAGTTGCCAGATTTCGCGGATTCTGTTTCAGCCACAATCAGGGACGAGTGTGAGGCGAAGTGCCTGGAGAATTGTTCGTGCAACGCTTTTGCATTTGATATAGGCATCGGGTGCATGCTGTGGACCGATAATTTGATAGATGTGCAGCATTTTGACAAGGGCGGACTGACCCTCCAAATTCGTCTTGCCAATTCTGAATTACGTATGATCTCTTTTCGATATATTCCTTTGCAATTTAAAAATTTGATCATCTTCTCCAAAGTAATGTTTCCTATTCCTTGTGATAGTCTTTTTGTGTGATAAAGGCCAACATTGATTGTGTGACTTATCAAAAAAAGCACTGAGATTGTTACATATAGAATTAGGTTAATGAAGGTCAGGAATAACAACAATTAGTGCAACTGAATAACATGAATCTAGCCCTGTGTAGTATCAGAACGGAACGAAATATATCACCGTCAACAGAGATCACCATCAGATGTTTCCAGTCTCAAATTAAAACTCTGGCATAACTAGGTGTTTTCAAGCTTATATGACGAGGGAGTATCAGAACATTATGCACGAAAAGGTCCTATTCATCATCATATCATGATTTGTTATATGGCTTACCCAAAATCTCTCGTCTGACCTGCCTGCAACAAGAAGTCGTGCATCATACAATAGACAAAACATCTATCGTCTGAGTTGTTCTTTGCTAATGACTTTGGATATTTTGTAGAATACTTGCACACTTTCCAGCCCGTATAACATAATTTCTTTCTCTTATCTATGAATAGGAACAAAGAGCAAAATATCGAAACTTTTCATAATAATTACTGTCTTGGTCGGAGCATTTGTTCTTGGTGTACTGGTATGGTTGTTATGGAGGTTCAAGGACAATTTAAAAGGTGAGATTTTCTTCTGAAGTGAATGATTTTGTTGCTCCTTGTGTTCTTATTTACATGTTAGTAAACTTTAAATGCAGGATTCTCGATTTTCTATCGGAAAAACAAGAAACTTCCATTGCTTGATAATTTTGTTAAGAACGAAGAGCTATCTGCTGAATTATCCGGACCAGATGGTCTTGCTAGAGATGCTAAGCAAGTAGGAGAAGCTGATATAACAGTGTTCAACTTCAGTTCCATAGAAGCTGCTACAAACTTCTTTTCTGAAGAAAACAAACTTGGACTGGGAGGATTTGGTCCTGTTTACAAGGTAAAGCTAAATGATCACCAGTTGTAGACTTTGAGATGTCATAGAGGCATACTTAACTATCTACCCTCTGAATCTGCAGGGAAAGCTTTTTGGAGGACAAGAAATAGCCGTTAAGAGGCTTTCAAGGAAGTCGAGCCAAGGGCTAGATGAATTTAAGAATGAGGTTATGTTAATTGCGAAATTACAGCATAGAAATCTCACGAGACTCCTTGGATTTTGCGTTCAAGAGGAAGATAAGATGCTCGTTTACGAGTACATGCCCAACAAGAGCTTGGATTCTTTTATTTTCAGTAAGTTGTCAATCATCTGAATTTGGTTTTTTGCATTCCATGAAGGAATTGTCATGAAAACAATTCATTTGATTTTTCTTCACTTTTCAAAATTTATTGTAGATCCAACAAAGCGAGCGAAACTGGACTGGAAGAAACGTTTTGAGATTATTGAAGGGATAGCACGAGGCCTCCTCTATCTCCATCGAGACTCTAGACTGAGGATTATCCATCCTGACAAAAAAACTAGTAACATTTTGTTGGATAAAGAGATGAATCCGAAAATATCAGACTTTGGCATGGCGAGAATTTTTGGTACAAATGAAAATGAAGTGAACACCAATCGAGTGGTTGGCACATAGTAAGTTGAATTTCTTCCTCATGAGAAAAAGAAAGTGCATATGTGACTCCAAATGTTTGATTAGTGTGGAGTGGACCGACTCATTTGCCAATATAATTGCAGTGGTTACATGTCTCCAGAGTATGCAATGGAAGGTCAATTTTCGGTCAAATCTGATGTGTATAGCTTTGGGGTATTATTACTGGAGATTGTTAGTGGCAAGAAAAACCTTGGCTTTCGCACGCCGGAACATCCTAACCTTATCGTCAATGTGAGTTCATCCTTATCTGTATTCAAGCTACTAGGCACCAAAACTCTCATCTTAAGATATGTTTGCATCTGCCTTTGATTAGGGTTGTCTCAGTCTGGTTTCCACTTCTCCATTGTCTGTTGCTTAGAAACTATCGATCATATAAAAAAGCATAGTGCTATCAACAGATGTTATTGCAAATTAGGACAGTATACATTTGAATTAGCTATTCGTTCGTTTACATCTAAGTCAAACTGTTTTCACTTGCGTGCATGACGATTTCAGGCTTGGCACCATTTGAAAGAAGGGAAGGGGATGGAGCTTATTGATCCCTGTATCAGGGACACGTGCTCTACGGATTAGGTATTGCGATGCATACAAGTTGGACTGCTGTGCGTGCAGGACTCCGCTGTAGATAGACCGGCCATGCCTTCCGTTATGCTACTATTAGAAAGCAAAACAGTGGATCTTCCCTTCCCGAAACTGCCCAGGTCAACTTCGATCACGGGCTCCGTGGATACTTGCTCTTTGTCTGAAAGCCAAGAAATTGAGTCATTGAATGGCGTAACAGTTAGCTCCGTGGATGGTAGATAGGCTAATGTGATTCATTCTTGTTTTCTCTTCACTTTTGTTGGATTATAATGTCTCTGTATTCTGCTGTTTTCAGTTTTCTTTTTACTCTGTTTTTTATTAAAAAAAAAAACAGCCAAGTTCATTTAGTTACTATTTAGTGTTTTTGCTATTTTCTAGGAAGTTAATGGCACATTTGTGTGCAGTTATGTGTTGCACGTACGTGAGCAGTTTTTGTTTTGTATTTAGTAGTTGTACTCGACACTTTTTTTTTTTCTTAAGCACAAGACATAGGAAGTGCTCTATTTTTTTTTTTTTTTTTTTTTTTTATCTTTTTCTCTCTCAAAAACAGAAATTTTTCTGTTTTGATTGTTGTTTTTATGAGTTTTAACATTGGTATAAGAGCGTGAATGATCTTGAGGGACTGTGAAGTGAAGCAAGTATTGAAGTGTAAAAGAAGTTAAAGGGTGATGGAGACAGGGTCGAGTGGTTTCTCTGCGATGGCTTCTCCAGTATTTACTGGAGAGAATTATCAAGCATGGGCTGTTAAGATGACAGCATTTTTGGAGGGTCATGATCTGTGGGAAGCTATGGAGGATGATTATGAGGTTGCTCCACTTCCAGACAATCCGACCTTGAATCAGATAAAGTACCATAAAGAGAGAATCACAAGGAAGGCCAAGGCAAAGTCATGCCTGTACGCTGCTGTTTCACCCACTATCTTCACAAGGATCATGAGATGTGATTCTGCAAAGGCAATATGGGATTTCTTGAAGGATGAATACGAGGGAGATGAGAAGATAAGAGGCATGAAGGTGCTGAATCTCTTGAGGGAGTTTGAGAGACAGTAGATGAAAGATTCAGAGTCAGTGAAGGAGTACTCTGATAGGTTGGTTGGGATAGCTGAAAAAATCAGAGTTTTAGGGACTGACTTGAAGGATGAAAGGCTTGTTCAGAAGATCCTGGTGTCTCTTCTAGAGAAGTTCGAAGCCACCATAGCGTCTCTGGAAAATACAAGAGACTTACCTGATATAAAGCTTGCAGAATTGTTAAATGCTTTGCAGGCACAGGAGCACAGAAGATTGATGAGAAGAGAAGAGTTTGTAGAGGGTGCACCGCAAGCTAGAGTGAAGTCAAATGATGGAGGCAAAGGGAAGAAATGGATTCAGTCCAGAGAAAACGCCGGTGACTCCAAGTTTGTAGCAAAAGAAGGAAATTCTGGTGGGTCTAGCAAATGGAAGATGAACAAAAAGCCTTGTCAATACTGTGGTGGAACTAATCATCAGTTTTTTAGATGTTGGAGAAAGCCTGATGCTAGATGCAGAAGATGTCACAAGTTGGGTCACATGGAAGCCATCTGCAAAGAAAAAAATTACCAGCAAGCAGGAAAAGCACAGGTAGCAGTGAATAAAATTGAGGAAGAGCACTTGTTTGTAGCTTCTTTTTTCTGAATTTTTTGTTGGGAATGATGCATGGCTGGTGGATAGTGGCTGTACCAATCATATGACTGGCAATTCGAAGCTATTTAGGAGTCTAGACAGGTCCAGAGTCAGAATTGGCAACGGACAATATATCGAAGTGCAAGGGAAGGGTACAGTGGCTATTGAAGGAAATCAGGAGGTGAAGCTGATCAGTGATGTTCTCTTTGTGCCAACTATTGACCATAATCTGTTAAGTGTTGGTCAATTAGTTGAGAAGGGCTATAAAGTGAAGTTCGAAGGGAAGGAATGTCTTATTAATAATGCAGATAGCAAAGAAGTGCTAAGAATTCCAATGGAGGACAAGAGTTTCATGTTCAAGCCACAAGAGATGCAACAAATGGCTTTAAAGTGCAAAGAAGAAAATGCAGAGATATGCCATAAAAGACTTGGGCATGTTCACAGGAAGAGCATGTCGTTTATGCAGAGAAATAGCTTGGTAGATGACTTGCCAAGTTTGGAGGAGGAATTTCCACAGTGCAAAACTTGTCTTCTTGGCAAGCAAGTCAGATTTCCTTTCAAAGGAGGAGGCTGGAGAGCATGTGAGAAGCTGCAATTGGTCCACATAGATCTATGCGGACCTATGTCTGAGTCTTCTCTCACTGGTAGCAGGTATTTCATTACCTTCACTGATGATATGACTAGGATGAGTTGGATTTATTTTCTGCGAGCCAAGTCTGAAGTTGCTGATGTGTTTGTGAAGTTTAAAGCTTTAGTTGAGAATCAAAGTGGAAAGAAAATTAAAATGCTCAGGTCTAATAATGGTTCTAAGTATATTGCTCACAAGTTTAAGTTGAATTGTGAGCAAGCAGGAATTGTGCAGCAGTTCACTGCTCTCTATTCACCTCAACAGAATGGGGTCAGTGAGAGGAAAAACAGAAGTATTATGGAGATGGCCAGATGTATGATGCAGGAGAAGATGTTGCCTAAGAAGTTCTGGGCTGAAGCAGCTAATACTGCAGTGTTCTTGTTGAACAGATTGCCCACAAAGGCCTTAGAGAGGTCAACACCTTTTGAAGTCTGGTATGGTGTTAAACCTTCTGTGAAAAATTTGAAGGTTTTTGGGTGTTTGTGTTACACTCATATTCCTGAGGTCAAGAGGGACAAGCTGGATAAGAAAGTAGAGCTTGGAATCTTCATCGGGTACAGTCTCCAATCAAAGGCTTACAGAATTTTTCACCCTATGACATGGAAGGTGACTGTAAGCAGAGATGTTGTTTTTCTAGAGGAAGATGAGTGGAATTGGATGGAAGGAAAAAGTGCAGAACAGCAGCAGTTCGAAAAACAACCTGCAACAGATGTAGAGGTTGATGAAGTTATAGATGGATTTGAAGATAGTATGGATGATTTACTAGTGAGAGGCACAAGATCACTTGCTGAAATCTATGAAAGAAGCAATGTGGCAATGCTCGAACCATCTAACTTTGTGGAAGCTAAGGAGGATCAAAGGTGGATTGCAGCAATGCAGGAGGAGATTGCAATGATCCAGAAAAACCACACATGGGAGCTTGTTGATAGACCATCTGATAAGAATGTGATTAGGGTTAAATGGGTGTTTAGAACAAAACTTAATCCTGATGGTTCTGTCAATAAACACAAAGCTAAACTGGTGGTGAAAGGCTATGCACAAATATGGGGAGTAGACTATTCTGAAACATTTGCTCCTGTTGCACGACTTGATACAATAAGGCTACTGTTAGCTATTGCAGCAGAGAAGGGGTGGCCTATATTTCAGTTATATGTCAAGTTGCATTTCTGAATGGAGAGCTTGGGGAGGAGATTTTTGTTGAACAACCTGAAGGCTTCAGTATCAAAGGGCAAGAAGAGAGTGTATACAGGTTGAAGAAAGCTCTATATGGACTGAAGCGGGCTCCAAAAGCTTGGTATGGGAAGATAGATCGATATTTGCAGGATTTTAGCTTTGTAAAAAGCTTAAGTGGGTTCACTCTTTATGTCAAGAAGGTGAATCACAGTGTTGTAATTCTGTCACTTTATGTAGATGATCTATTAGCGACGAGGAATGATATGGAATTGATAGAGAATGTGAAGCAAGATCTATTTGTAGTTTTTGAGATGTCAGACTTGGGAAAGATGTCTTATTTTTTGGGTTTGGAAGTCAAACAGGTTTCATATGAGATCTTCATCTGTTAGAAAAAATATATGAAGGAAATTCTAAAGAAGTTTCAAATGGAAGATTGTCGAAGTGTAAGCACTCCTATGGCTGCTAAAGAGAAGCTGTAGAAGAATGATGGAACAGATGCAGTAGATGCTTCTATGTATAGAAGTTTGATTGGGTGTCTCATGTATCTTACAGCAAATATTCTATTTGCTGTGAGTGTTTTATTCAGGTTTATGAGTAGTCCTAGTCAGATACATTTGATTGCAGCAAAAAGGGTCTTGAGGTATCTCAAAGGAACATTGTTCTTTGGTGTGAAGTTTAAGAGAAGTCAGAAGTTTAATTTGCAAGGATTTTCTGATAGTGACTAGGCTGGTTCAGTAGATGATATGAAGAGTACGTCTGGATATTGTTTCAGTTTTGGTTCTGCTTGTTTCTTTTGGTGTTCTAAAAAGCAAGAAATTGTAGCTCAGTCTACTGCAAAGGCTGAATTTATAGCAGCTACTGCAACTGCAAATCAAGCTTTGTGGCTGAAGAAGATAATGAAAGATTTATGGCTGAATTCTAGTGGCTGTAACGTAATCAATGTGGATAATCAAGCTACTCTAGCAATATCTCAGAATCCAGTTTTCCATGGCAAAACCAAGCATTTCAAAGTCAAATTTTTCTTTCCACATGAGGTGCAACAAAGTGGCGAAGTTAAGTTGGTCTATTGCAGATCTGAAGATTAACTTGCAGACATGTTCACAAAACCACTTCAAGCTGGAAGATTTGAAGTATTAAGAAAGAAAATTGGAGTATGCAGCAGCAACTGATCCAAAGAGGAGTTTGTTGGATTATAATGTCTCTGTTTTCTGCTGTTTTCAGTTTTCTTTTTACTCTGTTTTTTATTTAAAAAAAAACAGCCAAGTTCATTTAGTTACGTATTTAGTGTTTTTATTATTTTCTAGGAAGTTAATGGCACGTTTATGTGCAGTTGCATGTACGTGAGCAGTTTTTGTTTTGTATTTAGTGGTTGTACTCGATAGTTTTTTTTCTTAAGCACAAGACGTATGAAGTGTTCTGTTTTTTTTTTTTTTTCTTTTCTCTCTCTCAAAAACAGAAATTTTTCTGTTTTGATTGTTGTTTTTATGAGTTTTAACAACTTTGCTCCTATGATCTTTACAACAGGAAAAGTATTATTGGAACTGTGCACATGTACTTTTGCTAAAGGGTTTAGAACTTGACTCCCTAGTCCTGATATGAAAGTGTCTTTATTGCTTTTCATTCTGCAGTATCTCATTCAATTGCATTTAGGACGGGGTTTCAGGTAAAAGCTGTCGCTCTGTGACGTAGGGTCAAGTCATGGAAACAAGTACGTGAGTGTTGGAATAAAAAAATATAATACTTAAAAACGATAAAATCTTTTAATTTACATCAACGTAAAATTATCAAATAAATAAATGAAAAATAATAAAATGTGGTTCGATCCAGGTATTTTTTATTTTTTTAATGATTTAGAAACCCCATACAATTGGCAGCCGGCCAAGAGGACCTACTATCCCGACATCCCGCTTAAGACACCAAGAGCTTTCACTAGGTTTTGAATCCCTTACATTTAAGCAAAAATCAACAAAGTTTTTATCTAGCAGCGCCACCGTGGCTGGTGGTGTTCAGTTCGAATATTAATACTTATGTTCATAGAGAAATCTACTAACAAATAATCCACTATAATCGAAAAATCAAGATTTACAATCTCTCACACATTCAAGTATAAGAATTTAAAGTGTTTATAAATAAATAACTCACTTGGACATAAACTCAACGCACAAAATTAGTGCGCATTTACGTTCAAAGTAAAACGCTCTATGTATGCCAAAACAAGAACTCTAGCATTCATCTTTTGGTTTGCGTACGTACGGATTTGCATTCGTCTTTTTTGATTGTGTGGCGCTCTCCTAGACGTTCCTTTTGTGCGGCTCTCTTCTTCATAGGGCTTCAGCGGCTCCTCCGGAAAGAGAGAAGACGTATTCTGTTTTATATGTGCTGCAGGGAAGGTGAAGAAACCCTTACTTTTTTATTTTATTTTATATTATTTTCTTTTTTGTAAACTTTTATGAAGTCAAAAGAAGCTTCTTATGTTAACTAAAGACATCCAAAACCCAAAAAGAATTTCGAATTTCTTTTCTTATGTGTAATCTTGAATATTATTTTTATCAGAAATTGTTTTTTGTAAATGCTCAAATTCGAGACATAATTTAACAGTAAGGCTACATACAATAGACCCAATCGTATCACAAACTATGGCATAATTACTCTTCACTCATCGCTATTTCCGTCAATATCATAAGATTTGTCGCTTTCTCTCTCATTGTGCATAGCCACTCTTTAGTGGGAAGGAATAAATAAAAGTAGCTGGTTCCATTGGGCCGAACCATAACCAATGGTTTGATCCAGTTCCCAATCCTAGGACCAAGCGGTCCAATCTACAATTTTCAAAATTGGGAACTAGTTCTTCCAGTCTAGTTCCTAATTCCGTCTTAAAACTGAACCAGACTGGAACCGAACACCCCTATATAGGATGGCGCACATATTAGAAAAGCAAATGAAGGTGCTGATTTCACGACAAAGAAAGGACGCTCCATATAAAGGAAATCTCCAAGTCGTTTCTTTCTAAGACATGCTAGGATTGCCCAGTCTGTTTCTCTGTTATTTGGACCGAGTCCTCCTTGGTTGCCCCACGTAAAATTTTCACTTCGCATACTTTTGCATCTAAACACCACACAGTTTAATCAAACAGACCAAATTGCCAGCAGAAGATCTCACAAAAAAGGAACCCTTTGTATCTCCAAACTCTAATCTCAAGCCCCTTCATGGTTTCTACCACCATAGGCCGCCGTATTTGCCACCTCAGGGGACAGAGACTGTAAAACCTAGCTATAGAACATGTAACGGTAGTGCCCCGCTTGGGGAGCTGGGGAGTTGTACATATCCTGGATTCTGTAATCCGAAAGCACTGTGGCCGAATTGTTTCACTGGACCTTTGCATCGGTGGGCCAGAAAGCATGTTGCTGATCTGAGCCAGAAAGAGCATGGCCATGGGACTCGGGCTCAGGCTCTGCACTGAAATGTGAGCTCGTGGCCATGGCACTCGGCCCGAGCGATGCATAGTGAGGATGGTAATTGAAATTTTCGCTATTCTTCCAATCCTATACTGAGAAAAGGTTGGAAATTGACATTGTTGCAAGGACCAGACGAGAGCATTTGGACCAACGCAAGGGCATGCATGCATCCGCTCTGGCAATTTTTGCTTCAAAAACAAGGCACCATTCGAAAACATCACGTGATTTCGATATCTCCAAGGGGAGCGATGTTCCGTACACTCTCGAAAACGACGTGAAAAAAAGGTGGAAACTTCCCATTGGGTCAACGGTTCGCTAAAGCTTGTCCTCGTGCACGAACTGATGCTTCTTTTGTGATAGACGACGAATCTATCGCCTTCCTTTTTGTCCTCGTCTTTGACCTCTTCGGATAAACAAACGCAAACTCGACGACTCCTGCGTCAACGGGAGTCGCCGATCCCACGCCGGGGGTCGCAAAAACCCGGAGTAAAAAAGCAAAAAGGTATCAAATCTCGATTCAATGCGCATTTCTTTTTGTTGAATCCCACTTTAAAAGCCGTCAACTTGGGTCAGAAACGACTATGTAAAATACTGGTTTGACAAGTTAAGAAAGGAATTAAAAAAAAGAAAAAGAAAATAAGTTTGACTGGTCGATAAAGCAAAGAGAAGTGGGCGTTCTCATTTATAGGGCCCGAGCCACTTCGGGAGAGAGAAAAGAAGAGACAGAGAGAGGAGAGGAAAGAAGAAGAAGAAGAAGAAGAAGAAGGAAGAAGAGGAAGGGGGTTTGGCACATGCACTCTGTGGAGGCCTCGTCAAGTCAACTCGACTCCGTGACGCCCGGTAAGAGATTAGGTCCCTCGTTTGTCCAATCGAGATTAATTTATGGGTTTAAGGCTTAAAGTCGGAATTTTTGGAAAATCGAACGGCGAAATCCGATTTTGGACTTGTTGGGTCACATATTTTTTTTTAATAGAAATTATTATAGTTTAGGGTGTTGTGAAGTTATAGGATTTTACGAATTGTAATTTGAGTTTATGGTTTGTTTGAAACAAAATTTTGAAGTTTTCTACACACAGTAAACAGTATGCGTCCAGTAGCTTTGGACTCGTATTTTGTCATTTTTCGGCTTGTTTTTGGGATGCTCAAGTTGGGATTCCTATAGTACATTTGAAGGGTTTTTTTTTTTTAATTATTATAAATACGTTGAGAACGGGTTTCAGAGGAGAAAGTTATGGCATAATTAATTTTCACGCTTAAATTCTGCATTGTGAATGGGTTGAATAATCGTTTTGGGTATGCGATCTATTAGCACTAAGAGTTTTTTTGCTAGAGTTAAGACTTAGTTTAGTCGTTTTATAGTTGAGATAGAGTTTTATTTGATTTTAACATTATTCATTGGTTATTTGATAAGCCATGAGTTCGATGATATGAGTGTTGTTTGTTGTTTGGTCATAGGTAACGAGGTGAGTGGTACTATATTTTATTTGGTTTTGTAAAGCTTGTCTTGAAGTGTATATATATATATATTGAATTGATGAGCATTTTTATTGCATAAAAGTCGGATTGAGCATTTGCTACTCTTTGGTTGATTATGAAATTACTTTGCGATTGATTTATGAAAATGTTTATGATAATCTGAGAAATGATTAGGAAATGGATGATGGGTTATGCTGCAAAATATTATTTGCTTGGTTTAAGATATTGATTTTTGATTAGATTTATGGTATTAGAGGATGGTTATTTATGTTAAATATGAATGTGAACCCAATAAGAATGGTTATTTGGGATATGCATACCAAGTTTAGGATGTCACTAGGTGTTATGTCGTGAACATGATAAAATATTGAGCAATAGATTAGTCAATGAATGGACTATTGATGCTTGACTTTTGATGGTGATTTTCATATTAGTATAAGGCTTTGATAGAAAAAAACAACTCTTATATGATTCTACATGTATTTTATATATTGAGTTTGAGTTATGAAGTTTGATATTGCTTTGTAAATATAAATAGTGGTTGCTTGCTTAGAAGATAAGTACAAGTCACTGAGTCGCTATTGCTCATTCCACTTGTCCTTTGATCTTTTCAGGGTCCTTAGTTAGCAGCTAGTAGATCGAGAGTGCTATCGATGGGGACCTTTGGAAGTAAACTTTGAGTATGTTTTTTGAGGCTAACTCCTTTAAGTGGAAGGATAGCCGTGTCACCCCATCCATATAGTTTTCGGGGTATGACAACTGCAGCGCCCAACATGGGTCACCATTGAAGCCTCCTCTCTCACCCATGAAAAGTTTAAACTTGTGTTCTTGATTCTCCCTCTCCCCGGACCAATGCTTGAGGCATTTGGCAACGGTGGAATGCCCTTCACCGGCAAAAACAGAGCAAGTCTCTTCCTTATCTCCTTGTTTTTCATGTGGTCGTCTCTGTTTTCATATTCTTGTACAGCGAATTCGTTATCACAAGGGCAGTTGGTCCGAGATGGCGAGACTCTGGTTTCTCGTTCTGGGAACTTCGAGCTGGGGTTCTTTAGAACTGAGAATTCGTCTCTTAGATATGTTGGTATTTGGTACCGCAAGATAAGTTTTAAAACATACGTGTGGGTCGCGAACAGAGATAGCCCTGTTTCTGATGAATCTGGAGTTCTGACAATTTCAAGTGATGGAAATTTGATGGTTTTAGATGGGGATCATCGCTTAGTTTGGTCTAGCGGCATTAATTCTACCTCTGTGCCCACCAACTCAACAGCTGTTTTGACGGATGCTGGAAATCTTGTTCTTCTGGCCAAGGCAGATGCTGACACTGCTAGTGCTGATGGTCATGTCAGCAATGCATACTGGCAAAGCTTTGAACACCCGACAGACACGTTTTTGCCTGGCATGAGAGTGAGGGTGAATTCTGCGGCTGGAGAGAACCATGCCTTTAGGTCGTGGAGATCGTTGAACGACCCTTCCCCTGGGAACTACTCTATGGGCGTCGATCCCCGGTTGCCGCCACAGATAGTGATCTGGGGCCAGTCAGGCCGGGAATGGAGGAGCGGGCATTGGAATGGGGTGGTTTTCACCGGCATGCCAAATATGATTGGCAATTTTCAATATGGGTTCAGGCTTTTGACCCCCGAGGACGATGGAAGCATGTATTTTACATACACACCGTCAAATAGGTCCAATCTCTTGATGTTCCGTATACTTTGGAATGGAACGGGGGAGGAGTTAGGCTGGGATGAGACAAATAATGAGTCGACTGTGCTGCAAAAACAGCCTGCTAAGGAATGTGACCTATATAACAAGTGTGGAGATTTTGCAATATGCAATGAAATGGGCTCTCCCAAATGTAGTTGCATGGAAGGGTTCATTCCAAAATCACCGGATCAATGGAAGAGGGGTAACTGGTCCATGGGTTGTACTTGGAAGACTCGATTACAGTGTGGGAACAACAGCAGCATTTCAGTGGGAAATGGTGGCAGGATGGACCACTTTTTGAAATTGGATGGGGTGAAGTTGCCGGATTTTGCAGATTATTTTTCAGCCACTAGCGGGGATGAGTGTGAGGTGAAGTGTCTAGAGAATTGTTCGTGTAAAGCTTATGCATTTGTTAGAAGCATTGGGTGCATGATGTGGAACAAGAATTTGATTGATGTGCAGCATTTCGCTGAGGGCGGAATGACCCTCCAAATTCGTCTCGCCAATTCTGAACCAGGTATGATCTCTCATGGGTATCCCCCCTTTGCCATTTTCAAATTTGTTGATCTTTTCCAAAATAATGTTTCTCATACCTAATGATCTTTTTTAGTATGATAAAGGCCACAACTGATTGTGTGACTTAGCAGAAAAGGAACTGAGATTCTTATCTATGGAATTGAGTTTATGGAGGTCAGGGATCTCAACAGTTAGTGTAACTGAATAACATGAATCTGGCCTTTTGTAGCATCAGAAAGGAATGAAAGCAGTCACTGTCAAGAAAGATCGCCATGTGACGTATCCATAATGGTAGTCTCCAATAACAAACTCCAGCATAACTAGCTACTCGCTATAGGAAGGTGAAGGATCAGAACTTTGATGGATATAACGGTCCCATTCATCAGCATATGATTTGTCACATGGCTTGGCTGAAATTTCCTTTGTGTCACCTGCCTGCAACAAGAAGCGTGTATCACACGATAGACAAAACATTCACTGTCACAGAGTTTATCTGTACTAATGACTTTGGATATCTTATAGAGTACTTCCAACACTTTCCGATTACTGATGATCTCCTATAATTTTAATTTCTTTCTCTTCTCATGAATAGGAACAAAGAGCAAAATATCCAACCTACGCATGATAGTTACTGCCTTCGTTGGAGCGTTTGTTTCCGGTATAACAGTATTTTTGTTGTGGAGGTTCAAGGACAATTTAAAAGGTGAGATTTCGGTCTGTGGAGTGAATGATTTATTAGTCTTTATTTTCTTATTTACATGTTAATGAACTATAAATACAGGATTCTTGTTTGATGATATTGTTAAGAGCGAAGAGCAATATCTTGATTTGTCCAGACCAGATGGTCTTGCTAGTGATGCTAAGCAAGTAGGAGGACCTGATATACCAGTGTTCGACTTCAGTTCCATAGAAGCTGCAACGAATGTCTTTTCTGAAGAAAACAAGCTCGGACTCGGAGGATTCGGTCCTGTTTACAAGGTAAAGATATATGATCACCAGTTCTAGACTCGTGATATCATATTTGCATTCTTAATTGTCTACCCTCTGAATCTGCAGGGAAAGCTTCTTGGAGGACGAGAAATAGCCGTTAAGAGGCTTTCGAGGAAGTCAAGCCAAGGGGTTGAGGAATTTAAGAATGAGGTTATGGTAATTGCGAGATTACAACATAGAAACCTCGTGAGACTCCTCGGATTCTGCATTCAAGGCGAAGATAAGATGCTTGTTTATGAGTACATGCCAAACAGGAGCTTGGATTATTTTATTTTTGGTAAGCTGAGTCGAACATTTGAATTTGATCTTTTGCATTCCTTGTAAGAATTGTTATGAAAATCATTGCATGTGTCTTTTCTTCTCTTTTCAAAATTTGATGCAGATCCAGCGAAGCAAGCACAACTGAACTGGAAGAAACGTTTGGAGATTATTGAAGGGATAGCACGAGGCATCCTCTATCTTCATCGAGATTCTAGATTAAGGATTATTCATCGTGACCTAAAAGTCAGTAATATTTTGTTGGACGAAGAGATGAACCCAAAAATATCAGACTTTGGCATGGCGAGAATTTTCGGTGGGAATGAAAATGAAGCGAGTACCAATCGAGTGGTTGGCACGTAGTAAGTTGAATTTCTTCCAAGTGAGAATAAGAAAAGTGCATCTCTGACTCAAAATGTTTGATCAGGTTTAGTGGATTGATTCATTTGCCCTTGTAATTGCAGTGGTTACATGTCTCCAGAGTATGCGATGGAAGGTCTATTTTCGTTCAAATCTGATGTGTACAGCTTCGGGGTATTATTACTGGAGATCATTAGCGGCGAGAAAAACATTGGCTTTCGCACGCCGGAACATTCTAATCTTATCAGCCATGTGAGTTCATGCTCATTTGTATTTGAGATAATAGGCACCAAACTCTCGTTTCAGCAGATGTTTGCAACTGCTCAGTTTGTTCTGTTTAAAACTGTTGTCTCGGTCTGGTTTCTACTTCTCCATTGTCTGTAAGTAAAGTGATATCAACAGATGTTATTAGGCACGCGGACAATAGACATTTTTGAACTCGCTGTTCAAGTGTTTACATCCAAGGAGTTGTACAAAGTGTTTTTCACACAAATGCATGATGATTGCAGGCTTGGCATCACTGGAATGAAGGGAAGGCGATGGAACTAATCGATCCTTGTATCAGGGACATGTGCTATGTGGATGAGGCATTACGATGCATACAAGTCGGACTATTGTGTGTGCAAGACTCTGCCAGAGATAGACCGCTCATGTCTTCCGTTGTGCTACTATTAGAAAGTGAAACAGCAGGTCTTCCCCTCCCGAAGCCACCCAGGTTAACCTCGATTGGGGGCTTCTTAGGTTCTTATTCTTTGGGTGAACCAACGGGTCTTTCAATACCGATACAGCCCAGCTTAACCTCAATCACGGGCTCCATAGATACGTATTCTTCGTTTGAAAGCCAAGAAATTGAATCATGGAACTCGTGACAGTTGCTAGGCGGATGGTAGATAGGGCCAATGTGATTCTTCATGTTGTTTCCTCTGTTTGCTCTTGTGATCTTTACAATAAGAACAGTGTTCTTGAAATTGTGCGCACGTGTTTTTGTCAAAAGGCCCTACGTGAAACAGAAAAATCATTACTTGATTCCCTGGTCTTGTTATGAAAGTGTCTGCATAGCTTTTTAAAAAGTAGTGACGCATTTGGTTGTTTTTAGGACTAGCATTTCGGGTAAAAGTTGTTGCCGTGTGACCCCTGGTTTGAGTCGCAGTTTTAGTTTTCTTGCAAAAATCTGTGTACATTCTAACCAAAGTGTTCGGACCTGTCCCATCATCCCTCGCAGAGTGGGAGCTCCGTGCACTGGCTGCTGTTTTATTCCAGCATTTTGCAGTTTGCTATGCCTGAAGTGAAAATTCATCATTTTGGGACCAAGATGTTGCCCTGTTTGTCCGGCCGATGTGATTATATACACATCTTCTTTCACCGGTGAAGCTCATTTTGCACGTGTGAATCGATTCGCTTGATCTATATAAGCTGAGGGCTGGTTTTCAATTTTTGGAGACAAAGTCAATGTTGCTCAACTAATGAAATATAAAATTTCGCGTATTTATTGAACAGTTCAAACATTTGGAGCAGCTCGACGCCTACATAAATCTATCAGAGTCGGTCTCAAGCAACTCTGCTTGGGGTGAGGTTCAGCTGCAGGTAGCAGCAGCTTTACTGTCACTTCCGAGATGCCCGTCATGCGTTCATCGAGTGTCTGTTCACCTAAACGTGCACTGATGTTTCCGAAACCCTTCTCCCCTGGCATCTGTCAGCTGCTGCTGCGAGACTCCCGCCAACATACATGAGACTCGCGCCAACCACCGCCATTCCAGCCTTTGTCATCACCACGGCCCGACCTTGAGGAGCACCCTTTCCCTCCCCCCTCTTTCTCAACCTCGGAAGAGGATCTAAGGCTCGATTTGGGGTTGACTTGCCTGAGCTTCGACCTCCGATGATGACTTAATATCGGGAAAGTACTAGCCTTCTCTGTAATTATCATTTCGAGAAAATTTTATAAAGGTGACGATTTAAAGGAAGACGGTTCAAAGTCTCAATATATCTATCGTTATACGAGTTTTGTCTGTGGGTGGAAGAACGGTTCAAAGTACCTTATTATAACCCCAATTATATACTTCCTTGCGTGTAATAAAAGAAGCTTTGAAACCTCCAACTCCACCGGATCACTTTGAGCCATGCAATCTCCGTGAACCTTACTTCTGGCCTAAAACTAGTAAATGGATACTTTTGCGCTCTTTCATCAACCCGAGGAGATTGTTTATTTCAGGGGAAATCACGCCAAGACGCGCGCCTAAGAAAGCAGGAACAACTGGACAGGAGCAGCAAGACATGACTCTGAAATCCCTGTGGAAACCGCACGAAGTAGGCTAGACCGCTTGACTTTCACTAAACTTGAATTAAATCTAGGCAAAAGAGGATATCAGCTACCTAAGTTCAAGCTATATATGGGTCATGGAGACTACAGTTTTCTTGAAAGTGACTGTTGTTGAGAGCCACTGGTTTGACATGAACCAATTCAGCAATTGGCAGACAAAAACACAAGCCGTCTATCGGATATTGAATATGTATATGCTAGAGGAAGGAATGTTGGCAATCTGGGACAGTGCTTGAACCGAGTCGGGCATTACCACCAGGGTCTAGCACCATCCACGACGTAAAATGAACTTATTAGCATCTGCCTCAATGTGATTTTTTCCGCTGTACTTTGTTTGGCAAACCTACTTTGTGGCTTATCCCGCATTAATCTGTTCTGATTGTCTGAGCAAACAGCAAAAAATTTTAGGAACATCTGAAGGGACTATTTTTGGCCAAAGTCTAGCCTATGCTCAAGGGCAAGGAGAATGTTAGAATATTTAAACCATATATTCATCTATCAACTTAGCATCTGATTGGACTTTTTAACAAGATGGATTGAATTTGTCCAATCTCGTCAACTATCTGCCAGGCCTAGGGATGAAGAGGGGCAACTTACCAATTGGTCTTAAATATATTATAGGGATGCCAATTCAATCCTAAATTCTTCAAACTTTGCCATTCTAAGTCCTAAACATTTGTACAAAATTCCAATGCAACCCTTTTGGCCACTTGGAAAATCGCTAATGTGGCGACACAAAAATTATCCAAGTCAACATGCCACATAGAATGGCTGGCTATAAGCGGACACCACTTAGCAATATCTAACATTTATTGGTTAGAACAATTGTATTGAAATTTTGTGTAAAGGTTTATAACTACATTGATAAAAATGAAAAATTAAGGACTAAATTAACATTCGTACAAAAACTTTAAGACTGATTAGGTAATTATCTTAGATGAAGAGAGACACCAAAGTTGGTGCCTGCACAATTGCTCATGGTTGACTTATTCTTTGGCACTGGTCGTGTCGTTTGGAGAGAGATCTCGTAGACATGTAGCAGTCCTCAATGAATGGGGTTGCATAAAATACAGGTTTTAAAACCCGAACAGATTAAATTTAGATGAGAAGTTTACCTATTCATGCTCGCCTCTCATTTCGTGAAATGATTCGTGTCATTTCCTTTCGCTATAAAATTGTTTAAACCTAACAACAAAATGTTTTTTTTTTTTTAAAATTAAGTAAAAACGTGTCAATTTAGGTCAAGTTCAAGTTAAGTTGTCTCGTGTCATCTCAATCCGAGCGGTGTTCTTGTGTCATGTCCGAATTGCCGCCTCTAATATCTGTTAATGCCATGGGTTGCAGCCAGAAATTTGCCTAAGCACCCCTGGCGACGAAGGTAGAAGAGACCATTTGAGATCTGGTCAGATCCCGACATCTACTAATAAAAGCACGATTCGCGATGTTAAGTGACGGTTCCGGTGAGGTTGGAGTGTCCTGAAGCTGTCTTATTTTGCTCGTCTCCACTTTTCTATTGGTTGTGTGAAGTGGAAGTGGAAAATACCAATCCTAGGTAATATAATGGAAGGGGAAAACTTAGCTAGGAAATTTCTTGATTCCCTCCTAATTGCTGCCCACCATTGGTGTGTATGTCCAAAACAGGAGGAAATATTCAGTGGTTGCTAACCATCCGCTCATCCGCCTACGTGGCGCACGCAATCCACTCAAAACGCGACACTTGTCCAGTGATCTAGATGTGAATAGAAAATTTAAAAAATTAAATAAGCTTTCTTTTCCCCCTCCTATGGCTTGCAGAAAAGTACTGAGCAGCAATTAAATGTTCACTTTCAAAATCCCGCCTAACAATCTCTCTTTTTTTTTTTTTTTCCAATTTTCAAGGGTTTTAACCTGCACTTCTAGAGAAGAGCAACTACACCCTACTCCTTCTTTCTCTCTCTCTAGCATGTCCCTAACATATGAGGTGATCATGTGGTGCGCAAACCACCAATTTAATACCTAAGAAAGTAATGAATAAATTGCAGGACTTATCTCATAGCAACGAAAGTATCTGCAATGTTAGATCAGAATTTACATCAACAATCTAAATATGATTTCTAATTAACACGCAATTTTTTTTCACTTATTTAATGAGGATATAATCCATCTGCAATGAAATGCTTCTAATCTAACATGAAATGATATGACATAATAACGTGGCTTAAGCTACATGATGCAAATGAGATGTTTTTGTGTTTTCTTAATATGCATGCAATCTATTATAAATAATGAAATTAATTTATTCAAAGACAATTTTTTAGGTATTTTCCATAAAATTCGAAATTAAAATTGTTCAATAATTAAATGTGCAACTAAGCTAACAAAATGACCTAATTCTAATGACGGGTAATTTCCAATTAAATGAACCTAGCAACAATCACTAAATGACGTGCTTTTCATGAACCTAATTCTATATGACATGTGCATGACATTTTTTCTTTTTCTTTTTTTAAATGCAATTTATCCTAGAAAATAAAACTAATTTATTCTAAGACTTTTTTTTTTTGTATTTTTCATGAAATTCGGAATTAGAAAAATGTGAAAATTATCTATCTAAATGCAATTTATCCTAGAAAATAAAACTAATTTGTATTAGGAATGAGGTTAAGCCAAATCCTAATTTAAACTAGAATGTTATCCTAATTTAGAAATTCCTAACTAAAATGCAATATATCTAAAAAATTCTCTAAACTTAAAAAAAAAATATTATCTAGAATTAAACTATATGAAATTTTACCCTAAAATGCAATGACATGCAAAGAATGTCAAAATTCTAATTTTTTTTTTGTTTTTGTATTAATTTCGAAAATTAAAAATTATCAAGTAATTAAACATGAAACCTAAGTTAAAAAAGACTAGCAACCTAAATTGATTGATTTGATTTTTTGATTTTTTGATTTTTTTAATTCGAAATAAAATTTCTATTCTAAATATGCAAATCCTAAAACAGGAAATAAATCTAATTCTAACCTACATTTTTTTTTATTGATTTTTGATTTTTTTATTTTATGAAAGAGAAATTAACTTAAATGGCACGACGGCAAATCAGAGCAAGATTGATATCCATATTGACGAACCATATCTCGCACATGAGATCGGATTGGCCAATTTTAAATAAATTGCAAATCGAATCTCGGGCCTGAGATTGGATTAGCGATTAGTCAAGCAATTGCGAGTTGGATTTCGGGCACGAAAATCGGACTGTCAATCACAAATTTCACAAGCTATTTCATGTTGAACATTCTTAATCTTATACTAAGGAATGATTCTACTAAAAAAAAGTAAATAAAAAAACAAAATAAAATAGATAAAAAAAAACTACCTGATTTGGTTTTCCTTTTTTTTTTCTTTTTTTTTTTTGCTCCCACGCACGGCTTGGCTGCTCAATCAATTGAGAGGGGCAAACCCTGTCGGAGCTCTGGCAGGGGGAAGACGCCGGCAAGGAGCTCCGACAAGACCACAACAGGAGTTGCGTGCGGTTTGCTGGTGCAAGACCGATTCAGGCGAGCAGGGGACGCCGGGCAGCAAGGACCAGTGGAGCAGGAGCGCTCGAGCAGAGGACTCGGGGCTAGCAATTGCAGCAGATTGGCGATGGCAGAGGCGGAATAGGGCGTCGGGGCTTCTGGCGCTGCAGGTCGGGGTCGTGTGCAGGGAAAGATTATAGCAGGTGTTGCATCACATGGCTAGTCGTCGCTAGTGCACCTGCAGGGAAGAAGCAGCAACACGCAGCTTGGGCCAGGCAAAGACGGAGGAGACGCGGCAATGGGCGAGCGAAGGTGCGGCGACAGGTTGGGAGCAGCGACGGGTGATGCAGCTTGTAGGCGTCTGGGCGGTGGCGTGGCGTTAGGTTGCTGGCGTCAATGGGCAGGAAGAGGAGCAGCAGCAGTTGGTTGTAGAGACGGGCGGAGATGCGCTGCGACCGGCGGGCGAAGGTGATGCGGGTTGCTGACGTCGGGCGCGGGTTGCTGTAGGAGACGGATGAAGGTGTTGCGGTGGTGCGGCGACGAGCAGGCTGAGGGCTGCAACAGCGACGGTGTTTGGAGCTCTGGCTACCGTGAGACAACAGATATAGTGGGAGAGTTGCAGGGGTCGCTCAAAGCTTCGAGCTGCAGGAGGCGGGCGAGCGAAGGCAGGGGACTACAGCGGCAGCGGTGTTCGGAACTTGCAGGGAGCAGGAAGGCAGTAGAGGGTTGCTGCAGCGTCTACGTCCTTAGATCGTCGGAAGGATGGAGTCGACTGTGGTTTGCTACGTACGAGAACGGACGCTCGAAGCCCCTTCGGAAGAAGACACCATGGGAAGAAGACAACCCATTTTTTTATTTTTTCTCACGTTCTTTCTCTCTCTGTTGCCCTCTCTGACTTCACCTTCTTTTTGGTTTTTTCTCTAACAGACTCTCTATTCATCTCTTTTTTAATCTCCTCCCGACTTCATTTTTATCTTGTTTCTCTCTGACGAGCATCTCTCCCTTTTTTAATCTCTTCCTTTCTCTCCACTCATGTGTCTCTGTACGGGCTCTCTTTTCCAATAGTTCTCACAAACCTCTCCAGGGATTTTTTTTTTCTCTCGAGCTCCTCTCTTTTAAGCCGAGGATCCTCGCTTATTTATAGGCAACAACCGACTTTAGTGTGAACAGGTGAATAGGAGGCAGCCGTAACTTTTCCTTGTTGTTCACATTCGGTTCTTTTTTCAAATATGGTGGCCACCGGTCTGCTCTTCAGCAAGGATACTATTATAAAAATGTTAGTCCATCTTCTTGCAGGCGTCTGTAGAATTTTCACGTCCCCCATTTCATGCGTGCATGTGCATGCATTAATGAGGGGGGAGAAAATGGACGTTGGATTGTTATTTCTTCTTCATGCTTGGGGCTTCTTATACGGCTACTTATCCCTCCCTTTTATAGGATTGCCGCAACTTTTGACTTTTCTTGCTTGTTACTTGCTTTTTCTTCAGCAAATTTCTCGTTGCTTCACTAGAGTTAACACCCACACTTGAGAGAGCATATTATATAATATATCATGGGCTCATTTTGCTTCTCTGAGAGTTCCTCTAGAATCTGCACGTCCCCCAAATTTGTGCATGCATGCGCATGCATTAATGAGGAAGGGGCAACGGACGTGCAAGAACTTCCTTCCTCCTTTTTTGACTTTCGCTCTTTTGCGTGTTCAGACTAGTGGAGAGAGAGACCATCCTTTTGTGCATGTAATCGACTGTGAGCCCCTTCTTCTTGTTGTCCTTTGGTACCGATGCAAATGCGACTACATGAAATGCAATTTTACTATTTTTTGAGGGGTTAAAGATTAATTCCTAAATTTTTATGTAATTAATCACTAAATGATTAGTCAAAATTTAGGCGTCAACACCATACTACCCCAAGAAAACGCATATATACAGTTAGAGGGACCCTAGCCTTATAAGCTAGTCTAGGACTCCCTCTTTAGGCGATGTGGGACAAGAGAGGAACCCCTTCCTTGCGTACGTCCAAGGACTGTCGCTCGGGCCATCACACTGTCCACCTCTTAACAGAAGAGCGTCCTCGTTGTGGCCCAACACGAGGTCGGGAGTTATAACAACATTCTTGTTGTGGCCCCACACGCAGTCTAGCATTCTTGCTGTGGACCCACACGCGGTCGGGAGTCAGCTTTGATACCATTTATAACATCCTGAGTCTCGGCTCTAATACCACTTGTAACATCCCAAGTCTTCATTGGACACATATTGTCCGCTTTGGACACTAAGTCCTCACGGTTTTGTTCCTCTCGGGGCAACCCATACTACCCTAAGAAAATGTGTATATATAGTTAGAGGGACCCAAGCCTTATAAGTTAGTCCAAAACTCCCTTCCTAGGCAATGTAGGACAAGAGAGGGACCCTTTCCTTGTGTACGTTCGAGGATCGTCGCTCGGGCCATCACACTGAAGATATGAGGAAGTTAGACTTGGAAGTGTTGGTGCAGCAGCTTGGTGCTCAATTAGCTAATCTTCAAGTACAACTTATGTTGATTGACAGAATTAAGGCTAAACAGAATGGAGATCCACAATTACAAAAAATTAGAGAAAGTGTGGAAGTTGGAAGACAAGCGGATTTTAGTTTACACGTAGATGGATTCTTGAGGTTTCGTGGTCGACTATGTGTTCTTGAGGACTCAAAGCTGAAAAAGGAGATCCTGCAAGAAGCTCATAGTACTAGATTTTCAATTCATCCGGGAAGCACTAAAATGTATAGAGACTTGAGAGAAAACTTTTGGTAGATCAACATGAAAAATGATATTATAAAATTTGTCGATTAATGTTAGTTTGCTAGCAAGTGAAAATTGAGCATCAGAAACCAATTGGACAGTTGCAACCCCTACAGATACCTAAATGAAAGTGGGAGCATATTGCCGTAGACTTTGTAGTTGGTCTACCGAGGTTGCCAAGTGGTAAGAATACTATATGGGTGATTGTTGATTGATTGACTAAGTCCGCACACTTTTTGTCATATTGATTTGGCCTTTCAATGGAAGATATGGCAAAGCGATAGGTTAATGAGATAGTGAAACTTCATGGAGTTCCAGTAAGCACTGTTTTTGATAGGGATCCTAGGTTCGTGTCCAACTTTTGGGAGAGTTTGCAAGGAGCATTGGGCACTAAACTCAACTTGAGTATGGCTTTTCATCCACAAACAGACGGACAGTCAGAGAGAACGATTCAAACATTAGAGGATATGTTGAGATCATGCATCATTGACTTCGACGGTTCTTGGGATGAACATTTACATTTGGCAGAATTTTCTTATAATAACAGTTATCACTCTAGTATTAAGATGGCACCATTTGAAGCTTTATATGGCCGAAAATGTAGAAGTCCTATTTGTTGGGACAACGTTGGTGAGAAAAGACGAAATGGCCCTAAGTTCATTCAACAGTCAAAAGAGAAAGTTAGGTTGGTTCGGGAACATCTCAGAACGGCTCAAAGTCGTCAGAAAAGTTATGCGGATCTGAAAAGACGCAAGTTAGAATTTAATGTGGGGGATCACGTGTTCTTAAAAGTTTCTCCTATGAAGGGTGTAATGAGATTTGACACACGTGAGAAGTTAAGTCCAAGGTACGTGGGACCATTCTTGATATTAGAGAAAATTGGTGAAGTCGCTTATAAATTGGCTTTGCCACCGGCACTATCAGGTGTCCATAATGTGTTCCACGTCTCTTTGTTGTGGAAATATGTGCCAAATCTTGAACATGTGCTAGACTTTGCTCCATTGAGATTACATGATAACTTGACATATGAGGAGCAGCCTATTCGCATTGTCGATAAGAAGGATAAGGTGTTGCAGCGATGAACTATTCCTTATGTGAAAATACAATGAGAAAACCACACCGAGAGAGAGGCTACTTGGGAACTCGAGAAGGAGGCAAGGCACAAATACCCTCACTTGTTTCATGATTGAAGTACATGTAAATTTCGAGGACGAAATTTTTTTTAAGATGTTAGAATGTAATATTAGGTTAGCGGGCCTCAAGGAAAAAAAAAGAAACAAAAAAAGAAGTTGAAAAGTTCAATAAAGTAAAAAGGAGAGGGGGAGAGGGCTCGGTTAAATAGAAGCTGAGGGGTCCTCAACCAGAACAAAAAGAAAGAAAAGAAAAGAAAGAAGAAGAAGAAGAAGAAGAGAAATTGGAAGAAAGGAAAGGGGTTTTGGCACGTGCACGCCTCGGACGCCTCGCCAAGCCAACTCGACTCTATAACGAAGCACCTAGTAAGAGATTAGGCTCTTCATTCGTCCAATTGAAGTAATTTCTCAAATTCGGAATTTTTGGAAAATCGAGCGGCAAAGTCTGATTTTGGAGTCGTTGAGCCGTGTATTTTTATAGAAATGGTAGTTTAGGGTGTAGTGGAGACGTAGGATGTTACAAGTGGTATCAGAGTCGACTCCTGACCGCGTGTGGGGCCACAGCAAGAATGTTGTTCTGACTCCCGACCTTGTGTTGGGCCATAACGAGGACGCTCTTCTATTAAGAGGTAAAGAGTGTGACAGCCTGAGCGACGGTTCTCGGATGTGCGCAAGGAAGAGGTCCCTCTCTTGTCCCACATTGTCTAGAGAGGGAGTCCTGGGCTAACTTATAAGGCTTGGGTCCCTCTAACTGTATATACACATTTTTTTGGGATGGTATGTGAGAGTGCTAGTATGAACAAAATAAAGGAGTTAGGGAAGAGAATAAGAACACAAGATTTATAGTGGTTCGGCTTAATCCAAGCCTACGTCCACTCTCCCACGATAACAACCTTCTTGGCTGGATTCCACTATGCAATCAACAAGAGATTACAACTTCGAGTGCAAACACTTAGTAGATCACACTATCTCACTAAGTCACTCTCTTGGTATTTCTCTCTCGATTACAAATGTTTAAGCTCTCAAGAGACAAGTATATGATCTAAAGTCGCTCAGACTTTGGAATTATAAATTATACGCTCTGTCTCTTACTTGCTCATCGGTCCTTCATCTCCTTAAATACTTCTCCACTTCCAAACTACCCGTTGGACAGTATCTCGGAGAATCGTCTTCCAATATACCCATTGGACAGCTCTGTATCTAGAAGATTTGGTAGCCGTTGAGTGACAAAGGTAGAATCCCAAATTGATTCCGATCGCCCATACAAACGAAATCTTGGTTTCCATAAGTAAAGCTTCTTCGTATAGAAAGTTCTTGTCTTCAAGATCCAATCATCAATCAATTAGATTGAATCAATCAAATCAATCTTAATGTGGAATCCAAACCAGATCACTAGTCGTTATATGATTGGGCTTGAGTTACGATTCATCGAATCTGGATGTAAAGTCTGAGTCTGTAGACTTTACAATCTAGGTCTGTAGACTTTACAATCTGGGTCTGTAGACTTTACAATCTGGGTCTGAACATATCTGCTTCTGAACAGATTTAGCTTTAAGGTCTGTACCCAGTTCAGCTTCAGCATAGAGTCTGTCTTCTGGTTCAGCTTCAGCATAGAGTCTGTCTTCTGGTTCATCATTCACGTTCAATCTGGAATTAGTCAGAGTTGACAGACATCTGATGTAGAACAGACTTTGACACTAAAGTCTGGCAGTCTGCAGACTTTGAGTCTTGAGTCTGGCAGTCTTCAGACTTTGACACAGAAGTCTGGAAATCTTTAAAATATACTCTGGGCATATGATACGTTCAGTCTTCTGGCCGTCTTCTGACTTTGATGAAATCCTTTATATGTTCTATCATCTGCATGGTCTATTACTCAACCATCAAACATGTTCGTAGCCTTTGATTTATTTTGTCATCTTCAAAACATCATAAGGGATTTCCCTAACAGTATGGGTTGCCCCGAGAGGAAGGACAATATGTGTACAATGAAAACCTAGGATGTTACACCAATTTTCGCTTCGCATATATGCCTCTTTTATGTCTATTGCTAATGAGATTTCTTTCTAGAAAGATGGAAGATCAACGAGTCATCTTTGTGCTCATGGTTGCATCAGTGAGCTCGGAAGCTGTTGGTTTCCTTTTCTAGCGAATTTCTTGAACTTTGAATTCCAAGTTCCTCTCTTCTTACATGGTCTTCACGTGTAACGCAGCTCCTTTCGTGGAGGAAGGAGATTCAAGTGTAGAGGCTGAGTCAAATTTGAACAGCGGCGAGGAACAATCTCTCGTTGAATTAGTCAATGAAGAAATGCTCTTGGAAAAGATTGTCTTTTTAAGCCACCGTTTTGACTCAAATGATTGCGATGTCAATCTTGACCTTTTGGGCCATTCGGGGCATGCAGCTTTACTCCGAGACAGGCTTTGTCGGCACCTAGGATTGAAATGTAGCACAGATAGTTCAAGCGGAACCACCCTGGAAGCACCACTACTGTAATTCAAGTGCATCACCACAATGAAAACGCTTTACAATCCTGTTAAGGTCATCTTCTTGTAGAATCGTTCTGCCAAAAAGCCAGAAAAACAACAAGGATTGAATGTATTTGTTGTTACTGATCAAAACAGTAAACAAGAAAATAGAAAACCAGAAGCTATATTTTTGTGATGAGGAAAAGAAGCGCAGAGAAACAGAACACAAACTTGTATACGTCTGTTCTAAAGGAAACTGTCAAGTACAGAACAACTTAAACAAAGCAAAAACTGCTCACGTACGTGCAACACATAACTGCATACAAACGTGCTATTAACTTCCTAGAAAATAACAAAAACACTAAATAAATAACTAAATTGAACTTGGCTGTTTTTTAATAAAAAAACAGAGGAAAACAGAGTAAAAAGCAGAACAGAAAAAAAAGAAACATAAAACAGCAACTGAGACATTATTAATCCAACAAACTCCTCCTTGGATCAGTTGCTGCCGCATACTCCAATTTTCTTTCTTAATACTTCAAATCTTCCAGCTTGAAGTGGTTTTGTGAACATATCTGCAAGTTGATCTTCAGATCTGCAATAGACCAATTTAACTTCGCCACTTTGTTGCACCTCACGCAGAAAGAAAAGTTTGACTTTGAAATCTTGGTTTTGCCATGGAAAACTGGATTCTGAGATATTGCTAACGCAGCTTGATTATCCACATTAACTTCAATGCAATCACTAGAATTCAACCACAGATCCTTCATTATCTTCTTCAGCCATAAAGCTTGATTTGCAGCTGCAGTAGCTGCTATAAATTCAGCCTCTGCAGTAGACTGAGCTACAATTTCTTGTTTTTTAGAACACCAGGAGAAACAAGCAGAACCAAGACTGAAACAATACCCAGATGTACTTTTCATGTCATCCATTGAACCAGCCCATTCACTATCAGAAAATCCTTGCAAATTAAACTTCTGACCTTTTCCAAACTTCACACCAAAGAACAATGTTCCTTTGAGATATCTCAAGACCCTTTTTGCTGCAATTAAATGTAACTGACTAGGACTACTCATAAACCTGGATAAAACACTCACAGCAAATAGAATATCTGGTCTGGTTGCTGTAAGATACATGAGACACCCAATCAGACTTCTATACATAGAAGCATCTACTGCATCAGTTCCATCATTCTTCTGCAGCTTCTCTTTAGCAGCCATAGGAGTGCTTACACTTCGACAATCTTCCATCTGAAACTTCTTTAGAATTTCTTTCATGTATTTTTTCTGACAGATGAAGATCTCATATGAAGCCTGTTTGACTTCCAAACCCAAAAAATAAGACATCTTTCCCAAGTCTGACATCTCAAAAACTGCAAATAGATCTTGCTTCACATTCTCTATCAATTCCATATCATTCCCCGTCATTAATAGATCATCTACATAAAGTGACAGAATTACAACACTGTGATTCACCTTCTTGACATAAAGAGTGAACTCACTTAAGCTTTTTACAAAGCCAAAATCCTGCAAATATCGATCTATCTTCCCATACCAAGCTCTTGGAGCCTGTTTCAGTCCATATAGAGCTTTCTTCAACCTATATACACTCTCTTCTTGCCCTTTGATACTGAAGCCTTCAAGTTGTTCAACAAAAATCTCCTCCTCAAGCTCTCCATTCAGAAATGCAGACTTGACATCTAACTGAAATATAGACCACCCCTTCTCTGCTGCAATAGCTAACAGTAGCCTTATTGTATCAAGTCGTGCAACAGGAGCAAATGTTTTAGAATAGTCTACTCCCCATATTTGTGCATAACCTTTCACCACCAGTCTAGCTTTGTGTTTATTAACAGAACCATCAGGATTAAGTTTTGTTCTAAACACCCACTTAACCCCAATCACATTCTTATCAGATGGTCTGTCAACAAGCTCCCATGTGTGGTTTTTCTGAATCATTGCAATCTTCTCCTGCATTGCTGCAATCCATCTCTGATCCTCCTTAGCTTCCACAAAGTTAGATGGTTCGAGCATTGCCACATTGCTTCTTTCATAGATTTCAGCAAGTGACCTTGTGCCCCTCACTGGTAAATCATCCACACTGTCTTCCAATCCATCTATAACTTCATCAACCTCTACATCTGTTGCAGGTTATTTTTCGAACTGCTGCTTTTCTGCACTCCTTCCTTCCATCCAATTCCACTCATCTTCCTCTAGAAAAACAACATCTCTGCTTACAGTCACCTTCCCTGTCATAGGGTGAAAAATTCTGTAAGCCTTTGATTGGAGACTATACCCAATAAAGATTCCCAGCTCTGCCTTCTTATCCAGCTTGTCCCTCTTGACCTCAGGAACATGAGTGTAACACAAACACCCAAAAACCTTTAAATTTTTCACAGAAGGTTTAACACCATACCAGACTTCAAAAGGTGTTGATCTCTCTAAGGCCTTTGTGGGCAATCTGTTTAACAAGAACACTGCAGTATTAGCTGCTTCAGCCCAAAACTTCTTAGGCAACATCTTCTCCTGCATCATACATCTGGCCATCTCCATAATACTTCTGTTTTTCCTCTCACTGACCCCATTTTGTTGAGGTGAATAGGGAGCAATGAACTGCTGCACAATTCCTGCTTGCTCACAATTCAACTTAAACTTGTGAGCAGTATACTAAGAACCATTATCAGACCTGAGCATTTTAATTTTCTTCCTACTCTGATTCTCAACTAAGGCTTTAAACTTCACAAACACATCAGCAACTTCAGACTTGGCTCGCAGAAAATAAATCCAACTCATCCTAGTCATATCATCAGTGAAGGTAATGAAATACCTGCTACCATTGAGAGAAGACTCAGACATAGGTCCACATAGATCTGTGTGGACTAATTGCAGCTTTTCACATGTTCTCCAGCCTCCTCCTTTGAAAGGAAATCTGGCTTGCTTGCCAAGAAGACAAGTTTTGCACTGTGGAAATTCCTCCTCCAAACTTGGCAAGTCATCTGCCAAGCTATTTCTCTGCATAAACGACATACTCTTCCTGTGAACATACCCAAGTCTTTTATGCCATATCTCTGCATTTTCTTCTTTGCACTTTAAAGCCATTTGTTGCATCTCTTGTGGCTTGAACATGAAACTCTTGTCCTCCATTGGAATTCTTAGCACTTCTTTGTTATCTGCATTATTAATAAGACATTCCTTCCCTTCGAACGTCACTTTATAGCCCTTCTCAACTAATTGACCAACACTTAACAGATTATGGTCAATATTTGGCACAAAGAGAACATCACTGATCAGCTTCACCTCCTGATTTCCTTCAATAGCCACTGTACCCTTCCCTTGCACTTCAATATACTGTCCGTTGCCAATTCTGACTTTGGACCTGACTGACCTGTCTAGACTCCTAAACAGCTTCGAATTGCCATTCATATGATTGGTACAGCCACTATCCACTAGCCATGCATCATTCCCAATAGAAGATTCAGAAAAAGAAGCTACAAACAAGTGCTCTTCCTCAGTTTCATTCACTGTTACCTGGGCTTTTCCTTCTTGCTGGTAATTTTTTTCTTTGCAAATGGCTTCCATGTGACCCAACTTGTGACATCTTCTGCATCTAGCATCAGGCTTTCTCCAACATCTAAAAAAATGATGATTAGTTCCACCACAGTATTGACAAGGCTTTTTGTTCATCTTCCATTTGCTAGACCCACCAGAATTTCCTTCTTTTGCTACAAACTTGGAGTCACCAGCATTTTCTCTAGACTGAATCCATTTCTTCCCTTTGCCTCCATCATTTGACTTCACTCTAGCTTGCAGCGCACCCTCTACAAACTCTTCTCTTCTCATCAGTCTTCTGTGCTCCTGTGCCTGCAGAGCATTTAACAATTCTGCAAGCTTTATATCAGATAAGTCTCTTGTATTTTCCAGAGATGCTATGGTGGCTTCGAACTTCTCTGGAAGAGACACCAGGATCTTCTGAACAAGCCTTTCATCCTTCAAGTCAGTCCCTAAAACTCTAATTTTTTCAGCTATCCCAACCAACCTATCAGAGTACTCCTTCACTGACTCTGAATCTTTCATTTGCTGTCTCTCAAATTCCCTCAAGAGATTCAGCACCTTCATGCCTCTTATCTTCTCATCTCCCTCGTATTCATCCTTCAAGAAATCCCATATTGCCTTTGCAGAATCACATCTCATGATCCTTGTGAAGATAGTGGGTGAAACAGCAGCGTACAGGCATGACTTTGCCTTGGCCTTCCTTGTGATTCTCTCTTTATGGTACTTTATCTGATTCAAAGTTGGATTGTCTGGAAGTGGAGCAACCTCATAATCATCCTCCACAGCTTCCCACATATCATGACCCTCCAAAAGTGCCGTCATCTTGATAGCCCATGCTTGATAATTCTCTCCAGTAAATACTGGAGAAGCCATCGCAGAGAAACCACTCGACCCTGTCTCCATCACCCTTTAACTTTTTTACACTTCGATACTTGCTTCACTTCACAGTCCCTCAAGATCATACACGCTCTGATACCACTGTTGTTACTAATCAAAACAGTAAACAAGAAAATAGAAAACCAGAAGCTATATTTTTGTGATGAGGAAGAGAAGCGCAGAGAAACAGAACACAAACTTGCATACGTCTGTTCTAAAGGAAACTGTCAAGTACAGAACAACTTAAACAAAGAAAAAACTGCTCACGTACGTGCAACACATAACTGCACACAAACGTGCTATTAACTTCCTAGAAAATAACAAAAACACTAAATAAATAACTAAATTGAACTTGGCTGTTTTTTAATAAAAAAACACAGGAAAACAGAGTAAAAAACAGAACAGAAAAAAAAGAAACATAAAACAGCAACTGAGACATTATTAATCCAACAGTATTACAGTAGACAGGGAGAGTATCGCTGATCTGTTGGCTAAACTGAGAAGCAGAGGAGACAAATGTGAGTGCTGGGTTTGACGGTGGACAAGTCCTTGCATGGACACGAGGATTGAATCCCATTACAGTCGTTTGTCATGTGAACTCACCTATGTGTTCCCCGATTAATGACTGACTAATTATTGTGATTACCTTGGACACATGGAAACTCATACAAAACGAGCCCCACTCTTTGGAAAATTCAAATATCTCCTTTTTCTTTTCTTCTCCCTTTACTTTCTCTCTTCTGGCCACTTACTTTTCTTCTTCTTCCTACTTCAAACAATCACCGCGCCGCCACATGATCCATCTCACCCTCGACACCTTTGCAGCCGTACGATCCTTCAAGCTCGCACTGCTCACTCAAGTCATGAATCTCGGTCTGTTGTTGGCTGGGGTCATCCTTTGTATGTTGAAGCCATGACGGGTTATGTTCGTATAAATGGAGCCAGCATTACAGGTGAGACACCCTCATCGCCGCGAGATCTTTCGTCGTCAAACAACTCACGTCGATTTTTGACTGGGCAGTGGCCAAATTCTCATAAATAGCTGTAGCGTAAGGAAAGGGTTAAAATCTGAAGACATTCTACCTTGAGCACCAAGGGTTAGACTCTCAGAAAATCTTGTTCATCGATTCTTGTTCGGGCCAGAAAGTGCAGAATCAACCGACCCACATAACTCGCTAGGGTCGTTCAGTCATTCTTATTATGCCACTTATGACTAGTCGGTGTTCTTGCTTTGTCTTCTGCATCCTACTTCAGGCAAGTCAAACAGCCAAAGGCGTGGTTTACAATATCACCACATCGGAGCCACTCTTCCCGAACCAAACTCTCGTCTCCTCTGGCCAAATCTTCGAGCTTGGGTTCTTTACGCCAAACGGGTCAGCAAATCAGTATGTTGGGATATGGTATAAGAACTTGGCGCCTCCTAAAATCGTGTGGGTGGCCAATAGGGAATTGCCGCTTGTGTACCCAGATCAGTCTGCGAAATTAATGATAGGCAGTGATGGGAATTTGAATCTCGTGGATGGACAACAGAATATATTTTGGTCTACTAAAGCCTCTCGTCGGTCCAATTATAGGTCAGTGGCGCTATTAGATAGTGGAAATTTTGTACTGCAGGATGCAAATTATAGTTAAATATGGGGAAGCTTTGATAATCCGACAGATACTCTTCTTCCGGGCAGGAAGATGGGAGTAAATGCCAGGACTGGGGAGAAACTCTCTTTAATTTCTTGGAGAAGCAACAGTGATCCGTCCCCTGGAAGGTTCTTGACTGGGATGACATCGGAGATGCCGCCTCAACCTTTCACTTGGAATGGTTCCACCCCTTACTGGAGAGGCGGACAATGGGACAAATCAAAATTTATCGGCATAAAAGACATGGCCCGATCGTACTTGAGTACAATCCATGTTGAGCAAGATATTCAGCAGGGGACCACTTATCTATTGTTTTACACAAGCAGGTCTATGCATATGCATACATGTCTGTTTTGCCTGGAGGTTGCTTAAGATAATGTACTGGGATGATGGAGCTAAGGTGTGGGTGGTAGTTTGGGCAGGACCGAACAATACTTGCGAGACTTATGGAACTTGTGGTCCTTTTGGAGTTTGTAACTCAATGAGTTTGCCTATTTGTAGATTCTTAAATGGGTTTGTGCCAAAGTCAAATGAAGAATGGAACAGTGGAAACTTGACCGGAGGATGTGTAAGAGAGACAGAATTGTATTGCCAGAAAAACACGAGCACATCGGCTTCAACAATTGTAAAGAAAGATGTCTTTTGGCAAATGAGCCGGATGAAACTACCTGACTCTGAGGATTATTTATCAGACATTGGAGATCAAGAAGGATGTTTAAGCTGGTGCTTGAGCAACTGTTCTTGCTTGGCTTATTCTTATGTCAGCACCATCGGGTTTATGGTTTGGACTAAAGAAAACCTCATCGATCTTGAGGAATTTTCCACAGATGGAGAAAATCTATTTGTTTGAGTTGCACATGTAAAAACAGGTTAGAAATGGTTTCATTGAGATGCGTTTGAGTCAACATCAATTGTCTTTTGCATAACTCTCTTTCCCTTTTAAGGAGGATTGTCGCAGGAAGCCGTTATCATCAGCCTGAGTACTGTTGCTGGGATCCTGTTCTTTGCAGTATTTGTTTTTGGTCTCTGCAAATGGAGAGCTAAGAAAAGAGGTACAAAAAAAGAGCCACATCAGTGTTTTCAGAGGGTTGTGCTCCTATTTTGTTTAATCTTATGTTGCTATGAAGATAGTAAGCTGATTCTTCACCAATAATAAACACAAAAAAACTTCAGAAAAATCTTAAGGCTCCTTGACTTGCTAGGTAAACCTGAAAAGCCGGGCAAACTGCTACAAGGAAATGCATGGAAAGAGCAATTGAAGGAAGATGATGCACTGGAATTGACTGTTTTCGGTTTTGATAACATACTACTTGCTACAAACAAGTTCAGCACGACAAGTAAACTCGGGCAAGGAAGGTTTGGCTTTGTTTACAAGGTAAAAGCATTTTGCAGGAAATTCATTAAATGGAAAATATAGAGATAGTTCAAGGTCTAAAAGCTACGTGATTTGTGAAACAGGGAAAGATGAATGATGGGAAAGAGATAGTTCAAGGTCTACCACCGCCCGCGGTGGCCCTGCTGGTTAAAAGCTTAGTACCCTATCCGTTAGGGGAGGAGTTCGAGACTTGCAGGCCGCATTGCTTCAATGCAAAACGCGCGTCTTAACTGTGGATGGACTAGCGGTGGGAGGCCTACCCACCCCAGGGTTTACTTCCGCCGCGAAGCGGCGACCGGAGGTTCCCTGGGTTACCAAAAAAAAAAAAAATGATGGGAAAGAGGTAGCTGTGAAAAGACTTTCTAGTAGCTCGGCCCAAGGTGTTCAAGAGTTCGAGAATGAGATAGTCCTAATATCAAAACTCCAACATCAAAATCTGGTTAAACTCATTGGTTGCTGCAATGAAGGAGATGAAAAAATTTTGGTATACAAGTACTTGCCAAACAAAAGCTTGGACTCCTTTCTTTTTGGTTGGTTTTTCTCTCTGAATAACTATTTTTTAATAATGTATTTTTCGAAATAGCACAAAAATATGAAAACTGTTCTTGTTTGTTATGTTTGTTAGATTCAAAAAAGAAGGCAGAACTCAACTGGGGCAAACGATTCCAAATCGTTGAGGGAATTGCAAGGGGACTTCTCTACCTCCATCAAGATTCTTGCCTTAGGGTCATACACCGTGACTTAAAAGTGAGCAATATTCTCTTGGATGAAAAGATGAAGGCAAAAATTTCAGATTTTGGGCTAGCACGAATGTTCGAGGGCACTCAAATTTTGGTGAACACTCACAAAATTGTTGGAACTTTCTAAGTTCTCTAGCCCTACTTAAATAATCAATCTTTAGAGTTGATCTTTCGAAAGCAGATAGAAATGATTGATTTAGCACAACGATGCTGTCACTTTAGAAATGTTTCATCTCGTTGTCCCTCAATACAATTAAAAGGGTAAATACTAAGTTCAAATCAATGCAGTGGTTATATGTCTCCTGAGTACACTATGGGTGGAATATTTTCCAAGGGGTCTAATGTCTATAGCTTCGGAGTGTTGCTACTGGAGATTGTTAGTGGCAGAAAGAACTCAACCCTGTATGATCAGGAATATCTCAATCTCCTTTCCTACATAAGTGCCAAATTTCAATCGTAATCGATATAAAAAGTTCCCTGCAATATCATGACAGTGTTCTTCGGTAGACATGGCAATTATGGAGCGAGGGCAAAGCATTGGACCTACTGGATGAAGCAATTGCTATTAGCTTTCCATTGGAGGTAATAAGATGCATCCACATTGGGCTTCTCTATGTCCAGGACCATGCTATGGATAGACCAAACATGACGAATGTGGTTCTAATGCTAAGCGATGAATCAGATCTTCCTCAACCGAGATAGCCTATATTCACTTTCCAAACTGAAATGCCAAATCATGCTATTCCACCGTAGCAAGAAAGCATCTGGTCTATTAACACTGTCACTAATACAATGGTCGAAGGAAGATGACGGGTATGTTTTTTCATTTTTATTTTCCTTTGTTTGCAGCTGATTTTGTTGTTATTTTGCAAGTTATTAGTCTACGTTTGATAATTCGGATTTCTAATTAGGACAAGACCGCATAGAATAGGATATGAAACCTAAGGGTTTTACTATATCCTATTAAATGTCTGATGATTAGGTAATAAAGTTAAATATTTCATATTATATCATTATACATTATTTGGTATAACTGTCATATCAGTATAAATTAACCAAAATTTTTACAAATAGAGAGTGAGAATCTCTCGCAATACTCTTACCTATTTCATATATATTTTTATTTATTATTTAATATTAATTAATTTCTTTTTTTCTTTATTCCTTCCCCTTCCATCATTCTCTAATAAAATTTTAAGGGTTAATACCCTTTATTTTTGGTCGTCCTACTCTAATCTTACTTTAGCACTCACTCTCAGACTTTTGCCTTACCTCCTTGTAGGACGTGGGAGTCAAAACCCACTCCTGAAATGAAATCGTCCCCACTCCAATACCCTGAAAAACTCCAAACTGGTACACTTATGACAAATTTACCATAAACTATTTTTTTGACCATGAGAAACTCCAAACTGGTATACCTATGACAAATTTACCACGACCAATTATAAAAAACCCTAAACTGGTACATTTATGACAAATTTACCCCAAATAATTTATTCAACTACAAAAAATCCCAAACTGGTATACCTGTGACAAATATATCCTCCGCTAAATTGGATTAATATTGCTAAAAAATCACAAAAATTGTAAACTATGACAAAGGGAATGTAAAATTCCAAATTGGTATACCAATTAACTATCACGTGTCATTTTACTTAATAATTTAATTGTAAAATTTAACAAAAACTAACAGAGGGTAAATTTGTTATAAGTGTATCAGTTTAGGGTAAATTTGTCAAAGGTATACAAATTTGGGGTTTTTGGTGGTCAAAAAAATAGTTTGGGGTAAATTTGTCAAAGGTATATTAGTTTGGGGTTTTTGATGGTCAAAAAAATAGTTTGGGGTAAATTTGTCATAGGTATACCGGTTTGGGGGTTTTCAGGGTATTGACCCTTTTAATAAAGTAATAAGATGTACTAGAATACCTAAAATATGTTTAAGATAGAATTAAATTCGAATATATAAATAAAAATAAGAAAAAATATTTTTGTTATTTTGAATTTCTTATATTATAAATCAAATATTTTTTTATTGAAAGATAAATTTAATTTTGTTAATTTAAGAAGTTTGAATTTCCTATTATGGGTATTAGAAATGTTATCCACCTATATCCCACCTCCTTCATGGAATGATTTAATTCAGCCCATATCTCATTTATATCCGACTTTATCATGTCTTGAACAAGTATCAAATGCAAGATAGGATATATATTATCATATTTTGAATTTCATCCTAATTGCCAACGGTAGCCTAGTGTATATTTGAGCAACTCTGAGTTATCCAAGAAGATGAAAGAATGGCCCAAAGCATGAATGATGGAGCAATTTGTTTAGAGGAGCTTTGCATGTAGCTGGGAGGTGTAATAGATGGCCCATCAAGCCTAGGCCCTTGTCTTTAATAGACAAACTCAGCCCATCTTCATTTTTTCTTCTCTACATATTTCACGTGAAGTCAAAGCATACATATATATACATATATATACAGATATATATATATATATATATATATATATATATATATATTTGACACAAAGTTATTTGGTAAGAATTTTAGAGTTTTCTATAATCTACCAACACAATATATACACATATCCAACAAAATTAACTCAAAAACTCATTACTGACCAAAAAAAAAAACTCAAAAACTCATTAGCTACATAAATCCTATACCTAAAAGTTCCCTATCAAGCCCCGAACCTCAAGCGCCTGCCTATCACTCAGTGGTCAATAAAATTTGCGACATCCCAGGACGCATCGCCAACCCATTCATTTTAATGCACATGCGGAAGCGAAACAATACCCCTAACAACAACCAACACGGGATAGAAAAGCATAAAACATATTCACAACTAAAAAACTTTTATAAACACCCCGGTTTATATACAACACTAGACTATAGGCAAGAGTCTACTCAAACAAAAAGCCTACAAGCCCTCTAGGCACTCAAATCCCCAACTGAAAACTTCGAGGTCTCCTGGGGACTCAGGTCCAGTACTACACCACTAGGAGGGTCAACTGTACCCTCACCATGAGCGACGTCTATCACCATCTTGCAAGGGACCCACTCAGTATCTATTGAGCCCACAATGATATCACGCTCTGATCGATGGGGTACCCTCTGAGGTAGTCCCTCATCAACCCGGACGATGGTCTTCACAAGTTCATAGACTTAGACACCATGGCCCCTGAGAGTAGGGATATCGGTAACCCTCATAGGCCGACCAAAACGTTCCAAAAGAACCGCCATCTAAGAACCTGAAAAGATTAAGCACACAACGGGGTGAGACAATGTCTCAGCAAGTTCACCCCCTAAACTCCAACTAGGAAGGAAATACACCTAAATGCAGTCTATGCACACAAGACAGAGGACTTACCTTATCTTAGTTCCTTCCTGCATGTCAGCACAATTCATATACTCAATCAATTGATCCATTCAATACCATCGATCAATCAATCCATTCCATTCAATCGATCCATCAATCCGTCAATTCAATCCATTTGATCAATTCCAATTCGATTATTGCTCGCACAAGCATGAACTACCAACACATATCGGTCCTCTATCGTAGCCATGGATTACTGCTCACACAAGCTGATATGAACTGTTGCTCGCACAAGCTAATAGATTTTTGCTCACACAAGCTAATATAGACTATTGCTCACACTAGCTGACACAAATCATCGCTCACACAAGCTGACAGACCATTGCTTACACAAGTTGACACACTGACTCACATTGGGGATGGGTTCACTTAACCATCACACGATCAATTTGAATAAGAAAAATTAATATTCATACTTTTAAAATCCCACGATTTGATATAGTCCTCCAAACCACTTTCGGTGTCAAAACCCGACACCCGAGATTTTTCTAATTAAATTCAAAATTTCACAATTTTGGAATAAACCACCAAAATCACAATTATCTCTCAATTTGCATAATTTAACATTCAATTGCATAAACTAAACATACCATTGCAATTCAAATTGGCAAAGCTTCGACCACCCGACAGACACGTACTTGCCCGGCATGAGAGTGAGGGTGAATTCCACTGATGGAGAGAACCATGCCTTCAGGTCGTGGAAATCGTCGGACGACCCTTCCCCTGGGAACTTCTCTATGGGCGTTGTGTTGGATTATAATGTCTCAGTGCTGCTGTTTTCTGTCTTGTTTTTTCCTCTGTTTTCCTCTATTTTTTTTATTAAAAAATAGCCAAGTTCATTTAGTTATGTATTTAGTGTTTTTGCTATTTTCTAGGAAGTTAATAGCACGTTTGTGTGCAGTTATATGTTGCACGTACGTGAGCAATCTTTGTTTTGTATTTAGTTGTGGTACTCGATAGTTTTTTTTCTTTAGAACAGACGTTTGCAAGTTTGTGTTCTGTTTCTCTGTGCTTCTCTTCTTCATCTTAAAAATATAGGTTCTGGTTTTCTGTTTCTTGTTTACTGTTTTTGATCAGTAACAACAGTGGTATCAGAGCATGAATGATCTTGAGGGACTGTGAAGTGAAGCAAGTATCAAAGTGTAAAGAAGTTAAAGGGTGATGGAGACAAGGTCGAGTGGTTTCTCTGCGATGGCTTAGATGGCTTCTCCAGTATTTACTGGAGAGAATTATCAAGCATGGGCTGTTAAGATGACAACATTTTTAGAGGGTCATGATCTGTGGGAAGCTGTGGAGGATGATTATGAGGTTGCTCCACTTCTAGATAATCCGACCTTGAATCAGATAAAGTACCATAAAGAGAGAATCACAAGGAAGGCCAAGGCAAAGTCATGCATGTACGCTGCTATTTCACCCACTATCTTCACGAGGATCATGAGATGTGATTCTGCAAATGCAATATGGGATTTCTTGAAGGATGAATACGAGGGAGATGAGAAGATAAGAGGCATGAAGGTGCTGAATCTCTTGAGGGAGTTTGACAGACAACAGATGAAAGATTCAGAGTCAGTGAAGGAGTACTCTGATAGGTTAGTTGGGATAGCTGAAAAAATCAGAGTTTTAGGGACTGACTTGAAGGATGAAAGGCTTGTTCAAAAGATCCTGGTGTCTCTTCCAGAGAAGTTCGAAGCCACCATAGCATCTCTGGAAAATACAAGAGACTTAGCTGATATAAAGCTTGCATAATTGTTAAATGCTCTGCAGGCACAGGAGCACAGAAGACTAATGAGAAGAGAAGAGTTTGTAGAGGGTGCACTGCAAGCTACAGTGAGGTCAAATGATGAAGGCAAAAGGAAGAAATGGATTCAGTCCAGAGAAAATGCCGGTGACTCCAAGTTTGTAGCAAAAGAAGGAAACTCTGGTGGGTCTAGCAAATGGAAGATGAACAAAAAGCCTTGTCAATACTGTGGTGGAACTAATCATCAGTTTTTTAGATGTTAGAGAAAGCCTGATGTTAGATGCAGAAGATGTCACAAGTTGGGTCACATGGAAGCCATCTGCAAAGAAAAAAATTACTAGCAAGCAGGAAAAGCACAGGTAGCAGTGAATGAAACTGAGGAAGAGCACTTGTTTGTAGCTTCTTTTTTTGAATCTTTTGTTAGGAATCATGCATGGCTGGTGGATAGTGGCTGTACCAATCATATGACTGGCAATTCAAAGCTGTTTAGGAGTTTAGACAGGTCAGTCAAGTCCAGAGTCAGAATTGGCAACGAACAGTATATTGAAGTGCAAGGGAAGGGTACAGTGGCTATTGAAGGAAATCAGGAGGTGAAGCTGATCAGTGATGTTCTCTTTGTGCCAAATATTGACCATAATCTGTTAAGTGTTGGTCAATTAGTTGAGAAGGGCTATAAAGTGAAGTTCGAAGGGAAGGAATGTCTTATTAATAATGCAGATAGCAAAGAAGTACTAAGAATTCCAATGGAGGACAAGAGTTTCATGTTCAAGCCACAAGAGATGCAACAAATGGCTTTAAAGTGCAAAGAAGAAAATGCAGAGATATGGCATAAAAGACTTGGGCATGTTCATAGGAAGAGCATGTCGTTTATGCAGAGAAATAACTTGGCAGATGACTTGCTAAGTTTGGAGGAGGAATTTCCACAGTGCAAAACTTGTCTTCTTAGCAAGCAAGTCAGATTTCCTTTCAAAGGAGGAAGGTAGAGAGCATGTGATAAGCTGCAATTAGTCCACACAGATCTATGTGAACCTATGTCTGAGTCTTCTCTCAATGGTAACAGGTATTTTATTACCTTCACTGATGATATGACTAGGATGAGTTGGATTTATTTTCTATGAACCAAGTCTAAAGTTACTGATGTGTTTGTGAATTTTAAAGCCTTAGTTAAGAATCAGAGTGGGAAGAAAATTAAAATGCTCAAGTCTGATAATAGTTCTGAGTATACTGCTCACAAGTTTAAGTTGAATTGTGAGCAAGCAGGAATTGTACAGCAGTTTACTGCTCCCTATTCACCTCAACATAATGGGGTCAGTGAGAGGAAAAATAGAAGTATTATGGAGATGGTCAGATGTATGATGCAGGAGAAGATGTTGCCTAAGAAGTTCTGGGCTGAAGCAGCTAATACTACAGTGTTCCTGTTGAACAGATTGCCCACAAAGGCCTTAGAGAGGTCAACACCTTTTGAAGTCTGGTATGGTGTTAAACCTTCTATGAAAAATTTGAAGGTTTTTGGGTGTTTGTGTTACACTCATGTTCCTGAGGTCAAGAGGGACAAGTTGGATAAGAAAGCAGAGCTGGGAATCTTCATTGGGTACAGTCTCCAATCAAAGGCTTACATAATTTTTCACCCTATGACAGAGAATGTGACTGTAAGCAGAGATGTTGTTTTCCTAGAGGAAGATGAGTGGAATTGGATGGAAGGAAAGAGTGCAAAACAGTAGCAGTTCGAAAAAAAAAACCTGCAACATATGTAGAGGTTGATGAATTTATAAATGGATTGGAAGACAGTGTGGATGATTTACCAGTAAGAGGCACAAGGTCACTTGCTGAAATCTATGAAAGAAGCAATGTGGCAATGCTCGAACCATCTAACTTTGTGGAAGCTAAGGAGGATCAGAGGTGGATTGCAGCAATACATGAGGAGAGTGCAATGATCCAGAAAAACCACACGTGGGAGCTTGTTGACAGACCATCTGATAAGAATGTGATTGGGGTTAAGTGGATGTTTAGAACAAAACTTAATCCTGATGGTTCTGTCAATAAACACAAAGCTAGACTGGTGGTGAAAGGCTATGCACAAATATGGGGAGTAGATTATTCTAAAGCATTTGCTCCTGTTGCATGACTTGATACAATAAGGTCACCGTTAGCTATTACAGCAGAGAAGGGGTGGCCTATATTTCAGTTAGATGTCAGGTCTCCATTTCTGAATGGAGAGCTTGAGGAGGAGATTTTTGTTGAACAACCTGAAGGCTTTAGTATCAAAGGGCAAGAAGAGAGTGTATACAGGCTGAAGAAAGCTCTATATGGACTGAAATAGGCTCCAATAGCTTGGTATGGGAAGATAGATCGATATTTGCAGGATTTTGGTTTTGTAAAAAGCTTAAGTGAGTTCACTCTTTATATCAAGAAGGTGAATCACAGTATTGTAATTTTGTCACTTTATGTAGATGATCTATTAGTGACGGGGAATGATATGGAATTGATAGAGAAGGTGAAGCAAGATCTATTTGCAGTTTTTGAGTTTTTGAGATGTCAGACTTGGGAAAGATGTCTTATTTTTTAGGTCTGGAAGTCAAACATGCTTCATATGAGATCTTCATCTGTCAGAAAAAATACATGAAGGAAATTCTAAAGAAGTTTCAGATGGAAGATTGTCGAAGTGTAAGCACTCCTATGGCTGCTAAAGAGAAGCTGCAGAAGAATGATGGAACAGATGTAGTAGATGCTTCTATGTATAGAAGTCTGATTGGGTGTCTCATGTATCTTACAGCAACCAAATGAGATATTCTATTTGCTGTGAGTGTTTTATCCAGGTTTATGAGTAATCCTAGTCAGTTACATTTGATTGCAGCAAAAAGGATATTGATATATCTAAAAGGAATATTGTTCTTTGGTGTGAAGTTTAACAAAGGTCAGAAGTTTAATTTGCAAGGATTTTCTGATAGTGACTGGGCTGGTTCAGTAGATGACATGAAGAGTACGTCTGGATATTGTTTCAATTTTGGTTCTGCTTGTTTCTCCTGGTGTTCTAAAAAGCAAGAGGTTGTAGTCCAGTCTACTGTAGAGGCTGAGTTTATAGCAGCTACTGCGACAGCAAATCAAGCTTTATGGCTGAAGAAGATAATGAAAGATTTATGGCTGAATTCCAGTGACTGTATCGAAATCAATGTGGATAATCAAGCTGCTCTAGCAATATCTCAGAATCCAGTTTTTCATGGCAAAACTATGCATTTCAAGGTTAAGTTCTTCTTTCTATGTGAGGTGCAACAAAATGATGAAGTTAAGTGGTTTATTGCAGATATGAAGATCAACTTGCAGACATGTTCACAAAACCACTTCAAGCTGGAAGATTTGAAGTATTAAGAAAGAAAATTGGAGTATGTAGCAGCAACTAATCCAAGGATTTTATTAAAAAACAGCCAAGTTCATTTAGTTCTGTATTTAGTGTTTTTGCTATTTTCTAGGAAGTTAATAGCACGTTTGTGTGTAGTTATGAGTTGCATGTACATGAGCAGTTTTTGCTTTGTATTTAGTTGTGGTACTCGATAATTTTTTTTTTCTTTATAACAGACGTATGCAAGTTTGTGTTCTGCTTCTCTGTGCTTCTCTTCTTCATCTGAAAAATATAGCTTCTGGTTTTCTGTTTCTTGTTTACTGTTTTTGATCAGTAACAACACGTTGATCCCCGGTTGCCACCATAGATAGTGATCTGGGGCCAGTCGGGCCGGGAATGGAGGAGCGGGCATTGGATGGGCAGATTTTCACCGGTGTGCCAAATATGACCCGCAGTTATCTGTTTGGGTTCTGGCTCTAGAGCATCCAGGCAGACGGAAGCAGGTATTTTACGTACACGCCGTTGAATAGCTCCAATCTCTTGATGTTCCGTATACTTTGGAACGGGACGGAAGAGCAGTTTCTCTGGGGTGGGACTAGTAATGCATGGACCGTGCTTCAAGAACAGCCTGCTAAGGAATGTGACTTCTATAATAAGTGTGGAGATTTTGCAATATGTAATGAAATGGACTCTCCCAAATGTAGTTGCATGGAAGGGTTCAATCCGAAGTCACCAGATCAATGGAACAGGGGTAACTGGTCTGCGGGTTGTGCTCGGAAGACCCAATTACAATGTCAGGACAACAGCAGCAGGATGGATGGCTTCTTGAAATTGGATGGCGTGAAGTTGCCAGATTTCGCGGATTCTGTTTCAGCCACAATCAGGGACGGGTGTGAGGCGAAGTGTCTGGAGAATTGTTCGTGCAACGCTTTTGCATTTGATATAGGCATCGGGTGCATGCTGTGGACCGATAATTTGATAGATGTGCAGCATTTTGACTAGGGCGGACTGACCCTCCAAATTCGTCTTGCCAATTCTGAATTACGTATGATCTCTTTTCGATATATTCCTCTGCAATTTAAAAATTTGATGATCTTCACCAAAGTAATGTTTCCTATTCCTTGTGATCGTCTTTTTGTGTGATAAAGGCCAACATTGATTGTGTGACTTATCAAAAAAGGCACTGAGATTGTTACATATAGAATTAGGTTAATGAAGGTCAGGGATAACAACAATTAGTGCAACTGAATAACATGAATCTAGCCCTGTGTAGTATCAGAACGGAACGAAATATATCACCGTCAACAGAGATCACCATCAGATGTTTCCAGTCTCAAATTAAAACTCTGGCATAACTAGGTGTTTTCAAGCTTATATGAAGAGGGAGTATCAGAACATTATGCACGAAAAGGTCCTATTCATCATCATATCATGATTTGTTATATGGCTTACCCAGAATCTCTCGTCTGACCTGCCTGCAACAAGAAGTCGTGCATCATGCAATAGACAAAACATCTATCGTCTGAGTTGTTCTTTGCTAATGACTTTGGATGTTTTGTAGAATACTTGCACACTTTCCAACCCGTATAACATAATTTCTTTCTCTTATCTATGAATAGGAACAAAGAGCAAAATATCGAAACTTTTCATAATAATTACTGTCTTGGTCGGAGCATTTGTTCTTGGTGTACTGGTATGGTTGTTATGGAGGTTCAAGGACAATTTAAAAGGTGAGATTTGCATCTGACGTGAATGATTTTGTTGGTCCTTGTGTTCTTATTTACATGTTAGTAAAATTTAAATGCAGGATTCTCAATTTTCTATCGGAAAAACAAGAAACTTCCATTGCTTGATAATTTTGTTAAGAACGAAGAGCTATCTGCTGAATTATCCGGATCAGATGGTCTTGCTAGAGATGCTAAGCAAGTAGGAGGAGCTGATATAACAGTGTTCAACTTCAGTTCCATAGAAGCTGCTACAAACTTCTTTTCTGAAGAAAACAAACTTGGACTGGGAGGATTTGGTCCTGTTTACAAGGTAAAGCTAAATGATCACCAGTTGTAGACTTTGAGATGTCATAGAGGCATACTTAACAGTCTACCCTCTGAATCTGCAGGGAAAGCTTGTTGGAGGACAAGAAATAGCCGTTAAGAGGCTTTCAAGGAAGTCGAGCCAAGGGCTAGATGAATTTAAGAATGACGTTATGTTAATTGCGAAATTACAACATAGAAATCTCGTGAGACTCCTTGGATTTTGCGTTCAAGGGGAAGATAAGATGCTCGTTTATGAGTACATGCTCAACAGGAGCTTGGATTCTTTTATTTTCGGTAAGCTATTGATCATCTGAATTTGGTTTTTTGCATTCCATGAAGGAATTGTCATGAAAACTATTCATTTGATTTTTCTTCACTTTTTAAAATTTATTGTAGATCTAGCAAAGCGAGCAAAACTGGATTGGAAGAAACGTTTTGAGATTATTGAAGGGATAGCACGAGGCCTCCTCTATCTCCATCGAGACTCTAGACTGAGGATTATCCATCGTGACCTAAAAGCTAGTAACATTTTGTTGAATGAAGAGATGAACCCGAAAATATCAGACTTTGGCATGGCGAGAATTTTTGGTACAAATGAAAATGAAGCAAGCACTAATCGAGTGGTTGGCACATAGTAAGTTTCTTCCTAGTGAGAAAAAGAAAGTGCATATCTGACTCCAAATGTTTGATTAGTGTGGAGTGGACTGACTCATCTGCTAATATAATTGCAATGGTTATATGTCTCCAGAGTATGCGATGGAAGGTCTATTTTCGGTCAAATCTGATGTGTACAGCTTTGGGGTATTATTATTGGAGATTGTTAGTGGCAAGAAAAACCTTGGCTTTCGCACGTTGGAACATCCTAACCTTATCGTCAATGTGAGTTCATCCTTATCTGTATTCAAGCTACTAGGCACCAAAACTCTCATCTTAAGATATGTTTGCATCTGCGTTTGATTAGGATTGTCTCAGTCTGGTTTCCACTTCTCCATTATCTGTTGCTTAGAAACTATCGATCATATAAAAAAGCATAGTGCTATCAACAGATGTTATTGCACATTAGGACAATATACATTTGAATTAGCTATTCGTTCGTTTACATCTAAGTCAAACTGTTTTCGCTTGCGTGCATGACGATTTCAGGCTTGGCACCATTTGAAAGAAGGAAAGGGAATGGAGCTTATTGATCCCTGTATCAGGGACACGTGCTCTACGGATAAGGTATTGCGATGCATACAAGTTGGACTGCTGTGCGTGCAGGACTCCGCCGTAGATAGACCGGACATGCCTTCCGTTATGCTACTATTAGAAAGCAAAACAGCGGATCTTCCCTTCCCAAAACAACCCAGGTCAACCTCGATCACGGGCTCCATGGATACTTGCTCTTTGTCTGAAAGCCAAGAAATTGAGTCATTGAATAGCGTAACAGTTAGCTCCGTGGATGGTAGATAGGGCCAATGTTATTCATTCTTTCTCTCTCCACTTTGCTCCTGTGATCTTTACAACAGGAAAAGTGTTATTGGAACTGTGCACATGTACTTTTGCTAAAAGGTTTAGAGCTTGACTCCCTGGTCTTTATACGAAAGTGTCTTTATTGCTTTTTATTCTGCAGTATCTCATTCGATTGCATTTAGGACTGGCGTTTCAGGTAAAAGCTGTCGCTCTGTGACCTAGGTTCAAGTCATGAAAACAACTAGGTAAGTGTTGGAATAAAAAAATATAATATGCGAAAATGATGAAATCTTGTAATTTACATCAATGTAAAATCACCAAAGAAATAAATGAGAAATAATGAGAAAATAATTTGATTCGAGTATCGATATCTATGTTCACGGAGAGAGTTAATATCAAATAATCTACTATAATCGGAGAATCAAGGTTTACAATGTTTCAAACGTTCGAGTGTTTTCTATACCTAAATTTAAGCTCAAACCCAAAGTGTTTATAAATAAATAACTCACGTAGACATAAACTCGGTGCACAAAATTCCGTGGATTTATACTCAAAGGAAAACCCTCATGTATGCCAAAATAAGAACTCTAGCATTTGTCTTTTGGTTTGTGTACGTACGGATTTGCATTCGTCTTTTTTGATCGTGTGGCGCTCTCCTGGACGTTCCTTTTATGCGGCTGTCTTCTTCATAGGGGCTCCACTGGAAAGAGAGAAGAAGTATTCTATTTTATATGTGTGCCCAGAGTCAACAACTTTGACTCTGGGCCCACCATGTGCTTCTTTCTTCAATGGGAATTGGGACGCTGCACGTAAGGTGAAGAAACCCTTACTTTTTCCTTTTATTTTATATTATTTTCTCTTTCGTAGACTTTTATGGAGTCCAACGAAACTTAATCAAAGACATCCAAAACCCAAAAAGTGTTTTGAATTTCTTTTCTTATGCATAATTTTGAATATTATCTTTATCAAAAAAATATCTTCATGATCAAATAACAAATCCGAGCGGATTGTGTTTTGCAAACGCTCAAATTCGAAACATAATTTAACAGTAAGGCTGCGTATAATAGACCCGAAGTGGTTCAGCTGTCTAGGATCTTGCGCACAATGGCAGCTCCATGCACCAACTACCCTTTTATTCCAGCTTTCAGCAGGTTCTGTGCTTAAGGGGAATTCATCTTTTGAGACCAACAAATTACCTCGTCTGTCTAGTTGATGTGATTATATACACATCTTGCATTTTACATGTGAAGCTCGTTTTGCACGGGAGAGGGAGTGTTCTTGGATATGCTCGATCTATAAGCTGAGGGCTTGTCTTCAATTTTTGGAACCAAAGTCGATCATGCTTGACTAGAGTATGTACACGCACATACCATACGGTTCCTGAGTGAGAGCATAATGCTCTCATCATCGATAAACATCATATTTAACATAAGGAAGAATGGTGAAAATTTCAATTACCATCCTCACTATGCATCGCTCGGGTCCGAGTGCCATCGCCACGAGCTCAAATTTCAGTGCATAGCCTGAGCCCGAGTCCCATGGCCGTGCTCTTTCTAGCTCAGATCAGCAAAATGCTTTCTGGCCCACCTATGCAAAGGTCCAGTGAAACAATTCGGCCACAGTGCTTTCAGATTACAGAATCCAGGCTATGTACAACTCCCCAGCTCCCCAGGCGGGGCGCTACCGTTACATGTTCTATAGCTAGGTTTTACAGTCTCTGTCACCTGAGGTGGCAAATACGGCGGCCTATGGTTGTTGAAACTATGAAGGGGCTTGAGATGAGAGTTTGGAGGGACAAGGGGTTCCTTTTTTGTGAGATCTTCTGCTGGCAATTTGGTCTGTTTGATTAAACTGTTTGGTGTTTAGATGCAAAAGTGTGCGAAGTGAAAATTTTACGTGGGGCAACCAAGGAGGACACGGTCCAAATAACAGAGAAACAGACTGGGCAATCCTAGCATGTCTTAGAAAGCAACGACTTGGAGATTTCCTTTATAGAGAGCGTCCTTTCTTTGTCGTGAAATCAGCACCTTGATTTGCTTTTCTAATATGTGTGTCATCCTATATAGGGGTGATCAGTTCTCGGTCTGATTCAGTTTTAAGATGGAATCATGAATTGGATTGGAAGGACGGGTTCCCAATTTTGAAAATTGTGGATTGGACTGCTTGGTCCTAGGATTGTGATCGGATTGGACCATCGGTTTTGGTTTAGCCCAATGGAACCAGCTACTTTTTTTTTTCTCTTTCCCACTAAAGAGTGGCCATGCACAATGAGAGATAAAATGACAAATCTTAAGATATTGACGGAAGAAACGATGAGTAAAGAGTAATTATGCCATAGTATGTGATACGATTGGACTAGATAGTATTTAGTTCATATTTTATTAATTTTTTAAGAAATAATAAAAAAAGTATTTGTATTTGGTTTGGTTCTCTCTTGAAATCGGGAACCGGGCCGCTCCAATATTGATTTCAATTTCAGGAACTAGGAACCAAGCCGACACTCTAAAAAATTGGAGCGAATTGGCCGGTTTGGTCTGATCCGGGTAGTTTCTGATATAGGTGGTTTATTTTGCATGCTCCTAATCCTATACTTAGAAAAAGGTTGGAAATTGACATTGTTGCAAGGACCAGACCAGAGCATTTGGACCAACGCAAGTGCATGCATGCATCCGCTCTGGCAATTTATGCTTCAAAAACAAGGCACCATTCGAAAACAACGCGTGACTTCGATATCCCCTAGGGGAGCGATGTTCAGTACACTCTCGAAAACGACGTGAAAAAAGTTGGGAACTTCCCATTGGGTCAACGGTTCGTTAAAGCTTGTCATCGTGCAAGAACCGATGCCTCTTTTGTGATGGGCGACGAATCTATCGCCTTCCTTTTTGTCCTCATCTTTGACCTCTTCGTATAAACAAACACACACTCGACGACTCCTGCGTCAACGGGAGTCGCCGATCCCACGCCGGGGGTCGCAAAAACCCGGAGTAAAAAAGCAAAAAGGTCTCATCTTTGACCTCGTCTCAAAAAAATCTCGATCCGATGCGCATTTCTTTTTGTTGAATCCCACTTTAAAAGCCGTCAACTTCGTGTCAGAAACTGCAATGTAAAATACTGGTTTGAGAAGTTAAGAAAGGAATTAAAAAAAAAGAGAAAGAAAATAAGTTTGACGGGTCGATGAAGCAAGAAGAAGTGGGCGTTCTCTTTTATTACAGGGCCCGAGCCACTTCGGGAGTGAGAGAAAAGAAGAGACAGAGAGAGGAAAGGAAAGAAGAAGAAGAAGAAGAAGAAGGAGGAGGAAGAAGAGAGAAGTGGGGTTTGGCATATGCACTTTGTGGACGCCTCGCCAAGCCAACTTGACTCCGTGACGCAACACCCGGTAAGGGATTAGACTCTTCGTTCATCCAATTGAAGTAATTTACGGGTTTAAGACCCAAATTCGGAATTTTTGGAAAATTGAGCGGCGAAATCTGATTTTGGACCCATTGAGCTGCGTATTTTTATAGAAATTATAATTTAGGGTGTTGTAGAGTTATAGGATTTTACGAATCGTGATTTGAGTTTATAGTTTGTTTGGAAACAAAATTTCTAAGTTTCCCGTACGCAATGAACAGTATGCGTCCAGCAGCTTTGGGCCTGTATTTTTTCATTTTTTGGCTTGCATTTTGGGATGCTCAAGTTGGGATTCCTGTAGTACATTTGAAGGGTTTATTTATTTATTTATTTATTTATTATAAATACGTTCGGAACAGGTTTCAAAGGAGAAAGCTATGGCATAATCAATTTTTACGCTTAAATTATGCATTGTGAATGGGTTGAATAATCATTTTGGGTATGCGATTTATTAGTGCGTAAGATTCTTTTTGCTAGAGTTAAGGTGTAGTTTAGTCGTTTCATAGTTGAGGCGGAGTTTTATTTGATTTTAACATTATTTATCGGTTATTTGATAGGGCCCTGAGTTCGATGGTATGAGTATCGTTTATTGTTTGGTTGTAGGCGACGAGGTGGGTGGTGCTATATTTTCTTTGGTTTTGTAATACTATATATATTAAATTGAGGAGCATTTTTATTGCATAAAAGTCTGATTGAGCATTTGCTACTCTTTGATTGATTATGAATGTTGAAAAGTGTGTTATACAAAGTTTGTGGGAAATTACTTTGTGATTGATTTATGGAAATGTTTATGATGATTTGAGAAATGGTTATGAAAGGGCTATGCCACAAAATATTTGTGATTGATTTATGAAAATGTTTATGATGATTTGAGAAATGGTTAGGAAAGGGCTATGCCACAAAATATTATTTACTTGGTTTAAGATATTGATTTTTAGATTGGATTTATGGTGTTGGAGGATGGTTATTTATGCTTAATATGACTGTGAATCTAGTGAGGAGTTTTTGGGGTATGAATACCAAGTTTAGGATATCATTCTAACTCGAGTCACCAGCTTTGTAGATGGAAACCTTACTAAAAGGAATCTTGCTCGCCTTGTCAGCAGACGTTGTGTCGTGACCATGGTAGAGTATTGAGCAATAGATTAGTCAATGGATGGACCAATGATATGTGTTTTTTGATGGAGATTATTCAATGGAGTTGACCATTGATACTTGACTTTTGATGTTAATTTTCATATTAGCATAAGGCTTTGATAGTAAAAAATAACTCTTATATGATTCGATATGTATTTTATATATTGAGTTTGAGTTATGAAGTTTGGTATTGTTTTATATACATATATAGTGGTTGCTCGATTTACTTAGAAGATATGTTGTACTACGCTGTGTTGTTGTTGTGAGTTATGAAGTTTGGTATTGTTTTATATACATATATAGTGATTGCTCGATTTACTTAGAAGATATGTTGTACTACACTGTGTTGTTGTTGCTTATTCCACTCGTCCTTTGATATTCTTTTCAGGTTCCTTAGTTAGCAGCTAGTAGATCAAGAGTGCTATCAATGGGACCTTTGGAAGTAAGTTTTGGGTATGTTTTTTGAAGCTACATCCTTTGAGTGGAAGGATGGCCGTGTTACCTGGTCCCTATAGTTTTCGGGTGTGACAACTACAACGCCCAACATGGGTCGCCATTGAAGCCCCTCTCACCCATGAAAAGTTTCCACTTGTGATCTTGATTCTCCCTCTCCCTAGAGCAATGCTTGAGGCATTTGGCAACGGTGGATTGCCGTTCACCGGCAAAAACAGAGCAAGTCTCTTCCTTATCTCCTTGTTTTTCATGTGGTCGTCTCTGTTTTCATATTCTTGTGCAGCAAATTCGCTATCACGAGGGCAGTTGGTCCGAGATGGCGAGACTCTGGTTTCTCGTTCTGGGAACTTTGAGCTGGGGTTCTTTAGAACTGAGAATTCGTCTCTTAGATATGTTGGTATTTGGTACCGCAAGATAAGTTTTAAAACATGCGTGTGGGTCGCAAACAGAGATAGCCCTGTTTCTGATGAATCTGGAGTTCTGACAATTTCAAGTGATGGAAATTTGATGGTTTTAGATGGGGATCATCGCTTAGTTTGGTCTAGCGGCATTAATTCTTCCTCTGTGCCCACCAACTCAACAGCTGTTTTGACGGATGCTGGAAATCTTGTTCTTCTGGCCAATGCAGATGCTGACACTGCTAGTGCTGATGGTCATGTCAGCAATGCATACTGGCAAAGCTTTGAACACCCGACAGACACGTTTTTGCCTGGCATGAGAGTGAGGGTGAATTCTGCGGCTGGAGAGAACCATGCCTTTAGGTCATGGAGATCGTTGAACGACCCTTCCCCTGGGAACTACTCTATGGGCGTTGATCCCCGGTTGCCGCCACAGATAGTGATCTGGGGTCAGTCAGGCCGGGAATGGAGGAGCGGGCATTGGAATGGGCTGCTTTTCACCGGCATGCCAAATATGACTGAAAATATTGGATATGGGTTCAAGCTTTCGGCCCTTGAGGAGGATGGAAGCATGTATTTTACATACACACCGTCGAATAGGTCCGATCTCTTGATGTTCTGTATACTTTGGAATGGAATGGGGGAAGAGTTAGGTTGGGATGAGACTAATAACGAGTGGACTGTGCTCCAAGAACAGCCTGCTAAGGAATGTGACCTATATAACAAGTGTGGAGATTTTGCAATATGCAATGACATGGGCTCTCCCAAATGTAGTTGCATGGAAGGGTTCATTCCAAAATCACCGGATCAATGGAAGAGGGGTAACTGGTCCATGGGTTGTACTTGGAAGACCCGATTACAGTGTGGGAACAACAGCAGCATTTCAGTGGGAAATGGTGGCAGGATGGACCACTTTTTGAAATTGGATGGGGTGAAGTTGCCGGATTTTGCAGATTATTTTTCAGCCACTAGCGGGGATGAGTGTGAGGTGAAGTGTCTAGAGAATTGTTCGTGTAAAGCTTATGCATTTGTTAGAAGCATTGGGTGCATGATGTGGAGCAAGAATTTGATTGATGTGCAGCATTTCGCTGAGGGCGGAATGACCCTCCAAATTCGTCTCGCCAATTCTGAACCAGGTATGATCTCTCATGGGTATCCCCCCTTTGCCATTTTCAAATTTGTTGATCTTTTCCAAAATAATGTTTCTCACACCTAATGATCTTTTTTAGTATGATAAAGGCCACAACTAATTGTGTGACTTAGCAGAAAAGGAACTGAGATTCTTATCTATGGAATTGAGTTTATGGAGGTCAGGGATCTCAACAGTTAGTGTAACTGAATAACATGAATCTGGCCTTTTGTAGCATCAGAAAGGAATGAAAGCAGTCACTGTCAAGAAAGATCGCCATGTGATGTATCCATAATGGTAGTCTCCAATAACAAACTCCAGCATAACTAGCTACTCGCTATAGGAAGGTGAAGGATCAGAACTTTGATGGATATAACGGTCCCATTCATCAGCATATGATTTGTCACATGGCTTGGCTGAAATTTCCTTTGTGTCACCTGCCTGCAACAAGAAGCGTGTATCACACGATAGACAAAACATTCACTGTCACAGAGTTTATCTGTACTAATGACTTTGGATATCTTATAGAGTACTTCCAACACTTTCCGATTACTGATGATCTCCTACAATTTTAATTTCTTTCTCTTCTCATGAATAGGAACAAAGAGCAAAATATCCAACCTACGCACGATAGTTACTGCTGTTGTTGGAGCGTTTGTTTCCGGTATAACAGTATTTTTGTTGTGGAGGTTCAAGGACAATTTAAAAGGTGAGATTTCAGTCTCTGGAGTGAATGATTTATTAGTCTTTATTTTCTTATTTACGTGTTAATGAGCTATAAATACAGGATTCTTGTTTGATGATATTGTTAAGAGCGAAGAGCTATATGTTGATTTGTCCGGACCAGATGGTCTTGCTAATGATGCTAAGCAAGTAGGAGGACCTCATATACCAGTGTTTGACTTCAGTTCCATAGAAGCTGCAACGAATGTCTTTTCTGAAGAAAACAAGCTTGGACTGGGAGGATTCGGTCCTGTTTACAAGGTAAAGATATATGATCACCAGTTCTAGACTCGTGATATCATATTTGCATTCTTAATTGTCTACCCTCTGAATCTGCAGGGAAAGCTTCTTGGAGGACAAGAAATAGCCGTTAAGAGGCTTTCGAGGAAGTCAAGCCAAGGGGTTGAGGAATTTAAGAATGAGGTTATGGTAATTGCGAGATTACAACATAGAAACCTCGTGAGACTCCTCAGATTCTGCGTTCAAGGCGAAGATAAGATGCTCATTTATGAGTACATGCCAAACAGGAGCTTGGATTATTTTATTTTTGGTAAGCTGAGTCGAACATTTGAATTTGATCTTTTGCTTTCCTTGAAAGAATTGTCATGAAAATCATTGCATGTGTCTTTTCCTCTCCTTTCAAAATTTGATGCAGATCCAGCGAAGCGAGCACAACTGAACTGGAAGAAACGTTTGGAGATTATTGAAGGGATAGCACGAGGCATCCTCTATCTTCATCGAGATTCTAGATTAAGGATTATTCATCGTGACCTAAAAGCCAGTAATATTTTGTTGGACGAAGAGATGAACCCAAAAATATCAGACTTTGGCATGGCGAGAATTTTCGGTGGGAATGAAAATGAAGCGAGTAGCAATCGAGTGGTTGGCACGTAGTAAGTTGAATTTCTTCCAAGTGAGAATAAGAAAAGTGCATCTCTGACTCAAAATGTTTGATCAGGTTTAGTGGATTGATTCATTTGCCCTTGTAATTGCAGTGGTTACATGTCTCCAGAGTATGCGATGGAAGGTCTATTTTCGTTCAAATCTGATGTGTACAGCTTCGGGGTATTATTACTGGAGATCATTAGCGGCGAGAAAAACATTGGCTTTCGCACGCCGGAACATTCTAATCTTATCAGCCATGTGAGTTCATGCTCATTTGTATTTGAGATAATAGGCACCAAACTCTCGTTTCAGCAGATGTTTGCAACTGCTCAGTTTGTTCTGTTTAAAACTGTTGTCTCGGTCTGGTTTCTACTTCTCCATTGTCTGTAAGTAAAGTGATATCAACAGATGTTATTAGGCACGCGGACAATAGACATTTTTGAACTCGCTGTTCAAGTGTTTACATCCAAGGAGTTGTACAAAGTGTTTTTCACACAAATGCATGATGATTGCAGGCTTGGCATCACTGGAATGAAGGGAAGGCGATGGAACTAATCGATCCTTGTATCAGGGACATGTGCTATGTGGATGAGGCATTACGATGCATACAAGTCGGACTATTGTGTGTGCAAGACTCTGCCAGAGATAGACCGCTCATGTCTTCCGTTGTGCTACTATTAGAAAGTGAAACAGCAGGTCTTCCCCTCCCGAAGCCACCCAGGTTAACCTCGATTGGGGGCTTCTTAGGTTCTTATTCTTTGGGTGAAACGACGGGTCTTTCAATACCGATACAACCCAGCTTAACCTCAATCACGGGCTCCATAGATATGTATTCTTCGTTTGAAAGCCAAGAAATTGAATCATGGAACTCGTGACAGTTGCTAGGCGGATGGTAGATAGGGCCAATGTGATTCTTCATGTTGTTTCGTCTGTTTGTTCTTGTGATCTTTACAATAAGAACAGTGTTCTTGAAATTGTGCGCATGTGTTTTTGTCAAAAGGCCCTACGTGAAACAGAAAAATCATTACTTGATTCCCTGGTCTTGTTATGAAAGTGTCTGCATTGCTTTTTAAAAAGTAGCGACGCATTTGGTTGTTTTTAGGACTAGCATTTCGGGTAAAAGTTGTTGCTGAGTGACCTCTGGTTCGAGTCGCAGAAATAGTTTTCTTGCAAAAATCTGTGTACATTATAACCAAAGTGTTCGGACCTGTCCCATCATCCCTCGCAGAGTGGGAGCTCTGTGCACTGGCTGCTGTTTTATTCCAGCATTTTGCAGTTTGCTATGTCTGAAGTGAAAATTCATCATTTTGGGACCAAGATGTTGCCCTGTTTGTCCGGCCGATGTGATTATATACACATCTTGTCTTTCACCGGTGAAGCTCACTTTGCAGGTGTGTGAATGGATACGCTCGATCTATATAAGCTGAGGGCTTGTTTTCAATTTTTGGAGACAAAATCAATGTTGCTCAACTAATGAAATATAAAATTTCGCGTATTTATTGAACAGTTCAAACATTTGGAGCAGCTCGATGCCTACATAAATCTATCAGAGTCGGTCTCAAGCAACTCTGCTTGGGGTGAGGTTCAGCTGCAGGTAGCAGCGGCTTTACTGTCGCTTCCGAGATGCCCGTCATGCGTTCATCGAGTGTCTGTTCACCTACACGTGCACTGATGTTTCCGAAACCCTTCTCCCCTGGCATCTGTCAGCTGCTACTGCGAGACTCCCGCCAACATACATGAGACTCGCGCCAACCACCGCCATTCCAGCCTTTGTCATCACCGCGCCCCGACCTTGAGGAGCACCCTTTCCCTCCCCCCTCTTTCTCAACCTCAGAAGAGGATCTAAGGCTCGATTTGGGGTTGACTTGCCTGAGCTTCGACCTCTGATGATGACTCAATATCGGGAAAGTACTAGCCTTCTCTGTAATTATCATTTCGAGAAAATTTTATAAAGGTGACGATTTAAAGGAAGACGGTTCGAAGTCTCAATATATCTATCATTATACGAGTTTTGTCTGTGGGTGGAAGAACGGTTCAAAGTACCTTATTATAACCCCAATTATATACTTCCTTGCGTGTAATAAAAGAAGCTTTGAAACCTGTAACTCCACCGGATCACTTTGAGCCATGCAATCTCCGTGAACCTTACTTCTGGCCTAAAACTTGTAAATTGATACTTTTATGCTCTTTCATCAACCCGAGGAGATTGTTTATTTCAGGGGAATCACGCCAAGACGCGCGCCTAAGAAAGCAGGAACAACTGGACAGGAGCAGCAAGACATGACTGGGAAATCCCTGTGGAAACCGCATGAAGTAGGCTAGACCGCTTGACTTTCACTAAACTTGAATTAAATCTAGGCAAAAGAGGACATCAGCTACCTAAGTTCAAGCTATATATGGGTCATGGAGACTGCAGTTTTCTTGAAAGTGACTGTTGTTGAGAGCCACTGGTTTGACATGAACCATTTCAGCAATTGGCAGACAAAAACACAAGCCGTCTATCAGATATTGAATATGTATATGCTAGAGGAAGGAATGTTGGCAATCTGCGACAGTGTTTGAACCGAGTCGGGCATTACCACCAGGGTCCTGCACACAAGGACTTCCCATCCACGACGTAAAATGAACTTATCAGCATCTGCCTCAATGTGATTTTATCCGCTGTACTTTGTTTGGCAAACCTGCTTGTGGCTTATCCCGCATTAATCCTTTCCGATTGTCTGAGCAAACAGCAAAATTTTTTAGGAACATCTGAAGTGGACTATTTTTGACCAAAGTCTAGCCTATACTCAAGGGCAAGGAGGATGTTAGAATATTTAAACCATATATTCATCTAACAACTTAGCCTCTGATTGGACTTTTTAATAAGACGGATTGAATTTGTCCAATCTTGCCAACTATCTGCCAGGCCTAGGGATGAAGAGGGGCAAGTTACCAATTGGTCTTAAATATATTATAAGGATGCCAATTCAATCCTAATTTCTTCAAACTTTGCCAATCTAAGTCCTAAACATTTGTACAAAATTCCAATGCAACCCTTTTGGCCACTTGGAAAATCGCTAATGTGGCGATGCAAAAATTGTCCAAGTCAACATGCCACATAGAATGGCTGGCTATAAGTGGACACCACTTAGCAATATCTAACATTTATTGGTTAGAACAATTGTATTGAAATTTTGTGTAAAGGTTTATAACTACATTGATAAAAATGAAAAATTAAAGACTAAATTAACATTCGTACAATAAGTTTAATACTGATTAGGTAATTATCTTAGATGAAGAGAGACACCGAAGTTGGTGCCTACACAATTGCTCATGGTTGGCTTATTCTTTGGCACCGGTTGTGTCGTTTGGAGAGAGATCTCGTAGACATGTAGCAGTCCTCAACGAATGGGGTTGCATAAAATACAGGTTTTAAAACCCGAACAGATTAAATTTAGGTGAGAAGTTTACCTATTCATGCTCGCCTCTCAGTTTCGTGAAATGATTCGTGTCATTCCCTTTCGTTATAAAATTGTTTAAACCTAACAACAAAATGTTTTCTTTTAAAAATTGAGTAAAAACGTGTCAATTTAGGTCAAGTTCAAGTTAAGTTGTCTCGTGTCATCTCAATCCGAGCGGTGTTCTTGTGTCATGTCCGAATTGCCGCCTCTAATATCTGTTAATGCCATGGGTTGCAGCCAGAAATTTGCCTAAGCACCCCTGGCGACGAAGGTAGAAGAGACCATTTGAGATCTGGTCGGATCCCGACGTCAACAAAGAAAAGCACGATTCGCGATGTTAAGTGACGGTTCCGGCGAGGTTGGAGTGTCCCGAAGCTGTCTTATTTTGCTCTTGTCTCCACTTTTCTATTGGTTGTGTGAACTGGAAGTGGAAAATACCAATCCTAGGTAATATAATGGAAGGGGAAAACTTAGCTAGGAAATTTCTTGATTCCCTCCTAATTGCTGCCCGCCATCAGTGTGTATGTCCAGAACAGGAGGAAATATTCAGTGGTTGCTAACCACCAGCTCCTCAGCCTACGTGGCGCACGTGATCCACTCAAAACGCAACATTTGTTTGTTGACTTAAATGTGAATAGAAAATTAAAAAAATTAAATAAGCTTTCTTTTCCCCTTCTCTAGCTTGCAGAAAAGTATTGAGCAGCACTTTCAAAATCCCGCCTAACATTCTCTCTCCTTTTTCTTTTCCAATTTTCAAGGGTTTTAACCTGCATTTCTACTGTTCCAAAAAAAAAAAGAAAAAAAACCTGCACTTCTAGAGAAGAGCAACTACAGCCTACTCCCTCTTTCTCTCTCTCTCCAGCATGTCCCTACCGCCTTTGCCTCCGCCAACAGCCACCGCTGGTCGCAACTGCTGGTCCCAAGCCTCCTCCACCTTTGCCGTTGCCTCTAGAGCCCATCACGGCTATGTTCATCAGCTGGCTCCTCTCTCTCTCTCTCTCTCTCTCTCTCTCTCTCTCTCAAGCATGATTACGCCGACTTGCCATGGACAGCGCCAAATCCCAAGTTGTTTCTGACGCAGCAATCGAGCATAAGGTCTGCGCTTGCATTAGTCTCTTGGGGAGCCCTAGAGACATCTACTATGGCCAAGTTTTTCCTTCTTAAGAGCTTGTTGCTATTGTGTAAGAATAGCCGAAAGCCAAAATATCGGTCTTTTTCCTTGAATTTGCATCAGCCATCTTTGTTTTATATCGAACAACTAGTAAAGTGGATATGACAGCTGATCTACACAAGGATGTAAAGATTTAGCAGACAGCCAGTAAAGTGGATGCCTCCAAGAGAGGTGGTCGATATGATGGTTCCAGTTCCAGTGGGAGGAGGTCGGAGAATGATGGGGGGAACACCGGAGGAGGCATTAGAAATTAAGATGTTTGCATTTGTCGTGAGTTCAATACGACTCTTCCATCTCTCTCTCATGGTTTGTTTTTGTTTTTGTTTGTTTTTGTTTTTTTTTTTAGGGGATTGAGCTTTTGGAGCTTTTGCATCTTCGTACTGTGCTGTTGTTGAGCTACAAGTTTCCTAAGTATGGGTACTGATAAGATTGAATATGGTTATGTTGTTTACTTCATCTTTCAACTACTGCCATTATGTATGAAGATTTCGGCAAGTCTTTGCCGTATATTTATTTATCAATTTTATGCTTCTTTCTCCTTACAACATAAGATGGAGTCTATCCATGATGAATATAGTGGAAGTTCTTCAATGGCTGATTTGACCAGCTTCCTGATCCATTTCCTTGAGGGACCAAAACGTTATTCCGTGCTTATTGCATCGGGAAATGCAGATGGTTGGAGACTTGCTATTGATTCCACTAAAAAAAGGGTTAATATCCTAAAAACCCAAAACTGGTATACTTGTGATAAATTTACTCTAAATTATTTTTTTGATCACCAAAAATCACAAACTAGAATACTTTTGACAAATTTACCATAAACTGGTACACTTGTAACAAATTTACCCTCTGTTAGTTTTCGTTAAATTTTATTATCAAATTATTAGGTTAAATGACATATGACAATACCAATTTAGGATTTTACGCTCTATTTGTTACAGTTTACAATTTTTGTGATTTTTTGGTAGTATTAATCCAATTTAGCAGATGGTGTATTTGTTATAAATTTACCAATTTGGGGTTTTTTGCGGTCGAATAAATTAGTTTAGGGTAAATTTGTCATAAATGTATCAATTTATGGTTTTTTATGATCAGTTGGGGTAAATTTGTCAAGTGTACCGGTTTGGAGTTTTTCGGAGTATTAACCCAAAAATAGAAAAAGTTTTTGCATGACATTGAATCGCAATATCAATCATAAAAAAACCATCCATTTTCGTGATATCTACATCTTGCTATGGAAAAACCAACTTTTTGCAAGTGGCATGAAGAAATGTTCCACATGCTGCAACTCATCTGTCACACTCCATGACAAGAAGGAAAGCCAATTTATGATCATATTGAATTACTGAACAAAGATGCACACCGCAACATTTGGACATAAATCATGTATGTTGAACAACTTTCGCAGCCACAACAATGGAAAATAATATTTTTTTCAATTGAAATTAGCAGATAGACCCATAGATAGAAAATTATATACTTGCTAATACAATAGCTTGATCCTCAATCTCGCTTTCATGAATTGGATAGAAATCTCAAAGCTTCTAACACAAGCAGAAATTTGTAACTCAAGTTATTTCAAAATGGAAGTGGCTAAGGTAAAAGAACTTAATTTCATATAAATCTACGACCTTGTATCTTTTTACATGTAAAGAATGAATAAAATGTTGTGAGAGCCTCAATGTGTTCCTTTTCATCCTCTTTACCAGGCCTATGATCAGATGTGAGAGCCTCCGCAGTGTCAGCTCTACAAATAACAGCTTGACAATCTCCAACATTAGACACGAAGTGGTTGCCCCTTCTAACAACGCAGCTACACATCATGAGCCGCCTCATCCTTCCTCATTAAAAAAATCCAAATCAGTATTTAGGTAACCATGTTTCACGGCCGTCTGTTGGAGAAATCTTTCCAGAATGTTTTGAAGCTGACAAAACGTTTCTATCAGTCTAAGTCTGGATGTTCGGAGACCGACAGTTTAAAGTCTGAAGACTTTGTATTCTCGAGACTCAAGACCCAAGACTCAAGACTTAAGACTCAAGACTCAAGACTCAAGACTTAAGACTCAAGACTCAAGACTTAAGTCTATTCTCACTGACAGTCTTTCTAATCCAATGACGAAGGAAATCCAAAGCCAAGGTATATGGTTGAGGATTCGATCCCATCCTCTGGTAAAGATTCTTTGGTTGGATAATCATTTCGGATTCTTTGATTCTTATCTAAGATCGATTGAAGATCCGATGGTGGACGAAATAATCTTGGAATGTTCTATTCTTGGAAACCAAGATCCTGATTGTATGGGCGAACATGATTGATGGGCTATCATCAGATTCCTTAAATAGCTCGGATGATCTTCTTGATTGATTCCGTCCAACGGGTAGATTGGAGGAATTCCTTTGGTAAGTGCCAACGGCTATGATGGCATAAAGGAGTATAAAAGGAAGACGTTCTAGTTGTTTTAAGTGTGTGATTGATAGAAAAATTCCAGAGTCTGAAGAACCTTGATTGTTAGTCAATACAGTTCGAGCGAAATTGTATACACAGAGAGTGTTTATATTTGGTGACACCTTGAGCGAGTGTGGTAGATCATCTACACCTAGAAATCAAGGAAGATCAACACTGTAATAGCTCTTTGATCATAGTGGAATCCAGCCAATCGGCTGTCAGTGCAGAAGAGTGGACGTAGGCTTGAATCAAGCCGAACCACTATAAACCGCGTGTTCAATTCTCTCTTTCCCTTACTCAGTCTTGTGATTGAATTTTTAACTGTTGCAAATCCTTTAACTGTTTAAATACTGTGCAATCTTCAAAGAAATTTTTTATATACCTATTCACCCCCCCTCTAGGTTCTCGTACTAGCTATATCAATTGGTATCAGAGCTCATGTTCTTACTTTATTTGAAGTGTTTTACTTCAGAGTAAAAGATCCATGGCTAGTATGCTAGCACCAGGGCTGGTGGAAGGGCAAAGCAATACCAGACCACCCTACTTTGATGGAAAGGATTACAACATCTGGAAAAACAAGATGAAAGCTTTTCTACGGTCAAAGGATCCTCTGGAATGGGATGTGGTGGAAAGAGGAATTACTCCTACTGCTGCATCAGTATCCGAAAGAGGGAAAGAAACTGTAGATACCAGCGGAATGTCTCAAGAAGAGATAAACAAGAGACAAGCACTCGATGCAAAAGCAATTTACTCTTTATATTGTGCTTTGTCACCAACTAAATATAACAGAATATCTTCTTGTGTTACAGCAAAAGAAGTCTGGGATAGATTACATATCACTTATAAAGGGACAGACCGAGTGAAGGAGACCAGAATTAACATTCTCCTTGGTCAATATGAAGCCTTCAAAATGAAACCAGGAGAATCTATAACTGACATGTTTAGCCGTTTTACAGATATTGTCAATGGTCTTGAGAATCAAGGACAGAAAATTTCTGATCCTATGAAGGTGAACAAGCTACTGCGTGGACTCTCCAAGGATTGGAATCATATAAAGACTTCAATAAGAGAGACGCAAAGAATTATGCCATTATCTGTAGATGAGCTGATTGGAACTCTTCAGTCTTACGAAGTGGAACGAATTAATGAAGACGAAGATCCAAGAGGTAAGAAATCCATTGCATTAAAATCTAACGATGATTCTGATGATACAGATTCTGAAGAAGATCTGGACGATGAGGAGCTTGCTCTTATGATTAGAAGGTTCAGAAAGCTGAATAGAAAAGGAAGAAGGTTCAACTCAAAGAAACAAAGTTTTCAGAAACAACAAACCAAGTTTGTTGACAATGAGGAACCAAACAAAGATGTAGTTTGCTTCAAGTGTAAGAAAAAGGGACACATCAGACCCAACTGTCCTCTTCTGAAGAAGAAAAGAGGAAAGCCTGAGAAGTCTCGAAAAGCTCTTAAAGCCGAAACCTGGAGCGATACAGAGTGTGAAGAAAGTGATGAGGAATATGCCAACTTGTGTCTGATGGCGCAATTAGACTCAGACTCTGGATCAGACTCAGACAGTGAATTTGAGGTAAGTGATTATAAAATCCCTGTCAAAGTCTCCAAATACATTGATGAATTATGTTTTAGTCTTAAGACTTCTCTCAAAAAGATTTCCGAACTTAAAAAGGAAAACTCAGTTTTAAAACAAAAGGAAAACATTTTAGAAGAAAAAGTGAAAAGTTTAAACATGAATGTTTCTACTCTTAAAGAGAATGAAGATAAACTTTCAAAAGAAAATGCTTTCTTAAAAACTGATTTATCAAATATTTCAAAGAAATTTTCAATAGGGTCGGAAAAACTTGAAAAAGTTCTTTCAGTCCAAAGACCTTACTTTAATAAGTCTAGTCTAGGTATGACAGCGGAAACAATCCCCTTGATTGATTTTCCAAAAGTAAAAGAAAGAATTAAGAAAAGACCATCAAAAGAGGCTTACAAAAATCATTTCAAGAAAGTCTTTGTAAAGTCTGTAGGTCGAAATTCTCTAAGATGTTCAAAGTGTAACAGTCAAGATCATTTTGAAAAAGACTGTCCTATGGTTTGGAAGCCTGTTAAGAGAGTATGGCCTAATAATGCTCATCCTACTAACACCAAAGGACCCAAGAAAATTTGGGTACCAAAGAAAGCTTGAGACTCTCATTTGAATGCAGGTCTCTGTCAAAAAGAAGGTAAAGTGGTATCTTGACAGCGGATGCTCAAGACACATGACAGGAGACTCAAATTGTTTCACAAAGCTTATTCAAGTAAATGGTGGAAAAGTTTCATTTGGAGGAAATGGCAAAGGAAGCATTGTGGGATTCGGAATTGTGAAAATTGGAAATCTTACAATAAGCAATGTCTCTCTAGTGGAAGGACTCAATTACAATCTTCTCAGCATTAGTCAATTGTGTGATACTAGTTTCAAGATCTCATTTCAAGAAGGCATATGTTCTGGAATTAGTAAAGATTCGACTCAGTCCTTCATGGGTCGAAGGCATGGAAACATCTACCTCCTTGATGTAAAACCAAATGAAGCACAATGCCTAATCTCAATTCAAGATGAAGCAGTCTTATGGCACAGAAAGCTTGGTCACATCAACATGAAGCAATTAGCCAAAATCTCATCAAAGAAGCTTGTTCGAGGACTACCTAAATTGCCATATCAAAAGTCTAATTCATGCACTCCATGCATTATGGGAAAGCAGGTAAGAAATTCATTTAAGCCAATAAATCATATCTCTACTAATCATGTACTACAGTTGCTTCATATGGATCTTTTCGAACCAACAAGAACCCAGAGCATTGGAGGTAAGAAGTATTGTCTAGTAATTGTAGACGATTACTCTCGCTTTACCTGGGTATATTTTCTTGCAAGTAAGTCAGAAACCTTTTCGTACTTTGAGAAGTTTGCTAAAAAGGTTCAAAATGAAAAAGGATGTGCTATTTCAAGTATAAGAACAGATCATGGAAGTGAATTTGAAAATCAAGATTTTACGAAATTTTGTGATAAATCTGGTTTTAACCATATGTTTTCCTCACCATATACTCCAGAGCAAAATGGAGTTGTGGAAAGAAAGAATAGATCTCTTCAAGAAATGGCTAGAACACTTTTAATTGAAAGTAAAATATCTTCACGATTTTGGAATGAAGCTGTTTCAACAGCTTGCTATATTATAAATAGAGTCTTCCTAAGACCTATTATAGAGAAAACCCCCTATGAATTGTTCAAAGGTAAGAAGCCAATCATTTCATACTTTCATGTGTTTGGTTGCAAATGCTTTATTTTGAAAAATGCAAATGATCGAGTTGGTAAGTTTGAAGAAAGATCAGATGAAGGCATCTTCCTTGGATATTCCACATCAAGCAAAGCCTACAGAGTCTACAACAAGAAAAGCCAGTCTGTGGAGGAATCAATGAATGTCAAATTCCAAGACTCAACGCAAGATGAATCCAGCCAGACTCAATATGAAGAGTCTGAACCCGCTCTAGACTTTCCAATGTCTTCAACTCAAGAAGCATCTCAGACTCAGGAAGTTCAACATCAAGATGCTCATGAAGATTCAAATAAAGAAAGAGATCATCATCCAGAAAAATCAATCAGTAACTGGAAACACAAATCCAGTCATGCTAAAGATCTCATTATCGGCGAAATTAATGAAGGAATTCGCACCAGATCCAAAAGACGTGAAGAGTCTAGTGCTGTTGCTCTCATCTCTGAAATTGAACCAAAAAGCATAGAAGAAGCTTTATCTGATGAAAGCCGGATCGAAGCTATGCAAGAAGAGCTCAGACAGTTCAACATTAATGATGTCTGGGAATTGACATCTAAACCAAAAGGTAAAACTGTTATTGGAGCCAAATGGGTATTCGGGAATAAGATGAATGAAGAAGGAAAAGTCGTACGAAACAAAGCAAGACTCGTGGCCAAAGGATATACGCAAGAAGAAGGAATAGACTATGACGAGACTTACGCACCAGTAGCAAGGTTAGAAGCTATTCGTCTATTACTTGCGTTTGCTTGTTACAAAAATTTCAGGTTATTCCAAATGGACGTCAAAAGTGCTTTCCTAAATGGATTTATCCAAGAGGAAGTTTATGCGGAACAACCGCCTGGATTTGAAGACCCAAAGAAGCCAGACTCAGTCTTCAAACTGAAAAAGGCTCTGTATGGTCTAAAGCAAGCACCTCGAGCTTGGTACGACAGACTAAGTAAGTTCTTATTACAGAACGGATTTGTCAAAGGTAAAGTATATACTACTCTGTTCATCAAAAAGGAAAACAAAAGTTTATTACTCGTTCAAATATATGTTGATGACATTATTTTTGGATCCTCTAATGAAAGTCTTTGCAAGAAATTTTCTAAGTCTATGCAGGATGAGTTTGAAATGAGTATGATGGGAGAGTTAACATTCTTTCTTGGACTCCAAGTGAAACAAATGAAGGAAGGAACTTTCATTCATCAAGAAAAATATGCGAATGATCTTGTCAAAAGGTTTGGATTAGGAAAGTGCAAAAAGACCGACATACCAATGTCATGTTCTCAGAAGATAGACAAGGATGAAGAAGGGAAGAAAGTAGATCAAAAGTTGTACAGGAGCATGATCGGTTCACTTCTTTATCTTACTGCTTCTAGACCTGATATTTTGTTGAGTGTTTGCATCTGTGCTAGGTTTCAATCAGATCCTAGAGAATCACATCTCATTGCCGTGAAACGTATTATCAAATACGTTGCCTCATCTTCAAGCATCGGTCTTTGGTATCCAAAGAGGGGAGACTTTAATCTTCTAGGATACTCAGATGCAGATCTGGCCGGTTGCAGAGTCGATAGAAAGAGCACTTCTGGAACTTGTCAATTGCTTGGAAACAGGACAGTGTCTTGGTTCTCAAGGAAGCAAAGCACTGTAGCTCTCTCAACGACAGAAGCAGAGTATGTAGCTCTTGGAAGCTGCTGTTCGCAAATTCTATGGATAAAACAACAGCTACAAGACTTTGGCATTGAAGACTCATGCACAGAAATCAGATGTGACAACACCAGCGCGATCAATCTCACCAAAAATCCAATCCTTCATTCAAGAGCAAAGCATATTGAGATTCGACATCACTTCATTAGAGATCATATTCAAAATGGAGAAATCTCGATTCAATTTGTTGATTCAAAAAGTCAACTAGCGGATATATTCACAAAGCCTTTGGAGAAAAATCAATTCGACTTTATCTGCTCAAGACTCAACATTTTGAAGCTTGAAGAAGTTAAAGTCTAGAGACTCACCAACTCTAAGACTCTGATCTCTCAGACTTTAAATCATGAGACTCAAACATTCATGGCTAAAGACTGTAAGTTGCTATTTTATCTAAAAGGTACGAATTCTTGTTTAGTTATTTTATCTCGAAAAGGTACGATCTTTCACTCAGATATAATTTGTGAACTTGTCTTTTTTAAGGAATTAATTTTGGCAGTTATTGATTTTGAAAAGAAGTGTTTGTACACTTTCCTTGTACCGATTAAACTTCTCTTTTCAAATCCGAGGTATATATATATACAGTTTTTCTTCGCCCAATTTTCAAAACCCTAAAAGGCACTCTCCTCCCGATACTGTTTCTACTTCTTGTTCGTTGTCGAGAAAGTGGTCATTTTTCTTGGGAAAAGCAAGTGAAGGAATCTTCCAATAGACAAAGAAAGATGTCGTCTTCGAGGAAATCATCCAGAATCGCAAGCAGGGGACCACAAAGAATGGAGAAGGGACTGACTCACTTCGATCTTACTGAGGAAGAAGACTTATCAAGTCAGCGACAAAGTCCGATTCGCTCTCCTCCACGTCATTCAACACCTCCTGCCCCACAAGGTGCAAGTCAAAATCTGGAAGAAGAGATAATCGAGGATGCCGACCCAGTAAGAGTCCAAAAACCCTCCTTTATCTATAAGCTTTATCGTGCGTTGAAAAGCACCGGTACTTCATTAAAATATATAGATGACTTCCTTAAGGACAAAAATTATGGGAATGAGTATCTTTTTCTGCAGAAAATGGAGGAATTGGGAATTGCTCCTAAAGGAAGGGCAGAGGAGGCTCTAGCAAACATTCCCAGTGACCCTCGTTTGCCAGGACAAAATCTGATTGAAGGGAACGATGATGACAAAATGTTCCTTGAATTTAAACCTAGAATGGGTGTGGCAGCAAAGGTGAAAGGAAATCGGATGGATTTGTTTAAATCCAAGGATTAGGAAAAAGTGTATTTCAGGCTGTTGAAAGAGGAGTAATAAACCCTAGAAGTGTTGATTTTGACTTCCTGGACACCATCAACATGAACTTAAGAGAGAAGTTGAATTTGCTTCAACTTGAGACTTTTTGCTCTGACTCTACGGACGGGTATACTCAACTGACCGCTTATTTCTATTCAAATCTTAGCTTTTTGGATGCGAATAGAATTTCATTCAGTGTTCGAGACCAAGTCTACGTGGTAGATGTGAATATGTTGGCGGACATAGTTGGAGTTGAACGGGGACGCTATCTTCCAATCAAAGTCTCACCTGCTCGTACTACTCTGGATCTTGTCAAAGATAGGGACGTAGAGAAGAAAATTACCTATTCCAGGATGAATGCCATCAACATTGTGCTTCATAAGATTGTGATCAATTGTCTCAGACCGAAGTCTACGTCAAAGACTTCTGTGTCTCTTTCTGAAGCAAAGTTGATGTACGCGATCAACTCAGGACGGAAGTTTTCTCTCCCGCACACTATTCTCTTCCATATGTACAGAGCAATGTCAAAAGACAAAGGACAATTGCCTTATCCTGGTCTGGTGACCAAGATCTTCAGACACATGAACATTGAACCGCCACATACATTTTGTGTTCGACCGTGTGATAAGATGGTGGTAGGGTTGAAAATGTTAATGAAGATGCGTCTGCAAGAACTCTCCAAGGCAATGGAGAAATTCAAAGTGAAATCTCCAGTCCAGTCTGCCTCAAAGAGAAAAGGAAAGGAGGCCATTGGTGCTCCATCGAAAAAGAAGAAAAGACCTCTCATCCTGGAGGATGAAGATGAAGATGAAGATGATGAAGATCCCACTATCCAAGTACTGACAAGAACCAGACGTTCTGTGTCTCATCCGACAGAACTTCAGCAGAGCAGAGAAGAAGAAGAGCAGAATAGAGAAGAAGAAGAACAGAGAGAGAAGGAGAAAGAAGTTGAAGAAGAAGGAGAAGGAGAAAAAGAAAAATCTGCTGATAAATCTGGAGAGAAGGGAAATCAAGAGCATGATCATCACTCTTCCCCTTTCGATGTCCTAGAGACAGGGGGAGTTGGCGAGCAAGAGAGGTCTACACCTCATGCTGCTGTCAGTGAAGATCTAAGACAATCTCCAGAAGACCCAGAAGAAGTTCAGGTCTCTCAATTGCCTAAGGAAGGTCACGATACGTCAGAACCAAATCTGCAAGACTTTACAAAAGCGCCATCGTCTGCATACTCACCATCTGAGAAAGCCAATGCTAGTACACAGACGGACGATTCTGCAGATTTTCGTCGTATCTTGGATATTCTTCTGGAAATGCGTGGCCAGATATATGCTCTGGACTGTGAAATCCAAGCCATGAAGAATGCTGGACAAGCATCTTCAGTCTCTCTGGAGGATAAATTCAAAGACCTCACTTTGCAACTTCAAGCCAATGCTAAGGGAGAAGAGGTAGCTCAACTGAGGGAAGATCTGAAGAAGCTCGAAGGAGTAGTCCAGTCCATTGGGGATTTCCAGATCGTGCGCATTCCCAAGCAAACATGACTCCTTTCTCACTCTTTTTAATGCTGACAAAAAGGGGGAGAACCAATTTGAACCAACAACTTTTTCAATATCTTTTAAAACTTTTTAGTGGTTATGTATGTTTATTTTTGAGTATGACTTGAGAACTTAAACTTGGGTGTGAATTTGACTGAATTGGGTGTGGATTGTGATGCTTGACTGGTTGCATTTATTTCAAGTGTTGTTATATGGTGTTACTCATGAAAGACTAACCAATTTTCTGTGGATGCAGAGTCTGGTTGTTTTATTAATCTTTATGAGTTAGCCATATTGCTTGAGAAATGTTTTTGCAGGTCAAAGTTGTTCAAATCTACAAGAAAGTTTTGTCACCATCAAAAAGGGGAAGATTGTTGGAGAAATCTTTCCAGAATGTTTTGAAGCTGACAAAACGTTTCTATCAGTCTAAGTCTGGATGTTCGGAGACCGACAGTTTAAAGTCTGAAGACTTTGTATTCTCGAGACTCAAGACCCAAGACTCAAGACTTAAGACTCAAGACTCAAGACTTATGACTCAAGACTCAAGACTTAAGTCTATTCTCACTGACAGTCTTTCTAATCCAATGACGAAGGAAATCCAAAGCCAAGGTATATGGTTGAGGATTCGATCCTATCCTCTGGTAAAGATTCTTTGGTTGGATAATCATTTCGAATTCTTTGATTCTTATCTAAGATCGATTGAAGATCCGATGGTCGACGAAATAATCTTGGAATGTTCTATTCTTGGAAACCAAGATCCTGATTGTATGGGCGAACAGGATTGATGGGCTATCATCAGATTCCTTAAATAGCTCGGATGATCTTCTTGATTGATTCCGTCCAACGGGTAGATTGGAGGAATTCCTTTGGTAAGTGCCAACGGCTATGATGGCATAAAGGAGTATAAAAGGAAGACGTTCTAGTTGTTTTAAATGTGTGATTGATAGAAAAATTCCAGAGTCTGAAGAACCTTGATTGTTAGTCAATACAGTTCGAGCGAAATTGTATACACAGAGAGTGTTTATATTTGGTGACACCTTGAGCGAGTGTGGTAGATCATCTACACCTAGAAATCAAGGAAGATCAACACTGTAACAGCTCTTTGATCACAGTGGAATTCAACCAATCGGCTGTCAGTGCAGAAGAGTGGACGTAGGCTTGAATCAAGCCGAACTACTATAAACCGCATGTTCAATTCTCTCTTTCCCTTACTCAGTCTTGCGATTGAATTTTTAACTGTTGCAAATCCTTTAACTGTTTAAATACTGTGCAATCTTCAAAGAAATATTTTATATATCTATTCACCCCCCCTCTAGGTTCTCGTACTAGCTATATCACCGTCTCTGTTTCATCCTCGTCTCTTCTCACCACTTTATCTATGATACTCTTATTCAAGTTTTCCGCGGCAAACTCAGCAGCAATATTCAACAAAAGCTGAGCGCTTTGCAAAAAGCAGTCACTTGTGGAGAGTACAATGGACGGTTGATGCAAATTCAAGGAAAAAGACTAATCTTTTGGCTTCTGGGCATTCTTACACAACAACAACAAGCTCTTAAGAAGGAAAAACTTGGCCATAGTAGACGTCTCTAGGGCTCCCCAAGGGAAAAACGCGAGTGCAGACCTTATGCTTGATCTTTGCATTAGAAATAGCCGGGGATTTGGCACCATCCATGGTGAGTTGGCATAATTGTGCGTGCGTGAGTGAGAGCCAACTGATGAATGTGGCCGTCAATGGGCTCTAGAGGCGACGGCATAGGCGCAAGGGGCTTGGGACTAGCAGTTGCAACCAGTGGTGGCTCTTGGGTGAGGCAGGAAGCGGTAGGGATGTGCTAGAGAGAGAGAAAGAGGGAGTGGGCTATCGTTGTTCTTCTCTAGAAGAGCAGGTTGAATAAGATCCATGGTATACTTTTTATTAATGGTCAGGAAAAATTTGAAAAAAACAATAGATGCCTTTGATAAAAATTCATTATCAACATAATTTTTTTTTCTTTATTTCCATTTCTAGAAACCGAACAAGAAAGAATTCATTTAGAAGATCAAACAAAATTTTCTAAAACCCTTGAAGAAAAGGAGAGAGTGTCCGGCGGGATTTTGAAAGTAAGCATTTAATTGTTGGTCGGTACTTTTCTGCAAGCCAAAGGAGGAGGAAAAGAAAGTTTTCTTAATATTTTTATTTTCTACTCATGTTCAGGTCAACGGACAAGTGTCACGTTTCGAGTGGATGGCGCGTGCCACATAGGCTGATGAGTTGGTGGTTAGCAACCACTGAATATTTTCTCCTGGAATAGTTGTTTCCTTTCCTTTATATTACCTTTGTCACGTCCCAATTTTCAAGTGTGTGCACATCCTTCAGTGGTCGATAAATTTGCAACGTCTCAGGACACGTTACCGACCCATTCATTTTAATGTGCATGTGGAAGCATATAAATAAATTCCCAAACAGCACAAAGATGGGATAGAAAAGCAGGATCACAACGCACAACCAAACCACACACCTATATACAAAGGTTTGCAAAAGCATAAGGTCTACAAGCCCTCTAGGTGTTCGAATCCCCCGCTAAAAACTCTAAGCTCTCTTGAGAACTTGGGTCCACCATTGCATCACCAGGAGGGTCAGTTGTACCCTCGCCAAAAGCGATCTCTAACACCGACATAGGGACCTCAGACTCTTGTAGGGGACCTTCTCTGGGTCCATTTCGCTCTTGATAGTACTACGCTTTAAATTGATGGGGTACCCTCCGAGGTAGTCCCACATCAACCCAAACAATGGTCCTTGCAAGCTCATAGATCAAGGCTCCTTAGCCCCCGGGAAGAGGAATCCGGGTGACATGTTTGGTGATCCTCTTGGGCTGGCCAAAACGCTTTGGATGAGCCGCCATCCAAAGGTTGGGCCCTCAATAGGGTGAGACAATGTCTCAACAAGTTCACCCCCTAAACTCCTACTAGGAAGGAAATACACCTAAAGACAGTCTATGCACACACAAGACAAAGGACTTACGTTGCCTCAGATCTTTCCTGCAAATCAGTACAGTTCATATACTTAACCAATCAATTTAATTTAAATCATTGATAAACTCAATCAATCAATTCAGTTCGATACCATCAAAATGATCCGTACTATCTATCAATCAATACCATATATAATTCAATTCCATTTATCGATTCAATTGATACAACCACTGCTCACATAAGCTAAAATATATGGTCAACGCTCTCATAAGCTGATATAAATAGATAGTAGCTCGCCCAAACTGATATATAGATTGTGCTCCTATAAGCTGATAAATAATCATAGCTCACATAAGTTGATAAGGTATACTGCTCTCACAAGCTGGTGTGCAAAGGAATTCTCACAAGCTTACGATAAATATGCCCTCATAAGCTGACAACTCACCAAGTTAAAGATACACGATAAAAATAATCATGTGTGGGTACACAGTCAGTCTGAGCCAAAATTGCAATATCTTTCTTTTAGAAAATATCACTAATTATAATAGTCCACAAAAATATTTTTGGCGTTGTAAACCAACACCCGGGATTTTCTAATTAAAATACCAAAATTATCCAATTTTGGAGTAAATATCCAAAATTATAATTTTCACTCAATTAAATAAACCAGCACTCAATTTCCACTCAATTAAATATCCAAAATTACAATTTCCACTCAATTTGCACAAACCAGCATTCAATTAAATAAACTAAGCATACCATTGCAATTAGTATGAAATTCCGATCATCGGCTATCCCGGTATAATTTTTGAAAAATAATAAATAATTAAATAATTACCAAAATTAATTAAATAATACAATTAAATGCAAAAAAAAAATAGAAACTTATGCTAGAAAAGCCTAATTAAACACCGAAACGGGCTCGGAAAATTTCCGAACCTATCTAGATAAATAATACGATCTATCTAGTCTCTAATCAAACTATTCTAACCACCTATCATGCATAAACGAATAATGAAATCACTAATCCGTTCTAACTAACCACCTAAACCATACTAAGCATAAAATAATCAAACCCTTAAGCATCATTAACTCCCTAAGTAGAGTTTAGTGAGTAAACTCACCGGTTTTGTGATTCGATGAGTCCACGGTGACAGCAACATGGAGACGGGCGACAAATCTCCTAGTGGTGAAGCCAAGCGAGAATGGGACATGTCTGAAAATGGGCCTTGAAGTCCATGGAAGCTTTTTGGCCTTTGGCTCTAGATGTTGGGCCGAGATTGAGAACCAGGCAAAAGGCTGAGCTAGAAACGCTGAGACGGGCTGGTGAAGACTACTTTAGGCAACAGGGGCGATGGTGGTTGCTCCGGCGACCTAGATGGCGGTCTAGGGAGCTCGACGATGATCAAGAATGGCGCAGGTACATGGCTGGGCACAACAAGGGGTGGGACGAGTGATGGACAAGTGTGGGCTCCCGTGGGGCTCTCGGGCCGCATGATAGTGGTCCAACGGCTTGGCGGGACAGCAAGGGGGCTTGGCTCGGTTTCCTCTGCAACTTTGGAGCTTCAAATGGATTGGAAATGGAGAAAGCCAGGTTTGCTGAAGAAGAAGGGCTAGCTGTTGAAGGGATGGGGGCCACCAAGCCTTCTAGAACCCAAAGTTGTCTCCTTTGAACTCATCTAACACTCCCCACCTCTTTAGCCATTATCCAGTAGCCCTTATCCACTCTAAACTTCCCCAGCACACTTGTTAAAGGGTCCAAAAGGTTGTGCACCAAGGGGGTCTACGAATTTGGTCACAACTTCCCTAAATTGAACCAATTTCTCTCCAATTGGACCTAAACCAGTCCCCATAAATCCAATTAAGATGTCCACACTTCAATTCACTTTTTTCCTCGCCAATAGAACCAACTTGCATCCTAAAAATGCGATAAAAAACGGTCTTCTGAATTCTTCGAACAAAAATGACCCAATGTTGAATTTTCGCCAAAAATTTTGGTTTGCAGAAAAAATTTTGGAGGATGAGTCGACGGTCCTAAAATAAATTGTGACATGATAGAACTTTCAATTTCTGAAATTGGATTTAAATTTGCGGTTAATTTCGATCTGACGCGATTTTAGCGTAACCTAGCTTACTAGGTAGCTTTTATAAGTTTTTAGTGCAATTGACACGTGGTCAATTATTTTTAAGTCACATTATACATCTTCGACATATTGGCGACTCTTGGTTGTCGTGAAAATCTCAATGTTTTAAATGCAGACACAGGGTACTAAAACGATAGAAAAATCAATCTAGTGCCAATCGACGAGAATTTTGCAATTAGGTGGAATCACCCACACTTAGTCATATGACTCAATCAAGTTGACCTATCTCCGGTCTCTAATTGATTTTTAACTGTGCTGTAATGACCCTTGTAGACTAGCACGGTCAAGCAGTCGATTTCTGATTGAATTCTCAAATTTATTGCGTTAAAATCCCTTAACGGCTTCCTCGAATAGACTAGTTATCTCGTGAGTGATCAGCTCAGATAATAGAACTGTAGGTGTGTCGATGAAAAGCCCGATTCATTCAATTGAATATATAACTGGAATTTCAGGATGTCACAATCTTACAAAGGTTTCCCTTTTTCATGGAATATTACATAAACTCCCCCACTCTAAGGACTAATGTCCTCTTTAGTGTTGGCCTGTATTGCCCACCAGTACTTTTCTTATTTAATGAAGTGACCCAGTCCACCTCTGTCTCCTTTACCATCCTAAAAACTTATACAACTTGTACATTTTCTGAGCTATCTCATACTAATGGTCACTCCTCGCACTCGTCGAATCGGATATGGGCCTAGTCCATTCATGAACATCTATTGGAGGGAAAATGAATTGAGTAATACATATATATCCGTCGCAATATCTTTTTTCAAAACCATTCTCAAGTGGTTCTCAAATATAAAACAATAATAATTGCTTGATCCAAATTTGTATACAAGAAACATGCTTTAATAACTCGTGTGATAGTCAAATCTTTATCACTTAAGATACAAGTTTACAGAACCATAGAAGAGATAGTACCACTCATCTTGGAATACTTACGATCAAACAACACGCAACTGAACGAGCCAACAATCTCGTAATACTAACAACTAAACAAGAATCAGTATCAAAACCAAGTCAAATATTACATGAAACAACACTTAAATGCTAACAAAAGGATTCCTACTCACTAAGAAATTGCACACCTAAAATGATTATTCAAGCTGTTCACAATGCAGGGCTTGCACGTGCAACCTTAAAATTCTCACCCTAACCAAACCATTGCTTATAAACAATTACCTTCAAAGCCCATGTCTCCACAACACTATAAGCCACCAATTCCAGAAAATTCCATAGCTCAACTAATCAAAAAGTGGACTTTGCAACTTGAACCTCATGTAATTCCAAATTTAAGCCATAACCTTGAAAACTAGTATGATTAGAACAAATGAGGGATGTGAGCACTTATCAGATGTTGCGTCATGGAGTTGAATCGGTTTGGCGAGACTTTGTGACATGTAGGCACAAAAGCCCACTTCTTTCATTTCTTTCTTCCTTCCTTCTTTCTTTCTTTCAATTCTCTCTTTTGCTTCTATAACAAGTTGAATGTCCATTTTTCTTCTTCCTTTTTTTTTCTGTTGTGGGCCCTACCCTTTGACAAGTCAAAATATTAGCATAGATAGTTCAAGCAGAGCCACCCTGTAAGCACCACAACTCCAATTCAAGTGCATCATTGTGACAAAAACACTTTACAATCCTATTAAGATCATCATCAGTAGCTACATTCACAATTTTTTTTCTAGAACCCTTTTGCTAGAAGCCAGATGTCATGCCCCGATCCTCAAATGCATGCCCATCCCTCTTTGGTCGATAAAAATTTTGCGACTTCCTAGGACAAGTCGCCGGCCCTTTCATTTTATTGCACATGCGGAAGTGAAAATAAATCCTCTAACAATAATCATCTCGGGATAGAAAAGCAGGACATCACATTCACAAAGAAACCACACTTTTATAAACATACTTAATCATTTACAATAGTCTATATCCAAAATATTTCAAAAGATTGACTCTCCAAAAAAAAAAAAAGCAGTCCTATTTGACTTACACTTCACGTCACCTCAGCTTAGCTCCAGGTCCTCTCTCTACGGTCCTAAAAAATTTAAGCTCAAGACGGGGTGAAATATGAATCCCAGCAGGTTCACACTTTAAGCCCTGATTAGGAGGGAAATACACCTAGAAGTGTTCTAACCACACAATCACACAATTGGCATAGAGGACTCACCTTGCCTCAGTTTCTTTCCCGCACGTCTCACATTGCATATAATCAATGCACATAACAATTAGAATACCTCATCAATTCAATTAATTACAAGGGTCCTGATTATAAGGCTAAACTGTTATGACACGTCACATTCCATGCCACACAGTTTTTTCTTATAATCAAGCACATTAAACTCAAACAATTATGCGTTCCAATTGTTAATTTAGTGGTCTTCTGGCATTGCCAGGCATTGTCTCACCTCCTTTTAGCACAGCAACGTCTCTCAATTAGATGGCTTTTCCAAAGGAACGTAGGTCCAGAATCTATTGCAACCCAAGTCCCAATGAATGGGTAACGTTTGGCTTAATAGCTCGAGACGGTTTTTCTTAACCAACACACGACCAATCAATCTCGACCTAGGACATTGTGCATTGCACTCAAATGCCTCAATTAAAATGGTGAATATTGCATATTTTCTTTGTATTATAAATACATGGTAAAATAGTCGTATGTGGGTATACGGTCAATTCACACTAGAAAAATTGATATCCTCCAATTTAAAATCTCACTATTTTATATAGTATGTAAAAATCATTTTTGGTGTTAAAACTTGACACCTGGAATTTTCTGAATAATAATGAATTTCACAAATTTGGAATTAAATACTCAAAATTCTAATCAGCACTCAATTTGCACAAATTAACATTCAATTGCATAAACCGAACACACCATTGCAATCAGCACAAAATTCCAGTCACTGGCTATCCCAGTTTAATTTTTGAAAAATAATTAATAATTAAATAAATTACCATAAATTAAATAAATTACAAAAAAAATAAATTTAAAGCATTTAATTGAATTAACCTAAACTAACTAAACTAAATAATCTAACTAACAATTAAATCTAACCATCCTTTTTAATTTAATCTAAGTACACTAACTAAATAAACTAACTAATTCCTAACTAATTCATCTAACTAAACTAAATAAACTAACTAAATAATAACTATATACTTAATCTAACTAAGCCATCCTAAGCCTAATTAACATAATTAATCCACCAATTAGCTAACTAACACACCTCTAAGTGTCATTAGCCCACTAATTAGTTAGCATGAAAATTGGCTCATGGCAATGGCGGTGCAACGGCGGCTAAGATCCGGGCTCACGGCGAGGTCAAGGGAAGCTCGGACCGGCTGGAAACGGCCAACAAATATGCTGTTCGGGCGGAGAAAACCGGCACAAAAGCTGTTGGTTTCGGTCTTGAAGTGTGAAGGGTTGAAGCGGGCTTCGAATGGGCTGGTCGAGCGAGTGAAGGGCTGCTCGATTGAAGCTGGACGCTCGGGCTTTGGAAGGAGCAACGTTGCTGGATTGGTGGAGATGGCAAATGGTGGGATGGTTCGGTGAGTGGAGAAGGTGGGGTTTTGATGGAAGTGGAGATGGCCGCGTGTGCAGGCGTTGAAAAAAAATCCGGTCAACAAAAGTGGTAGAATCGTGTGAGTGGGTGAGGGAGTCTCGGTGGAGAGAAATGAGAGAGACGAAAGTTGCAGAGGAAAATGAAATGAAAAGCAGAGCAGAGAGAGATCAAGAAAGAGAAGACGTGAAGAGGATGGATTGCGGGGACGTGCTCGAGAAGTTTGGTGGAGAGAGAAGTCAAAGTCCAAAGAAATATCCTGAGTAATTAAAGCTTGGTTCCCCTTGGTCTTCAAGCTTATTACCTTGTCTCATATTTCTTTCTAGCCTAAAATTCCACAAATTAAACCAAATTGATGCCAAAATTTGCTGTCCAAGCTTAAATTCGGAAATTCACACTTTGGGGCTTCAATTCCTTAACGAAATTCTTCAACTAAGATCTGATTTTGTTGAAGAAAAAGCCCACATAAATTTTTATAAGTTCCCAACATCCAATAGCTTGGCTTAGAAGTCAAATTCTCTTCAAATGAGCTAAACCGAATTTCCGTTTATTTTTCGAATCGATTTTCCGTAAAAATCTCGGAATTTTCGAATTTTTTTTGGAAAATGAGTCAACGTACCTAAATGAATCTTGACATGACAGAACTTTCCATTTCTAAAATCGAGTTCAATTTCGCTGTTAATTTCAATCTAGCGTGATTTTAGCGCGTCATAATTTACCGGGCAGTTTTTATGAATTTTTAATGCAATTAACCCGTGGTCGATTATTTTCGAGCCACAACATACATCTTCAACACATTGCGACTCTCAATTGTCGTGAAAATCTCAAGATTTCAAATACAAACACCGGTACGAAAATGACAGAAAAATCGGTCTAGTGCCGTTTGATGGAAATTTTGCAATTAGGTGGAATCGCCCACACACTAATCGTATATCTCAATCGAATCAACCTATCTCTGGTCTCTGATCGATTTTGACAGTGAAGTAATGACTCTTGCAGATTAGCATGGTCAAGCAATCATTTCTTGTTTGAATTCTCAAGATTATTGCATTTGGATTAGTTAACTCATGAGTGGCCAACTTAAAAAAAAAAATGCTATAGGTATGTCAATCAAAAGCTCATTTCATCTCATCGAAATCAGACTTGAAAATCAGGATGTCACACCAGATAAACAATAAGGGCTGCTTCTTCTCAATGTACCATCACAGAGAAAGCACTATCGCTAAAATGGCTAGGGAAAGAACGAACCTTCGAATACGCGATTTGGTGAATGATAAGCCACATCAAAAGGGTCTTCTCTTGGCCGAACCCACCAAAAGTTGTTTGAATCAGTTTGATTTTTTATTCTGTCCGGTTGCCTCTGCCCTCAGGTCAAAGCCTGATTTTTTTTTACATAAAGTTATCTAGTAATATACACATGTTCACCTAAAGTAATAAAATCTACTCGTTTTGATTTTAACTGGATATAAATTTGATCAGTATAGGGTTGGAAGTCCCATAAGCAGAATCATGACAAGTTTTTAAGACAATATTGGACCTTGTTCGAAGGGGGGTGATTTCCACCCTTCTTTGACTAAAACACCCCCCTTATTTTCAATCGACTTACTTAGAAATTTAGTCAATCATCAACTCTAACTTCCCTCTCCGACTGAATAGTAGTTATCCTACCAAATTTGCTCTATTTTGAAGTACTTTTTACTCTACACGGCATTTACGAATCCGACGGATCCTCCATGGCCATGCGCGGCTTCAGGATCTCACCCTCCTTCGCTCAGCAATGCTTATCATCGAAGCAGAATTTTCCCTTCGCATATATGCCTCTTTTATGTCTAATGCCAATGAGATTTCTTTCTAGAAAGATGGAAAATCAACGAGTCATCTTTGTGCTCATGGTTGCATCAGTGAGCTCGGAAGTTGTTGGTTTCCTTTTCTTGTGGCGAATTTCTAGAACTTTGAATTCCAAGTTCCACTCTTCTTACATGGTCTTCACGCGTAACGCAGCTCCTTTCGTGGAGGAAGGAGATTCAAGTTTAGAGGCTGAGTCAAATTTGAACAGCGGCGAGGAACAATCTCTCGTTGAATTAGTCAATGAAGAAATGCTCCTGAAAAAGATTGTCTTTTTAAGCCACCGTTTTGACTCAAATGATCTCGATGTCAATCTTGACCTTTTCGGTCATTCTGGGCAAGCAATTGTACTGTGAGACAGGCCTTGTCGGCACCTAGGATTGAAATGTAGCACAGATTGTTCAAGCGGAACCACCCTGGAAGCACCGCTACTGTAATTCAAGTGCATCATCACAACGAAAACGCTTTACAATCCTGTTAAGGTCATCTTCTTGTAGAATCGTTCTGCCAAAAAGCCAGAAAAACAACAAGGATTGAATGTATTACAGTAGACATGGGAGAGTATCGCTGATCTGTTGGCTAAACTGAGAAGCAGAGGAGACAAATGTGAGTGCTGGGTTTGTCGGTGGACAAGTCCTTGCATGTATACGAGGATTCAATCTCTTACAGTCGTTTGTCATGTGAACTCACCTATGTGTTACCCGATTAATGACTGACAAATTATTGTGATTACCTTGGACACATGGAAACTTATACAAAACGAGCCTGTTGTTTTTTTTGAAAAAAAACAAAGGAGGAGTTGACAACAAAAGCTATGTGTTGTATTCAGAAAAAACTGGAAAAAAAAATGTTCAAAATACATGCTAGAATATAACCATAAACCCACGTTGCCCACTAAAGTCCACAAAACCAGCAACAAACCATAATAGCTAAAATATGTGCAGCTAACTGCTCCTACAAGATAAGATTGACCAAGTAAAACAACAATTAACCAACTGCTAAAAACCAGGACACCAAGAAATTGACTAAACAAAACAAAGAAAAAAACAGAACGTGCAGTCTTGATACATCAACACTCTCCTCCTGGATCAAGTACTGCACACTCCTAGCTTTGCCCTGAGAAGTTCAAATCGACCAACATGAAATGACTTCGTGAATATATCCGCAATCTTGTTTTTTGAACACCAGTTTCACCTCTTCAACCTTTTGCACTTCTCTCAAGAAGTAAAACTTGACCTTAAAATGCTTTGTTCTTCTATGAAATACTGGATTTTGTGAAATGGCCAGAGTAGCTTCATTATCCACAAACACTTCTATGTCTTCTTCTTGTTGCATATGCAGATCATCCATCAGCTTCTTTAACCATAATGCTTGATTCACAGCTGCAGTAGTTGCAATGAATTCAGCTTGTGTAGTTAATTGAGCCACTATTTCCTGCTTGTTTGAACACCAGGAAAAACATGCCAACCCAAATGTAAAGCAATAACCTGAAGTGCTCCTCATATCATCCATTGATCTTGCCCAGTCACTGTCAGAATACCCCTGCAACTTAAACTCCTAAACTCCACAAAACTTAATCCCATATGAAAGATGACCTCTTAAGTACCTCAACACCCTCTTTGCAGCTACCATATGCAACTCACTTGCATAATTGATAAATCTAAATAAGACACTTACAGGAAACATGATGTCTGGCTTAGTTGCAGTGAGATACATAAGACAGCCAATCAAACTTCTATATATTTTTTTTAACTGCAAGTACTGATCCATGCTTCTTTTGAAGCTTTTCCTTATGACCCATTGGTGTACTCACATTCTTGCACTCCTCCGTGTTGAATCTCCTTAGGATCTCCTTCAAATAGTTCTTTTGACAGATAAAAACTTCATTATGAGTCTGCCTAACCTCCATTCCTAGAAAATATGAGATCTTACCAAGATCAATCATTTTGAACATCTTCATCATCTCTTGCTTAAATGCAGTAATCTGAGCACTATTACTCCAGGTCACCAGTATATCATCCACAAAAAGAGACACCACCACTAAGTCAGATACTAACTTCTTGACATATAGAGTGGATTCACTAAGGCTTTTCTTGAAACCTAAACCTAACAAGTGCTCATCCATCTTAATATACCATGCTTTGGGAGCTTGCCTCAAGCCATAGAGAGCTTTTCTCAACAAATAAACTTTCTCCTCTTGGCCTGGTGTGACAAAGCCTTCTGGCTGCTCAACATAAATCTCTTCCTGCAACACTCCATTCAAAAATGCAGATTTCACATCTAACTGATATACCTTCCATCCTTGTTGAGCTGCTAAAGCAAGAATCATTCTAATTGTATCAAGTCTTGCCACAAGAGCAAAGGTTTCTGAGAAATCAACTCCCCAAATCTGTGCATATCCCTTCACCACCAACCTAGCCTTATGCTTATTCACTGAGCCATCAGGATTAAACTTGGTCTTAAAAACCCATTTTACTCCAATCACCTTCCTATCTTCAGGCCTCTCCACTAGCTTCCATGTTTGGTTTTTTTCTATTATAGCCAACTCTTCTTTCATTGCATTCATCCACCTCTGATCACTTTTAGCTTCCTCATAAATCGCAGGTTCCAAAACAGCCACACTACACCTTTGATATATATCAGTCAAAGATCCGGTAGTCGTCAGGTTCTAATGAGACCTCTTTGTGCTTGCCTTGTGGCTGATTTGTCCAATCCCATTTCTCATCTTCTAGAAACTGAACATCCCTACTAGTGATCACCTTTCCTGTCTGTGGTTGATAGATCCTATAAGCTTTTAACACTAAACTGTAGCCAACAAAAATCCCAGGTTCAGCTTTCTCTCCCAATTTGTCTCTCTTGACCTGTGAAATATGAGAAAAACACAAACAGCCAAACACTTTCAAATTTCTTAGAATTGGCTTGATATCAAACCAAGCTTCAAAGGGTGTCTTCATTTCCAATACCCTCGTAGGTAATCTATTTAGCAGAAAAACTGATGTGTTTGCTACTTCTACCCAAAACTCTTTTGATAGATTTTTCTCATACAACAGAGACCTAGTTATCTCCATAATAGTTCTATTCTTCCTCTCACTAACTCCATTTTGTTGTGGAGAGTAAGGAGCAATAAGCTTATGCTTAATTCCAGCCTCTTCACAGAAAGAGTTAAACCTCTGTGAAGTGTATTCTGTTCCATTATAAGATCTAATGACTTGAATCTTGCAGCAACTTTGGTTCTCAACCCATTTCTTAAACTTTAGAAATACCCCAGCAACTTTTGACTTTTGCTTCATAAAGTAAATCCAGCACATTCTAGTATAATCATCAATGAAAATAATGAAATACCTGCTGCCATTTATTGAATGAGTCACTTGTGGACCACATAGATTTGTATGAATCAGTTGTAGCTTCTTTGTAGCTGTCCAAGTGGATTCCTTGAAGGGAAGTCTTGTCTGCTTACCCAGCAAACAAGTTTTGCACCCTGTGATCTGCTCCTCCAGGATTGGTAACCCAGTTGCCATTTCATTCCTCTGCATGAACAGCACACCTTTATGATGAAAGTGCCCCAACCTCTTGTGCCATATTTCTGAATCATTAACCTGACAATTGAATGCCATCTGCTCATTCTCAAGAGGATTCAAAGAAAAACTCTTTTGTTGCATATTTATCTTAAACAACTCCTGACCACTAGAGTCAAAGATCAAACACTTCTCCTCTTCAAATATCACCTTAAATCCCTTTTCTACCAACTGTTCCACACTCAGCAAATTCTAATCAATTTTAGGCACATACATCACATCAGAAATCAGCTTAGTTCCAGCACAACTCTCCATTACTACAGTCCCTTTACCTTTCCCTTCTAAGTACTCCCTATTCCCAATCCTCACTCTTGACTTCAATGACTTGTCAAGATTTATAAACAACGTTTCATCACTTGTCATATAGTTTGTGCAACCATTATCAACAAGCCAACTATCACATGGAGTACTAGAGGAGAAACAAGACGCAACAAACTGTTGATCTACCTCTTGCTGAATTGCAGCATGTGCCTCACCCTATTGCTAATCTCTCTTCTCTTTGCAAAACTTCTCAATGTGTCCAAGCTTATGACACTTTCTGCACCTAACATCTAGCCTCTTCCAACACCTAAAGTGTGGATGATTCTTTTTTCTACAGTGCTGACATGAGGAATATCTTCCCCAATTGTTCTTGGAGTTACTTGCACTATTCTCTCATGTAGCAGCTTATGAACCACTACTGCCATTTCCTTTCTTCCCTTTCCACTTCTTGACTTTTCCTCCTACATTCTGCTGTTTTTTGGCCAGCAGAGCTCCTTCTGTACTTCCTTCCAACCTCATTAACCTCCTTTGCTCTTGTGCTTGTAGAGCACTTAGCAATTCTACCAACTTGATCTAAGGCAAATCTTTGGTATTCTCCAAAGAGGCAATGGTTGCCTCAAACCTTTTGGGCAAGGAGACAAGAATCTTCTGCACTAGCCTATTATCAAAGAGGTCAGTGCCTAGAACTCTTGCCTGATTTGCAATGCTTATCAACTTATCAGAATACTCCTTAATTGTCTCAGATTCCTTCATATGCAGTCTCTCGAATTCTGTGATCAAGTTTAGCTGCTTCATGCTTTTGATTCTCTCATCTCTTTGATACTCAGTTTTGAGGAAGTCCCAAATAGCTTTGGCTGATTCACAAGCCATAATTATGCTGAAAATGGTAGGTGAGACAGTAGCATAGAAACAAGATTTTGTCTTTGCTTTCCTTGTCGTCCTCTCCTTGTGAAACTTGATTTGATTGATGATTAGATTGTCGGGAAGGGGAGCAACTTCATAGTCTTGTTCCTCAGCTTCCCAAAAATCACAACCCTCTAGATAGGCTCGCATTCTCACTACCCAGGCTCGATAATTTTTTCCATCAAACACTAGTGGAGCCATTGGTGAAAAACCACTTGATCCTGCCTCCATCTTGCTTTTAACTTCTATGGATGCAGACACACCTCTCAATCAATCTCACAAGTCACTCACAGCTCCTTGAGATCAAGAAGGCTCTGATACCAGTGTTGTTTTTTTTGAAAAAAAAAAAAACAGAGGAGGAGTTGACAGCAAAAGCTATGCGTCGTATTCAGAAAAAACTTTAAAAAAAAAAAATTGTTAAAATACATACTAGAACATAACCATAAACCCACGTTGCCCACTAAGGTCCACAAAACCAGCAACAAACCAGGATATCTAAAATACGTGCAGCTAACTGCTCCTACAAGATAAGATTGACCAAGTAAAACAACAATTACCAACTCCTAAAAAAACAGGACACCAACAAACCGACTAAACAAAACAAAGAAAAAACAGAAGCGGTAGTCTTGATACATCAACAAAGCCCCACTCTTCAGAAACTCCAAATTTCTCCTCTTCTTTTCTTCTCCCTTTACTTTCTCTCTTCTGGTCACTTACTTTTCTTCTTCTTCCTACTTCAAACAATCACCCTCGCCGCCACATGATCCTTCTCACCCTTGACACCTTCGCAGCCGCATGATCCTTCGAGCTCACACTGCTCAATCAAGTCTTGAATCTCGGTCTGTCGTTCGCTGGGGTCATCCTTTGCATGTTGAAGCCATGACAGGTTATGTTCGTAAAAATGGAGCCACCATTACAGGTGAGACACCCTCATCGCCGTGAGATCTTTTGTCGTCAAACAACTCACGTCGATTTTTGACTGGGCAGTGGTCAAATTCTCATAAATAGCTGTAGCGTATTTTGTCAATTCTTCAAAGGAAAAGATTAAAATCTCAAGACATCCTACCTTGAGCACCATGGGTTAGACTCTCAGAAAATCTTGTTCATCGATTCTTGTTCGGGCCAGAAAGTGCAGAATCAACCGACCCACAGAACTCGCTAGGGTCCTTCAGTCATTCTTATTATGCCACTTATGACTAGTCGGTTTTCTTGCTTTGTCTTCTTCATCCTAGTTCAGGCAAGTCAAACAGCCAGAGGCGTGGTTTACAATATCACGACATCGGAGCCACTCTTCCCGAACCAAACTCTCGTCTCTTCTGGCCAAATTTTCGAGCTAGGGTTCTTTACGCCAAACGGGTCAGCAAATCAGTATGTTGGGATATGGTACAAGAACTTGGCGCCTCCTAAAATCGTGTGGGTGGCCAATAGGGCATTGCCGCTTGTGTACCCAGATCAGTCTGCGAAATTAATCATAGGCAGTGATGGGAATTTGAAGCTCGTGGATGGAAAACAGAATATATTTTGGTCTACCAATGCCTCTCGTCGGTCCAATTATAGGTCAGCGGCGCTATTAGATAGTGGAAATTTTGTACTGCAGGATGCAAATTATAGGGAAATATGGGGAAGCTTCGATGATCCGACAGATACTCTTCTTCCGGACATGAAGATGGGAGTAAATGCCAGGACTGGGGAGAAACTCTATTTAATTTCCTGGAGAAGCGACAGTGATCCGTCCCCTGGAAGGTTCTTGACTGGGATAACATCGGAGAGGCCGCCTCAGTTTTTCATTTGGAATGGTTCCACCCCTTACTGGAGAGGCGGACAATGGGACAAATCGAAATTTATCGGCATAAAAAACATGGTCCGATCGTACTTGAGTGCAATCAATGTTGAGCAAAATATTCAGCAGGGGACCACTTACTTATCTATTGATTTACCCAAGCAGACCTATGCATACATGTCTGTTTTGCCTGGAGGATTGCTTAAGATAATGTACTGGGATGATGGGGCTAAGGTGTGGTCGACAGATTGGGTGGGACCGAACAATACTTGTGAGATTTACGGAACTTGTGGTCCTTTTGGAATTTGTAATTCAATGAATTGGCCTATTTGCAGATGCTTAGATGGATTTGTGCCAAAGTCAAATGAAGAATGGAACAGTGGAAACTGGACCGGAGGATGTGTGAGAGAGACAGAATTGTATTGCCAGAAAAACACAAGCACATTGGCGTCAACAATTGTAAAGAAAGATGACTTTTGGCAAATGAGCCGGATGAAACTACCTGACTCTGAGGATTATTTATCAGACATTGGAGATCAAGAAGGATGTTTAAGCTCGTGCCTGAGCAACTGCTCTTGCTTGGCTTATTCTTATGTCAGCACCATCGGGTGTATGGTTTGGACTAAAGAAAACCTCATCGATCTTGAGGAATTTTCCACAGCTGGAGAAAATCATTTTGTTCGAGTTGCACATGTAGAAACATGTTAGAAATGTTTTCATTGAGATGCGTTTGAGTCAACACCAATTGTCTTTTGCATAACTCTCTTTCCCTTTTAAGGAGGATCATCGCAGAAAGCCATTATCATCAGCCTGAGTACTGTTGCTGGGATCCTGTTCTTTGCAGTATTTGTTTTTGGTCTTTGCAAATGGAGAGCTAAGAAAAGAGGTACTAAAAAAGAGCTACATCAGTGTTTTCAGACGGTTGTGCTCCTATTTTGTTTAATCTTCCGTTGCTATGAAGATAGTAAGCTGATTCTTCACCAATAATAAACACAAAAAACTTCAGAAAAATCTTAAGGCTCCTTGACTTGCTAGGTAAACCTGAAAAGCCAGGCAAACTGCTACAAGGAAATGCATGGAAAGAGCAATTGAAGGAAGATGATGCACTGGAATTGACTGTTTTCAGTTTTGATAGCATACTACTTGCTACAAACAAGTTCAGCACGACAGGTAAACTCGGGCAAGGAGGGTTTGGCTCTGTTTACAAGGTAAAACCATTTTGCAGGAAATTCATTAAGTGGAAAATATAGAGATAGTTCAAGGTCTAAAAGCTACGTGATTTGTGAAACAGGGAAAGATGAATGATGGGAAAGAGGTAGCTGTGAAAAGACTTTCTAGTAGCTCGGCCCAAGGTGTTCAAGAGTTCGAGAATGAGATAGTCCTAATATCAAAACTCCAACATCGAAATCTGGTTAAACTCATTGGTTGCTGCACTGAAGGAGATGAAAAAATTTTGGTATACGAGTACTTGCCAAACAAAAGCTTGGACTCTTTTCTTTTTGGTTGGTTTTTCTCTCTGAATAAATACTTTTCAGTAATGTATTTTTCGAAATAGCACAAAAATATGAAAACTGTTCTTGTTTGTTATGTTTGTTAGATTCAAAAAAGAAGGTAGAACTCGACTGGGACAAACGATTCCAAATTATTGAGGGAATTGCAAGGGGGCTTCTCTACCTCCATCGAGATTCTTGCCTTAGGGTCATACACCGTGACTTAAAAGTGAGCAATATTCTCTTGGATGAAAAGATGAACCCAAAAATTTCAGATTTTGGGCTGGCACGAATGTTCGAGGGCACTCAAATTTTGGTGAACACTCACAAAATTGTTGGAACCTTGTAAGTTCTCTAGCCCTACTTGAATAATCAATCTTTTGAGTAGATCTTTCGAAAGCAGATAAAAATGATTGATTTAGCACAATGATGCTATCACTTTAGAAATGTTCCATCTTGTTGTCCCTCAATACAATTAAAAGGGTAAATACTAAGTTCAAATCAATGCAGTGGTTATATGTCTCCTGAGTACGCTATGGGCGGAATATTTTCCGAGAGGTCCGATGTCTATAGCTTCGAAGTGTTGCTATTGGAGATTGTTAGTGGCAAAAAGAACACGGCCCTGTATGATCAGGGATATCTCGGTCTCCTTTCCTACGTAAGTGCCAAATTCCAACCTTAATTGATATAAAAAGTTCCCTGCAATATTATGACAGTGTTCTCTTGTAGGCATGGCAATTATGGAGTGAAGGCAAAGCATTGGACCTACTGGATGGAGCAATTGCTGTTAGCTTTCCATTGGAGGTAATAAGATGCATCCACATTGCGCTTCTCTGTGTCCAGGACCATGCTATGGATAGACCAAACATGACGAATGTGGTTCTAATGCTAGGCGGTGAATCAGATATTCCTCAGCCGAGACAACCTATATTCACTTGCCAAACTGAAATGCCAAATCATGCTATTCCACCACAGCAAGAAAGCATCTGGTCTGTTAACACTGTCACTAATACAATGGTCGAAGGAAGATGACGGCTATGTTTTTCATTTTTATTCTCCTTCGTTTACAGCTGATTTTGTTGTTATTTTCCAAGATATTAGGTTACGTTTGGTTGTTCGGATTTCTAACCGGAATAGGACTGCATAGAATATGATATGAAATCTAAGGGTTTTACTATATCCTATCAACTGTATGATGATTATTGTAATAAAGTTAGATGAATTCATATTATATCATTGTACATTATTTCGTATAACTATTATAATAGTATAAATGAACCAAAATTTTTACAAATAGAGAGTGAGAATCTCTCTCAATACTCTTGCCTATTTTATATTTATTTATTATTTAATTTTCCTATTTTTAATTAATTTTTTTTATTTCTTCCTTCCCCTTCCATCATTCTCTAACAAAATTTTAATTAAGTAATAAGCTGTACTAATATACCTAAAATGTGTTTAAGGTAGAATTAAATTCGAATATATTAATAAAAATAAGAAAAAACTATTTTTTGTTCTTTTGAATTTCTTATATTATAAATCAAATATTTGTTATATTGAAAGATAAATTTAATTTTGTTAATTTAAGAAGTTTGAATTTTCTATTATAGATATTAGAAATCTTATCTACCTATATCCCACCTCCTTCATGGAATGATTTAATTTTGCCTATATCTCTCTTATATCCAACTTTATTATATATTGAACAACTATCAAATGCAAGATAGGATATATATTATCATATTTTGAATTTCATCCTAACTGTCAACTGTAGCCTAGTGTTTATTTGAGTAACTCTGAGTTATCCAGGAAGATGAAAGAAAACAGAAAGTGGCCCAAAGCTTGAATGATGGAGCAATTTGTTCAGAGGAGCTTCGCATGTAGCTGGGAGGTGTAATAGATGGCCCATCAAGCCTAGGCCCATGTCTTTAATAGACAAACTCAGCCCATCTTCATTTTTTCTTCTCTTCATATCTCACGTGAAGTCAAAGCAGCGTTAGAACAAGTAAAGGAAGAAAAACGAGAAGCTCGACTGTGAAAAAGGAAAAAGGGGAAGAAGAGAGAAGAAGGAAAAAATCGTACATGCGCAACCGATCCGGACACATCGACTAACCAAATTAACTATGAAGCATAACACCTAGTAAGTATTCAAGTTGATTATACATCTAATCGGAGTAATTTTGGAAATTATGGCACAAATTTGGAGTTAAGCAAATTTTAGACTACAAGGTTCGATTAAGGAGTTTTAGAGTTATGATTTTTGTGGAAATGATAGTCTAAGGCTGTGTGGAGTGGCAGGCTTTGACGAAACTCAATTTTGAAGTAGGTTTGTTTGGAACGAAATTTCAAAGTTTTGTGTACAAGTTACTTGTAACAGATAATACGTGTATTAGCAAAAGACAAACATACGCCATAAACAAGCTTCTTTGTAATGTTTAGGTGTCAATACATTAGCAGTTGAAGATGGTTTAGTTGAGTCATTCATTGGAATGATGTTTTACTCAAATTTTCACACCATTTCTCGAATAATTGTTAAGATTGCGAGTGTGTCAGCTCAAGTAATCTTTGTAATTCTATTTCAACTTTTTCAGTAAGTGATGTTATATGTTCTTTGAGTTTATAAACTTATAGTTCGAAAGTGATATGATTTAACGGAAGAAGGACACTAGGGGTGAGTATGGTAATATTTCTATTCTTGGGAATAATTTCTTTTTATGAGTATTTTTTTTCTAATTCCATTCCCTAGAATAGTTTTTAACTAAAAAAAAAAAAACGCATTTGGTAATTGATGTGGCTCAGTGTCACTAGGGGGCTGGTGATGCTCGGGTGAGATTGTTGGCTCTCATCTAGCCGAATAAGAAAAGAGAAGAAGAGAGGAGAAGAAGGAAAAAAAAGATTTTATGAATTGTTCCTGGGAACAAGAAGTTACTGTTTTCTGATTATTGATTCTATGCAAAATCTATTCCCAAGAGCGAAAAAAATAGATTTTTCTTTCTTGGAACAAAAAATTTATCAAACGAAGTTCTATTCTTTTTTTTTTTATTTCCAAAAATAAAAAACAGAATTAGTTATTTTCGGAAGTGGAAACAAACAGGCCCTTAAACAGCAACATGATCAAGTGGGATCGGTTTGTAGCTTTCTGATGGGCCGAGGAAATGGACTGTTTGAATCGAAACCTAAACTTAGGTTCGATTTTGTTAACAACATAAACGGGTAAATTAGCCCAGATAGTTCAACAAGAACCACCCTATAAGCACCACTAGCCCAATTTAAGTGCATCATCAAAACGGAAAACACTTTACAATCCTGTCAAGATCATCATCCGTAACTCTATTCACAATTTTTCTTGAACCCCTTTGCCATAAAGCCAGAAAAACAACAAGGATTGCTTCATTTCAATGCACCATCATAGCAAATGGATCATCACTGAAATACTTGAAATCGAACGAAGTTCTGAAGATGCAATCGAGCTGTTCTCAATGCTCCAAGCGGCTTGATTCGGAGAATCAAACAGTATGGCTTTTGGAGTTGAAGTTGTTGTGATCGACATGGGAAACCATCGCCGATATCTTTGGCTGAACTGAAAAGAAAGGAGACAAATTGCGAATGCGGGAGCAAGGGGTTTGTCCGTGTGCAAATTTGTTCGGATCCGGGTACACGTGGCTCGGATCCATTTGCGTAGTTGATCATGTGGACAAATGTAAAGAGGACACATGATCAGCGGACGCAATTATTTTGGACTCATGGACCCGGATTCAAGCGAGAGTTTCTTTAGTCGTTGTCGTGGTCCAGTCAACGAGTCCAGAAGGCTATTTCTATGGCCGCTCAATAGTACACATCAACTGACTTGAGATCGCAGCGTCCAGAAGAAAACGCGCCCTAATATTTTAGCTAGTAGACATATATCTGTGTTTATCATCTAATATATGAGTAGATCTACTCATGTATCAAATCAACTATGAAGGTAGCAATGCACTAAGTCAAGGTTCGGGTAGGAAGCGGAGGGTGCAAAGGACTTTGCTGGCTAAGCCTAGAGCAATTTTTTGGCTGAGCCCAAACAGATCGAGAGTAAATTTTCTGGGCTCAATCAGTGGGCTAGACCTAAATCACAAATTATTCGGCTGAATCAATTCAGTTCGGTGTGGGCTATTTCTGATCAAAGCCCGACTTTTCAAAAAAAAAGAAGTTCGTTTATTTATTGTCAAATTTTCAAACTTCGACAAGCAAAGAACTAATTAATGTGAAGTTATTTATAACTATATAAATGTCACCTAAAGAGATGAAATCTACACACCTCGATTTCGATGGGACATAAGCTTAAATTGGGGTAGAGTTAATTGTCTTGCAAGCACAATCAAAACAAGCTTTTAAGGTACTGCCAGAATTTGTTTAAGGTTCAATAATTAAAAATAACTCATCTACTAAAATGGCTTAGTAAACTCATCTCAAAGCTTGGTTTGATATGAATTCAAAGTCATTAAAAGTATATGGATACTATTGCACATTGCACGGACAATTAATAATAATAGTAATAATAAAAGACCAATGCGTTTGGTTGGAAGAAGTGTTTCGAATTCATGTATAATCACTTGAAATTGATGCTTAGATCAGAAAAGATATTAAAGAATTGACCTTTTTTCAGCACAACTGATTTTTTTTTTTTTTTTTGTCGATCTTACTTTATTCCTACTCTAATTCTCATTCTCAGACTTTTAACATAACTCTTTGCAGGGCGTGGAAATTGAAACCTACACTTGAAACTAAATCGTCCTTATCCCAACTCTCCGAAAAAGATGGGTATTCGAATCCCCAATTTTTCCTTTCCATGTTAAAAGAGTGGTACAAACCCCAGTGGTTAGCGTGACTGAGGTCATGGTATGGAGCCTTTACCCTTGTTCTCACGCCAACCTAACACGTGGATGTCTTGGTCAACACATAAGCAATTCGAATATGTGAACTGAGACGCAGAGTCAAATTTGAACAGCGGCGAGGAATGACCCCCACGTTGAATAGACAATGAACGTGTGGTCTTCCGAAAACCATCGTGTTTCAGCCCCCTTTGAGCTCCAAGGCCTCTCGCCTCACGGGAAAGCTCGTTCATCTATCCTTGATCGACAGAAAGTGCAGAATCAACCGACCCACCGAACTCACCAGGTTCATTCATTCATTCTTATTATGCGGCTCATGATGTCTTGGTGCTCTTGCTTGGTCGTCGTCTTTCTACTTCAGGCAAGTCATGGAACCAGCGGTTCGGCTTACAATATTACTGCATCGGAGCCACTCTTTCCGAACCAAACCCTCGTCTCCTCTGGCAAAATCTTCGAGCTTGGGTTCTTTACGCCAAACGGGTCAGCAAATCAGTATGTTGGGATATGGTACAAGAACTTGGCGCCTCCAAAAATCGTGTGGGTGGCCAACAGGGAATTGCCGCTTGTGTACCCAGATCCGTCTGCGAAATTAATGATAGGCAGTGATGGGAATTTGAAACTCGTGGATGGAAAACAGAATATATTTTGGTCTACCAATGCCACTCGTCGGTCCAATTATAGGTCAGCGGCGCTATTAGATAATGGAAATTTTGTACTGCAGGATGCAAATTATAGTAAATTATGGGGAAGCTTCGATGATCCAACAGATACTCTTCTTCCGGGCATGAAGATGGGAGTAAATGCCAGGACTGGGGAGAAACTCTATTTAATTTGCTGGAGAAGCGACAGTGATCCGTCCCCTGGAAGGTTCTTGACTGGGATAACATCGGAGACGCCGCCTCAACCTTTCACTTGGAATGGTTCCACCCCTTACTGGAGAGGCGGACAATGGGACAAATCGAAATTTATCGGCATAAAAAACATGGTCCGATTGTACTCGAGTGCAATCAAGGTCGAGCAAGATATTCAGCAGGGGACCACTTACTTATCTATTGATTCACTCGAGCAGACTTATACATACATGTCTGTTTTGCCTGGAGGATTGCTTAAGATAATGTACTGGGATGATGGAGCTAAGGTGTGGTTGGCACTTTGGGCAGGACCGAACAATACTTGCGAGACTTATGGAACTTGTGGTCCTTTTGGAGTTTGTAACTCAATGAGTTTGCCTATTTGCAGATGCTTAAATGGGTTTGTGCCAAAGTCAAATGAAGAATGGAACAGTGGAAACTGGACCGGAGGATGTGTAAGAGAGACAGAATTGTATTGCCAGAAAAACATGAGCACATCGGCTTCAACAATTGTAAAGAAAGATGCCTTTTGGCAAATGAGCCGGATGAAACTACCTGACTCTGAGGATTATTTATCAGACATTGGAGATCAAGAAGGATGTTTAAGCTGGTGCCTGAGCAACTGTTCTTGCTTGGCTTATTCTTATGTCAGCACCATCGGGTGTATGGTTTGGACTAAAGAAAACCTCATCGATCTTGAGGAATTTTCCACAGCTGGAGAAAATCTATTTGTTCGAGTTGCACATGTAAAAACAGGTTAGAAATGGTTTCATTGAGATGCGTTTGAGTCAACATCAATTGTCTTTTGCATAACTCTCTTTCCCTTTTAAGGAGGATCGTCGCAGAAAGCCGTTGTCATCAGCCTGAGTACTGTTGCTGGGATCCTGTTCTTTGCAGTATTTGTTTTTGGTCTTTGCAAATGGAGAGCTAAGAAAAGAGGTACTAAAAAAGAGCCACATCAGTGTTTTCATAGGGTTGTGCTCCTATCTTGTTTAATCTTACGTTGCTATGAAGATAGTAAGCTGATTCTTCACCAATAATAACACAAAACACTTCAGAAAAATCTTAAGGCTCCTTGACTTGCTAGGTAAACCTGAAAAGCCGGGCAAACTGCTACAAGGAAATACATGGAAAGAGCAATTGAAGGAAGATGATGCACTGGAATTGACTGTTTTCAGTTTTGATAGCATACTACTTGCTACAAACAAGTTCAGCACGACAAGTAAACTCGGGCAAGGAGGGTTTGGCTCTGTTTACAAGGTAAAACCATTTTGCAGGAAATTCATTAAATGGAAAATATAGAGATAGTTCAAGGTCTAAAAGCTACGTGATTTGTGAAACAGGGAAAGATGAATGATGGGAAAGAGGTAGCTGTGAAAAGACTTTCTAGTAGCTCGGCCCAAGGTGTTCAAGAGTTCGAGAATGAGATAGTCCTAATATCAAAACTCCAACATCGAAATCTGGTTAAACTCATTGGTTGCTGCAATGAAGGAGATGAAAAAATTTTGGTATACGAGTACTTGCCAAACAAAAGCTTGGACTCCTTTCTTTTTGGTTGGTTTTTCTCTCTGAATAACTATTTTTTAATAATGTATTTTTCGAAATAGCACAAAAATATGAAAACTGTTCTTGTTTGTTATGTTTGTTAGATTCAAAAAAGAAGGTAGAACTCAAATGGGGCAAACGATTCCAAATCATTGAGGGAATTGCAAGGGGGCTCCTCTACCTCCATCGAGATTCCTGTCTTAGGGTCATACACCGTGACTTAAAAGTGAGCAATATTCTCTTGGATGAAAAGATGAACCCAAAAATTTCAGATTTTGGGCTGGCACGAATGTTCGAGGGCACTCAAATTTTGGTGAACACTCACAAAATTGTTGGAACCTTGTAAGTTCTCTAGCCCTACTTAAATAATCAATCTTTTGAGTTGATCTTTCGAAAGCAAATAGAAATGATTGATTTAGCGCAACGATGCTGTCACTTTAGAAATGTTTCATCTCGTTGTCCCTCAATACAATTAGAAGGGTAAATACTAAGTTCAAATCAATGCAGTGGTTATATGTCTCCTGAGTACGCTATGGGCGGAATATTTTCTGAGGGGTCTGATGTGTATAGCTTCGGAGTGTTGCTACTGGAGATTGTTAGTGGCAGAAAGAACTCAGCCCTGTATGATCAGGGATATCTCAATCTCCTTTCCTATGTAAGTGCCAAATTTCAACCTTAATCGATATAAAAAGTTCCCTGCAATATTATGACAGTGTTCTCCTGTAGGCATGGCAATTATGGAGTGAAGGCAAAGCATTGGACCTACTGGATGAAGCAATTGCTGTTAGCTTTCCATTGGAGGTAATAAGATGCATCCACATTGGGCTTCTCTGTGTCCAAGACCATGCTATGGATAGACCAAACATGACGAATGTGGTTCTAATGCTAAGCGGTGAATCAAATCTTCCTCAGCCGGGACAGCCTATATTCACTTTCCAAACTGAAATGCCAAATCATGCTATTCCACCGCAACAACAAAGCATCTGGTCTGTTAACACTGTCACTAATACAATGGTCGAAGGAAGATGACGGCTATGTTTTTTCATTTTTATTTTCTATCGTTTGCAGCTGATTTTGTTGTTATTTTCCAAGATATTAGCCTACGTTTGGTTGTTCGGATTTCTAATCAGGACAGGACCGCATAGAATAGAATATGAAACCTAAGGATTTTACTATATCCTATTAACTGTTTGATGATTACGGTAATAAAGTTAGATATATACATATTATATCATTATACATTATTTGGTATAACTGTCATATCAGTATAAATTAACCAAAATTTTTACAAATAGAGAGTGAGAATCTCTCGCAATACTCTTGCTTATTTTATATTTATTTATTTATTTAATATTAATTAATTTATTTTTTTATTTCTTCCTTCCCCTTCCATCATTCTCTAATAAAATTTTAAGTAAGTAATAAGCTATACTAATATACGTAAAATATGTTTAAGATAGAATTAAATTCGAAAATATAAATAAAAATAAGAAAAAAACTATTTTTTTGTTATTTTGAATTTCTTATATTAGAAATCAAATAATTTTTATTTTGAAAGATAATTTTAATTTTGTTAATTTAAGAAGTTTGAATTTTCTATTATGGAAATTAGAAATCTTATTCACCTATATCTCACCTCCTTCATTGAATGATTTAATTCAGCCTATATCCTTCTTATATTCGACTTTATCATGTCTTAAATAAATACCAAATGCAAGATAGGATATGTATTATCATATTTTGAATTTCATCCTAACTGAGAACTGTAGCCTAGTGTTTATTTGAGTAACTCTGAGTTATCCAAGAAGATGAAAGAAAACATAAAGTGGCCCAAAGCTTGAATGATGGAGCAAAATTTGTTCAGAGGAGCTTCGCATGTAGCTGGGAGGTGTAATAGATGGCCCATCAAGCCTAGGCCCATGTCTTTAATAGACAAACTCAGCCCATCTTCATTTTTTCTTCTCTACATATCTCACGTGAAGTCAAAGCAGCGTTAGAACAAGTAAAAGAAGAAAAACGAGAAGCTCGACCGTGAAGAAGGAAAAGGGGAAGAAGAGAGAAGAAGGAAATAATCGTACATGAGTAATTGATCCGGACACATCGACAAACCAAATTAACTATGAAGCATAACACCTAGTAAGTATTCACATTGATTATTCGTCTAATCGAAGTAATTTTGGAAATTATGGCACAAATTTGGAGTTAAGAAAATTTTAAACTACAAGGTTCGATTAAGGAGTTTTTGAGTTATGGTTTTTGTGGAAATGGTAGTCTAAGGCTGTGTGGAGTGGTAGGCTTTGACGAAACTCGATTTTGAAGTAGGTTTGTTTGGAACGAAATTTCAAAGTTTTGTGTGCAAGTTACTTGTAACGGATAATATGTGTAATAGCAAAAGACAAACATACGCCATAAACAAGCTTCTTTGTAGCGTTTAGGTGTCGATACGTTAACAGTTGAACATGGTTTAGTTGAGTCATTCATTGGAATAATGTCTTCCTCAAATTTTGACACCATTTTTTGAATAATTGATAAGATTACGAGTACATCAACTCAAGTAATCATTGTAAGTCTGTTTCAACTTTTTCAATAAGTGGTGTTATGTGATGCTCGAGTGAGGTTGTTGGCTCTCATCTAGTCGAAGAAGAAAATAGAAGAAGAGAGGAAAAAAAAAAGATTTTAGGAATTGTTCCTAGGAACAAGAAATTTATCAAATGAAGTTCTATTTTTTTTTAAATTTCCAAATATAAAAAAACAGAATCAATTGTTTTCGGAAGTGAAAACAAACGGGTCCTTAAACAGCAACATGATCAAGTGGGATTGGTTTGTAGCTTTCTGATGGGCCGATGAAATGGACTGTTTGAATCGAAACCTAAACTTAGGTTCCATTTCGTTAAGAACATAAACGTGTAAATTAGCCCAGATAGTTCAACATGAACTACCCTATAAGCACCACTAGCCCAATTTAAGTGCATCATCAAAACGGAAAACACTTTACAATCCTGTCCAGATCATCATCCGTAACTATATTCACAATTTTTCTTGAACCCCTTTGCCCTAAAGCCAGAAAAACAACAAGGATTGCTTCATTTCAATGCACCATCATAGCAAATGCATCATCACTGAAATACTTGAAATCGAACGAAGTTCTGAAGATGCAATCGAGCTGTTCTCAATGCTCCAAGCGGCTTGATTCGGAGAATCAAACAGTATGGATTTTGGAGTTGAAGTTGTTGCGATCGACATGGGAAACCATCGCCGATATCTTTGGCTAAACTGAAAAGAAAGGAGACAAATTGCGAATGCGGGAGCAAGGGGTTTGTCCGTGTGCAAATTTGTTCGGATCCGGGTACACGTTGCTCGGATCCATTTGCATAGTTGATCATGTGGACTAATGTAAAGAGGACACATGATCGGCGGACGTAATTATTTTGGATTCATGGACCCGGATTCAAGCCTAGAGCAATTTTTCGGCTGAGCCCAAATAGATCGAGAGTAAATTTTTTGGGCTCAATCAGTGGGCTAGACCTAAATCACAAATTATTCGGCTGAATCCGGTATGGGCTATTTCAGATCAAAGCCCGACTTAAAATAAAAAAAAGTTCGTTTATTTATTGTCAAATTTCCGAACTTTGACAAGGAAAGAACTAATTAATGTGAAGTTATTTATAAGTATATAAATGTCACATAAAGAAATGAAATCTACACACCTCGATTTCGATGGGACATAAGCTTAAATTGGGGTAGAGTTAATTGTCCTGCAAGCACAATCAAAACAAGCTTTCCAAACTGAGTGATTAACATGATCAAATCAATTGCAGAGGATATTTGTCTCTGGAGTATGCCATGGGAGGGATATTTTTTGAGAAATCTGATGTCTATAGCTTTGGAGTGTTGCTACTTGAGTCTGTCACTGGCAAAAAGAACACGAGCTTATACTACCTTGGCCAGCATTTCAATCTTCTTTCCTATGTTAGTGCGAGGAATACAGTCTCAGGTTTTGCTCTCTAATTCTTACAGGCATGGCAATTGTGGAGCGAAGATAGAGGACTAGACCTAACGGATGAAGCGATTGTTAACACTTCTTTGCCAAAAAAGCGAAAAGATGCATTCAGGTAGGGCTTCTCTATGTGCAGGATCACACAACCGACTGACCAAACATGTCATCCGTAGCTGATGCTGAGTTGTGAATCAGAACTTCCTCAGCCGAGACTGCCTACATTCACCTTCAAAAGTGAAATGCCGAGTCACGATATCAAGTCACAACAGGAATGCATCTTGTCCACGAATTCTATGGTCAAAGGAAGATGATGATCAGCATTATTTTATTTTTTTCGTTTCGTTACACCTGTAATGGTATGTGCTGAAAGGTCACACTATGCACTCAATTTGAGAGACCTACAGCTTGAACACTCCCATGAACTAATAATCGAAATTCTGCACTTTTATTTTCATATAGATTTTGCATTATGAATTTGTATTTCATGGCATGCAAATTACAGATCTCTGACAGGAAGTGAGATCGTTTGAACAAAGATAATTATCTGAGGCTGGCCAAAACAAATACAAAGTTACTAGCTCAGAAGTTCATGAGTCCACAAAACTTAGGCCTCTTCCAAATTTAAGTAGCATATGTAAACTATTAATTGACTTTATTAACATTCATTCAAGGAGACGTGTTCAGAGTTCATAAGCTCATAAGATGATTAGTATTGAAGTGACTTCTGAGAATCAGTTGACCTGTTTTTTGGATAAGCGTGTCCAGGTTAGTTGGTGCGGAATTTCTGTGCGAGTCATTAGTTTTTATTTCCTCTTGACAGGGACTTGATGACCACCGGCAGGAAGATTGCACTGAAACAATTAGTTATCTTTTGAATGATAGAAGGCTAAGCAACTTCCGGGAGGTTACATGCGGCTGAGTAACCTTTCGAAAGACTTTTAGCCATTTCATTTTCTAAGCGTGACATAGGTTAAAAAATGACTTCTAAAGTTGGCAGGATCGCAACGTGCTTCAAAAAAAACATTTTCTAGGCTTTGGAGCCAGTTCATAATCTACAGTTGACTTTGAGTGCCAGGTGTTGTTTGACTGGACTCTAGGAAATTATCTGATCAATCCTAAACCAATTGTCAAAATGTCAGTTCACTTTTAAACTTTGTAATTTTAACGTTTTGCTTTGGGGGTGGGGTTGCGGGCAGGGATCGACTCACCACAGCATGAGAGCAGAGATTTCTGAGAGAGAGAGAGAGAGAGAGGAGGGCAGATTAGAAAGACCTAAAAAAGAATTTACTAATTTAGTTCTAAACTTTTGAGCAAAATTCTGATATGATCCGTTTTGCAAAAATCGACTCACCGTCAGCTCTGTTGCGTGTACGGTTTGGAGTAAAGACCTGGTCAATCTTTAGGAGCCCACAACTGGGGAAGATCTATTTGTTTGAGTTGCCCACATAAAAGCAGATTAGAAATTGTTTCATTGAGATGAGTTTGGGTCAACGCCGATCATCTTTTACATAACTCTCTTTCCCATTCCAATAGGATCGCTGCAGAAAGCAGTTATCATCAGCCTGAATACTGTTGCCGGGATCATGATCTCTAAAGTATCTGGTTTTGCTCCTTGCAGATGGAGAGCTAAGATAACAGGTACTGTAAGAGAGCTACATCAGTGCTTTCAGAGGATTGTGCTTCTATTTTGAATAAATCTTCCATTGCTATGAAGAAAGTGAGGTAATTCTTCACCAATTATGAACGCAGGAAACTGGTGCATAATTTCAAGGCTCCGTGGCTTGGTTCAAACATCTGATAGTTCGGCCAAACTTATGCAAGCGAAAGCATGGAAAGACCAGTTGAAGCAAGATGATTCGCAGGAATTGACCCTTTTCAGTTTTGATAGCATACTACTTGCCACAGACAAGTTCAGCACCACATGTAAACTCGGGCAAGGAGGGTTTGGCTCTGTTTATAAGGTAAAACCGTTCTGCAGGACATTCATTAAATGAAAATATAATGGTAATTCAAGGTCTAAAAGCTATGTGAATTGCAAAACAGGGGAAGCTGAAAGATGGGAAAGAGGTAGCTGTGAAAAGACTTTCCAGTACCTCGGCCCAAGGCATTGAAGAGTTCAAGAATGAGATCATCCTTTTATCGAAACTACAACATCGAAATCTTGTTAAACTCATGGGCTACTGCATTGAAGGAGATGAAAAAATTTTGGTATACGAGTACTTGTCGAACAAAAGCTTGGACACCTTTCTTTTTGGTTCGTTTTTTCTCTCCAAGTAAATATTTTTCTGTGATGTATTTCTCGCCAAAGCACTGAAAGTTGAAAACTGTTCTTGTTTGTCATGCTTGTTAGATTCAACGAAAAAGGTAGAACTCGACTGGGGCAAACGATTTCATATAATCCAGGGGATTGCAAGGGGGCTTCTCTACCTCCATCGAGATTCTTGCCTTAGGGTCATACATCGAGACTTAAAAGTAAGTAATATTCTCTTAGATGAAAAGATGAACCCAAAAATTGCTGATTTTGGGTTGGCACGAATGTTCGAGGGCACTCAAGTTTTGGTGAACACTCACAAAATTGCTGGAACACTGTAAGTTATCAAGTCCTATTTAAATTATCAATTTATTGAGTCAATCTTTTGAAGCAGACGGAAATGATTGATTTGCCACGATGATCCTCTCACTTTGTGCATGTTTCATCCCCATTATCTATCACAATCATTTTAACTCAACTGCAGTGGCTATATGTCTCCTGAGTACGCCATGGGCGGGATATTTTCCGAGAGGTCCGATGTCTATAGCTTTGGAGTACTGCTACTGGAGATTGTTAGCGGCAAAAAGAACACAGCCCTGTATGACCAGGGACAACATCTGAATCTCCTTTCGTATGTAAGTCCCGAATTCCAACCTTAATCATTATCGTAAGTTCCCTGCAATATTATGACAGTGTTCTCACTTATAGGCATGGCAATTATGGATTGAAGGCAAGGCATTGGACCTAATGGATGGAGCAATTGCTGTTAGCTCTCCAGTGGAGGTAACAAGATGCATCCATGTTGGGCTTCTCTGTGTTCAGGAGCATGCCGCAGATAGACCAAACATGTGGAATGTGGTTCTGATGTTAAATGGCGAAACTGATCTTCCTCAGCCAGGACAGCCTATATTCATTTTCCAAGCTGAAATGCTAAAACGTCATATTCCGTCACAGCAGGAAAGCATCTGGTCTGTTAACACTGTCACTAATACCATGGTCGAAGGAAGATGATGGCTATTTTTCATCTTTATTTTCTGGTGTTTGGAGATGATTTTGTTGTTATTTTCTAAGATATTAGTGTTTATTCAATTCAAGGATGGCTTTAGTTCGATCCGAACAAAAGGTTGAATGAACTGCTCCACTTCTTACATGGATTTTAGGCTGCAAAGTAGGGGCTTGGAATATACACTTTTTAGACAAAACATATTCGACGCAGGAATTTGTTCTGATTTACAACAGCCAGAACTGTTGGTATTATTAAGGAGAAGTACCAAGTAATCCTCATCGCTCTCACCACCGGTTGTGTTATGAAGATTTGATTTTCTGGTTTTTTGGACTAAAGATATCATTACCAAAGATATGCTAAAGTTCTCACATAAGAAGCATGAGCATTGGCCCAGCAAAAAGTATTTCTAGCTTCAGTATGATTCACAGATATGATTTACCTTCTCCAGATTTGGTACAAAATTCTGCATTTTTATTTTCACATAGATTTTCCGTTATGAATGCGGATTCCATGACAGGCAACTTACAGATCTCTGACAGGAAGTGAGATCTATCGAACACAGGTAATTATCTAAGTCTGTCCAAGACAAATACGAAGTTACTAGCTCAGAAGTTCATATACGTCCACAAAACTTTGGCCCCTTCCAAATTGAAGTAGCATACATTCACTATTAATTGGCTTTATTCAAATTCATTCAAGGAGTTGTGTTCAGAGTTTATAAGCTCATAAGATGATAGTATTCAAGTAAACCTCAGAGAATGAAGTTAGTTGGTGTGGCATTTTCTGTATGAGTTAGAGTTTTTTTCCCCTTGACCAGAGGGAAGATTGCACTGAAACAATTGGCTGTCATTTAAATGATAAAAGACTAAGCAACTTCTGGGAGGTTACGTGCGATTGACTAACCTTTCGAAAGACTTTTAGCCATTTCATATTCAAAGCTTGACATAGATTAAAAAATGAATTCTAAAGCTGGCAGGATTGCAAGGTTCTTAACAGAATATTATCAGCTCTAGGCCTTGGAGCTACTTCATAATCTACAATTGACTTTGTTGTTTGACTGGACTCCAAGAATTTTCTCTGAAAAACCGGAACCATGACCTGCTCTTTAACTGAACAATACCGATGAATGCTGAATCCTAAGAGAAAACACTGTTTCTGGGTAGGCGGATCTCATAAAACTTATCTGCTAAAAGAATAGAAGAGGTTATTACTCACAAGAGGTGTACAAAACGGACTACTCAAACTGAGAATTGCCAGATCGGATTGAACTGGGAGGTTTTGGTCAGGTTCTTAGGAGTGTCGGTCTGATTTCTAGTTCCTAAAGTGGAACCGGTATTTGGGCTGTTTGGTTCCCAGTTAGAAGGGAGAACCGGATCGGACCAACTTCAAATACTCTTTTTTTTTTTTTAACTTCTTCAAAAAGAAAAAGCTACTAGCTTTTTAAAAAAAAATTATTTCTTTATAATAGAAGGCATCAAGTAGTGAAAAAAGAAAAAAAGAAAAAGCGACCGATTCCATTAGACCAAACTAGAATTGGAAATTGATCACCCCTATTACTCACTATAGGGCTTTGAATCTCAATTGGGACTCTTTCATTAGAGTCATGTATAGAGATTTCAAGGTGCGCAACATCAATACCAAATTAAGTTATACATGCTGACCTGGCATGGATGATTATGTTATAAACCACATATGGGGTGTGGCATGGAAATGTCGGTCCATATAGCTAAAAACCATATTGTTTTGTAGGATTCTAGAGATGATGGCTCCCATAGACACGAGAGGTGACTTCTGCGCAACACCATGTAGCGCGTCTAAAGTTTTTCCGACTGACGACCAGGCTTCCGACTAGAGTGGTTCTCTAATATCCTTGAAGACCCCCTCAATCCACATGAGCAAAGCCCTCGATTGGAACAGTTAAGTCGAGCTCTACCTATGTATCGGGCCATAAGTTCCCTCCCTTTTGAGATGGGATTCGGATGTCGCAAATCAAGTTCTGATAAAACGTTATAAAACCTTTCTGGCTTTCAGTTTAAATTGTGGATTCTGTCATGGTATTTTCAGGTAGGTAGGATATGATTAGTTTATTTTTGGTAACCTTTGACTGCTCCCATGTTTGACAGTTTGATATCTCAATACAAGAAGAAAAATTCTCCTTGTTCCATCCTGATCCTACTATGATTGGTTTTAAAGGTCAATTGCATGTTTTGTATGATGGAATGAAGAGGCGATGAATCGGGAGAAAAAAAGAAACAACTGAAAATTTGTTAAAATGTATATAAGTTTACCTAAGGGGGAGCAACATTTCATGTTCAACCCGAAACCTTCGCTTCAGTCTCAGGGTTGAGCCTTAAGCCCATTTCTTTTATTAAGGAACCAAACATACCAAGTAAATTCCTAGTAAAACAAATTTTGAATCGGCATTGATATGATAAGTATATATAAATATCGACATATATTATTAAAAATTGCCATTGACAAGTTAACAACTCAAAATAAAAGAGAATGGGTTAAAAAGACGAAGTCTCAAGTCAAAAAAAAAATAGTTATTCATTTTTAATATGCTAAAATCTAAAAATAAAATAAAAATGGAGGATATGATCCTCATTTTACCCCGGAATGGGCCGATTTGGTTGCAGACAAGTGATAGGATAGATCAATTCGGGTTCGGGTTTCAGGTTTTCCAGGAACCGATTCCCCAATATGGTTATGGGTTCAGCTTTGGAATGGAGCCACCTGATTATTCTCATCTCCAAGTTTATGAATTGTCATACAAATTTTGGTTGAGCCAGAGAAACATCATGAGGGAGAAAATGTAAAAGGTGGGCCGAAAAATAAAAATAAATCTGAGTTCAATTCCCCAAACCCTATTTTAAGCCCACGAAGCTACAGCTCAGCTCACTTTTCTCAGCCCATTTCTAATAGTGCTGCAGCTGGCGTTCAAAGCATCTAATTAGACGTGTCTCAATTACTAAGTGCTTAGCGATGACCGACAATTGTTTTAAGATCGAAATCCTAATCGACATACAAGTACAACGCAACGTCGAAATTGTTTGATTAATCCTAAATCTATTGTAAAAATGTCAGTTCATTTCAAAACTTTGTAATTTTGCCATTTTGTTTGGGGGTTGGGGTTGTGTGCAAGGATGGATTTACCACCGCATGGGAACAAAGATTTTCAACAGAGAGAGAGAGAGAGAGAAAGGACAGTAGATTAGGAAGACCAAAAACGGGTTTAGTTTCAAACCTTTACGCAAAATTTTAATGTTGTTTTTCCAACGAAAATTAGTCGAAATGATAGCATTGGCATTCCGTGCATCATTCGGTGTATAGTTTAAGAAGGATGTTTAAGGTGGTGCCTGAGCAATTGTTCTTGCTTGGCTTATTCTTATGTCAACTCTGTTGCGTGTATGGTTTGGAGTAAAGACCTGGTCGATCTTCAGGAACCCACAGCTGGGGAAGATCTACTTGTTCGAGCTGTCCACGTCAAAGCATATTAGGAATTGTTTCATTGAGATGAGTTTGGGTCAACGCAGATCATCTTTTACATAACTTTCTCTTCCATCTCAGGAGCATCGCTGCGAAAATCAGTTATCATCAGCCTGATTACCGTTGCTGGCATCATGATCTTTACAGTATCTGTTTTTGCTCTCTGCAGATGGAGAGCTAAGAAAACAGGTACTGTTGAAGAGCCACACAAGTGCTTTCAGAGGATTGTGCTTCTATTTTGTTTGAATCTTCCATCGCTATGAAGAAAGTGAGCTAATTCTTTACCAATGATGAACACAGGAAACTTGAGGGAATTTTCAGAACTCCTTGGCTTGGTAGAGACATCTGAAGAATCGGCCAAAATGATGCAAGGAAAAGCATGGAAAGAGCAGCTGAAGCACGATGGTTCACAGGAATTGACCCTTTTCAGTTTTGATAGCATACTACTTGCCACAGACAAGTTTAGCATGACGAGTAAACTAGGGCAAGGAGGGTTTGGCTCTGTTTATAAGGTGAAATTATTCTGCATCACATTCGTTAAATGAAAATATAGAGGTAATCCATGGTCTGAAAGCTATGTGAATTGCGAAACAGGGGAAGCTGAAAGATGGGAAAGAGGTAGCTGTGAAAAGACTTTCCAGTACCTCAGCTCAAGGCGTTGAAGAGTTCAGGAACGAGATCATCCTTTTATCGAAACTACAACATCGAAATCTTGTTAAACTCATGGGCTACTGCATTGAAGGAGAAGAAAAAATTTTGGTATACGAGTACTTGTCAAACAAAAGCTTGGACACCTTTCTTTTTGGTTCGTTTTTTCTCTCCAAATAACTATTTTTCTGTGATGTAGTTCTCGCCATAGCACTGAAAGTTGAAAACTGTTCTTGTTTGTCGTGTTTGTTAGATTCAAGGACGAAGGCAGAACTTGACTGGGGCAAACGATTTCATATAATTCAGGGGATTGCAAAGGGGCTTCTCTACCTCCATCAAGATTCTTGCCTTAGGGTCATACATCGAGACTTAAAAGTAAGCAATATTCTCTTGGATGAAGAGATGAACCCGAAAATTTCTGATTTTGGCCTGGCACAAATGTTCGAAGGCACTCAAGTTCTGGTGAACACTCACAAAATTGTTGGAACACTGTAAGCTATCTAGTCTTATTTGAATTATCAATTCATTGAGTCAATCTTTTCAAGCAGACAAATGATTGATTTACCATAATGAACCTCAGTGCCATGTTTCATCCCCATTGTCTATCGATGCAAGCAAAGGGTGCATAACATGTTTAACTTAACTGCAGCGGCTATATGTCTCCTGAGTACGCCATGGGTGGGATATTTTCCGAGAGGTCCGATGTCTATAGCTTCGGAGTGCTGCTACTGGAGATCGTTAGTGGCAAAAAGAACACGGCCCTGTATGACCGGGGACAACATCTGAATCTCCTTTCCTACGTAAGTCCCAAATCATACCCTAATCAATATTCCAAGTTCCCTGCAAAATTATGACAGTTTTCGCACTCATAGGCATGGCAATTATGGATTGAAGGCAAAGCATTAGACCTAATGGATGAAGCAATTGCTGTTAGCTCTCCATTGGAGGTAAGAAGATGCATCCATGTCGGGCTTCTCTGTGTTCAGGAGCATGCCGCAGATAGACCAAACATGTGGAATGTGGTTCTGATGTTAAATGGGGAATCAGATCTTCCTCAGCCGGGACAGCCTATATTCAATTTCCAAGCTGAAAAGCCAAATCGTTATATTCCATCACCGCAAGAAAGCATCTGGTCTGTTAACACTGTCACTAATACAATGGTCGAAGGAAGATGACCGCTATTTCTCTCGATTTTTATTTTCTTGTGTTTGGAGATAATTTTGTTGTTATTTTCTAAGATATAAGTGTTTACTCAATTCAAGGATGGCTCTAGTTCAATCAGAACAAAAGGTCGAATGCACATCCACTTTTTACATAGAATTTACGCTGTAAAGTAGGGGTTTGGAATATACACTTTTTTGAGAGAATATAATCCATGCTAGGATTTGTTCTGACTTACAATCAGAACTGTTGGCATTATTACGGAGAACTACCAAGTAATCGCCATCACTCTCATTACCAGTTATGTTGAAGATTTGATTTTCTGGTTTTTTGGACAGAAGATATCATTACCAAAGATAGACTAAAGTCCCCACATAAGAAGCATGAGCATTGGCTTGGCAAAAAGTATTTCCAGCTTCAATATGATTCACAGATATGATTTACCTTGTCCGGATTTGGTACGAAGTCATCTATGCCTGTGGCATTTAAATTGCTGCCTTGAAGCCATAAAATAATTCTTAGTTATCTAAGAAAAGAAAGAAAACAGAAAGTAGCGAGAAGCTTGAATGGCTGAACAATTCACTTTGGATAAGCTTCGCATGAAAATGGGAGGCCAATGTTAGCTGGTAACCAAAATTGGAGCCCTGTGATCCCCAAACTGAAGTGCTTAGGAATTACATTTTTGCATGGATCCCATATAATATCTACTTCATTGAACATGAAGCTTGTGTTAGTGAATTAACAGAAACATATATCATCTATACACTGGAAGGTGTAGTCAACTTTGAACAATGGCGAGGAGAGGAACGCTGATATCTAGTGGCTTCTCATACAAAATCAGTTCTCTTTTTAAAAGCCACCATTTGACTCACACAATGATGCTGCTATGGTGTAATTGAAACTGAGCTGTATCAGCACTAATGTCTTCATGATGTCTTGGCATTCTGGGAATGCACTTGAACTGGGTCAGGCAGCATTAGTATCCAATATAAAACTAATTTGTTTAATAACATAACCCTTGAAGCTATCTCCAAAAGTTTGACTTAAAAAAAGCCATCTCGAAAAGCACTTATGAACTCATACATTTGGCAACGCGCTTTGGCTTGCAGAAATCTTGTCTTCCTTTCAAATATGCAGGCAAAAAGAATAGCAAAGAATTGGGAGCCTAACATTCTGAATTAACCGACGCCTGAGTGCACTAGGATTTTTTATTTTCTTTTTCTGTTGGTCAGAAATGCAGTAGGATTACCATGCTGCCTATGATTGGTCTCTACTCTTCCTTGGTCATTTTCGTTCTTCTTCAGGCACATCAGAGCGCTGCAGTTTTTAACATTACTGCAGCCGAACCACCCTTTCAGAATCAAACTCGTCTCCTCCAGTCAAATTTCGAGCTCGGTTTCTTCAACCCTGATGGATCACCAAATCAATATGTGAAGATATGGTACAAGAATGTGACTCCTTCCAAGATCGTCTGGGTCGCCAATAGGGATACACGGCTTGCATATCCAGATCAATCTGTGAAATTAACAATAGGCTGCAACAGATTCTGAAGCTGATGGATAAGCAACAGAACGTAGTTTGGCCCACCAATGTTTCTGTCCAGTCAAACTATACTTCAGCAATGCTTTCAGATGGTGGAAACTTTGTCCTGCAAGATGGGAATTCAATTGAAATATGGGTAAGCTTCAATGATCCAACTTATACTCTTCTACCAAACATGAAGATAGGAATAAACACCATAAATGGAGACAGTATTAGTTTCCTGGAAAAATGAAAATGATCCATCATCTGGAAATTTCATCACTCGGAGTATGTTGGAGACTGCCACAAATTGTCACTTGGAATGGCTTGAACCCTTTATGGAGAAGTGGACCACAGGATAAATCAATATTCATTGGCATACCAGGAATGGATTCCTCACACTTCAATGGTTACAATCTCCGGCAAAATCTTCAGCAGCGAACCACTTATTTCTCTGCTGAATATAATAACATCTCTTTGTGTGCTTATGGCTTCACTTCACCTGGGGGAATTCTTACAATAATGTGTTGGGATGATGGATCCAAGAGTGGGTTTAAAGATTGGGTGGCATTGAACAACAGTTGCCAATTAAATGGAACTTGCGTCCTTTTGGCGTCTGCAACTCACTTAACTCTCCTTTATGCCCTTGCATAAAGGGGTTTACACTGAGATTGAAAGAAGAGTGGAACAGCAGAAATTGGACCAGGGGTTGCACTAGAGAAACAGAATTGAATTGTCAGAAGAACACAAGCAGGCCAGCTTCGATGCAGGTGAAGAAAGATGTCTTTGTGCGGATGAACCAGATGAAAGTGCCTGATTCTGTTGAATATTTATCAGACATCAGAGATGAAGGAGGATGCCAAATCTGGTGCCTGAATAATTGTTCTTGCCTGGCTCATTCTTATATCAGCATGAGAGGGTGTTTTGTCTGGGCTAAAGATCTCATCAATGTTCAGGAGTTTTCAACAGCTGGCCAAGAAATATATATTCGGGTCGCACATGACAATATACGTACAAGAGGTTTGACTACAATGAGTTTCAATTGAACTGTATCACGCATCTTGCAATTCTTTATTCATCTCAGGCATGTCAACACAAGCAAAACTTATCATCAGCTTAAGTACTGTAATTGCCATGATGTTCATAGGAGCTGCAATTTATGTCCTCTGTGAGTGAAGAGATAGCAAAAGAGGCACGATCATTTCATCTCCAATGCTTAATTTCACATTAATGTAATCCAGAAACTTTACCAAAGTTCCAAAGGCTATTGATTAAATGGATATAATTGAAAACACAGGAGAAATGTCATATGGAATCGCATGGAAAGATCAGCTGAAGCAAGATGATGCATCCAAATTGATGCTGTTCGCTTTTGGTAACTTACTTATTGTGAAAAACAACTTTGGTTTGGCCCAGTTTATGAGGTAAAAGACTTCTCTAAAATTTTCATTTAGTGAAATTTTATGCATTATCCAAGGTCTGGTACTTTATGAGTTTGGAAACAGGGAAGGCTGAATGATGGAAAGGAGATAGCTGTCAAAAGACTTTCCAGTAACTCAGGCCAAGGCATGGAGGAGTTTAAGAATGAGATCATTCTTATATCGAAGCTCCATAATCGAAATCTGGTCAGACTCCTGGATTGCGGTATTGGAGGAGAAGAAAAATTTTTAGTAGATGAATATTTGTTGAACAGAAGCTTAGATTCATTTCTATTTGGTTGGCCTCACTCTCTTCAAGTCATGCTTAAACTTATGGAAACAAATATACATTTTTGTAGTACCTAAGTTACGAGTTCATTTTATTTACTTCCTTGCTTAGATTCAAGAAGGAAAGCAGAACTCAACTGGGATATACGTTTCCAGATCACTCGAGGGATCACGAGCGGGCTACTGTAACTCCATCAAGATTCTTACCTACGAGTTATCCATTGACATTTGAAGGCAAGCAATATTCTATTAAATGAGATAATGAACTCAAAAATTGCGGACTTTGGACTGGCACAGATCTTCGAAGGCACTTGAGTTTGGCTAAATACTAACAAAGTTGTTGGATCACCATAAGTTTTCAAGCCTTGTTGCTGGAATTCAATTCAATTAGGAAACTCTATGACCTGAATGATTAACGTGATCGAATCAATTGCAGAGGATATATGTCTCCCAAGTAAGCCATGGGAGGGATATCTTCTGAGAAATCCGATGTCTATGGCTTTGCAGTGTTGCTACTTGTGATCGTCACTAGCAAAAGAACAAAAGCTTGTACTACTATGGCCAGCACTTCAATCTTTCCTTTGTAAGTGAAAGGAATACAATCTCAAGAAATATTCTATAATCTTTTTGGCTATATATGCGCCCTCTGCTCACTAATTCTTACAGGCATGGCAATTGTCGAGCGAAGATAGAGGACTAGACCTAACAGGTGAAGCAATTGTTCATTCTCGTTCGCCATCAGAAGCGATGAGATGCATTCAGGTATGGCTTCTCTCTGTGCAGGACCACCCGACAGACCGACCCAACATGTTATCCATATTTCTGATGCTGAGTGGTGAATCAGAACTTCCTCAGCCAAGACCGCCTACATTCACCTTCAAAAGTGAAATGCTGAGTCACGATATCAAGTCACAATGGGAATGCATCTTGTCCACGAACACCATCACAAATTCTATGGTCGAAGGGAGATGATGGTTAACATTTTTTCCTTTCTGTAAACTTGTAATGTCCTGCGCTGAAAGTTCAGTGTTCACTCAATTTGAGAGACCTAGAACTTTGATTCTTCATGAACTAATGATTGAAATTCCGCAATTTTGTTTTCACACCGATTTTGCAATATGATTGTGTATTTGATGACAGGCAACTTACAGATCTCTGACAGGAAGTGAGATCCATCGAACAAAGGTAATTATCTAGTCTGGCCAAAACAGAGACATAGTTACTTGCTCAGAAGTTCATAAGTCCACAAAACTTTGGCCTCTTCCAACTTGAAATAGCATATGCACACTCTTAATTGTATTTATTCAAGTTCATGCAAGGAGTTGGGTTCAGAGTTCATAAGCTCATAACACAATAGTATTCAAGTGACCTCTGTGAATCAGGTTACCCGTATTTCGATTAAGCGTATCCAGGTTAGGCAGTGTAGCATTTTCTGTATGTGTCAAGCCTTTTTTCCCCGACAGGGACTTGATGACCACCGGTGGGCAGATTGCACTGAAGAACAATATCAATTAGTTATCTTTGGAATGATAAACGACTACGCAGCTTCTGAAAGGTTACATGCGACTGACTAACCTTTCGAATGACTTTTAGCCATTTCATATTCAGAGCTTGACGTAGGTTAAAAAATGAATTCTAAAGTTGGCAAGGTTGCAAGGTTCTTAACAAAACATTATCAGCTCTAGGTCTTGGAGCCATTTCGTAATCTACCATTGACTTCGAGTGCCAGGTGTTGTTTGACTGGACTCCAGGAAATTTCTAGGAAAAAACCGGAACCATTACCTATTCTTTAAATAAAGAATACTGGCCAATGCAGAATCCTTAGACGAGACTGCTTCTTGGTACCCAAATCTTGTAAAACTTTTATGCTGGAAGAAATCCATCCAAGAGGTTACTACTCACCACAGGGCTTTGTATCTCAATTGGGATTTTTTCGTTAGCGCCACTATTCCCAAATTAAGTTATCCGTGTTGACCTGGCATGGATAACTATGTTGCAAGCCAAATGCGATGTGGCATGGCAATGTCGGTCCATATAGCTCAAAACCATAGTCTTTCGTATGACAATAGCAGAAACTCCTAACCTTGCAACACCATTTCTTTCGAGCAGTGTCGAAAGTTCGGCCTTCCGGAATGAAGTTTGTTCATGTGCTTCAACTTATACTCTATGGTGAAGTTCTTCCGGTACAGAGGACTCAGTGATGGGTTACGATCATTGTATCTTACCAAACAATGTTCCGTTCATAGTAAATTTGTAGCCCAATTTGTAAATTCTAAAAAACATTTGTAGTTTACTGAGAATGTTGGCGATATTACGACCATCAATGAAATTATACCTTACTAACTATGTTATATATTTACTGCTCGAAGCTAATTTCTAGCAGTGAGAATAGTAAGTTACAACTGTAGTTAATTGGTACTTTCGACCGTCAATGCAACTTATCAATTATGTTATATATTTATTACTCTCTTTGGTAACTTACACGCAGTTACACACCTACTTGTAAAATCTAAATACAAGCGGTAACCTACTATTACATTTACGGTAATCTAGAAACAAATGATAATTTCCTATTATGCTGGTGCACGATAACAATATTATTTCGTTGGTAACTTACAAACAATTACATGACCACTTGTAAAATCCAAAATAAAATTTAGATTTGTGGATGTTAAAATCGTTATCTCTTTGGTAACTTACAAACAAGTACACGTCCACTCGTAAAATTACGATATAAGTGGTAATCTAAATTGGATTCGTGGATGGTAAAACTTTTACTTTATTAGTAACTCACACAAGCAGTTTACGAGCTTACTTGTAAAATCTAAAAAAATTGATGATTTACTATCAAGTCAGTGGATGGTAAAATTGTTCTTTCATATGGTAACATACACACAATTGACGTTGGACTAATAAACTACCGGTAATTTTTTTTACCTACTAACGGTTTTTTAAATTTAAAGATAAGTATATTGAAAGTCCTAAGACTTATCTTAAGAGTGCAACGGAGTCCTTAAATTTTCAAAAAAGTACAATTAAGTTCTGAAACTTTTAAAACATGTTTTTGAGTCCTAAAAATTGTCTAATCAATTCAATTAAGTCCTTCATTTATTGTACTTTTGAAAATTTTATGTGAGAAGTTTTAGGACTTGATTTCATTTTTGTGACAAGTTTTAGAACTTGATTGCATTTTTTTTTATAGTATTAGAATTCAATTGTATTTTCATGACAAGTTTTAGAATTTCAAGTGCACTTTATCTTATAAATTTACTACTGACTATGGAACAACATTCTATTTTTGGCAAACGTAATATTAGAAATCTATCATCGAAAGAAGTGGGAAGGAGCTCAAAATACCAAAATTCTAAACAAAAGGAGGCTCGACCACCAGGTGAAATAAATTTGTAAGGTGGCTTTTGCCAAACACAAGGTTGCATGACACAACAAGAGTGAGAGAATTGAAATTAGTGTCTCAGCTTCAATATTTCATGACACAACAGCATTTAACCTATGCAATCAATCAACTTATTGAAACAAATGTAACGACCTAGTCTGACGAGGGCAGGGAATGGTCATGGGACCTAGAGGATCTAGAAAAAGAGTAGCTCTTGATAGGCTTCTAGGATGATGGAGGGAGTAGGAATAAACCTAATTATGCACAGAACAATGAAAGAGCAATTTAGAGAGATATATGTAAAAATTGGAATTAATTTATGGAGGTGCCTTTTGACGCAATTACAATGCTTAGCTTTGGAATTCTAAAACGTACTCAGGTGGGAGCACTTCTAAGATGGGTAACCTTTTGAGAAGGTGCCCATGTATACACCAAAAGACAAAACCGTGAAGGCCGGTATATGGTGTCAAAGCAAGACTTAGGTGTATTGTTCAAGAACGAACCACATGAAAGTTAGTGGACTTGTAACGACCCAATCTAAGGAGGGCAAGGAGTGGTTGTCGGTCTCAAAGGGCCTAAATAAGGAGCAGCTCATAGCAAGGTTATACGATGATGAAGGGAGTAGGATAGAATCAAATTGTGCATCGAATTGGGAGTGAGCCATCGTGAGATGGATGTGTGTGTGTGTGTGTGTGTGTGTGTGTGTGTGTGTGTGTGTGGGGACTTGTAACGACCCAATCTAAGGAGGGCAAGGAGTGGTTGCCGGTGCCAAAAGGCCTAATTACGATGATGAAGGGAGTAAGATAGAATCAAATTGTGTATCGAATAGGGAGTGAGTGATTGTGAGCACATGAAGACGTCTTTTGACGTAACAACATTGCTTAGCTTTGAACTCCAAAGATAAACTTGTTCATGTGGGGGCACCTGTAAGATAGGTGACCTCTTGGGAAGGTGTTCACTTGTGAGACTTGGTATAGGATGAATCAAAGTGGACAATAGCTCAGTGAGTTAATTCAGGGACATCACAAGCCCAAATGAAGCGCGTATATAGTCACCATTCTATACTATGGTGCTAGGTCCAGATGGTAACTAGGTTGTTTGTGCATAGGATCTCGTGTGCTATCTCACAATTTCGACACTTCAAGCCTGTTTAAACGTACTTATATGCGTCACACGACAAAAATAACACGTGAACGTTCTTGTTGATGGAGGTAAACTCGTTCTTTATGAGGTTGAGCAGGTCAAGTCATGTCCAAAGCATTCTGTGTTTACCCCGATAGTTTTTTGGTTTTGATAATCCACTGGCATGACATAACTAGCCGACTACCTGAAAAAGAAGTAACACAGCAACCCACTACCTTAGCCCCTCACTTAAGTCCAAGTTTCTCAGGGTAAGAATGGAACCTACATCCATTGCTTTCTGAGCTAAAAACACGGGTTGGCGCTTTCGACTGGGTCAATCCCGGGTGGGCGCTTAACCTGGCTGGACTCATTTGGTTACAATCTTGGGTCAGTTCTAATGTGTGCAACGAGGTTGAAAGTTCAATGGGACGTAATCTCCTAAAGCATCATAAATAAGCTCTGGGCCAAGTCAAATTTAAACAGTTTTTGAAGAACATATGCCAACAGATCATTGCTTGTCATTGAGGTCATAACATCAAGAAAAATGATTGCTCTGACCGGACTGTATCATAGATGAACTTGACTGTGGAAGAGTCGTGTCAGAATGGCATCTAGGACTTTTTGCAGATGAATTTCCACCAAGTCTTCCTAATTAGGTCAAATTTTTCTATAGTTTAGTGGTTGACTCTTGATTATCAGAATTTCGGGGATGCATCAGAACAATGAGTCTTTTGATCAAATAATTACCATCGCATCATAGTAAAAAAATGCAGAAAAGGATCATCGCAACAATATACAGTTTCTTGGCTGGGAAGCAATATTAGAACTTCAACTTGTTCTGTTGCAAGGGTGAAATCTTAGAGAATACCGTAAGCCTATCAAAAATGAGCAACCGGATGATCTTTTCGACTTCTTCTCTCATGAATTTTCCTCTTGTTTTGCTCATGTTCTTCTTGTTCTTTCACGTACTGCACTGCTATGCAGTTTACCAAATTACTCCATCGCAACCGCTCTTTCAGAACCAAACACTCATGTCCTCCAGTCAAGTCTTTGAGCTTGGTTTCTTCACACCCAATAGCTCGCAAAACCACTACATAGGAATGTGGTTCAAGAACATGAGCCCCTCGAAAATCATCCGGGTAGCCAATAGGGACAACCCTCTCTCATATAGAGACTCATATGCCACCCTAACAATAGGCGGTGATGGAAGTCTAAAGCTTCTCGACGGTCAACAAAACATAGTTTGGTCAATTAATGCTTCTATTCAGACAAAAAATGCTGCAGCAGTTTTAATGGACACGGGGAATTTCGTCTTACAGGATGTTCATTCGGGAAATTAATTCTGGGAAAGCTTTGATGATCCTACTGATACTCTTTAACCAGGCATGAAGATGGGAATTAATACAAGAACAGGGCAAAAATAATATTTGATCTCCTGGAGAAGAGCCAATGATCGATCGCCTGGAGATTTCATTGCGGGCATCTAGTCTGAGATACCTGCCCAGTCTTTCGTCTGGAAGAGGTCAGTTCCTTTCTGGCGAAGCATTGGCATACCGTACATGGACGACATATACTTGACTGGATTTACTCTTGAGCAAGACGTAGAACTGGGAACGGCTTATTTGTACATAGAAAGTTACAAGAAAAGGTGAAGAAGTGGGAAACGGATTGGGAAGCACCGAGAAATCGCTGTGAAACTTATGGAACTTGTGGTCCTTTCGGTGTTTGCAACGCCTTCGTTTCACCTATTTGCAGCTGTTTAAAAGGGTTTACACCAAAAATGATTGCAGAATGGAATAAAGGAAATTGGACCACTGGGTGCGTCCGGGAAAGGGAACTGATTTGTCAAAAGCCAAACTACCATAAGTGGATCTACTTTAGGGGACCCTAACTACAGTAAAATCCCCAAGCAAATGCAATAGAGAAATCAGCTCTATCTTGAATCAGTCCATTCCAATGCATAATCAGTAAATCATGCATTGTTTACAGTAAAACCAGAAAATTTTCTTGAAAGACCATTACAACATCAGAGCAAGCAGGGCATGGACCCCAGTCTTCACATGGCCAATTTTTAGGGCTACCACTTTAAGGAGTAAATGTACATTTTCTACTTAGTCTTGATTTATGCAATGCCTAAAGACTGACGGGATGGAGTCGATGGTCTAATGATGTTTAAGTGAAAAGAGTCCATGTCTAACTGGTAAAAGAAATAGCCACCATAAGAATAACTAAACATCCTTAAAATGACCTTATTCTGTTGGAAAGCATTGGAGCTAAAGGATTGCGGGAGGTATGATCCAGCTAAGAGAATTTGACGGGACAACGAACAATAATGAGGGACGGAGAATTTTATTTGTCCTTGATGATTGACATGATGGATCTGGTTTTCATGATTGACTTGAAAAAATAGGTAGGCTTTCACACTTCGCTACTACTAGGAAGTTAACCTAACGGTAGTTGGCTTACAAGGGTCGTTCATGGGAACGCGATTACTAGTTTCGTGCACATTCGCGAAAGTTGAAAAGTTCAATTACACAAAATGTCTTGGACTGTCTTCCCACTTCCTCACTACCTAGGGGCAATTCTTGTTTGCTTGCTAAATGTCCATATGTGGATCCTTCACTATTGAGAAGTGACACAATCAGACGATCCACAAAGACTGTTAGGCGTGTGCTACGTCGCTACAAGCAAATCTTCATCAATTATTGGGTCACGGAACCAACACATCATGAGGAACTTCTTTACGGCTCTAATCAATTCAGCGAACACCGGATTTTCTGTGAACTTGATTTTTTATTCTCCTCCTGCCGTAATATTTTTGACTTATTCAAGAGTGGTGAGCCCAAGCGAGAAAAAAATAAAAGTCAAGAGTGGTGTGTCCAAACGAGAAAAAAATAAAAGGAAAATTGACCTCAATAATGAAGCGACACTGGACGCTTCAGATTAAAGAGGTCGAGAGTGCGCAGGAAGGAAAGAGAAAAGAAGAAAAAGAAGGGAAAGAATAAGAAGAAGAAAAGAGAGGGGTTTTGCACATTCCCATCATGGAGGTGATGTGTCACAATGCCCGAAAGTTGAAAAGTTCAATTACATTGTACATGCTCACATCTCTCGGTCGTCTAATCGGAGTAGTTTTCAAAATTAGATTGTATATTTGAAGTTTAGTGAAATTCAAGCCGTAAAATTTGATTTTTGAATTTTGAAACTTTGGGAATTTTGGGAAATGGTGAATTATGACATTGTGGACCCGTGGAGTTTGACAAGAGTTTTTTAATAGCAATAGTTTGGTCAAAGTGAGAATTTTAGGGTTTTGTTACGGCTTGAATAATCATTTTGGCTATGCAATTTGTTGATGCATTGGAGTTATTTTGTTAGTGTTTTGTAGTATAGCCATTTCATAATTGAGGCAGCGCTTACTCGATTTTAATGTTGTTTCTCGATTATTTGATAGAATTGTGAATTTGACGGTACGAATAATTTTTGTTGTTTAATTGTAGGCATTCCGATATGAGTGGTAATATCTCTTCTTCAAGTTGTGACTTCACATTGCAGAAGTGATACATTATGAGTTATGAAATAGCATTTTTATTGCATAAAAATCTAGATTGGCATTTACTCCTCTTCGGTTATCTGAGAGTGATTTGAGAAATGTGTTATGGAAGCTGTTATGAAAGTTTATAAATAAGTATTACGTTGCCAATTGGTTTATGGAAGGAGTTCTAAGATGATTTGAGAAACATTTTACATGAAACGTTACAATATACAAAAGGTTATACCTATCAATTTGTGAATTTGGTTTATGAAATGATATGAGAAATGATTTACAAAAAATTATTTCTATCACATGAACTGAGTTGCAAAAAATTACATATTTTGGTTTATGAAACTGACTTGTGATAAATATTATGGATTGACTTTGTAAATATTAGAGGATGTTGGTTTGGTACTCAATATCACTGGAACCCATTGAGAAGCTTGTGGGTATGCATACCAGGTTTATGATATCATTATGAGCCAAGCCATTGGCTTTGTAGATAGAGACCTTGTCAAGGGAGAATCTTGGTTGCCTTATTACTAGATGTTGTCTCGTGACCATGTTTTGATATTGAGTAAAAAATTTAGTTGATTGTGTGTTTTGATATGAGATGGATTATTCAAATAGACCATTGGCATGTGATTATGATGAGACTAATCAATGGACTTCACCATTGATGTTTATGATGATTTAATGAGTATTTTCTTAATTGTATAAAGCTTGTTGAAATGAAACAACTTATATATGATTTGATATGTATATTAAAGAGTTTGATTTTTGGTAGTGATATATATATATATATATATATATATATATATATATATATATATTTGCATAATGACTGCTTGATCTACTTACAAAAGATATATACTACTCATTGGATTGTGGTTGCTTATCTCATTCTTTCCAAATCTTTTCAAGTCCGTGGCTTAGTGGCCATTAGAGTGAGATTGTCATAGCTGGAACTTTTGGGAGTCAAATTTTATTACGTTGAGGTTGCATCCTTTTGGTGGAAGGATGGCCACATCATCCTCCATTCTTGATGGTTTTGGGGTGTGCTAAGTCTATTTGCAAGAATGAAAGACTAATATGGGCAATCCATTACAAGATTTCTCTAGCAGATGGATATTCTGTGTTTTTCTGTAGTCTATTGTATTTCAATTTTATTATTTTCGCTAGCAGAAGTATGCAAATCAGTTGATCTGTTAACCTCATCTGAGCCAATTCATGATGGTGACACTCTAGTTTCGGCAAGAGAAAAGTTTCAGCTAGGTTTCTTCAGCCCTGGAAACTCCAGCAACAGATTCCTCGCAATATGGTACCACAACATCCCAGAAAAGACCATTGTTCGTGTGGCAAATGGAGATAATCCGGTGAATGATTCGTCAGGGGTTCCGAGGATAGGTAATGAAGGTAAACTAGTCCTTGTCAACCAAGTAGAAAGAGTTGTGGTCGTTGAATAACACGAATACTTCTTCACAAAGCATAGTTGCTCAGCTCCTGGACTCTGGAAATCTGGTTTTGAAAGATGACAGTGAATGTCTCCGGAAACTATCTTTGGCAGAGTTTCGATCATCCCTCCAACACATTATTGGCCGGCATGAAGCTCGGATGGGACCTGAGGATGGGCTTGGACCGGCACATGACATCTTGGAAGAGCGCAGAGGATCCCTCAACTGGAGACTTCACCTACGGGTTGGACGTTGGAGGAATAATTCCCCAACTAGTCATCCGCAAGGGACATGTCAAATATCACACCCCGATCCTCCGAACCCGTGCCCATCCTTGCTCAGTCGATATAATAGTGATATCTCAAGACGCATTGCTGACCCATTCATTTTAATATATGTATGCGGAAGTAGATATAAATCCCCAGACAATAAAACAATGGGATATGAAAGTAGGGCCAACTTTTTCAAACCAAAACAAACATTTTATAACAAACAGGTTTATTCACAACATCGGGTCACTTACAAAAATATCGGCTTAACCAAATAGGAACTGTCCTAAGACTCTCTACTTAGACAAGTTCGTCGATTATTCAATCTCCACCTTCCTAGCCTTCGGGGCTTCTGGTCCTCCACAATATGATAAGAGAGTGATTAAGCTATAATAATATAACGTCCATTCTCCAAGATGGCATACGAATCATCGAGCTGTTATAGTATTTTGTTTCGAAGATACAATCAATTTTACTCTTTTTATCACACTTGATAAAAATACACGTGTGTCAGTACACGGCCAGCCTTAGCCAAAATACAAAGTTTTTTTTTTTTTTTGGGTAAGGTAAGAATAAATAGAGCATTAGCCAACTATACAAAAAACTGGCGCCAAAAACTTTCACTCATAATGCGTGAGCAAAATGAGTGAAAGGGAGCCGATGCAAAAGAAAAACAAAAGCAATGGAAAAACAAGGAAGCCGAAGCAGACCGGTAAACAAAAGAAAATCGCTACCAAGCAAACCAAAAAAAGACTGTCGGCAAGGTAGCACAACATAGCAACGGCGCCACAAACCCAGAAGGAACAATGCCAACTAACCAACCCTAGCTGAAGAAGCACCACTAAGGAGAATGGCCAAGCCTGCCAACAAAAGTGGAAGGGTCAAAGCCCCACCCTCGTTGAAGGCGCTTGTTACGAAATTTTTCTAGCACGTTGCTGAAGGTCAACACTTTATCTTTAACAACTTTGACAAGATGATTCTTCAAAGCCGAAGCCTCCAGCATTTCACCTTGGAAAATGATGCTATTTCTTTTCTTCCAAATTAAATGGCACATGGCCTCAAAAGAGAACCGAGCAATGGAATGGAAGAAATCCTTACCAATTAGGAAATTCAAAGCCCAAAGGAGATTATCCATCCAAGATCTATTATGCCATGGAAGATTACATCTACCAGCCCAAAAAAAAGCAAGAGTCGCCGAGACGGGACAAGCAAAGAAGAGATGGTCGATAGAGTCTGGATTGACATTGCAAAAAGCGCATACTTCATAGTCAATTCTACCATAAGATATGAGGAAAGCCTGCATTGGTAGGCGATTCTTGGTAATTAACCAAAGGTAGAATTGACATTTGGGAGCAATGGCATTGTTCCTGATAAACTTAGCCCAAGGGACCCTATTCCTTTTGCTTCTTATGGCATCCCAAGCAGAGGCCACCGAGAAAATACCAAAAGAGGAACCATGCAAAGAGAACCAGTCAGGCATCCGAGTAAGAACTGAGATGGAAAAATCCCAACACTCCAAGAGCGACTTGAAGACTCGCCCCGCTAGAGAAGTGAGTTCTGCCACCGTTGCAAACTTTAAGAGGCTAGAGCCCTCAATAAGAGAAAATGAAATAATAAAAAAAAAACACAAGGGGTCATCTTTATGCCAGTTATTGAACCATAGAGAAACAGAGCGACCATCACCCACTTCCCAAATAAAGTATGACCTGAAATCCCTCCTCAGCTGTAGGATTTTCCTCCACGTCCAAGAGCACACAGTAGGAACAGTGGAGACCCAAAAATTTCCCCTCTTTAAAAAATTGGAATGAATCCATTGACACCACAATGACTCTTTATCAGCAAACAAAATCAAAATATATTTCACCATGGCTGCTTTATTGCAATCTTGCAATTTTTGAATGCCTAGTCCACCCTCCTCCAAAATACAAGGTTTTCACTTTTGAACCTCCCATTATTTTTCACTTTTGAACCTCCCATTATTTTTAGCAGTCCCAAAATAGATTCTTGGCACTGTAGACCGACGCCTGGTAATTTTTCAATTAATTGTCAAAATTAATTAATTTTTGAATCAAATCCTAAAATCACAATTAAATCAATTAAGCATAAATTAGACCTCAACTAAATAAATAGATTACATCACAATAACCAACATAAAATTCTGGTCGTTAGCTATCCCAGCCTAATTTTTGGAAAATAATTAATTAATTAAATAATTACAAAAAATATTAAATAAATGCAATAAATCCAACTTAGGCTCGTAATGCCTAATTGGATGCCGAAATAGACCTAGAAAAATTTCGAGGTTCGTTAAATAAATATTAGAGTGTGTCTATTCGTTAAGTACACTAACTAACCACCTAACATGCATCGGCAGATAACTAAATTAACTAATCTAATCTAATTTATCCACCTAAACCATGCTTAATTAATATAATTAAACCCTAATTATAATTAACCAACTAAGTGGGGTTTAGTGAATTCAACTCACTTGATTCGTGATCCATTCGGTTCAAAACATCGGGAATGCAACGGGGACCAACTTTCCTCAAAGCGGGCCTAACTTTTGGGGCCGAGAACCACCTCAAGACAAGCCAAATAGTCACTGCAATACCCACAACTTCAGGTTTTGACCTTGGCTGGAACAGAAGGAAAACAAGCTCGATGGAGGCGAGAAAGGACCAAGGAGGGTGGAAAGGGCCAAACCGGGCCTTATTGGGGACACGCAAATGTTGAATAGAGGCGGGACAGCTCTGGCATGGCTGAAATAGAAGCTGAGATGGTGGAATAGGTTGCTAGAAGGATGAGGACAGCATGGTGAACAGAGGGCATGCATGGTTAGGTGCGACAGCGCATGAGGCAACGGAGCGGCGTATGGCGACAATGGCGGTGTGCGACAGCGTAGGTGATGTGAATTGTTGCGGAAGGATCATTCTACGAAGGCCCAGATGGTGCCAATTGCAAACCTCGACCTCCAATCAAACCTGTGATTGGCAACCTCGGTATGAACGTGACTTGTTGACGAACACGTGTCAACCAACTAACGTTATAGCGCCACGAGCGAAAGAATTCGCTATCTTGCTCAATAAGTCAAATTGACCGCCACAAGAGAATCTTGATTAGGTTAAGTCCTCAAAAGAACAGTAAAAAGAGAACCTCTCAATTCTTTTCCTCCAAAAATAAAATATATCTGTCCCCAAAGAAATTTGGCAAATCCTTTATATAGGTTGCCACACAAACCCTAAAAACCAATCCTAAAAATCTAATGTGTTATATTCTAAAATATTCTTATTTTAGAATATTCTTAAAAAAGAATATATATAAATTAACTTGGTCAATTATTTGGTGACCAGATAATTAAATTGCACCAAGATTTCCAAGATTCTTCAAGATTTGATCCAAGGTCATCTTCACGCCAAAGATCACGAACCATGACGCCAACGGCTTGCCTGAATTGTTTGGCCCGCGCTCGAGTAATAGAACTAGTAGGAATAGACAATAGGTCCCTAGCACCTCCTCCTCGATATGACTCGATGTCCACATCATTCCCTCCCCCGTGCAAAGGATTTGTCCTTAAATCATCACTAGCATAAAAAAGAGTCAAGTCAGAAACATTAAATGTGGCACTAACGTCATACTTACTTGGAAGATCAAGCTTGTAAGCATTATTGTTAACTCTTTCCAAAACCATGAATGGTCTATCCCCTCGTGGTAATAACTTAGAATGTCGTTGCTCAGGAAATCTCTTGTTGCGCATATGAACCCAAACCCAATCGCCAGGTTCAAACACCACTTCCTTGCGCCCTTTGTTAGCTTGCCTTGCATATTGCTCAGTCTTGCGCTCAATATTTGTGCGCATCTTCTCATACAACGCCTTGACAAATTCAGCTTTCTTTGCTCCATCTAAATCCACATGCTTATCAACAGGTAAAGGGGTTAAATCTAATAGAGTTAATGGATTAAAACCATAGACAACCTCAAATGGTGTAAATTTAGTAGCAGAATGCATGCTCCTATTATATGCAAATTCAACATGTGGCAGACAATCTTCCTAAGATTTTATGTTCTTTTTAATAATAGCATGCAACAATACCCCTAAAGTTCTATTAACTACCTCAGTTTGACCATCAGTCTGTGGATGACAAGTAGTAGAAAATAACAATCGTGTTCCTAGTTTTTTCCACAATGTTTTCCAAAAGTAGCTAAGAAATTTAGAATCTCGATCTGAAACAATCGATCTAGGCATGCCATGCAAACGTACAACCTCCTTAAAGAACAAATTAGCAATATGAGATGCATCATCAGTTTTATGACAAGGTATAAAATGAGCCATCTTTGAAAACCGATCAACAACCACATAAATAGAATCTCTACCATACTTAGACCTAGGCAATCCTAACACAAAATCCATAGAAATATCAATCCAAGGATGTGTTGGAATAGGTAATGATGTATACAAGCCATGCGGTTTAGTTGTAGACTTTGATTGCTTACAAGCAATGCATCTCTCACAAACACGTGTGACATCTCTCTTCATATGTGGCCAATAAAAATGTTCATACAGCACTTCATAAGTCTTATTAATGCCAAAATGCCCCATCAAACCACCACTATGTGCTTCTCGCACCAACAATTCACGCAAAGAACACTTAGGCAAACGTAGTTTGTTTTCACGAAAAAGATAACCTTCATGCCTATAAAATTTATCAAATGCAGCGTGTTCACATGCTTCATAGACTCTCCCAAAGTCATCATCATCAATATATAAGCGCTTGATATGCTCAAAACCTAGACACTTTGCTTCTAAAATAGTTAGAATCACATACCTTCGAGAAAGTGCATTGGCTACCACATTTTCCTTACCTTTCTTGTACTTGATCACATATGGAAAAGTCTCAATGAACTCCATCCATTTGGCATGTCTTTTATTCAACTTTTGCTGTCCTTTCAAGTACTTCAAGGTCTCATGGTCGGTGTGGATCACAAACTCCTTTGGCCATAAATAATGTTGCCAAGTCTCCAAAGCTCGTACTAAAGCATACATCTCCTTATCATAGGTAGGATAATTCAATGTTGCTCCACTCATTTTTTTTTGCTGAAATAAGCTATGGGATGCCCTCCTTGCATCAACATGGCTTCAATTCCTGTACCAGAAGAATCGCACTCTATCTCAAAGGTAGCACTGAAATTCGGCAAAGATAATAAAGGAGCATTAGTTAACTTATCTTTTAGCAGATTAAATGCTTTCTCTTGCTCTTCTCCCCACGTGAAACCCACGTGCTTCTTGATTACCTCAGTTAATGGTGCGGCAATAGTGCTAAAATTTCTCACAAATCATCGATAAAAACTCGCCAATCCATGAAAGCTATGCACCTCTCCTATGGTCTTAGGCATTGGCCATTCACGGATTGCTTTAACCTTTTCTTCATCAACCTATATACCATTAGCACTAACAACAAATCCTAGAAATACTAATTTGTTGGTAACAAAAGAGCACTTCTTTATATTAGCGTATAATTGCTCGGCCCTTAAAACCTGCAAGACAACTCGCACATGCTCAATATGGTCATCAGGACTTCGGCTATAAATTAAGATGTCATTGAAATATACAACCACAAATTGACCAATAAAAGCACGCAAAACATGATTCATAAGTTGCATAAACATGCTCCGTGCATTAGTTAATCCAAATGACATTACTAACCACTCATATAATCCATACTTGGTCTTAAATGCAGCTTTCCATTCATCACCTTCTTTCATCCTACTTTGATGATAGCCACTTTTCAAATCGATCTTAGTGAAAACGCAAGAACCATGCAACTCATCCAACATGTCATCTAACCTAGGAATAGGATGTCAATACTTTACTGTAATATTATTGATTGCTCGGCAATTGACACACATTCGCCAAGTTCCATCCTTCTTTGACACTAACAAAACAGGGACGACGCACGAGCTAAGACTCTCTCTCACATACCCCCTTTCCAATAGTTCGCTAACTTGCCGCTGAAGTTCCTTTGTCTCCTCGGGATTGCTTCGATATGCGGGTCGATTAGGTAATGGCGCACCAGGAATCAAGTCAATTTGATGTTCTATGCCTCGAATCGGTGGTATCCCTCCAGGAAGTTCATTAGGAAAGACATCTTCAAATTCTTGCAATAAAGATACAACAGGACTAGGCAAACTTGGGTCAAGATCGTTAGTAGAAAATAAAACCTCATTGTACACAAGTACAAGCATTGGTCGATCTAGAACTAAAGCTCTCCTCACTTCACTTGATTTTGTATACAAATTATTTTGCCTCTTTTCTTTCCTCTCTTCTTTTCCCTCGGTTTTTACCATAATCTTTCTCTCGGCCTCTCCTTTTCCTTGCGTGTCAGACACACCACGCAAGCCCTCGAATTTCTCACCTTTTCTCTCTCTCTCAGCTTCTCGTTGTAACTTTAGTTGATCTTGATACACCTCACTAGGTGTCATTGGTACCAAGGTATAATAAGTCTTTTGATTCATCATCAATGAATAACGATTAGTATACCCATCATGATGTACCTTTCGATCATATTGCCATGGTCTTCCAAGTAAGATATGACCTGCTTGCATAGGTACAACATCACACTTTACTTCGTCCTTATATCTCCCTATCTCAAATAGAATTTGAACTTGCTTTGATACTTTCACCTCACCACTATCATTTAACCATTGAAGTCTATAAGGCCTAGGGTGCTTTGTTGTCTTCAAGCCCAACTTATCCACCATAATACAACTTGCCACATTCGCACAACTACCTCCATCAATTATCATACTACATATCTTACCATTCACCACACACCTTGTATAAAACAAATTATCTCTTTGTTGGTGATGCTCCTCCTCCTTTACTTGCACACTTAGAGAACGCCTAACCACCAATAAGTCTCTTTTTATAGCCACTTCTCCATCACTACAATCCTCCAATGGTGGCATCTCATCATCATCTTCTTCCCTTTCACTTTCGGACTCAATAACACCATGTCCAGTCATGATCATCACCCTCCTGTTAGGGCATTGATTCGCCATATGACCCCTACCCAAATACTTAAAACATTTAATTTCACGAGTTCTAGTGTTAGAATTTTCAGTTTTACCTGAAACCCGATTCGTTCCAACTTTACCGTCCCTCTCCTTCTCCTTTGAAGTTTCGGTTTTTGTGTTGTTTCCTCTCCAATTTGGCTTCTCATCTATTGAATCTCCAATTCTGATTTGAACCTCCTCCACGCTTGTGATTTCGGTCCAACTTCAATTGCCGCTCAACTTTGATGGCCTTGTCCACCAATTCTTCCACCCTTGCTATGTCTCGGCTCAAACCACTCAAAAATATTGACATTGTGGCCTCACTATCCTCCATCACATTAGCACGGATCATGGCAATCTCCATCTCCTTGTGATACTCTTCCACGCTCTTATTGCCTTGTGTGAGGTTTTGTAACTTTTGAAACAGATCTCGATGGTAATGACTTGGCACAAAACGCCTCCTCATCAGCGCTTTCATCTCATCCCACGTCTCTATCGGTCTTTCACCATTGCGCCTCCTACTAGTCACAAGTTGATCCCACCAAATTATAGCATAATTAGTAAATTCAACAGTTGCAATTTTTACCTTTTTGAGCTCAGAGTATTGTTGGCAATCAAATACCATCTCCATGCATTTCTCCCACTCTAGATACGCATCGGGATCATTCTTCCCTTGGAAGGAAGGAATCTTCATCTTGATGTTGCCAAGTTCATCATCTCCTTGGTGTCTAAACCTTCGGCCTCCATTCGACCTTTCAAATCGAGCATCTCGATCATCCTCCATGTCAGCCTCATCATCATCATATTGCCGTTGCCTTCTATGTTGTGTTCTAGAGGCATCTCGCTAATGTTGCAGCCTTCCTCGGGTACCTCTTGGTCTCATGCCATCCCCATCATTTGGCCACTAAGCTCCTCCACTACGACCCTCAATTGTTGGATGCTTTCCACGAGCGCTTCATCCCTTTGTATGGAGTCAACCTCCTGTTGATTCATGCTTTCTTCGCGCGACATATTTTAGACCTGCAAGTAAACGTTAGTCTAAAAAAAATCCTCACCAATCACTCCCTCACGTGTTTCTCTCGAGATATTTGTCACTCCTCTCGTGTTTAACTCAAGTCTAGGCTTTTTCCACCCTCAATTAAGCTTACACTCTTGCCTTTTTCCTCTCGTATTCTCTTTTCACAAGCTCTTTATTGGATTCAAAACCTGTCTCTCAACCCCCTCACGACAATCAATCAAACTAATCAAACAAGATTAGATCACTATTGATTTTGTTTCAGCAAGTAACAATTTCAAACCAACAAGTACAACTTTCGAAATTCCAATTGAAACGCAAATCACTACTGATTTTGTTTCAATTTGGTCTACTAACAAACAAGTTGCCTTCTTGATTTTTTTTGTTTGGCTAATTTTTTTTTTGTCGAATCTTTTTTTTTTCTCTTGCACATTTTTTTTTGTGTGTTTTCTTTCTCTTCTTCTTTTTTTTTTTTTGACGAGCTCAGATACAATTTAAGATGCTAGAAAAGAAAATTTAAAACTAACAGCAAACAACTACTTATGGAAGCACAAAAACAATCTGATCCCTAAATTAGCTAGAATCGAAACCCTAACTCAATAAATCTCAAATTGCTGAATATCAACAGAAAATTAAAGATAAATAGACCTTGTGAAGCAAGTTCTGATACCAAACTGATGTGAATCGTTGTGGAAGGATCGTTCTACGAAGGCCCAGATGGTGTGAATTGCAAACCTCAATCTCCAATCAAACTTGTGATCGGCAACCTCGGTATGGAAGTGACCTATTGACGAACACGTGTCAACCAACCAACGTTATAGATGCCATGGGCGAAAGAATTCGCTATCTCGCTCGATAAGTCAAATTGACCGCCACAAGAGAATCTTGATTAGGTCAAGTCCTCAAAAGAATAGTAAAAAGAGAACCTCTCAATTCTTTTCCTCCAAAAATAAAATATATCTATCCCCAAAGAAATTTGGCAAATCCTTTATATAGGTTGCCACACAAACCCTAAAAACCAACCCTAAAAATCTAATGCGTTATATTCTAAAATATTCCTATTTTAGAATATTCTTAAACAAGAATATATATAAATTGACTTGGTCATTTGTTTGGTGACAAGATAATTAAATTGCACCAAGATTTCCAAGATTCTTCAAGATTTGATCCAAGGCCATCTTCACGCCAAAGATCACGAACCATGACGCCAACAGCTTGCCTAAATTGTTTGGCCCGCGCTCGAGTAATAGAACCAGTAGGAATCGACAATGGGTCCCTAGCACCTCCTCCTCGATATGACTCGATGTCCACATCAGTAGGGCTACTCTAGCTGCTTCTCCTTGGTTGTTGGGGTTTGAAAACAGTAAGATAGAGGAAGAAATGGAGCTACCAACCGGTTGAGGGGGTGAGAGGGAGAGGGATGAGGGACAAGGGGTCCACCTTGGCCTTTTTTTTTTTTCCATTCAAATGTCCCCCTTGACCCATCTTCAGCCACCAGTTGCTTCCTAGGCTATAATTCAGCCACACATGCCCATCCCACAACCCTTGAATTGGTCCAAAATTGTTAGGCAAAGGGGGCATACGAATTTGACATAAGTGGACCTTGGAATGGAATATAGTTTAGTGGGGTTCCATTCACTCCTAATTTGATATTCATCCCCAAGCTCGTCAACAATTCTCAAGAGGTCGACTACACATTCAACAATTTCAATGAGTCCACCATCACGAGGTCGGTATTAAACATTTCAGGGAACCACCAACGATACCTGTGGAACAAGGAAACACAAGAGTGGACTGTGATTTATATGTTGCCGCATGATGCCTGTGATGTCTATGGGAATTGCGGGCCCAATACCATGTGCACAATTGGTGATTTTCAAATATGTAACTGCATGATCGGTTATCAACTGAAGTCACAGGCAGAATGGGATAGCCTTGTGTGGTCTAGCGGATGTATCAGTAAGAACCCATTCAATTGTTCTAAACGAGAAGAACTTAATAGGCTCGAAGGTGTGAAAATTCCTGAATTGTTGCAGTTCACAATGAACACTAGCATGAGCCTTAAGGAATGTGAATTAGAGTGCTTCAAGAACTGCTCATGCAGGGCCTACGTGAACATAGATGCCATTGGAGGTGGAAGTGGCTGTCTCCTATGGTTTGGAGATCTTCTTGACGTCAGAAAACTTATTGTATATACGAATTATGATCTTTACATTCACGTTTCAGCCTCAGACCTTGGTAGTACATATACCTTTGTTTTATTTTTTATTCATGGACTCATGATAATCCTATTCATCATTGTCTTTGATCACCTTTAACCTCTCTCAATGTTCCATATTTGATGTGACATCCCAATTTTTCACTCTATTTTCAATTGAATAAATCGGGCATTTCATCAACGTGCTTATAGGGCTGTTCTTAGAGCTGATCACTCTCGAGATAACTAGACTATTTAAGGAAGCCATTAAGGAATTTTAATGCGATAGACTTGAGAATTCGACCAGGAATTGGCTTATCGACCGTGCTCATCTTTAGAGGCCATTACGACACAATATAAAATCGATTTGAAATCAGAGATAGGTCGATTCGACTGAGATGTGTGGCTAATCGTGGGTGACACCACTAAATTTGAAAATTCTCATCGGCCGACACTAGACTGATTTTCTATCATTTTAGTACCCTCTGTCCATATTTGAATCATTGAGATTTTCACAACAACTGAGAGTCACCAATGTGTTAAGTGGGTTCATTGTGGTTCGAAGAAAATCGACCACAGGTCATTTGCACTAAAAATTTCTGAAAACTACCCAATAGCTTAGGTCACGCTAAAAATGCGCCAGATAACCACGAATTCGAATCCAATTCTTGAAATTGAAGGTTCTATCATTGTTGACACCTAAATTTTGGCGATCCATTTAGTCATTTATTGCATAAAAAATTAGGGGTTAATTTTATCCCTGAAAAAAAATATTGCATAGCTACATTTAGTTTGCATATTTTGCATTTATTTACTGAACCGATTGGCGGATGGGTCGAATTAGTGGTTTTGGGTTTTAAATTAGCAGGTTGGGCTAGGCCCACGAAAGGAGAAACTTAACCCAAGCCCGTTGTTATGTTTAATTAATCATCTTATGAAAAATTAAGATTTGATGCGATATTATGATGATTTTGGGAAATTAAAAAAATCGCATTGTAATCTTATTTTTATCAATAGATGATGAAATCGGAGGAGAATATTTTTTGAAATGAGGATTTTTGGAAGTTAAGAAAATCAGGCTATGATCTTATCTTAAAAAAAATCAGTATAAAATATTTAGGAGATAAGAAGAATGAAAGATTTGGGTGATCGAGAGGTTATAGATTATCTTCGTGCATATTGAAAAAACGAGATAAAATATTCTACGAAGATTACCAATTTCTACCTATAAAAGCAAAAGAATTCTCTTCCGGTGAGGGGGGCTTCGTTTGAAAAAAATTCAGAAAAAGAAGAGCAGAAAAAGAGAAAAGTCAGAATGAGAGAAAGAGGAGAAAAGTAAAAAAAAGCAGAGGTGATTTGACTCCTACTGTTCATCATCTTCCCCACTTTCGCTGCCCCAATCGCCAGTTTCTCTTCACCCGCGCTGCGCTCACATCGCCGGTCTCCACCAGCCGCGACCTGCCTCCTCACGACGACCTGAAGCCCCACCGGAGACACACCGCTGGTCTGCTGCCTCGCCAGACGCCGCGCCGATCCCTGCCGCCGCGACCTGCCTTCGCCCGACGCCCTCTCTGCACTCGCGACCTGCTGCTGCCCACCTCGACGCCGGAGCTCCGACGAAGCCCGCCGCTCCTGACCTTGCCGAGCGCCACCCGCCACTGCACCACCGCTGCTCCTGACCTCGCACCGCGCCCCCGCCACCGCCGCTCCGCCGATCTCGCCTGCGACGTGCAGCCTCATCGCCGAAGCCCGCTGCTGCTGTCCTCCGCCAGACGACCCAACGCCGTTGCCTCCTGCTCGTTTGTCACCGTGCCAGAGTGCCGCCCGATTCGACAAACCCCTGCGCCGGAGCTCGACGCCGTCGCCGCCCAGCAGTCCGCGACGCCCTGACGCCAGCCGAGCCCCGCACCGCTGTCAACGTCGCCACCCAGCGACCCGCGGTCCAGCTCCACCTCCGCCGCTGCTCCAAGCTCGAGCCCTTCACTGTCGCCGTCCGCCAGCTCCCGCCGGAATCCCGACGTCGGCCACCGTCCGTCCGGCACCCATCAACGCTGCAGCAAGCCCCTCTTTCTTTAGGTGGTTTAGCTTTTTCTTTTATTTATTTTGTTCTATTTTATCTCATTTTTAGTTCATCTATTTAACTTGTAATATTTGATGTTAATATTTGTGACTTTAATATGCATTATCCGTAGGGATTTTGTCCGAAATTAATATAATTATTAATTTGATCCGAGAGACATCAGATCATTTTTTTAATTATTTTTAATTTTTGGGCTTTTTGGTAGAATCTCAATTGTTAAATCATGATAATTATTTAATTTGGTCCGTAAGACTTCGGACTAGATTTTTAATTATTTTGAGTTTTTGTGATAGTTAGGGTTAGAATAATTGTTAATTTAACCTGTGAGACGACAGGTTATTTTTTCAATTATCTTGATCCTTTATTGAGTGATTATATAGACTGTTTAGATTTAATGTTTAGTTGATAAGTGCTTGATCACTAAAAAACCCAAAAAAGTTTTGAATTAAGATTCAGGTTGTTTTAGAATATTTCTTGATATCTTGCATATCTAGAATAGCGATTTTAGTTCAAAAAAATATAAAAAATGCATTAAGTTAGGATTTTAATTGCATGTTTAATTACGTGGCAATTTTAAATTTTGAATTTTAAATAAAAAACAAAAGATATAAAATAACATGCATATGTCATATAGAATTAGGGCATGCTCCGCATGTCATTGCATATTAGATAAATTGCATCATAGATTTGGATAATGTCTTAGTTTAAATTAGGATTTGATATAACTTAATCCCTAGTTTAAATTGGATAGAATCTTAATCTGGCTAGATCACCTTTGCATTTTTAAATTTCGAATTTCATAAAATTTGTCTTAGGATAAATTAGTTGCAATTTCTAGAAACAGATTTCATTTTTAGAATAGAAAAATCACGTGCACGTTATATAAAATTAAGTCCATGAAATGCACGTCATTTTAGTGATTATTGTTAGGCTCATTTCTAATTAGAAATTGCCCGTCATTAGATTATGTCATTTAATAAATGTCGCTTGACATATAGCTTGCATGTCATTTTAGGTTAAATAATTTTGTATGTCATTGCATCGCATTGCATGTCATTAGTAAAATTAGGTCATGAGTGCACGTTAATTTGCATAATAGGCCCATTTAATTAAAATTTGCATATTAATAAGATTAAGTCATTTGGTCTAAAAATGCATTTTCATAAAATCATTCTAATTTTTAAGAAAATCCAAAAAAATGATTGCTTGCTTTGTGTGATGCAATTTATTTGATTGCTTTAATAATGGATGAGTACCCGTGTGGTCGCCACATTTGCATGATAGTAATTTAGGTTAAAATAAATCAGCTGCTTGCAAAAAACATTTTGAAAAATTAAAAAGAAATGGTACCGAAAGGGCATTAGAAAATTCTAATGTAACCAAGTCCCCGTACCCTTAGTCTCTGGTTCGTAGGAGTAAAATAAATCTCCCTTTATTTTACTTAGGTGTCTAATCGACCTACCATAAACCGATTAGTGGCGACTCCTAGATAATAACCTCTTGCATGTTTAAAAATTTAGACTTAAGTCGCGATTTGATATGGGCTTGGGAGAGCCCGAGCTAAGTATAAAAGCTTAGCAGTCCATTTACCTAGTTTTAGGTGGTGAACCCGCGAAAAATTGGTCGCGACAATCATGTTACAATAAATTCTAAGAACATCGACTTAGTCTCAGAAGATTTCTCTGCAAATCGAGACCTTTTGGGAAAAAGTCGTCCTAGGGCCATTTTTGTTCGAAAAATGCAAGGATCGTTTCTAGTCGTAAAATTGGGAAGCAAGTGAGATCCATGGGTGAGGCAAAAAATGTCGATTTGATCGAGGACTCGACAGCAGGATTTGTTGAGGTCGAATTGGATTGAATTAAGCATGAATGGGTGTCCAATTGAGAGAGATCTCAAATTCAGTGAACTCCAACTGGAAAGAATGGGTGGCGGTGGCAATTTCCATGGCATTTCTCGTGCTTTTGGTAGTGCTTTATTTCTGCATTATTTGGAAGAGGAAAAAACATGCTCAAGGTACTCCATTTCCATTAGTTGAGTTGAGCTCTTGCTCTATAGCAATTGTGGCTCTGAATAGAATTTGCTTTCAGTATATTTAAGGATTATGAGTCATCTCATAAAAGACAGTGTGATAAAGCATCAATACTGACCTCAACTACAATTCTTGGTTCTCTCTTTTCGTATCTCGGCGTCAAGTCATAGCATTGCTACTTTTGTTACTATCAGTTTTCTTTACATCTGGGTTAACAATTAATAATGAACGTTGATAGCATACAGAAAAGAATCTTATATTTTCTCATCAAGTCTAATGAATTTTAGATCAATTGATACGTGGAAAGTTCATCACTGGGGCCTCATTGCTAACACCTGTGTCTCAGTTGATACATCAACAACTGTTCATTTCCTGCATATAGCTCATTTATTCTGGGGAAAAAAGGACATATGTTCTGATGAAAGTTCAATGGTCAACAGGGATAACATTCGACCTTCCAGTTGAAGATGAGAATAGCTTACAGCTTCCAATCTTTGATAGGGTCACCATTTTATGGGCAACTAACAACTTTTGTGATTCAAATAAGTTGGGAGAAGGTGGTGTCGGCCCCGTATACAAGGTAGAGTTTAGTCTACAACTTCATATGTCGTACAAAAGAACACTACTCTTCATTCATGCATTTCGCTTCTATTGTCCCATGTCACTTGGGAAAAAATATGCAATTCACTTGTTAGGGTCAGCTACCAAATGGGCAAGAAATAGTAGTCAAGAGATTGTCAGAAGACTCTCGGCAAGGTCTCAATGATTTCAATGAATTCAAGAATGAGGTCATGTTGATCGTGAAGCTTCAACATCGAAATCTTGTGAAACTTCTGGCGTGTTGCATTGAAGAAGAGAGGATGCTAATCTATGAGTACATGCCTAATGCAAGCCTAGACTCTTTCATATTTGGTTTGATTTGATCAATACCTTCTTTGTTTGATTTTGATTTAATACAGTCTGTTGGAAACGTTTTCTCATCTAGATTACTTATTAGAAAAAGGTTTGTTTCAAGTAAAACAAGGGAAAATTCTATAGTATGGAGAATTTGATTCAACATAATCATAGGAATTGGAAGGGGCTTCCGTATCTCCATTGAGATTCGAGATTGAGAATCATACATATGGTTCTCAAAGCAAGCAATGTGTTACTTGACAATAAGATGAATCCTAAAATATCAGATTTTGGCATGGCTAGAGTCTTCGGCGGAGATTTATCTCTAGTGAAAACTAAGAGGATGGTCGGCACTTAGTAAGTAGGGAGTCAGATTTTCATGGCTTACACATTCCTTTTCTTGTTATGCATATCATTTTTCTTGCAGTGGTTACATGGCGCCAGAATACGCAATAGATGGGCTTTTCTCGACAAAATCAGACATTTTTACCTTTGGAGTATTGTTTCTTTTGGTAAGTTTTTTTCTTTTTTTCTTTTTTTTTGGTAAGGAGCTTTGGAGTATCGTTTCTAGAGATAATAAGCGGAAAGAGGAATAGAGAGTTCAATCATCCAGACCATTGCTTCAATCTTCTTGGACATGTGCGACAACTGTCTAAGAAGTCAAATTCTTATAATAAATCAATACTATTGCTGGATGTAGCCTAAAAATTCACTTTTTTTTTTTTTTGATGCTAGGCCTGGATGTTGTGGCTTGAAAGGAAGGCAAGCGACTTCATAGATCCACAACTTCCGAATTCTTTCGATTTGTTGGAAGTTGTAAAATCCATGCATTTCAGACTATTATGCGTACAACGACGTCCTGATGATAGACCAAATATGTCGACTGTGCTTCTAATGTTGGACAGTGAGAGCGCTTCGTTGCCAGAGCCCAAGCAGCCCGGTTTCTACATTGAGAGGAACTCTGAAAACGTAAATGTTAAAATGAGTCGAAGAGATTGTAACTCAAATGAGATTACCATAACATTATTAGAAGGTAGATAGATTGCCAAGCATGTGTAGTCACTCACTTCTGCTGGGTATATCCACTGTGAGATACGCTCAAAATTCACTACCTGCCGAAGTGGTTTGGTAAGAAAGACATTTTTTTAGCAAGGAAAGTGGGAAACTGCCTCCCCAGCCCAAACTCTAAACATATACTGTGTTGGCATAATCAATTTCAATACCATGTTTTGATTATAGTAGTGATAAGAAAAGAATCTTAATAAATGAACTACTTGATAATTTTCATACCAAATAATGTTACAATCACATAAAAGAATATGACTTTTCGCACTTTCTTAGCAAGAAACTTCTTGCACTCTAAAAAAAGATGGAAATACTCGATTATCCTATCTATTGCATACTTATATTTATTGATCTAATCACCAGGCTAGGCATTTCCATTGATACGTGAAGTTCCACATACTTCAACCTTGAATGAAGCATCTGGTTGAAGAATCGGGTAAAAGATGTCGCACCTTGAATCCTACTAGAATTGGGGAGTGACACGGCCGTCTTTCCTTTCATAAGGATGTAGTCTCAAACCATACCAAAAAATCAACTCCCAAAAATACCCATTGATAATGATCTCGTACTAATGGCTCCTAATGGAGGCACTTGAAAAGATTGGGAAAGAAATGAGTGAGCAACCATATTTTAGTGAGTAGTGCATATCTCTTCTAAGCAACCGAGCATTCATTATGTAATAGTGTTGGTCAACAAGTCAAAAGGGAAACCCCCCCCCCCCCCAAGTTGACTCGGTCAACAAGCAGAAAATAATGGTCTTTGGCTTTTAAAAGGAATCGAGAGCTCCCTTGACCAAAAAATAGAAGAAGGAAAGAAAAAGGAAGGAAAAAGAAGAAAAAGGGAAAACAAATTGTCACGCTTAACCGATTTAGACACCTCGCCAAGCCAATTCTACTCCGTAATGCACCACCTGATAAATGCCCACGCCCCTCGTTCATACAATCGGAGTAGATTTCAGGTTTAGAGCTCAAATTTGAAGTTTAGTGAAAATTGTGCCATGAAGTCTGATTGTTGAGTTGTGGAACTTTAGGATTGCATCAAAATGGTGTTTATGGTGTCATGGAGCCATGGGGTTGAGCAATGGTTTGGTCAAAGTGAAATTTTTGGGTTGTGTAGGTGTGATATCCTGAAAATTTAGTTTTATTTTCAATTGAATGAATTGGGCTTTTCATCGACACACTTATAGTGCTATTCTCTAAGATGATCACTCATGAGATAATTAGACTATTTGGGGAAGTCATTAAGAGATTTTAATACAATATACTTGAGAATTCGACCAAGAATCAACTACTCGACCATGCTCATCTATAGAGATCATTACGGCATAGTTAAAAATCGATTAGAGATTAGAGATAGGTTGGTTTGACTGAGATATGTGGCTAAATGTGGGTGATTCCACCAAATTGCAAAATTCTCGTTGATTGGTACTAGACTGATTTTTTTGTTATTTTAGTACCTTGTGTCCATATTTGAAATCTCGAAATTTTCATAACCACCGAAAGCCACCAATGTGTCGAAGAGGTACGTCAGATTGAAAGTTTTGTTATGTCACGAGTCATTTTAGGAATGTTGACTCATCCTCCAAAAATTTTTCTGTAAATCGAGATTTTTGACAAAATTTCAAGATAGGGCCATTTTTGTCTGGAAAATTCAGGGGATCATTTTTTATTGCATAATTAGGATGCAAGTTGGTTCTATTGGTGAGAAAAAATGTCAATTTGATCATGGATACGATGGATGAATTTTTTAGGGCCGAATGTAATCAATTCAAGAGAGAATTAAAGAGGATTTGGGGGAAATGTCTTCAAAATTCGTAGCCCAATGGTCCCTCAACCTTTGGACCTCTTTAATAGCGTCTAAGGGAAGATTTAAGGTTGGAAATTTGTTGAGGAAGATAGCCAGCAATGCTGGGACATGTTCAATGGGACAAAGGAGTAGAATTGGGGTCAACGTAGCCCCCTCCATAGCAGCTAGAGGTGAGCGGTTCCCGATTCCTTATAGGTTTCGCTTGGAACCTGGAACCTACACTCGGTACAGGTTCCTTATTTTTTGGAACCCAGAACCTACCCGTCAAAACCAAGAACCTAGAACCTACCAATCAGAACCAAGAACCTAGAACCTACCTTGTCATAAGTTCTAGGGTCGATTCCAAGTTCCAACAGATTCTTTTTTTTCTTTTCATTTTTAATTTAAAAAAATGGAAATGAATGCAACAATAATAAACAAACTTGTCATTCATCAAAGAGAATATAACAGGAACACAATCTATAATACTTATAAGCATTTAATATTCTAGAATGTGAACTATTTCTCTTTTGCAAAGTCCAGCGGTTCACTTCACATAGTCCAGTCTTACCTCAGCAACAACCCTGCACCAAAATAAAGCCATATCCCTCATTGTTTTATAGCTTCCAATGACTTCAGCAACTTTAGCAACAAAGCTTTCAGGTGGAGCTGCATGAATATCTCTCAACAATGTTGCAACAGTGGTTTCTGAACCAAAATTGATCTTTCTTATGAGAAACTTTCCCTCTGCAAATATCTTGCTGATATTACAACAGAACTGAAAAATCATCATAGGATAATTTTAAAAAAGAAGTGATAATTTTTTTTTTATAATGGATCAGTATTATTTCATGGACTAGTAAATTTGATAATCTGATGATTGATTTACCTGTGTCAAACAACAAACTAATCAAAGAATAGAGCTTCACTTCATCTGGAAACTCGGATATGTTATCTTCCTTTTCACAAAACACAAGCAACCTCACAGTAGAGAGACTTAGTCCTGCCCTTTCCTTGATAGGAGAAGAACCTTTGTTTGTTGCTAGAAAATCTTTGATTGAGCGAAATTTCTTCCCATTCCTAGGAAAAGTTTCCAAAGATGTCTAAGTGATAGAAGAAATATATAGAGCTAAAAGTTATAATTGCTATCTTGTAGATAATAAAGACTTACTCTATAACCACAGCCAGTTGCTTGATAATTGGTGGTGGAAGAATTTTCTCTATGTTACCAACAATTAAACCGTCCAATATGGATATAGACTCTGAACCCTATCAAAACATTTTTAATCCAAATTAGATAGAAAAACCATAAACATGTTATCTTAAACGTCGAAGTCTGATCTCCTGCAACGTCGAAGTCTGATCTCCTGCTGAAGTAAAAGATATTAATTGTCATCATAACTATAAACTATTTGCAGCCATTTTTGATTTCACACGAAAAGAACAGCTCGAGCCATTATTGCAGTAGATAGATTAGGATATGAGAAAGCTAAAGAGAGATTGAAGAGAGATTGAAGTACAAGACTTGTTTGCAAGGTGAGAATATGATTGTTGGAGAAATCTTTCCAGAATATTTTGAAGCTGACAAAACATTTCTATCAGTCTAGTCTGGATATCGACAGTTTAAAGTCTCGAGACTTTGTAATCTCAAGACTCAAGACTCAAGACTCAAGACTATTCTCACTGACAGTCTTTCTAATCCAGTGACGAAGGAAATCCGAAGCCGAAGTATATGGTTGAGGATTCGATCCTATCCTCCGGAAAAGATCCCTTGGTTGGATAATCATTTCGGATTCTTTGATTCTTATCTAAGAACAATTGAAGATCCGATGGTCGACGAAACATTCTTGGAATGTTCTATTCTTAGAAACCAAAATTCTGATTGTATGGGCGAACATGATTGATGGGCTATCATCAGATTCCTTAAATAGCTCGGATGATCTTCTTAATTGATTCCGTCTAACGGGTAGATTGGAGGAATTCCTTTGGTAAGTGCCAACGGCTATGATGGCATAAAGGAGTATAAAAGGAAGACGTTCTAGTTGTTTTAAGTGTGTGATTGATAGAAAAATTTCAGAGTCTGAAGAACCTTGATTGTTAGTCGATACAGTTCGAGCGAAATTGTATACACAGAGAGTGTTCATACTTGGTGACACCTTGAGCGAGTGTAGTAGATCATCTACACCTAGAAATCAAGGAAGATCAACACTGTAACATCTCTTTGTTCATAGTGGAATCCAGCCAATCGGCTGTCAGTGCAGAAGAGTGGACGTAGGCTTGAATCAAGCCGAACCACTATAAACCGCGTGTTCAATTCTCTCTTTCCTTTACTCAGTCTTACGATTGATTTTTTAATCTTTCATCTATCTAAGTATTGTGCAATCTTCAAGAAAATTTTTATAAACCTATTCACCCCCTCTAGGTACTTGTACTAGCATTATCAATTGGTATCAGAGCTTGTGTTCTTACTTCATTTGAAGTGTTTTACTTCAGAGTAAAAGATCCATGGCTAGTATGCTAGCACCAGGGCTGGTGGAAGGGCAAAGCAATACCAGACCACCCTACTTTGATGGAAAGGATTACAACATCTGGAAAAACAAGATGAAAGCTTTTCTACGGTCAAATGATCCTCTAGAATGGGATGTGGTGGAAAGAGGAATTACTCCTACTGCTGCATCAGTATCCGAAAGAGGGAAAGAAACTGTTGATACCAGCGGAATATCTCAAGAAGAGATAAACAAGAGACAAGCACTTGATGCAAAAGCAATTTACTCTTTATATTGTGCTTTATCACCAACTGAATATAACATAATATCTTCTTGTGATACGGCAAAAGAAGTCTGGGACAGATTACATATCACTTATGAAGGGACAGACCGAGTGAAGGAGACCAGAATTAACATTCTCCTTGATCAATATGAATCATTTAAAATGAAACCAGGAGAATCTATAACCGACATGTTTAGCCGTTTTACAGATATTGTCAATGGCCTTGAGAATCAAGGACAGAAAATTTCTGATCCCATGAAGGTGAACAAGCTACTGCGTGGACTCTCCAAGGATTGGAATCATATAAAGACTTCAATAAGAGAGACGCAAAGAATTATGCCATTATCTGTAGACGAGCTAATTGGAACTCTTCAGTCTTACTAAGTGGAACGAATTAATGAAGACGAAGATCCAAGAGGTAAGAAATCCATTGCATTAAAATCTAACGATGATTCTGATGATACGGACTCTGAAGAAGATCTGGACGATGAGGAGCTTGCTCTAATGATTAGAAAGTTCAGAAAGCTGAATAGAAGAGGAAGAAGGTTCAACTCAAGGAAACAAAGTCTTCAGAAACAACAAACCAAGTTTGTTGATAATGAGGAACCAAACAAAGATGTAGTTTGCTTCGAATGTAAGAAAAAGGGACACATCAGACCAAATTGTCCTCTCTTGAAGAAGAAGAGAGGAAAAGCTGGAAAGTCTCGAAAAGCTCTCAAAGCCGAAACCTGGAGTGATACAGAGTGTGAAGAAAGTGATGAGGAATATGCCAACCTGTGTCTGATGGCACAATCAGACTCAGATTCTGGATCAGACTCAGACAGTGAATTTGAGGTAAGTGATTATAAAATCCCTGTCAAAGTCTCTAAATACATTGATGAACTATGTTTTAGTCTTAAGACTTCTCTAAAAAGGATTTCCGAACTTAAAAAGGAAAACTCAGTTTTAAAACAAAAGGAAAATATTTTAGAAGAAAAAGTGAAAAGTTTAGACTTGAATGTTTCTACTCTTAAGGAGAATGAAGATAAACTTTCAAAAGAAAATGCTTTCTTAAAAACTGACTTATCAAATATTTCAAAGAAATTTTCAATAGGGTCTGAAAAACTTGAAAAAGTTCTTTCAGTCCAAAGACCTTATTTTAACAAGTCTGGTTTAGGTATGACAGCAGAAACAATTCCTTTGATTGATTTTCCAAAAGTAAAAGAAAGAATTAAAAAAAGACCGTCAAAAGAGGCTTACGAAAATCATTTCAAGAAAGTCTTTATAAAGTCTGTAGGTCGAAATGCTCTAAGGTGTTCAAAGTGTAACAGTCAGGATCATTTTGAAAAAGAATGTCCTATGGTTTGAAAGCTTGTTAAGAAAGTATGGCCTAGTAATGCTTATTCTACTAACGCCAAAGGACCCAAGAAAATTTGGGTACCAAAGAAAACTTGAGACTCTCTTTTGAATGCAGGTCTCTGTCAAAAAGAAAGTTAAGTGGTATCTTGACAGCGGATGTTCAAGACACATGACAGGAGACTCAAAATGCTTCATAAAGCTTGTTCAAGTGAATGGTGGAAAAGTATCATTTGGAGGAAACAACAAAGGAAGCATTGTGGGATTTGGAACTGTGAAAATTGGAAATCTCACAATAAGCAATGTCTCTCTAGTGGAAGGACTCAACTACAATCTTCTAAGCATTAGCCAATTGTGTGATACTGGTTTCAAGATCTCCTTTCAAGAATGCATATGTTCTGGAATTAGCAAAGACTCAACTCAGTCTTTCATGGGTCGAAGGCATGGAAATATCTACCTTCTTGATGTAAAACCAAATGAAGCACAATGCTTAATCTCAATTCAAGATGAAGTAGTCTTATGGCACAAAAAGCTTGGCCATGTCAACATGAAGCAATTAGCCAAAATCTCATCAAAGAAGCTTGTTCGAGGTCTACCTAAATTGCCATACCAAAAGTCTGATTCATGCACTTCATGCATTCTGGGAAAGCAGGTAAGAAATTCATTTAAGCTAATAAATGATGTCTCTACTAATCATGTACTACAGTTGCTTCATATGGATCTCTTCGGACCAACCAGAACCCAGAGCATTGGAGGTAAGAAATATTGCTTAGTAATTGTGAATGATTACTCCCGCTTTACTTGGGTATATTTTCTTGCAAGTAAGTCAGAAACCTTTTCGTATTTTGAAAAATTTGCCAAAAAGGTTCAAAATGAAAAAGGATGTGCAATCTCAAGCATAAGAACAGATCATGGAAGTGAATTTGAAAATCAAGATTTTACGAAATTTTGTGATAAATCTAGTTTTAACCATATGTTTTCCTCTCCATATACTCCAGAGCAAAATGGAGTTGTGGAAAGAAAGAATAGATCTCTTCAAGAAATGGCTAGAACACTTTTAATTGAAAGCAAAATTTCTTCACGATTTTGGGCTGAAGCTGTTTCAACAGCATGCTATATTATAAATAGAGTCTTTTTAAGACCTATTTTAGAGAAAACCCCTATGAATTGTTCAAAGGTAAAAAGCCTATTGTTTCATACTTTCATGTGTTTGGTTGCAAATGCTTTATTTTGAAAAATGCAAATGATCGAGTTGGTAAGTTTGAAGAAAGATCGGATGAAGGCATCTTCCTTGGATATTCTACATCAAGCAAAGCCTACAGAGTCTATAACAAGAAAAGCCAGTCGGTGGAGGAATCAACAAATGTTAAATTCCAAGACTCAATGCAAGATGAATCCAGCCAGACTCAGTATGAAGAGTCTGAACCCACTCTAGACCTTCCAACGCTTACAACTCAAGAAGCATCTCAGTCTCTGGAAGTCCAACATCAAGAAGCACATGAAGATTCAAACAAAGAAAGAGATCATCAACCAGGCAGATCAACCAGTAACTGGAAGCATAAATCCAGTCATCCCAAAGATCTCATTATTGGCGAAATCAATGAGGGAATCCGCACCAGATCAAAAAGGCGTGAAGAATCTAGTGCTGTGGCTCTCATTTCTGAAATTGAACCAAAAAGCATAGAAGAAGCTTTATCTGATGAAAGTTGGATCGAAGCTATGCAAGAAGAACTCAGACAGTTCAACATCAATGATGTCTGGGAATTGACATCTAAACCAAAAGGTAAAACTGTTATTGGAACCAAATGGGTATTTAGGAACAAGATGAATGAAGAAGGAAAAGTCATACGAAACAAAGTAAGACTCGTGGCCAAAGGATATACGCAAGAAGAAGGAATAGACTATGATGAGACTTACACTCCAGTAGCAAGGTTAGAAGCTATTCGTCTATTACTTGCGTTTGCTTGTTATAAAAATTTCAGGTTATTCCAAATGGACGTCAAAAGTGCATTCCTAAATGGATTCATCCATGAGGAAGTTTATGTGGAACAACCACCTGGGTTTGAAGACCCAAAGAAGCCAGACTCAGTCTTCAGACTGAAAAAGGCCTTGTTGGTTTAAAGCAAGCACCTCGAGCGTGGTACAACAGACTAAGTAAGTTCTTATTACAGAATGGTTTTGTCAAAGGTAAAGTAGATACTACTTTGTTTATCAAAAAAGAAAGCAAAAGCTTTTTACTTGTTCAAATATATGTGGACGATATTATTTTTGGATCACCTAATGAAAGTCTATGCAAGAAATTTTCTAAGTCTATGCAGGATGAGTTTGAAATGAGTATGATGGGAGAGTTAACATTCTTTCTTGGACTCTAAGTGAAACAAATGAAGGAATGAACTTTTATCCATCAAGAAAAATATGCGAATGATCTTGTCAAAAGGTTTGGATTGGAAAAGTGCAAAAAGACCGACATACCAATGTCATGTTCTCAGAAGATAGACAAGGATGAAGAAGGGAAGAAAGTAGATCAAAAGCTGTACAGGAGCATGATCGGTTCACTTCTTTATCTTACTACTTCTAGACCTGATATTTTGTTGAGTGTTTGCATTTGTGCTAGGTTTCAAGCAGATCCTAGAGAATCCCATCTCAGTACTGTAAAACGTGTTATCAAATACGTTGCCTCATCTTCAAGCATCGGTCTCTGGTATCCCAAGAAGGGAGACTTTAATCTTCTAGGATACTCAGATGCAGATCTGGCCGGTTGCAGAGTCGATAGAAAAAGCACTTCTGGAACTTGTCAACTGCTTGGAAACAGGACAGTGTCTTGGTTTTCGAGGAAGCAAAGCACTGTAGCTCTCTCAACGACAGAAGCAGAGTATGTAGCTCTTGGAAGCTGCTGTTCGCAAATTCTATGGATAAAACAACAGCTACAAGACTTTGGGATTGAAGACTCATGCACAGAAATCAGATGTGACAACAACCGTGCGATTAATCTCACCAAAAATCCAATCCTTCATTCAAGAGCAAAGCATATTGAGATTCGACATCACTTCATTAAAGATCATATTCAAAATGGAGAAATCTCGATTCAATTTGTTGATTCAAAAAGTCAACTAGCGGATATATTCACAAAGCCTTTGGAGAAAAATCAATTCGACTTCATCCGTTCAAGACTCAACATTTTGAAGCTTGAAAAAGTTAAAGTCTAGAGACTCACCAACTCTAAGACTCTAATCTTTCAGACTTTAAATCCTCAAACTCAGACATTCGTGGCTATAGACTGTAAGTTGTATTTCATCTAAGAGGTACGAATTTTCGTTTAGTTATTTTAACTCGAAAAGGTACGATCTTTCGTTCAGTTATTCTATAATCCGCATGAAATTTGAAGACTTATCTTTTTAAAGGAATAATTTTGGCAGTTATTGATTTTGAAAAGAAGTGATCGTTCACTTTCCTTGCACCGATTGAACTTCCCTTTTCAAAACTGGGTTATATATATACAGTTTTTCTTTTCCCAATTTTCAAAACCTTAAAAGGCACTCTCCTCCCGATGCTGTTTCTACTGCTTGTTCATTGTCGAGAAAGTGGTCATTTTTACTTGGGAAAGCAAGTGAAGGAATCTTCCAATCGACAAAGAAAGATGTCTTCTTCGAGGAAATCATCAAGAATCGCAAGCAGGGGACCACAAAGAATGGAGAAGGGACCGACTCACTTCGATCTCACTGAGGAAGAACACTTAACAAGTCAGCGACAAAGTCCGATTCGCTCTCATCCACGTCATTCAACGCCTCCTGCCCCACAAGATACAAGTCATCATCTGGAAGAAGAGATAATCGAGGATGCCGACCTAGTAAGAGTCCAAAAGCCCTCCTTTATCTATAAACTTTATCGTGCGTTGAAAAGCACCGGTACTCCATTGAATTATATAGATGACTTCCTTAAGGACAAAAATTATGGGATTTCTGAGGAAAATGGAGGAATTGGGAATTGCCCCGAAAGGAAAAGCAGAGGACGCACTTGCGAACATTCCAAGTGATCCTCGTATGCCAGGACAAAATTTAATTGAAGGGAACGATGATGACAGAATGTTCCTTGAATTTCAACCAAAAATGGGAGTGGCAGCAAAGGTGAAAGGAAATCGGATGGATTTGTTCAAATCCAAGGATCAGGAAAAAGTGTATTTCAGGCTGTTGAAAAGAGGGGTGATAAACCCTAGAAGTGTCAATTTTGACTTCCTGGACGCCATCAACATAAACTTAAGAGAAAAGTTGAATTTGTTTCAACTTGAGAATTTTTGCTTTGACTCTACGGACGGGTATGCTCATCTGACCGCTTATTTCTATTCAAATCTTAGCTTTTTAGATGCGAATAGAATTTCATTCAGTGTACGAGACCAAGTCTACGTGGTAGATGTGAATATGTTGGCGGACATAGTTGGAGTTGAACGAGGACATTATCTACCAATCAAAGTCTCACCTGCTCGTACTACTCTGGAACTTGTCAAAGATAGGGACGCAAAGAAGAAAGTTACCTATTCCAGGATGAATGCCATCAACATTGTGCTTCATAAGATTGTAATCAACCGTCTCAGACCGAAGTCTATGTCAAAGACTTCCGTGTCACTTTCTGAAGCAAAGTTGATGTACGCGATTAACTCAGGTTGGAAGTTCTCTCTCCCGCACACTATTCTCTTCCATATGTACAGAGCAATGTCGAAAGACAAAGGACAATTGCCTTATCCTGGTCTGGTGACCAAGATCTTCAGACACATGAATATTGAACCGCCTCAAACACTTTGTGTTCAACCGTGTGATAAGATGGTGGTAGGTTTGAAGATGTTAACGAAGATGCGTCTGCAAGAACTTTCCAAGGCAATGGAGAAATTCAGAGTGAAATCTCCAGTTCAGTCTGCTTCAAAGAGAAAAAGGAAAGGAGACCATTGGTGCCCCATCGAAAAAGAAGAAAAGGACTTTCATCCTGGAGGATGAAGATGAAGAGGATGAAGATCCTACTATCCATGCACTGACAAGAACCAGACGTTCTGTGTCTCAGCCGACAAAATTTCAGAAGAATCAGAGAGAAGAAGAAGAGCAAACCAAGAGCAGAGAAGAAGAAGAGCAGAGAGAGAAGGAGAAAGAAGCTGAAGAAGAGAAAGAAAAGTCTGCTGCTGAATCTGGAGAGAAGGGAAATCTAGAGCATGATCATCACTCTTCCCCTTTGGATGTCCTAGAGACAGGGGGAGTTGGCGAGCAAGAAAGGTCTACACCTCATGCTGCAGATAGTGAAGGTCCAAGACAATCTCCAGCAGACCCAGAAGAATTTCAGGCTTCTCAATTGCCTGAAGAAGGTGATACGTCGACACCAAATCTGCAAGACTATACAGAAGCGCCATCGTATACATTTACTCCATCTGAAAAAGCTCATGCCAGTACACAGACAGACAATTCTGCAGATTTTCATCGCATCATGGATATTCTTCTGGAAATGCGTGGCCAGATATATGCTCTGGACTGTGAAATTCAAGCCATGAAGAATGCTGGACAAGCATCTTCAGTCACCCTGGAGGACAAGATGAAAGATCTCGCTCTGCAACTTCAAGCCAATGCCAAAGGAGAGGAGGTAGCTCATCTAAGGGAGGACTTGAAGAGGCTACAAGGCGTAGTCCAGTCAATGGGAGATTTCCAGATCGTGCGCATTCCCAAGCAGATATGACTCCTTTCTCACCCTTTTTTAATGATGACAAAAAGGGGGAGAACCAATTTGAACCAACATTTTTAAAACTTTGACTTTTGTGGTTATGTTTATTTTTGAGTATGACCTGAGAACTTAAACTTGGGTGTGAATTTAAATTTGACTGAATTGGCTGTGGATTTTGATGCTTGACTCGGTGCATTTATATCAAGTATTGTTATATGGTATTACTCATGAAAGACTAACCAATTTGCTGTGGATGCAGAGTCTGGTTGTTTTATTAATCTTTATGAGTTAGCCATATTGCTTGAGAAATGTTTTTGCAGGTCAAAGTTGTTCAAATCTACAAGAAAGTTTTGTCACCATCAAGAAGGGGGAGATTGTTGGAGAAATCTTTCTAGAATATTTTGAAGCTGACAAAACATTTCTATCAGTCTAGTCTGGATATCGACAATTTAAAGTCTCAAGACTTTGTAATCTTAAGACTCAAGACTCAAGACTCAAGACTATTCTCGCTGACAGTCTTTCTAATCCAGTGACGAAGGAGATCCGAAGCCGAAGTATATGGTTGAGGATTCGATCCTATCCTCCGGAAAAGATCCCTTGGTTAGATAATCATTTCGGATTCTTTGATTCTTATCCAAGAACAATTGAAGATCCGATAGTCGACGAAACATTCTTGGAATGTTCTATTCTTGGAAACCAAAATCCTAATTGTATGGGCAGACAGGATTGATGGGCTATCATCAGATTCCTTAAATAGCTCGGATGATCTTCTTAATTGATTCCGTCCAACGGGTAGATTGGAGGAATTCCTTTGGTAAGTGCCAACGGCTATGATGGCATAAAGGAGTATAAAAGGAAGACGTTCTAGTTGTTTTAAGTGTGTGATTGATAGAAAAATTCCAGAGTCTGAAGAACCTTGATTGTTAGTCGATACAGTTCGAGCGAAATTGTATACACAGAGAGTGTTCATACTTGGTGACACCTTGAGCGAGTGTAGTAGATCATCTACACCTAGAAATCAAGGAAGATCAACACTGTAACATCTCTTTGTTCATAGTGGAATCCAGCCAATCCGCTATCAGTGCAGAAGAGTGGACGTAGGCTTGAATCAAGCCGAACCACTATAAACCGCGTGTTCAATTCTCTCTTTCCTTTACTCAGTCTTACGATTGATTTTTTAATCCTTCATCTGTCTAAGTATTGTGCAATCTTCAAGAAAATTTTTATAAACCTATTCACCCCCCTCTAGGTACTCGTATTAGCATTATCAATGATCAAAAGGAACTGGACTTACAAACTCTATCAAGAATTTCTTTCCGCAAGTGCCACACAATTATACACAACTTTTGTGGCCATGTTTGCTTTTCTCGATCTTAAAGAGTTCAAAAAGTTACAAATGGAATAAACAATCGATAAGATCATGCTGCTTCCATTTTCTACTTCAGGTTCATCACTAGCCACCTTTTTCTCCCCCAACTAGAACAACAATAAATAAACCAACAAGACCGCAGAGCACCGGTATATTTCAGGCAAACCTCATAACAACCAAACTTGGAATTTAAAGATGTAAAGGAGATAATTTTTTTTTCTAGTATTTATTAATATCTATAGGATGTCAGAGATAAGAAGTGAAAAAAGAACAAGTATGGACTAAGTTTTTTGAAAGACAAAATTATCAGAACAAGTTTAGTACAATGTGTGAGAGGTTATACCCTAAAAAAGAGCTCATATGAACAGAGGAATAGCCTTCCCAACATTTACATGATTACCCGTCATCCATCCTTGTTTGAGCTTCAATATAAGACAGAGTTGCACATGATTTAATAATGCTTTTTTTTATATATCTTCTGTATATTACCTTTGCTTCAGGTGTCATTTCCTGAAAATGGGCAGTAAACAACATTGTTCTCCTTTCATGGGAAGATCAATCAATATATTTGAATACACAGGGTTGATAATTCATGATTAGTTGGCAAACAATTCATGATTAGTCGGCACACGAGCTATCATTTGGTGTAGTCTGGTGATGGCAGCTAATGGACATGCAATCCTCTTTACCAAAAAGAGCACAGTGAATGATGGAGATAGAACAAGAAACATACCCAGATAACAGAAAAAGCCAGTCTCTCCACATCTACCCGAAGTGAACATATATCTGCAACATAAATTCACATGTTAAGTTTGATATAGGCAAGACCATGGATTAACCACAATCAGTATTTTCTCTAATGTCAAAGAGATGATTTTACAGCTCTAAATGTCATATTACCTTATGTCAAAGGCTTTGGAAGCATGTCAATGTGGCGCTCAACAAGATAAACAAAAGTGCCCCTTTGCGTAGCCTCATCATCGAGTGGTGTGGAAGGGTGCAAAAAATTTGTCATATCAGCAATATCTAGGTGACTAACTTTAAAGAATATTTGCCAGATCGACACCAACCACATAGGCCATCACCACACGCAAGCCCAACTTAGGAGATTAGAACTCAAGCAAAGGTAATAACATAGCGGATCAAACACAGATCCACCCCCAAAAAAGATGTGTGTTGCATGAAAATGCTCAAGGAGCCAGCATGTCCTCGACAAGAACACGAGATCGCCTCCGCAAACTACCAACACAAGCACGTACTCTCGGTAACCAAGCGCCAAGAAAAGAAAAAAAAAAGAAAAGAAAAAAACGTATTGCTAGAGAAGCACATCAAAGATGATCATGCGAGCGAATGTCGAGCCGTTGACCACTCCGCCACGACGGCACAAGACAAGCGAGTCAAAGAAAAAAAAGCATGGCCAACCAAAAAGAAGATCACAAAGGAGACAAGGACACGAGCGATAGTACGAGGAGAAAGCAGAGAGAACGAGGACGAATCTGTAACGGTCTCAAGCTCCAGCGGGACTTGCATAGAGAGACATAGAAACGCATGAATCTCAGCAAAAACGGAAATGTGAAATGGGATAGGGGGAAAAGAGAGAGCATTGGGAAACCACAAAACCTTAAGAGCGACGGACACAGACACAGATGCACGCACCTTCTTCTTCTTCGCCTTCTTCTCAAAGGAAGAGTTGAGCATCTGTAATGATGCTCTCTCTCTCTCTCTCTCTCTCTCTCTCTCTCTCTCTATAGAGGAAGCGGTGGCTCGCTAAGCAAAGGTCAGCAATAGCGTCGAGGGCGAGTGGCAGTGGCGTTGAGTAGAGGTTAGCAAGCCAGAGGTCAGCGGTAGTGGCATCAAGCGCGACTAGCTGTCGCGTCGAGCAGAGGTAGCGAGCCAGAGGTCAGCGGCGGTGGCGTTGAGCGGAGGTCAGCAAGCCAGAGGTCAGCGGCAATGGCGTCGAGGGTGACTGGCGGTGGCATCAAGGGTAACTGCCAGTGGCATTGAGAAGAGGCAAAAAATGGGCAAAGAGAGAATTGTGAAATTGAAAGGTCGTGTGAATTGTGAAATGTGAGTCAATTTCTGATTTTAGGGCTTTTTTTAGCCCTTACCGGTCTGATTTCGATTCTAGTTCCAGTTCTAGTTCCCGATGCTAGTTCCAATTCCTAGAAAATGGAAACCGAGAACTAAAATCGGTTCCTTTGGAACCAGGAACCAAATCGGAACCTTCGGTTTAGTTCTTCGATTCCTAGTTCTACCTAGGAACCATGCTCGCCCCTAATAGCAATTGTCCCCCTCCTTTCTCCTTAGCCTTCCCCTCTCATTTCTTGCTACGTAGAGGACCAAGGAAGCCATGGAAGACTAGCAGAAACTTACTAGCCCCTTCCCTGCCATCGCCAACCCCATCGGACCGCCAGCATGCCATTGTCTCGCACACTTGAGCACGCCCACAAGTTGCGCACTTGCCCACGCGTCACCGCCATCCCAGTTATGTTGTTCATCCTTGCTGGCCATCCAATAGGTCGCTCGAGCCATCATGGAGGTCACTAGAGCTCAGCTCACCGCTGTCCAGCAGCCGTCTCCACCTGCTCGACCGTCGTTGTCCCATCCCTTCTGTTTCGCACCAAGCTAGCCACCAGTCCAGCCTTGCTCGGCCTAAAGCAGAAACCAAAACCCAGCAACCCATCGTGGGCTTCAAGGCCCATTTCCAAGCCCTTTCGAACCTCGTAGTGTAGCACCGCTTTAGAGTTTATTGCTCATCCTTGCCTTGCCGTCCTCATGAACTTATCGGATTTCAAAAACCGGCTAGTTTACTCATTAATCTCCACTTAGGGAGTTAATTATGCTTAAGGGTTGATTAGTTTAGGTTAAGTATGTTTTAAGTAGTTAGTTAGAACAGATTAGTGATTTAATTAATTGTTATTGCATGTTAGGTGATTTGAGTAACTTAATTAGCGACTAGATAAGCTGTAATATTTATTTAGATTGGTTCAAAAAATTTTCGGGCCTATCTTGGTATTTAATTAGACTTTTACGGCCTAAGTTTGCATTTATGGCATTTATTGGTATTTATTTAATTAATTTTGGTAATTATTTAATTAATTATTATTTTTCAAAAATTATACAAGATAGCAGGTGATCGGAATTTTCTGCTGATTGCAATGGTATGATTGGTTTATTTAATTGAGTTTTGGTTTGTACAAATTGTGTGTTGATTGTAATTTTGGGAATTTATCTCAAAATTTGGTAATTTCAATATTTAATTAGGAAATTATTGAGTGTCGGTCTACAACGCCAAAATTTTTTTTATAGACTATATAATTAGTGGGATGTTGTAAAATTAAAATATTATATTTTTGGCTAAGGCCTACCGTGTACCCACGCACAATTATTTTACCGAGTACTATGAAAAGAGTGAAAATGTTAGTGGATGAGTATAATATCTCTAAATTAGCTCTGGTGAGCATAGATCAGCTTCAGTGAGCTTTACTATCAATCTATATTAGTTTCGGTGAGCTATACTATCTATCTATATTAGCTTTTGTGAGCTATACTATCTATCCATATCAACTTAGGCAACTGGTTATTGTATATCAGTTTAGGTGAGCAGTGATCGTTTTAATGAAATGACTTGATAGATAGTATTGTCTGATAAATAGTATTAATTTGGATTAACAAATAGATGGTATGGATGATGTTGAATTGAGTGGGTCAATTGATCGATGATTTGATTTAATTGGATTTGAAATGATTGGTTAAGTGGTTGAATCGCACTAACTTGCAGGAATGAACTGAGGCAAAGGTAAGTCATCTATCTCTTGTGTGCATAGGTAGCCTTCAAGCATATTTCCTTCCTAGTTGGGACTTAAGGGGTGAACTTGTTGATACGTTGTCTCACCCTATTGTGGGATAACATTTACGAGTCCTTAGATGGTAGTACCTCCCGAGTGTTTTGGACAACCAAAGAAGGTCATAGAGCAAGTATCTTATATTCCACTTCAAGGGGACCTAAGAGGATGGGTCTATAAACTCATGAGATCTGTTTTTTGGGTTGATGTGAGTTTATCTTGAATATTACCCCATCAATACAGATCGTGGTATCGTCGTAAGCGAAATGGACAAAGAGAAGGTCCCCTATTGGAATCTAAGATCCCTATGTCGGTGCTAGAGGTTGCTTTTGAAAAAGGCACAGCAAACCCTCCTGACGGAGTAGCAGTAGACCTAAAGTCCCGAAGCCTGAGACCCTACAATCTTCTATTGAGGAATCGAATGTTTAGAGGACCCGTAGCTTTTCCATCTTTTGCAGACTTGTATATATATAAACTAGTACTGTATGTGACTTAGTTTGATGTGTATATAAGTGTGTTGTGGTTTTCAAAAATTTGTGGCCCTACTTTCCTATCCCATATGATTGTTGTTTGGGGATTATTATTCGCTTCCGCATGTGTATTAAAACAAATGGGTTGGCGATGCATCTTAAGATGTCGCTATTTAATCGACCACCGAGAGATGAGCATGCGCCCGGAGGATCGAGGTAGACAGTGGGTGAGTTTCGTATTGCCTTTCGGTGTGAATAATTACTTCAGATGGGTGATTTGTAGGCACGTTTGAATTACTTTGTTAGCATTTAGATGTAGTTTAGCCATTCTGTTGTTGATGTAGAGTTTTATTTGGTTTTAATGCCAATTCTCAATTAATTGTCAAGATTACAAGATTGTTAGCTCGTTGAGTTTCGCATTCTTTGGTTTTGGGCATTCCAAATGAGTAGTGCAATCTTTCCTAGAATTTGTAATTTCATGTTTTCAAAATGATAATAATTCGATATATTGTGAGTTATGAATAAGCCTTTTGTTGTATATAATTTGAATTGGATATTTACTACATTTTGGTATTTGTAAATGATGTGAGAATTATTCGGTGAAAATATATATTTTGTTTAAGGGAAAAAGCAACAAAAAACCCTGAATTTTGCTAAAAGTGATACATTTACCCAAAACTTTTTTTTTGTGACGCGAAAAATCCCAAACTTTTCAAACCGTGACACATTTACCTCATCAAGGACATTTTCATCTTTTTATTCTATTTTTTTATTTTTCTTTTTTCTTTTTTTTTCTTCTTCTTCCTTCCACCGGCCATGGCGGAGGGAAGCTGGCGTTCGGCGAGGGCGGCCCTCACTAGATCTAGCAAGGGTCGTTCTCGCCAGATGCAGGCTAGGGTCACCCTCGCTAGCGTCAGGCGAGGGTTGTCCTCACCAAACGCAGGTGAGGGTCACCCAACGCCGATAAGGGCACCCCTCGCCAGATCTGGCGAGGGTCGTCCTTGCCAGATGCAGGCGAGGGTCGCCCAACGCCGGCGAGAGCAGGGACACCCTCGCTTGACCTCGCTGGCATCGGGCAAGGACGGCCCTCGCCAGATCTGGCATGGGCACCCTCACCAGACGCAGGTGAGGGCCGCTCGACGCCAGCAAGGGTAGGGACACCATCACCCGACCTTGCCGGCATCGGGCGAGGACAACCCTCGCTAGAAGTAGGCGAGGGCACCCCTCACCAGGCACAGGCAAGGGCCACTCGACGTTGGCAAGGGCCGCCCTAGCCCGATGCCGGCGAGGGTGACCCTCGCCCGACGCCAGCGAGGATAACCCTCGTCAAATGTCAACGAAGGGAAGAGAGAAGAAAAAAAAAAAGGAAAAATATGAAAAATATTTTAAAAAATGAAAAAGACCAAAATCCCATATAATTTTGGGTAAATGTGTCAAATAACAAAAGTTCAAGGTTTTTGGTGTCACAAAAAAAAGTTTGGGGTAAATGTGTCACTTTGAGCAAAGTTCAAGGTTTTTCGTGGCTTTTTCCCTTTGTTTAATGAACAAAGTTGAGAAATATTATATATTTTGGGTTTGCAAAACCTTTTTTATGAAAAGCTCGACTTTAAGTATGGTTTATGGAATGTTATATATATATATATATATATATATATATATATATATATATATATTTATATATTGATTTGTGAAATACTTTGTGATGTGCACTTGATTTGATTTGACTTGTAAAACCGATTTATTAGACTGAGTCTTGAATGATTTTAGATATATTTTACGAAAAAAATATTTCTGGTTGATGAGTTTGGTGGTAAAAGGTTACGTGATTGATTTATGAAATTTGTTATGATATATGAGATTATTTATGGATTGACTTATGGAAATTGGAGGATGTAGGTTTGGTGGTCAATATCACTATAAGCTCATTAAGGGGCTTGTGAGTATACATACTGATTTAAAATATCCTTTTGGGCCGAGTCACCAGCTTTGTAGGTTGAGACCTTGCTAAGAGAAGAATTCTGATCTCCTTATTATCAGGCATTGTTTTGTTACCATGATTTGATACTGAATAAAAGATTGGTCAATAAATGGACCATCAATATGTAGTTTTATATGAGATGGAATGATGGAATAGACCACTGATGTGTAGCATGAGATTAACAAATGGAATGGACCATTGGCATGTCAATTAATGAGATTAATCAATAGATTGGACTATTGATGTTTATTATGATATTATTAATTTAACAAGTGTTTTCTCATATGTATATGATTATGTTAAAGCGATATAACTCATTTTATATTTTGTATGTATATTATATACTGAAATGGAGATAGAAAAGTTATGATATTATTTTGTAAAGTGCATAGTGGGTGCTCGATTTGTTTAGAAGAGATATGCATTGCTTATTGGGTTATTATGGTTCATTACATCCATATTTTGCCTTTTTTAGATCATTAGAGTGAAAGCACTATTGATGGGGATTTCAGGAGTTGGATTTGGATGTTTAGAAGCCGTGTCCTTCGGATGGAATGATGGCCATATCATTACCCCTACCCCATTAGGATTTCAAGTGTGACATGTTATGCACTTTACAAAACAATATTCAAAACTCATTTATTTCAATTTTAGTATAATACACATACAAGATATCAATGAATTATTTCGTTGTAATGCAATCATATACATATAAAAAAACATTCGTTAAGTCATAATATCATAACAAACATAAATGGTCCACTCCATTGATCAATCTCATTAATTTACATATCAATAGTCTATTTAATTAATTAATTTCATCAAAATCACACGCCAATGATCCAATCCATTGGCCAATTTCATGCTTAGATATCAATCATTGCAATGCATAACGTCTTGTGACAAGGTGACCAAGCTCCCTCTTTGGCATGATCTTCATTATATTGCCGATAGCTAGCCCTTAAATTAGTATGCGCATAGCCACAAACCCTCAACCGGGTTCACAACAATATTGAGCATCAAACTCACATCCTCCAATACCCACAAGGTCAATCCACAAATATATAATATGAATTGGTTTCATAAACTAAAACATATAATTTTTCGCAAAGAATTTCTCAAATCATTTCATAACTCATTTCTTAAACAAGAATACATTTCACATAACATTTCTCAACCCATTTCATTAACCAAGTTCACAAATCAATATACACAAATCAATGTGTGTGTATTTAATGTTTAACAACACCGCCTTAAAATTTTCTAAAATTATTCACAAATATTAAAACGTAGTAAATATTTGGTCTAGATTTTTATACAACAAACATACTCTTTCGTAACTTATATAATATCAAATCTCTATATTTTTCAAGACATGAGTTTAAAATTTCACAAAAGATATAGCACCACTTACTTGAGAATGCACACAACATAACTATACATGTTGATGATATTGTAATCATAGCAAATAAACGAGAATCGTCATCAGAACATGGTAAAATACTATAACAATTATTGACCTGCTCGCAACATTGAACTCATAAGCAAAACCCTAAAATTTCACCCTAACAAAATTGTTGCTCCAAATCAATTCCCATCAAAACCCAAGCTTTACAATGCCAAAATCCACATTTCCGTGAAATTCCAAAACTTAATAACTTGGAAATTGGATTTCCTGGCAAGAATTTCCCGAAACCTAGAATTTCAAGTAATAAGTCTAAATCAAGTTATGTAAAATTCTACGGCTCCACAATATCCTAAACTATCATGCATACATACATACATACATACATACATACATATATATATATATATATATATATATATATATATATATTTGTAGCTCCATGACTCCTTAACCAAACCTCGTAATTGAAAATTCACAAAGCTCCAAATCTGTGCTCTAATACCAAGTATTACTCCGATCAAATGAATGAAAGGCATAAGCACCTACCGGGTATTGCAATTAGCAACTGATTCGGCTCCATGAACATGTGAAAATTTCTTTCTTTTCACTCCATTTCCTTGCCGTGGACGAGTTCCCTCTCCTCTTCTTTTTCTTATTTATTCTACTGCCTCCCTCACGTTAATAATCTAGAGAAGAGAAGAAAGAAGATGGGCTGAGTTTGTCTATTAAAGACAAGGGCCTGGCCTTGATGGGCCCATGTATTTCAGATAAAAACGTATAACCACTGTAAGAATGACTACCGTCCTTGGAATAGTCATGTTCAGTTCGAGAGCATTTAGGATAAACGATTGGAGGAGGAATGAACTAGCTAGGAGAATTTGATGGGACAAAGAACAATAATGAGGGGAGGAAGTGTTTATTTTGGTTCCTGATGATTGACGTGATAAACTTGTTTTACATGATTGATGTGAAAAAATTGGCAGGCTTTCAAACTTCGCTATAGTTAGAAAGTTGACCTAACGGTAGTTCCTTCGTGGCAACGCAATTTTTGTTTCCTGCACGTTCACGTAAGTTGAAAAGTCAAATTTATCCAAAATATTTTAGACCGTTTTCCCCCTTCCAATTTGGCAGGCGCAATTCTTGTCTAGCTTCTACAGGGCCAAATGATGAGTCCTTCACGTGTGAAAAGGGACGCTAAAACAGATTCAAAGTCTCGGAAAGTCTATAAGGTATGTGGTAGGCTGCTAATGGCAAATGCTCATCAACTATTGGATCATCGAATCATAAAATCAAGAAAACTATTCTACCTCTCTATCATTCCAACTAACCCCAGATTTTCGTGGAAATCAACCATCAACTATGGGGTCATGGAACCAACACATCATGAGGAATTCCCGCTTTCTTCATTTCACCAATCACCGAATTTCCAATGAACTCGATTTTCTCCTCCTGCTAGTTCTATTTGCAAGCGTGAAAGGCTAATAGATGGAAATTCCCTGTTTTTTCATACTGTATTTCATTTCAATTTGTATGTTTGCACTAGAAGTATGCAAGTCAGTCGATGTGTTGAGCTCATCTGAGCCAATTCGTGATGGTGATACTCTAGTGTCGGCAGGAGAAAAGTTTCAGCTAGGTTTCTTCAGCCCTGGAAACTCCAGCAACAAATTCCTCGCAATACGGTACTACAACATCCCAGAAAAGACCATTGTTTGGGTGGCAAATGGAGATAATCCGGTGAATGATTCGTCAGGGGTTCTGAGTATAAGTAATGAAGGTAAACTAGTCCTTGTCGACCAAGCAGAAAGAGTCTTGTGGTCGTCGAATAACATGAATACTACTTCGCAAAGCGTAGTTGCTCAGCTCCTGGATTCTGGAAATCTAGTTTTGAAAGATGACAGTGAAAATATCTCCGGAAACTATCTTTGGCAGAGTTTTGATCATCCCTCCAACACATTATTGGCGGGCATGAAGCTCGGGTGGGACCTGAAGATGGGTTTGGACCGGCACATGACATCCTGGAAGAGCGCAGAGGATCCCTCAACTGGAGACTTCACCTATGGTGTCGATCTTGGAGAAATAATTCCCGAGCTAGTCATACGTAAGGGACGTGTCAAATACTTCCGAAGTGGACCTTGGAATGGAATACAGTTCAGTAGGATGCCGATGGTTCCTAATTTGTTATACTTGCCCAAGTTCGTCAACAATTCTCAAGAGGTCTACTACACGTTCAACCAATTCAATGAATCCCCCATCACGAGTTTGGTGTTAAACGCTTCAGGGAACTTACAACGGTACCTGTGGAGCGAGAAAACGCAGGAGTGGACCATGATTTATATGTTGCCATATGATACCTGTGATGTCTATGGGAATTGCGGACCCAATAGCATGTGCACGATCAGCAATTCTCCAATATGTAGCTGCATGATTGGTTATCAACCGAAGTCACAGGCAGAGTGGGATACATTTGTGTGGAGTAGTGGGTGTGTCAGTAAGAACCCATTTAATTGTTCTAAAGGAGAAGGGTTTAAGAGGCTCAAAGGTGTGAAAATGCCCGATTTGTTGCAGTTCACGATGAACACGAGCATGAGCCTTAAGGAATGTGAATTAGAGTGCTTCAAGAACTGCTCATGCAGGGCCTACGCGAACATAGATGCCACTGGAGGTGGAAGTGGCTGTCTCCTATGGTTTGGAGATCTTCTTGACGTCAGAAAACTCAGCGTATATGCAAATCAAGATCTTTACATTCGCGTTTCAGCCTCAGACCTTGGTAGTACATATACCTTAGTTTTACTTTTTATTCATGGACTCATGATAATCCTATTCATCATTGCCTTTGATTACCTTTAACCTCTCTCAATGTTCTCAGATTCAGTGAACTCCAAGTGGAAAGAATGGGTAGCAGTGGCAACTTCCGTGGCATTTGTCGCGCTTTTGGTGGTGCTTTATTTCTGCATTATTTGGAAGAGGAAAAAACATGCTCAAGGTACTTCATTTCCATTAGTTGAGTTGAGCTCTTGCTCTACAGTAATTGTGGCTCTGAATAGAATTTGCTTTCAGAACCAATATATTTAAGGATGATGAGTCATCTCATAAAAGACAGTGTAATAAAGCATCAATACTGACCTCAACTCCAAGTCTTGGTTCTATCTTTTCGTATTTTGGCGTCAAGTCATAGCATTGCTACTTTTGTTACTATCAGTTTTCTTTACATCTGGGTTACCAATCAATAATGAAAGTTGATAGCATACAGAAAAGAATCTTATATTTTCTCATCAAGTCAAATGAATTTTAGATCAATTGATACTTGGAAAGTTCATCACTGGGGCCTCATTGCTAACACCTGTGTCTCTGTTGATACATCAACAACTGTTCATTTTCTGCATATAGTTCATTTATTCTGGGGAAAAAAAGGACATTTGTTCTGATGAAAGTTCAATGGTCGACAGGGATAACATTCGACCTTCCAGCTGAAGATGAGAATAGCTTACAGCTTCTGATCTTTGATAGGGTCACCATTTTACGGGCAACCAACAACTTTTGTGATTCAAATAAGTTAGGAGAAGGTGGTTTTGGCCCCGTATACAAGGTAGAGTTTAGTCTACAATTTCATACGTCGTACAAAAGAACACTACTCTTCATTCATGCATTTCGTTTCTATTGTCCCATGTCACTTGGGAAAAAATATGCAATTCACTTCTCAGGGTCAGCTGCCAAATGGGCAAGAAATAGCAATCAAGAGATTGTCAGAAGACTCTCGGCAGGGTCTCAATGAATTCAAGAATGAGGTCATGTTGATCGCGAAGCTTCAGCACCGAAATCTTGTGAAGCTTATGGGGTGTTGCATCGAAGAAGAGAGGATGCTAATCTACGAGTACATGCCTAATGGAAGCCTAGACTCTTTCATATTTGGTTTGATTTGATAAATACCTTCTTTGTTTGATTTTGATTTAATACACTCTGTTAGAAACGTTTTCTCATCTAGATTACTGATTAGAAAAAGGTTTGTTTCAGGTAAAACAAGGGAAAATTCTCTAGTATGGAGAATGAGATTCGACATAATTGTAGGAATTGCGAGGGGCCTTCTTTATCTCCATCAAGATTCAAGATTGAGAATCATACATAGGGATCTCAAAGCAAGCAATGTGTTACTCAACAATGAGATGAACCCTAAAATTTCAGATTTTGGCATGGCTAGAGTCTTTGGTGGAGATCTATCTCTAGTGAAGACTAAGAGGATAGTCGGCACTTAGTAAGTAGTGAGACAGATTTTCATGGCTTACACATTCCTTTTCTTGTTATGCATATCTTTTTTCCTGCAGTGGTTACATGGCGCCAGAATACGCAATAGATGGGCTTTTCTCAACAAAATCAGACATTTTTAGCTTTGGAGTAGTGTTGCTGGAGATAATAAGCGGAAAGAGGAATAGAGAGTTCAATCATCCAGACCATTGCTTCAATCTTCTTGGACATGTGCGACAACCATATAAGAAGTCAAATTCTTAATAGAGCAATACTATTGCTAGATATGTCCTAAAAATTCACTTTTTTTTTTTTTGTCAGGCTTGGATGTTGTGGCTTGAAAGGAAGGCGAGCGACTTCATAAATCCACAACTTCCGAATTCTTTCGATCTGTCAGAAGTCGTAAAATGCATACACGTCGGGCTATTATGCGTGCAACGGCATCCTGACGATAGACCAAATATGTCGACAGTGCTTCTGATGTTGGATAGTGAGAGCGCTTCGCTACCACAGCCCAAGCAGCCCGGTTTCTACATTGAGAGGAGCTCTGAAAACACAAAAGTTGAAATGAGTGGAAGAGATTGTAACTCAAATGAGATTACCATAACATTATTAGAAGGTAGATAGATTGCCAAGCATATGTAGTCCCTCACTTCTGCTGAGTATTTCCATTGTGAGATACGCTCAAAGTTCACTGAAAGCGATGTACCTAGTCATGGAAGAAATAAAAAAGGTGAAGTTTAACGTTGGTCCTGTTCCCCTACTTGCCAAGGCAGTTTGGTAAGAAAGACATTCCGTGGGTAGGAAAGCGGGAAACAGCTGCCCCCCCAAACTCTGAGCATGTACTGTGTTGGCAACATCAATTTCAATACCATGTTTTGATTATAGCAGTGATAGGAAAAGAATCTTAATAAATAAATGAAATACTCGATAATTTTCATACCAAATAATGTTGCAATCACATATAAGAATATGACTTGTCTCACTTTCTTAGCAAGAAACTTCTTGCGCTCTCGACAAAAAGATGGAAATACTCGATACCCTATCTATTGCATGCTTATATTTATCCACCTGATCACTGGGCTAGGCATTTCCAATGATACGTGAAGTTTCACATGCTTCAACCTCGAATGAAGCATCGGGTTGAAGAACCGGGTAAAAGATGTCATATCTTGAATCCTACCAGAAGGGGGAGCGACATGTCCATCCTTTCGTCTAAAAGGACGTACCTCAAATCATACCAAAAAACCAACTCCCAAAATTTACCATTGATAGCACTCTCATAGTAATGACTCCCAATGGAGGGGGATAAGTACACTAGTGGTGCCATAAGTTGTGTACGGCACTCACTTTAGTGCCAAAAGTTTCCGTTGAATCACTTTAGTGCCAAAAAATTTGAAAAACGCTCACTTTGGTGCCAATGCCGATCTGATCGGCCGGAAATCTGACGTGACATTTTTTTATTAGTTTTTTAGGCTGACGTGGCTTGCCGAAGAGTACAATCAGCATCTAAAACACAAAAACGACGTCATTTGGCTTCTTTCCCCCAAATTGAAACCCTAAATCCCTAAATTGAAAGAGAGAGAGAGAGAGAGGGAGAGAGAGGAGGCACGTCATCTTCTTCCTTGAAGAGCAACACTAGCAGCGCACCAGTAGCAGCACCAACAATGGCACCAGCGGTGGCGCACCGGTTGCGGCACCTTCAACCCCTCTTCTTCCTCCTCCTCCTCCGCCTCGCCTCCTATTCTTTCTACCACTTTTTGTTTGAGCAACAATCTCATTCCCTCCTCGTTCACCTGGTCAAGCATCTACAATGGTGGCCAAGCAATGGTGGCCGAGCGTTGGTGGGCGAACAACGGTGGCCGAGTGGCGAGGAGAAACCCTAACCCTAATTTCAATCCATGTACGAGCTAAACAGCGTCATTTTTGCGAGGGTGTCCACGTATAAGAGCAAAACAACATCGTTTCTTGAAGAGGATGAAAAACGACGTCGTTTAAAAGCCGAGCAACTTTTTCTTTTTTAAAAAAAAATGCCATGTAATCATTTTGGCCGGAATTTCTCACCGGTGGCACCAAAGTGATCGTTTTTTCTCCGATTTGGCACTTAACTGATTTGGTGGAAACTTTTGACACCAAAGTGAGCGCCGTACACAACTTATGTTACCATTAATGTACTTATCCCCAATGGAGGCACTTGTAAAGATTGAGAAGGAAATGGGTGAGCAATCATAACTCAGTAAATAGTACATACCTCTTTTAAGCAATTAAGCATCCATTATTTAATAGTGTTGATCAACAAGTCAAAAGGAACCCTCCCCCGAAAAAAAAAAAAAAAGAAAAGAAAAGAAATGTTAGATTGAGTCAAGCATAAAACAGTGGACGTTTTGCTTTACAAAGAATTGAGAACTCCCTTGACAAAAAAAAAAAAAAAATAGAGGAAGAAAAGAAGAAAAAAGGGCAAAAAATTATCACGCTTAGTCGATTTGGACACCTCATGTGACATCTTGATTTTCGAATCTGATTTCGATGAGATAAAATGGGCTTTTCATTGATGTGCCCATAGCATTTTTCTCTGAGTGGCCACTCACGAGTTAACTAGTCTATCAGGTGAAACCGTTAAGGAATCCAAATGCAATAACCTTGAGAATTCAACCAGGAATCGATTGCTCGATCGTGCTAATCTGCAAGGGTTATTACGACACCGTCAAAATCGATCAGAGACCGGAGATAGGTTGATTCGATCGAGATATGTGATTAGTGCATGGGTGACTTCATCTAATTACAAAATTTCTGTCGAACGGCACTAGACCGATTTTTCTGTCATTTTCATACCTTATGTCTGTATTTGAAATCTTAAGATTCTCACGACAATTGAGAGTCGCCAATGTGGCGAAGATGTATGTTATGGCTCGAAAATAATCGACCATAGGGCAATTGCATTAAAATTTCTTAAAAGCTACCCGGTAGATTGGGACGCACTAAAATCACATTGGATTGAAATTAACCGCGAAATTGAACTTGATTTCAAAAATGAAAAGTTTTGTCGTGTCATGACTCATTTTAGGAACGTCGACTCATCATCCAAAAATTTTTTGGAGATTCCGAGATTTTTATAAAAAAATCAATTGGACGATTCAGAAAACGAGCGGAAATTCGGTTTAGCTCATTTGAAGGGAATTTCAACTTCTAAGCGGAGCTACTAGGTGATGGAAATTTGTGGAAATGTGTGGAATTTTTCTTCGACGAAATTGGATTTTGAATTTGAGAAATTGAGGATGAAATTGAAGTCTAAACTAATTGAAATTGGGAACTAAGATTGAGGGGTTATATTTGGCATCAAAATGGTTAATTTTGAGTTTAATTTGTTGGAAATAATTAGGGTGGAAGCTTTTAATGGGGTGGATAAACTCTTGACTTTTGGCCCCTCAAGCCATGACTTCCCAGCACGTGTGACCGCCGCCTCTCCCTCCTTTGCGGTCTCCTCTCTCTCGACGTATCTGCTTCTCACTTCCTTTTTTATTTGACGAACTCAGCCTCTCTGCCAGCTATTCTCCTTCAATCCTTGCCGCCTGCTCCATCTTCGGACTCCTTTGCCATCCACCGAGCTCTCTTTCTCTTCCCACTAAAGCTGCCCATCATCACGCCCACTTCCAGCCCCTCTGAACTCGCCTCTGTCGGCCACCGAGTCAACCAGCTATTGAGTTTCCCCAGCAAAGTTGACTCCTCGGCCAGCTGCACAGAAGACCGGCATCCCTACCTTGTGTCTTCTGTTCCGTCGAAGCCAACCAGCAACGGTCGATCGACCCCAATTTCCCCACGCGTCCGTGAACTTCATTTCCACAGAAGACCGAAGCAGCTTCATTTCTTCATTCGACTTCTTTTCGCTGGCCCTCTTCGCTTGGCCCACAGCCCACCAAAGACCGAATGGTGCTCCACCGTTCATCTCTCTTCTTGAGTCAACCAGTGAAGCCAGCAAATTGACCCGCCAGCTACCCGTTCCCCTCCACCAGCAACGAAGACCACAGCTCCTTCTCGGTATCCATTTCAGCCGCGAGCCCAGCCCATCCAAAGCAACACGTCCTCGAGCCAGCAAGTTTTTAGTTCGAGCAGCGAGCTTGTGGCCGATTTCAACTGGTCCGAGCTTCCCTTGGCTGCCATTGCGCCGCCATCGCCGTGAGCCGATTTTCATGCTAACCGGTGAGTTGCGTTCTAATCCTTAATTAGTGGGCTAATGACACTTAGAAGTGTGTTAGTTAGCTAATTGGTGGATTAATTAGGTTACTTAGGCTTAGGCTAGCTTAGTTAGATTAAGTATATAGTTAGTATTTAGTTAGTTTAATTAGTTTAGTTAGGTGGATTAGTTAGGAATTAGTTAGTTTATTTAGTTAGTGTACTTAGATTAAATTAAATAGGATGGTTAGATTTAATTGTTAGTTAGATTATTTAGTTAACTAGTTTAGGTTAATTCAATTAAATGCTTTAAATTTATTTATTTTGTAATTCATTTAATTTCTGGTAATTTATTTAATTATTAATTATTTTCCAGAAATTAGATCGGGATAGCCGGTGATTGGAATTGCGTGCTGATTACAATGGTGTGGTTAATTTCTGCAATTGGATTTTAAATTGTGCCAATTAAGTACTGAATGGAAATTTGAGTACTCCAAAATTTATGAATTTCAATAATTATTCAGAAAATCCCAGGTGTTGGATTTTAACACCGAAAATGGTTTTATATACACTATATAAACTAGTGGGATTTTAAATTGGAGATTATGAATTTTCTAGATTCAATCTGACCGTATATCCACACACAACTATTTTACCGTGTATTTTTAATACAAAGAAAATAGACCAGGATTGTTATTTTAATTAAGGCATTTAAGTGCAATGCATGATATCCTGGTTAAGAGAATCCATCTCAAGCAATTAAGTTGGACGTTACTAAATCTCTTTTCAGGTTGCCCGTGCATTAGGGTATCGGGTCACAATAGATTTTGGACTTATGCTCATTCGAGAAAGCTGTCAATAAGACGTAGCCATGCTCAATGGGGAAGAGACGATGCCTAACTACACTAGTAAACAACCGAACATGGGAGTCGGTTGTGCCTTGAGTGGCTTAATTAATAATTGGAACGCACGATTGTTTGACGTTGATGTGCTTGATTATGAGACAAAATTGTATGGCATGACATGGGACGTATCATAACAATTTGGTCTTATAATTGGGATCTCTGTGATTAATTGAGTTGATGAGATGTTTCAATTATTATATGCATTAATTATATGCATTGTGATATGAACTATGCTGATGCACAGGATGGAACTGAGGCGATGTAAGTCCTCTATGCTAATTGTGTGATAATGTGGTTAGGACACTTTTAGGTATATTTCCCTTCTAATCGGGGCTTAGAGCGTGAACTCGCTGAGATTTATATCTCACCTCGTCATGGGCTTAAATTTTTCAGGACCGTAGAATGGAGAGTCTGGAGTTGAGCTGAGGTGACTTGAAGAGTAAGTCAGATAGGATAGCCTCTTTTTAAGAATTAGCCTTTTGGTTATAGACTTATGTACATGACTCAATGTGTTATAAAAGCATGTTTGTTTTATGAATGTGTTATCTTGCTTTTCTATCTTGAGATGGTTACTATTAGGGAATTTGTTATTCGTTTTTGCATGTGCAATAAAATGAAAGGGTCGGCAACTCGTCCTAGGAAGTCGCAAATTTTTATCAACCACAGAGGGATGGGTATGCGCTCAAGGATCGAGGCGTGACACCTCAGCAGGCCAATTCAACTCCTTAACACATCGCCTAGTAAGTTGTTTTTGAGCAATGATTTGGTTGAAGCAAAATTTTAAGATTTCACAAGTGAATTTTGCATTGTGTTTAGATGTGAATAATTACTTCAAGTGATTGATTCGTTAGCGCGTTTGACTCATTTTATCAGTGTTTTGGCATAGTTTAGTCATTCCATTGTTGAGGTAGAGTTTTATTTGGTTTTAATGTTGATTCTTGTTTAATTGTTAGGATTTCAAGATCGTTGGCTCGTTTAGCTTTGCATTCTTTGGTTTTGGGCATTCCAAATGAGTAGTGCAATATTTTCTAAGAATTTGTAATTTCATACCTTCAAAATAATAATAATTCGATATATTATGAGTTATGAATAAGTGTGTTTACTGTGTAAAATTTGAATCGAGCATTTACTACGTTTTGATATTTGCGAATGGTGTGAGAACTATTTAGTGAAAATGTATATTCTGTTTAATAAACGAAATTGATAAATATTATATATTTTGGGTTTGTGAAATATTTTTTACGAAAAGATTGACTTTGAGTATGCATTTAATTTAAATTTGGCCTATTAAACCAGCTTAGAAGATGACTTGTAAAATGATTAGAGTAATGTTTTACGAAAAATATTTCTTGTGAATGAGTTCAGTTGTGAAAGGTTATGTGACTAATTTATGAAATGTATTATGATATATGAGATTATTTAAGAATTTACTTTGTGGATATTGGAGGATGTAGGTTTGATGCTCGATATTACTACAAACCCATTAAGGGGCTTATGGGTATGCATACCGATTTAAAATATCCTTTTGGGCCAAGCCACCGGCTTTATAAATGGAGACCTTACTAAAGGGCGAATCTTATTCACCTTGTTACCAAGCGCCGAGTCGTGAGTATGGTTTGATACTAAGCAAAAGATTGGTCAATGGATGGACCATCAACGTGCGATTTATATGAGATGGATAAGCAAAATGGACCATTGATGTGTGACATAAGATTAACCAATGAAATGGACAATTGACGTGTGAATTAATGAAATTGATCAATGAATTTAACCATTAATGTTTGTTATTATATTATTAATTGAACAAGTGTTTTCTCATACGTATATGATTATGTTAAAGCGATATAACTCATTTATATTTTGTATGTATATTATACACTAAAAAAGAGATAAAAGAGTTATAATATTGTTTTGTTAAGTGCATAGTAAGTGCTCCATCTGCTTAGAAGAGATAGGCACTACTTACTGGGTTATGATTACTCATTTCATTCATATTTCGTGTATTCCATGTCGTTAGAGTGAGAGCACTATCGATGGTGATTTCAAGTGTTGGATTTGGATGGTTAGAGGCTATGTCCTTCGAGTGAAAAGCCAGTCGTATCATTACCCCTATCCCTATAGAATCTAGGGTGTGACACATTATACACTTTACAAAACAATATTCAAATTCACTTACTTCAATTCTAGTATAATACACGTGCAAGATAATAATGAATTATATTACTTTAACATAGACATATACATATAGGAAAACATTTGCTAAATCAATAATATCATAACAAATATCAACAGTCCACTCCATTGATCAATTTCATTAATTCGCATATCAATAATCTATTCAATTGATTAATCTCATCAAAATCACACGACAATGATCAAATCCATTGGCCAATCTCATGTTCATTTATCAATCATCATGATGCATAATACCTTGTGATAAGGCAACCAAGTTCCCTCCTTGGCAAGTTGTCTACTTATATTGCCAGTAGCTAGCCCCTAAACTAGTATGCGCATAGCCATAAACCCTCAATTGTGTTTATAGTGATGTTGAGCATCAAATATGCATCCTCCAATACCCACAAGGTCAATCCATAATATATAACACAAATTGGTTTCATAAACTAAAATATATGATTTTTTGCAACTCAACTAATACACCAAAATACTTTTCGCGAAGCATTTTTCAAATAATTTGATAACTCATTTCTTAAATAATAATAATACATTTGACATACCATTTCTCAACCCATTTCATTAACCGGGTTCACAAATCAATATACACAAATCAATGTGTGTGTGTAATGTTTCACAACACCTTTCCTTAAAAAAAAATTCAAACTATTCACAAACACCAAAACACCAAAAACATAGTAAATCTTGATCTAGATTTTTAGACAATAAACATACTCTTCCATAACATATATAGTATCAAATCTCTATAGCTTTCAAGACATGAGTCTAAAATTTCATAAAAGATATAGTACCACTTACTTGGAAATGCCCACAACATAACTATACGCATCGACTATGCCATACTCCTAACAAACAAATGAGAATCAATATCAAAACCTGGTAAAATACAATAACAATTATTAATCAGCTCACTCAAAGCAATTATTCAAACGTAAATGCAATGTTGAATTAATTAGCAAAACCCTAAAATTTCACCTTGACTAAATTGTTGCTCCAAATCAACTCCTATCAAAACCCACAGCTCTACAATGCCAAAATCCACATTTCCATGAAATTCCAAAACTCAATAACTCGGAAATTGGATTTCCTAGCTTGAATTTCCTGAAACCTAGAATTTGAAGTAAACGATAAGTACAAGTCAAGTTTTGTAAGTTCTTACGGCTCCACGGTACCCCCAAACTATCATTTCTATACATATTTACAGCTCTACGACTCCTTAATTGAACATCATAGTTCAAAATCCACAAAACTCTAAATTTGTGCTCTAATCCCAAGTATTACTCCGATTAAATGAACAAAAAGGCATGAGCACTTACCGGGTATTACAATTAGCAACTGATTTGGCTTCGTGGATGTGCAAAAATTTCTTCCTTTTCACCCTATTTCCTTCCCGTGGACGAGGTCCCTATCCTCTTCTTTTCCTTATTATGTCTGCTGCCTCCCTCATGTGAATAATCTTGACAAGAGAAGAAAGAAGATGGGCTGAGTTTGTCCATTAAAGACATGGGCCTGGGCTTGATGGGCCCATGTGTTACAGATAAAAACGTATAGCCACGGTAAGAATGACTAAACGTCCTTGGAATAGTCAGTTTGAGAGCATTTAAGATAAACGATTGGAGGAGGAATGAATCAGCTAGGAGAATTTGATGGGGCCAAGAACAATAATGAGGGGAGGAAGAGGCCTTTCGGTTCCTGATGATTGACGTGATAAACTTATTTTTCATGATAGATGTGAAAGAATTGGCAGGCTTTCAAACTTTGCTATGGTTAGAAAGTTAACCTAATGGTAATTCCTCCATGGCAACGCAATTCTTGTTTACTGGTTCACATAAGTTGAAAAGTCAAATTCACCCAAAATATCTTGGATCATTTCCCCCCTTCCAATTTGGCTGGCGCAATTCTTGTCTAGCTGCTACAAGTCCAAATGATGGTCCTTCACTTGTGAAATGGGACTCAAAAACAGATTCGAAGTCTCAGAAAGTCTGTTAGGTATGTGGTAGGCTGCTAATGGCAAATGCTCATCAATTATTGAATCATCAAATCAAAAGTTCAAGAGAACTTTTCTAACTCTCTATCATTTCAACTAACCCCGGATTTTCATGGAAATTAACTTTTATTTGTAAGCACAAAAGACTGAAATAGATAGTCCATTACACTATTTCTCTAGTAGATGGATATTCTGCATTTTCCCGTTCTCTATTGCATTTAAATTTCTTTGTTTTCACTAGCAGAAGTATGCTGAGCCTATTTGCGATGGCGACACTCTAGTGTTGCCAGAAGAAGAGTTTCAGCTGGATTCTTCGGCCTTGGAAGCTCCAGCAATAGATACCTCGCAATAAGACCATTGTTTGGGTAGCAAATGGAGATAATCCTTTGAATGATGCATCAGGTGTTTTGATGATAGGAAACAAAGGGAAACTAGTCCTCGTCGACCGAGCGGAAAGAGTCATGTTGTCGTCATGAAAACTTCTTCACAGAGCATAGTTGCTCAGCTCCTGGATTCTAGAAACCTGGTTCTGACAGCAAAAATGTCTCCGAAAACTATATTTGGCAGAGTTTTGATCATCCCTCCAACATATTATTGGCAGGCATGAAATTCGGGTGGGACCTGAGAATCGGTTTGGACTGGCACATGACATCTTGGAAGAGCACAGAGGATCCGTCAACTGGACTACCAAACTGGGCCTTGGAACGGAATTCCGTTCGGCGGGGTTCAGATGACTCCTAATTTGATATTCACCCCAAAATTCGTCAACAATTCTCAGGAGGTCTACTACACGTTCAAAGCTTTCAATGAATCCACCATCATGAGATTGGAATTAAACAGTTACGGGAACGTCCAAAGGTAACAGTGGAACGAGAAAATTCAGGAATGGTCCCTGATCTATATGTTGCCACATGACGCCTGTGATGTCTATGCGAATTGCAGACCCAATATCATGTGCACGATCAGCAATCCTCAAATATATGCAGCTGCATGACTGATTATCAACCGAAGTCACAGGCAGGGTGGGATACGCTTGTGTGGACTAGCGGGTATGTCAGTAAGAACCCAATTAATTGTTCTAAAGGAGAAGGGTTTAAGAGGCTCAAAGGTGTGAAAGTGCCTGATTTGTTGCAGTTCACGATGAACACTAACATGAGCCTCAAGCAATGAGAATTAGAGTGCTTCAAGAACTGCTCATGCAGGGCCTATGCGGACATAGATGCCGTGGGAGGTGGAAGTGGCTGTCTCCTGTGGTTTTGTTGGAATTCATGTTGGCAAAAGACGACTTACCTGATTCCGATGCGCAAACAGCAAATAGCCCCGGAACGAACGTTGAATTGCCGATGATTCACGAACAACACTTCCTCACGTTAGTCTGGATGCAATTACGAGGAAAACACCCGATTTCCACAGCGTAAATGCCGATCGTTCTTGCAAAAGTGAAATGGAATTCATTTTTCTTCTTTGATGGAAATGGAGAGAAAATTTGGTACGAATAAATTGCCAACACTTTCTAATGGTTGTGTTCAGAAGGTTTTTATACGTCTCCATGACACCCCTACAAATGGTGTCCTTTCATCGTACCGTATCAAGTCCAAATGGTGCAGTCTAATCGCACCCCATCATGAACGTACTAGCTAACTAGCTAAAGTACAATATCTCTCACTTGGATATGATGGGCTTGATAACTCTCTATCAATAATATAAGGCATTCAATATTCATCAACTTTACAAACCAATTCATACTGGCAAATAAGCCGTGCGACTAGTGAGTACACTTGCACTTGGGAACTCAAATTATGCACCTGTTAGGGATAACATAATGGCTACAACCCCGAAAAGAAATAAACAATCGATGTCTCACAGTGCCCCAAACATATTTTGTTATATCAGTCCAAGTATACCTATCCCTTAAAGGATATATTTGACTATTTTTAAAACATCATGTATTTACAATTACATTCGCAACCACATAGGGAGATGTAATTGGTCAACCAGTAAATTCATGTGATAGATGTAAAACAACAACAGTTTTCCTTCGCACTCATATCTCTCTCAATTTCAGAACAAATGCTTTCCTAGACATGTCCCATAGGTCATATCTATTCATGACCGCCCGTAACATGCTAAAGTAGCAACATTGTTTTTTTACTTCGAGAACATAATCAGAAATAACATAGGGCACAAAATTGAGGTAAATTATAAATTACCTCAAGGACTCACACGATGAGTAAATCGGGATAATTTTACTCATTTTCCCTTATTGGTCGTACAATGCACATGTAGTATGAATTACATGTTATAGTGGATTACTCTTTCTATAAAAGCATATGTCATTCATCAAATATATCCACCATACAGATCTTAGCCTAAACATAGCTACGTGTTTCTCACGTACTCATGTTTAGCCCGAATGCTATATCAGCTCGCTTTCGATAGCGTCCAATTAAGTACTCACATCCGGTATCTTTCAGGTATACATAATTGTGGGACTATCATGCTCGGTCTTATTATAAACAAATCACAGACCTCATCTTGATTCCAATCAATACAACATATTTTATGTACCAAACTTGCTCTTTAGTATTTATTTGTACATAACGTCTCATCTCAATGTGCTAATTATAGCACTTGAGGCGATTATTCATGTGCGTGAGCTAATCATTGCCTGCCAACATACTATTTATATGTATGTGTGTGTGTGTGTGTGTGTGTGTGTGTGTGTGTGTGTTTGTGATAGTCTCATAGTGGATTTGTACTTATTGATAAAACATCAAATCACTAATAAACAAACAAGTACAATACATCTGTCCACAAATACATAAACTAATGATCCTCTACAATAGCAGATATCACATTCTATGCAATCCTAGTGACATCCTATGGGTTAAGAACATATCTATAGAAATAGCCTTTGTAAATGGATCAACAACCATTTTATTGGTTGAAATATATTGCAGGATCACTTCTTTCTGCGCTATAATATCTCTAATAAAGTTATTCTTTATGTCAATGTGCTTTGTCCTTCCATGATACTTAGGATCTTTCACATAGGCAATAGTAGCTTGACTATCGCAATAAACTGTCATCGGTCTTAGAACTTTAGTGACATTGGCTAAATTTTCCAATAAACGTTTTATCCATACTGCTTCTTACACTACGGCAGAACATGCAATAAATTCTGCCTCCATCGTAGACAAGGCCGTGCATGTTTGTTTCTTGCTATACCAAGAAATCGCACCTCCATTGAGTAAGAACACATATCCATAAGTCAATTTACGCTCATCCAGGTCTCCACCCCAATTGGCATCTGAATAACCCAATAGGCATAAATCATTCCCTTGGTAATAAAGTCGATAGTCCATGGTGCCCTTCAAGTATCTCATGATTCTCTTCACTGCTTTCCAGTGTGCTTGACCAGGGTTTGATTGATATCGGCTCACCAATCCCACGGCATAGCATATGTCGGGTCGAGTACACATCATAACATACATCAAACTTCTGACCGCACTAGCGTAAGGAACAGTTTCCATCACTTTGATTTTTTCTGGAATCTTAGGATACATCTTAGTACTTAGGCCTTCACCTTGCATGATAGGGGTATCAATGGGATTACAATGCTGTATATTGAAACGCTCGAGAATCTTCATAATATAAGACTCTTGTGATAAAGTAAAGAGTTTCCTCGATCAATTTCTTTCGATCTTAACTCCTAATATATAAGCAGCTTCTCCCATGTCCTTCATCTCAAAATTGGAGGACAAGCATTCTTTTATGGTGATAACCAAAACCTTGTCATTTCCAGCCAACAGAATATCGTCCACATAAAGTGATAAAATCACAAATTTATCTTTAGACCGCTTGACATATACATAGTGATCTTCTTCGATCATCGTGAAACCAAAATTTATTATTACTTGATGAAAACAAAGATACCACTATCTAGATGATTGCTTAAGGCCATATATTGAGCGACTAAGCTTGCAAACTTTATGCTCTTGACCTTTAGTTATGAAACCTATTAGTTGTTCCATATAGATTTCCTCATCTAATTCTCCATTGAGAAATGTCATCTTTACATCCATTTGATGTGATTCAAGGTCCAAATGTGCAACGATGACTAGAATAAGGCGTATTGAGGCAAATCTTACAACTGGTGAAAAATTTTCCTCATAGTCTATACCCTTTTGTTGAGTATAATCTTTCGCCACAAGGCGAGCCTTATACTTTTCAATAGATCCATCTACTCTATGCTTAATCTCAAAGACCCATTTGTTTTCAATGGCTTTACAATTGGGTGGTAGATTAATCAAGTCCCAGACATGGTTTTCCCTCATTGACTCCATCTCGTCTTCCAAAGCTTTTCTCCATTCTTCCTTATTAGAGGATGAAAGAGCTTCTTGAACAGTTTTTGGCTCGGCATCGTCTTTTAGAGCAATTATAAATGCTTCCCATTCAATCTCAAAATGACGACGGGGAATACTTTTACGATTACTTTTACGCAATTGAATTTCTCTGGAATTCAATTCATCAAGCGATGCAACACTCTCACTAGGTCTTGTGTGTTGAGGTAAATCTTCATTTCCCTCTATAACACCAGTGGGTGTGTTATCAGAATCTTCCATCTCATATAATTAGAAGTCCTTATCAATCTCACCTCTACTAGGAAAATCATTCTCCAAGAGCGTGACATCACGTGACTCCATTTCGGTCACACTTCCATCAGCTTGTTCACCTATGAACACATACCCTTTGGAGTGTTCGGAATATCTTATAATGATACATTTCTTCCTTTTAGGAACTAATTTGCCATGTTTATGGGAAGAATCATGAACATAAAATGCACATCCCCATGTACGTAGATTACTCAAGTCTGGTTTCCTACCAGTCCATAATTCATAAGGGGTGGAAGTGATCGATTTTAAAGGCATACGGTTAAGTATATAGGCAGCAGTCAATAACGCATCTCCCCAATAGGGGATATGTAAATTTGTTTGCGCCATCATAGACCTAACAATTTCCATTAGGGTTATATTCCTTCTCTCAGCTACCCCATTTTTTGTGGAGTACCAAGAATAGTCAATTCTCGTACAATTCCATTTTCATCATAAAGAGCTTTGAATTGCTCTGATAGATACTCACGTCCACGATCAGTTCTCAATGCCTTTATTGTTTTGTTCAATTGATTATCTATCATCGCTATATATCGTCTAAAACAGTTCAATGCTTCTGACTTATGGGAGATCATAAAGACATAACCGAAACGTGTGAGTCATCTATGAAAGTGATGAAATATGTGGCTCCATGCATCGCCCTCACATTCAAAGGACCACAAATGTCAGAATGTATGAGATGCAATGGAAATTCAGCTTTAGTCCCTTTACCGAATGGTTTTCTAGCTGTTTTTCCCACTAGACAATGTTCACATTCAGATAGACTGACATTAGTGAGTGACCTTAAAAGGCCTTCTCTAGCTAATCTTTGCATTCTTTGCAATCCAATATAACCTAATCTAGCATGACAAGTACTTGCATCAATCTTAACGTTATTAGAAAACGCAATTAAAGAAAAACAACCATCAACATTAACATTGTACTGATCATAGTTAATGTCTAACACGATAAAATCATTCAATACATGACATGAACCATAATAAACTGTTCCAAACAAAATATTAACACAATCACCATGGAAATTCAATACATAACCTAAGTTAAGAAGAACAACTACAAAGACCAAGTTTCGTCGAACATTTGGAGCATAAAGGACGTCATGCAAGAATAGGTTTCGACCATTACGTAAGATTAATTTACATGTGCCGATACCCTTCACTTCAACTTTTAAGTTATTTCCAACATATAACCATCTTCTTCCAAGCGGTATCTGACGATACTCTACAAATGCTTCTTGATCTCTAGCTACATGGTCTATTGTTCTTAAGTCTACAGTCCACATTTGAAGAGATTCAGCAAGTATTACAGTACTAGAAACAAAAGCATTACTTAAAGTAATTGAGTAATAGGGTATCTTTTTTCGGCTTAGTGTATTCACGAGCAAAGTGACCCATCTTGCTACAATTGTGGCACTCCATTTTAGTCTTGTCCTTCTTTTCACCACGCTTCTTGCGTCGGAAGGTCTTAGCCCTCTTGGGTCCCTGATCAATCATTTCCCCTTTGTTGTTGAACTAAAGATTCCTCTTGCGCTTGAAGCTCGAAGCCTTGCGTGAACTCAATTCAGCAACATAAGCATGGATAGAGGATCTCGCAGCCTCTAAGCGCTCATCCTCTAATTTCAAATGACGCACAATATCATTAAAAGTGACAATATTCTCATTATGCGTTATATTGATCTTCATATGCTCCCAATTGTTAGAAAGGGACCTTATAACAGCTTGAACTTACTGTTCATCAGTAAGGGAGTGACCTGCCAACTTTAGCTCACAGATCATGTTTGACATCTCCCGAAAATGCTGCCTCATCATTACATTTGGGCACTTTCAGAATGTGTCAAACTTAATGGTGAGTCTTCTCAGCTTAGTGGCAGATGTACCCCTAAACTTATCTTTCAAGGAAACCCACAAAGCTTGAGCTTTGCCATAACTCTCAAACTCACACATGAGATCATATTGAATACAGCTCAACAACGTGATGCGAGTAATGCTATTTTTCTTTTTCCAAGCTTGATAAGCTTCTAAATCTCTCCTATGTTGAGCTGAAGTTCCATGCTCAAGTTCATCCATGGTATGATTGAGGGTTTCTAAAAACTCTATCTCCTCAATGATGTACTGAACTTTTTGGTGCCAAATATCATAATTATTACCATTCAGCTTCTCACCTTTATTGAGAACAGCCACAATGATCTTGGATGTCGAAACCATAATCAATTGCTATAACACATTGACATAATAAATACAGAATCAATGCTAGCATACTATACACAGTAACACACATATTCAATTTGCAGCAAAGACAAGCTAAATTAATGATAATTCAACAAAAGACACAAAAGCAAAAGTTCACAATGTTCTTAATCAATTTTTATGTACAATTGTTCTATTATCATTAGTTAGTTTAATTTGCGCAAATTTTAAGTTCTAGGTGAGAACTCCTTTTAATTCTACCAATCTACGAACTCCCACTAGGAAAAATAATTACATAACCTTATGTAATATCTATATTTTTCCTTAATGCAAAAAACATTGCATGATAATAACTAGCGTATAAACAACAATTATGCTTCAACTATAACTAAAATGGCTATTCAACATGTAATGGATTTTCTACCATTGTTCTAATTTTCTAGTAACAAGAAAATTGCAAGTATATTAAAATATATACATCATATCATTGAACCAAGCTCTAAACAGCATATATAACATCATTTGCACACAAGCTAGCTACTGTATTTCCTAAATCACAAGAAAATACTAGACATAAATGAATAAACTGCATTAAACCCCAAAAAATACAAGTACATAGGGTTTCCTACGTATTTTCGTACATTTATAAAATTAAAAAGTATAAAATAATTACACCACTGTGTAGAGGACACTCATACGAACCAAACACCACCGACCACGCTCCAATCAGAGCTCACCCGCGCCCCTACGCGCCGCCAAACGGCTCCTGGCCGATCAGACCAGTGATTGGTCCCACTGGTCCGACCATCTTGACCGTCGAACTGGTTGAACGATCCAACTATTGATTGCTCAATGGTCGATCAGGTCGGGTCAACGGGTCGGGTCAGGTCAACGGTTCGGGTCAGGTCGTCGATCGAGTCGGGTCGCCGACCGGCCAATTATCGCCAGCAATGATGTCATCCCAACGGTTACCGACCGTTGGGTGACGTCATCATGTGCCGATTCACCGGTTGCCGCGTGTCGCTCACGTGTCGGTTCGCCGACCAGCGCGTGTGGCGGACGTGTTGGCTATGCCAGCCCTTCAGGCGCATGGCGCCCACTCGCAATGGCTTTTGGTCGCGCGTGTGGGCGCATCCGGCATCTCCTGGCAGCGCTCGACCCACTGACGGACTCGTCTTGACAAGCTCTTTCACCGTGTATATTCAAAAATTAATTTTGACCAAAAAATCATTTCGAAAATGGGCCAAAACCTCACGAATCACGCGACCCTGAACCCGTTCTTCGCTCCGGTTCAATTTCGAGTTTTTCATATGGCAATTCCGACTATCAGAGATCTAAACAGTGTAGAATACAATCTCTTGATCTCAATATCAAATGGTAAACGAGAAAACTCAATGAAAAGCAAGGCATAAATCACGACCGGGCTCTGATACCAATGTTGGAATTCATGCCGGCGGAAGACGACTTATTTGATTCCGATGCGCAAACAGCAAATAGCCCCGGAACGAATGTTGAATTGCCGATGATTCATGAACAACACTTCCTCACATTAGTCTGGATGCAATCACAAGGAAAATACCCGATTTCCACGGCGTAAATGCCGATCATTCTTACAAAAGTGAAATGGAATTCCTTTTTCTTTTTTGATGGAAATGGAGAGAAAATTTGGTGCGAATGAATTGCCAACACCTTCTAATGGTTGTGTTCGGGAGATTTTTATACGTCTCCATGACACCCCTACAAATGGTGTCCATCCATCATACCGTATCAAGTCCAAATGGTGCGGTCCAATCGCACCCCATCATGGACGTACTAGCTAATTAGCTAAAGTACAACAAGTTTGGAGATCTTCTTGATGTCAGAAAACTCAGTGAAATGCGAACATGAATTGCTCTGTGTTCTAGTTCGCTTGTGAAGAGTCCCGGTCTAGATTTGAGTCTCAGTAGAGCCAGAATCTCTCATTCCTCTAGTGTATTGCACTTGTTCGATAGAATGCCACAACAAGCTCTAGTCTCCGTGCCTTCGTCTTTGGCTGAAATCGAGTCGTCTGGGTGCGCCACGCTCTATTGTGATGTTCTAGTGGTGTTGGGTGGCCTTGGGCGTCAGCCGTGTGGTCGTTCGCTACGTTCCTATCGTCACCATTGTTTGTTCAGTGTTTGGCCAAGGAGGGTATGCTTGGCTGACGAATGGCGGTCGGAGTGGATGGCCGATGAAGGGTGGTGGTTCGGCGGCGGCTTGAGAAACGAATGAGCCTCAGGGCAATGGACGGTGCTCCAGAAGAGGAGGGATGACGTCGTGAAGAAGACCAAGGAAGAAGAAGGTGTAGGGAATAGGACAAAATAAGAAAAAGACGAGAGAGAAAAAAATGGAAAGATAGAAAAATCATTAAAAAAAATTTTAAAAAATGAAAATTTTCTTTTCTTTTTTAATCTGAATGGGTCGGGTCAATAGGCTAGATTGATTTACCCGGCTTGAACCCATTTTCCCGAATATAATAACGTTAAATATTAAAAAATTCAAAAATTCAAAAACTTTCAAAAAAGTTCAAAAAATTAGACAGATAGTAAAAATTCAAAAAATTTCAGAAAATTCAAAATCTTTTAGAAAATATTTAAATAATTGGATTTAAAAAAATTCAAAAATTTTCAGAAAGTTCCAAAATTCAGAAAATTTCTAAAAATTTTAGTAGTAATTAGAAAAATTTTAAAAATAAAAAAATTCAAAAGATTAAAAAATCTAGAATTTTTTCTAAAATTCGAAAATTCATTTTTCCCAAAAATCTCTAAAAGAATTTAAAAATTTAAAATCCTCATAAACGTTCAAATTAATCTTTTAGGTTATTTTCTCGTGAAATGTGGAAGTCTTTCAAGTTATAATTATGCTTAAGGTTAACCAAGCCCTTAGGACTTTATCTTAGAATTTTTATTGTCCTTAGAAACAAATACCCTTAATTGCGCACTTTCTGTATGTTAATGGTTTCCGTTTGGCTTGGTTAGCAATAGCATGCTCCTTATTTGATAATGCTAGATTTTTACTCTTCTGATGCAATTTACCTTATGTGACTCTAGTTGCCCATTGTTATATTACTAATTACACATCCACATAGTCACTACGCATATTAGTGGACTGGTCTAAAATTAATCCAAATTGCATGTCAAAAATCTTTTTAAAAATGAACAAGATTAAATATCAAAATGTGACTAATTGGTTAAATAGTATAATCAAGTTCCTGACCTTAGATTCTTTGGTTGCGTAAAAAGTGAGGTATACACCTATACTTCACTTAGTTTCTAACCGATCCCAATAAGTTTATGATGACTTCTTATCACAAAATTTTTATGAACACCCCAAAATCACGTGAGGTATCTTGATCATGGGCCATAGATCCATCTTTTAGACAATACTCCTAAACCTATGCCCTTCCCCAAGAGGTAGGTTGTGACACAAACATGCTCTTTTTTTTTTTTGATACCTAGGGAACCTTGTACAGTTGGTAGCTAGGCGGGTAAACCCTAGGGTGACGCTAGTAGAGGATCCACCATCCCAATGTCACGCTTAAGATCCCGTGCATCCGATGGGATTTGAACCCCTTCGTCTTGGATAGACTTCATGGGAGCTCAGCTAGGCTACCGCAAACGGTGGTCACAAACATGCTCGTTCATGACTCATAAAATATTAAATCTTTATAGCTTTCAAGATATGAGTTTAAAAATTTATAAAAAAATATAGCATCCCTTATTTGGGAATACCCATAATGTGACTAGACACGTTGATGATACTGTAATCCTAACAATTATACAAGAATTGTTGTCAAAAGTTAGTAAAATACTATAGCAATTATGAACCGGCTAAACTACATGTAAATAGTAACAAACAACTCCTATATGACAACAAATTGCTCACTCAAAGCGAAAGTGATTATTCAAACCTAAACGTAACGTGAAACTCTTAAGCAAAACCTAAAATTTCACCCTGCCAAGATTGTTGCTTCAAATCAACTCCCATTAAAACTCACAGCTCTACAATGTCATAATCCACAATTTCCATGAAATACTAAAAGTCAATTACTTAGAAATTGGATTTCATGGCTCAAATTTCCCAAAACTTCGAAGTTGAGCTCTAACCCAAAAATTATTTCGGTTAGAAGAATGAAGGGCACGAGCACTTATCAAGTGTTGCGATATGTAATTGATCGGACTTGACGAAACCTCTATGGCTTATGCGCAAAACCCGTCTTTCCCTTTCTTCTTCTTTTTATCTTTTTCCGCTTTTCCTTCTCTGTTTCTCGTGCATCTCTTATAAATGAGCGCCCACTGTTATGCTTTTTTTAATTTTTTTTTTTTTTTACTTTTCAACCTTCTTTTCTCTTTCTTTTTTTCCTTGACTTTTTGACTTTTTGAAAAAAAATTCTGTTAGAATCGAACTTCCTTGTGCTTGTACACCTTCAATGGTCAATTCCTGCACATGTTATCAACAAGAATACGATCGCCTTCCAGTAGGCCAAGCTGCTGTTGCTCGAGGCTGAATACTTAGGCTGTCATCCACTGATAAGTTTTTCACTTGACATCATAGGAGCATAATTGGTATTCCGCACTGTCAAGCACTATAAACCTTCCACAATGTGTCGACAACAATGCATCCTCAGTTACATCGGACTATGCGTGCAGCACATCCGTTTTGCAATAGGCTACCGTGTTCTTCCCGTTATTCCACGTGAATGCGCATGTGCTCTTCTGCTGGTTACAACAGAGAAAAGTTATGGACTATTGAGACTTAGTTGGGAGAGGAGAGAAAAACCCAGATAATATAAGTAGAAGGAAGAGGAGAAAGAGAGAGAGGATGGAGAAACTAGACTGATTTCATTGACCAAAAATTCAACAATCTCATCACCAATTTAAGAGCCGTGTGTTCTTCTTCGATATAATATCTGTTGGCGTGTAGTTTATACTCTCCATCAACACGAATGCATGGGGATCTAGGGTTGTAGGATAGTGCCTTAGGCTATCAAAATACTTTTACAGTTTGGGCCCATAATTTATTAGTAGTTAGGGATTGGACCCATGGATAGCTACTGAGTGGGCCTAGAGCTTTCTCGGCCCTAAGGTTTTTTTTATGCCCGTTATATGTAATCTTTCTCTCTTGTAATTAAGAGTAGTACCAAAAAGACTGAAAGTGCTAATAATAACAAAATGCACTATTGAATATAACCCTAGTTTAAAAGTGAATCGAGATAATTCTTGTGTCTCGATTTCTCTTTTTCGCTTTTAGTCTCTATTTCATTGAGTTTGTGAGCCTAAATCTTTTAAGAATGGGAGAATATGACCAAGAAAGAGGCCAAGAGCTTATGATACATGAGATAGAGTGACGCAACACGCTATTAGTAAAGTCTCAACCTTCAACACTGACTCAATATCTGTGTTTGTCGTGAAGCTAACTCAATGGACACTACAAGAAGGTGAAGTCTACGGTTAATTCACTCTTGTGAGGTCATATGAATAATGGCGAGTCAAGTACGACACCCATAATCGCCCACGATAGGACCACGGACCAATCGGCAATGGTCAATCCATATGAATGGGTTCTGTTATGAAATTTGCGAGCCCATGAATCACTATGCAAAATTTCTTAGGGGCATTAGCGAAAAATTATGATGCAGAGGATATGTCACGCCTCGAACCTCAAGAGCGTGAACATCCCTCGGCAGTTGATTAAAAATGTGATGTCCCTGGACGCGTCACCGATCCATTCTTTTTATCTTTCAATTAAACGCATGTAAAAGCGAATTATATAAACACTCAGTCAACCAACAAATCAAGGATAGTAAAATCAACAAATGATTTCCAAAAGTCACACATTTATTTATCCACTTGTTAACCCAAGAAGTTTAACATGTACAAGTCTACAACAAAAGACAACTCCTACATGACCTATGAGCAAAAAAGGTTGTAAAAGTCAGGGTTAACTCTAGTTTCACTAATGACAGGGCCAACAAAAAAGTGTCACATCTTGTGTCTACCACATCCGCACTTAACAGATGTCTATACTATGGCGCTAAAAAATAGTTATCAACAACGGGATGAGATAAAATCTTAGTGAGTCCACTTCCTAAACCTCGATTAGGATGCAAATTCGTATGAAGGCAATCTAATCATGCAACAGCATACAATCTTACCTCGCCTTGGCACACCCCTGCATAGTAGTATGTCATATATGCCTTTATCAATATAATAAGCATAAACAATAATCAGAACACATAACTCTCATGCACCAAGCATTCACACGGGTCCGATTATAAGGTAAAACCCATTTTAGCACGACCCATACTATGCCTAACAGTTTTAACCATAATCAACCGCAATGCATCACAATCATTCACACATATTCACACGTGTTCCGATTATTACGACCTCTCGGGCCACGGCCAACACACAAGTTGGCGGTCTTCTAGCATGACTGAGCATTGTCCCGCATTTCATAAATGAGCATCAGTCTGGCTTCAACCGCGACTCGGCATCCGGACCCTCGCCGGACATCTGATAAAAATCGGGCATCGCCCCCAAACTCCCATTGGGTGATGGGTTCAATTAAATGACCACACAAGCATGCCAACACTCAAGCCAATTTGTATCTTTCATCAATTAGCCCAATGTAAAAGAGTTTGTGTTTAAATTACATACCTCAGAAAATCTTTATATTTAAAATTCCAGTAAAATAATTGCACGTGGTCATCTATTTAAAATCAACCTATCAAACTTTGCACACTTTCACTTTAAGACATCATTGCCTCTTTTATCACGTAAAATACGGGGTCCAAACACGACACCTCAAAGTTTGCTATTTTCTTACCCATAAGCCATTTTTGAAGAAATAGCATTTAAAATACATAATATGAGCGATCAGTTAATTTACACTAATCATGATTAATTAAGCTAAATGTGATTAATTATGCTAAATGTGATTAATTATGCTAATTGTAATTAATTATGCTACTACTAGATTAATTAGCCTAACTATATTTAATTAAAATTAATCATCTTTAACTAAAATAATTATGATTAATTAAATAAATGACGATTAAAATAAACAATTATGATTAATTAAACTAACCTTAATTAATTAATCTAACAATGATTAATTAATCTAATCACCATTACTATTAAACTAATCACCCTTTAAATGCAATTAATGTCCTAATTCACAATTAGGAGGTTAATTCACTGATTTCCGTTGACGGTGGTGCAACGGCATCAAAAACACAACGCTTGTGTCTCAAATGGAGGCTCAACGGCAGCGGTGGCAGCTCTTGGAGCTCACTGCCAAAAGGGGGGGCTCGGTGTGGGCGATGGCTCGCGGCGGTGGTGGTGGCGGCTCGAAGCAATGGCAGCACAAATGGCTAAGCTAGCAGTGGCAAGAGGTGGTGACAGTGGCGTGATGGTCCTTGAAGCTCGGCAATGGAGGTGGCGGTTCGGCGGTGAGGATGGCGAGTGGCATGGCTCCAAGCGGTGGATGGAGGTGGCATAGGCGGTGGTGGTGCTGGTGGTGAGGAGTTGGGTGGCGGCGGCAAGAAGAAGAAGAAGAAGAGGCTCGGTCAAGAGAGAAGGGGGGAAAGAAGAGAGGGAGAGAGAGGAAGCGAGAGGGAAGAAAAGAAAAAGTGGGAGGGGAGGGGTGGGGTGGGGTGGGGTGGGGTGGGGTGCTATGTAGCATCGACACGCAACACGACACGAATGTCCGACTCGACACAATATGTCGACATGTCATTTTTAAAAAATAAAGAATTTCAACACGTTGCGACACGTTGTATATTAAATAAATATTTTTATTTTTAATTAATTAGATTCAAATTCATAAATAAATAATTAATTTTAAAAAGAGCCTATAATAAATTTACACTAATAATATTAACAAATCAATTCATTTGAAATTCAAAAGATATATTTATAGTTAATGAGGAACATTTTTTTAATTTTAACAAAAATTATCAATGAAACTAATAATTAATAAGAAATTAGAATCAATTTATTTAAATAAATCCATAATTTTCTATCATGATCAAAATTTATTATTATTAAAAATTTAATTATTTTATTTTCCAGTTAAAAAAACAATTCCCAAACTCCACCCCTTCTTTCATTCGTACCATTCCCTCCACCCCAAGGTTTTTTCACTTTTTTCCCTCCTCCCACACTTGACAGTGACAAGTAAGCTGTCACTTCTCCTCCCCCTCACGCCATCAGATCTTCTCCTTATTTTTTTGGGTTTCTTTATGAAAAACCTAGTGAGCCGAGCCCTCCTTTTCCTATTCCTATTCCTCCTTGCCGTTCGTCGCACGACCCCCTTTCCTCCTCTTCTCTTCCTCTTGTCGCCGATCCATCGCAACAGTGGCGGCCCTCGCCGCTCTCTCTGGCCGTCTCTCGCCGTCGCGGTGGTCCGTTCGTGGCTGCGTCTCGCCGGCAGGAGTTTGCCTTCTCTCTTCTTTCTCTCTATTCGACTCTTTCTCTAGCCATCTCTCGCCGTCGTGGTGGTCCGTTCGTGGCTTCGTCTCGCCGGCGCTCGCGGCCTTTGCTCCCTTGCCCTCCCTCACCTCCACCCTCCATCAATCTTCTGGACACGCGTCGACACGCGTGTCGAGAAAAGTTGACCGTGTGTCGGAAAATCCGACACGTGGTCAACACGTGTCCGACAGTGTCCGAGCGTGTCGACGTGTCCGGAAACATGAGAAGGGGGGGGGGGGGAACGTGAGGGGGGGGAGGAAACGTGAGGGAGAAGGAGAAGGAGGAGGGAGGAAACGTGAGGGAGAAGGAGGGAACGTGAGGGGGGGAGGAGAGAGAAAAGAAGAAGACAAAAGAGGGAGGGCATAAGGGGAATGTCACAGGATACAGAAAAATATTGATGTGAATAATTTGCCAGGCTTTAACACTTTTATAAACCCGAGTGTAGTTGGCTTTCAAAGGTCATTTGTGGAAATGTCCAATTACATGAAATGTCTTGGACCACTTCCTCCCTCCCCATTGGCTAAGGCAATTCCTGAGTCATTTGAGAAAAGTGACTCAGAAATGGGCAATCCTCGAAGACCCAGAAGTCTGTAAGGCTTGTGGTTGGTTGCTACCAGCAAATATTCATCAATCAAGTGACTCAGAAACGGACAATCCTCGAAGACCCAGAAGTCTGTTAGGCTTGTGGTATGTCGCTACCAGCAAATCTTCATCAACTATGGGATCATGGAACCAACAGGTCATGAGGAATTCCTGCTTTCTTCGTTTCAACAAACACCCGATTTCCAACAAACTCAATTTTCTCCTCCTGCTGGTTCTATTTGCAAGCGTGAAAGGCTAATAGATGGATATTCCTTGTTTTTCCATACTTTATTTCATTTCAATTTGTATGTTTGCACTAGAAGTATGCAAGTCAGTCGATGTGTTGAGCTCATCTGAGACAATTCGTGATGGTGATACTCCAGTGTCGGCAGGAGAAAAGTTTCAGCTTGGTTTCTTCAGCCCTGGAAACTCCAGCTACAGATTCCTTGCAATATGGTACCACAACATCCCAGAAAAGACCACTGTTTGGGTGGCAAATGGAGAGAATCCGGTGAATGATTCGTCAGGGGTTCTGAGGATAGGTAGTGAAGGTAAACTAGTCCTTGTCGACCAAGCAGAAAGAGTCTTGTGGTCGTCGAATAACATGAATACTACTTCGCAAAGCGTAGTTGCTCAGCTCCTGGATTCTGGAAATCTAGTTTTGAAAGATGACAGTGAAAATGTCTCCGGAAACTATCTTTGGCAGAGTTTTGATCATCCCTCCAACACAATATTGGAGGGCATGAAGCTCGGGTGGGACCTGAGGATGGGTTTGGACCGGCACATGACATCCTGGAAGAGCGCAGAGGATCCCTCAACTGGAGACTTCACCTACGGTGTCGATCTTGGAGGAATTCCCGAACTAGTCATACGTAAGGGACGTGTCAAATACTTCCGAAGTGGGCCTTGGAATGGAATACAGTTAAGTAGGATTCCGTTGGGTCCTAATTTGATGTTCATTTCCAAGTTCGTCAACAATTCTCAGGAGGTCTACTACACGTTCAACCGTTTCAATGAATCCCCCATCACGAGGATGGTGTTAAACGCTTCAGGGAACTACCAACGGTACCTGTGGAGCGAGAAAACGCAGGAGTGGACCATGATTTATATGTTTCCATATGATGTCTGCGATGTCTACGGGAATTGCGGACCCAATGTGCACGATCAGCAATCCTCAAGTATGTAGCTGCATGATTGGTTATCAACCGAAGTCACAGGCAGAGTGGGATACACTTGTGTGGAGTAGCGGGTGTGTCAGTAAGAACCCATTTAATTGTTCTAAAGGAGAAGGGTTTAAGAGGCTCAAAGGTGTGAAAATGCCTGATTTGTTGCAGTTCACGATGAACACTAGCATGAGCCTTAAGGAATGTGAATTAGAGTGCTTCAAGAACTGCTCATGCAGGGCCTACGCGAACATAGACGTCACCGGAGGTGGAAGTGGCTGTCTCCTATGGTTTGGAGATCTTCTTGACGTCAGCATACTCAGCCAATCTGCGAATCAAGATCTTTACATTCGCGTTTCAGCCTCAGACCTCGGTAGTACATATACCTTTGTTTCATTTTTTATTCCTGGATTCATGATACTCCTATTCATCATTGATTTTGATCACCTTTAACCTCTCTCAATGTTCTCAGATTCAGTGAATTCCAAGTGGAAAGAATGGGTGGCAGTGGCGATTTCCATGGCGTTTGTCGTGGTTTCGGTGGTGCTTTATTTCTGCATTGTTTGGAAGAGGAAAAAACATGCTCAAGGTACTCCATTTCCCTTAGTTGAGTTGAGCCCTTGCTCTATAGCAATTGAGGTTCTGACTATAATTTGCTTTCAGAACGTCAACTATAATTCTTGGTTCTCTCTTTTCGTATCTTGGAGTCAAGTCATAGTATTGCTATTTTTGTTATCTGGGTTAACAATCAATAATGAAAATTGATAGCATACGGAAATGAATCTCATATTTTCTCATCAAGTCAAATGAATTTTAGATCTATTGATACTTGGAAAGTTCATCACTGAGGCCTCATTGCTAACACCTGTGCCTTAGTTGATACGTGCAATAGCTGTTCATTGCTTGCATATAGGGGAAAAGTGTTAAAAAAGTTCTAAATCTTTTGTATTTGTGCAAATTTAGTCATAAACATTTTTTTATGTGCCAATTTAGTCCTAAACATTTTCACTTGATACTAATTCAGTTATTTCTGACTAATTTTTGGCAGATTTTGTTGACTAGGCACTGATCGACTGACGTGACACGATAGCACTAGTGACACGATAGCACTAACATAGACAACTTTTAATAATATTTTAATATGTTTGAATTTTTTTTATTTTCTTTTTTTATTTTTTCCTTCTCCTTCTTCCTCCAACTGGTCACCAAACCTTGGCGATCGACCAAAAGTGACGGTTGATGAGGTTGAGGTCAACCTTGCCGATCTCTGGCAAGCTCGTCGGCCACTAGTGAGGCTCAAGCCCTTGTCGATGGCCGTGAGGGCAGCCTCACATAGGGCAGTGGGGCTCGCCCCCGTTGGATTTGGCGAGGCTGCCCTCATGGCCAAGGCCTCGACAAAGACTAGATGCGGGCTTGACCTAGCTAGATATGGCAAGGTCAAGGTCAATGGTCAGTCGTGATCGGCTGGAGGAAGGAGGAAGAGAATGAAAAAAGAAAAAAAAAAGGAAAAGGAAATAGAAAATGAAAAATTCAAAAATATTAAAATATTATTAAAAATTGTACATGTTAGCGCTGATCATGCCACGTTAGCCGGCCGGCACCTAGTCAGCAAAATCCGACCAAAATTAGTCGGAAATAACTGAATTGGCACTAAGTGAAAAATGTTTTAGACTAAATTGGCATAAATACAAAAGATTTAGGACTTTTTTAATACTTTTCCCTTGCATATAGTTCATTTGTACCGGGGAAAAAAAGAAATATGCTCTGATGAAAGTTCAATGGTCAACAGGGATAACGTTTGACCTTCAGGCTGAAGATGAGAACAACTTACAGCTTCCGATATTTGATATGGTCACCATTTTACGAGCAACTAACAACTTTTGTGATTCAAATAAGTTAGGAGAAGGAGGTTTTGGCCCCGTATACAAGGTAGAGTTTAGTCTACGATTTCATGTCATACAAAAGAACATTACTCTTCATTCCGCATTTCATTTTTATTGTCCCGTCACTCGGGAAAAATTATGCAACTCACTTGTCAGGGTCAGCTGTCAAATGGGCAAGAAATAGCAGTCAAGAGATTGTCAGAAGACTCTCGGCAAGGTCTTAATGAATTTAAGAATGAGGTCATGTTGATCGCGAAGCTTCAGCACCGAAATCTTGTTAGACTTCGGGGGTGTTGTATTGAAGAAGAGAGGATGCTAATCTATGAATACATGCCTAATGGGAGTCTGGACTCTTTCATATTTGGTTTGCTCTGTTCAATACCTTCTCTGTTTGATATCCATTCAATATGCAATTTGTTGAAAATATCTTTCATCCAAAATTACTGATTAGAAAAAGGTTTAAATCAGGTAAAACAAGGGAAAATTCTCTAGTGTGGAGAAGGCGATTCGACATTATCATAGGAATTGTGCGGGGACTCCTATATCTCCATCAAGATTCGAGATTGAGAATCATACATAGGGATCTCAAAGCAAGCAATGTGTTGCTTGACAATGAGATGAATCCTAAAATATCGGATTTTGGTGTGGCTAGAGTCTTTGGCAGAGATCAGTCACTAGCGAAAACAAAGAGGATAGTCGGTACTTAGTAAGTAGTGAGAAGGATTTTCATGGGCTTACACATTCACATTCAAATTCCTTTTCTTTTTATCCATATTGTTTTGCTTGCAGTGGTTACATGGCACCGGAATACGCAATAGATGGGCTTTTCTCAACAAAATCAGACGTTTTTAGCTTTGGGGTACTATTGCTGGAAATAATATGTGGAAAGAGGAATAGAGAATTCAATCATCCAGACCATTGCTTCAATCTTCTCGGGCATGTGCGACAACGCTCTAATCTCATAATACAGCAATACTTCCGTTGGAAATGGCCTAAAAATTCACTTCTTTTTTTTTTGTCAGGCCTGGAAGTTGTGGCTTAAAAGGAAGGTGCCCGACTTCATAGATCCACAACTTCCAAATACCACAACTTCCAAATTCTTTCGATCTATCGGAAGTTGTAAAATGCATACAAGTCGGGCTATTATGTGTGCAACGGCATCCTGACGATAGACCAAATATGTCATCTGTGCTACTGATGTTGGACAGTGAGAGTGCTTCCCTACCACAGCCCAAGCAGCCCGGTTTCTACATTGAGAGGAGCTCTGAAAACACTGACGTTGAAATGAGTCGAAAAGATGGTAACTCAAATAAGATTACCATGACATTATTAGAAGGTAGATAGATTGCCAAGTATGTGCAGTCTCTCGCTTCTGCTGAGTCTTTCCAATGCGAGATAGCATTGCATCACTAACCGAGAGATGTTCCAAGTTCACCAAAAGCGATGTACCTAATCATCGAAGAAATCAACAAGGTGAAGTTTAACGTTGGTCCGATTCCTCCAGCTGCTAAAGCGGATTGGTAAGAAAGACATTTTGTAGCCGGGAAAGTGGGAATTAACAGCCGCCCCACCCCAAACTCCGAGCATATACTGTGTTGGCAACATCTATTTCAATACCATGTTTTTACTATAGCAGTAATAAGAAAAGAGTCTTAATAAATGAAATGCTCGATTATTTTCATACCAAATGATGTTACAATCATAATACAAGTTTTCAAAAAAGGAAATAACTTCTTGCACTTTCTTAGCATAATATCCTATCTTTTGCAGGCTAGGCATTTCCATTAACTAGTGAAGTTCCACATTCTTCGACCTTAAATGAAGCACCAGGTTGAAGAATCATTTTATAGTCGCTTCTTGTCGCTCTGCAACTGTATCAGAATTCCATGGACACGTCAAAAAAATTCTGCTAGAATTGAACTTCGTTATGCTGGTACACATTCGATGGTTGATTCCCTGCAAGTGTTATTGACATGGACACCGTTGCCTTTCAGTGGGCCAAGTTTTTCTTGCCCGAGGCTGAATGCTCTAGGCCGTCATCCAGGATCAACATTCTCCTAGACATTATAGGAGCATAACCCATATTCTGTACAGTCAACCACTATCAATCTTCTACGATATGTCGAGAACAATGTCATCGTCGGTGTACATCGGACCACGCGTGCATCACGTTGGTTTCGCTCTGGACACGTATGTCATGCTCTTCCTGTTCTTCAGCATGAATTTGCGTGTGCTCTTCTCCTAGTCATAGAGGACAAAAATCACGAGCTCTCGAGAATTAGTTAGTTGAGTAGAGAAATTTGAGATTATATCAGTTGAAGGAGAGAGGGAGAGAGAGATGATGGAGAAACTTAGCCGATTTGGTTGACCGCAAGTTCAATAATCTCGTCCAATCCCAGGATTTGTGCTTGTCGTGAAGCTGACTCAATGGACACTTCGAGAGAAGGCCCAGGCTACGGTCAATTCTCTCTGGTGAGGTCTTTTCCGAACAGTGGCTATAGCCAAGCACGACGCCCGCAATCGTCCGGGATAGGACGACGGACTAGGCAGCCACGGGGTCAATCCACGTGAATCAGATGCAAGGCATGCCCAGGACATACTTGCCTTTTCACATCTTTTATCAGTCAGCACCCTCTACAATTTTGCACCCTCAATTTCAAGGGAGATCATGACAATTAAACTCTTGTATTCTCGATCGATGTGTGATTTTGTCTTCATTATTTTAATTTTGTTCAATTTACTCTTTATACCATTTGGATGAAACCAATTTAACCCATCTAATCGATTATCTCTCTCTCATTTTGACCAGTTTGGTTCCATTCAAAAAGTACTAGAATCATAGTTGATGTTGGCCAGGCATTCGCATACTATTTTCGACATTGCGCTCTCTTTCTAATAATAGTACCCCTACCCCTTTTTCTCCATCACAGCTGCTAACGAACCCCTAGCCTATCACCACTAAAGCCCATCGACACCATCGCCAAAACCGATCGTCGAGGTCTCCTAGCCACCCGCCACTTCCACTGCCCGTCATTGCGACAGGGCCCACCATAGCACCTCCTCTCTCTCTTTCACACCTAAAATAAGAAAAATGCCAAAAAGCAGACGTGTAGTGAAAAAGAAGCATCAACAATGCCATAATCTTCGTGGATTTCGGAGTAGTTGGACCGATTCCCTGCGTGTGCCGGCATTGAGGGGAAAAACAAATCCATGTCTACACCATAATCTTCCCTCATACTTCCCTTTCACGTGGGGGAATCCTCAAATGGAAATTGCACAATTCAGAACGGCTAGAGTCCCAAACCAAACACTCCCAAATATCAAGTCAATAGACCAGTTTAACCAATAACTTATATGGGGTAAAAATATACCTCAAGTACCAAAACTTGGCATGAAAAAACATTTAAGTGCTAAAAGTTAGGAAAGTGACACTCAAATATCCTTTTTTTTTAAATAAAAAAATAAGATACTTAAATGTCACATTTGGCAAACCCTGTCGGAAATCTTACATGACAATTTTTTTATTAATTTTGCTCGCCTATATGGTTCGCCAGAGAGCTGACTCAGCAAAGAAATACAAAAACGACGTCATCTTGACACATATTTGAATTAAATTAAATTATTAAAACTAAATTTTAAAAAAAAAAGGGAAAGAGAGTTGCAGGCGGCTAAGGGTTGTGCCCTTGTCACCACCATCGCCTCCTCACTGTTGCCGAGAAGGGCCAGTGATAGCAAAGAGGCAGCGGCAAGAGCTCAGCCCTCTCCACCTACAATCTTCATCCCTCTTTCTTTCTTTCTTTCTTTTTTTGGCTTTTTAAAATAAATTTAGTTTTAAATTTACTCTAATTAATTTTTATATTAATTATTTACCTATGTCAGCAACAAAATTATGTTGTTTTGTACTTGTCTAGCCACGTTATCGTGCAAAATGACGCCATTTTACACTTACATTGCCGAAAAAATCACCAAGTATGCATTTTGGCCAGATTTTCTCGCCGTTGACATTTAAATGATCAATTTTGCTCCAATTTGAGCACTTAAGTATCATTTTGTGCTAAGTTTTGGCACTCCAGGTATTCGACACTCAATTATTAGGTATTCTCATGGATAGATAGTGTTATTAATCAATAGTGATCAGCTTAGTTTGCCATATCTAAGTTAGTATTTCACATTACAACATTTGGTTGATGTTATGTGATATATTCTCCCAAGCTCCCCACGGTTATACTTTCATCTAAGGACACAATGCTTGAACTAATAAATTTCATTAGAAGTCCTAAAATATTATGTATGGGGTGTGATTAATCAATCAACTCATTTGATTATGTAATTATGTCCTTGAGCATTTTCATAAAATGATGATGAAGTCCTTTGTCATCATTTCTTTTATAAGAGCGATGTCCCATTGTCACGTGGACTATACCTGGTAATGGACTTTGTCGCACTACTTTGAAGACAAATTGCAAAACCAATGGGCGCATGCATATAAATTCGGCCGATCCCACCGTTTAATATTCCGTTCATTGAAATTATCCTTTGCTAGTCTTGCTCAGAGAGATTAATTCTTATTGAAGAGAATTCTTGAGCCAGAAACATATTAAGAGGGAAACGACATAAGAACTTTAAAACATTCATTAGAAAGATCTGATTTATGCTACTCGAGTCCGAATAACCCCGAGGCAATGTCCAAATCTCGCTTAAGTCTGGAGGAGGGGATGACCCCACGGTCTCATGGGGTGATTTATCCACCGTAATCGGAATAAATAACCCCTGAGGCAATATCCCAACCTCGTTAGAGTGTGGAGGGGGTTGTCCCATGGTCTCGAAAGGTGGTTTGTCCACCATAATCGCCCTAAGTAAGAACAGCGCAAATTTCCCCTAATTCAGATACCTTATAAGGCAATGTCCCAATCTTGCTCAAGTGTAAAGGAAAGGTCGACCCCGTTGTCTCTTGAGGTAATTTATCTACCGCAATTGAAATAAGTAACACCTGAAGTAATATCCTAATCTCGCTTGAGCGTGGAGGAGAGGTTACCCCACAGTCCTATAAGATGGTTTATCCGCTGCAACTAGACCTGTTAAACGGGTGGGTCGGGTCGGGTTTGGGTCGGGTCATAAATGGTCCGACCCAAATCGACCCATTTAACCCGTTTATGACCCATTTATTACAATGCAAAAATATTGACCCATACCCGACCCGACCCGTATACGACCCATACCCGACCCATTTAACGAAACCTAAAAAAGTTTATATATATATATATATATATATATATATATATATATATATATATTTTAAAAATGATATTGCTAAAATGGTTTTATACAACGTAAATTTAATAGATAATTTTTATAATTTTTAAAATAATTATTTTTAAAAAATCGAATTTTAATTATTTTTTTTAAATTAATTTTTTTTATTTTTTAAAAAAATAATTTTTTAATTATTTTTATTTTTATTTTTAAGAATATAATATAATATTTCTTTTTCTTTTTCTTTTTCTTTTTTCTTTTTTCTTTTTTCTTCTTCTTCTTTGGTCAGCCGCCGGCCACGACGACTGCCGGCGGCCGGCCACAGGCGAGCCTCGAGCTCGCCTGGCTCGCCGACGCCGGCGAGCTCGAGGCTCGCCAGATCCGGCGAGCTCGAGCTCTCCCGACGCCGGCGAGCTCGAGTCTCGCCAGATCCGGCGAGCTCGAGTCTCGCCAGATCGGCGAGGCTCCAGATCCGGCGAGCTCGAGGCTCGCCAGCGTCGGGCGAGCTCGAGCTCGCCCCTCGCCGGATCTGGCGAGGCTCGAGCCTCGCCGGACGTCGGCGAGGCCTCCGCCTCGCCAGATCTGGCGAGCTCGAGGCTCGCCGGCGTCGGGCGAGCTCGAGCTCGCCCCTCGCCCGACGCCGACGAGTTCGAGTCTCGCCAGATCGGCGAGGCTCGAGCCTCCGCCTCGCGAGATCCGGCGAGCTCGAGCTCGCCTGACGCCGCTCGCCGCCGACGAGCTCGAGGCTCGCCCGGCCGGTCGCCGGCCATCGCCGTGCCGGCGACCGGAGGAAGAAGAAAGAAAAAAAAATAATTATAATTATAATTTCGGTTTTTATAAAAAAAAATTGTAAAGTCAAAAAAATGAGAGAGATGGTGGAGTTTTGAGTGAAAATAAATAGGTTTATTTTTAATGGGTTGATAAATGGGTCAACTCTTTAACCCATTTAAAACCCATATATCTTAATCTTAACCCATTAAAACTCATTATGGGTGCTTTATAAAAGAAAGCTTGACCCATTAATGACCCATTTATGGTTAAATGGGTCTATAAATGGGTTGTGCAACCCATTTAACACCTCTAGCTGCAACTAGCATAAGTAAGAACACCACAAATTCCCTCCATGATTGTAAACAATTTTAGTTTACAAATCATTCATAAAGTGATATAGCATACTTTGGCTTGAATATCTAGATAATTTGCCCCTTTTAATACAACTATTCTTTGCAAGTCATAAAAAAAAAAAATACAACTATTCTTTGTACATGGCGATGTCTAAATCAATTTTATATATGGCTCACATAAACTTTTAGTGTTCATTTCCACAAGTCTCGGGTCATGGCTTGCGTCTTGTACACCCACAAGTCTCTGGTGGCCAAGTTCGGTTTAATTCAAAATTGATCTGTCACTTTCTACACATTAAACTGATTATATATTTCGTCTAGCAAAAACCATACACTTATTCCACTTTAGGTTAAATACTTACGTCCAGTTTTTTTTTTTTTTTTTGGAACGAACTTACGTCCATTTCACGCAACCATTTTCCCCCATCTCGGGCTTTAACTTGGCTATGAGCTGTCCGCCACATGTCAACCCTCTATACGGCCAACTAAGCCTAATTTCAGCATGTAGGATAAAGATTATTGAAATGAGACAAAGGTATCACACGGTAGCTAGCTTGTCCTGATCGTCTTGGATTCTACCAATTTCTACCATAAAAATGATTTTTTTATTAAAAAATTGGAAATTTCCTTAAAAGATAGTGTTGGGTCAAAACCCCTTTTTGACTTTATCATGTGTATTGAAAAAGCAATAATGATGCTTAGCGCTTCTGCTGCTCTAGCATATAGTCTTCGTTTCACATGGTTGCAGACTCAAACTGATTTCAATTGCGGGTGCTTCTAGAGTTCCGAGGGGACAAAAGTGGGACCGGTCCCAATTTTGCCCTACCTTTTTTTAAATTATCGTAATTTATCTAAAATAACGTGAGGATTAATCAAATCGACAAAAAAATTATTTTATAGATCGTAATTTACTTATAACCATTGTAACTCGTTTGTACCCATAATTAGTAATTTATTGTTTTGGACGGTAGTTTGACTATAGAGTCCCTAAGTGGAAATGGTAATCACTTTAATTGACCTACAACATGGTGATATGCCTCAAATTTTTTTTAAGTGATGATACGGATTTTCCCAAATAATTGTAATTTTCTGATAAGCCATTGTAATTGACAAGTTAATACCTTAAATTATTGTAAGGTTGAATATCCCGTAATTGGTGTCTTCATACGAAAAATCATGAATTATATAAATTTATCATGAATTTGCTTTTACAATCTCAATAACTTGTCTTAATGATTGTAATGCTTAGTCTTAGGGGTCCATCAGTTAATAATTATTCTCATACGTCATAATTTTTTCTTTATCAATGGTGATATTGCCAATCTTGCAATCAATGATTTTTCTCCAAATGTTTGTAAGTAATTATATTAAGTAATTTAATCATCAGAAGTTATCCTTTTTTCTAGTTTAGAATGGATGTTAAATTATCCAGACACTATCAATGAGAAGAATGGATTTATTATGGATGAGCCGATAGAATGAGGAAGTTCTATGAACTGTTCGGCTAACCTCATGAATTGGATCAGGTGCAAATCATAACAGATCCGAGTAATCCAAATACGAGATTGTAATGCGCCTAAATCACATAGATTGGTCTGTTCTTTACCAACAAAGCCAACAACGAACCTAATCAACATTTGTACTCGTCACTGGGATATATCCAAAGAAATTTTCACTTGGTCTTTCACCAAATCGGCAGCGTATATCCACATTCGACTTTGATCAAACCAATTGAAAAATTCTTTCTGCCACCATTAATCAAACCAATTTTATATTTCATTCTGCCACCATCAAGTTTGTCTGGAAAACGAATACAGCCACAAATTTTACACTTAACGCCTGTTTCTTAGAACCATCTTTCTAGAGAAAATACCCTCCTCGGTAGCCGCCGACCATGTTTGAAAAAACAAAATCCGAGAAAACTCCAAGCCTGACCACACTATTACATATAATTCGCTATCTGGGTTCTGTTTCTTCAATGGAGATTCTTCATTCTCCTCTTCATTTTTTCATCTTCATCACCTTGCTTTCAACAGCAGCAGAGCTCAGCAGATCAGCTGACACGATAACTCTGTCTCAGCCGGTCAGAGATAATGAAACTCTAGTTTCAGCGGGAGCAAAGTTTGAGCTTGGATTCTTCGGCGCTGGAAATTCATCTAACCGGTATGTTGGGATATGGTTCTACAACATCCCGGTGAAGACCATTGTCTGGGTGGCGAATAGGGACGATCCAATCAACGGCTCATCAGGAGTTCTGCAGATTGGGACAGGAGGGAATCTGGTCATCGTTGATGGAACAGGAAGAGCCGTTTGGTGGTCCACAAACACAGCAAATCTGACGTCCAATGACGTGGCTGCGCGGCTTCTGGACTCTGGGAATCTAGTCCTGATAGATGAAAACAACCATGGTTCGGGGAATTTCTTGTGGCAGAGTTTCGATCATCCTTTCGATACATTACTAGCAGGGATGAAACTAGGATGGGACCTGAGGATCGGTTTGAATCGGTACCTCACTTCCTGGAGGGATTTGGACGATCCTTCGACAGGAGACATCACATACGCAGTTGAACTCCAGGGACTGCCCCAGAAGTTCCTCCGCAGGAATGCTTCAGTAATTGAACGAAGTGGGCCTTGGGATGGTAATCAGTTCAGTGGAGTGCCGATGAACCCGAATGCAATCATCAATCCCAATTTCGTGATGACTGCTCAAGAAGTGTACTATACTTATCAACTCAACGATGATTCCACCATCACAAGGGCAGTGCTCAGCCCCTCTGGCACGCTTCATCGCTGTGTCTGGAACAATAACATGCAGTGGACGGTCATATATGAGCTGCCAAATGATTCCTGCGACGAGTATTCAAAATGTGGGCCTAACGCTATGTGCACAATTGGTGATGCCCGGATGTGCAGCTGCCTGGCCGGGTACACCCCGAAATCGCCCCAGGAATGGGCGATGCTTGTTTGGTCCAGCGGGTGTGTTAAGAAGAAGCCCTTGAATTGTCCTAAAGGAGAAGGGTTTGAGAAGCTGGAGGGTGTGAAGGTTCCTGATATGTTGAGTTACTGGGTGAACAAAAGCATGAGCCTTGACGAATGCAGGGCCAAGTGCCTGAAAAATTGCACTTGCACCGCATATACCCAGGCGTACATTGCCGGGAAGGGTAGTGGATGTCTGCTTTGGTATGGAGATCCTATCGACATCAGAAAGCTCATCCAATCAAGCAGCAATCAGAATGTTTTCATCAGGGTCATGGCGTCTGACCTAGGTATATATTCGAAATTCAGTGAGGTTAGATTTTTGTCTCCATCTTGTCTCCCAATCTGCTCCTGAAATTTTTCTTCCATTGTGGGTCGTAGGCAATCATAAGTGGAAATCGTGGTTGGTGGTGGCAGCAGTCGCCGCATCACTCTGTCTAGCAATTCTTTTGCTACTCTGTTTCTGGAGGAGGAGAACCAAAAAACGTCTAGGTAAAGTGACTTTCTTCCTGAGCAAATATTGACCCTGGTTAAAAATCTCTAGTACAATTATTTCACTTTCCTCGAGGCACTTTCAAACATTGTATAAGCAAGCTATCAGGCATCTTTCCTACTCAACTTTGTAAGAATGCTAGAATCAGGGTTTCATTGGTATTACTGCGGCAACAAATGGGAGGTTTATATAAATGAGCAATTAAACTAGCCAATGTATTAACTTAAGTTCATCGCTATTCAAACTTCACGAAGATCTTTTCCTAAAACAGAAAAGTGTATCGAACAATTTCAAGCTGATATACGGCAAAAGTGTCTCCCTTACACAAGTCTTCAACTATTTTTGGCAGGGAAAATATCAGAGGTGCAAGCTGGGAGTGAAGACAACTTGGAGCTGCCTATACTAGACTTGGAAGACATTACTAAAGCAACTAATAGCTTTTCGTCTCTCAATAAAATCGGAGAGGGCGGTTTTGGTCCTGTCTATAAGGTAAGGACCTTTTCAATATCACTATCTATGAATATGGACATTGGTTCTATGAATATTGGCTGGATCTACAAGAATTCACCTATCCCAATAATAAGAAAGGGAGAAGGGGTGCTTCCTCACAAAGGAGGTCAGTCCATCAAAATAAAAGTTAAAGAGAGTATTTATGCTCGTCAACTCTCATACGAGCTTGGGTGGGGGTTCATTCATTTTTCCGTCTTTCATTCCAGAAGAGGTAAAAAATACTATGACAGCCCCCATATAAAGAAAGGAAGACTTGGATATGTACTTACCGAATTAGACATGGATATGTGATTTAGCTTCATCATTTTGAATGGTTGTCTCGAATGGTGAACGTAAATATTGTAGGGTCTAACGTCCGATGGAGTTCAAATAGCTGTCAAGAGGCTGTCGCAGAACTCGAGACAGGGTTGTGACGAGTTCAAGAATGAAGTCTTGTTGATTGCAAGACTTCAACACCGAAATCTTGTCAAGCTATTGGGATGCTGTATTGACGGAGAGGAAAGGATGCTAGTATATAAATATATGCCAAATGGAAGCCTTGACTCGTTAATATTTGGTCTGTTCCTAGCACCACAACTTAGTCTCAAACTGTCGTTCATTACTTCGAACTTTTCTTTTCAGATAGGATTGATCCTATTTTAAGTTAGTTCGTGGTTTTGACTGTGAATTCCTATGGTTGATTTGGGTCTCCCCAAAACACTGGTAGGTAATAGAGGAGGTAATTCTCTCGTGTGGAGACGGAGGTTCGATATCATTGTGGGTGTTGCAAGGGGACTTCTGTATTTACATCGCGACTCAAGATTGAGAATAATTCATCGGGATCTAAAGGCTAGTAATGTGTTGCTGGATAGTGAGATGAACCCAAAGATATCAGATTTTGGCATGGCCAGGGCTTTCAGAGGAGATCAACTCCTAGAAAAGACGAAACGTGTAGCTGGGACTTAGTAAGTGCCTTTCGAAGTTCTCAGCATACTAAATATTTTCCATATTTGGATTCATTATTAGTGGCTAATTTTTGCATTAACTTATGCGTTTCTGCCACAAAATGTAATGCAGTGGATACATGTCTCCAGAATATGCAATAGATGGAATTTTCTCAACTAAATCGGATGTTTTTAGCTTTGGAGTTCTAGTCCTAGAAATAATTAGCGGCAGGAGGAACAGGGAATTTCATCATCATGATCACAATTTTAACCTTCTTGGACATGTAAGCTTCCACTCCAAGCTTCCAATTCGAGTTCTGATACTACTCAAATAAAATTGCCTAAGACGCTGCAACTTTCAGGCCTGGAAATTATGGCTTCAAGGGAAGGCCATCGAACTCATAGACAGACAAATGGAGGATTCATTTCCAATATCGGAAGTTATCAGGTGCATCCAGATAGGCCTCTTGTGCGTTCAACAAAGTCCGGACCAAAGGCCGACCATGTCATCTGTGCTTCTGATGTTGGACAGCGAGAGCGCCTCATTGCCACAGCCCAAGCAACCGGGATTTTACACGGAAAGGTTTAATGATCAAATAGAGGTCGAAACAAGCGAGTTTACTATTACCATAGTCGAGGGTCGGTGAAGATCCACGAGATTTTATGCACACAAAGTTAACATGTAATCGAGGTATGAGCTGTTCCATTGTAGATTGAGAGTCTAGTTCATGGTATATCTGCATGAAAAATATGAAAAGAATTTCCGCCTTCTTTGGCAAAGTACTCGCTCTTGAGAATGCGCCTGGTGTACACTTCTCTTTCCCTGTATGTATGTAACTCCATTCATATTGACAAATAAAAACGTGTCTCTTTCGGAAGAAAAGCACAGTGTCGGACCTTTTCGAAAGTTAATGAACTGGATATTTGGAAACAGTTACCTGCTTGGTTGTTACCAATTCCAACCCAAAAGCATAAGTTGATAGATTAGATGGATGAGTTTCCGTGTGGGCAAGAGTAGACTAAAGTTGTCCATTCCCCCTGTTGACTGAAATCGTGGGTATTGCTCTTTTTTTTTTTTTTTTTCATTATGTGGAAAGCAAGTGCAAGTGCAAGTGCAAGCGTGCGCCTATAATCATCTAGCTTTGGTAGTGCATGACATTCGTTAGTTGGGAAATGGAAAATCTCTCTTCCATCGCATTTATATCGTGTTCGTTAACTCAGCAAAAATACTTCCGCTGACCTTATTCCCCACATAAGAACTTGTCGGAAAATCTCGCTTGTTTTGGACAACGAATAGCTGAAAAAGGAAAGAGTTTAAGTGAAAAGAGTAATCAGATTCAACAGAGGACAAAACCACAAAACATAGGAAATGATGCTTGCTAGAGAATACAGAATCTTGAGAAAATTGAAATGGTTTAGATTTGAAGTCGATCGATCAATGCTGTCCAAATCATCCGTCGTTGTCTTGTTTGACGCTACCACACAGGCGGGTCAATCTAGCTCTCTAAAGTATAATGTTCGGGACAGTGCCACTGTCGACGTGGCTGGAAAAAGATGGCAAGTAGGTCTATTTTATTACCAAACCAATAGAATAATTACCAAATTTCTTTATTGTAACTAAGGTTTTCATTTTGAGTTATCTGTATTCTGCCTCTAAATTAATCTTAGCTCTTTCCAATATGGCAAAACGATAGATTATTGTGAACTAAAAAAGAAAAAAGAGATGATCACTCCATTTCTCCAAAAATAGATTAGTAGGTGTGACAAATCAATAACAATTATCGCCCCCCAATCAGAATCCATAAAAGCACGGCAATAAGAGGTGATAATTTACGGTTCTCAAGCAAACTCCTTGCATGGGAACAGATCGGTATTGTCAGAGAAATTAAAATAGTTACTTTGATTTCCCACATCTCTTTAAATTCTTGATATGTCTCTCTTGACTGTCCGTATTTTCGATTGATTATAATTGATATTATATTTATCTCGTCATTTATCATTGATTCATCATGTACTACTTTATTATGATACACAAAATTATACAGAAATTACGCAGTTCTCCCTTTTGGGTATTTCTTATCCGGTGCAGTGCTCCTGTGCCTCAATCTTTTTGTCTTTTATGGGAGATGTTATGGTTAGAGTTTATCCAAAAAGTCATACATCTATTATATAGTGCCTAATTCAGTCTTAAATCTTCAGTTATGCTAATTTAGTCCTAAATATTTTTACAACTTGCCAATTTAACCCTTCACCTTTCAAGTATGCCAATTAGTCCTAAATATTTTGATATTTTGCTAATGTAGTCATAAACATTTAACGATATACCAATTCAACCAAAATTGACTTGAAATTGTTGACATAGACAATTTTTTTTAAAAATTTCTGACATTTTTTCGTTTTTATCTTTTGTTTTTCTTTTCCCTTCTTCCCTCCGTCGACATCACCAAGCCGGTTAATGGCCGGCAAAAGTTGTTGGCCTTAGGTAAGGCCATCGTCATTGACTGTGGGTGAAAGATACCCATGCCTAGGCTAGCGAGGGTTGCCCTTGCCTCAAGTGTAGGTCTGTGACGCCCCAAATTTTGTCTAGCTAATTAACTGGTCGTGATGAATCTTATTAGTATAAATGATTCGATCTAGTGGATGAACTTAGGACTCAAGGCAATCAAATTATGCATTATATGACTATTATATGTACCTGAGTCTTATTAAAGTGCTTAGTGACCAATAAGATACACATGCAAAACGAAATATTAGGGAAAATAGGCTAAATAGCCTAAAATTATGGCCATGATGAAGCTATTTTCCCCTTGACCACTTACTTGTCATGCAAGAGGAGTCTTGGACAAGCCAAGATCACCTCCCAATCGTTCCTTCAAGTTGACAGCCCCTCTCCCCAATTTTTTTTTTTTCCATATTTTTCCTCTTCTCTCTCTCATTTCCCTAACTCTCTTCGCCGAACTTCTCCTTCCCTCTCACCGTCTCACTCTCCCCCTCTCACCCGCAAGCTCTCTCTCTCTCTCTCTCTCTCTCTCCTTCTCACCAAGATAATAAGCAAGCTCAAGACTTTCTCAAGCTCACGGTGAGCCTAGGAGGAGAAGACAAAAGCACTAGAACTTTAAGGCAAGAAGAAATGGCACTCTCCTACTCCCTTTGATCTTCTTGGGGCTTGGTTTGGTTTTGTAGAATAGGAAGTTTTGTTGTTATTCTTGGTGTTTGCTTATTTTCGTGGCTATGCATGTGTGTTGTGATGATAAAATAGAGATGTTAAGATGCTATGAAGGTGTGGTTTTAAGGAAAGAAAGACATGTGTACTGATTTTCTAGATGGCGCTGTATGTGGTTTTGGTGCTTGTGTTTAGCTTGTAGGAGCTTTTTCATGATCTATAACTGTTAATATATGTTGCATGTGCTCTGTGAGGTCTGATGTGGTGGTATGGTTGAACTATGAATTCGTGGGATCCATGTAGTGCAAGCAACTTTGAACTATAGCTTATTGTGTTGATTTTATATAGCTTATTGTGTTGCAAGCTAGGTGAAACTTCCTTCATGAAAGTCGTGCAAGAGACCATGATCTATGACATATATTTATTGTGGATTTTCTGGGATAAGGTTGTCGATACGAGGACATACTTTCTTACCATGTTGGTACTACCTAGAACTGCGGTACGAGTGACTTCAGTGGTCTCTCTAATTTTGCAGAATTTTCTATCTCGATCCTTGACACGATCCCTTCATGAAAGTTGCGCTAAATAGCATGAACTATAGCACATATTTAATTTGATTTTTTTTCTGGATCAATATAGCTGGTTTGAAGGCCTGGTTGTTTTTGTAATGTTAATCTACTCGAATGGTTGAACTGATGACCCTAGTGTGTTTTTGTATTTTTCAAAAAATGTTAGGACTAAGTCTGGTCGTACTTCCCTAATAAAAATTGTGGGAGACACCTTCCTGCATAACATATTAAAATTTCGTAGCAATTGGTGTTTTAGGTACTAGAATGTATTCCTCTTGGCGCGCATTGATTATGGAAAATAAACTAGTCTATGAGTCTTATTTGTTGATTTATTGCTCTTTGTAAGATTTAGGCTTAGTGCATGAAAAGTTTTTGTTAAGTTCTTCTTTGTAACATATTAAAAGTTTAGAATTTTTTTGGTTCATTTACAATGGTTTTGGTTTCAATTTCAGCGACTGTGCAATTCTGGTCGGTTCTGCCTTAGGTCAGAGTTTTATTAAATTCAACGGGAAGATGATGGAATCTCAAATCGCAGTCTACCGATGATAGTAACTGCATTCATTTGGCTACCTAATGGTGTATATTTGGCTTCAATATAATACCATTTGTTTGCGGAATTTGAACTAAAAATGTGAGGGCATAATCTAGAATTTTATTTTATGTTCTGTTTTGAGTGCGCCCGTGAGTCAGTGAGTTGTTTGTGGTGACTTGATGCCCATCCTGGTGTCACATGTATCGTATGGGGTACAATGTATAGTGTATGATTGCCATGTCATTGCATGAGTGTGATATGCCTGCAATGCATGAGATGGGTCAATAAATGTGATGCCCAAGGCCAATGGACCTTGGATATGACATCCTCGATTTGAATCCCTATTTAGACCGTGAGGGATGGACTAACGATCAATACATCAGTAACGAAGATAGGCCATAACTCAATCTTAGGGATTGTTCAGTCGACTAGCTATTTAGGGGCAATGTAATTCAGGATCAGAGTTGCGATAGACCAGAGCATTCAACCATGAAAGGACTGTTCAACCATAAGAGTTGTTGTGGATGACCACGTGCCATCATGAGTCAGTCAATGGATAGGTATAGATTGATTCAACTCAAGTACATACCGGTTGTGGGTGATGCCGCATGATTACTGTACTATTCATGAACGACCCTAATCCGATCTCGAACGACCATGAGTCAAGGCAGACTGATCGATCCTACTCAATTACATGACAACTTATGGTCATTCATGGATCGATCGGGCTCAACTAAAAGTCACGTGTAAAACCTAGATAGGCATCAAACTCAATTCTAGTCTAGTCGTGCGAATTCTGCCAATGCCACCAAAATTCATGTAGGTTGCGTAAAAGCCATTTCCGATCGAAACTTAGGCACAAGCCTGGGTCTAATTGCGGGTATCAACTATAGATATTATCAAGGCATTCCTTTTCAATTGAAATGATTTTAGTGAGCCGTTAGTGCATTAATTAGGGAAATGCGCTAATTTGAGGATATAGACTTTAATGGACCTAGAGGTGAGACCAATTTAGTCTATTAAGATTTAAATTGAAATGAGACAGACTTTGTTAGGGCATGGACAAGGGGTAGGCACCACTTTTGGGATAGACAATATGAATGGACCAAATTGCCCTATTGAGTCTATCCAATAATTGAATTTTAAGAAGCCATCCTAGCCCTTGATCTTGGATAAGGTACTTGGCATGAAGGATAGCCAAGATTTCCTCTTGCACCCCCAAGTTTAGGTTCATCATGAGGAAAAGGACAATACTTCAAGGGACAATTAATGTGATGGACAAGCTTTCTCCTCAAGTTTCTTCTTCTTCTTCTTCTTCTTCTTCTTCTTCTTCTTCTTCTTCTTCTTCTCTCTCTCTCTCTCTCTCTCTCTCTCCCTCTCTCTCTCCCTCACCTTCAGCCGACCCCCTCCTTCTTACTCTACTCTCTCATTTTCTTCATTTTTCCTCCCTTTATCTCTCACCGCCGTGCCCATTTGCCCTGCCGTCCGCCCTCCTGGTCGCTTGCCGCCACTACACGCTGCCGCCACCTTTCACACGGCCCCTAGATGCCGTCTGCCATTCCGCCACTGCCATCCGTTGTCCCTTTTGTCACTTGGTTGCTATTGCTGTGAGCCACAAGCCACCACCTGACCACCCCCGTCTCATCTTGGTTGTTAGTAAATAGATTTCCTAAACATCAGCTAAGCCTTTGCATTACGCGACTTCAATTTAAGACCGCCTTTAGTGCTGTAGGACTATCCTCGGTTGAGAAACTCATGTGATTAATTTGGTATGGTTTGCTTATGATATACTTGATCTATATGGTTTAGGATTGATCGAGGAACAAGTATGTGAGGGTTGAGGTTGCTTAGGTTTGGTGTGAGTTGTGGAAATGGTTTATTTAGGCTTAGGCTCGCCGTGATTATTGTTATGGATCATTTGCTATTGCTACTTATGCTTGATCTTCATATTTGAATGCCATGAATGGTCATATGAGTATTATATGAAGTGATCTTTGCATATAGATGTCCATAAGTCATGGTCAAAGCTTGAGTTCACATTGAGTCGCCGAATCTAGAACGGCGTTGGTTCTTGGATGTGTGTGGAAGTGCATCATGTTATGCCCTGAACCCCGAGCACGTGAACATCCCACAACAATCTATTTAAATTGCAATGTCCCAAGATGCATCACCAGTCCATTCTTTTTATCTTTCGATTAAACACATGCAGAAGCAACTCAAATAAACAACACCCAATCAATCATCAAAGCAGGGATAGTAAAACACAACAAATATTTCCAAATATACAACATTTATTTATTACTTGTTAACCTTAGGAAGTTTAACAATTACAAGCTCATTCCAAAGGGCGACTTCCTACCGACCAACTCAAAACAACTTGCTAGTGTTAGGGTTAACCTAAACTTTACTAACGGCAAGGCTAGCAAAAAAGTGTCGCATCTCGCGCCCACCATAACTGTACTTGGCAATTCTCCAAGCTACGGCCCTGAAAATAATTAACAACAACGGAGTGAGATATAAATCTTAGCGAGTCAATTTCCTAAACCTTGATTAGGACCCTAATTCGCTTCAGAGGCAACCTAAATACGCAACGGCATACAATCTTACCTCACCTTGACAAAAACCTGCATATTAGTACATCTCACATGGCAATATTAGTGCAACACACATAGATAATAATCAGAATACATTCGAAATATTTCAAGTGCATTGCCAATATACGTATTCTAATTATTATGACCCCTCATTATCCTAGGCTGGTACTCAAGCGTCATGGGTCAAGCTACGATTCTAGTTTTGTGGTCAACATATTTCATTGTTGGATATACAATAGGGCATGAGTTACACATCGCTTGGCATGTCCTTATGGCATTCATACTTGGACTAAGGAGAAAGATAAAATCGATTGCTTGAATGCTTGATTTGTGTGGTCATATGAGGAATTCCATCATTGATGGATTTTGGGACAATACCCCTGTGTTGACGGGATGCCTCGTTAGTAAGAACAAGACGATAACCCCACATCATCGGGATGCTGTTCGCGAAATGTGTTATATAGGAATTGTGAAAGCTAGTATGAGCACCTAGAGGGGGGTGAATAGGTGCAGAAACAATTTTGCGAGATATGTGGAGTGCTAATCAACAGTAGATTATGAAAAGGAAATTCTTTCTTGTAAACAAAACGAGTTACAATCAAAGTAAAAGAGTGTAGAGAAGAGAATATGAACATAGAGATTATAGTGGTTCGGCTTAATCCAAGCCTACATCCACTCTTCCGCACTGACAGCTCACTGGCTGGATTTCACTATGAACAAAAGAGTTGTTACAGTTAGGCTCTTCCTTGATTCCACAGTGTAGAGACTCTACTACACTTCCTCAAGGTCTCTCAATGATATAGACTCTCTTTTGCGTACAAGATTTCGCTCAACAGTTTAATTGACTAAGAACAAGGAGCTTCAGACTTTGGAATTCTTCTATCGCGCACTCACTTGAATAACTGGAACGTCTTCCTTATATACTCCTTTATGTCATCATACCCGTTGGCACTTACCAAAGAAATTCTTCCAATCTGCCCGTTGGACAGAATCAATTAGGAAGATCTTCGAGCTATTTAAGGAACATGACGATAGCCCATCAATCCTGCTCGCCCATACAATCAGGATCTTGGTTTCCATAAGTAGAACCTTCCAAGTATACTTCGCCAATCAACGAATCCACAATAAATCAATTCTTGATCGAAATAGAGGATTCCGTTATGCTATATCCAGCCAGAAGATCTACTTCAGTCGATAAAGTCAAATCCTTGACGAAACATCCAGTTCTGGATAAGTCTTCTTCGACAGACTAGAAACTATCAATGAGGATAGACTTTGAGTCTTGAGTCTGGCAGTCCGGAGGTCTTCAGACTTTGATGGAAGAGTCTGCAAGTCTTCAGACTAGACTGATGGAAACGTTTTGTCAACTTCAAAACATTCAAGGAAGTTTTCTCCAACAATCTCCCCCTTTTTGATGGTGACAAAACTTTCCTGTAAATTTGGATAACTTTGACCTGCAAAACATTACTCAAGAAAATATGGATATCTCATAAAGATAAATGGCTTAGTAATAACACTAGAATCTGCCTCCACAGAAAGTAGGTTAGTCTTATGAACAAGGCCATGAGATATCAATAATACTTAAGATAAACAGATGTTCAAACAATCAATTCCAAATCCAAACAGCCAAACACAAACATCAAGTCAATCAAAAAGGTTTTAAATCCAAATAGTCAAATTTGCACATCTCTCCCCCTTTTTGTCATCATTAAAAAGGTAGAGATGAAAAGAGAATGAAATTAAGATGGCTTGGGAACACGGACAAGCTGGAAATCTCCCATTGACTGGACAATGCCTTCCAGCTTTTTCAAGTCCTCCTTCAGTTGCGCTACTTCTTCACCCTTAGCATTTGCCTGAACTTGAAGAGCAATGGCTTGGAGTTGATCATTCAAAGAAACTGAGGAAGCTTGTCCTGCATTCTGCATATTCTGAAGTTCGCATCCCAGAGCATAGATTTAACCTTTCATTTCCAAAAGAACATCAAGAATTCTGCGAAAGTCTGCTGAATTATCAGTCTGAGTACTTGCTTCTGCACGATCAGACAGAGTATAAGCAGATGATGGCAAATCAGCATTGTCACGTAGATTGGGCGATGAAACATCGTGACCCTCCTCAGGAAATTGTGAGGCATAGATGTCCTCTGGATCTGCTGGAGAGCGACTTACTCCTTTACTGGTGGCAGGGATTGAGGATGTTTCTATTTTCTCAGGATCTCCCCCTGTTTCCATGCCTTCAAGTGGAGAAGAGTGTTCTTCATGTTCTTTTTCTACTCTCTCCTCTTCTTCTTCTTCTTCTTCAATTATTTCCTCCTCAGCATCTCTCTCCTCTGCTTCTTTCTCAAAATCTTCACTTTCTCTAGTCCTCTGTTCTGTTTCAGCCGTGTCTTTTTCCTGTCTCTCCGTTGATTTTGGTCCAGAACGACTTAAGTTCTTCAATGCCATTGCAGAAATGGTAATGTCATCCTCATCCTCTTCATCCTCAATGATGAGAGCTCTTCTTTTCTTGGATGGAGCAACCATGGGCTCCTTCCCTTTCCTTTTTGCAGCCGAAGAGATTTGATAAGTCTTGACAGGGGTTTTCTCCTTGAACTTCTCCAACTCCTTGTTGAGTTCCTTCAGACGCATTTTAGAGACCATTTTCAGTCCCACCACCATTTGATCGCACGCTCGACCACAAAGAATTCGAGGAGTCTGAATATTCAAGTGTCTGAATAACTTGGTCACAAGAGCTGGATAAGGAAGTTGACCCTTGTCCTTCACCACTGCCCTGTACATGTGGAACATAATAGTGTGTGGAAGAGAGAATTTTTTTCCCAGCATTGATGGCATACATTAACTTTGCCTCCGAGTTTGAAACATCGGTCTTTGAAGTAGACTTTGGTCTGAGGTAGTTAATCACAATCTTGTGAAGCATAATGTTGGTTGCATTCATCCTCGAATAGGAAATCTTTTCTTCCGTTCTTCGATCTTTAACAAGTTCCAACGTTGCACGAGCAATATACACACTGATAGGTTGATATCTCCCTCTTTCAACCCCAATCACATCAGCCAATGTATTCATGTCAATCACATGGTCCTGATCTCGAACACTAAAAGAGAATCTATTCGCATCCAAGAAACTAAGATTCGAATAGAAATAAGCAGTAAATTCAGCATAGGCTTCTGTAGATTCAGAACAAAACTGTTCGAGTTGAAGAAGACTGAATTTCTCCCGCAAATTGACATTCACAGAGTCAAGAAAATCAAAATCCACACTTCTAGGGTTTATCACCCCACGCTTCAGCAACTTAGAGTACAGTTGCTTGTGTTCCTCCGATCGAAACAAGTCTGTCCTTTTGCTTCGGATTTTTGCCGCAACACCCATTCTCGGTTTAAACTAATTGTACATCCTATCATCGTCATTCCCATCTGGCTGACTCAGTCCTCCAACGCGTGGATCAGTTGGGATATTTGCCAATGCTTCTTCCGCCGATCCGGTAGGGGCAATTCCCAAACATTCCATCGTGCGTAGAAAATAGGTTTCATTTCGATACCCTTTTTCTTTCAAAAATTCGTCAATGTAGTTCAAAGGAGTATCACCCCTCTTCAAAGCACGGTAAAGCTTATAATAAAGCCAGGCTTAAGAGTTCTTACAGGTTCTGCGTCTTCGACGATTTCTTCCTCTTCTTGTTGTGCAACATCCTAAGGTCTAGATGGAGGAGATGGACACCACTGAGAATGTAGTGGGCTCTGTTGCTGATTAGGAGATTCCTCTTCCTCGGTGAGATCAAAGTGCGTAGGCCCCTCACGCATCTATTGTGGTCCCCTGTTCGCGATCCTCGAAGACTTTCTTTGAGAAGACATTTTTCACAGTTTTGGAGGGATTCCAAGCTTGTTTTCCCAAGAAAAATGACCACTTTTCGAAGATTAAACAAGAGAAGAAGACAGAAATGGAAGATCGATGCTCTCTTAGGGTTTTTGTGAGTAAAACGAAGAAGAACCAGCAGTATATAAGACAGTCGAAGAGATGCATACGGAACGTCATAAAAAAGGAAATATAAAGCTGCCTTTTTTTAAAAAAATAACTGCCTTTTCAAAAATTAGATAACTGTCATTTTAAAAAATTTCTTTTTCGAAAAGGAAAGATTACAATAATCACGGAAATTAAAAATAGCAGCAATTAATTACGGGTTGATGATCGTACCTTTTCGAGATTTGATTTGAGAGATAATAACTTACAAAAAAACTTGATCGTATGAGTCTGAGTATCTTTAGACTTTCAGTCCTGGGTCTGAATTTCCTCAGACTTTAAGATATTGAGTCTGGAACGAATAGCTTCAAATTGATTTTTCTCCAAAGGCTTTGTAAATATATCCGCCAGTTGATTCTTTGAGTCAATAAACTGAATTGAAACTTCTCTATTTTGAACATGATCTCTAATGAAGTGATGTCGAATCTCTATATGTTTTGCTCTTGAGTGAAGAATCGGATTCTTGGTGAGATTGATTGCGCTGGTGTTGTCACATTTGATTTCGGTTCATGAATCTTCAATTCCAAAGTCTCTTAACTGTTGTTTTATCCACAGAATTTGTGAACGACAACTTCCAAGAGCTACATATTCAGCTTCTGCTATAGAAAGAGCTACTGTACTTTGCTTCCTTGAAAACCAAGACACTGTCTTGCTTCCAAGTAGTTGATAAGTGCCCGATGTGCTCTTTCTATCAACTCTGCATCCGGCTAGGTCTGCGTCTGAGTATCCAAGAAGAGTAAAGTCTCCTTCTTTAGGATACCAGAGACCCAAAGTTGAAGTTGAGGCAATGTATTTGATAATACGTTTTGCAGCACTTAAATGAGATTCTCTAGGGTCTGATTGAAACCTGGCACAAATGCAAACACTAAACAGAATATCAGGTTTAGAAGCAGTAAGGTAAAGAAGTGAACCAATGATGCTCATGTATAGCTTATGGTCGACTTTCTTTCCTCCTTCATCTTTGTCCAACTTCAAGGAATTTGACATTGGTACATCAGTCTTTTTTGCAATTCTCCAGTCCAAACTTTTTGACAAGATCTTTATTATACTTTTCTTGATGAATAAAGGTTCCTTCCTTCAATTGTTTTACTTGGAGCCCGAGAAAGAAGGTTAGTTCACCCATCATGCTCATTTCAAATTCATCCTGCATAGACTTAGAGAATTTCTTGCACAAACTTTCATTAGAAGATCCAAAAATAATATCATCAACATAAATTTGAACAAGTAGAAAACTTTTGCTTTCTCTTTTGATAAACAATGTAGTATCTACTTTACCTTTGACAAAGCCATTTTGGATTAAAAACTTACTTAGTCTATCGTACCAAGCTTGAGGTGCTTGCTTTAGACCATATAGAGCCTTTTTCAGTCTGAAAACAGAGTCTGGTTTCCTTGGGTCTTCAAAACCGGGTGGTTGTTCCACATAGACTTCCTCTTGGATAAATCAATTTAGGAAAGCACTTTTGACGTCCATTTGGAATAACCTGAAATTTTTATGACAAGCAAAAGCAAGGAATAATCTAATTGCTTCTAACCTTGCTACTGGTGCGTAAGTCTCATCATAGTCTATCCCTTCTTCTTGCGTATATCCCTTGGCCATGAGTCTTGCTTTGTTTCTTACAACCTTTCCTTTCTCGTTCATCTTGTTTCTGAAAACCCATTTAGCTCCGATGATGGATTTACCTTTCGGTTTAGGAGTCAATTCCCAGACATCATTGATACTGAATTGCCTGAGTTCTTCTTGCATGGCTTCAATCCAGCTTTCATCAGTTAGAGCTTCTTCTATACTTTTGGGTTCTATTTCAGAAATAAGAGTCACAGCACTAGACTCTTCGCGTCTTTTGGATCTTGTGCGAATTCCTTCATTAATATCGCCGATAATGAGATTTGTGGGATGACTGGACTTATGCTTCCAATTGCTGGTTGATTTGTCAGACTGTTGATCTTTTTCCTCATTTGAATCTTCGATTATCATTTGTTGCTGGTCTTCTGAGGTCTGAGCTGCTTCTGGAGATTTAGACTTTGTAGAGTCTAGAGCAAGTTTAGATCTTCAAGTTGAGTCTGAATTGATTTGCTTTGCATAAAGTCTTGAAATTTGACATTCATTGATTCCTCCACAGATTGAGTCTTTTTGTTGTATACTCTGTAAGTTTTGCTTGTGGTTGAATATCCAAGGAAGATCCCTTCGTCTGATTTTTCTTTAAACTTCCCAACTCGATCATTTGTATTTTTCAAAATAAAACATTTACATCCAAACACGGGAAAATATGAAACAATGGGTTTCTTACCTTTGAATAACTCGTAAGGAGTTTTCTCCAGAATAGGCCTTAGAAAAACTCTATTAATGATATAACATGCTGTAGAAACTGCTTCAGCCCAAAAACGTGAAGAGATGTTACTTTCAATTAAAAGAGTTCTAGCTATTTCCTGAAGTGATCTATTTTTTCTTTCCACGACTCCATTTTGCTCAGGAGTGTATGGAGAAGAGAACACATGCTGAAAACCAGATTCATCACAAAATCTTGTAAAGTCTTGATTTTCAAATTCGCCTCCATGGTCAGTTCGTATACTTGAAATAACATACCCTTTTTTCATTTTGAACCTTTTCAGCAAACTTTTTGAAGTAAGAAAAGGTTTCAGACTTATTTACCAGGAAATATACCCAAGTGAATCGTGAGTAGTCATCCACAATTACTAGGCAATATTTCTTACCTCCAATGCTTTGAGTTCTGGTCGGTCCAAAGATATCCATATGCAGAAGCTGCAGTACACGATTAGTGGCAACTTGATTTATTGGTTTGAATGAGTTTCTTACCTGTTTTCCCAGCACGCATGGTGTACATAGATCAGTCTTTTGTTATGATAGATTAGGTAGACCACGAACATGCTTTTTTGCTGAAATTTTGGCTATTTGCTTCATGTTGATGTGCCTAAGTTTTCTGTGCTATAAGTTTGCTTCTTCTTGAATTGAAATTAGACATCGGGCTTCATCTGGTTTGACATCCAAGAGGTAGATATTTCCATGTCTTCGACCTGTGAAAGACTGAGAGGAATCTTTACTGGTTCCTGAACATATTCCCTCTTGAAAGTTGATTTTGAAGCCGGTGTCGCACAGCTGACTGATACTCAGCAAATTATAGTTGAGTCATTCTACTAAAGAAACATTACTGATCGTGAGACTTCCAATCTTTACAGTTCCGAATCCCACAATTCTTCCTTTGTTGTTTCCTCCAAATGAAACTTTTCCACCATTAACTTGAACAAGTTTTATGAAGCAATTTGAATCTCCTGTCATATGCCTTGAGCATCCACTATCCAGGTACCATTTAATCTTTCTCTTGATAGAGACCTGCATTTAGAAAAGAGACTCAAGCTTTCTTTGGTACCCATATTTTCTTGGGTCCATTGGTGTTAGTATGATATATTGTCTTTGCCCATACCTTCTTAATAGGTTTCCAAACCATAGAATATTATTTTTCAAAATGATCTGAACTATTGCACTTAGAACATTTAAGAGCACTGCGACCTACTGGTTTTACAAACACTTTTTGGAAATGATTTTTGTAAGCATTTCTCGTAGGTCTTTGCTTAATTCTTTCTTTTACTTTAGGAAAATTAATCAGAGGAATGGTTTTAGCAGTCATTCCTAAACCTGATTTATTGAAGTAAGGTCTTTGTGCTGAAAGAATTTTTTCAAGTTTTTCAGATCCTATAGAAAATCTTTTAGAAATATTTGAGATGTCATTTTTCAAGAATGCATTTTCTTTTGAAAGATTGTCTTCATTTTCTTTCAAGGTAGAAACACTTTTGTCTAAACTTTTGAGTTTTTCTTTCATAACATTTTCCTGTTGTTTTAGTGCAGAATTTTCTCTTTTGAGTTCAGAAATCATTTTAAGAGAAGTCTTGAGACTAAGACACAATTCATCAATGTATCTAGAAACTTTAGTGGGGATTTTCAAATTACTTACCTCGATTTCACTGTCTGAATCTGAGTCTATTTCAGAGTCTGAATCTGAATCTGATTGTGCCATGAGACAAATGTTGGAATAATCATCATCACTTTCTTCACATTCTGTATCACTCCAAGTTTCTGCTTTGAGTGCCTTTCGATACTTCTCTGTTTTTCCTTTCTTTTTTTTCAGAAGGGGACAGTTGGGTCTGATGTGTCCTTTTTTCTTACATTCAAAACAGACTACATCTCTATTGGATTCATCATCCTCAACAGACTTACTCTGTTGCTTTTGAAAGCTCTGTTTCTTTGGATTGAATCTTCTTCCCTTTCTGTTTAGCTTTCTGAATCTTCTTATCATGAGAGCAAGCTCTTCATCATCCATATCGTCTTCAGAATCTGTGACATCAGAATCATCATTAGATTTTAATGCAATGGATTTCTTACCTTTAGGATCTTCATCTTCGTTGATTCGCTCCACTTCATAAGACTGAAGAGTCCCAACCAACTCATCAACAGAGAGTGGCATGATTCTTTGTGTCTCCCTTATTGAGGTCTTTATGTGATTCCAATCCTTGGAGAGTCCACGCAGTAGCTTGTTTACTTTCATGGGATCAGAAATTGGTTGACCTTGATTTTAAAGACCATTCACTATCTCTGTAAAACGACTAAACATGTCAGTGATAGATTCTCCTGTTTTCAATTTGAAAGCTTCATATTGTCCGAGCAGAATGTTGATTCTAGTTTCTTGCACTCGGTCAGTTCCTTCATAGGTGATGTGTAATCTATCCCAGACTTCTTTAGCTGTAATACAAGAAGATATTATGTTATATTCAGTGGGAGATAATGCACAATATAAATAATAAATAGCTTTTGCATCAAGAGCTTGTCTCTTGGTTATCTCTTCTCGAGTCATTTCGCTAGACTCAATGGTTTCTTTTCCTCTTTCTGAGACTGATGCAGCTTTAGGAATGATTCCTTTTTCTACCACGTCCCATTCCAAAGGATCCTTTGATCTTAAAAATGCCTTCATCTTGTTCTTCCATATATTGTATTCCTTTCCATCAAAGTAAGGCAGTCTAGTATTGCTTTGCCCTTCAACCAGTCCTGGAGCCAACATACTAGCCATGGATCTTTAACTCTAAAGTAAAACACTTCAATTCAAGTGAGTACACAAGCTCTTATACCAATTGTGAAAGCTAGTATGAGCACCTAGAGGGAGGTGAATAGGTGCAGAAACAATTTTGCGAGATATGTGCAGTGCTAATCAACAATAAATTATGAAAAGGAAATTCTTTCTTGTAAACAAAACGAGTTACGATCAAAGTAAAAGAGTGTAGAGAAGAGAATATGAACACAGAGATTATAGTGGTTCGGCTTAATCCAAGCCTACGTCCACTCTTCCGCACTGACAGCCCACAGGCTGGATTTCACTATGAACAAAAGAGTTGTTACAATTAGGCTCTTCCTTGATTCCACAGTGTAGAGACTCTACTACACTTCCTCAAGGTCTCTTAATGATATAGACTCTCTTTTGCGTACAAGAGTTCGCTCAATAGTTTAATTGACTAAGAACAAGGAGCTTCAGACTTTGGAATTCTTCTATCGCGCACACACTTGAACAATTGGAACGTCTTCCTTATATACTCCTTTATGCCATCATACCCGTTGGCACTTACCAAAGGAATTCTTCCAATCTGCCCGTTGGACAGAATCAATTAGGAAGATCTTCGAGCTATTTAAGGAACATGACGATAGCCCATCAATCCCGCTCGCCCATACAATCAGGATCTTGGTTTCCATAAGTAGAACCTTCCAAGTATACTTCGCCAATCAATGAATCCACAATAAATCAATTCTTGATCGAAATAGAGGATTCCGTTATGCTATATCCAGCCAGAAGATCTACTTCAGTCGATAAAGTCAAATCATTGACGAAACATCCAGTTTTGGATAAGTCTTCTTCGACGGACTAGAAACTGTCAATGAGGATAGACTTTGAGTCTTGAGTCTGGCAGTCCGGAGGTCTTCAGACTTTGATGGAAGAGTCTGCAAGTCTTCAGACTAGACTGATGGAAACGTTTTGTCAGCTTCAAAACATTCAAGGAAGTTTTCTCCAATAGGAATGACGCCCGATGGATTTCGAATACCATGCTCAACAAAGTGAGCCAATGTCTTGCAGGTTTCTAGAAGAGCCATAGGGCTTCAGCTATGTATGATCGATAATTGGACTTGAGATAGCATGGTAGTATGGGATGCCATGTGATTCTCGAGACACTAAACGTGTACGAAGTATTTGAGTGTTATGTGCATACTGTGGAAGTTGTTTTACGGCCCGCACATGTTTCACATGGACTTATATGAGTTGCATGAGACAGGTGCATGATTTAAATGTATTTTTAGTGACTTAGAAGGTAGGTGCATACTATAATTGTCATTTTTCAAGAAGTGAAAGGCATGTAGATGTCCTAAAGGTTGTTGTTTGAGTCTCGAAGGCTTTGATAATGTTGTGGATGTTGATATCCGACATGTGTGAATATTTTGGCTATTATTTGCACTAGTTGTGACATGTGTGAACTTATATGCCTTTGTTTAGGACTCGAGGGACTTAGGTTGAGAATAGATTCCATCATGTATATAGTTAAAGCAAAGTTTGGACTTTGCTATTGATCTAACATCGACATATTTAGGTTAGGAAATCATAAGGCTTTGATGCAAGATATCTATCTATATAAGGTTTAGGATTTTTACTTATTGAGTTTTTAACTCACTGTTATTGTTTAACCTTTTCAGATCCCGAGGTACGAATCTACCACCATCCCATCTCTAACTTCCTGTGCACGTGGAAATTATGGTGCTAGACATCAAGGATGCTACTACCAACATTCTCTTCTAGTGCTACACCATGACGGTGTGGGTGGATGAGGGTGTAGGGCATCTAGTCCCCCATTTATTCATGGCTTGGTTTGCTTGGGTTGATGAGGACTTCTATGGTCCTCTGCGTGGGTTTGACGGCCCCTCCTAATAGTACCCTGAACAACCCCAAGTCCTACCCTAACTATGCCCTAGAGCCTGAGTCGTCGCCATGAGGACACTAGCGAAAGATGGGAACCATTTTTGATAGCTATCCTTATAGAAGGAGTTAGGAGTAACCCCCATTTTTTTATATCTTTTTGTGTGTGAGGATGACCAATTGAAGCGGCCCTAAGGTTAGGCTTGTAAATTTGTAATCGTTTCTCGTAAATAAATAAAGCATGAAAGGTATGTGGTATGTATGTGTGTGTGTTTCTCCCTAATTATCCATTGTTTGTTGTTGATTGATTGGGTGAATGGAGATTGCACGCTACGTTTCCGCATGTGCTTGAAGTCAAAGATAAAATCAATGGGATGGCAACGCCTCTAGAGACGTCGCAACTTGATCCCATTGCGAAGGATGTCACGTTCTCGCACCAAGGGTAGGTCCAGGCGTGACATTAGATGCCCGACGATGGCTCGGAGTGGATGTTAGAGGTGAATCAATGGAATGACGACGCCTTCTAGGATGTCGCAACTTGATCCAGTCACAAAGGATGTCATGTTCTCATGCCAAGGGTAGGTCTAGGGCGTGATATAATGGCCTGGAGTGGATGTTAGAGGTGAATGCCTTGGCTAACAACCAAGATGACCCGGGTTGTAGTAGGGATGCCTTGACTAGAGACAAAACTCGGAAGTCTTGACGATCAACTCAAGAGCCCAATGATGGCTCGGAGTAGATGTCAAAGGCAAATGCCTTGGCTAACAACCGAGATGCCTCAGAGTAGGGTGCCTACGATATGGGAATCGTGGATGCCCAATTAGAGAACTGGAGGTCACTGCGTCAGCTGCCTACATGGACTAGCTGAGTAGTGAAATGGGGATGGACCTTAGTGATATTATGCATGATAAATGTGAAGCTTGATGCACTCATTGCATAGTAGTATGACCCATGTGATTGTATAGGACGCGTGTCACATTAAATGCATGTTGGCATTACTCGTGTGACTGGAAATGATCTCTCATTATAGAGCACCTGTCGTGCTAGAGGGCGAGCATCACGAGTTTACCAATCCAAACTTTCTGGGCATGGTGTTTGTTTGATACACAATTGTCTTTCTAGTGGATATAGGACAATTTGATCTAATTACCTACCATTTTGTTGCTATATTTGTACTAACGGACGGTCACCTATTAGGACCAATTCCATTCTCGATGCTCTTGGTATAGGTGGAGGTAGGAGTGATGTGGAGGATTAGGAGCCGGAGTAGGAAGGAGCGCAGAGTGGTCATGCTTGTATTTTGACAAGATAGTAACTTTTTGGGGCGTGGGATCATGTAGTCGGATGGAGGGACGTATGTACAGACAAGGAACTTGCTATAATAGAGTTTAGGGAGATAGACGCCTTTTTTATTTCTCCCAGTTTAGGTCCTTCCTTTTGATGTATAACCCGCCACTCGATGTACATATAAGTATGGTAAATAATGGAAGCATGATTCTCTCTATTATTGTGTTTTAAGAGGCACGTGTATAAATCATGTTATAAATGCTAACCTTTATAAAAGATTTTCGCTTGCGTGAAAACTTAAAATAAATAAAAAAACAAGGATTAGTAAGTTGTGGACTGGGATGCCACAATGTCACCCTCGCTTGGGCGAGCATGGGCCACATTTGTTTAGGCTGGTGAGGGCATTAGATCTAGCAAAGGCCTCCCCTACCCTCGCATGAGGTCGGTCACTAACCATCGATTAGGTCTAGTGAGGACCGCTCGAGGAAAAAAAGGGAAAAAGAAAAAAGAAAAATAAATGAAAAAGAAAGGAAAGGAAAAAAAGAAAAAAAAATCCACAAAATTCAAAATAAATCAAAAATTGGCCCTGCCATGTTGGATGGTTAGCACTGATTAGACCACCAGTTCAGTAATTTTTTTTATTATCAAAATTGACAAATTGTTAAAACATTTAAATCTAAATCGATAAATTATCAAAATTTTTTGGGTTAAATTGGTAAGTTATCAAAAGGTTTAGGACTTTTGAACAATTTTCCTGTTAGAGTTAACTCCTGATTTTCTAAAGTAATGAAAATAACAAGGCAAATGGCCAATAAGATGGAGGAACTTGGCATTTGTTCACTAATTGCACATAAAATCTAGGTGCTGATTATCCAGCTTACAAGCGTTTCTACTCTAAAGTTTCACCTAGAGAAGTCTAAAGGACACAACTTGTCCAGAAAAGCAATGACAAGAATAAGAGGACTTTATTTGGAAAATGAAGCCACCCATTTCCCAAAATCATCTTAAATTGTCATCAATTATTGTGAAAACAAATCAAATTATACAACACCCTTATTATTCCTCATCTCCAATGAACATCATTAATGCACATATTATAGACACAATATTATAGCAGATAGATTATGGATATTGTCGCGACCTACCTCGGTGGAGGGAATATCGATTTAGGAGTATTGCTTAAATGACAGGATTATGGCCCACGATTAGGCACGGGCTCTTCCAAGCCCATACCTCACACGACATTAAGGTGTTCATTAAAATTTTGTAATAAGGAGTCACCACTAACCTATTAGAGTCGGCTAGAAACCAAATGTAGCATGGGAGTGTACCTCACTTCCTATGCAACCAAATAGGGTTGATAACTTAATTACACTAATTTACCAATTAATGCTATTTTGGTACCTAATCTTATTCATTTAAAAAAAAATTCAAGCAGTTTGGATTAATTTTATATCAATCCACTAACACGTAAAGTGATCATGCGGATGCGCAATCATTAACATAATAATCGACTACCGAATAAAGTATAAAATAGATTGCAATTAATAAAAGACCTAACATTAAGAAAAAGGATAAATACCAATCCTAACTAGACTAAAGGGAGCCACAAACGACAAAAGCATGCAAACAAGAGTAATTGTCTTTGAGAACAATTAAAACCCTAATGTAGAGCTCTTTGCTTACTAAATTTTTTAGCACAACTTTAAAATTAAGAAGCTTCCATTTTTTTCTAAGAAAATAGCTCAAAAAGTCTATTTTTAAAATTTTTCAAGGAATTATAAATTTTGAGGGATTTTGTAATTTTTTAATGAACTTTTGAATTTTCCAATTTTTTATTTATTTTTTATTTAAAATAATAATTTTTTTTGAATTTTTCAAAAAAAGATCATATTTTCAAATTTTCTGAAAATTGTTGAATTTTTTATATTTTCTGAATTTTTGGAAATTTCTGAAAGTTTTTGAAATTTTTTAAATATTTTCCGAATTTTTCATTTTTTTCATTTTTTTTCAAAATTTGAATTTTTTAATTTTTTCTGCGATTTTAATATTTTAAATTATTGTTGATGTTCATTTCTCTTTTCTTTTTAATTTTTAAGACTTTTTAATTTTGATTATTTTTAATATTTTTTCCAAATTTGTTAAATATTATATCCAGGAAAAGTGGGTTTGGACCGGGTGAACCCGATTCGTCGGTTGACTCGATCCGACTACCTTTTTTTTTTAAAAAATCTCTTTCTTTCTCCCCTTTTGTTAAGGGTTAATATTCCAAAATATCCCAAACTGGTATATGTGTGACAAATCTATCATAAACTAATTTTTTGACTATAAAATGATCAACTAGTACATATATAACAAATTTATCCCAACTGATCATAAAAAACTTCAAATTGATATACTTGTGACAAATTATTCAACCGCTATAAACCTAAACTAATACATTTGTAACAAATATGTCCTCCGTTGAATTGGATTAATATCATAAAAAGTCACAAAAATTGTATAACTATGATAAATGGAGAGTAAAATCTCAAATTTGTACATCAGTCAACTGTCACGTGTCATTCAATTTAGTAATTTGATAGTAAAATTCAATGGAAACTAACATATGATAAATTTGTCACAAGTATATCAGCTTGGACTAAATTTATCAAAACTGTATTAGTTTGAAGTTTTTGGTAGTCAAAAAATTAGTTTAGTATAAATTTGTCACAGGTGTACTAGTTTAGAATTTTTCTAGATATTAATCTTTTTTTTAATATGACTATTAATAATTTAATTAATTATTTTTCTTTTTCTTTTTCTTTTCTTTTCTTCTCCTAGACTTCTTCTTCCCCGATGGTTTCCTTCTTCACGCATTCCCTGCACACCCAAAGATTGATTCCCACTGGATTTGACCCACACACCAATGTTGGTCGGAGTAATCGGTCTCTACTACCGCTGGCAACCATCACCCACTAGTCGTCCATTCCAATTGGCGTTGAACGCCGCTGACGACCTACTCTAGTGCCCATGCAAAGGAAAACCCTTACTGACTCGACAATGCATAGCCATTTCATGAAAATCACGCCAAAGCACAATGAACACACAAAAAGCGAACATGGAGCAACAGTTATAGAAGTAAAGATTGGTCAGTCTCCAGTTTAAACATGAACTAGTTTTCGGCCTTCCCTAAGGCATTTCATCAAACACGTAAGATGCACTGGCTAACAAAGGAATCTAGGCTCATTTAAGGATTTGGGTTCGAACCAGGCTCGACATTAGACATACAAGCAGTATTTTGGACCAACTCAAAGACGTATTATTCACATTTGACATGAGTATGAACAACAACATCAGATCTTGGCCATAACCCACTAAAGAGAACCAAAGTTCATTCAAGCATTTCAATGAACAATTGGCACACTACTGAAACGAGGGATCTCTGACCTACTAGAGACTCTAGCACGAACCTAGCTCTTAACAACGCCTACCAAAACACATAGAAGCTTTCATGGAGGACTAATGGTGTGACATCCTGATTTTCAGGTTCTGATTTCGATTGGATAAGTTGGGCATTTCATCAACGCGACTACAATGCTTTTCTTTGAGATGGCTACTCACGAGATAACTAGACTATCTAGGGAAGCTATTAGTAAATTTTAAGGCAATGGACTTGAGAATTCGACTAGGAATCGGCTTCTCAATTGTGCTCATCTTTAGAGGCCATTACAGCACAGTATAAAACCGATTTGAGATCAGAGATAGGTCAGTCGACTGAGATGTGTGGCTGATCGTGGGTGACTCCACTAAATTGGAAAATTCTCGTCAACCGACACTAGTTTGATTTTACTGTCGTTTTGGTACCATGTGTCTGTATCTGAATTCTCGAGATTTTCACGACAACCGAGAGTCGCCAATGTGTCGAGTGGGTTTAGTGTGACTCGAAGAAAATCGACCACGGGTCGTTTGCTCTAAAAAGTTTTGAAAACTACCTGGTAGCCTAGGTTATGCTAAAAACGCGTCGGAGTGAAATTAACCGCCAATTTGAGTCCGATTTCAGAAATTGAAAATTCTGTCATGTCACAATAAATTCTAGGACCCACGACTCAGTCTTAGAAGATTTTTCTGACAACCGAGATTTTTTTGGGAAAAAGTCGGTTTATGACCGTTTTTGTTCAATTAAGGCCATGGATTAATTTTGATCGCAAAATTGGGAAGCATGATGGATATGTGGGTGAGGAAAAATATCGATTTGATCGATGGAGAGTCAATTGAATTTAATGGGGCCGGTTCTTGACAAAACAAGTATGAATAAGAGTTCAATTGAAACCAATACCCCTCAATTTCGTAACTCCCCCTTAGCCTAGCCAAAATGCACCATTCCAAGTGTTGTGAGGAGTGTTGGTGTGGCTCAATGGCAGCCAAGAGTGTATGCATGGCCTAGGATGATTTTAGAAGATATTTTAGTGGAAAAAGAAGGCATGTGGCCCCCTCTCTTGCCCTTATCCTTCCCCCTCCTTTGCAGCCGGCCAAACCCTCTCCCTTCTCCTCATTGTTGCACACATAGCCAAGGAAGATAGCAAGGAGAAGCCGCACATCGCCCACGCCATCGCCACCACACGCCGTTGCTGTTTCGCACGCCACCGCCGCACGAACCGCCGTCCGTCCTTTGCCGCGTGTTCCACCGTCCAACCACCTCTGTTCCAGCTCCTGTTTGTGCGTTTGAGGGGTTGTTCAGCCACCGAGAGAGGCTGAGGAAGCTCGTCGGGACCGCCGTTCAATTCGTCGAACCACCACCAAACCTTCCCGAGCCTCACCGCTCTAAATCGAGTTGTTTTCTCTCCATTTCCAGCAGTGACCAGCAAGCAGATTTGTGGGTTTTTCAGCACCTTCCGAGCTCGTTTTGAGGTGCTTGTGGGCCTCAGTTCCTAGGCCCGCTTTGGAGAAAAGCATTCCCCGCGCTGTTCCCGTCGGTTTGATCCGACCCGCGTGTTATTCCGGTGAGTTTAGCTCACTAATCCTTGCCTAGTTTGTTAATGATGCGTAAGGGTTGATTAGTTTAAGCTAAGTGTGATTATGTGGTTAGATTAAAGTAGATTAGTGATTATTAGTTAATTGTAATGCATGTTAGGCATTTGACTAGTGCTATTAGCTAGAGGATAGCCTATATTATTTATTGAATGCATCTCAGGATTTTTCTCGACCCGTCTCGAGCTCCAATTAGGCATTACGGGCCTAAATTGGATTTTTTGTATTTATTTATTAATTTTTAAAATTATTTAATTAATTAATTATTTTTTGAAAATTAGGCGGGGATAGCCGACGGCCGAAATTTAATGCTGATTGTCATGGTGTAGTCCGTTTATTTATTTGAGTTCTACGTTGTGTTGAATTGAATTGATTGTGCAATTTGAGGAATTATTCCTAAATTGATTGAAATTGAGTAATTGATTGGTAAATGGCTGAGTATGATTATTTAGCGCCAATAATGCTTTGATGGGCTATTAAGTGGAGAAGATTGTGAGAGTGAACTGAATATACTCTTGGCCAAGACCAATCGGGTACGTTAATATCAGGTATGGTAAAGATGGGAAAGAAATAGTTAGTGCGTGGCTCTGTGATGAAATATAATCACCCTGGCGAAAATGACGCCCAAGAGCATGCCCATAAATTGTTTATATCACCTTGGCGAAAACGGCGCCTTAGAGAATACACATAGTAAGGTGACTAGGTATATTATACTGAAAATTGTATAGTATAAATGGAAATGACTGAGGGAAATAGGCCAATTATTATTTTGATTGAGGATTCTAAGTGTGAAGGACACAGTCCTTGGCCGAGAGTAATTAATCGTGTGAGGGTTATTAGTCGCATTGAGAAGACTATTGAAAGATGAAATGATGTATGATGGGTGTATGACAGTGTGGAATAGGGCATGGAAACCATCGAATTTGGAATAGGTTATGCTCACTAAGCTGTAATTTAGCATTACCACCTAATCTAGGTTGTGCTTGCTAAGCTGTAATTTAGCATTACCATCAAAGTATGGTTATGTCCATTGGACCGTAGGTTACCACCTAATCTAGGTTGTGCTCACTGAGCCGTAATTCAGTATTACCACCGAACTTGGAATCAGTTGTACACACTGAGCCGTAATTCAGCATTCCCATCGAATTTGGAATCAGTTGTGCTCGCTGAGCTATAATTCAGCATTAACCACCGAAGAATTAGTAAGCCGTGCCCGCTGAGCCGTAATTCAGCATTACCGCCAAAGTTTTAGTAGGCCGTGCTCGCTGAGCCGTAATTCAGCGTTGGGGTTGAGTATTTGAGATGACTGTGTAAGCCGTCCTCGTTGAGCCGTAATTCAGCAGTGAATTTGAGTAAATGAGATGAACCGACCAAGAAAGGGGTCGTGATGACATGTAATCGACCGAATCGATTGATCAATGTTTTGATCCGATGTCGTGAATTGATTGATCGATGATTCGATCTGTGGTGATTGATTGGATGTTTATTTGAATTGTACTGACGTGCAGGAAGGAACAAAGGCCAAGGTAAGTTCTCTGACTCGTGTTGTGCTTAGGCAGCCCGGATGGTGTATTGGTTTACTAATCGAGTCTTAGGGGGTAGAACTCGCTGAGACGTTGTCTCACTGGTTATTGAATAACCATTTTCAGGTCCTTAGACGGCATTGGTGAAGGACTAGAGGCCCGAAGTGAAGAAGGGGAAGCCTGAAGAATTGACGATCCTATCGGACTAGATAGTCATAAGGAAAATCTCTTTTGTTGAGGAGTTGAGTCTTTGTTGCAGACTTGGTTTTATGAACTTGTGGCTTAAAAACTAGCTTGACCATTCGTCTTGTATAAATTTGCACTATGGGTTGCAATGTTTATAAGTGTGGTTGCTTTTAAGGTGAAAATTTGGAGTCATGCTTTTCTATCACATTGTTTTATTGTCTGGGGATTCTTAATTGCTTCCGCATGTGCTTATTACAATTGAATGGGTCGGCGATACGTTCTGGAATATCGCTAGCAATCGACCAAGGCTAAAGGATGGGCACGTGACCGAGGACCGGGGCGTGACAAATGGGACCGAAAATTGCGCGAATTGGTCAGCCGTGATCTTTGGTCCGAAGCCCCAAAAACAGAGCACACATGCTCGGGGGAGACCTACCTGGTTCATAGGAAGGGCTACGGCAGATGGTGGCCAATGGATAGACGTTCAGTGATGGCCAGGTACCCTCCCGCGCTCACTCTCCCTCTCTCTCTCTCTCTCTCTCTCTCTCTCTCACTTAGTCAAGCTCTCTCTCTCTCTCTCACACACACACACTTAGTCAAGCTCTCTCTCTCTCTCTCTCTCTCTCTCTCTCTCTCTCGAGTTTGCTCTCTTGGCCAAGCCAAAAAAAAAAGGAAACCACCTCTCCAAAACAGAATCCTCACCTCTCTTTTAACGTCCCTCCCTCTCTTTGCCTCTCACCAGAACAGTGCCAGCTCAACCAGTACCGCACAACATTCTTTTCACCCAATGTCGCACGCGATGGCCTCCACACTACTATCCTCTATACGTTGTACCAACGTCCCTTTTCCTTGTTTGTCACGAAGCCGCGAAGGAGAAAGATGAGGGAGCGGACGGGCTGGGCTGAGGAAGAAAAGAGGTGGGCTTGCCCGTGGGGAAAGAAAGAAGAAAGAAAAATGAAAAAGAGGTGTGCCGCATAGGAAGAAAAAGATAAGTGGGTTGGCCTGTGGGGAAAAACAAAAGAGGGAAAGGAATGGAGGGCTAGGCAGGCTCAGAGCTGGCCCGGCCCTATTCAGCTTCTCTCTCTCTTTCTTTTTCTTTCTTCTTCTTCTTTTTTGTTTAAAAAAATGGAAATAGAAACAAAATAATAATAACTGTAATAATAGTTTTATAGAAAAAACTCAAAAATTCAATGATTAGTAGTAGTGATGCTAATGTTCCCAATGTCTACATGCCATGCAAATTATTTTTGTTAGGGATTAAAAATTAATCCCTAATTTTCTACGCGATTAAGTCCTAAGTGAAAATACAAAATTTAGGTGTCCACGTATATATGTTGCAATCCTTTATATGTTGCGTAACTTCTTTTAACACACATATAAAGGAATATGAGTTAACACTAACCACCATCAATCTCATCCCTAAACACAATTAATTCTCTAATCAAGGATTATGAGTTAACTCACAGTTTTCGGTGGCAATGAGCTCACGGCAACGGTGGCGTGGCGGCGATGAGAACGAGGGGCTCACAATTCTAATGGCAGCATGTACGGCATCGGCTCGGTAGCTTAAGCTTGCAACTTGGGCTTGGGGCAGCTTGGCGGTGGCTCACGGACAAGGGACAGCGTGAGGGATGGTATCGAGCGGGCAACGATGGCACAGCGGTGTAAGGGATGGATGGTGGTGGAAGAGGGACGGATGGTGGAGGTGGTGAATGGGCAGGAATGGAGGGGGTGGCCATGGAGAGAAATGGAGGAAGAAGAAGAAGATGAGAGAGAGAGATGGTGGAGGAGGAAGGGTCGGCCAAGGGGGAAAGAATGGAGGAGAGAGAGAGAAAGAAAGAAAGAGGAAGAGATAAAGGGGTTTTTGGATAGGATTTTGCCAAAAGATCCGACTAACCTTCCTCAAATTCCTCTCATCCATGCTTCATGTCTCCTCTTGTTTTTTTCTTAAATGCCAAAACCCTTCTAGAAGGGGCAAAATGGTCTTTTTATACTTTTTAACTCAAATTCCAATTTTACCCTTGGGCCCACTTGCTTGAAATTGGTTTGAAATGGCTTGGCGGGCTTGGCTTAGGCCGACTTGGGCCCTCATCACTGAATCCAATGGGCGTGAGGCCTGTTAGGCCTTCGCTCGGTCCAACTCCCTTTTTCCGGCTTCTGATTCTCGACTCGCTAATTCTTATCTGAGAATTTTAAGCTTGTTGATAAATCGGCAAATCAATGAGGCGACATCCAATAAGTTAGTCTTAGAATCCTCAAAATAATCTAATTAAAATCTGTGATTAAAATTAATCAGATGCGACTTTAGTATGACCTAAACTATTAAGTGGCTTTTAGGGGTTCTCATGCAGTTGACCCGTGGCCGAAAATATTCAATCCACGTTTGTGCCTCTTTAATAGTTGATGACCATTGCTTATCATGTAATCGCGAGGGATCAATTACTAATCATGAGTACAAGATCAATAGAAAATTAATTTATTGCCATTCATCGCGAATATCATAATCGTGCGGAATTACCCGCAAATCAACTATATACTTCTATCAAATCGATTTATATCTGTTTTCTAATTGACTTATAACAATGTGGTATTGACCATTGTCGATCCTTATGATTGAGTGGTCTATTCTTGATTGAATTCTCTGGTCGTTTGCGTTTTAATCATTTATAGACTCTTTCAATAGATTAGTTAACTTATGAGTGATCAGTTCAGAGTCAATTAACTATCAATGTATTGATAAAATAACTATCTCATATATTTTAAAGGGGTCGAAATTTTGGATATCACAAGTGAGGCCTCGTCGACCCTCGCTTGGGGCTAATAAGGCTCAGCCAGATTTGGGCGATGCCTCACCGGCCCTTGCCTAAGGCGGCGAGAGCCCCCCCCCCCCCCCCCCCTTCCCTCCTTTATCCTTAGGGTTGGCAACCTTTGCCAACCTCTCCGATGATGGGCACTGCTGTCGCTAACCCTTTGACAATAAGCAGCAACAACAGTGCCTAGCCATGAGTCCTTGCCTTTTTTTTTTTTTTTCTTTTCTTCCTATTTTATTTTTTATTTTTTTTAAGTTTTTGAATATTATTTAAATAAGATTGGAAGAAAAATTAATTAAAAAATGCCACGTAAGAGAGAAAATTTAATTTTAAAATACCACAGTAACATTTTTCATTAGAGAAACTAATGATGTTAATGGGGGAGGGGACTTGATTATGTTAATTTAACAAGTTTTAAAACTTGATTGTATTTTTTGAAAGTTTTAAAACTTAATTGTATTTTTATGACAAGTTTTAGGACTTATAGTGCATATATTCATTTTAATGATGCTTTTGAACTCCACACTCCTTGCTGGGGTAATATCGTCCCTTGTCACCTTTAGTGCACCAAGGTTTTGCTCAATTACCATATCACTACCCTCCGGGCCTATAATAGCCTTCACATTATCTGCAAGGTCTTCCAGTACTATTAAGTATCAAACAAAATTCCACTTAGGAGCCATAATTTCGAAAATTCCTCCCATTTAACAAATAAAAAGGTCAAGCACTAACCAAACATTGCTAAACATAATTAATCCGGCTTGTCAATGTTACCGTGGTGTGCATGCCCAAAACCCCTTTTTCCCTTTTTTTCTCTTCTTTTCCTCTCTTTTTTCTCCTCCTCCTTTCTTTTCTCTTCTCTCTCTTTTTCCCTTCTTTTTCGTGCAAGGTCTCCGCCTTTTAGAACACTTATTTTTCCTTTTTCTTTTCTCCTTTTTAAAAAATAAAAATAAATCCCACTTTTTGACCCAAGTTAAAAAGACCAAAAAAGAAAAGGCAAATATTGCAATAGGAGCATAATTTGGTTTACTGTACAGTCAACCACTATCGGACTTAAACGATACGTCAAGAATACTGTCATCCTCAGTGCACATCGGATCGTGCGTGTATCAAGTTCGTATCGTTTCGCAATGGACACGTCTATCATGCTCTTTTTGTTCTTCAGCACGAATTTGCGTGTGCTCTTCCGCTAGTTATAATGGAAAAAGTGACAGACTACAGAGAATTAGCTAGGAGAGGCGAGAAATACAAATACTCTCACCACCAGTTTCAGGGCGGTGCATACTTCTCCTATTTAATATCTTTATCTTCTAGAAGTGGACCAAGAGGTTGGTGATACATGTGGTGATGGGAGACTGACACCACCCAATGATTAATTACTGAAGTCATGGTCTTCATGGCTGACCCAGGACCTGTGCTTGTCTCCCGTCGAGTCTCTCTCACGAGGTCTTGTAGAAAAACAGCGAGTCAAGCACGACACCCACAATCGTCAACGGGGTCAGTCCACGTGAATCAGACCTACACATACCCTAGACATGCTTGCCTTCTCTCATCTTTTATCACTTGGCACTCTCTATTTTCGTAACTACAAATTTGCACCCCCAATTTCAAGGGAGAGTAGATCAATTCAACTCGCGTATTTTTTATCGATGTTAAATTTGATTCTTGATCTTTTAATTTTGTTAAATTTACTGTTCATATTATTTTAATAAAATCAATTTAGCCTGTCAAAAAGTATAAGGATCACATTTAACATTAACCGGGCATGTATAAACTATTTTTGACATTTCCCCCACTTTCTTATAACGGTGCCCCTATCCAATTTCATCTGTCACAGCCACAAACATACGATCTTCGTCCATACAACCATAACCTATACCACTAGCTTAGTCGCCGCCACACCCCAGCAACATCATTGCCATCACCAAACGTCAACGTCATGTCACCACCTGCTTTTTCCTTCGCCATTACTGCGACGGTACCCACCAGCCATAGCTCTTCCTCTCTCTCATAAAAATAAAAAAATAAAAAAATAAAAAGCATGCATTTCATTACAAGTCTTATAAGTAAGTTAGTATTTTGCCATATCTATGTTAGTATTTCGCACTACCACATTTGGTTGATTTTATAAGATATCCCCTCCCAAGCTCTACTCAATTATACTTTCATCTTGGATTTTGAGCACATGCTCAAACTAATAAATTTCATTAGAATTTTATAACTTTACGTCCGGGTTTCATTGATCAATTGACTCATTTGATTATGCAATTAAGTCCTTGAGCATTTTCAGGAAATTATGATGAAGTCCTTTGTCATCACTTCTCTTACGCCGGTCAAGTTGAGGCTGTCACTGGTGGGACGTCCCATTGTCACTGTGGACTACACCCGGCAAAGGACTTTGTCGCACTTCTTTAAAGACAAATTACAAAACCAATGGGCCCATGCATATAAATCCAGCCGACCCCACTATTTAATATCTCGTTCATTGAAATTAGCCTTCACTTATGTTGGTAAAAGTCTTGCTCGGAGAGAATAACCCTTATCGCCAAAGTGAGCATTCTTAAACCTGGAACATGTTAGAGGGAAACAATATGAGAACCTCAAAACATTCACTAGCAAGATCTGATTCCGCTACCTGAATCCGAATACCCCCGAGGCAATGTTCCGATCTCACTTGAGTATGGAGGAGGGGGTGACCCCACGGTCTCGTGAGGTGGTTTATCCTCCGTTACCGGAATAAGTAACCCTTGAGATAATGTCCCAACCTCGTTTGATTGTGGAGGGGGTTATTGGTTGCACGAGGTGATCTATCAGTCATAGTCGGCATAAGTAAGAAAGGCGTGAATTTTCCCCATAGTTCAAATGCCTCGTAAGGTAATGTCCCTAACTTCCTTCAAGTGTGGGGGAGGGGGTCCCACGGTCTCATGAGATGCTTTAGCAACTACAATCGGAATAAGTAACCCCCTAAGGCAATGTCCCAATCTTGTTTTAGTGTAGGGAAGGGATTTACCCCAGGGTCCCATAAAGATATTTCATCCACCACAATTGGCATAAATAAGAACACTGCCAATTCCGTCCATGATTGTGAAAAAATTGATTCATAAATCAAACATAAAGTGATGTTGCATTCTTTGCCTTGAGTTTTTCTTACTTACGATTATTTATTGTACATGCCACTTTCCAAATCAATTTTATAAATGGGTCACATCAACTTATAGTGCTCTTTTCCACAAATCTCGGGTCTTGGCTTGCGTCTTGGACACCCACAAGTCTTTGGAGGTCAAGCTCAGTTTAATTCAAAATTGATCCGCCACTTCCAACACATTTAACTAATTATATATATCATCTAGTAAAAAACATACACATTCGAATTTAGGTTACATACTTATGTCCATTTCATGCAACCATTTTCCCCCGTGTTGGGCTCCAACTTGACCATGAGCTTTCCGCCACGCGTCAAAGATTAAGGTGTCATACTGTAGCTAGCCTGCCGTAAACTTCTTGGATTCTACCAATTTCTACCGTACAAATTATTTTTTTATTAAAAACCCGAAACATTAAAAAGTTGGAACATTTCCTCAAAAGATAGTGTCGGGTCAAATCCCTTTGACTTTGCCATCCGTATTGAATAGGTAATAATGGTGCTTAGCGCTTCTGTTGCTCTCCCGTATTGTCTTCGTTTCGCATGGTTGCAGACTCGAATTGACTTCAATTGTGGGTGCTTTCTCGAGTCCCGTGGGGACAAAGGGGGACCGGTCCGAACTTTCTACTTCTTTTAATTTGTCGGAATTTATCTTGAATCATGTGAACGTTAGTCAATCTGATATAAAGCTATTTCGCTTTGTAGATCGAAATTTACTTATAATCGTTATAACTCGTTTGTTCTTAAAACTAGTAATTTATAGTTTTGGATGGTAGTTTGACAATAGTCTTTTAAAGCAAAAATGTTAAACACTCAATAATTGACCTACAATATAGTGATATGCCTAAATTTTCCATAATTGATGATACATGTTTTCCCAAATAATTGTAATTTTCCGATAAGCCATCGTAATTCACAAGTCAATGCCTCAAAGTATCGTAACTTTGAATGTCCTATAATTGATGGTTTTTCTACGAAAAGTCATGAACTATATCAATTTATCGCAAATTTGCTTTTCCAATCTCGGGATATTGACTAGATGATTGTAACACCTTCTTCAGTTTGTAAGCCTTAGTAATTATTCTCATATGTTGTAATTTTTTCTTAATCAGTAGTGTTATTGACAATCTTACAATCAATAATTTTGCTTAAAATGTTCGTATGTAATTATATTAAATAATATGATGGTCAAATTTTATTATTATTATTATTTTGTTAAAATTTAGAATAGATTGCACAATTATCCAATCATTATTAATGAGATGAGTGGATTCTTTATGAACTATCTAACTAACCTCATGAATTAGATCAAGTGTGAATCATAACCAATTCGAGTAATCCAAACACGAGATTATAATGTGCCTAAAGCACACAGATTGGTCCGTTGTTTGCCGACTAAGCCAATGATGAACCTAATCAACATCTGTACTCTGTCTCTGGGGTATATCCAACAAAATTTTCACTCGGTCTTCCACCAAATTGAATATATCTTTCTGCCACCATCAAGCTTGCCTGAATAACCAATACTGCCACAGAATTTATACTTACGTCTCTTTCTTGCAACCTTCTTTCCAGAGAAAATACCCTCCTCCGTGGCCGCCAACCATGTTTGAAGAAACAAAAATCCGACAAAACTCCAAGCCTGACCGCCACTATTACATATAATTCGCTATCCGGCTTCTGTCTCTTCAATGGAGATTCTTTACTCTCCTTTTCACTTCTTCGTCTTCATCACATTGCTTTCAACAGCAGCAGAGCTCAGCAGATCTGCTGACATGATAACTCGGTTTCAGCCGGTGAGAGATAACGAGACTCTAGTTTCCGCGGGAGCAAAGTTCGAGCTTGGATTCTTCAGCGCTGGAAATTCGTCTAACCGGTATGTTGGGATATGGTTCTACAACATCCCAGTCAAGACTGTTGTCTGGGTCGCGAATAGGGACGATCCAATCAATGGCTCGTCAGGAGTCCTGCGGATTACGAGAAGAGGGAATCTGGTCATTGTTGACGGAACAGGAAGAGCTGTTTGGTCCACGGACACAGCAAATGTGACCTCCGGTACCGTGGCTGCGCAGCTCCTGGACTCCGGGAATCTGGTCCTCACAGATGAAAGCAACAACGGTTCGAGGAATATCCTGTGGCAGAGTTTTGACCATCCTTTCGATACGTTACTCGCAGGGATGAAGCTAGGGTGGGACCTGAGGATCGGTTTGAATCGGTATCTCACTTCTTGGAGGAATTCAGACGATCCTTCAACAGGAGACATCACATACAAAGTCGAACTCAAGGGACTGCCCCAGAAGTTCCTCCGCAAGAATGCTTCAGTAATTGAAAGAAGCGGGCCATGGGAAGGTATCCAGTTCAGTGGATTGCCCCTGAACCCAAATGCAATCATCAAACCCGAGTTCGTGAACACCGCTAAAGAATCGTACTATACCTATCAACTCAACAACAATTCCAACATCACGAGGGCCGTGCTCAACTACTCTGGCACGCTTCAACGCTGGCTCTGGGACAATAATACACACTGGACAGTCATACATGAGTTGCCAAATGATCACTGCGACGAGTACGCAAAATGTGGGCCTAACGCTGTGTGCACGATTGGTGATGCCCCAATATGCAGCTGCCTGACTGGGTACACCACTAGATCGCCCCAGGAATGGGCAATGAACTCTTGGTCCAGCGGGTGCGTTAAGAAGAAGCCCCTGAATTGTCCTAAAGGAGAAGGGTTCAAGAAGCTGAAGGGTGTGAAGGTGCCGGATATGTTGAGTTACTGGGTGAACTTGAGCACGAGCCTTGACGGATGCAGAGCCAAGTGCCTGAAAAATTGTACTTGCACCGCATATTCCAATGCAGACATTGCCAATAAGGGTAGCGGGTGTCTGCTTTGGTATGGAGATCTTCTCGACATCAGAAAGCTCGTTCAACCAAACCACAATCAGAATGTTTTCATCAGGGTCATGGCGTCTGACATAGGTATGTTTTCGAAATTCAGTGAAGTTAGATATATGTCTCCATCGCGTCTCCCTAGCCGTTCCTGAAATTTTTCTTCCATCGTGGGTAATAGGCAATTATAAGTGGAAATTGTGGTTGGTGGCACCAGTAATCGCCGCATCACTCTCTCTAGCAATGCTTTTGCTAATCTGTTTCTGGAAGAGGAGAACCAAAAAACGCCTAGGTAAAGTGTCTTTCTTCCTCAGCAAATATTGACCTCGGTTAATAATCTCCAGTGCAATTGTTTCAGTTTCCTTGAAGCACTTTCAAATATTGTAGTCTATTAGGCATCTTTCATGCTCGACTTTGTAAGAATGCTAGAATCCGGGCTTCATCGGTATTGTTGCAGCAATAAATGTGAGGTTTACATAGATGAGCAATTAAACTAGCCAATGGACCAACTTAAGTTCATTGCTATTCAAACTTCAGGAAGATCTTTTTCCTAAAAGATAAAGTGGGTCGAACAATTTCGACCTGATATACTGGAAAGGTCTCTAGCCTACACAATTCATCGGCTATTTTTTTGCAGGGAAAACATCAGAAGTGCAGGCTGGGAGTGGAGACAACTTAGAGCTGCCTACGCTCGACTTGGAAGTCATTACTAAAGCGACTAATAGCTTTTCGTCTCTCAATAAAATCGGAGAGGGTGGTTTTGGTCCTGTCTATAAGGTAAGGACCTTTTAAGTATTACTATCTATGAATATGGATATTGGTTCTATGGATATTGACCAGATCTATAAGAATTCGCCTGTCCCAATAACTAGAAAGAGAGAAGGGTGCTTCCTCACAAAGGGGGCAGTCCATCACGATAAAAGTTAAAAGAGGGTATGTATGCTCGTCAACTCTCAAACGAGCTCTGGAGTTTCATTCCTCTTTAAATATTTCATTTCAGAGCAGTTGGACAATACCATGATGGCACCCATATAAAGAAAAGAAGACTTGGTTATGTACTTATCGAATTAGACATGGATATGTGATTTTAGCTTCGTCATTTTCAATAGTTGTCTTAAGCGATGAACGTAAATATTGCAGGGTTTAATGTCCGATGGAGTTCAAATAGCTGTCAAGAGGCTGTCGCAGAACTCCAGACAGGGCTGTGATGAGTTCAAGAATGAAGTCTTGCTGATTGCGAGACTTCAGCACCGAAATCTTGTCAAACTATTGGGATGCTGTATTAACGGAGAGGAAAGGATGTTAGTATATGAATATATGCCGAACGGAAGCCTCGACTCCTTAATATTTGGTCTGTTCCAAGCACCTCATCTTAGTATGAAAATGTGGTTAATTACATCAAACGTTTCTTTTCAGATAGGATTGATCCTATTTTAAGTTAGTTTGTGGTTTTGTTTGTGAATTCCTATGGTTGATTTGGGTCCCCAAAAACACTTGTAGGTAATAGAGGAGGTAATTCTCTCGTGTGGAGGCGGCGTTTCAATATCATTGTGGGTGTTGCAAGGGGACTTCTGTATTTACACCGCGACTCAAGATTGAGAATAATTCATCGGGATCTAAAAGCTAGTAATGTGCTGCTAGATAGTGAGATGAACCCAAAGATATCAGATTTTGGCATGGCTAGGGCTTGCGGAGGAGATCAATCCGGGGAACAGACGACACGTGTAGTCGGGACTTAGTAAGTGCCTTTAAAAGTTCTCACCATACTAGATATTATCCATATTTTGATGCATGATTTTGTGGCTATTTTTTTTTAATTGACTATGCATTCTTGCCTCGAAATGTAATGCAGTGGATACATGCCTCCAGAGTATGCAATAGATGGAATTTTCTCGACTAAATCAGATGTTTTTAGCTTTGGAGTCCTATTCCTGGAAATAATTAGCGGCAGGAGGAACAAAGAATTCCATCACCATGATCACAATTTTAACCTTCTTGGACATGTAAGCTTCTACTCCAAGATTCTACTTCGAGTTCTGACATTACTCAAATAAAATTGCCTTGGACTCTGCAACTTTCAGGCCTGGAAATTATGGCTTCAAGGGGAGGCCACCGAACTCATAGACAAACAAATGGAGGATTCATTTCCAAGATCGGAAGTTATCAGGTGCATCCAGATAGGCCTCTTGTGTGTTCAGCGAAGTCCGGAACAAAGGCCGACCATGTCATCTGTAATACGAATGTTGGACAGCGAGAGTGCCTCATTGCCACAGCCCAAGCAACCGGGATTTTACGCAGAGAGGTTCAATGATCAAATAGACGGTGAAACAAACGAGTTAACCATTTCCATAGTCGAGGGTCGGTGAAGATCCACGAGATTTCATGCACACAAAGTTAACACCACGTAATAGTCAAGGTATTAGCTGTTACATTGGAGATTGAAACTCTAGTACACGTAATTTGTCAGGTATTTTCGGCATGAAAATACGAAAAGATTCTCTGCTTTCTTCGACAAAGTACTTGCTCTTGAGAATGCCCTTGGAGTAAACTTCTCTTTCGCTATATGTGTGAAACTCCATTCATATTGACAAATGTCGCGACCTAGATTTTCGGGGACAATCCTAAAGTTTAGGTTAATGGATTACTAAGTCTTTAAGCTTAGCTCAGGCTCTCCCAAGCCCATACCAATTCACGACTTAGGTTTGAATTTTTAACATGCAAATAATTTTCAATCATGAGTCGCCACTAATCTATTTTTGGTGGGTTGATTAGAAACCCAAGTAAAGTAACGGGAGATTTACTTTACTCCTACGAACCAGAGATTTATGAGTTCGGGGACTTGGTTACGCTAGATTAATCTAACGCCCTTTCGGTACCTTTTATTTTAATTTCAAAAATATTTTGCAGGCAATGTTGATTAATTTTAACCTAAGCTATTAACATGCAAGTGGTGGTCATGCGAGTGCACAATCAATAAAATAACATTAAAAAAAATGCTAATAAAAATGCATGTCCTAAACATGATCTCTAAATGACGTGACACCTAATTTTTCTTTTTCTTTTAAAAAAATATTTAATTATATGCAATCTTAATTTAAACTTAATATGCATGAATTTTGCTTTAATGACATATGAGATGCAATTCATGTGGCATAATTCAAATCATTACAATATGTGTGCAATCTAATTTACATAACCCTAAATATGCATATGCCGTATGATATGAAATGTATGACGTGATAATTTTATATGCATGTTCTTTTTATGATTTTTAATATTTTTTTATTACACATATGCAACCTTGACATGAAATATGATCAACTATAAACTAATTTATTAACTAACCAAGTAAATGACCTCTTGTGTTTTCTTTTTCAAATGACTTAATGATTCTTATTAAAAAGAAAATAATGATGCAATATTAATCTTCGGCCTTTTTTATTAAAAAAATGCATGACTAGAATATTAAAATATTAACCTATGACCCACTAACTAAAGCGCAACATGTGGTGTACACATTATGAAATCTATATAACCTAAATAACATTTTTTGTTCTTTTTTTGTTTTATTAAAGGAAAATTAATCTAATCCTATATGAATCTAAAAAATCGAAACGCAAAGCTTTAAATATGAAATGCATATGAACCTAAGTACTTAAATTCTAGATATGTGATGTGCAAATAACAATGATGCATCAAAATACATGTACTATTGAAAATTTATCTATGTAAATCAATGACATTTCAATGATGCAAAGCAAATCATGAATTTGCCATGAAAAGTCGAAATAATCAAAAATCTAACCCGCCGTCTCGCGGTTCAATATTTTTGATTATTATGGCTTAATATGACAAATTTCTTGATGGGGGTAATGATAAAATAAATCAGAACAAATCAAGTCGAATTCATAGATTACGAAAACGAATATTTGATCTAAATTGAGTCTATAGGAATTACCTAACCTAGTCAAGGGTACGGCTTCTTATCACTAATAACAGCACCTGCACAAAGAGAAATTAGAGAACACCCCCAAGGAAAAATCACGTCTCGATGCGGGGGTGTAATTTAGCTGAGTATGAATGATGGGAGAGAACCAGTATCGGAACAGCCACGTCAAACTCACAGCAACACTTGTTCCTCCAGTAACAAAAGTGATAAAAACCAGTCAACAAAACCGCCGAGTTGACATAACGTTGGACGGTAACTCAAAGGCAACAGGAACCAGCAAGTGACCTCCGGAAAACAGCGGTGGCGAGCGGCGGAGGTGCAGGCACAGCGGAGGGCAGGTGTCGCGGTAGTCGGAGCGAGACGCCGGCGTTCGGAGTCTCAGTGGTGCAGCGAGGTGCGGGGACGTGGGCTCGCAGGCAAGGGTTCCTGGCGAGATGGGACGGTGACGACTTCGCGGGTGTAGCTCTGGCGGAGGCGTGTCGACTAGCTCGGGATCTACTGGCGTCGGGGCAAGAGCGTCGGTCGAGAGTATTGCAGCAGCGGTGGATCGCGGTGAGGCAGGGCGCGACGGTGCTGGGTTGAGGGTTGCAGAGGCGCGGTCGTCGGGCGTCAGGCACCGGGTGGTCGCGGACGGAACAGGAGCGGCGGTGTTGGTGCAGTGGGCCGCGGAGCGATGGTGGGCGACAGTAGCAGCGTGGCGATCAGGGGGGTTTGGGGACCGGCGGTGCTCGGGGAGATGCAAGGACGTTGGCTGCTCGGGGCTGTAGCGGAGGTGCTGGATCAACGGCGTCGGGGCAAACTCGCGGGTGCAGAGGTGCGGCGGGGCACAATGCGGTGGCCGAGCAGCAGGTGGTGCCTCGCGACGGTCAGCGCAATGGAGAAGATGAACAGTTCTCTGCTCTGCTTTTCTTTTTGCTTTTTGTTTCTCCTTTTCCACTGCTGCACGTCCTCTTTCTCTCACGTCATTTTCATGTCTCCTCCTTCTGTCTCTCTCTGCATTTTCTGCAGCTTCTTTTCTTTTGACTTTTTTCTCTTCTTTGCTTTTTTTCAATTCCCGGAGAATCCCAGAGCAACTCTCGAGAAACCCCTTTTTTCCCTTCTTTTCTGACTTTTCTTTCCTTCAACGAAGACGAAGAGAAAAACCGCAACCGCCCCCCCCCCCCCCCCCCCCCCCCCCCCAACGCTCGGTTCCGAAGCCTCGCATTTTATAGTGAAAGTGCTCAAAGTTGTTGAAGATTTGCAAATATTCACTCAACCATCTAACAGTAAAAAGGCTCCAAAAATCAAACGGTTAATTTTTTTTAAAAATTTTGAAATGAAAATATATTTTCAACGACAAAGATTTTCAAAAACCGAATTTTATTTAATTTTTTTTTTTTAAATATTAGGTGTCAACAACAAATAATAGTTATCTGCTTGGATGTTACAAATTCCAAATCAAAGGCATTAGTTGATAGATTAGGTGGATGAGATTCCGTGTGGGCCATCAAAAATTCATAGTACATTTGTAAAGCTGAAATCCTTCCACTTTCCAAGATGCCTTTGAGAAGGGGCGACATCAGGGTTGGAAGTTTCCCGTTCCCCCCTGTTATCTGAAATCGTGGGTATTGCTTTGCTTTTTTTCTTCTCTTTCATCGTGTGGAAAGCAACTGCAAGCCCACGCAATTAATCAGTATTTGGTCAAAATTCTGGCTCGAACTTGCTTTCATCCTCATGCTTTGAGTACCTATCTAATCAGCAATCTAAAAAAGCACAGAAGGCAATGTCAGTTGCTGAAAATAAGGAATGAAGTATATAATCATCATGACGTATGTTCGTCGGGAAATGGAAAATTTCTCTGCTGTCGCGTTTATCGAATGTTTCATCGACTGAAGGAAACACTTCCGCTGACCTCATTCCCCACATAAGAACTTGTCGAAAAATCTAGCTTGTCCTGGACAACGAACAGATGAAAAGGAAAGAGTTAAGGTGCAAAGAGTAATCAATATTCAACAGAGGACAAAACCACAGAACATGGGAAATGATGCTTGCCAGAGAATACAGAAATTTTGGGAAATTTGAAATGGTATATATTTGAAGTCGATAGATCGATGCTGTCCAAATCATCTGACATTGCCTAGTCTGATTGCACTGTTCATCAACAGGCGGGTCAATCTAGCTATCTAAAATTTAAGGGTTAATACTCTGAAAAATTCTAAACTGGTATATTTGTAACAAATTTATCCTAAATTATTTTTTTGACTAAGAAAAAACCCAAACTAGTATACCTGTGACAAATTTACCTCGACTAATCATAAAAAACCATAAACCGGTTCGTTCATGATAAATTTACCCCAAACTAATTTATTCGACTGAAAAATATCAAAAACTGGTAAATTTATGATGAATATACCCTATGCTAAATTGGATTAATACTACAAAAACATCACAAAAATTGTAAATTGTGACAAACGAAGCATAAAATCTCAAATTGAACTTAATAATTTAACGATAAAATTTAACTAACCGAAGGTAAATTTGTCACAAGTATACCGGTTTATAATAAATTTGTCAAAAATATATCAGTTTTGGGTTTTTGGTGGTTAAAAAAATAATTTTGGGTAAATTTGTTACAGGTGTATCAATTTGGGATTTTTCACGGTATTAACTCAAAATTTAAAGCATGGGATTGTGTAGCACTGCAACCGTTGACTTGGGTGGAAAAAGATGACCTAACCTACTAAATTTCATTATGAGTTATCTACATTCCACCTCTATATTAATCTTAGCATTTTCCAATATATAGCAAAATGATAGATTATTGTAAAATAAAAAAGAAGAAGAGATGATCACTCTATTCGTCCAAAGATAGAATAGTAGGGCGTGACAAATCAATAACAATAACAGCATGATAAATGTGAAGCTTGATGCACTCATTGCATAGTAGTATGACCCATGTGATTGTATATGACGTGTGTCACATTAAATGCATGCTGGCATTACTCGTGTGACTGGAAATGATCTCTCATTATAGAGCACCCGTCATGCTAGAGGGCGAGCATTACGAGTTTATCGATCTGGACTTTCTGGGCATGGTGTTTGTTCGTGTTAAATTATTGATCCAATTTTCTAGAAACTTCAAGATAAATATGAGCTAGAAAATTCAAGAAAAATTATAGAAGACTCTATGGAATTATCTCTGAAAATGGCAGAGATATTTGCCTTAAAAAAAAGCCTATTTTTCTAGAAAAAATTGTAAACGAAACTCCTAGAAGATGGGCTAAGTCGGTGGAGTGTCCCTATAAATAGGGAAGGAGGGGGGGAGCGTAGAAGGGCAGAGCAAAAGGTAAGCTCCTCCCCTTCCTTTGTACTTTGTACTACAACTAAGGGCCCGTTTGGTTCAACTTTGGGGAAATGTCATTGGGAGAATGCAAATACCTTTAAGATAAAGGGGTTTCCCGAAATGCTACACCGTTTGGTAAATTGCAATCTCAAGTAGCTTTGAAAAATAATTTTAGCAAAAAAACCGTTTGGCAAAACTTGAATTTCTAATTAGCTTTTGCTATTTTTTTTTTTTTAAGTCTGAAAATAAAATCCGGTGATCGGCGAACTGTCGGCGAACAGCCGGCCAACTGCCGGACGGCCAATCTGGCCGCCGGACCGCCAGATCTGGCGGCCTGAGGTCGCGGAGGCCAGCGCGGAGGCCAGATTTGGCCGTCGGACAGCCAGATCTGGCCTCCTGACGGCCTCTGGCAGCTGAGGGCGTGACCTCAGGCGGCGTCACCTGGTCGCTTGGGTCCGCACGACCTCAGGCGGCGTCGCCTGGTTCGCGCGCGCCAGGCGATGCCGCTTGGGTCCGCGCGACCTCAGGCGGCGTCGCCTGGTTCGCGCGTGCCAGGCGACGCCGCCTGGGTCGCGGGTCGCGACGCCGCCTGGGTCGCGGGTCGCGACGCCGCCTAGGTCGCGGTCGCGCCACCCCGGGCGGTGGTCACCGGGGACACGCGACCCCCACGCGGTGGTGGTGGTTGCCGGAGAAGCCGAACTCTGAGGCGGCGGGAAGACGAAGACGAATGGAGAAGATGATGAGCCGGAGAAGAAGATGAACAAGAATGACGATGAACAGTAAATTTGCATTTCCAAAATGCCCAATGCTCAAAGCTGGTCCTACCCAGCATTCAGCTTTCAGCTTGTAGAATGCCCGCATTTCGCAAATGGGCATTCAAAAATCATTGCCAAACACACAAAATTTTCCCCAAGGGGCTTTGGGGGCTCAAAGCCCCTTGGGAAAGCCCAACCAAACGCCCCCTAAATAAAAAAAGCTTTCTTTTGTTGTTCCCTTGCTGCCATTCTCTTTTATATATCCTTATAATTACTTTGTCCAACCATTTCTTACCCATATTGTTCTTTACTTAGCCCTCTTGAAAGTTCACACACAAAACACACTTGCACACACATTAATCACACGCTTCCGCAAATACCAATAGTGGTATCAGAGCCACGTTCTTTGGTTGGTATTGGACGTTTGTCCTACCTACCCATTCCTAAAACTACCCTTTCCAAATACCCACTAACTAAACCATGGCCATTCTACCTCATCCTCATTTCCCATTCCCATTTTGATGGGAACAACTATGACTTTTGGAGCATAAAAATGACTACATTCTTGATGGCCCAAGACTTATGGGAGATCGTGGAAAAAGGTTGTGAGGCTCCGCCAGAAGGTGCAAGTGTTTCAAAGGATCAACTACAAAAGGATGCAAGAGAGCTATATTTTATCCAACAAGCACTCTCGGAAACCGTATTTCCAAGAATTATTGGAGCGAGGACTGCAAAAGAGGCTTGGGATATACTACGAGAAGAATTTCAAGGATTGGAAAAGGTACGCACTATTCACCTTCAAACTCTAAGAAGAGATTTTGAGAATTCTAAAATGAAAAATTATGAGACCGTACAAGACTATTGTGGAAAATTAAAGGAACTCGTTAATCAAATGAGAGCCTATGGAGATGGGATAACTGATCAAAGGGTTGTTGAGAAAATATTTGTGTCACTTATCAAAAAATACAACTCCATAGTTACAACTATAGAAGGAACTAAAGACTTGACGACCCTATCAATAAGTGAATTAATTGGCTCTCTAGAAGCACATGAGAAAAGACTAATGGCACAAGATGAAGATTCAGTTGAAAGTGCCTTTCAGTCTAAAGTAAATATACGGTCTCATCAAACTAAAAATGGTGGAAGGAGCTCATGGAAAAACAAAAGAGGAGGAGAAATAATAAAAAAAAAAAAGGAAAAGTATCCACCTTGTGGTATTTGCAAGAAAACAAATCATTTGGAGAAGGATTGTTGGTTTAAAAATAAAAAAACAATGCCACTTTTGTAAAAGATATGGCCACGTAGAAAAAAGATTGTCGCTCAAAAACAAATAATCGAGCAAACTATGTAGAAAAAAAAAGAAAGTGAAGAGAATACATTCTACGTAGTTCAAGCGGCAAATGACAATAAAAGTGAAACATGGTACATCGATAATGGGTGTAGCAATCACATGACAGGGGACGAATCTATATTCACTGATATTGATAAGTCAGTGAAATCCCAAGTAAAGTTGGGCAATGGTGCATTAGTAGATGTCAAAGGAAAAGGCACCATCATTGTGGAAATGATTTAAGGCCCAAAATATATACATAACGTATATCTAGTCCCTCGTCTTGCACAAAATCTTTTAAGTGTGGGCCAAATGATACAAAGTGGGTATTCTCTATATTTTAATAGAGATACCTGCATTATCTATGATAAATATAAAAATATCATTGCCTCTGTTAAGATGAAAAATAACAATTTTCCTATTCAATGGAAATATGTCAAAGATATAGCCATGAAAGCTCAACTTGATGATTCATGGCTATGGCATCGAAGATTTGGCCACTTCAATTTTGCTAGGCTAAAAATTCTCCATCAGAAAAATATAATGAGAGATTTTCCAGCCATTATAGAAATTTCAGATGTTTGTGAAGGCTGTCTTCTTGGAAAACAACATAGACAGTCCTTCCCATCTGGAGTTGCATGGAAAGCTAAGGAGCCATTAGAACTTGTCCACACGAACGTGTGCGGTCCGATGAGGACGCCTACACCTAGTCAAAATAAATATTTTATCCTATTCATTGACAATTACACAAGAATGACGTGAGTATGCTTTCTTCAAGAAATATCTGAGGTTTTCTCTATCATTAGAATATTCAAGAACCACGTCGAGAATCAAAGTCCTAAGGAGTGATAGAGGCACATAATACAATTCAAAGGAGTTTAATAAATTTTGTGAAGATAAAGGAGTCCATCATCAACTAACTGTTGGCTACGGCCCAAAACAAAATGGAGTAGCTGAAAGAAAAAATAGAACTGTCATGGAGATGGCAAGATCCATGCTAAAGGAGAAATGCCTTCCCAACACTTTCTAGACAGAAGCAGTTTATACTGCTATATACCTACTAAAAAGGTGTCCAACTAAAGTAGTTCAAAATAAAACTCCAGTAGAAGCATGGAGTGGACGGAAGCCTTCAGCAAAGCATCTCAAAGTGTTTGGATGCATTTCCTACGTCCACATCCCTGCTCAGAAAAGGAGTAAGCAAGATGAAAAGACAGAAAAATGAATATTCCTTGGCTACAATGACCAATCAAAAGGCTATCGGGTTTACAACCTAAGAACCAAGAAGCTTATGATTAGTCCAGATGTCGAGTTCGATGAAAATGCTGCCTGGAATTGGGAGAGCGAGAAGATCGAGAAAAAGTACATCACTTTGCCAGACATACCACCTGCTCAAGAAGAGTCAACGTCACAAGAAGAATGAGAAGTACCGAATTCCACCACTCATGACATAACTCCACCAAGCTCTCCAAGAGCAACACAAGAAGAATATACTCCAGAGTCTCCAATACTAAGGGTAAAAGCCCTTAGAAGAATTTACGACACATGCAACTTTGCTATTTTGGAACCAGAAAACTATGAACAAGCATCCAAAGAAGAAGTTTGGATAAAAGCCATGGAGGAAGAGATCAAGATGATCGAGAAAAATGAAACTTGGGAGCTTGTCGACCGACTTGAAGATAAAGAGATCATTGGAGTCAAGTGGGTCTACAAGACGAAGCTCAATGCGAATGGATCAATCCAGAAGCATAAAGCAAGGCTTGTGGCGAAAGAATACTTGCAACAACTAGGTATCGACTATACTGAAACTTTTGCTTCCGTTGCTCGTCTTGATACTATTCGAGCACTCATAGCCCTAGCGGCACAAAAAGAATGGAAGATCTATCAACTAGATATAAAATCAGCATTCCTAAATGGATATCTTCAAGAAGAAATTTATGTAGCTCAACCAGAAGGATTTATTGTCAAAGGCAACGAAGAAAAAGTCTTAAAGCTTAAGAAGGCCCTATACGGGTTAAAACAAGCACCACGTGCGTGGTATAGTAGAATCGATGAGTACTTCATCAAACAAGGATTTAGGAGGAGTATGAGTGAGCCGACACCCTACATCAAGACCCAAGGTAAGTCCAACACTCTCATTGTCTCTCTATATGTAGATGATCTTATATATATAGGGAACAATGAGACAATGACCCAATAATTCAAAGAAGAAATGATGAAGACATTTGAAATGACGGACTTGGGCTTGTTGAACTATTTCCTCGGTATTGAAGTAAATCAAGATGAAGGAATTTTCATCTCGCAAAAGAAATATACCGAAAACCTCCTAAAGAAATTCAAGATGAACTATTGCAAAGCAATTTCAACTCTGCTCATGACAAATGAGAAACTATTGAAGGAAGATTGAGCAGAAAAAACGGATGCCTCTCTCTACAGAAGTCTGATTGGCAGTCTACCATATCTCACTGCTATACGACCGGATATTATGTATGCGACAATTCTACTATCACGATTCATGTAAAGTCTGAGTCAAATTCACTTCGGAGCTACCAAGAGAATTCTCAAATATTTACGATGAACTATAGATTACGGCATTTGGTATCGCCCAAGTGCTAACGCCAAGCTCATTGGCTACACTGATAGCGACTAGGCTGGTTCAGCTGATGATAGGAAAAGTACAACTGGCTATGAATTCACTCTAGGTTCTGGAATATTCTCATGGGCATCCAAAAAACAAGACTCAGTGGTACAATCTACTGCCGAAGTTGAATACATCGCAGCTGCAATGACCGCCGGTCAAGCAATATGGCTTCGAAGAATTCTAGAAGACATTGGAGAAGCACAGATGGAATCAACTCCAATACTTTGTGACAATAAGTCCGCAATTGCTATATCAAAGAATCCAGTATTCCATAGAAGAACCAAACATATCGACATCAAATATCACTTTATACAAGAGGCGCAATATAACAAAGAGATCGAGCTGAAATATTGCAAAACCGAGGAACAAGTAGCCGACATCTTCACTAAAGTACTATCGCGAGCCAAGTTCGAGACATTTCGGGAAATGCTCGGAGTAACACGAAATTGGATCAAGGAGGAGTATTAAATTATTGATCCAATTTTCTAGAAACTTCAAGATAAATATGAGCTAGAAAATTCTAGAAAAATTCTAGAAGACTCTATGGAATTATCTCTGAAAATGGCAGAGATATTTGCCTTAAAAAAGCCTATTTTTCTAGAAAAAAAATTGTAAAAGAAACTCCTAGAAGATGGGCTAAGTCGGTGGAGTGTCTCTATAAATAGGGAAGGAGGGGGGGGGGGGAGCGTAGAAGGGCAGAGCAAAAGGTAAGCTCCTCCCTTTCCTTTGTACTTTGTACTACAACTAAATTATAAAAAAAAAAAAAAAGCTTTCTTTTGTTGTTCCCTTGCTGCCATTCTCTTTTATATATTCTTATAATTACTTTGTCCAACCATTTCTTACCCATATTGTTCTTTCCTTAGCCCTCTTGAAAGTTCACACACAAAACACACTTGCACACACATTAATCACATGCTTCCGCAAATACCAACAGTTCGTACACGACTGTCTTTCTATTGGATATAGGATAGTTTGGTCTGATTTCCTACCATTTTGTTGCTATATATGTACTAACGAACGGTCGCCTATTAGGACCAATTCCATTCCTGATGCTCTTGGTATAGGTGGAGGTAGGAGTGATGTGGACGATTAGGAGCCGGGGTTGGACGGAGCAAAGGGGTCATCCATGTATTTTGACATGATCGTAACTTTTTGGGCGTGGGATCATGTAGTCGGGATAGTCAGATGGAGGGACTTATGTACAAATAAGGAACTTGCTATAATAGGGTTTAGGGAGGCATACACCTTTTTGATTTCTCCCAGTTTAGGTCCTTCCTTTTGATGTATAATTCGCCACCCGATGTACATATATGTATGGTAAATAATGGAAGCATGATTCCCTCTATTATTGTGTTTTTAGAGGCACGTGTATAAGTCATGTTATAAATTCTAACCTTTAGAAAAGACTTACGCTTGCATGATAACTTAAAGTAAATACAAAACAAGGATTAATGAGTGGTGGACTGGGACACCACAAGGTCACCCTCGCTTGGGTGAGCATGGGCCACATTTGTTTAGGCTGGTGAGGGCATCAGATTTGGCAAAGGCCTCCCTTGCCCTCGCATGAGGTCAGCCATTGACCATCGATTAGGTCTGGTGAAGACCATTGGAGGGAAAAAGGGAAAAAGAAAAAAGAAAAGGAAAGGAAAAAAAACACTGTAAAATTCAAAATAATTTAAAAATTGGCCTTGCCATGTTGGATGGTCAGCATTGATTAGACTGCCAGTTCAGTAATTTTTTATATCAAAATTGGCAAATTGTTAAAATATTTAAAACTAAATCGACAAATTATCAAAAGGTTTTGGATTAAATTGGTAAGTTATCAAGAACAATTTTCTTGTTAGAGTTAACTCCTGATTTTCTAAAGTAATGAAAATAAGAAGACAGATGGCAAATAAGATGGAGAAACTTGGCATTTGCTCGCTAATCGAACATAAAATCTGGGTGCTGATTATCTAGCTTACAAGCGTTTCTACTCTAAAGTTTCACCTAAGAAGTCTAAAGGACACAACTTGTCCAAAAAAGCAATGACAAGAATAATAGGACTTTATTTGGAAGATGAACCCACCCATTTCCCAAAATCATCTTAAATTGTCATCAATTATTGTCAAAACAAATCAAATTATATAACACCCTTATTATTCCTCATCTCCAATGAACATCATTAATGCACAGATTATAGACACAATACTATAGTAGATAGATTATGGATATTGTCGTGACCTACCCCTTGGTGGAGGGAATATCGATTTAGGAGTATTGCTTAAGTGACAGGACTACGACCAACGATTAGGCACGGGTTCTCTCAAGCCCATACCTCACGCGACATTGAGGTGTTCATAATTTTACGTGAAATGATTATGCAGGTGCACATTCATTAACATAACAATCGGCTACCGAAGAAAGTATTAAATAGATTGCATTTAATAAAAAGACCTAACATAAAGAAAAAAGATAAATACCAATCCTAACTAGACTAAAAGGAGCCATAAACGACAAAAGCATGTGAATGAGAGTAATTATCTTCGAGGACAATTAAAACCAAATGTAAAGTTCTATGAGCTTACTAAATTTTATAGCACAACTTTAGAATTAAGAAGCTTCCATTTTTTCTAAGAAGATAACTCAAAAAGTCCATTTTAAAAAATTTTCAAGGAATTATAAATTTTGAGGGATTTTGTAATTTTTTAATGAACTTTTGAATTTTCCAATTTTTTTTATTTTTTATTTATATTTATTTAAATTATTATAATTTAAAAAAAAATCAAAGAACATCATATTTTCAAATTTTCCGAAAAATGTTGAATTTTTTTTTATATTTTCTGAATTTTTTATAATTCTTGAAAGTTTTTGAATTATTTTATATTTTCTGAATTTTTCATTTTTCATTTTTTCAAAATTTGAATTTATTAAAGAATTTAATTTTTTTAAGTTTTTTCTGCAATTTTTAATAGTTTAAATTATTTTTGATGTTCTTTTCTCTTTTCTTTTTAATTTTTAAGACTTTTAATTTTGATTAATTTTTTTAATTTTTTTAATTCTTTAAATATTATATCCAAGAAAAGCGAGTTCAGATCAAGTGAACCCGATTTAGTCGGTTGATTGGATCCGACTACTTTTTTTTAATCTCTTTTTTTCTCTCTTTCTTAAGGCTTAATACCCTGAAATATCCTAAACTGATACACGTGTGATAAATCTATCATAAACTAATTTTTTTACTATAAAAAATCAACTAGTACATATATGATAAATTTACCCCAACTGACCATAAAAAAAACCCCAAATTGGTATACTTGTGACAAATTATTCAACCGCCAAAAACCTAAGATGATATATTTATGACAATACCCTCCGTTGAATTGTATTAATATCACAAAAAATCACAAAAATTGTATAATTGTGACAAACGGAAAGTAAAATCACAAATTTGTACACTAGTCAAAATTGTCATGTGTCATTCAATTTAGTAATTTGACAATAAAATTTAACGGAAATGAGTTAACACACATATAAAGGAATATTAGTTAACACTAACCACCATTAATCTCATCCCTAAACGCAATTAATTCTCTAATCAAGGATTATGAGTTAACTCACATTTTTCGATAGCAGTGAGTTCACGGCTACGGTGGCATGGTGGCGATGAGAATGAGGGGCTCACAATTCTAATGGCGGCATGAACGGCATCGGCTCGGTAGCTTAAGCTCGCAACTTGGGCTTGGGGCAGCTTGGTGGTGGCTCATGGACAAAGGACAGCGTGAGGGATAGTATCGAGTGGACGATGATGGCACGGCGGTGTGAGGGACGAATGGTGGTGGAAGGGCGACGAAGGTGGAGGAAGTGAACGGGCAGCAATTTGGGGGGGTGGCCATGGAGAGAAATGGAGGAAGAAGAAGAAGATGAGAGAGAGATGGTGGAGGAGGAAGGGTCGGCCAAGGGGGAAAGAATGGAGGGGAGAGAGAAAGAAAGAAAGAGGAAGAGAGAGGTTTTTGGATAGGGTTTTGCCAAAACAATCCAACTAACCTTCCTCAAATTCCTCTCATCTATGCTTCATGTCTCCTCTTGTCTTTTTCTTAAATGCCAAAACCCTTCCAGAAGGGGCAAAATGGTCTTTTTACACTTTTAACTCAAATTCCAATTTTACCCTTGGGCTCGCTTACTTGAAATTGGCTTGAAATGGCTTGGGGGGCTTGTCTTGGGCCAACTTGGGCCCTCATCACTGAATCCAATGAGCGTGAGGCTGTTGGGCCTTCGCTCAGCCCAACTCCCTTTTTCTGGCTTCTGATTCTCAACTTGCTAATTCTTATCTGAGAATTTTAAGCTTGTTGATAAATCGACAAATAAATGAGGCGACATCCAATAAATTAGTCTCATAATCCTCGAAATAATCTAATTAAAATCTGTGGTTAAAATCACTTAGATGCGACTTTAGTATGACCTAAACTATTGGGTGGCTTTTAAGGGTTTTCATGCAGTTGACCCGTGGCCGATAATATTCGATCCATATTTGTGCCTCTTCAATAGTTGATGACCATCGCTTATCATGTAATCGCGAGGGATCAATTACTAATCCTGAGTACAAGATCAATAGAAAATTGATTTATTGTCATTCATCGCGAATATCGTAATCATGAAGAATTACTCGCAAATTAACTATATATTTCTGTCAAATCGATTTATATTCGTTTTCTAATTGACTTATAACATTGTAGTATTGACAATTGTCGATCCTTATGATTGAGCAATCTATTCTTGATTGAATTCTTTGGTCGTTTGCGTTTTAATCATTTATAGCCGCTTTCAATAGATTAGTTAACTTATGAGTGATCAATTCATAATCAATTAACTATCAGTGCATTGATGAAATAACTATTTCATATATTTTGAAGGGGTTGAATTTTTGGATATCACAAGTGAGGCCTCGTCGACCCTCGCTTAGGGCCAATAAGGCTCACCTAGATTTGGGTAACGTCTCACCGGCCCTTGCCTAAGGTGGCGAGAGCTATACTTCCCCCCCCCCCCCCCCCTCCCCCCCCCCCCCCCCCCCCTCTCACCCTTAGGGTTAGCAACGTTTGCCAACCTCTTTAATGAAGGGCACTGTTGTCACTAACCCTTCGACGATAAGCAGCAACAACACTGCCTAGCCACGAGTCCTTGCCTTTTCTTTTCATTTCTTTTCTTCCTATTTTATTTTTGATTTTTTTAGTTTTCTAATATTATTTAAATAAGATTGGAAGAAAAATTAATTAAAAAATGCCATGTAAGAGAGAAAAAAATAATTTTAAAATACCACATCAACATTTTTCATTAGAGAAACTAATGATGTTAACGGGGGGAGGGGACTTGATTATGTCAATTTAACAAGTTTTAAAACTTGATTGCATTTTTTGAAAGTTTTAAGATTTGATTGTATTTTCACAATAAGTTTTAGAACTTATAGTACATATATTCATTTTAATGATAACTCCACACTTCTTGCTGGGGTAATATCGTCCCTTGTCACCTTTAGTGCACCAAGGTTTTGCTCAATTACCATATCACAACCCTTCGGGCCTATAATAATAGCCTTCACATTATCTACAAGGTCTTCCAATACTATTAAGTATCAAACAAAATTCCACTTAGGAGCCATAATTTCGGAAATTCCTCCCATTTAACAAATAAAAAGGTCAAGCACTAACCAAACATTGCAAAACATAATTAATCCGGCTTGTTAACGTTCTCGTGGCGTGGACGCACAAAACCCCATTTTCTCTTTTTAACTCTTCTTTTCCTCTCTCTTTTCTCCTCCTCCTTTCTTTTCTCTTCTCTCTCTTTTTCCCTTCTTTTTCGTGCAAGGTCTCTGCCTTTGAGAACACTTATTTCCCCTTTTTTCTTTTCTCTTTTTTTTTTTAATTAAAATCAATCCCACTTTTTGACCCAAGTTAAAAGGACCAAAAAAGAAAAGGTAGATATTGAAATAGGAGCATTATTTGGTTTACTGTACAGTCAACCACTATCGGACTTAAACGATACGTCAAGAACACTGTCATCCTCAGTGCACATCGGATCACGTTCGAACCGTGTCGCTATGGACACGTCTATCATGCTCTTTTTGTTCTTTAGCACGAATTTGCGTGTGCTCTTCCGCTAGTTACAATGGAAAAAGTGACAGGCTACAGAGAATTAGCTAGGAGAGGCGAGAAATACAGATACTCTCACCACCAGTTTCAGGGCGGTGCATACTTCTCCTACATAATATCCTTATCTTCTAGAAGAGGGCCAAGAGCTTCGTGATACATGTGGTGATGGGAGACTGACACCACCCAATGATCAATTACTGAAGTCTTGGTCTTCACGGCTGGCCCAGGACCTGTGTTTGTCGTGAAGCTGACTCAATGGACACTTCAAAAGGGCCTGGTCTGATGGTCTCCGTCGAGTCTCTCTCACGAGGTCTTATCAAAAAACAGCGAGTCAAGCACGACACCCACAACCGTCAACGGGGTCAGTCCACGTGAATAGGACCTACACATACCCGAGACTAGCTTGCCTTCTCTCGTCTTTTATCACTTGGCACCCTCTATTTTCGTAACTACAAATTTGCACCCCCAATTTCAAGGGAGGGTACATCAATTCAACTCCCATATATTTTTTTATCGATGTTAAATTTGGTTCTTGATCTTTTAATTTTGTTAAATTCACTGTTCATATTATTTTAATAAAATCAATTTAGCCTGTCAAAGAGTATAAGAATCACATTAACATTGACCGGGCATGTATAGACTATTTTTGACATTTCCCGATCCTTCTTATAACAGTACCCCCTATCCAATTTCAACTGTCACAGCCACAAACATACGATCCTTGTCCATAAAACCATAACCTATACCACTAGCTTAATCGCCACCACACCCCATCAACATTATTGCCATCACCAAACGTCGAGGTCATGTCACCACCTGCTGCTTCCTTTGCCATTACTGCGACGGTACCCACCAGCCATAGCTCTTCCTCTCTCTCATAAAATATAAAAAAAAAAGGCCAAAAAATTATGCATTTCATTACAAGTCTTATAACTAAGTTAGTATTTTGCCATATCTATGTTAGTATTTCGCATTACCACAGTTGGTTGATTTTATGTGATATCCCCTCCCAAGCTCCCCTCAATTATACTTTCATCTTGAATTTTGAGCACATGCTCAATAAATTTCATTAGAATTTTATAACTTTATGTGCGGGTTTCATTGATCAATTGACTCATTTGATTATGCAATTAAGTCCTGGAGCATTTTCAGGAAATTATGATGAAGTCCTTTGTCATCACTTCTCTTACGCGGGCCAAGTTGAAGCTGTCACAAGAGTGACGTCCCATTGTCACTGTGGACTACACCCAGTAAATGACTTTGTCGCACTTCTTTAAAGACAAATTACAAAACCAATGGACCCATGCATATAAATCCAGCCGACCCCACTATTTGGTAAAAGTCGTGCTCAGAGAGAATAATCCTTATCGCCAAAGTGAGCATTCTTAAACCTGGAACATGGTAGAGGGAAACAACATAAGAACCTCAAAACATTCACTAGAAAGATCTGATTCCGCTACCTGAATCCGAATACCCCCGAGGCAATGTTCCGATCTCACTTGAGTACGGAGGAGGGGGTGACCCCATGGTCTCGTGAGGTGGTTTATCCTCCATTACCGGAATGAGTAACCCTTGAGATAATGCCCCAACCTCGTTTGATTGTGGAGGGGGTTATTGGTTGCATGAGGTGATCTATCAGTCATAGTCAGCATAAGTAAGAAAGGCGTGAATTTTCCCCATAGTTCAAATAACCTCGTAAGGTAATGTCCCTAACTTCCTGCAAGTGTGGGGGAGGGGGTCCCCACGGTCTCATGAGATGGTTTAGCAACTACAATCGGAATAAGTAACCCCTAAGGCAATGTCCCAATCTTGTTTGAGTGTAGGGAAGGGGTTTACCCCAAGGTCCCATAAAGATACTTCATTTTCATCCAACACAATTGGCATAAATAAGAACACTGCCAATTCCGCCCATGATTGTGAAAAAATCGATTCATAAATCAAACATAAAGTGATATTGCATTCTTTGCCTTGAGTTTTTCTTACTTACGACTATTCATCGTACATGCCTCTTTCCAAATCTATTTTATAAATGGGTCACATCAACTTATAGTGCTCTTTTCCGCAAATCTCGGGTCTTGGCTTGCGTCTTGGACACCCACAAGTCTGGAGGTCAGGCTCGGTTTAATTCAAAATTGATCCGCCACTTCCTACACATTTAACTAATTATATATATATCATCTACTAAAAAACATACACATTCGAATTTAGGTTACATGCTTATGTCCATTTCATGTAACCATTTTCCCCCGTGTTGGGCTCCAACTTGACTATGAGGTTTCCGCCACGCGTCAAAGATTAAGGTGTCATACTGTAGCTAGCCTGCCCTAAACTTCTTGGATTCTACCAATTTCCACCGTACAAATGTTTTTTTTTTAATTTAAAACCCGAAACATTAAAAAATTGGAACATTTCCTCGAAAGATAGTGTCGGGTCAAATCCCTTTTTTGACTTTGCCATCCGTATTGAATAGGTAATAGTGGCGCTTAGCGCTTATGTTGCTCTCCCGTATTGTCTTCGTTCCACATGGTTGCAGACTCGAATTGACTTCAATTGTGGGTGCTTTCTAGAGTCCCGTGGGGACAAAGGGGGACCGGTCCGAATTTTCTACTTTTTTTTAATTTGTCGGAATTTATCTTGAATCATGTGAAGGTTATTCAATCTGATATAAAGCTATTTCGCTTTGTAGATCGAAATTTACTTATAATCGTTATAACTCACTTGTTCTTATAACTAGCAATTTATAGTTTTGGATGGTAGTTTGACAATAGTCTTTTAAAGTAAAAATGTTCAACACTCAATAATTGACCTACAATATAGTGATATGCCTAAAATTTTCATAATTTTTTTTATCAGTCCTACTCTAATTCTACTTTAACATTCACTCTTAGACTTTTGTCATGCCTCCTTGCAGAGCGTGAGAGTCGAAACCCACTCCTAAATGAAATCGTCACCACCCCAATCCCTTCTGAGAATGTGGAAAGGTGGCCACTAGGACAAACCCCCAGTAATATAATGTTTTCCCAAGTAATTGTAATTTTCTGATAAGTCATTGTAATTCACAAGTCAATGCCTCAAAGTATCATAAGGTTGAATGTCCTATAATTGATGGTTCTCCTATGAAAAGTCATGAACTATATAAATTTATGGCGAATTTGCTTTTCCATTCTTGGAAAATTGACTAGATGATTGTAACACCTTTTTCAGTTTGTAAGCCTTAGTAATTATTCTCATATTTGTAATTTTTTCTTAATCAGCAGTGTTATTGACAATCTTAGAACCAATAATTTTGCTTAAAATGTTCGTAAGTAATTATATTAAATAATCTGATGGTCGAAATTTATTCCTTTTTTTTGGGTTAAAATTTAGAATGGATTGCACAATTATCCAATCATTATTAATGAGATGAATGGATTCTTTATGAACTATTTGACTAACCTCATGACTTAGATCAAGTGTGAATCATAACCAATTTGAGTAATCCAAACACGATATTATGATGCACCTAAACCACACATATTGGTCCGTTCTTTGCCGACTAAGCCAATGACGAACCTAATCAACATCTATACTCTGTCTCTGGGGTATATCCAACAAAATTTTCACTTAGTCTTCCACCAAATAGGTGGCATATATTAACATTCGACTCTGGCCAAACCAAATTGAATATATCTTTCTGCCACCATCAAGCTTGTCTGAATAACGAATACTGCCACAGAATTTATACTTACGTCTCTTTCTTGCAACCTTCTTTCCAGAGAAAATACCCCCCTCCGTGGCCGCCAACCATGTTTGAAAAAACAAAAATCCTATAAAACTCCTAGCCTGACCCTCGCTATTACATATAATTCGCTATCCGGCTTCTGTCTCTTCAATGGAGATTCTTTACTCTCCTTTTCACTTCTTCATCTTCATCACCTTGCTTTCAACCGCAGCAGAGCTCAGTAGATCTGCTGACATGATAAATCTGTTCCAGCCGGTGAGAGATAACGAGACTCTAGTTTCCACGGGAGAAAAGTTCGAGCTTGGATTTTTCAGCGCTGGAAATTCGTCTAACCGGTATGTTGGGATATGGTTCTACAACATCTCGGTCAGGACTGTTGTCTGGGTCGCGAATAGGGACGATCCAATCAATGGCTCGTCAGGAGTCCTGCGGATTGAGAGAGGAGGAAATCTGGTCATTGTTGACGGAACAGGAAGAGCTGCTTGGTCCACGGACACAGCAAATGTGACCTCCGGTACCGTGGCTGCGCAGCTCCTGGACTCCGGGAATCTGGTCCTCACAGATGAAAGCAACAACGGTTCGAGGAATATCCTGTGGCAGAGTTTTGACCATCCTTTCGATACGTTACTCGCGGGGATGAAGCTAGGGTGGGACCTGAGGATCGGTTTGAATCGGTATCTCACTTCTTGGAGGAATTCAGACGATCCTTCAACAGGAGACATCACATACAAAGTCGAACTCAAGGGACTGCCCCAGAAGTTCCTCCGCAGAAATGCTTCAGTAATTGAAAGAAGCGGGCCATGGGAAGGTGTCCAGTTCAGTGGATTGCCCCTGAACCCAAATGCAATCATCAAACCCGAGTTCGTGAACACCGCTGAAGAAGCGTACTATACCTATCAACTCAACAACAATTACAACATCACGAGGGCCGTGCTCAACCACTCTGGCACGCTTCAACGCTGGCTCTGGAACAATAATACACAGTGGACAGTCATACATGAGTTGCCATATGATCAGTGCGACGAGTATGCAAAATGTGGGCCTAACGCTGTGTGCACGATTGGTGATGCCCCAATATGCAGCTGCCTGACTGGGTACACCCCTAAATCGCCCCAGGAATGGGCAATGAACTCTTGGTCCAGCGGGTGTGTTAAGAAGAAGCCCTTGAATTGTCCTAAAGGAGAAGGGTTCAAGAAGCTGAAGGGTGTGAAGGTTCCGGATATGTTGAGTTACTGGGTGAACTTGAGCACGAGCCTTGACGAATGCAGAGCCAAGTGCCTGAAAAATTGTACTTGCACCGCATATACCAATGCAGACATTGCCAATAAGGGTAGCGGGTGTCTGCTTTGGTATGGAGATCTTCTCGACATCAGGAAGCTCGTTCAACCAAACCACAATCAGAATGTTTTCATCAGGGTCATGGCGTCTGACATAGGTATATTTTCGAAATTCAGTGAAGTTAGAAATTTGTCTCCATCTCGTCTCCCTAGCCGTTCCTGAAATTTTTCTTCCGTCGTGGGTAATAGGCAATTATAAGTGGAAATTGTGGTTGGCGGCACCAGTAATCACCGCATCACTCTCTCTAGCAATGCTTTTGCTAATCTGTTTCTGGGGGAGGAGAACCAAAAAACGTCTAGGTAAAGTGTCTTTCTTCCTCGGCAAATATTGACCTCGGTTAATAATCTCCAGTGCAATTGTTTCAGTTTCCTTGAAGCACTTTCAAATATTGTATAGTCTATTAGGCATCTTTCATGCTCGACTTTGTAAGAATGCTAGAATCTGGGCTTCATCGGTATTGTTGCAGCAATAAATGTGAGGCTTACATAGATGAGCAATTAAACTAGCCAATGGACCAACTTAAGTTCATTGCTATTCAAACTTCAGGAAGATCTTTCCCCAATTGATAAAGTGGGTCGAACAATTTCGAGCTGATATACTGAAAAAGTCTCTCCCCTACACAATTCATCGGTTATTTTTTTGCAGGGAAAACATCAGAAGTGCAGGCTGGGAGTGGAGACAACTTAGAGCTGCCTACGCTAGACTTGGAAGTCATTACTAAAGCGACTGATAGCTTTTCGTCTCTCAATAAAATTGGAGAGGGCGGTTTTGGTCCTGTCTATAAGGTAAGGACCTTTTAAGTATTACTATCTACGAATATGGACATTGGTTCTATGGATATTGACCAGATCTATAAGAATTCGCCTGTCCCAATGTTGGAATTTGTGATCCAATTCTAGAAACTTCAAGATAGATTTGAGCTAGAAGATTCAAGAAAAATTCTAGAATTGTCTACAAGCTTATGTGTCTAAGAAAATGTAGAAGTCTCTAGAAGAACTACAATCTAGAATTACCTAGATGAAGCCTACATGGACAACATTCTATAGAAATCTAGAATGTTGTACTAAGGTGTGACTCATGCCTATAAATAGGCTTGTAGTTCATTCATTTTAGTGAGTGAGAGGTAAACCCTCCACCTTGTGTGTGAGGTGAACCCTCCACCATGAGAGGTCAAGATCTCTATTGTACCTCCATCAAACTATTTTGTTCAACTAATGAAACTACTTTCCCCATGTCCTATATCCTTCAATTATCATATATTGTCCCTTGTCCATCCTCTACAAACAATACCAACACTTGCACACCTCACTAATCAAAAACTATCATCCATAACTAAAACCATGCTTCCGCGCACATTCAAATTCTAACATGGTATCAGAGCCACGTCTTTGGTTGGTGTTGGGCGTTTGTCCTCACCATCCTCAACTAAAAAGGCCAGAGCCCGAGCGAGAGCCAACAGAGCCAGAGCCGGAGCTAGAGCCAGAATCAAAGGCCAGAGCCCGAGCGAGAGCCAACAGAGCCAGAGCCGGAGCCAGAGCCAGAGCCAGAGCCTATGAGAGCCAGAGCCAGAGCCAGAGCTAACAACTACAACTAAGAAAATTTTGATGGCCTGAGACATATGGGACATCGCCGAAAAAAGACATACACATTCCAAGGTAGGTGCAAGTGATTCGACAAGAGAATGCAAGGGATCATGGAATGAAGACGACATAAAAGGCATGGGACAAACTACAAGGAGAATTTCAAGGTACGTTCGAGGATTTATGATACAAGTCCGGAGTATCCCGAAATTGGATCAAGGGGGAGTGTTGGAATTTGTGATCCAATTCTAGAAACTTCAAGATAGATTTGAGCTAGAAGATTCAAGAAAAATTCTAGAATTGTCTACAAGCTTATGTGTCTAAGAAAATGTAGAAGTCTCTAGAAGAACTACAATCTAGAATTACCTAGATGAAGCCTACATGGACAACATTCTATAGAAATCTAGAATGTTGTACTAAGGTGTGACTCATGCCTATAAATAGGCTTGTAGTTCATTCATTTTAGTGAGTGAGAGGTAAACCCTCCACCTTGTGTGTGAGGGGAACCCTCCACCATGAGAGGTCAAGATCTCTATTGTACCTCCATCAAACTATTTTGTTCAACTAATGAAACTACTTTCCCCATGTCCTATATCCTTCAATTATCATATATTGTCCCTTGTCCATCCTCTACAAACAATACCAACACTTGCACACCTCACTAATCAAAAACTATCATCCATAACTAAAACCATGCTTCCGCGCACATTCAAATTCTAACACCCAATAACTAGAAAGAGAGAAGGGTGCTTCCTCACAAAGGGAGGGTATGTATGCTCGTCAACTCTCAAACGAGCTCTGGAGTTTCATTCCTCTTTATATATTTCATTTCAGAGCAGTTGGACAATACCACGATGGCACCCATATAAAGAAAAGAAGACTTGGTTATGTACTTATCGAATTAGACATGGATATGTGATTTTAGCTTCGTCAATTTGAATAGTTGTCTTAAGCGATGAACGTAAATATTGCAGGGTTTAATGTCCGATGGAGTTCAAATAGCCGTCAAGAGGCTGTCGCAGAACTCCAGACAGGGTTGTGATGAGTTCAAGAATGAAGTCTTGCTGATTGCGAGACTTCAGCACCGAAATCTCGTCAAACTATTGGGATGCTGTATTAACGGAGAGGAAAGGATGTTAGTATATGAATATATGCCGAACGGAAGCCTCGACTCCTTAATATTTGGTCTGTTCCAAGCACCTCATCTTAGTATGAAAATGTGGTTAATTACTTCAAACGTTTCTTTTCAGATAGGATCGATCCTATTTTAAGTTAGTTTGTGGTTTTGTTTGTGAATTCCTATGGTTGATTTGGGTCCCCAAAAACACTTGTAGGTAATAGAGGAGGTAATTCTCTCGTGTGGAGGCGGCATTTTGATATCATTATGGGTGTTGCAAGGGGACTTCTGTATTTACATCGCGACTCAAGATTGAGAATAATTCATCGAGATCTAAAAGCTAGTAATGTGCTGCTAGATAGTGAGATGAACCCAAAGATATCAGATTTTGGCATGGCTAGGGCTTGCAGAGGAGATCAATCCGGGGAACAGACCACACGTGTAGTTGGGACTTAGTAAGTGCCTTTAGAAGTTCTCAACACACTAGATATTATCCATATTTTGATGCATGATTCTGTGGCTATTTTTTTTAATTGACTATGTGTTCCCGCCTCAAAATGTGATGCAGCGGATACATGCCTCTAGAGTATGCAATAGATGGAATTTTCTCGACTAAATCAGATGTTTTTAGCTTTGGAGTCCTAGTCCTGGAAATAATTAGCGGCAGGAGGAACAAAGAATTCCATCACCATGATCACAATTTTAACCTTCTTGGACATGTAAGCTTCTACTCCAAGATTCTACTTCGAGTTCTGACATTACTCAAATAAAATTGCCTTGGACTCTGCAACTTTCAGGCCTGGAAATTATGGCTTCAACGGGAGGCCACCGAACTCATAGACAAACAAATGGAGGATTCATTTCCAAGATCGGAAGTTATCAGGTGCATCCAGATAGGCCTCTTGTGTGTTCAGCGAAGTCCGGAACAAAGGCCAACCATGTCATCTGTAATACGAATGTTGGACAGCGAGAGTGTCTCATTGCCACAGCCCAAACAACCGGGATTTTACACGGAGAGGTTCAATGATCAAATAGACGGTGAAACAACGAGTTAACCATTACCATAGTCGAGGGTCGGTGAAGATCCACGAGATTTCATGCACACAAAGTTAACACCACGTAATAGTCAAGGTATTAACTGTTACATTGTAGATTGAAACTCTAGTACACGTAATTTGTCAGGGTATTTTCGGCATGAAATTGTGAAATGATTCTCTGCTTTCTTCGAAAAAGTACTTGCTCTTGAGAATGCACTTGGAGTAAACTTCTCTTTCGCTATATGTGTGAAACTCCATTCATATTGACAAATAACAGTTATCTGCTTAGATGTTACAAATTCCAAATCAAAGGCATTGGTTGATAGATTAGGTGGATGAGATTCAGTGTGGGCCATCGAAAATTCATAGTAAATTTGTAAAGCTGAAATCCTTCCACTTTCCAAGATGCCTTTGAGAAGGGGCGACATCAGGGTTGGAAGTTTCCCGTTCCCCCCAGTTATCTGAAATCGTGGGTATTGCTTTTTTTTTTGTCTCTTTCATCGTGTGGAAAGCAGCTGCAAGCCCACGCAATTAATCAGTGTTTGGTCAAAATTTTGGCTCGAACTTGCTTTCATCCTCATGCTTTGAGTACCTATTTAATCAGCAATCTCAAAAAGGACGGAAGGCAATGTCAGTTGCTGAAAATAAGGAATGAAGTATATAATCATCATGACGTATGTTCGTCGGGAAATGGAAAATTTCTCTGCTGTCGCGTTTATCGAATGTTTCATCGACTGAAGGAAACACTTCCGCTGACCTCATTCCCCACATAAGAACTTGTCGAAAAATCTAGCTTGTCCTGGACAACGAACAGATGAAAAGGAAAGAGTTAAGGTGCCAAGAGTAATCAATATTCAACAGAGGACAAAACCACAGAACATGGGAAATGATGCTTGCCAGAGAATACAGAAATTTTGGGAAATTTGAAATGGTATATATTTGAAGTCGATAGATCGATGCTGTCCAAATCATCCGACATTGCCTAGTCTGATTGCACTGTTCATCAACAGGCGGGTCAATCTAGCTATCTAAAATTTAAGGGTTAATACTCTGAAAAATTCTAAACTGGTATATCTGTAAAAAATTTATCCCAAATTATTTTTTTGACCATGAAAAAACCGAAACTAGTATACCTGTGACAAATTTACCTCGACTAACCATAAAAAACCATAAACCGGTTCGTTCATGATAAATTTACCCCAAACTAATTTATTCGACTGAAAAATATCAAAAACTGGTAAATTTATGATGAATATACCCTATGCTAAATTGGATTAATACTACAAAAACATCACAAAAATTGTAAATTGTGACAAACGAAGTATATAATCTCAAATTGATATACCAGTCAACGGTCACGTGTCATTTAACTTAATAATTTAACGATAAAATTTAACTAACCGAAGGTAAATTTGTCACAAGTATACCGGTTTATAATAAATTTGTCAAAAATATATCAGTTTTGGGTTTTTGGTGGTTAAAAAAATAATTTTGGGTAAATTTGTTACAGGTGTATCAATTTGGGATTTTTCACGGTATTAACCCAAAATTTAAAGCCTGGGATTGTGTAGCACTGCAACCGTTGACTTGGGTGGAAAAAGATGACCTAACCTACTAAATTTCATTATGAGTTATCTACATTCCACCTCTATATTAATCTTAGCATTTTCCAATATATGGCAAAATGATAGATTATTGTAAAATAAAAAAGAAGAAGAGATGATCACTCTATTCGTCCAAAGATAGAATAGTAGGGCGTGACAAATCAATAACAATAACAGCATGGTAAATGTGAAGCTTGATGCACTCATTGCATAGTAGTATGACCCATGTGATTGTATATGACGCGTGTCACATTAAATGCATGCTGGCATTACTCGTGTGACTGGAAATGATCTTTCATTATAGAGCACCCGTCATGCTAGAGGGCGAGCATTACGAGTTTATCGATCTGGACTTTCTGGGCATGGTGTTTGTTCGTGTTAAATTATTGATCCAATTTTCTAGAAACTTCAAGATAAATATGAGCTAGAAAATTCAAGAAAAATTCTAGAAGACTATGGAATTATCTCTGAAAATGGCAGAGATATTTGCCTTTAAAAAAAAAGCCTATTTTTCTAGAAAAAATTGTAAAAGAAACTCCTAGAAGATGGGCTAAGTCGGTGGAGTGTCCCTATAAATAGGGAAGGAGGGGGGGAGTGTAGAAGGGCAGAGCAAAAGGTAAGCTCCTCCCCTTCCTTTGTACTTTGTACTACAACTAAATAAAAAAAGCTTTCTTTTGTTGTTCCCTTGCTGCCATTCTCTTTTATATATCCTTATAATTACTTTGTCCAACCATTTCTTACCCATATTGTTCTTTACTTAGCCCTCTTGAAAGTTCACACACAAAACACACTTGCACACACATTAATCACACGCTTCCGCAAATACCAATAGTGGTATCAGAGCCACGTTCTTTGGTTGGTATTGGACGTTTGTCCTACCTACCCATTCCTAAAACTACCCTTTCCAAATACCCACTAACTAAACCATGGCCATTCTACCTCATCCTCATTTCCCATTCCCATTTTGATGGGAACAACTATGACTTTTGGAGCACAAAAATGACTACATTCTTGATGGCCCAAGACTTATGGGAGATCGTGGAAAAAGGTTGTGAGGCTCCGCCAGAAGGTGCAAGTGTTTCAAAGGATCAACTACAAAAGGATGCAAGGGAGCTATATTTTATCCAACAAGCACTCTCGGAAACCGTATTTCCAAGAATTATTGGAGCGAGGATTGCAAAAGAGGCTTGGGATATACTACGAGAAGAATTTCAAGGATTGGAAAAGGTACGCACTATTCAACTTCAAACTCTGAGAAGAGATTTTGAGAATTCTAAAATGAAAAATTATGAGACCGTACAAGAATATTGTGGAAAATTAAAGGAACTCGTTAATCAAATGAGAGCCTATGGAGATGGGATAACTGATCAAAGGGTTGTTGAGAAAATATTGGTGTCACTTATCAAAAATACAACTCCATAGTTACAACTATAGAAGGAACTAAAGACTTGACGACCCTATCAATAAGTGAATTAATTGGCTCTCTAGAAGCACATGAGAAAAGACTAATGGCACAAGATGAAGATTCAGTTGAAAGTGCCTTTCAGTCTAAAGCAAATATACGGTCTCATCAAACTAAAAATGGTGGAAGGAGCTCATGGAAAAACAAAAGAGGAGGAGAAATAATAAAAAAAAAAAAAGGAAAATTATCCACCTTGTGGTATTTGCAAGAAAACAAATCATTTGGAGAAGGATTGTTGGTTTAAAAATAAAAAACAATGCCACTTTTGTAAAAGATATGGCCACGTAGAAAAAAGATTGTCGCTCAAAAACAAATAATCGAGCAAACTATGTAGGAAAAAAAAAAAGAAAGTGAAGAGAATACATTCTACGCAGTTCAAGCGGCAAATGACAATAAAAGTGAAACATGGTACATCGATAGTGAGTGTAGCAATCACACGACAGGGGACGAATCTATATTCACTGATATTGATAAGTCAGTGAAATCCCAAGTAAAGTTGGGCAATGGTGCATTAGTAGATGTCAAAGGAAAAGGCACCATCATTGTGGAAATGATTTAAGGCCCAAAATATATACATAACGTATATCTAGTCCCTCGTCTTGCACAAAATCTTTTAAGTGTGGGCCAAATGATACAAAGTGGGTATTCTCTATATTTTAATAGACCTGCATTATCTATGATAAATATAAAAATATCATTGCCTCTGTTAAGATGAAAAATAACAATTTTCCTATTCAATGGAAATATGTCAAAGATATAGCCATGAAAGCTCAACTTGATGATTCATGGCTATGGCATCGAAGATTTGGCCACTTCAATTTTGCTAGGCTAAAAATTCTCCATCAGAAAAATATAATGAGAGATTTTCCAGCCATTATAGAAATTTCAGATGTTTGTGAAGGCTGTCTTCTTGGAAAACAACATAGACAGTCCTTCCCATCTAGAGTTGCATGGAAAGCTAAGGAGCCATTAGAACTTGTCCACACGAACGTGTTCGGTCCGATGAGGACGCCTACACCTAGTCAAAATAAATATTTTATCCTATTCATTGACAATTACACAAGAATGACGTGAGTATGCTTTCTTCAAGTAATATCTGAGGTTTTCTCTATCTTTAGAATATTCAAGAACCACGTCGAGAATAAAAGTCCTAAGGAGTGATAGAGGCACATAATACAATTCAAAGGAGTTTAATAAATTTTGTGAAGATAAAGGAGTCCATCATCAACTAACTGTTGGCTACGCCCCAAAACAAAATGGTGTAGCTAAAAGAAAAAATAGAACTGTCATGGAGATGGCAAGATCCATGCTAAAGGAGAAACACCTTCCCAACACTTTCTGGGCAGAAGCAGTTTATACTGCTATATACCTACTAAAAAGGTGTCCAACTAAAGTAGTTCAAAATAAAACTCCAGTAGAAGCATGGAGTGGACGGAAGCCTTCAGCAAAGCATCTCAAAGTGTTTGGATGCATTTCCTACGTCCACATCCCTACTCAGAAAAGGAGTAAGCAAGATGAAAAGACAGAAAAATGAATATTCCTTGGGTACAATGACCAATCAAAAGGCTATCGGGTTTACAACCTAAGAACCAAGAAGCTTATGATTAGTCCAGACGTCGAGTTCGACGAAAATGCTGCCTGGAATTGGGAGAGCAAGAAGATCGAGAAAAAGTACATCACTTTGCCAGACATACCACTTGCTCAAGAAGAGTCAACGTCACAAGAAGAATGAGAAGTACCGGATTCCACCACTCATGACATAACTCCACCAAGCTCTCCAAGAGCAACACAAGAAGAATATACTCCAGAGTCTCCAATACTAAGGGTAAAAGCCCTTAGAAGAATTTACGACACATGCAACTTTGCTATTTTAGAACCAGAAAACTACGAACAAGCATCCAAAGAAGAAGTTTGGATAAAAGCCATGGAGGAAGAGATCAAGATGATCGAGAAAAATGAAACTTGGGAGCTTGTCGACCGACCTGAAGATAAAGAGATCATTGGAGTCAAGTGGGTCTACAAGACGAAGCTCAATGCGGATGGATCAATCCAGAAGCATAAAGCAAGGCTTGTGGCGAAAGAATACTTGCAACGACTAGGTATCGACTATACTGAAACTTTTGCTCCCGTTGCTCGTCTTGATACTATTCGAGCACTCATAGCCCTAGCGGCACAAAAAGAATGGAAGATCTATCAACTAGATATAAAATCAGCATTCCTAAATGGATATCTTCAAGAAGAAATTTATGTAGCTCAACCAGAAGGCTTTATTGTCAAAGGCAACGAAGAAAAAGTCTTAAAGCTTAAGAAGGCCCTATACGGGTTAAAACAAGCACCACGTGCGTGGTATAGTAGAATCGATGAGTACTTCATCAAACAAGGATTCAGGAGGAGTATGAGTGAGCCGACACTCTACATCAAGACCCAAGGTAAGTCCAACACTCTCATTGTCTCTCTATATGTAGATGATCTTATATATACAGGGAACAATGAGACAATGACCCAATAATTCAAAGAAGAAATGATGAAAACATTTGAAATGACGAACTTGGGCTTGATGAACTATTTCCTCGGTATTGAAGTCAATCAAGATGAAGGAATTTTCATCTCGCAAAAGAAATATACCGAAAACCTCCTAAAGAAATTCAAGATGAACTATTGCAAAGCAGTTTCAACTCTGCTCATGACAAATGAGAAACTATTGAAGGAAGATTGAGCAGAAAAAGCGGATGCCTCTCTCTACAGAAGTCTGATTGGCAGTCTACTATATCTCACTGCTACACGACCGGATATTATGTATGCGACAATTCTACTATCACGATTCATGTAAAGTCCGAGTCAAATTCACTTCGGAGCTACCAAGAGAATTCTCAGATATTTACGATGAACTATAGATTACGGCATTTGGTATTGCCCAAGTGCTAACGCCAAGCTCATTGGCTACACTGATAGCGACTGGGCTGGTTTAGCTGATGATAGGAAAAGTACAACTGGCTATGAATTCACTCTAGGTTCTGGAATATTCTCATGGGCATCCAAAAAACAAGACTCAGTGGTACAATCTACTGCCAAAGTTGAATACATCGCAGCTACAATGACCGCCAGTCAAGCAATATGGCTTCGAAGAATTCTAGAAGACATTGGAGAAGCACAGATGGAATCAACTCCAATACTCTGCGACAATAAGTCCGCAATTGCTATATCAAAGAATCCAGTATTCCATAGAAGAACCAAACATATCGACATCAAATATCACTTCATACGAGAGGCGCAATATAACAAAAAGATCGAGCAGAAATATTGCAAAACCGAGGAACAAGTAGCCGACATCTTCACTTAAGTACTATCGCGAGCCAAGTTCGAGACATTTCGGGAAATGCTCGGAGTAACACAAAATTGGATCAAGGAGGAGTATTAAATTATTGATCCAATTTTCTAGAAACTTCAAGATAAATATGAGCTAGAAAATTCTAGAAAAATTCTAGAAGACTCTATGGAATTATCTCTGAAAATGGCAGAGATATTTGCCTTAAAAAAGCCTATTTTTCTAGAAAAAAAAATTGTAAAAGAAACTCCTAGAAGATGGGCTAAGTCGGTGGAGTGTCTCTATAAATAGGGAAGGAGGGGGGGAGCGTAGAAGGGCGGAGCAAAAGGTAAGCTCCTCCCTTTCCTTTGTACTTTGTACTACAACTAAATTTAAAAAAAAAAAAAAAAGCTTTCTTTTGTTGTTCCCTTGCTGCCATTCTCTTTTATATATTCTTATAATTACTTTGTCCAACCATTTCTTACCCATATTGTTCTTTCCTTAGCCCTCTTGAAAGTTCACACACAAAACACACTTGCACACACATTAATCACATGCTTCCGCAAATACCAACAGTTCGTACACGACTGTCTTTCTATTGGATATAGGATAGTTTGGTTTGATTTCCTACCATTTTGTTGCTATATTTGTACTAACGAACGGTCGCCTATTAGGACCAATTCCATTCCTAATGCTCTTGGTATAGGTGGAGGTAGGAGTGATGTGGACGATTAGGAGCCGGGGTTGGACGGAGCAAAGGGGTCATCCATGTATTTTGACATGATCATAACTTTTTGGGCGTGGGATCATGTAGTCGGGATAGTCGGATGGAGGGACTTATGTACAGATAAGGAACTTGCTATAATAGGGTTTAGGGAGGCATACACCTTTTTGATTTCTCCCAGTTTAGGTCCTTCCTTTTGATGTATAATTCGCCACCCGATGTACATATATGTATGGTAAATAATGGAAGCATGATTCCCTCTATTATTGTGTTTTTAGAGGCACGTGTATAAGTCATGTTATAAATTCTAACCTTTAGAAAAGACTTACGCTTGCATGATAACTTAAAGTAAATACAAAACAAGGATTAATGAGTGGTGGACTGGGACACCACAAGGTCACCCTCGCTTGGGTGAGCATGGGCCACATTTGTTTAGGCTGGTGAGGGCATCAGATTTGGCAAAGGCCTCCCTTGCCCTCGCATGAGGTCAGCCATTGACCATCGATTAGGTCTGGTGAAGACCATTGGAGGGAAAAAGGGAAAAAGAAAAAAGAAAAGGAAAGGAAAAAAAACACTGTAAAATTCAAAATAATTTAAAATTTGGCCTTGCCATGTTGGATGGTCAGCATTGATTAGACTGCCAGTTCAGTAATTTTTTTTTTATCAAAATTGGCAAATTGTTAAAATATTTAAAACTAAATCGACAAATTATCAAAAGGTTTTGGATTAAATTGGTAAGTTATTAAGAACAATTTTCTTGTTAGAGTTAACTCCTGATTTTCTAAAGTAATGAAAATAAGAAGACAGATGGCAAATAAGATGGAGAAACTTGGCATTTGCTCGCTAATCGAACATAAAATCTGGGTGCTGATTATCTAGCTTACAAGCGTTTCTACTCTAAAGTTTCACCTAAGAAGTCTAAAGGACACAACTTGTCCAAAAAAGCAATGACAAGAATAATAGGACTTTATTTGGAAGATGAACCCACCCATTTCCCAAAATCATCTTAAATTGTCATCAATTATTGTCAAAACAAATCAAATTATATAACACCCTTATTATTCCTCATCTCCAATGAACATCATTAATGCACAGATTATAGACACAATACTATAGTAGATAGATTATGGATATTGTCGTGACCTACCCCTTGGTGGAGGGAATATCGATTTAGGAGTATTGCTTAAGTGACAGGACTACGACCAACGATTAGGCACGGGTTCTCTCAAGCCCATACCTCACGCGACATTGAGGTGTTCATAATTTTACGTGAAATGATTATGCAGGTGCACATTCATTAACATAATAATCGGCTACCGAAGAAAGTATTAAATAGATTGCATTTAATAAAAAGACCTAACATAAAGAAAAAAGATAAATACCAATCCTAACTAGACTAAAAGGAGCCATAAACGACAAAAGCATGTGAATGAGAGTAATTATCTTCGAGGACAATTAAAACCCAAATGTAAAGTTCTATGAGCTTACTAAATTTTATAGCACAACTTTAGAATTAAGAAGCTTCCATTTTTTCTAAGAAGATAACTCAAAAAGTCCATTTTAAAATTTTTTCAAGGAATTATAAATTTTGAGGGATTTTGTAATTTTTTAATGAACTTTTGAATTTTCCAATTTTTTTTATTTTTTATTTATATTTATTTAAAATATTATAATTTAAAAAAAAATCAAAGAACATCATATTTTCAAATTTTCTGAAAAATGTTGAATTTTTTTATATTTTCTGAATTTTTGATAATTCTTGAAAGTTTTTGAATTTTTTTATATTTTCTGAATTTTTCATTTTTCATTTTTTCAAAATTTGAATTTATTAAAGAATTTAATTTTTTAAAATTTTTTCTGCAATTTTTAATATTTTAAATTATTTTTGATGTTCTTTTCTCTTTTCTTTTTAATTTTTAAGACTTTTAATTTTGATTAATTTTTTTAATTTTTTTAATTCTTTAAATATTATATCCAAGAAAAGTGGGTTCAGATCAAGTGAACCCGATTTAGTCGGTTGATTGGATCCGACTACTTTTTTTTTAATCTCTTTTTTTCTCTCTTTTTTAAGGCTTAATACCCTGAAATATCCTAAACTGATACACGTGTGATAAATCTATCATAAACTAATTTTTTTACTATAAAAAATCATTTAGTACATATATGATAAATTTACCCCAACTGACCATAAAAAAAACCCCAAATTGGTATTCTTGTGACAAATTATTCAACCGCCAAAAACCTAAGATGATATATTTATGACAATACCCTCCGTTGAATTGGATTAATATTACAAAAAATCACAAAAATTGTATAATTGTGACAAACGGAAAGTAAAATCACAAATTTGTACACTAGTCAAAACTGTCATGTGTCATTCAATTTAGTAATTTGACAATAAAATTTAACGGAAATGAGTTAACACACATATAAAGGAATATGAGTTAACACTAACCACCATTAATCTCATCCCTAAACGCAATTAATTCTCTAATCAAGGATTATGAGTTAACTCACATTTTTCGATAGCAGTGAGTTCACAGCAACGGTGGCATGGTGGGCAATGAGAATGAGAGGCTCACAATTCTAATGGCGGCATGAACGGCATCGGCTCGGTAGCTTAAGCTCGCAACTTGGGCTTGGGGCAGCTTGGTGGTGGCTCATGGACAAGGGACAGCGTGAGGGATAGTATCGAGCGGACGATGATGGCACGGCGGTGTGAGGGACGAATGGTGGTGGAAGGGCGACGAAGGTGGAGGAAGTGAACGGGTAGCAATTTGGGGGGTGGCCATGGAGAGAAATGGAGGAAGAAGAAGAAGATGAGAGAGAGATGGTGGAGGAGGAAGGGTCGGCCAAGGGGGAAAGAATGGAGGGGAGAGAGAAAGAAAGAAAGAGGAAGAGAGAGGTTTTTGGATAGGGTTTTGCCAAAACAATCCGACTAACCTTCCTCAAATTCCTCTCATCTATGCTTCTTGTCTCCTCTTGTCTTTTTCTTAAATGCCAAAACCCTTCCAGAAGGGGCAAAATGGTCTTTTTACACTTTTAACTCAAATTCCAATTTTACCCTTGGGCTCGCTTACTTGAAATTGGCTTGAAATGGCTTGGGGGGCTTGTCTTGGGCCAACTTGGGCCCTCATCACTGAATCCAATGAGCATGAGGCTGTTGGCCTTTGCTCAGCCCAACTCCCTTTTTCTGGCTTCTGATTCACAACTTGCTAATTCTTATCTGAGAATTTTAAGCTTGTTGATAAATCGACAAATAAATGAGGCGACATCCAATAAATTATTCTCATAATCCTCGAAATAATCTAATTAAAATCTGTGGTTAAAATCACTTAGATGCGACTTTAATATGACCTAAACTATTGGGTGGCTTTTAAGGGTTTTCATGCAGTTGACCCGTGGCCAATAATATTCGATCCATATTTGTGCCTCTTCAATAGTTGATGACCATCGCTTATCATGTAATCGCGAGGGATCAATTACTAATCCTGAGTACAAGATCAATAGAAAATTGATTTATTGTCATTCATCGCGAATATCGTAATCATGAAGAATTACTCGCAAATTAACTATATATTTCTGTCAAATCGATTTATATCCGTTTTCTAATTGACTTATAACATTGTAGCATTGACAATTGTCGATCCTTATGATTGAGCAATCTATTCTTGATTGAATTCTTTGGTCGTTTGCGTTTTAATCATTTATAGCCGCTTTCAATAGATTAGTTAACTTATGAGTGATCAATTCATAGTCAATTAACTATCAGTGCATTGATGAAATAACTATTTCATATATTTTGAAGGGGTTGAATTTCTGGATATCACAAGTGAGGCCTCGTCGACCCTCGCTTAGGGCCAATAAGGCTCACCTAGATTTGGGTGACGTCTCACCGGCCCTTGCCTAAGGTGGCGAGAGCTATGCTTCCCCCCCCCCCCCCCCCCCCCCCCCCCCCCGGCAACCTCTCTAATGAAGGGCACTGTTGTCACTAACCCTTCGACGATAAGCAGAAACAACAGTGCCTAGCCACGAGTCCTTGCCTTTTTTTTTCATTTCTTTTCTTCCTATTTTATTTTTGATTTTTTTAGTTTTCTAATATTATTTAAATAAGATTGGAAGAAAAATTAATTAAAAAATGCCATGTAAGAGAGAAAAATTAATTTTAAAATACCACATCAACATTTTTCATTAGAGAAACTAACGATGTTAACAGGGGGAGGGGACTTGATTATGTCAATTTAACAAGTTTTAAAACTTGATTGCATTTTTTGAAAGTTTTAAGATTTGATTGTATTTTCACAATAAGTTTTAGAACTTATAGTACATATATTCATTTTAATGATAACTCCACACTTTTTGCTGGGGTCATATCGTCCCTTGTCACCTTTAGTGCACCAAGGTTTTGCTCAATTACCATATCACAACCCTTCGGGCCTATAATAATAGCCTTCACATTATCTACAAGGTCTTCCAATACTATTAAGTATCAAACAAAATTCCACTTAGGAGCCATAATTTCGGAAATTCCTCCCATTTAACAAATAAAAAGGTCAAGCACTAACCAAACATTGCAAAACATAATTAATCCGGCTTGTTAACGTCCCGTGGCGTGGACGCACAAAACCCCCTTTTCTCTTTTTTTTACTCTTCTTTTTCTCTCTCTTTTCTCCTCCTCCTTTCTTTTCTCTTCTCTCTTTTTCCCTTCTTTTTTGTGCAAGGTCTCCGCCTTTTAGAACACTTATTCTCCCTTTTTCTTTTCTCTTTTTTTTTAATTAAAATCAATCCCACTTTTTGACCCAAGTTAAAAAGACCAAAAAAGAAAAGGAAGATATTGGAATAGGAGCATTATTTGGTTTACTGTACAGTCAACCACTATCGGACTTAAACGATACGTCAAGAACACTGTCATCGTCAGTGCACATCGGATCACGTTCGTATCACGTTCGAATCGTGTCGCTATGGACACGTCTATCATGCTCTTTTTGTTCTTTAGCACGAATTTGCGTGTGCTCTTCCGCGAGTTACAATGGAAAAAGTGATAGGCTACAGAGAATTATCTAGGAGAGGCGAGAAATACAGATACTCTCACCACCAGTTTCAGGGCGGTGGATACTTCTCCTACATAATATCCTTATCTTCTAGAAGAGGGCCAAGAGCTTCGTGATACATGTGGTGATGGGAGACTGACACCACCCAATGATCAATTACTGAAGTCTTGGTCTTCAGGGCTGGCCCAGGACCTGTGTTTGTCGTGAAGCTGACTCAATGGACACTTCAAAAGGGCCTGGTCTGATGGTCTCCGTCGAGTCTCTCTCACGAGGTCTTATCAAAAAACAGCGAGTCAAGCACGACACCCACAATCGTCAACGGGGTCAGTCCACGTGAATCAGACCTACACATACCCGAGACTAGCTTGCCTTCTCTCGTCTTTTATCACTTGGCACCCTCTATTTTCGTAACTACAAATTTGCACCCCCAATTTCAAGGGAGGGTACATCAATTCAACACTCTATTTTTTATCGATGTTAAATTTGGTTCTTGATCTTTTAATTTTGTTAAATTCACTGTTCATATTATTTTAATAAAATCAATTTAGCCTGTCAAAGAGTATAAGAATCACATTTAACATTGACAGGGCATGTATAAACTATTTTTGACATTTCCCCCTCTTTCTTATAATAGTACCCCTATCCAATTTCATCTGTCATAGTCAAACATACGATCTTAGTCCGTAAAATCATAACCTATACCATTAGCTTAGTCGCCGCCACACCCCAGCAACATCATTGCCATCACCAAATGTCGAGGTCATGTCACCACCTGCTGCTTCCTTTGCCATTATTGCGATGGTACCCACAAGCCATAGCTCTTCCTCTCTCTCACAAAAAGAAGAAGAAGAAGAAGCCAAAAAAGCAATCATTTCATTACAAGTCTTATAACTAAGTTAGTATTCCGCCATATCTATGTTAGTATTTCGCATTACCCCATTTGGTTGATTTTATGTGATATCCCCTCCCAAGCTCCCCTCAATTATACTTTCATCTTGAATTTTGAGCACATGCTCAAACTAATAAATTTCATTAGAATTTTATAACTTTACGTGCAGGTTTCATTGATCAATTGACTCATTTGATTATGCAATTAAGTCCTTGAGCATTTTCAGGAAATTATGATGAAGTCCTTTGTCATCACTTCGCTTACGCCGGCCAAGTTGAAGCTGTCACAAGAGTGACGTCCCATTGTCACTGTGGACTACACCCAGTAAATGACTTTGTCGCACTTCTTTAAAGACAAATTACAAAACCAATGGGCCCATGCATATAAATCCAGCCGACCCCACTATTTGGTAAAGGTCGTGCTCAGAGAGAATAATCCTTATCGCCAAAGTGAGCATTCTTAAACCTGGAACATGGTAGAGGGAAACAACATAAGAACCTCAAAACATTCACTAGAAAGATCTGATTCCGCTACCTGAATCCGAATACCCCCGAGGCAATGTTCTGATCTCACTTGAGTACGGAGGAGGGGTTGACCCCATGGTCTCGTGAGGTGGTTTATCCTCCATTACCGGAATGAGTAACCCTTGAGATAATGCCCCAACCTCGTTTGATTGTGGAGGGGGTTATTGTTTGCATAAGTCATAGTTGGCATAAGTAAGAAAGGCGTGAACTTTCCCCATAATTCAAATGCCTCGTAACGTAATGTCCCTAACTTCCTTCAAGTATGGGGGAGGGGGTCCCCATGGTCTCATGAGATGGTTTAGCAACTACAATCAGAATAAGAAACCCCCTAAGGCAATGTCCCAATCTTGTTTGAGTGTAGGGAAGGGGTTTACCCCAAGGTCCCATAAAGATACTTCATTTTCATCCAACACAATTGGCATAAATAAGAACACTGCCAATTCCGCCCATGATTGTGAAAAAATCAATTCATAAATCAAACATAAAGTGATGTTGCATTCTTTGCCTTGAGTTTTTCTTACTTTCGACTATTCATCGTACATGCCGCTTTCCAAATCAATTTTATAAATGGGTCACATCAACTTATAGCGCTCTTTTCCGCAAATCTCGGGTCTTAGCTTGCGTCTTGGACACCCACAAGTCTGGAGGTCAAGCTCGGTTTAATTCAAAATTGATCCGCCACTTCCTACACATTTAACTAATTATATATATCTTCTACTAAAAAACATGCACATTCGAATTTAGGTTACATGCTTATGTCCATTTCATGCAACCATTTTCCCCCGTGTTGGGCTCCAACTTGACTATGAGCTTTCCGCCACGCGTCAAAGATTAAGGTGTCATACTGTAGCTAGCCTGCCCTAAACTTCTTGGATTCTACCAATTTCCACCGTACAAATGTTTTTTTTTTTAATTTAAAACCCGAAACATTAAAAAATTGGAACATTTCCTCGAAAGATAGTGTCGGGTCAAATCCCTTTTTTGACTTTGCCATCCGTATTGAATAGGTAATAGTGGCGCTTAGCGCTTATGTTGCTCTCCCGTATTGTCTTCGTTCCACATGGTTGCAGACTCGAATTGACTTCAATTGTGGGTGCTTTCTAGAGTCCCGTGGGGACAAGGGGGGACCGGTCCGAATTTTCTACTTTTTTTTTAATTTGTCGGAATTTATCTTGAATCATGTGAAGGTTATTCAATCTGATATAAAGCTATTTCGCTTTGTAGATCGAAATTTACTTATAATCGTTATAACTCGCTTGTTCTTATAACTAGCAATTTATAGTTTTGGATGGTAGTTTGACAATAGTCTTTTAAAGTAAAAATGTTCAACACTCAATAATTGACCTACAATATAGTGATATGCCTAAAATTTTCATAATTTTCTTTTTATCCGTCCTACTCTAATCATACTTTAACACTCACTCTCAGACTTTTGCCCTGCCTCCTTGCAGAGCGTAAGTGTCGAAACCCACTCCTAAAATGAAATCGTCACCACCCCAATCTCCCCATGAGAATGTGGGGATTTGAACCCCCTCCACCCCTTATTCCAAGTTGAAAAGGTGGACACTAGGGTGAACCCCGAGTAATATAATGTTTTCCCAAGTAATTGTAATTTTCCGATAAGTCATCGTAATTCACAAGTCAATGCCTCAAAGTATCATAAGGTTTTTTTTTTTTTTTTTTGGTTAGCAAAGTATCATAAGGTTGAATGTCCTATAATTGATGGTTTTCCTACGAAAAGTCATGAACTATATAAATTTATCGCGAATTTGCTTTTCCAATCTTGGAAAATTGACTAGATGATTGTAGCACCTTTTTTAGTTTGTAAGCCTTAGTAATTATTCTCATATGTTGTAATTTTTTCTTAATCAGCAGTGTTATTGACAATCTTAGAACCAATAATTTTGCTTAAAATGTTCGTAAGTAATTATATTAAACAATCTGATGGTAGAAATTTATTCTTTTTTTTTTTGGGTTAAAATTTAGAATAGATTGCACAATTATCCAATCATTATTAATGAGATGAATGGATTCTTTATGAACTATTTGACTAACCTCATGAATTAGATCAAGTGTGAATCAAAACCAATTTGAGTAATCCAAACACGATATTATGATGCGCCTAAACCACACATATTGGTCTGTTCTTTGCCGACTAAGCCAGTGACGAACCTAATCAACATCTATACTCTGTCTCTGAGGTATATCCAACAAAATTTTCACTTAGTCTTCCACAAAATAGGTGGCATATATTAACATTCGACTCTGGCCAAACCAAATTGAATATATCTTTCTGCCACCATCAAGCTTGTCTGAATAACGAATACTGCCACAGAATTTATACTTACGTCTCTTTCTTGCAACCTTCTTTCCAGAGAAAATACCCCCCTCCGTGGCCGCCAACCATGTTTGAAAAAACAAAAATCCTATAAAACTCCTAGCCTGACCCTCGCTATTACATATAATTCGCTATCCGGCTTCTGTCTCTTCAATGGAGATTCTTTACTCTCCTTTTCACTTCTTCATCTTCATCACCTTGCTTTCAACAGCAGCAGAGCTCAGTAGATCTGCTGACACAATAACTCTGTCTCGGCCGGTCAGAGATAATGAGACTCTAGTTTCCGCGGGAGCAAAGTTCGAGCTTGGATTCTTCAGCGCTGGAAATTCGTTTAACCGGTATGTTGGGATATGGTTCTACAACATCTCGGTCAGGACTGTTGTCTGGGTCGCGAATAGGGATGATCCAATCAATGGCTCATCAGGAGTCCTGCGGATTGAGAGAGGAGGAAATCTGGTCATTGTTGACGGAACAGGAAGAGCTGTTTGGTCCACGGACACAGCAAATGTGACCTCCGGTACCGTGGCTGCGCAGCTCCTGGACTCCGGGAATCTGGTCCTCACAAATGAAAGCAACAACGGTTCGAGGAATATCCTGTGGCAGAGTTTTGACCATCCTTTCGATACGTTACTCGCAGGGATGAAGCTAGGGTGGGATTTGAGGATCGGTTTGAATCGGTATCTCACTTCTTGGAGGAATTCAGACGATCCTTCAACAGGAGACATCACATACAAAGTCGAACTCAAGGGACTGCCCCAGAAGTTCCTGCGCAGGAATGCTTCAGTAATTGAAAGAAGCGGGCCATGGGAAGGTGTCCAGTTCAGTGGATTGCCCCTGAACCCAAATGCAATCATCAAACCCGAGTTCGTGAACACCGCTGAAGAAGCGTACTATACCTATCAACTCAACAACAATTACAACATCACGAGGGCCGTGCTCAACCACTCTGGCACGCTTCAACGCTGGCTCTGGAACAATAATACACAGTGGACAGTCATACATGAGTTGCCATATGATCAGTGCGACGAGTATGCAAAATGTGGGCCTAACGCTGTGTGCACGATTGGTGATGCCCCAATATGCAGCTGCCTGACTGGGTACACCCCTAAATCGCCCCAGGAATGGGCAATGAACTCTTGGTCCAGCGGGTGTGTTAAGAAGAAGCCCTTGAATTGTCCTAAAGGAGAAGGGTTCAAGAAGCTGAAGGGTGTGAAGGTTCCGGATATGTTGAGTTACTGGGTGAACTTGAGCACGAGCCTTGACGAATGCAGAGCCAAGTGCCTGAAAAATTGTACTTGCACCGCATATACCAATGCAGACATTGCCAATAAGGGTAGCGGGTGTCTGCTTTGGTATGGAGATCTTCTCGACATCAGGAAGCTCGTTCAACCAAACCACAATCAGAATGTTTTCATCAGGGTCATGGCGTCTGACATAGGTATATTTTCGAAATTCAGTGAAGTTAGAAATTTGTCTCCATCTCGTCTCCCTAGCCGTTCCTGAAATTTTCTTCCGTCGTGGGTAATAGGCAATTATAAGTGGAAATTGTGGTTGGCGGCACCAGTAATCACCGCATCACTCTCTCTAGCAATGCTTTTGCTAATCTGTTTCTGGAGGAGGAGAACCAAAAAACGTCTAGGTAAAGTGTCTTTCTTCCTCGGCAAATATTGACCTCGGTTAATAATCTCCAGTGCAATTGTTTCAGTTTCCTTGAAGCACTTTCAAATATTGTATAGTCTATTAGGCATCTTTCATGCTCGACTTTGTAAGAATGCTAGAATCTGGGTTTCATCGGTATTGTTGCAGCAATAAATGTGAGGTTTACATAGATGAACAATTAAACTAGCCAATGGACCAACTTAAGTTCATTGCTATTCAAACTTCAGGAAGATCTTTCCCCAAAAGATAAAGTGGGTCGAACAATTTCGAGCTGATATACTGAAAAAGTCTCTCCCCTACACAATTCATCGGTTATTTTTTTGCAGGGAAAACATCAGAAGTGCAGGCTGGGAGTGGAGACAACTTAGAGCTGCCTACGCTAGACTTGGAAGTCATTACTAAAGCGACTGATAGCTTTTCGTCTCTCAATAAAATCGGAGAGGGCGGTTTTGGTCCTGTCTATAAGGTAAGGACCTTTTAAGTATTACTATCTACGAATATGGACATTGGTTCTATGGATATTGACCAGATCTATAAGAATTCGCCTGTCCCAATAACTAGAAAGAGAGAAGGGTGCTTCCTCACAAAGGGAGGGTATGTATGCTCGTCAACTCTCAAACGAGCTCTGGAGTTTCATTCCTCTTCATATATTTCATTTCAGAGCAGTTGGACAATACCATGATGGCACCCATATAAAGAAAAGAAGACTTGGTTATGTAGGCTGCGTTTGTTTGTATTCTTTTTTTTTGTTTTTAAACACTTTTTCTGTTTTTTTGTTCTTTTGTTCCAGGAACAAAAAAGAAACAGAAACAAGAAACACAAATTTTGTGTTTCTTGTTTCTGAAACACTTTTGAGAAATACTTTTTTTTTTCTTTTTTCTCTTATTTTCTTGTTCTTTTTTCTTTTGGCCGGTCGCCGGCCTCGGCCATGGCCGGCGACCGGCCGACGAGGGCCGGCGGCCTCGCCCAGCCACGGCGAGGGCTTGCCGGCCCCCGGCGAGGCCGAGCTCGCCTAGTGGGCGAGCTCGGCCTCGCCGGATCTGGGCGAGTCGGCGTCGCCTGGCGGTGGCCCGGCGAGGCCGCGCCTCGCCCGCCGCTGGGCGAGCTCGGCCTCGCCGGATCAAGGCGAGGCTGACCCTCGCCGGCCGGTCGCCGGCCAAGGCCTTGGCCGGCGACCGGCCAAAAGAAGAAAAAAAAATGAAAAAGAAAAAAGAAAAAAAGGAAAAATAAGAAAAAAATAGAAAAAATAAAAGAAATAAAAAAAATTATCCAAATTTACCAAACATGTTTCTATTTATTTTTTGTTCCCGGAACAAGTTTACCAAACGCGTTTTTTTGTTCAGAAATTGTTCCCAGGAACAGAAATACTTTTTTCTATTTCTGTTCCCTGGAACAATTTTTAAACAGAAACGTTACCAAACGCGCCCGTACTTATCGAATTAGACATGGATATGTGATTTTAGCTTCGTCAATTTGAATAGTTGTCTTAAGCGATGAACGTAAATATTGCAGGGTTTAATGTCCGATGGAGTTCAAATAGCCGTCAAGAGGCTGTCGCAGAACTCCAGACAGGGTTGTGATGAGTTCAAGAATGAAGTCTTGCTGATTGCGAGACTTCAGCACCGAAATCTTGTCAAACTATTGGGATGCTGTATTAACGGAGAGGAAAGGATGTTAGTATATGAATATATGCCGAACGGAAGCCTTGACTCCTTAATATTTGGTCTGTTCCAAGCACCTCATCTTAGTATGAAAATGTGGTTAATTACTTCAAACGTTTCTTTTCAGATAGGATCGATCCTATTTTAAGTTAGTTTGTGGTTTTGTTTGTGAATTCCTATGGTTGATTTGGGTCCCCAAAAACACTTGTAGGTAATAGAGGAGGTAATTCTCTCGTGTGGAGGCGGCGTTTTGATATCATTGTGGGTGTTGCAAGGGGACTTCTGTATTTACATCGCGACTCAAGATTGAGAATAATTCATCGGGATCTAAAAGCTAGTAATGTGCTGCTAGATAGTGAGATGAACCCAAAGATATCAGATTTTGGCATGGCTAGGGCTTGCAGAGGAGATCAATCCGGGGAACAGACCACACGTGTAGTTGGGACTTAGTAAGTGCCTTTAGAAGTTCTCAACACACTAGATATTATCCATATTTTGATGCATGATTCTGTGGCTATTTTTTTTAATTGACTACGCATTCCCGCCTCAAAATGTGATGCAGCGGATACATGCCTCCAGAGTATGCAATAGATGGAATTTTCTCAACTAAATCAGATGTTTTTAGCTTTGGAGTCCTAGTCCTGGAAATAATTAGCGGCAGGAGGAACAAAGAATTCCATCACCATGATCACAATTTTAACCTTCTTGGACATGTAAGCTTCTACTCCAAGATTCTACTTCGAGTTCTGACATTACTCAAATAAAATTGCCTTGGACTCTGCAACTTTCAGGCCTGGAAATTATGGCTTCAACGGGAGGCCACCGAACTCATAGACAAACAAATGGAGGATTCATTTCCAAGATCGGAAGTTATCAGGTGCATCCAGATAGGCCTCTTGTGTGTTCAGCGAAGTCCGGAACAAAGGCCAACCATGTCATCTGTAATACGAATGATGGACAGCGAGAGTGCCTCATTGCCACAGCCCAAGCAACCGGGATTTTACGCGGAGAGGTTCAATGATCACATAGAAGGTGAAACAAACGAGTTAACCATTTCCATAGTCGAGGGTCGGTGAAGATCCACGAGATTTCATGCACACAAAGTTAACACCACGTAATAGTCAAGGTATTAGCTGTTACATTGGAGATTGAAACTCTAGTACACGTAATTTGTCAGGTATTTTCGGCATGAAAATACGAAAAGATTCTCTGCTTTCTTCGACAAAGTACTTGCTCTTGAGAATGCCCTTGGAGTAAACTTCTCTTTCGCTATATGTGTGAAACTCCATTCATATTGACAAATAACAGTTATCTGCTTGGATGTTACAAATTCCAAATCAAAGGCATTAGTTGATAGATTAGGTGGATGAGATTCCGTGTGGGCCATCGAAAATTCATAGTACATTTGTAAAGCTGAAATCCTTCCACTTTCCAAGATGCCTTTGAGAAGGGCGACATCAGGGTTGGAAGTTTCCCGTTCCCCCCTGTTATCTGAAATCGTGGGTATTGCTTTTTTTCTTCTCTTTCATCGTGTGGAAAGCAACTGCAAGCCCACGCAATTAATCAGTGTTTGGTCAAAATTCTGGCTCGAACTTGCTTTCATCCTCATGCTTTGAGTACCTATCTAATCAGCAATCTAAAAAAGGACAGAAGGCAATGTCAGTTGCTGAAAATAAGGAATGAAGTATATAATCATCATGACGTATGTTCGTCGGGAAATGGAAAATTTCTCTGCTGTCGCGTTTATCGAATGTTTCATCGACTGAAGGAAACACTTCCGCTGACCTCATTCCCCACATAAGAACTTGTCGAAAAATCTAGCTTGTCCTGGACAACGAACAGATGAAAAGGAAAGAGTTAAGGTGCAAAGAGTAATCAATATTCAACAGAGGACAAAACCACAGAACATGGGAAATGATGCTTGCCAGAGAATACAGAAATTTTGAGAAATTTGAAATGGTATATATTTGAAGTCGATAGATCGATGCTGTCCAAATCATCCGACATTGCCTAGTCTGATTGTATTGTCCATCAACAGGCGGGTCAATCTGGCTATTTAAAATTTAAGGATTAATACTCTGAAAAATCCTAAACTGGTATACTTGTAACAAATTTATTCCAAATTATTTTTTTGATCATGAAAAACCCCAAACTAGTATACTTGTGACAAATTTACCTCGACTAACCGTAAAAAACCATAAACCAGTTGGTTCATGATAAATTTACCCCAAACTAATTTATTCAATCGAAAAATACAAAAAACTGGTAAATTTATGACAAATATACCCTATATTAAATTGGATTAATACCACAAAAAATTTACAAAAATTGTAAATTGTGACAAACAAAGTGTAAAATCCCAAATTGGTATACTAGTCAACTGTCACGTGTCATTAACTTAATAATTTAACGGTAAAATTTAACGAAAACTAACAAATGGAAAATTTGTCACAAGTGTACCGGTTTAGGGTAAATTTGTCAAAAATATAACAGTTTTTGGTTTTTAATGGTAAAAAAAATAGTTTTGAGTAAATTTGTTACATGTGTATCGGTTTTTGGTTTTTTAGGGTATTAATCCAAAGTTTAAAGTTTGGGATTGTGCAGCATTGCAGCCATCGACTTGGGTGGAAAAATACCTACTAAATTTCATTATGAGTTATCTACATTCTGCCTCTAAATTAATCTTAGCATTTTCCAATATATGACAAAACGATAGATTATTGTAAAATAAAAAAGAAGAACAGATGATCACTCTATTTGTCCAGAGATGATCACTCTACCATGATTACAACACAATGCCTAGTGACAAGGCGACCAAGATTTTCACCTTGGCAAGGACTCCACCTACAAAGCCGGTAGCTCGGCTCAAAAGGATATCCTAAATCTTGTATACATACCCCAAAAACCTCTCACTAGGTTAACAGTCATATTGAGCATAAATAACAATCCTCTAATACTATAAATCAAATCCATAAATCAATATCTTAAGCCAAGCAAATAACATTTTGCAACATAGCCCATCATCCATTTCCTATCAATTTCACAAATCATCATAAATATTTCCATAAATCAGTCACAAAGTAATTTCATATATATTACTCCACGAACTTTGTATAACACGCTTTTTAAATATTCATAATCAACCAAAGAGTAGCAAATGCTTGATCTGGGTTTTATGTAATAAAAATGCTCCTCAATTCAATACACACACACGCGCATATACTTCAAGACATGATTTTACAAAATCAAAGAAGATATAGTATCACTCACCTCGTCATCTACGATCAAACGACAAACAATACATGTATCGTCAAACTCATGGCCCTATCAAATAGCTGAGAAATAATGTTAAAATCTTATAAAACTCTATCTTAACTACAAAACGACTAAATTACGCCTTAACTCTAACAAAAGGACCCTAATGCACTAAAAAACCACATAGCCAGAGTGATTGTTCTAGTTCGCAACACGGAGTTTAAGCGCAAAACTTAGTTACGCTATAACTTCGTCCTCCAAACCCTATTTTGAACGTACTTATAGTCAAAAGAAAGCCCTCCAAACATACTAGAGGAATCCCAACTTGACTGTCCCAAAATCAAGCTGAAAAATGACAAAAAAATGGGCCTAAAGCTGCTGAACGTGTACTGTTCACTGCACGTAGGAAGCTTTAAAATTTTGTTTCGGGCAAACCATAAGCTCAAATCACGATCCGTAAAAACCTATGGCTCCACAATACCCTAAAATATGATTTCTATAAAAATATGTGGCTCAACAACTCCAAAATCAGACTTCACCGCTCAATTTTCTAAAATTCCGAATTTAAGCCCTATACCCATAAATTACTTCGATTGGACTAATGAGGGGCCTAATCCCTTACCGAGCACTGCATTATGGAGTCGAGTTAGCTTGACGAGGCATCTGCAGCTTACACATGCCAAAACCCCTTTCCTTTCTTCCCCTTTCTTTTCTTCTTCTTCTTCTTCTTCTTTTCTCTTTCTTTCCTTTCTTTTCTCTTTCTCCTGAAGTGGTTTAGCTCTTTAAAGTGAGCAACCACTGCTCACCCCTTTTTTCTCTTTTATTTATTAATTTTTTCCTTCTTTTTTGACTTTTCAACCTTTCGTTTGTTTTCTTCTTTTGGGCCCACTAGCCAAATATTACAAGTGCACATATTAGAGATACAATACAATAATAGATGGATTCTGGACCTTTGTTGCAATCCTTTATATGTTTTATAACTTCTTTTAACACATATTTTATCGAATATATATATATATATATATATATATACAAAAGAATATTTTTAAATTGTTAATTTGAATATATTTATATACAATTTAAAAATATTCTTTTGTGAAATCAATGTTAGATAAGTGGAATAATACTTAAGTTTTTTTTTTAAAATCTAATTTAGGGTAATAGGTAATGGTTCCTAAGCAATTTAAAGGGAAGTGGAAGGAAATGGTGGCTTGTGATGACTTGGCTCGACCACAAAATTCTATTCCACCCAACTTTCTTATCATTTATTTGATTGTCTAGCTACACACGAATCACCTTTTTTGTCCCAAACCTTCTAGATTGGAATCTTCCGGTACTCTTTATCAGTGAACTGAAGAATTCCCCCTGCTGGCGGGTCAATGAAGCTATGTGAACTATAGACCCACTTCATAGTTTGGACAAGTTGTCTCGAGTTCAAAGTATAAAGTGAGATGAACAAAGTCATTTCCTGTTGCCGAAGATCTGAGATGAAGCATATAATCATTTAGTTCTGTTGGCGCATGGAGTTATGTTCGTCAGGAAATTTGCAATCACCAAGTGTTAGTCAACTTTAAAGTCTATATTATACCTGGAACTGCAAAATTAATCACAAGTCTGGAGTCATCTTATGTAAGCTACGTCTGTTTGCCGATAACTCCATGAAGTGCCCCGAACAGGCGGGATAAAAACCTAGAAAAAGACCGTAATCAATAGAAAGATGTTGATATTTGAGCTAGGGCTACACCGCAAAATATCCTTCTAGACGATCCTCAAAGTATCATTTACTTTAGCAACTTACAGAGTTATATTCTATAAAGGAAGCACGTTCACGGACCTCATTCCACACGTAAGAACTCATCCGAAAATTATGGGCGTTTAGTACAATGAATCGATTGAAAAAGAGTAAGGTGTAAAGATTTAGACAGATTTAGTAGAAGACATAGACAAAGCATGGATAATGATGTTTGCTATGGACTTCCGAAATTTTGGGCAGATTGATTTGGTATAGATTCAAAGCCGACGGCTCGGTGCTGAACAAACATTGTCTTGTTTTTTAGTATCATTGACCCCCAGGGCGGGTCAATTAAGCTATAAGGAGAAGTGCTCTGTTACAATCGTGCCCCACGTTGTGTGTGAAGCCAAAGAGAAGCCGTCAAGATTGACAATAATGAAAACGATTCCTAGAGGTCAACGCGAAATAGACCAAATGAAGTAAATTCTATAGAAGTAGGTGAAATCCTCATCTTATTCTGCAAATATTTCATCTTATTTTACTGTCCTCACTCACTAGTATGCTTTTCCTCTGGCTTCATTAGTTGGGACAATTCTATCAGAGATGGTGGTATTTTGATCTCTAAGAAAGATTTGTTGTCATTGTTGATCAGAGCCCAATACTTGGGGTACCCCACTACAACTGCAAAATTTTATTTATTTAATATCTAATTAAACCAAAATTCACTAAAAAAAGTAAAATCATTTAGTTATTTTCAATTGCTTCTTTTTTATTTCAGGCATCAAATGTGACTTCCTTCTTTCCTTCACACTATGTCCATGAACTTAAATAGAGAAAATGTCACAAAAAGCCCCAAACTTTACCAAAAGTGATAAATTTATCTCAAACTTTTTTTCGTGATACAAAAAACCCTAAACTTGTATATGTGTAACATATTTACCTCAAACTATGGGGTATTTTCGTCTTTTACTTTTTAATTTTTCTTTTCTTTTCTTTTTCTTCTTCTCTCTTCCCTCTGCCATGGTCGGCGGAGGGAAACCGAACTCAAGCGAGGGCCGCCCTCGCCTGGTTTAGGCGAGGATTGCCCTCGCTCGACGCCGGCAAGGGCAGATCCAGCCCAATCAAGGGCCACCCTCGGTTTGTGTCGGGCGAGGGTTGCCCTCATCAGATCTGGCGAGGACTGTCCTCGCTTGGGCTGGCGAGGGCAACACCCAAGCAAGGGGGGCCCTCACTTGAGTCCGACTTCCCTTCGCGATGGCCGGCATAGGGAAGAGAGAAGAAGAAAAAAGGGGGAAAAAGAAAAAAACAAAAAACAAAAAGAAAAAAAGGAAAAATAATAAGACAAAAATGCCTTTAGTCATAGAGTTTGGGATAAATGTGTCATGGTTAGCAAAGTTTGAGATTTTTGGTGAATTTTTCCCTTCTTATTAAAAAGCTGAAACATTAACCATTGGAGCATTTTCCTCGAAAGATACTGTTTGGGTAACAACCCCTTTTTGACTTTACCATCCGTATTGAATAAGTAATACTGGTGCTTAGCGCTTTTGTTGCTTTAGCATAGTCTTCTTTTCACATGGTTGCAGACTCAAATTGATTTCAATAGTGGGTGCTTTCTAGAGTCCAGTGGGAACGAAAAGAGGACCGGTCCGTTGCCCTACTTTTTTTTAATTGTCGTAATTTATCTGTAATCACGCGAAGGTTTTATAGATCCTAATTTACTTGTAACCGTCATGACTCATTCGTGCATGTAACTAGTAATTTACCATTTTGGATGATAATTTGACAATAGACTCTTTAATGTGAAAATGAAAGAAGTACACTTCAAGTATCAAAACATGACACGAATGGACATTTAAGTATCAAAAGTTAGGAAATTGATACTTAAATGTCACCTTCGGCGAATCCCGAAAATCCTACATGGCTATTTTTTTTTTTTTACTCGCCTACATGGTTCGCTGGAGAGCTGACTTAGCAAAAAAAATACAAAAACGACGTCATTTTGGCATGGATTTAAATTTTAATAAAAAAATTAATTAAATTTAAATTGTACAAAATTGATTAATTAATTAATTAAAAAAGGAGGGAGGAAGAAGGTGGCGAGGGCCGCTGCCTTCCTGCCATTGCTGGGAAAGGCCAGTGACGATGGGGGAGGGTTGGCTGGGGTTGCTGGCCCTGGCCCTCCCCTAGATCCGGCAAGGGTCAGTGACCCTAGCCTGGCCGTGGTCGTCGGCCCCTAGCTAGGGCTTGGCGACCCCAGCTGACTCTCCCTCCACCGTCGTCGGCCCTTCTCAGTGACAGCGGGGAGATAGCAGTAGCGAGGGCTCAGCCCTCAGCCACGTGCTTCCTCCCTCATTTTTTTTTTTAAATGTCATAAATTTAATTTAATTAATTTTTATATTAATTATTTACCATGTTAGTAGCAAAATGACGTCGTTTTACATTTACCTTGCCAGAAAATTGCCATGTCAGCATTTTGGCTGGATTTTCTCGCCGTTGACACTTAAGTGTCACTTTCTTAACTTTTGACACTTAAGTGTCCATCCATGCCAAGTTTTAACACTCTAGATGTCCGGCACTCACGTGAAAATGCTAACCACTCAGTAATTGACCTACAGCATAGCAATATGCCGGAAATTTCCGTAACTGATGATACATATTTTCCAAAGTAATTGTAATTTTCTGGCAAGTCATCGTAATTGACAAGTTATTATCTCAAAGCATTGTAAGATTGAATATCCTATAATTGGAGACTTCCTATGAAAGATCACGAAATATATAAATTTATCACGAAGTTGCTTTTCCAATCTCAAAAACTTATCTCAATGATTGAAATGCCTTTTTTAGCTTGTAATCCTTAGGGCACTATCAATTAGTAATTATTCTGTCGCATCGTTGTGATATTGGCAAACTTACAATCAATAATTTTTTTTTAAATGTTCAAAAGTAATTATAATTAAATAATCTGATGTTGAAATTTACTTCTTTTTTTTTTTTTTTTAAATTTAGAATAGACGAAGCGAGTTATCACACTATTAATGAGAGGAATGGATTCCTTAAGGATGAGTCAATAGAATGAGGAATCTCTATGAACTATTCAACTAGCCTCTTAAATCACATGAGGTGCGCACCATGACCAATTCAGATAATTCAAACATGAGATTGTGATGTGCCTAAACAACGCAGATTGGTCTGTTCTTTACCAACTAAGCACCAACCTAATCAGCATCTGTACTATCTCTGGGGTATATCCAACAAAATTTTCACTTGGTCTTCCACCAAATAGGCGGCGTATATCCACATTCGACTTCGATCAAACCAATTGAATAAATATTTCTGCCACCCTCAAGATTGTCTGAATAACCTATACTGCCACAAAATTTATACTTACGTCTCTTTCTTACAATCTTCTTTCTAGAGAAAATACCCTCCGTAGCCGCCAACCATGTTTGGAAAAACGAAAATCCGACAAAACTCCAAGCCTAAACCCCACTATTACATATAATTCGCTATCCGGCTTCTGTCTCTTCAATGGAGATTCTTTACTCTCCTTTTCACTTCTTCATCTTCATCACCTTGCTTTCAACAGCAGCAGAGCTCAGCAGATCTGCTGACATGATAACTCTGTTTCAGCCGGTGAGAGATAACGAGACTCTAGTTTCCGCGGGAGCAAAGTTCGAGCTTGGATTCTTCAGCGCTGGAAATTCGTCTAACCGGTATGTTGGGATATGGTTCTACAACATCCCGGTCAAGACTGTTGTCTGGGTCGCGAATAGGGACGATCCAATCAATGGCTCGTCAGGAGTCCTGCGGATTGGGAAAGGAGGGAATCTGGTCATTGTTCACGGAACAGGAAGAGCTGTTTGGTCCACGGACACAGCAAATGTGACCTCCGGTACCGTGGCTGCGCAGCTCCTGGACTCCGGGAATCTGGTCCTCACAGATGAAAGCAACAACGGTTCGAGGAATATCCTGTGGCAGAGTTTTGACCATCCTTTTGATACGTTACTCGCGGGGATGAAGCTAGGGTGGGACCTGAGGATCGGTTTGAATCGGTACCTCACTTCTTGGAGGGATTCGGATGATCCTTCAACAGGAGACATCACATACAAAGTCGAACTGCAGGGACTGCCCCAGAAGTTCCTCCGCAGGAATGCTTCGGTAATTGAACGAAGCGGGCCATGGGATGGTATCCAGTTTAGCGGACTGCCCCTGAGCCCAAATGCAATCATCAACCCCGAGTTCGTGACAATCGCTCAAGAAGTGTACTATTCCTATCAAGTCATCAACGATTCCACCATCACGAGGGCCGTGCTCAACCACTCCGGCACGCTTCAACGCTGGCTCTGGAACAATAATACGCAGTGGACAGTCATACATGAGTTGCCAAATGATTCCTGCGATGAGTATGCAAAATGTGGGCCTAACGCTGTGTGCAGGATTGGTGATGCCCCGATATGCAGCTGCCTGACTGGGTACACCCCGAAATCGCCCCAGGAATGGGCGATGTTTGTTTGGTCCAGTGGGTGCGTTAAGAAGAAGCCCTTGAATTGTCCTAAAGAGGAAGGTTTTGTGAAGCTGAAGGGTGTGAAGGTTCCTGATATGTTGAGTTACTGGGTGAACACGAGCATGAGCCTTGACGAATGTAGAACCAAGTGCCTGAAAAATTGTACTTGCACTGCATATACCAATGCCGACATTGTTGGGAAGGGTAGCGGGTGTCTGCTTTGGTATGGAGATCTTCTCGACATCAGAAAGCTCATTCAATCAAGCCGCAGTCAGAATGTTTTCATCAGGGTCATGGCGTCTGACTTAGGTATATATTCGAAATTCAGTGAACTTAGATTTTTGTCTCCATCTTGTCTCCCAAGCTGTTCCTGAAATTTTTCTTCCATTGTGGATCGTAGGTCACCATAAGTGGAAATTGCGGTTGGTGGTGCCAGTAGTCACCGCATCACTCTATCTGGCAATTCTTTTGCTACTCTGTCTCTGGAGGAGGAGAACCAAAAAACGTCTAGGTAAAGTGTCTTTCTTACTCAGTAAATATTGACCTTGGTTAATAATCTCTAGTGCAATCCTTTCAGTTTCCTCAAGGCACTTTCAAACACTGTATAATCTATTAGGCATCTTTCATGCTCAACTGTAAGAATGCTAGAATCAGGGCTTCATCGGTATTGTTGCAGGTATAAATGGGAGGTTCATATAGACGAACAATTAAACTGGCCGATCGATTAACTTAAGTTCATTGCTATTCAAATTTCAGGAAGATCTTTTCCTAAAAGGACAGTGGATCGAACAATCTCGAGCTGATATACTGCAAAAGTCTCTCCCTTACACAAGTCATTGGTTATTTTTGGCAGGGAAAACTTCAGAGGTACAGGCTGGGAGTGGAGACAACTTCGAGCTGCCTACACTAGACTTGGAAGACATTACTAGAGCGACTAATAGCTTTTCATCTCTCAACAAAATCGGAGAGGGCGGTTCTGGTTCTGTCTATAAGGTGAGGACCTTTTCAGTATTACTATCTACGAATATGGATATTGGTTCTATGGATATTGACCGGATCTATAAGAATTCACCTATCCCAATAACAAGAAAGGGAAAGGGGTGCTTCCTCACAAAGGGGGTTAGTCCATCAAAATAAACGTTAAAGAGGGTATATATGCTCATCAACTCTCATTAGAGCTCTGGGGTTTCCGTCTTTCATTTTAGAGCAATTAAAACATATAATGATGGCCCCCATACAAAGAAAAGAAGACTTGGTTTATGTACTTATCGATTTAGACATGGATTTGTAGTTTTTGCTGCGTCATTTTGAATGGTTGTCTTAAACGATGAACGTAAATATCGCAGGGTCTAACGTCGGATGGAGTTCAAATAGCTGTCAAGAGGCTGTCGCAGAACTCGAGACAGGGTTTTGATGAATTCAAGAATGAAGTCTTGTTAATTACGAGACTTCAACACCGAAATCTTGTCAAGCTGTTGGGATGCTGCATTAACGGAGAGGAAAAGGTGTTAGTATATGAATATATGCCAAATGGAAGCCTCAACTCCTTAATATTTGGTCCGTTCCTAGTACCTCAACTTAGTCTGAAAATGTGATTGATAACTTGGAACTTCCCTTTCAAGATAGAATTGATAGTATTTTAAGTTAGTTTGTGGTTTTGATTGTGAATTTCTATGGTTGATTTGGGCCCCGAAAACACTTTTAGGTAATAGAGAAGGTAATTCTCTTGTGTGGAGGCAGCGGTTCAATATCATTGTGGGTGTTGCAAGGGGACTTCTGTATTTACATCGCGACTCAAGATTAAGTATAATTCTTCGGGATCTAAAAGCTAGTAACGTGTTGCTGGATGGTGAGATGAATCCAAAGATATCAGATTTTGGCATGGCTAGGGCTTGCAGAGGAGATCAACTCCTGGAAAAGACTGAACGTGTAGTGGGGACTTAGTAAGTTCCTCTCAAAGTTCTCAACATACAAAATATTTCCTATATTCTTATGCATTATTTAGTGACTATTGTTTTTTTAATTGACTATGCATTCCTGCCTTGAAATGTAATGCAGTGGATACATGTCTCCAGAGTATGCAATAGATGGAATTTTCTCGATTAAATCAGATGTTTTTAGCTTTGGAATCCTAGTTCTGGAAATAATTAGCGGCAGGAGGAACAGAGAATTTCATCAGCATGACCACAATTTTAACCTTCTTGGACATGTAAGCTACTACCCCAAGTTTCTACTTGGAGTTCTGACATTACTCAAATTAAATTGCCTAAGACTCTGCAACTTTCAGGCCTGGAAATTATGGCTTCAAGGGAAGGCCACCGAAATCATAGACAAACAAATGGAGGATTCATTTCCAATGTCGGAAGTTACTAGGTGCATCCAGATAGGCCTCTTGTGCGTTCAGCAAAGTCCGGAACAAAGGCCGACCATCTCATCTGTGCTTCTGATGTTGGAGAGCGAAAGTACCACGTTGCCACAGCCCAAGCAACCGGGATTTTACACGGAGAGGTTCAATGATTAAATAGACAGCGGATCAAACGAGTTAACTTTTACCATAGTCGAGCGTCGGTGAAGATCCACGAGAATTCATGAACACAAAGTTAGAAACACGTAGTAGTCAAGGTATCAGCAGTCACATTTGTCGATGGAAACTCTAGTACATGGTATTGTCGGCATGAAAATATGAAAAGAATCTCTGCCTTCTTTGACAAAGTGTACTTCCTCTTGAGAATGCACCTGGTGTATATTTCTCTTTCCCTATATGTAAGGAACTCCGTTCATATTGACCAATAAAAAAGTCTCTTTCGGTAGAAAAGCAAAGGTCGGACCTTCTTGAAAGTTAATGGATTGGATAGTTGGAAAGTGTTGTCTGCTTGGCTGTAATGAATTCTAACCCAAAAGCAAAGTTGATAAATTAGATTGGATGAGTTTTAGCGAGGGTCATCAAAACTTTATAGTGTTAGGATTTGGCGCTCAAATACAACGTAATAGAGAGTAAAAGTGAGAAAGAAAAGTCTAGACACATGGTTTATCTAGTTTTCCCTTAAACTAGGGCCACATCCAACATAGGATTCCACTATAATTAGCATTTTGCATCTCTTCGTTTTTACCCTCAATTATAATAAAAAGAGATTATATATACATAATAGCTATTCATAGGTCTAAACCCAAACTACTAGTAGAATATGAACTCAAACTATAAAACCTCTCTAGCAACTTGGGGCTCTGTCCTCACGACCACCGCCAATGTATCCTCGAACCCGGCTTGCTCACCAAGGAGCAAGACCTCTTATGCTTTCTTGTTAATGGAGAGTATGAATCACACCCAATGCATTGTACATTTGCAAATCTGAATTCTTTCTCTCTCCGTGTCCCTCCTTTTCTCTCCATCTTTGAGTTTTGGCCTCTCTTCATTTCTTCAATTTTTTTAGTGGAGGGATTTTACCTAGACTCTCCCTCCCCTCCCTAGTTGCTTTCCTTTTTATTTCCTCTTGTTTTTTTCCTTACTCTCCCGATCTTAAATCTGAGAGCTTTTCTCTCTGATCTAATTATTGATTTAGGAGTTTTAATGAATAAGTACTATGGCTCCAATTTTAATGGCTCCGATTTTAATGGCTTCAATATTTTTTTGTTAAAAACTTCGGTGTCTCGCACCTGCTAAAGGGCTTGCTCTCATAGGTATCAAACTTGAGCTTGGTCAACATATTTATATTGTCTCCATACAGTGATGATATTGGAGATACTAAACCTAGGCGCACATTGCCGAAAGACAAGGTAAACCAAAGGCACAAAGTATTTTACATATCAAGTAGGAGAAGCTAAACTGGGTCTGAGTCCTCTGATTTATGGATTTGCATGGAACCCACATAGGACCCATCATATTGGATGATTGAGATTTAATCTAGCATAACTCATTAGATCCTTTAAGTCATGAATGACATCTAATAATATGTCATGGCTCCCCAGACAATGTGAATGTTTTAATAACATAATGAACCTGTTTGCTTAAATTATAGTGTAGTTCAATCATTCTGTCTTGGCATGTCCTAATCAAACAAAGACCATGGTAATGACTTGTCAAGCCACCAATTCAATCATATGCACAAACCTAATTGACATGTACTTTTAACAAGACATGAACTTCATTTTTTATTATAACCCCAGTTGAAGATTTTAATATAGTGTCATGATTAGAAGCATAGAACATCATTATTGTACATTGTATATAACAAGAAGATAGACTACATATTGTGCACATGTGTGCCTTCATATGTGAACAAACTATGATTATCAAGTATAGTGAAGGTTCAACGGGCCTTCATATGTGAACAAACTATGATAATCAAGTACAGAGAAGGTTCTCTACATGGGCTTGACAACCCACTAGGAGATGTTGATAGGTAGGTGCTGTCCCTTCCTAATGGAACCATGGACGACCTCGAGTCCAACTCCAACTATAATCCAGAGCTTGAGCTATTGCCATGAGGACATCAGCGAGAGATGGGAACCATTTTTGGTAGCTCCCTTGGTAAAATGAGCTAGGATTAAGAGTGTGTTTGATTCAACTTTCCCAATGAGCTTTCAGCCTCCAAAGCCCCTTAGGGAATTGCTGGGGTGTTTAGCAAGCCTGTCCAAGTGGCTTTCAGTCAAATGCTAGTCTTGGGAAATTTGAAAGCCCAATGCTGATAGAGATCAGCTTTGGGCTTTTAGCATTCGACCAAATGCCGAAACTATTTTTTTTTTTCAAAATTACTATCATAATTTTTTTTAGTTTTTCGATTTTACCTCTCATTGTTACAAAACTACCCCTATCTTTACTAAAGTTGGCAAAGACTTTAATATTTTTTTAATAAAAAAGAAAAATGAAATCCAAAAGCCCTTTATAAAAAAAGATTTGCCAAACACTTTTTATGTCAAAATAGCTTTGTAAAGATTTTTTTACCAAACATAATTTGCATTTTCCCAAAGCTCTTTAGGCTAAAGATATTTGCATTTTGACCTATTTCAAAAGCTGAACCAAACACAACGTAACCCTCCCTTTGATATCTTTTTGTACAAGGGGATGACTAGTTTCAGAATGGCCCTACAAATGAAGGCATGTAAATTGTAATCATTCAGCATAAAAAAATAAAGATGGAAGTTGTACAGTATGCATGTTTATGTGTGTCTTCTCCCTGACTATCCATTGATTGTTTGTTCATTGATTGGGTGATTATAGATCACATGCTTCCGCATGTGCTTAACGTCAAAGATAAAAATTTATGGGATGACAACGCTCGAATGGTCGATTCCTAAAACCGAATTCAATTTCGTGGTTAAAATCGACCAAATGCGATTTTATTACAACATAACATATAGGGTAACTTTTAGGGATTTTAGCGCATTCGACCTGTGGTCGATAATTTTCGATCCATATTTGTGCATCTCCGACTCATAGACAACTCTCGATTGTCGTAAAAATCGCAAGGTTTCAATTATGTGTCTCGAGTATAAAATCGATAGAAAATAAGGTTAGTGCTATTTAATGCAAATTTCGTAATCATGCGGAATTACCCACAATTCAATTACGTGTTTCCGTCGAATTGACTTATAACCGATCGCAATTCGATTATAAGGGTGTCGTATTGACCCTTGTCAATTATTATGGTCAAGTGATTGATTTCCGATTGAATTCTTTGGTTTGCAGCGTTTATATCCTTTAACGGCCTCACCTAATAGATTAGTTAACTCGTGAGGGACCAGCTCAAAGTAAAATGACCATAGGCGCATCGACGAAATAACCATTTCATATTATCATGACATGGTAGAATTTCAAGATGTCACAATTCTCCCTCATGATCCTTAATAGAAAAGCATCCTTTTTGCTTCACATATGCGAATGCCCTCACAATAGCTTGATGAGACCTTCAAATCGAGTCTGAACTTCCTACTCCTTATTAAGCTTCAATTGTCGGTACAAGTTAGTTCTCCTAGCGTGCTTGCACCTTCCTTCAGTGTCATTTGCAATTCCCTAGTTAGAAGTGGCCTCTTCACATTCTTTCATTACATGACTGTCAAACTCTTCCTGAGTCCGAGTGTCGTTGAAATCCCCTTCAAGGACAGCAACATCAAGCTTCACAGTGGACTCTAGACCTGATGGTGACAACACAGCCTGTATCCGCAATAATTAAGACGACTTAAATTGCAGTACCTTGCTCGTTTTCTACTTTGTCTCTAGTAAAGAGCGGAGGTGACAACCTTAGTCCTAAATTATAACTAGAAATTTCTTCCATTTAATCCTTCAATGCATTTAGGAGAACTCCCAATAAAATCCTCTTCCGTCAATGGATAATGTCTTCACATCAGAGATTGTCATAACACCCTCCATGCCAACTTCTTCCCCGACCTTTGCGATCAACTCATCAATTTCCCTCTCGCTCTTAGCTGACATTATTCTTACCTGTTCAATCTCCTATGATGTGTTGATCATCCGGGCCTACTTTTAAAATTTGTTACCACTGCATCAATTGCTAGGGTGAAGTCTTGTCTCAAGTCCATTGCATTCATCTCAGCTACAACTGACTTACACCCTTCAATGAAAATTGCTTGTGTAAGGATTGTATCATATGAGCTGTCATCTCAAACGACATCATTAGTTGTACTTGCAACCTAATTTACAAGACTAGCACAAATGGTTTTTACTATTTCCCTTGAACTCAACACTTCTTGTCACAGTAACAACGTCTTTCATCACCTTTGGTGCACCAAAGCTTTGTTCGATCACCACATCACGCCCCTTCACATCATCTACAAAGTCTTCCACACTATAAAGCATCAAACAAAATTCTACTTTGTTCCAAATTTGAGCCATGATTCCGAAAATTTCTCCGATTGAACAAATAAAGAGACCGAGTAGATAGCAAAAGTTGCACACCGTAACTAATCTGGATTGTCGAGGTTCTCGTGGCGTGTACGTGCGAAACTCTCACTTTCTTTTTCCTCTTCTTTTCCTTTCTTTCTTTCTCCCTTTTTATTTTCTCTTCTTTCTCTTTTTCCTTTTTGTTTCGTGCAAGGTCTCCGCCTTTTTGGGCACTTATTTTTTCTTTTCCCTTTTTCTTTTCTTTTTATATAAAAAATCTATCCCACTTTTTCACTTGGTCAAAAAGACAAAAAAAAAAAAGGCAACGCTTACAATAGGAGCATAATCTGGTTTACTGTACATTCAAACGCTATCGGACTTATACGATACGTCAAGAACAATGACATCCTCAGTGAACGTCGGACCATGCGTGTATCACGTTCGTTTCGCTTCGCTATGGACACGTCCATCACGCTCTTTCTGTTCTTCAGCACGAATTTGCGTGTGCTCTTCTGCTAGTTATAATGAACAAAGTCAGAGGCTACAGAGAATTAGCTAGGAGAGGCGAGAAATACTGATATTCTCACCACCAGTTTCAGGGCGGTGCGCACTTCTTCTATATAGTATCCTATCTTATAGAAGTGGGCCAAGAGCTTCGTGATACATGAGGCAGTGGGAGATTGACCCACACGATAAACAATTACTAAAGTCACGGTCTTTAGGACTAACGCAGGATCTGTGCTTGTCGTGAAGCTGAGTCAATGGACACTTCGAAAAGGCCAGGTCTCCGGTCAAACAATGGCGAGTCAAGCACGACACCCGCAATCATCCGGGACAGGGCCACGGACTAATCACCAACAGGGTCAATCCACATGATTCAGACCTTCTTGCCTTCTCGCATCTTTTTTCACTTGGCACCCTCTAATTTCATAACTGCAAATGTGCACTCTCTATTGTTGATCGATGTTCAGTTTGGTTCTTAATGTTTTAGTTTTGTTCAATGGAATTGATTTAGCCCCGTCTAATCAATTAGGTCTCGCTCTCTCTTTCTGATGTACCTGAAATTTCCATGAGTGATGATACATGTTTTCCCAAGTTATTGTAATTTTCCGCTAAGTCATCATAATTGACTAGTTAATATCCCAAAGTATTGTAATTTTGAACATCCTATAATCGGTGGCTTCCTAAAAAAAATCATGAACTATATAAATATATTGTGAATTTGCTTTTCCAATCTTAGTAACTTATCTCAATGATTGTAAGGCATTTTTCAGTTTGTAATCTTTACGGCCCTATCAATTAGAAATTGTTCTCATACCTTGTAAATTTTTCTTAATCAACAGTGACATTGACAATCTCAAAATCAGCAATTTTTCTTAAAATGTTGTAAGCAAATATTAAATAATCTGACAGTCGAAACTTATTCTTTTTTTTTTTTTTTGAAGTTTAGAATGGACGATATGAATTATCCCGACACTATCGACAAGACAAATGAATTTATTATGGATGAGTTGATAGAATGAAGGAGTTGTATGAACTATTCAACTAACCTCATGAATCAGATCAACTACGAATCATAACCAATCCGAGTAATCCAAATGCGAGATTTTGATGCTCCTAAACCACATAGATTGATCCATTATTTACCGACTAAGCCAATGACGAACCTAATCAACATCTGTACTCTTGTCACTGGGATTTATCCAACAAAATTTTCACCGGGTCTTCCACCAAGTACGTGGCGTATATGCACATTCGACTTTGATCAAACCAATTGAGTAATTATTTCCGCCACCATCAAGCTTGTCTGCCATAAAATTTATACTTGCTTCTGTTTCTTACAACCATTTTTCTAGATAAAATACCCTACTCCGTAGCCGCCAACCATGTTTGGAAAAACAAAAAATCCGACAAAACTCCAAGCCTGACCCTCACTATTACATATAATTCGCTATCCGGGTTCTGTTTCTTCAATGGAGATTCTTCACTCTCCTCTTCACTTCTTCATCCTCATCACTTTGCTTTCAACAGCAGCAGAGCTCAGCAGATCAGCTGACAGAATAACTCTGTCTCAGCCGGTCAGAGATAACGAGACTCTAGTTTCGGCAGGAGGAAAGTTCAAGCTTGGATTCTTCAGCACTGGAAATTCGTCTAACCGGTATGTTGGGATCTGGTTCTACAACATCCCGGTGAAGACCATTGTCTGGGTGGCGAATAGGGACGATCCAATCAACGGCTCGTCAGGAGTCCTGCAGATTGGGACAGGAGGGAATCTAGTCATCGTTGATGGAACAGGAAGAGCTATTTGGTCCACGAACACAACAAATCTGGCCTCCGATTCCGTGGCTGCGCGGCTCCTGGACTCCGGGAATCTAGTCCTCACAAATGAAAGCAACAACGGTTCGGGGAATTTCCTGTGGCAGAGTTTTGACCATCCTTTTGATACGTTACTAGCGGGGATGAAGCTAGGATGGGATCGGAGGATCGGTTTGAATCGGTACCTCACTTCTTGGAGGGATTCGGACGATCCTTCAACCGGAGACATCACATACAAAGTCGAACTCCAGGGACTGCCCCAGAAGTTCCTCCGCAGCAAAACTTCGGTAATTGAACGAAGTGGGCCATGGGATGGGATCCAGTTCAGTGGATTGCCCCTGAACCCAAATGCAATCATCAAACCCGAGTTTGTGACAACTGCCGAAGAAGTGTACTATACCTATCAACTCAACAAAGATTCCACCATCACGAGGGCCGTGCTCAACCACTCCGGCACGCTTCAACGCTGGGTCTGGGACAATAATACACAGTGGGCAGTCGTACATGAGTTGCCAAACGATTCCTGCGACGTGTATGCAAAATGTGGGCCTAACGCTGTGTGCACGATTGGTGATGCCCCGATATGCAGCTGCCTGACTGGGTACACGCCGAAATTGCCCCAGGAATGGGCGATGTACGTTTGGTCCAGTGGGTGTGTTAAGAAGAAGCCCTTGAATTGTCCTAAAGGAGAAGGGTTCAAGAAGCTGAAGGGTGTGAAGGTTCCAGATATGCTGAGTTACTATGTGAACAGAAGTATGAGCCTGGACGAATGTAGAACTAAGTGCCTGAAAAGTTGTACTTGCACAGCATATACTAATGCGGACATTGTCGGGAAGGGTAGCGGGTGTCTGCTTTGGTATGGAGATCTTCTCGACATCAGAAAGCTCATCCAATCAAGCCGCAATCAGAATGTTTTCATCAGGGTCATGGCGTCTGACCTAGGTATATCTTCGAAATTCAGTGAAGTTATATTTTTGTCTCCATCTTTTCTACCAAATTGTTCCTGAAATTTTTCTTCCATTGTGGGTCGTAGGCAATCATAAGTGGAAATTGTGGTTGGTGGTGGCAGCAGTCGCCGCATCACTGTCTCTAGCAATTCTTTTGCTACTCTGTTTCTGGAGGAGAAGAACCAAAAAATGTCTAGGTGAAGTGTCTTTCTTCCTCAGCAAATGTTGACCTTGGTTAATAATTTCTAGTGCAATTGTTTCAGTTTCCTCAGGGCAATTTCAAACATTGTAATCTATTAGGCATCTTTCCAGCTCAACTTTGAAAGAATGCTAGAATCAGGGCTTCATCGGCATTGTTGAAGCAATAAATGGGAGGTTTATATAAATGAGCACTTAAACTAGCCAATGGATCAACTTAAGTTCATTGATATTCAAACTTCACGAAGATCTTTTCTAAAAGAACAAAGGGGATCCAACAATTTCGAGCTGATATACTGCAAAAGTCTCTCCCTTTCACGAGTCTTCAACTATTTTTGGCAGGGAAAACATCGGAGGTGCAGTCTGGAAGTGAAGACAACTTAGAGCTGCCGTTACTAGACTTGGAAGACATTACGAAAGCGACTAGTAGCTTCTCGTCTCTTAATAAAATCGGAGAGGGCGGTTTTGGTCCTGTGTATAAGGTAAGGACCTTTTCAGTATAAGAATTCACCTTTCCTATAACAAGAAAGGGAGAAGGGTGCTTCCTCACAAAGGGTATCGAGTATTTACGCTCGTCAACTCTCATACGAGCTTAAAAGTTTCATTCATCTTTCCGTCTTTCATTTCAGAGCAATTAAAAAAATACTATGATGGCCCCCATATGAAGAAAAGAAGATTTGGATATGTACTTATCGAATTAGATATGGGTATGTGATTTTAGCTTCATCATTTTGAATGGTTGTCTTAAATGTTGAACATAAATATTGTAGGGTCTAATGTCCGATGGAGTTCAAATAGCTGTCAAGAGGCTGTCGCGGAACTCGAGACAGGGTTGTGATGAGTTCAAGAATGAAGTCTTGTTGATTGCGAGACTTCAACACCGAAATCTTGTCAAGCTGTTGGGATGCTGTATTACTGGAGAAGAAAGGATGTTAGTTTATGAATATATGCCAAATGGAAGCCTCGACTCCTTAATATTTGGTCTGTTCCTAGCACCTCAACTTAGTATAAAAATGTTGTTGATTACTTCGAACTTTTCTTCTCAGATAGGATTGATCGTATTTTAAGTTATTTTGTGGTTTTGACTGTGAATTTCTATGGCTGATTTTGGTCCGCCAAAAACACTTGTAGCTAATAGAGCAGGTAATTCTCTCGTGTGGAGGCGACGGTTCAACATCATTGTGGGTGTTGCAAGGGGACTTTTGTATTTACATCGCGACTCAAGATTGAGAATAATTCATCGGGATCTAAAAGCTAGTAATGTGTTGCTGGATAGTGAGATGAACCCGAAGATATCAGATTTTGGCATGGCTAGGGCTTTCAGAGGAGATCAACTGCCGGACAAGACGAAACGTGTGGTTGGGACTTAGTAAGTGCCTTTCAAAGTTATCAGAATACTGATTATTTCCCATATTCAGATGCATTATTTAGTGGGTATTTTTTTAATTGACTATGCATTTCTGCCTTGAAATGTAATGCAGCGGATACATGTCTCCAGAGTATGCAATAGATGGAATTTTCTCGACTAAATCAGATGTTTTTAGTTTTGGAGTCCTAGTCCTGGAAATAATTAGCGGCAGGAGGAACAGAGAATTCCATCACCATGATCACAATTTTAACCTTCTTGGACATGTAAGCTTCTACTCCAAGTTTCTACTTCGAGTTCTGACATTACTCAAATAAAATTGCCTAAGACTCTGCAACTTACAGGCCTGGAAATTATGGCTTCAAGGGGAGGCCACCGAACTCATAGACAAACAAATGGAGGATTCATTTCCAAAATCGGAAGCTATCAGGTGCATCCAGATAGGCCTCTTGTGCGTTCAGCAAAGGCCGGAACAAAGGCCGACCATGTCATCTGTGCTACGAATGTTGGACAGCGAGAGTGCCTCACTGCCGCAGCCCAAGCAACCGGGGTTTTACACGGAGAGATTCAATGATCAAATAGATGGCGAAACAAGCGAGTTAACCTTTACCACCCTCGCTGGTCGGTGAAGATCCACAAGATTTCATGCACACATAGTTAACAGCACGTAATAGTCAAGGTATTAGCTGCTACATTGTAGATGGAAACTCTAGTACATGGTATTGTCTTCATGAGAATATGAAAAAAAAACGTCTGCCTTCTTTGACAAATTACTTGCTCTTGAGAATGCACCTGGTGTATCCTTCTCGTTCCCTATATGTACGCAACTCTATATATTGACAAATAAAAAAGTGTCTCTTCCGGAAGAAAAGCAAGGACTGGACTTTTTCGAAGGTTATTGAACTGGATATTTGGATACAGTTACCAACTTGGGTTGTTACGAATTCCAATCCAAAAGCATAAATTGATAAACAGGCAGATGAGTTTCCGTGAAGTTTCCCATTCCCCACGTTGTCTGAAATCGTGGGTATTGCTCTTTTTTCTCTTTCATTATGTGGAAAGCAAGTGCAAGTATGCGCAAATAATCATTGTTTGGTCTTCTCATGGAAAATAAATTTTGCTTGATCTTGCTTTCATCTTTATGTTTTGAGTGGCAATCTAATCAGCAAGGTCAAAAAAGACAGAACGCAATGTCATTTGCTGAAGCGAAGGCCCGCAACTCCGACTCGGGCCATTACTTGATGTCAGCCCATAACTGCATCCTATTTCCTCCTTTTGTTTTGCTTGATCTAGTTTATGCTGACGCACTTTCTTCAGGTTGTAATGTTTCCTTATATTAAATGCAACAAGTATGTTCGACCAAAAAAAAAAAGTCATTTGCTGAAAATAGGGAATGAAGTATACAATCATCTGCCGTCCATCAGTGCATGATATTTGTTAGTCGGGAAATGGAAATTCTCTCTCCCGTCCCGTATATTGAATTTTCCTTAAGAACTTGTTGGAAAAACTTGCTTGTTCTGTACTGTCGCGCTCCGAACCTCGAGTGTGCAAACATCCCTCAGCGGTCGATTAAATTGCGACGTTCCAATATGCATCGCCGACTCATTCTTTTTATCTTTTGATTAAACGATGCAAAAGCAGTTAAAATAAACACCCAGTCAATAAACAAACAAATGGGATAGTAAAACACATCATATATTGCCGAAAACAACATATTTATTTGTACATTGTTACCCCTAGGAAGTTTAATAATTACAAGCCTTTTTATGGCCACTTCCTATCAACCCTCTCTAAAACTTTCAAGGATTATGGTTAACCTAAACTTTACTAAGGCAAGGCTAGCCAAAAAGGTGTCGCATCTCACGCCCACTACAACCGCACCTAGCAATTCTCCATGCTACGGCTCCGAAAATGGTTAATAACAACGGGGTGAGATAAATCTCAGCGAGTTGATAGCCTAAACCTCAATTATGACGCAAATTCGTCTCGGAGGCAGCTTAAACATGCAACGGCATACAATCTTACATTGTCTTGGCACACTCCTGCATATTAGTACGTTAGATATGCCATTATAAATACAACAAGCATAATCAATAATTAGAACACATAACTCTCGTGCACCAAGCATCCACATGGGTTTTGATTATAAGGTAAAACCCGTTTTGGCACATCTCATACCATATCTAACAGTTTTACCCCATAATCAAGCGCGATGCGTCACAATAATTCACACGTGTTCCAATTATTACAACCCCTTGGGCCACGGCTAACACACAAGTTGATGATCTTCTGGCATGACTGGGCATCATCCCACCCCATCGAGCATGACATCGTCTTGAACCCCCGCCTAGACAGCATTCCATAAAAGAGCATTGGTCTAGCCTCAACCACTACTCGGCATCCAGACCCCCGCCGAGCATTGTCCCCAAACTCCCGTTGGGTGACGGGTTCAATTAAATAATCACATTATCACACCAACACTCAAGCCAATTTTTATCTTCCGTCAATTAGCCTAGTGTAAAAGAGTTCGTGTTTAAATAACAAACCTTGGAAAATCTTTACATTTAAAATTCCGGTAAAATAATCGCACATGGTCACGTATTTAAAATCAACCTATCAAACTTTGCACACTATCATTTTAAAACATCATTGTCCCTTTTATCATGTAAAATACGGCGTCCAATCACGACACTTCAAAGTTTGCTATTTTCTTACCAATAAACCATCTTTGAAAAAAATAGCATTTAAAATACATGATATGGGTAATCAAATATCATGGCATTACATGCTCAAACGATCAAAATTAAGTGTAAATTCATCTCGTAAAACGAGCATAAAATTTTACTTAACGGTTAATCCGTCATTAATTACGCTAATCACGATTAAGTAAGATAATCACAATTAATTAGGCTAATTATGATTAATTAGGATAATTAAAATTAATTAAACTAAACTCGATTAATTAGCCTAACTATAATTAATTAAAAATTAAACGACATTAACTAAAATAATTACGATTAGTTAAATAAATAATGTTTAATTAAATAAATAATGATTAAAAATTAAATAAAAGAAGAAGAAGATGGTGAAGAAAATGAAGAGGCTTGAGGCAAATTGGAAGCAAGAGAAGAGGAGGGAGGATCGGCAGAGACGTGAGAGTGGTGGGGAAGAAAAAATGCGCGAGAGAAAAAGGGATGGAAGAGTTAGGGAGAGAAGAGAAAAAGAAAAGAAAGAGGGAAAGAAAAGAAGAAGGGGCTGACTTGCTTGGGGGGTTGGCGTGAGGAAGAAGGGGGAAGGGAGAGAGAGAAATAATAAAATAAAATAAAAAAGTGGAGAGGAAGTTGGGGTGAAATTGTGGCAGAAAAGTTGGTGTGAAGGGGAGGAAAAAGTAGGGGAGAGAGAAAGAGAGAGAAAGAGAGAGAAGAAAGAGGAGAAAAAAGGGGGGAAATTTCGGTAGGAGGGGTTGGCGGCGTGAGGGGGAGGAAAAGTGGGAGAGAGAGAGAAGAAAAGAGAGGGAGAGGAAATATCATGAGAAGGAGGGGGGCAGAAGACGTGAGGGAGAGAAAGAAAAGGAGAGAGAAAAAATAATAATATGTATTTGTGTGCCAAAATGTAATGTAGTGGATACATGTCACTGGAGTATGCAATAGACGGAATTTTCTCAACCAAATCAGATGTTTTTAGCTTTGGAGTCCTAGTCCTAGAAATAATGAGTGGCAGGAGGAAAGAGAATTGCTCCATCACGATCATAATCTCAACCTTCTCGGACATGTAAGTTTATACTCCAAGTTTCTACTCTGTATTCTGATTCTTTACGGCTATAATTGCCTAAAACTCTGCAACTTTCAGACATGGAAATTATGGCATCAAGGGAGGGCCATTGAACCCATAGACAAACAAATGGAGGATTCATTTCCTATGTCGGAAGTTATAAGATGCATCCAGATAGGTCTCTTGTGCGTTCAGCAAAGTCCGGAACAGAGGCCAACTATGTTATCTGTGCTTCTAATGTTGGACAGTGAGATCACCTCGCTGCGGCAGCCCAAGTAGCCGGGATTTTACATGGAGAGGTTTCGCAATCAAATAGACAGTGAAAGAAATGAGTTAAATGTTACCTTAGTTGAGGGTCGGTGACATTCCATGAGATTTTTTACAAGTTGACAGAGCGCAGTCAATGTATATTGCTTATTGCTGTTCACGTGGTATTTGCTCTTGGGAATGCACCTGGTGTATACTCCTCCCTGACTACATGTATTCAATGCATATCGTAAAATAACGAAGTGTCTGTTCTGCAAGAAAAACAGAGACTAGACCTTTTTGAAAACTCATGTATGGGATATTGGGAAATAGTTGTCTGCTTTTTTTTTTTTTTTGGGGGGGGGGGGGGGGGGGGGGAACGGTGTGTAAAGGTAAGTAAGTTGTCTGCTTGTTTGTTACGACATGTAACCCAAAAGCATAAGTTGATGAACTAGGTGGACGAGTTTCCACATGGCCTATCGACTTCACATTATTTTGTAATCTGAATGCTCTCACTTTCCAATGTGCCTTTCAAGAGTGCACTATTAGGACTACAGTTTTCCATTCCCCCGTTGACTGAAATCATGGGCATTACTGTTTCTTTATTTCACTATGTGGAAAGCAGGTGCAAGCATACGTAATTGCTGCCAAGTCCTCTCACGTTAGAGTAATCCTTGTTTGATCTTGTTTGTACCTTCATGCTTTGAGTTCCAATAAAATCAGCAATGCAAAAAATGACATAAAACAATATCATTTGCTGTAAATAAGGAATGAAGTATGTAATCATCCAGCTCTTTCGGCGCACGACATTCTCTAGTCAGGAAATGGAAAATCTTTCTGATATTCTTAAGGGACTCCAGAAATTTTGAGAAAATTGAAATGGTATTTATTCGAAGTCGATTAATTTTCAACACACGAATAGCTTCTCTAAGAAATATCAGAAAAAGGTAATGTACTTGGACCAATTGAAATAATAATTCAAGCAATTTCGACAAACTTTTTTTATAGCAATCAAGATAACAATATCTCTACTGTATCTAATAGAGTTTCGTCGAAAAAATATAATCGATCATCAATTGGTGTGGTTTAACTAATATTATTATGTCACGCCCCGAACCCCGAGTGCGTGTCCATCCCTCTCTAATCGATAATATTTTGTGACTTCCCAAGACGAATCGCCGACCCTTTTCGTTTTATCGAAAATAAATCCCCTGACAATAATCATCTCGGAATAGAAAAGCAAGACAACAGATTCACAAACAAACATGTTTTTATATTCACATAAAGTCATGTACAAGGTCTGAGACCAAAAGACTACAAAGACTGGCTTTCCAAAAAGAAGCGATCTTAACCGACCTACACTTCAGATCACCTCCTCTCGGCTCCAGGTCCTCCACTTGACGACCCTAAAAAATTATCTCACGACGGGGTGAGATATAAATCTCAGCGAGTTCACCTTCTAAACCCCGATTAGGAGGGTAATACGCTAAGAGATGTCCTAACCACACAACCACACAATCACAGAGACTTACCTCGTCTCAACTTGCAGGTCAGCACAGTTCATAACACAAATGCATATAATTAATGCACATGACAATTGAAATGTCTCAACAACTCATTTAATCACAAAGATCCCAATTATAAGGCCAAACCATTATGACACGTTCCATACCATGCTACATAGTTTTGTCTCATAATCAGGCGCATCAAACTCAAACAATCATGCGTTCCAATTGTTAATTAAGCCACTCAAGGCACTGCTGATTTCCATGTTCGGCAGTCTACTGGCATAGCTAGTAAAGCACGACTACGTCATATTAACGGTTATCCCAAAGAAGCTTAGGTCTAGAATCTACTGCGACCCATTACCCTAATGCATGGGTAACCCGAAAGTGGGATTTAGTAACGTTCGGCTTAAATGCTAGGACGGTTTCTCTTTAACCAACACACGATCAATTAATTTCAGCTCAGGACACTGTGCATTGCATTCAAATGCCTTAATTAAAATGGTGATCCTAGCATGTTTTCTTCGTATTAAAAACATCCTGAAAATAGTCATGTATGGGTACACGATCAATTCCAACTAGAAAACTGATACCTTTCTTTTTCAAACCCCACTATTTAATATAGTGCTTAAAATCCATTTTCGATGTTAAAAGCCGACACCTAGGATTTTCTAAATAAATATCAAAATTCACAAATTTTGAAGTAATTGACCAAATTTCCAATCAAAACTCAATTTGCACAAATTAACACTCAATTGTAGAATTTAACCACACGATTGCAATTAGCATGAAATTCCGGTCACCGGCTATTCCGGTCTAATTTCCGGAAAATTATTTAATAATTAAATAATTTCTAAAATTAATTAAATAAATGCATTAAATACTAAAAATGCTAACTTAGGCTAAATAGTTGTAATCTAACCACCTCTTGAGCTAAATAAATTATTCTAAGCATCATAGCTATATAACAACACACTAATCTAATTAACTATATTTTCTAACCACCTAATTAAATAATCTAATTATCCTAATTTAACTAAACAAACTGATAATTAAACTAATTACATTTAAATAAATCTAAACACTCATTAAATGTCATTGGCCTACTAAAAAGAGTTTAGTGCATAAACTCACCGGTTTAAAGCGAAGACTGGTTCACCGCAACGGCGGCACGATGGCGGCCGAAACTTGAATTGTGACGGCGCCAACGGGCTTGGACTAGGCCTAAAACCGGCCCAACAAATCTCAGCCCAAACTAAGATTTTTTATTGAGTTGGGCTAGGCTTGCTTCGCGGGCTTGGGCTGCTGAAAATGAAGATGGGCTAACTTATTGGGCTGGGCTTCAAATGGGCTGAAATAAGCTGAAATTCACGGGCTGGCTTGCGTGAAGATGGGCTGTAGAAAAATGGCAACTTGCTGGGCTTCAAATGGCCCGACTGCTAGGCCGAGCAAAAAAAAGAAACTGCCAGGCTGTTGATGCAGGCTGAATTGTGGTCGGGCTTGGCTGCGCGTTTAGCTGAAGACGGGCCGAAATTGGTGTGGGCTGCTGCTGAAGTTTTGGGCTGGATCCGAACTAGGCTGGTGGACTGAAAAATTGCTTCGCTGGGCCAAGCTTCGCTGGAGGTGCTGCTCGGTGAAGAATTCGGTGGAACGGCAGACTCGTGGAGGCGTGAGGAAGTATGCTGGTGGCGGTCAATGAGAGGGAGAGGGAGTGGACTCGGTTTGCTGCACTCGCATGGATGCGAGAGAAAGTGGAAGAAGCTTCTGTGGGATGTGGGCGGTGTGTGCTGGCAGCTGGCTCACGCTGGCTCTACAAGGGTCAACACGTGAAATTTGCTGAAGAAGGTTGACTCATGGGGGATTTAAATCGAGGACGTGTGGCAGAGAAATCCGGTGGAGAGCTGCGTGAACGTGGGGCTTCGGTTGGGGGAAACAATTGAAGGTGGCAGGCAAAACTTAGTGGAGAGAGAGAGACGGTAGTCTTCCTTAGTGGGCGAGGATGGCAGAATAAAGGAAAAGAAAAATGAAAGAAAGGAAGGAAGAGCTGCTGGTTCGGTGAGGCTGCCGAGAAGGAGAGAGAGGTTTCGCACGATGAAGAAGGAGGGGCGGATGATCTTGATGTGCGAAGGAAAGAGGGAATGGAAGAGGATGAAGTGCCAAAAGTCCACAAAAATATCTTGATTCATCATGAATTTGTCCAACAAAGCCTTCAAGTTTATCTACTTGGTCTTCTATTACTTTCCAACAAGTAGATTCCACAATAAACTCAAATTAATACCAAAATTGCAGCCCCCTAAGCCAAGGCTCCGAATTTCACTAAATTACTTCAATCCCCTCACGAAATTCTTCAATTTGAGATCCGATTTCACTGAAGAAAAATCCCGTATAATTTTCTACAAGTCCTCGACACCCAAAGGCTTGGCTTGGAAGTCAAAATTTCTTTCGACTTAACCCATCTAAATTTCCGTTATTTTTTTTGCAATATCTGAATCGATTTTCCATAAAAATCTCAGAATCTTTGAAAATTTTTCGGAGGATGAGTCGATGTTTCTAAAATAGATCATGACATGATAGAACTTTCAATTTCTGAAATTGGGTTCAAATTCACGGTTAATTTTAATCTAACGCGACTTTAGCGTGACCTAACTTACCGGGTAGTTTTTAGGAATTTTTAGTGCAATTGACCCGTGATCGATTTATCTCGGGTCACAATATACATCTTCGAAACATTGGCGACTCTCAGTTGTCGTGGAAATCTCAAGGTTTCAATTACAAACACAAGGTACCAAAAACGACAGAAAATCAATTTAGTGCCGATCAATGAGAATTTTGCAATCAGGTATCTCTGATCTTTGATCGATTTTGACAATGCCATAATGACCCTTGCAGATCGACACGGTCGAGCAATCGATACATAGTCGAATTCTCAAGTTTATTGCGTTAAAATCCCTTAACGGCTTTCCCAGATAGTCTGGTTATCTTATAAGTGATTAGTTTAGAGAATAGCACTATCGGTGCATCGACGAAATGCCCGATTTATTTAATCAAAAACAAAATCTGAAAATTGAGGTTGTCACATATTATCCCAAAACATACTTAATGATTGACAGGTATGTCTATATGGCATATCAAATATAGTAACGTAAGTGAAAAAATATTAACCAATAATTATGACACAACCAAAGTAAAATTTATAGAGTTGGAAAATATAATTAACCTAAAACATCAACAAATGCAAAATATAGGTGCATTTGTTTGATGGAAATTGTTTTCCAGGGATTCATTGTCCGAACTTTCACACGTTTGATTCACCGAATATAATTAGTCAACCGATAACACTTTCCTTTCAAGGAAAATATTCATGTATGAAATTAGAAAAGTGAATTCCCTAATCTAAGAAGGTAAAAACACTTCCTGAAATTGCTCATATGAATTTGTTAGTATTTTCTTTTTCTTTTCTTTTTTTTCTTTCTTCTTCTTTTTCCCTTTTCCTCCCTCTGCCGGTCACTACGCCTTAGCAACAGCTGGCGAAGCCACAAGCCTTGCCATATCCCTGTGAGGGGCAAGCTTGACCTCCCCCAAGGCCGACGAGGCTCACCCTCGCCTAAGGCAGGCCAAGTTGGCCCTTGTCGGCCGTGGGAGGAAGACAGAAAAAAGAAAAAAGAAAAATATATAAAAATTATTTTCAAATTCAATTTTTTGGGCCTAAAATAAAGTTATGAGATTGAAATAATTTTCCAAATGAGATCTAAATACCAAAAAACTTTTTCGATCACATATAACTAAACAAAGGAAAACTAACCATTTTTCTAGAATATCCCAGAAAACATTTTTCAGAAACATTATGTTTTATGTTAAATAAACTAGCCCTAGTATCCAACTCTTGGCAATGAAATTATCACGAGAAAAGGAAGGAATATGTGAACATATTCTTAATTCGAAAATAAATTGAGGGATTAGATATACATTCTTGAGAAAAAAAAGTATTGCAAATTTCTTTAAGATCTAAATTCAAAATTACATATTTCCGCAAAATATCCAATAACTGTTCTTGTGATACATGGTCATGGATAATGAGATATCCATGAACTTTTGCCATAGGGGAAAAAAAAGGACGTCATATAGTATCCATAAAGAAAGGAAGAATTTCCATAAACTAGTAAACGGACGTATCTGGAATTGGAACATGATCTTGAACCAATCACTTGCAATTGCAAATGGAGAAGAGAAACAAATCATTTTAGTCTCGAGTAGATTTTACACAAATTAACTGGCTAACTTTTTTCCAATACGCCAATCGAAAAGCAAAAATTTTCCAAACCAAGTCGATGGCTTAATGTGAAGATTCCGTTCACATTTTTTTTAACTGGAGAAAAGCGTACTTGATGGAGTTTAGACACTCTTTTAAGTAAAAATCCACATAATCTCTATTGGGGAATTTAATCGGTGTGAATATTTATTTTGCGATAATTTTTTGCGTTCGATTTTCTTGTAAAAATTCATTTTGATACTACATTTAGAATAATATAACATATACAAACCAGGCAACTTACGGTCATTTTGCTAGTAATACATGAAAAGCTTTCTTGTTATTTCACAAATAAAAGTACTGACGTTGCAGTATCATGGGAGGCGTATCAATTCTGCTCCCATAATCGATGAAACTAAAGAAAGACTGACGTTGCGGTATCATGCGAGACGTATCAGTTCTGCTCTCATAATCGATGAAACTAAAGAAAAAGAATAGATGCGATCTTTCGGGGATAAATAAGAGGACAAACGCATTTAGGCATACTAATTACATATTGGCTTCTTTGACGGGCCAAAAAAGGGAGGGCCCCCACCAGAAAAAAAAAAAAAAAGTTAGAAAAGTGTAGGCTTATTATAAGGGGAAAAGAAAGGGACCTGCTCAGAAAAAGGAGGAAGAAGAAAAGAAGAAAAGAAAAGAAAGGAAAGGAAGAAGAAATAACAAAGAAAAGAGAAATGAGTGGACGCTTCAAAGACCTTGCTAAGCCTAATTAACTTTGTTTCGCAATGCTCGATAGGATTAAAGTCGATAGGATTCAAGTCCTTTGTTCCTTTAATCGAAGTAATTTTTAGAATTGAGGCATCAATTTGAAGTTATGTAAATTTTAAATTGCACAGTCCGATTTTGGAGTTATTAAACTGTGAAATTATACAAAAATTATAGCTCAGGATGTTGTGAAGCTACAAACACAAATCGATTTGAAGTTATGATTTAGTTGAAGCGAATTTTTAAAGTTTCACACTGTACTCTACGTGACAACTTTGAATAACTGCTTTAGGCAAAGCTTTTGCATTTTCTTGGCATGTAGGACTCATTTTGTCAACGATCAAATTTAGTTTAGTTGATGCGTATTTAAGGTAGTACTTTACTTGATTTTGATATTATTTCTTGTTTAATTGATATGATTACAAGTGCGTTTGCTCATGAGTATGGAAGAGAGGTCGTGGCATGATATTTATGAAAAGGGAACAAGTGATGTTTAGAGCATAATTGTTGCATAAATTTGGATCACGTATTTACTACCCTTTTAATTATTTTGAAATGACATGGTGAAGCACTTCTGAAAATGGTTGTGAATTGAATTACTATGACTTGGCTTGGAAAATACTTTATGAGAGGGATTAAAAATGTATATATTGACTTGTGAAGCCGGTTTATGAAAGATGTTATGTTGTTAAAAGATATAGTTTTGATTTGTGAAATGTATTTTGATTTAATATATGGATGTTTTTATTAGTTTTGCCAATTATTAGAATATGATAGTTTGATACTCATTATTGTTGTGAACTAAGTGAGGCGTTTGGTTTATGGGTATGCATTTAGGTCAAGGCAAGGACTAAGTGCTACATATTGACACGAGTTTCATGGGAGTTTCCTCTAGAATCCTTTACTATTGATATACGTTAAAAAGGACTAAGTGCCACACGATACTATGGACCTTGTGGGAGCTACCTCTAGAACCTTGTGGTCAAGAATTAAGTGTTATATGGTGATGTGAGTCCTATGAAAGCCTCCTTTAGAACCTTGTACTATTGATATATATACTTCTCAAGGACTAAGTATTACATGATCACCTGGGTCTCATGGAAGCCACCTATAAATCCTTGAGTTGAATAATGAGCATAAGAGACTAGTCAATGGAATAGACAATTGATGTATAGTTTGACTGAAATTGATCACTAGATTTGACTATTGATGTTAAGAGTATTTCCATATTTTACTATTCATGTTGACCATAATATATGTACAAAATCTCTATTAAAAAGGTATAGCTCTTTTTCTTTTTAATATTGAATTTGAGACTATTAAATTTCTATATAGTTTTATGAATATACATATGGACGTTCAATCTACTTAGAAGAGATTTGTACTACTAATTGAGTTATGTTTGCTCAAACCGTTCATTCCAAATCATTTTCAAGTTCATCAACTACTAGCAAGTACGACGAACGATGTCGATGGAAAATTTTGCTAGTTGAATTTTAGGCATGAGTCGAAATAGTTAAATGCATGTCTGACATGATTTTTGCTAGGCTTAGTTGAGTTGGAGATATACAAATTCGTCTTGATGGATTATAAAAATAATTTTGTAATCAACTCAGTCATATCAATTGTATAGATTGATGTATACAATGGTTTGCATTTGAGGTCACGTTCTTTAGAAAGAAGGATGGCCATGCATTATCCATACACTTGTAAGGGTCGGGTGTGATAGAATTTTCTTGTTTTTGACACCCCCACAGTGCCTATCGTACTTTAGCACATATTTAGAATGGGAAAAGTACCAAAAAAGTCCTAAACCTATTGCATTGGTACCAATTCGATCCTAAACTTTTCAATTGAACCAGTTCAGTCCTAAACCTTTTACTATTGGTACCAATTCAGTCCATTCGGCCAATTTTGGCCCGCCGACGCTGACATGGACACCGGCCGGTGGCCGGACGCTGATGTGGAAATTTTTATGATTTTTTAATTATTTTTTCAATTTTTTTCAATTTTTAATTATTTTTTATTAAATTTGTTTTTCTTTTTTTTCTCTGTCTTCTTCCTAGCGGTGGTCAGCGAGCCTCCAGTGAGGCTCGTCGGCCACTGGGCAAGGGCCGCGAAGCCTTCGCTTGCCGCCGGCGAGGGTCGCGGCCCTTGCTTGCCGGCGGCTTCGCCCAAATCTAGGCGAGGCTAGCCTCGGCCGCGGCCCTGGGCGAGGCCGAGCGGCCCTCACTAGCCACCGGTGAGGGTCGCGGCCCTAGCTCGGCCTCGCCTAGGGCCACGAGCTGGGCTAAGCCGCCTCGCCCGTGGCCCTGGGCGAGGTCAAGCGAGGGCCGTGACCCTCGCTGGCGGCTGGCGAGGGCCGCTTGGCCTCGCCCAGGGCCGCGGCCGAGGCTTGGCGAGGTCGCCTCGCCCAGATCCGGACGAAGCCGCCTCGTTGGCGGCCGATCTGGGCGAGGCCAGCCTCGCCCGCGGCCCTGTGAGAGGCCGGGCGAGGGCTGCAACCCTCGCCCGCCACCGGCGAGGGTCGCGGTCCTCGCCCGCCGCCGGCGAGGGTCGCGGCCCTCGCCTAGTGGCCGGTGAGCCTCACCGGAGGCTTGCCAGCCAACGCAAGGAAGAAGACAGAAAAAAAAAAGGAAAAAGAAAAGAAAAAAAAATAAATAAAAAATCGAAAAAATAATTAAAAAATCATAAAAATTTCCACGTCAGCGTTCGGCCACCGGCCAGCGTCCACGTCAACGCCAGCTAGCCAAAATTGGCTGGATGGACTGAATTGGTACCAATAGTAAAAGGTTTAAAACTGAATTGGTTCAATTGAAAAGTTTATGATTGAATTGGTACCAATGCAATAGGTTTAGGACTTTTTTGGTACTTTTCCCTATTTAGAATAATCGAACGGAAAGGAAAAAATACTTGGAAATTCAGGGGAAAATAGTGCAAAGCAAACACTACATCAATAATTACTAAAAATATTTATTGGAACTAAGGGCTAACTTATGAGTCATCTAGTGCCTCTAAATTAATCTTGGCTTTTTCTAAAATGTGGCAAAATGATACATTATTGTGAACTAAAAGAAGAAAAGGGGATGATCACATTATTTCTCCCATAATAGATTAGTAGCTGTAACAAATCAAAAAAGAATACCGCCCCTGAATTGGAATCCTAAAAATCGGGGCAAATACGAGGTGATCATTTACGGTTCTCAAGCAAACTCCTTACATGGGAAAAGATCAGTGTTGTCAGAGATAATTAAAATATTTCCTTCAATTTTCAACATGTCTCTGCATATGACTCTCTTGATCGTGCATTTCTCCAATTGATTATAATTGGTATTATATTAATCTTGCCATCTAATAAAGCCTATTGCTCATTTACTCTTCATTACCGCACACAAAAATATAGAGGTATTACACAATTTTCTCTTTCACATATTTCTTATCTGGTGCAGTGTTCCTGTACCTCGACCTTTTTGTCTTTTACCAGAGAAAATATGGTTAGAGTTAACTCTAAATATGCTAAAGTGATGGAAAATAAGAAGACAAGTAGAAAATAAGACAATGCAGGAATGTGGCATTTGTCCACTAACTAAACGTACAATCTGGGTGTTGATTGTCCAACTGGTGGGGTGGCTTCTCTGAAGTTTCACTAAGAGAAGTCTAGAGGACACAACTTGTTGAGAAAGCAATGACAAGAATAAGTGGAATCTATTTGGTGCATGAACCAACCCATTCCCCAAAATCATTGTCATCGTTTATTGTCGAAATCAAATTATACAACACCCTTATTCTTCCTCATCTCTAGTGAAGATCAGTAATGCACAAATATTGTAATACTTTGACTTGTCAAAGGGTGGGGCCCACAAGAGAGAAAAAGAAAGAAGAAGAATGGACATTCAGCCCGTTATAGACGGAAAAGAAGAGGCCAAGAGCATGCGCAGCCGAGAAAGAACAGAAAAAGAAAGTAGGGAAAGAAAGAAAGGGGTCGTTGTGCGTACATGCCACGGATGTGTCACGAAGCCGATTCAACTTCAATTTGCAACGTCTGATAAGTACTCGCACCTCTTGTTTGTCTAACCGGAGTAATTTTTGGGGTTAAGGCTCAAATTCAAAGTTTCGTGGAATTTGAGTCGTTAAATTCGATTTTTGAGTGATTGAACTTTGAGATTTCATGGAAATTGTGGATTAAGGCGTCATAAAGCTATGAGTTTTGATGGGAGTTTATTTAAAGCAACGGTTTAGTCGGAGTGAAATTTTAGGTTTTTGTGCATGAGTTTCACATTGTATTTAAGTTTGAATAATCACTTCAAGTGAGCAATTTGCTAGTGCATAGGAATCGTTTTGTTAGTATTTAGGCATAGTTTAATTATTCCGTAGTCGATGTAATGTTTTACTTAATTTTGATGTTCATTCTCATTTAATTGCTAGGATTACGAAATTGTCCGCTCATAACACTACGTGTTGTTTGGTTTGCACATTACGAGATGAGTGGTGCTATTTTTTTCAAGTTTGTAAACTCATATTTCCGAAGTGAAATGGATTATAAATAGTATGAGTTATGAATGACATATTAATTGCATAAGAAAATGGATTGGGCATTTACTTTGTTTTTGTATTTATCAATGGTCTGAAAAATGTTTTACGAAATGTGTTGCAAATTGTTATATATATATATATATATATATATATATATATATATAATTTGTGAACTTGGTTTACGAAATGGGCTGTAAAATGGTATGTGAAATGAATTCTGGTTTAAGAAATGAGTTCCAAAATGACTTGAGAAATATTTTACATAAAGTATTTTTGGTGGTCGAGCCAAGTTGAGAAAGTTTATATGTTTGTTTGTGAAATGTATCTTGATTGATGAAAGGAGTTGAGAAATTTAATGTGTTTTGTTTTGAAGAATCAATTGTTAATATTGATTTTGGATTTGATTCGTAAAATTAGAGGATGTTGGTTTGGTGCTCAATATCGCTATGAACCTATTGAGGGGCTTATGGATATAAATACTAATTTAGGATATTCTTTTGGACCAAGGCACCAATTTTGTAGGTGGAGACCTTGCCAAGGAAGGAATCTTAATTGCCTTATCACCAAACGTTGTCTCATGATAATAGTAGTATATTGACCAAAAGATTGGTCGATAGATGGACCCTGGACGTGTAATTTGATATGAGATAGATCAATAGAATAAAAAATTGATATGTGAATTGATGAAATTGATAAATGGACTGGACTATTAAGACAAATGAGTTTTAATATTGTTTTGTAAAGGTGCAGAGTGAATGTTTAATCCACTTGGAAGAGATGCATTACTAATTGAGTTGTGGTTGCTCACCCATTTCCTTCTCGATCTTTTCAAGTTCCTTAGGTAGTGGTCAATAGAACGAGAGAGAAACTAAGGGGGACTTTTGGGAATTGGATCTTAAGTGGTTTAAAGCTTTATCCTCCCGATGGAAAGACAGCCGTATCATCTCCCTTTTCTGCTAGGAATTGGGATGTGATAAATACAAATATAAATGTCTGTATTTGTATTTACATTTAGCTTATACATAAGAAATAGCTTATATATTAAAAGATTTCACAATTTATATTATTAGTCAACATATACACATGACTTCTTTACATATTACATCAAAGCAATTTCAAAATATTCTTTTGTAAAATCAATGTTAGATAAGTGGAATAACAGTTAAGTTTTTTTTTATCAAATTAAGGTAAAAGGTAATGGTTTCTAAATAATTTAAAGGGAGGCGGAAAGAAATGGAGCTTTGTTATGACTTTTTCTTTCATCGAAAGAAAATTATATTCATAACTCAAATAGATATATCATGAATACTTAAATTTTGTGGCAAAACAAGTCGAAACAAACCTACAAACTAGCCAAATTCAGGGAAAAAAAAAAGCACACACTAATTCCACAAGAATGAATCTATCAATTAAAATATCGACGGCTAATCATTGGATTTCATATATTCATCAGTGATGAGCACATATTGGAAGAACCTTCTCCAATAATTACGGCATTGTCAGTTAACAGTTGCTCCTACATTCGGCTTCCTCTACACCATTATCGTAAGGACATGACCAAAATAGGTTAAACAAATACATAGCTAACATCTGGAAGAACAAAATTTCATGGGTCAATGAGACGCCAGAACTCTTGCAATCACCATTGAAGCTGGAGGCAGAGGACCTGTACACAGACAAACTAGAGATGTATCAAATCCCCACAATCATATTTATTAAACTTCCAGATCTAGATCGAGGGAGGATAGATCCCAAATCTAGAATTAGATTGGGAGAGTTGAGACTTTTTAATTAGAAATAGATTAGGAGAACAGAGTTCCCAAATCTAAATGGAGAGATGGAGAGGAGGGTTCCCCTATGGTTAAAGGTTGAACAAGACAATGGAGAGAGAAGATAAGGAGATAAAAAGGAGTTTTGTGTTGACTTGACTCAACCACAAACCTCTATTCTACCTAACTTTCTATCATTCATCTAATTGCCTAGCTTCACACAAACGGGCAACCAGCACCTCTTTTGTCCTAAACCTCCTAGATTTGAATTTTATCGTACTCTTCATCAGTGAACTAAAGTATTCCCCTAACTGGCAAGCCAACAAAGCAAGAAGCACTACCTTGTGATCATTACCCACTTATTAGTTGGGACAAGTTGTCTATAGTCTAAATCATTAGGAACCAAAGAAAGTGGCATGAATTGCCACACCCCAAAACCATTAAGAATGGAGATGATAAAATTGTCCTTCTACTCAAAAGACGTAGCCTCAAACCACCAAAAATTCATCTCCCGAAAATCCTTTCATCGTTGTCACTCTCATATTACTCATTGCTAACTGAAGAACCTAAAAAGATTAAAAATAAAATAAAATAAAGGGGTAAGCAACTATAGCTTAGTGAGTAGTGCATATCTCTTCTAAGTAGATCAAGCATCCCCTATGCACTTTATGAAACCAAACTACAATTCATTTAACCCAAATCCAAAATATAATACACATACTAGATAAAACTTGGTTATATTACTTTAACATAATCATATACATATCATAAAACACTTGTTAAATCAATAATATCATAACAAATATCAATGGTCCAATCCAATAATCAATCTCATCAATTCACACGCCAATGGTCCATTCCATTGGTTGATCTCATGCCACACATCAATAATCTACTTCATTGATCCACATCATATGAAACCACACGTCGATGATCCACCCATCGACCAATCCTTTGCTCAATATCAAACCATAGTCATGACACAACGCATGGTGATAAGATGACTAAGGGTGCGCATGGTAACGCTTCTTGGCTGGGGAGCAGTTTCTTTTCAGAAATAATTATTTTTTATTTCTACTCTAGGGAACAATTTTTGAGTTAAGGTATTTGGTAACTACACAAAATTTCTACTCTTAAAATAGAAAAATAATAGAAATGCGTTTGGTACGAAATAGTTTCCTTTTTGTATTTATTCGTTTTTTATTCTTGTTCACGGATTGTCAACCGCCCACCGCCGCCGCCCGCCGCCGCCGCCCTTCGCCGCCGTTGACGATCGGAGGCGGCCGGTGGTGTTGATGATCGGTGGTGGCCAGCGGCAGCGATGGTGAGCGACGGTCAGCGATTGGAGGTGGCCACAGCAAGAGAGAAGAACAAAAGAAAAATAAATAAATAATTGTCTAGAAATTGTTCCCGAGAACAAGAAGTTATTTTTTTTCTTGTTTCTATTCCAAATCTATTTCCGAGAACAAAAAAAATAGAGAAATTGTTCCCGGGAACAAAAGTTTTACCAAACGAATTTCTATTCTTTTTTTACTCCAGGGAACAAAAGAACGGAAATTTGGAGAAACATAAATATTACCATGTAGACCCTAAGATTCCCCTCTGGTTAGGTCTTCACCTATTATTAGCCAATGGCTCAACCCACAAGAATATCCTAGACTAGTATGCGTACACCCACAATTCCCTTATTGGGCTCATAGCAATATTGATCACTAAACTCACATCCTCCACTATTTAGAAATTTAATCCATAATCAATCTCATAATCCACAATACATTTAAAAATCAATCATATAACATTTCATAATTCGGTTCCTCTGATATATATATATATATATATATATATATATATATATATATATATTACAAAGCATTTCTCGTATCGTTTCATAAAACAAATTCACAATCAAAACCATAAACCATCTCATAACCCGATTTCGCAAACCAAATCAAATCAATTTTCGCAACTCAATTCATCAAACAAAATTTGTTTCTTAAAGCATTTCTCAAATTTATACCCATAACTTTTGATAGTTCCTTCACAAAGCATTTGATCAAGGCATTTACAAATAATCATTTCAAATTATTTTAAACAATGTCTTTTTCAATTCCTCATGAACCCAAATGTATAACATGCAACAAAAGAACTATTTTCATGAAGAATTTTCTCCATTCATTGCATAATAATCGACTCATGAGTCATCTTCAAAAATGCTTTATCATGACATTTCAAAATCAATAGGGTAGTAAATGTTTGATTTGACTTTTATGCAACAATAATGTCATCTCTAGTTGATAATATATATAATCCATAGTATTTTAAAATATGAATTTTACAAACTCAAAACAAAGCTCACTTAAATCAATGAACTCACATTCCTATTATATAAGCGAGAAATAGCGTCAAAACCAAGTAAAATGGTATCTCAATAATGGCTCAACTAAACTACACATAAAACGGCACCCATGTGCTAAAAAATCATATACGCAAAGAGATTATTCAAGCCATCCACAATGTAGAGCTTAAACACGAAACTTGGTCACGTTGTAACTTTCTCTACCGAACCCCATTCCAAACATTGTTACGGTCAATAATTGTTACGGTCAATAAAAAGCTCTTTCAACATACTATAAGGATCCAACTCGACCGTTCCAAAATAAGCCGAGAACTGACAAAATATGGCCCCAAATTTGCTAGACGTGCACTATTCACCATGCGCGGGAAACTTCAGAATTTTGTTCCAAACAAACTGTAAGTTCAAATCAATTTTCGAAAAATGTTATAGCTCCACGACACCCTAAACTATTATTTCTATATTATTACGTAGCTCAACAATTTCAAAATCAGAGTTCGCCGCACGAATTTCCAATAAGTCCGAATTTCAAGCCATGTGTCTGAAACTACTCTGATTGGTGAACGATGGGCGTGAGTACTTACCGGACATTGCAATACATAGTTGATTCGTCTTGACAAGGTCCCCGCGGTGCAAACGCGCAATCCCTTTTCTCTTTTCCCCTTTCTTCTTCTTCTTTCACTTTTTCCCTCCTTTCCCATTCTTTCTCTGTTTCTCGGCCGCTCAAGCTCTCGGCCTCTTCATAACGAGCCCACTCTTGCTACCTTTGTTCACTAAGTCAACATTTTCTTTCCTTCTTTTTTTTTCCGTGTGGGTCCCATCACCTTTGAAAAGTCAAAATATTACATGAACAAAGTCGTTTGCTGTTGTTGCAATTACAGGATGAAGTGTATGATCATCGTGTTCTGTCAGTGGTTGGGAAATTCGCCAATGTTTGTCGACTTTAGGTTTATATTTTACTTGAAAGACCTGCAGTTGCAAAGTTAATCACAAGTTTGAAGTCATCGAGTCATCTTATGTCAACTAAGGCTACACCATAAATTATCATTTAAGATGCTTTACAAAATACAAACTTAAATTGATATGTGAAGAAGACCGCATATATATAAAGAACTTATATGCCTTATTATCAAGCAATGTGAGATACTTCAACATATTTTAAGAAGTAAAAACTTCCACAGACCTCATTCCCTGCATAACAACTTGTCTGAAAATTTTGCTTGTTCAGCGTAGGGAATGGATAAAAATTGGATAAAAAATGAACAGGGTGCAAAGATGTAATCAGATTCAACCGACAACAAAGACAAAGCATTGAAAAAAAAAATGTATAAAGCCAACAGGTTGATGCTGATCTAGTCATCCAACATTTTCTTGTTTTAGTGTACAGTTCACCCGTGAGCCGGGTCACTTTAGCTACAATGAGAAGTGCTCTGTGACGATGATGTCGCATTCATATTGCGACTGGCTGTCTCAGGTTGAGGCGTGTGGAGCCACAGAAAAGCCATATAGTTTGACAATAATGAAAAGCGTTCCTAGAGTTAAACACGAAATACACCAAATAAAGTTAATGCTATAGAAGTTGCTGAGTAATGATTGAGCGAAATCCTCATCTTATTCTGCAATTTTTTTAACTGTCCTCTCTCCTGAGTATGCCTTTGCTCTACCTTGATTAGTAGGGAAAATTCTATCATAGATGATGGTCTTTTGATCTCTAGGAAAGTTTTGCTTTGATTAGTAGGGAAAATTCTATCATAGATGATGATCTTTTGATCTTTTGATTAGGTGAAATCCTCATCTTATTCTGCAATTTTTCTTTTTATTGTCCTTGCTCATGAGTATGCCTTTCCTCTGCCTTGATTAGTAGGGAAAATACATCATAGATGATGATCTTTTGATCTCCAGGAAAGTTTTGCTCTCGTGGTTGATCAGAGCCTATTTTGTATCAGTTAAACTTACCTTTGCCACCTTTAATTACCTACTTCATTCTTGTGACAGGTCGTCTGGAGTTCAAAGCGTTGGAACCAAAGAAGGGATATCAAGATTGACTGGAGGGAACAATTATTCCATGCGGTCAAGACTTTGATGCATCACAGAGTTTATTCTTCTTAATTTGCTTCTAATATAAAAGTGAACACCCATCAGAAGAAACTGCGAGAAAAAGCTGCCAGAAATAGCGAAATCCCCATTATTACTGCAATTTGCATATGCCATTGTCTACTTTTCATACTCTCATGAATTGGCCTAGCAATCTTCTCCATTTAATTATATCATCAGTTCTTTTCAGAGTGTGCATTTCCACTGACCTGATTACTAGAGAAAGCTCTATGAGAGATGGTGATGTGTTGATCTCCAGTGGTGGAGATTTTGCTCTTGGCTTCTTTAGCCCCGGCAATTCTAGCCATAGGTACTTAGGGTTATGGTATAACAAAATTCCTATGAAAACAATTGCGTGGGTCGCCAACCGGGACAACCCTGTCAAAGATAATTCGGGAAGTCTTGTTATCGATGAGCTGGGGAATCTCATACTCTACGACACAAAGAGAAGCATCTCTGTTTGGGGTAGCAATCTTTCATTATCTTCGGTGGCGAGTGACTGCGTAGCTCAACTTTTGGATTCGGGTAATCTTGTTCTGTTTCAGGATGGCAAAAAGAGTTCAGTCCTTTGGCAGAGTTTCGACCATCCGACCGATACTTTGCTGCCCTCCATGATACTCGGGCTCAACCGCACCAGTGGCCTAAACAGAATCCTTACATCATGGAAGTCTCAGGATGACCCTGGAACAGGAACGGCTTATTACATGATCAACCCCAGTGGTTTCCCGCACTTAACCTTGTACAAAAATAAGGTTCCGTTGTGGCAACCAAGCCCCTGGAACGGAGTCAGATTGAATGTGATCCCGGCTGTAGGCGAGTCCTCATATTTCAACTTTAGCATCATAATTGATGCCGATGAGGCCATCTTATTGTCAAATGTTCTTAACTCGTCAATCTATGTGAGGGGAGTGGTTCAAGAGTCCGGAATCGTCCAACTGTTCACGTGGGTCGAAAGAAAGAGCGAGTGGGTCACTTTTTTCACCAAACCAGAGGACCAATGTGACTCCTATGGGCATTGTGGTGCCAATGGAAACTGTCATTCCGATAGCATGGACCAAATTGAGTGCAACTGCCTGCCTGGGTTTACCCCTAAGTCCCCGAACGATTGGAGCATGAGAGACAGTTCAGGTGGGTGCATCAGGAAGAATCAAGAATCAGTTTGCAAGAATGGTGAAGGGTTCGTAAAAGTAGCTGACGTAAAAGTGCCAGACACTTCGGTCGCATCTTTTGACAAGAATATGACTTTGAGGGAGTGCGAAAGTGTATGCATGAGGAATTGTTCATGCACGGCCTATGCAGATGCAGATTTTACGAGAGGAGGAAGAGGATGCTTGATGTGGTATGGAGACTTGATGGATACAAGACACATCTCAGGTGGAGGAAGAGACTTATTCGTGCGCGTGGATGCACTTGTATTAGGTAATCCTAGAAAGGAAAATCAGTAGGACATTCTAATTTGCTTAAATTTTTGTCACTGCTATTATGTGATTGCAGTCACACGGTCAGTCTTATATGATAGATCGACTAAAAGTTTCTCCTTTCAGCTGAATTTCAGAAGAAAGGATTTCTTTCGAGGAAAAAGGTGTTAGCAACCTTGATAGGGTTAGTTTCTGCTGCAGTCATAATCTCTCTTGCGGTATCTATTGTGCTCGTGAAAAAGACAAGAAAAGGTAAGAGTAATCTGCTTGTTTCTTATATGTCCACGCTACAAACCCTTCTTTTGCCGCTTTTAAAACCAGATATCTACATGTATCGCACTAAACTTCTGGTGCTTTTAGCGACTTGAGGATTTGGGTCTCATGAAGCCACGTATGCTTGTTAGGACAAATGACAATTAGGGCGCGTTTGGCAACGGGCCAAATAGTGTTTGATTCTGTTCTTTTGTTTCTGAAAGTAAATTTGGAACATAAATCCATTTGATAAATTATTTATTCCTGAAAACAAATTTGTTCTTGATAATAGATTTGAAATAGAATTGAGAAGTAAAAAAAAGTTGGTTCTTTATTCCTGGTAACAATTCCAGGATCAAGCCATCATAATTTTTTTTCTTTTCTTTTCTCTTCTTCTTTCCTTCTTGTTTTTCTTCCTTTTCTCTTCTTCTTCCACTGCCACTGCCATCAGCCACTGCTGCCGGTTGCCAATGACCTGTTGTGTGAGCTCCAACAAGCTCACCCAAGGCTCTCCTGGCCATCGGTGAGGCTCGGCTTCACTAGATCTTGAGCCTCCCCTAGCCATTGGCGAGCCAAGCCTGGCGAAAACGAGGCTCGGCCGACAAGGCACAACCTCACCAAGGGCCAGAGACCCTCCGACGAGGTCACCGGCCCTCGTCTGGCCGGTCGTTGGTCATCCCAAGGCCAGCGACCAGCTAAGGAAGAGGATAAAGAAAAGAAAAAAGAAAAGAAGATCATTAAAAATTAGAAGAAAATGGTTTGGATTAGAAATTTTGAGGACAATATCAAACGCAATTCTATTTTGGACATAAAAATTTTGGTTACTTACCAAACACCTTCAAATACTTAGAATTTGTTCTCGGGAACATAATTAAAAAAATTATTTCTAATCAGAAATTGTTCTGGGAACAGAATGGTTACCAAACACACCCTCAGTGTTGACTCATACTGATTTGTAGTTCTTTTATGTGATAGGTTCTGAGGTTGGAAAGGAGCTAGATGGAACAACAAAAGATCAAGAATTACCTCTCTTAGATATCACCACTATTAAAGCTGCCACAGACAATTTCGCCTCAACGAACAAGCTTGGACAAGGAGGATTCGGTCCAGTCTACAAGGTACTATATCATGTCCTAACACTAAACTCCGTCGATCTCCCTTTCTGCCTTAGTCTCAGTTGTCCAACATGGTTGCTGTATGAGGTCAACAATTGGGTTTCCTTAAGAAAGCCTGAACTAAAACAAGGTAACAGAGAAGTTTTCATGGATATGTCTTAAGGCGAGACGATATTTCAGGGGCGGTTGGCCAGTGGACAGGACGTAGCTGTGAAGAGATTATCGAAGGGTTCAGGACAAGGGTGTCAAGAATTCAAGAACGAAGTGATGCTTATAGCCAAACTCCAACACAGGAATCTCGTGAGGCTTTTGGGCTGTTGCATCAGTCTAGACGAGAGGATGTTAATCTACGAGTACTTGCCTAACAAAAGTTTGGATTGCTTCATTTTCAGTATGGCCTTTCCTTCTTTTTCCTCTTCATGTTAATCTAATTGTTGAAATGCCTCACCATTGGCATCGATTTCAAGACAAAACTGTCGGTGAATTCTTTTTTCCCGCCTTGGGTCACAGATGAAGCAAAAAGGACAACCCTTGATTGGAACCAACGTTTCAAAATTATTCTTGGAATTGCCCGAGGAGTTTTATATCTTCACCAAGATTCAAGACATAGAATCATACATCGAGACCTCAAAGCGAGCAATGTCCTACTTGATGCTGCAATGAATCCAAAAATTTCTGATTTTGGGATGGCGAAGATGTTTGGAGAAGACCAGATCCAAGCAAATACAAACAGGGTGGTCGGAACATAGTAAGTTATTTAATATTGCCTACCCTTGTCATCCAAGCACTCAATAAGGGAGAGATACAAACTAATAAGATGCCCTGATATATTCACGTTGTCCAATTTTTTGTAGTGGTTATATGTCTCCAGAATACGCAATGCAAGGATTATACTCAACCAAGTCTGATGTTTTCAGCTTTGGTGTCATATTACTAGAATTAGTCAGTGGCAAGAGGAACACTGATTTCTACAATGACAGTGCATGTCTGAATCTCATTGCACATGTAAGGACATAGGACGAAAGATTCCTTCACCCCAATTTACCTTCTACTGCTTCTTGAAATCAAATTTCATTGCTTCATCTCTCTAAGATGTTGTTACCTTCAACTTTTGTAGGTTTGGAACTTATGGAAAGAAGGAAAATCCTCCGACATAGTTGATTCATTGATGGCCCAACCCTATAACTCTCGTCAGGTTTCAAGAAGCATCCAAATCGGCTTACTGTGCGTACAAGAACATGCGGCAGTCCGGCCAACCATGATGGACATTGTCTTAATGTTGGGTAATGAGGCAGCTCTTGCCTTTCCTGATAAGCCTGCATTCATTTTGAAAGGAAGCGGCAACATTCTTGACCTTCCACCCATTGCTGGAGCTTCTGCGAACGAGGTAACCATGACTGAGCTTGATGGTCGATAATTGTACCTGATGTGACCATCGTTTATCATCCTACCTTTCCAGTCAAATAAAGGCCACAAAAAACTCTAACCACCTTTAACAAAAGGGTCCCTATACTGAATCGACAGAGGTTCCCATGTAGCCAAGAAAAAAAATACTAGGAATGCTCCTCAGATGCTAAGAAGTTGCCAGGTCAGTATTGTAACTTCTAGGCAACAAGAGGAGTCAAATACTTGTGTTAACAGATTAGACATTAGTGATAGGAGATGCGGGTGATGAAAGATTCAAATGAGTTTCATAATTTGTTTGGATTTAGTGCTTGTTTGAACAATTACATCGTACTGGTACTAGCTCACTTTGATCCAAAGAACGATTCCATCATTCCGTGCCCAAAAAAATGGACCGTTTGTACCTTGTAAACCTCAATACCGATAACCTATTTTTATCTACATTGCGCAAATAACCCCAATTCTAGCTTCAGGCTAGACAGATTCTAAAGCACGTGAATATTACATGCATGAACGCTCACCTTCAGTAATAGCAGAATAGCTTACTCATCTATTTGGAGATATTGAAAAAATAGCATTCTCACCTTTTAGTCCTTTGCCTCGTGCGACTGGAGGTGCTTATAGATTTTCTCATGAAGACACTGGTACTCAGATTCCGCGACAAATAAAAATTGTATGGGATTGATTGAGACAACTGTACAAATATAAAGGGGTAAAAATGCAGTACACTCTAACTGGAGGGTGTGCCTTCCAAATGCTTTACTGTCAGCAAATTCGTGTCAAATCGTGTGAAAATAGGTCCCAAGACCGATTAGATCGTTTCAATAAATTTATAGTTATTGTACTTGCAAGCTTACCAATAGGAAACAAGGCTTTAGTGAATCCCGTGGAACTTGGTTTAATGATTGAAGGAATGGCCTTGATGTGTTGTTCAAGAATACGATACGGATTCGATTTCTCGTGTATTGACAAATGCAAATGAAAGAAAAGAGTTTTTTAATGAATCTTTTCAAATAGGCAAAGACATGGGTTAATGGGCTTGTTCTCTTTTTGTAAACACAGTAATCTTAAAAGTTTTGAACCCAAGGATATAGCTGAAGACACCTGAGTACTAAACCAAAGGCGCGGAGTATTTTATGCATTGCGTCACATAGCTACTTAGTGAATGTATTATGTTTACTAAGTTGAATTTGAATAGTTAGATTTTAGAAATGATTAGATGACAGTTTTTAATGTACTGTAAGAATAATAATTTATTAAAACCATTAAAAATCAAATCACAAATAATTATAAATTATTGTGGGAAACATTTTTTAAGAATTTGTCACTCATAATAGATTGTTATTCTCACGGTATCTCAAAAACTTTTATGCTAGTAAAGCTCATTAGATTTTATGGATTCGCATGGTACTCACATTGTACCCATCTGATTAAACAGCCAACATGTGTTTAGTATATGTACTCCACTCATTAGATACTTGCACGCATAGGACGAACATGACATAACGACCGAAATGGGAGCTACAACATTAACAAATGACAAAGATGCCAAAATCACACTCCATATATGAAAATTAATGATGAAAGAGTGGGGCGGAGGGAGGGAAGGAGGGAGGGAGTTATATTTTTCTTTTGCACATGTAGAAAAATTAATTTACACTAACAAGTTGAGACAGTGTTATACATGCCATTTTATACTATTGAATTCCTAAAGTAAAATCCCATTTGGAGTCATGCAGATCCTCCTTGAGCATAGTTAAAAAAGAAAAGAAATTGCGTTTGGAACGAGACCTAATGGATCAGATTCAAAGGTACAGAGAGAAAGATAAAACCTTTTTTTTTTTCAAGAAACAAGCTTGCCGTAGAAGCTACAAACTCAGCGTTGTCATGCCACTGATTAGCCAAGACAAAGTAAAGGCAAAGTCTCTCCCAACAAAGCATATATAATTATAGCTGCCTGGACAGCGACTGTGAGTCCTACTTTATTAACACGACAATGATACCAAGATGCTGCTTCTTTCCCCCCTTTTCATTATTCTTTCTATAAATCATCTTTTCATTTAATTAGACTAGGAAAAAAAAAGTCTCATTTCTCTTAAAATGCATCAATTTTAGATTGAATTCCAATTCTGACCTAAACTCTTTTTGTTTCACAAAAAATATCAATTTTAGGATGGGTCCCTATTCTAACGAAACTTTTATTCGTCTTATAAAAAACAACTTTACAATGGATCTCAATTCAGTTGATACCCAAATCCAGCCCTCGTTAAGTGGAAACACACGTAGAGAGAGTGTGTGTATGTGTTGGAATTGTTCAGCTGCTGTTTTCTGTCATATTTTCCTCTGTTTTCCTCTGTTTTTTTTTTTTTATTAAAAAACAGCCAAGTTCATTTAGTTATGCATTTAGTGTTTTTGCTATTTTCTAGGAAGTTAATAGCACATTTGTGTGCAGTTATGTGTTGCACGTACGTGAGCAGTTCCTACTTTGTATTTAGTTGTTGTACTCGACAGTTTTTTTTTTTTTTTGCACAAGACGTATGAAGTGCTATGCTCTGTTTTTTTTTTTTTATCTTCTTTCTCTCTCAAACAACAAAAAATTTTATGTTTTGATTGTTGTTTTTATGAGCTTTAACATTGGTATCAGAGCATGAATGATCTTGAGGGACTGTGAAGTGAAGCAAGTATCGAAGTGTAAAGAAGTTAAAGGGTGATGGAGACAAGGTCGAGTGGTTTCTCTGCGATGGCTTCTCTAGTATTTACTGGAGAGAATTATCAAGCATGGGCTATTAAGATGACAGCATTTTTGGAGGGTCATGATCTGTGGGAAGCTGTGGAGGATGATTATGAGGTTGCTCCACTTCCAGACAATCCGACCTTGAATCAGATAAAGTACCATAAAGAGAGAATCACAAGGAAGGCCAAGGCAAAGTCATGCATGTACGCTACTGTTTCACCCACTATCTTCACAAGGATCATGAGATGTGATTCTGCAAAGGCAATATGGGACTTCTTGAAGGATGAATACGAGGGAGATGAGAAGATAAGAGGCATGAAGGTGCTGAATCTCTTGAGGGAGTTTGAGAGACAGCAGATGAAAGATTCAGAGTCAGTGAAGGAGTACTCTGATAGGTTGGTTGGGATAGCTGAAAAAATCAGAGTTTTAGGGACTGACTTGAAGGATGAAAGGCTTGTTCAGAAGATCCTGGTGTCTCTTCCAGAGAAGTTCGAAGCCACCATAGCATCTCTGGAAAATACAAGAGACTTAGCTGATATAAAGCTTGCAGAATTGTTAAATGCTCTGCAGGCACAGGAGCAGAGAAGACTGATGAGAAGAGAAGAGTTTGTAGAGGGTGCGCTGCAAGCTAAAGTGAAGTCAAATGATGGAGGCAAAGGGAAGAAATGGATTCAGTCCAGAGAAAATGCTGGTGACTCCAAGTTTGTAGCAAAAGAAGGAAATTTTGGTTGGTCTAGCAAATGGAAGATGAACGAAAAGCCTTGTCAATACTGTGGTGGAACTAATTATCAGTTTTTTAGATGTTGGAGAAAGCCTGATGCTAGATGCAGAAGATGTCACAAGTTGAGTCACATGGAAGCCATCTGCAAAGAAAAAAATTACCAGCAAACAGGAAAAGCACAGGTAACAGTGAATGAAACTGAGGAAGAACACTTGTTTGTAGCTTCTTTTTCTGAATCTTCTGTTGGGAATGATGCATGGCTGGTGGATAGTGGTTGTACCAATCATATGACTGGCAATTCGAAGCTATTTAGAAGTCTAGACAGGTCAGTTAGGTCCAGAGTCAGAATTGGCAACGGACAGTATATCGAAGTGCAAGGAAAGAGTACAGTGGCTATTGAAGAAAATCAGGAGGTGAAGCTGATTAGTGATGTTCTTTTTGTGCCAAACATTGACCAGAATCTATTAAGTGTTGGTCAATTAGTTGAGAAGGGCTATAAAGTGAAGTTCGAAGGGAAGGAATGCCTTATTAATAATGCAGATAGCAAAGAAGTGCTAAGAATCCCAATGAGGGACAAGAGTTTCATGTTCAAGCCACAAGAGATGCAACAAATGGCTTTAAAGTGCAAAGAAGAAAATGCAGAGTTATGGCATAAAAGACTTGGGCATGTTCACAGGAAGAGCATGTCGTTTATGCAGAGAAATAGCTTGGCAGATGACTTGTCAAGTTTGGAGGAGGAATTTCCACAGTGCAGAACTTGTCTTCTTGGCAAGCAAGCCAGATTTCCTTTCAAAGGAGAAGGCTGGAGAGCATGTGAGAAGCTGCAATTAGTCCACACAGATTTATGTGGACCTATGTCTGAGTCTTCTCTCAATGGTAGCAGGTATTTCATTACCTTCACTGATGATATGACTAGGATGAGTTAGATTTATTTTCTGCGAGCCAAGTCTGAACTTACTGATGTGTTTGTGAAGTTTAAAGTCTTAGTTGAGAATCAGAGTGGGAAGAAAATTAAAATGCTCAGGTCTGATAATGGTTCTAAGTATACTGCTCACAAGTTTAAGTTGAATTGTGAGCAAGCAGGAATTGTGCAGCAGTTCACTGCTCCCTATTCACCTCAACAGAATGGGGTCAGTGAGAGGAAAAATAGAAGCATTATGGAGATGGCTAGATGTATGATGCAGGAGAAGAAGTTACCTAAGAAGTTCTAGGCTGAAGCAGCTAATACTGCAGTGTTCCTGTTGAACAGATTGCTCATAAAGGCCTTAGAGAGGTCAACACCTTTTGAAGTCTGGTATGGTGTTAAACCTTCTGTGAAAAATATGAAGGTTTTTGGGTGTTTGTGTTACACTCATGTTCCTAAGGTCAAGAGGGACAAGCTAGATAAGAAATGGGTGCTTGGAATCTTTATTGGGTACAGTCTCCAATCAAAGGCTTACAGAATTTTTCACCCTATGACAGGGAAGGTGACTATAAGCAGAGATGTTGTTTTTCTAGAAGAAGATGAATGGAATTGGATGGAAGGAAAGAGTGCAGAATAGCAGCAGTTCGAAAAAAAAAAAAAAAAAAAAACCTGCAACAGATGTAGAGGTTGATGAAGTTATAGATGGATTGGAAGACAGTGTGGACGATTTACTAGTAAGAGGCATAAGGTCACTTGCTAAAATCTATGAAAGAAGCAATGTCACAATGCTCGAACCATCTAACTTTGTGGAAGCTAAGGAGGATTAGAGGTGGATTGCAGCAATGCAGGAGGAGATTGCAATGATCCAGAAAAACCACACATGGGAGCTTGTTGACAGACCATCTGATAAGAATGTGATTAGGGTTAAGTGGGTGCTTAGAACAAAACTTAATCCCGATGGTTCTGTCAATAAACACAAAGCTAGACTGGTGGTGAAAGGCTATGCACAAATATGGGGAGTAGACTATTCTGAAACATTTGCTCCTGTTGCACGACTTGATACAATAAGGTTACTGTTAGCTATTGCAGCAGAGAAGGGGTGGCATATATTTCAGTTAGATGTCAAGTCTGCATTTCTGAATGGAGAGCTTGAGGAGGAGATTTTTGTTGAACAACCTGAAGGCTTTAGTATCAAAGGGCAAGAAGAGAGTGTATATAGGTTGAAGAAAGCTCTATATGGACTGAAGCACACTCCAAGAGCTTGGTATGGGAAGATAGATCGATATTTGCAGGATTTTGGCTTTGTAAAAAGCTTAAGTGAGTTCACTCTTTATGTCAAGAAGGTGATGTAGATGATCTATTAGTGATGGGGAATGATATGGAATTGATAGAGAAGGTGAAGCAAGATCTATTTGCAGTTTTTGAGATGTTAGACTTGGGAAAGATGTCTTATTTTTTGGGTCTGGAAGTCAAACAGGCTTCATATGAGATCTTCATCTGTCAGAAAAAATACATGAAAGAAATTCTAAAGAAGTTTCAAATGGAAGATTGTCGAAGTGTAAGCACTCCTATGGTTGCTAAAGAGAAGCTGCAGAAGAATGATGGAACAGATGTAGTAGATGCTTCTATGTATAGAAGTCTGATTGGGTGTCTCATGTATCTTACAGCAACCAGACAAGATATTCTATTTGCTGTAAGTGTTTTATCTAGGTTTATGAGTAGTCCTAGTCAGTTACATTTGATTGCAGCAAAAAGGGTATTGAGATATCTCAAATGAACATTGTTCTTTGGTGTGAAGTTTAAGAAAGGTCAGAAGTTTAATTTGCAAGGATTTTCTGATAGTGACTGGGCTGGTTCAGTGGATGACATGAAAAGTACATCTGGGTATTGTTTCAGTCTTGGTTCTGCTTGTTTCTCCTAGTGTTCCAAAAAGCAAGAGATTGTAGCTCAGTCCATTGCAGAAGCTGAGTTTATAGCAGCTACTGCAGCTGTAAATCAAGCTTTGTGGCTGAAGAAGATAATGAAGGATCTGTGGTTGAATTCTAGTGACTGCATTGAAGTTAATGTGGATAATCAGGCTGCTTTAGCAATATCTCAGAATCCAGTTTTCCATGGCAAAACCAAGCATTTCAAAGTCAAATTTTTCTTTCTTCGTGAGGTGCAACAAAGTGGCGAAATTAAGTTGGTCTATTGCAGATCTGAAGATCAGCTTGCAGATATGTGAACAAAACCAATTCAGGCTAGAAGATTTGAGCTGTTAAGAGAGAAAATAGGAATCTGCAGTAGCAACTGATCCAAGGAGGAGTTTGTTGGAATTGTTCAGCTGCTGTTTTCTGTCATATTTTCCTTTGTTTTCCTCTGTTTTTTTATTTAAAAAAAAAAAGCCAAGTTCATTTAGTTATGCATTTAGTGTTTTTGTTATTTTCTAGGAAGTTAATAGCACGTTTGTGTGTAGTTATGTGTTGCACGTACGTGAGCAGTTTCTACTTTGTATTTAGTTGTTGTACTCGACAGTTTTTTTTTTTTTTTGCACAAGAAGTATGAAGTGCTATGCTCTGTTTTTTTTTTTTTTTTTTATCTTCTTTCTCTCTCAAACAACAAAAAATTTTCTGTTTTGATTGTTGTTTTTATGAGCTTTAACAATATGCGTGTAAGAACTTAAAATGAAATGTTGCATTTTAAGTGGCATCAACGCCACTAAATAGTAATGTCATCCACGCCACAGTGGTCGTACCTTGTAGGATGTCGGCGAAGACTAAATAGTAACGTCAGCTATTTCCAATCAAAATTGGTGGAAATGACTATATTGAAAAATCGTCAAAGGATTTAAGACAATATTGTCCAATGTATCATAAGTTTACGACTTTTTGAACAATTTTCTAAATAGAGCATATGACACTTCAATTCAAGTTTGTATGATTTCACACATTTCAATTCATAAGAACGACTGTTTCACTTGAATTTTTACTTCATTTTGAGTGCCCAAAACTTTTAAGAAGTAATATTTAGAGGATAGTTCATCCCATTACCGCTATTTTAAGAAGTTATATTTTATTTCATGGCTATTTTCGCTTCCACGAAGGGTAAAAAGAAAGGAAAAAAAAGGTTCTACATAAATAAAGACAAGGATACACCAGCGAAGCTTGCCAGAGAGACTGCGAGGATTTACGAAAGAGACGATCGAGAAGAGGGTCTCGGAGCAGGTGAGGAGATGGGGAGCTTTATGAGGAAGAAGGCGTTGAAGTCCAGGGAACGCCCTAGCTGGCCACAGGCAAGGTTATTGGCCACAGGAGAAAGAGGAGCTGATGATTGAGGTAAGGAGGCGCTAAACTCCAGATTTGGGTTTAAGGTTGAAAAAGAATGATCGAGAATAAAAGGAAAAAAATGTAAAGAAAAAAGAGAAATAACATTCAGAAATTTTTTTAACAAAATTGCCAAAAAAATTTAAGACTAAATTGACCAAATTAAAAGGGATAAGACTATATTGCCTGTTGTACAATAAGTTTACAACTTTGAAAACAATTTTCCCTCTAAAGCATGTGACACATTTCAGTTTATTGGTTGATCTTTTCACATATGTATAGTCGTTTTCTGATCTCAAAAATGCACATTCACACTTTGAGAATATACAAATTCCGTCCATTCTATCAAACTATTAATTTGAAAAATAAGTCAACATGATAAATACTCGGCAATGACGGCGAACAAAATTCGGACATTGAATGTCACTGATTTGTTAGTGTCAAGGACTATACTTGAGCTCCACGGGAAACTTTTCCAAGGTTCAGTTTATTATTTTGACTCTTAATAACCGCAAGGTCATTCTCTTTAAGTGTCTCCAAAAATCTCCATAGCCATTTCAACGGTCACTTCGGGAAGGCGAAAGTCTCCAGTCAATTCTCTCTTGTTAGCTCAAGAGATAATGGCGAGTCAAGCACGACAACACTGATCCTCCGGGATGGGACCACGACCTCAGTAGTCAGAATCACATTTAAGGAGCAAAATTTGTCTGATTTTGGGAATAGTCCTGCTCATAGACTAATTAAGATAATTGTCCCATTCAATTCTAAAATTTTGAATTTTACCAATTTAATCCGAAAGCTTTGCAAGGTATTTCAATATAGTTCTTCCCATCAATTTTCTCTAAAGATCATTGATGTGAGAATTCACTAATCACTAGTCATCTTACGTAACACACAGCCACATTAACGATTTTGGAAAACCTAAAGGATTACATTCAAATTTTGCGTAAAAATCTAGAATTATATTTACAAAATCAGAATATTTATGACTTAATTGATATTTATACAATAGGTGTATGACCCATTTGATAATTCTCCTTACACTAATTTGTATGGCTTCATGTATATTCTTGAGCTTGAAACATGTTAAAAGGGAAATAACAAAAGAATCTCGGAATATTCACTAGAAATAACTGATTTTTTATTCCTTAAAAACCATTCCACGTGACTTTGAAAATTGCTACACATACATTGCCTTGGTTGTCGGGTGCTGCTTCGACCACATACCGGATGTGAGTACGAAGGCCCCCTAGGCAATGTCCTTATCTCACTTGTGTTATGGATAGCACAGATTCTTCTCACAGCTATAAAAGAAAAATAGGGATTCACGAATCATTCATAAAAATGATGAGGCCTACCTTATTTTGAGTATTGAAATATCATCCTCTTATTTAATAAGCAACTATTTATCGCACTAATCAATTTACAAATCGACCTATCATCAACTATTTATAGCTTCTAGCAGAAACACAAATATATTAATGTTTAAGTTAGATACTTGCTGTCTTTTTCATGGAATTATTTTCCTAATGTTTGACAACCTTTTATCGGGTCAATTTTTAGCAATCGTATAATTAGGGGGTTATTTTGAGGCCTAGTTTCAAAATGTAGGATGGAGATTGTTAGACGTGACATATGTGTCACAATATTGTCAAAACTCCCTTTTTGAATTGTGCCAAATACTTTAATATCGTCTGCGTTGATTCACGTGGTGGAAGACTCAGTTAATTACAATCGTATGCCTTGTCCCTCCAAGTACTTCGTGGTTAAGTCGCTACAATTTAACATTTCTCAATTTTCATTTGTTCGAGTACATAAATAAATCGCAAATAAGATCCAAAAAATAGATACTTGAGTTTTCTTTGGGTCAAATTCCAATATAAACCCCATGCCTTATTAGCCCATACAGCTCCCAAGGCAGTGTAAGTTGCTTTAGCATCTCCCTCTTGGCATTCACCCGCAAAGAGCTGCACCCTGAGGGGATTTGTATGAAGGAAGCCCGGATGGCGTCTGACTAATTGGCTCAGTCACTAGAGGTGCGTTTGATAGCCATTCTGTTCCCGAGAACAATTTATGATTAGAAATTATTATTTTTTATTCTGTTTCCGGGAATAATTTATAAGCATTTGAAAGTGTTTGGTAACTACTCAAAATTTATATTTCTAAAGTAGAATCGCCTTTGACACTATCTTAAAAATTTATAAACCAAACCATTTTCTTTTAATTTTTTAACAATTTTATTACTCTTTTCTTTTCTTTTTCTTTTCTTTTCTTTCTCTTCTTCTTCAAGCTTTGGTCGATCACTAGCCTCGAGATGATCGACGATTAGCCAAACAAGAGTCGGCAACCTTGCTGGAGCGTCACCACCCCCCGACGAGGCCATGCCTTGTTGGCCGAGCCTTGTCTAGCTAGGCGAGGCTCGAGGCTTATCAGTGGCTGGGGGAGCCTCGCCTAGCCAGGCGAGGCATGTCAGTGGCCAAGGGAGGCCCCATCAAGGCTCATTGGTGACTAGCGGTGGTAGATGGTGTTGGACGGCGGTGGAAGAATGAGAGAGAAGGAAGAAGAATAAGAAGAAAAGAAGAAGAGAAGAGAAAAAAGATATTTAGGCTGACTTGATTCTAGAATTGTTATCGAGAACAAAGAAATAACTTGTTTTTACTCTTTGATTCTGTTTCAAATTTGTTACCAAAAACAAAATATTAACCAAATAGATTTCTATTCCAAATCTATTTTTGGAAACAAGAGAACATAATCAATTACTATTTAGTAAGTTGTCAAACGCTCTCTGGACTGCTCGTGCCCCATCTGTACCAAGGATTAAGGCAAAAAGGAAATAGGTGTCCATGGGGTGCGGGCGAGAAAAAGGGATAACCTATCCAATTATCAGCCGTCAAGTTTGTGAATGGGTTAATATCCCCAAATTACAAAATGAAGCTATGTGAAGCGCTGGGACAGAGTTTTCTGGAATTCAAAGCATGAGGAACCAAGGAAGGTGATATAAATTTAAGTCATTTGCTGTTGCCGAAAATATGGGATGGAGTGTATATAATCATTTAGTTCTGTCTACGCATGACATTATTTTCGTTGGGAAATTCGCAATCAAAGAATGTATGTACCGGTCAACCCCGGAGTGGCTCAATTTAGCTAGGACGAGAAGTGCTCTGTTAAGATATTGTCCCAAGTTGAAGTGCGTCCGAGAGAGAAGACATCAAGATTGACAATAATGAAAAGCACTCATCTTATTTTGCAAAAAATAAAAAGGTAATTGATAAATAACTAAAGAACTTAATTTTTTTGCAGTAAAGATAGGTTCAATTAGATAAAAAAAAAAATGGGCTAAGTCGTTTAGTAAGGAAAAAAGAAAAAAAAAAAGTAAGGAAAAAAGAGAAAAAAGATCAGAAAAACTTTAAAAATTGCATAGATCATTCATGCCACCGTTGACCGTGCCTCATAGGATGGCTAGCAAAGACTAAATAGTGACGTCAGTAATTTTTAGCCAAAATTGATGAAAATTGACTCTATTGAAAAATAAACAAAAGTTTAAGACTATTTTCCTAATAAGTTTATGACTTTTTGAACAATTTCCCTTTCAGATCATGTGACACATTTCAATTCATTACTTGATCTTTTCGCATATGAATAGTTTGTCTTCCCATAAATGCACATTCACACTCTGAGAATATACGAATTTGGTCCATTCTATCAAACTGATAGTTTGAATAATAAATCAACATAGTCAATACTCAGCAATTACAGTGCACGAGATTTGGACTTTGAATATCACCGATTTATTCGTGTCAAGGACTATACTTGAGCTCAACAGCAAACTTGTTAAGGTCATTCTCTTCAACAGCCTCCAAAAATCTCCATAACTACCTCAATGGTCACTTCAGGTGGGCGAAAGTCTCCGGTTAATTATCTCTCGTTAGTTCAAGAGATAATGGCGAGTCAAGCACGACACCAACAATCGTCCGGGATAGGACTACGATCTCATTGGTCAGAATCACTCTTAAGAAGCAAAATTTGTCTTATTGTGGGAAAAGTCCTGCTCATTGACTAATTAGAAAAATTGTCCAATCCGTCGTAAATCTACTATACAAATGTCAATTCAATTTTTAACTTTTGAATTTTGCCAACTTAATTTGAGTTTTTTGCAAGAAGTTTCAATATAATCATTTCTATCAAATTTCTCCAAAGATCGCTGATGTGGTAGTCCACCAATCCCTGGCTGTCCTACATAACACACTACCGCATCAATGATTTCAAGCGAAAATTAACCTAAAGAACTACATTGAAATTTCGCATAAAGGTTTAGAACTAAATTAACAAAATTAAAAATTTAGGACTTAATTGGTATCCATACAATAGATTCAGTACCAATTTGACAATTCCCCCCAAACTAAATCATATGACTTATATGCATATTCTTGAACCTGAAGCATGTTAAAGGGGGAAAAAACCCGCAAAACATTCACAAGAATATCTGATTTTTGGTTCCTCAAAAACCATTCGGCATGACTTTGAGAAATGCTACCCATACATTGCCTTAGGGGTTCTGTGTTGCTTCTACCGCATACCCAGTGAGAGTTCGAAGTCCCCCTAGGCAATGCCTAGAGGTGTTAAATGGGTTGTGCAACCCATTTATGGACCCATTTATGGTTAAATGGGTCATTAATGGGTCAAGCTTTATCTTATAAAGCACCCATAATAAGTTTTAATGGGTAAACACTAAGATATATGGGTTTTAAATGGGTCAGCTCTCTGACCCGTTTATGACCCATTTATCAACCCGTTTTTCACTCAAAACCTCATTTTCTCTCTCTCTCTCTTCTCTTTAACTTTACAATTTTTTTTTATAAAAACCGAAATTATAATTATTTTTTCTTTTTTCTTTTTTCTTTCCTTTTTTTTTCTTTCTTCTTCCTCCGGTCGCCGGCACGGCGATCGCTAGCGACCGACCAGGCGAGCCTCGAGCTCGCCGGTGTCGGGCGAGCTCGAGCTCGCCGGATCTGGCGAGGTGGAGGCTCGAGCCTCGCCGATCTGGCGAGACGCGAACTCGCCGGCGTCAGGCGAGGCTCAAGCCTCGCCAGATCTAGCGAGGGGCGAGCTCGAGCTCGCTCGACGCCGGCGAGCCTCGAGCTCGCCAGATATGGCGAGGCAAAGGCCTCGCTGACATTCGGCGAGGCTTGAGCTCGCCGGATCTGGTGAGGCGGAGGCCTCGCCGACGCCTGGTGAAGCTCGAGCCTCGCCAGATCTGGCGAGGGGCGAGCTCGAGCTCGCCCGACGCCGGCGAGCCTCGAGCTCGCCGGATCTGGCGAGGCGGAGGCCTCGCCGACGTCCGCTGAGGCCCAAGCCTCGCCGATCGGGCGAGACTCGAACTCGCCGACATCGGGCGAGGCTCCAACCTCGCCAGATCCGGCGAGGGGCAAGCTCGAGCTCGCCGGCGTCGGCGAGCCGGGAGAGCCAGCTCGCCTGTGGCCGGTCGCCGGCCGTCGTCGTGGCCGGTCGCCGGCCGTCGTCGTGGCCGGCGGCCGGCCAAAGAAGAGGAAGAAGAAAAAAGAAAAAAGAAAAGAGAAAAAGAAAATTAAAAATAATTAAAATTTTATTTTTTTAAAAAAATTAAAAATTAAAAATTAATTTTTAAAAAATAAAAATAATTAAAATTCGATTTTTTAAATAATTATTTTTTAAATTTGTATTGTATAAAATCATGTTAGCAATACCATTTTAAAATATATATATATAAGCTTTTTTATGTTTCGTTAAATGGGTCGGGTATGGGTTGGGTATAGGTTGGGTCGGGTATGGGTTAAAAAATTTGCACTACAATAAATGGGTCATAAACGGGTTAAATGGGTCGATTTGGGTCGAACCATTTATGACCCGACCCAAACCCGACCCGACCCACCCATTTAACGGGTCTAGCAATGCCCGATCTCACTTCAGTTATAGACAGCGCAGATTCTCCTCATAGTTATAAAGGAAATATGGGTTCGTGAATCATTCGTAAAATGATGTGGCATGACTTGTTTTGATTATTCAAATATCCTCCTCTTTTTTTAACAAGCAATTATTTATCACGCACATCATTTTTTGAATCAATTTTATAAATTAATTTGTTATCAACTATTTATACCTACTACCAAAAACATATATATATATATATATATATATATATATATATATATTCATGTTTAGGTTAAATACTCGCTGTCTTTTCTTGCAACCATTTTCCTAATGTTTGACAACCTTTCATTGGGCCAATTTTTAGCAATTATATAATTAAGAGGGTTATCCTGAGGCCTAATTTCGAAATGGAGGATGGAGATATTTAGATGTGACATGTGCCACAACATTGGGGAATTTCCTCAAGAGTGTTGGGTCAAAAATCCTTTTTGACTCGTGCAAATTACCCTAGTATTTTCTGCGGTGATTCCCTCCGGGAAAGACTTGGTTGATTACAATCGTGGGGCGTGGGCGAGAAAAGCTTACATGCCCAGATTTGCACAGTCAATTATCTAAATAGGTTAACATCACAAAAAATTTCAGATCGATATATCTATACCATATTTATTTCAAATTAATTTTGGTGTCATAAAAACTCTCGAACTAATGTATCCATGTAACATTTATCCGAAACTAATTTTTATATCATGAAAAACCTCAAACTAGTACATCCATACCATACGGCACGAGTATACCAATTTGTGATATTTAATGATACAAAAATTAGTTGAGGTAAATATGTCATGATTGTATCAATTGATCTTTTCAATTGTATTAGACTTTTTGAATTTGTGGTAATTTGTTTGAAACTATTGAGTCATAATTATTGGTAGCAATCTAACTTTATACATCAAAATTGGTTTGTAGCCATCGTAACTCATTTGCACTTATAGCTAGTAATTTACCTTTATGGGTGGTAATTTGATTGTAGAATTCATAACATGAAAATGCTAGCACTTAGTGATTAACTAATATCATAGTAATATGCCTTAAATTTCTGTAAATGCAAACACTTAGTGATTCACTAATAGCACATGTGGTCATTACTTATGTCTCGTAAGGTTGAATATCCTAGCATTTGTAACTTTGTATGGGAAATCGTAAACAACCTAAATCTATCTAGATCTATTTTTCTAATCTTAGTGACTTATATGGATCATGATAACATCATTTTGCGGGTTGCAAACTTAAGGCTTTTTTCAGTTAGTAATTATTTTCATATGTCATAATTTTTCTTACACAATAATGACATTGATAATCTTACAACCATTGATAATCTTACAACCAATAATTTTCCTTGAATGTCCATAACTAAATCTCTATGCAAAATTATCCAACAGTCGAAATTTATTATTTCTTAATCTAGCAACTCATACTGTGCTAGACGGTTTCTAAGAATTTCCTATGATGTTTGATGGATTGCTAATTGGAAAGGCCACTCGCTTATCCTCCATGTGCGTTCCCATAGACTAGAGTGATTGTACGTCGAGATTGTGAAAGCTGATGCGTGACATTATAGAGGTGGGTTTGTTATGAGTCAAAGTACGAGACGACGGAATCATGCAAGAAATTTCAAATATCCTATTAGATGGAGTCCCTCAATTATGTATTTATTCAAAGCCACTATTTCTTTTTTCTTTAAAATGAGAAACTCTTGTGAACTACTCGAGTAACTCAATTAATCTGACAAGATATGAATAAAAATCAAGTTGACTAATTCAAACACGAGACCATGATGTCCCAAAACCAAAAGATTGGTCTGTTCTTTATCAGGGAAGCCCATAATTAATAGGGGTGATTGATTTTTTGAAGATAGAACCGGGGTCTGGACCAATTAATACTAAGACTAGGAACCAACCAAACTGATCCATTCGATTTTGGTCCAGTCCGCGGAACTGGTCAAATTTTAAAGGTTGAAGAGGGTGGAGTTTGACAAAAAGGAGAGCAGCGTGGACCCCACTTCCAGTCCATGTTTGATGTTTGACATTGGGAAAATGTCACAAATGGTCCCTATATTTTTATTTAATGTGCAATCTCGTCCCTAAGCTTTCGATTTACTTAATTTGGTCCATGAACTTTCGATAAATGTCTAATCTAGTCCTTTCGTTACTGTTTTTCCTTTTCTTTTTCTTTTTTCTTCTTCTCTCTTCCCTCCGCCGGCCATTGCGGAGCCGGTGGAGGGAAGCCAGCGTCTGGCGAGGGTCGGCCTCGCCTGGGTTGTCTAAGGCGGCCCTCGCCGGCGTCGGGCGAGGGGCTCCCTCCCTTGCCCAATGCCAGTAGGGGCGGCCCTCGCTAGATCTAGGGAGGGAGGGAGCCCCTTGCCCGACGCCGGTGAGGGACACCCTAGCCAGCCCAAGCGAGGGCGACCCTCGCCGAACGTCGGCTTCCCTCCGCCATGGCCGCGGAGGGAAGAGAGAAGAAGAAGGAAAAAAACAAAAAAAAACAAAATGCCCAATTGCGTTAACTTTAACTAACGGAATGACGAAATTGGTCAATTTTCAAATAGTCAGGGACTAGATCGAACATTTATTGATAGTTCAGAGACCAAATTTAGCAAATCGAAAGCTCATGGACAAGATTGCACGTTAAGTATAAGTCCATAGACTATTTGTGACATTTTCCATATGACATTTAATTTATTTCCTAACAAGTCTCTATCCTATTAAAGGCATTTACTTTTGTCCAGTCTCTCTCTTTTAGTCATTCCCTCCTGTCCCATCTCCATATCTCTCTCTCTTCTCAACGCAAACCCACTTCCCCTCCTCCTTCCGCAAAAACCACCATGAGGAGTCCTCCATTTCGGAGAAACGACAAAGACACTTCCAATTCGCTCTGAGCTCCCTCTCAACGCAAATCCTGTTAGTGATTAACTAATATCATAGTAATATGCCTTAAATTTTTGTAAATGCTAACACTTAGTGATTAACTAATAGCACATGTTGTCATCACTTATGTCTCGTAAGGTTGAATATCCTAGTATTTGTAACTTTCTATGGGAAATCGTAAACAACCTAAATCTATCTAGATCTGTTTTTCTAATCTTAGTGACTTATATGGATTATGTTGACATCATTTTGTGGTTTGTAAACTTAAGGCTTGTTTCAGTTAGTAATTATTTTCATATGTCATAATTTTTCTTACACAATAGTGACATTGATAATCTTACAACCAATAATTTTCCTTGAATGTCCATAACTAAATATCCTTGCAAAATTATCCAACGGTCAAAATTTATTATTTCTTAATCTAGCAACTCATACTGTGCTAGACGGTTTCTAAGAATTTCCTATGATGTTTGATGGATTGCTAATTGGAAAGGCCACTCGCTTATCCTCCATGTGCGTTCCCATAGACTAGAGGGATTGTACGTCAACATTGTGAAAGCTGATGCGTGACATTATAGAAGTGGGTTTGTTATGAGTCAAAGTCTGAGACAACGGAATCATGCAAGAAATGTCAAATATCCTATTAGATGGAGTCCCTCAATTATGTATTCATTCAAAGCCACTATTTCTTTTTTCTTTAAAATGAGAAACTCTTGTGAACTACTCAAGTAACTCAATTAATCTGACAAGATATGAATAAAAATCAAGTTGACTAATTCAAACACGAGACCATGATGTCCCTAAACCAAAAGATTGCTCCGTTCTTTATCAGCGAAACCCATAATTAATAGGGGTGATTGATTTTTTGAAGATAGAACCGACATCTGGACCAATTAATACTAAGACCAGGAACCAACCGGACCGATCCGTTCAATTTTGGTCCGGTCCACGGAACTAGTCAAATTTTAAAGGCTGAAGAGGGTGGCGTTTGACAAAAAGGAGAGCAGCATGGACCCCACTTCTAGTCCATGTTTGATGTTTGACATTGGGAAAATGTCACAAATGGTCCCTATATTTTTACTTAATGTGCATTCTCGTCCCTAAGCTTTTGATTTACTTAATTTCGTCCATGAACTTTCGATAAATGTCTGATTTAGTCCTTCCGTTACTGTTTTTCCTTTTCTTTTCTTTTTTCTTCTTCTCTCTTCCCTCCGTCGGTCATGGCGAAGCCAGTGGAGGGAAGCCAGCGTCCGGTAAGGGTCGGCCTCGCCTGGGTTGGCTAAGGCAGCCCTCGCCGGCGTCGAGGGAGGGGCTCCCTCCCTCGCCCAACGCTAGTAGGGGGGCCCTCGCCAGATCTGGGGAGGGAGGGAGCCCCTTGCCCGACGCCGGTGAGGTCTGCCCTAGCTAGCCCAAGCGAGGGCGACCCTCACCAAATGTCGGCTTCCCTCCGCCATGGCCGCGAAGGGAAGAGAGAAGAAGAAGAGAAAAAATGACCAAAATGCCCAATTGCGTTAACTTTAACTAATGGAATGAAGAAATTGGTCAATTTTCAAATAGTCAGGAATTAGATCGGACATTTATTGATAGTTCAGAGACCAAATTTAGCAAATCGAAAGCTCATGGACGAGATTGCACATTAAGTAGAAGTCCATATACTATTTGTGACATTTTCCATATGACATTTAATTTATTTCCTAACAAGTCTCTATCCCATTAAAGGCATTTACTTTTGTTCAGTCTCTCTCTTTTAGTCATTCCCTCCTGTCCCATCTCCATATCTCTCTCTCTCTTCTCAAAGCAAACCCACTTCCCCTCCTCCTTCCGCAGAAACCACCGTGAGGAGTCCTCCATTTTGGAGAAACGACAAAGACACTTCCAATTCGCTCCGAGCTCCCTCTCAACGCAAATCCACTTAGTGATTAACTAATATCATAGTAATATGCCTTAAATTTCTGTAAATGCTAACACTTAGTGATTAACTAATAGCACATGTGGACATCACTTATGTCTCATAAGGTTGAATAACCTAGTATTTGTAACTTTCTATGGGAAATCGTAAACAACCTAAATCTATCTAGATCTGTTTTTCTAATCTTAGTGACTTATATGGATTATGATGACATCATTTTGTGGTGTGTAAACTTAAGGCCTTTTCAGTTAGTAATTATTTTCATATGTCATAATTTTTCTTACACAATAGTGACATTGATAATCTTACAACCAATAATTTTCCTTAAATGTCCATAAGTAAATATCTTTGCAAAATTATCCAACGGTCGAAATTTATTCTTTCTTAATCTAGCAGCTCATACTATGCTAGACGGTTTCTAAGAATTTCCTATTATGTTTGATGGATTGTTAATTGGAAAGGCCACTCGCTTATCCTTCATGTGCGTTCCCATATACTAGAGGGATTGTATGTCGGGATTGTGAAAGCTTATGCGTGACATTATAGAGGTGGGTTTGTTATGAGTCAAAGTCCGAGACGACGGAATCATGCAAGAAATGTCAAATATCCTATTAGATGGAGTCCCTCAATTATGTATTCATTCAAAGCCACTATTTCTTTTTTCTTTAAAATGAGAAACTCTTGTGGACTACTCAAGTAACTCAATTAATCTGACAAGATATGAATAAAAATCAAGTTGACTAATTCAAACACGAGACCATGATGTCCCTAAATCAAAAGATTGGTCTGTTCTTTATTAGCCAAGCCAATAATTAATAGGGGTGATCGATTTTTTGAAGATTGAACCGGGGTCTGGACCAATCAATACTAAGACTCGGAACCAACCGGACCAATCCGTCCGGGCGGCGTTTAACATAAAAGAAAGTAGCGTGGACCCCACTTCCAGTCCATGTCTGATGTTTGACATTTAATTTATTTCCTAACAAGTCTCTATCCCATTAAAGGCAAACCCACTTCCCCTCCTCCTTCCGCAAAAAACACCGTGAGGAGTCCTTCATTTTGGAGAAATGATGAAGACACTTCCAATTCACTCCGAGCTCCCTCTCAACGCAAATCCACTTAGTGATTAACTAATATTATAGTATTATGCCTTAAATTAACACTTAGTGATTAACTAATAGCACATTTGGTCATTACTTATGTCTCGTAAGGTTGAATATCCTAGTATTTGTAACTTTCTATGTGAAATCGTAAACAACCTAAATCTATCTAGATCTGTTTTTCTAATCTTAGTGACTTATATGGATTATGATAACATCATTTTGCGGTTTGTAAACTTAAGGCTTTTTCAGTTAGTAATTATTTTCATATGTCATAATTTTTCTCACAATAGTGACATTGATAATCTTACAACCAATAATTTTCTTTAAATGTCCATAAGTAAATATCTTTGCAAAATTATCCAACGTTCAAAATTTATTCTTTCTTAATCTAGCGACTCATACTATGCTAGACGGTTTTTAAGAATTTTCTATGATGTTTGATGGATTGTTAATTTGAAAGGCCACTCGCTTATACTCCATGTGTGTTCCCATAGACTAGAGGGATTGTACGTCGGGATTGTGAAAGCTGATGCGTGACATTATAGAGGTGGGTTTGTTATGAGTCAAAGTCCGAGACGACAGAATCATGCAAAAAATGTCAAATATCCTATTAGATGGAGTCCCTCAATTATGTATTCATTCAAAGCCACTATTTCTTTAAAATGAGAAACTCTTGTGAACTACTCAAGTAACTCAATTAATCCAACAAGATATGAAAAAAACCAAGTTGACTAATTCAAACACGAGATCATGGTGTCCCTAAATCAAAAGATTGGTCCGTTCTTTATCAGCCAAGCCAATATTGAATAGAGGTGATCAAGTTTTTGAAGATAGAACCAAGAACCAGATCGAGAGGACCGGCCCCTAAAATTGGGAACCGGGGACTAGACCGATGGGTCCTAAGACCCAGAACCAACCGGACCGATCCATTCGATTCCGGTCCGGTCTGTGGAACTGGTGAAATTTTAAAGACTGAAGAGGGCGGCGTCTGACAAAAAAGAGAGCAACTCCATGGGGGTTAGATCATCTCCAACTCCATCCTCATCGCCCTCCTCAACTCGACTCCCACCAGACCAAGCTCGTTGAGAAGGCCTTCCTCCTCCAGACATTGGAGGATGCTGTCGTCTGCCATGGAGAGAGGGAAGGAGGCCTGAGAGCCAAGGGGGAAGAGCGAGCACAAGGAGCTGCTGTTCTTCGAAGAATTTTAAGAAAAAAAAAAAGAAAAGAGTTAGTTTGGTCCGATCTGGGCGGTTCCACCCCTGAAACCTGAAACTGGGAACCGGACCAAAAATCACTGGTTCCATTTTTATGAACCGAACCTGCCCCTCTAGGAATCGCCTAGAACTGGCTGGTTAGGTCCGGTCCGGGTGGTTCCCGGTCGGGACAGGCTTCGTTGCTCACCCCTAATAATGAACCTAATCAAGATTGAGCGGAGAGAACAAATACAACAGGAGGTTAACCCTTGATGCAGCAAATAGTTTCTTCTTCTCAATTTGCTTCTCTCACAAAAGTGATCACCCATTAGAAGAGAGGGCAAGAAATAGCGAAATCCCCATCTAGTACTGCATTTTGATTCACGCTATTGTCTACTTTTTCATTTTCTCATGTGGCCTATCAATCTTCTCCATTTAATTATATCAGCAGTTCTTTATAGGGAGTGCATTTCCACTGACCTGATTACTAGAGAGAGCTCTATCAGAGATGTCGATGTGCTGATCTCCAGTGGTGGAGATTTTGCTCTTGGCTTCTTTAGCCCTGGCAATTCTAGCCATAGGTACTTAGGGTTATGGTACAATAAAATTCCCGAGAAAACGGTGGTGTGGGTCGCCAACCGGGACAACCCCGTCAAAGATACTTCGGGACATCTCAGTATCGACAATCTGGGGAATCTCGTACTCTACGACACAAAGAGAAGAATCTTTGTTTGGGGCAGCAATCTTTCGTTATCGTCAGTGGCAACTGAGTGCGTAGCTCAACTTTTGGATTCGGGTAATCTTGTTCTGTTTCAGGATAGCAAGAAAAGTTCAATCCTATGGCAGAGCTTTGACCATCCGACCAATACTTTTCTCCCCTCCATGAAACTCGGGCTCAACCGCACCAGTGGCCTAAATAGAATCCTTACATCTTGGAAGTCTCAGGATGACCCCGGAACAGGAACGACTTATTTAATGATCAACCCCAATGGTTTTCCGCACTTAACCTTGTTCAAAAATAAGGTTCCCTTGTGGCAACCGTGCCCCTGGATCGGCGTATGGAGTATGATCTCATGGTTAGAATGGTTAGAATTTATTTTCGTAATTGATGCCAATGAGGTCGTCCAGACGTCAAATGTAATTAACTCGTCGATCTTTGTGAGGGCAGTGGTTCAAGAGTCCGGAAGCATGCAACTGTTCAGGTGGGCCGAAAATAAGAGCGAGTGGGTCAATCTTTTCACCAAACCAGTGGCCCAGTGTGACTTCTATGGGCGTTGCGGTGCCAATGGAAACTGTTATTCTGATATTGCGTGCAAGTGCCTACCCGGGTTTACCCCTAAGTCCCCGAACGATTGGAGCATGAGAGACAGTTCAGGTGGGTGCATCAGGAAGAATCAAGAATCAGTTTGCCGGAATGGTGAAGGGTTCGTAAAAGTAGCTGATGTAAAAGTGCCAGACACTTCAGCCGCATCTTTTGATATGAATATGACTTTGAGGGAGTGCGAAAGTGAATGCATGAGGAATTGTTCATGCACGGCCTATGCAGATGCAGATTTTACGAGAGGAGGAAGAGGATGCTTGATGTGGTATGGAGACTTGATGGATACAAGAGAGGTCCCAGGTCTAGGACGAGACTTATACGTGCGCGTGGATGCACTTGTATTGGGTAATCCTAAAAGGGAAAATCAGTTAACATTCTAATTTGCTTAAATTTTTGTCACTGCTATTATGTGATTGCGGTCGCACAATCTCATATGATAGATCGACTAAAAGTTTCTCCTCTCAGCTGAGTTTCAGAAGAATGGATTTCTTTCGAGGAAAAAGGTGTTAGCCACCTCGATAGGGTTAGTTTCTGCTGCAGCAATAATCTCTCTTGCGGTATCTATTGTGCTCGTGAAAAAGACAAGAAAAGGTAAAAAGACAAGAAAAGGTAAGAATAATCTGCATTTTTCTCTTATGTCCATACTACAGACCCTTCTTTTGCCTTTTTTAAAACCAGATATATACATGTGTCGCACTAAACTTCTGGCGCTTTTAGCTACTTGAGGATTTGGGTCTTATGAAGCCACAGACGCTTGTCAGGACAAATGACAATTAGTCTTGAGTCATACTGTTTCAAAGTTCCTTTGTGTGACAGGCTCTGACGTTGGAAAGGAGCTAGAAGGAACAACAGAAGATCAAGAATTACCTCTTTTAGATATCACCACAATTAAAGCTGCCACAGACAATTTCGCCTCAACGAACAAGCTTGGACAAGGAGGATTCGGTCCAGTCTACAAGGTACTATACCATGTCCTAACACTAAACTCATTTAATCTCCCTTTCTGCTTTAGTCTCAGTTGTCCAAGATGGTTGACGTATGAGGTCAACGATCGGGTTTCCTTAAGAAAGCCTGAACTGAGAAACAAGGTAACAAAGTAGTTTTCATGGATATGTCTTAAGGCAAGACGATATTTCAGGGGCGGTTGGCCAGTGGACAGGAAGTAGCTGTGAAGAGATTATCGAAGAGTTCAGGACAAGGGTGTCAAGAATTCAAGAACGAAGTGATGCTTATAGCCAAACTCCAACACAGGAATCTCGTGAGGCTTTTGAGCTGTTGCATCAGTCTAGACGAGAGGATGTTAATCTACGAGTACTTGCCTAACAAAAGTTTGGATTGCTTCATTTTCAGTATGGCCTTTCCTTCTTTTTCCTCTTCATGTTAATCTAATTGTTGAAATGCCTCACCATTGGCATCGATTTCATGACAAAACTGTCGGTGAATTCCTTTTTCCGGCCTTGGGTCACAGATGAAGCAAAAAGGACAACCCTTGATTGGAACCAACGTTTCAAAATTATTCTTGGAATTGCCCGAGGAGTTTTATATCTTCACCAAGATTCAAGACATAGAATCATACATCGAGACCTCAAAGCAAGCAATGTCCTACTTGATGCCGCAATGAATCCAAAAATTTCTGATTTTGGGATGGCTAAGATGTTTGGAGAAGACCAGATCCAAGCAAATACAAACAGGGTGGTCGGAACATAGTAAGTTATTTAATACTGCCTACCCTTGTCATCCAAGCACTCAATAAGGGAGAGATACAAACTAATAAGATGCCCTGATATATTCACGTCGTCCAATTTTTTGTAGTGGTTATATGTCTCCAGAATATGCAATGCAAGGATTATACTCAACCAAGTCTGATGTTTTCAGCTTTGGTGTCATATTACTAGAAATAGTCAGTGGCAAGAGGAACACTGATTTCTACAATGACAGTGCATGTCTGAATCTCATTGCACATGTAAGGACATAGGACGAAAGATTCCTTCACCCCAATTTACCTTCTACTGCTTCTTGAAATCAAATTTCATTGCTTCATCTCTCTAAGATGTTGTTACCTTCAACTTTTGTAGGTTTGGAACTTATGGAAAGAAGGAAAATCCTCCGACATAGTTGATTCATTGATGGCCCAACCCTATAACTCTCGTCAGGTTTCAAGAAGCATCCAAATCGGCTTACTGTGCGTACAAGAACATGCGGCAGTCCGGCCAACCATGATGGACATTGTCTTAATGTTGGGTAATGAGGCAGCTCTTGCCTCTCCTGATAAGCCTGCATTCATTTTGAAAGGAAGCGGCAACATTCTTGACCTTCCACCCATTGCTGGAGCTTCTGCGAACGAGGTAACCATAACTGAGCTTGATGGTCGATAATTGTACTTGATGTGACCATCGTTTTATCATCCATCCTTTCCAGTCAGATAAAGGCCACGAAAAGCTCGAACCACCTTTAACAAAAGGGTCCCTATACTGAATCGACAGAGGTTCCCATGTAGCCAAGAAAAATAAAATACTAGGAATGCTCCTCAGATGCTAAGAAGTTGCCAGGTCAGTATTGTAACTTCTGCTAAAAAGGAGTTCAACTATTCTAGGCAACAAGAGGAGTCAAATACTTGTGTCAACAGATTAGACATTAGTGATAGGAGATGCTGATGATGAAAGATTCAAATGAGTTTCATGATTTGTTCGGATTTAGTGCTTGTTTGAACAATTACATCGTACTGGTACTAGCTCACTTTGATCCAAAGAACGATTCCATCATTCCGTGCCCAAAAAAATGGACCGTTTATACCTTGTAAACCTCAATATCGATAACCTATTTTTATCTACATTGCGCAAATAACCCCAATTCTAGCTTCAGGCTAGACAGATTCTAAAGCGCGTGAATTACATGCATGAACGCTCACCTTCAGTAATAGGAAAATAGCTAGCACAGTTACTCATCTATTTGGCAATATTGAAGAAAGGGAAAAGTATCAAAATAATCCTAAACTTTTTGTATCGGTACCAATTCAATCCTAAACTTTTTAATTTGATCAATTTAGTCCTAAACATTTTCATATTGGTACAAATTCAGTATATCCGGCTAATTTAAGCCGGAAATTGCTGACATGGCCGCCGACGGTCTTATGTGGCGTCACATGGACAAATTTTATAATTTTTTTTATATTTTTTCAGATTTTTAAAAAAAAATTTCATTTTTTTTCCTTTTTTTTCTCTTTTTTTTACTCCTTACCCCTTGGCCAGCGAGGTCGCCAACTGGCCGACCATTGCCGGCCATAGGCTGGTCGGGGCGAGGGGCCCTGCGCCCTCACCGGCCACTGGCAAGGGCCACCGCACCCTCACCAGCCACAAGCGAAGGCGTCAGCCCCCGCCAGATCTAGGCAAGGGCCAAAACCCTCACCCGTTGGCTAGCGAGGGCATCTGTGCCCTCGTCAGCCACAGGCAAGGGTGTCGCAGCCCTCGCTCGAGGCTGGCGAGGGCCGCCGCACCCTCGCTTGCCACAAGCTAGGGCTGCTATGCCCTCACCTAGATTTGGGCAGGGGCCAACACCCTCGCTTGTGGCCGACAATGACGCAGTGGCCCTCGCCAGTGGCTGGGGAGGCCCCAAGGCCCCTTGCCCCAACTAGCTTGTGGTTTGCGATGGTCGGATGGCCGGCGACCTCATCAGCCAAGGGGTAAGGAGAAAAGAAAAAAAAAAGAAAAAATAATAATTTAAAAAATCTGAAAAAAAATATAAACAAATTATAAAATTTGTCCACATGGCGCCACATAAGACAATGAGCAGCCACATTAGCAATTTCTAACTTAAATTAGTCGGATGGACTGAATTGGTACCAACGTGAAAAGGTTTAGGATTAAATTGGTCCAATTAAAAAGGTTATGGTTAAATTGGTATCAATACAAAATGTTTAGAACTATTTTGGTACTTTTCCCATTGAAGAAATAGCATACTCACTTTTAGTCCTTTGCCTCGTGCGACTCAAGGTGGTCATAGATTTTCTCATGAAGACAGTGGTACTCAGATTCCGCGACAAATAAAAATTGTATGGGATTGATTGAGACAACTGTACAAATATAAAAGAGGTAAAAATGCAGTACACTCTAACGGGAGGGTGTGCCTTCCAAATGCTTTACTGTTAGCAAATTCGTGTCAAACCGTGTGAAAATAGGTCCCAAGACCGATTAGATCGTTTCAGATAAATTTATAGTTATTGTACTTGCAAGCTTACCAATAGGAAACAAGGCTTTAGTGAATCCCGTGGAACTTGGTTTAATGATTGAAGGAATGGCCTTGATGTGTTGTTCAAGAATACGATACGGATTCGATTTCTCGTGTATTAACAAATGCAAATGAAAGAAAAGAGTTTTTTAATGAATTTTTTTATATAAGGCAAAGACATGGGCTAATGGGCTTGTGCTCTTTTTTGTAAACACAGTAATCTTAAAAAATTTTAACCCAAGGATGTAGCTAAACACGCCCGAGTACTAAACCAAAGGCGCGGAGTACTTTATGCTTTGCGTCACATAGCTATTTAGTGAATGTATTATGTTTACTAAGTTGAATTTGAACCGTTAGATTTTAGAATTGATTGTGTGATAATCTTTAATATACTGTAAAAATAATAGTTTATTCTAAATCAAAAAAAAAATCAAATCACAAATAATTATAAATTGTTGTGGGACGCATTTTTTAAAAATTTGTCACTCACAATAGAGTGTTATTCTCACGGTGTCTCAAAAACTGTTATGCTAACAAAGTCCGTTAAATTTTATGGATTCGCATGGGACTCGTATATGTACTCCAGTAGGACGAATATGACATAATGAGCCAAATGGGAGCTACAACATTAACATACGACAAAGATGCCAAAATCACCCTCCATATATGAAAATTAATGATGAAAGAGTTGGGGGGGGGGGGGGGGAGGGAGGGAGTTATATTTTTCTTTTGCACGTGAAAAAAAAATTAATTTACACAAATTAGTTGAGACAGTGTTATACATGCAGCATCAGAATTTTTAGAAATATTTACACTGCCATTTTATACTATTGAATTCCTAAAGTAAAATCCCATTTGGAGTCATGCAGATCCTCCTCGAGCATAATTAAAAAAAATGTGTTTGGAACGAGACCTAATGGATCAGATTCAAAGGTACAAAGAGAAAGATAAAACCCTTTTTTCAAGAAACAAGCTTGCCGTAGAAGCTACAAACTCAGCGTTGTTATGCCACTGATTAGCCAAGACAAAGTAAAGGCAAAGTCTCTCCCAACAAAGCATATATAATTGTAGCTGCTTGGACAGCGACTTTGAGTCCTACTTTATTTAACACGACAATGATACCAAGATGCTGCTTCTTTCCCCCCTTTTCATTATTCTTTCTATAAATCATCTTTTCATTTAATTAGACTAGGAAAAAAAGTCTCAATTCTCTTAAAATGCATCGATATTAGGTTGAATTCCAATTCTGACCTAAACTCTTTTTCTCTCATAAAAAAACTATCAATTTTAGGATGGGTCCCTATTCTGAACGAACTTTTATTCGTCTTATAAAAAATAATAACTTTGCGATGGATTTCAGTTCAATTGGTATCCAAATCCAGCTCTCATTAAGTGGAAACACACATAGAGGGAGTGTGTGTATGTGTGTAAAAACTTAGAATGAAGTGTGCATTTTTAGTGGCATCAATAGATGGTAACTTGATGGTGGCTAAAATTTGTTAGATCTAAAGTTGATGTTCATGACCTGATCGAAAGTTGATGTAAGGGAACTATGAAAAAAGAAAAAGAAAGAATTGAATTCCGTGAATTCACTACTCGGAAGAGAAAAGAAATACTGATCCCGATGCTTTAGACAGTAATTAATTGTATAAAAATGATAGGTCGTTTAATTCCAAAAGTCACCCCAAAAAGAGGGGGGTGGGGATGATGATAAAGCTGGCGCCGGAAGATTCTAATAAATAAGATATTTTAATAATTATTTGATGTTCATTATTCATGATTAGTCACTTGTCAGTTGTCTCATTTGAGTCTTCTATTTTAAGCTTCTTCATGGACTTAAAGTGTTTGCTCATATGTCTAATCTTTGGCAATCTGTATTATATGCATCAATTAGATTTATTTATGATAGGCCCATGTAAAACAAAGAATAAAATCCCCAGAAGCATCGTTAATTGCACCAACATGTGCAAGCAGTCAGTTTCAATGAGACAACACATACGTTGACAAACGATGATCGGAGAATAAAAATACACTTATAGATTAGAGGCGTTATTTCAACCCCATTTACTATTAAAATCACCCCTTTGTAGGTAGTGGGCCAAAATAACCTTAAATTAAAATTTAAACTTTTTAACTGTCTCTCTTTATTTCTTCGTGGCAATATTTCACTATCCCAACGTCATTAAGTTGAGATCTTTTGTTGCAACTTGAAGTATTTTTTTTTTCTTTGGCTCGACCAAAATGAGCAAAGATGCGCATAAGAGAACATGGCTCCTGAAATAATTTTCAAACTCTCTTGATACCTCAAAGCTTCAAGTAGACTCATCCTTGCCCCTAACCCATGCCGAGCCCACCATCGCATGCTGCCACCATCCTTGACTCTCACACGGTCACTGCACGCATCATGCTTCGGATCTAAGGGAGAATAGCAATCGTCGTGTTGTAATCGTAGAGGCGAGGAGAAGAGTGGTCATGCTGTGACGATAGAGGCCAGTGATCAAAGCGTGAATTTTGCAGTGGCGACGGCATGTGAAAGTCGGGGATGGTCGTGCCATGCAGTGGTGGGCTCGACATGGCGATAGGGGCGAGGACAAGTCTGTTTGAAGCTTTGATTTATCAAGAGTCTCGTAATTGTTTTAGGAAACATACTCTTTTATGCTCTTCTCTACTCATCTGGGAGGAGCAAAGAGAGAAACATCAGTGCTCACCTGAATAATAAGTTTGGTGTAGTTGTAGCTAAACTGTAACCGTGTTAATCTGTAGTGGTAACGTGAAATGCTCTATATAATAAGTTTAGTAATACAATTTTTAAAATTACAGCACCTCAAAGGTCAAGGAGGCAACTTCATAAAAATTGCTATAACTTTAGAGATTTTGTAATTGTTGAGGTGTACGTTTACCAAACAATTTGAAAGGTACAACACCCTTTTTCACAACTTAAGCTGCAAAGAGAAATCTGTACCAAATAGTCTCTAAATAATTCAACTAAAATTTATTACCAAGTAAACATTGGAACTTGCCTTGAAAGTGTAACGACTCAGCCCAATGAGAGTGGGAAATGGTCGCCGGAAGAATGATTTCTAGGGCAGAGGGCCTAGACAAAGAGCAACTCATGACAATCTTATAGGATGGTGAAGGGAGCAAAAATGAATCCATCTATCATGAAACGGAAGGAGAACGATTATGAGATATAAATGGAAAAAGTGAAATTAACTTATGGAGGTGTCTTTTAGCATAATGGCAATACTTAACTTTGGAAGTTCAAAATTAAGCGTGCTCAAGTGGGAGCACTCCTAGGATGAGTGACCCACTGGAAAAGTGTTTACCTGAACACCAAAAGACAAAATCATGAGACTTAATATGGGATAAGCCAAAGTAAATAATACCCCAATTGAGTTAATTTAGGGATGTCATAATATGGTATTAGAGCGGAACCCCCCCTTGTAGGTGTATGGTTCAGGGGCAAATCACACAGAAGCTAGTGGACCTATAATGACCCAATCCAACAAAAACGGGGAGTGGTCACCAAAGCTGGAGGATAAGGAACAACTCTTGGTAGGTTTCTAGGATGGCAAAGAGGGTAAGAATGAACTAAAGTATGCATTGACCAGAGAATGAACTAAAGTATGCATTGACCAAGGATGGCACGATATGGTCTGAAAGCGAGACCCCCTCTTATGGGTGTATGGTTTAGCGACGAACCATGCAAAAGCTAGTGGGCTTATAACAACCTGGTTTAATGAGGGCCAGGAATGGTCGATGGGGTCAGAGGATTTGGAAAAGGAGCAACTCCTAATAGTCTTTTAGGATAGTAAAAGGGGCAGAAATGAACCAAACTGTGCACCAAATAAGGAAGAGGGATTTAGATATGTGTGTGTGTGTGTGTGTGTGTGTGTGTGTGTGTGTGTGTGTGTGTGTGTGAAAACTAGAATTAATTCACCGATACCACTTTTGACGTAAGGGCAATTCTTAACTCCAAAGTTAAGTGTGCTCAGGTGGGAACACCCACAAGATGGGAGACCTCTTGAGAAGGTATTTACTTATACACCAAAGGACAAAATCATGAGGCTTGACATAGGACAAGCCAAAGCGGAAAATATTTCAAGTGAGTTAATTTAAGAATGTCACATAAAGTACGTTCTTTTTATGGTTGGAGGCATATTATCACATCATTGCTCTAAAGAAATTAGTGAAGGGAAAAACCCTTTCTAATACATAGTAAGGGTGTTTTTGTTTGAATGAAAAAAAAAATTCGCAAATTAGTTTTCCGCACTTTCATATATTTAGTTTACTAAAAATATTTAGTCAACAGAAAATCATTTCTGGTCAAAGAAAATAAGTATGTTTAAAGTAAGGCGAAAGAATTTCCTATCTGATGTAGGAATAACAATTTCCTTAAAAATGATTTCCACAAAAATATTTTCCTTTATACCCTAAGTATGCATCACCTTATAAAGTAGTTGTAGTCCTAAAGCCAGGTCGATTTTGGGTTTTTCAAAAATGCCCTTTTTATTTGAATTCTTTGTCCTGTATTATTTTTATAATTTTGTAGGGATATATTCACTATAAGTCCTAAAACTTGTCACGAATGTATAATTGAGTTCTAAAATTTACAAAAAGTGTAATCAAGTCTTAAAATTTGTTAAATTTGTACAATCAAGTTCTTAAGTTAATACTGTCAATTTGACTAACAAAAAATACTAACGTGGCTTTTTTTTAATATTTTCTCTCCTATGCGGTGATGTTGCGACTAAAACATGAAATAGTAGGCTAAAATGATGTCGTTTTAGATTTAATTATAGTTGTTCCACCCTTGTTGTTGGCCACCCCATCACCAGAAAGGGTTGACGAGGGCTCGTAGAGCACCAACGAGGGTCGTCGAGGCCTCGACCAAGGCCGACAACCCTTGCCGGTGGCAAGCGAGGGCCCGGCAACCCTCACCCAAGGCGAGGGTCATAGCCCTCCACCTAGATCTGGGTGAGGGTCACTAACCCTTGCCTAGTTGTGGTGGCCCTCGGCAAGAATCACTAGATCGTTTTGAGACCAGATCTGGGTGGAGGGCCATGACCCTCGCCTAGATCTAAGCAAGGGTCGGCGAGTCCTCACCTGCCATTGGCATGGGTCATCGACCCTGGCCAAGGCCCTAGTGACCCATGCTGGCCCTTTCCAGCAAGGGGGACGGCATCAACAAGGGCCTACCACCCTTGCCCATAGCTTCATTTTTTCTCCTTATATTTTTATTTTTTTGAAACACTTTTTTATTTTATTTAATTAATATTTTGGTTAAATAAATTTGGACTTAAGCCACGTTATCGTCACGTAGGAGAGAGAAAATATTAAAAGAAGCCATGTTAGCATTTTCTATTATTTTAAATGGACGGAGTTAATGAAATGATTCAATTGTATCAATTTAATAAGTTTTGGGACTTCATTGCACTTTTTGTAAGCTTTAAGATTCAATTGTACTTTCATGATAAATTTTAAAACTTGTAATGCACATATCCCTAATTTCTCATATAGTTGTTCCTAAGTTCAAGTAGGATCATGCTTGAAGATCTTCGTCTTTGGATGTGTGTGTTTGACTGAAAAAAAAATTCGCAATTAGTTCTCCGGACTTTCATGCGTTTGTCTCACTAAAATGATCCGGTCAATAGAAAATATTTTATGTTAATAAAAAAAAAGTGCATGTTTAAAGTTAGGAAAATGAATTCTCTAACTTAAAACTGAAAAAGGGATAACATTTTCTTAGAAAATGATGAAGTTTTCTCCGAAACAAACACACATTTGATGAATTGATCCCCATTCGATGTGTCCCTCTGGGGATGTTCATGATATAATAATATTTCGTGACATCAAAGCGAAGCTTATTCAATGAGACTTAGTTTCGCCCTTTTACCTTTTGTAGCGGGTCTCGACGTTCACAGTTGTTTCCTTATTACGACACTTAGCGACCTATAATCCGTCAATCTTATATTTCTTAGATTGTCACGCCATAAGATTCTGAAAAATGCACGGTGCCCAAAAGAAAATGGTACATATAGAAGGGCGATCAAATGAAATCTAAGACATTAAAATCTCACGTGTCTACAATAATTTCCCAGTTGCCTATAACTCGACTAGACGCGGATGTAACGTTTTATTGGGATGTTATCTCATTGTGATGCTTCCAATGCTCCATCAAAACCACACTTTGCATGCTTCTCACGTTAAAATGCGCAAAAAGATATGTACAAGCGCATGCTTCTCATTGTTATTTCTCATATTATCAAGAAACCCTAAAAAGTAAGGCAGCAGTGGCCCGTCCTATGACTACCACAATTACATTCCAGACAATTATAGAGTTAATTTAATGTCCGCAGTTCACTCCTGATTATCTTGAACTGAACATTTGAATATGCAATCATATGGTGGCTCCATCTCATCTTCTTAGTTTTTCAAATGAAACCGATTAACTAAAGGCGGTACCAAAGACAATTGCACAAAAGATGTGAGTAGGAACAAAATAGAGGCACATCAATAGACCCCATTTCCTGCTTAAATTCAGCTTCCCACTATGAACATTTGATTAAAGCCAATAATATTAACAACTGAAATATTCTAATTTCTTTTGCAATAAAGGTCAGCTTTTCTGGTTGAAATCTAACACCTGTTCCTGTTCCTAACCACAACTTTTTTCAGCAATATTCCCCTCCCCCTCCTCCTCCTCCTCCTCCTTTTGCTTCTTCTTGCTCTCCAATGGTTGCTAATCATTTCATGCCTCCCATCATTCTCCTCTTTTTTTGTGGACCATCACTGTCTCTTTATTATCTCTCTCTCCCTCTCTCTCTCTCTCTCTTCGGTTATGTATCTTTTTGCACATTTGTTTTTGCTTGTTTAGCTTTTTCTTTGTTTATGTTGTTGTGGGGTTTCCCGTATTGGTAGAGCCAAACAAAAGCAATGCAGCTTCTCTGTCTTTACTAAAACTGAAGTTTATGTATACACATCTTTTTCGAACCCTTCTTTTTTGTCGGGGTTGGGGTCAGATTCTTCCTTGTTGGTCTGTTGAGTCAGCTACCCATGTAACGAGTCAACTCGGTGCTTGCCTTTCTCTTCTCTCTCTATCTCTATCTGAAACTTCCTCCGAATGTTGGAGTCCAAAAATCAACCGGGGTCTCATGAGACACTGGGAATGTGCTTGAGATTGGCACTAAGCATAGCCCTCGGCTCTTCAGGTCTTGCTTTGGCCCTTCTGATGCATAATCTTTCGGTTTATCACAACCCTGCAAAAATCATATAATATGCATCTGTGTTACTTCATGGAACTATTCATTTACTCCATGGTCTGATAAATCTTGAAGAATTGAATGATCAGACGAGAATAAAGATAGTGTTTTAACCCCCACAATGGAAGGGAATGGCAAAGGACCCGATCGAACTATTTTAAATTCCTCCATGGTCATACAAATTAATCAACTATTTGGAACAATAGAGAGGACAAAACGTGGCAGAAGAAAAGCTTTTCGAAACCTGTGGCACCCCTATAAAATATTGTGCAACTTATTTGGGCATAGGTAGTGTACACCAGACTAGATAATAGAAAGCTCATAAAGAAATTAATGTGAAATTTAATTATCCTTGCTAATTTACCTGTTGATGTTGAATGGAAGCTCCATTTCTCATGTATGGAGTACTCAAAACCTGAAAGTACAGACACACAGGACCAACCATCAACATTACTTGGCTTCGAATGTATTTTTGTCAAAGCTCCATGTCCAGCTTAAGATTAACTTCTAAAACACATGAAAGGAAAAGGGGTTACTGTACTTACATGGACTTGATCATGTAAGAACTTGATGTATTCGATGGCTTCATGAAGAACAGATGCCGTATCAGTCTGCACATTCAATGAAACATCAACTTTTTTTCCAGCTTAATGCACTTTAACCAAGAATACAAATTCAGCAAAAACAATTAAAAACAAAAAAAGTGGGGGAAAAATCCAATAATTCACCTTTCCAAAAGGTGAAACCAACTGCTGCAACGCAGTGATTCGGTCCCCTAGCTTCTCTTTCCGAACCTGATAACAAAATGCGATAGTAACTGGTTACCTCCTCTTCACTTTCTCGTGCCAACAAGTTGCAGAAATCTTTCCCCATAAATGAAAAAGACATCACTTGCAAGCTTGGCTGCTCCTCCAAGAATAAGAACTTCAAAAATCAAGAAAATTATCATCTCACCTTAAAAGTCGGCAACGGTGACGGGGTTTCAATTCTAGGCCTTTTGAACCCGGGTTCGGTAGAGCTGGATTTCTTTACAGCGGAATTCACTTCCCTTGCATCATCGCAATTTCGCTACATGATCGGAAAATCGCTCTAGCCGTAAATATAAAACCTACTGAAGAGTATATAACTTAAAGAACTTCCGGATCAAATGGGTAAAGATCTGTACCTTGGTGTTTGGTGTAGCACAGCTTGGTTTTTTATCATATATAGTAGGAGGTGACGCGGTGGTCCAATCCAAGCTGTTCATTGGCGTCGGACCCATGGCGATGTCAGACAACGGCAACCTATTAGGTTGGCGATTCAACGACGATGGTTTCAAGAGGGACGACAGTTTGGCAAAAGAAGGGGGCGATTGATCATTGGAGTTCATGGTTTGAGAGAAGTTGTTCACCGACCGTGCTGCGGTGGTGAGGAGGGATTGATGTTGGGGTTGAAAATCCGAGGGTTCGTCAAGTAAGCTTTGTATCAAAGGGAATCCATACAACCCCCCACCGGACAGTCCTGATCCAACTGCAAACTCGGCTGAGAAACCCTCACAGGTGGCCGCGGTGGTCGAGCTAGTTGTGATGGAAGTCAGTTCAGATTGGTCCGAAGAGAATTCTTGATTTATTTGCTTAAACCCATTCATGGAGGAATCTTCAACCACACAACTTGAATAGCTTTTGGGGCTCCAATCCTTCTGGATTCTTGAACTCATTTCTTCGTTCAATATTGAACCATAACTGCTCTGAGCAAATTTTCCACCGCCACCACTGCGAAATGGTCACAAATTATAACATAAGTTCTTTCTATTAGTTGAATCCAAGTTGGCCAACGCTTGAATAGTTATGAGCTAAATCAATAGGAAAGAACATGCTTGTGTTGACTCATATGTCAATCTAATAATGGTATGGTTGAAATCAAACGATCTCATGAGATAACTTTCATTACAAATTCGACTCTACTTAGTGGAAATCTAAAAAAGCATCATGACAAGAAGATAAACTTACAGTAAAGCTTGGTTCCAATCTGGCGTCGCCGGCAACGAAATCCCGAATCCTGTGCCCAGCAAGTCAGGGACGACCAGTTCGCTTCTGCCGCAGCCACGCACGGCGCTCCGCGGCTGAGCCTTGTAGTGGTTGTTCTCGAAGACCATGGAGCTATCGGAGAGCGAGTAATCATTGTGCTCGGAAGACCTCGCTTTGTTGCTCATTACCATGTCGGCTGCCGTCCAACCAAACCCTCCCCCATCGTTGGCCGCCGCCAAGCATAGTGATGCACCACCAGCGAAAGGCATGCCCCTGAGTGAGCTCCACCAGCTCTCGCCGCATATCCCGGCCTGGAAATTCTCTGCCATCGCCGAATTTACGTGATGAATATAGGACTAGGATATCGTCTAACCCTTGTGGCTGTCTATATTGTTATTCCTTTTCGTCTCTCTCTCTCTCTCTCTCTCTTCTTGATTGTGTATGAGAATGAATTATGAGAAGGGTGAGGGACTATTTATATAAGAAGAGAACGGTGAGGAGATATGGTGAGAGTGCGGACATTGGAAGAGAAGAGACCGGAACCTGGTTGACATTTCAGGGGGACGATTGGACAAGTGAGAGATGGAATTTTTGAATCGGAACAATTTTTTTTTTCTCTCCCTCCCCCTTTAATTGTGCTAGCTTTCCATATTTTACTCTCTCTCTCTCTCTCTCTCTCTCTCTCTCTCACTTTTTTGGTTTGTACCTATCTCATTCTCCTGCTCAATTGTTTATTATAACTTCTTGACTATATTGTTAGAGCGGCTCATCCCATGTGTTTAGATGTGTACGGTCAATACTGTGCCCATTTAACTTTTATAGACACTCACTGTGCAAAGTTCGGCCCAATTTGACCATAGCTAAACAAGTACCTGCAATTACATAGAAATAGAAGTGTTGGATATCTCAATTGCCAAAATTTGACACATGTGGATATTTAAATGCCAAAACTTCCAAAAGGTATACTTATGTACAAAAATTAGAGAATAAAGAAACACTTAAGTGCTCTAACCATGAGAATTTCCGACCAAATTACTAATGTGGCATTTTCTAGCGGCATTTTTTTACTGACTTGGTAATTATTTAAAAAAAATATCCACGTGACACTAACATGGCTAAATAAGCCTAAAGCAATGTTGTTTTGCCCTTAAATTTGATTTTTAAATTAAATTTAACTAAAAAACTAAATTATTAAAAAGAAAAAGGCAGCATTCAATGAGCACCTCCACAACTCTGATCGTCATTGCTCCACCCTTTCTAAAAAGTACTAGCCACAGTGGGGTGAGAGGTTGGCAAGTGTCATCGAGCCCCGGCCAACGACCTTGGTCGATCGCAGGCGAGAGCTTGCAATTCCTCACCCAGATCTAGGTCAAGGGGTTGCAACCCTCCCCTAGGTTCAGCAAGGGTCGTCTATTGTTCCCCAGTTCAGCCAAGGGCCATTGTTGGCTGGGGCAAGGTCACCGCCATAGCTAGCAGTGGCCCTTGGCCAATTGGGCAAGGGCCGACGACCTTCATCAAATCTAAGGGAGGGCCGCAACCCATTGCCTACGATTGGTCAAGGTCACCAGCCACTAGTCAAAGCCCGGCGACCTTGCCCAACCATCACCCCACCATTGCCAACCCTTTCCAATTATGATGGGGCAGAGGCAGCGGCTGCGACGAGGGTTGTAGAGGCCCTCATTGAATGCACCCTCTTTCTTCTTCTTTTTATTTTTTTAATGAATATTTAATAAATTTGGGAATAAGACAATATCGTTTTGCACATTGATTGCTGAGTAGACATTCCGACAGGCTAAGTAGACCACTTTTATTATTAAAATAATGCCACATAAAATTTCCAACAAATCTCACTAGAATTGGCACTTAAATATTCAATTTTAAAAAAAAAAAGCATTTAAGTGCCTACCCTGTCAAATTTGGACACTTTGAGTGTACTTTTGCCCAAAAATAAGGTAAGAGAACTCGCAACAAATGCTATAGATATCAAACCTTACGGATTCACAATCTCTTCTTCTCTTCAAACAAAAAAGAAAAAGTCCATTTCTTGTGAGGATGGTTTCCTTTGGTCCTGCGTGGCCTCGTCCTTCCTCTTTTGTGTCGGCCGTTGTTTAGGCCTTTGCTCGCTTAGGCTGCTCTTGCGTTGTTCTTTTGCATCCGATGCCCTTCCACTCATTTAGACACTTTGTCTTGTTGAGTGCTAGTTTTGTGGTGTCGGATCTTGTGTAAATATTGGTTCTAAGCTTTATACATCATTACCTTTTACCCAAAAAAAAAAAAAAAGGTCCATTATTCCCAATGTGACAAGACTACTTCACTAAGACAGTCAAAAACTTAAATATATGATTGAGAAGCTAAATAGGATATTGAGAAAAATTTTAGATATGTAATTTGCTAACTTCAATACTGTTTTAGTTTGTCTTTCTTTGGCAACTATCTCTTGCACAGCACCACTTGACTTGGGGTGAGGAAAACATTACCCTTATTTTCTAGGCTCCGGCATTTGGATCGTTTAGAAAAATAAGCAAATAGAAAATTTTATCAAAGTCAACGAAAAAATTATGCTTAAATCAAGAAAAATAATTCTCTATTAAAAATTAGAGTTTCCAAACTACAACTATATATTACCACTTGGATCAGAGGCATTGACGTTTGGGTAAGGGAACCTCAACACTTGTGCTTGAGTCCTTGATGATCGAGCCTAGGTCCTAGAGGCTAGGCTTGAGTCTCTCAAGGTCAAGCCCAAGACCTCGATACCCATGCCAAAGTACTTAGCTCATTCGCCCAAGTCATGAGTCCCTACACTCAAAACTATCAAGATCAAGCCCAATTCCGTGGAGGCTGGCTCGGTCTCTCAAGGTAGGGCTTGAGAACCTATTGCCCATGCTTGAGTCCCATGGGTCCTCGACAACCATGCACAGGTACCTGACTCTTGAACCCAAGTCACTAGTGCCCCAACCAAAGTCCATCAAGGCTAAGCTCGATTCCTTGGTGATCGAGTCTAGGCACATAGGGTTGGGCCCAAGTCCCTCAAGGTTAGGCCAAACTCAATGCCAATGGTCAGATCCCCGATACATGTGCCTAGGTACTCAACTCCCACACCCAAGCCCAAGTCCCCAGTGCCCATGCTCGGGTTCCTAGCGGTTGGGCTTGAGAAAGCCTAAGACCTAAGCATGGGGATCTCGACAGCTGGGCCCAAGTCACTCAAGGCTAGGGCCTAGTCTTTAACACTAGGGTCAAGGTCCTTGGCCCGACTCCCTCGAGGCTAGGCCCAATTCCTCACACCTGTGCTTAGGTCTTTAGTGGTCATGCCCAAGCTCTTGGGACCCAAATGGCCAAGACCGAATCCCTCGTGGTTGAGTCTAGGACCCTAATGCTCGTGCTTGAGAATCCCAAGGCTAGGCTTGGACCTGAGAACCCGAGTTTGAGTTCCATAAGAGAAAAAATTAATTTTTTTACAATATGTAAAGGTACTTAGGTTATGAAAATGTAATTTGAAAATCATTTCTTCAAATTTGGTGATATAGCATGTGTAGCCCTTATACCACACGAATGGTACATCTCTTTAGAAAAATTAAAGTAAATTTTCCTTTTCAATCGACAAAAAATAATTGTCAGTTTATTATTAGATTTCAACGAAATATCATAGAATATTGTTGGTTTTTGAAAAGTAACTTCTTGAAAAATGTTTTCTAGAAATATCAAATTTTTCACACAAAAAAAAAAAAAATGAAGCATTAACCTTATGTCTTCTCACTTGCGCAAGCCAAGAGTTTTATAACTTTGGTACTCTTTTCTATGTCATTTTATAAGTTCAAAATCTTGTACTTAGTGCCGACTTGTAGAATTCTTCAAATAACTTTAATGACAAGGACTTGCTTGAGCCATCTATATTGAGGGTTTTAAATTCATAGATTGCTTATTGCTTGTTCTTTGCAGTTCATATTTCCTTTTCTGTTTTTTATTTCACTTTCTAATTCCAAATTAACTCCCAAAAAATTCCTAATTACAGGGCAAAGTATGTTCCACTGTTTGGACCAGGTATAAAGAACAAAAGTCTACCATTTTGTGCTAAAGGGAAAGAGTAGGTTGGGAATTGAGGAGCTATTTACTTCAGGTCAACGCATCAACTTCAATCTCTGTCAATAAGATAGTCAGCACTCATCATTAGGGCCAAGTTGGGAAGGAATATGTTAGGCTCAGCAAGTATTAGGCCAGTCCAATGTATTTCTATAATTAATATTAATCAATGACCTTGTTAGGCATAATAGTCCACTGACACTGGCGTCTGATTAGGATTAGTGTCAACTTAAAGAAACCGAATCACACTCTATTGTTGACTACTTATTCAAATTGCGGAGACCCCATAGATGAGTTAATCAAACTCTCGCTAACGAATTTATATATTATATTAGGTCCATCGACAATGAAGAAAGTATCGATTAATTTCCTCACACATAACTTATTTTGGTGATCAAACAAAGTAATATTGGTAAGATCAACAGTACTTGTGTGAAGAATATTATTTTAGAAAATCGGCGTATATAATATAGCCATCCACAGACAAAATTTAATTTAGAATGAGACTTGGGCTAATTACAAGCATGCCTAAAGAAAATATTAGGAGACATAATTTGCATACCCATTCTTGCACTTTTGGCTTTTGTTTCTCATTATTTTTATTGATGGAAACTTTGAGGATTGAGATAGTTGACCTCAAGGCATTAAAAACTAATAAGCAAGTTAGGTGAAGTGCAAATAAGCGCTGCTTTTTCCTGGAAGATGCAAGGAACAAGACACTCCATAGACTAAGTTTAACACTCCAAACTTTGACATACGCACACTCTTTTTCAACTCGAAGGAAATTTGTCAACGGTTGCCGTGTTGAAACATTCGAAACTAAAGTCATTGCTTGAAATTCTCACGAAATAGCTATAAGATATCATAGGATATCAAGGGGGAAGAAGGTCAATCTACACCAATTCGTCTCAAAGAAAAAGTTAACATAGAGCCACCAACTTGATTGTGTCCATTTTGGCTATCATCTCTATTTTTTTATTTTATTTTTTGTTCTCATGCCTATTCTTATTAAGGCGACATCATAAGTCAGTTTAGAGCAGATTTAATCGATGGTCGGGTTGGACAGGTCGGGAAAAGTTGGTCCCCAAAGCCCTTATTTGATGAGAAAACAGTAACAATTCAAACAATATCGAATTAACGCGACGAAATAAAATAATCTCCCATTTTGTGTAAACTTAATAGGAATCGATATAGTAGAGTAAAATAAATACCAAGCACGCGAACACAAGACGATTTTTTTATGTGAAAAACCTCATCGATGTGAGGAGATCAAAAACCATAGGATCGAAGTCCACCCGAAAATCTTCACTTTCAACAAAATTTGGTGAACAATGTTCTTCTCTAGCAAATACTAGAGCTACAAAGCAGCAAAGATCTCAAGAACATAATTCTTTGCAATACACATGAATTTCACAAAAGATCAAAGATAAATCTGATAAAAAAACACAGGTTTTGGTCAATCCACAAAAAATCTGATGTAGGGAGCTTCAAATGAAAATCAAATGAAAATCAAACTGTTCAGATTTAAGAAGATTGCGCCATGAACATGTTGACAAAATTTCAGCTCAATTGGACCACAAATCGACTTCCAATGCCAGCTTGATGTAAATCAGACTTTGCCTCAACCCCAGATTTTCTGCTTTCTCTTTTTCTCTTATTACTACGCCTTTTTGCGGCTACTACTTTAAAGATAGTAATAAACCATATTTCTCCATATAACTTATCATATGAGCTCAAGCCATTTTTGAGCTTGCAACTCATTGGGCTTCCTCCACATAAGAGTAAACTCAGCTAACATTATTTAGACCTAGGGGTGATCGGGTCCAGGGTAGGTAAGGTCTAGACCTAGACCCTGTACCCAACCCTGTTATAACCGGTTCCTCTTTTCTGGACCATATACCCAACCCTGTTTGTATTGGACCATGTACCCAACCCACCATGTTTTTCAGATCTGGTTCCAGAGTCAACCCTATTTCCACTGGAACCTGTTTTGCAATCTCCCGATATTCTATACGACTTTGAATCTTATATTAATATGTGAGAAAATAACGTAATCTTCCTAATTTGTATTGAAACATTAAACACTTGTAATAAATAAATACATAAACTTTTTGACTAAACAAAAAATTAAGGATCCACAAGGCTAATTATAATAAATAAAATCATAAGGCAAAGAATTAGCAACAAACATGGGTATAATATTAGTCTTATTCTCACAACTATTACATGAAGCTACTCACTTATGCAAGCATAAATCCTCCTACAAAAGAGAAATTAGGCAAGCCAATCCATGTGATACGCAGCGACGAACATCGTCTGTCCATCGGACGGTGCGAGAGGGAGCCGGTGAGGGAGGGAAGCAAGTGAGGAAGAGAAATAACAAAGGAGGAGTGCCGTGCGTGTTTGAAAGAGCCAAGAGGAAAAACGTCATGTGATTGCGGGGTAAGAATAGAAATCGAGGGTAAAAAAAAAAATGAAGGGTTTTGGACCTCTATTTACAAAACCGATCCGAGAACCGGTTCCAAAATCGGTCCAAGAATCGGTTTCCGGGTGGGTAATCACTCGGAACCTATTTCCGGACCGGTTCAAACCGGTTCCAAATTTTGAGAACTGGTTCCCGAACCGGTTTCAATAGGAACCGGTTCTCGACCCTATTTTTCGGGTGGGCCGGTCCGGGAACCGGGTATACCCGGTCTAGTTGCACACCCCTATTTAGACCTATCCATTATTAAAAAATCATATTGCTTTATTCATAAAATGGTTGGGCCTCGCTGACTCAGGCGAACCTACGCGTGCCCAACGACAGGTCTACCTTAGAACACCATACTTATTTCAGATCATCCGTGTGAGGAAACCACGCTAACTAGTAAGAAACACGATATCTTAAGTTCTTCAAGCTCCAAAATCCCGATCGCCTCATCGACTCTCGACTAATGCCACGGGATTTTTTAGCTTTTAAACTCGCGGACAAATCCTTCAACAGCCACACACCTGTTGCTAAACATTATCTAAATATTTGTTCATTTTCTTAACTTAACTCGTCACATCGTGGACCATCACCTAATATATATATATAGATTGGTTGAATGATGCAATAGAGTATAAAATCTCATATCTCGCGGGTCAACTTTCTCTACCTCTTCCGTTGAAGACATCAGCCATCGAGAAGACGGATTGGGTAAGACCTAAAAGGGTCAATACCGACTTTTTATTGGGGTCAACTCGTTAATGTCCAATCTCGTCAGCCTAACATTCTATCTATCTGATTTTGAGAGGTCAGCACATAACAATTTTGAATTAACCTTTCTTTAAGGTGCATTTTTTTTTTTTTTAATTTCCCCCCTTAAATCAACGCGTTTTAATTTTTGTCGTAGTAGGAGTTGTATTAAATTATAATTGACTATCTAGAAGCCCAACTAGAACAAAAGCAAGAAAGGTTTCGTCATTCCTCAAACAACTACACCAGTTCTAAATGTCATCAACTTACTATAAAAATAAATTCATGTTCTTATAATATGGTGTTTGTCGAGATAGGTTGTATAGATACTATTTCGGATAGGGTTAGAAGGTTGGAACAAATAGTTAAAGACATTTTGTCTAATATGGCATTAAAGTACGGGTCAAGAGCTTGAACCCCGACGCTTCCTCTCATCTTTCACCGACTTGTAATTCTATTATTCTGCATGTTTTCCTATCTCCGGTTATCTTTCGATGTACCATATCCAGTTTGCGAACGTAAGTTGGTCTTACACACATGGGGGAGCGTCAAAAATATGATACACATACATTATTGGCCCGTTTTAAACAATTTATTAGTCTTTGGAAATTTTGGCTTATCTAACTACATAAACCTTTTCTCTATCCAAGTTGTGCTCCTTTGTGAGATATCGGTGTATCAAGTACAGATAAGATTTCGACCCAAAAAAAACAAATATACAGATGAGATTAGGGTTACGAAATATATAATGAACTCCATAAACTTCCATATGAGTTGCTGGCAAGATTTATTTGGCTCTCTTAGTTTCTCAATTTAGATATAGATCTTGCTAATCCAGCCATGCATACTCTTGTTCTAACGGGAGATGGGAGCGGAGGATGAAGAAAACCTCTATCTAGCCAAGTCATGCTCTCTTGTGAGGTTCAAATATATCAAGTATAAATGAGGTTAAAGTTACAAGATATTTAATGAACTGCATAAACTTCTGTATGAGTTACCTGCAAAATTCATTTAGGTATAGGTCTTGATAATCGAGCCATGCATGTTCTCCATTCATATTTTACCGACTATTCTTTTGAGATCACATCCTCTATTTATTGCTCATGATCTGATAATCCTAATAAAATAAAATAAAAAATTCTTGCCGTTTATTGAGGCAAACCCTTGTTTCATGAGAGACCCTAGACAAAGGAGAAAACAAGCAAACAAGTGCCCAACACGAAAGAAACGAAATTCCCCACAGACTTGAACTTTGACAACCTTGGAAATTATTGAGATAGTGGCCATGTCCATCGAGTGAAGAAAAGAAACGAGAAGAAACCCATCGAAGGCAAGAACAACATGCGTATTGACCCCTCCCTCCCTCTTTCGATTGCGAAAGGCTCGCGAGTCAAACGTAGGGGCCCCGGGGCGGCGTGCACGCGTGCCGCGGCCGGGCGGGTCCAGTCCCGGTGTGAAAGGAGGACTCCCCCTGTCAAACGGCGACCGACCTGTCCTAGTGAAGGCAGCCGCCCGGAAGGTTTTGCGGCCAAGTTTTGATGTACGGCCCTCGTGTGTCCCCCTCCTTGCATTCTCGACCACAAGTTCATTTTGCCGGGATTTCTTTATCTCCAACTATAAAAAGTGAGGGGGCAATTCTCCTCCTCCTCTTCTTCTTCTTCTTCTTCTCATTTTTTTTATTCGTGAAAATTTAAAATAACTTTTGAATTTTAAGAGTCGCAGAAAAATTATGTGTGAATTGATGTATCGACAGTATATGCCTTCGGTGAAAGTTTCTAATAGTTCAGAATTAAGAAAAATTAAGGATTGTGCGTCGCACAATCTAATGAGAAAAGAAAAATGAAAAGGCAAAAGTAAATATCAAGTAGTTAAAAATATTTTGAAGGTTGACATATCCGGCATTTATATAGAATTTCAATAGACAGAAGTCAATTAGGGGACTTCAATTCTTTTTTTTTCTTTTTTTTGGGGTAAAGGGGGACTTCAATTCTTTCGGCTCATTTTAAATTCAAAAATTTGAGATTGACAAGCATTCGATCAAAATTTCATTGACGTGCCGCTAAAGGTCTCTTTGTGCGAGATATAGTAAGTGTTCACTAAACAAATAAGGGAGAGGTTCATTCACAACACGTCTCTCTACTGTATTCTCATGGTAAATGCAAGTGCCTTCTTTCCCATGGTCATTGCGCTCTCACGTTGACGATCGTTTGTTTACTTAGAAAATTAACTATGAAAATGACATGTTTTTTTATCTCATATGTGGTTTCAGTATCTCCACCACATCTAAAAAAGCTTAAAATATGTGGATGAAATGCGTGACAGGTGGAACAACTTGTTAATTAGCTAAAGAGATGTGTGGCCAATCAAATTCATGACTATAACACCACCCAGCCACTCGATCTATGAAATTTCAAATTAATAGCTCATGAAATACTCCTATCTGAATCTTGTGGTTAGATCATGAAAGACTCCTATTTCGATAATATCCATTACTCTAGTGACATTTGACTCGAGATCCTCACATGTTTAAGAGAAGGGGAACTCTCGATTTCACGTATATTTTTTTTAATGTAATAATATCCAATTATAGATCAAATAAATTTTATAATTCAGACGCATTTCGCTTCATAACAAAAGGTTTTTGCATAGTCTCCTATAGGGGCTAAAGCTCAAGGAAATAAAGGGTAATAATTATTTATATAGTATAATGGACAAATTTGCTTCATCAAGATAACTTATGTGTTTAATAGCTACTATTATCAAATTATCTAGTTAATATTCTAGGTGATAGTTCCCTAAATGAAAAAACAACTAATCAAATCATAACCACTCATTCATTAAACCAACCATACATCCATCCAGCACACGGAGTTTGAATAAATTATATTTAAAAGCGAAATGTTCATAATTTGTGGTACCATTTGTCATTTCCCTAGTAAGAAAGTGTGCCAGTACGAAATGTACTTCTTTATATTTTCTTTAATTTATGCCACTAAGTTGTGTCGTGCCCACTACTTGTTATTTCTTAATTAATTATGCTGAGCTTGCACGTTTTAGTTTCACAAGCTAAGTACGTGTATCAAGGCGAGCGCGTTAAATTTATGCGTGATTTTTATGTGAAATAATGACAATATCAAATATTATATTTTCCTAGCTTTATCTGCTATTACCAACAAAGAGGATATATTTTATATGACACTTAAGCATGAACTAAATAAAGATGTAATTAAAAAAATGCGAAGAGACAATCTTCTCATCCAAATACATGGAATGGGGATGGGAACCCTAGCTTTTAAGAAAAATAATGCTTAGTCGGTTTTGATATATAAAATACATTTAGACGATATTTATTTCTATTTGCTTCCATAAATATATATATATATATTCAATGCAACTGGATGATAATTAGGTGTCACCATCCACTACTTGGATCTTCTACTTGTCTTGTTGTGCCCGATGGAATGTTGCCTCCTCACAGAAATTGACCATTTTGTCCCTTACTCGGTTGCTCTTGTCATGTTTCATGACTCCTCATACCGTCTCCCAAGAGAGAGTTGTTCAGCAAAGCAATTATGTGGAGCAAAGACTTATAAAAAGAAAAAGAAATTGCCCTTCTTTTAAGGACAATTCTCCACCAATTTTTGTCCTTATATGTACATATATACCATTTCTTTCACTTCAATAATCACAAAATGAATGAATATTATCTTAGTCTCATACTTCATTTGTTTCACACAAAATGAATAATTTACAAAAAATATGTTTTTAAACATAATTGTATGTATCACTTGAAATAATTAGTCAATGAGAAATATTTTCATTATTGATAATAATTTATAACATTTTTGTGAATGATAAAGATATTTTTTGCATTTATTTTTGTAAGCGGTACATATGATCATTTATAGGAAATATTTTTTCGAATCACTTATTAACTTGAAATAAATGGCGCATTGGTAAAATCACATTGATCCTATAATAAAATGAATTTGCATATTGGCACATAAAAGGTTTTCTTCAAATGTGTCAATTTCGACATCATTAAGAGGGAAAAATGGTTTGAGATTCTAGATCCAGTTGTTTAGGTTGGAGATGAATAGAAGTACTTTTATGATTTATAATAGGCACAAAGGATATATATGATTGTTTCTATACAAGACCTAACTTTATGATTGTATTAGATAACAATGGTAATTTTTATAAGTAACTACACGTCTAGATTTATGGTGATCGAGATAGATGGAGTTCAATGTATAAACCTCTATCTAAATGTCGAAATGAGAATCCTTTTCTGAGAGGATTTTTATGTCATTTTAACTATCGTTGTAAATAATAATGATAGTTATCATTCATTGCCATTTGAATTGCAAGTAATAGATTCATCTCACATCATAGAATCATAGCCTAATTACTTTATGAAATTGATTTTTCTAAAATCTAAATGAGTGGGTGAAGTTGGAAGATCTATCTCGAAATTTTGAAATGTAGCATCCATTCAAGAAGAAAGCATTTAATGTATAAGTTATATCACTATGTCAAAATCAAAATAAGAGTTTCAAAACTAAACCACACAATCTTCATATCATAATGCACAAATTAATTCATTAAGGAGTGATTAACTTTTGCAAAATGCGGTTTTATGACCTCAATAAAAAGAATTTCGTATGAAAAAAAAAAGAATGAGGTAATTTGAGGTGAACCTTAAAATTTTTCAATAATGAAGTCATGCTGGTGTCATCATGAGGTGTGGGAAGGTGACAAAAAGAGGGAGACACGTGTAGGCCAGCCGGGACTCGCGGAGCGAAACATACTCACGTGCCAATAAAAAGCAGACAAAAAGGACACGTGCGAGGAGGGGCAAGGGGGCACACGAGTGTTATTACATGTGGCCGCGGGTTGACCATGCGAAAATGTGAATTGCCAAACTCAAGTTGTTTTTAAGGTTAGGACATGTATTATGATCCACATGTTTGTTAAACAGAAAAAAGTTTTCACGAGAGGAATGATTGCAAATAAATGAAAAATACCCACTCGAGATTAAAATATAAGAGAAAAGAAAAGCAAGGAAAAGTTGCCGTCCACTTTTTTTATTTAATCGCAAAAGGGAAAATCGAGGTCGCTTTTGAGATAAGCGGGTCGGTTGTCGTTCGTGGATTTACTTCCCATCGAATTGTATTTTTGATAATTTTCGCGTCCATTTATGAAGTTTTAATGGGCCTCAATTAGGTGATTTCGAGCCTCTGTTGTATAATTATAGCTAATTTTTTATTGCATTGTAGCGTAACCGCGATGTAATTGTAATTTGTATGTTCGTTAAGGCCTGTATTACAATTACCGTCTGCTAAAGCTGGGTGTGATGGTTTCTTAAAAACTGCTGTAAGCTATTGCTGCTTTGGAGATTTTGATCATAAAGTTTTTGCCCGACACCTTATAAAAATTATGTTATTCTTTTTAGTGTTAAAACTGCTCGCAATCATCTTACAAGTCAACCACCCTTGAAAAAAATAAATTAATAACGACTCGGCATGTCAAAATGCATACATACAAGTGAATTGTCATGCTAATTTCTACTAAGTATCATGTGAAACTTTAAATATTTTTCGGTACAATGAGTGATCTGATTGGAATGTTTTGTTTTATTTATTTATAGAAGTTTTGTTTTATTTATTTAGAGAAAACGACTACTCTAGCTAAGTGAGTCTAGGTTTCATCATTCGCTTAGTTAAACAAATAGTTAGATACAACGCATGTCCAAATACCATTTATTATCCATATATGAGATTTCTTTGTGTTTGGTCAGTTATGTTTGAGTTTATTCCCTGAAAGTATGTACACGAATATATCTCAAAGAAGTGGAAATTGACAATAAGTTAGTAATTTTCAGCCTAATGAAATACTCTACGAACTTCCCAAATTAGGTAACATGCTAGTTGAAATTCGATTGAGTGGCTTGAATGTGAAATTACTTGTATTCGAAGACTTTTGGGCAGATCAATTAGATAGCGATAAGCTTAACGCGTTTGTTTTAAATGTTCTGAGGTTGCTCCGTGTAGAAATGTTATTTTCAAAAGAATGTTTTGTTGGATATTTTTATAATAGAGAATACGCACCGGACGGTTCCGTGACATGACTAGCTTTATGTTCTTAAGCTAGCCAGCGTGATAAGTGAGGAAATAATTAAAGATGGGATTAAGGGTTAGCAAACTTGCCTTTCTCGCATCCTTATCTCCCTGCCCTATTTGTTTTGGGAGTTATTATTGGTGTCTAACTCTTCATCATTGGTCGCCTGTTGAAATCCTTATCAAGCTCACCTACTCTCTCTCTCTCTCTCTCTCTCTCTCTCTCTCTCTCTATGTGCAATTTGACTTCCTAAACTTCAAAGTTTGCAAAACATTTTCCGCCCAAGAGAGAGGGTCCATCTTCCAGAGAATGACAAGTCATTGTAATCATTAGCTTAGTGGAACTTGTGGAATGCGTCACCACCTAAGCAAGTCTCTTCCCTCCTTGGTAGGGTTGACAAAGGATGTGATCGAGTACTAGCATTGATCACATCTTGCAATTTCTTAATTCCTCCTGAATTGGGGGTCCCACATCTCATGATGTCCCACCAAGAGAATTCCATTCCTACTAGGTTTCAAAGGTTTTTGGGACATTTGAGTGTGAGCGTGGGTCATCATATTCCCTCTATGCATGACCTTAATTATGTTGCTACTTCGATGAATAATCAGGGAGAGACCCATCTGTCTCCAGTTTGGTAGTGTTACTTGATTTCGGCTCTTCTTCATTAATATAGCTTTTCAATAGGGGTGGGGCTTTGATCATTCTGTTGTAATAAGATGCCCATATAGGCATGTTAAAGAAGTCATGGATTGATTGATTCTAACAGAATTAAGTGGATCAAACCAAAAAAAAAAAACCATTCACATAATCAAGTACTATAAATGTTTTTAATTTTTCAAATAGTAACTACTGAATTATAAAAAAGTTAACGATGTTATTTTCTCGTCACATAAAAAACTGATAGATTTATATCTTGTCACGACTTGATATCATACTCCAATAGCTTATACTATCTCTTTTTCTCAAGCCTGCGTGCCATAGACCCTCATTGTACTATTGCTCGATTCAGTAGAGCCACAACTGGCCTCAGAGCACGACGGCCACCATTGTCGTCACTTGTCCCTCCCCCTCCTCCTCTCCTCATAGGTGTTTCTTTCTCAGGCTAACCAACCACTCTCTCTCCTCCATCTCTCTCTATGTGCTTTTCATCACCTTCCCACTCAACACTAAGCCTTTATAATCTCGAATTGAAGCCGATCCAAGGTCATGAGGGTGTGACCACGAAATTGGAAGTGACAATTCAACAGCGGAAGTCTTGAGGCTATAGGAGAGGGAGAGGAGTTTTTGAATTTGTGCTTTGTGGACGCACCAAACCAATGTGATTGTTAAGTGAGTGAATGAAGTAAATGAGGTACAACAATGATAACGGAACCACACCACCCCCCATCTATGATCTGAGCATCATATTGAAAAGGGTGAAATGTTACCGTTGATTTTTGTAATTTGTCCAAAATAAAAATTGTCTATCTACATATATTTTGTTAAAAACCACCATAATTTTTTTAAAGAGTGTTATTGGTCATCCCTAGATCAGTCAAGCAATGGAATTTAAGGTGCGTTTGGAAAGACTTTTGAGGAAAGTCTTTGGGGAAATGCAAAGGCCATTAAGTGAAAGGTGTTTTTCAAAATGCAAATTGTGTGTTGGTAAATTGTATTATAAAAGTCCTTTGTGAAATACCTTTGAGTAAAATAGTTTTTGGAAAAAAGAAGAGTTGGCCAGCCAAGAACAAGTAGTCGTCGGCGAGGAGCAAGCGGTCTAGCGAAGGGCGGGTGGTCCGATGCAGGCTGTCTGGCAGGGGGTCGAGGCGACTAGATCTGCGACCAGATGGGTCGCGCAAAGGTCATGACCTTCGTAGGAGGTCGCCTGAAGGTCACAGCCGGCAACCAGATTTGCGTCACGATCGATGACTCATCTGGTTGTAGTGCGAAGGTCACCTGAAGGTCACGGCTAGCAACCAGATCTGCGTCGCGACCAGCGACCCATCTAGTTGCAGCATGAAGGTCGCTTGAAGGTCACAGCCGGTGACCAAATCTGCATCACGGCCGGTGACCACATTTGGTCGCGACTAGATTTGCAACTAGATGGGTCACGTGAAGGTCGCGACCTCCACGTAGGTCACCTGAAGCACAGCCGGCAACCAAATTTGCGTCGCGACCTCCGCGTAGGTCGCCTGAAGGTCGTAGTCGGCAACCCATCTAGTCGTAGCGCGAAGGTCGTGACCAACAACCAAATCTGTGACCAAATAGGTTGCAGTCGCGACCTCTGTAGAGGTCGCCTGAAGTTCGCGACCGGCGACCACATTTGGTTGCGACCAAATTTGTGACCCGATGGGTCACACACAAAGGTCGCAAGGTCACGCCCGGCAACCACATCTGGTCGCGCGGGGTCGCGACCTCCGTGGCGACCTCTCAATCAGGGTCACACGACCCTCGCCGAAGGGTGGTGTGGCCGCGGCGGAGGTCGTGACGCAGCGGGTCGCGCGACCCTCGCCTGAGAGTCGCGCGAAGGTCGCGACTTGGCGGGCGCGACGGTCGCCGACAACTGCGTGTGCCCTTCGTCAACAACTGCTCACAAAGAAGAAGATAGAAGAAGACGAATAGTTAGGGCAAAATTGGAAAAATGAATAACCAACGAGGACAATTTGGGAGGAATTTTTTTTTTTTTATTTAGGCTTAGAGCTTAGCATGCCGAGAATGCTAAAAGCCCAAGGCAACCCCCCACCTGCCTTGAGCTTTTAGCCTTGTGAAGGCTGGCATTCCCCAAATGGGGTTTCAAAAAATTTTACCAAACACCCACAAATTGGCCCAAGGAGCTTTGGGGGTTCAAAGTGGCTTCTAAATGCCACTCCCAAATGCACCATTATCGACATGGCGTCAACACCATTAAAAATGAATCAACGTAACTTAATACTACTACAAATTTATTGACATGACTTTCCGGTCATTAATGAGTTAGTCAAGTGATGGAATTCAATAATGTGGTGTTAACACCATAGAAAATTATTGACATGACTTAATGCTCCTACAAATCTATTTACTCGGATTTTTTAAATATATTTTTCAATGTCGAATCTCTCTTTTATCTCTCCCTCCTAGTAGTGTCTTCTTCTTCTTCAACTTAAAACCTACCGAATCCAAACCAAAACACACAAAGTCTGACACATCAAAAAATGCAAAACCTCAAGTGGCTATCAGTATCGACCAAAAAAAAAAAAAGAAAAGAGTGGCTATTAGCGGAACTCAAAAAGCTCAAGCCACCATGGCCAAGAGCCAAAAAAACTCGAGCACCCATGGCCCCGGGCGTGGAAAAGCTCTAGGCCCCCGTAGCCAAGCTCCATGAAACTCGAGTGGCCATGGCTGAGAGCTCAATGGAGCTCAAAGAAGCTCCATATACCCTGACAGCGAGCTCAACAAAGCTTGAGTGGCCGTGATAGAGTTAGACAAAGCTCGAGCAGCCACGACTGAGCTCAAAGAAGCTCAAGCGTCCATGGCCCTGAGCTCTACAAAACTCAAGCGTTTTCAATTAAAAAGAATAGGGACGATTTTGAATTAGACAACGTTGAGGGGGACGGTCTTAATTTTCAGGTAAAAATAGAGAGACCAACCGTGAGATTTCGTCTATAATAAGTGCCTTAGGCTATATCCACAATTATTAGCGCTAGTCATCTCTACATATATATGATATACGACCTTCTAATTGGTCTTTCGTCAATTTGCTATAAGATGATTCCATATCTTTGGAAAGACTTTTTTCTAAATATTTTCAATATGCAAACAAATGGAAAGTGGTGACCCCCTTTGACAACCATCTGGCGTTACCATAGGAAGGATATTATATTGAGTTGACATTGTTTCTACGGTATTTCCCTCTAATTAGAGTGTCCATTTTTGTTAACTCAGTATTTAACTCCACATTCATGGAAGTTAATGATCATTTCACAATCAAGGAATGAGGTCACTAGACAAGCTGATACATGGCTAGTTAGTCACGATTAACGACTTTCCAAATGCTTGGGTTTGGAGAATTTGGTGAATTTGGGATGATTAAGTGAACTTGCTCTATTCAACAATAGTGACATACAGAAACTAACATAGAGTAGGGATATGTTTAGCAACTTTTTTGTACTATTGTGACTCAGCAATATCTCACGAAGTGATATAGAGGAGATATTTATGTCCCTTCAGGTCAACATTACCTGACATAACTGGATCCAGTTATTAGAGTCAAATTGCTTCCCTCCAAGAGCAATTTTCCAAGAGACCCACATAGAAAAAGGTCAAAACTGCTCTTGTGATTCCAAAACATTGATGAAACAGTTGAAATTAGGGTTAGGGGTACCAAATGTTTTGATTAGAACACATTTATCAAGTGAGAACACTTATATAGTAGTTGGATTAATTGAGTGTAAAAAAGTTTATTATGAAATTATAAGCCTGAAAATCTATAAATAATTGATTAAGGAAATGATGAATCACGTATACACACGAGACCTTTAGTTTTGATACCATCCTTGAAAAGACTACAACAAGACCAAAGTCAGATTTTTTCTTGAAATAATTGATGACAAAGCACTCTTGCAAGTAGTTTTCTCCCTTAATCCTGCATGGCTTCTTTTCATGGCTCTAAAAAAAAGGTTAAAACTGCTCTTATGATTCGAAAACATTGATGAAATTGTTGAAATTAGGGTTAGTGGTACCGAATGTTTTGGTTAGGGCAAGTTCACCAAATGAGAACACTTTATAGCAATTGGATTACTTGAGTGTAAAAAGGTTTATCTTTTATATTATAAGCGTAGAAACCTATAAAAAGTTATTAAAGGATGTGATGAATCACATATATACGAGACATTTGGCTTTAATACCATCTTGAAAAGACTATAGCATGACTAAAGTCAGATTATTAATGAAGCTATTCATGAAATAATTGACGGCAAAGCACTCTTCCAATTAGTTTTCTCCCTTCATGCTGCGTGGTTTCTTTTCACAGCTCCGAACATATCGTTGACGTATCTGTAGTTTGATTATGCATAAATTTCTCGATCTGCTTAAACTATAATTTCGTACCCTTCATGTGATGCAATGTTCACCTAATCTTGTCCGTGCTCAACCGTGCATGCGGAAGAGGTTCGGCTGAACGCATATTAAAGTCCTCTCTCAGACATTATTCGTTCCCGCGTGTGAATTTTCCAAGGACAAGATCCAGGGTTTCAGATATCAATGCAGGAGATCGTGGAGAGAAAGAAACAAAGGGGGCGTTAGGTGGTGACTGTAGTTGACTTACGCAGAGAACAGCTCGGATCATGTTTGCTCAGCCAATACGTAAGCGGCAATTCCCAAGAATCTGTAATAATATGTAGAAATTGTACTGATTTCTTGTCTGCAGCAGTTAAGGCTAACCCAACACAATCGTTGGGGCGGTTATTTAAGTTTATATATACTTTTTTTTTTTAATGTTAACAGCACGTCATAAAATGGTATTTTGAGATGTCATCAAAACCATATATTTATCATATATATGCAAGTACACATGTACATAATATGTGGATGATCATGCCCGTAATCTGGCCAGTTCAACGTGGGAAGCAAACCGAACTTCCCTTAACTAGTGGGCTCCAAGCCAATTCTCATGGGGACCGATTTAACTTGAAGGTAAAAAAATTGGGAATCGGCCTTAATGGGTTTGGTTCTTGATTCTTGGCCTTGAATTGGTCGAATCTACCGGGTACAAGGCCGTTCAACTCCAAACTCTAAAATTTTCCTCATTGACAAATTTTGTTAAAAATAATGAGGTTGAACTTTGTGAAAATAATACACAAGAAAGAACAATTAAATGAGAAAATGAAACAGAAAAAAAGAAATGGGCAAATTCCTAGGTGATCCAAGATCTGGCCGATTCAGTTCCAAGCTGGTTTCAAGGTCGATGGATATGATCCTCGGTTCTAAAAATCAAGAACCGACTCTTTTTGGAACGTACCCACCCTAGAGCCGATTACTCCTAATTTTGTTTACGTACAACTTGATAGTTGATTTAGCCAATTTAATTGTTGCATGCACAGGACAAAATTAATGCGGATAGCCATTAGAAAGCTCATGATATGTAAAATAAAGTTGGTCCAAGACAAAGGAGATCAACTCATACTCATATTACGACTACGTGGCCCGGCCGAGAAACTTGGAAGGCCTAAGAAACTTGCCCTTGTCCTCCCAGGTATTGGGCTTCCGGGCTGGCTTGTCATCCTTGCTACTTCAAGGCCCATTATTTAACCCCGAAATTGGATGCATTTATAGCCCAAATGAAATCGTCAGAAAATGTTTTCCTCACTTTCCCGTCGTTTCGCATAATTGGAAAAGAAAGATTATTTTTACTGTATGTTGGTCACAAAATTCCGTTCAAACTATTATTGAAAGTTGAAGGTGGCTTACTTGGTTAACTACTCATTTGCATTTTGCCACGTCATCTAATATGGCAATTTCGTGTGTAGACCTAAGTATACCTAGCATTGCTCGAATGAAAAACCTAAACTTTGCGGAGACATCATTTTTGTCGGGCCACAAAGTTTATGGATTGAAGTCACTCAATAAGGGTATGCTTATTTGACAAAAGGTGCTTCTCGAAGAACTTTTTTCCAAAAAAGAAAAAAAAGACTTAAATTTTCCCGTGTTCGATTAAGTTTTCAAAAGAGTTTAGCAACTATCTTTCGATATCTATTATTGAAAAGCTCGAAACCCATTTTCGAGAAATGAACTTGGGCACGGTGCACGACCCAAGACTCCACGACATCCGGACCCTTAGTCGGACACGACGACCCCCTAGCTTGGCAAGGAACTCCTTCCCTCGACCCGGGTCGACGGGCATTCCCCCCTAGCTTGGACCTAAGACCTCGACCCGATGACCCAGCAACCTGACCCGACCCGACCCGGCCTTTTTCCGAACTTCCATTTCTACCCAAGCCCGGCCCATACAAAATGGAAGAGAGGAAGCAGCTCAACCAAAAAAAAAAATATCTCACCAACGTCAACGGCGCTTCCCCTAAAAAACACACAAAGCCTTATCTCCATCTTTCATCCCTCCCAACTCCCGGCGGCAATGGCGACGTTCACCGGCCTCTCCCTCCCTCCCAAAACCCTAACCCCTTCCTCCGCCCCGCGCCCGCCCCTCGCGGCGGCGCTCGCTCCGGCGGCGGCCCTCCGTCTCGGCTTCGGCGAGCCGGGGCTCTGCTGGGGGCGCCGCCGCCGGCTGGAGCTGCGGAGGCCGCGGCCGCTGGTCGTCGCGGCGGCCGTCGATGGGGAGTACTCGTCGAGGCGGAGCAGCAGCAGCGAGCCGAGGGAGACCATCATGCTGCCCGGGTGCGACTACAACCACTGGCTCATCGTCATGGAGTTCCCCAAGGACCCCGCCCCTACCCGCGAGCAGATGATCGACACTTACCTCAACACCCTCGCCACTGTTCTGGGAAGGTGACTCTCTCTCTCTCTCTCTCTCTCTCTCTCTCTCTCTCTCTCTATGGATGGATGTGCTTGTAGGTGGTGGATTTGGGGTTTGTTCCTGCGGTTTTCTTGCGTCTGCGATTGATGGTAGGAATGTCATGGGCATTTGGTGGAGGGTTTGGGATGTTGTGGATTGGAATTTGCTGAATGCTGATGTTTATTTGATTGGTGCTTCGAGTCGAGTCTGGACGATGTACACCACAGATGAATTAGGAAGAATTGCTGCATAGAAGGGAACGTAGGTGACTTGTTGTGGGAATCCGGGGAGTCGCCAATTCGCAACGAACGCGTTTGCTTATAGAGAATTTCTGTCGCAGATGACCGGAAAGGCTGTGTTATGGATGTTTCATCAGATGGGTGATTAATGAGGGAAACATAAGAAATGAGATTTATTGGATTACTATCATTTCGAGTGTAGAAATGAATACCTAGAGAATGGTTCGGCTTGGCTCCTCCTTTTGTTATGAGTGGCTACCGCTTCGATATAACACCAAACAAGAGGATGTGATTAATTTGCTGCTTATCGTTCTGTAATTGCTCTTGAGTGTGATTACGGGATTTTGTTTCACTTCCTCTTTCGATTAGTTTTGAGTTCATTGATTGAATTTCGATAGATTGCTTTTTTAACTCTTGACATTTACATTGTGTCATTTGTCTCAGCATGGAGGAGGCAAAGAAGAATATGTATGCATTTAGTACCACAACCTATACTGGGTTTCAGTGTACCGTGGATGAAGCTACGTCTGAGAAATTCAAAGGTGGGGAACTAGATTTGAAACTGTGTGAAGTAGAGCCTTAGCATTTTCTTGGGCTTTCCAATGTAGTTATTGCTGATTTGCGATTTCCATGCTTTGTAGGTTTGCCTGGGGTTCTGTGGGTACTCCCTGATTCATACATAGATGTGAAGAACAAGGATTATGGAGGTTCACTACTTTACACAATCTTTTTAATCTCGAGACGTTCTTCATTATGATTGTCTGTGCCTTTTTCCTTTTCGAGAACAATGTCTAGCTTAACATTTTCCTCTATAATTGCTGTACTGATTTCAGGGGATAAATATATCAATGGAGAGATCATTCCTTGCCAATATCCCACTTACCAGCCAAAGCCTCGAAATAACTCTAGATATGAGAGTAAGAGGTATGAAAGGAAGAGAGATGGGCCACCACGTCAAAGGCCAAGACCTAAACAGGAGGCATCCAGCACTGACTCATCATCCTCGTGAGGTAATGTAGCATATCAGCCATGTTATCTCCGCATTCATTAGATACTTGGCGTATGCCAATACTTTCCCTGCTCCTTCAACCAGTCGATTGTGAAGTTTATTGCACATTGGATTATTTTAGCAAATCATTTTAATTCATCTTTTTCTTTGTTCATGTTTTCCTTCAGGTGCGTGGAGTTTTTGATTTCCAGAGGAAACGGCCTGGTTTTAATTTGTTGTGCATCTTTCATAGTCTTGAGCTGATAAAGGATGATGCTCGGTCTGTGTGGCCTCATACTAGAAGATCTTTCTATGTGGAGCAAGTATCGACAGATGCATGCTTTGTGCACTTACAAGACTGTAGAATGGTCGCATCTAAGGAACATGGCATTTTGTTCTTGTGTTCCTCCAGCTGAGTGTGGACAGAGATTAGTTTGTTGTTAATTCCAAAGTACTTCTTGCATGTCTCCTTGTAGTGTTGACGTCAGTATGATTTTCAAATTGCTCTTATCTTAGTTGCATTTGTTATGCTTGCACGGGTATCTTCAGTGTCAGATACCCTGGCTGGCATTTGGCTCCTCTATTGTATACTTTGATGGTGACTGAGTAGATTGGTTCTAAGCGGTGCCGTAACGAAACCCGGTCGGTGGATGGGGCGGCAGTGTTGGAGGTGCTAACTGGTGGAGAAAGGTGAAGGGCGTGGATTATTCATTGTAGTTGTGGCTTCTGTGTGGATTTTTTTTTTTTTTTTTTGGTCAGAAGAGATATAGCTTTCATTACTTAGCCAACATCAGAAAAACGCAAAGTTTCAACATCTGAACATAAAATTAACAAAAGGGAATGCGGGGATGGGTAATCCAGTTGAGGGGGAGTTCTGCCGCTTTGTGGGCGTTTGCGATCCAATCCGCTGCTCGATTGGCTTTTCTCGGCTCGTGGGCTAATTTAACTTGAGGCATGTGGTTCAGGAGGTGTTTGCAATCTTCAATAATGATTGCAATAATGGATCGGGCAACCCATGCACGGTTTGGCCTGGAATGCACTGCACGGCTTCTAGATTGTCCGGGGAGATCAGAAACTCCTGTTTACTTCCCAAGTACACACCAGTTGTGGCTTCTGTGTGGATTAGTGTATAGTGTGGGAGTGATGGCAATAAGGACCGACCGTAGATGGAAGTTGTATATGGCCAAGGCTGACTGATGGGGGGAGGTGGTCAGGGTCCTAGGGGTGACGACAGCAAACAATAGCTGCTGGTGGTGGCGATCGAAATTGGTCAGCAGACCCAAAATTTTATACTCGGGGGAAGAAGCGAAGAAATTTGGTAAAATCTCAGGGCTGGTCGAGAAATCCTAAATGCAATCTTGAAAAACAGCTTAGAGGGTAGTCGAGGGCGGTTCTTGGATCTGCTGTGACCGGTGGTGGTCTGAGCAAATTTTGATAACAAGATGCTACTTGAGTTCCTGAAATGATTTGCTTTTTTAAGAAATGAAATTGGTTTTCCCATGTTGACTCGATTAAAGTTGAATTTCCTTTTTTCATGTGTAGCATGAAGTTTTGGATGAGCAGATCACTAGGAAAATGCAAGTGGAACTTATACAAGATTCTAGAGTCGAGTTGGTGGCCTTTGTCTCTAGGCGAATTTGGCACGCATCGTACGCAAAGCAACAAGGTTGTTGAAATAATCGATAATCGAAAGTGGTTTTTTGCGCCTCGGAAGTCTATTGGCACCCTTTTCAATGTCAGTCTTATCTCATCCCCTTTCGTTGTTGAGTGTTCCCCTCAAAAGCGAATTATTGCCAATCAAGATGACGTTGAAACTACTTTGTCTTGTCATATCATCACATTTAATAGCCTTCCCTCACCGTCGCTATGATTCCCTACTTTCTCATGCGACACATCACATGGAGGCAACCTCCACCTGCAAAAATTTGTCGAAATTGGCAAGAGATTGTCTGACGGCATGTCCTGGGAGTATCTCACTCTGAAAATGAATTTACAAGATTGCTTCAATTTGATTGTTATGCTAGGATCAAGTTAATGCAATTGTATTTGATTGGCATAGGAGAAACCCGATTCTTTTTGTTTAGGGAGATCGGTAAGAGGGAGTTTTAATCGGAGCCATCAACTTGTCCAATTGGATCTACGTTCAGTTACAAATTTAGGCCAAGATGAGCCAACAAGTACGCCGCAACAAATCTCTCCCTTAATTCTTACCTTTTACCAAAAAAAAAACAAATCTCTCCCTTACATATGAGATTCTTGTGTTATGTGTGCTCTCCTTCAATTTGTGTACCATTGCCCTCTAATGCTTTCTCAACTTGAATCTCCAACATGTGTCTTTCAATCTCTATCTCAATCACCTTTAGGGCGGCTACGCCCGATGAGGACACCATTTGCCACCTCTAATTGATGAGTCATATTTAAAATTCCTTCTTCGATATACTTAAATTTCTGAAATGGACTTGCGTCTTAAAAAAGGTAAATTAGTATTCAGGTTTTTATTTTTTGGCCGAAGTTTAAGTTGTATTTCCTTTTTCATGTATAGCATGAAGTTTTGGTCGAGCAGATCACTAGGAAAATACAAGTGGTATAACCCAAGCTCCTACTCAGTCGAATGAAGGCCTACGTTTACAAGATTTTGGAGTCTAGTTGGTGATCTTGATCTTTTGGCGAATTTGGCACGCCTCATACGCGAAGAAATTGAAATAATTAATGATTGAATGTTGTTTTCCGCCGGGGAAGTTTGTTGGCACTGTTTTTAAAGTCGCTCTTATCTCATTCCCTTTCATTGTTGAGTGCCTCAAAAGTAAAACTCACCAATCAATATGACGTTGAAACTTCTTTTGTCTTGTCATAACATCGCATTTAAAGTGCCTCCCTCACTCTCGTTATGATTCCCTACTTTCTCAAGAGACTAAACCACGTGAAGGCAACCTCTGCTGGCAAAAATTTGTCAAAAATGGCGAGAGATAGTCTCACCGTATGTCTTGTGAGTATCCCTCTCTGGAAATGAATTTACAAGACCGCCCCAATTTGGTCTTGTTTATACTGGGATCAAGTTAATGCAATTCTATTTGATTGGCACAGGAGAACCTTGATTCTTTCGCATAGGGAGATTGGTAAGAGGGAGTTTAAATCCAAACTATCAATGTATTCAATTGAATTCATGTTTATTTATAAACTTAAATCAAGATGGGCCAACAAGTGCATCTCAACAAATCTCTCTCTTACTTGTGAGCGTCCTATGTCTTGTGCGCTCTCCCTCAATTCATGTACCATTGTGCTCTAACGCTTTGCCAACTTGAATTTCCAACATATGTCCTTCAATTTTTACCTCAATCGCCTAGGGGTGGCTATGTTTAGCTAGAAGTCGGAGGACACCATCTGCCGCCTCAATTGCAAAGTCACATTCACATTTCATTCTTTGAGATACTCACCAAATGATGATTATACACGTTGGGCTCGACCCATTCAAACCATCGGCTATCATACTTATTAGGTCAACGCAGTCGAAGTTTAAATCATTTGCCGGAAGAGATTGTTAAGAGAAAACTCAAGTCCAAACTCATTAATATATCCACCCACTTATACTATAAAATTTAAAGGAATGAGTCATGAACCAACCCTACTTTGTACAGATGAGACTTTTTTCACTCGACATATCCAGACGTGCACTTAGACAAATTCAGATGACGCTATCTATATCTAGTGGCAATAGATAAGTATTGGGTGGTGGGTGAAAAAAGACAGAGTAGACCCAATTTCTCAAAGCAAGCTGAGACATTAGCAAAGCAACCGGTTACTTTTGTCTCTCGAAGAAAAGTTTCATCATCTTTTCTTCAAGAACATAGTCTCAACACCAGAGGCAGTTCCTGATCAAGCTGAATCCTGAAGAGACCTGCAGAAGCTGAGCAATTCCTGATGAATTTCTACTACCCCAATTACTATGACTCAGGCCATGGCGATGGCGGGTATCATCCAAATTCTTATGATTCCCCCAGCAATTTCGGTTCTTACTATGACTACAAGCTCAATGGCGAGCCCGAGTTCCTCGATCAAGTCCCGGCTCGGCACTACACATCTTATGACTATGTTCCTCCTCAGCCCACGATTTCATACTCTGCCTCCGCTTTCAGCCACTCCGACTTGATCACGGTCCACCCAAATGCCTATTACAGCAGTAGTTACGATCCGAAGTCGACCGGTTTTGTGATTAGTTACTCGACGGTGGAGTTCGAGCCTGATTTTGAAGAGTATGATCCGACACCTTATGGCGGGGGTTACGACCCTTCTCTCACTTATGGGAAACCCCTCCCACCGTCTGCAGAAATCTGTCATCCTCATTCCACAGGGGTTCAAGATGCGCCGTTGCCAGGCGGTGTTCGAGACGGAATTCCCGAATCGCCTATTGCTGAAGCGGAGGATGAGCAAGCAAGAAAACCTGAAGCAGGAAACGAAATTGTTCCGGCCAAGATTGATCAGGAGGTGCAAAACTCTTCCCATCAAACAGAAGAAGACTCAGGCGAAGATCGTGGAGAGAGCGAGCAAAGTCACAATGAGAATTCGGGCTACTCTCCTTGGGACGGTTATGGAGGCGGGTTCCAGGGGACGGCACCCCCGGCTCCGCCAGGATGCGGGTTGGATGCTTGGGATATATGCGATGGTATATTTGGGTACTGGCCTTGCTTGTCTAAGGACTACAGGAGAGGCTATGGAGTTGAACGAATTGATGATAGAGAATGTTGCAGAAGGAATGAAAATCAGTGGCAGGGCACTGTTGATTGTTTGTTTGGAAGCACCAACCCTTATGCCGAACGAAGGTATGATCCACAAGTGAGTTCTGGGCACTACTCTGTGCATGCGTATGAAAGGCAAAGCGAAGGTCAATTGTACTATGAACAGGTTGACTATGAGAATTATGGAGATTCAAATTCTTGGTAGGTCAAATATCAGGATTGTCTCTGCAGATCGGAACGAATCTGAAGTGTTGATTTTGTGGGTTCTGTGATTAGATCCGTCAGGATGGCCGCCATGAGGTCTTACTGTCATGTTTTCTTCGATTTTTTCTTACAGCTTAAGCTTGATGCGACTGGAGTAGTAGAAGAGAATTGAGAATGTTCTCATTGAAGGGGGAGGTGAAAATTCACAGACCTGTGGTCTAGAGATATGACATCCTCAAAACTTTTTCTTGTTTTTCTTGTTGCAATCTTTAGGAGAATTGATGGCACAATGAATCAGATGGGGGAACTTCCTGTCACTTACTCTTTCATCCAACTTATGATTGGCCCCTTTTTCATTTTCCACTTTTCTTGAAGATGCTCTCAAAAATCAAATATGGCCTCAATTTATCACGTTTTCTGGTGACTGCAAATATTGATCTGAGCTGTCCCACCATGAATTACGTCTTACGATTGCTTTGCTGTACTAGATTAACATGGAAAGAAATTTAGGTGGTGGAGACGGTAGGGATTCAGTAATATTTTGGCAATGAAGCATCTCGAGCACATTGTTTTGAATCATGAAAGGAGGAGGTTTATATCATAGCTTACACTAGTTTTAAATGCATCAACATTCACCATAATGTGGAAATGAGTATTGTGCTATTTTTGTATATTTTTATGTTGAAGAGTACATAAATTAATTTATAAAATTTACAATATAGGTATTTGAGATACAAGATGTTATAATATCTATTATTATCAATCATGATCAATTAGGGATACACGCAATCAAGAGAGATGACACCCAATCCTATGACATAATCTCTAACATTTAAAAAAGACCTTTGACTTTGATCATATCATTTGTTAGAGTGATTTCTCTTAACATTTCTTTTCTTGTACACTACACTACGTCTTGGCACACGATACAGATCAATTTTGGGTATCCCGATTACCCCCGATCACTTGAACATGATTGGTCTTTTATTTATATTAAAAAGTTTAGAAGTAAAGTCATGTGATATACAGATTTTCGTGGTGGGATCCACCACAATAAATAAATAAATAAATAAAAGAGAAAGGGAAAGAAGAAAGAAATTGGACGCTTTAAGTGAAAAAGGGGGCAAGACGCACGAAAGGTCAAAAAGAAAGAAAAGAAAGAAAGAAAGGAGATGAGAGATAAAGAAGAGGAAGAAAGACAAGGAGAAAGGAAAAGAAGAGGGGTACTCACCATGCAGTCAATTCAACTTCAATTTGCAATCAATGCTCGCATATCCTTCATTCATCCAATCAGAATTATTTGGGATTAGGGCACAAATTTGACATTCTATGGATTTTAAATTATGAGATTCAATTGAAGAGTCGATGAGCTATAGATAATTTAGAGATGGCAAAGTTGTAGGATTTTACATAAATCCATTTGAATTTACAATTTGCCCAGAAACAAAATTTTGAAATTGGCTGGGAGTGATGAACACTACGCAATTGGCAGCTTTCAAGTTGAATTTCATTAGTTTTTAGCTCGATTTTGGGTCAGCCAAGTTATGGGCCCTCTAGTACTTTGAAGTATCTTTCTTTTGATGATAAGCTTGCTTGAAACAAGATTTGATGGAGATAGTTATGATGTGATCAAATTTTGCTCAAGCTCTGCATTGTGGATAACTTTGAATATCCACTTTGGTTGATAGTTTTGTCAATATGTAGAAGTCGTTTTGCTAACGTAGTATAACCATTTCGTAGTCAATGTATTGTTCTACTTGATTTCAATGTTGTTTCTTACTCATTTCATAGAATCACAAGATTGATGGTTCAAGTAACGTTTACTGTTTGGTTTTGAGCATTCCCAGGTGAGTGATACCAATGTCTTCTTTAATTTTGTAAAACTCATGTACTAATGTAATGGTAACTTGATATATATGCATTTGCTATGTAAAGCTGGATAAAATGTTTACAACTTTTGGGTTATCGTGGGATGGTTCGATAAAAAAAGGTTATGCATATTACTTCATGCGTTCGATTTATGAGATAGCTATACAAATATTATGTGTTTTGGGTTGTGAAACCAATTGCGATAAGAACCAATAAATGATTAAATGCTACATGATAAAGTAAATTCATATGAGCCACCTCTAAAGTTTTCTAGTTAAGGGCTAAATGCTACATGATGACTCGAGTCACATAAGAGCCACCTCTAGAACTTTGTACTATTGATATAGATTGATCAAGAACTAAGTGTTTGTACTATTGATATAGATTGATCAAGAACTAAGTGCTGCACAATAAGGTGAATTTGTTCACCTCTATAGCTTTGTATTATTGATGTATGTTGAATAACGTAAATTTGTGGGAGTCATCTCTAGAGCATTGAGTTAAATATTAAGCATGAAATATACCATTGACATGAGATTTGATTAATTTGATTATTGAACTGAGCCAGTGATACTTGTTGATACTTATTTTGATATTATAGATGAAGGGAAATTCTGCTATGAGCATAAGTATGTTGAATTAATATTTAACACATTTTATTCTTGTGAGTTTGTTGTATTTTGAATTGGTATAAATGAATTATGTCTTTAAATTTTAAATGTGTATCATGAAAGCTTAATTCACTGGGCCATGGTTGCTCATTCCATTCATCTTTCATTTTTTTTAGGTCCCTCAACTAGCGGCAAGTAAGACAATAGCCTTATGAATGGGGAACTTTTGGTAGTATAATTTTGGAGTATGAGCTTGGCTAGTTGTTTACTTTGTTATTAGTTTGTTGGGTTGATTGAGTTCTAAGTGTACATATTCTTTTGATGATTATAGAAATTATGATATTGTAACTACTATACTGGTTTATCATATATGCTTATAGATGAAATTATATATATATATATTAATAACATGTTGTTTGTTTTTGTTTGAAGCTGCATCTCTCAAGTCGAAGGATGACCGTGTTATCCCCTATTTTTGTTAGTTTCGGGATGTGACAACTTAAACTTGCGAACTTCATGCCACACATAAATGATTTCCTGCCTCGCACAAAAGCTATATCGCCAACCTTTATTCATGTGCGAGTTATGATGAGTCACTATGGTGCGTCAGATTCGACACGTTAAGCTGGTGGACTGTGGCAAAAAGGAAGCTAGAGAACTATACCAATTCCTCCTGCAATCGACGAGCTACCAACCTCATCGTATTTGAGAAGTGACAGCCCACCAGGCTCGAACCATAAATTGGGCACCGACCATTTCAAAAATTGTAAATTTAATATTTCCAAATCATGAACAGTCCTAGACAAGGACTTTCAGGCCTGGCCTCGAATTTCCACCGGGCTATCCATCACGCCCTAATGATCAGCAAATCTGCCTGAGATGAGCATAGTACATGGCCCAAGTAAGCAACCGGTGAACCAAAAATCCTATGGTTGATTCTTCAAGCCCAAGCCCTCAAACCTTAAACCCCCCGAAACCCCAAAACCCTCGCAAACCTTTGCAGTTCCGAAGGTCACTTCCATTCCCACCGCTTGCTGCAGAGTGCCAAGGCTCAGACGCAGAAAATGACTGCGCCCTCCTCCTCTTTCCGCCTCCTCAGGCGCGCATTCTCCACCACCCCGCCGCCCGCCGGCGGCTCGGCCGCCACCCTCAGGTCGGCCCACGACTACCTCTACAAGGAGCGCAGCTTGAAGCGCCTGGTCGCGCAGTTCAAGAAGTCGTCGGCCTTCGACCACTTCCGCACCAAGATCGGCACGTACCAGTACGCCGTCCGCCGCCTCGCCTCCGCCAGGCGCTTCGACATGGTCGAGGAGATCCTCGAGGAGCAGAAGAAGTACAGGGACATCGCCAAGGAAGGGTTCGCGGTGCGGATAGTCAGCTTGTACGGTCGCGCGGGCATGTTCGAGCATGCCCAGAAGCTGTTCGACGAAATGCCTGGGCTGAGCTGTGAGCGCACGGTGCTGTCTTTGAATGCCCTCTTGGGTGCTTGTGTTAATTCCAAGAAGTTTGATAAGATGGAGGAGCTGTTCCGTGAGTTGCCGGGAAAGTTGTCGGTCGACTGGGACTCTGTATCCTATAATACTGTTATAAAGGGGTACTGCGCGAAGGGTTCTTTGGATTCTGCGATTTCAATGCTTGATGAGATGGAGAAGAAGGGCTTGGAGCCAGATTTGGTCACGTTCAATACGCTCCTCTCTGGGCTTTATCTGGGTAACAGAAGTGCTGATGGGGACAAAATTTGGGCTAGGATGGAGGAGAAGAACATAGTTCCTGATGTCAGGAGCTACAATGCAAAGTTATATGGATTGGTTTCACTGAAGAAAATGAAGGAAGCTGTTGAGACGATTCAACAAATGAGGATGAAGGGAGCCGACCCAGACATTTTTAGCTTCAATGCTTTGATTAAGGGCTATGCTGAGTGTGGTAATCTGAACGATGCTAAACTGTGGTATGGTGAAATAGGAAAGAGTAATTTTGACCCAGATAAGACGACGTTTGGGACGCTAATTCCGCTTGCTTGCCAGAAGGGAGATGTTGACTTTGCATATGAGCTGTGTGAAGAGATTTTCAAGATTCAATGCCTTGTTGATGGGGCAGTATTGCAGCTTGTTGTTGATGAGTTGGTGAAGGAGTCAAGGATTGAGGAAGTGGAGAAGCTTGTGCAGCTTGGGAAGGTAAATAAGTACCGCCGTTATAGCTTGCTACTTCCAGCCAGCAAGTAAACGTGGCTGTACGTCTCTTGGTTTTTGCTTACTTGATTTGAAAGCAATAATCTCAGTGCAAATTTTAAGGCTGAAAAGGAATTTCTCGGCGCTAACATCTCTGTGGTTTAGCTTCGAAATGAAGTTCGGTGATCCATCCCTGTACTCTTACTTAACATGAAGTATTCAATACTTTGATGTTTTTGTATCTATCCAATGTAATCTCTTTCTGAATTTCGATAGTACTAGGAGCAGGTTATTTGTTACTGTGATATTAAGATTACAGGCAGTTGGCCAAGATAGTGTTTCATTGCTTCTTAGTTGGCAACGGTTATTCCTAGTGGTTGCTATTTAGTTCCAATGCTGTCATTAAGTATCATTCCTGTTACTTTACGATTTTGAATTGTGTATCTCCTAAATGAGGTTGAGTCTACATATATACGTAAGTATTGTCTATGTCATAAATTGCAAAATCTAATCTGATGTGGACTCTACTTATCCTCTATAGGTTCAAAGAATGTTCAGAACAGGATTGGTTTTAGTGCCCATACTTTGCAGACCAAATTTATTGTGCATCTTGAGCTGATAATAGGTGATCCTTCGTTGGCATAGCATAATGTTTAGAAGATTTTATTGTGGAGCAGGTATTAACATATCCGTGGCTTTTACTTAGAAGACAGTAGAGCGGTCCCATCCCATATAGGGAAAATGGCATTTTATTCTTATGTTCCTTCACCTAGCGACTGGTTCAATGCCAAATTCTATGACCTGAACCAGCTAGCTCCACCCAGTGAGCAGGGATGGTTCCAAGGTAGAACCAGTTTTGAACTTACCCTGATAAAATGCCGCATCTCTCCCCCACCCCCCCACCCCCCCCCCCCCCCCCCCCCCCCCCCCCCCCCAGTGCTTTGTGAAGCCAAGACTGCTCTTGTCATCTTCTCCAATAAAGGAAAGCTGTATGAGTTTGAGTAGTTTGAGGTGTCAAATTATCTCGTATAGCCTCCCTCCCTAATTCTATTTGGTTATCTTAGATTCTCCAGATTATGTTTTTTGTTTTTTTTCTCATTTATTCCAGTTCGTCTTATTTGGGACAGTTTTGATGGGTGTATGGTTCCTCGCTCTTTCCAATCTTCTTTGAAAATTCAAAGGAAATGAAGATGCTGTGTCTTTGTTCCCCTCTCTTTGATGTTTAGGATTGAGTGTTTTACTTTGTTTCAGTTTTAATGGATGTTGGGTGTTTTCGGAAGGTTGAGTTTTGCTTTGATGTTAGATCTGCAAAACGGGAACCATGGAAAGAAGCTACTGAGTCTTTTGTGGCTCCTTGTTTCATCTGGTTATTTGCCTGAAACCAGGGATTAAAAACAAAAAGAAAAGCAAGCCAGTTTTGGGTCTAGGTGGAATGTGGAACCATATGGCTGGCTTGGTTCATAGATCGACTTGTTTGGATTCCATTCCAAAAATTGGGAATTAGCTCTGATTTGGTAGGTTCCAGGCTTGGAACTGATCACCTCTAATCTCTAGCATTTCCTCTATTGGCTGACACTGGAATTGTCATCCTTTTTGAAGACCCACTTGCATCCCACTATCTTTTGCTCCTTTAGGAATGCTACCGACACGATTGACTCCTCCATCTCCTCTCCCATAGAACCATATGCTACTGAGCCTCTACACAAGATACCGCCTCTCAATGTGAGAGCGGTTCTCCTTCTCCACTGCAGTAGAACCACAAGCAACACTATTAGAAGTAATGCAATCTCCAAAACCATATCTCTTTGGTTCTCTAATCTCTCTCATTCTTTGTCTATAACATTGGAATATGACATCTCTACGAGCTCAACCTCGCCGCTAGCACTGTCCTCTGCACTTGGCGAACACGTGTTCTCTTCAACACTTGGCTCGGGACCTATATCCTCACTACATGTGTGTGTTATCTACTAAGCGTTCGCTTGAAGCTCCACTTGTCTCTTGGCTTCATGATGTCTCTACTGTCTCCATCGTCTCAGTCTTCTATTGACATCTAAATTTTGACTATTTTGATTAATTCATCATATAAGAAAAAATAGGGATCGATCTTGAATCCTAAACCAAAAATATCAATTGTATAATTCATCTTAGTATTGCATTGCATGCATGGTACATTCATTTGAGTCTCAGGGAGCTAGAGATGAGCTAAACAAGTGAGCCGGAGAGGCAATTCAAGGTCATGCAATGAAATTGAAATCAAAAGAGAAGTATTCCAACATTTTTCGAACCTGAATTAAAGATAAGGTTGAAATTTGAAATTCCAAGAATCTTGGAGTTCAAACTTGAACCCGAGAAGAAAATCGGGCCCTAAACCTAAAATTCCAACATCGTGGGAGCCTGAGACAATTCGATGAACTCAACAATGCATGTTCCAAAAATCTAGAAGGGGATATGGCCGGCCATTTGAAGAAGATTCCCAAATCCACACTCAACTTCAAAAAACGAAATGCAATCTTAGTGGTTATCTCAATCGGATAGTTATCGACAGTCACCATTTTATCTGCATTCTTGTGAGCCATTGTATCGATTTGAAATCTCACTTTTATCCTCAATGATGGCCAGCCACGTGAGGAATTTATCTCTAAGTGCGCAATAGATAGGGTCGGTAATTATCTGAATCTTGCAGATCAGTTATATTTTTTTTTTGTCACTCTTAGGGTGCGTTTGGTAACGATTCTGTTCTTGAGAACTGATTCTGACTAGAAATGATTATTTTTTATTTTGTTTTCGGGAACTGATTCTGAGTAAAAAAACGCCTTTGGTAACTGTCCAAGATTTTTGATTCTAAAATAGAATTGTGTTTGATACCGTGCTAATTGATTCTCTTCCAAATTAATTTATTTTGATTTTTAAATAATTTTAAAATAATTTTTTACTTTTTTTTCCATTTTTTTCCATTTTTTCTTTTCCCTTTTCTCCTATTCTTCTTCTTCTTCTTCTTCATTTTTTTTTTCCTTTTTTTCTTTCATCTTTTTCTTTTCATTTTTTCCTTTTCTTTTCATCGAAGCGTCGCCGGCCCTTGGCGAGGCTTAGCTGACGGCGAGGTCGGCCCTCGTCGGCCGAGCCTTGCCGGTGGCCAGGCAAGCCTTGGTGGGGCTGGGGCGAGGCCTGCTTGGCCACCGACGAGGCTCGCCTAGCCCCACCAGTGGTCAGGCCGGCCTCGCTAGGGCTAGGTGAGGCTAGCCTGGCCACTGGTGAGGCTCGGCCTGGCCAGATTTGGTGAGGCCGAGCCTCGCTGGTGGTTGGGCTTGCCTCCAGCGAGCTTGCCGGATCTCGCCCTGGCTTGGCAAGGCTTCGGCGATTGGTGGCGGACGGCCGCGGGTGGTGGTGGACGGCAATCGCAGGATGACGGAAGGGAAGAATGAGAGTTTCATTGTTTTGATTCTTTTTTTGATTCTTGGACGAAGAATCATATATTTTTTTTATTCTCAATTCTCTTCTCAATCTGTTCCCGAGAACAAAATTTTTACCAAATGCGATTCTCGTCCTAAACTGATTCTGGGAACAAAAAATCAGAATCATGCACTATTTGGCACATTGTCAAACAGGCCCTTATTGCATGATTTCTTAATTCTATTTGAATGAGACTGAATTGGCCTATAAATAGACCCATTCATCAGCTGGAGGGAGATGTACGTTCATATTCACACATAATCGGCACCTTGAATGAAAGAGAGACAGGTTGAAGGCGTAATTTAGAGTATTATGTATAGATGTACCGCCGCATCTCGTGTCTATGTCATATGACCTTACAAATTAGTCGAGATTGAAATTGTTTTAAATGGTCAAATCTAACATGAGGGGAAAAGAGTCCAAAAAGTCCTACATCTTTTGCATTTATGCCAATTTAGTTCTAAACTTTTTATTGGTGCCAATTTAGTCTTAAACATTTTACTTTGTACTATTTTAGTTCTTTCGACTAATTTTGGCGACTAGGCGCCAGTTGGCTAACGTGACACAATTGGCGCTGATGTGGATAACTTATGATAATATTTTAATATTTTTTGAGTTATTTTATTTTATTTTTTCTCTGGCGATCGGCTGGAGTAAGGACAAGGAAAAAGAAAAAAAGAAAAAAAAGGGAAAAAATATTAAAATATTATTAAAAATTGTCCACGTCAATTGACCGATGCCTAGTCAGCAAAATTTAGCTAAAATTAGATAGAAATGACTAAATTGGTACAAAGTGAAAATGTTTAGAACTAAATTCACACAAATAAAATATTTAGGACTAAATTGACACAAATGTAAAATGTTTAGGATTTCTTTGACACTTTATCCTCTGACAAGGTGTTAATAAGTTGGTGTTTTATTGCAAAATACTTATTGTGGGAAGAAGCCATTCTCTGCTTCCTTGCAACATTTTTTTATGTCCAATTTTGGCTTCTTATTTTTTTTTCCTCCTCCTTTTATTACCTATAGGACAGTGATGAATCCAAAGTGGCATTTAGGTAAAACTGGCAATTCTTGTCATCACCCGTTTTGTTAGACATGATACGTAACCGTACTTGGGTTTGAGTTTGGCATAAACGAGTTCATGTCATAAATGGGTCAATCTATGACAAATCATGTCTTAAAAGGATACTTTTCACTGATTTAATGTGCATAATTTGGAGTTCTACAACGTGCCCCATTTGTGAAAGTACACGAAAGTACACGTGCCATGATCTAAAATTTATTCGTGAAAAGAATACTTTTCACTCATTATATTTCTCTCATATAAATCCGTCTGATTTTGCGATACAGCATACTTGGGCTAAGCTTTTTCTTATACAATCGGTCCAGAATTTAGTGGATACATGCACGAAAATTTCGAAACCACAGTCGTGCAAGGACAAAAATACTTGACCTCATGTGTTTACTAGATTAGATCATGTCATAATGAATTAAACGGCTCTACCTCTATCGGTTTGCAGCTGATTTGATGTTCTTGATCTGTCGTATGGGAATGCATCACCCGTTTGTAAGAAGACACGAAAATACAAATAGGTTTGGATTTGACATTAACAAGTCCATGTCATAAAGAGGTCAATCTATTTAAGGCACGACAAAATCACGTCTTAAAAAGTTGCACCTACTTAATTTTTTTTTTTTTTGAATTAAGTAGGTGCAAGTAGGTGCAAGTATGTGCATGTAAGTAAGTGCATTAGTGGATACATGCACCTACTTAATTCATTTAAACAGGAATTGACGTGTTTAAGTTAACATCTTAATGTGTCATTTTTTGAATGCTATACGTTTAGGCATGTGTCATACTCATATCTAAAGAATTTTGTTCTTAAAACTATTTTAAGATAGTACGTGTGTCAAAAAACAATGAAAGGTACTAGAAAACATATTTAAACATACAAAAACAATATAATATGAAAAAAAATAATCCAACAGTATAATTAAGCACTATTGTAAAGGGAAATTACTCATGCTGTTGAGAAACTCGTTGCAATGTAACGTTTTTACACATATTGTTGTGGATAAATGTGGTTTATGTACTCTCTTGTTGTATACTGGTTATAATATTGCATTTTGTCAAAACAAAATTACAATAACCCACTTGATAATCGTGTTAGTTGTGTTATGTGACATGTTTTATTAAGTTTACAGTGTTTGTGTTGAGACATTTTGACATATTCAATGAATGTGTAACATTCAGATTAGCCACATTGGTATCACACTCCCCTCTTGATACAACATGATTAACACGACACGATAGAATTTCCAACGGGCCTCTGAGCCCACAGCATGAGATAGGTGCTAAGTAAAAATTGGGTAATTATTTTCCATAATATGTGGGCAACAATGCACGTTTTTATTTATTTGTGCATTGAGAAAATCATCCTTTAGAGCGCACATCATGCCACTTTAGCTGTGGCTAGAATCGGTCTGACACTGAGGGAAATGAGAAGCAACGACCGTACATGGTGTCTAGGGAAATGAGGAGCAACAACCCTACATGGTGTCTAAGTTAGTGAACAAAGAGACAAAGCCCTTATAAGTTTTGTTATTGTAATTAATTACACATTAGATATGATATAACGAAATCCTTGGATATCATATAATATCTTATCTAATCCTATTTTGGCTAGAAATCCATATGCCTAAACATAGCCATATGGTCGATGATAAAGATGCAAAGCCCCTAGAGGGTAGGGCCTTGAAAGAGCAATGACTTCATGTGGTGTTCAAGGAGAGGGAGTGAATGGTTGTCGTCGTAATTGTACATCAGCGGGACCATCCTGGCTGTGTTCAGGGAGGCCTTGCTGAAGGACTTGGTGAATGGTTGAGGATAGAGACATGCCTTGTTGAGCCTCTTCCATGCCTCCGAGATCATCTTCTTCACATGGTCTCGTGCCGCTTCTTCTGAAGAGCCTTGGAATTCTCGCTTGTAGCATTCCACATATGACCCATCTCGGCCATCTTGGAACTCGTCCTGTCACCATTGTTAATTGCTCAGATATTAGTGGAATAATCCGCAAAAGGGAGGGCAAAGAAGAAAGAAGAGAAAGCATTTACAACTATTGTACCTTTAACTCTACGCTCAATCAAAGCCCATCAAATACAAAAGAGAAATATTTATGTGATTATCTTTAATCTATTATGAGAATAATAATCTATTTTTGCCTAATAATTAGAAAATATTATATGATCAATTTGTACAAGAATTTGTGGCTCATGATAAATGAAGAGAAATGATTTGGTAATAGTTTTTAATCTACCTGAAAATAACCGCCGTTTGTTCTAAATCACAAAAAATCAAATAACAAATTATTATAATATGTTGTGAGGTCCACTTGTTCAAGAATTTGTGACTTACAATAAGTTGTTATTTAATTATGTTAGTAAAACCCATAAATGAATTCACCCTAAAAGAGAGAAGCTTTGTTAAAAAGGACAAGTGCACGATATTTTCATAACTCACCTCGGCACTTCCCAAGTCGTCCCAAAGACGAAGAATTGAAGCTGTGGAAGATACAATTTCAGGTAGATTTTCTATATGATCAACACTTTCGGGGGTGATTCTCTCACCCAAGATGAAGAATAAGTGTACCAACAAGACGTGCACTCCGGAGCTGACAATTGCGTTGTCCAAGTAGTCTTGTGTTGTCGGGGACTGACCACTCGCAAGCCATCTTGCCTCCACCAAGAAGGAATTTATCAGGCTTGCCCACTGTCCATGAATTGGAGACAAAATATAAAAACGAGGATGCGCCATTTTATTATACGCGAGTCCACGTGAATTTACGTGCTAATATTTACATGTCATAAAATTTTCAGGTTCCTTGATCAATGCAAAGGAAAACATGTGCGCCGTAAAATTTAGATTAAGTAAAAAGTAATAAGTAAAAGTCAATTCAATCATCCTAGGATTCGTCCATGCTTCTAAGAAGTAGTCAAGAGAAGAAAAAGAAAGGAAGAAATGTGTGGTTTTTTTTTTTTTGGGGGGGGGGGGGGGTGTGAAAAGTTGTACCGTCTTCCTTAAGGAGCACAATGGGTTCCATCCATGATTTTTGTGCTCCGCCAAGCTGAATTCATTGGTAATATCATCCAAAGCATGAAAGCACATCCTCATGTAGTCTGGTATGTTGTCTTTCTCAGTGCATTCCCATCTGACAGATCGAGAAAACCAAATCAGCAACAAACCAATAGAATTAGACATTACATCATGGACTTATCTTGTATACACGTGACTTCAAGAATTTTTGTCCCTGTACAATTTGCGGCTTTAAAATTTTCATGCAAGTGTCCACAGGACTTGGGACCGCTTGTGTAAGAAAAACTTCCACGTATCCTAGGATAAGTGAAAAGTACTCTTTTCACGTACAGGTTTGAGATCAGGCATGTGTACTTTCGAGTAGTTATCTACAGTGAAAATACATAGGCATGCTAGGATCGATATTGTGTGTGCAAAAAGAGACTTTCACGGATGGCGCTCAATGTAAAACTCCAAATTATGTACCTGTTGACAACATCCGTGAACGCGGTGAGATCTTCGATCGTGCCATAGACGTCAAAAATGTCATCAATGATGTAGATGAATGAGATGGGTTTGGTGACGAGCACTCTCTCCTGGGACAAGCCTGTTTCGGTGAGGATGGCCATTGGCCACATGTACCACTTCATTGGCTGGTTCCTCGCGTATTTCAGTTCCTTTGCCATGCCCAGTTCTTTCCACCAACTGCTTAAACGTATGAGAATATTACTCAAGCTAGTCACTTCATAAGTAAAATTGTTGAGGAAATCTAAGGGAGATGTGATGGGTGGCCACATGGTATTTTTAAGCTGTTATAGCCACAACTCTTAATAGAAAGTTTGGATCATGTGTACGTACTTCGAGACTTGGAGGATTTCCCGTTGATGCACGGATCTTACAATGTTCGTGTCCAAATGGGCAAGTTCCCCTAAATTCTTGGTCCAGCTATACGAATGTCCCACAAAATTCCTCAAAAAATCATTAGCCGTGAACCTGGCCAAGCTCTTGTGGAACGGATTGCCAAGTGAATTTCTCACGAATCTAGCTTGAACATGGTCAAGATCGGCCAAAGATGAATGGAGGCGTAGACGGGTTGACTCTCCTACTTGATCGAGAGCATCTTCTCCTTCAATGCCAAGTTGGGAAGCTTCAAATAAACTTGTCAACCCCAAAATGTCATTGTCCTGTGGCTTTTTATTCTGAGTCCCATCATTCATTCTGTGTAGAAACCGCTGAAACACATCTGTATATTAAATGTGGAAAAGCTAAATTATGTTAGAATTCTGGTAGTAGACGGGAAGTAGACATTGTGTCCCCACCCTCTTGACATCCGGGTCAAATTGTAAGAAAAAGTTAAGGCAAAGAAGTGAGATCTATTTTGATACTACTTCTGTGAATATCTTTCGAATTCTCCCAGCAGCCATCGCATCAGTCAGGAAACAGTATTTGAAATCATCAAGTGAAGGAGATTTCATTCACCTGAAGGAACAGGATAGCCTCCTTGCCTCAAGAGCCGGAAACGAAGTGCTGCCTCATACAGATTATCGGCATCAATGGGACGAGAATGAGATCGAGACGAGGAGATCAAAAGATGCCTCTGCAAGATCGCCTCGATCTCATCCTCAAAATGGTAGTCAATGGCGAGACGTTGGAGAGCATCCACCGTCACCAAACTTTCGAGCGAGTCTCCTCTTACTTGCTTCAGCAGTCGCTTCACTTCTTCTAATCTCCTCTCATGCCGCCCTCAAATATCTTCCTGAAACACAGAGATAAGAATATCGTGTCTTTGCGTTTTCCTTTCAAGATTCAAATAAAAGATGAACCTTTTCAAGTGTTTCTTGTCGATTCTAATTGTCGATTCTAATGATTAAGTGATAGCAAACGAGTGAAACTTTTTAAATCGTCGGTGTGCAGAACAAAAAGAGTTACATGAGAAGAAGGGACAAACAAACCTCGGTGGCAAGGTTTCTCTTTCCAGCTTGGCGAGTATGGTCCTTAGAAGGAGTAGAAACCAAGGTCTGACGTGAGGAAATACTCCATTTGTTGTTCGTTGAGGAGAGCGAATTTGCATTTTGCAGGTGCTTGTTCTTGTCTGTTTGAGAAGTTCCTTCAGAAGCGAATGGACCATGCAAGAAAGCGAAGGTTGCTCTTGACAAGGCCATTATGGCTGAGTATAGAGAGTCCTTCGAAGAGAGGGATGAGTGAGAATGCGAGGGGGATTACTTATTAGTTCATAATGATCCCATTTGTTTACTATGTCCTATTTATAGGCAAGTGGAAATGTTCAAAGTCCTTCAATGCGATGCACCTATATAACGTACCACACGTGTATGGGACCCTAGAGTTTGCTTTTCATAAACAAGTACATGTGTGCCCAACACAACTGGCCGACATATGCTTCTGATGGTGCGACCCATATGATCTAGAAATGTGTGATATCGCCTAGCACATAGAAAAGTTATTCATTTTTTAACGCGATTTCAAGTGAATTTGCAAGGTTTCTAATGATATTGAGTATTAAAATATATCTCAAATTTGAGTTCATAAACAAAACTTGTCCATTGATGAATTGTAAGTTGCATTCTTAAAGAGAAATTAAAAAATCAAGCAAAGTTGAACGAGTACTTGCATGTGCACTACAATTGAATTGGTTATGTGTGACCTATATGATCTAAAAGCATATGAAATCACCTTGCACATAAAAAAAAAAAAATTACAAATTATCACTTGTTTTCACATGATTTTCGGGAGATTTGCAGAATTTGTAATGGTATGAATATAAAAATATGTTTCAAATTTGAGTTCATGAACAAAATTTGATTAGAGATGAATTGTAAGTTGGATTCTTTTTTTGGACATCCGAAATCAAGCAAAGTCGTATAGGGCAACTATTTTTACGAATTGTAGTAGGCAAACAATGGTAGAAAAGTCCCACTTTCACTTTGTTTCCTATCTCCACTCGATTGCTCTTCTTGTATCGAGTTCAAGCTTCTAACTTCTTCCTCTGGAGGTGGTGTCCATGTAATTATCATCAAGGTTTGTTTTCTATGACTTGTATGTTCATTACTCACGTGGGTCAAATCGAAGCCCAGTTGATGTGTGCCGTGCGTGTTCAAAGTGACGTGACATCCAAACGTCCAAATTCGTGATTGCGACTTGGTGGCGTTCGTGAGCCGCATCCAAGAGACGAGTGCATCTTGTGCTGAAATTTGTGAAATTTCTTGTGTGAAGGCTAAACAATGTGGAAGGTATTGGATATAATTGGAGGCTGTTAAATAATTATAATGTTTAAGTGATTTAAATTAATTACAATCTCTATTTTATCACTTGATTTATAATGGTATTTTCTGTTATCCTTTTTGTGTGGTAGATATTATTGATCGAATCACATAAATTTAATGTCTAATTCATTTCCTTGCTCTATTTACTGAAGCGAATTGACGGTGAAAAAAAGAGGAAAATTGAAAATCGATAAATTTGATGAGAAGGATTTTAGTTTATGAAAGATGCAAATTGAGAATTATCTTTACCAAAGAAAAATGCACTTATCCCGTTTGAGAAAAAGTCAGATTAATACAGGAAGCTAATTGCGATTTGCTAGATAGATATGCATTGAGCGTTATGAAGATGAAGATGTCATGAAATAGAAGATGTCATATTTAACATCGTGAATGAGAAAGATTATTGTGAGAATGACATATGCCACATTGAACACATAAAAAGAAGCCATCTATGATCAATAAGATTTGTTTGATAAGATATTTGTTGAAGTTTATTTCACGATATCTCACTAATTTCCACTCTAAAATTAATAAAGGCACTGCTATTCAAAGTTTTCCACAGTGCTCACAAAAGCAGAAACCCAAAAGAGGAGCCAAGGATAAGAGTGCCTATGACGTTTAATAGACAAGCCACAACTTTTTATCTAGGAAGAATAACATGGACCATAGTACCAATTTCAAAAAGCTTGTTCGTAGTTTGTCTAAATTGGGGAGAGGTCATTTTTACCTCGAACTTAAGTATTTCAGAATGAGGTCTTTTCAGTATTTATTCCATTTCCTGCAAAGGGATAATAAGAGTTTTTATACTTTCACTTTTCTTTCTTTTTTCAGTATCTAGTCCATTTCCTAAGTTGAGGACTCTTTTTTGGTAATTATCCCGGAATTTTTCAACCACGAGTAAACACGACATATTTCTTTTGGCTTCCTTGTATGGGTCAGCATTTGTCTGCAAATTTCAGAGAAGCAAACAGTGTGACTGGAAGAAAAAGGTTGAAAAGATTAAAATAAAATAAAAAAAACCAAAATTTTCTAATGTAAATATAGGGCTACGAAAATGTTCTAGTCAGCTCAGCACAATCCAAGACTAAATTGGCATAATTATGAAATTTATCATTGAATTGGATTCGTACAATAAGTTTAGAACTGATTGGGTAATTTTCTCGAAAGAGATTGAGATGATTATTGAACGGGATATTAAAGGAATGCGTGATCTCATTATTGTATAGTATAAATAGTTCTCAACATGTACCATAGTGATATGTCTCTGAGCTCATATTATCACAAGAAGGGGGAAATCATTAAATCGGACGGTCCCTGACTCATAATCACGGCCAAATTAGCTGGACCACACTTCGTGCGATTTAGTGTTGACATGCACTAAGGATGGCAACGTAGCCACGTACCATGAAACCCTCCTAAGTTCTGCTGCAGGTTTTTTCGCCCAAGAAACTTTCTCTATCGCTCCAGCAGATCTTTCATCTTCATTCAATTTTCTTTCTTTTCTTGAAGGGACTTTAAATGTTGCCCGAAGGATATATCTACTTGTATGTATCAACATATTCATTTGAATTTTATATGGTACTCTTTTTTTTTTCCACAACTTGGCTTTCATCTCATATAATTTGAAATTTTGGCTAACTATCCAACTTAAGATAGTCGTCCCGTCACGTTTTGGAAAGTGACAATTTACTATTGAGGACATAACCATTGCATGGGACTGGATAACTTGCTCTTCCAGTCGGAGGGAAGTTGTGGCCTTTTAAAACACTAAATAGCCAACCAGAAGGTTATTTAGTCTTAGGTTACGATTAATTAAGCAAAAGTATCTTAAAGTCATGACCAACATACCTTCATTTAATATGCAAATTAACAATTTGTGTCGTGTAATTAGGATTACGTGCATTCTCAATAACATCATCAATAAAGCACTTCAAAGCATAATATTCCACATCATCATTTAACTACATGAATTGCAATTCACGGAATCGATTCATCATGTTTTATTTCATTTGAAACTAATAATTATATGAAAAAAAAAAAGTTTATCTCACCCTTTGGAATAATTCTTCATATGTTATTGCTACCGACTCGAAGTCATCTCATACAAACATATCTATATCAAATATTAAGTTATTGAATTAGACTACATGATTCATTTTCCTCTAGAATACAATTTCTACAATCTTCTACTAATTATCTTGGGATAAATACACTAGAAAAGCCATTACTTTCGTATAATGCTCACTGGTCACGCGTTTGGTAACCATGCTGATCCCAAGAATAATTTCACCTCAAAAATGTTTTTTTTTTTTAAATTCTATTCCCAAAACTAGTTCTGATCATTTGAAGATATTTAGTAACTATCCTAAATTTCTATTCTCAAAATAGAAATGAATGCGTTAGTATGACTCTTAAATTTTTTTTGTGACTTAGAATTTCTTTTAATTTTTTTAATACTTTTATTATATAGTTTTCTTTTTTCTTTTTCTTTTTCCTTCCCTTTTCTTCTTCTCTAGCTAGTCAATGGCCAGTGATAAGTTGGGCGAGGTTTGTCGACCTTGCTAGAACCTCACCAGGCCAAGACAAGGTCCAACAAGATCATCAGAGCCTCGCTGGGCCAAGGTGAGATCGAGCCTCGTTGGTGGCTAGGCAAGCTTGCCAAACCTTGCTCGACCAGTTGCTGGATCGACGTGGTCATCAACTGGCAATGAAGGAGAAGAAGAGAAGAGGAAAATAAATGAAAAGAGAAAAAAGAAAAAAAGAAAAAAAATGATTTGCCTTGATTTTGGAGTTGTTCCTGAAAACAAAGAAACAATTTTTTTTTTAACTTCTTGATTGTGATCCAAATTTATCTTGAGGAACAATTTTTTTTTTCAAGTAATAAAAGAATAGAATTAGGTATTATTTGACACGTTAGCAAATAGGCTCTTAAGTGCTATAACTATTTTTTGATCACTTGAATTCCATAACTTCGAAAAAAACAATCATTTGAGTGCTATAACTTTCACTCGGTCACTTAAGTGTCAAAACTTTTAAAAACGTTCACCTAAGTGCTAAAAATCGGATGTGGTATAACATTTATGATGAACATTTTTAAAAAATTATGGCACTCAAGTGATTGATTGAAAATTTCTATAGCACTCAAATAATCAGAAAAAAAAGTTATAGCATTGAAATGAGCTTGTGCATAAGTTATTGCATTTAAGTGATAAAAAAAATATTGTGGCACTCAAGTGAGCATCATATAAAAATTATTGCATCTATGGTGTCAAACTCATTTATCTTAGCTACTTTACCAAAAAAAAAAAAAAAAACTCATTTATCTTAGCCAAAGAGGTGAATTTGGGATGTCTAACCCTATTTCAAACTTGAAACTGACTAGTGATAAATAAAAATCAAGTCCGTCATAAACCCGAGTTGGTTTTCAAATAGGAATCTTGAACACAGCCCACTCAAATATGCAGAAGCAAGAAACTTAAATAATTTACTTTCATTGTATATGTGGAATAAATAGGTATACAACGCAAAAATATATTACTACTAAAATAATTTATTGCCCGACAACTATCCTTATACCCTACACGGGCAATAGAATTTATTTTTGTTATGTTTACAAAAGTAATAATTGCTTTTCCGTTTTACAAAGTAGCCTTTAGATTACAAAGGAGTAGTTACCTAACATAACTAATAGTTATAATTTTTAAAAAAATAATTATGTAAAGAAAAAACTGCAACGACAATGCATTGGTGCTTATTAAATAAGTAAACTTTTATTAGGAAATTTACCAAAAACACGTCCTAAATTTATTGCACTTGTGTCAATTCAATTCAAAACATTTCGATTTCTCAAATTTAGTCATAAATCTTTTAATGATTTCTCAATTTAGTCCTTCTAGCCAATTTGAATAAAAAAATCACTAATGTGGATGCTAGTTACCCTATGTAATTCATCTAGTGTGGAAGTGAATAATTTTTATAATTTTTAAATAAATTTCTGAATTTTTATATTTTATATTATTTTTTTTCTTTTCTTTGTTTTCCTTCTTCCTCTGCCAATTGTTGAGCCTTGGCGATTGCCCCAATACTAATCATAAAAGACTAAGCCTCGTACTATTTCTTGGTCATCATAACTTGATCACTACTAATTTATTGATACATCAATCTAGCGTCTTCGGGCATGTAATATAATGGAAACCCAGCATCACCACCACTCAATTATCTATTTGTTATCTATAGTTAAGTTGAAATTTAGAGAATGCTCACTTTTTTATAGACTTTCTTTTCTCTTTTTCCATTTGTAATTGTCACGTGGCCAGACTGATGGCACAATGTTGCTAGATAAGTCACTTTCAACTAACAAATTTTAGGTTATTTATCTGTTATCTCGGGACTTCTATCTCTTCTAGAGCTTATATTTAAAAAAACAAATAGATGAGAAGAAAATCATCGGTTATATGTTTTTATAAGATTTTTTTAAAAAAATTATTATTATTATTATTATTATTATTCCTATTCTTTTTTATTTTCTTTCTTTCCACTTCGGGCTAGCAAGGTTGCTGGCCAGCCCTCGCTTGCTCTGGCCGAGGACATGGTGACCCTCACCAAATCTGGGTGAGGGTCGCCTTGCTTGCGTTCGGCGAGGGCTTGGTTTAGGCAGCCCTCACCAGCGGACCCAAGGGCCACAACACCCTCGCCCAAATCAAGTGATTGTCGCTGGTCCCAGGTTGGAATAAAAAAAAAAGAAAAAAGGAAAGAGGAAAATATTAGAAGAAAAAAGAAAAGAATTAAAAAGGAAAAAAGAAAATTAACAATAAAGTATTCAGAGAAATAAATAAAAATTGCAAATTATAGGCAAAGGTTTAGCACTAATTTGGAAAAATTAAAGAGCTTAGGACTAATCGGCATTCATATAATAAGTTTATGATTGATCAAATAATTTTCCTCAAAAGGGAATGAAGTGATGATAATATTAGACATTTAGAGGAATGAATAATCTCATGATTGTGTAGTATAAATGATGCTTAACATACGAGGTAAGAATAACTCGTCTCATATAATTTCTGCGCGCACATATTATTAAAAGGTTTTTTTTTTCCCCATATTATTACGAGGTTGAACATAGGCAAAAAAATGAAAATAAAACATCAACCAGCCAGGCGGTCCCGCAAGCCGTAATGACGGCCGGATAAGCTGGACCACATGTCATGCCGGTCTTTCTCACAAGCTTCCGAATTCATTCGTTTGAACAGCGACGTAGGAGCGTCTCATGAAACCCAGTCCACGTAGGAAATATCCCGGATTGTGAGGATCGGAACATCTTCCTAAACTTGTGGCGTGAGCGAGACATTGTTGTCGAGCTAAACATAAAGCATGACGACAGTGGAAAGTTTAACCAGTCGTGTTTTCCATGAACCAATGTGTCATTTCACCGATTAAAGATATAGACATGATCTACATTGATATTTAGGTAAGCGTGGGTGTCGGTGGTGTCCGTAATTTGGCTGGCCAATCAGAGCCATGATTGGAAGGATTTCCACCGGTCAAAGACGCATGGAAAACAGTGGCAATTTTTAAAAATGAGCAACAGAAAGTGGTGATACATAGTCAAAGACAGTGGACTTGGTACAGTGGCTTGACATCGACTTGGTTAACATTGCTGCCACAAATGTGGAGAAAAGGACTTTCTTCAAACAAAACTAGCTTTGATAATGAACTTCAATATGCCGATATAGAATTGAGTAAGTTCTATATTTTGGGTAATGAAGAATAAAAGAAATATTTGTAGATTGTACAGGTGATTAAAGATAATGAAGAATACAATCGATATTTGTAGATTGTTCAAGTGGTAATCTAAGTTAAGATTACCTTACTTCTATCCTATCCTTATTTACAGTATCAATTACAATTACCATTGAGGTAGTTGTCTATATTGGATAAGACTTACTCCTATGTATTTTAAAGGTGCTTTGGTCACAAATTCGTATCCCCTTATCATTCATCGATCTAAGGAAATTCCTATTCGTCCATGGCACAAGTTCGACAAGTGCATTGGGTATGTGATATAATTTGAGTTGTATTCCAATTTACATTAGATCATGCAATGTTGATGGTTTCCCTCAGAATTAAATGATTTATGATTTAAATAGAAGATTTCAATCACGAAAGTGGAATTCTTATGATAATGTTTTAACAGAATATCGGCCACGCTAATTGCTCCCTCTCACCTATTCTTTAATTATAAATATGTAGTGTCGATTGCAATAAATCAAGTATAAACGCAATGAATGAAAGGTTTGATGAATCTCTAATTGTCCCTAAATAAATAAACAAGAGGGGGCTCTTTTATGTTTCACATGATTCCAAGCCAGACCCGCCTTTTACCGTCCTTAAATTTTTAGTATAATATTTCAATCGCAAAAGTGGAATTCTTATGATAATGCTTTAATAGAATGTCGGCCACTGCCAGTTGCTCCTTCTCATCTCTCTCTCTCTCTTTTTCTTTTTCTTTTTAATAATCATAAAAAAAGTAGTATTAATTACAATAAATCAAATATAAACGTAATCAATGAAAGATTTGATGAATCTCTTAGTGTCCCTAAATAAATAAACAAGAGGGGGCTTTTTTATGTTTCACATGATTCTAAATTGGACCCGCCTATTGCTATCCTCAAATTTCTAGTACTAATTGAAATTTTGTACTTTTTCCACATGTGAATTATGTTTTGTTTGTCCGTAAGTTCTTCCAGTATGTGGACATCGTTCCAGTTCTGCCGCAAATTTCTTCGGCCGACCCTCTCCCAATGTCATCACGTGATGTGAATGCTGACTAAATGACATGAGGAGAAGAGCCAACGAAGATGAAAAGTTGTAACAACGGAAAGCTAGACGCGTCACACGTTTGTTGGATACGTGATACTCAGTCTTGCTGCATTAAGTAAAACTGCGTCCCCGGCGAATGCTCATCGAGCAGTGTGAATGGAATCTGCCGTGCCAAGGTACTTCGATAGAAGACATAGAAGGTATACTTTTTACTATTCGGTCTAATTCAGACGTGAAAATGAAAGATTCCCTCCGGACAACATTGTTGGCCTGTTAAACTCCAGAGCTGGCATGGTCCCGTTACATTTACGACGTCGAGGTTACTCAACAAAGACTGCTGAGTGATTCCTGGAATTGTCGGTAGGGCCGAAGTACCGACGTGTTTGCCTTCTCTATTACTCCTGCTGCATTATTCGACCGTGATTTTGAGGAGACACAAGATACACGTGCATGGATTAGCTCTGTTTGGAGCTTAATGACAGCCAATGTGATTTTTAGGATTTGATAGTAGTCAATATAATTTTTGGGTCATGTCACTTGATGAAATGTGATTGTAGAATATTCCACATGAGAAGTTGAAATTGACATAAGATTGCTATAATACGTGATTTATGTTGTGATGCGTATCACATGGCTCATGGATTTGAAAATATGTGTTGGAGTCGCTTTCATGGCGCATGCTGCCACATCCTTCTTTTATTATTTTTTTTCTTCATGGCTTAATTCCAAATGAGAAGTTGAATTTGACATATGGCTAGCTATAATACGTGATTTACATTGTGATGCGTATTGCGTGACTCTTGAATTTGAAAATATGCATGGCGCATGCTGTCACATACTTCTTTTATTATTTTTTTCGTCAAGGCTTACCTCATAGAGCTATAGATTTGCTCACTTATTTATCTACTATTCCAGATTCCGAACATGTGTAGTTTAATTGAATGCACGTGAAAAGTGATTAGAGGTTTCTTTTAGACTAATTGAATAATTTAATTAGATCAGGGTTTATGATTGTATAGTTTTGGTTAATTCATGATGGACAAGATTTTATTATAACTTTTATTCAATGAAAAGTTTTATTCAGACAATATGTTTTCCTAAAATGACTAGCTTCGGCTCAAGGTTTCATCCTTTATGTTGGATGTGGATTTAGGATTTGACGCAGACAATTTCCATCCATGATTGTGATCTACTAATCAGAAAAAAATTTTGGAAAAATTATCCTCACATCACATATGCACGAAAATCTGGTCCGCTACGTAAATAATTGTGCATATTATTAGAAGAGAAAATGATTTGACACCTCACTTTGATTTACAACATCTGATACATGGGCAGCAATAATTTTAACTACACTCAACTTTTATTTTCTTGAAGGGGACCCTTTGCCGGGTTTAAGATTAAGGCTGTGCACTTCAAACAAATATCTTGATAAATTTGGGGCAAGTAAACGTTAACGTTCATAAGACAGTACGGACCTTCGGTCTTTCTCAGATATATCCTTTGAATTTAGCAATGGTTTTGGCTTGCAGTTAAAGCAGAATCAACGCAAATAATTGTTTGAATTAATTTGCAAAGTTTTCCGCATGAACTTGATGGATGCTTCCCTAAGGGGTGACGTCCATAGCATTACGTTCAAAAAGCTCTTAGCGTTTGCGACAGCCGGGTTTAAGATTAGGGCTCCACACTTAATTTGACCCGACTTTTAGAAAGATCACGTCTATAATGATTTAAAGGAATTTTGTAATGTGAACGTGCGCTTTGAAGGTATTTTGCACTGTAGAATAAAACTATTTGAACTTCATTTTGTCCCCCCCCCCGGGTTGAAAACAATGTTTAACATATGATATAAAAAACACAAGAATGATTTATCATCTACATAATGTGACGACTGATTGGACCTAAGCAGATTTTACATGCTTGGCATTTGCTAGGGAGACGTGTTAAAAAAGTCCTAAACCGTTTGTATTTGAGCTAATTTAGTCCTAAACCATTTTGTGGAGCCAATTTAATCCTAAATCTTTTTACTTTGTGTTAATTCAGTCATTTCCAGTCAATTTTGGCTGGATTTTGCTGACTAGGTGCTGACCGGTTGACGTAGACAATTTTTAATAATATTTTAATATTTTTGAATTATTTTATTTTTCTCTTTCTTTTTTTTATTTTTTTCCTTCTCCTCCTCCTTCCTCCAGCCGGTCACCGGTCGACAATTGGCTAGAGGCAACGGCTAACGAGGTCAAGGTTGACCTTGATGGCCACCTCGCTGGTGGTTGTAACCAAGCCAGATCAAGGCCGCCCTCGTGACCATTGGTGAGGTGGTCATGGAGGTTAGGTGACTAACAGGAGGAAGAGGAGGAAAAAAAATAAAAATAAAAAATTCAAAAATATTAAAATATTATTAAAATTTGTCAACATCAACACCGACTGAGCCATGTTAGTCGGCCGATGCCCAGTCTGCAAAATTTGGCCAAAATTGGCTGAAAAGGACTAAATCGACACAAAATAAAAATGTTTAGGACTAAATTGATACAAATACAAAAGGTTTATAACTTTTTTACCACTTCTCCCCATTTACTATTTATGTTGAATTATTTAACCACAAACCAAACGGTTGCCAACTGAAAAGGACACATCATAACGAATGGATTCTTATAATTTATGATGTTTTCCAAAAGGTTACCACTTTCCTTGTAATGCATGTTCTAATTGGCAAACGTTATCCCAAAACTTTACCTCACATGATGTTAGAAATTTCATTTTCGTTCGATTAATCCCACTAGAATTCTATGTGAAGAAGAGTCATCCCTAGCTTCTTGGGGTTGGTTAAAAACCAAGTGAAATATATACGTATATCTCACTTCTTACGCAACTAGATATTTGGAGTTGGGGACTTTATTACAATAGTTATCCAACTAGTGTCATTTTAGTCACATGCAATCTTTTTATCCAATTAGAAGTCCTATATTTTTTCTCCCCTAAGTATCCATGCAATGTTTTTGTATTTATTGTAGTCCTAAAACGTAATCTAACTAGTCAACTAAAAGAAACAAAACATAACTTAGAAAAGTAATATAAAAGAAACGCAATCAATTGATCTAAGAAAGCATTGAAAGAATAATAAAAAGTAAAGTGCAGTAAAGTAACCTGATATGAGTCAGATAAAGAATATAACACGGTCTTGTTATTAAGGCCTTGCACAGCAACCTCTACGAGCTTGACTTTAGAGACCATCCTATTTTAACATGGTTAATGTGGGTTATCAAAACTTTTAGAGCAAAATGAAGGCCCAGGTCGGTACTTTGTCATCCTAAGTCGGGGTGCCAATCTAGCTTTAGGATATCACGTATTTATTTGGTCCCCCTCAAGTTCTTCTAGGTTGTGAGACTTCTACATCACCCATTCAATTATTTGAAGTGAATCTTAAATTCAACTAAGCTATGTTCTATGATTTTTTATTCTTTAAAATAATGTTTCTTATCCATTATATATATTTAAGTTAAATCTATTTCATTCATTAAACTAATCAGCTAAACTAATCCTAAGTGATCTTCAACTAAACTAAGAATCTAAAATCTAATAAATAATGAACACGCCAATCATCAAACCATCAAATAAAAGCATGAATTACACTAAGGGCGTGCATGGAAACGTTTCTTAGAAACGTTTCCGGCACACTTCTGTACGGAAAGTGTGCCCGGGAACAAAAAAGGAACAGAAACGCGTTTGGTTGCGTTTTTGTTCCTTTTTTGTTTTTTTGTTTCTGGAACGAAATAAGAACAGAAAAAAGAAACAAAAAAAAGTTGTTTCTCGCTCCAGAAACGATTCTTCAAGAAACGTTTCTCTCTCTCTTCTTCTTCTCTTTTTCTTTTCTTCTTCTTTTTTTTTTCCTTCTTTTTTCTTTCGCCGGTCGCCAGCCTCGGCCATGGCCGGCGACCGGCCGTCGAGGCTCGGCGTCGCCGGCGCGGGCGAGGCAGAGCCTCGCCTTGGCTGGGCGAGCTCGGGCTCGCCCAGATCCGACGAGGCCGAGCGTCTCCGGCCCCCGGCGAAGCTCGGCCTCGCCGGATCTGGGCGAGCTCGAGCTCGCCCAGCCAAGGCGAGGCTCGGCGTCGCCGGCACGGGCGAGGCCGAGCCTCGCCTTGGCTAGGCGAGCTCGGGCTCGCCCAGATCCGGCGAGGCCGAGCCTCGCCGTGGCTGGGCGAGGCTGCCGGCCCCGTCGGCTGGTCGCCGGAGGCCGGTGACCAGTCGGAAAAAAAGAAAAAATAAAAAGAAAGGAAAAAATAAAAAATAAAATAAAAATGTTTAAAAAATTAAAAGAAATAAAAAAAGAATAAAATTTACCAAACGTGTTTCTGTTCATTTTTTATTCCCGGACCAAACGTTACCAAACGCCTTCTTTTGTTCAAAAATTGTTCCCCGGAACAGAAACACTTTTTTTTGTTTCTGTTCCTTGGAATAAAAAAAGAACAGAAACGTTACCATTCGCGCCCTAAAAGTCAAGAAATGGCACTTTTCTAAGTATGTGAATTCTAAGTGAAACTAAGCTAAGTCTATTTTAAACAAGCTAACAACCTAATCAAAGCCTATTTTTCTAACTAATTTTCCATTAATTAATTAATTAATTAATTATTACATATTATTTATTTTTATTTATGAAAAATGGGGAGTCAGGCCAAGCCGTTAGGACGGATCCAATCATGGGCCAACTCAAGTCTCATGGGCTTTGGCCCTAGACACGCACACTTACCTCAAGCCTTTTCAAAAAATAAACTGAATGAAACCTGTTTTCTAAAAATCCCTTCCGGCAAATTTGAAGGCCTGTTGAACTAGGATGAACTAAAATTCCGAGCAGAACTGATTGACCAGTGGACTATGAAAATTTACAATGAGGATGCGGTGCGGGAAATACTGGCAATCCCGCTAAACATGTGCCCCTCGGAGGACACCTTGGTATGGACAGGGAACAAAAAAAGAGCCTATTTGGCCAAAAGTGGCTACAATATATTATGCTCCCAGCTATCATATCAACAAACTAATCAGGCATCATCATCATCATCATCATCATATCAGTCTCGCAGGAAGTTATGGACTAAACTATGGCAAATCCTAGTCTACCCCAAAGTTCCCTACTTCTTATGGAGCATATGCACAAATGCCACCGACAAAAGAAAATCTATTAAGAAGAAAGTTGGCCCCCGATCCTCTCTGCTCGCTTTGCTGCCATGTCCCGGAGACTTCTGAACACCTCCTCCTCCTTTGTGAGTAGACAAGCAATGTTCGGTTAGACTCTCGGTTAAATCTGGTCACCTCACCTACCAAAATGTCTAGAACGGACAAGTGGCTTGCGGATTACTTGTCGTTGAGCGACACCCTATCCTCGCCAGCGAAGGGGAACCTCAAATTGAAGGTCAACGTGGCTTGGTGCGGCGAAACATGCAAGGTTGCAGCTGCGGGAGTCCTCTGGAACCACGACGGACTCTTGATCTTTGGGTTCGTGAGGATTTTTAAGCCCCATTGGCTAGCGCGGCGGAAATCCCTCTCTTTACGCGAAGGGCTCTCTTCTCTATTGTAGCTTCCAAGTCAAAAAGGAAAAAGAAAGTCATCTGCACAGTGGCTTCTCTGATCTGCGTGTGGAAGTGGAATCTAACAACCAAGCGCGCGTGAGGTGGGTTTTGGGCGAAGAAGAAAGCCTCTGGATCGTGTGCATGGTGGTGGAAGACTGCTGAAAAGTCATGGCGCAAGAAAAGGAGTTATTCTTAGTCAATTGCCCCAGAAATGCCAACCAGGTCGCAAATGGGGTGGCTAAGACCCATCGTACCAATTCCTTAAGTCCAAAATGGATTTTTAAACCTCCCCATCTCCTCTGGTCTTTGTTATGTTATGATCATGGAAACTCATGTGGGTCATGTTCAAAGGTTTAATCGTCCAAAAAAGATAATCGAATTAACTAAGCAAACCCAAATTTTCTAAGTTGAAGTAAACCCACATTTATCAAACTAAGCTAAGCCCAAGCTCGTTAAGCAAATTTAAGCCCAGTTACAGTATAACTCATTAAACTCACTGTACCCTAATTCTAATGGATTAATACTAAGAAAAACTTCAAATCAATACAATGGTGACAAATTTACCTTAAAGTAATTTTTTATCACCAAAAGTCTTAAATTGACATCTTCATGACAAATTAATCCTAAACTAATTTTGTTATCACAAAAAATTGGGGAATCTCATTACTATTACTCAAACAAGCATGAAACGTTTGCTTGCATATTCGTCCATAGGTCAAATCGGATATGTAATTATTGGAATAATTGTTAGAGTTGCCTTCATTGCTACTCCTCCTGTAGATATTGATTAATGCATTTGCGACAAATTTATCTTCTGTTAATTTCTGTGAAATTATATTAATACCACCAAAAACTATAAACTATATAAAGGGCAAAATCCTAAATTAGTACAGTCGGCAGTTGTCATATGTCACCAAATTCAGCGATTTAACAATAAAATTTAACGGAAAATACTGCGGGATAAATTTGTCATAAATCTATCACAAATTTATTAGTTTAGGGTTTTTATGAATAAAATATTAGTTTTAAGATAAATTTGTCACGTGTGTATCAATTTGGGATTTTTTTATGACATTAACCTAATTCTAATTGGCCTACACCAAGTCCAATTTCCATTAGCAATTCCACACTAATCTCATGTTAAACCCATTTTATTTTTATCTTAATGAAATCTTTTTTTTTTTCTTTTCCTACTGCTTTAAATTTTTCATCAAATTCTTCCCATGAACGTCCTCAAGACACACTCAGAAAACGTAAAAGAGGAGCTGAAATTCACAAAACCTAGGGCGTTAAAAATCAAAGCTCCTCACGTCGTTTCATCAGCAAAATCTAAAGCGTAGCGACCCCAAATTTTTATTAATTAGAGGGAGAGCGAAGACCAAAGAAGGTGAGCGTGGGAGAAGGCCAAAATCTAAGAGTGAGACCCAAAATCTAAGAGTGAAAACTAGACATCCAAAGTGTCCGAGCAGCAACTAATGTTGGCGCAGCAAAATCTGAGAGCGAAGGCCAGGGACCCCAAATTTGAATTAATAAGAGGGAGAGAGAAAGCGTTTACTCTTCCTGTTCAAAAGGAAAGAATGAGTAGATAGAATCTTGGTTTAAAATGGTGAATTTTGGACATGGACCATGCGTATTGGTCTGGGCAGAACGTAATGGGTTGAAGCAACAACAAGGTTCATCCGTCGTATTAATACACATAAATGAGGACTCATACATTCGAAACGGCGAGCCCCGGAGCATAGCATTTGGCTCAGAAGTGGGAGAAGTAACTCCTATTTTTCTTCCTAAAAGTAGAGGTTTTAGCTATTGACTCTCTGCAAAGATTGGGAATCCAAAATTTGCATGGCATTCTATTTCTAATTCAGGTGCTTTGTCACTATTGCACATACCGCTCGCCCCTTTACCCCACCACCATGCTTCAGTATTGACAATCAATTCAGCTAACATCAGAAGACAAAACAACTAAGAGCACAAATAGAAAACCATCAAAATATCATCTTGGACTGACATTACACACCAATAATCAAAGACCCCTAAACTTGACCTGACTCTTCCACTTAAATAAACTTCACAGGACTCAGGAATGAGCAAGACGCTCCATGATACGCTTAAAGAAATAGCAACTCGAGAGCGAACTTCGTCAGCCAGAGTTTTTGCATGCAAATCGGGGAGAGAACCACAAGACGGAGCAATGCAGCACCAGTAATTGAAGACCAACCTTCTTGCTCAGCCTTCACGAGCACAAATTTTGAAGACTGTTGCACTTGATTTTTTTTTTTTAATTGATTCATCAATGGGAAACTAGAATATTTTATAGTTGAGAATCTGATTCTTTTTATTCTCTACGTCTTTAGAATATTTTTCTCCTTAATTAGGTTGACCATATGTATTATATATAGAGCTGTGATTGTATAATATTATAAGTAAGAAAGTAATATCTATCTTATTCCCAATTCTCAGCTCCTTTCCATCCCTTAATATTTTCACATGGTATGACAGGGTTCTTTCTCAACCTACTTTCGCATCACTCTGAAAATCAAACTCTCTTCCTTCTTCATTTCTTTTCACACACAAAACTTGTGAAATTTTTTATTTTTTGGTTAGAACCAATGGAGAAATTATGCCGAGAAATCAAACCTCAAAGTTGGGGATGTCCAATGAATCAGAAGGTTTTTTTTTTTTTTCCCCAACAATCAAGGTTTCGAAAACTTACCTTCGGATCCTCGACAAGTTATGGAGAAAGAAAACTAGACTGATGAATAGGGCCACATACAGCCTAATGAAGGAGGATTGGGCTCCATTCAACGCCCTCCTCAGCCCAATTCAAGGCAATTATTCACAGTATTGTATGTCCAGTGGATTCCCGTCCAAGTCCAACCTATCCAAACTGCTATGGGCTCTCTAGAAAATAATGGGCCAGGAGGAAGGCCACCTTTTACCACTGAGCCTAATCCAAGACATGGAACGGGTTGGTCCTATTCGAATCAGACTAATCCAGGTCCATCGGGTTTTTCTTGATGATTTAACGGTATTTAATTCGACCCAATACATCTATGATGATTTAACGGTATTTTACATTATCAATTTGTGCTTTACAGTAGTGTATAAATATTCACAAATATTTACTACTTTTCGTCGTAATGTATTTCATAATGGTCGGAAATATTTAGGTATCTTAAATTTCTTTAGTTTACAAAGTTTTTCTCTCATAACTCAATGAACAATGTCACAGATATTTAAGTATCCTAATTTCTAAAGAAACTTTATGTTTTTTCTAAGGCTTGAGATATTTTGTCATAACATGGTTCAAAATACCATAAATATATATATATTATAATATTTAACAAATTACTACAAATGCTCACGCTATGGTGTCATAAACCAATGGAAAATGTCATAAATACTCAAAGGATAACTTCATACGCACTTACTCTAAATATAAACACATGCCATACTTTATTTTAAATTTTGGTACCTCCTTACATTTTATGATGTTTTGCACGAATAAAACAAACCATGTGCCAATGTAGTATGTTTGAAATAGTAATGATTTTTTCTGCTCATGTTAAATTCACATTTTTTTTTTCATTTGGATATGCCAACAAATATTATTGCCACTTATGATGGAAAAGCACTTAAAACAATATATAGCTGGAAAACAATACTGCTTAGAAAAAGAAGGCAACTTTATTGCAATTTAAGGTGACCGTAGTACATTATACCGAAGTAATCAAGGATGAGAGATGAAAACATGAAAAATGATGCTAAATTGTCTCGTGATCACAGGTCAACGACTTCATATGGTCTTGTAGGAGTCCAAGACCACGTTTGTCTTCATAGTTGTACATCAGTGAAACCATCTTAGCAGCATTCACGCAAGCTTCAAGGAAAGGCGCAGAGGACGGACATGGAGAGAGGCACTCTTTGTTGAGCAGCTTCCACAATTTCGATATCAAATTCATCACATGCTCCCTTGCGCTTTGGTACGAAGAGCCTTGATTTTCCCCCAAATAGCAATCCACGTATGACCCGTCGTAGCCATTTTGATTCTCGTCCTTCATGGAATCGAATCCCCCCGAGTAAAAAAATTATATCAATAAAATAATGACAAAACGCAAATAAAAAATGAATAAAACCCGAATATTGCCCAGCACGAAACCATGAACTAGTAGTGTACCTGGGCACATCCGAGGTCATCCCAAAGGCGAAGAATTTCAGCGATTAAGAATATTATATTTGGCAGCTGCACCTCTTCTTTCTTTGAATCCATACTTTGGTTGGCAATGTTTTGGCCCATTAGAAAGAACAGGTGAGTTAGCACCAAGGGCACACCCGAAGTGATAATCGCATTCTTCAAGTAATCATCTGCCTTTGGCAATTTCCCAGAAGCGTTCCACTGAAACTCCACCAGGAATGCATTGCACAAATTCGCCCACTGCATGATCAAATGTTATCTGACTGATCAAGGATCATCTAAAATGTAGTCATAAATCAAAAGCTTGAGCTTATTGAGCTTTCGTAGTAGTCATAAATGACAAATCACTAGGAAATCTCTCTCTCTCTCTCTCTCTCTCTCTCTCTCTCTCTCTCTCTCTCTCTCTCTCTCTCTCTCTCTCTCTCTCTCAGAGAGTAAGGGAACTCAATGCTGCACTGAGCTCAATTTTATTGCTAGGAAGCCAGGGCACGGCTACAAGATCTTGACAGAAACGCCTAGATCTCGCCAAGATTTGTGTGTGAGTGTGTATGGGAGAGGGCGGGAGGGAGGGAGGGACGGTTGCAGCTTAACCCTATCAGTGATAAGATCTCCGTGTATGGCATTATAAGGAATTCTATAAAAGAGTGAATGAAACTCGACGATGATGAAGCCGGCAATTGGTTTTTGTGGCTTTAATTTGAAGAAGTGAACACAAACTTCAAAATGATGACCAAAATATTGGAGGGTGGTGAGACAAAGAGTGGAAAAAGGGAGGAGGATATGGTCAAGTTTGAGTTTTGGTTCAGTGCAACGAATCTCCAATTAAGTCACGTTCATTTAGAGTTGAGATAGGAGTTAGCAACAACATAGGTTCTTATCAATAATAATTTTATATTTATACCATATGTTTCAAGAATCTCGTGGGGTTCCATCCATGCTTCTCAAAGATGATTCTGCCAAAATCATTTGCAATATCATTGAGAACCTTGAAGCATATTTTCATGTACTCTGGAAGCTGCTCGGCACACGCATTATCCCATCTGAAGGAAAAACAATTGCAAGAAATATTTAAATTGTCAACATAATATAAATATGGAATGTAGTTTTTTTTTTATTTGATGTAATAGTTGCAACATAATAGGTAAAAAGGGATATTTTCGATTGTATGCCTTTTAATGAGTTCTGTAAAGAGAATTAGTTCGTCAACCGTGCCATGGACATCAAATATGTCGTCAATAATGTACACGAGAGAGATGGGCTTACTGAGCTCAACCCTAAGTTCAGACAAGCTTGGATCTGTGAGAATTGCCATGGACCACATGTACCATTTAAGTGGCTGGTCTCTAGCAAACTCCATCTTCTCTCCCAATCCCAACTCTTTCCACCACCTGAAATATAGGATATGCATGAGGAAAACTAAAGCAACTGTACATAATAGTATACTCATTTAAATGAAGCAAATGATTCATTTGAAAATTCTATTGATCTCATGACATAGAGATTTGAGAAAATGGAGATATAGAGTCCATCATTTTCCTTATAGTTTTTGGTGAAACTGGTTTAAGTCATGCCACCAAAAACTGGTTTAAGTCATGCCTCCAACTGTGATTTGTGAGTTTGATATTAGTCTGAACCTAAATGCCAACTCCTTAAATACATAAGTTTAAATATAGCATCTTATTTATGCATTGATATACTTGTATTAGGGCCAGCTATTAAGATTTCGCCTACTATTATATGTTGGTCATCTATAGTCCTTCAATTGAGCATAACTTTGGGTAAGTAGTTAATTAATTACTCACTTATTAATTTGGTGAATCTCCTTCTGGTGCACATATTGATCAATTCTTCGCTTTCTGTTTGCCACTTCTAGCAAGTCTTCCATCCACGAGTTTGCGCCTGGCATATCGTTTACAAAACTTTGAGGAGCTAGCAATCTTGCGAAGCTCTTGCGATATGGATATTGCAATGTACTTTCTATCATTCTTGCTTGTTCATTATCAAGATCACACGTCAACAATGCATTGAGACACTTGTTGCTAAAGAATTCGGCTTCGTCGAGTTTATCCTCTCCTTCCGTGCTCATTTGTGACGCTTCGTATAATTCCATCATAACCTTGATGTTTCCCTCCAGTTTCATAACAAAACCTTTTCCCTTTTCGTTGAAGTATTCGAACACATCAACATAAAAAGCACAAGGACTCTAATACATCAAAAAGCATAGTCTAATATCTAATTTATAAGTCGCTTCACTCGTTCAAAATTATGATGTGCATACTTTGGTTTTGAAAAAAAATGCTAAATTGGTTAAAATTATTTCATCTCATGTAAATTTTTATTTTTTTAATGTAAAGAAACTAAAAAAGAGAACAAATGAAGGAAATGGGCATATATCTAGGTTTTTTCAATTCAATTTTTGTAATATGAATAATTAGTTCTTACTTTCCATTTTGAACAAAACTTCAGAACACTAATGCATTGCTTAATAACTGGCATAAGTCCACGATGTAACATGCATTGATGGATATCCATTGGAGAGTTCATCACAATTAAACATTTCCAATTCTTAAATCAGCAAAATATTTTTTTAAAAAATCAGCTTATATTCTTGTCCATTTTCATCCTTAACAAACTATTGGAAATTTTAGGGCTTCCACGTAACTAGACAAAACAACAACAAAAAAGTTGTCTTCCTTTGTTATGTATAAATAGCAGCACTGTATTTCGCTATTGCAATCGACTTGAAACTCATAGGAACAAACCTGCAGGCACACGATAACCTTCTTGCCTTAGAAGTCGAAACCGGAGAGCGATCTCATAGACATCATCTTTGCCATGATTCAAAGAGCTAAAATGTGTGTATTGCCACGTTAGAATGGCTTTAATCTGTTCTCGGAATAGGGATTTGACTCCTAGTCGCTGAATCATGTCGACAATGATCAAACTTTCTACAGGCTCATTCACCACTTTATTCAGAAAATCTATAAGGCTCTTTATTTTTTGGTCATGTTTGATCCCGGAATCATCCTACATCATGGAAATCCAGAGTTACAAGTGAGGTCGATGTTATAATGAAAAAAAAAAAAATTAAGCAAGAATGAACTAAATTGGCTATATTTTTTCTCATGTAATTTAACAAAGAATTATTGTAATGAAGCAAAAAACATTAAATGAGCAAAAGTTCAAAAGAGCAAAGACAATAATTTTTCATAGTAATATATAATAATTTAGTATGAGATTGATAAGGCTTTCTGTTGACATTAATTTTATGCTATTAAAGCTTGGTATGCTCATATGCACAAGGTGATATATGACCTTACAGGCCAGTCCAGTTGAAATTGTTTCAAATGATCAACTCGTAATGGGAGTTAATAAGTTGGTTTTTTTATTACAGATTCCTTTCTACTGAGCCTTGAAAGAAAACATTCTTGTTTCCCTGCGTATATTCGGTAAATAAGCTTCCTTGTTATCCTATTTTGGTTTTATTTTTCTCCTCTTTCTATCACCAATAGGCCAATGAAGAATCCAAATATGTGTTGGCATATAGGTATGCCCTACGAAATAATGCTCGGAGGAAAACACTACGTCTGCGATTTTTTTTTTTTTTCACACGAGCTAAGGAAGGAAATGGAAAGTTGAAAAGAAAAGGCTAGGATCAGTGGATTTACCGGATAAGTTTGCTCCTTGGCAATGCTCGATGATTGCATTTGGTTAGGTCGATCCATTATGAAGCTGGAATCGGTGGCCGACCCTTTCCCAGTCCTAATCACGGGGAGAGTAGAAGTGCGAAGATTGTTAAGAATGATAGGAGGTTGATTTGCTTTAGATGGCCTATTTATAGTGAAAAACAGAAAGTGCCTAAAATATATTGATAGGGAATGTGCTGCACACATCTTTCATAAGTTTCTGCAGTTGAAATCTTTGTTATGGGCGAGAAACCTGGGTGCGTACAATTGTCGTTCTCAAAACACGATTGGAGGAAACATCGTCGTTGAAAGCATACATCAATGCATATACATTTCGGAGAGGTTTCGAGTGTCAATGGTCTTCAAGAAATTAGAAGCGCACTGATCGCAATGTCTAAAAAGAAAAGGACATGAAGGGCTTTTTCGGCAAACAAGGAAGACCACGTACTCGGATTTTATTCCACTGTTTCAGATTTAGCTCACATTTTACGTGATACACGAGGTAAGAACACATACTTGAACTTGAACTCTCAAAACTTTGTCCTATGGGGAACACGTTTGCTCCTAAAATTTGGGGTCCTGTCCTCCATAATAAGTTCGGCTCTCTGTGAAATGAGCTTATGTGCGTGCAACAAGCAGAAGAGCGTACGGGCCAGCGAGGGTGAGAAATTATGTTTAGTCATCTTTGGGATAATGTGTGGAGGAATTATCCTTGAGCTTGATCTATTTTACTAAACTAAATTTGGACCATTAAAAATGGCGAATCATCAGTTCGAATTTGATTTAGTACACGTTTAAAGTTTACTCAATAATTTCTCAAATGTATGTGAGAGCGAGGTGAGAAAGAGGAGAAGAAAAATTGTAATGTCAGATTGTCCTTAAGAGTTGAGGGGCATAAATGTTGTCTTATAGTACTAATGTGGGCTAGCGTCATGTATTGTTTTTAAATGTATATAGAGCTGAAAAATTGGGTTCAAGATCAATTTCTTAACTCGAATTCAATGAGCTACGTCAAATATGGGTTGTCTGAAAATTTCAAAACGGATTAAAGTGGGTTTCCAATATCAGAGGCAAAACCCAACTAGATATGAATCTTAGTGGGTCTAAAGACAAACTCACTTCTAACCCAGTTAAGCTTAAAAAGGTTATTAGCTAAATAAATATTTAAAAAATAATAATAAATAATAAAGAAAGAGAAAACTATGATGTCGAACAAGAGAGGGAGCCACCCTAGATAGTACCCCTCCGTCGTGGGCTGTGTCACCAATGATGGCCGGTCACGCTTCCGCTGCCCACCGTGGTCGGCGGCAGCCATCCTCATGCTTCTCCTAGTCAACTCACAAGGCAACATATAAGGCGTTTTCATCATTTAGTTTCTTCAAGTTTCGTTCAAGACCAAGAAAACAGAAGAAGATGGTTTTCTTTTTGTTTTGCTAACCTACAAAGTCTTCTTATGAAAATGACTCTGCACCAAAGAATCTAGATCCAAGAAACCTCTACAACCACGTATTCCTCCAAGTCAATAATTGGGAATACTATTTGAGAGCAAAGTGCCCCTTTAGTTGATCCAAGAGACAGGAAAATGACACCGGAGGAATAGTTAGACTTCCTATTTTCCATGAGAGAGGAATTACGTTGCTTTTTTCTTTCCTCATTCAATCAAAATTGTAGTTGTGGTATTATTTTAGGCATTAGGCTTTAGTTAAAATGATGGGCTATGTTGTCCTCTGTCTCTAATCGGAGGATTTCTTATAATTAGTCTTCTGGTTGATAGCTTACGAGTGTAAACATCACTTGCATTTCAATTTTAGATAAGTTCGGTGTAAATGATGTCCCACAATAATATATAACCACCAATCAGAAACATAATTGTAGGGAAACTTAGCGTTTGAATATTTAAATAATACACTACACATTTATTTAATAACTTAAGTTTTAGAATAATTAACTGTGGTCCTACAAAATATTACATAATATCAAAGCTGAATGTATTGAGTTCGAATATTTACAAGTCCCATTTGCCTCCTGAATTAAATTTTCACGCTTAATACTAGGCAAAAAGACTAGATCAAGCATGGGGAGGAGTGTTAAAATATTTAAATATCAAATCATACATTCATTAAACAGCTTAAACTTTTAGAACAATTGACAGCGATTTCACAAAATCTCACACTTAGCCTTATATTTATTTTGACTTAATTTTGCAACATCAATTAATCGTATCAAAAGGAAAACATGAACGAGCTAAGCTCTTCGAAAATCATACATCAAGGATGAAGATCCTCTGTTGCTCCAATACGACATTTGTCTACCTCCTTTGTGAGATGGGGACAGGTACCTATTTTTAAGGGCCATGTTATCTCCCGTTCCTAAATCAACAAAGTTTCTTCAATCGAGTCTCTTATTGATAGGTTACAAGTTATGCAAGCTTAAATTTGCATATGGCGATGTCAATAATTTGTGATTCTACCAATCAATGACATGACTGTACAGAAATATAACCCCTGCTTTAGTTAGTGTTAACTACACGTGAAAATCCTCTATACTGCTCAATATCTCTGACTTGTCAATAAATCTTATTTGCTAACACATTCAGTGATAAATTTCCTGATACATTGTTCAGATAAATTATTGGTTTAGCTAAATTAGGCACAAAATGAGGACATCAAGCGTGGTGGAAGATCTCATCCCCCAACGGATGTGTAGTCTATATGACCATGTATTGAATGGGAAATCCTCCCACAAAGCATAGATTGTGTCCTGCTCAGACTTTCAGGACAATGTCAAACAATGGACTTGCAATTTAGCTAAGCAATGTACTGGGAAAAAGCTACCAAAATCTCATATTATGCCCACTATAACAGATTTATTGAGAACTTTTTTTGTGACATAAAAAATTCTAAACTATATCTATTGTGACGTATATCTTATAACATAAAAAACTCCAAACTAATACCTATGTAACACATTTACCTTCCGTCAAGATTTAATTATATGATTTTTTAGCTAAAATAACATTGTTTTTATTTCACTTAAGTCACATAAATACCATATCTATATTGTTTGCTTACTAGCATCCATGTAGACAAATTACATAACGGTGCCCTGATGAAACCTTCATGGAGGATGAAAGTGTCACACATAGGGTTTGTCGCGACCTAAAATTTTCACGGGTGTGAACCACCTAAAACTAGGTTAATGGACCGCTAAGCTTTTACACTTAGCTCGGGCTCTCCCAAGCCCACACCAAATCGCGACCTAGGTTTAATTTTTTTTAACATGCAAAAGATGATTATCTAGGAGTCGCCACTAATCGGTTTATGGTAGGTCGATTAGACACCTAAGTAAAATAAAGGGAGATTTATTTTACTCCTACGAACCAGAGACTAAGGGTACGGGGACTTGGTTACATTAGAATTTTCTAATGCCCTTTCGGTACCATTTCTTTTTAATTTTTCAAAATGTTTTTGCAAGCAGCTGATTTATTTTAACCTAAATTACTATCATGCAAATGTGGTGACCACACGGGTGCTCATCCATTATTAAAGCAATCAAATAAATTGCATCACACAAAGCAAGCAATCATTTTTTTTTGATTTTCTTAAAAATTAGAATGATTTTATGAAAATGCATTTTTAGACCAAATGAATTAATCTTATTAATATGCAAATTTTAATTAAATGGGCCTATTATGCAAATTAACGTGCACTCATGACCTAATTTTACTAATGACATGCAATGCGATGCAATGACATACAAAATTATTTAACCTAAAATGACATGGAAGCTATATGTCAAGCGACATTTATTAAATGACATAATCTAATGACAGGCAATTTCTAATTAGAAATGAGCCTAACAATAATCACTAAAATGACGTGCATTTCATGGACTTAATTTTATATAACGTGCACATGATTTTTCTATTCTAAAAATGAAATCTATTCCTAGAAATTGCAACTAATTTATCCTAAGACAAATTTTATGAAATTCGAAATTTAAAAATGCAAAGGATGATCTAGCCAGATTAAGATTCTATCCAATTTAAACTAGGGATTAAGTTATATCAAATCCTAATTTAAACTAAGACATTATCCAAATCTATGATGCAATTTATCTAATATGCAATGACATGCGGAGCATGCCCTAATTCTATATGACATATGCATGATATTTTATATCTTTTGTTTTTTTATTTAAAATTCAAAATTTAAAAATGCCACGTAATTAAACATGCAATTAAAATCCTAACTTAATGCATTTTTTTATATTTTTTTTTGAACTAAAATCACTATCCTAGATATGCAAGATAACAAGAAATATTCTAAAACAACCTAAATCTTAATTCAAAATTTTTTTTGGGTTTTTTAGTGATCAAGCACTTATCAACTAAACATTAAATCTAAACAGTCAATATAATCACTCAATAAAGGATCAAGATAATTGAAAAAATAACCTGTTGTCTCACAGGTTAAATTAACAATTATTCTAACCCTAACTACCACAAAAACTCAAAATAATTAAAAATCTAGTCCGAAGTCTTACGGACCAAATTAAATAATTATCATGATTTAACAATTGAGATTCTACCAAAAAGCCCAGAAATTAAAAATAATTAGAAAAATGATCCGATGTCTCTCGGATCAAATTAATAATTATATTAATTTCGGACAAAATCCCTACGGATAATGCATATTAAAGTCACAAATATTAACATCAAATATTACAAGTTAAATAGATGAACTAAAAATGAGATAAAATAGAACAAAATAAATAAAAGAAAAAGCTAAACCACCTAAAGAAAGAGGGGCTTGCTGCAGCGTTGATGGGTGCCGGGGGTTGGGTCGCCGGCGTTCGGAGCTCCAGCGTGGATCGGCGATGTGGCGAGCGGATCGGCGGCAAAGCAGACCGGCGGTGGACTCCGGTGGCGTCGGGTCTCAGACTAGGCTGATACAGCCGATCGGAGCGGAGATGCCGAGGGCGAGATCGGCGTTCCGGTGCGGCCGATCAGGTGGCACTCCAGCGCGGTGGCGAGAGAGAAGGAGGTCGCGGGCGTCGGGGGCGCGAGGCTGGCGAGCGGCCAAGGCGAGATGGTGGCAGCTACAGGGGTGTCGGGTCGCAGCGGTGTTGTCCCACGGGTGTGTAGCGGCTCGGCGTTCAGTTCCGGCGTCGTGGGTCAGCAAGCAGAGCAACAACGGCGATTGGGCAGAGGTGCTGGTGCGGTGGCGTCCACTGTGTTGCTGGGCGCGAGTTGCAGGGCTTCGGGGACAAGCGGAGGCGCGGCGGAGCTTCGCGGGAGGAAGGGGTGCGCGGACGTCGAGGCTCGCGGACGGAGATCAGCGGCTACGTCGGCGCGGGGAAGACGGCTTGGCTGTGGCACGGCTCGGGCTTACTCGCGAAGGATGGAGCGTCAGGGCTTCGGTTCGTCGAGGACGGAGCAGCAACGTGAGCAGCAAACCTGGGGAGACGATGAACAGTAGGGGTCAAATCACTCCCTACTTTTTTTGTTTTCTCTACGCTGCTTTTTTCTCTTTTTCACTTGTCTCTCCCACGTCACTCTCTTGTTGACTTTTCCTTTTCCCTGCAGTTGTCAGGACAAAGAGAAAAAAGCTCTCTTTGCTGAAGATGGACGAGGAAGAAAGTCTCCCTTTTTACTTCTTTCACTGCAGAAGCAAAACTCCTCTTGACCTTTTTTCTGAATTTTTTTTCCAAAGAAACTCCCCCCCTGCCGCCCTCGTACACTTGCTGCTTTTATAGGGGTAGGGGATAAGATTTAGATTTCCCCTTCAAATCTACATCCGCAATATATTTTAACCAACTAATCACTATTGATAAAAATTCGAGATTACGATAAATATTTTCTCGAAATCCAAATCTCGAAAAAGATAAATCACAATATTTTTTCACACATGTGCCCTATTCAAAAGATTCATATCCCGAAAAAATTTCGAAAATTTTTATTTTTTCACTAGATTCATCCATACTAATAAGAATTCAAGATTAAGATGAGATTTTTTAAATCCAAATCTTTCGAAGGCAAATCGTAATATTTTTTACCCATCTGCCCTATCTAAAAAAAGATTCATATCTCGGAAAAATTTTAAAATATTATATTCCCATGAGATAATTTTTAATTATTAAAAAATGCGGGCTTGGGCCAACCTGCTCGCTTCGTGGGCCTGATCCATCTAATTCGAACTCATCCGCGACCGGTCCCAAAATAAAATGCAAATTAAAATAAAATAAAATGCATCTAAATCTATATGCTATAAAATTAAACCCTAATTTTTAATGCAATAAATAACTAAACAGGCCGTTAAAATTTAGGTGTCAACAGGGTTGATTAGTTCTTGGTCCAGTCCCACCCAAGAATAGGATTGGTTCTCATTTTTTGGAATTGGGAATCAAACTAATTGGTCTAGTTCCCAGGCGATCTAATGGAATTAGTGATACACAATATTTTCAGTGACCAATGGTTTGAAAAAAAACTAGGAAGCGAGTAATGACCACCTCGAATCCGGAAAATAGATGGAATATAATGAAGAAACTCTAAAAAGAACTTGCATCATCATTGTGGATGATGCAAGAAATCAAAGTGAGAAACGAAAAGGCAAGACGATAGAAAGGAAGTAAATAGGTTATTCATGGAGCAAAACGAATCCCACTCATGAACTACAATCGAGGAATTCACCAACTGCTTCAATTTCGAATTGATGCCGACATAGAAGAAGAATCAAAAGTAGAAGAACATTATAGTAGATGAAATACAAGGACATTCTTAGCCTTTTCATGGCTGAAGAGAGAGGTTTCAAATAAGGGCCTGACCTCACTGATTGGTCAAGGGTATTTTGATCTTCCTTTTTGATTTACTTTCCTTTTCTTTTTTCTTTTTTTCTTTTCCTGATTTTTTTCTTTTCATAAAAAAAAGACAAACTCAAAAAAGAAAAAAAAATGTAAAACTTTAACAAAGAAAAAGAAAAAAATACAAGCAGGAGGGCTAGCCCCAGCCCTCTTGCCTATGGCCATCGCCCCATCATCACATCAAACTTAGGTACCTCCGGACCCTCGCTAGAATCAAGAGAGAGCCGCAACCCTCTCCCAAACTTAGCTACCCACATGAAAATGGTGAAGCAAGCATTCGAGTAGTTTTGTGGTGGGACTCATATTCTTCGTCTTCAGGTTCCTGGGGGTTTCAGATTTCATTGCTAACCATGACCTTGTAGTTGTTCTGCAACATGGAGTTCTTGCAATGAGCGATCGCACCTTGAATCATTCTCTACAACTCCTCCATTGATGAAACCTTCGAGTGGCAACCTCCTCCCGTCCGGACCCCTCCTCCTCCGCCACCGATTCTGCTCTGCCATAGGGTCACAACCCTCTACTAATTCTAGCGAGGACTAGCAAGACCTCACCTCTAATGGGCAAGCCGACCCTTGTCGAGGCACTGGCGACCCTACTGGCCATAGCCAATGCCTTGTCTCGAGAAGGGGTGGTGACCATAGGTAGGCTTGGATTTTTTTCTTTTTTTGTGTTTTATTATTTTAAGGTTTAACTTTTTTCTTTTTTAAATTTGTATTTTATGAAAATTAAAAAAAACAAAAAAAAAATGAAAGAAGAAACAGAAAAAGGAAAGAAAAAAAAAACTAATTGATGGAAATACCCTTGATAAGGTCGGGCCATTCTTTGAAACTAAAATGGCCACTTCAGACCATTATTTGAAATAAAACTCATTTCAAGTCATTATTTAAGAAAATGATGACACTTCGTGCTCTTATTTAAAATAACATCCACTCCAACCCCCCCTTTTTTTTAAAAAATTTGAGTACACTTCATATCCTTATTTGAAATTTCTCTCAAAATCATAGATACATTGGAACATGACATTGCCGTGATAATAAATAACTAAGCAAATTCCTGTAAGACTAAGTGTAGGTTATATTGAATAAATATACAAATAATAGAAATACTAAAAGAGAATGACGTGACGATTGTATTAGATAATTAATTATTTCAAATAGATTGTTACAATAAACCTAACATTATTCAATCCATATCATTACCGGGTTGAACATAGGATAAAAAACAGGAAACAAAACTCAACTCCCCGAGTCGTAATCAGGATCAAATAAGTTGGACCACACTTCGTGAGAGTTTCTTAAAATCTTCTCAGGGGCAAAATTACGTATGCTATTTTGTGTGGACTTGCACAAAGAACGGCAACGTGAGAGCGTCCCGTCGCTAGAAAATATCCCGGATTGTGTGGATCCGAACATCTTCTTAAACTGGTGGCGTGTAGGCACTGTTCTCAGTCTAAACTTTAAGTACGATAACGATGCACATGTAGACCGGCGGTCTTTTCAGTCAATTCCTGCGCCAATTGACAGGTCAAAGGTACAAACATGATCCACGTTGATATTTAGTCAAGCTTGTACGTGGATCATGTCCACAACTTTTGACTCACAAATCATAAATATGACTGGAAGAATATTCCACTGGCCAAAGATGTAGGAAAATTGATGACAAATGTTCAAAATGAGCAATAGAAAGTGATGATACATCACCTAGAGGTGGTGGATTTGATAGGGTAACTTGACAATGACTTGGTTGATATTGTTGTCATCTCGATTGAACATTTCCAATTCCTATCTCAACAAAAAATTTTAAAAAAAAATCAGCTTATATTGTTTTCCATTTTCATCCTTAGCGAAAAAAGAAATTTGGAAAACTTGGGGCTTCCACTTGGCTAGTCAAAACAAAAAACAAATTGTCTTCTATTCTTATGTATCAACACCAACATTGTATTTCGCTATGGCAATCAATATGTAAAACTCAATCTAAGCGTTGGTCAAGAGTATTTTGTTCTTTACTTTTTTTATTTTCTATCCTTTCCTTTGTCCTTTCTTTTCTGATTTTTTTCATAAAAAAGAAAAAAAAAAGGTAAAACTTTAACAAAGAAAAAGAAAAAGAAAATACAAGCAAGAGGGCGAGCCCCAGTCCTCCTACTTGTGGCCGCCGCCCTATCACTGGGTCAAGGCATTGGCTATGGCCAACAAGTTCACTAGCACCTCAGTGAGGCCCGGTGACCTTCACCAAAACTAAGACAGAGCCGTAACCCTCTCCCAAATTTGGGCACTCACATGAAAATGATGAAGCAAGCATTCGACCAATCTCGTAATGGGAATCATCTACTTCATCTTCAGGTTCTTAGGAGGTTTCAGATTTCTTTGCTGACCATGACCTTGTAGTTGTTCTGCAATATGGAGTTCTTGCAATGAGCGATCACACCTTGAATCATGCTCTACAACTCCTACGTTGACAAGGCATCCAAATTGCAACCTCCTCTCATCCAGACCCCTCCTCCTCTTCCGCCACTAAACCTGCTCTGGCAGAGGGTCACAACCCTCTCTTGGTTCCGGTCATCGGCCCTTCCGGAGGGGCCAATGACCCCCCTAGCCATAGTAAACACCTTATCTTGGCAAGGGGCGGTGACCATAGGTGGGCCTGGGCTTCTTTTTTTTTTTTTTTTGAATATGTCTTTTGTATGAAAAGCAAAAAAAAAAAAAAATAAAGGAAAGAAGAAATAGAAAAATGAGAACATAAAAAAAAAAAAATGCCCTTGACGAGTCAATGAAGTCAAGCTCTTTCTTGAGATTAATATGGCCATTTTAGGTCATTATCTGAAACAAAACCCACTTCAAATACTTATTTGAAAAAAAATGATAATATTTCAAACTTTTATTTAAAACAAGATCCATTATATATCATTATTTAAGAAAATGACAACACTTTATGTACTTATTTGGAATTTTTTCCAAAACCGCAACTACACTAGAATATGACATTGCCTTGCTAATAAATAACCAAGCAAATGCTGATAAGACTCATTGTAAGTATATTAAATAAGTACACAAGGAATAGAAATCCTAAATGAGAACAACATGACGATTGTGTTAGATACTTAATTGAATGCGTGGTCTCATGACCGTGTAGTTTAATGATTTCAAATAGACTCTTAACATTAACCTAGCATTATTCAATCCATCGTGGTATAAGCTAACCTAGCATTATTCAATCCATCTCTCCTTACCTCTTCACTATGGTCATGGAAGTGCTTTCAGGGATCATTCTTAAGCAATCCTCGAGGCCTGATTTCAAATTCTTCTGGAGTTGCAAGGCAGAGGGTCTTTCACATCTCTTCTTTGCAGATGATGTCTTCCTTTTTTGTGAGGCGCACCTTCCTACGGCGACTCTCCTTAAGGAAGCTCTAAATAAATTTTCCTCTTGGAGTGGCCTTCGTCCTAACGCGTGCAAAAGTGAAATTTTCTTGGCGGGTGGCAACCCCTCCCTAAGGAATGATATTCTTTTGGAGTTGGGATTTCGAGAAGGAAGCCTGCCAGTTCGGTACCTAGGGGTTCCCATTATCACTTCAAGAATCAGTAAAGCAGACTGTTGTACCCTGGTCAATCGCATCACTGCTAGGGTTCAATCTTGGACCCACCGCTTCCTCTCTATTGCTGGGCGGCTTCAGCTTATCAGGTTAGTTCTTCATGCTATACAAGCCTACTGGGCTAGTGTCTTTGTTTTACCTTCAGCTGTGATGGAACAGATAGAAAAATTTTTTAGACAATTCCTATGGAAAGGTCCAGACCTAGGCAGGGGTGGTGCTAAGGTAGCTTGGGATGACGTTTGCCTTCCAAAGGATGAAGGAGGGCTAGGTGTTAGGAGACTCCAAGATTGCAATAAAGCCTCCATGCTAAAGCATATTTGGATTTTGTTTTCCGACAAGGAAGCGCTATGGTGTAGATGGGTCCACTCCACGTTCTTAAAAAACAAGAATTTTTGGGTGGCTAGGAAGCCAACTTCTGGATCCTGGGCCTGGAAGAGCTTGTTGACCCTAAGAAGGAATTTCAGGATGGCCTTCTATTGGAAAATTGGCAATGGCCAAACAACCTCTCTGTGGTTTGACAACTGGCACCCTAGAGGGCCCTTGAACCTGATCTTTTCAGACTCTCTTATCTATAGCTCAGGGCTATCTAGACAAGCTTGTGTTGCTGACCTCTTCTCAGATGCTGGCCAAGCTATAAGGTTGGTGCTTCAATCATGGGGGCAACCTCTTCCGACCCTGACGAATGACCCGGATCGTTGCTGCTGGCGAGAAAGCTCTTCAGGCCAATTCACTATGGCATCGGCATGGAACTTCATCAGGAAGAAGAGGACGCGGGTCCACTGGTACTCCTTTGTATGGGACAACGCCATAGTGCCTCGATATCAACTCAATCTTTGGCTCATGGCCAAACGTAGGCTTCCAACCCAGGACCTCCTTTTGTCCTATGGTATTATTGGAAATGCTGCCTGTGCGTTTTGCAAGAATGTGCCTGACTCTCTTGACCACTTGTTTTTTGACTGCTGTGTCACGGCTAGCGTTGCTTTCTTTTGGGCGTCCAGATGCAATTTACCCTGGCGCAACAGAGGTTGGGGGGAGAATTTCAGATGGGCAACTACCTATTTGATGGGGAGAGAATTCTATAAATGCATAGCCCGCTTTTCATTTGGCGCGTTATGTCATATCATTTGGAAAAATAGGAATGACATCATCTTCAGAGACTAGCCTCTCTCTATTCCGGCCATTAAGAACCACCTCTTTAAAGTGGTTCGGGACAAGGCTATCACCTTCAGGAACGTCGAAGACAATTTTAGAAATAGAAGGATGCAGAGAAGTTGGAGTCTAGACCCGATTATTTTCAATGGGGACCCGTAGGTCCTTGATCAGTCGTTGGCCTCCTCTTTTGCTTTTGTCTCTGCTTGTTAGCTGGTCGTTCTAGCCTTGCTTAGTTTGGCCTTGTTGTTGTAGTTGTGCCGCCTCTGCGGCTTTTGTATCTCGTCACCCTTCCACTTCTTTTGATACTACATTTGGAGTGCAAGTTATTGGTGTCGAGATCTTTTGTACATTTGGCTTTTCTTATTATATATCTTACCTTTACCAAAAAAAAAAAAAAAAAGCTAACAATGCCTCTTCTCGTATTATGTCTATGCGCTCATTTTATTACAAGACTGAATATAGGAATAAATAAAGGAAACAAAAATCAACAAATTGGACGGTCCCCAGGCCGCAATCACGGCCAAATAAGCTGGACCACACTTTATGAGAGAGACTCTTAAAATCTTCGAAAGGGCAAACATATGTGTCCGATTTTGTGTTGACGTGCACAAGGACGGCAACGTGGGAGCGTCCCATCACTTAGAAATATGCCGGATTGCGTGGATCAGAACATCTTCTTAAGCTAGTGGCGTGAGCTAGCCATCGTTCCCGCGCTAAACTTTAAGCATGATGATCATGCACATGTTTGATCGACCGTGTTTTCAGTCAATTATTGTGCCAATTGACGGGTAAAGATATAGGCATGATCTACATTAATATTTAGTTAATTTTGCATGTAAATTATGTTCATAATTTGTGACTCACCAATCATAGACATAATTGGAAGAATTTTCCACTAGCCAAAGATGTAGGAAAATTGATGGCGAAATTTCAAAATGAGCAATAGAAACTGGTGATACATCGTCCAAAAGGCGGTGGATTTGGTAGAGTAACTTGACATCGTCTTGGTAGACATTAGGTGTAAAGGGTTTAAGGTTTTGTACAAATTCCACGTGAAATTTGAAACCGAACATGTTACTTATTTTTGGAACTTGGAACCTACCCTACATATCTTAGAACCTAAAACCCACTCTGTCACAGGTTCTAGAGTTAGTTCTAAGTTCAATTTGGATTACACCTATATTATTAATTGAATGATTACGGTGAATTAAAACATTTTATAACAATCACTTACTACTATAATTCACTAATCATAAAGACATATAGAAAATATGAACATCAATAAAGTAAAAGTCTCAATTTTAAAATGGAAGCTCAAACTAGTATTTCTAAATTATACAGTTATCATCAAATGGCATGGAATATTGCAAGATGCATGAAAACATGAACCAAGAAAACATTAGAACTTGTTCCATGTTCCAAATTACAAGTTTTAAGTTCTAAGTTTCTCCAACTAAGAACTCGAAACCTACCTATCAAAATACGTTCCTTATTTTTTGGAACCTCAAACCTATCATGTATACCTTGGAACCTGAATCTGGAACCTATAGGTTCTTGTTGGTCCAATTCTCAGATTCCATATTTTACCCTAGAATCACGCTTACCCTTAGTTCATCTCAATTAAACATTTACAATCCTTAAGTCAAAAAAAAAAAAAAATCAGCTTATATTCTTCTCCATTTTCATCCTTGACAAAAAAAAATGGAAAATGAGGGGCTTCCTTTTAACTTGTCAAAACAAAAAGGAAATTGTCTTCTGTTGTCGTGTATCAACGCCAACACTGTGTTTCGCAATTGCAATCAACTTGAAACACGTGGGAAATAGACCTGCAGGCACCTGGTGGAGGAAAAAACTCTTCTTCAAACAGAGCTAGCTTTGACACCGAGGTGAAATAGCCAAAATAGAATTGAGTAAGTTTTATATAAGAGATAGTTGTAGATTGAACAGGTGGTTAATGATAATGAAGCCTACAAGCGATATTTGTAGATTGCACAAGTGGTTATCCAAGGTAAGAAAACCTTATTTCTGTCCAATTCTTATTTATAGTACCAATTATAGTTACCATCGAGATAGTTTTCTAAATTGGAAAAGACTTACTCCCATGTGATTTAAAGGTGCCTTGATCACAAGTTCCTATCCCCTAATCACTCATCAATCTAAGGAAATTCTCGTTTTGGCATATGTTCAACATGTGCACCGGGCATTTAATAATTCCAATTGTATTCCAAGTTGCATTAGATCATGCAATCTTGATGTGTTCACTCAGAATTAAACAATAGTTATAGCTAAGAATAGAACATCTCAATCGGAAAAGTAAAACTCTTATGGTAACCCTCTAACCAAAGGGTCGCCGACACTAGTCATTCCTTCCCACTTTTAAAAAAAAAAAAAATATATATATATATATATATATATATATATATATATATATATATATATAAAGTGTATCAATTACAATCAATTAAGCATAGATGTGATTAATTAAAGATTTGATGGATCTTCAAGTGTCTCTAAAAATATATAATTTAAGAAGCTGTGATTTGAAATTGAAAACAATTTAATTGTAGTCGTGAAAAGCTATAACTACTTCTAGCAAGTTCAAACAAGAGGAGGCCGTCCTATATTCACGCCATTCCAAGCTGGACCCACCTTTTGCCGACCCTAAATTCCTAGTATCAATTTAAAATGTGTACTTTTATTAAATGTGGATAACGTTTTCTTTGTCCTTTGGTTCTTACGATATGTGGACACCTTTCAAGTTCTGTCGCAAAGTCCTTGGGCCATCTCTCTCCCGCTGTCATCACGCGATGTGAATTTGGATTAAAGGACATGAAAAGCAGACCCAACGGATATGAAATGGTTTTAAAAACCGAAGCGACCCTGCTAGACGTTTCACATGTTTGTTAAATACGTAATATTCAGTTTTGTTGTATAAAGTAAAACTGTGGCCGTGCCGGATGCTTGGGGCACATTTGGTAATGATTATATTCCCGAGAATAGATTCCGATCATAAATTATTATTTTCATAAATTATTATTTTTTATTTTTTCTCGATAACAATTTCTAAGCATTTTAAGCAGTTTGGTAACTGTCCAAAATTTTTTATTCTAAAATAAAATTGCGTTTGGTACTGTACTTATTGATTCTATTTCAAATCAATTTATTTTCATTTTTAAATATTTTTTTCTTTTTTCCTTTTTTCCTTTTTTTATTTTCTTTTCTTTTTTTCATTTGTCTCTCTTGTTCTTGTTCTTCCAGTGGCCGGTGGCAGCCTCATATACCATTCGTTTTTTAAAAAGCATAGTTGTAATTAGGGGTGAGCGAAAAAAACCATTTGAACCCAAAACCGTCTAGATAGCGTTTTGAAAGGGATAAGAGTAGTTTTGTCTTGTAATAATTAAAACAAAGGCCAAAGAAGGAAAAACTTGTAAGAAATAACCTTAAAGCAAGAGTGAAATTTGTAATAGATAGTGTAGTCGATTCAATGTGGTTTTGCCAAAAAAAAAAAATCAATGTGGTGAGGGTGTCAAGAGCTAATAAGAGAATGAAAATAGCATTAACGAAAAAAGAAAGATTATTTTTTAGTATTGAATTCACAAGGTGTCATAGATTCTTGTGATTAGTGTACTAGAAATCTTAAACTTGTCACGAATATAAAATTGAGTCCAAAATTTTTCGAAAACTACAATCAAATTCTAAAATTTATCATAAAAATGCAATTGAATCCTAAAACTTTTAAAAAATTCAATCAAAGTCCTAAAACTTTCTTAAAACTTCTGTACTTTTTGAAAATTTTAAGATTCAATTACACTTTCTTAATAAGTTTTGGGATTTAATTGTACTTATTAAAAGTTTTATTACTTAGTTACACTTTCATAACAAGTTTTGGGAATTTTATTGTACTAATGCCTAGATATTTTGATGTTATTACTTTAAATAGTTTACATGAACACATGCTACACTACTTTTCAAATTTTAGGATCTTCTACATATTATGATGTTTTGCACTTATAAAACAAAATCATTTGTCGATCTAATATGTCTGAAATAGTATTAAATTTTTCGACCCGTTAAATTCACATATCTTTTTTCATTTGGTTATGCAAACAAATATCGTTGCCACTTATTGGGGGAAAACACTAAAAATAATGTCTATCTAGAACACAAGACAACTTGGAAAAAGGAAGGCAACTTTGATGCAAGTGAAGGTGAACTGTAGTACAGTAGATGGAAGTGTTTCGACAAGCATGAAAGAAGAAAACATGAAAAATGACGCTAAAGTGTCTCGTGATCACAGGTCAACGACTTCATATGGTCTTGTAGGAGTCCAAGACCATGCTTGTCTTCATAGTTGTACATCAATGAAACCATTTTAGCAGCATTCACGCAAGCTTCAAGGAAAGGCGCAGAGAACGGACATGGAGAGAGGCATTCTTTGTTGAGCAGCTTCCACGATTTCGATATCAACTCCATCACATGCTCCCTCGCGCTTTGGTACGAAGAGCCTTGATTTTCCCTCAAATAGCACTCCACGTATGACCCGTCGTAGCCATTTTGATTCTCATCCTTAGAGGAATCAAATCCCCCCAAGTAAAATAATTAAATCAATAAAATAATGAAAAAACGTGAATAAAAAAATTGAATAAAACCCAAATGTTGCCCGGCACGAAACCATAAAGTAGTTTACCTGGGCACATCCGAGGTCATCCCAAAGGCGAAGAATTTCAGCGACTAAGAATATTGTATTTGGCAGCGGCACCTCTTCTTTCTTTGAATCCATACTTTGGTTGGCAATATTTTGACCCATTTGAAAGAACAGGTGAGCTAGCACCAAGGGCACACCCGAAGTGATGATCCCATTCTTCAAGTAATCATCTGCCTTTGGCAATGTCCCAGAAGCGTTCCACTGAAACTCCACCAGGAATGCATTGCACAAGTTCGCCCACTGCAACATCAAATGTTATCCGACTGATAAAGGATATATCTAAAAGTAATCATAAATCAAAATCGTGTGCTTATTGAGCTTTCCTAGTAGTCGTAAATGACGAATCACTAGGAGTTCTCTCTGTCCCTCTCTGCCAGTTAGGGAGCTTAATGCTGCACTGAGCTTTCTAAGAAGCCAGGCCACGGCTACAAGATCCTGACAGAAACACCTCGATCTCGCCAAGATTTGTGTGTATGGGGGGGTGGGGGGGGGGGGTGGTGGAGGGTGGGTTGGAGGTTGGGGTAGAGAGAGCGTTGCAGCTTAACCCTATCAGAGGTAGGATCTCCGTGAGTGGCATTATAAGGAATTCTAAAAAAGATTGAATGAAACTCAGCGATGATTGTAAGGATCCAAGGGCTACCACTATATTACATTGTCCGCTTTGGGCCGATGGCTCTCATGGCTTTAAAATGTGTTACACAAAGCGAAAAACGCAAGCCTTATCAACCAGCACAATACTCCTCCCCTTGGCAATGTGAGAGAAAAGACATGCACTTAACCTCGCCCGCTTTTAGGTCCTAGTCGCCAGCCAGCACAACCTCCCTTGCCAGCCCAATACACCTCCCTTGCTGAAGACTAAAATTGGTTTTTGTGGCTTTAATTTGAAGAAGTGAACACAAACTTCAAAATGATGACCACAATATCGGAGGGTGGTGAGATAGAGTTGACAAAGGGACAAGGATACGATGAACGTTGAGTTTTAGTTCAGTGCCGTGAATCTCAAATTAAGTGATGCTCATTTAGATTTGAGATAGGAGTTAGCAACATGACTGGGGACAGAGGTTCTTATCAATAATAATTCTATATCAATACCATCTGTTTCAAGAATCTTGTGGGGTTCCATCCATGCTTCTCAAAGATGATGTTGCCAAAATCATTTGTAATATCACTGAGAACCTTGAAGCATTTTTTCATGTACTCTGGAAGCTGCTCAGCACACGCATCATCCCATCTGAAGGGAAAATGCAAGAAAAAATTAAATTGGCAGCATAGCATAAATGTCTAATGTAGGGTTTTTTTTTTCTATGTTATAGTTGCGACATAATAGGTAAAATGAGATCTATATATGTATACCTTTTAATGACTCCTGTAAAGAGAATTAGCTCATCAACCTTGCCATAGACATCAAATATGTCATCAATAATGTACACGAGAGAGATGGGCTTAACGAGCTCAACCCTAAGCTCAAACAAGCTTGGATCTGTGAGAATTGCTATGGACCACAAGTACCATTTTAGTGGCTGGTTTCTAGCAAACTTCATCTCCTCTCCCAATCCAGACTCTTTCCACCACCTGAAATATAGGAAACGTATGAGGAAATACTATATCTAGAGTAAATAATAGTATACTCATATATATGAAACAAATTATTCATTTAAAGATTCTATTGATCTCACATATATAGAGATTAGAGAAAATGGAGATCTAGAGTCCATCATTTTCCGAATAGTTTTTAGCGAAACTGGTTTAATTCATGCCTTAAACTATGATTTGTGAGTTTGGTCTTAGTCTGAACCTAAGTGCCAACTTCTTAGATGTATTTATATAAATATAGCATCTTAGTTCTGCATCGATAGACTTGAATTAGGGCCAACTGTCAAAAGGCCATCTTTGTTATATGTTAATCATCTATCGTCCTTCAATTGAGCATAAATTTGCATAAGTAATTAATTAGTTACTCACGTATTAATTTGGTGATTCTCCTTTTGGTGCACAGATTGTACAATTCTTCGCTCTCTATTTGCCACTTCTAATAAGTCTTCGATCCATGAGTTCACGCTAGGCATATCGTTTACAAAACTTAGAGGGGCTAGCGATCTTGTGAAGCTCTTGCGATATGGATATCGCAATGTACTTTCTATCATTCTCACTTGTTCAGGATCAAGATCACATGTCAACAATTCGTTGAGACACTTGCTGCTAAAGCATTTGGCTTCGTCGAGTATATCCTCTCCTTCTATGCTCATTTGTGATGCTTCGTATAATTCCATCATTCCCTTGACGTTTCCTTCCACTTTCATAATAAAACCTTTTCCCTTTTCCTTGAAGTATTCAAACACATCTGCATAAAAAGCATAAGGACTCTAGTACATCGAAAAAGTATAGTCTACAATCTAATTTATACGTTGCATGATTCAAAATTATGATATGACAAAAAAAATCCTAAATTGGTTAAAACTATTTCATCATATGAAAATTTTAAATTTTTTAATGATAAGAAACTTAAAAGGAGAAAAAAAAATGGAAGAAATGGGCAAATCAACTGAAAAATTCTAGGTTTTATCATTTTGGTTTCTGTAATATGAATGATTAGATTAGACAAGATTCCCTCCAAGTTCTTTCCATTTTAAAAATAACTCCAGAAAATTAATGAATTGCTTAATATCTGCCATAAGTCCTCGCATGTAACATGCATTGATAGATACCCATTGGAAAGGTTATCTCAATTAAACATTTCCAATTCTTAAGTCAACAAAAAATTCAAAAGATCAGCTTATATTCTTTTCCATTTTCATCCTTAAAAAAAAAAAAGAAGGAAAATTTGGGGCTTCCACTTGACTAGTCAAAACGAAAACAAATATATGTCTTCTGTTGTTATGGATCAACAGCAACATTTTATTTTGCTATTGCAATCGACTTGAAACTCATGGGTAACAAACCTGCAGGCACATCATAACCTTCTTGCCGAAGAAGTCGAAACCGGAGAGCAATCTCATAGACATTATCTTTGCCATGATTCAGAGAGGTAAAATGTGTGTATTGCCACCGTAGAATAGCTTTTATCTGTTCTTGGAATAGGGGTTTGATTCCTAGCCGCTGAATCATGTCGACAATGATCAAACTTTCTACGGGCTCACCCCCCACGTTATTCAGAAAACCTATAATGCTCTTTATTTTTTCTTCATGTTTGATCCCAGAATTATCCTGCATCATGGAAATATAGAATTACAAGTGGAGGTCGATGTTATAATGCCAAAAAAAGAACTTAAGCAGAGAAAAAACAAAGTTTGCGATACTTTTTCCCATGCAATTGTAAGAAATTATTGTAATGAAGCAAAAAAAAAAAAATCAGAAAAAACTCGAAAGAGCAGAGACAAGCACAATGGATGAAGCAATTAACTGATAATTTGTCATAAAGTCATATACGGTAATTTAGTACGATATGATTTTTTTTTCTGTTGATGTTAATTTTATTATAGTAAAGCTTAGTATGATCATATGTACTAGGACATATTATCTGACCTTAAAAGCCAGTCCAGGTTGAAATTGTTTCAAATGGTCAAATCTAACAGGGAGTTAATAAGTCGGTTGTTTATAGCAGATTCATTCCAACAGAACCTGGAAAGAAGTCATTTTTTGATACTACACATTTAGATACGAACTGACATAATACACATACTCATGCATAAAAAAATTTGTTTCCTTAAAAAATATATATTTAAAAATTATCCACATGTCAAAAATAGTAAAAGGTAAAAAAATAAAATTCAAAGATACAATCGAAACATAATATAGCAGATAAATTAAAATGTACACTTTAGCTATAATGAACAACAAAATTATACTCACATTATCAGGGAACATGTTGAAATGTCCTAAATGTGTTAACACCCATTCCTGTGTATAAATGTGTTTCACATACTCATAGTTGTAAATGAGTTATATTATTGTGTTCTTGTCGATACGAGAACAGAGTGGCCACTTAATAGGGTTCAAGGTTGGCCAGTGAGATGATGGGAAATAAGCTTCATCGTTGAGAGGGAAAAAGTCCGGATCACCAGCTAAGGCCCCTAAATGACCGCTTAGTGATAAACGAATAATTTGACCGGATTCAATCTTTAACAATTGCAACTACCCATTGCAAGGAATTTAGTTCTTACAAGTAAATGCTCAAGACCCAAGTAAGCTTACAAAGTTCATCATAATCAAGTGCTTTTTGGGTCGTCTCAGACCTTGAAATTGAACTTTATGCTCAAAATATCTTGAAACTTTTTATTTTACCTTAAATACAAATGATTTTCTTGTTACTAATATAGTCTAGCCTCTACTCTTCTTTCTTTAGATCCCTTGTTTCACTCTAATAATATCTTAAATCAGGTTGATACAGAGGAAAAAGCTGTGTTTCTATGCTATTAAGTGGGTAAAATAACTAAAACAAAATATGTCTTAAGTCACCAACTTGACCCTTAGCCCAAGTGTTATATTTGGTTATTTACTAAAATATCTATTTGGAGGAGAATGATGGATTGCTCGTGTGGACGATCACATTTAATAAACATGTATTGTTTGGATTAGCCATCTTGGTTACACCCTATGCCGACACAACACGATTAATATGACATGACATGAATTTCCAGCCCTAGACAAGGCCACCGCGCCCACAGTAGGAGCTAGGTGATCAGAACGAGCTTGGGTAATTATTTGCCCTAATATGTGTAATTCCATGTGTAAAGATTTAGTACAAATTTATATTTATTCTCTATTATCTAAAGTTTTGTGCCCGATGACCCAGGAGACATCCCAATTTTCACTGGAGCGGTCATACATGCCCCACAAAATAATGCTTGCAAGGAAAACACTACGTCTGTGATTTTCTTTTTCTTTTCTTTTTTTCTCACGATCTAAGGAAAGAAACGAAAAGGTGAAGATAAAAGGCTTAAGATCAGTGAATTTACCAGATGAGTTTGCTCTGTGTCAATGCTCGATGTTTGCATTTGGTTAGGTCGAGACATTATGAAGCTGGAATCGATGGTCGAACCTTTCACAGTACTAATCACGGAGAGAAGAGAAGCGCGACAGGGTGATTTAGCCAAAGCACGAGAGGGAAAAGAAAATTCCTTGATGGGATGTTGGTGTGCTTTAGATGGCCTATTTATAGTGAAAAACAAGAAGTGCCTAAAATATATTGATGGGGAGATGATAACGGGACGGTACTGTTATTCATAGGAGAGCAACGGCATGGTGTAGACCACGTATTTTTTCCACCTTGGCACAATCATAAAATAAGGGAATAATGGAAAAGAAACTTATTAATATTATCAATGTCAGATATTTTTGGATTAAGTGAAAAAAATAAAAACGATCTAAACATCTTTATTTCAAGAGAAATTATAGGATTAGCGGCAACACCGTTGCAAAACATTTATACTCTTGTAGTTTTTTAATCAAGATCTTTTCTGTTTCACCAAGAATCAAAAGTTAGTGTCCACATCAATGACTTCCAATGAATACATCACTCTGCAGGGATGGAAGACTTAACCGTGGGTTATTTTATTCCATAAGTAAAAATCCATGCATTTTTTCCATTTGAAAAGTGAGGATAGTTTTGTTCTATATGTAATCCATGCATCTTTTTGGGGATATGGCTGAAAGTACTCTAAGGGAAACGTTTATAACACCATTAAAAGGAACTACAAAAAAGATTTCTAAGTTCAATATTCCAAGTTCCATAATAAAATCATAATACCATGTGAATTGGCAATCTGTGTAGTCATAATCTCTACGACTTTCCAACCTCCGGCTGCCAAATCCTCGCAAATAAGAATTTGTGGTCGTTTATGGTAAAACACGATACCGTCACATTAGCAGCACTCAATAAGAGAAAAATAAGAAGCGCCTAAAACGACATCTTTTGTACTGTCCCAAATGCGGGAACGGGAATTTTTGTTGACGGCGAGAAAGCTGGTTCACTCGATTTTATCACGGTTCACACGATTTTCTCACCACGTTTCGGTCCGTATGATTGTCGGGGCTTGACGGGAAAGAATACAGAGAGATTTTGTCTACACGTGTCTGCTCATTCAATAAAGCGGGGGCATGATTCATGCCCTGCCGTGATTTATTGCTCTGGGATGCAAATGGGTGTTGAATAATGGCCATGAATGGCCATGGCATGTTCGTACTCTTGCCTTGAAAGGGAGACGCAGTGGCCGTACACCCAAGCCAATCAAAATTAGTTTTGTCCACTCCTTTGAATCGAAACCACGTTATGCCACTGTGGCTCCAGAAGAAGTCGATTGTGTCTTTAAAGTTTCAAATATATCGGCGGTGCGACACAAAAGCGTAGTTTGGAGATTCTTATTCGACTTATAGTGATTATTATAAGTACCGTATTTACTTGATTTAGAAGTGAATTGTTAAAAAGAATCAAATTAATATTTCGTTACGTTAATTATACATGATATGACAATTTACTATCTATCACATCTTTCATGAAATCATAATTTTTTGGAACTTAATATTAGACATTCATGAGATGGTCGCTGATCGAGCTCTGATAACCCTCTGACCAAAGGGTCACCGACAACGGTCACTCCACCCCACCTTTTTTAATTATAAAAAAGAGTATCAATTACAACCAATCAAGCATAGACATGATATGAAAGATTTGACAGATCTCAATGGGGCTGTTCTGTATTCACGTAATTCCAAGCTGGACCCACCTTTTGGCGTCCCTAAATTTCTACCATCAACTGAAAATGTGTACTTTTTCCAAATGTGGATTGCGTTTCGTTTGTCTTTAGGTTCTTACGATATGTGGTCATCGTTCAAGTTATGCCGTAAAGTCCTTGGGCCTATCCTCTCCCGCTGTCATCACGGATGTGAATGTCGACTAAATGACGTGAAGAGCCGACCAAACGAATACGAAAAAGTTCTGAAAGCAGAAAGCTACCCTGCTAGAAGTTTTCGATGTTTGTTGGATACATTATATTCAAATTTGTTGCATAAAGTAAAACTGCATCCCTGGATGCTTATCGAGCTTTGTGTATGGAATCCGCTGTGCCAAAGTCATTCTTCCATGAAAGACTCAGAAGGCATATCTTTTGCTGTTATAGAGTCCCAGTATACTTCAGACCTGAAACTGAAAGATTCCCTAGTACGAGGTTGAAGTTATTCAACAAAAACTGCTGACAGATTCTTGGAATTGTCGCAAGGGCCGAAGTACCAAATTTGTTGCCTTCTCTATCACTCCTGTGCATAATTCGGCCTTGACGTAGAGGAGACACAAGATACGTGTGCAAAGAATAGTCCTGTTATGGAGCTTAATCATGACGGATGTGATTTTCAGGGTCCAATCATAGCCATATGACTTTCAAGTCATGTCACCTGGCGAAGTGTGGCTGTAGATCATTCAGCATGAGCAGTTAAATTTGACATATGGCTGGCTATAATACATGATTTATGTGATGATGCATATTGCATAACTCGTGGATTTGAAAATATGGATGGACTCACTTTCATGGTGCATACTATCAAATGCATTTTTTATTAGTTTCTTTTAATGTGGATGGACTCACTTTCGTGGGTTTGAAAATATTCCATGGGAATGGTGATTGTCGCTTGGGGACTATTTAGTTTTCATTATATTCTCAAAAATAATTTATGATCATAAGTTATTCTTTATTATTTTATTCCCCAGACGAATTTATAAGTATTTGAAGGCATTTGGTAACTGTTCAAAATTTATATTTCCATAATAGAATTACATTTGGTACTGCTCTCAAAATTTCTATTTCAAATAATTTTCTTTAAATGTTTTTAATAATTCTATTACTTTTTTCTTTTTCTTTTTTCTTTTCTTTCTCTTGTTCTTCAAGCTTTAATCGATCATTGGCCTCAGGATGACGGACGATCGACGAAACAAGGGCTTACGACCTTGTCAAAGCATTGCTGACCCCTGGCGAGGCTACATCTCAACAGCCAAGCCTTGGTTGGGTGAGCCTCGCCCAGCTAGGCGAGGTTCGCTGGTGGCCAGGGGAGGCTTGCCTAGCCAGGTGAGGCTCCCCTAGCCACCCGCGAGGCTCAGCCTCGCCCAAATCTAGAGAGGCCGACTCTCATCGGTGATTGGGTGAGCCTTCAGTAAACTTACCAGACCTCACCCAACTTGTCACCGGCAGCCAACGGCAGCAAACAACGAGGGCCGGCAGTGGAAGAAGAAGAGAGAAGGAAGAAGAAAAAGAAGAAAAGAAGAAGAGACAAGAGAAAAAAGAAATTTAAATTGGCTTGATTCCGAAATTATTCTCAAGAACAAATAAGTATCTTTTTTTCTTTTACTCCTTGATTTTTTTTTTTGTTCCTAGAAATAAAAGAAAAAAATCGAGTATTGTTTGGTCAATTACCAAACAGACCCTTACTAAGCCATGGCTTTGCTCACTTGTTTATCTACCATTTGAGATTCTAAATACAAGGAGTTTAATCAAATGCATGTGAAAAGTGATTAGGAGTTAGTATGGGACTTTATATTAGACTAATTAACTAAGTTTATTAGATCAGGGTTTATGATTGTATAGTTTTGGTTAATTCATGATAGACAAGATTTTATTATGACTTTTATTCAATAAAATGTTTTATTCAATCAATATGTATTCGTTAAATGACTAGCTTTGGCTAAAGGTTCTATTCGTTATGTTATAATAGATGACCGATCATTTCCTAAATTCTGGAAGTGTATTTAGGATGTGATGCAGACAATTTCCATCAATTTGTGATCCATAATAAAAAAATTTACTTGGAAAAACTGTCCTTGCATCACATATGGACGAAAATGTGGCCCGCTATGTAAATAATTGTGCATATTATTAGATGAGAAAATAATTTGATACCTTACTTTGATTTACAACATCTGATGGGCGGCAATTATTTGAACTACCCTGAACGTTTATTTTCTTGAAGGGGACCATAAATTGTTACGATAAGAGCTTTTTGAACGTAATGCTATGGACGTCACCCCATAGGAAAGCATCCATTAAGTTATGCGGGGAATCATTGAACATCAATTCAAGCAATTAGTTTGCATTGAACCCGCTTTAATTACAACCCAAAAACATTGCCAAATTCAAAGGAGACATCTGTAAAAGACTGGAGATCCGTACTATCTCGTGAAGGGTAACACTTGCCACTAATTTATCAAGATTTTTATTTGAATTTTATATTGGACATAGTTTTTAACTCCGTCGTTGACAACGCCCTTTTCATTTCCATTGATTTCGACGTAGGTTGTTTAGAAAAAGAATGGGCAGGCTGTGTAGTTCAAATGTTTCCTATACTTGGAAAGTGCCTTTTCTTCTGAGTTATAAAGCTTTGGTCTATTCAACGGCCGGGTTTAGATTAGGGCTTCAACATTTAATTTAACCCGACTTTTAGGAAGAATACGTCATGATGATATAAAGGTATTTTGCAATGTGAATGTGCATTTTGCAGGCATTTTACAAGGTAGAATTAAACCATAGAAACTTCATTTACTGTTTAACAAATGATATCAACTGCACGATAAAGATTTCTCGTTTTCAGAATGTGACAATTGATTAAACCTAACTATGTTTGTTGGAAGATATGATTCAGTAAATCATATCGATTGTAAATTGATTGTAAATTGCGTCTATTTTAGGACTAGAAAAATAGAAGAATAGCTAGTTTCCTTTTATTGATTCATCCTCTGCAATTAAATACACAATCGTGTACATAGAGCTACAATCAATACAGAACAACACAGAAATTTTCCTCTCAATTCCAATAGATTTTCCCTTCTTTTTCACTTTGTTACATGGTATCAGAGCCTTGGGTTCTGACCTCTTTTTGCTTATGCTCCGATTGCCTCATAAAGGAACTCCAATCTCCAGAGGAGTTGCCATAGGAATCAAAGCTTCGATTGTTTCCAAAAGAACTCAATCTACAAAAAGAGTTGCCGAAGGAATCAATTTCTATTCATCATGACAAAGCCAAAAGACCTTACCTCAAAACTAGTCGAGCAATCTGCTGGAGATGCTGCGCCACAAAATTTGGGCAACCAAGACTCTTTTGTTGTGGTTTCTAAATAAGCATAGCAGCAGGGCCAGATCACGCAACACCCGCAACACGTGCAGTGGTAGCAATTCCAGGCTCAATCTAATCTGGGGTTGCCCTTCTTGGGGCCTCCTTACCAGTGGATACCCCTCCATGGTATCAGGGACCGAGCCCGAGTGCATCATTGTCAGGCTACCAAAGCAACGTGCGAACCGATGGAGGCCCGCTAACCAATGACTGGGCAAGCTCAACCATCGGCCTGGAGCAGACGAGCAAATCGACTGGACCGGGTATGGGAACAAATCCCTACCCAGGTTTTCATAATGCAGGGCCTGCAGTCAGGACGAACAGGTCGAGTCAGAATGCAAATCCCTACCCTAGCTATTTGCCCAGTTTCTTTCCGTACCAATTCCTTGCATCTAGCGATCGACCGGAACCCGGCGACCCACTTTATACAACAAACGGCAATGGATCGGAACTGAAAATCATCAGCCAATAGTTAACCGACGTTGACAACTACTCGAGCTAGTCTCGCAAATTCCGGCAAGCACTGATCACAAAGGACAAAGAAGTTTTCATAGATAGGACTTTTCCAATTCCGTCCGACAAAAGAATGGCGCAGCTTTGGAAGAGATGCAGCCAGTTAGTCAGGACATGGATTGGAAACTGCATCTCGACCGAAGTCGCGGCTAAACTTCCACCGATGGAAAACCCAAAAAAGATGTGGGAAAACATAAGGGAGATGTACGGAAAACTCGATCAAGTAACGAATTTTTATCTCACACAGCAGATCTCAGATCTAAAACAAGGGAACTCAACAATTGCTGGGGTTTACAATAAGCTCTCGGCACTGTGGAATGAATTAGAGGCTGCTGAAGAGAAATTCGACTAGCCCGAACATATACAACAGTAGTACAAGAACTTGAGAGAGAGGAAGAAGGCGATGAGGTTCCTTCTCATCCTCAACGAAACTTACCAGACGTTTCGCTCCCAAATCCTTACCATGGAGCCCATGCCAAGCCTCGATCTGATCTACCAACTCGCCGTTCAGGAGGAAAGCCAGCAGAGGACGGTGGACCATGGAAAGGGAGAAGGAATCGTTTTGGCAGCAAAGGGCCACCCCCGTTCCTCATAGAGGAGCACAACGAGAGGAAAAGAGGCGGGGGTAGATCTAGGGTTCTTCGACGAGAGCCCTAGACATAACTGAAGGAATCTCGACAGCCTAGATTCTTTTCTCCAATCGGATGACTCGCATTTACTGTTGGCGCGATTGGATCTGACGGCCCACGAGGATCTCATTTTAGTGGATCGGACGGCTCGCGTGGAATGGCTTTTAATGGGCCAGATGGCCCACGCGGCACCTTCCTTGGTGGACTGGACAATAATCCGTATGGCCCAAATTCGTTCGGCCCAACCTTGGCTCAAGTTTTTCAGCCCACAAACAAGCCTTCGTCAGCTACAAAAAATAGTGGGCCAAAAGGGAAAGGTAAATTATATTGTGATTATTGTAAGCAACCACATCATACGATAGAAAACTGCTAGAATTACATGGAAAACCAGGAGAAAAAGAAAAAGGGAAATTTTCAACAGTTTTCAAGGTATCAGGCCAACAAATGGGAAAATCCATCACCCATGATCAATATCAGGAGCTTATGGAGGCATTGAGGAAATTGGATGCTTCTGATAAAAATGGGAGCTTTACAAGTACATCATATTGTTTGATGAATTCAATTTCACAGAATGCATGGATTATTGATTCAGGTGCTAGTGACCACATAGTTTGTAATAAATCTTTCTTTTCTAAGGTTAAAAAGTTGTCTTACCCCATATCAATACAACTTCCAAATGGAAACACCACTAAAGTCACCATTTCTGGCACTGTGAATCTTAACTCACTCATTACACTTCAAAGTGTGCTATATGTCCCTGATTTCCATTTCAACCTCATATCAGTTTCCCGAGTTTGTGAAGAAAATTCATGTCGCGTCCTGTTCCATTCTGATAATTGCTTCTTTCAGGCCCTTTCGACTGGCAAACAGATGGGCTTGGGTAGAGTCAATCAAGGGCTGTATTTTTTGGAGAACTCTCCACAATATTTTAATTACCTCCTGTTGAACTCAATATGTCATTGTGTAATGCTACTACCAATGATATGAATTTTCTTAATCATCAAATATTAGATCATAGTGCCATTTCCTTGTCCTCAGTGCCCTATCTGCCCCATAGCAAAACAAACTCGTGCTCCTTTTCCCTAATAGCACTTCCCGAGAAGATGATATTTTTTCTTTAATACATGCTGATGTTTGGGGGCCCTACCATACTTTGAATCATGATGGGTCCCGGTTTTTTCTCACAATCGTAGATGATTTCTCCCATGCGACATGGATATTTCTCATGCAGTCTAAAAATCAGGTTCTTTCGCATCTAAGAAACTTTATATCTCTGTCAAAAACTCAATTCGGGAAAATAATCCGTCGGATTTGAACTGATAATGGTAGAGAATTCTTCAATAATGAGTGTGCTTCTCTTTTCTCCCTGAATGGGATCTTGCATGAGAGTTTTTGTACTTATACACCACAGCAAAACGGTGTTGTAGAGAGAAAGCATCGCCACCTTTTAGAAGTTGCATGTGCCCTTAAGTTTCAAGCATCTATTCCTGAAAACTTTTGGGGAGATTGTGTGGCCACGGCAGCATATCTGATCAATCGCATGCCATCTCGCATTCTGAAAAGGAAGACACCTTTTGAGCTATTGTATGGGAAGAAACCAAATCTAAGTCATCTCAGAATATTTGGGTGTCTATGTTATGTGACTACAGTGGGACATAAGGATAAAATGGCTCCTCGTGCCCATCAATGCATCTTTATGGGTTATCCAGCTTTGAAAAAGGGATATCGTATTTATGTGCCATCTATAGGAGAATTTCTTGTTAGCAGGGATGTTGTCTTTCATGAGGATATTTTTCATTTCCATAACCTTGCTCTTCATCTGAAGATGCAAAGACAACTAATAAGAAATTCTTGGAAGAGGATTTGCCTTCCGAAGGAACACTTATCATTACTTCTCCTCCAAGACCAACTGGAGAACACCTATTGAGACTCCTATGGGTCATTCTATTGAAGAACCTCCTGAAGAGCCAACACAATTAACAGGAAATTCCATAGAAGAACCAATCAATCGATGGACACCTCAAAAGCAAGCCCTAATGAGGAATCGTCTCCAATACAACATGAGCTGCCACGACGTCCTAGTCGCATTACCCGTCCACCAACTTGGACCAAAGACTACATATGTGGTCTTCGAGCTCATCAAGTACTCGCTACCCTATCTCATCTTATGTTTCATTTGATAGGCTATCACCAGAACATTTATGCTGTATAAGCTGTATTTCTGAAGAATAAGAGCCCTCTAGTTATAATGAGGCAAGAGATGATCCTTGTTGGCAAAAGGCCATGGCGACTGAATTACATGCCTTAATAGAAAAATCAAACTTGGGATGTCGTACCATTGCCTGCTGATCGAAAACCCATTGGGTGTAATTGGGTGTATAAGATTAAATACAAAGCAGATGGTTCAGTAGAAAGGTACAAGGCCCAATTGGTGGCCAAAGGCTTTACACAACGAGAAGGTTTTGACTACCATGAAGCCTTTTCCCCAGTGGCAAAGGATGTCACAGTTCGTTCCTTTGTATCGGTTGCTGCTTTTCGTGACTCGCCATTGCATCAAATGGATGTCCATAATGCTTTTCTGCATGGTGACCTGGATTAAGAAATCTACATGGATCTTCCACCAGGATTACGGAGACAGGGGAAGTCTAAGATGCGTCATCTCCGCAAATCTCTCTACGGACTAAAGCATGCCTCTCGACAATGGTACGCCAAGTTCACTAGTGCACTCATGGCTGCTGGATTCAAATAGTCCAAATATGATTATGCTCTATTCACCTGGACAAAAGGTATGTCATCTATTTACTTGATGATTTATGTTGATGACATACTTATAAGGGGAAATGATGATTATGCTATAAAGAGACTTAAAGAGTATCTACATTCCACCTTCCATATCAAAGATTTAGGGCCACCTAAGTTTTTCCTAGGTATTGAGATAGCTCATTCAGATAAGGAAATCTCTCTCAGTCAGCGGAAATTCATGATGGAAATTATATCAGAAGCAGGACTATCAGGCTGTAAACTGGCTATTATCCCTATTGAGCAAAATGCCAAGTTGACTCTGTTGACTATGATGCTGGTATATCTTCTTCTTCTGATGATCCATTACTAGAGGATCCGCGAGGATATCAGAGACTTGTGGGAAAGCTTATATATCTTGCCATGACTAGACTAGACATCTACTATGCAGTATAGACTCTTAGTCAGTTTATGCACAAGCCAAAACGATCTCACATTAATGTAGCCTTGAAGATTGTGAGATACTTAAAGACATGTCCAAGGTTAGGGACACTCCTTTCTCGAAGATGCAACATGGAAATGACAGCCTATTGCGATGCGGATTATGCCACATGTCCTATGAGCAGGAGATCTATCACTAGCTTCTGTATCAAGTCTGGGGAATCATTGCTTTCATGGAAGACAAAGAAGCAATCTACTGTGTCCTTATCTTCAGCTGAAGCCAAATATCGATCCATGGCCAAGACATTTTGTGAAATAGTTTGGTTAAGGGGTCTACTTTTGGATCTCGGGACAAAAGTTAAAGGACCGACTACACTCTTTTGTGACAATGATTCAACACTCAAACTCGCAGCAAAACCTGTATTACATGAGAGGACAAAGCATATAGAGGTCAATTACCACTTTACTCGAGAAAAGATTCAAGAAGGAGTTGCGGAGACAAGATGAATCAGAACCTCGGAGCAACCTGCGGACATATTCACTAAACCGTTATGCTAGAGACAACATGCATATCTTCTAAACAAGCTTGGCATCTTGGACATATATAGGCCACCAGCTTGAGGGGGAGTTTTGGAAGATATGATTTAGTAAATCGTATCGATTGTAAATAGATTGTACAAGTGGTTATCCAAGTTAAGAATACCTTACTTCTATCCAATCCTTATATATAATACCAATTATAGTTACCATCGAGGTAGTTGTCAAAATTGGAAAAGATTTACTCCCATGTGATTTAAAGGTGCCTTGATCACACGTTCCTATCCCCAAATCACTCATTGATCTAATGAAATTTAGGTTCGTTGTGGCATAGGTTCGACATGTGCTCCGGACATATAATATATTCCCAATTTGCATCAAATCATGCAATGTTGATGGGTTCACTTAGAATTAAACAATGATTGTAATTCAAACGAAACATATTAATCACAAAAATAAAACTCTTAAGAGTTATTGACACTGATTGCTTCTTACCAACTTTTTAAAATTATAAAAAAAAAAAAGAGTATCAATTCCAATCAATCAAGCATAGACATAATCAATGAAAAAGTTGATAGATCTACCAGTGTCCCTAAATAAATATAATTTAAGAAACTGTGATTTGAAATTAAAAATAATTTAATCGCTGTGGTGAAAAGCTACAACTACTTTTACGCGCGGGGCTTTCGGCCCCGGCACCTTCATGTGGTGATAGTCCCTCCATTTAAGGAGGTCGCCCAGAGCACCGATCCGGCGTGACAGGGAGGTAACCTTGTTAAGGTCCCTTGGCGCACCTGTCAGTAGGGGAGTCGTTTTTCTAGAACTCCCTAGCTATACGGGGGCCCCCACTTTGGGGACTCTCACCCCTAGGAGGTTCTCCCTCCAGTGGGGGGGGGGGGGTTCCCCCTTGAGCAGTTTTAGGACCTGCTCAGGTCCAACAAGTGTAAACAAGTGGAGTCTCTTCTATGTTCATGTGATTCTAAGCTAGACCAACCTTTTGGCATCCCTAAATTTCTAGTATCAACTTAAAATGTGTACTTTTTCAAAATGTGGATTACTTTTTGTTTGTCCTTAGCTTATTACGACATCTAGACATCATTCAAGTTCTGCCAAAAGGTTGACTAAATGACACGAAGAGCGGACCCAACGAATGTGAGAAAGTTCTAAAAACAGAAAGCAACGCTGGTAGACGTTTCACATGTTTGTTGATACCTAATATTTTGTCTCGTAGCATAAAGTAGAACCGCGTCCCTGCCAAATGCTTATCGAGCTTTGTGTATGGATGTGCCAAAGTCTTTCTTCAATGAAAGACTCGGTAAGGCATATCTTTTACAATAAAAGAGTACGTACGTCAAACCTTAAAATGAAAGATTCCCTTCGGGCAACATAGATCGCGCGTCAAACTGCAAGCTGGCATGGTCCCACTTACGACGTTGAGATTACTCAACAAAAGCTGCTGAGTGATTCTTGGAATTATCGCAAGGGCCGAAGCACTAAGTGTTTGCCATCTCTATCAGTCCAGTGCATAATCCAGCCATGATGTTGAGGAGACATAAGATACATGTGCATAAGACGTTGAGGTTACTCAACAAAAGCTGCTGAGTGATTCTTGGAATTATCGCAAGGGCCGAAGCACTAAGTGTTTGCCTTCTCTATCAGTCCAGTGCATAATCCAACCATGATGTTGAGGAGACATAAGATACATGTGCATAAGACGTTGAGGTTCCTCAACAAAAGCTGCTGAGTGATTCTTGGAATTATCGCAAGGACCGAAGCACTAAGTGTTTGCCTTCTCTATCAGTCCAGTGCATAATCCAGCCATGATGTTGAGGAGACATAAGATACATGTGCATAAGACGTTGAGGTTACTCAACAAAAGCTGCTGAGTGATTCTTGGAATTATCGCAAGGGCCGAAGCACTAAGTGTTTGCCTTCTCTATCAGTCCAGTGCATAATCCAGCCATGATGTTGAGGAGACATAAGATACATGTGCATAGATTACTTATGTGTTGATACCTAAATTTTGGTTAAGTAATTAAGGTTAAATTGCCTATAAAATTATATATCAACCCGACCCTAGAAAAAGATTGGGAAAATGTCACAAACAATTCCTAAACTTCTACTTAACATGCAATCGCGTCCCTCAACTTTTAATTTGTTCAATTTAGTCTATGAATTATCAATAAATATCCGATCTAGTCCCTGACTATTTGAAAATTGATCAATTTCATCCTTTCACTAGTTGAAGTTAACGGAATTGGGCGTTTTGGTCTTTTTCTTTTCTTTTTTTTCTTCTTCTTCTCTCTTCCCCCTGCCGACCATGGCGGAGTTGGCGAAGGGAAGCCAACGTTCAGTGAGAGTCGCCCTCGTTGGCATCAAGCGAGGGGTGCCCTCGCCAAATCTGGCGAGGGAGGCCCTCACCTGCGTCAGGCGAAGACGACCCTCACCCACGGCCCTCGCCCAACACAAGTGAGGGCGGCCCTCATCAACATTAGGCAAGGGCCTCCCTCCCTAAATTTGGCAAGGGCGGCCCTAGCTAGCTCAAGGTTGCCCTTCCCTCTGCCATGGTCGGCAGAGGGAAGAGAGAAGAAGGGAAAAAAAGAAAATAGTCATTACTTAACGGTTTGAACTAAGGACTAAATTGAACATTTGTTAATAGTTCATGAGCCAAATTAAGTAAATTGAAAGCTCATGGATGAAATTGAACATTAGATAAAACTCTAGGAACCATTTGTGACATTTTCCAAAAAAGATTTTCACATTGCATAGATATTAGTAGTATTTGCATCAACAAAGTTTTATTTTTATTCATTTTCCCTTAATCTATCTTATTTCAAATAAATAATTTTTTTAAATTATATTTTTATTTTAAAACAAACGAAAACAAAAAATCTTGGGGGTTAGGCTGACCCCAGCCTCTCCTCTTCCCCTTCGCAAGCATCCGCTCCTCCTACCTCCCCTCCTCCTTCTCTGCATCTCACGCGCGAGGAGGACACCTACGCAAAGCAGAGCAGAGTAGCCAGTGATGGAACAGAGCAGGCGCCTTCAAAGCCGCCAAACGGAATAGAGTAGGTTTGGCCAAGGTAGGCCCAAACCTCCTGCGGAAGGGGCGGGGGATTGTACCTCAGTTCGGCCAAAGTAGCGCCGGTTTACATGCCCAGATGCAATGGCCGAGCCACCACTGTCTACCAAGCTCTTTACCTATAAATAGGGCAACCATGAGCTCGGTTGAAGGAGGGGAGTTTAGGAACGCAGAGGAGAGAGAAATGGGGGGGTGTTATGGAGAGAGGCCGAGAGGGTATGAGAGATCAAGGGGAGAGAGTGAGATCTCAGAGAGAGAGAGAGAGAGAGAGAGAGAGAGAGAGAGAGAGAGAGAGAGAGAGAGAGAGCGTGTGAGTATTCTCCAGTGACAAATGAACTCGAAACCCAACTTCCCGAACCAAACCCAGTTTTGTTTGTTGGTTGTGTTGACTTGTGGTCGGCTTCCCAAGAATCTTGGCCGATCTATCAAGCTCATTCGCCGTTCGACGCCACAAGCTAGGTAGGGACTCTCAATCGGTCACCCCATTTTTGTGTCTCCTTTCTGTACCTGGTATCGGGCTTGGCAGACGAAGCTACCATTGTTCGGTTCATGCGAGTTTTGGCCTTATCAGTGTGCATGTTGTGATTGCGAGGTCTTCAGTGTCAATTGTTTTGAATCCCGGCTCGAGCCAACTCGAGCTTTTGCTTGGTTGTCTCCGTTTCTCACCCCCTCAATTTGTGCCTATGAAGTATTCGATAAAATGCCTAAGCGAGACTTGGAGATTCAACCCAGGTTGGTTCCGACCCCTTTTTTTATATAATTATTTTATATTAAAAAATAGAAAGATCCCCAAATTTTTTTTCTAAAAATAAAAAATGTTTACAAAATAATTTTTAAGTTTTCTCTTAAGATATGAGGAGAACCTTGAAGAAAATGCCCGATTTGTTTCTATTAATCGCCTGTCTCGTAGCCAAACAGTTTTGATTCAGAATATTGGCTAGGTTCTGACATTCCTGGATTGTTGCATTTATGAAAAATATAGCATTATCAACAAAAAATATATGGGAAAGAGTTGGACACCATCTGTTTAGCTTTAGGGCCTTGAGGTTTCCCATTTCAATAGCTTCATGGATAAGATTGGATAAAACATTTGCTACCAAAATGAACAAATAAGGTGAGAGTGGGTCTCCCTATCATAGTCCCCAAGTTGGATGAAAATACTATAGTTGTTCGCCATTAAAATTGATATTGAAAGAAGCTGTTGTGACACACTGCATGACCCATTGAACCCAAGTGGTATGGAAACCAATTTGAGTAGATAGTCATGAAGAAAGTCACATTCCACCATATCATATGCCTTCTACATGTCCACTTTCAAAAGTGCTTGAAAACTTCTTTTGTGTTTCCTGATCCATAGCTGATGAAGTACTTCTTGGACAATGAGATTATTTTCTTAGATTTGCCAGGCACTAACAAAGGCACTTTGCTCAATAGATATCAGATCAGGTAATAAGGGCTTAAGACAATTAGCTAACACCTTGGAGATAATTTTATATATATAATTGCACAGGCTGACTGGTCGATATTAGTCTAGACTCTCCGGTTGAGCAACTTTCGAAACTAGAATAATGATAGTTTGTTAAGAGGAGCAAGGAGAACTCCAGTTCTAAATAAACCGTGCATTGAGGTAAAAATATCTTCTTTTAAAATATTCCAATGTGTTTGATAAAACAAGTCATTCATGCCGTCGGGTCTTGGTGCTTTAGTGGCCCCCATCTGGAAAGTGGCTCTGCGAACCTTTTCTCTAGTAACCTGGGCCATCAACATAGCATTCATTTCCATTGTAACTGTTGCTGGGCATTTGACAAGAATAGGATCATAATTCCGAGTTCCCACGGATTTGTAGAGATTCGAAAAGAAACTCCTTATCATGTCTTTCAAAAGGCCATCTTCCCTAATCCATCTGAGATTGACATCTTTCAACATTCGTATTCTATTTTGAAGTTGCCTTTGAAGAGTTGTCGCATAGAAAATTTTGTTATTTTAATCTCCCCAACTGAGCCAATTTCTCCTGGATTGCATTGCCCAATGCTGTTATTCTTGCTGCCATAATCTTTGGATGTCCGACTTCAAATTAGTAATCATTTGCTTATCGATGTAGCTGTTGGGATAATTGATATGAGTTTGGAGTTGCTGTTGCAAGTACAATATATGACTCTATGCCTATGAAAATTTTGAACGACTCCCCTTAGTTAGAGTTGTAGCTATTGCTTGTATTATGTGTGGTAGATTATAAGTTATTGCATGTGTGGAAGCCCAAGAGCTTTCAACAACCTCACTACATTCCTTGTCCTGAAGCTAGTAGGCTTCGAATATAAACTTCTTGTGTCGTCTGCTTGATAAGGCATCAATAGTTAATAAAAGAGGGCTATGATCAGAACCCACAGGTGGAAGTGCAAACACCTTTGCCTCAGGGAAAGTTAGACGCCGCTTCATAGTAAACAAAACTCTGTCCAACCTTTCTTTGACTAGGTCATCACCATCACAATTATTCATCCAGGTGATGGCGCAACACTTGCTGTCCATGTCCATCAGAGAACAATTGTGTAACACTTCTTTGAAAGAATGCATCTAATGTGGTTCAGCCAGCCATCTACCCACCTTTTCCCAATGATAAATAACTTCATTAAAGTCACCGGCGCCCACCCAGGGTAGAGTATTTGAATAAGCTATTTGTCGAAAATTTGTCCATAACTGTTGGCAAAGCTGATAAGTTGCTGGTGCATGGACACAAGTTAAACGCATAGGAATCCCCAATTGCGTATCCGTGTAGGTCGTGTCAAAATAGTGCTGAGAGGCTCGCTCTATATGGATTGAAATGTCTTAATGCCATAGCATAGCCAATCCGCCAGCGATACCAATAGGATTGAGCACATGAGAGTTCCTGAATTTCAGACGCTGTTGAAGTTTAATGATAACCTCCTCTTGATTCTTGGTCTCCATCAAAAAGACTAAATCAGGCTTTTCTTTTGCCACTAAGACCTTTAAAGCTCAAACTGTTAGGGGAGAGCTCAGTCCCTGACAGTTCCTGCATAGTAGCTTCATTTGTCTTTTGGTGGCTATTGAGGGCCAGCTACCGAAGCCCATGTCTTGTCCTCTGCAGCCAGTAAAATGGGTATGTCCATTAGCTGCATTTCATCAAGAGTTTCTGATATGTTCATCCTTGACTCGTAAGAATTGTATCGTTTGACTTTCTTCACTGTTCCTGCTTTGACAAAGGTAGTTTTCAGCTTCTTACGATAAGGGATGCTCGTTTCCTAATTTTGTAGTTCATTCTTCTGTTCAGGAGCTAGAGTCATCACACCACGAAAAGGAGTGGGTTGGGGAAGTGCCTTGTGAAGTTTATGTTCAGGTGAGTGGACTATAGGGTTGAGGTGAATTGCTGTGCATTTCAGTTGTCCTGTATAAAGGTCATAGCTGGATTGTGGCACTTGTTGAATCCTTTCATCTTTGCAGGTGGTATGATTAAAACGCTAGTGGATGGTTCCCCTTGTATGAGTCCTGGCTGGAGGTTCTGTTTGTTTAGGGTGTCAGTGGGCTGGATTGGTGGAAGAGCGGGTCGTTGAAGATGGGTGGAGGAAGGTGGGGTCTCTGGTATGACTTCGTCCTCAGCTTGGTCTGACTTCTCATAAAAGGTTAGCCAATATGGATTGTGTGCTTTTACCTCAGCTTGCAACAATTGGCCCAACGCCATTTTCCCTTTGCCCTCCATCTTTGCCTCAGTAAAAGGAATATCCAAGCAGTACGTTACATAGTGACCTATTTTACCACAGGAGTAACAGAAATGTGGTAGACGTTCATAACGGAAATCAAGCCATATGGCTTTCTTTGAAATTCGTAGTAGCTGCCTTGTTTTTAAGGGATCCTTCAGATTTAGCTTAACCCGAGCACGACCTGCTCTAAGAGTCGTCCCATCTTTGTTGTCCAACTTAACCTCAATCACGTGACCCTCATGTTTCATAGCTTTTGCAATCATGTCCTCCGAACACCATTCTAGTGGTAATCCAAATACTTGCACCCAGAAAGCACAAGTAGAGAAATCATAGCAATGCAAAGGCGTGTTTTATATCCATGGCTTAAAAATAACTAAGTGACTAGAAAACAGCCAAGGACCACCCTCTAATACTCTATGTTTTTCTTCTTCATACTGAAATTTCACTACATATATGCCAACTTCTCGTTGGGAAATGTCGACTTTGTCAGTTCGCCATGTGCGCTTCAAGGTAGTTTGAAAAGCCTGAAAGTTTATAGAGGGGTTCAGTAGGATTGTACCAACTAAAATTAGTTTGCATTCTTCAACTTTTTCCATGGGTGATGCTTCGTTCCAATCTTCGATTTGTTGTGCAGACCAGAGACGCCCCATTTTGTTACAAAGAGTTGCAAGTCTCAAATTGTCCTCATGTTCATGGGGTTCCATGAGGTTACAATACCAGGGTAGACAAACTTACTGAGTCACTCAAAGAGGAGGGTCATCCTTTGAGGAAGCTAGCACTCAATTGTAATTTTGGTGTAAGAGATGGCAACCATCAGCTTCGCCATGCAGACTTGAGAAATTGGGTATGAGGCGCGACTCAATTTGACTGCTTAGTTGATTCTGTAAGATATGACATCGTTCCTAAAACATGCCCTAGAATAGAGGAAAATAGGGAATTGGATTATGTTGTTTGTAGTGGAGAAGGAAAGAATCGATGGGGATTTGTCTAGTCATTCCCAAATCAAATGAAAATCATAACAGGGAAGTAAGATGGGAGGTGTATGTGGAATTGGCAAAGTGTCGAAGCAACTGTTAGGGTTGAAGATGAGAAGAAAACTACCATAGCGGTAGAAGAAAACTCTGCATCCCGAGACCCGAGAGAAGTTTTTCCTTTCTTCATTGAGTAGTGAGAGATCTTGGTTTAAAATGGTGAATTTTGGACATGGACCATGCATACTAGTCTGGGCAAAACGTAATGGGGTCGAAGCAACAACAAGGCTCATCCATCGTATTATTACACATAAATGAGGACTCATAAATTCGAAAGGGCGAGTCCTAGAGCATAGCATTTGGCTCAGAAGTGGGAGAAGTAAGTTCTATATTTCTTCCTAAAGGTACGGTATTGAGCTATTGACTCTCTACAAAGATTGGGAATCCAAAATTTACATGGCATTCTATTTCTAATTCTGGTGCTTTGTCACTATTGCACATACCGCTCGCCCCTTTACCCCACCACCATGCTTCAGTATCGACACAATCGATTCAGCTAACATCAGAAGAGAAAACAACTAAGAGCACGAAGAGAAAACCATCAAAATATCACCTTGGACTAACATTACACACCAATAATCAAAGACCCCTAAACTTGACCAGACTCTTCCACTTAAATAAACTTCACAGGACTCAGGAAATGAGCAAGACGCTCCATGATACGCTTAAAGAAAAAGCAACTCGAGAGCGAACTTCATTAGCCAGAGTTTTTGCAGGCAAATCGGGGAGAGATCCACGAGACGGAGCAATGCAACACTAGTAATTGAGGACCAACCTTCTTGCTCGGCCTTCACACGCACAAATTGTTGAAGATTGTTGTACTTGATTTTTTCTAATTGATTCATCAATGGGAAACTATAATATTTTATAGTTGAGAATTTGATTCTTTTTATTGTCTTTAGAATATTTTTCTCCTTAATTAGGTTGACCATATGTCACGCCCCGATCCTCGAACGCGCGCACATCCTTCTACTTGGTCGATTTTAGAATGCGATATCCCAGGACTATGTATCGCCGACCCTTTTCTCTTATTAAGCACATGCAGAAGCATTTATAAATCCCCAGACAATAAAACAATTGGATAGGAAAGTAAGCCATATTTTTCATATTGAAATTCACAACCACACTTTCATTAACAGCACAACTCATATCATATTTACAATACTATTCACAACATACTTGTCTCACACCTATCTACGCTAAGACAGGGTTTACAAAAGGGATGTGATCTCAGTCCACATCCAGGTTATATTCAAGATCCCTATCTGGATCATCTTCTTCTTCAAAATTCTTTCTCCCCTTCATGTTCCTCTTCCTTAGCTTCTCCTCAGGGTCTTGAAATGGTTATTTAATAACCAATGAGACCACGTCTCAGCGAGTCCTACTCCCTAAGACTCGATTAGAAAGCCAATACACTATAGGCTACCTAAACACGGCACGAGTTGGAGGACTTACCTTAGCCTCAGATTCCATCTGCATATTAGTATAGTTCAATAAGCGTTCAAACAATCACATCACCGATCAAAGCATTGATCAAATCGACCTAGTCGATTTTATGTCAGTCGGACCCTTTCTAGGTCGTTCATCCTACTTCAAGCAATTCCTTAGATTTAGTGGCTTTACGGTCCCACCCGACCCTCTCAAGATTTAGTGGTTTTTCGGTCCCACCCGACCCTCTCAAGATTTGGTGGCTTTTCGGTCCCACTCGACCCTCTCAAGATCTAGTGGCTTTTCGGTCCCACCCGACCCTCTCAATATCTAGTAGCTTTTCGGTCCCACCCGACCCTCTCAAGATCTAGCTTAGGAATAAATCTTAAATTCACTCCTAAATTACTTTAGTACCAAATAAAGCTCAAATAAATAAACGGACTGCACCATGACAATCAGCACGAAATTCCAGTCACCGGGCATCCTGGTTGAATTTTCGAAAAAATAAATAATTAAATAATTAATTTCGAAAATTAAATAAATAATTATAAAAAAATCCAATTTAGGCTCGTAATGCCGAATTGGACGACGAGACAAGCCCGGAAAATTACCGAGACTCGTTCCATAATTAACATGGCATGTCTACTTGCTAATGTCTATTTCTAACCACCTAACATGCATCATTAAGTCTCTAATTTAATTGATCTAAACTAATCTAACCACCTAATTGCATTTAATTAAATCTAACCAATCTTAAGTATAATTAGCAAACTAAGAAAGCTTTAGTGAGTAAAACTCACTTGACAAAAGTGGAGACTGAATCACCGCAACGGCGACGCGACGGCGGCCGAAATCGGACTTTCGACGACACCGGCGGACTTGGACCGAGCCTTAGGCTGGGCCCAACAAATCTCAACCCAAATGAGATTTGTTCTTGCATTGAAATGGGCTTGCTCTTGGACTTGGGCCTAGCTGCAATTGGGCTTCAAAAACTGGGCTTGAAGACTACAATTGCTGAAAATGGGCTTGAAATAAAACTGAATTGGGCCTGCCTTTGTTGGGCCCGAAAGATTGAAATTGCTGGGCTTTCAATCCAATTGATGCTGGGCTGGAAGTGCCTCTGAAGATGGGCTGAAGCAAGTTCGACTGGAGATGGCTTCGCTGGGCATGGAACCTGGTCTTAGGCTGAAGATACACGGACGAGGGGAACGTGCGGCTTGGACGGCAGCTGGCTTGAGGCTTCGCTGGAGAGAGTTGCTTCAGTCGGTGGCTTCGTGGATGACTGAACATGGAGCTCACAGTCAGCAAACTGACTGAGAGATGCAGCGTGGACTGGAACGTGGCGGCTTCGGCGAGGCTAGCAACTGGGTTTTGTCTTTGTGGGCGGCTGAGGCGTGGAGACTTCGGTCAACAAACGGTGGAGGAGAGGGCACCGTTGACTGGATCGTGTGCAAGTGAGGTGGATTAAATCAACAGGGGCTTCGGTGGAGTTTGATATTCAGGACGAGGAGGCTACTTCATGCGTTTGAAGAAGAAGCGTGGATGGTCAGCTTGTTGACTAAGAGAGGGCAGCTCAACAAAGACTGAAGCCGCGTGGAGATTTCCTCTTCGGTGGATGATGGCCGCCTGGGAGAGGAAACTTTGTGGGGTTTTGAAGGCCAACACCAGCTTTGCTGGTACTAGGCAAAGAAGTGGACTTGGAGAAGAGAAGACCAACGTTGGTGGAGTGTGTGGGTTTCCGTTCGGTGAGTGAACGAAAGAAAGGGATAAAAAGGATGAAAAGCAAGGCACAGATAGAAGATTGAAGAGGCTGCACGGTTCTTCGAACGAGTAAGGACAGAGGTGGTGAGAGACAGCGACGGGGAGAAAACAGCTGGCTTTTGCTTTATTAAAAGGATTGGATCAAGGCCAAAATATCTAATATTCATCATAATTTTGGCCTCAAAAGTCCTCAAAATTATCCCTTGCGTTAACTTTATGTCCCCTAATACTTTCCCACTTATAATTTCTCTAAAATAACAAATTTTGAAGCCCCAAAATTTCTGCCCTTGCAAAGCTCCGAATTTCCAATTTCTTGTCTTCAATTTCCTCACTCAATTCTCCAAATTGAGGTCCAATTTCGATGAAGAAAAATCCCAAACAATTTTCTATAAATCCCTGACACTCAAAGGTTCAGTCTGGAAGTCCAATTTTCTATCAATTTATCCCATTTGAATTTCCGCCAAATTTCCGTGACGTCCGAACCCAATTTCCGTAAAATTTCCCGAATCTCCGAAAAAATCTTCTGAGACTGAGTCGATGCTCCTAAAATTTATTGACATGGCCAAAACTTCAATTTCTGAAATTGGACTCTAATTAGCGATTAATTTTCATTCGGCGCGTTTTTAGCGTGACCTAGACTATTGGGTAGTTTTCAGAACTTTTTAAGGCAAATGACCCGTGGTCGATTTTCTTCAAGCCACTATGAACCCACTCGACTCAATGGCGACTCTCGCTTGTCGTGAAAATCTCGAGGATCCAAGTACGGACACAGGGTACCAAAACAATAAGAAAATCAGTCTAGAGCCAGTCGACGAGAATTTTCCAATTTAGTGGAGTCATCCACGATCGGCCACACATCTCAGACGAACAGACCTATCTCTGATCTCAAATCGATTTTTAACTATGCCGTAATGGCCTCTAAAGATTGACATAGTCGAGAAGCCAATTCTTGATCGAGTTCTCAAGTCTATTGCCTTAAAATTTCTTAATAATTTTCCCAGATAGTCTAGTTACCTCGAGAGTGATCGGCTCTGAGAATAACCCTAAAGACACGTCAATGAAATGCCTGATTTATTCAGTAGAAGACAGGGTTGAAAATTTGGGATGTCACACCATATGTATTATATATAGGGCCGTGATTGTATAATGTTATAAATAAGAAAGTAATATCTATCTTATTCCCAATTCTCAGCTCCTTTCCATCCCTTAATATTTTCACATGGTATCACGGCGTTCTTTCTCAACCTAGCTTCCGCATTACTCTGAAAGTCAAACTCTCTTCCTTCTTCGTTTCTTTTCACACACAAAACTTGTGAAAGTTTTTTTCTTTTTGGTTAGAACCAATCAACAAAGGGAGAAATTATGCCGAGAAATCAAACCTCAAATTTGGGGATGTCCAATGAATCAGAAGGTTTTTGTTTTTTTTTTTTCCAACAATCAAGGTTTCGAAAACTAACCTTCGGACCCTCGACAGGTTCTGGAGAAACAAAACTAGACTGATGAACAAGGCCACATACAGCCTTATGAAGGAGGATTGGGCCCCATTCAACCCAATTCAGGCCCTCCTCAGCTCAATTCAAGGCAATTATTCACAGTATAGTATGTCCAGTGGATTCCCGTCCAAGTCCAACCTATCCAAACTACTATGGGCTCACTAGAAAATAATGGGCCAGGAGGAAGGCCACCTTTTACCACTGAGCCTAATCCAAGACATGGAACGGGTTGGTCCTATTCGAATCAGACTAATCCAGTTCCATCGGGTTTTACGTGATGATTTAACGGTATTTAATTCGACCCAATACATCTATGATGATTTAACGGTATTTTACATTATCAATTTGTCCTTTACAGTAGTGTATAAATATTCACAAATATTTACTACTTTTCGTCGTAATGTATTTCGTAATGGTCGGAAATATTTAGGTATCTTAAATTTCTCTAGTTTACAAAATTTTTCTCTCATAACTCAATGAACAATGTCACAGATATTTAAGTATCCTAATTTCTAAAGAAAATTTATGTTTTTTCTAAGGCTTGAGATATTTTGTCATAACATGGTTCAAAATACGATAAATATATATTATAATATTTAACAAATTACTACAAATGCTCACGCTATGTTGTCATAAACCAATGGAAAATGTCATAAATACTTAAAGGATAACTTCATACGCAGCGTTAGTGTGAAAAAAAAGTTTTACGCAAGCAGCCTCATACAACATTCATTAGAGAGAATGCATAGTTATAATTCTCAAGTCAATGATGCGTGGGAACGCTTGTGAAAATTTTTCTTTACATCGGCAGAATATGCTCTCTTTTTTTTTTTTTCCTTCTTTTTTCCTTTTTCATATTAAAGCCTTACGACATTTTGTCAAAGTGCAGTAATGTTCAAACTTCAGAAAATCTATAGATGCACATAAGATAGTTTTAAGTTAGATTTTTTAGTGTTCTGTTGACAACGCATCATAAATATTGCGGATGTTGTTACTTTAAATATAAACACATGCCATACTTTATTTTAAATTTTGGAACCTCCTTATATTTTATGATGTTTTGCACGAATAAAACAAACCATGTGCCAATGTAGTATGTTTGAAATAGTAATGAATTTTTCTGCTCATGTTAAATTCACATTTTTTTTTTCATTTGGATATGCCAACAAATATTATTGCCACTTATGATGGAAAAGCACTTAAAACAATATATAGCTGGAAAACAATACTGCTTAGAAAAAGAAGGCAACTTTATTGCAATTTAAGGTGACCGTAGTACATTATACCGAAGTAATCAAGGATGAGACATGAAAACATGAAAAATGATGCTAAATTGTCTCGTGATCACAGGTCAACGACTTCATATGGTCTTGTAGGAGTCCAAGACCACGTTTGTCTTCATAGTTGTACATCAGTGAAACCATCTTAGCAGCATTCACGCAAGCTTCAAGGAAAGGCGCAGAGGACGGACATGGAGAGAGGCACTCTTTGTTGAGCAGCTTCCACAATTTCGATATCAACTTCATCACATGCTCCCTTGCGCTTTGGTACGAAGAGCCTTGATTTTCCCTCAAATAGCACTCCACATATGACCCGTCGTAGCCATTTTGATTCTCATCCTTAGAGGAATCGAATCCCCCCAAGAAAAATAATTAAATCAATAAAATAATGAAAAAACATGAATAAAAAAATTGAATAAAACCCAAATGTTGCCCGGCACGAAACCATAAAGTAGTTTACCTGGGCACATCCGAGCTCATCCCAAAGGCGAAGAATTTCAGCGATTAAGAATATTATATTTGGCAGCTGCACCTCTTCTTTCTTTGAATCATACTTTGGTTGGCAATGTTTTGGCCCATTAGAAAGAACAGGTGAGTTAGCACCAAGGGCACACCCGAAGTGATAATCCCATTCTTCAAGTAATCATCTGCCTTTGGCAATTTCCCAGAAGCGTTCCACTGAAACTCCACCAGGAATGCATTGCACAAATTCGCCCACTGCATGATCAAATGTTATCTGACTGATCAAGGATCATCTAAAATGTAGTCATAAATCAAAATCTTGAGCTTATTGAGCTTTCGTAGTAGTCATAAATGACAAATCTCTCTCTCTCTCTCTCTCTCTCTCTCTCTCTCTCTCAGAGAGTAAGGGAAGTCAATGCTGCACTGAGCTCAATTTTTTTGCTAGGAAGCCAGGGCACGGCTACAAGATCTTGACAGAAACGCCTAGATCTCGCCAAGATTTGTGTGTGAGTGTGTATGGGAGAGGGCGGGAGGGAGGGAGGAACGGTTGCAGCTTAACCCTATCAGTGATAAGATCTCCGTGTATGGCATTATAAGGAATTCTATAAAAGAGTGAATGAAACTCGACGATGATGAAGCCGGCAATTGGTTTTTGTGGCTTTAATTTGAAGAAGTGAACACAAACTTCAAAATGATGACCAAAATATTGGAGGGTGGTGAGACAAAGAGTGGAAAAAGGGACGAGGATATGGTCAAGGTTGAGTTTTGGTTCAGTGCAACGAATCTCCAATTAAGTCACGTTCATTTAGAGTTGAGATAGGAGTTAGCAACAACATAGGTTCTTATCAATAATAATTTTATATTTATACCATCTTTTTCAAGAATCTCGTGGGGTTCCATCCATGCTTCTCAAAGATGATTCTCCCAAAATCATTTACAATATCATTGAGAACCTTGAAGCATATTTTCATGTACTCTGGAAGCTGCTCGGCACACGCATTATCCCATCTGAAGGAAAAACAATTGCAAGAAATATTTAAATTGTCAACATAATATAAATATGGAATGTAGTTTTTATTTTTATTTTTTATTTGATGTAATAGTTGCAACATAATAGGTAAAAAGGGATATTTTCGATTGTATACCTTTTAATGACTTCTGTAAAGAGAATTAGTTAGTCAACCGTGCCATGGACATCAAATATGTGGTCAATAATGTACACGAGAGAGATGGACTTAATGAGCTCAACCCTAAGCTCAGACAAGCTTGGATCTGTGAGAATTGCCATGGACCACATGTACCATTTTAGTGGCTGGTCTCTAGCAAACTCCATCTTCTCTCCCAATCCCAACTCTTTCCACCACCTGAAATATAGGATATGCATGACGAAAACTAAAGCAACGGTACATAATAGTATACTCATTTAAATGAAACAAATGATTCATTTGAAAATTCTATTGATCTCATGACATAGAGATTTGAGAAGATGGAGATATAGAGTCCATCATTTTCCTCATAGTTTTTGGTGAAACTGGTTTAAGTCATGCCTCAAACTGTGATTTGTGGGTTTGATATTAGTCTGAACCTAAATGCCAACTCCTTAAATACATAAGTTTAAATATAGCATCTTATTTATGCATTGATATACTTGTATTAGGGCCAGCTATTAAGATTTCACCTACTATTATATGTTGGTCATCTATAGTCCTTCAATTGAGCATAACTTTGCGTAAGTAGTTAATTAGTTACTCACTTATTAATTTGGTGAATCTCCTTCTGGTGCACATATTGATCAATTCTTCGCTTTCTGTTTGCTACTTGTAGCAAGTCTTCCATCCACGAGTTCGCGCCTGGGATATCGTTTACAAAACTTTGAGGAGCTAGCAATCTTGCGAAGCTCATGCGATATGGATATTGCAATGTACTTTCTATCATTCTCGCTTGTTCATTATCAAGATTACACATCAACAATGCATTGAGACACTTGCTGCTAAAGCATTCGGCTTCGTCGAGTATATCCTCTCCTTCCATGCTCATTTGTGACGCTTCGTATAATTCCATCATGCCCTTGATGTTTCCCTCCAGTTTCATAACAAAACCTTTTCCCTTTTCGTTGAAGTATTCGAACACATCTACATAAAAAGCACAAGGACTCTAATACATCAAAAAGCATAGTCTAATATCTAATTTATAAGTCACTTCACTCGTTCAAAATTATGATGTGCATACTTTGGTTTCGAAAAAAAAATGCTAAATTGGTTAAAATTATTTCATCTCATGTAAATTTTTAATTTTTTAATGTAAAGAAACTAAAAAAGAGAACAAATGAAGGAAATGGGCATATATCTAGGTCTTTTCAATTCGATTTTTGTAATATGAATAATTAGTTCTTACTTTCCATTTTGAACAAAACTTCAGAACACTAATGCATTGCTTAATAACTGGCATAAGTCCACGATGTAACATGCATTGATGGATATCCATTGGAGAGTTCATCACAATTAAACATTTCCAATTCTTAAATCAGCAAAATATTTTTAAAAAAAATCAGCTTATATTCTTGTCCATTTTCATCCTTAACAAACTATTGGAAATTTTAGGGCTTCCACGTAACTAGACAAAACAACAACAAAAAAGTTGTCTTCTTTTGTTATGTATAAATAGCAACAATGTATTTCGCTATTGCAATCGACTTGAAACTCATAGGAACAAACCTGCAGTCACACGATAACCTTCTTGCCTTAGAAGTCGAAACCGAAGAGCGATCTCATAGACATCATCTTTGCCATGATTCAAAGAGCTAAAATGTGTGTATTGCCACGTTAGAATGGCTTTAATCTGTTCTCGGAATAGGGATTCGACTCCTAGTCGCTGAATCATGTCGACAATAATCAAACTTTCTACAGGCTCATTCACCACTTTATTCAGAAAATCTATAAGGCTCTTTATTTTTTGGTCATGTTTGATCCCCGAATCATCCTACATCATGGAAATCCAGAGTTACAAGTGAGGTCGATGTTATAATGAAAAAAAAAAATTAAGCAAGAATGAACTAAATTGGCGATATTTTTTCTCATGTAATTTAACAAAGAATTATTGTAATGAAGCAAAAAATATTAAATGAGCAAAAGTTCAAAAGAGCAAAGACAATAATTTTTCATAGTAATATATAGTAATTTAGTATGAGAATGATAAGGCTTTCTGTTGACATTAATTTTATGCTATTAAAGCTTGGTATGCTCATATGCACAAGGTGATATATGACCTTACAGGCCAGTCCAGTTGAAATTGTTTCAAATGATCAACTCTTAATGGGAGTTAATAAGTTGGTTTTTTAATTACAGATTCCTTTCTACTGAGCCTTGAAAGAAAACATTCTTGTTTCCCTGCGTATATTCGGTAAATAAGCTTCCTTGTTATCCTATTTTGGTTTTATTTTTCTCCTCTTTCTATCACCAATAGGCCAATGAAGAATCCAAATAGGTGTTGGCATATAGGTATGCCCAACGAAATAATGCTTTTTTTTCACACGAGCTAAGGAAGGAAATGGGAAGTTGAAAAGAAAAGGCTAGGATCAGTGGATTTACCGGATAAGTTTGCTCCTTGGCAATGCTCGATGATTGTATTTGGTTAGGTCGATCCATTATGAAGCTGGAATCGGTGGTCGACCCTTTCCCAGTCCTAATCACGGGGAGAGTAGAAGTGCGAAGATTGTTAAGAATGATAGGAGGTTGATTTGCTTTAGATGGCCTATTTATAGTGAAAAACAGAAAGTGCCTAAAATATATTGATAGCGAATGTGCTGCACACATCTTTCATAAGTTTCTACTGTTGAAATCTTTGTTGTGGGCGAGAAACTTGGGTGCGTACAATTGTCGTTCTCAAAACCCGATTGGAGGAAACATCGTCGTTGAAAGCATACATCAATGCATATACATTTCGGAGAGGTTTCGAGTGTCAATGGTCTTCAAGAAATTAGAAGCGCACTGATCGCGATGTCTAAAAGAAAAGGACATGAAGGGCTTTTTCGGCAAACAAGGAAGACCACGTACTCGGATTTTATTCCACTGTTTCAGATTTAGCTCACATTTTACGTGATACACGAGGTAAGAACACATACTTGAACTTGAACTCTCAAAACTTTGTCCTATGGGGAACACGTTTGCTCCTAAAATTTGTGGTCCTGTCCTCCATAATAAGTTCGGCTCTCTGTGAAATGAGCGTATGTGCGTGCAACAAGCAGAAGAGCGTACGGGCCAGCGAGGGTGAGAAATTATGTTTAGTCATCTTTGGGATAATGTGTGGAGGAATTATCCATGAGCTTGATCTATTTTACTAAACTAAATTTGGACCATTAAAAATGGCGAATCATCAATTCGAATTTGATTTAGTACACGTTTAAAGTTTACTCAATAATTTCTCAAATGTATGTGAGAGCGAGGTGAGAAAGAGGAGAAGAAAAATTGTAATGTCAGATTGTCCTTAAGAGTTGAGGGGCATAAATGTTGTCTTATAGTACTAATGTGGGCTAGCGTCATGTATTGTTTTAAAATATATATAGAGCTGACAAATTGGGTTCAAGATCAATTTCTTAACTCGAATTCAATGAGCTACGTCAAATATGGGTTGTCTGAAAATTTCAAAACGGATTAAAGTGGGTTTCCAATATCAGAGGCAAAACCCAACTAGATATGAATCTTAGTGGGTCTAAAGACAAACTCACTTCTAACCCAGTTAAGCTTAAAAAGGTTATTAGCTAAATAAATATTTAAATAATAATAATAAATAATAAAGAAAGAGAAAACTATGATGTCGAACAAGAGAGGGAGCCACCCTAGATAGTACCCCTCCGTCGTGGGCTGTGTCACCAATGATGGCCGGTCACGCCTCCGCCGCCCACCGTGGTCGGCGGCAGCCATCCTCATGCTTCTCCTAGTCAACTCACAAGGCAACATATGGGGCGTTTTCATCATTTAGTTTCTTCAAGTTTCGTTCAAGACCAAGAAAACAGAAGAAGATGGTTTTTTTTTTTTTTTGCTAACCTACAAAGTCTTCTTATGAAAATGACTCTGCACCAAAGAATCTAGATCCAAGAAAACCTCTACAACCACGTATTCCTCCAAGTCAATAATTGGGAATACTATTTGAGAGCAAAGTGCCCCTTTAGTTGATCCAAGAGACAGGAAAATGACACCGGAGGAATAGTTTTTTTTTTTTTGATCGGAAAGAGCCATTTCATTTAAGTAACACTGAAAAAACAACCTGCTTTAACAGCGTCCGTAAGCAGTAAATTAAACAAAGCTAGGGGAGGGGGAAAGACTTCAACAAAAGAGAGGGACCCGCGAGAATGGGCCTTGGCAGCCCAATCTGCTGGTGCATTCGTTTCTCTTCTTGTAAACCTAATGAGAAGATGAGAAAAACAGGGGAGTAAGGCCGTTGTTTCTGCAAGCAGCGAGCGACTCTCCCATGGCGTCTTCTGAGGGTCGTGGACAGCATCAACCACCTGGAGACAGTCCGTCTCAATGATAGTGGGCGCATCAGCCTTCCCGATCCGCAGAAGATGGCGCAGCGCGATATTCAAGGCTTGGACTTCAATCTGGAAAGCAGAACTTGCTGGGGCTGTACAGGTAAACCCTTCTTGCATAGCACCAGTAGAATCACGACAAATATATGCAGTTGATCCTGAGATATTACCACTATTGAAAGCTCCATCTATGTTGATTTTTAAAATACCAGGATCAGGGGGCCTCCACATCGATCCTGGAGGCGAGTGAGGGGATATAGATACTGTAATGTTCGAGGACAGATGCTTGTGCAAATTGGAGGTAGCCCACGCCGCTTCCACAACAAAATTTGGATCTGGCTGCTGGTGCTGAAATAGGCATCTGTTTCGTGCTTTCCAGACATGCCAGAGGAGAACAGCAATAACGTCCATTCCTGGTGAGTACTGATTTTCCTCAAACCTGTGAACTATCCACTCTTCAATATGCTTGATCTGAGAATGTATAATTCGTATGCGAACCCTAGGGTGAGACCATATGTTCGAGGTCCACGGGCAGAGAAGGAAAATATGTTCTAATCTTTCTGGAGTCTGAGTTGCGCACACTTTACAGATAGGATCTGCACTAATATGTCTGTGGAATAGATTAACCTTTGATGGGAGGGCATTTTGAATGATGGACCAAAGGAAGAACCTAATCTTAGGTGGGATATGAAGTTTCCAAATTTGCTGCCATAGGGTTAAAGGTAGTTGGAAAGAAGAGGATGGTCTGCTATCCTGAATGTGTAGGCCTGTTTGATAAATTTGCTGATATGCACTCTTCACCGTTAATTGACCATTGGTAGTCCCTGTCCAAATAAGCTTATCATCTGCATAAGTTGGGCACACCGGGATGCTGAGAATTTCCTTGATAAGGTCTTCATCAAAAAACTGATGAAGCAAATCTTCATTCCATTTGTTCTGACTAGGTAGCAATAGGTCTGCCACCATTTGTGGCTCTTCTCTGGTGACAGGGCCCCCTAAAATTCCTCTAGGCAGCCAACAGTCCTCTCTGATACGGATTTTAGACCCATCCCCTACTGACCATTGCAGTTTAGGCAGAATAGAATCCCTCCCTAGAAGCAAGCTTTGCCAACCCCACGATGGGCGGGGGCCTTTTTCAGCATGTATAAAGTCTAGGGCATAGAAATAAAGGCCTTTGAAAAGCTGACTGCATAAAGATAAAGGATGTTGAAGTAGTCTCCATGCCTGTTTACCAAGCAAAGCTCTGTTAGATGCAATAAGGTCCCTAAATCCTAGACCCCCTTGAACCTTCCCTTTCTTTAATAGCTCCCAACCCTTCCAATGAACACCCCGCTTTCGACTGTCTGTTTGCCACCAAAACCTCGCAATCTTCTGTTCAATTACTTGACATATAGACACAGGAATTTTAAAGATAGACATTGCATATTGAGGAATAGCTTGAATAACACTTTTGATCAAAATCTCTTTTCCCCCTTTCGACATAAGATGTTCTTTCCACCCATCTAGCTTAGAATTCACTCTCCCTAGGATCCAGGAAAACATATCTCTCTTCGAACAACCCCAGTCAGATGGGATTCCAAGGTATCTACCAGTCTTGTGAAGTACTGCTATTCAAAATTGTTGTGCCAGATTATCCTTCAGACTAGTCGGACAGTCTTTACTTAGAAAAAGACCGGATTTATTTCTATTAATTTCTTGACCAGTAGCAAGACAGTATTGATTCAAGATATTGGATAAATTCTGGCATTCTATAACAGTCCCATCTAAGAAAAAGATTGCATCATCTGCAAAGAAAAGGTGGGAAAGAGTAGGACACCACCTGTTTAACCGGATTCCTTTTAGCTGACCCATGTCAATCGCTTGATGAATAAGAGTTGATAATAGATTGACCATGAGAATAAAAATATAGGGAGATAGGGGATCACCTTGACGTAAGCCACGAGAGGGTTGAAAATATTGAAGCTGTTCACCATTAAATTTAACACTAATCTTGATAGTGGAGATACATTGCATTACCCATCGAACCCAAGTAGAATGACACAGGAGGAATAGTTAGACTTCCTATTTTCCATGAGAGAGGAATTACGTTGCTTTTTTCTTTCCTCATTCAATCAAAATTGTAGTTCTGGTATTATTTTAGGCATTAGGCTTTAGTTAAAATGATGGGCTATATTGTCCTCTGTCTCTAATCGGAGGATTTCTTATAATTAGTCTTCTGGTTGATAGCTTACGAGTGTAAACATCACTTGCATTTCAATTTTAGATAAGTTCGGTGTAAATGATGTCCCACAATAATATATAACCACCAATTAGAAGCATAATTGTAGGGAAACTTAATGTTCGAATATTTAAATAATACACTACACATTTATCTAATAATTTAAGTTTTAGAATAATTAATAGTGGTCCTACAAAATCTTACATAATATCAAAGCTGAATGTATTGAGTTCGAATATTTCCAAGTCCCATTTGCCTCCTGAATTAATTTTCCACGCTTAATACCAGGCAAAAAGACTAGACCAAGCATGGGGAGGAGTGTTAAAATATTTAAATAATAAATTATACATTCATTAAACAGCTTAAACTTTTAGAACAGTTGACAGCAATTCCACAAAATCTCACACTTAGCCTTATATTTATTTTTACTTAATTTTGCAACATCAATTAATCGTATCAAAAGGAAAACGTGAATGAGCTAAGCTCTTCGAAAATCATACATCAAGGATGAAGATCCTCTGTTGCTCCAATACGACATTTGTCTACCTCCTTTGTGAGATGGGGACAAGTACCTATTTTTAAGGGCCATGTTATCCCCTGTTCCTAAATCAACGAAGTTTCTTCAATCGAGTCTCTTATTGATAGGTTACAAGTTAGGCAAGCTTAAATTTGCATATGGCGATGTCAATAATTTGTGATCTACCAATCAATGACATGACTGTACAGAAATATAACCCCTACTTTAGTTAGTGTTAACTACACGTGAAAATCCTCTATACTGCTCAATATCTCTGACTTGTCAATAAATCTTATTTGCTAACACATTCAGTGATAAATTTCCTGATACATTGTTCAGATAAATTATTGGTTTAGCTAAATTAGGCACAAAATGAGGACATCAAGCGTGGTGGAAGATCTCATCCCCCAACGGATGTGTAGTCTATATGACCATGTATTGAATGGGAAATCCTCCCACAAAGCATAGATTGTGTCCTGCTCAGACTTTCAGGACAATGTCAAACAATGGACTTGCAATTTAGCTAAGCAATGTACTGGGAAAAAGCTACCAAAATCTCAAATTATGCCCACTATAATAGATTTATTGAGAACTTTTTTTGTGACATAAAAAATTCTAAACTATATCTATTGTGACGTATATCTTATAACATAAAAAAACTCCAAACTTATACCTATGTAACACATTTACCTTCCGTCAAGATTTAATTATATAATTTTTTAGCTAAAATAACATTGTTTTTATTTCACTTAAGTCACGTAAATACCATATCTATATTGTTTGCTTACTAGCATCCATGTAGGCAAATTACATAACGGTGCCCTGATGAAACCTTGATGGAGGATGAAAGTGTCACACATAGGGTTGATTAGTTCTTGGTCCAGTCCCACCCAAGAATAGGATTGGTTCTCATTTTTTGGAATTGGGAATCAAACTAATTGGTCCAGTTACCAGGCGATCTAATGGAATTAGTGATACACAATATTTTCAGTGACCAATGGTTTGAAAAAAAACTAGGAAGCGAGTAATGACCACCTCAAATCCGGAACATAGATGGAATATAATGAAGAAACTCTAAAAAGAACTTGCATCATCATTGTGGATGATACAAGAAATCAAAGTGAGAAACGAAAAGGCAAAGACGATAGAAAGGAAGTAAATAGGTTATTCATGGAGCAAAACGAATCCCACTCATGAACTACAATCGAGGAGTTCACCAACTGCTTCAATTTCGAATTGATGCCGACATAGAAGAAGAATCAAAAGTAGAAGAACATTATAGTAGATGAAATACAAGGACATTCTTAGCCTTTTCATGGCTGAAGAGAGAGGTTTCAAATAAGGGCCTGACCTCACTGATTGGTCAAGGGTATTTTGTTCCTTTTTGATTTACTTTCCTTTTCTTTTTTCTTTTTTTCTTTTCCTGATTTTTTTCTTTTCATTAAAAAAAAGAAAAACTCAAAAAAGAAAAAAAAATGTAAAACTTTAACAAAGAAAAATAAAAAAATACAAGCAGGAGGGCTAGCCCCAGCCCTCTTGCCTATGGCCATCGCCCCATCATCACATCAAACTTAGGTACCTCCGGACCCTTGCTAGAATCAAGAGAGAGCCGCAACCCTCTCCCAAACTTAGCTACCCACATGAAAATGGTGAAGCAAGCATTCGAGTAGTTTTGTGGTGGGACTCATATTCTTCGTCTTCAAGTTCTTGGGGGTTTCAGATTTCATTGCTAACCATGACCTTGTAGTTGTTCTGCAACATGGAGTTCTTGCAATGAGCGATCGCACCTTGAATCATTCTCTACAACTCCTCCATTGATGAAACCTTCGAGTGGCAACCTCCTCCCGTCCGGACCCCTCCTCCTCCGCCACCGATTCTGCTCTGCCACAGGGTCACAACCCTCTACTATTTCTAGCAAGGACTAGCAAGACCTCACCTTTAATGGGCAAGCCGACCCTTGTCGAGGCACTGGCGACCCTACTGGCCATAGCCAACGCCTTATCTCGAGAAGGGGTGGTGACCATAGGCAGGCTTGGATTTTTTTTCTTTTTTTTGTGTTTTATTATTTTAAGGTTTAACTTTTTTCTTTTTTAAATTTGTCTTTTATGAAAATAAAAGAAAAAACAAAAAAAAATGAAAGAAGAAATAGAAAAAGGAAAGAAAAAAAAACTAATTGATGAAAATACCCTTGATAAGGTCGGGCCATTCTTTGAAACTAAAATGGCCACTTCAGACCATTATTTGAAATAAAACTCATTTCAAGTCATTATTTAAGAAAATGATGACACTTCGTGCTCTTATTTAAAATAACATCCACTCCAAACCCCCCCTTTTTTTTAAAAAAAAAAATTGAGTACACTTCATATCCTTATTTGAAATTTCTCTCAAAATCATAGATACATTGGAACATGACATTGCCGTGATAATAAATAACTAAGCAAATTCCTGTAAGACTAAGTGTAGGTTATATTGAATAAATATACAAATAATAGAAATACTAAAAGAGAATGACGTGACGATTGTATTAGATAATTAATTATTTCAAATAGATTGTTACAATAAACCTAACATCATTCAATCCATATTATTAGCGGGTTGAATATAGGATAAAAAACAGGAAACAAAACTCAACTCCCCGAGTCGTAATCAGGATCAAATAAGTTGGACCACACTTCGTGAGAGTTTCTTAAAATCTTCTCAGGGGCAAAATTACGTATGCTATTTTGTGTGGACTTGCACAAAGAACGGCAACGTGAGAGCGTCCCGTCGCTAGAAAATATCCCGGATTGTGTGGATCCGAACATCTTCTTAAACTGGTGGCGTGTAGGCACTGTTCTCAGTCTAAACTTTAAGTACGATAACGATGCACATGTAGACCGGCGGTCTTTTCAGTCAATTCCTGCGCCAATTGACAGGTCAAAGGTACAAACATGATCCATGTTGATATTTAGTCAAGCTTGTACGTGGATCATGTCCACAACTTTTGACTCACAAATCATAAATATGACTGGAAGAATATTCCACTGGCCAAAGATGTAGGAAAATTGATGACAAATGTTCAAAATGAGCAATAGAAAGTGATGATACATCACCTAGAGGTGGTGGATTTGATAGGGTAACTTGACAATGACTTGGTTGATATTGTTGTCATCTCGATTGAACATTTCCAATTCCTATCTCAACAAAAAATTAAAAAAAAAAAATCAGCTTATATTGTTTTCCATTTTCATCCTTAGCGAAAAAAGAAATTTGGAAAACTTGGGGCTTCCACTTGGCTAGTCAAAACAAAAAACAAATTGTCTTCTATTCTTATGTATCAACACCAACATTGTATTTCGCTATGGCAATCAATATGTAAAACTCAATCTAAGCGTTGGTCAAGAGTATTTTGTTCTTTACTTTTTTTATTTTCTATCCTTTCCTTTGTCCTCTTTTTCTGATTTTTTTCATAAAAAAGAAAAAAAAGGTAAAACTTTAACAAAGAAAAAGAAAAAGAAAATACAAGCAAGAGGGCTAGCCCCAGTCCTCCTACCTGTGGCCGCCGCCCTATCACTGGGTTAAGGCATTGGCTATGGCCAACAAGTTCACTAGCACCTCAGTGAGGCCCGGCAACCTTCACCAAAACTAAGAGAGAGCCGTAACCCTCTCCCAAATTTGGGCACTCACATGAAAATGATGAAGCAAGCATTCGACCAATCTCGTAATGGGAATCATCTACTTCATCTTCAGGTTCTTAGGAGGTTTCAGATTTCATTGCTGACCATGACCTTGTAGTTGTTCCGCAATATGGAGTTCTTGCAATGAGCAATCACACCTTGAATCATGCTCTACAACTCCTACGTTGACAAGGCATCCAAATTGCAACCTCCTCTCGTCCAGACCCCTCCTCCTCTTCCGCCACTGAACCTGCTCTGGCAGAGGGTCATAACCCTCTCCTGGTTCCAGTCATCGGCCCTTCCGGAGGGGCCAATGACCCCCCTAGCCATAGTAAACACTTTATCTTGGCAAGGGGCGGTGACCATAGGTGGGCCTGGGCTTCTTTTTTTTTTTAATATGTCTTTTGTATGAAAAGCAAAAAAAAAAAAAAAAAAGAAAGGAAAGAAGAAATAGAAAAATGAGAACATAAAAAAAAAAAATGCCCTTGACGAGTCAATGAAGTCAAGCTCTTTCTTGAGATTAATATGGCCAGTTTAGGTCATTATCTGAAACAAAACCCACTTCAAATACTTATTTGAAAAAAATGATAATATTTCAAACTCTTATTTAAAACAAGATCCATTATATATCATTATTTAAGAAAATGACAACACTTTATGTACTTATTTGGAATTTTTTTCCAAAACCGCAACTACACTAGAATATGACATTGCCTTGCTAATAAATAACCAAGCAAATGCTGATAAGACTCATTGTAAGTATATTAAATAAGTACACAAGGAATAGAAATCCTAAATGAGAACAACATGACGATTGTGTTAGATACTTAATTGAATGCGTGGTCTCATGACCGTGTAGTTTAATGATTTCAAATAGACTCTTAACATTAACCTAGCATTATTCAATCCATCGTGGTATAAGCTAACAATGCCTCTTCTCGTATTATGTCTATGCGCTCATTTTATTACAAGACTGAATATAGGAATAAATAAAGGAAACAAAAATCAACAAATTGGACGGTCCCCAGGCCGCAATCACGGCCAAATAAGCTGGACCACACTTTATGAGAGAGACTCTTAAAATCTTCGAAAGGGCAAACATATGTGTCCGATTTTGTGTTGACGTGCACAAGGACGGCAACGTGGGAGCGTCCCATCACTTAGAAATATGCCGGATTGCGTGGATCAGAACATCTTCTTAAGCTAGTGGCGTGAGCTAGCCATCGTTCCCGCGCTAAACTTTAAGCATGATGATCATGCACATGTTTGATCGACCGTGTTTTCAGTCAATTATTGTGCCAATTGACGGGTAAAGATATAGGCATGATCTACATTAATATTTAGTTAATTTTGCTTGTAAATTATGTTCATAATTTGTGACTCACCAATCATAGACATAATTGGAAGAATTTTCCACTAGCCAAAGATGTAGGAAAATTGATGGCGAAATTTCAAAATGAGCAATAGAAACTGGTGATACATCGTCCAAAAGGCGGTGGATTTGGTAGAGTAACTTGACATCGTCTTGGTAGACATTAGGTGTAAAGGGTTTAAGGTTTTGTACAAATTCCACGTGAAATTTGAAACCGAACATGTTACTTATTTTTGGAACTTGGAACCTACCCTACATATCTTAGAACCTAAAACCTACTCTGTCACAGGTTCTAGAGTTAGTTTTAAGTTCAATTTGGATTACACCTATATTATTAATTGAATGATTACGGTGAATTAAAACATTTTATAACAATCACTTACTACTATAATTCACTAATCATAAAGACATATAGAAAATATGAACATCAATAAAGTAAAAGTCTCAATTTTAAAATGGAAGCTCAAACTAGTATTTCTAAATTATACAGTTATCATCAAATGGCATGGAATATTGCAAGATGCATGAAAACATGAACCAAGAAAACATTAGAACTTGTTCCATGTTCTAAATTACAAGTTCTAGGTTCTAAGTTTCTCCAACTAAGAACTCGAAACCTACCTATCAAAATAGGTTCCTTATTTTTTGGAACCTCAAACCTATCATGTATACCTTGGAACCTGAATCTGGAACCTATAGGTTCTTGTTGGTCCAATTCTCAGATTCCATATTTTACCCTAGAATCACGCTTACCCTTAGTTCATCTCAATTAAACATTTACAATCCTTAAGTCAAAAAAAAAAAATCAGCTTATATTCTTCGCCATTTTCATCCTTGACAAAAAAAAAATGGAAAATGAGGGGCTTCCTTTTAACTTGTCAAAACAAAAAGGAAATTGTCTTCTGTTGTCGTGTATCAACGCCAACATTGTGTTTCGCAATTGCAATCAACTTGAAACACATGGGAAATAGACCTGCAGGCACCTGGTGGAGGAAAAAACTCTTCTTCAAACAGAGCTAGCTTTGACACCGAGGTGAAATAGCCAAGATAGAATTGAGTAAGTTTTATATAAGAGATAGTTGTAGATTGTACAGGTGGTTGATGATAAAGCGATATTTGTAGATTGCACAAGTGGTTATCCAAGGTAAGAAAACCTTATCTCTGTCCAATTCTTATTTATAGTACCAATTATAGTTACCATTGAGACAGTTCTCTAAATTGGAAAAGACTTACTCCCATGTGATTTAAAGGTGCCTTGATCACAAGTTCCTATCCCCTAATCACTCATCAATCTAAGGAAATTCAGGTTCGTTTTGGCCTATGTTCGACATGTGCACCGGGCATTTAATAATTCCAATTGTATTCCAAGTTGCATAAGATCATGCAATCTTGATGTGTTCACTCAGAATTAAACGATAGTTATAGCTAAAACAAAACATCTCAATCACAAAAGTAAAACTCTTATGGTAAGCCTCTAACCAAAAGGTCGCCGACACTAGCCATTCCTTCTCACTTTTAAAAAAAAATTATAAAAAAGTGTATCAATTACAATCGATTAAGCATAGATGTGATTAATTAAAGATTTGATGGATCTTCAAGTGTCTCTAAAAATATATAATTTAAGAAGCTGTGATTTGAAATTGAAAACAATTTAATTGTAGTCGTGAAAAGCTATAACTACTTCTAGCAAGTTCAAACAAGAGGAGGCTGTCCTATGTTCACGCCATTCCAAGCTGGACCCACCTTTTGCCGACCCTAAATTCCTAGTATCAATTTAAAATGTGTACTTTTATTAAATGTGGATAACGTTTTCTTTGTCCTTTGGTTCTTACGATATGTGGACACCGTTCAAGTTCTGTCGCAAAGTCCTTGGGCCATCTCTCTCCCGCTGTCATCACGCGATGTGAATGTGGATTAAATGACATGAAAAGCAGACCCAACGGATATGAAATGGTTTTAAAAACCGAAGCGACCCTACTAGACGTTTCACATGTTTGTTAAATACGTAATATTCAGTCTTGTTGTATAAAGTAAAACTGTGGCCGTGCCGGATGCTTAGGGCACATTTGGTAATGATTATGTTCCTGAGAATAGATTCCGATCATAAATTATTATTTTCATAAATTATTTTTTTTATTTTGTTCTCAATAATAATTTCTAAGCATTTTAAGATGTTTGGTAACTATCCAAAATTTTTTATTCTGAAATAAAATTGTGTTTGGTACTGTGCTTATTGATTTTATTTCAAATCAATTTATTTTCATTTGTAAATATTTTTTTCTTTTTTCCTTTTTTCCTTTTTTTATTTTATTTTCTTTTTTTCATTTGTCTCTCTTGTTCTTGTTCTTCCAGTGGCCGGTGGCGGTCTCATATACCATTCGTTTTTTAAAAAGCATAGTTGTAATTAGGGGTGAGCGAAAAAAAACCATTTGAACCCAAAACTGTCTAGATAGCGTTTTGAAAGGGATAAGAGTAGTTTTGTCTCGTAATAATTAAAACAAAGGCCAAAGAAGGAAAAACTTGTAAGAAATAACCTTAAAGCAAGAGTGAAATTTGTAATAGATGGTGTAGTCGATTCAATGTGGTTTTGCCAAAAAAAAAAAAAAATCAATGTGGTGAGGGTGTCAAGAGCTAATAAGAGAATGAAAATAGCATTAGCGAAAAAAGAAAGATTATTTTTTAGTATTGAATTCACAAGGTGTCATAGATTCTTGTGATTAGTGTACTGGAAATCTTAAACTTGTCACGAATATAAAATTGAGTCCAAAATTTTTCGAAAACTACAATCAAATTCTAAAATTTATCATAAAAGTGCAATTGAACCCTAAAACTTTTAAAGAAATTCAATCAAAGTCCTAAAACTTTCTTAAAACTTCTGTACTTTTTGAAAGTTTTAAGATTCAATTACACTTTCTTAATAAGTTTTGGGATTTAATTGTACTTATTAAAAGTTTTATTACTTAGTTACACTTTCATAACAAGTTTTGGGAATTTTATTGTACTAATGCCTAGATATTTTGATGTTATTACTTTAAATAGTTTACATGAACACATGCTACACTACTTTTCAAATTTTAGGATCTTCTACATATTATGATGTTTCGCACTTACAAAACAAAATCATTTGTCGACCTAATATGTCTGAAATAGTATTAAATTTTTCGACCTGTTAAATTCACATATCTTTTTTCATTTGGTTATGCAAACAAATATTGTTGCCACTTATTGGGGGAAAACACTAAAAATAATGTCTATCTAGAACACAAGACAACTTGGAAAAAGGAAGGCAACTTTGATGCACGTGAAGGTGAACTGTAGTACAGTAGATGGAAGTGTTTCGACAAGCATGAAAGAAGAAAACATGAAAAATGATGCTAAAGTGTCTCGTGATCACAGGTCAACGACTTCATAAGGTCTTGTAGGAGTCCAAGACCATGCTTGTCTTCATAGTTGTACATCAATGAAACCATTTTAGCAGCATTCACGCAAGCTTCAAGGAAAGGCGCAGAGAACGGACATGGAGAGAGGCATTCTTTGTTGAGCAGCTTCCACGATTTCGATATCAACTCCATCACATGCTCCCTCGCGCTTTGGTACGAAGAGCCTTGATTTTCCCTCAAATAGCACTCCACATATGACCCGTCGTAGCCATTTTGATTCTCATCCTTAGAGGAATCGAATCCCCCCAAGTAAAATAATTAAATCAATAAAATAATGAAAAAACATGAATAAAAAAATTGAATAAAACCCAAATGATGCCCGGCACGAAACCATAAAGTAGTTTACCTGGGCACATCCGAGGTCATCCCAAAGGCGAAGAATTTCAGCGACTAAGAATATTGTATTTGGCAGCGGCACCTCTTCTTTCTTTGAATCCATACTTTGGTTGGCAATATTTTGACCCATTTGAAAGAACAGGCGAGCTAGAACCAAGGGCACACCCGAAGTGATGATCCCATTCTTCAAGTAATCATCTGCCTTTGGCAATGTCCCAGAAGCGTTCCACTGAAACTCCACCAGGAATGCATTGCACAAGTTCGCCCACTGCAACATCAAATGTTATCCGACTGATAAAGGATATATCTAAAAGTAATCATAAATCAAAATCGTGTGCTTATTGAGCTTTCCTAGTAGTCGTAAATGACGAATTACTAGGAGTTCTCTCTGTCCCTCTCTGCCAGTTAGGGAGCTTAATGCTGCACTGAGCTTTCTAAGAAGCCAGGCCACGGCTACAAGATCCTGACAGAAACACCTCGATCTCGCCAAGATTTGTGTGTATGGGGGGGTGAGGGGTGGTGGTGGAGGGTGGGTTGGGGGTTGGGGTAGAGAGGGCGTTGCAGCTTAACCCTATCAGAGGTAAGATCTCCGTGAGTGGCATTATAAGGAATTCTAGAAAAGATTGAATGAAACTCAACGATGATTGTAAGGATCCAAGGGCTACCACTATATTACATTGTCCGCTTTGGGCCGATGGCTCTCATGGCTTTAAAATGTGTTACACAAAGCGAAAAACTCAAGCCTTATCAACCTGCCCAATACTCCTCCCCTTGGCAATGTGAGAGAAAAGACATGCAATTAACCTCGCCCGCTTTTAGGTCCTAGTCGCCAGCCAGCACAACCTCCCTTGCCAGCCCAATACTCCTCCCTTGCTGAAGACGAAAATTGGTTTTTGTGGCTTTAATTTGAAGAAGTGAACACAAACTTCAAAATGATGACCACAATATCGGAGGGTGGTGAGATAGAGTTGACAAAGGGACAAGGATACGATGAACGTTGAGTTTTAGTTCAGTGCCGTGAATCTCAAATTAAGTGATGCTCATTTAGATTTGAGATAGGAGTTAGCAACATGACTGGGGACAGAGGTTCTTATCAATAATAATTCTATATCAATACCATCTGTTTCAAGAATCTTGTGGGGTTCCATCCATGCTTCTCAAAGATGATGTTGCCAAAATCATTTGTAATATCACTGAGAACCTTAAAGCATTTTTTCATGTACTCTGGAAGCTGCTCAGCACACACATCATCCCATCTGAAGGGAAAATGCAAGAAAAAATTAAATTGGCAGCATAGCATAAATGCCTAATGTAGGGTTTTTTTTTCTATGTAATAGTTGCGACATAATAGGTAAAATGAGATATCGATATATCTATACCTTTTAATGACTCCTGTAAAGAGAATTAGCTCATCAACCTTGCCATAGACATCAAATATGTCATCAATAATGTACATGAGAGAGATGGGCTTAACGAGCTCAACCCTAAGCTCAGACAAGCTTGGATCTGTGAGAATTGCTATGGACCACAAGTACCATTTTAGTGGCTGGTCTCTAGCAAACTTCATCTCCTCTCCCAATCCAGACTCTTTCCACCACCTGAAATATAGGAAACGTATGAGGAAATACTATATCTAGAGTAAATAATAGTATACTCATATATATGAAACAAATTATTCATTTAAAGATTCTATTGATCTCACATATATAGAGATTAGAGAAAATAGAGATCTAGAGTCCTCATTTTCCGAATAGTTTTTAGCAAAACTGGTTTAAGTCATGCCTTAAACTATGATTTGTGAGTTTGGTCTTAGTCTGAACCTAAATGCCAACTTCTTAGATGTATAAATATAAATATAGCATCTTATTTCTGCATCGATAGACTTGAATTAGGGCCAACTGTCAAAAGGCCATCTTTGTTATATGTTAATCATCTATCGTCCTTCAATTGAGCATAAATTTGCATAAGTAATTAATTAGTTACTCATGTATTAATTTGGTGATTCTCCTTTTGGTGCACAGATTGTACAATTCTCCGCTCTCTATTTGCCACTTCTAATAAGTCTTCGAGCCATGAGTTCACGCTAGGCATATCGTTTACAAAACTTAGAGGGGCTAGCAATCTTGCGAAGCTCTTGCGATATGGATATCGCAATGTACTTTCTATCATTCTCACTTGTTCGGGATCAAGATCACATGTCAACAATTCGTTGAGACACTTGCTGCTAAAGCATTTGGCTTCGTCGAGTATATCCTCTCCTTCTATGCTCATTTGTGATGCTTCGTATAATTCCATCATTCCCTTGATGTTTCCTTCCACTTTCATAATAAAACCTTTTCCCTTATCCTTGAAGTATTCAAACACATCTGCATAAAAAGCATAAGGACTCTAGTACATCGAAAAAGTATAGTCTACAATCTAATTTATACGTTGCATGATTCAAAATTATGATATGACAAAAAAAAATCCTAAATTGGTTAAAACTATTTCATCATATGAAAATTTTAAATTTTTTAATGAAAAGAAACTTAAAAGGAGAAAAAAAATGGAAGAAATGGGCAAATATACTGAAAAATTCTAGGTTTTATCATTTTGGTTTCTGTAATATGAATGATTAGATGAGACAAGATTCTCTCCAAGTTCTTTCCATTTAAAAAATAACTCCAGAAAATTAATGAATTGCTTAATATCTGCCATAAGTCCTCGCATGTAACATGCATTGATAGACACCCATTGGAAAGGTTATCTCAATTAAACATTTCCAATTCTTAAGTCAACAAAAGATTCAAAAGATCAGCTTATATTCTATTCTATTTTCATCCTTAACAAAAAAAAAAAAAGGAAGGAAAATTTGGGGCTTCCACTTGACTAGTCAAAACGAAAACAAATATATGTCTTCTGTTGTTATGGATCAACAGCAACATTTTATTTTGCTATTGCAATCGACTTGAAACTCATGGGTAACAAACCTGCAGGCACATCATAACCTTCTTGCCGAAGAAGTCGAAACCGGAGAGCAATCTCATAGACATTATCTTTGCCATGATTCAGAGAGGTAAAATGTGTGTATTGCCACCGTAGAATAGCTTTGTTCTGTTCTTGGAATAGGGGTTTTATTCCTAGCCGCTGAATCATGTCGACAATGATCAAATTTTCTACGGGCTCACCCCCCACCTTATTCAGAAAACCTATAATGCTCTTTATTTTTTCTTCATGTTTGATCCCAGAATTATCCTGCATCATGGAAATCCAGAATTACAAGTGGAGGTCGATGTTATAATGCCAAAAAAAGAACTTAAGCAGAGAAAAAAAAATTGCGATACTTTTTCCCATGTAATTGTAAGAAATTATTGTAATGAAGCAAAAAAATAAATCAGAAAAAGCTCGAAAGAGCTGCGACAAGCACAATGGATGAAGTAATTAACTGATAATTTGTCATAAAGTCATATATGGTAATTTAGTACGATATGATTTTTTTTTTCTGCTGATGTTAATTTTATTATAGTAAAGCTTAGTATGATCATATGAACTAGGACATATTATCTGACCTTACAAGCCAGTCCAGGTTGAAATTGTTTCAAATGGTCAAATCTAACAGGGAGTTAATAAGTCGGTTGTTTATAGCAGATTCATTCCAACAGAACCTGGAAAGAAGTCATTTTTTGATACTACACATTTAGATACGAACTGACATAATACACATACTCATGCATAAAAAAATTTGTTTCCTTAAAAAAATATATATTTAAAAATTATCCACATGTCAAAAATAGTAAAAGGTAAAAAAATAAAATTCAAAGATACAATCGAAACATAATATAGCAGATAAATTAAAATGTACACTTTAGCTATAATGAAAAGCAAAATTATACTCACATTATCAGGGACCATGTTGAAATGTCCTAAATGTGTTAACACGCATTCCTGTGTATAAATGTGTTTCACATACTCATAGTTGTAAATGAGTTATAGTATTGTGTTCTTGTCGATACGAGAACACAGTGGCCACTTAATAGGGTTCAAGGTTGGCCAGTGAGATGATGGGAAATAAGCTTCATCGTCGAGAGGGAAAAAGCCCGGATCACCAGCTAAGGCCCCTAAATGACCGCTCAATGATAAACGAATAATTTGACCGGATTCAATCTTTAACAATTGCAACTACCCATTGCAAGGAATTTAGTTCTTACAAGTAAATGCTCAAGACCCAAGTAAGCTTACAAAGTTCATCATAATCATGCTTTTTGGGTCGTCTCAGACCTTGAAATTGAACTTTATGCTCAAAATATCTTGAAACTTTTTTATTTTACCTTAAATACAAATGATTTTCTTGTTACTAATATAGTCTAGCCTCTACTCTTCTTTCTTTAGATCCTTTGTTTCACTCCAATAATATCTTAAATCAGGTTGATACAGAGGAAAAAGCTGTGTTTCTATGCTATTAAGTGGGTAAAATAACTAAAACAAAATATGTCTTAAGTCACCAACTTGACCCTTAGCCCAAGTGTTATATTTGGTTATTTACTAAAATATCTATTTGGAGGAGAATGATGGATTGCTCGTGTGGACGATCACATTTAATAAACATTTATTGTTTGGATTAGCCATCTTGGTTAAACCCTATGCCGAAACAACACGATTAATATGACATGACATGAATTTCCAGCCCTAGACAAGGCCACCGCGCCCACAGTAGGAGCTAGGTGATCAGAACGAGCTTGGGTAATTATTTGCCCTAATATGTGTAATTCCATGTGTAAAGATTTAGTACAAATTTATATTTATTCTCTATTATCTAAAGTTTTGTGCCCGATGACCCAGGAGACATCCCAATTTTCACTGGAGCGGTCATACATGCCCCACAAAATAATGCTTGCAAGGAAAACACTACGTCTGTGATTTTCTTTTTCTTTTCTTTTTTTCTCACGATCTAAGGAAAGAAAAGAAAAGGTGAAGATAAAAGGCTTAAGATCAGTGAATTTACCAGATGAGTTTGCTCTGTGTCAATGCTCGATGTTTGCATTTGGTTAGGTCGAGACATTATGAAGCTGGAATCGATGGTCGAACCTTTCACAGTACTAATCACGGAGAGAAGAGAAGCGCGACAGGGTGATTTAGCCAAAGCACGAGAGGGAAAAGAAAATTCCTTGATGGGATGTTGGTGTGCTTTAGATGGCCTATTTATAGTGAAAAACAAGAAGTGCCTAAAATATATTGATGGGGAGATGATAACGGGACGGTACTGTTATTCATAGGAGAGCAACGGCATGGTGTAGACCACATATTTTTTCCACCTTGGCACAATCATAAAATAAGGGAATAATGGAAAAGAAACTTATTAATATTATCAATGTCAGATATTTTTGGATTAAGTGAAAAAAATAAAAACGATCTAAACATCTTTATTTCAAGAGAAATTATAGGATTAGCGGCAACACCGTTGCAAAACATTTATACTCTTGTAGTTTTTTAATCAAGATCTTTTCTGTTTCACCAAGAATCAAAAGTTAGTGTCCACATCAATGACTTCCAATGAATACATCACTCTGCAGGGATGGAAGACTTAACCGTGGGTTATTTTATTCCATAAGTAAAAATCCATGCATTTTTTTTTTCATTTGAAAAGTGAGGGTAGTTTTGTTCTATATGTAATCCATGCATCTTTTTTGGGATTTGGCTGAAAGTACTCTAAGGGAAACGTTATAATACCATCAAAAGAAACTGCAAAAATATTTCTAAGTTCAATATTCCAAGTTCCATAATAAAATCATAATACCCTGTGAATTGGCAATATGTATAGTCACAATCTCTATGACTTTCCCAACCTCCGGTTGCCAAATCCTCGCAAATAAGAATTTGTGGTCGTTAATGGTAAATGATGATACCATCATATTAGCAGCACTCAATTAGCGAAAAATAAGAAGTGCCTAAGACGATATATTTTGTACTGATTTAAATGCGTGGACAGGAATTTTTGTTGACGGCGAGAAAGCTGGTTCACGCGATTTTATCACCACTTTTCCGTACGTACGATCATCCGGGGTTGACAGGAAAGAATTCAAGAGAGTTTGTCTTCAAGTGTCTGCTCATTCAATAGAGCAGGGGCGTGATTCATACTCTTTAGGGATGAGCATGGTTCGGATTGAGTCGGTCCACCCCTTAACTTTAGGACCAACTCGCACAATACTGATCTTCAATTTTTGGGACCGAGGATCGGATGAGTTCGATCCCGTTCCAGAGTCAACCCAAGACCAAATAATACCATTAAAAGGAACTACAAAAAGATTTCTAAGTTCAATATTCCAAGTTCCATAATAAAATCATAATACCCTGTGAATTGGCAATCTGTGTAGTCATAATCTCTATGACTTTCCAAACCTCCGGGTGCCAAATCCTCACAAATAAGAATTTGTGGTCGTTTATGGTAAATAATGATATCATCATATTAGAAGCACTCAATTAGCGAAAAATAAGAAGTGCCTAAAACGATATCTTTTGTACTGATTTAAATGCGTGGACAGGAATTTTTGTTGACGGCGAGAAAGCTCGTTCACGCGATTTTATCACCACTTTTCCGTACGTACGATCGTCCGGGGTTGACGGGAAAGAATTCGAGAGAGTTTGTCTTCAGGTGTCTGCTCATTCAACAGAGCGGGGGCGTGATTCATGCCCTGTTTGTGCTCTTGCCTTGAAAGAGAGACGCAGTGGCCGCACACCCAAGCCAATCAAAATTGGTTTTGTCCACTCCTTTGAATCGAAACCACATTATGCCACTGTGACTCCGGAAGAATTGGATCGTGTTTTTAAAGTTTCAAATGTATCGGCGGTGAGTCACAAAAGCGTTTCACGTGTTGAGACCGTACATTATCCTTCGATATGTGCGGAAACCAAGTGTGAACGAGCATAGTTTGAAGATTCTTATTTGACTTTTAGTGACTATTATAAGTACCATATTTAGTTGATTCAGAAGTAAATCGTGAAAAGGAATCAAACTTGTATTTCATTACGTTAATCATACATAATATGACAATTCACTATCTGTCACATCTTTCATGAAATCATCGCTTTTGCAACTTGACACTAGACATTCATGAGAGAAAGAGATAATAATAATGAACCATAGATAAATTATCAGCATAACAAAATCCACCAAAAATGAACATAAACATATTAATGGTCCAGGAATTTGCCAATGCAACTCTAGTTATTCAATTGCAAGTTGTCTCATATCTTTAATCAGTGATAACATCATATTTCAGTTGGCAATCAAACTTTTTGGGACTTGATAGACATCATCCTTCAAGAGGCATCTGCTCACCTGCTTCAAAATTTTCTATAGATGTTCTTTGTTTGGAAAATGATATGGATGTCACGATAGAAACTTTTGTGTAAGAATCTTTTGAAACTTAAGGGGCCGGATATTTTATGGGATAAAGGACTTCAAATATAAAGAAAGATGAGATGGGACTATTTAAGATCATCACCATACAACGTCAGTTTCATCAAGGACTTAATTAAATAAGAAAAGGAAAAATACCTCCAAAAAGGGAGAAAATATTAATGATTAAAGTATGACGTCGGTACATGTTATGACTCAATTGCATTTTTGTAATAAGTTTAAAGATTTATTAGTATACTTATTCTAAAAATAATGAATAGATTATTTGTGCAAAAGAGCAATAAACATTGAAAATTATGTAAACATAAAATGATATCTTTGATTTAAAGGTCAATGCCATGAAAAACCTCAAATTGATAATTTTGTAACAAATTTATCCCAAATAAATCTTTTGAACACCAAAAACAACAAATTGGTTCACTCGTGACAAATTTATTCTACATTAATTTTTTTTACCACAAAAAAAAACCCAAATTGGTAAAACCTATGATACCAAAAATCCCACACTAATACACCTACGACAAATTTACCTCTGTTAGTTTCCATAAGATTTATCGTTAAATTTGCTAACCTAGATGATACACAATGACATAGTATGGTGACGTGACAAGTTCACGTGGAAATCCATGAGGTAAATATCATGAAAAAACCCAAACTAGTATTTATGTAACAAGGTCAATGATATTCTTATGATAAATTTAACGGTACACTTGTGATAAAATTTGGAATTTTTCATGATATTAACCCTATGGATTTCCATGTGGACTTACCGTGTCACCATAACACAACACCATGTGTCATCTACATCAACAAATTCAGCTGTAAAATTTAACAAAAGTTAACAAAGGAAATTTGTCATAGGTGTACCAATTTGAGATTTCTTGATCATGTTGACTAGAAGGTTGATCAAATGGCTTTGGTCACAGATAAATTGCTTGAGACATTCCAAAAGAAACCGCAATAGATGGAATCTAGCAAATTCGTTTTCCTCATCATCATCTGGAGGATTAAACGGCTGAAATGGAAAAATTGAAGAGACGAATCAAACTCTTCAAGTAGAAAAGTTTATTTTTCCTTCAAACCCTTTTTGTCAACCTTGGAGTCTAAATCCAATGGAAAAGATTTCTCCCAAGGCTACATCTATTCCTTCAATCTTTGAAGAAGCCCTAAAGAACTAAAGTGATATTGTTACACTTTGAAATCATATTAAGGAAATGGAAAGGCAAAAGAAGTTAAAAGAGGAAAAGAAGCCAGCTCAAGAACCTTTGCAAGAGACTTCCTTAGCCTATATGATCTCAAATCCACTTGAGGCTTTTTTGAGAGACCAAAGTTGACAAGAGATATTAACCATTGCTACATTTGACTCTTCCAAACAAAATATCTCTGAATGGACTTCAGAATCATATTCATGTTCCTTTGAAAACACGTTAACCTATGAACCAGAAACACAAAAGCCTTTTGAACTTGCTATCTTTATTGCTATCCTCTTGTGGCAAAAATGCAATCAAATTCATCAGAGTTAGAAGTAGTACATTTTCATAATCCAATCCCAGACCATAAGTCTTCGACCTCAAAATATTACTTCACACTCGATGATAGTCCATACTCAAAATGGTCAAAAAGACTATAGGAATTTCATACTTGGCTCAATACTAGAGAACTTATTGGTCGAAAGTCGGTATAATATACTGGTTGATTTTGTGAGTAGATTTACGGGAAGCCTAAAGCATTGGTGTAGAACTGTTACTAGTTGAGATCAAACAACATTTTTACTCCAAATAGATTTTCATTAGACGATCCATGCAATCCACCATTTCGTTACTGGTAAAACCTGAATATCTTCTTGAAATTAGAAGAAGATAATTTTTTGAAAGAAAATGCCACTCTTTGCAGGAAAAACATCTAAATAAGCATTTCCAAGAAATGCTTAAATTATTCTATGCTCTTGGAGCTAATCCAAATCTAAAGAAAATATTCTTATCCTCTATTCCAAAAGAAATTGGACAATTTGTCTCTTCGGGCCAAGTAAAAGAGAATTACTAATGTTCCCATTGGAGAACTTCAACAAGCATTACATCTTGCTCTTAACGATCTTTGTATCCGCCGAAAGGCCTTCAAGAGTTATTTTCAAAGCAACATAGTTAATCAGGCTTGCCAAAAACCCGAGTTAAGAATCAAATGCTCAAAGAAAGACTCATGTGATGATCCTTCTTGTGGTGATAGATGCAAGAAGTGAAGACACTTGAAAAGATTTTCCATAGGTCATATCAGGAGAGGGTGTGAATGAAGATTCTTGCGGAAAAACACTCTAGAGGGGGTTCTTATGGAAAGCGTAAAAAAATTGAAGATGCTATGTTTGCAACAAGAAATGTCATTTTTTTCAAAAAATTATCCAAAAGCCACGGGAAGAAATTATCATTTGATCCATAAAATAGAAAAGCAAACTAGAGTAGCATTTCGTGATAATGATGTTGAATCCGCATTCTTCTTGGAAGATAAACTAACCAAACATACTATGTGTGCGATCCAAACATGGTCACAAACCAATGATATTTTGTCTGAAGAATCCGAGGAAGTTTTGTTCTTTTCAAAAAACCCTGGATCACCAATAATCCAAGATCTTTGTGCATACACTTCCAATATTCTTTCATATTTCCCTATTAAAATATATCCATCCAAGTATGACAAGCCTATTTATGTCATTGCCTCATTGAAACTGGAGCTAATGCTTATATTGTTTTTTATTTTTATTTTTTGGGATAGGAGCGACCAGTTTGCAGCTGACAGCCGCGCGTCAGGACCCACCACCACGGCGTCATGCTTAAAAGCACTAGCGACCACGCTGGAATTTGAACCCTTCCCCTTCGTGAGGGGGATGAAAGTCCAAGCCAACATGGCCACTACATGGGGTGGTGCTAATGCTTATATTGTTGATATAAAGATACTTCAGAAAAATATTGGACTTGATATACCCATTATTTTAACTCTAATTCTAGATATACCTTTGTTACAAGAGTTCGAAGCAAATCCATCATTATACAATTCTTTCCCTAGTGTTCAGTCACTACAAAAATCTTTGGTTTTGATTCACTAGATAAAGATATCGTTATCATTATACAATTTTGCCCAAAGATTCTTCATTTTTTAAATAAGCATTTTAGACCCTATCTTGCAAACCTTTCTTGAAGCATGTGTAGATTCTCACTCAAATTTTGTTCGAAAATTCCTTAACCCTTTACGGAAAGACCCTAACTTTTTCATTCATCTTCCTTTTAAGAAAAACGAGGATGTTAATCCCACCAAAGCTAGTCATCTTGGAATGAATCCATAGCATTTGTTTTTGACACAAAGAGAATGCTCATACCTACATTATCAAGGACTAATTGAGCCATTAGATTCTCAAAAAGTGTCACGCCCCGATCCTCGGGCACGTGCACATCTTTCTATTTGGTCGATTTTATAATTCGATATCCCAGGATAATGTATCGCCGACCCTTTCATTTATTAGCACATGCGGAAGCAGTTAAAATCCCCAAACAATAAAACGATGGGATAGAAAAGCAGGACCATATTTTTCATATTGAAATTTATAACCACACTTTTATACAGAACACAAACCATATCGCTTCACAACTTTTTATTCTAAACTCTATTCACATCAAAACGGGTATCTCAAAAGAAGACAGAAACTTAGATGAACTAGGTCGTACTCAAGGCCCCTCTCATAATTGTCTTCTTCTTCCAAAAATCCTTTTCTTCAGATCTCCCCTCCGAGTTCTCCTTCTCGGATTCCTCCTCCTCAGCTTTTCAGCGGGGTCCTGAAATGGTTTTCCCCAAACTGGGATGAGATTACGTCTCAGCGAGTTCTACCCCACTAAGCCCGATTAGATAAACTATTATACTACAGGCTGCCTAAACACGCACAGGGTAGAGGACTTACCTTGGCCTCTGATCCCACCTGCAAGTCAGTACAATTCACAATAAACATCCATTTACTTCAAACAAATCGAACCAGTCGATTACATGTCATACAGATCAATCCCCACTGTGGGATATTTAAAAGCTAGGCCACGTGCATTCTCCAGGACGACCTTCCAAGTCTCTGAGTTCACGTGCCTTGAACCTTGGGCCCACATGCATTCTCTCAGGCGACCCTTGTCGCCAAAGTGATGCATTAAGTCACTGAGCCCACGTGCCCTTTTAGATGCCCGGGCCCACGTGCATTCTCTCAGGTGCATTTCACCAAAGCGATGCATCAAGTCGCCGAGCCCACGTGCCCTTTTAGATGCCTGGGTTCACGTGCATTCTCTCAGGTGCATTTCACCAAAGCGATGCATCAAGTCGCCGAGCCCACGTGCCCTTTTAGATGCCCGGGCCCACGTGCATTCTCTCAGGTGCATTTCACCAAAGCGATGCATCAAGTCGCCGAGCCCACGTGCCCTTTTAGATGCCCGCCTCTGTCACCCCACGTGCCTATTTCACGTGGTTACCAATCTATTTTCAATACCGACAACCAATGCCCAACGATTTCTCAATCAAATAATTAAATCAACTCAACAAAGCATTATAAATGCTGAATAACATATTGGTCATTTACCAATCAACAATTCAATCTCAATCAATTCCAATCAATTTAGGGTAAATCCCTAAAATACCACAATTCATTTAATTCCATACAACGTGGAGCTCAAATAAATACACGGACTACGCCACGACGATCAGCACAAGATTTCGGTCGTCGGCCATCAAAATCTTAATTTCTGAAAAATAATTAATTAAATAATTAATTTCGAAAATTAATAATTAATATTAAAAATTCAATTTAGCTCAAAATAAAGCCCAATTAAATAAACGGACTTCACCACAGTCATCAGCACAATATTCCGGTTCCAGACCATCTCAGTTGAATTTTCGGAAAATAAATAATTATTTAATTAATTTCGAATATTAAATAATATTAAAAATTCAATTTAGCTTAACATAAAGTCCGATTAAATAAACGGACCTCGCCACGGTCATCAGCATAATTTTCCGATTCCGGACCATCTCCCTTGAATTTTCGGAAAATAAATCATTATTTAATTTAATTACGAAAATTAATATTTAAATACTAAAAAAATCCACTTAGGCCCGAAAAGCCTAATTGGAGCCCACTAAGGGTCGGAAAAAATCCCGAGACATTTCCAATAATTAGTAGACCATGTCTACTTGCTAACTACACAATCAATTTATCTAAATCACATCACAATTGACTAATAATTGCTAATTTACTCTAAACTAACAACCTAAACATAATTAATTAAATATAAACCAACCTTAAGCATAATTAGCCAACTAATTCAAGATTAGTGAGATTACTCCCCAAATCGCACGCAAATCGGATCAATCCGACGGCGGCGACGCGAGGAACGATTGTTCCCAAAGCACGGCTCGGGTTCGGGGCCCGGAAATGGCCCAAAACGGCCCACGAACCGGCTGGAAACCCACTCGTGGGTTTGCTGGTTCGGCTGAAAAACAGAGGAAAACAGACATGGTTAGGGGCGGAGAAGGGTCGGGAAGGTAGGTGGCGGTCCGGCAAGGCTGCACGGCGGCTCCGGCGGCTTGCTCGGCCACCCATGGTGGCTGGACAAAGCGGAACAGGGGTGGGAGACACACGGGAAAGACCTGGGCGCGAGGGAACGAAGGCTGGCGGAGCGGTGGCCGCACGGCGTGCGATGCGAGCGGCGGCCTAGCTCCGGTGCGGCGGCGACGGCTGCTTCGGTGAGCTGCAGCTTCTGGTTCGCTCGGCGTGAAGAAAAGAAGGAGAAGAAGAAAGAAGAAAAGGGGGTTTGGTCGAGCGTGCAGAGGAAGAAAGAAGAGAGAGGAGAGAGAAGAGAGAGAGAGAAAAGAGAGAGAGATAAGGGTGTGGGGTTTTGACTAGTCAAAGAAGAGAGAAAGAAAGTGGGCGGTGGGGCAATTCGCACGAGGGGGAGGGAAAGAGGGGAGAGGAGAGAGAAAGAAAAGAAAGAAAAGAAAAGAGAGGGGGAGAGAGAGGAAAAAGGAAAAAGAGAAAAAGGAAATACCTAATTTTTTTCTCTTTTCCTTTTCCTTTCAAATTTCTTTTTGGACTTCAAATTTCTCTTCCGATAATTTCTTTATTGAAATTTCGGACTCGTCAATAAATTGACGAGCGATGAGACAGGATCCTAAAAATAAGAATTATGACGAGCTTAAAATTCGATTTCCGAAATCGAGTTCAATTTCGTGGTTAAAAATCGATCAGACGTGATTTTAGCTCAATCCAACCAATTATGTAGCTTTTAGGGATTTTACGGCCGATACATCCCTTAACGGCTTCACCCAATAGGTTAGTTAACTCATGAGTGATCAGCTCAGAGAAAAAGGCTATAGGCACGCCGACGAAATGCCCATTTCACTTTATCGAAACGGGGTCGAATTTCAGGATGTCACAATAAGCTTGTGAGACATTTTATGTTAACAAGCGTACTAAACTGAACAAAAGAAAAATGAGATTGGTTATTAATTACTAGCCTCTCAATCAACTCCTGCAAGATGATAAATTTCATCTGCCACGTCATAACTCTTTATTCTCTAGTCTTACCCAAGCCAAAGTGTACTCCAAGTTTGATCTTAAAGTTGGATTTTGGCAATTGAGAATTCATCTTGAAGACAGATATAAGACAATTTTGTATCCCAAATTAGCATTTCTAATGGACGATACTTACTTTTAGCCTTAAAACAGCTCCTCCACTATTTCAAAAGGCCATCTGCAGAATTTTCTGCCCTATTATGGCCAATGCTCAAATTTACATCAATGATATCCTCCTCTATAGTCCAGATGAGAATTCTCATTGTAAATTATTGGCCTAGTTTGTAGAGCTAGAATGAAAGAACAAGATTATGCTATCCCAAAAAAAGATGATCATTGCTCAGAAAGAAACTATATTCTTTAGGATGCATCTCAAAGATGGAATGTACTATCTAGGTCCCCATATCGCTGAGGAATTGCATAAGTTTCTTGATAAATCTCTCCCACAAGCTAGTTTAGCAATTCATTGAGATAGTTAATTATCTCAGGAATTTTGTTCTAGAAATCACAAAATTTGTGAATCCACTACAACAAATGCTTAGAAAGATGCCTCTCTATGGGGGCCACAACATACTAGGTCTTTGAGCAGACTTCAAAAAAAAAAAAATCAGTGTCTTCCCCCATTGCAATGGATTTTTTTTTTTTAATAAACAAATGCTAGTGATGAATATTGGGATATTGTTCTTTTGAAAGAAATTGATGGGAAGCAAAGATGTTGTGGACATAAGAGTGGAAGAAGAGGTACACGAGCAAAAATATTACCACTCTACATTCAAAGAAATCCTGATAATAAAATATGGCATCAAGAATTTTGAATTTTATCTTATAGGATATCATTTCCTTCTGGAGATTGACATGCCTTTATTTTCTCAAATGGTGAAGTTCAAGTAGAAGCATATCCCACATTCTTAACTCCTTAGGTGAGCAGAATGGTTCTTGAAGTATTCTTTAGAAATCAAACATATTGCGGGAAAAAAAAAAATATTTGCTGATTTTATATTTTGACCAAAAGAATGTGCAACTTCCACATCCATAAACATGTTTGTGGTGAGAAATCACATAGAAGGTTCCAAGGCTTGAGAATTAAAGCCTAAATGGCCTTTATATTTGTATCCATTAGATGTCCCTAAGCTCATTGAACACGACACTCTCTTTCAAAATCTTGGAAGTCTTATGTGACGATACCATTTCCATATTTTAGCAATTATGGTCGTGGCGTCCCAGTCCACCACCTAGCAAATCCATTGTATTGATTTATCTAAGAGTTTTCACACAAGCTAAAGACCTTTTTATAAGTTAGCATTTATAACATGAATTATAAATGAAACAATCATATAGCATTGATAGGAGGGGGAAAACATACATCCATTTTAATACGTCTTATTTAAACACGTCAGGTGGTCAACCATAAACGTGAAAGAACCTCTATTGGGAGAAAAAAAAATGTACCGCTCCTTATCCTCCACTAAACATCACCCATGGCCATCAGCAAACGATACCACCTAAGCTCACAGTCCTATCCCAAAAAGTTACGACTGTGGCATATTCCCAAAAATGTCTTCCCCTAACTCTTGCTATGGCTCCTTCCGACTGCTACTCCTCACTAGCTCTTCCCTTGCCTCCGCTACCGTCAATAGGGTACAGAATTGGCCCCACTAGACGTTCATCAACAAGCATAAAGACAAACACAAAGCAATACAAAACCGGGCCCTCCGAAGACCCTACATGGACCAACGGTATAACGATATATCTCGCGAATCTCACGTCCAAGAAGTCAGGTTCGTAAACTCATGTAAATCGCTCTAAAAATCTACAGGCGCACCATATCTAGAAATCGGAGTCGCTAGAATAGGAGGCGTGGCTAACTATATGTAAGAAAACAATAGGAGTGAGCTATGCCTAGCAAGATAAATAACCAAATCATAAACCAAATGATCCAAGCATCACTCAACTTCTAGGACACATCTAATCACAACTGTTGTACTTAATCAGTACGTTCATGATGGGGTGCGATGAAAATGCACCGTTTTATTTTGATACGCTACGATGGAAAGACATCTTTGAAAGAATGTGAAGGAATCATATAAAAGACTTCTGAAGACAACTGTTGAAAAAGTTGGCAGAACGTACACTCAAAATTCTCTCATTGTCTTGTCCCCTTTTCCATCAAAAGAAAAGGAAGCATTCAATAAAATGCCTAAGCTAGACCTGGAGATTCAACCCAGGTTGGTTCCGACCCCTTTTTTATGATATAATTATTTTATATTAAAAAATAGAAAGATTTTCAAAAAATAAAAAATGCTTACAAAATAGTTTTTAAGTTTTCTCTTAAGATATGAGGAGATCCTTAAAGAAAAGTAAGACAGTTACAAGTTTTTGGAAACAAACCTTAGATCGTTGTTTAAACACTTCCCCTATTTCTATTACGCCTTTATAATACATGGATTTCTATTTCCTTAGCTCAGCTAGGAATTGAATCTTAGGACTCATGATTGGTATAAAATGCTACATGAATATTGCACTTGATGTTTAAACAAGATTAAGTATTGAAAGAACATTAATTGATTAAATAGTGTAATCAAGTTCCAACTTCTAATTTTTTTGATTGCATAGAGTAAAATATTTCTCTCAATATTTTGCTTGGGTTCCTAATCGATTCACCACAAATTGATTAGTGGCGACTCTTAAATGAAAATGATATGCAAATTAAATACTTGAATCATAAGTTGTGGATTGATGAATGTCGCGACCTTCCCGAATTTTTTTGAAGGTGAATTACCTAAAGAAGGTTAATGGATTACTAAATCCTAAGACTTGGCACGGACCCTCCCAAATCCTACCAATTGCGACTTAATGTTAAGAAATTAATCTATTTAAACATGCAATTGTATTCAATTTGGAGCCGCCACTAACCAATTGGGGTTGGTTAGAAACTCAAGTAAAGTATGTGAGAATACTTTACTTTTGCGAACCAGAGATTCAGTAGGTCCGGGAACATGATTATATTCGATTAGTCTAATGCCATTTCGATACCTTTTTATTTTAATTTCAAAAATATTTTGCAGGCAATGTTGATTAATTAAAACTTAAGCTACTAACATACAAATGGTGGTCATGTGGGTGCACAATCAATAAAATAACATTCAATAAAAATATTAATAAAAATGTATGCCCTAAACATGATTTCTAAATGACAAGACACCTAATTTTTCTTTTTTTTTTTTCTTTTTTTTAAATGTTAATTATATGCAATCTTAATCTAAATTTAATATGCATTGATTTATTTTAATGACATACGAGATGCAATTCATATGGTATGACTTAAACTTATCACTATATGTATGCAATATAATTTATATAATCCTAAATATGCATGTGCTGCGTGATATGGGATGAATGACATGGTAAATCTATATACATGTTCTTTTTATGATTTTTTTAATGATTTTTTTATACATATATGCAACAATGATGACATAAAATGAGATTAATTATGAACTAACTTATTAGCTAACTAAACGGCTTTTGTGTTTTCTTTCTTTCTCTTTTTTTTTTTAAATGACAATAATTCTTATTAAAGAAAGCGACATAATGATGCAATGTTAATCTTAGGCATTTTATTAAAAAAGACTATATGATGGGAATATTAAAACATTAATCTATGACCCACTAACTAGAGTGCAACATGTGGTGTGATTTATATGACCTAAATAACATTTTTTTATTCTCTTTTTTTATTTTTGGTTTTGTTAAAGGAAAATCATCCTAATTCTATATGAATCTTAAAAAAGCAGAGCTTTAAATATGAAATACATATGGACCTAAGTACTTAAATTCTAGATATGCATAATATGTGAGGAGCAAATAATGATAACGCACCAAAATATAATTCATCAATATATATCAATGACATATTTTAACGCGAATCAATTATGCAAAGCAAACCATAAATTTATCATAAAAAATTGAAATAATAAAAAATTTGACTTGCTGTCTCGTGGTTCAATATTTTTGATTATCATGACTTAATATGACAAATTTCCTAATCGGATAATAAAATAAATCAAAGAAATCAAGTTAGAATAAAAACAAAACATGAAATCAAATATCTAAACACCTAGTCTAACTCACGGTTGGCTTGAGGAATGGCGAGGAGCAGCTGGTGGTTCGGTGATGGGTCGCCATTCAAAACAAGGGTTGTCCGTCGGAGCTCCGGCAAGGTTCGACAGTAACCAGACCTGCAGCAAAACAGAGGAGGCAGCAGGTGGTTCTGTTCGGGCGTGGAGCCGGCGTCGGTTGTTGCAGAGGTGGGGATGCGGCTTCGACTAAGGAAGAGGCTCCAATGCGGTGGTGAGCGACAGGCTGAACTCGGCGACGGCGAGGACGCGAGCTGTGGTAGCGGCGGCGGTGCTGCAGATGCGCGAGCAGAGGGCTGATCACGGTGAAGCAGGCTTCGGATGCTGGTGCAGGCGTGGCAGCAGGGCTTCGGTGCGGCAGTGGGCTGCTACGGCGTCTACGCTCGTGGGTCGTCGGCGGAATCTGGAACTCGAAGACAATGGCGCCAGCGCTCGATCGTTGGGCACGGTCAGCAACAGTGGCACCGGTGACAGGTGAGCAAAGGCGGTTGCGTCGGTCTCCGGGCAGAATCGTTGGGGGGGGGGGGGGAGGCGAGGTGCTCGCACTGTGGAGTTCCGGCGGCAAATGCTGGTGGAGTTGAGCGGCGGTGCGAGCAGAGGATCTCGGATGAGGGTGGCCGGCGGTGCGATGGCCCGGCTACTGGTGCGTTGATGTGTGCAACAAGGGAAGAAGACAGTGAATAGTAACTATCTTTTCACCTCTGTTTTGCCTTTTGCTTTTCTCTTTTCCTCAAGTTTCTTTTCTTGCTCTTCTCGAAGACCTACGGACGGCTTCTTCTCTCCCTTCTTTTTTCTTCTTTTTCTTACTTTTCTCTCTCACCTGACACTCTCTCTCACTTGTCTCTCTCACTCTCTGCTGAAAACCTCCTCATTCACTTTCTACCATTGTACTTCTTCTCTTTTTCTCTTCAATTTGCTATTTTTTTTGGACGATCAATGAAGAGAAACTTCCCCCCTCAAACCGAGGCCTCGCTTTCTCTATTTATATAGGAAAAACTCGAGTTTATTTTTGCAGGTGGAGATTTTCACTCAACCACTTAACAAAGAAATGGCTCCAAAATCACACAACAACTATTTTTTTGAATTTTGAAATGAGGATATATTTTCACCAAAAAATTTCCAAAACCGAATTTTTATTTTATTTATTATTTTCTAAAATATTAGGTGTCAACAATGAACTTTGGAAATCTCAAACTAAGCCTAAACTTAACAAGCCATTAGCCTCTATGTGCCTGTGAAATGGCTCCCAAGGAGGTTGTGACATTCTATTTCGGAGGGCAAATGTGATTTTCAAGGTCCAATCATAGCCATGTTGTTTTCAGGTCATGTCACTTGGTGATGTTGTAGAGCATTCAAAATAAGTAGTTAATTTGACATATGGCTGGCTATAATACATTATTTACGTGATGATGCATATTGCATGACCCGTGAATTTGAAAATATGGGTTGGAGTCCCTTTCATGGTGCATACAAACGCATACATTTTTTATTAGTTTCTTTGTTCATGGCTCAATTCCATAAGAATGGTAATTGTCACTTACTTAAACCGTATCTTTGCTCGTTTATTTATCTACCATTTGAGATTCTGAACACGAGGAGTTTAATCGAATGCACGTGAAAAGTGATTAGAAATTAGTATGGGACTTTATATTAGACTAATGGAATAAGTTTATTAGATTAGGATTTATGACCGCATAGTTTTGGTTAATTCATAATAGACAATATTTTATTTTAAGTTCTATTCAACAGAAGGTTTTATTCAATCAATAGGTTGCCGTTAAATGACTAGCTTTGGCTAAGGGTTTACCCTTCACGTTATGATAGATTACCGATCATTCCCTAAATTCTGGATGTGGATTTAGGATGTGACAGACAATTTCCATCTATGGTTCTGATACACTAAAAAAAAATCACTTGGAAAAACTGTCCTCGCACGAGATGTGGACAGAAAATTTGGCCCGCTATATAAATAATTGTGCATATTATTAGAAGAGAAAATAATTTGATACCTTACTTTGATTTCCAACATCTGATGGGCGGCAATTATTTGAACCACACTGAACTTCTATTTTCTTGAAGGGGCCCTAAATTATTACAATAAGAGCTTTTTGAACGCAATGCTACGGACGTCACCCCATAGCGAAGCATCCATTAAGTTCATGCGGGGAACATTGAACATCAATTCAAGCAATTAGTTTGCATTGATCTCACTTTAATTACAAGCTAGAAACGTTGCCAGTTTTAAAGGAGATATCTAAACGATGCTAAACTGTGGTATAGTGAAATAGGAAAGAGTAATTTTGACCCAGATAAGACGACATTTGGGACGCTAATTCCGCTTGCTTGCCAGAAGGGAGATGTTGACTTTGCATATGAGCTGTGTGAAGAGATTTTCAAGATTCAATGCCTCGTTGATGGGGCAGTATTGCAGCTTGTTGTTGATGAGTTGGTGAAGGAGTCAAGGATTGAGGAAGTGGAGAAGCTTGTGCAGCTTGGGAAGGTAAATAAGTACCGCCGTTATAGCTTGCTACTTCCAGCCAGCAAGTAAACGTGGCTGTAGGTCTCTTGGTTTTTGCTTACTTGATTTGAAATCAATAATCTCAGTGCAAATTTTAAGGCTGAAAAGGAATTTCTCGGTGCTAACATCTCGGTGGTTTAGCTTCGAAATGAAGTTCGGTGATCCATCCCTGTACTCTTACTTAACATGAAGTATTCAATACTTTGATGTTTTTGTATCTATCCAATGTAATCTCTTTTTGAATTTTGATAGTACTAGGAGCAGGTTATTTGTTACTGAGATATTAAGATTACAGGCAGTTGGCCAAGATAGTGTTTCATTGCTTCTTAGTTGGCAATGGTTATTCCTAATGGTTGCTATTTAGTTCCAATGCTGTCATTAAGTATCATTCCTGTTACTTTACAATTTTGAATTGTGTATCTCCTAAATGAGGTTGAGTCTACATATGTACATATGTAAGTATTGTCTATGTCATAAATTGAAAAATCTAATCTAATGTGGACACTACTTATCCTCTATAGGTTAAAAGAATGTTCAGAACAGGATTGGTTTTAGTGCCTATACTTTGCAGACCAAATTTATTGTGCATCTTGAGCTGATAATAGGTGATCCTTCGTTGGCATATCATAATGTTTAGAAGATTTTATTGTGGAGCGGGTATTAACATATCCATGGTTTTTACTTATACGACAGTAGAGCGGTCCCATATAGGGAACATGGCGTTTAATTCTTATATTCCTTCACACAGCGACTGGTTCAATGCCAAATTCTGACCTGAACCAGCTAGCTCCACCCAGTGACCGGGGCTGGTTCCAAGGTAGAACCAGTTTTGAACTTACCCTAATAAAATGGTGGCTGGTTCCAAGGTAGAACCAGTTTTGAACTTACCCTGATAAAATGCGACATCTCTCTCTCTCTCTCTCTCTCTCTCTCCGTGCTTTGTGAAGCCAAGACTGCTCTTGTCATCTTCTCCAATAAAGGAAAGCTGTATGAGTTTGGAGTAGTTTGAGGTGTCAGATTATCTCGTATAGCCTCCCTCCCTAATTCTATTTTGTTATCTTAGATTCTCCAAATTATGTTTTTGTTTTGTTTTTTTTTTTAGCTTCTTTTCATTTATTCCAGTTCGTCTTATTTGGGACAGTTTTGATGGGTGTATGGTTCCTCGCTCTTTCCAGTCTTCTTTGAAAATTCAAAGGAAATGAAGATGCTCTGTCTTTTTTCCCCTCTCTTTGATGTTTAAGATATTCGGTGTTATCGGAAGGTTGAGTTTTGCCTTGATGTTAGATCTGCAAAACGGGAACCATGGAAAGAAGCTACTGACTCTTTTGTGGCTCCTCGTTTCGTCTGGTTATTTGCCTGAAACCAGGGATTAAAAACAGACAGAAAAGCAAGCCAGTTTTGGGTCTAAGTGGAACCTGGAACCATATGGCTGGCTTGGTTCATAGATCAGACTTGTTTGGATTCCGTTCCAAAAATTGGGAATTAGCTCTGATTTGGTAGGTTCGAGGCTTGGAACTGATCACCTCTAATCTCTAGCATTTCCTCTATTGGCTGACACTGGAATTGTCATCCTTTTTGAATACCCACTTGCATCCCACTATCTTTTGCTCCTTTAGAGATGCTACCGACACGATTGACTCCTCCACCTCCTCTCCCATAGAACCATATGCTACTGAGCCTCTACACAAGATACCGCCTCTCAATGTGAGAGCGGTTCCTCCTTCTCCACTGCAGTAGAACCGCAAGCAACACTATTAGAAGTAATGCAATCTCCAAAACCATATCTCTTTGGTTCTCTAATCTCTCTCGTTCTTTGTCTATAACAGTGGAATATGACATCTCTACGAGCTCAACCTTGCCGCTAGCACTATCCTCTGCACTTGGCGAACACTTGTTCTCCTCAACACTTGGCTGGGGACCTATATCCTCACTACATGTGTGTGTTATCTACTGAGCGTTCGCTTGAAGCTCCACTTGTCTCTTGGCTCCATGATGTCTCTACTATCTCTATCGTCTCAATCTTTTATTGACATCTAAATTTTGACTATCTTGATTAATTATTAATCATACAATAAAAAATAGGGATCGATCTTGAATCCTAAACCAGAAATATCAATTGTATGATTCATCTTAGCATTGCATTGCATGCATGGTACATTCACTTGCATTTTAGGATTATTTGAGTCTCATGGAGCTAGAGATGAGCTAAACAAGTGAGCCGGAGAGGCAATTCAAGGTCATGGAATGAAATTGAAATCAAAAGAGAAGTATTCCAACATTTTTAGAACCTGAATCAAAGATAAGGTTGAAATTTGAAATTCCAAGAATCTTGGAGTTCAAACTTGAACCCGACAAGAAAATCGGGCCCTAAACCTAAAATTCCAACATCGTGGGAGCCTGAGACAATTCGGTGAGCTCAACATTGAAATCTCACTTTTATCCTTAATGATGGCCAGCCGCATGAGGAATTTATCTCTAAATGCGCAATAGATAGGGTCGGTAATTATCTGAATCTTGCAGATGAGTTATAATTTTTTTATCACTCTTATTGCATGATTTCTTAATTCTATTTGAATGAGACTGAATTGCCCTTATAAACAAACCCTTTCCTCAGCTGAAGGGGATACACGTTCATATTCACACAATCGGTAGCTTGAATGAAAGAGAGACACATTCAAGGCGTAATTTAGAGTAATATGTTTAGATATACCGCCGCATCTTGTGTCTATCTCATATGACCTTACGAATCAATCAAGGTTGAAATTGTTTTAAACGGTCAAATCTAACACGGGGGAAAAGTGTCCAAAAAGTCCTAAATCTTTTGCATTTGTGCTAATTTAGTCCTAAACCTTTTACTGGTGTCAATTTAGTCCTAAGCATTTTCATTTTGTGCCAATTTAGTCATTTATGACTAATTTTGGTTGGATTTTGTTGACTAGGCACCAGTTGGCTAATGTGGCACAATTGACGTTAACGTGAACAACTTTTAATAATATTTTAATTATTTTATTTTATTTTCTTTCTCCTCCTTCCCCCAGCCGGTCATCGGACAGCAACCGGCAGGAGAAAGGAGGAAGAGAAAGAAAATAGAAAAAAAGAAAAAAAAAGAAAGAAAAAAAAATTCGAAAATATTAAAATATTATTAAAAATTATCCACGTCAATCAACAAGCGTCTAGTCAGCAAAATCTAGCAAAAATTAGCCGGAAAATGACTAAATTGACATAAAGTGAAAATGTTTGACTAAATTGGCATCAATAAAAAAGTGAAGACTAAATTAGCACATATGCAAAAGGTTTAGGACTTCTTGGACACTTTTCCCTCTAAAGGGGTGTTAAAAAGTTGGTGTTTTATTGCAAAATACTTATTGTGGGAAGAAGGCATTCTCTGTTTCCCTGCAACATTTTTTTATATCTAATTTTGGCTTCTTTTTCTTTTCCTCCTCTTCCTATTACCTATAAGACAGTGATGAATCCAAAGTGGCATTTAGGTAAAACTGGCAATTCTTGTCATCACCCGTTTGTTAGACATGATACGTAACAGTACTTGGGTTTCAGTTTGGCATAAAAGAGTTCATGTCATAAATGGGTCAATCTATTCAGGGCTTAGCAAAAATCATGTCTTAAAAGGATACTTTTTACTGATTTAATGTGCATAATTTGGAGTTTTACAACATTCCCCATTTGTGAAAGTACATAATTACTCGAAAGTACACGCGCCATGATCTAAAATTTATTCGTGAAAAGAATACTTTTCACTAATTATATATTTTTTTTCATATAAATCCATACGATTTATACTTTTCACCCGTTTGTAAGAAGACACGAAAATATAAATAGGATTGGATTTGACATTAACAAGTCCATGTCATAAAGAGGTCAATCGATTTAAGGCACAACAAAATCATGTCTTAAAAAGTTGCACCTACTTAATTTTTTTTTTTTGAATTAAGTAGGTGCAAGTAGGTGCATGTAAGTAGGTGCATTAGTGGATAAATGCACCTACTTAATTCATTTAGACAGGAATTGACGTGTTTAAGTTAACATCTTAATGTGCCATTTTTTGAATACTATACGTCTAGGCATGTGTCATACTCATATCTAAAGAATTTTGTTCTTAAAACTATTTTAAGATAGTACGTGTGTAAAAAAACAATGAAAGGTACTAGAAAAAATATTTAAACATACAAAAACAATAGAATATGAAAAAAATAATAATTCAACAGTATAATTAAGAAATATTGTAAAGGGAAATTACTCATGCTGTTGAGAAACTCGTTGAAAAGTAAGGTTTTTACACATATTGTTGTGGATAAATGTGGTTTATGTACTCTCTTGTTGTATACGGGTTATGATATTGCATTTTGTCAAAACAAAATTACAGTAATCCACTTGATAATCGTGTTAATTGTGTTATGTGACATGTTTTATTAAGTTTACAGTGTTTGTGTTGAGACATTTTGACATATTCAATGAATGTGTAACATTCAGATTAGCCACATTGGTATCACACTCCCCTCTTGATACAACATGATTAACACGACACAATACGAATTTCCAACCTCAGACAGGGCCACTAAGCCCACAACATGAGATAGGTGCTAAGTAAAAATTGGGTAATTATTTTCCATAATATGTGGGCAACAACGCATGTCTTTATTTATTTGTGCATTGAGAAAATCATCCTTTCGAGTGCACATCATGCCGCTTTAGCTGCGGCTAGAATCGGTCCGACACTGAGGGAAATGAGATGCAACGACCGTACATGGTGTCTAGGGAAATGAGGAGCAACAACCCTATATGGTGTCTAAGTTAGTGAACAAAGACACAAAGTCCTCATAAGTTTCGTTATTGTAATCAATTACATATTAGATATGATATAACGAAATCCTTGGATATCATATCATATCTTATCTAATCCTATTTTGGCTAGAAATCCATATGCCTAAACATAGCCATATGGTCGATGATAAAGATGCAAAGCCCTTAGTAGGTAGGGCCTTTAAAGAGCAATGACTTCATGTGGTGTTCAAGGAGAGGGAGTGAATGGCTGTCGTCGTAATTGTACATCAGCGGGACCATCCTGGCTGTGTTCAGGGAGGCCTTGCTGAAGGACTTGGTGAATGGTTGAGGATAGAGACACGCCTTGTTGAGCCTCTTCCATGCCTCCGAGATCATCTTCTTCACATGGTCTCGTGCCGCTTCTTCTGAAGAGCCTTGGAATTCTCGATTGTAGCATTCCACATATGACCCATCTCGGCCATCTTGGAACTCGTCCTGTCACCATTGTTAATTGCTCAGATATTAGTGGAATAATCCTCAAAAGGGAGGGCAAAGAAGAAGAGAAAGCATTTACAACTATTGTACCTTTAACTCTATGCTCGATCAAAGCCCATCAAATACAAAACAGAAATATTTATGTGATTATCTTTAATTTATTATGAGAATAATAATATATTTTAGGCCACAAAAAAAGTAAGTAACAAATAATTAGAAAATATTATGTGGTCCATTTTTATAAGAATTTGTGGCTCATGGTAAATGAAGAGAAATGATTTGGTAACAGCTTTTAATCTGCTCTGAGAATAACCACCATCTGTTCTGGATCACAAAAAATCAAATAACAAATTATTATAAATTGTTGTGAGATCCACTTGTTCAAGAATTTGTGACTTACAATAAGTTACTATTTACATTATGTTAGTAAAACCCATAAATGAATTCACCCTAAAGAGAGAAGCTTTGTAAAAAGGACAAGTGCACGATATTTTCATGACTCACCTCGGCACTTCCCAAGTCGTCCCAAAGACGAAGAATTGAAGCTGTGGAAGATACAATTTCAGGTATATTTTCTAAATGATCAACACTTTCGGGGGTGATTCTCTCACCCAAGATGAAGAATAAGTGGACCAACAAGACGTGCACTCCGGAGCTGACAATTGCGTTGTCCAAGTAGTCTTGTGTTGTCGGAGAGTGACCACTGGCAAGCCATCTTGCCTCCACCAAGAAGGCATTTAGCAGGCTTGCCCACTGTCCATGAATTGGAGACAAAATATAAAAACGAAGATGCGCCATTTTTTATACGCGAGTCCACGTGAATTTACGTGCTAATATCTACATGTCGAAAAAATTTCAGGTTCCTTGATCAATGCGCTGGAAAATTTAGATTAAGTAAAAAGTAAAAAGTAAAAGTCAATTCAATCATCCTAGGATTCGTCCATGCTTCTAAGTAGTAGTTAAGAGAAGAAAAAGAAAGGAAGAAATGTGTGGTTTTTTTTTTTTTTGGGGGGGGGGGGGGAGTGAAAAGTTGTACCGTCTTCCGTAAGGAGCACAATGGGTTCCACCCATGATTTTTGTACACCGCCAAGCTGAATTCATTGGTAATATCATCCAAAGCATGAAAGCACATCCTCATGTAGTCTGGTATGTTGTCTTTCTCAGTGCATTCCCATCTGACAGATCGAGAAAACCAAATCAGCAACAAACCAATAGAATTAGACATTACATCATGGACTTATCTTGTATACACGTGACTTCAAGAATTTTTGTCCTTGTACAATTTGTGGCTTTAAAATTTTCAAGCACGTGTCCACAGGACTTGGGACCGCTTGTGTAAGAAAAACTTCCAAGTATGCTAGGATAAGTGAAAAGTATTCTTTTTACGTACAGGTTTGAGATCAGGCACGTGTACTTTCGATATTGTGCATGTGCAAAAAGAGACTTTCAGGAATGGCGCTCAAAGTAAAACTCCAAATTATGTACCTGTTGACAACATCCGTGAACGCGGTGAGATCTTCGATCGTGCCATAGACGTCAAAAATGTCATCGATGATGTAGATGAATGAGATGGGTTTGGTGACGAGCACTCTCTCCTGGGACAAGCCTGTTTCGGTGAGGATGGCCATTGGCCACATGTACCACTTCATTGGCTGGTCCCTTGCGTACTTCAGTTCCTTTGCCATGCCCAGTTCTTTCCACCAACTGATTAAACATATGAGAATATTAGTCAAGCTAGTCACTTCATAAGTACAATTGTTGAGGAAATCTAATGGAGATGTGATGGGTGGCCACATGGTATTTTTAACTAGTTATAGCCACAACTCTTGATAGAAAGTTTGGATCATGTGTACGTACTTCGAGACTTGGAGGATTTCCCGTTGATGCACGGATCTTACAATGTTCATGTCCAAATGGGCAAGTTCCCCTAAATTCTTGGTCCAGCTACACGAATGTCCCACAAAATTCCTCAAAAAATCATTAGCCGTGAACCTGGCCAAGCTCTTGTGGAACGGATTGCCAAGTGAATTTCTCACGAATCTAGCTCGGACGTGGTCAAGATCGGCCAAAGATGAATGGAGGCGTTGACGGGTTGACTCTCCTACTTGATCGAGAGCATCTTCTCCTTCAATGCCAAGTTGGGAAGCCTCAAATAAACTTGTGAAACCCAAAATGTCATTGCCCTGCGGCTTTTTATTCTGAGTTCCATCATTCATTTTGTGTAGAAACCGTTGAAACACATCTGTATATTAAATGTGGAAAAGCTCAATTATGTTAGGATTCTGGTAGTAGACGGGAAGTAGACATTGCGTCCCCACCCTCTTGACATCCGGGTCAAATTGTAAGAAAAAGTTAAGGCAAAGAAGTGAGATCTATTTTGATACTTCTTCTGTGAATATCTTTCGAATTCTCCCAGCAGCCATCGCATCAGTCAGGAAACAGTATTTGAAATCATCAAGTGAAGGAGATTTTATTCACCTGAAGGAACAGGATAGCCTCCTTGCCTCAAGAGCCGGAAGCGGAGTGCTGCTTCATGCAGATTATCGGCATCAATGGGACGAGAATGAGATCGAGACGACGAGATCAAGAGATGCCTCTGCAAGATCGCCTCGATCTCATCCTCAAAATGGTAGTCAATGGCGAGACGTTGGAGAGCATCCACCGTCACCAAACTTTCGAGCGAGTCTCCTCTTACTTGCTTCAGCAGTTGCTTCACTTCTTCTAATCTCCTCTCATGCCGCCCTCGAATATCTTCCTGAAACACAGAAATAAGGATATCGTGTCTTTACGTTTTCCCATTTATTCACTATGTCCTATTTATAGGCAAGTGGAAATGTTCAAAGTCCTTCAATGCGATGCACGTATATAACGTACCACACGTGTATGGGACCCTAGAGTTTGCTTTTCATAAACAAGCACATGTGTGCCCAACACAACTTGAACCGACATATGCTTCTGATGTGTGCGACCCATATGATCTAGAAATGTATGATATCGCCTAGCACATAGAAAAATTATTCATTTTTTAACGTGATTTCAAGTGAATTTGCAAGGTTTCTAATGATATCAAGTATTAAATTATATTTCAAATTTGAGTTCATAAACAAAACTTGTCCAGTGATGAATTGTAAGTTGCATTCTTAAATAGACATTAAAAATCGACCAAAGTTGAACGAGTACTTGCATGTGCACTACAATTGAATTGGTTATGTATGACCCATATGATCTAAAAGAATATGATATTGTTTTGCACATAAAAAAAAATACAAATTATCACTTGTTTTGACATGATTTCGGGAGATTTGCAGAATTTGTAATGGTATGAGTATAAAAATATGTTTAAAATTTGAGTTCATGAACAAAATTTGATTAGAGATGAATTGTAAGTTGGTATCTATGTAATTATCATCAAGGTTTGTTTTCCATGACTTGTGTTCCACGGCTTGATGTGTGCCGTGCGTGTTCAAAGTGACGTGACATCCAAACGTCCAATTTCGAGATTGCTACTTGGTGGCGTTCGTGAGCCGCATCCAAGAGACGAGTGCAACTTGTGTTGATATTTGTGAAATTTCTTGCGTGAGGGCTAAACAATGTGGAAGGTATTAATAATGAGAATGTTGAAGTAATTTAAATGCAGTTATAATCTCTATTTTATCACTTGATCTATAATGAAATTTTCTATTACCCTCTTCATGTGGTAGATATCATTGATCGAATTACATAAATTTAATGTCTAATTTATCTCCTTGCTCTATTTACTTCAGTTTTTGACCATTAGTTTTCAACCATGAGAGCTTGGCTTGTCTAAGTTGAAGCGAATTGACAGCGAAAGAAAGAGAAAAATTGAAAATCTATAAATTTGATGAGAATAATTTTAGTTTGTGAAAGATGCATATTGAGAATTATCTTTATTAAAGAAATATGCACTTACCCCATTTGAGAAAAAAATTGGATCAATAAAGGAAGTTGATTGCCATTTGCTAGATAGATATGAAGATGAAATTGTCATGAAATAGAAGATGTCACATGTAATATCGTGAAGGAGAAAAATCATTATGAGAATGACAAAGGCCACATTGAACACATACAAGAAGCCATCTATAATCAGTAAGGTATAATTGATAAGACATTTATTAAAAGTTTATTTCACAATATCTCACATAATTTCCACTCTAAAATTAATAAAGGCGCTGCTATTCAAAGTTTTCCACAGTGCTCACAAAAGCAGAAACCCAAAAGAGGAGCCAAGGATACGAGTGCCTATGACGTTTAATAGACAAGCCACAACTTTTTATCTAGGAAGAATAACATGGATCATAGTACCGATTTCAAAAAGCTTGTTCGTAGTTTGGCTAAATTGGGGAGACGTCACTTTTACCTCGAACTTAAGTATTTCAGAATGAGGTCTTTTTCAGTATTTATTTCATTTCCTGCAAAGGGACAACAAGAGTTTTTATACTTTCACTTTTCTTTCTTTTTTCGGTATTTAGTCCATTTCCTAAGTTGAGGACTCTTTTTTTGGTAATTATCCCAGAATTTCTCAACCACGAGTAAAGACGACATATTTCTTTTGTCTTCCTTGTATGGGTCAGCATTTGTCTGCAAATTTCAGAGAAGCAAACGATGAGACTGGAAGAAAAAGGTTGAAAAGATAAAAAGGAAAAAAAAAAAGCCCAAATTTTTCTAATGTAAATATAGGCTACAAAAATGTTCTAGTCAGCTTAGCACGATCCAGATTTTAAATTGACAAAATTATGAAATTTATCATTGAATTGGATTCGTATAATAGGTTTAAGACTGATTGGGTAATTCTCTCAAAAGAGATTAAGATGATTATTAAATGAGATATTAGAAGAATTCGTGATTTCATGATTATGCAGTATAAATAGATTCTCAACATATACCATAGTGATATGTCTCTACGCTGATATTATCACAAGAAGGGGGAAAATCATTAGATCGGACGGTTACTGACTCATAACCACGGCCAAATTAGCTGGACCACTCTTCGTGCGATTTAAGGTTGACATGCACTCAGGACGGCAAGGTAGCCACGTACCATGAAACCCTCCCAAGTTCTGCTGCAGATTTTTTCGCCCAAGAAACCTTCTCTATCGCTCCAGCAGATCTTTCGTCTTCATTAAATTTTCTTTCTTTTTTTTTGAAAGGGACTCTAAATGTTGCCCGAAGAATATATCTACAAATATGTATCAACATATTCATTTGAATTTTACATGGTACACTTTTTTTTCCGCAACTCGACTTTCATCTCATATAATTTTAAATATTGGCTAACAATCCAACTTAAGACAGTCGTACCGTCATGTTTTGGAAAGTGACAATTTACTATTGAGCACATAACCATTGCATGGGACTGGACAACTTGCTCTTCCAGTCGTAGGGAAGTTGTGGCTTTTTAAAACACTAAATATCCAACCAGAAGGTTATTTAGTCTTAGGTTACAATTAATTAAGCAAAAGTATCTTAAATTCATGATCAACATACCTTCATTTAATATGAAAATTAACAATTTGTGTCGTGTAATTAGGATTACGTGCATTCTCAATAACATCATCAATAAAGCACTTCAAAGCATAATATTCCACATCATCATTTAACTACATGAATTGCAATTCACGGAATCGATTCATCATGTTTTATTTCATTTGAAACTAATAATTATATGAAAAAAAAAAACAGTTTATCTCACCCTTTGGAATAATTCTTCATATGTTATTGCTACCGACTCGAAGTCATCTCATGCAAATATATCTATATCAAATATTAAGTTATTGGATTAAACTACGTGATTCATTTCCCTCTAGAATAAAATTTCTACAATCTTCTACTAATTATCTTGGGATAAAGACACCAAAAATGCCATTACTTTTGTACAACGCTCACTTGTGACACATTTGGTAACCATGCTGATCCCAAGAATAATTTCACCTAAAAAATCATTCTTTTTTATTCTATTCCCAAAACTAGTTTTGAGCATTTGAAGATATTTAGTAACTACCCTAAATTTTTATTCTCGAAATAGAAATGCGTTTAGTATGACTTTTAATTTTTTTTTGTGACTTAGAATTTCTTTTAATTTTTTGAAATACTTTTATTATATAGTTTTTTTTTTCTTTTTTCTTTTTCCTTCCCTTTTCTTCTTCTCTAGCTGGTCAATGGCTAGTGATCGGTTGGGTGAGGTTTGACGACCTTGCTAGAACCTCACTAGGCCAAGGCAAGGTCCAACAAGATCGTCGCAACCTCGCTAGGCCAAGGTTAGATCGAGCCTCGCTAGTGACTAGGCAAGCTTGCTAGACCTTGCTTGACCAGTCACTAGATCGCCGTGGTTATCAACTGGCAATGAAGGAGAAGAAGAGAAAAGGAAAATAAATGAAAAGAGAAAAAAAAATGATTTGCCTTGATTTTGGAGTTGTTCTGGAGAATAAAGAAACATTTTTTTTTTTTTAACTTCTTGATTGTGATCCAAATCTATTTTGAGGAACAAATTGTTCTTAGGAACAAAAAAAAAAGTTACAAAATGGATTTTTTTTCTTTTTCGGGTAATAAAAGAATAGAATTATGTATTATTTGACACGTTAACAAATAGGCTCTTAAGTGCTATAACTATTTTTTGATCACTTGAATTCCATAACTTCGAAAAAAACAATCATTTGAGTGCTATGACTTTCACTTGGTCACTTAAGTGCCAAAATTTTTAAAAACATTCACCTAAGTGCTAAAAATCGGATGTGGTATAACATTTATGATGAGCATTTTAAAAAAATTATGGCACTCAAGTGATTGATTGAAAATTTCTATAGCACTCAAATAATCAGAAAAAAAAAAGTTATAGCACTGAAATAAGCTTGTGCATAAGTTATTGTATTTAAGTGATAAAAAAATATTGTGGCACTCAAGTGAGCATCATATAAAAATTATTGCATCTATGGTGTCAAACTCATTGATCTTAGCTAAAGAGGTGAATTTGGGATGTCTAACCCTATTTCAAACTTGAAACTGACTAGTGATAAATAAAAATCAAGTCCGTCATAAACCCGAGTTGGTTTTCAAATAGGAATCTTGAACACAGCCCACTCAAATATGCAGAAGCAAGAAACTTAAATAATTTACTTTCATTGTATATATGGAATAAATAGGTATACAACGCAAAAATATATTACTACTAAAATAATTTATTGCCCGACAACTAATACCCGAAAACGAACTCTATCCTTATACCCTACACGGGCAATAGAATTTATTTTTCTTATTTTTACAAAAGTAATAATTGCTTTTCCGTTTTACAAAGTAGCCTTTAGATTACAAAGGAGTAGTTACCTAACATAACTAACAGTTATAATTTAAAATAATTATGTAAAGAAAAAACTATAGCAACAATGCATTGGTGCTTATTAAATAAGTAAACTTTTATTAGGAAATTTACCAAAAACACGTCATAAATTTATTGCACTTGTGCCAATTCAATTCAAAACATTTCGATTTCTCAAATTTAGTCATAAATCTTTTAATGATTTCTCAATTTAGTCATTCTAGCCAATTTGAATAAAAAAAAATCACTAATGTGAATGCCAGTTGTCCTATGTAATACATCTAGTGTTGAAGTGAACAATTTTTATAATTTTTAAATAATTTTTGAATTTTTATATTTTATATTTTCTTTTCTTTTCTTTGTTTTCCTTCTACCTCTGCCAATTGCTGGCGATTGCCTCAAGACAAATCATAAAAGACTAAGCCTCGTACCATTTCTTGGTCATCATAACTTGATCACTACTAATATATCGATACATCAATCTAGTGTCTTAGGGCATGTAATATAATGGAAACTCAGCATCACCACCACTCAATTATCTATTTGTTATCTATAGTTAAGTTGAAATTTAGAGAATGTTCACTTTTTTATAGACTTTCTTTTTCTCTTTTTCCATTTGTAATTGTCACGTGGCCAGACCAATGGCACAATGTTGCCAGATAAGTCACATTCGACTAACAAATTTTAGGTTATTTATCTGTTATCTCGGGACTTCTATCTCTTCTAGAGCTTATATTTGAAAAACTAAATAGATGAGAAGAAAATCATCAATTATATGTTTTTATAATATTTTTAAAAAAATTATTATTATTAATTTTCTTTTTCCTATTTTTTATTTTTATTTTCTTTCTTTCCACTTTGGGCTAGCAAGGTTGCTGGCCAGCCCTCGCTTGCTTTGGGCGAGGGCATGGCGACCCTCACCAAATTTGGGTGAGGGTCGCCTCGCTCACATCCAGTGAGGGCCTGGGTTAGGCGGCCCTCACCAACAAACCCCAAGGGCTGCAACACCCTCGCCCAAATCAAGTGATTGTCGCCTATCTCGGGTTGGAATAAAAAAGAAAAGAAACAAGGAAAGAGGAAAATATTAGAAGAAAATAGAAAAGAACTAAGATGGAAAAAAGAAAATTAGCAATAAAGTATTAAGAGAAATAAATGAAAATTGCAAATTATAGGCAAATGTTTAGCACTAATTTGGAAAAATTGGAAAGCTTAGGACTAATCGGCATTCATATAATAAGTTTATGATTGATCAAATAATTTTCCCAAAGGGAATAAAGTGATGATAATATTAGACATTTAGAGGAATGAATAATCTCATGATTGTGTAGTATAAATGATGCTTAACATACACCTAGCATTGTTCAATCCATAGTGATATGAGGTAAGAATACCTCGTCTCATATAATTTCTCCGCGCACATATTATTACAAGGTTTTCTTTCCTTATTATTACGAGGTTGAATATAGGCAAAAAAAATGAAAATAAAAAATCAACCAGCCAGGCGGTCCCGCAAGCCGTAATGACGGCCGGATAAGCTGGACCACACGCCATGCCGGTCTTTCTCAGAAGCTTTCGAATTCATTCATTTGAACAGCGACGTAGGAGCGTCTCATGAAACCCACTCCACATAGTAAATATCCCGGATTGTGAGGATCGGATTATCTTCCTAAACTTGTGGCGTGAGCGAGACATTGTTGTCGAGCTAAACATATAGCATGACAACTTTAGCTCGACAACCGTGGAAAGTTTAACCAGTCGTGTTTTCCATGAACCAATGTCTCATTTCACCGATTAAAGATATAGACATGATCTACATTGATATTTAGGCAAGCGTATGTGTCGGCGGTGTCCGTAATTTGACTGGCCAATTAGAGCCATGATTGGAAGGATTTTCCACCGGCCAAAGACGTATGGAAAACAATGGCAATTTTTAAAAATGAGCAACAGAAAGTGGTGATACATAGTCAAAAGACGGTGGACTTGGTATAGTGGCTTGCCATCGACTTGGTTAACATTGCTGTAACTAATGTGGAGAAAAAGACTTTTTTCAAAGAGAACTAGCTTTGATAACGAGATTAAACATGCCGATATAGAATTGAGTAAGTTCTATATATTGGGTAATGAAGAATAAAAAAAATATTTGTAGATTGTGTAGGTGGTTAATGATAATGAAGAATACAATCGATATCTGTAGATTGTTCAAGTGGTAATCTAAGTTAAGATTACCTTACTTCTATCCTATCCTTATTTACAGCATCAATTACAATTACCATTGAGGTAGTTGTCTATATTGGATAAGACTTACTCCTATGTATTTTAAAGGTGCCTTGGTCACAAATTCGTATCCCCTTATCATTCATCATGTACTTTTTCCACATGTGAATTATGTTTTGTTTGTCCATAAGTTCTTCCAGCATGTGGACATCGTTCCAGTTCTGCCGCAATTTTCTTCGGCTGACCCTTTCCCACTGTCATCACGTGATGTGAATGCTGACTAAATGACATGAGGAGAAGAGCCAACGAAGTTGAAAAGTTGTAACAACAGAAAGCTAGACGCGTCACACGTTTGTTGGATACGTAATACTCAGTCTTGCTGCATAAAGTAAAACTGCGTCCCCGGCGAATGCTTGTCGAGCTGTGTGAATGGAATCTACTGTGCCAAAGTACTTCGATAGAAGACATAGAAGGCATGCTTTTTACTATTCGGTCTAAGTCAGACGTGAAAATGAAAGATTCCCTCCGGACAACATAGTTTGCCCGTTAAACTCCAAAGCTGGCATGGTCCCATTACACTTACGACGTCGAGAGTACTCAACAAAGAATGCTGATGTGATTCTTGGAATTGTCGGTAGGGCCGAAGTACCGACGTGTTTGCCTTCTCTATTATTCCTGCTCATTATTCGGCCGTGATTTTGAGGTGACACAAGATACCCGTGCATGGATTAGCTCTGTTTGGAGCTTAATGACAGCAAATGTGATTTTTAGGATTTGAGAGTAGTCAATATAATTTTTGGGTCATGTCACTTGATGAAATGTGATTGTAGAATATTTCACATGAGAAGTTGAAATTGACATATGATTGCTATAATACGTGATTCATGTCGTGATGCGTATCACATGGCTTATGGATTTGAAAATGTGTTGGAGTCGCTTTAATGGCGCATGCTGCCACATCCTTCTTTTATTATTATTTTTTCTTCATGGCTTAATTCCAAATGAGAAGTTGAATTTGACATATGGTTGGCTATAATACGTGATTTACGTCGTGATGTGTATTGCTTGACTCGTGGATTTGAAAATATGTGTGGCGCATGCTGTCAGATACTTCTTTTATTATTTTCTTTCGTCATAGCTTACCTCTCTAAGCTATAGATTTGCTCACTAATTTATCTACTATTCCAGATCCCGAACATGAGTAGTTTAATTGAATGCACGTGAAAAGTGATTAGAGGTTTATTTTAGACTAATTGAATAATATAATTAGATCAGGGTTTATGATTGTATAGTTTTGGTTAATTCATGATGGACAAGGTTTTATTATAACTTTTATTCAATGAAAAGTTTTATTCAGACAATATGCTTTCCTAAAATGACTAGCTTTGGCTCAAGGTTTCATCCTTTATGTTGGATGTGGATTTAGGATTTGACGCAGACAATTTCCATCCATGATTGTGATCCACTAATCAGAAAATTTTCTTGGAAAAATTATCCTCACATCACATATGCAGGAAAATCTGGCCGGCTATGTAAATAATTGTGCATATTATTAGAAGAGAATAATTTGACACCTCACTTTGATTTACAACATCTGATGGGCCGCTAACTACACTTGACTTTTATTTGAAGGGGACCCTCAGTTACTCCAATAAGAGCTTTTTGAACGTAATACTATGGACGTCACCCCTTAGGGAAGCATCCATCAAGTTGATGCGGAAAACATTGAAAATCAATTCAAACAATTAGTTGCGTTGATTCTGCTTTAACTGCAAGCCAAAACCATTGCTAAATTCAAAGGATATATCTGAGAAAGACCGAAGGTCCATACTATCTTATGAACGTTAACGTTTACTTGCCACAAATTTATCAAGATATGGGACACAAGTTTTTTACTCTGTCATTCACAACCCCCTTTCATCTTCATTGATTCGGATGTTGGTTGTATAGAAAAAAAAATGGAAAGGCTGTGCACTTCAAATTTTTCTAAAAAAACCTATATTTGGAAAGTGCATTTTCTTCTATGTTTTGAAGCTTTAGCCTTTGCGACAGCCGGGTTTAAGATTAGAGCTCCACACTTAATTTGACCAGACTTTAAAAATAAATAAAAAAAAGGTCTATAATGATTTGAAGGAATTTTGTAATGTGAACGTGCGCTTTGAAGGTATTTTTCACTATAGAATAAAACAATTTGAACTTCATTTTGTCCCCTCCCGGTCAAAAACAATGTTTAACATATGATATCAAAAACACAACAAGGATTTATCACATACATAATGTGACAACTGATTGGACCTAAGCACATTTTACATGCTTGGCATTTGCTAGGGAGAAGTGTTAAAAAAATCATAAACCTTTTGTATTTGTGCCAATTTAGTCCTAAATCTTTTTGCTTTGTGTTAGTTCAGTCATTTCCAGTCAATTTTGGCTGGATTTTGCTGACTAGGTGTCGACCGGCTAACGTAGATAATTTTTAATAATATTTTAATATATTTGAATATTTTTATTTTCTCTTTTTTTTCCCCTTATCCTCCTCCTTCCTTTGGCTGGTCAACGGTCGACAATCGGCTAGAGGCGATGGCCGACGAGGTTGAGATCGACCTTGACAGCCACCTCACTAGTGGTCGTAAGGGTGAGCATTGTCGCCTAGCGCGAAGCCAGCTCGAGGCTGCCCTCGCGACCAATGGTGAAGTGGCCGTCGAGGTCTGGTGACTGGCTGGAGGCTGCAGCTGCGGGTGTGACATCCTGAAATTCGACCCCGTTTCGATAAAGTGAAATAGGCATTTCGTCGGCGTGCCTATGGCCTTTTTCTCTGAGCTGATCACTCACGAGTTAACTAACCTATTGGGTGAAGCCGTTAAGGGATGTATCAGCTGTAAAATCCCTAAAAGCTACCTAATTGGTTGGATTGAGCTAAAATCACGTCTGATCGATTTTTAACCACGAAATTGAACTCGATTTCGGGAATCGAATTTTAAGCGCGCCATAATTCTTATTTTTAGGATCCTGTCTCATCACTCGTCAATTTATTGACGAGTCCGAAATTTCATTAAAGAAATTGTCGGAAGAAAAATTGAAGCCCAAAAGAAAAGGAAAAGAGAAAAGGAAAATTTAAATAAGGAATTATACATTTCCTTTTCTTTTTCCTCTCTCTCCCTCTCTTTTCTTTTCTTTCTTTTTCTTTTTCTTTCTCTCTCCTCTCCCCTTTTTCCCCTCCCCCTCGTGCGAATTCCCACCGCCCACTTTCCCTCTCTCTTCTTGACCGGTCAACCCTTATCCCTCTCTTTTCTCTCTCCTCTCTCCTCTTTCTTCTTTCTTCCCCACGCGACCGAACCCCTATTTTCTTCTTTCTTCTTCGCGAAAACCAGAGACGGAGGAAGGACAGCAGCTCGCCGCTCGTCCCGCTCGTCGCACCGCCGCACCGCCGCGCCGCGCCCGAGCGCCTGTCGCCGTTCCGCCGCCCGCCGCTCGCTGCCGCTCCTCCCTCCGCGCGATCCAGCCGACTCAGCTGCTGTTCGCTTCTGTTCCAGCTTCGACCAGCCCATCTCCGGCCACCTCCGGCCACCGCCAACCTCGCCGGACCACCCCCGCGACCCCCTCGCCCTCCGCCAGCCTTCCCCCGCCGCCCTAGCCGCCGGAGCTGCTCCGTTCAGCCGCGACCAGCAAGACCCACGGAGTGGGTTTCAGCACCTTCGGGCCCGCTTTTGGGCCGTTTCCCGGCCCCGAACCCGAGCCGTGCTTTGGGAACAATCGTTCCTCGCGTCGCCGCCGTCGGATTGATCCGATTTGCGCGCGATTTGGTGAGTAATCTCACTAATCCAGGATTAGTGGCTAATTATGCTTTAAGCTGGTTTAGATTTAATTAATTATGTTTAGGTTGTTAGATTAGAATAAATTAGCAATTATTAGTTAATTGTGATGTGTTTTAGATAAATTGATTGTGTAATTAGCAAGTAGACGTGGTCTACTAATTATTGGAAGTGCCTCGGGATTTTTCCCGACCCTTAGTGGGCTCCAATTAGGCTTTTCGGGCCTAAGTGGATATTTTTGTATTTAAATATTAATTTTCGGAATTAAATTAAATAATTATTTATTTTCCAAAAATTCAACTGAGGTGGCTCGGGACCGGAATATTGTGCTGATGACCGTGGTGAAGTCCGTTTGTGTAATCGGGCTTTATTTTGAGCTAAATTGAATTTTTAATAATAATTATTTAATTTTCAAAATTAATTATTTAATTAATTATTTTTCAGAAATTATGAGGTTGATGGCCGACGACCGAAATCTCGTGCTGATCGTCGTGGCGCAGTTCGTTTATTTATTTGAGCTCTACGTTGTATGGAATTGATTAAATTGTGATATTTTAGGGATTTACCTAAATTGATTGGAATCGATTGAGATTGAATTATCGATTGGTGAATGGCCAAGTATGTTATTCAGTATTTATAATGCTCTGTTGACTTGATTTAATTATTTGATTGAGAAATTGTTGGGCATTGGTTGTCGAGATTGAAAGTAAAGTGATAACCATTGCAAATAGAACACGTGACTCGGTGAATTGGAATGTCACCTGGAAAATGCACGTGAGTTCAGTGGTTGAATATGTCACCTTGGCGAAAAGGTCGCCTTAGAGAATGCACGTGGCTCGGAGACTCGGTATGTCGTCCTGGAGAATGCACGTGGCTCGGTGACAGGATTTGGCATCTAAAAGGACACGTGGCTCGGTGATCTGATGCGTCACTTTGGTAAGCGAGTACCTTAGAGAATGCACGTGGGTCCAACATTCTGGAATGGCATCTAAAAGGGCACGTGGCTCGGTGAATTGATGCATCACCTTGGTGAGATAGCACCTTAGAGAATGCACGTGGGCCCGGACATCGTAAAAAGGACACGTGGCTCGGTGGCTTGATGTACCACCTTGGCGAAGAGGTCGCCTTAGAGAATGCACGTGGGTCCGAGGTTTGAGGCACGTGACTCGGAGACTGGGAAGGTCATCCTGGAGAATACACGTGGCCTAGTTTTTAAATATCCCACAGTGAGGATTGATTTGTTTGGCATGTAATCGACTAGGTCGATTTGATCGATGTTTCGATCGGTCATATGATTGCTTGGGTGCCTATTATGAATTGTACTGACTTGCAGGTGAGATCTGAGGCCAAGGTAAGTCCTCTGCCCTGCGCGTGTTTAGGCAGCCTTTAGTATAATAGTTTATCTAATCGGGCTTAGTGGGGTAGAACTCGCTGAGACGTAGTCTCATCCCAGTTTGGGGAAAACCATTTCAGGACCCCGCTGAAAAGCTGAGGAGGAGGAATCCGAGAAGGAGAACTCGGAGGTGAGATCTGAAGAAAAGGATTTTTGGAAGAAGAAGACAATTCTGAGAGGGGCCTTCAGTGCGGCCTAGTTTATCTAAGTTTCTGTCTTCTTTTGAGATCTCCGTTTTGATGTGAGTAGTAATGAAAAGGTTTGTGGTTTGTATAAAAGTTTGGTTATAAATTTCAATATGAAAAATATGGCCCTGCTTTTCTATCCCATTGATTTATTGTCTGGGGATTTTAACTGCTTCCGCATGTGCTTAATAAATGAAAGGGTCGGCGATACTAGTCCTGGGATATCGCATTATAAAATCGACCAAGGTAGAAGGATGTGTGCGTGCCCGAGGATCGGGGCGTGACAGCGGGAGTCCTCTGGAACCACGACGGACTCTTGATCTTTGGGTTCGCGGGGATTTTTAAGCCCCATTAGCTAGCGCGGCGGAAATCCCTCGCTTTATGTGAAGGGCTCTCTTCTTTATTGTAGCTTCCAAGTCAAAAGGAAAAGGAAAGTGATCTGCATAGTGGCTTCTGGTCTACGTGTGGAAGTGGAATCTAACAACCAAGTGGGCGTGAGGTGGGTTTTGGGCGAAGAAGAAAGCCTCTGGATCGTGTGCATGGTGGTGGAAGACTGCTGAAAAGTCATGGCGCAACAAAAGGGGTTATTCTTAGTCAATTGCCCCAGAAATGCCAACCAGGTCGCAAATGGGGTGGCTAAGACCCATCGTACCAATTCCTTAAGTCCAAAATGGATTTTTAAACCTCCCCATCTCCTCTGGTCTTTGTTATGTTATGATCATGGAAACTCATGTGGGTCATGTTCAAAGGTTTAATCGTCCATAAAAGATAATCGAATTAACTAAGCAAACCCAAATTTTCTAAGTTGAAGTAAACCCACATTTATCAAACTAAGCTAAGCCCAAGCTCGTTAAGCAAATTTAAGCCCAGTTACAGTATAACTCATTAAACTCATTGTACCCTAATTCTAATGGATTAATACTAAGAAAAACTTCAAATCAATACAATGGTGACAAATTTGTAATTTTTTATCACCAAAAGTTTTAAACTGACATATTCATGACAAATTAATCCTAAACTAATTTTTTTATCACATAAAATTGGGGAATCTCATTGCTATTACTCAAACAAGCATGAAACATATGCTTGCATATTTGTCCATAGGTCAAATCGGATATGTAATTATTGGAATAATTGTTGGAGTTGCCTTCATTGCTACTCCTCCAGTAGATATTGATTAATTCATTTGCGACAATTTTATCTTCTGTTAATTTCTGTGAAATTATATTAATACCACCAAAAACTATAAACTATATAAAGGGAAAAATTCAAAATTGGTACAGTCGGCAGTTGTCATATGTCACCAAATTTAGCGATTTAACAGTAAAATTTAACGGAAAATACCGCGCGATAAATTTGTCACAAATCTATCACAAATTTATTAGTTTAAGGTTTTTATGAATAAAATATTAGTTTTAAGATAAATTTGTCATGTGTGTATCAATTTGGGGTTTTTTTATGACATTAACCCAATTCTAATTGGCCTACACCAAGTCCAATTTCCATTATCAATTCCACACTAATCTCATGTTAAACACATTTTATTTTTATCTTAATGAAATCTTTTTTTTATTCTTTTCCTACTGCTTTAAATTTTTCATCAAATTCTTCCCATGAACGTCCTCGAGACACACTCAAAAAACGTAAAAGAGGAGCTGAAATTCACAAAACCTAGGGCGTTAAAAATCAAAGCTCCTCATGTCGTTTCATCAGCAAAATCTAAAGCGTAGCGACCCCAAATTTTTATTAATTAGAGGGAGAGCGAAGACCAAAGAAGGTGAGCGTGGGAGAAGGCCAAAATCTAAGAGTGAGACCCAAAATCTAAGAGCGAAAACTAGACATCCAAAGTGTCCGAGCAGCAACAAGTGTTGGCGCAGCAAAATCTGAGAGCGAAGGCCAGGGACCCCAAATTTGAATTAATAAGAGGGAGAGAGAGAGCGTTTACTCTTCCTATTCAAAAGGAAAGAATGAGCAGAGAGAATCTTCGTTTAAAATGGTGAATTTTGGACATGGACCATGCGTATTGGTCTGGGCAGAATGTAATGGGTTGAAGCAACAACAAGGTTCATCCGTCGTATTAATATACATAAATGAGGACTCATAAATTTTAAAGGGCGAGCCCCAGAGCATAGCATTTGGCTCAGAAGTGGGAAAAGTAACTCCTATTTTTCTTCCTAAAAGTAGGGGATTTAGCTATTGACTCTCTGCAAAGATTGGGAATCCAAAATTTGCATGGCATTTAATTTCGGGAAAAGTACTAAAAAAGTCATAAACCTATTGCATTCGTATCAATTCAGTCTTAAACTTTTCAATTGGACCAATTCAGTCCTAAACCTTTTAATATTTGTACTAATTCAGTCAATCCAGCCAATTTTGACTGGTTGGCGCTAACGTGGATGTCGGCCTGTGGCCGGACACTGATGTGGCAATTTTTATGATTTTTTATGATTTTTTTATTAATTTTATTCCTTTTTTCTTTTCCTTTTCCTTTTCTTTTCTACTTTCATCTTCGTGGTTGCCGGCGAGGGCCGCGGCCCTCGCCATGCCTCTTCCAAAGCTGCCGGTGAGGCGGCTTCGCCCAAATCTAGGCGAGGCTAGCCTCGCCCGCGGCTGGTGAGGCCATGGCGGCCATCGCTAGGGCAGAGGTGAGGGCCGTGAAGCCCTCAACAGCCGTCGGCGAGGGTCGTGACCCTCGCTCGGCCTCGCCCTGGCCTTGCCGTTGAGTCCCCGTCGCCTCCTCTACTGTCGACCCCGGAGCTTCTTGACCTCATCACCGCCGCCCTCACCTCCACGAGATCCCAATTCGAGGCCCTGGTCCCCCACCTCCCGCGACTCATGCCACCACTCCTCCGCCCAATCTTTGCCTCCGAAACCCTAGCCCGCCGCTTGAACACCCTCCTCTCCTTCTTTTGAGGCTGGCCTCACCCGCGGCCCTGGGCAAGGCTGAGCAAGGGTCGCGACCCTCACCAGCGGTTGGCGAGGGCTTCGCGGCCCTCGCCTCCGCCCTGGTGATGGCCACGATGGCCTCGCCAACCGTGGGTGAGGCTGGCCTCGCCCAGATTCGAGTGAAGGCGCCTTGCCGATGGCTCGGGAGAGGCCGAGCTAGGGCCGCGACCCTCGTTGGCAGTAGGCGAGGGCTTCGTGGCCCTTGCCCAGTGGTTGGCAAGCCTGACCGAAGGCTCACCGGTAATAGCAAAGAAGAAAGCAAAAAAAAAAAAAAAAAAGGGAAAAAAATTAATAAAACTTAATAAAAAATTCGAAAAAATCATTAAAAAATCATAAAAATTGCCACGTTAGTGTCCGGTCATCGGCCGACATCCACGTCAGCACCGGCCAGCCAAAATTGGCCAGATGGACTGAATTGGTATAAATATCAAAAGGTTTAGGACTAAATTGGTCCAATTGAAAAGTTTAGGACTGAATTGATACCAATGCAATAGGTTTATGACTTTTTTGGTACTTTTCCCATTCTATTTCTAATTCAGGTGCTTTGTCACTATTTCACATACCGCTCGCCCTTTTACCCCACCACCATGCTTCAGTATGAACAATCAATTTAGTTAACATCAGAAGACAAAACAACTAAGAGCACAAATAGAAAACCATCAAAATATCACCTTGAACTGACATTACACACCAATAATCAAAGACCCCTAAACTCGACCAGACTCTTCCACTTAAATAAACTTCACATGACTCAAGAACTAAGCAAGACGCTCCATGATACACTTAAAGAAAAAGCAACTCGAGAGCGAACTTCGTCAGCCAGAGTTTTTGCAGGCAAATCGGGGAGATAACCACAAGACGGAGCAATGCAGCAGTTGTAATTGAGGACCAACCTTCTTGCTCGGCCTTCACGAGCACAAATTTTTGAAGACTGTTGCACTTGATTTTTTTTTTTTAATTGATTCATCAATGGGAAACTAGAATATTTTATAGTTGAGAATCTGATTCTTTTATTCTCTACGTCTTTAGAATATTTTTCTCCTTAATTAGGTTGACCATATGTATTATATATAGGGTTGTGGTTGTATAATGTTATAAGTAAGAAAGTAATATCTATCTTATTCCCAATTCTCAGCTCCTTTCCATCCCTTAATATTTTCACCTGGTATCACAGGGTTCTTTCTCAACCTATTTTCGCATCACTCTGAAAATCAAACTCTCTTTCTTCTTCGTTTCTTTTCACACAGAAAACTTGTGAAAGTTTTTATTTTTTGGTTAGAACCAATTGAGAAATTATGCCGAGAAATCAAAACTCAAAGTTGGGGATGTCCAATGAATCAGAAGGTTTTTTTTTCCCCAACAATCAAGGTTTCGAAAACTTACCTTCCGATCCTCGACAAGTTAAGGAGAAAGAAAACTAGACTAATGAACAGGGCCACATACAGCCTAATGAAGGAGGATTGGGCTCCATTCAACGCCCTCCTCAGCCCAATTCAAGGCAATTATTCACAGTATTGTATGTCCAGTGGATTCCCGTCCAAGTCCAACCTATCCAAACTGCTATGGTCTCTCTAGAAAATAATGGGCCAGGAGGAAGGCCACCTTTTACCACTGAGCCTAATCCAAGACATGGAACGGGTTGGTCCTATTCGAATCAGACTAATCTAGGTCCATCGGGTTTTTCATGATGATTTAATGGTATTTAATTCGACCCAATACATCTATGATGATTTAACGGTATTTTACATTATCAATTTGTGCTTTACAGTAGTGTATAATATTCACAAATATTTACTACTTTTTGTCATAATGTATTTCATGATGGTCGGAAATATTTAGGTATCTTAAATTTCTTTAGTTTACAAAGTTTTTCTCTCATAACTCAATGAACAACGTCACAAATATTTAAGTATCCTAATTTCTAAAGAAAATTTATGTTTTTTCTAAGGCTTGCGATATTTTGTCATAACATGGTTCAAAATACGAAAAATATATATTATAATATTTAACAAATTACTACAAATGCTCACGCTATGTTGTCATAAACCAATGAAAAATGTCATAAATACTTAAAAGGATAACTTCATACGCAGCGTTAGTGTGAAAAACAAGTTTTACACAAGCAGCCTCATACAACATTCATTAGAGAGAATGCATAGTTATAATTCTCAAGTCAATGATGCATGGGAACGCTTGTGAAAAATTTTCTTTACATCGGCAGAATATGCTCTCTTTTTTTTTTTCTTGTTTTTCCCTTTTTCATATTAAAGCCTTACGACATTTTGTCAAAGTGCAGTAATGTTCAAACTTCAGAAAATGTATAGATGCACATAAGATAGTTTTAAGTTAGATTTTTTAGTGTTCTGTTGACAACGCATCATAAATATTGCGGATGTTCTTACTTTAAATATAAACACATGCCATACTTTATTTTAAATTTTGGTACCTCCTTACATTTTATGATGTTTTGCACGAATAAAACAAACCATGTGCCAATGTAGTATGTTTGAAATAGTAATGAATTTTTCTGCTCATGTTAAATTCACATTTTTTTTTCATTTGGATATGCCAACAAATATTATTGCCACTTATGATGGAAAAGCACTTAAAACAATATATAGCTGGAAAACAACACTGCTTAGAAAAAGAAGGCAACTTTATTGCAATTTAAGGTGACCGTAGTACATTATACCGAAGTAATCAAGCATGAGAGATGAAAACATGAAAAATGGTGCTAAATTGTCTCGTGATCGCAGGTCAACGACTTCATATGGTCTTGTAGGAGTCCAAGACCATGTTTGTCTTCATAGTTGTACATCAGTGAAACCATCTTAGCAGCATTCACGCAAGCTTCAAGGAAAGGCGCAGAGGACGGACATGGAGAGAGGCACTCTTTGTTGAGCAGCTTCCACAATTTCGATATCAAATTCATCACATGCTCCCTTGCGCTTTGGTACGAAGAGCCTTGATTTTCCCCCAAATAGCAATCCACGTATGACCCGTCGTAGCCATTTTGATTCTCGTCCTTCATGGAATCGAATCCCCCCGAGTAAAAAATTATATCAATAAAATAATGACAAAACGCAAATAAAAAATGAATAAAACCCGAATATTGCCCAGCACGAAACCATGAACTAGTAGTGTACCTGGGCACATCCAAGGTCATCCCAAAGGCGAAGAATTTCAGCGATTAAGAATATTATATTTGGCAGCTGCACCTCTTCTTTCTTTGAATCCATACTTTGGTTGGCAATGTTTTGGCCCATTAGAAAGAACAGGTGAGTTAGCACCAAGGGCACACCCGAAGTGATAATCGCATTCTTCAAGTAATCATCTGCCTTTGGCAATTTCCCAGAAGCGTTCCACTGAAACTCCACCAGGAATGCATTGCACAAATTCGCCCACTGCAAGATCAAATGTTATCTGACTGATCAAGGATCATCTAAAATATAGTCATAACTCAAAATCTTGAGTTTATTGAGCTTTCGTAGTAGTCATAAATGACAAATCACTAGGAAATCTGTCTCTCTCTCTCTCTCCCACTCTCTCTCTCAGAGAGTAAGGGAACTCAATGCTGCACTGAGCTCAATTTTATTGCTAGGAAGCCAGGGCACGGCTACAAGATCTTGACAGAAACGCCTAGATCTCGCCAAGATTTGTGTGTGAGTGTGTATGGGAGAGGGCGGGAGGGAGGGAGGGACGGTTGCAGCTTAACCCTATCAGTGATAAGATCTCCGTGTATGGCATTATAAGGAATTCTATAAAAGAGTGAACGAAACTCGACGATGATGAAGCCGGCAATTGGTTTTTGTGGCTTTAATTTGAAGAAGTGAACACAAACTTCAAAATGATGACCAAAATATTGGAGGGTGGTGAGACAAAGAGTGGAAAAAGGGACGAGGATATGGTCAAGGTTGAGTTTTGGTTTTGCGCAACGAATCTCCAATTAAGTCACGTTCATTTAGAGTTGAGATAGGAGTTAGCAACATTGTTGCGAACATAGGTTCTTATCAATAATAATTTTATATTTATACCATCTGTTTCAAGAATCTTGTGGGGTTCCATCCATGCTTCTCAAAGATGATTTTGCCAAAATCATTTGCAATATCATTGAGAACCTTGAAGCATATTTTCATGTACTCTGGAAGCTGCTCGGCACATGCATTATCCCATCTGAAGGAAAAAAATTGCAAGAAATATTTAAATTGTCAACATAATATAAATGTCGAATGTAGTTTTTTTTTTTTTGATGTAATAGTTGCAACATAATAGGTAAAAAGGGATATCTTCAATTGTATACCTTTTAATGACTTCTGTAAAGAGAATTAGTTCGTCAACTGTGCCATGGACATCAAATATGTCGTCAATAATGTACACGAGAGAGATGGGCTTAATGAGCTCAACCCTAAGCTCAGACAAGCTTGGATCTGGAAGAATTGCCATGGACCACATGTACCATTTTAGTGGCTGGTCTCTAGCAAACTCCATCTTCTCTCCCAATCCCAACTCTTTCCACCACCTGAAATATAGGATATGCATGAGGAAAAACTAAAGCAACAATACATAATAGTGTACTCATTTAAATGAAACAAATTATTCATTTGAAAATTCTATTGATCTCATGACATAGAGATTTGAGAAAATGGAGATATAAAGTCCATCATTTTCCTTATAGTTTTTGGTGAAACTGGTTTAAGTCATGCCTCAAACTGTGATTTGTGAGTTTGATATTAGTCTGAACCTAAATGCCAACTCCTTAAATACATAAGTTTAAATATAGCATCTTATTTAAGCATTGATATACTTGTATTAGGCCCAACTATTAAGATTTCGCCTACTATTATATGTTGGTCATCTATAGTCCTTCAATTGAGCATAACTTTGCGTAAGTAGTTAATTAGTTACTCACTTATTAATTTGGTGAATCTCCTTCTGGTGCACATATTGATCAATTCTTCGCTTTCTGTTTGCCACTTCTAGCAAGTCTTCCATCCACGAGTTCGCGTCTGGCATATCGTTTACAAAACTTTGAGGAGCTAGCAATCTTGCGAAGCTCTTGCGATATGGATATTGCAATGTACTTTCTATCATTCTTGCTTGTTCATGATCAAGATCACACGTCAACAATGCATTGAGACACTTGCTGCTAAAGCATCTGGCTTCGTCGAGTATATCCTCTCCTTCAGTGCTCATTTGTGACGCTTCGAATAATTCCATCATACCCTTGATGTTTCCCTCCAGTTTCATGACAAAACCTTTCCCCTTATCATTGAAGTATTCAAACACATCTGCATAAAAAGCACAAGGGCTCTAATACATCAAAAAGCATAGTCTGATATCTAATTTATAAGTTGCTTCACTCATTCAAAATTATGATGTGCATACTTTGGTTTCGAAAAAAATCCTAAATTGGTTAAAACTATTTCATCTCATGTAAATTTTGAATTTTTTAATGTAAAGAAACTAGAAAAGAGAACAAATGAAGGAAATGGGCATGTATCTAGGTTTTTTCAATTCCATTTTTGTAATATGAACAATTAGTTCTTACTTTCCATTTTGAACAAAACTCCAGAACACTAATGCATTGCTTAATATCTGGCATAAGTCCACGATGTAACATGCATTGATGGATATCCATTGGAGAGTTCATCACAATTAAACATTCCCAGTTCTTAAACCAGCAAAATATTTAAAAAAAATCAGCTTGTACTCTTGTCCATTTTCATCCTTAACAATATACTGGAAATTTTAGGGCTTCCACGTAACTGGACAAAACAACAACAAAAAAGTTGTCTTCTTTTGTTATGTATAAATAGCAACACTGTAGTTCGCTATTGCAATGGACTTGAAACTCATAGGAACAAACCTGCAGGCACACGATAACCTTCTTGCCTTAAAAGTCGAAACCGGAGAGCGATCTCATAGACATCATCTTTGCCATGATTCAAAGAGCTGAAATGTGTGTATTGCCACGTTAGAATGGCTTTAATCTGTTCTCGAAATAGGGATTTGACTCCTAGTCGCTGAATCATGTCGACAATGATCAAACTTTCTACCGGCTCATTCACCACTTTATTCAGAAAATCTATGAGGCTCTTTGTTTTTTTGTCACGTTTGATCCCGGAATCATCCTACATCATGGAAATCCAGAGTTACAAGTGAGGTCGATGTTATAATGAAAAAAAAAAAAATTAAGCAAGAATGAACTAAATTGGCGATATTTTTTCTCATGTAATTTAACAAAAAAATTATTGTAATGAAGCAAAAAATATTAAATGAGCAAAAGTTCAAAAGAGCAAAGACAAAAGCACAACCAATGAAATAATCAACTGATAATTTTTCATAGTAATATATGGTAATTTAGTATGAGATTGTTAAGGTTTTCTGTTGATATTAATTTTATGCTATTAAAGCTTGGTATGCTCATATGCACAAGGTGATATATGACCTTACAAGCCAGTCCAGTTGAAATTGCTTCAAATGATCAAATCTAACTGGGAGTTAATAAGTTGGTTTTTTATTACAGATTCCTTTATACTGAGCCTTGAAAGAAAACATTCTTGCTTCCCTGCGTATATTCGGTAAATAAGCTTCCTTGTTATCCTAGTTTGGTTTTATTTTTCTCCTCTTTCTATCACCAATAGGCCAATGAAGAATCCAAAGAGGTGTTGGCATATAGCTGGCGATTGTCGACACAACCCATTTATTTCACATGACACATTACTATAACCACATTTGGGTTTGGCATAAACGGTTCATGCCATAAATGGGTCAATACGTTTAAAGCAAACCAAAAATTGTGTCTTACGATGGTTCCCCCTTAAACCATATAGATACGAATTGACATATTTGAATTTACGTGTTAATGTGTCATTTTTTTTAATACTATACACTTAGATATGATTCATACTCATACATAAAGAATTTTGTTTCCTTAAAAAAATATTTAAAAAAATCCACATGTGAATAATAATAAAAGTTAAAACAAAAACATATTTCATACAATAGAAACATAAAATTATGGTGTGCTTGGTAAAATTTCTATCATGGGAACAATTTCTTGTGAGAAATATATTTTTTATTTCCATTCCCCAAAACAATATTTGAGTAAAATATCACACTTGGTAACTATATAAAATTTCTATTCTTGAAATAGAAAAAGAACATGAATATGTTTGGTATGACCCACAATTTTTTTTTTTGGTGCCATAAAATTTCTTTTAATTTTAATATTTTAATATTTTTTTTCCAGATTTTTCTTTCTTTTCCTCTCTTCTTTTTCCTCCTCTAACTGGTGATGGCAACGGCAACCAGTGGCTAGCGAATGGTGGCAGTAGTGGACGGCAAGTCTCTACTGACAGATTAGAAGAGGAAGAAGAAGAAAAGAAGAAAGAAGAGAAAAGAAAAAGACTTCTTTTTAGAAATTGTTCCCAAGAACAATAAACTACTTTTTTTTCCACTTTTTGTTGTTGTTCCAAATCTATTCCTCGGCCACTTTTTTATTTCAGAGAATAAAAAAATTAATTGACATTACCAAACAAATTTCTATTCTTTTTTTTTTATTCTATAGAAAAAAAACCAGAAAATAGAAGAAGAAAGAAAAGCGTTACCATGCAGACCCTTAGTAGATAAATTAAAAAGAACATTTTAGCTATAATGAAAAGTGAAATTATACTCACATTATCAGGGAACTCGTTGAAATGTCCTAAAAGCGTTGACATCGTTGACATGCATTCTTGTGTATAAATGAGTTCTATGTACTTCATGGTTGTAAATGAGTAATAGTATTTTGTTCTTGTATCGACAAGAACACGGTGACCGCTTAATAATCATTTTTAGCCATGTAAGCCGTGTCGTGTGACATGTTTTATTAAGCGTATCGTATTCGTATCAAGGCATTTCGACACATTTAATAAACATGTCATATTTGGATTAGCTATATTGGTATTACACCCTATCCAGTATCCACACAACACAATTAGCACGGCAAGACACGAATTTCCAGATCTAGAAGAGGCCACGGCGTCCATAGAGCTGGGTGATCAGGACAAACTTGGGTAATTATTTGCCATAATGTATGAAACTCTATGCGAAAAGATTATGTAAAAGTTTATGCATCAGTGGATTCTCCTCTTTTGTTTAAATGGTAATTATTTGCCATAAAACTTTAGATATAATATATCTACAGTTTTGTGTTCGCTGAACCAGGAGACATCCCAATAATCATTAAAGATGTCATATATGCCCTACGAAATAATGCTCGGAGGCAAACACCACGTCTGCGATTTTTTTTTTTTTTCACACGAGCTAAGGAAGGAAAAGGAAAGTTGAAAATAAAAGGCTAAGATCAGTGGATTTACCGGATAAGTTTGCTCCTTGGCAATGCTTGATGATTGCATTTGGTTAGGTCGATCCATTATGAAGCTGGAATCGGTGGCCAACCCTTTCCCAGTCCTAATCACGGGGAGAGTAGAAGTGCGAAGATTGTTAAGAATGATAGGAGGTTGATTTGCTTTAGATGGCCTATTTATAAGTGAAAAACAGAAGGTGCCTAAAATATATTGATAGGGAACGTGCCGCACACGTAAGTTTCTGCAGTTGCAATCTTTGTTATGGGCGAGAAACTTGGGTACGTAAATTGTCGTTTTCAAAACCCGATTGGAGGCAACATCGTCGTTGAAAGCATACATCAATGCATATACATTTCGGAGAGGTTTCGAGTGTCAATGGTCTTCAAGAAATTAGAAGCGCAATGATCGAAATGTCTAAAAGAAAAGGACATGAAGGGCTTTTTCGGCAAACAAGGAAGACCACGTACTCGGATTTTATTCCACTGTTTCAGATTTAGCTCATATCTTACGTGATACACGAGGAACACATGCTTGAACTTGAATTCTCAAAACTTTGTCCTATGGGGATCACATTTTGCTCCTAAAATTTGTGGTCCTGTCCTCCATAATAAGTTCGGCTCTCTGTGAAATGAGCGTATGTGCGTGCGACAAGCAGAAGAGTTTACAGGCCAGCGAGGGTGAGAAATTATGTTTAGTCATCTTTGGGATGTTAATGTGTGGAGCAATTATCCATGAGCTTGATATATTTTACTAAACTAAATTTGGACCATTAAGAATTGTGAATCATCAGTTCGAATTTGATTTAGTACACGTTTAAAGTTTACTCAATAATTTCTCAAATGTATGTGAGAGTGAGTTGAGAAACAGGAGAAGAAAAATTGTAATGTCAGATTGTCCTTAAGAGTTGAGAGGCATAAATGTTGTCTTATAGTACTAATGTGGGGTAGCGTCATGTATTGTTTTTAAATATATAGTGCTGACAAATTGGATTCAAAATCAATTTCTTAACTCGAATTCAATGAGCTACGTCAAATATGGGTTGTCTGAAAATTTCAAAACGGATTAAAGAGGGTTTCCAATATCAGAGGCAAAACTCAAGTAGATATGAATCCTAGTGGGTCTAAAGACAAACTCACTTCTAACCCAGTTAAGCTTAGAAAGGTTATTAGCTAAAGAAATATTAAAAAATAAATAATAAATAATAAAGAAAGAGAAAACTATGATGTCGAACAAGAGAGGGAGCCGCCCCAGATAGTACCCCTCCGTCGTGGGCTGTGTCACCAACGATGGCCGGTCACGCCTCCGCTGCCCACCGTGGTCGGCGGCAGCCATCCTCATGCTTCTCCTAGTCAACTCACAAGGCAACATATAAGGCGTTTTCATCATTTAGTTTTTTCAAGTTTCGTTCAAGACCAAGAAAACAGAAGAAGATGGTTTTTTATTTTGCTAACCTACAAAGTCTTCTTATGAAAATGACTCTGCACCAAAGAATCTAGATCCAAGAAACCTCTACAACCACGTATTCCTCCAAGTCAACAATTGGGAATACTATTTGAGAGCAAAGTGCCCCTTTAGTTGATCCAAGAGACAGGAAAATGACACCGGAGGAATAGTTAGACTTCCTATTTTCCATGAGAGAGGAATTACGTTGCTTTTTTCTTTCCTCATTCAATCAAAATTGTACTTCTGGTATTATTTTAGGCATTAGGCTTTAGTTAAAATGTTGGGCTCTATTGTCCTCTGTCTCTAATCGGAGGATTTCTTCTAATTAGTCTTCTGGTTGATAGCTTACGAGTGTAGACATCACTTGCATTTCAATTTTAGATAAGTTTGGTGTAAACGATGTCCCACAATAACATATAACCACCAATCAAAAACATAATTGTGGGGACACTTAGTGTTATAATATTTAAATAATATATCACACATTTATCTAATAATTTAAGTTTTTAGAATAGTTAACACTGGTCCTATAAATCTGACATGATATTAAAGCTAAAGGTTCTAAGTTCGAATCTTTCCAAATCTCATTTGCCTCCCCAATTAAATTTTCACGCTTTGTACTAAGCAAAAAGAATATACCAAGCGTGACAAGGAGTGTTAGAATATTTAAATAATAAACCATACATTCATTTAATATCTTAAACTCTTAGAACAATTGACAGTGGTCCTACAAAATCTCACACTTATCATTATATTTATTTTGACTTAATTTTGCAATATCAATTAATCGTATCAAAAGGAAAACATGAACGAACTAAGCTCTTTGAAAATCATACATCAAGGACGAAGATCCTCTGCTACTCCACTACGACATTTGTCTACCTCCTTTGTGAGATGGGGACATATGCCTATTTTTAAGGGCCATGTTATCCCCCGTTCCTAAATCAAAGAAGTTTCTTCAATCGAGTCTCTTATTGATAGGTTACAGGTTATGCAAGCTTAAATTTGCATATGGCGATGTCAATAATTTGCGATCTACCAATCAATGACATGACTGGACAGAAATATAACCCCTGCTTTACTTAGTGTTAACTACACGTGAAAATCCTCTATACTGCTCAATATCTCTGACTTGTCAATAAATCTTATTTGCTAACACATTCAGTGATAAATTTCCTGATACGTTGTTCAGATAAATTATTGGTTTAGCTAAATTAGGCACAAAATGAGGACATCAAGCGTGGTGGAAGATCTCATCCCCCAACGGATGTGTAGTCTATATGACCATGTATAGAATGGGAAATCCTCCCACAAAGCATAGATTGTGTCCTGCTCAGACTTTCAGAGATTGTGTCCTGCTCAGACTTTCAGGACAATGTCAAACATTGGACTTGCAATTTAGCTAAGCAATGCAATGGGAAAAAGCTACCAAAATCTCAAATTATGCCCACTATAACAGATTTATTGAGAACTTTTTTTGTGACATTAAAAATTCTAAACCATATCTATTGTGATGTATATCTTATAACATAAAAAACTCCAAACTTATACCTATGTAACACATTTACCTTCTGTCAAGATTTAGTTATATGATTTTTTAGCTAAAATAACATTGTTTTTATTTCACTTAAGTCACGTAAATACCATATCTATATTGTTTGCTTACTGGCATCCATGTAGGCAAATTACTTAGCGGTGCCCTAATGAAACCTTGATGGAGGATGAAAGTGTCACACATAGGGTTGATTAGTTCCCGGTCCAGTCCCACCCAAGAATAGGATTGGTTCCCATTTTTTGGAATTGGGAATCGGCTAATCGGTCCGGTTCCCAAGCGATCTAATGGAATCAATGATACACAATAATTTCAGTGACCAATGGTTTGAAAAAAACTAGGAAGCGAGTAATGACCACCTCTACTTCGGAAAATAGATGGAATATAATGAAGAAACTCTTAAAAAAACTTGCTTCATCATTGTGGACGGTACAAGAAATCGAAGTGAGAAACGAAAAGGCAAGACGATAGAAAGGAAGTAAAGAGGTTATTCATGGAGCAAAATGAATCCCACTCATGAACTACAATCGAGGAATTCACCAACTGCTTCAATTTCGAATTGATGCCGACGTAGAAGAAGAATCAAAAGTAGAAGAACATTATAGTAGATGAAATACAAGGACATTCTTAGCCTTTTCATGGCTGAAGAGAGAGGTTTCAAATAAGGGCCTGGCCTCATTGATTGGTCAAGGGTATTTTGTTCTTTACCTTTTTGATTTACTTTCCTTTCCTTTTTCCTTTTCCATTTTTTTTCATAAAAAAGACAAACTCAAAAAAGAAAAAAACAAGGTAAAACTTTAAGAAAGAAAAAGAAAAAATTACAAGCAGGAGGGCTAGTCCCGGCCCTCTTGCCTATGGCCATCGCCCCATCATCACATCAAGGTGTTGGCTATGGCCGACAAGGTCCTTGGCACCTTCCGACCCTCGCTAGAATCAAGAGAGAGCCGTGACCCTCTCCCAAACGTAGGTACCCACATGAAAATGGTGAAGCAAGCATTCGAGTAGTTTTGTGGTGGGACTCATATTCTTCGTCTTCAAGTTCTTGGGGGCTTTCAGATTTCATTGCTAACCATGACCTTGTAGTTATTCTGCAACGTGGAGTTCTTGCAATGAGCGATCGCACCTTGAATCATTCTCTACAACTCCTCCATTGATTAGGCCTTCGAGTGGCAACCTCCTCCCGTCCAGACCCCTCCTCCTCCGCCACCAAACCCGCTCTACCATAGAGTTGCAACCCTCTACTAGTTCTAGTGAGGACTAGCAAGACCTCACCTCGAGTGGGCGAGCCGACCCTTGTTGAGACACTGGCAACCCTACTAGCCATAGCCAATGCCTTGTCTCAAGAAGGGGCAGTGACCATAGGTAGGGTTGGATTTTTTTTCTTTTTTTGTGTTTTATTATTTTAATTTTTTAATTTTTCTTTTTAAAATTTGTCTTTATTAAAATAAAATTAAAAAAAAAGAAAGAAGAAAGAGAAAAATGAAAGAACATAAAAAAAAAAAAAAAAACTAACGGATGAAAAGGCCCTTGATAAGGTCAAGCCATTCTTTGAAACTAAAACGGCCATTTCAGAGTCTTATTTGAAATAAAACTCTTTTCACGTCGTTATTTAAGAAAATGATGGTGCTCCATGTCCTTATTTAAAATAACATCCACTCCAAACCCCATTTTTTTAAAAAAGAAAAATGAAAAATAAGCATACTTCATATCGTTATTTGAATTTCTCCCAAAAAATTGTAGATACACTAGAACGTGACATTGCCGTGGTAATAAATAACTGAGCAAATTCCTGAAAGACTGATTGTAGTTTATATTGAATAAATATACATAGAACAGAAATACTAAAAGAGAGTGAAGTGACGATTGTATTAGATAATTAATTATTTCAAATAGATTGTTACAATAAACCTAACATCATTCAATCCATATTATTATCGGGTTGAATATAGGAAAAAACACAGGAAACAAAACTCAACAAATCGGACAGTCCCCAAGTCGTAATCACGGCCAAATAAGTTGGACCACACTTTATGAGAGTTTCTTAAAATATTCCCACGGGCAAAATAACGTGTGCTATTTTGTGTTGACTGCACGAAGAACGGCAACGTGAGAGCGCCCCGTCGCTAGAAAATATACCAGATTGTGTGGATCCGAACATCTTCTTAAACTGGTGGCGTGTAGACACTGTCCTCAGTCTAAACTTTAAGTACGATAACGATGCACATGTTTGGCCGGCGGTCTTTTCAGTCAATTCATGCGCCAATTGACAGGTCAAAGATACAAACACGATCCACGTTGATATTTAGTTAAGCTTATACGTGGATCATGTCCACAACTTGTGACTCACAAATCATAAATATGACTGGAAGAATATTCCACTGGCCAAAGATGTAGGAAAATTGATGACAAATGTTCAAAATGAGCAATAGAAAGTGATAACACATCACCTAGAGGTGGTGGATTTGATAGGGTAACTTGACAATGACTTGGTTGATATCGTTGTCATCTCGATTGAACATTTCCAATTCCTAACTCAACAAAAAATTCAAAAAAAAAATCAGCTTATATTATTTTCCATTTTCATCCTTAGCGAAAAAATAAATTTGGAAAACTTGGGGCTTCCACTTGGCTGGTCAAAACAAAAAACAAATTGCCTTCTATTCTCATGTATCAACACCAACATTGTATTTCGCTATGGCAATCAACGTGAAACACATGGGAAAAAAACCTACAGGCACATAGTCGAGGAAAAGACTTCTTCAAATAGAACTAGCTTTGATACCGAGATGAAATATCAAAGATAGAATTGAGTAAGTTTTATATATTCAATAACGAAGAATACAAGAGATATTTGTAGACTGTACAAGTGGTTAATGATAATGAAGAATATAAGCGATATATGTAGATTGTACAAGTGGTTATCCAAGGTAAGAATACCTTACTTCTATCCAATCTTATATATAATACCAATTATAGTTACCATAGAGGTAGTTGTCAAAATTGGAAAAGACTTACTCCCATGCGATTTAAAGGTGCCTTGATCACAAGTTCCTATCCCCAAATCACTCATTGATCTAACGAAATTTAGATTCGTTGTGGCATAGGTTCGACATGTGCACTGGACATATAATATAATTCCAGTTATTTCTCAATTTGCATTAGATCATGCATTGTTGACGGGTTCACTTAGAATTAAACGATGATTGTAATTCAAACAAAACATATTAATCACAAAAATAAAACTCTTAGAGTTATTGACACTGATTGCTCCTTACCAACTTTTTTAAATTATAAAAAAAAAGAGTATCAATTCCAATCAATCAAGCATAGACATAATCAATGAAAAAATTGATAGATTTGCCAGTGTCTCTAACTAAATATAATTTAAAAAACTGTGATTTGAAATTAAAAATAATTTAATCGCTGTGGTGAAAGGCTACTACTACATTTAACAAGTGCAAACAAGTGGAGTCTATTCTATGTTCATGTGATTCCAAGCTAGACCAACCTTTTGGCGTCCCTAAATTTTTATTATCAACGGAAAATGTGTACTTTTTCGAAATGTGGATTACCTTTTGTTTGTCCTTAGCTTATTACGACATCTGGACATCGTTCAAGTTCTGCCGCAATGTTCTTGGGCCGATCCTCTCCCGCTGTCATCACGTGATGCGATGTGAATGTTGACCAAATGACATGAAGTGCAGACCCAACGAATGTGAGAAAGTTCTAAAAACAGAAAGCAACGCTGGCAGACGTTTCACATGTTTGTTGGATACCTAATATTTTGTCTTGTAGCACAAAGTAGAACCGCGTCCCTGCCAGATGCTTATCGAGCTTTGAGTATGGAATCTGCTGTGCCAAAGTCTTTCTTCAATGAAAGACTCAGTAAGGCATATCTTTTACAGTAGCAGAGTACCAGTGTACGTCAGAACTCAAAAATGAAAGATTCCCTTCGGGCAACATAGATTGCGCGTCAAACTGCAAGCTGGCATGGTCCCATTTGCGCTTACGACGTTGAGGTTACTCAACAAAAGCTGCTGAGTGATTCTTGGAATTGTCGCAAAGGCCGAAGCACTAAATTTTTTGCCTTCTCTATCAGTCCAGTGCACAATTCAGCCAAGATGTTGAGGAGACACAAGATACATGTGCATAAGTTAGTTGTATGTTAACACCTAAATTTTGATTAAATAATTAGGGTTAAATTGCGTAGAAAACTAGATACTGACTCGGCCCTAACAAAAAAAAAAATTTCACATCGCATGGGCATTAATATTATTTGCATCAAACCCAACCATGGGCAGCTGTGTTGGTATTAATCTCTCCTTCAACACTAAGATCGAAAGTTCGAATCCTTGCGTTGCTAACATAACTTAAGCGGGGGGCCATGATGTTAGGGTCCCGTGCTAGCCTCTCTCTAGGTATAATTGGTGATCTTCATTGGGCTTGTCGGGCTGGTGGCGGCCATGAGCACCCAGTAAGGTGTGCTAGGCTGGATCCTGGATTAAAAAAAAAAATTATTTGCATCAACTAAGTTTTATTTTTATTATTTTTCCCTTATTTTATCTTATTTTAGATAAATAATTCTTTTTTAAAAAATTATATGTTTATTTTAATAACAAACGAAAACAAAAAATTTAGGGGCTTGGGCCCTATGTAGCACCGACACGGACACACGACACGCGACACGACATGACACGATATGCTAACACGTTATTTCTCAAACAATAGAAAATTCCGATACGTTATATATTAAATATATATTTATATATATATATGCAAAAATAATAATAATAAGAGTATAGAATTAATTTATACTAAAATTATTAATCCAACATTTGTTAATATTAAATATTATTTTAATTTGATAGAGATTGAATGAGAAATTCAAAAATTGCAAACACAAAAGAGTAAATTTGAAGGTGTTAGAAAAAACTCATTTATTGTTTTAAAGTTGACAAAACCTTTTCAAAAGACTAGTCTGAAGACTTGCAAACTCAAGTGTTATAGTCAGAAGAATTCTAGACTCTACTGTCACAATCTGAAGACTGCCAGACTCTAATTTCAAACTCTGCCCTCACTGACAGTTTCTAGACTGAAGAATGAAGACTTATCCAGATGCGGGATTATCTTCAAAGATTCGATTTGTATGGTTTTTGAAAGACCTTATACTTGGATATAGCACCTATATGATCAATTATCCTTATTAGAATCAATTCGGATAATCAAATCTTTTGAATGGCAAGTATATTTGGAAAGTTCTACTTATGGAAACCAAGATCCTGATTGTATGGGCGAACATGATTGACGGGCTTTCATCTCGATTTTTAAACGATTTAAGAACTCCTTAATTGATTCTGTCCAACGGGTAGATTGGAAGAATTCCTTTGGAAAGTGCTAATGGTCATTTTGGTATGAATGAGTATTTAAGGCAAACTTGCTAGTTGTTCGAGAAAAAGCGTGAAAGAAAAATTTCAAAGTCTGAAACTTCCTAATTCTTTGCTATTTCAATTGTCGAGCTCAATTTTACTCAAAAGAGAAAGTAAATACTTGTGAGACTTCGCAAGAGTGTAGTAGAGTCTCTGCACTGTGAAGCCAAGATCGTGAGACTATAAAATCTCTTTTAATTCATAATGGATTCCAGCTAGTAGGCTGTCAGTACGGGAGAGTGGACGTAGGCTTGATTTAAGCCGAACCACTATAAACTCTGTCTTCTCATTCTCTTCCTTGAACTCTCTTATTCATTCTTAAATTTATTTAATTGTTAAACTCACTTTAGTCCACTACTTTGTAGATTCCATTTCAAAAGAAAAAGTGTGTATAAACGTTTTCGCAAAAATTTCTTTTAACACATATTCACCCCACTCTAGGTGTTCATACTAGGCCTTTCAATTGGTATCAGAGTTTGTGTACTTATTTCATTTGAAGTGTTTATTACTTCTTAAGCTAAATATCTATGGCTAGTATTTTGGCTCCAAGATTGGTTGAAGGACAAAGCAACACTAGACCTCCATACTTTGATGAAAATGAATAGAACGTGTGTAAAAACAAAACGAAAGCATTCCTGAGATCGAAAGATCCCCTAGAATGGGATGTTGTGGAAAAATGGATCATTCCCAAAACTACATCAACCTCAGAAAGAAGGAAGGAAGTTGAAGATACTGGCAAATTATCACAAGCAGAATTGACCAAGAGACAAGCTCTTGATACTAAAGTCATCTACTCCTTATACTGTGCTTTATCTCCTACTAAGTATAACCAAATTTCATCTTGTGAAACAACAGAAGACGTTTATGATAGATTGCACGTTACCTATGAAGGAATTGATCGAGTAAAGGAAAAGAATATCAATATTCTACTTGGACAATACGAAGCCTTCAAGATGAAGCTTGATGAATCCATCACTGATATGTTTAGTCGCTTTAAAGAAATCGTAAATGGCCTGGCATGTCAAGGACAACCAATCTCATGACCAATGAAGGTTAATAAACTATTGCGTGGACTATTTAAAGATTGGAATCACATGAAGATATCAATTAGAGAAGCCCAAAGGATCATGCCTCTTTCTATAGATGAACTGGTTGGCACACTTCAGTCATATAAAGGGAAGCAAATCAATGAGGATGAAGATTCTAAAGGTAAGAAGTCAATTGTTTTGAAATCTAACAATGATTCTGATGATATAGATTCTGAAGATGATTTGGACGATGAAGAGCTAGCACACATGATCAGAAAGTTCAGGAAGTTGAACATGAAGGGAAGAAGATTTAACTAGAAGAAGCAGAGCATGCAAAAGTTCCAAAAAAGATCAGCTGAGGACAATGAAACCAACCAAGATGTGATTTGCTTCGAATGCAAGAAAAATGGGCATATCAGACTTAACTGTCCTCTATTAAAGAAAAGGAAATGAAAAGCTGAGAAATACAAAAAGACTCTTAAAGCTAAGACATGAAGTGATACGGAATGCGAGGAAAGTGATGAAGAATATGCCAATATCTGTCTAATGGCAAATTCTAAATCGGATACAAACTCTGAAACAGATTCAGATTCAGACTCAAACTCAGACTTAGACTCAAACAAGGAAATTGATGTGAGCAATTTAAAAATTCCTGTTAAAATCTCGAAGTATATAGATGAACTCTGTCTTAGTCTCAAAGTTTCTCTTAAGAGAATTTCCGAACTAAAAAGGGAAAATTCCAAACTTAAGTAACATGAAACTCATTGAAAGAAACGTTTGAAAATCTAGATAAAAGTTTTGTTGATTTGAAGACAAACTTTGATTCTCTTACAAGAGAGAATGCACTTTTGAAAGAAGACATCTCAAACATCACAAAAAGATTTTTAATAGGATCCGAGAAGTTGGAGAAAATTCTTTCAGTACAAAGATCTTAGTTTAAGGATGGTAGGCCCCCATCTTTGCTTCCCTCTCTCCCTCTCCTCCAAGGCTGCCGTCCACCCCACTCCTCTCTCCCTCCATTTGCCTTGTGCGATGCCAGCAAGCTAGAATAGAACCAGCAGTAGCCCATCGCACGCTGGAATGCTGTTGCCGCCGCACGCCCTTGCCGTCACGCTGGAGCCGCGCCGCCTAGCCCATCCGCATCGCTCACCCTTGCTCGCCCCTCACGCTATTCCAGCCTTTGTCCAGTAGCCTATAGAGCCAAATTGGAGCTTGTCTAGCCACCATGAGTTGCCGTGGACCGCCCTTCAAGCCACTGAAGCCCCCCCACCGGTCCACCGAAGTCCTCACCGTGCCAACCTAGCTCGTTTTCTTCTATTTTGTAGCCTCAAACAAAAGTGGGTTTTGTGGGTTTTCAGCACTATTCCAAGCCCGTTTTGAGGTGTTTCCGAGCCTTGGATCCTAGGCTCACTTTGGAGAAAAGCGACCCTCGTTTCGTTCCTGATGTTTCGATCTGAACGGATTGTTAAATGAGTGAGTTTGGCTTACTAATCCTTGCTTAGTATGCTAATGATGTTTAGAAATTGATTAGATTTAATTAAGTGCAATTAGGTGGATAGATTAGATTATAATAATTAATTAGGGATTTACCTATGCATTTTAGGCAAATGGTAAGTGTACTTAGCAAGAAGACAAGCCCTATTATTTATTGAATGAGTCTCGGTAATTTTCTGGACTCGTTTCAGCTTCCAATTAGGTATTCCGAGCCTAAATTGGATTTATTATTATTATTATTTAATATTTTTATAATTAATTAATTATTTATTTAGTTTCCAGAAATTAGGCTGGGATAGTCAATAACTAGAATTTTGCGCTGATCGCAGTGGTGATCTATGTTTATTAAATTGAGTACCTGATTGTGCAAATTGAGTGAAACTGAGTGGATGACTATTTTATTTTAAAATTGGTTAATTTTGGCAAGTAAATGTGAAATTGATTTCATTGCATCATGTTAGCTCGATGACTGAGGATGTCATCTAGGAGAAAGATATAGTATTGGCTTGATGATTCAATCTACCACCTTGGAGAATGCACGTGGCTCGGTGATAAGATATATCGCATCAGAGAATGCACGTGGCTAGATGACTAGATATATGTATATTATCTCAGAGAATGCGTGTGGCTCGGTGACAAGAAATATTGCCTCGGAGAATGCACGTGGCTTGGTGACAAGGAATATTGTCTCGGAGAATGCACGTGGCTCGGTGATAAGGAATATCATCTTGGAGAATGCACATGGCTCGGTGATTGGTTCTCTTGGTTGAGACTGGATAGTAATGGTTAAAATGACTGGGAAATGGTCAGATTGACATGTAATCGACTAGGTTAATTGATCGATGTTTCGATCTGTTGCAATTGTTGGGTGCTTATTGAATTGTATTGATTTGCAAGTGGAATCTGAGGCCAAGGTAAATCCTCTTACTCGTGTTGTGCATAGGCAATCCTCGTAGTGTATTGGCCTCTTAATTGAGTCTTAGGGGGTAGAACTCACTAAGATGTTGTTTGAGTGATTATTGCATAACCATTTCAGGCCCGTCGATGGCAGCACCTCCACCTCATTGTCCTCCCATGCATTTTGGCATTCTTGAAGAGATTACTGAGATAGGGTATCATTTCCTGATCGACCTTACCCAAAAAGACTAGAGTACGTTCTGATTAAGTCGACTGTTTGGATTAACGTGGGTAAAGATGCCCTGAGGCCCCATGAGTATAGGTCGTGGTATCGTCACTACTATGACGGGTGAAGAGAGGGCCCACCACTGGAAAGTGATGTGCTTATGTTCGTTTTGGAGGCAACATTCGGAGAGGGGATGACTGATCATAAGGATGGGTCAGTGGTCAATGCAAAAGACCCTAAGCTCGAAAGTAACATTGACTCTCCTAAACAATTAGCAGTAGACTCCAGTTGGAGCATGCCTGAAGGAGAAATTGATTAAGAAGAGGTGTACCTAGAAAAGAACTAGGAGGAGGAACCCTGGGAGGAGGAACCCTAGGAGGAGGAACCCGAGGAGAAGGAACTTGAAGAGGAGGAACCTGAGGAGGAAGAACCCGAAGAAGAGGACCTCGGTGAGGAGCCGGAAGAAGAGTTAGGAGAGAATCTCGAGGATGATCTATAGTACGACCTGAATGAGGACTAAGGTTCCATCTTGTTTGCAAACCCTGGGTTGGGAGCTGTTATGTGATAGATCAGACTTTGGTGAATAGTATTGTAATATATACTATGTGGTTTGCTTGTGTAAAAGTATGGTTGTGGTTTTTCAATCGTGAAAAATATAGCCCTACTTTTATATCTCATTATTTTGTTGTCTGGGGATTATTTCATGCTTCCGCATGCATATTAAAATAAAAAGGGTTGGTGATGCGTCTTGGGACGTCACTATTAATCGACCAGGTAAGAGATGGGCACGTGTTCGAGGATTGGGATGTGACAGCTGGACAGTTATTTATCTTGCAGGATTCACATGTTTTTGGTGTTTGTAGAATTAATGCTATCTAGGTCCTAATCAACTTAGTTTTATAAGATATCACGTTTTACTTAAGTGTTGTTTTGCAGGTCAAAAATTTTCAAATCCATAGGAAAATTTTGTCACCATCAAAAATGGGGATATTGTTAAAGAAAACTCCTTTATTGTTTTGAAGTTGACAAACATTTCCAAAAGACTAGTCTGAAGACTTGCAGACTCAAGTGTTATAGTTTGAAGAACTCCAAACTCTACTGTCAAAGTTTGAAGACCGCCATACTCTAATTTCAAAGTCTGCCCTCACTGACAATTTCCAGACTAAAGAATGAAGACTTATCTAGATGCGGGATTATCTTCAAGGATTTGATCTGTATGATTTTTGAAAGACCTTATGGTTTGATGTAGCACCTATATGATCAATTATCTTTATTGGAATCAATTCGGATCATCAAATCTTTTAAATGGCAAGTATACTTAGAAAGTTTTACTTATGGAAATCAAGATCTTGATTGTATAGGCAAACATGATTGACGGGCTTTCATCTCAATCTTCAAACGGCTCGAGCTCCTTAATTGATTCAGTCCAACGGGTAGATTGAACGAATTCCTTTGGAAAATGCCAATGGTCATTTTGGTATGAAGGAGTATTTAAGGCAAACTTGCTAATTGTTCGAGGAAGAGCATGAAAGAAAAATTTTAAAGTCTGAAACTTCATAGTTCTTTGCTATTTCAATTGTCGAGCTCAATTTGTACTCAAAAGAGAAAGTAAATACTCGTGAGACTTTGCAAGAGTGTAGTAGAGTCTCTGCACTATGAAGCCAAGATCGTGAGACTTGAAAATCTCTTTTGATTCATAGTGGATTCTAGCAAGTAGGCTATCAGTGTGGGAGAGTGGACGTAGGCTTGATTTAAGTTGAACCACTATAAACTTTGTGTTCTCATTCTCTTCCCTGAACTCTCTTATTCATTCGTAAATTTATTTAATTGTTAAACTCACTTTAGTCCACTACTTTGTAGATTCCATTTCAAAAGAAAAAAAATGCTCATAAACGTTTCCGCAAAAATTTCTTTTAACATCTATTCACCCCCCCTCTAGGTGTTCATACTAGGCCTTTCAGAAGGAACATTTCCTATTTTTTTACATTTGTCGGAAATTAATGAGATTTCTTATAGTCCTAGACCGAGTTCGGAGTTCATGATATAGATTGACTTGAGCTCCTATGCAAAACAAGGTTTGAGAAAAATGAAAATCTAGGAAAAGAACTCTCAAAGTACTACCAAAAGAAAAGGAAATAATTAAATTTGCCATGGAAAATATGACCGAAAGAGATAACTCGCAAGTGACGCCTACGAGAGGTGGAAAGAAGTAAAAAAAAAAAAATCACAACTTTAACTCTGCAAGGGTAGTGGAGCGACACCAGCAAAAAGAGGGGCGTTCCATCGTCACTCACGGGAAAATCAAAACTTATAAGTGAGAAGTTTGAGAGTGAAAATTTTCTTATTTCCCCTTTATTTTTGTTATTTTCATTATTTTTTCATATATTTATATTTTGACCCCTCAAGTATTGAAAATTTTTAAAATTGACCCTGTACGTGTCGAAGTCGCTTGTCAGAATTTCGGAGTCACGTGTTGAAGCGTGTCTGGAAGAGTTGACTACGTGTTGGAGTGTGTCGGACACGTGTCGGAGTGTTGGACACAACACAAAGGCTTCCGAAGAGTGTCGGTGCTTCTTAGCTTGGGCCTGACCCTAGCCCCCTCTCCTCTTCCCCTTCACGAGCATCCACTCCTCCTACCTGCCCTCCTCCTTCCCTACATCTCACAGGCGAGGAGGACACCTACGCAAAGCAGACCAGAGTAGCCGCTGATGGATGGGACAAATGGGCAAGCGCCTTCAAAGCTGCCAAACGGAGCAGAGCAAGTTTGGCCAAGGTAGGGCCAAACTTCTCACGGAAGGGACGGGGGATTGTACCCCAGTTTGGCTAAAGCAGCGCTAGTCTGCACGCCCAAATCCAGTGGCCAAGCCACCATTGTCGACCGAGCTCCTCACCTATAAATAGAGCAGCCATGAGCTCGGTTGAAGGAGGGGAGTTTAGGAAGGCGAAGGAGAGAGAAATTGGGGGGGTGTTCTAGGGAGAGGCTGAGAGAGTAGGAGAGATCCAAAGGGAGAGAGTGAGATCTGAGAGAGAGAGAGAGAGAGAGAGAGAGAGAGAGAGAGAGTGAGAGAGCTAAGAGCAAGGCTGAGAGCGTGAGAGTATTCTCTGGTGACAAATAAACTCAAAACCCAACTTCCCGAACCAAACCCAATTTTGTTTGTTGGTTGTGCTAACTTGCGGTCAGCTTCCCAAGGATCTCGACTGATCTATCAAGCTCATTCGCTGTTTGACGCCATGGGCTGGGTAGGGACTCTCGGCTAGTCGCCCCATTTTTGTGTCTTCTTTCCCTACCTTGTTTCAGGCTTGCCCGACGGAGCCGCCATTGTTCGGTTCATGCGAGTTTCGGGCTTATCAGTGTACATGTTGCAATTGTGAGGTCTTCAGTGTCGATTGTTTTGAATCTTGGCTTGAGTTGCAGCTCGAGCTTGTGCTTGGTCATCTCCGTTTCTCACCCCTCAGTTTGCGCCTACAAAATATTCGATAAAATGCCTAAGCTAGACTGAAGATTCAACTCAAGGTGGTTCCGACCCGTTTTTTATGATATAATTATTTTATATTAAAAAATAGAAAAATCCCCAAAAATATTTTTTTTCAAAAAAATCAAAAAAATGCTTAAAAGTAGTTTTTAAGTTTTCTCTTAAGATATGAGGAGAACCTTGAAGAAAACTAAGACAGTTACAAGTTTTTGGGAACAAACCTTAGATTGTTGTTTGCACACTTCCCCTATTTCTATTACGCCTTTATAATACATGGATTTCTATTTCCCTAGCTCAACTAGGAATTGAAACTTAAGACTCATGATTGGTATAAAATGCTACATGAATATTGCACTTGATGTTTAAACAAGATTAGGTATTGAAAGAACATTAATTGATTTATTAGTGTAATCAACTTTCAAATTCTAATTTCTCTAATTGCGTAAGAGTAAAATATGTCTCTCGATATTTTGCTTGGATTTTTAATCGATTCATCACAAATCGATTAGTGACAACTCTTAAATGAAAATGATATGCAAATTAAAAACTTGAATCATAAGTTGTGAATTGATGAACTTTGGAAATCTTAGGCTAAGCCTAAGCTTAGCAAGCCATTAGCCTCTATGTGCCCGTGAGAGGGCTCTCAAGGAGGTTGCGACATTCTATTTTGGAGGGCAAATGTGATTTTCAAGGTCCAATCATAGCCATGTTGTTTTCAGGTCATGTCACTGGCGATGTTGTAGAGCATTCAAAATAAGTAGTCAATTTGACATATGGCTGGCTATAATACATGATTTACATGATGATGCATATTGCATGACCCGTGGATTTGAAAATATGGGTTGGAGTCCCTTTCATGGTGCATACGATCGCATACATTTTTATTAGTTTCTTTGTTCATGGCTCCATTTTATAAGAATGGTTGTGACATCCCGATTTTCCAATTCTATTTTCAATAAATTGATACGGGCATTTCGTTGGCTCGCATATAGTTCTTTTCATTGAGTCGGCCACTCATGTGAAAACTAGTCTATCGGGTGAAGCCGCTAAGAGTTTCTAATGCACCAGACTCGAGAATTTGATCAGGAAGCGATCTTTCGACCAAGCTAATCTATAAGGGTCATTGCGGCACAATTAAAAATCGATTAGAGATCGGAGATAAGTCGACTCGACAGAGGCATGTGATCAGGTGTGGGTGATTCCACTAGATCGCACAATTCATGTCGATTGGCACTAGATCGACTTTTCTATCGATTGGGTACCCTATGTTCGTATTTGAAACCTTGAGATTACCTCGACAACCGAAAGTCGTCAATGTTTCAAAGATGTACATTGTGGCTTGAGATGATCAATCACAAGTCGAATGCATGAAAATTTCTAAAGGCTACCCGGTAGGTTGGCCGCGCTAGTATCATGCCAAAGTGAAATTAACCGTGGAATTGAGATCGAATTCAGAAATTGGAAGTCTGGGTGTGTCACGAATCATTTTAGGAAAGATTTTTCATGTGAGCCGAGGTTTTCGGCAAAATCATCAAGGTATGGTTAATTTGGTTCGGAAAATTGGTAGGCCCGCCTTTGGTTGTGCTTTTGAGATCTAAGATGGTTCTATGGACAAGTGAAGATGTGAATTGAATGGTGGTGACATTGGATTAATTTTATAGACTTCAATTGGAATCAATAAGAAGAGAATTGAAAAATTGGATGTACAAGATTTCAAAATTCGTATGCCACGGCGGAGGAAGCATTTTGGACCCATTGGAGAAATGTTGTGGAGGATTTGAGTGAGTGGGAAGTGATGTCACATGAGGTCATGGTGGGCCACTTTTGTTGGATTAAAGAAAAAGAAATAAGAAAAGAAATGGCCCCCATCCTTCTCTCTCCTTCTCTCTCCTTCCTCTCTCCCTTCCGTTGGATTCTCCTCCATCTTCTTTGTGCGAAGGACCATAAAAATTTGCAGAGAAGAAGAAGGAGCAGCCATGGCCGGCCACTTGCTCGCACGCCGTCGTCGCTGCCGCCGCCGTGCATCCGTCCTACACTGCCCGCCGCGCGCTCGCTGGCTCGCCGTCGCACCGTCTCCGCCTCCCACTCGCCTGCCCTTGTGTCGCAACTGCTGTATCAGCCCATGCCGGAGCCGTTCGGCCACCTCCGGCCACCGTTCGAGTCTCGCCTTGGTCCGGTTTGACCCCTCAACCTTCCTCGGTCCTTTTCCATCTCATCCAAGCCCCGGATCCGCCCATTCTCGGCCTCAACCAGCAGTGGACAGCAGCTGGAAAAATGGGTATGGCAGCCTCGTTTTGGTCCGTTTTGGCCGGCTTCCCGACCTCGGATGTTTGGCCCGCTTTGAAGAAAGTTGTTCCCCTCGGCATTTCTGTCGTTTTGGTCTGCTCGGCTCGTCATTTGAGTGAGTTTAATTCTCTAAACCTTGATTAGAGGGTTAATGATGCTTTAGGTGTGTTTAGTTTATGTTAAGTGTCATTAGGTGGTTACCTTAATTTATTTAAGTGTAGATTATATTAATGTGCTTGATTAACTTAAAGTGTAATTAAATTAAGGTTAAGTGAATGTTTACATTAATATAAACCTTGATGTGACATAAAGGAATTTACTTTTGATTTATTTAAATATTTCGAAATTATATAATAGTTTAATAATATATTATTATTCGAAATTATTAAAATATGATTATTTAATTATTTTCGGAATAAATTTAATTATTTATTGAATTCCGAAAATTTTGTCGGGACCCTAAATTCTCAGAATTTCGTGCTGGTCGCTGCTGTGTAGTCAGATTTTGAAATTGATGATTGGATATTATAAATTGAGCGTGGATTGTGAAAAATATGGATATTATTATTTAATTAATTTCGGAATAAATTTAATTATTTAATAAATTCCAAAAATTATGTTAGGACCCTAAATTCTCAGAATTTCGTGCTGATCGCTGCTGTGCATTTAGAATTTGGATTTGATGAATGGGTGCGGCGAATTGAGTGTTGATTGTGATAAATATCGATTTTATTCATAAAAATCCAGGTGTTGGGTTTTGATGCAAAAATTGGATTTTAATAATTATATTAAATAGTGGGGTTTGAAAAAGTGAGATATTGGCTTTCTGGTTCGAAATTAGCGTGCCCCCACACACGTGAGTAGTTTCTGGAGTATTTTTTTAATATGTAGAAAAATGGCCGGGATCACTATTTTAAGTGGAAGTATTGATTGTAATATAAAGTGTCCTGGGGCCGAGTATGCTTTGGCTGTGTGATAACTAAGAGGAATTGTCATGGGCTGTTGAGCCGGACTTGCCCCTATATGGGATGCCCACGCAGTGGTTGCGAGTCGCAGTTGATTCTGGGTCCATGCTCCTTCGGGAATGCCGTCGACGTGCTGATGAAGCCGCGCTCCATGGGGGGAGGCGATGCCTGGCTATATGCCAGTAGATAGCCAAACTGCGAGTAGGCTATGCCCTTGTGTGGCAGTGAATAATAATTGGAATGCGTGCTAAGTGCGATTGTGATTTATATGAAAGTGATGGCGTTCCAATTGTTTGAGTTCCTAGTACTATCTGCGATTGAGTGATTTGAATTGTGCTAATCTGCAGGAAGGAACTGAGGCGAGGTAAGTTCTCTGTGTGATGTGGCTAGGCCACCCTTGGGCGTATTTTCTTTCTAATAGAGGTTTAGGGGGTTGAACTTGCTGAGACATCGTCTCATCCCGGTTGTGGGATTAAAATTTCAGGTCCCTAGATGGCGGTCATGGAGGACCCAAAGCCCTATGTTTGGAAAGGTGGAGACTGAAGTATCGGTGAACGTGTCCTGCTAGTTGGTTTTAGGATGGTTCCCTTTTTGTCGAGCCGGTCTATTTTGTAGACAGTCCAGAGTTGTATTTAAATCTATGTGTTCGGAAATGAGTGTTTGGTATTGTGATTGATTACCTGCTTTTCTATCCCAAGTTAAATGTTGTCAGGGGATTTGTTTCGCTTCCGCATGCGTAATGAAATGACTGGGTCGGCGACGTATCCTGGGATGTCGCATATTTGATCGACTGCAGTGGGATGTGCGCGCGCTCGAGGTTCGGGGCGTGACAATGGTAATTGTCACTTACTTAACCGTATCTTTGCTCATTTATTTATCTACCATTTGAGATTCTGAACACGGGGGGTTTAATTGAATGCACCTGAAAAGTGATTAGGAGTTAGTATGGGACTTTATATTAGACTAATTGAATAAGTTTATCAGATTAGGATTTATGACCGCATAGTTTTGGTTAATTCATAATAGACAAAATTTATTATAAGTTCTATTCAATAGAAGGTTTTATTCAGTCAATAGTTTTCCGTTAAATGACTAGCTTTGGCTAAGGGTTTTACCCTTCACGTTATAATAGATTACCGATCATTTCTTAAATTCTGGATCTGGATTTAGGATGAGACACAGACAATTTCCATCTATGGTTGTGATCCACTAATCAAAAATCACTTGGCAAAACGGTCCTCGCACGAGATATGGACAGAAAATCTGGCCCGCGATATAAATAATTATGCATATTATTAGAAGAGAAAATAATTTGATACCTTACTTTGATTTATAACATCTGATGGGCCGCAATTATTTGAACCACAGTGAACTTCTATTTTCTTGAAGGGGACCCTAAATTATTACAATAAGAGCTTTTCGAACGCAATGCTACGGACGTCACCCCATAGCGAAGCATCCATTAAGTTCATGCGGGGAAAATTGAACATCAATTCAAGCAATTAGTTCGCATTGATCTCACTTTAATTACAAGCTAGAAACGTTGCCACATTTAATGGAGATATCTAAAAAAGACTGAAAGTCCGTACTATCCGTTAACACTTGCAACTAATTTATCAAGATTTATTTGAGTTTCATATGGGATACTTTTTGGTAAAAGGTAATAAATATATATTGAGGAAATGCCAAATATACAAAAGATCCTGTTACCAGAAAAGGGACTTTTTTTGTGCTAGGAATTGGACCAAAATCCACCGATTCTAATTTTATGGAACCGTGAGCTAGATCAGCATCCCCTAAAACCACCTAAAATCAGTCGGTCTGGTCTAGTTTGGACGTTTTCCAGCTCAAGTGGTCCTCTATACTCATCCCTCGTCACACAAGTACAAGTTTTGGATAGGGTAAATGTGTCACCATAGGAATAATTTTGAGCTTTTCGTGACTTTTTTATTAATGTAATTGCTTATTTAACTTTCAGGAAAATGCCAAACATTTAATCATAGCAGTGTCATGATTCGCGAGCAAATTTCTCCAATCATAGATGGAGAAAATGTCAAACATTTGAATGGGATCCCCCTCCATTGCTTCCATTTCCCGTGAGAAAATTTCTTTGATATAGATGGAGAAAATTTTTCAACCACGAGTACACGCAACATCCAATATTTTGCAATTTTAATTATTTGTTTCATCTTTCCCGAATGGGGTCAGCGTTTTTCTTGAAGAGCTGCACAATGTCTTATCATGTTTAGAAGACAAACTGACAGATAATGCAGATCATGATTTCAATGCTAATCAATGAACCTGATGAGCCAAAGAGACAAAGCTTTGGGAGGGAAAATCATGAAGAAACACACTTCCTAAACCCACAGGCACTATGCGTTCTCAGCAAGCTATGAGTACATGGATCAATTAAAATGTGAAAATAGTGATGGACATCTTAGACACATTTCGCTTTAGAAGAGCACAAACATGATGGGCAATACTCTACTTGTGTAACATAGCACACCATGTCATACATTTATTATTGACACCAGAACAATCCAAGTGAACACTTCTCAATTATATTATAATCTTACAGAACTGTACAAATGCAAAAATTCCATCAGGTAGGCTGGAGCTCAGTTGTAAGTCAAACTTGAATTTCCTTAAAACTAAAATGAAATGGCAAATTGTAGTGCACACAAGAAGGAATTGTAGAGTCTTACATAACAGTCTTTTCCCTCTTTGCAGTAAGTTGCCTCTCTAAGATCCGCCACATTGCGTCTCACCTGCTCACCACGGTATTTAGCAACTGTTGACACCTAAATTTTGGCGATCTAGTCATTTATTAATTGCATAGAAAATTAGGGGTTAATTTTATCCCTAAAAAATAATCAATTACATAGCATATTAATTTAGGTGCATTTGTTTTTAATTTGCATTTTATGTTGGACCGGTGGTTCTAAGCTTTAACTTGACAGATTGCGCTAAGCCCGCAAATCCGCCCGAGCCCGCATTCTCGGAGAGATTTTATGAATTTATCTTTGTGAGATTTCAAATTTGAGAAGAACTCTTTTGCAATCCTAAATTTAGGAGGTGATCTTTGTGGATATTGACTTGAAGTAGGAAACAAAACCCTAATCTATTCGGTTATAAATAGGTGGCTATATTACAGAAGGAAGGGGGGAGACAATTGAGTACACTAAAAATTGAGAAGACACGGGTGAGAAATTGAGAGGAGAAGGCGGATCTCGGAGACTCCTTTGATGTCAAAGATCTCCATGCTCTTCCGTGGTGTTTTCTCGGTGATGCTATTGTGTTCGTTGAAGGACGCCTAGTATCAATTGCCGATGTTCCAGTTGCTAATACCACGCCAGGTGTCTTGTGGTGTCCGTGAGCCGCCCCCCCAACTTCACCAGCAAACGCTCGGATCTCTAAACGCCAAGTGCTGCTCCCGCTGATCTGCCACGCTAGGCGCTGCTCCCGTTGCTCTGTCACGCTAGTCTGTGTCAAGAAGGATCGAACAGCATCTTCTCCAACATTGATGTGGACTTTCAAACATCCAGGAAGTCATCCGCAACTTCTTTCGGTGTCCAGTATTGTGTCCGTGAGAGGCGCTAGTCCAGAACCTGCTGGTCTTGCTGCATCAACGTTGTGGCTTCCTGCTCAGCAACACCGTCAAACTTCCCGACGAATTATTTAAACTTTCGATAGTTTTTGCAGATTTCTTGGTGTCCCAAACGATAGCCCATTGAACTTGTCGTGACTTTGTCAAGCCATGCCGAGATACCGCCACAACCGTTGCCCTAGAGCCGAGCTGTGCCATGCTGCGCCCACCATTGGTCCATTCTACCGATTGGGTTTTTGGAAGAAATTCAAATTTAGGTATAGATCTATTTTATTTTATTATGAAGATTTAGTAGATTTAATTTCTTAGGTAGATTTGTTTATCTTGTTTTAGTTTTTGAGTATTTTATCTCTTTGTTTGAAGGGTTTTCCAATGCATGATTGAAATTCTCTGATGTAGCATCCAAATCGCAACCGCACGAATTTTTATTCTATCTATAAGGCTTTAGATGGAATAATTATTCACGCGGGAGTAAAATTGATATCTTTATCTTTAAGGCTTAAGATCAATTTATTGATTTTATTAGCGAGATAGTCAAGTTTGAATTTCAATTTGAATGGTGGATAATATTTTCGATGATCATGGATGATTTAGTGTTTATCTTTTAATTATTCCATTTATCCCGAAAATACAAAAAATTGCATTCACATCCCATGTAGATTAGGATTGATTGCATGATAGGTTAGTTAGTTTTTTTAATGCATGTTTAGATGATATCTAGCTTAGATGATATCTTTGAATTAGATTGCATTCATCTAGGATGTTAGTTTTAAATTTGAATTGCATGTTTAATTATTTTGCCATTTTAATTTTGAATTTCATAAAAGACAAAAAAAAAAATAGAATTAGGGCATTCTTTGTATGTCATTGCATATTAGGATAGATTGCATGCTTATTAAGAAAATAAAAAAAATCATATGCACGTCATATAGAATTGGGTTCATGAAATGCACGTCATTTAGTAATTGCTAGGTTCATTTAATTAGAACTTCCTCGTCATTAGAGTTAGGTCATTTGGTTAATTTAGATTGCATATTTAATTATTGCATGTTCATTTAATTAGTGCATGTTCACTAAGAAAACACAAAAAATCATTTTTTACTTATGTCATATAGTTTCGGTCATATTGCCATGCCATATCATTGCATGTTAGATTAGTAACATTGCATTGCATGATTCTCATTAAAACGAAAATAAAAATTGAGTGATTGCGTGTTAATTAGAAATCATATCTAGGATTGCTGATGTGAATTCTGATCTAACAACGCAGATGCTTTCGTTGCTTTGAGGTAAGTCCGGCAATTTATTCACTGCTTTATCTGAGTGTTAAATTGGTGATTTGCGCACTCGTATAATCACCTCACATGTTAGGGAAGTGAATTAAAATCCATTCAAGCTGCTTGGCAAACATTTTTTCAAAAATAAAAGAGAAAGGTAGCGAAAGAGCGTTAGTAAAAGCTAGTGTAATCAAGTCCCCGAACTCATAAATCTCTGGTTTGTAGAAGTAAAGTAAATCTCTCGTTACTTTATTTAGGTGTCTAATTGACCTACCAAAATAGATTAGTGGCAACTCCTAGTTAAAAAATCATTTGCATGTTATGAATTTAAACCTAAGTCGTAAATTGATATGGGCTTGGAAGAGCCCGAGTTAAGTCTAGGCTTAACAATTCATTAGCCAAACCCTAGGTGGTTCACCCAAAAATTTGATCGCGACAATAACCTATAAACGAACAAGTCTAGTGTCAATCTCATGTCACTTTTAAATAGGCATATAGCACTGGTACTTTAATATGATTTCTCAGGTAGAGCTGAAAAGAGCACATCATAGCAGAGGAGACAGGTCTTGGGGAATAGCAAAACATAAATAAGATGTACCCAATCTTCTAAGGCCTCTACAGAAACTCCACTATTTATGATAATGAAAAAACGAAAAACATTGAGAACAATATCACAATTCCATTAAAACTGGACTCAGTCGATAACCGCAATGATTTGAGAAACTCCAACTAGTCAAAAAGAAAAATGAAATCACATAACAAGCATTCGCCACCACACCAGGTCAACTCCATTACGCTACCCAACATCCCTTTGTCATGCACCGACATAAACTCAAGGAATGCGGAATCAGAGTTCTTCACACCTAAAAGGCTAAAATGAGCGATCTTAACTTTGACGAGCTCAATAAGCAACATTCAGCACGCAATTCATCTTTCCGATTTCATCTCACAAACTTTAAATGTATGAACTCTAAGAAAGCAGAATCATAGCAAGCGATCATCCTACACAATAGCATTCGACTTGCCGAACGGAGCCAATGCAAGAACCAAAATGAAACCGCATACACACAAACACCCGCCGCAAGGCCGCGTTATAATGAGCATGAGCACTGCCTTAGCCAACCGGGGGGGGGGGAAAGACTAAGGGCATTCGACTAGCTAAATCGGAAGGAAAGACAGAGAGAGAACACTCACAAGAAGAGGTCAGCGGTGGCGTCGAGCAGAGGTTAGCGGTGGCTCGCCAAGCAGAGGTCAATGGTGGTGTCGAGGGCGAGTGGCGGTGGCGTCGAGGGCTAGCAGAGAGCTACAGTAGCGTCTCTCAAGGAAAGCTCGAAGCTGGGTGAGGGCGCTGCAAGTCGTGGGCTTCAAGGCACAACGAAGGCAGAGCAGCGGCGTCATGGGATCATAGCGATGGGGTGAGTAGCGGCATTGGGCAGCAGCAGCAGGCGGAGCAAGAGCGACGTCGGGTCATCGCGGGTCGATGTGGGCTGCAAGCAAGGCGCGGCAGGGCTTGGGATCTGCTACAGAGGGCTTCTGGTGTCGGTGCGAGTGAGCAGGGGGTCACTTGGAGTTGTGGCGGCTAGTAGACGTGCAGAGCAGAGATGCGGCAAGGGAATCTCAGGTGGTGTCGAGCATGGGCAAAGAACAGGCGAAGAGAGAACTGTGAAATTGTGAATCTGAAAGTGTTGTATATGAAAGTGAAAGTCAATTTGGGGTTTTTTTGAGCCCTAACCGGACCGGTTTCGGTTCCCAGAAAAGGGGAATCAGGAATCGGAACTGGTCCCTTTAGAACCAGAACAGTTCCCGGTTCTACCCGAGAACTGCGCTCACCCCTAGCCTTCTCTGGTCTACACGTGGAAGTGGAATCTAAGAACCAAGCGCACGTGAGGTGGGTTTTGGGCGAAGAAGAAAGCCTCTGTATCGTGTGTACGGTGGTGGAAGACTGCTGAAAAGTCATGGTGCAACAAAAGGGGGTCTCCTTAGCCCATTGCCCCATAAGTGCCAACCAAGTCGCAAATGGGGTGGCTAAGACCCATCGTACCAATTTCTTAAGTCCAAAATGGATTTCTAAACCTCCCCATCTCCTCTGGTCTTTGTTATGTTATGATTGTGGAAACTCATGTGGGTCATGTTCAAAGGTTTAATCATCCAAAACGAATAATCAAATTAAGCCCAAAACTCATATAGATCAAGCCCAACCCGGATTCACTCAGACTAAGCAAACCCAAATTTTCTAAGTTGAAGTAAACCCACATTTATCAAACTAAGCTAAGCCCAAGCTCATTAAACAAATTTAAGCCTAGTTACATTATAACTCATTAAACTCATTGTTTACCCTAATTCTAGTGGATTAATACTAAGAAAAACTTCAAATCAGTACAATGGTGACAAATTTACCTTAAAGTAATTTTTTATTATAAAAAGTCTTAAATTGATACATTCATGACAAATTTACCTAAAACTGTTTTTTATCACAAAAAACCTAAAAGTAGTGCATTTGTGATAAATTTATCTTCTATTAGTTTCCGTGAAATTAGATTAATATCATGAAAAATCATAAACTATATATAAGAGCAAAATCTCAAATTAGTACATTCGAAAATTGCTCAGTGATTTAATAGTAAAATTTAACGAAAAATACTATATGATAAATTTGTCACAAATATATCGGTTTAGAGTTTTTAAGAATAAAATATTAGTTTTGAGATAAATTTGTCACATGTATATCAATTTGGAGTTTTCCGTGACATTAACCCAGTTCTAATTGGCCTACACCAATTCCAATTTCCATTATCAATTCCACACTAATCTCATGTTAAACCCATTTTATTTTTATCTTAATGAAATCTTTTTTTTTTATTCTTTTCCTATTGCTTTAAATCTTTCATCAAATTCTTCCCATGAACTTCCTCGAGACACACTCAACAAACGTAAAAAAGGAGCTGATATTCACAAAACCAAGGGCGTTAAAAATCAAAGCTCCTCATGTCGTTTCATCAGCAAAATCTAAAGCGTAGAGACCCCGAATTTTTATTAACTAGAGGGAGAGCGAAGACCAGAGAAGGTGAGCGTAGGAGAAGGCCAAAATCTGAGAGTGAGACCCAAAATCTAAGAGCGAAAACTAGACATCCAAAGTGTCGGAGCAACATAAGTTAACACGTCAAGCCAACTCGTTAATAACCCTCTCGTTTATGCGAGTTTCTCTCTACCCTCTGGTAGTGCTGTTTTCTCCCCAAAACCCTCGATCTGCCTTAATTCTCGACAATCACTCTCGCTTTTCTCCGTTTCTTTTGAACAATGATGTTCAAAAAGGAAAACCCAAAAAAAAAAAAAATGTCTCCTTCGATCTAGTTTACGCTGAGAGCAGTGGCCTCCTCTTCACTCGATAGAACAATTGTGTTGGTCGAGGCTGGGTCAGATGGAATCCACGCTCTTGGGGCTTGATTAAGGTAGGATCTCATCTTCATCGTCATCTCTCTCATTGTTTTGGTAGAGCTAATGGAGGAGAGAAGTATCGACTGGGATATATGCAGCATCTGTTGTTGGAGTGGTTATGATGCTGGTACAGGACCTTTGGGTCCGATTTGATTCTGAGCCTTGACGAGGAAACCTGATGGACGTAGTCATGAGTATATGTCAGTCAGATGTTTGATAAAAGAACCAGAAGACTTTGAGAAGAAGACGAAAGTAATGAAAACTTATCTTGCCCTCAACAGTATGTGTTAATGCTGGTCTCTTTCCCTGCTCTTATAACCAGTCTTTTCTTTTATTAACCTAGTCAGATAGTATGGATAGTAAAGAAGAAAATGAGTTGCGGGTGGCAGCATTATGTAAACGACTCGGACATCTATGGTCTGAGGAAGATGTGGTTGAAGTAAGCCCAGAGATATCAGCACAAAAAAGAGATGAATGCAACAGAACAATTATGGGCAAACTATATTCTAGACCCAACGTCAATTTTCCTGCATTTTTCACTACTATGAAGAAAGCCTGGAAGACAGAAGCAGTAACGTGTGCACAAAAAGGACCAGGTCTCTTTACCTTTGTCTTTCAATCAGAGGAGGAAAAGGAGAGAATTATGCAATCTGCACCATGGTCCTACTCGAGTAATTTGCTCGTCCTTAAACAGTGTGAGCCTGATATCCCAGAACATTGTTATGATTTTTCCAGAGCTGCTTTTTGGGTAAGACTTGTAGGTATACCCCCTGGTTGGAGGATTGAAACAGTTTACCATGATCTGGGAAATAAACTGGGGCAAGTAGAGGATATTCAGCTAGAATCTATGGGAACTATGCAGAAAAAAGGAGGAAGAGTAAGAGTAGAAATTGACTTATCTACTCCTCTAAAAGTAGGGGCCATTTTGGATATCGGAAATAAATGGTTGTGGGTAGAATTTAAATATGAGCGATTACCTCATTACTGCTACTCTTGTGGAAGAATTGGCCACTACGCCCAAGATTGTCTAGAAATTCCTTACTCAGAATCACCTTGGGCATTCGACAAAATTGGCTCCTATGGACCCTGGCTGAAAGCAGAAGTAAGTGATCATAGTCCTTATTGGGAGGCTTTTTATGGAAACATTGAAGAAGGACTTATAATAGAAGAAACTATACCTGCAGTATCATCTCCAGCTAGAGAGCAGGATATCATCGCATGAGAGAAAGGCCCAGAAATGAGACTAGAAGCTTGCAGCAAAAAGCGAGCAGAAAATTCCAGGGAGCAGGAGATAATGGCAGTCCCTATTTCAAATCAGAAGGTAATCAAAGATCATGGTAAACAGATCATGTGTTCAAATGTTCCCATACAGACTTCTTTGAAAATAGGAAAAAGTAGCAAAAAGAACATGAAGGTGCATAAAGCAAAAAAGCAGAAATGCTTACCTGCACCATCTCCAATTCTCCTAGATGATTCGAGTATGATGGAGACTCCAGTGAAGTTGCTTGCAGAAGGAACAGATTGGGCTCTGGTGGCTAGCCCTAATAAGCCACCACAGACGACATGAAAATTATCAGTTGGAATTGTCAGGGGCTGGGCAACCCCCTGACAATCCAGGAACTACGAGCTTTGATTGCTCTTGAAAGGCCCAGTATAGTTTTTCTTATGGAAACTAAAAACAAAGCAACGATGGTGGAAAATATTTGCAGAAAACTTCAGTTTCAGCACCTATTCCTAGAAAATCCTATAGGCATATCAGGGGGACTGGCGTTGATGTGGAATGGGGAAATAACACTGAAAGTGAAAGATAGCTCCAAACAGTTCGTTGATGTACATTGCACTGATCCGGCCAGAAAACAAGCTATGCAGATCACTTTTATTTACGCTTCAACAAATTTTGAAGAGAGGAAGAAACTATGGCAACAATTGAAAACAATGAAACCTCATAGCTCAATTCCATGGATATGCATGGGGGATTTTAATGAGATTCTATATGTATGGGAGAAGGTAGGGAAAAGAGAGGCAGATAACAAAAGACTTGCAGCTTTTAGAGATATGCTCAATGAGTTGTCTTTGATGGATATGGATAGCCAAGGATGTGCATACACATGGGCTAACAACAGAGAAGGGGGGGATTTGGTTAAAAAACGATTGGACAGGGTGTTATGTACCTTGGAATGGCGAATTACCTTTCATGATGCAGAAGTCCATGCCCTTCCAGCAATAGGTTCGGACCACAGTCCTATTGTCCTTAAGCTATACCCCGAATGCAAGAAAAGAAGAAGAGAATTCAAAATGGAGGCTTTCTGGCTTGAACATGAAGAATATCATGGAGTTATTCATCACACATGGAACCATACAGCTTATTCCCAGGCCACATTTTCAGAAAAACTCCAAGCGACCTCAAAGGAACTCATACAGTGGAGCAAGGAGAGGTTTGCTTATGCACCCAGCAGGATAAAGGAGCTCACTCAAACCTTAACAGCCATAACAAACCAGTCACAAGAACATACAAGCAGAAAGGAAGTGCAAAGCATTATACACCAGCTAGACATACTGAGGAAGCAGGAGGAACAGTATTGGGGATTGAGATCACGAATTAAATGGTTACAATGGGGAGATAAAAACACAAGATTTTTTCATGCCACAACAGTTCAACGGAGACACAGAAATCACATTACAATGCTACAACTGGAAGATAATAGATGGTGTCGGGATCCAGGAGCAATCAGAAACCATATTCAAACATTTTACAGCAACTTATACAGAACAGCAGGGCAAAGAAATTATCAGCCAATACTAAACCAATGCCTATCTCCTATTAATGACAGTATCAATGCATCATTAGTGGCAAAACCTACAATGGAGGAAGTCCGAGAAGCAGTTTTCCAATTGGGAGCATTGAAAGCGCCTGGTCCTGATGGTTTCAATGGGCTTTTCTATCAAAATGCATGGGACATTATACAGACTGACCTGTTCCAGCTTGTACAGAATTTCTTCAATACAGGTATTCTGGACTCTCATTTGAATCAAACGTATATAACCTTGATCCCCAAAGTGAAAAATCCTGAGACAATCAGCCAGTTTAGGCCCATCAGCTTATGCAATTTCAGTTACAAAATTATCTCGAAGCTATTAGCAAACAGATTGAAAAAGTGGCTACCAGAGATAATCGAACCAGAACAGAGTGCATTCGTTCAGGGTAGACAGATACAAGACAACATCATAATTGTGCAGGAAGTGTTACATCAACTGCGCATTACAAAAAGAAAGAAAAAACATCAGGCAGTGCTCAAATTAGATATGCAGAAAGCATATGACAGAATAGAATGGGATTTTGTTCGGGATTGCATGCTGAAAATGGGATTTTCTGAGAAATGGGTTACTCTAATCATGCAATGCATAACAACAGTGACATTCAGTGTCAAGATCAATGGCGAACCTACCCCTTTTTTCAGTCCATCCAGAGGGCTCAGGCAAAGGAGATCCTTTGTCTCCTTATCTATTTATCATTATCACAAATGTGCTAACATGGCTGATGCAAAAGGCGATTGCGGATGGCAGCATAAAAGGTATACAGCTTAATAGATCTTGTCCTAAGCTATCTCACCTTCTGTTTGCGGATGATGTCATTTTTTTCTTGGATGCTACTATAATGGAATGTCAGAATTTAACTCTCACACTAAACCAGTACTGTTATGCAACGGGGCAAGCTGTAAATTTAAACAAGTCAGGAGTCTATTTCAGTAAGAATTGTCCCTTACCACTTAAAAGGAACATGGCACAAGAGTTGAGAGTACCTGTTTTTGAAAAGACAGGCAAATACTTAGGCCTCCCTACAGAATGGGGACAATCCAGAAAAGAAGTTTTCGCATGGATATTAACAAGGGTCAACGCAAACCTGGAGGGTTGGAAGGAAAAGTTACTTACTAAAGCAGGAAAGGAAGTCTTGATTAAGAGTGTGGTGCAGGCCATACCTACCTACGCCATGTCGATCTTTAAATTGCCAGTGTCTATCTGCAAAGCAATTGAAAGGCGAATAGCTTCATTTTGGTGGCAGAAAGGGGATAACACGAAGGGCATTCACTGGAGGAACTGGGAAGTTTTGAAAAATAGAAAAGATGAAGGAGGGATGGGGTTTAAAGACTTAATTACCTTCAACTGTGCAATGCTTGGCAAACAAGCATGGTGGTTACATACTTCCCCGAATGCATTATGGAGTCAAGTTTTAAAAGGCATATATTTTCCTCAGGGCGATCTATGGAGTGCACAGAAGGGTCGGAAATGATCTTGGGGCTGGAATAATATCCTGTTGGGTCGAGACACCCTCAAGGCAGATGTTAAATGGTTAGTCGGGGACGGCAAATCAATCAAAATTAGGGAGGATAAATGGTTATCACAGGAATTCACAGGAGGGCAAGTCACTCAATCAGAACCTACCTGGGTGGAAAGTCTGATTAATGAAGAATCTCGAACTTGGAAGCAGTCTCTCATTCAACAGCTTTTTGAGGACAAAATAGCCAACGAGATCCAAGCCATTCCCTTGAGCAAGAACCCCAAACCTGATATCAGAATTTGGACAGGAAACAGTACAGGTGAATTTACAGTCAAGAGCGGTTATAACAGGGTTCGTTTATCCAACAACCGACTAAATCAGAACAGAGCAACTTGTTCTTACCAGCCTCCACGCACTTTATGGACACAGATCTAGCGCCTATCAGTTCCACCAAAGATCAAAAGCTTTCTCTGGAGCATATGTCAAAATGCTGTTCCCACAAGGGAAAATCTCTACAAAAGGAAGATCAGCCCAGATCCATTATGTCAGTTGTGTTATACGCAAGTTGAAACAATCAAACATCTGTTCCTCTACTGCAGATGGACGAAACAGATCTGGCAAGATAAACTTATGCAAGGAACGAATATCATGAAACATCTTAAGAGAATCGACCGGTGGCTTCTGGCGGTTTTTGAATCAAGAAGAGATTTACCAAATCGGGAGCTCATCGCTGGGGTTCTATGGCAAATCTGGAAGGCGCGAAACTCCTGGATCTTCCGAGCAAAGGTTCCCAAACCGGCGGACATACTTGACCTAGCACGAATCGAGAATACCGCCTTCAGCAAAGGGACGAAGAACCAGTCCGGCCAAAGAAAGACCCAATACTTATCGGAGTCTTGGACACCACCGAGAAGTCGGGAATTGAAATTGAACGTCGATGCGTCATGGGTTCCCGGCGAGTTTCTTTGTTCCGTTGCTGGAATCGCTAGGGATGGAGATGGGCGTGCCGTTGATGGCTTCACAGCAGAAGCTAGGGTTTCTTCGGTGTCTGAAGCGGAAGCGAAAGCTATTTTACACGGGATCTGCTATCTCAAGGAGTTAAAGCCGACACACGTGGGAAGCCAACCAGTTCAATGGATCTGCGAAAGCGATAGTTCTGCTGTCGTGGAGTTTATTATGGGCCGGGCCAAGACACCTTGGAATTTAAAAGATATCATCCAGTGCTGTAGAGACGAGCTGTCCACGTGCAACAATGTCTCCGTAACTTATTGCCCCCGAGACGCGAACAAAGCTGCAGATTGGCTGGTACGTACTCATCGAGCCAAGAAACTTCCGTTTAATTGGGTACATACCCCCCCTTATTTTCTATGGGAAATTTTAGTTGCAGATTGTAAACCATCGTTGTGTTCTAAGACTACTTAATCGCATATATATATTACTTTTGACCAAAAAAAAAAAAAGTGTCGGAGCAGCAACTGATGTTGGCGCAGCAAAATCTGAGAGCGAAGGCCAGGGACCCCAAATTTGAATTAATAAGAGGGAGAGAGAAATCTTTTACTCTTGCTGTTTAGAAGCAAAGAATGAGCAGAGAGAATCTTGGTTTAAAATGGTGAATTTTGGACATGGACCATGCGTACTGTTCTGGGCAGAACGTAATGGGTCGAAGCAACAACAAGGCTCATCCGTCGTATTATTACACATAAATGAGGACTCATAAATTCGAAAGGGCGAGCCCCGGAGCATAGCATTTGGCTCAGAAGTGGGAGAAGTAAGTCTTATTTTTCTTCCTAAAAGTAGGGTATTTAGCTATTGACTCTTTGCAAAGATTGGGAATCCAAAATTTGCATGGCATTCTATTACTAATTCTGGTGCTTTGTCATTATTGCACATACCGCTCGCCCCTTTACCCCACCACCATGCTTCAGTATCGACAATCAATTCAGCTAACATCAGAAGACAAAACAACTAAGAGCACAAATAGAAAACCATCAAAATATCACCTTGGATTGACGTTACACGCCAATAATCAAAGACCCCTAAACTTGACCAGGCTCTTCCACTTAAATAAACTTCACAGGACTCAGGAAATGAGCAAGACACTCCATGATACGCTTAAAGAAAATGCAACTCAAGAGCGAACTTCGTCAGCCAGAGTTTTTGTAGGCAAATCGGGGAGAGAACCACAAGACGGAGCAATGCAGCACGAGTAATTGAGGACCAACCTTCTTGCTCGGCCTTCACGAGCACAAATTGTTGAAGACTGTTGCACTTGATTTTTTCTAATCGATTCATCAATGGGAAACTAGAATATTTTATAGTTGAGAATCTGATTCTTTTTATTCTGTCTTTAGAATATTTTTCTCCTCAATTAGGTTGACCATATGTATTATATATAGGGCTGTGATGGTATAATGTTATAAGTAAGAAAGTAATATCTATCTTATTCCGAATTCTCAGCTCCTTTCCATCCCTTAATTATTTTCACATAGTATCACAGCGTCCTTTCTCAACCTACCTTCCACATTACTCTGAAAATCAAACTCTCTTCCTTCTTTGTTTCTTTTCACACACAAAACTACATTTTTTTTTTTTTTTGGTTAGAACCAACCATCAAAGGGAGAAATTATGCCGAGAAATCAAACCTCAAAGTTGGGGATGTCCAATGAATCAGAAGGATTTTTTTTTTCCAACAATCAAGGTTTCGAAAACTTACCTTCGGATCCTCGACAAGTTCTGGAGAAAGAAAACTAGACTGATGAAGAGGGCCACATACAGCCTAATGAAGGAGGATAAGGCCCCATTCAACCCAATTCAGGCCCTCCTCAGTCCAATTCAAGGCAATTATTCACAGTATTGTATGTCCAGTGGATTCCCGTCCAAGTCCAACCTATCCAAACTACTATGGGCTCTATAGAAAATAAGCAGGAGGGCCACCTTTTACCACTGAGCCTAATCCAAGACATGGAACGGGTTGGTCCTATTCGAATCAAACTAATCCAGGTCCATCGGGTTTTTCATGATGATTTAGCGGTATTTAATTTGACCCAATACATCTATGATGAATTAACGGTATTTTACATTGTCAATTTGTGCTTTACATTAGTGTATAAATATTCACATATATTTACTACTTTTCGTCCTAATGTATTTCTTAATGGTCGGAAATATTTAGGTATCTTAAATTTCTTTAGTTTACAATGTTTTTTTCTCTTATAACTCAATGAACAATGTCACAGATATTTAAGTATCCTAATTTCTAAAGAAAATTTATGTTTTTTCTAAGGCTTGAGATATTTTGTCATGACATGGTTCAAAATACGATAAATATATATTATAATATTTAACAAATTACTACAAATGCTCACGCTATGTTGTCATAAACCAATGGAAAATGTCATAAATACTTAAAGGATAACTTCATACGCAGCGTTAGTGTGAAAAATTTTTTTTTACACAAGCAGCCTCATACAACATTCATTAGAGAGAATGCCTAGTTATAATTCTCAAGTCAATGATGCATGGGAACGCTTGTGAAAAATTTTCTTTACATCGGCAGAATATGCTCTTTTTTTTTTTTTTTTTTTTTATAAATATTAAAGCCTCACGACATTTTGTCAAAGTGCAGTAATGTTCAAACTTCAGAAAATGTATAGATGCACATAAGATAGTTTTAAGTTAGATTTTTTAGTGTTCTGTTGACAACGCATCATAAATATTGCGGATGTTCTTACTTTAAATATAAGCACATGCCATACTTTATTTTAAATTTTAGTACCTCCTTACATTTTATGATGTTTTGCACGAATAAAACAAACCATGTGCCAATGTAGTATGTTTGAAATAGTAATGAATTTTTCTGCTCATGTTAAATTCACATTTTTTTTTTCATTTGGATATGCCCACAAATATTATTGCCACTTATGATGGAAAAGCACTTAAAACAATAAATAGCTGGAAAACAATACTGCTTAGAAAAAAGAAGGCAACTTTATTGCAATTTAAGGTGACCGTAGTGTTATTTATTTTTATGATCCCATATTTTAGATCCGCATTTTCTCCTAAAGGTTGCAACTATTCGACACGCTCCGTACCCTTTCGTTGACAACCGCTCGTCTTGATGGGAGACGATATATATAAAGAACGTACGTTCATTTCTGACGGGCGATCAAGGTCTAACACAAAATCTTCACATTTAGAATACACCATCAGTACGTGAGGAAATTTGGTTAGTAGAGTGCGCCTATTGCTTTCTTGATTTTTCAGGAGATTCGACGAGCGTGAATGCAAACAATGGCTGGAGGTTTGTCTATAAACGATCTTGGCTTCCGCATATGAATTATTTATGTCTTACATTTGGTATCAAAGCAAATCTAGTGCCTCTGCCTTGTTTTGTTGTATTTTTGTGTTTTTTCGGTGTATTTTTCGGGCTTATTTTAACATGAACAGTAACTCGGATTTTGAGGCCGAGAGAGAAACTCAACGATTCCGGGCAAAATCCGCACTACCCACCCCTTGATTTCGGACCCGCACGGTCACACCGCCATAAGGAACATTAGCCATGAGTTTTTTCCGGTATATCGGAGTTTGCCGGAGGCTAATTGGGCGGCGGAAGTTGTGGTGGTTGAGGATTTGCGTTTGTGGAGTTTTTCGTTTGATTTTGGGGCCAATTTTTGCTCATTTTCGCCGAATCTTGGACCCATGTGGTCGTGTCAACGTTCTCTTCAAAACCCATCAATTATTTCGGTCTTAGATGGGCTGCCGGAGAAGAAACGGAGAAGAAATGGCGGCTGAAAATGGCGAAAAACCGGCGGAAAGGCCTCTGTTCGGGCGAGGAAGAAGGCGCGTGGAGCCCACGCGCGCGCTGCGGTTGCAGGCGCGTGGATTCCATGCGCCACGCGCTCACACGCGCGCTCAACCGCTGCGCGCGTGGGATCCACGCGCGCGGTAGTTGCCAGGCGCGTGCGACGCACGCGCCTGCGCGTTGAACCGCGCGCGTGCGGGTCACGCGCCTGTGCGCTGAACGGCGCGTGTGCGGGGCACGCGCCCGCGCAGTTCTGGCGCATGCCGAGCACGCGCCTGTGCACTGGACGCGCACGTGCTCGGCACGCGCCCGTCGTCTACCACCCGCAGCCTTTCTTTTACATTTTTGCCCCAAACTTTTTTTCATTTTTTACAATCTTGCCCTTGGCCAATTAGTTTATTTACTGTTATGCCCTTGATGTATTTATTTATTATATCATTTCATGCATTGTTATGAATATTTTATGCATGAAATTAAATGTCCAATGGTCCATATATTTAATTAATTAGGGAGTGGCCACAGCATCTTTAATTAATTAAATTATATATTAAAAGCCTCCGGATCATATTTAGAAATGGACATTGATTGTAATTAATTATATTAATATGATGAATTTTATCCCACAGGAATTTTCATTATATTAATATGATTAATTGGGATGAAATATCATATTATTTTTCTTAATTTACCCACAGGGATTAAGAAAATGCATATAATATGGTAGTTTCTTCATGATGTAATTATGAATCTATTTAAATTAAAAACTTAGCCCACAGGTAGTTTTTATGTTATGTGATTCATATTGTGACATGTTTACATTGGTAAAACAATGATTTATTTATATTTGCCTCAAATTTTGTGACATAAGCATGATTATTTGATATGCAGTTTCGCAACCTGTGAATTTCTCTGAATTTAAGTTTGATGTTCCTGTACTGAATGGTGAGAACTATAAAATTTGGAAAGAGTCAGTTCTTCTTCAATTGGGGTGGATCGACATTGACTATGCTATAAGGAAAGACGAACCACCTGCTCCTACTGATTCGAGCACTCCAGCTGAGATAGCTCTTTATAACCAATGGGAACGGTCCAACTGCGTTTGTGCCATGTTTATAAGAGCTAAGATATCTCCAAGTATTCATGGTTCAGTTGCTCAGCATAGCAATGCTAAGGCTTTATTGGAGGCTATAGATGCGCAGTTTGAAAGTTCTGAGAAGGCGCATGCCATGACCCTGATTATGAAGTTTTCATCATTGAAGCTCACTAGTGTTAGAGGTGTGCGTGAGCACATCATACAAATGAGGAACATTGCGGCTCAGCTTAAGAACCTTGAGGTTGAGATATCTGAATCATTCCTTGTGTATTATATTCTGAACACTCTCCCACATCAGTATGCACCTTTCAAGATCTCTTATAACACGCATAAGAATAAATGGTCTATTAATGAACTCATGACCATGTGTGTTCAAGAGCAAGAAAGACTGGTTATGGAATTGGGAGAAAGTGCTCATTTGGCAACACAAGGAAAGAATAAGGGCTATGGCAAGCATAAGGGAAAAGGTAAAATACCTCCCCAAGCTGACATTAAGAAAGAATCCAAGTGTTTCTTCTGTAAACAGAAGGGGCATATAAGGAAGGATTGTGTCAAATTTAAGGCCTGGCTCGAAAAGAAAGGTAATCCAATCTCTTGTGTTTGTTATGAATCTAATATGACTGATGTAAGTCATAACACTTGGTGGATTGATTCTGGATCTATAATCCATATTTCGAATTCCTTGCAGGGTTTTCAAAACCACCGGAAGCCAGTGGGAAGTGAACAAAGCATCTATTCAGGAAACAAGATGCGTTCGCATGTGGAAGCTATTGGGACATATAGACTAGTTCCCAATAGTGGTTTTGTTTTAGATTTGGAAAAGACCTTTTATGTTCCTAGTTTTTCTAGAAACTTAATTTCAGTTTCAAGACTTGTACCTTTAGGATACTGTTTTAACTTTTCAGATTCAAACTTTTGTTTATCATTTAAATCTGAAATTGTTGGGAGTGGTATTTTGTTTGATGGTCTTTTTCGAATTAATTTACAAGACAATGCCTATTATGATGCGATGCATGTTCATGATAAAGCTGGTATGAAACGATGTGTTGTGAAAGAACATTCTTCTATGTTGTGGCACCAGAGATTGGGACATATCTCCATAGAAAGAATTAAGCAATTAGTAAATGATGGAGTACTTGGTACATTAGATTTTACTGATTGTGATACTTGTGTGGACTGCATAAAGGGAAAGCAGACTAACAAGTTAAAGAAAGGTGCCAAGAGGAGTACAGAAATATTAGAAATCATACATACGGATATTTGTAGTCCGGATATGGACTCATGTGGTCAGAAATACTTCATCTCCTTTATAGATGATTATTCACATTATATGTATCTCTACTTGATTCATAATAAATATGAAGCATTAGATGCCTTTAAAGTATTTAAGGCGGAAGTAGAGAAACAATGCAATAAGCAAATTAAGATCGTGAGATCAAATAGAGGTGGAGAATTCTATGGTAGATACACTGAAGATCGACAAGCACCTGGTCCATTTGCAAGGTTTCTTCAAGAGCATGGGATAGTTGCCCAATATACTATGCCTGGTTCTCCGGACCAAAATGGCGTAGCGGAAAGAAGAAATTGGACCTTATTAGACATGGTGCGTAGTATGCTTAGTAGCTCCAAACTTCCTAAATTCTTATGGACTGAAGCACTTAAGACGGCAGTGTATATATTAAACCGAGTTCCGACCAAGGCTGTCCCAAAGACACCTTTTGAGTTATTTAAGGGTTGGAAATCGAGTTTGCATCATGTGCGCGTTTGGGGATGCCCGTCTGAAGTAAGAATTTATAATCCACAGGAAAAGAAGTTGGACCCAAGAACCATAAGTGGGTATTTCATTGAATATGCCGAAAGGTCTAAGGGATACAAGTTTTATTGTCCATCTCATACCACTAGGATTGTGGAATCAAGAAATGCTAAATTTCTTGAAAATGACTTGATCAGTGGGAGCGATCGACTAAGGGATCATGTTCCTAAGGAAGATCATTCAGACACTCAACTTTCCACCTCAAGTTTAAGGCTGGTTGTTGCTCATAATGCCCCTACAGTTCAGCCGGCTATTGAACAACCAATTGTTGAAGTTCCACAACCTGCTGATATTGATCTAGTAGATCCAGTTGTTCAGCAATTACCAGAAAGTGTTGAACAACTAGTTGAGCAACATGCTCCTCAAGAGAATGTTGATCCAACATTGAGAAGATTTGCTAGAATAAGGAAATCGGCTATTCCTAGTGATTATATTGTGTATTTACAAGAGTCCGACTACGATATTGGAGCTGAGAATGATCCTGAAACGTTTTCACAAGCCATGGATAGTGATAAATCCAATTTGTGGTACAATGCCATGAAGGAAGAGATGAGTTCTATGGCATCTAACAAAGTCTGGGATTTGGTTGAGTTACCTAATGATGTGAAGGCTATTGGTTGTAAATGGGTCTTCAAAACTAAGAAGGATTCATTGGGTAACATTGAAAGATATAAAGCTAGACTTGTTGCCAAAGGATTCACTCAAAAGGAATGAATCGATTATACTGAGACTTTTTCTCCTGTATCTAAGAAAGATTCTCTTCGTATTGTTTTGGCATTGGTTGCCCATTTTGATATGGAATTACATCAAATGGATGTGAAAACGGCGTTCCTCAATGGAGAACTGGAGGAGGAGGTTTACATGAAACAACCTGAAGGATTCTCCTTTAGTAAAGGTGAGCATTTGGTGTGCAAGCTTAAGAAATCTATATATGGCTTGAAACAAGCATCCCGCCAATGGTACTTAAGGTTTCATGATGTTATCTCTTCATTTGGTTTTATAGAGAATGTCATGGATCAATGTATATACCAGAAGATTAGTGGGAGCAAAATTTGTTTCCTTGTGCTGTATGTGGATGATATACTACTTGCAACCAATGATAAGGGGTTGCTACATGAGGTGAAACAATTCCTCTCTAGGAGTTTTGACATGAAGGATATGGGTGAGGCATCTTATGTCATTGGCATTAAGATCCATAGAGATAGATCTCGAGGAATTTTAGGATTATCTCAAGAAACCTATATTAATAAGGTCCTAGAGAGGTTTCAAATGAAAGATTGTTCACCAAGTATAGCACCCATTGTGAAGGGTGATAGGTTCAATTTGAACCAATGCCCGAAGAACGATCTAGAAAGGGAACAAATGTGCAACATTCCATATGCTTCTGCTGTTGGAAGCTTGATGTATGCTCAGGTTTGCACTCGACCTGACATCGCTTTTGCTGTGGGAATGTTGGGAAGATATCAGAGTAATCCAGGTTTAGACCACTGGAGAGCTGCAAAGAAAGTGTTGAGATACCTTCAAGGTACCAAAGACTATATGCTTATGTATAGACGGACTGACAACCTAGAAGTGCCAAGCAGACTTTGACTGCTGCTTCCACTATGGAGGCTGAGTTCGTTTCTTGTTTTGAGGCTACCTCGCATGGTGTATGGTTGAAGAGTTTCATTGCTGGACTTAGAATTGTTGATTCTATTTCTAGGCCATTAAGAATATATTGTGACAATTCAGCTGCAGTTTTTATGGCTAAAAATGCCAAAAGTGGCAGTCGAAGTAAGCATGTCGACATTAAGTATTTAGCCATAAGGGAACGTGTTAAGGAGAATAAAGTGGTCATTGAACACGTTAGCACTGAATTGATGATAGCCGATCCTTTAACTAAAGGCATGCCACCAATGAAGTATAAGGATCATGTAACTAGTATGGGAATAAGTCCCATTATGTGATTTGTCGACATATGAACAATTTTTGTTGTATGGAACTCTTATTCAGTTGTAATGTTGATTCTCAATTTTTGTGTACACATTTTGTTGTTTATGAGAATAACATTTATCCTTGGTTCTGGAATAAACATGAGGTTTATTCATTAGGATATGTTGTCACATATAGGCTGACATTAAAGAAATAAGATGCATTGTGATACATGGAATGTATTACTCACTCTTAGAGGACATGTCGCCATGATCCATGTGTTTTGTTTCTTTTCTTTAAGCATAAAGTTTTCGTGGAATTAGTTGAATGATTCGTATGATGAAAATGATGGGATCAAGTGGGAGAATGTTATTTATTTTTATGATCCCACATTTAAGATCTGCATTTTCTCCTAAAGGTTGCAACTATTCGACACGCTTCGTACCCTTTCGTTGACAACCGCTCGTCTTGATGGGAGACGATATATATAAAGAACGTACGTTCATTTCTGACGGGCGATCAAGGTCTAACACAAAATCTTCACATTTAGAATACACCATCAGTACGTGAGGAAATTTGGTTAGTAGAGTGCGCCTATTGCTTTCTTGATTTTTCAGGAGATTCGACGAACGTGAATGCAAACAATGGCTGGAGGTTTGTCTATAAACGATCTTGGCTTCCGCATATGAATTATTTATGTCTTACACGTAGTACATTATACCGAAGTAATCAAGCATGAGAGATGAAAACATGAAAAATGATGCTAAATCGTCTCGTGATCACAGGTCAACGACTTCATATGGTCTTGTAGGAGTCCAAGACCATGTTTGTCTTCATAGTTGTACATCAGTGGAACCATCTTAGCAGCATTCACACAAGCTTCAAGGAAAGGCGCAGAGAACGGACATGGAGAGAGGCACTCTTTGTTGAGCAGCTTCCACGATTTCGATATCAACTTCATCACATGCTCCCTTGCGCTTTGGTAAGAAGAGCCTTGATTTTCTCCCAAATAGCAATCCACGTATGACCCGTCGTAGCCATTTTGATTCTCGTCCTTCAGGGAATCGAATCCCCCCGAGTAAAAAAATCATATCAATAAAATAATGACAAAACGCAAATAAAAAATGGAATAAAACCCGAATATTGCCCAGCACGAAACCACGAACTAGTTTACCTGGGCACAGCCGAGGTCATCCCAAAGGCGAAGAATTTCAGCGATTAAGAATATTATATTTGGCAGCTGCACCTCTTCTTTCTTTGAATCCATACTTTGGTTGGCAATGTTTTGGCCCAATAGAAAGAACAGGTGAGTTAGCACCAAGGGCACACCCGAAGTGATAATCCCATTCTTCAAGTAATCATCTGCCTTTGGCAATTTCCCAGAAGCGTTCCACTGAAACTCCACCAGGAATGCATTGCACAAATTCGCCCACTGCAACATCAAATGTTATCTGACTGATCAAGGATCATCTAAAATGTAATCATAAATCAAAATCGTGAGCTTATTGAGCTTTCGTAGTAGTCATAAATGACAAATCACTAGGAAACCTCTCTCTCTCTCTCTCTCTCTCTCTCTCTCTCTCTCTCTCTCTCTCTCTCTCTCTCTCTCTCTCTCAGAGTAAGGGAGCTCAATGCTGCACTGAGCTCAATTTTATTGCTAGGAAGCCAGACCACGGCTACAAGATCTTGACAGAAACACCTAGATCTCGCCAAGACTTGTGTGTGAGTGTGTATGGGAGAGGGCGGGAGGGAGGGAGGGACGGTTGCAGCTTAACCCAATCAGTGATATCTCCGTGTATGGCATTATAAGGAATTCTATAAAAGATTGAATGAAACTCGACGATGATAGAAGTGAACACAGACTTCAAAATGATGACCAAAATATTGGAGGGTGGTGAGACAGAGTGGAAAAAGGGACGAGGATGTAATCAAGGTTGAATTTTGGTTCAGTGCTGTGAATCTCCAATTAAGTCTCGTTCATTTAGAGTTGAGATAGGAGTTAGCAACATTGTTGCGAACAGAGGTTCTTATCAATAATAATTTTATATTTATACCATCTGTTTCAAGAATCTCGTGGGGTTACATCCATGCTTCTCGAAGATGATTTTGCCAAAATCATTTGCAATATCATTGAGAACCTTGAAACATTTTTTCATGTACTCTGGAAGCTGCTCAGCACATGCAATATCCCATCTGAAGGAAAAAAAAATTGCAAGAAAAATTTAAATTGTCAACATAATATAAATGTGGAATGTAGTTTTTTTTTTTTTGGATGTAACAGTTGCAACATAATAGGTAAAAAGGGATATCTTCAACTATATACCTTTTAATGACTTCTGTAAAGAGAATTAGTTCGTCAACCGTGCCATGGACATCAAATATGTCATCAATAATGTACACGAGAGAGATGGGCTTAATGAGCTCAACCCTAAGCTCAGACAAGCTTGGATCTGTGAGAATTGCCATGGACCACATGTACCATTTTAGTGGCTGGTCTCTAGCGAACTCCATCTTCTCTCCCAATCCCAACTCTTTCCACCACCTGAAATATAGGATATGCATGAGGAAAACTAAAGCAATAGTACATAATAGTCTACTCATTTAAATGAAACAAATTATTCATTTGAAAATTCTATTGATCTCATGACATAGAGATTTGAGAAAATGGAGATATAGAGTCCATCATTTTCCTTACAGTTTTGGTGAAACTGGTTTAAGTCATGCCTCAAACTGTGACTTGTGAGTTTGATATTAGTCTGAACCTAATTGCCAACTCCTTAAATACATAAGTTTAAATATAGCGTCTTATTTATGCATTGATATACTTGTATTAGGGCCAACTATTAAGATTTCTCCAATTATTATATGTTGGTCATCTATAGTCCTTCAATTGAGCATAACTTTGCATAAGTAGTTAATTAGTTACTCACTTATTAATTTGGTGAATCTCCTTCTGGTGCACAGATTGATCAATTTTTCGCTTTCTATTTGCCACTTCTAGCAAGTCTTCCATCCATGAGTTTGCGCCTGGCATATCGTTTACAAAACTTTGAGGAGCTAGCAATCTTGCGAAGCTCTTGCGACATGGATATTGCAATGTACTTTCTATCATTATCGCTTGTTCATGATCAAGATCACACATCAACAATGCATTGAGACACTTGCTGCTAAAGCATTCGGCTTCGTTGAGTATATCCTCTCCTTCCGTGCTCATTTGTGACGCTTCGTATAATTCCATCATACCCTTGATGTTTCCCTCCAGTTTCATAACAAAACCTTTCCCCTTATCATTGAAGTATTCAAACACATCTGCATAAAAAGTACAAGGACTCTAATACATCAAAAAGCATAGTCTGATATCTAATTTATAAGTCGCTTCACTCATTCAAAATTATGATGTGCATACTTTGGTTTCGAAAAAAATCCTAAATTGGTTAAAACTATTTCATCTCATGTAAATTTTTAATTTTTTAATGTAAAGAAACTAAAAAAGAGAACAAGCGAAGGAAATGGGCATATATCTAGGTTTTTTCAATTCGGTTTTTGTAATATGAATAATTAGTTCTTACTTTCCATTTTGAACAAAAGTCCAGAACACTAATGCATTGATGGATATCCATTGGAGAGTTCATCACAATTAAACATTTCCAATTCTTAAATCAGCTTATATTCTTGTCCATTTTCATCCTTAACAAGATATTGGAAATTTTAGGGCTTCCACGTAACTAGACAAAACAACAGCGAAAAAAGTTGTCTTCCTTTGTTATGTATAAATAGCAACACTGTATTTCGCTATTGCAATCGACTTGAAACTCATAGGAACAAACCTGCAGGCACACGATAACCTTCTTGCCTCAAAAGTCGAAACCGGAGAGCGATCTCATAGACATCATCTTTGCCAAGATTCAAAGAGCTAAAATGTGTGTATTGCCACGTTAGAATGGCTTTAATCTGTTGCCGGAATAGGGATTCAACTCCTAGTCGCTGAATCATGTCGACAATTATCAAACTTTCTACGGGCTCATTCACCACTTTATTCAGAAAATCTATAAGGCTCTTTGTTTTTTCGTCATGTTTGATCCCGGAATCATCCTACATCATGGAAATCCAGAGTTACAAGTGAGGTCGATGTTATAATGAAAAAAAAAATTAAGCAAGAATGAACTAAATTGGCGATATTTTTTCTCATGTAATTTAACAAAGAATTATTGTAATGAAGCAAAAAATATTAAATGAGCAAAAATTCAAAAGATCAAAGACAATAATTTTTCATAGTAATATATAGTAATTTAGTATGAGATTGTTAAGGTTTTCTGTTGACATTAATTTTTATGCTATTAAAGCTTGGTATGCTCATATGCACAAGGTGATATATGACCTTACAAGCCAGTCCAGTTGAAATTGTTTCAAATGATCAAATCTAACTAGGAGTTAATAAGTTGGTTTTTTTATTACAGATTCCTTTCTACTGAGCCTTGAAGGAAAACATTCTTGTTTCCCTGCGTATATTCAGTAAATAAGGGTGCGTTTGTTTGCGTTTCTGTTTAAAAATTGTTCCAGGGAATAGAAATAGAAAAAAGTGTTTCTGTTCCGGGGAACAATTTTTGAACAAAAAAATGCGTTTGGTAAACTTGTTCCGGGAATAAAAAATAAACAGAAACACGTTTGATAAATTTGTATAATTTGTTTATTTCTTTTATTTTTTCTATTTTTTTCTTATTTTTCCTTTTTTTCTTATTTTTCCTTTTTTCTTTTTTCTTCTTTTGGCCAGTCGCCGGCCTCGGCCATGGCCGGCGACCGGCCGACAAGGGCCGGCGGCCTCGCCCAGCCACGGCGAGGCTCGCCGGGCCACCGCCAGGCGACGCCGACTCGCCCAGATCCGGCGAGGCCTAGGCTTGCCGGCCGCTGGGCGAGCTCGGCCTCGCCGGGCCACCGCTAGGCGACGCCGACTCGCCCAGATCCGGCGAGGCCGAGGCTCGCCGGCCGCTGGGCGAGCTCGGCCTCGCCGGATCTAGGCGAGATCGAGCTCGCCCAGGCCGGTGCGAGGTCGGCCTCGCCGGATCTAGGCGAGCTCGAGCTCGCCCTCGCCCAGCCAAGGCGAGGCCGACCCTCGCCCAGCTACGGCGAGCCTCGGCTTTTCCGGGGGACGGCGAGCCTCGGCCTCGCCGGGGCCAGCGAGCCTCGCCGGGGCCAGCGAGCCTCGCCGTGGCTGGGCGAGGCCGGCGGCCCTCGTCGGCCGGTCGCCGGCCATGGCCGAGGCCGGCGACCGGCCAAAAGAAAAAGAAGAAGAAAATAAGAAAAAAAAAGGAAAAAAGAAAAAAAGGAAAGTGTTTCTCAAATGTGTTTCAGAAAACACAAATTTTGTGTTTCTTATTTCTGTTTCTTTTTTTGTTCCTGGGAAAAAGAACAAAAAAAACAGAAAAAGTGTTTAAAAACCAAAAAAAGAAACACAAACAAATGCTGCCTAAGCTTCCTTGTTATCCTATTTTGGTTTTATTTTTCTCCTCTTTCTATCATCAATAGGCCAATGAAGAATCCAAAGAGGTGTTGGCATATAAGTATGCCCTACGAAATAATGCTCGGAGGCAAACACTACCTCGGCGATTTTTTTTTTTCACACGAGCTAAGGAAGGAAATGGAAAGTTGAAAAGAAAAGGCTAGGATCAGGGGATTTACCGGATAAGTTTGCTCCTTGGCAATGCTCGATGATTGCATTTGGTTAGGTCGATCCATTATGAAGCTGGAATCGGTGGCCGACCCTTTCCCAGTCCTAATCACGGGGAGAGTAGAAGTGCGAAGATTGTTAAGAATGATAGGAGGTTGATTTGCTTTAGATGGCCTCAAATATATTGATAGGGAATGTGCTGCACACATCTTTCATAAGTTTCTGCAGTTGGACTCTTTGTTGTGGGCGAGAAACTTGGGTACGTACAATTGTCGTTTTCAAAACCCGATTCGAGGAAACATCGTCGTTGAAAGCATACATCAATGCATATACATTTCGGAGAGGTTTCGAGTGTCAATGGTCTTCAAGAAATTAGAAGCGCAATGATCGCAATGTCTAAAAGAAAAGGACATGAAGGGCTTTTTCGGCAAACAAGGAAGACCACGTACTCGGATTTTATTCCACTGTTTCAGATTTAGCTCACATTTTACGTGATACACGAGGTAAGAACACATACTTGAACTTGAACTCTCAAAACTTTGTCCTATGGGGAACACGTTTGCTCCTAAAATCTGTGGTCCTGTCCTCCATAATAAGTTCGGCTCTCTGTGAAATAAGCGTATGTGCGTGCAACAAGCAGAAGAGCGTACGGGCCAGCGAGGGTGAGAAATTATGTTTAGTCATTTTTGGGATAATGTGTGGAGGAATTATCCATGAGCTTGATATATTTTACTAAACTAAATTTGGACCATTAAAAATGGCGAATCATCAGTTCGAATTTGATTTAGTACACGTTTAAAGTTTACTCAATAATTTCTCAAATGTATGTGAGAGCGAGGTGATAAAGAGGAGAAGAAAAATTGTATTGTCAGATTGTCCTTAAGAGTTGAGGGGCATAAATGTTGTCTTATAGTGCTAATGTGGGGTAGCGTCAGGTATTGTTTTTAAATATAAATAGAGCTGACAAATTGGGTTCAAGATCAATTTCTTAACTCGAATTCAATGAGCTACGTCAAATATGGGTTGTCTGAAAATTTCAAAACGGATTAAAGTGGGCTTCCAATATCAGAGGCAAAACCCAACTAGATATGAATCTTAGTGGGTCTAAAGACAAACTCACTTCTAACCCAGTTAAGCTTAAAAAGGTTATTAGCTAAAGAAATATTAAAAAAATAATAATAATAAAGAAAGAGAAAACTATGATGTCGAACAAGAGAGGGAGCCACCCTAGATGGTACCCCTCCGTCGTGGGCTGTGTCATCAATGATGGCCGGTCACGCCTCCGCTGCCCACCGTGGTCGGCGGCAGCCATCCTCATGCTTCTCCTAGTCAACTCACAAGGCAACATATGGGGCGTTTTCATCATTTAGTTTCTTCAAGTTTCGTTCAAGACCAAGAAAACAGAAGAAGATGGTTTTTTTTGCTAACCTACAAAGTCTTCTTATGAAAATGACTCTGCACCAAAGAATCTAGATCCAAGAAACCTCTACAACCACGTATTCCTCCAAGTCAATAATTGGGAATACTATTTGAGAGCAAAGTGCCCCTTTAGTTGATCCAAGAGACTGGAAAATGACACCGGAGGAATAGTTAGACTTCCTATTTTCCATGAGAGAGGAATTACGTTGCTTTTTTCTTTCCTCATTCAATCAAAATTGTATTTCTGGTATTATTTTAGGCATTAGGCTTTAGTTAAAATGATGGGCTATATTGTCCTCTGTCTCTAATCGGAGGATTTCTTATAATTAGTCTTCTGGTTGATAGCTTACGAGTGTAAACATCACTTGCATTTCAATTTTAGATAAGTTCGGTGTAAATGATGTCCCACAATAACATATAACCACCAATCAGAAACATAATTGTAGGGAAACTTAGTGTTCGAATATTTAAATAATACACTACACATTTATCTAATAACTTAAGTTTTTAGAATAATTAATAGTGGTCCTACAAAATCTTCCATGATATCAAAGCTGAATGTATTGAGTTTGAATATTTCCAAGTCCCATTTGCCTCCTGAATTAAATTTCCACGCTTAATACTAGGCAAAAAGACTAGACCAAACATGGGGAGGAGTGTTAAAATATTTAAATAATAAATCATACATTCATTAAATAGCTTAAATTTTTAAAACAATTGACAGCGATCCCACAAAATCTCACACTTAGCCTTATATTTATTTTGACTTAATTTTGCAACATCAATTAATCGTATCAAAAGGAAAACATTAATGAGCTAAGCTCTTCGAAAATCATACATCAAGGATGAAGATCCTCTGTTGCTCCAATACGACATTTGTCTACCTCCTTTGTGAGATGGGGACATATGCCTATTTTTAAGGGCCATGTTATCCCCTGTTCCTAAATCAACGAAGTTTCTTCAATCGAGTCTCTTATTGATAGGTTACAAATTATGCAAGCTTAAATTTGCATATGGCGATGTCAATAATTTGTGATCTACCAATCAATGACATGACTGTACAGAAATATAACCCCTGCTTTAGTTAGTGTTAACTGCACGTGAAAATCCTCTATACTGCCCAATATCTCTGACTTGTCAATAAATCTTATTTGCTAACACATTCAGTGATAAATTTCCTGATACATTGTTCAGATAAATTATTGGTTTAGCTAAATTAGGCACAAAATGAGGACATCAAGCGTGGTGGAAGATCTCATCCCCCAACGGATGTGTAGTCTATATGACCATGTATTGAATGGGAAGTCCTCCCACAAAGCATAGATTGTGTCCTGCTCAGACTTTCAGGACAATGTCAAACAATGGACTTGCAATTTAGCTAAGCAATGTACTGGGAAAGAGCTACCAAAATCTCAAATTATGCCCACTATAACAGATTTATTGAGAACTTTTTTTGTGACATAAAAAAATTCTAAACTATATCTATTATGACGTATATCTTATAACATAAAAAACTCCAAACTTATACCTATGTAACACATTTACCTTCCGTCAAGATTTAATTATATGATTTTTTAGCTAAAATAACATTGTTTTTATTTCACTTAAGTCACATAAATACCATATCTATATTGTTTGCTTACTAGCATCCATGTGGGCAAATTACTTAATGGTGCCCTAATGAAACCTTGATGGAGGATGAAAGTGTCACACATAGGGTTGATTAGTTCTTGGTCTAGTCCCACCCAAGAATAGGATTAGTTCTCATTTTTTGGAATTGGGAATCAGACTAATTGGTCCAGTTCCCAAGCGATCTAATGGAATCAGTGATACACAATATTTTCAATGACCAATGGTTTGAAAAAAAACTAGGAAGCGAGTAATGACCACCTCGAATCCAGAAAATAGATGGAATATAATGAAGAAACTCTTAAAAATACTTGCATCATCATTGTGGACGGTACAAGAAATCAAAGTGAGAAACCAAAAGGCAAGACGATAGAAAGGAAGTAAATAGGTTATTCATGGAGCAAAACGAATCCCACTCATGAACTACAATCGAGGAATTCACCAACTGCTTCAATTTCGAATTGATGCCGACATAGAAGAAGAATCAAAAGTAGAAGAACATTATAGTAGATGAAATACAAGGACATTCTTAGCCTCATGGCTGAAGAGAGAGGTTTCAAATAAGGGCCTGACCTCACTGATTGGTCAAGGGTATTTTGTTCTTTACCTTTTTGATTTAATTTCCTTTTTTTTTCCTTTTTTTCTTTTCCTGTTTTCTTTTTCTTTTCATAAAAAAAAAAGACAAACTCAAAAAAAATTGTAAAACTTTAACAAAGAAAAAGAAAAAAATACAAGTAGGAGGGCTAGCCCCGGCCCTCTTGCCTATGGCCATCGCCCCATCATCACATCAAACTTAGATACCTCCGGACCCTCGCTAGAATCAAGAGAGAGCTGCGACCCTCTCCCAAACTTAGGTACCCACATGAAAATGGTGAAGCAAGCATTGGAGTAGTTTTGTGGTGGGACTCATATTCTTCGTCTTCAGGTTCTTGGGGGTTTCAGATTTCATTGCTAACCACGACCTTGTAGTTGTTCTGCAACATGGAGTTCTTGCAATGAGCGATCGCACCTTGAATCATTCTCTACAACTCCTCCATTGATGAAACCTTCGAGTGGCAACCTCCTCCCGTCCGCCCCCCTCCTCCTCCGCCACCAATCCTGCTCTGCCATAGGGTCGCAACCCTCTACTAATTCTAGCGAGGACTAGCAAGACCTCACCTCTAGTGGGCAAGCCGACCCTTGTCGAGGCACTGGTGACCCTACTAGCCATAACCAACACCTTGTCTCGAGAAGGGGCAGTGACCATAGGCGGGCTTGGATTTTTTTTTTTTTTGTGTATTATTATTTTAAGGTTTAACATTTTTCTTTTTTAAATTTGTCTTTTATGAAAATTTAAAAAAAAATGAAAGAAGAAAGAGAAAAAGGAAAGAAAAAAAAAACTAATGGATGAAAATGCCCTGATAAGGTTGGGCCATCTGTTGAAACTAAAATGGCCACTTTAGACCATTATTTGAAATAAAACTCATTTCAAGTCGTTATTTAAGAAAATGATGACACTTCATGCTCTTATTTAAAATAACATCCACTCCAAACCCCGCCCCTCCCCCCTTTTTTTTAAAAAAAAAATAAGTATACTTCATATCCTTATTTGAAATTTCTCTCAAAATCATAGATACATTGGAACATGACATTGCCGTGATAATAAATAACTGAGCAAATTCCTGTAAGACAAATTGTAGGTTATATTGAATAAATATACAAAGAATAGAAATACTAAAAGAGAATGATGTGATGATTGTATTAGATAATTAATTATTTCAAATAGATTGTTACGATAAACCTATCGTCATTCAATACATATTATTACCGGGTTGAATATAGGATAAAAAACAGGAAACAAAACTCAACTCCCCAACTCGTAATCAGGATCAAATATGTTGGACCACACTTCGTGAGAGTTTCTTAAAATCTTCTCAGGGGCAAAATTACGTACGCTATTTTGTGTTGACTTGCACAAAGAAAGGCAACGTGAGAGAGTCCCGTCGCTAGAAAATATCTCGGATTGTGTGGATCCGAACGTCTTCTTAAACTGGTGGCGTGTAGGCACTGCTCTCAGTCTAAACTTTAAGTACGATAACGATGCACACGTTTGACCGGCGGTCTTTTCAGTCAATTCCTGCGCCAATTGACAGGTCAAAGGTACAAACATGATCCACGTTGATATTTAGTGAAGCTTGTACGTGGATGATGTCCACAGCTTATGACTCACAAATCATAAATATGTCTGGAAGAATATTCTACTGGCCAAAGATGTGGGAAAATTGATGACAAATGTTCAAAATGAGCAATAGAAAGTGATGATACATCACCTAGAGGTGGTGGATTTGATAGGGTAACTTGACAATGACTTGGTTGATATTGTTGTCATCTCGATTGAACATTTCCAATTCCTAACTCAACAAAAAATTCCAAAAAAAAAAAAAAATCAGCTTATATTATTTTCCATTTTCATCCTTAGCGAAAAAATAAATTTGGAAAACTTGGGGCTTCCACTTGGCTAGTCAAAACAAAAAACAAATTGTCTTCTATTCTTATGTACCAACACCAACATTGTATTTCGCTATGGCAAACAACGTGAAACACATGAGAAAAAAACCTACAGGCACATAGTCGAGGAAAAGACTCTTCTTCATATAGAACTAGCTTTGATACCGAGATGAAATATCAAAGATAAAATTGAGTAAGTTTTATATATCCAATAACGAAGAATACAAGAGATATTTGTAGATTGTACAAGCGGTTAATGATAATGAAGAACACAAGTGATATATGTAGATTGTACAAGTGGTTATCCAAGGTAAGAATACCTTACTTCTATCCAATCCTTATATATAACACCAATTATAGTTACCATCGAGGTAGTTGTCAAAATTGGAAAAGACTTACTCCCATGTGATTTAAGGGTGCCTTGATCACAAGTTCCTATCCCCAAATCACTCATTGATCTAATGAAATTTAGGTTCGTTGTGGCATAGGTTCGACATGTACACCGGACATATAATATAATTCCAGTTATTGCCAATTTGCATCAAATCATGCAATGTTGATGGGTTCACTTAGAATTAAACGATGATTGTAATTCAAACGAAACATATTAATCACAAACATAAAACTCTTAAGAGTTATTGACACTGATTGCTCCTTACCAACTTTTTTAAATTATAAAAAAAGAGCATCAATTCCAATCAATAAAGCATAGACATAATCAATGAAAAAGTTGATAGATCTGCTAGTGTCTCTAAATAAATATAATTTAAGAAACTGTGATTTGAAATTAAAAATAATTTAATCGCTGTGCTGAAAAGCTACAACTACTTTTAACAAGTAAACAAGTGGAGTCTCTTCTATGTTCATGTGATTCTAAGCTAGACCAGTGTACGTCAGAACTCAAAATGAAAGATTCCCTCCGGGCAACATAGATTGCGCGTCAAACTGCAAGCTGGCATGGTCCCATTTGCACGTACGACGTTGAGGTTAGTCAACAAAAGCTGCTGAGTGATTCTTGGAATTGTCGCAAGGGCCGAAGCACTAAATTTGTTTGCCTCCTTTGTCAGTCCAGTGCATAATCCAGCCAAGATGTTGAGGAGACACAAGATGCATGTGCATAGACCCACCTAAATTTTGATTAAGTAATTAGGGTTAAATTGAGTAGAAAATTAGATACCGACTTGGCCCTAACAAAAAAAAAATATTTCACATCAAATGGGCATTAATATTATTTGCATCAAACCCAATCATGGGCAGCTGCATTGTTATTAATTCTCTCATTCAACGCTGAGATTGAAGGTTCGAATCCCTGTGTTGCTAACATGACTTAAGTGGGGGGCCATGGTGTTAGGATCTTATGTTAGCCTCCCTCTAAGTATAGCTAATGGTTTCTATTGGGCCTGTCGGGCCGGTGGTGGCCGTGAGCACCTAGTAAGGTGTGCCAGGCCAGATCTTGGATATTAAAAAAATAAAAAGAACTATTTGCATCAACTGAGTTTTATTTTTATTTTTTTCCCTTATTTTATCTTATTTCAGATAAGTATTTTTTTAAAATTATATTTTTATTTTAATAACAAATGAAAACAAAAAATCTAGGGGCTTGAGCCCTATGTAACACCAATACGAACACGTGACACATGACATGATACGCCAACATGTTATTTCTCAAACAATATGAAATTTCAACACGTTTCGATATGTTATATTATATATATATATATATATATATATATATATATATATATGCAAAAAAAAAGAGCATAGAATTAATTTATACTAAAATTATTAATCCAACATTTGTTAATATTAAATATTATTTTAATTTGATAGAGATTGAATGAGAAATTCAAAAATTGCAAACACAAAAGAGTAAATTTGAAGGTGTTAGAGAAAACTCATTTATTGTTTTGAAGTTGACAAAACATTTTCAAAAGATTAGTCTAAAGACTTGCAGACTCAAGTGTTATAGTCTAAAGAACTCCAGACTCTACTATCAAAGTATGAAGACCACTAGACTGTAATTTCAAAGTCTGCCCTCACTGACAGTTTCTAGACCGAATAATGAATGCTTATCCAAATGTGGGATTATCTTCAAGGATTCAATCCGTATGGTTTTTGGAAGACCTTATGGTTGGATATAGCACATATATGATCAATTATCCTTATTGGAATCTATTTAGATAATCAAATCTTTTGAATGGCGAGTATACTTGGAAAGTTCTACTTATGGAAACCAAGATCCTGATTGTATAGGCGAATAAGATTGATGGGCTTTCATCTCGATCTTCAAATGACTCGAGAACTCCTTAGTTGATTTTGTCCAATGAGTAAATTGAAAGAATTCATTTGAAAAGTGCCAGCAATCATTTTGGTAAGAAGGAGTATTTAAGGCGAACTTGCTAGTTGTTTGAGGAAGAACATGAAAGAAAAATTTGTACTCAATTTGTACTCAAAAGAGAAAGTAAATACTTGTGAGACTTCGCAAGAGTGAGTAGAGTCTCTATACTGTACTCAAAAGAGAAAGTAAATACTTGTGAGACTTCGCAAGAGTGAGTAGAGTCTCTATACTATGAAGCCAAGATCGTGAGACTGTAAAATCCCTTTTGATTCATAGTGGATTTCAGCCAGTAGGCTGTCATTGCGCGACAGTGGACTTAGGCTTGATTTAAGCCGAACCACTATAAATTCTGTGTTCTCATTCTTTTCCCTAGACTCTCTTATTCATTCATACATTTATTTAATTATTAAACTCACTTTAGTCCACTACTTTGTAGATTCCATTTCAAAAGAAAAAGTGTTTATAAACATTTCTGCAAAAAATTCTTTTAACGCCTATTCACCCCTCTCTAGGTGTTCATACTAGGCCTTTCAATTGGTATCAGAGCTTGTGTGTTTATTTCATTTGAAGTTTTATTACTTCTTAAGCTAAAGATCTATGGCTAGTATTTTGGCTCTAGAATTGGTTGAAGGAAAAAGCAACACCAGACCTCCATACTTTGATGGAAATGAATATAACGTGTGGAAAAACAAAATAAAAGCATTCATGAGATCAATAGGTTTTATTCAGTCAATAGTTTTCCGTTAAATGACTAGCTTTGGCTAAGGGTTTTACCCTTCACGTTATAATAGATTACCGATCATTCCCTAAATTCTGGATGTGGATTTAGGATGTAACACAGACGATTTCCATCTGTGGTTGTGATCCACTAATCAAAAATCACTTGGAAAAACTGTCCTTGCACGACATGTGGACAGAAAATCTGGCCCGCTATATAAATAATTGTGCATATTATTAGAAGAGAAAATAATTTGATACCTTACTTTGATTTCCAACATCTGATGGGCGGCAATTATTTGAACCACACTGAACTTCTATTTTCTTGAAGTGGGACCCTAAATTATTACAATAAGAGCTTTTTGAACGCAATGCTACGGACGTCACCCCATAGCGAAGCATCCATTAAGTTCATGCGGGGAACATTGAACATCAATTCAAGCAATTAGTTCGCATTGATCTCACCTTAATTACAAGCTAGAAACGTTGCCACATTTAAAGGAGATGTCTAAAAAAAGACTGAAAATCCGTACTATCTCATGAACGTTAACACTTGCAACTAATTTATCAAGATTTATTTGAGTTTTATATGGGACACTTTTTTGTACTAGGAATCGGACCAAAATTCACGGATTCTAATTTTATGGAACCGAGAGCTAGATCAGCATCCCCTAAAACCACCTAAAATCAGCCGGTCTGATTTTGGACGTTTTCCAGCTCAAGTGGTCCTCTATACTCATCCCTAGTCACTCAAGTAAGAGTTTTGGAATGGGTAAATGTGTCACCACATGAATAATTTTGAGCTTTTTGTGACTTTTTTCTTAATGTAATTGCTCATTTAACTTTCAGGAAAATGCCAAACATTTAATCATAGTAGTGTCATGATTCGCGAGCAAATTTCTCCGATCATAGATGCAGAAAATGTCAAACATTTGAATGGAATCCCCCGCCATTGCTTCCATTCCTCGTGAGAAAATTTCTTTGATATAGATGGAGAAAATTTTTCAACCACGAGTACACGCAACATCCAATATTTTGCAATTTTAATTATTTGTTAGCATTTGTCTTATTTTAAAGAAGCAAACAGCGAGGGGAAAAAACAAAATTATATATATGTTCATTTCAGTTGAGAGACCAAGACAAAAACTGCATTTTTCCAAAAAATAAAAAATAAAAAAGACTAAACTCAATTTCTCAAATAAGGACGTAAAGTGGATCTTATTTTAAATAAGAGTTTAAAGTGTTTTCATTTTCTGAAATAAGGACTTGACATGAACCCTTTTTTTTATCCTAATAGGGGTCTAAGATGGCCATATCAATCTAAGCGTTGGTTAAGAGTATTTTGTTCTTTACTTTTTTTATTTTCTTTCCTTTCCTTTGTCCTTTTTTTTGATTTTTTTAATAAAAAAAGAAAAAGAAGGTAAAACTTTAAGAAAAAAAAGAAAAAAAAAAATAAGCAGGTGGGCTCGCCCCAGTCCTCCTACTTGTGGCCGCTGCCCTATCACAGGGTCAAGGCATTGGCTATGGTCGACAAGTTCACTAGCACCTCGGCCAGGCCCGATGACCTTCACCAAAACTAAGAGAGAGCCGTAACCCTCTCCCAGATCTAGGTACTCACATGAAAATGATGAAGCAAGCATTCGACCAATCTCGTAATGGGACTCATCTTCTTCGTCTTCAGGTTCTTAGGAGGTTTCAGATTTCATTGCTGACCATGACCTTGTAGTTGTTCTGCAACATGGAGTTCTTGCAGTGAGCGATCACACCTTGAATCGTGCTCTACAACTCCTCCGTTGACAAGGCATCCAAATTGCAATCTCCTCTCGTCCAGACCCCTCGTCCTCTTCCGCCACCGAACCCGCTCTGGCAGAGGGTCACAACCCTCTCTTAGTTCCGGTCATCGGCCCTTCCGGAGGGGCCGATGACCCCCCTAGCCATAGTCAACACCTTGTCCCAGCAAGGGGCGGTGACCGTAGGTGGGCCTAGGCTTTTTTTTTTTTTTTTTTGTGTTTTATTTTTTTGAGTTTTAATTTTTTTTTTCTTTTTTGAATATGTCTTTTGTATGAAAAGGAAAAAAAAAAGAAAGTAAAGAAGAAATAGAAAAATGAAAGAAAATAAAATAAAATAAAGAAAGAAAGAAATGCACTTGACCAATCAATGAAGTCAAGCTCTTCCTTGAGACTAATATGGCCAGCTCAAGTCATTATTTGAAACAGAAAACCCACTTCAAATACTTATTTGAAAAAATGATAATACTTTAAACTCTTGTTTAAAACAAGATCCATTATATATCCTTATTTAAGAAAAGGACAACACTTTATGTACTTATTTGGAATTTTTCCCAAAACCGCAACTACACTAGAATATGACATTGCCTTGCTAATAACCAAGCAAATGCTGATAAGACTCATTGTAAGTATATTGAATAAGTACACAAATAATAGAAATCCTAAAAGAGAACAACATGACAATTGTGTTAGATACTTAATTGAATGCGCGGTCTCATGACCGTGTAGTTTAATGATTTCAAATAGACTCAGATTAACCTAGCATTATTCAATCCATCGTGGTATAAGTTAACAATGCCTCTTCTCGTATTATGTCTATGCGCTCATTTTATTACAAGACTGAATATAGGAATAAAAAAAGGAAACAAAAATCAACAAATTGGACGGTCCCCAGGCCGCAATCCCGGCCAAATAAGCTGGACCACACTTTATGAGAGAGACTCTTAAAATCTTCGAAGAGCAAACAAATGTGTCCGATTTTGTGTTGTCGTGCACAAGGACGGCGACGTGGGAGTGTCCCATCACTTAGAAAATATCCCGGATTGCGTGGATCAGAACATCTTCTTAAGCTAGTGGCGTGAGCTAGCCATTGTTCCCACGCTAAACTTTAAGCATGATGACCATGCACATGTTTGATCGGCCGTGTTTTCAGTCAATTATTGTGCCAATTGACGGGTAAAGATATAGACATGATCTACATTAATATTTAGTTAATTTTGCATGTAAATTATGTTCATAACTTGTGACTCACCAATCATAAACATAATCGGAAGCATGTGAATTATGTTCATAACTTGTGACTCACCAATCATAGACATAATTGGAAGAATTTTCCACTGGCCAAAGATGTAGGAAAATTGATGGCGAAATTTCAAAATGAGCAATAGAAACTAGTGATACATCGTCCAAAAGGCGGTGGATTTGGTAGAGTAACTTGACATCGTCTTGGTTGACATTAGGTGTAAAGGGTTTAAGGTTTTGTGCAAATTCCAAGTGAAATTTAGAACCGAACATGTTACTTATTTTTGGAACTTGGAACCTACCCTACATATCTTAGAACCTAAAACCCACTCTGTCACAGGTTCTAGAGTTAGTTCTAAGTTCAATTTAGATTACACCTAAATTATTAATTGAATGATTACGGTGAATTAAAACATTTTATAAGAATCACTTACTCTTATAATTCACTAATCATAAGGACATACAGAAAATATGAACATTAATAAAGTAAAAGTCTCAATTTTAAAATGGAAGCTCAAACTAGTATTTCTAAATTATACACTTATCATCAAATGGCATGGAATATTGCAAGATGCATGAAAACATGAACCAAGAAAACATTAGAACTTGTTCCATGTTCTAAATTACAAGTTCTAGGTTCTAAGTTTCTCCAACTAAGAACTCGAAACCTACCTATCAAAATAGGTTCCTTATTTTTTGGAACCTCAAACCTATCATGTATACCTTGGAACCTGAATCTAGAACCTATAGGTTCTTGTTGGTCCAATTCTCAGATTCCATATTTTACCCTAAAACCACGCTTACCCTTAGTTCATCTCAATTAAACATTTACAATCCTTAAGTCAACAAAAAAAAAAAATGAGCTTATATTCTTCTCCATTTTCATCCTTGACAAAAAAAAATGGAAAATGAGGGGCTTCCTTTTAACTTGTCAAAACAAAAAGGAAATTGTCTTCTGTTGTCGTGTATCAACGCCAACATTGTGTTTCGCAATTGCAATCAACTTGAAACACATGGGAAATAGACCTGCAGGCACCTGGTGGAGGAAAAAACTCTTCTTCAAACAGAGCTAGCTTTGACACCGAGGTGAAATAGCCAAAATAGAATTGAGTAAGTTTTATATAAGAGATAATTGTGGATTGTACCAGTGGTTAATGATAATGAAGACTACAAGCGATATTTGTAGTCCAAGGTAAGAATACCTTATTTCTGTCCAATTCTTATTTATAGTACCAATTACAGTTACCATCGAGATAGTTCTCTAATTTGGAAAAGACTTACTCCCATGTGATTTAAAGGTGCCTTCATCACAAGTTCCTATCCCCTAATCACTCATCAATCTAAGGAAATTAAGGTTCATTTTGGCATGTGTTCGACATGTGCACCGGGCATTTAATAATTCCAATTGTATTCCAAGTTGCATAAGATCATGCAATCTTGACGTGTTCACTCAGAATTAAACAATAGTTATGGCTAAAACAGAACATCTCAATCACAAACGTAAAACTCTTATGGTAACCCTCTAACCAAAGGGTCGTTGACATCATTCCTTTCCACTTAAAAAAAAAAATTATAAAAAAAGTGTATCAATTACAATCAATTAAGCATAGATGTGATTAATTAAAGATTTGATGGATCTGCAAGTGTCTCTAAATATATATAATTTAAGAAGCTGTGATTTGAAATTGAAAACAATTTAATCGTAGTCGTGAAAAGCTATAACTACTTTTAGCAAGTTCAAACAAGAGGAGGCTGTCCTATGTTCACGCCATTCCAAGCTGGACCCATCTTTTGTCGACCCTAAATTCCTAGTATCAATTGTCCTTTGGTTCTTACGATACGTGGACACCGTTCAAGTTCTGTCGCAAAGTTCTTGGGCCATCTCTCTCCCGCTGTCATCACGCGATGTGAATGTGGATTAAATGACATGAAAAGCAGACCCAATGGATAAGAAATGGTTTTAGAAACAGAAGCGACCCTGCTAAACGTTTCACATGTTTGTTAAATACGTAATATTCAGTCTTGTTGTATAAAGTAAAATTGCGGCCGTGCCGGATGCTTAGGGCGCGCGTTTGGTAATGATTCTGTTCCCAAAAATAGATTTCAATTATAAATTATTATTTTTTATTCTGTTTTCGATAACAATTTCTAAGCATTTTAAGTTGTTTGGTAACTGTTCAATTTTTTTTTTGAAATAAAATTGCGTTTGGTACCGTGCTCATTGATTCTGTTTCAAATCAATTTATTTTAATTTTTAAATATTTTTTTTATTATTTTTTTTTCACATTCGTTTGGTACCGTGCTCATTGTCTCTCTTGTTCTTCTTCTTTCAGTGGCCAGTGGCTGAGGCCGACGACCTCACCAGAGCGTCGCCGGCCCTTAGCAAGGCCAGCCCTCGTCGGGGCTGGGCGAGTCTCGTCAGTGGCCAGGCGAGCCTTCGGTGAGCTCGCCGGATCGATTGCTGGCAACCGGCGGTGGACAATGGTGGACGGCGGCAATTGGCGGCAGACTGCGGTGGACGGCGGACAGCAGTAGATGAAGAAGAAGAAAAAAAAATGGTAGAATAAGAGAAATATGATTTTGATTCTTAAATTTGTTCCTAAAACAAGAATTAATTTTTTTTTATTCTTGATTTTGTTTTAAATCTAATTCCGGGAACAAAAAAATAGAAATTTGTTTTCGGGAGCAAAAATTTTACCAAAAACGATTATGTTCCTAAACTATTCTCAGGAACAAAAAATCATAATCAAACACTATTTAGATGGTTACCAAACAAGGCCTTATCGAGCTTTGTGTATGGAATCTGCTGTGTCAAATTCTTTCTTCCATGAAAGACTTAGAAGGCATATTTTTTACAATTATAGAGTACCAGTACACGTCAGACCTGAAACTGAAAGGTTCCCTGGTCCCATTGCACGTACGAGGTTAAGGTTATTCAACAAAAACTGCTGAGTGATTCCTGGAATTGTCGCAAAGGCCGAAGTACCAAAGTTTTGTCGCAAAGTTCATGGGCCCATCCTCTCCCGTTGTCATCACGCGATGTGAATGTGGATTAAATGACATGAAAAGCAGACCCAACGGATATGAAATGGTTTTGAAAACAGAAAGCGACCCTGCTCGACGTTTCACATGTTTATTAAACACGTAAAATTCAGTCTTGTTGCATAAAGTAAAACTGCGGCCCTGCTGGATGCTTATCGAGCTTTGCGTATGGAATCTGCTGTGCCAAATTCTTTCTTCCATGAAAGGCTCAGAAGGCATATCTGCTGTACCAATGTACTTCAGACCTAAAATTGAAAGGTTTCCTGGTCCCATTTTACTTACGAGGTTGAGGTTATTCAACAAAAACTGCTGAGTGATTCTTGGAATTGTCGCAAGGGCCGAAGTACCAAAGTTTTTGCCTTCCCTATCACTTCTGTGCATAATTCGACCGTGACTTAGAGAAGACACAAGATACATGTGCATAGATTAGTTCTGTTACGGAGCTTAACCACGGCGGATGTGATTTTTAGGGTTCAATCATAGCCATATAGTTTTCAAGTCGTGTCACTGGCAAAGTGTGGTTGTAGAGCATTCAGCATAAGCAGTTAAATTTGACATATGGCTAGCTATAATACATGATTTATGTGATGATGCATATTACATGACTCGTGAATTTGAAAATATGGGTTGGAGTCACTTTCATGATGCATGCTATCGTATACATTTTTTTATTAATTTCTTTGTCCATGGCTTAATTCCATGGGAATGGTGATTGTCGCTTATTGAGCCGTGACTTTGCCCACTTATTTATCTACCATTTAAGATTTTGAACATGAGGAGTTTAATTGCATACACGTGAAAAGTGATTAGGAGTTAGTGTGGGACTTTATATTAGACAAATTGAATAACTTTATTAGATCCGGGTTTATGATTGTATAGTTTTGGTTAATTCATGATAGACAATATTTTATAATAACTTTTATTCAATAAAGGTTTTATTCAGTCTATGATTTCGTTAAATGACTAGCTTTGGCTAAAGGTTTTATTCTTTATGTTAAAATAGAGGACCGATCACTTCCTAAATTTTGGATGTGTATTTTCTGGATGTGAATTTAGGATGTGAAACTGACAATTTCCATCCATGGTTTTTTATCCATAATCAAAAAATTACTTGGAAAAACTGTCCTCGCATCACATATGGACGAAAATGTGGCCTGCTATGTAAATAATTGTGCATATTGTTAGAAGGGAAAATAATTTGACACCTTACTTTGATTTACAACATCTGATGGCCGGCAATTATTTGAACTACCCTAAACGTTTATTTTCTTGAAGGGCACCATAAATTATTACAGTACGAGCTTTCTGAACGTAATGTTGTGGACGTCACCCCATAGGGAAGCATCCATTAAGTTCATGCGGGGAACATTGAACATCAATTCAGAAAATTAGTTCGCATTGATCCCGCTTTAATTACAAGCCAAAAACATTGCCAAATTCAAAGGAGATATCTATAAAAAAAAAAAAAAAAAAAAAAAAACAGAAAAATCCGTAGTATCTCATGAATGTTAATGTTACTTGCCACAAATTATCAATATTTTTATTTTAATCTTATATGGGACACAAGTGTTTACTCTGTCTTTCCCAACCCCCTTTCATTTCCATTGATTCGGACATAGGTTGTTTAGAAAAAGAATGGGCAGGTTGTGTATTTCGAATGTTTCTTCTATGTTGTAAAGCTTTGGCCCTTTCAATTGCCGGGTTTAAGATTAGGGCTTCAACATTTAACGTAACCCGACTTTTAGGAAGAATACGTCATGATGACATAAAGGTATTTTGAAATGTAAATGTGCGCTTTGCAGGTATTTTACAAAGTAGAATTAAAACTTAGAAACTCCATTTACTGTTTAACAAATGATATCAAGTCCACGAGAAAGATTTCTCGTTTTTGGAACGTGACAATTGATTAGACCTAAGTGCGTTTTACAAGTTTTGCATTTACTAGTCATGTTGAATTATTCTGTACCTAAATGTTGTGCACATGAAAAGAGAAATATAAGTTTACTACCTAGCTATTATGGAGAGCATCTCATGGGTGACAATAATTGTACATCTGAAATTAAGAGCCTTTTGACATGATGTTTTGGACGTGGACCGCAATGAAGCATGCATAGAGGTTCAGCTTTGCGAAAACACTTGCCTTGGTAAAATTGAAAGCCCAAGGCGAAATAGGGCTTTTGAGAGGCCACTCTTCTCAGGTTAATAAAAAAATTCTGCTCTAAAACTGCTCTCATCAATATTTTCATTTTCAATTTTGCCCTCATTCATATTCTCCAAGTCGCAGATGTAGGTCGCCAATGAATCTCCACCGATGGTCCATGAGACGGTCGCTCATGAAGCTCCACTGGCAAAGGTCTAATGTTGTAGATCTAAATCACCCCCAAATTGCATATCTGGAAACCCCGGCTTGAACACCTCGGCACTTTTAGCTTCATGGCATCGCCTTGCCGAGGTAGTACGGCCGCAGCACCGCTGCGCTTGGGTCACGCAACCCCAGATAAGGCGACTCCCGGAGTGGCACAAACTAGGCATAACTCGCCAAAGCTCCACTCAGCTTCTGCTAACAACATTTGTTGCGATGACAGTCGCTTAGCTGACGGTAGTCTTTGGCGAAATGGCTTGCCATCCACTCAAAGCAAAACTAATGCGGCTTAAGTCCGCATGCACAACACATTTGATATCACTAGAAGCAATGTTTTCCAAAAGGTTGCCGATGCGTTGCAAAATGTTGCCGATATTTTAATTTCAATATTTCACGATGTTTTACATAGCCTCACCAGTTTTCATTTTAATGTATTTGATAGAGGTCGAAAATATTAAGTATCTTAAATATCTATGGTTTACAATGTTTTTTCATCATAATTCAATGAAAAACGTAATACATATTGAATTATTCTAATTTTTTAAAAAAGTTATGTTCTTCAAAGGCTTACGAAATTCAAAACACCGTAAATATATAAAACGTAATATCTAAGAAGTTCCTACAATGCTTACGAGATTTCGTCATGAATCAATAATGTCATAAATTGTTAAAGAATAAATATTGCATACACAGGCAGCGTTAAAAAGAAAAAAAGAAAAAATTTACACAGGCGGTCATGAATCAATAATGTCATAAATTGTCAAAGACTAAATAAAGCATACACAATTAGTGTTAAAAAAAAAAAAGTTTTGGCGGTACCATTCATTTTTAAAAAAGCATAGTTGTGATTAGGGGTGAGCGAAAAAAACCATTTGAACCCAAAACCGTTTAGATAGCGTTTTGAAAGGCATATGAGTAGTTTTGTCTCATAATAATTAAAACAAAGGCCAAAGAAGGAAAAAATTGTAAGAAATAACCTTAAAGCGAGAGTGAAATTTGTAATAGATAGTGTAGTCAATTCAATGTGGTTTTGCCAAAAAAAAAAATTAATGTGGTGAGGGTGTCAAGAGCTAATAAGAGAATGAAAATAGCATTAGTGAAAAAAGAAAGATTATTTTTTAGTATTCAATTCACAAGGTGTCATAGATTCTTGTGATTAGTGTACTGGAAATCTTAAACTTGTTACAAATATACAATTGAGTCCAAATTTTTTCAAAAACTACAATCAAATTCTAAAATTTATCATAAAAATGTAATTGAATCCTAAAACTTTTAAAAAATTCAATCAAATTCTAATACTTGTCACGAAAATACAATCGAATCCTAAAACTAATAAAAAAATGTAATCAAGTCCTAAAACTTTCTTAAAACTTCTGTACTTTTTGAAAGTTTTAAGACTTAATTACACTTTCTTAATAAGTTTTGGCATTTAATTGTACTTTTTAAAAGTTTTATTACTTAGTTACACTTTCATAACAAGTTTTGGGAATTTTATTGTACTTATCCCTAGATATTTTGATGTTATTACTTTAAATAGTTTACATGAACACATGCTACACTACTTTTCAAATTTTAGGATCTTCTACATATTATGATGTTTTGCACTTATAAAACAAAATCATTTGTCGATCTAATATGTCTGAAATAGTATTAAATTTTTCGAAACGTTAAAATCACATATCTTTTTTGTGACATCCCGATTTTCCAATTCTATTTTCAATAAATTGAGACGGGCATTTCGTTGGCACGCATATAGTTCTTTTCCTTGAGTCGGCCACTCATGTGAAAACTAGTCTATCGAGTGAAGCCGCTAAGAGGTTCTAATGCATCAGACTTGAGAATTTGGCCAGGAAGCGACCTTTCGACCGAGCTAATCTGCAAGGGTCATTACGGCACAAATAAAAGTCGATTAGAGACCGGAGATAGGTCGACTCGACAGAGGCATGTGATCGAGTGTGGGTGATTCCACCGGAGCGCATAATCCTTGTCGATCGACACTGGACCGACTTTTCTATCGATTGGGTACCCTGTGTCTGTATTTGAAACCTTGAGATTACCCCGACAACCGTAAGTCGCCAATGTTTCAAAGATGTACATTGTGGCTTGAGATGATCAACCACAGGTCAAATGCATGAAAATTTCTAAAGGCTACCCGGTAGGTTGGGCCGGCTAGTATCGTGCCAAAGTGAAATTAACCGTGGAATTGAGATCGAATTCAGAAATTGGAAGTCTGGGTGTGTCACAAATCATTTCAAGATCATTGAATCATCTTTGGAAGATTTTTCATGCAAGCCGAGTTTTTCAGCAAAATAATCCGAGAATGGCTATTTTAGCTCGAGAAATTAGTAGGCCGCTTTTGGTCGTACTTTTGGGACTTAAGTTGGTTCTATAGACAAGTAAATATTTGAATTGAAGCGTTGTGACATTGGGTTAATTTAATTGAGCTTCAATTGGATGGAATTGATTGAGAAATGATTGAATTAAGTGTACAAAGTTTCATGCCCCGGCGGAAAAATAAAATGGACCCATTGAATAATGTTGTGGGAGAGGAGATAGTGGAAGATGACATCATGCAGGTGATGTCATGCTGATTGAAGCCAAGCGAATGAGAGCTTGACAAGTGGCAAGTGGTAATTGGCTCTCAAAAAGTGGGGCTCTCCCATCATCTTCAACCTTGGGAAGGAGAGAGAGAGAGAGGGAGAGAGGGAGGAAGCCGACCGGACTAGCAGCTCGCCGGCCGCCCTCCGCCTGCCCGCACGCCCGTCGCCGGAGCCGTCGCACCGCCGTCGCCGTTCCGCCAGGCCGCTCGCCGCCGCGCCATCGCCTCTTTCCTCCGCCTCCTGCTGCAGCTCGACGTCTCCAGCAGATCTGGGAACGCCAGCAGCAACGAGGACCGAACAGCAAGCCGCCGGAGTTCCTCGCCGCCGCTCGTCGCCGCCCGCCGCTCGCGCGCCGTCCACCGCCCTGCACAGCCGCTACTCCTCGCTCGCCCGCGCTTGGCCGACGCCCAGCTGCGTCTCAGCCTCAGTTCGTGCGCTTTAGGAGCTGCCGGAGCTCGTCCCCGCCACCGTGAGGCCTCGCCGGAGCTCCGCCCAGCCCGTCCAAGCCCCGCCGGTCTCTCCTCCGTCGTTCCTCCGCCGAACCAGCCCTAGATCCGCCTCTTCTCGGCCTCAACCGGAAGTTGCAGAAAATGGGTATGGCAGCCCCTTCGTGGCCCGTTTTGGCCGCCTTCCCGAGCTCGGATGCTTGGCCCGCTTTGAGGAAAGTCGATCCTCGCGTCGTCCCCGTCGTTTTGGTTCGCTCGGCTCGTTAATCCGGTGAGTTTAACTCACTAAATCTTGATTAGAGGGTTAATGATGCCCTAAGTGTGCTTAGTCTAAGTTAAGCAAGTTTAGGTGGTTAGATTAGTTTATTTGATTGATGATTAGATTAGGATGTTTAATTAAGTTAAAGTGTGTTTAGTTTAAAGTTAAGTATGTTTATTTTTAAAATAAAGCCTTGATGTGACATAATAGGGTTTGATTTTTGAATTATTTAAAGATTTCGAAATTCTGGAAATTTATAATATTATATTAATTCCGAAATTATTAAAATATTATTATTAAAAAAAAAACGGAAAAATTATTTTTGACCCCGGTTGCTCAGAATTTCGTGCCGATCGCTGTTGTGTGTTCGGATTTTGAAATTGATGGTCGGATAATATAAATTGAATGTGGATTGCGAAAAATGTGAATATTATTATTTAATTAATTTTCGGAATAAATTTAATTATTTATTAAAATTCGAAAATTTCGTCGGGACCTTATACTCTCAGAATTTCGTGCCGATCGCTGCTGTGTATTTAGAATTTGAATTTGATGATTGATTGTGGCAAATTGACTGTTGATTGGGATAAATAAGGATTTTATTCATAAAAACCCAAATGTCGGGTTTTGATGCAAAAATTGGATTTTAATGATTATATTAAATAGTGGGGTTTGAAAAAGTGAGATATTGGCTTTTTGATTCGAAATTAGCGTGTCCCCACACACGTGAGTAATTTCTGGAATATTTTTCATATGGAGAAAAATGGCCGGGATCACTATTTTAAGTGGAAGCATTGATTGAAATACAAAGTGTCCTGGGGCCGAGTATGCTTTGGTTGTGTGATAACTATGAGGAAGCGTCCTGGGCTGTTGAGCCGGACTTGCCCCTATATGGGATGCCCACGCGGTGGATGCGGGTCGCAGTAGATTCTGGGCCCATGCTCCCTTGGGAATGCCGTCGACGTACTGACGAAGCCGCGCTCCATGGGGGGAGACGATGCCTGGCATGAGTGTCAGTAGATAGCCGAACAGCGAGTAGGCTATGCCCTTGTGTGACAGTGAATAACAATTGGGATGCATGTTGAGTGTTGTTGATGTGTCGGATTATGGGACGGAATTGTGTGGCATGGAATGGGACGTGTCATAACGATTTAGTCTTATAATCAGGACCCTCGCAATTGTTGGTTATATGAAAAAGAATGCGTTCCGGTTGTTAAGTTCATATTACTATCTGTGTTTGAGTGATTTGAGATTGTGCTAACCTGCAGGAAGGAACTGAAGCGAGGTAAGTCTTCTGTGTGATGTGGCTAGGCCACCCGGGGTGTATTTTCTTTCTAATAGGGGTTTAGGGGGTTGAACTTGCTGAGACATCGTCTCATCCCGGTTGTGGGATTAAAATTTCAGGTCCCTAGATGGCGGTCGTGGAGGACCCGAAGCCCTAAGTCTGGAAAGGTGGAGATTGAAGTATCGGTGAACGTGTCCTGCTAGTTGGCTTTAGGATAGTTCCCCATTCGTTGAGCTGGTCTATTTTGTAGACAGTCTAGAGTTGTATTTAAACCTATGTGTTGTAAATGAGTGTTTGGTATTGTGATTAATTGCCTGCTTTTCTATCCCAAGTTAATTGTTGTCAGGGGATTTGTTTCGCTTCCGCATGCGTAATAAAATGAATGGGTCGGCGACGTAACCTGGGACGTCGCATTTGAATGACCATGGTGGGATGTTGACGCGCTCGAGGTTCGGGGCGTGACATCCCCGTTTAAGTGGTATCAGAGCATGGTCTGTATATGGAGTGATAAGGTGCGAGGAGTCAGGGGATAGTTAGTAGGAAAGGCTTTTAATATGCTGATGCATGTGGTTGATAGCTGTTTGGTAGCTTGGTTGTGAGGTCACTCAAATTTCAACTTGATGTTGGAATCGGAAAACAGGTGTCTATAAAGAGCCTGTAGGATGAGTGACTAGGAGTGGGAACTCCTTGGAGAAGGTTGGTAGGACCTATACCTCGGGGTAGGATACTGACAAGAGTCGGTACCCGAGGAGAAGCCCGAAGATTGCTAAGGATGGGACACGGTGATTTAGCCAAAGCACGAGAAGGAAAAGAAAATTCCTTGATGGGAGGTTGATGTGCTTTAGGTGGCCTGTTTATAGTGAAAAACAAAAAGTGCCTAAAATATATTGATGGGGAGATGATAACGGGACGGTACTGTCGTGGCATCCCAAAAATTCAAAGCCAAGCCATAAGGTGTGTTAAAGTCTTTAAATAGGTGGTAGAATTTCCTTGGCTTATGTTTTAGCCATTAGTCTTTTAATTTGATGATTTGTGCTTGTGATTGTGGAAATTTAAATTTAATAGATTAATAATCTATGCTTGGCCATATGATTTAAATTTCAATAAACAAAAATATCCCAAGACTTTGGCCAAGATGAAAATTGGAATTCAAAAATATTTAAAGCAAGAATTTCAAAAAAAAAAAGAGAAAAAGGGGATTAAATTCGAATGGGCCTTGGACCCATTGGCCTAAAGCTTGGTGGGCCAAGCTAGCCGGCCCATTAGAGCCCAAAGGAGGCTGTCGACCAGCCCAAGGAGGAGTGGCCAGATGGCCTAAGCCCAAGCCCAACTCCAAGACCCATCTTGCATGGATCAAGACAAGTGGCAAGGAGAAGGCCATGCATTGGCCATTGGTTGAGGCAAATCAATGATGAGCTTTAGGGGAAATAAAGGGGGAGAAGAGAGAGAAGGTGGTCGGTTTTTCTTGATTCGGCCGAGAGAGAGGGAGAGACCGAGAGGGAGAGGAGGCGGAGCCGAGGAGGAGCCGCCGTGTCCCGCCGTCCGTTCTCCGTGTACGCCGCCGTACGCCGTTGTTTGTCCATCCTAGAGGCAAGTGGAGTCCTCTAACTTCTCTTGCATGTGTGTATATGGTTTGCATGTTCGATTTTGGGTGTTATTTGTGAGAAAAACCGAGGTAAGGGTTGGTTGCTTTCAAACTGTGTGACTGTTCTTGCTCGGTTTGTAGGAGTCAGTAACTTGTTTGAGCTTGCATGTGTGTTTGGAGTCCGATTTTGGCTTCGATGTCTCCATGGAAGTTGTAGCTAACATCTTGTACTATAACATACTGACATTTCGTGGAAAATGATGGAGATATGAGGGGTTAAAGTTCTATTTTACGGAGACCCCAGATCTGTGAAGTTTTCACTGACTTCTTGTTGGATTCTTGATTGCATGTTGATTTTTGTTGAATATTTGACTTCGATGTCTTCATGAAAGAGTTAGGTAACACCTTAAACTACAACATACTCAAATTTGAAGCGAAAAGAACAAGTATAGCTTGGTAAATCGGCTAGATCTTGGAGATGATGATTCTGGTGATGTATTCCGAGACGCCCGAGACTTCATGGACTTAAATGGTGACCATACTTTGGTTATTTGACCTAGATCTCTTCATGAAACTTGTAAAGGACACCTTGGTACATAACATACTCAAATTTCAGAGGAAACAAAAGAGAATAGATAGGTGAAATCTTAGGGCGCGTTTGGTAACGATTCTGTTCCCGGGAGTTGATTCTGATTAGAACTGATTCTTTTTTATTCTGTTCCCGGGAACTGATTCTGAGTAAAAAAGCACGTTTGGTAACTGTTCAAAATTTTTGATTCTGGAATAAAATTGCGTTTGGTACCGTATTAATTGATTCTATTCCAAATTAATTTCTTTTGATTTTTAAATAAATTTTAAATAATTTCTTTACTTTTTTTCTTTTCTTTTTTCCTTTTTTTCCTTTTTTTCTTTTTTTCCCCTTTTTTCCTATTCTTCTTCTTCTTCATTTGGCCAGTCGCCGGACCGGCGACCGGCCAGACGAGGGTCTGCAATGCTCACCGGAGCGCCGCCGGCCCTCAGCGAGGTCGGCCTTCGTCTGCCGAGCCTCGCTGGCAACTGGGCGAGGCTCGCCCAGCCCCGCCGAGGCTTGGCCTCGCCAGATCTGGCGAGGCCGAGCCTCGCCGGTGGCCAGGCTGGCCTCGCCTAGCCTCGGCGAGGCCAGCTTGGCCACCGGCGGGGCTGGGCGAGCCGCGCCGGCAGCTGGGCGAGGCTCGACCTCGCCCGATCTGGCAAGGCCGAGCCTTGCCCAGCCACCGGCGAGGCTCGACCTCGCCCAATCTGGCGAGGCCGAGCCTCGCCCAGCTGCCAGCGAGGCTCGCCTGGCCACCGGCGAGGCTCGCCTAGCCACCAACGAGGCTTGCCCAGCCCCACCGATGGCCAGGTCGGCCTCGCCGGTGCTGGGCGAGGCCGGCTTGGCCACCGGCTAGGCCGAGCCTCACCGGTGGCTAGGCTTGCCTCCGGCGAGCTCGCTGGACCTCGCCCTAGCCTGGCAAGCCTCCGGCGACCTCGCCAGACCGGCGACCGGCGGCGGACCGGCGACCGGCGGCGGACCGGCAGCGGCGGCGGGCGGCGGCGGGTGATGGCGAATGGCAACCGAGATGTTGAAAGAGAAGAACAAGGTTTTACCGTGTTGATTCTTTTTCTGATTCTCGGACGTAGAATCAATTTTTTTTAGATTCTCAAATCTTGTCCAAAATTGTTCTCGGGACAAATTTGTTCCCAGGAACAAAAAATTTACCAAACGCGATTCTCGTCCCAAACTGATTTTGGGAACAAAAAATCAGAATTTGGCACTGTTGGGCAAGTTGCCAAATAGGCCCTTAATATTTCGGAGATGTGTATTCTGGACGATGCGGTAGTGGTTCCAGAAGCTTCGTGAGGTCGTGTAAAATAATCCAAAAAGAATCTGGCTTGGAGTTCTTCATGAAAGTTGTACGAAAATGTCTTGGCTATCACCTTGGAAAACTTCGTAATTTTTGGAGGTCATATGAGTATTTTAATCAAATTTATTTGGAAACTGTGCATTCTGGTCATTATCCGAATATCATGTGCTATTTTGTGGAAATTGTGAAATTATGTGAAATTCAATTTGGCCATGAATTTCGTATGAAATTGTCATCCTATTGGTTTGTTTAGTGATTGTTTGAATATTATGATTTTGGGAAAATCATAGATATTAAATTTAATATTTATTTATGAAAATAAATAAATAAAATAATAAAATAATAAAATAATAATAAAATAAAAAGGGATTATTTTATTGGCCATGAATTCCATTGAATTTATTATGCATTGTTATATGACATTGGTGTATGTATGATCATAAATTGTGATGCATGTGTGAATCATATGCCATGTAATAATGAGATTAAAAGGATGGTGAATGTGGAAAATGATATGTGAGTAAGAGGTTGTGGTGGAGGATGAGGCCGGAATGTACAGAGATGCACTGCCGGAATTCCCTGGGAGATTCAGGATGCCCAGAATGTGGGGGGCTGGATGTCTGGTTGTATCTTGGATACATGCCCGAAGGTTCCTCGCGACACCAGGATTGGGGTGCGGGATGCCTGGCTAGAAGGGTAAAGGCTAGAAGCCCTGTCGGAGGCTTCTGCCTGAAGGGAATGCCTCGTGATGCTAGTTAAGATGCGAGATGCCCGGAATGTGGGGGGCCGGAAGCCCAGTAGCCTGGGAGGCTGAATGCTGGGAACCCTGTCGGAGGTCTTTGCCCGAAGGGATGATAATTGAGAATGAGTGATATGGTGATCAAATCTAAAGATAAAAATGGAAATTAATGCATGATGGTGATATGCATGATGCTAATGATGATGATGTGATGTGATATGATGATCACCTATGATATGATATGCATGATGATATGCATGATGATGTGATGATGATGATATGTGATGTGATATGATGATCACCCATGATATGATATGCATGATGATATGCATGATGATGTGATAATGATATGTGATATGATGATCACCTATGATATGATATGCATGATGATATGCATGATGATGATAATGACATGATATGCATGGTGATGATGATGATGATGCGTGATGTGATATGATGATCATCCATGGTATGATATGCATGATGAAATGCATGATGATGATAATGATATATGAGATGCCATGATGATGATGTGTATGAATGCGCATGACATCAAAGGTAAGCAATGCCTGCATCGTATGATGATATGCCTAATGCATTGAGTTGTTATTTGATTTCCCTATCTGCTGAGTGGTTGTACTCACCCCTTTTGGGGATAACATTTCAGATTAGCAAGTATGCCGCTACCTGCCGTCTCGTGGGGGGTGTTTTATGGTCTATCGTCCGATGTAGAGGTCGAGTGTGCGGAGATAGACTGTCCCTCTGTTCCCGAATTGACTTTTATTCGAGTGCGCTGTCTAGTGATGTACGACATAGGCCTGGCTGGGGGCCTTGTCATTCAAGAGTTCATTTCTGTGCACGTTCGACGAGATGGAGCTATGCGAGGGATGTTGCCGCCACCTCTGCCTGATGCACCGGGTTGGGTGTGAGACCGCGCGCGATGAGTAGGAGCTGGATCTTTTTGATGTAGATAGTCGACACTTTTGATGGGGGTTCGTACTCGTATGATGTTGAGGGTCGAGAGTTTCTTTTTGAGGTTTTAGGCTGGACATGGCAGAGTCCTAGCTTTTCCTTGTTTTGTACCGACCCGAAGGGAATCCCATCTTGCTATATATGTATGTAAGCAAAGTGTCGAAGTTGTTTATAAAATCATTATGCTTAGCTGGTGTGTATTGGTATCATGGATTGGTAGGGGGATAGATGGTGATTTTTAATTTGCTTCTGCTATGAGTCGCGCTGGGACCTCTTTAAATAATAATAATAATAATAATAATAATAATAATAATAATAATAATAATAATAATAATAATGCCTGTGATTAATGACGCTTGTTTTAAGTACAAGATAGAAAAAGGTAATAAAGTGTAACATCGGCGCTGGTGACGACCTGCGAAGGGTTCGGGGTGTCACAACTGTTATTCATAGGAGAGCAATGGCATGGTGAAGACCACATATTTTTTCCACCTTGGCACAATCATAAAATAAAGGAATAATAGAAAATAAACGTATTAATGTTATCAACGTAGATGTTTTTGCATTGAGTGAAAAAAAAAAAAATCTGAACATCTTTATTTCAAGGGAAAATAAATGTAGGATTACTATTAGCGGCAACACCGTTGCAAAACATTTATACTCTTGTAGTTTTTAATCAAGAACTTACCAGTTTCACCAAGAAAATGGGGAAAAAAGAAACTTGCAGCCCCAAATTGAAAGAGTTGGGTTAGAGAATCGAGTTCTTTTTAACCAAAAGTTAGTGTCCAAATCAATGACTTCGAACAAATACATTAGTTTGTAGGGATGGAAGACTTAACCGTGGGTTATTTTGTCCCATAAGTAAAAATTCATGCATCTTTTTCATTCGAAAAGTGAGGATAGTTTTGTTCTATATGTAATCCATTCATTTTTATTTTTATTTTTGGGATTTGGCTGAAAGTACACTAAGGGAAAACGTTTATAATACCATTAAAAGGAACTACAAAAAAATTTCTAAGTTCAATATTCCAAGTTCCATAATAAAATCATAATACCCTGTGAATTAGCTTTTGTAATCTGTGTAGTTATGGGCTTCAAATTCTCTATGACTTTCCCAACCTCCTAGTTGCCAAATCCTCGCGAATAAGAATTTGTGGTCATTTATGGTAAATAATGGTACCGTTGTATTAGCAGCACTCAATTAGCGAAAAACAAGAAATGCCTAAAACGACATCTTTTGTACTGTTCCAAATGACGTAACTGGAATTTTTGTTGTCGGCGAGAAAGCTGGTTCACAGCTTCACGCGAGAAAGCTGGCACGTACGACTGTCTGGGGTTGGCGGGAAAGAATACAGAGAGAGTTTGTCTGCACGTGTCTGCTCATTCAATAATGTAGGGGCGTAATTCATGCCCTGTCGTGATTTATTGCTCTAAGGATGCAAATGGGTGTTGAATGATGGCCATGGCATGGTCGTACACCCAAGCCAAACAAATTTGGTTTTGTCCACCTCTTTGAATCGCAACCACGTTATGCCGCTGTGACTCCAGGAGAAGTGGATCGTGTTTTTAAAGTTTCGAATATATCAGTGGTGAGTCACAGAAGCGTTTTACGTGTTGAGACTGTACATTATCCTTCGAGATGTGCGGAAAGCAAATGTGAACGAGCATAGTTTGAAGATTCTTATTCGACTCTTAGTGATTATTATAAGTACCGTATTTACTTGATTCATAAGTAAATCGTGAAAAAGAATCAAACTTGTATTTCATTACGTTAATCATACATAATATGACAATTCACTATCTATCACATCTTTCATGAAATCATCGGCTTTTGCAATTTGACTAGAGAAAGAGATAATAATAATGAACCATGGATAAATTATCAGCATAACAAAACCCACCAAAAATAAGCATAAACATATTAATAGTCCAGGAATTTGCCAATGCAACTCTAGTTATTCAATTGCAAGTTGTCTCAAATCTTTAATCAGTGATAACATCATATTTCAGTTGGCAGTCAAACTTTTTGGGACTTGACAGACATCATCCTTGGAGAGGCATCTGCTCACCTGCTTCAAAATTTTCTATAGATGTTCTTTGTTTCGAAAACGATATGGTTATGAGGATAGAAACTTTTGTGTAAGAATCTTTTGAAACTTAAGGGGCCGGATATTTGATGGGATAAGGGACTTCAAATATAAAGAAAGATGAGATGGGACTATTTAAAAAGTGGATGTTCAGTGATCATCACCATACAACGTCAGTTTCATTCGAGGAATTAATTAAATAAGAAAAGGAAAATACCTCCTAAAAGGGAGAAAATATTAATGATTAAAATACGACGTTGGTACATGTTATGACTCATTTGCATTTTCGCAATAAGTTTAAAGATTTATGAGTATACTTATTCTAAAAATAATGAATAGATTATTTGTGCAAAAGAGCAATAAAAAATGAAAATTATGTAAACATAAAATGATATCTTTCATTTAAAGGTCAATGCCATGAAGAACCTCAAATTGGTAATTCTGTAACAAATTTATCCCAAATAAATATTTTGAACACCAAAAACAACAAACTGGTTTACTCGTGACAAATTTATCCTACATTACTTTTTTTAGCCACAAAAAAACCCCAAATTGGTAAAACCTATGACAAATCTAAAATTAAAAATTTCACCACCAAAAACCCCACACTAATACACTTATGACAAATTTACCTCTGTTAGTTTCCATTAGATTTATCGTTAAATTTACTGACCTAGATGATACACAATGACATAGTATGGTGACGTGACAAGTTCACGTGGAAATCCATAAGGTAACTATCATGAAAAACCCCAAACTAGTATTTATGTAACAAGGTCAACGATATTCCTATGATAAATTTAACGGTACACTTGTGATAAAATTTGGAATTTTTCATGATATTAACCCTATGGATTTCCATGTGGACTTACTGCATCACCATAACAACAAATTTAGCGGTAAAATCTAACAAAAGTTAACAAAGGTTAAAATTGTCATGGGTGTACAATTTTGAGATTTCTTAATCATGTTGACTAGAAGGTTGATCAAATGGCTTTGGTCACAAATAAATTGCTTGAGACGTTCCAAAAGATACCACAACAGATGAAATCTAGCAAATTCGTTTTCCTCATCATTATCTAGAGGATTAAACAGCTGAAATGGAAAAATTGAAGAGAAGGATCAAACTCTTCAAGAAGAAAAGTTCATTTTTCCTTCAAACCCTTTTTCTCAACCTTGGAGTCTAAATCCAATGGAAAAAATTTCTCCCAAGGCTACATCAATTGCTTCAATCTTTGAAGAAGCCCCAAAGATAGACTAAAGTGATATTGTTACACTTCAAAATCATATTAAGGAAATGGAAAGGCAAAAGAAGTTAAAAGAGGAAAAGAAGCCAGCTCTAGAACCTTTCCAAGAGACTTCCTCAGCCCATATGATCTCAAATCCACTTGAGGCTTTTTTGTGAGACCAAAGTTAACAAGAGATATTAACCATTGCTACATTTGACTCTTCCAGACAAAATATCTCTGAATGGACTTCAGAATTAGATTCATGTTCCTCTGAAAACACGTTAACCTATGAACCAGAAACACCAAAGTCTTTTGAACTTGCTATCTTTATTGCTATCATCTTGAGAGGCAAAAATGCAATCAAATTCATCTGAGTCAGAAGTAGTACATCTTCATGATCCAATCCCAGACCATAAGTCTTTGACCTCAAAATATTACTTCACACTCAATGATAGTCCATACTCAAAATGGCCAAAAAGACTATAGGAATTTCATACTTGGCTCAATACTAGAGCACTTACTGGTCGAAAGTCGGTATAATATACTGATTGATTTTGTGAGTAGATTTACGGGAAGCGTAAAACATTGGTGGAGAACTATTACTAGTCAAGATCAAACAACATTTTTACTCCAGATAGATTTCCATTAGACGATCCGTGCAATCCACCATTTTTTTACTAGTAAACTAGAATATCTTCTTGAGCTTAGAAGAAGATAATTTTTTGAAAGAAAATGCCGCTCTTTGCAGGAAAAGCATCTAAATAAGCATTTCCAAGAAATGCTTAAATTATTCTATGCTCTTGGAGCTAATCCGAATCTAAAGCAAATATTCTTTTCCTCTATTTCAATAGAAATTGGACAATTTGTGGACAAATCTCTTCAGGCCAAGTAAAAGAGAATTACTAATGTTCCCATTGGAGAACTTCAACACGCATTACATCTTGCTCTTAACGATCTTTGTGTCCGCCGAAAGGCCTTCAAGAGTTATTTTCAAAGCAATAAAGGACTTAATCAGGCTTGCCAAAAACCCAAGTTAAGAATCAAATGCTCAAAGAAAGACTCATGTGATGATCCTTCTTATGGTGATAGATGCAAGAAGTGAAGACACTTGAAAAGATTTTCCATAGGTCATATCAAAAGAAGGTGTAAATGAAGATTCTTGCAGAAAAACACTCTATGTGACATCATGATTTTCAGGTTTTGTTTTCGATTGAATAATTTCGGCTTTTTATTGACACGCCTATAGTTTTTTTCTCTGAGTTAGCCACTCACGAGATAACTAGCCTATGAAGTGAAGCCGTTAAGCATTCTAAATGTGACTGACTTGAGAATTTGACTAGAAATTGACTGCTCGACCGTGCTAATCTACAAGGATCATTACGGTACAGTTAAAAATCGTTTAGAGACCGAAGATAGGTCGATTTGACCGAACCATGTGATTAAGTGTGGGTGATTCCACCTAATTACAAAATTATTGTCGAGCGGCACTAAATCGATTTTTCTGTTGTTTTAGTACCCTGTGCCCGTATTTAAAATCTCGAGATTTTCACGACAATCAAAAGTCGCCAATGTGTCAAAAATGTACAATGTTGTTTGAAAATAATCGACCATGGGTCAATTGTGCTAAAAATTCCTAAAAGCTACCCGATAGGTTGGGTGATGCTAGAATCGCATCCGGTTGAAATTAACTACGAAATTGAACCTGGTTTCAGGAATCGAAAGTTCTAGTGTGTCACGATTTATTTTAGGAAGATCGACTCATCCTTCGAAGAATTTTCGGCGAGCTCGGAATTTTTACGGAAAATCAATTCGAATGATTCAAAAAAGAAAGGAAATTCGGAGGGGCAAAATTGAGTGGATGTTTCGCCTCCTTAGTGAGCTATTTGGCGAAGGGGAATTGTGGAAATTGTATGGGCTTCCTCCTTAGCAAAATTACTCATCAAATTGGGGAAATTGATGAAGAAATTGAAGCTCTAATTGTGAAATTCAGAGGCTTGTGAAGGGGCTGCAACTTTTGGCACCAAAATTGGTTATTTGTGTAAAATTATGCAAGAAAGTAATGTGGGGGGAGCAAAAGGGATGAGCATGTGGACTTTTAGGGATCAATTCATGATGACATTGGATATTTTTATTTGACTTTCACTCCCCCTCCTTCAGCTTCTCGATCACGCATGCCTCTGCCGGTTCCGTTCTCCTTTGCACGAGTTTCTGCTCCACCGAATCCAACTGTCTCTGCATTCCTTTCACTTGTTTTCTTTGCTCAAGCAATCCTCTCCCCTCCTTGGATGAACCGCTTGCTGCCATCTTCCACCGAATCAACCGCACACCCATTTCCCCACTAAATCCGCTGCTCCACCTTCTACTGCCGCTTCACCAATTTCCCCCTGCCTTGCTTCATGCCAGCTCCATCTTCCTGCCCTATCTTTGACCGACTATGCCAACTTCCATCTGCACGCGTCTCCCTCCCACTAAGTCAACCACCAGCGAAACCCCCTCCCCAACGTTGACTCCTTCACTCGACTCCATCGTCTGGTCTCCTATCTTAGTAGCAACATCGCCGCCAATCCTAACTCTAGCCCCTTGCTGCCAGTTGTGTTGAGCGGTGGAAGGCGAGACCAGCTCCTTTGTCCCTCCACCGAAGCCACTGGCTTCATCTGCTCGACCATCCCGCATCGCTCCAAGCTTTAACAACTTAGCCAAGGCCAGCACCAGATCAAGTAGCCCTCCTCGCCTCCAGTCTAGCTCATGAGCTTCACCCCTGTCAAACCGAGCCCAGCAATTTTGCTGTGGGCTTGGCCTTTCGGGCCTTCCCAGGCTCCCGTTGGCGCCGCTGTAAGCTTGAGTTTGGGCCGCCATCGTGCCACCATTGCCGTGAACTGATTTTTGCACTAAACCGGTGAGTTTACTCGATAAACTCTGCTTATGGAGTTAATGACATTTAAGATATGATTAGTTTAGGTTGAATATGGTTTAGGTGGTTAGTTAGAATGTATTAGCGATTTAATTATTCATTTATGCATGTTAGATGGTTAGAATAGCCTAATTAGAGACTAGATAAGTTGTACTATTTATCTATATAGGTTCAGAAATTTTTCCGGCCCCTTCGGGCAGTTAATTAAGCATTCTTGGCCTAAGTTTGCATTTTTGGTAATTAATTATATTTATTTAATTATTTTTTGTATCTATTTAATTATTTATTCATTTTTGAAAATTATACCGGGATAGTCGGTGACCGGAATTTCGTGCTAATTGCAATAGTGTATTTAGTTTGTTTAATTGAATGCTATTTGGTGCAAATTGAGTGGTGATTGTAATTTTAGGTATTTATCCTAAAATTGTGTAATTGTGGTATTTTGTTCAGAAAATATTGGTCTCGGTTTTTTTTTAACGCCAAAAATGTTTTTAGGCACTATAATAAATAGTGAGATTTTTTAAAATGAAGATATAGTATTTTTGACTCAAACTAACCGTGTATCCACACACGATTATTTTTATTGGGTATTTTTGACACGACGAAAATAGGCCAAGTTCATTAATTTAATTGAGGAATTTGTGTGCAAAACACAATCTCCTTGGCCGGTTTTGGATGATCGTGTGATGGTTTATGGTCATGGCAAAGGATGGCCATTGATAAGGGATATGTGATATTGATCGCTTAATTATGCAATTGATTGATAATTTATGCAATTGAGTGTGAAGCACAGTGTTTTTGACCAAGTATGAATGTGCGTGAATAGGTTGTGAGCAGGTAAAGGGCTAAGCGCTATACAATAGCGAGACTTCATGTAAGTTACCTCTAGTGCCTTATACTATTGTTTATTGTGATCAAGAGCTAAGTGTTACATGAGGACTTGAGTTGCATGGGAATTACCTTTAGAGCCTTGCAGTATTGTCATGTATAGTGAAGGGTTAAGTGCTACATGATATCGAAACTCGTGTGAGCCACCTCTAGTGTCTTATACTATTGCCTAGTGTAATAAAGGACTAAATACTACATGATAGTGAGAATTTGTGTGAGTTGCCTCTAGTGCCTTATATTATCGCTTGTTGTAATCAAGGGCTAAGTGTTACATGACGACTTGAGTCGCATGAGAACTACCTCTAGAGCCTTGAGTTTGATCTTGAGTTTGGTATTGAGTATTGAGTTAGAATGTGGAGTTAGAATTTTGAGTAGGGATGTTGAATTGGAATATTGAGAGTGAATACTAAGAGTGAACCACTAATATGATTTACCAGCGCCTGATTATGAGACGAAATCGTGTGAGATAGAATGAGACATGTTAGAATGATTTGGTCTTATAATTGAGACTCTTGTGAATTGCTTGATTGAATGATGGATCAATTGTGTTAATTCAATTGATTGATTGATTGATTGACTAAGATTGAAATGAGACGTTCCAAATGATCGAGTGTTGTTACTACACTTATGTGATATATGAATTGTGCTAACATGCAGGGAACTGAGGCGAGGTAAGTCTTTTGTATTGTGTGCATAAACTGCTTCTAGGCGTATTTCCTTCCTAGTCGAGGTTTAGGGAGTGAACTTGCTGAGATATTGTTTCACCCCATCGTGGGCTTAACTTTTCAAGTCCCTAGTGTGAAGAACTCAGAGCTTGAGGTGGAAGGATCAAGAGCATGGGTGACTTAGAAATTCTTTTTGAAAACAAACCTTTTGTACTTAGACTTTAGAGTTGACCTTTGTTTGTAAACCAGATTGTGGTTTTCAATAATGTGTTTGATTTGAAATTTGTTGTCATGCTTTTTTATCCCATGTCTGTTGTTATCAGGGGATTAGTTAATTCGCTTATGTATGTGCTTAATCGATTAGGTCGGCGATGTGTCCTGGGAACGTTACAAATTTTATCGACCACTGAGGGATGGGCACACGCTCGAGGATCGGGGCATGACACTCTAGAGGGGTTTTTTCTAGAAAGCGTAAAAAATTTGACTGTTGCTACGTCTGCAACAAGAAATGCCATTTTTCAAAAAATTATCCAAAAGCCATAGGAAGAAATTATCATTTGATCGAAAAAAATAGAAAAAGCAAACTAGAGTAGCATTTAGTGATAATGATGTTGAATCCGCATTCTTCTTGGAAGATGAACTAACCAAACATACTATATGTGTGATCCAGACATGGTCACAAACCACTGATAGTTCGTTTGAAGAATCCGAAGAGGTTTTGTTCTTTTCAGAAAACCCTAGATCACCAATAATCCAAGATCTTTGTGCATACACTTCCAATATTCTTTCATATTTCCCTATTAAAATATATCCATCCAAATATGACAAGCCTATTTCTATCATTGCCTCATTGAAACTGGAGCTAATGCTTATATTGTTGATATAAAGATACTTCATCATATACCCAATATTTTAACTCTAATTCTAGATATACCTTTATCACACCTTTCCTTTTTCTTTCTCTTTTTTGCGCACAAAGCCGACCACAACATTAACTGTCATTTAATAGCAATATTTATCAACTTCAACTTGGGCAGCTTGGACAAGCATAGACATCCAACGAGGAAGGACTCACAGAATTCATATAATTGATATAAAATGCACCCACACGTCAAGTGATATTTCACACCCGAATTCGGCACCTCTTCCACACATAATTCAAGCACAACATCACATAGTTTACGCACGAACTGACACGCCTTTTGAATTTAATTCTCATGTGATCATTTTTCACCCTCGAGTTGGATTTACACTGAGTCGCCAGCGAGTCTACTTGAGTCACTTCTAGATCGCTGGCCGGACTTCCATAGGACGCCGGCCATGGACATCTCACTCTAGGACATCTCGACATCACACAGCTGAGGCATCCAAGGGTCGTTGGCCTTAGGCATTTTGACTCCCTCGAGACATCATCGGTATAACACAGCTGTTGGAAATCTCTTAAATTTAGTTCATTTCACACAGCTCACACTTCCACACCTTGAATTAATCACACCACACCAGCATATTCAGCACTCATGGAATTCCTAATCACACAAGGAGCCAATTCTCATGCACACCGTTCTCAAGCTCTTCCAGCTCATCACATCTCATGCAATGCCAAGTCATCATGCATCATGCATACACATCAAATGGCTTTCTTTTCTAAACCACAATGCAAAGCCAACGACAATCAATGGACTTGAAATACCATACTTGAGTAGAACAAGACGACAATTCCAGAATATGTCATCATAAACTAACTCAAGTTTCCATTCCCATTTGTTATCGATTCATAACTAAACATGCACCATTGAGAATTTTAATCAATGTAGTCAAACTCTCTAGTAGACTATTATTTGAAATTTCATGATCCCCAAGCAGAAAACAGTAGGTTCCTTATAATATGCCAAAACAAAGCGGCTTCACACAGTAACGGAATTCGGGTCTATTACCTCAGTAACTGAACTCTAAAAATTTTAAGAATTTAATGTCATAGAGAAAATCCAAAATAACACTTTTCATGAAGAGTACTAAGCTTAGAACAATTCGTACAAAGAGCAATACATTACAGAAATAAGACCGATTCTGGTTTGCTGGAACAGAGAGCAGAGTCCTAAAGATTTGGTCGTTACAAGGCCTAAACCTTTGCAAAATACCTTGCAAATTTTCTATGTTAAAGATATAAACGTCCTTAACAACTCTTAAGAAGAAAATATGTCCAAAATCTAATTAAAGAATTTTATGAAAATACTGAAATATAGATAGGTCACCGTACTGCCTTACTGGATAGATTCAAGTGTAGTCGAGGGTAATGCTTTGAAAAATTCATTTCAGCTCCTAAAAGAATCTGAAATTTAAGTATATTGTATAAAAATATATTCCCTACAACTTTCATGAAGGAGCTCTATCAAAATTCGAGTTATAAAGTTTTGTAAAAATTCCATAAGACATTAAGGTCGTGGGTCTCACTGTTCTAGATAGATCTACTATAGTACAAAATCACACTCTCAAGCTAGCCATCCAAACTCAGAATTGAACCGGATGTACAGATCATGATCAAACTACTTCAGCCGACAAAACACAGATGTCCAAAAGATTCTGCAAGAGGACACCGATAAGAGGAAGGCTGACTTTTAGGTTTATGATGAAGGAACACTAAGGTTCCGAGGATGATTGGTTGTACCTAACGATGTAGAGCTTAGAGAGGAAATCTTGTCAAAAGCACATCGTAACAGCTACAGCATTCATCTTGGCAGTTCTAAGATGTATCAGAATCTGCGTCAACACTATTGGTGGTCTGGTATGAAGGCGGACATCGCTAAGCATGTCGCCAAGTGTCTGACGTGTCAACAAGTGAAAGCTTAGCATTGCAAGCTGGGAGGACTTCTACAATCTCTTGAGATCCCAAAGTGGAAGTGGGAGCACATCACAATGGATTTCGTGACAGGTTTACCGATGAGTTAAAGAGGAAATAATTCCATTGGGGTAGTTGTCGACAAATTGACAAAATCGGCTTACTTCATTGCAGTACGAAAGGACCTTAGTTTGGATAGGCATGCAGAGTTATATGTGCGCCAGATAATTCGTCTGCATGGAGTGCCGGTGACGATAACCTCAGACTAAGACCCGAAATTCACAGCCGCTTTTTGGAAAAGCTTGCAGAGTGCTTTAGGTACGAAGCTGTAGTACAGTACGGCATATCATCCTCAGACGGATGGCCAATCTGGGCGGACAATTCAAACCCTCGAGGACATGCTGTGAGCTTGCGTACTAGACTTCAAGGGAAACTAGGAAGAACAACTTCATCTGGTCGAGTTTGCCTACAACAACAATTATCAGTAGAACATTCAGATGGCTCCTTCCAAAGTGTTGTATGACAGAGTGTGCAGAACGCCAGTTTGTTGGGATGAAGTCGAGGAAAGAAAGATCACAGGCCTAGAGTTAGTTCAGCAGTCAATGAATGTAGTTGCAGTTATCAAAGGCAAACTGAAGACCACTCAAAGCCAACAGAAGAGTTACACAGATAAGCGCCGGAGATCATTAGAATTCCAAATTGGTGATCACGTTTTTCTAAAGGTGTCACTAGTAAGGGGAACTTCGCGCTTTGGCAAGAAATGAGAATTGAGCCCGAGGTACGTAGGTCCGTTTGAAATTCTTGAGAGAATTGGGACCCTAGTGTATTTTTTTACGTTGCCGCCGAGATTGGTGCAAGTGCACCACATCTTTCACGTGTCGATGTTAGGACCCTAGTGTATCATTTTGCCCTTGTTCTTCTTCTCCAAGTAGCAGATGTAGGTTGCCAATGAATCTCCACCAAATGGGCTACGAGATGGTCATTGATTGAGCTCCATTGATGAAGGTCCGACATTGTAGATCTTAATCTCCCCCAATTGCAAATTTGAACACACTTCAACTCGGATACCTCAGCACTGTTTAGCTTCACAACATAACCTTGCCAAGGTTATGCGACCCCGACATCGAGGTAGTTGTCTAAATTGGAAAAGACTTACTCCCATGTGATTTAAAAGTTCCTTGATCACAAGTTCCTATCCCATGATCACTCATCGATCTAAGGAAAGTCAAGTTCATTGTGGCATAGGCTCGATGTCACGCCCCGAACCCCGAGCATGCGCACATCCCACTGCGGTCGATCAAATATGCGACATCCTAGGATACGTCACCGACCCATTCATTTTATTACGCATGCGGAAGGGAAACAAATCCCCAGACAACATTTAACTTTGGATAGAAAAGCAGGCAATCAATCACAATACCAAACACTCATTTACAAACACATAGGTTTAAATACAACTCTGGACTGTCTACAAAATAGACCAGCTCGACGAAAGGGGAACTATCCTAAAACCAACTAGCAGGACACGTTCACCGATACTTCAGTCTCCACCTTTCCAGACTTAAGCCTTCGGGTCCTCTGCGACCGCCATCTAGGGACCTGAAATTTTAATCCCTAAACCGGGATGAGACAATGTCTCAGCAAGTTCAACCCCCTAAACCCCTATTAGAAAGAAAATATGTCCCGGGTGGCCTAGTCACATCACACAGAGAACTTAACTCGCCTCAATTCCTTCCTGCAGGTTAGGACGATTCAAATCACTCAATCATAGATAGTAATAGGAACTTAAACAACCGGAACGCATTCACTTTCATATAACCAACAACCGCGGGGGTCATAATTATAAGACTAAATTGTTATGACACGTCCCATTCCATGCCACCCAATTCCATCCCATAATCCGACACATCAACAACACTCAACATGCATTTCAATTGATATTTACTGCCACACAAGGGAATAGCCTACTCGCAGTTCGGCTATCTACTAGCATATAGCCAGGCATCGCCTCCTCACCTTGGAGCGTGGCTTCGTCAGTACATCGATGGTGTTCCCGAAGGAGCATGGGCCCAGAATCAACTGCGACCCGCATCCACTGCGTGGGCATCCCATATGGGGGCAAGTCCGGCTCAACAGCCCAGGACGATTCTTCTTAGTTATCACACAGCCAAAGCATACTCGGCCCCAGGACACTTTATATTTCAATCAATGCTTCCACTTAAAATAGTGATCCCGGCCATTTTTCTTCATATTAAAAATATTCCAGAAATTACTCACGTGTGTGGGGACACGCTAATTTCGAATCAAAAAGCCAATATCTCACTTTTTCAAACCCCACTATTTAATATAATCATTAAAATCCAATTTTTGCATCAAAATCCGACACTTTGGTTTTTATGAATAAAATCCCTATTTACCACAATCAACACTCAATTGCCACATCCATCCATCAAATTCAAACTCTAAATGCACAGCAGCGATCAGCACGAAATTTTGAGAAAATAAGGTTCCAAAATAATTTTCAGAATTTATTAAATAATTAAATTTATTCTGAAAATTAATTATATAATAATACCCATATCATTCACGATCCACACTCAATTTATAATATCAAATCATCAATTTCAAAATCTGACTGCACAGCAACGACTGGCACGAAATTCTGAGAATTTAGGGTCCCGACAAAATTTTCGGAATTTAATAAATAATTAAATTTATTCCGAAAATAATTAAATAATAATATTTTAATAATTTCGAATATTAAAATATTATTTAATTATTTAATAATTTCGAGATATTTAAATAAATCAAAAGTAAATTCCTTTGTGTCACATCAAGGTTTATACTAATATAAACACTCCCTTAACCTTAAATTAAACACAATTTAAGGTAATAAAACACCTTAATATAATCTACACTTAAATAAATTAAACTAACCACCTAATAACACTTAACATAAACTAAGCACCCATAAAGCATCATTAACCCTCTAATCAAGGTTTAGTGAGCTAAACTCACCGGATTAGCAAGCCGAGCGGACCAAAACGATGCGGACGACGCAAATATCGACTTTTCTCAAGGCGGGCCGAGCATCCGGGCTCGGGAAGGCGGCCAAAATGGCCCACGAAGGGGCTGCCATACCCATTTTCTTCTTTTCTGTTTGCTGCTGATCGGGGCCGAGAGGGAGCAGATCCGGCGCCAGAATGGGCGGAGGAATGGCGGAGAAGAGGGGCGGCAGCTCGGGCGGAGCTCCGGCGAGGCTGACGGTGGCTAGAGGCGGTCGATTCATGGCTTGAGCTGGCCGAACATCCCCCGAAATGCACAAGAAAAGGCTCACGGAGACGACTGGGTGTCGGGCGAACATGGGCGAGCGCGAGCAGCAGCGGCGCGTGAGATGGCGAGCGGTCCTATGGCGTGCGACGGCGACGGAGGACGACGGCGGCGTGGACTGGCTATAGCTTAGGTGTTCTCAGATCTGCCGGGGACGCGGGCTGAGGCGGAGCGGGGAGACAAGCTGACCGGCAAGCGGGCACAGGTGGCGGCGACGACGAGCGAACAGGCGAAGGCGTGAGATCCGGCGGCTTCTTCGGCTCCGCTGGTCTGCTCGGTTCCGTCCAGCAGCAATAAGGAATCGGGAGAGAGAGAGCCAACGAGAGGGAGGAAGAAGACAGGGTACCCAATCGATAGAAAAGTCGGTCAAGTGCCGATTGACAAGAATTGTGTGATCTGGTGGAATCACCCACACTCGATCACATGCCTCTGTTGAGTGAACCTATCTTCAGTCCCTAATCAATTTTTATTTGTGCCGTAATGACCCTTGCAGATTAGCTCGGTCGAAAAGTCGCTTCCTGGTCAAATTCTCGAGTCTGATGCATTAGAAACTCTTGATGGCTTCACCCGATAGACTAGTTTTCACATGAGTGGCCGACTCAAGGAAAAAAATATATGTGTGCCAATGAAATGCCCGTCTCAATTTATTAAAAATAGGATTGAAAAATCGGGATGTAACAACTCTTCCCCTCTTATAAAAATTTCGTCCTCGAAATTTAAACATTTACCAATTCTTAAACAAAAAAGGTGAGGGTGCAATTGTCTCATCGAATCTTTGGTTTCCCAAGTTGCTCATTCAGTACCAATACTGCCAGATCACTGCTATCTTGCCCAAACCACTTCGGGTTCCAGAATACTAAACGCTTGCCCACTTAAAATTCTAAAGTCTTCAACACAAAATCTACAAAACTAAACTAGCGATTCTGAGCAGTCTCTAAACCGTCTTTGATAATTGCGACTAAATCACTGATTTATGAACCAACTCTGGACTTGCGATTTTCTGATCTCTAATCTCATCTCAACCGACTGAAGTCCTGTACACTCTACTCTGCATTGATTAAAAGAAACTATCTGACTAATCTGCTGAAACTGGGAACTTCTAGTCAAGATCTGATATAACTCTAACACTGATCTCGACAAGTGCAATCACTGACTATTGTACTGACCCTGGCATGTGATCCTTCTTTCCCTGAGTTTATCTTAACAATCGAAATTATGCACTATCTGCTATGCACTGCTTAAGAAAGAATCATCTGAAAGCTCTGCCAACTTGGAACATCTTATCTAAATTTGAAATACAATTCATCCCTGGCACTCCATGCAAATGATTTATATGATATGCACACACTTCGGTGTACTCACTTTGTGACAAGACAGAATCTTCAATTTTTGAAATCGAACTTAGATTGGCGGTTAATTTCACTCTAACACGCTTTTAATGTGACATAGGCTACTAGGTAGTTTTCGGAGCTTTTTAGGACAAATGATCCATGGTCGATTTTCTTCGAGCCATGATGAACCCACTCGACACATTGGCGACTCTCGAGGGTCGTGAAAATCTCGATGATTCAAATACGGACATAGGGTACCAAAGCAACAGTAAAATAAAATTAGTATCAGTCAACGAGAGTTTTCCAATTTAGTGAAGTCACCCACGATCGGTCATTCATCTCAGTCGAACCGACCTATCTCTGATCTTAATTCGATTTTTTAACTGTGCCGTAATGATCTCTAAAGATGAGCACGGTCGAGAAGTGGATTCTTGATCGAATTCTCAAGTCTATTTGCCTTAAAGTCATTAATAACTCACCCAACTAGTCTAGTTATCTTGTAAGTGGCCAACTCAGAGAAAAAGACTGTAATCGTGTCGATGAAATGTCCAATTTAACCAATTGAAATCAGAGTTTGAAAATTAGGATGTCACACACTCAAAACAAGGTCTATTCGTATTGTCTAGTCAACGCTGAAATTGCTATGATGAGCTTCCCATAAGATATCTTCTTTAATCTCTGCATCATCAATTACACACAATCATCCTCAGAACCTTAGCGTTCTGTCTTCAGAAATCTGAAAATCAACCTCTCTCTCATCTGCATACTCTTATAGAGTCTCCTGAATTTCTGAATCTGTCCGCTGAAGCATTTTGATTCTGATATGAACTTCCGGCTCAATTCTAAGAGTAGTCATAAGATTCAAAAGGTGGCCTACCTTAAATTTGAAAACCGAATTTCGAACTTTTTCAAATAAGATCCAATCCTTGAGTACCAACTGTGCAACTAAGGACTCTCGACTCAATGCATCTTCGACTTTGCTCACATTTCTAAAGTGATACAAAATATCATAGTCATAATCCTTGATGAGTTCCAACCAGCGACGCTATCTCATATTCAACTTCCAAGGTCTCAACTGACGGGACGCATATGCAACAACCCTATCCTGCTGTATCAACACACAACCCAATCCTTTAAACGACGCATCACTATATATCTCATCACTTCTAGGACTAGATGGAATAGTCAGCACAGGTGCGGTAGTCAGCTTTTGCTTAAGCTCTTGAAAACTACACTTGCACTTACCTGTCCATACGAACTTCTCTTCCTTTCTCAGTAGTCTTGTCAACGACGATGCTAACACTGAAAACACTTCTACAAATCATATGTAATATCCTGCTAATCCCCAGAAACTTCTAATCTCTGTCACTGTAGTCAATCTCGGACAACTGTTCACTGCTTCAATCTTGGACGGGGTCTACGGAGATTCTTCGCTTGAAATCACGTGACCTAGGAGCGCAACACGAGTCATCCAAAACTCACACTTGCTAAACTTAGCATAAAATTGAAGATTCCTCAAGGTCTGAAGTATCATCTTATAATGTCTCTCGTGCTCCTCAGCACTCTTTGAACACACTAGGATAACTTCAATGAACACGATCACGACTGATTCAAGTACCCTTAAACATTCTGCTCATTAAGCCCAAACAAATAGCTATGGTGTTCATCAAACCATACGGTATTACAGCGAACTCATAATTGCCATATCGAGTACGAAATGCTAACGTTAGTGTGTCTTTCTTCCTAATCCTCAACTGATGATACCCTGACCTCCAGTCGATCTTGAGGAATATCGATACACAACCACAACGAACCACATTTCTCTTTCAGGTACAAAACTGGTGCTCCCCAAGGTTATGCACTGGAAAGTATGAATCCCCTATCCAACACTTCCTGCATCTACACCTTCAGTTCTTTTAACTTGGGTAACACCATCCGGTAAAGAGCCTTAGGGACTGGCTCTGTTCTGGGTGCTAATTCAATCACGCACTCTATTTCTCTTTTCGAAAGCAGACTTGGCAAATCTTCATGAAACACCTAAAAAAACTTCTGTACCACAGTTATGTTCTCCATATTCGGCCCCTCAACTGACGCATCCACTTCAGTTGCCATACAGATTTAGTAACCAACAACCAGAACCAGGTCACCTTCAGTGACGAATAACAAGGATTGAAGTTCCTCTTTGACTTTCAATGATTCAAATTTCGCTCGCCAACTAAACAAACTGAATTAGATCACTACCACGATTCAAAACAACATAAAGCTTCTTGAGCCAAACCCTTTTATAAATAACTTCCAAGTCATACTTAAACTAACCCTTCAAGTACAACTATAGTCAGAGATTCACATTTCTATTACCTTATTACCACAACGAAAATCCTACAACCTTCACTAAAAATTTTGCTGTACTACTCTGATAAAACATCTAAAAAACATTCTCATTTTGATTGATGCATGGTCGATCCCTTCATGCTCCTCTAGCCATCCTAGTGGCATCCTATGTGCAGTAATTGTGCTTACACTCTCCTGAACTTACACGGACAGTTCCTAACTCGACGGTTATGCTGGCCACATTCAAAGCATGTTCCCTTTTTTTACTCTAACACTGGGCTGACTCATGTCTCCTTTCCATAGACTCAACACACAATTAGTGAGTCCTCTATCTCCCATCAAATGACATCATGCACCCTTCCTTGCACTGGGGTATGTTCCAAGTACCCCATTAAATGTCCCAAAGCATGATTCCTCTGTTCTGTCTTATCAATGGCGGTGACAGAAACAGTTGTGATTCCATCCATCTATACAGACAATCTTTGATCAAATGGCCTTACTGGCGACACTTGTAACAAGTCATTTCCCTCTTACAACACGGGACAAATCCATGTCCTTTCTTACAGACACGACACCCATCGATTGAGTTGAGCACTAACTTTCCAATTCTACTCTTCCGGTTGGGTGAAACTAGGCACCTTTCTTCTGACATCGGCCTTTCTCCCCAATTGATTTCCACCTCTAACTAAACTAAACTCTGACTTAGATACGGAGGCTTGATCTTCGATCACAACTCAAAATTGGGCCTCAATAAGCGCGGCAACAACAACAGTCACAACACTGGCAGCGGTAGAAACAACAACAACAGCAACGGCTCGGTCCTGAGCATACTGACCCAACAAGCTTCCAAGGAACACTAGCGCCTAAACGATCCCGACGAACCTAGGATCATTCGATGCTGCTACACTCTTAGTATCGACTTGCGGCGGTACTCTCACACTCACGCTGGTCTAAGCCTGCCCTCTACCTCAGGTACCGACTCTTGTCAGCATCCTACCCCGAGGTATAGGTCCTATCAACCTCTTCCAATGAGTTCTCCACTCCTGGTCACTCATTCTACAGGCTGTTTATAGACACCTATTTTCCGATTCCAACATCCGGTTGAAATTTGAGCGACCCACAAACAAGCTACCAAACAGTTATCAACCACACGCATCAGCATATTAAAAGCCTTTCCTACTAACTATCCCATGACTTATCGCATCTTATCACTCCATACTCAACCATGCTCTGATACCACTTAAACGGGGATGTCACGCCCCGAACCCCGAGCGCGCGCGCATCCCACTGCGATCGATCAAATATGCGACATCCTAGGATACATCGCCGACCCATTCATTTTATTACGCATGCGGAAGCGAAACAAATCCCCTGACAACATTTAACTTGGGATAGAAAAGCAGGCAATCAATCATAATACCAAACACTCATTCACAAACACATAGGTTTAAATACAACTCTAGACTATCTACAAAATAGACTAGCTCAACGAAAGGGGAACTATCCTAAAACCAACTAGTAGGACACGTTCACTGATACTTCAGTCTCCACCTTTCCAGACTTAGGGCTTCGGGTCCTCCATGACAGCCATCTAGGGACTTGAAATTTTGATCCCTAAATTGGGATGAGACAATGTCTCAGCAAGTTCAACCCCCTAAACCCCTATTAGAAAGAGAATACGCCCCGGGTGGCCTAGCCACATCACACAGAGAACTTATCTCGCCTCAATTCCTTCCTGCAGGTTAGCACGATTCAAATCACTCAATCACATATAGTAATAGGAACTTAAACAACCAAAACACATTCACTTTCATATAACCAACAACCGCGGGGGTCATAATTATAAGACTAAATTGTTATGACACGTCCCATTCCATGCCACCCAATTCCGTCTTATAATCCGACACATCAACAACACTCAACATGCATTCCAATTGATATTCACTACCACACAAGGGCATAGCCTACTCGCAGTTCGGCTATCTACTAGCATATAGCCAGGCATCGCCTCCCTACCATGGAGCACAGCTTCGTCAGTACATTGACGGTGTTCCCGAAGGAACATGGGCCCAGAATCAACTGCGACCCGCATCCACTGCGTGGGCATCCCATAGGGGGGCAAATCCGGCTCAACAGCCCAGGACGATTCTTCTTAGTTATCACACAGCCAAAGCACTCTCGGCCCCATGACACTTTATATTTCAATCAATGCTTCCACTTAAAATAGTGATCCCGGCCATTTTTCTTCATATTAAAAATATTCCAGAAATTACTCACGTGTGTGGGGACACGCTAATTTCGAATCAAAAAGCCAATATCTCACTTTTTCAAACCCCACTATTTAATATAATCATTAAAATCCAATTTTTGCATCAAAACCCGACACTTGGGGTTTTATGAATAAAATCCCCATTTACCACAATCAACACTCAATTGCCACATCCATCCATCAAATTCAAACTCTAAATGCACAGCAGCGATCAGCACGAAATTTTGAGAAAATAAGGTTCCAAAATAATTTTCAGAATTTATTAAATAAATAAATTTATTCCAAAAATTAATTAAATAGTAATATCAATATCTTTCACAATCCACACTCAATTTATAATATCCAATCATCAATTTCAAAATCTGACTGTACAGCAACGACCGACACGAAATTCTGAGAATTTAGGATCCCGAAAAAATTTTCGGAATTTAATAAATAATTAAATTTATTCCGAAAATAATTAAATAATAATATTTTAATAATTTCGAATATTAAAATATTATTTAATAATTTAATAATTTTGAGATATTTAAATAAATCAATAGTAAATTCCTTTGTGTCACATCAAGGTTTATAATAATATAAACACTCCCTTAACCTTAAATTAAACACAATTTAAGTTAATAAAACACCTTAATATAATCTACACTTAAATAAATTAAACTAACCACCTAATAACACTTAACATAAACTAAGCACCCATAAAGTATCATTAACCCTCTAATCAAGGTTTAGTGAGCTAAACTCACCGGATTAGCAAGCCGAGCGGACCAAAACAACGGGGACGACGCGAGGATCGCCTTTTCTCAAGGCAGGCCGAGCATCCGGGCTCGGGAAGGCAGCCAAAATGGCTCACGAAGGGGCTGCCATACCCATTTTCTTCTTCTCTGTTTGCTGCTGATCGGGGTCGAGAGGGAGCAGATCCGGTGCCGAAATGGGCGGAGGAACGACGGAGAAGAGGGGCGGCAGCTCAGGCGGAGCTCCAGCGAGGCTAACGGTGGCTGGAGGCAGTCGATTCGTGGCTTGAGCTGGCCGAACATCGCCTGAAACACAGAAGCAGAGGCTCACAAAGACGATCGAGTGTCGAGCGAACACGGGTGAGCGCGAGCAGCGGCGGCACACGAGACGACAAGCGGTCCTACGGCGTGCGACAGCGACGGAGGACGACGGCGGCGTGGACTAGCTGTAGCTTAGGTGTTCTTAGATCTGCCGGGGACATGGGCTGAGGTAGAGCGGGGAGACGAGCTGACCGGCAAGCGGGCGCGAGCGGCGGCGACGACGAGTGGACGGGCGAAGGCGTGAGGTCCGGCGGCTTCTTCGGCTCCGCTGGTCTGCTCAGTTCCATCCAACAGCAAGAAGGAATCGGGAGAGAGAGAGCCAACGAGAGGGAGGAAGAAGAGAGGGAGGAGAGAGTGAGAATGCTAGTATGAACAAAATAAAGGAGTTAGGGAAGAGAATAAGAACACATAAATTATAGTGGTTCAGCTTAATCCAAGCCTACGTCCACTCTCCCACGCTAACAGCCTTCTTGGCTGGATTCCACTATGCAATCAACAAGAGATTACAACTTCGAGTGCAAACACTTAGTAGTAGATCACACCAACTCACTAAGTCACTCTCTTGGTATTTCTCTCACGATTACAAACGTTTAAGCTCTCCAAAGACAAGTGTGTGATCGAAGATCGCTCAGACTTTGGAATTATAAATTCTACGCTCCGTCTCTTACTTGCTCATCGGTCCATGATCTCCTTAAATACTCCTCCACTTCCAAACTAGCCGTTGGACAACATCCCGGAGAATCGTCTTCCAATATACCCATTGGACAGCTCTGTATCTAGAAGATTTGGTAGCCGTTGAGTGACAAAGGTAGAATCCCAAATTGATTCCGATCGCCCATACAAACGAAAATCTTGGTTTCCATAAGTAAAGCTTCTTCGTGTATAAAGTTCTTGTCTTCAATCAAATCAATCTTGATGTGGAATCCAAACCAGATCACTAGCCGTTATATGATTGGGCTTGAGTTACGATTCATCGAATCTGGATGTAAAGTCTGAGTCTTTAGACTTTACAATATGAGTCTCTAGACTTTACAATCTGGGTCTCTAGACTTTACAATCTGAGTCTTGAGTCTGGCAGTCTTCAGACTTTGACACAGAAGTCTGGTAGTCTTCAGACTTTGAGTCTTGAGTCTTGAGTCTGACAGTCTTGAGACTTTGACACAGAAGTCTGGAAATCTTCAAAATATACTTCGGACATGTGTTACGTTCAGTCTTCTGGCCGTCTTCAGACTTTGACAATATCCTTTACATGTTCTATTATCTGCATGGTCTATTACTTAACCATTAAACATGTTAGTAGCCTTTGATTTATTTTGTCATCTTCAAAACATCATTAGGGATTTCCCTAACAATCTCCCCCTTTTTGATGATGACAAAACAATCTCTGAATATGCAGATTTGTAAACATACTTTTAAATCAAAGGATATCAGAAGATAACAAATAGATTGAGCATAAGGATATATAGAAAAATAATCGCAGCTCAATATTATGCAATAAATAATATGATATCAACCAATCAGCACATATGCATATTCATATATTCTCCCCCTTTTTGTCATAATCAAAAAGCGATAATAATGGATTCACGTAGAGAATGATAACAAATATTTTGCATGAATCACAATTTCCAAAAATCAGCTTTTATAAAGTAAGTCAAATATTAAAGGTATGCAATATAGCTCACTTCGATTATATCAGTAAATATCCAATAAAAATCACAGATGCATCATGGAATTCACGTACACTTTTTGTCATAATAAAATGATAATATCAGTAAGATTTGTTAATGACAAAAGGTAATAAAAGATGCACTAACCGGATTTTTTTTTTTTTTAGACAAATTCTGACACATTTACCTTTTATTCCATCCATAATAAGATTAAGATCAATCCAAAAAGATCTTTCCATAATTGCTCAAAGCTCCCCCTCAATTTGTTGCCTTTTTGAGGTGATCACGATTCTTTTCCTTTTCTTTTGGATTTGCTTTCTCCCCCTGTGATCATGACAATATTTGCGAATAGAATTGTTGCAATTGTCGCAGGAGATATTTTTTGATTGCACCAAAATCTACGTAGATTTGTAATCATCCTTCCCTTAAAGAATTTCCTGCAATCAACTCATTTCCCTTTTTGGTATCCATCAATTTGGATCCTTCCTTGACGTTAGAGTAAAATAGAAAATCTCCATAATCAAATATTCTTTCTTAATTCATCCTAACAAAGTATTCAAAGAAAGAATTTTATGCACAATGATATTTTGAAAAATAAATTCTCACTTAGTCATAGTATAATAAAATTAGAGAGAATAAAATCCTTGAATATCTAAGAATATCTTGCATCATCACGTAAAACAGATTTTCACTTTGCAAAATATGATTAGATCTGAGAGTATAAAATTAGACAAAATAATCTGAATTATCTCTAATAATCACACGTGTTAAATCAAATCTCAACTCACAAATCACAAAAACAAACCATACAATTCTTTTTTCAATAAAGCAAAATATGATCATTATAAAATCTCAATCAATCAAGGATATATCGAATATCAAGCATAATGAGAAATTGAGAATAAAAAATTCCTTACCAAATCCTCTTTCTTCTTTCTTCTTTATATCCTGCAAAAATAACTTATCTTTTCTTTGGTACCCATTTTTTCTTGGGTCCATGAGAGTTAGCAGAATATGTTGCTTTTATCCAATTTTTCTTAATAGGTCTCCAGACTTTAGGACAATCTTTTTGCCTAAGCCGAGAATTCTCCTTTTTAAGTTCGAAAATCCTTTTAAGAGAAGATTTGAGATTTGAACAAAGCTCATTTATATATTTTGAAGCTTTGAAAGGAATTGCTAAATGACTTACCTTGATTTCCTCATCGGATTCTGAGTCTGGTTCTGAATCAGATTTTGATTCTGAGTCTGTGTCTGAGTCAGACTCTGATTCTGAGACTGTGTCTGAATCAGACTTTGATTTTGAGACTGTGTCTGAATCAGACTCAGATTCTGAATGTGCCGTCAAGCATATATTTTCTTGATCATCATCTTCTTTCATGATTCTTTTCTGGCCATTATGCTTGTATTGACTTCTTCCATCGAAGTTCCTTCCTTTTCTACTCAACTTTTTGAATTTCTTGACCATAAAGGCAAGTTCTTCATCATCCATGTCATTTTCTGAGTCTGTTTCATCAAAAACAGCATTAGATATTAAAGCAATGGACTTCTTACCTTCAGGATCTTCATCGTTGATTTGTTCCACTTCATAGGATTGAAGAGTGCCAATCAATTCATCAACGGAGAGTGGCATAATCCTTTGAGTCTCCCGGATTGAGGTCTTGACATGATTCCAATCTTTTGAGAGACCTCGCAAGAGTTTGTTGACCTTCATCGGGGTAGAAATTTGCTGACCTTGATATGCTAAACCATTTACAATTTCTGTAAAACGGCTAAACATATCTCCAATTGATTCTCCTTGCTTCATCTTGAAGGATTCATATTGGCCAAGCAAGAAGTTTACTTTTGTCTCTTTTACACGATCGGTCCCTTCATATGTAACATGAAGTCTATCCCAAACTTCTTTTGATGTTTCACATGAAGAGATTCTATTATATTCAGTAGGAGACAAAGCACAATATAAAGAATAAATTGCTTTCGCATCAAAAGCTTCTCTTTTGGACATCTCCGTCCGAGACATAGGAGCGGGGGGTTTTGTTTCTTTGTCTTTGCCATTCTTATTTGATGTAGACGCAGCAATGGGGTTGATTCCTCTTTCCACAACATCCCATTGTAAGAGATCTCTGGATCTTAGGAATGCTTTCATTTTGTTTTTCCACACGTCGTATTCCTTTCCATCAAAATATGGTGGCCTTGTGTTGCTTTACCCTTCCATAAGTCCTGGAGCCAACATACTAGCCATGGATCTTTTACTCTGAAGTAAAACACTTCAAACAAAGTGAGTACACGGGCTCTGATACCAATTGAGAATGCTAGTATGAACAAAATAAAGGAGTTAGGGAACAGAATAAGAACACAGAAATTATAGTGGTTCGGCTTAATCCAAGCCTACGTCCACTCTCCCACGCTAACAGCCTTCTTGGCTGGATTCCACTATGCAATCAACAAGAGATTACAACTTCGAGTGCAAACACTTAGTAGTAGATCACACCAACTCACTAAGTCACTCTCTTGGTATTTCTCTCACGATTACAAACGTTTAAGCTCTCCAAAGACAAGTGTGTGATCGAAGATCGCTCAGACTTTGGAATTATAAATTCTACGCTCCGTCTCTTACTTGCTCATCGGTCCATGATCTCCTTAAATACTCCTCCACTTCCAAACTAGCCGTTGGACAGCATCCCGGAGAATCGTCTTCCAATATACCCATTGGACAGCTCTGTATCTAGAAGATTTGGTAGCCGTTGAGTGACAAAGGTAGAATCCCAAATTGATTCCGATCGCCCATACAAACGAAAATCTTGGTTTCCATAAGTAAAGCTTCTTCGTGTATAAAGTTCTTGTCTTCAATCAAATCAATCTTGATGTGGAATCCAAACTAGATCACTAGCCGTTATATGATTGGGCTTGAGTTACGATTCATCGAATCTGGATGTAAAGTCTGAGTCTTTAGACTTTACAATATGAGTCTCTAGACTTTACAATCTGGGTCTCTAGACTTTACAATCTGAGTCTTGAGTCTGGCAGTCTTCAGACTTTGACACAGAAGTCTGGCAGTCTTCAGACTTTGAGTCTTGAGTCTTGAGTCTGACAGTCTTGAGACTTTGACACAGAAGTCTGGAAATCTTCAAAATATACTTCGGACATGTGTTACGTTCAGTCTTCTGGCCGTCTTCAGACTTTGACAATATCCTTTACATGTTCTATTATCTGCATGGTCTATTACTTAACCATTAAACATGTTAGTAGCCTTTGATTTATTTTGTCATCTTCAAAACATCATTAGGGATTTCCCTAACAGAGAGAAAGGGGGCCATTTCTTTTTCTTTTTCTCTTTTTCCTTCATCCAATCAAGGTGGCCCACCATGACCTAGGATGACTTCACAATCCACTCACCCAATCCTCCACAACCCCTTCCAATTGTTGCAATTTCATTTTCCGCCGGGGTCCAATTCTTGTACATCCAATTTCTTCAATTCCCATCAATTCTCTTCGAATTGAGTCCAATTGAAGTACATAAAATTAATCCAATGTCACCACACTTTAATTCACATCTCCACTTGTCCATAGAACCAACTTAAGTCCTTAAAGCACAACCAAATGCGGGCCTATTAATTTCTCGAGCCAAATTAACCATTTTCTGATTTAATTGCTGAAAAACTCTGATTGCATGAAAAATCTTCCGAAGATTAGTCAATGATCCTAAAATGATTTGTGACACACCCAGACTTCCAATTTCTGAATTCGATCTCAATTCCACGGTTAATTTCACTTGGGCACGATACTAGCGCGGCCCAACCTACCGGGTAGCCTTTAGAAATTTTTATGCATTTGACCTGTGGTTGATCATCTCAAGCCACAATGTACATCTTTGAAACATTGGCCACTTTCGGTTGTCGGCTTAATCTCAAGGTTTCAATACGAACACAGGGTACCCAATCGATAGAAAAGTTGGTCAAGTGCCAATTGATAAGAATTGTGCGATCTGGTGGAATCACCCACACTCGATCACATGCCTCTGTCGAGTGAACCTATCTTCGGTCCCTAATCGATTTTTATTTGTGCCCTAATAACCCTTGCAGATTAGCTCGGTCGAAAGGTCGCTTCCTGGTCAAATTCTCGAGTCTGATGCATTAGAAACTCTTAACGGCTTCACCCGATAGACTAGTTTTCACATGAGTGGCCGACTTAAGAAAAAAAAAAACTATATGCGTGCCAACGAAATGCCCGTCTCAATTTATTGAAAATAGGATTGGAAAATCGGGATGTCACAGTCGACATGTGCACTGGGCATATAATGCAATTCCAGTTGTATTCCAATTTACATCAGATCATGCAATGTTGATGGGTTCACTTAGAAATAAACAATAGTTATAGTTCAAACAGAACATCTCAATCGCAAAAGTAAAACTCTTATGATAACCCTCTAACCAAAGGGTCGTTGGCACTAGTCGATTCTTCCCACCTTTTTTAATTATAAAATAGAGTATCAATTACAATCAATCAAGCATAGACATAATCAGTGAAAGATTTGATGGATCCCCAAATTCTCTGAATAAATATAATTTAAGAAGTTGTGATTTGAAATTGAAAAGAATTTAATGGCAGTCGTGAAAAGCCATAACTATTTTTAACAAGTGTAAACAAGAGGAGGCTGCTCTGTACTCACGTAATTCCAAGGTGGACCCACCTTTTGGGGCGCGAATGGTAACGTTTCTGTTCTTTTTTTGTTCCAGGGAACAGAAACAAAAAAAAGTGTTTCTGTTCCGGGGAACAATTTTTGAACAAAAGAACGCGTTTGGTAACGTTTGGTCCGGGAATAAAAAATGAACAGAAACACGTTTGGTAAATTTTATTCTTTTTTTATTTCTTTTAATTTTTTAAACACTTTATTTTATTTTTTATTTTTTCCTTTCTTTTTATTTTTTCTTTTTTCCGGCCGGTCACCGGCCTCCGGCGACCGGCCGACAGGGCTGGCAGCCTCGCCCAGCCACGGCGAGGCTCGCCGGCCCTCGGCGAGGCTGAGCCTCGACGGCCGGTCGCCGGCCATGGCCGAGGCCGGCGACCGGCAAAAGAAAAAAGAAGGAAAAAAAAAGAAGAAGAAAAGAAAAAGAGAAGAAGAAGAGAGAGAGAAACGTTTCTGGAGCGAGAAACAACTTTTTTTTGTTTCTTTTTTCTGTTCTTATTTCGTTCCAGAAACAAAAAAACAAAAAAGGAACAAAAACGCAACCAAACGCGTTTCTGTTCCTTTTTTGTTCCGGAGAACATTTTCCGTACAGAAGTGTGCCGGAAACGTTTCTTAGAAACGTTTCCATGCACACCCTTGGCGTCCCTAAATTTCCAGTATCAACCGAAAATGTGTACTTTTTCCAAATGTGGATTACGTTTCGTTTGTCCTTAGGCTCTTCGATATGTGGACATCGTTCAAGTTTTGCCGGAAAGTCCTTGGGCCTATCCTCTCGTGCTGTCATCACGGGATGTGAATGTCGACTAAATGAGATAAAGAGCCGACCCAACAAATATGAAAAAGTTTTGAAAATAGAAAGCGACCCTGCTAGATGTTTTTCATGCTTGTTGGATACGTAATGTTCAATATGGTTGCATTAAGTAAAACTGCGTCCCTGGATGCTTATCGAGCTTCGCGTAAAGAATCTGCTATGCCGAAGTCTTTCTTCCGTGAAAGAATCAGAAGGCATATCTTTTACCATTATAGAGTCCCGGTGTACTTCAGACCTGAAACTGAAAGATTCCCTGATCCCATTTCACGTACAAGGTTGAAGTTATTCTGTTGGAGAAATCTTTCCAGAATATTTTGAAGCTAACAAAACGTTTCTATCAGTCTAGTCTGGATATTTGCAGACCTTTTGTTTAGAGTCTGAAGACTTTCTGATCACCAGACTCAGCACTCAAGACTCAAGACCCAAGACTATTCTCATTGACAGTTTTTCTAATCCAGTGTTGAAGGCAATCCAGAGCCGAAGTATTTGGTTGAGGATTTAGTCTTATCCTCTGGAGAAGATCTCTTGGCTGGATAAAAATAACGGATTCTTTTATTCATAATCTAGATCATTTGAAGATCCGATGGTCGATGAAATATTCTTGGAAGGTTCTATTCTTGGAAACCAAGATCTTGATTGTATGGGCGAACAAGATTGATGGGCTATCGTCAGGTTCCTTTAATAGCTCGAATGATCTTCTTAATTGATTTCGTCCAACGGGTAGATTGGAGGAATTCCTTTGGTAAGTGCCAACGGGTATGATGGCATAAAGGAGTATAAAAGGAAGACGTTCTAGTTGCTTTAGTGCATGATCGATAGAGGCATTCCAGTGTCTGAAGCACCTTGATTATTAGTCGATACATTTTGAGCGAAATTGTATACACAAAGAGTGTCTATACTTCGTGATACCTTAAGTGAGTGTGGTAGATCATCTACACCGAGAAATCAAGGAAGATCAACGTTGTAACATCTCTTTGTTCATAGTGGAATCCATCCAATAGGCTGTCAGTGCAGAAGAGTGGATGTAGGCTTGAAATAAGCCGAACCACTATAAACCGCGTGTTCAATTTTCTCTGCCCTTCTCTCAGTCTTACTTTGATTATTGTTTGTTTCAAATCTATCAACTGTCTAGTATTGTGCAATTATCAAGAAAAATTTTTTATATACCTATTCACCCCCCTCTAGGTACTTGTACTAGCTATATCAATTGGTATCAGAGCTCGTGTACTTACTTTATTTGAAGTGTTTTACTTCATAGTAAAAGATCCATGGCTAGTATGCTAGCACCAGGGCTGGTGGAAGGGCAAAGCAATACCAGACCACCCTACTTTGATGGAAAGGATTACAATATCTGGAAGAACAAGATGAAAGCTTTCCTACAATCAAAGGATCCTCTTGAATGGGACGTTGTAGAAAAAGGAATTACTCCTACAGCTGCATCAGTCTCTGAAAGAGGGAAAGAAACTATTGAGACTAGCGGAATGACTCAGGAAGAGATAATCAAGAGACAAGCATTCGATGCAAAAGCAATTTACTTTTTATATTGTGCTTTGTTACCAACTGAATATAACAAAATATCTTCTTGTGTTACAACAAAAGAAGTTTGGGACAGATTACATATCACCTATGAAGGAACAGATCGAGTGAAGGAAACCAGAATTAACATTCTCCTCGGTCAATATGAAGCCTTCAAAATGAAATCAGGAGAATCTATAACTGACATGTTTAGCCGTTTTACAGATATTGTCAATGGTCTTGAGAATCAAGGACAAAAAATTTATGATCCCATGAAGGTAAACAAGCTACTGCGTGGACTCTCCAAGGATTGGAATCACATAAAGACTTCAATAAGAGAGACGCAAAGAATTATGCCACTATCTGTCGACGAGCTGATTGGAACTCTTCAGTCTTATGAAGTGGAACGAATTAATGAAGACGAAGATCCAAAAGGTAAGAAATCCATTGCATTAAAATCAAATGATGACTCTGATGATACAGATTCTGAAGATGATCTGGACGATGAGAAGCTTGCTCTCATGATAAGAAGATTCAAAAAACTGAATAGAAAAGGAAGGAGGTTCAACTCAAAGAAACAAAGTTTTCAAAGACAGCAGACCAAGTCTGTTGATGATGAGGAACCAAACAAAGATGTAGTTTGCTTCGAATGTAGGAAAAAGGGACACATCAGACCCAACTGTCCTCTTCTGAAGAAGAAAAAAGGAAAAGCTGAAAAGTTTCGAAAAGCTCTCAAAGCCGAAACCTGGAGTGATACAGAATGTGAAGAAAGTGATAATGAATATGCCAACCTATGTCTGATGGCACATTCAGACTCAGACTCTGATTCTGGATCAGACTCAGATAGTGAATTTGAGGCAAGTAATTTTAAAATTCCTATCAAACTTTATAAATACATTGATGAACTGTGTTTTAGTCTTAAGACTTCTCTCAAAAGAATTTCCGAACTTAAAAAGGAAAACTTAGCTCTAAAACAAAAGGAAAACGTTTTAGAAGAAAGAGTTAAAAGTTTAGACTTGAATGTTTCTACTCTTAAAGAAAAAGAAGATAATCTTTTGAAAGAAAATGCTTTTTTAAAAACTGACTTATCAAATATTTCAAAGAAATTTTCGATAGGGTCCGAAAAACTTGAAAAAGTTATTTCAGCTCAAAGACCTTACTTCAATAAGTCCGGTCTAGGCATGACAGCAGAAACAATTCCCTTGATTGATTTTCCTAAAGTAAAAGAAAGAATTAAGAAAAGACCCTCGAGAGAGGCTTACAAAAATCATTTCAATAAAGTTTTTGTAAAGTCTGTAGGTCGAAATGCCCCCAGGTGTTCAAAGTGCAACAATCCGGATCACTTTGAAAAAGAGTGTCCTATGGTTTGAAAACCTGTTAAGAAAGTATGGGCTAATACTGTTTATCTTACTAACACCAAAGGACCTAAGAAAGTTTGGGTACCAAAGAAAGCTTGAGACTCTCTTTTAAATGCAGGTCTCTGTCAAGAAAAAGGTAAAGTGGTATCTTGACAGCGGATGCTCAAGACACATGACAGGAGACTCAAATTGCTTCATAAAGCTTGTTCAAGTAAATGGTGGAAAAGTTTCATTTGGAGGAAACAGCAAAGGAAGTATTGTGGGATTTGGAATTGTGAAAATTGGAAATCTCACAATTAGTAATATTTCCCTAGTGGAAGGACTCAATTACAATCTTCTCAGCATTAGTCAATTATGTTATACTGGTTTTAAGATCTTCTTTCAAGAAGGAACATGTTCTTGAACCAATAGAGACTCTACTCAGTCTTTCATGGGTCGAAGACATGGAAATATCTATCTTCTAGATGTGAAACCAAATGAATCGCAATGCCTAATCTCAATTCAAGACAAAGCAAGCTTATGGCACAGAAAGCTTGGTCATGTCAACATGAAGCAATTAGCCAAAATCTCATCAAGACAGCTTGCTTGAGGTCTACCCAAATTACCATACCAAAAGTCTGATCTATGCACATCATGTATTCTGGGAAAGCAGGTAAGAAATTCATTTAAGCCAATAAATCATGTCTCTACTAATCATGTACTTCAGTTGCTGCATATGGATCTCTTCGAACCAACTAGAACCCAGAGCATTGGAGGTAATAAATATTGCCTTGTAATTGTGGACGATTACTCCCGCTTTACTTGGGTATATTTCCTTGCAAGTAAGTCTGAAACCTTCTCGTATTTTGAAAAATTTGCTAAAGAGGTTCAAAATAAAAAATGATGTGTTATCTCAAGTATAAGAATAAATCATGGAGGTGAATTTGAAAATCAAGATTTTACAAAATTTTGTGATAAATCTGGCTTTAACCATGTGTTCTCCTCTCCATATACTCCTCAGCAAAATGGGGTTGTGGAAAGAAAGAATAGATCTCTTCAAGAAATGGCTAGAACTCTTTTAATTGAAAGTAAAATTTCTTCATGATTTTGGGCTGAAGCTGTTTCAATGGCGCACTATATCATCAATAGAGTCTTCTTAAGACCTATTCTAGAGAAAACCCCTTATGAGTTATTCAAAGGTAAGAAGCCCATTGTTTCATACTTTCATGTGTTCGGTTGCAAATGCTTTATATTGAAAAATGCAAAAGATTGAGTTGGTAAGTTTGAAGAAAGATCAGATGAAGGCATCTTCCTTGGATATTCTACATCAAGCAAAGCCTACAGAGTCTATAACAAGAAGAGCTAGTCTGTGGATGAGTCAATAAATGTCAAATTTCAAGACTCTACACAAGATGAATCCAGTCAGACTCATTATGAAGAATCTGAACCTGCTCCAGACCCTCCAAAGCTTACAACTCAAGAAATATCTCAGACTGGATCAAGCTGTTCATGAATTTTCAAATAAAGAAAGAGATCATCAACCAGACAAATCAACCAGTAACTGGAAGCATAAGTCCAGTCATCCCAAAGATCTCATTATCGGCGAAATTAATGAAGGAATTCACACAAGATCCAAAAGACGTGAAGAGTCTAGTGCTGTGGCTCTCATTTCTGAAATTGAACCAAAGAGCATAGAAGAAGCTTTATCTGATGAAAGCTGGATTGAAGCTATGCAAGAAGAGCTCAGACAGTTCCACATTAATGATGTCTGGGAATTGACATCTAAACCAAAAGGTAAGACTGTTATTGAAGCGAAATGGGTGTTCAGGAACAAGATGAATGAAAAAGGAAAAGTCGTACGAAACAAAGCAAGACTCGTGGCCAAAGGATATACGCAAGAAGAAGGAATAGACTATGATGAGACTTACGCACCAGTAGCAAGGTTAGAAGCTATTCGACTATTACTTGCGTTTGCTTGTTATAAAAATTTTAGGTTATTCCAAATGGACGTCAAAAGTGCCTTCCTAAATGGATTTATCCATGAGGAAGTTTATGTGGAACAACCACTTGGGTTTGAAGACCCAAAGAAGCCAAATTCAGTCTTCAGACTGAAAAAGGCCTTGTATGGTTTAAAGCAAGCACCTCGAGCTTGGTACGACAGACTAAGTAAGTTCTTAATACATAATGGTTTTGTCAAAGGTAAAGTAGATACTACTTTATTTATCAAAAAGGAAAACAAAAACTTTTTACTTGTTCAAATATATGTGGATGATATTATTTTTGGATCCTCTAATGAAAGTCTATGCAAGAAATTTTCTAAGTCTATGCAAGATGAGTTTGAAATGAGTATGATGGGAGAGTTAACATTCTTTCTTGGTCTTCAAGTAAAGCAATTGAAGGAATGAACTTTTATTTATCAAGAAAAATATGCTAATGATCTTGTCAAAAAGTTTGGATTGGAAAATTGCAAAAAGACTGATATACCGATGTCAAGTTCTTTGAAGATAGAAAAAGATGAAGAGTCGATAGAAAGAGTACTTCAGGAACTTGCCAATTGCTTGGAAGCAGGACAGTGTCTTGGTTTTCAAGGAAACAAAGCACTGTAGCTCTCTCAACAACAGAAGCAGAGTATGTAGCTCTTGGAAGTTGCTATTCGCAAATTCTATGGATAAAACAACAGCTACGAGACTTTGAAATTGAAGACTCATGCACAGAAATCAGATGTGACAACACCAGCACAATCAATCTCACTAAAAATCCAATCCTTCATTCAAGAGCAAAGCATATAGAGATTCGACATCATTTCATTAGAGATCATGTTCAAAATGGAGAAATCTCGATTCAATTTGTTGATTCAAAAAATCAACTAGCGGATATATTCACAAAGCCTTTGAAGAAAAATCAATTCGATTTTATCCGTTCCAGACTCAACATTTTGAAGCTTGAGGAAGTTAAAGTCTAGAGACTCTCCAACCCTCAGACTCAGACATTCATGGCTATAGACTGTAAGTTGTTATTATATTCAAACTCGAAAAGGTACGATCTTTAGTTCAGTTAATTTATAATTTCCGTGAAAAACGGAATCTTGTCTTTTCAAAAGGATTAACTTCTATTTGGCAGTTAATGATTTTAAAAAGAGGTGTATGTTCACTTTCTTTATGCCGATTGATCTTTCCTTTCTTAAACTGAGTTATATATATACAGTTTTCTTTTTCACCTAATCTTCAAAACCCTAAAAGGCATTCTCCTCCCAATCCTGTCTCTACTCCGTGTTCATCTTCGAGAAAGTTGTCATCTTTTCTTGGGAAAGCGAGTAAAGGAATCTTTCGACGACAAGGATGTCTTCTTCGAGGAAGTCTTCAAGAATCGCGAACAGGGGACCATAGAGAATGAGGGAGGGGCCTACCCATTTCGATCTCACCGAAGAAGAAGATTTATTGAGTCAGCAACAGAGCCCGATTCACTCTCCACCGTGTCACTCAACATCATCTACCCCACAAGGTGCGGGTCAACAACCGGAGGAAGAAATAATCGAGGACGCAGACCCTGTAAGAGTCCAAAAACCCTCTTTTATTTACAAGCTCTATTGTGCATTGAAGAGCACTGGGACTCCGTTAAACTACGTAGATGATTTCCTTAAGGATAAGAATTATGGGAATGAGTATATCTTTTTGCGACAAATGGAGGATTTGGGAATTGCTCTCAAAGGAAAGGCTGAGGAAGCACTTGCAAATATTCCAAGTGACCCTCGTGTATCGGGACAGAATCCGACTGACGGGAACAATGATGATAAAATGTTCAGTGAATTTTAACCTAGAATTGGTATTGCTGCGAAGGTGAAGGGAAAAAGAATGGATTTGTTTAAATCGAAGGAACAGGAGAATCTGTTCTTCAGAATGTTAAAACGAGGGGTGATAAACCCTAGGAGTGTTGATTTCGATTTCTTGGATGCCATTAATGTGAACTTAAGGGAGAAGTTCAATCTGCTTCAACTTGAACAATTTTGCACCGATACCACAGATGGTTATGCGCAATTAATAGCATACTTCTATTCGAATCTTAGCTTTTTAGATGCGAATAGAATATCATTCAGTGTTTGAGACCAGGACCATGTGATAGATGTAGACATGTTGGCTGACATAATTGGAGTTGAACGAGAACGCTATCAACCGATCAAAGTTTCAATTGCTCGTCCCTCATTGGAGCTTGTCAAAGATAGGGATACAGAGAGAAGAATTACCTACTCAAGGATGCGTGCCATCAATATCTTGCTTCACAAAATTGTGATCAATTGTATCAGGCCGAAGTCTACATCCAAGACTGGCGTATCTAATTCCGAGGCAAAATTGATGTACGCGATTAACTCAGGGAAGAAGTTCTCTCTCCCTCACACCATTCTCTTTCACATGTACAGAGCAATGGCGAAGGACAAGGGCCAATTGCCTTACCCAGGTCTGGTGACCAAGATCTTCAGACACTTGAATATTGAACCTCCACATACTCTTTGTGTTCGACCATGCGAAAAAATGGTGGTAGGTTTTAAAATGCTGACAAAAATGCGTCTGAAAGAACTTTCTAAGGCAATGGAGAAGTTCAGAGTGAAGACTCCAGTACCTTCTACTTCAAAGAGAAAAGGGAAGGAGCCCATTGGTGCCCCATCCAAAAAGAAAAGAACTCTCATCTTGGAGGATGAAGATGAAGAGGAAGATCTCACTATCTCTACATTGATAAGAACCAGACTTTTTGTACCTGAATCAATGGAACATTATAAGAAAGGGAAAGAAGCAGAAGAACAGAGAGAAGAAGAGGAGCAAGCCAAGAATAGAGAAGAAGACCAGCAGCGAGAGAAAGAGAAAGAAGCTGAAGAAGAAGGAGAATAAGAGAAAGAAAAGTCTGCAGCTGAAGCCAGAAAGAAGGGGAATCAAGATGCTGAAGAGCATGACCATCCCTCTTCCCCATTTTAGGTCCTAGAGACAGGGGGAGATGGCGAGCAAGGAAGGTCTACACCACATGCTGCCAACAGTGAAGGTCTAAGACGCTCACTAGCAGATCCAGAAGATTTTCAGGCTTCTCAAATGCCTGAAGAAAGACATGATACGTCAACACCAAATCTGCAAGATTATACATAAGCTCCATCGTTTGCATTCACTCCATCCGAGAAAGCAAATGCGAGCACACAGACGGACAATTTAGCAGATTTTTGTCGTATCCTTGATGTTCTTCTAGAAATGCGGGGTCAAATCTATGCTCTGGACTGTGAAATTCAAGTCATGAAGAATGCTGGACAAGCATCTTCGGTTACCCTGGAGGATAAAATGGAAGACATCGCTCTTCAAATTTAAGCCAATGCCAAAGGAGAAGAGGTAGCTCATCTAAGGGAAGACTTGAAGAGGCTGGAAGGCATCGTTCAGTCGATGGGAAATTTCCAGATCGTGCGTATTCCCAAGCAGACCTGACTCTTTTCTCACCTTTTTTTAATGATGACAAAAAGGGGGAGAATTGCAAATTTGAACTCTCTAAACTTTGACTTTAAATTTCTTTTGAGTGTTTGAATGTTTGTTTTTGAGTATGACTTGAGTGAACTTGGGTGTGAACTTGAATTTGACTGACTTGGGTGTAGATTTTGATGCTTGACTGTTTGCATTTATATCAAGTGTTGTTGTATGGTATTACTCATGAAAGACTAACCAATTTTCTGTGGATGCAGAGTCTGGTTGTTTTATTAATCTTTATGAGATAGCCATATTGCTTGAGAAATGTTTTTGCAGGTCAAAGTTGTTCAAATCTACAGGAAAGTTTTGTCACCATCAAAAAGGGGGAGATTGTTGGAGAAATCTTTCCAGAATATTTTGAAGCTGACAAAACGTTTCTATCAGTCTAGTCTGGATATTTGCAGACCTTCTGTTTAGAGTCTGAAGATTTTCCGATCACCAGACTCAGCACTCAAGACTCAAGACCCAAGACTATTATCATTGACAATTTTTCTAATCCAGTGTTGAAGGCAATCCAGAGCCGAAGTATTTGGTTAAGGATTTAGTCTTATCCTCTAGAGAAGATCTCTTGGCTGGATAAAAATAACGGATTCTTTTATTCGTAATCTAGATCATTTGAAGATCCGATGGTCGACGAAATATTCTTGGAAGGTTCTATTCTTGGAAACCAAGATCCTGATTGTATGGGCGAACAGGATTGATGGGTTATCATCAGGTTCCTTTAATAGCTCGAATGATCTTCTTAATTGATTTCGTCCAACGGGTAGATTCGAGGAATTCCTTTGGTAAGTGCCAACGGGTATGATGGCATAAAAAAGTATAAAAGGAAGACGTTCTAGTTGCTTTAGTGCATGATCGATAGAGAAATTCCAGAGTCTGAAGCACCTTGATTATTAGTCGATACATTTTGAGCAAAATTGTATACACAAAGAGTGTCTATACTTAGTGATACCTTGAGCGAGTGTGGTAGATCATCTACACCGAGAAATCAAGGAAGATCAACGCTGTAACATCTCTTTGTTCATAGTGGAATCCAGCCAATAGGCTGTCAGTGCAGAAGAGTGGACGTAGGCTTGAAATAAGCCGAGCCACTATAAACCGCGTGTTCAATTTTCTCTTCCCTTCTCTCAATCTTACTTTGATTATTGTTTGTTTCAAATCTATCAACTGTCTAGTATTGTGCAATTATCGAGAAAAAAATTTTATATACCTATTCACCCCCCTCTAGGTACTTATACTAGCTATATCATATTCAACAAAAACTGCTGAATGATTCTTGGAATTGTCGCAAGGGCCAAAGTACCGAAGTTGTTGGCTTCTCTATCACTATGTGCATAAATTCAGCCGTGATGTAGAGGAGACACAAGATACATGTGCGTAGATTAGTTCTGTTATGGAGTTTAATCATGGCATATGTGATTTTCAGGGTCCAATCATAGCCATATGATTTTCAAGTCATGTCACCTGGCAAAGTGTGGCTGTAGATCATTCAACATGAGCAGTTAAATTTGACATATGGATGAATATAATACATGATATATGTGATGATACATATTGCATGACTCGTGGATTTGAAAATATGGATTGGAGTCACTTTCATGGTACATGCTATCGCATACATTTTTTATTAGTTTCTTTGTCTGTGGCTTAATTTCATGAGAATGGTGATCTTCTCTTAGGGCCCATTTGGTAACTATTATGTTCCTAATAACAATTTCTGATAAAAGATAATTCTTTTTTATTCTATTCTCTTAACGAATTTACAAGCATCTGAAGACGTTTGGTATTTATCCAAAATTTCTTTTTCCGAAATAGAATTGCAATTGGAACTACCTTTAAATTTTCTAATTCAAACCATATTCTTTAAATTTTTTAATAATTTTATTCTATTTTTCTCTTTTTCTTTTCTTTCTCTTGTTCTTTAAGCTTTGGCCGATCGCCGGCCTCAAGTTGGTCATCGGCCTTGGGATGACTAGCGACTTGCCAAACAAGAGCCAACGACCTCGCCGAAGCGTCACCGGCCCCTGACGAGGCCACACTTCATTGACCAAGCCTTGGTTGGGAGAGCCTCACTTAGCCAAGCAAGGCTCGCTAGTGGCCGAGGGAGGCTCGCCTAGCCACCTACAAGGCTTAGCCTTGCCTAGATGTGGAGAGGGCGAGCCTCATCGATGGCTAGGGGAGCCCGAGGTTGAGCCTCTGATGAGTTTGCTAGACCTCTCCCAACCAGTCGTCAATGCCCGGTGGCGATGGACAATGATGACTACAATGATGGCGGTGACTAACGGTGGAAGAAGAAGAGAGAAGGAAGAAGAAAAAGAAGAAAGGAAGAAAAGAAAAGAGAGAAAATAAATTTGGATTGACTTGATTTTGGAATTATTCCCGAAAACAAAAAAGTAACTTTTTTTACTCATTAATTATGTTCCAAATCTATTCTCGAAACAAATTTGTTCCTGGAAGCAAAAAATTTATCAAACTGTTCTTTTTTTGTTCCTGAAAATAAAATAATAGAATTGGATATTATTTGGCCGATTGCCAAACAGATCCTTAGAGAGCCGTGGCTTTGCTCACTTATCTATCTACCATTTGAGATTCTGAACACGAGGAGTTTAATAGAATGTACGTGAAAAGTGATTAGAAGTTAGTATGGGACTTTATATTAGACTAATTGAATAAGCTTATTAGATCAGGGTTTACGATTGCATAATTTTGGTTAATTCACGATAGATAAGATTTTATTATGACTTTTGTTCAATAAAAGGTTTTATTCAATCAATATGCAATCAATATATTTTTTGTTAAATGACTAGTTTTGGGTAAAGGTTTTATTCTTTATGTTATAATAGACGACTGGTCATTTCCTAAATTCTAGATGCGGATTTAGGAGGTGACGCAAGCAATTTCCATCCATGGCTGTTATCCATAATCAAGAAATTACTTGGACAAACTGTCGTCGCGTCACATATGGACGAAAATGTGCATATTATTAGACAAGAAAGTAATTTGATACCTTACTTTGATTCCCAACATCTGATGCGCGGCAATTATTTGAACTACCCTGAACATTTATTTTCTTGAAGGGGACCGTAAATTATTACAATAAGAGCTTTTTGAACGTAATGCTATGGACGTCATCCCATAGGGAAGCATCCATGAAGTTCATGCGGGGAACATTGGACATCAATTCAAGCAATTAGTTCGCATTGAACCCGCTTTAATTACAAGCCAAAAACATTGCCAAATTCAAAGGAGATATCTAAAAAAGACTGAAAATCCGTACTATCTCGTGAACGGTAACACTTGCCACTAATTTATCGAGATATTTATCTGAATTTTATATTGGACATAGTTTTTACTCTGTCGTTCACAATTCCTTTTCATTTCCGTTGATTTGGACGTAGGTTGTTTAGAAAAAGAATGGGCAGGCTGTGTATTCAAATGTTTCTGTATTCCCATACTTGGAAAGTGTCTTTTCTTCTATGTTACAAAGCTTTGGCCTTTTCAACAGCCGGGTTTAAGAATAGGGCCTCAACATTTAATTTAACCCGACTTTTAGGAAGAATACGTCGTGATGATATAAAGGTGTTTTGCAATGTGAATGTGCGCTTTGCAGGTATTTTACAAGGTAGAATTAAACCATAGAAACTTCATTTACTGTTTAACAAATGATATCAACTGCGATAAAGATTTCTCTTTTTCAGAATGTGACAATTGATTAGACCTAAGTGCATTTTGCGCGTTTTGCATTCATTAGTATTGAATTATTTTGTACCTAAATGTTGTGCACATTAAAAGAGAAATAAAAGTTTACTACCTCGCTATCATGAACAGCATCTTATGGGCGGCAATATTGTCCATCTAAGATTAAGAGTGTTTTGACATGATGTTTTGCACATCCGCCATGGTGAAGCATGCATAGAGGTTGAGCTTTGCAAAAAGGCTTTGCAGCTTTAAAGATTCTTGGGCAAATGTTAGGTCATTTGACAAATTTTTCAAGGCCACTTTGCAAAAATACTAGCATTGGTAAAGTTGAAAGCCCAATAGGTAATAGGGCTTTCAGCATTTGCGAAAGGCCACTTCCTGAGGTAAATAAAAAAGAGTTTGTTCCAAAACTGCTCTCATCAATATTTTTCATTTCCATTTTTGCCCTCGTTCATCTTCTTCAAGTCGCAGATAGGTTGCCAATGAATCTCCACCAGATGGTCCATGAGATGGTCGCTAATGAAGCTCCACCGGCGAAGGTCTGACGTTCTAGATCTGAATCACTCCTAAATTGCATAAATAAACACCCTCGGCTCGGACACCTTGGCATCTTTAGCTTCATGGCATCACCTTGCCAAGGTCGTGCAACCCCAACACCACTGCACTTGGGTCACGCAACCCCAGACAAGGCGACGCCCGGAGTGGCACAAGCTAGACATGACTCGCCAAAGCTCCCGCTCAGCTTCTGCTAACAACAGTTGTTGCGATGACAGTCGCTTAGCTAACGGTAGCTTCTGGTCACCGCCGATGCTTGTGTTGGGATGGGGCAAGTGATCGAACAAAATATAGACAGAAGAAGAAAAATAAATCGGACACCAAATTTACGTGGTTCAGTCGTAAAGACCTACGTCCACGGGGAGAGCAGTAGCGAATTTCACTATAGATCAAGCGATACAAGGAGATTACACACTCAAGTCACTCAAACGCTCTCTTGGTGTTTCACAAACCCCAATTTAATCCAAACCCAAGTCACGACACAAAATTATCACTCAAGCTCAAAACAAACGCTGAAAAAGAACTCCTCTTCTTGATCGCGCTTCAGCTTGAAGACATGCGGCTCCTCCTTTTCTCTCGTACGGGTGCAGCAGCAACACCCCGAAAAGAAGACCTCTTTCGTGGCTTTTGCAAGCGGTGCGGATATGCGAAAAACTCCTCTAACGTGCGGCTTCTTGGATCGTCGAACCTCTGCGGCTTCGTAGGGTTTTCTCGCAGTGACTTTCGGCCATCCCACGCACACCTTCAAAAGAAAGTGAATCCTCGTATATATACGTGTGCGTGTGCGTGTGTGCCCCCACGGTCAAACATTTGACCTTGGCCCCACCGAATAATTCCTTCTTCGGTGACACGCTGCAGGTAAAGAACCCCTCCCTTTTTTTTTTTTTTTAATCTTTTGTCTTGGTTCGCACGTCCAAGTCCAAGTCCATATTTGGACTTTCCTATTTCAAGCCAAACTTCCAAATACACCAATCTTTCGTTATATCAATTTACTTCAAAATTTGGCTTTTCGCTTTGGGCTTAAACTCGAGACATATTTAACAATCTCCACATTGGCTTGACGTTTGAGCAAAATAACAATCACTTCGTAAAAATTCAAATTCTGCTGCTACTTTCCCATAGCCCCCGATGGGCTCAACCGCCACAGATATTATCCAAGTTCAAGCCTCGCTTGAACTTCGCCATAACTGAGGACCTCATTAGAATACCAACTTCACATGCACTTTTAACTGCTTCGCAAGGATTTTCCGACATAACCTCCTTAACCGCAGATAAAGCAAAACCATTGTTGCATCCATATCTATCAGGAGATCGAATACGTACCTTATTAATTTCAGCAGTTACAGCAACCATTGGCTCTACAGGCTCCACCTTGCTATGAGCACCATCTGTGTCGATTACTTTGTTAGTACTCGTACTCGCTACCTCAGAAGTTTCTAGTCGCAACTCCACCTCAAACTGAACATCATCCAAATCCGTATTAACATTGCTATAATCACTCCTAGTCAGAAGTACTTGAGACTCTTCAAGGGTAACTTCTCTGCTGTTAACATGTGAATTTATATCTGGGCACCACAACTGATCGCCCCACTCACCTTGTGCATAGCCATGGAATATGCATCTTGCCCTCCCATCGAGCTTACCATCACTCACTTGAAAATAACACGGGCAACCAGGCATTCTAAGAATAGAATAATTAGCAACGTTACCTGACCACACTTCTTCATCAGGAGTTCGCCATTCAACAGCAGTTGATGGGGATCTATTCGCCAGGTAGCTTACCATACTTAGCACATCAACCAGGAATCTCCTAGCCATACCAGCACTAGAGATAATTTTTCGGGCCGTCTCTAGTAATGTTCTACTCACCAATTCTGTAAATTGTTGTGATTTACTAGCACTAGTGCGGTGTTTCACTATGCTCTCTTTCATGCAGAATTTATTTGCCAGCTCTGAGCAAAACTCCATGCTATTGTCAGTCCGCACATGCTTGATCAACTTACCAGTCTCCGTCTCGATCAAAGCTCTTGACTGCGAGATCCTGACACCAGCATCAAACTTGTGCCTTGGCACAAACACCTAGGTCTTCCTCGAGCAGTCAAAAGACTCTTGAACAGATGCATCCTACGTCTCCTGGGCGAAACCTGTCATTGTCTCACCTTGAAGTTTATACAGGCCATCATGCTTGATTCCTTTCATTATCACCAAGGCACCTCGAACAACCTTCAGAACTCCACCTTTTGAAGAATACCTGCAACCAGCTGAATCTAGGACACCCAAGGAAATTAAGTTCTTTTTCAATTCTGGAACATGCCTCACTCCAGTCAATGTCCTCACGATACCATCATGCATTCTGATTTTAACATCACCAACACCCACAACATCGCACTCAGCGTTGTTCCCTAACTGGACTTTATCACTACCCGTGCACTGATAAGTGATAAACCAATTTCTATTTGGTGTGACATGAAAAGAACAACCAGAATCCATAATCCATCCATCAAGCAATGAATCATTAGTGACAGACAAGACATAATCGACATTATCTATAGAATCAACTATAATTCCCTTGCCCTTCTCATTCTTCAGCTTAAGGCAATCCCTTCTAAGATGCCCCCTCTTGCCACAGCTCCAACAAACAATATTAGCAGTCCTAGATTGGCTACGTCTGTTCATATTAGTACTACCATTACCCATACGTGTTACAGATCTTCCTCTATTTTCACCTACTAGAGCAGTAGATACAGATTCGCCAAATTCTCTTCTATGAATGTCCTCGCTTAGAATCAAATCTCGAACCCCATCAAACGTCAAACTTGTTGACCCAGAGGAATTACTAACAGCAGTAACGGTAGTATTCCAACTATCAGGCAATGAAGATAATAGAATCAAAGCACATACCTCATCTTCAAAATCAATCTCAACTTAACTCAATTGACTAACAATCACATTGAATTCATTGATATGATCTACAACTGATGCACCTTCTTTCATCTTCAAGTTAAATAGGCGTCGCATCAAACAGACCTTGTTAATCGCAGAGGGCTTCTCGTACATATCCGACAGGGCTTGCATCAAATCAGCAGTGGTCTTCTCCTTCAGGATGTTAAACGCGACATTACGAGCCAACGTCAGCCGAATAACACCCATAGCTCGTCTATCCAGCAAATCCCAATCAGCTTGCTTCAACGTCTCTGGTTTCTCCCCAAATAAAGGCAAGTGCAGATTCATCTGGTAAAGATAATCTTCAATCTACATCTTCCAGAAACTAAAATCCTTCCCATCAAATCTGTTGATTTTCACTTTTACTTCTTTTGTCGCCATCGATTCGCTTCAACTCAGCCAAACCTAGCTCTGATACCACTTGTTGGGATGGGGCAAGCGATCGAACAAAATATAGACAGAAGAAGAAAAATAAATCGGACACCAGATTTACGTGGTTCAGTCGCAAAGACCTACGTCCACGGGGAGAGCAGTAGCGAATTTCACTATAGATCAAGCGATACAAGGAGATTACACAATCAAGTCACTCAAACACTCTCTCGGTGTTTCACAAACCCCAATTTAATCCAAACCCAAGTCACGACACAAAATTATCACTCAAGCTCAAAACAAACGCTGAAAAAGAACTCCTCTTCTTGATCGCGCTTCAGCTTAAAGACATGCGGCTCCTCCTTTTCTCTCGTACGGGTGCAGCAGCAACACCCCGAAAAGAAGACCTCTTTCGTGGCTTTTGCAAGTGGTGCGGATATGCGAAAAACTCCTCTAACGTGCGGCTTCTTGGATCGTCGAACCTCTGCAGCTTCGTAGGGTTTTCTCGCAGTGACTTTCGGCCGTCCCACACACACCTTCAAAAGAAAGTGAATCCTCGTATATATACGTGTGCGTGTGCGTGTGTGCCCCCACGGTCAAACATTTGACCTTGGCCCCACCGAATAATTCCTTCTTCGGTGACACGATGCAGGTAAAGAACCCCTCCTTTTTTTCTTTTTTTTTATCTTTTGTCTTGGTTCGCACGTCCAAGTCCAAGTCCATATTTGGACTTTCCTATTTTTATTTCAAAATTTGGCTTTTCGCTTCGGGCTTAAACTCAAGACATATTTAACAACTTGCCTATGATCGTAGCGGAAGCTCATCCAGTTGCCGATGCTCCTTTTTCCCCTCTGTGGATGCTATAGTTGTTTGCCTTCTCTTCCTTTTTATTCATTTTTAACTTCTAAGTCAATTTATAAATTTTACGCCAAATCAACTTTCCAAATGCTACACCTCCCTTTAAAAATCTTTGGCGAAATGGCTTTACGTCCACTCAAAGCAAAACTAAACGTGGCCTAAGTTTGCATGCACGACAATTTAACATCAGTGGAAGCAATGTTTTTCAAAAGGTTATCGATGCGTTGAAAAATGTCACAAATACTTTGATATTTTAATTTTAATATTTTATGATGTTTTACATAGCCTTACTAGTTCTTGTCGTAATGTATTTGATGGAGGTCTAAAATATTGAAGTATCTTCGAGGACTTGATTACACTAGTTAATCACTAGTGCCCTTCTGGTACCTGATCTTGTTTAAATCCTAAGATTTTTTGGATTTTTGAAGTGTTTTTTATGTGGAGAAGAAAAAAAAATTTTGGGTCTTTTTCTATTTATTTTTTTAACATAAGAAGCATTTTTGGTTTTTCAATCTTTTTCTGCAAATATTTTTTTTGAGAAATTTTTAATTAAGATATTATTTTTATTATTATAATAATATAATATATTGAAAAATGACTCAGGTCGGATCCTTGGGTCGTCCACCCAAGACCGGGACAGGCCTGCAATGCGGGCCCAACCCGAGATTTTTTCTTTTTTTTTAAAGACAAAAAACATAAAAGCCGAAACCGATTTGGCCCGTTTTAATTAAAAAAAAAAAAAATTTAGCCCAAAGGCTATGGCCCATGCGTACAAACCCAACCCAGGTGGAAACCCTACCCAAACGACAACCCGGATCCAACCCGACTTCATAGCCGCAACCCGATTCCTGCCAAAAAAACCTACCCAATCGACGTCCTAGATCTGCCTGACTTCGACCCATCTTCTCCCTCGTCAACCTGGTTTTGTGGAGCCTTCGAGATCTGACAATCCATGGCAGAGGCAGTTGAGCTCATCACGGTTTGAGCTCGCGACCCATTCTCTCTCTCACCCGCTCTTCGATCTTCCTCAAATGTCTATCCGGGGAAGGTTTCTGAGCTTGCTCATTGCCTTCAACGAAACTTGCACCCTCCTATTTATAGGCAAAGGGGTATGGTCGACAGAGAGCCTCGGCCACCGACCTTTGGCTTGTCGACTAGACCCTCTCGGCTGAACCGGCATCCCATCCTTGTTTCTCCTCCAAGGCACGCTCGACATTGAAAGCGGCATTAATGGCGCCCGAGATCCGTCCCCTCCGGCCGACGTTGGCCTACTCCTCCTCAGCCATAGGGGCCCATGCAAGGGAAGAGAAGGGAGAGGGGGTTGGGCGCGAAGGTCTAGCCCCACGCAACTGCAGTTTCTTCTTTCGCTTTTTTCTTCTTCTTTTTTGTTTCTTTTGATTATTATTATTATTATTTATCATTTATTATCCGAAAAATAAGTAAAAAGAAGGAGAATAAAGATTAATGGATGCAAAAATTTGGGTGTCAACACGGTCCAACATCTACCGGACCAGTTCCTCACTGCCACTTAATAGGCAAATTGCTTTGTTAGTCTATACCAGCATTGGATGTGGGACTAAGCGGCTCCAAGAGTCCCACACCCTATGTGCTCACTCCCTCTCTCTCTTTCTGCCCCTCACCTACAAGAGAAGCCACCCTCTAGGAGTGCCACATCGAGCAATTACTCAAAAAGTGCAAAAAAAAATTGTCGTGCTGACTGGGGCCTTTTGGCCAAGAGGTGGCGTGATTCTTTTGGAGCATAGTTGTTAATTCTAATGCAGTTCAATGTTTTTCCATGTGGGCCTTTTGGCCATGACTTGGCATGTTTCTTTTGGGGCGTTGTTGTTAATTCTAATGCAGTTCAATGCTTTTTCATGCGGGGACGTGTATCAATCACATGCAATCAATTTCATTGGGCCACCAAAGAAGCAATCCTTACTGATCTTGATTGATCAGTTCGATTTTATTTGGTTCCAGCCTCCTTCTTCGGTTCCCGAAATGGGGAACCAGTCCCTGCTGTCCAATTTTCAGCTCTAGGGTGGGAATCGGATCACCCCAGAACCAATTACCCCTAATTGTAATCCTCAAATCAAGGATGGATGGGGCGCTTGTGGAAAATTTTCTTTTCACCAAAAGTATATGCTCTAATTTTTTATATTAAAGCCCTCCAACATTTTGACAGAACGTAGTTAAAAACCTCATATATAGTTTAGTATTCTAGCTTCTTAAAATTATGGATGCATATACGATAGTTTTAAGTTGATTTTTTAGTGCTTGAAAAAAAAAACTTGCTCTATTTCTATGACATCCCAGATTTTTTATTCTGTTTTCTACTGAATTAATCGGACATTTCATTGACGTGTCTATAAGGCCGTTCTCAGAGCCGATCACTCTAGAGATAACTAGACTATCCAGGGAAGCCATTAAAGAATTTTAAGGCAATAAACTTGAGAATTCGACCAAGAATCGACTTCTCGGCTGCGCTCATCTTTAGAGGCCATTTTGGCACAGTTTAAAATTGGTTTGAAATAAGAGATAAGTCTATTCAACTGAGATGTGTGGCTGATCGTGGGTGACTCCACTAGATTGGAAAATTCTCGTCGACAGGCACTAATCTGTTTTTTCTGTTGTTCTGATACCCTGTGTCTGTAATTGCATCATCGAGATTTTCACAACAATCGAGAGCCGCTATTGAGTCAAGTGGGTTTATAGTGACTTAAAGAAAATTGACCACAGGTCATTTGCCCTAAAAAGTTCTAAAAACTACTCAGTAGTTTAGGTCATGCTAAAAACGCGTTGAATGGAAATTAACCGTAAATTCAAGTCCAATTTCAGAAATTGAAAGTCTTGTTATGTCACGACCAATTTTAGGAACGTCGACTCATCCTCCGAAAATTTTTCAAAGATCTCGAGATTTTTATGAAAAATGGATTCAGATGCTGCGGAAAAATAATGGAAATTCGGATGGGCTAAGTTGATGGAAATATGGACTTCCAAACCGAGCCTTTGGATGATAGGGACTTGCAGAAACTTTGTAGACTCTTTCTTCATTCAAATTGGACTCGATTTGGGAAATTTCACGAAGAAATTGGAGCTGAAATTTAAGAAATTCGGAGCTGGACTTTTGGGCAGAAAAATTGGCTTCAAAATGTGATTAATTGTGGATTATCTCTCAAGAAAGTAATGGGGACCATGGATAAGCTTGAGGGCTGACTAGGGGACCAAGCATTGAAGTATTTAGATAGTCTTTATTGACTTTTTGCACTATTTTTCTCCCTCATCCGATTCTCTCTTTCTTCGTTGGTCTCCTGCGCACGCCAACTCCTTCTCTGTATCCATCTTCATCGAGCAGCCCACCTCTCCACGTTTCTTTGCTATCCACCGAAGACCCACACCCCCACCGAATTCCCTTCTTGCCACACGTCCAAGCACCTAGCTTCCTTGGTCAATCAAAGAAAGAAAACTACAGCAAAGTTGACCCCAACACTTCGACCAAGCTGCCACCCATCCAGGTTTCCTCCACGCCACGCTGCTGCTTCATTGTTCCCTCCATTTCGTTGTCTTCTCCTCACGCCAGCTTCCCAAGACTCCACCGAAGCCACCAGCTCTTGTCGCCCGCTCACCGAATCCTCATCCCATCTCTGCCAAAACACCCGTCTCCTCATTCAGCTTCCACGGTCGAAGATCCCAGCGGAGCAGCCGCGCGTCCCACGTAAGCCAGCGAATTTCACCGAGCTCCCACGTTTGGTCAACAAAACGGTGGAGCTCTCACCATCTTGTTGACCCCGAAGCCACGCGGCCTTCAACGCCGCACGTCGATCTCTCCACCCAGCTGCCCGAACTTCGTTGGTCTTCTTCAACCGGAGTTCCTCACGCCTGGTCAACAGTGAAGCCTTCAGCAGTTCAGTTCAGCCCGCTCCGTTTCCTGTGCTGCTTCCTCGAGCCCAGCAGCAACGCTCGATCAGCCCAGCCACTTCTTCTTTGCTCGGCCCAGCAAGTTTCGGGCTCATTCCACCGAAGATAAGCCCACGTGAATTGCAGCTCAGCCCATAAGAAGTCAACCCAATTCAGCAGCTCCATTGAAGCCCACGAGCCCAAGTGAATTCAGTCCATCAGCAGCCCAGCGAAATCGGAAGCCCACAAAGCTAAAGCCCAACTTGGGTCCAGCCCAAAATCAAGAATAAACCTCAGCTTGGGCTAAGATTTATTTGGCTGGCTCTAGGCCCGGTCCGAGCTCCATCGACGCCGTCACAAACTCAAGTTTCAGCCGTTGTTGCATCTCCGTCGCGGTGATCCGGTCTCCGCTTTGGTCGGGTGAGTTTTACTCACTAATGCTTTCTTAGTTTGCTAAGTATGCTTAAGCGTTGATTAGAGTTAATTAAATAAGATTAGGTGATTAGATTAGAGTAGATTAGTGATTATTAATTAATTGTGATGCATATTAGACATTTTGATTATGCAATTAGCAAGTAGATATATTCTATTATTTATTGAATGTCTCTCGGGATTTTTCCCGACCCTTATTAGGCTTCAATTAGGCATTACGGGCCTAAATTGAATTTTTATTATTTATTTATTAAATTTTGAAATTAATTATTTTTTTTTCCAGAAATTAGGTAAGGATAGTCGACGACCGGAGTTTTATGCTGATTGTTGTGGTGCAGTTCGTTTATTTATTTGAGCTCTACGTTGCGTTGAATTGAATTGATTGTGCAATTTGAGGAATTATTCTTAAATTGATTGAAATTGAGTGCAATTGAATGATTGATTGGTAGATGGCTGAGTGTGATCATTTAGCATTAATAATGCTTTGATAAGTTGTAAAGTGGAGAGAATTGTGAGAGTGAGATGGAAATACTCGAGGCTAAGACTAATTTGGTACGATGATATAGGCATACTTGGTTCGGTGATTAAGAACATCACTGGCAAAAACAGCCCCTTAAAGAACGCACGTAACTGTCTATTTATTACATCATTATGGACCAACGTGATTCAGTGATTAAGAACATCACTGGTGAAAACGGCATCTTAAAGAACACACGTAAGGGTCTATTATATACGTGATTTATGGGCATACATGGTTCGGTGATTAGGACATCATTGGCAAAAACGACGTCTTAAAAAACGCATGTACCTGTCTATAATATACATCATGTTGGCAAAAACGGCGCTAGAGAGAAAGAATGTACTTGATTTATAGGCATGCGTGGTTCGATGATTAAGGATATCACTGGTAAAAATGGCATCTTAAAAAATGCACGCAATTGTCTAGTGTATACATCACCTTGGCGAAAACGATGCCTGATAGCATTGATGTAGCTCTGTGGCTAAGTGTACAATTGGAGATTATATAGACAGAAGTGAAATGATCTAGAAATAGTCCGACTGACATGAAATCAACTAGATCACTTGATCGAAATATCGATCTATGATGTGATTGCTTGGGTGCCTATTGAACTATGCTAATATGTAGGTGGAATCTGAGATCGAGGTAAGTCATCTGACCCATGTGTGCATAGGCAACCTAGTTAGCGTATTAGCGTATTAGTTTACTAATTGAGTCTTAGGGGGTAAAATTTGTTGAGACATGGTCTCAATGGTTATTGTATAACCATTTCAGGCCCGTAGATGAGCCTAACAGGTAGGAATCAGAAGAGGACGATGAGCTAGAAAAAGATGAAGAGTTTGAAGGAAATGAGCTTAGTGAAGAAGAATCAGAGGAGGATCAGGATGATTCTGAGTACAACCCGGATGAGAACTGAGATCCTATCTTGTTTTGTCAAACCTGGTTTTTATGTGGATAAGTGTTAGATCAGACCTCTATGAATAGTATTATATTATATACTATGAGGTGCTTGTATAAAAGTGTGATTGTGAATTTTCAGTATAAAAAATATGGCTCTGCTTTTCTATCTCATTATTTTATTGTCTGGGGATTTATAGTTGCTTCCGCATGTGCTTATATAAAATGAAAGGGTAGGTGATACTTAGTCCTAGGATATCGCATTTAAAATCGACCAAGCTGAAAGATGGGTGTGTCTCCGAAGATCAGGGCGTGACAATTTCCACCTCCTTATTATCTCTTGTCACCCCCTATCAAATTAAATTGAATACATCCATTACTAGTCTCATTTAAAATGATTTATTATCTTTGGTTTCGATTTTTCTAGACGAAATGGGTTTGGAAAGGGACAACAGAATAGGGCGATACTCATTAAAGCCAGTAATTGACCGGTTACTCATGGGTTGCTGTAAATAAGGAAGAAGAAGAAGCGACCTTAGCTACTCTTGCCTCTGTTGATGGCAATGTGCATGAATGTCTTGATTGTTTTGGAGAATTGTAAGGGAAGTCAAACTGAGATTGCATTCACTTTCCTCTCGGATTAAACTAAGATTTTTTACTCCTTTTTTTCACTATGTTTTGGGGAGTGCATGATCACCCTGCTCGACTAAAAGGCCTATGGTTAGATTGTCAGTGATAATGAGAAGAACATTCTTCGAGTAACCTCCTCAAGGCACTTTTGGCATCACTGCCTCATGGCAAGCTTACTGAATATCCACCACATCCCTTTCCACAGATTTATTCTGATTGGTTTTTGCCATGAACTCTCTCAGCAATGTTAGGATCATCTTGCAATCCACCTTATCAAGTAAGTTACCTAACTGAACTTGAAACTTTGGCTCTGGATCTAACTGCTTGACTCACCAACCATCAAGTCTTCCTCCATCAGGTCATCTTCCAGAGCCAAGCCTTTTGAAAGAAAGCGAATAAGAAAAATACATTGACAAGGTCTGTCCCTTCTCCAACTTCTTGTGGTCTTTCCCTGTCTTACCTTATGCTGGGCACTTCACAATCAGACCAACCTAATGGTTACCTTCTCTGCTAATGACTCCATATTTCGGTTGAGTAACACTGGAGGTGGTTCAACTACAACCTAGTATTCACTCAAACCTTCTGTCGAGCTCTCCCCTACCTGCATTTCCTTTTGGCGAGGCCAAAGAAATGTCTCCACCTGCTGCCAACAGTCTTCCTTCAGAATTCTACTGTATGGGTTGATCCTTCCCTCCCATTTGTTTTAGCAACAACTCCTAAGGTCTTCTCGCCAAGAGCTTCCCGGTGACAACAGAGGAACCAACTCGCCTGTTGTGGCGAGGCGGCTTTTTTTGTTCACAATAAGACCTAGACAATTATCCCTACCCTTAGTGGCTTACAAGTTTACGTCCATCCCTGGTCGAGTACAACTTCCTTTCAATTTCTCCCTTGTAGCCGTTACCCGGATTCCCATAAGTGTGTCCACACCCCCCAAATAACATTGGTAAAGGTTAAATATGATGCCCGCTCTTGATTTAAGATTGTTTCTTGCCATTTTTTTTTTGTTCTTTTGTGGTTTTTTTTTTCTCCATTTGGAACAAAATTTGCTTCCCTCTTTTTCGGAAATTAGTTTATTTGGTAGATAGCTAATTGAATATTGTGTTAATGAATTGTATATTTCTCCTTTTCTGTACTAGGAAACTATTATTTGAAAAATAACACATGCACAGGTAAGAGTGAAAACACTTCTTCTATCAGTTTTAGTACACATTTCGTTTGATTATAACTTGAACATGCGTGATAGTCTATGTATCTTAATTGCTCAACTTTAACTTTATTTAGTGAATCTTATGTTGAGAAATCAAGTGGATATACAAGTAAAATAATCCCTTGATTTTATATAAGCAATATTGCAAACTCTTTACACACACGCCACTCTCATATACATCTCACACGCCTCACCACTACACACACTTTTTCATGCCACCTACTCCATCCGCTCACTCAAGTACACACCCCACACTTTACGTACACACTCCACTCACGCTTCACACACTCCTCACACTTCACACACACACAAGGAGCAAGAACCCCTATTTATAGGGTGGAAAAGTCGGTGAGAAAAATCTGGAGAGAGGGGGGAGAGAAAATTCTGGAGAGAGGGAGAAAATTCTGGTGCAGCAGAGAAAGGGAGAGAAATCTGGAAAAATCCAGAGAGAGAGAGAGAGAGAGGCGGTGCTCCCATTTTTTCTGACATCTTATAGTCCAATTTTTTATTTATTCCTCATGCCATCATTGCATGATATTTTAATGGATGCTTTCAAAAAAAGAAAAATACGACAAAGTTCAAAACATAAAAAAAATTCTAAGCATGCATTATTATCATGCAAATGCAAAAGAAAATGCTTCCTGAAACATTATTATATAGAATGATATCCTTGCCTTGATTACATGAATAATTAACTATTGGTAAGAAATTATGCCAACCGTAATGGCATTATACAACAACCCATTCAAACCATTTGCAAGCACATATTTTTTGTAAATACTATATGCATCATAGTTTTTATAAAATTATCAATGAAAAGAAAATTATCCACTGCAATGCAATAATAACAAGTTTCATATGCAACTTAACAAAAGATATTGTCCATCAGCTACTTGGCTCCCCTAAAAAAGGTTACTCTCTTGACAAAATTATTTTACCCGAATCAAGCATAAACATTTTTAATGACATCAAGAAGAGAGTAATTATTTACTTAAAAAAAAAAAAAAAACACACACACACACACACACATACACATCAAGAAATAAGTTTCAATATTTAGTGCAAGAAGCTCCAAATGAACTTATTGAGATCAATAGATACATATAAGCAAGTTGGGTGAACTTCAATATTATCTTCTGTAGTGACTGCACTACAGAAAATGAGAAATGAGCAAATTTTGTATAATGCATTCATCAACCATAATGTTCAATCTTTGAGTAAATTCTTGTAAATTTTTACCGAAAATCAAAATCGAAAAATTTGTAGCTTTAAGGATTATCTAAGGAAATAAGTTATAATTGGCAGAATGAGTTTAGAAGATGACGAACATGAAGGAAACGTTGAAATGTAATGGATGTGGAAGACATGGCTAAAGTGATTTTTTTTTTTTTTTTGAAAGAGATGTGAGAAGTTTTGTCTCGTAATAAAATTGAAACAAAAGACCAAAAAAAAAAATGTATACAATAACCTTAAAGTAGGAGTGGGATCTGTAATGAATAATGTAGTCAATTCAATATGGTAGGGGTGTGGAAAGCTAATAAGGGAATGGAAATAGCATTAGCAACAAAAAGAAAGTTAATTTTTTAGTGTTCTATTCACAAGGTGTCATAGATATTTGTGATAAGTACATTACAAATCTTAAAACTAGTCACGAAAATGTAATTGAGTCAAAAAATTTTCAAAAGATGCAACTAGGTTCTAAAATTTATCATGAAAATACAATCAAGTTCTATAACTTTCAAAAAATCCGATCAAGTTACAAAACTTATCACAAAAATACAATCGAATCCTAAAACTAACAAAAAGTATAATCAAGTCCTAAAAATTTCTTAAAACTTGTACACTTTTTGAAAATTTTAAAACTCAATCACACTTTCTTAATAAGTTATTAATAATTTTTAGGATTTAATTGTACTTATTAAAAGTTTTATAACTCAATTACACATTCATAACAAGTTTTGGGAATTTCATTGCACTTACCCCCAAATATTTTGATGTTATCATTTTAAATAGTTTAATGAACATATGCCATACTACTTTTCAAATTTTAGGATCTTCTCACTTTTTATGATGTTTTGCACGCATAAAACAAAATCATTTGTCGATTTAATATGTCTGAATTAGTATTAATTTTTTTTTTTTGGTAAGGTAAGAGATATAATAAAAAGGGGAAGTATTAAATTTTCCTACACGTTAAATTCAATTTTTTTATTCCATTTGGTTCCGTACTATCTCATGAATGTTAATGTTACTTGCCACTAATTATCGATATTTTTATTTTAATCTTATATGGGACACAAGTTTTTACTCTGTCTTTCCCAACCCCCTTTCATTTCCATTGATTCGGATATAGGTTGTTTAGAAAAAGAATGGACAGGTTGTGTATTTCGAATGTTTCTGCATTCCTATACTTGGAAAGTGCCTTTCTTCTATGTTGTAAAGCTTTGGCCTTTTCAATTGCCGGGTTTAAGATTAGGGCTTCAACATTTAACGTAACCCGACTTCTAGGAAGAATACGTCATGATGACATAAAGGTATTTTGAAATGTAAATGTGCGCTTTGCAGGTATTTTACAAAGTAGAATTAAAACTTAGAAACTCCATTTACTGTTTAACAAATAATATCAAGTCCACAACAAAGATTTCTCGCTTTCGGAATGTGACAATTGATTAGACCTAAGTGCGTTTTACAAGTTTTGCATTTACTAGTCATGTTGAATTATTCTGTACCTAAATGTTGTGCACATGAAAAGAGAAATATAAGTTTACTACCTAGCTATCATGAACAGCATCTTATGGGTGGCAATAATTGTACATCTGAAATTAAGAGCCTTTTGACATGATGTTTTGGACGTGGACCGCAATGAAGCATGCATAGAGGTTCAGCTTTGTGAATAGACTTTGCAAAAACACTTGCCTTGATAAAATTGAAAGCCCAAGGCAAAGTAGGGCTTTCAGCATTTACGATAGGCCACTCTCCTAAGGTTAATAAAAAAAATTGTTCCAAAACTGCCATCATCAATATTTTCATTTCCGATTTTGCCCTCATTCATCTTCTCCAAATCGTTGATGTAGGTCCCCGATGAATCTCCACCGGATGGTCTATGAGACGGTCGCTAATGAAGCTCCACTGGCAAAGATCTAACGTTGTAGATCTAAATCACCCCCAATTTGCATATCTGGAAACCCCAGTTTGAACACCTCCGCACTTTTAGCTTCACGGCATCCCCTTGCCGAGGTCGTACGACCGCAGCATCGCTGCGCTTGGGTCACGCAACCCCAGACAAGGCGACTCTCGGAGTGGCACAAACTAGGCATAACTCGCCAAAGCTCCGCTCAGCTTCTGCTAACAACATTTGTTGCGATGACACTCGCTTAGCTGACGGTAGTCTTTGGCGAAATGGCTTGCCATCCACTCAAAGCAAAACTAATGCGGCTTAAGTCCGCATGCACGACACATTTAATATCACTAGAAGCAAAATTTTCCAAAAGGTTACCGATGCGTTGCAAATTGTCGCCAACACTTTGATTTTTTTAATTTCAATATTTGACCATGGTTCACATAGCCTCACCAGTTTTCATCATAATGTATTTGATAGAGGTCAAAAATATTTAAGTATCTTAAATCTCTATGGTTTACAATGTTTTTTCATCATAACTCAACAAAAAACGTAATAGATATTGAATTATTCTTATTTCTAAATAAATTATGTTCTTTGAAGGCTTATGAAGTTCAAAACACCGTAAATATATAAACTGTAATATCGAAGAAATTCCTAAAATGCTTATGACATTTCGTGATGAACCAATAATGTCAAATTGTTAAAGAATAAATATAGCATGCAAGTTAGTGTAAAAAAAAAAGTTTTACGCAAGCAGTAGCAATCTTATATGCCATTCGTTTTTAAAAAGGCATACTTTTAATTAGTGGATGAGCAAAAAAACTATTTGAACCCAGAACCGTTACCGACCAACCAAAAAAAAAAAAGCCAGAACCGTCCAAATTCGTTTTTAAAAAAAGCATAGTTGTAATTAGGGGTGAGCAAAAAAACCCATTTGAACCCATAGTTGTAATTAGGGTTGAGCTAAAAAAATCCATTTAAACCCAAAACCGTCTGAATTAAACACTAATCGGGTAAGCGAAAAAAACCCATTTAAACCCAAAACCGTATGAATCAAACCAAACCAATTGGATCCGATTCTCGAGACACCAATCCCATTCCTGATTTGTTAAAAGTAGAGCCAATAATTTTTGGTCCGGCTCTACAGAATTCAGAACCAGACAGATTATTTATTTTTTTTAATTTTAATTGTACTTCATAAAAATATATATCAAAGACCATCTCAAAGGTACGTCGACATGAGGCTTTTCTCAGTGCTAACAACGTTACACCGGCCCATTGCCAAGAGTCCTATAACCACTCTAGTTCCTCCCTGCTCCTTGATGGGCAAACTGCTTCGTTAATCTGTACTAGCTTAGGATGTGGGACTAAGCAGCTCCAGGAGTCCCATACACTGTGTGTTCGATCCCTCTCTCGCTTCCCCTCACCTACAAGAGAAGCCACTCTAAGCCTCCAATAGTCCCATGTCAAGCAACCACTCAGAAAGTGTAAGAGAGATTGTCTATAAAATCGAAACCAAGCAACCCTTTTGAGCATGCTGACTTGGGCCTTCTGACCAAGACTTGGCCTGATACTTTTGGAGTGGAGTTGTTGTTAATTCTAATGCAGTTCTAGGGTGGATGCGCTTCTGGAAAATTTTCTTCACACCAGAAGTACATGCTCTATTTTTCCATATTAAAACCCTCCAACATTTTGACAGAACGTAGTTGGAAACTTCATAAATGGTTCAGTATTCTAGCCTCTTCAAATTATAGATGCACATAAAAGTTTAAGTTGATTTTTAATGCTTAGCCAAAAAAAAAAAACTCCTCTTTTTCCACATCGTTATTGACTCCCGGCACCCCCTATCACTTTAAATTGAATACATTATCCCTTATTGGTCCTATTCAAAATGATTTATTATCTTTGGTTTCAAGTTTTCTAGAGATGAAATTTCCCATATTCCTCTTAAATAACATTGGTAAAGGTTAAATGTGAGGCCCGTTCTTGATTTAAGATTGTTTCTTGCCACTTTTTTTTGTGGTTTTTTTTTTCCATTTGGAACAAAATTTGCTTCCCTCTTTTACGAAAATTAGTTTATTTGGTAGATAGCTAACTGAACAATTGTGTTAATGAATTGTATATTTCTCTTTATTTTAGTAGAAAGCTATCATTTGAAAACTAACACCTACACAAGTAATAGTGAAAATACCCCATCTATTAGTTTTAATACACATTTCGTTTAATTTTTACTTGAACATATGTCATTACATGATAGTCTATGTATTTTAATTGCTTAAGTTTAATTTTATTTAGTGAATCTAACAGTCCAATTGTTTATTTATTTTTCATGACATCATTTAACTTGAAGATATGTCATTACATGATAATCGTTACATGATAATTTAATGGACACTTTCAAAAAAAAATATGACAAAGTTCAAAACATAAAAAATTCTAAACATGCATTATTATCATGCATATACAAAAGAAAATGCTTCCTAAAACATTATTATATAGAATGCTATATTTGCCTTGATTACATGAATAATTAACTATTGGTAAGAAATTATGCCAACCGTAATGGCATTATAGACAATGCATTCAAACTATTTGCAAACGCATATTTTTTGTCAATACTATATGCATCATAGTTTTTATAAACTTATCAATGAAAAGAAAATTATCCACTGCAAATAATAACAAGTTGCATATGCAACTTACAAAAGATATTGTCCATTCAACTACTTGGCTCTCCTAAAAAAGGTTACTCTCTTGACAAAATTATTTTACCTGAATCAAAAATAAAATTTTTAATGACATCAATAAGAGAGTAATTATTCACTTAAAACACATACATATCAAGAAATAAGTTTCAATATTTAGTGCAAGAAGCTCCAAATGAACATTTTGACATCAATAGATACATATAAGCAAGTTGGTCAACTTCAATGGTCACACCCCGAACCCCAAGCACGCGGACATCCCTCAGCGGTCGATTAAAAACATGACGTCCTAGGATGCATCGCCTACTCATTCTTTTTATCTTTCAATTAAGCACATGCGGAAGCGAATTGAATAAACACCCGGCCAACAAACAAACATAGGGATAGTGAAAACATACAACCATTTTTCACAAACTACACTTCATATACATACCAAGTTAACCCTACAAGTTCATAAGTACAAGTCTGCCTCAAAAAGAACTACTAAGCGACCTACACCCCGGATCCCTCCGACTTGGGCTTGGGATCCTCCACGACACCATCTGGGATATCAATGTCCATAGGGTGACCTACCTCCTTCTCCTCGGTTCCGATGGACGGTCCATCAAAACCCTGTACAAGACCCTCCCAAGCACCGTTGCACTCGTTAATAAACCATGCTTTGAAGCGATGAGGTAAAACATGAAGGAGGCCCTCATCTACCCAAATCACAGTCACCACTAACTTGCGAGTTTGGGTGGTCCTGGGAAAGGGAAAAAAGTAGACTCGTAGTCCATTTCCCACAGAACCCCGAACTGGACTGGATGTATCTCCATACTAAGGACTTGAAAAGGGTTAAGCACAACATGGTGAGATAAATCTCAGTGAGTAAAAACCCTAAACCCCGATTAGGACGCAAATTCGCCTCGAAGGCAGTCCTAAGCACGCATCATACAAAACTCACCTCGCCTTGGCACGTTCCTACATATTAGCGCATCACATATGCCATTATAAATATCACACGCGTAATCAATAACCGGAACACATCATTCTCACTCTCCAAACATTCACATGGGTACCGATTATAAGGTAAAACTGTTATGACACGTCCCATACCATGCCACACAATTTTGCCCCATAATCAGGCGCAACAGCACAAACATTCAGGCGTGTTCCGATTATTACGACCCATCGGCCACGGCCAACTCAACAGTCGGCAGTCATCCGACATAACTAGGCATCGTCCTGCCCCGTTGGGCACTGCAACGTCTAGTATCCTCCACTTAGATGGCATTTTACAAAAGAGTTTTGTTCCGAAATCCATCCACGAATGGCAACATCTAGTATCCTCTACCTAGATGGCATTCCATAAATGAGCATCGTCCCGTGTAAATGCATCAGGACAGGTTCCATTTAGTGACCCTACAAACACATTATCAATCAAACCTATTTCTTATCTTCCAATTAGCCCAAAACACCAAAATTCCTCTTCAAATAATAAACCTTGCAAACCTTTTTGTTTGTTCAAAAAATTTTGAAATAAAGTCTTAGGTGCTCACATACTCAAAATAAATCCATCAAATTTTGCACGCACCTAGTTTAAAACCCCATCGTTTTATTGAGCAAATAAGTTTTGACATCCAAACCCGACAACTAAATTTTCCTTCTATTTAAATGCCCATAAAACCATCTTTTGCAATAACGTTGGATAATTATCATAAAATAACCAATCACATAATAGTGCACGTGCAGCACTCAATTTCACTCATAATTGCATCCAAGAAAACAAGCATAAAATTCTACGAAATGGCTAATCCGTCACTAATTACACTAATTATGATTAATTAAATAAATCAAGATTAATTAAGTAAATTGCGATTAATTAAGCTAATCCAATTTAATTATCATAACCATAATTAATTAACCTAGCATGGTTAACTAACCTAACCAATTCAACTAACTTGACCAAGCTAACTAACCTAATTATGCTAGTTAACATTAATCTAGGATTAACTAAACTAATCCTCATTAGCCTTAATCTAACCCCTAAGCGTAATTAACAGTCTAATCTAGGATTAGAGAGTTAACTCACGGGATTACAACGGCAGTGGGCTCATGGCGACGAGAACTCGAGACAACCGTGTCTGAACGAAGGCTTGATGGAGACTGTGATGGCCCTACAAGGCTCTCGGCCAAGGAGGGGGATTTCAGCTGCTAGTGGTTGCTGGCTAGCGTTGAACGGTGGGGGATGGACACTGGCATGAGGATGAAGGATCGAGGGGGAGCTGGTGGCAGCTCGGCGGAGTGGTGGCTGGTTGCAGGCGGTGGCACGTGTGGTGCTGGATGGTGAAGTTGGGGTGCTGGCATGAGGGGAGCTGGCCGGACGTGGGACGGTGAAGATGTGTGGAGCGGTGGCGGTGTGGTGGCGATGAGGTTGGATGGTGAGTGATGGACGGTAAAGGAGCTGCGGTTGCTGGACGTTGGTGGAAGTGAGGAGATGGTGGTCTGGAGTTGGTGCGGTAGGGGTGAGGCAGTGATGGCAGAAGGAAGAAATGAAGAAGCTGAGATGAAGAATTGGGCAAAAGAAAGGAGAGTCGGCTGAGGGGGGTTTGTGCGCGTGAAAGGGGAGGGGGGGGGGGGAGGGAGAGAAAGAGAGGAGAAAAGAAAGAACCATGAAGTAGAGTGACCCACCAATCACAAGCCTAAGCCAAATATCTAAACCATTCATTACATATGCCCCAAAGTCTTCATGCCTCCAAAGTCTCATGCCCAACCAATGACCATTTTTCCTCTTATTTGTCACAAACAAAACCTTTTTAGAGGTAGAAAAATCCAATTATTCAGCCCATCCGAATTTCCTTTAATTTTCTTGTTTGTCCAAAAATCGTTTTCTCGCAAAATTCCGGACTCGACGAAAATTCGCCAAAAGATGAGACGAAGTCCTACAAATGAATCATGACACGCTCGAATGTCCAATTCCTGAAACCAAATTCAATTTCATAGTTAAAATCGACCGAACACGACTTTAGTATGACCTAACATATCGGGTAGCTTTTAGGGATTTTAGCGCGTTTGACTTGTGGTCGATTATTTTCGATCCACATTTGTGCATCTCCGAATTGTACACAACTCTTGGTTGTCACATAATCATGAGGTTTCAATTACGTTTCCCGAGTATAATATCGATAGAAAATCAGGTTATTGACGTTCGATGCAAATATCGTGATCGTGCAGAACAAACCACAATTCGACCACGCAATTCCATCGAATCGACTTACATCTGTTTACTAATTGATTTATAATGGTGTCGTATTGATCCTTGTCGATTATTATGGTCAAGTGATCGATTTCTAATCGAATTCTCTAGTTTGTCGCGTTTATATCCCTTAATGGCTTTACCTAATAGATCAATTAACTTGTGAGTGGCCAGCTTTGAATAAATTAACCATAGGCGCGTCGACGAAACAACCATTTCATATATCCGAATCAGGGGCCAAATTTAGGGATTTCACATCAATATTATCTTCCGTAGTTACTACACTACAGAAAATGAGAAATTAGTAAATTGTGTATAATGCATTCATTAAGCATAATATTCAATCTTTGAGTAAATTCTGGTAAATTTTTACCAAAAATCGAAATCAAAAAAATTTGTAGTTTTAAGAATTATCTAAGGAAATAAAGTTATAATTGGCAGAATAAGTTTAGAAGATGACGAATATGAAGGAAACATTGCAATGTAATCGGTCTGGAAGATGTGGCTAGAGCGAAAAAAGTTTTTCGAAAGGGATATGAGTAGTTTTGTCTCGTAATAAAATTGAAACAAAGGCCAAAGAAGGAAAAAATTGTAAGAAATAACCTTAAAGCGAGAGTGAAATCTATAATGGATAGCATAGTCAATTCAATATGGTGAGGATGTCAAGAGCTAGTAAGAGAATGAAAATAGCATTAGCAAAAAAAGAAAGATTATTTTTTAGTATTCAATTCACAAGGTGTCATAGATTCTTGTGATTAGTGTATTGGAAATTTTACACTTGTCATGAATATACAATTGAGTCCAAAATTTTTCAAAAAGTATAATCAAGTTCTAAAATTTATCATGAAAATGCAATTAAATTCTAAAACTTTTAAAAAAATTCAATCAAATTCTAACACTTGTCACGAAAATACAATCGAATCCTAAAAATTAATGAAAAGTGTAATATAGTCCTAGAACTTTTTTAAAACTTCTACACTTTTTGAAAGTTTTAAGATCCAATTACACTTTCTTAATAAGTTTTGGGATTTAATTGTACTTATTGAAAGTTTTATTACTCAGTTACACTTTCATAACAAGTTTTGGGAATTTAATTGTACTTATCCCTATATATTTTGATGTTATTACTTTAAATAGTTTACATGAACACATGCTACACTACTTTTCAAATTTTAGGATCTTCTACATTTTATGATGTTTTGCACTTATAAAACAAAATCATTTGTCTATCTAATATGTCCGAAATAGTATTAAATTTTTCTACACGTTAAACTCACGTTTTTTTTTCATTTGGTTATGCAAACAAATACTGTTGCCACTTATCGGGGGAAAACACTAAAAATAATGTCTATCTAGAACACAAGACAACTTGGAAAAAGGAAGGCAAGTTTGATGGAAGTGTTTCGACAAGCATGAAAGAAGAAAACATGAAAAATGATGCTAAAGTGTCTCGTGATCACAGGTCAACGACTTCATATGGTCTTGTAGGAGTCCAAGACCATGCTTGTCTTCATAGTTGTACATCAATGAAACCATTTTAGCAGCATTCACGCAAGCTTCAAGGAAAGGCGCAGAGAACGGGCATGGAGAGACGCATTCTTTGTTGAGCAGCTTCCACAATTTCGATATCAACTTCATCACATGCTCCCTTGCGCTTTGGTACGAAGAGCCTTGATTTTCCCCCAAATAGCAATCCAGGTATGACCCGTCGTAGCCATTTTGATTCTCGTCCTTCAGGGAATCGAATCCCCCCGAGTAAAAAAATTATATCAATAAAATAATGACAAAACGCAAATTAAAAATGAAAACCCGAATATTGCCCAGCACGAAACCATGAACTAGTGCACCTGGGCACATCCGAGGTCATCCCAAAGGCGAAGAATTTCAGCGATTAAGAATATTATATTTGGCAGCTGCACCTCTTCTTTCTTTGAATCCATACTTTGGTTGGAAATGTTTTGGCCCATTAGAAAGAACAGGTGAGTTAGCACCAAGGGCACACCCGAAGTGATAATCCCATTCTTCAAGTAATCATCTGCCTTTGGCAATTTCCCAGAAGCGTTCCACTGAAACTCCACCAGGAATGCATTGCACAAATTCGCCCACTGCAACATCAAATGTTATCTGACTGATCAAGGATCATCTAAAATGTAATCATAAATCAAAATCGTGAGCTTATTGAGCTTTCGTAGTAGTCATAAATGACAAATCACTAGGAAATCTCTCTCTCTCTCTCTCTCTCTCTCTCTCTCTCTCTCTCTCTCAGAGAGTAAGGGAGCTCAATGCTGCACTGAGCTCAATTTTATTGCTAGGAAGCCAGGCCACGGCTACAAGATCTTGACAGAAACACCTAGATCTCGCCAAGATTTGTGTGAGTGTGTATGGGAGAGGGCGGGAGGAACGGAGGGACGGAGGGACGGTTGCAGCTTAACCCAATCAGTGATATCTCCGTGTGTGGCATTATAAGGAATTCTATAAAAGATTGAATGAAACTCGACGATGATGAAGCCGGCGATTGGTTTTTGTGGCTTTAATTTGAAGAAGTGAACACAAACTTCAAAATGATGACCAAAATATTGGAGGGTGGTGAGACAAAGAGTGAAAAAAGGGACGAGGATATGATCAAGGTTGAGTTTTGGTTCAGTGCTGTGAATCTCCAATTAAGTCACGTTCATTTAGAGATGAGATAGGAGTTAGCAACATTGTTGCGAACAGAGGTTCTTATTAATAATAATTTTATATTTATACCATCTGTTTCAAGAATCTCGTGGGGTTCCATCCATGCTTCTCGAAGATGATTTTGCCAAAATCATTTGCAATGTCATTGAGAACCTTGAAGCATTTTTTCATGTACTCTGGGAGCTGCTCAGGACACGCATTGTCCCATCTGAAGGAAAAGAAAATGCAAGAAATATTTAAATTGTCAACATAATATAAATGTGGAATGTAGTTTTTTTTTTATGTAATAATTGCAACATAATAAGTAAAAAGGGATATCTTCGACTGTATACCTTTTAATGACTTCTGTAAAGAGAATTAGCTCGTCAACCGTGCCATGGACATCAAATATGTCGTCAATAATGTACACGAGAGAGATGGGCTTAATGAGCTCAACCCTAAGCTCAGACAAGCTTGGATCTGTGAGAATTGCCATGGACCACATGTACCATTTTAGTGGCTGGTCTCTAGCAAACTTCATCTTCTCTCCCAATCCCAACTCTTTCCACCACCTGAAATATAGGAAACGCTTGAGGAAAAACTAAAGCAACAATACATAATAGTATATTCATTTAAATGAAACAAATTATTCATTTGAAAATTCTATCCATCTCATGACATAGAGAAATTAGAGAAAATGAAGATATAGAGTCCATCATTTTCCTTATAGTTTTTGGTGAACTGGTTTAAGTCATGCCTCAAACTATGATTTGTGAGTTCGATATTAGTCTGAACCTAAATGCCAACTCCTTAAGTATATAAGCTTAAATATAGCATCTTATTTATGCATTGATTTACTTGTATTAGGGCCAACTATTAAGATTTCGCCTATTATCATATGTTGGTCATCTATAGTCCTTCAATTGAGCATAACTTTGCATAAGTAGTTAATTAGTTACTCACTTATTGATTTGGTGAATCTCCTTCTGGTGCACAGATTGATCAATTCTTCGCTTTCTGTTTGCCACCTCTAGCAAGTCTTCCATCCATGAGTTCGCACCTGGCATATCATTTACAAAACTTTGAGGAGCTAGCAATCTTGCGAAGCTCTTGCGATATGGATATTGCAATGTACTTTCTATCATTCTCGCTTGTTCATGATCAAGATCACACGTCAACAATGCATTGAGACACTTGCTGCTAAAGCATTCAGCTTCGTCGAGTAGATCCTCTCCTTCCGTGCTCATTTGTGACGCTTCGTATAATTCCATCATACCCTTGATGTTTCCCTCCAGTTTCATAACAAAACCTTTTCCCTTATCATTGAAGTATTCAAACACATCTGCATAAAAAGCACAAGGACTCTAATACATCAAAAAGCATAGTCTGATATCTAATTTATAAGTCGCTTCACTCATTCAAAATTATGATGTGCATACTTTGCTTTCGAAAAAAAAATCCTAAATTGGTTAAAACTATTTCATCTAATGTAAATTTTTAATTTTTTAATGTAAAGAAAGTAAATAAGAGAACAAATGAAGGAAATGGGCATATATCTAGGTTTTTTCAATTCGGTTTTTGTAATATGAATAATTAGTTCTGACTTTCCATTTTGAACAAAACTCCAGAATACTAATGCATTGCTTAATATCTGGCATAAGTCCACGATGTAATATGCATTGATGGATATCCATTGGAGAGTTCATCGCAATTAAACATTTCCAATTCTTAAATCAGCAAAATATTTTTAAAAATCAGCTTATATTCTTGTCCATTTTCATCGTTAACAAAATATTGGAAATTTTAGGGCTTCCACGTAACTGGACAAAACAACAACAAAAAAGTTGTCTTCTTTTGTTATGTATAAATAGCAACACTGTATTTCGCTATTGCAATCGACTTGAAATTCATAGGGACAAACCTGCAGGCACACAATAACCTTCTTGCCTTAAAAGTCGAAACCGGAGAGCAATCTCATAGACATCATCTTTGCCATGATTCAAAGAGCTAAAATGTGTGTATTGCCATGTTAGAATGGCTTTAATCTGTTCTCGGAATAGGGATTTGACTCCTAGTCGCTGAATCATGTCGACAATGATCAAACTTTCTACGGGCTCATTCACCACTTTATTCAGAAAATCTATAAGGCTCTTTGTTCTTTCGTCATGTTTGATCCCGGAATCATCCTACATCATGGAAATCCAGAGTTAGAAGTGAGGTCGATGTTATAATGAAAAAATAATAATAATAATAATAATAATAATAATAATAATAATAATAATAATAATAATAATAAAGCAAGAATGAACTAAATTGGCGATATTTTTTCTCATGTAATTTAACAAAAAATTATTGTGATGAAGCAAAAAATATTAAATGAGCAAAAGTTCAAAAGAGCAAAGACAAAAGCACAGCCAATGAAATAATCAACTGATAATTTTTCATACAGCCAATGAAATAATCAACTGATAATTTTTCATAGTAATATATAGTAATTTAGTATGAGATTGTTAAGGTTTTCTGTTGATATTAATTTTATGCTATTAAAGCTTGGTATGCTCATATGCACAAGGTGATATATGACCTTACAAGCCAGTCCAGTTGAAATTGGTTCAAATGATCAAATCTAACTGGGAGTTAATGAGTTGGTTTTTTATTGCAGGTTCCTTTCTACTGAGCCTTGAAAGAAAACATTCTTGTTTCCCTGCGTATATTCGTTAAATAAGCTTCCTTGTTATCCTATTTTGGTTTTATTTTTCTCCTCTTTCTATCACCTATAGGCCAATGAAGAATCCAAAGAGGTGTTGGCATATAACTGGCGATTCTCGACACAACCCATTTATTTCACATGACACATTACTATAATCAGATTTGGGTTTGGCATAAATGGTTCTTGTCATAAATGGGTCGATACGTTTAAAGCAAACCAAAAATTGTGTCTTACAATGGTTCCCCTTTAAACCATAAAGAATTTTGTTTCCTTAAAAAAATATTTAAAATAATCCACATGTCAATAATAATGAAAGTCAAAACAAAAAAAAAAATATTTAAAGATACAATAGAAACATAATATTAGGGTATGCTTGGTAAAATTTCTATCATGGGGAACAATTTCTTTTGAAACATATCATTTCCCAGAACAATTTATGAGTAAAATATCACATTATACGAAATTTCTATTCTTAAAATAGAAAAGAAACATGAATATGTTTGGTATGATCCACAATTTTTTGGTACCATAAATTTCTTTTAATATTTTTTTTTAAGATTTTTCTTTTTTTCCTCTCTTCTTTCTCCTCCTCTAATTGGTGATGGCAATGGCAACCGGTGGTTAGCGAACGGCGTCAGCAATGGGTGGCGAGTCTCCACCAACCAATTAGAAGAGGAAGAAGAAGAAAAGAGAAAAAAAAAAGACTTATTTTTAGAAATTGTTCCCAAGAGTAAGAAACTATTTTTTTCTACTTTTTGTTTCTGTTCCAAATCTATTCCCCAGCTACTTTTTTTTATTCTAGAGAATAAAAAAATTAATTGATATTACGAAACAAATTTCTATTCTTTTTTCTATTATGAAGAACAAAAAAACCAAAACAAGAAAGAAAAATCTTACCATGCAGACCCTTAGCAAATAAATTAAAAAGTACACTTTAGCTATAATGAAAAGTGAAATTATACTCACATTATCAAGGAACTCGTTGAAATGTCCTAAAAGTGTTGACACGCATTCTTGTGTATAAATGAATTCTATGTACTTCTGGTTGTAATGAGTTATAGTAATGTGTTCTTGTATCGACAAGAACACAGTGGCCACTTAATAATCATTTTTAGCCATGTAAGTTGTGTCGTGTGACCTATTTTATTAAGCATATTGTATTCGTATCAAGGCATTTCGACACATTTAATAAACATGTCATGTTTGGATTAGTATTACACCCTACCCAGTATCCACACAACACAATTAGCACACGGCGAGACACGAATTTCCAGATCTAGAAGAGGCCACGGAGTCCACAGAGCTGGGTGATCAGGACAAACTTGGGTAATTATTTGCCATAATGTATGAAATTCTATGCGAAAAGATTATGTGAAAGTTTATGCATCAGTGGATTCTCCTCTTTTGTATAAATGGTAATTATTTGCCATAAAACTTTAGATATAATATATCTACAGTTTTGTGCTCGCTGAACAAGGAGACATCCCAATAATCATTAAAGATGTCATATATGCCCTACGAAATAATGCTCGGAGGCAAACACTATGTCTGCGATTTTTTTTTTTCACACGAGCTAAGGAAGGAAATGGAAAGTTGAAAATAAAAAGGCTAAGATCAGTGGATTTACCGGATAAGTTCGTTCCTTGGCAATGCTCGATGATTGCACTTGGTTAGGTCGATACATTATGAAGCTGGAATCGGTGGTCGACCCTTTCCCAGTTCTAATCACGGGGAGACGAGAAGTGCGAAGATTGTTAAGAATGATGGGAGGTTGATTTGCTTTAGATGGCCTATTTATAGTGAAAAACAGAAAGTGCCTAAAATATATTGATAGGGAATGTGCTGCACATATCTTTCGTAAGTTTCTGCAGTTGAAATCTTTGTTATGGGCGAGAAACTTGGGTACGTACAATTGTCGTTTTCAAAACCCGATTAGAGGAAACATCGTCGTTGAAAGCATACATCAATGCGTATACATTTCGAAGAGCTTTCGAGTGTCAGTGGTCCTCAAGAAATCCGAAGCGCAATGATCGCATTGTCTAAAAGAAAAGGACATGAGGTGCTTTTTCGGCAAACAAGGAAGACCACATACTCGGATTTTATTCCACTGTTTCAGATTTAGCTCACATCTTACGTAATACACGAGGAATACATGCTTGAACTTGAATTCTCAAAACTTTGTCCTATGGGGAACACGTAGTTTGGAGATTCTTATTCGACTTATAGTGATTATTATAAGTACCGTATTTACTTGATTCAATAGTGAATAATGAAAAAGAATCAAATTAATATTTCGTTACGTTAATTATACATGATATGACAATTTACTATATATCACATCTTTCATGAAATCATAGGCTTTTGGAACTTAACACTAGACATTCATGAGATGGTCATGGTCCGACTCTTATGATAACCCTCTAACCAAAGGGTCACCGACACCGGTCACTCTGTCCCACCTTTTTTAATTATAAAAAAGAGTATCAATTACAATTAATCAAGAATAGACATGATATGAAAGATTTGACGGATCTTAATTATTTTTGACAAATGTAAACGAGAGGGGGCTATTCTATATTCACGTAATTCCAAGCTAGACCCACCTTTTGGCGTCCCTAAATTTCTACCCTCAACTGAAAATGTGTACTTTTTCCAAATGTGGATCACGTTTCATTTGTCCTTAGGTTCTTATGATATGTGGTCATCGTTCAAGTTATGCTGGAAAGTTCTTGGGCCTATCCTCTCCCGCTGTCATCAAGGATGTTATCTATTCCCCGGACGAATTTATAAGCATTTTAAGACGTTTGATAACTGTCCAACATTTCTATTTCCGGAATAGAATTACATTTGATGCCACTCTCAAAATTTCTAATTCAACATTTCTATTTCCGGATTTTTGAGGAGTTTTCCATACATTTGCGGAGAAAAAAAAATATTTCTGGGTCTTTTTTCTATTTGTTTTGAACATAAGAAGCATTTTTGGATTTTTAATCCTTTCTGAAAAGATTATTTTGAGATTTTTTAATTAAGATATTATTTTTATTATTATAATAATATATTATATTAAAAAATGACTCGGGTCGGATCCCCGGGTCGTCCACCCAAGACTCGGATGGGCCTGCAACGCGGGCCTGGCTCGGGATTCTTTCTTTTTTAAAAAAGAACATAAAAGCCCAAACCAATATGGCCCGTTTTCATTAAAAAAAAATCCAGCCCAAAAGCCTACCTGGCCGACGCGTACAAACCCAAACCAAGCAGAAAACCTATCCAAACGATGACCCGGATCCGACAAGACTCCATAGCCGCGACCCGATTCATGCCAAAAAAAAAAAAAACCCACCTGATCAACGATCCAGATCTGCCCGACTTCGACTCGTCTTCTCCCTCGTCAACCCGGTTTTGTGGAGCCTTCGAGATCTGACGATCCACAGTGAAGGCGACTGAGCTCATCGCGGTCTGAGCTTGGGCCTCGGCCGACACAGCCTTGACCTCCATCCAACCGGCCATTGTAGCCAATCCCATCGCCTGTTGCCACCCATTGCCACTGGTCACTGCAGACCCGGCGCTCAATTGCGATTTCCATCGAACACCTAGCGAACACCGGTTGAGGAGGTCAAGGTGGAGCCCTTCAGGCTCCGAGAGGGCAAACAGCGGGGACCAGCGGTGAGGCAGACTACGAACAGTCGAGGGCTGGAACTCGGGTGAAGCCGACAGCTGCGAGTCCCAGCCCAACGACCCCAACACGCACAAACAAACAACCAAAAAAAGGCGGACAACCCTAGCTCACCGCAACAAGGGGCGTAGCATCGAGGGGGTAGTCCGGTGTGGCCCGCGCAAAGAAAAGAGAAGAAAAGGCTAGGCTCCCGTGCTTTTTTAAAAAAAAAAAAAAAAAAAAAAAAAAAAAAAAAAAAATAATAATAATAATAATAATAATAATAATAAAACTTAATGGATGCAAATAAAACTAAGATCTAGGTGATGCGAAAATCATTTTTATTAGGGTCAAATTGGTCTCTAATTTTTCATACAATTTTTATCATAAATTTTTAGCCAAAATTTACGTATCAACAATAGGTTAGACACACACATTTTAGGCTAATTTCAATCGTTATTGTGCATTTTAGGCTTTGAATCCTAGATAATATTGTTCTCTTCATGTATTAGTATAATAGTATTGCTTTAATTCCACTTAAGATTGCTCGTGGGTCGAAATTGAAGGCCATGAATATGGCTCGAAAATGTTGTTTGGGGTAGTTTAATGTGTACCAAAGGTTCAATGAAATGCCCAAACCAAGTTTTGATCTTGATACGATCAATTCGAGCTTGGTTATTGTGATATTCATGTTCTAAGCTGGTTCGTGTTCATGTAAATCAAGTATAGATCGATGTAGTGAATTATTTTTTTAAATAATAATAATTAGAAAATGAAAAATCTGAAAATTTTCAAAATAAAAAATAAAAAATACAGGATAGTATCAAATTAGGGTAGAAATGACATTTATGAAATTTTTCTATTTTAGTGTTATTTTGGTATTTTACAACCATTTTTGTAAATAATTCACTTTGCATGGATAAGAATTATCTAGTATAGTTTCATGCATTTAGAGTAATTTCATGCATATTTAAATTCTCATTTTACTCATGGGTCTTGTGGCGCAATAACAAGGACATGTAATATTCTTTGCTTGACTTGTATCAAGCTTTCATTTTCCATGTTTACCTTCAAGTCATTTCAATTTCTTAGGTGTTTATTTACCACACTACTTTTCATAAATTGAGTGTTAATTTCTTTCCTATATTAAGTTATAACTAGTCTAAATATTAGAGAAAACAACCCTATAAAAACATTTGCATGGACACTTATCTGCTTTGATACCTTAAGATTATAATTGGTAATCAAGAGTATATTGCCACGTAGATAAATAACATTTGGTTTAGCGGTACCAAAAAGATGCCAATAGAAAAATTAGCATAAACAAGCCCTCAAACGTAGAAACTCTAGTTGCGTAGGAATAGAGACGACAATCTCGCATCTCGATTGGTTTTTAACCGACTCCAAATGACTAGCGGTGACTCCCACTCCACAAAGAATATTTATAAGTCAAATCAAACTTAAATTAGAATCCAACTTCACGTTATGTATGGGCTTGGGAGAGCCCATGCCCAATGAAGGGCCATCAACCTGCCTTTTTGGGCATTACCCCTAGACCTCCTATTTTCCCCATCGAACAAAAACAAGAGGTTGCGACGATGTCTCAATCGAGCTGCATTTCTTGGAGGATCCTACCAAGCTGGAGAAGAAGAGGAATTTAGAAGGCCATGGAGAGATTTTTCACAAAGCACACACTTTACTTCAAGGGACTCTGGCCAACACAATACATCCTCCTCGCCTTTTATAGACGATAAGAGGTCACAAAGACAAGCACAAGGACCAAGATCACAGGTCTAGATACAAATAGAGACGCTGGAAACATCCAAGAGGGAATTATTCGTACACTATGAACAGTAACTGTACTATAAAAAGTTAACAATGACTTGCTACAGTGAAATTGTACGGACTCAACGGTCTCGTCCGTCTCGAGCATTGTAGCTACAGACTGAGTCATCTAAGCTGTCTTCTAGGAGATGTGCCTCGTATTTTTGTTCAAGGGCTTCAAGGTCTTCAGGTGAGAGAATTTGGTTCAGCCTTCGTGATGAGGATGCTTCTTCATGAGCCCAATGGGATGCTTCTTCTTCAGCCCAGTTTGTAGTGTCATCTTCTTGAGTGTCGACAGGTATGCTTGGCTGAGGCCAGTTGGATGGATGTGCATAGAAAGATGTGTCCATGTTTTGGAATAAGGAAGAAGGTCCTTGTTCATGGGGATCCTAGGACAGAGGACCTCCAAAGCGTGCGTAGGGGTCTTGAGTGAATTGGATAAAATCATATGTTCCTGTCATTTCATGACTTGAGACGATACGGCTTGTCTGTATTGCCTAAGTGCTTCATTAGCTTCTAATGCTAGGTCATAATGATCCCACATAGTGGGTACATTATTCCAAACATTTTCAGGAATGGTTTTGTTTTCTTGGCACAAAATCCTCTGGAGTTCTCGGTATTGGTGTTCACAATATCTAACAAATCTTGGATAAGATTTGTGAATTCGAGCTTGTATGCTATTCAGGTGGGGTTTGTAGGATGTGGTTCCTATTTATTATGGGACATTGATGATGGTGCCATTATTTGTGAAAAAATGCCATGGACGTTGGAAAAACATGATAGTATGGACTTAAGGATTTGGGGTCATGGTTCTTAGTTCTTTTTCCAAGAGATGTTTCTAGTGAGTAGGATGATAGAACCAATTAAGAAAGTCTAAGAGATTCTTATCACTTTCTTTTTCAACATTTCTTCTGAGTAAAAATATCCTAGTGAGGTTGACAATGAATCTTCTGGTTGGAATTTCAATAGCTATTAAGTACTTATTGGTTAAGTACCACAATAACGTCTTAAGTTGATTAGGGAAATCATCTTCCTTCCAGGTGAGAGGATGAATGAATGGATAATTCGAATTTAATCCAAAAGGATAAAAAAATCGAACCTGCATTGAATTTGAATAGATCTATGTGGCATTGCCACATGAGATTTTCCAGGTTCTTGGCAAGGTTGTCATTCTGAAAGTGTTGAACAATCTCCTGGGGATATTTCTAGCTTGACAAATCTTTGATTTTCTCAATCTTGTATTTAACACCATAATTGAGCATATGAAAAGCATGCCTCTTGATGTACATGTTGATTTCGGCTGGTGCTTTGGGTCTTGACAAGAAGTCAGCAAGCACATTTTTCTTTCCAAGAATATGTTTGGTTTCAAAAGAGTATTTTGAGAACCGTTCAGCCCATCGAAGCAGTTGAGAATTTGGAATCTGCTTCTGTTTAAACTTGGTCATCTGGGGAAAGGACGCCATGTCTAGTTCCACCAGGAAGTGATGGCCGATGAGATGAAATTCAAACTTTTTTATTCCATTTTTTACTGCTAAGATTTCTTTGAAAGTGGAATGGTAATGCATTTCAGCTTGAAAAAACTTTCTACTTTTGTTAGCACAAAGGCGTCTCTTACCATCAATTTCTTCAAACAGGATGGATGCCCAGTATTCATCACTGGCGTTAGTTTGAAGAATTCGTTTTCCTGTTGATGGTATTCGCAATGGTGGGAGATTCTTCATAATCTCCTTAAGCTCAGCAACTACTTTAGTTTGAGTTTTTCCCCAAGGTAGGGGATTCTTCTTCAGCATGGATTGCAAAGGAATCAGGAGCTTTGCAATGTTTGGGACAAAATCCCTAAGATAATTGATTATCCCAAGAAATTGCTGAGCTTGTTTTGTTGTGAAGTTGTCTTCAGGAAACTTCAATAATTCCTGAGCGATATGTGGCCCTGGATAGTATGTTCCTTTGTTAAGGTGCATACCAAGAAAATCAATCTGGGCAATATTCATTTTCCTTTGAGAAAGCATAATACCATGCTTCTTCACGATCTCTGCAAACTGCTCAAGGAGTTGACAATGTGACTGCTCGTCAAGACTGTAGAGCAGAATATCGTCAATGTATACGGCTACACTTGCCAATATTGGTTGGAAGATACGACACATGGCCTTTTGGAAAAGGGATGATGCTACCTTTAGGCCAAAAGGGAGAACTTTCCACTGGAAGTGCTGGTTTGGGATACAGAATCCTGTTTTGGATTTGTCTTCACGATGGATGCCCAATTGCCAAAATCTAGCTTTGAGGTCGAATTTGGAATAGATGTGGGCATTGGTTAGACTAGTAAAGAGAGAATCTTTGGATGGTAGAGGGAACTTATCATCTTGGAGAAAAAGATTGAGAGGTTGATAGTTGATTACCAATCTCATTTTTCCCTTGTTTTGCTCGGCGCACTTATTAACATAAAAGGCTTCGCAAGCCCATTGAGAATTGGAGATTTCAATAAGGCCTTGTTGCAATAGTTCTGAGCATTCCCTTTGAGCTAAAGCCAAGTGTTCTGGCTTCATTCCCATATGACTCGCCTTTGTTGGGTTGATGTCTTCATTTTTTTTAAAGGAAGGTGCACAAAGAATTCTAGATTTTCCCATAAATGATGGGAACATTTTTAAGTGAATTCCGAATGAGATTCTGAACATGATTCTAACAATTTTTGCATGATTGAATCTAGTAAACTCATCTGAATGGAAAAGAGTCTCTGAATATTGACGAACTCAGAGAATTGATCTTTATATATAAGACCTTTTCTAGGGATAATGCAAAGCTGAGAGATTTGAGTCATGATATCCCACCTAATTATCAGGTCTTTATTGAGGAGACTTGATCCAAAGATTTTTGTGGTTATGGAACACTGAGGAAAAAACTTGACAGTTACTAAAGTGATCTGACATTTGTGAAGAAAGTATCTCCAGAAGCAGAGTTGAAATACCGGACATAGGGAGTCCAATATTCTTCAGGCAGGACTTTAGTGTCTAGAATGGAACAACTTGCTCCAGTATCAATGAGAGCAATAACAGTGATCGGTTTGGCAAACTTTGAGGTGAGGATCTTTATAGGGAAATGAGGACAGTGGGTTTGGCTTGAAAATATGCAAGGTTTGGTTCTGAAGATGTGGGGGATATGTGAAAAATGTCTTCAGACTCCGAGTCTGACTCAGTCTCACTAGGAGTTTGATAAAAGGGGATAACACAAAGAGTTTGTTCAGATGGTTCTTCATCAGCAGAGAATAAAGATTCAATATCATCATTTTCAAGAGAGATACCTGTTTCATTCTCAATGTGATGAATTAAACGATTCTGGCCTTTTCTCGCTTGAGGACAATTTTTGGCAAAATGTCCTTTCTGATTGCAAATGTTACAACGGTTTGATTTCTTATGGCATGTGCAATCCTTCCTTTTGCGTAGGTATCGCCATTTCTTCTTTTGCCGGAAATGCTTGGAGCCATGTTTGGATTTCTTTATCCAGAACTTCTTGTAATGTTTCTTTTTCCGGGAAAACTTGCCACAAGTACCATCATAGTCTTGCTTGGACCATTTAATTTTTAACTTCTGGCAAGAACAAGCTGATTCAAGGCACTTGTCATCTATGATGTAGGTACGGACCATCTGGCGCTTTAAGCATAATTCTTCGAGATATAAATGAACTTCTTGATGTATTTCTCCCAAGGGAATATCTGGTATTCTTCTTTGTTTTCCAAAGAAAGATCTTTCAACCATCTGGGATAATTCTTCAGGGATGGAAATAAGGAAAACATGCTTCAGATTTGGATTTGCGCCAACCTGATAAAAAAGCTGAAGCATTACTTGATAATGCTTATCAAGATACTTTTTTTGGAGGGAGCAGCATATACTTTTTTTGGAGGGAGCAGCATTTTCTTTCAAAAAATTCTCTTCTTTTCATCTCTATAAGATTATTGGGTTTTCCCACAAAGACATGGTATAAGAGAGTAATGGCATAGCCGACATTTGGTGACATCGGAAAATGGATATGGTCTTGTTCTGAAATTGATTTCCACCAGAGTTTGAGGTTGCCTGTGAACCTTGTAACAAAGTTGTAAAGGACATCATTTATATCATGGTTGGTGATGGACTGAGTATTCAACCAAGTATGAAAGTCTTCAAGTCTTTCTGGCCATTTATGATAAGGAATATCATCAATGGTGAAGAACTGTTTTGATGCTATGAATACATGCTGTGCAGGATTGCTTGTCTGAGCATTTTCTGGCTCAAAATAGTTTAATTCCATCTCATCATCTGGGAGATCAGCCATGAATATTAATGAAGTTATTGGTGCAATAGGGAGAGAATCAACTGTAGGAATTGAGAAGGATGAAGAGAATGAAAGGGATACTGAATCTGATTCAGTATCAGGAGAAGTTTGCTCAGCTGGGAACAAAATCTGTTTTTCTGGAATGATAGAATCAGGATCAGGTTTCTGAGTACCTAAATCCTTTAGAAAAGATTCTAATGGATTGGATAACATCATCTCATCTGGCCTTTCTCTTATAACAATCGAACTTGATTCTGTAGGTGGCATTTTTCCTTTTCCTTTGTCCTTCTGCAGGGTTTTGAGGCAGTTTCATATTTCTGCCATATCTGGTTTTTTTTTTTTAAGGGATCTTTTGGAATTGCAGCAAAAATAGACGTCTGTGGTGGTGGAGGTGAATACCCAGTTCTAACCGAAGGTGCCAGTGGATCGAAAGGTCTAAACCTCCCTTCTTCGAGAAGTTGGATTTGCCTCTTGAGCTTTTCTATCTCTGGCTTTAGATTTTCAAGATAATGATACCCAAGATATTGTCCTGATTCCAAGGCGTGAAGCCTTTTCTGGAACTCAGAAAGTATCTTTTTGGTGGTTTCATCATACCTTTGGAGATCTTGTTGCACATTTCCAATCTTGGAATCAATTGCTTTGAAAGCATTGTTTTGTGCTAACAGAGTCTCTGATTGCCAATTTAGAACAACTTCAGTAGCAGGAATCTTTCTCTGTCTCCCATGTTCATCTACATCAGTGGGGGTAGGAATCTTAGGAATATGGCGGTATCTACCATGTGGATCAATAAACTCTTTTGAAGCAGAAAACGTGAGTTTAGAACTTTCCTTGACAAGAAGAGAAAAGTCAATATCATGGAATATGGCAATAGAAGAAGTGGATGGTGCTTTTGCTGGGACTTCAAGGGGGTAAGAGTGCTTCTTAGCCCATTTTAGGATTGGCTTGTAGAATGGGGAGAGAGCTTGTTTTTTCTGAGGAGGAGATGGTGGAGGTGATTTCAATGGATCTGGTAAAACTTGGGGTGTGGTTTTGAACTCTGATGGTGGAGGTGGAGCATAGGAAACCATAAACTAGTATTTATCACACTCACCAAGAGTATCAACGGAGGGATCTCCGTTCAAGTACCTTTGGTACACCTTATCTTTTGGCTTTTTTCGTCATGGTGGAGATCTTGCTAAAGGATCTACCTTGTCAGGGGAATTTGTGCAATAGGAACATTGACAAAAAGGATTCCACAAACAATGACCATAGTTGTCTTTGTAGTAATGGACAAGATGTCCATCACTGCTGAAGTGTCGAATAAGCTTTTTTGGGTCTGGCTCGGAAATTGATTGAGGAACACATGGTTCAATCATGAAGAGGGTCTGGAAGATAGAAGAACTTTCTTCCTTTTCCTTACCAAATTTGATGAAAACAGTCCATCTTTTTTTCGGATGAACTCAGAGTCCATAGACTGAAAAGGCTTGTTATGCTGATGTAGTTTTTTATAGTTGGTAATCTAAGTCTCTAGAATGAGCTTGGCCAACATATCCTTCAGGATTTGTTTGGGAACATGGATGCAGGACGCCTCATCATTCTACATGCAGATAAACAAGGCATCTTCATTGCCATTGTTGAAGTTAAGATCAAGAGCATGATTCTGCACTCGATAAACCATCTGGTAATATAGTGTTGCAGCTACAGAGTTGGCAGTTTGAGGTGCTCCGGTGAGCTGAACTTGGACTTTCAGAAAAGAGAGTAGCTGGGAATCTGAAAAAGCAATATTGAAATTTGGATACAAAGTCACAAAGATTGTTCCAGCGTTCAAGGTAGTTTGGACAATACCAATGCAAGTATGCCGGTATTGTAAAAACCTAGTATCCAATAAAGCAATTCTTGCCACAACTGGCAAACCTTTTCGACCATGAAAGGTAAGAGCAAGACGAATAGCATCGTAATAGACATGAGTGTATCCCTATTGAGCCCATTGTCTGGGAAATTTTGGAGGGATCTAAAGAGTAACAAAGTACTCCTTTTTAGTAGCAGGAATAGGATGCTGGTCAAATTTGGAGGACTAGACATACTCCTTTACTTGCTTTGGGGTTTGATGAATAAGCTGGCGAATGGAGCAAATAGGTGAGAAAGACAAGCTGGATTTAGCAAAAGCGGAGTAAGGGTTCATGAGAGGAAGTTGGGTTTCAGAAATATTGATTTCATCACTAAGAGAGACTTCATAAAGATAATCTATCTTAGAAGCATTGGAGACATGAAACTCTGGAGGGGTTGAAGATGAAGGAGAAGGAGCAAGAGAGACAGGTGCTTCGAGGATTCCTGGTATCAGAAGGCGTAGGGCCTCTAAAAAGAGGTAATCTTGCTTTCTTTGTGTTATATATATAGGTATTTGGAATATAAGAGGTCTAGTAAACCCCATAAGACGTGCTGAAGTTAGAAGTTTTGTTTCTTCGAATAACCTATGTTTTGTTGGTCTCCTCGAGACTAAAGTTCCCAAATCTCTTTTTGATCCTATTTCCTCATGTTTTTTGATGGGGTGGAACTGGATTGCAAATTATGAGTTTGCCCCTCGCGGGAGAATCTGGGTTGGATGGAATTCAGATTTTGTTTGTTTTGAAGTCTCAACGATTAATGCTCAGGCTATCCATGGGCACTTGAAGTTTATTTTGACAGGTCTAACTTGTTGTCTTTCAGTTATTTATGGTGAACATTCGTTTGTTCGTCATCGTTCCTGTGGGAAGACCTTGCTCGAATGAGCCTTCTTATGTAGGATTTGGCTTAGATGGTTGCTGGCGACTTTAATGCCATCAAAGATCCATCGGATCGTGCAAGTAGTGGGAGTTCCATGGCTTGGATACCTTACTTTAATGAATTCAGCCAATGCCTAGCCTGAGCTGAGTTGGAGGATTTAAGGTATATCGGTATTCGATATACTTGGTCCACTTCTTCTGGCGATGGTAGAAAGATGAGGAAGATTGACCGAGTTCTGGTTAATCCCAAGTGGAATGATCAATTCTCCTTCTCCGAAGCTTCCTTTTTGAACCCACGAATCGCTGACCACTCCCCCATGGTTGTCAAAGTTCTCAACCCGGTTTCCAGAAGGAAGCCGTTCAAGTTTTTTGAATTCTGGATGAAGTATCATGAGTTTTTTTCTATTGTACAACAAATCTGGGAGAGTCTAGTAGATGGGGTTCCTATGTTCAAATTATTTTGTATGTTAAAGGCTCTCAAAGGCCGTCTCAAGCAGCTCAATAAAGAGGCATTTTCTAACATTTCAGTGAGGACTAAAGAGGCAAGGAATGCTTTACGTATTACCTAGCTTGGTCTTCAGGAGGATCCAAGAAATGTTATGCTTGTTGATCTAGAGAAGACCCAGCGTCGGGTCCTTGTTGACTTGCGTACCCATGAGGAATCAATTTTCAAACAGAAATCCAGAATGAGATGGCTCAAGAAAGGTGACCTTAATACAAATTTTTTTCATTAGTCAGTTAATAGAAGACAGCTCAGGAACCGAATCCTCTCGGTTAAAGATCCTTCAAGCTCCTTAGTCGTGGATCCAGACTTAGTTCCTTCGGTATTCGTCTCCTTCTTCTCTAACCTCCTATCGCCGCAAGCTTCTATTGTGAAGCTTTCGTTGCAAGAGTTAAAGGAGTTCATCAGGAGGCCGTTTACGATTGACCAGGTTTGTGCTCTCTCTATGTCGATTTTGGATTCTAAGATCCATGATACTCTGTTTTCTTTGGCCCGTGGCAAAGCTCCTGGACCGGATGGGTTTATAGTGGAATTCTATAAGAGCAATTAAGAGCTAGTAAGGCCGTTGGTCTTAGATACTGTAAAGGATTTCTTCTCCACGGGTCAGTTGTTAAGGGAGGTCATCAACACGATTTTAACTTTGGTGCCTAAAGTTCCTAACACTTGTGCCGTTTCTGATTTTAGACCCAAGCTTGTTGTAACACTAATTATAAAATTATTACCAAGATTTTGGCCAATCGAATAGCGGCTGTGCTGGATGATTTGATAAGCTTCTCCCATAATGCCTTTGTCAATGGTAAGAGAATTATGGACAATATTCTCTTAGCCCAGGGGTTGTTTGCAGGTTTCCACTGTGATCCTTACTTGCCAAAGTGTTCTATTAAGGTGGACTTCCACAAGGCTTATGATACAGTCAACTGGGATTTTATTGAGCTCACCCTGTTAGCTTTTGGTTTTCCTGATTGGATGATCAAACTTATTATGGTTTGCGTTCGCACACCGAAATATTCCATCTTCGTCAATGGCAAGCTACATGGCTTTTTCCCAGGTGGACAGGGGCTTCGACAAGGAGATCTTATGTCCTTTTATCTCTTTACCCTTGTCATGAAGGTTTTCTCTGGGATTTTGAGTTCTTGCACAGCTCAAAAAGGTTATAAGTATTATTGGAGGTGTAAAGCCGTCAATCTTTCTCATATTTTCTTTGCCGATGATGTTTTTTTTATTTTGTCATGCTGATTTGAAATCGGTGACTCTCCTCAAGAGAGGTCTTGATAGCTTCTCCTCTTGGAGCGGATTACTTTCTAATAAGAACAAAAGTGAGGTTTTTCTTGTAGGGGCACCTCCTTCCGTGTGGAGAAATATTATTATGGCTTTTGGTTTCCAGGAAGGGAAACTTCCAGTGCGGTACCTAGGAGTGCCTATCATTTCCTCTAGGCTTGGGAAAATGGATTGCATTGCTCTCGTTGACCAGATCACAGCTTGGGTTCAGTCTTGGACCCGCCGGTTTCTCTCCTTTGTGGGAAGACTTCAGTTGATTATGTTAGTGCTTCATTCTATTCAAGCCTTTTGGGCCAATGTTTTTACCCTCCCCTATTCTGTGTTAGACTATATTGAGCGTATTTTGAGGCAATTTCTCTAGAAGGGCTCGTCCCTTGGCCATGGAGGCACCAAGGTTGCTTGGGAGGATGTCTGTGTTCCTAAGGATGAGGGTGGTCTCGGGTTACGAAGGTTGCAAGAATGCAACAAAGTGGATATTCTTAAATATATTTGGATTTTGTTTACATATAAAGAGTCCATTTGGTGCCATTGGATCCACTCTTACTTCTTAAAGAGGGTTAATTTCTAGGTCTCTACCACCCCTACCATATGCTCCTGGGCGTGGAAGATTATTCTAAAATTGAGAAGGGATTTTAGGCTATCCTTCTATTGGAAAGTGAGAGATGGTCGGTCAGTCTCACTTTGGCATGACAATTGGCACTAGGAAGGCCCGCTGAACCTCTTCCTTCCGAAGTCTGTTATTGTAATTCGGGCATTTCTCAACAAGCAACGGTTGCTGAATTTCTTTTACCGACGAGTCAACATTTCAGGTCTCTTCTGGAGTATTGGGACCTTTCCCTTCCAACCCTTGCTCAAGCCCCTAACAGGTTCTCTTGGTGAGGATTGTCTTCTAGGATCTTCTTGATGGCTTCAGCTTAGGAGGTTCTAAGAACCAAAAAGGACCATATTCCCTAGACCCACTTTATCTAGAACATGTCCATGACACCTAGATTTCAATTTAACCTTTGGTTAATTATCAGGAATCGCCTACCTACTCAAGTTCTTCTCTTATCTTATGGCAGAATCAACTATGAATTATGTGCCTTTTGTAATGCCACTCCGAACTCGATCAATCATCTCTTTTTTGAGTGCCATGTCCCTATGACTCTTGCTTTTTTCTGGGTTGTATGGTGTAATCTTCCTTGGCGTAATAGGCCTTGGGCGGAGACCATCCGTTGGGCCCTGAGATTCTTCTCTAGTAATGATTTTTTCCACTCCATTTCCCGATTTTCTTTTGGCACCTTGTGCCACTTAATCTGGAAGAAAAGGAACAGCATCATCTTTCATGGCGAAGCGCTGGAGGTCTCTGCTTTGAAGGAACACCTTATCAAAGTTGTTAAGGATAAAGTTCTTACCTTCAGCAAGGTGCTGGACAACCATAGGAACAGGCGGCTTCAGCGTGGGCGGGGTTTTGACCCTTCTGTTTTTGACAAAACAAACACTCATCTTACCTAGTTAGGTGGTTTTCTATGTTGTTTCTCTACCTTGTGGCATTTTGCCTAGGCTTGTGTTGTTGTTTGTTCAGCTGTGTTTTTTGTTCCTATGTTCCCTTTCTTTTACTTCGGCTCCCTTCCACTCATCTGGCATGTTCGTATTATGAGTGAAAGTTCTTGGTGCCGTATTATGTGTTTTTTGGCTTTCCCTATTTATATAATTACCTTTACCAAAAAAAAAAAAACAATAGGGTAGACACACCCACCAGTGGGCAACTATGATGGTTCAAGGCTTTCTCCTCATCGCCAAGGTCGCAGGTTCAAATCTTCAGGTGCTAGCGTCTTAAGTGGGGGGGCAATGGTGGTGGAGTCCTATGCTAGTCTCCACCGAGGTATAGGGGCCCAGCCCATCGGTGCCTTCCGGGCACAGGGGGCTCGTGGTGGAATCCTCGGTTACCAAAAAATAAAAACAATAGGTTAGACACACACATTTTAGGCTAATTTAAATTGTTACTGTGCATTTTAGGCTTTGAATCCTAGATAATATAGTTCTCTTCATGTGTTAGTATAATAGTATTGCTTTAACCCCACTTAAGATTACTCATGGGTCAAAATTGAAGGCCATGAATATGGCTCAAAAAAGTTGTTTGGGGTAGTTTAATGTGTACCCAAGGTTCAATGAAATGCCCAAACCAAGTTTCGATCTTGATACGATCAATTCGAGCTTGGTTATTGTGATATTCATGTTCTGAGCTGGTTCATGTTCATGTAAATCAAGTATAGATTCATGTAGTGAATTAATTTTTTAAAATAATAATAATTAGAAAATGAAAAATCTGAAAATTTTCAAAATAAAAAAAAAAATATAGGATAGTATCAAATTAGGTTAGAAATGACATTTATGAAATTTTTCTAATTTAGTGCTATTTCGGTATTTTACAACCACTTTTGCAAATAATTCACTTTGCATGGATAAGAATTATCTAGTATAGTTTCATGCATTTAAAGTAATTTCATGCATATTTAAATTCCCATTTCGCTTATGGGTCTTGTGGCGCAATAAAAAGTACATGTAATATTATTTGCTTGACTTGTATTGGGCTTTCATTTTCCGTATTTACCTTCAAGTCATTTCAATTTCTTAGGTGTTTACTTACCACACTGCTTTTCATAAATTGAGTGTTAATTTCTTTCCTATATTAAGTTAGAACTAGTCTCAATATTAGAGAAAACAACCCTATAAAAACATTTGCATGGACACTTATCGGCTTTGATACATTAAGATTATAATTGGTAATCAAGAGTGAATGGCCACCTAGATAAACAACATTTGGTTTAGCGGTACCAAAAAGGCGCCAATAGAAATATTAGCATAAACAAGCCCTCAAACGTAGAAACTCTAGTTGCGTAGGAATAGAGACAACAATCTCGCATCTCAATTGGTTTTTAATCGACCCAAAATGACTAGCGGCGACTCCCACTCCACAGAATATTTATAAGCTAAATCAAACTTAAATTAGAATCCAACGCCATGCTATGTATGGGCTTGGGAGAGCCCATACCCAATGAAGGGCCATCAACCTGCCTTTTTGGGCATTACCCCTAGACCCCTTATTTTCCCCATTGAACAGAAAGAGGAGGTTGCGACGATGTCTCAATCATCTTTTCATTTTTTTTTAATAAACACTTTCCTAATCCATCTCTTTTCTATGTTTTTCTAAAGGCTTCTGTAATCTAGATGAGAGAATCACAAAAGATTCAAATCCTAATTTTTTAAGAGACTAATACGAAATTGATGGGACATCTCTATATCCTAATGGGATATTGCTAGATTATAATGGAATATTTTATCTTTTTTGGTCGAAAAGAATTATAGTCATTACTCAAAAGAATGTAGAAATACATAGTATTCATGACAAAGCAAATCAAAACAAAGTATGAATGCTAAAAAATAAAGCCAAATCTAGAACATAAAGAGGATCAATGGAGCATTTGCAAAGTTAAGTACAATCTCATTCCACATGAATAGATCTATCAAACAAAATTGGTGGCCGATCACTAAATCTCGTGTCTTTGTCAGTAATGAGTACATGCCGGAAATTCCTTCTTCAATAATTACAACATTGCTAGTTGGCAATGCATGCCTAGGTTGGCCTTCCTCTATACCATCGTCATACGGAAATAACCCTAATATGTTAAACAAACACAGATCTAACATGTGGAGAAGCAAATCTCCGTAATTCAACGAGATGCCAAAACTCCTGCAATTATTATTAAAATTGGAGGCAGAAAACCTATACACTAACAAGGCAGAGGGGCATCGAATCCCCAAAAGCATATTTGTTAACCTCCCAGATTTAGATTGGGAGAAAATATTACCCAAATCTAGACTAGATCGAAAGAGCTCAAACTCCCAAATCAAGAACTAGACTAGGAATAGAAAACTCCCAACTCTAAATCAGGAGAGAAGAAAAAATAAGAAAGGAACGATAAAACATAAACAAAATCAATGAGAGAGAGAGGGGAGGTGAGACTAGCTCAAACCCTCTCCAAGGTTGAAGAAGAAGATGGGAAAAGAGAGAGGAGAGAAAAAAGACTTTTTTGGCTCCACCTAATAGAATATTACTTGGCAACAAATGCGCTCCTGCCATGACTGGTTGGGTGGCAGTCCACATTTATTGGTGTATGTTGAGTGATATTCCATAGTCAGAAGGATCTTGATAAAGCAATCCACCCCATGGATCCTAAGATGATGATGGTGAATTTGGATTGGTTTTTCTGAATTATGCAAAAGCAGCATCAATCAGGGGCTTTGTCTTAAGATAATCCCCCGAATAATCCCAATGAACATCATATCGTCCCAGAGCCATACTCCAGGTGGGAAACATTCAGTTGGCTTCAAAAGGGACCCTCTGAAGCTCCCGATATTCTCGTGGTGAAGCTCCAATACAGCATGGGAATGTCTTGTAAAAGCTTGGCAGGAATTACTTGTGCTCTGTATGTTGAAACTCCTACATTTGTCGAGTATCCGGAACAGGTGCTATCTAGTGTTAATAGACATCCACGGCTTGTAGAAAAGGATAATTGTTTGCAACTCTGGATCTAGTCTACACGTCCATAACCGTTCTGTGAGAAAGGCCTTTCACTCTGCTGGAGTCTTGAACCAGCAAAGCATTTTTGCGAAATGAATGTATTTTCCACCACCAAATTCTCAAAATGCTTGGCAAATGATCCCTGGTATTTTGGTTATTGGAAACTCAATGGCTATTGTATGACAATTGAAGACATACTAATAAACCACTAGAGTTCTTCTGGAATTTCATCTTCAGGAGAGAGAGACATAGGATGAATAAATGGATATTTCGGATACATGCCACTTGGTTGAAAATCCAATCCGCCATACTTTTTGAAGATTTTATATTGATATTCCCACATGAGGTTTGTGAGAATATCAAAAAGAGCATTAGACTAGATCAAGTCCAGAACTTCAAGAGGATAAATTATGTTGGGAAATTTAGGTCTCATGTCTTGCGTTTGGAATTCACCATTAGGACTTATGGAAATAAACATGAAAAGTGACAAGTCTTCCTTGGGTCTAATCAAAAGATATGCAAGAGTATTATTTTCTCATTTCATATTGTTGAACTGAAAAGAATATCTTAAAACCATTCAATTTATCTAATAAGTTGCAGACGAGGCTGCTACTTCTGTTTGAACTTCCTCATCAAGTTAAAGGAAACAAAGTCCATCTTGACAAGAAAATGATAACTAATAATATGGATTTTGAATTTTTTAATTTCATATTTAAGGGCTAGTATTTCCTTGAAAGCGGAGTGATAACACATCTCGGCATTTATTAACCTTCCACTTTTAATTCTGCATATTCTCCTTTTTTTCAATCTATTTCTTCGAGAATGATTGATGCCCAATATTTTTCATTGGCATCAGTTCGAAGAATTTGCTGTTAACAAACTTTAAGGACATGAAAAATCAAAAAGTTCTTTATCTATAAGATTTCCTAATGATATGTTTACTAACGGATTATGCAATGCCGATGAAATGATTCACTTTTTTCTTCAAAGGGAGACGAAATGTTCAAAGAGAGGAAGAGAGAGGGTTGTTGAACAATTGTCTAATTCAAGAGAAGAAATGAAGATTATGTAAAGTTTGATACTTGAGAGTTTCCATCTTTGAACATGACTTCATTACAACAAATTGAGAAGGTCAATTGAATATACGAAATAGTGGAGGAACACCTTTCCCTTTTTTTAGTGGCTATGATGACGATTAAGACAAAATAATTAGAATGCACATTACACGATCAGTTGATTAGTTGGATCCGACAACTCAGTGCTTATTTTTTTCTCTAGCTTGTGGCAAGAAAATTAATTACCACCTATGATGGCCCAGTTAGATAAGGCTCTCATGATCCTTTGCGAGGAGGAGAGGAGTTCGAATCCCGCTGGCCGCACGGGATTTTAAGTGTGACGTCGAGGTGGTGGGTCCTCCACTAGCGTCATCCTAGGTTTACCTCGCCGGCTGCCGGTTGTACAGGGGTTCTCGGGGCATCAAAAAAAAATTTTTGTTCCATTCGGAAGGTGAGAGAGGCCTATGGCCTTCAACGGGGCAACTCTAAGAGAGATTTCCTTCAAAAATGGGATGAAAATATACTTTTACCCCTTAAATTTTTCCTGCACGTGCTAACAGAAAATATAGTTATAACAAAATAAAAAAATCAAGGGAATCATGGGTAACGGTTGACGGTTGACAGTTTAGAGTCGAATGTGTATTATTCCAAAATTCGAGGGAGTTTCGTATAATTTCTCCTAATAGTAGGGAATCAACCAGAAATTAAATGCTCATACCAAATATGATTCGCATTCCCTAGTTTCATAACTTTGATTATGAAATGGTCATTCCGTTCCATACGTTTATCACTTCTTCATAGGGAAAAAAATAAAACAAGGATAAATGAATTTTGAGTACTTACTATGTGTATCAAAAATTAAATAAATTATGCGTTGTAAAATAACTTATCTTTAGAAATATGAATATTATTGGCTATTTCCTTCGTCATGTGATTCATTTTTATAGTTCATTATCCAATAGTGATTATATCTTCAATAAATGATTTTTTTCCTTTTTTTTTAAATTGTTAATGGTGCAAATTCCATTATAAATGCCCCACGACCGTTACAAAACTCCTGACAAGACCATATACAGTTAAGCAGACACAGCGGAAAAGCTCAAAAGCAAATTGGTTATGAAAGCAAGAGTGAACTTGAGGGCTGATTGCAAACACCTTGGCTCCCTTCCCCTGTTCAATCCCCGACCATTACTCTTCGAAGATTCTCATGCCCCGGCAACAGTGAACCCTCCAATCTTGGAGCTCGATGGAGTCCGGTGTCGGTGTCGGTGTCGGCACTCTACCCCTGTCAGCCGCTCGAGGACGGAGACGGTGGCAGGGACATTCCACGCCACGGCAATCAAGAAAGGCTCTGTGCAGAATGCGAGTGTTGGCAACTACGTCCTGGCTCTTTATGCGAAAGCTCGAAAGTCGGGTGATGCCCGGAAGCTGTTCGGTGTATTGTCTGTGCAAGACGTCCGAGGTTGGACAATTCTTCTATCTAGCTTCATGCGCGACGGGTCTTGCGGGATGGTTTTGGATATTTTCAGGGCTATGGTGATCGAGGGTGTTTGTCCGAATCACTTCACTTTGTCGAGTGTCTTGAAGTGTTGTTCGGGCATAAATGAGCTCAAGTTGGGGAAAGGTGTTCATGGGTGGATCATCAGAAACCAAATTCATGTTGATGCAGTGTTGGCGAACTCTGTTCTTGATGTTTATGCGAAATGCGGGGATGTTTGTGATATCCCAGATTTTCAACTCTGTTTTCTATTGAATAAATCGAACAATTCATTGACGCACCTATAGGGCTGTTCTCAGAACTGATCACTCTTGAGATAACTAGGTTAGAGGGAAACCAATAAGGATTTTTAGACAAATAGACTTGAGAATTCGACTAGAATCGGCTTCTCAACCGTGTCTATCTTTAGAGACCATTGCAGCACAGTATAAAATTGATCTGAAATCGAAGATAGGCTGGTTCGACAGAGATGTGTGGCCAATCGTGGGTGACACCACTAAATTGGAAAATTCTCATCGACTGGCACTAAACTGATTTTATTATTTTTTTGGCACCCTGTGTCCATATTTGAATTCTCAAGATTTTCACGACAATCGAGAGTCGCCAATAAGTCGAGTGGGTTCATTGTGACTCAAAGAAAATCGACCACGGATCATTTGCCCTAAAAATACCTGAAAGTTACATAGTAGCCTAGGTCACGTTAAAAAACACGCCAAGTGAAATTAATTGTGAATTTAAGTTCGATTTCAGAAATTGAAGATTCTGTCGAGTCACAATAAATTCTAGGAACGTCGACTCAATCTCAGAAGATTTTTCGGAGATTCCGAAATTTTTACGGAAAAACGTTTCGGACGTCGCGGGAAGTTAGCGGAAATTCAAATGGACTAAATCGATAGAAATTGAGACTTCTAAACTGAGCCTTTAAGTGCCAAGGACTTACAAAGAATTGTAAAGGATTTTTCTTCATCCAATTTGGATCTCAATGGGAGAAGTTGTTGGAGGAATTGAAACTCCAATTTGTCAAATTCGGAGCTAGGACAAAGGGAATGCAACATTTGCATTTAGATTGGCTTATAATGAGATTTATTTGTGAAAAGTAATGGGGGACATTGAGTTAATGGAGATGAGATTTCTGACCTTGGGCCCCTCCCATCGCTGTCTCCCCCTCCTTCGCCGCCCCTGTCAATTCCGGTTTCTCCTTCTTTGGCGTTGATCATTGCAGTTCTCTCTCTCGGCCAGAATTTGCTCTCTTTTTCCCGCGTCTTTGCCAGCACATCTCCATCTCTCTCTCCCTTCGCACGCTCAATCAAATTTTTCAGTAGAATCCGCAGGTGGTGACCAAAGTAGCTCTCCCTCACGCTGCTATTCGCCTTCAACTGAAGCGGCCACGTTGAGTCAACCTTCAACAACTTCTCTCAAGCAGAACCGGTTTTGTTGACTCCTCAGCCACGATTCTCCTCCAGCATCGCTTGAAGACACGAGCAGCTGCTTTAGTGTCGATCTCTCCCAACCAGCAGCGACAGAACACTGCAACTCTACTTCACTTTGCCACTGCCAGCATCTCCACATCTGCACGCCACTCCACCGAAACACCTAGCAGCAAACTGAAGTTCCTCTCCTTTGCCACTCGTCCAACATTGAGCGCCCACCAGTCAACCTAGTGTCTTCTTTGCCCATTTGTTGACTCTGCCATCCACCAAAGACGCCAGTGAAGCCCGTGATTTCTAGCAGCTTCGGCCACATCCGCAAGCCCTGCTTCCTTCCATCGCCAGCACACCAATCAACCTCGGTTCTTCTCAAACGGTTTGTTGACCCAGCAGAGCCCACTCGAGCTTCAGCCATCCACGTACGTGGCTTCCAGCGGGTCACCGAAGACCAGCAAAACTGCTGCAGCTGCTTCGCCGTCCACGCGTCCCCACGGTCAACCGAAGCCGCTCCCTCTGCCGGTTTGTTGACTCAACTCCTTCGTCCCTTCCAGCGTTGATTTTGAGTTCACCCAGCAACAGCGATCGAGCTGCTTCTTCGTGTATCCCACTGGATTGGCCAACCCCAACAACCCAGCGAATTGGGTCAGTTCGTCGGCCCAGCAGTCTTCAGTCCCTCGGGCCTTGTTGCTTCTCTCGCCAGGCCCAGCTCAGTCAGCCACACACGTTCAGCCCATTTGGGCCACAAGTCAGGCCCAGAAAAGTTGCAGCCCATGAAGCCCAGCACCTTCAGCCCGTGCAAGCCGGTCCAGTCGAATTTTCTTCAAGCAGCAGCCCAGCAAGTGTTTTTCGTAGCCCAGTCCCTCAAAACGCAAAAGTCCAGCAGCCCAACAAAGAACAGGCCCACGTAATCCACCAAAGTGCAGCTGCAAGCCCATTTGAAGACATCAACTCCTTGGGCCACCGAATTCACAAGCTCAGCCCAGTCTTGAAGTCAAATCCAGCTCAGCCCAAGAATTTCAGTAGGTCTAAGCCCAAAATTCTCTATGGGCTTGCAAGGTTTCTTGACCCAGTCCAAGTTCGTCGAAAGCCTGATTTCGGCCAGAGTTGCATCGTCATCGCGGTGTTCCGGTCTTTGCTTTGCCAAGTGAGTTTTACTCACTAATGCTTTCTTAGTTTTCTAATTAGGCTTAAAGGTTGATTATATTTAATTAAGTACAATTATGTGGTTAGATTAGTTTAGATTAGTGTAATTAGCAAGTAGAGACGTACTTCTAATTATTAAATGCATCTCAAGATTTTTCCTGATTCATTCTGTTGTCCAATCAAGCATTACGGACCTAAATTGGATTTTTGATATTTATTTATTTATTTTCGAAATTAATTATTTAATTATTTATTTTTCCGAAAATTCAACCAGAATGGCCAGTGACCAGAATTTCATGTTGATTGTCATGGTGTAGTCCTTTTATTTATTTGAGCTTTGAATCGTGCCGAATTAAATTAATTGTGAATTTTTGGGTATATTCCTAAGTGATGTGATTTTAATTCTTTGATTGAGAAACCGTCGGGTATTGGTTGTCGGTATCGAAAGTAAGTTGGAAATCACCTAAGAGAAGACACATAGACTCAGTGAATTGGAATATCACCTCAAGAATGCACGTGAGTTTGGTGATTGAATATGTCATCTTGGCGAAAAGGTCGCCTTAGAGAATGCACGTGGCTCGGAGACTCGGTATGTCCTCCTGGAGAATGCACGTGGCTCGGAGACTCGGTATGTCCTCCTGGAGAATGCACGTGGCTTGGTGACAGAGTAAGGCATTGTAAAAAGAGCACGTGGGCTCGGTGATTTGACGCATCACTTTGACAGACTTGGCACCTAAAAGAATGCACGTGGGCTCAAGCATTGTAAAAGTGCACGTGGGCTTAGTGAATTGATGCATCACTTTGGCGAACTAGTGCCTAAGAGAATGCACGTGAGACCAAGAATTTAAGTGTGGCATCTTAGAAGAGACATGTGGGCTTGGTGATTTGATGCATCACTTTGGTAAACTAGTGCCTAAGAGAATGCACATGTGCTCGACAACTAGATATACATTGTGGGGAAAGTATGGTCTGATTAATATATAATCGACTAGGTCGATTGATCATTGCTTTGATCTGATGTTGTGAATTGATTGATTGAGTGGAAATGATTGGTGAATGGTTTGATTAAGACATAATCGACTAGGTCCATTTGATCGATGCTTTGATCTATGATGTGATATGATTTGGCGCATATTTGAACTGTGCTAATATGCATGTGGAATCTAAGGCCAAAGTAAGTCCTCTGACTTGTGTTGTGCATAGGCAGCCCTAAGGTATATTGGTTTACTAATCGGGTCTTATGGGGTAAAACTTGCTAAAACGTTGTCTCATTAGTTATTGAATAACCATTTCAGGTCCCTAGATGCAGTAGACTTGGATTTTGAAGATCTCAAAAGTCCGATGCAGTTTGCTGAAGGCTCCGATTGGAGTGTGGAGAATGGTGAAGAGGAGGACAGGGACCTGTAGCTTGTAGAACCCCACTTCTGCTTGTAGACCTTGTTTTTAAACTGGCTTAATGTGAATTGGACTTAATAGTTCACTTTGTATATATATATATATATGTGCACCGGTTTGCAATGTATATAAGAGTGAAGGTTTGAAATTTAGTCCTATTGTTCTATCCCAATATTGTATTGTCTATGGATTTTTAATTGTTTCCGCATGTGCATATAAAAATGAAAGGGTCGGCGATACGTCCTGGGATATCGCAAATTTTAAATCGACCAAGGTGCGGTATGGGCGCGTGCCCGAGGATCGGGGCGTGACAATGTTATTGTTGCGGAGAGGTTGTTTGATTTGACGAGAGACAAGAATACCATTTCTTGGAATGTAATGATCGGTGCCGACCTACGTGATGGAGATATAGAGAAAACATTTGATCTATTTCAAAGGATGCCTTCCAAAGATGTTGCTAGTTGGAAAACGATTATAGATGGGCTTATGCAAAATGGACTAGAAAGAAGTGCACTGGCATTGCTTTATGAGATGAAGGAAAAAGGACCAGTGGTTAACGAGGTGACCTTTTCCATAGCTCTGGGTTGGGCTAGTATTTTCTCTCTTTTGGATGTTGGAAGGCAAGTTCATGGGATAGTTACCAGATTGGGAATCAACAGTAATGAATTTATCAGGACTTCTCATTGACATGTATTGCAAATGTGGAGAAACTGAAAAGGCTTCAATAGTATTTAATTGTTGGCCTTTAATGTTTATGAGCACAGAGAATTCCGAGATAGCTTATAAGGATGCATGTGCATGCAGTTCATTGGTTTCTGGGTATGTGAAGAATGGCAACTATGAAAATGCCTTTGAAGTATTTAACACGATGGTCCAAAAATGTATGAAGGTGGACAAATTTACCATTACAAGCATTATTTCAGCATCTGCAAATGTTGGTATATTAGAACTTGGTCGAAAGATTCATGCCTATATCCTGAAAGTTGGCTATTACCTGGATGTTCACCTTTCTTCCCCGTTAATGATATGTATTCCAAATGTGGGAGCCTCGATGATGCAATGTCAGTATTCAAGCAGAGTCAAGACTCGAATGTTGTGCTATGGACTTCAATGATATTCAGCTTTGCTTTGCATGGGAGAGGTAAGGAGGCTGTTCGGCTTGTCGAGTGTATGATAAATGAGGGAATTATACCAAATGAGATAACTATTGCTGGTATTTTAACTGCTTACAGCCATGCAGGACTGCTTGAAGAGGTCGTGAATATTTCAGGCTCACGAAAGATGTATATGGAATCAAACCTGGAATAGAACACTACGCTTGCATGGTGGATCTTTATGGGCAAAGCGGTTTATTGAATGAACCAGCAAAGCATTTAATGGGTAACAGTTGATAGTTTAGAGTCGAATGCGTATTATTCCGAAATTCGAGGGAGTTTCATATAATTTCTCCTAATTGTAGGGAATCAGCCCGAAATTAAATGCTCATACCAATAAGGGAATGGAAATAGCGTTAGCAAAAAAAGAAAGTTTTAGTGTTCTATTCACGAGGCATCATAGATATTTGTAATAAGTACATCATAAATCTTAAAATTAGTCATGAAAATGTAATTGAGTTCAAAAATTTCAAAAAATACAACTAAGTCACATAATTTATCATGAAAATGCAATCAAGTCCTATAACTTTCAAAAAAATTGATTAAGTTATAAAACTTGTTACAAAAGTACAATCGAGTCCTAAAACTAACAAAAAGTGTAATCAAATCCTAAAACTTTATTAAAACTCATGCATTTTTTGAAAGTTTTAAAACTCAATTACACTTTATTAATAAATTATTAATAAGTTTTAGGATTTTATTGTACTTATTAAAAACTTTATAACTCAAATACCCATTCATAACAAGTTTTGGGAATTTCATTGCACTTACCCCCAAATATTTTGATGTTATCATTTTAAATAGTTTAATGAACATATGCCATACTATTTTTCAAATTTTAGGATCTTCTTACATTTTATGATGTTTTGCACGCATAAAACAAAATCATTTGTCGATTTAATATGTCTGAAATAGTATTAAATTTTCCTACACGTTAAATTCACATTCTTTTTTTCATTTGGTTATGCAAACAAATATTGTTGCCACTTATCGGGGGAAAACACTAAAAATAATGTCTATCTAGAACACAAGACAACTTAGAAAAAGGAAGGCGACTTTGATGCAAACGAAGGTGAACTGCAGTACAGTAGATGGAAGTGTTTCGACAAGCATGAAAGAAGAAAACATGAAAAATGATGCTAAAGTGTCTCGTGATCACAGGTCAACGACTTCATATGGTCTTGTAGGAGTCCAAGGCCATGCTTGTCTTCATAGTTGTACATCAGTGAAACCATTTTAGCAGCATTCACGCAAGCTTCAAGGAAAGGCGCAGAGAACGGACATGGAGAGAGGCACTCTTTGTTGAGCAGCTTCCACGATTTCGATATCAACTCCATCACATGCTTTCTTGCGCTTTGGTACGAAGAGCCTTGATTTTCTCTCAAATAGCACTCCACATATGACCCGTCGTAGCCATTTTGATTCTCATCCTTCAAGGAATCGAATCCCCCCAAGTAAAACAATTAAATCAATGAAATAATGACAGAACATGAATCAAAAAATTGAATAAAACCCGAATAGTGCCCGGCACGAAACCGTAAAGTAATGTACCTGGGCACATCCGAGGTCATCCCAAAGGCGAAGAATTTCAGCGATTAAGAATATTGTATTTGGCAAAGGCACCTCCTCTTTCTTTGAATCCATACTTTGGTTGGCAATGTTTTGGCCCATTAGAAAGAACAGGTGAGCTAGCACCAAGGGCACACCCGAAGTGATAATCCCATTCTTCAGGTAATCATCTGCCTTTGGCATTTTCCTAGAAGCGTTCCACTGAAACTCCACCAGGAATGCATTGCACAAATTCGCCCACTGCAACATCAAATGTTATCCAACTGATAAAGGATATATCTAAAAAGTAATCATAAATCAAAATCGCGTGCTTATTGAGCTTTCCTAGTAGTCATAAATGACGAATCACTAGGAACTCTCTCTCTCCCTCTCTGCCAGTAAGGGAGCTCCATGCTGCACTGAGCTTGCTAAGAAGCCAGTCCACAGCTACAAGATCTTGACAGCTTAACCCTATCAGTTGTAAGATCTCCGTGCGTGGCATTATAAGGAATTCTAGGATGAAGATGGCAATCGGTTTTTGTGGCTTTAATACGAAGAAGTGAACACAAACTTTAAAACGATGACCACAATATTGGAGGGTGGTGGGACAAAGAGTGGACAAAAGGATGAGGTTATGATCAAGGTTGAGTTTCGGTTCAGTGCTGTGAATCTCAAATTAAATGATGCTCATTTAGACTTGAGAGAGGACTTAGCAACATGGTTGCAGATAGAGGTTCTTATGAATACTAATTTTATACTAATACCATTTGTTTCAAGAATCCCATGGGGTTCCTTCCATGCTTCTCAAAGATGATGTTGCCTAAATCATTTGTAATATCACTGAGAACCTTGAAGCACTTTTTCATGTACTGCGGAAGCTGCTCAGCACACGCATTGTCCCATCTGAAAAAGAAGAATTGCAAGAAATATTAAAATTCACGGCATAATATAAATGTCTGATCTAGGTTTTTTTTGTCGATGAATATTCGCGACATTATAGGTAAAATGGGATAACTATAACTGTATACCTTTCAATGACTTTTGTAAAGAGAATTAGTTCATCGGCCTTGCCATATACATCAAATATGTCATCGATAATGTACACAAGGGAGATGGGCTTAATGAGCTCTACCCTAAGCTCAGACAAGGTTGGATCTGTGAGAATTGCCATGGACCACATGTACCATTTTAGTGGCTGGTCTCTAACAAACTCCATCTCCTCTCCCAATCCCAACTCTTTCCACCAACTGAAACATAGGAAACGCATGAGTAAATACTATATCTAGAGGACATAATAGTATACTCATATATATGAACAAATTATTCATTTAAAGATTCCATCGATCTCACAGACATAGAAGTTGAATGCCAACTTTTGAGATATATAAATATAGCATCTCGTTTCCACATCGATATTCTTGAATTAGGGCCAACTATTGAATGCCCGTCTTTTATTATAAGTTGGTCATCTATCGTCCTTCAATTGAGCATAAATTTGCATAAATAAGTCATTAGTTACTCACGTATTAATTTGGTGAATCTCCTTCCGGTGCAAAGATTGAATAATTCTTCGCTCTCTATTTGCCACTTCTAACAAATCTTCCATCCATGAGTTCGCAACAGGCATATCGTTTACAAAACTTAGCGGAGCTAGCGATCTTGCGAAGCTCTTGCGATATGGATATCGCAATGTACTTTCTATGATTCTCACTTGTTCGGGATCAAGATCACATGTCAACAATGCATTGAGACACTTGATGCTAAAGCATTCAGATTCATTGAGTATATCCACTCCTTCTATGCTCATTTGTGATGCTTCGTATAATTCCATCATTCCCTTGCCGTTTCCTTCCAGTTTCATAATAAAACCTTTTCCCTTATCCTTGAAGTATTCGAACACATCTGCATAAAAAGCATAAGGACAGTAGTACATCGAAAAGTATAGTCTGCTATCTAATTTATAAGTTGCATCATTCAAAATTATGATATGAAAAAAAAAAGTCCTAAATTGGCTAAAACTATTTCATCATATGTAAATTTTAAATTTTTTAATGTAAAGAAACTTAAAAGGAGAAAAAATGGAAGAAATGGGCAAATCAACTGAAAAATCTAGGTTTTATCATTTTGGTTTCAGTAATATGAATGATTAGATTAGATAAGATTCCCTCCAAGTTCTTACTTTCCATTTTAAATATAACTCCAGAAAATTAATGAATTGCTTAATATCTGGCATAAGTCCTTGCATGTAACATGCATTGATAGATACCCATTGGAAAGGTCATCTCAATTAAACATTTCCAATTCTTAAGTCAACAAAAAATTCAAAAGATCAGCTTATATTTTTTTTTTTTTGTTCCATTTTCATCCTTTAAAAAAAAAAGGAAAATTTGGGGCTTCCACTTGACTAGACATAACAAAAACAAATATATGTCTTCTGTTGTTATGGATCAACAGCAACATTTTATTTTGCTATCGCAATCGACTTGAAACTCGTTATTAACAAACCTGCAGGCACATAATAACCTTCTTGCCGAAGAAGTCGAAACCGGAGAGCGATCTCATAGACATCATCTTTGCCATGATTCAAAGAGGTAAAATGTGTGTATTGCCACTGTAGAATGGCTTTGATCTGTTCTTGGAATAGGGATTTGATCCCCAGCCGCATAATCATGTCAACAATGATCAAACTTTCTACGGGCTCACTCACCACATTATTCAAAAAACCTGTAAGGCTCTTTACTTTTTCTTCATGTTTGATCCTAGAATCATCCTGCATAGTGGAAATCTAGAGTTACAAGTGAAGTTAATGTTATAATGCCAAAAAATAAAAATAAAAAGCAGGATTGAACAAAATTTGCTATCCTTTTTATAATGTAAATGTAAAAATTATTGTAATGAAGCAAAATTAAATAAATCAGCAAAAGTTCAAAAGAGTAAAGCCAAGCGCAATTGATGAAATAATTAACTGATAATTTTTCTTTGTCATATATGGTAATTAGTATGAGATTATTTTTTTCTGTTGATATTAATATTATAATAGTAAAGCTTAGTATGCTTATGTCACGGGCCGATCGATCAACTCTCGATCAACTCTCGATTCACCCGTGCGGCCTTAAGGTTTTACCCCTAAGCAGCCTTTCACACTCGACTCACAACGAGCTTCTAGAGAGAGGAACACTTGATGAGAGAGAAGCTCTGGATTTTCATATATGTTGTGAATGAGAATACAATGAGGGAGGACACCCCTTTATATACAAGTATAAGGCAAACCCTAGCCGTAGATCTCCCTTAGATCTAACGGTGGAGATTGTACCTCCCCATCTACCAACTACTGGCATTTATAGCCAACTACCAGCTACTCGCATTTATATCGTATGCATACAAATACGGTATCACCCGCCCCTAGGAGAATACTGTACATCTCGGGAACAAGGTCGAGGGTCATCACGTGTCACGCCCGTGCCATGGAAACCTCTTGGACATGCTAACTTTCGGGCCGTGACATTCTCCCCCACCTAATCGGGCGACACCCTCGTCACATCTTCGGCATGGAAATCTTCTATCGCTTTCTTGAATTGCCAAAGACTCTCCTCAGGCTCCCAACTAGCTTCGCTCTCCGGAAGACCTTTCCAGCGGATCAGATACTCACGCTTGGCCGGGCAATATCTCTTCCATATGACTCGATCCGCCAAGATGCTCTCGACTTCTCGATCGTACGAGGTTTTTGCCCCGAGCGGCGCTCAATGTGACTCCCCTCGATCCGGGTCTTCCTCATCAATTTGGAAGGGTTTGAGCATACTTACATGGAACACCGGATGCACCTTGAGCTTTGGTGGTAGCTCCAGCTTGTATGCGACTCTTCCAACCCGTTGTAGCACTCGGAATGGCCCTTCGTAGCGACGAATCAACCCCTTGTGTACATCCTTGTATCGAAGAACCAGGTGCAGCTTGGCCAACACTTGGTCCCCAACTTGGAACTCCACATGCCGTCGCTTCTTGTCCGCCCATTTCTTCATGCGCTTGGAGGCTTTATGTAGACACGCCCGGGCCAAGTCCGCCTCTTCTTGCATGTTCTTGGCGAACTTGTACGCGGGCGGGCTACTCCCCCGGTAACCCGAAGCAATTGTGCTCGGGGTGTTCGGTTGCTGCCCAGTTGCAACCTCGAACGGACTCTGGCCGGTTGATTCACTTCGCTGCAAGTTATAGGAGAACTGGGCTACATCAATCAGCTTGGCCCAGTTTGTTTGCGTTGTGCTCACGTAGTGCCGGAGGTAGATCTCCAAGAGTGCATTGACCCGCTCCGTCTGACCGTCGGTTTGGGGATGCAAACTCGTTGACATGTTCAGCTCCGACCCCAGCAGCTTGAACAACTCGGACCAGAAACGTCCCGTGAAGCGGGGATCCAGATCGCTCATGATCGTTCTTGGCACTCCCCAGTACTTCACCACATGCTTCATGAACAGCTTGGCCGCCTCCTCGGCCGGGCAATCCTTTGTCGCAGGTACAAAGGTTGCATACTTTGAAAACCGGTCAACGACCACCATCAACGTCCGGCATCCTTCGGACTTTGGTAGGTGGATCCCAGGATGACCCGCCCACTTTGAGTCGTGGCACTCGCGCAAAATTTCCTTCCTCAGCTTCCCATGGAAGGGCACATAAAGTCGCCTTCCCTTGGTGTAGAGGAGCTCGTCCTCACACCAAAACTGTCGGATCTTACTTTCCTTGGCGTACCCGATGAGAGCTTGGGCTCTTGGATCATGTTCCAGCCCTTCTTTGATGCGGTCGATCCAAGGACAGCTCGGTCGACTCACCATATGGCTCATCAGCTCCATCCTTCGACTCAACGCGTCTGCCACAGAGTTGGCCTTACCCGGCTTGTACTCCAGCGTGTAGTCGAACTCTGCCAGAAAATCCTGCCATCGAGCTTGCTTCGGACTCAACTTTTTTTGGGTCTGGAAGTAACTCGTGGCCACATTGTCCGTCTTCACGACGAACTTTGATCCTAGGAGATAATGTCTCCACGTCCGGAGGCAATGGACCACCGTGGTCATCTCCTTCTCTTGAATGGTATACCGTCGTTCGGCATCGTTCAGCTTTCGGGACTCGAATGTCACCGGATGGCCACCTTGCATAAGGACACCTCCTATGGCAAAATCCGATGCATCGGTCTCCACTTCATATGGCTTGGTGTGGTCGGGCAATACCAACACCGGCTCCTCGGTCATGGCGGTCTTCAATCGGTCGAAGGCTCTTTGGCATTGATTCGTCCACTCCCACGCCCTCTCTTTCTTTAGTAGGTCCGTGAGTGGCACAGTGATGCTTGAGTAGCTCCGAATGAACCGTCGATAGTAATTGGTGAGGCCCAAGAACGACCTCAACGCAGGTACCTTCGTCGGTGGCTCCCATTCGACGATCGATTGAATCTTCGCCTTGTCCATCCGCACATGTCCACCCCCGACAATGTGCCCCAAGAACGAGACTTCTTTTTGTGCAAAGGCACACTTCTCGCGCTTGACGAACAGCTCGTTCTCGCGCAAGACTTGGAAGACTTGCCTTAAATGTTCGACATGCTCTCCCAACGTTCGGCTATAAATCACAATATCATCCAGGTAAACCACTACAAACCGATCTAGGAAAGGGTGGAGTACCTTATTCATCATTGTGCAGAAAGTGGCCGGAGCGTTGGTCAACCCGAACGGCATCACGAGGAACTCGTAGGATCCATACCGCGTTACGCAGGCGGTCTTCGGCTCATCCCCTTCGGCGATCCGAACTTGGTAGTAGCCCGATTGGAGATCTAGCTTGGTAAACCATTGAGCTCCCCCAAGTTGATCAAAGAGATCCGCAATGAGCGGGATCGGGTACTTGTTCTTCACCGTCAGTTTGTTCAGCGCCCGGTAGTCGATGCACATCCGGAGTGACCCATCGTGCTTCTTTTGGAATAGGACCGGCGCACCGAACGGGGCCTTTGATGGCCGTATATAACCCGCGTCGAGCAGCTCCTTGAGTTGCTTCCTCAATTCTTCCAACTCGGGTGGCGCCATGCGGTATGGCGCCATGGCAGGCGGTCGAGCGTCAGGCACAAGCTCGATCCGGTGATCCACCTCCCTCTTGGGTGGCAGCTTCTTTGGCAGCTCCGAAGGCATGACATCCTTGAACGAGTCGAGGACTTGGGTCACTTCCGTCGGGGCTTCCTCCCCTTCACCCTTGCCATCCTCGATCTTCAAGGCCGCTAGGAAGGTCACCTCACCCTTCCTTGCTCCTTTGGTGAGTCGGATGGCCGTGATCATCTTTCGATCACGCTCCGACTCACGATGGACCGGAATCACGCATTGGCTACCCTTGTCCAACACGCATATACATTCCGCAAAGGGGACAACAGTAGCATGGATTCTATCTAGGAACTTAATTCCAATGACAAGATCATAGTCGTCAAGTGGAATTACCTCTAGAGTTTCTTTGCCTCTCCATGACCCGAAGTGTAGCTCCACATCCCTTGCAACCCCGATCGCAGGGACTTCCTTCGAGTTCACGGTCTTGAGCCAATCGGTTCCCTTCTCAACCCGTAAGTTAAGCTTCTTCGCGGCCTCCTCCGAGATGAAGATGTCGGATGCTCCCGTGTCCACCAGTGCACTCACCGTGGTCACTCCGATCTTCACGTCCGTGAACATCAAACCCTTAGGTTCTTTGGCCTTCTTGGCCTTGATCGTGCTAAGGAGGCGCAACGATCCCAACCGCGCTTCCTCCCTAGGCTCGTCCTCTTTGCAAAGAGCAGCCAGCTTGGCTTTGTTCGGGCAATCCCGCGCCATGTGCGGACCGTCGCAAAAGAAACAGCTGTACGAGCGTACCTTCCTTTGCCCACCTCCGTTTTGTCCCGCATTAGCCCGGTGAGGATGAGGACCATTCGGCGGTCTAGCTCTAGTCGGGCGATTGTTGAATCTACCCCGATCTCCCCCACCAGTGCCTTTGTCCCTTGGACGGTTGTCCGATCGAGATGTGGAAGGCGACGCCTTGTACTCCACAAGCGACTCAGCTACAGTCATGGCCGTAGTGAGATCTCCCACGTTGTACCGCTTCAGCTCTTGCTTCGTCCATGGCTTGAGACCGCTCATGAACTGGTGAAACGCTTCGACTTCATTCATCGAAGGGATTTGGAGTAGCAACTCCGAGAACCGCTTGATGTAGTCATGCACACCGCTCTTCTGCTCGAGACGCTTCAGCTCGTCACGAGCTTCCTCTTCCGCATAAGCGGGGAAATAGTTTCGTCGGAACTCCTCGACAAAACCATTCCAAGTCGTGATAGGGTTCCCACACCTATCATCTGACCGACGACGCCACCACAACAATGCACTATCAGCTAAATACATCGATGCAGTGTTTACCCGAGTTTGGTCGTCGTTGATTCCCATGGCCTGGAAGTATCGCTCCATGTACCACAGAAAGTTGTCCACATCTTTGGCCACCCGCGAGCCCCGGAACTCCTTTGGCTTCGGCGTGTCCACTCGTGGACCTTGCACCGTGATGACACCGTTCACGCGTGCAGCTTGTGCTTCAGCGAGCTTACCCGTAAGCTCCGCAATCTCCGCGCGCATGGCCGCCATTGCAGCCTCCAAGGGTTCATACCGTTGCGTGAGTTCCTCCTATAGGGTCCCCAGCAACTCGTGGCGGAGTTCTCCCATGCCGGTCTTGAGCTCTTGCACTTCCGCAACCAGCTCCTCCCTTCCGGCATCAACTCCGTCCACGGTCTGGGCCAGGTCATCGACCGATCCTTGGACATCGGAGACGAACAACTCTAGCTTCGCCATCCTTTGTGCAAGATCCCCCATAGGCTCCTTTGAACCACCACAGTTCTTCTTCCCTTGGACACCGCCCTTCTCGGCGTTCCGCCCACGATCAGCGCCGTCATCACCCAAGACCAACGCCTCATCAGATCGTGGATCAGCCATTGCACTTGCGCTTGGATCACAAATCAGCTCTGATACCACTTGTCACGGGCCGATCGATCAACTCTCAATCAACTCTCGATTCACCCGTGCGGCCTTAAGGTTTTACCCCTAAGCAGCCTTTCACACTCGACTCACAACGAGCTTCTAGAGAGAGGAACACTTGATGAGAGAGAAGCTCTGGATTTTCATATATGTTGTGAATAAGAATACAATGAGGGAGGACACCCCTTTACATACAAGTATAAGGCAAACCCTAGCCGTAGATCTCCCTTAGATCTAACGGTGGAGATTGTACCTCCCCATCTACCAACTACCGGCATTTATAGCCAACTACCAGCTACTCGCATTTATATCGTATGCGTACAAATACGGTATCACCCGCCCCTAGGAGAATACTGTACATCTCGGGAACAAGGTCGAGGGTCATCATGTGTCACGCCCGTGCCATGGAAACCTCTTGGACATGCTAACTTTCGGGCCGTGACACTTACATGTACTAGGACATATTATCTGACCTTATAAGCCAGTCCAGGTTGAAATTGTCTCAAATGGTCAAATCTAACAGGGAGTTAAAAAGTTGGTTTTCTATTGCAGATTCATTCCAACTGAACCTGGAGAGAAGTCATTCTTACTTCCCTGCATGTATCGGTAAATAAGCTTCCTTGTTATCCTATTTTGGTTTTCTTTTTTTCTTTTTTCTTTTTTGTACTTCTCCTTCTATCACACATAGGCCAATGAAGAATCCAAAGAGGTGTTGGAATATAAGGCAATCCTCGACACGGCCCATTTCCATGACATGACACGTAATTATAAACAAATTCGGGTTTGGTATAAATGGTTAATGTCATAAATGGATCAATAGTTTAAGGCAAAATAAAAATTGTGTCTTAAGAGGGCGCACCACTTAAACCATTCAAATACGAATCGATATATTTTAATTTACGTGTTAATTCGTCATTATCTGATACTACACATTTAGATATGATTCGTAATCATACATAAAGAATTTTGTTTCCTTAAAAAATATATTTAAAATTATACACATGTCAAAAATAATAAAAGGTGAAACAAAAACATATTTAAGATACTATAGAAACATAATATTAGCAGATATATTAAATAGTACAATTCAGCTATAATGAAAAGTGAAATCGGGGAACTTCTTGAAACGTCCTAATAGTGTTAACACGGATTCCGTGTACAAATGTGTTTATGTCGGTCTCGTTGTAAACGAGTTATAACACCATGTTCTTGTCAATACAAGAATACGGTGACCATTTGATAATCATTTAGCAGTGTAAGTCGTGCCCTGTGACCCATTTTATTAAGCGCATCGTATTCTTGTCAAGACAATTTGACACATTTAATAAACGTGTGATGTTCAGATTAGTCATATTGATATTATACCCAATGTCAACGCGATACAATTAATATGACAAGACACAAATTTCGAGCCCTAGACAAGGCCATCGCGTCCAAAGCAGGAGCTAGGTGATCAGAACAAAGCTTGGGTTATTTTTTTGCCATAATATTTGTAATTCCATGTGTAGAGATTTAGTAAAAATTTATGTTTATCCTCTATTATCTAAAGTTTTGTGTCCGATGACCCAGGAGACATCCCCCTTTTCACTAGATGTGTTATACATGCCCTACAAAATAATGCTTGCGAGGCAAACACTACGTCTGTGATTTTCTTTTCTTTTTTTGTCACGAGCTGAGGAAGGAAAAGAAAAGGTGAAAATGAAAGGCTAAGATCAGTTGATTTACCAGATGAGTTCGCTCTTTGTCACTGCTCGATGATTGCATTTGGTTAGGTCGAGACATTATGAAGCTGGAATCGGTGGTCGAACAATTCACAGTACTAGTCACAGGGAGAGAAGTGCGAAGTTTTTTTGAGAATGGGACATGGCGGTTTAGCCGAAGCACAAGAGGAAAAAAAGTGCCTTGATGGGAGGTTGATTTGTCACACCCCAAATCCTAGCAAAAATGGGTATGACATGGTCATCCTTCTGTCTGAAGGACGTAATCTCAAACTATACCCAAAAACCTGCATTCAAAAGTCCTCATCGTTAGCACTCTTGTATTATTGCCACTAACCGAAGAACCTAAAAAAATTGGGAAAAAAAGGGATGAGCAACCGTAATTCACTGAGTAGTATGAATTTTCTAAGCAGAACAACCTCCACATTACACAACTAAAACTCAAAGACATGATTTATTTATGCCAATCCAAAATATAATAACTTACAAGAATAAAATGAGTATATAATTTATCGACCTTGCCATATTAATAGCAAAATTTCTCATTCATCCATAATATCAAAACAAGTATCGCTACTTCAATTCAATAATAAAACTCGTCATATCTTATGTCAATGGTTTATTTCATTTTCCAAACTCACACCACATCACATCTTAATGCCCTAGAGTTGGCTCCCACGAGATTGCATCATCGTGTAGCACTTAGCCCTTAATCAACACGTATCAATAGTACAAGACTCTAAAGTTGGCTCCCACGAAATTGCGTTATCGTATAACACTTAGTTCTTGACCAACACAAGTAAATGGTATAAGACCCGAGAGGTGGCTCCCATGAAATTACTTTATCATGTAACATAATAATCAACGTGTATCAATAGTACAAGGTCCAAGAGGTGACTTCCACATGACTCGAGTTGCCATGTAGCATTTAGTCATTGTTTACAAGACTTTAGAGTTGGCTTCCACAAAATTACGTGATCTTGAATTTGTACCCTAACTCTAACAACTAATCTGATTGGAAGAACGAGGGGCACAAGCACTTACTAGGGATTGCAAATCGGAGTTTAATTGGCTTTGGTGAGGTCTCCGTAGCAAAAACCTTCCTGTTTCTTCCTTGTTCTTTCTTTCTTCTTTCCCTCTTTCTCTCTTTTTCCTTTCTTTCTTTCTTAGCGAGCTCTCTATCCCAATCGCTCTTTTTTCCTTTAAATAGTTGAAGTCCACTTTCCTTCATTTGTTAACTTTTCGACCTTTCCCTTTTTTTTCTTTTTTCTTTTTTCCGAGATAGGTCCCACTATCTTTTGACAAGTATTGCAGATTTTCTTTTTATTACAAGTTATACGACCGTAGATGGTAGCCAAGGATTGTTTCCACCAACAAGAGCTGTCCCCGGTAATCCCCTAATAGGCGCCCAGTAGGACTGCATTCTTTATTTTTGCTTCACGTGCCTATAAGCCTCATCCCCCTTATTGGTAGTGAATTTTTTTTTTTCTTTTCTAACTACTGAGGAATAACAATGATTTTATACTAAAGAGAAGTTAAACTTTATGCAAGCCACTTTACCAAAAAAAACTTTATGCAAGCCATAGGTGGTAGCCAAGGGTTGTTTCTACCAATGAGGGCCATCCCCAATAATCCCCTAGTGGGGGCCCAGCAAGATAACGTTCTTTATTTTTAGTCGCCATGCCCGCAAGTCTCATCCCCCTTGTTGGTAGTGAATATTTTTCTTCCCCAACTACCAGGTGTGAAGATTTGGTGAGACCACTGTCAACTGTTCTAAAAATTTAAACTTTTAGATAAATGCATGGTTTAATATTTCTTTATTCTAACACCAGGGAATACCGACAATTTTATATTAAAGAGAAGCTGAATGTTGGTAACTTCTCACTTCAATAGAGTCAATTGAATGTACAAATGGCCTATTTTTAGTGAAAAACAAAAAGTGCCTAAAATATATTGATGGTAAGATGATAGTGGGACGATACTATTACTCATAAGAGAGCAATGGTATTGTGTAGACCACATATTTTTCAAGCTTGGTACAATCATAAAATAAGGAAATAAAAAATAACATTTATACACTTGTAGTTTTTTTAAAAATCTGTTTCATCAAGAAAATTGTGGGGGGGATAGTCAAACTTCTTTTGTGATGTGGACATCGAGCCATGTTGAGGATGAGGTTCTATAGACCCGTTGTCTATTCCGATTGGTTCGATCACTCAAGCGTGGACCAAGCAATTCAACAAGTTGTTGGCATCATGGTTCATGATCTTTGGCGTGGAGATGACATTGGATCAAATCTTAAAGAATCTTGAAAATCTTAACGCAATCTTTGGCATGAAGATGACCTTGGATCGAATCTTGAAGAATATTGGAAACTTTGGCGCAATTTGATTATTTGGTTACCAAATATTTGACCAAGTCAATAAAATTATCTCTTGTTTAGGCATATTCTAGAATAGGAAGCATTAGATCTCCTAAATTGTGGCCAAACTAAATTAGGGTTTTGGGAGCTGGTTTGGCCGAACTCTAGGGCTAGTTTTAGGGTTTGTGTGTGTCGCGACCAAATTTTTGGGTGAATCACCTAGGATTTGGCTAATGGACTACTAAGCCTAGACCTAGGTTGGGCCCTCCCAAGTCCATACCAATTCCCGACTTAAGTTTAAATATCTAGCATGCAAAAAGCCATCGCCACTAATCCATTTTCGGTAAATCGATTAGACACCTAAGTAAAATAACGAGAGAATTATTTCGTCTCTACAAACCATAGATTTTGAATATAGGGATTTGATTACGCTAAATTTCTCTAATGCCCTTTCAATACCTTTTTCTTTAAAAAAAAAATTTGTTTGATAGATAGCTTGAATTGATTTTAATTTATCTCCTTAACATGTAAGACGATCATGCGGGTGCGTAAACCACCAATTTAACACCCAGATAAAGCAGTGAATAAATGGCAGGACTTACCTCATAACAATGAAAACATCTGCAATGTTAGATCATGATTCATATTAACAATCCTAGATATGACTTCTAATTAACACGCAATTTCTTTTTGTTTTCATTTTTTTTAATGAAAATCATACTTTATGCAATGCAATGTTACTAATCTAACATGTGACATGGCAATATTATCTAAATTACATGACATAAATAAAATGCAGTCTATACTAAAGAATGAAAGTGATTTATTCTAAGACAATTTTTTTTTGTATTTTCCATGAAATTTCAAAATTAGAAATAATTGCAAAAATTATCTAGCTAGATTAAGATTTTATCTAACTTATATTAATGATTAGGTCAAGCTAAACCCTAATTTAAACCAAGATATTATCTTAACTTAACAATCCATAACCTAAGATGCAGTCTATCTAAAAAAAAATAATCTAAACTTAAATTGAATTAAAAACTATTATCTAGAATTAAATTACGTACAATTTTATCCTAACATGCAATGACGTGCAAAGAATGCCCTAATTCTTGATTTTTTTATTAACTTAGAAATTAAGAATTGTCAAATAATTTAACGTGCAACTTAAGTTTTTTTTTTTTTTTAAAACTAGCAACCTAAATTGATTGATTTTTTTATTTTAAAAATTCGAAATAAAATTCCTATTCTAAATATGCAAAAACCCAAAAACAAGAAATCTAATCTAACTCACATTTTTTTTATTTTTTTTACGAAAGCAAAATTAATTTAAACAACTCGAATGCAAATCGTAGCCAAATAAGATTGATATCCAAAAATTGACGAACCATATCTCGTACATGAGATCGAGTTAGCCAATTTTAAATAAATCGGGAATTGAATCTCAAGCGTAAGATCAAATTAACAATTTTTTAAGCGATTGCGATTACGATTGCGAGTTGGAATTCAAGCGTAAAAATCAGACTGTCAATCCCAAATTTCAAAAGCAATTTCGTGTCGGGAGCTTCAATATTACATTAAGGAACAATTATACTAAACAAATAAAGCAAAATGAAATGAAATAATAAAAATAAAATAAATACATAACAAACTACTTAATGTGATTTTTCTTTTTTTCCTTTTTTGCTTTTGCTTTCCAAACAACATTGGCAGCTTATGGTGGGTCACCTGTGTCGGAGCTCCGGCAAGAGGGACCGGCAGGCGAGATGGGCTAGCGATTGAGAGCTGTTGCGGCGTCCCCGTCCCCGTCGCCGTCGCGAGCTGCTGCAGGGACGCGGAGGCGCAGTGACCGGCGTGGGCTGGCAGATGGGACAGGCAGACATGCTCACCAGTTGATCATCCCTCATCATACTAAACCAGCCAGAAAGCAATTAGTCAAGTCTTGAGCATGTCTCCCCCTACAAACATTATTCTAAACAAATAACTTTCTTCCACATCGTCTGACATGGATATGTACTTTATACATCACTCATAAACTTTAACATCGGCCGTATCTAGCTCTCAGGTACCAAACATTTGTAATACAATTCTCGGGAAAAAGGTGCCCTTTGCTATTGACAGTGCCTAACGGACCATAAAGCTCTTTACTTTACGGTGAAACCCAAGTTTCCTTTGGCACAGAGAATAGCAGCTACGGTTAGCTATCTCGGTCCCAATAATTACACATAACAACCATAAAATCCATTCATCATCGTCACCACACAGAGCAGCTAATCTTTTATACCAGAAACCGGCTTATCACCGCCAAATTCGACATACGGCCATTCACAAGGAAGTAAAAAACCATCAAATGAATCACCAAATTACTTAGGGAAATAGAACATCAACCAACCAGTGAAGAATTGAGGGAATTTTACCGGCAATATAACCGCCTCCTGCAACGCCTGCTTGGCGCTCTCGAGCCCCGCCACGTCGTTCCGCTTCACGTTGGGCTTCTCCCGTATGATCGCCGAGTTCAGCCCGGCCCTCAGCTTCTCCTTCTCCGCATCGTCCCCATCCCCGCCGCTGCCGTCCTTGGGCTTGGTCCTGGGGCGGGTGGTGACGGCTGCGTCCCCGTTGGAGGCGGGGCTGGGGCCGGGGCCGCCCTCGTTGAGGACGGCGCGGCAGAGGTACTCGGTGAACTTCTGGGTGATGGCCTCCCTGATCTTGGGGTTCTTCTCGTACTTGAGGTGGGCCTTGAAGTACTCGAGGGCGTTCATGTAGAGCGGGAAGGCCTTGGCGTAGTTCCCGGCATTGTCCTCGTGGACCGCCTGCTCCTTGAAGTTGCTGTACATCCTGATCGCATGTAAACCCTTGGACGGATCCGGATCCGAGGAGAGGACCGGCCCGATCAGAGCTGCAATCGGATCGCAGCGCGGCCGATTGGTGATCGTCGCCCGATCCTTCGTGATGGATCTTCGTCCTCAAGAGTGCGTAGAGCGCACCCCTCGTGTGGAAGTCAAGAGAGGAATTACTTGTGCTCCCGATATTCTCGTGGTGAAGCTCCAATACAGCATGGGAATGTCTTGCAGAGCTTGTTAGGAATTACTTGTGCTCTGTATGTTGTAACTCCTACATTTGTCGAGTATCCGGAACAGGTGCTATCTAGTTTTAATAGACATCCACGGCTTGTAGAAAAGGATAATTGTTTGCAACTCTGGATCTAGTCTACACGTCCATAACTGTTCTGTGAGAAAGGCCTTTCACTCTGCTGGAGTCTTGAACCAGCAAAGCATTTTTGCGAAATGAATGTATTTTCGACCCCCAGATTCTCAAAATGCTTGGCAAATGATCCCTGGTATTTTGGTTATTGGAAACTCAATGGCTATTGTATGACAATTGTAGACATACTAATAAACCGCTTGAGTTCTTCCGGAATTTCATCTTCGGGAGAGAGAGACATAGGATGAATAAATGGATATTCCAGATACACGCCACTTGGTTGAAAATCCAATCCGCCATACTTTTTGAAGATTTTATATTGATATTCCCACATGAGGTTTGTGAGAATATCAAAAAGAGCATTAGACTAGATCAAAGTCCAGAACTTCAAGAGGATATATTCTGTTGGGAAATTTAGGTCTCATGTCTTGCCTTTGGAATTCACCATTAAGACTTATGGAAATAAACATGAAAAGTGACAAGTCTTCCTCGGGTGTAGTCAAAAGATATGCAAGAGTATTATTTTCTCATTTCATATCGTTGAACTGAAAAGAATATTTTAAAACCATTCAATTTATCTAATAAGTTGCAGACGAGGCTGCTACTTCTGTTTCAACTTCATCATCAAGTTAAAGGAAACAAAATCCATCTTGACAAGAAAATGATAACCAATAAGATGGATTTTGAATTTTTGAATTTCATATTTAAGGGCTAGTATTTCCTTGAAAGCGGAGTGATAACACATCTCGGCATTTATGAACCTTCCACTTTTAATTCTGCATATTCTCCTTTTCTTTCCATCTATTTCTTCAAGAATGATTGATGCCCAATATTTTTCATTGGCATCAGTTCGAAGAATTTGCTGTTAACAAACTTTAAGGACGTGAAAAATCAAAAAGCTCTTTAGAGTCGAATGTGTATTATTTCGAAATTCGAGGGAGTTTCGTATAATTTCTCCTAATAGTAGGTAATCAGCCAGAAATTAAATGCTCATACCAAATATGATTCGCATTCTCTAGTTTCATAACTTTTGTTATGAAATGATCATTCCGTTCCATACATTTATCACTTCTTTATAGGAAAAAAATAAAACAAGAATAAATGAATTTTGAGTACTTACTGTGTATCAAAAATTAAATAAACTATGCATTGTAAAATAACTTATTATTAGAAATATGAATATTTCGAACGTCGTCGCAAGCCACTATTGAGATGTAAAATCTCATGGGTTGACTCAGTAAACGACCCCTAGGACCCCCACTTAAGGGGCGAGCATCCGGAGATTCGAACTCAACGATGAGATAGTAAAGCCAAACCATCACACCTACGGTGGGTTAGAAATATGAATATTATTGGTTATTTCCTTCGTCATGCGATTCATTTTTATTGTTCATTAACGAATAGTGATTATATCTTCAATAAATGATTTTTTTTTTTCCTTTTCTTTAAATTGTCAATGGTGCTTGGTAGATTCCATTATAAATGCCCCCACGACCGTTACTAAACTCCTGACAAGACAAGACCATATACAGTTAAGCAGACATAGCGGAAAAGCTCGAAAGCAAATTGGTTATGAAAGCGAGACTGAACTTGAGGGCTGATTGCAGACGCCTTGGCTCCCTTCCCCTGTTCAATCACCCACCATTACTCTTCGGAGATTCTCGAGCCCCGGCAACAGCGAACCCTCCTATCTTGGAGCTCGATGGCGTCCGGCGTCGGTATCAGCACTCTGCTCCCGTCGGCCGCTCGAGGACGGAGATGGTGGCGGGGACATTCCATGCCACGGCAATCAAGAACGGCTCTGTGCAGAATGCGAGCGTTGGCAACTACGTCCTGGCTCTTTACGCGAAAGCTCGAAAGTTGGGCGATGCCCGGAAGCTGTTCGGCGTATTGCCTGTGCAAGACGTCCGGGGTTGGACGATTCTTCTGTCCAGCTTCGCGCGCGACGGGTCTTGTGGGATGGTTTTGGATCTTTTCAGGGCTATGGTGATCGAGGGTGTTTGTCCGAATCACTTCACTTTGTCGAGTGTCTTGAAGTGTTGTTCGGGCTTAAATGAGCTCAAGCTGGGGAAAGTTGTTCATGGGTGGATCATCAGAAACCAAATTCATGTCGATGCAGTGTTGGCGAACTCTGTTCTTGATGTTTATGCAAAATGTGGGGATGTTGTTGTTGCAGAGAGGTTGTTTGATTTGATGAGAGACAAGAATACCATTTCTTGGAATGTAATGATCGGTGCCTACCTACGTGATGGAGATACAGAGAAATCGTTCGATTTATTTCAAAGGATGCCTTCCAAAGATGTTGCTAGTTGGAATACGATAATAGATGGGCTTATGCAAAATGGACTAGAAAGAAGTGCACTGGAGTTGCTTGATGAGATGAAGGAAAAAGGACCAGTGTTTAACGAGGTGACCTTTTCCATAGCTCTGGGTTTGGCTAGTATTTTGTCTCTTTTGGATGTTGGAAGGCAAGTTCATGGGATAGTCATTAGATTGGGAATCAACAGTAATGAATTTATCAGGACTTCTCTCATAGACATGTATTGCAAAGGTGGAGAAACTGAAAAGGCTTCAATAGTATTTAATTGTTGGCCTTTAATGTTTATGAGCACAGAGAATTCCGAGATAGCTTATAAGGATGCATATGCATGCAGTTCATTGGTTTCTGGGTATGTGAAGAATGGCAACTATGAAAATGCCTTTGAAGTATTTAACACAATGGTCCAAAAATGTATGAAGGTGGACAAATTTACCATTACAAGCATTATTTCAGCATCTGCAAATGTTGGTATATTAGAACTTGGTCGAAAGATCCGTGCCTATATCCTGAAAGTTGGTTATTACCTGGATGTTCACCTTTCTTCCTCGTTAATTGATATGTATTCCAAATGTGGGAGCCTTGATGATGCATTGTCAGTATTCAAGCAGAGTCAAGACTCGAATGTTGTGCTATGGACTTCAATGATATTCAGCTTTGCTTTGCATGGGAGAGGTAAGGAGGCTGTTCGGCTTGTTGAGTGTATGATAAATGAGGGAATTATACCAAATGAGATAACTTTTGTTGGTATTTTAACTGCTTGCAGCCATGCAGGACTGCTTGAAGAGGGTCGTGAATATTTCAGGATCATGAAAGATGTATACGGAATCAAACCCGGAATAGAACACTATGCTTGCATGGTGGATCTTTATGGGCGAAGCGGTTTATTGAATGAGGCTAAGGAGTTTATTTATAGCAATGGCATATCTGACCAAATTGCAGTTTGGAAGTCGTTTCTATCTTCCTGTCAACTCCACAAAAGAGGTGATATGGGGAAGTGGGTTTCTGAGAAACTAATCCAACTCAATTCACTTGATCAGGAACCTTATGTTTTGTTGTCAAACATGTATGCCACTGATCAAAAATGGGAGCAGGCTGCTCTAGTTAGAAATCAAATGCAAAAGGGAGGGCTTAAAAAGCACCCTGGGCAATCATGGATCCAAGTGAATGGTCAGGTGCATGCATTTATGATGGGAGACTATTCGCACCCCCAAGCTGCCGAAGTACATTCGTACTTGGGCAAACTAATTGGATGACTAAAGGAAATTGGAGATTCCCCGAATATGAAGTTGCCAATGCAGGATGTAGAATAAGAAGAGAGAGAATACTCTTGTTTACACAGTGAGGAGAAGAGAACCGTCCTTTGATGTTTGGAATTTGTGTTGACTGTCAAAACAGTGCGAAGTTTGCTTCTTCACTCTTAGATAGGGAAACAGTCATCAGAGATATACATCAGTTCCATCATTTTAAGAGTGACCAATGGTTCTGTGGTGAATTTTGGTGAAAGCGACTTCAGAAAAAACATGTCATGTAGATTGTTTCAGTGAGGTTTAAAACTTTCAGTAAGTGGGAGACAAGCAATCTAGATGTACCCATGAAAAGTAGCTTCACAAATGAAGTGTGTGGAAAATCTTGGTATCTGGGCTTGTTAAGGCTGAAAAAAAGACTAGTTCCTCAAGCTTCAGCATCCAGCTATCATTGGCATCCAAATTGTAGAATTCAGGCAAGAGAGCAGGTACACTTCTTTGTTTCACATTTTTTTACCATATCTATGATGCTTCAGTTAGTATATTAATATGACGAGTTCACAAACAGGATAAGCCAGAGCAATTCCAAGTTTTTCCTTCCTCATTATACCCTATATTTACCAATAAAATGAAGAAAGTTCACCCTATGCTTGGGCTGTTTACCTTTTAATAAGCAAGAAGAGAAAATCAATGATAACTGTGGCCAAGTTTTGCAACGAATCGAAAATGAACTCTCAGATGTTGTTGAAGCATGTAGAGAAGAGTTGCTGCAGTGTAAGCTTTGAGTATGTTATCTACTTCTTTCTAATAAAGTAGAATTGCACAGTTATTCGAACCTTTTTTGTTTGCTAGTTCTTTGTGTGTTCTAGATCTTGGACGTGTTTTTTCTTCCTGAAAGAGCTACGTGGCTTGTTTCATGAGAAACTAGATGTCACAGTTAAATTGTGCTTGCAACAGCAGTCATTTATTTAAACGTGCTTATATAACGAGAAGATTGATTCAATAGGTAACCCTTTCTCCCTGGTTCCTGGGGTAAAAAAGATGAAAAGTGGGGTAGAAAAGATGTGTCCGTGGATCTGTCCTTAAGCCTGTACTTTCTGCTACAGTTGTGGTGGGGGGAAACATGAGGAGAATCGCTGCATGCTGAGAATCAAAGAATGAGAGGCATAAACAGGCCAGCAAAATTATCTTCTTGTTTAGGCATATTCTAGAATAGGAAGCATTGTGGCCAAACTAAATTAGGGTTTTGGGAGCTGGTTTGGCCAAACTCTAGGGCTGGTTTAGGGTTTGTGTGTGTCGCAACCAAATTTTTGGTTGAATCACCTAGGATTTGGCTAATGGACTACTAAGCCTAGACCTAGCTCGGGCTCTCCCAAGTCCATACCAATTCCTGACTTAAGTTTAAATATCTAGCATGCAAAAGGCCACCGCCACTAATCAATTTACGGTAGATCGATTAGACACCTAAGTAAAATAATGAGAAAATTATTTCGCCTCTACGAACCATAAATTTTGAATATAGGGACTTGATTACGCTAGATTTCTCTAACGCCCTTTCAATACCTTTCTCTTTTAAAATAAAAAAAAAAATTATTTGACAGACAGCTTGAATTGATTTTAATTTATCTCTCTAACATGTAAGACGATCATGTGGGTGCGTAAACCACCAATTTAACACCGAGATAAAGCAGTGAATAAATGGCAGGACTTACCTCATAACAACGAAAGCATCTGCAATGTTAGATTAGAATTCATATTAACAATTTTAGATATGACTTCTAATTAACACGCAATTTCTTTTTGTTTTCATTTTTTTAATGAAAATCATGCTTTATGCAATGCAATGTTACTAATCTAACATGTGACATGTCAATATGATCTAAACTACATGACATAAATAAAATGCAGTCTATACTAAAGAATGAAAGTGATTTATTCTAAGACAATTTTTTTTTGTATTTTCCATGAAATTTCAAAATTAGAAATAATTGCAAAAATTATCTAGCTAGATCAAGATTTTATCTAACTTATATTAATGATTAGGTTAGGCTAAACCCTAATTTAAACCAAGATATTATCTTAACTTAACAATCCATAACCTAAGATGCAGTCTATCTAAAAAAAATTAATCTAAACTTAAATTGATTAAAAACTATTATCTAGAATTAAATTACATACAATTTTATCCTAACATGCAATGACGTGCAAAGAATGCCCTAATTCTTGATTTTTTTTTTTATTAACTTAGAAGTTAAGAATTGTCAAATAATTTAACGTGCAACTTAAGTTTTAAAAAAAAAAAAAACTAGCAACCTAAATTGATTGATTTTTTTTATTTTAAAAATTCGAAATGAAATTCCTATTCTAAATATGCAAAAACACAAAAACAAGAAATCTAATCTAACTCACATTTTTTTTTTTTACGAAAGCAAAATTAATTTAAACGACTCGAATGCAAATCGTAGCTAAATAAGATTTATATCCAAAAATTGACGAACCATATCTCGTGCATAAGATCGAGTTAGCCAATTTTAAATAAATCGGGAATTGAATCTCAAGCGTGAGATCGGATTAACAATTTTTCAAGCGATTGCGATTGCGATTGCGAGTTGGAATTCAAGCACGAAAATCATACTGTCAATCCCAAATTTCAGAAGCAATTTCGTGTCGGGAGCTTCAATATTACATTAAGGAACAATTATACTAAACAAATAAAGCAAAATGAAATGAAATAATAAAAATAAAATAAAATAGAACAAACTACCTAATGTGATTTTTCTTTTCTTCCTTTTTTCCTTTTGCTTTCCAAACAACGTTGGCAGCTTATGGTGGGTCACCTGTGTCGGAGCTCCGGCGAGAGGGACCAGAAGGCATGATGGGCTAGCGATTGAGAGCTGTTGCGGCGTCCCCGTCCCCATCCCCATCCCCATCGCCATCGCGAGCTGCTGCAGGGACGCGGAGGCGCAGTGACCGGCGTGGGCTGGCAGATGGGACAGGCAGACATGCTCACCAGTTGATCATCCCTCATCATACTAAACCAGCCAGAAAGCAATTAGTCAAGTCTTGAGCATGTCTCCCCCTACAAACATTATTCTAAACAAATAACTTTCTTCCACATCGTCTGACATGGATATGTACTTTATACATCACTCATAAACTTTAACATCGGCCGTATCTAGCTCTCAGGTACCAAACATTTGTTACCATCAACCAATAAAGCATAGCACTAACATACAATTCTCGGGAAAAAAGGTACCCTTTGCTATTGACAGTGCCTAAAGGACCATAAAGCTCTTTACTTTACGGTGAAACCCAAGTTTCCTTTGGCACAGAGAATAGCAGCTACGGTTAGCTATCTCGGTCCCAATAATTACACATGACAACCATAAAATCCATTCATCATCGTCACCACACAGAGCAGCTAATCTTTTATACCAGAAACCGGCTTATCACCGCCAAATTCGACATACGGCCATTCACAAGGAAGTAAAAAACCATCAAATGAATCACCAAATTACTTAGGGAAATAGAACATCGACCAACCAGTGAAGAATTGAGGGAATTTTACAGGCAATATAACCGCCTCCTGCAACGCCTGCTTGGCGCTCTCGAGCCCCGCCACGTCGTTTCGCTTCACGTTGGGCTTCTCCCGTATGATCGCCGAGTTCAGCCCGGCCCTCAGCTTCTCCTTCTCCGCATCGTCCCCATCCCCGCCGCTGCCGTCCTTGGGCTTGGTCTTGGGGCGGGTGGCAACGGCGGCGTCCCCGTTGGAGGCGGGGCCGGGGCCGGGGCCGCCCTCATCGAGGACGGCGCGGCAGAGGTACTCGGTGAACTTCTGGGTGATGGCCTCCCTGATCTTGGGGTTCTTCTCGTACTTGAGGTGGGTCTTGAAGTACTCGAGGGCGTTCATGTAGAGCGGGAAGGCCTTGGCGTAGTTCCCGGCATTGTCCTCGTGGACCGCCTGCTTCACGTACTCGATCCCCTGCTCCTTGAAGTTGCTGTACATCCTGATGGCATGTAAACCCCTAGGACGGATCCGGATCCGAATCCGAATCCGAGGAGAGGACCGGCCCGATCAGAGCTGCGATCGGATCGCGGCGGTGCCAATCCTTCGTGATCGATCTTCGTCCTCAAGTGTGCGTAGAGCGCACCCCTCGTGTGGAAGTCAAGAGAGGAATTACTTGTGCTCCCGATATTCTCGTGGTGAAGCTCCAATACAGCATGGGAATGTCTTGCGGAGCTTGGCAGGAATTACTTGTGCACTGTATGTTGTAACTCCTACATTTGTCGAGTATCCGGAACAGGTGCTATCTAGTTTTAATAGACATCCACGGCTTGTAGAAAAGGATAATTGTTTGCAACTCTGGATCTAGTCTACACGTCCATAACTGTTCTGTGAGAAAGGCCTTTCACTCTGCTGGAGTCTTGAATCAGCAAAGCATTTTTGCAGAATGAATGTATTTTCCACCCCCAGATTCTCAAAATGCTTGGCAAATGATCCCTGGTATTTTGGTTATTGGAAACTCAATGGCTATTGTATGACAATTGTAGACATACTAATAAACCGCTTGAGTTCTTCCGGAATTTCATCTTCAGGAGAGAGAGACATAGGATGAATAAATGGATATTCCGGATACACGCCACTTGGTTGAAAATCCAATCCACCATACTTTTTGAAGATTTTATATTGATATTCCCACATGAGGTTTGTGAGAATATCAAAAAGAGCATTAGACTAGATCAAAGTCCAGAACTTCAAGAGGATATATTCTGTTGGGAAATTTAGGTCTCATGTCTTGCCTTTGGAATTCACCATTAAGACTTATGCAAGAGTATTATTTTCTCATTTCATATCGTTGAACTGAAAAGAATATTTTAAAACCATTGAATTTATCTAATAAGTTGCAGACGAGGCTGCTACTTCTGTTTGAACTTCATCATCAAGTTAAAGGAAACAAAATCCATCTTGACAAGAAAATTAAAGCGGAGTGATAACACATCTCGGCATTTATTAACCTTCCACTTTTAATTCTGCATATTCTCCTTTTTTTTCCATCTATTTCTTCAAGAATGATTGATGCCCAATATTTTTCATTGGCATCAGTTCGAAGAATTTGCTGTTAACAAACTTTAAGGACGTGAAAAATCAAAAAGATCTTTATCAACAAGATTTCCCAATGATATGTTTACTAACAGATTATGTAATGCCGATGAAATGATTCACTTTCTTCTTCAAGGGGAGACGAAATGTTCAAAGAGAGAAAGAGAGGGGGTTGTTGAACAATTGTCTAATTCAAGAGAAGAAATGAAGATTATGTAAAGTTTGATACTTGAGAGTTTCCATCTTTAAACATGACTTCATTACAACAAATTGAGAAGGTCAATTGAATATACGAAATAGTGGAGGAACACCTCTCCCTTTTTTTCAGTGGCTGTGATGATGATTAAGACAAAATAATTAGAATGCACATTACACGATCAGTTGATTTGTTGGATCCAACAAATCAGTGTTTTTTTTTTTCTCTAGCTTGTGGCAAGAAAATTGTCGTTCCATTCAGAAGGTGAGAGAGGCCTGTGGCCCTCAACGGGGCAACTCTAAGAGAGATTTCCTTCAATAATGGGATGAAAGTATACTTTTACCCCTTAAATTTGTCCTGCACGTGCTAACGGAAAATATAGTTATAACAACATAAAAAAAATCAAGGGAATAATGGGTAACAGTCGACAGTTTAGAGTCGAATGTGTATGATTCCGAAATTCGAGGGAGTTTTGTATAATTTCTCCTAATAGTAGGTAATCAGCCAGAAATTAAATGCTCATACCAAAATGATTAGCATTCTCTAGTTTCATAACTTTGGTTATGAAATGGTCATTCCGTTCCATACGTTTATCACTTCTTTATAGGAAAAAAAATAAAACAAGAATAAATGAATTTTGAGTACTTACTATGTGTATCAAAAATTAAATAAACTATGCATTGTAAAATAACTTATTACTAGAAATATGAATATTTCGAACGTCGTCGCAAACCACTATTTAGACGTAAAATCTCATGGGCTGGCTCAGTAAATGACCCCTAGGACCCCCACTTAAGTGGCGAGCATCTGGAGATTCGAACTCAACGATGAGATAGTAAAGCCAAACCATCACACCTACGGGTGGGTTAGAAATATGAATATTATTGGTTATTTCCTTCGTCATGCGATTCATTTTTATTGTTCATTATCGAATAGTGATTATATCTTCAATAAATGATTTTTTTTCCTTTTCTTTAAATTGTCAATGGTGCTTGGTAGATTCCATTATAAATGCCCCCACGACCGTTACTAAACTCCTGACAAGACAAGACCATATACAGTTAAGCAGACATAGCGGAAAAGCTCGAAAGCAAATTGGTTATGAAAGCGAGACTGAACTTGAGGGCTGATTGCAGACGCCTTGGCTCCCTTCCCCTGTTCAATCACCCACCATTACTCTTCGGAGATTCTCGAGTCCCGGCAACAGCGAACCCTCCTATCTTGGAGCTCGATGGCGTCCGGCGTCAATATCAGCACTCTGCTCCCGTCGGCCGCTCGAGGACGGAGATGGTGGCAGGGACATTCCACGCCACGGCAATCAAGAACGGCTCTGTGCAGAATGCGAGCGTTGGCAACTACGTCCTGGCTCTTTACGCGAAAGCTCAAAAGTTGGGTGATGCCCGGAAGCTGTTCGGCGTATTGCCTGTGCAAGACGTCCGTGGTTGGACGATTCTTCTGTCCAGCTTCGCGCGCGACGGGTCTTACGGGATGGTTTTGGATCTTTTCAGGGCTATGGTGATCGAGGGTGTTTGTCCAAATCACTTCACTTTGTTGAGTGGCTTGAAGTGTTGTTCGGGCTTAAATGAGCTCAAGCTGGGGAAAGGTGTTCACGGGTGGATCATCAGAAACCAAATTCATGTTGATGCAGTGTTGGAGAAACTGAAAAGGCTTCAATAGTATTTAATTGTTGGCCTTTAATGTTTATGAGCGCAGCGAATTCCGAGATAGCTTATACGGATGCATATGCATGCAGTTCATTGGTTTCTGGGTATGTGAAGAATGGCAACTATGAAAATGCCTTTGAAGTATTAACACGATGGTCCAAAAATGTATGAAGGTGGACAAATTTACCATTACAAGCATTATTTCAGCATCTGCAAATGTTGGTATATTAGAACTTGGTCGAAAGATCCATGCCTATATCCTGAAAGTTGGCTATTACCTGGATGTTCACCTTTCTTCCTCGTTAATTGATATGTATTCCAAATGTGGGAGCCTCGATGATGCATTGTCAGTATTCAAGCAGAGTCAAGACTCGAATGTTGTGCTATGGACTTCAATGATATTCAGCTTTGCTTTGCATGCGAGAGGTAAGGAGGCTGTTCGGCTTGTCGAGTGTATGATAAATGAGGGAATTATACCAAATGAGATAACTATTGTTGGTATTTTAACTGCTTACAGCCATGCAGGACTGCTTGAAGAGGGTCGCGAATACTATGCTTAAAGGCTCATGAAAGATGTATATGGAATCAAACCTGGAAAAGAACACTATGCTTGCATGGTGGATCTTTATGGGCGAAGCGGTTTATCGAATGAACCAGCAAAGCATTTAATGGGTAACAGTTGATAGTTAGAGTCGAATGCGTATTATTCCGAAATACGAGGGAGTTTCATATAATTTCTCTTAATAGTAGGGAATCAGCCCGAAATTAAATGCTCATACCAATAAGGGAATGGAAATAGCTTTAACGAAAAAAGAAAGTTAATTTTTTAGTGTTCTATTCACAAGGCATCATAGATATTTGTAATAAGTACATCTAAAACTTAATTAAAACTCATACACTTTTTGAAAGTTTTAAAACTCAATCACACTTTCTTAATAAGTTATTAATAAGTTTTAGGGTTTAATTGTACTTATTAAAAGCTTGATAACTCAATTACACATTCATAACAAATTTTGGGAATTTCATTGCACTTACCCCCAAATATTTTGATGTTATCATTTTAAATAGTTTAATGAACATATGCCATACTACTTTTCAAATTTTAGGATCTTCTTACATTTTATGATGTTTTTCACGCATAAAACAAAATCATTTGTCGATTTAATATGTCTGAAATAGTATTAAATTTTCCTACACGTTAAATTCACATTCTTTTTTCCATTTGGTTATGCAAACAAATATCGTTGCCACTTATCGGGGGAAAACACTAAAAATAATGTCTATCTAGAACACAAGACAACTTAGAAAAAGGAAGGCAACTTTGATGCAAACGAAGGTGAACTGCAGTACAGTAGATGGAAGTGTTTCAACAAGCATGAAAGAAGAAAACAAGAAAAATGATGCTAAAGTGTCTCGTGATCACAGGTCAACGACTTCATATGGTCTTGTAGGAGTCCAAGACCATGCTTGTCTTCATAATTTTTTTTTTTACCATTTTGGTAAAAGGTAAGAGGTATTATAGCTAGAGAACCAAGGAGCTATACAAAAAGCACAGCAACACAGCCGACTCCAAGAGAACATACACTCAGCTAGACACATGCGTCAAGATGAGTGGATGGGAGACGGGACGAGCTGCACAAAGGATGCTTGTCTTCATAATTGTACATCAATGAAACCATTTTAGCAGCATTCACGCAAGCTTCAAGGAAAGGCGCAGAGAACGGACATGGAGAGAGGCACTCATTGTTGAGCAGCTTCCACGATTTCGATATCAACTCCATCACATGCTCCCTCGCGCTTTGGTACGAAGAGCCTTGATTTTCTCTCAAATAGCACTCCACATATGACCCGTCGTAGCCATTTTGCTTCTCATCCTTAGAGGAATCGAATCCCCCCAAGTAAAACAATTAAATCAATAAAATAATGACAAAACATGAATAAAAAAATTGAATAAAACCCAAATGTTGCCCGGCACGAAACCATAAAGTAGTTTACCTGGGCACATCCGAGGTCATCCCAAAGGCGAAGAATTTCAGCGACTAAGAATATTGTATTTGGCAGCGGCACCTCTTCTTTCTTTGAATCCATACTTTGGTTGGCAATGTTTTGGCCCATTAGAAAGAACAGGTGAGCTAGAACCAAGGGCACACCCGAAGTGATAATCCCATTCTTCAAGTAATCATCTGCCTTTGGCAATTTCCCAGAAGCGTTCCACTGAAACTCCACCAGGAATGCATTGCACAAGTTCGCCCACTGCAACTTCAAATGTTATCCGACTGATAAAGGATATATCTAAAAGAAATCATAAATCAAAATCGTGTGCTTATTGAGCTTTCCTAGTAGTCGTAAATGACGAATCACTAGGAGTTCTCTCTGTCCCTCTCTGCCAGTTAGGGAGCTTAATGCTGCACTGACCTTTCTAAGAAGCCAGGCCACGGCTACAAGATCCTGACAGTAACACCTCGATCTCGCCAAGATTTGTGGGTTTGTGGGGAAGGAAGGGGGGGGGGGGGGGGTTGTGGGTTGGGGTAGAGAGAGCGTTGCAGCTTATTCCTATCAGAGGTAAGATCTCCGTGCATGGCATTATAAGGAATTCTAGAAAAGATTGAATGAAACTCAACGATGATTGTAAGGATCCAAGGGCTGCCACTATATTACATTGTCCGCTTTGATGGCTCTCATGGCTTTAAAACATGTTACACTGAGTGAAAAACTCAAGCCTTATCAACCAGCCCAGTACTCCTCTCCTTGGCAATGTGAGACAAAAGACATGCACTTAACCTTGCTCGCTTTTAGGTCCTAGTCACCAGCCAGCACCACCTCCCTTTCCATCCCAACCACGCTACCCACCGTTAGGGTCTGGGTCATCACTATGATGAAGATGAAAATTGGTTTTTGTGGCTTTAATTTGAAGAAGTGAACGCAAACTTCAAAGTGATGACCACAATATTGGAGGGTGGATTGGAGGGTGGTGAGACAAAGAGTTGACAAAGGGATGAGGATATGATGAAGGTTGAGTTTTAGTTCAGTGCTGTGAATCTCAAATTAAGTGATGCTCATTTAGAGTTGAAATAGGAGTTAGCAACATGGCTAGGGACAGAGGTTCTTATCAATAATAATTTTATATCAATACCATCTGTTTCAAGAATCCCGTGGGGTTCCATCCATGTTTCTCAAAAATGATGTTGCCAAAATCATTTGTAATATCACTGAGAACCTTGATGCATTTTTTCATGTACTCTGGAAGCTGCTTAGCACATGCATCATCCCATCTGAAGGGAAAAAAATGCAAGAAAAATTTAAATTGGCAGCATAATATAAATGTCTAATGTAGAATTTTTTTTTTCTATGTAATAGTTGCGAATAATAGGTAAAATGAGATATCTATATACGTATACCTTTTAATGACTCCTGTAAAGAGAATTAGCTCATCAACCTTGCCATGGAGATCAAATATGTCATCAATAATGTACACGAGAGAGACGGGCTTAACAAGCTCAACCCTAAGCTCAGACAAGCTTGGATCTGTGAGAATTGCTATGGACCACAAGTACCATTTTAGTGGCTGGTCTCTAGCAAACTTCATCTCCTCTCCCAATCCAGACTCTTTCCACCACCTGAAATATAGGAAGCGTATGAGGATATACTATATCTAGAGTACATAATAGTATACTCATATATATGAAACAAATTCTTCATTTAAAAATTCCATAGATCTCACATATATAGAGATTAGAGAAAATGAGATCTAGAGTCTATCATTTTCCAAATAGTTTTTAGTGAAATTGGTTTAAGTCATGCCTCAAACTGTGATTTGTGAGTTTGGTATTAATCCAAACCTAAATGCCAACTTCATAGATGTATAAATATAAATATAGCATCTTATTTCTACATCGACAGACTTGAATTAGGGCCAACTGTCAAAAGGCCATATTTGTTATATGTTAATCATCTATCGTCCTTCAATTGAGCATAAATTTGCATAAATAATTGATTAGTTACTCACGTAATAATTTGGTGATTCTCCTTTTGGTGCATAGATTGAACAATTCTTCTCTCTCTATTTGCCACTTCTAATAAGTCTTCGATCCATGAGTTCAAGCTAGGCATATAGTTTACAAAACTTAGAGGAGCTAGCGATCTTGCGAAGCTCTTGCGATATGGATATCGCAATGTACTTTCTATCATTCTCACCTGTTTGGGATCAAGATCTATGGCACCCCCGACTCGCCTGAGGTTGCCACAAGTACTCTCTCTTTAATTACTCGATCTCATATAACTATGACTAGAGATTTTTTTATTTTTTTTTTAAACGGTCCCAGCGCAGCTTATTAGCGGAAGCATAAACAAGTCTCACAATAATAACCATAATGCAATGCACACCAACTACGCGCCATAAGAAAAGATAAAGCCGATTCACTCTTATTTATATTTTCATGATGGACATCAAGGTCGATACAACAAAAAGGCCAAGATTCTTAACTATACTTGGCTACCACCCAAATGGGGACTCGACCCTACATCGAACATGTACAACCTTCCATCAAACAAACGTCGGCTATCTCCAAAAAGTGTCAGCTCCCAACAGCTATACACGCCATCATACCCAATTCGGTGCATCAGGTGGCGGCGGTGGTAACATCCCTAACATCACTCCATCATGTCGGACATGGACAGATAAAAACTCCTGGATAACCAGGCCATCAGCTCGACCCACATCATACGTCACCAGGACATGGACTTGAACAAAAACTAAATTGGGAGCACCGACACAAACATGCTCAGTACACTCCACATCCACATCAGTAGGTAAACCATAGTAGGTACCGCGTGCAACCGGCAGCAAAGGCATCTTTCTAATCTGAAATGTTAATTCCCAAAAGGGGTGAGTACAACCACTCAGTAGTAAAGATCCACCAAACTACTCAATGCATCAAACAGAACAATCAATGCATCATAAACAAAGCACATATCATTCATGCATCCAAGCATAACTTACCTTGCAGCCATGCATATATCACCATGCCATATGTGCATATACCATTATGCACTTATCATCAAGCATTCATGCATATACCACCATGCCATATGTACACATCCATCATGCACTTATCATCAAGCATTCATGCATATACCACCATGCCATATGTGCATATACCACCATGCCATATGTGCATATACCACCATGCACTTATCATCAAGCATTCATGCATATATCACCATGCCATATGTACACATCCATGCGCATGATTCAATTCTCAATCTTTATATTTCAATTAGATCACATCAATTTCTTCCCAGGGACCAATGTTTGCATCCCACAATTTATCGCTTGTGTCCAACTTGGCATCACAAGGAACCTTCGGCACACACCTCCGGGCATCCGGCACCCCCACATTCCGAGCATCTCGTACCCCAACTGGCATCACGAGGTATCCCCCCGGCACACACCTTTGAGGCTTCCGGCACCCCCACATTCTGGGCATCTCGAAACTCCCGAGGACATCCGGCACACACACTCCGGGCATCCGGCACCCCCACATTTCAGGCTTCTCGTACCCCAACTGGCATCACGAGATATCCCCCGGCACACACCTCCGAGGCTTCCGGCACCCCCACATTCCAGGCATCTCAAAACTCCCGAGGCATCGTCGGCTCACACCTCCGACGGTCTTGTTACCATCTCAATTTACATTTATACATGTATCTCAATTTCAACATGGCATTTGATGCAACAATATCAAGGGTCTCAATCAACTTTTCATGCCATATAACGTGCCATATGCCATCACATATGCAGCAAAATCAACCACTCAAAGTATTTCATCACATGGATAATTTCATTTATTTTTCAAAACACATCAATTTTTCGAATAAATCAGAATGCATTCCTCTAATTAAAACTCCAGAAAAATTAGTAAATGACATTAATAAATTCTGAAAAATTGACACATTATAGACGAGACCTAAAGGCATATATCTCATGAATAACATCATACCAAAATAACCTCACACAAAACAGCACGGTCCATGCATCACAATTTTCAAAACTTCAATATTTCAACTTGCACAGTTTCGGAAGAAATTTAAATTAAATACCCAAATGAACTCCAAAAATTCTGAAATTTTGATATATTATAGATAAGTCCTAGAGGTAAATAACCCATGAAGAAATCGAAACCCATATTTTTCTAGGTTAATAAATATAGACAATTCTCTCTCCCTGTTCTCAGTGTCATCTTTTCCCAGATTATCATCTTCCGAACGAAACTCATTTCACTGACCTACATACGTTCGTTTCTTCTAAATGTTCAGTATGTTATTCCTCAGAATATTACCTACAACTTTCATTAAGGAAACACGATCAAATTTTAACTGTATGATTTTATAAAAATCACGAAACCATACTAGGTCAAGGTAGCGTTTTTCCCCAGATCCAGTGTCTGCAAAGAACAACGATTTCACCAACTTATTTTTGTTAATTTCCTCTAAAGTTTTGATATGTTCTACCTAAAGAAGTACACTACAACTTTCATTAAGAGATCAAAGTGAGATTTTCACAAGAAAGTTACTTTACAGACCACGAAATCTCCAAAGGTCAGCACAACAAATTCCAGATCTAATTTCTCCAAAGAAAAATCATTTAACTAACCAATAATTGTTAGTTTTGCCTCAAATTTCAGTATATTGTTTCTCAAGGTGTTCTCTACAACTTTTGTGAAGAAATCGAAACAATATTTCAACTAAAAAGTCGCATGCAGCACACAATCTCATGGATGGTTGAACTGGTCTTTCCAGAAACAGCATGCTAGACCAACGAATTTCTCCCCATAACTTCAACTTTTCATGACATCTACCGCAACCAACATTCACCATCTTCTACACACACATCACAGCAATGCAAAGGGTAGGTTTTAGGACTCTACTTGCCTTAAACTCAAGCACAAACAGCAACAAAGATGGCGGGCAAAGTGGCGAACAGACGGCGGCGAGCTAGGCGGACGATCCTCCTCCTTCCTCTCGCACGCTCGATTCCTCTCTTTCCCTCTTCCTCTCTCTCGGATGACACACTCTCTCTCTCTCTCTCTATCTCAGTCGATTCCCCTTCATCAATCCGTCTCCCTCTCTTTAGTTTTCTTCCCCTACAATCATTTGCAATCATTTGATTGCATGAAGCCGCCCAAGGAAGCCAATGGGGGCAGTCACACTTGGCTTCTCCTCCATGCCACTTGGCAATTTACATGCAAGGCTTATGGGCTTCAATGCTAGGCCGGTCTTGGGCCTTCATGGGCCAGTTGAATAGGGGGCTGGCATGGGCTGGTTGGATGGTCTTTAGGCCTAAAAATCAGCTCACCCTCTCCTATTCCTATTCTTATTTAACCCTTATTTAAATAAACACCTAATTTCAACTTATAAGCCCACAAAACTTTATAATTCAAATCAATAAAATTCTACTTATAAAGTGCACCACCAAGAATAAGATTTCTGTATCAATTTGCATCTTAACAAAATTCTTGGGTCACTTGTAGACACATCTCCACCCAAACAATCATCCTTTACAATGCTCGGCCTTAAATTAATTGAAATTCATTAACTCAATGGCTAATACAAAATCAAACGGCACTTCCATTACCTAATCATGGTTCATGGTACTCCAGATGTTGTCACGAGATTTTAGGATGCCACAAGATCACATGTCAACAATTCGTTGAGACACCTGCTGCTAAAGCATTCGGCTTTGTCGAGTATATCCTCTCCTTCTATGCTCATTTGTGATGCTTCGTATAATTCCATCATTCCCCTAACATTTCCTTCCAGTTTCATAATAAAACCTTTTCCCTTATCCTTGAAGTATTCGAACACATCTGCATAAAAAGCATAAGGACAGTAATACATCGAAAAGTATAGTCTGCTATATAATTTATAAGTTGCATCATTCAAAATTATGATATGAAAAAAAAAAGTCCTAAATTGGTTAAAACTATTTCATCATATGTAAATTTTAAGTTTTTTAATGTAAAGAAACTTAAAAGGAGAAAAAATGGAAGAAATGGGCAAATCAACTGAAAAATCTAGGTTTTATCATTTTGGTTTCTGTAATATGAATGATTAGATTAGACAAGATTCCCTCCAAGTTCTTACTTTCCATTTTAAAAATAACTTTAGAAAATTAATGAATTGCTTAATATTTGGCATAAGTTCTCGCATGTAATATGCATTGATAGATACCCATTGGAAAGGTCATCTCAATTAAACATTTCCAATTCTTAAGTCAACAAAAAATTCAAAAGATCAGCTTATATTCTTTTCCATTTTCATCCTTCACAATATATATATATATATTTGGGGCTTCCACTTGACTAGTCAAAACAAAAACAAATATGTCTTCTGTTGTTACGGTTCAACAGCAACATTTTATTTTGCTATGGCAATCGACTTGAAACTCATGGGTAACAAACCTGCAGGCACATAATAACCTTCTTGCCGAAGAAGTCGAAACCAGAGAGCAATCTCATAGACATCATCTTTGCCATGATTCAAAGAGGTAAAATATGTGTATTGCCACTGTAGAATGGCTTTGATCTGTTCTTGGAATAGGGGTTTGATTCCTAACCGCTGAATCATGTCGACAATGATCAAACTTTTTACGGGCTCACTCACCACATTATTAAGAAACCCTATAATGCTCTTTACTTTTTCTTCATGTTTGATCCCAGAATTATCCTGCATCATGGAAATCCAGAATTACAAGTGAGGTCGATGTTATAATGCCAAAAAAAAAAAAGATTTGTGTGTGAGTGTGTATGGGAGAGGACGGGAGGGAGGGAGGGACGGTTGCAACTTAACCCAATCAGTGATATTTCCCTGTATGGCATTATAAGGAATTCTATAAAAGATTGAATGAAACTCGACGATGATAAGCCGGCAATTGGTTTTTGTGGCTTTAATATGAAGAAGTGAACACAAACTTCAAAATGATGACCAAAATATTGGAGGGTGGTGAGACAAAGAGTGGAAAAAGGGATGAGGATATGATCAAGGTTGAGTTTTGGTTCAGTGCTGTGAATCTCCAATTAAGTCGCGTTCATTTAGAGTTGAGATAGGAGTTAGCAACATTGTTGCGAATAGAGGTTCTTATTAATAATAATTTTATATTTATACCATCTGTTTCAAGAATCTTGTGGGGTTCCATCCATGCTTCTCGAATATGATTTTGCCAAAACCATTTGCAATGTCATTGAGAACCTTGAAGCATTTTTTCATGTACTCTGGAAGCTGCTTAGCACACGCATTATCCCATCTAAAGGAAAAAAATTGCAAGAAATATTTAAATTGTCAACATAATATAAATGTGGAATGTAGTTTTTTTTTTTTTTTTTTGGGATGTAATAGTTGCAACATAATAGGTAAAAAGGGATATCTTCAACTGTATTCCTATTAATGACTTCTGTAAAGAGAATTAGTTCGTCAACTGTGCCATGGACATCAAATATGTCATCAATAATGTACACGGGAGAGATGGGCTTAATGAGCTCAACCCTAAGCTTAGCCGAGCTTGGATCTGTGAGAATTGCCATGGACTACATGTACCATTTTAGTGGCTGGTCTCTAGCAAACTTCATCTCCTCTCCCAATCCCAACTCTTTCCACCACCTGGAATATAGGATACGCATGAGGAAAAACTAAAGCAATAGTACATAATAGTATACTCATTTAAATGAAACAAATTTTACTTTTGAAAATTCTATTGATCTCATGACATAGAGATTTGAGAAAATGGAGATATAGAGTCCTTCATTTTCCTTATAGTTTTTGGTGAAACTAGTTTAAGTCATGCCTCAAACTGTGATTTGTGAGTTTGATATTAATCTGAACCTAAATACCAACTCCTTAAATATATAAGTTTAAATATAGCATCTTATTTATGCATTGATTTACTTGTATTAGGGCCAACTATTAAGATTTTGCCTGTTATCATATGTTGGTCATTTATAGTCCTTCAATTGAGCATAACTTTGTGTAAGTAGTTAATTAGTTACTCACTTATTAATTTGGTGAATCTCCTTCTGGTGCACAAATTGATCAATTCTTCGCTTTCTGTTGGCCACTTCTAGCAAGTCTTCCATCCATGAGTTCGTGCTTGGCATATCGTTTACAAAACTTTGAGGAGCTAGCAATCTTGCGAAGCTCTTGCGATATGGATATTGTAATGTACTTTCTATCATTCTCACTTGTTCATGATCAAGATCACACGCCAAAAATGCATTGAGACACTTGCTACTAAAGCATTCAGCTTCGTCGAGTATATCCTCTCCTTCTGTGCTCACTTGTGACGCTTCGTATAATTCCATCATACCCTTGATGTTTCCCTTCAGTTTCATAACAAAACCTTTTCCCTTATCATTGAAGTATGCGAACACATCTGCATAAAAAGCACAACAACTCTAATACATCAAAAAGCATAGTCTGATATCTAATTTATAAGTCGCTTCACTCATTCAGAATTATGATGTGCATACTTCGGTTTCGAAAAAAAAAATCCTAAATTGGTTAAAACTATTTCATCTCATGTAAATTTTTAATTTTTTAATGTAAAGAAACTAAAAAAGAGAACAAATGAAGGAAATGGGCATATATCTAGGTTTTTTCAATTCGGTTTTTGTAATATGAATAATTAGTTCTTACTTTCCATTTTCAACAAAACTCCAGAACACTAATGGATTGCTTAATATCTGGCATAAGTCCACGATGTAACATGCATTGATGGATATCCATTGGAGAGTTCATCACAATTAAACATTGCCAATTCTTAAATCAGCAAAATATTAAAAAAAATCAGCTTATATTCTTGTCCATTTTCATCCTTAACAAAACATTGAAAATTTTAGGGCTTCCACGTAACTGGACAAAACAACAACAACAAAAAAGTTGTCTTCTTTTGTCATGTATATATAACAACACTGTATTTCGCTATTGCAATCAACTTGAAATTCATAGGAACAAACCTGCAGGCACACGATAACCTTCTTGCCTTAAAAGTCGAAACTGGAGAGAGATCTCATAGACATCATCTTTGCCATGATTCAAAGAGCTAAAATGTGTGTATTGCCACATTAGAATGGCTTTAATCTGTTCTCGGAATTGGGATTTGACTCCTAGTGGCTGAATCATGTCAACAATGATCAAACTTTATATGGGCTCATTCACCACTTTATTCAGAAAATCTATAAGGCTCTTTGTTTTTTCGTGATGCTTGATCCCGGAATTATCCTACATCATGGAAATCCAGAGTTACAAGTGAGGTCGATGTTATAATGAAAAAAAAAATTAAGCAAGAATGAATTTAATTGGCAATATTGTTTCTCCTGTAATTTAACAGAAAATTATTGTAATGAAGCAAAAAATATTAAATTAGCAAAAGTTCAAAAAAGCAAAGACAAAAGCACAACCAATGAAATAATCAACTGATTATTTTTCATAGTAATATATAGTAATTCAGTATGAGATTGTTAAGGTTTTCTGTTGATATTAATCTTATGCTATTAAAGCTTGGTATGCTCATATGCACAAGGTGATATATGACTTTACAAGCCAGTCCAGTTGAAATTGTTTCAAATGATCAAATCTAACTGGGAGTTAGTAAATTGGTTACAGATTCCTTTCTACTGAGCCTTGAAATAAAACATTCTTGTTTCCCTGCGTATATTCGGTAAATAAGCTTCCTTGTTATCGTATTTTGGTTTTATTTTTCTCCTCTTTCTATCACCAATAGGCCAATGAAGAATCCAAAGAGGTGTTGGCATATAAGTATGCCATACGAAATAATGCTCGGAGGCAAACACTACGTCTGCGATTTTTTTTTTCACACAAGCTAAGGAAGGAAATGGAAAGTTGAAAAGAAAAGGCTAGGATCAGTGGATTTACCAGATAAGTTTGCTCCTTGGCAATGCTCGATGATTGCATTTGGTTAGGTCGATCCATTATGAAGCTGGAGTCGGTGGCCGACCCTTTCCCAGTCCTAATCACGGGGAGAGTAGAAGTGCGAAGATTGTTAAGAATGATAGGAGGTTGATTTGCTTTAGATGGCCTATTTATAAGTGAAAAACAGAAAGTGCCTAAAATATATTGATAGGGAACGTGCTGCACACATCTTTTGTAAGTTTCTGCAGTTGGAATCTTTGTTGTGGACGAGAAACTTGGGTAAGTACAATTGTCGTTTTCAAAACCCGATTCGAGGAAACATCGTCGTTGAAAGCATACATCAATGCATATACATTTCGGAGAGGTTTCGAGTGTCAATGGTCTTCAAGAAATTAGAAGCGCAATGATCATATTGTCTAAAAGAAAAGGACATCAAGGGCTTTTTCGGCAAAAAAGGAAGACCACATACTCGGATTTTATTCCACTGGTTCCACATTTAGCTCACATCTTACGTGATACACGAGGTAAGAACACATACCTGAACTTGAATTCTCAAAACTTTGTCCTATGGGGAACACGTTTTGCTCCTAAAATTTGTGGTCCTGTCCTCCATAATAAGTTCGGCTCTCTGTGAAATGAGCATATGTGCGTGCAACAAGCAGAAGAGCGTACAGGCCAGCGAGGTTGAGAAATTATGTTTAGTTATCTTTGGGATGTTAAAGTGTGGAGCAATTATCCATGAGCTTGATAAATTTTACTAAACTAAATTTGGACCATTAAAAATGGCGAATCATCAGTTCCAATTTGATTTAGTACACGTTTAAAGTTTACTCAATAATTTCTCAAATGTATGTGAGAGTGAGGTGAGAAAGAGAAGAAAAATTGTAATGTCAGATTGTCCTTAAGAGTTTAGGGGCATAAATGTTGTCTTATAGTACTAATGTGGGCTAGCGTCATGTATTGTTTTTAAATATATATAGTGCTGACAAATTGGGTTCAATATCAATTTTTTTTAACTCAAATTCAATGAGCTACGTCAAATTTGGGTTGTCTGAAAATTTCAAAACGGATTAAAGTGGGTTTCCAATATCAGAGGCAAAACCCAACTAGATATGAATCTTAGTGGGTCTAAAGACAAACTCACTTCTAACCCAGTTAAGCTTAAAAAGGTTATTAGCTAAAGAAATATTAAAAAATAAAACATAAAAATTAAATAAAAAGTAATAAAGAAAGAGAAAACTATGATGTCGAATAAGAGAGGGAGCCGCCCTAGATAGTACCCCTCCGTCGTGGGCTATGTCACCAACGATGGCCGGTCACGCCTCCACCGCCCACCGTGGTTGGCAGCAGCCATCCTCATGCTTCTCCTAGTCAACTCACAAGGCAACATATGGGGCGTTTTCATCATTTAGTTTCTTCAGGTTTCGTTCAAGACCAAGAAAACAGAAGAAGAAGTTGGTTTTTTTTTTTTTCGCTACCCTACAAAAGGGCTTTGAGCCCCCAAAGCTCCTTGGGAAAAATTAAGGGTATTTGGCCAAATGCTAGCATTTGGAATGCTAAAAGCCCAAAGCAGGTCTAGACCTGCTTTGGGCATTTTAGCATTTTCGGGATGCTAGTGAGAGGGTGAATGAATTTTTGCTGATTGCCCATTTACCCTCAAAATTTTATTAAAAGTCCAATTTTATCCCATGCAAAACAAAACCCTACCCTTCTCTCGACCACTTCTTCTGTCCTGCTGATTGTCCACCACACGAAGGCTTTTTCTTCTTCGCACGTCCGCTCTCGCCGATTCTCGCCGCATCACCTCCACTCTCGCAACCAATCGTCCTCGTCTCTCTCTCTCCCTCGAGGCGCCGTGCGGGGTCTCTGATCACAAGGCCAACGCCCTCTCGATTCGATCCCTAGTGAGTGGACCTTGAGAAGAAGCCTTCCCTTGTGGAATGCGCTTTTGCTGAGTTGATTTCTCCTATCGTCTCTCTCTGCGTCGTTGCCTCCGCAAAGAGTAAGATATCATTCGGTTTCGTCCCACTCGCTCTGGGTTCGATCCCTAGGGTTTCTCGAGTCCCCAAATTAGCTCTCTCTCTCTGGTTTTCTAGATCTATTGGATTTCTCCCCCTATTCTTGTTCGTCCATTCGGGTGTTTGTTCATTTTCAATTCGTGGGTATGATTCGTGTTTTCCTGATTTAGAGCCGACTCCGTGGGGATGCTGAAGCGAAGGGAAGAAGAGGGAGAGACTTCGGACTACAGAAGTCTACCGAGTCATAAGAAGAGAGAGAAGAACTCCGGGCTACGGAAAGCTCACTGGGTCATAAGAAGAGGGAGAGACTCCGGGCTACGAAAAGCCCAGCAGGTCATAAGAAGAGGGAGAGATTCTAGACTACAGAAGCCCATCAGGTATAAGGAGAAAGGAAGACTCTGAGCTACAGAAGCCCACCGGGTCATAAGGAGAAGGGAAGACTCTGGGCTACAGAAGCCCACCAGGTCATAAGAAGAAGAGGAAGACTCCAAGCTACAAAAGCCCATCGGGTCATAAGAAGTGAGGAAGACTCCGGGCTACAAAAGCCCACCAGGTCATAAGAAGAGAGGAAGATTTCGGGCTACAGAAGCCCATTAGGTCATAAGAAGAGAGGATAACTTCAGACTATAGAAGCCCATCGGGTCATAAGAAGAAGAGGAAGAAGGACTCTGGGCTACGGAAATCCCATTGGGTCATAAGAAGAAAAGAGGAAGACTTTGGGCTATAGAAGCCCACCGGGTCATAAGAAGATGACATGGTTTAAGGTTGACCATGAACCTTTATAGATGACATGGTTTAAGGCTGACCATGAACCTTTAGAGATAGCATGGTTTAAAGCTGATCATGAACCTTTGGTTTTAGGGAGGCACCCGCTAACTCCTTGAAAACTGCATGGTTTCATTGAGAAATCCTGTCAAACTCAACTTGAGCAAATGTCATTAAAGACGTTATCAAGAGACACATGGGCAATATTACAGCATTAATTGAACAAGCTAATCAAGTTAAGTTCGACTGCTTTAGAAAAACACTCGATGTCAATTAGTATTATGTGGTACAAAATTGTCATCTTGTTCATTAAGCATGCCAAACTAGAGCTTCTTAGTCAGAAATGGTTTCTCATACACTCTTGATAAAATGGTTGCTTGATCCCATCTATTCACAAGGGAAGTAATTGATTGCTAAGGGTATCTCACATAACCCATGTCAAAGGCCTTCAGAAACATTCGCGATGAGCACAATCTTATCAATCAAAAGGGTATTTGAAAGGACTGTAATATAGGCTCGGTTAGGGTTTACACAAAGGGAATTATCGCTTTGTGGCCAATAAAGGAACATTTGTCACTATCTTCATTAGATTTACAAGTCAGGAATTTGGAAGATAAGACAAGATAGAATTACGTCCACTCTTTCAAGCTGTAGCTTCTTTGTGGCATTCTCATCTTCACTCAAACGATCCCAATCAGAAGAGACTTCGGAAGAGGGTTGTAATGTTGGCTTGGGAGAGGCTCGAAAGGCTTAAAATTTTCAAGAGAGTTTTTAAGAGTCGGTGATTATCATTGCATCGTGACTATGTCACTCGATCTTTTGGAATCATTTGGCTTTTGAAACACAGCGCACCTCGAAAGTCCCATGACCAATCATTTCTGCACAGGAGCTTTGCTCTTTTTTTTTTTAATTTCCTTTGCACTTGCAATGATTTTTTTTTTTTTTACACAAGCACTTGGACTTCAATAATTTTTTCACATAAGATGTAGCATTTTGGCTCTTTTCTTGGCGCTCATTAGCCTTGCCTTTACCAGACATACTACTTTTTCATGTCCCATAATTTTGTCGAACTTTTTGCTCTTTGAACTTTTGTAGCTCTTATGACTTATGAGATACTTTTCACATTCTCTCATAACTATCAATTGTATTTGGTCAATTCTTATGCATTGCCCCAGTTAGGGGAGATGATCACCGCTCAGGGTTCATAAATGAATAATCAGACCCGAATTGGTTAAAGCAATGGGTATCAGTGTTTGGGTAGAGAATGAAATGCTATTCTTCACCTTGGAATGAGTCAAGCTCTTATGAGAATTCCTCTGAAGCTACCACAAGAAGATTGATGCGAGTAAAAGTAATAGAATCTTTCTCAATATTTTGTTCTACAACACGACTGTAACCTCACATGCTGCCCCAATGTAGGGTCGTTCTTGACAGGGGTACTTTGAAGGATCATCTTTATTCTACCTAAAGGGGTAGTAAGAGATTAGTGCAATGCTTGAGATTGATGAAGGAGACGCCTTCATCATTTTGATCTTTGCGCTCAATGCGAATGAATCCTTTGTGCTAAGAGAAGGTTGTTTTTCACTCAACTCTCAAAAGTGTTTGAAGGATGTGTTTGAAAATGGCTTGCATTTCTTCATTCTATGCATTTCTTGTTTGGCATAGTTAACGTCTCCATTTCACTCTACTGAGATCGTTTGAGTAGATCAATCTCCATAGGGAATTTTGATTCAAAATGAATAGTCCCCAAAATGAGAAAACAATTTTGAGATAAAAATGATGTTCAAAAAGCTTGTAGAAAGTACCTTTTCTTTTTCAATTATTCATTTTTGTGCTTGTCTCTAGGAAAGCGCAAAAGGTTCTTTTTTATGATGGAAATTCTCTGTTTTTTTTTTTTTTTTAATTTGAGAAAATGGTACTTACTTGCGGCATGGTGACTCAGTAATCTTGTAAAGAATGTGAAAGAATATGTTAGCGCAAAAATCTTTAGGGACTTAAATGTTGGAAACGATACATTATTACCCTTCATTCGTTTTCATCCTTTGGGCGCTAACATCTCTTAAATTTACCTTCGTGGATATTCAGTAACTCGACAATACCCTTCACTTGCATTCACCTTTAAATGTTTAACATTTTCCTAATTCCTTGGTTGAAGGTGATGCTTCTACAGTCAAGGTGCAACACCCTTCTTTTTTTTTTTTTTAATTTATCGCCCTATAAGAAGAGGAGATGAAACGGGTTATCTCCATACTTATTAGGTTCAATTGAGGAACGATACATCATTTCTTGATGAATTTGACAATATTGTTCCAGCACACTTCATTGGTGGGGGAAGGAGAGATTTTTCTTTAAATCAAAAGTTGATCTCCCATTCTTTATATGACAAACCTTTGTTCTGTTCGAGTCTGTCTGTATTAAAGAAAATGATATGTCATTTTTTATATTAAAGAGAATCAAGTTTAGGAACGAAATACATCCCTTTCCATGGTCGGGCAATCAACATCCAAAGGTGCCCCTTATGAAGGAAGGGGTAATATTGCCCCTCTGTTTCATTTGTGAATCCTTCTTTGTTTAAGATGAACATGACTTAACAATGCTCCATTGCATCTGTTGGAACGTTACAAAAATTTGTACTCTTGATATCTCATTGACAACAAAAAGAAAGTCATGTTAGAAACTGTCACACCCCGAACCCCGAGCGCGCGCACATCCCACTGCGGTCGATCAAATATGTGACATCCCAGGATATGTCGCCGACCCATTCATTTCATTACGCAAGCGGAAGCAAAACAAATCCCCTGACAACATTTACACTTGGGATAGAAAAGAAGGCAATCAATCGCAACACCAAACACTCATTTACAAACACATAGGTTTAAATACAACTCTGGACCGTCTACAAAATAGACCAGCTCGATAAAAAGGGGAACTATCCTAAAACCAACTAGCAGGACACGTTCACCGATACTTCAGTCTCCACCTTTCCAGACTTAGGGCTTCGGGTCCTCCACGACCGCCATCTAGGGACCTGAAATTTTAATCCCCAAACCGGGATGAGACAATGTCTCAGCCAGCAAGTTCAACCCCCTAAACCCCTATTAGAAAGAAAATACGCCCAAGGGTGGCCTAGCCACATCACACGGAGAACTTACCTCACCTCAGATCCTTTCTGCAGGTTAGCACAATTCAAATCACTCAATCACAGGTAGTAATAATAATTCAAACAATTGGAACGCCATAACTTTCATATAAATCACAGCCGCACTTAGCACGCATTCCAATTATTATTCGCTGCCACACAAGGGCATAGCCTACTTGCAGTTCGGCTATCTTCTAACATTAATGCTAGGCATCGCCTCCCCCCTTGGAGCGCGGCTTCATCACTACGTCGACGGCATTCCCGAAGGAGCATAGGTCCAGTTGGCCTAGCCTCTATTGCGACCCGGGTAACGTCACTCTCTTGACAGCATTTCTAAATGAATAAAGGTCCAGTTGGCCTAGCCACTACTGCGACCCAAGTCACGTCACTCTCTTGACGGCATTTCTAAATTAATAAAGGTCCAGTTGGCCTAGCCACTACTGCGACCCGAGCCACGTCACTCTCTTGACGGCATTTTTAGCATAATAAGGATCCAGTCGGCCTAGCCACTACTGCGACCCGAGTCACGTCACTCTCTTGACGGCATTTCTAAATGAATAAACGTCCAGTTGGCCTAGCCACTACTACGACCCGAGCCACGTCACTCTCTTGACGGCATTTTTAGCAGAATAAGGATCCAGTCGGCCTAGCCACTACTGCGACCCGAGCCACGTCACTCTCTTGACGGCATTTCTAAATGAATAAAGGTCCAGTTGGCCTAGCCACTACTGCGACCCGAGTCTTTCAATTAGCACACGACAATTCGATACCGATCCCTAGATACTTTACATGTCACTCACATAATCCAATTACGATATTAACCATTAACAATCCAATTTCAATGCCAAACTCGACACTTGGGATTTTCTAAATAAAATCCATATTTTTCACAATCCACACTCAATTTATAATATCCAATCATCAATTTCAAAATCTGACTACACAGCAGCGACCGGCACGAAATTCTGAGAATTTAGGGTGTTCACAAAATTTAATAATTAATTAAATTTATTCCGAAAATAATTAAATAATAATATTTTAATAATTTCGAATAATATAATATTATTAAATTATTAAACAATTTCGAAATATTTAAATAAATCAAAAGTAAATTCCTTTATGTCACATCACAGTTTATATTAATATAACCACTCACTTAACCTTAAATTAAACACAATTTAAGTTAATCAAACACCTTGATATAATCTACACTTAAATAAATTAAACTAACCACCTAATAACACTTAACATAAACTAAGCACCCATAAAGCATCATTAACCCTCTAATCAAGGTTTAGTGAGTTAAACTCACCGGATTAGCGAGCCGAGCAGACCAAAACGACGAGGACGACACGAGGATCGACTTTCCTCAAGGCGGGCCGAGCATCCGGGCTCGGGAAGGCGGCCAAAACGGGCCAAACACGGGCTGCCATACCCATTTTTCCAACCACTGATTTGGGGCCGAGAAGGGCGGATCCGGCATCGGAACAGCAGAGGAGGACTGCTGGTGGCTCGGACGGGCAAGGTGGCGGCTAGGCGACGCCTCACGGTGGCCGGAGGGAGCTCCGGCAGCTCCTGCGCGAGCTAAACAGCAGCTCGGGACGACGAGCTGGGCAAGAAGACCGCCAAGACGTGCGGTTAGCAGCGGCGTGCGAGGACAGCAGCTCAACGGCGAGACGACATGGGGCGAGGAGGGCGACTCCGGCGAGCGACGGCTCCTCGCGGCGTCGGCTACTGCTTTTGCTCGGCGTCCTACCAGATCTGAGAGCTCGAGCAATGGACAGAGGGGGAGAAAGAAGGCGAAGCAGCACACACGTGGGCGAGCGGAGCAGTGAACGGCGGACGAACAGCGGCGGTGAAGCCTCTGGCGGACGAGCGTGCAAGCGGGCGAAGGGGCTGCTTCGATTTCTTCTCTGCATTTTCTGGTCTTCGCACCATGAAGATGGGGGAGAAAGGCAACGGGAGAGAGGGAGAAGAGAGAGAGGAGAGAGAAGGAGGGGGGGCCCTTTTTATTTTCTTTTTCTCTTTCTTTAATCCCACACAATGGCCCACCATGACATCATCAAATGATGTCATACCCCACTATCTCCAAACCTCCCACAACCTTTTCCAATGGTTGCAATTTCATTTTCCGCCGGGGTCCAATTCTTGTATACTAATTTCTCCAATTCCATTCAATTCTCTTCCAATTGAGTCCAATTGAAGTTCATAAAATTAATCCAATGTCACCACACTTCAATTCATATCTTCACTTGTCCATAGAACCAACTTAAGTCCCAAAAGCGCGACCAAAGACGAGCCTACTAATTTCTCGAGCCAAATTAGCCATTCTCTGATTATTTTGCTGAAAAACTGGGCTTGCATGGAAAATCTTCTGAAGATTAGTCAATGTTCCTAAAATGATTTGTGACACACCCAGACTTCCAATTTCTGAATTCGATCTCAATTCCATGGTTAATTTCACTTTGGCACGATACTAGCGCGGCCCAACCTACCGGGTAGCATTTAGAAATTTTCATGCATTTGACCTGTGGTTGATCATCTCAAGCCACAATGTACATCTTTGAAACATTAGCGACTTTCAGTTGTCGGGGTAATCTCCAGGTTTCAAATACGACACAGGGTACCCAATCGATAGAAAAGTCGGCCTAGTGTCGATCGACAAGGATTATGCGATCTGGTGGAATCACCCACACTCGATCACATGCGTCTGTCGAGTCGACCTATCCCCGGTCTCTAATCGATTTTTATTTGTGCCGTAATGACCCTTGCAGATTAGCTCGGTCGAAAGGTCGCTTCCTGGCCAAATTCTCAAGTCCGATGCATTATAATTTCTTAATGACTTCACCCGATGGACTAGCTTTCACATGAGTGGCCGACTCAAGGAAAAGAACTATATGCGTGCCAACAAAATGCCCATCTCAATTTATTGAAAATAGAATTGGAAAATCGGGATGTCACAGAAACGGTATCAGAAACAGGTAACTGGAATCAATATAGTTTACTTTTCCTTTGAATTTGCCATTTTGGATGCTTGACAACTCCCTTTATTTGTCTCATTATGTAAAGTGAACGAGCTCGATGAGTTATTTTGGCACCTAAGGCATTTGCGTCATTTCCTCAACTTTTTAGAACAGAATTCAACTTCGTTATGCCTTTATGGAAGATTGGCACTAACGAAGCCTCAACGCATGTTTGCTTCTCGAGTCCTATGAACCCACACTTTTATTTTTTTGAAGGGGCAGATGCCGAACTTAGATAAACTCCTCATGCTAATTGAGAAAGCGATCACGTGAAGAGAGGGTTTGACTAGAGTTTTCTTGAAATTCACTTTGGAAGGTAAATGTATAGGTTCACTTGAAACACTTCTGATTTTTTTTTTCTTTTAAGTTTAGGATGATTTTCCCGAAATTGAATTCCATCTTTAAAAAAATGTGTCGCATGATTTACAAAAGCATCAATTGAATTCGCAATCAAAACCCAAAACGGAAAACATGGTTCTTAACAAGAATAAAGACAGTGATAAAGTATAAGAAACTCTTGCACAGATAATAGTAAAAATCAACTCTTGTCCTAGCTCTAGAATTCACTTCTTTGTGTGGTCACCACGAGAATGTCAAGGAGCATTGTGCATAACTTGCAAAAAGACAACAATATCAGTATGTGAATGAGAGAAATATAATATCTCAATGAGGTCGCTTCTTACAATAAAATCGAGGTGACAATACATGCCCCCACAATTCTTATCACAGGATTTTAGTATTTCGCCAAGATTTTATCATAAGAGAAGACATTAGAATGATTAATCCACGGCCATCAATCGAATGACCACTTTTATTCCAAAAGTTTTGTATACAAAAGTATCTTTGATTTTTGAAAGATTGATTTGTAATTTTACTCCTAGAAAAACAAATTGAGTTCTATTTTGAGAAATCTGTACACAAAATGATTTGCATTTTAGTCCCAAAATGTAAGAATGAGAAAGTTTGATAAAAATGCAATTTCAATTTTTGTACCCCTATATAAAATCACAACTTGAAATTTTTTTTTTCAAAATAATTTCGAGTCCAAAACTAGAGATTTAAACAAAATCATGTGTTTAATAGGGCCAAATTAAAGTGTTTAGAACTTGCATTCAATGTTCACTTGTCAAAAGTGACTGCCAATTTTTTCAATTATAAGCCTACAACACTGAGGGCAATCGATTGATGTTTGCAAATTTCAAGATGGAAGTTCAATACAAAATGAGCAAATAAAAAGGAAAATGATACTTACAAGGAGTATCGACTTTTGTCTCTGTTTTTTGCTCTCTTTTTTTTCAATTACATAGACATGCACATGGGATGTGGTTCGGTTTCTACTGTATCTGACTCAAAATGAAGCCATGGGATCACAAGACTGAACCAACATGCTTGCGGCTAGGTTATGTTACCCATGACTCTGGCTTCGTCAAAAAACTGACCCGTGTCGCATGATTGCAGACCAGGGTGGGTATGTTTGACATGAAAGAAATTTCGGGGTAGAGATGGGTGACTTGTACTACATGGTTGTAGTCAGAGTGGTATTCACCTCAACACCATCCTAGGTGATCGTATGTGGCTCAGGTCCGACGACAAGTTGTGTGTGCTAAGGTGTAGTGCAATGCAAATGATACATGCACAACAATTTATAGGAAAGCAACACTTCATATATATATAAACCCTACATTTCTACACCTCCCTACAAGGCAACGGTGAGCAAACACTTCCCCTCATACCTCCCATTTTGCAAAAACATTTAACACCTTTAATGTTAGGGGCGTACCTAAAATCCTTGCTGACAAACAAAAATATTTTTGAACAAGATTAATTTTGGCCTAAGTCCTCTAAGGTTTAAAACCAAGTCCCCAATAGAGTCGCCAAGTTGTCGCGACTTACCCTCGGGGGGAGGGAGTAGGTTTAGGGGTAATGCCTAAAGGACGGGCCTAAAGTCATGATTAGGCGTAGGCTCTCCCAAGCCCATACCCCGTGTGATGTTGGGATATTCTTAAGAATTTTGCAAAAATGAGTCGCCACTAGCCTATTGAGGTCGGCTAGAAACCAAGTGAGGTATGTGAGTATACCTCACTTCCTACGCAACCAGAGAATTTAGGGTCGGGGACTTGATTACACTAATTATCCAATTAGTGCCATTTCGGTACATAATCTTGTTCATTTTAAATTTTTATCAAGTAGTTTGGATTGATTTCATGCCTATTCACTAACATGTAAGGTGATCATGCAGGTGCGCAAACATTAAAATAATAATCATAGCTATCAAGATCCTAATAGTAGTAAAATTAAATACGTGCATTTAAACATAATTAGATATGCAAATTAAACATGCAACATAATTAATATACGAGCAAATAAAAGTCTAATTACACTAAAATGGCAATACATGGCAGGTCCAAATCAAACCCCATCATTTTTGAATTTTGAATTTTTTTGAATTTTTTTAAAAAAATTTTTAAAATTTTTTTATCATTTTTTTAAAAAAAACTAATTTTTAATTTAAAAAAAATGGGTGAACCGGGTTGGGTCCGATCTGACCCGACTCGGGTTCAGCCCGATCGGTGCGAGTTAGGTTCAGTCGTAGATCGAACCTGGGTTCGGCCGAGTCGATGATAATGGACCCGAGTGGGCACAAAATTCTTTTTTTTTTTTTTTTGTAATACTTTAGTCAGGGCCCAAAGAAAATCAAACCCACCTATTTCCTAAGCCCGTGAGAGCCCAGCCCAATTTACCTGAATCTGAAGTCCGACCCAAAGAGCGACCCAAGGTCGACCCACTTCGAAGACCAAACCCCACCTGGTTTGGAGGGCTCGCCTGACCCGGTTTTGCCTCTTCTCTCCCCCTGCTCCTTCGCAGTGCTGGGTAGGCTAGGTGGACAGGCAGCGATGGCGATGACGAGCTTGACGGCGGCGACAGCGAGACGACGAGCTTCATGGTGACGATGGCGACAACATTGACTCAATGACGGTTGGGACGTAACGGGTGATGGCACGGGTGGTGACTCAGTTGCGGTGAGGACACGGCAAGTGATGGCACGATGGTGGTGTGATCAATGGCGGCACAGGTGACCCCTCCGGCTAAGGCCGTGACGGCGAAGCAGAGGCGGAGACGTGGTGGCCAGCCTTGGATCTGCTGGCATCGGGGGCAACGGCGTCAGACTACAGGTAGAGTGCGGCGAGTCATCACGAGTGGGGGCATTAGGTCGTCACGGACGGAGGCGGGTAGCCCTTGGACGCAGTGCCGAGCTACTGTGCCGTGGTTAAGACGAGCTGCTACAAAGGGTTGCTTGAAGGTGTTGCAAACGGCAGGCAGTGGCAATGGCTTCTAGCGTCAGGTTCCAGCAGCGTCAGGTGTCGCGGCGAGGAGGGAAGTGGCAGCGTCGCAGCTTCAGGCTACAGGGGGACGGCGTTCGGAGGGCACCAGCTCGAATGGCGTCAAGTTGAGGCGGCGAGCTCGGACGGCGACGGGCCGCGACCACTGCTGCCCTTCGCCCCTCCGTTCCTTCTCTCTCTTCTTTTGTTTTTTTGCTCGGCTCTCTTAGGTCTCCTCTGGTTGGAGTTTTGGAGTGGGAAAGGAGGCACGGTGGCGAGTTGTCAGCTGGGCAATGATCTCTCCCTCGTGTTCTCTCTCTCTCTCTCTCTCTCTCTCTCTCTCTTTCTCCCTCTCTCGGCCCTCTCTCCAACTCTCTCCCTCTAGCTCTCTCCGCCTCCTCTCCTCCATGTCTCTTGATGATGTTCTCTTTTCTGTAGGGTTTCCTGCGCGAAGATGGAGGAGGGAGAAGGCTGGCGTGGGCTAGGCCAAAGGGGAAACGGGCCTGGGCCGCGCAAGGGAAAAAAAAGGCATTTTTTCTTTTTCTTTTTCTTTTTTTTTGTTGTTTTGTTATTTTTCTTTTTTTTTTCTCTAATTTTTTTTTTATGTATTTGAAAACAAAAATTAGGTGTCAATAGTGACATGGTATGGTGACATCACAAGTTTACATGGAAATCCATAAGGTAAATGTGACATCTTGATTTTCAACCCTGCTTTTGAATAAATGAAATGGGCTTTTCATCGATGTGCCTACAGTCTTTTTCTCTAAACTAATCACTCAGGAGATAACTAATCTATCAGGCGAAACCATTAAGGAATATAAACGTGAGTGATTTGAAAATTCGATCAGAAATCGATTGCTCGACCGTGATGATTTGCAAGGGTCAATATGGCACCGTCAAAATTGATTAGAGACCGGAGACAAGTCGATTCGACAAAGGCGTGTAATTAAAGTGTGGGTGATTCCACCCGATTGCAAAATTCTTGTTGAACGGCACTAAAGTGATTTTTCTATCATTTCTGTACCCTGTGTTACGCCTCGATCCTCCGAACACATGCCCATCCCTTAGTGGTCGATAACGTAGCGACGTCCCAAGACGCGTCGCTGACCCATTCATTTTAATGTGCATAAGTAAGTGAGTAATAGATCCTTAGACAACAACATGATAGGATAGAAAAGCAGGCAACAATTCTCAACCAAAGCAAACCCTTTGTAAACACTCCAGGTTTATACACAATACTAGGCTATTTACAAAAGATTAGCTTAACAAAAAGGGAAATGTCCTATGACGTGCTAGTCAAACATGTTCGCCGATTCTTCAATCTCCTCCGCATCAAACTCCGGAGCTTCGGGTCCTCCTCAATTGCCATCTAAGGACCTAAAAATGTGATCCCACAACGGGATGGGATGATGTCTTAGCAAGTTCACCCCCTAAGCTCTAACTAGGAAGAAAATATGCCCTAAGGGCTGCCTAAGCATAAACACGAGTCAGAGGATTTACCTTTGCCTCCATTCCTTTCTGCAAGTGAGTACGATTCATATAATCATCCAATCATTCAACTCAACTCAAATCAACTCAAGTCATCAAATCAGATTAAATTATCGATCAATCGACCAAGTCGATTCCATGTCATCAAGACCATCTCTCAATCAACTCATTCAATACTATCTATAAAGTCCGATCACATCAAGGACTGCTCCCCTTAAGCTAAATATAGATAGAAATGCTTACCAAAAACTGATAACCATGTATACAACTCACCCTAAGTTGATATATTGAAGTGTAACATCCTGAAATTCAACCCCGTTTCGATATAGTGAAATGGGCATTTCGTCGACGTGCTTATGGTTCTTTTTCTCTGAGCTGATCACTCACGAGTTAACTAACCTATTGGGTGAAGCCGTTAAGGAATGTATCCGTAGTAAAATCCCTAAAAGTTACCTAATTAGTTGGATTGGGCTAAATCGCGTCTGATCGATTCTAACCATGAAATTTAATTTGGTTTCGGGAATCCAATATTTGAGCGTGTCACAATTCATTTTTAGGATCTTGTCTCATCGTCCGTCAAATTATTGACAAGTCCAAAATTTCGGGAGAGAAATTATCGGAGGAAAAATTGAAGACTAAAAGAAATTAAAAAGAGAAAGGGGAAATAATAGAAGTAATTTAAATAGTATGATTTTTACTATTTGATTACTTTTTTTTTTTTCATTTTCTCTCCCTTTCTTTTTCTCTCTCTTCTCTCCACTCCCCTCCCCTTCGTGCAAAACCCTCCTCCCCACGCTGACCATTCCCCCTTTTTCCCTCTTGCTGGTTCCCACTTTGCCTCTTTCTCTCTCTCTCTCCTTTTTTTTTTTTGACTAGTCAAACCCTTATCTCTTCTTCTCTCTCTCTCTCGACACTCTCTCTCCTTCCCCTTGTTCGCACGACGCCCAGTGAACCAGCAAACAAGAAGGGGAGACAACAGCACCGAGAGGAGAAGACCAGAGCAGCTCGCCGTTGCCGCTTGTGCTCCGCCGCTCACCACTCGCCTTCGCCTCTCCCTCACGCCCCTCAACTGTCGCCGCCCTTCTTCTCCTTTCTGGTTTGTGCGAAGACAGAAGTGGACCGAAGCAGAAGCAGCGGCCAACCGCCCATCGTTGTCGCACCGGAGCCAGACTGCCACCCACACCGCCGCTCGCGCCCGCGCGTCCACCGCTCACCACCGTGCCCCTGCTGGCTGCCGCCCATCCCCTCGCGCCCAGGCGTCCTCTCTCATGCAACCTCGCCTCTGTCCAATCGCGTTCAATCGCCTTCGGCCACTGCCACCGCTCGGCCTCCCCGGCGTCCCCCTCACCCTCCGCCGACCTCGCCTCGCCGTTTTGGCCATCGGACTAGCTCCGGCCAGCCAAGGGCAGAAACCCATGAGTGGGTTTCCAGCCCTCTTCGGGCCCACTTTTGGGCTGTTTCCGAGCCTCGGACCCTAGTTGTGCTTTGGGGTTTATCGCTCCTTGCGTTGTCCCCATTGAATTGATCCGATTTGCGCACGATTCCGGTGAGTAATCTCACTAATCCTTGCTTAGTGAGCTAATTATACTTAATGGTTGTTTAGTTTTATTTAATTAGGTTTAAGTGGTTAGATTAGTGTTTATTAGTTAATTGTGATGCAAATTAGACAAATTGAATGTGTATTTAGCAAGTAGACATGGTGTACTATTTATTGAGGGTAACTTGGGATTTTTCTGACCCTTTATCGGGCTTCAATTTGACAATTCGGGCCGAAGTGAAATTTTTGGTATTTAAATATTATTTTTCAGACTTTAATTAATTAATTAATTATTTTCCGAAAATTCAACTAGGATGGCCAGTGACTGGAATATTATGCGAATGACCGTGGTGAAGTCCGTTTATTTAATCGGGCCTCATTTTGAGCTAAATTGAATTTTTAATATTAATTATTTAATTTTCGAAATTAATTAATTATTTGTTTATTTTTTCGGAAATTAAGGTTGAGATGGCCGACGACCGAAATCTCGTGCTGATTGTCGTGGCGCAGTTCGTTTATTTAATTGAGCTCTACGTTGCATGGAATTAAATAAATTGTGATATTTTAGGGATTTACCCTAAATTGTTTGAAATTGAGTGGGATTGATTGATTTACTAGAAGTTGGTGGAGTATGTTTATTTAGTATTTATAATGCTTGGTTGAGTTATAAAGTGAATAGAATCGTGAGAGTGAATCCGAAATACTTTGGGCTTAAACCGATCAGACACGATGTATGGGTCTACGTGGTTCGGTGATTTGGGATATCACTGGCGAAAATGGCGCCTTAAAGAATGCACGTATCGGTCTAGTACATACATTATTGTGGACCTACGTGGTTCGGTGATTGGGATATCACTAGCGAAAACGGCGCCTTAAAGAACGCACGTATCGGTCTAGTACTCATATTGTTATAGGCATGTATGGTTCAGTGATTAAGGACATCACTGGCGAAAACGGCGCCTTAAGGAACGCATGCACTTGTCTATTAAACACATTGTCATAGGCATGTGTGGTTCGGTGGTTAAGGACATCACTAGTGAAAACGGCGCCTTAGAGAACGCACACAATTGTCTATTGAGTACATGGTTATAGGTAGGGGTGTCAGAAACCGAACCGAAAACCAAACCGAACTGAAAACCGAACCGAACCGAACTGAAAAATTCGGTTTTTTCGGTTCGGTTCGGTTTTCGGTTCGGTTCCCGTAAAAAACCAATATCTTTTAATTGGTTCGGTTTTTATCGGTTAACCGAACCAAACCGAACCAAAAACTGATAAAATCAAATCTTCGGTTTTATTCTCTCCCGACGCTGAGGCCTCTCCTCTTGCGTCTTGTCTTGGTCGGCTTGGACGTGCAACAGCGACGGTGATCACTTAGGTGCGGCGGAGGGGAAGCTACTGTGGTGCTGTCGCTCGGAGGGAGGAGCTGCAGGCCGCAGGGGACGGGTGAGTGGTGGCGCGACTGCAGGCGTCGGGCTCGCGGGTCGCTAGCGGAGCGGCGGTGCGAGCTCGCGGGTGAGGGGTGACCGGCCCGGGATTTGCTGGCATTAGGTTGCAGGTGAAGACGCTCGGAGGCGGCGAGCGTTCTGGCATGGCTGAGCGGGCAATGGCGGAGGCGATCGGGCGACATGGCTGCACATCGCGGGCGAGACCGGCGGAACGGCGGTGATCGGCCGCTAGGCCGCCTGTTCTGGGCTTGCGAACGGCGGACGCGGGCAGCGAGAGCAGGGGGAAGAAGATGAACAGTGTTCCGCTTTTTCCCTCTGCTGGCCTGTCCTTCACGTCCCTTCCCTCTCTGTCTCTTCTCTACAGTTGGTGCTGACAAGATTGCCGAGAAGAGACAATTTGCTGTACAGCTTTTCTTTTGACTTTTCCCTATAAAGCTTTTTTTTCTCTTTTGTTTTTGTGTTGCTTTTTTCAAAAGAACGAACAGAAGCTCCCGATTTCCAAAAACCGAAAACCGAAAACCGAAAACTCAAAAACCGAAAAATCGAACCGAACCGAACCGAACCAAACCGAAAATTCGGTTCGGTTCGGTTCGGTTCGGATTCCATTCGGTTCGGTTCGGAAGATTTTTTTAATGGTTCGGTTCGGTTCGGTTTTTTTGAAAAATCGAACCGAACCGAACCGTTGACACCCCTAGTTATAGGTATGCGTGGTTCGGTGACTAAGCACGTCACTGGTGAAAACGGCGCCTTAATAAACGCACGCAATTGTCTAGTGGATAAGTCACCTTGGTGAACTTGATGCCCGAGAGCATTGATGTGGCTCTGTGACCGAGTGCCCAATGGGAGGTTATATGGTGTGGAATCAATGACCTAGAATGGTCTATCTGACATGTAATCGACTAGTTCGATTGATCAATGATTTGATCAGATTGTCGTGATTTGATTGATTGTTCGTTATGATTTATGAAGCGTTCGTATATAACCTTGAATTGCAGGTTGAGACTGAGGCCAAGGTAAGTCCTCTGACTCGTGCTGTGCTTAGGCAACCGAGTAGTGTATTGGTTCCCTAATTGAGTCTTAGTGGGGTAGAACTCGCTGAGACGTAGTCTCATCCCGGTTGTGGGACAACATTTTAGGATCCCGATGAGGAGCTGAGGAGGAGGAATCTGATAAGGAGAACTCTGAGGTGAAACCTGAGGAGAAGGATTTTTGGAAGAAGAAGATGATACTGAGAGGGATCTTGAGTACGACCCGGATGGACTGAGATTCCATCTTCTTTTGTGAAGTCCATTTTGATGTGAATAGAGTTAGAGTAAAAAGTTGTGAATAGTTGTGAAGTACTCTGGTTTGTGTTTTGTATAAAAGTTTGGTTATAAGTTTCAATATGAAAAATATGACCCTGCTTATCTATCCCATTGTTTTTTGTCTGGGAATTTTCTTTATACTTCCGCTTGCGCATATTAAATGAATAAGGTCGGCGATGCGTCCTGGGATGTCGCTATTAATCAACCAGGTGAGGGATGGGCACACGTTCGAGGATCGAGGCGTGACATCCCCTTTTTTGTGGTATCAGAGCGAAGTTCAAGAATGGAGTGATAAGGAGCGTTGACCATGGGATAGTTGGTAGGAAAGGCCTTTAAATTCACAACCGGTGCATGTCTGTGTTAGCTGAGTGCTAAAATTGCTTGTTGTTTTGATCACTCCATTTCTAATTCGGTGTTGAATTGGAAACAAGGTTTTAGTTGAGTAAAGCTACACTATGAGCGATCAGAAGCCGAGAACTCCTACAAAGAGGACTAGTAGGGCCGTTATTTGGGGTAGAGCTTCGACTCGTGTCGAGACCCGAGGCGGACGTGGTTGTGCGCCAGCACAGGCTTGCGCGAGTGGAGTGATTCCACCTGTCGTAGATGTCGGGATAGCAGCCCCTAATGATCCTAGGGTGGATGGCATCTTGCGTGTTCTTGAAGCGATGGGTACTAGAATGGATCAGCAAGCCACTACCGTTAAAGCCACTGCTCAGGCTACTGCAACTACTGCTGCCGCCGCTACCACTGGAGCCGCCCCTGCTGCCGCACCTGTAGTTGCACCTGCCGTTGCTCCAGCCGCCGTGAATGTTGAAGGTCCACCGGGGATAGTGGTTGCTACAAGACCAATCCATAAGCTAGTGGAGCATTTCTTAAGACTAAATCCACCGTTGTTCACCGAGTCTGGAGATCCCGAAGCTGCTTCTTCATGGGTTCAAAAGCTTGAGAAGGCATTTGCACTGCTGATGTGCAACGAGACTGAGAAGGTAATGTTAGCAACTTACCAGCTGGATGGAGTTGTGAATACTTGGTGGATGACTACCCATGAAACGATCTTTCTAGAAGGCGTTATTTAGGACTGGAACACTTTTCGTGAAGCCTTCAATGATAAGTATTTCTCCAAGACTGCCAGAGAGGTGAAGATGGCAGAATTTCAACGTCTTCGCCAGGGTTCCCTATCTGTTGATGAGTATGAGGCTAAGTTCGCTGAACTTTCGCGATATGCCCCCGAGTTAATTGAGAATCTTGTGAACCGAGCGAGGAGGTTTAGAGATGGATTCAGACAGGATTTGAGAAGCGCCTTAGTCCTTCTGGATCTGAAGACTTATAATGACATATATTGGAGGGCTCAGAAAATTGAGAAAGATCATAACGATAAAGCTGCCTCATCTGGATCGAGGTTTAGCTCTCACAGAGACAACATCTGCCAAGGAAAGAGGCCGATGTTTGGAAATAGATTCCAAGACCCGCCCAGCAAGAAAAGTGGATTTAATAGGTCAGTACCCAGTAGTGTTGGTGCGTGTCGTTTGTGTGGGAGAAGACATGGGACAGCACCGTGCCCAGCTAGGACGGGTGCGTGTTTTGAATGTGGCCAACAGGACCATATGGTCAGAAATTGTCCGAGGAAGCAAAGAGGACAACCTCAGTTGCTGTCGCCACCGCCGATGAGACAAATAAGAGGGTATGCCCCTCAGAATGCACCGCAAGGAGGATAGTAGAGACCTCCAGTTCAGGGCACCGTGTACGCGATTACCCAAGGTCAGGTAGAAGCTACACCTGACGTGACCACAGGTACTGTCTCGCTCAACGACCAACCTGCTTATGCTTTGTTTGATTCTGGAGCAACCCATTCCTTCATTGCCGAGCAATATGTTAGGATGCTAGGGTTGAGTCCTGTATTATTGGAGTCGGCAATTTGCATATCTACACCCTTGAAAGATAAAGTTATTGCTGCTTTGGGATTTTCAAGGTGCAAGTTAGAGATTGGTGAGCGAGTGGGGAAAATTGACTTGTTAATCCTAGCCATGTATGATTTTGATTTGATAATTGGCATGGACTGGCTCACCAATCTACGAGCTAAAATGGACTGCTATCGCAAGGCGATTCAATTTGACCTGTTAGGGGGTAAGAGTTTCGAGTTTGTCGGGAATCGAGGAGGACCCTCAATTTCCTTAATCTCGTCACCGGAAGCAGCTCATTTGTTAGACGAGGGTTGCCAAGGGTACTTAGCAACGGTCGTGGATACGACAGTTGAGGAGCTGAAAATGAAAGATATTGCAGTGGTACATGAGTTTGTAGATGTCTTTCCAAAAGAATTACTAGGGTTACTGCCAGAAAGAGAGATTGAATTTGTAATCAAGCTAGCACTAGGGACAGAATCGATCTCAAAGGCACCTTACCGAATGGTGTTATCTGAATTGAAGGAACTTAAGGTGCAGATGCAAGAGTTACTGGATAAAGGATTTATTCATCCTAGTGCATCACCTTGGGGAGCACCAGTTCTATTTGTAAAGAAGAAAGATGGTTCGTTGCGCCTGTGCATCGATTATCAGTAATTCAATCCGGTAACGATCAAGAACAAGTATCCATTGCCGAAAATAGATGAATTGTTTGATCAATTGCAAGGGCGTCAATATTCTCGAAGATCGACTTAAGGACAGGATATCATCAACTGAGGATTAGGAAAGAGGATATTCCTAAGTCAGCATTTCGAACCCGGTATGGGCATTACAAGTTCACAGTGATGCCGTTTGGATTGACGAATGCTCCAGCTGCATTCATGAATATGATGAACAGAGTGTTCAAGGAATATCTGGATCAGTTTGTGATCGTGTTCCTTGATGACATCTTGGTCTATTCGAGAAGTGATGAAAAGCATGAGAATCATCTGAGAGTAGTACTCCAGACCTTAAGAACTCATTAGTTGTATGCTAAGTTTAGCAAATGCGAGTTTTGGTTGACCAGTGTTACGTTCTTAAGTCATGTGATTTCCGGGAAGGAATCTCCGTCGACCTGAGCAAGTTAGAAGCCATGATCAAGTGGCCGAGACCATCGACAGTGACAGAGATCAGAAGTTTTCTGGGGTTAGTAGGTTATTACAGACGGTTTGTGGAAGGGTTCTCATCGATAGCGTCACCTCTGACAAAGCTCCTGAAGAAAGAAGAGAAATTTGTATGGTCAGATAAGTGCGAGCGTAGTTTCCAAGAGCTGAAGGAAAAGCTGACTACCACACCTGTGCTGACGATTCCATCTGGTCCTGGAGGATTTGAGATCTATAGCGATGCATCATTCAAGGGATTGGGTTGTGTGCTGATGCAACATGGCAGAGTCGTTGCATACGCTTCCCGGCAGTTGAGACCTCATGAATTGAACTATCTGACACATGACTTAGAACTCGCAGCCATCATATTTGCATTGAAGATTTTGAGGCACTACTTGTGCGGGAAAAAGTTTCAGATCTTCACGGACCATTAGAGTCTCAAGTATTTGTTCTCTCTTTTGAACTGTGGCCAAGTTTAGCTAAAAGTCTTGGCTTTTCTTTTTGGTTGTACCGACCCGAGAAATTCATCATGAAAATATAAATAAAAGTGGCTCGACTTTATCTTTTCTTATGTTGCGTAGTTGGTGTGCATTGCATTATGGTTATTGGAGGGAGAATGGTGAGACTTGTTTATGCTTCCGCTAATAAGCTGCGCTAGGACCATTTTCAAAAAAGAAAAAAAATGCCCATGAACTACGGTTCTTCTTAAATCCTGAAACAAAGAGATGTAACTGGTATTCAGTAGGTGGAGCAATAAGTATCTGTGGCGACCTTAGTTGTTTGGGGGTGCCACATCACCTTATTGCAAAATTCTCGTCGATCGACACTAGACCGATTTTCTTTCGTTTTGGGTACTCTGTGTCCATATTTGAAATCTCGAGATTTTCACGACCATCAAAAGTCGCCAATGTGTTGAAGAGGTACATGTGGTTCGAGGAAACCGCGGATCAATTGCACCAAAAAATCCTAAAAGCTACTTGGTAGGTTAGGTCCCGCTAAAATTACGTCATATTGAAATTAACCGCGAATTTGAATTCAATTTCGGAAATTGAAAGTTTTGTCAAGTTACGAATCATTTTAGGAAAGTCGACTCATCTTTTGAGGAATTTTCGGTGAGTTCGGGATTTTTACAGAAAATTGTTTCGGACAATTTGGAAAATGAATGGAAATTTGGATTGACCAATTTGAAGGGATTTCTGGCCTCTGGCATGACCTACTTGCTGAAAGGAAATTTCATGGACTTTTTCCTCAACAAATTAGACCTCAATCGGAGAAGAACCTCATACAAAATGATATAGTCCACGCATTGCAACTTACCAAGTCTGAACACATCAGATTGCACGGCTTTGGAAACATTTCCGATTAAATACCCAATCGGCCTCTAAAAATTATGAAATTCGACTATGTGATAGTCAAGACCATAAGGTAGATATTTCATGAAGACATCAAAGTCAGATTCGTCCTAGGTAATTAAATATATGCGGTTAAAACTTATGTTCCTAATACCGAAATTTCCAGATCTAACTACTTTCGAAAGGCCACGATTTTACCTACCTATTCTTGTTGGTTTTCTCTAAATTTTTGATATGTTAAACCTCAGGATGTCCTTTACATCTTTTATTAAGAAATCGAAGTGAAATTTCAACAAAAAAATTGCCTTACAGTCCACGCATTCATCAAAGGTGGGCACCAAAATCTCCAGATGCATTCATCAAAGGTGGTCCTCCTCCTTCCTCTCTTCCTTTCTCCCTTTCTTCCTTTCTTCCTTCTTTTTCTCTCCTCTCTCTCTTTCTCGGACAAACTCCCTCTCTCTCTCCCTCTCTCTCACTTAAACCGGCCATCATCTTCCCTTAATTTTCTTCCCCTCCATCATTAGCCATCATTAGATCATGCATGGAGGACACTTGGCCATCACCTTGGGACAAATGGGGGAGGCATGCAACCGGATTCCCCCCCTCCTCCTTTGCGCGTCAACAGCCCCTCATGGCTTGGGCCAGCCTTGGGCTGGGCAGCTTCTCCCTCTCCTTGGGCTTCATGGGCCGGTTGAGAAAAAGGGGTGAGGCTATGGGCTGGTTTGGCCTTTAAATGTCTAGCCCACCCTCATCTTAATAATCCACCTAATCCTTAATTATATAAAAACCTAATTGAAATTTATAATTCACAAAATTTTGTGACCTAATTTAATAAATTCCAACCCATAATTCACATGACCAAAAATAGAATTTTCCTATCAAATAATTACCCACCAAAAGCTTGGTCAAAATCTCAATGCAAAACATGAATTAGAGCACCTCTAAGGATTGACAAGAAATTCTAGGATGCCACAGGTGGAATCACCCACACTTTGATCACACATCTCAATTGAATCGACCTATCTTCAGTGTCTGATCGATTTTTAATTGTGCCGTAATGATCATTGCAGACTAGCACGATCGAGCAATCGATTCCTGTTCGAATTCTTAAGTTTATTGCATTAAAATCACTTAATGGCTTCACTTGATAGGTCAGTTATCACATGAATGGCCATCTCAGAGAAAAGCACTATAGGCGCGTCGATGAAAGGCCCAACTTATCTAATTGAAATCAGAACCTGAAAATCATGATGTCACAACTCTTCCCCTCTTATAAAAATTCCGTCCTCGAAATTTAAACATTTCCAATCCTTAAACAAAAAGGTGGGGGCATCGTCGTCTCAATGAGTCTCACTTTCCCTGGTTGCTTCTTCGGTCTCGTGGTATTGTCAAACCACTTTGACCAAGGGGACCATCTTGGTATACATGACTTGATCTTTCTGATCTACAATCTGAACCAAGCTTTCCACATACGACACTCCCTAGACCTCGTGTAAGGAAGTCATTCACCTCGAAAACGCCTTAAACATGCAAGTTATCTATCGATGGCAGATTAATAGCAAAACAACCCATGCTTTGCCTTAACTATAAACATGAATGATCTTCTTACCTTTTTAAGCCATCATAACTGTGACATCCTGAAATTCGACCCTGTTTCGATAAAATGAAATGTGCATTTCGTCGACGTGCCTATAGTCCTTTTTCTCTGAGCTGATCACTCACGAGTTAGCTAACCTATAGGGTGAAGCCGTTAAGGGATATAACCGCGGTAAAATCCCTAAAAGCTACCTAAATTGGTTGGATTGGACTAGAGTCGCGTCCGGTCGATTTTAATCATGAAATTTAATTCGGTTTTGGGAATCGAATATTCAGACGTGTCACAATTCATTTTTAGGACCGTCTCATCGTCTATCAATTTATTGTCGAGTCCGAAGTTTCAAGAAAGAAATTATCGGAGGAAGGTTTGAAGACCAAAAAGAAAATAGAATGGAAAAAGGAAAAGAGAAAAGGAAAATTTGCATAAAGGCATTATGCATTTTCTTTTTCTCCTTTTTCTCTCTCTCTCTCCCTCTCTTTTCTTTTCTTTCTTTTTCTTTCTTTTCTCTCTCCTCTCCCCTCCCCCTCGTGCGAATTCCTTTCCCCCCTTTCCACCGAAGTGTGGGCTGTCACCCACTTGCCTTTCCCCTCTCCTTTTGACCATTCAAACCCACCTTTTCTCTCTCTTATCTCTTCTTCTCTCTCCTCTCTCTTCTCCCCCTCTCCCTCGTAACCGACTTCTTCTTCTTCCTTCTTGTCTGTGCGAACCAGCGAACCAGAAACGGGAGAAGCCGAGACAGCAGCCAGTCGCTGCCGTCACCGCCCATGCACCGCCTCGCTCGTCGCCAGGTCGTCGTCCTGCCGCCCATGCTCCGCCAGCCCTCGTTTCCTCGCGCTCAGGCCTCCCCCATGCGTCTCTCGCCCCTGTTCCGTCTCGTCCAGCCACCGTGAGTGGCCGAGCAAGCCGCCGGAGCCGCCATGTGGCCTCACCGGACCGCCTCTTGCTTTCCCCACCCCTCTCCACCTCTAACCATCTCTGTTTTCCTCTGTTTCGCAGCTAATCCAGCAACCCACGAAGTGGGTTTTCAGCCGGCTCTTGGGCCGTTTTGGGCCGTTTCCGGGCCCCAAACCCGAGCCGTGCTTTGGGAAGATTTGTTCCTCGCATCGCCCTCGTCGGATTGATCCGATTTGCGCGCGATTTGGTGAGTAATCTCACTAATCCAGGATTAGTTGGCTAATTATGCTTAAGGTTGGTTTAGATTTAATTAATTATGTCTAGGTTGTTAGATTAGAATAAATTAGCAATTATTAGTCAATTGTGATGCGATTTAGATAAATTGATTGTGCAATTAACAAGTAGACGTGGTCTACTAATTATTGGAAGTGCTTCGGGATTTTTCCCGACCCTTAGTGGGCTCCAATTAGGCTTTTCGAGCCTAAGTGGATTTTTTGGTATTTAAATATTAATTTTCGGAATTAAATTAAATAATTATTTATTTTCTGAAAATTCAACTGAGATGGCTCGGGACCGGAATATTGTGCTGATGACCGTGGTGAAGTCCATTTATTTAATCGGGCTTTATTTTGAGCTAAATTGAATTTTTAATATTAATTATTTAATTTTCGAAATTAATAAATTAATTAATTATTTTTCGGAAATTAAGATTTTGATGGCCGACGACCGAAATCTCGTGCTGATCGTCGTGGCGCAGTCCGTTTATTCATTTGAGCTCCACGTTGTATGGAATTAAATAAATTGTGATATTTTAGAGATTTACTCTAAATTGATTGAAATTGATAGAGACTGAATTATGGATTGGTAAATGGCGTGGTTAAATTCTGCAATTGAGTGTTAAATTATGCAAATTGAGTGCTGATTGGATTCTTGGTATTTAATTCCAAAATTTGTGGATTTTGATATTTATTCAGAGAATCCCAGGTGTCGGGTTTTGACACCGAAAATGGTTTTTAGTATTGTATGAAATAGTGGGATTTCAAAAAGGATGAATATCAATTTTTTTTTTTTGGATCAAGTTGGCCGTGTACCCACACACGAGTAATTTCATGTGAATTTCTAATACGAAGAAAAAGGCCAGGCTCACCATTTTAATTGAAGCATTTGAGTGCAATGCACGGTGCCCTGGGCCATATTTGAGTGATCGTGTGATGGTTATGAGAAATCGTCCCGGGCTGTTGAGCTGGACGCTATCCCTATGTGGGATACCCCCTGGACAACGGGAAGCCGGTCGCAGTTGATTCTGGACCCTATGCTCCTTCGGGAATGCCGTCGACGTAGTGACGAAGCCGTGCTCCAAGGGGGGAGACGATGCTCCTTCGGGAATGCCGTCGACGTAATGACGAAGCCGCGCTCCATGGGGGGAGGCGATGCCTGGCAATGCCAGAAGACCGCCGAACTGAGAGTAGGCCGTGCTATATGCCGAGATCAAATCTAAGAATGCATGATTAATTGAGTGTGAGAATCGGGAGTATGCTATATCAGCCTACGGGCGATATATCAGTTTAGTGAGCAGTCCTGGACTATGGTCGGACTTATAACTAGTATTGAATGTGCCGACCAAGCATGGGTCGTGGCGACATGTAATCGACTAGGTCGATTGATCATTGCTTTGATATGAGGTTATGAATTGATTGATTGAATGGAAATGACCATGGGTGGTCTCGTTGTCATGTAATCGACTAGGTCGATTTGATCGATGCTTCGATCGGTGATATGATTGCTTGGGTGCCTATTATGAATTGTACTGACTTGCAGGTGGGATCTGAGGCCAAGGTAAGTCCCCTCACCTGTGCGTGTTTAGGCAGCCTATAGTATAATGGTTTACTAATCGGGCTTAGTGGGGTAGAACTCGCTGAGACGTAGTCTCATCCCAGTTTGGGGAAAAACATTTCAGGACCCGATGAGGAGCTGATGAGGAGGAATCTGAGAAGGAGAACTCGGAGGTGAAACCTGAGTAGAAGGATTTTGGAAGAAGAAGATAATCCCGAGAGGGGCCTTGAGTATGGCCTGGATGGGCTGAGAGTCTATCTTCTTTTGAGAATTCATTTTGATGTGAATAGTTATGAAGTGATTTGTGTTTTGTATAAAAGTTTGGTTATAAATTTCAATATGAAAAATATGGCCCTGCTTTTCTATCCCATCGTTTTATTGTCTGGGGATTTTAATTGCTTCCGCATGTGCTTAATAAATGAAAGGGTCGGCGATACATTGTCCTGGGATATCGCTTTATAAAATCGACCAAGAGTGAAGGATGTGCGCGTACCCGAGGATCGGGGCGTGACAATAACAAAGTGCGTAAGCAATTCTTATAACACTCTCCATATTCACAAGTCAAACACAAAAACATGCAATATATATTATAATCATGCACCCATGTCATGCAATAATCCAAAATTGCTCATATTTTGATCTCAAGTCACACGTGTGCCAACTATAGCATCACTTCTCAAACTATGTATTACTTGTCATCAAGCGGCACCCTATCATCGCCAGCGAAGGGGAACCTTGAATTGAATGTCAACGTGGCTTGGTGCGGTGAAACACGCAAGGCTGCAGCTGCGGGAGTCCTCTGGAACCACAACAGACTCTTGATCTTTGGGTTTGTGAGGATTTTTAAGCCCCATTAGCTAGCGCGGCGGAAATCCCTCACTTTACACGAAGGGCTCTCTTCTCTATTGTAGCTTCTAAGTCAAAAAGGAAAAGGAAAGTGATCTGCACAGTGGCTTCTCTGGTTTGCGCATGGAAGTGGAATCTAAGAACCAAGCACGCGTGAGGTGGGTTTTGGGCCAAGTAGAAAGCCTCTGGATCATGTGCACGGTGGTGGAAGACTGCTAAAAAGTCATGGCGCAACAAAAGGGGTCTCCTTAGCCCATTGCCCCAAAAATGCCAACCAGGTCGCAAATGGGTGGCTAAGACCCATTGTACCAATTCCTTAAGTCCAAAATGGATTTTTAAACCTCCCCATTTCCTCTAATCTTTGTTATGTTATGATCATGGAAACTCATGTGGGTCATGTTCAAAGGTTTAATCGTCCAAAAAAAAAAGGAATTAAGCCCAAAACTCATATAAATCAAGCCCAACCTGGATTCACTCAAACTAAGGGGGTGCATGACAAACTACAATTTCTGTTCCAAAATTATTTTTCTATTCCAGACTTATTTTGGGAATAGAAATATGTTTGATAAAATTATTCAATTTTTCTATTTCTGAAATAGATTTTTGTTCCAGAATTAGGTTTGAAATAGAAATCAGAAGTAATTTTTTTTTACTTTTTTTATTTCTAGAACAGAAATGAGAAATAAAAATTATTCTCATCGTTCGTCCTTGCTATGAATCCGTCGTCCATCCGTTGCCACCAACCACCGTACGTCGGTCGTCGGCCGTCGCCGCCACTGTCCACCATTCGTTGGCCACTAACCACCGTCCGTCAGTCGCTGGTCATCGCCGCCATTGTCCACCATATATCAGCCACTGCCGTTCGCCGTCTATTGGTTGCTGGGCATTGCCGCGGTTCGCCGTCCGCCGTCTGCTGTCCGCTAGCCGCCGCCGTCCATCGTCTACCGATCGTTGTCCGCAATCCGCCCGCCGCTCACCATCGCCCACCGCCACCTGCCGACCGCTGTCTGTTAGCCGCTGCTGTCTGCCAATCCGCTGCCATCCGCCGTTGCCACTAGCCGACCGCCATCCACTGGTTGCCGCCGTTTGAAAGGAAGCAATTTTATATTGTTATCAAACGGGTATTTTTGCTTAGAAAATTCGCCTCCATAAATCAATTTCTAGCTAGAACGGTTATCATTCGTGCCCTGAGCAAACTCAAATTTTCTAAGTTGAAGTAAACCCACATTTGTCAAACTAAGCTAAGCCCAAGCTCGTTAAACAAATTTAAGCCCACTTACATTATAACTCATTAAACTCGGTGTTTACCCTAATTCTAATGGATTAATACTAAGAAAAACTTCAAATCAGTACAATATTCACAAATTTACCTTAAAGTAATTTTTATCACCGAAAGTCTTAAACTGATACATTCATAATAAATTTACCTAAAACTAATTTTTTATCACAAAAAACCTAAAATTAGTGCATTTGTGATATATTTATCTTCCGTTAATTTCTGTGAAATTAGATTAATACCACGAAAAACCATAAACTATATAAAGGGCAAAATCCCAAACCGGTACACCCGACAATTGTTAGATGTCACCCAACTCAGCAATTTAATAGTAAAATTTAACAAAAAATACCGCACAATAAATTTGTCACAAATCTATCAGTTAAGAGTTTTTAGGAATAAAAGAATAGTTTAGAGATAAATTTGTCATGTGTATCAGTTTGAGATTTTCCGTGACATTGACCCAATTCTAATTAGCCTACACCAAGTCCAATTTCCATTATCAATTCCACACTAATCTCATGTTAAACCCATTTTATTTTTATCTTAATTTCAATCTTTTTTTTTTATTCTTTTCCTATTGCTTTAAATCTTTCATCAAATTCTTCCCATGAACTTCTTCGAGACACACTCAACAAACGTAAAAGAGGAGCTGAAATTCACAAAACCAAGGGCGTTAAAAATCAAAGCTCCTCACGTCGTTTCATCAGCAAAATCTAAAGCGTAGCCACCCTGAATTTTTATTAATTAGAGGGAGAGCGAAGAACAGAGAAGGTGAGCGTAGGAGAAGGCCAAAATCTAAGAGTGAGACCCAAAATCTAAGAGCGAAAACTAGACATCCAAAGTGTCCGAGCAGCAACTAATGTTGGCGCAGCAAAATCTGAGAGCGGAGGCCAGGGACCCCAAATTTGAATAAATAAGAGGGAGAGAGAAAGCGTTTACTCTTCCTGTTCAAAAGGAAAGAATGAGCAGAGAGAATCTTGGTTTAAAATGGTGAATTTTGGACATGGACCATGCGTACTGGTCTGGGCAGAACGTAATGGGTTGAAGCAATAACAAGGTTCATCCGTCGTATTAATACACATAAATGAGGACTCATAAATTCGAAAGGGCGAGCCCCGGAGCATAGCATTTGGCTTTAGAAGTGGGAGAAGTAAGTCCTATTTTTCTTCCTAAAAGTAGGGGATTTAGCTATTGACTCTCTGCAAAGATTGGGAATCCAAAATTTGCATGGCATTCTATTTCTAATTCTGGTGCTTTGTCACTATTGCACATACCGCTCGCCCCTTTACCCCACCACCATGCTTCAGTATCGACAATCAATTCAGCTAACATTAGAAGACAAAACAACTAAGAGCGCAAAGAGAAAACCATCAAAATGTCACCTTGGACTAACATTACATATCAATAATCAAAGACCCCTAAACTTGACCAGACTCTTCCACTTAAATAAACTTCACAGGACTCAGGAAATGAGCAAGACGCTCCATGATACGCTTAAAGAAGAAGCAACTCGAGAGTGAACTTCGTCAGCCAGAGTTTTTGAAGGCAAATCGGGGAGAGATCCACAAGACGGAGCAATGCAGCACTAGTAATTGAGGACCAACCTTCTTGCTCGGCCTTCACGAGCACAAATTGTTGAAGACTGTTGCACTTGATTTTTTCTAATTGATTCATCAATGGGAAACTAGAATATTGTATATTTGAGAATCTGATTCTTCTTATTCTCTACGTCTTTAGAATATTTTTCTCTTTAATTAGGTTGACCATATGTATTATATATAGGGCTGTGATTGTATAATGTTATAAGTAAGAAAGTAATATCTATCTTATTCCCAATTCTCAGCTCCTTTCCATCCCTTAATATTTTCACATGGTATCACAGGGTTCTTTCTCAACCTACTTTCGCATCACTCTGAAAATCAAACTCTCTTCCTTCTTCGTTTCTTTTCACACACAAAACTTGTGAAAGTTTTTATTTTTTGGTTAGAAACAATGGAGAAATTATGCCGAGAAATCAAACCTCAAAGTTGGGCATGTCCAATGAATCAGAAGGTTTTTTTTTCCCCAACAATGAAGGTTTCGAAAACTTACCTTTAGATCCTCGACAAGTTAAGGAGAAAGAAAACTAGACTGATGAACAGGGCCACATACAGCCTAATGAAGGAGGATTGGGCTCCATTCAACGCCCTCCTCACAATTCAAGGCAATTATTCACAGTATTGTATGTCCAGTGGATTCCCGTCCAAGTCCAACCTATCCAAACTGCTATGGGCTCTCTAGAAAATAATGGGCCAGGAGGAAGGCCACTTTTACCACTGAGCCTAATCCAAGACATGGAACGGGTTGGTCCTATTCGAATCAGACTAATCCAGATCCATCGGGTTTTTCATGATGATTTAACGGTATTTAATTCGACCCAATACATCTATGATGATTTAACGGTATTTTACATTATCAATTTGTGCTTAACAGTAGTGTATAAATATTCACAAATATTTACTACTTTTCGTCGTAATGTATTTCATAATGGTCGGAAATATTTAGGTATCTTAAATTTCTTTAGGGTCCATTCGTTTCGCGGAAAATATAATGTTTCCGGAAAACATTTTCCTGAAAGTCATTTTTCCAGGAAAATGACTCTATTTTCCGGTGTTCGGCTGAAACCTAAATTTTGAGAGGAAAATATTTTCCACCGTTCGTTAGCTAATTTAATTATTTGAGAAAAATGATCAAAAATTGAATTTTATTATTTTTAATTAACCAAAAAATTAGTTTTATTTTTTTATATTTTTTTTAAAAATGAATTTTTAATTATTTATATTTTTAAAAAATAGAAATTTTTATTCTTTATTCTTTATTCTTTCTTTTTCTTTCTCTTTTTCCCTTTTTCTTTTCCTTCCTCCTTCCTCCTCCTTCTACCTCCTCCTTCCTCCACCAGCTCCTTCCTCCGCCGGCGATTCTCAATCCACGACGATTAGCCGACTCACGGCGGCGGCGGCGTTGACAGCAGCAGCGAAGACTTCCTCACACTGATCGGCGGCGATCACCGCGCAGGGCGCTTTTCGTTTTCCCCCAATCGCCTTCTCCCTGCCTCCCTTTCTTCCTTTGTCCGGCCTCGGGGGTTGACTCGGGGGATCGGCGATCGGGTCTGTCGGCGAGACGGTCGCCCGCCGGTGAGGAGTCGGTCGGTTTCCACATCGCGGTGGTTGATCCTCCGTCTTCTGCGGCTGCACCTACCCCTCTCTCTCCCTCCCTCCTCTCTGCGTCGAAGCTCACGGTCGCCGGGCTCGCCTGGATCGGGAGCCCGAGCTCCGCCGCCAGATCCGACGAGCTCGCAGCTTGCCAGAGCCGAGCGAACTTCTGGCGAGCTCGGGCGAGGCCCGAGCCCCGCCCAGCTCGCCGGATCTGGCGAGGCCAGGGCTCCGCCCCAGGCCAGCGAGAGCTCCGCCTCGCCCGATCTGGCGAGGCCCGAGCTCGGCTTCGCCAGATCGGGCTAGGCGGAGCCTCGCCAGCCTGGGGCGAGGCTCGAGCTGACTCGCAGCCGCGATCGGTCACTGGCTCGCGGCCACGGTTGGTCGCTGGCTCGCAGCCGCGGCCGGTCGCCGGCCGCCGTCGTGGCCGGCGACCGGCCAAGGCTAAGGAAGAAAGCTGAAAAGGAAAGAAAGAAAAGGAAAGGAAAAAAAGAAAAAAGAAAAAGAAAGCATAAAAATAAAACAAAAATGTGTTAATGAAAAGAAGAAGAAGTTATGGAAAACATTTTTCTATCTTTGAAGCTTGTTTTTCTCAATGATGGAAAATATTTTCCTTGAGTAGTTTATTTTCCGTGAAACGAACACCGGAAGATCTGGAAAATATTTTCCTGGAAGTTGTTTTCCGTGAAATGAACGGACCTTTAGTTTTCAAAGTTTTTCTCTCATAACTCAATGAACAATGTCACAGATATTTAAGTATCCTAGTTTCTAAAGAAAATTTATGTTTTTTCTAAGGCTTGAAATATTTTATCATAACATGGTTCAAAATACGATAAATATATATTATAATATTTAACAAATTACTACAAATGCTCACGCCATGTTGTCATAAACCAATGGAAAATGTCATAAATACTTAAAGGATAACTTCATACGCAGCGTTAGTGTGAAAAATAGTTTTACACAAGCAGCCTCATAAAACATTCATTAGAGAGAATGCATAGTTATAATTCTCAAGTCAATGATGCATGGGAACGCTTGTGAAAAATTTTCTTTACATCGGCAGAATATTCTTTTTTTTTCTTCTTCTTCTTTTTTCCTTTTTCATGTTAAAGCCTTACGACATTTTGTCAAAGTGCAGTAATGTTCAAACTTCAGAAAATGTATAGATGCACATAAGATAGTTTTAAGTTAGATTTTTTAGTGTTCTGTTGACTACACATCATAAATATTGCGGATGTTCTTACTTTAAATATAAACACATGCCATGCTTTATTTTAAATTTTGGTACCTCCTTACATTTTATGATGTTTTGCACGAATAAAACAAACCATGTGCCAATGTAGTATGTTTGAAATAGTAATGAATTTTTCTGCTCATGTTAAATTCACATTTTTCTTTTCATTTGGATATGCCAACAAATATTATTGCCACTTATGATGGAAAAGCACTTAAAACAATATATAGCTGGAAAACAATACTGCTTAGAAAAAGAAGGCAACTTTATTGCAATTTAAGGTGACCGTAGTACATTATACCGACGTAATCAAGCATGAGAGATGAAAACATGAAAAATGATGCTAAAATGTCTCGTGATCACAGGTCAACGACTTCATATGGTCTTGTAGGAGTCCAAGACCACGTTTGTCTTCATAGTTGTACATCAGTTAAACCATCTTAGCAGCATTCACGCAAGCTTCAAGGAAAGGCGCAGAGGACGGACATGGAGAGAGGCACCCTTTGTTGAGCAGCTTCCACAATTTCGATATCAACTTCATCACATGCTCCCTTGCGCTTTGGTACGAAGAGCCTTGATTTTCCCCCAAATAGCAATCCACGTATGACCCGTCGTAGCCATTTTGATTCTCGTCCTTCAGGGAATCGAATCCCCCCGAGTAAAAAAATCATATCAATAAAATAATGACAAAACGCAAATAAAAAATGGAATAAAACCCGAATATTGCCCAGCACGAAACCATGAACTAGTTTACCTGGGCACAGCCGAGGTCATCCCAAAGGCGAAGAATTTCAGCGATTAAGAATATTATATTTGGCAGCTGCACCTCTTCTTTCTTTGAATCCATACTTTGGTTGGCAAAATTTTGGCCCATTAGAAAGAACAGGTGAGTTAGCACCAAGGGCACACCCGATGTGATAATCCCATTCTTCAAGTAATCATCTGCCTTTGGCAATTTCCCAGAAGCGTTCCACTGAAACTCCGCCAGGAATGCATTGCACAAATTCGCCCACTGCAACATCAAATGTTATCTGACTGATCAAGGATCATCTAAAATGTAATCATAAATCAAAATCGTGAGCTTATTGAGCTTTCGTGGTAGTCATAAATGACAAATCACTAGAAAATCTCTCTCTCTCTCTCTCTCTCTCTCTCTCTCTCTCTCTCTCTGTGAGAGGGAGCTCAATGCTGCACTGAGCTCAATTTTATTGCTAGGAAGCCAGGCCACGGCTACAAGATCTTGACAGAAACACCTAGATCTCGCAAAGATTTGTGTGTGAGTGTGTATGGGAGAGGGCGGGAGGGAGGGAGGGACGGTTGCAGCTTAACCCAATCAGTGATATCTCCGTGTATGGCATTATAAAGAATTCTATAAAAGATTGAATGAAACTCGACGATGATGAAGCCGGCAATTGGTTTTTGTGGCTTTAATTTGAAGAAGTGAACACAAACTTCAAAATGATGACCAAAATATTGGAGGGTGGTGAGACAAAGAGTGGAAAAAGGGACGAGGATATGATCAAGGTTGAGTTTTGGTTCAGTGCTGTGAATCTCCAATTAAGTCACGTTCATTCAGAGTTGAGATAGGAGTTAGCAACATTGTTGCGAATAGAGGTTCTTATCAATAATAATTTTATATTTATACCATCTGTTTCAAGAATCTCGTGGGGTTCCATCCATGCTTCTCAAAGATGATTTTGCCAAAATCATTTGCAATATCATTGAGAACCTTGAAGCATTTTTTCATGTACTCTGGAAGCTGCTCAGCACACGCATTGTCCCATCTGAAGGAAAAAAAAATCCAAGAAATATTTAAATTGTCAACATAATATAAATGTGGAATGTAGTTTTTTTTTTTTTTTTGGATGTAATAGTTGCAACATAATAGGTAAAAAGGGATATCTTCAACTGTATACATTTTAATGACTTTTGTAAAGAGAATTAGCTCGTCAACCGTGCCATGGACATCAAATATGTCGTCAATAATGTACACGAGAGAGATGGGCTTAATGAGCTCAACCCTAAGCTCAGACAAGCTTGGATCTATGAGAATTGCCATGGACCACATGTACCATTTTAGTGGCTGGTCTCTAGCAAACTTCATCTTCTCTCCCAATCCCAACTCTTTCCACCACCTGAAATATAGGATACGCATGAGGAAAAACTGAAGCAACAATACATAATAGTATACTCATTTAAATGAAACAAATTATTCATTTGAAAATGGAGATATAGAGTCCATCATTTTCCTTATAGTTTTTGGTGAAACTGGTTTAAGTCATGCTTCAAACTGTGATTTGTGAGTTTGATATTAGTCTGAACCTAAATGCCAACTCCTTAAGTATATAATTTTTACTTGTATTAGGGCCAACTATTAAGATTTCACCTATTATTATATGTTGGTCACCTATAGTCCTTCAATTGAACATAACTTTGCGTAAGTAGTTAATTAGTTACTCATTTATTAATTTGGTGAATCTCCTTCTGGTGCACAGATTGATCAATTCTTCGATTTCTGTTTGCCACCTCTAGCAAGTCTTCCATCCATGAGTTCACACCTGGCATATCATTTACAAAACTTTGAGGAGCTAGCAATCTTGCGAAGCTCTTGTGATATGGATATTGCAATGCACTTTCTATCATTCTCGCTTGTTCATGATCAAGATCACATGTCAACAATGCATTGAGACACTTCCTGCTAAAGCATTCGGCTTCGTCGAGTATGTCCTCTCCTTTTGTGCTCATTTGTGACACTTCGTATAATTCCATCATACCCTTGATGTTTCCCTCCAGTTTCATAACAAAACCTTTTCCCTTATCATTGAAGTATTCGAACACATCTGCATAAAAAGCACAAGGACTCTAGTACATCAAAAAGCATAGTCTGATATCTAATCTATAAGTCGCTTCACTCAATCAAAATTATGATGTGCATACTTTGGTTTCGAAAAAAATCCTAAATTGGTTAAAACTATTTCATCTCATGTAAATTTTTAATTTTTTAATGTAGAGAAACTAAAAAAGAGAACAGGTGAAGGAAATGGGCATATATCTAGGTTTTTTCAATTCGGTTTTTGTAATATGAATAATTAGTTCTTACTTTCCATTTTGAACAAAACTCCAGAACACTAATGCATTGATGGATATCCATTGGAGAGTTCATCACAATTAAACATTTCCAATTCTTAAATCAGCAAAATATTTATAAAAAAAAAAAAATCAGCTTATATTCTTGTCCATTTTCATCCTTAACAAGATATTGGAAATTTAAGGGCTTCCACGTAACTAGACAAAACAAAAACAAAAAAAGTTGTCTTCTTTTGTTATGTATAAATAGCAACACTGTATTTTGCTATTGCAATCGACTTGAAACTCATAGGAACAAACCTGCAGGCACACGATAACCTTCTTGCCTTAAAAGTCGAAACCGGAGAGCAATCTCATAGACATCATCTTTGCCATGATTCAAAGAGCTAAAATGTGTGTATTGCCACGTTAGAATGGCTTTAATCTGTTCTCGGAATAAGGGTTCGACTCCTAGTCGCTGAATCATGTCGACAATGATCAAACTTTCTACGGGCTCATTCACCACTTTATTCAGAAAATCTATAAGGCTCTTTGTTTTTTCGTCATGTTTGATCCCACAATCATCCTACATCATGGAAATCCAGAGTTACAAGTGAGGTCGATGTTATAATGAAAAAAAAAATTAAGCAAGAATGAACTAAATTGGTGATGTTTTTTCTCATGTAATTTAACAAAGAATTATTGTAATGAAGCAAAAAATATTAAATGAGTAAAAGTTCAAAAGAGCAAAGACAATAATTTTCATAGTAATATATAGTAATTTAGTATGAGATTGTTAAGGTTTTCTGTTGACATTAATTTTTATGCTATAAAAGCTTGGTATGCTCATATGCACAAGGTGATATATGACCTTACAAGCCAGTCCAGTTGAAATTGTTTCAAATGATCAAATCTAACTGGGAGTTAATAAGTTGGTTTTTTTATTACAGATTCCTTTCTACTGAGCCTTGAAGGAAAACATTCTTGTTTCCCTGCGTATATTCGGTAAATAAGCTTCCTTGTTATCCTATTTTGGTTTTATTTTTCTCCTCTTTCTATCACCAATAGGCCAATGAAGAATCCAAAGAGGTGTTGGCATATAAGTATGCCCTACGAAATAATGCTCGCAAACACTACGTCGGCGATTTTTTTTTTTTTTTTCACACGAGCTAAGGAAGGAAATGGAAAGTTGAAAAGAAAAGGCTAGGATCAGGGGATTTACCGGATAAGTTTGCTCCTTGGCAATGCTCGATGATTGCATTTGGTTAGGTCGATCCATTATGAAGCTGGAATCGGTGGCCGAGAAACTTGGGTAAGTACAATTGTCGTTTTCAAAACCCGATTCAAGGAAACATCGTCGTTGAAAGCATACATCAATGCATATACATTTCGGAGTCGGAGAGGTTTCGAGTGTCAATGGTCTTCAAGAAATTAGAAGCGCAATGATCGCATTGTCTAAAAGAAAAGGACATCAAGGGCTTTTTCGGCAAAAAAGAAAGACCACATACTCGGATTTTATTCCACTGGTTCCACATTTAGCTCACATCTTACGCGATACACGAGGTAAGAACACATACCTGAACTTGAATTCTCAAAACTTTGTCCTATGGGGAACACGTTTTGCTCCTAAAATTTGTGGTCCTGTCCTCCATAATAAGTTCGGCTCTCTGTGAAATGAGCATATGTGCGTGCAACAAGCAGAAGAGCGTACAGGCCAGCGAGGTTGAGAAATTATGTTTAGTTATCTTTGGGATGTTAAAGTGTGGAGCAATTGTGACATCCTGAAATTCGACCCCGTTTCGATAAAGTGAAATGGGCATTTCGTCAACGTGTTTACGGCCCTTTTTCTCTGAGCTGATCACTCACGAGTTAACTAACCTATTGGGTGAAGCTGTTAAGGGATGTAGCGGCCGTAAAATCCCTAAAAGCTACCTAATTGGTTAGATTGAGCTAAAATCACGTCTGATCGATTTTTAACCACGAAATTGAACTCGATTTCGGGAATCGAATTTTAAGCTCGTCACAATTCTTATTTTTAGGATTTTGTCTCATCGCTCGTCAATTTATTGACGAGTCCGAAATTTCAAGAAAGAAATTATCGGAAGAAAATTTGAAGCCCGAAAAGAAATAGAAAAGGAAAGAGAAAAGAAAAGAAAATTAAGGCTATTGTTTTATTTCTTTTCTCTCTCTCCCTCTCTTTTCTTTTCTTTCTTTTCTCTCTTTTCGTTCTCTCTCCTCTCCCCTCCCCCTCGTGCGAATTGCCCCCACCGCCTATTCTCTCTCTCCCTTCCCTTTTTGACCGGTCGATACATATCCTCTCCCCTCTCTTCTCTCTCCTCTCTCTTCTTCCTTCCCGCACAAGACAGAACCAGCTCCTATCTTCTTCTTCTTTTCTTCGCGTGCGAACCAGAAGCCCGGAGCAGAAGCAGCGCAGCTCGTCGTTGCCACCGTTACGCCGCCGCACCGCCGCCCGCACCCGCGCCGCGCCCGTGCGCTCGCCGCCGTCCCGCCGTCCGCGCGCGCCCAGGCGTTCCTTCCCCGTGCGATCCAGCTCTGCTCAGCTCGGTTCCGCCCTGTTCCGCCCCTGTCCGGCCACCTCCGGCCACCGCCTAGCCCCGCCGGACCACCCCCGCGACCCCCTCGCCCTCCGCCGGCTTCCCCTTGTCGCCCTAGCCGCCGGAGCAGCCCCGATCAGCTCCGTCCAGCAGACCCACGAAGTGGGTTTCCAGCACTTCGGGCCCGCTTTTGGACTGTTTCCCGGCCCCGAACCCGAGCCGTGCTTTGGGAACAATCGTTCCTCGCGTCGCCGCCGTCGGATTGATCCGATTTGCGTGCGATTTGGTGAGTAATCTCACTAATCCTGGATTAGTTGGCTAATTATGCTTAAGGTTGGTTTAGATTTAATTAATTATGTTTAGGTTGTTAGATTATGATAAATTAGCAATTATTAGTCAATTGTGATGTGATTTAGATAAATTGATTGTGCAATTAGCAAGTAGACGTGGTCTACTAATTGTTGGAAGTGCCTCGGGATTTTTCCCGACCCTTAGTGGGCTCCAATTAGGCTTTTCGGGCCTAAGTGGAAATTTTTGGTATTTAAATATTAATTTTCGGAATTTAATTAAATAATTATTTATTTTCCGAAAATTCAACCGAGATGGTTCGGAACCGGAATTTTATGCTGATGATCGTGGTGCAGTCCATTTATTTAATTGAGCTTTATATTGTGCTAAATTGAATTTATTGTATTTATTTATTTATTTTCCGAAATTAATTATTTAATTATTTATTTCTCGGAAATTCAACTGGGATGGCCAGTGACCGGAATTTTATGCTGATGACCGTGGTGAAGTCCGTTTATTTAATTGGGCTTTATTCTGTGCTAAATTGGATTTTTAATAATTATTAATTAATTTTCGAAATTAATTAATTATTTATTTATTTTTCGGAAATTAAGATTTTGATGGCCGATGACCGAAATTTCGTGCTGATTGTCGTGGTGTAGACCGTTTATTTATTTGAGCTCTACGTTGTGTGGAATTGAATTTATTGTGAAATTGTATGAATTGTCCTAAATTGTTTGTTATTGAATATTTGATTGATGGATGGCTGAGTATGGGTATATAGCGCCAGTACGTTGATGGGCTATATAGTAGGGAGAATGGTGAGAGCTAACTGAGAATGTTATTGGCTGAGACCAATCAGGTACGACATTATTGGACATACGTGGTTCGGTGATTGAGAGTATCACTGGCGAAAACGGCGCCTTAAAGAACGCACGTAAATGACTTATAGACACACGTGGTTCGGTGATTATGGGAATATCACTGGTGAAAACGGCGCCTTAAAGAACGCACGATGTTGTCTATAGCCGATGTCACCTTGGCGAAAACGGCGCCCTTGAAAGGACACGTGGTTCGGTGATCAAGGTTATCACTGGTGAAAACGGCGCCTTAAAGAACGCACGGTGTCGGTGATCGGTATGTCATTGGCGAAAACGACGCCCGAGAAACACATGTGATTTGGTGAATGAGTACACCACTGGGAAATCGTGGTATGAGTGGGAATGACCTAGAGGTGGTCCGAATGACATGTAATCGACTAGGTCGATTGATCATTGTTTTGATCTGATGTTGTGAATTGATTGATTGAATGGGAATGACCGTGAGTGGTCTTGTTGGCATGTAATCGACTAAGTCGATTGATCATTGTTTTGATCTGATGTTGTGAATTGATTGATTGAATGGGAATGACCGTGAGTGGTCTTATCGGCTTGTAATCGACTAGGTCGATTTGATCGATGCTTCGATCGGTGATATGATTGCTTGGGTGCCTGTTATGAATTGTACTGACTTGCAGGTGGGATCTGATGCCAAGGTACGTCTTCTGCCCTGTGAGTGTATAGGCAGCCTATAGTATAGTGGTTTACTAATCGGGCTTAGTGGGGTAGAACTCGCTGAGACGTAGTCTCATCCCAGTTTGGGGAAAAACATTTCAGGACCCGATAAGGAGCTGAGGAGGAGAAGTCTGGGAAGGAGATCTTGGAGGTGAAACTTGAAGGGAAGGATTTTGAAAGAAGAAGATAATACCGAGATGGGCCTTGAGTATGGCTTGGATGGATTGAGATCCTATCTTCTTTTGAGATCTCCATTTTGATGTGAATAGTTATGAAGTAATTTGTGTTTTGTATAAAAGTTTGGTTATAAATTTCAATATGAAAAATATGGCCCTGCCTTTCTATCCCATTGATTTATTGTCTAGGGATTTTAACTGCTTCCGCATGTGCTTAATAAATGAAAGGGTCGGCGATACTAGTCCTGGGATATCGCATTATAAAATCGACCAAATTAGAAGGATGTGTGCGTGCCCGAGGATCGGGGCGTGACATCCCCTTTTTGTGGTATCAGAGCGAAGTTGAAGATTGGAGTGATAAGGAGCGTTGACCATGGGATAGTTAATAGGAAAGGCCTTTAAATTCATGCCGATGCATGTCTGTGTTAGCTGAATGCTAGAATTGTTTGTTGTGTGTGGATCGCTCACCTTCTAATCCAGTGTTGGTTTGGAAGACGGGTTTCAGTGTAAGACTGAACCATGAGCGAGTAGGAGTTGAGAACTCCTAGTGAGAGGACAATGTCTTCTGTGACTCGGGATGAAGCACTGACAATGGTCAGTACCCGAGGTAGTTGTGACAGAGTGTTGGCTCTGGCCAGCTCGAGTGTAAGAGTACCACCGCAAGTTGGTACTAGTGTAGCAGCGTTGAATGATCCTAAGTTCGATAGGATCGTTCTGATGCTAGTGTTCCTTGGGAATTGAATGAGCCAGCAAGCTCAAGATCAAGCCGCCGTCAGTGTTGCAACCGTTGTTGTCGCCTTGCATGCTGAGATTCAAAGTGGAGATGTGATCCAGGAGCGAGTCATTGCATTCGAGTTGAAGTATAGATCTAGTTCAGGCAGAAATGGAAATCGGTCAGGGAAAAGACCGAGGTCAAGAGAAAAATTCTATTCCACTCACAAGGAAGAATGGAGTAGTCAAGTCAGCACCGAGTCGAATAGATCAGGTTGTTTTCGGACGTGATGATGGAGATCGGTATTATGTCCTTCCTAGGACGCGAATTTGTTTGGAGTATATCCAACAGGGATATCTGGTCAGAAGTGGTACTAGCAGAATGATGGGGCAACCAGAAAGAGTGCATGCTTTCGCCTAGTAGAAGATAGAAGATGCACCGGATAGATGTCAGAATTGTAGAAGGAAGTATGGATAAATCCAGTGTCCGAGTATGACGAGGACCTGTTGTGATGATGACCAGCATGGCCATCAGGTGAAGGACTGTCAGTGGAAGTCAAAGGTAGCATAGGCATCGCTACTGCGGCAGAACGCCGCTAGGATGGCGAAAGGAATGAGAGTATAATTGATCTTGCACCGATTAGAGAAAGAATGTGTTGGAAGTGATCTTATCAGAACATCGTAGCAAAGTTTTGTGCTGAGTTGGTAGAACTTAAATTGTTGAAGTAAAAGTGAAAGAGAAGGGAATCACTAGCAATAGTTGTGCTTGACTAGTTGCTGAGGTGTGAGTTTGACGTCACATGAATAGTGTGGGCTTATGAAGCATCTTGTGATAATGAATCTTGGTCATGGAATAATCCAATTTAATCCATTAGCATGTTAAAGTGTCGAGGTTATTGAGAGTCGAAAAGAATCTTCGATTTCATTAATCTCGTTGGCTGAAGGCAACTTGTTTGTTAGATGGAGGTTGCCAAGGTTGCTTGGCGATTGTCTTGGGTAGGACAAATTGGAGAACAAGAGATGGAGGACATCTCAGTGGTCTAAGAAATTCTAGATGTGTTGTCATAAGAACTGTAAGACCGTTGTCAGAGAAAGAGATAGAAATTGCGATCGAGCTAACACCAGGATAGAGCCACTCTCGAAGGCTTCTTACCAGTTGTTGTTGTCTGAATTGGTAGAATTGAAGATGCAAATGTGAAGATTGATGAATGAGGAATTCATGCATATCAGTGCATCACTTTGGGAAACATCAGTTTTGTTTGTGAGAAGAAGAAAGATGGTTTATTGCGAGTGTGCATCAACTATCGTCAACTCAATTAGGTGAAGATCAAGGACAAGTGTTCTTTGCCAAAGATCAATGAATGGTGTGACTAGTTATAAAGAGTATCGATGTTTTAAAGGTCGACTTGAGATTATGAAGTCATTAGTTACGAACCAGGAAGGAGGTTGTACGAAAGACAGCTGTTCGTACTTGATATGGTCTTTACGAGAGTATTGTAAGATCGTTTGGCTTGGTGAACACTCTAGTTGTTGTCATGGATTTGACAAACAGAACGTTCAAGGAATATGTGGATCATCAGTTTGTGATCGTGTTCATTGATGACATCTTAGTCTATTCGAGAAGTGATGAAGAGCATGAGAATCATCTGAGATTAGTGCTTCAGACCTTAAGAACTCATCAGCTGTATGCTAAGTTTAGCAAATGCGAGTTTTGGCTGACTCGTGTTGCGTTCTTAGGTCATGTGATTTCCGGAGAAGGAATCTCCGTCGACCCGAGCAAGATAGAAGCCGTGATCAAGTGGCCGAGACCGACGACAGTGACAGAGATCAGAAGTTCTGGGGTTAGCAGGTTATTACAGACGTTTTGTGGAAGGGTTCTCATCGATAGCGTCGCCTCTGACAAAGCTCCTGAAGAAAGAAGAAAAATTTGTATGGTCAGACAAGTGCGAGCGTAGTTTCCAAGAGTTGAAGGAAAAGCTGACTACCGCACCTGTGCTGACGATTCCATCTGGTCCTGGAGGATTCGAGATCTATAGTGATGCGTCATTTAGGGGATTGGATTGCGTGCTGATGCAACATGGCAGAGTTGTTGCATACGCTTCCCGGCAGCTGAGATATCATGAATTAAATTACCTGACGCATGACTTAGAACTCGCAGCCATCATATTTGCGTTGAAGATTTGGAGGCACTACTTGTGCGAAGCAAAGTTTCAGATTTTCATAGACCATCAGAGTCTCAAGTATTTGTTCTCTCAAAAGGAGTTGAACATGAGACAGTGTCGATGGATGGAATTGTTGAAGGATTATGACTGTGATATTCTATATCACCCGGGAAAGGCGAATAAGGTTGCCAATGCATTGAGTCGGAAGTCTTCAATAGCGCAAATCTTGGTTAAGGAGTGGAACTTAATCGAGAGAGCTCGAGATTCGGAATTCAAATTTGAGGTAGGCCACCTTTCAAGTTTTATGGCCACCCTCAGAATTGAGCCGGATGTCCAGGTCAGAATCAAGCAACCCCAACCGATCGATCCAGACGTACAGAGAATTCTTCAAGAGGATACTGACAAAAGGAAAGCTGATTTTCAAATTTCTGATGATGGGGTACTGAGGTTTCGTGAACGTTTGGTTGTACATGACGATGTAGAGCTTAGAAAAGAAATTTTATCTGAAGCACATCGTAGCAATTACAACGTTCATCCTGGAAGCACTAAGATGTATCAGAATTTACGTCAACACTACTGGTGGTCAAGTATGAAGGCGGACATCGCCAAGCATGTGGCCAAGTGTTTGACTTGTCAGTAAGTAAAAGCTCAGCATTGCAAGCCGGGAGGATTTCTACAACCTCTCGCGATCCCAGAGTGGAAATGGGAGTATATCACGATGGACTTCGTGACTGGACTACCAAGGAGTCAAAGGGGAAATGATTCGATTTGGGTAGTAGTCGACAGGCTGACAAAGTCGGCTCACTTCATTGCAGTTTGAAAGGACCTGAGTCTAGATAGACACGCAGACCTGTATATACGTCAGGTGGTTCGTATGCATGGAGTGCCGGTTACGATAACATCCGATAGAGACCCGAGATTTACTGCTGCTTTTTGGAAGAGCTTGTAGAGTGCTTTAGGTACAAAGCTTCAGTACAGTACATCGTACCATCCTCAGACGGATGGCCAGTCTGAAAGGGCAATTCAGACTCTTGAAGACATGCCGAGAGCGTGTGTAATAGACTTCAAAGGAAGTTGGGAAGATCAGCTTCATCTGGTGGAATTCGTCTATAACAACAGTTATCGGCAGAGTATCAAGATGGCTCCATTTGAAGCGTTGTATGGCAGAGCGTGCAGAACTCCAATATGTTGGGATGAAGTCAAAGAAAGGAAGATATCAGGCCCAGAGTTGGTTCAGCGATCAGTTGATACCGTGGCAGTGATCAGAGACAGACAGATTAAAGACAGCGCAAAGCAGGCGGGAAAGTTATGCTAAGAAGCGTTGAAGGTCTTTGAAATTCCAAGTTGGTGATCACATTTTTCTGAAAGTGTCACCAATGAGGGGAACTTCGCGCTTTGGTAAGAAAGGCAAACTGAGTCCGAGGTACGTAGGTCCGTTTGAGATTCTTGAAAGAATCGGAAACCTAGCGTATCGTCTTGCGTTGCCGCTAGGATTGGCGCAAGTGCATGACGTCTTTCACGTGTCGAGGTTAAGGAAGTACGAGCCTGACCCGACCCACGTGCTCAATTTCGAGGAATTGGACGTGGATGACCGTGTGTCATACGTTGAAAGCCCGGTCCAGATTGTCGATCGCAAAGAGCAAGTTTTGCGTACAAAGACCATTCCGTTAGTCAAAGTGGTCTGGCAACACCACGGTTCGGAAGGAGTGACTTGGGAGACGGAAGAATTGATGAGATAGTTGTACCCCCGCCTTTTTGATCAAAGTGTGTAATGGCTTAAATTTCGAGGACGAAATTTTTATAAGAGGGGAAGAGTTGTGACATCCTGAAATTCGACCCCGTTTCGATAAAGTGAAATGGGCATTTCGTCAACGTGTTTACGGCCCTTTTTCTCTGAGCTGATCACTCACGAGTTAACTAACCTATTGGGTGAAGCTGTTAAGGGATGTAGCGGCCGTAAAATCCCTAAAAGCTACCTAATTGGTTAGATTGAGCTAAAATCACGTCTGATCGATTTTTAACCACGAAATTGAACTCGATTTCGGGAATCGAATTTTAAGCTCGTCACAATTCTTATTTTTAGGATTTTGTCTCATCGCTCGTCAATTTATTGACGAGTCCGAAATTTCAAGAAAGAAATTATCGGAAGAAAATTTGAAGCCCGAAAAGAAATAGAAAAGGAAAGAGAAAAGAAAAGAAAATTAAGGCTATTGTTTTATTTCTTTTCTCTCTCTCCCTCTCTTTTCTTTTCTTTCTTTTCTCTCTTTTCGTTCTCTCTCCTCTCCCCTCCCCCTCGTGCGAATTGCCCCCACCGCCTATTCTCTCTCTCCCTTCCCTTTTTGACCGGTCGATACATATCCTCTCCCCTCTCTTCTCTCTCCTCTCTCTTCTTCCTTCCCGCACAAGACAGAACCAGCTCCTATCTTCTTCTTCTTTTCTTCGCGTGCGAACCAGAAGCCCGGAGCAGAAGCAGCGCAGCTCGTCGTTGCCACCGTTACGCCGCCGCACCGCCGCCCGCACCCGCGCCGCGCCCGTGCGCTCGCCGCCGTCCCGCCGTCCGCGCGCGCCCAGGCGTTCCTTCCCCGTGCGATCCAGCTCTGCTCAGCTCGGTTCCGCCCTGTTCCGCCCCTGTCCGGCCACCTCCGGCCACCGCCTAGCCCCGCCGGACCACCCCCGCGACCCCCTCGCCCTCCGCCGGCTTCCCCTTGTCGCCCTAGCCGCCGGAGCAGCCCCGATCAGCTCCGTCCAGCAGACCCACGAAGTGGGTTTCCAGCACTTCGGGCCCGCTTTTGGACTGTTTCCCGGCCCCGAACCCGAGCCGTGCTTTGGGAACAATCGTTCCTCGCGTCGCCGCCGTCGGATTGATCCGATTTGCGTGCGATTTGGTGAGTAATCTCACTAATCCTGGATTAGTTGGCTAATTATGCTTAAGGTTGGTTTAGATTTAATTAATTATGTTTAGGTTGTTAGATTATGATAAATTAGCAATTATTAGTCAATTGTGATGTGATTTAGATAAATTGATTGTGCAATTAGCAAGTAGACGTGGTCTACTAATTGTTGGAAGTGCCTCGGGATTTTTCCCGACCCTTAGTGGGCTCCAATTAGGCTTTTCGGGCCTAAGTGGAAATTTTTGGTATTTAAATATTAATTTTCGGAATTTAATTAAATAATTATTTATTTTCCGAAAATTCAACCGAGATGGTTCGGAACCGGAATTTTATGCTGATGATCGTGGTGCAGTCCATTTATTTAATTGAGCTTTATATTGTGCTAAATTGAATTTATTGTATTTATTTATTTATTTTCCGAAATTAATTATTTAATTATTTATTTCTCGGAAATTCAACTGGGATGGCCAGTGACCGGAATTTTATGCTGATGACCGTGGTGAAGTCCGTTTATTTAATTGGGCTTTATTCTGTGCTAAATTGGATTTTTAATAATTATTAATTAATTTTCGAAATTAATTAATTATTTATTTATTTTTCGGAAATTAAGATTTTGATGGCCGATGACCGAAATTTCGTGCTGATTGTCGTGGTGCAGACTGTTTATTTATTTGAGCTCTACGTTGTGTGGAATTGAATTTATTGTGAAATTGTATGAATTGTCCTAAATTGTTTGTTATTGAATATTTGATTGATGGATGGCTGAGTATGGGTATATAGCGCCAGTACGTTGATGGGCTATATAGTAGGGAGAATGGTGAGAGCTAACTGAGAATGTTATTGGCTGAGACCAATCAGGTACGACATTATTGGACATACGTGGTTCGGTGATTGAGAGTATCACTGGCGAAAACGGCGCCTTAAAGAACGCACGTAAATGACTTATAGACACACGTGGTTCGGTGATTATGGGAATATCACTGGTGAAAACGGCGCCTTAAAGAACGCACGATGTTGTCTATAGCCGATGTCACCTTGGCGAAAACGGCGCCCTTGAAAGGACACGTGGTTCGGTGATCAAGGTTATCACTGGTGAAAACGGCGCCTTAAAGAACGCACGGTGTCGGTGATCGGTATGTCATTGGCGAAAACGACGCCCGAGAAACACATGTGATTTGGTGAATGAGTACACCACTGGGAAATCGTGGTATGAGTGGGAATGACCTAGAGGTGGTCCGAATGACATGTAATCGACTAGGTCGATTGATCATTGTTTTGATCTGATGTTGTGAATTGATTGATTGAATGGGAATGACCGTGAGTGGTCTTGTTGGCATGTAATCGACTAAGTCGATTGATCATTGTTTTGATCTGATGTTGTGAATTGATTGATTGAATGGGAATGACCGTGAGTGGTCTTATCGGCTTGTAATCGACTAGGTCGATTTGATCGATGCTTCGATCGGTGATATGATTGCTTGGGTGCCTATTATGAATTGTACTGACTTGCAGGTGGGATCTGATGCCAAGGTACGTCTTCTGCCCTGTGCGTGTATAGGCAGCCTATAGTATAGTGGTTTACTAATCGGGCTTAGTGGGGTAGAACTCGCTGAGACGTAGTCTCATCCCAGTTTGGGGAAAAACATTTCAGGACCCGATAAGGAGCTGAGGAGGAGAAGTCTGGGAAGGAGATCTTGGAGGTGAAACTTGAAGGGAAGGATTTTGAAAGAAGAAGATAATACCGAGATGGGCCTTGAGTATGGCCTGGATGGATTGAGATCCTATCTTCTTTTGAGATCTCCATTTTGATGTGAATAGTTATGAAGTGATTTGTGTTTTGTATAAAAGTTTGGTTATAAATTTCAATATGAAAAATATGGCCCTGCCTTTCTATCCCATTGATTTATTGTCTGGGGATTTTAACTGCTTCCGCATGTGCTTAATAAATGAAAGGGTCGGCGATACTAGTCCTGGGATATCGCATTATAAAATCGACCAAATTAGAAGGATGTGTGCGTGCCCGAGGATCGGGGCGTGACAGCAATTATCCATGAGCTTGATAAATTTTACTAAACTAAATTTGGACCATTAAAAATGGCGAATCATCAGTTCCAATTTGATTTAGTACACGTTTAAAGTGGGCTAGCGTCATGTATTGTCAGATTGTCCTTAAGAGTTTAGGGGCATAAATGTTGTCTTATAGTACTAATGTGGGCTAGCGTCATGTATTGTTTTTAAATATATATAGTGCTGACAAATTGGGTTCAATATCAATTTTTTTAACTCAAATTCAATGAGCTACGTCAAATATGGCTTGTCTGAAAATTTCAAAACGGATTAAAGTGGGTTTCCAATATCAGAGGCAAAACCCAACTAGATATGAATCTTAGTGGGTCTAAAGACAAACTCACTTCTAACCCAGTTAAGCTTAAAAAGGTTATTAGCTAAAGAAATATTAAAAAATAAATAATAAATAATAAAGAAAGAGAAAACTATGATGCCAAACAAGCGAGGGAGCCGCCCCAGATAGTAGCCCTCCGTCGTGGGCTGTGTCACCAATGATGGCCGGTCACGCCTCCGCTGCCCACCGTGGTCGGCGGCAGCCATCCTCATGCTTCTCCTAGTCAACTCACAAGGCAACATATGGGGCGTTTTCATCATTTAGTTTTTCCAAGTTTCGTTCAAGACCAAGAAAACAGAAGAAGATGGTTTTTTTTTTTTTTTGCTAACCTACAAAGTCTTCTGATGAAAATGACTCTGCACCGAAGAATCTAGATCCAAGAAAACTCTACAACCACGTATTCCTCCAAGTCAACAATTGCGAATACTATTTGAGAGCAAAGTGCGCCTTTAGTTGATCCAAGAGACAGAAAAATGACACCGGAGGAATAGTTAGACTTCCTATTTTCCATGAGAGAGGAATTACGTTGCTTTTTTCTTTCCTCATTCAATCAAAATTGTACTTCTGGTATTATTTTAGGCATTAGGCTTTAGTTAATGTTGGGCTATATTATCCTCTGTCTCTAATCGGAGGATTTCTTCTAATTATGATAGCTTACGAGTGTAGACATCACTTGCATTTCAATTTTAGATAATTTTGGTGTAAATGATGTCCCACAATAACATATAACCACCAATCAGAAACATAATTGTAGGGAAACTTAGTGTTTGAATATTTAAATAATATACCACACCTTTATCTAATAACTTAAGTTTTTAGAATAATTGATAGTGGTCCTACAAAATCTCACATGATATCAAAGCTGAATATATTGAGTTCGAATATTTCTAAGTCCCATTTGCCTTCTCAATTAAATTTCCACACTTAGTACTAGGCAAAAAGACTGGACCAAGCATGGGGAGAAGCGTTAAAATATTTAAATAATAAATCATACATTCATTAAACAGCTTAAACTTTTAGAACAGTTGACAACGATCCCACAAAATCTTACACTTAGCCTTATATTTATTTTGACGGGTAAAGATATAGACATGATCTACATTAATATTTAGTTAATTTTGCATGTAAATTATGTTCATAATTTGTGACTCGCCAATCATAGACATAATCAGAAGCATGTGAATTATGTTCATAACTTGTGACTCACCAATCATAGACATAATTGGAAGAATTTTCCACTGGCCAAAGATGTAGGAAAATTGATGGCGAAATTTCAAAATGAGCAATAGAAACTAGTGATACATCGTCCAAAAGGCGGTGGATTTGGTAGAGTAACTTGACATCGTCTTGGTTGACATTAGGTGTAAAGGGTTTAAGGTTTTGTACAAATTCCACGTGAAATTTGGAACCGGACATGTTACTTATTTTTGGAACTTGGAACCTACCCTATATATCTTAGAACCTAAAACCCACTCTGTCACAAGTTCTAGAGTTAGTTCTAAGTTCAATTTAGATTCCACCTATATTATTAATTGAATGATTACTGTCGCGACCTAAATTTTCAGGGGCAATCCTAAAGTTTAGGTTAATGGATTACTAAGTCCTAAGACTTGGCTCGGACCCTCCCAAGTCCTACCAATCGCGACTTGAAATTAATCTATTTAAACATGCAATTCTATTCAATTTGGAGCCGCCACTAATCAATTAGGGTTGATTAGAAACCCAAATAAAGTATGGGAGAATACTTTATTTTTACGAACCAGAGATTCAATAGGTCCGGGGACATGGTTACGCTAGATTAGTCTAACGCCCTTTCGGTACCTCTTATTTTTATTTTTAAAAAAAATATTTTGCAGGCAATGTTGATTAATTTAAACCTAAGTTACTAACATGCAAATGGTGGTCATGTGGGTGCGCAATCAATAAAATAACATTCAAATAAAAAATGCTAATAAAAGTGCATGTCCTAAACATGATTTCTAAATGACATGACACCTAATTTTTTCTTTTTTCTTTTAAAAAAAATTAATTATATGCAATCTTAACCTAAATTTAATATGCATGGATTTTACTTTAATGATATGTGAGATGCAATTCATATAGTATGACTTAAACTTATTACTATATGTATGCAATCTAATTTTTATAATCCTAAACATGCGTATGCTACATGATATGGGATGAATGACATGATATTTCTACATGCATGCTCTTTTATGATTTTTTTTTATGATGATTCATTTTTTAATGCATATATGCAACCTATGTTAAATAATGATGATATGAGATTAATTATGAATTAACCTATTAACTAACCAAGGAAATGACTTTTGTGTTTTCTTCTTCTTTTTTAATATGACTTAATAATTCTTATTTAAAAAATAACATAACGATGGAATACTAATCTTTGGTTTTTTTTTTATTATTTTAAGAAAAAAACTACATGATGGGAATATTAAAACATTAATCTATGACCTACTAACTAGAGTGCAACATGTGGTGTGATTTATATGACCTAAATAACATTTTTATTTCTTTTTTTTTGGTTTTATTAAAGGAAAATCATCCTAATTCTAAATGAATCTTACAAAATGCAAAAGCTTTAAATATGAAATGCATATGGACCTAAGTACTTAAATTCTAGATATGCATAATATGTGAGGAGCAAATAATGATGATGCACCAAAATATAATTCATCAATGTATATCAATGACATATATCTTAATGCAAGTCAATAATGCAAAGCAAACCATAAATTTGTCATAAAAGATTGAAATAATCAAAAATCTAACCCGACGTCTCGCGGCTTAATATTTTTGATTATCATAACTTAATATGAAAAATTTTCCAATTGGATAATAAATCAAAACAAATCAAGTTAGAATAAAAATAATAAGTAAATAATAATAAAAAAAACTATGAAACCAAATACCTAAAAATTTACCTAGTCTAACTCACGGTGGGACTTGAAGAAATGGCGAGGAAGCAGTAATGGCTGAACTGCGATGGTGGCTCGCCGTTCGGAACAAGGGCTGTCCGTCGGAGCTCCGGCGAGGTTCGGAAGTCACCAGACCTGCAGCAAAACAGAGGAGGCAACAAATGGTCCTGTTCGGGCGTGGAGCCGACGTCGGTTGCTGCAGAGGTGAGGATGCGAGCTGTGGTAGCGGCAGCGGTGCTGCGGATCGCGGCGATGCGGGGCCAACGACGGAGCTCGGGTGCGAGCGTCGTTGAGGGCAGGCGGATGGAAGCAGCAGCGTCGGGTTGCAGCGGCGTTGCGGCGAGACGTTTGGCGGCTGGGTCAGCGAGGAGGGCTCGCGGGCTGGTGCGTCAGAGGCGTCGGTTCGGCGTCAGGCGCCGCGGCTACTGGCGTTGCGACGAGCAGCAGGTGCGGTGGACTTCGGCTACGGGGACATCGAGGTGATGCAGGGGCGTCGGGCACCGGACTGAGGCGGAGTAGCGCGGGCTACTGGGCGAAGTGGACGGCGGTGGTCGTCGGGATTGCGATTTGCAGCAGCGAGGAGTGTGGGGTCGTCGTGAGGGTGCTCGCGGCTGTGGAGTTCCGGCGGCAAATGCTGGTGGAGTTCCGGCGGCAGATGCTGGTGGAGTTGAGCGGCGGTGCGAGCGGAGGATCTTGGACCGGCGGCGATGTGGGGGCGCAGGAGCGGCGGCAGCAGTCTTGGCAGCGGGGAAGAAATGGGCAGCAGGGATAGAAACTTACGAGGAAGATGAACAGTAGTCCATCTTTTTGCCCTTTTTTTTTTTTTACTTTCTCTCACCTGACACTTTTTCTCACCTGTCTCTCTCTCTGCCGATCCCTTAGATGTCCCCCTCACTCTCACTTTTTGCTTTCCCTCACGTCACCTCTCTCTGTATCTTCTCTTCTCTCCACCTTTTCTTTTGACTTTTCTCCTCTTCTTCTTTAGTTTTTCCTTTCTCCCTTTTTTCTTCGACGAACCATCGAGAGAAGCCCCCCCTTCGCTCGGTTATGAAGCCTCTCATTTTATAGCGAAAGTGCTCAAAGTTGTTGAAGATTTGCAAATATTTGCTCAACCATCCAACAGTAAAAAGGCTCCAAAATCACACAATCGAAATTTTTTTTAAATTTTGAAATGAAGATATGTGTTCAACAAGAAAAACACTTCATTATTTCTTTTGAAATCTCCCTCCACAAACCCAAATGTTTTATTTTATTTATTATCCTCCATTTTATTATATAAAAAATAAAATAATAAAAATCCTAAATTAGGTGTCAACAATTACGGTGAATTAAAACATTTTATAACAATCACTTACTACTATAATTCACTAATCATAAAGACATACAGAAAATATGAACATTAATAAAGTAAAATTCTCAATTTTAAAATGGAAGCTCAAACTAGTATTTCTAAATTATACACTTATCATCAAATCGCTGGAATATTGCAAGATGCATGAAAACATGAACCAAGAAAACATTAGAACTTGTTCCATGTTCTAAATTACAAGTTCTAGGTTCTAAGTTTCTCCAACTAAGAACTCGATACCTACCTATCAAAATAGGTTCCTTATTTTTTGGAACCTCAAACCTATCATGTATACCTTGGAACCTGAATCTAGAACCTATAGGTTCTTGTTGGTCCAATTCTCAGATTCCATATTTTACCCTAGAACCACGCTTACCCTTAGTTCATCTCAATTAAACATTTACAATCCTTAAGTGTCACGCCCCGATCCTCGGGCACGCACACATCCTTCTACCTTGGTCGATGTTATAATGCGATATCCCAGGACAATGTATCGCCGACCCTTTCTTTTATTAAGCACATGCGGAAGCAGTTAAAATCCCCAGACAATAAAACGATGGGATAGAAAAGCAGGGCCATATTTTTCATATTGAAATTTATAACCAAACTTTTATACAAAACACAAACCACTTCAAAACTATTCACATAAAAAAGGAGATCTCAAAAGAAGATAGGATCTTAATCCATCCAGACCGTACTCAAGGCCCCTCTCGGGACTATCTTCTTCTTCCAAAAATCCTTCTCTTCAGATCTCACCTCCGAGTTCTCCTTCTCGGATTTCTCCTCCTCAGCTTTTCAGCGGGGTCCTGAAATGGTTTCCCCAAACTGGGATGAGACTACGTCTCAGCGAGTTCTACCCCACTAAGCCCGATTAATAAACAATATACTAAAGGCTGCCTAAACACGCACAGGGCAGAGGACTTACCTTGGCCTCTGATCCCACCTGCAAGTCAGTACAATTCACAATAAACAGCCATTCGCTTCAAACAAATCGAACTAGTCGATTACATGTCATACAATTCAATCCCCACTGTGGGATATTTAAAAGCTAGGCCACGTGCATTCTCCAGGACGACCTTCCAAGTCTCCGAGCCACGTGCCTCAAACCTCGGACCCACATGCATTCTCTAGGGCAACCTCTTCGCCAAGGTGGTACATCAAGCCACCGAGCCATGTGTCCTTTTTACGATGCCCGGGCCCACGTGCATTCTCTAAGGTACTCGCTTACCAAAGTGACGCATTAGATCACCGAGCCACGTGCCCTTTTAGATGCCATTCCGAATACTGGACCCACGTGCATTCTCTAAGGTACTCGCCTACCAAAGTGACGCATCAGATCACCGAGCCACGTGTCCTTTTAGATGCCTGGGCCCACGTGCATTCTCTAAGGTACTCGCTTACCAAAGTGACGCATCAGATCACCGAGCCACGTGCCCTTTTAGATGCCAAACTCTGTCACCGAGCCACGTGCATTCTCCAGGACGACATACCGAGTCTCCGAGCCACGTGCATTCTCTCAGGCGACCTATTCGCCAAGGTGACATATTCAACCACTGAACTCACGTGCATTTTCCAGGTGACATTCCAATTCACCGAGCCCACGTGTCCTCTTTCAAGTGGTTACCAATCTTCTTTCAATACCGACAACCAATGCCCAACGATTTCTCAATCAAATAATTAAATCAACTCAACAAAGCATTATAAATGCTGAATAACATACTTGGCCAATCACCAATCAATAATTCAATCTCAATCGATTCCAACCAATTTAGGGTAAATCCCTAAAATATCACAATTTATTCAATTTCATACAACGTAGAGCTCAAATAAATAAACGGACTGCGCCACGACAATCAGCACGAGATTTCGGTCATCGGCCATCAACATCTTAATTTCCGAAAAATAATTAATTAAATAATTAATTTCGAAAATTAAATAATTAATATTAAAAATTCAATTTAGCTCAAAATAAAGCCCGATTAAATAAACGGACTTCACCACGGTCATCAGCATAATATTCCGGTCCCAAACCATCTCAGTTGAATTTTCGGAAAATAAATAATTATTTAATTTAATTCCGAAAATTAATATTTAAATACTAAAAATTCCACTTAGGCCCGAAAAGCCTAATTGGAGCCCACTAAGGGTCGGGAAAAATCCCGAGGCACTTCCAATAATTAGTAGACCACGTCTACTTGCTAATTACAGAATCAATTTATCTAAATCGCATCACAATTGACTAATAATTGCTAATTTATTCTAATCTAACAACCTAAACATAATTAATTAAATCTAAACCAACCTTAAGCATAATTAGCCAACTAATCCAGGATTAGTGAGATTACTCACCAAATCGCGCGCAAATCGGATCAATCCGACGGCGGCAACGCAAGGAACGAAACTTTCCAAAGCGATTCACGGATCCGGGGCCCGGAAACGGCCCAAAAGCGGGCCCGAAGTCGCTGAAACCCACTCGCGGGTTTACTGGACGGGGCTGATCGGGGCGGCTCCTGTGACATCCCAAATTTTCGACCCTGTCTTCTACTGAATAAATCGGGCATTTCGTTGACGCGTCTATAGGGTTATTCTCAGAACTGATCATTCTTGAGATAACTAGACTATCTGGGAAAATTATTAAGGAATTTTAAGGCAATAGACTTGAGAACTCGATCAAGAATCGGCTTCTTGACCGTGTCCATCTTTAGAGGTCACTACGGCACAGTTAAAAATCGATTTGAAATCAGAGATAGACTGGATCGATAGAGATATGTGACTAATCGTGGGTGACACCATTGAATTAGAAAATTCTCGTCGGCCGACACTAGACTGATTTTCTTATTGTTTTGGTACCCTGTGTCCGTAATTGAATCCTCGAGATTTTCACGACAATCAAGAGTCGCCATTGAGTCGAGTGGGTTCATAGTGGCTCGAAGAAAATCGACCACGGGTCATTTGCCTTAAAAGGTTCTGAAAACTACCCGATAGTCTAGGTCACGCTAAAAGCGCGCCGGAGTGAAATTAACCGTCAATTTGAGTCAGATTTCAGAAATCGAAAGTTCGGTGGCGTCACAAACTATTTTTGGAACATCAACTCAGTCTCAGAAGATTTTTCAGAGATTCAGGAATTTTTACGGAAAACCGTTTCGGACGTCGCGGAAATTTGACGGAAATTCAGATTGGCTAAACTAATGGGAAATTGGACTTTCAGACTGAACGGTTGTGTGTCGGGGATTTATAGAAAATCATTTGGGATTTTTCTACATCGAAATTGGACCTCAATTTGGGAATTTATTGGAGAAATTGAAGTTCAAATGGTGAAATTCGTATGATTGGATGAGGCAGCAATTTTGGACTTTAAAATTTCTTATTTGTGAGTTGATAAGCTTGAAATTGATTGGTGGGACAAAGAGGAGTGTATGGTGGACTTGTGGGGCCAAAACATTAAATGTATTGGCTAAGATTTCTGATTTTTCTTGTCTCCTCTTAGCTGGCTTCTCACGCTCGGCAACCCTCCCATCCGCTCATTATTCCTGCTTTTGTTTTAATCTCTCTACCGTGCGAAGCAATCCCCATCCAATCTCTCTCCATCTCCGTTACTTCTCTTCCTCAACCGAAGCCCACACACTCCACTCACACCAGCCACGAGATCTTCAATTTAAGCTGCTCCTCGCCACTTGCCCATCAACCAGCATCTCTCGGTCAACACCTGCAAGAACGAAGCCGTTGGTTGACCGCTTGAAGCCCACGACTCCACCGAGTTCCTTCACGTTGCCACCTGCCCGCTCCTCCTTCTGCTTCGGTCAACCAACGAAACCGCCGAAGCCCGAGTCCAACGTCTTCAGCCCGAGCATATCGTGGAGTCCACGAAGACAGCGTCCACGAGCAGCTCCCATCTTTAGTCTTCTCCTGTGGCGTGCCCTCAGCTCCACGCCAGCACGCCAGTCAACTCCAACGCCCACGGAAGACCACCGATTCAACCAAGTCTTCATCTGCGAAATCCTCCGAGCATCCTCACGCCGCCAGCAACATCCACCGAGCAACACCACCGAAGAGAAGCCGCACGTATCCACCGAATTCTGCCGTTTGTCCGTGCTTCCCTCCACGCGTCCGAGCCCCAACTCATTCGGTCCATCATCTCGCCGTGAAACCTCGAGATCCACCGAGTTGCCAACCGTTGCCAGCGTCTTCGGTCTCCTCAGTCAGCAAATCCAGCTACCTGAAGCCCAACAAATCCTGCAGTTTCAGTCTTCTTTTGTTCGTGGGCCAACCACAGCGAGCCCATTCCATTTTTCAGTGGCCCAACCTCAGCTCTTTGGAAGCCTGTGATCAAGCAGCCCACAAGCCCAATTCAATTCAATGACAACCCAGACCAGCAAGTTTTAGTTTCAGCTTTGGGCCGCAGTTCAAGCCCAATCAATTTCTCACCATCAGCAGCCCATCAGCAGAGTTTTGTGAGGCCCAATTCCAGCAGTAAAGCCCAGCCTTGCTGAAGTTTGTAGGGCCAAGTCTTAAGCCCGGTCCAAGCCCGCCGGTGTTGTCGAAAATCCGATTTCGGCCGCCGTCGCGTCGCCGTTGCGGTGATTCAATCCCCGCTTTTGATCAAGTGAGTTTTACTCACTAATGCTTTATTAGTTTGCTAATTATGCTTAGGGTTGGTTAGATTTAATTAAGTGCAATTAGGTGGTTAGATTAGGTTAGAACAATTAATTTAGTGACTTAATGATGCATGTTAGGTGGTTAGACCTAGCTATTAGCAAGTAGAAATGTTTGGTTATTTATTGAATGCATCTCGGGATTTTTCCCGACCCGTTTCGGGCTCCAATAAGGCAATATGGGCCTAAATTGGATTTTTAATATTTATTTATTTATTTTTCGAAATTAATTATTTAATTAATTATTTTTCCGGAAATTCAACCGGGATGGCCGGTGACCGGAATTTCGTGCTGATTGTCGTGGTGCAGCCCATTTATTTATTTGAGCTCTACGTTGTGTGGAATTGAATTTATTGTGGAATTTTAGGAATTGTCCTAAATTGTTTGTTATTGAATATTTGATTAGTAATGGCCAAGCATGGGTATATAGCGCCAGTACGTTGATGGGCTATATAGTAGGGAGAACGGTGAGAGCTAACTGAGAATGTTATTGGCTGAGACCAATCAGGTACGATGTTATTGGACATACGTGGTTCGGTGATTGGGAGTATCACTGGCGAAAACGGCGCCTTAAAGAACGCACGTAAATGACTTATAGACAAACGTGGTTCGGTGATTATGGAAATATCACTGGTGAAAACGACGCCTTAAAGAACTCACAATGTTGTCTATAGCCGATGTCACCTTGGCAAAAACGGCGCCCTTGAAAGGACACGTGGTTCGGTGATCGAGGATATCACTGGTGAAAACGGCGCCTTAAAGAACGCACGGTGTCGGTGATCGGTATGTCATTGGCGAAAACGATGCCCGAGAAACACATGTGATTTGGTGAATGAGTACACCACTGGGAAAGCGTGGTATGAGTGGGAATGACCTAGAGAGGGTCTAATTGACATGTAATCGATTTAGTCGATTGGCCAGTGTTTGATCAAATGTCGTGAATTGTTTGAATATCTGTGTTTAACCTTGAATTGCAGGTTGGAACTGAGACCAAGGTAAGTCCTTTGACTCGTGTTGTGCTTAGGCAACCGTATGGCGTATTAGTTTACTAATCGAGTCGTAGGGGGTAGGACTCGCTGAGACGTGGTCTCATTGGTTATTGAATAACCATTTCAGGAACCTGAGGAGAAGCTAAGGAAGAGGAACCTGAAGGGGAGAAAGACTTTTGAAGAAGAAGACGATCCAGAGAGGGATCTTGATTATAACCCGGATGTGGACTGAGATCCCATCCCTTTTGTAAACCCTGTCTTAGCATAGATAGGTGTGAGACAAGTATGTTGTGAATAGTATTGTAAATATATTATGAGTTGTGCTGTTAATGAAAGTGTGGTTATGAATTTCAATATGAAAAATATGGCCTACTTTCCTATCCCATTGTTTTATTGTCTGGGGATTTATAACTGCTTCCGCATGTGCTTAATAAAAAGAAAGGTTCGGCGATACATAGTCCTGGGATATTGCATTCTAAAATCGACCAAGTAGAAGGATGTGCGCGCGTCCGAGGATCGGGGCGTGATAGCTCCGGCGGCTAGGGCGGCGAGGGGAAGCCGTCGGAGGGCAAGGGGGACGCGGGGGAGGTCCGGCGGGGCTGGGCGGTGGTCGGAGGTGGCCGGATGGGGGCTGGTCGGGGCGGAACAGGGGTGAAACAGGGCTGGGTTGAGCGGATTCGCTCGGGGAAGCACGCCTGGGCGCGCGCGGCGTCGAGCGGGCGGCCGTTGCGGGCGTGCGAGCGGCGGTGCGGTGGCGGGACGGGTGGCGACGGAGCTGCAGCTTCTGGTTCTGGTTCGCTCGCGAAGAAAGAAGGAGAAGAAGAAGCTGGTTCGGTGATGTGCAGGAAGGAAGAAGAGAGAGGAGAGAGAAGAGAGAGAGAAGAGAGAGGAGAGGATATGCATTGACCGGTCAAAGAAGGGGGGAGAGAGAGAAGTCGGTGGGGATTCGTACGAGGGGGGGGAAAGGGGAGAGGAGAGAGAGAGAAAAGAAAGAAAAAGAGAAAAAGGAGAGGAAAAAAAGAGAGAGAAAGAGGGAAAAGAAAATACATATTTATCTATTTCAATTTTCCTTTTCTCTTTTCATTTTCCTTTCTATTTTCTTTTGGTCTTCAATTTTTCTTCCGATAATTTCTTTATTGAAATTTCGGACCCGTCAATAAATTGACGAGCGATGAGACAGAATCTTAAAAATAAGAATTATGACGCGCTTAAAATTCGATTCCCGAAATCGAGTTCAATTTCATGGTTAAAAATCAATCAGATGTGATTTTAGCTCAATCCAACCAATTAGGTAGCTTTTAGGGATTTTACAGCTGATACATCCCTTAACGGCTTCACCCAATAGGTTAGTTAACTCGTGAGTGATCAGCTCAGAGAAAAAGGGCCATAGGCACGTCGACGAAATGCCCATTTCACTTTATCGAAACAGGGTCGAATTTCAGGATGTCACATTAAGTCAACAAAAAAAAAAATCAGCTTATATTCTTCTCCATTTTCATCCTTGACAAAAAAAAAAGGGAAAATGAGGGGCTTCCTTTTAACTTGTCAAAACAAAAAGGAAATTGTCTTCTGTTGTCGTGTATCAACGCCGACATTGTGTTTCGCAATTGCAATCGACTTGAAACACATGGGAAATAGACCTGCAGGCACCTGGTGGAGGAAAAAACTCTTCTTCAAACAGAGCTAGCTTTGACACCAAGTTGAAATAGCCAAGATAGAATTGAGTAAGTTTTATATAAGAGATAGTTGTAGATTGTACAGGTGGTTAATGATAATGAAGACTACAAGCGATATTTGTAGATTGCATAAGTAGTTATCCAAGGTAAGTTAACCTTATTTCTGTCCAATTCTTATTTATAGTACCAATTATAGTTACCATCGAAATAGTTCTCTAAATTGGAAAAGACTTACTCCCATGTGATTTAAAGGTGCCTTGATCACAAGTTCCTATCCCCTAATCACTCATCGATCTAAGGAAATTCAGGTTCGTTTTGGCATATGTACCACACGTGCACTGGTCATTTAATAATTCCAATTGTATTCCAAGTTGCATAAGATCATGCAATCTTGATGTGTTCACTTAGAATTAAACGATAGTAATAGCTAAAACAGAACATCTAAGTCACAAAAGTAAAACTCTTATGGTAACCCTCTAACCAAAGGGTCGCCGGCACTAGTAATTCCTTCCCACTTTAAAATATATATATATATATATATATAAACAAAGTGTATCAATTACAATCAATTAAGCATAGATGTGATTAATTAAAGATTTGATGGATCTTCAAGTGTCTCTAAAAATATATAATTTAAGAAGCTGTGATTTGAAATTGAAAACAATTTAATTGTAGTCGTGAAAAGCTATAACTACTTCTAGCAAGTTCAAACAAGAGGAGGCTGTCCTATGTTCACGCCATTCCAAGCTGGACCCACCTTTTGCCGACCCTAAATTCCTAGTATCAATTGAAAATGTGTACTTTTACTAAATGTGGATAACGTTTTCTTTGTCCTTTGGTTCTTACGATATGTGGACACCGTTCAAGTTCTGTCGCAAAGTCCTTGGGCCATCTCTCTCCCGCTGTCATCACGCGATGTGAATGTGGATTAAATGACATGAAAAGCAGACCCAACGGATATGAAATGGTTTTAAAAACAGAAGCGACCCTGCTAGACGTTTCACATGTTTGTTAAATACGTAATATTCAGTCTTGTTGTATAAAGTAAAACTGCAGCCGTGTTGGATGCTTAGGGCGTGTTTGGTAATGATTATGTTCCTGAGAACAGATCCCGATCATAAATTATTATTTTTTATTATGTTCCCGATAACAATGTTTAAGCATTTTAAGTTGTTTGGTAACTGTCCAAATTTTTTTATTCTGAAATAAAATTACGTTTGGTACCGTGCTTATTGATTCTATTTCAAATCAATTTATTTTAATTTTTAAATATTTTTTTCCTTTCTTTCCTTTTTCTATTTTCTTTTCTTTTTTTCATTTGTCTCTCTTGTTCTTCTTCTTCCAGTGGCCGGTGGTTGAGGCCGACGTCCTCAACAGAGCGTCGCCGGCCCTCGGGGAGGCCGGCCCTCGTCGGCCGAGCCTCGCCGGTGGCCAGGTCGGCCTCGTCTGGGCTGGGTGGGGTTGGGTGAGCCTCGTCAGTGGCCAGGCGAGCCTTTGGCGAGCTTGCCAGATCAATTGCCGGCAACCAGCGGTGGACGATGGCGGACGACGGCAATTGGCGGTAGACTGCGGCAAACAGCGAACGGCAACTGTAGGATGGCAGTAGATGAAGAAGAAGAAAAGAAAATGGTAGAATAAGAGAAATATGATTTTGATTCTTAAATTTGTTCTTGGAACAAGAATCAACTTTTTTTTTATTCTTGATTCTATTTTAAATCTAATTCTGGGAACAAAAAAATAGAAATTTGTTTTCGGGAACAAAATTTTTACCAAAAGCGATTTTGTTCCCAAACTGTTCTCAGGAACAAAAAATCATAATCAAATACTATTTGGATGGTTATCAAACAGGGCCTTATCAAGCTTTGTGTATGGAATTTGCTGTGCCAAATTCTTTCTTCCATGAAAGACTCAGAAGGCATATCTTTTACAATTATAGAGTACCAGTATACGTCAGACCTGAAACTGAAAGGTTCCCTGGTCCCATTGCACTTACGAGGTTAAGGTTATTCAACAAAAACTGCTGAGCAATTCTTGGAATTGTCGCAAGGGCCGAAGTACCAAAGTTTTTGCCTTCCCTATCACTTCTGTGCATAATTCGGCCGTGATTTAGAGAAGACACAAGATACATGTGCATAGATTAGTTCTGTTACGGAGCTTAACCACGGCGGATGTGATTTTTAGGGTCCAATCATAGCCATATAGTTTTCAAGTCGTGTCACCTGGCAAAGTGTGGTTGTAGAGCATTCAGCATAAGTAGTTAAATTTGACATATGGCTGGCTATAATACATGATTTATGTGATGATGCATATTACATGACTCGTGAATTTGAAAATATGGGTTGGAGTCACTTTCATGATGCATGCTATCGCATACATTTTTTTTTATTAATTTCTTTGTCCATGGCTTAATTCCATGGGAATGGTGATTGTCGCTTATTGAGCCGTGACTTTGCCCACTTATTTATCTACCATTTGAGATTTTGAACATGAGGAGTTTAATTGCATGCACGTGAAAAGTGATTAGGAGTTAGTGTGACACTTTATATTAGACTAATTGAATAAGTTTATTAGATCCGGGTTTATGATTGTATAGTTTTGGTTAATTCATGATAGACAATATTTTATTATAACTTTCATTCAATAGAGGTTTTATTCAGTCAATATGTTTTCGTTAAATGACTAGCTTTGGCTAAAGGTTTTATTCTTTATGTTAAAATAGAGGACCGATCACTTCCTAAATTTTGGATGTGTATTTTCTGGATGTGAATTTAGGATGTGAAACTGACAATTTCCATCCATGGTTTTTGATCCATAATCAAAAAATTACTTGGAAAAACTGTCCTCGCATCACATATGGACGAAAACGTGGCCTGCTATGTAAATAATTGTGCATATTGTTAAAAGGGAAAATAATTTGACACCTTACTTTGATTTACAACATCTGATTGCCGGCAATTATTTGAACTACCCTGAACGTTTATTTTCTTGAAGGGCACCATAAATTATTACAGTACGAGCTTTCTGAACGTAATGCTGTGGACGTCACCCCATAGGGAAGCATCCATTAAGTTCATGCGGGGAACATTGAACATCAATTCAGAAAATTAGTTCGCATTGATCCGGCTTTAATTACAAGCCAAAGACATTGCCAAATTCAAAGGAGATATCTAAAATATAAAAAAAAAAAAAATCCGTACTATCTCATGAATGTTAATGTTACTTGCCACAAATGATCAATATTTTTATTTTAATCTTATATGGGACACAAGTTTTTACTCTGTCTTTCCCAACCCCCTTTCATTTCCATTGATTCGGATATAGGTTGTTTAGAAAAAGAATGGGCAGGTTGTGTATTTCGAATGTTTCTGCATTCCTATACTTGGAAAGTGCCTTTTCTTCTATGTTGTAAAGCTTTGGCCTTTTCAATTGCCGGGTTTAAGATTAGGGCTTCAACATTTAACGTAACCCGGCTTTTAGGAAGAATACGTCATGACGACATAAAGGTATTTTGAAATGTAAATGTGCGCTTTGCAGGTATTTTACAAAGTAGAATTAAAACTTAGAAACTTCATTTACTGTTTAACAAATGATATCAAGTCCCCCAATAAAAATTTCTCGTTTTCGGAAGGTGACAATTGATTAGACCTAAGTGCGTTTTACAAGTTTTGCATTTACTAGTCATACCTAAATGTTGTGCACATGAAAAGAGAAATAAAAGTTTACTACCTAGCTATCATGAACAGCATCTTATGGGCCGCAATAATTGTACATCTGAAATTAAGAGCGTTTCGACATGATGTTTCGGACGTGGACCGCAATGAAGCATACATAGAGGTTCAGCTTTGCAAATAGGCTTTGCGAAAACACTTGCCTTGGTAAAATTGAAAGCCCAAGGCGAAGTAGGGCTTTCAGCATTTACGAGAGGCCACTCCCCTCAGGTTAATAAAAAAAAAGGGAAAATTCCAAAATGGGACTTGAAGTGCTATCTTTTTCTCAAATAAGGGTCCGAAGTGAATATTGTTTCAAATAGGGACCCGAAGTGCCATCACTTTTTCAAATAAGGACCTAAAGTGGATGTTATTTCAAATGAGGACCTAAAGTGGTTATGTTTGTTTCAAATAAGACCTGACTTTTTGGCAATCAAGGGTATTTTTGTCTTTCCATTTTCCGCCTTTTTTTTTCTTTCCTCTTTTTTTTTTTTTTTTGGTTCTTCTTCTTCCTCTTCGCCAGTGGCTAGCTGACCACCAGCGATGCCCACAGAGGGCTAGGCTAGGCCGCCCACGCCGGTCCTCACTAGTAGCTAGCGAGGGCCAACCTTGGTGATGGCCCCTAAGTAAGGGTCGCCACGCCCAAGCGATGCCATCCCTCACTTGTGACTAGCGTGGATGGCCCTCACTGGCGAAGGCGACCCTCACCAAGCCCTTTGTGGGCATCGCCGATGGCTGGCAACCATTGACAATGAGGAAGAAGAAGAACCAGAAAAAAAAAAAAAAGGGAAAAAAGGGGAAAATGCCAAATGATGAAAATACCATCGATCGGTCGAAAAATTAGCTAGTCGGCAACCGGTGAGGTGGGGTCCATATTTTGAAACAACCAAAGCCACTCTAGGTTATTATTTGAAACAAAGTCTACTTTGGACTCTTATTTAAGAAAATAAGGGCACTTTGGGTCATTTTTTGAAATTTCCCCAAAAAAAAATAAAGAGGAAAGAAAAAAGGTGGAAAATCACAAAAGACAAAAATACCCTTGATCATTGAAAAGTCAAGTCCTTATTTGAAACAAACATAATCACTTGAGGTCCTCATTTGAAACAACATCCACTTCAGGCTCTTATTTGAGAAAGTGATGGCATTTCGGGTCCCTATTTGAAACAATGTTCACTTCGGACCCTTATTTGAGAAAAAGAGGGTACTTCGGGTCCCATTTTGGAATTTTCCCTAAAAAAAATTCTGCTCTAATACTGCTCTCGTCAATATTTTCAATTCCAATTTTGCCCTCATTCATCTTCTCCAAGTCGTAGATGTAGGTCGCCGATGAGTCTCCACCGGATGGTCTATGAGACGGTCGCTAATGAAGCTCCACTGGCAAAGGTCTAACGTTGTAGATCTAAATCACCCCCAAATATTTTGCTCATCAATATTTTCATTTCCAATATTTTCATTTCCCGATTTGAACACCGGATGGTCGTACGACTGCAACATCGCTGCGCTTGGGTCACGCAACCCCAGACAAGGCGACTCCCAGAGTGGCACAAACTAGGCATAACTCGCCAAAGCTCCGCTCAGCTTCTGCTAACAACATTTGTTGCGATGACAGTCGCTTAGCAGACGGCAGTCTTCGGCGAAATGGCTTGACATCCACTCAAAGCAAAACTAATGCGGCTTAAGTCCGCATGCACGACACATTTAATATCACTAGAAGCAATGTTTTCCAAAAGGTTGCCGATGCGTTGCAAAATGTCGCCAATACTCTGATTTTTTTTAATTTCAATATTTGACCATGGTTTACATAGCCTCACCAGTTTTCATCATAATGTATTTGATAGAGGTCGAAAATATTTGAGTATCTTAAATCTCTATGGTTTACAATGTTTTTTCATCATAACTCAAATGAAAAACGTAATAGATATTGAATTATTCTAATTTTTTAAAAAGTTATGTTCTTCAAAGGCTTACGAGATTTCGTCATGAATCAATAATGTCATAATTTGTTAAAGAATAAATATTGCATACACAGGCAGCGTTAAAAAAAAGAAAAAAATTACACAGGCGGTCATGAATCAATAATGTCATAAATTGTTAAAGATTAAATAAAGCATACACAGTTAGTGTTAAAAAAAAAAGTTTTGGCGGTCTCATATACCATTCGTTTTTAAAAAAGCATAGCTGTAATTAGGGGTGAGCGAAAAAAACCATTTGAACCCAAAACCGTCTAAATTCATTCATTCATTTCTTTTAAAAGCGTAGCTGTAATTAGAGGTGAGCGAAAAAATTCATTTGAACCCAAAACCCTCCCTACCTAGGCCGAACCGATTGGATCCGATTCTCAAGAAACCAATCCCACTCCTGATTTATTAAAAGTAGAGCCAATAATTTTTTATCCGGTTCTACGGAATTTAAAACTAGACAGATTTTTTTTTTTATTTGTACTTCCTAAAAATATATATCAAGGACCATTTAAAAGGTACGTCGACATGAGGCTTTTCTCAGTGCTAACAACGTTACAATGGCTCATTGCCAGGAGTCCCATGGCCACTTGTTTAGTTCCTCGCCGCTACTTGATAGGCAAACTGCTTCGTTAATCTGTACTAGCATTCGATGTGGGACTAGACAGCTCCAGGAGTCCCATACACTACGTGTTCGCTCCCTCTCTCGCTTCCCCTCACCTACAAGAGAAGCCACTCTAAGCCTCCAATTGTCCCACGTCAAGCAATCACACAGAGAGTGTGAGAGAGATTGTCTATAAAATCAAAACCAGGCAACCCTTTTGAGCATGCTGACTTGGGCCTTTTGACCAAGACTTGGCGTGATACTTTTGGAGTGGAGTTGATAATTCTAATGCAGTTCTAGGGTGGACGCGCTTGTGGAAAATTTTCTTTACACCAGAAGTACATGCTCTATTTTTTTTATATTAAAACCCTCCAATGTTTAGATAGAATATGGTTGGAAACTTCATAAATGGTTTAGTATTCTAGCCTCTTCAAATTATAGATGCACATAAGATAGTTTAAGTTGATTTTTTAATGCTTAGCCAAAAAAAAAAAAAAACTCTATTTCCACATCTTTATTGGCTCTCGGCACCCCCTATCACGTTAAATTGAATACATTATCCCTTATTGGTCCTATGACAAAGTTCAAAACATAAAAAATTCTAAACATGCATCTTTGCCTTGATAAATGCAAAAGAAAATGCTTCCTAAAACATTATTATATAGAATGCTATATTTGCCTTGATTACATGAATAATTAACTATTGGTAAGAAATTATGCCAACCGTAATGGCATTATACGACAATGCATTCAAACTATTTGCAAACGCATATTTTTTGTCACTACTATATGCATCATAGCTTTTATAAAATTATCAAAGGAAAAAAAAAATATCCACTGCAATTATAACAAGTTGCATATGCAACTTAACAAAAGATATTGTCCATTCAACTACTTGGCTCTCCTAAAAAAAGTTACTCTCTTGACAAAATTATTTTACCTGAATCAAGAATAAAAATTTTAATGACATCAATAAGAGAGTAATTATTCACTTAAAACACACACATATCAAGAAATAAGTTTCAATATTTAGTGCAAGAAGCTCCAAATGAACTTTTTGACATCAATAGATACACATAAGCAAGTTGGGTAAACTTCAATATTATCTTCCGTAGTGACTTCACTACAAAAATGAGAAATGAGTAAATTGTGTATAATGCTTTCATTAACCATAATATTCAATCTTTGAGTAAATTCTTGTAAATTTTTACCGAAAATTGAAATCGAAAAATTTGTAGTTTTAAGAATTACTAAGGAAATAAAGTTATAATTGGCAGAATAAGTTTCGAAGATGACAAATATGAAGGAAATGTTGAAATGTAATGGGTGTGGAAGACGTGGCTAGAGTGAAAAAAAAAATTTGAAAAGGATATGAGTAGTTTTGTCTTGTAATAAAATTGAAACAAAGGCTAAAGAAGGAAAAAATTGTAAGAAATAACCTTAAAGTGTGAGTAAAATCTGTAGTGGATAGCGTAGTCAATTCAATATGGTGTGAGTGTCAAGAGCTAATAAGAGAATGAAAATATCATTAGCAAAGAAAAAAATATTATTTTTTAGTATTAGTTCACAGGGTGTCATAGATTTTTGTGATTAGTGTATACTTGTCACGAAAATACAATTGAGTTCAAAATTTTTCAAAAAGTACAATCAAGTTTTAAAATTTATCATGAAAATGCAATCGAGTCCTAAAATTTTTTTAAAAAATTAATCAAATTCTAACACTTGTCACGAAAGTACAATTGAATCTTAAAACTAATAAAAAGTGTAATCAGGTCCTAAAACTTTCTTAAAACTTCTGCACTTTTCGAAAGTTTTAAGATCAAATTACATTTTCTTAATAAGTTTTGGGATTTAATTATACTTATTAAAAGTTTTATTACTCAGTTACACTTTCATAACAAGTTTTGGGAATTTGATTGTACTTATCCCTAGATATTTTGATGTTATTACTTTAAATAGTTTACATGAACACATGCTACACTACTTTTCAAATTTAAGGATCTTCTTACATATTATGATGTTTTGCACTTATAAAAAAAAAATCATTTGTCGATCTAATATGTCTGAAATAGTACTAAATTCTCCTACACGTTAAATTCTCATATCTTTTTTCATTTGGTTATGCAAACAAATATTGTTGCCACTTATCGGGGGAAAACACTAAAAATAATGTCTATCTAGAACACAAGACAACTTGGAAAAAGGAAGGCAACTTTGATGCAAGTGAAGGTGAACTGTAGTACAGTAGATGGAAGTGTTTCAACAAGCATGAAAGAAGAAAACATGAAAAATGATTCGAAAGTGTCTCGTGATCACAGGTCAACGACTTCATATGGTCTTGTAGGAGTCTGTTGACACCTAAAATTTTGATTAGGTTTAATTAGGTCTTAATTTCTTAGATAATAAATAACAAATAAAAACAACAAAACAAAGAAATAAAACAAAAAATAAAACGGCAAGAAAAGCAGAAGCCAGCAGCCCATTTTTCTCCCTCTTTTCCCCCTCCGCATGGGCCTCTACGGCCCACTTTCCTTCTCCTCCGGCCCAGCCCTTTTCGGTCTTCTTCCTCATTCGTTCGCTCTGTAACACATGCGCAGAGGGCGCGATGCCGGATGAGCGGACGGACAGCGACGCACGTGAGAAAGGGGGGGGCAACTGGAGGCCTGGCGTCGGATAAGAACGTGGGAGGGGCAGCTGGCGTCGGATGGGACGCCGGTTCGGCCGGCGGAGGCCGCTTGGCGCACGGGGATCGGCGGTCGAAGCTCCGTCGACCGGCTGCTCCCTCGCCTATAAATAGGCCCCCGTTTCCGTTGTCGAAGGGGCACACCGGAGAAGATCGCGAGCTTGAAAATCTCCTCCTGAGAGACTTCAGAGGAGGTTGAAGAGCGAGCGAGAGAGAGAGAGGCCTGCGAGCTCCGAGAGATCCCCTGAGAGACTTCGGGGAACTCAAAGAGTGAGCAAGGGCGAAGAGAAATCGGGTCGCGAGCTCGGCCGACCTCCCACTGAGAGACTTCGGGGGAGGCCGCCGGCGAGCGAGTCCGAGGAGGTCAGATCTGGCCGGTGGAGGCTCGGATCTGACCGGAGTGAGGGAGAAGCGAGTCCGAAGGAGGCGAAGGAGTTCTGGAAGAGGGGGGAGCGCAGCGACAAGGAGGGCCGGCGAAAGCCCAGATCTGACCAGATCTGGGATTCGTTGTCGCCAGCGCAACCGTGTCACCACCGCCATCTCCGACGTTGTCGACCGCCCACACCGAAGCCCCAGTTAGCCGCCGTGTTCTGTCATCGTCCTCCGACGCTATTCGACGGAAGCCGAGACCCTGCAGAGCCGCGTCACGCACCCTCTGACGTCGTCGCCGTCTCCGTCGCTTTCCGCCACCTCACCACAGGTAATAGGGGTCGTCGTCATCACCATCACCACCATCGCTATCATCACCATCGCAGTTGTCGCCGCGATTGCCCCGATTTTCCGGGTTGGACCCGGGCTAAGAGCCGGGTAGGGTTTTGAGCGATTTGGGGCAGCTGCAGCGGGTCACGGAGCCGGGTTGTCGGGTCGGGCCGGGTGTCCCCGAACGCCCGGCCACGACGCCGTTTCAATATTAAAAAAAAAAAAAAAAAAAGACTAAACCATCCGAGTCGGGCCCGCGTTGCGGGCCCGTCCTCGTTCGGGTCCCCGGCCCGGGTCGGACCCAACCCGCGGATCCGACCCGGGTCGGTTTTATTTTATTATTTTAATATAAAATAATAAATATTTTATTTTCAAAAAAAAAAAATCAAAAAGTGTTTTATTTTCAAAAAAATATTAAAAAATGTTTTAATTTCCAAAAAATCGAAAAAATATTAAAAATTGTTGAAAAATGTTTTATTTTCTAAAAAAAAATCAAGAAAAATAAAAAAATAATTTATTTTCCAAAAATATCAAAAAATATTAAAAAATATTTTATTTTTCGAAAAAAATCAAAAAAATCAAAAATATTTCATATTTTCCAAAAAAAGCCAAAAATTCAGAAAAAGCCAAAAAGACTTGTATTTTTCCAAAAAAAAAAAATCCAAAAAATCCCTTTTATGTCCAAAAATGAGAAAAAGACTCAAAAAATGTTTTTCCTCCAAAAAATGTATAGAAAATCCCTCAAAAATCCAAAAAGCCTTAGGGTTTAAACAAGATTAGGTACCGAAAGGGCATTAGTGATTAACTAGTATAATCAAGTCCCCGATCCTAATTTCTCTGGTTGCGCAGGAGCGAGTATTTCTCCCGATACTTCGCTTAGGGTTTCTAATCGACCCACCCCAAACCGATTAGTGGCGACTCCGTTTTAAAATTAATTTACAGGTTAAAAACTCAAACTATTAAGTCGTGAATTGGTGGACTTGGGAGAGTCCGGGCTTAATTAAATTTAGCCGAGCCATTAGCCTCCTTAGGCGCTCATACCCGATTGCGGGCGCCGGAAAAAAAGAGGTCGCGACAGCTTGGCGACTCCGCTGGGGACATTGAGGACTTAGGCCATTTTATCTTTGTTTAAATGCCTTGCTGACTTTTTTTTTTCTTTTATGCAGGGTAATAGCTTAAAATTCTATTCTGTTAAAATAAAATATTTTGCGATTATAAACTGCTGTGTATCCTTAAATGTTTTAGCACTGCACATGACATACACAACCCGGCCGCCGGACCTGGGCCGCCATAGGATTTCTAGGATGGTGTTAAGAAAGATACGACCTCGAACGCGAGACTGCGATGTAGAGGTTGCCTTTCTTTTCCCCGAATTTCTTAGCCGAGGTTAAGGGGGTATGCTGCTAACGCGAGACTGCGACGGGCGGATACCTTTTTAATTTCATCAAGCCTTCTGAGTTAGAAATCGAGCCGCACGTCTCATGCGCATGTCTTTGTGCTTGCCATTTTTCTTTAAAAGCAAAGTGTTTTCTTTACTTTTTACTCAGTCTTTTTATTTTGGCCCATGGCAATTTAGGATAAGCTTTTCAAGTCCCAGTTTATATGCGATGGGGAAAGACGATATCCAGTTCATTCCTGCTCCCAAGGCGGAGCTCTTCAGATGGTGGGGTCAATTAGATCAGTTTGCCCAAGAGCGCGTGAAGGCCAAAGTTGGTCATCTCCTATCGTTGATTCAAATCACTGTTCATCCCGAAGTCATACAGGCCATGGCACATTTCTGGTGCTTGAAGACGACTACTTTTATGTTTGGTGGGTTTGAGCTAACCCCAACTCTGGAAGAATACAGCATCATCACTGGAATGCCTCTCGAGAAAAAGCTTGTTAAGCCATCGACAGGCTTCCTTCCGTGGCAAGGGTTAGCGCGACTTTTAGGAACTGAAATCCATGTCATGAGACAAATTCTTGAAGGCAACCATAATACCTGCCCACTAGAATTCATGAATGCCTGTTTTCAAAATCAGCCTATGACACAAAAAAGCGAGATTTTCCTCCTGGGTTTTTTTGGGTTCATCATTTTCCCCCATCAAAGAAATGTCATAAGTCCTAAGATGGCATGGATAGTTGATCAAATCTTGAGGGGGCAAAATTATGTCAATATGATTTTAACTGAAACATTCTTGTCCTTTAATCGTTTTAAAGACAACAAGGAGAAAATCATGCGAGCCTCTCCTGAAATTTTACAAGTCTGGTTCTTTTCTCACCTAAGCGAATTCCAAGGCTTCATGCGATCATCTGGAATGAATGACTTCGAAAATCCATTACAAAAGTTTATGGTTTTAGGACCATACATTCCCAATCAAAGCTGTTTAAATTGGATAAATTTCCTAAGAGACCCGGCTCCTGAGGCATTCCAATGGTGTGCTGGTTGGTTCTATGAAAGGAGAGCTCGCTTTGCTTTCAAGCGCCGCCATCCAATTCCGCTGCTCGGCCTCACCGGTGCTTTTTCCTATTTCCCACAACGGGTGGCACGACAGTATGGAGTCCTTCAGGAGATCCCGCCATCTTTCAAGAAGAGGACCCCTCCACTTCTCTTCACTCATCAAAATTTTGAATACATGGTGGACATTTATGAAGAAGCATGGAACAAGTGCCATTGTAAAAGGATTGTGGTACCTGAAGGGCTTGAGGGAGAAGAAAAAGCCCACCACGCCTCCATGTCCTACATCCACAACCATTGTATCTCGACAAGATGGAAGCCATCAATCCCTCACTCAATCAGCGAGAGTGGCCAGCACGAGCAAGCAGAGCTCATGGAGAGGGATTTGGGAATGGACTGGATGCACACGTCAGAGCCAGTTCAAGGAAGCAGGCGTTCTCGCAAGAACAAGGCTCCCCGTCGCATATAAATTGGCAATCATGTGCCCCTTAGTGTAAATAGTGTGAAAGTTCTGTCCCATTGTTTAAAGACTCTTGTTTAATATCTAGTATTTCATCCTGTTTTTTTCAATTTCAAGTTTTAAGTGTTAGGAGCTAGCAGTCTACAAATCCTCTTTTGATAAATAAAAAAAGGCAGTTAGATCATTGCCATGGGTCAATCTTTGTTTACTTCCGTGCTCATTCATTGTTTTCACAACGAACAGGTAATTATGAATCGCCGACCACCAATTGCTCGTGAATGGCCTCATGCAATAGGACCCGATCAGAATGATGTACAAAATCGCCTTATTAACATTGAAGACGGCGTAGGACAGATGTCCATTGTCCTTCAACAACTCTCAAGACAAATGAAATCCACTCAAGCTGAGCCCAACTCTATAGTTGCCTCAAACACCGTCATGACACCTGCAAATTTGCCAGAAAATAGCCAGTACCATAGACAGTTTGAAAAGATCATGAAAAAGTTAAGTCAGCTGCAGGGGCAGAATCCCATGGACCTGTCTAATTACGCCGGCATTGAGATCCCCGAAAAACTCAAAACACCCGAATGCGAAAGATATGCTGATACCCCCCGTCCAGAGACTTACTTACAGGCCTACCTGGTTCGAAGGATGATTCAATCGTACCAATCGAGCTTGGCTGGCCCTGCCTTGCGATGGTACATTGTCAGGAAGATTAGTCCCCTTAAAACCTGGAGGGAACTAATTCATGTTTTTCACCAAGAGTATAATCTTGACATCACCCTGCCCTACGAAGAGCCGATGATCGCGGAGCACAAGGAACCGTTAGTCGCTGAGATAGGAGAAGAGTATGTCAATGAAGCCTTGCATGATAAATGGGCAGCTGAACAACACCTTGTTACTGGGAAATTTCCCACTAGGAAAGGCAAGGAGCCTTTGTACGAGATCCAAGACACAGAGCCTGTTCAAGACCGGGGCACGATAAGACAACTCCCCAAGCTTACTCCAAGAGCTAGGGTCCAAAGAATACCAACCCCTATCAACTTGGGAAGTGAATCAGACAGTGAAGCTCTAGTGTCTTTCACTCCCCTTGACAAAATCGAGCTAGTGAAACGCAGGGCCTTACTTAAAAGGTCTGGACCAGGGGCCAAGAAAAGAAAGCCTAAGCAGATCAATTCAGCATCTACTGACGAGCCACCACACCAAAGCTTCGAGCGTTCCCAAGAATACAGCTTTGAAGGCTACCATCCCCAAGAGTATAACTCTGAAGACTTCCCGGCCCTAGAATACAACCCCAAGGACTTCCAGCGTTATTTTGACAATGAAACTGACGATTCATCGTATAACTGTTTCCTACTCTCATCCGGGGATGAAGGCCCGTCAGAAGAGGAAGCATACGTCTTTATCCGCCACGATCCTAACGAAGTACTAAGCTCTTCCTCTGACCATGAGGATAGCTTCAATACTTCATCCTCATTCGGAAATTTTGACCCGGAAGAAAGCAATGGAGTAATCTCGATAGAGTCCAGCTTCCCTAAAATAGAAAAATTCACCACTACAACAGATATGCAGTGGGAAAACCATTGGCCTAATCAAGATACATCAAGCCCGTCTTGCCCTCATAGGATCATGAGCCCCATAGAAATGTGGATACCCAATCTCCGCAAGTATAACGGCACAGCTTGTCCCGTGGCCCACTTGCAATATCTCCATGCGGAAATGAGTCGGTACTATGGCCCGATGTCGTTCACAACTCAGGCATTCCAAGAAACTCTTACGGGGTCTGCATTGCAATGGTTTATCACAGCCAACATTTATCTTCTAAAGGATTGGAATGAGCTGACTTCCACATTCTTACATCAGTACCAAAGCCAGATCAGAACTGAACTGCCTTGTGAGAGCTTGGCTCACTTCACAAGAAAACCAATGGAAGATTTTCGATCATACGCAGGGAGGTGGAGGGCTTTCATGATGCAAACCCACCCTCAACTAGCTGAAGAGGAGTTAATGAAGCAGTTCATAGAAGTTTTGTCCTGCAAGCAGCGCTGTTGGCTGCATGGGTTACACTTCCGTAACTTCAACGAGGTAGTCATCGCATGCGAATACTTCGAGTCTACTGAAGGCGAGGAATTCAAAGATGCTTAGCTTCAAGACCAGCACTATCAAAGCACTCATTTACACAGGAGTTTTCATGGGTTTTACTTGTTTTTATAATTTCATGTTTCTTATCTTGTCTAGTGTGCTACTGTTGTATTTTCCATGCCAAGTACTCTATTGTGCAGTTATAATATTTTGTTTTAAGAGCATGAGGTGGTACTCCAAACCAGCCCGGTGATGCTATCCAACCATGAAAAAATATATCATCCAAGGAGAATACTGAGGGCTGGGCTTTCTCATGCTTTTTCTCCCCCAAAGACGTATTTTGAAAATAAAAAATATTTCATCACCCAAAAGCTTTTGTTAAAACAAGATGATAAATTTAATCATGTTTGTCTTTCTGACTCACTCACTTCATGTCTCAGAAGATCATTCCCGTCCCCTTTGACTTAGTATGATAGGGGCATTTGAAGCAAGCGCATCAGGTGAACTTGCCAAATTCAAAGACACCCTTTCAAGAAGACAATGGGGCAAACAGAAAATATCATCCCACTTCAAAGAAGGTAAGTTTTATTCTCTGAATATAATTTTAGAAATGATGTCATTTCTCTTCTATTTACAGGAAACGAAAAATAGGACGTAATGTGTATGGGCATACGGTTGGAATCAAGCCGTTCCCAAGAGCTCTGTACACTCCACCTTGCTCCTGCCCAACTCCTTCGCAAGCCAGAGCAATATCCTTTCCCCACAATGTGCCTGAGCAACCAGATGTTGTGGTTTCATCAACGGGACTTCCAGCTTCAACAAGCCCAGAAGCACAAGGAGGGGATCTTTTCTCTTTGAATTGGCTACTGTCAACAGGGAAGAAATCCAGACAGTTGAAGCGATCTTTAGCCCATATTCAAAATGAGGACCTAGAAACCTGACTTCCTATTGAGACGCATGCTCTCGCAAGAAGTATTTGCCATCAGAGAATTAGAGGTTTTGATTGTCCATCTCAGATTCCATAGAAGCTTGAGGTACATGACTTTTGCCCAATGATGCTATAGTTAAAGACAGAAGGAGAAATTCCACAGAAGGAAGGCGTTGAAGATGAATCAACGACCAGCAATCATGCATATATGGTCACAAGTGAGGAAGGCCAATCAAAAGAAATGTCAAACTATGCCAAGACGAAAAGGCTGTCATCGACATTCAAACATCATCAGGAGTCAGCAAATACAAACTTTGGAGAAGAGTAATTTGGTATCGCTTCCAATACTCCCCCTTCTTTGAATTCACTTTTAACATATTCCCCCTATTGGCAGGAAGCACCAGGATTCAAGAGCCAAATTTGATGGTTAGACAAATAAATATTGGCCAAGCTAGTACATGGAAATGACCCTCATGAAATTCACCCGGCTTCGTGTAAAAAGACATGTCATCCAGGAGCTAATTCAGAGAATAATTGACCTAATAAAGCAAGGGACATAGGACTTCGTGTCCCCCTCTCACTTTAGGTTCACCCAATCATCTGCAAACCAGTGAAGGGTAAAGTTGTATCGCTTCTAGTTATTCGACTCTTGAAAGAGTTCATGACTAACACATTCCCTCTTGTTTGTTGCAGGATCACTTGACTGTCAAAAGCAAGGATAACGAATCAATGAGAAGCATGTCTTGTTTGTTGTAGGATTAACTGGCTGTCAAAAACAAAGATAACAAACTCTCCCAAGCAAAATGGCGTCTCAAGTATCGCCAAAACAAATGACAGAAAATCTTCAGGCCTCAACTCACATTTGATTTTGGCCAGACTAATTGATTTACTTGTACATCTTCTCTTATGTAGGGGCAAAAGCAGAGATGCTCGATCAAATTCCCAACCCCGACTGATCATTCATGTGTCATATTCCTAATCAATAGGGACAACCATCGACGTCCATTTGCGAATAACCCTTTTGATGTTCAAAATCTAACATATTTGGAAACACCATTATGTTAGCCCCTCAAGTTGTCAATAAGGTCTTTTGCGAGTCAAAACCGTTCACTTGTTTTGAAGAGTTCAAACTCCATCATATTCAAAATGTTGCATGTCATTTCCAGATGAATTCTGCATAATGATTTCGTCTGTCTAAGTCACTGATTCCACTGAGGATTATTAGAATAGACAGCTAAGTGAAGAATACAAGATTAATTGAGCAGGCTAGATGAGGCGTGTCAGAATGATGACAGGCAAGCCATATCCTACACACAGTCCCCCCATCTATACACTTGTGAGATGAGTGCAGAAGATTCCATGGCTGCAGGGTAAAGAGTTCTCTCGCGAATGGTACGATAACTAAAATAGTGAGAGGCATTCCATCGCTCACCCCATTGAGCCCCATACATTGGTGAAGCTTCTCTCATACCCCCGTCAAGAATAACCCCTACACTGGGGCAAATTAGAAGCGAAGCAGCATCACAAGGTGAGAAGAGAGATAGAAATTTTCTTGCTCGCACTTGCATCAATCTTTGGGTGTCTTTATTGCATATGAACACTCACATTAATTTAAGTGCCCTAGAATGACGAAGAGCAATTCTTTCTCTATGCACTTGTATTCATTGTACAACCCAATTGAGTCTGTAATTTCACCCTCACATGAAGGCAAAATAGAAGTTACTGCCATTTAAGCAGCACAGCCCAGAGCGCCTACTGAATATGAAGACTCAAGAGTCTAATAACGGTGCTTTGATTAAACTTGTCAAGATCAGCTCTCAAGCAACAAGAATGAAAAACATGGGCATAAAAAAGCAGTGTACCTGGTAAGAGCAAGGTCAATGCCCATAAAAGAAGAACTGGGATAAAAATAGGGGCATGAAGAAGCAGTGTGCCTGGTAAAAGCAAGGCCAATGCCCCCCAGTCAAAAATGCAGCCAAGAAAAGTTGTTGTTGTGGTCCATAGAACCTCCATCTGACAAGAAAGACTAGTGACAAATGCCAAGACAGTCACGAACTCTCACCCTCTTACATGTGAGCCAAATCTCTGTTGCATCCCATTGTAAAAGTCTCTTCAGACTAGGGGCACTTCAATTAACGTAGGATTTCATATGTCTATAAGCATCGCTCGAAGAAGTACGAGCAAGATTATTCTATCTCTTTTCGCAGGGTTCTTGACTTGTAAACCCGGAGATGATCGAACAACATTTTCGTCCATCAGCTTCAACCTTGATGGTCCCCTTCGATGAGCTACTGACCAAGACTTCATCACAGTTTCAACAAAGACCTCTCACATTGGTAAAGTCGTACCGTTTGCGAGAATACTCAAACCCCTGCTGACATGATAGTGTGGTCCTTATGAATCCTGCATCAATGGTCAGGATAGCCTTTTCCATGAGAGTGAGCGAAAAGTCCCTTCAGACTGAAAGTCCCTCACCTGGCATGCTCAAGACATCTACATTCTAAATGAAGGTTGTCTTTCAAAATCTTCCCCAGTGGAAATCAGATGATGCAAAATTGACAAAATTATCATGAATCTCATGAATTTACAGCATATACAATCATGTGTGCATATTGTGCAAATAGCAGACATACTCTCAGAAATCAGAGATATTGCCAGGTAAGCATATCCCTATCCACATTTATCTTAAGGTACCTACCACTGTCTAGGTACTCTCTTCTTGACACTCGACCTATTCGAGTCGTCCCTTGAGTTTGGGTACTTGCAATTGTCTCAGTATCCCGTTGTCTTTGAGTACCCACCACTTGCCGGGTACTCCCTCTTAACGACACTCGACCTGTCCGAGTTGTCCTCGAAGTATTGATACTTGTGACTGACCAAGTATCCCTTTATCGTTGAATACCTACTGCTGTCTAGGTATCCCTGTTGTCTTTGAGTACCGGTCACCGTTCGGATACTCCCTTTTCCCGACACTCAACTTGCCTAAGTTGTCCCCAAATAATAGCAGTTGTTCAAGCATTCCACTACTTTGTGTGCCTACACCTACCCAGGTATGCTTTCTTACACTTGGACCAACTGAGCGGTCCCAGATCATATCATTAAATACTTGTGTTCATCCAAGTATTCCAGTACTTTGTACACCTGTGGCTATCCAGGTGTTCCACCCCTTTTAAGTGCCTATGGCCATCCAGGTAAGCCTCGTGCTACATTCAAGTTTATGTTACCAGGAGGTGAGAAACCTTCATGAATATGCGGGGCACGTCCTCAATATTCCCCTTTACCAGGAGGTGAGAGACCTTCACGAATATCCCAGGTACGTCCTCGATATTCCCAACTACCAGGAGGTGAGAGACCTTCATGAATATCCCAGGTACGTCCTCGATATTCTCAAATTACCAGGAGGTGAGAGACCTTCATGAATATCCAAGGTACGTCCTCGATATTCCCAATTACCAGGAGGTGAGAGACCTTCAGAATATCCAAGGTACGTCCTCGATGTTCCCAATTACCAGGAGGTGAGAGACCTTCATGAATATCCAAGGTACGTCCTCGATATTCCCACTATCAGGAGGTGAGAAACCTTCACGTATATGCAAGACCCATCCTCGATATTTCCACACAAATATCTCAGGTATGCCTTGATTCTTCCTTCAGAGTTTGTACCTGTGATCGTCCAGGTACCCCTTCGATACTTGTGATCATCCAGGTATCTCCAAAGAGTTTGTACCTGTAATCGTCCAGGTACCCCTTCAATACTTGTGATCATCCAGGTATCTCCAAAGAGTTTGTACCTGTAATCATCCAGGTACCCCTTTAATACTTGTGATCGTCCAGGTATCTCCAAAGAGTTTGTACCTGTAATCGTCCAAGTACCCCTCCGATGCTTGTAATCATCCAGGTATCCCCCAAGAGTTTGCACTTGTGATCGTCCAGGTACCCCTTCGATACTTGTGAATGTCCAAGTATTCCCCAAGAATTCATAATTGTGATCATCCAAATACCCCTGCAATGCCTATGGTCAGCCAAATACCCACTTCGACGCCTGCAGAAGCCCAAATATCCTTCATGTTAGTACTTGTGAATACCCAGGTACTCTTTAATATGCCTGTCAATGTCCAGGTATCTCCCAAATCGATGCCCTGAGAAAGGTCAGTGCATCCGCCCGAGAAAGGTCGGGTTCCAACTGGTGTCTTCGACAGAAGTCAGACACCCCACAAATCGATGCCCCGAGAAAGGTCAGTGCATCCTCCCGAGAAAGGTCGGGTTCCAACCAGTGTCTTTGACAGAGGTCAGACACCCCAATAAATATGATGCCCTGAGAAAGGTCAGCGCATCCCCCGAGAAAGGTCGGGTATCAACTAGTGTCCTCGATACAAATCAGACACCCACAAATGAGATGCCCTGAGAAGGGTCGGTGCATCTCCCGTCAAGGCGACCGAAGAAAGGTTCGGGTCCTAGACAAATCATGGATTGTTTTAACAGGCGACCGAAGAATGGTTCGGGTCCTGAAGAAGCAACTCCCCGTCACGGCAACCGAAGAATGGTTCGGGTCCGAGACAAACCACTGATTACTCTAGCAGGCGACCGAAGAATGGTTCGGGTCCTGAAGGAGAAATCTCCCGTCAAAGCGACCGAAGAAAGGTTCGGGTCCTAGACAAATCATTGATTGTTTTAACATGTGACCGAAGAATAGTTCAAACCCTGGAAAAGCAACCTCCTCATATCACCAGGTAAGATGACGCCTTGACACTTGCCAAAACTCGGGGTTCACACCCTATCTCACTCACTCCCGGTAAGTAACTACAGGTATCTTCTTATCTGTCTAAGTATATGTAATGTTATATTGCTCATTTTCTGCATAGGACAATAGGTGCGAAATAAAATATAATCTATTGCATATGTATAGACAAAATTTAGGTATCAGGTTTGTCTTTGAATGCAACCTCTGCGAACTCACCTTCAAAGAGAGGCAGCTGTTGACACCTAAAATTTTGATTAGGTTTAATTAGGTCTTAATTTCTTAGATAATAAATAACAAATAAAAACAACAAAACAAAGAAAAAAAACAAAAAATAAAACAGCAAGAAAAGCAGAAGCCAGCAGCCCATTTTTCTCCCTCTTTTCCCCCTCCGCATGGGCCTCTACGGCCCACTTTCCTTCTCCTCCGGCCCAGCCCTTTTCGGTCTTCTTCCTCATTCGTCCGCTCTGTAACACACGCGCAGAGGGCGCGATGCCGGATGAGCGGACGGACAGCGACGCGCGTGAGAAAGGGGGGGCAGCTGGAGGCCTGGCGTCGGATAAGAACGTGGGAGGGGCAGCTGGCGTCGGATGGGACGCCGGTTCGGCCGGCGGAGGCCGCTTGGCGCACGGGGATCGGCGGTCGAAGCTCCGTCGACCGGCTGCTCCCTCGCCTATAAATAGGCCCCCGTTTCCGTTGTCGAAGGGGCACACCAGAGAAGATCGCGAGCTTGAAAATCTCCTCCTGAGAGACTTCGGAGGAGGTTGAAGAGCGAGCGAGAGAGAGAGAGGCCTGCGAGCTCCGAGAGATCCCCTGAGAGACTTCGGGGAACTCAAAGAGCGAGCAAGGGCGAAGAGAAATCGGGTCGCGAGCTCGGCCGACCTCCCACTGAGAGACTTCGGGGGAGGCCGCCGGCGAGTGAGTCCGAGGAGGTCAGATCTGGCCGGTGGAGGCTCGGATCTGACCGGAGTGAGGGAGAAGCGAGTCCGGAGGAGGCGAAGGAGTTCTGGAAGAGGGGGGAGCGCAGCGACAAGGAGGGCCGGCGAAAGCCCAGATCTGACCAGATCTGGGATTCGTTGTCGCCAGCGCAACCGTGTCACCACCGCCATCTCCGACGTTGTCGACCGCCCACACCGAAGCCCCAGTTAGCCGCCGTGTTCTGTCATCGTCCTCCGACGCTGTCCGACGGAAGCCGAGACCCTGCAGAGCAGCGTCACGCACCCTCTGACGTCGTCGCCGTCTCCGCCGCTTGCCGCCACCTCGCCACAGGTAATAGGGGTCGTCGTCATCACCATCACCACCATCGCTATCATCACCGTCGCAGTTGTCGCCGCGATTGCCCCGGCGATGCTTCGTTCCCGATTTTCCGGGTCGGACCCGGGCTAAGAGCCGGGTAGGGTTTTGAGCGATTTGGGGCAGCTGGAGCGGGTCACGGAGCCGGGTTGTCGGGTCGGGCCGGGTGTCCCCGAACGCCCGGCCACGACGCCGTTTCAATATTAAAAAAAAAAAAAAAAGACTAAACCATCCGAGTCGGGCCCGCAACTCGTACCCGATTGCGGGCGCCGGAAAAAAAGAGGTCGCGACAGAGTCCAAGACCATGCTTGTCTTCATAGTTGTACATCAATGAAACCATTTTAGCAGCATTCACGCAAGCTTCAAGGAAAGGCACAGAGAACGGACATGGAGAGAGGCATTCTTTGTTGAGCAGCTTCCACAATTTCGATATCAACTTCATCACATGCTCGCTTGCGCTTTGGTACGAAGAGCCTTGATTTTCCCTCAAATAGCAATCCACGTATGACCCGTCGTAGCCATTTTGATTCTCGTCCTTCAGGGTATCGAATCCCCCCGAGTAAAAAAATTATATCAATAAAATAATGACAAAACGCAAATTAAAAATGAAAACCCGAATATTGCCCAGCACGAAACCATGAACTAGTGTACCTGGGCACATCCGAGGTCATCCCAAAGGCGAAGAATTTCAGCCATTAAGAATATTATGTTTGGCAGCTGCACCTCTTCTTTCTTTGAATCCATACTTTGGTTGGCAATGTTTTGGCCCATTAGAAAGAACAGGTGAGTTAGCACCAAGGGCACACCCGAAGTGATAATCGCATTCTTCAAGTAATCATCTGCCTTTGGCAATGTCCCAGAAGCGTTCCACTGAAACTCCACCAGGAATGCATTGCACAAATTCGCCCACTGCAACATCAAATGTTATCTGACTGATCAAGGATCATTTACAATGTAATCATAAATCAAAATCGTGAGCTTATTGAGCTTTCGTAGGAGTCATAAATGACAAATCACTAGGAAATCTCTCTCTCTCTCTCTCTCTCTCTCTCTCTCTCTCTCTCTCTTAAATCAAAATCGTGAGCTTATTGAGCTTTCGTAGGAGTAATAAATGACAAATCACTAGGAAATCTCTCTCTCTCTCTCTCTCTCTCTCTCTCTCAATCAGTGATATCTCCGTGTATGGCATTATAAGGAATTCTATAAAAGATTGAATGAAACTCGACGATGATGAAGCCGGCAATTGGTTTTTGTGGCTTTAATTTGAAGAAGTGAACACAGACTTCAAAATGATGACCAAAATATTGGAGGGTGGTGAGACAGAGTGGAAAAAGGGACGAGGATATGATCAAGGTTGAGTTTTGGTTCAGTGCTGTGAATCTCCAATTAAGTCGCGTTCATTTAGAGTTGAGATAGGAGTTAGCAACATTGTTGCGAACAGAGGTTCTTATCAATAATAATTTTATATTTATACCATATGTTTCAAGAATCTCGTGGGGTTCCATCTATGCTTCTCGAAGATGATTTTGCCAAAATCATTTGCAATATCATTGAGAACCTTGAAACATTTTTTCATGTACTCTGGAAGCTGCTCAGCAGACGCAATATCCCATCTGAAGGAAAAACAATTGCAAGAAATATTTAAATTGTCAACATAATATAAATGTGGAATGTAGTTTTTTTTTTTTTTTAGATGTAATAGTTGCAACATAATAGATAAAAAGGGATATCTTCGACTATATACCTTTTAATGGCTTCTGTAAAGAGAATTAGTTCGTCAACTGTGCCATGGACATCAAATATGTCGTCAATAATGTACACGAGAGAGATGGGCTTAATGAGCTCAACCCTAAGCTCAGACAAGCTTGGATCTGTGAGAATTGCCATGGACCACATGTACCATTTTAGTGGCTGGTCTCTAGCACACTTCATCTTCTCTCCCAATCCCAATTCTTTCCACCACCTGAAATATAGCATACGCATGAGGAAAGACTAAAGCAACAGCACATAATAGTATACTCATTTAAATGAAACAAATTATTCGTTTGAAAATACTATTGATCTCATGACATAGAGATTTGAGAAAATGGAGATATAGAGTCCTTCATTTTCCTTATAGTTTTTGGTGAAACTGGTTTAAGTCATGCCTCAAACTGTGATTTGTGAGTTTGATATTAGTCTAAACCTAAATGCCAACTCCTTAAATATATAAGTTTAAATATAGCATCTTATTTATGCATTGATTTACTTGTATTAGGGCCAACTATTAAGATTTTGCCTATTATCATATGTTGGTCATCTATAGTCCTTCAATTGAGCATAACTTTGCGTAAGTATTTAATTAGTTACTCACTTATTAATTTGGTGAATCTCCTTTTGGTGCACAAATTGATCAATTCTTCGCTTTTTGTTTGCCACTTCTAGCAAGTCTTCCATCCATGAGTTCGCGCCTGGCATATCGTTTACAAAACTTTGAGGAGCTAGCAATCTTGCGAAGCTCTTGCGATATGGATATTGCAATGTACGTTCTATCATTCTCGCTTGTTCATGATCAAGATCACACGTCAACAATGCATTGAGACACTTGCTGCTAAAGCATTCGGCTTCGTCGAGTATATCCTCTTCTTCCGTGCTCATTTGTGACGCTTTGTATAATTCCATCATACCCTTGATGTTTCCCTCCAGTTTCATAACAAAACCTTTTCCCTTATCATTGAAGTATTCAAACACATCTGCATAAAAAGCACAACAACTCTAATACATCAAAAAGCATAGTCTGATATCTAATTTATAAGTCGCTTCACTCATTCAAAATTATGATGTGCATACTTTGCTTTCGAAAAAAAAAATCCTAAAGTGGTTAAAACTATTTCATCTCATGTAAATTTTTAATTTTTTAATGTAAAGAAACTAAATAAGAGAACAAATGAAGGAAATGGGCATATATCTAGGTTTTTTCAATTCGATTTTTGTAATATGAATAATTAGTTCTTCTTTTTTTTTTTGGTGAAATGAATAATTAGTTCTTACTTTCCATTTTGAACAAAACTCCAGAATACTAATGCATTTCTTAATATCTGGCATAAGTCCACGATGTAACATGCACTGATGGATATCCATTGGAGAGTTCATCGCAATTAAACATTTCCAATTCTTAAATCAGCAAAATATATTAAAAAATCAGCTTATATTCTTGTCCATTTTCATCCTTAACAAAATATTGGAAATTTTAGGGCTTCCACGTAACTAGACAAAACAACAACAAAAAAAGTTGTCTTCTTTTGTTATGTATAAATAGCAGCACTGTATTTCGCTATTGCAATCGACTTGAAACTTATAGGAACAAACCTGCAGGCACACGATAACCTTCTTGCCTTAAAAGTCGAAACCAGAGAGCGATCTCATAGACATCATCTTTGCCATGATTCAAAGAGCTAAAATGTGTGTATTGCCACTTAAGAATGGCTTTAATCTGTTCTCGGAATAGGGATTCGACTCCTAGTCGCTGAATCATGTCGACAATGATCAGACTTTCTACGGGCTCATTCACCACTTTATTCAGAAAATCAATAAGGCTCTTTGTTTTTTCGTCATGTTTGATCCCGGAATCATCCTACATCATGGAAATCCAGAGTTACAAGTGAGGTCTATGTTATAATGAAAATAAAATAAAAATTAAGCAAGAATGAACTAAATTGGCGATATTTTTTCTCATGTAATTTAACAAAGAATATTGTAATAAAGAAAAAAATATTAAATGAGCAAAAGTTCAAAAGAGCAAAGACAATAATTTTTCATAGTAATATATTGTAATTTAGTATGAGATTGTTAAGGTTTTCTGTTGACATTAATTTTTATGCTATTAAAGCTTGGTATGCTCATATGCAGAAGGTGATAAATGACCTTACAAGCCAGTCCAATTGAAATTGTTTCAAATGATCAAATCTAACTGGGAGTTAATAAGTTGGTTTTTTTTATTACAGATTCCTTTCTACTGAGCCTTGAAGGAAAACATTCTTGTTTCCCTGTGTATATTCGGTAAATAAGCTTCCTTGTTATCCTATTTTGGTTTTATTTTTCTCCTCTTTCTATCACCAATAGGCCAATGAAGAATCCAAAGAGGTGTTGGCATATAAGTATGCCCTACGAAATAATGCTCGGAGGCAAACACTACCTCGGCGATTTTTTTTTTCACACGAGCTAAGGAAGGAAATGGAAAGTTGAAAAGAAAAGGCTAGGATCAGGGGATTTACCGGATAAGTTTGCTCCTTGGCAATGCTCGATGATTGCATTTGGTTAGGTCGATCCATTATGAAGCTGGAATCGGTGGCCGACCCTTTCCCAGTCCGAATCACGGGGAGAGTAGAAGTGCGAAGATTGTTAAGAATGATAGGAGGTTGATTTGCTTTAGATGGCCTATTTATAGTGAAAAACAGAAAGTGCCTAAAATATATTGATAGGGAATGTGCTGCACACATCTTTCATAAGTTTCTGCAGTTGAAATCTTTGTTATGGGCGAGAAACTTGGGTGCGTACAATTGTCGTTCTCAAAACCCGATTGGAGGAAACATCGTCGTTGAAAGCATACATCAATGCATATACATTTCGGAGAGGTTTCGAGTGTCAATGGTCTTCAAGAAATTAGAAGCGCACTGATCGCAATGTCTAAAAGAAAAGGACATGAAGGGCTTTTTCGGCAAACAAGGAAGACCACCTACTCGGATTTTATTCCACTGTTTCAGATTTAGCTCACATTTTACGTGATACACGAGGTAAGAACACATACTTGAACTTGAACTCTCAAAACTTTGTCCTATGGGGAACACGTTTGTGATTTACTAGTATAAGCACCTAGAGGGGGGTGAATAGGTATATAAAAGATTTTTCTTAGATAATTGCACAATACTAGACAGTTGATGGATTTGAGACAAACGATAATCAAAGTAAGACTGAGAGAAGAGAAAATTGAACACGCGGTTTATAGTGGTTCGGCTTATATCAAGCCTACGTCAACTCTTCTTCACTGACAGCCTATCGGCTGGATTCCACTATGAACAAAAGAAAAGTTACAGCACAGCTTTGCCTTGATTCCACAGTGTAGATGTTCTACTACACCTCCTCAAGATTTCTCACAAATATAGACTCTCTTTTGTATACAAGTATTCGCTCAATGGAATTGTCTAAACAAAAAAGGAGCTTCAGACTTTGGAATTCTTCTATCGCGCACACCTTGAACAACCAAGATCGTCTTCCTTATATACTCCTTTATGCCATCATACCTGTTGGCACTTACCAAAGGAATTCCTCCAATCTACCCGTTGGACGGAATCAATAAGGAAGATTGTTCGAGCTATTAAAGGAACGTGTCGATAGCCCATCAATCCTGTTCACCCATACAATCAGGATCTCGGTTTCCATAAGTAGAACATTCCAATAATATTTAGGCAATCACCGGATCTTCAATTATCGAGTCAATCTTCGATCAATCAAAGGACTTCGTTATGTCTTTTCCAGCCACGAGATCTTCTCCAGTTGATAAGGTTAAATCCTTAACGAAACATCCAATTCTGGATAACCTTTCTTCAACGGATTAGAGACTGTCAATGAGGATAGACTTTGAGTCTTGAGTCTGGCTGTCCGGAGGTCTTCAGACTTTAAACAGCAGAGTCTGCAAGCCTTCAGACTAGACTGATGGAAACGTTTTGTCAACTTCAAAACACTTCAAGAAGATTTCTCCAACAATCTCCCCCTTTTTGATGGTGACAAAACTTTCCTGCAGATTTGGATAACTTTGACCTGCAAAACATTTCTCAAACACATATGCATATCTTATAGAGATAAATGGCTAAATGAATAACACTAGAATCTGCAACCACAGAAAATAGGTTAGTCTAGTATACGATAAAGCCATCCATAAGATATCAATACTAGTTAATAGAAGCAGTCAAGTCCAAGTCTAGTTCAGTTCTCATCCAGACACAAAACAAAGTCAAACAGAGTTCAAACAACGAAACAATCCAACAAAACATACGATTAAAAGTTTAATGATTGAAAATTTGATCAAATCTTGCATCTCTCCCCCTTTTTGTCAGCATTAAAAAGGATGAGATGAAGTCAAGATTGCTTGGGAACGCGGACAAACTGGAAATCTTCCATAGACTGAACGATGCCTTCCAGCCTTTTCAAGTCTTCCTTCAGTTGTGCAATCTCCTCACCCTTAGCATTGGCCTGAATCTGAACAGAGAGGGCTTGGATCTTATCATTCAATGAACATGAAGAAACTTGACCCGCATTCTGCAAGTTTTGAACCTCGCATCCCAAGGCATAAATTTGACCTCGCATCTCCAAGAGAATATCCATGATTCTGCGAAAATCTGCTGCATTATTAGTCTGAGTACTTGCTTCGGCTCGATCTGATGGAGTAAATGCAGACGATGGTAGATCAACATAATCTCGCAGGTTTGGCGATGAAACTTCATGACCTTCTTCTGGAAATTGAGAGGCATAAACATCCTCTGGGTCTGCCGGTGAGCGACTAACTCCTTCACTTGCATCAGGATATGAAGACTTCACTCCTTTCTCCTGATCTCCCCCTGTTTCCATGCCTACAGGTGGAGAAGAGTGTTCCTCAGGTTCTCTTCTCTTCTTTCTTCTTCAGGTCTTTCCTCCTCTGCTTCTTTTTCAGCTTCTCTTTCTTCTTCTTCCTTCTCCTCTGCTTCTTTCGTTCTTTGTTCCGATTCTTTTTGTGGAACAGGACGACTTAAATTCTTCAAAGCCATTGTAGAGATGGTGATGTCTTCCTCATCATCTTCATCCTCAACGAGGAGAGCTCTTCTTCTCTTGGATGGAGCAACCATGGGCTCCTTCCCTTTTCTTTTAGCTGCAGAAGAGATTTGATGAGATTTGGCAGGAGTCTTCTCCTTGAATTTCTCCAACTCCTTGCTCAGTTCCTTTAGACGCATTTTGGTCACCATTTTCAGTCCTACCACCATATGATCGCATGGTCGAACACAAAAGATTTGTGGAGGCTGAATATTCAGATGTCTGAATAACTTCGTAACAAGGCTTGGGTAAAGGAGTTGACCTCTGTCCTTCATCATTGCTCTATACATGTGAAACATAACAGTGTGAGGGAGAGAAAACCTTTTCCCAAAGACAATGGCATACATCAGCTTGGCCTCTGAACTTGAAACATCAGTCTTGGAAGTTGATTTCGGTTGGAGACAATTAATCACAATCTTGTGAAGCAAGATGTTGAATGCACTCATCCTTAAGTAGGTGATCTTTTCATCTGTTCTCCTGTCCTTCACCAGTTCCAGTGTGGCCCGAGCAATGGAAACTTTGATCGGTTGATATCTTCATTTTTCAACTTCTAACACATCTGCCAGCATATTCATATCCACAACATAGTCTTGGTCTTTAACGCTGAAAGAGAATCTATTCGCATCCAAAAAGCTAAGATTTGAATAGAAATATGCAGTTAATTAAGCATAGGCCTCTGTAGTGTCAGAGCAGAACTTTTCAAGTTGAAGATAACTGAACTTTTCCCTCAAGTTCACATTCACAGCATCCAGAAAATCAAAATCCACACTCCTAGGGTTTATTACCCCACGCTTCAGCAATTTCGAGTACAGATCCTTTTGTTCCTTCGATCTGAACAAATCTCCCATTTTTCCTTGATTTTCAACCGCAACACCCATTTTCGGTTGAAATTGACTGTACAATTTGTCATCATCATTCCCATCTACAGGATTCGGCCCCCAGCCACGAGGATCACTTGGGATATTCGCAAGGGTTTCCTCAGCCACCCCTTTACGAGCAATTCCCAAACTTTCCATTTTTCGTAGAAAGATATATTCGTTCCCATGTCCTTTGTCTTTAAGAAAATCATCAATATAGTTCAAAGGAGTACAAATTCCTTTTAAGGCACGATATAGCTGGTAAATATAAGCGGGCTTTTGAACTCTTACAGGGTCTGCATCCTCGATGATTTCTTCCTGTTGTTGATGATCAACGCCTTGAGGACTAGATGGAGGAGAATGACGCTGCTGAGAATGTTGTGGGCTCGGTTGCTGATCTGGAGACACTTCTTCTTCAGTAAGATCGAAGTGCGTAGGCCCCTCACTCATTCGCCGTGGTCCCCTGCTTGCGATTCTTGAAGATTTTCTTGAAGATGACATCTTTCTCAGTTTTTAGAAGATTCCTTGCTCGACTTTCCCAAGAAAGATGACAACTTTTTGAAGATTAAACAAAGAAGACAAACGGGAATGGAGGATCGATGCTTTCTAGGGTTTTTTAGAGTAAAGTGAAGAGGAATCGACAATGCATGATCGGTTAAAAGGAGAGATAAACGAACCGTCACAAAGGAAATAAAAAAAATGCCTTTTCAAAATAATTGTCTTTTTCCGTAAAAATAGCAATTTCAAAAATAACTTCCTTTTTGAAAATGAAATGATGCAATAATTACGTCGATTAAAATATAGCAACAATTTAAATACAGTCTGACGATCGTACCTTTTCAAGATGAGATTAAAGAGAGAAAGACTTACAGTCTGACGGTCGTACCAAGACTATCTTACAGATAAAGTCTTGTAAGTCTGAGTCTGAAAGTCTTTAGACTTTGATATCCTCATACCTCAAAATGTTGAGTCTGGAACGGATAGATTCAAATTGATTTTTCTCCAAAGGCTTTGTGAATATATCTGCCAGTTGGTTCTTTGAGTCAACAAATTGAATTGAAACATCTCAATTTTGAACATGGTCTCTAATAAAGTGATGTCGAATCTCTATATGCTTTGCTCTTGAGTGGAGAATTGGATTTTTGGTGAGGTTGATAGCGCTGGTGTTGTCGCAATTAATCTCTGTGCATGAGTCTTCAATTTCAAAGTCTCTTAGCTGTTGTTTTATCCATAGAATTTGTGAACAGCAGCTTCCAAGGGCTACATACTCTGCTTCTGTTGTTGAAAGAGACACAGTGCTTTGTTTCCTTGAAAACCAAGACACTGTCCTACTTCCAAGCAACTGGCAAGTTCCTGAAGTGCTCTTTCTATCAACTCTGCAACCGGCCAGATCTGCGTCTGAATATCCCAGAAGATTAAAGTCTCCCTTCTTAGGATACCAAAGACCGATGCTTGTGTTGGAGAAATCTTCTTGAAGTGTTTTGAAGTTGACAAAACGTTTCTATCAGTCTAGTCTGAAGGCTTGCAGACTCTGTTATTTAAAGTCTGAAGACCTCCGGACAGCCAGACTCAAGACTCAAAGTCTATCCTCATTGATAGTCTCTAATCCGTTGAAGAAAGGTTATCCAGAATTGGATGTTTCGTTAAGGATTTAACCTTATCATCTGGAGAAGATCTCGTGGCTGGAAAAGACGTAACAGAATCCTTTGATTGATCAAGATTGATTCGATGATTGAAGATTCGATGATTATCTAAATATTATTGGAAGGTTCTACTTATGGAAACCAAGATCCTGATTGTATGGGCGAACATGATTGATGGGCTATCAACACGTTCCTTTAATAGCTTGAACAATCTTCCTAATTGATTCCGTCCAACGGGTAGATTGGAGGAACTCCTTTGGTAAGTGCCAACGGGTATGATGGCATAAAGGAGTATATAAGGAAAACGGTCTTAGTTGTTCAGGAAGTGCGCAATAGAAGAATTCCAAAGTCTGAAGCTCTTTTTATTTAGACAAATCCTTTGAGCAAATACTTGTATACAAAAGAGAGTCTATATTTGTGAGAAACCTTGAGGAGGTGTGGTAGAACATCTACACTGTGGAATCAAGGCAAAGTTGTGCTGTAACTTCTCTTTTGATCATAGTGAAATCCAGCCGGTGGGCTGTCAGTGCGGAAGAGTGGACGTAGGCTTGGAATAAGCCGAACCACTATAAATCCTGTGTTCAATTTTCTCTTCCTTACTCTCTCTACCTCGATCGTATTTCATTTTGTTAATCAAGAGAGAATTTCCTCTCTATCATATGCTAAGAATCGCTTCCGTATTTCGATAAATTGTTTGTGCACCTATTCACCCCCCCTCTAGGTGTTTATACTAGCTATCTCAATTGGTATCAGAGCTCGTGTACTCACTTTGTTTGAAGTGTTTTACTTCAGAGTTAAAGATCCATGGCTAGTATGCTAGCACCAGGGCTGATGGAAGGGCAAAGCAATACCAGACCACCCTACTTTGATGGAAAGGATTACAACATCTGGAAAAACAAGATGAAAGCTTTCCTACGATCAAAGAATCCTCTGGAATGGGACGTTGTAGAAAAAGGAATTACTCCTACCACTGCATCAGTCTCTGAAAGAGGGAAAGAAACTGATGAGACCAGTGGAATGACTCAGGAAGAGATAGTCAAGAGATAAGCACTTGATGCAAAAGCAATTTACTCCTTATATTGTGCTTTGTCACCAACTAAATATAATAGAATATCTTCTTGTGTTACAGCAAAAGAAGTTTGGGACAGATTGCATATCACCTATGAAGGAACAGACCGAGTGAAGGAAACAAGAATCAATATTCTTCTCGGTCAATACGAAGCCTTCAGAATGAAACCAGGAGAATCCATAACTGACATGTTTAGTCGTTTTACAGATATTGTGAATGGTCTTGGAAATCAAGGTCAACCAATTTCTGATCCCATGAAGGTAAACAAGCTACTGCGTGGACTCTCCAAGGATTGGAATCACATAAAGACTTCGATAAGAGAGACGCAAAGAATTATGCCACTATCTGTCGACGAGCTGATTGGAACTCTTCAGTCTTATGAAGTGGAACGGATCAATGAAGATGAAGATCCAAAAGGTAAGAAATCCATTGCATTAAAATCAAATGATGATTCTGATGATACAGATTCTGAAGATGATATGGACGATGAGGAGCTTGCTCTCATGATAAGAAGATTCAGAAAACTGAATAGAAAAGGAAGAAGGTTCAACTCAAAGAAACAAAGCTTTCAAAGACAGCAGACCAAGTCTGTTGATGATGAGGAATCAAATAAAGATGTAGTATGCTTTGAATGCAAGAAAAAGGGACACATCAGACCCAACTGTCCTCTTCTGAAGAAGAAGAGAGGAAAAGCTGAAAAATTTCGAAAAGCTCTCAAAGCCGAAACCTGGAGTGATACAGAGTGTGAAGAAAGTGATAATGAATATGCCAATCTATGTCTGATGGCACAATCAGACTCAAACTCTGGATCAGACTCAGACAGTGAATTTGAGGCAAGTAATTTTAAAATTCCTGTCAAAGTTTCTAAATACATTGATGAACTGTGTTTTAGTCTTAAGACTTCTCTCAAAAGAATTTCCGAACTGAAAAAGGAAAACTCAGCTCTAAAACAAAAGGAAAATGTTTTAGTAGAAAGAGTTAAAAGTCTCGACTTGACTGTTTCCACTCTTAAAGAAAATGCAGATAATCTTTTAAAAGAAAATGCTTTTTTAAAAACAGACTTATCAAATATTTCAAAGAAATTTTCAATAGGATCTGAGAAACTTGAAAAAATTCTTTCAGCTCAAAGACCTTACTTCAATAAGTCTGGTCTAGGTATGTCAGCAGAAATAATTCCCTTGATTGATTTTCCTAAAGTAAAAGAAAGAATTAAGAAAAGACCCTCGAAAGAGGCTTACAAAAATCATTTCAAGAAAGTTTTTATAAAACCTGTAGGTAGAAATGCTCTCAGATGTTCAAAGTGCAACAGTCCGGATCACTTTGAAAAAGAGTGTCCTATGGTATGGAAACCTGTTAAGAAAGTATGGGCTAATATTGTTTATCTTACTAACACCAAAGGACCCAAGAAAATTTGGGTACCAAAGAAAGCATGAGACTTTATTTTAAATCCAGGTCTCCGTCAAGAAACAGGTAAAGTGGTATCTTGATAGCGGATGCTCAAGACACATGACAGGAGACTCAAATTGTTTTATAAAGCTTGCTCAAGTAAATGGTGGAAAAGTTTCATTTGGAGGAAACAGCAAAGGAAGTATTGTGGGATTTGGAACCGTGAAAATTGGAACTCTCACAATAAGTAATGTTTCCTTAGTGGAAGGACTCAATTACAATCTTCTCAGCATTAGTCAACTGTGTGATACTGGTTTCAAGATCTTCTTTCAAGAAGGAATATGTTCTGGAATCAGTAAAGACTCTACTCAGTCTTTTATGGGTCGAAGACATGGAAACATCTATCTTCTGGATGTAAAACCAAATGAATCGCAATGTTTTATCTCAATTCAAGATGAAGCAAGCTTATGGCACAAAAACCTTGGTCATGTCAACATGAAGCAATTAGCCAAAATCTCATCAAAGCAGCTAGTTCGAGGTCTACCCAAATTGCCATACCAAAAGACTGATCCATGCACTCCATGTATTCTGGGAAAGCAGGTAAGAAATTCATTTAAGCCAATAAATCATGTCTCTACTAATCATGTACTACAGTTGCTGCATATGGATCTCTTCGGACCAACCAGAACACAGAGTATTGGAGGTAAGAAATATTGCTTAGTAATTGTGGACGATTACTCCCGTTTTACTTGGGTGTATTTCCTTGCAAGTAAGTCCGAAACCTTCTCGTATTTTGAAAAATTTGCTAAAAAGGTTCAAAATGAAAAAGGATGTGTCATCTCAAGTATAAGAACAGATCATGGAGGTGAATTTGAAAATCAAGATTTTATAAAATTTTGTGATGAATCTGGATTTAATCATGTGTTCTCCTCTCCGTATACTCCTCAGCAAAATGGAGTTGTGGAAAGAAAGAACAGATCTCTTCAAGAAATGGCTAGAACTCTTTTAATTGAAAGCAAGATCTCTTCACGATTTTGGGCTGAAGCTGTTTCAACAGCATGCTATATAATCAATAGAGTCTTCTTAAGACCTATTCTAGAGAAAACCCCTTATGAGTTATTCAAAGATAAGAAGCCTATTGTTTCATACTTTCATGTATTCGGTTGCAAATGTTTCTTATTGAAAAATGCAAAAGATCGAGTTGGTAAGTTTGAAGAAAGATCATATGAAGGTATCTTCCTTGGATATTCTACATCAAGCAAAGCCTACAGAGTCTATAACAAGAAGAGCCAGTCTGTGGAGGAGTCAATGAATGTCAAATTTCAAGACTCAACGCCAGATGAATCAAGTCAGACTCATCAAGAAGAGTCTGAACCTGCTCCAGACTCTCCAAAGTCTACAACTCAAGAAGCATCTCAGACTCTGGAAAACCAGCATCAGGTTGTTCATGAAGATCTAAATAAAGAGAGAGATCATCAACCAGATACATCAACAAGTAACTGGAAGCATAAGTCCAGTCATCCCAAAGATCTTATAATCGGCGAAATTAATGAAGGAATTCGCACCAGATACAAAAGGCGAGAAGAGTCTAGTGCTGTGGCTCTCGTTTCTGAAATTGAACCAAAGAGCATAGAAGAAGCTTTATCTGATGAAAGCTGGATTGAAGCTATGCAAGAAAAGCTCAGACAGTTCAACATTAATGATGTCTGGGAATTGACATCCAAACCAAAAGGTAAAACTGTTATTGGAGCTAAATGGGTGTTCAGAAACAAGATGAATGAGAAAGGAAAAGTCGTACGAAACAAAGCAAGACTCGTGGCCAAGGGATATACGCAAGAAGAAGGAATAGACTATGATGAGACTTACGCTCCAGTAGCAAGGTTAGAAGCTGTTCGACTATTACTTGCGTTTGCTTGTTATAAGAATTTCATGTTATTCCAAATGGACGTCAAAAGCGCCTTCCTAAATGGATTTATCCATGAGGAAGTTTATGTGGAACAACCACCAGGGTTTGAAGACCCAAAGAAGCCAGGCTCAGTCTTCAGACTGAAAAAGGCTTTGTATGGTTTAAAGCAAGCACCTCGGGCTTGGTACGACAGATTAAGTAAGTTCTTAATACAAAATGGTTTTGTCAAAGGTAAAGTAGATACGACTTTATTTATCAAAAAGGAAAAAAAAAGCTTCTTACTTGTTCAAATATATGTGGATGATATTATTTTTGGATCCTCTAATGAAAGTCTGTGCAAGAAATTTTCTAAGTCTATGCAGGATGAGTTTGAAATGAGTATGATGGGAGAGTTAACATTCTTTCTTGGTCTTCAAGTAAAACAATTGAAGGAAGGAACTTTTATTTATCAAGAAAAATATGTTAATGATCTTGTCAAAAGGTTTGGACAGGAAAAGTGCAAAAAGACCGACATACCAATGTCAAGTTCTTTAAAGATAGACAAAGATGAAGAAGGGAAGAAAGTTGATCAAAAGCTGTACAGGAGCATTATTGGATCACTTCTTTATCTTACTGCTTCTAGACCTGACATTTTGTTGAGTGTTTGCATCTGTGCTAGGTTTCAGTCAGATCCTAGAGAATCTCATCTCAGTGCTGCGAAACGCATCATTAAATACGTTGCTTTATCATCAAGCATCGGTCTTTGGTATCCTAAGAAGGGAGACTTTAATCTTCTGGGATATTCAGACGCAGATCTGGCCGGTTGCAGAGTTGATAGAAAGAGCACTTCGGGAACTTGCCAGTTGCTTGGAAGCAGGACAGTGTCTTGGTTTTCAAGGAAACAAAGCACTGTGTCCCTTTCAACAACAGAAGCAGAGTATGTAGCTCTGGGAAGCTGCTGTTCGCAAATTCTATGGATAAAACAACAGCTAAGAGACTTTGAAATTGAAGACTCATGCACAGAGATTAATTGCGACAACACCAGCGCTATCAACCTCACCAAAAATCCAATTCTCCACTCAAGAGCAAAGCATATAGAGATTCGACATCACTTTATTAGAGACCGTGTTCAAAATGGAGATGTTTCAATTCAATTTGTTGACTCAAAGAATCAACTGGCGGATATATTCACAAAGCCTTTGGAGAAAAATCAATTTGAGTCTATACGTTCCAGAGTCAACATTTTGAGGTATGAGGATATCAAAGTCTAAAGACTTTCAGACTCAGTCTTACAAGACTTTATCTGAAGGATAGTCTTGGTACGACCGTCAGACTGTAAGTCTTTCTCTCTTGAATCTCATCTTGAAAAGGTACGATCGTCACACTGTGTTTAAATTGTTGCTATATTTAATTGACGTAAATATTGCATCGCTTCATTTTCAAAAAGGAAGTTATTTTTGAAATGGCTATTTTTGCGGAAAAAGACAGTTATTTTGAAAAGGCATTTTTTATTTCCTTTGTGACGGTTCATTTATTTCTCTTTTTAACCGATCGTGCACTGTCGGTTCTTCTTCACTTTTCTCTCAAAAACCCTAGAAAGCATCGATCCTCCATTCCCGTTTGTCTTCTTCGTTTAATCCTAAAAAAGTTGTCATCTTTCCTAGGAAAGTCAAGCAAGGAATCTTCCAAAAACTGAGAAAGATGTCATCTTCAAGAATGTCTTCGAGAATTGCAAGCAGGGGACCACGGCGAATGAGTGAGGGGCCTACGCACTTCGATCTTACTGAAGAAGAAGTGACTCCAGAATAGCAAGCGAGCCCACAACATTCTCAACAGCGTCATTCTCCTCCATCTACTCCTCAAGGCGTTGAACATCAACAACAGGAAGAAATCATCGAGGATGCAGATCCTGTAAGAGTTCAAAAGCCCGCTTATATTTACCAGGTATATCGTGCCTTAAAAGGAATTTGTACTCCTTTGAACTACATTGATGATTTTCTTAAAGACAAAGGGCATGGGAACGAATATATCTTTCTGCGAAAAATGGAAAGTTTGGGAATTGCTCGAAAAGGGGTGGCTGAGGAAACCCTTGCAAATATCCCAAGTGATCCTCGTGACTGGGGGCCGAATCCTGTAGATGGGAATGATGATGATAAATTATACAGTCAATTACAACCGAAAATGGGTGTTGCGGTTGAAAATCAAGGAAAAAGGGGAGATTTGTTCAGATCAAAGGAGCAAAAGGATCTGTACTTGAAATTGCTGAAGCGTGGGGTGATAAACCCTAGGAGTGTGGATTTTGATTTTCTGGATGCTGTGAATGTGAACTTGAGGGAAAAGTTCAGTTATCTTTAACTTGAAAAGTTATGCTCTGACTCTACAGAGGCCTATGCTGAATTAACTGCATATTTCTATTCAAATCTAAGCTTTTTGGATGCGAATAGATTCTCTTTCAGCGTTAAAGACCAAGACTATGTTGTGGATATGAATATGCTGGCAGATGTGTTAGAAGTCGAAAGAGGAAGATATCAACCAATCAAAGTTTCCATTGCTCGGGCCACACTTGAACTGGTGAAGGACAGGAGAACAAATGAAAAGATCACCTACTTAAGGATGGGTGCATTCAACATCTTGCTTCACAAGATTGTGATTAATTGCCTCCGACCGAAATCAACTTCCAAGACTGATGTTTCAAGTTCAGAGGCCAAGCTGATGTATGCCATTCTCTTTGGAAAAGGGTTTTCTCTCCCTCACACTGTGATGTTTCACATGTATAGAGCAATGATGAAGGACAGAGGTCAACTCCCTTATCCAAGCCTTGTTACGAAGTTATTCAGACATCTGAATATTCAGCCTCCACAAATCTTTTGTGTTCGACCATGCGATCATATGGTGGTAGGACTGAAAATGGTGACCAAAATGCGTCTGAAGGAACTGAGCAAGGAATTGGAGAAATTCAAGGAGAAGACTCCTGCTAAATCTCATCAAATCTCTTCTGCAGCTAAAAGAAAAGGGAAGGAGCCCATGGTTGCTCCATCCAAGAGAAGAAGAGCTCTCCTCGTTGACGATGAAGATGATGACGAAGACATCACCATCTCTGCAATGGCTTTGAAGAATTTAAGTCGTCCTGTTCCACAGAAAGAATCGGAACAAATGATGAAAGAAGCAGAGGAAGAAAGACTTGAAGAAGAAAGAAGAGAAGAAGGAGAACCTGAGGAAATCTCTTCTCCACCTGTAGGCATGGAAACAGGGGGAGATCAGGAGAAAAGAGTGAAGTCTTCATATCCTGATGGAAGTGAAGGAGTCAGTCGCTCACCTGCAGACCCAGAGGATGTTTATGCATCTCAATTTCCAGAAGAAGGACATGAAGTTTCATCACCAAACCTGCAAGATTATGCTGATCTACCATTGTCTGCCTTTACTCCATCAGATCGAGCCGAAGCAAGTACTCAGACTGATAATGGAGCAGATTTTCGCAGAATCATGGATATTCTCTTGGAGATGCGAGGTCAAATTTATGCCTTGGGATGCGAAGTCCAAAGCTTGAAGAATGAAGGTCAAGCTTCTTCCTGTTCATTGAATGATAAGATGCAAGCCCTCTCTGTTCAGAATCAGGCCAATGCCAAGAGTGAGGAGATTGCATAGCTAAAGGAAGACTTCAAAAGGCTGGAAGGCATCGTTCAGTCTATGGAAGATTTCCAGCTTGTCCGTATTCCCAAGCAATCTTGACTTCATCTCAACCTTTTTAATGCTGACAAAAAGGGGGAGAGATGCAAGATTTGAACTTGAACAAAAACTTTCAATCATTAAAACTGTTTGGTTTGTTGTTTAAACTCTGGTTTGTTGTTTAAATTCTGTTTGACTTTGTTTTGTGTCTGGATGAGAACTGAACTAGACTTGGACTTGACTGCTTCTATTAACTAATATTGATATCTTATGGATGGCTTCATCATATACTGAACTAACCTATTTTCTGTGGTTGCAGATTCTAGTGTTATTCTTTTAGCCATTTATCTCTATAAGATATGCATATGTGTTTGAGAAATGTTTTGCAGGTCAAAGTTATCCAAATCTGCAGGAAAGTTTTGTCACCATCAAAAAGGGGGAGATTGTTGGAGAAATCTTCTTGAAGTGTTTTGAAGTTGACAAAACGTTTCTATCAGTCTAGTCTGAAGGCTTGCAGACTCTGTTATTTAAAGTCTGAAGACCTCCGGACAGCCAGACTCAAGACTCAAAGTCTATCCTCATTGTCAGTCTCTAATCCGTTGAAGAAAAGTTATCCAGAACTGGATGTTTCGTTAAGGATTTAACCTTATCATCTGGAGAAGATCTCGTGGCTGGAAAAGACGTAACAGAATCCTTTGATTGATCAAGATTGATTCGATGATTGAAGATTCGATGATTATCTAAATATTATTGGAAGGTTCTACTTATGGAAACCAAGATCCTGATTGTATGGGCAAACAGGATTGATGGGCTATCAACACGTTCCTTTAATAGCTTGAACAATCTTCCTAATTGATTCCGTCCAACGGGTAGATTGGAGGAACTCCTTTGGTAAGTGCCAACGGGTATGATGGCATAAAGGAGTATATAAGGAAGACGGTCTTAGTTGTTCAGGAAGTGCGCGATAGAAGAATTCCAAAGTCTGAAGCTCTTTTTATTTAGACAAATCCTTTGAGCGAATACTTGTATACAAAAGAGAGTCTATATTTGTGAGAAACCTTGAGAAGGTGTGGTAGAACATCTACACTGTGGAATCAAGGCAAAGCTGTGCTGTAACTTCTCTTTTGATCATAGTGAAATCCAGCCGGTGGGCTGTCAGTGCGGAAGAGTGGACGTAGGCTTGGAATAAGCCGAACCACTATAAATCCTGTGTTCAATTTTCTCTTCCTTACTCTCTCTACCTCGATCGTATTTCATTTTGTTAATCAAGAGAGAATTTCCTTTCTATCATATGCTAAGAATCGCTTCCGTATTTCGATAAATTGTTTGTGCACCTATTCACCCCCCCTCTAGGTGTTTATACTAGCTATCTCAGCTTGATGATGAAGCAACGTATTTAATGATACGTTTCGCAGCACTGAGATGGGATTCTCTAGGATCTGATTGAAACCTAGCACAGATGCAAACACTCAACAAAATGTAAGGTCTAGAAGCAGTAAGATAAATAAGTGAACCAATGATGCTCATGTAGAGCTTTTGATCAACTTTCTTCCCTTCTTCATCTTTGTCTATCTTCAAAGAACTTGACATTGGTATGTCGGTCTTTTTGCACTTTTCCAGTCCAAACCTTTTGACAAGATCATTAACATATTTTTCTTGATAAATAAAAGTTCCTTCCTTCAATTGTTTTACTTGAAGACCAAGAAAGAATGTTAACTCTCCCATCATACTCATTTCAAACTCATCCTGCATAGACTTAGAAAATTTCTTGCACAGATTTTCATTAAAGGATCCAAAAATAATATCATCCACATATATTTGAACAAGTAAGAAACTTTTGTTTTCCTTTTTGATAAATAAAGTCGTATGTACTTTACCTTTGACAAAACCATTTTGTATTAAGAACTTACTTAATCTGTCGTACCAAGCTCGAGGTGCTTGCTTTAAACCATACAAAGCCTTTTTCAGTCTGAAGACTGAGTCTGGCTTCTTTGGGTCTTCAAACCCTGGTGGTTGTTCCACATAAACTTCCTCATGGATAAATCCATTTAGGAAGGCGCTTTTGACGTCCATTTGTAATAACCTGAAATTCTTATAACAAGCAAACGCAAGTAGTAGTCGAATAGCTTCTAACCTTGCTACTGGTGCATAAGTCTCATCATAGTCTATTCCTTCTTCTTGCGTATATCCCTTGACCACGAGTCTTGCTTTGTTTCGTACGACTCTTCCTTTCTCATTCATCTTGTTCCTGAACACCCATTTAGCTCCAATAACAGTTTTACCTTTTGGTTTGGATGTCAATTCCCAGACATGATTAATGTTGAATTGTCTGAGCTCTTCTTGCATAGCTTCAATCCAGCTTTCATCAGATAAAGCTTCTTCTATGCTCTTTGGTTCAATTTCAGAAACGAGAGCCAGAGCATTAGACTCTTCTCCCTTTTTGGATCTGGTGCGAATTCCTTCATTAATTTCGCCGATAATAAGATCTTTGGGATGACTGGACTTATGCTTCCAGTTACTTGTTGATTTGTCGGGTTGATGATCTCTCTCTTTGTTTGGATCTTCACGAACAACCTGATGCTAGTTTTCCAGAGTCTGAGATGCTTCTTGAGTTGTAAGCTTTGGAAGGTCTGGAGCAGGTTCAGACTCTTCTTGATGAGTCCGACTTGATTTATCTTGCGTTGAGTCTTGAAATTTGACATTCATTGACTCCTCCACAGACTGGCTCTTCTTGTTATAGACTCTGAAGGCTTTGCTTGATGTAGAATATCCAAGGAAGATACCTTCATATGATCTTTCTTCAAACTTACCAACTCGATCTTTTGCATTTTTCAATATAAAACATTTGCAACCGAATATATGAAAGTATGAAACAATAGGCTTCTTATCTTTGAATAACTCATAAGGGGTTTTCTCTAGAATAGGTCTTAAGAAGACTCTATTGATGATATAGCATGCTGTTGAAACAGCTTCAGCCCAAAATCGTGAAAAAATCTTACTTTCAATTAAAAGAGTTCTAGCCATTTCTTGAAGAGATCTGTTCTTTCTTTCCACAACTCCATTTTGCTGAGGAGTATATGGAGAGGAGAACACATGCTTAAAGCCAGATTCATCACAAAATTTTGTAAAATCTTGATTTTCAAATTCACCTCCATAATCTGTTCTTATACTTGAGATAACACATCATTTTTCATTTTGAACCTTTTTAGCAAATTTTTCAAAATACGAGAAGGTTTCGGACTTACTTGCAAGGAAATATACCCAAGTAAAACGGGAGTAATCGTCCACAATTACTAGGCAATATTTCTTACCTCCAATACTCTGTGTTCTGGTTGGTCCGAAGAGATCCATATGCAGCAACTGTAGTACATGATTAGTAGAGACATGATTTATTGGCTTAAATGAATTTCTTACCTGCTTTCCCAGAATACATGGAGTGCATGGATCAGTCTTTTGATAAGGTAATTTGGGTAGTCCTCGAACAAGCTGCTTTGATGAGATTTTGGCTAATTGCTTCATGTTGACATGACCAAGCTTTCTATGCCATAAGCTTGCTTCGTCTTGAATTGAGATAAAACATTGCGATTCATTTGGTTTCACATCCAGAAGATAGATGTTTCCATGTCTTCGACCCATGAAAGACTGAGTAGAGTCTTTACTGATTCCAGAACATATTCCTTCTTGAAAGAAGATCTTGAAACCAGTATCACACAATTGACTAATGCTGAGAAGATTGTAATTGAGTCCTTCCACTAAGGAAACATTACTTATTGTGAGATTTCCAATTTTCACAGTTCCAAATCCCACAATACTTCCTTTGTGTTTCCTCCAAATGAAACTTTTCCACCATTTACTTGAGCAAGCTTTATAAAACAATTTGAGTCTCCTGTCATATGTCTTGAGCATCCGCTGTCAAGATACCACTTTACCTTTTTCTTGACGGTGACCTGCATTTAAAATAAAGTCTCAAGCTTTCTTTGGTACCCAAACTTTCTTGGGTCCTTTGGTGTTAGTAACATAAGCAGTATTAACCCATATTTTCTTAACAGGTTTCCAAACCATAGGACACTCTTTTTCAAAGTGATCCAGACTGTTGCATTTTGAACATCTGAGAGCATTTCTACCTACAGATTTTACAAAAACTTTCTTGAAATGATTTTTGTAAGCCTCTCTCGAGAGTCTTTTCTTAATTCTTTCTTTCACTTTAGGAAAATCAATCAAGGGAATTGTTTCTGCCGTCATACCTAGACCGGACTTATTGAAGTAAGGTCTTTGAGCTGAAATAATTTTTTCAAGTTTTTCAGACCCTATTGAAAATTTCTTTGAAATATTTGATAAGTCAGTTTTTAAAAGAGCATTTTCTTTTAAAAGATTATCTTCATTTTCTTTAAGAGTGGAAACAGTCAAGTCTAGACTTTTAACTCTTTCTACTAAAACATTTTCCTTTTGTTTTAGAGCTGAGTTTTCTTTTTTTAGTTCGGAAATTCTTTTGAGAGAAGTCTTAAGACTAAAACACAGTTCATCAATGTATTTAGAAACTTTGACAGGAATTTTAAAATTACTTGTCTCAAATTCACTGTCTGAGTCTGATCCAGAGTCTGAGTCTGATTGTGCCATCAGACATAGATTGTCATATTCATTATCACTTTCTTCACACTCTGTATCACTCCAGGTTTCAGCTTTGAGAGCTTTTCGATATCTTTCAGATTTTCCTTTCTTCTTCCTTAGAAGAGGACAGTTGGGTCTGATGTGTCCCTTTTTCTTACATTCAAAGCAGACTACATCTTTGTTTGGTTCCTCATCATCAACAGACTTGGTCTACTATCTTTGAAAGCTTTGTTTCTTTGAGTTGAACCTTCTTCCTTTTCTATTCAGTTTTCTGAATCTTCTTATCATGAGAGCAAGCTCCTCATCGTCCATGTCGTCTTCAGAATCTGTTACATCAGAATCATCATTAGATTTTAATGCAATAGATTTCTTACCTTTAGGATCTTCGTCTTCATTGATTCGTTCCACTTCATAAGACTGAGGAGTCCCAACCAACTCATCGACAGACAGTGGCATGATTCTTTGGGTCTCTCTGATTGAGGTCTTTATGTGATTCCAATCCTTGGAGAGTCCACGCAGTAACTTGTTTACTTTCATGGGATCAGAAATTAGTTGTCATTGATTTTCAAGACCATTCACGATATCTGTAAAGCGACTAAACATGTCAGTTACAGATTCTCCTGGTTTCATTCTGAAGGCTTCGTATTGACCGAGAAGAATGTTGATTCTGGTTTCCTTCACTCGATTTGTTCCTTCATAGGTGATATGCAATCTGTCCCAAACTTCTTTTGCTGTAACACAAGAAGATATTCTATTATATTCAGTTGGTGACAAAGCACAATATAAGGAGTAAATTGCTTTTGCATCGAGTGCTTGTCTCTTGATTATCTCTTCCTCAGTCATTCCGCTGGTCTCAACAGTTTCTTTCCCTCTTTCAGAGACTGATGCAGTGGTAGGAGTAATTCCTTTTTCTACAACGTCCCATTCCAGAGGATCCTTTGATCGTAGGAAAGCTTTCATCTTGTTCTTCCAGATGTTGTAATCCTTTCCATCAAAGTAGGGTGGTCTGGTATTGCTTTGCCCTTCCATCAGCCCTGGTGCTAGCATACTAGCCATGGATCTTTTACTACGAAGTAAAACACTTCAAATAAAGTAAGTACACAGGCTCTAATACCAATTGATATTGCTAGTATAAGCACCTAGAGGGGGGTGAATAGGTATATAAAAGATTTTTCTTAGATAATTGCACAATACTAGACAGTTGATGGATTTGAGACAAAAGATAATCAAAGTAAGACTGAGAGAAGAAAAAATTGAACACGCGGTTTATAGTGGTTCGGCTTATATCAAGCCTACGTCCACTCTTCTTCACTGACAGCCTATCGGCTGGATTCCACTATGAATAAAAGAGAAGTTACAGCATAGCTTTGCTTTGATTCCACAGTATAGATGTTCTACTACACCTCCTCAAGATTTCACAAATATAGACTCTCTTTTGTATACAAGTATTCGCTCAAAGGAATTGTCTAAACAAAAAAGGAGCTTCAGACTTTGGAATTCTTCTATCGCGCACACCTTGAACAACCAAGATCATCTTCCTTATATACTCATTTATGCCATCATATCCGTTGGCACTTACCAAAGGAATTCCTCCAATCTACCCGTTGGACGGAATCAATAAGGAAGATTGTTCGAGCTATTAAAGGAACGTGTCGATAGCCCATCAATCCTGTTCGCCCATACAATCAGGATCTCGGTTTCCATAAGTAGAACCTTCCAATAATATTTAGGCAATCACCGGATCTTCAATTATCGAGTCAATCTTCGATCAATCAAAGGACTCCGTTATGTCTTTTCCAGCCACAAGATCTTCTCCAGTTGATAAGGTTAAATCCTTAACGAAACATCCAGTTTTGGATAACCTTTCTTCAACGGATTAGAGACTGTCAATGAGGATAGACTTTGAGTCTTGAGTCTGGCTGTCCGGAGGTCTTCAGACTTTAAACAGCAGAGTCTGCAAGCCTTCAGACTAGACTGATGGAAACGTTTTGTCAACTTCAAAACACTTCAAGAAGATTTCTCCAACAGTTTGCTCCTAAAATTTGTGGTCCTGTCCTCCATAAAAAGTTCGGCTCTCTGTGAAATGAGCGTATGTGCGTGCAACAAGCAGAAGAGCGTACGGGCCAACGAGGGTGAGAAATTATGTTTAGTCATCTTTGGGATAATGTGTGGAGGAATTATCCATTAGCTTGATCTATTTTACTAAACTAAATTTGGACCATTAAAAATGGCGAATCATCAATTCGAATTTGATTTAGTACACGTTTAAAGTTTACTCAATAATTTCTCAAATGTATGTGAGAGCGAGGTGAGAAAGAGGAGAAGAAAAATTGTAATGTCAGATTGTCCTTAAGAGTTGAGGGGCATAAATGTTGTCTTATAGTACTAATGTGGGCTAGCGTCATGTATTGTTTTTAAATATATATAGAGCTGACAAATTGGGTTCAAGATCAATTTCTTAACTCGAATTCAATGAGCTACGTCAAATATGGGTTGTCTGAAAATTTCAAAACGGATTAAAGTGGGTTTCCAATATCAGAGGCAAAACCCAACTAGATATGAATCTTAGGGGGTCTAAAGACAAAGTCACTTCTAACCCAGTTAAGCTTAAAAAGGTTATTAGCTAAATAAATATTAAAAAAATAATAATAATTAATAAAGAAAGAGAAAACTATGATGTCGAACAAGAGAGGGAGCCACCCTAGATAGTACCCCTCCGTCCTGGGCCGGTCACGCCTCCGCTGCCCACCGTGGTCAGCGGCAGCCATCCTCATGCTTCTCCTAGTCAACTCACAATGCAACATGTGGGGCGTTTTCATCATTTAGTTTCTTCAAGTTTCGTTCAAGACCAAGAAAACAGAAGAAGATGGTTTTTTTTTTTTTTTTGTTAACCTACAAAGTCTTCTTATGAAAATGACTCTGCACCAAAGAATCTAGATCCAAGAAACCTCTACAACCACGTATTCCTCCAAGTCAATAATTGGGAATACTATTTGAGAGCAAAGTGCCCCTTTAGTTGATCCAAGAGACAGGAAAATGACACCGGAGGAATAGTTAGACTTCCTATTTTCCATGAGAGAGGAATTACGTTGCTTTTTTCTTTCCTCATTCAATCAAAATTGTAGTTCTGGTATTATTTTAGGCATTAGGCTTTAGTTAAAATGATGGGCTATATTGTCCTCTGTCTCTAATCGGAGGATTTCTTATAATTAGTCTTCTGGTTGATAGCTTACGAGTGTAAACATCACTTGCATTTCAATTTTAGATAAGTTCGGTGTAAATGATGTCCCACAATAATATATAACCACCATCAGAAACATAACGGTAGGGAAACTTAGTGTTTGAATATTTAAATAATACACTACACATTTATCTAATAACTTAAGTTTTAGAATAATTAATAGTGGTCCTACAAAATCTTACATAATATCAAAGCTGAATATATTGAGTTCGAATATTTCCAAGTCCCATTTGCCTCCTGAATTAAATTTCCACGCTTAATACTAGGCAAAAAGACTAGACCAAGCATGGGGAGGAGTGTTAAATATTTAAATAATAAAGCATACATTCATTAAACAGCTTAAACTTTTAGAACAGTTGACAGCGATCCCACAAAATCTCACACTTAGCCTTATATTTATTTTGACTTAATTTTTCAACATCAATTAATCGTATCAAAAGGAAAACATGAACGAGCTAAGCTCTTCGAAAATCATACATCAAGGATGAAGATCCTCTGTTGCTCCAATACGACATTTGTCTACCTCCTTTGTGAGATGGGGACAGGTACCTATTTTTAAGGGCCATGTTATCCCCCGTTCCTAAATCAACAAAGTTTCTTCAATCGAGTCTCTTATTGATAGGTTACAAGTTATGCAAGCTTAAATTTGCATATGGCGATGTCAATAATTTGTGATCTACCAATCAATGACATGACTGTACAGAAATATAACCCCTGCTTTAGTTAGTGTTAACTACACGTGAAAATCCTCTATACTGCTCAATATCTGTGACTTGTCAATAAATCTTATTTGCTAACACATTCAGTGATAATTTTCCTGATACATTGTTCAGATAAATTATTGGTTTAGCTAAATTAGGCACAAAATGAGGACATCAAGCGTGGTGGAAGATCTCATCCCCCAACGGATGTGTAGTCTATATGACCATGTATTGAATGGGAAATCCTCCCACAAAGCATAGATTGTGTCCTGCTCAGACTTTCAGGACAATGTCAAACAATGGACTTGCAATTTAGCTAAGCAATGTACTGGGAAAAAGCTACCAAAATCTCAAATTATGCCCACTATAACAGATTTATTGAGAACTTTTTTTGTGACATCAAAAATTCTAAACTATATCTATTATGACGTATATCTTATAACATAAAAAAACTCCAAACTTATCCCTATGTAACACATTTACCTTCCGTCAAGATTTAATTATATGATTTTTTAGCTAAAATAACATTGTTTTTATTTCACTTAAGTCACGTAAATACCATATCTATATTGTTTGCTTACTAGCATCCATGTAGGCAAATTACTTAACGGTGCCCTGATGAAACCTTGATGAAGGATGAAAGTGTCACACATAGCGTTGATTAGTTCTTGGTCCAGTCCCATCCAAGAATAGGATTGGTTCTCATTTTTTGGAATTGGGAATCAGACTAATTGGTCCAGTTCCCAGGCGATCTAATGGAATTAGTGATACACAATATTTTCAGTGACCAATGGTTTGAAAAAAACTAGGAAGCGAGTAATGACTACCTCGAATCCGGAAAATAGATGGAATATAATGAAGAAACTCTATAAAAAAAAACCTTGCATCATCATTGTGGACGGTACACGAAGTCAAAGTGAGAAACGAAAAGGCAAGACGATAGAAAGGAAGTAAATAGGTTATTCATGGAGCAAAACGAATCCCACTCATGAACTACAATCGAGGAATTCACCAACTGCTTCAATTTCGAATTGATGCCGACATAGAAGAAGAATCAAAAGTAGAAGAACATTATAGTAGATGAAATACAAGGACATTCTTAGCCTTTTCATGGCTGAAGAGAGAGGTTTCAAATAAGGGCCTGACCTCACTCATTGGTCAAGCGTATTTTGTTCTTTACCTTTTTGATTTACTTTCCTTTCCTTTTTCCTTTTTTTCTTTTCCTGATTTTTTTCTTTTCATAAAAAAAGACAAACTCAAAAAAGAAAAAAAGATGTAAAACTTTAACAAAGAAAAAGAAAAAAATACAAGCAGGAGGGCTAGCCCCGGCCCTCTTGCCTATGGCCATCGCCCCATCATCACATCAAACTTAGGTACCTCCGAACCCTCGCCAGAATCAAGAGAGAGCCGCAACCCTCTCCCAAACTTAGCTACCCACATGAAAATGGTGAAGCAAGCATTCGAGTAGCTTTGTGGTGGGAATCATATTCTTTGTCTTCAGGTTCTTGGGGGTTTCAGATTTCATTGCTAACCATGACCTTGTAGTTGTTCTGCAACATGGAGTTCTTGCAATGAGCGATCGCACCTTGAATCATTCTCTACAACTCCTCCATTGATGAAACCTTCGAGTGGCAACCTCCTCCCGTCCGGACCCCTCCTCCTCCGCCACCGATCCTGCTTTGCCATAGGGTCGCAACCCTCTACTAATTCTAGCGGGGACTAGCAAGACCTCACCTCTAGTGGGCAAGCCGACCCTTGTCGAGGCACTGGCGACCCTACTGGCCATAGCCAACGCCTTGTCTCGAGAAGGGGTGGTGACCATAGGCAGGCTTGGATTTTTTTCTTTTTTTGTGTTTTATTATTTTAAGGTTTAACTTTTTTCTTTTTTAAATTTGTCTTTTATGAAAATAAAAAAAAACAAAAAAAAAATGAAAGAAGAAACAGAAAAAAGAAAGAAAGAAAAAAAACTAATGGATGAAAATGCCCTTGATAAGGTCGGGCCATTCTTTGAAACTAAAATGGCCACTTCAGACCATTATTTGAAATAAAACTCATTTCAAGTCATTATTTAAGAAAAAGATGACACTTCGTGCTCTTATTTAAAATAACATCCACTCCAACCCCCCCTTTTAAAAAAAAAAAAATTGAGTACACTTCATATCCTTATTTGAAATTTCTCTCAAAATCATAGATACATTGGAACATGACATTGCCTTGATAATAAATAACTAAGCAAATTCCTGTAAGACTAATTGTGGGTTATATTGAATAAATATACAAAGAATAGAAATACTAAAAGAGAATGACGTGACGATTGTATTAGATAATTAATTATTTCAAATAGATTGTTACAATAAACCTAACATCATTCAATCCATATTATTACCGGGTTGAATATAGGATAAAAAACAGGAAACAAAACTCAACTCCCCGAGTCGTAATCAGGATCAAATAAGTTGGACCACACTTCGTGAGAGTTTCTTAAAATCTTCTCAGGGGCAAAATTACGTATGCTATTTTGTGTTGACTTGCACAAAGAACGGCAACGTGAGAGCGTCCCGTCGCTAGAAAATATCCCGGATCCAACATCTTCTTAAACTGGTGGCGTGTAGGCACTGTTCTCAGTCTAAACTTTAAGTACGATAACGATGCACATGTTGACCGGCGGTCTTTTCAGTCAATTCCTGCGCCAATTGACAGGTCAAAGGTACAAACATAATCCACGTTGATATTTAGTCAAGCTTGTACGTGGATCATGTCCACAACTTTTGACTCACAAATCATAAATATGAATGGAAGAATATTCCACTGACCAAAGATGTCGGAAAATTGATGCCAAATGTTCAAAATGAGCAATAGAAAGTGATGATACATCACCTAGAGGTGGTGGATTTGATAGGGTAACTTGACAATGACTTGGTTGATATTGTTGTCATCTCGATTGAACATTTCCAATTCCTATCTCAACAAAAAATTTTAAAAAAAATCAGCTTATATTGTTTTCCATTTTCATCCTTAGCGAAAAAAGAAATTTGGAAAACTTGGGGCTTCCACTTGGCTAGTCAAAACATAAAACTAATTGTCTTCTATTCTTATGTATCAACACCAACATTGTATTTCGCTATGGCAATCAAAATGTAAAACTCAATCTAAGCGTTGGTCAAGAGTATTTTGTTCTTTACTTTTTTTATTTTCTTTCCTTTCCTTTGTCCTTTTTTCTGATTTTTTTCATAAAAAAGAAAAAAAGGTAAAACTTTAACAAAGAAAAAGAAAAAGAAAATACAAGCAGGAGGGCTATCCCCAGTCCTCCTACCTGTGGCCGCCGCCCTATCACTGGGTCAAGGCATTGGCTATGGCCAACAAGTTCATTATTTAAGAAAATGACAACACTTCATGTACTTATTTGGAATTTTTTCCAAAACCGCAACTACACTAGAATATGACATTGCCTTGCTAATAAATAACCAAGCAAATGCTGATAAGACTCATTGTAAGTATATTAAATAAGTACACAAGGAATAGAAATCCTAAATGAGAACAACATGACGATTGTGTTAGATACTTAATTGAATGCGTAGTCTCATGACCGTGTAGTTTAATGATTTCAAATAGACTCTTAACATTAACCTAGCATTATTCAATCCATCGTGGTATAAGCTAACAATGCCTCTTCTCGTAATGTCTATGCGCTCATTTTATTACAAGACTGAATATAGGAATAAATAAAGGAAACAAAAATCAACAAATTGGACGGTCCCCAGGCCGCAATCACGGCCAAATAAGCTGGACCACACTTTATGAGAGAGACTCTTAAAATCTTCGAAAGGGCAAACATATGTGTCCGATTTTGTGTTGACGTGCACAAGGACGGCAACGTGGGAGCGTCCCATCACTTAGAAATATCCCGGATTGCGTGGATCAGAACATCTTCTTAAGCTAGTGGCGTGAGCTAGCCATCGTTCCCGCGCTAAACTTTAAGCATGATGACCATGCACATGTTTGATCGGCCGTGTTTTCAGTCAATTATTGTGCCAATTGACGGGTAAAGATAGACATGATCTACATTAATATTTAGTTAATTTTGCATGTAAATTATGTTCATAATTTGTGACTCACCAATCATAGACATAATCGGAAGCATGTGAATTATGTTCATAACTTGTGACTCACCAATCATAGACATAATCGGAAGCATGTGAATTATGTTCATAACTTGTGACTCACCAATCATAGACATAATTGGAAGAATTTTCCACTGGCCAGAGATGTAGGAAAATTGATGGTGAAATTTCAAAATGAGCAGTAGAAACTGGTGATACATCGTCCAAAAGGCAATGGATTTGGTAGAGTAACTTGACATCGTCTTGGTAGACATTAGGTGTAAAGGGTTTAAGGTTTTGTACAAATTTCACGTGAAATTTGGAACCGAACATGTTACTTATTTTTGGAACTTGGAACCTACCCTACATATCTTAGAACCTAAAACCCACTCTGTCACAGGTTCTAGAGTTAGTTCTAAGTTCAATTTGGATTACACCTATATTATTAATTGAATGATTACGGTGAATTAAAACATTTTATAACAATCACTTACTACTATAATTCACTAATCATAGAGACATATAGAAAATATGAACATTAATAAAGTAAAAGTCTCAATTTTAAAATGGAAGCTCAAACTAGTATTTCTAAATTATACACTTATCATCAAATGGCATGGAATATTGTAAGATGCATGAAAACATGAACCAAGAAAACATTAGAACTTGTTCCATGTTCTAAATTACAAGTTCTAGGTTCTAAGTTTCTCCAACTAAGAACTCGAAACCTACCTATCAAAATAGGTTCCTTATTTTTTGGAACCTCAAACCTATCATGTATACCTTGGAACCTGAATCCGGAACCTATAGGTTCTTGTTGGTCCAATTCTCAAATTCCATATTTTACCCTAGAATCACGCTTACCCTTAGTTCATCTCAATTAAACATTTACAATCCTTAAGTCAAAAAAAAAAAAAATCAGCTTATATTCTTCTCCATTTTCATCCTTGACAAAAAAAAATGGAAAATGAGGGGCTTCCTTTTAACTTGTCAAAACAAAAAGGAAATTGTCTTCTGTTGTCGTGTATCAACGCCAACATTGTGTTTCGCAATTGCAATCAACTTGAAACACATGGGAAAACTCTTCTTCAAACAGAGCTTGTGACATCCAAAATTTTGGGTTTTAATTTCTACCGGATAAATAGGGCCATTTTCGTTCAATTGAAGCCATGGATTGTGAAATGGGGATGCAAGTGGGCTACATTGGTAAGGAAAAAAATACCAATTGGAATGATGAGGTGTTGGATAAATTAATGGGGGCCAATTTGATTTAATTCAAGAGGAATTAAGGCTCAATTGGAAAGAAAACCTAGCAAAAATTCGTATGCCACCTCTACCCCCACATTTTGGCCTATCTAAAGCTTCTAGAAGGGGCATTTTTGGCAAGGAAAAGAGAGTGGAAGACAGCTGGTTCGGCTGACCTAAGAGAGAGAGAGAGTGAGAGAAAAGAAAGGAAAAATTGAGTTTTCTTCCTCCCTTCTCTCCTCCTCCGTCGACGGATTCCCCCCCCCCCTCTTCCTCTTCGGTTGCTCGGCACCATGGAAACCGAAGAAGCCGAAGCAGCTCCGCCCGTCGCCGCTTCTCGCCGCCGTCGTTGCCCACCGAAGCCGGAGCCGCCGCCGCTGCTCCATGGTCGTCCGCGCATCTCCACCCTCTCTCCTTCCTCTGGTTCGAACAGAACCGACCAGCAGGAGCAGAAGCAACGATCGGCGTTGCTTGAAGGAGCTGCAGTCGCGCCGCCTCGCCGTTCCCGGCCCACGTCGCCTCGCCGTTCACCGTCCCGTGCTCTGCCTGCCTCGGCCTCTCCCTCGCTCAGCCCTCTGTTTCAGCGAAGTTTCAGATCTGGTGGAGCTCCGCCGGAGCCGTCCACCCCTCCTCCGGCCACCGTGAAGCCTCGCCTTGGTTCGGTTCGGCCCCTCCGTCCATTTCCGACCCAACCAAGCTCCGAATCCGCCTTCCTTCGCCCTTAACCAGCCGCGCACAGAGAGTGCAGGAAATGGGTTTCCAGCTGGTTCGGGCTCGTTTTGGGCCGTTTCCCGGCCCCGAAACCGAGCCGTGCTTTGGGAACAATTGTTCCTCGCATCGCCGCCGTCGGATTGATCCGATTTGCGCGCGATTTGGTGAGTAATCTCACTAATCTCGGATTAGTTGGCTAATTATGCTTTAGGTTGGTTTAGTTTTAATTAATTATGTTTAGGTTGTTAGATTAGAAGTAACTAGCAATTATTAGTCAATTGTGATGCGATTTAGATAAATTGATTGTGCAATTAACAAGTAGACGTGGTCTACTATTTATTGGTAGTGTCTCGGGAATTTTCGGACCCCTAATTGAGCTTCAATTTAAGGATTCGGGCCTAAGTGAGATTGTTGTCATTTAAATATTATTTTTCGGAATTAAATAAATAAATCAATTATTTTACAAAAATTCAATTGGGATGGCTAGCGACCGGAATATTATGCTGATGATCGTGGCGAAGTCCGTTTATTTAATCGGACTTTATTTTAAGCTAAATTGAATTTTTAATATTAATTAATTTTCGAAATTAATTAAATAATTATTTATTTCTTGAAAATTCAACTGGGATGGCTCGTGACCGGAAAATTATGCTGATGACCGTGGTGAAGTCCATTTATGTAATTGGACCTTATTTTGAGCTAAACGGAATTTTTAATATTTAAAAATTAATTAAATTATTTATTTTTCGGAAATTAAGATTTTGATGGCCGACGATCGAAATCTCGTGCTGATCATCGTGGCGCAGTTCGTTTATTTATTTGAGCTCTACGTTGTATGGAATTAAATAAATTGTGATATTTTAGGGATTTACCCTAAATTGATTGGAATTGATTGAGATTGAATTATTGATTGGTAAATGGCCAAGTATGTTTATTCAGCATTTGCAATGCTTTGTTGAGTTGTAAAGTGAGTAGAATTGTGAGAGTGATTTGAATATACTCTTGGCTAAGATCCATCAGGTATGTTAATATCGTGTGAAAATTGAGTGAGTTGATGAGTACGTGGGGATTCATCCCAAGATTGATCGATGTCGGTATTCAATTAGAATTTGACTATGAGAGGTTGTGAATTGAACCTCGGAAGCCGCCGAAGTATGGCTATGCCAGTTGGGCTGAGATTTGCCACCGAAATTGGAGTCGGTCGCGCCTGATAAGGCCGTAATCTGCCACCTATTAAAGGTCGCGCCTGATAAGGCCGTAATTAGCCACCTATTAAGGGTCGCGCCTGTTAAGGCCGTAATTTGCCACCCGATAAGAGTCGCGCCTGATAAGGCCGTAATTTGCCACCCGATGAGGGTCGCGCCTGATAAGGCCGTAATTAGCCACCTATTAAAGGTCGCGCCCATTGGGCCGTAATTTGCTACCTAAAGATAGGTCGTGTCCTTCGGGACTGTAATTTGTTGCCAGGAAATTTGTTTGTCTATGCTTGTGAAGTCGTGAGTACGATTTGAACCTGAATAAGGGAAACGACTGGGGAATGGTCGAATTGACATGTAATCGACTAGGTCGATTGATCAGTGCTTTGATATGATGTCGTGAATTGATTGACTGAATGGAAATGACCGTGAGTGGTCTTGTTGGCTGGTAATCGACTAGGTCGATTTGATCGATGCTTTGATCTGTGATGTGATTGCTTAGGTGTCTATTTGACCTGTGCTAACATGCAGGTGGGACATGAGGCCAAGGTACGTCTTCTGCCCTATGCGTGTATAGGCAGCCTTTAGTATAATAGTTTACTAATTGGGCTTAGTGGGGTAGAACTCGCTGAGACGTAGTCTCATCCCAGTTTGGGGAAAAACATTTTAAGACCCCGATGAGGAGCTGATGAGGAGTCTGAGAAGGAGAACTCGGAGGTGAAACTTGAGGAGAATGATTTTTAGAAGAAGAAGATAATCCTGAAAGGGGCCTTGAGTATGGCCTGGATGGGCTGAGAGTCTATCTTCTTTTGAGATCTCCATTTTGATGTGAATAGAGATAGAGTAAAAAGTTGTGAAATATTCTGGTTTGTGTTTTGTATAAAAGTTTGGTTATAATTTTCAATATGAAAAATATGGCCCTGCTTTTCTATCCCATTGTTTTATTGTCTGGGGAATTATAACTGCTTTCGCATGTGCTTAATAAATGAAAGAGTCGGCGATACAGTGTCCTGGGATATCGCATTATAAAATCGACCAAAAGATAAGGATGTATGTGTGCTCGAGGATCGGGGCGTGACATCCAGTTTAAGTGGTATCAGAGCAAGGTTGAAGATTGGAGTGATAAGGAGCGTTGACCATGGGATAGTTAGTAGGAAAGGCCTTTAAATTCATGCTGGTGCATGTCTGTGTTAGCTGAATGCTAGAATTGATTGTCGTGTGAGGATCGCTCATCTTCTAATCCAGTGTGGATGTGGAAGACAGGTTTCAGTGTAAAGACTGAACCATGAGCGAGTAGGAGCTGAGAACTCCTAGTAAGAGGACAATGTCCTCTGTGACTCGGGATAAAGCACTGACAAATGTCGGTACCCGAGGTGGTTGTGGCAGAGTGTTGGCTTTGGCCAGCTCGAGTGTAAGAGTACCACCGCAGGTTGGTACTAGTGTAGTAGCGTTGAATGATCCTAAGTTCGATAGGATCGTTTTGATGCTAGTGTTCCTTGGAAATTGGATAAGCCAGAGGCTCAGGATCGAACCGCCGTCAGTGTTGTAACCGCCGTGTCGCTTCACCTGTTGATATCCAGAGTGGGGATATGATCTGGGATCGAGCCATTGCTTCCAAGTCAAGGTACAGATCCAGTTCAGGCAGAAATGGAAATCGGTCAGGGAAAAGATCGAAGTCGAGAGCGGTTCTAGCAGACCGATGGGACAACCAGAAAGAGTTTGCTGTCACTTGGCAGGAGATAGAAGACTCACCTGATGAGTGCCGAAAGTATGGAAGGAATGCATGGATTAATCCTGTGTTCGAGAATAACTAGAACATGCTTTGATGATAGTGAGCACGGCCATCAAGTGAAGGACTATCGGTTGGGGTTTAAGCACACCAACACTGTTACTACCGTTAGAACGCCAGCAAGATGGCATAGGGAACATGAACGGAACCGACTATGCCTTATTCAATGAAAGAATATTTTGTGGTGATTTTATCAGAATAGTGCCAGAGAATGTTGGGATTGCAAGTGTGGAATTTTAGTTGTTTGTTAAGGCTGTAGGAAAAGAACCAAAGGTGCAGATGTGAGGATTGATGAATGAGGAATTCGTGCATATCAGTGCATCACTTTAGGGATCATCAGTTTTGTGAAAAGAGAAAGAAAGATGGTTCGTTGCAATTATGCATCAACTATAGTCGACCCAATCAAGTGACAATCAAGGATAAGTGTTCATTGTCAAAGATCGACAATTGGGCAACTTGTTATAAAGAGTATGGATGTCTTCAAGGATCGACTTGAGGACAGGTTATTGTTAGTTGAGAACCAGGAAGGAGGTTATATTGAAGACGACATTTCACACTTTATTTTGTCCTTGTGAGAATAAGGTAAAGCCATTTGATTTGACGAACGCTCCAGCCGCTGTCATAGATTTGACAAATCGAGTGTTCAAAGAATATCTAGATCAACGGTGATCGTGTGGTATAGCGACATTATAGGGTGTTCATTAAGTGTTGAGAATCACGAAATGCCCCTAAGAATGGTCGTGTGGTTACAGGCAAAGGAATCTTCATGGACCCAGCCAAGATCGAATTAGTTGTTAATGGACCGAGACCGACATCAATGTCAGAGATCAGAAGTTGTGGGGATTTGACAGATTACTACGGAAGGTTTGTGAAAAAAATTTTAGCATCAGTATCATCATGGGCTTGACCTCTTGAGAAAGAAGAAAAATTCATTGGCATAGACAAGTACGAGGATAGTTTCCAGAGCTTCAGTAAGATCAGGTTACCGCACTTATACTAAACTTTTCATTTGGCTCTGGAAAGCATGAAACCTTTAGTGATGTGTCTTGCCAACGATTGGGTATGTATTGATACAACATGAGAAGATTGTTGAATAACCATCCCGCCAGTTGAGACCCAACAAGCTGAACATGAAACAGTGTCGTGAATCAGAATTTTGGCAGAACTATAATGATGTTATTTGGTATTATCTTGGGAGAATGAAAGAAGTAATTTATGTGTAGAGCCGAGAGCCTTCGATTATACATAGGCTGGCTAAAGTATAAACTTTACTTAAAAAGGGTTCGAAATTTGGTTTTCAAATTTGAGGTAGGCTACCTTTTAAATTTTATAGCCACCCTCAAAATCGAACCAAATGTTCAAGTTAGAATCGGCGCCTAGTTGACAGACAGAGATGTTCAAAAGATCTTATAAGAGGATACTGGCAAGAAAGAATCTAACTTTGACACTTCTGAGGATGGAATGTTCGGGTTCCATGAGGAATTGAGTGCACTTGACAGTGTAGCACTTAGGGAAAAGATCTTGTTAGAAGTTCACTATAGTATCACAGTTTTGACCAGATGGGGCAAGTAATCAGAATCGACGTCAGCTAAATTGGTAGATCGATATGAAGATAGATATCGCCAAGCAGGTTGCAAGTGTCAAAGGTGTCAGTAAGTGGAAGTTCAGTAATGCAAATCCGGAAGATTTTAGCATCACTCGAGAGTCCCAAGTGGAAATGGAAATATATGGCTTACTAAGGATTCAGGAGATTACTGATACCATTTGAGAATAGTGGTTGATCGATAGATGGAGTTGGTCCACTTTGGTACAGTACGAATATATCTTGTTTTGAGTGTGCGATCCAGATTTCGGGCTCTGATTTCGATTAGATAAATTGGGCATTTCATCGACGCGATTATAGTGTTTTTCTCTGAGTTGGCCACTCATGAGATAACTAGACTAGCTGGGTGAGTTATTAAGGACCTTAAGGCAAATAGACTTGAGAATTCGACAATGGATTGACTCCTCGACCGTGCTCATCTTTAGAGATCATTGCGGCACAGTATAAAATTGATTTGAAATCAGAAATAGATCGGCTCGACTGAGATGAATGACCGATCGTGGGTGACTCCACTAAATTGGAAAATTCTCATCGACCGGTACTAATTTGATGTTTCTATCGTTTTGGTACCCTGTGTTCGTATTTGAGCCTTTGAGATTTTCACGACAATCGAGAGTCGCCAATGTGTCGAGTGGGTTCATTGTGGTTCGAAGAAAATCGACCACGGGTCATTTGTCCTAAAAAGCTCTGAACACTACCCGGTAGCCTAGGTCACACTAAAAGCGTGTCGGAGTGAAATTAACCGTCAATCTAAGTTCGATTTCAGAAATTGAAGATCCTATCTTGTTACAGAGTGGGTATACCGAAGTGAGTGTGCATTAGATAATTCGCCGGCATGGAGTGTCGAGGATGAGTTATATTTCGAATCTAAATCAGATATTATAAATTTGGCAGAGTTTTCAGAGGATTCTTTATTAAGCAGTGTATAGCAGAGGGTACAGAATTTCAGTGGTAAAAAGAAAGTGAAGAAGATTTTAGGCCAAAGACAGTACAGTAGTCAGTGATTGCAGTTGCCAAGATCAGTGCCCGAGTTATATCAGATCTTGACCAGAGATTCCCAGTTTCAGCAGATCAGTCAGATAGTTTCTTTTTAATCAGTGCAAAGCAGAGTGTACAGGATTTCAATCGGTTGAGATGAGATCGGAAATCAGAAAATCGCAAGTCCAGAGTCAGCTCAAAAATCAGTGTTTACAGTTGTCAGATCAATGTCAGAGTAAAGACTGCTCAGAACTGTCAGAAATTTTGAATCGTTGAGATTCAAAAATTTATGAGGGAGTCGAGAAAAAGAGATCAGATGTGGATGACAGAATATCTTATGTGAGAAGCTCAGTTCAGTTGTTGGTTCAGAAAGAGTAGATTTTGTGTACGAAGATGATCTCCTTGGTCAAAGTGGTTAGACAACGCCACGAGACCGAATGATCAGCGTAGAAAAGTGAGACTCGATAAGACGGCAATACCCCACCTTTCGTTTATGGATTGGTAAAGGTTTAAATTTCGAGGACGAAATTTTTATAAGAGGGGAAGAGTTGTGACATCCAAAATTTTGGGTTTTAATTTCTACCGGATAAATAGGGCCATTTTCGTTCAATTGAAGCCATGGATTGTGAAATGGGGATGCAAGTGGGCTACATTGGTAAGGAAAAAAATACCAATTGGAATGATGAGGTGTTGGATAAATTAATGGGGGCCAATTTGATTTAATTCAAGAGGAATTAAGGCTCAATTGGAAAGAAAACCTAGCAAAAATTCGTATGCCACCTCTACCCCCACATTTTGGCCTATCTAAAGCTTCTAGAAGGGGCATTTTTGGCAAGGAAAAGAGAGTGGAAGACAGCTGGTTCGGCTGACCTAAGAGAGAGAGAGAGAGTGAGAGAAAAGAAAGGAAAAATTGAGTTTTCTTCCTCCCTTCTCTCCTCCTCCGTCGACGGATTCCCCCCCTTCTTCCTCTTCGATTGCTCGGCACAATGGAAACCGAAGAAGCCGAAGCAGCTCCGCCCGTCGCCGCTTCTCGCCGCCGTCGTTGCCCACCGAAGCCGGAGCCGCCGCCGCTGCTCCATGGTCGTCCGCGCATCTCCGCCCTCTCTCCTTCCTCTGGTTCGAACAGAACCGACCAGCAGGAGCAGAAGCAACGATCGGCGTTGCTTGAAGGAGCTGCAGTCGCGCCGCCTCGCCGTTCCCGGCCCACGTCGCCTCGCCATTTGCCGTCCCGTGCTCTGCCTGCCTCGGCCTCTCCCTCGCTCAGCCCTCTGTTTCAGCGAAGTTTCAGATCTGGTGGAGCTCCGTCGGAGCCGTCCACCCCTCCTCCGGCCACCGTGAAGCCTCGCCTTGGTTCGGTTCGGCCCCTCCGTCCATTTCCGACCCAACCAAGCTCCGAATCCGCCTTCCTTCGCCCTTAACCAGCCGCGCACAGAGAGTGCAGGAAATGGGTTTCCAGCTGGTTCGGGCTCGTTTTGGGCCGTTTCCCGGCCCCGAAACCGAGCCGTGCTTTGGGAACAATTGTTCCTCGCATCGCCGCCGTCGGATTGATCCGATTTGCGCGCGATTTGGTGAGTAATCTCACTAATCTCGGATTAGTTGGCTAATTATGCTTTAGGTTGGTTTAGTTTTAATTAATTATGTTTAGGTTGTTAGATTAGAAGTAACTAGCAATTATTAGTCAATTGTGATGCGATTTAGATAAATTGATTGTGCAATTAACAAGTAGACGTGGTCTACTATTTATTGGTAGTGTCTCGGGAATTTTCGGACCCCTAATTGAGCTTCAATTTAAGGATTCGGGCCTAAGTGAGATTGTTGTCATTTAAATATTATTTTTCGGAATTAAATAAATAAATCAATTATTTTACAAAAATTCAATTGGGATGGCTAGCGACCGGAATATTATGCTGATGATCGTGGCGAAGTCCGTTTATTTAATCGGACTTTATTTTAAGCTAAATTGAATTTTTAATATTAATTAATTTTCGAAATTAATTAAATAATTATTTATTTCCTGAAAATTCAACTGGGATGGCCCGTGACCGGAAAATTATGCTGATGACCGTGGTGAAGTCCATTTATGTAATTGGACCTTATTTTGAGCTAAACGGAATTTTTAATATTTAAAAATTAATTAAATTATTTATTTTTCGGAAATTAAGATTTTGATGGCCGACGATCGAAATCTCGTGCTGATCATCGTGGCGCAGTTCGTTTATTTATTTGAGCTCTATGTTGTATGGAATTAAATAAATTGTGATATTTTAGGGATTTACCCTAAATTGATTGGAATTGATTGAGATTGAATTATTGATTGGTAAATGGCCAAGTATGTTTATTCAGCATTTGCAATGCTTTGTTGAGTTGTAAAGTGAGTAGAATTGTGAGAGTGATTTGAATATACTCTTGGCTAAGATCCATCAGGTATGTTAATATCGTGTGAAAATTGAGTGAGTTGATGAGTACGTGGGGATTCATCCCAAGATTGATCGATGTCGGTATTCAATTAGAATTTGACTATGAGAGGTTGTGAATTGAACCTCGGAAGCCGCCGAAGTATGGCTATGCCAGTTGGGCTGAGATTTGCCACCGAAATTGGAGTCGGTCGCGCCTGATAAGGCCGTAATCTGCCACCTATTAAAGGTCGCGCCTGATAAGGCCGTAATTAGCCACCTATTAAAGGTCGCGCCTGTTAAGGCCGTAATTTGCCACCCGATAAGGGTCGCGCCTGTTAAGGCCGTAATTTGCCACCCGATAAGGGTCGCGCCTGTTAAGGCCGTAATTTGCCACCCAATAAGGGCCGCGCCTGATAAGGCCGTAATTTGCCACCCGATGAGGGTCGCGCCTGATAAGGCCGTAATTAGCCACCTATTAAAGGTCGCGCCCATTGGGCCGTAATTTGCTACCTAAAGATAGGTCGTGTCCTTCGGGACTGTAATTTGTTGCCAGGAAATTTGTTTGTCTATGCTTGTGAAGTCGTGAGTACGATTTGAACCTGAATAAGGGAAACGACTGGGGAATGGTCGAATTGACATGTAATCGACTAGGTCGATTGATCAGTGCGTTGATATGATGTCGTGAATTGATTGACTGAATGGAAATGACCGTGAGTGGTCTTGTTGGCTGGTAATCGACTAGGTCGATTTGATCGATGCTTTGATCTGTGATGTGATTGCTTAGGTGTCTATTTGACCTGTGCTAACATGCAGGTGGGACATGAGGCCAAGGTACGTCTTCTGCCCTATGCGTGTATAGGCAGCCTTTAGTATAATAGTTTACTAATTGGGCTTAGTGGGGTAGAACTCGCTGAGACGTAGTCTCATCCCAGTTTGGGGAAAAACATTTCAGGACCCCGATGAGGAGCTGATGAGGAGTCTGAGAAGGAGAACTCGGAGGTGAAACTTGAGGAGAATGATTTTTAGAAGAAGAAGATAATCCTGAAAGGGGCCTTGAGTATGGCCTGGATGGGCTGAGAGTCTATCTTCTTTTGAGATCTCCATTTTGATGTGAATAGAGATAGAGTAAAAAGTTGTGAAGTATTCTGGTTTGTGTTTTGTATAAAAGTTTGGTTATAATTTTCAATATGAAAAATATGGCCCTGCTTTTCTATCCCATTGTTTTATTGTCTGGGGATTTATAACTGCTTCCGCATGTGCTTAATAAATGAAAGGGTCGGCGATACAGTGTCCTGGGATATCGCATTATAAAATCGACCAAAAGATAAGGATGTATGTGTGCTCGAGGATCGGGGCGTGACAGAGCTAGCTTTGACACCGAGGTGAAATAGCCAAGATAGAATTGAGTAAGTTTTATATAAGAGATAGTTGTAGATTGTACAGGTGGTTAATGATAAAGCGATATTTGTAGATTGCACAAGTGGTTATCCAAGGTAAGAAAACCTTATCTCTGTCCAATTCTTATTTATAGTACCAATTATAGTTACCATTGAGACAGTTCTCTAAATTGGAAAAGACTTACTCCCATGTGATTTAAAGGTGCCTTGATCACAAGTTCCTATCCCCTAATCACTCATCAATCTAAGGAAATTCAGGTTTGTTTTGGCATATGTTCGACATGTGCACTGGGCATTTAATAATTCCAATTGTATTCCAAGTTGCATAAGATCATGCAATCTTGATGTGTTCACTCAGAATTAAACGATAGTTATAGCTAAAACAAAACATCTCAATCACAAAAGTAAAACTCTTATGGTAGCTTTGTCTCGTAATAATTAAAACAAAGGCCAAAGAAGGAAAAAATTGTAAGAAATAACCTTAAAGCGAGAGTGAAATTTGTAATAGATAGTGTAGTCGATTCAATGTGGTTTTGCCAAAAAAAAAAATTCGAAGTGGTGAGGGTGTCGAGAGCTAATAAGAGAATGAAAATAGCATTAGCGAAAAAAGAAAGATTATTTTTTAGTATTGAATTCACAAGGTGTCATAGATTCTTGTGATTAGTGTACTGGAAATCTTAAACTTGTCACGAATATAAAATTGAGTCCAAAATTTTTCGAAAACTACAATCAAATTCTAAAATTTATCATAAAAATGCAACCGAATCCTAAAACTTTTAAAAAATTCAATCAAAGTCCTAAAACTTTCTTAAAACTTCTGTACTTTTTGAAAGTTTTAATATTCAATTACACTTTTTTAATAAGTTTTGGGATTTAATTGTACTTATTAAAAGTTTTATTACTCAGTTACACTTTCATAACAAGTTTTGGGAATTTTATTGTACTTATGCCTAGATATTTTGATGTTATTACTTTAAATAGTTTACATGAACACATGCTACACTACTTTTCAAATTTTAGGATCTTCTACATATTATGATGTTTTGCACTTATAAAACAAAAATCATTTGTCGATCTAATATGTCTGAAATAGTATTAAATTTTTCGACACGTTAAATTCACATATCTTTTTTTCATTTGGTTATGCAAACAAATATTGTTGCCACTTATCGGGGGAAAACACTAAACATAATGTCTATCTAGAACACAAGACAACTTGGAAAAAGGAAGGCAACTTTGATGCAAGTGAAGGTGAACTGTAGTACAGTAGATGGAAGTGTTTCAACAAGCATGAAAGAAGAAAACATGAAAAATGATGCTAAAGTGTCTCGTGATCACAGGTCAACGACTTCATATGGTCTTGTAGGAGTCCAAGACCATGCTTGTCTTCATAGTTGTACATCAATGAAACCATTTTAGCAGCATTCACGCAAGCTTCAAGGAAAGGCGCGGAGAACGGACATGGAGAGAGGCATTCTTTGTTGAGCAGCTTCCACGATTTCGATATCAACTCCATCACATGCTCCCTCGCGCTTTGGTACGAAGAGCCTTGATTTTCCCTCAAATAGCACTCCACATATGACCCGTCGTAGCCATTTTGATTCTCATTCTTAGAGGAATCGAATCCCCCCAAGCAAAATAATTAAATCAATAAAATAATGAAAAAACATGAATAAAAAAATTGAATAAAACCCAAATGTTGCCCGGCACGAAACCATAAAGTAGTTTACCTGGGCGCATCCGAGGTCATCCCAAAGGCGAAGAATTTCAGCGACTAAGAATATTGTATTTGGCAGCGGCACCTCTTCTTTCTTTGAATCCATACTTTGGTTGGCAATATTTTGACCCATTTGAAAGAACAGGTGAGCTAGCACCAAGGGCACACCCGAAGTGATGATCCCATTCTTCAAGTAATCATCTGCCTTTGGCAATGTCCCAGAAGCGTTCCACTGAAACTCCACCAGGAATGCATTGCACAAGTTCGCCCGCTGCAACATCAAATGTTATCCGACTGATAAAGGATATATCTAAAAGTAATCATAAATCAAAATCGTGTGCTTATTGAGCTTTCCTAGTAGTCGTAAATGACGAATCACTAGGAGTTCTCTCTGTCCCTCTCTGCCAGTTAGGGAGCTTAATGCTGCACTGAGCTTTCTAAGAAGCCAGGCCACGGCTACAAGATCCTGACAGAAACACCTCGATCTCGCCAAGATTTGTGTGTATGGGGGGGGGGGGGGGGGTGTTGGGTTGGGGGTTGGGGTAGAGAGAGCGTTGCAGCTTAACCCTATCAGAGGTAAGATCTCCGTGCGTGGCATTATAAGGAATTCTAGAAAAGATTGAATGAAACTCAACGATGATTGTAAGGATCCAAGGGCTACCACTATATTACATTGTCCGCTTTGGGCCGATGGCTCTCATGGCTTTGAAATGTGTTACACAAAGCGAAAAACTCAAGCCTTATCAACCAGCCCAATACTCCTCCCCTTGGCAATGTGAGAGAAAAGACATGCACTTAACTTCGCCCACTTTTAGGTCCTAGTCGCCAGCCAGCACAACCTCCCTTGCCAGCCCAATACTCCTCCCTTGCTGAAGACGAAAATTGGTTTTTGTGGCTTTAATTTGAAGAAGTGAACACAAACTTCAAAATGATGACCACAATATTGGAGGGTGGTGAGATATAGTTGACAAAGGGACAAGGATACGATGAACGTTGAGTTTTAGTTCAGTGTTGTGAATCTCAAATTAAGTGATGCTCATTTAGATTTGAGATAGGAGTTAGCAACATGACTGGGGACAGAGGTTCTTATCAATAATAATTCTATATCAATACCATCTGTTTCAAGAATCTTGTGGGGTTCCATCCATGCTTCTCAAAGATGATGTTGCCAAAATCATTTGTAATATCACTGAGAACCTTGAAGCATTTTTTCATGTACTCTGGAAGCTGCTCAGCACACGCATCATCCCATCTGAAGGGAAAATGCAAGAAAAAATTAAATTGGCAGCATAGCATAAATGTCTAATGTAGGGTTTTTTTTTTCTATGTAATAGTTGCGACATAATAGGTAAAATGAGATATCTATATATGTATACCTTTTAATGACTCCTGTAAAGAGAATTAGCTCATCAACCTTGCCATAGACATCAAATATGTCATCAATAATGTACACGAGAGAGATGGGCTTAACGAGCTCAACCCTAAGCTCAGACAAGCTTGGATCTGTGAGAATTGCTATGGACCACAAGTACCATTTTAGTGGCTGGTCTCTAGCAAACTTCATCTCCTCTCCCAATCCAGACTCTTTCCACCACCTGAAATATAGGAAACGTATGAGGAAATACTATATCTAGAGTAAATAATAGTATACTCATATATATGAAACAAATTATTCATTTAAAGATTCTATTGATCTCACATATATAGAGATTAGAGAAAATGGAGATCTAGAGTCCATCATTTTCCGAATAGTTTTTAGCGAAACTGGTTTAAGTCATGTTAAACTATGATTTGTGAGTTTGGTCTTAGTTTGAACCTAAATGCCAACTTCCTAGATGTATAAATATAAATATAGCATATTATTTCTGCATCGATAGACTTGAATTAGGGCCAACTATCAAAAGGCCATCTTTGTTATATGTTAATCATCTATCGTCCTTCAATTGAGCAAAAATTTGCATAAGTAATTAATTAGTTACTCACGTATTAATTTGGTGATTCTCCTTTTGGTGCATAGATTGTACAATTCTTCGCTCTCTATTTGCCACTTCTAATAAGTCTTCGATCCATGAGTTCACGCCAGGCATATCGTTTACAAAACTTAGAGGGGCTAGTGATCTTGCGAAGCTCTTGCGATATGGATATCTGTTGACACCTCAATTTTAATTAGGTTAATTTTATTAATTAAGTTTTTAATTTATTTTGTCTTTTCGGATAAGTAGATAATAAAAAGAAAAAACAAACAAAATAAATAAATAAATAACAAAAAAGGCAAAATTGGCAGCCCATCGGGGTTGGGCCTTCGCGCCTAGCCCCCCTCCTTTTTCTCTCCCCCTCGCATGGGCCCTTATGGCCCAACCTACTTCTCCCCTGGCCCGGCCCCCTCTTTCTCCTCTGTCTTCTTCCTCCCATCTTCTTCTTCCTTCCTCCTTCTTCCGCCTCTGCAAGTCACACGCGGCAACGAAGACGCGCTCCAGCACAACCTACAACAGAGAGAGGAGCGTAGGCCTTTGGCTGAGAGGACGCAACATTGAAGGCGAGCATGCCTCCGTGGAAGGGGGAAGATTTGACGCCGGTTCAGCCGCACCCAGGGCCAGTCGGCGTGCGAGAGCTGACGGCCGAACCTCCGTCGACCGGCCTCCTCCTCGCCTATAAATAGAGGAGCACCTCCGTCGACGAACAGCATCGCAAGCTTGGAGATCTTCCCACTGAGAAACTTCGGGGGAGGAATCGACAAGTGAGTGAGAGGGAACTCGAGTTGTGAGCTCAGCCCACCCTCCACCGAGAGACTTCGGGGAAGGCTGGCGGCGAGCAACTTCGAGAGGGTCAGATTCGGCCAGTGGAGGCTCGGATCTGGCCTGAGTGAGAGAGAAGCGAGGTCGGAGGAGGCGAAGGAGTTCTGGATCCGCGAACAGGCGCGGAAGAAGAGGTCCCTCCCGACGCCGCTGCTGTGCCGAATCCCGCCGTGCCGCCGTCTCGTTGTCGACACCGCCAACCAAGTCCAGACGCCACAAACAGGTAGCAGAGGCCTTCTAACGCGTTGTCCTCGTCAATCCGTCGTTAATGCCCTGTCGGAAACCCTAGCCGCCGTTCGCCGCGTTGCTGCCTTGAGCCACCGCGAGATCCAATCCCCGGTCGCTCTATATCCGTCGTTCCCCTCGGCATCACCATCCGTCGCCGCCGTCGTACCGCCGCACCACGTCCTCCTGCCGCTGCTGCCCTCTCTTCGTGTCACTGCCGTCGCCGCCGCTGCCGCCGAGACGCCCTGTCCCCCTCCCTTGGCGCCGCGAATGGGGAACCCAAGGGTTCCCGATTTTCGGGGTCGTGGCCTCAGGTCATCGGATCGGACCCGGGCCACGAACCGGGTAGGGTTTCCGCGTTCTGAGGCCGGGCTGAAATCGGGTCAAAAGTCGGGTCGGACCCGGGTAGGGTTCCGCTAGGAGCCCGGGTCATCGGGCCGGGCCGGGCGTCCCCAAACGCCCGGCCACGGTGTCGTTTTAATATATATATATATATATATATATAAAAAAGAGATGAAAAATTCGAGTCGGGCCCGCAACGAGGGCCCGTCCGCGTTTGGGTCGCCGACCCGGGTCGAACCCAACCCGCGGATCCGACCCGGGTTGGTTTTATTCTAATAAATATTTTACTTTAAAAAAAATCAAAAAGTGTTTTATTTTCAAAAAAATATTTAAAAATGTTTTAATTTCCAAAAAATCGAAAATTATTTAAAAAGTGTCGAAAAAATGTTTTATTTTCTAAAAAATCGAGAAAAATCGAAAATAATTTATTTTCCAAAATATTAAAAAAAATATTAAAAAATATTTTATTCCGAAAAAAAATCAAAAAAATCAAAAATATTCCATATTTTCCAAAAAACGCCAAAAATCCCAAAAAAGCCAAAAATTCATGGAAAGGCCAAAAAAATTCATAAAAAGCCAAAAAGACTTGTATTTTTCCAAAAAATACCAAAAAATCCCTTTTATGTCCAAAAAATGAGAAAAATACTCAAAAAATGTTTTTCTTCCCAAAAATGCATGGAAAATCTCTCAAAAATCCAAAAAGCCTTAGGGTTTAAACAAAGATTAGGTACCGAAAGGGCATTAGTGATTAACTAGTGTAATCAAGTCCCCGATCATAATTTCTTTGGTTGCGCAGGAGCAAGTATTTCTCCCGATATTTCGCTTGGGTTTCTAATCGACCCACCCCAAACCGATTAGTGGCGACTCCGTTTTAAAATTAATTTACAGGTTAAAAACTCAGACTATTAAAGTCGTGAATTGGTGGACTTGGGAGAGTCCGGGCTTAATAAATTCAGCCGAGCCATTAGCCTCCTTAGGCGCCTGCACCCGATTGCGGGTGCCGGAAAAAAAGAGGTCGCGACAGCTTGGCAACTCCGCTGGGGACATTGAGGACTTAGGCCATTTTATCTTTGTTTAAATGCCTTGCTGACTTGGTTTTTTTTCTTTTGTGCAGGGTAATAGCTTAAAGTTCTATTCTGTTAAATAAAATGTTTTGCAATTATAAACTGCTGTGTATCCTTAAATGTTTTAGCACTGCACATGACACACACAACCCGGCCGCCGGACCTGGGCTGCCATAGGATTTCTAGGATGGTGTTAAGAAAGATACGACCTCGAACGCGAGACTGCGATGTAGAGGTTGCTTTTCTTTTCCCGAATTTCTTAGCCGAGGTTAAGGGGGTATGCTGCTAACGCGAGACTGCGACGGGCGGATACCTTTTTAATTTCATCAAGCCTTCTGAGTTAGAAATCGAGCCGCACGTCCCATGCGCATGTCTTTGTGCTTGCCATTTTTCTTTAAAAGCAAAGTGATTTCTTTACTTTTACTCAGTCTTTTTATTTTGGCCCATGGCAATTTAGGATAAGCTTTTCAAGTCCCAGTTTATATGCGATGGGGAAAGACGATATCCAGTTCATTCCTGCTCCCAAGGCGGAGCTCTTCAGATGGTGGGGTCAATTAGATCAATTTGCCCAAGAGCGCGTGAAGGCCAAAGTCGGTCATCTCCTATCGTTGATTCAAATCACTGTTCGTCCCGAACTCATACAGGCCATGACACATTTCTGGTGCTTGAAGACGACTACTTTTATGTTTGGTGGGTTTGAGCTGACCCCAACTCTGGAAGAATACAGCATCATCACTAGAATGCCTCTCGAGAAAAAGCTTGTTAAGCCATCGACAGGCTTCCTCCCGTGGCAAGGGTTAGCGCAACTTTTAGGAACTGAAATCCATGTCATGAGACAAATTCTTGAAGGCAACCATAATACCTGCCCACTAGAATTCATGAATGCCTGTTTTCAAAATCAGCCTATGACCCAAAAAAGCGAGATTTTCCTCCTGGGCTTTTTTGGGTTCATCATTTTCCCCCATCAAAGAAATGTCATAAGTCCTAAGATGGCATGGATAGTTGATCAAATCTTGAGGGGGCAAAATTATGTCAATATGATTTTAACTGAAACATTCTTGTTCTTTAATCGTTTTAAAGACAACACGGAGAAAATCATGCGAGCCTCTCCTGAAATTTTACAAGTCTGGTTCTTTTCTCACCTAAGCGAATTCCAAGGCTTCATGCGATCATCTGGAATGAATGACTTCGAAAATCCATTACAAAAATTTATGGTTTTAGGACCATACATTCCCAATCAAAGCTGTTTAAATTGGATAAATTTCCTAAGAGACCCGGCTCCTGAGGCATTCCAATGGTGTGCTGGTTGGTTCTATGAAAAGAGAGCTCGCTTTGCTTTCAAGCGCCGCCATCCAATTCCGCTGCTCGGCCTCACCGGCGCTTTTTCCTATTTCCCACAATGGGTGGCACGACAGTATGGAGCCCTTCAGGAGATCCCACCATCTTTCAAGAAGAGGACCCCTCCACTTCTCTTCACTCATCAAAATTTTGAATACATGGTTGACATTTATGAAGAAGCATGGAACAAGTGCCATCGTAAAAGGATCGTGGTACCTGAAGGGCTTGAGGGAGAAGAAAAAGCCCACCACGCCTCCATGTCCTACATCCACAACCATTGTATCCCGACAAGATGGAAGCCATCAGTCCCTCACTCAATCAGCGAGAGCAGCCAGCACGAGCAAGCAGAGCTCATGGAGAGGGATTTGGGAATGGACTGGATGCACACCTCAGAGCCAGTTCAAGGAAGCAGGCGTTCTCGCAAGAACAAGGCTCCCCGTCGCATATAAATTGGCAATCATGTGCCCCTTAGTGTAAATAGTGTGAAAGTTCTGTCCCATTGTTTAGGGACTCTTGTTTAATATCTAGTATTTCATCCTGTTAGGAGTTGGCAGTCTATAAATCCTCTTTTGATAAATAAAAAAGCAGTTAGACCATTGCCATGGGTCAATCTTTGTTTACTTTCGTGCTCATTCATTGTTTTCGCAACGAATAGGTAACTATGAATCGCCAACCACCAATCGCTCGCGAATGGCCTCATACAATTGGGCCCGATCAGAATGATGTACAAAATCGCCTCATTAACATTGAAGACGGCGTAGGACAGATGTCCATTGTCCTTCAACAACTCTCGAGACAAATGAAATCCACTCAAGCTGAGCCCAACTCTATAGTTGCCTCAAACACCGTCATGACACCCGCAAATTTGCCAGAAAATAGCCAGTACCATAGACAGTTTGAAAGGATCATGAAAAAGTTAAGCCAGCTGCAGGAGCAGAATCCCATGGACCTATCCAATTACGCCAGCATTGAGATCCCTGAAAAACTCAAAGCACCTGAATGCGAAAGGTATGCTGATACCTCCCGCCCAGAGACCTACTTGCAGGCCTACCTGGTTCGAAGGATGATTCAATCGTACCAATCGAGCTTGACTGGCCCTGCCTTGCGATGGTACATTGTCAGGAAGATTAGTCTCCTTAAAACCTGGATGGAACTAATTCATGTTTTTCACCAAGAATATGATATTGACATCAACCCTGACATTGCCTTGCCTTACGAAAAACTGATGATTGCGGAGCACGAGGAACCGTTAGTCGCTGAGATAGGAGAAGATCATGTTAATGAAGCCTTGCATGATAAATGGGCAGCTGAACAACACCCTGTTACTGGAAAATTTCCCACTAGGAAAGGCAAGGAGCCTTTGTACGAGATCAAAGACAAAGAGCCTATTCAAGACCGGGGCACGACTGGACGACTCCCCAAGCTTACTCCAAGAGCTAGGGTCCAAAGAATACCAACCCCTATCGACTTGGGAAGTGAATCAGAAAGTGAAACTCCAATGTCTCTCACTTCCTTTGATAGAATCGAGCTGGCAAAACGAAGGGCCTTACTCAAAAGGTCTGGACCAGAAGCCAAGAAAAGAAAGCCTAAGCAAATCAATGCAGCGTCTGTCGACGAGCCACCACACCCAAGCTTCGAGCATTCCCAAGAATACAGCTTTGAAGACTTCCCGGCCCTAGAATACAATCCTAAGGACTTCCAGCGTAATTTCGACAATGAAACTGACGATTCATCGTATAACTGTTTCCTACTCTCATCCGGGGATGAAGGCCCGTCAGAAGAGGAAGCATACGTCTTTATCCGCTATGATCCAAACGAAGAACTAAGCTTGTCCTCTGACCATGAGGATAGCTTCAATACTTTATCCTCATTCGGAAATTTTGACCAAGAAGAAAGCAATGGGGTAATCTCGGTAGAATCCAACTTCCCTGAAACAGAAAAATTCACCACTACAACAGATATGCAGTGGGAAAACCAGTGGCCTAACCAGGATACATCAAACCCGTCTTGCCCTCATAGGATCATGAGCCCCATAGAAATGTGGATACCTAATCTCCGCAAGTATAGTGGCACGACTTGCCCCGTGGCCCACTTGCAGTACTTCCATGCTGAAATGAGTCGATACTATGGCCCGATGTCATTCACAACTCAGGCCTTTCAAGAGAGTCTTACGGGGTCTGCATTACAATGGTTCATCACAGCAAATATCTACCTCATGAGAGATTGGAATGAGCTGTCTTCTGCATTCCTGCTTCAATATCAAAGCCAGATTGGGAATGAAGTGCCTTGTCAGAACTTGGTTCACTTCAAAAGAAGACCAATGGAGGATTTCTGAGTGTATGCAAGGAGGTGGGAGGCTTTTATGATGCAAACTTACCCTCAACTGGTCGAAGAAGAAACGATAAAGCTGTTCATAGGGGCTTTACCTCGCAAACATCGTTGTTGGTTGCAGGGGTTGCATCTCCATAGCCTCAATGAAGTGGTCCTTTCATGTGAATACTTCGAGTCTACTGGAGGCGAAGAATTCAAAGACGCTTAACTTCAAGACCAGCACTATCAAAGTGCTCCTTTACACAGGGGTTTTCATGAGTTTTACTTGTTTTTATAATTTCATGTTTCTTATCTTGTCTAGTGTGCTACTGTTGTATTTTCCATTCCGAGTACTCTATTGTACAGTTCCAATATTTTGTTTTGAGAGCATGAGGCGGTACTCCAAACCTGCCCGGTGATGCTATCCAACCATGAAAAAAATATATCATCCAAGGAGAATACTGAGGGCTGGGCTTCCTCATGCTTTTTCTCCCCCGAATACATATTTTGAAAACAAAAAACACTTCATCACCAAAATCTTTCAAAAAAGATGATAAATTTAATCATGTTTGTCTTTCTGACTCACTCACTTCATGTCTCAGAAGATCATTCCCGTCCCCTTTGATTTAGTGTGACAAAAGGTATTTGAAACTGGCACATCATGTGAGCTCGCCAAATTCAAAAATACCCTTTCAAGAAGACAATGGGGCAAACAGAAAATATCATCCCACTTCAAAGAAGGTAAGTTTTATTCTCTGAATATAATTTTAGAAATGATGCCCTTTCTCTTCTATTTACAGGAAACGAAAAATAGGACGTAATATGTACGGGCATACGGTTGGAATCAAGCTGTTCCCAAGAGCTCTGTACACTCCACCTTGCTCCTGCCCAACTCCTTCACAAGTCAGAGCAATATCCTTTCCCCACAATGTGCCTGAGCAACCAGATGTTGTGGTTTCATCAACGGGACTTCCAGCTTCAACAAGCCCAGAAGCACAAGGAGGGGATCTTTTCTCTTTGAATTGGCTACTGTCAACAGGGAAGAAATCCAGATAGTTGAAGCGATCTCTAGCCTGTATTCAAAATGAGGACCTAGAAACCTGACTTCCTATTCAGACGCATGCTCTCGCAAGAAGTAATTTCCATCAGAGAATTAGAGGCTTTGATTGTCCATCTCAGATTCCATAGAAGCTTGAGGTACATGACCTTTGCCCAATGATGCTATAGTTAAAGACAGAATGAGAAATTCCACAGAAGGAATGCGTTGAAGATGAATCAACGACCAGCAATCATGCATACATGGTCACAAGTGAGGAAGGCCAATCGAAAGAAATGTCAAACTATGCCAAGACGAAAAGGCTGTCATCGACATTCAAACATCATCAGGAGTCAGCAAATACAAACTTTGGGGAAGAGTAATTTGGTATCGTTTCCAATACTCCCCCCTCTTTGAATTCACTTTTGACATATTCCCCCTATTGGCAGGAAGTACTAGGATTCAAGAGCTAAATTTGATGGTTAGGCAAAACAATATTGGCCAAGCTAGTACATGGAAATGACCCTCATCAAATTCACCTGGCTTCGTGTAAAAAGACATGTCATCCAGGAGCCAATTCAGAGAATAATTGACCTAATGAAGCAAGGGACATAGGACTTCGTGTCCCCCTCTCACTTTAGGTTCACCCAATCATCTGCAAACCAGTGAAGGGTAAAGTTGTATCGCTTCCAGTTATTCGACTCTTGAAAGAGTTCATGACTAACACATTCCCTCTTGTTTGTTGCAGGATCACTTGACTGCCAAAAGCAAGGATAACGAATCAATGAGAAGCATGTCTTGTTTGTTGTAGGATTAACTGACTGTCAAAAACAAAGATAACAAACTCTCCCAAGCAAAATGGCGTCTCAAGTATCGCCAAAGCAAATGACAGAAAATCTTCAGGCCTCAACTCACATTTGATTTTGGCCAGACTAATTGATCTACTTGTACATCTTCTCCTCTACAGGGGCAAAAGCAGAGATGCCCGATCAAATTCCCAATCCTTGGCTGATCCTTCATATGTCATATCCCTAATCAATAGGGATAACTATCGACACCCATTTACGAATAACCCTTTTGATGTTCAAAATCTAACATATTTGGAAACACCATTATGTTAACTCTTAAAGCTGTCAACAAGGTCTTTTTGAGCAAAAACCATTCATCTGTTTTGAGAGTACAAACTCTCTCATGTTTAAAATGCTGCATGTCTTTTCCAAATAGATTTTGCATGAGGATTTTGTCTGTCTAAATCACTGATTCCATTGAGAATTATTAGAATAGACAACTAAATGAAGAATACAAGATTAATTGAGCATGCCGGGTGAGGCGCGTTAGAATGATGAAAGGCAAGCCATATCCTACACACAATTCCCTCCATCTATACACTTGTGAGATGAGTGCAGAAGATTCCATGGCTGCAGGGTAAAGAGTTCTCTCGCGAATGGTACGATAACTAAAATAGTGAGAGGCATTCCATCGCTCACCCCATTGAGCCCCATACATTGGTGAAGCTTCTCTCATACCCCCGTCAAGAATAACCCCTACACTGGGGCAAATTAGAAGCGAAGCAGCATCACAAGGTGAGAAGAGAGATAGAAATTTTCTTGCTCGCACTTGCATCAATCTTTGGGTGTCTTTATTGCATATGAACACTCACATTAATTTAAGTGCCCTAGAATGACGAAGAGCAATTCTTTCTCTATGCACTTGTATTCATTGTACAACCCAATTGAGTCTGTAATTTCACCCTCACATGAAGGCAAAATAGAAGTTACTGCCATTTAAGCAGCACAGCCCAGAGCGCCTACTGAATATGAAGACTCAAGAGTCTAATAACGGTGCTTTGATTAAACTTGTCAAGATCAGCTCTCAAGCAACAAGAATGAAAAACATGGGCATAAAAAAGCAGTGTACCTGGTAAGAGCAAGGTCAATGCCCATAAAAGAAGAACTGGGATAAAAATAGGGGCATGAAAGAAGTAGTGTGCCTGGTAAAAGCAAGGCCAATGCCCCCCAGTCAAAAATGCAGCCAAGAAAATGTTGCTATTATGGTCTTTAGAACCTCCATTTGACAGTGAGAAGAAAGTCCGGTGACAAATGCCAAGGCAATCACCAGCTCTACCTTTTTACACATGAATCAAGCCTACGTTGCATCCCATTGTAAAAGTCTCTTCAAACTAGGGGCACTTCAATTAACGTAGGATTTCAAATGTCTATAAGCATCGCTCGAAGAAGTACGAGCAAGATTATTCTATCTCTTTTCGCAGGATTCTTGACTTGTAAACCCGGAGATGATCGTGCAGCATTTTCGTCCATCAGCTTCAACCTTGATGGTCTCCTTCGATGAGTCACTGACCAAGACTTCATCACAGTTTCAACAAAGACCTCTCACATTGGTAAAGTCGTACCGTTTGCGAGAATACTTAGACCCCTGCTGACATGATGACTGTGAGATAGTGTGGTCCTTATGAATCTTGCATCAATGGTCAGGATAGTCTTTTCCATGAGAGTGAACGAAAAGTCCTTTCAGACTGAAAGTCCCTCATCTGGCATGCTCAAGACATCTACATTCTAAATGAAGGTTGTCTTTCAAAAATCTTCCCCAGTGGAAATCAAAAGATGCAGAACTAACAAAATTATCATGCATGAATCTCATTTGAACTCATGAATTTATAGCATATACAATCATGTGTGCATATTGTGCAAATAGCAGACATACTCTCAGAGATTAGAGATATTGCTAGGTAAGCATATCCCTATTCGTCTTAAGGTACCTATCACTATCCAGGTACTCTCCCCTTGACACTCGACCTATTCGAATTGTCTCTTGAGTTTCAATGCTTGCAACTGTCTTAGCATCCCATTGTCTTTGAGTACCAGCCACCGTCCGGATACTCCCTTTTCCTGACACTCGACCTATTCGAGTTGTCCTCAGAGTATTGATACTTGTGACTGACCAAGTATCCCTTTATCGTTGAATGCCTACTGCTGTCTAGGTATCCCTATTGTCTTTGAGTACCAGCCACCGTTCGGATACTCCCTTTTCCTGACACTCGACCTGTTCGAGTTGTCCTTAGAGTATTGATACTTGTGACTGACCAAGTATCTCTTGGGATACCTACTGCTGTCTAGGTATCCCCATATCGTTAAGTACCCACCGTTGTCCAGGTACTTCCTTTTTATGACACCCAGCTTGCCCAAGTTGTCCCCAAATAATAGCAGCTGTTCAAGCATTCCACTGCTTTGTGTGCCTGCGCCTACCCAGGTATGCTTTCTTACACTTAGACCAACTGAGTGGTCCTAGGTTGTATCATTGAATACTTGTGTTCATCAAAGTATCCCAGTACTTTGTACACCTGTGGCTATCTAGGTGTTCTAGCCCTTTTGAGTGCCTGCGGCCATCTAGGTAAGCATCGTGCTACATTCAAGTTTATGTTACCAGGAGGTGAGAGACCTTCACGAATATCCAAGGTACGCCCTCGATATTCCCAATTACCAGGAGGTGAGAGACCTTCACGAATATGCGGGGCACGCCCTCGATATTCCCATTACCAGGAGGTGAGAGACCTTCACGAATATCCCAGGTACGTCCTCGATATTTCCCTTTACCAGGAGGTGAGAGACCTTCACGAATATGCGAGACCCATCCTCAATATTCCCCTTTACCAGGAGGTGAGAGGCCTTCACGAATATGCGGGGCACACCCTCGATATTCCCAATTACCAGGAGGTGAGAGACCTTCACGAATATGCGGGGCACGCCCTCGATATTCCCATTACCAGGAGGTGAGAGACCTTCACGAATATCCCAGGTACATCCTCGATAATTCCCTTTACCAGGAGGTGAGAGACCTTCATGAATATGCGAGACCCATCCTCGATATTCCCCTTTACCAGGAGGTGAGAGACCTTCATGAATATGTGAGGCACGTCCTCAATATTCTCAATTACCAGGAGGTGAGAGACCTTCACGAATATCCCAAGTACGTCCTCGATATTCCCTTTTACCAAGAGGTGCGAGACCTTCATGAATATGCGAGGCACGTCCTCAATATTCCCATTTACCAGGAGGTGAGAGACCTTCACGAATATCCCAGGTACGTCCTCGATATTCCCCTTTACCAGAAGGTGAGAGACCTTCATGAATATGCGAGGCATGTCCTCAATATTCTCAATTACCAGGAGGTGAGAGACCTTCACGTATATGCAAGACCCATCCTCGATATTTCCACACGAATATCTCAGGTATGCCTTGATTCTTCCTTCAGAGTTTATACCTGTGATCGTCCAGGTACCCCTTCGATACTTGTGATCATCCAAGTATCCCCAAATAGTTTGTACCTGTGATCGTCCAGGTACCCCGTCGATACTTGTGATCATCCAGGTATCCCCAAGAGTTTGTACTTGTGATCGTCTAGTTACCCCTTCGATACTTGTGATCATCCATGTATCCCCAAATAGTTTGTACCTGTGATCGTCCAGGTACCCCTTCGATACTTGTGATCATCCAGGTATCCCCAAAGAGTTTGTACCTGTGATCGTCCAAGTACCCCTTCAATACTTGTGATCATCCAGGTATCCCCAAATAGTTTGTACCTATGATCGTCCAGGTACCCCTTCGATGCTTGTGATCATCCAGATGTCTCCAAAGAGTTTGTACCTGTGATCGTCCAGGTACCCCTTCGATACTTGCAAACGTCCAGGTATCCTCCAAGAGTTCGCACTTGTGATCATCCAAGTACCCGTCCATTGCCTATGATCAGCCAAATACCCATTTCGACGCCTGCAAAGGCCCAAATATCCTTCAGGTTAGTACTTGTGAATATCCAGGTACTCATTGATATGCCTGTGAATGTCCAGGTATCTTCCAGAATCGATGCCCTGAGAAAGGTCAGCGCATCCTCCGAGAAAGGTCGGGTTCCAACTGGTGTCTTTGACAGAAGTCAGACACCCCACAAATCGATGCCCCGAGAAAGGTTAGTGCATCCTCCCGAGAAAGGTCGGGTTCCAACCAGTGTCTTTGACAGAGGTCAGACACCCCAACAAATATGATGCCCTGAGAAAGGTCGGCGCATCCTCCCGAGAAAAATCGGGTTCCAACTGGTGTCTTCGACAGAAGTCAGACACCCCACAAATCGATGCCCTGAGAAAGGTCGGCGCATCCTCCCGAGAAAGGTCGGGTTCCAACTGGTGTCTTCGACAGAAGTCAGACACCCCACAAATCGATGCCCCGAGAAAGGTCAGTCCATCTTCCCGAGAAAGGTCGGGTTCCAACCAGTGTCTTTGACAGAGGTCAGACACCCCAACAAATATGATGCCCTGAGAAAGGTCAGCGCATCCCCCGAGAAAGGTCGGGTATCAACTAGTGTCCTCGATACAAATCAGACACCCACAAATGAGATGCCCTGAGAAAGGTTGGTGCATCTCCCGTCAAGGCGACCGAAGAATGGTTCGGGTCCTGAAGAAGAGACTCCCCATCACGGCAACCGAAGAATGGTTCGGGTCCGAGACAAACCACTGATTACTCCAGGCGACCGAAGAATGGTTCGGGTCCTGAAGGAGAAATCTCCCATCAAAGCGACCGAAGAAAGGTTCGGGTCCTAGACAAATTATTGATTGTTTTAACAGGCGACCGAAGAATGGTTCGAGTCCTGGAAAAGCAACCTCCTCATATCACCAGGTAAGATGACGCCTTGATACTTGCCAAAACTCGGGGTTCACACCCTACCTCACTCACTCCCGGTAAGTAACTGCAGGTATCTTCTTATCTGTCTTAGTATATGTAATGTTATATTGCTCTTTTTCTGCATAGAACAATAGGTTCCAAATAAAATATAATCTACTACGCATGCATGGATAAAATTGAGGCATCAGTCTGTCTTTGAATGCAACCTCTGCGAGCTCACCTTCAAAGAGGGGCAGTTGTTGACACCTCAATTTTAATTAGGTTAATTTTATTAATTAAGTTTTTAATTTATTTTGTCTTTTCGGATAAGTAGATAATAAAAAGAAAAAACAAACAAAATAAATAAATAAATAACAAAAAAGGCAAAATTGGCAGCCCATCGGGGTTGGGCCTTCGCGTCTAGCCCCCCTCCTTTTTCTCTCCCCCTCGCATGGGCCCTTATGGCCCAACCTACTTCTCCCCTGGCTCGGCCCCCTCTTTCTCCTCTGTCTTCTTCCTCCCATCTTCTTCTTCCTTCCTCCTTCTTCCGCCTCTGCAGGTCACGCGCGGCAACGAAGACGCGCTCGAGCACAACCTACAACAGAGAGAGGAGCGTAGGCCTTTGGCTGAGAGGACGCAAGGCGAGCATGCCTCCGTGGAAAGGGGAAGATTTGACGCCGGTTCAGCCGCACCCAGGGCCAGTCGGCGTGCGAGAGCCGACGGCCGAACCTCCGTCGACCGGCCTCCTCCTCGCCTATAAATAGAGGAGCACCTCCGTCGACGAACAGCATCGCAAGCTTGGAGATCTTCCCACTGAGAAACATCGGGGGAGGAATCGACAAGCGAGTGAGAGGGAACTCGAGTTGTGAGCTCAGCCCACCCTCCACCGAGAGACTTCGGGGAAGGCCGGCGGCGAGCAACTTCGAGAGGGTCAGATCCGGCCGGTGGAGGCTCGGATCTGGCCTGAGTGAGACAGAAGCGAGGTTGGAGGAGGCGAAGGAGTTCTGGATCCGCGAACAGGCGCGGAAGAAGAGGTCCCCCCCGACGCCGCTGCTGTGCCGAATCCCGCCGTGCCGCCGTCTCGTTGTCGACACCGCCAAGCGAGTCCAGACGCCACAAACAAGTAGCAGAGGCCTTCTAACGCGTTGTCCTCGTCAATCCGTCGTTAATGCCATGTCGGAAACCTTAGTCGCCGTTTGCCGCGTCGCTGCCTTGAGCCACCGCGAGATCCAATCCCCGGTCGCTCTCTATCCGTCGTTCCCCTCGGCATCACCATCCGTCGCCGCCGTCGTACCGCCACACCACGTCCTCCTGCCGCTGCTGCCCTCTGTTCGTGTCACTGCCGTCGCCGCCACTGCCGCCGGGACGCCCTGTCCCCCTCCCTCGGCGCCGCGAATCGGGAACCCAAGGGTTCCCGATTTTTCGAGTCGTGGCCTCGGGTCATTGGATCGGACCCGGGCCACGAACCGGGTAAGGTTTCCGCGTTCTGAGGCCGGGCTGAAATCGGGTCAAAAGTCGGGTCGGACCCGGGTAGGGTTCCGCTAGGAGCCCGGGTCATCGGGCCGGGTCGGGCGTCCCCAAACGCCCGGCCACAGCATCATTTTAATATATATATATAAAAAAAAAAAGAGATGAAAAATTCGAGTCAGGCCCGCAACGCGGGCCCGTTCGCGTTTGGGTCGCCGACCCGGGTCGGACCCAACCCGCGGATCCGACCCGGGTCGGTTTTATTCTAATAAATATTTTACTTAAAAAAAAATCAAAAAGTGTTTTATTTTCAAAAAAATATTAAAAAATGTTTTAATTTCCAAAAAATCGAAAATTATTTAAAAAGTGTCGAAAAAATGTTTTATTTTCTAAAATATCGAGAAAAATCATAAATAATTTATTTTCCAAAATATTAAAAAAAATATTAAAAAAATCAAAAATATTCCATATTTTCTAAAAAATGCCAAAAATCCAAAAAAGCCAAAAATTCATGAAAAGGCCAAAAAAATTCAGAAAAAGCCAAAAAGACTTGTATTTTTCCAAAAAATACCAAAAAATCCCTTTTATGTCCAAAAAATGAGAAAAATACTCAAAAAATGTTTTTCTTCCCAAAAATGCATGGAAAATCTCTCAAAAATCCAAAAAGCCTTAGGGTTTAAACAAAGATTAGGTACCGAAAGGGCATTAGTGATTAACTAGTGTAATCAAGTCCCCGATCATAATTTCTCTGGTTGCGCAGGAGCAAGTATTTCTCCCGATACTTCGCTTGGGTTTCTAATCGACCCACCCCAAACCGATTAGTGGCGGCTCCGTTTTAAAATTAATTTACAGGTTAAAAACTCAGACTATTAAAGTCGTGAATTGGTGGACTTGGGAGAGTCCGGGCTTAATAAATTCAGCCGAGCCATTAGCCCCCTTAGGCGCCTGCACCCGATTGCGGGCGCCAGAAAAAAAGAGGTCGCGACAATATCGCAATGTACTTTCTATCATTCTCACTTGTTCGGGATCAAAGATCACATGTCAACAATTCGTTGAGACACTTGCTGCTAAAGCATTTGGCTCCGTCGAGTATATCCTCTCCTTCTATGCTCATTTGTGATGCTTCGTATAATTCCATCATTCCCTTGACGTTTCCTTCCACTTTCATAATAAAACCTTTTCCCTTATCCTTGAATTATTCAAACACATCTGCATAAAAAGCATAAGGAATCTAGTACATCGAAAAAGTATAGTCTACAATCTAATTTATACGTTGCATGATTCAAAATTATGATATGACAAAAAAAAATCCTAAATTGGTTAAAACTATTTCATCATATGAAAATTTTAAATTTTTTAATGAAAAGAAACTTAAAAGGAGAAAAAAAATGGAAGAAATGGGCAAATCAACTGAAAAATTCTAGGTTTTATCATTTTGGTTTCTGTAATATGAATGATTAGATTAGACAAGATTCCCTCCAAGTTCTTTCCATTTTAAAAATAACTCCAGAAAATTAATGAATTGCTTACTATCTGCCATAAGTCCTCGCATGTAACATGAAATGATAGATACCCATTGGAAAGGTTATCTCAATTAAATATTTCCAATTCTTAAGTCAACAAAAAATTCAAAAGATCAGCTTATATTCTTTTCCATTTTCATCCTTAACAAAAAAAAAAAAAAAGAAGGAAAATTTGGGGCTTCCACTTGACTAGTCAAAACGAAAGCAAATATATGTCTTCTGTTGTTATGGATCAACAGCAACATTTTATTTTGCTATTGCAATCGACTTGAAACTCATGGGTAACAAACCTGCAGGCACATCATAACCTTCTTGCCGAAGAAGTCGAAACCGGAGAGCAATCTCATAGACATTATCTTTGCCATGATTCAGAGAGGTAAAATGTGTGTATTGCCACCGTAGTATAGCTTTGATCTGTTCTTGGAATAGGGGTTTGATTCCTAGCTGCTGAATCATGTCGACAATGATCAAACTTTCTACGGGCTCACCCCCCACGTTATTCAGAAAACCTATAATGCTCTTTATTTTTTCTTCATGTTTGGTCCCAGAATTATCCTGCATCATGGAAATCCATAATTACAAGTGGAGGTCGATGTTATAATGCCAAAAAAAGAACTTAAGCAGAGAAAAAACAAAATTTGCGATACTTTTTCCCATGTAATTGTAAGAAATTATTGTAATGAAGCAAAAAAATAAATCAGAAAAAGCTCGAAAGAGCAGAGACAAACACAATGGATGAAGTAATTAACTGATAATTTGTCATAAAGTCATATATGGTAATTTAGTACGATATGATTTTTTTTCTGTTGATGTTAATTTTATTATAGTAAAGCTTAGTATGATCATATGTACTAGGACATATTATCTGACCTTACAAGCCAGTCCAGGTTGAAATTGTTTCAAATGGTCAAATCTAACAGGGAGTTAATAAGTCGGTTGTTTATAGCAGATTCATTCCAACAGAACCTGGAAAGAAGTCATTTTTTGATACTACACATTTAGATACGAATTGACATAATACACATACTCATCCATAAAAAAATTTGTTTCCTTAAAAAAAAAAATATTTAAAAATTATCCACATGTCAAAAATAGTAAAAGGTAAAAAAAAAAAAAATTAAAGATACAATCGAAACATAATATAGCAGATAAATTAAAATGTACACTTTAGCTATAATGAAAAGCAAAATTATACTCACATTATCAGGGAACATGTTGAAATGTCCTAAATGTGTTAACACCCATTCCTGTGTATAAATGTGTTTCACATACTCATAGTTGTAAATGAGTTATGGTATTATGTTCTTGTCGATACGAGAACACAGTGGCCACTTAATAGGGTTCAAGGTCGGCTAGTGAGATGATGGGAAATAAGCTTCATCGTCGAGAGGGAAAAAGCCCGGATCACCAGCTAAGGCCCCTAAATGACCGCTCAGTGATAAACGAATAATTTGATGGGATTCAATCTTTAACAATTGCAACTACCCATTGCAAGGAATTTAGTTCTTACAAGTAAATGCTCAAGACCCAAGTAAGCTTACAAAGTTCATCATAATCAAGTGCTTTTTGGGTCGTCTCAGACCTTGAAATTGAACTTTATGCTCAAAATATCTTGAAACTTTTTATTTTGCCTTAAATACAAATGATTTTATTGTTACTAATATAGTCTAGCCTCTGCTCTTCTTTCTTTAGATCCCTTGTTTCACTCCGATAATATCTTAAATCAGGTCGATACAGAGGAAAAAGCTGTGTTTCTATGCTATTAAGTGGGTAAAATAACTAAAACAAAATATGTCTTAAGTCACCAACTTGACCCTTAGCCCAAGTGTTATATTTGGTTATTTACTAAAATATCTTTTTGGAGGAGAATGATGGATTGCTCGTGTGGACGATCACATTTAATAAACATGTATTGTTTGGATTAGCCATCTTGGTTACACCCTATGCCGACATAACACGATTAATATGACATGACATGAATTTCCAGCCCTAGACAAGTCCACCGCGCCCACAGTAGGAGCAAGGTGATCAGAACGAGCTTGGGTAATTATTTGCCCTAATATGTGTAATTCCATGTGTAAAGATTTAGTACAAATTTATATTTATTCTCTATTATCTAAAGTTTTGTGCCCGATGACCCAGGAGACATCCCAATTTTCACTGGAGCGGTCATACATGCCCCACAAAATAATGCTTGCAAGGAAAACACTACGTCTGTGATTTTCTTTTTCTTTTCTTTTTTTTCTCACGATCTAAGGAAAGAAAAGAAAAGGTGAAGATAAAAGGCTAAGATCAGTGAATTTACCAGATGAGTTTGCTCTGTGTCACTGCTCGATGATTGCATTTGGTTAGGTCGAGACACTGTGAAGCTGGAATCGATGGTCGAACCCTTCACAGTACTAATCACAGGGAGAGAAGAGAAGCGCGAAGATTGCTAAGGATGGGAAAAGAAAATTCCTTGATGGGATGTAGGTGTGCTTTAGATGGCCTATTTATAGTGAAAAACAAGAAGTGCCTAAAATATATTGATGGGGAGATGATAACGGGACGGTACTGTTATTCATAGGAGAGCAACGGCATGGTGAAGACCACATATTTTTTCTACCTTGGCACAATCATAAAATAAGGGAATAATGGAAAAGAAACTTATTAATATTATCAATGTCAGATATTTTTGCATTAAGTGAAAAAAATAAAAACGATCTAAACATCTTTATTTCAAGAGAAAATATAGGATTAGCGGCAACACCGTTGCAAAACATTTATACTCTTGTAGTTTTTTAATCAACATCTTTTCTGTTTCACCAAGAAAATGGGAAAAAAAATTGCAGCCCCAAATTGAAAGAGTTCTTTTTAATCAAAAGTTAGTGTCCACATCAATGACTTCCAATGAATACATCACTCTGCAGGGATGGAAGACTTAACCGTGGGTTATTTTATTCCATAAGTAAAAATCCATGCATTTTTTTTTTTTCATTTGAAAAGTGAGGATAGTTTTGTTCTATATGTAATCCATGCATCTTGTTTGGGATTTGGCTGAAAGTACTCTAAGGGAAACGTTATAATACCATCAAAAGGAACTGCAAAAATATTTCTAAGTTCAATATTCCAAGTTGCATAATAAAATCATAATACCCTGTGAATTGGCAATATGTATAGTCACAATCTCTATGACTTTCCCAACCTCCGGTTGCCAAATCCTCGCAAATAAGAATTTGTGGTCGTTAATGGTAAATGATGATACCATCATATTAGCAGCACTCAATTAGCGAAAAATAAGAAGTGCCTAAGACGATATCTTTTGTACTGATTTAAATGCGTGGACAGGAATTTTTGTTGACGGCGAGAAAGCTGGTTCACGCGATTTTATCACCACTTTTCCGTACGTACGATCGTCCGGGGTTAACGGGAAAGAATTCAAGAGAGTTTGTCTTCAGGTGTCTGCTCATTCAACAGAGCAGGGGCGTGATTCATGCCCTGTTTGTGCTCTTGCCTTGAAAGAGAGACGCAGTGGCCGCACACCCAAGCCAATCAAAATTGGTTTTGTCCACTCCTTTGAATCGAAACCACATTATGCCACTGTGACTCCGGAAGAATTGGATCGTGTTATTAAAGTTCCAAATGTATCGACGGTGAGTCACAAAAGCGTTCCACGTGTTGAGACCGTACATTATCCTTCGATATGTGTGGAAAGCAAATGTGAACGAGCATAGTTTGAAGATTCTTATTCGACTTTAGTGATTATTATAAGTACCATATTTACTTGATTCAGAAGCAAATCGTGAAAAAGAATCAAACTTATATTTCATTACGTCAATCATACATAATGTGACAATTTACTATCTATCACATCTTTCATGAAATCATCGGCTTTTGCAACTTGACATTAGACATTCATGAGATAAAAGAGATAATAATAATGAACCATAGATAAATTATCAGCATAACAAAATCCACCAAAAATGAACATAAACATATTAATGGTCCTGGAATTTGCCAATGCAACTCTAGTTATTCAATTGCAAGTTGTCCCATATCTTTAATTAGCGACAACATCATCATATTTCAGTTGGCAATCAAACTTTTTGGGACTTGATAGACATCATCCTTCAAGAGGCATCTGCTCACCTGCTTCAAAATTTTCTATAGATGTTCTTTGTTTAAAAAATGATATGGATGTGAGGATAGAAACTTTTGTGTAAGAATCTTTTGAAACTTAAGGGGCCGGATATTTGATGGGATAAAGGACTTCAAATATAAAGAAAGATGAGATGGGACTATTTAAAAAGTGGATGTTCAGTGATCATCACCATACAACGTCAGTTTCATCAGGGAATTAATTAAATAAGAAAAGGAAAAATACCTCCTAAAAGGGAGAAAATATTAGTGATTAAAATACAACGTCGGTACATGTTATGACTCAATTGCATTTTCGCAATAAATTTAAAGATTTATGAGTATACTTATTCTAAAAATAATGAATAGATTATTTGTGCAAAAGAGCAATAAAAATTGAAAATTATGTAAACATAAAATGATGTCTTTCATTTAAAGGTCAATGCCGTGAAAAACCTCAAATTGGTAATTTTGTAACAAATTTATCCCAAATAAATCTTTTGAACACCAAAAATAACAAACTGATTCACTCATGACAAATTTATCATACATTAATTTTTTTTACCACCAAAACCCAAAATTGATAAAACCTATGACAAATCTTAAATTAAAAATTTCATCACCAAAAACCCCACACTAATACACTTATGGCAAATTTACCTCTGTTAGCTTCCATCAAATTTATCGTTAAATTTGCTGACCTAGATGATACACAATGACATAGTATGGTGATGTGACAAGTTCACGTGGAAATCCATAAGGTAAATATCATGAAAAATCCCAAACTAGTATTTATGTAACAATGTCAACGATATTCCTATGATAAATTTAATTGGTACACTTGTGATAAAATTTGGAATTTTTCATGATATTAACCCTATGGATTTCCATGTGGACTTACTGCGTCACCATAACACAACACCATGTGTCATCTACATCAACAAATTTAGCTGTAAAATTTAACAAAAGTTAACAAAGAATAAATTTGTCATAGGTGTACCAATTTGAGATTTCTTGATCATGTTGACTAGAAGGTTGATCAAATGGCTTTGGTCACAGATAAATTGCTTGAGACATTCCAAAAGAAACCGCAATAGATGGAATCTAGCAAATTCGTTTTCCTCATCATTATCTGGAGGATTAAACAGCTGAAATGGAAAAATTGAAGAGACGAATCAAACTCTTCAAGAAGAAAAGTTCATTTTTCCTTCAAACCCTTTTTGTCAACCTTGGAGTCTAAATCCATGGAAAAGATTTCTCCCAAGGCTACATCGATTGCTTCAATCTTTGAAGAAGCCCCAAAGAACTAAAGTGATATTATTACACTTCGAAATCATATTAAGGAAATGGAAAGGCAAAAGAAGAGGAAAAGAAGCCAGCTCTAGAACCTTTCCAAGAGACTTCCTTAGCCTATATGATCTCAAATCCACTTGAGGCTTTTTTGCGAGACCAAAGTTGACAAGAGATATTAACCATTGCTACATTTGACTCTTCCAAACAAAATATCTCTGAATGGACTTCAGAATCATATTCATGTTCCTCTGAAAACACGTTAACCTATGAACCAGAAACACAAAAGTCTTTTGAACTTGCTATCTTTATTGCTATCCTCTTGAGGCAAAAATGCAATCAAATTCATCAGAGTTAGAAGTAGTACATTTTCATAATCCAATCCCAGACCATAAGTCTTCGACCTCAAAATATTACTTCACACTCGATGATAGTCCATACTCAAAATGGTCAAAAAGACTATAGGAATTTCATACTTGGCTCAATACTAGAGAACTTATTGGTCGAAAGCCGGTATAATATACTGATTGATTTTGTGAGTAGATTTATGGGAAGCCTAAAACATTGGTGGAGAACTGTTACTAGTTGAGATCAAACAACGTTTTTACTCCAAATAGATTTTCATTTGACGATCCATGCAATCCACCATTTCTTTACTGGTAAAACCAGAATATCTTCTTGAGCTTAGAAGAAGATAATTTTTTGAAAGAAAATGCCGCTCTTTGCAGGAAAAACATCTAAATAAGCATTTCCAAGAAATGCTTAAATTATTCTATGCTCTTGGAGCTAATCCAGATCTAAAGAAAATATTCGTATCCTCTATTCCAAAAGAAATTGGACAATTTGTCTCTTCAGGCCAAGTAAAAGAGAATTACTAATGTTCCCATTGGAGAACTTCAGCAAGCATTACATCTTGCTCTTAACAATCTTTGTATCCGCCGAAAGGCCTTCAAGAGTTATTTTCAAAGCAACATAGGACTTAATCAGGCTTGCCAAAAACCCGAGTTAAGAATCAAATGCTCAAAGAAAGACTCATGTGATGATCCTTCTTGTGGTGATAGATGCAAGAAGTGAAGACACTTGACAAGATTTTCCATAGGTCATATCAGGAGAAGGTGTGAATGAAGATTCTTGCGGAAAAACACTCTAGAGGGGGTTCTTATGGAAAGCATAAAAATTTTGAAGATGCTACGTTTGCAACAAGAAATGCCATTTTTTCAAAAAATTATCCAAAAGCCCTAGGAAGAAATTATCATTTGATCCATAAAATAGAAAAACAAACTAGAGTAGCATTTCATGATAATGATGTTGAATCCGCATTCTTCTTGGAAGATAAACTAACCAAACATACTATGTGTGCGATCCAAACATGGTCACAAACCAATGATATTTTGTCTGAAGAATTCGAGGAAGTTTTGTTCTTTTAAAAAACCCTGGATCACCAATAATCCAAGATCTTTGTGCATACACTTCCAATATTCTTTCATATTTCCCTATTAAAATATATCCATCCAAATATGACAAGCCTATTTATGTCATTGCCTCATTGAAACTGGAGTTAATGCTTATATTGTTTTTTTTTTTTTTTGGGATAGGAGGGACCAGTTTGCAGCCGACAGCCGTGTCGTAAACCCGTTGGTGACGCTAGCGCAGGACCCACCACCACGGCATCACGCTTAAAACCACTAGCGACCACACTGGAATTTGAACCCATCCCCTTTGTGAGGGGGATGAAAGTCCAAGCCAAGATGGCCACCACATGGGGTGGTGCTAATGCTTATATTGTTGATATAAAGATACTTCAGAAAAATATTGGACTTGATATACCCAGTATTTTAACTCTAATTCTAGATATACCTTTGTTACAAGAGTTCGAAGCAAATCCATCATTATACAATTCTTTCCCTAGTGTTCAGTCACTACAAAAATCCTTGGTTTTGATTCACTAGATAAATATATCATTATCATTATACAATTTTGCCCAAAGATTCTTCATTTTTTAAATAAGCATTTTAGACCCTATCTTGCAAACCTTTCTTGAAGCATGTGTAGATTCTCACTCAAATTTTGTTCGAAAATGCCTTAACCCTTTATGGAAAGACCCTAACTTTTTCATTCATCTTCCTTTTAAGAAAAAAGAGGATGTTAATCCCACCAAAGCTAGTCATCCTGGAATGAATCCAGAGCATTTGTTTTTGACACAAAGGGAATGCTCATACCTACTTTATCAAGGACTAATTGAGCCATTAGATTCTCAATAAGCTTGTGAGACATTTTATGTTAACAAGCGTACTAAACTGAACAAAAGAAAAATGAGATTGGTTATTAATTACTAGCCTCTCAATCAACTCCTGCAAGATGATAAATTTCATCTGCCACATCAGAACTCTTTATTCTCTAGTCTCACCCAAGCCAAAGTGTACTCCAAGTTTGATCTTAAAGTTGGATTTTGGCAATTGAGAATTCATCTTGAAGACAAATATAAGACAATTTTGTATCCCAAATCAGTATTTCTAATGGACGATACTTACTTTTAGCCTTAAAACAGCTCCTCCACTATTTCAAAAGGCCATGTGCAGAATTTTCTGCCCTATTATGGCCAATGCTCAAATTTACATCAATGATATCCTCCTCTATAGTCCAGATGAGAATTCTCATTGTAAATTATTGGCCTAGTTTGTAGAGCTAGAATGAAAGCACAGGATTATGCTATCCCAAAAAAAGATGATCATTGCTCGGAAAGAAACTATATTCTTTAGGATGCATCTCAAAGATGGAATGTACTATCTAGGTCCCCATATCGCTGAGGAATTGCATAAGTTTCTTGATAAAAATCTCTCCCACAAGCTGGTTTAGCTATTCATTGGGATAGTTAATTATCTTAGGAATTTTGTTCTAGAAATCACAAAATTTGTGAATTCACTACAACAAATGCTTAAGAAAGATGCCTCTCTATGGGGGCCACAACATACTAGGTCTTTAAGCAGACTTAAAAAAACAATAAAAAAAAAATCAGTGTCTTCCCCCATTGCAACGGAATATTTTTATTTTTTTAATAAACAAATGCCAGTGATGAATATTGGGATATCGTTCTTTTGAAAGAAATTGATGGGAAGCAAAGAGGTTGTGCACATAAGAGTGGAAGAAGATGTACACGAGCGAAAATATTACCACTCTACATTCAAAGAAATCCTGATAATAAAATATGGCATCAAGAATTTTGAATTTTATCTTATAGGATATCATTTCCTCGTGGAGATTGACATACCTTTATTTTCTCAAATGGTGAAGTTCAAGTAGAAGCATATCCCACATTCTTAACTCCTTAGGTGAGCAGAATGGTTCTTAAAGTATTCTTTGGAAATCAAACATATTGCGGGAAAAAAAATATATTTGCTGATTTTATATTTTGACCAAAAGAATGTGCAACTTCCACATCCATAAACGTGTTTGTGGTGAGAAATCCCATAGAAGGTTCCAAGGCTTGAGAATTAAAGCCTAAATGGCCTTTATATTTGTATCCATTAGTTGTCCCTAAGCTCATTGAACACGACACTGTCTTTCAAAATCTTGGAAGTCTTATGTGACGATACAATTTCCATATTTTAGCAATTATGGTTGTGGCGTCCCAGTCCACCACCTAGCAAATCCATCGTATTGATTTATCTAAGAGTTTTCACACAAGCTAAAGACCTTTTTATAAGTTAGCATTTATAACATGAATTATAAATGAAACAATCATATAGCATTGATAGGAGGGGCAAAACATACATCCATTTTAATACGTCCATTTTAATACGTCTTATTTAAACACGTCAGGTGGTCAACCATAAACGTGAAAGAACCTATATTGGGAGACAAAAAAGAAAAAGAAAAAGTACCGCTCCTTATCCTCCACTAAACATCACCCATGGCCATCAGCAAACGATACCACCTAAGCTCACAGTCCTATCCCAAAAAGTTACGACTGTGGCATATTCCCAAAAATGTCTTCCCCTAACTCTTGCTATGGCTCCTTCCGACTGCTACTCCTCACTAGCTCTTCCCTTGCCTCCGCTACCGTCAATAGGGTACAGAATTGGCCCCACTAGACGTTCATCAACCAGCATAAAGACAAACACAAAGCAATACAAAACCCGGCCCTCCGAAGACCCTACATGGACCAACGGTATAACGATATATCTCGCGAATCTCGCGTCCAAGAAGTCAGGGTTCGTAAACTCATATAAATCGCCCTAAAAATCTACAGGCGCACCATATCTAGAAATCGGAGTCGCTAGAATAGGAGGCGTGGCTAACTATATGTAAAAAAAAAAATAGGAGTGAGCTATGCCCAGCAAGATAAATAACCAAATCATAAACCAAATGATCCAAGCATCACTCAACTTCTAGGACACATCTAATCACAACTGTTGTACTTAATCAGTACGTCCATGATGGGGTGCGATGAAAATGCACTGTTTTATTTTGATACGCTACGATGGAAAGACATCTTTGAAAGGATGTGAAGGAATCATATAAAAGACTTTTGAAGACAACCGTTGAAAAAGTTGGCAGAACGTACGCTCAAAATTCTCTCCTTGTCTTGTCCCCTTTTCCATCAAAAGAAAAGGAAGCGTTACATTTCTCCTTTACAAGGACAATCGGCATTTACATTGTGGAAATTAGGTGCTTTCCTCGTGATTGCATTTAGACCAACGTGAAGTATCTTTGTTCGTGATCTTGTGCTTGGTCGTCTCTGTTTCTCACCCCTCAGTTTGCGCCTATGAAGTATTCAATAAAATGCCTAAGCTAGACCTGGAGATTCAACCCAGGTCGGTTCCGACCCCTTTTTTTATGATATAATTATTTTATATTAAAAATAGAAAGATTTTCAAAAAATAAAAAATGCTTACAAAATAGTTTTTAAGTTTTCTCTTAAGATATGAGGAGATCCTTAAAGAAAAGTAAGACAGTTACAAGTTTTTGGAAACAAACCTTATATCGTTGTTTGCACACTTCCCCTATTTCTATTACGCCTTTATAATACATGGATTTCTATTTCCTTAGTCAGCTAGGAATTGAATCTTAGGACTCATGATTGGTATAAAATGCTACATGAATATTGCACTTGATGTTTAAACAAGATTAAGTATTGAAAGAACATTAATTGATTAAATAGTGTAATCAAGTTCCAAATTCTAATTTCTTTAATTGCATAGAGTAAAATATTTCTCTCAATATTTTGCTTGGGTTTCTAATTGATTCACCACAAATCGATTAGTGGCGACTCTTAAATGAAAATGATATGCAAATTAAATACTTGAATCATAAGTTGTGAATTGATGAACTTTGGAAATCTCAAGCTAAGCCTAAACTTAACAAGCCATTAGCCTCTATGTGCCTGTGAAAGGGCTCCCAAGGAGGTCGTGACATTCTATTTCGGAGGGCAAATGTGATTTTCAAGGTCCAATCATAGCCATGTTGTTTTCAGGTCTTGTCACTTGGCGATGTTGTAGAGCATTCAAAATAAGTAGTTAATTTGACATATGGCTGGCTATAATACATTATTTACGTGATGATGCATATTGCATGACCCATGAATTTGAAAATATGGGTTGGAGTCCCTTTCATGGTGCATACAATCGCATACATTTTTTATTAGTTTCTTTGTTCATGGCCCAATTCCATAAGAATGGTAATTGTCACTTACTTAAACCGTATCTTTGCTCGTTTATTTATCTACCAATTGAGATTCTGAACACGAGGAGTTTAATCGAATGCACGTGAAAAGTGATTAGAAATTAGTATGGGACTTTCTATTAGACTAATTGAATAAGTTTATTAGATTAGGATTTATGACCGCATAGTTTTGGTTAATTCATAATAGACAATATTTTATTATAAGTTCTATTCAACAGAAGGTTTTATTCAGTCAATACGTTGCCGTTAAATGACTAGCTTTGGCTAAGGGTTTTACCCTTCACGTTATGATAGATTACCGATCATTCCCTAAATTCTGGATGTGGATTTAGGATGTGACACAGACAATTTCCATCTATGGTTGTGATACACTAAAAAAAAATCACTTGGAAAAACTGTCCTCGCACGAGATGTGGACAGAAAATCTGGCCCGTTATATAAATAATTGTTCATATTATTAGAAGAGAAAATAATTTGATACCTTACTTTGATTTCCAACATCTGATGGGCGGCAATTATTTGAACCACACTGAACTTCTATTTTCTTGAAGGGGCCCTAAATTATTACAATAAGAGCTTTTTGAACGCAATGCTACGGACGTCACCCCATAGCGAAGCATCCATTAAGTTCATGCGGGGAACATTAAACATCAATTCAAGCAATTAGTTTGCATTGATCTCACTTTAATTACAAGCTAGAAACGTTGCCACTTTTAAAGGAGATATCTAAACGATGCTAAACTGTGGTATAGTGAAATAGGAAAGAGTAATTTTGACCCAGATAAGACGACATTTGGGACGCTAATTCCGCTTGCTTGCCAGAAGGGAGATGTTGACTTTGCATATGAGCTGTGTGAAGAGATTTTCAAGATTCAATGCCTTGTTGATGGGGCAGTATTGCAGCTTGTTGTTGATGAGTTGGTGAAGGAGTCAAGGATTGAGGAAGTGGAGAAGCTTGTGCAGCTTGGGAAGGTAAATAAGTACCGCCGTTATAGCTTGCTACTTCCAGCCAGCAAGTAAACGTGGCTGTAGGTCTCTTGGTTTTTGCTTACTTGATTTGAAATCAATAATCTCAGTGCAAATTTTAAGGCTGAAAAGGCATTTCTCGGTGCTAACATCTCGGTGGTTTAGCTTCGAAATGAAGTTCGGTGATCCATCCCTGTACTCTTACTTAACATGAAGTATTCAATACTTTGATGTTTTTGTATCTATCCAATGTAATCTCTTTTTGAATTTTGATAGTACTAGGAGCAGGTTATTTGTTACTGAGATATTAAGATTACAGGCAGTTGGCCAAGATAGTGTTTCATTGCTTCTTAGTTGGCAATGGTTATTCCTAATGGTTGCTATTTAGCTCCAATGCTGTCATTAAGTATCATTCCTGTTACTTTACAATTTTGAATTGTGTATCTCCCAAATGAGATTGAGTCTGCATATGTACATATGTAAGTATTGTCTATGTCATAAATTGAAAAATCTAATATGATGTGGACTCTACTTATCCTCTATAGGTTAAAAGAATGTTCAGAACAGGATTGGTTTTAGTGCCCATACTTTGCAGACCAAATTTATTGTGCATCTTGAGCTGATAATAGGTGATCCTTCGTTGGCATATCATAATGTTTAGAAGATTTTATTGTGGAGCGGGTATTAACATATCCATGGTTTTTACTTAGAAGACAGTAGAGCGGTCCCATATAGGGAACATGACATTTAATTCTTATGTTCCTTCACACAGCGACTGGTTCAATGCCAAATTCTGACCTGAACCAGCTAGCTCCACCCAGTGACCGGGGCTGGTTCCAAGGTAAAACCAGTTTTGAACTTACCCTAATAAAATGGTGGCTGGGTCCAAGGTAGAACCAGTTTTGAACTTGCCCTGATAAAATGCGACATCTCTCTCTCCCTCTCTCCCTCTCTCTCTCTCTCTCTCTCTCCCTGTGCTTTGTGAAGCCAAGACTGCTCTTGTCATCTTCTCCAATAAAGGAAACCTGTATGAGTTTGGAGTAGTTTGAGGTGTCAGATTATCTCGTATAGCCTCCCTCCCTAATTCTATTTTGTTATCTTAGATTCTCCAAATTATGTTTTTGTTTTGTTTTTTTTTTAGCTTCTTTTCATTTATTCCAGTTCGTCTTATTTGGGACAGTTTTGATGGGTGTATGGTTCCTCGCTCTTTCCAGTCTTCTTTGAAAATTCAAAGGAAATGAAGATGCTGTGTCTTTTTTCCCCTCTCTTTGATGTTTAAGATGTTCGGTGTTTTCGGAAGGTTGAGTTTTGCCTTGATGTTAGATCTGCAAAACGGGAACCGTGGAAAGAAGCTACTGAGTCTTTTGTGGCTCCTTGTTTCGTCTGGTTATTTGCCTGAAACCAGGGATTAAAAACAGACAGAAAAGCAAGCCAGTTTTGGGTCTAGGTGGAACCTGGAACCATATGGCTGGCTTGGTTCATAGATCAGACTTGTTTGGATTCCGTTCCAAAAATTGGGAATTAGCTCTGATTTGGTAGGTTCCAGGCTTGGAACTGATCACCTCTAATCTCTAGCATTTCCTCTATTGGCTGACACTGGAATTGTCATCCTTTTTGAATACCCACTTGCATCCCACTATCTTTTGCTCCTTTAGAGATGCTACCGACACGATTGACTCCTCCACCTCCTCTCCCATAGAACCATATGCTACTGAGCCTCTACACAAGATACCGCCTCTCAATGTGAGAGCGGTTCCTCCTTCTCCACTGCAGTAGAACCTCAAGCAACACTATTAGAAGTAATGCAATCTCCAAAACCTTATCTCTTTGGTTCTCTAATCTCTCTCATTCTTTGTCTATAACAGTGGAATATGACATCTCTACGAGCTCAACCTCGCCGCTAGCACTGTCCTCTGCACTTGGTGAACACTTGTTCTCCTCAACACTTGGCTCGGGACCTATATCCTCACTACATGTGTGTGTTATCTATTGAGCGTTCACTTGAAGCTTCACTTGTCTCTTGGCTCCATGATGTCTCTACTATCTCTATCGTCTCAATCTTTTATTGACATCTAAATTTTGACTATCTTGATTAATTATTCATCATATAAGAAAAACTAGGGATCGATCTTGAATCCTAAACCAAAAATATCAATTGTATGATTCATCTTAGTATTGCATTGCATGCATGGTACATTCACTTGCATTTTAGGATTATTTGAGTCTCAGGGAGCTAGAGATGAGCTAAACAAGTGAGCCGGAGAGGCAATTCAAGGTCATGGAATGAAATTGAAATCAAAAGAGAAGTATTCCAACATTTTTAGAACCTGAATTAAAGATAAGGTTGAAATTTGAAATTCCAAGAATCTTGGAGTTCAAACTTGAACCCGAGAAGAAAATCGGGCCCTAAACCTAAAATTCCAACATCGTGGGAGCCTGAGACAATTCGGTGAGCTCAACATTGAAATCTCACTTTTATCCTTAATGATGGCCAGCCGCATGAGGAATTTATCTCTAAATGCGCAATAGATAGAGTCGGTAATTATCTGAATCTTGCAGATCAGTTATAATTTTTTTATCACTCTTATTGCATGATTTCTTAATTCTATTTGAATGAGACTGAATTGGCCTTATAAATAAACCCATTCATCAGCTGAAGGGGGATATATGTTCATATTCACATAGTCGGCAACTTGAATGAAAGAGAGACACGTTCAAGGCGTAATTTAGAGTAATATGTATAGATGTATCATCGCATATCGTGTCTATGTCATATGACCTTATGAATCAATCGAGGTTGAAATTGTTTTAAACGGTCAAATCTAACAGGGGGAAAAGTGTCCAAAAAGTCCTACATCTTTTGCATTTGTGCCAATTTAATTATAAACATTTTATTGGTGCCAATTTAGTCTTAAACATTTTCACTTTGTACCATTTTAGTCTTATTCGACTAATTTTGGTCGGACTTTGCTGATTAGGTGCCGGTCGACTAATGTGGCATGATCGGTGCTGATGTGGATAATTTTTAATGATATTTTAATATTTTTTGAGTTATTTTATTTTATTATTTTATTATTTTTTCCTTTCTCCAGCAATCGGTTGGAGTAAGGAAGAGGAGAAAGAAAAAATAAAAAAAATAAAAGAAAAAATAAAATATAATATAATAATAAATTAAAAAATATTAAAATATTATTAAAAATAATCTATGGACCGACGCCTAGTCAGCAAAATTTTTCCAAAATTAGCCGGAATTGACTAAATTGGCGCAAAGTGAAAATGTTTAGAATTAAATTGGCACAAATAAAATATTTATGTCTAAATTGACATAAATGCAAAAGGTTTAGGATTTCTTTGACACTTTTCCCTTTAATAGGGTGTTAATAAGTTGGTGTTTTATTGCAAAATACTTATTGTGGGAAGAAGGCATTCTCTGTTTCCCTGCAACATTTTTTTATATCTAATTTTGGCTTCTTTTTCTTTTCCTCCTCTTCCTATTACCTATAAGACAGTGATGAATCCAAAGTGGCATTTAGGTAAAACTGGCAATTCTTGTCATCACCCGTTTGTTAGACATGATACGTAACTGTACTTGGGTTTCAGTTTGGCATAAAAGAGTTCATGTCATAAATGGGTCAATCTATTCAGGGCTTAGCAAAAATCATGTCTTAAAAGGATACTTTTTACTGATTTAATGTGCATAATTTGGAGTTTTACAACATGCCCCATTTGCGAAAGTACTTAATTACTCGAAAGTACACGCGCCATGATCTAAAATTCATTCGTGAAAAGAATACTTTTCACTAATTATATATATTTTTTCATATAAATCCGTACGATTTTGCGATAGAGCATACTTGGGCTAAACCTTTTCTTATACAATCGGTCCAGAATTTAGTGGATACATGCACGAAAATTTCGAAACCACAGTCGTGCAAAGACAAAAATACTTGACCTCATGTGTTTACTAGATTAGATCATGTCATAATGAATTAAACGGCTCTAACTCTATCGGTTTGCAGCTGATATGATGTTCTTGATCTGCCGTATGGGAATGCATCACCCGTTTGTAAGAAGACACGAAAATACAAATAGGTTTGGATTTGACATTAACAAGTCCATGTCATAAAGAGGTCAATCGATTTAAGGCACGACAAAATCATGTCTTAAAAAGTTGCACCAACTTAATTCTTTTTTTTTTTTTTTGAATTAAGTAGGTGCAAGTAGGTGCATGTAAGTAGGTGCATTAGTGGATACATGCACCTAGTTAATTCATTTAGACAGGAATTGACGTGTTTAAGTTAACATCGTAATGTGCCATTTTTTGAATACTATACATCTAGGCATGTGTCATACTCATATCTAAAGAATTTTGTTCTTAAAACTATTTTAAGATAGTACGTGTGTCAAAAAACAATGAAAGGTACTAGAAAACATATTTAAACATACAAAAACAATAGAATATGAAAAAAAAAATTCAACATTATAATTAAGAAATATTGTAAAGGGAAATTACTCATGCTGTTGAGAAACTCGTTGCAATGTAACGTTTTTACACATATTGTTGTGGATAAATGTGGTTTATGTACTCTCTTGTTGTATACTGGTTATAATATTGCATTTTGTCAAAACAAAATTACAGTAACCCACTTGATAATCGTGTTAGTTGTGTTATGTGACATGTTTTATAAGCTTACAGTGTTTGTGTTGAGACATTTTGACATATTCAATGAATGTGTAACATTCACATTAGCCACATTGGTATCACACTCCCCTCTTGATACAACATGATTAACACGACACGATACAAATTTCCAACCCCAGACAGGGCCATTGAGCCCACAGCATGAGATAGGTGCTAAGTAAAAATTGGGTAATTATTTTCCATAATATGTGGGCAACAACGCATGTTTTTATTTATTTGTGCATTGAGAAAATCATCCTTTCGAGCGCACATCATGCTGCTTTAGCTGCGGCTAGAATCGGTCCGACACTGAGGGAAATGAGATGCAACGACCGTACATGGTGTCTAGGGAAATGAGGAGCAACAACCCTACATGGTGTCTAAGTTAGTGAACAAAGACACAAAGTCCTCATAAGTTTTGTTATTGTAATCAATTACACATTAGATATGATATAACGAAATCCTTGGATATCATATCATATCTTATTTAATTCTATTTTGGCTAGAAATCCATATGCCTAAACATAGCCATATGGTCGATGATAAAGATGCAAAGCCCTTAGAAGGTAGGGCCTTTAAAGAGCAATGACTTCATGTGGTGTTCAAGGAGAGGGAGTGAATGGCTGTCGTCGTAATTGTACATCAGCGGGACCATCCTGGCTGTGTTCAGGGAGGCCTTGCTGAAGGACTTGGTGAATGGTTGAGGATAGAGACACGCCTTGTTGAGCCTCTTCCATGCCTCCGAGATCATCTTCTTCACATGGTCTCGTGCCGCTTCTTCTGAAGAGCCTTGGAATTCTCGCTTGTAGCATTCCACGTATGACCCATCTCGGCCATCTTGGAACTCGTCCTGTCACCATTGCTCAGGTATTAGTGGAATAATCCTCAAAAGGGAGGGCAAAGAAGAAGGAAGAGAAAGCACTTACAACTACTGTACCTTTAACTCTATGCTCGATCAAAGCCCATCAAATACAAAAGAGAAATATTTATGTGATTATCTTTAATCTATTATGAGAATAATAATTTATTTTAGGCCACAAAAAAGTAAATAATAAATAATTAGAAAATATTATGTGGTCCATTTGTACAAGAATCTGGGGCTCATGATAAATGAAGAGAAATGATTTGATAACAGTTTTTAATCTACTCTGAGAATAACCATTTGTTCTGGATCACAAAAAATCAAATAACAAATTATTATAAATTATCGTGAGGCCCACTTGTTCAAGAATTTGTGACTTGCAATAAGTTGTTATTTACATAGTAACTCAAAGATTGTTATGTTAGTAAAACCTGTAAATGAATTCGCCCAAAAAAAGAGAAGCTTTGTTAAAAAGGACAAGTGCACGATATTTTCAGGACTCACCTCGGCACTTCCCAAGTCGTCCCAAAGACGAAGAATTGAAGCTGTGGAAGATACAATTTCAGGTATATTTTCTAAATGATCAACACTTTCGGGGGCGATTCTCTCACCCAAGATGAAGAATAAGTGGACCAACAAGACGTGCACTCCGGAGCTGACAATTGCGTTGTCCAAGTAGTCTTGTGTTGTCGGGGAGTGACCACTGGCAAGCCATCTTGCCTCCACCAAGAAGGCATTTAGCAGGCTTGCCCACTGTCCATGAATTGGAGACAAAATATAAAAATGAGGATGCACCATTTTATTATACGCGAGTCCACGTGAATTTACGTGCTAATATTTACATGTCGTAAAATTTTCAGGTTCCTTGGTCAATGCAAAGGAAAATGTGTGCGCTGTAAAATTTAGATTAAGTAAAAAGTAATAAGTAAAAGTCAATTCAATCATCCTAGGATTCGTCCATGCTTCTAAGAAGTAGTCAAGAGAAGAAAAAGAAAGGAAGAAATGTGTGGTTTTTTTTTTTTTTTTTTGGGGGGGGGGGGGGGGGGGGAGTGAAAAGTTGTACCGTCTTCCGTAAGGAGCACAATGGGTTCCACCCATGATTTTTGTACACCGCCAAGCTGAATTCATTGGTAATGTCATCCAAAGCATGAAAGCACATCCTCATGTAGTCTGGTATGTTATCTTTCTCAGTGCATTCCCATCTGACAGATCGAGAAAACCAAATCAGCAACAAACCAATAGAATTAGACATTACATCATGGACTTATCTTTTTTTTTTTTTTGGTAACCCAGGGAACCCCGTAAGCCGACAACCGGCGAACAAACCCTGAGGGAGCAACTGGAGGACCTACCACCACAGTACTCCAGGTAAGAATCCCTAACGACATCTTTGGGCGAACTTCTCCCATTCGTGAGAGGTAGAGAGCCCGAGCCAGCTACCCCGCTGAGGACGGTAGTACATCATGGACTTATCTTGTATACACGTGACTTCAAGAATTTTTGTCCTTGTACAATTTGGGGCTTTAAAATTTTCATGCATATGTCCACAGGACTTGGGACCGCTTGTGTAAGAAAAACTTCCAAGTATGCTAGGATAAGTGAAAAGTATTCTTTTTACGTACAGGTTTGAGATCAGGTACGTGTACTTTCGATATTGTGTATGTGCAAAAAGGGACTTTCACGGGTGGCGCTCAATGCGAAACTCCAAATTATGTACCTGTTGACAACATCCGTGAACGCGGTGAGATCTTCGATCGTGCCATAGACGTCAAAAATGTCATCGATGATGTAGATGAATGAGATGGGTTTGGTGACGAGCACTCTCTCCTGGGACAAGCCTGTTTCGGTGAGGATGGCCATTGGCCACATGTACCACTTCATTGGCTGGTCCCTTGCGTACTTCAGTTCCTTTGCCATGCCCAGTTCTTTCCACCAACTGATTAAACATATGAGAATATTAGTCAAGCTAGTCACTTCATAAGTAAAATTGTTGAGGAAATCTAATGGAGATGTGATGGGTGGCCACATGGTATTTTTAACTAGTTATAGCCACAACTCTTGATAGAAAGTTTGGATCATGTGTACGTACTTCGAGACTTGGAGGATTTCCCGTTGATGCACGGATCTTACAATGTTCATGTCCAAATGGGCAAGTTCCCCTAAATTCTTGGTCCAGCTATACGAATGTCCCACAAAATTCCTCAAAAAATCATTAGCCGTGAACCTGGCCAAGCTCTTGTGGAACGGATTGCCAAGTGAATTTCTCACGAATCTAGCTTGAACGTGGTCAAGATCGGCCAAAGATGAATGGAGGCGTAGACAGGTTGACTCTCCTACTTGATCGAGAGCATCTTCTCCTTCAATGCCAAGTTGGGAAGCTTCAAATAAACTTGTCAACCCCAAAATGTCATTGTCCTGTGGCTTTTCATTCTGAGTCCCATCATTCATTTTGTGTAGAAACCGTTGAAACACATCTGTATATTAAATGTGGAAAAGCTAAATTATGTTAGAATTCTGGTAGTAGACGGGAAGTAGACATTGTGTCCCCACCCTCTTCACATCCGGGTCAAATTGTAAGAAAAAGTAAAGGCAAAGAAGTGAGAGATCTATTTTGATACTACTTTTGTGAACATCTTTCGAATTCTCCCCGCAGCCATCACCAGTCAGGAAACAGTATTTGAAATTATCAATTGAAGGAGATTTCATTCACCTGAAGGAACAGGATAGCCTCCTTGCCTCAAGAGCCGGAAACGAAGTGCTGCCTCATGCAGATTATCGGCATCAATGGAACGAGAATGAGATCGCGACGTGGAGATCAAAAGATGCCTCTGCAAGATCGCCTCGATCTCATCCTCAAAATGGTAGTCAATGGCGAGACGTTGGAGAGCATCCACCGTCACCAAACTTTCGAGCGAGTCTCCTCTTACTTGCTTCAGCAGTTGCTTCACTTCTTCTAATCTCCTCTCATGCCGCCCTCGAATATCTTCCTGAAACACAAAGATAAGGATATCATGTCTTTACGTTTTCCTTTCAAGATTCAAATAAAAGATGAACCTTTTCAAGTGTTTCTTGTCGATTCTAATTGTCGATTTCTAAAGATTAAGTGATAGCAAACGAGTGAAACTTTTTAAATCGTCGGTGTGCAGAACAAAAAGAGTTCCATGAGAAGAAGGGACAAACAAACCTCGGTGGCAAGGTTTCTCTTTCCAGCTGGGCGAGTATGGTCCTTAGAAGGAGTAGAAACCAAGGTCTGATGTGAGGAAATACTCCATTTGGTGTTCGTTGAGGAGAGCGAATTTGCATTTTGCAGGTGCTTGTTCTCGTCCGTTTGAGAAGTTCCTTTAGAAGCGAATGGACCATGCAAGAAAGCGAAGGTTGCTCTTGAGAAGGCCATTATGGCTGAGTATAGAGAGTCCTTCGAAGAGAGGGATGAGTGAGAATGCGAGGGGGATCACTTATGAGTTCAGAATGATCCCATTTATTCACTATGTCCTATTTATAGGCAAGTGGAAATGTTCAAAGTCCTTCAATGCGATGCACGTATATAACGTACCACACGTGTATGGGACCCTAGAGTTTGCTTTTCATAAACAAGCACATGTGTGCCCAACACAACTTGAACCGACGTATGCTTCCGATGTGTGCGACCCATATGATCTAGAAATGTATGATATCGCCTAGCACATAGAAAAATTATTAATTTTTTAACATGATTTCAAGTGAATTTGCAAGGTTTCTAATGATATCAAGTATTAAATTATATCTCAAATTTGAGTTCATAAACAAAACTTGTCCAGTGATGAATTGTAAGTTTCATTCTTAAATAGACATTAAAAATCGACCAAAGTTGAACGAGTACTTGCATGTGCACTACAACTGAATTGGTTATGTATGACCCATTTGATCTAAAAGAATATGATATCGTTTTGCACATAATAAAAAAAAAATACAAATTATCACTTGTTTTGACATGATTTTCGGGAGATTTGCAGAATTTGTAATGGTATGAGTATAAAAATATGTTTCAAATTTGAGTTCATGAACAAAATTTGATTAGAGATGAATTGTAAGTTGGATTCTTTTTTGGACATCCGAAATCGAGCAAAGTCGTATAGGGCAACTATTTTTACGAATTGGAGTAGGCAAACAATAGTAGAAAAGTCCCACTTTCACTTTGTTTCCTATCTCGACTCGAGTGCTCTTCTTGTATCGAGTTCAAGCTTCTAACTTCTTCTTCTGGAGGTGGTATCTATGTAATTATCATCAAGGTTTGTTTTCCATGACTTGTGTTCCATGACTTGATGTGTGCCGTGCGTGTTCAAAGCGACGTGACATCCAAACGTCCAATTTCGCGATTGCTACTTGGTGGCGTTCGTGAGCCGCATCCAAGAGACGAGTGCAACTTATGACTTTTTTTTCTAAATAGTTTTTATCTAGGAAGAATAACATGGATCATAGTACCGATTTCAAAAAGCTTGTTCGTAGTTTGGCTAAACTGGGGAGAGGTCATTTTTACCTCGAACTTAAGTATTTCAGAATGAGGTCTTTTTCAGTATTTGTTTCATTTCCTGCAAAGGGACAACAAGAGTTTTTATACTTTCACTTTTCTTTCTTTTTTCGGTATTTAGTCCATTTCCTAAGTTGAGGACTCTTTTTTTGGTAATTATCCCAGAATTTCTCAACCACGAGTAAAGACGACATATTTCTTTTGTCTTCCTTGTATGGGTCAGCATTTGTCTGCAAATTTCAGAGAAGCAAACGATGAGACTGGAAGAAAAAGGTTGAAAAGATAAAAAGGAAAAAAAAAAACCAATATTTTTCTAATGTAAATATAGGCTACAAAAATGTTCTAGTCAGCTTTAGCACGATCCAGATTTTAAATTGACAAAATTATGAAATTTATCATTGAATTGGATTCGTATAATACGTTTAAGACTGATTGGGAATTTTCTCAAAAGAGATTGAGATGATTATTAAATGAGATATTAGAAGAATTCGTGATTTCATGACTATGCAGTATAAATAGATTCTCAACGTATACCATAGTGATATGTCTCTACGCTGATATTATCACAAGAAGGGGGAAAATCATTAGATCGGACGATTGCTGACTCATAACCACGGCCAAATTAGCTGGACCACTCTTCGTGCGATTTAAGGTTGACATGCACTAAGGACGGCAAGGTAGCCACGTACCATGAAACCCTCCCAAGTTCTGCTGCAGATTTTTTCGCCCAAGAAACCTTCTCTATCGCTCCAGCAGATCTTTCGTCTTCATTAAATTTCCTTTCTTTTTTTGAAAGGGACTCTAAATGTTGCCCGAAGAATATATCTACAAATATGTATCCACATATTCATTTGAATTTTATATGGTACGCTTTTTTTTCCACAACTCGACTTTCATCTCATATAATTTGAAATATTGGCTAACAATCCAACTTAAGACAGTCGTACCGTCATGTTTTGGAAAGTGACAATTTACTATTGAGCACATAACCATTGCATGGGACTGGACAACTTGCTCTTCCAGTCGTAGGGAAGTTGTGGCTTTTTAAAACACTAAATAGCCAACCAGAAGGTTATTTAGTCTTAGGTTACAATTAATTAAGCAAAATTGTCTTTAAGTCATGATCAACATACCTTCATTTAATATGCAAATTAACAATTTGTGTCGTGTAATTAGGATTACGTGCATTCTCAATAACATCATCAATAAAACACTTCAAAGCATAATATTCCACATCATCATTTAACTACATGAATTGCAATTCACGGAATCGATTCATCATGTTTTATTTCATTTGAAACTAATAATTATATGAAAAAAAAAAAAAAACAGTTTATCTCACCCTTTGGAATAATTCTTCATATGTTATTGCTACCGACTCGAAGTCATCTCATGCAAATATATCTATATCAAATATTAAGTTATTGGATTAAACTACGTGATTCATTTCCCTCTAGAATACAATTTCTACAATCTTCTACTAATTATCTTGGGATAAAGACACCAAAAATGCCATTACTTTTGTACAACGCTCACTTGTGACACATTTGGTAACCATGCCGATCCCAAGAATAATTTCACCTAAAAAATCATTCTTTTTTATTCTATTCCCAAAACTAGTTTTGAGCATTTGAAGATATTTAGTAACTACCCTAAATTTTTATTCTCGAAATAGAAATGTGTTTAGTATGACTCTTAAATTTTTTTGTGACTTAGAATTTCTTTTAATTTTTTGAAATACTTTTATTATATAGTTTTTTTTTCTTTTTTCTTTTTCCTTCCCTTTTCTTCTTCTCTAGCTGGTCAATGGCTAGTGATCGGCTGGGCGAGGTTTGACGACCTTGCTAGAACCTCACCAGGCCAAGGCAAGGTCCAACAAGATCGTCCCAGCCTTGCTAGGCCAAGGTTAGATCGAGCCTCGCTAGTGAATAGGCAAGCTTGCCAGACCTTGCTCGACCAGTCGCTAGATCGCCGTGGTCATCAATTGGCAATGAAGGAGAAGAAGAGAAAAGGAAAATAAATGAAAAGAGAAAAAAAAAATGATTTGCCTTGATTTTGGAGTTGTTCTAGAGAATAAAGAAACATTTTTTTTTTTTAAACTTCTTGATTGTGATCTAAATCTATTTTGAGGAACAAATTGTTCTTAGGAACAAAAAAGTTACAAAACGGATTTTTTTTCTTTTTCAGGTAATAAAAGAATAGAATTATGTATTATTTGACACATTAACAAATAGGCTCTTAAGTGCTATAACTATTTTTTGATCACTTGAATTCCATAACTTCGAAAGAAACAATCATTTGAGTGCTATGACTTTCACTTGGTCACTTAAGTGCCAAAATTTTTAAAAACATTCACCTAAGTGCTAAAAATCGGATGTGGTATAACATTTATGATGAGCATTTTAAAAAAATTATGGCACTCAAGCGATTGATTGAAAATTTCTATAGCACTCAAATAATCAGAAAAAAAAAAGTTAGAGCACTGAAATAAGCTTGTGCATAAGTTATTGCACTTAAGTGATAAAAAAATATTGTGGCACTCAAGTGAGTATCATATAAAAATTATTGCATCTATGGTGTCAAACTCATTGATCTTAGCTAAAGAGGCGAATTTGGGATGTCTAACCTTATTTCAAACTTGAAACTGACTAGTGATAAATAAAAATCAAGTCCGTCATAAACCCGAGTTGGTTTTCAAATAGGAATCTTGAACACAGCCCACTCAAATATGCAGAAGCAAGAAACTTAAATAATTTACTTTCATTGTATATATGGAATAAATAGGTATACAACGCAAAAATATATTGCTACTAAAATAATTTATTGCCCGACAACTAATACCCGAAAACGAACTCTATCCTTATACCCTACACGAGCAATAGAATTTATTTTTCTTATTTTTACAAAAGTAATAATTGCTTTTCCGTTTTACAAAGTAGCCTTTAGATTTAGATTACAAAGGAGTAGTTACCTAACATAACTAACAGTTATAATTTTTTAACAAATAATTATGTAAAGAAAAAACTATAGCGACAATGCATTGGTGCTTATTAAATAAGTAAACTTTTATTAGGAAATTTACCAAAAACACATCCTAAATTTATTGCACTTGTGCCAATTCAATTCAAAACATTTTGATTTCTCAAATTTAGTCATAAATCTTTTAACGATTTCTCAATTTAGTCATTCTAGCTAATTTGAATAAAAAAAATCACTAATGTGAATGCCAGTTGTCCTATGTAATACATCTAGTGTTGAGGTGAACAATTTTTATAATTTTTAAATAAATTTCTGAATTTTTATATTTTATATTTTTTTTCTTTTCTTTGTTTTCCTTCTACCTCTGCTAATTGCTGAGCATTGGCGATTGCCTCAAGACAAATCATAAAAGACTAAGCCTCGTACTATTTCTTGGTCATCATAACTTGATCACTACTAATATATCGATACATCAATCTAGTGTCTTAGGGCATGTAATATAATGGAAACCCAGCATCACCACCACTCAATTATCTATTTGTTATCTATAGTTAAGTTGAAATTTAGAGAATGTTCACTTTTTTATTGACTTTCTTTTTCTCTTTTTCCATTTGTAATTGTCACGTGGCCAGACCAATGGCACAATGTTGCCAGATAAGTCACATTCGACTAACAAGTTTTAGGTTATTTATCTGTTATCTCGGGACTTCTATCTCTTCTAGAGCTTATACTTGAAAAAATAAATAGATGAGAAGAAAATCATCAGTTATATGTTTTTATTAGATTTTTTAAAAAATTATTATTATTAATTTTCTTTTTCCTATTCTTTTTATTTTCTTTCTTTCCACTTTGGGCTAGCAAGGTTGCTGGCCAGCCCTTGCTTGCTTTGGGCGAGGGCATGGTGACCCTCACCAAATATGGGTGAGGGTCGCCTCGCTCACATCAGGTGAGGGCCTGGGTTAGGCGGCCCTCACCAACAGAACCCAAGGGCCACAACACCCTCGCCCAAATCAAGTGATTGTCGCCTGTCTCGGGTTAGCAATAAAGTATTCAGAGAAATAAATAAAAATTAGCAATAAAGTATTCAGAGAAATAAATAAAAAGAATTAAGATGGAAAAAAAGAAAATTAGCAATAAAGTATTCAGAGAAATAAATAAAAATTGCAAATTATAGGCAAATGTTTAGCACTAATTTGGAAAAATTGGAAAGCTTAGGACTAATCGGCATTCATACAATAAGTTTATGATTGATCAAATAATTTTCCCAAAGGGAATAAAGTGATGATAATATTAGACATTTAGAGGAATGAATAATCTCATGATTGTGTAGTATAAATGATGCTTAACATACACCTAGCATTGTTCAATCCATAGTGATATGAGGTAAGAATACCTCGTCTCATATAATTTCTCCGCGCACCTATTATTACAAGGTTTTTTTTCCTTATTATTACGAGGTTGAATATAGGCAAAAAAAATGAAAATAAAAAATCAACCAGCCAGGCGGTCCCGCAAGCCATAATGACGGCCGGATAAGCTGGACCACACGCCATGCCGGTCTTTCTCACAAGCTTCCGAATTCATTCGTTTGAACAGCGACGTAGGAGCGTCTCATGAAACCCAGTCCACATAGTAAATATCCCGGATTGTGAGGATCGGATTATCTTCCTAAACTTGTGGCGTGAGCGAGACATTGTTGTCGAGCTAAACACAAAGCATGAGAACCGTGCAAAGTTCGACCAGCTTGTTTTCCATCAATCAATGCGTCATTTCACCGATTAAAGATGTAGACATGATCTACATTGATATTTAGGTAAGTGTATGTGTCGGCGGTGTCCGTAATTTGACTGGCCAATCAGAGCCATGATTGGAAGGATTTTCCACCGGCCAAAGACGTATGGAAAACAATGGCAATTTTTAAAAATGAGCAACAGAAAGTGGTGATACATAGTCAAAGACAGTGGACTTGGTACAGTGGCTTGACATCGACTTGGTTAACATTGCTGCCACAAATGTGGAGAAAAAGACTTTCTTCAAACAAAACTAGCTTTGATAATGAGATTCAATATGCCGATATAGAATTGAGTAAGTTCTATATTTTGGGTAATGAAGAATAAAATAAATATTTGTAGATTGTACAAGTGATTAAAGATAATGAAAAATACAATCGATATTTGTAGATTGTTCAAGTGGTAATCTAAGTTAAGATTACCTTACTTCTCTCCTATCCTTATTTACAGTATCAATTACAATTACCATTGAGGTAGTTGTCTATATTGGATAAGACTTACTCCTATGTATTTTAAAGGTGCCTTGGTCACAAATTCGTATCCCCTTATCATTCATCGATCTAAGGAAATTCCTATTCGTCCATGGCACAAGTTCGACAAGTGCATTGGGTATGTGATATAATTTGAGTTGTATTCCAATTTACATTAGATCATGCAATGTTGATGGTTTCGCTCAGAATTAAATGATTTATGATTTAAACATAAGATTTCAATCACGAAAGTGGAATTCTTATGATAATGTTTTAACAGAATGTTGGCCACGCTAATTGCTCCCTCTCACCTATTCTTTAATTATAAAAATGTAGTGTCGATTGCAATAAATCAAGTATAAACGTAATGAATGAAAGGTTTGATGAATCTCTAATTGTCCCTAAATAAATAAACAAGAGGGGGCTTTTTTATGTTTCACATGATTCTAAATTGGACCCGCCTATTGCTATCCTCAAATTTCTAGTACTAATTGAAATTTTGTACTTTTTCCACATGTGAATTATGTTTTGTTTGTCCGTAAGTTCTTCCAGTATGTGGACATCGTTCCAGTTCTGCCGCAAATTTCTTCGGCCGACCCTCTCCCAATGTCATCACGTGATGTGAATGCTGACTAAATGACATGAGGAGAAGAGCCAACGAAGATGAAAAGTTGTAACAACGGAAAGCTAGACGCGTCACACGTTTGTTGGATACGTGATACTCAGTCTTGCTGCATTAAGTAAAACTGCGTCCCCGGCGAATGCTCATCGAGCAGTGTGAATGGAATCTGCCGTGCCAAGGTACTTCGATAGAAGACATAGAAGGTATACTTTTTACTATTCGGTCTAATTCAGACGTGAAAATGAAAGATTCCCTCCGGACAACATTGTTGGCCTGTTAAACTCCAGAGCTGGCATGGTCCCGTTACATTTACGACGTCGAGGTTACTCAACAAAGACTGCTGAGTGATTCCTGGAATTGTCGGTAGGGCCGAAGTACCGACGTGTTTGCCTTCTCTATTACTCCTGCTGCATTATTCGACCGTGATTTTGAGGAGACACAAGATACACGTGCATGGATTAGCTCTGTTTGGAGCTTAATGACAGCCAATGTGATTTTTAGGATTTGATAGTAGTCAATATAATTTTTGGGTCATGTCACTTGATGAAATGTGATTGTAGAATATTCCACATGAGAAGTTGAAATTGACATAAGATTGCTATAATACGTGATTTATGTTGTGATGCGTATCACATGGCTCATGGATTTGAAAATATGTGTTGGAGTCGCTTTCATGGCGCATGCTGCCACATCCTTCTTTTATTATTTTTTTTCTTCATGGCTTAATTCCAAATGAGAAGTTGAATTTGACATATGGCTAGCTATAATACGTGATTTACATTGTGATGCGTATTGCGTGACTCTTGAATTTGAAAATATGCATGGCGCATGCTGTCACATACTTCTTTTATTATTTTTTTCGTCAAGGCTTACCTCATAGAGCTATAGATTTGCTCACTTATTTATCTACTATTCCAGATTCCGAACATGTGTAGTTTAATTGAATGCACGTGAAAAGTGATTAGAGGTTTCTTTTAGACTAATTGAATAATTTAATTAGATCAGGGTTTATGATTGTATAGTTTTGGTTAATTCATGATGGACAAGATTTTATTATAACTTTTATTCAATGAAAAGTTTTATTCAGACAATATGTTTTCCTAAAATGACTAGCTTCGGCTCAAGGTTTCATCCTTTATGTTGGATGTGGATTTAGGATTTGACGCAGACAATTTCCATCCATGATTGTGATCTACTAATCAGAAAAAAATTTTGGAAAAATTATCCTCACATCACATATGCACGAAAATCTGGTCCGCTACGTAAATAATTGTGCATATTATTAGAAGAGAAAATGATTTGACACCTCACTTTGATTTACAACATCTGATAGATGGGCAGCAATAATTTTAACTACACTCAACTTTTATTTTCTTGAAGGGGACCCTTTGCCGGGTTTAAGATTAAGGCTGTGCACTTCAAACAAATATCTTGATAAATTTGGGGCAAGTAAACGTTAACGTTCATAAGACAGTACGGACCTTCGGTCTTTCTCAGATATATCCTTTGAATTTAGCAATGGTTTTGGCTTGCAGTTAAAGCAGAATCAACGCAAATAATTGTTTGAATTAATTTGCAAAGTTTTCCGCATGAACTTGATGGATGCTTCCCTAAGGGGTGACGTCCATAGCATTACGTTCAAAAAGCTCTTAGCGTTTGCGACAGCCGGGTTTAAGATTAGGGCTCCACACTTAATTTGACCCGACTTTTAGAAAGATCACGTCTATAATGATTTAAAGGAATTTTGTAATGTGAACGTGCGCTTTGAAGGTATTTTGCACTGTAGAATAAAACTATTTGAACTTCATTTTGTCCCCCCCCCCCGGGTTGAAAACAATGTTTAACATATGATATAAAAAACACAAGAATGATTTATCATCTACATAATGTGACGACTGATTGGACCTAAGCAGATTTTACATGCTTGGCATTTGCTAGGGAGACGTGTTAAAAAAGTCCTAAACCGTTTGTATTTGAGCTAATTTAGTCCTAAACCATTTTGTGGAGCCAATTTAATCCTAAATCTTTTTACTTTGTGTTAATTCAGTCATTTCCAGTCAATTTTGGCTGGATTTTGCTGACTAGGTGCTGACCGGTTGACGTAGACAATTTTTAATAATATTTTAATATTTTTGAATTATTTTATTTTTCTCTTTCTTTTTTTTATTTTTTTCCTTCTCCTCCTCCTTCCTCCAGCCGGTCACCGGTCGACAATTGGCTAGAGGCAACGGCTAACGAGGTCAAGGTTGACCTTGATGGCCACCTCGCTGGTGGTTGTAACCAAGCCAGATCAAGGCCGCCCTCGTGACCATTGGTGAGGTGGTCATGGAGGTTAGGTGACTAACAGGAGGAAGAGGAGGAAAAAAAATAAAAATAAAAAATTCAAAAATATTAAAATATTATTAAAATTTGTCAACATCAACACCGACTGAGCCATGTTAGTCGGCCGATGCCCAGTCTGCAAAATTTGGCCAAAATTGGCTGAAAAGGACTAAATCGACACAAAATAAAAATGTTTAGGACTAAATTGATACAAATACAAAAGGTTTATAACTTTTTTACCACTTCTCCCCATTTACTATTTATGTTGAATTATTTAACCACAAACCAAACGGTTGCCAACTGAAAAGGACACATCATAACGAATGGATTCTTATAATTTATGATGTTTTCCAAAAGGTTACCACTTTCCTTGTAATGCATGTTCTAATTGGCAAACGTTATCCCAAAACTTTACCTCACATGATGTTAGAAATTTCATTTTCGTTCGATTAATCCCACTAGAATTCTATGTGAAGAAGAGTCATCCCTAGCTTCTTGGGGTTGGTTAAAAACCAAGTGAAATATATACGTATATCTCACTTCTTACGCAACTAGATATTTGGAGTTGGGGACTTTATTACAATAGTTATCCAACTAGTGTCATTTTAGTCACATGCAATCTTTTTATCCAATTAGAAGTCCTATATTTTTTCTCCCCTAAGTATCCATGCAATGTTTTTGTATTTATTGTAGTCCTAAAACGTAATCTAACTAGTCAACTAAAAGAAACAAAACATAACTTAGAAAAGTAATATAAAAGAAACGCAATCAATTGATCTAAGAAAGCATTGAAAGAATAATAAAAAGTAAAGTGCAGTAAAGTAACCTGATATGAGTCAGATAAAGAATATAACACGGTCTTGTTATTAAGGCCTTGCACAGCAACCTCTACGAGCTTGACTTTAGAGACCATCCTATTTTAACATGGTTAATGTGGGTTATCAAAACTTTTAGAGCAAAATGAAGGCCCAGGTCGGTACTTTGTCATCCTAAGTCGGGGTGCCAATCTAGCTTTAGGATATCACGTATTTATTTGGTCCCCCTCAAGTTCTTCTAGGTTGTGAGACTTCTACATCACCCATTCAATTATTTGAAGTGAATCTTAAATTCAACTAAGCTATGTTCTATGATTTTTTATTCTTTAAAATAATGTTTCTTATCCATTATATATATTTAAGTTAAATCTATTTCATTCATTAAACTAATCAGCTAAACTAATCCTAAGTGATCTTCAACTAAACTAAGAATCTAAAATCTAATAAATAATGAACACGCCAATCATCAAACCATCAAATAAAAGCATGAATTACACTAAGGGCGTGCATGGAAACGTTTCCGGCACACTTCTGTACGGAAAGTGTGCCCGGGAACAAAAAAGGAACAGAAACGCGTTTGGTTGCGTTTTTGTTCCTTTTTTGTTTTTTTGTTTCTGGAACGAAATAAGAACAGAAAAAAGAAACAAAAAAAAGTTGTTTCTCGCTCCAGAAACGATTCTTCAAGAAACGTTTCTCTCTCTCTTCTTCTTCTCTTTTTCTTTTCTTCTTCTTTTTTTTTCCTTCTTTTTTCTTTCGCCGGTCGCCAGCCTCGGCCATGGCCGGCGACCGGCCGTCGAGGCTCGGCCTCGCCCAGATCCGGCGAGGCCGAGCGTCGCCGGCCCCCGGCGAGGCTCGGCGTCGCCGGCGCGGGCGAGGCAGAGCCTCGCCTTGGCTGGGCGAGCTCGGGCTCGCCCAGATCCGACGAGGCCGAGCGTCTCCGGCCCCCGGCGAAGCTCGGCCTCGCCGGATCTAGGCGAGCTCGAGCTCGCCCAGCCAAGGCGAGGCTCGGCGTCGCCGGCACGGGCGAGGCCGAGCCTCGCCTTGGCTAGGCGAGCTCGGGCTCGCCCAGATCCGGCGAGGCCGAGCCTCGCCGTGGCTGGGCGAGGCTGCCGGCCCCGTCGGCTGGTCGCCGGAGGCCGGTGACCAGTCGGAAAAAAAGAAAAAATAAAAAGAAAGGAAAAAATAAAAAATAAAATAAAAATGTTTAAAAAATTAAAAGAAATAAAAAAAGAATAAAATTTACCAAACGTGTTTCTGTTCATTTTTTATTCCCGGACCAAACGTTACCAAACGCCTTCTTTTGTTCAAAAATTGTTCCCCGGAACAGAAACACTTTTTTTTGTTTCTGTTCCCTGGAATAAAAAAAGAACAGAAACGTTACCATTCGCGCCCTAAAAGTCAAGAAATGGCACTTTTCTAAGTATGTGAATTCTAAGTGAAACTAAGCTAAGTCTATTTTAAACAAGCTAACAACCTAATCAAAGCCTATTTTTCTAACTAATTTTCCATTAATTAATTAATTAATTAATTATTACATATTATTTATTTTTATTTATGAAAAATGGGGAGTCAGGCCAAGCCGTTAGGACGGATCCAATCATGGGCCAACTCAAGTCTCATGGGCTTTGGCCCTAGACACGCACACTTACCTCAAGCCTTTTCAAAAAATAAACTGAATGAAACCTGTTTTCTAAAAATCCCTTCCGGCAAATTTGAAGGCCTGTTGAACTAGGATGAACTAAAATTCCGAGCAGAACTGATTGACCAGTGGACTATGAAAATTTACAATGAGGATGCGGTGCGGGAAATACTGGCAATCCCGCTAAACATGTGCCCCTCGGAGGACACCTTGGTATGGACAGGGAACAAAAAAAGAGCCTATTTGGCCAAAAGTGGCTACAATATATTATGCTCCCAGCTATCATATCAACAAACTAATCAGGCATCATCATCATCATCATCATCATATCAGTCTCGCAGGAAGTTATGGACTAAACTATGGCAAATCCTAGTCTACCCCAAAGTTCCCTACTTCTTATGGAGCATATGCACAAATGCCACCGACAAAAGAAAATCTATTAAGAAGAAAGTTGGCCCCCGATCCTCTCTGCTCGCTTTGCTGCCATGTCCCGGAGACTTCTGAACACCTCCTCCTCCTTTGTGAGTAGACAAGCAATGTTCGGTTAGACTCTCGGTTAAATCTGGTCACCTCACCTACCAAAATGTCTAGAACGGACAAGTGGCTTGCGGATTACTTGTCGTTGAGCGACACCCTATCCTCGCCAGCGAAGGGGAACCTCAAATTGAAGGTCAACGTGGCTTGGTGCGGCGAAACATGCAAGGTTGCAGCTGCGGGAGTCCTCTGGAACCACGACGGACTCTTGATCTTTGGGTTCGTGAGGATTTTTAAGCCCCATTGGCTAGCGCGGCGGAAATCCCTCTCTTTACGCGAAGGGCTCTCTTCTCTATTGTAGCTTCCAAGTCAAAAAGGAAAAAGAAAGTCATCTGCACAGTGGCTTCTCTGATCTGCGTGTGGAAGTGGAATCTAACAACCAAGCGCGCGTGAGGTGGGTTTTGGGCGAAGAAGAAAGCCTCTGGATCGTGTGCATGGTGGTGGAAGACTGCTGAAAAGTCATGGCGCAAGAAAAGGAGTTATTCTTAGTCAATTGCCCCAGAAATGCCAACCAGGTCGCAAATGGGGTGGCTAAGACCCATCGTACCAATTCCTTAAGTCCAAAATGGATTTTTAAACCTCCCCATCTCCTCTGGTCTTTGTTATGTTATGATCATGGAAACTCATGTGGGTCATGTTCAAAGGTTTAATCGTCCAAAAAAGATAATCGAATTAACTAAGCAAACCCAAATTTTCTAAGTTGAAGTAAACCCACATTTATCAAACTAAGCTAAGCCCAAGCTCGTTAAGCAAATTTAAGCCCAGTTACAGTATAACTCATTAAACTCACTGTACCCTAATTCTAATGGATTAATACTAAGAAAAACTTCAAATCAATACAATGGTGACAAATTTACCTTAAAGTAATTTTTTATCACCAAAAGTCTTAAACTGACATCTTCATGACAAATTAATCCTAAACTAATTTTGTTATCACAAAAAATTGGGGAATCTCATTACTATTACTCAAACAAGCATGAAACGTTTGCTTGCATATTCGTCCATAGGTCAAATCGGATATGTAATTATTGGAATAATTGTTAGAGTTGCCTTCATTGCTACTCCTCCAGTAGATATTGATTAATGCATTTGCGACAAATTTATCTTCTGTTAATTTCTGTGAAATTATATTAATACCACCAAAAACTATAAACTATATAAAGGGCAAAATCCTAAATTAGTACAGTCGGCAGTTGTCATATGTCACCAAATTCAGCGATTTAACAATAAAATTTAACGGAAAATACTGCGGGATAAATTTGTCATAAATCTATCACAAATTTATTAGTTTAGGGTTTTTATGAATAAAATATTAGTTTTAAGATAAATTTGTCACGTGTGTATCAATTTGGGATTTTTTTATGACATTAACCTAATTCTAATTGGCCTACACCAAGTCCAATTTCCATTAGCAATTCCACACTAATCTCATGTTAAACCCATTTTATTTTTATCTTAATGAAATCTTTTTTTTTTTCTTTTCCTACTGCTTTAAATTTTTCATCAAATTCTTCCCATGAACGTCCTCAAGACACACTCAGAAAACGTAAAAGAGGAGCTGAAATTCACAAAACCTAGGGCGTTAAAAATCAAAGCTCCTCACGTCGTTTCATCAGCAAAATCTAAAGCGTAGCGACCCCAAATTTTTATTAATTAGAGGGAGAGCGAAGACCAAAGAAGGTGAGCGTGGGAGAAGGCCAAAATCTAAGAGTGAGACCCAAAATCTAAGAGTGAAAACTAGACATCCAAAGTGTCCGAGCAGCAACTAATGTTGGCGCAGCAAAATCTGAGAGCGAAGGCCAGGGACCCCAAATTTGAATTAATAAGAGGGAGAGAGAAAGCGTTTACTCTTCCTGTTCAAAAGGAAAGAATGAGTAGATAGAATCTTGGTTTAAAATGGTGAATTTTGGACATGGACCATGCGTATTGGTCTGGGCAGAACGTAATGGGTTGAAGCAACAACAAGGTTCATCCGTCGTATTAATACACATAAATGAGGACTCATACATTCGAAACGGCGAGCCCCGGAGCATAGCATTTGGCTCAGAAGTGGGAGAAGTAACTCCTATTTTTCTTCCTAAAAGTAGAGGTTTTAGCTATTGACTCTCTGCAAAGATTGGGAATCCAAAATTTGCATGGCATTCTATTTCTAATTCAGGTGCTTTGTCACTATTGCACATACCGCTCGCCCCTTTACCCCACCACCATGCTTCAGTATTGACAATCAATTCAGCTAACATCAGAAGACAAAACAACTAAGAGCACAAATAGAAAACCATCAAAATATCATCTTGGACCGACATTACACACCAATAATCAAAGACCCCTAAACTTGACCTGACTCTTCCACTTAAATAAACTTCACAGGACTCAGGAATGAGCAAGACGCTCCATGATACGCTTAAAGAAATAGCAACTCGAGAGCGAACTTCGTCAGCCAGAGTTTTTGCATGCAAATCGGGGAGAGAACCACAAGACGGAGCAATGCAGCACCAGTAATTGAAGACCAACCTTCTTGCTCAGCCTTCACGAGCACAAATTTTGAAGACTGTTGCACTTGATTTTTTTTTTTTAATTGATTCATCAATGGGAAACTAGAATATTTTATAGTTGAGAATCTGATTCTTTTTATTCTCTACGTCTTTAGAATATTTTTCTCCTTAATTAGGTTGACCATATGTATTATATATAGAGCTGTGATTGTATAATATTATAAGTAAGAAAGTAATATCTATCTTATTCCCAATTCTCAGCTCCTTTCCATCCCTTAATATTTTCACATGGTATGACAGGGTTCTTTCTCAACCTACTTTCGCATCACTCTGAAAATCAAACTCTCTTCCTTCTTCATTTCTTTTCACACACAAAACTTGTGAAATTTTTTATTTTTTGGTTAGAACCAATGGAGAAATTATGCCGAGAAATCAAACCTCAAAGTTGGGGATGTCCAATGAATCAGAAGGTTTTTTTTTTTTTTCCCCAACAATCAAGGTTTCGAAAACTTACCTTCGGATCCTCGACAAGTTATGGAGAAAGAAAACTAGACTGATGAATAGGGCCACATACAGCCTAATGAAGGAGGATTGGGCTCCATTCAACGCCCTCCTCAGCCCAATTCAAGGCAATTATTCACAGTATTGTATGTCCAGTGGATTCCCGTCCAAGTCCAACCTATCCAAACTGCTATGGGCTCTCTAGAAAATAATGGGCCAGGAGGAAGGCCACCTTTTACCACTGAGCCTAATCCAAGACATGGAACGGGTTGGTCCTATTCGAATCAGACTAATCCAGGTCCATCGGGTTTTTCTTGATGATTTAACGGTATTTAATTCGACCCAATACATCTATGATGATTTAACGGTATTTTACATTATCAATTTGTGCTTTACAGTAGTGTATAAATATTCACAAATATTTACTACTTTTCGTCGTAATGTATTTCATAATGGTCGGAAATATTTAGGTATCTTAAATTTCTTTAGTTTACAAAGTTTTTCTCTCATAACTCAATGAACAATGTCACAGATATTTAAGTATCCTAATTTCTAAAGAAACTTTATGTTTTTTCTAAGGCTTGAGATATTTTGTCATAACATGGTTCAAAATACCATAAATATATATATATTATAATATTTAACAAATTACTACAAATGCTCACGCTATGGTGTCATAAACCAATGGAAAATGTCATAAATACTCAAAGGATAACTTCATACGCACTTACTCTAAATATAAACACATGCCATACTTTATTTTAAATTTTGGTACCTCCTTACATTTTATGATGTTTTGCACGAATAAAACAAACCATGTGCCAATGTAGTATGTTTGAAATAGTAATGATTTTTTCTGCTCATGTTAAATTCACATTTTTTTTTTCATTTGGATATGCCAACAAATATTATTGCCACTTATGATGGAAAAGCACTTAAAACAATATATAGCTGGAAAACAATACTGCTTAGAAAAAGAAGGCAACTTTATTGCAATTTAAGGTGACCGTAGTACATTATACCGAAGTAATCAAGGATGAGAGATGAAAACATGAAAAATGATGCTAAATTGTCTCGTGATCACAGGTCAACGACTTCATATGGTCTTGTAGGAGTCCAAGACCACGTTTGTCTTCATAGTTGTACATCAGTGAAACCATCTTAGCAGCATTCACGCAAGCTTCAAGGAAAGGCGCAGAGGACGGACATGGAGAGAGGCACTCTTTGTTGAGCAGCTTCCACAATTTCGATATCAAATTCATCACATGCTCCCTTGCGCTTTGGTACGAAGAGCCTTGATTTTCCCCCAAATAGCAATCCACGTATGACCCGTCGTAGCCATTTTGATTCTCGTCCTTCATGGAATCGAATCCCCCCGAGTAAAAAAATTATATCAATAAAATAATGACAAAACGCAAATAAAAAATGAATAAAACCCGAATATTGCCCAGCACGAAACCATGAACTAGTAGTGTACCTGGGCACATCCGAGGTCATCCCAAAGGCGAAGAATTTCAGCGATTAAGAATATTATATTTGGCAGCTGCACCTCTTCTTTCTTTGAATCCATACTTTGGTTGGCAATGTTTTGGCCCATTAGAAAGAACAGGTGAGTTAGCACCAAGGGCACACCCGAAGTGATAATCGCATTCTTCAAGTAATCATCTGCCTTTGGCAATTTCCCAGAAGCGTTCCACTGAAACTCCACCAGGAATGCATTGCACAAATTCGCCCACTGCATGATCAAATGTTATCTGACTGATCAAGGATCATCTAAAATGTAGTCATAAATCAAAAGCTTGAGCTTATTGAGCTTTCGTAGTAGTCATAAATGACAAATCACTAGGAAATCTCTCTCTCTCTCTCTCTCTCTCTCTCTCTCTCTCTCTCAGAGAGTAAGGGAACTCAATGCTGCACTGAGCTCAATTTTATTGCTAGGAAGCCAGGGCACGGCTACAAGATCTTGACAGAAACGCCTAGATCTCGCCAAGATTTGTGTGTGAGTGTGTATGGGAGAGGGCGGGAGGGAGGGAGGGACGGTTGCAGCTTAACCCTATCAGTGATAAGATCTCCGTGTATGGCATTATAAGGAATTCTATAAAAGAGTGAATGAAACTCGACGATGATGAAGCCGGCAATTGGTTTTTGTGGCTTTAATTTGAAGAAGTGAACACAAACTTCAAAATGATGACCAAAATATTGGAGGGTGGTGAGACAAAGAGTGGAAAAAGGGAGGAGGATATGGTCAAGTTTGAGTTTTGGTTCAGTGCAACGAATCTCCAATTAAGTCACGTTCATTTAGAGTTGAGATAGGAGTTAGCAACAACATAGGTTCTTATCAATAATAATTTTATATTTATACCATATGTTTCAAGAATCTCGTGGGGTTCCATCCATGCTTCTCAAAGATGATTCTGCCAAAATCATTTGCAATATCATTGAGAACCTTGAAGCATATTTTCATGTACTCTGGAAGCTGCTCGGCACACGCATTATCCCATCTGAAGGAAAAACAATTGCAAGAAATATTTAAATTATCAACATAATATAAATATGGAATGTAGTTTTTTTTTTATTTGATGTAATAGTTGCAACATAATAGGTAAAAAGGGATATTTTCGATTGTATGCCTTTTAATGAGTTCTGTAAAGAGAATTAGTTCGTCAACCGTGCCATGGACATCAAATATGTCGTCAATAATGTACACGAGAGAGATGGGCTTACTGAGCTCAACCCTAAGTTCAGACAAGCTTGGATCTGTGAGAATTGCCATGGACCACATGTACCATTTAAGTGGCTGGTCTCTAGCAAACTCCATCTTCTCTCCCAATCCCAACTCTTTCCACCACCTGAAATATAGGATATGCATGAGGAAAACTAAAGCAACTGTACATAATAGTATACTCATTTAAATGAAGCAAATGATTCATTTGAAAATTCTATTGATCTCATGACATAGAGATTTGAGAAAATGGAGATATAGAGTCCATCATTTTCCTTATAGTTTTTGGTGAAACTGGTTTAAGTCATGCCACCAAAAACTGGTTTAAGTCATGCCTCCAACTGTGATTTGTGAGTTTGATATTAGTCTGAACCTAAATGCCAACTCCTTAAATACATAAGTTTAAATATAGCATCTTATTTATGCATTGATATACTTGTATTAGGGCCAGCTATTAAGATTTCGCCTACTATTATATGTTGGTCATCTATAGTCCTTCAATTGAGCATAACTTTGGGTAAGTAGTTAATTAATTACTCACTTATTAATTTGGTGAATCTCCTTCTGGTGCACATATTGATCAATTCTTCGCTTTCTGTTTGCCACTTCTAGCAAGTCTTCCATCCACGAGTTTGCGCCTGGCATATCGTTTACAAAACTTTGAGGAGCTAGCAATCTTGCGAAGCTCTTGCGATATGGATATTGCAATGTACTTTCTATCATTCTTGCTTGTTCATTATCAAGATCACACGTCAACAATGCATTGAGACACTTGTTGCTAAAGAATTCGGCTTCGTCGAGTTTATCCTCTCCTTCCGTGCTCATTTGTGACGCTTCGTATAATTCCATCATAACCTTGATGTTTCCCTCCAGTTTCATAACAAAACCTTTTCCCTTTTCGTTGAAGTATTCGAACACATCAACATAAAAAGCACAAGGACTCTAATACATCAAAAAGCATAGTCTAATATCTAATTTATAAGTCGCTTCACTCGTTCAAAATTATGATGTGCATACTTTGGTTTTGAAAAAAAATGCTAAATTGGTTAAAATTATTTCATCTCATGTAAATTTTTATTTTTTTAATGTAAAGAAACTAAAAAAGAGAACAAATGAAGGAAATGGGCATATATCTAGGTTTTTTCAATTCAATTTTTGTAATATGAATAATTAGTTCTTACTTTCCATTTTGAACAAAACTTCAGAACACTAATGCATTGCTTAATAACTGGCATAAGTCCACGATGTAACATGCATTGATGGATATCCATTGGAGAGTTCATCACAATTAAACATTTCCAATTCTTAAATCAGCAAAATATTTTTTTAAAAAATCAGCTTATATTCTTGTCCATTTTCATCCTTAACAAACTATTGGAAATTTTAGGGCTTCCACGTAACTAGACAAAACAACAACAAAAAAGTTGTCTTCCTTTGTTATGTATAAATAGCAGCACTGTATTTCGCTATTGCAATCGACTTGAAACTCATAGGAACAAACCTGCAGGCACACGATAACCTTCTTGCCTTAGAAGTCGAAACCGGAGAGCGATCTCATAGACATCATCTTTGCCATGATTCAAAGAGCTAAAATGTGTGTATTGCCACGTTAGAATGGCTTTAATCTGTTCTCGGAATAGGGATTCGACTCCTAGTCGCTGAATCATGTCGACAATGATCAAACTTTCTACAGGCTCATTCACCACTTTATTCAGAAAATCTATAAGGCTCTTTATTTTTTGGTCATGTTTGATCCCGGAATCATCCTACATCATGGAAATCCAGAGTTACAAGTGAGGTCGATGTTATAATGAAAAAAAAAAAAATTAAGCAAGAATGAACTAAATTGGCTATATTTTTTCTCATGTAATTTAACAAAGAATTATTGTAATGAAGCAAAAAACATTAAATGAGCAAAAGTTCAAAAGAGCAAAGACAATAATTTTTCATAGTAATATATAATAATTTAGTATGAGATTGATAAGGCTTTCTGTTGACATTAATTTTATGCTATTAAAGCTTGGTATGCTCATATGCACAAGGTGATATATGACCTTACAGGCCAGTCCAGTTGAAATTGTTTCAAATGATCAACTCGTAATGGGAGTTAATAAGTTGGTTTTTTTATTACAGATTCCTTTCTACTGAGCCTTGAAAGAAAACATTCTTGTTTCCCTGCGTATATTCGGTAAATAAGCTTCCTTGTTATCCTATTTTGGTTTTATTTTTCTCCTCTTTCTATCACCAATAGGCCAATGAAGAATCCAAATATGTGTTGGCATATAGGTATGCCCTACGAAATAATGCTCGGAGGAAAACACTACGTCTGCGATTTTTTTTTTTTTTCACACGAGCTAAGGAAGGAAATGGAAAGTTGAAAAGAAAAGGCTAGGATCAGTGGATTTACCGGATAAGTTTGCTCCTTGGCAATGCTCGATGATTGCATTTGGTTAGGTCGATCCATTATGAAGCTGGAATCGGTGGCCGACCCTTTCCCAGTCCTAATCACGGGGAGAGTAGAAGTGCGAAGATTGTTAAGAATGATAGGAGGTTGATTTGCTTTAGATGGCCTATTTATAGTGAAAAACAGAAAGTGCCTAAAATATATTGATAGGGAATGTGCTGCACACATCTTTCATAAGTTTCTGCAGTTGAAATCTTTGTTATGGGCGAGAAACCTGGGTGCGTACAATTGTCGTTCTCAAAACACGATTGGAGGAAACATCGTCGTTGAAAGCATACATCAATGCATATACATTTCGGAGAGGTTTCGAGTGTCAATGGTCTTCAAGAAATTAGAAGCGCACTGATCGCAATGTCTAAAAAGAAAAGGACATGAAGGGCTTTTTCGGCAAACAAGGAAGACCACGTACTCGGATTTTATTCCACTGTTTCAGATTTAGCTCACATTTTACGTGATACACGAGGTAAGAACACATACTTGAACTTGAACTCTCAAAACTTTGTCCTATGGGGAACACGTTTGCTCCTAAAATTTGGGGTCCTGTCCTCCATAATAAGTTCGGCTCTCTGTGAAATGAGCTTATGTGCGTGCAACAAGCAGAAGAGCGTACGGGCCAGCGAGGGTGAGAAATTATGTTTAGTCATCTTTGGGATAATGTGTGGAGGAATTATCCTTGAGCTTGATCTATTTTACTAAACTAAATTTGGACCATTAAAAATGGCGAATCATCAGTTCGAATTTGATTTAGTACACGTTTAAAGTTTACTCAATAATTTCTCAAATGTATGTGAGAGCGAGGTGAGAAAGAGGAGAAGAAAAATTGTAATGTCAGATTGTCCTTAAGAGTTGAGGGGCATAAATGTTGTCTTATAGTACTAATGTGGGCTAGCGTCATGTATTGTTTTTAAATGTATATAGAGCTGAAAAATTGGGTTCAAGATCAATTTCTTAACTCGAATTCAATGAGCTACGTCAAATATGGGTTGTCTGAAAATTTCAAAACGGATTAAAGTGGGTTTCCAATATCAGAGGCAAAACCCAACTAGATATGAATCTTAGTGGGTCTAAAGACAAACTCACTTCTAACCCAGTTAAGCTTAAAAAGGTTATTAGCTAAATAAATATTTAAAAAATAATAATAAATATTAAAGAAAGAGAAAACTATGATGTCGAACAAGAGAGGGAGCCACCCTAGATAGTACCCCTCCGTCGTGGGCTGTGTCACCAATGATGGCCGGTCACGCTTCCGCTGCCCACCGTGGTCGGCGGCAGCCATCCTCATGCTTCTCCTAGTCAACTCACAAGGCAACATATAAGGCGTTTTCATCATTTAGTTTCTTCAAGTTTCGTTCAAGACCAAGAAAACAGAAGAAGATGGTTTTCTTTTTGTTTTGCTAACCTACAAAGTCTTCTTATGAAAATGACTCTGCACCAAAGAATCTAGATCCAAGAAACCTCTACAACCACGTATTCCTCCAAGTCAATAATTGGGAATACTATTTGAGAGCAAAGTGCCCCTTTAGTTGATCCAAGAGACAGGAAAATGACACCGGAGGAATAGTTAGACTTCCTATTTTCCATGAGAGAGGAATTACGTTGCTTTTTTCTTTCCTCATTCAATCAAAATTGTAGTTGTGGTATTATTTTAGGCATTAGGCTTTAGTTAAAATGATGGGCTATGTTGTCCTCTGTCTCTAATCGGAGGATTTCTTATAATTAGTCTTCTGGTTGATAGCTTACGAGTGTAAACATCACTTGCATTTCAATTTTAGATAAGTTCGGTGTAAATGATGTCCCACAATAATATATAACCACCAATCAGAAACATAATTGTAGGGAAACTTAGCGTTTGAATATTTAAATAATACACTACACATTTATTTAATAACTTAAGTTTTAGAATAATTAACTGTGGTCCTACAAAATATTACATAATATCAAAGCTGAATGTATTGAGTTCGAATATTTACAAGTCCCATTTGCCTCCTGAATTAAATTTTCACGCTTAATACTAGGCAAAAAGACTAGATCAAGCATGGGGAGGAGTGTTAAAATATTTAAATATCAAATCATACATTCATTAAACAGCTTAAACTTTTAGAACAATTGACAGCGATTTCACAAAATCTCACACTTAGCCTTATATTTATTTTGACTTAATTTTGCAACATCAATTAATCGTATCAAAAGGAAAACATGAACGAGCTAAGCTCTTCGAAAATCATACATCAAGGATGAAGATCCTCTGTTGCTCCAATACGACATTTGTCTACCTCCTTTGTGAGATGGGGACAGGTACCTATTTTTAAGGGCCATGTTATCTCCCGTTCCTAAATCAACAAAGTTTCTTCAATCGAGTCTCTTATTGATAGGTTACAAGTTATGCAAGCTTAAATTTGCATATGGCGATGTCAATAATTTGTGATTCTACCAATCAATGACATGACTGTACAGAAATATAACCCCTGCTTTAGTTAGTGTTAACTACACGTGAAAATCCTCTATACTGCTCAATATCTCTGACTTGTCAATAAATCTTATTTGCTAACACATTCAGTGATAAATTTCCTGATACATTGTTCAGATAAATTATTGGTTTAGCTAAATTAGGCACAAAATGAGGACATCAAGCGTGGTGGAAGATCTCATCCCCCAACGGATGTGTAGTCTATATGACCATGTATTGAATGGGAAATCCTCCCACAAAGCATAGATTGTGTCCTGCTCAGACTTTCAGGACAATGTCAAACAATGGACTTGCAATTTAGCTAAGCAATGTACTGGGAAAAAGCTACCAAAATCTCATATTATGCCCACTATAACAGATTTATTGAGAACTTTTTTTGTGACATAAAAAATTCTAAACTATATCTATTGTGACGTATATCTTATAACATAAAAAACTCCAAACTAATACCTATGTAACACATTTACCTTCCGTCAAGATTTAATTATATGATTTTTTAGCTAAAATAACATTGTTTTTATTTCACTTAAGTCACATAAATACCATATCTATATTGTTTGCTTACTAGCATCCATGTAGACAAATTACATAACGGTGCCCTGATGAAACCTTCATGGAGGATGAAAGTGTCACACATAGGGTTTGTCGCGACCTAAAATTTTCACGGGTGTGAACCACCTAAAACTAGGTTAATGGACCGCTAAGCTTTTACACTTAGCTCGGGCTCTCCCAAGCCCACACCAAATCGCGACCTAGGTTTAATTTTTTTTAACATGCAAAAGATGATTATCTAGGAGTCGCCACTAATCGGTTTATGGTAGGTCGATTAGACACCTAAGTAAAATAAAGGGAGATTTATTTTACTCCTACGAACCAGAGACTAAGGGTACGGGGACTTGGTTACATTAGAATTTTCTAATGCCCTTTCGGTACCATTTCTTTTTAATTTTTCAAAATGTTTTTGCAAGCAGCTGATTTATTTTAACCTAAATTACTATCATGCAAATGTGGTGACCACACGGGTGCTCATCCATTATTAAAGCAATCAAATAAATTGCATCACACAAAGCAAGCAATCATTTTTTTTTGATTTTCTTAAAAATTAGAATGATTTTATGAAAATGCATTTTTAGACCAAATGAATTAATCTTATTAATATGCAAATTTTAATTAAATGGGCCTATTATGCAAATTAACGTGCACTCATGACCTAATTTTACTAATGACATGCAATGCGATGCAATGACATACAAAATTATTTAACCTAAAATGACATGGAAGCTATATGTCAAGCGACATTTATTAAATGACATAATCTAATGACAGGCAATTTCTAATTAGAAATGAGCCTAACAATAATCACTAAAATGACGTGCATTTCATGGACTTAATTTTATATAACGTGCACATGATTTTTCTATTCTAAAAATGAAATCTATTCCTAGAAATTGCAACTAATTTATCCTAAGACAAATTTTATGAAATTCGAAATTTAAAAATGCAAAGGATGATCTAGCCAGATTAAGATTCTATCCAATTTAAACTAGGGATTAAGTTATATCAAATCCTAATTTAAACTAAGACATTATCCAAATCTATGATGCAATTTATCTAATATGCAATGACATGCGGAGCATGCCCTAATTCTATATGACATATGCATGATATTTTATATCTTTTGTTTTATTATTTAAAATTCAAAATTTAAAAATGCCACGTAATTAAACATGCAATTAAAATCCTAACTTAATGCATTTTTTTATATTTTTTTTTGAACTAAAATCACTATCCTAGATATGCAAGATAACAAGAAATATTCTAAAACAACCTAAATCTTAATTCAAAATTTTTTTTGGGTTTTTTAGTGATCAAGCACTTATCAACTAAACATTAAATCTAAACAGTCAATATAATCACTCAATAAAGGATCAAGATAATTGAAAAAATAACCTGTTGTCTCACAGGTTAAATTAACAATTATTCTAACCCTAACTACCACAAAAACTCAAAATAATTAAAAATCTAGTCCGAAGTCTTACGGACCAAATTAAATAATTATCATGATTTAACAATTGAGATTCTACCAAAAAGCCCAGAAATTAAAAATAATTAGAAAAATGATCCGATGTCTCTCGGATCAAATTAATAATTATATTAATTTCGGACAAAATCCCTACGGATAATGCATATTAAAGTCACAAATATTAACATCAAATATTACAAGTTAAATAGATGAACTAAAAATGAGATAAAATAGAACAAAATAAATAAAAGAAAAAGCTAAACCACCTAAAGAAAGAGGGGCTTGCTGCAGCGTTGATGGGTGCCGGGGGTTGGGTCGCCGGCGTTCGGAGCTCCAGCGTGGATCGGCGATGTGGCGAGCGGATCGGCGGCAAAGCAGACCGGCGGTGGACTCCGGTGGCGTCGGGTCTCAGACTAGGCTGATACAGCCGATCGGAGCGGAGATGCCGAGGGCGAGATCGGCGTTCCGGTGCGGCCGATCAGGTGGCACTCCAGCGCGGTGGCGAGAGAGAAGAAGGTCGCGGGCGTCGGGGGCGCGAGGCTGGCGAGCGGCCAAGGCGAGATGGTGGCAGCTACAGGGGTGTCGGGTCGCAGCGGTGTTGTCCCACGGGTGTGTAGCGGCTCGGCGTTCAGTTCCGGCGTCGTGGGTCAGCAAGCAGAGCAACAACGGCGATTGGGCAGAGGTGCTGGTGCGGTGGCGTCCACTGTGTTGCTGGGCGCGAGTTGCAGGGCTTCGGGGACAAGCGGAGGCGCGGCGGAGCTTCGCGGGAGGAAGGGGTGCGCGGACGTCGAGGCTCGCGGACGGAGATCAGCGGCTACGTCGGCGCGGGGAAGACGGCTTGGCTGTGGCACGGCTCGGGCTTACTCGCGAAGGATGGAGCGTCAGGGCTTCGGTTCGTCGAGGACGGAGCAGCAACGTGAGCAGCAAACCTGGGGAGACGATGAACAGTAGGGGTCAAATCACTCCCTACTTTTTTTGTTTTCTCTACGCTGCTTTTTTCTCTTTTTCACTTGTCTCTCCCACGTCACTCTCTTGTTGACTTTTCCTTTTCCCTGCAGTTGTCAGGACAAAGAGAAAAAAGCTCTCTTTGCTGAAGATGGACGAGGAAGAAAGTCTCCCTTTTTACTTCTTTCACTGCAGAAGCAAAACTCCTCTTGACCTTTTTTCTGAATTTTTTTTCCAAAGAAACTCCCCCCCTGCCGCCCTCGTACACTTGCTGCTTTTATAGGGGTAGGGGATAAGATTTAGATTTCCCCTTCAAATCTACATCCGCAATATATTTTAACCAACTAATCACTATTGATAAAAATTCGAGATTACGATAAATATTTTCTCGAAATCCAAATCTCGAAAAAGATAAATCACAATATTTTTTCACACATGTGCCCTATTCAAAAGATTCATATCCCGAAAAAATTTCGAAAATTTTTATTTTTTCACTAGATTCATCCATACTAATAAGAATTCAAGATTAAGATGAGATTTTTTAAATCCAAATCTTTCGAAGGCAAATCGTAATATTTTTTACCCATCTGCCCTATCTAAAAAAAGATTCATATCTCGGAAAAATTTTAAAATATTATATTCCCATGAGATAATTTTTAATTATTAAAAAATGCGGGCTTGGGCCAACCTGCTCGCTTCGTGGGCCTGATCCATCTAATTCGAACTCATCCGCGACCGGTCCCAAAATAAAATGCAAATTAAAATAAAATAAAATGCACCTAAATCTATATGCTATAAAATTAAACCCTAATTTTTAATGCAATAAATAACTAAACAGGCCGTTAAAATTTAGGTGTCAACAGGGTTGATTAGTTCTTGGTCCAGTCCCACCCAAGAATAGGATTGGTTCTCATTTTTTGGAATTGGGAATCAAACTAATTGGTCTAGTTCCCAGGCGATCTAATGGAATTAGTGATACACAATATTTTCAGTGACCAATGGTTTGAAAAAAAACTAGGAAGCGAGTAATGACCACCTCGAATCCGGAAAATAGATGGAATATAATGAAGAAACTCTAAAAAGAACTTGCATCATCATTGTGGATGATGCAAGAAATCAAAGTGAGAAACGAAAAGGCAAGACGATAGAAAGGAAGTAAATAGGTTATTCATGGAGCAAAACGAATCCCACTCATGAACTACAATCGAGGAATTCACCAACTGCTTCAATTTCGAATTGATGCCGACATAGAAGAAGAATCAAAAGTAGAAGAACATTATAGTAGATGAAATACAAGGACATTCTTAGCCTTTTCATGGCTGAAGAGAGAGGTTTCAAATAAGGGCCTGACCTCACTGATTGGTCAAGGGTATTTTGATCTTCCTTTTTGATTTACTTTCCTTTTCTTTTTTCTTTTTTTCTTTTCCTGATTTTTTTCTTTTCATAAAAAAAAGACAAACTCAAAAAAGAAAAAAAAATGTAAAACTTTAACAAAGAAAAAGAAAAAAATACAAGCAGGAGGGCTAGCCCCAGCCCTCTTGCCTATGGCCATCGCCCCATCATCACATCAAACTTAGGTACCTCCGGACCCTCGCTAGAATCAAGAGAGAGCCGCAACCCTCTCCCAAACTTAGCTACCCACATGAAAATGGTGAAGCAAGCATTCGAGTAGTTTTGTGGTGGGACTCATATTCTTCGTCTTCAGGTTCCTGGGGGTTTCAGATTTCATTGCTAACCATGACCTTGTAGTTGTTCTGCAACATGGAGTTCTTGCAATGAGCGATCGCACCTTGAATCATTCTCTACAACTCCTCCATTGATGAAACCTTCGAGTGGCAACCTCCTCCCGTCCGGACCCCTCCTCCTCCGCCACCGATTCTGCTCTGCCATAGGGTCACAACCCTCTACTAATTCTAGCGAGGACTAGCAAGACCTCACCTCTAATGGGCAAGCCGACCCTTGTCGAGGCACTGGCGACCCTACTGGCCATAGCCAATGCCTTGTCTCGAGAAGGGGTGGTGACCATAGGTAGGCTTGGATTTTTTTCTTTTTTTGTGTTTTATTATTTTAAGGTTTAACTTTTTTCTTTTTTAAATTTGTATTTTATGAAAATTAAAAAAAACAAAAAAAAAATGAAAGAAGAAACAGAAAAAGGAAAGAAAAAAAAAACTAATTGATGGAAATACCCTTGATAAGGTCGGGCCATTCTTTGAAACTAAAATGGCCACTTCAGACCATTATTTGAAATAAAACTCATTTCAAGTCATTATTTAAGAAAATGATGACACTTCGTGCTCTTATTTAAAATAACATCCACTCCAACCCCCCCTTTTTTTTAAAAAATTTGAGTACACTTCATATCCTTATTTGAAATTTCTCTCAAAATCATAGATACATTGGAACATGACATTGCCGTGATAATAAATAACTAAGCAAATTCCTGTAAGACTAAGTGTAGGTTATATTGAATAAATATACAAATAATAGAAATACTAAAAGAGAATGACGTGACGATTGTATTAGATAATTAATTATTTCAAATAGATTGTTACAATAAACCTAACATTATTCAATCCATATCATTACCGGGTTGAACATAGGATAAAAAACAGGAAACAAAACTCAACTCCCCGAGTCGTAATCAGGATCAAATAAGTTGGACCACACTTCGTGAGAGTTTCTTAAAATCTTCTCAGGGGCAAAATTACGTATGCTATTTTGTGTGGACTTGCACAAAGAACGGCAACGTGAGAGCGTCCCGTCGCTAGAAAATATCCCGGATTGTGTGGATCCGAACATCTTCTTAAACTGGTGGCGTGTAGGCACTGTTCTCAGTCTAAACTTTAAGTACGATAACGATGCACATGTAGACCGGCGGTCTTTTCAGTCAATTCCTGCGCCAATTGACAGGTCAAAGGTACAAACATGATCCACGTTGATATTTAGTCAAGCTTGTACGTGGATCATGTCCACAACTTTTGACTCACAAATCATAAATATGACTGGAAGAATATTCCACTGGCCAAAGATGTAGGAAAATTGATGACAAATGTTCAAAATGAGCAATAGAAAGTGATGATACATCACCTAGAGGTGGTGGATTTGATAGGGTAACTTGACAATGACTTGGTTGATATTGTTGTCATCTCGATTGAACATTTCCAATTCCTATCTCAACAAAAAATTTTAAAAAAAAATCAGCTTATATTGTTTTCCATTTTCATCCTTAGCGAAAAAAGAAATTTGGAAAACTTGGGGCTTCCACTTGGCTAGTCAAAACAAAAAACAAATTGTCTTCTATTCTTATGTATCAACACCAACATTGTATTTCGCTATGGCAATCAATATGTAAAACTCAATCTAAGCGTTGGTCAAGAGTATTTTGTTCTTTACTTTTTTTATTTTCTATCCTTTCCTTTGTCCTTTCTTTTCTGATTTTTTTCATAAAAAAGAAAAAAAAAAGGTAAAACTTTAACAAAGAAAAAGAAAAAGAAAATACAAGCAAGAGGGCGAGCCCCAGTCCTCCTACTTGTGGCCGCCGCCCTATCACTGGGTCAAGGCATTGGCTATGGCCAACAAGTTCACTAGCACCTCAGTGAGGCCCGGTGACCTTCACCAAAACTAAGACAGAGCCGTAACCCTCTCCCAAATTTGGGCACTCACATGAAAATGATGAAGCAAGCATTCGACCAATCTCGTAATGGGAATCATCTACTTCATCTTCAGGTTCTTAGGAGGTTTCAGATTTCTTTGCTGACCATGACCTTGTAGTTGTTCTGCAATATGGAGTTCTTGCAATGAGCGATCACACCTTGAATCATGCTCTACAACTCCTACGTTGACAAGGCATCCAAATTGCAACCTCCTCTCATCCAGACCCCTCCTCCTCTTCCGCCACTAAACCTGCTCTGGCAGAGGGTCACAACCCTCTCTTGGTTCCGGTCATCGGCCCTTCCGGAGGGGCCAATGACCCCCCTAGCCATAGTAAACACCTTATCTTGGCAAGGGGCGGTGACCATAGGTGGGCCTGGGCTTCTTTTTTTTTTTTTTTTGAATATGTCTTTTGTATGAAAAGCAAAAAAAAAAAAAATAAAGGAAAGAAGAAATAGAAAAATGAGAACATAAAAAAAAAAAAAATGCCCTTGACGAGTCAATGAAGTCAAGCTCTTTCTTGAGATTAATATGGCCATTTTAGGTCATTATCTGAAACAAAACCCACTTCAAATACTTATTTGAAAAAAAATGATAATATTTCAAACTTTTATTTAAAACAAGATCCATTATATATCATTATTTAAGAAAATGACAACACTTTATGTACTTATTTGGAATTTTTTCCAAAACCGCAACTACACTAGAATATGACATTGCCTTGCTAATAAATAACCAAGCAAATGCTGATAAGACTCATTGTAAGTATATTAAATAAGTACACAAGGAATAGAAATCCTAAATGAGAACAACATGACGATTGTGTTAGATACTTAATTGAATGCGTGGTCTCATGACCGTGTAGTTTAATGATTTCAAATAGACTCTTAACATTAACCTAGCATTATTCAATCCATCGTGGTATAAGCTAACCTAGCATTATTCAATCCATCTCTCCTTACCTCTTCACTATGGTCATGGAAGTGCTTTCAGGGATCATTCTTAAGCAATCCTCGAGGCCTGATTTCAAATTCTTCTGGAGTTGCAAGGCAGAGGGTCTTTCACATCTCTTCTTTGCAGATGATGTCTTCCTTTTTTGTGAGGCGCACCTTCCTACGGCGACTCTCCTTAAGGAAGCTCTAAATAAATTTTCCTCTTGGAGTGGCCTTCGTCCTAACGCGTGCAAAAGTGAAATTTTCTTGGCGGGTGGCAACCCCTCCCTAAGGAATGATATTCTTTTGGAGTTGGGATTTCGAGAAGGAAGCCTGCCAGTTCGGTACCTAGGGGTTCCCATTATCACTTCAAGAATCAGTAAAGCAGACTGTTGTACCCTGGTCAATCGCATCACTGCTAGGGTTCAATCTTGGACCCACCGCTTCCTCTCTATTGCTGGGCGGCTTCAGCTTATCAGGTTAGTTCTTCATGCTATACAAGCCTACTGGGCTAGTGTCTTTGTTTTACCTTCAGCTGTGATGGAACAGATAGAAAAATTTTTTAGACAATTCCTATGGAAAGGTCCAGACCTAGGCAGGGGTGGTGCTAAGGTAGCTTGGGATGACGTTTGCCTTCCAAAGGATGAAGGAGGGCTAGGTGTTAGGAGACTCCAAGATTGCAATAAAGCCTCCATGCTAAAGCATATTTGGATTTTGTTTTCCGACAAGGAAGCGCTATGGTGTAGATGGGTCCACTCCACGTTCTTAAAAAACAAGAATTTTTGGGTGGCTAGGAAGCCAACTTCTGGATCCTGGGCCTGGAAGAGCTTGTTGACCCTAAGAAGGAATTTCAGGATGGCCTTCTATTGGAAAATTGGCAATGGCCAAACAACCTCTCTGTGGTTTGACAACTGGCACCCTAGAGGGCCCTTGAACCTGATCTTTTCAGACTCTCTTATCTATAGCTCAGGGCTATCTAGACAAGCTTGTGTTGCTGACCTCTTCTCAGATGCTGGCCAAGCTATAAGGTTGGTGCTTCAATCATGGGGGCAACCTCTTCCGACCCTGACGAATGACCCGGATCGTTGCTGCTGGCGAGAAAGCTCTTCAGGCCAATTCACTATGGCATCGGCATGGAACTTCATCAGGAAGAAGAGGACGCGGGTCCACTGGTACTCCTTTGTATGGGACAACGCCATAGTGCCTCGATATCAACTCAATCTTTGGCTCATGGCCAAACGTAGGCTTCCAACCCAGGACCTCCTTTTGTCCTATGGTATTATTGGAAATGCTGCCTGTGCGTTTTGCAAGAATGTGCCTGACTCTCTTGACCACTTGTTTTTTGACTGCTGTGTCACGGCTAGCGTTGCTTTCTTTTGGGCGTCCAGATGCAATTTACCCTGGCGCAACAGAGGTTGGGGGGAGAATTTCAGATGGGCAACTACCTATTTGATGGGGAGAGAATTCTATAAATGCATAGCCCGCTTTTCATTTGGCGCGTTATGTCATATCATTTGGAAAAATAGGAATGACATCATCTTCAGAGACTAGCCTCTCTCTATTCCGGCCATTAAGAACCACCTCTTTAAAGTGGTTCGGGACAAGGCTATCACCTTCAGGAACGTCGAAGACAATTTTAGAAATAGAAGGATGCAGAGAAGTTGGAGTCTAGACCCGATTATTTTCAATGGGGACCCGTAGGTCCTTGATCAGTCGTTGGCCTCCTCTTTTGCTTTTGTCTCTGCTTGTTAGCTGGTCGTTCTAGCCTTGCTTAGTTTGGCCTTGTTGTTGTAGTTGTGCCGCCTCTGCGGCTTTTGTATCTCGTCACCCTTCCACTTCTTTTGATACTACATTTGGAGTGCAAGTTATTGGTGTCGAGATCTTTTGTACATTTGGCTTTTCTTATTATATATCTTACCTTTACCAAAAAAAAAAAAAAAAAGCTAACAATGCCTCTTCTCGTATTATGTCTATGCGCTCATTTTATTACAAGACTGAATATAGGAATAAATAAAGGAAACAAAAATCAACAAATTGGACGGTCCCCAGGCCGCAATCACGGCCAAATAAGCTGGACCACACTTTATGAGAGAGACTCTTAAAATCTTCGAAAGGGCAAACATATGTGTCCGATTTTGTGTTGACGTGCACAAGGACGGCAACGTGGGAGCGTCCCATCACTTAGAAATATGCCGGATTGCGTGGATCAGAACATCTTCTTAAGCTAGTGGCGTGAGCTAGCCATCGTTCCCGCGCTAAACTTTAAGCATGATGATCATGCACATGTTTGATCGACCGTGTTTTCAGTCAATTATTGTGCCAATTGACGGGTAAAGATATAGGCATGATCTACATTAATATTTAGTTAATTTTGCATGTAAATTATGTTCATAATTTGTGACTCACCAATCATAGACATAATTGGAAGAATTTTCCACTAGCCAAAGATGTAGGAAAATTGATGGCGAAATTTCAAAATGAGCAATAGAAACTGGTGATACATCGTCCAAAAGGCGGTGGATTTGGTAGAGTAACTTGACATCGTCTTGGTAGACATTAGGTGTAAAGGGTTTAAGGTTTTGTACAAATTCCACGTGAAATTTGAAACCGAACATGTTACTTATTTTTGGAACTTGGAACCTACCCTACATATCTTAGAACCTAAAACCCACTCTGTCACAGGTTCTAGAGTTAGTTCTAAGTTCAATTTGGATTACACCTATATTATTAATTGAATGATTACGGTGAATTAAAACATTTTATAACAATCACTTACTACTATAATTCACTAATCATAAAGACATATAGAAAATATGAACATCAATAAAGTAAAAGTCTCAATTTTAAAATGGAAGCTCAAACTAGTATTTCTAAATTATACAGTTATCATCAAATGGCATGGAATATTGCAAGATGCATGAAAACATGAACCAAGAAAACATTAGAACTTGTTCCATGTTCCAAATTACAAGTTTTAAGTTCTAAGTTTCTCCAACTAAGAACTCGAAACCTACCTATCAAAATACGTTCCTTATTTTTTGGAACCTCAAACCTATCATGTATACCTTGGAACCTGAATCTGGAACCTATAGGTTCTTGTTGGTCCAATTCTCAGATTCCATATTTTACCCTAGAATCACGCTTACCCTTAGTTCATCTCAATTAAACATTTACAATCCTTAAGTCAAAAAAAAAAAAAAATCAGCTTATATTCTTCTCCATTTTCATCCTTGACAAAAAAAAATGGAAAATGAGGGGCTTCCTTTTAACTTGTCAAAACAAAAAGGAAATTGTCTTCTGTTGTCGTGTATCAACGCCAACACTGTGTTTCGCAATTGCAATCAACTTGAAACACGTGGGAAATAGACCTGCAGGCACCTGGTGGAGGAAAAAACTCTTCTTCAAACAGAGCTAGCTTTGACACCGAGGTGAAATAGCCAAAATAGAATTGAGTAAGTTTTATATAAGAGATAGTTGTAGATTGAACAGGTGGTTAATGATAATGAAGCCTACAAGCGATATTTGTAGATTGCACAAGTGGTTATCCAAGGTAAGAAAACCTTATTTCTGTCCAATTCTTATTTATAGTACCAATTATAGTTACCATCGAGATAGTTTTCTAAATTGGAAAAGACTTACTCCCATGTGATTTAAAGGTGCCTTGATCACAAGTTCCTATCCCCTAATCACTCATCAATCTAAGGAAATTCTCGTTTTGGCATATGTTCAACATGTGCACCGGGCATTTAATAATTCCAATTGTATTCCAAGTTGCATTAGATCATGCAATCTTGATGTGTTCACTCAGAATTAAACAATAGTTATAGCTAAGAATAGAACATCTCAATCGGAAAAGTAAAACTCTTATGGTAACCCTCTAACCAAAGGGTCGCCGACACTAGTCATTCCTTCCCACTTTTAAAAAAAAAAAAAAAAAATATATATATATATATATATATATATAAAGTGTATCAATTACAATCAATTAAGCATAGATGTGATTAATTAAAGATTTGATGGATCTTCAAGTGTCTCTAAAAATATATAATTTAAGAAGCTGTGATTTGAAATTGAAAACAATTTAATTGTAGTCGTGAAAAGCTATAACTACTTCTAGCAAGTTCAAACAAGAGGAGGCCGTCCTATATTCACGCCATTCCAAGCTGGACCCACCTTTTGCCGACCCTAAATTCCTAGTATCAATTTAAAATGTGTACTTTTATTAAATGTGGATAACGTTTTCTTTGTCCTTTGGTTCTTACGATATGTGGACACCTTTCAAGTTCTGTCGCAAAGTCCTTGGGCCATCTCTCTCCCGCTGTCATCACGCGATGTGAATTTGGATTAAAGGACATGAAAAGCAGACCCAACGGATATGAAATGGTTTTAAAAACCGAAGCGACCCTGCTAGACGTTTCACATGTTTGTTAAATACGTAATATTCAGTTTTGTTGTATAAAGTAAAACTGTGGCCGTGCCGGATGCTTGGGGCACATTTGGTAATGATTATATTCCCGAGAATAGATTCCGATCATAAATTATTATTTTCATAAATTATTATTTTTTATTTTTTCTCGATAACAATTTCTAAGCATTTTAAGCAGTTTGGTAACTGTCCAAAATTTTTTATTCTAAAATAAAATTGCGTTTGGTACTGTACTTATTGATTCTATTTCAAATCAATTTATTTTCATTTTTAAATATTTTTTTCTTTTTTCCTTTTTTCCTTTTTTTATTTTCTTTTCTTTTTTTCATTTGTCTCTCTTGTTCTTGTTCTTCCAGTGGCCGGTGGCAGCCTCATATACCATTCGTTTTTTAAAAAGCATAGTTGTAATTAGGGGTGAGCGAAAAAAACCATTTGAACCCAAAACCGTCTAGATAGCGTTTTGAAAGGGATAAGAGTAGTTTTGTCTTGTAATAATTAAAACAAAGGCCAAAGAAGGAAAAACTTGTAAGAAATAACCTTAAAGCAAGAGTGAAATTTGTAATAGATAGTGTAGTCGATTCAATGTGGTTTTGCCAAAAAAAAAAATCAATGTGGTGAGGGTGTCAAGAGCTAATAAGAGAATGAAAATAGCATTAACGAAAAAAGAAAGATTATTTTTTAGTATTGAATTCACAAGGTGTCATAGATTCTTGTGATTAGTGTACTAGAAATCTTAAACTTGTCACGAATATAAAATTGAGTCCAAAATTTTTCGAAAACTACAATCAAATTCTAAAATTTATCATAAAAATGCAATTGAATCCTAAAACTTTTAAAAAATTCAATCAAAGTCCTAAAACTTTCTTAAAACTTCTGTACTTTTTGAAAATTTTAAGATTCAATTACACTTTCTTAATAAGTTTTGGGATTTAATTGTACTTATTAAAAGTTTTATTACTTAGTTACACTTTCATAACAAGTTTTGGGAATTTTATTGTACTAATGCCTAGATATTTTGATGTTATTACTTTAAATAGTTTACATGAACACATGCTACACTACTTTTCAAATTTTAGGATCTTCTACATATTATGATGTTTTGCACTTATAAAACAAAATCATTTGTCGATCTAATATGTCTGAAATAGTATTAAATTTTTCGACCCGTTAAATTCACATATCTTTTTTCATTTGGTTATGCAAACAAATATCGTTGCCACTTATTGGGGGAAAACACTAAAAATAATGTCTATCTAGAACACAAGACAACTTGGAAAAAGGAAGGCAACTTTGATGCAAGTGAAGGTGAACTGTAGTACAGTAGATGGAAGTGTTTCGACAAGCATGAAAGAAGAAAACATGAAAAATGACGCTAAAGTGTCTCGTGATCACAGGTCAACGACTTCATATGGTCTTGTAGGAGTCCAAGACCATGCTTGTCTTCATAGTTGTACATCAATGAAACCATTTTAGCAGCATTCACGCAAGCTTCAAGGAAAGGCGCAGAGAACGGACATGGAGAGAGGCATTCTTTGTTGAGCAGCTTCCACGATTTCGATATCAACTCCATCACATGCTCCCTCGCGCTTTGGTACGAAGAGCCTTGATTTTCCCTCAAATAGCACTCCACGTATGACCCGTCGTAGCCATTTTGATTCTCATCCTTAGAGGAATCAAATCCCCCCAAGTAAAATAATTAAATCAATAAAATAATGAAAAAACGTGAATAAAAAAATTGAATAAAACCCAAATGTTGCCCGGCACGAAACCATAAAGTAGTTTACCTGGGCACATCCGAGGTCATCCCAAAGGCGAAGAATTTCAGCGACTAAGAATATTGTATTTGGCAGCGGCACCTCTTCTTTCTTTGAATCCATACTTTGGTTGGCAATATTTTGACCCATTTGAAAGAACAGGTGAGCTAGCACCAAGGGCACACCCGAAGTGATTATCCCATTCTTCAAGTAATCATCTGCCTTTGGCAATGTCCCAGAAGCGTTCCACTGAAACTCCACCAGGAATGCATTGCACAAGTTCGCCCACTGCAACATCAAATGTTATCCGACTGATAAAGGATATATCTAAAAGTAATCATAAATCAAAATCGTGTGCTTATTGAGCTTTCCTAGTAGTCGTAAATGACGAATCACTAGGAGTTCTCTCTGTCCCTCTCTGCCAGTTAGGGAGCTTAATGCTGCACTGAGCTTTCTAAGAAGCCAGGCCACGGCTACAAGATCCTGACAGAAACACCTCGATCTCGCCAAGATTTGTGTGTATGGGGGGGTGGGGGGGGGGGGGGGTGGTGGAGGGTGGGTTGGAGGTTGGGGTAGAGAGAGCGTTGCAGCTTAACCCTATCAGAGGTAGGATCTCCGTGAGTGGCATTATAAGGAATTCTAAAAAAGATTGAATGAAACTCAGCGATGATTGTAAGGATCCAAGGGCTACCACTATATTACATTGTCCGCTTTGGGCCGATGGCTCTCATGGCTTTAAAATGTGTTACACAAAGCGAAAAACGCAAGCCTTATCAACCAGCACAATACTCCTCCCCTTGGCAATGTGAGAGAAAAGACATGCACTTAACCTCGCCCGCTTTTAGGTCCTAGTCGCCAGCCAGCACAACCTCCCTTGCCAGCCCAATACACCTCCCTTGCTGAAGACTAAAATTGGTTTTTGTGGCTTTAATTTGAAGAAGTGAACACAAACTTCAAAATGATGACCACAATATCGGAGGGTGGTGAGATAGAGTTGACAAAGGGACAAGGATACGATGAACGTTGAGTTTTAGTTCAGTGCCGTGAATCTCAAATTAAGTGATGCTCATTTAGATTTGAGATAGGAGTTAGCAACATGACTGGGGACAGAGGTTCTTATCAATAATAATTCTATATCAATACCATCTGTTTCAAGAATCTTGTGGGGTTCCATCCATGCTTCTCAAAGATGATGTTGCCAAAATCATTTGTAATATCACTGAGAACCTTGAAGCATTTTTTCATGTACTCTGGAAGCTGCTCAGCACACGCATCATCCCATCTGAAGGGAAAATGCAAGAAAAAATTAAATTGGCAGCATAGCATAAATGTCTAATGTAGGGTTTTTTTTTTCTATGTTATAGTTGCGACATAATAGGTAAAATGAGATCTATATATGTATACCTTTTAATGACTCCTGTAAAGAGAATTAGCTCATCAACCTTGCCATAGACATCAAATATGTCATCAATAATGTACACGAGAGAGATGGGCTTAACGAGCTCAACCCTAAGCTCAAACAAGCTTGAATCTGTGAGAATTGCTATGGACCACAAGTACCATTTTAGTGGCTGGTTTCTAGCAAACTTCATCTCCTCTCCCAATCCAGACTCTTTCCACCACCTGAAATATAGGAAACGTATGAGGAAATACTATATCTAGAGTAAATAATAGTATACTCATATATATGAAACAAATTATTCATTTAAAGATTCTATTGATCTCACATATATAGAGATTAGAGAAAATGGAGATCTAGAGTCCATCATTTTCCGAATAGTTTTTAGCGAAACTGGTTTAATTCATGCCTTAAACTATGATTTGTGAGTTTGGTCTTAGTCTGAACCTAAGTGCCAACTTCTTAGATGTATTTATATAAATATAGCATCTTAGTTCTGCATCGATAGACTTGAATTAGGGCCAACTGTCAAAAGGCCATCTTTGTTATATGTTAATCATCTATCGTCCTTCAATTGAGCATAAATTTGCATAAGTAATTAATTAGTTACTCACGTATTAATTTGGTGATTCTCCTTTTGGTGCACAGATTGTACAATTCTTCGCTCTCTATTTGCCACTTCTAATAAGTCTTCGATCCATGAGTTCACGCTAGGCATATCGTTTACAAAACTTAGAGGGGCTAGCGATCTTGTGAAGCTCTTGCGATATGGATATCGCAATGTACTTTCTATCATTCTCACTTGTTCAGGATCAAGATCACATGTCAACAATTCGTTGAGACACTTGCTGCTAAAGCATTTGGCTTCGTCGAGTATATCCTCTCCTTCTATGCTCATTTGTGATGCTTCGTATAATTCCATCATTCCCTTGACGTTTCCTTCCACTTTCATAATAAAACCTTTTCCCTTTTCCTTGAAGTATTCAAACACATCTGCATAAAAAGCATAAGGACTCTAGTACATCGAAAAAGTATAGTCTACAATCTAATTTATACGTTGCATGATTCAAAATTATGATATGACAAAAAAAATCCTAAATTGGTTAAAACTATTTCATCATATGAAAATTTTAAATTTTTTAATGATAAGAAACTTAAAAGGAGAAAAAAAAATGGAAGAAATGGGCAAATCAACTGAAAAATTCTAGGTTTTATCATTTTGGTTTCTGTAATATGAATGATTAGATTAGACAAGATTCCCTCCAAGTTCTTTCCATTTTAAAAATAACTCCAGAAAATTAATGAATTGCTTAATATCTGCCATAAGTCCTCGCATGTAACATGCATTGATAGATACCCATTGGAAAGGTTATCTCAATTAAACATTTCCAATTCTTAAGTCAACAAAAAATTCAAAAGATCAGCTTATATTCTTTTCCATTTTCATCCTTAAAAAAAAAAAAGAAGGAAAATTTGGGGCTTCCACTTGACTAGTCAAAACGAAAACAAATATATGTCTTCTGTTGTTATGGATCAACAGCAACATTTTATTTTGCTATTGCAATCGACTTGAAACTCATGGGTAACAAACCTGCAGGCACATCATAACCTTCTTGCCGAAGAAGTCGAAACCGGAGAGCAATCTCATAGACATTATCTTTGCCATGATTCAGAGAGGTAAAATGTGTGTATTGCCACCGTAGAATAGCTTTTATCTGTTCTTGGAATAGGGGTTTGATTCCTAGCCGCTGAATCATGTCGACAATGATCAAACTTTCTACGGGCTCACCCCCCACGTTATTCAGAAAACCTATAATGCTCTTTATTTTTTCTTCATGTTTGATCCCAGAATTATCCTGCATCATGGAAATATAGAATTACAAGTGGAGGTCGATGTTATAATGCCAAAAAAAGAACTTAAGCAGAGAAAAAACAAAGTTTGCGATACTTTTTCCCATGCAATTGTAAGAAATTATTGTAATGAAGCAAAAAAAAAAAAATCAGAAAAAACTCGAAAGAGCAGAGACAAGCACAATGGATGAAGCAATTAACTGATAATTTGTCATAAAGTCATATACGGTAATTTAGTACGATATGATTTTTTTTTCTGTTGATGTTAATTTTATTATAGTAAAGCTTAGTATGATCATATGTACTAGGACATATTATCTGACCTTAAAAGCCAGTCCAGGTTGAAATTGTTTCAAATGGTCAAATCTAACAGGGAGTTAATAAGTCGGTTGTTTATAGCAGATTCATTCCAACAGAACCTGGAAAGAAGTCATTTTTTGATACTACACATTTAGATACGAACTGACATAATACACATACTCATGCATAAAAAAAATTGTTTCCTTAAAAAATATATATTTAAAAATTATCCACATGTCAAAAATAGTAAAAGGTAAAAAAATAAAATTCAAAGATACAATCGAAACATAATATAGCAGATAAATTAAAATGTACACTTTAGCTATAATGAACAACAAAATTATACTCACATTATCAGGGAACATGTTGAAATGTCCTAAATGTGTTAACACCCATTCCTGTGTATAAATGTGTTTCACATACTCATAGTTGTAAATGAGTTATATTATTGTGTTCTTGTCGATACGAGAACAGAGTGGCCACTTAATAGGGTTCAAGGTTGGCCAGTGAGATGATGGGAAATAAGCTTCATCGTTGAGAGGGAAAAAGTCCGGATCACCAGCTAAGGCCCCTAAATGACCGCTTAGTGATAAACGAATAATTTGACCGGATTCAATCTTTAACAATTGCAACTACCCATTGCAAGGAATTTAGTTCTTACAAGTAAATGCTCAAGACCCAAGTAAGCTTACAAAGTTCATCATAATCAAGTGCTTTTTGGGTCGTCTCAGACCTTGAAATTGAACTTTATGCTCAAAATATCTTGAAACTTTTTATTTTACCTTAAATACAAATGATTTTCTTGTTACTAATATAGTCTAGCCTCTACTCTTCTTTCTTTAGATCCCTTGTTTCACTCTAATAATATCTTAAATCAGGTTGATACAGAGGAAAAAGCTGTGTTTCTATGCTATTAAGTGGGTAAAATAACTAAAACAAAATATGTCTTAAGTCACCAACTTGACCCTTAGCCCAAGTGTTATATTTGGTTATTTACTAAAATATCTATTTGGAGGAGAATGATGGATTGCTCGTGTGGACGATCACATTTAATAAACATGTATTGTTTGGATTAGCCATCTTGGTTACACCCTATGCCGACACAACACGATTAATATGACATGACATGAATTTCCAGCCCTAGACAAGGCCACCGCGCCCACAGTAGGAGCTAGGTGATCAGAACGAGCTTGGGTAATTATTTGCCCTAATATGTGTAATTCCATGTGTAAAGATTTAGTACAAATTTATATTTATTCTCTATTATCTAAAGTTTTGTGCCCGATGACCCAGGAGACATCCCAATTTTCACTGGAGCGGTCATACATGCCCCACAAAATAATGCTTGCAAGGAAAACACTACGTCTGTGATTTTCTTTTTCTTTTCTTTTTTTCTCACGATCTAAGGAAAGAAACGAAAAGGTGAAGATAAAAGGCTTAAGATCAGTGAATTTACCAGATGAGTTTGCTCTGTGTCAATGCTCGATGTTTGCATTTGGTTAGGTCGAGACATTATGAAGCTGGAATCGATGGTCGAACCTTTCACAGTACTAATCACGGAGAGAAGAGAAGCGCGACAGGGTGATTTAGCCAAAGCACGAGAGGGAAAAGAAAATTCCTTGATGGGATGTTGGTGTGCTTTAGATGGCCTATTTATAGTGAAAAACAAGAAGTGCCTAAAATATATTGATGGGGAGATGATAACGGGACGGTACTGTTATTCATAGGAGAGCAACGGCATGGTGTAGACCACGTATTTTTTCCACCTTGGCACAATCATAAAATAAGGGAATAATGGAAAAGAAACTTATTAATATTATCAATGTCAGATATTTTTGGATTAAGTGAAAAAAATAAAAACGATCTAAACATCTTTATTTCAAGAGAAATTATAGGATTAGCGGCAACACCGTTGCAAAACATTTATACTCTTGTAGTTTTTTAATCAAGATCTTTTCTGTTTCACCAAGAATCAAAAGTTAGTGTCCACATCAATGACTTCCAATGAATACATCACTCTGCAGGGATGGAAGACTTAACCGTGGGTTATTTTATTCCATAAGTAAAAATCCATGCATTTTTTCCATTTGTAAAGTGAGGATAGTTTTGTTCTATATGTAATCCATGCATCTTTTTGGGGATATGGCTGAAAGTACTCTAAGGGAAACGTTTATAACACCATTAAAAGGAACTACAAAAAAGATTTCTAAGTTCAATATTCCAAGTTCCATAATAAAATCATAATACCATGTGAATTGGCAATCTGTGTAGTCATAATCTCTACGACTTTCCAACCTCCGGCTGCCAAATCCTCGCAAATAAGAATTTGTGGTCGTTTATGGTAAAACACGATACCGTCACATTAGCAGCACTCAATAAGAGAAAAATAAGAAGCGCCTAAAACGACATCTTTTGTACTGTCCCAAATGCGGGAACGGGAATTTTTGTTGACGGCGAGAAAGCTGGTTCACTCGATTTTATCACGGTTCACACGATTTTCTCACCACGTTTCGGTCCGTATGATTGTCGGGGCTTGACGGGAAAGAATACAGAGAGATTTTGTCTACACGTGTCTGCTCATTCAATAAAGCGGGGGCATGATTCATGCCCTGCCGTGATTTATTGCTCTGGGATGCAAATGGGTGTTGAATAATGGCCATGAATGGCCATGGCATGTTCGTACTCTTGCCTTGAAAGGGAGACGCAGTGGCCGTACACCCAAGCCAATCAAAATTAGTTTTGTCCACTCCTTTGAATCGAAACCACGTTATGCCACTGTGGCTCCAGAAGAAGTCGATTGTGTCTTTAAAGTTTCAAATATATCGGCGGTGCGACACAAAAGCGTAGTTTGGAGATTCTTATTCGACTTATAGTGATTATTATAAGTACCGTATTTACTTGATTTAGAAGTGAATTGTTAAAAAGAATCAAATTAATATTTCGTTACGTTAATTATACATGATATGACAATTTACTATCTATCACATCTTTCATGAAATCATAATTTTTTGGAACTTAATATTAGACATTCATGAGATGGTCGCTGATCGAGCTCTGATAACCCTCTGACCAAAGGGTCACCGACAACGGTCACTCCACCCCACCTTTTTTAATTATAAAAAAGAGTATCAATTACAACCAATCAAGCATAGACATGATATGAAAGATTTGACAGATCTCAATGGGGCTGTTCTGTATTCACGTAATTCCAAGCTGGACCCACCTTTTGGCGTCCCTAAATTTCTACCATCAACTGAAAATGTGTACTTTTTCCAAATGTGGATTGCGTTTCGTTTGTCCTTAGGTTCTTACGATATGTGGTCATCGTTCAAGTTATGCCGTAAAGTCCTTGGGCCTATCCTCTCCCGCTGTCATCACGGATGTGAATGTCGACTAAATGACGTGAAGAGCCGACCAAACGAATACGAAAAAGTTCTGAAAGCAGAAAGCTACCCTGCTAGAAGTTTTCGATGTTTGTTGGATACATTATATTCAAATTTGTTGCATAAAGTAAAACTGCATCCCTGGATGCTTATCGAGCTTTGTGTATGGAATCCGCTGTGCCAAAGTCATTCTTCCATGAAAGACTCAGAAGGCATATCTTTTGCTGTTATAGAGTCCCAGTATACTTCAGACCTGAAACTGAAAGATTCCCTAGTACGAGGTTGAAGTTATTCAACAAAAACTGCTGACAGATTCTTGGAATTGTCGCAAGGGCCGAAGTACCAAATTTGTTGCCTTCTCTATCACTCCTGTGCATAATTCGGCCTTGACGTAGAGGAGACACAAGATACGTGTGCAAAGAATAGTCCTGTTATGGAGCTTAATCATGACGGATGTGATTTTCAGGGTCCAATCATAGCCATATGACTTTCAAGTCATGTCACCTGGCGAAGTGTGGCTGTAGATCATTCAGCATGAGCAGTTAAATTTGACATATGGCTGGCTATAATACATGATTTATGTGATGATGCATATTGCATAACTCGTGGATTTGAAAATATGGATGGACTCACTTTCATGGTGCATACTATCAAATGCATTTTTTATTAGTTTCTTTTAATGTGGATGGACTCACTTTCGTGGGTTTGAAAATATTCCATGGGAATGGTGATTGTCGCTTGGGGACTATTTAGTTTTCATTATATTCTCAAAAATAATTTATGATCATAAGTTATTCTTTATTATTTTATTCCCCAGACGAATTTATAAGTATTTGAAGGCATTTGGTAACTGTTCAAAATTTCTATTTCCATAATAGAATTACATTTGGTACTGCTCTCAAAATTTCTATTTCAAATAATTTTCTTTAAATGTTTTTAATAATTCTATTACTTTTTTCTTTTTCTTTTTTCTTTTCTTTCTCTTGTTCTTCAAGCTTTAATCGATCATTGGCCTCAGGATGACGGACGATCGACGAAACAAGGGCTTACGACCTTGTCAAAGCATTGCTGACCCCTGGCGAGGCTACATCTCAACAGCCAAGCCTTGGTTGGGTGAGCCTCGCCCAGCTAGGCGAGGTTCGCTGGTGGCCAGGGGAGGCTTGCCTAGCCAGGTGAGGCTCCCCTAGCCACCCGCGAGGCTCAGCCTCGCCCAAATCTAGAGAGGCCGACTCTCATCGGTGATTGGGTGAGCCTTCAGTAAACTTACCAGACCTCACCCAACTTGTCACTGGCAGCCAACGGCAGCAAACAACGAGGGCCGGCAGTGGAAGAAGAAGAGAGAAGGAAGAAGAAAAAGAAGAAAAGAAGAAGAGACAAGAGAAAAAAGAAATTTAAATTGGCTTGATTCCGAAATTATTCTCAAGAACAAATAAGTATCTTTTTTTCTTTTACTCCTTGATTTTTTTTTTTGTTCCTAGAAATAAAAGAAAAAAATCGAGTATTGTTTGGTCAATTACCAAACAGACCCTTACTAAGCCATGGCTTTGCTCACTTGTTTATCTACCATTTGAGATTCTAAATACAAGGAGTTTAATCAAATGCATGTGAAAAGTGATTAGGAGTTAGTATGGGACTTTATATTAGACTAATTAACTAAGTTTATTAGATCAGGGTTTATGATTGTATAGTTTTGGTTAATTCATGATAGACAAGATTTTATTATGACTTTTATTCAATAAAATGTTTTATTCAATCAATATGTATTCGTTAAATGACTAGCTTTGGCTAAAGGTTCTATTCGTTATGTTATAATAGATGACCGATCATTTCCTAAATTCTGGAAGTGTATTTAGGATGTGATGCAGACAATTTCCATCAATTTGTGATCCATAATAAAAAAATTTACTTGGAAAAACTGTCCTTGCATCACATATGGACGAAAATGTGGCCCGCTATGTAAATAATTGTGCATATTATTAGATGAGAAAATAATTTGATACCTTACTTTGATTTACAACATCTGATGGGCGGCAATTATTTGAACTACCCTGAACGTTTATTTTCTTGAAGGGGACCATAAATTGTTACGATAAGAGCTTTTTGAACGTAATGCTATGGACGTCACCCCATAGGAAAGCATCCATTAAGTTATGCGGGGAATCATTGAACATCAATTCAAGCAATTAGTTTGCATTGAACCCGCTTTAATTACAACCCAAAAACATTGCCAAATTCAAAGGAGACATCTGTAAAAGACTGGAGATCCGTACTATCTCGTGAAGGGTAACACTTGCCACTAATTTATCAAGATTTTTATTTGAATTTTATATTGGACATAGTTTTTAACTCCGTCGTTGACAACGCCCTTTTCATTTCCATTGATTTCGACGTAGGTTGTTTAGAAAAAGAATGGGCAGGCTGTGTAGTTCAAATGTTTCCTATACTTGGAAAGTGCCTTTTCTTCTGAGTTATAAAGCTTTGGTCTATTCAACGGCCGGGTTTAGATTAGGGCTTCAACATTTAATTTAACCCGACTTTTAGGAAGAATACGTCATGATGATATAAAGGTATTTTGCAATGTGAATGTGCACTTTGCAGGCATTTTACAAGGTAGAATTAAACCATAGAAACTTCATTTACTGTTTAACAAATGATATCAACTGCACGATAAAGATTTCTCGTTTTCAGAATGTGACAATTGATTAAACCTAACTATGTTTGTTGGAAGATATGATTCAGTAAATCATATCGATTGTAAATTGATTGTAAATTGCGTCTATTTTAGGACTAGAAAAATAGAAGAATAGCTAGTTTCCTTTTATTGATTCATCCTCTGCAATTAAATACACAATCGTGTACATAGAGCTACAATCAATACAGAACAACACAGAAATTTTCCTCTCAATTCCAATAGATTTTCCCTTCTTTTTCACTTTGTTACATGGTATCAGAGCCTTGGGTTCTGACCTCTTTTTGCTTATGCTCCGATTGCCTCATAAAGGAACTCCAATCTCCAGAGGAGTTGCCATAGGAATCAAAGCTTCGATTGTTTCCAAAAGAACTCAATCTACAAAAAGAGTTGCCGAAGGAATCAATTTCTATTCATCATGACAAAGCCAAAAGACCTTACCTCAAAACTAGTCGAGCAATCTGCTGGAGATGCTGCGCCACAAAATTTGGGCAACCAAGACTCTTTTGTTGTGGTTTCTAAATAAGCATAGCAGCAGGGCCAGATCACGCAACACCCGCAACACGTGCAGTGGTAGCAATTCCAGGCTCAATCTAATCTGGGGTTGCCCTTCTTGGGGCCTCCTTACCAGTGGATACCCCTCCATGGTATCAGGGACCGAGCCCGAGTGCATCATTGTCAGGCTACCAAAGCAACGTGCGAACCGATGGAGGCCCGCTAACCAATGACTGGGCAAGCTCAACCATCGGCCTGGAGCAGACGAGCAAATCGACTGGACCGGGTATGGGAACAAATCCCTACCCAGGTTTTCATAATGCAGGGCCTGCAGTCAGGTCGAACAGGTCGAGTCAGAATGCAAATCCCTACCCTAGCTATTTGCCCAGTTTCTTTCCGTACCAATTCCTTGCATCTAGCGATTGACCGGAACCCGGCGACCCACTTTATACAACAAACGGCAATGGATCGGAACTGAAAATCATCAGCCAATAGTTAACCGACGTTGACAACTACTCGAGCTAGTCTCGCAAATTCCGGCAAGCATTGATCACAAAGGACAAAGAAGTTTTCATAGATAGGACTTTTCCAATTCCGTCCGACAAAAGAATGGCGCAGCTTTGGAAGAGATGCAGCCAGTTAGTCAGGACATGGATTGGAAACTGCATCTCGACCGAAGTCGCGGCTAAACTTCCACCGATGGAAAACCCAAAAAAGATGTGGGAAAACATAAGGGAGATGTACGGAAAACTCGATCAAGTAACGAATTTTTATCTCACACAGCAGATCTCAGATCTAAAACAAGGGAACTCAACAATTGCTGGGGTTTACAATAAGCTCTCGGCACTGTGGAATGAATTAGAGGCTGCTGAAGAGAAATTCGACTAGCCCGAACATATACAACAGTAGTACAAGAACTTGAGAGAGAGGAAGAAGGCGATGAGGTTCCTTCTCATCCTCAACGAAACTTACCAGACGTTTCGCTCCCAAATCCTTACCATGGAGCCCATGCCAAGCCTCGATCTGATCTACCAACTCGCCGTTCAAGAGGAAAGCCAGCAGAGGACGGTGGACCATGGAAAGGGAGAAGGAATCGTTTTGGCAGCAAAGGGCCACCCCCGTTCCTCATAGAGGAGCACAACGAGAGGAAAAGAGGCGGGGGTAGATCTAGGGTTCTTCGACGAGAGCCCTAGACATAACCGAAGGAATCTCGACAGCCTAGATTCTTTTCTCTAATCGGATGACTCGCATTTACTGTTGGCGCGATTGGATCTGACGGCCCACGAGGATCTCATTTTAGTGGATCGGACGGCTCGCGTGGAATGGCTTTTAATGGGCCAGATGGCCCACGCGGCACCTTCCTTGGTGGACTGGACAATAATCCGTATGGCCCAAATTCGTTCGGCCCAACCTTGGCTCAAGTTTTTCAGCCCACAAACAAGCCTTCGTCAGCTACAAAAAATAGTGGGCCAAAAGGGAAAGGTAAATTATATTGTGATTATTGTAAGCAACCACATCATACGATAGAAAACTGCTAGAATTACATGGAAAACCAGGAGAAAAAGAAAAAGGGAAATTTTCAACAGTTTTCAAGGTATCAGGCCAACAAATGGGAAAATCCATCACCCATGATCAATATCAGGAGCTTATGGAGGCATTGAGGAAATTGGATGCTTCTGATAAAAATGGGAGCTTTACAAGTACATCATATTGTTTGATGAATTCAATTTCACAGAATGCATGGATTATTGATTCAGGTGCTAGTGACCACATAGTTTGTAATAAATCTTTCTTTTCTAAGGTTAAAAAGTTGTCTTACCCCATATCAATACAACTTCCAAATGGAAACACCACTAAAGTCACCATTTCTGGCACTGTGAATCTTAACTCACTCATTACACTTCAAAGTGTGCTATATGTCCCTGATTTCCATTTCAACCTCATATCAGTTTCCCGAGTTTGTGAAGAAAATTCATGTCGTGTCCTGTTCCATTCTGATAATTGCTTCTTTCAGGCCCTTTCGACTGGCAAACAGATGGGCTTGGGTAGAGTCAATCAAGGGCTGTATTTTTTGGAGAACTCTCCACAATATTTTAATTACCTCCTATTGAACTCAATATGTCATTGTGTAATGCTACTACCAATGATATGAATTTTCTTAATCATCAAATATTAGATCATAGTGCCATTTCCTTGTCCTCAGTGCCCTATCTGCCCCATAGCAAAACAAACTCGTGCTCCTTTTCCCTAATAGCACTTCCCGAGAAGATGATATTTTTTCTTTAATACATGCTGATGTTTGGGGGCCCTACCATACTTTGAATCATGATGGGTCCCGGTTTTTTCTCACAATCGTAGATGATTTCTCCCATGCGACATGGATATTTCTCATGCAGTCTAAAAATCAGGTTCTTTCGCATCTAAGAAACTTTATATCTCTGTCAAAAACTCAATTCGGGAAAATAATCCGTCGGATTTGAACTGATAATGGTAGAGAATTCTTCAATAATGAGTGTGCTTCTCTTTTCTCCCTGAATGGGATCTTGCATGAGAGTTTTTGTACTTATACACCACAGCAAAACGGTGTTGTAGAGAGAAAGCATCGCCACCTTTTAGAAGTTGCATGTGCCCTTAAGTTTCAAGCATCTATTCCTGAAAACTTTTGGGGAGATTGTGTGGCCACGGCAGCATATCTGATCAATCGCATGCCATCTCGCATTCTGAAAAGGAAGACACCTTTTGAGCTATTGTATGGGAAGAAACCAAATCTAAGTCATCTCAGAATATTTGGGTGTCTATGTTATGTGACTACAGTGGGACATAAGGATAAAATGGCTCCTCGTGCCCATCAATGCATCTTTATGGGTTATCCAGCTTTGAAAAAGGGATATCGTATTTATGTGCCATCTATAGGAGAATTTCTTGTTAGCAGGGATGTTGTCTTTCATGAGGATATTTTTCATTTCCATAACCTTGCTCTTCATCTGAAGATGCAAAGACAACTAATAAGAAATTCTTGGAAGAGGATTTGCCTTCCGAAGGAACACTTATCATTACTTCTCCTCCAAGACCAACTGGAGAACACCTATTGAGACTCCTATGGGTCATTCTATTGAAGAACCTCCTGAAGAGCCAACACAATTAACAGGAAATTCCATAGAAGAACCAATCAATCGATGGACACCTCAAAAGCAAGCCCTAATGAGGAATCGTCTCCAATACAACATGAGCTGCCACGACGTCCTAGTCGCATTACCCGTCCACCAACTTGGACCAAAGACTACATATGTGGTCTTCGAGCTCATCAAGTACTCGCTACCCTATCTCATCTTATGTTTCATTTGATAGGCTATCACCAGAACATTTATGCTGTATAAGCTGTATTTCTGAAGAATAAGAGCCCTCTAGTTATAATGAGGCAAGAGATGATCCTTGTTGGCAAAAGGCCATGGCGACTGAATTACATGCCTTAATAGAAAAATCAAACTTGGGATGTCGTACCATTGCCTGCTGATCGAAAACCCATTGGGTGTAATTGGGTGTATAAGATTAAATACAAAGCAGATGGTTCAGTAGAAAGGTACAAGGCCCAATTGGTGGCCAAAGGCTTTACACAACGAGAAGGTTTTGACTACCATGAAGCCTTTTCCCCAGTGGCAAAGGATGTCACAGTTCGTTCCTTTGTATCGGTTGCTGCTTTTCGTGACTCGCCATTGCATCAAATGGATGTCCATAATGCTTTTCTGCATGGTGACCTGGATTAAGAAATCTACATGGATCTTCCACCAGGATTACGGAGACAGGGGAAGTCTAAGATGCGTCATCTCCGCAAATCTCTCTACGGACTAAAGCATGCCTCTCGACAATGGTACGCCAAGTTCACTAGTGCACTCATGGCTGCTGGATTCAAATAGTCCAAATATGATTATGCTCTATTCACCTGGACAAAAGGTATGTCATCTATTTACTTGATGATTTATGTTGATGACATACTTATAAGGGGAAATGATGATTATGCTATAAAGAGACTTAAAGAGTATCTACATTCCACCTTCCATATCAAAGATTTAGGGCCACCTAAGTTTTTCCTAGGTATTGAGATAGCTCATTCAGATAAGGAAATCTCTCTCAGTCAGCGGAAATTCATGATGGAAATTATATCAGAAGCAGGACTATCAGGCTGTAAACTGGCTATTATCCCTATTGAGCAAAATGCCAAGTTGACTCTGTTGACTATGATGCTGGTATATCTTCTTCTGATGATGATCCATTACTAGAGGATCCGCGAGGATATCAGAGACTTGTGGGAAAGCTTATATATCTTGCCATGACTAGACTAGACATCTACTATGCAGTATAGACTCTTAGTCAGTTTATGCACAAGCCAAAACGATCTCACATTAATGTAGCCTTGAAGATTGTGAGATACTTAAAGACATGTCCAAGGTTAGGGACACTCCTTTCTCGAAGATGCAACATGGAAATGACAGCCTATTGCGATGCGGATTATGCCACATGTCCTATGAGCAGGAGATCTATCACTAGCTTCTGTATCAAGTCTGGGGAATCATTGCTTTCATGGAAGACAAAGAAGCAATCTACTGTGTCCTTATCTTCAGCTGAAGCCAAATATCGATCCATGGCCAAGACATTTTGTGAAATAGTTTGGTTAAGGGGTCTACTTTTGGATCTCGGGACAAAAGTTAAAGGACCGACTACACTCTTTTGTGACAATGATTCAACACTCAAACTCGCAGCAAAACCTGTATTACATGAGAGGACAAAGCATATAGAGGTCAATTACCACTTTACTCGAGAAAAGATTCAAGAAGGAGTTGCGGAGACAAGATGAATCAGAACCTCGGAGCAACCTGCGGACATATTCACTAAACCGTTATGCTAGAGACAACATGCATATCTTCTAAACAAGCTTGGCATCTTGGACATATATAGGCCACCAGCTTGAGGGGGAGTTTTGGAAGATATGATTTAGTAAATCGTATCGATTGTAAATAGATTGTACAAGTGGTTATCCAAGTTAAGAATACCTTACTTCTATCCAATCCTTATATATAATACCAATTATAGTTACCATCGAGGTAGTTGTCAAAATTGGAAAAGATTTACTCCCATGTGATTTAAAGGTGCCTTGATCACACGTTCCTATCCCCAAATCACTCATTGATCTAATGAAATTTAGGTTCGTTGTGGCATAGGTTCGACATGTGCTCCGGACATATAATATATTCCCAATTTGCATCAAATCATGCAATGTTGATGGGTTCACTTAGAATTAAACAATGATTGTAATTCAAACGAAACATATTAATCACAAAAATAAAACTCTTAAGAGTTATTGACACTGATTGCTTCTTACCAACTTTTTAAAATTATAAAAAAAAAAAAAGAGTATCAATTCCAATCAATCAAGCATAGACATAATCAATGAAAAAGTTGATAGATCTACCAGTGTCCCTAAATAAATATAATTTAAGAAACTGTGATTTGAAATTAAAAATAATTTAATCGCTGTGGTGAAAAGCTACAACTACTTTTACGCGCGGGGCTTTCGGCCCCGGCACCTTCATGTGGTGATAGTCCCTCCATTTAAGGAGGTCGCCCAGAGCACCGATCCGGCGTGACAGGGAGGTAACCTTGTTAAGGTCCCTTGGCGCACCTGTCAGTAGGGGAGTCGTTTTTCTAGAACTCCCTAGCTATACGGGGGCCCCCACTTTGGGGACTCTCACCCCTAGGAGGTTCTCCCTCCAGTGGGGGGGGGGGGTTCCCCCTTGAGCAGTTTTAGGACCTGCTCAGGTCCAACAAGTGTAAACAAGTGGAGTCTCTTCTATGTTCATGTGATTCTAAGCTAGACCAACCTTTTGGCATCCCTAAATTTCTAGTATCAACTTAAAATGTGTACTTTTTCAAAATGTGGATTACTTTTTGTTTGTCCTTAGCTTATTACGACATCTAGACATCATTCAAGTTCTGCCAAAAGGTTGACTAAATGACACGAAGAGCGGACCCAACGAATGTGAGAAAGTTCTAAAAACAGAAAGCAACGCTGGTAGACGTTTCACATGTTTGTTGATACCTAATATTTTGTCTCGTAGCATAAAGTAGAACCGCGTCCCTGCCAAATGCTTATCGAGCTTTGTGTATGGATGTGCCAAAGTCTTTCTTCAATGAAAGACTCGGTAAGGCATATCTTTTACAATAAAAGAGTACGTACGTCAAACCTTAAAATGAAAGATTCCCTTCGGGCAACATAGATCGCGCGTCAAACTGCAAGCTGGCATGGTCCCACTTACGACGTTGAGATTACTCAACAAAAGCTGCTGAGTGATTCTTGGAATTATCGCAAGGGCCGAAGCACTAAGTGTTTGCCATCTCTATCAGTCCAGTGCATAATCCAGCCATGATGTTGAGGAGACATAAGATACATGTGCATAAGACGTTGAGGTTACTCAACAAAAGCTGCTGAGTGATTCTTGGAATTATCGCAAGGGCCGAAGCACTAAGTGTTTGCCTTCTCTATCAGTCCAGTGCATAATCCAACCATGATGTTGAGGAGACATAAGATACATGTGCATAAGACGTTGAGGTTCCTCAACAAAAGCTGCTGAGTGATTCTTGGAATTATCGCAAGGACCGAAGCACTAAGTGTTTGCCTTCTCTATCAGTCCAGTGCATAATCCAGCCATGATGTTGAGGAGACATAAGATACATGTGCATAAGACGTTGAGGTTACTCAACAAAAGCTGTTGAGTGATTCTTGGAATTATCGCAAGGGCCGAAGCACTAAGTGTTTGCCTTCTCTATCAGTCCAGTGCATAATCCAGCCATGATGTTGAGGAGACATAAGATACATGTGCATAGATTACTTATGTGTTGATACCTAAATTTTGGTTAAGTAATTAAGGTTAAATTGCCTATAAAATTATATATCAACCCGACCCTAGAAAAAGATTGGGAAAATGTCACAAACAATTCCTAAACTTCTACTTAACATGCAATCGCGTCCCTCAACTTTTAATTTGTTCAATTTAGTCTATGAATTATCAATAAATATCCGATCTAGTCCCTGACTATTTGAAAATTGATCAATTTCATCCTTTCACTAGTTGAAGTTAACGGAATTGGGCGTTTTGGTCTTTTTCTTTTCTTTTTTTTCTTCTTCTTCTCTCTTCCCCCTGCCGACCATGGCGGAGTTGGCGAAGGGAAGCCAACGTTCAGTGAGAGTCGCCCTCGTTGGCATCAAGCGAGGGGTGCCCTCGCCAAATCTGGCGAGGGAGGCCCTCACCTGCGTCAGGCGAAGACGACCCTCACCCACGGCCCTCGCCCAACACAAGTGAGGGCGGCCCTCATCAACATTAGGCAAGGGCCTCCCTCCCTAAATTTGGCAAGGGCGGCCCTAGCTAGCTCAAGGTTGCCCTTCCCTCTGCCATGGTCGGCAGAGGGAAGAGAGAAGAAGGGAAAAAAAGAAAATAGTCATTACTTAACGGTTTGAACTAAGGACTAAATTGAACATTTGTTAATAGTTCATGAGCCAAATTAAGTAAATTGAAAGCTCATGGATGAAATTGAACATTAGATAAAACTCTAGGAACCATTTGTGACATTTTCCAAAAAAGATTTTCACATTGCATAGATATTAGTAGTATTTGCATCAACAAAGTTTTATTTTTATTCATTTTCCCTTAATCTATCTTATTTCAAATAAATAATTTTTTTAAATTATATTTTTATTTTAAAACAAACGAAAACAAAAAATCTTGGGGGTTAGGCTGACCCCAGCCTCTCCTCTTCCCCTTCGCAAGCATCCGCTCCTCCTACCTCCCCTCCTCCTTCTCTGCATCTCACGCGCGAGGAGGACACCTACGCAAAGCAGAGCAGAGTAGCCAGTGATGGAACAGAGCAGGCGCCTTCAAAGCCGCCAAACGGAATAGAGTAGGTTTGGCCAAGGTAGGCCCAAACCTCCTGCGGAAGGGGCGGGGGATTGTACCTCAGTTCGGCCAAAGTAGCGCCGGTTTACATGCCCAGATGCAATGGCCGAGCCACCACTGTCTACCAAGCTCTTTACCTATAAATAGGGCAACCATGAGCTCGGTTGAAGGAGGGGAGTTTAGGAACGCAGAGGAGAGAGAAATGGGGGGGTGTTATGGAGAGAGGCCGAGAGGGTATGAGAGATCAAGGGGAGAGAGTGAGATCTCAGAGAGAGAGAGAGAGAGAGAGAGAGAGAGAGAGAGAGAGAGAGAGAGCGTGTGAGTATTCTCCAGTGACAAATGAACTCGAAACCCAACTTCCCGAACCAAACCCAGTTTTGTTTGTTGGTTGTGTTGACTTGTGGTCGGCTTCCCAAGAATCTTGGCCGATCTATCAAGCTCATTCGCCGTTCGACGCCACAAGCTAGGTAGGGACTCTCAATCGGTCACCCCATTTTTGTGTCTCCTTTCTGTACCTGGTATCGGGCTTGGCAGACGAAGCTACCATTGTTCGGTTCATGCGAGTTTTGGCCTTATCAGTGTGCATGTTGTGATTGCGAGGTCTTCAGTGTCAATTGTTTTGAATCCCGGCTCGAGCCAACTCGAGCTTTTGCTTGGTTGTCTCCGTTTCTCACCCCCTCAATTTGTGCCTATGAAGTATTCGATAAAATGCCTAAGCGAGACTTGGAGATTCAACCCAGGTTGGTTCCGACCCCTTTTTTTATATAATTATTTTATATTAAAAAATAGAAAGATCCCCAAATTTTTTTTCTAAAAATAAAAAATGTTTACAAAATAATTTTTAAGTTTTCTCTTAAGATATGAGGAGAACCTTGAAGAAAATGCCCGATTTGTTTCTATTAATCGCCTGTCTCGTAGCCAAACAGTTTTGATTCAGAATATTGGCTAGGTTCTGACATTCCTGGATTGTTGCATTTATGAAAAATATAGCATTATCAACAAAAAATATATGGGAAAGAGTTGGACACCATCTGTTTAGCTTTAGGGCCTTGAGGTTTCCCATTTCAATAGCTTCATGGATAAGATTGGATAAAACATTTGCTACCAAAATGAACAAATAAGGTGAGAGTGGGTCTCCCTATCATAGTCCCCAAGTTGGATGAAAATACTATAGTTGTTCGCCATTAAAATTGATATTGAAAGAAGCTGTTGTGACACACTGCATGACCCATTGAACCCAAGTGGTATGGAAACCAATTTGAGTAGATAGTCATGAAGAAAGTCACATTCCACCATATCATATGCCTTCTACATGTCCACTTTCAAAAGTGCTTGAAAACTTCTTTTGTGTTTCCTGATCCATAGCTGATGAAGTACTTCTTGGACAATGAGATTATTTTCTTAGATTTGCCAGGCACTAACAAAGGCACTTTGCTCAATAGATATCAGATCAGGTAATAAGGGCTTAAGACAATTAGCTAACACCTTGGAGATAATTTTATATATATAATTGCACAGGCTGACTGGTCGATATTAGTCTAGACTCTCCGGTTGAGCAACTTTCGAAACTAGAATAATGATAGTTTGTTAAGAGGAGCAAGGAGAACTCCAGTTCTAAATAAACCGTGCATTGAGGTAAAAATATCTTCTTTTAAAATATTCCAATGTGTCTGATAAAACAAGTCATTCATGCCGTCGGGTCTTGGTGCTTTAGTGGCCCCCATCTGGAAAGTGGCTCTGCGAACCTTTTCTCTAGTAACCTGGGCCATCAACATAGCATTCATTTCCATTGTAACTGTTGCTGGGCATTTGACAAGAATAGGATCATAATTCCGAGTTCCCACGGATTTGTAGAGATTCGAAAAGAAACTCCTTATCATGTCTTTCAAAAGGCCATCTTCCCTAATCCATCTGAGATTGACATCTTTCAACATTCGTATTCTATTTTGAAGTTGCCTTTGAAGAGTTGTCGCATAGAAAATTTTGTTATTTTAATCTCCCCAACTGAGCCAATTTCTCCTGGATTGCATTGCCCAATGCTGTTATTCTTGCTGCCATAATCTTTGGATGTCCGACTTCAAATTAGTAATCATTTGCTTATCGATGTAGCTGTTGGGATAATTGATATGAGTTTGGAGTTGCTGTTGCAAGTACAATATATGACTCTATGCCTATGAAAATTTTGAACGACTCCCCTTAGTTAGAGTTGTAGCTATTGCTTGTATTATGTGTGGTAGATTATAAGTTATTGCATGTGTGGAAGCCCAAGAGCTTTCAACAACCTCACTACATTCCTTGTCCTGAAGCTAGTAGGCTTCGAATATAAACTTCTTGTGTCGTCTGCTTGATAAGGCATCAATAGTTAATAAAAGAGGGCTATGATCAGAACCCACAGGTGGAAGTGCAAACACCTTTGCCTCAGGGAAAGTTAGACGCCGCTTCATAGTAAACAAAACTCTGTCCAACCTTTCTTTGACTAGGTCATCACCATCACAATTATTCATCCAGGTGATGGCGCAACACTTGCTGTCCATGTCCATCAGAGAACAATTGTGTAACACTTCTTTGAAAGAATGCATCTAATGTGGTTCAGCCAGCCATCTACCCACCTTTTCCCAATGATAAATAACTTCATTAAAGTCACCGGCGCCCACCCAGGGTAGAGTATTTGAATAAGCTATTTGTCGAAAATTTGTCCATAACTGTTGGCAAAGCTGATAAGTTGCTGGTGCATGGACACAAGTTAAACGCATAGGAATCCCCAATTGCGTATCCGTGTAGGTCGTGTCAAAATAGTGCTGAGAGGCTCGCTCTATATGGATTGAAATGTCTTAATGCCATAGCATAGCCAATCCGCCAGCGATACCAATAGGATTGAGCACATGAGAGTTCCTGAATTTCAGACGCTGTTGAAGTTTAATGATAACCTCCTCTTGATTCTTGGTCTCCATCAAAAAGACTAAATCAGGCTTTTCTTTTGCCACTAAGACCTTTAAAGCTCAAACTGTTAGGGGAGAGCTCAGTCCCTGACAGTTCCTGCATAGTAGCTTCATTTGTCTTTTGGTGGCTATTGAGGGCCAGCTACCGAAGCCCATGTCTTGTCCTCTGCAGCCAGTAAAATGGGTATGTCCATTAGCTGCATTTCATCAAGAGTTTCTGATATGTTCATCCTTGACTCGTAAGAATTGTATCGTTTGACTTTCTTCACTGTTCCTGCTTTGACAAAGGTAGTTTTCAGCTTCTTACGATAAGGGATGCTCGTTTCCTAATTTTGTAGTTCATTCTTCTGTTCAGGAGCTAGAGTCATCACACCACGAAAAGGAGTGGGTTGGGGAAGTGCCTTGTGAAGTTTATGTTCAGGTGAGTGGACTATAGGGTTGAGGTGAATTGCTGTGCATTTCAGTTGTCCTGTATAAAGGTCATAGCTAGATTGTGGCACTTGTTGAATCCTTTCATCTTTGCAGGTGGTATGATTAAAACGCTAGTGGATGGTTCCCCTTGTATGAGTCCTGGCTGGAGGTTCTGTTTGTTTAGGGTGTCAGTGGGCTGGATTGGTGGAAGAGCGGGTCGTTGAAGATGGGTGGAGGAAGGTGGGGTCTCTGGTATGACTTCGTCCTCAGCTTGGTCTGACTTCTCATAAAAGGTTAGCCAATATGGATTGTGTGCTTTTACCTCAGCTTGCAACAATTGGCCCAACGCCATTTTCCCTTTGCCCTCCATCTTTGCCTCAGTAAAAGGAATATCCAAGCAGTACGTTACATAGTGACCTATTTTACCACAGGAGTAACAGAAATGTGGTAGACGTTCATAACGGAAATCAAGCCATATGGCTTTCTTTGAAATTCGTAGTAGCTGCCTTGTTTTTAAGGGATCCTTCAGATTTAGCTTAACCCGAGCACGACCTGCTCTAAGAGTCGTCCCATCTTTGTTGTCCAACTTAACCTCAATCACGTGACCCTCATGTTTCATAGCTTTTGCAATCATGTCCTCCGAACACCATTCTAGTGGTAATCCAAATACTTGCACCCAGAAAGCACAAGTAGAGAAATCATAGCAATGCAAAGGCGTGTTTTATATCCATGGCTTAAAAATAACTAAGTGACTAGAAAACAGCCAAGGACCACCCTCTAATACTCTATGTTTTTCTTCTTCATACTGAAATTTCACTACATATATGCCAACTTCTCGTTGGGAAATGTCGACTTTGTCAGTTCGCCATGTGCGCTTCAAGGTAGTTTGAAAAGCCTAAAAGTTTATAGAGGGGTTCAGTAGGATTGTACCAACTAAAATTAGTTTGCATTCTTCAACTTTTTCCATGGGTGATGCTTCGTTCCAATCTTCGATTTGTTGTGCAGACCAGAGACGCCCCATTTTGTTACAAAGAGTTGCAAGTCTCAAATTGTCCTCATGTTCATGGGGTTCCATGAGGTTACAATACCAGGGTAGACAAACTTACTGAGTCACTCAAAGAGGAGGGTCATCCTTTGAGGAAGCTAGCACTCAATTGTAATTTTGGTGTAAGAGATGGCAACCATCAGCTTCGCCATGCAGACTTGAGAAATTGGGTATGAGGCGCGACTCAATTTGACTGCTTAGTTGATTCTGTAAGATATGACATCGTTCATAAAACATGCCCTAGAATAGAGGAAAATAGGGAATTGGATTATGTTGTTTGTAGTGGAGAAGGAAAGAATCGATGGGGATTTGTCTAGTCATTCCCAAATCAAATGAAAATCATAACAGGGAAGTAAGATGGGAGGTGTATGTGGAATTGGCAAAGTGTCGAAGCAACTGTTAGGGTTGAAGATGAGAAGAAAACTACCATAGCGGTAGAAGAAAACTCTGCATCCCGAGACCCGAGAGAAGTTTTTCCTTTCTTCATTGAGTAGTGAGAGATCTTGGTTTAAAATGGTGAATTTTGGACATGGACCATGCATACTAGTCTGGGCAAAACGTAATGGGGTCGAAGCAACAACAAGGCTCATCCATCGTATTATTACACATAAATGAGGACTCATAAATTCGAAAGGGCGAGTCCTAGAGCATAGCATTTGGCTCAGAAGTGGGAGAAGTAAGTTCTATATTTCTTCCTAAAGGTACGGTATTGAGCTATTGACTCTCTACAAAGATTGGGAATCCAAAATTTACATGGCATTCTATTTCTAATTCTGGTGCTTTGTCACTATTGCACATACCGCTCGCCCCTTTACCCCACCACCATGCTTCAGTATCGACACAATCGATTCAGCTAACATCAGAAGAGAAAACAACTAAGAGCACGAAGAGAAAACCATCAAAATATCACCTTGGACTAACATTACACACCAATAATCAAAGACCCCTAAACTTGACCAGACTCTTCCACTTAAATAAACTTCACAGGACTCAGGAAATGAGCAAGACGCTCCATGATACGCTTAAAGAAAAAGCAACTCGAGAGCGAACTTCATTAGCCAGAGTTTTTGCAGGCAAATCGGGGAGAGATCCACGAGACGGAGCAATGCAACACTAGTAATTGAGGACCAACCTTCTTGCTCGGCCTTCACACGCACAAATTGTTGAAGACTGTTGTACTTGATTTTTTCTAATTGATTCATCAATGGGAAACTATAATATTTTATAGTTGAGAATTTGATTCTTTTTATTGTCTTTAGAATATTTTTCTCCTTAATTAGGTTGACCATATGTCACGCCCCGATCCTCGAACGCGCGCACATCCTTCTACTTGGTCGATTTTAGAATGCGATATCCCAGGACTATGTATCGCCGACCCTTTTCTCTTATTAAGCACATGCAAAAGCATTTATAAATCCCCAGACAATAAAACAATTGGATAGGAAAGTAAGCCATATTTTTCATATTGAAATTCACAACCACACTTTCATTAACAGCACAACTCATAGCATATTTACAATACTATTCACAACATACTTGTCTCACACCTATCTACGCTAAGACAGGGTTTACAAAAGGGATGTGATCTCAGTCCACATCCAGGTTATATTCAAGATCCCTATCTGGATCATCTTCTTCTTCAAAATTCTTTCTCCCCTTCAGGTTCCTCTTCCTTAGCTTCTCCTCAGGGTCTTGAAATGGTTATTTAATAACCAATGAGACCACGTCTCAGCGAGTCCTACTCCCTAAGACTCGATTAGAAAGCCAATACACTATAGGCTACCTAAACACGGCACGAGTTGGAGGACTTACCTTAGCCTCAGATTCCATCTGCATATTAGTATAGTTCAATAAGCGTTCAAACAATCACATCACCGATCAAAGCATTGATCAAATCGACCTAGTCGATTTTATGTCAGTCGGACCCTTTCTAGGTCGTTCATCCTACTTCAAGCAATTCCTTAGATTTAGTGGCTTTACGGTCCCACCCGACCCTCTCAAGATTTAGTGGTTTTTCGGTCCCACCCGACCCTCTCAAGATTTGGTGGCTTTTCGGTCCCACTCGACCCTCTCAAGATCTAGTGGCTTTTCGGTCCCACCCGACCCTCTCAATATCTAGTAGCTTTTCGGTCCCACCCGACCCTCTCAAGATCTAGCTTAGGAATAAATCTTAAATTCACTCCTAAATTACTTTAGTACCAAATAAAGCTCAAATAAATAAACGGACTGCACCATGACAATCAGCACGAAATTCCAGTCACCGGGCATCCTGGTTGAATTTTCGAAAAAATAAATAATTAAATAATTAATTTCGAAAATTAAATAAATAATTATAAAAAAATCCAATTTAGGCTCGTAATGCCGAATTGGACGACGAGACAAGCCCGGAAAATTACCGAGACTCGTTCCATAATTAACATGGCATGTCTACTTGCTAATGTCTATTTCTAACCACCTAACATGCATCATTAAGTCTCTAATTTAATTGATCTAAACTAATCTAACCACCTAATTGCATTTAATTAAATCTAACCAATCTTAAGTATAATTAGCAAACTAAGAAAGCTTTAGTGAGTAAAACTCACTTGACAAAAGTGGAGACTGAATCACCGCAACGGCGACGCGACGGCGGCCGAAATCGGACTTTCGACGACACCGGCGGACTTGGACCGAGCCTTAGGCTGGGCCCAACAAATCTCAACCCAAATGAGATTTGTTCTTGCATTGAAATGGGCTTGCTCTTGGACTTGGGCCTAGCTGCAATTGGGCTTCAAAAACTGGGCTTGAAGACTACAATTGCTGAAAATGGGCTTGAAATAAAACTGAATTGGGCCTGCCTTTGTTGGGCCCGAAAGATTGAAATTGCTGGGCTTTCAATCCAATTGATGCTGGGCTGGAAGTGCCTCTGAAGATGGGCTGAAGCAAGTTCGACTGGAGATGGCTTCGCTGGGCATGGAACCTGGTCTTAGGCTGAAGATACACGGACGAGGGGAACGTGCGGCTTGGACGGCAGCTGGCTTGAGGCTTCGCTGGAGAGAGTTGCTTCAGTCGGTGGCTTCGTGGATGACTGAACATGGAGCTCACAGTCAGCAAACTGACTGAGAGATGCAGCGTGGACTGGAACGTGGCGGCTTCGGCGAGGCTAGCAACTGGGTTTTGTCTTTGTGGGCGGCTGAGGCGTGGAGACTTCGGTCAACAAACGGTGGAGGAGAGGGCACCGTTGACTGGATCGTGTGCAAGTGAGGTGGATTAAATCAACAGGGGCTTCGGTGGAGTTTGATATTCAGGACGAGGAGGCTACTTCATGCGTTTGAAGAAGAAGCGTGGATGGTCAGCTTGTTGACTAAGAGAGGGCAGCTCAACAAAGACTGAAGCCGCGTGGAGATTTCCTCTTCGGTGGATGATGGCCGCCTGGGAGAGGAAACTTTGTGGGGTTTTGAAGGCCAACACCAGCTTTGCTGGTACTAGGCAAAGAAGTGGACTTGGAGAAGAGAAGACCAACGTTGGTGGAGTGTGTGGGTTTCCGTTCGGTGAGTGAACGAAAGAAAGGGATAAAAAGGATGAAAAGCAAGGCACAGATAGAAGATTGAAGAGGCTGCACGGTTCTTCGAACGAGTAAGGACAGAGGTGGTGAGAGACAGCGACGGGGAGAAAACAGCTGGCTTTTGCTTTATTAAAAGGATTGGATCAAGGCCAAAATATCTAATATTCATCATAATTTTGGCCTCAAAAGTCCTCAAAATTATCCCTTGCGTTAACTTTATGTCCCCTAATACTTTCCCACTTATAATTTCTCTAAAATAACAAATTTTGAAGCCCCAAAATTTCTGCCCTTGCAAAGCTCCGAATTTCCAATTTCTTGTCTTCAATTTCCTCACTCAATTCTCCAAATTGAGGTCCAATTTCGATGAAGAAAAATCCCAAACAATTTTCTATAAATCCCTGACACTCAAAGGTTCAGTCTGGAAGTCCAATTTTCTATCAATTTATCCCATTTGAATTTCCGCCAAATTTCCGTGACGTCCGAACCCAATTTCCGTAAAATTTCCCGAATCTCCGAAAAAATCTTCTGAGACTGAGTCGATGCTCCTAAAATTTATTGACATGGCCAAAACTTCAATTTCTGAAATTGGACTCTAATTAGCGATTAATTTTCATTCGGCGCGTTTTTAGCGTGACCTAGACTATTGGGTAGTTTTCAGAACTTTTTAAGGCAAATGACCCGTGGTCGATTTTCTTCGAGCCACTATGAACCCACTCGACTCAATGGCGACTCTCGCTTGTCGTGAAAATCTCGAGGATCCAAGTACGGACACAGGGTACCAAAACAATAAGAAAATCAGTCTAGAGCCAGTCGACGAGAATTTTCCAATTTAGTGGAGTCATCCACGATCGGCCACACATCTCAGACGAACAGACCTATCTCTGATCTCAAATCGATTTTTAACTATGCCGTAATGGCCTCTAAAGATTGACATAGTCGAGAAGCCAATTCTTGATCGAGTTCTCAAGTCTATTGCCTTAAAATTTCTTAATAATTTTCCCAGATAGTCTAGTTACCTCGAGAGTGATCGGCTCTGAGAATAACCCTATAGACACGTCAATGAAATGCCTGATTTATTCAGTAGAAGACAGGGTTGAAAATTTGGGATGTCACACCATATGTATTATATATAGGGCCGTGATTGTATAATGTTATAAATAAGAAAGTAATATCTATCTTATTCCCAATTCTCAGCTCCTTTCCATCCCTTAATATTTTCACATGGTATCACGGCGTTCTTTCTCAACCTAGCTTTCGCATTACTCTGAAAGTCAAACTCTCTTCCTTCTTCGTTTCTTTTCACACACAAAACTTGTGAAAGTTTTTTTCTTTTTGGTTAGAACCAATCAACAAAGGGAGAAATTATGCCGAGAAATCAAACCTCAAATTTGGGGATGTCCAATGAATCAGAAGGTTTTTGTTTTTTTTTTTTCCAACAATCAAGGTTTCGAAAACTAACCTTCGGACCCTCGACAGGTTCTGGAGAAACAAAACTAGACTGATGAACAAGGCCACATACAGCCTTATGAAGGAGGATTGGGCCCCATTCAACCCAATTCAGGCCCTCCTCAGCTCAATTCAAGGCAATTATTCACAGTATAGTATGTCCAGTGGATTCCCGTCCAAGTCCAACCTATCCAAACTACTATGGGCTCACTAGAAAATAATGGGCCAGGAGGAAGGCCACCTTTTACCACTGAGCCTAATCCAAGACATGGAACGGGTTGGTCCTATTCGAATCAGACTAATCCAGTTCCATCGGGTTTTACGTGATGATTTAACGGTATTTAATTCGACCCAATACATCTATGATGATTTAACGGTATTTTACATTATCAATTTGTCCTTTACAGTAGTGTATAAATATTCACAAATATTTACTACTTTTCGTCGTAATGTATTTCGTAATGGTCGGAAATATTTAGGTATCTTAAATTTCTCTAGTTTACAAAATTTTTCTCTCATAACTCAATGAACAATGTCACAGATATTTAAGTATCCTAATTTCTAAAGAAAATTTATGTTTTTTCTAAGGCTTGAGATATTTTGTCATAACATGGTTCAAAATACGATAAATATATATTATAATATTTAACAAATTACTACAAATGCTCACGCTATGTTGTCATAAACCAATGGAAAATGTCATAAATACTTAAAGGATAACTTCATACGCAGCGTTAGTGTGAAAAAAAAGTTTTACGCAAGCAGCCTCATACAACATTCATTAGAGAGAATGCATAGTTATAATTCTCAAGTCAATGATGCGTGGGATTTGACCAAAAAAAAAAAAAAAATGATGCGTGGGAACGCTTGTGAAAATTTTTCTTTACATCGGCAGAATATGCTCTCTTTTTTTTTTTTTCCTTCTTTTTTCCTTTTTCATATTAAAGCCTTACGACATTTTGTCAAAGTGCAGTAATGTTCAAACTTCAGAAAATCTATAGATGCACATAAGATAGTTTTAAGTTAGATTTTTTAGTGTTCTGTTGACAACGCATCATAAATATTGCGGATGTTGTTACTTTAAATATAAACACATGCCATACTTTATTTTAAATTTTGGAACCTCCTTATATTTTATGATGTTTTGCACGAATAAAACAAACCATGTGCCAATGTAGTATGTTTGAAATAGTAATGAATTTTTCTGCTCATGTTAAATTCACATTTTTTTTTTCATTTGGATATGCCAACAAATATTATTGCCACTTATGATGGAAAAGCACTTAAAACAATATATAGCTGGAAAACAATACTGCTTAGAAAAAGAAGGCAACTTTATTGCAATTTAAGGTGACCGTAGTACATTATACCGAAGTAATCAAGGATGAGACATGAAAACATGAAAAATGATGCTAAATTGTCTCGTGATCACAGGTCAACGACTTCATATGGTCTTGTAGGAGTCCAAGACCACGTTTGTCTTCATAGTTGTACATCAGTGAAACCATCTTAGCAGCATTCACGCAAGCTTCAAGGAAAGGCGCAGAGGACGGACATGGAGAGAGGCACTCTTTGTTGAGCAGCTTCCACAATTTCGATATCAACTTCATCACATGCTCCCTTGCGCTTTGGTACGAAGAGCCTTGATTTTCCCTCAAATAGCACTCCACATATGACCCGTCGTAGCCATTTTGATTCTCATCCTTAGAGGAATCGAATCCCCCCAAGAAAAATAATTAAATCAATAAAATAATGAAAAAACATGAATAAAAAAATTGAATAAAACCCAAATGTTGCCCGGCACGAAACCATAAAGTAGTTTACCTGGGCACATCCGAGCTCATCCCAAAGGCGAAGAATTTCAGCGATTAAGAATATTATATTTGGCAGCTGCACCTCTTCTTTCTTTGAATCATACTTTGGTTGGCAATGTTTTGGCCCATTAGAAAGAACAGGTGAGTTAGCACCAAGGGCACACCCGAAGTGATAATCCCATTCTTCAAGTAATCATCTGCCTTTGGCAATTTCCCAGAAGCGTTCCACTGAAACTCCACCAGGAATGCATTGCACAAATTCGCCCACTGCATGATCAAATGTTATCTGACTGATCAAGGATCATCTAAAATGTAGTCATAAATCAAAATCTTGAGCTTATTGAGCTTTCGTAGTAGTCATAAATGACAAATCTCTCTCTCTCTCTCTCTCTCTCTCTCTCTCTCTCTCTCAGAGAGTAAGGGAAGTCAATGCTGCACTGAGCTCAATTTTTTTGCTAGGAAGCCAGGGCACGGCTACAAGATCTTGACAGAAACGCCTAGATCTCGCCAAGATTTGTGTGTGAGTGTGTATGGGAGAGGGCGGGAGGGAGGGAGGAACGGTTGCAGCTTAACCCTATCAGTGATAAGATCTCCGTGTATGGCATTATAAGGAATTCTATAAAAGAGTGAATGAAACTCGACGATGATGAAGCCGGCAATTGGTTTTTGTGGCTTTAATTTGAAGAAGTGAACACAAACTTCGAAATGATGACCAAAATATTGGAGGGTGGTGAGACAAAGAGTGGAAAAAGGGACGAGGATATGGTCAAGGTTGAGTTTTGGTTCAGTGCAACGAATCTCCAATTAAGTCACGTTCATTTAGAGTTGAGATAGGAGTTAGCAACAACATAGGTTCTTATCAATAATAATTTTATATTTATACCATCTTTTTCAAGAATCTCGTGGGGTTCCATCCATGCTTCTCAAAGATGATTCTCCCAAAATCATTTACAATATCATTGAGAACCTTGAAGCATATTTTCATGTACTCTGGAAGCTGCTCGGCACACGCATTATCCCATCTGAAGGAAAAACAATTGCAAGAAATATTTAAATTGTCAACATAATATAAATATGGAATGTAGTTTTTTTTTTTTATTTTTTATTTGATGTAATAGTTGCAACATAATAGGTAAAAAGGGATATTTTCGATTGTATACCTTTTAATGACTTCTGTAAAGAGAATTAGTTAGTCAACCGTGCCATGGACATCAAATATGTGGTCAATAATGTACACGAGAGAGATGGACTTAATGAGCTCAACCCTAAGCTCAGACAAGCTTGGATCTGTGAGAATTGCCATGGACCACATGTACCATTTTAGTGGCTGGTCTCTAGCAAACTCCATCTTCTCTCCCAATCCCAACTCTTTCCACCACCTGAAATATAGGATATGCATGACGAAAACTAAAGCAACGGTACATAATAGTATACTCATTTAAATGAAACAAATGATTCATTTGAAAATTCTATTGATCTCATGACATAGAGATTTGAGAAGATGGAGATATAGAGTCCATCATTTTCCTCATAGTTTTTGGTGAAACTGGTTTAAGTCATGCCTCAAACTGTGATTTGTGGGTTTGATATTAGTCTGAACCTAAATGCCAACTCCTTAAATACATAAGTTTAAATATAGCATCTTATTTATGCATTGATATACTTGTATTAGGGCCAGCTATTAAGATTTCACCTACTATTATATGTTGGTCATCTATAGTCCTTCAATTGAGCATAACTTTGCGTAAGTAGTTAATTAGTTACTCACTTATTAATTTGGTGAATCTCCTTCTGGTGCACATATTGATCAATTCTTCGCTTTCTGTTTGCTACTTGTAGCAAGTCTTCCATCCACGAGTTCGCGCCTGGGATATCGTTTACAAAACTTTGAGGAGCTAGCAATCTTGCGAAGCTCATGCGATATGGATATTGCAATGTACTTTCTATCATTCTCGCTTGTTCATTATCAAGATTACACATCAACAATGCATTGAGACACTTGCTGCTAAAGCATTCGGCTTCGTCGAGTATATCCTCTCCTTCCATGCTCATTTGTGACGCTTCGTATAATTCCATCATGCCCTTGATGTTTCCCTCCAGTTTCATAACAAAACCTTTTCCCTTTTCGTTGAAGTATTCGAACACATCTACATAAAAAGCACAAGGACTCTAATACATCAAAAAGCATAGTCTAATATCTAATTTATAAGTCACTTCACTCGTTCAAAATTATGATGTGCATACTTTGGTTTCGAAAAAAAAATGCTAAATTGGTTAAAATTATTTCATCTCATGTAAATTTTTAATTTTTTAATGTAAAGAAACTAAAAAAGAGAACAAATGAAGGAAATGGGCATATATCTAGGTCTTTTCAATTCGATTTTTGTAATATGAATAATTAGTTCTTACTTTCCATTTTGAACAAAACTTCAGAACACTAATGCATTGCTTAATAACTGGCATAAGTCCACGATGTAACATGCATTGATGGATATCCATTGGAGAGTTCATCACAATTAAACATTTCCAATTCTTAAATCAGCAAAATATTTTTAAAAAAAATCAGCTTATATTCTTGTCCATTTTCATCCTTAACAAACTATTGGAAATTTTAGGGCTTCCACGTAACTAGACAAAACAACAACAAAAAAGTTGTCTTCTTTTGTTATGTATAAATAGCAACACTGTATTTCGCTATTGCAATCGACTTGAAACTCATAGGAACAAACCTGCAGTCACACGATAACCTTCTTGCCTTAGAAGTCGAAACCAAAGAGCGATCTCATAGACATCATCTTTGCCATGATTCAAAGAGCTAAAATGTGTGTATTGCCACGTTAGAATGGCTTTAATCTGTTCTCGGAATAGGGATTCGACTCCTAGTCGCTGAATCATGTCGACAATAATCAAACTTTCTACAGGCTCATTCACCACTTTATTCAGAAAATCTATAAGGCTCTTTATTTTTTGGTCATGTTTGATCCCCGAATCATCCTACATCATGGAAATCCAGGGTTACAAGTGAGGTCGATGTTATAATGAAAAAAAAAAATTAAGCAAGAATGAACTAAATTGGCGATATTTTTTCTCATGTAATTTAACAAAGAATTATTGTAATGAAGCAAAAAATATTAAATGAGCAAAAGTTCAAAAGAGCAAAGACAATAATTTTTCATAGTAATATATAGTAATTTAGTATGAGAATGATAAGGCTTTCTGTTGACATTAATTTTATGCTATTAAAGCTTGGTATGCTCATATGCACAAGGTGATATATGACCTTACAGGCCAGTCCAGTTGAAATTGTTTCAAATGATCAACTCTTAATGGGAGTTAATAAGTTGGTTTTTTAATTACAGATTCCTTTCTACTGAGCCTTGAAAGAAAACATTCTTGTTTCCCTGCGTATATTCGGTAAATAAGCTTCCTTGTTATCCTATTTTGGTTTTATTTTTCTCCTCTTTCTATCACCAATAGGCCAATGAAGAATCCAAATAGGTGTTGGCATATAGGTATGCCCAACGAAATAATGCTTTTTTTTCACACGAGCTAAGGAAGGAAATGGGAAGTTGAAAAGAAAAGGCTAGGATCAGTGGATTTACCGGATAAGTTTGCTCCTTGGCAATGCTCGATGATTGTATTTGGTTAGGTCGATCCATTATGAAGCTGGAATCGGTGGTCGACCCTTTCCCAGTCCTAATCACGGGGAGAGTAGAAGTGCGAAGATTGTTAAGAATGATAGGAGGTTGATTTGCTTTAGATGGCCTATTTATAGTGAAAAACAGAAAGTGCCTAAAATATATTGATAGCGAATGTGCTGCACACATCTTTCATAAGTTTCTACTGTTGAAATCTTTGTTGTGGGCGAGAAACTTGGGTGCGTACAATTGTCGTTCTCAAAACCCGATTGGAGGAAACATCGTCGTTGAAAGCATACATCAATGCATATACATTTCGGAGAGGTTTCGAGTGTCAATGGTCTTCAAGAAATTAGAAGCGCACTGATCGCGATGTCTAAAAGAAAAGGACATGAAGGGCTTTTTCGGCAAACAAGGAAGACCACGTACTCGGATTTTATTCCACTGTTTCAGATTTAGCTCACATTTTACGTGATACACGAGGTAAGAACACATACTTGAACTTGAACTCTCAAAACTTTGTCCTATGGGGAACACGTTTGCTCCTAAAATTTGTGGTCCTGTCCTCCATAATAAGTTCGGCTCTCTGTGAAATGAGCGTATGTGCGTGCAACAAGCAGAAGAGCGTACGGGCCAGCGAGGGTGAGAAATTATGTTTAGTCATCTTTGGGATAATGTGTGGAGGAATTATCCATGAGCTTGATCTATTTTACTAAACTAAATTTGGACCATTAAAAATGGCGAATCATCAATTCGAATTTGATTTAGTACACGTTTAAAGTTTACTCAATAATTTCTCAAATGTATGTGAGAGCGAGGTGAGAAAGAGGAGAAGAAAAATTGTAATGTCAGATTGTCCTTAAGAGTTGAGGGGCATAAATGTTGTCTTATAGTACTAATGTGGGCTAGCGTCATGTATTGTTTTAAAATATATATAGAGCTGACAAATTGGGTTCAAGATCAATTTCTTAACTCGAATTCAATGAGCTACGTCAAATATGGGTTGTCTGAAAATTTCAAAACGGATTAAAGTGGGTTTCCAATATCAGAGGCAAAACCCAACTAGATATGAATCTTAGTGGGTCTAAAGACAAACTCACTTCTAACCCAGTTAAGCTTAAAAAGGTTATTAGCTAAATAAATATTTAAAAAATAATAATAAATAATAAAGAAAGAGAAAACTATGATGTCGAACAAGAGAGGGAGCCACCCTAGATAGTACCCCTCCGTCGTGGGCTGTGTCACCAATGATGGCCGGTCACGCCTCCGCCGCCCACCGTGGTCGGCGGCAGCCATCCTCATGCTTCTCCTAGTCAACTCACAAGGCAACATATGGGGCGTTTTCATCATTTAGTTTCTTCAAGTTTCGTTCAAGACCAAGAAAACAGAAGAAGATGGTTATTTTTTTTTTTTGCTAACCTACAAAGTCTTCTTATGAAAATGACTCTGCACCAAAGAATCTAGATCCAAGAAAACCTCTACAACCACGTATTCCTCCAAGTCAATAATTGGGAATACTATTTGAGAGCAAAGTGCCCCTTTAGTTGATCCAAGAGACAGGAAAATGACACCGGAGGAATAGTTTTTTTTTTTTTTATCGGAAAGAGCCATTTCATTTAAGTAACACTGAAAAAACAACCTGCTTTAACAGCGTCCGTAAGCAGTAAATTAAACAAAGCTAGGGGAGGGGGAAAGACTTCAACAAAAGAGAGGGACCCGCGAGAATGGGCCTTGGCAGCCCAATCTGCTGGTGCATTCGTTTCTCTTCTTGTAAACCTAATGAGAAGATGAGAAAAACAGGGGAGTAAGGCCGTTGTTTCTGCAAGCAGCGAGCGACTCTCCCATGGCGTCTTCTGAGGGTCGTGGACAGCATCAACCACCTGGAGACAGTCCGTCTCAATGATAGTGGGCGCATCAGCCTTCCCGATCCGCAGAAGATGGCGCAGCGCGATATTCAAGGCTTGGACTTCAATCTGGAAAGCAGAACTTGCTGGGGCTGTACAGGTAAACCCTTCTTGCATAGCACCAGTAGAATCACGACAAATATATGCAGTTGATCCTGAGATATTACCACTGTTGAAAGCTCCATCTATGTTGATTTTTAAAATACCAGGATCAGGGGGCCTCCACATCGATCCTGGAGGCGAGTGAGGGGATATAGATACTGTAATGTTCGAGGACAGATGCTTGTGCAAATTGGAGGTAGCCCACGCCGCTTCCACAACAAAATTTGGATCTGGCTGCTGGTGCTGAAATAGGCATCTGTTTCGTGCTTTCCAGACATGCCAGAGGAGAACAGCAATAACGTCCATTCCTGGTGAGTACTGATTTTCCTCAAACCTGTGAACTATCCACTCTTCAATATGCTTGATCTGAGAATGTATAATTCGTATGCGAACCCTAGGGTGAGACCATATGTTCGAGGTCCACGGGCAGAGAAGGAAAATATGTTCTAATCTTTCTGGAGTCTGAGTTGCGCACACTTTACAGATAGGATCTGCACTAATATGTCTGTGGAATAGATTAACCTTTGATGGGAGGGCATTTTGAATGATGGACCAAAGGAAGAACCTAATCTTAGGTGGGATATGAAGTTTCCAAATTTGCTGCCATAGGGTTAAAGGTAGTTGGAAAGAAGAGGATGGTCTGCTGTCCTGAATGTGTAGGCCTGTTTGATAAATTTGCTGATATGCACTCTTCACCGTTAATTGACCATTGGTAGTCCCTGTCCAAATAAGCTTATCATCTGCATAAGTTGGGCACACCGGGATGCTGAGAATTTCCTTGATAAGGTCTTCATCAAAAAACTGATGAAGCAAATCTTCATTCCATTTGTTCTGACTAGGTAGCAATAGGTCTGCCACCATTTGTGGCTCTTCTCTGGTGACAGGGCCCCCTAAAATTCCTCTAGGCAGCCAACAGTCCTCTCTGATACGGATTTTAGACCCATCCCCTACTGACCATTGCAGTTTAGGCAGAATAGAATCCCTCCCTAGAAGCAAGCTTTGCCAACCCCACGATGGGCGGGGGCCTTTTTCAGCATGTATAAAGTCTAGGGCATAGAAATAAAGGCCTTTGAAAAGCTGACTGCATAAAGATAAAGGATGTTGAAGTAGTCTCCATGCCTGTTTACCAAGCAAAGCTCTGTTAGATGCAATAAGGTCCCTAAATCCTAGACCCCCTTGAACCTTCCCTTTCTTTAATAGCTCCCAACCCTTCCAATGAACACCCCGCTTTCGACTGTCTGTTTGCCACCAAAACCTCGCAATCTTCTGTTCAATTACTTGACATATAGACACAGGAATTTTAAAGATAGACATTGCATATTGAGGAATAGCTTGAATAACACTTTTGATCAAAATCTCTTTTCCCCCTTTCGACATAAGATGTTCTTTCCACCCATCTAGCTTAGAATTCACTCTCCCTAGGATCCAGGAAAACATATCTCTCTTCGAACAACCCCAGTCAGATGGGATTCCAAGGTATCTACCAGTCTTGTGAAGTACTGGTATTCAAAATTGTTGTGCCAGATTATCCTTCAGACTAGTCGGACAGTCTTTACTTAGAAAAAGACCGGATTTATTTCTATTAATTTCTTGACCAGTAGCAAGACAGTATTGATTCAAGATATTGGATAAATTCTGGCATTCTATAACAGTCTCATCTAAGAAAAAGATTGCATCATCTGCAAAGAAAAGGTGGGAAAGAGTAGGACACCACCTGTTTAACCGGATTCCTTTTAGCTGACCCATGTCAATCGCTTGATGAATAAGAGTTGATAATAGATTGACCATGAGAATAAAAATATAGGGAGATAGGGGATCACCTTGACGTAAGCCACGAGAGGGTTGAAAATATTGAAGCTGTTCACCATTAAATTTAACACTAATCTTGATAGTGGAGATACATTGCATTACCCATCGAACCCAAGTAGAATGACACAGGAGGAATAGTTAGACTTCCTATTTTCCATGAGAGAGGAATTACGTTGCTTTTTTCTTTCCTCATTCAATCAAAATTGTAGTTCTGGTATTATTTTAGGCATTAGGCTTTAGTTAAAATGATGGGCTATATTGTCCTCTGTCTCTAATCGGAGGATTTCTTATAATTAGTCTTCTGGTTGATAGCTTACGAGTGTAAACATCACTTGCATTTCAATTTTAGATAAGTTCGGTGTAAATGATGTCCCACAATAATATATAACCACCAATTAGAAGCATAATTGTAGGGAAACTTAATGTTCGAATATTTAAATAATACACTACACATTTATCTAATAATTTAAGTTTTAGAATAATTAATAGTGGTCCTACAAAATCTTACATAATATCAAAGCTGAATGTATTGAGTTCGAATATTTCCAAGTCCCATTTGCCTCCTGAATTAATTTTCCACGCTTAATACCAGGCAAAAAGACTAGACCAAGCATGGGGAGGAGTGTTAAAATATTTAAATAATAAATTATACATTCATTAAACAGCTTAAACTTTTAGAACAGTTGACAGCAATTCCACAAAATCTCACACTTAGCCTTATATTTATTTTTACTTAATTTTGCAACATCAATTAATCGTATCAAAAGGAAAACGTGAATGAGCTAAGCTCTTCGAAAATCATACATCAAGGATGAAGATCCTCTGTTGCTCCAATACGACATTTGTCTACCTCCTTTGTGAGATGGGGACAAGTACCTATTTTTAAGGGCCATGTTATCCCCTGTTCCTAAATCAACGAAGTTTCTTCAATCGAGTCTCTTATTGATAGGTTACAAGTTAGGCAAGCTTAAATTTGCATATGGCGATGTCAATAATTTGTGATCTACCAATCAATGACATGACTGTACAGAAATATAACCCCTACTTTAGTTAGTGTTAACTACACGTGAAAATCCTCTATACTGCTCAATATCTCTGACTTGTCAATAAATCTTATTTGCTAACACATTCAGTGATAAATTTCCTGATACATTGTTCAGATAAATTATTGGTTTAGCTAAATTAGGCACAAAATGAGGACATCAAGCGTGGTGGAAGATCTCATCCCCCAACGGATGTGTAGTCTATATGACCATGTATTGAATGGGAAATCCTCCCACAAAGCATAGATTGTGTCCTGCTCAGACTTTCAGGACAATGTCAAACAATGGACTTGCAATTTAGCTAAGCAATGTACTGGGAAAAAGCTACCAAAATCTCAAATTATGCCCACTATAATAGATTTATTGAGAACTTTTTTTGTGACATAAAAAATTCTAAACTATATCTATTGTGACGTATATCTTATAACATAAAAAAACTCCAAACTTATACCTATGTAACACATTTACCTTCCGTCAAGATTTAATTATATAATTTTTTAGCTAAAATAACATTGTTTTTATTTCACTTAAGTCACGTAAATACCATATCTATATTGTTTGCTTACTAGCATCCATGTAGGCAAATTACATAACGGTGCCCTGATGAAACCTTGATGGAGGATGAAAGTGTCACACATAGGGTTGATTAGTTCTTGGTCCAGTCCCACCCAAGAATAGGATTGGTTCTCATTTTTTGGAATTGGGAATCAAACTAATTGGTCCAGTTACCAGGCGATCTAATGGAATTAGTGATACACAATATTTTCAGTGACCAATGGTTTGAAAAAAAACTAGGAAGCGAGTAATGACCACCTCAAATCCGGAACATAGATGGAATATAATGAAGAAACTCTAAAAAGAACTTGCATCATCATTGTGGATGATACAAGAAATCAAAGTGAGAAACGAAAAGGCAAAGACGATAGAAAGGAAGTAAATAGGTTATTCATGGAGCAAAACGAATCCCACTCATGAACTACAATCGAGGAGTTCACCAACTGCTTCAATTTCGAATTGATGCCGACATAGAAGAAGAATCAAAAGTAGAAGAACATTATAGTAGATGAAATACAAGGACATTCTTAGCCTTTTCATGGCTGAAGAGAGAGGTTTCAAATAAGGGCCTGACCTCACTGATTGGTCAAGGGTATTTTGTTCCTTTTTGATTTACTTTCCTTTTCTTTTTTCTTTTTTTCTTTTCCTGATTTTTTTCTTTTCATTAAAAAAAAAAGAAAAACTCAAAAAAGAAAAAAAAATGTAAAACTTTAACAAAGAAAAATAAAAAAATACAAGCAGGAGGGCTAGCCCCAGCCCTCTTGCCTATGGCCATCGCCCCATCATCACATCAAACTTAGGTACCTCCGGACCCTTGCTAGAATCAAGAGAGAGCCGCAACCCTCTCCCAAACTTAGCTACCCACATGAAAATGGTGAAGCAAGCATTCGAGTAGTTTTGTGGTGGGACTCATATTCTTCGTCTTCAAGTTCTTGGGGGTTTCAGATTTCATTGCTAACCATGACCTTGTAGTTGTTCTGCAACATGGAGTTCTTGCAATGAGCGATCGCACCTTGAATCATTCTCTACAACTCCTCCATTGATGAAACCTTCGAGTGGCAACCTCCTCCCGTCCGGACCCCTCCTCCTCCGCCACCGATTCTGCTCTGCCACAGGGTCACAACCCTCTACTATTTCTAGCAAGGACTAGCAAGACCTCACCTTTAATGGGCAAGCCGACCCTTGTCGAGGCACTGGCGACCCTACTGGCCATAGCCAACGCCTTATCTCGAGAAGGGGTGGTGACCATAGGCAGGCTTGGATTTTTTTTCTTTTTTTTGTGTTTTATTATTTTAAGGTTTAACTTTTTTCTTTTTTAAATTTGTCTTTTATGAAAATAAAAGAAAAAACAAAAAAAAATGAAAGAAGAAATAGAAAAAGGAAAGAAAAAAAAACTAATTGATGAAAATACCCTTGATAAGGTCGGGCCATTCTTTGAAACTAAAATGGCCACTTCAGACCATTATTTGAAATAAAACTCATTTCAAGTCATTATTTAAGAAAATGATGACACTTCGTGCTCTTATTTAAAATAACATCCACTCCAAACCCCCCCTTTTTTTAAAAAAAAAAAATTGAGTACACTTCATATCCTTATTTGAAATTTCTCTCAAAATCATAGATACATTGGAACATGACATTGCCGTGATAATAAATAACTAAGCAAATTCCTGTAAGACTAAGTGTAGGTTATATTGAATAAATATACAAATAATAGAAATACTAAAAGAGAATGACGTGACGATTGTATTAGATAATTAATTATTTCAAATAGATTGTTACAATAAACCTAACATCATTCAATCCATATTATTAGCGGGTTGAATATAGGATAAAAAACAGGAAACAAAACTCAACTCCCCGAGTCGTAATCAGGATCAAATAAGTTGGACCACACTTCGTGAGAGTTTCTTAAAATCTTCTCAGGGGCAAAATTACGTATGCTATTTTGTGTGGACTTGCACAAAGAACGGCAACGTGAGAGCGTCCCGTCACTAGAAAATATCCCGGATTGTGTGGATCCGAACATCTTCTTAAACTGGTGGCGTGTAGGCACTGTTCTTAGTCTAAACTTTAAGTACGATAACGATGCACATGTAGACCGGCGGTCTTTTCAGTCAATTCCTGCGCCAATTGACAGGTCAAAGGTACAAACATGATCCATGTTGATATTTAGTCAAGCTTGTACGTGGATCATGTCCACAACTTTTGACTCACAAATCATAAATATGACTGGAAGAATATTCCACTGGCCAAAGATGTAGGAAAATTGATGACAAATGTTCAAAATGAGCAATAGAAAGTGATGATACATCACCTAGAGGTGGTGGATTTGATAGGGTAACTTGACAATGACTTGGTTGATATTGTTGTCATCTCGATTGAACATTTCCAATTCCTATCTCAACAAAAAATTTTAAAAAAAAAAATCAGCTTATATTGTTTTCCATTTTCATCCTTAGCGAAAAAAGAAATTTGGAAAACTTGGGGCTTCCACTTGGCTAGTCAAAACAAAAAACAAATTGTCTTCTATTCTTATGTATCAACACCAACATTGTATTTCGCTATGGCAATCAATATGTAAAACTCAATCTAAGCGTTGGTCAAGAGTATTTTGTTCTTTACTTTTTTTATTTTCTATCCTTTCCTTTGTCCTCTTTTTCTGATTTTTTTCATAAAAAAGAAAAAAAAGGTAAAACTTTAACAAAGAAAAAGAAAAAGAAAATACAAGCAAGAGGGCTAGCCCCAGTCCTCCTACCTGTGGCCGCCGCCCTATCACTGGGTTAAGGCATTGGCTATGGCCAACAAGTTCACTAGCACCTCAGTGAGGCCCGGCAACCTTCACCAAAACTAAGAGAGAGCCGTAACCCTCTCCCAAATTTGGGCACTCACATGAAAATGATGAAGCAAGCATTCGACCAATCTCGTAATGGGAATCATCTACTTCATCTTCAGGTTCTTAGGAGGTTTCAGATTTCTTTGCTGACCATGACCTTGTAGTTGTTCCGCAATATGGAGTTCTTGCAATGAGCAATCACACCTTGAATCATGCTCTACAACTCCTACGTTGACAAGGCATCCAAATTGCAACCTCCTCTCGTCCAGACCCCTCCTCCTCTTCCGCCACTGAACCTGCTCTGGCAGAGGGTCATAACCCTCTCCTGGTTCCAGTCATCGGCCCTTCCGGAGGGGCCAATGACCCCCCTAGCCATAGTAAACACTTTATCTTGGCAAGGGGCGGTGACCATAGGTGGGCCTGGGCTTCTTTTTTTTTTTAATATGTCTTTTGTATGAAAAGCAAAAAAAAAAAAAAAAAGAAAGGAAAGAAGAAATAGAAAAATGAGAACATAAAAAAAAAAAATGCCCTTGACGAGTCAATGAAGTCAAGCTCTTTCTTGAGATTAATATGGCCAGTTTAGGTCATTATCTGAAACAAAACCCACTTCAAATACTTATTTGAAAAAAATGATAATATTTCAAACTCTTATTTAAAACAAGATCCATTATATATCATTATTTAAGAAAATGACAACACTTTATGTACTTATTTGGAATTTTTTTCCAAAACCGCAACTACACTAGAATATGACATTGCCTTGCTAATAAATAACCAAGCAAATGCTGATAAGACTCATTGTAAGTATATTAAATAAGTACACAAGGAATAGAAATCCTAAATGGGAACAACATGACGATTGTGTTAGATACTTAATTGAATGCGTGGTCTCATGACCGTGTAGTTTAATGATTTCAAATAGACTCTTAACATTAACCTAGCATTATTCAATCCATCGTGGTATAAGCTAACAATGCCTCTTCTCGTATTATGTCTATGCGCTCATTTTATTACAAGACTGAATATAGGAATAAATAAAGGAAACAAAAATCAACAAATTGGACGGTCCCCAGGCCGCAATCACGGCCAAATAAGCTGGACCACACTTTATGAGAGAGACTCTTAAAATCTTCGAAAGGGCAAACATATGTGTCCGATTTTGTGTTGACGTGCACAAGGACGGCAACGTGGGAGCGTCCCATCACTTAGAAATATGCCGGATTGCGTGGATCAGAACATCTTCTTAAGCTAGTGGCGTGAGCTAGCCATCGTTCCCGCGCTAAACTTTAAGCATGATGATCATGCACATGTTTGATCGACCGTGTTTTCAGTCAATTATTGTGCCAATTGACGGGTAAAGATATAGGCATGATCTACATTAATATTTAGTTAATTTTGCTTGTAAATTATGTTCATAATTTGTGACTCACCAATCATAGACATAATTGGAAGAATTTTCCACTAGCCAAAGATGTAGGAAAATTGATGGCGAAATTTCAAAATGAGCAATAGAAACTGGTGATACATCGTCCAAAAGGCGGTGGATTTGGTAGAGTAACTTGACATCGTCTTGGTAGACATTAGGTGTAAAGGGTTTAAGGTTTTGTACAAATTCCACGTGAAATTTGAAACCGAACATGTTACTTATTTTTGGAACTTGGAACCTACCCTACATATCTTAGAACCTAAAACCTACTCTGTCACAGGTTCTAGAGTTAGTTTTAAGTTCAATTTGGATTACACCTATATTATTAATTGAATGATTACGGTGAATTAAAACATTTTATAACAATCACTTACTACTATAATTCACTAATCATAAAGACATATAGAAAATATGAACATCAATAAAGTAAAAGTCTCAATTTTAAAATGGAAGCTCAAACTAGTATTTCTAAATTATACAGTTATCATCAAATGGCATGGAATATTGCAAGATGCATGAAAACATGAACCAAGAAAACATTAGAACTTGTTCCATGTTCTAAATTACAAGTTCTAGGTTCTAAGTTTCTCCAACTAAGAACTCGAAACCTACCTATCAAAATAGGTTCCTTATTTTTTGGAACCTCAAACCTATCATGTATACCTTGGAACCTGAATCTGGAACCTATAGGTTCTTGTTGGTCCAATTCTCAGATTCCATATTTTACCCTAGAATCACGCTTACCCTTAGTTCATCTCAATTAAACATTTACAATCCTTAAGTCAAAAAAAAAAAATCAGCTTATATTCTTCGCCATTTTCATCCTTGACAAAAAAAAAATGGAAAATGAGGGGCTTCCTTTTAACTTGTCAAAACAAAAAGGAAATTGTCTTCTGTTGTCGTGTATCAACGCCAACATTGTGTTTCGCAATTGCAATCAACTTGAAACACATGGGAAATAGACCTGCAGGCACCTGGTGGAGGAAAAAACTCTTCTTCAAACAGAGCTAGCTTTGACACCGAGGTGAAATAGCCAAGATAGAATTGAGTAAGTTTTATATAAGAGATAGTTGTAGATTGTACAGGTGGTTGATGATAAAGCGATATTTGTAGATTGCACAAGTGGTTATCCAAGGTAAGAAAACCTTATCTCTGTCCAATTCTTATTTATAGTACCAATTATAGTTACCATTGAGACAGTTCTCTAAATTGGAAAAGACTTACTCCCATGTGATTTAAAGGTGCCTTGATCACAAGTTCCTATCCCCTAATCACTCATCAATCTAAGGAAATTCAGGTTCGTTTTGGCCTATGTTCGACATGTGCACCGGGCATTTAATAATTCCAATTGTATTCCAAGTTGCATAAGATCATGCAATCTTGATGTGTTCACTCAGAATTAAACGATAGTTATAGCTAAAACAAAACATCTCAATCACAAAAGTAAAACTCTTATGGTAAGCCTCTAACCAAAAGGTCGCCGACACTAGCCATTCCTTCTCACTTTTAAAAAAAAATTATAAAAAAGTGTATCAATTACAATCGATTAAGCATAGATGTGATTAATTAAAGATTTGATGGATCTTCAAGTGTCTCTAAAAATATATAATTTAAGAAGCTGTGATTTGAAATTGAAAACAATTTAATTGTAGTCGTGAAAAGCTATAACTACTTCTAGCAAGTTCAAACAAGAGGAGGCTGTCCTATGTTCACGCCATTCCAAGCTGGACCCACCTTTTGCCGACCCTAAATTCCTAGTATCAATTTAAAATGTGTACTTTTATTAAATGTGGATAACGTTTTCTTTGTCCTTTGGTTCTTACGATATGTGGACACCGTTCAAGTTCTGTCGCAAAGTCCTTGGGCCATCTCTCTCCCGCTGTCATCACGCGATGTGAATGTGGATTAAATGACATGAAAAGCAGACCCAACGGATATGAAATGGTTTTAAAAACCGAAGCGACCCTACTAGACGTTTCACATGTTTGTTAAATACGTAATATTCAGTCTTGTTGTATAAAGTAAAACTGTGGCCGTGCCGGATGCTTAGGGCACATTTGGTAATGATTATGTTCCTGAGAATAGATTCCGATCATAAATTATTATTTTCATAAATTATTTTTTTTATTTTGTTCTCAATAATAATTTCTAAGCATTTTAAGATGTTTGGTAACTATCCAAAATTTTTTATTCTGAAATAAAATTGTGTTTGGTACTGTGCTTATTGATTTTATTTCAAATCAATTTATTTTCATTTGTAAATATTTTTTTCTTTTTTCCTTTTTTCCTTTTTTTATTTTATTTTCTTTTTTTCATTTGTCTCTCTTGTTCTTGTTCTTCCAGTGGCCGGTGGCGGTCTCATATACCATTCGTTTTTTAAAAAGCATAGTTGTAATTAGGGGTGAGCGAAAAAAAACCATTTGAACCCAAAACTGTCTAGATAGCGTTTTGAAAGGGATAAGAGTAGTTTTGTCTCGTAATAATTAAAACAAAGGCCAAAGAAGGAAAAACTTGTAAGAAATAACCTTAAAGCAAGAGTGAAATTTGTAATAGATGGTGTAGTCGATTCAATGTGGTTTTGCCAAAAAAAAAAAAAAATCAATGTGGTGAGGGTGTCAAGAGCTAATAAGAGAATGAAAATAGCATTAGCGAAAAAAGAAAGATTATTTTTTAGTATTGAATTCACAAGGTGTCATAGATTCTTGTGATTAGTGTACTGGAAATCTTAAACTTGTCACGAATATAAAATTGAGTCCAAAATTTTTCGAAAACTACAATCAAATTCTAAAATTTATCATAAAAGTGCAATTGAACCCTAAAACTTTTAAAGAAATTCAATCAAAGTCCTAAAACTTTCTTAAAACTTCTGTACTTTTTGAAAGTTTTAAGATTCAATTACACTTTCTTAATAAGTTTTGGGATTTAATTGTACTTATTAAAAGTTTTATTACTTAGTTACACTTTCATAACAAGTTTTGGGAATTTTATTGTACTAATGCCTAGATATTTTGATGTTATTACTTTAAATAGTTTACATGAACACATGCTACACTACTTTTCAAATTTTAGGATCTTCTACATATTATGATGTTTCGCACTTACAAAACAAAATCATTTGTCGACCTAATATGTCTGAAATAGTATTAAATTTTTCGACCTGTTAAATTCACATATCTTTTTTCATTTGGTTATGCAAACAAATATTGTTGCCACTTATTGGGGGAAAACACTAAAAATAATGTCTATCTAGAACACAAGACAACTTGGAAAAAGGAAGGCAACTTTGATGCACGTGAAGGTGAACTGTAGTACAGTAGATGGAAGTGTTTCGACAAGCATGAAAGAAGAAAACATGAAAAATGATGCTAAAGTGTCTCGTGATCACAGGTCAACGACTTCATAAGGTCTTGTAGGAGTCCAAGACCATGCTTGTCTTCATAGTTGTACATCAATGAAACCATTTTAGCAGCATTCACGCAAGCTTCAAGGAAAGGCGCAGAGAACGGACATGGAGAGAGGCATTCTTTGTTGAGCAGCTTCCACGATTTCGATATCAACTCCATCACATGCTCCCTCGCGCTTTGGTACGAAGAGCCTTGATTTTCCCTCAAATAGCACTCCACATATGACCCGTCGTAGCCATTTTGATTCTCATCCTTAGAGGAATCGAATCCCCCCAAGTAAAATAATTAAATCAATAAAATAATGAAAAAACATGAATAAAAAAATTGAATAAAACCCAAATGATGCCCGGCACGAAACCATAAAGTAGTTTACCTGGGCACATCCGAGGTCATCCCAAAGGCGAAGAATTTCAGCGACTAAGAATATTGTATTTGGCAGCGGCACCTCTTCTTTCTTTGAATCCATACTTTGGTTGGCAATATTTTGACCCATTTGAAAGAACAGGCGAGCTAGAACCAAGGGCACACCCGAAGTGATGATCCCATTCTTCAAGTAATCATCTGCCTTTGGCAATGTCCCAGAAGCGTTCCACTGAAACTCCACCAGGAATGCATTGCACAAGTTCGCCCACTGCAACATCAAATGTTATCCGACTGATAAAGGATATATCTAAAAGTAATCATAAATCAAAATCGTGTGCTTATTGAGCTTTCCTAGTAGTCGTAAATGACGAATTACTAGGAGTTCTCTCTGTCCCTCTCTGCCAGTTAGGGAGCTTAATGCTGCACTGAGCTTTCTAAGAAGCCAGGCCACGGCTACAAGATCCTGACAGAAACACCTCGATCTCGCCAAGATTTGTGTGTATGGGGGGGTGAGGGGTGGTGGTGGAGGGTGGGTTGGGGGTTGGGGTAGAGAGGGCGTTGCAGCTTAACCCTATCAGAGGTAAGATCTCCGTGAGTGGCATTATAAGGAATTCTAGAAAAGATTGAATGAAACTCAACGATGATTGTAAGGATCCAAGGGCTACCACTATATTACATTGTCCGCTTTGGGCCGATGGCTCTCATGGCTTTAAAATGTGTTACACAAAGCGAAAAACTCAAGCCTTATCAACCTGCCCAATACTCCTCCCCTTGGCAATGTGAGAGAAAAGACATGCAATTAACCTCGCCCGCTTTTAGGTCCTAGTCGCCAGCCAGCACAACCTCCCTTGCCAGCCCAATACTCCTCCCTTGCTGAAGACGAAAATTGGTTTTTGTGGCTTTAATTTGAAGAAGTGAACACAAACTTCAAAATGATGACCACAATATCGGAGGGTGGTGAGATAGAGTTGACAAAGGGACAAGGATACGATGAACGTTGAGTTTTAGTTCAGTGCCGTGAATCTCAAATTAAGTGATGCTCATTTAGATTTGAGATAGGAGTTAGCAACATGACTGGGGACAGAGGTTCTTATCAATAATAATTCTATATCAATACCATCTGTTTCAAGAATCTTGTGGGGTTCCATCCATGCTTCTCAAAGATGATGTTGCCAAAATCATTTGTAATATCACTGAGAACCTTAAAGCATTTTTTCATGTACTCTGGAAGCTGCTCAGCACACACATCATCCCATCTGAAGGGAAAATGCAAGAAAAAATTAAATTGGCAGCATAGCATAAATGCCTAATGTAGGGTTTTTTTTTCTATGTAATAGTTGCGACATAATAGGTAAAATGAGATATCGATATATCTATACCTTTTAATGACTCCTGTAAAGAGAATTAGCTCATCAACCTTGCCATAGACATCAAATATGTCATCAATAATGTACATGAGAGAGATGGGCTTAACGAGCTCAACCCTAAGCTCAGACAAGCTTGGATCTGTGAGAATTGCTATGGACCACAAGTACCATTTTAGTGGCTGGTCTCTAGCAAACTTCATCTCCTCTCCCAATCCAGACTCTTTCCACCACCTGAAATATAGGAAACGTATGAGGAAATACTATATCTAGAGTAAATAATAGTATACTCATATATATGAAACAAATTATTCATTTAAAGATTCTATTGATCTCACATATATAGAGATTAGAGAAAATAGAGATCTAGAGTCCTCATTTTCCGAATAGTTTTTAGCAAAACTGGTTTAAGTCATGCCTTAAACTATGATTTGTGAGTTTGGTCTTAGTCTGAACCTAAATGCCAACTTCTTAGATGTATAAATATAAATATAGCATCTTATTTCTGCATCGATAGACTTGAATTAGGGCCAACTGTCAAAAGGCCATCTTTGTTATATGTTAATCATCTATCGTCCTTCAATTGAGCATAAATTTGCATAAGTAATTAATTAGTTACTCATGTATTAATTTGGTGATTCTCCTTTTGGTGCACAGATTGTACAATTCTCCGCTCTCTATTTGCCACTTCTAATAAGTCTTCGAGCCATGAGTTCACGCTAGGCATATCGTTTACAAAACTTAGAGGGGCTAGCAATCTTGCGAAGCTCTTGCGATATGGATATCGCAATGTACTTTCTATCATTCTCACTTGTTCGGGATCAAGATCACATGTCAACAATTCGTTGAGACACTTGCTGCTAAAGCATTTGGCTTCGTCGAGTATATCCTCTCCTTCTATGCTCATTTGTGATGCTTCGTATAATTCCATCATTCCCTTGATGTTTCCTTCCACTTTCATAATAAAACCTTTTCCCTTATCCTTGAAGTATTCAAACACATCTGCATAAAAAGCATAAGGACTCTAGTACATCGAAAAAGTATAGTCTACAATCTAATTTATACGTTGCATGATTCAAAATTATGATATGACAAAAAAAAATCCTAAATTGGTTAAAACTATTTCATCATATGAAAATTTTAAATTTTTTAATGAAAAGAAACTTAAAAGGAGAAAAAAAATGGAAGAAATGGGCAAATATACTGAAAAATTCTAGGTTTTATCATTTTGGTTTCTGTAATATGAATGATTAGATGAGACAAGATTCTCTCCAAGTTCTTTCCATTTAAAAAATAACTCCAGAAAATTAATGAATTGCTTAATATCTGCCATAAGTCCTCGCATGTAACATGCATTGATAGACACCCATTGGAAAGGTTATCTCAATTAAACATTTCCAATTCTTAAGTCAACAAAAGATTCAAAAGATCAGCTTATATTCTATTCTATTTTCATCCTTAACAAAAAAAAAAAAAGGAAGGAAAATTTGGGGCTTCCACTTGACTAGTCAAAACGAAAACAAATATATGTCTTCTGTTGTTATGGATCAACAGCAACATTTTATTTTGCTATTGCAATCGACTTGAAACTCATGGGTAACAAACCTGCAGGCACATCATAACCTTCTTGCCGAAGAAGTCGAAACCGGAGAGCAATCTCATAGACATTATCTTTGCCATGATTCAGAGAGGTAAAATGTGTGTATTGCCACCGTAGAATAGCTTTGTTCTGTTCTTGGAATAGGGGTTTTATTCCTAGCCGCTGAATCATGTCGACAATGATCAAATTTTCTACGGGCTCACCCCCCACCTTATTCAGAAAACCTATAATGCTCTTTATTTTTTCTTCATGTTTGATCCCAGAATTATCCTGCATCATGGAAATCCAGAATTACAAGTGGAGGTCGATGTTATAATGCCAAAAAAAGAACTTAAGCAGAGAAAAAAAAATTGCGATACTTTTTCCCATGTAATTGTAAGAAATTATTGTAATGAAGCAAAAAAATAAATCAGAAAAAGCTCGAAAGAGCTGCGACAAGCACAATGGATGAAGTAATTAACTGATAATTTGTCATAAAGTCATATATGGTAATTTAGTACGATATGATTTTTTTTTCCTGCTGATGTTAATTTTATTATAGTAAAGCTTAGTATGATCATATGAACTAGGACATATTATCTGACCTTACAAGCCAGTCCAGGTTGAAATTGTTTCAAATGGTCAAATCTAACAGGGAGTTAATAAGTCGGTTGTTTATAGCAGATTCATTCCAACAGAACCTGGAAAGAAGTCATTTTTTGATACTACACATTTAGATACGAACTGACATAATACACATACTCATGCATAAAAAAATTTGTTTCCTTAAAAAAATATATATTTAAAAATTATCCACATGTCAAAAATAGTAAAAGGTAAAAAAATAAAATTCAAAGATACAATCGAAACATAATATAGCAGATAAATTAAAATGTACACTTTAGCTATAATGAAAAGCAAAATTATACTCACATTATCAGGGACCATGTTGAAATGTCCTAAATGTGTTAACACGCATTCCTGTGTATAAATGTGTTTCACATACTCATAGTTGTAAATGAGTTATAGTATTGTGTTCTTGTCGATACGAGAACACAGTGGCCACTTAATAGGGTTCAAGGTTGGCCAGTGAGATGATGGGAAATAAGCTTCATCGTCGAGAGGGAAAAAGCCCGGATCACCAGCTAAGGCCCCTAAATGACCGCTCAATGATAAACGAATAATTTGACCGGATTCAATCTTTAACAATTGCAACTACCCATTGCAAGGAATTTAGTTCTTACAAGTAAATGCTCAAGACCCAAGTAAGCTTACAAAGTTCATCATAATCATGCTTTTTGGGTCGTCTCAGACCTTGAAATTGAACTTTATGCTCAAAATATCTTGAAACTTTTTTATTTTACCTTAAATACAAATGATTTTCTTGTTACTAATATAGTCTAGCCTCTACTCTTCTTTCTTTAGATCCTTTGTTTCACTCCAATAATATCTTAAATCAGGTTGATACAGAGGAAAAAGCTGTGTTTCTATGCTATTAAGTGGGTAAAATAACTAAAACAAAATATGTCTTAAGTCACCAACTTGACCCTTAGCCCAAGTGTTATATTTGGTTATTTACTAAAATATCTATTTGGAGGAGAATGATGGATTGCTCGTGTGGACGATCACATTTAATAAACATTTATTGTTTGGATTAGCCATCTTGGTTAAACCCTATGCCGAAACAACACGATTAATATGACATGACATGAATTTCCAGCCCTAGACAAGGCCACCGCGCCCACAGTAGGAGCTAGGTGATCAGAACGAGCTTGGGTAATTATTTGCCCTAATATGTGTAATTCCATGTGTAAAGATTTAGTACAAATTTATATTTATTCTCTATTATCTAAAGTTTTGTGCCCGATGACCCAGGAGACATCCCAATTTTCACTGGAGCGGTCATACATGCCCCACAAAATAATGCTTGCAAGGAAAACACTACGTCTGTGATTTTCTTTTTCTTTTCTTTTTTTCTCACGATCTAAGGAAAGAAACGAAAAGGTGAAGATAAAAGGCTTAAGATCAGTGAATTTACCAGATGAGTTTGCTCTGTGTCAATGCTCGATGTTTGCATTTGGTTAGGTCGAGACATTATGAAGCTGGAATCGATGGTCGAACCTTTCACAGTACTAATCACGGAGAGAAGAGAAGCGCGACAGGGTGATTTAGCCAAAGCACGAGAGGGAAAAGAAAATTCCTTGATGGGATGTTGGTGTGCTTTAGATGGCCTATTTATAGTGAAAAACAAGAAGTGCCTAAAATATATTGATGGGGAGATGATAACGGGACGGTACTGTTATTCATAGGAGAGCAACGGCATGGTGTAGACCACATATTTTTTCCACCTTGGCACAATCATAAAATAAGGGAATAATGGAAAAGAAACTTATTAATATTATCAATGTCAGATATTTTTGGATTAAGTGAAAAAAATAAAAACGATCTAAACATCTTTATTTCAAGAGAAATTATAGGATTAGCGGCAACACCGTTGCAAAACATTTATACTCTTGTAGTTTTTTAATCAAGATCTTTTCTGTTTCACCAAGAATCAAAAGTTAGTGTCCACATCAATGACTTCCAATGAATACATCACTCTGCAGGGATGGAAGACTTAACCGTGGGTTATTTTATTCCATAAGTAAAAATCCATGCATTTTTTTTTTCATTTGAAAAGTGAGGGTAGTTTTGTTCTATATGTAATCCATGCATCTTTTTTGGGATTTGGCTGAAAGTACTCTAAGGGAAACGTTATAATACCATCAAAAGAAACTGCAAAAATATTTCTAAGTTCAATATTCCAAGTTCCATAATAAAATCATAATACCCTGTGAATTGGCAATATGTATAGTCACAATCTCTATGACTTTCCCAACCTCCGGTTGCCAAATCCTCGCAAATAAGAATTTGTGGTCGTTAATGGTAAATGATGATACCATCATATTAGCAGCACTCAATTAGCGAAAAATAAGAAGTGCCTAAGACGATATATTTTGTACTGATTTAAATGCGTGGACAGGAATTTTTGTTGACGGCGAGAAAGCTGGTTCACGCGATTTTATCACCACTTTTCCGTACGTACGATCATCCGGGGTTGACAGGAAAGAATTCAAGAGAGTTTGTCTTCAAGTGTCTGCTCATTCAATAGAGCAGGGGCGTGATTCATACTCTTTAGGGATGAGCATGGTTCGGATTGAGTCGGTCCACCCCTTAACTTTAGGACCAACTCGCACAATACTGATCTTCAATTTTTGGGACCGAGGATCGGATGAGTTCGATCCCGTTCCAGAGTCAACCCAAGACCAAATAATACCATTAAAAGGAACTACAAAAAGATTTCTAAGTTCAATATTCCAAGTTCCATAATAAAATCATAATACCCTGTGAATTGGCAATCTGTGTAGTCATAATCTCTATGACTTTCCAAACCTCCGGGTGCCAAATCCTCACAAATAAGAATTTGTGGTCGTTTATGGTAAATAATGATATCATCATATTAGAAGCACTCAATTAGCGAAAAATAAGAAGTGCCTAAAACGATATCTTTTGTACTGATTTAAATGCGTGGACAGGAATTTTTGTTGACGGCGAGAAAGCTCGTTCACGCGATTTTATCACCACTTTTCCGTACGTACGATCGTCCGGGGTTGACGGGAAAGAATTCGAGAGAGTTTGTCTTCAGGTGTCTGCTCATTCAACAGAGCGGGGGCGTGATTCATGCCCTGTTTGTGCTCTTGCCTTGAAAGAGAGACGCAGTGGCCGCACACCCAAGCCAATCAAAATTGGTTTTGTCCACTCCTTTGAATCGAAACCACATTATGCCACTGTGACTCCGGAAGAATTGGATCGTGTTTTTAAAGTTTCAAATGTATCGGCGGTGAGTCACAAAAGCGTTTCACGTGTTGAGACCGTACATTATCCTTCGATATGTGCGGAAACCAAGTGTGAACGAGCATAGTTTGAAGATTCTTATTTGACTTTTAGTGACTATTATAAGTACCATATTTAGTTGATTCAGAAGTAAATCGTGAAAAGGAATCAAACTTGTATTTCATTACGTTAATCATACATAATATGACAATTCACTATCTGTCACATCTTTCATGAAATCATCGCTTTTGCAACTTGACACTAGACATTCATGAGAGAAAGAGATAATAATAATGAACCATAGATAAATTATCAGCATAACAAAATCCACCAAAAATGAACATAAACATATTAATGGTCCAGGAATTTGCCAATGCAACTCTAGTTATTCAATTGCAAGTTGTCTCATATCTTTAATCAGTGATAACATCATATTTCAGTTGGCAATCAAACTTTTTGGGACTTGATAGACATCATCCTTCAAGAGGCATCTGCTCACCTGCTTCAAAATTTTCTATAGATGTTCTTTGTTTGGAAAATGATATGGATGTCACGATAGAAACTTTTGTGTAAGAATCTTTTGAAACTTAAGGGGCCGGATATTTTATGGGATAAAGGACTTCAAATATAAAGAAAGATGAGATGGGACTATTTAAGATCATCACCATACAACGTCAGTTTCATCAAGGACTTAATTAAATAAGAAAAGGAAAAATACCTCCAAAAAGGGAGAAAATATTAATGATTAAAGTATGATCGTCGGTACATGTTATGACTCAATTGCATTTTTGTAATAAGTTTAAAGATTTATTAGTATACTTATTCTAAAAATAATGAATAGATTATTTGTGCAAAAGAGCAATAAACATTGAAAATTATGTAAACATAAAATGATATCTTTGATTTAAAGGTCAATGCCATGAAAAACCTCAAATTGATAATTTTGTAACAAATTTATCCCAAATAAATCTTTTGAACACCAAAAACAACAAATTGGTTCACTCGTGACAAATTTATTCTACATTAATTTTTTTTACCACAAAAAAAAACCCAAATTGGTAAAACCTATGATACCAAAAATCCCACACTAATACACCTACGACAAATTTACCTCTGTTAGTTTCCATAAGATTTATCGTTAAATTTGCTAACCTAGATGATACACAATGACATAGTATGGTGACGTGACAAGTTCACGTGGAAATCCATGAGGTAAATATCATGAAAAAACCCAAACTAGTATTTATGTAACAAGGTCAACGATATTCTTATGATAAATTTAACGGTACACTTGTGATAAAATTTGGAATTTTTCATGATATTAACCCTATGGATTTCCATGTGGACTTACCGTGTCACCATAACACAACACCATGTGTCATCTACATCAACAAATTCAGCTGTAAAATTTAACAAAAGTTAACAAAGGAAATTTGTCATAGGTGTACCAATTTGAGATTTCTTGATCATGTTGACTAGAAGGTTGATCAAATGGCTTTGGTCACAGATAAATTGCTTGAGACATTCCAAAAGAAACCGCAATAGATGGAATCTAGCAAATTCGTTTTCCTCATCATCATCTGGAGGATTAAACGGCTGAAATGGAAAAATTGAAGAGACGAATCAAACTCTTCAAGTAGAAAAGTTTATTTTTCCTTCAAACCCTTTTTGTCAACCTTGGAGTCTAAATCCAATGGAAAAGATTTCTCCCAAGGCTACATCTATTCCTTCAATCTTTGAAGAAGCCCTAAAGAACTAAAGTGATATTGTTACACTTTGAAATCATATTAAGGAAATGGAAAGGCAAAAGAAGTTAAAAGAGGAAAAGAAGCCAGCTCAAGAACCTTTGCAAGAGACTTCCTTAGCCTATATGATCTCAAATCCACTTGAGGCTTTTTTGAGAGACCAAAGTTGACAAGAGATATTAACCATTGCTACATTTGACTCTTCCAAACAAAATATCTCTGAATGGACTTCAGAATCATATTCATGTTCCTTTGAAAACACGTTAACCTATGAACCAGAAACACAAAAGCCTTTTGAACTTGCTATCTTTATTGCTATCCTCTTGTGGCAAAAATGCAATCAAATTCATCAGAGTTAGAAGTAGTACATTTTCATAATCCAATCCCAGACCATAAGTCTTCGACCTCAAAATATTACTTCACACTCGATGATAGTCCATACTCAAAATGGTCAAAAAGACTATAGGAATTTCATACTTGGCTCAATACTAGAGAACTTATTGGTCGAAAGTCGGTATAATATACTGGTTGATTTTGTGAGTAGATTTACGGGAAGCCTAAAGCATTGGTGTAGAACTGTTACTAGTTGAGATCAAACAACATTTTTACTCCAAATAGATTTTCATTAGACGATCCATGCAATCCACCATTTCGTTACTGGTAAAACCTGAATATCTTCTTGAAATTAGAAGAAGATAATTTTTTGAAAGAAAATGCCACTCTTTGCAGGAAAAACATCTAAATAAGCATTTCCAAGAAATGCTTAAATTATTCTATGCTCTTGGAGCTAATCCAAATCTAAAGAAAATATTCTTATCCTCTATTCCAAAAGAAATTGGACAATTTGTCTCTTCGGGCCAAGTAAAAGAGAATTACTAATGTTCCCATTGGAGAACTTCAACAAGCATTACATCTTGCTCTTAACGATCTTTGTATCCGCCGAAAGGCCTTCAAGAGTTATTTTCAAAGCAACATAGTTAATCAGGCTTGCCAAAAACCCGAGTTAAGAATCAAATGCTCAAAGAAAGACTCATGTGATGATCCTTCTTGTGGTGATAGATGCAAGAAGTGAAGACACTTGAAAAGATTTTCCATAGGTCATATCAGGAGAGGGTGTGAATGAAGATTCTTGCGGAAAAACACTCTAGAGGGGGTTCTTATGGAAAGCGTAAAAAAATTGAAGATGCTATGTTTGCAACAAGAAATGTCATTTTTTTCAAAAAATTATCCAAAAGCCACGGGAAGAAATTATCATTTGATCCATAAAATAGAAAAGCAAACTAGAGTAGCATTTCGTGATAATGATGTTGAATCCGCATTCTTCTTGGAAGATAAACTAACCAAACATACTATGTGTGCGATCCAAACATGGTCACAAACCAATGATATTTTGTCTGAAGAATCCGAGGAAGTTTTGTTCTTTTCAAAAAACCCTGGATCACCAATAATCCAAGATCTTTGTGCATACACTTCCAATATTCTTTCATATTTCCCTATTAAAATATATCCATCCAAGTATGACAAGCCTATTTATGTCATTGCCTCATTGAAACTGGAGCTAATGCTTATATTGTTTTTTATTTTTATTTTTTGGGATAGGAGCGACCAGTTTGCAGCTGACAGCCGCGCGTCAGGACCCACCACCACGGCGTCATGCTTAAAAGCACTAGCGACCACGCTGGAATTTGAACCCTTCCCCTTCGTGAGGGGGATGAAAGTCCAAGCCAACATGGCCACTACATGGGGTGGTGCTAATGCTTATATTGTTGATATAAAGATACTTCAGAAAAATATTGGACTTGATATACCCATTATTTTAACTCTAATTCTAGATATACCTTTGTTACAAGAGTTCGAAGCAAATCCATCATTATACAATTCTTTCCCTAGTGTTCAGTCACTACAAAAATCTTTGGTTTTGATTCACTAGATAAAGATATCGTTATCATTATACAATTTTGCCCAAAGATTCTTCATTTTTTAAATAAGCATTTTAGACCCTATCTTGCAAACCTTTCTTGAAGCATGTGTAGATTCTCACTCAAATTTTGTTCGAAAATTCCTTAACCCTTTACGGAAAGACCCTAACTTTTTCATTCATCTTCCTTTTAAGAAAAACGAGGATGTTAATCCCACCAAAGCTAGTCATCTTGGAATGAATCCATAGCATTTGTTTTTGACACAAAGAGAATGCTCATACCTACATTATCAAGGACTAATTGAGCCATTAGATTCTCAATAAGTGTCACGCCCCGATCCTCGGGCACGTGCACATCTTTCTATTTGGTCGATTTTATAATTCGATATCCCAGGATAATGTATCGCCGACCCTTTCATTTATTAGCACATGCGGAAGCAGTTAAAATCCCCAAACAATAAAACGATGGGATAGAAAAGCAGGGCCATATTTTTCATATTGAAATTTATAACCACACTTTTATACAGAACACAAATCATATCGCTTCACAACTTTTTATTCTAAACTCTATTCACATCAAAACGGGTATCTCAAAAGAAGACAGAAACTTAGATGAACTAGGTCGTACTCAAGGCCCCTCTCATAATTGTCTTCTTCTTCCAAAAATCCTTTTCTTCAGATCTCCCCTCCGAGTTCTCCTTCTCGGATTCCTCCTCCTCAGCTTTTCAGCGGGGTCCTGAAATGGTTTTCCCCAAACTGGGATGAGATTACGTCTCAGCGAGTTCTACCCCACTAAGCCCGATTAGATAAACTATTATACTACAGGCTGCCTAAACACGCACAGGGTAGAGGACTTACCTTGGCCTCTGATCCCACCTGCAAGTCAGTACAATTCACAATAAACATCCATTTACTTCAAACAAATCGAACCAGTCGATTACATGTCATACAGATCAATCCCCACTGTGGGATATTTAAAAGCTAGGCCACGTGCATTCTCCAGGACGACCTTCCAAGTCTCTGAGTTCACGTGCCTTGAACCTTGGGCCCACATGCATTCTCTCAGGCGACCCTTGTCGCCAAAGTGATGCATTAAGTCACTGAGCCCACGTGCCCTTTTAGATGCCCGGGCCCACGTGCATTCTCTCAGGTGCATTTCACCAAAGCGATGCATCAAGTCGCCGAGCCCACGTGCCCTTTTAGATGCCTGGGTTCACGTGCATTCTCTCAGGTGCATTTCACCAAAGCGATGCATCAAGTCGCCGAGCCCACGTGCCCTTTTAGATGCCCGGGCCCACGTGCATTCTCTCAGGTGCATTTCACCAAAGCGATGCATCAAGTCGCCGAGCCCACGTGCCCTTTTAGATGCCCGCCTCTGTCACCCCACGTGCCTCTTTCACGTGGTTACCAATCTATTTTCAATACCGACAACCAATGCCCAACGATTTCTCAATCAAATAATTAAATCAACTCAACAAAGCATTATAAATGCTGAATAACATATTGGCCATTTACCAATCAACAATTCAATCTCAATCAATTCCAATCAATTTAGGGTAAATCCCTAAAATACCACAATTCATTTAATTCCATACAACGTGGAGCTCAAATAAATACACGGACTACGCCACGACGATCAGCACAAGATTTCGGTCGTCGGCCATCAAAATCTTAATTTCTGAAAAATAATTAATTAAATAATTAATTTCGAAAATTAATAATTAATATTAAAAATTCAATTTAGCTCAAAATAAAGCCCAATTAAATAAACGGACTTCACCACAGTCATCAGCACAATATTCCGGTTCCAGACCATCTCAGTTGAATTTTCGGAAAATAAATAATTATTTAATTAATTTCGAATATTAAATAATATTAAAAATTCAATTTAGCTTAACATAAAGTCCGATTAAATAAACGGACCTCGCCACGGTCATCAGCATAATTTTCCGATTCCGGACCATCTCCCTTGAATTTTCGGAAAATAAATCATTATTTAATTTAATTACGAAAATTAATATTTAAATACTAAAAAAATCCACTTAGGCCCGAAAAGCCTAATTGGAGCCCACTAAGGGTCGGAAAAAATCCCGAGACATTTCCAATAATTAGTAGACCATGTCTACTTGCTAACTACACAATCAATTTATCTAAATCACATCACAATTGACTAATAATTGCTAATTTACTCTAATCTAACAACCTAAACATAATTAATTAAATATAAACCAACCTTAAGCATAATTAGCCAACTAATTCAAGATTAGTGAGATTACTCCCCAAATCGCACGCAAATCGGATCAATCCGACGGCGGCGACGCGAGGAACGATTGTTCCCAAAGCACGGCTCGGGTTCGGGGCCCGGAAATGGCCCAAAACGGCCCACGAACCGGCTGGAAACCCACTCGTGGGTTTGCTGGTTCGGCTGAAAAACAGAGGAAAACAGACATGGTTAGGGGCGGAGAAGGGTCGGGAAGGTAGGTGGCGGTCCGGCAAGGCTGCACGGCGGCTCCGGCGGCTTGCTCGGCCACCCATGGTGGCTGGACAAAGCGGAACAGGGGTGGGAGACACACGGGAAAGACCTGGGCGCGAGGGAACGAAGGCTGGCGGAGCGGTGGCCGCACGGCGTGCGATGCGAGCGGCGGCCTAGCTCCGGTGCGGCGGCGACGGCTGCTTCGGTGAGCTGCAGCTTCTGGTTCGCTCGGCGTGAAGAAAAGAAGGAGAAGAAGAAAGAAGAAAAGGGGGTTTGGTCGAGCGTGCAGAGGAAGAAAGAAGAGAGAGGAGAGAGAAGAGAGAGAGAGAAAAGAGAGAGAGATAAGGGTGTGGGGTTTTGACTAGTCAAAGAAGAGAGAAAGAAAGTGGGCGGTGGGGCAATTCGCACGAGGGGGAGGGAAAGAGGGGAGAGGAGAGAGAAAGAAAAGAAAGAAAAGAAAAGAGAGGGGGAGAGAGAGGAAAAAGGAAAAAGAGAAAAAGGAAATACCTAATTTTTTTCTCTTTTCCTTTTCCTTTCAAATTTCTTTTTGGACTTCAAATTTCTCTTCCGATAATTTCTTTATTGAAATTTCGGACTCGTCAATAAATTGACGAGCGATGAGACAGGATCCTAAAAATAAGAATTATGACGAGCTTAAAATTCGATTTCCGAAATCGAGTTCAATTTCGTGGTTAAAAATCGATCAGACGTGATTTTAGCTCAATCCAACCAATTATGTAGCTTTTAGGGATTTTACGGCCGATACATCCCTTAATGGCTTCACCCAATAGGTTAGTTAACTCATGAGTGATCAGCTCAGAGAAAAAGGCTATAGGCACGCCGACGAAATGCCCATTTCACTTTATCGAAACGGGGTCGAATTTCAGGATGTCACAATAAGCTTGTGAGACATTTTATGTTAACAAGCGTACTAAACTGAACAAAAGAAAAATGAGATTGGTTATTAATTACTAGCCTCTCAATCAACTCCTGCAAGATGATAAATTTCATCTGCCACGTCATAACTCTTTATTCTCTAGTCTTACCCAAGCCAAAGTGTACTCCAAGTTTGATCTTAAAGTTGGATTTTGGCAATTGAGAATTCATCTTGAAGACAGATATAAGACAATTTTGTATCCCAAATTAGCATTTCTAATGGACGATACTTACTTTTAGCCTTAAAACAGCTCCTCCACTATTTCAAAAGGCCATCTGCAGAATTTTCTGCCCTATTATGGCCAATGCTCAAATTTACATCAATGATATCCTCCTCTATAGTCCAGATGAGAATTCTCATTGTAAATTATTGGCCTAGTTTGTAGAGCTAGAATGAAAGAACAAGATTATGCTATCCCAAAAAAAGATGATCATTGCTCAGAAAGAAACTATATTCTTTAGGATGCATCTCAAAGATGGAATGTACTATCTAGGTCCCCATATCGCTGAGGAATTGCATAAGTTTCTTGATAAATCTCTCCCACAAGCTAGTTTAGCAATTCATTGAGATAGTTAATTATCTCAGGAATTTTGTTCTAGAAATCACAAAATTTGTGAATCCACTACAACAAATGCTTAGAAAGATGCCTCTCTATGGGGGCCACAACATACTAGGTCTTTGAGCAGACTTCAAAAAAAAAAAAATCAGTGTCTTCCCCCATTGCAATGGATTTTTTTTTTTTAATAAACAAATGCTAGTGATGAATATTGGGATATTGTTCTTTTGAAAGAAATTGATGGGAAGCAAAGATGTTGTGGACATAAGAGTGGAAGAAGAGGTACACGAGCAAAAATATTACCACTCTACATTCAAAGAAATCCTGATAATAAAATATGGCATCAAGAATTTTGAATTTTATCTTATAGGATATCATTTCCTTCTGGAGATTGACATGCCTTTATTTTCTCAAATGGTGAAGTTCAAGTAGAAGCATATCCCACATTCTTAACTCCTTAGGTGAGCAGAATGGTTCTTGAAGTATTCTTTAGAAATCAAACATATTGCGGGAAAAAAAAAAATATTTGCTGATTTTATATTTTGACCAAAAGAATGTGCAACTTCCACATCCATAAACATGTTTGTGGTGAGAAATCACATAGAAGGTTCCAAGGCTTGAGAATTAAAGCCTAAATGGCCTTTATATTTGTATCCATTAGATGTCCCTAAGCTCATTGAACACGACACTCTCTTTCAAAATCTTGGAAGTCTTATGTGACGATACCATTTCCATATTTTAGCAATTATGGTCGTGGCGTCCCAGTCCACCACCTAGCAAATCCATTGTATTGATTTATCTAAGAGTTTTCACACAAGCTAAAGACCTTTTTATAAGTTAGCATTTATAACATGAATTATAAATGAAACAATCATATAGCATTGATAGGAGGGGGAAAACATACATCCATTTTAATACGTCTTATTTAAACACGTCAGGTGGTCAACCATAAACGTGAAAGAACCTCTATTGGGAGAAAAAAAAATGTACCGCTCCTTATCCTCCACTAAACATCACCCATGGCCATCAGCAAACGATACCACCTAAGCTCACAGTCCTATCCCAAAAAGTTACGACTGTGGCATATTCCCAAAAATGTCTTCCCCTAACTCTTGCTATGGCTCCTTCCGACTGCTACTCCTCACTAGCTCTTCCCTTGCCTCCGCTACCGTCAATAGGGTACAGAATTGGCCCCACTAGACGTTCATCAACAAGCATAAAGACAAACACAAAGCAATACAAAACCGGGCCCTCCGAAGACCCTACATGGACCAACGGTATAACGATATATCTCGCGAATCTCACGTCCAAGAAGTCAGGTTCGTAAACTCATGTAAATCGCTCTAAAAATCTACAGGCGCACCATATCTAGAAATCGGAGTCGCTAGAATAGGAGGCGTGGCTAACTATATGTAAGAAAACAATAGGAGTGAGCTATGCCTAGCAAGATAAATAACCAAATCATAAACCAAATGATCCAAGCATCACTCAACTTCTAGGACACATCTAATCACAACTGTTGTACTTAATCAGTACGTTCATGATGGGGTGCGATGAAAATGCACCGTTTTATTTTGATACGCTACGATGGAAAGACATCTTTGAAAGAATGTGAAGGAATCATATAAAAGACTTCTGAAGACAACTGTTGAAAAAGTTGGCAGAACGTACACTCAAAATTCTCTCATTGTCTTGTCCCCTTTTCCATCAAAAGAAAAGGAAGCATTCAATAAAATGCCTAAGCTAGACCTGGAGATTCAACCCAGGTTGGTTCCGACCCCTTTTTTATGATATAATTATTTTATATTAAAAAATAGAAAGATTTTCAAAAAATAAAAAATGCTTACAAAATAGTTTTTAAGTTTTCTCTTAAGATATGAGGAGATCCTTAAAGAAAAGTAAGACAGTTACAAGTTTTTGGAAACAAACCTTAGATCGTTGTTTAAACACTTCCCCTATTTCTATTACGCCTTTATAATACATGGATTTCTATTTCCTTAGCTCAGCTAGGAATTGAATCTTAGGACTCATGATTGGTATAAAATGCTACATGAATATTGCACTTGATGTTTAAACAAGATTAAGTATTGAAAGAACATTAATTGATTAAATAGTGTAATCAAGTTCCAACTTCTAATTTTTTTGATTGCATAGAGTAAAATATTTCTCTCAATATTTTGCTTGGGTTCCTAATCGATTCACCACAAATTGATTAGTGGCGACTCTTAAATGAAAATGATATGCAAATTAAATACTTGAATCATAAGTTGTGGATTGATGAATGTCGCGACCTTCCCGAATTTTTTTGAAGGTGAATTACCTAAAGAAGGTTAATGGATTACTAAATCCTAAGACTTGGCACGGACCCTCCCAAATCCTACCAATTGCGACTTAATGTTAAGAAATTAATCTATTTAAACATGCAATTGTATTCAATTTGGAGCCGCCACTAACCAATTGGGGTTGGTTAGAAACTCAAGTAAAGTATGTGAGAATACTTTACTTTTGCGAACCAGAGATTCAGTAGGTCCGGGAACATGATTATATTCGATTAGTCTAATGCCATTTCGATACCTTTTTATTTTAATTTCAAAAATATTTTGCAGGCAATGTTGATTAATTAAAACTTAAGCTACTAACATACAAATGGTGGTCATGTGGGTGCACAATCAATAAAATAACATTCAATAAAAATATTAATAAAAATGTATGCCCTAAACATGATTTCTAAATGACAAGACACCTAATTTTTCTTTTTTTTTTTTCTTTTTTTTAAATGTTAATTATATGCAATCTTAATCTAAATTTAATATGCATTGATTTATTTTAATGACATACGAGATGCAATTCATATGGTATGACTTAAACTTATCACTATATGTATGCAATATAATTTATATAATCCTAAATATGCATGTGCTGCGTGATATGGGATGAATGACATGGTAAATCTATATACATGTTCTTTTTATGATTTTTTTAATGATTTTTTTATACATATATGCAACAATGATGACATAAAATGAGATTAATTATGAACTAACTTATTAGCTAACTAAACGGCTTTTGTGTTTTCTTTCTTTCTCTTTTTTTTTTTAAATGACAATAATTCTTATTAAAGAAAGCGACATAATGATGCAATGTTAATCTTAGGCATTTTATTAAAAAAGACTATATGATGGGAATATTAAAACATTAATCTATGACCCACTAACTAGAGTGCAACATGTGGTGTGATTTATATGACCTAAATAACATTTTTTTATTCTCTTTTTTTATTTTTGGTTTTGTTAAAGGAAAATCATCCTAATTCTATATGAATCTTAAAAAAGCAGAGCTTTAAATATGAAATACATATGGACCTAAGTACTTAAATTCTAGATATGCATAATATGTGAGGAGCAAATAATGATAACGCACCAAAATATAATTCATCAATATATATCAATGACATATTTTAACGCGAATCAATTATGCAAAGCAAACCATAAATTTATCATAAAAAATTGAAATAATAAAAAATTTGACTTGCTGTCTCGTGGTTCAATATTTTTGATTATCATGACTTAATATGACAAATTTCCTAATCGGATAATAAAATAAATCAAAGAAATCAAGTTAGAATAAAAACAAAACATGAAATCAAATATCTAAACACCTAGTCTAACTCACGGTTGGCTTGAGGAATGGCGAGGAGCAGCTGGTGGTTCGGTGATGGGTCGCCATTCAAAACAAGGGTTGTCCGTCGGAGCTCCGGCAAGGTTCGACAGTAACCAGACCTGCAGCAAAACAGAGGAGGCAGCAGGTGGTTCTGTTCGGGCGTGGAGCCGGCGTCGGTTGTTGCAGAGGTGGGGATGCGGCTTCGACTAAGGAAGAGGCTCCAATGCGGTGGTGAGCGACAGGCTGAACTCGGCGACGGCGAGGACGCGAGCTGTGGTAGCGGCGGCGGTGCTGCAGATGCGCGAGCAGAGGGCTGATCACGGTGAAGCAGGCTTCGGATGCTGGTGCAGGCGTGGCAGCAGGGCTTCGGTGCGGCAGTGGGCTGCTACGGCGTCTACGCTCGTGGGTCGTCGGCGGAATCTGGAACTCGAAGACAATGGCGCCAGCGCTCGATCGTTGGGCACGGTCAGCAACAGTGGCACCGGTGACAGGTGAGCAAAGGCGGTTGCGTCGGTCTCCGGGCAGAATCGTTGGGGGGGGGGGGGGAGGCGAGGTGCTCGCACTGTGGAGTTCCGGCGGCAAATGCTGGTGGAGTTGAGCGGCGGTGCGAGCAGAGGATCTCGGATGAGGGTGGCCGGCGGTGCGATGGCCCGGCTACTGGTGCGTTGATGTGTGCAACAAGGGAAGAAGACAGTGAATAGTAACTATCTTTTCACCTCTGTTTTGCCTTTTGCTTTTCTCTTTTCCTCAAGTTTCTTTTCTTGCTCTTCTCGAAGACCTACGGACGGCTTCTTCTCTCCCTTCTTTTTTCTTCTTTTTCTTACTTTTCTCTCTCACCTGACACTCTCTCTCACTTGTCTCTCTCACTCTCTGCTGAAAACCTCCTCATTCACTTTCTACCATTGTACTTCTTCTCTTTTTCTCTTCAATTTGCTATTTTTTTTGGACGATCAATGAAGAGAAACTTCCCCCCTCAAACCGAGGCCTCGCTTTCTCTATTTATATAGGAAAAACTCGAGTTTATTTTTGCAGGTGGAGATTTTCACTCAACCACTTAACAAAGAAATGGCTCCAAAATCACACAACAACTATTTTTTTGAATTTTGAAATGAGGATATATTTTCACCAAAAAATTTCCAAAACCGAATTTTTATTTTATTTATTATTTTCTAAAATATTAGGTGTCAACAATGAACTTTGGAAATCTCAAACTAAGCCTAAACTTAACAAGCCATTAGCCTCTATGTGCCTGTGAAATGGCTCCCAAGGAGGTTGTGACATTCTATTTCGGAGGGCAAATGTGATTTTCAAGGTCCAATCATAGCCATGTTGTTTTCAGGTCATGTCACTTGGTGATGTTGTAGAGCATTCAAAATAAGTAGTTAATTTGACATATGGCTGGCTATAATACATTATTTACGTGATGATGCATATTGCATGACCCGTGAATTTGAAAATATGGGTTGGAGTCCCTTTCATGGTGCATACAAACGCATACATTTTTTATTAGTTTCTTTGTTCATGGCTCAATTCCATAAGAATGGTAATTGTCACTTACTTAAACCGTATCTTTGCTCGTTTATTTATCTACCATTTGAGATTCTGAACACGAGGAGTTTAATCGAATGCACGTGAAAAGTGATTAGAAATTAGTATGGGACTTTATATTAGACTAATGGAATAAGTTTATTAGATTAGGATTTATGACCGCATAGTTTTGGTTAATTCATAATAGACAATATTTTATTTTAAGTTCTATTCAACAGAAGGTTTTATTCAATCAATAGGTTGCCGTTAAATGACTAGCTTTGGCTAAGGGTTTACCCTTCACGTTATGATAGATTACCGATCATTCCCTAAATTCTGGATGTGGATTTAGGATGTGACAGACAATTTCCATCTATGGTTCTGATACACTAAAAAAAAATCACTTGGAAAAACTGTCCTCGCACGAGATGTGGACAGAAAATTTGGCCCGCTATATAAATAATTGTGCATATTATTAGAAGAGAAAATAATTTGATACCTTACTTTGATTTCCAACATCTGATGGGCGGCAATTATTTGAACCACACTGAACTTCTATTTTCTTGAAGGGGCCCTAAATTATTACAATAAGAGCTTTTTGAACGCAATGCTACGGACGTCACCCCATAGCGAAGCATCCATTAAGTTCATGCGGGGAACATTGAACATCAATTCAAGCAATTAGTTTGCATTGATCTCACTTTAATTACAAGCTAGAAACGTTGCCAGTTTTAAAGGAGATATCTAAACGATGCTAAACTGTGGTATAGTGAAATAGGAAAGAGTAATTTTGACCCAGATAAGACGACATTTGGGACGCTAATTCCGCTTGCTTGCCAGAAGGGAGATGTTGACTTTGCATATGAGCTGTGTGAAGAGATTTTCAAGATTCAATGCCTCGTTGATGGGGCAGTATTGCAGCTTGTTGTTGATGAGTTGGTGAAGGAGTCAAGGATTGAGGAAGTGGAGAAGCTTGTGCAGCTTGGGAAGGTAAATAAGTACCGCCGTTATAGCTTGCTACTTCCAGCCAGCAAGTAAACGTGGCTGTAGGTCTCTTGGTTTTTGCTTACTTGATTTGAAATCAATAATCTCAGTGCAAATTTTAAGGCTGAAAAGGAATTTCTCGGTGCTAACATCTCGGTGGTTTAGCTTCGAAATGAAGTTCGGTGATCCATCCCTGTACTCTTACTTAACATGAAGTATTCAATACTTTGATGTTTTTGTATCTATCCAATGTAATCTCTTTTTGAATTTTGATAGTACTAGGAGCAGGTTATTTGTTACTGAGATATTAAGATTACAGGCAGTTGGCCAAGATAGTGTTTCATTGCTTCTTAGTTGGCAATGGTTATTCCTAATGGTTGCTATTTAGTTCCAATGCTGTCATTAAGTATCATTCCTGTTACTTTACAATTTTGAATTGTGTATCTCCTAAATGAGGTTGAGTCTACATATGTACATATGTAAGTATTGTCTATGTCATAAATTGAAAAATCTAATCTAATGTGGACACTACTTATCCTCTATAGGTTAAAAGAATGTTCAGAACAGGATTGGTTTTAGTGCCTATACTTTGCAGACCAAATTTATTGTGCATCTTGAGCTGATAATAGGTGATCCTTCGTTGGCATATCATAATGTTTAGAAGATTTTATTGTGGAGCGGGTATTAACATATCCATGGTTTTTACTTATACGACAGTAGAGCGGTCCCATATAGGGAACATGGCGTTTAATTCTTATATTCCTTCACACAGCGACTGGTTCAATGCCAAATTCTGACCTGAACCAGCTAGCTCCACCCAGTGACCGGGGCTGGTTCCAAGGTAGAACCAGTTTTGAACTTACCCTAATAAAATGGTGGCTGGTTCCAAGGTAGAACCAGTTTTGAACTTACCCTGATAAAATGCGACATCTCTCTCTCTCTCTCTCTCTCTCTCTCCGTGCTTTGTGAAGCCAAGACTGCTCTTGTCATCTTCTCCAATAAAGGAAAGCTGTATGAGTTTGGAGTAGTTTGAGGTGTCAGATTATCTCGTATAGCCTCCCTCCCTAATTCTATTTTGTTATCTTAGATTCTCCAAATTATGTTTTTGTTTTGTTTTTTTTTTTAGCTTCTTTTCATTTATTCCAGTTCGTCTTATTTGGGACAGTTTTGATGGGTGTATGGTTCCTCGCTCTTTCCAGTCTTCTTTGAAAATTCAAAGGAAATGAAGATGCTCTGTCTTTTTTCCCCTCTCTTTGATGTTTAAGATATTCGGTGTTATCGGAAGGTTGAGTTTTGCCTTGATGTTAGATCTGCAAAACGGGAACCATGGAAAGAAGCTACTGACTCTTTTGTGGCTCCTCGTTTCGTCTGGTTATTTGCCTGAAACCAGGGATTAAAAACAGACAGAAAAGCAAGCCAGTTTTGGGTCTAAGTGGAACCTGGAACCATATGGCTGGCTTGGTTCATAGATCAGACTTGTTTGGATTCCGTTCCAAAAATTGGGAATTAGCTCTGATTTGGTAGGTTCGAGGCTTGGAACTGATCACCTCTAATCTCTAGCATTTCCTCCATTGGCTGACACTGGAATTGTCATCATTTTTGAAGATCCACTTGCATCCCACTATCTTTTGCTCCTTTAGAGATGCTACCGACACGATTGACTCCTCCACCTCCTCTCCCATAGAACCATATGCTACTGAGCCTCTACACAAGATACCGCCTCTCAATGTGAGAGCGGTTCCTCCTTCTCCACTGCAGTAGAACCGCAAGCAACACTATTAGAAGTAATGCAATCTCCAAAACCATATCTCTTTGGTTCTCTAATCTCTCTCGTTCTTTGTCTATAACAGTGGAATATGACATCTCTACGAGCTCAACCTTGCCGCTAGCACTATCCTCTGCACTTGGCGAACACTTGTTCTCCTCAACACTTGGCTGGGGACCTATATCCTCACTACATGTGTGTGTTATCTACTGAGCGTTCGCTTGAAGCTCCACTTGTCTCTTGGCTCCATGATGTCTCTACTATCTCTATCGTCTCAATCTTTTATTGACATCTAAATTTTGACTATCTTGATTAATTATTAATCATACAATAAAAAATAGGGATCGATCTTGAATCCTAAACCAGAAATATCAATTGTATGATTCATCTTAGCATTGCATTGCATGCATGGTACATTCACTTGCATTTTAGGATTATTTGAGTCTCATGGAGCTAGAGATGAGCTAAACAAGTGAGCCGGAGAGGCAATTCAAGGTCATGGAATGAAATTGAAATCAAAAGAGAAGTATTCCAACATTTTTAGAACCTGAATCAAAGATAAGGTTGAAATTTGAAATTCCAAGAATCTTGGAGTTCAAACTTGAACCCGACAAGAAAATCGGGCCCTAAACCTAAAATTCCAACATCGTGGGAGCCTGAGACAATTCGGTGAGCTCAACATTGAAATCTCACTTTTATCCTTAATGATGGCCAGCTGCATGAGGAATTTATCTCTAAATGCGCAATAGATAGGGTCGGTAATTATCTGAATCTTGCAGATGAGTTATAATTTTTTTATCACTCTTATTGCATGATTTCTTAATTCTATTTGAATGAGACTGAATTGCCCTTATAAACAAACCCTTTCCTCAGCTGAAGGGGATACACGTTCATATTCACACAATCGGTAGCTTGAATGAAAGAGAGACACATTCAAGGCGTAATTTAGAGTAATATGTTTAGATATACCGCCGCATCTTGTGTCTATCTCATATGACCTTACGAATCAATCAAGGTTGAAATTGTTTTAAACGGTCAAATCTAACACGGGGGAAAAGTGTCCAAAAAGTCCTAAATCTTTTGCATTTGTGCTAATTTAGTCCTAAACCTTTTACTGGTGTCAATTTAGTCCTAAGCATTTTCATTTTGTGCCAATTTAGTCATTTATGACTAATTTTGGTTGGATTTTGTTGACTAGGCACCAGTTGGCTAATGTGGCACAATTGACGTTAACGTGAACAACTTTTAATAATATTTTAATTATTTTATTTTATTTTCTTTCTCCTCCTTCCCCCAGCCGGTCATCGGACAGCAACCGGCAGGAGAAAGGAGGAAGAGAAAGAAAATAGAAAAAAAGAAAAAAAAAGAAAGAATAAAAAATTCGAAAATATTAAAATATTATTAAAAATTATCCACGTCAATCAACAAGCGTCTAGTCAGCAAAATCTAGCAAAAATTAGCCGGAAAATGACTAAATTGACATAAAGTGAAAATGTTTGACTAAATTGGCATCAATAAAAAAGTGAAGACTAAATTAGCACATATGCAAAAGGTTTAGGACTTCTTGGACACTTTTCCCTCTAAAGGGGTGTTAAAAAGTTGGTGTTTTATTGCAAAATACTTATTGTGGGAAGAAGGCATTCTCTGTTTCCCTGCAACATTTTTTTATATCTAATTTTGGCTTCTTTTTCTTTTCCTCCTCTTCCTATTACCTATAAGACAGTGATGAATCCAAAGTGGCATTTAGGTAAAACTGGCAATTCTTGTCATCACCCGTTTGTTAGACATGATACGTAACAGTACTTGGGTTTCAGTTTGGCATAAAAGAGTTCATGTCATAAATGGGTCAATCTATTCAGGGCTTAGCAAAAATCATGTCTTAAAAGGATACTTTTTACTGATTTAATGTGCATAATTTGGAGTTTTACAACATTCCCCATTTGTGAAAGTACATAATTACTCGAAAGTACACGCGCCATGATCTAAAATTTATTCGTGAAAAGAATACTTTTCACTAATTATATATTTTTTTTCATATAAATCCATACGATTTATACTTTTCACCCGTTTGTAAGAAGACACGAAAATATAAATAGGATTGGATTTGACATTAACAAGTCCATGTCATAAAGAGGTCAATCGATTTAAGGCACAACAAAATCATGTCTTAAAAAGTTGCACCTACTTAATTTTTTTTTTTTGAATTAAGTAGGTGCAAGTAGGTGCATGTAAGTAGGTGCATTAGTGGATAAATGCACCTACTTAATTCATTTAGACAGGAATTGACGTGTTTAAGTTAACATCTTAATGTGCCATTTTTTGAATACTATACGTCTAGGCATGTGTCATACTCATATCTAAAGAATTTTGTTCTTAAAACTATTTTAAGATAGTACGTGTGTAAAAAAACAATGAAAGGTACTAGAAAAAATATTTAAACATACAAAAACAATAGAATATGAAAAAAATAATAATTCAACAGTATAATTAAGAAATATTGTAAAGGGAAATTACTCATGCTGTTGAGAAACTCGTTGAAAAGTAAGGTTTTTACACATATTGTTGTGGATAAATGTGGTTTATGTACTCTCTTGTTGTATACGGGTTATGATATTGCATTTTGTCAAAACAAAATTACAGTAATCCACTTGATAATCGTGTTAATTGTGTTATGTGACATGTTTTATTAAGTTTACAGTGTTTGTGTTGAGACATTTTGACATATTCAATGAATGTGTAACATTCAGATTAGCCACATTGGTATCACACTCCCCTCTTGATACAACATGATTAACACGACACAATACGAATTTCCAACCTCAGACAGGGCCACTAAGCCCACAACATGAGATAGGTGCTAAGTAAAAATTGGGTAATTATTTTCCATAATATGTGGGCAACAACGCATGTCTTTATTTATTTGTGCATTGAGAAAATCATCCTTTCGAGTGCACATCATGCCGCTTTAGCTGCGGCTAGAATCGGTCCGACACTGAGGGAAATGAGATGCAACGACCGTACATGGTGTCTAGGGAAATGAGGAGCAACAACCCTATATGGTGTCTAAGTTAGTGAACAAAGACACAAAGTCCTCATAAGTTTCGTTATTGTAATCAATTACATATTAGATATGATATAACGAAATCCTTGGATATCATATCATATCTTATCTAATCCTATTTTGGCTAGAAATCCATATGCCTAAACATAGCCATATGGTCGATGATAAAGATGCAAAGCCCTTAGTAGGTAGGGCCTTTAAAGAGCAATGACTTCATGTGGTGTTCAAGGAGAGGGAGTGAATGGCTGTCGTCGTAATTGTACATCAGCGGGACCATCCTGGCTGTGTTCAGGGAGGCCTTGCTGAAGGACTTGGTGAATGGTTGAGGATAGAGACACGCCTTGTTGAGCCTCTTCCATGCCTCCGAGATCATCTTCTTCACATGGTCTCGTGCCGCTTCTTCTGAAGAGCCTTGGAATTCTCGATTGTAGCATTCCACATATGACCCATCTCGGCCATCTTGGAACTCGTCCTGTCACCATTGTTAATTGCTCAGATATTAGTGGAATAATCCTCAAAAGGGAGGGCAAAGAAGAAGAGAAAGCATTTACAACTATTGTACCTTTAACTCTATGCTCGATCAAAGCCCATCAAATACAAAACAGAAATATTTATGTGATTATCTTTAATTTATTATGAGAATAATAATATATTTTAGGCCACAAAAAAAGTAAGTAACAAATAATTAGAAAATATTATGTGGTCCATTTTTATAAGAATTTGTGGCTCATGGTAAATGAAGAGAAATGATTTGGTAACAGCTTTTAATCTGCTCTGAGAATAACCACCATCTGTTCTGGATCACAAAAAATCAAATAACAAATTATTATAAATTGTTGTGAGATCCACTTGTTCAAGAATTTGTGACTTACAATAAGTTACTATTTACATTATGTTAGTAAAACCCATAAATGAATTCACCCTAAAGAGAGAAGCTTTGTAAAAAGGACAAGTGCACGATATTTTCATGACTCACCTCGGCACTTCCCAAGTCGTCCCAAAGACGAAGAATTGAAGCTGTGGAAGATACAATTTCAGGTATATTTTCTAAATGATCAACACTTTCGGGGTGATTCTCTCACCCAAGATGAAGAATAAGTGGACCAACAAGACGTGCACTCCGGAGCTGACAATTGCGTTGTCCAAGTAGTCTTGTGTTGTCGGAGAGTGACCACTGGCAAGCCATCTTGCCTCCACCAAGAAGGCATTTAGCAGGCTTGCCCACTGTCCATGAATTGGAGACAAAATATAAAAACGAAGATGCGCCATTTTTTATACGCGAGTCCACGTGAATTTACGTGCTAATATCTACATGTCGAAAAAATTTCAGGTTCCTTGATCAATGCGCTGGAAAATTTAGATTAAGTAAAAAGTAAAAAGTAAAAGTCAATTCAATCATCCTAGGATTCGTCCATGCTTCTAAGTAGTAGTTAAGAGAAGAAAAAGAAAGGAAGAAATGTGTGGTTTTTTTTTTTTTTGGGGGGGGGGGGGGGGGAGTGAAAAGTTGTACCGTCTTCCGTAAGGAGCACAATGGGTTCCACCCATGATTTTTGTACACCGCCAAGCTGAATTCATTGGTAATATCATCCAAAGCATGAAAGCACATCCTCATGTAGTCTGGTATGTTGTCTTTCTCAGTGCATTCCCATCTGACAGATCGAGAAAACCAAATCAGCAACAAACCAATAGAATTAGACATTACATCATGGACTTATCTTGTATACACGTGACTTCAAGAATTTTTGTCCTTGTACAATTTGTGGCTTTAAAATTTTCAAGCACGTGTCCACAGGACTTGGGACCGCTTGTGTAAGAAAAACTTCCAAGTATGCTAGGATAAGTGAAAAGTATTCTTTTTACGTACAGGTTTGAGATCAGGCACGTGTACTTTCGATATTGTGCATGTGCAAAAAGAGACTTTCAGGAATGGCGCTCAAAGTAAAACTCCAAATTATGTACCTGTTGACAACATCCGTGAACGCGGTGAGATCTTCGATCGTGCCATAGACGTCAAAAATGTCATCGATGATGTAGATGAATGAGATGGGTTTGGTGACGAGCACTCTCTCCTGGGACAAGCCTGTTTCGGTGAGGATGGCCATTGGCCACATGTACCACTTCATTGGCTGGTCCCTTGCGTACTTCAGTTCCTTTGCCATGCCCAGTTCTTTCCACCAACTGATTAAACATATGAGAATATTAGTCAAGCTAGTCACTTCATAAGTACAATTGTTGAGGAAATCTAATGGAGATGTGATGGGTGGCCACATGGTATTTTTAACTAGTTATAGCCACAACTCTTGATAGAAAGTTTGGATCATGTGTACGTACTTCGAGACTTGGAGGATTTCCCGTTGATGCACGGATCTTACAATGTTCATGTCCAAATGGGCAAGTTCCCCTAAATTCTTGGTCCAGCTACACGAATGTCCCACAAAATTCCTCAAAAAATCATTAGCCGTGAACCTGGCCAAGCTCTTGTGGAACGGATTGCCAAGTGAATTTCTCACGAATCTAGCTCGGACGTGGTCAAGATCGGCCAAAGATGAATGGAGGCGTTGACGGGTTGACTCTCCTACTTGATCGAGAGCATCTTCTCCTTCAATGCCAAGTTGGGAAGCCTCAAATAAACTTGTGAAACCCAAAATGTCATTGCCCTGCGGCTTTTTATTCTGAGTTCCATCATTCATTTTGTGTAGAAACCGTTGAAACACATCTGTATATTAAATGTGGAAAAGCTCAATTATGTTAGGATTCTGGTAGTAGACGGGAAGTAGACATTGCGTCCCCACCCTCTTGACATCCGGGTCAAATTGTAAGAAAAAGTTAAGGCAAAGAAGTGAGATCTATTTTGATACTTCTTCTGTGAATATCTTTCGAATTCTCCCAGCAGCCATCGCATCAGTCAGGAAACAGTATTTGAAATCATCAAGTGAAGGAGATTTTATTCACCTGAAGGAACAGGATAGCCTCCTTGCCTCAAGAGCCGGAAGCGGAGTGCTGCTTCATGCAGATTATCGGCATCAATGGGACGAGAATGAGATCGAGACGACGAGATCAAGAGATGCCTCTGCAAGATCGCCTCGATCTCATCCTCAAAATGGTAGTCAATGGCGAGACGTTGGAGAGCATCCACCGTCACCAAACTTTCGAGCGAGTCTCCTCTTACTTGCTTCAGCAGTTGCTTCACTTCTTCTAATCTCCTCTCATGCCGCCCTCGAATATCTTCCTGAAACACAGAAATAAGGATATCGTGTCTTTACGTTTTCCCATTTATTCACTATGTCCTATTTATAGGCAAGTGGAAATGTTCAAAGTCCTTCAATGCGATGCACGTATATAACGTACCACACGTGTATGGGACCCTAGAGTTTGCTTTTCATAAACAAGCACATGTGTGCCCAACACAACTTGAACCGACATATGCTTCTGATGTGTGCGACCCATATGATCTAGAAATGTATGATATCGCCTAGCACATAGAAAAATTATTCATTTTTTAACGTGATTTCAAGTGAATTTGCAAGGTTTCTAATGATATCAAGTATTAAATTATATTTCAAATTTGAGTTCATAAACAAAACTTGTCCAGTGATGAATTGTAAGTTGCATTCTTAAATAGACATTAAAAATCGACCAAAGTTGAACGAGTACTTGCATGTGCACTACAATTGAATTGGTTATGTATGACCCATATGATCTAAAAGAATATGATATTGTTTTGCACATAAAAAAAAATACAAATTATCACTTGTTTTGACATGATTTCGGGAGATTTGCAGAATTTGTAATGGTATGAGTATAAAAATATGTTTAAAATTTGAGTTCATGAACAAAATTTGATTAGAGATGAATTGTAAGTTGGTATCTATGTAATTATCATCAAGGTTTGTTTTCCATGACTTGTGTTCCACGGCTTGATGTGTGCCGTGCGTGTTCAAAGTGACGTGACATCCAAACGTCCAATTTCGAGATTGCTACTTGGTGGCGTTCGTGAGCCGCATCCAAGAGACGAGTGCAACTTGTGTTGATATTTGTGAAATTTCTTGCGTGAGGGCTAAACAATGTGGAAGGTATTAATAATGAGAATGTTGAAGTAATTTAAATGCAGTTATAATCTCTATTTTATCACTTGATCTATAATGAAATTTTCTATTACCCTCTTCATGTGGTAGATATCATTGATCGAATTACATAAATTTAATGTCTAATTTATCTCCTTGCTCTATTTACTTCAGTTTTTGACCATTAGTTTTCAACCATGAGAGCTTGGCTTGTCTAAGTTGAAGCGAATTGACAGCGAAAGAAAGAGAAAAATTGAAAATCTATAAATTTGATGAGAATAATTTTAGTTTGTGAAAGATGCATATTGAGAATTATCTTTATTAAAGAAATATGCACTTACCCCATTTGAGAAAAAAATTGGATCAATAAAGGAAGTTGATTGCCATTTGCTAGATAGATATGAAGATGAAATTGTCATGAAATAGAAGATGTCACATGTAATATCGTGAAGGAGAAAAATCATTATGAGAATGACAAAGGCCACATTGAACACATACAAGAAGCCATCTATAATCAGTAAGGTATAATTGATAAGACATTTATTAAAAGTTTATTTCACAATATCTCACATAATTTCCACTCTAAAATTAATAAAGGCGCTGCTATTCAAAGTTTTCCACAGTGCTCACAAAAGCAGAAACCCAAAAGAGGAGCCAAGGATACGAGTGCCTATGACGTTTAATAGACAAGCCACAACTTTTTATCTAGGAAGAATAACATGGATCATAGTACCGATTTCAAAAAGCTTGTTCGTAGTTTGGCTAAATTGGGGAGACGTCACTTTTACCTCGAACTTAAGTATTTCAGAATGAGGTCTTTTTCAGTATTTATTTCATTTCCTGCAAAGGGACAACAAGAGTTTTTATACTTTCACTTTTCTTTCTTTTTTCGGTATTTAGTCCATTTCCTAAGTTGAGGACTCTTTTTTTGGTAATTATCCCAGAATTTCTCAACCACGAGTAAAGACGACATATTTCTTTTGTCTTCCTTGTATGGGTCAGCATTTGTCTGCAAATTTCAGAGAAGCAAACGATGAGACTGGAAGAAAAAGGTTGAAAAGATAAAAAGGAAAAAAAAAAAGCCCAAATTTTTCTAATGTAAATATAGGCTACAAAAATGTTCTAGTCAGCTTAGCACGATCCAGATTTTAAATTGACAAAATTATGAAATTTATCATTGAATTGGATTCGTATAATAGGTTTAAGACTGATTGGGTAATTCTCTCAAAAGAGATTAAGATGATTATTAAATGAGATATTAGAAGAATTCGTGATTTCATGATTATGCAGTATAAATAGATTCTCAACATATACCATAGTGATATGTCTCTACGCTGATATTATCACAAGAAGGGGGAAAATCATTAGATCGGACGGTTACTGACTCATAACCACGGCCAAATTAGCTGGACCACTCTTCGTGCGATTTAAGGTTGACATGCACTCAGGACGGCAAGGTAGCCACGTACCATGAAACCCTCCCAAGTTCTGCTGCAGATTTTTTCGCCCAAGAAACCTTCTCTATCGCTCCAGCAGATCTTTCGTCTTCATTAAATTTTCTTTCTTTTTTTTTGAAAGGGACTCTAAATGTTGCCCGAAGAATATATCTACAAATATGTATCAACATATTCATTTGAATTTTACATGGTACACTTTTTTTTCCGCAACTCGACTTTCATCTCATATAATTTTAAATATTGGCTAACAATCCAACTTAAGACAGTCGTACCGTCATGTTTTGGAAAGTGACAATTTACTATTGAGCACATAACCATTGCATGGGACTGGACAACTTGCTCTTCCAGTCGTAGGGAAGTTGTGGCTTTTTAAAACACTAAATATCCAACCAGAAGGTTATTTAGTCTTAGGTTACAATTAATTAAGCAAAAGTATCTTAAATTCATGATCAACATACCTTCATTTAATATGAAAATTAACAATTTGTGTCGTGTAATTAGGATTACGTGCATTCTCAATAACATCATCAATAAAGCACTTCAAAGCATAATATTCCACATCATCATTTAACTACATGAATTGCAATTCACGGAATCGATTCATCATGTTTTATTTCATTTGAAACTAATAATTATATGAAAAAAAAAAACAGTTTATCTCACCCTTTGGAATAATTCTTCATATGTTATTGCTACCGACTCGAAGTCATCTCATGCAAATATATCTATATCAAATATTAAGTTATTGGATTAAACTACGTGATTCATTTCCCTCTAGAATAAAATTTCTACAATCTTCTACTAATTATCTTGGGATAAAGACACCAAAAATGCCATTACTTTTGTACAACGCTCACTTGTGACACATTTGGTAACCATGCTGATCCCAAGAATAATTTCACCTAAAAAATCATTCTTTTTTATTCTATTCCCAAAACTAGTTTTGAGCATTTGAAGATATTTAGTAACTACCCTAAATTTTTATTCTCGAAATAGAAATGCGTTTAGTATGACTTTTAATTTTTTTTTGTGACTTAGAATTTCTTTTAATTTTTTGAAATACTTTTATTATATAGTTTTTTTTTTCTTTTTTCTTTTTCCTTCCCTTTTCTTCTTCTCTAGCTGGTCAATGGCTAGTGATCGGTTGGGTGAGGTTTTGACGACCTTGCTAGAACCTCACTAGGCCAAGGCAAGGTCCAACAAGATCGTCGCAACCTCGCTAGGCCAAGGTTAGATCGAGCCTCGCTAGTGACTAGGCAAGCTTGCTAGACCTTGCTTGACCAGTCACTAGATCGCCGTGGTTATCAACTGGCAATGAAGGAGAAGAAGAGAAAATGAAAATAAATGAAAAGAGAAAAAAAAAATGATTTGCCTTGATTTTGGAGTTGTTCTGGAGAATAAAGAAACATTTTTTTTTTTTTAACTTCTTGATTGTGATCCAAATCTATTTTGAGGAACAAATTGTTCTTAGGAACAAAAAAAAAAGTTACAAAATGGATTTTTTTTCTTTTTCGGGTAATAAAAGAATAGAATTATGTATTATTTGACACGTTAACAAATAGGCTCTTAAGTGCTATAACTATTTTTTGATCACTTGAATTCCATAACTTCGAAAAAAACAATCATTTGAGTGCTATGACTTTCACTTGGTCACTTAAGTGCCAAAATTTTTAAAAACATTCACCTAAGTGCTAAAAATCGGATGTGGTATAACATTTATGATGAGCATTTTAAAAAAATTATGGCACTCAAGTGATTGATTGAAAATTTCTATAGCACTCAAATAATCAGAAAAAAAAAAAGTTATAGCACTGAAATAAGCTTGTGCATAAGTTATTGTATTTAAGTGATAAAAAAATATTGTGGCACTCAAGTGAGCATCATATAAAAATTATTGCATCTATGGTGTCAAACTCATTGATCTTAGCTAAAGAGGTGAATTTGGGATGTCTAACCCTATTTCAAACTTGAAACTGACTAGTGATAAATAAAAATCAAGTCCGTCATAAACCCGAGTTGGTTTTCAAATAGGAATCTTGAACACAGCCCACTCAAATATGCAGAAGCAAGAAACTTAAATAATTTACTTTCATTGTATATATGGAATAAATAGGTATACAACGCAAAAATATATTACTACTAAAATAATTTATTGCCCGACAACTAATACCCGAAAACGAACTCTATCCTTATACCCTACACGGGCAATAGAATTTATTTTTCTTATTTTTACAAAAGTAATAATTGCTTTTCCGTTTTACAAAGTAGCCTTTAGATTACAAAGGAGTAGTTACCTAACATAACTAACAGTTATAATTTAAAATAATTATGTAAAGAAAAAACTATAGCAACAATGCATTGGTGCTTATTAAATAAGTAAACTTTTATTAGGAAATTTACCAAAAACACATCATAAATTTATTGCACTTGTGCCAATTCAATTCAAAACATTTCGATTTCTCAAATTTAGTCGTAAATCTTTTAATGATTTCTCAATTTAGTCATTCTAGCCAATTTGAATAAAAAAAAATCACTAATGTGAATGCCAGTTGTCCTATGTAATACATCTAGTGTTGAAGTGAACAATTTTTATAATTTTTAAATAATTTTTGAATTTTTATATTTTATATTTTCTTTTCTTTTCTTTGTTTTCCTTCTACCTCTGCCAATTGCTGGCGATTGCCTCAAGACAAATCATAAAAGACTAAGCCTCGTACCATTTCTTGGTCATCATAACTTGATCACTACTAATATATCGATACATCAATCTAGTGTCTTAGGGCATGTAATATAATGGAAACTCAGCATCACCACCACTCAATTATCTATTTGTTATCTATAGTTAAGTTGAAATTTAGAGAATGTTCACTTTTTTATAGACTTTCTTTTTCTCTTTTTCCATTTGTAATTGTCACGTGGCCAGACCAATGGCACAATGTTGCCAGATAAGTCACATTCGACTAACAAATTTTAGGTTATTTATCTGTTATCTCGGGACTTCTATCTCTTCTAGAGCTTATATTTGAAAAACTAAATAGATGAGAAGAAAATCATCAATTATATGTTTTTATAATATTTTTAAAAAAATTATTATTATTAATTTTCTTTTTCCTATTTTTTATTTTTATTTTCTTTCTTTCCACTTTGGGCTAGCAAGGTTGCTGGCCAGCCCTCGCTTGCTTTGGGCGAGGGCATGGCGACCCTCACCAAATTTGGGTGAGGGTCGCCTCGCTCACATCCAGTGAGGGCCTGGGTTAGGCGGCCCTCACCAACAAACCCCAAGGGCTGCAACACCCTCGCCCAAATCAAGTGATTGTCGCCTATCTCGGGTTGGAATAAAAAAGAAAAGAAACAAGGAAAGAGGAAAATATTAGAAGAAAATAGAAAAGAACTAAGATGGAAAAAAGAAAATTAGCAATAAAGTATTAAGAGAAATAAATGAAAATTGCAAATTATAGGCAAATGTTTAGCACTAATTTGGAAAAATTGGAAAGCTTAGGACTAATCGGCATTCATATAATAAGTTTATGATTGATCAAATAATTTTCCCAAAGGGAATAAAGTGATGATAATATTAGACATTTAGAGGAATGAATAATCTCATGATTGTGTAGTATAAATGATGCTTAACATACACCTAGCATTGTTCAATCCATAGTGATATGAGGTAAGAATACCTCGTCTCATATAATTTCTCCGCGCACATATTATTACAAGGTTTTCTTTCCTTATTATTACGAGGTTGAATATAGGCAAAAAAAATGAAAATAAAAAATCAACCAGCCAGGCGGTCCCGCAAGCCGTAATGACGGCCGGATAAGCTGGACCACACGCCATGCCGGTCTTTCTCAGAAGCTTTCGAATTCATTCATTTGAACAGCGACGTAGGAGCGTCTCATGAAACCCACTCCACATAGTAAATATCCCGGATTGTGAGGATCGGATTATCTTCCTAAACTTGTGGCGTGAGCGAGACATTGTTGTCGAGCTAAACATATAGCATGACAACCGTGGAAAGTTTAACCAGTCGTGTTTTCCATGAACCAATGTCTCATTTCACCGATTAAAGATATAGACATGATCTACATTGATATTTAGGCAAGCGTATGTGTCGGCGGTGTCCGTAATTTGACTGGCCAATTAGAGCCATGATTGGAAGGATTTTCCACCGGCCAAAGACGTATGGAAAACAATGGCAATTTTTAAAAATGAGCAACAGAAAGTGGTGATACATAGTCAAAAGACGGTGGACTTGGTATAGTGGCTTGCCATCGACTTGGTTAACATTGCTGTAACTAATGTGGAGAAAAAGACTTTTTTCAAAGAGAACTAGCTTTGATAACGAGATTAAACATGCCGATATAGAATTGAGTAAGTTCTATATATTGGGTAATGAAGAATAAAAAAAATATTTGTAGATTGTGTAGGTGGTTAATGATAATGAAGAATACAATCGATATCTGTAGATTGTTCAAGTGGTAATCTAAGTTAAGATTACCTTACTTCTATCCTATCCTTATTTACAGCATCAATTACAATTACCATTGAGGTAGTTGTCTATATTGGATAAGACTTACTCCTATGTATTTTAAAGGTGCCTTGGTCACAAATTCGTATCCCCTTATCATTCATCATGTACTTTTTCCACATGTGAATTATGTTTTGTTTGTCCATAAGTTCTTCCAGCATGTGGACATCGTTCCAGTTCTGCCGCAATTTTCTTCGGCTGACCCTTTCCCACTGTCATCACGTGATGTGAATGCTGACTAAATGACATGAGGAGAAGAGCCAACGAAGTTGAAAAGTTGTAACAACAGAAAGCTAGACGCGTCACACGTTTGTTGGATACGTAATACTCAGTCTTGCTGCATAAAGTAAAACTGCGTCCCCGGCGAATGCTTGTCGAGCTGTGTGAATGGAATCTACTGTGCCAAAGTACTTCGATAGAAGACATAGAAGGCATGCTTTTTACTATTCGGTCTAAGTCAGACGTGAAAATGAAAGATTCCCTCCGGACAACATAGTTTGCCCGTTAAACTCCAAAGCTGGCATGGTCCCATTACACTTACGACGTCGAGAGTACTCAACAAAGAATGCTGATGTGATTCTTGGAATTGTCGGTAGGGCCGAAGTACCGACGTGTTTGCCTTCTCTATTATTCCTGCTCATTATTCGGCCGTGATTTTGAGGTGACACAAGATACCCGTGCATGGATTAGCTCTGTTTGGAGCTTAATGACAGCAAATGTGATTTTTAGGATTTGAGAGTAGTCAATATAATTTTTGGGTCATGTCACTTGATGAAATGTGATTGTAGAATATTTCACATGAGAAGTTGAAATTGACATATGATTGCTATAATACGTGATTCATGTCGTGATGCGTATCACATGGCTTATGGATTTGAAAATGTGTTGGAGTCGCTTTAATGGCGCATGCTGCCACATCCTTCTTTTATTATTATTTTTTCTTCATGGCTTAATTCCAAATGAGAAGTTGAATTTGACATATGGTTGGCTATAATACGTGATTTACGTCGTGATGTGTATTGCTTGACTCGTGGATTTGAAAATATGTGTGGCGCATGCTGTCAGATACTTCTTTTATTATTTTCTTTCGTCATAGCTTACCTCACTAAGCTATAGATTTGCTCACTAATTTATCTACTATTCCAGATCCCGAACATGAGTAGTTTAATTGAATGCACGTGAAAAGTGATTAGAGGTTTATTTTAGACTAATTGAATAATATAATTAGATCAGGGTTTATGATTGTATAGTTTTGGTTAATTCATGATGGACAAGGTTTTATTATAACTTTTATTCAATGAAAAGTTTTATTCAGACAATATGCTTTCCTAAAATGACTAGCTTTGGCTCAAGGTTTCATCCTTTATGTTGGATGTGGATTTAGGATTTGACGCAGACAATTTCCATCCATGATTGTGATCCACTAATCAGAAAATTTTCTTGGAAAAATTATCCTCACATCACATATGCAGGAAAATCTGGCCGGCTATGTAAATAATTGTGCATATTATTAGAAGAGAATAATTTGACACCTCACTTTGATTTACAACATCTGATGGGCCGCTAACTACACTTGACTTTTATTTGAAGGGGACCCTCAGTTACTCCAATAAGAGCTTTTTGAACGTAATACTATGGACGTCACCCCTTAGGGAAGCATCCATCAAGTTGATGCGGAAAACATTGAAAATCAATTCAAACAATTAGTTGCGTTGATTCTGCTTTAACTGCAAGCCAAAACCATTGCTAAATTCAAAGGATATATCTGAGAAAGACCGAAGGTCCATACTATCTTATGAACGTTAACGTTTACTTGCCACAAATTTATCAAGATATGGGACACAAGTTTTTTACTCTGTCATTCACAACCCCCTTTCATCTTCATTGATTCGGATGTTGGTTGTATAGAAAAAAAAATGGAAAGGCTGTGCACTTCAAATTTTTCTAAAAAAACCTATATTTGGAAAGTGCATTTTCTTCTATGTTTTGAAGCTTTAGCCTTTGCGACAGCCGGGTTTAAGATTAGAGCTCCACACTTAATTTGACCAGACTTTAAAAATAAATAAAAAAAAGGTCTATAATGATTTGAAGGAATTTTGTAATGTGAACGTGCGCTTTGAAGGTATTTTTCACTATAGAATAAAACAATTTGAACTTCATTTTGTCCCCTCCCGGTCAAAAACAATGTTTAACATATGATATCAAAAACACAACAAGGATTTATCACATACATAATGTGACAACTGATTGGACCTAAGCACATTTTACATGCTTGGCATTTGCTAGGGAGAAGTGTTAAAAAAAATCATAAACCTTTTGTATTTGTGCCAATTTAGTCCTAAATCTTTTTGCTTTGTGTTAGTTCAGTCATTTCCAGTCAATTTTGGCTGGATTTTGCTGACTAGGTGTCGACCGGCTAACGTAGATAATTTTTAATAATATTTTAATATATTTGAATATTTTTATTTTCTCTTTTTTTTCCCCTTATCCTCCTCCTTCCTTTGGCTGGTCAACGGTCGACAATCGGCTAGAGGCGATGGCCGACGAGGTTGAGATCGACCTTGACAGCCACCTCACTAGTGGTCGTAAGGGTGAGCATTGTCGCCTAGCGCGAAGCCAGCTCGAGGCTGCCCTCGCGACCAATGGTGAAGTGGCCGTCGAGGTCTGGTGACTGGCTGGAGGCTGCAGCTGCGGGAGTCCTCTGGAACCACGACGGACTCTTGATCTTTGGGTTCGCGGGGATTTTTAAGCCCCATTAGCTAGCGCGGCGGAAATCCCTCGCTTTATGTGAAGGGCTCTCTTCTTTATTGTAGCTTCCAAGTCAAAAGGAAAAGGAAAGTGATCTGCATAGTGGCTTCTGGTCTACGTGTGGAAGTGGAATCTAACAACCAAGTGGGCGTGAGGTGGGTTTTGGGCGAAGAAGAAAGCCTCTGGATCGTGTGCATGGTGGTGGAAGACTGCTGAAAAGTCATGGCGCAACAAAAGGGGTTATTCTTAGTCAATTTCCCCAGAAATGCCAACCAGGTCGCAAATGGGGTGGCTAAGACCCATCGTACCAATTCCTTAAGTCCAAAATGGATTTTTAAACCTCCCCATCTCCTCTGGTCTTTGTTATGTTATGATCATGGAAACTCATGTGGGTCATGTTCAAAGGTTTAATCGTCCATAAAAGATAATCGAATTAACTAAGCAAACCCAAATTTTCTAAGTTGAAGTAAACCCACATTTATCAAACTAAGCTAAGCCCAAGCTCGTTAAGCAAATTTAAGCCCAGTTACAGTATAACTCATTAAACTCATTGTACCCTAATTCTAATGGATTAATACTAAGAAAAACTTCAAATCAATACAATGGTGACAAATTTGTAATTTTTTATCACCAAAAGTTTTAAACTGACATATTCATGACAAATTAATCCTAAACTAATTTTTTTATCACATAAAATTGGGGAATCTCATTGCTATTACTCAAACAAGCATGAAACATATGCTTGCATATTTGTCCATAGGTCAAATCGGATATGTAATTATTGGAATAATTGTTGGAGTTGCCTTCATTGCTACTCCTCCAGTAGATATTGATTAATTCATTTGCGACAATTTTATCTTCTGTTAATTTCTGTGAAATTATATTAATACCACCAAAAACTATAAACTATATAAAGGGAAAAATTCAAAATTGGTACAGTCGGCAGTTGTCATATGTCACCAAATTTAGCGATTTAACAGTAAAATTTAACGGAAAATACCGCGCGATAAATTTGTCACAAATCTATCACAAATTTATTAGTTTAAGGTTTTTATGAATAAAATATTAGTTTTAAGATAAATTTGTCATGTGTGTATCAATTTGGGGTTTTTTTATGACATTAACCCAATTCTAATTGGCCTACACCAAGTCCAATTTCCATTATCAATTCCACACTAATCTCATGTTAAACACATTTTATTTTTATCTTAATGAAATCTTTTTTTTATTCTTTTCCTACTGCTTTAAATTTTTCATCAAATTCTTCCCATGAACGTCCTCGAGACACACTCAAAAAACGTAAAAGAGGAGCTGAAATTCACAAAACCTAGGGCGTTAAAAATCAAAGCTCCTCATGTCGTTTCATCAGCAAAATCTAAAGCGTAGCGACCCCAAATTTTTATTAATTAGAGGGAGAGCGAAGACCAAAGAAGGTGAGCGTGGGAGAAGGCCAAAATCTAAGAGTGAGACCCAAAATCTAAGAGCGAAAACTAGACATCCAAAGTGTCCGAGCAGCAACAAGTGTTGGCGCAGCAAAATCTGAGAGCGAAGGCCAGGGACCCCAAATTTGAATTAATAAGAGGGAGAGAGAGAGCGTTTACTCTTCCTATTCAAAAGGAAAGAATGAGCAGAGAGAATCTTCGTTTAAAATGGTGAATTTTGGACATGGACCATGCGTATTGGTCTGGGCAGAATGTAATGGGTTGAAGCAACAACAAGGTTCATCCGTCGTATTAATATACATAAATGAGGACTCATAAATTTTAAAGGGCGAGCCCCAGAGCATAGCATTTGGCTCAGAAGTGGGAAAAGTAACTCCTATTTTTCTTCCTAAAAGTAGGGGATTTAGCTATTGACTCTCTGCAAAGATTGGGAATCCAAAATTTGCATGGCATTTAATTTCGGGAAAAGTACTAAAAAAGTCATAAACCTATTGCATTCGTATCAATTCAGTCTTAAACTTTTCAATTGGACCAATTCAGTCCTAAACCTTTTAATATTTGTACTAATTCAGTCAATCCAGCCAATTTTGACTGGTTGGCGCTAACGTGGATGTCGGCCTGTGGCCGGACACTGATGTGGCAATTTTTATGATTTTTTATGATTTTTTTATTAATTTTATTCCTTTTTTCTTTTCCTTTTCCTTTTCTTTTCTACTTTCATCTTCGTGGTTGCCGGCGAGGGCCGCGGCCCTCGCCATGCCTCTTCCAAAGCTGCCGGTGAGGCGGCTTCGCCCAAATCTAGGCGAGGCTAGCCTCGCCCGCGGCTGGTGAGGCCATGGCGGCCATCGCTAGGGCAGAGGTGAGGGCCGTGAAGCCCTCAACAGCCGTCGGCGAGGGTCGTGACCCTCGCTCGGCCTCGCCCTGGCCTTGCCGTTGAGTCCCCGTCGCCTCCTCTACTGTCGACCCCGGAGCTTCTTGACCTCATCACCGCCGCCCTCACCTCCACGAGATCCCAATTCGAGGCCCTGGTCCCCCACCTCCCGCGACTCATGCCACCACTCCTCCGCCCAATCTTTGCCTCCGAAACCCTAGCCCGCCGCTTGAACACCCTCCTCTCCTTCTTTTGAGGCTGGCCTCACCCGCGGCCCTGGGCAAGGCTGAGCAAGGGTCGCGACCCTCACCAGCGGTTGGCGAGGGCTTCGCGGCCCTCGCCTCCGCCCTGGTGATGGCCACGATGGCCTCGCCAACCGTGGGTGAGGCTGGCCTCGCCCAGATTCGAGTGAAGGCGCCTTGCCGATGGCTCGGGAGAGGCCGAGCTAGGGCCGCGACCCTCGTTGGCAGTAGGCGAGGGCTTCGTGGCCCTTGCCCAGTGGTTGGCAAGCCTGACCGAAGGCTCACCGGTAATAGCAAAGAAGAAAGCAAAAAAAAAAAAAAAAAAGGGAAAAAAAATTAATAAAACTTAATAAAAAATTCGAAAAAATCATTAAAAAATCATAAAAATTGCCACGTTAGTGTCCGGCCATCGGCCGACATCCACGTCAGCACCGGCCAGCCAAAATTGGCCAGATGGACTGAATTGGTATAAATATCAAAAGGTTTAGGACTAAATTGGTCCAATTGAAAAGTTTAGGACTGAATTGATACCAATGCAATAGGTTTATGACTTTTTTGGTACTTTTCCCATTCTATTTCTAATTCAGGTGCTTTGTCACTATTTCACATACCGCTCGCCCTTTTACCCCACCACCATGCTTCAGTATCAACAATCAATTTAGTTAACATCAGAAGACAAAACAACTAAGAGCACAAATAGAAAACCATCAAAATATCACCTTGAACTGACATTACACACCAATAATCAAAGACCCCTAAACTCGACCAGACTCTTCCACTTAAATAAACTTCACATGACTCAAGAACTAAGCAAGACGCTCTATGATACACTTAAAGAAAAAGCAACTCGAGAGCGAACTTCGTCAGCCAGAGTTTTTGCAGGCAAATCGGGGAGATAACCACAAGACGGAGCAATGCAGCAGTTGTAATTGAGGACCAACCTTCTTGCTCGGCCTTCACGAGCACAAATTTTTGAAGACTGTTGCACTTGATTTTTTTTTTTTAATTGATTCATCAATGGGAAACTAGAATATTTTATAGTTGAGAATCTGATTCTTTTATTCTCTACGTCTTTAGAATATTTTTCTCCTTAATTAGGTTGACCATATGTATTATATATAGGGTTGTGGTTGTATAATGTTATAAGTAAGAAAGTAATATCTATCTTATTCCCAATTCTCAGCTCCTTTCCATCCCTTAATATTTTCACCTGGTATCACAGGGTTCTTTCTCAACCTATTTTCGCATCACTCTGAAAATCAAACTCTCTTTCTTCTTCGTTTCTTTTCACACAGAAAACTTGTGAAAGTTTTTATTTTTTGGTTAGAACCAATTGAGAAATTATGCCGAGAAATCAAAACTCAAAGTTGGGGATGTCCAATGAATCAGAAGGTTTTTTTTTCCCCAACAATCAAGGTTTCGAAAACTTACCTTCCGATCCTCGACAAGTTAAGGAGAAAGAAAACTAGACTAATGAACAGGGCCACATACAGCCTAATGAAGGAGGATTGGGCTCCATTCAACGCCCTCCTCAGCCCAATTCAAGGCAATTATTCACAGTATTGTATGTCCAGTGGATTCCCGTCCAAGTCCAACCTATCCAAACTGCTATGGTCTCTCTAGAAAATAATGGGCCAGGAGGAAGGCCACCTTTTACCACTGAGCCTAATCCAAGACATGGAACGGGTTGGTCCTATTCGAATCAGACTAATCTAGGTCCATCGGGTTTTTCATGATGATTTAATGGTATTTAATTCGACCCAATACATCTATGATGATTTAACGGTATTTTACATTATCAATTTGTGCTTTACAGTAGTGTATAATATTCACAAATATTTACTACTTTTTGTCATAATGTATTTCATGATGGTCGGAAATATTTAGGTATCTTAAATTTCTTTAGTTTACAAAGTTTTTCTCTCATAACTCAATGAACAACGTCACAAATATTTAAGTATCCTAATTTCTAAAGAAAATTTATGTTTTTTCTAAGGCTTGCGATATTTTGTCATAACATGGTTCAAAATACGAAAAATATATATTATAATATTTAACAAATTACTACAAATGCTCACGCTATGTTGTCATAAACCAATGAAAAATGTCATAAATACTTAAAAGGATAACTTCATACGCAGCGTTAGTGTGAAAAACAAGTTTTACACAAGCAGCCTCATACAACATTCATTAGAGAGAATGCATAGTTATAATTCTCAAGTCAATGATGCATGGGAACGCTTGTGAAAAATTTTCTTTACATCGGCAGAATATGCTCTCTTTTTTTTTTTCTTGTTTTTCCCTTTTTCATATTAAAGCCTTACGACATTTTGTCAAAGTGCAGTAATGTTCAAACTTCAGAAAATGTATAGATGCACATAAGATAGTTTTAAGTTAGATTTTTTAGTGTTCTGTTGACAACGCATCATAAATATTGCGGATGTTCTTACTTTAAATATAAACACATGCCATACTTTATTTTAAATTTTGGTACCTCCTTACATTTTATGATGTTTTGCACGAATAAAACAAACCATGTGCCAATGTAGTATGTTTGAAATAGTAATGAATTTTTCTGCTCATGTTAAATTCACATTTTTTTTTCATTTGGATATGCCAACAAATATTATTGCCACTTATGATGGAAAAGCACTTAAAACAATATATAGCTGGAAAACAACACTGCTTAGAAAAAGAAGGCAACTTTATTGCAATTTAAGGTGACCGTAGTACATTATACCGAAGTAATCAAGCATGAGAGATGAAAACATGAAAAATGGTGCTAAATTGTCTCGTGATCGCAGGTCAACGACTTCATATGGTCTTGTAGGAGTCCAAGACCATGTTTGTCTTCATAGTTGTACATCAGTGAAACCATCTTAGCAGCATTCACGCAAGCTTCAAGGAAAGGCGCAGAGGACGGACATGGAGAGAGGCACTCTTTGTTGAGCAGCTTCCACAATTTCGATATCAAATTCATCACATGCTCCCTTGCGCTTTGGTACGAAGAGCCTTGATTTTCCCCCAAATAGCAATCCACGTATGACCCGTCGTAGCCATTTTGATTCTCGTCCTTCATGGAATCGAATCCCCCCGAGTAAAAAATTATATCAATAAAATAATGACAAAACGCAAATAAAAAATGAATAAAACCCGAATATTGCCCAGCACGAAACCATCAACTAGTAGTGTACCTGGGCACATCCAAGGTCATCCCAAAGGCGAAGAATTTCAGCGATTAAGAATATTATATTTGGCAGCTGCACCTCTTCTTTCTTTGAATCCATACTTTGGTTGGCAATGTTTTGGCCCATTAGAAAGAACAGGTGAGTTAGCACCAAGGGCACACCCGAAGTGATAATCGCATTCTTCAAGTAATCATCTGCCTTTGGCAATTTCCCAGAAGCGTTCCACTGAAACTCCACCAGGAATGCATTGCACAAATTCGCCCACTGCAAGATCAAATGTTATCTGACTGATCAAGGATCATCTAAAATATAGTCATAACTCAAAATCTTGAGTTTATTGAGCTTTCGTAGTAGTCATAAATGACAAATCACTAGGAAATCTGTCTCTCTCTCTCTCTCCCACTCTCTCTCTCAGAGAGTAAGGGAACTCAATGCTGCACTGAGCTCAATTTTATTGCTAGGAAGCCAGGGCACGGCTACAAGATCTTGACAGAAACGCCTAGATCTCGCCAAGATTTGTGTGTGAGTGTGTATGGGAGAGGGCGGGAGGGAGGGAGGGACGGTTGCAGCTTAACCCTATCAGTGATAAGATCTCCGTGTATGGCATTATAAGGAATTCTATAAAAGAGTGAACGAAACTCGACGATGATGAAGCCGGCAATTGGTTTTTGTGGCTTTAATTTGAAGAAGTGAACACAAACTTCAAAATGATGACCAAAATATTGGAGGGTGGTGAGACAAAGAGTGGAAAAAGGGACGAGGATATGGTCAAGGTTGAGTTTTGGTTTTGCGCAACGAATCTCCAATTAAGTCACGTTCATTTAGAGTTGAGATAGGAGTTAGCAACATTGTTGCGAACATAGGTTCTTATCAATAATAATTTTATATTTATACCATCTGTTTCAAGAATCTTGTGGGGTTCCATCCATGCTTCTCAAAGATGATTTTGCCAAAATCATTTGCAATATCATTGAGAACCTTGAAGCATATTTTCATGTACTCTGGAAGCTGCTCGGCACACGCATTATCCCATCTGAAGGAAAAAAATTGCAAGAAATATTTAAATTGTCAACATAATATAAATGTCGAATGTAGTTTTTTTTTTTTTGATGTAATAGTTGCAACATAATAGGTAAAAAGGGATATCTTCAATTGTATACCTTTTAATGACTTCTGTAAAGAGAATTAGTTCGTCAACTGTGCCATGGACATCAAATATGTCGTCAATAATGTACACGAGAGAGATGGGCTTAATGAGCTCAACCCTAAGCTTAGACAAGCTTGGATCTGGAAGAATTGCCATGGACCACATGTACCATTTTAGTGGCTGGTCTCTAGCAAACTCCATCTTCTCTCCCAATCCCAACTCTTTCCACCACCTGAAATATAGGATATGCATGAGGAAAAACTAAAGCAACAATACATAATAGTGTACTCATTTAAATGAAACAAATTATTCATTTGAAAATTCTATTGATCTCATGACATAGAGATTTGAGAAAATGGAGATATAAAGTCCATCATTTTCCTTATAGTTTTTGGTGAAACTGGTTTAAGTCATGCCTCAAACTGTGATTTGTGAGTTTGATATTAGTCTGAACCTAAATGCCAACTCCTTAAATACATAAGTTTAAATATAGCATCTTATTTAAGCATTGATATACTTGTATTAGGCCCAACTATTAAGATTTCGCCTACTATTATATGTTGGTCATCTATAGTCCTTCAATTGAGCATAACTTTGCGTAAGTAGTTAATTAGTTACTCACTTATTAATTTGGTGAATCTCCTTCTGGTGCACATATTGATCAATTCTTCGCTTTCTGTTTGCCACTTCTAGCAAGTCTTCCATCCACGAGTTCGCGTCTGGCATATCGTTTACAAAACTTTGAGGAGCTAGCAATCTTGCGAAGCTCTTGCGATATGGATATTGCAATGTACTTTCTATCATTCTTGCTTGTTCATGATCAAGATCACACGTCAACAATGCATTGAGACACTTGCTGCTAAAGCATCTGGCTTCGTCGAGTATATCCTCTCCTTCAGTGCTCATTTGTGACGCTTCGAATAATTCCATCATACCCTTGATGTTTCCCTCCAGTTTCATGACAAAACCTTTCCCCTTATCATTGAAGTATTCAAACACATCTGCATAAAAAGCACAAGGGCTCTAATACATCAAAAAGCATAGTCTGATATCTAATTTATAAGTTGCTTCACTCATTCAAAATTATGATGTGCATACTTTGGTTTCGAAAAAAATCCTAAATTGGTTAAAACTATTTCATCTCATGTAAATTTTGAATTTTTTAATGTAAAGAAACTAGAAAAGAGAACAAATGAAGGAAATGGGCATGTATCTAGGTTTTTTCAATTCCATTTTCGTAATATGAACAATTAGTTCTTACTTTCCATTTTGAACAAAACTCCAGAACACTAATGCATTGCTTAATATCTGGCATAAGTCCACGATGTAACATGCATTGATGGATATCCATTGGAGAGTTCATCACAATTAAACATTCCCAGTTCTTAAACCAGCAAAATATTTAAAAAAAATCAGCTTGTACTCTTGTCCATTTTCATCCTTAACAATATACTGGAAATTTTAGGGCTTCCACGTAACTGGACAAAACAACAACAAAAAAGTTGTCTTCTTTTGTTATGTATAAATAGCAACACTGTAGTTCGCTATTGCAATGGACTTGAAACTCATAGGAACAAACCTGCAGGCACACGATAACCTTCTTGCCTTAAAAGTCGAAACCGGAGAGCGATCTCATAGACATCATCTTTGCCATGATTCAAAGAGCTGAAATGTGTGTATTGCCACGTTAGAATGGCTTTAATCTGTTCTCGAAATAGGGATTTGACTCCTAGTCGCTGAATCATGTCGACAATGATCAAACTTTCTACCGGCTCATTCACCACTTTATTCAGAAAATCTATGAGGCTCTTTGTTTTTTTGTCACGTTTGATCCCGGAATCATCCTACATCATGGAAATCCAGAGTTACAAGTGAGGTCGATGTTATAATGAAAAAAAAAAAAATTAAGCAAGAATGAACTAAATTGGCGATATTTTTTCTCATGTAATTTAACAAAAAAATTATTGTAATGAAGCAAAAAATATTAAATGAGCAAAAGTTCAAAAGAGCAAAGACAAAAGCACAACCAATGAAATAATCAACTGATAATTTTTCATAGTAATATATGGTAATTTAGTATGAGATTGTTAAGGTTTTCTGTTGATATTAATTTTATGCTATTAAAGCTTGGTATGCTCATATGCACAAGGTGATATATGACCTTACAAGCCAGTCCAGTTGAAATTGCTTCAAATGATCAAATCTAACTGGGAGTTAATAAGTTGGTTTTTTATTACAGATTCCTTTATACTGAGCCTTGAAAGAAAACATTCTTGCTTCCCTGCGTATATTCGGTAAATAAGCTTCCTTGTTATCCTAGTTTGGTTTTATTTTTCTCCTCTTTCTATCACCAATAGGCCAATGAAGAATCCAAAGAGGTGTTGGCATATAGCTGGCGATTGTCGACACAACCCATTTATTTCACATGACACATTACTATAACCACATTTGGGTTTGGCATAAACGGTTCATGCCATAAATGGGTCAATACGTTTAAAGCAAACCAAAAATTGTGTCTTACGATGGTTCCCCCTTAAACCATATAGATACGAATTGACATATTTGAATTTACGTGTTAATGTGTCATTTTTTTTAATACTATACACTTAGATATGATTCATACTCATACATAAAGAATTTTGTTTCCTTAAAAAAATATTTAAAAAAATCCACATGTGAATAATAATAAAAGTTAAAACAAAAACATATTTCATACAATAGAAACATAAAATTATGGTGTGCTTGGTAAAATTTCTATCATGGGAACAATTTCTTGTGAGAAATATATTTTTTATTTCCATTCCCCAAAACAATATTTGAGTAAAATATCACACTTGGTAACTATATAAAATTTCTATTCTTGAAATAGAAAAAGAACATGAATATGTTTGGTATGACCCACAATTTTTTTTTTTGGTGCCATAAAATTTCTTTTAATTTTAATATTTTAATATTTTTTTTCCAGATTTTTCTTTCTTTTCCTCTCTTCTTTTTCCTCCTCTAACTGGTGATGGCAACGGCAACCAGTGGCTAGCGAATGGTGGCAGTAGTGGACGGCAAGTCTCTACTGACAGATTAGAAGAGGAAGAAGAAGAAAAGAAGAAAGAAGAGAAAAGAAAAAGACTTCTTTTTAGAAATTGTTCCCAAGAACAATAAACTACTTTTTTTTCCACTTTTTGTTGTTGTTCCAAATCTATTCCTCGGCCACTTTTTTATTTCAGAGAATAAAAAAATTAATTGACATTACCAAACAAATTTCTATTCTTTTTTTTTTATTCTATAGAAAAAAAACCAGAAAATAGAAGAAGAAAGAAAAGCGTTACCATGCAGACCCTTAGTAGATAAATTAAAAAGAACATTTTAGCTATAATGAAAAGTGAAATTATACTCACATTATCAGGGAACTCGTTGAAATGTCCTAAAAGCGTTGACATCGTTGACATGCATTCTTGTGTATAAATGAGTTCTATGTACTTCATGGTTGTAAATGAGTAATAGTATTTTGTTCTTGTATCGACAAGAACACGGTGACCGCTTAATAATCATTTTTAGCCATGTAAGCCGTGTCGTGTGACATGTTTTATTAAGCGTATCGTATTCGTATCAAGGCATTTCGACACATTTAATAAACATGTCATATTTGGATTAGCTATATTGGTATTACACCCTATCCAGTATCCACACAACACAATTAGCACGGCAAGACACGAATTTCCAGATCTAGAAGAGGCCACGGCGTCCATAGAGCTGGGTGATCAGGACAAACTTGGGTAATTATTTGCCATAATGTATGAAACTCTATGCGAAAAGATTATGTAAAAGTTTATGCATCAGTGGATTCTCCTCTTTTGTTTAAATGGTAATTATTTGCCATAAAACTTTAGATATAATATATCTACAGTTTTGTGTTCGCTGAACCAGGAGACATCCCAATAATCATTAAAGATGTCATATATGCCCTACGAAATAATGCTCGGAGGCAAACACCACGTCTGCGATTTTATTTTTTTTTCACACGAGCTAAGGAAGGAAAAGGAAAGTTGAAAATAAAAGGCTAAGATCAGTGGATTTACCGGATAAGTTTGCTCCTTGGCAATGCTTGATGATTGCATTTGGTTAGGTCGATCCATTATGAAGCTGGAATCGGTGGCCAACCCTTTCCCAGTCCTAATCACGGGGAGAGTAGAAGTGCGAAGATTGTTAAGAATGATAGGAGGTTGATTTGCTTTAGATGGCCTATTTATAAGTGAAAAACAGAAGGTGCCTAAAATATATTGATAGGGAACGTGCCGCACACGTAAGTTTCTGCAGTTGCAATCTTTGTTATGGGCGAGAAACTTGGGTACGTAAATTGTCGTTTTCAAAACCCGATTGGAGGCAACATCGTCGTTGAAAGCATACATCAATGCATATACATTTCGGAGAGGTTTCGAGTGTCAATGGTCTTCAAGAAATTAGAAGCGCAATGATCGAAATGTCTAAAAGAAAAGGACATGAAGGGCTTTTTCGGCAAACAAGGAAGACCACGTACTCGGATTTTATTCCACTGTTTCAGATTTAGCTCATATCTTACGTGATACACGAGGAACACATGCTTGAACTTGAATTCTCAAAACTTTGTCCTATGGGGATCACATTTTGCTCCTAAAATTTGTGGTCCTGTCCTCCATAATAAGTTCGGCTCTCTGTGAAATGAGCGTATGTGCGTGCGACAAGCAGAAGAGTTTACAGGCCAGCGAGGGTGAGAAATTATGTTTAGTCATCTTTGGGATGTTAATGTGTGGAGCAATTATCCATGAGCTTGATATATTTTACTAAACTAAATTTGGACCATTAAGAATTGTGAATCATCAGTTCGAATTTGATTTAGTACACGTTTAAAGTTTACTCAATAATTTCTCAAATGTATGTGAGAGTGAGTTGAGAAACAGGAGAAGAAAAATTGTAATGTCAGATTGTCCTTAAGAGTTGAGAGGCATAAATGTTGTCTTATAGTACTAATGTGGGGTAGCGTCATGTATTGTTTTTAAATATATAGTGCTGACAAATTGGATTCAAAATCAATTTCTTAACTCGAATTCAATGAGCTACGTCAAATATGGGTTGTCTGAAAATTTCAAAACGGATTAAAGAGGGTTTCCAATATCAGAGGCAAAACTCAAGTAGATATGAATCCTAGTGGGTCTAAAGACAAACTCACTTCTAACCCAGTTAAGCTTAGAAAGGTTATTAGCTAAAGAAATATTAAAAAATAAATAATAAATAATAAAGAAAGAGAAAACTATGATGTCGAACAAGAGAGGGAGCCGCCCCAGATAGTACCCCTCCGTCGTGGGCTGTGTCACCAACGATGGCCGGTCACGCCTCCGCTGCCCACCGTGGTCGGCGGCAGCCATCCTCATGCTTCTCCTAGTCAACTCACAAGGCAACATATAAGGCGTTTTCATCATTTAGTTTTTTCAAGTTTCGTTCAAGACCAAGAAAACAGAAGAAGATGGTTTTTTATTTTGCTAACCTACAAAGTCTTCTTATGAAAATGACTCTGCACCAAAGAATCTAGATCCAAGAAACCTCTACAACCACGTATTCCTCCAAGTCAACAATTGGGAATACTATTTGAGAGCAAAGTGCCCCTTTAGTTGATCCAAGAGACAGGAAAATGACACCGGAGGAATAGTTAGACTTCCTATTTTCCATGAGAGAGGAATTACGTTGCTTTTTTCTTTCCTCATTCAATCAAAATTGTACTTCTGGTATTATTTTAGGCATTAGGCTTTAGTTAAAATGTTGGGCTCTATTGTCCTCTGTCTCTAATCGGAGGATTTCTTCTAATTAGTCTTCTGGTTGATAGCTTACGAGTGTAGACATCACTTGCATTTCAATTTTAGATAAGTTTGGTGTAAACGATGTCCCACAATAACATATAACCACCAATCAAAAACATAATTGTGGGGACACTTAGTGTTATAATATTTAAATAATATATCACACATTTATCTAATAATTTAAGTTTTTAGAATAGTTAACACTGGTCCTATAAATCTGACATGATATTAAAGCTAAAGGTTCTAAGTTCGAATCTTTCCAAATCTCATTTGCCTCCCCAATTAAATTTTCACGCTTTGTACTAAGCAAAAAGAATATACCAAGCGTGACAAGGAGTGTTAGAATATTTAAATAATAAACCATACATTCATTTAATATCTTAAACTCTTAGAACAATTGACAGTGGTCCTACAAAATCTCACACTTATCATTATATTTATTTTGACTTAATTTTGCAATATCAATTAATCGTATCAAAAGGAAAACATGAACGAACTAAGCTCTTTGAAAATCATACATCAAGGACGAAGATCCTCTGCTGCTCCACTACGACATTTGTCTACCTCCTTTGTGAGATGGGGACATATGCCTATTTTTAAGGGCCATGTTATCCCCCGTTCCTAAATCAAAGAAGTTTCTTCAATCGAGTCTCTTATTGATAGGTTACAGGTTATGCAAGCTTAAATTTGCATATGGCGATGTCAATAATTTGTGATCTACCAATCAATGACATGACTGGACAGAAATATAACCCCTGCTTTACTTAGTGTTAACTACACGTGAAAATCCTCTATACTGCTCAATATCTCTGACTTGTCAATAAATCTTATTTGCTAACACATTCAGTGATAAATTTCCTGATACGTTGTTCAGATAAATTATTGGTTTAGCTAAATTAGGCACAAAATGAGGACATCAAGCGTGGTGGAAGATCTCATCCCCCAACGGATGTGTAGTCTATATGACCATGTATAGAATGGGAAATCCTCCCACAAAGCATAGATTGTGTCCTGCTCAGACTTTCAGAGATTGTGTCCTGCTCAGACTTTCAGGACAATGTCAAACATTGGACTTGCAATTTAGCTAAGCAATGCAATGGGAAAAAGCTACCAAAATCTCAAATTATGCCCACTATAACAGATTTATTGAGAACTTTTTTTGTGACATTAAAAATTCTAAACCATATCTATTGTGATGTATATCTTATAACATAAAAAACTCCAAACTTATACCTATGTAACACATTTACCTTCTGTCAAGATTTAGTTATATGATTTTTTAGCTAAAATAACATTGTTTTTATTTCACTTAAGTCACGTAAATACCATATCTATATTGTTTGCTTACTGGCATCCATGTAGGCAAATTACTTAGCGGTGCCCTAATGAAACCTTGATGGAGGATGAAAGTGTCACACATAGGGTTGATTAGTTCCCGGTCCAGTCCCACCCAAGAATAGGATTGGTTCCCATTTTTTGGAATTGGGAATCGGCTAATCGGTCCGGTTCCCAAGCGATCTAATGGAATCAATGATACACAATAATTTCAGTGACCAATGGTTTGAAAAAAACTAGGAAGCGAGTAATGACCACCTCTACTTCGGAAAATAGATGGAATATAATGAAGAAACTCTTAAAAAAACTTGCTTCATCATTGTGGACGGTACAAGAAATCGAAGTGAGAAACGAAAAGGCAAGACGATAGAAAGGAAGTAAAGAGGTTATTCATGGAGCAAAATGAATCCCACTCATGAACTACAATCGAGGAATTCACCAACTGCTTCAATTTCGAATTGATGCCGACGTAGAAGAAGAATCAAAAGTAGAAGAACATTATAGTAGATGAAATACAAGGACAGTCTTAGCCTTTTCATGGCTGAAGAGAGAGGTTTCAAATAAGGGCCTGGCCTCATTGATTGGTCAAGGGTATTTTGTTCTTTACCTTTTTGATTTACTTTCCTTTCCTTTTTCCTTTTCCATTTTTTTTCATAAAAAAGACAAACTCAAAAAAGAAAAAAACAAGGTAAAACTTTAAGAAAGAAAAAGAAAAAATTACAAGCAGGAGGGCTAGTCCCGGCCCTCTTGCCTATGGCCATCGCCCCATCATCACATCAAGGTGTTGGCTATGGCCGACAAGGTCCTTGGCACCTTCCGACCCTCGCTAGAATCAAGAGAGAGCCGTGACCCTCTCCCAAACGTAGGTACCCACATGAAAATGGTGAAGCAAGCATTCGAGTAGTTTTGTGGTGGGACTCATATTCTTCGTCTTCAAGTTCTTGGGGGCTTTCAGATTTCATTGCTAACCATGACCTTGTAGTTATTCTGCAACATGGAGTTCTTGCAATGAGCGATCGCACCTTGAATCATTCTCTACAACTCCTCCATTGATTAGGCCTTCGAGTGGCAACCTCCTCCCGTCCAGACCCCTCCTCCTCCGCCACCAAACCCGCTCTACCATAGAGTTGCAACCCTCTACTAGTTCTAGTGAGGACTAGCAAGACCTCACCTCGAGTGGGCGAGCCGACCCTTGTTGAGACACTGGCAACCCTACTAGCCATAGCCAATGCCTTGTCTCAAGAAGGGGCAGTGACCATAGGTAGGGTTGGATTTTTTTTCTTTTTTTGTGTTTTATTATTTTAATTTTTTAATTTTTCTTTTTAAAATTTGTCTTTATTAAAATAAAATTAAAAAAAAAGAAAGAAGAAAGAGAAAAATGAAAGAACATAAAAAAAAAAAAAAAAACTAACGGATGAAAAGGCCCTTGATAAGGTCAAGCCATTCTTTGAAACTAAAACGGCCATTTCAGAGTCTTATTTGAAATAAAACTCTTTTCACGTCGTTATTTAAGAAAATGATGGTGCTCCATGTCCTTATTTAAAATAACATCCACTCCAAACCCCATTTTTAAAAAAAAGAAAAATGAAAAATAAGCATACTTCATATCGTTATTTGAATTTCTCCCAAAAAATTGTAGATACACTAGAACGTGACATTGCCGTGGTAATAAATAACTGAGCAAATTCCTGAAAGACTGATTGTAGTTTATATTGAATAAATATACATAGAACAGAAATACTAAAAGAGAGTGAAGTGACGATTGTATTAGATAATTAATTATTTCAAATAGATTGTTACAATAAACCTAACATCATTCAATCCATATTATTATCGGGTTGAATATAGGAAAAAACACAGGAAACAAAACTCAACAAATCGGACAGTCCCCAAGTCGTAATCACGGCCAAATAAGTTGGACCACACTTTATGAGAGTTTCTTAAAATATTCCCACGGGCAAAATAACGTGTGCTATTTTGTGTTGACTGCACGAAGAACGGCAACGTGAGAGCGCCCCGTCGCTAGAAAATATACCAGATTGTGTGGATCCGAACATCTTCTTAAACTGGTGGCGTGTAGACACTGTCCTCAGTCTAAACTTTAAGTACGATAACGATGCACATGTTTGGCCGGCGGTCTTTTCAGTCAATTCATGCGCCAATTGACAGGTCAAAGATACAAACACGATCCACGTTGATATTTAGTTAAGCTTATACGTGGATCATGTCCACAACTTGTGACTCACAAATCATAAATATGACTGGAAGAATATTCCACTGGCCAAAGATGTAGGAAAATTGATGACAAATGTTCAAAATGAGCAATAGAAAGTGATAACACATCACCTAGAGGTGGTGGATTTGATAGGGTAACTTGACAATGACTTGGTTGATATCGTTGTCATCTCGATTGAACATTTCCAATTCCTAACTCAACAAAAAATTCAAAAAAAAAATCAGCTTATATTATTTTCCATTTTCATCCTTAGCGAAAAAATAAATTTGGAAAACTTGGGGCTTCCACTTGGCTGGTCAAAACAAAAAACAAATTGCCTTCTATTCTTATGTATCAACACCAACATTGTATTTCGCTATGGCAATCAACGTGAAACACATGGGAAAAAAACCTACAGGCACATAGTCGAGGAAAAGACTTCTTCAAATAGAACTAGCTTTGATACCGAGATGAAATATCAAAGATAGAATTGAGTAAGTTTTATATATTCAATAACGAAGAATACAAGAGATATTTGTAGACTGTACAAGTGGTTAATGATAATGAAGAATATAAGCGATATATGTAGATTGTACAAGTGGTTATCCAAGGTAAGAATACCTTACTTCTATCCAATCTTATATATAATACCAATTATAGTTACCATAGAGGTAGTTGTCAAAATTGGAAAAGACTTACTCCCATGCGATTTAAAGGTGCCTTGATCACAAGTTCCTATCCCCAAATCACTCATTGATCTAACGAAATTTAGATTCGTTGTGGCATAGGTTCGACATGTGCACCGGACATATAATATAATTCCAGTTATTTCTCAATTTGCATTAGATCATGCATTGTTGACGGGTTCACTTAGAATTAAACGATGATTGTAATTCAAACAAAACATATTAATCACAAAAATAAAACTCTTAGAGTTATTGACACTGATTGCTCCTTACCAACTTTTTTAAATTATAAAAAAAAAGAGTATCAATTCCAATCAATCAAGCATAGACATAATCAATGAAAAAATTGATAGATTTGCCAGTGTCTCTAACTAAATATAATTTAAAAAACTGTGATTTGAAATTAAAAATAATTTAATCGCTGTGGTGAAAGGCTACTACTACATTTAACAAGTGCAAACAAGTGGAGTCTATTCTATGTTCATGTGATTCCAAGCTAGACCAACCTTTTGGCGTCCCTAAATTTTTATTATCAACGGAAAATGTGTACTTTTTCGAAATGTGGATTACCTTTTGTTTGTCCTTAGCTTATTACGACATCTGGACATCGTTCAAGTTCTGCCGCAATGTTCTTGGGCCGATCCTCTCCCGCTGTCATCACGTGATGCGATGTGAATGTTGACCAAATGACATGAAGTGCAGACCCAACGAATGTGAGAAAGTTCTAAAAACAGAAAGCAACGCTGGCAGACGTTTCACATGTTTGTTGGATACCTAATATTTTGTCTTGTAGCACAAAGTAGAACCGCGTCCCTGCCAGATGCTTATCGAGCTTTGAGTATGGAATCTGCTGTGCCAAAGTCTTTCTTCAATGAAAGACTCAGTAAGGCATATCTTTTACAGTAGCAGAGTACCAGTGTACGTCAGAACTCAAAAATGAAAGATTCCCTTCGGGCAACATAGATTGCGCGTCAAACTGCAAGCTGGCATGGTCCCATTTGCGCTTACGACGTTGAGGTTACTCAACAAAAGCTGCTGAGTGATTCTTGGAATTGTCGCAAAGGCCGAAGCACTAAATTTTTTGCCTTCTCTATCAGTCCAGTGCACAATTCAGCCAAGATGTTGAGGAGACACAAGATACATGTGCATAAGTTAGTTGTATGTTAACACCTAAATTTTGATTAAATAATTAGGGTTAAATTGCGTAGAAAACTAGATACTGACTCGGCCCTAACAAAAAAAAAAATTTCACATCGCATGGGCATTAATATTATTTGCATCAAACCCAACCATGGGCAGCTGTGTTGGTATTAATCTCTCCTTCAACACTAAGATCGAAAGTTCGAATCCTTGCGTTGCTAACATAACTTAAGCGGGGGGCCATGATGTTAGGGTCCCGTGCTAGCCTCTCTCTAGGTATAATTGGTGATCTTCATTGGGCTTGTCGGGCTGGTGGCGGCCATGAGCACCCAGTAAGGTGTGCTAGGCTGGATCCTGGATTAAAAAAAAAAATTATTTGCATCAACTAAGTTTTATTTTTATTATTTTTCCCTTATTTTATCTTATTTTAGATAAATAATTCTTTTTTAAAAAATTATATGTTTATTTTAATAACAAACGAAAACAAAAAATTTAGGGGCTTGGGCCCTATGTAGCACCGACACGGACACACGACACGCGACACGACATGACACGATATGCTAACACGTTATTTCTCAAACAATAGAAAATTCCGATACGTTATATATTAAATATATATTTATATATATATGCAAAAATAATAATAATAAGAGTATAGAATTAATTTATACTAAAATTATTAATCCAACATTTGTTAATGTTAAATATTATTTTAATTTGATAGAGATTGAATGAGAAATTCAAAAATTGCAAACACAAAAGAGTAAATTTGAAGGTGTTAGAAAAAACTCATTTATTGTTTTAAAGTTGACAAAACCTTTTCAAAAGACTAATCTGAAGACTTGCAAACTCAAGTGTTATAGTCAGAAGAATTCTAGACTCTACTGTCACAATCTGAAGACTGCCAGACTCTAATTTCAAACTCTGCCCTCACTGACAGTTTCTAGACTGAAGAATGAAGACTTATCCAGATGTGGGATTATCTTCAAAGATTCGATTTGTATGGTTTTTGAAAGACCTTATACTTGGATATAGCACCTATATGATCAATTATCCTTATTAGAATCAATTCGGATAATCAAATCTTTTGAATGGCAAGTATATTTGGAAAGTTCTACTTATGGAAACCAAGATCCTGATTGTATGGGCGAACATGATTGACGGGCTTTCATCTCGATTTTTAAACGATTTAAGAACTCCTTAATTGATTCTGTCCAACGGGTAGATTGGAAGAATTCCTTTGGAAAGTGCTAATGGTCATTTTGGTATGAATGAGTATTTAAGGCAAACTTGCTAGTTGTTCGAGAAAAAGCGTGAAAGAAAAATTTCAAAGTCTGAAACTTCCTAATTCTTTGCTATTTCAATTGTCGAGCTCAATTTTACTCAAAAGAGAAAGTAAATACTTGTGAGACTTCGCAAGAGTGTAGTAGAGTCTCTGCACTGTGAAGCCAAGATCGTGAGACTATAAAATCTCTTTTAATTCATAATGGATTCCAGCTAGTAGGCTGTCAGTACGGGAGAGTGGACGTAGGCTTGATTTAAGCCGAACCACTATAAACTCTGTCTTCTCATTCTCTTCCTTGAACTCTCTTATTCATTCTTAAATTTATTTAATTGTTAAACTCACTTTAGTCCACTACTTTGTAGATTCCATTTCAAAAGAAAAAGTGTGTATAAACGTTTTCGCAAAAATTTCTTTTAACACATATTCACCCCACTCTAGGTGTTCATACTAGGCCTTTCAATTGGTATCAGAGTTTGTGTACTTATTTCATTTGAAGTGTTTATTACTTCTTAAGCTAAATATCTATGGCTAGTATTTTGGCTCCAAGATTGGTTGAAGGACAAAGCAACACTAGACCTCCATACTTTGATGAAAATGAATAGAACGTGTGTAAAAACAAAACGAAAGCATTCCTGAGATCGAAAGATCCCCTAGAATGGGATGTTGTGGAAAAATGGATCATTCCCAAAACTACATCAACCTCAGAAAGAAGGAAGGAAGTTGAAGATACTGGCAAATTATCACAAGCAGAATTGACCAAGAGACAAGCTCTTGATACTAAAGTCATCTACTCCTTATACTGTGCTTTATCTCCTACTAAGTATAACCAAATTTCATCTTGTGAAACAACAGAAGACGTTTATGATAGATTGCACGTTACCTATGAAGGAATTGATCGAGTAAAGGAAAAGAATATCAATATTCTACTTGGACAATACGAAGCCTTCAAGATGAAGCTTGATGAATCCATCACTGATATGTTTAGTTGCTTTAAAGAAATCGTAAATGGCCTGGCATGTCAAGGACAACCAATCTCATGACCAATGAAGGTTAATAAACTATTGCGTGGACTATTTAAAGATTGGAATCACATGAAGATATCAATTAGAGAAGCCCAAAGGATCATGCCTCTTTCTATAGATGAACTGGTTGGCACACTTCAGTCATATAAAGGGAAGCAAATCAATGAGGATGAAGATTCTAAAGGTAAGAAGTCAATTGTTTTGAAATCTAACAATGATTCTGATGATATAGATTCTGAAGATGATTTGGACGATGAAGAGCTAGCACACATGATCAGAAAGTTCAGGAAGTTGAACATGAAGGGAAGAAGATTTAACTAGAAGAAGCAGAGCATGCAAAAGTTCCAAAAAAGATCAGCTGAGGACAATGAAACCAACCAAGATGTGATTTGCTTCGAATGCAAGAAAAATGGGCATATCAGACTTAACTGTCCTCTATTAAAGAAAAGGAAATGAAAAGCTGAGAAATACAAAAAGACTCTTAAAGCTAAGACATGAAGTGATACGGAATGCGAGGAAAGTGATGAAGAATATGCCAATATCTGTCTAATGGCAAATTCTAAATCGGATACAAACTCTGAAACAGATTCAGATTCAGACTCAAACTCAGACTTAGACTCAAACAAGGAAATTGATGTAAGCAATTTAAAAATTCCTGTTAAAATCTCGAAGTATATAGATGAACTCTGTCTTAGTCTCAAAGTTTCTCTTAAGAGAATTTCCGAACTAAAAAGGGAAAATTCCAAACTTAAGTAACATGAAACTCATTGAAAGAAACGTTTGAAAATCTAGATAAAAGTTTTGTTGATTTGAAGACAAACTTTGATTCTCTTACAAGAGAGAATGCACTTTTGAAAGAAGACATCTCAAACATCACAAAAAGATTTTTAATAGGATCCGAGAAGTTGGAGAAAATTCTTTCAGTACAAAGATCTTAGTTTAAGGATGGTAGGCCCCCATCTTTGCTTCCCTCTCTCCCTCTCCTCCAAGGCTGCCGTCCACCCCACTCCTCTCTCCCTCCATTTGCCTTGTGCGATGCCAGCAAGCTAGAATAGAACCAGCAGTAGCCCATCGCACGCTGGAATGCTGTTGCCGCCGCACGCCCTTGCCGTCACGCTGGAGCCGCGCCGCCTAGCCCATCCGCATCGCTCACCCTTGCTCGCCCCTCACGCTATTCCAGCCTTTGTCCAGTAGCCTATAGAGCCAAATTGGAGCTTGTCTAGCCACCATGAGTTGCCGTGGACCGCCCTTCAAGCCACTGAAGCCCCCCCACCGGTCCACCGAAGTCCTCACCGTGCCAACCTAGCTCGTTTTCTTCTATTTTGTAGCCTCAAACAAAAGTGGGTTTTGTGGGTTTTCAGCACTATTCCAAGCCCGTTTTGAGGTGTTTCCGAGCCTTGGATCCTAGGCTCACTTTGGAGAAAAGCGACCCTCGTTTCGTTCCTGATGTTTCGATCTGAACGGATTGTTAAATGAGTGAGTTTGGCTTACTAATCCTTGCTTAGTATGCTAATGATGTTTAGAAATTGATTAGATTTAATTAAGTGCAATTAGGTGGATAGATTAGATTATAATAATTAATTAGGGATTTACCTATGCATTTTAGGCAAATGGTAAGTGTACTTAGCAAGAAGAAAAGCCCTATTATTTATTGAATGAGTCTCGGTAATTTTCTGGACTCGTTTCAGCTTCCAATTAGGTATTCCGAGCCTAAATTGGATTTATTATTATTATTATTTAATATTTTTATAATTAATTAATTATTTATTTAGTTTCCAGAAATTAGGCTGGGATAGTCAATAACTAGAATTTTGCGCTGATCGCAGTGGTGATCTATGTTTATTAAATTGAGTACCTGATTGTGCAAATTGAGTGAAACTGAGTGGATGACTATTTTATTTTAAAATTGGTTAATTTTGGCAAGTAAATGTGAAATTGATTTCATTGCATCATGTTAGCTCGATGACTGAGGATGTCATCTAGGAGAAAGATATAGTATTGGCTTGATGATTCAATCTACCACCTTGGAGAATGCACGTGGCTCGGTGATAAGATATATCGCATCAGAGAATGCACGTGGCTAGATGACTAGATATATGTATATTATCTCAGAGAATGCGTGTGGCTCGGTGACAAGAAATATTGCCTCGGAGAATGCACGTGGCTTGGTGACAAGGAATATTGTCTCGGAGAATGCACGTGGCTCGGTGATAAGGAATATCATCTTGGAGAATGCACATGGCTCGGTGATTGGTTCTCTTGGTTGAGACTGGATAGTAATGGTTAAAATGACTGGGAAATGGTCAGATTGACATGTAATCGACTAGGTTAATTGATCGATGTTTCGATCTGTTGCAATTGTTGGGTGCTTATTGAATTGTATTGATTTGCAAGTGGAATCTGAGGCCAAGGTAAATCCTCTTACTCGTGTTGTGCATAGGCAATCCTCGTAGTGTATTGGCCTCTTAATTGAGTCTTAGGGGGTAGAACTCACTAAGATGTTGTTTGAGTGATTATTGTATAACCATTTCAGGCCCGTCGATGGCAGCACCTCCACCTCATTGTCCTCCCATGCATTTTGGCATTCTTGAAGAGATTACTGAGATAGGGTATCATTTCCCGATCGACCTTACCCAAAAAGACTAGAGTACGTTCTGATTAAGTCGACTGTTTGGATTAACGTGGGTAAAGATGCCCTGAGGCCCCATGAGTATAGGTCGTGGTATCGTCACTACTATGACGGGTGAAGAGAGGGCCCACCACTGGAAAGTGATGTGCTTATGTTCGTTTTGGAGGCAACATTCGGAGAGGGGATGACTGATCATAAGGATGGGTCAGTGGTCAATGCAAAAGACCCTAAGCTCGAAAGTAACATTGACTCTCCTAAACAATTAGCAGTAGACTCCAGTTGGAGCATGCCTGAAGGAGAAATTGATTAAGAAGAGGTGTACCTAGAAAAGAACTAGGAGGAGGAACCCTGGGAGGAGGAACCCTAGGAGGAGGAACCCGAGGAGAAGGAACTTGAAGAGGAGGAACCTGAGGAGGAAGAACCCGAAGAAGAGGACCTCGGTGAGGAGCCGGAAGAAGAGTTAGGAGAGAATCTCGAGGATGATCTATAGTACGACCTGAATGAGGACTAAGGTTCCATCTTGTTTGCAAACCCTGGGTTGGGAGCTGTTATGTGATAGATCAGACTTTGGTGAATAGTATTGTAATATATACTATGTGGTTTGCTTGTGTAAAAGTATGGTTGTGGTTTTTCAATCGTGAAAAATATAGCCCTACTTTTATATCTCATTATTTTGTTGTCTGGGGATTATTTCATGCTTCCGCATGCATATTAAAATAAAAAGGGTTGGTGATGCGTCTTGGGACGTCACTATTAATCGACCAGGTAAGAGATGGGCACGTGTTCGAGGATTGGGATGTGACAGCTGGACAGTTATTTATCTTGCAGGATTCACATGTTTTTGGTGTTTGTAGAATTAATGCTATCTAGGTCCTAATCAACTTAGTTTTATAAGATATCACGTTTTACTTAAGTGTTGTTTTGCAGGTCAAAAATTTTCAAATCCATAGGAAAATTTTGTCACCATCAAAAATGGGGATATTGTTAAAGAAAACTCCTTTATTGTTTTGAAGTTGACAAACATTTCCAAAAGACTAGTCTGAAGACTTGCAGACTCAAGTGTTATAGTTTGAAGAACTCCAAACTCTACTGTCAAAGTTTGAAGACCGCCATACTCTAATTTCAAAGTCTGCCCTCACTGACAATTTCCAGACTAAAGAATGAAGACTTATCTAGATGCGGGATTATCTTCAAGGATTTGATCTGTATGATTTTTGAAAGACCTTATGGTTTGATGTAGCACCTATATGATCAATTATCTTTATTGGAATCAATTCGGATCATCAAATCTTTTAAATGGCAAGTATACTTAGAAAGTTTTACTTATGGAAATCAAGATCCTGATTGTATAGGCAAACATGATTGACGGGCTTTCATCTCAATCTTCAAACGGCTCGAGCTCCTTAATTGATTCAGTCCAACGGGTAGATTGAACGAATTCCTTTGGAAAATGCCAATGGTCATTTTGGTATGAAGGAGTATTTAAGGCAAACTTGCTAATTGTTCGAGGAAGAGCATGAAAGAAAAATTTTAAAGTCTGAAACTTCATAGTTCTTTGCTATTTCAATTGTCGAGCTCAATTTGTACTCAAAAGAGAAAGTAAATACTCGTGAGACTTTGCAAGAGTGTAGTAGAGTCTCTGCACTATGAAGCCAAGATCGTGAGACTTGAAAATCTCTTTTGATTCATAGTGGATTCTAGCAAGTAGGCTATCAGTGTGGGAGAGTGGACGTAGGCTTGATTTAAGTTGAACCACTATAAACTTTGTGTTCTCATTCTCTTCCCTGAACTCTCTTATTCATTCGTAAATTTATTTAATTGTTAAACTCACTTTAGTCCACTACTTTGTAGATTCCATTTCAAAAGAAAAAAAATGCTCATAAACGTTTCCGCAAAAATTTCTTTTAACATCTATTCACCCCCCCTCTAGGTGTTCATACTAGGCCTTTCAGAAGGAACATTTCCTATTTTTTTACATTTGTCGGAAATTAATGAGATTTCTTATAGTCCTAGACCGAGTTCGGAGTTCATGATATAGATTGACTTGAGCTCCTATGCAAAACAAGGTTTGAGAAAAATGAAAATCTAGGAAAAGAACTCTCAAAGTACTACCAAAAGAAAAGGAAATAATTAAATTTGCCATGGAAAATATGACCGAAAGAGATAACTCGCAAGTGACGCCTACGAGAGGTGGAAAGAAGTAAAAAAAAAAAAATCACAACTTTAACTCTGCAAGGGTAGTGGAGCGACACCAGCAAAAAGAGGGGCGTTCCATCGTCACTCACGGGAAAATCAAAACTTATAAGTGAGAAGTTTGAGAGTGAAAATTTTCTTATTTCCCCTTTATTTTTGTTATTTTCATTATTTTTTCATATATTTATATTTTGACCCCTCAAGTATTGAAAATTTTTAAAATTGACCCTGTACGTGTCGAAGACGCTTGTCAGAATTTCGGAGTCACGTGTTGAAGCGTGTCTGGAAGAGTTGACTACGTGTTGGAGTGTGTCGGACACGTGTCGGAGTGTTGGACACAACACAAAGGCTTCCGAAGAGTGTCGGTGCTTCTTAGCTTGGGCCTGACCCTAGCCCCCTCTCCTCTTCCCCTTCACGAGCATCCACTCCTCCTACCTGCCCTCCTCCTTCCCTACATCTCACAGGCGAGGAGGACACCTACGCAAAGCAGACCAGAGTAGCCGCTGATGGATGGGACAAATGGGCAAGCGCCTTCAAAGCTGCCAAACGGAGCAGAGCAAGTTTGGCCAAGGTAGGGCCAAACTTCTCACGGAAGGGACGGGGGATTGTACCCCAGTTTGGCTAAAGCAGCGCTAGTCTGCACGCCCAAATCCAGTGGCCAAGCCACCATTGTCGACCGAGCTCCTCACCTATAAATAGAGCAGCCATGAGCTCGGTTGAAGGAGGGGAGTTTAGGAAGGCGAAGGAGAGAGAAATTGGGGGGGTGTTCTAGGGAGAGGCTGAGAGAGTAGGAGAGATCCAAAGGGAGAGAGTGAGATCTGAGAGAGAGAGAGAGAGAGAGAGAGAGAGAGAGAGAGAGAGAGAGAGTGAGAGAGCTAAGAGCAAGGCTGAGAGCGTGAGAGTATTCTCTGGTGACAAATAAACTCAAAACCCAACTTCCCGAACCAAACCCAATTTTGTTTGTTGGTTGTGCTAACTTGCGGTCAGCTTCCCAAGGATCTCGACTGATCTATCAAGCTCATTCGCTGTTTGACGCCATGGGCTGGGTAGGGACTCTCGGCTAGTCGCCCCATTTTTGTGTCTTCTTTCCCTACCTTGTTTCAGGCTTGCCCGACGGAGCCGCCATTGTTCGGTTCATGCGAGTTTCGGGCTTATCAGTGTACATGTTGCAATTGTGAGGTCTTCAGTGTCGATTGTTTTGAATCTTGGCTTGAGTTGCAGCTCGAGCTTGTGCTTGGTCATCTCCGTTTCTCACCCCTCAGTTTGCGCCTACAAAATATTCGATAAAATGCCTAAGCTAGACTGAAGATTCAACTCAAGGTGGTTCCGACCCGTTTTTTATGATATAATTATTTTATATTAAAAAATAGAAAAATCCCCAAAAATATTTTTTTTCAAAAAAATCAAAAAAATGCTTAAAAGTAGTTTTTAAGTTTTCTCTTAAGATATGAGGAGAACCTTGAAGAAAACTAAGACAGTTACAAGTTTTTGGGAACAAACCTTAGATTGTTGTTTGCACACTTCCCCTATTTCTATTACGCCTTTATAATACATGGATTTCTATTTCCCTAGCTCAACTAGGAATTGAAACTTAAGACTCATGATTGGTATAAAATGCTACATGAATATTGCACTTGATGTTTAAACAAGATTAGGTATTGAAAGAACATTAATTGATTTATTAGTGTAATCAACTTTCAAATTCTAATTTCTCTAATTGCGTAAGAGTAAAATATGTCTCTCGATATTTTGCTTGGATTTTTAATCGATTCATCACAAATCGATTAGTGACAACTCTTAAATGAAAATGATATGCAAATTAAAAACTTGAATCATAAGTTGTGAATTGATGAACTTTGGAAATCTTAGGCTAAGCCTAAGCTTAGCAAGCCATTAGCCTCTATGTGCCCGTGAGAGGGCTCTCAAGGAGGTTGCGACATTCTATTTCGGAGGGCAAATGTGATTTTCAAGGTCCAATCATAGCCATGTTGTTTTCAGGTCATGTCACTGGCGATGTTGTAGAGCATTCAAAATAAGTAGTCAATTTGACATATGGCTGGCTATAATACATGATTTACATGATGATGCATATTGCATGACCCGTGGATTTGAAAATATGGGTTGGAGTCCCTTTCATGGTGCATACGATCGCATACATTTTTATTAGTTTCTTTGTTCATGGCTCCATTTTATAAGAATGGTTGTGACATCCCGATTTTCCAATTCTATTTTCAATAAATTGATACGGGCATTTCGTTGGCTCGCATATAGTTCTTTTCATTGAGTCGGCCACTCATGTGAAAACTAGTCTATCGGGTGAAGCCGCTAAGAGTTTCTAATGCACCAGACTCGAGAATTTGATCAGGAAGCGATCTTTCGACCAAGCTAATCTATAAGGGTCATTGCGGCACAATTAAAAATCGATTAGAGATCGGAGATAAGTCGACTCGACAGAGGCATGTGATCAGGTGTGGGTGATTCCACTAGATCGCACAATTCATGTCGATTGGCACTAGATCGACTTTTCTATCGATTGGGTACCCTATGTTCGTATTTGAAACCTTGAGATTACCTCGACAACCGAAAGTCGTCAATGTTTCAAAGATGTACATTGTGGCTTGAGATGATCAATCACAAGTCGAATGCATGAAAATTTCTAAAGGCTACCCGGTAGGTTGGCCGCGCTAGTATCATGCCAAAGTGAAATTAACCGTGGAATTGAGATCGAATTCAGAAATTGGAAGTCTGGGTGTGTCACGAATCATTTTAGGAAAGATTTTTCATGTGAGCCGAGGTTTTCGGCAAAATCATCAAGGTATGGTTAATTTGGTTCGGAAAATTGGTAGGCCCGCCTTTGGTTGTGCTTTTGAGATCTAAGATGGTTCTATGGACAAGTGAAGATGTGAATTGAATGGTGGTGACATTGGATTAATTTTATAGACTTCAATTGGAATCAATAAGAAGAGAATTGAAAAATTGGATGTACAAGATTTCAAAATTCGTATGCCACGGCGGAGGAAGCATTTTGGACCCATTGGAGAAATGTTGTGGAGGATTTGAGTGAGTGGGAAGTGATGTCACATGAGGTCATGGTGGGCCACTTTTGTTGGATTAAAGAAAAAGAAATAAGAAAAGAAATGGCCCCCATCCTTCTCTCTCCTTCTCTCTCCTTCCTCTCTCCCTTCCGTTGGATTCTCCTCCATCTTCTTTGTGCGAAGGACCATAAAAATTTGCAGAGAAGAAGAAGGAGCAGCCATGGCCGGCCACTTGCTCGCACGCCGTCGTCGCTGCCGCCGCCGTGCATCCGTCCTACACTGCCCGCCGCGCGCTCGCTGGCTCGCCGTCGCACCGTCTCCGCCTCCCACTCGCCTGCCCTTGTGTCGCAACTGCTGTATCAGCCCATGCCGGAGCCGTTCGGCCACCTCCGGCCACCGTTCGAGTCTCGCCTTGGTCCGGTTTGACCCCTCAACCTTCCTCGGTCCTTTTCCATCTCATCCAAGCCCCGGATCCGCCCATTCTCGGCCTCAACCAGCAGTGGACAGCAGCTGGAAAAATGGGTATGGCAGCCTCGTTTTGGTCCGTTTTGGCCGGCTTCCCGACCTCGGATGTTTGGCCCGCTTTGAAGAAAGTTGTTCCCCTCGGCATTTCCGTCGTTTTGGTCTGCTCGGCTCGTCATTTGAGTGAGTTTAATTCTCTAAACCTTGATTAGAGGGTTAATGATGCTTTAGGTGTGTTTAGTTTATGTTAAGTGTCATTAGGTGGTTACCTTAATTTATTTAAGTGTAGATTATATTAATGTGCTTGATTAACTTAAAGTGTAATTAAATTAAGGTTAAGTGAATGTTTACATTAATATAAACCTTGATGTGACATAAAGGAATTTACTTTTGATTTATTTAAATATTTCGAAATTATATAATAGTTTAATAATATATTATTATTCGAAATTATTAAAATATGATTATTTAATTATTTTCGGAATAAATTTAATTATTTATTGAATTCCGAAAATTTTGTCGGGACCCTAAATTCTCAGAATTTCGTGCTGGTCGCTGCTGTGTAGTCAGATTTTGAAATTGATGATTGGATATTATAAATTGAGCGTGGATTGTGAAAAATATGGATATTATTATTTAATTAATTTCGGAATAAATTTAATTATTTAATAAATTCCAAAAATTATGTTAGGACCCTAAATTCTCAGAATTTCGTGCTGATCGCTGCTGTGCATTTAGAATTTGGATTTGATGAATGGGTGCGGCGAATTGAGTGTTGATTGTGATAAATATCGATTTTATTCATAAAAATCCAGGTGTTGGGTTTTGATGCAAAAATTGGATTTTAATAATTATATTAAATAGTGGGGTTTGAAAAAGTGAGATATTGGCTTTCTGGTTCGAAATTAGCGTGCCCCCACACACGTGAGTAGTTTCTGGAGTATTTTTTTAATATGTAGAAAAATGGCCGGGATCACTATTTTAAGTGGAAGTATTGATTGTAATATAAAGTGTCCTGGGGCCGAGTATGCTTTGGCTGTGTGATAACTAAGAGGAATTGTCATGGGCTGTTGAGCCGGACTTGCCCCTATATGGGATGCCCACGCAGTGGTTGCGAGTCGCAGTTGATTATGGGTCCATGCTCCTTCGGGAATGCCGTCGACGTGCTGATGAAGCCGCGCTCCATGGGGGGAGGCGATGCCTGGCTATATGCCAGTAGATAGCCAAACTGCGAGTAGGCTATGCCCTTGTGTGGCAGTGAATAATAATTGGAATGCGTGCTAAGTGCGATTGTGATTTATATGAAAGTGATGGCGTTCCAATTGTTTGAGTTCCTAGTACTATCTGCGATTGAGTGATTTGAATTGTGCTAATCTGCAGGAAGGAACTGAGGCGAGGTAAGTTCTCTGTGTGATGTGGCTAGGCCACCCTTGGGCGTATTTTCTTTCTAATAGAGGTTTAGGGGGTTGAACTTGCTGAGACATCGTCTCATCCCGGTTGTGGGATTAAAATTTCAGGTCCCTAGATGGCGGTCGTGGAGGACCCAAAGCCCTATGTTTGGAAAGGTGGAGACTGAAGTATCGGTGAACGTGTCCTGCTAGTTGGTTATAGGATGGTTCCCTTTTTGTCGAGCCGGTCTATTTTGTAGACAGTCCAGAGTTGTATTTAAATCTATGTGTTCGGAAATGAGTGTTTGGTATTGTGATTGATTACCTGCTTTTCTATCCCAAGTTAAATGTTGTCAGGGGATTTGTTTCGCTTCCGCATGCGTAATGAAATGACTGGGTCGGCGACGTATCCTGGGATGTCGCATATTTGATCGACTGCAGTGGGATGTGCGCGCGCTCGAGGTTCGGGGCGTGACAATGGTAATTGTCACTTACTTAACCGTATCTTTGCTCATTTATTTATCTACCATTTGAGATTCTGAACACGGGGGGTTTAATTGAATGCACCTGAAAAGTGATTAGGAGTTAGTATGGGACTTTATATTAGACTAATTGAATAAGTTTATCAGATTAGGATTTATGACCGCATAGTTTTGGTTAATTCATAATAGACAAAATTTATTATAAGTTCTATTCAATAGAAGGTTTTATTCAGTCAATAGTTTTCCGTTAAATGACTAGCTTTGGCTAAGGGTTTTACCCTTCACGTTATAATAGATTACCGATCATTTCTTAAATTCTGGATCTGGATTTAGGATGAGACACAGACAATTTCCATCTATGGTTGTGATCCACTAATCAAAAATCACTTGGCAAAACGGTCCTCGCACGAGATATGGACAGAAAATCTGGCCCGCGATATAAATAATTATGCATATTATTAGAAGAGAAAATAATTTGATACCTTACTTTGATTTATAACATCTGATGGGCCGCAATTATTTGAACCACAGTGAACTTCTATTTTCTTGAAGGGGACCCTAAATTATTACAATAAGAGCTTTTCGAACGCAATGCTACGGACGTCACCCCATAGCGAAGCATCCATTAAGTTCATGCGGGGAAAATTGAACATCAATTCAAGCAATTAGTTCGCATTGATCTCACTTTAATTACAAGCTAGAAACGTTGCCACATTTAATGGAGATATCTAAAAAAGACTGAAAGTCCGTACTATCCGTTAACACTTGCAACTAATTTATCAAGATTTATTTGAGTTTCATATGGGATACTTTTTGGTAAAAGGTAATAAATATATATTGAGGAAATGCCAAATATACAAAAGATCCTGTTACCAGAAAAGGGACTTTTTTTGTGCTAGGAATTGGACCAAAATCCACCGATTCTAATTTTATGGAACCGTGAGCTAGATCAGCATCCCCTAAAACCACCTAAAATCAGTCGGTCTGGTCTAGTTTGGACGTTTTCCAGCTCAAGTGGTCCTCTATACTCATCCCTCGTCACACAAGTACAAGTTTTGGATAGGGTAAATGTGTCACCATAGGAATAATTTTGAGCTTTTCGTGACTTTTTTATTAATGTAATTGCTTATTTAACTTTCAGGAAAATGCCAAACATTTAATCATAGCAGTGTCATGATTCGCGAGCAAATTTCTCCAATCATAGATGGAGAAAATGTCAAACATTTGAATGGGATCCCCCTCCATTGCTTCCATTTCCCGTGAGAAAATTTCTTTGATATAGATGGAGAAAATTTTTCAACCACGAGTACACGCAACATCCAATATTTTGCAATTTTAATTATTTGTTTCATCTTTCCCGAATGGGGTCAGCGTTTTTCTTGAAGAGCTGCACAATGTCTTATCATGTTTAGAAGACAAACTGACAGATAATGCAGATCATGATTTCAATGCTAATCAATGAACCTGATGAGCCAAAGAGACAAAGCTTTGGGAGGGAAAATCATGAAGAAACACACTTCCTAAACCCACAGGCACTATGCGTTCTCAGCAAGCTATGAGTACATGGATCAATTAAAATGTGAAAATAGTGATGGACATCTTAGACACATTTCGCTTTAGAAGAGCACAAACATGATGGGCAATACTCTACTTGTGTAACATAGCACACCATGTCATACATTTATTATTGACACCAGAACAATCCAAGTGAACACTTCTCAATTATATTATAATCTTACAGAACTGTACAAATGCAAAAATTCCATCAGGTAGGCTGGAGCTCAGTTGTAAGTCAAACTTGAATTTCCTTAAAACTAAAATGAAATGGCAAATTGTAGTGCACACAAGAAGGAATTGTAGAGTCTTACATAACAGTCTTTTCCCTCTTTGCAGTAAGTTGCCTCTCTAAGATCCGCCACATTGCGTCTCACCTGCTCACCACGGTATTTAGCAACTGTTGACACCTAAATTTTGGCGATCTAGTCATTTATTAATTGCATAGAAAATTAGGGGTTAATTTTATCCCTAAAAAATAATCAATTACATAGCATATTAATTTAGGTGCATTTGTTTTTAATTTGCATTTTATGTTGGACCGGTGGTTCTAAGCTTTAACTTGACAGATTGCGCTAAGCCCGCAAATCCGCCCGAGCCCGCATTCTCGGAGAGATTTTATGAATTTATCTTTGTGAGATTTCAAATTTGAGAAGAACTCTTTTGCAATCCTAAATTTAGGAGGTGATCTTTGTGGATATTGACTTGAAGTAGGAAACAAAACCCTAATCTATTCGGTTATAAATAGGTGGCTATATTACAGAAGGAAGGGGGGAGACAATTGAGTACACTAAAAATTGAGAAGACACGGGTGAGAAATTGAGAGGAGAAGGCGGATCTCGGAGACTCCTTTGATGTCAAAGATCTCCATGCTCTTCCGTGGTGTTTTCTCGGTGATGCTATTGTGTTCGTTGAAGGACGCCTAGTATCAATTGCCGATGTTCCAGTTGCTAATACCACGCCAGGTGTCTTGTGGTGTCCGTGAGCCGCCCCCCCAACTTCACCAGCAAACGCTCGGATCTCTAAACGCCAAGTGCTGCTCCCGCTGATCTGCCACGCTAGGCGCTGCTCCCGTTGCTCTGTCACGCTAGTCTGTGTCAAGAAGGATCGAACAGCATCTTCTCCAACATTGATGTGGACTTTCAAACATCCAGGAAGTCATCCGCAACTTCTTTCGGTGTCCAGTATTGTGTCCGTGAGAGGCGCTAGTCCAGAACCTGCTGGTCTTGCTGCATCAACGTTGTGGCTTCCTGCTCAGCAACACCGTCAAACTTCCCGACGAATTATTTAAACTTTCGATAGTTTTTGCAGATTTCTTGGTGTCCCAAACGATAGCCCATTGAACTTGTCGTGACTTTGTCAAGCCATGCCGAGATACCGCCACAACCGTTGCCCTAGAGCCGAGCTGTGCCATGCTGCGCCCACCATTGGTCCATTCTACCGATTGGGTTTTTGGAAGAAATTCAAATTTAGGTATAGATCTATTTTATTTTATTATGAAGATTTAGTAGATTTAATTTCTTAGGTAGATTTGTTTATCTTGTTTTAGTTTTTGAGTATTTTATCTCTTTGTTTGAAGGGTTTTCCAATGCATGATTGAAATTCTCTGATGTAGCATCCAAATCGCAACCGCACGAATTTTTATTCTATCTATAAGGCTTTAGATGGAATAATTATTCACGCGGGAGTAAAATTGATATCTTTATCTTTAAGGCTTAAGATCAATTTATTGATTTTATTAGCGAGATAGTCAAGTTTGAATTTCAATTTGAATGGTGGATAATATTTTCGATGATCATGGATGATTTAGTGTTTATCTTTTAATTATTCCATTTATCCCGAAAATACAAAAAATTGCATTCACATCCCATGTAGATTAGGATTGATTGCATGATAGGTTAGTTAGTTTTTTTAATGCATGTTTAGATGATATCTAGCTTAGATGATATCTTTGAATTAGATTGCATTCATCTAGGATGTTAGTTTTAAATTTGAATTGCATGTTTAATTATTTTGCCATTTTAATTTTGAATTTCATAAAAGACAAAAAAAAAATAGAATTAGGGCATTCTTTGTATGTCATTGCATATTAGGATAGATTGCATGCTTATTAAGAAAATAAAAAAAATCATATGCACGTCATATAGAATTGGGTTCATGAAATGCACGTCATTTAGTAATTGCTAGGTTCATTTAATTAGAACTTCCTCGTCATTAGAGTTAGGTCATTTGGTTAATTTAGATTGCATATTTAATTATTGCATGTTCATTTAATTAGTGCATGTTCACTAAGAAAACACAAAAAATCATTTTTTACTTATGTCATATAGTTTCGGTCATATTGCCATGCCATATCATTGCATGTTAGATTAGTAACATTGCATTGCATGATTCTCATTAAAACGAAAATAAAAATTGAGTGATTGCGTGTTAATTAGAAATCATATCTAGGATTGCTGATGTGAATTCTGATCTAACAACGCAGATGCTTTCGTTGCTTTGAGGTAAGTCCGGCAATTTATTCACTGCTTTATCTGAGTGTTAAATTGGTGATTTGCGCACTCGTATAATCACCTCACATGTTAGGGAAGTGAATTAAAATCCATTCAAGCTGCTTGGCAAACATTTTTTCAAAAATAAAAGAGAAAGGTAGCGAAAGAGCGTTAGTAAAAGCTAGTGTAATCAAGTCCCCGAACTCATAAATCTCTGGTTTGTAGAAGTAAAGTAAATCTCTCGTTACTTTATTTAGGTGTCTAATTGACCTACCAAAATAGATTAGTGGCAACTCCTAGTTAAAAAATCATTTGCATGTTATGAATTTAAACCTAAGTCGTAAATTGATATGGGCTTGGAAGAGCCCGAGTTAAGTCTAGGCTTAACAATTCATTAGCCAAACCCTAGGTGGTTCACCCAAAAATTTGATCGCGACAATAACCTATAAACGAACAAGTCTAGTGTCAATCTCATGTCACTTTTAAATAGGCATATAGCACTGGTACTTTAATATGATTTCTCAGGTAGAGCTGAAAAGAGCACATCATAGCAGAGGAGACAGGTCTTGGGGAATAGCAAAACATAAATAAGATGTACCCAATCTTCTAAGGCCTCTACAGAAACTCCACTATTTATGATAATGAAAAAACGAAAAACATTGAGAACAATATCACAATTCCATTAAAACTGGACTCAGTCGATAACCGCAATGATTTGAGAAACTCCAACTAGTCAAAAAGAAAAATGAAATCACATAACAAGCATTCGCCACCACACCAGGTCAACTCCATTACGCTACCCAACATCCCTTTGTCATGCACCGACATAAACTCAAGGAATGCGGAATCAGAGTTCTTCACACCTAAAAGGCTAAAATGAGCGATCTTAACTTTGACGAGCTCAATAAGCAACATTCAGCACGCAATTCATCTTTCCGATTTCATCTCACAAACTTTAAATGTATGAACTCTAAGAAAGCAGAATCATAGCAAGCGATCATCCTACACAATAGCATTCGACTTGCCGAACGGAGCCAATGCAAGAACCAAAATGAAACCGCATACACACAAACACCCGCCGCAAGGCCGCGTTATAATGAGCATGAGCACTGCCTTAGCCAACCGGGGGGGGGGGGGGGAAAGACTAAGGGCATTCGACTAGCTAAATCGGAAGGAAACACAGAGAGAGAACACTCACAAGAAGAGGTCAGCGGTGGCGTCGAGCAGAGGTTAGCGGTGGCTCGCCAAGCAGAGGTCAATGGTGGTGTCGAGGGCGAGTGGCGGTGGCGTCGAGGGCTAGCAGAGAGCTGCAGTAGCGTCTCTCAAGGAAAGCTCGAAGCTGGGTGAGGGCGCTGCAAGTCGTGGGCTTCAAGGCACAACGAAGGCAGAGCAGCGGCGTCATGGGATCATAGCGATGGGGTGAGTAGCGGCATTGGGCAGCAGCAGCAGGCGGAGCAAGAGCGACGTCGGGTCATCGCGGGTCGATGTGGGCTGCAAGCAAGGCGCGGCAGGGCTTGGGATCTGCTACAGAGGGCTTCTGGTGTCGGTGCGAGTGAGCAGGGGGTCACTTGGAGTTGTGGCGGCTAGTAGACGTGCAGAGCAGAGATGCGGCAAGGGAATCTCAGGTGGTGTCGAGCATGGGCAAAGAACAGGCGAAGAGAGAACTGTGAAATTGTGAATCTGAAAGTGTTGTATATGAAAGTGAAAGTCAATTTGGGGTTTTTTTGAGCCCTAACCGGACCGGTTTCGGTTCCCAGAAAAGGGGAATCAGGAATCGGAACTGGTCCCTTTAGAACCAGAACAGTTCCCGGTTCTACCCGAGAACTGCGCTCACCCCTAGCCTTCTCTGGTCTACACGTGGAAGTGGAATCTAAGAACCAAGCGCACGTGAGGTGGGTTTTGGGCGAAGAAGAAAGCCTCTGTATCGTGTGTACGGTGGTGGAAGACTGCTGAAAAGTCATGGTGCAACAAAAGGGGGTCTCCTTAGCCCATTGCCCCATAAGTGCCAACCAAGTCGCAAATGGGGTGGCTAAGACCCATCGTACCAATTTCTTAAGTCCAAAATGGATTTCTAAACCTCCCCATCTCCTCTGGTCTTTGTTATGTTATGATTGTGGAAACTCATGTGGGTCATGTTCAAAGGTTTAATCATCCAAAACGAATAATCAAATTAAGCCCAAAACTCATATAGATCAAGCCCAACCCGGATTCACTCAGACTAAGCAAACCCAAATTTTCTAAGTTGAAGTAAACCCACATTTATCAAACTAAGCTAAGCCCAAGCTCATTAAACAAATTTAAGCCTAGTTACATTATAACTCATTAAACTCATTGTTTACCCTAATTCTAGTGGATTAATACTAAGAAAAACTTCAAATCAGTACAATGGTGACAAATTTACCTTAAAGTAATTTTTTATTATAAAAAGTCGTAAATTGATACATTCATGACAAATTTACCTAAAACTGTTTTTTATCACAAAAAACCTAAAAGTAGTGCATTTGTGATAAATTTATCTTCTATTAGTTTCCGTGAAATTAGATTAATATCATGAAAAATCATAAACTATATATAAGAGCAAAATCTCAAATTAGTACATTCGAAAATTGCTCAGTGATTTAATAGTAAAATTTAACGAAAAATACTATATGATAAATTTGTCACAAATATATCGGTTTAGAGTTTTTAAGAATAAAATATTAGTTTTGAGATAAATTTGTCACATGTATATCAATTTGGAGTTTTCCGTGACATTAACCCAGTTCTAATTGGCCTACACCAATTCCAATTTCCATTATCAATTCCACACTAATCTCATGTTAAACCCATTTTATTTTTATCTTAATGAAATCTTTTTTTTTTATTCTTTTCCTATTGCTTTAAATCTTTCATCAAATTCTTCCCATGAACTTCCTCGAGACACACTCAACAAACGTAAAAAAGGAGCTGATATTCACAAAACCAAGGGCGTTAAAAATCAAAGCTCCTCATGTCGTTTCATCAGCAAAATCTAAAGCGTAGAGACCCCGAATTTTTATTAACTAGAGGGAGAGCGAAGACCAGAGAAGGTGAGCGTAGGAGAAGGCCAAAATCTGAGAGTGAGACCCAAAATCTAAGAGCGAAAACTAGACATCCAAAGTGTCGGAGCAACATAAGTTAACACGTCAAGCCAACTCGTTAATAACCCTCTCGTTTATGCGAGTTTCTCTCTACCCTCTGGTAGTGCTGTTTTCTCCCCAAAACCCTCGATCTGCCTTAATTCTCGACAATCACTCTCGCTTTTCTCCGTTTCTTTTGAACAATGATGTTCAAAAAGGAAAACCCAAAAAAAAAAAAAATGTCTCCTTCGATCTAGTTTACGCTGAGAGCAGTGGCCTCCTCTTCACTCGATAGAACAATTGTGTTGGTCGAGGCTGGGTCAGATGGAATCCACGCTCTTGGGGCTTGATTAAGGTAGGATCTCATCTTCATCGTCATCTCTCTCATTGTTTTGGTAGAGCTAATGGAGGAGAGAAGTATCGACTGGGATATATGCAGCATCTGTTGTTGGAGTGGTTATGATGCTGGTACAGGACCTTTGGGTCCGATTTGATTCTGAGCCTTGACGAGGAAACCTGATGGACGTAGTCATGAGTATATGTCAGTCAGATGTTTGATAAAAGAACCAGAAGACTTTGAGAAGAAGACGAAAGTAATGAAAACTTATCTTGCCCTCAACAGTATGTGTTAATGCTGGTGTCTTTCCCTGCTCTTATAACCAGTCTTTTCTTTTATTAACCTAGTCAGATAGTATGGATAGTAAAGAAGAAAATGAGTTGCGGGTGGCAGCATTATGTAAACGACTCGGACATCTATGGTCTGAGGAAGATGTGGTTGAAGTAAGCCCAGAGATATCAGCACAAAAAAGAGATGAATGCAACAGAACAATTATGGGCAAACTATATTCTAGACCCAACGTCAATTTTCCTGCATTTTTCACTACTATGAAGAAAGCCTGGAAGACAGAAGCAGTAACGTGTGCACAAAAAGGACCAGGTCTCTTTACCTTTGTCTTTCAATCAGAGGAGGAAAAGGAGAGAATTATGCAATCTGCACCATGGTCCTACTCGAGTAATTTGCTCGTCCTTAAACAGTGTGAGCCTGATATCCCAGAACATTGTTATGATTTTTCCAGAGCTGCTTTTTGGGTAAGACTTGTAGGTATACCCCCTGGTTGGAGGATTGAAACAGTTTACCATGATCTGGGAAATAAACTGGGGCAAGTAGAGGATATTCAGCTAGAATCTATGGGAACTATGCAGAAAAAAGGAGGAAGAGTAAGAGTAGAAATTGACTTATCTACTCCTCTAAAAGTAGGGGCCATTTTGGATATCGGAAATAAATGGTTGTGGGTAGAATTTAAATATGAGCGATTACCTCATTACTGCTACTCTTGTGGAAGAATTGGCCACTACGCCCAAGATTGTCTAGAAATTCCTTACTCAGAATCACCTTGGGCATTCGACAAAATTGGCTCCTATGGACCCTGGCTGAAAGCAGAAGTAAGTGATCATAGTCCTTATTGGGAGGCTTTTTATGGAAACATTGAAGAAGGACTTATAATAGAAGAAACTATACCTGCAGTATCATCTCCAGCTAGAGAGCAGGATATCATCGCATGAGAGAAAGGCCCAGAAATGAGACTAGAAGCTTGCAGCAAAAAGCGAGCAGAAAATTCCAGGGAGCAGGAGATAATGGCAGTCCCTATTTCAAATCAGAAGGTAATCAAAGATCATGGTAAACAGATCATGTGTTCAGATGTTCCCATACAGACTTCTTTGAAAATAGGAAAAAGTAGCAAAAAGAACATGAAGGTGCATAAAGCAAAAAAGCAGAAATGCTTACCTGCACCATCTCCAATTCTCCTAGATGATTCGAGTATGATGGAGACTCCAGTGAAGTTGCTTGCAGAAGGAACAGATTGGGCTCTGGTGGCTAGCCCTAATAAGCCACCACAGACGACATGAAAATTATCAGTTGGAATTGTCAGGGGCTGGGCAACCCCCTGACAATCCAGGAACTACGAGCTTTGATTGCTCTTGAAAGGCCCAGTATAGTTTTTCTTATGGAAACTAAAAACAAAGCAACGATGGTGGAAAATATTTGCAGAAAACTTCAGTTTCAGCACCTATTCCTAGAAAATCCTATAGGCATATCAGGGGGACTGGCGTTGATGTGGAATGGGGAAATAACACTGAAAGTGAAAGATAGCTCCAAACAGTTCGTTGATGTACATTGCACTGATCCGGCCAGAAAACAAGCTATGCAGATCACTTTTATTTACGCTTCAACAAATTTTGAAGAGAGGAAGAAACTATGGCAACAATTGAAAACAATGAAACCTCATAGCTCAATTCCATGGATATGCATGGGGGATTTTAATGAGATTCTATATGTATGGGAGAAGGTAGGGAAAAGAGAGGCAGATAACAAAAGACTTGCAGCTTTTAGAGATATGCTCAATGAGTTGTCTTTGATGGATATGGATAGCCAAGGATGTGCATACACATGGGCTAACAACAGAGAAGGGGGGGATTTGGTTAAAAAACGATTGGACAGGGTGTTATGTACCTTGGAATGGCGAATTACCTTTCATGATGCAGAAGTCCATGCCCTTCCAGCAATAGGTTCGGACCACAGTCCTATTGTCCTTAAGCTATACCCCGAATGCAAGAAAAGAAGAAGAGAATTCAAAATGGAGGCTTTCTGGCTTGAACATGAAGAATATCATGGAGTTATTCATCACACATGGAACCATACAGCTTATTCCCAGGCCACATTTTCAGAAAAACTCCAAGCGACCTCAAAGGAACTCATACATTGGAGCAAGGAGAGGTTTGCTTATGCACCCAGCAGGATAAAGGAGCTCACTCAAACCTTAACAGCCATAACAAACCAGTCACAAGAACATACAAGCAGAAAGGAAGTGCAAAGCATTATACACCAGCTAGACATACTGAGGAAGCAGGAGGAACAGTATTGGGGATTGAGATCACGAATTAAATGGTTACAATGGGGAGATAAAAACACAAGATTTTTTCATGCCACAACAGTTCAACGGAGACACAGAAATCACATTACAATGCTACAACTGGAAGATAATAGATGGTGTCGGGATCCAGGAGCAATCAGAAACTATATTCAAACATTTTACAGCAACTTATACAGAACAGCAGGGCAAAGAAATTATCAGCCAATACTAAACCAATGCCTATCTCCTATTAATGACAGTATCAATGCATCATTAGTGGCAAAACCTACAATGGAGGAAGTCCGAGAAGCAGTTTTCCAATTGGGAGCATTGAAAGCGCCTGGTCCTGATGGTTTCAATGGGCTTTTCTATCAAAATGCATGGGACATTATACAGACTGACCTGTTCCAGCTTGTACAGAATTTCTTCAATACAGGTATTCTGGACTCTCATTTGAATCAAACGTATATAACCTTGATCCCCAAAGTGAAAAATCCTGAGACAATCAGCCAGTTTAGGCCCATCAGCTTATGCAATTTCAGTTACAAAATTATCTCGAAGCTATTAGCAAACAGATTGAAAAAGTGGCTACCAGAGATAATCGAACCAGAACAGAGTGCATTCGTTCAGGGTAGACAGATACAAGACAACATCATAATTGTGCAGGAAGTGTTACATCAACTGCGCATTACAAAAAGAAAGAAAAAACATCAGGCAGTGCTCAAATTAGATATGCAGAAAGCATATGACAGAATAGAATGGGATTTTGTTCGGGATTGCATGCTGAAAATGGGATTTTCTGAGAAATGGGTTACTCTAATCATGCAATGCATAACAACAGTGACATTTAGTGTCAAGATCAATGGCGAACCTACCCCTTTTTTCAGTCCATCCAGAGGGCTCAGGCAAAGGAGATCCTTTGTCTCCTTATCTATTTATCATTATCACAAATGTGCTAACATGGCTGATGCAAAAGGGGATTGCGGATGGCAGCATAAAAGGTATACAGCTTAATAGATCTTGTCCTAAGCTATCTCACCTTCTGTTTGCGGATGATGTCATTTTTTTCTTGGATGCTACTATAATGGAATGTCAGAATTTAACTCTCACACTAAACCAGTACTGTTATGCAACGGGGCAAGCTGTAAATTTAAACAAGTCAGGAGTCTATTTCAGTAAGAATTGTCCCTTACCACTTAAAAGGAACATGGCACAAGAGTTGAGAGTACCTGTTTTTGAAAAGACAGGCAAATACTTAGGCCTCCCTACAGAATGGGGACAATCCAGAAAAGAAGTTTTCGCATGGATATTAACAAGGGTCAACGCAAACCTGGAGGGTTGGAAGGAAAAGTTACTTACTAAAGCAGGAAAGGAAGTCTTGATTAAGAGTGTGGTGCAGGCCATACCTACCTACGCCATGTCGATCTTTAAATTGCCAGTGTCTATCTGCAAAGCAATTGAAAGGCGAATAGCTTCATTTTGGTGGCAGAAAGGGGATAACACGAAGGGCATTCACTGGAGGAACTGGGAAGTTTTGAAAAATAGAAAAGATGAAGGAGGGATGGGGTTTAAAGACTTAATTACCTTCAACTGTGCAATGCTTGGCAAACAAGCATGGTGGTTACATACTTCCCCGAATGCATTATGGAGTCAAGTTTTAAAAGGCATATATTTTCCTCAGGGCGATCTATGGAGTGCACAGAAGGGTCGGAAATGATCTTGGGGCTGGAATAATATCCTGTTGGGTCGAGACACCCTCAAGGCAGATGTTAAATGGTTAGTCGGGGACGGCAAATCAATCAAAATTAGGGAGGATAAATGGTTATCACAGGAATTCACAGGAGGGCAAGTCACTCAATCAGAACCTACCTGGGTGGAAAGTCTGATTAATGAAGAATCTCGAACTTGGAAGCAGTCTCTCATTCAACAGCTTTTTGAGGACAAAATAGCCAACGAGATCCAAGCCATTCCCTTGAGCAAGAACCCCAAACCTGATATCAGAATTTGGACAGGAAACAGTACAGGTGAATTTACAGTCAAGAGCGGTTATAACAGGGTTCGTTTATCCAACAACCGACTAAATCAGAACAGAGCAACTTGTTCTTACCAGCCTCCACGCACTTTATGGACACAGATCTAGCGCCTATCAGTTCCACCAAAGATCAAAAGCTTTCTCTGGAGCATATGTCAAAATGCTGTTCCCACAAGGGAAAATCTCTACAAAAGGAAGATCAGCCCAGATCCATTATGTCAGTTGTGTTATACGCAAGTTGAAACAATCGAACATCTGTTCCTCTACTGCAGATGGACGAAACAGATCTGGCAAGATAAACTTATGCAAGGAACGAATATCATGAAACATCTTAAGAGAATCGACCGGTGGCTTCTGGCGGTTTTTGAATCAAGAAGAGATTTACCAAATCGGGAGCTCATCGCTGGGGTTCTATGGCAAATCTGGAAGGCGCGAAACTCCTGGATCTTCCGAGCAAAGGTTCCCAGACCGGCGGACATACTTGACCTAGCACGAATCGAGAATACCGCCTTCAGCAAAGGGACGAAGAACCAGTCCGGCCAAAGAAAGACCCAATACTTATCGGAGTCTTGGACACCACCGAGAAGTCGGGAATTGAAATTGAACGTCGATGCGTCATGGGTTCCCGGCGAGTTTCTTTGTTCCGTTGCTGGAATCGCTAGGGATGGAGATGGGCGTGCCGTTGATGGCTTCACAGCAGAAGCTAGGGTTTCTTCGGTGTCTGAAGCGGAAGCGAAAGCTATTTTACACGGGATCTGCTATCTCAAGGAGTTAAAGCCGACACACGTGGGAAGCCAACCAGTTCAATGGATCTGCGAAAGCGATAGTTCTGCTGTCGTGGAGTTTATTATGGGCCGGGCCAAGACACCTTGGAATTTAAAAGATATCATCCAGTGCTGTAGAGACGAGCTGTCCACGTGCAACAATGTCTCCGTAACTTATTGCCCCCGAGACGCGAACAAAGCTGCAGATTGGCTGGTACGTACTCATCGAGCCAAGAAACTTCCGTTTAATTGGGTACATACCCCCCCTTATTTTCTATGGGAAATTTTAGTTGCAGATTGTAAACCATCGTTGTGTTCTAAGACTACTTAATCGCATATATATATTACTTTTGACCAAAAAAAAAAAAAGTGTCGGAGCAGCAACTGATGTTGGCGCAGCAAAATCTGAGAGCGAAGGCCAGGGACCCCAAATTTGAATTAATAAGAGGGAGAGAGAAATCGTTTACTCTTGCTGTTTAGAAGCAAAGAATGAGCAGAGAGAATCTTGGTTTAAAATGGTGAATTTTGGACATGGACCATGCGTACTGTTCTGGGCAGAACGTAATGGGTCGAAGCAACAACAAGGCTCATCCGTCGTATTATTACACATAAATGAGGACTCATAAATTCGAAAGGGCGAGCCCCGGAGCATAGCATTTGGCTCAGAAGTGGGAGAAGTAAGTCTTATTTTTCTTCCTAAAAGTAGGGTATTTAGCTATTGACTCTTTGCAAAGATTGGGAATCCAAAATTTGCATGGCATTCTATTACTAATTCTGGTGCTTTGTCATTATTGCACATACCGCTCGCCCCTTTACCCCACCACCATGCTTCAGTATCGACAATCAATTCAGCTAACATCAGAAGACAAAACAACTAAGAGCACAAATAGAAAACCATCAAAATATCACCTTGGATTGACGTTACACGCCAATAATCAAAGACCCCTAAACTTGACCAGGCTCTTCCACTTAAATAAACTTCACAGGACTCAGGAAATGAGCAAGACACTCCATGATACGCTTAAAGAAAATGCAACTCAAGAGCGAACTTCGTCAGCCAGAGTTTTTGCAGGCAAATCGGGGAGAGAACCACAAGACGGAGCAATGCAGCACGAGTAATTGAGGACCAACCTTCTTGCTCGGCCTTCACGAGCACAAATTGTTGAAGACTGTTGCACTTGATTTTTTCTAATCGATTCATCAATGGGAAACTAGAATATTTTATAGTTGAGAATCTGATTCTTTTTATTCTGTCTTTAGAATATTTTTCTCCTCAATTAGGTTGACCATATGTATTATATATAGGGCTGTGATGGTATAATGTTATAAGTAAGAAAGTAATATCTATCTTATTCCGAATTCTCAGCTCCTTTCCATCCCTTAATTATTTTCACATAGTATCACAGCGTCCTTTCTCAACCTACCTTCCACATTACTCTGAAAATCAAACTCTCTTCCTTCTTTGTTTCTTTTCACACACAAAACTACATTTTTTTTTTTTTTTTGGTTAGAACCAACCATCAAAGGGAGAAATTATGCCGAGAAATCAAACCTCAAAGTTGGGGATGTCCAATGAATCAGAAGGATTTTTTTTTTCCAACAATCAAGGTTTCGAAAACTTACCTTCGGATCCTCGACAAGTTCTGGAGAAAGAAAACTAGACTGATGAAGAGGGCCACATACAGCCTAATGAAGGAGGATAAGGCCCCATTCAACCCAATTCAGGCCCTCCTCAGTCCAATTCAAGGCAATTATTCACAGTATTGTATGTCCAGTGGATTCCCGTCCAAGTCCAACCTATCCAAACTACTATGGGCTCTATAGAAAATAAGCAGGAGGGCCACCTTTTACCACTGAGCCTAATCCAAGACATGGAACGGGTTGGTCCTATTCGAATCAAACTAATCCAGGTCCATCGGGTTTTTCATGATGATTTAGCGGTATTTAATTTGACCCAATACATCTATGATGAATTAACGGTATTTTACATTGTCAATTTGTGCTTTACATTAGTGTATAAATATTCACATATATTTACTACTTTTCGTCCTAATGTATTTCTTAATGGTCGGAAATATTTAGGTATCTTAAATTTCTTTAGTTTACAATGTTTTTTTCTCTTATAACTCAATGAACAATGTCACAGATATTTAAGTATCCTAATTTCTAAAGAAAATTTATGTTTTTTCTAAGGCTTGAGATATTTTGTCATGACATGGTTCAAAATACGATAAATATATATTATAATATTTAACAAATTACTACAAATGCTCACGCTATGTTGTCATAAACCAATGGAAAATGTCATAAATACTTAAAGGATAACTTCATACGCAGCGTTAGTGTGAAAATTTTTTTTTACACAAGCAGCCTCATACAACATTCATTAGAGAGAATGCCTAGTTATAATTCTCAAGTCAATGATGCATGGGAACGCTTGTGAAAAATTTTCTTTACATCGGCAGAATATGCTCTTTTTTTTTTTTTTTTTTTTATAAATATTAAAGCCTCACGACATTTTGTCAAAGTGCAGTAATGTTCAAACTTCAGAAAATGTATAGATGCACATAAGATAGTTTTAAGTTAGATTTTTTAGTGTTCTGTTGACAACGCATCATAAATATTGCGGATGTTCTTACTTTAAATATAAGCACATGCCATACTTTATTTTAAATTTTAGTACCTCCTTACATTTTATGATGTTTTGCACGAATAAAACAAACCATGTGCCAATGTAGTATGTTTGAAATAGTAATGAATTTTTCTGCTCATGTTAAATTCACATTTTTTTTTTCATTTGGATATGCCCACAAATATTATTGCCACTTATGATGGAAAAGCACTTAAAACAATAAATAGCTGGAAAACAATACTGCTTAGAAAAAAGAAGGCAACTTTATTGCAATTTAAGGTGACCGTAGTGTTATTTATTTTTATGATCCCATATTTTAGATCCGCATTTTCTCCTAAAGGTTGCAACTATTCGACACGCTCCGTACCCTTTCGTTGACAACCGCTCGTCTTGATGGGAGACGATATATATAAAGAACGTACGTTCATTTCTGACGGGCGATCAAGGTCTAACACAAAATCTTCACATTTAGAATACACCATCAGTACGTGAGGAAATTTGGTTAGTAGAGTGCGCCTATTGCTTTCTTGATTTTTCAGGAGATTCGACGAGCGTGAATGCAAACAATGGCTGGAGGTTTGTCTATAAACGATCTTGGCTTCCGCATATGAATTATTTATGTCTTACATTTGGTATCAAAGCAAATCTAGTGCCTCTGCCTTGTTTTGTTGTATTTTTGTGTTTTTTCGGTGTATTTTTCGGGCTTATTTTAACATGAACAGTAACTCGGATTTTGAGGCCGAGAGAGAAACTCAACGATTCCGGGCAAAATCCGCACTACCCACCCCTTGATTTCGGACCCGCACGGTCACACCGCCATAAGGAACATTAGCCATGAGTTTTTTCCGGTATATCGGAGTTTGCCGGAGGCTAATTGGGCGGCGGAAGTTGTGGTGGTTGAGGATTTGCGTTTGTGGAGTTTTTCGTTTGATTTTGGGGCCAATTTTTGCTCATTTTCGCCGAATCTTGGACCCATGTGGTCGTGTCAACGTTCTCTTCAAAACCCATCAATTATTTCGGTCTTAGATGGGCTGCCGGAGAAGAAACGGAGAAGAAATGGCGGCTGAAAATGGCGAAAAACCGGCGGAAAGGCCTCTGTTCGGGCGAGGAAGAAGGCGCGTGGAGCCCACGCGCGCGCTGCGGTTGCAGGCGCGTGGATTCCATGCGCCACGCGCTCACACGCGCGCTCAACCGCTGCGCGCGTGGGATCCACGCGCGGGGTAGTTGCCAGGCGCGTGCGACGCACGTGCCTGCGCGTTGAACCGCGCGCGTGCGGGTCACGCGCCTGTGCGCTGAATGGCGCGTGTGCGGGGCACGCGCCCGCGCAGTTCTGGCGCATGCCGAGCACGCGCCTGTGCACTGGACGCGCACGTGCTCGGCACGCGCCCGTCGTCTACCACCCGCAGCCTTTCTTTTACATTTTTGCCCCAAACTTTTTTTCATTTTTTACAATCTTGCCCTTGGCCAATTAGTTTATTTACTGTTATGCCCTTGATGTATTTATTTATTATATCATTTCATGCATTGTTATGAATATTTTATGCATGAAATTAAATGTCCAATGGTCCATATATTTAATTAATTAGGGAGTGGCCACAGCATCTTTAATTAATTAAATTATATATTAAAAGCCTCCGGATCATATTTAGAAATGGACATTGATTGTAATTAATTATATTAATATGATGAATTTTATCCCACAGGAATTTTCATTATATTAATATGATTAATTGGGATGAAATATCATATTATTTTTCTTAATTTACCCACAGGGATTAAGAAAATGCATATAATATGGTAGTTTCTTCATGATGTAATTATGAATCTATTTAAATTAAAAACTTAGCCCACAGGTAGTTTTTATGTTATGTGATTCATATTGTGACATGTTTACATTGGTAAAACAATGATTTATTTATATTTGCCTCAAATTTTGTGACATAAGCATGATTATTTGATATGCAGTTTCGCAACCTGTGAATTTCTCTGAATTTAAGTTTGATGTTCCTGTACTGAATGGTGAGAACTATAAAATTTGGAAAGAGTCAGTTCTTCTTCAATTGGGGTGGATCGACATTGACTATGCTATAAGGAAAGACGAACCACCTGCTCCTACTGATTCGAGCACTCCAGCTGAGATAGCTCTTTATAACCAATGGGAACGGTCCAACTGCGTTTGTGCCATGTTTATAAGAGCTAAGATATCTCCAAGTATTCATGGTTCAGTTGCTCAGCATAGCAATGCTAAGGCTTTATTGGAGGCTATAGATGCGCAGTTTGAAAGTTCTGAGAAGGCGCATGCCATGACCCTGATTATGAAGTTTTCATCATTGAAGCTCACTAGTGTTAGAGGTGTGCGTGAGCACATCATACAAATGAGGAACATTGCGGCTCAGCTTAAGAACCTTGAGGTTGAGATATCTGAATCATTCCTTGTGTATTATATTCTGAACACTCTCCCACATCAGTATGCACCTTTCAAGATCTCTTATAACACGCATAAGAATAAATGGTCTATTAATGAACTCATGACCATGTGTGTTCAAGAGCAAGAAAGACTGGTTATGGAATTGGGAGAAAGTGCTCATTTGGCAACACAAGGAAAGAATAAGGGCTATGGCAAGCATAAGGGAAAAGGTAAAATACCTCCCCAAGCTGACATTAAGAAAGAATCCAAGTGTTTCTTCTGTAAACAGAAGGGGCATATAAGGAAGGATTGTGTCAAATTTAAGGCCTGGCTCGAAAAGAAAGGTAATCCAATCTCTTGTGTTTGTTATGAATCTAATATGACTGATGTAAGTCATAACACTTGGTGGATTGATTCTGGATCTATAATCCATATTTCGAATTCCTTGCAGGGTTTTCAAAACCACCGGAAGCCAGTGGGAAGTGAACAAAGCATCTATTCAGGAAACAAGATGCGTTCGCATGTGGAAGCTATTGGGACATATAGACTAGTTCCCAATAGTGGTTTTGTTTTAGATTTGGAAAAGACCTTTTATGTTCCTAGTTTTTCTAGAAACTTAATTTCAGTTTCAAGACTTGTACCTTTAGGATACTGTTTTAACTTTTCAGATTCAAACTTTTGTTTATCATTTAAATCTGAAATTGTTGGGAGTGGTATTTTGTTTGATGGTCTTTTTCGAATTAATTTACAAGACAATGCCTATTATGATGCGATGCATGTTCATGATAAAGCTGGTATGAAACGATGTGTTGTGAAAGAACATTCTTCTATGTTGTGGCACCAGAGATTGGGACATATCTCCATAGAAAGAATTAAGCGATTAGTAAATGATGGAGTACTTGGTACATTAGATTTTACTGATTGTGATACTTGTGTGGACTGCATAAAGGGAAAGCAGACTAACAAGTTAAAGAAAGGTGCCAAGAGGAGTACAGAAATATTAGAAATCATACATACGGATATTTGTAGTCCGGATATGGACTCATGTGGTCAGAAATACTTCATCTCCTTTATAGATGATTATTCACATTTTATGTATCTCTACTTGATTCATAATAAATATGAAGCATTAGATGCCTTTAAAGTATTTAAGGCGGAAGTAGAGAAACAATGCAATAAGCAAATTAAGATCGTGAGATCAAATAGAGGTGGAGAATTCTATGGTAGATACACTGAAGATCGACAAGCACCTGGTCCATTTGCAAGGTTTCTTCAAGAGCATGGGATAGTTGCCCAATATACTATGCCTGGTTCTCCGGACCAAAATGGCGTAGCGGAAAGAAGAAATTGGACCTTATTAGACATGGTGCGTAGTATGCTTAGTAGCTCCAAACTTCCTAAATTCTTATGGACTGAAGCACTTAAGACGGCAGTGTATATATTAAACCGAGTTCCGACCAAGGCTGTCCCAAAGACACCTTTTGAGTTATTTAAGGGTTGGAAATCGAGTTTGCATCATGTGCGCGTTTGGGGATGCCCGTCTGAAGTAAGAATTTATAATCCACAGGAAAAGAAGTTGGACCCAAGAACCATAAGTGGGTATTTCATTGAATATGCCGAAAGGTCTAAGGGATACAAGTTTTATTGTCCATCTCATACCACTAGGATTGTGGAATCAAGAAATGCTAAATTTCTTGAAAATGACTTGATCAGTGGGAGCGATCGACTAAGGGATCATGTTCCTAAGGAAGATCATTCAGACACTCAACTTTCCACCTCAAGTTTAAGGCTGGTTGTTGCTCATAATGCCCCTACAGTTCAGCCGGCTATTGAACAACCAATTGTTGAAGTTCCACAACCTGCTGATATTGATCTAGTAGATCCAGTTGTTCAGCAATTACCAGAAAGTGTTGAACAACTAGTTGAGCAACATGCTCCTCAAGAGAATGTTGATCCAACATTGAGAAGATTTGCTAGAATAAGGAAATCGGCTATTCCTAGTGATTATATTGTGTATTTACAAGAGTCCGACTACGATATTGGAGCTGAGAATGATCCTGAAACGTTTTCACAAGCCATGGATAGTGATAAATCCAATTTGTGGTACAATGCCATGAAGGAAGAGATGAGTTCTATGGCATCTAACAAAGTCTGGGATTTGGTTGAGTTACCTAATGATGTGAAGGCTATTGGTTGTAAATGGGTCTTCAAAACTAAGAAGGATTCATTGGGTAACATTGAAAGATATAAAGCTAGACTTGTTGCCAAAGGATTCACTCAAAAGGAATGAATCGATTATACTGAGACTTTTTCTCCTGTATCTAAGAAAGATTCTCTTCGTATTGTTTTGGCATTGGTTGCCCATTTTGATATGGAATTACATCAAATGGATGTGAAAACGGCGTTCCTCAATGGAGAACTGGAGGAGGAGGTTTACATGAAACAACCTGAAGGATTCTCCTTTAGTAAAGGTGAGCATTTGGTGTGCAAGCTTAAGAAATCTATATATGGCTTGAAACAAGCATCCCGCCAATGGTACTTAAGGTTTCATGATGTTATCTCTTCATTTGGTTTTATAGAGAATGTCATGGATCAATGTATATACCAGAAGATTAGTGGGAGCAAAATTTGTTTCCTTGTGCTGTATGTGGATGATATACTACTTGCAACCAATGATAAGGGGTTGCTACATGAGGTGAAACAATTCCTCTCTAGGAGTTTTGACATGAAGGATATGGGTGAGGCATCTTATGTCATTGGCATTAAGATCCATAGAGATAGATCTCGAGGAATTTTAGGATTATCTCAAGAAACCTATATTAATAAGGTCCTAGAGAGGTTTCAAATGAAAGATTGTTCACCAAGTATAGCACCCATTGTGAAGGGTGATAGGTTCAATTTGAACCAATGCCCGAAGAACGATCTAGAAAGGGAACAAATGTGCAACATTCCATATGCTTCTGCTGTTGGAAGCTTGATGTATGCTCAGGTTTGCACTCGACCTGACATCGCTTTTGCTGTGGGAATGTTGGGAAGATATCAGAGTAATCCAGGTTTAGACCACTGGAGAGCTGCAAAGAAAGTGTTGAGATACCTTCAAGGTACCAAAGACTATATGCTTATGTATAGACGGACTGACAACCTAGAAGTGCCAAGCAGACTTTGACTGCTGCTTCCACTATGGAGGCTGAGTTCGTTTCTTGTTTTGAGGCTACCTCGCATGGTGTATGGTTGAAGAGTTTCATTGCTGGACTTAGAATTGTTGATTCTATTTCTAGGCCATTAAGAATATATTGTGACAATTCAGCTGCAGTTTTTATGGCTAAAAATGCCAAAAGTGGCAGTCGAAGTAAGCATGTCGACATTAAGTATTTAGCCATAAGGGAACGTGTTAAGGAGAATAAAGTGGTCATTGAACACGTTAGCACTGAATTGATGATAGCCGATCCTTTAACTAAAGGCATGCCACCAATGAAGTATAAGGATCATGTAACTAGTATGGGAATAAGTCCCATTATGTGATTTGTCGACATATGAACAATTTTTGTTGTATGGAACTCTTATTCAGTTGTAATGTTGATTCTCAATTTTTGTGTACACATTTTGTTGTTTATGAGAATAACATTTATCCTTGGTTCTGGAATAAACATGAGGTTTATTCATTAGGATATGTTGTCACATATAGGCTGACATTAAAGAAATAAGATGCATTGTGATACATGGAATGTATTACTCACTCTTAGAGGACATGTCGCCATGATCCATGTGTTTTGTTTCTTTTCTTTAAGCATAAAGTTTTCGTGGAATTAGTTGAATGATTCGTATGATGAAAATGATGGGATCAAGTGGGAGAATGTTATTTATTTTTATGATCCCACATTTAAGATCTGCATTTTCTCCTAAAGGTTGCAACTATTCGACACGCTTCGTACCCTTTCGTTGACAACCGCTCGTCTTGATGGGAGACGATATATATAAAGAACGTACGTTCATTTCTGACGGGCGATCAAGGTCTAACACAAAATCTTCACATTTAGAATACACCATCAGTACGTGAGGAAATTTGGTTAGTAGAGTGCGCCTATTGCTTTCTTGATTTTTCAGGAGATTCGACGAACGTGAATGCAAACAATGGCTGGAGGTTTGTCTATAAACGATCTTGGCTTCCGCATATGAATTATTTATGTCTTACACGTAGTACATTATACCGAAGTAATCAAGCATGAGAGATGAAAACATGAAAAATGATGCTAAATCGTCTCGTGATCACAGGTCAACGACTTCATATGGTCTTGTAGGAGTCCAAGACCATGTTTGTCTTCATAGTTGTACATCAGTGGAACCATCTTAGCAGCATTCACACAAGCTTCAAGGAAAGGCGCAGAGAACGGACATGGAGAGAGGCACTCTTTGTTGAGCAGCTTCCACGATTTCGATATCAACTTCATCACATGCTCCCTTGCGCTTTGGTAAGAAGAGCCTTGATTTTCTCCCAAATAGCAATCCACGTATGACCCGTCGTAGCCATTTTGATTCTCGTCCTTCAGGGAATCGAATCCCCCCGAGTAAAAAAATCATATCAATAAAATAATGACAAAACGCAAATAAAAAATGGAATAAAACCCGAATATTGCCCAGCACGAAACCACGAACTAGTTTACCTGGGCACAGCCGAGGTCATCCCAAAGGCGAAGAATTTCAGCGATTAAGAATATTATATTTGGCAGCTGCACCTCTTCTTTCTTTGAATCCATACTTTGGTTGGCAATGTTTTGGCCCAATAGAAAGAACAGGTGAGTTAGCACCAAGGGCACACCCGAAGTGATAATCCCATTCTTCAAGTAATCATCTGCCTTTGGCAATTTCCCAGAAGCGTTCCACTGAAACTCCACCAGGAATGCATTGCACAAATTCGCCCACTGCAACATCAAATGTTATCTGACTGATCAAGGATCATCTAAAATGTAATCATAAATCAAAATCGTGAGCTTATTGAGCTTTCGTAGTAGTCATAAATGACAAATCACTAGGAAACCTCTCTCTCTCTCTCTCTCTCTCTCTCTCTCTCTCTCTCTCTCTCTCTCTCACAGAGTAAGGGAGCTCAATGCTGCACTGAGCTCAATTTTATTGCTAGGAAGCCAGACCACGGCTACAAGATCTTGACAGAAACACCTAGATCTCGCCAAGACTTGTGTGTGAGTGTGTATGGGAGAGGGCGGGAGGGAGGGAGGGACGGTTGCAGCTTAACCCAATCAGTGATATCTCCGTGTATGGCATTATAAGGAATTCTATAAAAGATTGAATGAAACTCGACGATGATAGAAGTGAACACAGACTTCAAAATGATGACCAAAATATTGGAGGGTGGTGAGACAGAGTGGAAAAAGGGACGAGGATGTAATCAAGGTTGAATTTTGGTTCAGTGCTGTGAATCTCCAATTAAGTCTCGTTCATTTAGAGTTGAGATAGGAGTTAGCAACATTGTTGCGAACAGAGGTTCTTATCAATAATAATTTTATATTTATACCATCTGTTTCAAGAATCTCGTGGGGTTACATCCATGCTTCTCGAAGATGATTTTGCCAAAATCATTTGCAATATCATTGAGAACCTTGAAACATTTTTTCATGTACTCTGGAAGCTGCTCAGCACATGCAATATCCCATCTGAAGGAAAAAAAAATTGCAAGAAAAATTTAAATTGTCAACATAATATAAATGTGGAATGTAGTTTTTTTTTTTTTGGATGTAACAGTTGCAACATAATAGGTAAAAAGGGATATCTTCAACTATATACCTTTTAATGACTTCTGTAAAGAGAATTAGTTCGTCAACCGTGCCATGGACATCAAATATGTCATCAATAATGTACACGAGAGAGATGGGCTTAATGAGCTCAACCCTAAGCTCAGACAAGCTTGGATCTGTGAGAATTGCCATGGACCACATGTACCATTTTAGTGGCTGGTCTCTAGCGAACTCCATCTTCTCTCCCAATCCCAACTCTTTCCACCACCTGAAATATAGGATATGCATGAGGAAAACTAAAGCAATAGTACATAATAGTCTACTCATTTAAATGAAACAAATTATTCATTTGAAAATTCTATTGATCTCATGACATAGAGATTTGAGAAAATGGAGATATAGAGTCCATCATTTTCCTTACAGTTTTGGTGAAACTGGTTTAAGTCATGCCTCAAACTGTGACTTGTGAGTTTGATATTAGTCTGAACCTAATTGCCAACTCCTTAAATACATAAGTTTAAATATAGCGTCTTATTTATGCATTGATATACTTGTATTAGGGCCAACTATTAAGATTTCTCCAATTATTATATGTTGGTCATCTATAGTCCTTCAATTGAGCATAACTTTGCATAAGTAGTTAATTAGTTACTCACTTATTAATTTGGTGAATCTCCTTCTGGTGCACAGATTGATCAATTTTTCGCTTTCTATTTGCCACTTCTAGCAAGTCTTCCATCCATGAGTTTGCGCCTGGCATATCGTTTACAAAACTTTGAGGAGCTAGCAATCTTGCGAAGCTCTTGCGACATGGATATTGCAATGTACTTTCTATCATTATCGCTTGTTCATGATCAAGATCACACATCAACAATGCATTGAGACACTTGCTGCTAAAGCATTCGGCTTCGTTGAGTATATCCTCTCCTTCCGTGCTCATTTGTGACGCTTCGTATAATTCCATCATACCCTTGATGTTTCCCTCCAGTTTCATAACAAAACCTTTCCCCTTATCATTGAAGTATTCAAACACATCTGCATAAAAAGTACAAGGACTCTAATACATCAAAAAGCATAGTCTGATATCTAATTTATAAGTCGCTTCACTCATTCAAAATTATGATGTGCATACTTTGGTTTCGAAAAAAATCCTAAATTGGTTAAAACTATTTCATCTCATGTAAATTTTTAATTTTTTAATGTAAAGAAACTAAAAAAGAGAACAAGCGAAGGAAATGGGCATATATCTAGGTTTTTTCAATTCGGTTTTTGTAATATGAATAATTAGTTCTTACTTTCCATTTTGAACAAAAGTCCAGAACACTAATGCATTGATGGATATCCATTGGAGAGTTCATCACAATTAAACATTTCCAATTCTTAAATCAGCTTATATTCTTGTCCATTTTCATCCTTAACAAGATATTGGAAATTTTAGGGCTTCCACGTAACTAGACAAAACAACAGCGAAAAAAGTTGTCTTCCTTTGTTATGTATAAATAGCAACACTGTATTTCGCTATTGCAATCGACTTGAAACTCATAGGAACAAACCTGCAGGCACACGATAACCTTCTTGCCTCAAAAGTCGAAACCGGAGAGCGATCTCATAGACATCATCTTTGCCAAGATTCAAAGAGCTAAAATGTGTGTATTGCCACGTTAGAATGGCTTTAATCTGTTGCCGGAATAGGGATTCAACTCCTAGTCGCTGAATCATGTCGACAATTATCAAACTTTCTACGGGCTCATTCACCACTTTATTCAGAAAATCTATAAGGCTCTTTGTTTTTTCGTCATGTTTGATCCCGGAATCATCCTACATCATGGAAATCCAGAGTTACAAGTGAGGTCGATGTTATAATGAAAAAAAAAATTAAGCAAGAATGAACTAAATTGGCGATATTTTTTCTCATGTAATTTAACAAAGAATTATTGTAATGAAGCAAAAAATATTAAATGAGCAAAAATTCAAAAGATCAAAGACAATAATTTTTCATAGTAATATATAGTAATTTAGTATGAGATTGTTAAGGTTTTCTGTTGACATTAATTTTTATGCTATTAAAGCTTGGTATGCTCATATGCACAAGGTGATATATGACCTTACAAGCCAGTCCAGTTGAAATTGTTTCAAATGATCAAATCTAACTAGGAGTTAATAAGTTGGTTTTTTTATTACAGATTCCTTTCTACTGAGCCTTGAAGGAAAACATTCTTGTTTCCCTGCGTATATTCAGTAAATAAGGGTGCGTTTGTTTGCGTTTCTGTTTAAAAATTGTTCCAGGGAATAGAAATAGAAAAAAGTGTTTCTGTTCCGGGGAACAATTTTTGAACAAAAAAATGCGTTTGGTAAACTTGTTCCGGGAATAAAAAATAAACAGAAACACGTTTGATAAATTTGTATAATTTGTTTATTTCTTTTATTTTTTCTATTTTTTTCTTATTTTTCCTTTTTTTCTTTTTTTTCCTTTTTTCTTTTTTCTTCTTTTGGCCAGTCGCCGGCCTCGGCCATGGCCGGCGACCGGCCGACAAGGGCCGGCGGCCTCGCCCAGCCACGGCGAGGCTCGCCGGGCCACCGCCAGGCGACGCCGACTCGCCCAGATCCGGCGAGGCCTAGGCTTGCCGGCCGCTGGGCGAGCTCGGCCTCGCCGGGCCACCGCTAGGCGACGCCGACTCGCCCAGATCCGGCGAGGCCGAGGCTCGCCGGCCGCTGGGCGAGCTCGGCCTCGCCGGATCTAGGCGAGATCGAGCTCGCCCAGGCCGGTGCGAGGTCGGCCTCGCCGGATCTAGGCGAGCTCGAGCTCGCCCTCGCCCAGCCAAGGCGAGGCCGACCCTCGCCCAGCTACGGCGAGCCTCGGCTTTGCCGGGGGACGGCGAGCCTCGGCCTCGCCGGGGCCAGCGAGCCTCGCCGTGGCTGGGCGAGGCCGGCGGCCCTCGTCGGCCGGTCGCCGGCCATGGCCGAGGCCGGCGACCGGCCAAAAGAAAAAGAAGAAGAAAATAAGAAAAAAAAAGGAAAAAAGAAAAAAAGGAAAGTGTTTCTCAAATGTGTTTCAGAAAACACAAATTTTGTGTTTCTTATTTCTGTTTCTTTTTTTGTTCCTGGGAAAAAGAACAAAAAAAACAGAAAAAGTGTTTAAAAACCAAAAAAAGAAACACAAACAAATGCTGCCTAAGCTTCCTTGTTATCCTATTTTGGTTTTATTTTTCTCCTCTTTCTATCATCAATAGGCCAATGAAGAATCCAAAGAGGTGTTGGCATATAAGTATGCCCTACGAAATAATGCTCGGAGGCAAACACTACCTCGGCGATTTTTTTTTTTCACACGAGCTAAGGAAGGAAATGGAAAGTTGAAAAGAAAAGGCTAGGATCAGGGGATTTACCGGATAAGTTTGCTCCTTGGCAATGCTCGATGATTGCATTTGGTTAGGTCGATCCATTATGAAGCTGGAATCGGTGGCCGACCCTTTCCCAGTCCTAATCACGGGGAGAGTAGAAGTGCGAAGATTGTTAAGAATGATAGGAGGTTGATTTGCTTTAGATGGCCTCAAATATATTGATAGGGAATGTGCTGCACACATCTTTCATAAGTTTCTGCAGTTGGACTCTTTGTTGTGGGCGAGAAACTTGGGTACGTACAATTGTCGTTTTCAAAACCCGATTCGAGGAAACATCGTCGTTGAAAGCATACATCAATGCATATACATTTCGGAGAGGTTTCGAGTGTCAATGGTCTTCAAGAAATTAGAAGCGCAATGATCGCAATGTCTAAAAGAAAAGGACATGAAGGGCTTTTTCGGCAAACAAGGAAGACCACGTACTCGGATTTTATTCCACTGTTTCAGATTTAGCTCACATTTTACGTGATACACGAGGTAAGAACACATACTTGAACTTGAACTCTCAAAACTTTGTCCTATGGGGAACACGTTTGCTCCTAAAATCTGTGGTCCTGTCCTCCATAATAAGTTCGGCTCTCTGTGAAATAAGCGTATGTGCGTGCAACAAGCAGAAGAGCGTACGGGCCAGCGAGGGTGAGAAATTATGTTTAGTCATTTTTGGGATAATGTGTGGAGGAATTATCCATGAGCTTGATATATTTTACTAAACTAAATTTGGACCATTAAAAATGGCGAATCATCAGTTCGAATTTGATTTAGTACACGTTTAAAGTTTACTCAATAATTTCTCAAATGTATGTGAGAGCGAGGTGATAAAGAGGAGAAGAAAAATTGTATTGTCAGATTGTCCTTAAGAGTTGAGGGGCATAAATGTTGTCTTATAGTGCTAATGTGGGGTAGCGTCAGGTATTGTTTTTAAATATAAATAGAGCTGACAAATTGGGTTCAAGATCAATTTCTTAACTCGAATTCAATGAGCTACGTCAAATATGGGTTGTCTGAAAATTTCAAAACGGATTAAAGTGGGCTTCCAATATCAGAGGCAAAACCCAACTAGATATGAATCTTAGTGGGTCTAAAGACAAACTCACTTCTAACCCAGTTAAGCTTAAAAAGGTTATTAGCTAAAGAAATATTAAAAAAATAATAATAATAAAGAAAGAGAAAACTATGATGTCGAACAAGAGAGGGAGCCACCCTAGATGGTACCCCTCCGTCGTGGGCTGTGTCATCAATGATGGCCGGTCACGCCTCCGCTGCCCACCGTGGTCGGCGGCAGCCATCCTCATGCTTCTCCTAGTCAACTCACAAGGCAACATATGGGGCGTTTTCATCATTTAGTTTCTTCAAGTTTCGTTCAAGACCAAGAAAACAGAAGAAGATGGTTTTTTTTGCTAACCTACAAAGTCTTCTTATGAAAATGACTCTGCACCAAAGAATCTAGATCCAAGAAACCTCTACAACCACGTATTCCTCCAAGTCAATAATTGGGAATACTATTTGAGAGCAAAGTGCCCCTTTAGTTGATCCAAGAGACTGGAAAATGACACCGGAGGAATAGTTAGACTTCCTATTTTCCATGAGAGAGGAATTACGTTGCTTTTTTCTTTCCTCATTCAATCAAAATTGTATTTCTGGTATTATTTTAGGCATTAGGCTTTAGTTAAAATGATGGGCTATATTGTCCTCTGTCTCTAATCGGAGGATTTCTTATAATTAGTCTTCTGGTTGATAGCTTACGAGTGTAAACATCACTTGCATTTCAATTTTAGATAAGTTCGGTGTAAATGATGTCCCACAATAACATATAACCACCAATCAGAAACATAATTGTAGGGAAACTTAGTGTTCGAATATTTAAATAATACACTACACATTTATCTAATAACTTAAGTTTTTAGAATAATTAATAGTGGTCCTACAAAATCTTCCATGATATCAAAGCTGAATGTATTGAGTTTGAATATTTCCAAGTCCCATTTGCCTCCTGAATTAAATTTCCACACTTAATACTAGGCAAAAAGACTAGACCAAACATGGGGAGGAGTGTTAAAATATTTAAATAATAAATCATACATTCATTAAATAGCTTAAATTTTTAAAACAATTGACAGCGATCCCACAAAATCTCACACTTAGCCTTATATTTATTTTGACTTAATTTTGCAACATCAATTAATCGTATCAAAAGGAAAACATTAATGAGCTAAGCTCTTCGAAAATCATACATCAAGGATGAAGATCCTCTGTTGCTCCAATACGACATTTGTCTACCTCCTTTGTGAGATGGGGACATATGCCTATTTTTAAGGGCCATGTTATCCCCTGTTCCTAAATCAACGAAGTTTCTTCAATCGAGTCTCTTATTGATAGGTTACAAATTATGCAAGCTTAAATTTGCATATGGCGATGTCAATAATTTGTGATCTACCAATCAATGACATGACTGTACAGAAATATAACCCCTGCTTTAGTTAGTGTTAACTGCACGTGAAAATCCTCTATACTGCCCAATATCTCTGACTTGTCAATAAATCTTATTTGCTAACACATTCAGTGATAAATTTCCTGATACATTGTTCAGATAAATTATTGGTTTAGCTAAATTAGGCACAAAATGAGGACATCAAGCGTGGTGGAAGATCTCATCCCCCAACGGATGTGTAGTCTATATGACCATGTATTGAATGGGAAGTCCTCCCACAAAGCATAGATTGTGTCCTGCTCAGACTTTCAGGACAATGTCAAACAATGGACTTGCAATTTAGCTAAGCAATGTACTGGGAAAGAGCTACCAAAATCTCAAATTATGCCCACTATAACAGATTTATTGAGAACTTTTTTTGTGACATAAAAAAATTCTAAACTATATCTATTATGACGTATATCTTATAACATAAAAAACTCCAAACTTATACCTATGTAACACATTTACCTTCCGTCAAGATTTAATTATATGATTTTTTAGCTAAAATAACATTGTTTTTATTTCACTTAAGTCACATAAATACCATATCTATATTGTTTGCTTACTAGCATCCATGTGGGCAAATTACTTAATGGTGCCCTAATGAAACCTTGATGGAGGATGAAAGTGTCACACATAGGGTTGATTAGTTCTTGGTCTAGTCCCACCCAAGAATAGGATTAGTTCTCATTTTTTGGAATTGGGAATCAGACTAATTGGTCCAGTTCCCAAGCGATCTAATGGAATCAGTGATACACAATATTTTCAGTGACCAATGGTTTGAAAAAAAACTAGGAAGCGAGTAATGACCACCTCGAATCCAGAAAATAGATGGAATATAATGAAGAAACTCTTAAAAATACTTGCATCATCATTGTGGACGGTACAAGAAATCAAAGTGAGAAACCAAAAGGCAAGACGATAGAAAGGAAGTAAATAGGTTATTCATGGAGCAAAACGAATCCCACTCATGAACTACAATCGAGGAATTCACCAACTGCTTCAATTTCGAATTGATGCCGACATAGAAGAAGAATCAAAAGTAGAAGAACATTATAGTAGATGAAATACAAGGACATTCTTAGCCTCATGGCTGAAGAGAGAGGTTTCAAATAAGGGCCTGACCTCACTGATTGGTCAAGGGTATTTTGTTCTTTACCTTTTTGATTTAATTTCCTTTTTTTTTCCTTTTTTTCTTTTCCTGTTTTCTTTTTCTTTTCATAAAAAAAAAAGACAAACTCAAAAAAAATTGTAAAACTTTAACAAAGAAAAAGAAAAAAATACAAGTAGGAGGGCTAGCCCCGGCCCTCTTGCCTATGGCCATCGCCCCATCATCACATCAAACTTAGATACCTCCGGACCCTCGCTAGAATCAAGAGAGAGCTGCGACCCTCTCCCAAACTTAGGTACCCACATGAAAATGGTGAAGCAAGCATTGGAGTAGTTTTGTGGTGGGACTCATATTCTTCGTCTTCAGGTTCTTGGGGGTTTCAGATTTCATTGCTAACCACGACCTTGTAGTTGTTCTGCAACATGGAGTTCTTGCAATGAGCGATCGCACCTTGAATCATTCTCTACAACTCCTCCATTGATGAAACCTTCGAGTGGCAACCTCCTCCCGTCCGCCCCCCTCCTCCTCCGCCACCAATCCTGCTCTGCCATAGGGTCGCAACCCTCTACTAATTCTAGCGAGGACTAGCAAGACCTCACCTCTAGTGGGCAAGCCGACCCTTGTCGAGGCACTGGTGACCCTACTAGCCATAACCAACACCTTGTCTCGAGAAGGGGCAGTGACCATAGGCGGGCTTGGATTTTTTTTTTTTTTGTGTTTTATTATTTTAAGGTTTAACATTTTTCTTTTTTAAATTTGTCTTTTATGAAAATTTAAAAAAAAATGAAAGAAGAAAGAGAAAAAGGAAAGAAAAAAAAAACTAATGGATGAAAATGCCCTGATAAGGTTGGGCCATCTGTTGAAACTAAAATGGCCACTTTAGACCATTATTTGAAATAAAACTCATTTCAAGTCGTTATTTAAGAAAATGATGACACTTCATGCTCTTATTTAAAATAACATCCACTCCAAACCCCGCCCCTCCCCCCTTTTTTTTAAAAAAAAAATAAGTATACTTCATATCCTTATTTGAAATTTCTCTCAAAATCATAGATACATTGGAACATGACATTGCCGTGATAATAAATAACTGAGCAAATTCCTGTAAGACAAATTGTAGGTTATATTGAATAAATATACAAAGAATAGAAATACTAAAAGAGAATGATGTGATGATTGTATTAGATAATTAATTATTTCAAATAGATTGTTACGATAAACCTATCGTCATTCAATACATATTATTACCGGGTTGAATATAGGATAAAAAACAGGAAACAAAACTCAACTCCCCAACTCGTAATCAGGATCAAATATGTTGGACCACACTTCGTGAGAGTTTCTTAAAATCTTCTCAGGGGCAAAATTACGTACGCTATTTTGTGTTGACTTGCACAAAGAAAGGCAACGTGAGAGAGTCCCGTCGCTAGAAAATATCTCGGATTGTGTGGATCCGAACGTCTTCTTAAACTGGTGGCGTGTAGGCACTGCTCTCAGTCTAAACTTTAAGTACGATAACGATGCACACGTTTGACCGGCGGTCTTTTCAGTCAATTCCTGCGCCAATTGACAGGTCAAAGGTACAAACATGATCCACGTTGATATTTAGTGAAGCTTGTACGTGGATGATGTCCACAGCTTATGACTCACAAATCATAAATATGTCTGGAAGAATATTCTACTGGCCAAAGATGTGGGAAAATTGATGACAAATGTTCAAAATGAGCAATAGAAAGTGATGATACATCACCTAGAGGTGGTGGATTTGATAGGGTAACTTGACAATGACTTGGTTGATATTGTTGTCATCTCGATTGAACATTTCCAATTCCTAACTCAACAAAAAATTCCAAAAAAAAAAAAAATCAGCTTATATTATTTTCCATTTTCATCCTTAGCGAAAAAATAAATTTGGAAAACTTGGGGCTTCCACTTGGCTAGTCAAAACAAAAAACAAATTGTCTTCTATTCTTATGTACCAACACCAACATTGTATTTCGCTATGGCAAACAACGTGAAACACATGAGAAAAAAACCTACAGGCACATAGTCGAGGAAAAGACTCTTCTTCATATAGAACTAGCTTTGATACCGAGATGAAATATCAAAGATAAAATTGAGTAAGTTTTATATATCCAATAACGAAGAATACAAGAGATATTTGTAGATTGTACAAGCGGTTAATGATAATGAAGAACACAAGTGATATATGTAGATTGTACAAGTGGTTATCCAAGGTAAGAATACCTTACTTCTATCCAATCCTTATATATAACACCAATTATAGTTACCATCGAGGTAGTTGTCAAAATTGGAAAAGACTTACTCCCATGTGATTTAAGGGTGCCTTGATCACAAGTTCCTATCCCCAAATCACTCATTGATCTAATGAAATTTAGGTTCGTTGTGGCATAGGTTCGACATGTACACCGGACATATAATATAATTCCAGTTATTGCCAATTTGCATCAAATCATGCAATGTTGATGGGTTCACTTAGAATTAAACGATGATTGTAATTCAAACGAAACATATTAATCACAAACATAAAACTCTTAAGAGTTATTGACACTGATTGCTCCTTACCAACTTTTTTAAATTATAAAAAAAGAGCATCAATTCCAATCAATAAAGCATAGACATAATCAATGAAAAAGTTGATAGATCTGCTAGTGTCTCTAAATAAATATAATTTAAGAAACTGTGATTTGAAATTAAAAATAATTTAATCGCTGTGCTGAAAAGCTACAACTACTTTTAACAAGTAAACAAGTGGAGTCTCTTCTATGTTCATGTGATTCTAAGCTAGACCAGTGTACGTCAGAACTCAAAATGAAAGATTCCCTCCGGGCAACATAGATTGCGCGTCAAACTGCAAGCTGGCATGGTCCCATTTGCACGTACGACGTTGAGGTTAGTCAACAAAAGCTGCTGAGTGATTCTTGGAATTGTCGCAAGGGCCGAAGCACTAAATTTGTTTGCCTCCTTTGTCAGTCCAGTGCATAATCCAGCCAAGATGTTGAGGAGACACAAGATGCATGTGCATAGACCCACCTAAATTTTGATTAAGTAATTAGGGTTAAATTGAGTAGAAAATTAGATACCGACTTGGCCCTAACAAAAAAAAAATATTTCACATCAAATGGGCATTAATATTATTTGCATCAAACCCAATCATGGGCAGCTGCATTGTTATTAATTCTCTCATTCAACGCTGAGATTGAAGGTTCGAATCCCTGTGTTGCTAACATGACTTAAGTGGGGGGCCATGGTGTTAGGATCTTATGTTAGCCTCCCTCTAAGTATAGCTAATGGTTTCTATTGGGCCTGTCGGGCCGGTGGTGGCCGTGAGCACCTAGTAAGGTGTGCCAGGCCAGATCTTGGATATTAAAAAAATAAAAAGAACTATTTGCATCAACTGAGTTTTATTTTTATTTTTTTCCCTTATTTTATCTTATTTCAGATAAGTATTTTTTTAAAATTATATTTTTATTTTAATAACAAATGAAAACAAAAAATCTAGGGGCTTGAGCCCTATGTAACACCAATACGAACACGTGACACATGACATGATACGCCAACATGTTATTTCTCAAACAATATGAAATTTCAACACGTTTCGATATGTTATATTATATATATATATATATATATATATATATATATATATATATATATGCAAAAAAAAAGAGCATAGAATTAATTTATACTAAAATTATTAATCCAACATTTGTTAATATTAAATATTATTTTAATTTGATAGAGATTGAATGAGAAATTCAAAAATTGCAAACACAAAAGAGTAAATTTGAAGGTGTTAGAGAAAACTCATTTATTGTTTTGAAGTTGACAAAACATTTTCAAAAGATTAGTCTAAAGACTTGCAGACTCAAGTGTTATAGTCTAAAGAACTCCAGACTCTACTATCAAAGTATGAAGACCACTAGACTGTAATTTCAAAGTCTGCCCTCACTGACAGTTTCTAGACCGAATAATGAATGCTTATCCAAATGTGGGATTATCTTCAAGGATTCAATCCGTATGGTTTTTGGAAGACCTTATGGTTGGATATAGCACATATATGATCAATTATCCTTATTGGAATCTATTTAGATAATCAAATCTTTTGAATGGCGAGTATACTTGGAAAGTTCTACTTATGGAAACCAAGATCCTGATTGTATAGGCGAATAAGATTGATGGGCTTTCATCTCGATCTTCAAATGACTCGAGAACTCCTTAGTTGATTTTGTCCAATGAGTAAATTGAAAGAATTCATTTGAAAAGTGCCAGCAATCATTTTGGTAAGAAGGAGTATTTAAGGCGAACTTGCTAGTTGTTTGAGGAAGAACATGAAAGAAAAATTTGTACTCAATTTGTACTCAAAAGAGAAAGTAAATACTTGTGAGACTTCGCAAGAGTGAGTAGAGTCTCTATACTGTACTCAAAAGAGAAAGTAAATACTTGTGAGACTTCGCAAGAGTGAGTAGAGTCTCTATACTATGAAGCCAAGATCGTGAGACTGTAAAATCCCTTTTGATTCATAGTGGATTTCAGCCAGTAGGCTGTCATTGCGCGACAGTGGACTTAGGCTTGATTTAAGCCGAACCACTATAAATTCTGTGTTCTCATTCTTTTCCCTAGACTCTCTTATTCATTCATACATTTATTTAATTATTAAACTCACTTTAGTCCACTACTTTGTAGATTCCATTTCAAAAGAAAAAGTGTTTATAAACATTTCTGCAAAAAATTCTTTTAACGCCTATTCACCCCTCTCTAGGTGTTCATACTAGGCCTTTCAATTGGTATCAGAGCTTGTGTGTTTATTTCATTTGAAGTTTTATTACTTCTTAAGCTAAAGATCTATGGCTAGTATTTTGGCTCTAGAATTGGTTGAAGGAAAAAGCAACACCAGACCTCCATACTTTGATGGAAATGAATATAACGTGTGGAAAAACAAAATAAAAGCATTCATGAGATCAATAGGTTTTATTCAGTCAATAGTTTTCCGTTAAATGACTAGCTTTGGCTAAGGGTTTTACCCTTCACGTTATAATAGATTACCGATCATTCCCTAAATTCTGGATGTGGATTTAGGATGTAACACAGACGATTTCCATCTGTGGTTGTGATCCACTAATCAAAAATCACTTGGAAAAACTGTCCTTGCACGACATGTGGACAGAAAATCTGGCCCGCTATATAAATAATTGTGCATATTATTAGAAGAGAAAATAATTTGATACCTTACTTTGATTTCCAACATCTGATGGGCGGCAATTATTTGAACCACACTGAACTTCTATTTTCTTGAAGTGGGACCCTAAATTATTACAATAAGAGCTTTTTGAACGCAATGCTACGGACGTCACCCCATAGCGAAGCATCCATTAAGTTCATGCGGGGAACATTGAACATCAATTCAAGCAATTAGTTCGCATTGATCTCACCTTAATTACAAGCTAGAAACGTTGCCACATTTAAAGGAGATGTCTAAAAAAAGACTGAAAATCCGTACTATCTCATGAACGTTAACACTTGCAACTAATTTATCAAGATTTATTTGAGTTTTATATGGGACACTTTTTTGTACTAGGAATCGGACCAAAATTCACGGATTCTAATTTTATGGAACCGAGAGCTAGATCAGCATCCCCTAAAACCACCTAAAATCAGCCGGTCTGATTTTGGACGTTTTCCAGCTCAAGTGGTCCTCTATACTCATCCCTAGTCACTCAAGTAAGAGTTTTGGAATGGGTAAATGTGTCACCACATGAATAATTTTGAGCTTTTTGTGACTTTTTTCTTAATGTAATTGCTCATTTAACTTTCAGGAAAATGCCAAACATTTAATCATAGTAGTGTCATGATTCGCGAGCAAATTTCTCCGATCATAGATGCAGAAAATGTCAAACATTTGAATGGAATCCCCCGCCATTGCTTCCATTCCTCGTGAGAAAATTTCTTTGATATAGATGGAGAAAATTTTTCAACCACGAGTACACGCAACATCCAATATTTTGCAATTTTAATTATTTGTTAGCATTTGTCTTATTTTAAAGAAGCAAACAGCGAGGGGAAAAAACAAAATTATATATATGTTCATTTCAGTTGAGAGACCAAGACAAAAACTGCATTTTTCCAAAAAATAAAAAATAAAAAAGACTAAACTCAATTTCTCAAATAAGGACGTAAAGTGGATCTTATTTTAAATAAGAGTTTAAAGTGTTTTCATTTTCTGAAATAAGGACTTGACATGAACCCTTTTTTTTATCCTAATAGGGGTCTAAGATGGCCATATCAATCTAAGCGTTGGTTAAGAGTATTTTGTTCTTTACTTTTTTTATTTTCTTTCCTTTCCTTTGTCCTTTTTTTGATTTTTTTAATAAAAAAAGAAAAAGAAGGTAAAACTTTAAGAAAAAAAAGAAAAAAAAAAATAAGCAGGTGGGCTCGCCCCAGTCCTCCTACTTGTGGCCGCTGCCCTATCACAGGGTCAAGGCATTGGCTATGGTCGACAAGTTCGCTAGCACCTCGGCCAGGCCCGATGACCTTCACCAAAACTAAGAGAGAGCCGTAACCCTCTCCCAGATCTAGGTACTCACATGAAAATGATGAAGCAAGCATTCGACCAATCTCGTAATGGGACTCATCTTCTTCGTCTTCAGGTTCTTAGGAGGTTTCAGATTTCATTGCTGACCATGACCTTGTAGTTGTTCTGCAACATGGAGTTCTTGCAGTGAGCGATCACACCTTGAATCGTGCTCTACAACTCCTCCGTTGACAAGGCATCCAAATTGCAATCTCCTCTCGTCCAGACCCCTCGTCCTCTTCCGCCACCGAACCCGCTCTGGCAGAGGGTCACAACCCTCTCTTAGTTCCGGTCATCGGCCCTTCCGGAGGGGCCGATGACCCCCCTAGCCATAGTCAACACCTTGTCCCAGCAAGGGGCGGTGACCGTAGGTGGGCCTAGGCTTTTTTTTTTTTTTTTTGTGTTTTATTTTTTTGAGTTTTAATTTTTTTTTTCTTTTTTGAATATGTCTTTTGTATGAAAAGGAAAAAAAAAAGAAAGTAAAGAAGAAATAGAAAAATGAAAGAAAATAAAATAAAATAAAGAAAGAAAGAAATGCACTTGACCAATCAATGAAGTCAAGCTCTTCCTTGAGACTAATATGGCCAGCTCAAGTCATTATTTGAAACAGAAAACCCACTTCAAATACTTATTTGAAAAAATGATAATACTTTAAACTCTTGTTTAAAACAAGATCCATTATATATCCTTATTTAAGAAAAGGACAACACTTTATGTACTTATTTGGAATTTTTCCCAAAACCGCAACTACACTAGAATATGACATTGCCTTGCTAATAACCAAGCAAATGCTGATAAGACTCATTGTAAGTATATTGAATAAGTACACAAATAATAGAAATCCTAAAAGAGAACAACATGACAATTGTGTTAGATACTTAATTGAATGCGCGGTCTCATGACCGTGTAGTTTAATGATTTCAAATAGACTCAGATTAACCTAGCATTATTCAATCCATCGTGGTATAAGTTAACAATGCCTCTTCTCGTATTATGTCTATGCGCTCATTTTATTACAAGACTGAATATAGGAATAAAAAAAGGAAACAAAAATCAACAAATTGGACGGTCCCCAGGCCGCAATCCCGGCCAAATAAGCTGGACCACACTTTATGAGAGAGACTCTTAAAATCTTCGAAGAGCAAACAAATGTGTCCGATTTTGTGTTGTCGTGCACAAGGACGGCGACGTGGGAGTGTCCCATCACTTAGAAAATATCCCGGATTGCGTGGATCAGAACATCTTCTTAAGCTAGTGGCGTGAGCTAGCCATTGTTCCCACGCTAAACTTTAAGCATGATGACCATGCACATGTTTGATCGGCCGTGTTTTCAGTCAATTATTGTGCCAATTGACGGGTAAAGATATAGACATGATCTACATTAATATTTAGTTAATTTTGCATGTAAATTATGTTCATAACTTGTGACTCACCAATCATAAACATAATCGGAAGCATGTGAATTATGTTCATAACTTGTGACTCACCAATCATAGACATAATTGGAAGAATTTTCCACTGGCCAAAGATGTAGGAAAATTGATGGCGAAATTTCAAAATGAGCAATAGAAACTAGTGATACATCGTCCAAAAGGCGGTGGATTTGGTAGAGTAACTTGACATCGTCTTGGTTGACATTAGGTGTAAAGGGTTTAAGGTTTTGTGCAAATTCCAAGTGAAATTTAGAACCGAACATGTTACTTATTTTTGGAACTTGGAACCTACCCTACATATCTTAGAACCTAAAACCCACTCTGTCACAGGTTCTAGAGTTAGTTCTAAGTTCAATTTAGATTACACCTAAATTATTAATTGAATGATTACGGTGAATTAAAACATTTTATAAGAATCACTTACTCTTATAATTCACTAATCATAAGGACATACAGAAAATATGAACATTAATAAAGTAAAAGTCTCAATTTTAAAATGGAAGCTCAAACTAGTATTTCTAAATTATACACTTATCATCAAATGGCATGGAATATTGCAAGATGCATGAAAACATGAACCAAGAAAACATTAGAACTTGTTCCATGTTCTAAATTACAAGTTCTAGGTTCTAAGTTTCTCCAACTAAGAACTCGAAACCTACCTATCAAAATAGGTTCCTTATTTTTTGGAACCTCAAACCTATCATGTATACCTTGGAACCTGAATCTAGAACCTATAGGTTCTTGTTGGTCCAATTCTCAGATTCCATATTTTACCCTAAAACCACGCTTACCCTTAGTTCATCTCAATTAAACATTTACAATCCTTAAGTCAACAAAAAAAAAAATGAGCTTATATTCTTCTCCATTTTCATCCTTGACAAAAAAAAATGGAAAATGAGGGGCTTCCTTTTAACTTGTCAAAACAAAAAGGAAATTGTCTTCTGTTGTCGTGTATCAACGCCAACATTGTGTTTCGCAATTGCAATCAACTTGAAACACATGGGAAATAGACCTGCAGGCACCTGGTGGAGGAAAAAACTCTTCTTCAAACAGAGCTAGCTTTGACACCGAGGTGAAATAGCCAAAATAGAATTGAGTAAGTTTTATATAAGAGATAATTGTGGATTGTACCAGTGGTTAATGATAATGAAGACTACAAGCGATATTTGTAGTCCAAGGTAAGAATACCTTATTTCTGTCCAATTCTTATTTATAGTACCAATTACAGTTACCATCGAGATAGTTCTCTAATTTGGAAAAGACTTACTCCCATGTGATTTAAAGGTGCCTTCATCACAAGTTCCTATCCCCTAATCACTCATCAATCTAAGGAAATTAAGGTTCATTTTGGCATGTGTTCGACATGTGCACCGGGCATTTAATAATTCCAATTGTATTCCAAGTTGCATAAGATCATGCAATCTTGACGTGTTCACTCAGAATTAAACAATAGTTATGGCTAAAACAGAACATCTCAATCACAAACGTAAAACTCTTATGGTAACCCTCTAACCAAAGGGTCGTTGACATCATTCCTTTCCACTTAAAAAAAAAAATTATAAAAAAAGTGTATCAATTACAATCAATTAAGCATAGATGTGATTAATTAAAGATTTGATGGATCTGCAAGTGTCTCTAAATATATATAATTTAAGAAGCTGTGATTTGAAATTGAAAACAATTTAATCGTAGTCGTGAAAAGCTATAACTACTTTTAGCAAGTTCAAACAAGAGGAGGCTGTCCTATGTTCACGCCATTCCAAGCTGGACCCATCTTTTGTCGACCCTAAATTCCTAGTATCAATTGTCCTTTGGTTCTTACGATACGTGGACACCGTTCAAGTTCTGTCGCAAAGTTCTTGGGCCATCTCTCTCCCGCTGTCATCACGCGATGTGAATGTGGATTAAATGACATGAAAAGCAGACCCAATGGATAAGAAATGGTTTTAGAAACAGAAGCGACCCTGCTAAACGTTTCACATGTTTGTTAAATACGTAATATTCAGTCTTGTTGTATAAAGTAAAATTGCGGCCGTGCCGGATGCTTAGGGCGCGCGTTTGGTAACGATTCTGTTCCCAAAAATAGATTTCAATTATAAATTATTATTTTTTATTCTGTTTTCGATAACAATTTCTAAGCATTTTAAGTTGTTTGGTAACTGTTCAATTTTTTTTTTGAAATAAAATTGCGTTTGGTACCGTGCTCATTGATTCTGTTTCAAATCAATTTATTTTAATTTTTAAATATTTTTTTTATTATTTTTTTTTCACATTCGTTTGGTACCGTGCTCATTGTCTCTCTTGTTCTTCTTCTTTCAGTGGCCAGTGGCTGAGGCCGACGACCTCACCAGAGCGTCGCCGGCCCTTAGCAAGGCCAGCCCTCGTCGGGGCTGGGCGAGTCTCGTCAGTGGCCAGGCGAGCCTTCGGTGAGCTCGCCGGATCGATTGCTGGCAACCGGCGGTGGACAATGGTGGACGGCGGCAATTGGCGGCAGACTGCGGTGGACGGCGGACAGCAGTAGATGAAGAAGAAGAAAAAAAAATGGTAGAATAAGAGAAATATGATTTTGATTCTTAAATTTGTTCCTAAAACAAGAATTAATTTTTTTTTATTCTTGATTTTGTTTTAAATCTAATTCCGGGAACAAAAAAATAGAAATTTGTTTTCGGGAGCAAAAATTTTACCAAAAACGATTATGTTCCTAAACTATTCTCAGGAACAAAAAATCATAATCAAACACTATTTAGATGGTTACCAAACAAGGCCTTATCGAGCTTTGTGTATGGAATCTGCTGTGTCAAATTCTTTCTTCCATGAAAGACTTAGAAGGCATATTTTTTACAATTATAGAGTACCAGTACACGTCAGACCTGAAACTGAAAGGTTCCCTGGTCCCATTGCACGTACGAGGTTAAGGTTATTCAACAAAAACTGCTGAGTGATTCCTGGAATTGTCGCAAAGGCCGAAGTACCAAAGTTTTGTCGCAAAGTTCATGGGCCCATCCTCTCCCGTTGTCATCACGCGATGTGAATGTGGATTAAATGACATGAAAAGCAGACCCAACGGATATGAAATGGTTTTGAAAACAGAAAGCGACCCTGCTCGACGTTTCACATGTTTATTAAACACGTAAAATTCAGTCTTGTTGCATAAAGTAAAACTGCGGCCCTGCTGGATGCTTATCGAGCTTTGCGTATGGAATCTGCTGTGCCAAATTCTTTCTTCCATGAAAGGCTCAGAAGGCATATCTGCTGTACCAATGTACTTCAGACCTAAAATTGAAAGGTTTCCTGGTCCCATTTTACTTACGAGGTTGAGGTTATTCAACAAAAACTGCTGAGTGATTCTTGGAATTGTCGCAAGGGCCGAAGTACCAAAGTTTTTGCCTTCCCTATCACTTCTGTGCATAATTCGGCCGTGACTTAGAGAAGACACAAGATACATGTGCATAGATTAGTTCTGTTACGGAGCTTAACCACGGCGGATGTGATTTTTAGGGTTCAATCATAGCCATATAGTTTTCAAGTCGTGTCACTGGCAAAGTGTGGTTGTAGAGCATTCAGCATAAGCAGTTAAATTTGACATATGGCTAGCTATAATACATGATTTATGTGATGATGCATATTACATGACTCGTGAATTTGAAAATATGGGTTGGAGTCACTTTCATGATGCATGCTATCGTATACATTTTTTTATTAATTTCTTTGTCCATGGCTTAATTCCATGGGAATGGTGATTGTCGCTTATTGAGCCGTGACTTTGCCCACTTATTTATCTACCATTTAAGATTTTGAACATGAGGAGTTTAATTGCATACACGTGAAAAGTGATTAGGAGTTAGTGTGGGACTTTATATTAGACAAATTGAATAACTTTATTAGATCCGGGTTTATGATTGTATAGTTTTGGTTAATTCATGATAGACAATATTTTATAATAACTTTTATTCAATAAAGGTTTTATTCAGTCTATGATTTCGTTAAATGACTAGCTTTGGCTAAAGGTTTTATTCTTTATGTTAAAATAGAGGACCGATCACTTCCTAAATTTTGGATGTGTATTTTCTGGATGTGAATTTAGGATGTGAAACTGACAATTTCCATCCATGGTTTTTTATCCATAATCAAAAAATTACCTGGAAAAACTGTCCTCGCATCACATATGGACGAAAATGTGGCCTGCTATGTAAATAATTGTGCATATTGTTAGAAGGGAAAATAATTTGACACCTTACTTTGATTTACAACATCTGATGGCCGGCAATTATTTGAACTACCCTAAACGTTTATTTTCTTGAAGGGCACCATAAATTATTACAGTACGAGCTTTCTGAACGTAATGTTGTGGACGTCACCCCATAGGGAAGCATCCATTAAGTTCATGCGGGGAACATTGAACATCAATTCAGAAAATTAGTTCGCATTGATCCCGCTTTAATTACAAGCCAAAAACATTGCCAAATTCAAAGGAGATATCTATAAAAAAAAAAAAAAAAAAAAAAAAAACAGAAAAATCCGTAGTATCTCATGAATGTTAATGTTACTTGCCACAAATTATCAATATTTTTATTTTAATCTTATATGGGACACAAGTGTTTACTCTGTCTTTCCCAACCCCCTTTCATTTCCATTGATTCGGACATAGGTTGTTTAGAAAAAGAATGGGCAGGTTGTGTATTTCGAATGTTTCTTCTATGTTGTAAAGCTTTGGCCCTTTCAATTGCCGGGTTTAAGATTAGGGCTTCAACATTTAACGTAACCCGACTTTTAGGAAGAATACGTCATGATGACATAAAGGTATTTTGAAATGTAAATGTGCGCTTTGCAGGTATTTTACAAAGTAGAATTAAAACTTAGAAACTCCATTTACTGTTTAACAAATGATATCAAGTCCACGAGAAAGATTTCTCGTTTTTGGAACGTGACAATTGATTAGACCTAAGTGCGTTTTACAAGTTTTGCATTTACTAGTCATGTTGAATTATTCTGTACCTAAATGTTGTGCACATGAAAAGAGAAATATAAGTTTACTACCTAGCTATTATGGAGAGCATCTCATGGGTGACAATAATTGTACATCTGAAATTAAGAGCCTTTTGACATGATGTTTTGGACGTGGACCGCAATGAAGCATGCATAGAGGTTCAGCTTTGCGAAAACACTTGCCTTGGTAAAATTGAAAGCCCAAGGCGAAATAGGGCTTTTGAGAGGCCACTCTTCTCAGGTTAATAAAAAAATTCTGCTCTAAAACTGCTCTCATCAATATTTTCATTTTCAATTTTGCCCTCATTCATATTCTCCAAGTCGCAGATGTAGGTCGCCAATGAATCTCCACCGATGGTCCATGAGACGGTCGCTCATGAAGCTCCACTGGCAAAGGTCTAATGTTGTAGATCTAAATCACCCCCAAATTGCATATCTGGAAACCCCGGCTTGAACACCTCGGCACTTTTAGCTTCATGGCATCGCCTTGCCGAGGTAGTACGGCCGCAGCACCGCTGCGCTTGGGTCACGCAACCCCAGATAAGGCGACTCCCGGAGTGGCACAAACTAGGCATAACTCGCCAAAGCTCCACTCAGCTTCTGCTAACAACATTTGTTGCGATGACAGTCGCTTAGCTGACGGTAGTCTTTGGCGAAATGGCTTGACATCCACTCAAAGCAAAACTAATGCGGCTTAAGTCCGCATGCACAACACATTTGATATCACTAGAAGCAATGTTTTCCAAAAGGTTGCCGATGCGTTGCAAAATGTTGCCGATATTTTAATTTCAATATTTCACGATGTTTTACATAGCCTCACCAGTTTTCATTTTAATGTATTTGATAGAGGTCGAAAATATTAAGTATCTTAAATATCTATGGTTTACAATGTTTTTTCATCATAATTCAATGAAAAACGTAATACATATTGAATTATTCTAATTTTTTAAAAAAGTTATGTTCTTCAAAGGCTTACGAAATTCAAAACACCGTAAATATATAAAACGTAATATCTAAGAAGTTCCTACAATGCTTACGAGATTTCGTCATGAATCAATAATGTCATAAATTGTTAAAGAATAAATATTGCATACACAGGCAGCGTTAAAAAGAAAAAAAGAAAAAATTTACACAGGCGGTCATGAATCAATAATGTCATAAATTGTCAAAGACTAAATAAAGCATACACAATTAGTGTTAAAAAAAAAAAAGTTTTGGCAGTACCATTCATTTTTAAAAAAGCATAGTTGTGATTAGGGGTGAGCGAAAAAAACCATTTGAACCCAAAACCGTTTAGATAGCGTTTTGAAAGGCATATGAGTAGTTTTGTCTCATAATAATTAAAACAAAGGCCAAAGAAGGAAAAAATTGTAAGAAATAACCTTAAAGCGAGAGTGAAATTTGTAATAGATAGTGTAGTCAATTCAATGTGGTTTTGCCAAAAAAAAAAATTAATGTGGTGAGGGTGTCAAGAGCTAATAAGAGAATGAAAATAGCATTAGTGAAAAAAGAAAGATTATTTTTTAGTATTCAATTCACAAGGTGTCATAGATTCTTGTGATTAGTGTACTGGAAATCTTAAACTTGTTACAAATATACAATTGAGTCCAAATTTTTTCAAAAACTACAATCAAATTCTAAAATTTATCATAAAAATGTAATTGAATCCTAAAACTTTTAAAAAATTCAATCAAATTCTAATACTTGTCACGAAAATACAATCGAATCCTAAAACTAATAAAAAAATGTAATCAAGTCCTAAAACTTTCTTAAAACTTCTGTACTTTTTGAAAGTTTTAAGACTTAATTACACTTTCTTAATAAGTTTTGGCATTTAATTGTACTTTTTAAAAGTTTTATTACTTAGTTACACTTTCATAACAAGTTTTGGGAATTTTATTGTACTTATCCCTAGATATTTTGATGTTATTACTTTAAATAGTTTACATGAACACATGCTACACTACTTTTCAAATTTTAGGATCTTCTACATATTATGATGTTTTGCACTTATAAAACAAAATCATTTGTCGATCTAATATGTCTGAAATAGTATTAAATTTTTCGAAACGTTAAAATCACATATCTTTTTTGTGACATCCCGATTTTCCAATTCTATTTTCAATAAATTGAGACGGGCATTTCGTTGGCACGCATATAGTTCTTTTCCTTGAGTCGGCCACTCATGTGAAAACTAGTCTATCGAGTGAAGCCGCTAAGAGGTTCTAATGCATCAGACTTGAGAATTTGGCCAGGAAGCGACCTTTCGACCGAGCTAATCTGCAAGGGTCATTACGGCACAAATAAAAGTCGATTAGAGACCGGAGATAGGTCGACTCGACAGAGGCATGTGATCGAGTGTGGGTGATTCCACCGGAGCGCATAATCCTTGTCGATCGACACTGGACCGACTTTTCTATCGATTGGGTACCCTGTGTCTGTATTTGAAACCTTGAGATTACCCCGACAACCGTAAGTCGCCAATGTTTCAAAGATGTACATTGTGGCTTGAGATGATCAACCACAGGTCAAATGCATGAAAATTTCTAAAGGCTACCCGGTAGGTTGGGCCGGCTAGTATCGTGCCAAAGTGAAATTAACCGTGGAATTGAGATCGAATTCAGAAATTGGAAGTCTGGGTGTGTCACAAATCATTTCAAGATCATTGAATCATCTTTGGAAGATTTTTCATGCAAGCCGAGTTTTTCAGCAAAATAATCCGAGAATGGCTATTTTAGCTCGAGAAATTAGTAGGCCGCTTTTGGTCGTACTTTTGGGACTTAAGTTGGTTCTATAGACAAGTAAATATTTGAATTGAAGCGTGGTGACATTGGGTTAATTTAATTGAGCTTCAATTGGATGGAATTGATTGAGAAATGATTGAATTAAGTGTACAAAGTTTCATGCCCCGGCGGAAAAATAAAATGGACCCATTGAATAATGTTGTGGGAGAGGAGATAGTGGAAGATGACATCATGCAGGTGATGTCATGCTGATTGAAGCCAAGCGAATGAGAGCTTGACAAGTGGCAAGTGGTAATTGGCTCTCAAAAAGTGGGGCTCTCCCATCATCTTCAACCTTGGGAAGGAGAGAGAGAGAGAGGGAGAGAGGGAGGAAGCCGACCGGACTAGCAGCTCGCCGGCCGCCCTCCGCCTGCCCGCACGCCCGTCGCCGGAGCCGTCGCACCGCCGTCGCCGTTCCGCCAGGCCGCTCGCCGCCGCGCCATCGCCTCTTTCCTCCGCCTCCTGCTGCAGCTCGACGTCTCCAGCAGATCTGGGAACGCCAGCAGCAACGAGGACCGAACAGCAAGCCGCCGGAGTTCCTCGCCGCCGCTCGTCGCCGCCCGCCGCTCGCGCGCCGTCCACCGCCCTGCACAGCCGCTACTCCTCGCTCGCCCGCGCTTGGCCGACGCCCAGCTGCGTCTCAGCCTCAGTTCGTGCGCTTTAGGAGCTGCCGGAGCTCGTCCCCGCCACCGTGAGGCCTCGCCGGAGCTCCGCCCAGCCCGTCCAAGCCCCGCCGGTCTCTCCTCCGTCGTTCCTCCGCCGAACCAGCCCTAGATCCGCCTCTTCTCGGCCTCAACCGGAAGTTGCAGAAAATGGGTATGGCAGCCCCTTCGTGGCCCGTTTTGGCCGCCTTCCCGAGCTCGGATGCTTGGCCCGCTTTGAGGAAAGTCGATCCTCGCGTCGTCCCCGTCGTTTTGGTTCGCTCGGCTCGTTAATCCGGTGAGTTTAACTCACTAAATCTTGATTAGAGGGTTAATGATGCCCTAAGTGTGCTTAGTCTAAGTTAAGCAAGTTTAGGTGGTTAGATTAGTTTATTTGATTGATGATTAGATTAGGATGTTTAATTAAGTTAAAGTGTGTTTAGTTTAAAGTTAAGTATGTTTATTTTTAAAATAAAGCCTTGATGTGACATAATAGGGTTTGATTTTTGAATTATTTAAAGATTTCGAAATTCTGGAAATTTATAATATTATATTAATTCCGAAATTATTAAAATATTATTATTAAAAAAAAAACGGAAAAATTATTTTTGACCCCGGTTGCTCAGAATTTCGTGCCGATCGCTGTTGTGTGTTCGGATTTTGAAATTGATGGTCGGATAATATAAATTGAATGTGGATTGCGAAAAATGTGAATATTATTATTTAATTAATTTTCGGAATAAATTTAATTATTTATTAAAATTCGAAAATTTCGTCGGGACCTTATACTCTCAGAATTTCGTGCCGATCGCTGCTGTGTATTTAGAATTTGAATTTGATGATTGATTGTGGCAAATTGACTGTTGATTGGGATAAATAAGGATTTTATTCATAAAAACCCAAATGTCGGGTTTTGATGCAAAAATTGGATTTTAATGATTATATTAAATAGTGGGGTTTGAAAAAGTGAGATATTGGCTTTTTGATTCGAAATTAGCGTGTCCCCACACACGTGAGTAATTTCTGGAATATTTTTCATATGGAGAAAAATGGCCGGGATCACTATTTTAAGTGGAAGCATTGATTGAAATACAAAGTGTCCTGGGGCCGAGTATGCTTTGGTTGTGTGATAACTATGAGGAAGCGTCCTGGGCTGTTGAGCCGGACTTGCCCCTATATGGGATGCCCACGCGGTGGATGCGGGTCGCAGTAGATTCTGGGCCCATGCTCCCTTGGGAATGCCGTCGACGTACTGACGAAGCCGCGCTCCATGGGGGGAGACGATGCCTGGCATGAGTGTCAGTAGATAGCCGAACAGCGAGTAGGCTATGCCCTTGTGTGACAGTGAATAACAATTGGGATGCATGTTGAGTGTTGTTGATGTGTCGGATTATGGGACGGAATTGTGTGGCATGGAATGGGACGTGTCATAACGATTTAGTCTTATAATCAGGACCCTCGCAATTGTTGGTTATATGAAAAAGAATGCGTTCCGGTTGTTAAGTTCATATTACTATCTGTGTTTGAGTGATTTGAGATTGTGCTAACCTGCAGGAAGGAACTGAAGCGAGGTAAGTCTTCTGTGTGATGTGGCTAGGCCACCCGGGGTGTATTTTCTTTCTAATAGGGGTTTAGGGGGTTGAACTTGCTGAGACATCGTCTCATCCCGGTTGTGGGATTAAAATTTCAGGTCCCTAGATGGCGGTCGTGGAGGACCCGAAGCCCTAAGTCTGGAAAGGTGGAGATTGAAGTATCGGTGAACGTGTCCTGCTAGTTGGCTTTAGGATAGTTCCCCATTCGTTGAGCTGGTCTATTTTGTAGACAGTCTAGAGTTGTATTTAAACCTATGTGTTGTAAATGAGTGTTTGGTATTGTGATTAATTGCCTGCTTTTCTATCCCAAGTTAATTGTTGTCAGGGGATTTGTTTCGCTTCCGCATGCGTAATAAAATGAATGGGTCGGCGACGTAACCTGGGACGTCGCATTTGAATGACCATGGTGGGATGTTGACGCGCTCGAGGTTCGGGGCGTGACATCCCCGTTTAAGTGGTATCAGAGCATGGTCTGTATATGGAGTGATAAGGTGCGAGGAGTCAGGGGATAGTTAGTAGGAAAGGCTTTTAATATGCTGATGCATGTGGTTGATAGCTGTTTGGTAGCTTGGTTGTGAGGTCACTCAAATTTCAACTTGATGTTGGAATCGGAAAACAGGTGTCTATAAAGAGCCTGTAGGATGAGTGACTAGGAGTGGGAACTCCTTGGAGAAGGTTGGTAGGACCTATACCTCGGGGTAGGATACTGACAAGAGTCGGTACCCGAGGAGAAGCCCGAAGATTGCTAAGGATGGGACACGGTGATTTAGCCAAAGCACGAGAAGGAAAAGAAAATTCCTTGATGGGAGGTTGATGTGCTTTAGGTGGCCTGTTTATAGTGAAAAACAAAAAGTGCCTAAAATATATTGATGGGGAGATGATAACGGGACGGTACTGTCGTGGCATCCCAAAAATTCAAAGCCAAGCCATAAGGTGTGTTAAAGTCTTTAAATAGGTGGTAGAATTTCCTTGGCTTATGTTTTAGCCATTAGTCTTTTAATTTGATGATTTGTGCTTGTGATTGTGGAAATTTAAATTTAATAGATTAATAATCTATGCTTGGCCATATGATTTAAATTTCAATAAACAAAAATATCCCAAGACTTTGGCCAAGATGAAAATTGGAATTCAAAAATATTTAAAGCAAGAATTTCAAAAAAAAAAAAGAGAAAAAGGGGATTAAATTCGAATGGGCCTTGGACCCATTGGCCTAAAGCTTGGTGGGCCAAGCTAGCCGGCCCATTAGAGCCCAAAGGAGGCTGTCGACCAGCCCAAGGAGGAGTGGCCAGATGGCCCAAGCCCAAGCCCAACTCCAAGACCCATCTTGCATGGATCAAGACAAGTGGCAAGGAGAAGGCCATGCATTGGCCATTGGTTGAGGCAAATCAATGATGAGCTTTAGGGGAAATAAAGGGGGAGAAGAGAGAGAAGGTGGTCGGTTTTTCTTGATTCGGCCGAGAGAGAGGGAGAGACCGAGAGGGAGAGGAGGCGGAGCCGAGGAGGAGCCGCCGTGTCCCGCCGTCCGTTCTCCGTGTACGCCGCCGTACGCCGTTGTTTGTCCATCCTAGAGGCAAGTGGAGTCCTCTAACTTCTCTTGCATGTGTGTATATGGTTTGCATGTTCGATTTTGGGTGTTATTTGTGAGAAAAACCGAGGTAAGGGTTGGTTGCTTTCAAACTGTGTGACTGTTCTTGCTCGGTTTGTAGGAGTCAGTAACTTGTTTGAGCTTGCATGTGTGTTTGGAGTCCGATTTTGGCTTCGATGTCTCCATGGAAGTTGTAGCTAACATCTTGTACTATAACATACTGACATTTCGTGGAAAATGATGGAGATATGAGGGGTTAAAGTTCTATTTTACGGAGACCCCAGATCTGTGAAGTTTTCACTGACTTCTTGTTGGATTCTTGATTGCATGTTGATTTTTGTTGAATATTTGACTTCGATGTCTTCATGAAAGAGTTAGGTAACACCTTAAACTACAACATACTCAAATTTGAAGCGAAAAGAACAAGTATAGCTTGGTAAATCGGCTAGATCTTGGAGATGATGATTCTGGTGATGTATTCCGAGACGCCCGAGACTTCATGGACTTAAATGGTGACCATACTTTGGTTATTTGACCTAGATCTCTTCATGAAACTTGTAAAGGACACCTTGGTACATAACATACTCAAATTTCAGAGGAAACAAAAGAGAATAGATAGGTGAAATCTTAGGGCGCGTTTGGTAACGATTCTGTTCCCGGGAGTTGATTCTGATTAGAACTGATTCTTTTTTATTCTGTTCCCGGGAACTGATTCTGAGTAAAAAAGCACGTTTGGTAACTGTTCAAAATTTTTGATTCTGCAATAAAATTGCGTTTGGTACCGTATTAATTGATTCTATTCCAAATTAATTTCTTTTGATTTTTAAATAAATTTTAAATAATTTCTTTACTTTTTTTCTTTTCTTTTTTCCTTTTTTTCCTTTTTTTCTTTTTTTCCCCTTTTTTCCTATTCTTCTTCTTCTTCATTTGGCCAGTCGCCGGACCGGCGACCGGCCAGACGAGGGTCTGCAATGCTCACCGGAGCGCCGCCGGCCCTCAGCGAGGTCGGCCTTCGTCTGCCGAGCCTCGCTGGCAACTGGGCGAGGCTCGCCCAGCCCCGCCGAGGCTTGGCCTCGCCAGATCTGGCGAGGCCGAGCCTCGCCGGTGGCCAGGCTGGCCTCGCCTAGCCTCGGCGAGGCCAGCTTGGCCACCGGCGGGGCTGGGCGAGCCGCGCCGGCAGCTGGGCGAGGCTCGACCTCGCCCGATCTGGCAAGGCCGAGCCTTGCCCAGCCACCGGCGAGGCTCGACCTCGCCCGATCTGGCGAGGCCGAGCCTCGCCCAGCTGCCAGCGAGGCTCGCCTGGCCACCGGCGAGGCTCGCCTAGCCACCAGCGAGGCTTGCCCAGCCCCACCGATGGCCAGGTCGGCCTCGCCGGTGTTGGGCGAGGCCGGCTTGGCCACCGGCGAGGCCGAGCCTCACCGGTGGCTAGGCTTGCCTCCGGCGAGCTCGCTGGACCTCGCCCTAGCCTGGCAAGCCTCCGGCGACCTCGCCAGACCGGCGACCGGCGGCGGACCGGCGACCGGCGGCGGACCGGCAGCGGCGGCGGGCGGCGGCGGGTGTTGGCGAATGGCAACCGAGATGTTGAAAGAGAAGAACAAGGTTTTACCGTGTTGATTCTTTTTCTGATTCTCGGACGTAGAATCAATTTTTTTTAGATTCTCAAATCTTGTCCAAAATTGTTCTCGGGACAAATTTGTTCCCAGGAACAAAAAATTTACCAAACGCGATTCTCGTCCCAAACTGATTTTGGGAACAAAAAATCAGAATCTGGCACTGTTGGGCAAGTTGCCAAATAGGCCCTTAATATTTCGGAGATGTGTATTCTGGACGATGCGGTAGTGGTTCCAGAAGCTTCGTGAGGTCGTGTAAAATAATCCAAAAAGAATCTGGCTTGGAGTTCTTCATGAAAGTTGTACGAAAATGTCTTGGCTATCACCTTGGAAAACTTCGTAATTTTTGGAGGTCATATGAGTATTTTAATCAAATTTATTTGGAAACTGTGCATTCTGGTCATTATCCGAATATCATGTGCTATTTTGTGGAAATTGTGAAATTATGTGAAATTCAATTTGGCCATGAATTTCGTATGAAATTGTCATCCTATTGGTTTGTTTAGTGATTGTTTGAATATTATGATTTTGGGAAAATCATAGATATTAAATTTAATATTTATTTATGAAAATAAATAAATAAAATAATAAAATAATAAAATAATAATAAAATAAAAAGGGATTATTTTATTGGCCATGAATTCCATTGAATTTATTATGCATTGTTATATGACATTGGTGTATGTATGATCATAAATTGTGATGCATGTGTGAATCATATGCCATGTAATAATGAGATTAAAAGGATGGTGAATGTGGAAAATGATATGTGAGTAAGAGGTTGTGGTGGAGGATGAGGCCGGAATGTACAGAGATGCACTGCCGGAATTCCCTGGGAGATTCAGGATGCCCAGAATGTGGGGGGCTGGATGTCTGGTTGTATCTTGGATACATGCCCGAAGGTTCCTCGCGACACCAGGATTGGGGTGCGGGATGCCTGGCTAGAAGGGTAAAGGCTAGAAGCCCTGTCGGAGGCTTCTGCCTGAAGGGAATGCCTCGTGATGCTAGTTAAGATGCGAGATGCCCGGAATGTGGGGGGCCGGAAGCCCAGTAGCCTGGGAGGCTGAATGCTGGGAACCCTGTCGGAGGTCTTTGCCCGAAGGGATGATAATTGAGAATGAGTGATATGGTGATCAAATCTAAAGATAAAAATGGAAATTAATGCATGATGGTGATATGCATGATGCTAATGATGATGATGTGATGTGATATGATGATCACCTATGATATGATATGCATGATGATATGCATGATGATGTGATGATGATGATATGTGATGTGATATGATGATCACCCATGATATGATATGCATGATGATATGCATGATGATGTGATAATGATATGTGATATGATAATCACCTATGATATGATATGCATGATGATATGCATGATGATGATAATGACATGATATGCATGGTGATGATGATGATGATGCGTGATGTGATATGATGATCATCCATGGTATGATATGCATGATGAAATGCATGATGATGATAATGATATATGAGATGCCATGATGATGATGTGTATGAATGCGCATGACATCAAAGGTAAGCAATGCCTGCATCGTATGATGATATGCCTGATGCATTGAGTTGTTATTTGATTTCCCTATCTGCTGAGTGGTTGTACTCACCCCTTTTGGGGATAACATTTCAGATTAGCAAGTATGCCGCTACCTGCCGTCTCGTGGGGGGTGTTTTATGGTCTATCGTCCGATGTAGAGGTCGAGTGTGCGGAGATAGACTGTCCCTCTGTTCCCGAATTGACTTTTATTCGAGTGCGCTGTCTAGTGATGTACGACATAGGCCTGGCTGGGGGCCTTGTCATTCAAGAGTTCATTTCTGTGCACGTTCGACGAGATGGAGCTATGCGAGGGATGTTGCCGCCACCTCTGCCTGATGCACCGGGTTGGGTGTGAGACCGCGCGCGATGAGTAGGAGCTGGATCTTTTTGATGTAGATAGTCGACACTTTTGATGGGGGTTCGTACTCGTATGATGTTGAGGGTCGAGAGTTTCTTTTTGAGGTTTTAGGCTGGACATGGCAGAGTCCTAGCTTTTCCTTGTTTTGTACCGACCCGAAGGGAATCCCATCTTGCTATATATGTATGTAAGCAAAGTGTCGAAGTTGTTTATAAAATCATTATGCTTAGCTGGTGTGTATTGGTATCATGGATTGGTAGGGGGATAGATGGTGATTTTTAATTTGCTTCTGCTATGAGTCGCGCTGGGACCTCTTTAAATAATAATAATAATAATAATAATAATAATAATAATAATAATGCCTGTGATTAATGACGCTTGTTTTAAGTACAAGATAGAAAAAGGTAATAAAGTGTAACATCGGCGCTGGTGACGACCTGCGAAGGGTTCGGGGTGTCACAACTGTTATTCATAGGAGAGCAATGGCATGGTGAAGACCACATATTTTTTCCACCTTGGCACAATCATAAAATAAGGGAATAATAGAAAATAAACGTATTAATGTTATCAACGTAGATGTTTTTGCATTGAGTGAAAAAAAAAAAAATCTGAACATCTTTATTTCAAGGGAAAATAAATGTAGGATTACTATTAGCGGCAACACCGTTGCAAAACATTTATACTCTTGTAGTTTTTAATCAAGAACTTACCAGTTTCACCAAGAAAATGGGGAAAAAAGAAACTTGCAGCCCCAAATTGAAAGAGTTGGGTTAGAGAATCGAGTTCTTTTTAACCAAAAGTTAGTGTCCAAATCAATGACTTCGAACAAATACATTAGTTTGTAGGGATGGAAGACTTAACCGTGGGTTATTTTGTCCCATAAGTAAAAATTCATGCATCTTTTTCATTCGAAAAGTGAGGATAGTTTTGTTCTATATGTAATCCATTCATTTTTATTTTTATTTTTGGGATTTGGCTGAAAGTACACTAAGGGAAAACGTTTATAATACCATTAAAAGGAACTACAAAAAAATTTCTAAGTTCAATATTCCAAGTTCCATAATAAAATCATAATACCCTGTGAATTAGCTTTTGTAATCTGTGTAGTTATGGGCTTCAAATTCTCTATGACTTTCCCAACCTCCTAGTTGCCAAATCCTCGCGAATAAGAATTTGTGGTCATTTATGGTAAATAATGGTACCGTTGTATTAGCAGCACTCAATTAGCGAAAAACAAGAAATGCCTAAAACGACATCTTTTGTACTGTTCCAAATGACGTAACTGGAATTTTTGTTGTCGGCGAGAAAGCTGGTTCACAGCTTCACGCGAGAAAGCTGGCACGTACGACTGTCTGGGGTTGGCGGGAAAGAATACAGAGAGAGTTTGTCTGCACGTGTCTGCTCATTCAATAATGTAGGGGCGTAATTCATGCCCTGTCGTGATTTATTGCTCTAAGGATGCAAATGGGTGTTGAATGATGGCCATGGCATGGTCGTACACCCAAGCCAAACAAATTTGGTTTTGTCCACCTCTTTGAATCGCAACCACGTTATGCCGCTGTGACTCCAGGAGAAGTGGATCGTGTTTTTAAAGTTTCGAATATATCAGTGGTGAGTCACAGAAGCGTTTTACGTGTTGAGACTGTACATTATCCTTCGAGATGTGCGGAAAGCAAATGTGAACGAGCATAGTTTGAAGATTCTTATTCGACTCTTAGTGATTATTATAAGTACCGTATTTACTTGATTCATAAGTAAATCGTGAAAAAGAATCAAACTTGTATTTCATTACGTTAATCATACATAATATGACAATTCACTATCTATCACATCTTTCATGAAATCATCGGCTTTTGCAATTTGACTAGAGAAAGAGATAATAATAATGAACCATGGATAAATTATCAGCATAACAAAACCCACCAAAAATAAGCATAAACATATTAATAGTCCAGGAATTTGCCAATGCAACTCTAGTTATTCAATTGCAAGTTGTCTCAAATCTTTAATCAGTGATAACATCATATTTCAGTTGGCAGTCAAACTTTTTGGGACTTGACAGACATCATCCTTGGAGAGGCATCTGCTCACCTGCTTCAAAATTTTCTATAGATGTTCTTTGTTTCGAAAACGATATGGTTATGAGGATAGAAACTTTTGTGTAAGAATCTTTTGAAACTTAAGGGGCCGGATATTTGATGGGATAAGGGACTTCAAATATAAAGAAAGATGAGATGGGACTATTTAAAAAGTGGATGTTCAGTGATCATCACCATACAACGTCAGTTTCATTCGAGGAATTAATTAAATAAGAAAAGGAAAATACCTCCTAAAAGGGAGAAAATATTAATGATTAAAATACGACGTTGGTACATGTTATGACTCATTTGCATTTTCGCAATAAGTTTAAAGATTTATGAGTATACTTATTCTAAAAATAATGAATAGATTATTTGTGCAAAAGAGCAATAAAAAATGAAAATTATGTAAACATAAAATGATATCTTTCATTTAAAGGTCAATGCCATGAAGAACCTCAAATTGGTAATTCTGTAACAAATTTATCCAAAATAAATATTTTGAACACCAAAAACAACAAACTGGTTTACTCGTGACAAATTTATCCTACATTACTTTTTTTAGCCACAAAAAAACCCCAAATTGGTAAAACCTATGACAAATCTAAAATTAAAAATTTCACCACCAAAAACCCCACACTAATACACTTATGACAAATTTACCTCTGTTAGTTTCCATTAGATTTATCGTTAAATTTGCTGACCTAGATGATACACAATGACATAGTATGGTGACGTGACAAGTTCACGTGGAAATCCATAAGGTAACTATCATGAAAAACCCCAAACTAGTATTTATGTAACAAGGTCAACGATATTCCTATGATAAATTTAACGGTACACTTGTGATAAAATTTGGAATTTTTCATGATATTAACCCTATGGATTTCCATGTGGACTTACTGCATCACCATAACAACAAATTTAGCGGTAAAATCTAACAAAAGTTAACAAAGGTTAAAATTGTCATGGGTGTACAATTTTGAGATTTCTTAATCATGTTGACTAGAAGGTTGATCAAATGGCTTTGGTCACAAATAAATTGCTTGAGACGTTCCAAAAGATACCACAACAGATGAAATCTAGCAAATTCGTTTTCCTCATCATTATCTAGAGGATTAAACAGCTGAAATGGAAAAATTGAAGAGAAGGATCAAACTCTTCAAGAAGAAAAGTTCATTTTTCCTTCAAACCCTTTTTCTCAACCTTGGAGTCTAAATCCAATGGAAAAAATTTCTCCCAAGGCTACATCAATTGCTTCAATCTTTGAAGAAGCCCCAAAGATAGACTAAAGTGATATTGTTACACTTCAAAATCATATTAAGGAAATGGAAAGGCAAAAGAAGTTAAAAGAGGAAAAGAAGCCAGCTCTAGAACCTTTCCAAGAGACTTCCTCAGCCCATATGATCTCAAATCCACTTGAGGCTTTTTTGTGAGACCAAAGTTGACAAGAGATATTAACCATTGCTACATTTGACTCTTCCAGACAAAATATCTCTGAATGGACTTCAGAATTAGATTCATGTTCCTCTGAAAACACGTTAACCTATGAACCAGAAACACCAAAGTCTTTTGAACTTGCTATCTTTATTGCTATCATCTTGAGAGGCAAAAATGCAATCAAATTCATCTGAGTCAGAAGTAGTACATCTTCATGATCCAATCCCAGACCATAAGTCTTTGACCTCAAAATATTACTTCACACTCAATGATAGTCCATACTCAAAATGGCCAAAAAGACTATAGGAATTTCATACTTGGCTCAATACTAGAGCACTTACTGGTCGAAAGTCGGTATAATATACTGATTGATTTTGTGAGTAGATTTACGGGAAGCGTAAAACATTGGTGGAGAACTATTACTAGTCAAGATCAAACAACATTTTTACTCCAGATAGATTTCCATTAGACGATCCGTGCAATCCACCATTTTTTTACTAGTAAACTAGAATATCTTCTTGAGCTTAGAAGAAGATAATTTTTTGAAAGAAAATGCCGCTCTTTGCAGGAAAAGCATCTAAATAAGCATTTCCAAGAAATGCTTAAATTATTCTATGCTCTTGGAGCTAATCCGAATCTAAAGCAAATATTCTTTTCCTCTATTTCAATAGAAATTGGACAATTTGTGGACAAATCTCTTCAGGCCAAGTAAAAGAGAATTACTAATGTTCCCATTGGAGAACTTCAACACGCATTACATCTTGCTCTTAACGATCTTTGTGTCCGCCGAAAGGCCTTCAAGAGTTATTTTCAAAGCAATAAAGGACTTAATCAGGCTTGCCAAAAACCCAAGTTAAGAATCAAATGCTCAAAGAAAGACTCATGTGATGATCCTTCTTATGGTGATAGATGCAAGAATTGAAGACACTTGAAAAGATTTTCCATAGGTCATATCAAAAGAAGGTGTAAATGAAGATTCTTGCAGAAAAACACTCTATGTGACATCATGATTTTCAGGTTTTGTTTTCGATTGAATAATTTCGGCTTTTTATTGACACGCCTATAGTTTTTTTCTCTGAGTTAGCCACTCACGAGATAACTAGCCTATGAAGTGAAGCCGTTAAGCATTCTAAATGTGACTGACTTGAGAATTCGACTAGAAATTGACTGCTCGACCGTGCTAATCTACAAGGATCATTACGGTACAGTTAAAAATCGTTTAGAGACCGAAGATAGGTCGATTTGACCGAACCATGTGATTAAGTGTGGGTGATTCCACCTAATTACAAAATTATTGTCGAGCGGCACTAAATCGATTTTTCTGTTGTTTTAGTACCCTGTGCCCGTATTTAAAATCTCGAGATTTTCACGACAATCAAAAGTCGCCAATGTGTCAAAAATGTACAATGTTGTTTGAAAATAATCGACCATGGGTCAATTGTGCTAAAAATTCCTAAAAGCTACCCGATAGGTTGGGTGATGCTAGAATCGCATCCGGTTGAAATTAACTACGAAATTGAACCTGGTTTCAGGAATCGAAAGTTCTAGTGTGTCACGATTTATTTTAGGAAGATCGACTCATCCTTCGAAGAATTTTCGGCGAGCTCGGAATTTTTACGGAAAATCAATTCGAATGATTCAAAAAAGAAAGGAAATTCGGAGGGGCAAAATTGAGTGGATGTTTGGCCTCCTTAGTGAGCTATTTGGCGAAGGGGAATTGTGGAAATTGTATGGGCTTCCTCCTTAGCAAAATTACTCATCAAATTGGGGAAATTGATGAAGAAATTGAAGCTCTAATTGTGAAATTCAGAGGCTTGTGAAGGGGCTGCAACTTTTGGCACCAAAATTGGTTATTTGTGTAAAATTATGCAAGAAAGTAATGTGGGGGGAGCAAAAGGGATGAGCATGTGGACTTTTAGGGATCAATTCATGATGACATTGGATATTTTTATTTGACTTTCACTCCCCCTCCTTCAGCTTCTCGATCACGCATGCCTCTGCCGGTTCCGTTCTCCTTTGCACGAGTTTCTGCTCCACCGAATCCAACTGTCTCTGCATTCCTTTCACTTGTTTTCTTTGCTCAAGCAATCCTCTCCCCTCCTTGGATGAACCGCTTGCTGCCATCTTCCACCGAATCAACCGCACACCCATTTCCCCACTAAATCCGCTGCTCCACCTTCTACTGCCGCTTCACCAATTTCCCCCTGCCTTGCTTCATGCCAGCTCCATCTTCCTGCCCTATCTTTGACCGACTATGCCAACTTCCATCTGCACGCGTCTCCCTCCCACTAAGTCAACCACCAGCGAAACCCCCTCCCCAACGTTGACTCCTTCACTCGACTCCATCGTCTGGTCTCCTATCTTAGTAGCAACATCGCCGCCAATCCTAACTCTAGCCCCTTGCTGCCAGTTGTGTTGAGCGGTGGAAGGCGAGACCAGCTCCTTTGTCCCTCCACCGAAGCCACTGGCTTCATCTGCTCGACCATCCCGCATCGCTCCAAGCTTTAACAACTTAGCCAAGGCCAGCACCAGATCAAGTAGCCCTCCTCGCCTCCAGTCTAGCTCATGAGCTTCACCCCTGTCAAACCGAGACCAGCAATTTTGCTGTGGGCTTGGCCTTTCGGGCCTTCCCAGGCTCCCGTTGGCGCCGCTGTAAGCTTGAGTTTGGGCCGCCATCGTGCCACCATTGCCGTGAACTGATTTTTGCACTAAACCGGTGAGTTTACTCGATAAACTCTGCTTATGGAGTTAATGACATTTAAGATATGATTAGTTTAGGTTGAATATGGTTTAGGTGGTTAGTTAGAATGTATTAGCGATTTAATTATTCATTTATGCATGTTAGATGGTTAGAATAGCCTAATTAGAGACTAGATAAGTTGTACTATTTATCTATATAGGTTCAGAAATTTTTCCGGCCCCTTCGGGCAGTTAATTAAGCATTCTTGGCCTAAGTTTGCATTTTTGGTAATTAATTATATTTATTTAATTATTTTTTGTATCTATTTAATTATTTATTCATTTTTGAAAATTATACCGGGATAGTCGGTGACCGGAATTTCGTGCTAATTGCAATAGTGTATTTAGTTTGTTTAATTGAATGCTATTTGGTGCAAATTGAGTGGTGATTGTAATTTTAGGTATTTATCCTAAAATTGTGTAATTGTGGTATTTTGTTCAGAAAATATTGGTCTCGGTTTTTTTTTAACGCCAAAAATGTTTTTAGGCACTATAATAAATAGTGAGATTTTTTAAAATGAAGATATAGTATTTTTGACTCAAACTAACCGTGTATCCACACACGATTATTTTTATTGGGTATTTTTGACACGACGAAAATAGGCCAAGTTCATTAATTTAATTGAGGAATTTGTGTGCAAAACACAATCTCCTTGGCCGGTTTTGGATGATCGTGTGATGGTTTATGGTCATGGCAAAGGATGGCCATTGATAAGGGATATGTGATATTGATCGCTTAATTATGCAATTGATTGATAATTTATGCAATTGAGTGTGAAGCACGGTGTTTTTGACCAAGTATGAATGTGCGTGAATAGGTTGTGAGCAGGTAAAGGGCTAAGCGCTATACAATAGCGAGACTTCATGTAAGTTACCTCTAGTGCCTTATACTATTGTTTATTGTGATCAAGAGCTAAGTGTTACATGAGGACTTGAGTTGCATGAGAATTACCTTTAGAGCCTTGCAGTATTGTCATGTATAGTGAAGGGTTAAGTGCTACATGATATCGAAACTCGTGTGAGCCACCTCTAGTGTCTTATACTATTGCCTAGTGTAATAAAGGACTAAATACTACATGATAGTGAGAATTTGTGTGAGTTGCCTCTAGTGCCTTATATTATCGCTTGTTGTAATCAAGGGCTAAGTGTTACATGACGACTTGAGTCGCATGAGAACTACCTCTAGAGCCTTGAGTTTGATCTTGAGTTTGGTATTGAGTATTGAGTTAGAATGTGGAGTTAGAATTTTGAGTAGGGATGTTGAATTGGAATATTGAGAGTGAATACTAAGAGTGAACCACTAATATGATTTACCAGCGCCTGATTATGAGACGAAATCGTGTGAGATAGAATGAGACATGTTAGAATGATTTGGTCTTATAATTGAGACTCTTGTGAATTGCTTGATTGAATGATGGATCAATTGTGTTAATTCAATTGATTGATTGATTGATTGACTAAGATTGAAATGAGACGTTCCAAATGATCGAGTGTTGTTACTACACTTATGTGATATATGAATTGTGCTAACATGCAGGGAACTGAGGCGAGGTAAGTCTTTTGTATTGTGTGCATAAACTGCTTCTAGGCGTATTTCCTTCCTAGTCGAGGTTTAGGGAGTGAACTTGCTGAGATATTGTTTCACCCCATCGTGGGCTTAACTTTTCAAGTCCCTAGTGTGAAGAACTCAGAGCTTGAGGTGGAAGGATCAAGAGCATGGGTGACTTAGAAATTCTTTTTGAAAACAAACCTTTTGTACTTAGACTTTAGAGTTGACCTTTGTTTGTAAACCAGATTGTGGTTTTCAATAATGTGTTTGATTTGAAATTTGTTGTCATGCTTTTTTATCCCATGTCTGTTGTTATCAGGGGATTAGTTAATTCGCTTATGTATGTGCTTAATCGATTAGGTCGGCGATGTGTCCTGGGAACGTTACAAATTTTATCGACCACTGAGGGATGGGCACACGCTCGAGGATCGGGGCATGACACTCTAGAGGGGTTTTTTCTAGAAAGCGTAAAAAATTTGACTGTTGCTACGTCTGCAACAAGAAATGCCATTTTTCAAAAAATTATCCAAAAGCCATAGGAAGAAATTATCATTTGATCGAAAAAATTAGAAAAAGCAAACTAGAGTAGCATTTAGTGATAATGATGTTGAATCCGCATTCTTCTTGGAAGATGAACTAACCAAACATACTATATGTGTGATCCAGACATGGTCACAAACCACTGATAGTTCGTTTGAAGAATCCGAAGAGGTTTTGTTCTTTTCAGAAAACCCTAGATCACCAATAATCCAAGATCTTTGTGCATACACTTCCAATATTCTTTCATATTTCCCTATTAAAATATATCCATCCAAATATGACAAGCCTATTTCTATCATTGCCTCATTGAAACTGGAGCTAATGCTTATATTGTTGATATAAAGATACTTCATCATATACCCAATATTTTAACTCTAATTCTAGATATACCTTTATCACACCTTTCCTTTTTCTTTCTCTTTTTTGCGCACAAAGCCGACCACAACATTAACTGTCATTTAATAGCAATATTTATCAACTTCAACTTGGGCAGCTTGGACAAGCATAGACATCCAACGAGGAAGGACTCACAGAATTCATATAATTGATATAAAATGCACCCACACGTCAAGTGATATTTCACACCCGAATTCGGCACCTCTTCCACACATAATTCAAGCACAACATCACATAGTTTACGCACGAACTGACACGCCTTTTGAATTTAATTCTCATGTGATCATTTTTCACCCTCGAGTTGGATTTACACTGAGTCGCCAGCGAGTCTACTTGAGTCACTTCTAGATCGCTGGCCGGACTTCCATAGGACGCCGGCCATGGACATCTCACTCTAGGACATCTCGACATCACACAGCTGAGGCATCCAAGGGTCGTTGGCCTTAGGCATTTTGACTCCCTCGAGACATCATCGGTATAACACAGCTGTTGGAAATCTCTTAAATTTAGTTCATTTCACACAGCTCACACTTCCACACCTTGAATTAATCACACCACACCAGCATATTCAGCACTCATGGAATTCCTAATCACACAAGGAGCCAATTCTCATGCACACCGTTCTCAAGCTCTTCCAGCTCATCACATCTCATGCAATGCCAAGTCATCATGCATCATGCATACACATCAAATGGCTTTCTTTTCTAAACCACAATGCAAAGCCAACGACAATCAATGGACTTGAAATACCATACTTGAGTAGAACAAGACGACAATTCCAGAATATGTCATCATAAACTAACTCAAGTTTCCATTCCCATTTGTTATCGATTCATAACTAAACATGCACCATTGAGAATTTTAATCAATGTAGTCAAACTCTCTAGTAGACTATTATTTGAAATTTCATGATCCCCAAGCAGAAAACAGTAGGTTCCTTATAATATGCCAAAACAAAGCGGCTTCACACAGTAACGGAATTCGGGTCTATTACCTCAGTAACTGAACTCTAAAAATTTTAAGAATTTAATGTCATAGAGAAAATCCAAAATAACACTTTTCATGAAGAGTACTAAGCTTAGAACAATTCGTACAAAGAGCAATACATTACAGAAATAAGACCGATTCTGGTTTGCTGGAACAGAGAGCAGAGTCCTAAAGATTTGGTCGTTACAAGGCCTAAACCTTTGCAAAATACCTTGCAAATTTTCTATGTTAAAGATATAAACGTCCTTAACAACTCTTAAGAAGAAAATATGTCCAAAATCTAATTAAAGAATTTTATGAAAATACTGAAATATAGATAGGTCACCGTACTGCCTTACTGGATAGATTCAAGTGTAGTCGAGGGTAATGCTTTGAAAAATTCATTTCAGCTCCTAAAAGAATCTGAAATTTAAGTATATTGTATAAAAATATATTCCCTACAACTTTCATGAAGGAGCTCTATCAAAATTCGAGTTATAAAGTTTTGTAAAAATTCCATAAGACATTAAGGTCGTGGGTCTCACTGTTCTAGATAGATCTACTATAGTACAAAATCACACTCTCAAGCTAGCCATCCAAACTCAGAATTGAACCGGATGTACAGATCATGATCAAACTACTTCAGCCGACAAAACACAGATGTCCAAAAGATTCTGCAAGAGGACACCGATAAGAGGAAGGCTGACTTTTAGGTTTATGATGAAGGAACACTAAGGTTCCGAGGATGATTGGTTGTACCTAACGATGTAGAGCTTAGAGAGAAAATCTTGTCAAAAGCACATCGTAACAGCTACAGCATTCATCTTGGCAGTTCTAAGATGTATCAGAATCTGCGTCAACACTATTGGTGGTCTAGTATGAAGGCGGACATCGCTAAGCATGTCGCCAAGTGTCTGACGTGTCAACAAGTGAAAGCTTAGCATTGCAAGCTGGGAGGACTTCTACAATCTCTTGAGATCCCAAAGTGGAAGTGGGAGCACATCACAATGGATTTCGTGACAGGTTTACCGATGAGTTAAAGAGGAAATAATTCCATTGGGGTAGTTGTCGACAAATTGACAAAATCGGCTTACTTCATTGCAGTACGAAAGGACCTTAGTTTGGATAGGCATGCAGAGTTATATGTGCGCCAGATAATTCGTCTGCATGGAGTGCCTGTGACGATAACCTCAGACTAAGACCCGAAATTCACAGCCGCTTTTTGGAAAAGCTTGCAGAGTGCTTTAGGTACGAAGCTGTAGTACAGTACGGCATATCATCCTCAGACGGATGGCCAATCTGGGCGGACAATTCAAACCCTCGAGGACATGCTGTGAGCTTGCGTACTAGACTTCAAGGGAAACTAGGAAGAACAACTTCATCTGGTCGAGTTTGCCTACAACAACAATTATCAGTAGAACATTCAGATGGCTCCTTCCAAAGTGTTGTATGACAGAGTGTGCAGAACGCCAGTTTGTTGGGATGAAGTCGAGGAAAGAAAGATCACAGGCCCAGAGTTAGTTCAGCAGTCAATGAATGTAGTTGCAGTTATCAAAGGCAAACTGAAGACCACTCAAAGCCAACAGAAGAGTTACACAGATAAGCGCCGGAGATCATTAGAATTCCAAATTGGTGATCACGTTTTTCTAAAGGTGTCACTAGTAAGGGGAACTTCGCGCTTTGGCAAGAAATGAGAATTGAGCCCGAGGTACGTAGGTCCGTTTGAAATTCTTGAGAGAATTGGGACCCTAGTGTATTTTTTTACGTTGCCGCCGAGATTGGTGCAAGTGCACCACATCTTTCACGTGTCGATGTTAGGACCCTAGTGTATCATTTTGCCCTTGTTCTTCTTCTCCAAGTAGCAGATGTAGGTTGCCAATGAATCTCCACCAAATGGTCTACGAGATGGTCATTGATTGAGCTCCATTGATGAAGGTCCGACATTGTAGATCTTAATCTCCCCCAATTGCAAATTTGAACACACTTCAACTCGGATACCTCAGCACTGTTTAGCTTCACAACATAACCTTGCCAAGGTTATGCGACCCCGACATCGAGGTAGTTGTCTAAATTGGAAAAGACTTACTCCCATGTGATTTAAAAGTTCCTTGATCACAAGTTCCTATCCCATGATCACTCATCGATCTAAGGAAAGTCAAGTTCATTGTGGCATAGGCTCGATGTCACGCCCCGAACCCCGAGCATGCGCACATCCCACTGCGGTCGATCAAATATGCGACATCCTAGGATACGTCACCGACCCATTCATTTTATTACGCATGCGGAAGGGAAACAAATCCCCAGACAACATTTAACTTTGGATAGAAAAGCAGGCAATCAATCACAATACCAAACACTCATTTACAAACACATAGGTTTAAATACAACTCTGGACTGTCTACAAAATAGACCAGCTCGACGAAAGGGGAACTATCCTAAAACCAACTAGCAGGACACGTTCACCGATACTTCAGTCTCCACCTTTCCAGACTTAAGCCTTCGGGTCCTCTGCGACCGCCATCTAGGGACCTGAAATTTTAATCCCTAAACCGGGATGAGACAATGTCTCAGCAAGTTCAACCCCCTAAACCCCTATTAGAAAGAAAATATGTCCCGGGTGGCCTAGTCACATCACACAGAGAACTTAACTCGCCTCAATTCCTTCCTGCAGGTTAGGACGATTCAAATCACTCAATCATAGATAGTAATAGGAACTTAAACAACCGGAACGCATTCACTTTCATATAACCAACAACCGCGGGGGTCATAATTATAAGACTAAATTGTTATGACACGTCCCATTGCATGCCACCCAATTCCATCCCATAATCCGACACATCAACAACACTCAACATGCATTTCAATTGATATTTACTGCCACACAAGGGAATAGCCTACTCGCAGTTCGGCTATCTACTAGCATATAGCCAGGCATCGCCTCCTCACCTTGGAGCGTGGCTTCGTCAGTACATCGATGGTGTTCCCGAAGGAGCATGGGCCCAGAATCAACTGCGACCCGCATCCACTGCGTGGGCATCCCATATGGGGGCAAGTCCGGCTCAACAGCCCAGGACGATTCTTCTTAGTTATCACACAGCCAAAGCATACTCGGCCCCAGGACACTTTATATTTCAATCAATGCTTCCACTTAAAATAGTGATCCCGGCCATTTTTCTTCATATTAAAAATATTCCAGAAATTACTCACGTGTGTGGGGACACGCTAATTTCGAATCAAAAAGCCAATATCTCACTTTTTCAAACCCCACTATTTAATATAATCATTAAAATCCAATTTTTGCATCAAAATCCGACACTTTGGTTTTTATGAATAAAATCCCTATTTACCACAATCAACACTCAATTGCGACATCCATCCATCAAATTCAAACTCTAAATGCACAGCAGCGATCAGCACGAAATTTTGAGAAAATAAGGTTCCAAAATAATTTTCAGAATTTATTAAATAATTAAATTTATTCTGAAAATTAATTATATAATAATACCCATATCATTCACGATCCACACTCAATTTATAATATCAAATCATCAATTTCAAAATCTGACTGCACAGCAACGACTGGCACGAAATTCTGAGAATTTAGGGTCCCGACAAAATTTTCGGAATTTAATAAATAATTAAATTTATTCCGAAAATAATTAAATAATAATATTTTAATAATTTCGAATATTAAAATATTATTTAATTATTTAATAATTTCGAGATATTTAAATAAATCAAAAGTAAATTCCTTTGTGTCACATCAAGGTTTATACTAATATAAACACTCCCTTAACCTTAAATTAAACACAATTTAAGGTAATAAAACACCTTAATATAATCTACACTTAAATAAATTAAACTAACCACCTAATAACACTTAACATAAACTAAGCACCCATAAAGCATCATTAACCCTCTAATCAAGGTTTAGTGAGCTAAACTCACCGGATTAGCAAGCCGAGCGGACCAAAACGATGCGGACGACGCAAATATCGACTTTTCTCAAGGCGGGCCGAGCATCCGGGCTCGGGAAGGCGGCCAAAATGGCCCACGAAGGGGCTGCCATACCCATTTTCTTCTTTTCTGTTTGCTGCTGATCGGGGCCGAGAGGGAGCAGATCCGGCGCCAGAATGGGCGGAGGAATGGCGGAGAAGAGGGGCGGCAGCTCGGGCGGAGCTCCGGCGAGGCTGACGGTGGCTAGAGGCGGTCGATTCATGGCTTGAGCTGGCCGAACATCCCCCGAAATGCACAAGCAAAGGCTCACGGAGACGACTGGGTGTCGGGCGAACATGGGCGAGCGCGAGCAGCAGCGGCGCGTGAGATGGCGAGCGGTCCTATGGCGTGCGACGGCGACGGAGGACGACGGCGGCGTGGACTGGCTATAGCTTAGGTGTTCTCAGATCTGCCGGGGACGCGGGCTGAGGCGGAGCGGGGAGACAAGCTGACCGGCAAGCGGGCACAGGTGGCGGCGACGACGAGCGAACAGGCGAAGGCGTGAGATCCGGCGGCTTCTTCGGCTCCGCTGGTCTGCTCGGTTCCGTCCAGCAGCAATAAGGAATCGGGAGAGAGAGAGCCAACGAGAGGGAGGAAGAAGACAGGGTACCCAATCGATAGAAAAGTCGGTCAAGTGCCGATTGACAAGAATTGTGTGATCTGGTGGAATCACCCACACTCGATCACATGCCTCTGTTGAGTGAACCTATCTTCAGTCCCTAATCAATTTTTATTTGTGCCGTAATGACCCTTGCAGATTAGCTCGGTCGAAAAGTCGCTTCCTGGTCAAATTCTCGAGTCTGATGCATTAGAAACTCTTGATGGCTTCACCCGATAGACTAGTTTTCACATGAGTGGCCGACTCAAGGAAAAAAATATATGTGTGCCAATGAAATGCCCGTCTCAATTTATTAAAAATAGGATTGAAAAATCGGGATGTAACAACTCTTCCCCTCTTATAAAAATTTCGTCCTCGAAATTTAAACATTTACCAATTCTTAAACAAAAAAGGTGAGGGTGCAATTGTCTCATCGAATCTTTGGTTTCCCAAGTTGCTCATTCAGTACCAATACTGCCAGATCACTGCTATCTTGCCCAAACCACTTCGGGTTCCAGAATACTAAACGCTTGCCCACTTAAAATTCTAAAGTCTTCAACACAAAATCTACAAAACTAAACTAGCGATTCTGAGCAGTCTCTAAACCGTCTTTGATAATTGCGACTAAATCACTGATTTATGAACCAACTCTGGACTTGCGATTTTCTGATCTCTAATCTCATCTCAACCGACTGAAGTCCTGTACACTCTACTCTGCATTGATTAAAAGAAACTATCTGACTAATCTGCTGAAACTGGGAACTTCTAGTCAAGATCTGATATAACTCTAACACTGATCTCGACAAGTGCAATCACTGACTACTGTACTGACCCTGGCATGTGATCCTTCTTTCCCTGAGTTTATCTTAACAATCGAAATTATGCACTATCTGCTATGCACTGCTTAAGAAAGAATCATCTGAAAGCTCTGCCAACTTGGAACATCTTATCTAAATTTGAAATACAATTCATCCCTGGCACTCCATGCAAATGATTTATATGATATGCACACACTTCGGTGTACTCACTTTGTGACAAGACAGAATCTTCAATTTTTGAAATCGAACTTAGATTGGCGGTTAATTTCACTCTAACACGCTTTTAATGTGACATAGGCTACTAGGTAGTTTTCGGAGCTTTTTAGGACAAATGATCCATGGTCGATTTTCTTCGAGCCATGATGAACCCACTCGACACATTGGCGACTCTCGAGGGTCGTGAAAATCTCGATGATTCAAATACGGACATAGGGTACCAAAGCAACAGTAAAATAAAATTAGTATCAGTCAACGAGAGTTTTCCAATTTAGTGAAGTCACCCACGATCGGTCATTCATCTCAGTCGAACCGACCTATCTCTGATCTTAATTCGATTTTTTAACTGTGCCGTAATGATCTCTAAAGATGAGCACGGTCGAGAAGTGGATTCTTGATCGAATTCTCAAGTCTATTTGCCTTAAAGTCATTAATAACTCACCCAACTAGTCTAGTTATCTTGTAAGTGGCCAACTCAGAGAAAAAGACTGTAATCGTGTCGATGAAATGTCCAATTTAACCAATTGAAATCAGAGTTTGAAAATTAGGATGTCACACACTCAAAACAAGGTCTATTCGTATTGTCTAGTCAACGCTGAAATTGCTATGATGAGCTTCCCATAAGATATCTTCTTTAATCTCTGCATCATCAATTACACACAATCATCCTCAGAACCTTAGCGTTCTGTCTTCAGAAATCTGAAAATCAACCTCTCTCTCATCTGCATACTCTTATAGAGTCTCCTGAATTTCTGAATCTGTCCGCTGAAGCATTTTGATTCTGATATGAACTTTCGGCTCAATTCTAAGAGTAGTCATAAGATTCAAAAGGTGGCCTACCTTAAATTTGAAAACCGAATTTCGAACTTTTTCAAATAAGATCCAATCCTTGAGTACCAACTGTGCAACTAAGGACTCTCGACTCAATGCATCTTCGACTTTGCTCACATTTCTAAAGTGATACAAAATATCATAGTCATAATCCTTGATGAGTTCCAACCAGCGACGCTATCTCATATTCAACTTCCAAGGTCTCAACTGACGGGACGCATATGCAACAACCCTATCCTGCTGTATCAACACACAACCCAATCCTTTAAACGACGCATCACTATATATCTCATCACTTCTAGGACTAGATGGAATAGTCAGCACAGGTGCGGTAGTCAGCTTTTGCTTAAGCTCTTGAAAACTACACTTGCACTTACCTATCCATACGAACTTCTCTTCCTTTCTCAGTAGTCTTGTCAACGACGATGCTAACACTGAAAACACTTCTACAAATCATATGTAATATCCTGCTAATCCCCAGAAACTTCTAATCTCTGTCACTGTAGTCAATCTCGGACAACTGTTCATTGCTTCAATCTTGGACGGGGTCTACGGAGATTCTTCGCTTGAAATCACGTGACCTAGGAGCGCAACACGAGTCATCCAAAACTCACACTTGCTAAACTTAGCATAAAATTGAAGATTCCTCAAGGTCTGAAGTATCATCTTATAATGTCTCTCGTGCTCCTCAGCACTCTTTGAACACACTAGGATAACTTCAATGAACACGATCACGACTGATTCAAGTACCCTTAAACATTCTGCTCATTAAGCCCAAACAAATAGCTATGGTGTTCATCAAACCATACGGTATTACAGCGAACTCATAATTGCCATATCGAGTACGAAATGCTAACGTTAGTGTGTCTTTCTTCCTAATCCTCAACTGATGATACCCTGACCTCCAGTCGATCTTGAGGAATATCGATACACAACCACAACGAACCACATTTCTCTTTCAGGTACAAAACTGGTGCTCCCCAAGGTTATGCACTGGAAAGTATGAATCCCCTATCCAACACTTCCTGCATCTACACCTTCAGTTCTTTTAACTTGGGTAACACCATCCGGTAAAGAGCCTTAGGGACTGGCTCTGTTCTGGGTGCTAATTCAATCACGCACTCTATTTCTCTTTTCGAAAGCAGACTTGGCAAATCTTCATGAAACACCTAAAAAAACTTATGTACCACAGTTATGTTCTCCATATTCGGCCCCTCAACTGACGCATCCACTTCAGTTGCCATACAGATTTAGTAACCAACAACCAGAACCAGGTCACCTTCAGTGACGAATAACAAGGATTGAAGTTCCTCTTTGACTTTCAATGATTCAAATTTCGCTCGCCAACTAAACAAACTGAATTAGATCACTACCACGATTCAAAACAACATAAAGCTTCTTGAGCCAAACCCTTTTATAAATAACTTCCAAGTCATACTTAAACTAACCCTTCAAGTACAACTATAGTCAGAGATTCACATTTCTATTACCTTATTACCACAACGAAAATCCTACAACCTTCACTGAAAATTTTGCTGTACTACTCTGATAAAACATCTAAAAAACATTCTCATTTTGATTGATGCATGGTCGATCCCTTCATGCTCCTCTAGCCATCCTAGTGGCATCCTATGTGCAGTAATTGTGCTTACACTCTCCTGAACTTACACGGACAGTTCCTAACTCGACGGTTATGCTGGCCACATTCAAAGCATGTTCCCTTTTTTTACTCTAACACTGGGCTGACTCATGTCTCCTTTCCATAGACTCAACACACAATTAGTGAGTCCTCTATCTCCCATCAAATGACATCATGCACCCTTCCTTGCACTGGGGTATGTTCCAAGTACCCCATTAAATGTCCCAAAGCATGATTCCTCTGTTCTGTCTTATCAATGGCGGTGACAGAAACAGTTGTGATTCCATCCATCTATACAGACAATCTTTGATCAAATGGCCTTACTGGCGACACTTGTAACAAGTCATTTCCCTCTTACAACACGGGACAAATCCATGTCCTTTCTTACAGACACGACACCCATCGATTGAGTTGAGCACTAACTTTCCAATTCTACTCTTCCGGTTGGGTGAAACTAGGCACCTTTCTTCTGACATCGGCCTTTCTCCCCAATTGATTTCCACCTCTAACTAAACTAAACTCTGACTTAGATACGGAGGCTTGATCTTCGATCACAACTCAAAATTGGGCCTCAATAAGCGCGGCAACAACAACAGTCACAACACTGGCAGCGGTAGAAACAACAACAACAGCAACGGCTCGGTCCTGAGCATACTGACCCAACAAGCTTCCAAGGAACACTAGCGCCTAAACGATCCCGACGAACCTAGGATCATTCGATGCTGCTACACTCTTAGTATCGACTTGCGGCGGTACTCTCACACTCACGCTGGTCTAAGCCTGCCCTCTACCTCAGGTACCGACTCTTGTCAGCATCCTACCCCGAGGTATAGGTCCTATCAACCTCTTCCAATGAGTTCTCCACTCCTGGTCACTCATTCTACAGGCTGTTTATAGACACCTATTTTCCGATTCCAACATCCGGTTGAAATTTGAGCGACCCACAAACAAGCTACCAAACAGTTATCAACCACACGCATCAGCATATTAAAAGCCTTTCCTACTAACTATCCCATGACTTATCGCATCTTATCACTCCATACTCAACCATGCTCTGATACCACTTAAACGGGGATGTCACGCCCCGAACCCCGAGCGCGCGCGCATCCCACTGCGATCGATCAAATATGCGACATCCTAGGATACATCGCCGACCCATTCATTTTATTACGCATGCGGAAGCGAAACAAATCCCCTGACAACATTTAACTTGGGATAGAAAAGCAGGCAATCAATCATAATACCAAACACTCATTCACAAACACATAGGTTTAAATACAACTCTAGACTATCTACAAAATAGACTAGCTCAACGAAAGGGGAACTATCCTAAAACCAACTAGTAGGACACGTTCACTGATACTTCAGTCTCCACCTTTCCAGACTTAGGGCTTCGGGTCCTCCATGACAGCCATCTAGGGACTTGAAATTTTGATCCCTAAATTGGGATGAGACAATGTCTCAGCAAGTTCAACCCCCTAAACCCCTATTAGAAAGAGAATACGCCCCGGGTGGCCTAGCCACATCACACAGAGAACTTATCTCGCCTCAATTCCTTCCTGCAGGTTAGCACGATTCAAATCACTCAATCACATATAGTAATAGGAACTTAAACAACCAAAACGCATTCACTTTCATATAACCAACAACCGCGGGGGTCATAATTATAAGACTAAATTGTTATGACACGTCCCATTCCATGCCACCCAATTCCGTCTTATAATCCGACACATCAACAACACTCAACATGCATTCCAATTGATATTCACTACCACACAAGGGCATAGCCTACTCGCAGTTCGGCTATCTACTAGCATATAGCCAGGCATCGCCTCCCTACCATGGAGCACAGCTTCGTCAGTACATTGACGGTGTTCCCGAAGGAACATGGGCCCAGAATCAACTGCGACCCGCATCCACTGCGTGGGCATCCCATAGGGGGGCAAATCCGGCTCAACAGCCCAGGACGATTCTTCTTAGTTATCACACAGCCAAAGCACTCTCGGCCCCATGACACTTTATATTTCAATCAATGCTTCCACTTAAAATAGTGATCCCGGCCATTTTTCTTCATATTAAAAATATTCCATAAATTACTCACGTGTGTGGGGACACGCTAATTTCGAATCAAAAAGCCAATATCTCACTTTTTCAAACCCCACTATTTAATATAATCATTAAAATCCAATTTTTGCATCAAAACCCGACACTTGGGTTTTTATGAATAAAATCCCCATTTACCACAATCAACACTCAATTGCCACATCCATCCATCAAATTCAAACTCTAAATGCACAGCAGCGATCAGCACGAAATTTTGAGAAAATAAGGTTCCAAAATAATTTTCAGAATTTATTAAATAAATAAATTTATTCCAAAAATTAATTAAATAGTAATATCAATATCTTTCACAATCCACACTCAATTTATAATATCCAATCATCAATTTCAAAATCTGACTGCACAGCAACGACCGACACGAAATTCTGAGAATTTAGGATCCCGAAAAAATTTTCGGAATTTAATAAATAATTAAATTTATTCCGAAAATAATTAAATAATAATATTTTAATAATTTCGAATATTAAAATATTATTTAATAATTTAATAATTTTGAGATATTTAAATAAATCAACAGTAAATTCCTTTGTGTCACATCAAGGTTTATAATAATATAAACACTCCCTTAACCTTAAATTAAACACAATTTAAGTTAATAAAACACCTTAATATAATCTACACTTAAATAAATTAAACTAACCACCTAATAACACTTAACATAAACTAAGCACCCATAAAGTATCATTAACCCTCTCATCAAGGTTTAGTGAGCTAAACTCACCGGATTAGCAAGCCGAGCGGACCAAAACAACGGGGACGACGCGAGGATCGCCTTTTCTCAAGGCAGGCCGAGCATCCGGGCTCGGGAAGGCGGCCAAAATGGCTCACGAAGGGGCTGCCATACCCATTTTCCTCTTCTCTGTTTGCTGCTGATCGGGGTCGAGAGGGAGCAGATCCGGTGCCGAAATGGGCGGAGGAACGACGGAGAAGAGGGGCGGCAGCTCAGGCGGAGCTCCAGCGAGGCTAACGGTGGCTGGAGGCAGTCGATTCGTGGCTTGAGCTGGCCGAACATCGCCTGAAACACACAAGCAGAGGCTCACAAAGACGATCGAGTGTCGAGCGAACACGGGTGAGCGCAAGCAGCGGCGGCACACGAGACGACAAGCGGTCCTACGGCGTGCGATGGCGACGGAGGACGACGGCGGCGTGGACTAGCTGTAGCTTAGGTGTTCTTAGATCTGCCGGGGACATGGGCTGAGGTAGAGCGGGGAGACGAGCTGACCGGCAAGCGGGCGCGAGCGGCGGCGACGACGAGTGGACGGGCGAAGGCGTGAGGTCCGGCGGCTTCTTCGGCTCCGCTGGTCTGCTCAGTTCCATCCAACAGCAAGAAGGAATCGGGAGAGAGAGAGCCAATGAGAGGGAGGAAGAAGAGAGGGAGGAGAGAGTGAGAATGCTAGTATGAACAAAATAAAGGAGTTAGGGAAGAGAATAAGAACACAGAAATTATAGTGGTTCGGCTTAATCCAAGCCTACGTCCACTCTCCCACGCTAACAGCCTTCTTGGCTGGATTCCACTATGCAATCAACAAGAGATTACAACTTCGAGTGCAAACACTTAGTAGTAGATCACACCAACTCACTAAGTCACTCTCTTGGTATTTCTCTCACGATTACAAACGTTTAAGCTCTCCAAAGACAAGTGTGTGATCGAAGATCGCTCAGACTTTGGAATTATAAATTCTACGCTCCGTCTCTTACTTGCTCATCGGTCCATGATCTCCTTAAATACTCCTCCACTTCCAAACTAGCCGTTGGACAACATCCCGGAGAATCGTCTTCCAATATACCCATTGGACAGCTCTGTATCTAGAAGATTTGGTAGCCGTTGAGTGACAAAGGTAGAATCCCAAATTGATTCCGATCGCCCATACAAACGAAAATCTTGGTTTCCATAAGTAAAGCTTCTTCGTGTATAAAGTTCTTGTCTTCAATCAAATCAATCTTGATGTGGAATCCAAACCAGATCACTAGCCGTTATATGATTGGGCTTGAGTTACGATTCATCGAATCTGGATGTAAAGTCTGAGTCTTTAGACTTTACAATATGAGTCTCTAGACTTTACAATCTGGGTCTCTAGACTTTACAATCTGAGTCTTGAGTCTGGCAGTCTTCAGACTTTGACACAGAAGTCTGGTAGTCTTCAGACTTTGAGTCTTGAGTCTTGAGTCTGACAGTCTTGAGACTTTGACACAGAAGTCTGGAAATCTTCAAAATATACTTCGGACATGTGTTACGTTCAGTCTTCTGGCCGTCTTCAGACTTTGACAATATCCTTTACATGTTCTATTATCTGCATGGTCTATTACTTAACCATTAAACATGTTAGTAGCCTTTGATTTATTTTGTCATCTTCAAAACATCATTAGGGATTTCCCTAACAATCTCCCCCTTTTTGATGATGACAAAACAATCTCTGAATATGCAGATTTGTAAACATACTTTTAAATCAAAGGATATCAGAAGATAACAAATAGATTGAGCATAAGGATATATAGAAAAATAATCGCAGCTCAATATTATGCAATAAATAATATGATATCAACCAATCAGCACATATGCATATTCATATATTCTCCCCCTTTTTGTCATAATCAAAAAGCGATAATAATGGATTCACGTAGAGAATGATAACAAATATTTTGCATGAATCACAATTTCCAAAAATCAGCTTTTATAAAGTAAGTCAAATATTAAAGGTATGCAATATAGCTCACTTCGATTATATCAGTAAATATCCAATAAAAATCACAGATGCATCATGGAATTCACGTACACTTTTTGTCATAATAAAATGATAATATCAGTAAGATTTGTTAATGACAAAAGGTAATAAAAGATGCACTAACCGGATTTTTTTTTTTTTTAGACAAATTCTGACACATTTACCTTTTATTCCATCCATAATAAGATTAAGATCAATCCAAAAAGATCTTTCCATAATTGCTCAAAGCTCCCCCTCAATTTGTTGCCTTTTTGAGGTGATCACGATTCTTTTCCTTTTCTTTTGGATTTGCTTTCTCCCCCTGTGATCATGACAATATTTGCGAATAGAATTGTTGCAATTGTCGCAGGAGATATTTTTTGATTGCACCAAAATCTACGTAGATTTGTAATCATCCTTCCCTTAAAGAATTTCCTGCAATCAACTCATTTCCCTTTTTGGTATCCATCAATTTGGATCCTTCCTTGACGTTAGAGTAAAATAGAAAATCTCCATAATCAAATATTCTTTCTTAATTCATCCTAACAAAGTATTCAAAGAAAGAATTTTATGCACAATGATATTTTGAAAAATAAATTCTCACTTAGTCATAGTATAATAAAATTAGAGAGAATAAAATCCTTGAATATCTAAGAATATCTTGCATCATCACGTAAAACAGATTTTCACTTTGCAAAATATGATTAGATCTGAGAGTATAAAATTAGACAAAATAATCTGAATTATCTCTAATAATCACACGTGTTAAATCAAATCTCAACTCACAAATCACAAAAACAAACCATACAATTCTTTTTTCAATAAAGCAAAATATGATCATTATAAAATCTCAATCAATCAAGGATATATCGAATATCAAGCATAATGAGAAATTGAGAATAAAAAATTCCTTACCAAATCCTCTTTCTTCTTTCTTCTTTATATCCTGCAAAAATAACTTATCTTTTCTTTGGTACCCATTTTTTCTTGGGTCCATGAGAGTTAGCAGAATATGTTGCTTTTATCCAATTTTTCTTAATAGGTCTCCAGACTTTAGGACAATCTTTTTGCCTAAGCCGAGAATTCTCCTTTTTAAGTTCGAAAATCCTTTTAAGAGAAGATTTGAGATTTGAACAAAGCTCATTTATATATTTTGAAGCTTTGAAAGGAATTGCTAAATGACTTACCTTGATTTCCTCATCGGATTCTGAGTCTGGTTCTGAATCAGATTTTGATTCTGAGTCTGTGTCTGAGTCAGACTCTGATTCTGAGACTGTGTCTGAATCAGACTTTGATTTTGAGACTGTGTCTGAATCAGACTCAGATTCTGAATGTGCCGTCAAGCATATATTTTCTTGATCATCATCTTCTTTCATGATTCTTTTCTGGCCATTATGCTTGTATTGACTTCTTCCATCGAAGTTCCTTCCTTTTCTACTCAACTTTTTGAATTTCTTGACCATAAAGGCAAGTTCTTCATCATCCATGTCATTTTCTGAGTCTGTTTCATCAAAAACAGCATTAGATATTAAAGCAATGGACTTCTTACCTTCAGGATCTTCATCGTTGATTTGTTCCACTTCATAGGATTGAAGAGTGCCAATCAATTCATCAACGGAGAGTGGCATAATCCTTTGAGTCTCCCGGATTGAGGTCTTGACATGATTCCAATCTTTTGAGAGACCTCGCAAGAGTTTGTTGACCTTCATCGGGGTAGAAATTTGCTGACCTTGATATGCTAAACCATTTACAATTTCTGTAAAACGGCTAAACATATCTCCAATTGATTCTCCTTGCTTCATCTTGAAGGATTCATATTGGCCAAGCAAGAAGTTTACTTTTGTCTCTTTTACACGATCGGTCCCTTCATATGTAACATGAAGTCTATCCCAAACTTCTTTTGATGTTTCACATGAAGAGATTCTATTATATTCAGTAGGAGACAAAGCACAATATAAAGAATAAATTGCTTTCGCATCAAAAGCTTCTCTTTTGGACATCTCCGTCCGAGACATAGGAGCGGGGGGTTTTGTTTCTTTGTCTTTGCCATTCTTATTTGATGTAGACGCAGCAATGGGGTTGATTCCTCTTTCCACAACATCCCATTGTAAGAGATCTCTGGATCTTAGGAATGCTTTCATTTTGTTTTTCCACACGTCGTATTCCTTTCCATCAAAATATGGTGGCCTTGTGTTGCTTTACCCTTCCATAAGTCCTGGAGCCAACATACTAGCCATAGATCTTTTACTCTGAAGTAAAACACTTCAAACAAAGTGAGTACACGGGCTCTGATACCAATTGAGAATGCTAGTATGAACAAAATAAAGGAGTTAGGGAAGAGAATAAGAACACAGAAATTATAGTGGTTCGGCTTAATCCAAGCCTACGTCCACTCTCCCACGCTAACAGCCTTCTTGGCTGGATTCCACTATGCAATCAACAAGAGATTACAACTTCGAGTGCAAACACTTAGTAGTAGATCACACCAACTCACTAAGTCACTCTCTTGGTATTTCTCTCACGATTACAAACGTTTAAGCTCTCCAAAGACAAGTGTGTGATCGAAGATCGCTCAGACTTTGGAATTATAAATTCTACGCTCCGTCTCTTACTTGCTCATCGGTCCATGATCTCCTTAAATACTCCTCCACTTCCAAACTAGCCGTTGGACAGCATCCCGGAGAATCGTCTTCCAATATACCCATTGGACAGCTCTGTATCTAGAAGATTTGGTAGCCGTTGAGTGACAAAGGTAGAATCCCAAATTGATTCCGATCGCCCATACAAACGAAAATCTTGGTTTCCATAAGTAAAGCTTCTTCGTGTATAAAGTTCTTGTCTTCAATCAAATCAATCTTGATGTGGAATCCAAACCAGATCACTAGCCGTTATATGATTGGGCTTGAGTTACGATTCATCGAATCTGGATGTAAAGTCTGAGTCTTTAGACTTTACAATATGAGTCTCTAGACTTTACAATCTGGGTCTCTAGACTTTACAATCTGAGTCTTGAGTCTGGCAGTCTTCAGACTTTGACACAGAAGTCTGGCAGTCTTCAGACTTTGAGTCTTGAGTCTTGAGTCTGACAGTCTTGAGACTTTGACACAGAAGTCTGGAAATCTTCAAAATATACTTCGGACATGTGTTACGTTCAGTCTTCTGGCCGTCTTCAGACTTTGACAATATCCTTTACATGTTCTATTATCTGCATGGTCTATTACTTAACCATTAAACATGTTAGTAGCCTTTGATTTATTTTGTCATCTTCAAAACATCATTAGGGATTTCCCTAACAGAGAGAAAGGGGGCCATTTCTTTTTCTTTTTCTCTTTTTCCTTCATCCAATCAAGGTGGCCCACCATGACCTAGGATGACTTCACAATCCACTCACCCAATCCTCCACAACCCCTTCCAATTGTTGCAATTTCATTTTCCGCCGGGGTCCAATTCTTGTACATCCAATTTCTTCAATTCCCATCAATTCTCTTCGAATTGAGTCCAATTGAAGTACATAAAATTAATCCAATGTCACCACACTTTAATTCACATCTCCACTTGTCCATAGAACCAACTTAAGTCCTTAAAGCACAACCAAATGCGGGCCTATTAATTTCTCGAGCCAAATTAACCATTTTCTGATTTAATTGCTGAAAAACTCTGATTGCATGAAAAATCTTCCGAAGATTAGTCAATGATCCTAAAATGATTTGTGACACACCTAGACTTCCAATTTCTGAATTCGATCTCAATTCCACGGTTAATTTCACTTGGGCACGATACTAGCGCGGCCCAACCTACCGGGTAGCCTTTAGAAATTTTTATGCATTTGACCTGTGGTTGATCATCTCAAGCCACAATGTACATCTTTGAAACATTGGCCACTTTCGGTTGTCGGCTTAATCTCAAGGTTTCAATACGAACACAGGGTACCCAATCGATAGAAAAGTCGGTCAAGTGCCAATTGATAAGAATTGTGCGATCTGGTGGAATCACCCACACTCGATCACATGCCTCTGTCGAGTGAACCTATCTTCGGTCCCTAATCGATTTTTATTTGTGCCCTAATAACCCTTGCAGATTAGCTCGGTCGAAAGGTCGCTTCCTGGTCAAATTCTCGAGTCTGATGCATTAGAAACTCTTAACGGCTTCACCCGATAGACTAGTTTTCACATGAGTGGCCGACTTAAGGAAAAAAAAAACTATATGCGTGCCAACGAAATGCCCGTCTCAATTTATTGAAAATAGGATTGGAAAATCGGGATGTCACAGTCGACATGTGCACTGGGCATATAATGCAATTCCAGTTGTATTCCAATTTACATCAGATCATGCAATGTTGATGGGTTCACTTAGAAATAAACAATAGTTATAGTTCAAACAGAACATCTCAATCGCAAAAGTAAAACTCTTATGATAACCCTCTAACCAAAGGGTCGTTGGCACTAGTCGATTCTTCCCACCTTTTTTAATTATAAAATAGAGTATCAATTACAATCAATCAAGCATAGACATAATCAGTGAAAGATTTGATGGATCCCCAAATTCTCTGAATAAATATAATTTAAGAAGTTGTGATTTGAAATTGAAAAGAATTTAATGGCAGTCGTGAAAAGCCATAACTATTTTTAACAAGTGTAAACAAGAGGAGGCTGCTCTGTACTCACGTAATTCCAAGGTGGACCCACCTTTTGGGGCGCGAATGGTAACGTTTCTGTTCTTTTTTTGTTCCAGGGAACAGAAACAAAAAAAAGTGTTTCTGTTCCGGGGAACAATTTTTGAACAAAAGAACGCGTTTGGTAACGTTTGGTCCGGGAATAAAAAATGAACAGAAACACGTTTGGTAAATTTTATTCTTTTTTTATTTCTTTTAATTTTTTAAACACTTTATTTTATTTTTTATTTTTTCCTTTCTTTTTATTTTTTCTTTTTTCCGGCCGGTCACCGGCCTCCGGCGACCGGCCGACAGGGCTGGTAGCCTCGCCCAGCCACGGCGAGGCTCGCCGGCCCTCGGCGAGGCTGAGCCTCGACGGCCGGTCGCCGGCCATGGCCGAGGCCAGCGACCGGCGAAAGAAAAAAGAAGGAAAAAAAAAGAAGAAGAAAAGAAAAAGAGAAGAAGAAGAGAGAGAGAAACGTTTCTGGAGCGAGAAACAACTTTTTTTTGTTTCTTTTTTCTGTTCTTATTTCGTTCCAGAAACAAAAAAACAAAAAAGGAACAAAAACGCAACCAAACGCGTTTCTGTTCCTTTTTTGTTCCGGAGAACATTTTCCGTACAGAAGTGTGCCGGAAACGTTTCTTAGAAACGTTTCCATGCACACCCTTGGCGTCCCTAAATTTCCAGTATCAACCGAAAATGTGTACTTTTTCCAAATGTGGATTACGTTTCGTTTGTCCTTAGGCTCTTCGATATGTGGACATCGTTCAAGTTTTGCCGGAAAGTCCTTGGGCCTATCCTCTCGTGCTGTCATCACGGGATGTGAATGTCGACTAAATGAGATAAAGAGCCGACCCAACAAATATGAAAAAGTTTTGAAAATAGAAAGCGACCCTGCTAGATGTTTTTCATGCTTGTTGGATACGTAATGTTCAATATGGTTGCATTAAGTAAAACTGCGTCCCTGGATGCTTATCGAGCTTCGCGTAAAGAATCTGCTATGCCGAAGTCTTTCTTCCGTGAAAGAATCAGAAGGCATATCTTTTACCATTATAGAGTCCCGGTGTACTTCAGACCTGAAACTGAAAGATTCCCTGATCCCATTTCACGTACAAGGTTGAAGTTATTCTGTTGGAGAAATCTTTCCAGAATATTTTGAAGCTAACAAAACGTTTCTATCAGTCTAGTCTGGATATTTGCAGACCTTTTGTTTAGAGTCTGAAGACTTTCTGATCACCAGACTCAGCACTCAAGACTCAAGACCCAAGACTATTCTCATTGACAGTTTTTCTAATCCAGTGTTGAAGGCAATCCAGAGCCGAAGTATTTGGTTGAGGATTTAGTCTTATCCTCTGGAGAAGATCTCTTGGCTGGATAAAAATAACGGATTCTTTTATTCATAATCTAGATCATTTGAAGATCCGATGGTCGATGAAATATTCTTGGAAGGTTCTATTCTTGGAAACCAAGATCTTGATTGTATGGGCGAACAAGATTGATGGGCTATCGTCAGGTTCCTTTAATAGCTCGAATGATCTTCTTAATTGATTTCGTCCAACGGGTAGATTGGAGGAATTCCTTTGGTAAGTGCCAACGGGTATGATGGCATAAAGGAGTATAAAAGGAAGACGTTCTAGTTGCTTTAGTGCATGATCGATAGAGGCATTCCAGTGTCTGAAACACCTTGATTATTAGTCGATACATTTTGAGCGAAATTGTATACACAAAGAGTGTCTATACTTCGTGATACCTTAAGTGAGTGTGGTAGATCATCTACACCGAGAAATCAAGGAAGATCAACGTTGTAACATCTCTTTGTTCATAGTGGAATCCATCCAATAGGCTGTCAGTGCAGAAGAGTGGATGTAGGCTTGAAATAAGCCGAACCACTATAAACCGCGTGTTCAATTTTCTCTGCCCTTCTCTCAGTCTTACTTTGATTATTGTTTGTTTCAAATCTATCAACTGTCTAGTATTGTGCAATTATCAAGAAAATTTTTTTATATACCTATTCACCCCCCTCTAGGTACTTGTACTAGCTATATCAATTGGTATCAGAGCTCGTGTACTTACTTTATTTGAAGTGTTTTACTTCATAGTAAAAGATCCATGGCTAGTATGCTAGCACCAGGGCTGGTGGAAGGGCAAAGCAATACCAGACCACCCTACTTTGATGGAAAGGATTACAATATCTGGAAGAACAAGATGAAAGCTTTCCTACAATCAAAGGATCCTCTTGAATGAGACGTTGTAGAAAAAGGAATTACTCCTACAGCTGCATCAGTCTCTGAAAGAGGGAAAGAAACTATTGAGACTAGCGGAATGACTCAGGAAGAGATAATCAAGAGACAAGCATTCGATGCAAAAGCAATTTACTTTTTATATTGTGCTTTGTTACCAACTGAATATAACAAAATATCTTCTTGTGTTACAACAAAAGAAGTTTGGGACAGATTACATATCACCTATGAAGGAACAGATCGAGTGAAGGAAACCAGAATTAACATTCTCCTCGGTCAATATGAAGCCTTCAAAATGAAATCAGGAGAATCTATAACTGACATGTTTAGCCGTTTTACAGATATTGTCAATGGTCTTGAGAATCAAGGACAAAAAATTTATGATCCCATGAAGGTAAACAAGCTACTGCGTGGACTCTCCAAGGATTGGAATCACATAAAGACTTCAATAAGAGAGACGCAAAGAATTATGCCACTATCTGTCGACGAGCTGATTGGAACTCTTCAGTCTTATGAAGTGGAACGAATTAATGAAGACGAAGATCCAAAAGGTAAGAAATCCATTGCATTAAAATCAAATGATGACTCTGATGATACAGATTCTGAAGATGATCTGGACGATGAGAAGCTTGCTCTCATGATAAGAAGATTAAAAAAACTGAATAGAAAAGGAAGGAGGTTCAACTCAAAGAAACAAAGTTTTCAAAGACAGCAGACCAAGTCTGTTGATGATGAGGAACCAAACAAAGATGTAGTTTGCTTCGAATGTAGGAAAAAGGGACACATCAGACCCAACTGTCCTCTTCTGAAGAAGAAAAAAGGAAAAGCTGAAAAGTTTCGAAAAGCTCTCAAAGCCGAAACCTGGAGTGATACAGAATGTGAAGAAAGTGATAATGAATATGCCAACCTATGTCTGATGGCACATTCAGACTCAGACTCTGATTCTGGATCAGACTCAGATAGTGAATTTGAGGCAAGTAATTTTAAAATTCCTATCAAACTTTATAAATACATTGATGAACTGTGTTTTAGTCTTAAGACTTCTCTCAAAAGAATTTCCGAACTTAAAAAGGAAAACTTAGCTCTAAAACAAAAGGAAAACGTTTTAGAAGAAAGAGTTAAAAGTTTAGACTTGAATGTTTCTACTCTTAAAGAAAAAGAAGATAATCTTTTGAAAGAAAATGCTTTTTTAAAAACTGACTTATCAAATATTTCAAAGAAATTTTCGATAGGGTCCGAAAAACTTGAAAAAGTTCTTTCAGCTCAAAGACCTTACTTCAATAAGTCCGGTCTAGGCATGACAGCAGAAACAATTCCCTTGATTGATTTTCCTAAAGTAAAAGAAAGAATTAAGAAAAGACCCTCGAGAGAGGCTTACAAAAATCATTTCAATAAAGTTTTTGTAAAGTCTGTAGGTCGAAATGCCCCCAGGTGTTCAAAGTGCAACAATCCGGATCACTTTGAAAAAGAGTGTCCTATGGTTTGAAAACCTGTTAAGAAAGTATGGGCTAATACTGTTTATCTTACTAACACCAAAGGACCTAAGAAAGTTTGGGTACCAAAGAAAGCTTGAGACTCTCTTTTAAATGCAGGTCTCTGTCAAGAAAAAGGTAAAGTGGTATCTTGACAGCGGATGCTCAAGACACATGACAGGAGACTCAAATTGCTTCATAAAGCTTGTTCAAGTAAATGGTGGAAAAGTTTCATTTGGAGGAAACAGCAAAGGAAGTATTGTGGGATTTGGAATTGTGAAAATTGGAAATCTCACAATTAGTAATATTTCCCTAGTGGAAGGACTCAATTACAATCTTCTCAGCATTAGTCAATTATGTTATACTGGTTTTAAGATCTTCTTTCAAGAAGGAACATGTTCTTGAACCAATAGAGACTCTACTCAGTCTTTCATGGGTCGAAGACATGGAAATATCTATCTTCTAGATGTGAAACCAAATGAATCGCAATGCCTAATCTCAATTCAAGACAAAGCAAGCTTATGGCACAGAAAGCTTGGTCATGTCAACATGAAGCAATTAGCCAAAATCTCATCAAGACAGCTTGCTTGAGGTCTACCCAAATTACCATACCAAAAGTCCGATCTATGCACATCATGTATTCTGGGAAAGCAGGTAAGAAATTCATTTAAGCCAATAAATCATGTCTCTACTAATCATGTACTTCAGTTGCTGCATATGGATCTCTTCGAACCAACTAGAACCCAGAGCATTGGAGGTAATAAATATTGCCTTGTAATTGTGGACGATTACTCCCGCTTTACTTGGGTATATTTCCTTGCAAGTAAGTCTGAAACCTTCTCGTATTTTGAAAAATTTGCTAAAGAGGTTCAAAATAAAAAATGATGTGTTATCTCAAGTATAAGAATAAATCATGGAGGTGAATTTGAAAATCAAGATTTTACAAAATTTTGTGATAAATCTGGCTTTAACCATGTGTTCTCCTCTCCATATACTCCTCAGCAAAATGGGGTTGTGGAAAGAAAGAATAGATCTCTTCAAGAAATGGCTAGAACTCTTTTAATTGAAAGTAAAATTTCTTCATGATTTTGGGCTGAAGCTGTTTCAATGGCGCACTATATCATCAATAGAGTCTTCTTAAGACCTATTCTAGAGAAAACCCCTTATGAGTTATTCAAAGGTAAGAAGCCCATTGTTTCATACTTTCATGTGTTCGGTTGCAAATGCTTTATATTGAAAAATGCAAAAGATCGAGTTGGTAAGTTTGAAGAAAGATCAGATGAAGGCATCTTCCTTGGATATTCTACATCAAGCAAAGCCTACAGAGTCTATAACAAGAAGAGCTAGTCTGTGGATGAGTCAATAAATGTCAAATTTCAAGACTCTACACAAGATGAATCCAGTCAGACTCATTATGAAGAATCTGAACCTGCTCCAGACCCTCCAAAGCTTACAACTCAAGAAGTATCTCAGACTGGATCAAGCTGTTCATGAATATTCAAATAAAGAAAGAGATCATCAACCAGACAAATCAACCAGTAACTGGAAGCATAAGTCTAGTCATCCCAAAGATCTCATTATCGGCGAAATTAATGAAGGAATTCACACAAGATCCAAAAGACGTGAAGAGTCTAGTGCTGTGGCTCTCATTTCTGAAATTGAACCAAAGAGCATAGAAGAAGCTTTATCTGATGAAAGCTGGATTGAAGCTATGCAAGAAGAGCTCAGACAGTTCCACATTAATGATGTCTGGGAATTGACATCTAAACCAAAAGGTAAGACTATTATTGAAGCGAAATGGGTGTTCAGGAACAAGATGAATGAAAAAGGAAAAGTCGTACGAAACAAAGCAAGACTCGTGGCCAAAGGATATACGCAAGAAGAAGGAATAGACTATGATGAGACTTACGCACCAGTAGCAAGGTTAGAAGCTATTCGACTATTACTTGCGTTTGCTTGTTATAAAAATTTTAGGTTATTCCAAATGGACGTCAAAAGTGCCTTCCTAAATGGATTTATCCATGAGGAAGTTTATGTGGAACAACCACTTGGGTTTGAAGACCCAAAGAAGCCAAATTCAGTCTTCAGACTGAAAAAGGCCTTGTATGGTTTAAAGCAAGCACCTCGAGCTTGGTACGACAGACTAAGTAAGTTCTTAATACATAATGGTTTTGTCAAAGGTAAAGTAGATACTACTTTATTTATCAAAAAGGAAAACAAAAACTTTTTACTTGTTCAAATATATGTGGATGATATTATTTTTGGATCCTCTAATGAAAGTCTATGCAAGAAATTTTCTAAGTCTATGCAAGATGAGTTTGAAATGAGTATGATGGGAGAGTTAACATTCTTTCTTGGTCTTCAAGTAAAGCAATTGAAGGAATGAACTTTTATTTATCAAGAAAAATATGCTAATGATCTTGTCAAAAAGTTTGGATTGGAAAATTGCAAAAAGACTGATATACCGATGTCAAGTTCTTTGAAGATAGAAAAAGATGAAGAGTCGATAGAAAGAGTACTTCAGGAACTTGCCAATTGCTTGGAAGCAGGACAGTGTCTTGGTTTTCAAGGAAACAAAGCACTGTAGCTCTCTCAACAACAGAAGCAGAGTATGTAGCTCTTGGAAGTTGCTATTCGCAAATTCTATGGATAAAACAACAGCTACGAGACTTTGAAATTGAAGACTCATGCACAGAAATCAGATGTGACAACACCAGCACAATCAATCTCACTAAAAATCCAATCCTTCATTCAAGAGCAAAGCATATAGAGATTCGACATCATTTCATTAGAGATCATGTTCAAAATGGAGAAATCTCGATTCAATTTGTTGATTCAAAAAATCAACTAGCGGATATATTCACAAAGCCTTTGAAGAAAAATCAATTCGATTTTATCCGTTCCAGACTCAACATTTTGAAGCTTGAGGAAGTTAAAGTCTAGAGACTCTCCAACCCTCAGACTCAGACATTCATGGCTATAGACTGTAAGTTGTTATTATATTCAAACTCGAAAAGGTACGATCTTTAGTTCAGTTAATTTATAATTTCCGTGAAAAACGGAATCTTGTCTTTTCAAAAGGATTAACTTCTATTTGGCAGTTAATGATTTTAAAAAGAGGTGTATGTTCACTTTCTTTATGCCGATTGATCTTTCCTTTCTTAAACTGAGTTATATATATACAGTTTTCTTTTTCGCCTAATCTTCAAAACCCTAAAAGGCATTCTCCTCCAAATCCTGTCTCTACTCCGTGTTCATCTTCGAGAAAGTTGTCATCTTTTCTTGGGAAAGCGAGTAAAGGAATCTTTCGACGACAAGGATGTCTTCTTCGAGGAAGTCTTCAAGAATCGCGAACAGGGGACCATAGAGAATGAGGGAGGGGCCTACCCATTTCGATCTCACCGAAGAAGAAGATTTATTGAGTCAGCAACAGAGCCCGATTCACTCTCCACCGTGTCACTCAACATCATCTACCCCACAAGGTGCGGGTCAACAACCGGAGGAAGAAATAATCGAGGACGCAGACCCTGTAAGAGTCCAAAAACCCTCTTTTATTTACAAGCTCTATTGTGCATTGAAGAGCACTGGGACTCCGCTAAACTACGTAGATGATTTCCTTAAGGATAAGAATTATGGGAATGAGTATATCTTTTTGCGACAAATGGAGGATTTGGGAATTGCTCTCAAAGGAAAGGCTGAGGAAGCACTTGCAAATATTCCAAGTGACCCTCGTGTATCGGGACAGAATCCGACTGACGGGAACAATGATGATAAAATGTTCAGTGAATTTTAACCTAGAATTGGTATTGCTGCGAAGGTGAAGGGAAAAAGAATGGATTTGTTTAAATCGAAGGAACAGGAGAATCTGTTCTTCAGAATGTTAAAACGAGGGGTGATAAACCCTAGGAGTGTTGATTTCGATTTCTTGGATGCCATTAATGTGAACTTAAGGGAGAAGTTCAATCTGCTTCAACTTGAACAATTTTGCACCGATACCACAGATGGTTATGCGCAATTAATAGCATACTTCTATTCGAATCTTAGCTTTTTAGATGCGAATAGAATATCATTCAGTGTTTGAGACCAGGACCATGTGATAGATGTAGACATGTTGGCTGACATAATTGGAGTTGAACGAGAACGCTATCAACCGATCAAAGTTTCAATTGCTCGTCCCTCATTGGAGCTTGTCAAAGATAGGGATACAGAGAGAAGAATTACCTACTCAAGGATGCGTGCCATCAATATCTTGCTTCACAAAATTGTGATCAATTGTATCAGGCCGAAGTCTACATCCAAGACTGACGTATCTAATTCCGAGGCAAAATTGATGTACGCGATTAACTCAGGGAAGAAGTTCTCTCTCCCTCACACCATTCTCTTTCACATGTACAGAGCAATGGCGAAGGACAAGGGCCAATTGCCTTACCCAGGTCTGGTGACCAAGATCTTCAGACACTTGAATATTGAACCTCCACATACTCTTTGTGTTCGACCATGCGAAAAAATGGTGGTAGGTTTTAAAATGCTGACAAAAATGCGTCTGAAAGAACTTTCTAAGGCAATGGAGAAGTTCAGAGTGAAGACTCCAGTACCTTCTACTTCAAAGAGAAAAGGGAAGGAGCCCATTGGTGCCCCATCCAAAAAGAAAAGAACTCTCATCTTGGAGGATGAAGATGAAGAGGAAGATCTCACTATCTCTACATTGATAAGAACCAGACTTTTTGTACCTGAATCAACGGAACATTATAAGAAAGGGAAAGAAGCAGAAGAACAGAGAGAAGAAGAGGAGCAAGCCAAGAATAGAGAAGAAGACCAGCAGCGAGAGAAAGAGAAAGAAGCTGAAGAAGAAGGAGAATAAGAGAAAGAAAAGTCTGCAGCTGAAGCCAGAAAGAAGGGGAATCAAGATGCTGAAGAGCATGACCATCCCTCTTCCCCATTTTAGGTCCTAGAGACAGGGGGAGATGGCGAGCAAGGAAGGTCTACACCACATGCTGCCAACAGTGAAGGTCTAAGACGCTCACTAGCAGATCCAGAAGATTTTCAGGCTTCTCAAATGCCTGAAGAAAGACATGATACGTCAACACCAAATCTGCAAGATTATACATAAGCTCCATCGTTTGCATTCACTCCATCCGAGAAAGCAAATGCGAGCACACAGACGGACAATTTAGCAGATTTTTGTCGTATCCTTGATGTTCTTCTAGAAATGCGGGGTCAAATCTATGCTCTGGACTGTGAAATTCAAGTCATGAAGAATGCTGGACAAGCATCTTCGGTTACCCTGGAGGATAAAATGGAAGACATCGCTCTTCAAATTTAAGCCAATGCCAAAAGAGAAGAGGTAGCTCATCTAAGGGAAGACTTGAAGAGGCTGGAAGGCATCGTTCAGTCGATGGGAAATTTCCAGATCGTGCGTATTCCCAAGCAGACCTGACTCTTTTCTCACCTTTTTTAATGATGACAAAAAGGGGGAGAATTGCAAATTTGAACTCTCTAAACTTTGACTTTAAATTTCTTTTGAGTGTTTGAATGTTTGTTTTTTAGTATGACTTGAGTGAACTTGGGTGTGAACTTGAATTTGACTGACTTGGGTGTAGATTTTGATGCTTGACTGTTTGCATTTATATCAAGTGTTGTTGTATGGTATTACTCATGAAAGACTAACCAATTTTCTGTGGATGCAGAGTCTGGTTGTTTTATTAATCTTTATGAGATAGCCATATTGCTTGAGAAATGTTTTTGCAGGTCAAAGTTGTTCAAATCTACAGGAAAGTTTTGTCACCATCAAAAAGGGGGAGATTGTTGGAGAAATCTTTCCAGAATATTTTGAAGCTGACAAAACGTTTCTATCAGTCTAGTCTGGATATTTGCAGACCTTCTGTTTAGAGTCTGAAGATTTTCCGATCACCAGACTCAGCACTCAAGACTCAAGACCCAAGACTATTATCATTGACAATTTTTCTAATCCAGTGTTGAAGGCAATCCAGAGCCGAAGTATTTGGTTAAGGATTTAGTCTTATCCTCTAGAGAAGATCTCTTGGCTGGATAAAAATAACGGATTCTTTTATTCGTAATCTAGATCATTTGAAGATCCGATGGTCGACGAAATATTCTTGGAAGGTTCTATTCTTGGAAACCAAGATCCTGATTGTATGGGCGAACAGGATTGATGGGTTATCATCAGGTTCCTTTAATAGCTCGAATGATCTTCTTAATTGATTTCGTCCAACGGGTAGATTCGAGGAATTCCTTTGGTAAGTGCCAACGGGTATGATGGCATAAAAAAGTATAAAAGGAAGACGTTCTAGTTGCTTTAGTGCATGATCGATAGAGAAATTCCAGAGTCTGAAGCACCTTGATTATTAGTCGATACATTTTGAGCAAAATTGTATACACAAAGAGTGTCTATACTTAGTGATACCTTGAGCGAGTGTGGTAGATCATCTACACCGAGAAATCAAGGAAGATCAACGCTGTAACATCTCTTTGTTCATAGTGGAATCCAGCCAATAGGCTGTCAGTGCAGAAGAGTGGACGTAGGCTTGAAATAAGCCGAGCCACTATAAACCGCGTGTTCAATTTTCTCTTCCCTTCTCTCAATCTTACTTTGATTATTGTTTGTTTCAAATCTATCAACTGTCTAGTATTGTGCAATTATCGAGAAAAAATTTTTATATACTTATTCACCCCCCTCTAGGTACTTATACTAGCTATATCATATTCAACAAAAACTGCTGAATGATTCTTGGAATTGTCGCAAGGGCCAAAGTACCGAAGTTGTTGGCTTCTCTATCACTATGTGCATAAATTCAGCCGTGATGTAGAGGAGACACAAGATACATGTGCGTAGATTAGTTCTGTTATGGAGTTTAATCATGGCATATGTGATTTTCAGGGTCCAATCATAGCCATATGATTTTCAAGTCATGTCACCTGGCAAAGTGTGGCTGTAGATCATTCAACATGAGCAGTTAAATTTGACATATGGCTGAATATAATACATGATATATGTGATGATACATATTGCATGACTCGTGGATTTGAAAATATGGATTGGAGTCACTTTCATGGTACATGCTATCGCATACATTTTTTATTAGTTTCTTTGTCTGTGGCTTAATTTCATGAGAATGGTGATCTTCTCTTAGGGCCCATTTGGTAACTATTATGTTCCTAATAACAATTTCTGATAAAAGATAATTCTTTTTTATTCTATTCTCTTAACGAATTTACAAGCATCTGAAGACGTTTGGTATTTATCCAAAATTTCTTTTTCCGAAATAGAATTGCAATTGGAACTACCTTTAAATTTTCTAATTCAAACCATATTCTTTAAATTTTTTAATAATTTTATTCTATTTTTCTCTTTTTCTTTTCTTTCTCTTGTTCTTTAAGCTTTGGCCGATCGCCGGCCTCAAGTTGGTCATCGGCCTTGGGATGACTAGCGACTTGCCAAACAAGAGCCAACGACCTCGCCGAAGCGTCACCGGCCCCTGACGAGGCCACACTTCATTGACCAAGCCTTGGTTGGGAGAGCCTCACTTAGCCAAGCAAGGCTCGCCAGTGGCCGAGGGAGGCTCGCCTAGCCACCTACAAGGCTTAGCCTTGCCTAGATGTGGAGAGGGCGAGCCTCATCGATGGCTAGGGGAGCCCGAGGTTGAGCCTCTGATGAGTTTGCTAGACCTCTCCCAACCAGTCGTCAATGCCCGGTGGCGATGGACAATGATGACTACAATGATGGCGGTGACTAACGGTGGAAGAAGAAGAGAGAAGGAAGAAGAAAAAGAAGAAAGGAAGAAAAGAAAAGAGAGAAAATAAATTTGGATTGACTTGATTTTGGAATTATTCCCGAAAACAAAAAAGTAACTTTTTTTACTCATTAATTCTGTTCCAAATCTATTCTCGAAACAAATTTGTTCTTGGAAGCAAAAAATTTATCAAACTGTTCTTTTTTTGTTCCTGAAAATAAAATAATAGAATTGGATATTATTTGGCCGATTGCCAAACAGATCCTTAGAGAGCCGTGGCTTTGCTCACTTATCTATCTACCATTTGAGATTCTGAACACGAGGAGTTTAATAGAATGTACGTGAAAAGTGATTAGAAGTTAGTATGGGACTTTATATTAGACTAATTGAATAAGTTTATTAGATCAGGGTTTACGATTGCATAATTTTGGTTAATTCACGATAGATAAGATTTTATTATGACTTTTGTTCAATAAAAGGTTTTATTCAATCAATATGCAATCAATATATTTTTTGTTAAATGACTAGTTTTGGGTAAAGGTTTTATTCTTTATGTTATAATAGACGACTGGTCATTTCCTAAATTCTAGATGCGGATTTAGGAGGTGACGCAAGCAATTTCCATCCATGGCTGTTATCCATAATCAAGAAATTACTTGGACAAACTGTCGTCGCGTCACATATGGACGAAAATGTGCATATTATTAGACAAGAAAGTAATTTGATACCTTACTTTGATTCCCAACATCTGATGCGCGGCAATTATTTGAACTACCCTGAACATTTATTTTCTTGAAGGGGACCGTAAATTATTACAATAAGAGCTTTTTGAACGTAATGCTATGGACGTCATCCCATAGGGAAGCATCCATGAAGTTCATGCGGGGAACATTGGACATCAATTCAAGCAATTAGTTCGCATTGAACCCGCTTTAATTACAAGCCAAAAACATTGCCAAATTCAAAGGAGATATCTAAAAAAGACTGAAAATCCGTACTATCTCGTGAACGGTAACACTTGCCACTAATTTATCGAGATATTTATCTGAATTTTATATTGGACATAGTTTTTACTCTGTCGTTCACAATTCCTTTTCATTTCCGTTGATTTGGACGTAGGTTGTTTAGAAAAAGAATGGGCAGGCTGTGTATTCAAATGTTTCTGTATTCCCATACTTGGAAAGTGTCTTTTCTTCTATGTTACAAAGCTTTGGCCTTTTCAACAGCCGGGTTTAAGAATAGGGCCTCAACATTTAATTTAACCCGACTTTTAGGAAGAATACGTCGTGATGATATAAAGGTGTTTTGCAATGTGAATGTGCGCTTTGCAGGTATTTTACAAGGTAGAATTAAACCATAGAAACTTCATTTACTGTTTAACAAATGATATCAACTGCGATAAAGATTTCTCTTTTTCAGAATGTGACAATTGATTAGACCTAAGTGCATTTTGCGCGTTTTGCATTCATTAGTATTGAATTATTTTGTACCTAAATGTTGTGCACATTAAAAGAGAAATAAAAGTTTACTACCTCGCTATCATGAACAGCATCTTATGGGCGGCAATATTGTCCATCTAAGATTAAGAGTGTTTTGACATGATGTTTTGCACATCCGCCATGGTGAAGCATGCATAGAGGTTGAGCTTTGCAAAAAGGCTTTGCAGCTTTAAAGATTCTTGGGCAAATGTTAGGTCATTTGACAAATTTTTCAAGGCCACTTTGCAAAAATACTAGCATTGGTAAAGTTGAAAGCCCAATAGGTAATAGGGCTTTCAGCATTTGCGAAAGGCCACTTCCTGAGGTAAATAAAAAAGAGTTTGTTCCAAAACTGCTCTCATCAATATTTTTCATTTCCATTTTTGCCCTCGTTCATCTTCTTCAAGTCGCAGATAGGTTGCCAATGAATCTCCACCAGATGGTCCATGAGATGGTCGCTAATGAAGCTCCACCGGCGAAGGTCTGACGTTCTAGATCTGAATCACTCCTAAATTGCATAAATAAACACCCTCGGCTCGGACACCTTGGCATCTTTAGCTTCATGGCATCACCTTGCCAAGGTCGTGCAACCCCAACACCACTGCACTTGGGTCACGCAACCCCAGACAAGGCGACGCCCGGAGTGGCACAAGCTAGGCATGACTCGCCAAAGCTCCCGCTCAGCTTCTGCTAACAACAGTTGTTGCGATGACAGTCGCTTAGCTAACGGTAGCTTCTGGTCACCGCCGATGCTTGTGTTGGGATGGGGCAAGTGATCGAACAAAATATAGACAGAAGAAGAAAAATAAATCGGACACCAAATTTACGTGGTTCAGTCGTAAAGACCTACGTCCACGGGGAGAGCAGTAGCGAATTTCACTATAGATCAAGCGATACAAGGAGATTACACACTCAAGTCACTCAAACGCTCTCTTGGTGTTTCACAAACCCCAATTTAATCCAAACCCAAGTCACGACACAAAATTATCACTCAAGCTCAAAACAAACGCTGAAAAAGAACTCCTCTTCTTGATCGCGCTTCAGCTTGAAGACATGCGGCTCCTCCTTTTCTCTCGTACGGGTGCAGCAGCAACACCCCGAAAAGAAGACCTCTTTCGTGGCTTTTGCAAGCGGTGCGGATATGCGAAAAACTCCTCTAACGTGCGGCTTCTTGGATCGTCGAACCTCTGCGGCTTCGTAGGGTTTTCTCGCAGTGACTTTCGGCCGTCCCACGCACACCTTCAAAAGAAAGTGAATCCTCGTATATATACGTGTGCGTGTGCGTGTGTGCCCCCACGGTCAAACATTTGACCTTGGCCCCACCGAATAATTCCTTCTTCGGTGACACGCTGCAGGTAAAGAACCCCTCCCTTTTTTTTTTTTTTTAATCTTTTGTCTTGGTTCGCACGTCCAAGTCCAAGTCCATATTTGGACTTTCCTATTTCAAGCCAAACTTCCAAATACACCAATCTTTCATTATATCAATTTACTTCAAAATTTGGCTTTTCGCTTTGGGCTTAAACTCGAGACATATTTAACAATCTCCACATTGGCTTGACGTTTGAGCAAAATAACAATCACTTCGTAAAAATTCAAATTCTGCTGCTACTTTCCCATAGCCCCCGATGGGCTCAACCGCCACAGATATTATCCAAGTTCAAGCCTCGCTTGAACTTCGCCATAACTGAGGACCTCATTAGAATACCAACTTCACATGCACTTTTAATTGCTTCGCAAGGATTTTCCGACATAACCTCCTTAACCGCAGATAAAGCAAAACCATTGTTGCATCCATATCTATCAGGAGATCGAATACGTACCTTATTAATTTCAGCAGTTACAGCAACCATTGGCTCTACAGGCTCCACCTTGCTATGAGCACCATCTGTGTCGATTACTTTGTTAGTACTCGTACTCGCTACCTCAGAAGTTTCTAGTCGCAACTCCACCTCAAACTGAACATCATCCAAATCCGTATTAACATTGCTATAATCACTCCTAGTCAGAAGTACTTGAGACTCTTCAAGGGTAACTTCTCTGCTGTTAACATGTGAATTTATATCTGGGCACCACAACTGATCGCCCCACTCACCTTGTGCATAGCCATGGAATATGCATCTTGCCCTCCCATCGAGCTTACCATCACTCACTTGAAAATAACACGGGCAACCAGGCATTCTAAGAATAGAATAATTAGCAACGTTACCTGACCACACTTCTTCATCAGGAGTTCGCCATTCAACAGCAGTTGATGGGGATCTATTCGCCAGGTAGCTTACCATACTTAGCACATCAACCAGGAATCTCCTAGCCATACCAGCACTAGAGATAATTTTTCGGGCCGTCTCTAGTAATGTTCTACTCACCAATTCTGTAAATTGTTGTGATTTACTAGCACTAGTGCGGTGTTTCACTATGCTCTCTTTCATGCAGAATTTATTTGCCAGCTCTGAGCAAAACTCCATGCTATTGTCAGTCCGCACATGCTTGATCAACTTACCAGTCTCCGTCTCGATCAAAGCTCTTGACTGCGAGATCCTGACACCAGCATCAAACTTGTGCCTTGGCACAAACACCTAGGTCTTCCTCGAGCAGTCAAAAGACTCTTGAACAGATGCATCCTACGTCTCCTGGGCGAAACCTGTCATTGTCTCACCTTGAAGTTTATACAGGCCATCATGCTTGATTCCTTTCATTATCACCAAGGCACCTCGAACAACCTTCAGAACTCCACCTTTTGAAGAATACCTGCAACCAGCTGAATCTAGGACACCCAAGGAAATTAAGTTCTTTTTCAATTCTGGAACATGCCTCACTCCAGTCAATGTCCTCACGATACCATCATGCATTCTGATTTTAACATCACCAACACCCACAACATCGCACTCAGCGTTGTTCCCTAACTGGACTTTATCACTACCCGTGCACTGATAAGTGATAAACCAATTTCTATTTGGTGTGACATGAAAAGAACAACCAGAATCCATAATCCATCCATCAAGCAATGAATCATTAGTGACAGACAAGACATAATCGACATTATCTATAGAATCAACTATAATTCCCTTGCCCTTCTCATTCTTCAGCTTAAGGCAATCCCTTCTAAGATGCCCCCTCTTGCCACAGCTCCAACAAACAATATTAGCAGTCCTAGATTGGCTACGTCTGTTCATATTAGTACTACCATTACCCATACGTGTTACAGATCTTCCTCTATTTTCACCTACTAGAGCAGTAGATACAGATTCGCCAAATTCTCTTCTATGAATGTCCTCGCTTAGAATCAAATCTCGAACCCCATCAAACGTCAAACTTGTTGACCCAGAGGAATTACTAACAGAAGTAACGGTAGTATTCCAACTATCAGGCAATGAAGATAATAGAATCAAAGCACATACCTCATCTTCAAAATCAATCTCAACTTAACTCAATTGACTAACAATCACATTGAATTCATTGATATGATCTACAACTGATGCACCTTCTTTCATCTTCAAGTTAAATAGGCGTCGCATCAAACAGACCTTGTTAATCGCAGAGGGCTTCTCGTACATATCCGACAGGGCTTGCATCAAATCAGCAGTGGTCTTCTCCTTCAGGATGTTAAACGCGACATTACGAGCCAACGTCAGCCGAATAACACCCATAGCTCGTCTATCCAGCAAATCCCAATCAGCTTGCTTCAACGTCTCTGGTTTCTCCCCAAATAAAGGCAAGTGCAGATTCATCTGGTAAAGATAATCTTCAATCTACATCTTCCAGAAACTAAAATCCTTCCCATCAAATCTGTTGATTTTCACTTTTACTTCTTTTGTCGCCATCGATTCGCTTCAACTCAGCCAAACCTAGCTCTGATACCACTTGTTGGGATGGGGCAAGCGATCGAACAAAATATAGACAGAAGAAGAAAAATAAATCGGACACCAGATTTACGTGGTTCAGTCGCAAAGACCTACGTCCACGGGGAGAGCAGTAGCGAATTTCACTATAGATCAAGCGATACAAGGAGATTACACAATCAAGTCACTCAAACACTCTCTCGGTGTTTCACAAACCCCAATTTAATCCAAACCCAAGTCACGACACAAAATTATCACTCAAGCTCAAAACAAACGCTGAAAAAGAACTCCTCTTCTTGATCGCGCTTCAGCTTAAAGACATGCGGCTCCTCCTTTTCTCTCGTACGGGTGCAGCAGCAACACCCCGAAAAGAAGACCTCTTTCGTGGCTTTTGCAAGTGGTGCGGATATGCGAAAAACTCCTCTAACGTGCGGCTTCTTGGATCGTCGAACCTCTGCAGCTTCGTAGGGTTTTCTCGCAGTGACTTTCGGCCGTCCCACACACACCTTCAAAAGAAAGTGAATCCTCGTATATATACGTGTGCGTGTGCGTGTGTGCCCCCACGGTCAAACATTTGACCTTGGCCCCACCGAATAATTCCTTCTTCGGTGACACGATGCAGGTAAAGAACCCCTCCTTTTTTTCTTTTTTTTTATCTTTTGTCTTGGTTCGCACGTCCAAGTCCAAGTCCATATTTGGACTTTCCTATTTTTATTTCAAAATTTGGCTTTTCGCTTCGGGCTTAAACTCAAGACATATTTAACAACTTGCCTATGATCGTAGCAGAAGCTCATCCAGTTGCCGATGCTCCTTTTTCCCCCTCTGTGGATGCTATAGTTGTTTGCCTTCTCTTCCTTTTTATTCATTTTTAACTTCTAAGTCAATTTATAAATTTTACGCCAAATCAACTTTCCAAATGCTACACCTCCCTTTAAAAATCTTTGGCGAAATGGCTTTACGTCCACTCAAAGCAAAACTAAACGTGGCCTTAGTTTGCATGCACGACAATTTAACATCAGTGGAAGCAATGTTTTTCAAAAGGTTATCGATGCGTTGAAAAATGTCACAAATACTTTGATATTTTAATTTTAATATTTTATGATGTTTTACATAGCCTTACTAGTTCTTGTCGTAATGTATTTGATGGAGGTCTAAAATATTGAAGTATCTTCGAGGACTTGATTACACTAGTTAATCACTAGTGCCCTTCTGGTACCTGATCTTGTTTAAATCCTAAGATTTTTTGGATTTTTGAAGTGTTTTTTATGTGGAGAAGAAAAAAAAATTTTGGGTCTTTTTCTATTTATTTTTTTAACATAAGAAGCATTTTTGGTTTTTCAATCTTTTTCTGCAAATATTTTTTTTGAGAAATTTTTAATTAAGATATTATTTTTATTATTATAATAATATAATATATTGAAAAATGACTCAGGTCGGATCCTTGGGTCGTCCACCCAAGACCGGGACAGGCCTGCAATGCGGGCCCAACCCGAGATTTTTTCTTTTTTTTTAAAGACAAAAAACATAAAAGCCGAAACCGATTTGGCCCGTTTTAATTAAAAAAAAAAAAATTTAGCCCAAAGGCTATGGCCCATGCGTACAAACCCAACCCAGGTGGAAACCCTACCCAAACGACAACCCGGATCCAACCCGACTTCATAGCCGCAACCCGATTCCTGCCAAAAAAACCTACCCAATCGACGTCCTAGATCTGCCTGACTTCGACCCATCTTCTCCCTCGTCAACCTGGTTTTGTGGAGCCTTCGAGATCTGACAATCCATGGCTGAGGCGGTTGAGCTCATCACGGTTTGAGCTCGCGACCCATTCTCTCTCTCACCCGCTCTTCGATCTTCCCCAAATGTCTATCCGGGGAAGGTTTCTGAGCTTGCTCATTGCCTTCAACGAAACTTGCACCCTCCTATTTATAGGCAAAGGGGTATGGTCGACAGAGAGCCTCGGCCACCGACCTTTGGCTTGTCGACTAGACCCTCTCGGCTGAACCGGCATCCCATCCTTGTTTCTCCTCCAAGGCACGCTCGACATTGAAAGCGGCATTAATGGCGCCCGAGATCCGTCCCCTCCGGCCGACGTTGGCCTACTCCTCCTCAGCCATAGGGGCCCATGCAAGGGAAGAGAAGGGAGAGGGGGCTGGGCGCGAAGGTCTAGCCCCACGCAACTGCAGTTTCTTCTTTCGCTTTTTTCTTCTTCTTTTTTGTTTCTTTTGATTATTATTATTATTATTTATCATTTATTATCCGAAAAATAAGTAAAAAGAAGGAGAATAAAGATTAATGGATGCAAAAATTTGGGTGTCAACACGGTCCAACATCTACCGGACCAGTTCCTCACTGCCACTTAATAGGCAAATTGCTTTGTTAGTCTATACCAGCATTGGATGTGGGACTAAGCGGCTCCAAGAGTCCCACACCCTATGTGCTCACTCCCTCTCTCTCTTTCTGCCCCTCACCTACAAGAGAAGCCACCCTCTAAGAGTGCCACATCGAGCAATTACTCAAAAAGTGCAAAAAAAAATTGTCGTGCTGACTGGGGCCTTTTGGCCAAGAGGTGGCGTGATTCTTTTGGAGCATAGTTGTTAATTCTAATGCAGTTCAATGTTTTTCCATGTGGGCCTTTTGGCCATGACTTGGCATGTTTCTTTTGGGGCGTTGTTGTTAATTCTAATGCAGTTCAATGCTTTTTCATGCGGGGACGTGTATCAATCACATGCAATCAATTTCATTGGGCCACCAAAGAAGCAATCCTTACTGATCTTGATTGATCAGTTCGATTTTATTTGGTTCCAGCCTCCTTCTTCGGTTCCCGAAATGGGGAACCAGTCCCTGCTGTCCAATTTTCAGCTCTAGGGTGGGAATCGGATCACCCCAGAACCAATTACCCCTAATTGTAATCCTCAAATCAAGGATGGATGGGGCGCTTGTGGAAAATTTTCTTTTCACCAAAAGTATATGCTCTAATTTTTTATATTAAAGCCCTCCAACATTTTGACAGAACGTAGTTGAAAACCTCATATATAGTTTAGTATTCTAGCTTCTTAAAATTATGGATGCATATACGATAGTTTTAAGTTGATTTTTTAGTGCTTGAAAAAAAAAACTTGCTCTATTTCTATGACATCCCAGATTTTTTATTCTGTTTTCTACTGAATTAATCGGACATTTCATTGACGTGTCTATAAGGCCGTTCTCAGAGCCGATCACTCTAGAGATAACTAGACTATCCAGGGAAGCCATTAAAGAATTTTAAGGCAATAAACTTGAGAATTCGACCAAGAATCGACTTCTCGGCTGCGCTCATCTTTAGAGGCCATTTTGGCACAGTTTAAAATTGGTTTGAAATAAGAGATAAGTCTATTCAACTGAGATGTGTGGCTGATCGTGGGTGACTCCACTAGATTGGAAAATTCTCGTCGACAGGCACTAATCTGTTTTTTCTGTTGTTATGATACCCTGTGTCTGTAATTGCATCATCGAGATTTTCACAACAATCGAGAGCCGCTATTGAGTCAAGTGGGTTTATAGTGACTTAAAGAAAATTGACCACAGGTCATTTGCCCTAAAAAGTTCTAAAAACTACTCAGTAGTTTAGGTCATGCTAAAAACGCGTTGAATGGAAATTAACCGTAAATTCAAGTCCAATTTCAGAAATTGAAAGTCTTGTTATGTCACGACCAATTTTAGGAACGTCGACTCATCCTCCGAAAATTTTTCAAAGATCTCGAGATTTTTATGAAAAATGGATTCAGATGCTGCGGAAAAATAATGGAAATTCGGATGGGCTAAGTTGATGGAAATATGGACTTCCAAACCGAGCCTTTGGATGATAGGGACTTGCAGAAACTTTGTAGACTCTTTCTTCATTCAAATTGGACTCGATTTGGGAAATTTCACGAAGAAATTGGAGCTGAAATTTAAGAAATTCGGAGCTGGACTTTTGGGCAGAAAAATTGGCTTCAAAATGTGATTAATTGTGGATTATCTCTCAAGAAAGTAATGGGGACCATGGATAAGCTTGAGGGCTGACTAGGGGACCAAGCATTGAAGTATTTAGATAGTCTTTATTGACTTTTTGCACTATTTTTCTCCCTCATCCGATTCTCTCTTTCTTCGTTGGTCTCCTGCGCACGCCAACTCCTTCTCTGTATCCATCTTCATCGAGCAGCCCACCTCTCCACGTTTCTTTGCTATCCACCGAAGACCCACACCCCCACCGAATTCCCTTCTTGCCACACGTCCAAGCACCTAGCTTCCTTGGTCAATCAAAGAAAGAAAACTACAGCAAAGTTGACCCCAACACTTCGACCAAGCTGCCACCCATCCAGGTTTCCTCCACGCCACGCTGCTGCTTCATTGTTCCCTCCATTTCGTTGTCTTCTCCTCACGCCAGCTTCCCAAGACTCCACCGAAGCCACCAGCTCTTGTCGCCCGCTCACCGAATCCTCATCCCATCTCTGCCAAAACACCCGTCTCCTCATTCAGCTTCCACGGTCGAAGATCCCAGCAGAGCAGCCGCGCGTCCCACGTAAGCCAGCGAATTTCACCGAGCTCCCACGTTTGGTCAACAAAACGGTGGAGCTCTCACCATCTTGTTGACCCCGAAGCCACGCGGCCTTCAACGCCGCACGTCGATCTCTCCACCCAGCTGCCCGAACTTCGTTGGTCTTCTTCAACCGGAGTTCCTCACGCCTGGTCAACAGTGAAGCCTTCAGCAGTTCAGTTCAGCCCGCTCCGTTTCCTGTGCTGCTTCCTCGAGCCCAGCAGCAACGCTCGATCAGCCCAGCCACTTCTTCTTTGCTCGGCCCAGCAAGTTTCGGGCTCATTCCACCGAAGATAAGCCCACGTGAATTGCAGCTCAGCCCATAAGAAGTCAACCCAATTCAGCAGCTCCATTGAAGCCCACGAGCCCAAGTGAATTCAGTCCATCAGCAGCCCAGCGAAATCGGAAGCCCACAAAGCTAAAGCCCAACTTGGGTCCAGCCCAAAATCAAGAATAAACCTCAGCTTGGGCTAAGATTTATTTGGCTGGCTCTAGGCCCGGTCCGAGCTCCATCGACGCCGTCACAAACTCAAGTTTCAGCCGTTGTTGCATCTCCGTCGCGGTGATCCGGTCTCCGCTTTGGTCGGGTGAGTTTTACTCACTAATGCTTTCTTAGTTTGCTAAGTATGCTTAAGCGTTGATTAGAGTTAATTAAATAAGATTAGGTGATTAGATTAGAGTAGATTAGTGATTATTAATTAATTGTGATGCATATTAGACATTTTGATTATGCAATTAGCAAGTAGATATATTCTATTATTTATTGAATGTCTCTCGGGATTTTTCCCGACCCTTATTAGGCTTCAATTAGGCATTACGGGCCTAAATTGAATTTTTATTATTTATTTATTAAATTTTGAAATTAATTATTTTTTTTTCCAGAAATTAGGTAAGGATAGTCGACGACCGGAGTTTTATGCTGATTGTTGTGGTGCAGTTCGTTTATTTATTTGAGCTCTACGTTGCGTTGAATTGAATTGATTGTGCAATTTGAGGAATTATTCTTAAATTGATTGAAATTGAGTGCAATTGAATGATTGATTGGTAGATGGCTGAGTGTGATCATTTAGCATTAATAATGCTTTGATAAGTTGTAAAGTGGAGAGAATTGTGAGAGTGAGATGGAAATACTCGAGGCTAAGACTAATTTGGTACGATGATATAGGCATACTTGGTTCGGTGATTAAGAACATCACTGGCAAAAACGGCCCCTTAAAGAACGCACGTAACTGTCTATTTATTACATCATTATGGACCAACGTGATTCAGTGATTAAGAACATCACTGGTGAAAACGGCATCTTAAAGAACACACGTAAGGGTCTATTATATACGTGATTTATGGGCATACATGGTTCGGTGATTAGGACATCATTGGCAAAAACGACGTCTTAAAAAACGCATGTACCTGTCTATAATATACATCATGTTGGCAAAAACGGCGCTAGAGAGAAAGAATGTACTTGATTTATAGGCATGCGTGGTTCGATGATTAAGGATATCACTGGTAAAAATGGCATCTTAAAAAATGCACGCAATTGTCTAGTGTATACATCACCTTGGCGAAAACGATGCCTGATAGCATTGATGTAGCTCTGTGGCTAAGTGTACAATTGGAGATTATATAGACAGAAGTGAAATGATCTAGAAATAGTCCGACTGACATGAAATCAACTAGATCACTTGATCGAAATATCGATCTATGATGTGATTGCTTGGGTGCCTATTGAACTATGCTAATATGTAGGTGGAATCTGAGATCGAGGTAAGTCATCTGACCCATGTGTGCATAGGCAACCTAGTTAGCGTATTAGCGTATTAGTTTACTAATTGAGTCTTAAGGGGTAAAATTTGTTGAGACATGGTCTCAATGGTTATTGTATAACCATTTCAGGCCCGTAGATGAGCCTAACAGGTAGGAATCAGAAGAGGACGATGAGCTAGAAAAAGATGAAGAGTTTGAAGGAAATGAGCTTAGTGAAGAAGAATCAGAGGAGGATCAGGATGATTCTGAGTACAACCCGGATGAGAACTGAGATCCTATCTTGTTTTGTCAAACCTGGTTTTTATGTGGATAAGTGTTAGATCAGACCTCTATGAATAGTATTATATTATATACTATGAGGTGCTTGTATAAAAGTGTGATTGTGAATTTTCAGTATAAAAAATATGGCTCTGCTTTTCTATCTCATTATTTTATTATCTGGGGATTTATAGTTGCTTCCGCATGTGCTTATATAAAATGAAAGGGTAGGTGATACTTAGTCCTAGGATATCGCATTTAAAATCGACCAAGCTGAAAGATGGGTGTGTCTCCGAAGATCAGGGCGTGACAATTTCCACCTCCTTATTATCTCTTGTCACCCCCTATCAAATTAAATTGAATACATCCATTACTAGTCTCATTTAAAATGATTTATTATCTTTGGTTTCGATTTTTCTAGACGAAATGGGTTTGGAAAGGGACAACAGAATAGGGCGATACTCATTAAAGCCAGTAATTGACCGGTTACTCATGGGTTGCTGTAAATAAGGAAGAAGAAGAAGCGACCTTAGCTACTCTTGCCTCTGTTGATGGCAATGTGCATGAATGTCTTGATTGTTTTGGAGAATTGTAAGGGAAGTCAAACTGAGATTGCATTCACTTTCCTCTCGGATTAAACTAAGATTTTTTACTCCTTTTTTTCACTATGTTTTGGGGAGTGCATGATCACCCTGCTCGACTAAAAGGCCTATGGTTAGATTGTCAGTGATAATGAGAAGAACATTCTTCGAGTAACCTCCTCAAGGCACTTTTGGCATCACTGCCTCATGGCAAGCTTACTGAATATCCACCACATCCCTTTCCACAGATTTATTCTGATTGGTTTTTGCCATGAACTCTCTCAGCAATGTTAGGATCATCTTGCAATCCACCTTATCAAGTAAGTTACCTAACTGAACTTGAAACTTTGGCTCTGGATCTAACTGCTTGACTCACCAACCATCAAGTCTTCCTCCATCAGGTCATCTTCCAGAGCCAAGCCTTTTGAAAGAAAGCGAATAAGAAAAATACATTGACAAGGTCTGTCCCTTCTCCAACTTCTTGTGGTCTTTCCCTGTCTTACCTTATGCTGGGCACTTCACAATCAGACCAACCTAATGGTTACCTTCTCTGCTAATGACTCCATATTTCGGTTGAGTAACACTGGAGGTGGTTCAACTACAACCTAGTATTCACTCAAACCTTCTGTCGAGCTCTCCCCTACCTGCATTTCCTTTTGGCGAGGCCAAAGAAATGTCTCCACCTGCTGCCAACAGTCTTCCTTCAGAATTCTACTGTATGGGTTGATCCTTCCCTCCCATTTGTTTTAGCAACAACTCCTAAGGTCTTCTCGCCAAGAGCTTCCCGGTGACAACAGAGGAACCAACTCGCCTGTTGTGGCGAGGCGGCTTTTTTTGTTCACAATAAGACCTAGACAATTATCCCTACCCTTAGTGGCTTACAAGTTTACGTCCATCCCTGGTCGAGTACAACTTCCTTTCAATTTCTCCCTTGTAGCCGTTACCCGGATTCCCATAAGTGTGTCCACACCCCCCAAATAACATTGGTAAAGGTTAAATATGATGCCCGCTCTTGATTTAAGATTGTTTCTTGCCATTTTTTTTTTGTTCTTTTGTGGTTTTTTTTTTCTCCATTTGGAACAAAATTTGCTTCCCTCTTTTTCGGAAATTAGTTTATTTGGTAGATAGCTAATTGAATATTGTGTTAATGAATTGTATATTTCTCCTTTTCTGTACTAGGAAACTATTATTTGAAAAATAACACATGCACAGGTAAGAGTGAAAACACTTCTTCTATCAGTTTTAGTACACATTTCGTTTGATTATAACTTGAACATGCGTGATAGTCTATGTATCTTAATTGCTCAACTTTAACTTTATTTAGTGAATCTTATGTTGAGAAATCAAGTGGATATACAAGTAAAATAATCCCTTGATTTTATATAAGCAATATTGCAAACTCTTTACACACACACCACTCTCATATACATCTCACACGCCTCACCACTACACACACTTTTTCATGCCACCTACTCCATCCGCTCACTCAAGTACACACCCCACACTTTACGTACACACTCCACTCACGCTTCACACACTCCTCACACTTCACACACACACAAGGAGCAAGAACCCCTATTTATAGGGTGGAAAAGTCGGTGAGAAAAATCTGGAGAGAGGGGGGAGAGAAAATTCTGGAGAGAGGGAGAAAATTCTGGTGCAGCAGAGAAAGGGAGAGAAATCTGGAAAAATCCAGAGAGAGAGAGAGAGAGAGGCGGTGCTCCCATTTTTTCTGACATCTTATAGTCCAATTTTTTATTTATTCCTCATGCCATCATTGCATGATATTTTAATGGATGCTTTCAAAAAAAGAAAAATACGACAAAGTTCAAAACATAAAAAAAATTCTAAGCATGCATTATTATCATGCAAATGCAAAAGAAAATGCTTCCTGAAACATTATTATATAGAATGATATCCTTGCCTTGATTACATGAATAATTAACTATTGGTAAGAAATTATGCCAACCGTAATGGCATTATACAACAACCCATTCAAACCATTTGCAAGCACATATTTTTTGTAAATACTATATGCATCATAGTTTTTATAAAATTATCAATGAAAAGAAAATTATCCACTGCAATGCAATAATAACAAGTTTCATATGCAACTTAACAAAAGATATTGTCCATCAGCTACTTGGCTCCCCTAAAAAAGGTTACTCTCTTGACAAAATTATTTTACCCGAATCAAGCATAAACATTTTTAATGACATCAAGAAGAGAGTAATTATTTACTTAAAAAAAAAAAAAAAACACACACACACACACACACACATACACATCAAGAAATAAGTTTCAATATTTAGTGCAAGAAGCTCCAAATGAACTTATTGAGATCAATAGATACATATAAGCAAGTTGGGTGAACTTCAATATTATCTTCTGTAGTGACTGCACTACAGAAAATGAGAAATGAGCAAATTTTGTATAATGCATTCATCAACCATAATGTTCAATCTTTGAGTAAATTCTTGTAAATTTTTACCGAAAATCAAAATCGAAAAATTTGTAGCTTTAAGGATTATCTAAGGAAATAAGTTATAATTGGCAGAATGAGTTTAGAAGATGACGAACATGAAGGAAACGTTGAAATGTAATGGATGTGGAAGACATGGCTAAAGTGATTTTTTTTTTTTTTTGAAAGAGATGTGAGAAGTTTTGTCTCGTAATAAAATTGAAACAAAAGACCAAAAAAAAAAATGTATACAATAACCTTAAAGTAGGAGTGGGATCTGTAATGAATAATGTAGTCAATTCAATATGGTAGGGGTGTGGAAAGCTAATAAGGGAATGGAAATAGCATTAGCAACAAAAAGAAAGTTAATTTTTTAGTGTTCTATTCACAAGGTGTCATAGATATTTGTGATAAGTACATTACAAATCTTAAAACTAGTCACGAAAATGTAATTGAGTCAAAAAATTTTCAAAAGATGCAACTAGGTTCTAAAATTTATCATGAAAATACAATCAAGTTCTATAACTTTCAAAAAATCCGATCAAGTTACAAAACTTATCACAAAAATACAATCGAATCCTAAAACTAACAAAAAGTATAATCAAGTCCTAAAAATTTCTTAAAACTTGTACACTTTTTGAAAATTTTAAAACTCAATCACACTTTCTTAATAAGTTATTAATAATTTTTAGGATTTAATTGTACTTATTAAAAGTTTTATAACTCAATTACACATTCATAACAAGTTTTGGGAATTTCATTGCACTTACCCCCAAATATTTTGATGTTATCATTTTAAATAGTTTAATGAACATATGCCATACTACTTTTCAAATTTTAGGATCTTCTCACTTTTTATGATGTTTTGCACGCATAAAACAAAATCATTTGTCGATTTAATATGTCTGAATTAGTATTAATTTTTTTTTTTTGGTAAGGTAAGAGATATAATAAAAAGGGGAAGTATTAAGTTTTCCTACACGTTAAATTCAATTTTTTTATTCCATTTGGTTCCGTACTATCTCATGAATGTTAATGTTACTTGCCACTAATTATCGATATTTTTATTTTAATCTTATATGGGACACAAGTTTTTACTCTGTCTTTCCCAACCCCCTTTCATTTCCATTGATTCGGATATAGGTTGTTTAGAAAAAGAATGGACAGGTTGTGTATTTCGAATGTTTCTGCATTCCTATACTTGGAAAGTGCCTTTCTTCTATGTTGTAAAGCTTTGGCCTTTTCAATTGCCGGGTTTAAGATTAGGGCTTCAACATTTAACGTAACCCGACTTCTAGGAAGAATACGTCATGATGACATAAAGGTATTTTGAAATGTAAATGTGCGCTTTGCAGGTATTTTACAAAGTAGAATTAAAACTTAGAAACTCCATTTACTGTTTAACAAATAATATCAAGTCCACAACAAAGATTTCTCGCTTTCGGAATGTGACAATTGATTAGACCTAAGTGCGTTTTACAAGTTTTGCATTTACTAGTCATGTTGAATTATTCTGTACCTAAATGTTGTGCACATGAAAAGAGAAATATAAGTTTACTACCTAGCTATCATGAACAGCATCTTATGGGTGGCAATAATTGTACATCTGAAATTAAGAGCCTTTTGACATGATGTTTTGGACGTGGACCGCAATGAAGCATGCATAGAGGTTCAGCTTTGTGAATAGACTTTGCAAAAACACTTGCCTTGATAAAATTGAAAGCCCAAGGCAAAGTAGGGCTTTCAGCATTTACGATAGGCCACTCTCCTAAGGTTAATAAAAAAAATTGTTCCAAAACTGCCATCATCAATATTTTCATTTCCGATTTTGCCCTCATTCATCTTCTCCAAATCGTTGATGTAGGTCCCCGATGAATCTCCACCGGATGGTCTATGAGACGGTCGCTAATGAAGCTCCACTGGCAAAGATCTAACGTTGTAGATCTAAATCACCCCCAATTTGCATATCTGGAAACCCCAGTTTGAACACCTCCGCACTTTTAGCTTCACGGCATCCCCTTGCCGAGGTCGTACGACCGCAGCATCGCTGCGCTTGGGTCACGCAACCCCAGACAAGGCGACTCTCGGAGTGGCACAAACTAGGCATAACTCGCCAAAGCTCCGCTCAGCTTCTGCTAACAACATTTGTTGCGATGACACTCGCTTAGCTGACGGTAGTCTTTGGCGAAATGGCTTGCCATCCACTCAAAGCAAAACTAATGCGGCTTAAGTCCGCATGCACGACACATTTAATATCACTAGAAGCAAAATTTTCCAAAAGGTTACCGATGCGTTGCAAATTGTCGCCAACACTTTGATTTTTTTAATTTCAATATTTGACCATGGTTCACATAGCCTCACCAGTTTTCATCATAATGTATTTGATAGAGGTCAAAAATATTTAAGTATCTTAAATCTCTATGGTTTACAATGTTTTTTCATCATAACTCAACAAAAAACGTAATAGATATTGAATTATTCTTATTTCTAAATAAATTATGTTCTTTGAAGGCTTATGAAGTTCAAAACACCGTAAATATATAAACTGTAATATCGAAGAAATTCCTAAAATGCTTATGACATTTCGTGATGAACCAATAATGTCAAATTGTTAAAGAATAAATATAGCATGCAAGTTAGTGTAAAAAAAAAAGTTTTACGCAAGCAGTAGCAATCTTATATGCCATTCGTTTTTAAAAAGGCATACTTTTAATTAGTGGATGAGCAAAAAAACTATTTGAACCCAGAACCGTTACCGACCAACCAAAAAAAAAAAAGCCAGAACCGTCCAAATTCGTTTTTAAAAAAAGCATAGTTGTAATTAGGGGTGAGCAAAAAAACCCATTTGAACCCATAGTTGTAATTAGGGTTGAGCTAAAAAAATCCATTTAAACCCAAAACCGTCTGAATTAAACACTAATCGGGTAAGCGAAAAAAACCCATTTAAACCCAAAACCGTATGAATCAAACCAAACCAATTGGATCCGATTCTCGAGACACCAATCCCATTCCTGATTTGTTAAAAGTAGAGCCAATAATTTTTGGTCCGGCTCTACAGAATTCAGAACCAGACAGATTATTTATTTTTTTTAATTTTAATTGTACTTCATAAAAATATATATCAAAGACCATCTCAAAGGTACGTCGACATGAGGCTTTTCTCAGTGCTAACAACGTTACACCGGCCCATTGCCAAGAGTCCTATAACCACTCTAGTTCCTCCCTGCTCCTTGATGGGCAAACTGCTTCGTTAATCTGTACTAGCTTAGGATGTGGGACTAAGCAGCTCCAGGAGTCCCATACACTCTGTGTTCGATCCCTCTCTCGCTTCCCCTCACCTACAAGAGAAGCCACTCTAAGCCTCCAATAGTCCCATGTCAAGCAACCACTCAGAAAGTGTAAGAGAGATTGTCTATAAAATCGAAACCAAGCAACCCTTTTGAGCATGCTGACTTGGGCCTTCTGACCAAGACTTGGCCTGATACTTTTGGAGTGGAGTTGTTGTTAATTCTAATGCAGTTCTAGGGTGGATGCGCTTCTGGAAAATTTTCTTCACACCAGAAGTACATGCTCTATTTTTCCATATTAAAACCCTCCAACATTTTGACAGAACGTAGTTGGAAACTTCATAAATGGTTCAGTATTCTAGCCTCTTCAAATTATAGATGCACATAAAAGTTTAAGTTGATTTTTAATGCTTAGCCAAAAAAAAAAAACTCCTCTTTTTCCACATCGTTATTGACTCCCGGCACCCCCTATCACTTTAAATTGAATACATTATCCCTTATTGGTCCTATTCAAAATGATTTATTATCTTTGGTTTCAAGTTTTCTAGAGATGAAATTTCCCATATTCCTCTTAAATAACATTGGTAAAGGTTAAATGTGAGGCCCGTTCTTGATTTAAGATTGTTTCTTGCCACTTTTTTTTGTGGTTTTTTTTTTCCATTTGGAACAAAATTTGCTTCCCGCTTTTACGAAAATTAGTTTATTTGGTAGATAGCTAACTGAACAATTGTGTTAATGAATTGTATATTTCTCTTTATTTTAGTAGAAAGCTATCATTTGAAAACTAACACCTACACAAGTAATAGTGAAAATACCCCATCTATTAGTTTTAATACACATTTCGTTTAATTTTTACTTGAACATATGTCATTACATGATAGTCTATGTATTTTAATTGCTTAAGTTTAATTTTATTTAGTGAATCTAACAGTCCAATTGTTTATTTATTTTTCATGACATCATTTAACTTGAAGATATGTCATTACATGATAATCGTTACATGATAATTTAATGGACACTTTCAAAAAAAAATATGACAAAGTTCAAAACATAAAAAATTCTAAACATGCATTATTATCATGCATATACAAAAGAAAATGCTTCCTAAAACATTATTATATAGAATGCTATATTTGCCTTGATTACATGAATAATTAACTATTGGTAAGAAATTATGCCAACCGTAATGGCATTATAGACAATGCATTCAAACTATTTGCAAACGCATATTTTTTGTCAATACTATATGCATCATAGTTTTTATAAACTTATCAATGAAAAGAAAATTATCCACTGCAAATAATAACAAGTTGCATATGCAACTTACAAAAGATATTGTCCATTCAACTACTTGGCTCTCCTAAAAAAGGTTACTCTCTTGACAAAATTATTTTACCTGAATCAAAAATAAAATTTTTAATGACATCAATAAGAGAGTAATTATTCACTTAAAACACATACATATCAAGAAATAAGTTTCAATATTTAGTGCAAGAAGCTCCAAATGAACATTTTGACATCAATAGATACATATAAGCAAGTTGGTCAACTTCAATGGTCACACCCCGAACCCCAAGCACGCGGACATCCCTCAGCGGTCGATTAAAAACATGACGTCCTAGGATGCATCGCCTACTCATTCTTTTTATCTTTCAATTAAGCACATGCGGAAGCGAATTGAATAAACACCCGGCCAACAAACAAACATAGGGATAGTGAAAACATACAACCATTTTTCACAAACTACACTTCATATACATACCAAGTTAACCCTACAAGTTCATAAGTACAAGTCTGCCTCAAAAAGAACTACTAAGCGACCTACACCCCGGATCCCTCCGACTTGGGCTTGGGATCCTCCACGACACCATCTGGGATATCAATGTCCATAGGGTGACCTACCTCCTTCTCCTCGGTTCCGATGGACGGTCCATCAAAACCCTGTACAAGACCCTCCCAAGCACCGTTGCACTCGTTAATAAACCATGCTTTGAAGCGATGAGGTAAAACATGAAGGAGGCCCTCATCTACCCAAATCACAGTCACCACTAACTTGCGAGTTTGGGTGGTCCTGGGAAAGGGAAAAAAGTAGACTCGTAGTCCATTTCCCACAGAACCCCGAACTGGACTGGATGTATCTCCATACTAAGGACTTGAAAAGGGTTAAGCACAACATGGTGAGATAAATCTCAGTGAGTAAAAACCCTAAACCTCGATTAGGACGCAAATTCGCCTCGAAGGCAGTCCTAAGCACGCATCATACAAAACTCACCTCGCCTTGGCACGTTCCTACATATTAGAGCATCACATATGCCATTATAAATATCACACGCGTAATCAATAACCGGAACACATCATTCTCACTCTCCAAACATTCACATGGGTACCGATTATAAGGTAAAACTGTTATGACACGTCCCATACCATGCCACACAATTTTGCCCCATAATCAGGCGCAACAGCACAAACATTCAGGCGTGTTCCGATTATTACGACCCATCGGCCACGGCCAACTCAACAGTCGGCAGTCATCCGACATAACTAGGCATCGTCCTGCCCCGTTGGGCACTGCAACGTCTAGTATCCTCCACTTAGATGGCATTTTACAAAAGAGTTTTGTTCCGAAATCCATCCACGAATGGCAACATCTAGTATCCTCTACCTAGATGGCATTCCATAAATGAGCATCGTCCCGTGTAAATGCATCAGGACAGGTTCCATTTAGTGACCCTACAAACACATTATCAATCAAACCTATTTCTTATCTTCCAATTAGCCCAAAACACCAAAATTCCTCTTCAAATAATAAACCTTGCAAACCTTTTTGTTTGTTCAAAAAATTTTGAAATAAAGTCTTAGGTGCTCACATACTCAAAATAAATCCATCAAATTTTGCACGCACCTAGTTTAAAACCCCATCGTTTTATTGAGCAAATAAGTTTTGACATCCAAACCCAACAACTAAATTTTCCTTCTATTTAAATGCCCATAAAACCATCTTTTGCAATAACGTTGGATAATTATCATAAAATAACCAATCACATAATAGTGCACGTGCAGCACTCAATTTCACTCATAATTGCATCCAAGAAAACAAGCATAAAATTCTACGAAATGGCTAATCCGTCACTAATTACACTAATTATGATTAATTAAATAAATCAAGATTAATTAAGTAAATTGCGATTAATTAAGCTAATCCAATTTAATTATCATAACCATAATTAATTAACCTAGCATGGTTAACTAACCTAACCAATTCAACTAACTTGACCAAGCTAACTAACCTAATTATGCTAGTTAACATTAATCTAGGATTAACTAAACTAATCCTCATTAGCCTTAATCTAACCCCTAAGCGTAATTAACAGTCTAATCTAGGATTAGAGAGTTAACTCACGGGATTACAACGGCAGTGGGCTCATGGCGACGAGAACTCGAGACAACCGTGTCTGAACGAAGGCTTGATGGAGACTGTGATGGCCCTACAAGGCTCTCGGCCAAGGAGGGGGATTTCAGCTGCTAGTGGTTGCTGGCTAGCGTTGAACGGTGGGGGATGGACACTGGCATGAGGATGAAGGATCGAGGGGGAGCTGGTGGCAGCTCGGCGGAGTGGTGGCTGGTTGCAGGCGGTGGCACGTGTGGTGCTGGACGGTGAAGTTGGGGTGCTGGCATGAGGGGAGCTGGCCGGACGTGGGACGGTGAAGATGTGTGGAGCGGTGGCGGTGTGGTGGCGATGAGGTTGGATGGTGAGTGATGGACGGTAAAGGAGCTGCGGTTGCTGGACGTTGGTGGAAGTGAGGAGATGGTGGTCTGGAGTTGGTGCGGTAGGGATGAGGCAGTGATGGCAGAAGGAAGAAATGAAGAAGCTGAGATGAAGAATTGGGCAAAAGAAAGGAGAGTCGGCTGAGGGGGGTTTGTGCGCGTGAAAGGGGAGGGGGGGGGGGGAGGGAGAGAAAGAGAGGAGAAAAGAAAGAACCATGAAGTAGAGTGACCCACCAATCACAAGCCTAAGCCAAATATCTAAACCATTCATTACATATGCCCCAAAGTCTTCATGCCTCCAAAGTCTCATGCCCAACCAATGACCATTTTTCCTCTTATTTGTCACAAACAAAACCTTTTTAGAGGTAGAAAAATCCAATTATTCAGCCCATCCGAATTTCCTTTAATTTTCTTGTTTGTCCAAAAATCGTTTTCTCGCAAAATTCCGGACTCGACGAAAATTCGCCAAAAGATGAGACGAAGTCCTACAAATGAATCATGACACGCTCGAATGTCCAATTCCTGAAACCAAATTCAATTTCATAGTTAAAATCGACCGAACACGACTTTAGTATGACCTAACATATCGGGTAGCTTTTAGGGATTTTAGCGCGTTTGACTTGTGGTCGATTATTTTCGATCCACATTTGTGCATCTCCGAATTGTACACAACTCTTGGTTGTCACATAATCATGAGGTTTCAATTACGTTTCCCGAGTATAATATCGATAGAAAATCAGGTTATTGACGTTCGATGCAAATATCGTGATCGTGCAGAACAAACCACAATTCGACCACGCAATTCCATCGAATCGACTTACATCTGTTTACTAATTGATTTATAATGGTGTCGTATTGATCCTTGTCGATTATTATGGTCAAGTGATCGATTTCTAATCGAATTCTCTAGTTTGTCGCGTTTATATCCCTTAATGGCTTTACCTAATAGATCAATTAACTTGTGAGTGGCCAGCTTTGAATAAATTAACCATAGGCGCGTCGACGAAACAACCATTTCATATATCCGAATCAGGGGCCAAATTTAGGGATTTCACATCAATATTATCTTCCGTAGTTACTACACTACAGAAAATGAGAAATTAGTAAATTGTGTATAATGCATTCATTAAGCATAATATTCAATCTTTGAGTAAATTCTGGTAAATTTTTACCAAAAATCGAAATCAAAAAAATTTGTAGTTTTAAGAATTATCTAAGGAAATAAAGTTATAATTGGCAGAATAAGTTTAGAAGATGACGAATATGAAGGAAACATTGCAATGTAATCGGTCTGGAAGATGTGGCTAGAGCGAAAAAAGTTTTTCGAAAGGGATATGAGTAGTTTTGTCTCGTAATAAAATTGAAACAAAGGCCAAAGAAGGAAAAAATTGTAAGAAATAACCTTAAAGCGAGAGTGAAATCTATAATGGATAGCATAGTCAATTCAATATGGTGAGGATGTCAAGAGCTAGTAAGAGAATGAAAATAGCATTAGCAAAAAAAGAAAGATTATTTTTTAGTATTCAATTCACAAGGTGTCATAGATTCTTGTGATTAGTGTATTGGAAATTTTACACTTGTCATGAATATACAATTGAGTCCAAAATTTTTCAAAAAGTATAATCAAGTTCTAAAATTTATCATGAAAATGCAATTAAATTCTAAAAATTTTAAAAAAATTCAATCAAATTCTAACACTTGTCACGAAAATACAATCGAATCCTAAAAATTAATGAAAAGTGTAATATAGTCCTAGAACTTTTTTAAAACTTCTACACTTTTTGAAAGTTTTAAGATCCAATTACACTTTCTTAATAAGTTTTGGGATTTAATTGTACTTATTGAAAGTTTTATTACTCAGTTACACTTTCATAACAAGTTTTGGGAATTTAATTGTACTTATCCCTATATATTTTGATGTTATTACTTTAAATAGTTTACATGAACACATGCTACACTACTTTTCAAATTTTAGGATCTTCTACATTTTATGATGTTTTGCACTTATAAAACAAAATCATTTGTCTATCTAATATGTCCGAAATAGTATTAAATTTTTCTACACGTTAAACTCACGTTTTTTTTTCATTTGGTTATGCAAACAAATACTGTTGCCACTTATCGGGGGAAAACACTAAAAATAATGTCTATCTAGAACACAAGACAACTTGGAAAAAGGAAGGCAAGTTTGATGGAAGTGTTTCGACAAGCATGAAAGAAGAAAACATGAAAAATGATGCTAAAGTGTCTCGTGATCACAGGTCAACGACTTCATATGGTCTTGTAGGAGTCCAAGACCATGCTTGTCTTCATAGTTGTACATCAATGAAACCATTTTAGCAGCATTCACGCAAGCTTCAAGGAAAGGCGCAGAGAACGGGCATGGAGAGACGCATTCTTTGTTGAGCAGCTTCCACAATTTCGATATCAACTTCATCACATGCTCCCTTGCGCTTTGGTACGAAGAGCCTTGATTTTCCCCCAAATAGCAATCCAGGTATGACCCGTCGTAGCCATTTTGATTCTCGTCCTTCAGGGAATCGAATCCCCCCGAGTAAAAAAATTATATCAATAAAATAATGACAAAACGCAAATTAAAAATGAAAACCCGAATATTGCCCAGCACGAAACCATGAACTAGTGCACCTGGGCACATCCGAGGTCATCCCAAAGGCGAAGAATTTCAGCGATTAAGAATATTATATTTGGCAGCTGCACCTCTTCTTTCTTTGAATCCATACTTTGGTTGGAAATGTTTTGGCCCATTAGAAAGAACAGGTGAGTTAGCACCAAGGGCACACCCGAAGTGATAATCCCATTCTTCAAGTAATCATCTGCCTTTGGCAATTTCCCAGAAGCGTTCCACTGAAACTCCACCAGGAATGCATTGCACAAATTCGCCCACTGCAACATCAAATGTTATCTGACTGATCAAGGATCATCTAAAATGTAATCATAAATCAAAATCGTGAGCTTATTGAGCTTTCGTAGTAGTCATAAATGACAAATCACTAGGAAATCTCTCTCTCTCTCTCTCTCTCTCTCTCTCTCTCTCTCTCAGAGAGTAAGGGAGCTCAATGCTGCACTGAGCTCAATTTTATTGCTAGGAAGCCAGGCCACGGCTACAAGATCTTGACAGAAACACCTAGATCTCGCCAAGATTTGTGTGAGTGTGTATGGGAGAGGGCGGGAGGGACGGAGGGACGGAGGGACGGTTGCAGCTTAACCCAATCAGTGATATCTCCGTGTGTGGCATTATAAGGAATTCTATAAAAGATTGAATGAAACTCGACGATGATGAAGCCGGCGATTGGTTTTTGTGGCTTTAATTTGAAGAAGTGAACACAAACTTCAAAATGATGACCAAAATATTGGAGGGTGGTGAGACAAAGAGTGAAAAAAGGGACGAGGATATGATCAAGGTTGAGTTTTGGTTCAGTGCTGTGAATCTCCAATTAAGTCACGTTCATTTAGAGATGAGATAGGAGTTAGCAACATTGTTGCGAACAGAGGTTCTTATTAATAATAATTTTATATTTATACCATCTGTTTCAAGAATCTCGTGGGGTTCCATCCATGCTTCTCGAAGATGATTTTGCCAAAATCATTTGCAATGTCATTGAGAACCTTGAAGCATTTTTTCATGTACTCTGGGAGCTGCTCAGGACACGCATTGTCCCATCTGAAGGAAAAGAAAATGCAAGAAATATTTAAATTGTCAACATAATATAAATGTGGAATGTAGTTTTTTTTTTATGTAATAATTGCAACATAATAAGTAAAAAGGGATATCTTCGACTGTATACCTTTTAATGACTTCTGTAAAGAGAATTAGCTCGTCAACCGTGCCATGGACATCAAATATGTCGTCAATAATGTACACGAGAGAGATGGGCTTAATGAGCTCAACCCTAAGCTCAGACAAGCTTGGATCTGTGAGAATTGCCATGGACCACATGTACCATTTTAGTGGCTGGTCTCTAGCAAACTTCATCTTCTCTCCCAATCCCAACTCTTTCCACCACCTGAAATATAGGAAACGCTTGAGGAAAAACTAAAGCAACAATACATAATAGTATATTCATTTAAATGAAACAAATTATTCATTTGAAAATTCTATCCATCTCATGACATAGAGAAATTAGAGAAAATGAAGATATAGAGTCCATCATTTTCCTTATAGTTTTTGGTGAACTGGTTTAAGTCATGCCTCAAACTATGATTTGTGAGTTCGATATTAGTCTGAACCTAAATGCCAACTCCTTAAGTATATAAGCTTAAATATAGCATCTTATTTATGCATTGATTTACTTGTATTAGGGCCAACTATTAAGATTTCGCCTATTATCATATGTTGGTCATCTATAGTCCTTCAATTGAGCATAACTTTGCATAAGTAGTTAATTAGTTACTCACTTATTGATTTGGTGAATCTCCTTCTGGTGCACAGATTGATCAATTCTTCGCTTTCTGTTTGCCACCTCTAGCAAGTCTTCCATCCATGAGTTCGCACCTGGCATATCATTTACAAAACTTTGAGGAGCTAGCAATCTTGCGAAGCTCTTGCGATATGGATATTGCAATGTACTTTCTATCATTCTCGCTTGTTCATGATCAAGATCACACGTCAACAATGCATTGAGACACTTGCTGCTAAAGCATTCAGCTTCGTCGAGTAGATCCTCTCCTTCCGTGCTCATTTGTGACGCTTCGTATAATTCCATCATACCCTTGATGTCTCCCTCCAGTTTCATAACAAAACCTTTTCCCTTATCATTGAAGTATTCAAACACATCTGCATAAAAAGCACAAGGACTCTAATACATCAAAAAGCATAGTCTGATATCTAATTTATAAGTCGCTTCACTCATTCAAAATTATGATGTGCATACTTTGCTTTCGAAAAAAAAATCCTAAATTGGTTAAAACTATTTCATCTAATGTAAATTTTTAATTTTTTAATGTAAAGAAAGTAAATAAGAGAACAAATGAAGGAAATGGGCATATATCTAGTTTTTTTCAATTCGGTTTTTGTAATATGAATAATTAGTTCTGACTTTCCATTTTGAACAAAACTCCAGAATACTAATGCATTGCTTAATATCTGGCATAAGTCCACGATGTAATATGCATTGATGGATATCCATTGGAGAGTTCATCGCAATTAAACATTTCCAATTCTTAAATCAGCAAAATATTTTTAAAAATCAGCTTATATTCTTGTCCATTTTCATCGTTAACAAAATATTGGAAATTTTAGGGCTTCCACGTAACTGGACAAAACAACAACAAAAAAGTTGTCTTCTTTTGTTATGTATAAATAGCAACACTGTATTTCGCTATTGCAATCGACTTGAAATTCATAGGGACAAACCTGCAGGCACACAATAACCTTCTTGCCTTAAAAGTCGAAACCGGAGAGCAATCTCATAGACATCATCTTTGCCATGATTCAAAGAGCTAAAATGTGTGTATTGCCATGTTAGAATGGCTTTAATCTGTTCTCGGAATAGGGATTTGACTCCTAGTCGCTGAATCATGTCGACAATGATCAAACTTTCTACGGGCTCATTCACCACTTTATTCAGAAAATCTATAAGGCTCTTTGTTCTTTCGTCATGTTTGATCCCGGAATCATCCTACATCATGGAAATCCAGAGTTAGAAGTGAGGTCGATGTTATAATGAAAAAATAATAATAATAATAATAATAATAATAATAATAATAATAATAATAATAATAATAATAATAATAAAGCAAGAATGAACTAAATTGGCGATATTTTTTCTCATGTAATTTAACAAAAAATTATTGTGATGAAGCAAAAAATATTAAATGAGCAAAAGTTCAAAAGAGCAAAGACAAAAGCACAGCCAATGAAATAATCAACTGATAATTTTTCATACAGCCAATGAAATAATCAACTGATAATTTTTCATAGTAATATATAGTAATTTAGTATGAGATTGTTAAGGTTTTCTGTTGATATTAATTTTATGCTATTAAAGCTTGGTATGCTCATATGCACAAGGTGATATATGACCTTACAAGCCAGTCCAGTTGAAATTGGTTCAAATGATCAAATCTAACTGGGAGTTAATGAGTTGGTTTTTTATTGCAGGTTCCTTTCTACTGAGCCTTGAAAGAAAACATTCTTGTTTCCCTGCGTATATTCGTTAAATAAGCTTCCTTGTTATCCTATTTTGGTTTTATTTTTCTCCTCTTTCTATCACCTATAGGCCAATGAAGAATCCAAAGAGGTGTTGGCATATAACTGGCGATTCTCGACACAACCCATTTATTTCACATGACACATTACTATAATCAGATTTGGGTTTGGCATAAATGGTTCTTGTCATAAATGGGTCGATACGTTTAAAGCAAACCAAAAATTGTGTCTTACAATGGTTCCCCTTTAAACCATAAAGAATTTTGTTTCCTTAAAAAAATATTTAAAATAATCCACATGTCAATACTAATGAAAGTCAAAACAAAAAAAAAATATTTAAAGATACAATAGAAACATAATATTAGGGTATGCTTGGTAAAATTTCTATCATGGGGAACAATTTCTTTTGAAAAATATCATTTCCCAGAACAATTTATGAGTAAAATATCACATTATACGAAATTTCTATTCTTAAAATAGAAAAGAAACATGAATATGTTTGGTATGATCCACAATTTTTTGGTACCATAAATTTCTTTTAATATTTTTTTTAAAGATTTTTCTTTTTTTCCTCTCTTCTTTCTCCTCCTCTAATTGGTGATGGCAATGGCAACCGGTGGTTAGCGAACGGCGTCAGCAATGGGTGGCGAGTCTCCACCAACCAATTAGAAGAGGAAGAAGAAGAAAAGAGAAAAAAAAAAGACTTATTTTTAGAAATTGTTCCCAAGAGTAAGAAACTATTTTTTTCTACTTTTTGTTTCTGTTCCAAATCTATTCCCCAGCTACTTTTTTTTATTCTAGAGAATAAAAAAATTAATTGATATTACGAAACAAATTTCTATTCTTTTTTCTATTATGAAGAACAAAAAAACCAAAACAAGAAAGAAAAATCTTACCATGCAGACCCTTAGCAAATAAATTAAAAAGTACACTTTAGCTATAATGAAAAGTGAAATTATACTCACATTATCAAGGAACTCGTTGAAATGTCCTAAAAGTGTTGACACGCATTCTTGTGTATAAATGAATTCTATGTACTTCTGGTTGTAATGAGTTATAGTAATGTGTTCTTGTATCGACAAGAACACAGTGGCCACTTAATAATCATTTTTAGCCATGTAAGTTGTGTCGTGTGACCTATTTTATTAAGCATATTGTATTCGTATCAAGGCATTTCGACACATTTAATAAACATGTCATGTTTGGATTAGTATTACACCCTACCCAGTATCCACACAACACAATTAGCACACGGCGAGACACGAATTTCCAGATCTAGAAGAGGCCACGGAGTCCACAGAGCTGGGTGATCAGGACAAACTTGGGTAATTATTTGCCATAATGTATGAAATTCTATGCGAAAAGATTATGTGAAAGTTTATGCATCAGTGGATTCTCCTCTTTTGTATAAATGGTAATTATTTGCCATAAAACTTTAGATATAATATATCTACAGTTTTGTGCTCGCTGAACAAGGAGACATCCCAATAATCATTAAAGATGTCATATATGCCCTACGAAATAATGCTCGGAGGCAAACACTATGTCTGCGATTTTTTTTTTTCACACGAGCTAAGGAAGGAAATGGAAAGTTGAAAATAAAAAGGCTAAGATCAGTGGATTTACCGGATAAGTTCGTTCCTTGGCAATGCTCGATGATTGCACTTGGTTAGGTCGATACATTATGAAGCTGGAATCGGTGGTCGACCCTTTCCCAGTTCTAATCACGGGGAGACGAGAAGTGCGAAGATTGTTAAGAATGATGGGAGGTTGATTTGCTTTAGATGGCCTATTTATAGTGAAAAACAGAAAGTGCCTAAAATATATTGATAGGGAATGTGCTGCACATATCTTTCGTAAGTTTCTGCAGTTGAAATCTTTGTTATGGGCGAGAAACTTGGGTACGTACAATTGTCGTTTTCAAAACCCGATTAGAGGAAACATCGTCGTTGAAAGCATACATCAATGCGTATACATTTCGAAGAGCTTTCGAGTGTCAGTGGTCCTCAAGAAATCCGAAGCGCAATGATCGCATTGTCTAAAAGAAAAGGACATGAGGTGCTTTTTCGGCAAACAAGGAAGACCACATACTCGGATTTTATTCCACTGTTTCAGATTTAGCTCACATCTTACGTAATACACGAGGAATACATGCTTGAACTTGAATTCTCAAAACTTTGTCCTATGGGGAACACGTAGTTTGGAGATTCTTATTCGACTTATAGTGATTATTATAAGTACCGTATTTACTTGATTCAATAGTGAATAATGAAAAAGAATCAAATTAATATTTCGTTACGTTAATTATACATGATATGACAATTTACTATATATCACATCTTTCATGAAATCATAGGCTTTTGGAACTTAACACTAGACATTCATGAGATGGTCATGGTCCGACTCTTATGATAACCCTCTAACCAAAGGGTCACCGACACCGGTCACTCTGTCCCACCTTTTTTAATTATAAAAAAGAGTATCAATTACAATTAATCAAGAATAGACATGATATGAAAGATTTGACGGATCTTAATTATTTTTGACAAATGTAAACGAGAGGGGGCTATTCTATATTCACGTAATTCCAAGCTAGACCCACCTTTTGGCGTCCCTAAATTTCTACCCTCAACTGAAAATGTGTACTTTTTCCAAATGTGGATCACGTTTCATTTGTCCTTAGGTTCTTATGATATGTGGTCATCGTTCAAGTTATGCTGGAAAGTTCTTGGGCCTATCCTCTCCCGCTGTCATCAAGGATGTTATCTATTCCCCGGACGAATTTATAAGCATTTTAAGACGTTTGATAACTGTCCAACATTTCTATTTCCGGAATAGAATTACATTTGATGCCACTCTCAAAATTTCTAATTCAACATTTCTATTTCCGGATTTTTGAGGAGTTTTCCATACATTTGCGGAGAAAAAAAAATATTTCTGGGTCTTTTTTCTATTTGTTTTGAACATAAGAAGCATTTTTGGATTTTTAATCCTTTCTGAAAAGATTATTTTGAGATTTTTTAATTAAGATATTATTTTTATTATTATAATAATATATTATATTAAAAAATGACTCGGGTCGGATCCCCGGGTCGTCCACCCAAGACTCGGATGGGCCTGCAACGCGGGCCTGGCTCGGGATTCTTTCTTTTTTAAAAAAAGAACATAAAAGCCCAAACCAATATGGCCCGTTTTCATTAAAAAAAAATCCAGCCCAAAAGCCTACCTGGCCGACGCGTACAAACCCAAACCAAGCAGAAAACCTATCCAAACGATGACCCGGATCCGACAAGACTCCATAGCCGCGACCCGATTCATGCCAAAAAAAAAAAAAACCCACCTGATCAACGATCCAGATCTGCCCGACTTCGACTCGTCTTCTCCCTCGTCAACCCGGTTTTGTGGAGCCTTCGAGATCTGACGATCCACAGTGAAGGCGACTGAGCTCATCGCGGTCTGAGCTTGGGCCTCGGCCGACACCGCCTTGACCTCCATCCAACCGGCCATTGTAGCCAATCCCATCGCCTGTTGCCACCCATTGCCACTGGTCACTGCAGACCCGGCGCTCAATTGCGATTTCCATCGAACACCTAGCGAACACCGGTTGAGGAGGTCAAGGTGGAGCCCTTCAGGCTCCGAGAGGGCAAACAGCGGGGACCAGCGGTGAGGCAGACTACGAACAGTCGAGGGCTGGAACTCGGGTGAAGCCGACAGCTGCGAGTCCCAGCCCAACGACCCCAACACGCACAAACAAACAACCAAAAAAAGGCGGACAACCCTAGCTCACCGCAACAAGGGGCGTAGCATCGAGGGGGTAGTCCGGTGTGGCCCGCGCAAAGAAAAGAGAAGAAAAGGCTAGGCTCCCGTGCTTTTTAAAAAAAAAAAAAAAAAAAAAAAAAAAATAATAATAATAATAATAATAATAATAATAATAATAAAACTTAATGGATGCAAATAAAACTAAGATCTAGGTGATGCGAAAATCATTTTTATTAGGGTCAAATTGGTCTCTAATTTTTCATACAATTTTTATCATAAATTTTTAGCCAAAATTTACGTATCAACAATAGGTTAGACACACACATTTTAGGCTAATTTCAATCGTTATTGTGCATTTTAGGCTTTGAATCCTAGATAATATTGTTCTCTTCATGTATTAGTATAATAGTATTGCTTTAATTCCACTTAAGATTGCTCGTGGGTCGAAATTGAAGGCCATGAATATGGCTCGAAAATGTTGTTTGGGGTAGTTTAATGTGTACCAAAGGTTCAATGAAATGCCCAAACCAAGTTTTGATCTTGATACGATCAATTCGAGCTTGGTTATTGTGATATTCATGTTCTAAGCTGGTTCGTGTTCATGTAAATCAAGTATAGATCGATGTAGTGAATTATTTTTTTAAATAATAATAATTAGAAAATGAAAAATCTGAAAATTTTCAAAATAAAAAATAAAAAATACAGGATAGTATCAAATTAGGGTAGAAATGACATTTATGAAATTTTTCTATTTTAGTGTTATTTTGGTATTTTACAACCATTTTTGTAAATAATTCACTTTGCATGGATAAGAATTATCTAGTATAGTTTCATGCATTTAGAGTAATTTCATGCATATTTAAATTCTCATTTTACTCATGGGTCTTGTGGTGCAATAACAAGGACATGTAATATTCTTTGCTTGACTTGTATCAAGCTTTCATTTTCCATGTTTACCTTCAAGTCATTTCAATTTCTTAGGTGTTTATTTACCACACTACTTTTCATAAATTGAGTGTTAATTTCTTTCCTATATTAAGTTATAACTAGTCTAAATATTAGAGAAAACAACCCTATAAAAACATTTGCATGGACACTTATCTGCTTTGATACCTTAAGATTATAATTGGTAATCAAGAGTATATTGCCACGTAGATAAATAACATTTGGTTTAGCGGTACCAAAAAGATGCCAATAGAAAAATTAGCATAAACAAGCCCTCAAACGTAGAAACTCTAGTTGCGTAGGAATAGAGACGACAATCTCGCATCTCGATTGGTTTTTAACCGACTCCAAATGACTAGCGGTGACTCCCACTCCACAAAGAATATTTATAAGTCAAATCAAACTTAAATTAGAATCCAACTTCACGTTATGTATGGGCTTGGGAGAGCCCATGCCCAATGAAGGGCCATCAACCTGCCTTTTTGGGCATTACCCCTAGACCTCCTATTTTCCCCATCGAACAAAAACAAGAGGTTGCGACGATGTCTCAATCGAGCTGCATTTCTTGGAGGATCCTACCAAGCTGGAGAAGAAGAGGAATTTAGAAGGCCATGGAGAGATTTTTCACAAAGCACACACTTTACTTCAAGGGACTCTGGCCAACACAATACATCCTCCTCGCCTTTTATAGACGATAAGAGGTCACAAAGACAAGCACAAGGACCAAGATCACAGGTCTAGATACAAATAGAGACGCTGGAAACATCCAAGAGGGAATTATTCGTACACTATGAACAGTAACTGTACTATAAAAAGTTAACAATGACTTGCTACAGTGAAATTGTACGGACTCAACGGTCTCGTCCGTCTCGAGCATTGTAGCTACAGACTGAGTCATCTAAGCTGTCTTCTAGGAGATGTGCCTCGTATTTTTGTTCAAGGGCTTCAAGGTCTTCAGGTGAGAGAATTTGGTTCAGCCTTCGTGATGAGGATGCTTCTTCATGAGCCCAATGGGATGCTTCTTCTTCAGCCCAGTTTGTAGTGTCATCTTCTTGAGTGTCGACAGGTATGCTTGGCTGAGGCCAGTTGGATGGATGTGCATAGAAAGATGTGTCCATGTTTTGGAATAAGGAAGAAGGTCCTTGTTCATGGGGATCCTAGGACAGAGGACCTCCAAAGCGTGCGTAGGGGTCTTGAGTGAATTGGATAAAATCATATGTTCCTGTCATTTCATGACTTGAGACGATACGGCTTGTCTGTATTGCCTAAGTGCTTCATTAGCTTCTAATGCTAGGTCATAATGATCCCACATAGTGGGTACATTATTCCAAACATTTTCAGGAATGGTTTTGTTTTCTTGGCACAAAATCCTCTGGAGTTCTCGGTATTGGTGTTCACAATATCTAACAAATCTTGGATAAGATTTGTGAATTCGAGCTTGTATGCTATTCAGGTGGGGTTTGTAGGATGTGGTTCCTATTTATTATGGGACATTGATGATGGTGCCATTATTTGTGAAAAAATGCCATGGACGTTGGAAAAACATGATAGTATGGACTTAAGGATTTGGGGTCATGGTTCTTAGTTCTTTTTCCAAGAGATGTTTCTAGTGAGTAGGATGATAGAACCAATTAAGAAAGTCTAAGAGATTCTTATCACTTTCTTTTTCAACATTTCTTCTGAGTAAAAATATCCTAGTGAGGTTGACAATGAATCTTCTGGTTGGAATTTCAATAGCTATTAAGTACTTATTGGTTAAGTACCACAATAACGTCTTAAGTTGATTAGGGAAATCATCTTCCTTCCAGGTGAGAGGATGAATGAATGGATAATTCGAATTTAATCCAAAAGGATAAAAAAATCGAACCTGCATTGAATTTGAATAGATCTATGTGGCATTGCCACATGAGATTTTCCAGGTTCTTGGCAAGGTTGTCATTCTGAAAGTGTTGAACAATCTCCTGGGGATATTTCTAGCTTGACAAATCTTTGATTTTCTCAATCTTGTATTTAACACCATAATTGAGCATATGAAAAGCATGCCTCTTGATGTACATGTTGATTTCGGCTGGTGCTTTGGGTCTTGACAAGAAGTCAGCAAGCACATTTTTCTTTCCAAGAATATGTTTGGTTTCAAAAGAGTATTTTGAGAACCGTTCAGCCCATCGAAGCAGTTGAGAATTTGGAATCTGCTTCTGTTTAAACTTGGTCATCTGGGGAAAGGACGCCATGTCTAGTTCCACCAGGAAGTGATGGCCGATGAGATGAAATTCAAACTTTTTTATTCCATTTTTTACTGCTAAGATTTCTTTGAAAGTGGAATGGTAATGCATTTCCGCTTGAAAAAACTTTCTACTTTTGTTAGCACAAAGGCGTCTCTTACCATCAATTTCTTCAAACAGGATGGATGCCCAGTATTCATCACTGGCGTTAGTTTGAAGAATTCGTTTTCCTGTTGATGGTATTCGCAATGGTGGGAGATTCTTCATAATCTCCTTAAGCTCAGCAACTACTTTAGTTTGAGTTTTTCCCCAAGGTAGGGGATTCTTCTTCAGCATAGATTGCAAAGGAATCAGGAGCTTTGCAATGTTTGGGACAAAATCCCTAAGATAATTGATTATCCCAAGAAATTGCTGAGCTTGTTTTGTTGTGAAGTTGTCTTCAGGAAACTTCAATAATTCCTGAGCGATATGTGGCCCTGGATAGTATGTTCCTTTGTTAAGGTGCATACCAAGAAAATCAATCTGGGCAATATTCATTTTCCTTTGAGAAAGCATAATACCATGCTTCTTCACGATCTCTGCAAACTGCTCAAGGAGTTGACAATGTGACTGCTCGTCAAGACTGTAGAGCAGAATATCGTCAATGTATACGGCTACACTTGCCAATATTGGTTGGAAGATACGACACATGGCCTTTTGGAAAAGGGATGATGCTACCTTTAGGCCAAAAGGGAGAACTTTCCACTGGAAGTGCTGGTTTGGGATACAGAATCCTGTTTTGGATTTGTCTTCACGATGGATGCCCAATTGCCAAAATCTAGCTTTGAGGTCGAATTTGGAATAGATGTGGGCATTGGTTAGACTAGTAAAGAGAGAATCTTTGGATGGTAGAGGGAACTTATCATCTTGGAGAAAAAGATTGAGAGGTTGATAGTTGATTACCAATCTCATTTTTCCCTTGTTTTGCTCGGCGCACTTATTAACATAAAAGGCTTCGCAAGCCCATTGAGAATTGGAGATTTCAATAAGGCCTTGTTGCAATAGTTCTGAGCATTCCCTTTGAGCTAAAGCCAAGTGTTCTGGCTTCATTCCCATATGACTCGCCTTTGTTGGGTTGATGTCTTCATTTTTTTTAAAGGAAGGTGCACAAAGAATTCTAGATTTTCCCATAAATGATGGGAACATTTTTAAGTGAATTCCGAATGAGATTCTGAACATGATTCTAACAATTTTTGCATGATTGAATCTAGTAAACTCATCTGAATGGAAAAGAGTCTCTGAATATTGACGAACTCAGAGAATTGATCTTTATATATAAGACCTTTTCTAGGGATAATGCAAAGCTGAGAGATTTGAGTCATGATATCCCACCTAATTATCAGGTCTTTATTGAGGAGACTTGATCCAAAGATTTTTGTGGTTATGGAACACTGAGGAAAAAACTTGACAGTTACTAAAGTGATCTGACATTTGTGAAGAAAGTATCTCCAGAAGCAGAGTTGAAATACCGGACATAGGGAGTCCAATATTCTTCAGGCAGGACTTTAGTGTCTAGAATGGAACAACTTGCTCCAGTATCAATGAGAGCAATAACAGTGATCGGTTTGGCAAACTTTGAGGTGAGGATCTTTATAGGGAAATGAGGACAGTGGGTTTGGCTTGAAAATATGCAAGGTTTGGTTCTGAAGATGTGGGGGATATGTGAAAAATGTCTTCAGACTCCGAGTCTGACTCAGTCTCACTAGGAGTTTGATAAAAGGGGATAACACAAAGAGTTTGTTCAGATGGTTCTTCATCAGCAGAGAATAAAGATTCAATATCATCATTTTCAAGAGAGATACCTGTTTCATTCTCAATGTGATGAATTAAACGATTCTGGCCTTTTCTCGCTTGAGGACAATTTTTGGCAAAATGTCCTTTCTGATTGCAAATGTTACAACGGTTTGATTTCTTATGGCATGTGCAATCCTTCCTTTTGCGTAGGTATCGCCATATCTTCTTTTGCCGGAAATGCTTGGAGCCATGTTTGGATTTCTTTATCCAGAACTTCTTGTAATGTTTCTTTTTCCGGGAAAACTTGCCACAAGTACCATCATAGTCTTGCTTGGACCATTTAATTTTTAACTTCTGGCAAGAACAAGCTGATTCAAGGCACTTGTCATCTATGATGTAGGTACGGACCATCTGGCGCTTTAAGCATAATTCTTCGAGATATAAATGAACTTCTTGATGTATTTCTCCCAAGGGAATATCTGGTATTCTTCTTTGTTTTCCAAAGAAAGATCTTTCAACCATCTGGGATAATTCTTCAGGGATGGAAATAAGGAAAACATGCTTCAGATTTGGATTTGCGCCAACCTGATAAAAAAGCTGAAGCATTACTTGATAATGCTTATCAAGATACTTTTTTTGGAGGGAGCAGCATATACTTTTTTTGGAGGGAGCAGCATTTTCTTTCAAAAAATTCTCTTCTTTTCATCTCTATAAGATTATTGGGTTTTCCCACAAAGACATGGTATAAGAGAGTAATGGCATAGCCGACATTTGGTGACATCGGAAAATGGATATGGTCTTGTTCTGAAATTGATTTCCACCAGAGTTTGAGGTTGCCTGTGAACCTTGTAACAAAGTTGTAAAGGACATCATTTATATCATGGTTGGTGATGGACTGAGTATTCAACCAAGTATGAAAGTCTTCAAGTCTTTCTGGCCATTTATGATAAGGAATATCATCAATGGTGAAGAACTGTTTTGATGCTATGAATACATGCTGTGCAGGATTGCTTGTCTGAGCATTTTCTGGCTCAAAATAGTTTAATTCCATCTCATCATCTGGGAGATCAGCCATGAATATTAATGAAGTTATTGGTGCAATAGGGAGAGAATCAACTGTAGGAATTGAGAAGGATGAAGAGAATGAAAGGGATACTGAATCTGATTCAGTATCAGGAGAAGTTTGCTCAGCTGGGAACAAAATCTGTTTTTCTGGAATGATAGAATCAGGATCAGGTTTCTGAGTACCTAAATCCTTTAGAAAAGATTCTAATGGATTGGATAACATCATCTCATCTGGCCTTTCTCTTATAACAATCGAACTTGATTCTGTAGGTGGCATTTTTCCTTTTCCTTTGTCCTTCTGCAGGGTTTTGAGGCAGTTTCATATTTCTGCCATATCTGGTTTTTTTTTTTAAGGGATCTTTTGGAATTGCAGCAAAAATAGACGTCTGTGGTGGTGGAGGTGAATACCCAGTTCTAACCGAAGGTGCCAGTGGATCGAAAGGTCTAAACCTCCCTTCTTCGAGAAGTTGGATTTGCCTCTTGAGCTTTTCTATCTCTGGCTTTAGATTTTCAAGATAATGATACCCAAGATATTGTCCTGATTCCAAGGCGTGAAGCCTTTTCTGGAACTCAGAAAGTATCTTTTTGGTGGTTTCATCATACCTTTGGAGATCTTGTTGCACATTTCCAATCTTGGAATCAATTGCTTTGAAAGCATTGTTTTGTGCTAACAGAGTCTCTGATTGCCAATTTAGAACAACTTCAGTAGCAGGAATCTTTCTCTGTCTCCCATGTTCATCTACATCAGTGGGGGTAGGAATCTTAGGAATATGGCGGTATCTACCATGTGGATCAATAAACTCTTTTGAAGCAGAAAACGTGAGTTTAGAACTTTCCTTGACAAGAAGAGAAAAGTCAATATCATGGAATATGGCAATAGAAGAAGTGGATGGTGCTTTTGCTGGGACTTCAAGGGGGTAAGAGTGCTTCTTAGCCCATTTTAGGATTGGCTTGTAGAATGGGGAGAGAGCTTGTTTTTTCTGAGGAGGAGATGGTGGAGGTGATTTCAATGGATCTGGTAAAACTTGGGGTGTGGTTTTGAACTCTGATGGTGGAGGTGGAGCATAGGAAACCATAAACTAGTATTTATCACACTCACCAAGAGTATTAACGGAGGGATCTCCGTTCAAGTACCTTTGGTACACCTTATCTTTTGGCTTTTTTCGTCATGGTGGAGATCTTGCTAAAGGATCTACCTTGTCAGGGGAATTTGTGCAATAGGAACATTGACAAAAAGGATTCCACAAACAATGACCATAGTTGTCTTTGTAGTAATGGACAAGATGTCCATCACTGCTGAAGTGTCGAATAAGCTTTTTTGGGTCTGGCTCGGAAATTGATTGAGGAACACATGGTTCAATCATGAAGAGGGTCTGGAAGATAGAAGAACTTTCTTCCTTTTCCTTACCAAATTTGATGAAAACAGTCCATCTTTTTTTCGGATGAACTCAGAGTCCATAGACTGAAAAGGCTTGTTATGCTGATGTAGTTTTTTATAGTTGGTAATCTAAGTCTCTAGAATGAGCTTGGCCAACATATCCTTCAGGATTTGTTTGGGAACATGGATGCAGGACGCCTCATCATTCTACATGCAGATAAACAAGGCATCTTCATTGCCATTGTTGAAGTTAAGATCAAGAGCATGATTCTGCACTCGATAAACCATCTGGTAATATAGTGTTGCAGCTACAGAGTTGGCAGTTTGAGGTGCTCCGGTGAGCTGAACTTGGACTTTCAGAAAAGAGAGTAGCTGGGAATCTGAAAAAGCAATATTGAAATTTGGATACAAAGTCACAAAGATTGTTCCAGCGTTCAAGGTAGTTTGGACAATACCAATGCAAGTATGCCGGTATTGTAAAAACCTAGTATCCAATAAAGCAATTCTTGCCACAACTGGCAAACCTTTTCGACCATGAAAGGTAAGAGCAAGACGAATAGCATCGTAATAGACATGAGTGTATCCCTATTGAGCCCATTGTCTGGGAAATTTTGGAGGGATCTAAAGAGTAACAAAGTACTCCTTTTTAGTAGCAGGAATAGGATGCTGGTCAAATTTGGAGGACTAGACATACTCCTTTACTTGCTTTGGGGTTTGATGAATAAGCTGGCGAATGGAGCAAATAGGTGAGAAAGACAAGCTGGATTTAGCAAAAGCGGAGTAAGGGTTCATGAGAGGAAGTTGGGTTTCAGAAATATTGATTTCATCACTAAGAGAGACTTCATAAAGATAATCTATCTTAGAAGCATTGGAGACATGAAACTCTGGAGGGGTTGAAGATGAAGGAGAAGGAGCAAGAGAGACAGGTGCTTCGAGGATTCCTAGTATCAGAAGGCGTAGGGCCTCTAAAAAGAGGTAATCTTGCTTTCTTTGTGTTATATATATAGGTATTTGGAATATAAGAGGTCTAGTAAACCCCATAAGACGTGCTGAAGTTAGAAGTTTTGTTTCTTCGAATAACCTATGTTTTGTTGGTCTCCTCGAGACTAAAGTTCCCAAATCTCTTTTTGATCCTATTTCCTCATGTTTTTTGATGGGGTGGAACTGGATTGCAAATTATGAGTTTGCCCCTCGCGGGAGAATCTGGGTTGGATGGAATTCAGATTTTGTTTGTTTTGAAGTCTCAACGATTAATGCTCAGGCTATCCATGGGCACTTGAAGTTTATTTTGACAGGTCTAACTTGTTGTCTTTCAGTTATTTATGGTGAACATTCGTTTGTTCGTCATCGTTCCTGTGGGAAGACCTTGCTCGAATGAGCCTTCTTATGTAGGATTTGGCTTAGATGGTTGCTGGCGACTTTAATGCCATCAAAGATCCATCGGATCGTGCAAGTAGTGGGAGTTCCATGGCTTGGATACCTTACTTTAATGAATTCAGCCAATGCCTAGCCTGAGCTGAGTTGGAGGATTTAAGGTATATCGGTATTCGATATACTTGGTCCACTTCTTCTGGCGATGGTAGAAAGATGAGGAAGATTGACCGAGTTCTGGTTAATCCCAAGTGGAATGATCAATTCTCCTTCTCCGAAGCTTCCTTTTTGAACCCACGAATCGCTGACCACTCCCCCATGGTTGTCAAAGTTCTCAACCCGGTTTCCAGAAGGAAGCCGTTCAAGTTTTTTGAATTCTGGATGAAGTATCATGAGTTTTTTTCTATTGTACAACAAATCTGGGAGAGTCTAGTAGATGGGGTTCCTATGTTCAAATTATTTTGTATGTTAAAGGCTCTCAAAGGCCGTCTCAAGCAGCTCAATAAAGAGGCATTTTCTAACATTTCAGTGAGGACTAAAGAGGCAAGGAATGCTTTACGTATTACCTAGCTTGGTCTTCAGGAGGATCCAAGAAATGTTATGCTTGTTGATCTAGAGAAGACCCAGCGTCGGGTCCTTGTTGACTTGCGTACCCATGAGGAATCAATTTTCAAACAGAAATCCAGAATGAGATGGCTCAAGAAAGGTGACCTTAATACAAATTTTTTTCATTAGTCAGTTAATAGAAGACAGCTCAGGAACCGAATCCTCTCGGTTAAAGATCCTTCAAGCTCCTTAGTCGTGGATCCAGACTTAGTTCCTTCGGTATTCGTCTCCTTCTTCTCTAACCTCCTATCGCCGCAAGCTTCTATTGTGAAGCTTTCGTTGCAAGAGTTAAAGGAGTTCATCAGGAGGCCGTTTACGATTGACCAGGTTTGTGCTCTCTCTATGTCGATTTTGGATTCTAAGATCCATGATACTCTGTTTTCTTTGGCCCGTGGCAAAGCTCCTGGACCGGATGGGTTTATAGTGGAATTCTATAAGAGCAATTAAGAGCTAGTAAGGCCGTTGGTCTTAGATACTGTAAAGGATTTCTTCTCCACGGGTCAGTTGTTAAGGGAGGTCATCAACACGATTTTAACTTTGGTGCCTAAAGTTCCTAACACTTGTGCCGTTTCTGATTTTAGACCCAAGCTTGTTGTAACACTAATTATAAAATTATTACCAAGATTTTGGCCAATCGAATAGCGGCTGTGCTGGATGATTTGATAAGCTTCTCCCATAATGCCTTTGTCAATGGTAAGAGAATTATGGACAATATTCTCTTAGCCCAGGGGTTGTTTGCAGGTTTCCACTGTGATCCTTACTTGCCAAAGTGTTCTATTAAGGTGGACTTCCACAAGGCTTATGATACAGTCAACTGGGATTTTATTGAGCTCACCCTGTTAGCTTTTGGTTTTCCTGATTGGATGATCAAACTTATTATGGTTTGCGTTCGCACACCGAAATATTCCATCTTCGTCAATGGCAAGCTACATGGCTTTTTCCCAGGTGGACAGGGGCTTCGACAAGGAGATCTTATGTCCTTTTATCTCTTTACCCTTGTCATGAAGGTTTTCTCTGGGATTTTGAGTTCTTGCACAGCTCAAAAAGGTTATAAGTATTATTGGAGGTGTAAAGCCGTCAATCTTTCTCATATTTTCTTTGCCGATGATGTTTTTTTTATTTTGTCATGCTGATTTGAAATCGGTGACTCTCCTCAAGAGAGGTCTTGATAGCTTCTCCTCTTGGAGCGGATTACTTTCTAATAAGAACAAAAGTGAGGTTTTTCTTGTAGGGGCACCTCCTTCCGTGTGGAGAAATATTATTATGGCTTTTGGTTTCCAGGAAGGGAAACTTCCAGTGCGGTACCTAGGAGTGCCTATCATTTCCTCTAGGCTTGGGAAAATGGATTGCATTGCTCTCGTTGACCAGATCACAGCTTGGGTTCAGTCTTGGACCCGCCGGTTTCTCTCCTTTGTGGGAAGACTTCAGTTGATTATGTTAGTGCTTCATTCTATTCAAGCCTTTTGGGCCAATGTTTTTACCCTCCCCTATTCTGTGTTAGACTATATTGAGCGTATTTTGAGGCAATTTCTCTAGAAGGGCTCGTCCCTTGGCCATGGAGGCACCAAGGTTGCTTGGGAGGATGTCTGTGTTCCTAAGGATGAGGGTGGTCTCGGGTTACGAAGGTTGCAAGAATGCAACAAAGTGGATATTCTTAAATATATTTGGATTTTGTTTACATATAAAGAGTCCATTTGGTGCCATTGGATCCACTCTTACTTCTTAAAGAGGGTTAATTTCTAGGTCTCTACCACCCCTACCATATGCTCCTGGGCGTGGAAGATTATTCTAAAATTGAGAAGGGATTTTAGGCTATCCTTCTATTGGAAAGTGAGAGATGGTCGGTCAGTCTCACTTTGGCATGACAATTGGCACTAGGAAGGCCCGCTGAACCTCTTCCTTCCGAAGTCTGTTATTGTAATTCGGGCATTTCTCAACAAGCAACGGTTGCTGAATTTCTTTTACCGACGAGTCAACATTTCAGGTCTCTTCTGGAGTATTGGGACCTTTCCCTTCCAACCCTTGCTCAAGCCCCTAACAGGTTCTCTTGGTGAGGATTGTCTTCTAGGATCTTCTTGATGGCTTCAGCTTAGGAGGTTCTAAGAACCAAAAAGGACCATATTCCCTAGACCCACTTTATCTAGAACATGTCCATGACACCTAGATTTCAATTTAACCTTTGGTTAATTATCAGGAATCGCCTACCTACTCAAGTTCTTCTCTTATCTTATGGCAGAATCAACTATGAATTATGTGCCTTTTGTAATGCCACTCCGAACTCGATCAATCATCTCTTTTTTGAGTGCCATGTCCCTATGACTCTTGCTTTTTTCTGGGTTGTATGGTGTAATCTTCCTTGGCGTAATAGGCCTTGGGCGGAGACCATCCGTTGGGCCCTGAGATTCTTCTCTAGTAATGATTTTTTCCACTCCATTTCCCGATTTTCTTTTGGCACCTTGTGCCACTTAATCTGGAAGAAAAGGAACAGCATCATCTTTCATGGCGAAGCGCTGGAGGTCTCTGCTTTGAAGGAACACCTTATCAAAGTTGTTAAGGATAAAGTTCTTACCTTCAGCAAGGTGCTGGACAACCATAGGAACAGGCGGCTTCAGCGTGGGCGGGGTTTTGACCCTTCTGTTTTTGACAAAACAAACACTCATCTTACCTAGTTAGGTGGTTTTCTATGTTGTTTCTCTACCTTGTGGCATTTTGCCTAGGCTTGTGTTGTTGTTTGTTCAGCTGTGTTTTTTGTTCCTATGTTCCCTTTCTTTTACTTCGGCTCCCTTCCACTCATCTGGCATGTTCGTATTATGAGTGAAAGTTCTTGGTGCCGTATTATGTGTTTTTTGGCTTTCCCTATTTATATAATTACCTTTACCAAAAAAAAAAAAACAATAGGGTAGACACACCCACCAGTGGGCAACTATGATGGTTCAAGGCTTTCTCCTCATCGCCAAGGTCGCAGGTTCAAATCTTCAGGTGCTAGCGTCTTAAGTGGGGGGGCAATGGTGGTGGAGTCCTATGCTAGTCTCCACCGAGGTATAGGGGCCCAGCCCATCGGTGCCTTCCGGGCACAGGGGGCTCGTGGTGGAATCCTCGGTTACCAAAAAATAAAAACAATAGGTTAGACACACACATTTTAGGCTAATTTAAATTGTTACTGTGCATTTTAGGCTTTGAATCCTAGATAATATAGTTCTCTTCATGTGTTAGTATAATAGTATTGCTTTAACCCCACTTAAGATTACTCATGGGTCAAAATTGAAGGCCATGAATATGGCTCAAAAAAGTTGTTTGGGGTAGTTTAATGTGTACCCAAGGTTCAATGAAATGCCCAAACCAAGTTTCGATCTTGATACGATCAATTCGAGCTTGGTTATTGTGATATTCATGTTCTGAGCTGGTTCATGTTCATGTAAATCAAGTATAGATTGATGTAGTGAATTAATTTTTTAAAATAATAATAATTAGAAAATGAAAAATCTGAAAATTTTCAAAATAAAAATAAAAATATAGGATAGTATCAAATTAGGTTAGAAATGACATTTATGAAATTTTTCTAATTTAGTGCTATTTCGGTATTTTACAACCACTTTTGCAAATAATTCACTTTGCATGGATAAGAATTATCTAGTATAGTTTCATGCATTTAAAGTAATTTCATGCATATTTAAATTCCCATTTCGCTTATGGGTCTTGTGGCGCAATAAAAAGTACATGTAATATTATTTGCTTGACTTGTATTGGGCTTTCATTTTCCGTATTTACCTTCAAGTCATTTCAATTTCTTAGGTGTTTACTTACCACACTGCTTTTCATAAATTGAGTGTTAATTTCTTTCCTATATTAAGTTAGAACTAGTCTCAATATTAGAGAAAACAACCCTATAAAAACATTTGCATGGACACTTATCGGCTTTGATACATTAAGATTATAATTGGTAATCAAGAGTGAATGGCCACCTAGATAAACAACATTTGGTTTAGCGGTACCAAAAAGGCGCCAATAGAAATATTAGCATAAACAAGCCCTCAAACGTAGAAACTCTAGTTGCATAGGAATAGAGACAACAATCTCGCATCTCAATTGGTTTTTAATCGACCCAAAATGACTAGCGGCGACTCCCACTCCACAGAATATTTATAAGCTAAATCAAACTTAAATTAGAATCCAACGCCATGCTATGTATGGGCTTGGGAGAGCCCATACCCAATGAAGGGCCATCAACCTGCCTTTTTGGGCATTACCCCTAGACCCCTTATTTTCCCCATTGAACAGAAAGAGGAGGTTGCGACGATGTCTCAATCATCTTTTCATTTTTTTTTAATAAACACTTTCCTAATCCATCTCTTTTCTATGTTTTTCTAAAGGCTTCTGTAATCTAGATGAGAGAATCACAAAAGATTCAAATCCTAATTTTTTAAGAGACTAATACGAAATTGATGGGACATCTCTATATCCTAATGGGATATTGCTAGATTATAATGGAATATTTTATCTTTTTTGGTCGAAAAGAATTATAGTCATTACTCAAAAGAATGTAGAAATACATAGTATTCATGACAAAGCAAATCAAAACAAAGTATGAATGCTAAAAAATAAAGCCAAATCTAGAACATAAAGAGGATCAATGGAGCATTTGCAAAGTTAAGTACAATCTCATTCCACATGAATAGATCTATCAAACAAAATTGGTGGCCGATCACTAAATCTCGTGTCTTTGTCAGTAATGAGTACATGCCGGAAATTCCTTCTTCAATAATTACAACATTGCTAGTTGGCAATGCATGCCTAGGTTGGCCTTCCTCTATACCATCGTCATACGGAAATAACCCTAATATGTTAAACAAACACAGATCTAACATGTGGAGAAGCAAATCTCCGTAATTCAACGAGATGCCAAAACTCCTGCAATTATTATTAAAATTGGAGGCAGAAAACCTATACACTAACAAGGCAGAGGGGCATCGAATCCCCAAAAGCATATTTGTTAACCTCCCAGATTTAGATTGGGAGAAAATATTACCCAAATCTAGACTAGATCGAAAGAGCTCAAACTCCCAAATCAAGAACTAGACTAGGAATAGAAAACTCCCAACTCTAAATCAGGAGAGAAGAAAAAATAAGAAAGGAACGATAAAACATAAACAAAATCAATGAGAGAGAGAGGGGAGGTGAGACTAGCTCAAACCCTCTCCAAGGTTGAAGAAGAAGATGGGAAAAGAGAGAGGAGAGAAAAAAGACTTTTTTGGCTCCACCTAATAGAATATTACTTGGCAACAAATGCGCTCCTGCCATGACTGGTTGGGTGGCAGTCCACATTTATTGGTGTATGTTGAGTGATATTCCATAGTCAGAAGGATCTTGATAAAGCAATCCACCCCATGGATCCTAAGATGATGATGGTGAATTTGGATTGGTTTTTCTGAATTATGCAAAAGCAGCATCAATCAGGGGCTTTGTCTTAAGATAATCCCCCGAATAATCCCAATGAACATCATATCGTCCCAGAGCCATACTCCAGGTGGGAAACATTCAGTTGGCTTCAAAAGGGACCCTCTGAAGCTCCCGATATTCTCGTGGTGAAGCTCCAATACAGCATGGGAATGTCTTGTAAAAGCTTGGCAGGAATTACTTGTGCTCTGTATGTTGAAACTCCTACATTTGTCGAGTATCCGGAACAGGTGCTATCTAGTGTTAATAGACATCCACGGCTTGTAGAAAAGGATAATTGTTTGCAACTCTGGATCTAGTCTACACGTCCATAACCGTTCTGTGAGAAAGGCCTTTCACTCTGCTGGAGTCTTGAACCAGCAAAGCATTTTTGCGAAATGAATGTATTTTCCACCACCAAATTCTCAAAATGCTTGGCAAATGATCCCTGGTATTTTGGTTATTGGAAACTCAATGGCTATTGTATGACAATTGAAGACATACTAATAAACCACTAGAGTTCTTCTGGAATTTCATCTTCAGGAGAGAGAGACATAGGATGAATAAATGGATATTTCGGATACATGCCACTTGGTTGAAAATCCAATCCGCCATACTTTTTGAAGATTTTATATTGATATTCCCACATGAGGTTTGTGAGAATATCAAAAAGAGCATTAGACTAGATCAAGTCCAGAACTTCAAGAGGATAAATTATGTTGGGAAATTTAGGTCTCATGTCTTGCGTTTGGAATTCACCATTAGGACTTATGGAAATAAACATGAAAAGTGACAAGTCTTCCTTGGGTCTAATCAAAAGATATGCAAGAGTATTATTTTCTCATTTCATATTGTTGAACTGAAAAGAATATCTTAAAACCATTCAATTTATCTAATAAGTTGCAGACGAGGCTGCTACTTCTGTTTGAACTTCCTCATCAAGTTAAAGGAAACAAAGTCCATCTTGACAAGAAAATGATAACTAATAATATGGATTTTGAATTTTTTAATTTCATATTTAAGGGCTAGTATTTCCTTGAAAGCGGAGTGATAACACATCTCGGCATTTATTAACCTTCCACTTTTAATTCTGCATATTCTCCTTTTTTTCAATCTATTTCTTCGAGAATGATTGATGCCCAATATTTTTCATTGGCATCAGTTCGAAGAATTTGCTGTTAACAAACTTTAAGGACATGAAAAATCAAAAAGTTATTTATCTATAAGATTTCCTAATGATATGTTTACTAACGGATTATGCAATGCCGATGAAATGATTCACTTTTTTCTTCAAAGGGAGACGAAATGTTCAAAGAGAGGAAGAGAGAGGGTTGTTGAACAATTGTCTAATTCAAGAGAAGAAATGAAGATTATGTAAATTTTGATACTTGAGAGTTTCCATCTTTGAACATGACTTCATTACAACAAATTGAGAAGGTCAATTGAATATACGAAATAGTGGAGGAACACCTTTCCCTTTTTTTAGTGGCTATGATGACGATTAAGACAAAATAATTAGAATGCACATTACACGATCAGTTGATTAGTTGGATCCGACAACTCAGTGCTTATTTTTTTCTCTAGCTTGTGGCAAGAAAATTAATTACCGCCTATGATGGCCCAGTTAGATAAGGCTCTCATGATCCTTTGCGAGGAGGAGAGGAGTTCGAATCCCGCTGGCCACACGGGATTTTAAGTGTGACGTCGAGGTGGTGGGTCCTCCACTAGCGTCATCCTAGGTTTACCTCGCCGGCTGCCGGTTGTACAGGGGTTCTCGGGGCATCAAAAAAAATTTTTTGTTCCATTCGGAAGGTGAGAGAGGCCTATGGCCTTCAACGGGGCAACTCTAAGAGAGATTTCCTTCAAAAATGGGATGAAAATATACTTTTACCCCTTAAATTTTTCCTGCACGTGCTAACAGAAAATATAGTTATAACAAAATAAAAAAATCAAGGGAATCATGGGTAACGGTTGACGGTTGACAGTTTAGAGTCGAATGTGTATTATTCCAAAATTCGAGGGAGTTTCGTATAATTTCTCCTAATAGTAGGGAATCAACCAGAAATTAAATGCTCATACCAAATATGATTCGCATTCCCTAGTTTCATAACTTTGATTATGAAATGGTCATTCCGTTCCATACGTTTATCACTTCTTCATAGGGAAAAAAATAAAACAAGGATAAATGAATTTTGAGTACTTACTATGTGTATCAAAAATTAAATAAATTATGCGTTGTAAAATAACTTATCTTTAGAAATATGAATATTATTGGCTATTTCCTTCGTCATGTGATTCATTTTTATAGTTCATTATCCAATAGTGATTATATCTTCAATAAATGATTTTTTTCCTTTTTTTTTAAATTGTTAATGGTGCAAATTCCATTATAAATGCCCCACGACCGTTACAAAACTCCTGACAAGACCATATACAGTTAAGCAGACACAGCGGAAAAGCTCAAAAGCAAATTGGTTATGAAAGCAAGAGTGAACTTGAGGGCTGATTGCAGACACCTTGGCTCCCTTCCCCTGTTCAATCCCCGACCATTACTCTTCGAAGATTCTCATGCCCCGGCAACAGTGAACCCTCCAATCTTGGAGCTCGATGGAGTCCGGTGTCGGTGTCGGTGTCGGCACTCTACCCCTGTCAGCCGCTCGAGGACGGAGACGGTGGCAGGGACATTCCACGCCACGGCAATCAAGAAAGGCTCTGTGCAGAATGCGAGTGTTGGCAACTACGTCCTGGCTCTTTATGCGAAAGCTCGAAAGTCGGGTGATGCCCGGAAGCTGTTCGGTGTATTGTCTGTGCAAGACGTCCGAGGTTGGACAATTCTTCTATCTAGCTTCATGCGCGACGGGTCTTGCGGGATGGTTTTGGATATTTTCAGGGCTATGGTGATCGAGGGTGTTTGTCCGAATCACTTCACTTTGTCGAGTGTCTTGAAGTGTTGTTCGGGCATAAATGAGCTCAAGTTGGGGAAAGGTGTTCATGGGTGGATCATCAGAAACCAAATTCATGTTGATGCAGTGTTGGCGAACTCTGTTCTTGATGTTTATGCGAAATGCGGGGATGTTTGTGATATCCCAGATTTTCAACTCTGTTTTCTATTGAATAAATCGAACAATTCATTGACGCACCTATAGGGCTGTTCTCAGAACTGATCACTCTTGAGATAACTAGGTTAGAGGGAAACCAATAAGGATTTTTAGACAAATAGACTTGAGAATTCGACTAGAATCGGCTTCTCAACCGTGTCTATCTTTAGAGACCATTGCAGCACAGTATAAAATTGATCTGAAATCGAAGATAGGCTGGTTCGACAGAGATGTGTGGCCAATCGTGGGTGACACCACTAAATTGGAAAATTCTCATCGACTGGCACTAAACTGATTTTATTATTTTTTTGGCACCCTGTGTCCATATTTGAATTCTCAAGATTTTCACGACAACCGAGAGTCGCCAATAAGTCGAGTGGGTTCATTGTGACTCAAAGAAAATCGACCACGGATCATTTGCCCTAAAAATACCTGAAAGTTACATAGTAGCCTAGGTCACGTTAAAAAACACGCCAAGTGAAATTAATTGTGAATTTAAGTTCGATTTCAGAAATTGAAGATTCTGTCGAGTCACAATAAATTCTAGGAACGTCGACTCAATCTCAGAAGATTTTTCGGAGATTCCGAAATTTTTACGGAAAAACGTTTCGGACGTCGCGGGAAGTTAGCGGAAATTCAAATGGACTAAATCGATAGAAATTGAGACTTCTAAACTGAGCCTTTAAGTGCCAAGGACTTACAAAGAATTGTAAAGGATTTTTCTTCATCCAATTTGGATCTCAATGGGAGAAGTTGTTGGAGGAATTGAAACTCCAATTTGTCAAATTCGGAGCTAGGACAAAGGGAATGCAACATTTGCATTTAGATTGGCTTATAATGAGATTTATTTGTGAAAAGTAATGGGGGACATTGAGTTAATGGAGATGAGATTTCTGACCTTGGGCCCCTCCCATCGCTGTCTCCCCCTCCTTCGCCGCCCCTGTCAATTCCGGTTTCTCCTTCTTTGGCGTTGATCATTGCAGTTCTCTCTCTCGGCCAGAATTTGCTCTCTTTTTCCCGCGTCTTTGCCAGCACATCTCCATCTCTCTCTCCCTTCGCACGCTCAATCAAATTTTTCAGTAGAATCCGCAGGTGGTGACCAAAGTAGCTCTCCCTCACGCTGCTATTCGCCTTCAACTGAAGCGGCCACGTTGAGTCAACCTTCAACAACTTCTCTCAAGCAGAACCGGTTTTGTTGACTCCTCAGCCACGATTCTCCTCCAGCATCGCTTGAAGACACGAGCAGCTGCTTTAGTGTCGATCTCTCCCAACCAGCAGCGACAGAACACTGCAACTCTACTTCACTTTGCCACTGCCAGCATCTCCACATCTGCACGCCACTCCACCGAAACACCTAGCAGCAAACTGAAGTTCCTCTCCTTTGCCACTCGTCCAACATTGAGCGCCCACCAGTCAACCTAGTGTCTTCTTTGCCCATTTGTTGACTCTGCCATCCACCAAAGACGCCAGTGAAGCCCGTGATTTCTAGCAGCTTCGGCCACATCCGCAAGCCCTGCTTCCTTCCATCGCCAGCACACCAATCAACCTCGGTTCTTCTCAAACGGTTTGTTGACCCAGCAGAGCCCACTCGAGCTTCAGCCATCCACGTACGTGGCTTCCAGCGGGTCACCGAAGACCAGCAAAACTGCTGCAGCTGCTTCGCCGTCCACGCGTCCCCACGGTCAACCGAAGCCGCTCCCTCTGCCGGTTTGTTGACTCAACTCCTTCGTCCCTTCCAGCGTTGATTTTGAGTTCACCCAGCAACAGCGATCGAGCTGCTTCTTCGTGTATCCCACTGGATTGGCCAACCCCAACAACCCAGCGAATTGGGTCAGTTCGTCGGCCCAGCAGTCTTCAGTCCCTCGGGCCTTGTTGCTTCTCTCGCCAGGCCCAGCTCAGTCAGCCACACACGTTCAGCCCATTTGGGCCACAAGTCAGGCCCAGAAAAGTTGCAGCCCATGAAGCCCAGCACCTTCAGCCCGTGCAAGCCGGTCCAGTCGAATTTTCTTCAAGCAGCAGCCCAGCAAGTGTTTTTCGTAGCCCAGTCCCTCAAAACGCAAAAGTCCAGCAGCCCAACAAAGAACAGGCCCACGTAATCCACCAAAGTGCAGCTGCAAGCCCATTTGAAGACATCAACTCCTTGGGCCACCGAATTCACAAGCTCAGCCCAGTCTTGAAGTCAAATCCAGCTCAGCCCAAGAATTTCAGTAGGTCTAAGCCCAAAATTCTCTATGGGCTTGCAAGGTTTCTTGACCCAGTCCAAGTTCGTCGAAAGCCTGATTTCGGCCAGAGTTGCATCGTCATCGCGGTGTTCCGGTCTTTGCTTTGCCAAGTGAGTTTTACTCACTAATGCTTTCTTAGTTTTCTAATTAGGCTTAAAGGTTGATTATATTTAATTAAGTACAATTATGTGGTTAGATTAGTTTAGATTAGTGTAATTAGCAAGTAGAGACGTACTTCTAATTATTAAATGCATCTCGAGATTTTTCCTGATTCATTCTGTTGTCCAATCAAGCATTACGGACCTAAATTGGATTTTTGATATTTATTTATTTATTTTCGAAATTAATTATTTAATTATTTATTTTTCCGAAAATTCAACCAGAATGGCCAGTGACCAGAATTTCATGTTGATTGTCATGGTGTAGTCCTTTTATTTATTTGAGCTTTGAATCGTGCCGAATTAAATTAATTGTGAATTTTTGGGTATATTCCTAAGTGATGTGATTTTAATTCTTTGATTGAGAAACCGTCGGGTATTGGTTGTCGGTATCGAAAGTAAGTTGGAAATCACCTAAGAGAAGACACATAGACTCAGTGAATTGGAATATCACCTCAAGAATGCACGTGAGTTTGGTGATTGAATATGTCATCTTGGCGAAAAGGTCGCCTTAGAGAATGCACGTGGCTCGGAGACTCGGTATGTCCTCCTGGAGAATGCACGTGGCTTGGTGACAGAGTAAGGCATTGTAAAAAGAGCACGTGGGCTCGGTGATTTGACGCATCACTTTGACAGACTTGGCACCTAAAAGAATGCACGTGGGCTCAAGCATTGTAAAAGTGCACGTGGGCTTAGTGAATTGATGCATCACTTTGGCGAACTAGTGCCTAAGAGAATGCACGTGAGACCAAGAATTTAAGTGTGGCATCTTAGAAGAGACATGTGGGCTTGGTGATTTGATGCATCACTTTGGTAAACTAGTGCCTAAGAGAATGCACATGTGCTCGACAACTAGATATACATTGTGGGGAAAGTATGGTCTGATTAATATATAATCGACTAGGTCGATTGATCATTGCTTTGATCTGATGTTGTGAATTGATTGATTGAGTGGAAATGATTGGTGAATGGTTTGATTAAGACATAATCGACTAGGTCCATTTGATCGATGCTTTGATCTATGATGTGATATGATTTGGCGCATATTTGAACTGTGCTAATATGCATGTGGAATCTAAGGCCAAAGTAAGTCCTCTGACTTGTGTTGTGCATAGGCAGCCCTAAGGTATATTGGTTTACTAATCGGGTCTTATGGGGTAAAACTTGCTAAAACGTTGTCTCATTAGTTATTGAATAACCATTTCAGGTCCCTAGATGCAGTAGACTTGGATTTTGAAGATCTCAAAAGTCCGATGCAGTTTGCTGAAGGCTCCGATTGGAGTGTGGAGAATGGTGAAGAGGAGGACAGGGACCTGTAGCTTGTAGAACCCCACTTCTGCTTGTAGACCTTGTTTTTAAACTGGCTTAATGTGAATTGGACTTAATAGTTCACTTTGTATATATATATATATATGTGCACCGGTTTGCAATGTATATAAGAGTGAAGGTTTGAAATTTAGTCCTATTGTTCTATCCCAATATTTTATTGTCTATGGATTTTTAATTGTTTCCGCATGTGCATATAAAAATGAAAGGGTCGGCGATACGTCCTGGGATATCGCAAATTTTAAATCGACCAAGGTGCGGTATGGGCGCGTGCCCGAGGATCGGGGCGTGACAATGTTATTGTTGCGGAGAGGTTGTTTGATTTGACGAGAGACAAGAATACCATTTCTTGGAATGTAATGATCGGTGCCGACCTACGTGATGGAGATATAGAGAAAACATTTGATCTATTTCAAAGGATGCCTTCCAAAGATGTTGCTAGTTGGAAAACGATTATAGATGGGCTTATGCAAAATGGACTAGAAAGAAGTGCACTGGCATTGCTTTATGAGATGAAGGAAAAAGGACCAGTGGTTAACGAGGTGACCTTTTCCATAGCTCTGGGTTGGGCTAGTATTTTCTCTCTTTTGGATGTTGGAAGGCAAGTTCATGGGATAGTTACCAGATTGGGAATCAACAGTAATGAATTTATCAGGACTTCTCATTGACATGTATTGCAAATGTGGAGAAACTGAAAAGGCTTCAATAGTATTTAATTGTTGGCCTTTAATGTTTATGAGCACAGAGAATTCCGAGATAGCTTATAAGGATGCATGTGCATGCAGTTCATTGGTTTCTGGGTATGTGAAGAATGGCAACTATGAAAATGCCTTTGAAGTATTTAACACGATGGTCCAAAAATGTATGAAGGTGGACAAATTTACCATTACAAGCATTATTTCAGCATCTGCAAATGTTGGTATATTAGAACTTGGTCGAAAGATTCATGCCTATATCCTGAAAGTTGGCTATTACCTGGATGTTCACCTTTCTTCCCCGTTAATGATATGTATTCCAAATGTGGGAGCCTCGATGATGCAATGTCAGTATTCAAGCAGAGTCAAGACTCGAATGTTGTGCTATGGACTTCAATGATATTCAGCTTTGCTTTGCATGGGAGAGGTAAGGAGGCTGTTCGGCTTGTCGAGTGTATGATAAATGAGGGAATTATACCAAATGAGATAACTATTGCTGGTATTTTAACTGCTTACAGCCATGCAGGACTGCTTGAAGAGGTCGTGAATATTTCAGGCTCACGAAAGATGTATATGGAATCAAACCTGGAATAGAACACTACGCTTGCATGGTGGATCTTTATGGGCAAAGCGGTTTATTGAATGAACCAGCAAAGCATTTAATGGGTAACAGTTGATAGTTTAGAGTCGAATGCGTATTATTCCGAAATTCGAGGGAGTTTCATATAATTTCTCCTAATTGTAGGGAATCAGCCCGAAATTAAATGCTCATACCAATAAGGGAATGGAAATAGCGTTAGCAAAAAAAGAAAGTTTTAGTGTTCTATTCACGAGGCATCATAGATATTTGTAATAAGTACATCATAAATCTTAAAATTAGTCATGAAAATGTAATTGAGTTCAAAAATTTCAAAAAATACAACTAAGTCACATAATTTATCATGAAAATGCAATCAAGTCCTATAACTTTCAAAAAAATTGATTAAGTTATAAAACTTGTTACAAAAGTACAATCGAGTCCTAAAACTAACAAAAAGTGTAATCAAATCCTAAAACTTTATTAAAACTCATGCATTTTTTGAAAGTTTTAAAACTCAATTACACTTTATTAATAAATTATTAATAAGTTTTAGGATTTTATTGTACTTATTAAAAACTTTATAACTCAAATACCCATTCATAACAAGTTTTGGGAATTTCATTGCACTTACCCCCAAATATTTTGATGTTATCATTTTAAATAGTTTAATGAACATATGCCATACTATTTTTCAAATTTTAGGATCTTCTTACATTTTATGATGTTTTGCACGCATAAAACAAAATCATTTGTCGATTTAATATGTCTGAAATAGTATTAAATTTTCCTACACGTTAAATTCACATTCTTTTTTTCATTTGGTTATGCAAACAAATATTGTTGCCACTTATCGGGGGAAAACACTAAAAATAATGTCTATCTAGAACACAAGACAACTTAGAAAAAGGAAGGCGACTTTGATGCAAACGAAGGTGAACTGCAGTACAGTAGATGGAAGTGTTTCGACAAGCATGAAAGAAGAAAACATGAAAAATGATGCTAAAGTGTCTCGTGATCACAGGTCAACGACTTCATATGGTCTTGTAGGAGTCCAAGGCCATGCTTGTCTTCATAGTTGTACATCAGTGAAACCATTTTAGCAGCATTCACGCAAGCTTCAAGGAAAGGCGCAGAGAACGGACATGGAGAGAGGCACTCTTTGTTGAGCAGCTTCCACGATTTCGATATCAACTCCATCACATGCTTTCTTGCGCTTTGGTACGAAGAGCCTTGATTTTCTCTCAAATAGCACTCCACATATGACCCGTCGTAGCCATTTTGATTCTCATCCTTCAAGGAATCGAATCCCCCCAAGTAAAACAATTAAATCAATGAAATAATGACAGAACATGAATCAAAAAATTGAATAAAACCCGAATAGTGCCCGGCACGAAACCGTAAAGTAATGTACCTGGGCACATCCGAGGTCATCCCAAAGGCGAAGAATTTCAGCGATTAAGAATATTGTATTTGGCAAAGGCACCTCCTCTTTCTTTGAATCCATACTTTGGTTGGCAATGTTTTGGCCCATTAGAAAGAACAGGTGAGCTAGCACCAAGGGCACACCCGAAGTGATAATCCCATTCTTCAGGTAATCATCTGCCTTTGGCATTTTCCTAGAAGCGTTCCACTGAAACTCCACCAGGAATGCATTGCACAAATTCGCCCACTGCAACATCAAATGTTATCCAACTGATAAAGGATATATCTAAAAAGTAATCATAAATCAAAATCGCGTGCTTATTGAGCTTTCCTAGTAGTCATAAATGACGAATCACTAGGAACTCTCTCTCTCCCTCTCTGCCAGTAAGGGAGCTCCATGCTGCACTGAGCTTGCTAAGAAGCCAGTCCACAGCTACAAGATCTTGACAGCTTAACCCTATCAGTTGTAAGATCTCCGTGCGTGGCATTATAAGGAATTCTAGGATGAAGATGGCAATCGGTTTTTGTGGCTTTAATACGAAGAAGTGAACACAAACTTTAAAACGATGACCACAATATTGGAGGGTGGTGGGACAAAGAGTGGACAAAAGGATGAGGTTATGATCAAGGTTGAGTTTCGGTTCAGTGCTGTGAATCTCAAATTAAATGATGCTCATTTAGACTTGAGAGAGGACTTAGCAACATGGTTGCAGATAGAGGTTCTTATGAATACTAATTTTATACTAATACCATTTGTTTCAAGAATCCCATGGGGTTCCTTCCATGCTTCTCAAAGATGATGTTGCCTAAATCATTTGTAATATCACTGAGAACCTTGAAGCACTTTTTCATGTACTGCGGAAGCTGCTCAGCACACGCATTGTCCCATCTGAAAAAGAAGAATTGCAAGAAATATTAAAATTCACGGCATAATATAAATGTCTGATCTAGGTTTTTTTTGTCGATGAATATTCGCGACATTATAGGTAAAATGGGATAACTATAACTGTATACCTTTCAATGACTTTTGTAAAGAGAATTAGTTCATCGGCCTTGCCATATACATCAAATATGTCATCGATAATGTACACAAGGGAGATGGGCTTAATGAGCTCTACCCTAAGCTCAGACAAGGTTGGATCTGTGAGAATTGCCATGGACCACATGTACCATTTTAGTGGCTGGTCTCTAACAAACTCCATCTCCTCTCCCAATCCCAACTCTTTCCACCAACTGAAACATAGGAAACGCATGAGTAAATACTATATCTAGAGGACATAATAGTATACTCATATATATGAACAAATTATTCATTTAAAGATTCCATCGATCTCACAGACATAGAAGTTGAATGCCAACTTTTGAGATATATAAATATAGCATCTCGTTTCCACATCGATATTCTTGAATTAGGGCCAACTATTGAATGCCCGTCTTTTATTATAAGTTGGTCATCTATCGTCCTTCAATTGAGCATAAATTTGCATAAATAAGTCATTAGTTACTCACGTATTAATTTGGTGAATCTCCTTCCGGTGCAAAGATTGAATAATTCTTCGCTCTCTATTTGCCACTTCTAACAAATCTTCCATCCATGAGTTCGCAACAGGCATATCGTTTACAAAACTTAGCGGAGCTAGCGATCTTGCGAAGCTCTTGCGATATGGATATCGCAATGTACTTTCTATGATTCTCACTTGTTCGGGATCAAGATCACATGTCAACAATGCATTGAGACACTTGATGCTAAAGCATTCAGCTTCATCGAGTATATCCACTCCTTCTATGCTCATTTGTGATGCTTCGTATAATTCCATCATTCCCTTGCCGTTTCCTTCCAGTTTCATAATAAAACCTTTTCCCTTATCCTTGAAGTATTCGAACACATCTGCATAAAAAGCATAAGGACAGTAGTACATCGAAAAGTATAGTCTGCTATCTAATTTATAAGTTGCATCATTCAAAATTATGATATGAAAAAAAAAAGTCCTAAATTGGCTAAAACTATTTCATCATATGTAAATTTTAAATTTTTTAATGTAAAGAAACTTAAAAGGAGAAAAAATGGAAGAAATGGGCAAATCAACTGAAAAATCTAGGTTTTATCATTTTGGTTTCAGTAATATGAATGATTAGATTAGATAAGATTCCCTCCAAGTTCTTACTTTCCATTTTAAATATAACTCCAGAAAATTAATGAATTGCTTAATATCTGGCATAAGTCCTTGCATGTAACATGCATTGATAGATACCCATTGGAAAGGTCATCTCAATTAAACATTTCCAATTCTTAAGTCAACAAAAAATTCAAAAGATCAGCTTATATTTTTTTTTTTTTGTTCCATTTTCATCCTTTAAAAAAAAAGGAAAATTTGGGGCTTCCACTTGACTAGACATAACAAAAACAAATATATGTCTTCTGTTGTTATGGATCAACAGCAACATTTTATTTTGCTATCGCAATCGACTTGAAACTCGTTATTAACAAACCTGCAGGCACATAATAACCTTCTTGCCGAAGAAGTCGAAACCGGAGAGCGATCTCATAGACATCATCTTTGCCATGATTCAAAGAGGTAAAATGTGTGTATTGCCACTGTAGAATGGCTTTGATCTGTTCTTGGAATAGGGATTTGATCCCCAGCCGCATAATCATGTCAACAATGATCAAACTTTCTACGGGCTCACTCACCACATTATTCAAAAAACCTGTAAGGCTCTTTACTTTTTCTTCATGTTTGATCCTAGAATCATCCTGCATAGTGGAAATCTAGAGTTACAAGTGAAGTTAATGTTATAATGCCAAAAAATAAAAATAAAAAGCAGGATTGAACAAAATTTGCTATCCTTTTTATAATGTAAATGTAAAAATTATTGTAATGAAGCAAAATTAAATAAATCAGCAAAAGTTCAAAAGAGTAAAGCCAAGCGCAATTGATGAAATAATTAACTGATAATTTTTCTTTGTCATATATGGTAATTAGTATGAGATTATTTTTTTCTGTTGATATTAATATTATAATAGTAAAGCTTAGTATGCTTATGTCACGGGCCGATCGATCAACTCTCGATCAACTCTCGATTCACCCGTGCGGCCTTAAGGTTTTACCCCTAAGCAGCCTTTCACACTCGACTCACAACGAGCTTCTAGAGAGAGGAACACTTGATGAGAGAGAAGCTCTGGATTTTCATATATGTTGTGAATGAGAATACAATGAGGGAGGACACCCCTTTATATACAAGTATAAGGCAAACCCTAGCCGTAGATCTCCCTTAGATCTAACGGTGGAGATTGTACCTCCCCATCTACCAACTACTGGCATTTATAGCCAACTACCAGCTACTCGCATTTATATCGTATGCATACAAATACGGTATCACCCGCCCCTAGGAGAATACTGTACATCTCGGGAACAAGGTCGAGGGTCATCACGTGTCACGCCCGTGCCATGGAAACCTCTTGGACATGCTAACTTTCGGGCCGTGACATTCTCCCCCACCTAATCGGGCGACACCCTCGTCACATCTTCGGCATGGAAATCTTCTATCGCTTTCTTGAATTGCCAAAGACTCTCCTCAGGCTCCCAACTAGCTTCGCTCTCCGGAAGACCTTTCCAGCGGATCAGATACTCACGCTTGGCCGGGCAATATCTCTTCCATATGACTCGATCCGCCAAGATGCTCTCGACTTCTCGATCGTACGAGGTTTTTGCCCCGAGCGGCGCTCAATGTGACTCCCCTCGATCCGGGTCTTCCTCATCAATTTGGAAGGGTTTGAGCATACTTACATGGAACACCGGATGCACCTTGAGCTTTGGTGGTAGCTCCAGCTTGTATGCGACTCTTCCAACCCGTTGTAGCACTCGGAATGGCCCTTCGTAGCGACGAATCAACCCCTTGTGTACATCCTTGTATCGAAGAACCAGGTGCAGCTTGGCCAACACTTGGTCCCCAACTTGGAACTCCACATGCCGTCGCTTCTTGTCCGCCCATTTCTTCATGCGCTTGGAGGCTTTATGTAGACACGCCCGGGCCAAGTCCGCCTCTTCTTGCATGTTCTTGGCGAACTTGTACGCGGGCGGGCTCTTCCCCCGGTAACCCGAAGCAATTGTGCTCGGGGTGTTCGGTTGCTGCCCAGTTGCAACCTCGAACGGACTCTGGCCGGTTGATTCACTTCGCTGCAAGTTATAGGAGAACTGGGCTACATCAATCAGCTTGGCCCAGTTTGTTTGCGTTGTGCTCACGTAGTGCCGGAGGTAGATCTCCAAGAGTGCATTGACCCGCTCCGTCTGACCGTCGGTTTGGGGATGCAAACTCGTTGACATGTTCAGCTCCGACCCTAGCAGCTTGAACAACTCGGACCAGAAACGTCCCGTGAAGCGGGGATCCAGATCGCTCATGATCGTTCTTGGCACTCCCCAGTACTTCACCACATGCTTCATGAACAGCTTGGCCGCCTCCTCGGCCGGGCAATCCTTTGTCGCAGGTACAAAGGTTGCATACTTTGAAAACCGGTCAACGACCACCATCAACGTCCGGCATCCTTCGGACTTTGGTAGGTGGATCCCAGGATGACCCGCCCACTTTGAGTCGTGGCACTCGCGCAAAATTTCCTTCCTCAGCTTCCCATGGAAGGGCACATAAAGTCGCCTTCCCTTGGTGTAGAGGAGCTCGTCCTCACACCAAAACTGTCGGATCTTACTTTCCTTGGCGTACCCGATGAGAGCTTGGGCTCTTGGATCATGTTCCAGCCCTTCTTTGATGCGGTCGATCCAAGGACAGCTCGGTCGACTCACCATATGGCTCATCAGCTCCATCCTTCGACTCAACGCGTCTGCCACAGAGTTGGCCTTACCCGGCTTGTACTCCAGCGTGTAGTCGAACTCTGCCAAAAAATCCTGCCATCGAGCTTGCTTCGGACTCAACTTTTTTTGGGTCTGGAAGTAACTCGTGGCCACATTGTCCGTCTTCACGACGAACTTTGATCCTAGGAGATAATGTCTCCACGTCCGGAGGCAATGGACCACCGTGGTCATCTCCTTCTCTTGAATGGTATACCGTCGTTCGGCATCGTTCAGCTTTCGGGACTCGAATGTCACCGGATGGCCACCTTGCATAAGGACACCTCCTATGGCAAAATCCGATGCATCGGTCTCCACTTCATATGGCTTGGTGTGGTCGGGCAATACCAACACCGGCTCCTCGGTCATGGCGGTCTTCAATCGGTCGAAGGCTCTTTGGCATTGATTCGTCCACTCCCACGCCCTCTCTTTCTTTAGTAGGTCCGTGAGTGGCACAGTGATGCTTGAGTAGCTCCGAATGAACCGTCGATAGTAATTGGTGAGGCCCAAGAACGACCTCAACGCAGGTACCTTCGTCGGTGGCTCCCATTCGACGATCGATTGAATCTTCGCCTTGTCCATCCGCACATGTCCACCCCCAACAATGTGCCCCAAGAACGAGACTTCTTTTTGTGCAAAGGCACACTTCTCGCGCTTGACGAACAGCTCGTTCTCGCGCAAGACTTGGAAGACTTGCCTTAAATGTTCGACATGCTCTCCCAACGTTCGGCTATAAATCACAATATCATCCAGGTAAACCACTACAAACCGATCTAGGAAAGGGTGGAGTACCTTATTCATCATTGTGCAGAAAGTGGCCGGAGCGTTGGTCAACCCGAACGGCATCACGAGGAACTCGTAGGATCCATACCGCGTTACGCAGGCGGTCTTCGGCTCATCCCCTTCGGCGATCCGAACTTGGTAGTAGCCCGATTGGAGATCTAGCTTGGTAAACCATTGAGCTCCCCCAAGTTGATCAAAGAGATCCGCAATGAGCGGGATCGGGTACTTGTTCTTCACCGTCAGTTTGTTCAGCGCCCGGTAGTCGATGCACATCCGGAGTGACCCATCGTGCTTCTTTTGGAATAGGACCGGCGCACCGAACGGGGCCTTTGATGGCCGTATATAACCCGTGTCGAGCAGCTCCTTGAGTTGCTTCCTCAATTCTTCCAACTCGGGTGGCGCCATGCGGTATGGCGCCATGGCAGGCGGTCGAGCGTCAGGCACAAGCTCGATCCGGTGATCCACCTCCCTCTTGGGTGGCAGCTTCTTTGGCAGCTCCGAAGGCATGACATCCTTGAACGAGTCGAGGACTTGGGTCACTTCCGTCGGGGCTTCCTCCCCTTCACCCTTGCCATCCTCGATCTTCAAGGCCGCTAGGAAGGTCACCTCACCCTTCCTTGCTCCTTTGGTGAGTCGGATGGCCGTGATCATCTTTCGATCACGCTCCGACTCACGATGGACCGGAATCACGCATTGGCTACCCTTGTCCAACACGCATATACATTCCGCAAAGGGGACAACAGTAGCATGGATTCTATCTAGGAACTTAATTCCAATGACAAGATCATAGTCGTCAAGTGGAATTACCTCTAGAGTTTCTTTGCCTCTCCATGACCCGAAGTGTAGCTCCACATCCCTTGCAACCCCGATCGCAGGGACTTCCTTCGAGTTCACGGTCTTGAGCCAATCGGTTCCCTTCTCAACCCGTAAGTTAAGCTTCTTCGCGGCCTCCTCCGAGATGAAGATGTCGGATGCTCCCGTGTCCACCAGTGCACTCACCGTGGTCACTCCGATCTTCACGTCCGCGAACATCAAACCCTTAGGTTCTTTGGCCTTCTTGGCCTTGATCGTGCTAAGGAGGCGCAACGATCCCAACCGCGCTTCCTCCCTAGGCTCGTCCTCTTTGCAAAGAGCAGCCAGCTTGGCTTTGTTCGGGCAATCCCGCGCCATGTGCGGACCGTCGCAAAAGAAACAGCTGTACGAGCGTACCTTCCTTTGCCCACCTCCGTTTTGTCCCGCATTAGCCCGGTGAGGATGAGGACCATTCGGCGGTCTAGCTCTAGTCGGGCGATTGTTGAATCTACCCCGATCTCCCCCACCAGTGCCTTTGTCCCTTGGACGGTTGTCCGATCGAGATGTGGAAGGCGACGCCTTGTACTCCACAAGCGACTCAGCTACAGTCATGGCCGTAGTGAGATCTCCCACGTTGTACCGCTTCAGCTCTTGCTTCGTCCATGGCTTGAGACCGCTCATGAACTGGTGAAACGCTTCGACTTCATTCATCGAAGGGATTTGGAGTAGCAACTCCGAGAACCGCTTGATGTAGTCATGCACACCGCTCTTCTGCTCGAGACGCTTCAGCTCGTCACGAGCTTCCTCTTCCGCATAAGCGGGGAAATAGTTTCGTCGGAACTCCTCGACAAAACCATTCCAAGTCGTGATAGGGTTCCCACACCTATCATCTGACCGACGACGCCACCACAACAATGCACTATCAGCTAAATACATCGATGCAGTGTTTACCCGAGTTTGGTCGTCGTTGATTCCCATGGCCTGGAAGTATCGCTCCATGTACCACAGAAAGTTGTCCACATCTTTGGCCACCCGCGAGCCCCGGAACTCCTTTGGCTTCGGCGTGTCCACTCGTGGACCTTGCACCGTGATGACACCGTTCACGCGTGCAGCTTGTGCTTCAGCGAGCTTACCCGTAAGCTCCGCAATCTCCGCGCGCATGGCCGCCATTGCAGCCTCCAAGGGTTCATACCGTTGCGTGAGTTCCTCCTATAGGGTCCCCAGCAACTCGTGGCGGAGTTCTCCCATGCCGGTCTTGAGCTCTTGCACTTCCGCAACCAGCTCCTCCCTTCCAGCATCAACTCCGTCCACGGTCTGGGCCAGGTCATCGACCGATCCTTGGACATCGGAGACGAACAACTCTAGCTTCGCCATCCTTTGTGCAAGATCCCCAATAGGCTCCTTTGAACCACCACAGTTCTTCTTCCCTCGGACACTGCCCTTCTCGGCGTTCCGCCCACGATCAGCGCCGTCATCACCCAAGACCAACGCCTCATCAGATCGTGGATCAGCCATTGCACTTGCGCTTGGATCACAAATCAGCTCTGATACCACTTGTCACGGGCCGATCGATCAACTCTCAATCAACTCTCGATTCACCCGTGCGGCCTTAAGGTTTTACCCCTAAGCAGCCTTTCACACTCGACTCACAACGAGCTTCTAGAGAGAGGAACACTTGATGAGAGAGAAGCTCTGGATTTTCATATATGTTGTGAATAAGAATACAATGAGGGAGGACACCCCTTTACATACAAGTATAAGGCAAACCCTAGCCGTAGATCTCCCTTAGATCTAACGGTGGAGATTGTACCTCCCCATCTACCAACTACCGGCATTTATAGCCAACTACCAGCTACTCGCATTTATATCGTATGCGTACAAATACGGTATCACCCGCCCCTAGGAGAATACTGTACATCTCGGGAACAAGGTCGAGGGTCATCACGTGTCACGCCCGTGCCATGGAAACCTCTTGGACATGCTAACTTTCGGGCCGTGACACTTACATGTACTAGGACATATTATCTGACCTTATAAGCCAGTCCAGGTTGAAATTGTCTCAAATGGTCAAATCTAACAGGGAGTTAAAAAGTTGGTTTTCTATTGCAGATTCATTCCAACTGAACCTGGAGAGAAGTCATTCTTACTTCCCTGCATGTATCGGTAAATAAGCTTCCTTGTTATCCTATTTTGGTTTTCTTTTTTTCTTTTTTCTTTTTTGTACTTCTCCTTCTATCACACATAGGCCAATGAAGAATCCAAAGAGGTGTTGGAATATAAGGCAATCCTCGACACGGCCCATTTCCATGACATGACACGTAATTATAAACAAATTCGGGTTTGGTATAAATGGTTAATGTCATAAATGGATCAATAGTTTAAGGCAAAATAAAAATTGTGTCTTAAGAGGGCGCACCACTTAAACCATTCAAATACGAATCGATATATTTTAATTTACGTGTTAATTCGTCATTATCTGATACTACACATTTAGATATGATTCGTAATCATACATAAAGAATTTTGTTTCCTTAAAAAATATATTTAAAATTATACACATGTCAAAAATAATAAAAGGTGAAACAAAAACATATTTAAGATACTATAGAAACATAATATTAGCAGATATATTAAATAGTACAATTCAGCTATAATGAAAAGTGAAATCGGGGAACTTCTTGAAACGTCCTAATAGTGTTAACACGGATTCCGTGTACAAATGTGTTTATGTCGGTCTCGTTGTAAACGAGTTATAACACCATGTTCTTGTCAATACAAGAATACGGTGACCATTTGATAATCATTTAGCAGTGTAAGTCGTGCCCTGTGACCCATTTTATTAAGCGCATCGTATTCTTGTCAAGACAATTTGACACATTTAATAAACGTGTGATGTTCAGATTAGTCATATTGATATTATACCCAATGTCAACGCGATACAATTAATATGACAAGACACAAATTTCGAGCCCTAGACAAGGCCATCGCGTCCAAAGCAGGAGCTAGGTGATCAGAACAAAGCTTGGGTTATTTTTTTGCCATAATATTTGTAATTCCATGTGTAGAGATTTAGTAAAAATTTATGTTTATCCTCTATTATCTAAAGTTTTGTGTCCGATGACCCAGGAGACATCCCCCTTTTCACTAGATGTGTTATACATGCCCTACAAAATAATGCTTGCGAGGCAAACACTACGTCTGTGATTTTCTTTTCTTTTTTTGTCACGAGCTGAGGAAGGAAAAGAAAAGGTGAAAATGAAAGGCTAAGATCAGTTGATTTACCAGATGAGTTCGCTCTTTGTCACTGCTCGATGATTGCATTTGGTTAGGTCGAGACATTATGAAGCTGGAATCGGTGGTCGAACAATTCACAGTACTAGTCACAGGGAGAGAAGTGCGAAGTTTTTTTGAGAATGGGACATGGCGGTTTAGCCGAAGCACAAGAGGAAAAAAAGTGCCTTGATGGGAGGTTGATTTGTCACACCCCAAATCCTAGCAAAAATGGGTATGACATGGTCATCCTTCTGTCTGAAGGACGTAATCTCAAACTATACCCAAAAACCTGCATTCAAAAGTCCTCATCGTTAGCACTCTTGTATTATTGCCACTAACCGAAGAACCTAAAAAAATTGGGAAAAAAAGGGATGAGCAACCGTAATTCACTGAGTAGTATGAATTTTCTAAGCAGAACAACCTCCACATTACACAACTAAAACTCAAAGACATGATTTATTTATGCCAATCCAAAATATAATAACTTACAAGAATAAAATGAGTATATAATTTATCGACCTTGCCATATTAATAGCAAAATTTCTCATTCATCCATAATATCAAAACAAGTATCGCTACTTCAATTCAATAATAAAACTCGTCATATCTTATGTCAATGGTTTATTTCATTTTCCAAACTCACACCACATCACATCTTAATGCCCTAGAGTTGGCTCCCACGAGATTGCATCATCGTGTAGCACTTAGCCCTTAATCAACACGTATCAATAGTACAAGACTCTAAAGTTGGCTCCCACGAAATTGCGTTATCGTATAACACTTAGTTCTTGACCAACACAAGTAAATGGTATAAGACCCGAGAGGTGGCTCCCATGAAATTACTTTATCATGTAACATAATAATCAACGTGTATCAATAGTACAAGGTCCAAGAGGTGACTTCCACATGACTCGAGTTGCCATGTAGCATTTAGTCATTGTTTACAAGACTTTAGAGTTGGCTTCCACAAAATTACGTGATCTTGAATTTGTACCCTAACTCTAACAACTAATCTGATTGGAAGAACGAGGGGCACAAGCACTTACTAGGGATTGCAAATCGGAGTTTAATTGGCTTTGGTGAGGTCTCCGTAGCAAAAACCTTCCTGTTTCTTCCTTGTTCTTTCTTTCTTCTTTCCCTCTTTCTCTCTTTTTCCTTTCTTTCTTTCTTAGCGAGCTCTCTATCCCAATCGCTCTTTTTTCCTTTAAATAGTTGAAGTCCACTTTCCTTCATTTGTTAACTTTTCGACCTTTCCCTTTTTTTTCTTTTTTCTTTTTTCCGAGATAGGTCCCACTATCTTTTGACAAGTATTGCAGATTTTCTTTTTATTACAAGTTATACGACCGTAGATGGTAGCCAAGGATTGTTTCCACCAACAAGAGCTGTCCCCGGTAATCCCCTAATAGGCGCCCAGTAGGACTGCATTCTTTATTTTTGCTTCACGTGCCTATAAGCCTCATCCCCCTTATTGGTAGTGAATTTTTTTTTTTCTTTTCTAACTACTGAGGAATAACAATGATTTTATACTAAAGAGAAGTTAAACTTTATGCAAGCCACTTTACCAAAAAAAACTTTATGCAAGCCATAGGTGGTAGCCAAGGGTTGTTTCTACCAATGAGGGCCATCCCCAATAATCCCCTAGTGGGGGCCCAGCAAGATAACGTTCTTTATTTTTAGTCGCCATGCCCGCAAGTCTCATCCCCCTTGTTGGTAGTGAATATTTTTCTTCCCCAACTACCAGGTGTGAAGATTTGGTGAGACCACTGTCAACTGTTCTAAAAATTTAAACTTTTAGATAAATGCATGGTTTAATATTTCTTTATTCTAACACCAGGGAATACCGACAATTTTATATTAAAGAGAAGCTGAATGTTGGTAACTTCTCACTTCAATAGAGTCAATTGAATGTACAAATGGCCTATTTTTAGTGAAAAACAAAAAGTGCCTAAAATATATTGATGGTAAGATGATAGTGGGACGATACTATTACTCATAAGAGAGCAATGGTATTGTGTAGACCACATATTTTTCAAGCTTGGCACAATCATAAAATAAGGAAATAAAAAATAACATTTATACACTTGTAGTTTTTTTAAAAATCTGTTTCATCAAGAAAATTGTGGGGGGGATAGTCAAACTTCTTTTGTGATGTGGACATCGAGCCATGTTGAGGATGAGGTTCTATAGACCCGTTGTCTATTCCGATTGGTTCGATCACTCAAGCGTGGACCAAGCAATTCAACAAGTTGTTGGCATCATGGTTCATGATCTTTGGCGTGGAGATGACATTGGATCAAATCTTAAAGAATCTTGAAAATCTTAACGCAATCTTTGGCATGAAGATGACCTTGGATCGAATCTTGAAGAATATTGGAAACTTTGGCGCAATTTGATTATTTGGTTACCAAATATTTGACCAAGTCAATAAAATTATCTCTTGTTTAGGCATATTCTAGAATATGAAGCATTAGATCTCCTAAATTGTGGCCAAACTAAATTAGGGTTTTGGGAGCTGGTTTGGCCGAACTCTAGGGCTAGTTTTAGGGTTTGTGTGTGTCGCGACCAAATTTTTGGGTGAATCACCTAGGATTTGGCTAATGGACTACTAAGCCTAGACCTAGGTTGGGCCCTCCCAAGTCCATACCAATTCCCGACTTAAGTTTAAATATCTAGCATGCAAAAAGCCATCGCCACTAATCCATTTTCGGTAAATCGATTAGACACCTAAGTAAAATAACGAGAGAATTATTTCGTCTCTACAAACCATAGATTTTGAATATAGGGATTTGATTACGCTAAATTTCTCTAATGCCCTTTCAATACCTTTTTCTTTAAAAAAAAAATTTGTTTGATAGATAGCTTGAATTGATTTTAATTTATCTCCTTAACATGTAAGACGATCATGCGGGTGCGTAAACCACCAATTTAACACCCAGATAAAGCAGTGAATAAATGGCAGGACTTACCTCATAACAATGAAAACATCTGCAATGTTAGATCATGATTCATATTAACAATCCTAGATATGACTTCTAATTAACACGCAATTTCTTTTTGTTTTCATTTTTTTTAATGAAAATCATACTTTATGCAATGCAATGTTACTAATCTAACATGTGACATGGCAATATTATCTAAATTACATGACATAAATAAAATGCAGTCTATACTAAAGAATGAAAGTGATTTATTCTAAGACAATTTTTTTTTGTATTTTCCATGAAATTTCAAAATTAGAAATAATTGCAAAAATTATCTAGCTAGATTAAGATTTTATCTAACTTATATTAATGATTAGGTCAAGCTAAACCCTAATTTAAACCAAGATATTATCTTAACTTAACAATCCATAACCTAAGATGCAGTCTATCTAAAAAAAAATAATCTAAACTTAAATTGAATTAAAAACTATTATCTAGAATTAAATTACGTACAATTTTATCCTAACATGCAATGACGTGCAAAGAATGCCCTAATTCTTGATTTTTTTATTAACTTAGAAATTAAGAATTGTCAAATAATTTAACGTGCAACTTAAGTTTTTTTTTTTTTTTAAAACTAGCAACCTAAATTGATTGATTTTTTTATTTTAAAAATTCGAAATAAAATTCCTATTCTAAATATGCAAAAACCCAAAAACAAGAAATCTAATCTAACTCACATTTTTTTTATTTTTTTTACGAAAGCAAAATTAATTTAAACAACTCGAATGCAAATCGTAGCCAAATAAGATTGATATCCAAAAATTGACGAACCATATCTCGTACATGAGATCGAGTTAGCCAATTTTAAATAAATCGGGAATTGAATCTCAAGCGTAAGATCAAATTAACAATTTTTTAAGCGATTGCGATTACGATTGCGAGTTGGAATTCAAGCGTAAAAATCAGACTGTCAATCCCAAATTTCAAAAGCAATTTCGTGTCGGGAGCTTCAATATTACATTAAGGAACAATTATACTAAACAAATAAAGCAAAATGAAATGAAATAATAAAAATAAAATAAATACAGAACAAACTACTTAATGTGATTTTTCTTTTTTTCCTTTTTTGCTTTTGCTTTCCAAACAACATTGGCAGCTTATGGTGGGTCACCTGTGTCGGAGCTCCGGCAAGAGGGACCGGCAGGCGAGATGGGCTAGCGATTGAGAGCTGTTGCGGCGTCCCCGTCCCCGTCGCCGTCGCGAGCTGCTGCAGGGACGCGGAGGCGCAGTGACCGGCGTGGGCTGGCAGATGGGACAGGCAGACATGCTCACCAGTTGATCATCCCTCATCATACTAAACCAGCCAGAAAGCAATTAGTCAAGTCTTGAGCATGTCTCCCCCTACAAACATTATTCTAAACAAATAACTTTCTTCCACATCGTCTGACATGGATATGTACTTTATACATCACTCATAAACTTTAACATCGGCCGTATCTAGCTCTCAGGTACCAAACATTTGTAATACAATTCTCGGGAAAAAGGTGCCCTTTGCTATTGACAGTGCCTAACGGACCATAAAGCTCTTTACTTTACGGTGAAACCCAAGTTTCCTTTGACACAGAGAATAGCAGCTACGGTTAGCTATCTCGGTCCCAATAATTACACATAACAACCATAAAATCCATTCATCATCGTCACCACACAGAGCAGCTAATCTTTTATACCAGAAACCGGCTTATCACCGCCAAATTCGACATACGGCCATTCACAAGGAAGTAAAAAACCATCAAATGAATCACCAAATTACTTAGGGAAATAGAACATCAACCAACCAGTGAAGAATTGAGGGAATTTTACCGGCAATATAACCGCCTCCTGCAACGCCTGCTTGGCGCTCTCGAGCCCCGCCACGTCGTTCCGCTTCACGTTGGGCTTCTCCCGTATGATCGCCGAGTTCAGCCCGGCCCTCAGCTTCTCCTTCTCCGCATCGTCCCCATCCCCGCCGCTGCCGTCCTTGGGCTTGGTCCTGGGGCGGGTGGTGACGGCTGCGTCCCCGTTGGAGGCGGGGCTGGGGCCGGGGCCGCCCTCGTTGAGGACGGCGCGGCAGAGGTACTCGGTGAACTTCTGGGTGATGGCCTCCCTGATCTTGGGGTTCTTCTCGTACTTGAGGTGGGCCTTGAAGTACTCGAGGGCGTTCATGTAGAGCGGGAAGGCCTTGGCGTAGTTCCCGGCATTGTCCTCGTGGACCGCCTGCTCCTTGAAGTTGCTGTACATCCTGATCGCATGTAAACCCTTGGACGGATCCGGATCCGAGGAGAGGACCGGCCCGATCAGAGCTGCAATCGGATCGCAGCGCGGCCGATTGGTGATCGTCGCCCGATCCTTCGTGATGGATCTTCGTCCTCAAGAGTGCGTAGAGCGCACCCCTCGTGTGGAAGTCAAGAGAGGAATTACTTGTGCTCCCGATATTCTCGTGGTGAAGCTCCAATACAGCATGGGAATGTCTTGCAGAGCTTGTTAGGAATTACTTGTGCTCTGTATGTTGTAACTCCTACATTTGTCGAGTATCCGGAACAGGTGCTATCTAGTTTTAATAGACATCCACGGCTTGTAGAAAAGGATAATTGTTTGCAACTCTGGATCTAGTCTACACGTCCATAACTGTTCTGTGAGAAAGGCCTTTCACTCTGCTGGAGTCTTGAACCAGCAAAGCATTTTTGCGAAATGAATGTATTTTCGACCCCCAGATTCTCAAAATGCTTGGCAAATGATCCCTGGTATTTTGGTTATTGGAAACTCAATGGCTATTGTATGACAATTGTAGACATACTAATAAACCGCTTGAGTTCTTCCGGAATTTCATCTTCGGGAGAGAGAGACATAGGATGAATAAATGGATATTCCAGATACACGCCACTTGGTTGAAAATCCAATCCGCCATACTTTTTGAAGATTTTATATTGATATTCCCACATGAGGTTTGTGAGAATATCAAAAAGAGCATTAGACTAGATCAAAGTCCAGAACTTCAAGAGGATATATTCTGTTGGGAAATTTAGGTCTCATGTCTTGCCTTTGGAATTCACCATTAAGACTTATGGAAATAAACATGAAAAGTGACAAGTCTTCCTCGGGTGTAGTCAAAAGATATGCAAGAGTATTATTTTCTCATTTCATATCGTTGAACTGAAAAGAATATTTTAAAACCATTCAATTTATCTAATAAGTTGCAGACGAGGCTGCTACTTCTGTTTCAACTTCATCATCAAGTTAAAGGAAACAAAATCCATCTTGACAAGAAAATGATAACCAATAAGATGGATTTTGAATTTTTGAATTTCATATTTAAGGGCTAGTATTTCCTTGAAAGCGGAGTGATAACACATCTCGGCATTTATGAACCTTCCACTTTTAATTCTGCATATTCTCCTTTTTTTTCCATCTATTTCTTCAAGAATGATTGATGCCCAATATTTTTCATTGGCATCAGTTCGAAGAATTTGCTGTTAACAAACTTTAAGGACGTGAAAAATCAAAAAGCTCTTTAGAGTCGAATGTGTATTATTTCGAAATTCGAGGGAGTTTCGTATAATTTCTCCTAATAGTAGGTAATCAGCCAGAAATTAAATGCTCATACCAAATATGATTCGCATTCTCTAGTTTCATAACTTTTGTTATGAAATGATCATTCCGTTCCATACATTTATCACTTCTTTATAGGAAAAAAATAAAACAAGAATAAATGAATTTTGAGTACTTACTGTGTATCAAAAATTAAATAAACTATGCATTGTAAAATAACTTATTATTAGAAATATGAATATTTCGAACGTCGTCGCAAGCCACTATTGAGATGTAAAATCTCATGGGTTGACTCAGTAAACGACCCCTAGGACCCCCACTTAAGGGGCGAGCATCCGGAGATTCGAACTCAACGATGAGATAGTAAAGCCAAACCATCACACCTACGGTGGGTTAGAAATATGAATATTATTGGTTATTTCCTTCGTCATGCGATTCATTTTTATTGTTCATTAACGAATAGTGATTATATCTTCAATAAATGATTTTTTTTTTTCCTTTTCTTTAAATTGTCAATGGTGCTTGGTAGATTCCATTATAAATGCCCCCACGACCGTTACTAAACTCCTGACAAGACAAGACCATATACAGTTAAGCAGACATAGCGGAAAAGCTCGAAAGCAAATTGGTTATGAAAGCGAGACTGAACTTGAGGGCTGATTGCAGACGCCTTGGCTCCCTTCCCCTGTTCAATCACCCACCATTACTCTTCGGAGATTCTCGAGCCCCGGCAACAGCGAACCCTCCTATCTTGGAGCTCGATGGCGTCCGGCGTCGGTATCAGCACTCTGCTCCCGTCGGCCGCTCGAGGACGGAGATGGTGGCGGGGACATTCCATGCCACGGCAATCAAGAACGGCTCTGTGCAGAATGCGAGCGTTGGCAACTACGTCCTGGCTCTTTACGCGAAAGCTCGAAAGTTGGGCGATGCCCGGAAGCTGTTCGGCGTATTGCCTGTGCAAGACGTCCGGGGTTGGACGATTCTTCTGTCCAGCTTCGCGCGCGACGGGTCTTGTGGGATGGTTTTGGATCTTTTCAGGGCTATGGTGATCGAGGGTGTTTGTCCGAATCACTTCACTTTGTCGAGTGTCTTGAAGTGTTGTTCGGGCTTAAATGAGCTCAAGCTGGGGAAAGTTGTTCATGGGTGGATCATCAGAAACCAAATTCATGTCGATGCAGTGTTGGCGAACTCTGTTCTTGATGTTTATGCAAAATGTGGGGATGTTGTTGTTGCAGAGAGGTTGTTTGATTTGATGAGAGACAAGAATACCATTTCTTGGAATGTAATGATCGGTGCCTACCTACGTGATGGAGATACAGAGAAATCGTTCGATTTATTTCAAAGGATGCCTTCCAAAGATGTTGCTAGTTGGAATACGATAATAGATGGGCTTATGCAAAATGGACTAGAAAGAAGTGCACTGGAGTTGCTTGATGAGATGAAGGAAAAAGGACCAGTGTTTAACGAGGTGACCTTTTCCATAGCTCTGGGTTTGGCTAGTATTTTGTCTCTTTTGGATGTTGGAAGGCAAGTTCATGGGATAGTCATTAGATTGGGAATCAACAGTAATGAATTTATCAGGACTTCTCTCATAGACATGTATTGCAAAGGTGGAGAAACTGAAAAGGCTTCAATAGTATTTAATTGTTGGCCTTTAATGTTTATGAGCACAGAGAATTCCGAGATAGCTTATAAGGATGCATATGCATGCAGTTCATTGGTTTCTGGGTATGTGAAGAATGGCAACTATGAAAATGCCTTTGAAGTATTTAACACAATGGTCCAAAAATGTATGAAGGTGGACAAATTTACCATTACAAGCATTATTTCAGCATCTGCAAATGTTGGTATATTAGAACTTGGTCGAAAGATCCGTGCCTATATCCTGAAAGTTGGTTATTACCTGGATGTTCACCTTTCTTCCTCGTTAATTGATATGTATTCCAAATGTGGGAGCCTTGATGATGCATTGTCAGTATTCAAGCAGAGTCAAGACTCGAATGTTGTGCTATGGACTTCAATGATATTCAGCTTTGCTTTGCATGGGAGAGGTAAGGAGGCTGTTCGGCTTGTTGAGTGTATGATAAATGAGGGAATTATACCAAATGAGATAACTTTTGTTGGTATTTTAACTGCTTGCAGCCATGCAGGACTGCTTGAAGAGGGTCGTGAATATTTCAGGATCATGAAAGATGTATACGGAATCAAACCCGGAATAGAACACTATGCTTGCATGGTGGATCTTTATGGGCGAAGCGGTTTATTGAATGAGGCTAAGGAGTTTATTTATAGCAATGGCATATCTGACCAAATTGCAGTTTGGAAGTCGTTTCTATCTTCCTGTCAACTCCACAAAAGAGGTGATATGGGGAAGTGGGTTTCTGAGAAACTAATCCAACTCAATTCACTTGATCAGGAACCTTATGTTTTGTTGTCAAACATGTATGCCACTGATCAAAAATGGGAGCAGGCTGCTCTAGTTAGAAATCAAATGCAAAAGGGAGGGCTTAAAAAGCACCCTGGGCAATCATGGATCCAAGTGAATGGTCAGGTGCATGCATTTATGATGGGAGACTATTCGCACCCCCAAGCTGCCGAAGTACATTCGTACTTGGGCAAACTAATTGGATGACTAAAGGAAATTGGAGATTCCCCGAATATGAAGTTGCCAATGCAGGATGTAGAATAAGAAGAGAGAGAATACTCTTGTTTACACAGTGAGGAGAAGAGAACCGTCCTTTGATGTTTGGAATTTGTGTTGACTGTCAAAACAGTGCGAAGTTTGCTTCTTCACTCTTAGATAGGGAAACAGTCATCAGAGATATACATCAGTTCCATCATTTTAAGAGTGACCAATGGTTCTGTGGTGAATTTTGGTGAAAGCGACTTCAGAAAAAACATGTCATGTAGATTGTTTCAGTGAGGTTTAAAACTTTCAGTAAGTGGGAGACAAGCAATCTAGATGTACCCATGAAAAGTAGCTTCACAAATGAAGTGTGTGGAAAATCTTGGTATCTGGGCTTGTTAAGGCTGAAAAAAAGACTAGTTCCTCAAGCTTCAGCATCCAGCTATCATTGGCATCCAAATTGTAGAATTCAGGCAAGAGAGCAGGTACACTTCTTTGTTTCACATTTTTTTACCATATCTATGATGCTTCAGTTAGTATATTAATATGACGAGTTCACAAACAGGATAAGCCAGAGCAATTCCAAGTTTTTCCTTCCTCATTATACCCTATATTTACCAATAAAATGAAGAAAGTTCACCCTATGCTTGGGCTGTTTACCTTTTAATAAGCAAGAAGAGAAAATCAATGATAACTGTGGCCAAGTTTTGCAACGAATCGAAAATGAACTCTCAGATGTTGTTGAAGCATGTAGAGAAGAGTTGCTGCAGTGTAAGCTTTGAGTATGTTATCTACTTCTTTCTAATAAAGTAGAATTGCACAGTTATTCGAACCTTTTTTGTTTGCTAGTTCTTTGTGTGTTCTAGATCTTGGACGTGTTTTTTCTTCCTGAAAGAGCTACGTGGCTTGTTTCATGAGAAACTAGATGTCACAGTTAAATTGTGCTTGCAACAGCAGTCATTTATTTAAACGTGCTTATATAACGAGAAGATTGATTCAATAGGTAACCCTTTCTCCCTGGTTCCTGGGGTAAAAAAGATGAAAAGTGGGGTAGAAAAGATGTGTCCGTGGATCTGTCCTTAAGCCTGTACTTTCTGCTACAGTTGTGGTGGGGGGAAACATGAGGAGAATCGCTGCATGCTGAGAATCAAAGAATGAGAGGCATAAACAGGCCAGCAAAATTATCTTCTTGTTTAGGCATATTCTAGAATAGGAAGCATTGTGGCCAAACTAAATTAGGGTTTTGGGAGCTGGTTTGGCCAAACTCTAGGGCTGGTTTAGGGTTTGTGTGTGTCGCAACCAAATTTTTGGTTGAATCACCTAGGATTTGGCTAATGGACTACTAAGCCTAGACCTAGCTCGGGCTCTCCCAAGTCCATACCAATTCCTGACTTAAGTTTAAATATCTAGCATGCAAAAGGCCACCGCCACTAATCAATTTACGGTAGATCGATTAGACACCTAAGTAAAATAATGAGAAAATTATTTCGCCTCTACGAACCATAAATTTTGAATATAGGGACTTGATTACGCTAGATTTCTCTAACGCCCTTTCAATACCTTTCTCTTTTAAAATAAAAAAAAAAATTATTTGACAGACAGCTTGAATTGATTTTAATTTATCTCTCTAACATGTAAGACGATCATGTGGGTGCGTAAACCACCAATTTAACACCGAGATAAAGCAGTGAATAAATGGCAGGACTTACCTCATAACAACGAAAGCATCTGCAATGTTAGATTAGAATTCATATTAACAATTTTAGATATGACTTCTAATTAACACGCAATTTCTTTTTGTTTTCATTTTTTTAATGAAAATCATGCTTTATGCAATGCAATGTTACTAATCTAACATGTGACATGTCAATATGATCTAAACTACATGACATAAATAAAATGCAGTCTATACTAAAGAATGAAAGTGATTTATTCTAAGACAATTTTTTTTTGTATTTTCCATGAAATTTCAAAATTAGAAATAATTGCAAAAATTATCTAGCTAGATCAAGATTTTATCTAACTTATATTAATGATTAGGTCAGGCTAAACCCTAATTTAAACCAAGATATTATCTTAACTTAACAATCCATAACCTAAGATGCAGTCTATCTAAAAAAAATTAATCTAAACTTAAATTGATTAAAAACTATTATCTAGAATTAAATTACATACAATTTTATCCTAACATGCAATGACGTGCAAAGAATGCCCTAATTCTTGATTTTTTTTTTTATTAACTTAGAAGTTAAGAATTGTCAAATAATTTAACGTGCAACTTAAGTTTTAAAAAAAAAAAAAAACTAGCAACCTAAATTGATTGATTTTTTTTATTTTAAAAATTCGAAATGAAATTCCTATTCTAAATATGCAAAAACACAAAAACAAGAAATCTAATCTAACTCACATTTTTTTTTTTTACGAAAGCAAAATTAATTTAAACGACTCGAATGCAAATCGTAGCTAAATAAGATTTATATCCAAAAATTGACGAACCATATCTCGTGCATAAGATCGAGTTAGCCAATTTTAAATAAATCGGGAATTGAATCTCAAGCGTGAGATCGGATTAACAATTTTTCAAGCGATTGCGATTGCGATTGCGAGTTGGAATTCAAGCACGAAAATCATACTGTCAATCCCAAATTTCAGAAGCAATTTCGTGTCGGGAGCTTCAATATTACATTAAGGAACAATTATACTAAACAAATAAAGCAAAATGAAATGAAATAATAAAAATAAAATAAAATAGAACAAACTACCTAATGTGATTTTTCTTTTCTTCCTTTTTTCCTTTTGCTTTCCAAACAACGTTGGCAGCTTATGGTGGGTCACCTGTGTCGGAGCTCCGGCGAGAGGGACCAGAAGGCATGATGGGCTAGCGATTGAGAGCTGTTGCGGCGTCCCCGTCCCCATCCCCATCCCCATCGCCATCGCGAGCTGCTGCAGGGACGCGGAGGCGCAGTGACCGGCGTGGGCTGGCAGATGGGACAGGCAGACATGCTCACCAGTTGATCATCCCTCATCATACTAAACCAGCCAGAAAGCAATTAGTCAAGTCTTGAGCATGTCTCCCCCTACAAACATTATTCTAAACAAATAACTTTCTTCCACATCGTCTGACATGGATATGTACTTTATACATCACTCATAAACTTTAACATCGGCCGTATCTAGCTCTCAGGTACCAAACATTTGTTACCATCAACCAATAAAGCATAGCACTAACATACAATTCTCGGGAAAAAAGGTACCCTTTGCTATTGACAGTGCCTAAAGGACCATAAAGCTCTTTACTTTACGGTGAAACCCAAGTTTCCTTTGGCACAGAGAATAGCAGCTACGGTTAGCTATCTCGGTCCCAATAATTACACATGACAACCATAAAATCCATTCATCATCGTCACCACACAGAGCAGCTAATCTTTTATACCAGAAACCGGCTTATCACCGCCAAATTCGACATACGCCCATTCACAAGGAAGTAAAAAACCATCAAATGAATCACCAAATTACTTAGGGAAATAGAACATCGACCAACCAGTGAAGAATTGAGGGAATTTTACAGGCAATATAACCGCCTCCTGCAACGCCTGCTTGGCGCTCTCGAGCCCCGCCACGTCGTTTCGCTTCACGTTGGGCTTCTCCCGTATGATCGCCGAGTTCAGCCCGGCCCTCAGCTTCTCCTTCTCCGCATCGTCCCCATCCCCGCCGCTGCCGTCCTTGGGCTTGGTCTTGGGGCGGGTGGCAACGGCGGCGTCCCCGTTGGAGGCGGGGCCGGGGCCGGGGCCGCCCTCATCGAGGACGGCGCGGCAGAGGTACTCGGTGAACTTCTGGGTGATGGCCTCCCTGATCTTGGGGTTCTTCTCGTACTTGAGGTGGGTCTTGAAGTACTCGAGGGCGTTCATGTAGAGCGGGAAGGCCTTGGCGTAGTTCCCGGCATTGTCCTCGTGGACCGCCTGCTTCACGTACTCGATCCCCTGCTCCTTGAAGTTGCTGTACATCCTGATGGCATGTAAACCCCTAGGACGGATCCGGATCCGAATCCGAATCCGAGGAGAGGACCGGCCCGATCAGAGCTGCGATCGGATCGCGGCGGTGCCAATCCTTCGTGATCGATCTTCGTCCTCAAGTGTGCGTAGAGCGCACCCCTCGTGTGGAAGTCAAGAGAGGAATTACTTGTGCTCCCGATATTCTCGTGGTGAAGCTCCAATACAGCATGGGAATGTCTTGCGGAGCTTGGCAGGAATTACTTGTGCACTGTATGTTGTAACTCCTACATTTGTCGAGTATCCGGAACAGGTGCTATCTAGTTTTAATAGACATCCACGGCTTGTAGAAAAGGATAATTGTTTGCAACTCTGGATCTAGTCTACACGTCCATAACTGTTCTGTGAGAAAGGCCTTTCACTCTGCTGGAGTCTTGAATCAGCAAAGCATTTTTGCAGAATGAATGTATTTTCCACCCCCAGATTCTCAAAATGCTTGGCAAATGATCCCTGGTATTTTGGTTATTGGAAACTCAATGGCTATTGTATGACAATTGTAGACATACTAATAAACCGCTTGAGTTCTTCCGGAATTTCATCTTCAGGAGAGAGAGACATAGGATGAATAAATGGATATTCCGGATACACGCCACTTGGTTGAAAATCCAATCCACCATACTTTTTGAAGATTTTATATTGATATTCCCACATGAGGTTTGTGAGAATATCAAAAAGAGCATTAGACTAGATCAAAGTCCAGAACTTCAAGAGGATATATTCTGTTGGGAAATTTAGGTCTCATGTCTTGCCTTTGGAATTCACCATTAAGACTTATGCAAGAGTATTATTTTCTCATTTCATATCGTTGAACTGAAAAGAATATTTTAAAACCATTGAATTTATCTAATAAGTTGCAGACGAGGCTGCTACTTCTGTTTGAACTTCATCATCAAGTTAAAGGAAACAAAATCCATCTTGACAAGAAAATTAAAGCGGAGTGATAACACATCTCGGCATTTATTAACCTTCCACTTTTAATTCTGCATATTCTCCTTTTTTTTCCATCTATTTCTTCAAGAATGATTGATGCCCAATATTTTTCATTGGCATCAGTTCGAAGAATTTGCTGTTAACAAACTTTAAGGACGTGAAAAATCAAAAAGATCTTTATCAACAAGATTTCCCAATGATATGTTTACTAACAGATTATGTAATGCCGATGAAATGATTCACTTTCTTCTTCAAGGGGAGACGAAATGTTCAAAGAGAGAAAGAGAGGGGGTTGTTGAACAATTGTCTAATTCAAGAGAAGAAATGAAGATTATGTAAAGTTTGATACTTGAGAGTTTCCATCTTTAAACATGACTTCATTACAACAAATTGAGAAGGTCAATTGAATATACGAAATAGTGGAGGAACACCTCTCCCTTTTTTTCAGTGGCTGTGATGATGATTAAGACAAAATAATTAGAATGCACATTACACGATCAGTTGATTTGTTGGATCCAACAAATCAGTGTTTTTTTTTTTCTCTAGCTTGTGGCAAGAAAATTGTCGTTCCATTCAGAAGGTGAGAGAGGCCTGTGGCCCTCAACGGGGCAACTCTAAGAGAGATTTCCTTCAATAATGGGATGAAAGTATACTTTTACCCCTTAAATTTGTCCTGCACGTGCTAACGGAAAATATAGTTATAACAACATAAAAAAAATCAAGGGAATAATGGGTAACAGTCGACAGTTTAGAGTCGAATGTGTATGATTCCGAAATTCGAGGGAGTTTTGTATAATTTCTCCTAATAGTAGGTAATCAGCCAGAAATTAAATGCTCATACCAAAATGATTAGCATTCTCTAGTTTCATAACTTTGGTTATGAAATGGTCATTCCGTTCCATACGTTTATCACTTCTTTATAGGAAAAAAAATAAAACAAGAATAAATGAATTTTGAGTACTTACTATGTGTATCAAAAATTAAATAAACTATGCATTGTAAAATAACTTATTATTAGAAATATGAATATTTCGAACGTCGTCGCAAACCACTATTTAGACGTAAAATCTCATGGGCTGGCTCAGTAAATGACCCCTAGGACCCCCACTTAAGTGGCGAGCATCTGGAGATTCGAACTCAACGATGAGATAGTAAAGCCAAACCATCACACCTACGGGTGGGTTAGAAATATGAATATTATTGGTTATTTCCTTCGTCATGCGATTCATTTTTATTGTTCATTATCGAATAGTGATTATATCTTCAATAAATGATTTTTTTTCCTTTTCTTTAAATTGTCAATGGTGCTTGGTAGATTCCATTATAAATGCCCCCACGACCGTTACTAAACTCCTGACAAGACAAGACCATATACAGTTAAGCAGACATAGCGGAAAAGCTCGAAAGCAAATTGGTTATGAAAGCGAGACTGAACTTGAGGGCTGATTGCAGACGCCTTGGCTCCCTTCCCCTGTTCAATCACCCACCATTACTCTTCGGAGATTCTCGAGTCCCGGCAACAGCGAACCCTCCTATCTTGGAGCTCGATGGCGTCCGGCGTCAATATCAGCACTCTGCTCCCGTCGGCCGCTCGAGGACGGAGATGGTGGCAGGGACATTCCACGCCACGGCAATCAAGAACGGCTCTGTGCAGAATGCGAGCGTTGGCAACTACGTCCTGGCTCTTTACGCGAAAGCTCAAAAGTTGGGTGATGCCCGGAAGCTGTTCGGCGTATTGCCTGTGCAAGACGTCCGTGGTTGGACGATTCTTCTGTCCAGCTTCGCGCGCGACGGGTCTTACGGGATGGTTTTGGATCTTTTCAGGGCTATGGTGATCGAGGGTGTTTGTCCAAATCACTTCACTTTGTTGAGTGGCTTGAAGTGTTGTTCGGGCTTAAATGAGCTCAAGCTGGGGAAAGGTGTTCACGGGTGGATCATCAGAAACCAAATTCATGTTGATGCAGTGTTGGAGAAACTGAAAAGGCTTCAATAGTATTTAATTGTTGGCCTTTAATGTTTATGAGCGCAGAGAATTCCGAGATAGCTTATACGGATGCATATGCATGCAGTTCATTGGTTTCTGGGTATGTGAAGAATGGCAACTATGAAAATGCCTTTGAAGTATTAACACGATGGTCCAAAAATGTATGAAGGTGGACAAATTTACCATTACAAGCATTATTTCAGCATCTGCAAATGTTGGTATATTAGAACTTGGTCGAAAGATCCATGCCTATATCCTGAAAGTTGGCTATTACCTGGATGTTCACCTTTCTTCCTCGTTAATTGATATGTATTCCAAATGTGGGAGCCTCGATGATGCATTGTCAGTATTCAAGCAGAGTCAAGACTCGAATGTTGTGCTATGGACTTCAATGATATTCAGCTTTGCTTTGCATGCGAGAGGTAAGGAGGCTGTTCGGCTTGTCGAGTGTATGATAAATGAGGGAATTATACCAAATGAGATAACTATTGTTGGTATTTTAACTGCTTACAGCCATGCAGGACTGCTTGAAGAGGGTCGCGAATACTATGCTTAAAGGCTCATGAAAGATGTATATGGAATCAAACCTGGAAAAGAACACTATGCTTGCATGGTGGATCTTTATGGGCGAAGCGGTTTATCGAATGAACCAGCAAAGCATTTAATGGGTAACAGTTGATAGTTAGAGTCGAATGCGTATTATTCCGAAATACGAGGGAGTTTCATATAATTTCTCTTAATAGTAGGGAATCAGCCCGAAATTAAATGCTCATACCAATAAGGGAATGGAAATAGCTTTAACGAAAAAAGAAAGTTAATTTTTTAGTGTTCTATTCACAAGGCATCATAGATATTTGTAATAAGTACATCTAAAACTTAATTAAAACTCATACACTTTTTGAAAGTTTTAAAACTCAATCACACTTTCTTAATAAGTTATTAATAAGTTTTAGGGTTTAATTGTACTTATTAAAAGCTTGATAACTCAATTACACATTCATAACAAATTTTGGGAATTTCATTGCACTTACCCCCAAATATTTTGATGTTATCATTTTAAATAGTTTAATGAACATATGCCATACTACTTTTCAAATTTTAGGATCTTCTTACATTTTATGATGTTTTTCACGCATAAAACAAAATCATTTGTCGATTTAATATGTCTGAAATAGTATTAAATTTTCCTACACGTTAAATTCACATTCTTTTTTCCATTTGGTTATGCAAACAAATATCGTTGCCACTTATCGGGGGAAAACACTAAAAATAATGTCTATCTAGAACACAAGACAACTTAGAAAAAGGAAGGCAACTTTGATGCAAACGAAGGTGAACTGCAGTACAGTAGATGGAAGTGTTTCAACAAGCATGAAAGAAGAAAACATGAAAAATGATGCTAAAGTGTCTCGTGATCACAGGTCAACGACTTCATATGGTCTTGTAGGAGTCCAAGACCATGCTTGTCTTCATAATTTTTTTTTTTTGGTAAAAGGTAAGAGGTATTATAGCTAGAGAACCAAGGAGCTATACAAAAAGCACAGCAACACAGCCGACTCCAAGAGAACATACACTCAGCTAGACACATGCGTCAAGATGAGTGGATGGGAGACGGGACGAGCTGCACAAAGGATGCTTGTCTTCATAATTGTACATCAATGAAACCATTTTAGCAGCATTCACGCAAGCTTCAAGGAAAGGCGCAGAGAACGGACATGGAGAGAGGCACTCATTGTTGAGCAGCTTCCACGATTTCGATATCAACTCCATCACATGCTCCCTCGCGCTTTGGTACGAAGAGCCTTGATTTTCTCTCAAATAGCACTCCACATATGACCCGTCGTAGCCATTTTGCTTCTCATCCTTAGAGGAATCGAATCCCCCCAAGTAAAACAATTAAATCAATAAAATAATGACAAAACATGAATAAAAAAATTGAATAAAACCCAAATGTTGCCCGGCACGAAACCATAAAGTAGTTTACCTGGGCACATCCGAGGTCATCCCAAAGGCGAAGAATTTCAGCGACTAAGAATATTGTATTTGGCAGCGGCACCTCTTCTTTCTTTGAATCCATACTTTGGTTGGCAATGTTTTGGCCCATTAGAAAGAACAGGTGAGCTAGAACCAAGGGCACACCCGAAGTGATAATCCCATTCTTCAAGTAATCATCTGCCTTTGGCAATTTCCCAGAAGCGTTCCACTGAAACTCCACCAGGAATGCATTGCACAAGTTCGCCCACTGCAACTTCAAATGTTATCCGACTGATAAAGGATATATCTAAAAGAAATCATAAATCAAAATCGTGTGCTTATTGAGCTTTCCTAGTAGTCGTAAATGACGAATCACTAGGAGTTCTCTCTGTCCCTCTCTGCCAGTTAGGGAGCTTAATGCTGCACTGACCTTTCTAAGAAGCCAGGCCACGGCTACAAGATCCTGACAGTAACACCTCGATCTCGCCAAGATTTGTGGGTTTGTGGGGAAGGAAGGGGGGGGGGGGGGGGTGGTTGTGGGTTGGGGTAGAGAGAGCGTTGCAGCTTATTCCTATCAGAGGTAAGATCTCCGTGCATGGCATTATAAGGAATTCTAGAAAAGATTGAATGAAACTCAACGATGATTGTAAGGATCCAAGGGCTGCCACTATATTACATTGTCCGCTTTGATGGCTCTCATGGCTTTAAAACATGTTACACTGAGTGAAAAACTCAAGCCTTATCAACCAGCCCAGTACTCCTCTCCTTGGCAATGTGAGACAAAAGACATGCACTTAACCTTGCTCGCTTTTAGGTCCTAGTCACCAGCCAGCACCACCTCCCTTTCCATCCCAACCACGCTACCCACCGTTAGGGTCTGGGTCATCACTATGATGAAGATGAAAATTGGTTTTTGTGGCTTTAATTTGAAGAAGTGAACGCAAACTTCAAAGTGATGACCACAATATTGGAGGGTGGATTGGAGGGTGGTGAGACAAAGAGTTGACAAAGGGATGAGGATATGATGAAGGTTGAGTTTTAGTTCAGTGCTGTGAATCTCAAATTAAGTGATGCTCATTTAGAGTTGAAATAGGAGTTAGCAACATGGCTAGGGACAGAGGTTCTTATCAATAATAATTTTATATCAATACCATCTGTTTCAAGAATCCCGTGGGGTTCCATCCATGTTTCTCAAAAATGATGTTGCCAAAATCATTTGTAATATCACTGAGAACCTTGATGCATTTTTTCATGTACTCTGGAAGCTGCTTAGCACATGCATCATCCCATCTGAAGGGAAAAAAATGCAAGAAAAATTTAAATTGGCAGCATAATATAAATGTCTAATGTAGAATTTTTTTTTTCTATGTAATAGTTGCGAATAATAGGTAAAATGAGATATCTATATACGTATACCTTTTAATGACTCCTGTAAAGAGAATTAGCTCATCAACCTTGCCATGGAGATCAAATATGTCATCAATAATGTACACGAGAGAGACGGGCTTAACAAGCTCAACCCTAAGCTCAGACAAGCTTGGATCTGTGAGAATTGCTATGGACCACAAGTACCATTTTAGTGGCTGGTCTCTAGCAAACTTCATCTCCTCTCCCAATCCAGACTCTTTCCACCACCTGAAATATAGGAAGCGTATGAGGATATACTATATCTAGAGTACATAATAGTATACTCATATATATGAAACAAATTCTTCATTTAAAAATTCCATAGATCTCACATATATAGAGATTAGAGAAAATGAGATCTAGAGTCTATCATTTTCCAAATAGTTTTTAGTGAAATTGGTTTAAGTCATGCCTCAAACTGTGATTTGTGAGTTTGGTATTAATCCAAACCTAAATGCCAACTTCATAGATGTATAAATATAAATATAGCATCTTATTTCTACATCGACAGACTTGAATTAGGGCCAACTGTCAAAAGGCCATATTTGTTATATGTTAATCATCTATCGTCCTTCAATTGAGCATAAATTTGCATAAATAATTGATTAGTTACTCACGTAATAATTTGGTGATTCTCCTTTTGGTGCATAGATTGAACAATTCTTCTCTCTCTATTTGCCACTTCTAATAAGTCTTCGATCCATGAGTTCAAGCTAGGCATATAGTTTACAAAACTTAGAGGAGCTAGCGATCTTGCGAAGCTCTTGCGATATGGATATCGCAATGTACTTTCTATCATTCTCACCTGTTTGGGATCAAGATCTATGGCACCCCCGACTCGCCTGAGGTTGCCACAAGTACTCTCTCTTTAATTACTCGATCTCATATAACTATGACTAGAGATTTTTTTATTTTTTTTTTAAACGGTCCCAGCGCAGCTTATTAGCGGAAGCATAAACAAGTCTCACAATAATAACCATAATGCAATGCACACCAACTACGCGCCATAAGAAAAGATAAAGCCGATTCACTCTTATTTATATTTTCATGATGGACATCAAGGTCGATACAACAAAAAGGCCAAGATTCTTAACTATACTTGGCTACCACCCAAATGGGGACTCGACCCTACATCGAACATGTACAACCTTCCATCAAACAAACGTCGGCTATCTCCAAAAAGTGTCAGCTCCCAACAGCTATACACGCCATCATACCCAATTCGGTGCATCAGGTGGCGGCGGTGGTAACATCCCTAACATCACTCCATCATGTCGGACATGGACAGATAAAAACTCCTGGATAACCAGGCCATCAGCTCGACCCACATCATACGTCACCAGGACATGGACTTGAACAAAAACTAAATTGGGAGCACCGACACAAACATGCTCAGTACACTCCACATCCACATCAGTAGGTAAACCATAGTAGGTACCGCGTGCAACCGGCAGCAAAGGCATCTTTCTAATCTGAAATGTTAATTCCCAAAAGGGGTGAGTACAACCACTCAGTAGTAAAGATCCACCAAACTACTCAATGCATCAAACAGAACAATCAATGCATCATAAACAAAGCACATATCATTCATGCATCCAAGCATAACTTACCTTGCAGCCATGCATATATCACCATGCCATATGTGCATATACCATTATGCACTTATCATCAAGCATTCATGCATATACCACCATGCCATATGTACACATCCATCATGCACTTATCATCAAGCATTCATGCATATACCACCATGCCATATGTGCATATACCACCATGCCATATGTGCATATACCACCATGCACTTATCATCAAGCATTCATGCATATATCACCATGCCATATGTACACATCCATGCGCATGATTCAATTCTCAATCTTTATATTTCAATTAGATCACATCAATTTCTTCCCAGGGACCAATGTTTGCATCCCACAATTTATCGCTTGTGTCCAACTTGGCATCACAAGGAACCTTCGGCACACACCTCCGGGCATCCGGCACCCCCACATTCCGAGCATCTCGTACCCCAACTGGCATCACGAGGTATCCCCCCGGCACACACCTTTGAGGCTTCCGGCACCCCCACATTCTGGGCATCTCGAAACTCCCGAGGACATCCGGCACACACACTCCGGGCATCCGGCACCCCCACATTTCAGGCTTCTCGTACCCCAACTGGCATCACGAGATATCCCCCGGCACACACCTCCGAGGCTTCCGGCACCCCCACATTCCAGGCATCTCAAAACTCCCGAGGCATCGTCGGCTCACACCTCCGACGGTCTTGTTACCATCTCAATTTACATTTATACATGTATCTCAATTTCAACATGGCATTTGATGCAACAATATCAAGGGTCTCAATCAACTTTTCATGCCATATAACGTGCCATATGCCATCACATATGCAGCAAAATCAACCACTCAAAGTATTTCATCACATGGATAATTTCATTTATTTTTCAAAACACATCAATTTTTCGAATAAATCAGAATGCATTCCTCTAATTAAAACTCCAGAAAAATTAGTAAATGACATTAATAAATTCTGAAAAATTGACACATTATAGACGAGACCTAAAGGCATATATCTCATGAATAACATCATACCAAAATAACCTCACACAAAACAGCACGGTCCATGCATCACAATTTTCAAAACTTCAATATTTCAACTTGCACAGTTTCGGAAGAAATTTAAATTAAATACCCAAATGAACTCCAAAAATTCTGAAATTTTGATATATTATAGATAAGTCCTAGAGGTAAATAACCCATGAAGAAATCGAAACCCATATTTTTCTAGGTTAATAAATATAGACAATTCTCTCTCCCTGTTCTCAGTGTCATCTTTTCCCAGATTATCATCTTCCGAACGAAACTCATTTCACTGACCTACATACGTTCGTTTCTTCTAAATGTTCAGTATGTTATTCCTCAGAATATTACCTACAACTTTCATTAAGGAAACACGATCAAATTTTAACTGTATGATTTTATAAAAATCACGAAACCATACTAGGTCAAGGTAGCGTTTTTCCCCAGATCCAGTGTCTGCAAAGAACAACGATTTCACCAACTTATTTTTGTTAATTTCCTCTAAAGTTTTGATATGTTCTACCTAAAGAAGTACACTACAACTTTCATTAAGAGATCAAAGTGAGATTTTCACAAGAAAGTTACTTTACAGACCACGAAATCTCCAAAGGTCAGCACAACAAATTCCAGATCTAATTTCTCCAAAGAAAAATCATTTAACTAACCAATAATTGTTAGTTTTGCCTCAAATTTCAGTATATTTTTTCTCAAGGTGTTCTCTACAACTTTTGTGAAGAAATCGAAACAATATTTCAACTAAAAAGTCGCATGCAGCACACAATCTCATGGATGGTTGAACTGGTCTTTCCAGAAACAGCATGCTAGACCAACGAATTTCTCCCCATAACTTCAACTTTTCATGACATCTACCGCAACCAACATTCACCATCTTCTACACACACATCACAGCAATGCAAAGGGTAGGTTTTAGGACTCTACTTGCCTTAAACTCAAGCACAAACAGCAACAAAGATGGCGGGCAAAGTGGCGAACAGACGGCGGCGAGCTAGGCGGACGATCCTCCTCCTTCCTCTCGCACGCTCGATTCCTCTCTTTCCCTCTTCCTCTCTCTCGGATGACACACTCTCTCTCTCTCTCTCTATCTCAGTCGATTCCCCTTCATCAATCCGTCTCCCTCTCTTTAGTTTTCTTCCCCTACAATCATTTGCAATCATTTGATTGCATGAAGCCGCCCAAGGAAGCCAATGGGGGCAGTCACACTTGGCTTCTCCTCCATGCCACTTGGCAATTTACATGCAAGGCTTATGGGCTTCAATGCTAGGCCGGTCTTGGGCCTTCATGGGCCAGTTGAATAGGGGGCTGGCATGGGCTGGTTGGATGGTCTTTAGGCCTAAAAATCAGCTCACCCTCTCCTATTCCTATTCTTATTTAACCCTTATTTAAATAAACACCTAATTTCAACTTATAAGCCCACAAAACTTTATAATTCAAATCAATAAAATTCTACTTATAAAGTGCACCACCAAGAATAAGATTTCTGTATCAATTTGCATCTTAACAAAATTCTTGGGTCACTTGTAGACACATCTCCACCCAAACAATCATCCTTTACAATGCTCGGCCTTAAATTAATTGAAATTCATTAACTCAATGGCTAATACAAAATCAAACGGCACTTCCATTACCTAATCATGGTTCATGGTACTCCAGATGTTGTCACGAGATTTTAGGATGCCACAAGATCACATGTCAACAATTCGTTGAGACACCTGCTGCTAAAGCATTCGGCTTTGTCGAGTATATCCTCTCCTTCTATGCTCATTTGTGATGCTTCGTATAATTCCATCATTCCCCTAACATTTCCTTCCAGTTTCATAATAAAACCTTTTCCCTTATCCTTGAAGTATTCGAACACATCTGCATAAAAAGCATAAGGACAGTAATACATCGAAAAGTATAGTCTGCTATATAATTTATAAGTTGCATCATTCAAAATTATGATATGAAAAAAAAAAGTCCTAAATTGGTTAAAACTATTTCATCATATGTAAATTTTAAATTTTTTAATGTAAAGAAACTTAAAAGGAGAAAAAATGGAAGAAATGGGCAAATCAACTGAAAAATCTAGGTTTTATCATTTTGGTTTCTGTAATATGAATGATTAGATTAGACAAGATTCCCTCCAAGTTCTTACTTTCCATTTTAAAAATAACTTTAGAAAATTAATGAATTGCTTAATATTTGGCATAAGTTCTCGCATGTAATATGCATTGATAGATACCCATTGGAAAGGTCATCTCAATTAAACATTTCCAATTCTTAAGTCAACAAAAAATTCAAAAGATCAGCTTATATTCTTTTCCATTTTCATCCTTCACAATATATATATATATATATATATATATATATATTTGGGGCTTCCACTTGACTAGTCAAAACAAAAACAAATATGTCTTCTGTTGTTACGGTTCAACAGCAACATTTTATTTTGCTATGGCAATCGACTTGAAACTCATGGGTAACAAACCTGCAGGCACATAATAACCTTCTTGCCGAAGAAGTCGAAACCAGAGAGCAATCTCATAGACATCATCTTTGCCATGATTCAAAGAGGTAAAATATGTGTATTGCCACTGTAGAATGGCTTTGATCTGTTCTTGGAATAGGGGTTTGATTCCTAACCGTTGAATCATGTCGACAATGATCAAACTTTTTACGGGCTCACTCACCACATTATTAAGAAACCCTATAATGCTCTTTACTTTTTCTTCATGTTTGATCCCAGAATTATCCTGCATCATGGAAATCCAGAATTACAAGTGAGGTCGATGTTATAATGCCAAAAAAAAAAAAGATTTGTGTGTGAGTGTGTATGGGAGAGGACGGGAGGGAGGGAGGGACGGTTGCAACTTAACCCAATCAGTGATATTTCCCTGTATGGCATTATAAGGAATTCTATAAAAGATTGAATGAAACTCGACGATGATAAGCCGGCAATTGGTTTTTGTGGCTTTAATATGAAGAAGTGAACACAAACTTCAAAATGATGACCAAAATATTGGAGGGTGGTGAGACAAAGAGTGGAAAAAGGGATGAGGATATGATCAAGGTTGAGTTTTGGTTCAGTGCTGTGAATCTCCAATTAAGTCGCGTTCATTTAGAGTTGAGATAGGAGTTAGCAACATTGTTGCGAATAGAGGTTCTTATTAATAATAATTTTATATTTATACCATCTGTTTCAAGAATCTTGTGGGGTTCCATCCATGCTTCTCGAATATGATTTTGCCAAAACCATTTGCAATGTCATTGAGAACCTTGAAGCATTTTTTCATGTACTCTGGAAGCTGCTTAGCACACGCATTATCCCATCTAAAGGAAAAAAATTGCAAGAAATATTTAAATTGTCAACATAATATAAATGTGGAATGTAGTTTTTTTTTTTTTTTTTGGGATGTAATAGTTGCAACATAATAGGTAAAAAGGGATATCTTCAACTGTATTCCTATTAATGACTTCTGTAAAGAGAATTAGTTCGTCAACTGTGCCATGGACATCAAATATGTCATCAATAATGTACACGGGAGAGATGGGCTTAATGAGCTCAACCCTAAGCTTAGCCGAGCTTGGATCTGTGAGAATTGCCATGGACTACATGTACCATTTTAGTGGCTGGTCTCTAGCAAACTTCATCTCCTCTCCCAATCCCAACTCTTTCCACCACCTGGAATATAGGATACGCATGAGGAAAAACTAAAGCAATAGTACATAATAGTATACTCATTTAAATGAAACAAATTTTACTTTTGAAAATTCTATTGATCTCATGACATAGAGATTTGAGAAAATGGAGATATAGAGTCCTTCATTTTCCTTATAGTTTTTGGTGAAACTAGTTTAAGTCATGCCTCAAACTGTGATTTGTGAGTTTGATATTAATCTGAACCTAAATACCAACTCCTTAAATATATAAGTTTAAATATAGCATCTTATTTATGCATTGATTTACTTGTATTAGGGCCAACTATTAAGATTTTGCCTGTTATCATATGTTGGTCATTTATAGTCCTTCAATTGAGCATAACTTTGTGTAAGTAGTTAATTAGTTACTCACTTATTAATTTGGTGAATCTCCTTCTGGTGCACAAATTGATCAATTCTTCGCTTTCTGTTGGCCACTTCTAGCAAGTCTTCCATCCATGAGTTCGTGCTTGGCATATCGTTTACAAAACTTTGAGGAGCTAGCAATCTTGCGAAGCTCTTGCGATATGGATATTGTAATGTACTTTCTATCATTCTCACTTGTTCATGATCAAGATCACACGCCAAAAATGCATTGAGACACTTGCTACTAAAGCATTCAGCTTCGTCGAGTATATCCTCTCCTTCTGTGCTCACTTGTGACGCTTCGTATAATTCCATCATACCCTTGATGTTTCCCTTCAGTTTCATAACAAAACCTTTTCCCTTATCATTGAAGTATGCGAACACATCTGCATAAAAAGCACAACAACTCTAATACATCAAAAAGCATAGTCTGATATCTAATTTATAAGTCGCTTCACTCATTCAGAATTATGATGTGCATACTTCGGTTTCGAAAAAAAAAAATCCTAAATTGGTTAAAACTATTTCATCTCATGTAAATTTTTAATTTTTTAATGTAAAGAAACTAAAAAAGAGAACAAATGAAGGAAATGGGCATATATCTAGGTTTTTTCAATTCGGTTTTTGTAATATGAATAATTAGTTCTTACTTTCCATTTTCAACAAAACTCCAGAACACTAATGGATTGCTTAATATCTGGCATAAGTCCACGATGTAACATGCATTGATGGATATCCATTGGAGAGTTCATCACAATTAAACATTGCCAATTCTTAAATCAGCAAAATATTAAAAAAAATCAGCTTATATTCTTGTCCATTTTCATCCTTAACAAAACATTGAAAATTTTAGGGCTTCCACGTAACTGGACAAAACAACAACAACAAAAAAGTTGTCTTCTTTTGTCATGTATATATAACAACACTGTATTTCGCTATTGCAATCAACTTGAAATTCATAGGAACAAACCTGCAGGCACACGATAACCTTCTTGCCTTAAAAGTCGAAACTGGAGAGAGATCTCATAGACATCATCTTTGCCATGATTCAAAGAGCTAAAATGTGTGTATTGCCACATTAGAATGGCTTTAATCTGTTCTCGGAATTGGGATTTGACTCCTAGTGGCTGAATCATGTCAACAATGATCAAACTTTATATGGGCTCATTCACCACTTTATTCAGAAAATCTATAAGGCTCTTTGTTTTTTCGTGATGCTTGATCCATGAATTATCCTACATCATGGAAATCCAGAGTTACAAGTGAGGTCGATGTTATAATGAAAAAAAAAATTAAGCAAGAATGAATTTAATTGGCAATATTGTTTCTCCTGTAATTTAACAGAAAATTATTGTAATGAAGCAAAAAATATTAAATTAGCAAAAGTTCAAAAAAGCAAAGACAAAAGCACAACCAATGAAATAATCAACTGATTATTTTTCATAGTAATATATAGTAATTCAGTATGAGATTGTTAAGGTTTTCTGTTGATATTAATCTTATGCTATTAAAGCTTGGTATGCTCATATGCACAAGGTGATATATGACTTTACAAGCCAGTCCAGTTGAAATTGTTTCAAATGATCAAATCTAACTGGGAGTTAGTAAATTGGTTACAGATTCCTTTCTACTGAGCCTTGAAATAAAACATTCTTGTTTCCCTGCGTATATTCGGTAAATAAGCTTCCTTGTTATCGTATTTTGGTTTTATTTTTCTCCTCTTTCTATCACCAATAGGCCAATGAAGAATCCAAAGAGGTGTTGGCATATAAGTATGCCATACGAAATAATGCTCGGAGGCAAACACTACGTCTGCGATTTTTTTTTTCACACAAGCTAAGGAAGGAAATGGAAAGTTGAAAAGAAAAGGCTAGGATCAGTGGATTTACCAGATAAGTTTGCTCCTTGGCAATGCTCGATGATTGCATTTGGTTAGGTCGATCCATTATGAAGCTGGAGTCGGTGGCCGACCCTTTCCCAGTCCTAATCACGGGGAGAGTAGAAGTGCGAAGATTGTTAAGAATGATAGGAGGTTGATTTGCTTTAGATGGCCTATTTATAAGTGAAAAACAGAAAGTGCCTAAAATATATTGATAGGGAACGTGCTGCACACATCTTTTGTAAGTTTCTGCAGTTGGAATCTTTGTTGTGGACGAGAAACTTGGGTAAGTACAATTGTCGTTTTCAAAACCCGATTCGAGGAAACATCGTCGTTGAAAGCATACATCAATGCATATACATTTCGGAGAGGTTTCGAGTGTCAATGGTCTTCAAGAAATTAGAAGCGCAATGATCATATTGTCTAAAAGAAAAGGACATCAAGGGCTTTTTCGGCAAAAAAGGAAGACCACATACTCGGATTTTATTCCACTGGTTCCACATTTAGCTCACATCTTACGTGATACACGAGGTAAGAACACATACCTGAACTTGAATTCTCAAAACTTTGTCCTATGGGGAACACGTTTTGCTCCTAAAATTTGTGGTCCTGTCCTCCATAATAAGTTCGGCTCTCTGTGAAATGAGCATATGTGCGTGCAACAAGCAGAAGAGCGTACAGGCCAGCGAGGTTGAGAAATTATGTTTAGTTATCTTTGGGATGTTAAAGTGTGGAGCAATTATCCATGAGCTTGATAAATTTTACTAAACTAAATTTGGACCATTAAAAATGGCGAATCATCAGTTCCAATTTGATTTAGTACACGTTTAAAGTTTACTCAATAATTTCTCAAATGTATGTGAGAGTGAGGTGAGAAAGAGAAGAAAAATTGTAATGTCAGATTGTCCTTAAGAGTTTAGGGGCATAAATGTTGTCTTATAGTACTAATGTGGGCTAGCGTCATGTATTGTTTTTAAATATATATAGTGCTGACAAATTGGGTTCAATATCAATTTTTTTTAACTCAAATTCAATGAGCTACGTCAAATTTGGGTTGTCTGAAAATTTCAAAACGGATTAAAGTGGGTTTCCAATATCAGAGGCAAAACCCAACTAGATATGAATCTTAGTGGGTCTAAAGACAAACTCACTTCTAACCCAGTTAAGCTTAAAAAGGTTATTAGCTAAAGAAATATTAAAAAATAAAACATAAAAATTAAATAAAAAGTAATAAAGAAAGAGAAAACTATGATGTCGAATAAGAGAGGGAGCCGCCCTAGATAGTACCCCTCCGTCGTGGGCTATGTCACCAACGATGGCCGGTCACGCCTCCACCGCCCACCGTGGTTGGCAGCAGCCATCCTCATGCTTCTCCTAGTCAACTCACAAGGCAACATATGGGGCGTTTTCATCATTTAGTTTCTTCAGGTTTCGTTCAAGACCAAGAAAACAGAAGAAGAAGTTGGTTTTTTTTTTTTTTTTTTTCGCTACCCTACAAAAGGGCTTTGAGCCCCCAAAGCTCCTTGGGAAAAATTAAGGGTATTTGGCCAAATGCTAGCATTTGGAATGCTAAAAGCCCAAAGCAGGTCTAGACCTGCTTTGGGCATTTTAGCATTTTCGGGATGCTAGTGAGAGGGTGAATGAATTTTTGCTGATTGCCCATTTACCCTCAAAATTTTATTAAAAGTCCAATTTTATCCCATGCAAAACAAAACCCTACCCTTCTCTCGACCACTTCTTCTGTCCTGCTGATTGTCCACCACACGAAGGCTTTTTCTTCTTCGCACGTCCGCTCTCGCCGATTCTCGCCGCATCACCTCCACTCTCGCAACCAATCGTCCTCGTCTCTCTCTCTCCCTCGAGGCGCCGTGCGGGGTCTCTGATCACAAGGCCGACGCCCTCTCGATTCGATCCCTAGTGAGTGGACCTCCTTGAGAAGAAGCCTTCCCTTGTGGAATGCGCTTTTGCTGAGTTGATTTCTCCTATCGTCTCTCTCTGCGTCGTTGCCTCCGCAAAGAGTAAGATATCATTCGGTTTCGTCCCACTCGCTCTGGGTTCGATCCCTAGGGTTTCTCGAGTCCCCAAATTAGCTCTCTCTCTCTGGTTTTCTAGATCTATTGGATTTCTCCCCCTATTCTTGTTCGTCCATTCGGGTGTTTGTTCATTTTCAATTCGTGGGTATGATTCGTGTTTTCCTGATTTAGAGCCGACTCCGTGGGGATGCTGAAGCGAAGGGAAGAAGAGGGAGAGACTTCGGACTACAGAAGTCTACCGAGTCATAAGAAGAGAGAGAAGAACTCCGGGCTATGGAAAGCTCACTGGGTCATAAGAAGAGGGAGAGACTCCGGGCTACGAAAAGCCCAGCAGGTCATAAGAAGAGGGAGAGATTCTAGACTACAGAAGCCCATCAGGTATAAGGAGAAAGGAAGACTCTGAGCTACAGAAGCCCACCGGGTCATAAGGAGAAGGGAAGACTCTGGGCTACAGAAGCCCACCAGGTCATAAGAAGAAGAGGAAGACTCCAAGCTACAAAAGCCCATCGAGTCATAAGAAGTGAGGAAGACTCCGGGCTACAAAAGCCCACCAGGTCATAAGAAGAGAGGAAGATTTCGGGCTACAGAAGCCCATTAGGTCATAAGAAGAGAGGATAACTTCAGACTATAGAAGCCCATCGGGTCATAAGAAGAAGAGGAAGAAGGACTCTGGGCTACGGAAATCCCATTGGGTCATAAGAAGAAAAGAGGAAGACTTTGGGCTATAGAAGCCCACCGGGTCATAAGAAGATGACATGGTTTAAGGTTGACCATGAACCTTTATAGATGACATGGTTTAAGGCTGACCATGAACCTTTAGAGATAGCATGGTTTAAAGCTGATCATGAACCTTTGGTTTTAGGGAGGCACCCGCTAACTCCTTGAAAACTGCATGGTTTCATTGAGAAATCCTGTCAAACTCAACTTGAGCAAATGTCATTAAAGACGTTATCAAGAGACACATGGGCAATATTACAGCATTAATTGAACAAGCTAATCAAGTTAAGTTCGACTGCTTTAGAAAAACACTCGATGTCAATTAGTATTATGTGGTACAAAATTGTCATCTTGTTCATTAAGCATGCCAAACTAGAGCTTCTTAGTCAGAAATGGTTTCTCATACACTCTTGATAAAATGGTTGCTTGATCCCATCTATTCACAAGGGAAGTAATTGATTGCTAAGGGTATCTCACATAACCCATGTCAAAGGCCTTCAGAAACATTCGCGATGAGCACAATCTTATCAATCAAAAGGGTATTTGAAAGGACTGTAATATAGGCTCGGTTAGGGTTTACACAAAGGGAATTATCGCTTTGTGGCCAATAAAGGAACATTTGTCACTATCTTCATTAGATTTACAAGTCAGGAATTTGGAAGATAAGACAAGATAGAATTACGTCCACTCTTTCAAGCTGTAGCTTCTTTGTGGCATTCTCATCTTCACTCAAACGATCCCAATCAGAAGAGACTTCGGAAGAGGGTTGTAATGTTGGCTTGGGAGAGGCTCGAAAGGCTTAAAATTTTCAAGAGAGTTTTTAAGAGTCGGTGATTATCATTGCATCGTGACTATGTCACTCGATCTTTTGGAATCATTTGGCTTTTGAAACACAGCGCACCTCGAAAGTCCCATGACCAATCATTTCTGCACAGGAGCTTTGCTCTTTTTTTTTTTAATTTCCTTTGCACTTGCAATGATTTTTTTTTTTTTACACAAGCACTTGGACTTCAATAATTTTTTCACATAAGATGTAGCATTTTGGCTCTTTTCTTGGCGCTCATTAGCCTTGCCTTTACCAGACATACTACTTTTTCATGTCCCATAATTTTGTCGAACTTTTTGCTCTTTGAACTTTTGTAGCTCTTATGACTTATGAGATACTTTTCACATTCTCTCATAACTATCAATTGTATTTGGTCAATTCTTATGCATTGCCCCAGTTAGGGGAGATGATCACCGCTCAGGGTTCATAAATGAATAATCAGACCCGAATTGGTTAAAGCAATGGGTATCAGTGTTTGGGTAGAGAATGAAATGCTATTCTTCACCTTGGAATGAGTCAAGCTCTTATGAGAATTCCTCTGAAGCTACCACAAGAAGATTGATGCGAGTAAAAGTAATAGAATCTTTCTCAATATTTTGTTCTACAACACGACTGTAACCTCACATGCTGCCCCAATGTAGGGTCGTTCTTGACAGGGGTACTTTGAAGGATCATCTTTATTCTACCTAAAGGGGTAGTAAGAGATTAGTGCAATGCTTGAGATTGATGAAGGAGACGCCTTCATCATTTTGATCTTTGCGCTCAATGCGAATGAATCCTTTGTGCTAAGAGAAGGTTGTTTTTCACTCAACTCTCAAAAGTGTTTGAAGGATGTGTTTGAAAATGGCTTGCATTTCTTCATTCTATGCATTTCTTGTTTGGCATAGTTAACGTCTCCATTTCACTCTACTGAGATCGTTTGAGTAGATCAATCTCCATAGGGAATTTTGATTCAAAATGAATAGTCCCCAAAATGAGAAAACAATTTTGAGATAAAAATGATGTTCAAAAAGCTTGTAGAAAGTACCTTTTCTTTTTCAATTATTCATTTTTGTGCTTGTCTCTAGGAAAGCGCAAAAGGTTCTTTTTTATGATGGAAATTCTCTGTTTTTTTTTTTTTTTAATTTGAGAAAATGGTACTTACTTGCGGCATGGTGACTCAGTAATCTTGTAAAGAATGTGAAAGAATATGTTAGCGCAAAAATCTTTAGGGACTTAAATGTTGGAAACGATACATTATTACCCTTCATTCGTTTTCATCCTTTGGGCGCTAACATCTCTTAAATTTACCTTCGTGGATATTCAGTAACTCGACAATACCCTTCACTTGCATTCACCTTTAAATGTTTAACATTTTCCTAATTCCTTGGTTGAAGGTGATGCTTCTACAGTCAAGGTGCAACACCCTTCTTTTTTTTTTTTTTAATTTATCGCCCTATAAGAAGAGGAGATGAAACGGGTTATCTCCATACTTATTAGGTTCAATTGAGGAACGATACATCATTTCTTGATGAATTTGACAATATTGTTCCAGCACACTTCATTGGTGGGGGAAGGAGAGATTTTTCTTTAAATCAAAAGTTGATCTCCCATTCTTTATATGACAAACCTTTGTTCTGTTCGAGTCTGTCTGTATTAAAGAAAATGATATGTCATTTTTTATATTAAAGAGAATCAAGTTTAGGAACGAAATACATCCCTTTCCATGGTCGGGCAATCAACATCCAAAGGTGCCCCTTATGAAGGAAGGGGTAATATTGCCCCTCTGTTTCATTTGTGAATCCTTCTTTGTTTAAGATGAACATGACTTAACAATGCTCCATTGCATCTGTTGGAACGTTACAAAAATTTGTACTCTTGATATCTCATTGACAACAAAAAGAAAGTCATGTTAGAAACTGTCACACCCCGAACCCCGAGCGCGCGCACATCCCACTGCGGTCGATCAAATATGTGACATCCCAGGATATGTCGCTGACCCATTCATTTCATTACGCAAGCGGAAGCAAAACAAATCCCCTGACAACATTTACACTTGGGATAGAAAAGAAGGCAATCAATCGCAACACCAAACACTCATTTACAAACACATAGGTTTAAATACAACTCTGGACCGTCTACAAAATAGACCAGCTCGATAAAAAGGGGAACTATCCTAAAACCAACTAGCAGGACACGTTCACCGATACTTCAGTCTCCACCTTTCCAGACTTAGGGCTTCGGGTCCTCCACGACCGCCATCTAGGGACCTGAAATTTTAATCCCCAAACCGGGATGAGACAATGTCTCAGCCAGCAAGTTCAACCCCCTAAACCCCTATTAGAAAGAAAATACGCCCAAGGGTGGCCTAGCCACATCACACGGAGAACTTACCTCGCCTCAGATCCTTTCTGCAGGTTAGCACAATTCAAATCACTCAATCACAGGTAGTAATAATAATTCAAACAATTGGAACGCCATAACTTTCATATAAATCACAGCCGCACTTAGCACGCATTCCAATTATTATTCGCTGCCACACAAGGGCATAGCCTACTTGCAGTTCGGCTATCTTCTAACATTAATGCTAGGCATCGCCTCCCCCCTTGGAGCGCGGCTTCATCACTACGTCGACGGCATTCCCGAAGGAGCATAGGTCCAGTTGGCCTAGCCTCTATTGCGACCCGGGTAACGTCACTCTCTTGACGGCATTTCTAAATGAATAAAGGTCCAGTTGGCCTAGCCACTACTGCGACCCAAGTCACGTCACTCTCTTGACGGCATTTCTAAATTAATAAAGGTCCAGTTGGCCTAGCCACTACTGCGACCCGAGCCACGTCACTCTCTTGACGGCATTTTTAGCATAATAAGGATCCAGTCGGCCTAGCCACTACTGCGACCCGAGTCACGTCACTCTCTTGACGGCATTTCTAAATGAATAAACGTCCAGTTGGCCTAGCCACTACTACGACCCGAGCCACGTCACTCTCTTGACGGCATTTTTAGCAGAATAAGGATCCAGTCGGCCTAGCCACTACTGCGACCCGAGCCACGTCACTCTCTTGACGGCATTTCTAAATGAATAAAGGTCCAGTTGGCCTAGCCACTACTGCGACCCGAGTCTTTCAATTAGCACACGACAATTCGATACCGATCCCTAGATACTTTACATGTCACTCACATAATCCAATTACGATATTAACCATTAACAATCCAATTTCAATGCCAAACTCGACACTTGGGATTTTCTAAATAAAATCCATATTTTTCACAATCCACACTCAATTTATAATATCCAATCATCAATTTCAAAATCTGACTACACAGCAGCGACCGGCACGAAATTCTGAGAATTTAGGGTGTTCACAAAATTTAATAATTAATTAAATTTATTCCGAAAATAATTAAATAATAATATTTTAATAATTTCGAATAATATAATATTATTAAATTATTAAACAATTTCGAAATATTTAAATAAATCAAAAGTAAATTCCTTTATGTCACATCACAGTTTATATTAATATAACCACTCACTTAACCTTAAATTAAACACAATTTAAGTTAATCAAACACCTTGATATAATCTACACTTAAATAAATTAAACTAACCACCTAATAACACTTAACATAAACTAAGCACCCATAAAGCATCATTAACCCTCTAATCAAGGTTTAGTGAGTTAAACTCACCGGATTAGCGAGCCGAGCGGACCAAAACGACGAGGACGACACGAGGATCGACTTTCCTCAAGGCGGGCCGAGCATCCGGGCTCGGGAAGGCGGCCAAAACGGGCCAAACACGGGCTGCCATACCCATTTTTCCAACCACTGATTTGGGGCCGAGAAGGGCGGATCCGGCATCGGAACAGCAGAGGAGGACTGCTGGTGGCTCGGACGGGCGAGGTGGCGGCTAGGCGACGCCTCACGGTGGCCGGAGGGAGCTCCGGCAGCTCCTGCGCGAGCTAAACAGCAGCTCGGGACGACGAGCTGGGCAAGAAGACCGCCAAGACGTGCGGTTAGCAGCGGCGTGCGAGGACAGCAGCTCAACGGCGAGACGACATGGGGCGAGGAGGGCGACTCCGGCGAGCGACGGCTCCTCGCGGCGTCGGCTACTGCTTTTGCTCGGCGTCCTACCAGATCTGAGAGCTCGAGCAATGGACAGAGGGGGAGAAAGAAGGCGAAGCAGCACACACGTGGGCGAGCGGAGCAGTGAACGGCGGACGAACAGCGGCGGTGAAGCCTCTGGCGGACGAGCGTGCAAGCGGGCGAAGGGGCTGCTTCGATTTCTTCTCTGCATTTTCTGGTCTTCGCACCATGAAGATGCGGGAGAAAGGCAACGGGAGAGAGGGAGAAGAGAGAGAGGAGAGAGAAGGAGGGGGGGCCCTTTTTATTTTCTTTTTCTCTTTCTTTAATCCCACACAATGGCCCACCATGACATCATCAAATGATGTCATACCCCACTATCTCCAAACCTCCCACAACCTTTTCCAATGGTTGCAATTTCATTTTCCGCCGGGGTCCAATTCTTGTATACTAATTTCTCCAATTCCATTCAATTCTCTTCCAATTGAGTCCAATTGAAGTTCATAAAATTAATCCAATGTCACCACACTTCAATTCATATCTTCACTTGTCCATAGAACCAACTTAAGTCCCAAAAGCGCGACCAAAGACGAGCCTACTAATTTCTCGAGCCAAATTAGCCATTCTCTGATTATTTTGCTGAAAAACTGGGCTTGCATGGAAAATCTTCTGAAGATTAGTCAATGTTCCTAAAATGATTTGTGACACACCCAGACTTCCAATTTCTGAATTCGATCTCAATTCCATGGTTAATTTCACTTTGGCACGATACTAGCGCGGCCCAACCTACCGGGTAGCATTTAGAAATTTTCATGCATTTGACCTGTGGTTGATCATCTCAAGCCACAATGTACATCTTTGAAACATTAGCGACTTTCAGTTGTCGGGGTAATCTCAAGGTTTCAAATACGACACAGGGTACCCAATCGATAGAAAAGTCGGCCTAGTGTCGATCGACAAGGATTATGCGATCTGGTGGAATCACCCACACTCGATCACATGCGTCTGTCGAGTCGACCTATCCCCGGTCTCTAATCGATTTTTATTTGTGCCGTAATGACCCTTGCAGATTAGCTCGGTCGAAAGGTCGCTTCCTGGCCAAATTCTCAAGTCCGATGCATTATAATTTCTTAATGACTTCACCCGATGGACTAGCTTTCACATGAGTGGCCGACTCAAGGAAAAGAACTATATGCGTGCCAACAAAATGCCCATCTCAATTTATTGAAAATAGAATTGGAAAATCGGGATGTCACAGAAACGGTATCAGAAACAGGTAACTGGAATCAATATAGTTTACTTTTCCTTTGAATTTGCCATTTTGGATGCTTGACAACTCCCTTTATTTGTCTCATTATGTAAAGTGAACGAGCTCGATGAGTTATTTTGGCACCTAAGGCATTTGCGTCATTTCCTCAACTTTTTAGAACAGAATTCAACTTCGTTATGCCTTTATGGAAGATTGGCACTAACGAAGCCTCAACGCATGTTTGCTTCTCGAGTCCTATGAACCCACACTTTTATTTTTTTGAAGGGGCAGATGCCGAACTTAGATAAACTCCTCATGCTAATTGAGAAAGCGATCACGTGAAGAGAGGGTTTGACTAGAGTTTTCTTGAAATTCACTTTGGAAGGTAAATGTATAGGTTCACTTGAAACACTTCTGATTTTTTTTTTCTTTTAAGTTTAGGATGATTTTCCCGAAATTGAATTCCATCTTTAAAAAAATGTGTCGCATGATTTACAAAAGCATCAATTGAATTCGCAATCAAAACCCAAAACGGAAAACATGGTTCTTAACAAGAATAAAGACAGTGATAAAGTATAAGAAACTCTTGCACAGATAATAGTAAAAATCAACTCTTGTCCTAGCTCTAGAATTCACTTCTTTGTGTGGTCACCACGAGAATGTCAAGGAGCATTGTGCATAACTTGCAAAAAGACAACAATATCAGTATGTGAATGAGAGAAATATAATATCTCAATGAGGTCGCTTCTTACAATAAAATCGAGGTGACAATACATGCCCCCACAATTCTTATCACAGGATTTTAGTATTTCGCCAAGATTTTATCATAAGAGAAGACATTAGAATGATTAATCCACGGCCATCAATCGAATGACCACTTTTATTCCAAAAGTTTTGTATACAAAAGTATCTTTGATTTTTGAAAGATTGATTTGTAATTTTACTCCTAGAAAAACAAATTGAGTTCTATTTTGAGAAATCTGTACACAAAATGATTTGCATTTTAGTCCCAAAATGTAAGAATGAGAAAGTTTGATAAAAATGCAATTTCAATTTTTGTACCCCTATATAAAATCACAACTTGAAATTTTTTTTTTCAAAATAATTTCGAGTCCAAAACTAGAGATTTAAACAAAATCATGTGTTTAATAGGGCCAAATTAAAGTGTTTAGAACTTGCATTCAATGTTCACTTGTCAAAAGTGACTGCCAATTTGTTCAATTATAAGCCTACAACACTGAGGGCAATCGATTGATGTTTGCAAATTTCAAGATGGAAGTTCAATACAAAATGAGCAAATAAAAAGGAAAATGATACTTACAAGGAGTATCGACTTTTGTCTCTGTTTTTTGCTCTCTTTTTTTTCAATTACATAGACATGCACATGGGATGTGGTTCGGTTTCTACTGTATCTGACTCAAAATGAAGCCATGGGATCACAAGACTGAACCAACATGCTTGCGGCTAGGTTATGTTACCCATGACTCTGGCTTCGTCAAAAAACTGACCCGTGTCGCATGATTGCAGACCAGGGTGGGTATGTTTGACATGAAAGAAATTTCGGGGTAGAGATGGGTGACTTGTACTACATGGTTGTAGTCAGAGTGGTATTCACCTCAACACCATCCTAGGTGATCCTATGTGGCTCAGGTCCGACGACAAGTTGTGTGTGCTAAGGTGTAGTGCAATGCAAATGATACATGCACAACAATTTATAGGAAAGCAACACTTCATATATATATAAACCCTACATTTCTACACCTCCCTACAAGGCAACGGTGAGCAAACACTTCCCCTCATACCTCCCATTTTGCAAAAACATTTAACACCTTTAATGTTAGGGGCGTACCTAAAATCCTTGCTGACAAACAAAAATATTTTTGAACAAGATTAATTTTGGCCTAAGTCCTCTAAGGTTTAAAACCAAGTCCCCAATAGAGTCGCCAAGTTGTCGCGACTTACCCTCGGGGGGAGGGAGTAGGTTTAGGGGTAATGCCTAAAGGACGGGCCTAAAGTCATGATTAGGCGTAGGCTCTCCCAAGCCCATACCCCGTGTGATGTTGGGATATTCTTAAGAATTTTGCAAAAATGAGTCGCCACTAGCCTATTGAGGTCGGCTAGAAACCAAGTGAGGTATGTGAGTATACCTCACTTCCTACGCAACCAGAGAATTTAGGGTCGGGGACTTGATTACACTAATTATCCAATTAGTGCCATTTCGGTACATAATCTTGTTCATTTTAAATTTTTATCAAGTAGTTTGGATTGATTTCATGCCTATTCACTAACATGTAAGGTGATCATGCAGGTGCGCAAACATTAAAATAATAATCATAGCTATCAAGATCCTAATAGTAGTAAAATTAAATACGTGCATTTAAACATAATTAGATATGCAAATTAAACATGCAACATAATTAATATACGAGCAAATAAAAGTCTAATTACACTAAAATGGCAATACATGGCAGGTCCAAATCAAACCCCATCATTTTTGAATTTTGAATTTTTTTGAATTTTTTTAAAAAAATTTTTAAAATTTTTTTATCATTTTTTTAAAAAAAACTAATTTTTAATTTAAAAAAAATGGGTGAACCGGGTTGGGTCCGATCTGACCCGACTCGGGTTCAGCCCGATCGGTGCGAGTTAGGTTCAGTCGTAGATCGAACCTGGGTTCGGCCGAGTCGATGATAATGGACCCGAGTGGGCACAAAATTCTTTTTTTTTTTTTTTTGTAATACTTTAGTTAGGGCCCAAAGAAAATCAAACCCACCTATTTCCTAAGCCCGTGAGAGCCCAGCCCAATTTACCTGAATCTGAAGTCCGACCCAAAGAGCGACCCAAGGTCGACCCACTTCGAAGACCAAACCCCACCTGGTTTGGAGGGCTCGCCTGACCCGGTTTTGCCTCTTCTCTCCCCCTGCTCCTTCGCAGTGCTGGGTAGGCTAGGTGGACAGGCAGCGATGGCGATGACGAGCTTGACGGCGGCGACAGCGAGACGACGAGCTTCATGGTGACGATGGCGACAACATTGACTCAATGACGGTTGGGACGTAACGGGTGATGGCACGGGTGGTGACTCAGTTGCGGTGAGGACACGGCAAGTGATGGCACGATGGTGGTGTGATCAATGGCGGCACAGGTGACCCCTCCGGCTAAGGCCGTGACGGCGAAGCAGAGGCGGAGACGTGGTGGCCAGCCTTGGATCTGCTGGCATCGGGGGCAACGGCGTCAGACTACAGGTAGAGTGCGGCGAGTCATCACGAGTGGGGGCATTAGGTCGTCACGGACGGAGGCGGGTAGCCCTTGGACGCAGTGCCGAGCTACTGTGCCGTGGTTAAGACGAGCTGCTACAAAGGGTTGCTTGAAGGTGTTGCAAACGGCAGGCAGTGGCAATGGCTTCTAGCGTCAGGTTCCAGCAGCGTCAGGTGTCGCGGCGAGGAGGGAAGTGGCAGCGTCGCAGCTTCAGGCTACAGGGGGACGGCGTTCGGAGGGCACCAGCTCGAATGGCGTCAAGTTGAGGCGGCGAGCTCGGACGGCGACGGGCCGCGACCACTGCTGCCCTTCGCCCCTCCGTTCCTTCTCTCTCTTCTTTTGTTTTTTTGCTCGGCTCTCTTAGGTCTCCTCTGGTTGGAGTTTTGGAGTGGGAAAGGAGGCACGGTGGCGAGTTGTCAGCTGGGCAATGATCTCTCCCTCGTGTTCTCTCTCTCTCTCTCTCTCTCTCTCTCTCTTTCTCCCTCTCTCGGCCCTCTCTCCAACTCTCTCCCTCTAGCTCTCTCCGCCTCCTCTCCTCCATGTCTCTTGATGATGTTCTCTTTTCTGTAGGGTTTCCTGCGCGAAGATGGAGGAGGGAGAAGGCTGGCGTGGGCTAGGCCAAAGGGGAAACGGGCCTGGGCCGCGCAAGGGAAAAAAAAGGCATTTTTTCTTTTTCTTTTTCTTTTTTTTTGTTGTTTTGTTATTTTTCTTTTTTTTTTCTCTAATTTTTTTTTTTATGTATTTGAAAACAAAAATTAGGTGTCAATAGTGACATGGTATGGTGACATCACAAGTTTACATGGAAATCCATAAGGTAAATGTGACATCTTGATTTTCAACCCTGCTTTTGAATAAATGAAATGGGCTTTTCATCGATGTGCCTACAGTCTTTTTCTCTAAACTAATCACTCAGGAGATAACTAATCTATCAGGCGAAACCATTAAGGAATATAAACGTGAGTGATTTGAAAATTCGATCAGAAATCGATTGCTCGACCGTGATGATTTGCAAGGGTCAATATGGCACCGTCAAAATTGATTAGAGACCGGAGACAAGTCGATTCGACAAAGGCGTGTAATTAAAGTGTGGGTGATTCCACCCGATTGCAAAATTCTTGTTGAACGGCACTAAAGTGATTTTTCTATCATTTCTGTACCCTGTGTTACGCCTCGATCCTCCGAACACATGCCCATCCCTTAGTGGTCGATCACGTAGCGACGTCCCAAGACGCGTCGCTGACCCATTCATTTTAATGTGCATACGTAAGTGAGTAATAGATCCTTAGACAACAACATGATAGGATAGAAAAGCAGGCAACAATTCTCAACCAAAGCAAACCCTTTGTAAACACTCCAGGTTTATACACAATACTAGGCTATTTACAAAAGATTAGCTTAACAAAAAGGGAAATGTCCTATGACGCGCTAGTCAAACATGTTCGCCGATTCTTCAATCTCCTCCGCATCAAACTCCGGAGCTTCGGGTCCTCCTCAATTGCCATCTAAGGACCTAAAAATGTGATCCCACAACGGGATGGGATGATGTCTTAGCAAGTTCACCCCCTAAGCTCTAACTAGGAAGAAAATATGCCCTAAGGGCTGCCTAAGCATAAACACGAGTCAGAGGATTTACCTTTGCCTCCATTCCTTTCTGCAAGTGAGTACGATTCATATAATCATCCAATCATTCAACTCAACTCAAATCAACTCAAGTCATCAAATCAGATTAAATTATCGATCAATCGACCAAGTCGATTCCATGTCATCAAGACCATCTCTCAATCAACTCATTCAATACTATCTATAAAGTCCGATCACATCAAGGACTGCTCCCCTTAAGCTAAATATAGATAGAAATGCTTACCAAAAACTGATAACCATGTATACAACTCACCCTAAGTTGATATATTGAAGTGTAACATCCTGAAATTCAACCCCGTTTCGATATAGTGAAATGGGCATTTCGTCGACGTGCTTATGGTTCTTTTTCTCTGAGCTGATCACTCACGAGTTAACTAACCTATTGGGTGAAGCCGTTAAGGAATGTATCCGTAGTAAAATCCCTAAAAGTTACCTAATTAGTTGGATTGGGCTAAATCGCGTCTGATCGATTCTAACCATGAAATTTAATTTGGTTTCGGGAATCCAATATTTGAGCGTGTCACAATTCATTTTTAGGATCTTGTCTCATCGTCCGTCAAATTATTGACAAGTCCAAAATTTCGGGAGAGAAATTATCGGAGGAAAAATTGAAGACTAAAAGAAATTAAAAAGAGAAAGGGGAAATAATAGAAGTAATTTAAATAGTATGATTTTTACTATTTGATTACTTTTTTTTTTTTCATTTTCTCTCCCTTTCTTTTTCTCTCTCTTCTCTCCACTCCCCTCCCCTTCGTGCAAAACCCTCCTCCCCACGCTGACCATTCCCCCTTTTTCCCTCTTGCTGGTTCCCACTTTGCCTCTTTCTCTCTCTCTCTCCTTTTTTTTTTTTTGACTAGTCAAACCCTTATCTCTTCTTCTCTCTCTCTCTCGACACTCTCTCTCCTTCCCCTTGTTCGCACGACGCCCAGTGAACCAGCAAACAAGAAGGGGAGACAACAGCACCGAGAGGAGAAGACCAGAGCAGCTCGCCGTTGCCGCTTGTGCTCCGCCGCTCACCACTCGCCTTCGCCTCTCCCTCACGCCCCTCAACTGTCGCCGCCCTTCTTCTCCTTTCTGGTTTGTGCGAAGACAGAAGTGGACCGAAGCAGAAGCAGCGGCCAACCGCCCATCGTTGTCGCACCGGAGCCAGACTGCCACCCACACCGCCGCTCGCGCCCGCGCGTCCACCGCTCACCACCGTGCCCCTGCTGGCTGCCGCCCATCCCCTCGCGCCCAGGCGTCCTCTCTCATGCAACCTCGCCTCTGTCCAATCGCGTTCAATCGCCTTTGGCCACTGCCACCGCTCGGCCTCCCCGGCGTCCCCCTCACCCTCCGCCGACCTCGCCTCGCCGTTTTGGCCATCGGACTAGCTCCGGCCAGCCAAGGGCAGAAACCCATGAGTGGGTTTCCAGCCCTCTTCGGGCCCACTTTTGGGCTGTTTCCGAGCCTCGGACCCTAGTTGTGCTTTGGGGTTTATCGCTCCTTGCGTTGTCCCCATTGAATTGATCCGATTTGCGCACGATTCCGGTGAGTAATCTCACTAATCCTTGCTTAGTGAGCTAATTATACTTAATGGTTGTTTAGTTTTATTTAATTAGGTTTAAGTGGTTAGATTAGTGTTTATTAGTTAATTGTGATGCAAATTAGACAAATTGAATGTGTATTTAGCAAGTAGACATGGTGTACTATTTATTGAGGGTAACTTGGGATTTTTCTGACCCTTTATCGGGCTTCAATTTGACAATTCGGGCCGAAGTGAAATTTTTGGTATTTAAATATTATTTTTCAGACTTTAATTAATTAATTAATTATTTTCCGAAAATTCAACTAGGATGGCCAGTGACCGGAATATTATGCGAATGACCGTGGTGAAGTCCGTTTATTTAATCGGGCCTCATTTTGAGCTAAATTGAATTTTTAATATTAATTATTTAATTTTCGAAATTAATTAATTATTTGTTTATTTTTTCGGAAATTAAGGTTGAGATGGCCGACGACCGAAATCTCCTGCTGATTGTCGTGGCGCAGTTCGTTTATTTAATTGAGCTCTACGTTGCATGGAATTAAATAAATTGTGATATTTTAGGGATTTACCCTAAATTGTTTGAAATTGAGTGGGATTGATTGATTTACTAGAAGTTGGTGGAGTATGTTTATTTAGTATTTATAATGCTTGGTTGAGTTATAAAGTGAATAGAATCGTGAGAGTGAATCCGAAATACTTTGGGCTTAAACCGATCAGACACGATGTATGGGTCTACGTGGTTCGGTGATTTGGGATATCACTGGCGAAAATGGCGCCTTAAAGAATGCACGTATCGGTCTAGTACATACATTATTGTGGACCTACGTGGTTCGGTGATTGGGATATCACTAGCGAAAACGGCGCCTTAAAGAACGCACGTATCGGTCTAGTACTCATATTGTTATAGGCATGTATGGTTCAGTGATTAAGGACATCACTGGCGAAAACGGCGCCTTAAGGAACGCATGCACTTGTCTATTAAACACATTGTCATAGGCATGTGTGGTTCGGTGGTTAAGGACATCACTAGTGAAAACGGCGCCTTAGAGAACGCACACAATTGTCTATTGAGTACATGGTTATAGGTAGGGGTGTCAGAAACCGAACCGAAAACCAAACCGAACTGAAAACCGAACCGAACCGAACTGAAAAATTCGGTTTTTTCGGTTCGGTTCGGTTTTCGGTTCGGTTCCCGTAAAAAACCAATATCTTTTAATTGGTTCGGTTTTTATCGGTTAACCGAACCAAACTGAACCAAAAACTGATAAAATCAAATCTTCGGTTTTATTCTCTCCCGACGCTGAGGCCTCTCCTCTTGCGTCTTGTCTTGGTCGGCTTGGACGTGCAACAGCGACGGTGATCACTTAGGTGCGGCGGAGGGGAAGCTACTGTGGTGCTGTCGCTCGGAGGGAGGAGCTGCAGGCCGCAGGGGACGGGTGAGTGGTGGCGCGACTGCAGGCGTCGGGCTCGCGGGTCGCTAGCGGAGCGGCGGTGCGAGCTCGCGGGTGAGGGGTGACCGGCCCGGGATTTGCTGGCATTAGGTTGCAGGTGAAGACGCTCGGAGGCGGCGAGCGTTCTGGCATGGCTGAGCGGGCAATGGCGGAGGCGATCGGGCGACATGGCTGCACATCGCGGGCGAGACCGGCGGAACGGCGGTGATCGGCCGCTAGGCCGCCTGTTCTGGGCTTGCGAACGGCGGACGCGGGCAGCGAGAGCAGGGGGAAGAAGATGAACAGTGTTCCGCTTTTTCCCTCTGCTGGCCTGTCCTTCACGTCCCTTCCCTCTCTGTCTCTTCTCTACAGTTGGTGCTGACAAGATTGCCGAGAAGAGACAATTTGTTGTACAGCTTTTCTTTTGACTTTTCCCTATAAAGCTTTTTTTTCTCTTTTGTTTTTGTGTTGCTTTTTTCAAAAGAACGAACAGAAGCTCCCGATTTCCAAAAACCGAAAACCGAAAACCGAAAACTCAAAAACCGAAAAATCGAACCGAACCGAACCGAACCAAACCGAAAATTCGGTTCGGTTCGGAAGATTTTTTTAATGGTTCGGTTCGGTTCGGTTTTTTTGAAAAATCGAACCGAACCGAACCGTTGACACCCCTAGTTATAGGTATGCGTGGTTCGGTGACTAAGCACGTCACTGGTGAAAACGGCGCCTTAATAAACGCACGCAATTGTCTAGTGGATAAGTCACCTTGGTGAACTTGATGCCCGAGAGCATTGATGTGGCTCTGTGACCGAGTGCCCAATGGGAGGTTATATGGTGTGGAATCAATGACCTAGAATGGTCTATCTGACATGTAATCGACTAGTTCGATTGATCAATGATTTGATCAGATTGTCGTGATTTGATTGATTGTTCGTTATGATTTATGAAGCGTTCGTATATAACCTTGAATTGCAGGTTGAGACTGAGGCCAAGGTAAGTCCTCTGACTCGTGCTGTGCTTAGGCAACCGAGTAGTGTATTGGTTCCCTAATTGAGTCTTAGTGGGGTAGAACTCGCTGAGACGTAGTCTCATCCCGGTTGTGGGACAACATTTTAGGATCCCGATGAGGAGCTGAGGAGGAGGAATCTGATAAGGAGAACTCTGAGGTGAAACCTGAGGAGAAGGATTTTTGGAAGAAGAAGATAATACTGAGAGGGATCTTGAGTACGACCCGGATGGACTGAGATTCCATCTTCTTTTGTGAAGTCCATTTTGATGTGAATAGAGTTAGAGTAAAAAGTTGTGAATAGTTGTGAAGTACTCTGGTTTGTGTTTTGTATAAAAGTTTGGTTATAAGTTTCAATATGAAAAATATGACCCTGCTTATCTATCCCATTGTTTTTTGTCTGGGAATTTTCTTTATACTTCCGCTTGCGCATATTAAATGAATAAGGTCGGCGATGCGTCCTGGGATGTCGCTATTAATCAACCAGGTGAGGGATGGGCACACGTTCGAGGATCGAGGCGTGACATCCCCTTTTTTGTGGTATCGGAGCAAAGTTCAAGAATGGAGTGATAAGGAGCGTTGACCATGGGATAGTTGGTAGGAAAGGCCTTTAAATTCACAACCGGTGCATGTCTGTGTTAGCTGAGTGCTAAAATTGCTTGTTGTTTTGATCACTCCATTTCTAATTCGGTGTTGAATTGGAAACAAGGTTTTAGTTGAGTAAAGCTACACTATGAGCGATCAGAAGCCGAGAACTCCTACAAAGAGGACTAGTAGGGCCGTTATTTGGGGTAGAGCTTCGACTCGTGTCGAGACCCGAGGCGGACGTGGTTGTGCGCCAGCACAGGCTTGCGCGAGTGGAGTGATTCCACCTGTCGTAGATGTCGGGATAGCAGCCCCTAATGATCCTAGGGTGGATGGGATCTTGCGTGTTCTTGAAGCGATGGGTACTAGAATGGATCAGCAAGCCACTACCGTTAAAGCCACTGCTCAGGCTACTGCAACTACTGCTGCCGCCGCTACCACTGGAGCCGCCCCTGCTGCCGCACCTGTAGTTGCACCTGCCGTTGCTCCAGCCGCCGTGAATGTTGAAGGTCCACCGGGGATAGTGGTTGCTACAAGACCAATCCATAAGCTAGTGGAGCATTTCTTAAGACTAAATCCACCGTTGTTCACCGAGTCTGGAGATCCCGAAGCTGCTTCTTCATGGGTTCAAAAGCTTGAGAAGGCATTTGCACTGCTGATGTGCAACGAGACTGAGAAGGTAATGTTAGCAACTTACCAGCTGGATGGAGTTGTGAATACTTGGTGGATGACTACCCATGAAACGATCTTTCTAGAAGGCGTTATTTAGGACTGGAACACTTTTCGTGAAGCCTTCAATGATAAGTATTTCTCCAAGACTGCCAGAGAGGTGAAGATGGCAGAATTTCAACGTCTTCGCCAGGGTTCCCTATATGTTGATGAGTATGAGGCTAAGTTCGCTGAACTTTCGCGATATGCCCCCGAGTTAATTGAGAATCTTGTGAACCGAGCGAGGAGGTTTAGAGATGGATTCAGACAGGATTTGAGAAGCGCCTTAGTCCTTCTGGATCTGAAGACTTATAATGACATATATTGGAGGGCTCAGAAAATTGAGAAAGATCATAACGATAAAGCTGCCTCATCTGGATCGAGGTTTAGCTCTCACAGAGACAACATCTGCCAAGGAAAGAGGCCGATGTTTGGAAATAGATTCCAAGACCCGCCCAGCAAGAAAAGTGGATTTAATAGGCCAGTACCCAGTAGTGTTGGTGCGTGTCGTTTGTGTGGGAGAAGACATGGGACAGCACCGTGCCCAGCTAGGACGGGTGCGTGTTTTGAATGTGGCCAACAGGACCATATGGTCAGAAATTGTCCGAGGAAGCAAAGAGGACAACCTCAGTTGCTGTCGCCACCGCCGATGAGACAAATAATAGGGTATGCCCCTCAGAATGCACCGCAAGGAGGATAGTAGAGACCTCCAGTTCAGGGCACCGTGTACGCGATTACCCAAGGTCAGGTAGAAGCTACACCTGACGTGACCACAGGTACTGTCTCGCTCAACGACCAACCTGCTTATGCTTTGTTTGATTCTGGAGCAACCCATTCCTTCATTGCCGAGCAATATGTTAGGATGCTAGGGTTGAGTCCTGTATTATTGGAGTCGGCAATTTGCATATCTACACCCTTGAAAGATAAAGTTATTGCTGCTTTGGGATTTTCAAGGTGCAAGTTAGAGATTGGTGAGCGAGTGGGGAAAATTGACTTGTTAATCCTAGCCATGTATGATTTTGATTTGATAATTGGCATGGACTGGCTCACCAATCTACGAGCTAAAATGGACTGCTATCGCAAGGCGATTCAATTTGACCTGTTAGGGGGTAAGAGTTTCGAGTTTGTCGGGAATCGAGGAGGACCCTCAATTTCCTTAATCTCGTCACCGGAAGCAGCTCATTTGTTAGACGAGGGTTGCCAAGGGTACTTAGCAACGGTCGTGGATACGACAGTTGAGGAGCTGAAAATGAAAGATATTGCAGTGGTACATGAGTTTGTAGATGTCTTTCCAAAAGAATTACTAGGGTTACTGCCAGAAAGAGAGATTGAATTTGTAATCAAGCTAGCACTAGGGACAGAATCGATCTCAAAGGCACCTTACCAAATGGTGTTATCTGAATTGAAGGAACTTAAGGTGCAGATGCAAGAGTTACTGGATAAAGGATTTATTCATCCTAGTGCATCACCTTGGGGAGCACCAGTTCTATTTGTAAAGAAGAAAGATGGTTCGTTGCGCCTGTGCATCGATTATCGGTAATTCAATCCGGTAACGATCAAGAACAAGTATCCATTGCCGAAAATAGATGAATTGTTTGATCAATTGCAAGGGCGTCAATATTCTCGAAGATCGACTTAAGGACAGGATATCATCAACTGAGGATTAGGAAAGAGGATATTCCTAAGTCAGCATTTCGAACCCGGTATGGGCATTACAAGTTCACAGTGATGCCGTTTGGATTGACGAATGCTCCAGCTGCATTCATGAATATGATGAACAGAGTGTTCAAGGAATATCTGGATCAGTTTGTGATCGTGTTCATTGATGACATCTTGGTCTATTCGAGAAGTGATGAAAAGCATGAGAATCATCTGAGAGTAGTACTCCAGACCTTAAGAACTCATTAGTTGTATGCTAAGTTTAGCAAATGCGAGTTTTGGTTGACCAGTGTTACGTTCTTAAGTCATGTGATTTCCGGGGAAGGAATCTCCGTCGACCTGAGCAAGTTAGAAGCCATGATCAAGTGGCCGAGACCATCGACAGTGACAGAGATCAGAAGTTTTCTGGGGTTAGTAGGTTATTACAGACGGTTTGTGGAAGGGTTCTCATCGATAGCGTCACCTCTGACAAAGCTCCTGAAGAAAGAAGAGAAATTTGTATGGTCAGATAAGTGCGAGCGTAGTTTCCAAGAGCTGAAGGAAAAGCTGACTACCACACCTGTGCTGACGATTCCATCTGGTCCTGGAGGATTTGAGATCTATAGCGATGCATCATTCAAGGGATTGGGTTGTGTGCTGATGCAACATGGCAGAGTCGTTGCATACGCTTCCCGGCAGTTGAGACCTCATGAATTGAACTATCTGACACATGACTTAGAACTCGCAGCCATCATATTTGCATTGAAGATTTTGAGGCACTACTTGTGCGGGAAAAAGTTTCAGATCTTCACGGACCATTAGAGTCTCAAGTATTTGTTCTCTCTTTTGAACTGTGGCCAAGTTTAGCTAAAAGTCTTGGCTTTTCTTTTTGGTTGTACCGACCCGAGAAATTCATCATGAAAATATAAATAAAAGTGGCTCGACTTTATCTTTTCTTATGTTGCGTAGTTGGTGTGCATTGCATTATGGTTATTGGAGGGAGAATGGTGAGACTTGTTTATGCTTCCGCTAATAAGCTGCGCTAGGACCATTTTCAAAAAAGAAAAAAAATGCCCATGAACTACGGTTCTTCTTAAATCCTGAAACAAAGAGATGTAACTGGTATTCAGTAGGTGGAGCAATAAGTATCTGTGGCGACCTTAGTTGTTTGGGGGTGCCACATCACCTTATTGCAAAATTCTCGTCGATCGACACTAGACCGATTTTCTTTCGTTTTGGGTACTCTGTGTCCATATTTGAAATCTCGAGATTTTCACGACCATCAAAAGTCGCCAATGTGTTGAAGAGGTACATGTGGTTCGAGGAAACCGCGGATCAATTGCACCAAAAAATCCTAAAAGCTACTTGGTAGGTTAGGTCCCGCTAAAATTACGTCATATTGAAATTAACCGCGAATTTGAATTCAATTTCGGAAATTGAAAGTTTTGTCAAGTTACGAATCATTTTAGGAAAGTCGACTCATCTTTTGAGGAATTTTCGGTGAGTTCGGGATTTTTACAGAAAATTGTTTCGGACAATTTGGAAAATGAATGGAAATTTGGATTGACCAATTTGAAGGGATTTCTGGCCTCTGGCATGACCTACTTGCTGAAAGGAAATTTCATGGACTTTTTCCTCAACAAATTAGACCTCAATCGGAGAAGAACCTCATACAAAATGATATAGTCCACGCATTGCAACTTACCAAGTCTGAACACATCAGATTGCACGGCTTTGGAAACATTTCCGATTAAATACCCAATCGGCCTCTAAAAATTATGAAATTCGACTATGTGATAGTCAAGACCATAAGGTAGATATTTCATGCAGACATCAAAGTCAGATTCGTCCTAGGTAATTAAATATATGCGGTTAAAACTTATGTTCCTAATACCGAAATTTCCAGATCTAACTACTTTCGAAAGGCCACGATTTTACCTACCTATTCTTGTTGGTTTTCTCTAAATTTTTGATATGTTAAACCTCAGGATGTCCTTTACATCTTTTATTAAGAAATTGAAGTGAAATTTCAACAAAAAAATTGCCTTACAGTCCACGCATTCATCAAAGGTGGGCACCAAAATCTCCAGATGCATTCATCAAAGGTGGTCCTCCTCCTTCCTCTCTTCCTTTCTCCCTTTCTTCCTTTCTTCCTTCTTTTTCTCTCCTCTCTCTCTTTCTCGGACAAACTCCCTCTCTCTCTCCCTCTCTCTCACTTAAACCGGCCATCATCTTCCCTTAATTTTCTTCCCCTCCATCATTAGCCATCATTAGATCATGCATGGAGGACACTTGGCCATCACCTTGGGACAAATGGGGGAGGCATGCAACCGGATTCCCCCCCTCCTCCTTTGCGCGTCAACAGCCCCTCATGGCTTGGGCCAGCCTTGGGCTGGGCAGCTTCTCCCTCTCCTTGGGCTTCATGGGCCGGTTGAGAAAAAGGGGTGAGGCTATGGGCTGGTTTGGCCTTTAAATGTCTAGCCCACCCTCATCTTAATAATCCACCTAATCCTTAATTATATAAAAACCTAATTGAAATTTATAATTCACAAAATTTTGTGACCTAATTTAATAAATTCCAACCCATAATTCACATGACCAAAAATAGAATTTTCCTATCAAATAATTACCCACCAAAAGCTTGGTCAAAATCTCAATGCAAAACATGAATTAGAGCACCTCTAAGGATTGACAAGAAATTCTAGGATGCCACAGGTGGAATCACCCACACTTTGATCACACATCTCAATTGAATCGACCTATCTTCAGTGTCTGATCGATTTTTAATTGTGCCGTAATGATCATTGCAGACTAGCACGATCGAGCAATCGATTCCTGTTCGAATTCTTAAGTTTATTGCATTAAAATCACTTAATGGCTTCACTTGATAGGTCAGTTATCACATGAATGGCCATCTCAGAGAAAAGCACTATAGGCGCGTCGATGAAAGGCCCAACTTATCTAATTGAAATCAGAACCTGAAAATCATGATGTCACAACTCTTCCCCTCTTATAAAAATTCCGTCCTCGAAATTTAAACATTTCCAATCCTTAAACAAAAAGGTGGGGGCATCGTCGTCTCAATGAGTCTCACTTTCCCCGGTTGCTTCTTCGGTCTCGTGGTATTGTCAAACCACTTTGACCAAGGGGACCATCTTGGTATACATGACTTGATCTTTCTGATCTACAATCTGAACCAAGCTTTCCACATACGACACTCCCTAGACCTCGTGTAAGGAAGTCATTCACCTCGAAAACGCCTTAAACATGCAAGTTATCTATCGATGGCAGATTAATAGCAAAACAACCCATGCTTTGCCTTAACTATAAACATGAATGATCTTCTTACCTTTTTAAGCCATCATAACTGTGACATCCTGAAATTCCACCCTGTTTCGATAAAATGAAATGTGCATTTCGTCGACGTGCCTATAGTCCTTTTTCTCTGAGCTGATCACTCACGAGTTAGCTAACCTATTGGGTGAAGCCGTTAAGGGATATAACCGCGGTAAAATCCCTAAAAGCTACCTAAATTGGTTGGATTGGACTAGAGTCGCGTCCGGTCGATTTTAATCATGAAATTTAATTCGGTTTTGGGAATCGAATATTCAGACGTGTCACAATTCATTTTTAGGACCGTCTCATCGTCTATCAATTTATTGTCGAGTCCGAAGTTTCAAGAAAGAAATTATCGGAGGAAGGTTTGAAGACCAAAAAGAAAATAGAATGGAAAAAGGAAAAGAGAAAAGGAAAATTTGCATAAAGGCATTATGCATTTTCTTTTTCTCCTTTTTCTCTCTCTCTCTCCCTCTCTTTTCTTTTCTTTCTTTTTCTTTCTTTTCTCTCTCCTCTCCCCTCCCCCTCGTGCGAATTCCTTTCCCCCCTTTCCACCGAAGTGTGGGCTGTCACCCACTTGCCTTTCCCCTCTCCTTTTGACCATTCAAACCCACCTTTTCTCTCTCTTATCTCTTCTTCTCTCTCCTCTCTCTTCTCCCCCTCTCCCTCGTAACCGACTTCTTCTTCTTCCTTCTTGTCTGTGCGAACCAGCGAACCAGAAACGGGAGAAGCCGAGACAGCAGCCAGTCGCTGCCGTCACCGCCCATGCACCGCCTCGCTCGTCGCCAGGTCGTCGTCCTGCCGCCCATGCTCCGCCAGCCCTCGTTTCCTCGCGCTCAGGCCTCCCCCATGCGTCTCTCGCCCCTGTTCCGTCTCGTCCAGCCACCGTGAGTGGCCGAGCAAGCCGCCGGAGCCGCCGTGTGGCCTCACCGGACCGCCTCTTGCTTTCCCCACCCCTCTCCACCTCTAACCATCTCTGTTTTCCTCTGTTTCACAGCTAATCCAGCAACCCACGAAGTGGGTTTTCAGCCGGCTCTTGGGCCGTTTTGGGCCGTTTCCGGGCCCCAAACCCGAGCCGTGCTTTGGGAAGATTTGTTCCTCGCATCGCCCTCGTCGGATTGATCCGATTTGCGCGCGATTTGGTGAGTAATCTCACTAATCCAGGATTAGTTGGCTAATTATGCTTAAGGTTGGTTTAGATTTAATTAATTATGTTTAGGTTGTTAGATTAGAATAAATTAGCAATTATTAGTCAATTGTGATGCGATTTAGATAAATTGATTGTGCAATTAACAAGTAGACGTGGTCTACTAATTATTGGAAGTGCTTCGGGATTTTTCCCGACCCTTAGTGGGCTCCAATTAGGCTTTTCGAGCCTAAGTGGATTTTTTGGTATTTAAATATTAATTTTCGGAATTAAATTAAATAATTATTTATTTTCTGAAAATTCAACTGAGATGGCTCGGGACCGGAATATTGTGCTGATGACCGTGGTGAAGTCCGTTTATTTAATCGGGCTTTATTTTGAGCTAAATTGAATTTTTAATATTAATTATTTAATTTTCGAAATTAATAAATTAATTAATTATTTTTCGGAAATTAAGATTTTGATGGCCGACGACCGAAATCTCGTGCTGATCGTCGTGGCGCAGTCCGTTTATTCATTTGAGCTCCACGTTGTATGGAATTAAATAAATTGTGATATTTTAGAGATTTACTCTAAATTGATTGAAATTGATAGAGACTGAATTATGGATTGGTAAATGGCGTGGTTAAATTCTGCAATTGAGTGTTAAATTATGCAAATTGAGTGCTGATTGGATTCTTGGTATTTAATTCCAAAATTTGTGGATTTTGATATTTATTCAGAGAATCCCAGGTGTCGGGTTTTGACACCGAAAATGGTTTTTAGTATTGTATGAAATAGTGGGATTTCAAAAAGGATGAATATCAATTTTTTTTTTTTGGATCAAGTTGGCCGTGTACCCACACACGAGTAATTTCATGTGAATTTCTAATACGAAGAAAAAGGCCAGGCTCACCATTTTAATTGAAGCATTTGAGTGCAATGCACGGTGCCCTGGGCCATATTTGAGTGATCGTGTGATGGTTATGAGAAATCGTCCCGGGCTGTTGAGCTGGACGCTATCCCTATGTGGGATACCCCCTGGACAACGGGAAGCCGGTCGCAGTTGATTCTGGACCCTATGCTCCTTCGGGAATGCCGTCGACGTAGTGACGAAGCCGTGCTCCAAGGGGGGAGACGATGCTCCTTCGGGAATGCCGTCGACGTAATGACGAAGCCGCGCTCCATGGGGGGAGGCGATGCCTGGCAATGCCAGAAGACCGCCGAACTGAGAGTAGGCCGTGCTATATGCCGAGATCAAATCTAAGAATGCATGATTAATTGAGTGTGAGAATCGGGAGTATGCTATATCAGCCTACGGGCGATATATCAGTTTAGTGAGCAGTCCTGGACTATGGTCGGACTTATAACTAGTATTGAATGTGCCGACCAAGCATGGGTCGTGGCGACATGTAATCGACTAGGTCGATTGATCATTGCTTTGATATGAGGTTATGAATTGATTGATTGAATGGAAATGACCATGGGTGGTCTCGTTGTCATGTAATCGACTAGGTCGATTTGATCGATGCTTCGATCGGTGATATGATTGCTTGGGTGCCTATTATGAATTGTACTGACTTGCAGGTGGGATCTGAGGCCAAGGTAAGTCCCCTCACCTGTGCGTGTTTAGGCAGCCTATAGTATAATGGTTTACTAATCGGGCTTAGTGGGGTAGAACTCGCTGAGACGTAGTCTCATCCCAGTTTGGGGAAAAACATTTCAGGACCCGATGAGGAGCTGATGAGGAGGAATCTGAGAAGGAGAACTCGGAGCTGAAACCTGAGTAGAAGGATTTTGGAAGAAGAAGATAATCCCGAGAGGGGCCTTGAGTATGGCCTGGATGGGCTGAGAGTCTATCTTCTTTTGAGAATTCATTTTGATGTGAATAGTTATGAAGTGATTTGTGTTTTGTATAAAAGTTTGGTTATAAATTTCAATATGAAAAATATGGCCCTGCTTTTCTATCCCATCGTTTTATTGTCTGGGGATTTTAATTGCTTCCGCATGTGCTTAATAAATGAAAGGGTCGGCGATACATTGTCCTGGGATATCGCTTTATAAAATCGACCAAGAGTGAAGGATGTGCGCGTACCCGAGGATCGGGGCGTGACAATAACAAAGTGCGTAAGCAATTCTTATAACACTCTCCATATTCACAAGTCAAACACAAAAACATGCAATATATATTATAATCATGCACCCATGTCATGCAATAATCCAAAATTGCTCATATTTTGATCTCAAGTCACACGTGTGCCAACTATAGCATCACTTCTCAAACTATGTATTACTTGTCATCAAGCGGCACCCTATCATCGCCAGCGAAGGGGAACCTTGAATTGAATGTCAACGTGGCTTGGTGCGGTGAAACACGCAAGGCTGCAGCTGCGGGAGTCCTCTGGAACCACAACAGACTCTTGATCTTTGGGTTTGTGAGGATTTTTAAGCCCCATTAGCTAGCGCGGCGGAAATCCCTCACTTTACACGAAGGGCTCTCTTCTCTATTGTAGCTTCTAAGTCAAAAAGGAAAAGGAAAGTGATCTGCACAGTGGCTTCTCTGGTTTGCGCATGGAAGTGGAATCTAAGAACCAAGCACGCGTGAGGTGGGTTTTGGGCCAAGTAGAAAGCCTCTGGATCATGTGCACGGTGGTGGAAGACTGCTAAAAAGTCATGGCGCAACAAAAGGGGTCTCCTTAGCCCATTGCCCCAAAAATGCCAACCAGGTCGCAAATGGGTGGCTAAGACCCATTGTACCAATTCCTTAAGTCCAAAATGGATTTTTAAACCTCCCCATTTCCTCTTATCTTTGTTATGTTATGATCATGGAAACTCATGTGGGTCATGTTCAAAGGTTTAATCGTCCAAAAAAAAAAGGAATTAAGCCCAAAACTCATATAAATCAAGCCCAACCTGGATTCACTCAAACTAAGGGGGTGCATGACAAACTACAATTTCTGTTCCAAAATTATTTTTCTATTCCAGACTTATTTTGGGAATAGAAATATGTTTGATAAAATTATTCAATTTTTCTATTTCTGAAATAGATTTTTGTTCCAGAATTAGGTTTGAAATAGAAATCAGAAGTAATTTTTTTTTACTTTTTTTATTTCTAGAACAGAAATGAGAAATAAAAATTATTCTCATCGTTCGTCCTTGCTATGAATCCGTCGTCCATCCGTTGCCACCAACCACCGTACGTCGGTCGTCGGCCGTCGCCGCCACTGTCCACCATTCGTTGGCCACTAACCACCGTCCGTCAGTCGCTGGTCATCGCCGCCATTGTCCACCATATATCAGCCACTGCCGTTCGCCGTCTATTGGTTGCTGGGCATTGCCGCGGTTCGCCGTCCGCCGTCTGCTGTCCGCTAGCCGCCGCCGTCCATCGTCTACCGATCGTTGTCCGCAATCCGCCCGCCGCTCACCATCGCCCACCGCCACCTGCCGACCGCTGTCTGTTAGCCGCTGCTGTCTGCCAATCCGCTGCCATCCGCCGTTGCCACTAGCCGACCGCCATCCACTGGTTGCCGCCGTTTGAAAGGAAGCAATTTTATATTGTTATCAAACGGGTATTTTTGCTTAGAAAATTCGCCTCCATAAATCAATTTCTAGCTAGAACGGTTATCATTCGTGCCCTGAGCAAACTCAAATTTTCTAAGTTGAAGTAAACCCACATTTGTCAAACTAAGCTAAGCCCAAGCTCGTTAAACAAATTTAAGCCCACTTACATTATAACTCATTAAACTCGGTGTTTACCCTAATTCTAATGGATTAATACTAAGAAAAACTTCAAATCAGTACAATATTCACAAATTTACCTTAAAGTAATTTTTATCACCGAAAGTCTTAAACTGATACATTCATAATAAATTTACCTAAAACTAATTTTTTATCACAAAAAACCTAAAATTAGTGCATTTGTGATATATTTATCTTCCGTTAATTTCTGTGAAATTAGATTAATACCACGAAAAACCATAAACTATATAAAGGGCAAAATCCCAAACCGGTACACCCGACAATTGTTAGATGTCACCCAACTCAGCAATTTAATAGTAAAATTTAACAAAAAATACCGCACAATAAATTTGTCACAAATCTATCAGTTAAGAGTTTTTAGGAATAAAAGAATAGTTTAGAGATAAATTTGTCATGTGTATCAGTTTGAGATTTTCCGTGACATTGACCCAATTCTAATTAGCCTACACCAAGTCCAATTTCCATTATCAATTCCACACTAATCTCATGTTAAACCCATTTTATTTTTATCTTAATTTCAATCTTTTTTTTTTATTCTTTTCCTATTGCTTTAAATCTTTCATCAAATTCTTCCCATGAACTTCTTCGAGACACACTCAACAAACGTAAAAGAGGAGCTGAAATTCACAAAACCAAGGGCGTTAAAAATCAAAGCTCCTCACGTCGTTTCATCAGCAAAATCTAAAGCGTAGCCACCCTGAATTTTTATTAATTAGAGGGAGAGCGAAGAACAGAGAAGGTGAGCGTAGGAGAAGGCCAAAATCTAAGAGTGAGACCCAAAATCTAAGAGCGAAAACTAGACATCCAAAGTGTCCGAGCAGCAACTAATGTTGGCGCAGCAAAATCTGAGAGCGGAGGCCAGGGACCCCAAATTTGAATAAATAAGAGGGAGAGAGAAAGCGTTTACTCTTCCTGTTCAAAAGGAAAGAATGAGCAGAGAGAATCTTGGTTTAAAATGGTGAATTTTGGACATGGACCATGCGTACTGGTCTGGGCAGAACGTAATGGGTTGAAGCAATAACAAGGTTCATCCGTCGTATTAATACACATAAATGAGGACTCATAAATTCGAAAGGGCGAGCCCCGGAGCATAGCATTTGGCTTTAGAAGTGGGAGAAGTAAGTCCTATTTTTCTTCCTAAAAGTAGGGGATTTAGCTATTGACTCTCTGCAAAGATTGGGAATCCAAAATTTGCATGGCATTCTATTTCTAATTCTGGTGCTTTGTCACTATTGCACATACCGCTCGCCCCTTTACCCCACCACCATGCTTCAGTATCGACAATCAATTCAGCTAACATTAGAAGACAAAACAACTAAGAGCGCAAAGAGAAAACCATCAAAATGTCACCTTGGACTAACATTACATATCAATAATCAAAGACCCCTAAACTTGACCAGACTCTTCCACTTAAATAAACTTCACAGGACTCAGGAAATGAGCAAGACGCTCCATGATACGCTTAAAGAAGAAGCAACTCGAGAGTGAACTTCGTCAGCCAGAGTTTTTGAAGGCAAATCGGGGAGAGATCCACAAGACGGAGCAATGCAGCACTAGTAATTGAGGACCAACCTTCTTGCTCGGCCTTCACGAGCACAAATTGTTGAAGACTGTTGCACTTGATTTTTTCTAATTGATTCATCAATGGGAAACTAGAATATTGTATATTTGAGAATCTGATTCTTCTTATTCTCTACGTCTTTAGAATATTTTTCTCTTTAATTAGGTTGACCATATGTATTATATATAGGGCTGTGATTGTATAATGTTATAAGTAAGAAAGTAATATCTATCTTATTCCCAATTCTCAGCTCCTTTCCATCCCTTAATATTTTCACATGGTATCACAGGGTTCTTTCTCAACCTACTTTCGCATCACTCTGAAAATCAAACTCTCTTCCTTCTTCGTTTCTTTTCACACACAAAACTTGTGAAAGTTTTTATTTTTTGGTTAGAAACAATGGAGAAATTATGCCGAGAAATCAAACCTCAAAGTTGGGCATGTCCAATGAATCAGAAGGTTTTTTTTTCCCCAACAATGAAGGTTTCGAAAACTTACCTTTAGATCCTCGACAAGTTAAGGAGAAAGAAAACTAGACTGATGAACAGGGCCACATACAGCCTAATGAAGGAGGATTGGGCTCCATTCAACGCCCTCCTCACAATTCAAGGCAATTATTCACAGTATTGTATGTCCAGTGGATTCCCGTCCAAGTCCAACCTATCCAAACTGCTATGGGCTCTCTAGAAAATAATGGGCCAGGAGGAAGGCCACTTTTACCACTGAGCCTAATCCAAGACATGGAACGGGTTGGTCCTATTCGAATCAGACTAATCCAGATCCATCGGGTTTTTCATGATGATTTAACGGTATTTAATTCGACCCAATACATCTATGATGATTTAACGGTATTTTACATTATCAATTTGTGCTTAACAGTAGTGTATAAATATTCACAAATATTTACTACTTTTCGTCGTAATGTATTTCATAATGGTCGGAAATATTTAGGTATCTTAAATTTCTTTAGGGTCCATTCGTTTCGCGGAAAATATAATGTTTCCGGAAAACATTTTCCTGAAAGTCATTTTTCCAGGAAAATGACTCTATTTTCCGGTGTTCGGCTGAAACCTAAATTTTGAGAGGAAAATATTTTCCACCGTTCGTTAGCTAATTTAATTATTTGAGAAAAATGATCAAAAATTGAATTTTATTATTTTTAATTAACCAAAAAATTAGTTTTATTTTTTTATATTTTTTTTAAAAATGAATTTTTAATTATTTATATTTTTAAAAAATAGAAATTTTTATTCTTTATTCTTTATTCTTTCTTTTTCTTTCTCTTTTTCCCTTTTTCTTTTCCTTCCTCCTTCCTCCTCCTTCTACCTCCTCCTTCCTCCACCAGCTCCTTCCTCCGCCGGCGATTCTCAATCCACGACGATTAGCCGACTCACGGCGGCGGCGGCGTTGACAGCAGCAGCGAAGACTTCCTCACACTGATCGGCGGCGATCACCGCGCAGGGCGCTTTTCGTTTTCCCCCAATCGCCTTCTCCCTGCCTCCCTTTCTTCCTTTGTCCGGCCTCGGGGGTTGACTCGGGGGATCGGCGATCGGGTCTGTCGGCGAGACGGTCGCCCGCCGGTGAGGAGTCGGTCGGTTTCCACATCGCGGTGGTTGATCCTCCGTCTTCTGCGGCTGCACCTACCCCTCTCTCTCCCTCCCTCCTCTCTGCGTCGAAGCTCACGGTCGCCGGGCTCGCCTGGATCGGGAGCCCGAGCTCCGCCGCCAGATCCGACGAGCTCGCAGCTTGCCAGAGCCGAGCGAACTTCTGGCGAGCTCGGGCGAGGCCCGAGCCCCGCCCAGCTCGCCGGATCTGGCGAGGCCAGGGCTCCGCCCCAGGCCAGCGAGAGCTCCGCCTCGCCCGATCTGGCGAGGCCCGAGCTCGGCTTCGCCAGATCGGGCTAGGCGGAGCCTCGCCAGCCTGGGGCGAGGCTCGAGCTGACTCGCAGCCGCGATCGGTCACTGGCTCGCGGCCACGGTTGGTCGCTGGCTCGCAGCCGCGGCCGGTCGCCGGCCGCCGTCGTGGCCGGCGACCGGCCAAGGCTAAGGAAGAAAGCTGAAAAGGAAAGAAAGAAAAGGAAAGGAAAAAAAGAAAAAAGAAAAAGAAAGCATAAAAATAAAACAAAAATGTGTTAATGAAAAGAAGAAGAAGTTATGGAAAACATTTTTCTATCTTTGAAGCTTGTTTTTCTCAATGATGGAAAATATTTTCCTTGAGTAGTTTATTTTCCGTGAAACGAACACCGGAAGATCTGGAAAATATTTTCCTGGAAGTTGTTTTCCGTGAAATGAACGGACCTTTAGTTTTCAAAGTTTTTCTCTCATAACTCAATGAACAATGTCACAGATATTTAAGTATCCTAGTTTCTAAAGAAAATTTATGTTTTTTCTAAGGCTTGAAATATTTTATCATAACATGGTTCAAAATACGATAAATATATATTATAATATTTAACAAATTACTACAAATGCTCACGCCATGTTGTCATAAACCAATGGAAAATGTCATAAATACTTAAAGGATAACTTCATACGCAGCGTTAGTGTGAAAAATAGTTTTACACAAGCAGCCTCATAAAACATTCATTAGAGAGAATGCATAGTTATAATTCTCAAGTCAATGATGCATGGGAACGCTTGTGAAAAATTTTCTTTACATCGGCAGAATATTCTTTTTTTTTCTTCTTCTTCTTTTTTCCTTTTTCATGTTAAAGCCTTACGACATTTTGTCAAAGTGCAGTAATGTTCAAACTTCAGAAAATGTATAGATGCACATAAGATAGTTTTAAGTTAGATTTTTTAGTGTTCTGTTGACTACACATCATAAATATTGCGGATGTTCTTACTTTAAATATAAACACATGCCATGCTTTATTTTAAATTTTGGTACCTCCTTACATTTTATGATGTTTTGCACGAATAAAACAAACCATGTGCCAATGTAGTATGTTTGAAATAGTAATGAATTTTTCTGCTCATGTTAAATTCACATTTTTCTTTTCATTTGGATATGCCAACAAATATTATTGCCACTTATGATGGAAAAGCACTTAAAACAATATATAGCTGGAAAACAATACTGCTTAGAAAAAGAAGGCAACTTTATTGCAATTTAAGGTGACCGTAGTACATTATACCGACGTAATCAAGCATGAGAGATGAAAACATGAAAAATGATGCTAAAATGTCTCGTGATCACAGGTCAACGACTTCATATGGTCTTGTAGGAGTCCAAGACCACGTTTGTCTTCATAGTTGTACATCAGTGAAACCATCTTAGCAGCATTCACGCAAGCTTCAAGGAAAGGCGCAGAGGACGGACATGGAGAGAGGCACCCTTTGTTGAGCAGCTTCCACAATTTCGATATCAACTTCATCACATGCTCCCTTGCGCTTTGGTACGAAGAGCCTTGATTTTCCCCCAAATAGCAATCCACGTATGACCCGTCGTAGCCATTTTGATTCTCGTCCTTCAGGGAATCGAATCCCCCCGAGTAAAAAAATCATATCAATAAAATAATGACAAAACGCAAATAAAAAATGGAATAAAACCCGAATATTGCCCAGCACGAAACCATGAACTAGTTTACCTGGGCACAGCCGAGGTCATCCCAAAGGCGAAGAATTTCAGCGATTAAGAATATTATATTTGGCAGCTGCACCTCTTCTTTCTTTGAATCCATACTTTGGTTGGCAAAATTTTGGCCCATTAGAAAGAACAGGTGAGTTAGCACCAAGGGCACACCCGATGTGATAATCCCATTCTTCAAGTAATCATCTGCCTTTGGCAATTTCCCAGAAGCGTTCCACTGAAACTCCGCCAGGAATGCATTGCACAAATTCGCCCACTGCAACATCAAATGTTATCTGACTGATCAAGGATCATCTAAAATGTAATCATAAATCAAAATCGTGAGCTTATTGAGCTTTCGTGGTAGTCATAAATGACAAATCACTAGAAAATCTCTCTCTCTCTCTCTCTCTCTCTCTCTCTCTCTCTCTGTGAGAGGGAGCTCAATGCTGCACTGAGCTCAATTTTATTGCTAGGAAGCCAGGCCACGGCTACAAGATCTTGACAGAAACACCTAGATCTCGCAAAGATTTGTGTGTGAGTGTGTATGGGAGAGGGCGGGAGGGAGGGAGGGACGGTTGCAGCTTAACCCAATCAGTGATATCTCCGTGTATGGCATTATAAAGAATTCTATAAAAGATTGAATGAAACTCGACGATGATGAAGCCGGCAATTGGTTTTTGTGGCTTTAATTTGAAGAAGTGAACACAAACTTCAAAATGATGACCAAAATATTGGAGGGTGGTGAGACAAAGAGTGGAAAAAGGGACGAGGATATGATCAAGGTTGAGTTTTGGTTCAGTGCTGTGAATCTCCAATTAAGTCACGTTCATTCAGAGTTGAGATAGGAGTTAGCAACATTGTTGCGAATAGAGGTTCTTATCAATAATAATTTTATATTTATACCATCTGTTTCAAGAATCTCGTGGGGTTCCATCCATGCTTCTCAAAGATGATTTTGCCAAAATCATTTGCAATATCATTGAGAACCTTGAAGCATTTTTTCATGTACTCTGGAAGCTGCTCAGCACACGCATTGTCCCATCTGAAGGAAAAAAAAATCCAAGAAATATTTAAATTGTCAACATAATATAAATGTGGAATGTAGTTTTTTTTTTTTTTTTGGATGTAATAGTTGCAACATAATAGGTAAAAAGGGATATCTTCAACTGTATACATTTTAATGACTTTTGTAAAGAGAATTAGCTCGTCAACCGTGCCATGGACATCAAATATGTCGTCAATAATGTACACGAGAGAGATGGGCTTAATGAGCTCAACCCTAAGCTCAGACAAGCTTGGATCTATGAGAATTGCCATGGACCACATGTACCATTTTAGTGGCTGGTCTCTAGCAAACTTCATCTTCTCTCCCAATCCCAACTCTTTCCACCACCTGAAATATAGGATACGCATGAGGAAAAACTGAAGCAACAATACATAATAGTATACTCATTTAAATGAAACAAATTATTCATTTGAAAATGGAGATATAGAGTCCATCATTTTCCTTATAGTTTTTGGTGAAACTGGTTTAAGTCATGCTTCAAACTGTGATTTGTGAGTTTGATATTAGTCTGAACCTAAATGCCAACTCCTTAAGTATATAATTTTTACTTGTATTAGGGCCAACTATTAAGATTTCACCTATTATTATATGTTGGTCACCTATAGTCCTTCAATTGAACATAACTTTGCGTAAGTAGTTAATTAGTTACTCATTTATTAATTTGGTGAATCTCCTTCTGGTGCACAGATTGATCAATTCTTCGATTTCTGTTTGCCACCTCTAGCAAGTCTTCCATCCATGAGTTCACACCTGGCATATCATTTACAAAACTTTGAGGAGCTAGCAATCTTGCGAAGCTCTTGTGATATGGATATTGCAATGCACTTTCTATCATTCTCGCTTGTTCATGATCAAGATCACATGTCAACAATGCATTGAGACACTTCCTGCTAAAGCATTCGGCTTCGTCGAGTATGTCCTCTCCTTTTGTGCTCATTTGTGACACTTCGTATAATTCCATCATACCCTTGATGTTTCCCTCCAGTTTCATAACAAAACCTTTTCCCTTATCATTGAAGTATTCGAACACATCTGCATAAAAAGCACAAGGACTCTAGTACATCAAAAAGCATAGTCTGATATCTAATCTATAAGTCGCTTCACTCAATCAAAATTATGATGTGCATACTTTGGTTTCGAAAAAAATCCTAAATTGGTTAAAACTATTTCATCTCATGTAAATTTTTAATTTTTTAATGTAGAGAAACTAAAAAAGAGAACAGGTGAAGGAAATGGGCATATATCTAGGTTTTTTCAATTCGGTTTTTGTAATATGAATAATTAGTTCTTACTTTCCATTTTGAACAAAACTCCAGAACACTAATGCATTGATGGATATCCATTGGAGAGTTCATCACAATTAAACATTTCCAATTCTTAAATCAGCAAAATATTTATAAAAAAAAAAAAATCAGCTTATATTCTTGTCCATTTTCATCCTTAACAAGATATTGGAAATTTAAGGGCTTCCACGTAACTAGACAAAACAAAAACAAAAAAAGTTGTCTTCTTTTGTTATGTATAAATAGCAACACTGTATTTTGCTATTGCAATCGACTTGAAACTCATAGGAACAAACCTGCAGGCACACGATAACCTTCTTGCCTTAAAAGTCGAAACCGGAGAGCAATCTCATAGACATCATCTTTGCCATGATTCAAAGAGCTAAAATGTGTGTATTGCCACGTTAGAATGGCTTTAATCTGTTCTCGGAATAAGGGTTCGACTCCTAGTCGCTGAATCATGTCGACAATGATCAAACTTTCTACGGGCTCATTCACCACTTTATTCAGAAAATCTATAAGGCTCTTTGTTTTTTCGTCATGTTTGATCCCACAATCATCCTACATCATGGAAATCCAGAGTTACAAGTGAGGTCGATGTTATAATGAAAAAAAAAATTAAGCAAGAATGAACTAAATTGGTGATGTTTTTTCTCATGTAATTTAACAAAGAATTATTGTAATGAAGCAAAAAATATTAAATGAGTAAAAGTTCAAAAGAGCAAAGACAATAATTTTCATAGTAATATATAGTAATTTAGTATGAGATTGTTAAGGTTTTCTGTTGACATTAATTTTTATGCTATAAAAGCTTGGTATGCTCATATGCACAAGGTGATATATGACCTTACAAGCCAGTCCAGTTGAAATTGTTTCAAATGATCAAATCTAACTGGGAGTTAATAAGTTGGTTTTTTTATTACAGATTCCTTTCTACTGAGCCTTGAAGGAAAACATTCTTGTTTCCCTGCGTATATTCGGTAAATAAGCTTCCTTGTTATCCTATTTTGGTTTTATTTTTCTCCTCTTTCTATCACCAATAGGCCAATGAAGAATCCAAAGAGGTGTTGGCATATAAGTATGCCCTACGAAATAATGCTCGCAAACACTACGTCGGCGATTTTTTTTTTTTTTTTCACACGAGCTAAGGAAGGAAATGGAAAGTTGAAAAGAAAAGGCTAGGATCAGGGGATTTACCGGATAAGTTTGCTCCTTGGCAATGCTCGATGATTGCATTTGGTTAGGTCGATCCATTATGAAGCTGGAATCGGTGGCCGAGAAACTTGGGTAAGTACAATTGTCGTTTTCAAAACCCGATTCAAGGAAACATCGTCGTTGAAAGCATACATCAATGCATATACATTTCGGAGAGGTTTCGAGTGTCAATGGTCTTCAAGAAATTAGAAGCGCAATGATCGCATTGTCTAAAAGAAAAGGACATCAAGGGCTTTTTCGGCAAAAAAGAAAGACCACATACTCGGATTTTATTCCACTGGTTCCACATTTAGCTCACATCTTACGCGATACACGAGGTAAGAACACATACCTGAACTTGAATTCTCAAAACTTTGTCCTATGGGGAACACGTTTTGCTCCTAAAATTTGTGGTCCTGTCCTCCATAATAAGTTCGGCTCTCTGTGAAATGAGCATATGTGCGTGCAACAAGCAGAAGAGCGTACAGGCCAGCGAGGTTGAGAAATTATGTTTAGTTATCTTTGGGATGTTAAAGTGTGGAGCAATTGTGACATCCTGAAATTCGACCCCGTTTCGATAAAGTGAAATGGGCATTTCGTCAACGTGTTTACGGCCCTTTTTCTCTGAGCTGATCACTCACGAGTTAACTAACCTATTGGGTGAAGCTGTTAAGGGATGTAGCGGCCGTAAAATCCCTAAAAGCTACCTAATTGGTTAGATTGAGCTAAAATCACGTCTGATCGATTTTTAACCACGAAATTGAACTCGATTTCGGGAATCGAATTTTAAGCTCGTCACAATTCTTATTTTTAGGATTTTGTCTCATCGCTCGTCAATTTATTGACGAGTCCGAAATTTCAAGAAAGAAATTATCGGAAGAAAATTTGAAGCCCGAAAAGAAATAGAAAAGGAAAGAGAAAAGAAAAGAAAATTAAGGCTATTGTTTTATTTCTTTTCTCTCTCTCCCTCTCTTTTCTTTTCTTTCTTTTCTCTCTTTTCTTTCTCTCTCCTCTCCCCTCCCCCTCGTGCGAATTGCCCCTACCGCCTATTCTCTCTCTCCCTTCCCTTTTTGACCGGTCGATACATATCCTCTCCCCTCTCTTCTCTCTCCTCTCTCTTCTTCCTTCCCGCACACGACAGAACCAGCTCCTATCTTCTTCTTCTTTTCTTCGCGTGCGAACCAGAAGCCCGGAGCAGAAGCAGCGCAGCTCGTCGTTGCCACCGTTACGCCGCCGCACCGCCGCCCGCACCCGCGCCGCGCCCGTGCGCTCGCCGCCGTCCCGCCGTCCGCGCGCGCCCAGGCGTTCCTTCCCCGTGCGATCCAGCTCTGCTCAGCTCGGTTCCGCCCTGTTCCGCCCCTGTCCGGCCACCTCCGGCCACCGCCTAGCCCCGCCGGACCACCCCCGCGACCCCCTCGCCCTCCGCCGGCTTCCCCTTGCCGCCCTAGCCGCCGGAGCAGCCCCGATCAGCTCCGTCCAGCAGACCCACGAAGTGGGTTTCCAGCACTTCGGGCCCGCTTTTGGACCGTTTCCCGGCCCCGAACCCGAGCCGTGCTTTGGGAACAATCGTTCCTCGCGTCGCCGCCGTCGGATTGATCCGATTTGCGTGCGATTTGGTGAGTAATCTCACTAATCCTGGATTAGTTGGCTAATTATGCTTAAGGTTGGTTTAGATTTAATTAATTATGTTTAGGTTGTTAGATTATGATAAATTAGCAATTATTAGTCAATTGTGATGTGATTTAGATAAATTGATTGTGCAATTAGCAAGTAGACGTGGTCTACTAATTGTTGGAAGTGCCTCGGGATTTTTCCCGACCCTTAGTGGGCTCCAATTAGGCTTTTCGGGCCTAAGTGGAAATTTTTGGTATTTAAATATTAATTTTCGGAATTTAATTAAATAATTATTTATTTTCCGAAAATTCAACCGAGATGGTTCGGAACCGGAATTTTATGCTGATGATCGTGGTGCAGTCCATTGATTTAATTGAGCTTTATATTGTGCTAAATTGAATTTATTGTATTTATTTATTTATTTTCCGAAATTAATTATTTAATTATTTATTTCTCGGAAATTCAACTAGGATGGCCAGTGACCGGAATTTTATGCTGATGACCGTGGTGAAGTCCGTTTATTTAATTGGGCTTTATTCTGTGCTAAATTGGATTTTTAATAATTATTAATTAATTTTCGAAATTAATTAATTATTTATTTATTTTTCGGAAATTAAGATTTTGATGGCCGATGACCGAAATTTCGTGCTGATTGTCGTGGTGCAGACCGTTTATTTATTTGAGCTCTACGTTGTGTGGAATTGAATTTATTGTGAAATTGTATGAATTGTCCTAAATTGTTTGTTATTGAATATTTGATTGATGGATGGCTGAGTATGGGTATATAGCGCCAGTACGTTGATGGGCTATATAGTAGGGAGAATGGTGAGAGCTAACTGAGAATGTTATTGGCTGAGACCAATCAGGTACGACATTATTGGACATACGTGGTTCGGTGATTGAGAGTATCACTGGCGAAAACGGCGCCTTAAAGAACGCACGTAAATGACTTATAGACACACGTGGTTCGGTGATTATGGGAATATCACTGGTGAAAACGGCGCCTTAAAGAACGCACGATGTTGTCTATAGCCGATGTCACCTTGGCGAAAACGGCGCCCTTGAAAGGACACGTGGTTCGGTGATCAAGGTTATCACTGGTGAAAACGGCGCCTTAAAGAACGCACGGTGTCGGTGATCGGTATGTCATTGGCGAAAACGACGCCCGAGAAACACATGTGATTTGGTGAATGAGTACACCACTGGGAAATCGTGGTATGAGTGGGAATGACCTAGAGGTGGTCCGAATGACATGTAATCGACTAGGTCGATTGATCATTGTTTTGATCTGATGTTGTGAATTGATTGATTGAATGGGAATGACCGTGAGTGGTCTTGTTGGCATGTAATCGACTAAGTCGATTGATCATTGTTTTGATCTGATGTTGTGAATTGATTGATTGAATGGGAATGACCGTGAGTGGTCTTATCGGCTTGTAATCGACTAGGTCGATTTGATCGATGCTTCGATCGGTGATATGATTGCTTGGGTGCCTATTATGAATTGTACTGACTTGCAGGTGGGATCTGATGCCAAGGTACGTCTTCTGCCCTGTGAGTGTATAGGCAGCCTATAGTATAGTGGTTTACTAATCGGGCTTAGTGGGGTAGAACTCGCTGAGACGTAGTCTCATCCCAGTTTGGGGAAAAACATTTCAGGACCCGATAAGGAGCTGAGGAGGAGAAGTCTGGGAAGGAGATCTTGGAGGTGAAACTTGAAGGGAAGGATTTTGAAAGAAGAAGATAATACCGAGATGGGCCTTGAGTATGGCTTGGATGGATTGAGATCCTATCTTCTTTTGAGATCTCCATTTTGATGTGAATAGTTATGAAGTGATTTGTGTTTTGTATAAAAGTTTGGTTATAGATTTCAATATGAAAAATATGGCCCTGCCTTTCTATCCCATTGATTTATTGTCTGGGGATTTTAACTGCTTCCGCATGTGCTTAATAAATGAAAGGGTCGGCGATACTAGTCCTGGGATATCGCATTATAAAATCGACCAAATTAGAAGGATGTGTGCGTGCCCGAGGATCGGGGCGTGACATCCCCTTTTTGTGGTATCAGAGCGAAGTTGAAGATTGGAGTGATAAGGAGCGTTGACCATGGGATAGTTAATAGGAAAGGCCTTTAAATTCATGACGATGCATGTCTGTGTTAGCTGAATGCTAGAATTGTTTGTTGTGTGTGGATCGCTCACCTTCTAATCCAGTGTTGGTTTGGAAGACGGGTTTCAGTGTAAGACTGAACCATGAGCGAGTAGGAGTTGAGAACTCCTAGTGAGAGGACAATGTCTTCTGTGACTCGGGATGAAGCACTGACAATGGTCAGTACCCGAGGTAGTTGTGACAGAGTGTTGGCTCTGGCCAGCTCGAGTGTAAGAGTACCACCGCAAGTTGGTACTAGTGTAGCAGCGTTGAATGATCCTAAGTTCGATAGGATCGTTCTGATGCTAGTGTTCCTTGGGAATTGAATGAGCCAGCAAGCTCAAGATCAAGCCGCCGTCAGTGTTGCAACCGTTGTTGTCGCCTTGCATGCTGAGATTCAAAGTGGAGATGTGATCCAGGAGCGAGTCATTGCATTCGAGTTGAAGTATAGATCTAGTTCAGGCAGAAATGGAAATCGGTCAGGGAAAAGACCGAGGTCAAGAGAAAAATTCTATTCCACTCACAAGGAAGAATGGAGTAGTCAAGTCAGCACCGAGTCGAATAGATCAGGTTGTTTTCGGACGTGATGATGGAGATCGGCATTATGTCCTTCCTAGGACGCGAATTTGTTTGGAGTATATCCAACAGGGATATCTGGTCAGAAGTGGTACTAGCAGAATGATGGGGCAACCAGAAAGAGTGCATGCTTTCGCCTAGTAGAAGATAGAAGATGCACCGGATAGATGTCAGAATTGTAGAAGGAAGTATGGATAAATCCAGTGTCCGAGTATGACGAGGACCTGTTGTGATGATGACCAGCATGGCCATCAGGTGAAGGACTGTCAGTGGAAGTCAAAGGTAGCATAGGCATCGCTACTGCGGCAGAACGCCGCTAGGATGGCGAAAGGAATGAGAGTATAATTGATCTTGCACCGATTAGAGAAAGAATGTGTTGGAAGTGATCTTATCAGAACATCGTAGCAAAGTTTTGTGCTGAGTTGGTAGAACTTAAATTGTTGAAGTAAAAGTGAAAGAGAAGGGAATCACTAGCAATAGTTGTGCTTGACTAGTTGCTGAGGTGTGAGTTTGACGTCACATGAATAGTGTGGGCTTATGAAGCATCTTGTGATAATGAATCTTGGTCATGGAATAATCCAATTTAATCCATTAGCATGTTAAAGTGTCGAGGTTATTGAGAGTCGAAAAGAATCTTCGATTTCATTAATCTCGTTGGCTGAAGGCAACTTGTTTGTTAGATGGAGGTTGCCAAGGTTGCTTGGCGATTGTCTTGGGTAGGACAAATTGGAGAACAAGAGATGGAGGACATCTCAGTGGTCTAAGAAATTCTAGATGTGTTGTCATAAGAACTGTAAGACCGTTGTCAGAGAAAGAGATAGAAATTGCGATCGAGCTAACACCAGGATAGAGCCACTCTCGAAGGCTTCTTACCAGTTGTTGTTGTCTGAATTGGTAGAATTGAAGATGCAAATGTGAAGATTGATGAATGAGGAATTCATGCATATCAGTGCATCACTTTGGGAAACATCAGTTTTGTTTGTGAGAAGAAGAAAGATGGTTTATTGCGAGTGTGCATCAACTATCGTCAACTCAATTAGGTGAAGATCAAGGACAAGTGTTCTTTGCCAAAGATCAATGAATGGTGTGACTAGTTATAAAGAGTATCGATGTTTTAAAGGTCGACTTGAGATTATGAAGTCATTAGTTACGAACCAGGAAGGAGGTTGTACGAAAGACAGCTGTTCGTACTTGATATGGTCTTTACGAGAGTATTGTAAGATCGTTTGGCTTGGTGAACACTCTAGTTGTTGTCATGGATTTGACAAACAGAACGTTCAAGGAATATGTGGATCATCAGTTTGTGATCGTGTTCATTGATGACATCTTAGTCTATTCGAGAAGTGATGAAGAGCATGAGAATCATCTGAGATTAGTGCTTCAGACCTTAAGAACTCATCAGCTGTATGCTAAGTTTAGCAAATGCGAGTTTTGGCTGACTCGTGTTGCGTTCTTAGGTCATGTGATTTCCGGAGAAGGAATCTCCGTCGACCCGAGCAAGATAGAAGCCGTGATCAAGTGGCCGAGACCGACGACAGTGACAGAGATCAGAAGTTCTGGGGTTAGCAGGTTATTACAGACGTTTTGTGGAAGGGTTCTCATCGATAGCGTCGCCTCTGACAAAGCTCCTGAAGAAAGAAGAAAAATTTGTATGGTCAGACAAGTGCGAGCGTAGTTTCCAAGAGTTGAAGGAAAAGCTGACTACCGCACCTGTGCTGACGATTCCATCTGGTCCTGGAGGATTCGAGATCTATAGTGATGCGTCATTTAGGGGATTGGATTGCGTGCTGATGCAACATGGCAGAGTTGTTGCATACGCTTCCCGGCAGCTGAGATATCATGAATTAAATTACCTGACGCATGACTTAGAACTCGCAGCCATCATATTTGCGTTGAAGATTTGGAGGCACTACTTGTGCGAAGCAAAGTTTCAGATTTTCATAGACCATCAGAGTCTCAAGTATTTGTTCTCTCAAAAGGAGTTGAACATGAGACAGTGTCGATGGATGGAATTGTTGAAGGATTATGACTGTGATATTCTATATCACCCGGGAAAGGCGAATAAGGTTGCCAATGCATTGAGTCGGAAGTCTTCAATAGCGCAAATCTTGGTTAAGGAGTGGAACTTAATCGAGAGAGCTCGAGATTCGGAATTCAAATTTGAGGTAGGCCACCTTTCAAGTTTTATGGCCACCCTCAGAATTGAGCCGGATGTCCAGGTCAGAATCAAGCAACCCCAACCGATCGATCCAGACGTACAGAGAATTCTTCAAGAGGATACTGACAAAAGGAAAGCTGATTTTCAAATTTCTGATGATGGGGTACTGAGGTTTCGTGGACGTTTGGTTGTACATGACGATGTAGAGCTTAGAAAAGAAATTTTATCTGAAGCACATCGTAGCAATTACAACGTTCATCCTGGAAGCACTAAGATGTATCAGAATTTACGTCAACACTACTGGTGGTCAAGTATGAAGGCGGACATCGCCAAGCATGTGGCCAAGTGTTTGACTTGTCAGTAAGTAAAAGCTCAGCATTGCAAGCCGGGAGGATTTCTACAACCTCTCGCGATCCCAGAGTGGAAATGGGAGTATATCACGATGGACTTCGTGACTGGACTACCAAGGAGTCAAAGGGGAAATGATTCGATTTGGGTAGTAGTCGACAGGCTGACAAAGTCGGCTCACTTCATTGCAGTTTGAAAGGACCTGAGTCTAGATAGACACGCAGACCTGTATATACGTCAGGTGGTTCGTATGCATGGAGTGCCGGTTACGATAACATCCGATAGAGACCCGAGATTTACTGCTGCTTTTTGGAAGAGCTTGTAGAGTGCTTTAGGTACAAAGCTTCAGTACAGTACATCGTACCATCCTCAGACGGATGGCCAGTCTGAAAGGGCAATTCAGACTCTTGAAGACATGCCGAGAGCGTGTGTAATAGACTTCAAAGGAAGTTGGGAAGATCAGCTTCATCTGGTGGAATTCGTCTATAACAACAGTTATCGGCAGAGTATCAAGATGGCTCCATTTGAAGCGTTGTATGGCAGAGCGTGCAGAACTCCAATATGTTGGGATGAAGTCAAAGAAAGGAAGATATCAGGCCCAGAGTTGGTTCAGCGATAAGTTGATACCGTGGCAGTGATCAGAGACAGACAGATTAAAGACAGCGCAAAGCAGGCGGGAAAGTTATGCTAAGAAGCGTTGAAGGTCTTTGAAATTCCAAGTTGGTGATCACATTTTTCTGAAAGTGTCACCAATGAGGGGAACTTCGCGCTTTGGTAAGAAAGGCAAACTGAGTCCGAGGTACGTAGGTCCGTTTGAGATTCTTGAAAGAATCGGAAACCTAGCGTATCGTCTTGCGTTGCCGCTAGGATTGGCGCAAGTGCATGACGTCTTTCACGTGTCGAGGTTAAGGAAGTACGAGCCTGACCCGACCCACGTGCTCAATTTCGAGGAATTGGACGTGGATGACCGTGTGTCATACGTTGAAAGCCCGGTCCAGATTGTCGATCGCAAAGAGCAAGTTTTGCGTACAAAGACCATTCCGTTAGTCAAAGTGGTCTGGCAACACCACGGTTCGGAAGGAGTGACTTGGGAGACGGAAGAATTGATGAGATAGTTGTACCCCCGCCTTTTTGATCAAAGTGTGTAATGGCTTAAATTTCGAGGACGAAATTTTTATAAGAGGGGAAGAGTTGTGACATCCTGAAATTCGACCCCGTTTCGATAAAGTGAAATGGGCATTTCGTCAACGTGTTTACGGCCCTTTTTCTCTGAGCTGATCACTCACGAGTTAACTAACCTATTGGGTGAAGCTGTTAAGGGATGTAGCGGCCGTAAAATCCCTAAAAGCTACCTAATTGGTTAGATTGAGCTAAAATCACGTCTGATCGATTTTTAACCACGAAATTGAACTCGATTTCGGGAATCGAATTTTAAGCTCGTCACAATTCTTATTTTTAGGATTTTGTCTCATCGCTCGTCAATTTATTGACGAGTCCGAAATTTCAAGAAAGAAATTATCGGAAGAAAATTTGAAGCCCGAAAAGAAATAGAAAAGGAAAGAGAAAAGAAAAGAAAATTAAGGCTATTGTTTTATTTCTTTTCTCTCTCTCCCTCTCTTTTCTTTTCTTTCTTTTCTCTCTTTTCTTTCTCTCTCCTCTCCCCTCCCCCTCGTGCGAATTGCCCCTACCGCCTATTCTCTCTCTCCCTTCCCTTTTTGATCGGTCGATACATATCCTCTCCCCTCTCTTCTCTCTCCTCTCTCTTCTTCCTTCCCGCACACGACAGAACCAGCTCCTATCTTCTTCTTCTTTTCTTCGCGTGCGAACCAGAAGCCCGGAGCAGAAGCAGCGCAGCTCGTCGTTGCCACCGTTACGCCGCCGCACCGCCGCCCGCACCCGCGCCGCGCCCGTGCGCTCGCCGCCGTCCCGCCGTCCGCGCGCGCCCAGGCGTTCCTTCCCCGTGCGATCCAGCTCTGCTCAGCTCGGTTCCGCCCTGTTCCGCCCCTGTCCGGCCACCTCCGGCCACCGCCTAGCCCCGCCGGACCACCCCCGCGACCCCCTCGCCCTCCGCCGGCTTCCCCTTGCCGCCCTAGCCGCCGGAGCAGCCCCGATCAGCTCCGTCCAGCAGACCCACGAAGTGGGTTTCCAGCACTTCGGGCCCGCTTTTGGACCGTTTCCCGGCCCCGAACCCGAGCCGTGCTTTGGGAACAATCGTTCCTCGCGTCGCCGCCGTCGGATTGATCCGATTTGCGTGCGATTTGGTGAGTAATCTCACTAATCCTGGATTAGTTGGCTAATTATGCTTAAGGTTGGTTTAGATTTAATTAATTATGTTTAGGTTGTTAGATTATGATAAATTAGCAATTATTAGTCAATTGTGATGTGATTTAGATAAATTGATTGTGCAATTAGCAAGTAGACGTGGTCTACTAATTGTTGGAAGTGCCTCGGGATTTTTCCCGACCCTTAGTGGGCTCCAATTAGGCTTTTCGGGCCTAAGTGGAAATTTTTAGTATTTAAATATTAATTTTCGGAATTTAATTAAATAATTATTTATTTTCCGAAAATTCAACCGAGATGGTTCGGAACCGGAATTTTATGCTGATGATCGTGGTGCAGTCCATTTATTTAATTGAGCTTTATATTGTGCTAAATTGAATTTATTGTATTTATTTATTTATTTTCCGAAATTAATTATTTAATTATTTATTTCTCGGAAATTCAACTGGGATGGCCAGTGACCGGAATTTTATGCTGATGACCGTGGTGAAGTCCGTTTATTTAATTGGGCTTTATTCTGTGCTAAATTGGATTTTTAATAATTATTAATTAATTTTTGAAATTAATTAATTATTTATTTATTTTTCGGAAATTAAGATTTTGATGGCCGATGACCGAAATTTCGTGCTGATTGTCGTGGTGCAGACCGTTTATTTATTTGAGCTCTACGTTGTGTGGAATTGAATTTATTGTGAAATTGTATGAATTGTCCTAAATTGTTTGTTATTGAATATTTGATTGATGGATGGCTGAGTATGGGTATATAGCGCCAGTACGTTGATGGGCTATATAGTAGGGAGAATGGTGAGAGCTAACTGAGAATGTTATTGGCTGAGACCAATCAGGTACGACATTATTGGACATACGTGGTTCGGTGATTGAGAGTATCACTGGCGAAAACGGCGCCTTAAAGAACGCACGTAAATGACTTATAGACACACGTGGTTCGGTGATTATGGGAATATCACTGGTGAAAACGGCGCCTTAAAGAACGCACGATGTTGTCTATAGCCGATGTCACCTTGGCGAAAACGGCGCCCTTGAAAGGACACGTGGTTCGGTGATCAAGGTTATCACTGGTGAAAACGGCGCCTTAAAGAACGCACGGTGTCGGTGATCGGTATGTCATTGGCGAAAACGACGCCCGAGAAACACATGTGATTTGGTGAATGAGTACACCACTGGGAAATCGTGGTATGAGTGGGAATGACCTAGAGGTGGTCCGAATGACATGTAATCGACTAGGTCGATTGATCATTGTTTTGATCTGATGTTGTGAATTGATTGATTGAATGGGAATGACCGTGAGTGGTCTTGTTGGCATGTAATCGACTAAGTCGATTGATCATTGTTTTGATCTGATGTTGTGAATTGATTGATTGAATGGGAATGACCGTGAGTGGTCTTATCGGCTTGTAATCGACTAGGTCGATTTGATCGATGCTTCGATCGGTGATATGATTGCTTGGGTGCCTATTATGAATTGTACTGACTTGCAGGTGGGATATGATGCCAAGGTACGTCTTCTGCCCTGTGCGTGTATAGGCAGCCTATAGTATAGTGGTTTACTAATCGGGCTTAGTGGGGTAGAACTCGCTGAGACGTAGTCTCATCCCAGTTTGGGGAAAAACATTTCAGGACCCGATAAGGAGCTGAGGAGGAGAAGTCTGGGAAGGAGATCTTGGAGGTGAAACTTGAAGGGAAGGATTTTGAAAGAAGAAGATAATACCGAGATGGGCCTTGAGTATGGCCTGGATGGATTGAGATCCTATCTTCTTTTGAGATCTCCATTTTGATGTGAATAGTTATGAAGTGATTTGTGTTTTGTATAAAAGTTTGGTTATAAATTTCAATATGAAAAATATGGCCCTGCCTTTCTATCCCATTGATTTATTGTCTGGGGATTTTAACTGCTTCCGCATGTGCTTAATAAATGAAAGGGTCGGCGATACTAGTCCTGGGATATCGCATTATAAAATCGACCAAATTAGAAGGATGTGTGCGTGCCCGAGGATCGGGGCGTGACAGCAATTATCCATGAGCTTGATAAATTTTACTAAACTAAATTTGGACCATTAAAAATGGCGAATCATCAGGTCCAATTTGATTTAGTACACGTTTAAAGTGGGCTAGCGTCATGTATTGTCAGATTGTCCTTAAGAGTTTAGGGGCATAAATGTTGTCTTATAGTACTAATGTGGGCTAGCGTCATGTATTGTTTTTAAATATATATAGTGCTGACAAATTGGGTTCAATATCAATTTTTTTAACTCAAATTCAATGAGCTACGTCAAATATGGCTTGTCTGAAAATTTCAAAACGGATTAAAGTGGGTTTCCAATATCAGAGGCAAAACCCAACTAGATATGAATCTTAGTGGGTCTAAAGACAAACTCACTTCTAACCCAGTTAAGCTTAAAAAGGTTATTAGCTAAAGAAATATTAAAAAATAAATAATAAATAATAAAGAAAGAGAAAACTATGATGCCGAACAAGCGAGGGAGCCGCCCCAGATAGTAGCCCTCCGTCGTGGGCTGTGTCACCAATGATGGCCGGTCACGCCTCCGCTGCCCACCGTGGTCGGCGGCAGCCATCCTCATGCTTCTCCTAGTCAACTCACAAGGCAACATATGGGGCGTTTTCATCATTTAGTTTTTCCAAGTTTCGTTCAAGACCAAGAAAACAGAAGAAGATGGTTTTTTTTTTTTTTTGCTAACCTACAAAGTCTTCTGATGAAAATGACTCTGCACCGAAGAATCTAGATCCAAGAAAACTCTACAACCACGTATTCCTCCAAGTCAACAATTGCGAATACTATTTGAGAGCAAAGTGCGCCTTTAGTTGATCCAAGAGACAGAAAAATGACACCGGAGGAATAGTTAGACTTCCTATTTTCCATGAGAGAGGAATTACGTTGCTTTTTTCTTTCCTCATTCAATCAAAATTGTACTTCTGGTATTATTTTAGGCATTAGGCTTTAGTTAATGTTGGGCTATATTATCCTCTGTCTCTAATCGGAGGATTTCTTCTAATTATGATAGCTTACGAGTGTAGACATCACTTGCATTTCAATTTTAGATAATTTTGGTGTAAATGATGTCCCACAATAACATATAACCACCAATCAGAAACATAATTGTAGGGAAACTTAGTGTTTGAATATTTAAATAATATACCACACCTTTATCTAATAACTTAAGTTTTTAGAATAATTGATAGTGGTCCTACAAAATCTCACATGATATCAAAGCTGAATATATTGAGTTCGAATATTTCTAAGTCCCATTTGCCTTCTCAATTAAATTTCCACACTTAGTACTAGGCAAAAAGACTGGACCAAGCATGGGGAGAAGCGTTAAAATATTTAAATAATAAATCATACATTCATTAAACAGCTTAAACTTTTAGAACAGTTGACAACGATCCCACAAAATCTTACACTTAGCCTTATATTTATTTTGACGGGTAAAGATATAGACATGATCTACATTAATATTTAGTTAATTTTGCATGTAAATTATGTTCATAATTTGTGACTCGCCAATCATAGACATAATCAGAAGCATGTGAATTATGTTCATAACTTGTGACTCACCAATCATAGACATAATTGGAAGAATTTTCCACTGGCCAAAGATGTAGGAAAATTGATGGCGAAATTTCAAAATGAGCAATAGAAACTGGTGATACATCGTCCAAAAGGCGGTGGATTTGGTAGAGTAACTTGACATCGTCTTGGTTGACATTAGGTGTAAAGGGTTTAAGGTTTTGTACAAATTCCACGTGAAATTTGGAACCGGACATGTTACTTATTTTTGGAACTTGGAACCTACCCTATATATCTTAGAACCTAAAACCCACTCTGTCACAAGTTCTAGAGTTAGTTCTAAGTTCAATTTAGATTCCACCTATATTATTAATTGAATGATTACTGTCGCGACCTAAATTTTCAGGGGCAATCCTAAAGTTTAGGTTAATGGATTACTAAGTCCTAAGACTTGGCTCGGACCCTCCCAAGTCCTACCAATCGCGACTTGAAATTAATCTATTTAAACATGCAATTCTATTCAATTTGGAGCCGCCACTAATCAATTAGGGTTGATTAGAAACCCAAATAAAGTATGGGAGAATACTTTATTTTTACGAACCAGAGATTCAATAGGTCCGGGGACATGGTTACGCTAGATTAGTCTAACGCCCTTTCGGTACCTCTTATTTTTATTTTTAAAAAAAATATTTTGCAGGCAATGTTGATTAATTTAAACCTAAGTTACTAACATGCAAATGGTGGTCATGTGGGTGCGCAATCAATAAAATAACATTCAAATAAAAAATGCTAATAAAAGTGCATGTCCTAAACATGATTTCTAAATGACATGACACCTAATTTTTTCTTTTTTCTTTAAAAAAAAATTAATTATATGCAATCTTAACCTAAATTTAATATGCATGGATTTTACTTTAATAATATGTGAGATGCAATTCATATAGTATGACTTAAACTTATTACTATATGTATGCAATCTAATTTTTATAATCCTAAACATGCGTATGCTACATGATATGGGATGAATGACATGATATTTCTACATGCATGCTCTTTTATGATTTTTTTTTATGATGATTCATTTTTTAATGCATATATGCAACCTATGTTAAATAATGATGATATGAGATTAATTATGAATTAACCTATTAACTAACCAAGGAAATGACTTTTGTGTTTTCTTCTTCTTTTTTAATATGACTTAATAATTCTTATTTAAAAAATAACATAACGATGGAATACTAATCTTTGGTTTTTTTTTTATTATTTTAAGAAAAAAACTACATGATGGGAATATTAAAACATTAATCTATGACCTACTAACTAGAGTGCAACATGTGGTGTGATTTATATGACCTAAATAACATTTTTATTTCTTTTTTTTTGGTTTTATTAAAGGAAAATCATCCTAATTCTAAATGAATCTTACAAAATGCAAAAGCTTTAAATATGAAATGCATATGGACCTAAGTACTTAAATTCTAGATATGCATAATATGTGAGGAGCAAATAATGATGATGCACCAAAATATAATTCATCAATGTATATCAATGACATATATCTTAATGCAAGTCAATAATGCAAAGCAAACCATAAATTTGTCATAAAAGATTGAAATAATCAAAAATCTAACCCGACGTCTCGCGGCTTAATATTTTTGATTATCATAACTTAATATGAAAAATTTTCCAATTGGATAATAAATCAAAACAAATCAAGTTAGAATAAAAATAATAAGTAAATAATAATAAAAAAAACTATGAAACCAAATACCTAAAAATTTACCTAGTCTAACTCACGGTGGGACTTGAAGAAATGGCGAGGAAGCAGTAATGGCTGAACTGCGATGGTGGCTCGCCGTTCGGAACAAGGGCTGTCCGTCGGAGCTCCGGCGAGGTTCGGAAGTCACCAGACCTGCAGCAAAACAGAGGAGGCAACAAATGGTCCTGTTCGGGCGTGGAGCCGACGTCGGTTGCTGCAGAGGTGAGGATGCGAGCTGTGGTAGCGGCAGCGGTGCTGCGGATCGCGGCGATGCGGGGCCAACGACGGAGCTCGGGTGCGAGCGTCGTTGAGGGCAGGCGGATGGAAGCAGCAGCGTCGGGTTGCAGCGGCGTTGCGGCGAGACGTTTGGCGGCTGGGTCAGCGAGGAGGGCTCGCGGGCTGGTGCGTCAGAGGCGTCGGTTCGGCGTCAGGCGCCGCGGCTGCTGGCGTTGCGACGAGCAGCAGGTGCGGTGGACTTCGGCTACGGGGACATCGAGGTGATGCAGGGGCGTCGGGCACCGGACTGAGGCGGAGTAGCGCGGGCTACTGGGCGAAGTGGACGGCGGTGGTCGTCGGGATTGCGATTTGCAGCAGCGAGGAGTGTGGGGTCGTCGTGAGGGTGCTCGCGGCTGTGGAGTTCCGGCGGCAAATGCTGGTGGAGTTCCGGCGGCAGATGCTGGTGGAGTTGAGCGGCGGTGCGAGCGGAGGATCTTGGACCGGCGGCGATGTGGGGGCGCAGGAGCGGCGGCAGCAGTCTTGGCAGCGGGGAAGAAATGGGCAGCAGGGATAGAAACTTACGAGGAAGATGAACAGTAGTCCATCTTTTTGCCCTTTTTTTTTTTTTACTTTCTCTCACCTGACACTTTTTCTCACCTGTCTCTCTCTCTGCCGATCCCTCAGATGTCCCCCTCACTCTCACTTTTTGCTTTCCCTCACGTCACCTCTCTCTGTATCTTCTCTTCTCTCCACCTTTTCTTTTGACTTTTCTCCTCTTCTTCTTTAGTTTTTCCTTTCTCCCTTTTTTCTTCGACGAACCATCGAGAGAAGCCCCCCCTTCGCTCGGTTATGAAGCCTCTCATTTTATAGCGAAAGTGCTCAAAGTTGTTGAAGATTTGCAAATATTTGCTCAACCATCCAACAGTAAAAAGGCTCCAAAATCACACAATCGAAATTTTTTTTAAATTTTGAAATGAAGATATGTGTTCAACAAGAAAAACACTTCATTATTTCTTTTGAAATCTCCCTCCACAAACCCAAATGTTTTATTTTATTTATTATCCTCCATTTTATTATATAAAAAATAAAATAATAAAAATCCTAAATTAGGTGTCAACAATTACGGTGAATTAAAACATTTTATAACAATCACTTACTACTATAATTCACTAATCATAAAGACATACAGAAAATATGAACATTAATAAAGTAAAATTCTCAATTTTAAAATGGAAGCTCAAACTAGTATTTCTAAATTATACACTTATCATCAAATCGCTGGAATATTGCAAGATGCATGAAAACATGAACCAAGAAAACATTAGAACTTGTTCCATGTTCTAAATTACAAGTTCTAGGTTCTAAGTTTCTCCAACTAAGAACTCGATACCTACCTATCAAAATAGGTTCCTTATTTTTTGGAACCTCAAACCTATCATGTATACCTTGGAACCTGAATCTAGAACCTATAGGTTCTTGTTGGTCCAATTCTCAGATTCCATATTTTACCCTAGAACCACGCTTACCCTTAGTTCATCTCAATTAAACATTTACAATCCTTAAGTGTCACGCCCCGATCCTCGGGCACGCACACATCCTTCTACCTTGGTCGATGTTATAATGCGATATCCCAGGACAATGTATCGCCGACCCTTTCTTTTATTAAGCACATGCGGAAGCAGTTAAAATCCCCAGACAATAAAACGATGGGATAGAAAAGCAGGGCCATATTTTTCATATTGAAATTTATAACCAAACTTTTATACAAAACACAAACCACTTCAAAACTATTCACATAAAAAAGGAGATCTCAAAAGAAGATAGGATCTTAATCCATCCAGACCGTACTCAAGGCCCCTCTCGGGACTATCTTCTTCTTCCAAAAATCCTTCTCTTCAGATCTCACCTCCGAGTTCTCCTTCTCGGATTTCTCCTCCTCAGCTTTTCAGCGGGGTCCTGAAATGGTTTCCCCAAACTGGGATGAGACTACGTCTCAGCGAGTTCTACCCCACTAAGCCCGATTAATAAACAATATACTAAAGGCTGCCTAAACACGCACAGGGCAGAGGACTTACCTTGGCCTCTGATCCCACCTGCAAGTCAGTACAATTCACAATAAACAGCCATTCGCTTCAAACAAATCGAACTAGTCGATTACATGTCATACAATTCAATCCCCACTGTGGGATATTTAAAAGCTAGGCCACGTGCATTCTCCAGGACGACCTTCCAAGTCTCCGAGCCACGTGCCTCAAACCTCGGACCCACATGCATTCTCTAGGGCAACCTCTTCGCCAAGGTGGTACATCAAGCCACCGAGCCATGTGTCCTTTTTACGATGCCCGGGCCCACGTGCATTCTCTAAGGTACTCGCTTACCAAAGTGACGCATTAGATCACCGAGCCACGTGCCCTTTTAGATGCCATTCCGAATTCTGGACCCACGTGCATTCTCTAAGGTACTCGCCTACCAAAGTGACGCATCAGATCACCGAGCCACGTGTCCTTTTAGATGCCTGGGCCCACGTGCATTCTCTAAGGTACTCGCTTACCAAAGTGACGCATCAGATCACCGAGCCACGTGCCCTTTTAGATGCCAAACTCTGTCACCGAGCCACGTGCATTCTCCAGGACGACATACCGAGTCTCCGAGCCACGTGCATTCTCTCAGGCGACCTATTCGCCAAGGTGACATATTCAACCACTGAACTCACGTGCATTTTCCAGGTGACATTCCAATTCACCGAGCCCACGTGTCCTCTTTCAAGTGGTTACCAATCTTCTTTCAATACCGACAACCAATGCCCAACGATTTCTCAATCAAATAATTAAATCAACTCAACAAAGCATTATAAATGCTGAATAACATACTTGGCCAATCACCAATCAATAATTCAATCTCAATCGATTCCAACCAATTTAGGGTAAATCCCTAAAATATCACAATTTATTCAATTTCATACAACGTAGAGCTCAAATAAATAAACGGACTGCGCCACGACAATCAGCACGAGATTTCGGTCGTCGGCCATCAACATCTTAATTTCCGAAAAATAATTAATTAAATAATTAATTTAGAAAATTAAATAATTAATATTAAAAATTCAATTTAGCTCAAAATAAAGCCCGATTAAATAAACGGACTTCACCACGGTCATCAGCATAATATTCCGGTCCCAAACCATCTCAGTTGAATTTTCGGAAAATAAATAATTATTTAATTTAATTCCGAAAATTAATATTTAAATACTAAAAATTCCACTTAGGCCCGAAAAGCCTAATTGGAGCCCACTAAGGGTCGGGAAAAATCCCGAGGCACTTCCAATAATTAGTAGACCACGTCTACTTGCTAATTACACAATCAATTTATCTAAATCGCATCACAATTGACTAATAATTGCTAATTTATTCTAATCTAACAACCTAAACATAATTAATTAAATCTAAACCAACCTTAAGCATAATTAGCCAACTAATCCAGGATTAGTGAGATTACTCACCAAATCGCGCGCAAATCGGATCAATCCGACGGCGGCAACGCAAGGAACGAAACTTTCCAAAGCGATTCACGGATCCGGGGCCCGGAAACGGCCCAAAAGCGGGCCCGAAGTCGCTGAAACCCACTCGCGGGTTTACTGGACGGGGCTGATCGGGGCGGCTCCTGTGACATCCCAAATTTTCGACCCTGTCTTCTACTGAATAAATCGGGCATTTCGTTGACGCGTCTATAGGGTTATTCTCAGAACTGATCATTCTTGAGATAACTAGACTATCTGGGAAAATTATTAAGGAATTTTAAGGCAATAGACTTGAGAACTCGATCAAGAATCGGCTTCTTGACCGTGTCCATCTTTAGAGGTCACTACGGCACAGTTAAAAATCGATTTGAAATCAGAGATAGACTGGATCGATAGAGATATGTGACTAATCGTGGGTGACACCATTGAATTAGAAAATTCTCGTCGGCCGACACTAGACTGATTTTCTTATTGTTTTGGTACCCTGTGTCCGTAATTGAATCCTCGAGATTTTCACGACAATCAAGAGTCGCCATTGAGTCGAGTGGGTTCATAGTGGCTCGAAGAAAATCGACCACGGGTCATTTGCCTTAAAAGGTTCTGAAAACTACCCGATAGTCTAGGTCACGCTAAAAGCGCGCCGGAGTGAAATTAACCGTCAATTTGAGTCAGATTTCAGAAATCGAAAGTTCGGTGGCGTCACAAACTATTTTTGGAACATCAACTCAGTCTCAGAAGATTTTTCAGAGATTCAGGAATTTTTACGGAAAACCGTTTCGGACGTCGCGGAAATTTGACGGAAATTCAGATTGGCTAAACTAATGGGAAATTGGACTTTCAGACTGAACGGTTGTGTGTCGGGGATTTATAGAAAATCATTTGGGATTTTTCTACATCGAAATTGGACCTCAATTTGGGAATTTATTGGAGAAATTGAAGTTCAAATGGTGAAATTCGTATGATTGGATGAGGCAGCAATTTTGGACTTTAAAATTTCTTATTTGTGAGTTGATAAGCTTGAAATTGATTGGGGGGACAAAGAGGAGTGTATGGTGGACTTGTGGGGCCAAAACATTAAATGTATTGGCTAAGATTTCTGATTTTTCTTGTCTCCTCTTAGCTGGCTTCTCACGCTCGGCAACCCTCCCATCCGCTCATTATTCCTGCTTTTGTTTTAATCTCTCTACCGTGCGAAGCAATCCCCATCCAATCTCTCTCCATCTCCGTTACTTCTCTTCCTCAACCGAAGCCCACACACTCCACTCACACCAGCCACGAGATCTTCAATTTAAGCTGCTCCTCGCCACTTGCCCATCAACCAGCATCTCTCGGTCAACACCTGCAAGAACGAAGCCGTTGGTTGACCGCTTGAAGCCCACGACTCCACCGAGTTCCTTCACGTTGCCACCTGCCCGCTCCTCCTTCTGCTTCGGTCAACCAACGAAACCGCCGAAGCCCGAGTCCAACGTCTTCAGCCCGAGCATATCGTGGAGTCCACGAAGACAGCGTCCACGAGCAGCTCCCATCTTTAGTCTTCCCCTGTGGCGTGCCCTCAGCTCCACGCCAGCACGCCAGTCAACTCCAACGCCCACGGAAGACCACCGATTCAACCAAGTCTTCATCTGCGAAATCCTCCGAGCATCCTCACGCCGCCAGCAACATCCACCGAGCAACACCACCGAAGAGAAGCCGCACGTATCCACCGAATTCTGCCGTTTGTCCGTGCTTCCCTCCACGCGTCCGAGCCCCAACTCATTCGGTCCATCATCTCGCCGTGAAACCTCGAGATCCACCGAGTTGCCAACCGTTGCCAGCGTCTTCGGTCTCCTCAGTCAGCAAATCCAGCTACCTGAAGCCCAACAAATCCTGCAGTTTCAGTCTTCTTTTGTTCGTGGGCCAACCACAGCGAGCCCATTCCATTTTTCAGTGGCCCAACCTCAGCTCTTTGGAAGCCTGTGATCAAGCAGCCCACAAGCCCAATTCAATTCAATGACAACCCAGACCAGCAAGTTTTAGTTTCAGCTTTGGGCCGCAGTTCAAGCCCAATCAATTTCTCACCATCAGCAGCCCATCAGCAGAGTTTTGTGAGGCCCAATTCCAGCAGTAAAGCCCAGCCTTGCTGAAGTTTGTAGGGCCAAGTCTTAAGCTCGGTCCAAGCCCGCCGGTGTTGTCGAAAATCCGATTTCGGCCGCCGTCGCGTCGCCGTTGCGGTGATTCAATCCCCGCTTTTGATCAAGTGAGTTTTACTCACTAATGCTTTATTAGTTTGCTAATTATGCTTAGGGTTGGTTAGATTTAATTAAGTGCAATTAGGTGGTTAGATTAGGTTAGAACAATTAATTTAGTGACTTAATGATGCATGTTAGGTGGTTAGACCTAGCTATTAGCAAGTAGAAATGTTTGGTTATTTATTGAATGCATCTCGGGATTTTTCCCGACCCGTTTCGGGCTCCAATAAGGCAATATGGGCCTAAATTGGATTTTTAATATTTATTTATTTATTTTTCGAAATTAATTATTTAATTAATTATTTTTCCGGAAATTCAACCGGGATGGCCGGTGACCGGAATTTCGTGCTGATTGTCGTGGTGCAGCCCATTTATTTATTTGAGCTCTACGTTGTGTGGAATTGAATTTATTGTGGAATTTTAGGAATTGTCCTAAATTGTTTGTTATTGAATATTTGATTAGTAATGGCCAAGCATGGGTATATAGCGCCAGTACGTTGATGGGCTATATAGTAGGGAGAACGGTGAGAGCTAACTGAGAATGTTATTGGCTGAGACCAATCAGGTACGATGTTATTGGACATACGTGGTTCGGTGATTGGGAGTATCACTGGCGAAAACGGCGCCTTAAAGAACGCACGTAAATGACTTATAGACAAACGTGGTTCGGTGATTATGGAAATATCACTGGTGAAAACGACGCCTTAAAGAACTCACAATGTTGTCTATAGCCGATGTCACCTTGGCAAAAACGGCGCCCTTGAAAGGACACGTGGTTCGGTGATCGAGGATATCACTGGTGAAAACGGCGCCTTAAAGAACGCACGGTGTCGGTGATCGGTATGTCATTGGCGAAAACGATGCCCGAGAAACACATGTGATTTGGTGAATGAGTACACCACTGGGAAAGCGTGGTATGAGTGGGAATGACCTAGAGAGGGTCTAATTGACATGTAATCGATTTAGTCGATTGGCCAGTGTTTGATCAAATGTCGTGAATTGTTTGAATATCTGTGTTTAACCTTGAATTGCAGGTTGGAACTGAGACCAAGGTAAGTCCTTTGACTCGTGTTGTGCTTAGGCAACCGTATGGCGTATTAGTTTACTAATCGAGTCGTAGGGGGTAGGACTCGCTGAGACGTGGTCTCATTGGTTATTGAATAACCATTTCAGGAACCTGAGGAGAAGCTAAGGAAGAGGAACCTGAAGGGGAGAAAGACTTTTGAAGAAGAAGACGATCCAGAGAGGGATCTTGATTATAACCCGGATGTGGACTGAGATCCCATCCCTTTTGTAAACCCTGTCTTAGCATAGATAGGTGTGAGACAAGTATGTTGTGAATAGTATTGTAAATATATTATGAGTTGTGCTGTTAATGAAAGTGTGGTTATGAATTTCAATATGAAAAATATGGCCTACTTTCCTATCCCATTGTTTTATTGTCTGGGGATTTATAACTGCTTCCGCATGTGCTTAATAAAAAGAAAGGTTCGGCGATACATAGTCCTGGGATATTGCATTCTAAAATCGACCAAGTAGAAGGATGTGCGCGCGTCCGAGGATCGGGGCGTGATAGCTCCGGCGGCTAGGGCGGCGAGGGGAAGCCGTCGGAGGGCAAGGGGGACGCGGGGGAGGTCCGGCGGGGCTGGGCGGTGGTCGGAGGTGGCCGGATGGGGGCTGGTCGGGGCGGAACAGGGGTGAAACAGGGCTGGGTTGAGCGGATTCGCTCGGGGAAGCACGCCTGGGCGCGCGCGGCGTCGAGCGGGCGGCCGTTGCGGGCGTGCGAGCGGCGGTGCGGTGGCGGGACGGGTGGCGACGGAGCTGCAGCTTCTGGTTCTGGTTCGCTCGCGAAGAAAGAAGGAGAAGAAGAAGCTGGTTCGGTGATGTGCAGGAAGGAAGAAGAGAGAGGAGAGAGAAGAGAGAGAGAAGAGAGAGGAGAGGATATGCATTGACCGGTCAAAGAAGGGGGGAGAGAGAGAAGTCGGTGGGGATTCGTACGAGGGGGGGGAAAGGGGAGAGGAGAGAGAGAGAAAAGAAAGAAAAAGAGAAAAAGGAGAGGAAAAAAAGAGAGAGAAAGAGGGAAAAGAAAATACATATTTATCTATTTCAATTTTCCTTTTCTCTTTTCATTTTCCTTTCTATTTTCTTTTGGTCTTCAATTTTTCTTCTGATAATTTCTTTATTGAAATTTCGGACCCGTCAATAAATTGACGAGCGATGAGACAGAATCTTAAAAATAAGAATTATGACGCGCTTAAAATTCGATTCCCGAAATCGAGTTCAATTTCATGGTTAAAAATCAATCAGATGTGATTTTAGCTCAATCCAACCAATTAGGTAGCTTTTAGGGATTTTACAGCTGATACATCCCTTAACGGCTTCACCCAATAGGTTAGTTAACTCGTGAGTGATCAGCTCAGAGAAAAAGGGCCATAGGCACGTCGACGAAATGCCCATTTCACTTTATCGAAACAGGGTCGAATTTCAGGATGTCACATTAAGTCAACAAAAAAAAAAATCAGCTTATATTCTTCTCCATTTTCATCCTTGACAAAAAAAAAAGGGAAAATGAGGGGCTTCCTTTTAACTTGTCAAAACAAAAAGGAAATTGTCTTCTGTTGTCGTGTATCAACGCCGACATTGTGTTTCGCAATTGCAATCGACTTGAAACACATGGGAAATAGACCTGCAGGCACCTGGTGGAGGAAAAAACTCTTCTTCAAACAGAGCTAGCTTTGACACCAAGTTGAAATAGCCAAGATAGAATTGAGTAAGTTTTATATAAGAGATAGTTGTAGATTGTACAGGTGGTTAATGATAATGAAGACTACAAGCGATATTTGTAGATTGCATAAGTAGTTATCCAAGGTAAGTTAACCTTATTTCTGTCCAATTCTTATTTATAGTACCAATTATAGTTACCATCGAAATAGTTCTCTAAATTGGAAAAGACTTACTCCCATGTGATTTAAAGGTGCCTTGATCACAAGTTCCTATCCCCTAATCACTCATCGATCTAAGGAAATTCAGGTTCGTTTTGGCATATGTACCACACGTGCACTGGTCATTTAATAATTCCAATTGTATTCCAAGTTGCATAAGATCATGCAATCTTGATGTGTTCACTTAGAATTAAACGATAGTAATAGCTAAAACAGAACATCTAAGTCACAAAAGTAAAACTCTTATGGTAACCCTCTAACCAAAGGGTCGCCGGCACTAGTAATTCCTTCCCACTTTAAAATATATATATATATATATATATATAAACAAAGTGTATCAATTACAATCAATTAAGCATAGATGTGATTAATTAAAGATTTGATGGATCTTCAAGTGTCTCTAAAAATATATAATTTAAGAAGCTGTGATTTGAAATTGAAAACAATTTAATTGTAGTCGTGAAAAGCTATAACTACTTCTAGCAAGTTCAAACAAGAGGAGGCTGTCCTATGTTCACGCCATTCCAAGCTGGACCCACCTTTTGCCGACCCTAAATTCCTAGTATCAATTGAAAATGTGTACTTTTACTAAATGTGGATAACGTTTTCTTTGTCCTTTGGTTCTTACGATATGTGGACACCGTTCAAGTTCTGTCGCAAAGTCCTTGGGCCATCTCTCTCCCGCTGTCATCACGCGATGTGAATGTGGATTAAATGACATGAAAAGCAGACCCAACGGATATGAAATGGTTTTAAAAACAGAAGCGACCCTGCTAGACGTTTCACATGTTTGTTAAATACGTAATATTCAGTCTTGTTGTATAAAGTAAAACTGCAGCCGTGTTGGATGCTTAGGGCGTGTTTGGTAATGATTATGTTCCTGAGAACAGATCCCGATCATAAATTATTATTTTTTATTATGTTCCCGATAACAATGTTTAAGCATTTTAAGTTGTTTGGTAACTGTCCAAATTTTTTTATTCTGAAATAAAATTACGTTTGGTACCGTGCTTATTGATTCTATTTCAAATCAATTTATTTTAATTTTTAAATATTTTTTTCCTTTCTTTCCTTTTTCTATTTTCTTTTCTTTTTTTCATTTGTCTCTCTTGTTCTTCTTCTTCCAGTGGCCGGTGGTTGAGGCCGACGTCCTCAACAGAGCGTCGCCGGCCCTCGGGGAGGCCGGCCCTCGTCGGCCGAGCCTCGCCGGTGGCCAGGTCGGCCTCGTCTGGGCTGGGTGGGGTTGGGTGAGCCTCGTCAGTGGCCAGGCGAGCCTTTGGCGAGCTTGCCAGATCAATTGCCGGCAACCAGCGGTGGACGATGGCGGACGACGGCAATTGGCGGTAGACTGCGGCAAACAGCGAACGGCAACTGTAGGATGGCAGTAGATGAAGAAGAAGAAAAGAAAATGGTAGAATAAGAGAAATATGATTTTGATTCTTAAATTTGTTCTTGGAACAAGAATCAACTTTTTTTTTTATTCTTGATTCTATTTTAAATCTAATTCTGGGAACAAAAAAATAGAAATTTGTTTTCGGGAACAAAATTTTTACCAAAAGCGATTTTGTTCCCAAACTGTTCTCAGGAACAAAAAATCATAATCAAATACTATTTGGATGGTTATCAAACAGGGCCTTATCAAGCTTTGTGTATGGAATTTGCTGTGCCAAATTCTTTCTTCCATGAAAGACTCAGAAGGCATATCTTTTACAATTATAGAGTACCAGTATACGTCAGACCTGAAACTGAAAGGTTCCCTGGTCCCATTGCACTTACGAGGTTAAGGTTATTCAACAAAAACTGCTGAGCGATTCTTGGAATTGTCGCAAGGGCCGAAGTACCAAAGTTTTTGCCTTCCCTATCACTTCTGTGCATAATTCGGCCGTGATTTAGAGAAGACACAAGATACATGTGCATAGATTAGTTCTGTTACGGAGCTTAACCACGGCGGATGTGATTTTTAGGGTCCAATCATAGCCATATAGTTTTCAAGTCGTGTCACCTGGCAAAGTGTGGTTGTAGAGCATTCAGCATAAGTAGTTAAATTTGACATATGGCTGGCTATAATACATGATTTATGTGATGATGCATATTACATGACTCGTGAATTTGAAAATATGGGTTGGAGTCACTTTCATGATGCATGCTATCGCATACATTTTTTTTTATTAATTTCTTTGTCCATGGCTTAATTCCATGGGAATGGTGATTGTCGCTTATTGAGCCGTGACTTTGCCCACTTATTTATCTACCATTTGAGATTTTGAACATGAGGAGTTTAATTGCATGCACGTGAAAAGTGATTAGGAGTTAGTGTGAGACTTTATATTAGACTAATTGAATAAGTTTATTAGATCCGGGTTTATGATTGTATAGTTTTGGTTAATTCATGATAGACAATATTTTATTATAACTTTCATTCAATAGAGGTTTTATTCAGTCAATATGTTTTCGTTAAATGACTAGCTTTGGCTAAAGGTTTTATTCTTTATGTTAAAATAGAGGACCGATCACTTCCTAAATTTTGGATGTGTATTTTCTGGATGTGAATTTAGGATGTGAAACTGACAATTTCCATCCATGGTTTTTGATCCATAATCAAAAAATTACTTGGAAAAACTGTCCTCGCATCACATATGGACGAAAACGTGGCCTGCTATGTAAATAATTGTGCATATTGTTAAAAGGGAAAATAATTTGACACCTTACTTTGATTTACAACATCTGATTGCCGGCAATTATTTGAACTACCCTGAACGTTTATTTTCTTGAAGGGCACCATAAATTATTACAGTACGAGCTTTCTGAACGTAATGCTGTGGACGTCACCCCATAGGGAAGCATCCATTAAGTTCATGCGGGGAACATTGAACATCAATTCAGAAAATTAGTTCGCATTGATCCGGCTTTAATTACAAGCCAAAGACATTGCCAAATTCAAAGGAGATATCTAAAATATAAAAAAAAAAAAAATCCGTACTATCTCATGAATGTTAATGTTACTTGCCACAAATTATCAATATTTTTATTTTAATCTTATATGGGACACAAGTTTTTACTCTGTCTTTCCCAACCCCCTTTCATTTCCATTGATTCGGATATAGGTTGTTTAGAAAAAGAATGGGCAGGTTGTGTATTTCGAATGTTTCTGCATTCCTATACTTGGAAAGTGCCTTTTCTTCTATGTTGTAAAGCTTTGGCCTTTTCAATTGCCGGGTTTAAGATTAGGGCTTCAACATTTAACGTAACCCGGCTTTTAGGAAGAATACGTCATGACGACATAAAGGTATTTTGAAATGTAAATGTGCGCTTTGCAGGTATTTTACAAAGTAGAATTAAAACTTAGAAACTTCATTTACTGTTTAACAAATGATATCAAGTCCCCCAATAAAAATTTCTCGTTTTCGGAAGGTGACAATTGATTAGACCTAAGTGCGTTTTACAAGTTTTGCATTTACTAGTCATACCTAAATGTTGTGCACATGAAAAGAGAAATAAAAGTTTACTACCTAGCTATAATGAACAGCATCTTATGGGCCGCAATAATTGTACATCTGAAATTAAGAGCGTTTCGACATGATGTTTCGGACGTGGACCGCAATGAAGCATACATAGAGGTTCAGCTTTGCAAATAGGCTTTGCGAAAACACTTGCCTTGGTAAAATTGAAAGCCCAAGGCGAAGTAGGGCTTTCAGCATTTACGAGAGGCCACTCCCCTCAGGTTAATAAAAAAAAAGGGAAAATTCCAAAATGGGACTTGAAGTGCTATCTTTTTCTCAAATAAGGGTCCGAAGTGAATATTGTTTCAAATAGGGACCCGAAGTGCCATCACTTTTTCAAATAAGGACCTAAAGTGGATGTTATTTCAAATGAGGACCTAAAGTGGTTATGTTTGTTTCAAATAAGACCTGACTTTTTGGCAATCAAGGGTATTTTTGTCTTTCCATTTTCCGCCTTTTTTTTTCTTTCCTCTTTTTTTTTTTTTTTTGGTTCTTCTTCTTCCTCTTCGCCAGTGGCTAGCTGACCACCAGCGATGCCCACAGAGGGCTAGGCTAGGCCGCCCACGCCGGTCCTCACTAGTAGCTAGCGAGGGCCAACCTTGGTGATGGCCCCTAAGTAAGGGTCGCCACGCCCAAGCGATGCCATCCCTCACTTGTGACTAGCGTGGATGGCCCTCACTGGCGAAGGCGACCCTCACCAAGCCCTTTGTGGGCATCGCCGATGGCTGGCAACCATTGACAATGAGGAAGAAGAAGAACCAGAAAAAAAAAAAAAAAGGGAAAAAAGGGGAAAATGCCAAATGATGAAAATACCATCGATCGGTCGAAAAATTAGCTAGTCGGCAACCGGTGAGGTGGGGTCCATATTTTGAAACAACCAAAGCCACTCTAGGTTATTATTTGAAACAAAGTCTACTTTGGACTCTTATTTAAGAAAATAAGGGCACTTTGGGTCATTTTTTGAAATTTCCCCAAAAAAAAATAAAGAGGAAAGAAAAAAGGTGGAAAATCACAAAAGACAAAAATACCCTTGATCATTGAAAAGTCAAGTCCTTATTTGAAACAAACATAATCACTTGAGGTCCTCATTTGAAACAACATCCACTTCAGGCTCTTATTTGAGAAAGTGATGGCATTTCGGGTCCCTATTTGAAACAATGTTCACTTCGGACCCTTATTTGAGAAAAAGAGGGTACTTCGGGTCCCATTTTGGAATTTTCCCTAAAAAAAATTCTGCTCTAATACTGCTCTCGTCAATATTTTCAATTCCAATTTTGCCCTCATTCATCTTCTCCAAGTCGTAGATGTAGGTCGCCGATGAGTCTCCACCGGATGGTCTATGAGACGGTCGCTAATGAAGCTCCACTGGCAAAGGTCTAACGTTGTAGATCTAAATCACCCCCAAATATTTTGCTCATCAATATTTTCATTTCCAATATTTTCATTTCCCGATTTGAACACCGGATGGTCGTACGACTGCAACATCGCTGCGCTTGGGTCACGCAACCCCAGACAAGGCGACTCCCAGAGTGGCACAAACTAGGCATAACTCGCCAAAGCTCCGCTCAGCTTCTGCTAACAACATTTGTTGCGATGACAGTCGCTTAGCAGACGGCAGTCTTCGGCGAAATGGCTTGACATCCACTCAAAGCAAAACTAATGCGGCTTAAGTCCGCATGCACGACACATTTAATATCACTAGAAGCAATGTTTTCCAAAAGGTTGCCGATGCGTTGCAAAATGTCGCCAATACTCTGATTTTTTTTAATTTCAATATTTGACCATGGTTTACATAGCCTCACCAGTTTTCATCATAATGTATTTGATAGAGGTCGAAAATATTTGAGTATCTTAAATCTCTATGGTTTACAATGTTTTTTCATCATAACTCAAATGAAAAACGTAATAGATATTGAATTATTCTAATTTTTTAAAAAGTTATGTTCTTCAAAGGCTTACGAGATTTCGTCATGAATCAATAATGTCATAATTTGTTAAAGAATAAATATTGCATACACAGGCAGCGTTAAAAAAAAGAAAAAAATTACACAGGCGGTCATGAATCAATAATGTCATAAATTGTTAAAGATTAAATAAAGCATACACAGTTAGTGTTAAAAAAAAAAGTTTTGGCGGTCTCATATACCATTCGTTTTTAAAAAAGCATAGCTGTAATTAGGGGTGAGCGAAAAAAACCATTTGAACCCAAAACCGTCTAAATTCATTCATTCATTTCTTTTAAAAGCGTAGCTGTAATTAGAGGTGAGCGAAAAAATTCATTTGAACCCAAAACCCTCCCTACCTAGGCCGAACCGATTGGATCCGATTCTCAAGAAACCAATCCCACTCCTGATTTATTAAAAGTAGAGCCAATAATTTTTTATCCGGTTCTACGGAATTTAAAACTAGACAGATTTTTTTATTTATTTGTACTTCCTAAAAATATATATCAAGGACCATTTAAAAGGTACGTCGACATGAGGCTTTTCTCAGTGCTAACAACGTTACAATGGCTCATTGCCAGGAGTCCCATGGCCACTTGTTTAGTTCCTCGCCGCTACTTGATAGGCAAACTGCTTCGTTAATCTGTACTAGCATTCGATGTGGGACTAGACAGCTCCAGGAGTCCCATACACTACGTGTTCGCTCCCTCTCTCGCTTCCCCTCACCTACAAGAGAAGCCACTCTAAGCCTCCAATTGTCCCACGTCAAGCAATCACACAGAGAGTGTGAGAGAGATTGTCTATAAAATCAAAACCAGGCAACCCTTTTGAGCATGCTGACTTGGGCCTTTTGACCAAGACTTGGCGTGATACTTTTGGAGTGGAGTTGATAATTCTAATGCAGTTCTAGGGTGGACGCGCTTGTGGAAAATTTTCTTTACACCAGAAGTACATGCTCTATTTTTTTTATATTAAAACCCTCCAATGTTTAGATAGAATATGGTTGGAAACTTCATAAATGGTTTAGTATTCTAGCCTCTTCAAATTATAGATGCACATAAGATAGTTTAAGTTGATTTTTTAATGCTTAGCCAAAAAAAAAAAAAAACTCTATTTCCACATCTTTATTGGCTCTCGGCACCCCCTATCACGTTAAATTGAATACATTATCCCTTATTGGTCCTATGACAAAGTTCAAAACATAAAAAATTCTAAACATGCATCTTTGCCTTGATAAATGCAAAAGAAAATGCTTCCTAAAACATTATTATATAGAATGCTATATTTGCCTTGATTACATGAATAATTAACTATTGGTAAGAAATTATGCCAACCGTAATGGCATTATACGACAATGCATTCAAACTATTTGCAAACGCATATTTTTTGTCACTACTATATGCATCATAGCTTTTATAAAATTATCAAAGGAAAAAAAAAATATCCACTGCAATTATAACAAGTTGCATATGCAACTTAACAAAAGATATTGTCCATTCAACTACTTGGCTCTCCTAAAAAAAGTTACTCTCTTGACAAAATTATTTTACCTGAATCAAGAATAAAAATTTTAATGACATCAATAAGAGAGTAATTATTCACTTAAAACACACACATATCAAGAAATAAGTTTCAATATTTAGTGCAAGAAGCTCCAAATGAACTTTTTGACATCAATAGATACACATAAGCAAGTTGGGTAAACTTCAATATTATCTTCCGTAGTGACTTCACTACAAAAATGAGAAATGAGTAAATTGTGTATAATGCTTTCATTAACCATAATATTCAATCTTTGAGTAAATTCTTGTAAATTTTTACCGAAAATTGAAATCGAAAAATTTGTAGTTTTAAGAATTACTAAGGAAATAAAGTTATAATTGGCAGAATAAGTTTCGAAGATGACAAATATGAAGGAAATGTTGAAATGTAATGGGTGTGGAAGACGTGGCTAGAGTGAAAAAAAAAATTTGAAAAGGATATGAGTAGTTTTGTCTTGTAATAAAATTGAAACAAAGGCTAAAGAAGGAAAAAATTGTAAGAAATAACCTTAAAGTGTGAGTAAAATCTGTAGTGGATAGCGTAGTCAATTCAATATGGTGTGAGTGTCAAGAGCTAATAAGAGAATGAAAATATCATTAGCAAAGAAAAAAATATTATTTTTTAGTATTAGTTCACAGGGTGTCATAGATTTTTGTGATTAGTGTATACTTGTCACGAAAATACAATTGAGTTCAAAATTTTTCAAAAAGTACAATCAAGTTTTAAAATTTATCATGAAAATGCAATCGAGTCCTAAAATTTTTTTAAAAAATTAATCAAATTCTAACACTTGTCACGAAAGTACAATTGAATCTTAAAACTAATAAAAAGTGTAATCAGGTCCTAAAACTTTCTTAAAACTTCTGCACTTTTCGAAAGTTTTAAGATCAAATTACATTTTCTTAATAAGTTTTGGGATTTAATTATACTTATTAAAAGTTTTATTACTCAGTTACACTTTCATAACAAGTTTTGGGAATTTGATTGTACTTATCCCTAGATATTTTGATGTTATTACTTTAAATAGTTTACATGAACACATGCTACACTACTTTTCAAATTTAAGGATCTTCTTACATATTATGATGTTTTGCACTTATAAAAAAAAAATCATTTGTCGATCTAATATGTCTGAAATAGTACTAAATTCTCCTACACGTTAAATTCTCATATCTTTTTTCATTTGGTTATGCAAACAAATATTGTTGCCACTTATCGGGGGAAAACACTAAAAATAATGTCTATCTAGAACACAAGACAACTTGGAAAAAGGAAGGCAACTTTGATGCAAGTGAAGGTGAACTGTAGTACAGTAGATGGAAGTGTTTCAACAAGCATGAAAGAAGAAAACATGAAAAATGATTCGAAAGTGTCTCGTGATCACAGGTCAACGACTTCATATGGTCTTGTAGGAGTCTGTTGACACCTAAAATTTTGATTAGGTTTAATTAGGTCTTAATTTCTTAGATAATAAATAACAAATAAAAACAACAAAACAAAGAAATAAAACAAAAAATAAAACGGCAAGAAAAGCAGAAGCCAGCAGCCCATTTTTCTCCCTCTTTTCCCCCTCCGCATGGGCCTCTACGGCCCACTTTCCTTCTCCTCCGGCCCAGCCCTTTTCGGTCTTCTTCCTCATTCGTTCGCTCTGTAACACACGCGCAGAGGGCGCGATGCCGGATGAGCGGACGGACAGCGACGCGCGTGAGAAAGGGGGGGGCAACTGGAGGCCTGGCGTCGGATAAGAACGTGGGAGGGGCAGCTGGCGTCGGATGGGACGCCGGTTCGGCCGGCGGAGGCCGCTTGGCGCACGGGGATCGGCGGTCGAAGCTCCGTCGACCGGCTGCTCCCTCGCCTATAAATAGGCCCCCGTTTCCGTTGTCGAAGGGGCACACCGGAGAAGATCGCGAGCTTGAAAATCTCCTCCTGAGAGACTTCGGAGGAGGTTGAAGAGCGAGCGAGAGAGAGAGAGGCCTGCGAGCTCCGAGAGATCCCCTGAGAGACTTCGGGGAACTCAAAGAGTGAGCAAGGGCGAAGAGAAATCGGGTCGCGAGCTCGGCCGACCTCCCACTGAGAGACTTCGGGGGAGGCCGCCGGCGAGCGAGTCCGAGGAGGTCAGATCTGGCCGGTGGAGGCTCGGATCTGACCGGAGTGAGGGAGAAGCGAGTCCGGAGGAGGCGAAGGAGTTCTGGAAGAGGGGGGAGCGCAGCGACAAGGAGGGCCGGCGAAAGCCCAGATCTGACCAGATCTGGGATTCGTTGTCGCTAGCGCAACCGTGTCACCACCGCCATCTCCGACGTTGTCGACCGCCCACACCGAAGCCCCAGTTAGCCGCCGTGTTCTGTCATCGTCCTCCGACGCTATTCGACGGAAGCCGAGACCCTGCAGAGCCGCGTCACGCACCCTCTGACGTCGTCGCCGTCTCCGTCGCTTTCCGCCACCTCACCACAGGTAATAGGGGTCGTCGTCATCACCATCACCACCATCGCTATCATCACCATCGCAGTTGTCGCCGCGATTGCCCCGATTTTCCGGGTTGGACCCGGGCTAAGAGCCGGGTAGGGTTTTGAGCGATTTGGGGCAGCTGCAGCGGGTCACGGAGCCGGGTTGTCGGGTCGGGCCGGGTGTCCCCGAACGCCCGGCCACGACGCCGTTTCAATATTAAAAAAAAAAAAAAAAAAAGACTAAACCATCCGAGTCGGGCCCGCGTTGCGGGCCCGCCCTCGTTCGGGTCCCCGGCCCGGGTCGGACCCAACCCGCGGATCCGACCCGGGTCGGTTTTATTTTATTATTTTAATATAAAATAATAAATATTTTATTTTCAAAAAAAAAAAATCAAAAAGTGTTTTATTTTCAAAAAAATATTAAAAAATGTTTTAATTTCCAAAAAATCGAAAAAATATTAAAAATTGTTGAAAAATGTTTTATTTTCTAAAAAAAAATCAAGAAAAATAAAAAAATAATTTATTTTCCAAAAATATCAAAAAATATTAAAAAATATTTTATTTTTCGAAAAAAATCAAAAAAATCAAAAATATTTCATATTTTCCAAAAAAAGCCAAAAATTCAGAAAAAGCCAAAAAGACTTGTATTTTTCCAAAAAAAAAAAAATCGAAAAAATCCCTTTTATGTCCAAAAATGAGAAAAAGACTCAAAAAATGTTTTTCCTCCAAAAAATGTATAGAAAATCCCTCAAAAATCCAAAAAGCCTTAGGGTTTAAACAAGATTAGGTACCGAAAGGGCATTAGTGATTAACTAGTATAATCAAGTCCCCGATCCTAATTTCTCTGGTTGCGCAGGAGCGAGTATTTCTCCCGATACTTCGCTTAGGGTTTCTAATCGACCCACCCCAAACCGATTAGTGGCGACTCCGTTTTAAAATTAATTTACAGGTTAAAAACTCAAACTATTAAGTCGTGAATTGGTGGACTTGGGAGAGTCCGGGCTTAATTAAATTTAGCCGAGCCATTAGCCTCCTTAGGCGCTCATACCCGATTGCGGGCGCCGGAAAAAAAGAGGTCGCGACAGCTTGGCGACTCCGCTGGGGACATTGAGGACTTAGGCCATTTTATCTTTGTTTAAATGCCTTGCTGACTTTTTTTTTTCTTTTATGCAGGGTAATAGCTTAAAATTCTATTCTGTTAAAATAAAATGTTTTGCGATTATAAACTGCTGTGTATCCTTAAATGTTTTAGCACTGCACATGACATACACAACCCGGCCGCCGGACCTGGGCCGCCATAGGATTTCTAGGATGGTGTTAAGAAAGATACGACCTCGAACGCGAGACTGCGATGTAGAGGTTGCCTTTCTTTTCCCCGAATTTCTTAGCCGAGGTTAAGGGGGTATGCTGCTAACGCGAGACTGCGACGGGCGGATACCTTTTTAATTTCATCAAGCCTTCTGAGTTAGAAATCGAGCCGCACGTCTCATGCGCATGTCTTTGTGCTTGCCATTTTTCTTTAAAAGCAAAGTGTTTTCTTTACTTTTTACTCAGTCTTTTTATTTTGGCCCATGGCAATTTAGGATAAGCTTTTCAAGTCCCAGTTTATATGCGATGGGGAAAGACGATATCCAGTTCATTCCTGCTCCCAAGGCGGAGCTCTTCAGATGGTGGGGTCAATTAGATCAGTTTGCCCAAGAGCGCGTGAAGGCCAAAGTTGGTCATCTCCTATCGTTGATTCAAATCACTGTTCATCCCGAAGTCATACAGGCCATGGCACATTTCTGGTGCTTGAAGACGACTACTTTTATGTTTGGTGGGTTTGAGCTAACCCCAACTCTGGAAGAATACAGCATCATCACTGGAATGCCTCTCGAGAAAAAGCTTGTTAAGCCATCGACAGGCTTCCTTCCGTGGCAAGGGTTAGCGCGACTTTTAGGAACTAAAATCCATGTCATGAGACAAATTCTTGAAGGCAACCATAATACCTGCCCACTAGAATTCATGAATGCCTGTTTTCAAAATCAGCCTATGACACAAAAAAGCGAGATTTTCCTCCTGGGTTTTTTTGGGTTCATCATTTTCCCCCATCAAAGAAATGTCATAAGTCCTAAGATGGCATGGATAGTTGATCAAATCTTGAGGGGGCAAAATTATGTCAATATGATTTTAACTGAAACATTCTTGTCCTTTAATCGTTTTAAAGACAACAAGGAGAAAATCATGCGAGCCTCTCCTGAAATTTTACAAGTCTGGTTCTTTTCTCACCTAAGCGAATTCCAAGGCTTCATGCGATCATCTGGAATGAATGACTTCGAAAATCCATTACAAAAGTTTATGGTTTTAGGACCATACATTCCCAATCAAAGCTGTTTAAATTGGATAAATTTCCTAAGAGACCCGGCTCCTGAGGCATTCCAATGGTGTGCTGGTTGGTTCTATGAAAGGAGAGCTCGCTTTGCTTTCAAGCGCCGCCATCCAATTCCGCTGCTCGGCCTCACCGGTGCTTTTTCCTATTTCCCACAACGGGTGGCACGACAGTATGGAGTCCTTCAGGAGATCCCGCCATCTTTCAAGAAGAGGACCCCTCCACTTCTCTTCACTCATCAAAATTTTGAATACATGGTGGACATTTATGAAGAAGCATGGAACAAGTGCCATTGTAAAAGGATTGTGGTACCTGAAGGGCTTGAGGGAGAAGAAAAAGCCCACCACGCCTCCATGTCCTACATCCACAACCATTGTATCTCGACAAGATGGAAGCCATCAATCCCTCACTCAATCAGCGAGAGTGGCCAGCACGAGCAAGCAGAGCTCATGGAGAGGGATTTGGGAATGGACTGGATGCACACGTCAGAGCCAGTTCAAGGAAGCAGGCGTTCTCGCAAGAACAAGGCTCCCCGTCGCATATAAATTGGCAATCATGTGCCCCTTAGTGTAAATAGTGTGAAAGTTCTGTCCCATTGTTTAAGGACTCTTGTTTAATATCTAGTATTTCATCCTGTTTTTTTCAATTTCAAGTTTTAAGTGTTAGGAGCTAGCAGTCTACAAATCCTCTTTTGATAAATAAAAAAAGGCAGTTAGATCATTGCCATGGGTCAATCTTTGTTTACTTCCGTGCTCATTCATTGTTTTCACAACGAACAGGTAATTATGAATCGCCGACCACCAATTGCTCGTGAATGGCCTCATGCAATAGGACCCGATCAGAATGATGTACAAAATCGCCTTATTAACATTGAAGACGGCGTAGGACAGATGTCCATTGTCCTTCAACAACTCTCAAGACAAATGAAATCCACTCAAGCTGAGCCCAACTCTATAGTTGCCTCAAACACCGTCATGACACCTGCAAATTTGCCAGAAAATAGCCAGTACCATAGACAGTTTGAAAAGATCATGAAAAAGTTAAGTCAGCTGCAGGGGCAGAATCCCATGGACCTGTCTAATTACGCCGGCATTGAGATCCCCGAAAAACTCAAAACACCCGAATGCGAAAGATATGCTGATACCCCCCGTCCAGAGACTTACTTACAGGCCTACCTGGTTCGAAGGATGATTCAATCGTACCAATCGAGCTTGGCTGGCCCTGCCTTGCGATGGTACATTGTCAGGAAGATTAGTCCCCTTAAAACCTGGAGGGAACTAATTCATGTTTTTCACCAAGAGTATAATCTTGACATCACCCTGCCCTACGAAGAGCCGATGATCGCGGAGCACAAGGAACCGTTAGTCGCTGAGATAGGAGAAGAGTATGTCAATGAAGCCTTGCATGATAAATGGGCAGCTGAACAACACCTTGTTACTGGGAAATTTCCCACTAGGAAAGGCAAGGAGCCTTTGTACGAGATCCAAGACACAGAGCCTGTTCAAGACCGGGGCACGATAAGACAACTCCCCAAGCTTACTCCAAGAGCTAGGGTCCAAAGAATACCAACCCCTATCAACTTGGGAAGTGAATCAGACAGTGAAGCTCTAGTGTCTTTCACTCCCCTTGACAAAATCGAGCTAGTGAAACGCAGGGCCTTACTTAAAAGGTCTGGACCAGGGGCCAAGAAAAGAAAGCCTAAGCAGATCAATTCAGCATCTACTGACGAGCCACCACACCAAAGCTTCGAGCGTTCCCAAGAATACAGCTTTGAAGGCTACCATCCCCAAGAGTATAACTCTGAAGACTTCCCGGCCCTAGAATACAACCCCAAGGACTTCCAGCGTTATTTTGACAATGAAACTGACGATTCATCGTATAACTGTTTCCTACTCTCATCCGGGGATGAAGGCCCGTCAGAAGAGGAAGCATACGTCTTTATCCGCCACGATCCTAACGAAGTACTAAGCTCTTCCTCTGACCATGAGGATAGCTTCAATACTTCATCCTCATTCGGAAATTTTGACCCGGAAGAAAGCAATGGAGTAATCTCGATAGAGTCCAGCTTCCCTGAAATAGAAAAATTCACCACTACAACAGATATGCAGTGGGAAAACCATTGGCCTAATCAAGATACATCAAGCCCGTCTTGCCCTCATAGGATCATGAGCCCCATAGAAATGTGGATACCCAATCTCCGCAAGTATAACGGCACAGCTTGTCCCGTGGCCCACTTGCAATATCTCCATGCGGAAATGAGTCGGTACTATGGCCCGATGTCGTTCACAACTCAGGCATTCCAAGAAACTCTTACGGGGTCTGCATTGCAATGGTTTATCACAGCCAACATTTATCTTCTAAAGGATTGGAATGAGCTGACTTCCACATTCTTACATCAGTACCAAAGCCAGATCAGAACTGAACTGCCTTGTGAGAGCTTGGCTCACTTCACAAGAAAACCAATGGAAGATTTTCGATCATACGCAGGGAGGTGGAGGGCTTTCATGATGCAAACCCACCCTCAACTGGCTGAAGAGGAGTTAATGAAGCAGTTCATAGAAGTTTTGTCCTGCAAGCAGCGCTGTTGGCTGCATGGGTTACACTTCCGTAACTTCAACGAGGTAGTCATCGCATGCGAATACTTCGAGTCTACTGAAGGCGAGGAATTCAAAGACGCTTAGCTTCAAGACCAGCACTATCAAAGCACTCATTTACACAGGAGTTTTCATGGGTTTTACTTGTTTTTATAATTTCATGTTTCTTATCTTGTCTAGTGTGCTACTGTTGTATTTTCCATGCCAAGTACTCTATTGTGCAGTTATAATATTTTGTTTTAAGAGCATGAGGTGGTACTCCAAACCAGCCCGGTGATGCTATCCAACCATGAAAAAATATATCATCCAAGGAGAATACTGAGGGCTGGGCTTTCTCATGCTTTTTCTCCCCCAAAGACGTATTTTGAAAATAAAAAATATTTCATCACCCAAAAGCTTTTGTTAAAACAAGATGATAAATTTAATCATGTTTGTCTTTCTGACTCACTCACTTCATGTCTCAGAAGATCATTCCCGTCCCCTTTGACTTAGTATGATAGGGGCATTTGAAGCAAGCGCATCAGGTGAACTTGCCAAATTCAAAGACACCCTTTCAAGAAGACAATGGGGCAAACAGAAAATATCATCCCACTTCAAAGAAGGTAAGTTTTATTCTCTGAATATAATTTTAGAAATGATGTCATTTCTCTTCTATTTACAGGAAACGAAAAATAGGACGTAATGTGTATGGGCATACGGTTGGAATCAAGCCGTTCCCAAGAGCTCTGTACACTCCACCTTGCTCCTGCCCAACTCCTTCGCAAGCCAGAGCAATATCCTTTCCCCACAATGTGCCTGAGCAACCAGATGTTGTGGTTTCATCAACGGGACTTCCAGCTTCAACAAGCCCAGAAGCACAAGGAGGGGATCTTTTCTCTTTGAATTGGCTACTGTCAACAGGGAAGAAATCCAGACAGTTGAAGCGATCTTTAGCCCATATTCAAAATGAGGACCTAGAAACCTGACTTCCTATTGAGACGCATGCTCTCGCAAGAAGTATTTGCCATCAGATAATTAGAGGTTTTGATTGTCCATCTCAGATTCCATAGAAGCTTGAGGTACATGACTTTTGCCCAATGATGCTATAGTTAAAGACAGAAGGAGAAATTCCACAGAAGGAAGGCGTTGAAGATGAATCAACGACCAGCAATCATGCATATATGGTCACAAGTGAGGAAGGCCAATCAAAAGAAATGTCAAACTATGCCAAGACGAAAAGGCTGTCATCGACATTCAAACATCATCAGGAGTCAGCAAATACAAACTTTGGAGAAGAGTAATTTGGTATCGCTTCCAATACTCCCCCTTCTTTGAATTCACTTTTAACATATTCCCCCTATTGGCAGGAAGCACCAGGATTCAAGAGCCAAATTTGATGGTTAGACAAATAAATATTGGCCAAGCTAGTACATGGAAATGACCCTCATCAAATTCACCCGGCTTCGTGTAAAAAGACATGTCATCCAGGAGCTAATTCAGAGAATAATTGACCTAATAAAGCAAGGGACATAGGACTTCGTGTCCCCCTCTCACTTTAGGTTCACCCAATCATCTGCAAACCAGTGAAGGGTAAAGTTGTATCGCTTCTAGTTATTCGACTCTTGAAAGAGTTCATGACTAACACATTCCCTCTTGTTTGTTGCAGGATCACTTGACTGTCAAAAGCAAGGATAACGAATCAATGAGAAGCATGTCTTGTTTGTTGTAGGATTAACTGGCTGTCAAAAACAAAGATAACAAACTCTCCCAAGCAAAATGGCGTCTCAAGTATCGCCAAAACAAATGACAGAAAATCTTCAGGCCTCAACTCACATTTGATTTTGGCCAGACTAATTGATTTACTTGTACATCTTCTCTTATGTAGGGGCAAAAGCAGAGATGCTCGATCAAATTCCCAACCCCGACTGATCATTCATGTGTCATATTCCTAATCAATAGGGACAACCATCGACGTCCATTTGCGAATAACCCTTTTGATGTTCAAAATCTAACATATTTGGAAACACCATTATGTTAGCCCCTCAAGTTGTCAATAAGGTCTTTTGCGAGTCAAAACCGTTCACTTGTTTTGAAGAGTTCAAACTCCATCATATTCAAAATGTTGCATGTCATTTCCAGATGAATTCTGCATAATGATTTCGTCTGTCTAAGTCACTGATTCCACTGAGGATTATTAGAATAGACAGCTAAGTGAAGAATACAAGATTAATTGAGCAGGCTAGATGAGGCGTGTCAGAATGATGACAGGCAAGCCATATCCTACACACAGTCCCCCCATCTATACACTTGTGAGATGAGTGCAGAAGATTCCATGGCTGCAGGGTAAAGAGTTCTCTCGCGAATGGTACGATAACTAAAATAGTGAGAGGCATTCCATCGCTCACCCCATTGAGCCCCATACATTGGTGAAGCTTCTCTCATACCCCCGTCAAGAATAACCCCTACACTGGGGCAAATTAGAAGCGAAGCAGCATCACAAGGTGAGAAGAGAGATAGAAATTTTCTTGCTCGCACTTGCATCAATCTTTGGGTGTCTTTATTGCATATGAACACTCACATTAATTTAAGTGCCCTAGAATGACGAAGAGCAATTCTTTCTCTATGCACTTGTATTCATTGTACAACCCAATTGAGTCTGTAATTTCACCCTCACATGAAGGCAAAATAGAAGTTACTGCCATTTAAGCAGCACAGCCCAGAGCGCCTACTGAATATGAAGACTCAAGAGTCTAATAACGGTGCTTTGATTAAACTTGTCAAGATCAGCTCTCAAGCAACAAGAATGAAAAACATGGGCATAAAAAAGCAGTGTACCTGGTAAGAGCAAGGTCAATGCCCATAAAAGAAGAACTGGGATAAAAATAGGGGCATGAAGAAGCAGTGTGCCTGGTAAAAGCAAGGCCAATGCCCCCCAGTCAAAAATGCAGCCAAGAAAAGTTGTTGTTGTGGTCCATAGAACCTCCATCTGACAAGAAAGACTAGTGACAAATGCCAAGACAGTCACGAACTCTCACCCTCTTACATGTGAGCCAAATCTCTGTTGCATCCCATTGTAAAAGTCTCTTCAGACTAGGGGCACTTCAATTAACGTAGGATTTCATATGTCTATAAGCATCGCTCGAAGAAGTACGAGCAAGATTATTCTATCTCTTTTCGCAGGGTTCTTGACTTGTAAACCCGGAGATGATCGAACAACATTTTCGTCCATCAGCTTCAACCTTGATGGTCCCCTTCGATGAGCTACTGACCAAGACTTCATCACAGTTTCAACAAAGACCTCTCACATTGGTAAAGTCGTACCGTTTGCGAGAATACTCAAACCCCTGCTGACATGATAGTGTGGTCCTTATGAATCCTGCATCAATGGTCAGGATAGCCTTTTCCATGAGAGTGAGCGAAAAGTCCCTTCAGACTGAAAGTCCCTCACCTGGCATGCTCAAGACATCTACATTCTAAATGAAGGTTGTCTTTCAAAATCTTCCCCAGTGGAAATCAGATGATGCAAAATTGACAAAATTATCATGAATCTCATGAATTTACAGCATATACAATCATGTGTGCATATTGTGCAAATAGCAGACATACTCTCAGAAATCAGAGATATTGCCAGGTAAGCATATCCCTATCCACATTTATCTTAAGGTACCTACCACTGTCTAGGTACTCTCTTCTTGACACTCGACCTATTCGAGTCGTCCCTTGAGTTTGGGTACTTGCAATTGTCTCAGTATCCCGTTGTCTTTGAGTACCCACCACTTGCCGGGTACTCCCTCTTAACGACACTCGACCTGTCCGAGTTGTCCTCGAAGTATTGATACTTGTGACTGACCAAGTATCCCTTTATCGTTGAATACCTACTGCTGTCTAGGTATCCCTGTTGTCTTTGAGTACCGGTCACCGTTCGGATACTCCCTTTTCCCGACACTCAACTTGCCTAAGTTATCCCCAAATAATAGCAGTTGTTCAAGCATTCCACTACTTTGTGTGCCTACACCTACCCAGGTATGCTTTCTTACACTTGGACCAACTGAGCGGTCCCAGATCATATCATTAAATACTTGTGTTCATCCAAGTATTCCAGTACTTTGTACACCTGTGGCTATCCAGGTGTTCCACCCCTTTTAAGTGCCTATGGCCATCCAGGTAAGCCTCGTGCTACATTCAAGTTTATGTTACCAGGAGGTGAGAAACCTTCATGAATATGCGGGGCACGTCCTCAATATTCCCCTTTACCAGGAGGTGAGAGACCTTCACGAATATCCCAGGTACGTCCTCGATATTCCCAACTACCAGGAGGTGAGAGACCTTCATGAATATCCCAGGTACGTCCTCGATATTCTCAAATTACCAGGAGGTGAGAGACCTTCATGAATATCCAAGGTACGTCCTCAATATTCCCAATTACCAGGAGGTGAGAGACCTTCAGAATATCCAAGGTACGTCCTCAATGTTCCCAATTACCAGGAGGTGAGAGACCTTCATGAATATCCAAGGTACGTCCTCGATATTCCCACTATCAGGAGGTGAGAAACCTTCACGTATATGCAAGACCCATCCTCGATATTTCCACACAAATATCTCAGGTATGCCTTGATTCTTCCTTCAGAGTTTGTACCTGTGATCGTCCAGGTACCCCTTCGATACTTGTGATCATCCAGGTATCTCCAAAGAGTTTGTACCTGTAATCGTCCAGGTACCCCTTCAATACTTGTGATCATCCAGGTATCTCCAAAGAGTTTGTACCTGTAATCATCCAGGTACCCCTTTAATACTTGTGATCGTCCAGGTATCTCCAAAGAGTTTGTACCTGTAATCGTCCAAGTACCCCTCCGATGCTTGTAATCATCCAGGTATCCCCCAAGAGTTTGCACTTGTGATCGTCCAGGTACCCCTTCGATACTTGTGAATGTCCAAGTATTCCCCAAGAATTCATAATTGTGATCATCCAAATACCCCTGCAATGCCTATGGTCAGCCAAATACCCACTTCGACGCCTGCAGAAGCCCAAATATCCTTCATGTTAGTACTTATGAATACCCAGGTACTCTTTAATATGCCTGTCAATGTCCAGGTATCTCCCAAATCGATGCCCTGAGAAAGGTCAGTGCATCCGCCCGAGAAAGGTCGGGTTCCAACTGGTGTCTTCGACAGAAGTCAGACACCCCACAAATCGATGCCCCGAGAAAGGTCAGTGCATCCTCCCGAGAAAGGTCGGGTTCCAACCAGTGTCTTTGACAGAGGTCAGACACCCCAATAAATATGATGCCCTGAGAAAGGTCAGCGCATCCCCCGAGAAAGGTCGGGTATCAACTGGTGTCCTCGATACAAATCAGACACCCACAAATGAGATGCCCTGAGAAGGGTCGGTGCATCTCCCGTCAAGGCGACCGAAGAAAGGTTCGGGTCCTAGACAAATCATGGATTGTTTTAACAGGCGACCGAAGAATGGTTCGGGTCCTGAAGAAGCAACTCCCCGTCACGGCAACCGAAGAATGGTTCGGGTCCGAGACAAACCACTGATTACTCTAGCAGGCGACCGAAGAATGGTTCGGGTCCTGAAGGAGAAATCTCCCGTCAAAGCGACCGAAGAAAGGTTCGGGTCCTAGACAAATCATTGATTGTTTTAACATGTGACCGAAGAATAGTTCAAACCCTGGAAAAGCAACCTCCTCATATCACCAGGTAAGATGACGCCTTGACACTTGCCAAAACTCGGGGTTCACACCCTATCTCACTCACTCCCGGTAAGTAACTACAGGTATCTTCTTATCTGTCTAAGTATATGTAATGTTATATTGCTCATTTTCTGCATAGGACAATAGGTGCGAAATAAAATATAATCTATTGCATATGTATAGACAAAATTTAGGTATCAGGTTTGTCTTTGAATGCAACCTCTGCGAACTCACCTTCAAAGAGAGGCAGCTGTTGACACCTAAAATTTTGATTAGGTTTAATTAGGTCTTAATTTCTTAGATAATAAATAACAAATAAAAACAACAAAACAAAGAAAAAAAACAAAAAATAAAACAGCAAGAAAAGCAGAAGCCAGCAGCCCATTTTTCTCCCTCTTTTCCCCCTCCGCATGGGCCTCTACGGCCCACTTTCCTTCTCCTCCGGCCCAGCCCTTTTCGGTCTTCTTCCTCATTCGTCCGCTCTGTAACACACGCGCAGAGGGCGCGATGCCGGATGAGCGGACGGACAGCGACGCGCGTGAGAAAGGGGGGCAGCTGGAGGCCTGGCGTCGGATAAGAACGTGGGAGGGGCAGCTGGCGTCGGATGGGACGCCGGTTCGGCCGGCGGAGGCCGCTTGGCGCACGGGGATCGGCGGTCGAAGCTCCGTCGACCGGCTGCTCCCTCGCCTATAAATAGGCCCCCGTTTCCGTTGTCGAAGGGGCACACCAGAGAAGATCGCGAGCTTGAAAATCTCCTCCTGAGAGACTTCGGAGGAGGTTGAAGAGCGAGCGAGAGAGAGAGAGGCCTGCGAGCTCCGAGAGATCCCCTGAGAGACTTCGGGGAACTCAAAGAGCGAGCAAGGGCGAAGAGAAATCGGGTCGCGAGCTCGGCCGACCTCCCACTGAGAGACTTCGGGGGAGGCCGCCGGCGAGTGAGTCCGAGGAGGTCAGATCTGGCCGGTGGAGGCTCGGATCTGACCGGAGTGAGGGAGAAGCGAGTCCGGAGGAGGCGAAGGAGTTCTGGAAGAGGGGGGAGCGCAGCGACAAGGAGGGCCGGCGAAAGCCCAGATCTGACCAAATCTGGGATTCGTTGTCGCCAGCGCAACCGTGTCACCACCGCCATCTCCGACGTTGTCGACCGCCCACACCGAAGCCCCAGTTAGCCGCCGTGTTCTGTCATCGTCCTCCGACGCTGTCCGACGGAAGCCGAGACCCTGCAGAGCAGCGTCACGCACCCTCTGACGTCGTCGCCGTCTCCGCCGCTTGCCGCCACCTCGCCACAGGTAATAGGGGTCGTCGTCATCACCGTCACCACCATCGCTATCATCACCGTCGCAGTTGTCGCCGTGATTGCCCCGGCGATGCTTCGTTCCCGATTTTCCGGGTCGGACCCGGGCTAAGAGCCGGGTAGGGTTTTGAGCGATTTGGGGCAGCTGGAGCGGGTCACGGAGCCGGGTTGTCGGGTCGGGCCGGGTGTCCCCGAACGCCCGGCCACGACGCCGTTTCAATATTAAAAAAAAAAAAAAAAGACTAAACCATCCGAGTCGGGCCCGCAACTCGTACCCGATTGCGGGCGCCGGAAAAAAAGAGGTCGCGACAGAGTCCAAGACCATGCTTGTCTTCATAGTTGTACATCAATGAAACCATTTTAGCAGCATTCACGCAAGCTTCAAGGAAAGGCACAGAGAACGGACATGGAGAGAGGCATTCTTTGTTGAGCAGCTTCCACAATTTCGATATCAACTTCATCACATGCTCGCTTGCGCTTTGGTACGAAGAGCCTTGATTTTCCCTCAAATAGCAATCCACGTATGACCTGTCGTAGCCATTTTGATTCTCGTCCTTCAGGGTATCGAATCCCCCCGAGTAAAAAAATTATATCAATAAAATAATGACAAAACGCAAATTAAAAATGAAAACCCGAATATTGCCCAGCACGAAACCATGAACTAGTGTACCTGGGCACATCCGAGGTCATCCCAAAGGCGAAGAATTTCAGCCATTAAGAATATTATGTTTGGCAGCTGCACCTCTTCTCTCTTTGAATCCATACTTTGGTTGGCAATGTTTTGGCCCATTAGAAAGAACAGGTGAGTTAGCACCAAGGGCACACCCGAAGTGATAATCGCATTCTTCAAGTAATCATCTGCCTTTGGCAATGTCCCAGAAGCGTTCCACTGAAACTCCACCAGGAATGCATTGCACAAATTCGCCCACTGCAACATCAAATGTTATCTGACTGATCAAGGATCATTTACAATGTAATCATAAATCAAAATCGTGAGCTTATTGAGCTTTCGTAGGAGTCATAAATGACAAATCACTAGGAAATCTCTCTCTGTCTCTCTCTCTCTCTCTCTCTCTCTCTCTCTCTCTCTCTTAAATCAAAATCGTGAGCTTATTGAGCTTTCGTAGGAGTAATAAATGACAAATCACTAGGAAATCTCTCTCTCTCTCTCTCTCTCTCTCTCTCTCAATCAGTGATATCTCCGTGTATGGCATTATAAGGAATTCTATAAAAGATTGAATGAAACTCGACGATGATGAAGCCGGCAATTGGTTTTTGTGGCTTTAATTTGAAGAAGTGAACACAGACTTCAAAATGATGACCAAAATATTGGAGGGTGGTGAGACAGAGTGGAAAAAGGGACGAGGATATGATCAAGGTTGAGTTTTGGTTCAGTGCTGTGAATCTCCAATTAAGTCGCGTTCATTTAGAGTTGAGATAGGAGTTAGCAACATTGTTGCGAACAGAGGTTCTTATCAATAATAATTTTATATTTATACCATATGTTTCAAGAATCTCGTGGGGTTCCATCTATGCTTCTCGAAGATGATTTTGCCAAAATCATTTGCAATATCATTGAGAACCTTGAAACATTTTTTCATGTACTCTGGAAGCTGCTCAGCAGACGCAATATCCCATCTGAAGGAAAAACAATTGCAAGAAATATTTAAATTGTCAACATAATATAAATGTGGAATGTAGTTTTTTTTTTTTTTTAGATGTAATAGTTGCAACATAATAGATAAAAAGGGATATCTTCGACTATATACCTTTTAATGGCTTCTGTAAAGAGAATTAGTTCGTCAACTGTGCCATGGACATCAAATATGTCGTCAATAATGTACACGAGAGAGATGGGCTTAATGAGCTCAACCCTAAGCTCAGACAAGCTTGGATCTGTGAGAATTGCCATGGACCACATGTACCATTTTAGTGGCTGGTCTCTAGCACACTTCATCTTCTCTCCCAATCCCAATTCTTTCCACCACCTGAAATATAGCATACGCATGAGGAAAGACTAAAGCAACAGCACATAATAGTATACTCATTTAAATGAAACAAATTATTCGTTTGAAAATACTATTGATCTCATGACATAGAGATTTGAGAAAATGGAGATATAGAGTCCTTCATTTTCCTTATAGTTTTTGGTGAAACTGGTTTAAGTCATGCCTCAAACTGTGATTTGTGAGTTTGATATTAGTCTAAACCTAAATGCCAACTCCTTAAATATATAAGTTTAAATATAGCATCTTATTTATGCATTGATTTACTTGTATTAGGGCCAACTATTAAGATTTTGCCTATTATCATATGTTGGTCATCTATAGTCCTTCAATTGAGCATAACTTTGCGTAAGTATTTAATTAGTTACTCACTTATTAATTTGGTGAATCTCCTTTTGGTGCACAAATTGATCAATTCTTCGCTTTTTGTTTGCCACTTCTAGCAAGTCTTCCATCCATGAGTTCGCGCCTGGCATATCGTTTACAAAACTTTGAGGAGCTAGCAATCTTGCGAAGCTCTTGCGATATGGATATTGCAATGTACGTTCTATCATTCTCGCTTGTTCATGATCAAGATCACACGTCAACAATGCATTGAGACACTTGCTGCTAAAGCATTCGGCTTCGTCGAGTATATCCTCTTCTTCCGTGCTCATTTGTGACGCTTTGTATAATTCCATCATACCCTTGATGTTTCCCTCCAGTTTCATAACAAAACCTTTTCCCTTATCATTGAAGTATTCAAACACATCTGCATAAAAAGCACAACAACTCTAATACATCAAAAAGCATAGTCTGATATCTAATTTATAAGTCGCTTCACTCATTCAAAATTATGATGTGCATACTTTGCTTTCGAAAAAAAAAATCCTAAAGTGGTTAAAACTATTTCATCTCATGTAAATTTTTAATTTTTTAATGTAAAGAAACTAAATAAGAGAACAAATGAAGGAAATGGGCATATATCTAGGTTTTTTCAATTCGATTTTTGTAATATGAATAATTAGTTCTTCTTTTTTTTTTTGGTGAAATGAATAATTAGTTCTTACTTTCCATTTTGAACAAAACTCCAGAATACTAATGCATTTCTTAATATCTGGCATAAGTCCACGATGTAACATGCACTGATGGATATCCATTGGAGAGTTCATCGCAATTAAACATTTCCAATTCTTAAATCAGCAAAATATATTAAAAAATCAGCTTATATTCTTGTCCATTTTCATCCTTAACAAAATATTGGAAATTTTAGGGCTTCCACGTAACTAGACAAAACAACAACAAAAAAAGTTGTCTTCTTTTGTTATGTATAAATAGCAGCACTGTATTTCGCTATTGCAATCGACTTGAAACTTATAGGAACAAACCTGCAGGCACACGATAACCTTCTTGCCTTAAAAGTCGAAACCAGAGAGCGATCTCATAGACATCATCTTTGCCATGATTCAAAGAGCTAAAATGTGTGTATTGCCACTTAAGAATGGCTTTAATCTGTTCTCGGAATAGGGATTCGACTCCTAGTCGCTGAATCATGTCGACAATGATCAGACTTTCTACGGGCTCATTCACCACTTTATTCAGAAAATCAATAAGGCTCTTTGTTTTTTCGTCATGTTTGATCCCGGAATCATCCTACATCATGGAAATCCAGAGTTACAAGTGAGGTCTATGTTATAATGAAAATAAAATAAAAATTAAGCAAGAATGAACTAAATTGGCGATATTTTTTCTCATGTAATTTAACAAAGAATATTGTAATAAAGAAAAAAATATTAAATGAGCAAAAGTTCAAAAGAGCAAAGACAATAATTTTTCATAGTAATATATTGTAATTTAGTATGAGATTGTTAAGGTTTTCTGTTGACATTAATTTTTATGCTATTAAAGCTTGGTATGCTCATATGCACAAGGTGATAAATGACCTTACAAGCCAGTCCAATTGAAATTGTTTCAAATGATCAAATCTAACTGGGAGTTAATAAGTTGGTTTTTTTTATTACAGATTCCTTTCTACTGAGCCTTGAAGGAAAACATTCTTGTTTCCCTGTGTATATTCGGTAAATAAGCTTCCTTGTTATCCTATTTTGGTTTTATTTTTCTCCTCTTTCTATCACCAATAGGCCAATGAAGAATCCAAAGAGGTGTTGGCATATAAGTATGCCCTACGAAATAATGCTCGGAGGCAAACACTACCTCGGCGATTTTTTTTTTCACACGAGCTAAGGAAGGAAATGGAAAGTTGAAAAGAAAAGGCTAGGATCAGGGGATTTACCGGATAAGTTTGCTCCTTGGCAATGCTCGATGATTGCATTTGGTTAGGTCGATCCATTATGAAGCTGGAATCGGTGGCCGACCCTTTCCCAGTCCGAATCACGGGGAGAGTAGAAGTGCGAAGATTGTTAAGAATGATAGGAGGTTGATTTGCTTTAGATGGCCTATTTATAGTGAAAAACAGAAAGTGCCTAAAATATATTGATAGGGAATGTGCTGCACACATCTTTCATAAGTTTCTGCAGTTGAAATCTTTGTTATGGGCGAGAAACTTGGGTGCGTACAATTGTCGTTCTCAAAACCCGATTGGAGGAAACATCGTCGTTGAAAGCATACATCAATGCATATACATTTCGGAGAGGTTTCGAGTGTCAATGGTCTTCAAGAAATTAGAAGCGCACTGATCGCAATGTCTAAAAGAAAAGGACATGAAGGGCTTTTTCGGCAAACAAGGAAGACCACCTACTCGGATTTTATTCCACTGTTTCAGATTTAGCTCACATTTTACGTGATACACGAGGTAAGAACACATACTTGAACTTGAACTCTCAAAACTTTGTCCTATGGGGAACACGTTTGTGATTTACTAGTATAAGCACCTAGAGGGGGGTGAATAGGTATATAAAAGATTTTTCTTAGATAATTGCACAATACTAGACAGTTGATGGATTTGAGACAAACGATAATCAAAGTAAGACTGAGAGAAGAGAAAATTGAACACGCGGTTTATAGTGGTTCGGCTTATATCAAGCCTACGTCAACTCTTCTTCACTGACAGCCTATCGGCTGGATTCCACTATGAACAAAAGAAAAGTTACAGCACAGCTTTGCCTTGATTCCACAGTGTAGATGTTCTACTACACCTCCTCAAGATTTCTCACAAATATAGACTCTCTTTTGTATACAAGTATTCGCTCAATGGAATTGTCTAAACAAAAAAGGAGCTTCAGACTTTGGAATTCTTCTATCGCGCACACCTTGAACAACCAAGATCGTCTTCCTTATATACTCCTTTATGCCATCATACCTGTTGGCACTTACCAAAGGAATTCCTCCAATCTACCCGTTGGACGGAATCAATAAGGAAGATTGTTCGAGCTATTAAAGGAACGTGTCGATAGCCCATCAATCCTGTTCACCCATACAATCAGGATCTCGGTTTCCATAAGTAGAACATTCCAATAATATTTAGGCAATCACCGGATCTTCAATTATCGAGTCAATCTTCGATCAATCAAAGGACTTCGTTATGTCTTTTCCAGCCACGAGATCTTCTCCAGTTGATAAGGTTAAATCCTTAACGAAACATCCAATTCTGGATAACCTTTCTTCAACGGATTAGAGACTGTCAATGAGGATAGACTTTGAGTCTTGAGTCTGGCTGTCCGGAGGTCTTCAGACTTTAAACAGCAGAGTCTGCAAGCCTTCAGACTAGACTGATGGAAACGTTTTGTCAACTTCAAAACACTTCAAGAAGATTTCTCCAACAATCTCCCCCTTTTTGATGGTGACAAAACTTTCCTGCAGATTTGGATAACTTTGACCTGCAAAACATTTCTCAAACACATATGCATATCTTATAGAGATAAATGGCTAAATGAATAACACTAGAATCTGCAACCACAGAAAATAGGTTAGTCTAGTATACGATAAAGCCATCCATAAGATATCAATACTAGTTAATAGAAGCAGTCAAGTCCAAGTCTAGTTCAGTTCTCATCCAGACACAAAACAAAGTCAAACAGAGTTCAAACAACGAAACAATCCAACAAAACATACGATTAAAAGTTTAATGATTGAAAATTTGATCAAATCTTGCATCTCTCCCCCTTTTTGTCAGCATTAAAAAGGATGAGATGAAGTCAAGATTGCTTGGGAACGCGGACAAACTGGAAATCTTCCATAGACTGAACGATGCCTTCCAGCCTTTTCAAGTCTTCCTTCAGTTGTGCAATCTCCTCACCCTTAGCATTGGCCTGAATCTGAACAGAGAGGGCTTGGATCTTATCATTCAATGAACATGAAGAAACTTGACCCGCATTCTGCAAGTTTTGAACCTCGCATCCCAAGGCATAAATTTGACCTCGCATCTCCAAGAGAATATCCATGATTCTGCGAAAATCTGCTGCATTATTAGTCTGAGTACTTGCTTCGGCTCGATCTGATGGAGTAAATGCAGACGATGGTAGATCAACATAATCTCGCAGGTTTGGCGATGAAACTTCATGACCTTCTTCTGGAAATTGAGAGGCATAAACATCCTCTAGGTCTGCCGGTGAGCGACTAACTCCTTCACTTGCATCAGGATATGAAGACTTCACTCCTTTCTCCTGATCTCCCCCTGTTTCCATGCCTACAGGTGGAGAAGAGTGTTCCTCAGGTTCTCTTCTCTTCTTTCTTCTTCAGGTCTTTCCTCCTCTGCTTCTTTTTCAGCTTCTCTTTCTTCTTCTTCCTTCTCCTCTGCTTCTTTCGTTCTTTGTTCCGATTCTTTTTGTGGAACAGGACGACTTAAATTCTTCAAAGCCATTGTAGAGATGGTGATGTCTTCCTCATCATCTTCATCCTCAACGAGGAGAGCTCTTCTTCTCTTGGATGGAGCAACCATGGGCTCCTTCCCTTTTCTTTTAGCTGCAGAAGAGATTTGATGAGATTTGGCAGGAGTCTTCTCCTTGAATTTCTCCAACTCCTTGCTCAGTTCCTTTAGACGCATTTTGGTCACCATTTTCAGTCCTACCACCATATGATCGCATGGTCGAACACAAAAGATTTGTGGAGGCTGAATATTCAGATGTCTGAATAACTTCGTAACAAGGCTTGGGTAAAGGAGTTGACCTCTGTCCTTCATCATTGCTCTATACATGTGAAACATAATAGTGTGAGGGAGAGAAAACCTTTTCCCAAAGACAATGGCATACATCAGCTTGGCCTCTGAACTTGAAACATCAGTCTTGGAAGTTGATTTCGGTTGGAGGCAATTAATCACAATCTTGTGAAGCAAGATGTTGAATGCACTCATCCTTAAGTAGGTGATCTTTTCATCTGTTCTCCTGTCCTTCACCAGTTCCAGTGTGGCCCGAGCAATGGAAACTTTGATCGGTTGATATCTTCATTTTTCAACTTCTAACACATCTGCCAGCATATTCATATCCACAACATAGTCTTGGTCTTTAACGCTGAAAGAGAATCTATTCGCATCCAAAAAGCTAAGATTTGAATAGAAATATGCAGTTAATTAAGCATAGGCCTCTGTAGTGTCAGAGCAGAACTTTTCAAGTTGAAGATAACTGAACTTTTCCCTCAAGTTCACATTCACAGCATCCAGAAAATCAAAATCCACACTCCTAGGGTTTATTACCCCACGCTTCAGCAATTTCGAGTACAGATCCTTTTGTTCCTTCGATCTGAACAAATCTCCCATTTTTCCTTGATTTTCAACCGCAACACCCATTTTCGGTTGAAATTGACTGTACAATTTGTCATCATCATTCCCATCTACAGGATTCGGCCCCCAGCCACGAGGATCACTTGGGATATTCGCAAGGGTTTCCTCAGCCACCCCTTTACGAGCAATTCCCAAACTTTCCATTTTTCGTAGAAAGATATATTCGTTCCCATGTCCTTTGTCTTTAAGAAAATCATCAATATAGTTCAAAGGAGTACAAATTCCTTTTAAGGCACGATATAGCTGGTAAATATAAGCGGGCTTTTGAACTCTTACAGGGTCTGCATCCTCGATGATTTCTTCCTGTTGTTGATGATCAACGCCTTGAGGACTAGATGGAGGAGAATGACGCTGCTGAGAATGTTGTGGGCTCGGTTGCTGATCTGGAGACACTTCTTCTTCAGTAAGATCGAAGTGCGTAGGCCCCTCACTCATTCGCCGTGGTCCCCTGCTTGCGATTCTTGAAGATTTTCTTGAAGATGACATCTTTCTCAGTTTTTAGAAGATTCCTTGCTCGACTTTCCCAAGAAAGATGACAACTTTTTGAAGATTAAACAAAGAAGACAAACGGGAATGGAGGATCGATGCTTTCTAGGGTTTTTGAGAGTAAAGTGAAGAGGAATCGACAATGCACGATCGGTTAAAAGGAGAGATAAACGAACCGTCACAAAGGAAATAAAAAAAATGCCTTTTCAAAATAATTGTCTTTTTCCGTAAAAATAGCAATTTCAAAAATAACTTCCTTTTTGAAAATGAAATGATGCAATAATTACGTCGATTAAAATATAGCAACAATTTAAATACAGTCTGACGATCGTACCTTTTCAAGATGAGATTAAAGAGAGAAAGACTTACAGTCTGACGGTCGTACCAAGACTATCTTACAGATAAAGTCTTGTAAGTCTGAGTCTGAAAGTCTTTAGACTTTGATATCCTCATACCTCAAAATGTTGAGTCTGGAACGGATAGATTCAAATTGATTTTTCTCCAAAGGCTTTGTGAATATATCTGCCAGTTGGTTCTTTGAGTCAACAAATTGAATTGAAACATCTCAATTTTGAACATGGTCTCTAATAAAGTGATGTCGAATCTCTATATGCTTTGCTCTTGAGTGGAGAATTGGATTTTTGGTGAGGTTGATAGCGCTGGTGTTGTCGCAATTAATCTCTGTGCATGAGTCTTCAATTTCAAAGTCTCTTAGCTGTTGTTTTATCCATAGAATTTGTGAACAGCAGCTTCCAAGGGCTACATACTCTGCTTCTGTTGTTGAAAGAGACACAGTGCTTTGTTTCCTTGAAAACCAAGACACTGTCCTGCTTCCAAGCAACTGGCAAGTTCCTGAAGTGCTCTTTCTATCAACTCTGCAACCGGCCAGATCTGCGTCTGAATATCCCAGAAGATTAAAGTCTCCCTTCTTAGGATACCAAAGACCGATGCTTGTGTTGGAGAAATCTTCTTGAAGTGTTTTGAAGTTGACAAAACGTTTCTATCAGTCTAGTCTGAAGGCTTGCAGACTCTGTTATTTAAAGTCTGAAGACCTCCGGACAGCCAGACTCAAGACTCAAAGTCTATCCTCATTGATAGTCTCTAATCCGTTGAAGAAAGGTTATCCAGAATTGGATGTTTCGTTAAGGATTTAACCTTATCATCTGGAGAAGATCTCGTGGCTGGAAAAGACGTAACAGAATCCTTTGATTGATCAAGATTGATTCGATGATTGAAGATTCGATGATTATCTAAATATTATTGGAAGGTTCTACTTATGGAAACCAAGATCCTGATTGTATGGGCGAACATGATTGATGGGCTATCAACACGTTCCTTTAATAGCTTGAACAATCTTCCTAATTGATTCCGTCCAACGGGTAGATTGGAGGAACTCCTTTGGTAAGTGCCAACGGGTATGATGGCATAAAGGAGTATATAAGGAAAACGGTCTTAGTTGTTCAGGAAGTGCGCAATAGAAGAATTCCAAAGTCTGAAGCTCTTTTTATTTAGACAAATCCTTTGAGCAAATACTTGTATACAAAAGAGAGTCTATATTTGTGAGAAACCTTGAGGAGGTGTGGTAGAACATCTACACTGTGGAATCAAGGCAAAGTTGTGCTGTAACTTCTCTTTTGATCATAGTGAAATCCAGCCGGTGGGCTGTCAGTGCGGAAGAGTGGACGTAGGCTTGGAATAAGCCGAACCACTATAAATCCTGTGTTCAATTTTCTCTTCCTTACTCTCTCTACCTCGATCGTATTTCATTTTGTTAATCAAGAGAGAATTTCCTTTCTATCATATGCTAAGAATCGCTTCCGTATTTCGATAAATTGTTTGTGCACCTATTCACCCCCCCTCTAGGTGTTTATACTAGCTATCTCAATTGGTATCAGAGCTCGTGTACTCACTTTGTTTGAAGTGTTTTACTTCAGAGTTAAAGATCCATGGCTAGTATGCTAGCACCAGGGCTGATGGAAGGGCAAAGCAATACCAGACCACCCTACTTTGATGGAAAGGATTACAACATCTGGAAAAACAAGATGAAAGCTTTCCTACGATCAAAGAATCCTCTGGAATGGGACGTTGTAGAAAAAGGAATTACTCCTACCACTGCATCAGTCTCTGAAAGAGGGAAAGAAACTGATGAGACCAGTGGAATGACTCAGGAAGAGATAGTCAAGAGATAAGCACTTGATGCAAAAGCAATTTACTCCTTATATTGTGCTTTGTCACCAACTAAATATAATAGAATATCTTCTTGTGTTACAGCAAAAGAAGTTTGGGACAGATTGCATATCACCTATGAAGGAACAGACCGAGTGAAGGAAACAAGAATCAATATTCTTCTCGGTCAATACGAAGCCTTCAGAATGAAACCAGGAGAATCCATAACTGACATGTTTAGTCGTTTTACAGATATTGTGAATGGTCTTGGAAATCAAGGTCAACCAATTTCTGATCCCATGAAGGTAAACAAGCTACTGCGTGGACTCTCCAAGGATTGGAATCACATAAAGACTTCGATAAGAGAGACGCAAAGAATTATGCCACTATCTGTCGACGAGCTGATTGGAACTCTTCAGTCTTATGAAGTGGAACGGATCAATGAAGATGAAGATCCAAAAGGTAAGAAATCCATTGCATTAAAATCAAATGATGATTCTGATGATACAGATTCTGAAGATGATATGGACGATGAGGAGCTTGCTCTCATGATAAGAAGATTCAGAAAACTGAATAGAAAAGGAAGAAGGTTCAACTCAAAGAAACAAAGCTTTCAAAGACAGCAGACCAAGTCTGTTGATGATGAGGAATCAAATAAAGATGTAGTATGCTTTGAATGCAAGAAAAAGGGACACATCAGACCCAACTGTCCTCTTCTGAAGAAGAAGAGAGGAAAAGCTGAAAAATTTCGAAAAGCTCTCAAAGCCGAAACCTGGAGTGATACAGAGTGTGAAGAAAGTGATAATGAATATGCCAATCTATGTCTGATGGCACAATCAGACTCAAACTCTGGATCAGACTCAGACAGTGAATTTGAGGCAAGTAATTTTAAAATTCCTGTCAAAGTTTCTAAATACATTGATGAACTGTGTTTTAGTCTTAAGACTTCTCTCAAAAGAATTTCCGAACTGAAAAAGGAAAACTCAGCTCTAAAACAAAAGGAAAATGTTTTAGTAGAAAGAGTTAAAAGTCTCGACTTGACTGTTTCCACTCTTAAAGAAAATGCAGATAATCTTTTAAAAGAAAATGCTTTTTTAAAAACAGACTTATCAAATATTTCAAAGAAATTTTCAATAGGATCTGAGAAACTTGAAAAAATTCTTTCAGCTCAAAGACCTTACTTCAATAAGTCTGGTCTAGGTATGTCAGTAGAAATAATTCCCTTGATTGATTTTCCTAAAGTAAAAGAAAGAATTAAGAAAAGACCCTCGAAAGAGGCTTACAAAAATCATTTCAAGAAAGTTTTTATAAAACCTGTAGGTAGAAATGCTCTTTGATGTTCAAAGTGCAACAGTCCGGATCACTTTGAAAAAGAGTGTCCTATGGTATGGAAACCTGTTAAGAAAGTATGGGCTAATATTGTTTATCTTACTAACACCAAAGGACCCAAGAAAATTTGGGTACCAAAGAAAGCATGAGACTTTATTTTAAATCCAGGTCTCCGTCAAGAAACAGGTAAAGTGGTATCTTGATAGCGGATGCTCAAGACACATGACAGGAGACTCAAATTGTTTTATAAAGCTTGCTCAAGTAAATGGTGGAAAAGTTTCATTTGGAGGAAACAGCAAAGGAAGTATTGTGGGATTTGGAACCGTGAAAATTGGAACTCTCACAATAAGTAATGTTTCCTTAGTGGAAGGACTCAATTACAATCTTCTCAGCATTAGTCAACTGTGTGATACTGGTTTCAAGATCTTCTTTCAAGAAGGAATATGTTCTGGAATCAGTAAAGACTCTACTCAGTCTTTTATGGGTCGAAGACATGGAAACATCTATCTTCTGGATGTAAAACCAAATGAATCGCAATGTTTTATCTCAATTCAAGATGAAGCAAGCTTATGGCACAAAAACCTTGGTCATGTCAACATGAAGCAATTAGCCAAAATCTCATCAAAGCAGCTAGTTCGAGGTCTACCCAAATTGCCATACCAAAAGACTGATCCATGCACTCCATGTATTCTGGGAAAGCAGGTAAGAAATTCATTTAAGCCAATAAATCATGTCTCTACTAATCATGTACTACAGTTGCTGCATATGGATCTCTTCGGACCAACCAGAACACAGAGTATTGGAGGTAAGAAATATTGCTTAGTAATTGTGGACGATTACTCCCGTTTTACTTGGGTGTATTTCCTTGCAAGTAAGTCCGAAACCTTCTCGTATTTTGAAAAATTTGCTAAAAAGGTTCAAAATGAAAAAGGATGTGTCATCTCAAGTATAAGAACAGATCATTGAGGTGAATTTGAAAATCAAGATTTTATAAAATTTTGTGATGAATCTGGATTTAATCATGTGTTCTCCTCTCCGTATACTCCTCAGCAAAATGGAGTTGTGGAAAGAAAGAACAGATCTCTTCAAGAAATGGCTAGAACTCTTTTAATTGAAAGCAAGATCTCTTCACGATTTTGGGCTGAAGCTGTTTCAACAGCATGCTATATAATCAATAGAGTCTTCTTAAGACCTATTCTAGAGAAAACCCCTTATGAGTTATTCAAAGATAAGAAGCCTATTGTTTCATACTTTCATGTATTCGGTTGCAAATGTTTCTTATTGAAAAATGCAAAAGATCGAGTTGGTAAGTTTGAAGAAAGATCATATGAAGGTATCTTCCTTGGATATTCTACATCAAGCAAAGCCTACAGAGTCTATAACAAGAAGAGCCAGTCTGTGGAGGAGTCAATGAATGTCAAATTTCAAGACTCAACGCCAGATGAATCAAGTCAGACTCATCAAGAAGAGTCTGAACCTGCTCCAGACTCTCCAAAGTCTACAACTCAAGAAGCATCTCAGACTCTGGAAAACCAGCATCAGGTTATTCATGAAGATCTAAATAAAGAGAGAGATCATCAACCAGATACATCAACAAGTAACTGGAAGCATAAGTCCAGTCATCCCAAAGATCTTATAATCGGCGAAATTAATGAAGGAATTCGCACCAGATACAAAAGGCGAGAAGAGTCTAGTGCTGTGGCTCTCGTTTCTGAAATTGAACCAAAGAGCATAGAAGAAGCTTTATCTGATGAAAGCTGGATTGAAGCTATGCAAGAAAAGCTCAGACAGTTCAACATTAATGATGTCTGGGAATTGACATCCAAACCAAAAGGTAAAACTGTTATTGGAGCTAAATGGGTGTTCAGAAACAAGATGAATGAGAAAGGAAAAGTCGTACGAAACAAAGCAAGACTCGTGGCCAAGGGATATACGCAAGAAGAAGGAATAGACTATGATGAGACTTACGCTCCAGTAGCAAGGTTAGAAGCTATTCGACTATTACTTGCGTTTGCTTGTTATAAGAATTTCATGTTATTCCAAATGGACGTCAAAAGCGCCTTCCTAAATGGATTTATCCATGAGGAAGTTTATGTGGAACAACCACCAGGGTTTGAAGACCCAAAGAAGCCAGGCTCAGTCTTCAGACTGAAAAAGGCTTTGTATGGTTTAAAGCAAGCACCTCGGGCTTGGTACGACAGATTAAGTAAGTTCTTAATACAAAATGGTTTTGTCAAAGGTAAAGTAGATACGACTTTATTTATCAAAAAGGAAAAAAAAAGCTTCTTACTTGTTCAAATATATGTGGATGATATTATTTTTGGATCCTCTAATGAAAGTCTGTGCAAGAAATTTTCTAAGTCTATGCAGGATGAGTTTGAAATGAGTATGATGGGAGAGTTAACATTCTTTCTTGGTCTTCAAGTAAAACAATTGAAGGAAGGAACTTTTATTTATCAAGAAAAATATGTTAATGATCTTGTCAAAAGGTTTGGACAGGAAAAGTGCAAAAAGACCGACATACCAATGTCAAGTTCTTTAAAGATAGACAAAGATGAAGAAGGGAAGAAAGTTGATCAAAAGCTGTACAGGAGCATTATTGGATCACTTCTTTATCTTACTGCTTCTAGACCTGACATTTTGTTGAGTGTTTGCATCTGTGCTAGGTTTCAGTCAGATCCTAGAGAATCTCATCTCAGTGCTGCGAAACGCATCATTAAATACGTTGCTTTATCATCAAGCATCGGTCTTTGGTATCCTAAGAAGGGAGACTTTAATCTTCTGGGATATTCAGACGCAGATCTGGCCGGTTGCAGAGTTGATAGAAAGAGCACTTCGAGAACTTGCCAGTTGCTTGGAAGCAGGACAGTGTCTTGGTTTTCAAGGAAACAAAGCACTGTGTCCCTTTCAACAACAGAAGCAGAGTATGTAGCTCTGGGAAGCTGCTGTTCGCAAATTCTATGGATAAAACAACAGCTAAGAGACTTTGAAATTGAAGACTCATGCACAGAGATTAATTGCGACAACACCAGCGCTATCAACCTCACCAAAAATCCAATTCTCCACTCAAGAGCAAAGCATATAGAGATTCGACATCACTTTATTAGAGACCGTGTTCAAAATGGAGATGTTTCAATTCAATTTGTTGACTCAAAGAATCAACTGGCGGATATATTCACAAAGCCTTTGGAGAAAAATCAATTTGAGTCTATACGTTCCAGACTCAACATTTTGAGGTATGAGGATATCAAAGTCTAAAGACTTTCAGACTCAGTCTTACAAGACTTTATCTGAAGGATAGTCTTGGTACGACCGTCAGACTGTAAGTCTTTCTCTCTTGAATCTCATCTTGAAAAGGTACGATCGTCACACTGTGTTTAAATTGTTGCTATATTTAATTGACGTAAATATTGCATCGCTTCATTTTCAAAAAGGAAGTTATTTTTGAAATGGCTATTTTTGCGGAAAAAGACAGTTATTTTGAAAAGGCATTTTTTATTTCCTTTGTGACGGTTCATTTATTTCTCTTTTTAACCGATCGTGCACTGTCGGTTCTTCTTCACTTTTCTCTCAAAAACCCTAGAAAGCATCGATCCTCCATTCCCGTTTGTCTTCTTCGTTTAATCCTAAAAAAGTTGTCATCTTTCCTAGGAAAGTCAAGCAAGGAATCTTCCAAAAACTGAGAAAGATGTCATCTTCAAGAATGTCTTCGAGAATTGCAAGCAGGGGACCACGGCGAATGAGTGAGGGGCCTACGCACTTCGATCTTACTGAAGAAGAAGTGACTCCAGAATAGCAAGCGAGCCCACAACATTCTCAACAGCGTCATTCTCCTCCATCTACTCCTCAAGGCGTTGAACATCAACAACAGGAAGAAATCATCGAGGATGCAGATCCTGTAAGAGTTCAAAAGCCCGCTTATATTTACCAGGTATATCGTGCCTTAAAAGGAATTTGTACTCCTTTGAACTACATTGATGATTTTCTTAAAGACAAAGGGCATGGGAACGAATATATCTTTCTGCGAAAAATGGAAAGTTTGGGAATTGCTCAAAAAGGGGTGGCTGAGGAAACCCTTGCAAATATCCCAAGTGATCCTCGTGACTGGGGGCCGAATCCTGTAGATGGGAATGATGATGATAAATTATACAGTCAATTACAACCGAAAATGGGTGTTGCGGTTGAAAATCAAGGAAAAAGGGGAGATTTGTTCAGATCAAAGGAGCAAAAGGATCTGTACTTGAAATTGCTGAAGCGTGGGGTGATAAACCCTAGGAGTGTGGATTTTGATTTTCTGGATGCTGTGAATGTGAACTTGAGGGAAAAGTTCAGTTATCTTTAACTTGAAAAGTTATGCTCTGACTCTACAGAGGCCTATGCTGAATTAACTGCATATTTCTATTCAAATCTAAGCTTTTTGGATGCGAATAGATTCTCTTTCAGCGTTAAAGACCAAGACTATGTTGTGGATATGAATATGCTGGCAGATGTGTTAGAAGTCGAAAGAGGAAGATATCAACCAATCAAAGTTTCCATTGCTCGGGCCACACTTGAACTGGTGAAGGACAGGAGAACAAATGAAAAGATCACCTACTTAAGGATGGGTGCATTCAACATCTTGCTTCACAAGATTGTGATTAATTGCCTCCGACCGAAATCAACTTCCAAGACTGATGTTTCAAGTTCAGAGGCCAAGCTGATGTATGCCATTCTCTTTGGAAAAGGGTTTTCTCTCCCTCACACTGTGATGTTTCACATGTATAGAGCAATGATGAAGGACAGAGGTCAACTCCCTTATCCAAGCCTTGTTACGAAGTTATTCAGACATCTGAATATTCAGCCTCCACAAATCTTTTGTGTTCGACCATGCGATCATATGGTGGTAGGACTGAAAATGGTGACCAAAATGCGTCTGAAGGAACTGAGCAAGGAATTGGAGAAATTCAAGGAGAAGACTCCTGCCAAATCTCATCAAATCTCTTCTGCAGCTAAAAGAAAAGGGAAGGAGCCCATGGTTGCTCCATCCAAGAGAAGAAGAGCTCTCCTCGTTGACGATGAAGATGATGACGAAGACATCACCATCTCTGCAATGGCTTTGAAGAATTTAAGTCGTCCTGTTCCACAGAAAGAATCGGAACAAATGATGAAAGAAGCAGAGGAAGAAAGACTTGAAGAAGAAAGAAGAGAAGAAGGAGAACCTGAGGAAATCTCTTCTCCACCTGTAGGCATGGAAACAGGGGGAGATCAGGAGAAAAGAGTGAAGTCTTCATATCCTGATGGAAGTGAAGGAGTCAGTCGCTCACCTGCAGACCCAGAGGATGTTTATGCATCTCAATTTCCAGAAGAAGGACATGAAGTTTCATCACCAAACCTGCAAGATTATGCTGATCTACCATTGTCTGCCTTTACTCCATCAGATCGAGCCGAAGCAAGTACTCAGACTGATAATGGAGCAGATTTTCGCAGAATCATGGATATTCTCTTGGAGATGCGAGGTCAAATTTATGCCTTGGGATGCGAAGTCCAAAGCTTGAAGAATGAAGGTCAAGCTTCTTCCTGTTCATTGAATGATAAGATGCAAGCCCTCTCTGTTCAGAATCAGGCCAATGCCAAGAGTGAGGAGATTGCATAGATAAAGGAAGACTTCAAAAGGCTGGAAGGCATCGTTCAGTCTATGGAAGATTTCCAGCTTGTCCGTATTCCCAAGCAATCTTGACTTCATCTCAACCTTTTTAATGCTGACAAAAAGGGGGAGAGATGCAAGATTTGAACTTGAACAAAAACTTTCAATCATTAAAACTGTTTGGTTTGTTGTTTAAACTCTGGTTTGTTGTTTAAATTCTGTTTGACTTTGTTTTGTGTCTGGATGAGAACTGAACTAGACTTGGACTTGACTGCTTCTATTAACTAATATTGATATCTTATGGATGGCTTCATCATATACTGAACTAACCTATTTTCTGTGGTTGCAGATTCTAGTGTTATTCTTTTAGCCATTTATCTCTATAAGATATGCATATGTGTTTGAGAAATGTTTTGCAGGTCAAAGTTATCCAAATCTGTAGGAAAGTTTTGTCACCATCAAAAAGGGGGAGATTGTTGGAGAAATCTTCTTGAAGTGTTTTGAAGTTGACAAAACGTTTCTATCAGTCTAGTCTGAAGGCTTGCAGACTCTGTTATTTAAAGTCTGAAGACCTCCGGACAGCCAGACTCAAGACTCAAAGTCTATCCTCATTGTCAGTCTCTAATCCGTTGAAGAAAGGTTATCCAGAACTGGATGTTTCGTTAAGGATTTAACCTTATCATCTGGAGAAGATCTCGTGGCTGGAAAAGACGTAACAGAATCCTTTGATTGATCAAGATTGATTCGATGATTGAAGATTCGATGATTATCTAAATATTATTGGAAGGTTCTACTTATGGAAACCAAGATCCTGATTGTATGGGCAAACAGGATTGATGGGCTATCAACACGTTCCTTTAATAGCTTGAACAATCTTCCTAATTGATTCCGTCCAACGGGTAGATTGGAGGAACTCCTTTGGTAAGTGCCAACGGGTATGATGGCATAAAGGAGTATATAAGGAAGACGGTCTTAGTTGTTTAGGAAGTGCGCGATAGAAGAATTCCAAAGTCTGAAGCTCTTTTTATTTAGACAAATCCTTTGAGCGAATACTTGTATACAAAAGAGAGTCTATATTTGTGAGAAACCTTGAGGAGGTGTGGTAGAACATCTACACTGTGGAATCAAGGCAAAGCTGTGCTGTAACTTCTCTTTTGATCATAGTGAAATCCAGCCGGTGGGCTGTCAGTGCGGAAGAGTGGACGTAGGCTTGGAATAAGCCGAACCACTATAAATCATGTGTTCAATTTTCTCTTCCTTACTCTCTCTACCTCGATCGTATTTCATTTTGTTAATCAAGAGAGAATTTCCTTTCTATCATATGCTAAGAATCGCTTCCGTATTTCGATAAATTGTTTGTGCACCTATTCACCCCCCCTCTAGGTGTTTATACTAGCTATCTCAGCTTGATGATGAAGCAACGTATTTAATGATACGTTTCGCAGCACTGAGATGGGATTCTCTAGGATCTGATTGAAACCTAGCACAGATGCAAACACTCAACAAAATGTAAGGTCTAGAAGCAGTAAGATAAATAAGTGAACCAATGATGCTCATGTAGAGCTTTTGATCAACTTTCTTCCCTTCTTCATCTTTGTCTATCTTCAAAGAACTTGACATTGGTATGTCGGTCTTTTTGCACTTTTCCAGTCCAAACCTTTTGACAAGATCATTAACATATTTTTCTTGATAAATAAAAGTTCCTTCCTTCAATTGTTTTACTTGAAGACCAAGAAAGAATGTTAACTCTCCCATCATACTCATTTCAAACTCATCCTGCATAGACTTAGAAAATTTCTTGCACAGATTTTCATTAAAGGATCCAAAAATAATATCATCCACATATATTTGAACAAGTAAGAAACTTTTGTTTTCCTTTTTGATAAATAAAGTCGTATGTACTTTACCTTTGACAAAACCATTTTGTATTAAGAACTTACTTAATCTGTCGTACCAAGCTCGAGGTGCTTGCTTTAAACCATACAAAGCCTTTTTCAGTCTGAAGACTGAGTCTGGCTTCTTTGGGTCTTCAAACCCTGGTGGTTGTTCCACATAAACTTCCTCATGGATAAATCCATTTAGGAAGGCGCTTTTGACGTCCATTTGTAATAACCTGAAATTCTTATAACAAGCAAACGCAAGTAGTAGTCGAATAGCTTCTAACCTTGCTACTGGTGCATAAGTCTCATCATAGTCTATTCCTTCTTCTTGCGTATATCCCTTGACCACGAGTCTTGCTTTGTTTCGTACGACTCTTCCTTTCTCATTCATCTTGTTCCTGAACACCCATTTAGCTCCAATAACAGTTTTACCTTTTGGTTTGGATGTCAATTCCCAGACATGATTAATGTTGAATTGTCTGAGCTCTTCTTGCATAGCTTCAATCCAGCTTTCATCAGATAAAGCTTCTTCTATGCTCTTTGGTTCAATTTCAGAAACGAGAGCCAGAGCATTAGACTCTTCTCCCTTTTTGGATCTGGTGCGAATTCCTTCATTAATTTCGCCGATAATAAGATCTTTGGGATGACTGGACTTATGCTTCCAGTTACTTGTTGATTTGTCGGGTTGATGATCTCTCTCTTTGTTTGGATCTTCACGAACAACCTGATGCTAGTTTTCCAGAGTCTGAGATGCTTCTTGAGTTGTAAGCTTTGGAAGGTCTGGAGCAGGTTCAGACTCTTCTTGATGAGTCCGACTTGATTTATCTTGCGTTGAGTCTTGAAATTTGACATTCATTGACTCCTCCACAGACTGGCTCTTCTTGTTATAGACTCTGAAGGCTTTGCTTGATGTAGAATATCCAAGGAAGATACCTTCATATGATCTTTCTTCAAACTTACCAACTCGATCTTTTGCATTTTTCAATATAAAACATTTGCAACCGAATATATGAAAGTATGAAACAATAGGCTTCTTATCTTTGAATAACTCATAAGAGGTTTTCTCTAGAATAGGTCTTAAGAAGACTCTATTGATGATATAGCATGCTGTTGAAACAGCTTCAGCCCAAAATCGTGAAAAAATCTTACTTTCAATTAAAAGAGTTCTAGCCATTTCTTGAAGAGATCTGTTCTTTCTTTCCACAACTCCATTTTGCTGAGGAGTATATGGAGAGGAGAACACATGCTTAAAGCCAGATTCATCACAAAATTTTGTAAAATCTTGATTTTCAAATTCACCTCCATAATCTGTTCTTATACTTGAGATAACACATCATTTTTCATTTTGAACCTTTTTAGCAAATTTTTCAAAATACGAGAAGGTTTCGGACTTACTTGCAAGGAAATATACCCAAGTAAAACGGGAGTAATCGTCCACAATTACTAGGCAATATTTCTTACCTCCAATACTCTGTGTTCTGGTTGGTCCGAAGAGATCCATATGCAGCAACTGTAGTACATGATTAGTAGAGACATGATTTATTGGCTTAAATGAATTTCTTACCTGCTTTCCCAGAATACATGGAGTGCATGGATCAGTCTTTTGATAAGGTAATTTGGGTAGTCCTCGAACAAGCTGCTTTGATGAGATTTTGGCTAATTGCTTCATGTTGACATGACCAAGCTTTCTATGCCATAAGCTTGCTTCGTCTTGAATTGAGATAAAACATTGCGATTCATTTGGTTTCACATCCAGAAGATAGATGTTTCCATGTCTTCGACCCATGAAAGACTGAGTAGAGTCTTTACTGATTCCAGAACATATTCCTTCTTGAAAGAAGATCTTGAAACCAGTATCACACAATTGACTAATGCTGAGAAGATTGTAATTGAGTCCTTCCACTAAGGAAACATTACTTATTGTGAGATTTCCAATTTTCACAGTTCCAAATCCCACAATACTTCCTTTGTGTTTCCTCCAAATGAAACTTTTCCACCATTTACTTGAGCAAGCTTTATAAAACAATTTGAGTCTCCTGTCATATGTCTTGACCATCCGCTGTCAAGATACCACTTTACCTTTTTCTTGACGGTGACCTGCATTTAAAATAAAGTCTCAAGCTTTCTTTGGTACCCAAACTTTCTTGGGTCCTTTGGTGTTAGTAACATAAGCAGTATTAACCCATATTTTCTTAACAGGTTTCCAAACCATAGGACACTCTTTTTCAAAGTGATCCAGACTGTTGCATTTTGAACATCTGAGAGCATTTCTACCTACAGATTTTACAAAAAATTTCTTGAAATGATTTTTGTAAGCCTCTCTCGAGAGTCTTTTCTTAATTCTTTCTTTCACTTTAGGAAAATCAATCAAGGGAATTGTTTCTGCCGTCATACCTAGACCGGACTTATTGAAGTAAGGTCTTTGAGCTGAAAGAATTTTTTCAAGTTTTTCAGACCCTATTGAAAATTTCTTTGAAATATTTGATAAGTCAGTTTTTAAAAGAGCATTTTCTTTTAAAAGATTATCTTCATTTTCTTTAAGAGTGGAAACAGTCAAGTCTAGACTTTTAACTCTTTCTACTAAAACATTTTCCTTTTGTTTTAGAGCTGAGTTTTCTTTTTTTAGTTCGGAAATTCTTTTGAGAGAAGTCTTAAGACTAAAACACAGTTCATCAATGTATTTAGAAACTTTGACAGGAATTTTAAAATTACTTGTCTCAAATTCACTGTCTGAGTCTGATCCAGAGTCTGAGTCTGATTGTGCCATCAGACATAGATTGTCATATTCATTATCACTTTCTTCACACTCTGTATCACTCCAGGTTTCAGCTTTGAGAGCTTTTCGATATCTTTCAGATTTTCCTTTCTTCTTCCTTAGAAGAGGACAGTTGGGTCTGATGTGTCCCTTTTTCTTACATTCAAAGCAGACTACATCTTTGTTTGGTTCCTCATCATCAACAGACTTGGTCTACTATCTTTGAAAGCTTTGTTTCTTTGAGTTGAACCTTCTTCCTTTTCTATTCAGTTTTCTGAATCTTCTTATCATGAGAGCAAGCTCCTCATCGTCCATGTCGTCTTCAGAATCTGTTACATCAGAATCATCATTAGATTTTAATGCAATAGATTTCTTACCTTTAGGATCTTCGTCTTCATTGATTCGTTCCACTTCATAAGACTGAGGAGTCCCAACCAACTCATCGACAGACAGTGGCATGATTCTTTGGGTCTCTCTGATTGAGGTCTTTATGTGATTCCAATCCTTGGAGAGTCCACGCAGTAACTTGTTTACTTTCATGGGATCAGAAATTAGTTGTCATTGATTTTCAAGACCATTCACGATATCTGTAAAGCGACTAAACATGTCAGTTACAGATTCTCCTGGTTTCATTCTGAAGGCTTCGTATTGACCGAGAAGAATGTTGATTCTGGTTTCCTTCACTCGATTTGTTCCTTCATAGGTGATATGCAATCTGTCCCAAACTTCTTTTGCTGTAACACAAGAAGATATTCTATTATATTCAGTTGGTGACAAAGCACAATATAAGGAGTAAATTGCTTTTGCATCGAGTGCTTGTCTCTTGATTATCTCTTCCTGAGTCATTTCGCTGGTCTCAACAGTTTCTTTCCCTCTTTCAGAGACTGATGCAGTGGTAGGAGTAATTCCTTTTTCTACAACGTCCCATTCCAGAGGATCCTTTGATCGTAGGAAAGCTTTCATCTTGTTCTTCCAGATGTTGTAATCCTTTCCATCAAAGTAGGGTGGTCTGGTATTGCTTTGCCCTTCCATCAGCCCTGGTGCTAGCATACTAGCCATGGATCTTTTACTACGAAGTAAAACACTTCAAATAAAGTAAGTACACAGGCTCTAATACCAATTGATATTGCTAGTATAAGCACCTAGAGGGGGGTGAATAGGTATATAAAAGATTTTTCTTAGATAATTGCACAATACTAGACAGTTGATGGATTTGAGACAAACGATAATCAAAGTAAGACTGAGAGAAGAAAAAATTGAACACGCGGTTTATAGTGGTTCAGCTTATATCAAGCCTACGTCCACTCTTCTTCACTGACAGCCTATCGGCTGGATTCCACTATGAATAAAAGAGAAGTTACAGCACAGCTTTGCTTTGATTCCACAGTGTAGATGTTCTACTACACCTCCTCAAGATTTCACAAATATAGACTCTCTTTTGTATACAAGTATTCGCTCAAAGGAATTGTCTAAACAAAAAAGGAGCTTCAGACTTTGGAATTCTTCTATCGCGCACACCTTGAACAACCAAGATCATCTTCCTTATATACTCATTTATGCCATCATATCCGTTGGCACTTACCAAAGGAATTCCTCCAATCTACCCGTTGGACGGAATCAATAAGGAAGATTGTTCGAGCTATTAAAGGAACGTGTCGATAGCCCATCAATCCTGTTCGCCCATACAATCAGGATCTCGGTTTCCATAAGTAGAACCTTCCAATAATATTTAGGCAATCACCGGATCTTCAATTATCGAGTCAATCTTCGATCAATCAAAGGACTCCGTTATGTCTTTTCCAGCCACAAGATCTTCTCCAGTTGATAAGGTTAAATCCTTAACGAAACATCCAGTTTTGGATAACCTTTCTTCAACGGATTAGAGACTGTCAATGAGGATAGACTTTGAGTCTTGAGTCTGGCTGTCCGGAGGTCTTCAGACTTTAAACAGCAGAGTCTGCAAGCCTTCAGACTAGACTGATGGAAACGTTTTGTCAACTTCAAAACACTTCAAGAAGATTTCTCCAACAGTTTGCTCCTAAAATTTGTGGTCCTGTCCTCCATAAAAAGTTCGGCTCTCTGTGAAATGAGTGTATGTGCGTGCAACAAGCAGAAGAGCGTACGGGCCAACGAGGGTGAGAAATTATGTTTAGTCATCTTTGGGATAATGTGTGGAGGAATTATCCATTAGCTTGATCTATTTTACTAAACTAAATTTGGACCATTAAAAATGGCGAATCATCAATTCGAATTTGATTTAGTACACGTTTAAAGTTTACTCAATAATTTCTCAAATGTATGTGAGAGCGAGGTGAGAAAGAGGAGAAGAAAAATTGTAATGTCAGATTGTCCTTAAGAGTTGAGGGGCATAAATGTTGTCTTATAGTACTAATGTGGGCTAGCGTCATGTATTGTTTTTAAATATATATAGAGCTGACAAATTGGGTTCAAGATCAATTTCTTAACTCGAATTCAATGAGCTACGTCAAATATGGGTTGTCTGAAAATTTCAAAACGGATTAAAGTGGGTTTCCAATATCAGAGGCAAAACCCAACTAGATATGAATCTTAGGGGGTCTAAAGACAAAGTCACTTCTAACCCAGTTAAGCTTAAAAAGGTTATTAGCTAAATAAATATTAAAAAAATAATAATAATTAATAAAGAAAGAGAAAACTATGATGTCGAACAAGAGAGGGAGCCACCCTAGATAGTACCCCTCCGTCCTGGGCCGGTCACGCCTCCGCTGCCCACCGTGGTCAGCGGCAGCCATCCTCATGCTTCTCCTAGTCAACTCACAATGCAACATGTGGGGCGTTTTCATCATTTAGTTTCTTCAAGTTTCGTTCAAGACCAAGAAAACAGAAGAAGATGGTTTTTTTTTTTTTTTTGTTAACCTACAAAGTCTTCTTATGAAAATGACTCTGCACCAAAGAATCTAGATCCAAGAAACCTCTACAACCACGTATTCCTCCAAGTCAATAATTGGGAATACTATTTGAGAGCAAAGTGCCCCTTTAGTTGATCCAAGAGACAGGAAAATGACACCGGAGGAATAGTTAGACTTCCTATTTTCCATGAGAGAGGAATTACGTTGCTTTTTTCTTTCCTCATTCAATCAAAATTGTAGTTCTGGTATTATTTTAGGCATTAGGCTTTAGTTAAAATGATGGGCTATATTGTCCTCTGTCTCTAATCGGAGGATTTCTTATAATTAGTCTTCTGGTTGATAGCTTACGAGTGTAAACATCACTTGCATTTCAATTTTAGATAAGTTCGGTGTAAATGATGTCCCACAATAATATATAACCACCATCAGAAACATAACGGTAGGGAAACTTAGTGTTTGAATATTTAAATAATACACTACACATTTATCTAATAACTTAAGTTTTAGAATAATTAATAGTGGTCCTACAAAATCTTACATAATATCAAAGCTGAATATATTGAGTTCGAATATTTCCAAGTCCCATTTGCCTCCTGAATTAAATTTCCACGCTTAATACTAGGCAAAAAGACTAGACCAAGCATGGGGAGGAGTGTTAAATATTTAAATAATAAAGCATACATTCATTAAACAGCTTAAACTTTTAGAACAGTTGACAGCGATCCCACAAAATCTCACACTTAGCCTTATATTTATTTTGACTTAATTTTTCAACATCAATTAATCGTATCAAAAGGAAAACATGAACGAGCTAAGCTCTTCGAAAATCATACATCAAGGATGAAGATCCTCTGTTGCTCCAATACGACATTTGTCTACCTCCTTTGTGAGATGGGGACAGGTACCTATTTTTAAGGGCCATGTTATCCCCCGTTCCTAAATCAACAAAGTTTCTTCAATCGAGTCTCTTATTGATAGGTTACAAGTTATGCAAGCTTAAATTTGCATATGGCGATGTCAATAATTTGTGATCTACCAATCAATGACATGACTGTACAGAAATATAACCCCTGCTTTAGTTAGTGTTAACTACACGTGAAAATCCTCTATACTGCTCAATATCTGTGACTTGTCAATAAATCTTATTTGCTAACACATTCAGTGATAATTTTCCTGATACATTGTTCAGATAAATTATTGGTTTAGCTAAATTAGGCACAAAATGAGGACATCAAGCGTGGTGGAAGATCTCATCCCCCAACGGATGTGTAGTCTATATGACCATGTATTGAATGGGAAATCCTCCCACAAAGCATAGATTGTGTCCTGCTCAGACTTTCAGGACAATGTCAAACAATGGACTTGCAATTTAGCTAAGCAATGTACTGGGAAAAAGCTACCAAAATCTCAAATTATGCCCACTATAACAGATTTATTGAGAACTTTTTTTGTGACATCAAAAATTCTAAACTATATCTATTATGACGTATATCTTATAACATAAAAAAACTCCAAACTTATCCCTATGTAACACATTTACCTTCCGTCAAGATTTAATTATATGATTTTTTAGCTAAAATAACATTGTTTTTATTTCACTTAAGTCACGTAAATACCATATCTATATTGTTTGCTTACTAGCATCCATGTAGGCAAATTACTTAACGGTGCCCTGATGAAACCTTGATGAAGGATGAAAGTGTCACACATAGCGTTGATTAGTTCTTGGTCCAGTCCCATCCAAGAATAGGATTGGTTCTCATTTTTTGGAATTGGGAATCAGACTAATTGGTCCAGTTCCCAGGCGATCTAATGGAATTAGTGATACACAATATTTTCAGTGACCAATGGTTTGAAAAAAACTAGGAAGCGAGTAATGACTACCTCGAATCCGGAAAATAGATGGAATATAATGAAGAAACTCTATAAAAAAAAACCTTGCATCATCATTGTGGACGGTACACGAAGTCAAAGTGAGAAACGAAAAGGCAAGACGATAGAAAGGAAGTAAATAGGTTATTCATGGAGCAAAACGAATCCCACTCATGAACTACAATCGAGGAATTCACCAACTGCTTCAATTTCGAATTGATGCCGACATAGAAGAAGAATCAAAAGTAGAAGAACATTATAGTAGATGAAATACAAGGACATTCTTAGCCTTTTCATGGCTGAAGAGAGAGGTTTCAAATAAGGGCCTGACCTCACTCATTGGTCAAGCGTATTTTGTTCTTTACCTTTTTGATTTACTTTCCTTTCCTTTTTCCTTTTTTTCTTTTCCTGATTTTTTTCTTTTCATAAAAAAAGACAAACTCAAAAAAGAAAAAAAGATGTAAAACTTTAACAAAGAAAAAGAAAAAAATACAAGCAGGAGGGCTAGCCCCGGCCCTCTTGCCTATGGCCATCGCCCCATCATCACATCAAACTTAGGTACCTCCGGACCCTCGCCAGAATCAAGAGAGAGCCGCAACCCTCTCCCAAACTTAGCTACCCACATGAAAATGGTGAAGCAAGCATTCGAGTAGCTTTGTGGTGGGAATCATATTCTTTGTCTTCAGGTTCTTGGGGGTTTCAGATTTCATTGCTAACCATGACCTTGTAGTTGTTCTGCAACATGGAGTTCTTGCAATGAGCGATCGCACCTTGAATCATTCTCTACAACTCCTCCATTGATGAAACCTTCGAGTGGCAACCTCCTCCCGTCCGGACCCCTCCTCCTCCGCCACCGATCCTGCTTTGCCATAGGGTCGCAACCCTCTACTAATTCTAGCGGGGACTAGCAAGACCTCACCTCTAGTGGGCAAGCCGACCCTTGTCAAGGCACTGGCGACCCTACTGGCCATAGCCAACGCCTTGTCTCGAGAAGGGGTGGTGACCATAGGCAGGCTTGGATTTTTTTCTTTTTTTGTGTTTTATTATTTTAAGGTTTAACTTTTTTCTTTTTTAAATTTGTCTTTTATGAAAATAAAAAAAAACAAAAAAAAATGAAAGAAGAAACAGAAAAAAGAAAGAAAGAAAAAAAACTAATGGATGAAAATGCCCTTGATAAGGTCGGGCCATTCTTTGAAACTAAAATGGCCACTTCAGACCATTATTTGAAATAAAACTCATTTCAAGTCATTATTTAAGAAAAAGATGACACTTCGTGCTCTTATTTAAAATAACATCCACTCCAACCCCCCCTTTTAAAAAAAAAAAAATTGAGTACACTTCATATCCTTATTTGAAATTTCTCTCAAAATCATAGATACATTGGAACATGACATTGCCTTGATAATAAATAACTAAGCAAATTCCTGTAAGACTAATTGTGGGTTATATTGAATAAATATACAAAGAATAGAAATACTAAAAGAGAATGACGTGACGATTGTATTAGATAATTAATTATTTCAAATAGATTGTTACAATAAACCTAACATCATTCAATCCATATTATTACCGGGTTGAATATAGGATAAAAAACAGGAAACAAAACTCAACTCCCCGAGTCGTAATCAGGATCAAATAAGTTGGACCACACTTCGTGAGAGTTTCTTAAAATCTTCTCAGGGGCAAAATTACGTATGCTATTTTGTGTTGACTTGCACAAAGAACGGCAACGTGAGAGCGTCCCGTCGCTAGAAAATATCCCGGATCCAACATCTTCTTAAACTGGTGGCGTGTAGGCACTGTTCTCAGTCTAAACTTTAAGTACGATAACGATGCACATGTTGACCGGCGGTCTTTTCAGTCAATTCCTGCGCCAATTGACAGGTCAAAGGTACAAACATAATCCACGTTGATATTTAGTCAAGCTTGTACGTGGATCATGTCCACAACTTTTGACTCACAAATCATAAATATGAATGGAAGAATATTCCACTGACCAAAGATGTCGGAAAATTGATGCCAAATGTTCAAAATGAACAATAGAAAGTGATGATACATCACCTAGAGGTGGTGGATTTGATAGGGTAACTTGACAATGACTTGGTTGATATTGTTGTCATCTCGATTGAACATTTCCAATTCCTATCTCAACAAAAAATTTTAAAAAAAATCAGCTTATATTGTTTTCCATTTTCATCCTTAGCGAAAAAAGAAATTTGGAAAACTTGGGGCTTCCACTTGGCTAGTCAAAACATAAAACTAATTGTCTTCTATTCTTATGTATCAACACCAACATTGTATTTCGCTATGGCAATCAAAATGTAAAACTCAATCTAAGCGTTGGTCAAGAGTATTTTGTTCTTTACTTTTTTTATTTTCTTTCCTTTCCTTTGTCCTTTTTTCTGATTTTTTTCATAAAAAAGAAAAAAAGGTAAAACTTTAACAAAGAAAAAGAAAAAGAAAATACAAGCAGGAGGGCTATCCCCAGTCCTCCTACCTGTGGCCGCCGCCCTATCACTGGGTCAAGGCATTGGCTATGGCCAACAAGTTCATTATTTAAGAAAATGACAACACTTCATGTACTTATTTGGAATTTTTTCCAAAACCGCAACTACACTAGAATATGACATTGCCTTGCTAATAAATAACCAAGCAAATGCTGATAAGACTCATTGTAAGTATATTAAATAAGTACACAAGGAATAGAAATCCTAAATGAGAACAACATGACGATTGTGTTAGATACTTAATTGAATGCGTAGTCTCATGACCGTGTAGTTTAATGATTTCAAATAGACTCTTAACATTAACCTAGCATTATTCAATCCATCGTGGTATAAGCTAACAATGCCTCTTCTCGTAATGTCTATGCGCTCATTTTATTACAAGACTGAATATAGGAATAAATAAAGGAAACAAAAATCAACAAATTGGACGGTCCCCAGGCCGCAATCACGGCCAAATAAGCTGGACCACACTTTATGAGAGAGACTCTTAAAATCTTCGAAAGGGCAAACATATGTGTCCGATTTTGTGTTGACGTGCACAAGGACGGCAACGTGGGAGCGTCCCATCACTTAGAAATATCCCGGATTGCGTGGATCAGAACATCTTCTTAAGCTAGTGGCGTGAGCTAGCCATCGTTCCCGCGCTAAACTTTAAGCATGATGACCATGCACATGTTTGATCGGCCGTGTTTTCAGTCAATTATTGTGCCAATTGACGGGTAAAGATAGACATGATCTACATTAATATTTAGTTAATTTTGCATGTAAATTATGTTCATAATTTGTGACTCACCAATCATAGACATAATCGGAAGCATGTGAATTATGTTCATAACTTGTGACTCACCAATCATAGACATAATCGGAAGCATGTGAATTATGTTCATAACTTGTGACTCACCAATCATAGACATAATTGGAAGAATTTTCCACTGGCCAGAGATGTAGGAAAATTGATGGCGAAATTTCAAAATGAGCAGTAGAAACTGGTGATACATCGTCCAAAAGGCAATGGATTTGGTAGAGTAACTTGACATCGTCTTGGTAGACATTAGGTGTAAAGGGTTTAAGGTTTTGTACAAATTTCACGTGAAATTTGGAACCGAACATGTTACTTATTTTTGGAACTTGGAACCTACCCTACATATCTTAGAACCTAAAACCCACTCTGTCACAGGTTCTAGAGTTAGTTCTAAGTTCAATTTGGATTACACCTATATTATTAATTGAATGATTACGGTGAATTAAAACATTTTATAACAATCACTTACTACTATAATTCACTAATCATAGAGACATATAGAAAATATGAACATTAATAAAGTAAAAGTCTCAATTTTAAAATGGAAGCTCAAACTAGTATTTCTAAATTATACACTTATCATCAAATGGCATGGAATATTGTAAGATGCATGAAAACATGAACCAAGAAAACATTAGAACTTGTTCCATGTTCTAAATTACAAGTTCTAGGTTCTAAGTTTCTCCAACTAAGAACTCGAAACCTACCTATCAAAATAGGTTCCTTATTTTTTGGAACCTCAAACCTATCATGTATACCTTGGAACCTGAATCCGGAACCTATAGGTTCTTGTTGGTCCAATTCTCAAATTCCATATTTTACCCTAGAATCACGCTTACCCTTAGTTCATCTCAATTAAACATTTACAATCCTTAAGTCAAAAAAAAAAAAATCAGCTTATATTCTTCTCCATTTTCATCCTTGACAAAAAAAAATGGAAAATGAGGGGCTTCCTTTTAACTTGTCAAAACAAAAAGGAAATTGTCTTCTGTTGTCGTGTATCAACGCCAACATTGTGTTTCGCAATTGCAATCAACTTGAAACACATGGGAAAACTCTTCTTCAAACAGAGCTTGTGACATCCAAAATTTTGGGTTTTAATTTCTACCGGATAAATAGGGCCATTTTCGTTCAATTGAAGCCATGGATTGTGAAATGGGGATGCAAGTGGGCTACATTGGTAAGGAAAAAAATACCAATTGGAATGATGAGGTGTTGGATAAATTAATGGGGGCCAATTTGATTTAATTCAAGAGGAATTAAGGCTCAATTGGAAAGAAAACCTAGCAAAAATTCGTATGCCACCTCTACCCCCACATTTTGGCCTATCTAAAGCTTCTAGAAGGGGCATTTTTGGCAAGGAAAAGAGAGTGGAAGACAGCTGGTTCGGCTGACCTAAGAGAGAGAGAGAGTGAGAGAAAAGAAAGGAAAAATTGAGTTTTCTTCCTCCCTTCTCTCCTCCTCCGTCGACGGATTCCCCCCCCCTCTTCCTCTTCGGTTGCTCGGCACCATGGAAACCGAAGAAGCCGAAGCAGCTCCGCCCGTCGCCGCTTCTCGCCGCCGTCGTTGCCCACCGAAGCCGGAGCCGCCGCCGCTGCTCCATGGTCGTCCGCGCATCTCCACCCTCTCTCCTTCCTCTGGTTCGAACAGAACCGACCAGCAGGAGCAGAAGCAACGATCGGCGTTGCTTGAAGGAGCTGCAGTCGCGCCGCCTCGCCGTTCCCGGCCCACGTCGCCTCGCCGTTCACCGTCCCGTGCTCTGCCTGCCTCGGCCTCTCCCTCGCTCAGCCCTCTGTTTCAGCGAAGTTTCAGATCTGGTGGAGCTCCGCCGGAGCCGTCCACCCCTCCTCCGGCCACCGTGAAGCCTCGCCTTGGTTCGGTTCGGCCCCTCCGTCCATTTCCGACCCAACCAAGCTCCGAATCCGCCTTCCTTCGCCCTTAACCAGCCGCGCACAGAGAGTGCAGGAAATGGGTTTCCAGCTGGTTCGGGCTCGTTTTGGGCCGTTTCCCGGCCCCGAAACCGAGCCGTGCTTTGGGAACAATTGTTCCTCGCATCGCCGCCGTCGGATTGATCCGATTTGCGCGCGATTTGGTGAGTAATCTCACTAATCTCGGATTAGTTGGCTAATTATGCTTTAGGTTGGTTTAGTTTTAATTAATTATGTTTAGGTTGTTAGATTAGAAGTAACTAGCAATTATTAGTCAATTGTGATGCGATTTAGATAAATTGATTGTGCAATTAACAAGTAGACGTGGTCTACTATTTATTGGTAGTGTCTCGGGAATTTTCGGACCCCTAATTGAGCTTCAATTTAAGGATTCGGGCCTAAGTGAGATTGTTGTCATTTAAATATTATTTTTCGGAATTAAATAAATAAATCAATTATTTTACAAAAATTCAATTGGGATGGCTAGCGACCGGAATATTATGCTGATGATCGTGGCGAAGTCCGTTTATTTAATCGGACTTTATTTTAAGCTAAATTGAATTTTTAATATTAATTAATTTTCGAAATTAATTAAATAATTATTTATTTCCTGAAAATTCAACTGGGATGGCCCGTGACCGGAAAATTATGCTGATGACCGTGGTGAAGTCCATTTATGTAATTGGACCTTATTTTGAGCTAAACGGAATTTTTAATATTTAAAAATTAATTAAATTATTTATTTTTCGGAAATTAAGATTTTGATGGCCGACGATCGAAATCTCGTGCTGATCATCGTGGCGCAGTTCGTTTATTTATTTGAGCTCTACGTTGTATGGAATTAAATAAATTGTGATATTTTAGGGATTTACCCTAAATTGATTGGAATTGATTGAGATTGAATTATTGATTGGTAAATGGCCAAGTATGTTTATTCAGCATTTGCAATGCTTTGTTGAGTTGTAAAGTGAGTAGAATTGTGAGAGTGATTTGAATATACTCTTGGCTAAGATCCATCAGGTATGTTAATATCGTGTGAAAATTGAGTGAGTTGATGAGTACGTGGGGATTCATCCCAAGATTGATCGATGTCGGTATTCAATTAGAATTTGACTATGAGAGGTTGTGAATTGAACCTCGGAAGCCGCCGAAGTATGGCTATGCCAGTTGGGCTGAGATTTGCCACCGAAATTGGAGTCGGTCGCGCCTGATAAGGCCGTAATCTGCCACCTATTAAAGGTCGCGCCTGATAAGGCCGTAATTAGCCACCTATTAAAGGTCGCGCCTGTTAAGGCCGTAATTAGCCACCCGATAAGGGTCGCGCCTGTTAAGGCCGTAATTTGCCACCCGATAAGGGTCGCGCCTGTTAAGGCCGTAATTTGCCACCCAATAAGGGCCGCGCCTGATAAGGCCGTAATTTGCCACCCGATGAGGGTCGCGCCTGATAAGGCCGTAATTAGCCACCTATTAAAGGTCGCGCCCATTGGGCCGTAATTTGCTACCTAAAGATAGGTCGTGTCCTTCGGGACTGTAATTTGTTGCCAGGAAATTTGTTTGTCTATGCTTGTGAAGTCGTGAGTACGATTTGAACCTGAATAAGGGAAACGACTGGGGAATGGTCGAATTGACATGTAATCGACTAGGTCGATTGATCAGTGCGTTGATATGATGTCGTGAATTGATTGACTGAATGGAAATGACCGTGAGTGGTCTTGTTGGCTGGTAATCGACTAGGTCGATTTGATCGATGCTTTGATCTGTGATGTGATTGCTTAGGTGTCTATTTGACCTGTGCTAACATGCAGGTGGGACATGAGGCCAAGGTACGTCTTCTGCCCTATGCGTGTATAGGCAGCCTTTAGTATAATAGTTTACTAATTGGGCTTAGTGGGGTAGAACTCGCTGAGACGTAGTCTCATCCCAGTTTGGGGAAAAACATTTCAGGACCCCGATGAGGAGCTGATGAGGAGTCTGAGAAGGAGAACTCGGAGGTGAAACTTGAGGAGAATGATTTTTAGAAGAAGAAGATAATCCTGAAAGGGGCCTTGAGTATGGCCTGGATGGGCTGAGAGTCTATCTTCTTTTGAGATCTCCATTTTGATGTGAATAGAGATAGAGTAAAAAGTTGTGAAGTATTCTGGTTTGTGTTTTGTATAAAAGTTTGGTTATAATTTTCAATATGAAAAATATGGCCCTGCTTTTCTATCCCATTGTTTTATTGTCTGGGGATTTATAACTGCTTCCGCATGTGCTTAATAAATGAAAGGGTCGGCGATACAGTGTCCTGGGATATCGCATTATAAAATCGACCAAAAGATAAGGATGTATGTGTGCTCGAGGATCGGGGCGTGACAGAGCTAGCTTTGACACCGAGGTGAAATAGCCAAGATAGAATTGAGTAAGTTTTATATAAGAGATAGTTGTAGATTGTACAGGTGGTTAATGATAAAGCGATATTTGTAGATTGCACAAGTGGTTATCCAAGGTAAGAAAACCTTATCTCTGTCCAATTCTTATTTATAGTACCAATTATAGTTACCATTGAGACAGTTCTCTAAATTGGAAAAGACTTACTCCCATGTGATTTAAAGGTGCCTTGATCACAAGTTCCTATCCCCTAATCACTCATCAATCTAAGGAAATTCAGGTTTGTTTTGGCATATGTTCGACATGTGCACTGGGCATTTAATAATTCCAATTGTATTCCAAGTTGCATAAGATCATGCAATCTTGATGTGTTCACTCAGAATTAAACGATAGTTATAGCTAAAACAAAACATCTCAATCACAAAAGTAAAACTCTTATGGTAGTTTTGTCTCGTAATAATTAAAACAAAGGCCAAAGAAGGAAAAAATTGTAAGAAATAACCTTAAAGCGAGAGTGAAATTTGTAATAGATAGTGTAGTCGATTCAATGTGGTTTTGCCAAAAAAAAAAATTCGAAGTGGTGAGGGTGTCGAGAGCTAATAAGAGAATGAAAATAGCATTAGCGAAAAAAGAAAGATTATTTTTTAGTATTGAATTCACAAGGTGTCATAGATTCTTGTGATTAGTGTACTGGAAATCTTAAACTTGTCACGAATATAAAATTGAGTCCAAAATTTTTCGAAAACTACAATCAAATTCTAAAATTTATCATAAAAATGCAACCGAATCCTAAAACTTTTAAAAAATTCAATCAAAGTCCTAAAACTTTCTTAAAACTTCTGTACTTTTTGAAAGTTTTAATATTCAATTACACTTTTTTAATAAGTTTTGGGATTTAATTGTACTTATTAAAAGTTTTATTACTCAGTTACACTTTCATAACAAGTTTTGGGAATTTTATTGTACTTATGCCTAGATATTTTGATGTTATTACTTTAAATAGTTTACATGAACACATGCTACACTACTTTTCAAATTTTAGGATCTTCTACATATTATGATGTTTTGCACTTATAAAACAAAAATCATTTGTCGATCTAATATGTCTGAAATAGTATTAAATTTTTCGACACGTTAAATTCACATATCTTTTTTTCATTTGGTTATGCAAACAAATATTGTTGCCACTTATCGGGGGAAAACACTAAAAATAATGTCTATCTAGAACACAAGACAACTTGGAAAAAGGAAGGCAACTTTGATGCAAGTGAAGGTGAACTGTAGTACAGTAGATGGAAGTGTTTCAACAAGCATGAAAGAAGAAAACATGAAAAATGATGCTAAAGTGTCTCGTGATCACAGGTCAACGACTTCATATGGTCTTGTAGGAGTCCAAGACCATGCTTGTCTTCATAGTTGTACATCAATGAAACCATTTTAGCAGCATTCACGCAAGCTTCAAGGAAAGGCGCGGAGAACGGACATGGAGAGAGGCATTCTTTGTTGAGCAGCTTCCACGATTTCGATATCAACTCCATCACATGCTCCCTCGCGCTTTGGTACGAAGAGCCTTGATTTTCCCTCAAATAGCACTCCACATATGACCCGTCGTAGCCATTTTGATTCTCATTCTTAGAGGAATCGAATCCCCCCAAGCAAAATAATTAAATCAATAAAATAATGAAAAAACATGAATAAAAAAATTGAATAAAACCCAAATGTTGCCCGGCACGAAACCATAAAGTAGTTTACCTGGGCGCATCCGAGGTCATCCCAAAGGCGAAGAATTTCAGCGACTAAGAATATTGTATTTGGCAGCGGCACCTCTTCTTTCTTTGAATCCATACTTTGGTTGGCAATATTTTGACCCATTTGAAAGAACAGGTGAGCTAGCACCAAGGGCACACCCGAAGTGATGATCCCATTCTTCAAGTAATCATCTGCCTTTGGCAATGTCCCAGAAGCGTTCCACTGAAACTCCACCAGGAATGCATTGCACAAGTTCGCCCGCTGCAACATCAAATGTTATCCGACTGATAAAGGATATATCTAAAAGTAATCATAAATCAAAATCGTGTGCTTATTGAGCTTTCCTAGTAGTCGTAAATGACGAATCACTAGGAGTTCTCTCTGTCCCTCTCTGCCAGTTAGGGAGCTTAATGCTGCACTGAGCTTTCTAAGAAGCCAGGCCACGACTACAAGATCCTGACAGAAACACCTCGATCTCGCCAAGATTTGTGTGTATGGGGGGGGGGGGGGGGGGGGGGGTGTTGGGTTGGGGGTTGGGGTAGAGAGAGCGTTGCAGCTTAACCCTATCAGAGGTAAGATCTCCGTGCGTGGCATTATAAGGAATTCTAGAAAAGATTGAATGAAACTCAACGATGATTGTAAGGATCCAAGGGCTACCACTATATTACATTGTCCGCTTTGGGCCGATGGCTCTCATGGCTTTGAAATGTGTTACACAAAGCGAAAAACTCAAGCCTTATCAACCAGCCCAATACTCCTCCCCTTGGCAATGTGAGAGAAAAGACATGCACTTAACTTCGCCCACTTTTAGGTCCTAGTCGCCAGCCAGCACAACCTCCCTTGCCAGCCCAATACTCCTCCCTTACTGAAGACGAAAATTGGTTTTTGTGGCTTTAATTTGAAGAAGTGAACACAAACTTCAAAATGATGACCACAATATTGGAGGGTGGTGAGATATAGTTGACAAAGGGACAAGGATACGATGAACGTTGAGTTTTAGTTCAGTGTTGTGAATCTCAAATTAAGTGATGCTCATTTAGATTTGAGATAGGAGTTAGCAACATGACTGGGGACAGAGGTTCTTATCAATAATAATTCTATATCAATACCATCTGTTTCAAGAATCTTGTGGGGTTCCATCCATGCTTCTCAAAGATGATGTTGCCAAAATCATTTGTAATATCACTGAGAACCTTGAAGCATTTTTTCATGTACTCTGGAAGCTGCTCAGCACACGCATCATCCCATCTGAAGGGAAAATGCAAGAAAAAATTAAATTGGCAGCATAGCATAAATGTCTAATGTAGGGTTTTTTTTTTCTATGTAATAGTTGCGACATAATAGGTAAAATGAGATATCTATATATGTATACCTTTTAATGACTCCTGTAAAGAGAATTAGCTCATCAACCTTGCCATAGACATCAAATATGTCATCAATAATGTACACGAGAGAGATGGGCTTAACGAGCTCAACCCTAAGCTCAGACAAGCTTGGATCTGTGAGAATTGCTATGGACCACAAGTACCATTTTAGTGGCTGGTCTCTAGCAAACTTCATCTCCTCTCCCAATCCAGACTCTTTCCACCACCTGAAATATAGGAAACGTATGAGGAAATACTATATCTAGAGTAAATAATAGTATACTCATATATATGAAACAAATTATTCATTTAAAGATTCTATTGATCTCACATATATAGAGATTAGAGAAAATGGAGATCTAGAGTCCATCATTTTCCGAATAGTTTTTAGCGAAACTGGTTTAAGTCATGTTAAACTATGATTTGTGAGTTTGGTCTTAGTCTGAACCTAAATGCCAACTTCCTAGATGTATAAATATAAATATAGCATATTATTTCTGCATCGATAGACTTGAATTAGGGCCAACTATCAAAAGGCCATCTTTGTTATATGTTAATCATCTATCGTCCTTCAATTGAGCAAAAATTTGCATAAGTAATTAATTAGTTACTCACGTATTAATTTGGTGATTCTCCTTTTGGTGCATAGATTGTACAATTCTTCGCTCTCTATTTGCCACTTCTAATAAGTCTTCGATCCATGAGTTCACGCCAGGCATATCGTTTACAAAACTTAGAGGGGCTAGTGATCTTGCGAAGCTCTTGCGATATGGATATCTGTTGACACCTCAATTTTAATTAGGTTAATTTTATTAATTAAGTTTTTAATTTATTTTGTCTTTTCGGATAAGTAGATAATAAAAAGAAAAAACAAACAAAATAAATAAATAAATAACAAAAAAGGCAAAATTGGCAGCCCATCGGGGTTGGGCCTTCGCGCCTAGCCCCCCTCCTTTTTCTCTCCCCCTCGCATGGGCCCTTATGGCCCAACCTACTTCTCCCCTGGCCCGGCCCCCTCTTTCTCCTCTGTCTTCTTCCTCCCATCTTCTTCTTCCTTCCTCCTTCTTCCGCCTCTGCAAGTCACACGCGGCAACGAAGACGCGCTCCAGCACAACCTACAACAGAGAGAGGAGCGTAGGCCTTTGGCTGAGAGGACGCAACATTGAAGGCGAGCATGCCTCCGTGGAAGGGGGAAGATTTGACGCCGGTTCAGCCGCACCCAGGGCCAGTCGGCGTGCGAGAGCTGACGGCCGAACCTCCGTCGACCGGCCTCCTCCTCGCCTATAAATAGAGGAGCACCTCCGTCGACGAACAGCATCGCAAGCTTGGAGATCTTCCCACTGAGAAACTTCGGGGGAGGAATCGACAAGTGAGTGAGAGGGAACTCGAGTTGTGAGCTCAGCCCACCCTCCACCGAGAGACTTCGGGGAAGGCTGGCGGCGAGCAACTTCGAGAGGGTCAGATTCGGCCAGTGGAGGCTCGGATCTGGCCTGAGTGAGAGAGAAGCGAGGTCGGAGGAGGCGAAGGAGTTCTGGATCCGCGAACAGGCGCGGAAGAAGAGGTCCCTCCCGACGCCGCTGCTGTGCCGAATCCCGCCGTGCCGCCGTCTCGTTGTCGACACCGCCAACCGAGTCCAGACGCCACAAACAGGTAGCAGAGGCCTTCTAACGCGTTGTCCTCGTCAATCCGTCGTTAATGCCCTGTCGGAAACCCTAGCCGCCGTTCGCCGCGTTGCTGCCTTGAGCCACCGCGAGATCCAATCCCCGGTCGCTCTATATCCGTCGTTCCCCTCGGCATCACCATCCGTCGCCGCCGTCGTACCGCCGCACCACGTCCTCCTGCCGCTGCTGCCCTCTCTTCGTGTCACTGCCGTCGCCGCCGCTGCCGCCGAGACGCCCTGTCCCCCTCCCTTGGCGCCGCGAATCGGGAACCCAAGGGTTCCCGATTTTCGGGGTCGTGGCCTCAGGTCATCGGATCGGACCCGGGCCACGAACCGGGTAGGGTTTCCGCGTTCTGAGGCCGGGCTGAAATCGGGTCAAAAGTCGGGTCGGACCCGGGTAGGGTTCCGCTAGGAGCCCGGGTCATCGGGCCGGGCCGGGCGTCCCCAAACGCCCGGCCACGGTGTCGTTTTAATATATATATATATAAAAAAAAGAGATGAAAAATTCGAGTCGGGCCCGCAACGAGGGCCCGTCCGCGTTTGGGTCGCCGACCCGGGTCGGACCCAACCCGCGGATCCGACCCGGGTTGGTTTTATTCTAATAAATATTTTACTTTAAAAAAAATCAAAAAGTGTTTTATTTTCAAAAAAATATTTAAAAATGTTTTAATTTCCAAAAAATCGAAAATTATTTAAAAAGTGTCGAAAAAATGTTTTATTTTCTAAAAAATCGAGAAAAATCGAAAATAATTTATTTTCCAAATTATTAAAAAAAATATTAAAAAATATTTTATTCCGAAAAAAAATCAAAAAAATCAAAAATATTCCATATTTTCCAAAAAATGCCAAAAATCCCAAAAAAGCCAAAAATTCATGGAAAGGCCAAAAAAATTCATAAAAAGCCAAAAAGACTTGTATTTTTCCAAAAAATACCAAAAAATCCCTTTTATGTCCAAAAAATGAGAAAAATACTCAAAAAATGTTTTTCTTCCCAAAAATGCATGGAAAATCTCTCAAAAATCCAAAAAGCCTTAGGGTTTAAACAAAGATTAGGTACCGAAAGGGCATTAGTGATTAACTAGTGTAATCAAGTCCCCGATCATAATTTCTTTGGTTGCGCAGGAGCAAGTATTTCTCCCGATACTTCGCTTGGGTTTCTAATCGACCCACCCCAAACCGATTAGTGGCGACTCCGTTTTAAAATTAATTTACAGGTTAAAAACTCAAACTATTAAAGTTGTGAATTGGTGGACTTGGGAGAGTCCGGGCTTAATAAATTCAGCCGAGCCATTAGCCTCCTTAGGCGCCTGCACCCGATTGCGGGTGCCGGAAAAAAAGAGGTCGCGACAGCTTGGCAACTCCGCTGGGGACATTGAGGACTTAGGCCATTTTATCTTTGTTTAAATGCCTTGCTGACTTGGTTTTTTTTCTTTTGTGCAGGGTAATAGCTTAAAGTTCTATTCTGTTAAATAAAATGTTTTGCAATTATAAACTGCTGTGTATCCTTAAATGTTTTAGCACTGCACATGACACACACAACCCGGCCGCCGGACCTGGGCTGCCATAGGATTTCTAGGATGGTGTTAAGAAAGATACGACCTCGAACGCGAGACTGCGATGTAGAGGTTGCTTTTCTTTTCCCGAATTTCTTAGCCGAGGTTAAGGGGGTATGCTGCTAACGCGAGACTGCGACGGGCGGATACCTTTTTAATTTCATCAAGCCTTCTGAGTTAGAAATCGAGCCGCACGTCCCATGCGCATGTCTTTGTGCTTGCCATTTTTCTTTAAAAGCAAAGTGATTTCTTTACTTTTACTCAGTCTTTTTATTTTGGCCCATGGCAATTTAGGATAAGCTTTTCAAGTCCCAGTTTATATGCGATGGGGAAAGACGATATCCAGTTCATTCCTGCTCCTAAGGCGGAGCTCTTCAGATGGTGGGGTCAATTAGATCAATTTGCCCAAGAGCGCGTGAAGGCCAAAGTCGGTCATCTCCTATCGTTGATTCAAATCACTGTTCGTCCCGAACTCATACAGGCCATGGCACATTTCTGGTGCTTGAAGACGACTACTTTTATGTTTGGTGGGTTTGAGCTGACCCCAACTCTGGAAGAATACAGCATCATCACTAGAATGCCTCTCGAGAAAAAGCTTGTTAAGCCATCGACAGGCTTCCTCCCGTGGCAAGGGTTAGCGCAACTTTTAGGAACTGAAATCCATGTCATGAGACAAATTCTTGAAGGCAACCATAATACCTGCCCACTAGAATTCATGAATGCCTGTTTTCAAAATCAGCCTATGACCCAAAAAAGCGAGATTTTCCTCCTGGGCTTTTTTGGGTTCATCATTTTCCCCCATCAAAGAAATGTCATAAGTCCTAAGATGGCATGGATAGTTGATCAAATCTTGAGGGGGCAAAATTATGTCAATATGATTTTAACTGAAACATTCTTGTTCTTTAATCGTTTTAAAGACAACACGGAGAAAATCATGCGAGCCTCTCCTGAAATTTTACAAGTCTGGTTCTTTTCTCACCTAAGCGAATTCCAAGGCTTCATGCGATCATCTGGAATGAATGACTTCGAAAATCCATTACAAAAATTTATGGTTTTAGGACCATACATTCCCAATCAAAGCTGTTTAAATTGGATAAATTTCCTAAGAGACCCGGCTCCTGAGGCATTCCAATGGTGTGCTGGTTGGTTCTATGAAAAGAGAGCTCGCTTTGCTTTCAAGCGCCGCCATCCAATTCCGCTGCTCGGCCTCACCGGCGCTTTTTCCTATTTCCCACAATGGGTGGCACGACAGTATGGAGCCCTTCAGGAGATCCCACCATCTTTCAAGAAGAGGACCCCTCCACTTCTCTTCACTCATCAAAATTTTGAATACATGGTTGACATTTATGAAGAAGCATGGAACAAGTGCCATCGTAAAAGGATCGTGGTACCTGAAGGGCTTGAGGGAGAAGAAAAAGCCCACCACGCCTCCATGTCCTACATCCACAACCATTGTATCCCGACAAGATGGAAGCCATCAGTCCCTCACTCAATCAGCGAGAGCAGCCAGCACGAGCAAGCAGAGCTCATGGAGAGGGATTTGGGAATGGACTGGATGCACACCTCAGAGCCAGTTCAAGGAAGCAGGCGTTCTCGCAAGAACAAGGCTCCCCGTCGCATATAAATTGGCAATCATGTGCCCCTTAGTGTAAATAGTGTGAAAGTTCTGTCCCATTGTTTAGGGACTCTTGTTTAATATCTAGTATTTCATCCTGTTAGGAGTTGGCAGTCTATAAATCCTCTTTTGATAAATAAAAAAGCAGTTAGACCATTGCCATGGGTCAATCTTTGTTTACTTTCGTGCTCATTCATTGTTTTCGCAACGAATAGGTAACTATGAATCGCCAACCACCAATCGCTCGCGAATGGCCTCATACAATTGGGCCCGATCAGAATGATGTACAAAATCGCCTCATTAACATTGAAGACGGCGTAGGACAGATGTCCATTGTCCTTCAACAACTCTCGAGACAAATGAAATCCACTCAAGCTGAGCCCAACTCTATAGTTGCCTCAAACACCGTCATGACACCCGCAAATTTGCCAGAAAATAGCCAGTACCATAGACAGTTTGAAAGGATCATGAAAAAGTTAAGCCAGCTGCAGGAGCAGAATCCCATGGACCTATCCAATTACGCCAGCATTGAGATCCCTGAAAAACTCAAAGTACCTGAATGCGAAAGGTATGCTGATACCTCCCGCCCAGAGACCTACTTGCAGGCCTACCTGGTTCGAAGGATGATTCAATCGTACCAATCGAGCTTGACTGGCCCTGCCTTGCGATGGTACATTGTCAGGAAGATTAGTCTCCTTAAAACCTGGATGGAACTAATTCATGTTTTTCACCAAGAATATGATATTGACATCAACCCTGACATTGCCTTGCCTTACGAAAAACTGATGATTGCGGAGCACGAGGAACCGTTAGTCGCTGAGATAGGAGAAGATCATGTTAATGAAGCCTTGCATGATAAATGGGCAGCTGAACAACACCCTGTTACTGGAAAATTTCCCACTAGGAAAGGCAAGGAGCCTTTGTACGAGATCAAAGACAAAGAGCCTATTCAAGACCGGGGCACGACTGGACGACTCCCCAAGCTTACTCCAAGAGCTAGGGTCCAAAGAATACCAACCCCTATCGACTTGGGAAGTGAATCAGAAAGTGAAACTCCAATGTCTCTCACTTCCTTTGATAGAATCGAGCTGGCAAAACGAAGGGCCTTACTCAAAAGGTCTGGACCAGAAGCCAAGAAAAGAAAGCCTAAGCAAATCAATGCAGCGTCTGTCGACGAGCCACCACACCCAAGCTTCGAGCATTCCCAAGAATACAGCTTTGAAGACTTCCCGGCCCTAGAATACAATCCTAAGGACTTCCAGCGTAATTTCGACAATGAAACTGACGATTCATCGTATAACTGTTTCCTACTCTCATCCGGGGATGAAGGCCCGTCAGAAGAGGAAGCATACGTCTTTATCCGCTATGATCCAAACGAAGAACTAAGCTTGTCCTCTGACCATGAGGATAGCTTCAATACTTTATCCTCATTCGGAAATTTTGACCAAGAAGAAAGCAATGGGGTAATCTCGGTAGAATCCAACTTCCCTGAAACAGAAAAATTCACCACTACAACAGATATGCAGTGGGAAAACCAGTGGCCTAACCAGGATACATCAAACCCGTCTTGCCCTCATAGGATCATGAGCCCCATAGAAATGTGGATACCTAATCTCCGCAAGTATAGTGGCACGACTTGCCCCGTGGCCCACTTGCAGTACTTCCATGCTGAAATGAGTCGATACTATGGCCCGATGTCATTCACAACTCAGGCCTTTCAAGAGAGTCTTACGGGGTCTGCATTACAATGGTTCATCACAGCAAATATCTACCTCATGAGAGATTGGAATGAGCTGTCTTCTGCATTCCTGCTTCAATATCAAAGCCAGATTGGGAATGAAGTGCCTTGTCAGAACTTGGTTCACTTCAAAAGAAGACCAATGGAGGATTTCTGAGTGTATGCAAGGAGGTGGGAGGCTTTTATGATGCAAACTTACCCTCAACTGGTCGAAGAAGAAACGATAAAGCTGTTCATAGGGGCTTTACCTCGCAAACATCGTTGTTGGTTGCAGGGGTTGCATCTCCATAGCCTCAATGAAGTGGTCCTTTCATGTGAATACTTCGAGTCTACTGGAGGCGAAGAATTCAAAGACGCTTAACTTCAAGACCAGCACTATCAAAGTGCTCCTTTACACAGGGGTTTTCATGAGTTTTACTTGTTTTTATAATTTCATGTTTCTTATCTTGTCTAGTGTGCTACTGTTGTATTTTCCATTCCGAGTACTCTATTGTACAGTTCCAATATTTTGTTTTGAGAGCATGAGGCGGTACTCCAAACCTGCCCGGTGATGCTATCCAACCATGAAAAAAATATATCATCCAAGGAGAATACTGAGGGCTGGGCTTCCTCATGCTTTTTCTCCCCCGAATACATATTTTGAAAACAAAAAACACTTCATCACCAAAATCTTTCAAAAAAGATGATAAATTTAATCATGTTTGTCTTTCTGACTCACTCACTTCATGTCTCAGAAGATCATTCCCGTCCCCTTTGATTTAGTGTGACAAAAGGTATTTGAAACTGGCACATCATGTGAGCTCGCCAAATTCAAAAATACCCTTTCAAGAAGACAATGGGGCAAACAGAAAATATCATCCCACTTCAAAGAAGGTAAGTTTTATTCTCTGAATATAATTTTAGAAATGATGCCCTTTCTCTTCTATTTACAGGAAACGAAAAATAGGACGTAATATGTACGGGCATACGGTTGGAATCAAGCTGTTCCCAAGAGCTCTGTACACTCCACCTTGCTCCTGCCCAACTCCTTCACAAGTCAGAGCAATATCCTTTCCCCACAATGTGCCTGAGCAACCAGATGTTGTGGTTTCATCAACGGGACTTCCAGCTTCAACAAGCCCAGAAGCACAAGGAGGGGATCTTTTCTCTTTGAATTGGCTACTGTCAACAGGGAAGAAATCCAGATAGTTGAAGCGATCTCTAGCCTGTATTCAAAATGAGGACCTAGAAACCTGACTTCCTATTCAGACGCATGCTCTCGCAAGAAGTAATTTCCATCAGAGAATTAGAGGCTTTGATTGTCCATCTCAGATTCCATAGAAGCTTGAGGTACATGACCTTTGCCCAATGATGCTATAGTTAAAGACATAATGAGAAATTCCACAGAAGGAATGCGTTGAAGATGAATCAACGACCAGCAATCATGCATACATGGTCACAAGTGAGGAAGGCCAATCGAAAGAAATGTCAAACTATGCCAAGACGAAAAGGCTGTCATCGACATTCAAACATCATCAGGAGTCAGCAAATACAAACTTTGGGGAAGAGTAATTTGGTATCGTTTCCAATACTCCCCCCTCTTTGAATTCACTTTTGACATATTCCCCCTATTGGCAGGAAGTACTAGGATTCAAGAGCTAAATTTGATGGTTAGGCAAAACAATATTGGCCAAGCTAGTACATGGAAATGACCCTCATCAAATTCACCTGGCTTCGTGTAAAAAGACATGTCATCCAGGAGCCAATTCAGAGAATAATTGACCTAATGAAGCAAGGGACATAGGACTTCGTGTCCCCCTCTCACTTTAGGTTCACCCAATCATCTGCAAACCAGTGAAGGGTAAAGTTGTATCGCTTCCAGTTATTCGACTCTTGAAAGAGTTCATGACTAACACATTCCCTCTTGTTTGTTGCAGGATCACTTGACTGCCAAAAGCAAGGATAACGAATCAATGAGAAGCATGTCTTGTTTGTTGTAGGATTAACTGACTGTCAAAAACAAAGATAACAAACTCTCCCAAGCAAAATGGCGTCTCAAGTATCGCCAAAGCAAATGACAGAAAATCTTCAGGCCTCAACTCACATTTGATTTTGGCCAGACTAATTGATCTACTTGTACATCTTCTCCTCTACAGGGGCAAAAGCAGAGATGCCCGATCAAATTCCCAATCCTTGGCTGATCCTTCATATGTCATATCCCTAATCAATAGGGATAACTATCGACACCCATTTACGAATAACCCTTTTGATGTTCAAAATCTAACATATTTGGAAACACCATTATGTTAACTCTTAAAGCTGTCAACAAGGTCTTTTTGAGCAAAAACCATTCATCTGTTTTGAGAGTACAAACTCTCTCATGTTTAAAATGCTGCATGTCTTTTCCAAATAGATTTTGCATGAGGATTTTGTCTGTCTAAATCACTGATTCCATTGAGAATTATTAGAATAGACAACTAAATGAAGAATACAAGATTAATTGAGCATGCCGGGTGAGGCGCGTTAGACTGATGAAAGGCAAGCCATATCCTACACACAATTCCCTCCATCTATACACTTGTGAGATGAGTGCAGAAGATTCCATGGCTGCAGGGTAAAGAGTTCTCTCGCGAATGGTACGATAACTAAAATAGTGAGAGGCATTCCATCGCTCACCCCATTGAGCCCCATACATTGGTGAAGCTTCTCTCATACCCCCGTCAAGAATAACCCCTACACTGGGGCAAATTAGAAGTGAAGCAGCATCACAAGGTGAGAAGAGAGATAGAAATTTTCTTGCTCGCACTTGCATCAATCTTTGGGTGTCTTTATTGCATATGAACACTCACATTAATTTAAGTGCCCTAGAATGACGAAGAGCAATTCTTTCTCTATGCACTTGTATTCATTGTACAACCCAATTGAGTCTGTAATTTCACCCTCACATGAAGGCAAAATAGAAGTTACTGCCATTTAAGCAGCACAGCCCAGAGCGCCTACTGAATATGAAGACTCAAGAGTCTAATAACGGTGCTTTGATTAAACTTGTCAAGATCAGCTCTCAAGCAACAAGAATGAAAAACATGGGCATAAAAAAGCAGTGTACCTGGTAAGAGCAAGGTCAATGCCCATAAAAGAAGAACTGGGATAAAAATAGGGGCATGAAAGAAGTAGTGTGCCTGGTAAAAGCAAGGCCAATGCCCCCCAGTCAAAAATGCAGCCAAGAAAATGTTGCTATTATGGTCTTTAGAACCTCCATTTGACAGTGAGAAGAAAGTCCGGTGACAAATGCCAAGGCAATCACCAGCTCTACCTTTTTACACATGAATCAAGCCTACGTTGCATCCCATTGTAAAAGTCTCTTCAAACTAGGGGCACTTCAATTAACGTAGGATTTCAAATGTCTATAAGCATCGCTCGAAGAAGTACGAGCAAGATTATTCTATCTCTTTTCGCAGGATTCTTGACTTGTAAACCCGGAGATGATCGTGCAGCATTTTCGTCCATCAGCTTCAACCTTGATGGTCCCCTTCGATGAGTCACTGACCAAGACTTCATCACAGTTTCAACAAAGACCTCTCACATTGGTAAAGTCGTACCGTTTGCGAGAATACTTAGACCCCTGCTGACATGATGACTGTGAGATAGTGTGGTCCTTATGAATCTTGCATCAATGGTCAGGATAGTCTTTTCCATGAGAGTGAACGAAAAGTCCTTTCAGACTGAAAGTCCCTCATCTGGCATGCTCAAGACATCTACATTCTAAATGAAGGTTGTCTTTCAAAAATCTTCCCCAGTGGAAATCAAAAGATGCAGAACTAACAAAATTATCATGCATGAATCTCATTTGAACTCATGAATTTATAGCATATACAATCATGTGTGCATATTGTGCAAATAGCAGACATACTCTCAGAGATTAGAGATATTGCTAGGTAAGCATATCCCTATTCGTCTTAAGGTACCTATCACTATCCAGGTACTCTCCCCTTGACACTCGACCTATTCGAATTGTCTCTTGAGTTTCAATGCTTGCAACTGTCTTAGCATCCCATTGTCTTTGAGTACCAGCCACCGTCCGGATACTCCCTTTTCCTGACACTCGACCTATTCGAGTTGTCCTCAGAGTATTGATACTTGTGACTGACCAAGTATCCCTTTATCGTTGAATGCCTACTGCTGTCTAGGTATCCCTATTGTCTTTGAGTACCAGCCACCGTTCGGATACTCCCCTTTCCTGACACTCGACCTGTTCGAGTTGTCCTCAGAGTATTGATACTTGTGACTGACCAAGTATCTCTTGGGATACCTACTGCTGTCTAGGTATCCCCATATCGTTAAGTACCCACCGTTGTCCAGGTACTTCCTTTTTATGACACCCAGCTTGCCCAAGTTGTCCCCAAATAATAGCAGCTGTTCAAGCATTCCACTGCTTTGTGTGCCTGCGCCTACCCAGGTATGCTTTCTTACACTTAGACCAACTGAGTGGTCCCAGGTTGTATCATTGAATACTTGTGTTCATCAAAGTATCCCAGTACTTTGTACACCTGTGGCTATCTAGGTGTTCTAGCCCTTTTGAGTGCCTGCGGCCATCTAGGTAAGCATCGTGCTACATTCAAGTTTATGTTACCAGGAGGTGAGAGACCTTCACGAATATCCAAGGTACGCCCTCGATATTCCCAATTACCAGGAGGTGAGAGACCTTCACGAATATGCGGGGCACGCCCTCGATATTCCCATTACCAGGAGGTGAGAGACCTTCACGAATATCTCAGGTACGTCCTCGATATTTCCCTTTACCAGGAGGTGAGAGACCTTCACGAATATGCGAGACCCATCCTCAATATTCCCCTTTACCAGGAGGTGAGAGGCCTTCACGAATATGCGGGGCACACCCTCGATATTCCCAATTACCAGGAGGTGAGAGACCTTCAAGAATATGCGGGGCACGCCCTCGATATTCCCATTACCAGGAGGTGAGAGACCTTCACGAATATCCCAGGTACGTCCTCGATAATTCCCTTTACCAGGAGGTGAGAGACCTTCATGAATATGCGAGACCCATCCTCGATATTCCCCTTTACCAGGAGGTGAGAGACCTTCATGAATATGTGAGGCACGTCCTCAATATTCTCAATTACCAGGAGGTGAGAGACCTTCACGAATATCCCAAGTACGTCCTCGATATTCCCTTTTACCAAGAGGTGCGAGACCTTCATGAATATGCGAGGCACGTCCTCAATATTCCCATTTACCAGGAGGTGAGAGACCTTCACGAATATCCCAGGTACGTCCTCGATATTCCCCTTTACCAGAAGGTGAGAGACCTTCATGAATATGCGAGGCATGTCCTCAATATTCTCAATTACCAGGAGGTGAGAGACCTTCACGTATATGCAAGACCCATCCTCGATATTTCCACACGAATATCTCAGGTATGCCTTGATTCTTCCTTCAGAGTTTATACCTGTGATCGTCCAGGTACCCCTTCGATACTTGTGATCATCCAAGTATCCCCAAATAGTTTGTACCTGTGATCGTCCAGGTACCCCGTCGATACTTGTGATCATCCAGGTATCCCCAAGAGTTTGTACTTGTGATCGTCTAGTTACCCCTTCGATACTTGTGATCATCCATGTATCCCCAAATAGTTTGTACCTGTGATCGTCCAGGTACCCCTTCGATACTTGTGATCATCCAGGTATCCCCAAAGAGTTTGTACCTGTGATCGTCCAAGTACCCCTTCAATACTTGTGATCATCCAGGTATCCCCAAATAGTTTGTACCTATGATCGTCCAGGTACCCCTTCGATGCTTGTGATCATCCAGATGTCTCCAAAGAGTTTGTACCTGTGATCGTCCAGGTACCCCTTCGATACTTGCAAACGTCCAGGTATCCTCCAAGAGTTCGCACTTGTGATCATCCAAGTACCCGTCCATTGCCTATGATCAGCCAAATACCCATTTCGACGCCTGCAAAGGCCCAAATATCCTTCAGGTTAGTACTTGTGAATATCCAGGTACTCATTGATATGCCTGTGAATGTCCAGGTATCTTCCAGAATTGATGCCCTGAGAAAGGTCAGCGCATCCTCCGAGAAAGGTCGGGTTCCAACTGGTGTCTTTGACAGAAGTCAGACACCCCACAAATCGATGCCCCGAGAAAGGTTAGTGCATCCTCCCGAGAAAGGTCGGGTTCCAACCAGTGTCTTTGACAGAGGTCAGACACCCCAACAAATATGATGCCCTGAGAAAGGTCGGCGCATCCTCCCGAGAAAAATCGGGTTCCAACTGGTGTCTTCGACAGAAGTCAGACACCCCACAAATCGATGCCCTGAGAAAGGTCGGCGCATCCTCCCGAGAAAGGTCGGGTTCCAACTGGTGTCTTCGACAGAAGTCAGACACCCCACAAATCGATGCCCCGAGAAAGGTCAGTCCATCTTCCCGAGAAAGGTCGGGTTCCAACCAGTGTCTTTGACAGAGGTCAGACACCCCAACAAATATGATGCCCTGAGAAAGGTCAGCGCATCCCCCGAGAAAGGTCGGGTATCAACTGGTGTCCTCGATACAAATCAGACACCCACAAATGAGATGCCCTGAGAAAGGTTGGTGCATCTCCCGTCAAGGCGACCGAAGAATGGTTCGGGTCCTGAAGAAGAGACTCCCCATCACGGCAACCGAAGAATGGTTCGGGTCCGAGACAAACCACTGATTACTCCAGGCGACCGAAGAATGGTTCGGGTCCTGAAGGAGAAATCTCCCATCAAAGCGACCGAAGAAAGGTTCGGGTCCTAGACAAATTATTGATTGTTTTAACAGGCGACCGAAGAATGGTTCGAGTCCTGGAAAAGCAACCTCCTCATATCACCAGGTAAGATGACGCCTTGATACTTGCCAAAACTCGGGGTTCACACCCTACCTCACTCACTCCCGGTAAGTAACTGCAGGTATCTTCTTATCTGTCTTAGTATATGTAATGTTATATTGCTCTTTTTCTGCATAGAACAATAGGTTCCAAATAAAATATAATCTACTACGCATGCATGGATAAAATTGAGGCATCAGTCTGTCTTTGAATGCAACCTCTGCGAGCTCACCTTCAAAGAGGGGCAGTTGTTGACACCTCAATTTTAATTAGGTTAATTTTATTAATTAAGTTTTTAATTTATTTTGTCTTTTCGGATAAGTAGATAATAAAAAGAAAAAACAAACAAAATAAATAAATAAATAACAAAAAAGGCAAAATTGGCAGCCCATCGGGGTTGGGCCTTCGCGTCTAGCCCCCCTCCTTTTTCTCTCCCCCTCGCATGGGCCCTTATGGCCCAACCTACTTCTCCCCTGGCTCGGCCCCCTCTTTCTCCTCTGTCTTCTTCCTCCCATCTTCTTCTTCCTTCCTCCTTCTTCCGCCTCTGCAGGTCACGCGCGGCAACGAAGACGCGCTCGAGCACAACCTACAACAGAGAGAGGAGCGTAGGCCTTTGGCTGAGAGGACGCAAGGCGAGCATGCCTCCGTGGAAAGGGGAAGATTTGACGCCGGTTCAGCCGCACCCAGGGCCAGTCGGCGTGCGAGAGCCGACGGCCGAACCTCCGTCGACCGGCCTCCTCCTCGCCTATAAATAGAGGAGCACCTCCGTCGACGAACAGCATCGCAAGCTTGGAGATGTTCCCACTGAGAAACATCGGGGGAGGAATCGACAAGCGAGTGAGAGGGAACTCGAGTTGTGAGCTCAGCCCACCCTCCACCGAGAGACTTCGGGGAAGGCCGGCGGCGAGCAACTTCGAGAGGGTCAGATCCGGCCGGTGGAGGCTCGGATCTGGCCTGAGTGAGACAGAAGCGAGGTTGGAGGAGGCGAAGGAGTTCTGGATCCGCGAACAGGCGCGGAAGAAGAGGTCCCCCCCGACGCCGCTGCTGTGCCGAATCCCGCCGTGCCGCCGTCTCGTTGTCGACACCGCCAAGCGAGTCCAGACGCCACAAACAAGTAGCAGAGGCCTTCTAACGCGTTGTCCTCGTCAATCCGTCGTTAATGCCATGTCGGAAACCTTAGCCGCCGTTCGCCGCGTCGCTGCCTTGAGCCACCGCGAGATCCAATCCCCGGTCGCTCTCTATCCGTCGTTCCCCTCGGCATCACCATCCGTCGCCGCCGTTGTACCGCCACACCACGTCCTCCTGCCGCTGCTGCCCTCTGTTCGTGTCACTGCCGTCGCCGCCACTGCCGCCGGGACGCCCTGTCCCCCTCCCTCGGCGCCGCGAATCGGGAACCCAAGGGTTCCCGATTTTTCGAGTCGTGGCCTCGGGTCATTGGATCGGACCCGGGCCACGAACCGGGTAAGGTTTCCGCGTTCTGAGGCCGGGCTGAAATCGGGTCAAAAGTCGGGTCGGACCCGGGTAGGGTTCCGCTAGGAGCCCGGGTCATCGGGCCGGGTCGGGCGTCCCCAAACGCCCGGCCACAGCATCATTTTAATATATATATATAAAAAAAAAAAGAGATGAAAAATTCGAGTCGGGCCCGCAACGCGGGCCCGTTCGCGTTTGGGTCGCCGACTCGGGTCGGACCCAACCCGCGGATCCGACCCGGGTCGGTTTTATTCTAATAAATATTTTACTTAAAAAAAAATCAAAAAGTGTTTTATTTTCAAAAAAATATTAAAAAATGTTTTAATTTCCAAAAAATCGAAAATTATTTAAAAAGTGTCGAAAAAATGTTTTATTTTCTAAAATATCGAGAAAAATCATAAATAATTTATTTTCCAAAATATTAAAAAAAATATTAAAAAAATCAAAAATATTCCATATTTTCCAAAAAATGCCAAAAATCCAAAAAAGCCAAAAATTCATGAAAAGGCCAAAAAAATTCAGAAAAAGCCAAAAAGACTTGTATTTTTCCAAAAAATACCAAAAAATCCCTTTATGTCCAAAAAATGAGAAAAATACTCAAAAAATGTTTTTCTTCCCAAAAATGCATGGAAAATCTCTCAAAAATCCAAAAAGCCTTAGGGTTTAAACAAAGATTAGGTACCGAAAGGGCATTAGTGATTAACTAGTGTAATCAAGTCCCCGATCATAATTTCTCTAGTTGCGCAGGAGCAAGTATTTCTCCCGATACTTCGCTTGGGTTTCTAATCGACCCACCCCAAACCGATTAGTGGCGGCTCCGTTTTAAAATTAATTTACAGGTTAAAAACTCAGACTATTAAAGTCGTGAATTGGTGGACTTGGGAGAGTCCGGGCTTAATAAATTCAGCCGAGCCATTAGCCCCCTTAGGCGCCTGCACCCGATTGCGGGCGCCAGAAAAAAAGAGGTCGCGACAATATCGCAATGTACTTTCTATCATTCTCACTTGTTCGGGATCAAAGATCACATGTCAACAATTCGTTGAGACACTTGCTGCTAAAGCATTTGGCTCCGTCGAGTATATCCTCTCCTTCTATGCTCATTTGTGATGCTTCGTATAATTCCATCATTCCCTTGACGTTTCCTTCCACTTTCATAATAAAACCTTTTCCCTTATCCTTGAATTATTCAAACACATCTGCATAAAAAGCATAAGGAATCTAGTACATCGAAAAAGTATAGTCTACAATCTAATTTATACGTTGCATGATTCAAAATTATGATATGACAAAAAAAAATCCTAAATTGGTTAAAACTATTTCATCATATGAAAATTTTAAATTTTTTAATGAAAAGAAACTTAAAAGGAGAAAAAAAATGGAAGAAATGGGCAAATCAACTGAAAAATTCTAGGTTTTATCATTTTGGTTTCTGTAATATGAATGATTAGATTAGACAAGATTCCCTCCAAGTTCTTTCCATTTTAAAAATAACTCCAGAAAATTAATGAATTGCTTACTATCTGCCATAAGTCCTCGCATGTAACATGAAATGATAGATACCCATTGGAAAGGTTATCTCAATTAAATATTTCCAATTCTTAAGTCAACAAAAAATTCAAAAGATCAGCTTATATTCTTTTCCATTTTCATCCTTAACAAAAAAAAAAAAAAAGAAGGAAAATTTGGGGCTTCCACTTGACTAGTCAAAACGAAAGCAAATATATGTCTTCTGTTGTTATGGATCAACAGCAACATTTTATTTTGCTATTGCAATCGACTTGAAACTCATGGGTAACAAACCTGCAGGCACATCATAACCTTCTTGCCGAAGAAGTCGAAACCGGAGAGCAATCTCATAGACATTATCTTTGCCATGATTCAGAGAGGTAAAATGTGTGTATTGCCACCGTAGTATAGCTTTGATCTGTTCTTGGAATAGGGGTTTGATTCCTAGCTGCTGAATCATGTCGACAATGATCAAACTTTCTACGGGCTCACCCCCCACGTTATTCAGAAAACCTATAATGCTCTTTATTTTTTCTTCATGTTTGGTCCCAGAATTATCCTGCATCATGGAAATCCATAATTACAAGTGGAGGTCGATGTTATAATGCCAAAAAAAGAACTTAAGCAGAGAAAAAACAAAATTTGCGATACTTTTTCCCATGTAATTGTAAGAAATTATTGTAATGAAGCAAAAAAATAAATCAGAAAAAGCTCGAAAGAGCAGAGACAAACACAATGGATGAAGTAATTAACTGATAATTTGTCATAAAGTCATATATGGTAATTTAGTACGATATGATTTTTTTTCTGTTGATGTTAATTTTATTATAGTAAAGCTTAGTATGATCATATGTACTAGGACATATTATCTGACCTTACAAGCCAGTCCAGGTTGAAATTGTTTCAAATGGTCAAATCTAACAGGGAGTTAATAAGTCGGTTGTTTATAGCAGATTCATTCCAACAGAACTGGAAAGAAGTCATTTTTTGATACTACACATTTAGATACGAATTGACATAATACACATACTCATCCATAAAAAAATTTGTTTCCTTAAAAAAAAAAATATTTAAAAATTATCCACATGTCAAAAATAGTAAAAGGTAAAAAAAAAAAAAATTAAAGATACAATCGAAACATAATATAGCAGATAAATTAAAATGTACACTTTAGCTATAATGAAAAGCAAAATTATACTCACATTATCAGGGAACATGTTGAAATGTCCTAAATGTGTTAACACCCATTCCTGTGTATAAATGTGTTTCACATACTCATAGTTGTAAATGAGTTATGGTATTATGTTCTTGTCGATACGAGAACACAGTGGCCACTTAATAGGGTTCAAGGTCGGCTAGTGAGATGATGGGAAATAAGCTTCATCGTCGAGAGGGAAAAAGCCCGGATCACCAGCTAAGGCCCCTAAATGACCGCTCAGTGATAAACGAATAATTTGATGGGATTCAATCTTTAACAATTGCAACTACCCATTGCAAGGAATTTAGTTCTTACAAGTAAATGCTCAAGACCCAAGTAAGCTTACAAAGTTCATCATAATCAAGTGCTTTTTGGGTCGTCTCAGACCTTGAAATTGAACTTTATGCTCAAAATATCTTGAAACTTTTTATTTTGCCTTAAATACAAATGATTTTATTGTTACTAATATAGTCTAGCCTCTGCTCTTCTTTCTTTAGATCCCTTGTTTCACTCCGATAATATCTTAAATCAGGTCGATACAGAGGAAAAAGCTGTGTTTCTATGCTATTAAGTGGGTAAAATAACTAAAACAAAATATGTCTTAAGTCACCAACTTGACCCTTAGCCCAAGTGTTATATTTGGTTATTTACTAAAATATCTTTTTGGAGGAGAATGATGGATTGCTCGTGTGGACGATCACATTTAATAAACATGTATTGTTTGGATTAGCCATCTTGGTTACACCCTATGCCGACATAACACGATTAATATGACATGACATGAATTTCCAGCCCTAGACAAGTCCACCGCGCCCACAGTAGGAGCAAGGTGATCAGAACGAGCTTGGGTAATTATTTGCCCTAATATGTGTAATTCCATGTGTAAAGATTTAGTACAAATTTATATTTATTCTCTATTATCTAAAGTTTTGTGCCCGATGACCCAGGAGACATCCCAATTTTCACTGGAGCGGTCATACATGCCCCACAAAATAATGCTTGCAAGGAAAACACTACGTCTGTGATTTTCTTTTTCTTTTCTTTTTTTCTCACGATCTAAGGAAAGAAAAGAAAAGGTGAAGATAAAAGGCTAAGATCAGTGAATTTACCAGATGAGTTTGCTCTGTGTCACTGCTCGATGATTGCATTTGGTTAGGTCGAGACACTGTGAAGCTGGAATCGATGGTCGAACCCTTCACAGTACTAATCACAGGGAGAGAAGAGAAGCGCGAAGATTGCTAAGGATGGGAAAAGAAAATTCCTTGATGGGATGTAGGTGTGCTTTAGATGGCCTATTTATAGTGAAAAACAAGAAGTGCCTAAAATATATTGATGGGGAGATGATAACGGGACGGTACTGTTATTCATAGGAGAGCAACGGCATGGTGAAGACCACATATTTTTTCTACCTTGGCACAATCATAAAATAAGGGAATAATGGAAAAGAAACTTATTAATATTATCAATGTCAGATATTTTTGCATTAAGTGAAAAAAATAAAAACGATCTAAACATCTTTATTTCAAGAGAAAATATAGGATTAGCGGCAACACCGTTGCAAAACATTTATACTCTTGTAGTTTTTTAATCAACATCTTTTCTGTTTCACCAAGAAAATGGGAAAAAAAATTGCAGCCCCAAATTGAAAGAGTTCTTTTTAATCAAAAGTTAGTGTCCACATCAATGACTTCCAATGAATACATCACTCTGCAGGGATGGAAGACTTAACCGTGGGTTATTTTATTCCATAAGTAAAAATCCATGCATTTTTTTTTTTTCATTTGAAAAGTGAGGATAGTTTTGTTCTATATGTAATCCATGCATCTTGTTTGGGATTTGGCTGAAAGTACTCTAAGGGAAACGTTATAATACCATCAAAAGGAACTGCAAAAATATTTCTAAGTTCAATATTCCAAGTTGCATAATAAAATCATAATACCCTGTGAATTGGCAATATGTATAGTCACAATCTCTATGACTTTCCCAACCTCCGGTTGCCAAATCCTCGCAAATAAGAATTTGTGGTCGTTAATGGTAAATGATGATACCATCATATTAGCAGCACTCAATTAGCGAAAAATAAGAAGTGCCTAAGACGATATCTTTTGTACTGATTTAAATGCGTGGACAGGAATTTTTGTTGACGGCGAGAAAGCTGGTTCACGCGATTTTATCACCACTTTTCCGTACGTACGATCGTCCGGGGTTAACGGGAAAGAATTCAAGAGAGTTTGTCTTCAGGTGTCTGCTCATTCAACAGAGCAGGGGCGTGATTCATGCCCTGTTTGTGCTCTTGCCTTGAAAGAGAGACGCAGTGGCCGCACACCCAAGCCAATCAAAATTGGTTTTGTCCACTCCTTTGAATCGAAACCACATTATGCCACTGTGACTCCGGAAGAATTGGATCGTGTTATTAAAGTTCCAAATGTATCGACGGTGAGTCACAAAAGCGTTCCACGTGTTGAGACCGTACATTATCCTTCGATATGTGTGGAAAGCAAATGTGAACGAGCATAGTTTGAAGATTCTTATTCGACTTTAGTGATTATTATAAGTACCATATTTACTTGATTCAGAAGCAAATCGTGAAAAAGAATCAAACTTATATTTCATTACGTCAATCATACATAATGTGACAATTTACTATCTATCACATCTTTCATGAAATCATCGGCTTTTGCAACTTGACATTAGACATTCATGAGATAAAAGAGATAATAATAATGAACCATAGATAAATTATCAGCATAACAAAATCCACCAAAAATGAACATAAACATATTAATGGTCCTGGAATTTGCCAATGCAACTCTAGTTATTCAATTGCAAGTTGTCCCATATCTTTAATTAGCGACAACATCATCATATTTCAGTTGGCAATCAAACTTTTTGGGACTTGATAGACATCATCCTTCAAGAGGCATCTGCTCACCTGCTTCAAAATTTTCTATAGATGTTCTTTGTTTAAAAAATGATATGGATGTGAGGATAGAAACTTTTGTGTAAGAATCTTTTGAAACTTAAGGGGCCGGATATTTGATGGGATAAAGGACTTCAAATATAAAGAAAGATGAGATGGGACTATTTAAAAAGTGGATGTTCAGTGATCATCACCATACAACGTCAGTTTCATCAGGGAATTAATTAAATAAGAAAAGGAAAAATACCTCCTAAAAGGGAGAAAATATTAGTGATTAAAATACAACGTCGGTACATGTTATGACTCAATTGCATTTTCGCAATAAATTTAAAGATTTATGAGTATACTTATTCTAAAAATAATGAATAGATTATTTGTGCAAAAGAGCAATAAAAATTGAAAATTATGTAAACATAAAATGATGTCTTTCATTTAAAGGTCAATGCCGTGAAAAACCTCAAATTGGTAATTTTGTAACAAATTTATCCCAAATAAATCTTTTGAACACCAAAAATAACAAACTGATTCACTCATGACAAATTTATCATACATTAATTTTTTTTACCACAAAAACCCAAAATTGATAAAACCTATGACAAATCTTAAATTAAAAATTTCATCACCAAAAACCCCACACTAATACACTTATGGCAAATTTACCTCTGTTAGCTTCCATCAAATTTATCGTTAAATTTGCTGACCTAGATGATACACAATGACATAGTATGGTGATGTGACAAGTTCACGTGGAAATCCATAAGGTAAATATCATGAAAAATCCCAAACTAGTATTTATGTAACAATGTCAACGATATTCCTATGATAAATTTAATTGGTACACTTGTGATAAAATTTGGAATTTTTCATGATATTAACCCTATGGATTTCCATGTGGACTTACTGCGTCACCATAACACAACACCATGTGTCATCTACATCAACAAATTTAGCTGTAAAATTTAACAAAAGTTAACAAAGAATAAATTTGTCATAGGTGTACCAATTTGAGATTTCTTGATCATGTTGACTAGAAGGTTGATCAAATGGCTTTGGTCACAGATAAATTGCTTGAGACATTCCAAAAGAAACCGCAATAGATGGAATCTAGCAAATTCGTTTTCCTCATCATTATCTGGAGGATTAAACGGCTGAAATGGAAAAATTGAAGAGACGAATCAAACTCTTCAAGAAGAAAAGTTCATTTTTCCTTCAAACCCTTTTTGTCAACCTTGGAGTCTAAATCCATGGAAAAGATTTCTCCCAAGGCTACATCGATTGCTTCAATCTTTGAAGAAGCCCCAAAGAACTAAAGTGATATTATTACACTTCGAAATCATATTAAGGAAATGGAAAGGCAAAAGAAGAGGAAAAGAAGCCAGCTCTAGAACCTTTCCAAGAGACTTCCTTAGCCTATATGATCTCAAATCCACTTGAGGCTTTTTTGCGAGACCAAAGTTGACAAGAGATATTAACCATTGCTACATTTGACTCTTCCAAACAAAATATCTCTGAATGGACTTCAGAATCATATTCATGTTCCTCTGAAAACACGTTAACCTATGAACCAGAAACACAAAAGTCTTTTGAACTTGCTATCTTTATTGCTATCCTCTTGAGGCAAAAATGCAATCAAATTCATCAGAGTTAGAAGTAGTACATTTTCATAATCCAATCCCAGACCATAAGTCTTCGACCTCAAAATATTACTTCACACTCGATGATAGTCCATACTCAAAATGGTCAAAAAGACTATAGGAATTTCATACTTGGCTCAATACTAGAGAACTTATTGGTCGAAAGCCGGTATAATATACTGATTGATTTTGTGAGTAGATTTATGGGAAGCCTAAAACATTGGTGGAGAACTGTTACTAGTTGAGATCAAACAACGTTTTTACTCCAAATAGATTTTCATTTGACGATCCATGCAATCCACCATTTCTTTACTGGTAAAACCAGAATATCTTCTTGAGCTTAGAAGAAGATAATTTTTTGAAAGAAAATGCCGCTCTTTGCAGGAAAAACATCTAAATAAGCATTTCCAAGAAATGCTTAAATTATTCTATGCTCTTGGAGCTAATCCAGATCTAAAGAAAATATTCGTATCCTCTATTCCAAAAGAAATTGGACAATTTGTCTCTTCAGGCCAAGTAAAAGAGAATTACTAATGTTCCCATTGGAGAACTTCAGCAAGCATTACATCTTGCTCTTAACAATCTTTGTATCCGCCGAAAGGCCTTCAAGAGTTATTTTCAAAGCAACATAGGACTTAATCAGGCTTGCCAAAAACCCGAGTTAAGAATCAAATGCTCAAAGAAAGACTCATGTGATGATCCTTCTTGTGGTGATAGATGCAAGAAGTGAAGACACTTGACAAGATTTTCCATAGGTCATATCAGGAGAAGGTGTGAATGAAGATTCTTGCGGAAAAACACTCTAGAGGGGGTTCTTATGGAAAGCATAAAAATTTTGAAGATGCTACGTTTGCAACAAGAAATGCCATTTTTTCAAAAAATTATCCAAAAGCCCTAGGAAGAAATTATCATTTGATCCATAAAATAGAAAAACAAACTAGAGTAGCATTTCATGATAATGATGTTGAATCCGCATTCTTCTTGGAAGATAAACTAACCAAACATACTATGTGTGCGATCCAAACATGGTCACAAACCAATGATATTTTGTCTGAAGAATTCGAGGAAGTTTTGTTCTTTTAAAAAACCCTGGATCACCAATAATCCAAGATCTTTGTGCATACACTTCCAATATTCTTTCATATTTCCCTATTAAAATATATCCATCCAAATATGACAAGCCTATTTATGTCATTGCCTCATTGAAACTGGAGTTAATGCTTATATTGTTTTTTTTTTTTTTTGGGATAGGAGGGACCAGTTTGCAGCCGACAGCCGTGTCGTAAACCCGTTGGTGACGCTAGCGCAGGACCCACCACCACGGCATCACGCTTAAAACCACTAGCGACCACACTGGAATTTGAACCCATCCCCTTTGTGAGGGGGATGAAAGTCCAAGCCAAGATGGCCACCACATGGGGTGGTGCTAATGCTTATATTGTTGATATAAAGATACTTCAGAAAAATATTGGACTTGATATACCCAGTATTTTAACTCTAATTCTAGATATACCTTTGTTACAAGAGTTCGAAGCAAATCCATCATTATACAATTCTTTCCCTAGTGTTCAGTCACTACAAAAATCCTTGGTTTTGATTCACTAGATAAATATATCATTATCATTATACAATTTTGCCCAAAGATTCTTCATTTTTTAAATAAGCATTTTAGACCCTATCTTGCAAACCTTTCTTGAAGCATGTGTAGATTCTCACTCAAATTTTGTTCGAAAATGCCTTAACCCTTTATGGAAAGACCCTAACTTTTTCATTCATCTTCCTTTTAAGAAAAAAGAGGATGTTAATCCCACCAAAGCTAGTCATCCTGGAATGAATCCAGAGCATTTGTTTTTGACACAAAGGGAATGCTCATACCTACTTTATCAAGGACTAATTGAGCCATTAGATTCTCAATAAGCTTGTGAGACATTTTATGTTAACAAGCGTACTAAACTGAACAAAAGAAAAATGAGATTGGTTATTAATTACTAGCCTCTCAATCAACTCCTGCAAGATGATAAATTTCATCTGCCACATCAGAACTCTTTATTCTCTAGTCTCACCCAAGCCAAAGTGTACTCCAAGTTTGATCTTAAAGTTGGATTTTGGCAATTGAGAATTCATCTTGAAGACAAATATAAGACAATTTTGTATCCCAAATCAGTATTTCTAATGGACGATACTTACTTTTAGCCTTAAAACAGCTCCTCCACTATTTCAAAAGGCCATGTGCAGAATTTTCTGCCCTATTATGGCCAATGCTCAAATTTACATCAATGATATCCTCCTCTATAGTCCAGATGAGAATTCTCATTGTAAATTATTGGCCTAGTTTGTAGAGCTAGAATGAAAGCACAGGATTATGCTATCCCAAAAAAAGATGATCATTGCTCGGAAAGAAACTATATTCTTTAGGATGCATCTCAAAGATGGAATGTACTATCTAGGTCCCCATATCGCTGAGGAATTGCATAAGTTTCTTGATAAAAATCTCTCCCACAAGCTGGTTTAGCTATTCATTGGGATAGTTAATTATCTTAGGAATTTTGTTCTAGAAATCACAAAATTTGTGAATTCACTACAACAAATGCTTAAGAAAGATGCCTCTCTATGGGGGCCACAACATACTAGGTCTTTAAGCAGACTTAAAAAAACAATAAAAAAAAAATCAGTGTCTTCCCCCATTGCAACGGAATATTTTTATTTTTTTAATAAACAAATGCCAGTGATGAATATTGGGATATCGTTCTTTTGAAAGAAATTGATGGGAAGCAAAGAGGTTGTGCACATAAGAGTGGAAGAAGATGTACACGAGCGAAAATATTACCACTCTACATTCAAAGAAATCCTGATAATAAAATATGGCATCAAGAATTTTGAATTTTATCTTATAGGATATCATTTCCTCGTGGAGATTGACATACCTTTATTTTCTCAAATGGTGAAGTTCAAGTAGAAGCATATCCCACATTCTTAACTCCTTAGGTGAGCAGAATGGTTCTTAAAGTATTCTTTGGAAATCAAACATATTGCGGGAAAAAAAATATATTTGCTGATTTTATATTTTGACCAAAAGAATGTGCAACTTCCACATCCATAAACGTGTTTGTGGTGAGAAATCCCATAGAAGGTTCCAAGGCTTGAGAATTAAAGCCTAAATGGCCTTTATATTTGTATCCATTAGTTGTCCCTAAGCTCATTGAACACGACACTGTCTTTCAAAATCTTGGAAGTCTTATGTGACGATACAATTTCCATATTTTAGCAATTATGGTTGTGGCGTCCCAGTCCACCACCTAGCAAATCCATCGTATTGATTTATCTAAGAGTTTTCACACAAGCTAAAGACCTTTTTATAAGTTAGCATTTATAACATGAATTATAAATGAAACAATCATATAGCATTGATAGGAGGGGCAAAACATACATCCATTTTAATACGTCCATTTTAATACGTCTTATTTAAACACGTCAGGTGGTCAACCATAAACGTGAAAGAACCTATATTGGGAGACAAAAAAGAAAAAGAAAAAGTACCGCTCCTTATCCTCCACTAAACATCACCCATGGCCATCAGCAAACGATACCACCTAAGCTCACAGTCCTATCCCAAAAAGTTACGACTGTGGCATATTCCCAAAAATGTCTTCCCCTAACTCTTGCTATGGCTCCTTCCGACTGCTACTCCTCACTAGCTCTTCCCTTGCCTCCGCTACCGTCAATAGGGTACAGAATTGGCCCCACTAGACGTTCATCAACCAGCATAAAGACAAACACAAAGCAATACAAAACCCGGCCCTCCGAAGACCCTACATGGACCAACGGTATAACGATATATCTCGCGAATCTCGCGTCCAAGAAGTCAGGGTTCGTAAACTCATATAAATCGCCCTAAAAATCTACAGGCGCACCATATCTAGAAATCGGAGTCGCTAGAATAGGAGGCGTGGCTAACTATATGTAAAAAAAAAAATAGGAGTGAGCTATGCCCAGCAAGATAAATAACCAAATCATAAACCAAATGATCCAAGCATCACTCAACTTCTAGGACACATCTAATCACAACTGTTGTACTTAATCAGTACGTCCATGATGGGGTGCGATGAAAATGCACTGTTTTATTTTGATACGCTACGATGGAAAGACATCTTTGAAAGGATGTGAAGGAATCATATAAAAGACTTTTGAAGACAACCGTTGAAAAAGTTGGCAGAACGTACGCTCAAAATTCTCTCCTTGTCTTGTCCCCTTTTCCATCAAAAGAAAAGGAAGCGTTACATTTCTCCTTTACAAGGACAATCGGCATTTACATTGTGGAAATTAGGTGCTTTCCTCATGATTGCATTTAGACCAACGTGAAGTATCTTTGTTCGTGATCTTGTGCTTGGTCGTCTCTGTTTCTCACCCCTCAGTTTGCGCCTATGAAGTATTCAATAAAATGCCTAAGCTAGACCTGGAGATTCAACCCAGGTCGGTTCCGACCCCTTTTTTTATGATATAATTATTTTATATTAAAAATAGAAAGATTTTCAAAAAATAAAAAATGCTTACAAAATAGTTTTTAAGTTTTCTCTTAAGATATGAGGAGATCCTTAAAGAAAAGTAAGACAGTTACAAGTTTTTGGAAACAAACCTTATATCGTTGTTTGCACACTTCCCCTATTTCTATTACACCTTTATAATACATGGATTTCTATTTCCTTAGTCAGCTAGGAATTGAATCTTAGGACTCATGATTGGTATAAAATGCTACATGAATATTGCACTTGATGTTTAAACAAGATTAAGTATTGAAAGAACATTAATTGATTAAATAGTGTAATCAAGTTCCAAATTCTAATTTCTTTAATTGCATAGAGTAAAATATTTCTCTCAATATTTTGCTTGGGTTTCTAATTGATTCACCACAAATCGATTAGTGGCGACTCTTAAATGAAAATGATATGCAAATTAAATACTTGAATCATAAGTTGTGAATTGATGAACTTTGGAAATCTCAAGCTAAGCCTAAACTTAACAAGCCATTAGCCTCTATGTGCCTGTGAAAGGGCTCCCAAGGAGGTCGTGACATTCTATTTCGGAGGGCAAATGTGATTTTCAAGGTCCAATCATAGCCATGTTGTTTTCAGGTCTTGTCACTTGGCGATGTTGTAGAGCATTCAAAATAAGTAGTTAATTTGACATATGGCTGGCTATAATACATTATTTACGTGATGATGCATATTGCATGACCCATGAATTTGAAAATATGGGTTGGAGTCCCTTTCATGGTGCATACAATCGCATACATTTTTTATTAGTTTCTTTGTTCATGGCCCAATTCCATAAGAATGGTAATTGTCACTTACTTAAACCGTATCTTTGCTCGTTTATTTATCTACCAATTGAGATTCTGAACACGAGGAGTTTAATCGAATGCACGTGAAAAGTGATTAGAAATTAGTATGGGACTTTCTATTAGACTAATTGAATAAGTTTATTAGATTAGGATTTATGACCGCATAGTTTTGGTTAATTCATAATAGACAATATTTTATTATAAGTTCTATTCAACAGAAGGTTTTATTCAGTCAATACGTTGCCGTTAAATGACTAGCTTTGGCTAAGGGTTTTACCCTTCACGTTATGATAGATTACCGATCATTCCCTAAATTCTGGATGTGGATTTAGGATGTGACACAGACAATTTCCATCTATGGTTGTGATACACTAAAAAAAAATCACTTGGAAAAACTGTCCTCGCACGAGATGTGGACAGAAAATCTGGCCCGTTATATAAATAATTGTGCATATTATTAGAAGAGAAAATAATTTGATACCTTACTTTGATTTCCAACATCTGATGGGCGGCAATTATTTGAACCACACTGAACTTCTATTTTCTTGAAGGGGCCCTAAATTATTACAATAAGAGCTTTTTGAACGCAATGCTACGGACGTCACCCCATAGCGAAGCATCCATTAAGTTCATGCGGGGAACATTAAACATCAATTCAAGCAATTAGTTTGCATTGATCTCACTTTAATTACAAGCTAGAAACGTTGCCACTTTTAAAGGAGATATCTAAACGATGCTAAACTGTGGTATAGTGAAATAGGAAAGAGTAATTTTGACCCAGATAAGACGACATTTGGGACGCTAATTCCGCTTGCTTGCCAGAAGGGAGATGTTGACTTTGCATATGAGCTGTGTGAAGAGATTTTCAAGATTCAATGCCTTGTTGATGGGGCAGTATTGCAGCTTGTTGTTGATGAGTTGGTGAAGGAGTCAAGGATTGAGGAAGTGGAGAAGCTTGTGCAGCTTGGGAAGGTAAATAAGTACCGCCGTTATAGCTTGCTACTTCCAGCCAGCAAGTAAACGTGGCTGTAGGTCTCTTGGTTTTTGCTTACTTGATTTGAAATCAATAATCTCAGTGCAAATTTTAAGGCTGAAAAGGCATTTCTCGGTGCTAACATCTCGGTGGTTTAGCTTCGAAATGAAGTTCGGTGATCCATCCCTGTACTCTTACTTAACATGAAGTATTCAATACTTTGATGTTTTTGTATCTATCCAATGTAATCTCTTTTTGAATTTTGATAGTACTAGGAGCAGGTTATTTGTTACTGAGATATTAAGATTACAGGCAGTTGGCCAAGATAGTGTTTCATTGCTTCTTAGTTGGCAATGGTTATTCCTAATGGTTGCTATTTAGCTCCAATGCTGTCATTAAGTATCATTCCTGTTACTTTACAATTTTGAATTGTGTATCTCCCAAATGAGATTGAGTCTGCATATGTACATATGTAAGTATTGTCTATGTCATAAATTGAAAAATCTAATCTGATGTGGACTCTACTTATCCTCTATAGGTTAAAAGAATGTTCAGAACAGGATTGGTTTTAGTGCCCATACTTTGCAGACCAAATTTATTGTGCATCTTGAGCTGATAATAGGTGATCCTTCGTTGGCATATCATAATGTTTAGAAGATTTTATTGTGGAGCGGGTATTAACATATCCATGGTTTTTACTTAGAAGACAGTAGAGCGGTCCCATATAGGGAACATGACATTTAATTCTTATGTTCCTTCACACAGCGACTGGTTCAATGCCAAATTCTGACCTGAACCAGCTAGCTCCACCCAGTGACCGGGGCTGGTTCCAAGGTAAAACCAGTTTTGAACTTACCCTAATAAAATGGTGGCTGGGTCCAAGGTAGAACCAGTTTTGAACTTGCCCTGATAAAATGCGACATCTCTCTCTCCCTCTCTCCCTCTCTCTCTCTCTCTCTCTCTCCCTGTGCTTTGTGAAGCCAAGACTGCTCTTGTCATCTTCTCCAATAAAGGAAACCTGTATGAGTTTGGAGTAGTTTGAGGTGTCAGATTATCTCGTATAGCCTCCCTCCCTAATTCTATTTTGTTATCTTAGATTCTCCAAATTATGTTTTTGTTTTGTTTTTTTTTAGCTTCTTTTCATTTATTCCAGTTCGTCTTATTTGGGACAGTTTTGATGGGTGTATGGTTCCTCGCTCTTTCCAGTCTTCTTTGAAAATTCAAAGGAAATGAAGATGCTGTGTCTTTTTTCCCCTCTCTTTGATGTTTAAGATGTTCGGTGTTTTCGGAAGGTTGAGTTTTGCCTTGATGTTAGATCTGCAAAACGGGAACCGTGGAAAGAAGCTACTGAGTCTTTTGTGGCTCCTTGTTTCGTCTGGTTATTTGCCTGAAACCAGGGATTAAAAACAGACAGAAAAGCAAGCCAGTTTTGGGTCTAGGTGGAACCTGGAACCATATGGCTGGCTTGGTTCATAGATCAGACTTGTTTGGATTCCGTTCCAAAAATTGGGAATTAGCTCTGATTTGGTAGGTTCCAGGCTTGGAACTGATCACCTCTAATCTCTAGCATTTCCTCTATTGGCTGACACTGGAATTGTCATCCTTTTTGAATACCCACTTGCATCCCACTATCTTTTGCTCCTTTAGAGATGCTACCGACACGATTGACTCCTCCACCTCCTCTCCCATAGAACCATATGCTACTGAGCCTCTACACAAGATACCGCCTCTCAATGTGAGAGCGGTTCCTCCTTCTCCACTGCAGTAGAACCTCAAGCAACACTATTAGAAGTAATGCAATCTCCAAAACCTTATCTCTTTGGTTCTCTAATCTCTCTCATTCTTTGTCTATAACAGTGGAATATGACATCTCTACGAGCTCAACCTCGCCGCTAGCACTGTCCTCTGCACTTGGTGAACACTTGTTCTCCTCAACACTTGGCTCGGGACCTATATCCTCACTACATGTGTGTGTTATCTATTGAGCGTTCACTTGAAGCTTCACTTGTCTCTTGGCTCCATGATGTCTCTACTATCTCTATCGTCTCAATCTTTTATTGACATCTAAATTTTGACTATCTTGATTAATTATTCATCATATAAGAAAAAATAGGGATCGATCTTGAATCCTAAACCAAAAATATCAATTGTATGATTCATCTTAGTATTGCATTGCATGCATGGTACATTCACTTGCATTTTAGGATTATTTGAGTCTCAGGGAGCTAGAGATGAGCTAAACAAGTGAGCCGGAGAGGCAATTCAAGGTCATGGAATGAAATTGAAATCAAAAGAGAAGTATTCCAACATTTTTAGAACCTGAATTAAAGATAAGGTTGAAATTTGAAATTCCAAGAATCTTGGAGTTCAAACTTGAACCCGAGAAGAAAATCGGGCCCTAAACCTAAAATTCCAACATCGTGGGAGCCTGAGACAATTCGGTGAGCTCAACATTGAAATCTCACTTTTATCCTTAATGATGGCCAGCCGCATGAGGAATTTATCTCTAAATGCGCAATAGATAGAGTCGGTAATTATCTGAATCTTGCAGATCAGTTATAATTTTTTTATCACTCTTATTGCATGATTTCTTAATTCTATTTGAATGAGACTGAATTGGCCTTATAAATAAACCCATTCATCAGCTGAAGGGGGATATATGTTCATATTCACATAGTCGGCAACTTGAATGAAAGAGAGACACGTTCAAGGCGTAATTTAGAGTAATATGTATAGATGTATCATCGCATCTCGTGTCTATGTCATATGACCTTATGAATCAATCGAGGTTGAAATTGTTTTAAACGGTCAAATCTAACAGGGGGAAAAGTGTCCAAAAAGTCCTACATCTTTTGCATTTGTGCCAATTTAATTATAAACATTTTATTGGTGCCAATTTAGTCTTAAACATTTTCACTTTGTACCATTTTAGTCTTATTCGACTAATTTTGGTCGGACTTTGCTGATTAGGTGCCGGTCGACTAATGTGGCATGATCGGTGCTGATGTGGATAATTTTTAATGATATTTTAATATTTTTTGAGTTATTTTATTTTATTATTTTATTATTTTTTCCTTTCTCCAGCAATCGGTTGGAGTAAGGAAGAGGAGAAAGAAAAAATAAAAAAAATAAAAGAAAAAATAAAATAAAATATAATAATAAATTAAAAAATATTAAAATATTATTAAAAATAATCTATGGACCGACGCCTAGTCAGCAAAATTTTTTCAAAATTAGCCGGAATTGACTAAATTGGCGCAAAGTGAAAATGTTTAGAATTAAATTGGCACAAATAAAATATTTATGTCTAAATTGACATAAATGCAAAAGGTTTAGGATTTCTTTGACACTTTTCCCTTTAATAGGGTGTTAATAAGTTGGTGTTTTATTGCAAAATACTTATTGTGGGAAGAAGGCATTCTCTGTTTCCCTGCAACATTTTTTTATATCTAATTTTGGCTTCTTTTTCTTTTCCTCCTCTTCCTATTACCTATAAGACAGTGATGAATCCAAAGTGGCATTTAGGTAAAACTGGCAATTCTTGTCATCACCCGTTTGTTAGACATGATACGTAACTGTACTTGGGTTTCAGTTTGGCATAAAAGAGTTCATGTCATAAATGGGTCAATCTATTCAGGGCTTAGCAAAAATCATGTCTTAAAAGGATACTTTTTACTGATTTAATGTGCATAATTTGGAGTTTTACAACATGCCCCATTTGCGAAAGTACTTAATTACTCGAAAGTACACGCGCCATGATCTAAAATTCATTCGTGAAAAGAATACTTTTCACTAATTATATATATTTTTTCATATAAATCCGTACGATTTTGCGATAGAGCATACTTGGGCTAAACCTTTTCTTATACAATCGGTCCAGAATTTAGTGGATACATGCACGAAAATTTCGAAACCACAGTCGTGCAAAGACAAAAATACTTGACCTCATGTGTTTACTAGATTAGATCATGTCATAATGAATTAAACGGCTCTAACTCTATCGGTTTGCAGCTGATATGATGTTCTTGATCTGCCGTATGGGAATGCATCACCCGTTTGTAAGAAGACACGAAAATACAAATAGGTTTGGATTTGACATTAACAAGTCCATGTCATAAAGAGGTCAATCGATTTAAGGCACGACAAAATCATGTCTTAAAAAGTTGCACCAACTTAATTCTTTTTTTTTTTTTTTTGAATTAAGTAGGTGCAAGTAGGTGCATGTAAGTAGGTGCATTAGTGGATACATGCACCTAGTTAATTCATTTAGACAGGAATTGACGTGTTTAAGTTAACATCGTAATGTGCCATTTTTTGAATACTATACATCTAGGCATGTGTCATACTCATATCTAAAGAATTTTGTTCTTAAAACTATTTTAAGATAGTACGTGTGTCAAAAAACAATGAAAGGTACTAGAAAACATATTTAAACATACAAAAACAATAGAATATGAAAAAAAAAATTCAACATTATAATTAAGAAATATTGTAAAGGGAAATTACTCATGCTGTTGAGAAACTCGTTGCAATGTAACGTTTTTACACATATTGTTGTGGATAAATGTGGTTTATGTACTCTCTTGTTGTATACTGGTTATAATATTGCATTTTGTCAAAACAAAATTACAGTAACCCACTTGATAATCGTGTTAGTTGTGTTATGTGACATGTTTTATAAGCTTACAGTGTTTGTGTTGAGACATTTTGACATATTCAATGAATGTGTAACATTCACATTAGCCACATTGGTATCACACTCCCCTCTTGATACAACATGATTAACACGACACGATACAAATTTCCAACCCCAGACAGGGCCATTGAGCCCACAGCATGAGATAGGTGCTAAGTAAAAATTGGGTAATTATTTTCCATAATATGTGGGCAACAACGCATGTTTTTATTTATTTGTGCATTGAGAAAATCATCCTTTCGAGCGCACATCATGCTGCTTTAGCTGCGGCTAGAATCGGTCCGACACTGAGGGAAATGAGATGCAACGACCGTACATGGTGTCTAGGGAAATGAGGAGCAACAACCCTACATGGTGTCTAAGTTAGTGAACAAAGACACAAAGTCCTCATAAGTTTTGTTATTGTAATCAATTACACATTAGATATGATATAACGAAATCCTTGGATATCATATCATATCTTATTTAATTCTATTTTGGCTAGAAATCCATATGCCTAAACATAGCCATATGGTCGATGATAAAGATGCAAAGCCCTTAGAAGGTAGGGCCTTTAAAGAGACATGACTTCATGTGGTGTTCAAGGAGAGGGAGTGAATGGCTGTCGTCGTAATTGTACATCAGCGGGACCATCCTGGCTGTGTTCAGGGAGGCCTTGCTGAAGGACTTGGTGAATGGTTGAGGATAGAGACACGCCTTGTTGAGCCTCTTCCATGCCTCCGAGATCATCTTCTTCACATGGTCTCGTGCCGCTTCTTCTGAAGAGCCTTGGAATTCTCGCTTGTAGCATTCCACGTATGACCCATCTCGGCCATCTTGGAACTCGTCCTGTCACCATTGCTCAGGTATTAGTGGAATAATCCTCAAAAGGGAGGGCAAAGAAGAAGGAAGAGAAAGCACTTACAACTACTGTACCTTTAACTCTATGCTCGATCAAAGCCCATCAAATACAAAAGAGAAATATTTATGTGATTATCTTTAATCTATTATGAGAATAATAATTTATTTTAGGCCACAAAAAAGTAAATAATAAATAATTAGAAAATATTATGTGGTCCATTTGTACAAGAATCTGGGGCTCATGATAAATGAAGAGAAATGATTTGATAACAGTTTTTAATCTACTCTGAGAATAACCATTTGTTCTGGATCACAAAAAATCAAATAACAAATTATTATAAATTATCGTGAGGCCCACTTGTTCAAGAATTTGTGACTTGCAATAAGTTGTTATTTACATAGTAACTCAAAGATTGTTATGTTAGTAAAACCTGTAAATGAATTCGCCCAAAAAAAGAGAAGCTTTGTTAAAAAGGACAAGTGCACGATATTTTCAGGACTCACCTCGGCACTTCCCAAGTCGTCCCAAAGACGAAGAATTGAAGCTGTGGAAGATACAATTTCAGGTATATTTTCTAAATGATCAACACTTTCGGGGGCGATTCTCTCACCCAAGATGAAGAATAAGTGGACCAACAAGACGTGCACTCCGGAGCTGACAATTGCGTTGTCCAAGTAGTCTTGTGTTGTCGGGGAGTGACCACTGGCAAGCCATCTTGCCTCCACCAAGAAGGCATTTAGCAGGCTTGCCCACTGTCCATGAATTGGAGACAAAATATAAAAATGAGGATGCACCATTTTATTATACGCGAGTCCACGTGAATTTACGTGCTAATATTTACATGTCGTAAAATTTTCAGGTTCCTTGGTCAATGCAAAGGAAAATGTGTGCGCTGTAAAATTTAGATTAAGTAAAAAGTAATAAGTAAAAGTCAATTCAATCATCCTAGGATTCGTCCATGCTTCTAAGAAGTAGTCAAGAGAAGAAAAAGAAAGGAAGAAATGTGTGGTTTTTTTTTTTTTTTTTTGGGGGGGGGGGGGGAGTGAAAAGTTGTACCGTCTTCCGTAAGGAGCACAATGGGTTCCACCCATGATTTTTGTACACCGCCAAGCTGAATTCATTGGTAATGTCATCCAAAGCATGAAAGCACATCCTCATGTAGTCTGGTATGTTATCTTTCTCAGTGCATTCCCATCTGACAGATCGAGAAAACCAAATCAGCAACAAACCAATAGAATTAGACATTACATCATGGACTTATCTTTTTTTTTTTTTTGGTAACCCAGGGAACCCCGTAAGCCGACAACCGGCGAACAAACCCTGAGGGAGCAACTGGAGGACCTACCACCACAGTACTCCAGGTAAGAATCCCTAACGACATCTTTGGGCGAACTTCTCCCATTCGTGAGAGGTAGAGAGCCCGAGCCAGCTACCCCGCTGAGGACGGTAGTACATCATGGACTTATCTTGTATACACGTGACTTCAAGAATTTTTGTCCTTGTACAATTTGGGGCTTTAAAATTTTCATGCATATGTCCACAGGACTTGGGACCGCTTGTGTAAGAAAAACTTCCAAGTATGCTAGGATAAGTGAAAAGTATTCTTTTTACGTACAGGTTTGAGATCAGGTACGTGTACTTTCGATATTGTGTATGTGCAAAAAGGGACTTTCACGGGTGGCGCTCAATGCGAAACTCCAAATTATGTACCTGTTGACAACATCCGTGAACGCGGTGAGATCTTCGATCGTGCCATAGACGTCAAAAATGTCATCGATGATGTAGATGAATGAGATGGGTTTGGTGACGAGCACTCTCTCCTGGGACAAGCCTGTTTCGGTGAGGATGGCCATTGGCCACATGTACCACTTCATTGGCTGGTCCCTTGCGTACTTCAGTTCCTTTGCCATGCCCAGTTCTTTCCACCAACTGATTAAACATATGAGAATATTAGTCAAGCTAGTCACTTCATAAGTAAAATTGTTGAGGAAATCTAATGGAGATGTGATGGGTGGCCACATGGTATTTTTAACTAGTTATAGCCACAACTCTTGATAGAAAGTTTGGATCATGTGTACGTACTTCGAGACTTGGAGGATTTCCCGTTGATGCACGGATCTTACAATGTTCATGTCCAAATGGGCAAGTTCCCCTAAATTCTTGGTCCAGCTATACGAATGTCCCACAAAATTCCTCAAAAAATCATTAGCCGTGAACCTGGCCAAGCTCTTGTGGAACGGATTGCCAAGTGAATTTCTCACGAATCTAGCTTGAACGTGGTCAAGATCGGCCAAAGATGAATGGAGGCGTAGACAGGTTGACTCTCCTACTTGATCGAGAGCATCTTCTCCTTCAATGCCAAGTTGGGAAGCTTCAAATAAACTTGTCAACCCCAAAATGTCATTGTCCTGTGGCTTTTCATTCTGAGTCCCATCATTCATTTTGTGTAGAAACCGTTGAAACACATCTGTATATTAAATGTGGAAAAGCTAAATTATGTTAGAATTCTGGTAGTAGACGGGAAGTAGACATTGTGTCCCCACCCTCTTCACATCCGGGTCAAATTGTAAGAAAAAGTAAAGGCAAAGAAGTGAGAGATCTATTTTGATACTACTTTTGTGAACATCTTTCGAATTCTCCCCGCAGCCATCACCAGTCAGGAAACAGTATTTGAAATTATCAATTGAAGGAGATTTCATTCACCTGAAGGAACAGGATAGCCTCCTTGCCTCAAGAGCCGGAAACGAAGTGCTGCCTCATGCAGATTATCGGCATCAATGGAACGAGAATGAGATCGCGACGTGGAGATCAAAAGATGCCTCTGCAAGATCGCCTCGATCTCATCCTCAAAATGGTAGTCAATGGCGAGACGTTGGAGAGCATCCACCGTCACCAAACTTTCGAGCGAGTCTCCTCTTACTTGCTTCAGCAGTTGCTTCACTTCTTCTAATCTCCTCTCATGCCGCCCTCGAATATCTTCCTGAAACACAAAGATAAGGATATCATGTCTTTACGTTTTCCTTTCAAGATTCAAATAAAAGATGAACCTTTTCAAGTGTTTCTTGTCGATTCTAATTGTCGATTTCTAAAGATTAAGTGATAGCAAACGAGTGAAACTTTTTAAATCGTCGGTGTGCAGAACAAAAAGAGTTCCATGAGAAGAAGGGACAAACAAACCTCGGTGGCAAGGTTTCTCTTTCCAGCTGGGCGAGTATGGTCCTTAGAAGGAGTAGAAACCAAGGTCTGATGTGAGGAAATACTCCATTTGGTGTTCGTTGAGGAGAGCGAATTTGCATTTTGCAGGTGCTTGTTCTCGTCCGTTTGAGAAGTTCCTTTAGAAGCGAATGGACCATGCAAGAAAGCGAAGGTTGCTCTTGAGAAGGCCATTATGGCTGAGTATAGAGAGTCCTTCGAAGAGAGGGATGAGTGAGAATGCGAGGGGGATCACTTATGAGTTCAGAATGATCCCATTTATTCACTATGTCCTATTTATAGGCAAGTGGAAATGTTCAAAGTCCTTCAATGCGATGCACGTATATAACGTACCACACGTGTATGGGACCCTAGAGTTTGCTTTTCATAAACAAGCACATGTGTGCCCAACACAACTTGAACCGACGTATGCTTCCGATGTGTGCGACCCATATGATCTAGAAATGTATGATATCGCCTAGCACATAGAAAAATTATTAATTTTTTAACATGATTTCAAGTGAATTTGCAAGGTTTCTAATGATATCAAGTATTAAATTATATCTCAAATTTGAGTTCATAAACAAAACTTGTCCAGTGATGAATTGTAAGTTTCATTCTTAAATAGACATTAAAAATCGACCAAAGTTGAACGAGTACTTGCATGTGCACTACAACTGAATTGGTTATGTATGACCCATATGATCTAAAAGAATATGATATCGTTTTGCACATAATAAAAAAAAAATACAAATTATCACTTGTTTTGACATGATTTTCGGGAGATTTGCAGAATTTGTAATGGTATGAGTATAAAAATATGTTTCAAATTTGAGTTCATGAACAAAATTTGATTAGAGATGAATTGTAAGTTGGATTCTTTTTTGGACATCCGAAATCGAGCAAAGTCGTATAGGGCAACTATTTTTACGAATTGGAGTAGGCAAACAATAGTAGAAAAGTCCCACTTTCACTTTGTTTCCTATCTCGACTCGAGTGCTCTTCTTGTATCGAGTTCAAGCTTCTAACTTCTTCTTCTGGAGGTGGTATCTATGTAATTATCATCAAGGTTTGTTTTCCATGACTTGTGTTCCATGACTTGATGTGTGCCGTGCGTGTTCAAAGCGACGTGACATCCAAACGTCCAATTTCGCGATTGCTACTTGGTGGCGTTCGTGAGCCGCATCCAAGAGACGAGTGCAACTTATGACTTTTTTTTCTAAATAGTTTTTATCTAGGAAGAATAACATGGATCATAGTACCGATTTCAAAAAGCTTGTTCGTAGTTTGGCTAAACTGGGGAGAGGTCATTTTTACCTCGAACTTAAGTATTTCAGAATGAGGTCTTTTTCAGTATTTGTTTCATTTCCTGCAAAGGGACAACAAGAGTTTTTATACTTTCACTTTTCTTTCTTTTTTCGGTATTTAGTCCATTTCCTAAGTTGAGGACTCTTTTTTTGGTAATTATCCCAGAATTTCTCAACCACGAGTAAAGACGACATATTTCTTTTGTCTTCCTTGTATGGGTCAGCATTTGTCTGCAAATTTCAGAGAAGCAAACGATGAGACTGGAAGAAAAAGGTTGAAAAGATAAAAAGGAAAAAAAAAACCAATATTTTTCTAATGTAAATATAGGCTACAAAAATGTTCTAGTCAGCTTAGCACGATCCAGATTTTAAATTGACAAAATTATGAAATTTATCATTGAATTGGATTCGTATAATACGTTTAAGACTGATTGGGAATTTTCTCAAAAGAGATTGAGATGATTATTAAATGAGATATTAGAAGAATTCGTGATTTCATGACTATGCAGTATAAATAGATTCTCAACGTATACCATAGTGATATGTCTCTACGCTGATATTATCACAAGAAGGGGGAAAATCATTAGATCGGACGATTGCTGACTCATAACCACGGCCAAATTAGCTGGACCACTCTTCGTGCGATTTAAGGTTGACATGCACTAAGGACGGCAAGGTAGCCACGTACCATGAAACCCTCCCAAGTTCTGCTGCAGATTTTTTCGCCCAAGAAACCTTCTCTATCGCTCCAGCAGATCTTTCGTCTTCATTAAATTTCCTTTCTTTTTTTGAAAGGGACTCTAAATGTTGCCCGAAGAATATATCTACAAATATGTATCCACATATTCATTTGAATTTTATATGGTACGCTTTTTTTTCCACAACTCGACTTTCATCTCATATAATTTGAAATATTGGCTAACAATCCAACTTAAGACAGTCGTACCGTCATGTTTTGGAAAGTGACAATTTACTATTGAGCACATAACCATTGCATGGGACTGGACAACTTGCTCTTCCAGTCGTAGGGAAGTTGTGGCTTTTTAAAACACTAAATAGCCAACCAGAAGGTTATTTAGTCTTAGGTTACAATTAATTAAGCAAAATTGTCTTTAAGTCATGATCAACATACCTTCATTTAATATGCAAATTAACAATTTGTGTCGTGTAATTAGGATTACGTGCATTCTCAATAACATCATCAATAAAACACTTCAAAGCATAATATTCCACATCATCATTTAACTACATGAATTGCAATTCACGGAATCGATTCATCATGTTTTATTTCATTTGAAACTAATAATTATATGAAAAAAAAAAAAAACAGTTTATCTCACCCTTTGGAATAATTCTTCATATGTTATTGCTACCGACTCGAAGTCATCTCATGCAAATATATCTATATCAAATATTAAGTTATTGGATTAAACTACGTGATTCATTTCCCTCTAGAATACAATTTCTACAATCTTCTACTAATTATCTTGGGATAAAGACACCAAAAATGCCATTACTTTTGTACAACGCTCACTTGTGACACATTTGGTAACCATGCCGATCCCAAGAATAATTTCACCTAAAAAATCATTCTTTTTTATTCTATTCCCAAAACTAGTTTTGAGCATTTGAAGATATTTAGTAACTACCCTAAATTTTTATTCTCGAAATAGAAATGTGTTTAGTATGACTCTTAAATTTTTTTGTGACTTAGAATTTCTTTTAATTTTTTGAAATACTTTTATTATATAGTTTTTTTTTCTTTTTTCTTTTTCCTTCCCTTTTCTTCTTCTCTAGCTGGTCAATGGCTAGTGATCGGCTGGGCGAGGTTTGACGACCTTGCTAGAACCTCACCAGGCCAAGGCAAGGTCCAACAAGATCGTCCCAGCCTTGCTAGGCCAAGGTTAGATCGAGCCTCGCTAGTGAATAGGCAAGCTTGCCAGACCTTGCTCGACCAGTCGCTAGATCGCCGTGGTCATCAATTGGCAATGAAGGAGAAGAAGAGAAAAGGAAAATAAATGAAAAGAGAAAAAAAAAATGATTTGCCTTGATTTTGGAGTTGTTCTAGAGAATAAAGAAACATTTTTTTTTTTTAAACTTCTTGATTGTGATCCAAATCTATTTTGAGGAACAAATTGTTCTTAGGAACAAAAAAGTTACAAAACGGATTTTTTTTTCTTTTTCAGGTAATAAAAGAATAGAATTATGTATTATTTGACACATTAACAAATAGGCTCTTAAGTGCTATAACTATTTTTTGATCACTTGAATTCCATAACTTCGAAAGAAACAATCATTTGAGTGCTATGACTTTCACTTGGTCACTTAAGTGCCAAAATTTTTAAAAACATTCACCTAAGTGCTAAAAATCGGATGTGGTATAACATTTATGATGAGCATTTTAAAAAAATTATGGCACTCAAGCGATTGATTGAAAATTTCTATAGCACTCAAATAATCAGAAAAAAAAAAGTTAGAGCACTGAAATAAGCTTGTGCATAAGTTATTGCACTTAAGTGATAAAAAAATATTGTGGCACTCAAGTGAGTATCATATAAAAATTATTGCATCTATGGTGTCAAACTCATTGATCTTAGCTAAAGAGGCGAATTTGGGATGTCTAACCTTATTTCAAACTTGAAACTGACTAGTGATAAATAAAAATCAAGTCCGTCATAAACCCGAGTTGGTTTTCAAATAGGAATCTTGAACACAGCCCACTCAAATATGCAGAAGCAAGAAACTTAAATAATTTACTTTCATTGTATATATGGAATAAATAGGTATACAACGCAAAAATATATTGCTACTAAAATAATTTATTGCCCGACAACTAATACCCGAAAACGAACTCTATCCTTATACCCTACACGAGCAATAGAATTTATTTTTCTTATTTTTACAAAAGTAATAATTGCTTTTCCGTTTTACAAAGTAGCCTTTAGATTTAGATTACAAAGGAGTAGTTACCTAACATAACTAACAGTTATAATTTTTTAACAAATAATTATGTAAAGAAAAAACTATAGCGACAATGCATTGGTGCTTATTAAATAAGTAAACTTTTATTAGGAAATTTACCAAAACACATCCTAAATTTATTGCACTTGTGCCAATTCAATTCAAAACATTTTGATTTCTCAAATTTAGTCATAAATCTTTTAACGATTTCTCAATTTAGTCATTCTAGCTAATTTGAATAAAAAAAATCACTAATGTGAATGCCAGTTGTCCTATGTAATACATCTAGTGTTGAGGTGAACAATTTTTATAATTTTTAAATAAATTTCTGAATTTTTATATTTTATATTTTTTTTCTTTTCTTTGTTTTCCTTCTACCTCTGCTAATTGCTGAGCATTGGCGATTGCCTCAAGACAAATCATAAAAGACTAAGCCTCGTACTATTTCTTGGTCATCATAACTTGATCACTACTAATATATCGATACATCAATCTAGTGTCTTAGGGCATGTAATATAATGGAAACCCAGCATCACCACCACTCAATTATCTATTTGTTATCTATAGTTAAGTTGAAATTTAGAGAATGTTCACTTTTTTATTGACTTTCTTTTTCTCTTTTTCCATTTGTAATTGTCACGTGGCCAGACCAATGGCACAATGTTGCCAGATAAGTCACATTCGACTAACAAGTTTTAGGTTATTTATCTGTTATCTCGGGACTTCTATCTCTTCTAGAGCTTATACTTGAAAAAATAAATAGATGAGAAGAAAATCATCAGTTATATGTTTTTATTAGATTTTTTAAAAAATTATTATTATTAATTTTCTTTTTCCTATTCTTTTTATTTTCTTTCTTTCCACTTTGGGCTAGCAAGGTTGCTGGCCAGCCCTTGCTTGCTTTGGGCGAGGGCATGGTGACCCTCACCAAATATGGGTGAGGGTCGCCTCGCTCACATCAGGTGAGGGCCTGGGTTAGGCGGCCCTCACCAACAGAACCCAAGGGCCACAACACCCTCGCCCAAATCAAGTGATTGTCGCCTGTCTCGGGTTAGCAATAAAGTATTCAGAGAAATAAATAAAAATTAGCAATAAAGTATTCAGAGAAATAAATAAAAAGAATTAAGATGGAAAAAAAGAAAATTAGCAATAAAGTATTCAGAGAAATAAATAAAAATTGCAAATTATAGGCAAATGTTTAGCACTAATTTGGAAAAATTGGAAAGCTTAGGACTAATCGGCATTCATACAATAAGTTTATGATTGATCAAATAATTTTCCCAAAGGGAATAAAGTGATGATAATATTAGACATTTAGAGGAATGAATAATCTCATGATTGTGTAGTATAAATGATGCTTAACATACACCTAGCATTGTTCAATCCATAGTGATATGAGGTAAGAATACCTCGTCTCATATAATTTCTCCGCGCACCTATTATTACAAGGTTTTTTTTCCTTATTATTACGAGGTTGAATATAGGCAAAAAAAATGAAAATAAAAAATCAACCAGCCAGGCGGTCCCGCAAAACATAAGGACGGCCGGATAAGCTGGACCACACGCCATGCCGGTCTTTCTCACAAGCTTCCGAATTCATTCGTTTGAACAGCGACGTAGGAGCGTCTCATGAAACCCAGTCCACATAGTAAATATCCCGGATTGTGAGGATCGGATTATCTTCCTAAACTTGTGGCGTGAGCGAGACATTGTTGTCGAGCTAAACACAAAGCATGAGAACCGTGCAAAGTTCGACCAGCTTGTTTTCCATCAATCAATGCGTCATTTCACCGATTAAAGATATAGACATGATCTACATTGATATTTAGGTAAGTGTATGTGTCGGCGGTGTCCGTAATTTGACTGGCCAATCAGAGCCATGATTGGAAGGATTTTCCACCGGCCAAAGACGTATGGAAAACAATGGCAATTTTTAAAAATGAGCAACAGAAAGTGGTGATACATAGTCAAAGACAGTGGACTTGGTACAGTGGCTTGACATCGACTTGGTTAACATTGCTGCCACAAATGTGGAGAAAAAGACTTTCTTCAAACAAAACTAGCTTTGATAATGAGATTCAATATGCCGATATAGAATTGAGTAAGTTCTATATTTTGGGTAATGAAGAATAAAATAAATATTTGTAGATTGTACAAGTGATTAAAGATAATGAAAAATACAATCGATATTTGTAGATTGTTCAAGTGGTAATCTAAGTTAAGATTACCTTACTTCTATCCTATCCTTATTTACAGTATCAATTACAATTACCATTGAGGTAGTTGTCTATATTGGATAAAACTTACTCCTATGTATTTTAAAGGTGCCTTGGTCACAAATTCGTATCCCCTTATCATTCATCGATCTAAGGAAATTCCTATTCGTCCATGGCACAAGTTCGACAAGTGCATTGGGTATGTGATATAATTTGAGTTGTATTCCAATTTACATTAGATCATGCAATGTTGATGGTTTTGCTCAGAATTAAATGATTGTTATGATTTAAACAGAAGATTTCAATTTTGAAAGTGGAATTCTTATGATAATGTTTTAACAGAATGTCGCCCACGCTAATTGCTCCCTCTCACCTATTTTTTAATTATAAAAATGTTGTGTAGATTGCAATAAATCAAGTATAAACGTAATGAATGAAAGATTTGATGAATATCTAAGTGTCCCTAAATAAACAAGAGGGGGCTCTTTTATGTTTCACATGATTCTAAATTGGACCCGCCTTTTGCTATCCTCAAATTTCTAGTACTAATTGAAATTTTGTACTTTTTCCACATGTGAATTATGTTTTGTTTGTCCGTAAGTTCTTCCAGTATGTGGACATCGTTCCAGTTCTGCCGCAATTTTCTTCGGCCGACCCTCTCCCAATGTCATCACGTGATGTGAATGCTGACTAAATGACATGAGGAGAAGAGCCAACGAAGATGAAAAGTTGTAACAACAGAAAGCTAGACGCGTCACACGTTTGTTGGATACGTAATACTCAGTCTTGCTGCATAAAGTAAAACTGCGTCCCCGGCGAATGCTTGTCGAGCTGTGTGAATGGAATCTGCTGTGCCAAAGTACTTCGATAGAAGACATAGAAGGCATGCTTTTTACTATTCGGTCTAATTCAGACGTGAAAATGAAAGATTCCCTCCGGACAACATAGTTTGCCCGTTAAACTCCAAAGCTGGCATGGTCCCATTACACTTACGACGTCGAGAGTACTCAACAAAGACTGCTGATGTGATTCTTGGAATTGTCGGTAGGGGCGAAGTACCGACGTGTTTGCCTTCTCTATTATTCCTGCTCATTATTCGGCCGTGATTTTGAGGTGACACAAGATACCCGTGCATGGATTAGCTCTGTTTGGAGCTTAATGACAGCCAATGTGATTTTTAGGATTTGAGAGTAGTCAATATAATTTTTGGGTCATGTCACCTGATGAAATGTAATTGTAGAATATTTCACATGAGAAGTTGAAATTGACATATGATTGCTATAATACGTGATTCATGTCATGATGCGTATCGCATGGCTTATGGATTTGAAAATGTGTTGGAGTCGCTTTAATGGCGCATGCTGCCACATCCTTCTTTTATTATTTCTTTTTCTTCATGGCTTAATTCCAAATGAGAAGTTGAATTTGACATATGGCTGGCTATAATACGTGATTTACGTCGTGATGTGTATTGCATGACTCGTGGATTTGAAAATATGCATGGCGCATGCTTTCACATACTTCTTTTATTATTTTTTTTCGTCATGGCTTACCTCACTAAGCTATAGATTTGCTCACTAATTTATCTACTATTCCAGATTCCCAACATGAGTATTTTAATTGAATGCACGTGAAAAGTGATTAGAGGTTTATTTTAGACTAATTGAATAATATAATTAGATCAGGGTTTATGATTGTATAGTTTTGGTTAATTCATGATGGACAAGATTTTATTATAACTTTTATTCAATGAAAAGTTTTATTCAGACAATATGTTTTCCTAAAATGACTAGCTTCGGCTCAAGGTTTCATCCTTTATATTGGATGTGGATTTAGGATTTGACGCAGACAATTTCCATCCATGATTGTGATCCACTAATTGAAAATTTTCTTGGAAAAATTATCCTCACATCACATATGCACGAAAATCTGGCCCGCTACGTAAACAATTGTGCATATTATTAGAAGAGAAAATGATTTGACACCTCACTTTGATTTACAACATCTGATAGATGGGCAGCAATAATTTTAACTACACTGAACTTTTATTTTCTTGAAGGGGACCCTTAGCCGGGTTTAAGATTAAGGCTGTGCACTTCAAACAAATATCTTGATAAATTTGTGGCAAGTAAACGTTAACGTTCATAAGACAGTACGGACCTTCGGTCTTTCTCAGATATATCCTTTGAATTTAGCAATGGTTTTGGCTTGCAGTTAGAGCAGAATCAACGCAAATAATTGTTTGAATTAATTTGCAAAGTTTTCCGCATGAACTTGATGGATACTTCCCTAAGGGGTGACGTCCATAGCATTACGTTCAAAAAGCTCTTAGCCTTTGCGACAGCCGGGTTTAAGATTAGGGCTCCACACTTAATTTGACCCGACTTTTAGAAAGATCACGTCTATAATGATTTAAAGGAATTTTGTAATGTGAACGTGCGCTTTGAAGGTATTTTGCACTGTAGAATAAAACAATTTGAACTTCATTTTGTCCCCCCCGGTCGAATACAATGTTTAACATATGATATCAAAAACACAAGAATGATTTATCATATACATAATGTGACGACTGATTGGACCTAAGCACATTTTACATGCTTGGCATTTGCTAGGAAGAAGTGTTAAAAAAGTCCTAAACCTTTTGTATTTGAGCTAATTTAGTCCTAAACCATTTTGGGGAGCCAATTTAGTCCTAAATCTTTTTACTTTGTGTTAATTCAGTCATTTCCAGTCAATTTTGGCTGGATTTTGCTGACTAGGAGCCGACTGGTTGACGTAGACAATTTTTAATAATATTTTAATATTTTTGAATTATTTTATTTTATTTTTCTCTTTATTTTTTTATTTTTTTTCCTTCTCCTCCTCCTTCCTCCAGCCGGTCACCGGTCGACAATCGGCTAGAGGCAACGGCTGACGAGGTTGAGGTCGACCTTGACGGCCACCTCGCTAGTGGTTTTAACCAAGCTAGATCGAGGCCGCCCTCGCGACCATTGGCGAGGTGGTCATGGAGGTTCGGTGACCGACAGGAGGAAGGGGAGGAAAAAAATAGAAAAAAGAAAAAATTTCAAAAATATTAAAATATTACTTCAACGTCAACACCGACTAAGCCACGTTACTCGGCCGATGCCCAGTCCGCAAAATTTGGCCAAAATTGGCTGAAAAGGACTAAATCGACATGAAATAAAAATGTTTAGGACTAAATTGATACAAATACAAAAGGTTTATAACTTTTTTAACACTTCTCCCCATTTACTATTTATGTTGAATTATTTAACCACAAACCAAACGGTTGCCAACTGAAAAGGACACATCATAACGAATGGATTCTAATAATTTATGATGTTTTCCAAAAGGTTACCACTTTCCTTGTAATGCATGCAGTTAAAAATGTTACTAGTATTTTGATATTCTAATTGGCACACGTTATCCCAAAACTTTACCTCACATGACGTTAGAAATTTCATTTTCGTTCGATTAATCCCACTAGAATTCTATGTGAAGAAGAGTCATCCCTAGCTTCTTGGGATTGGTTAAAAACCAAGTGAAATATATACGTATATCTCACTTCTTACGCAACTAGAGATTTGGAGTTGGGGACTTTATTACAATAGTTATCCAACTAGTGTCATTTTAGTCACATGCAATCTTTTTATCCAATTAGAAGTCCTATATTTTTTCTCCCCTAAGTATCCATGCAATGTTTTTGTATTTATTGTAGTCCTAAAACGTCATCTAACTAGTCAACTAAAAGAAACAAAACATAACTTAGAAAAGTAATATAAAAGAAACGCAATCAATTGATCTAAGAAAGCATTGAAAGAATAAATAAAAAGTAAAGTGCAGTAAAGTAACCCGATATGAGTCAGACAAAGACTATAACACGGTCTTGTTATTAAGGCCTTGCACAGCAACCTCTATGAGCTTGACTTTAGAGACCATCCTATTTTAACATGGTTAATGTGGGTTATCAAAACTTTTAGAGCAAAGTGAAGCCCCAGGTCGGTACTTTGTCATCCTAAGTCGGGGTCCCAATCCAGCTTTAGGATATCACGTATTTATTTGGTCCCCCTCAAGTTCTTCTAGGTTGTGAGACTTCTACATCACCCATTCAATTATTTGAAGTGAATCTTAAATTCAACTAAGCTATGTTCTATGATTTTTTTATTCTTTAAAATAATGTTTCTTATCCATTATATATATTTAAGTTAAATCTATTTCATTCATTAAACTAATCAGCTAAACTAATCCTAAGTGATCTTCAACTAAACTAAGAATCTAAAATCTAATAAATAATGAACACGTCAATCATCAAACCATCAAATAAAAGCATGAATTACACTAAAAGTCAAGAAATGGCACTTTTCTAAGTATGTGAATTCTAAGTGAAACTAAGCTAAGTCTATTTTAAACAAGCTAACAACCTAATCAAAGCCTATTTTTCTAACTAATTTTCCATTAATTAATTATTACATATTATTTATTTTTATTTATGAAAAATGGGGAGTCAGGCCAAGCCGTTAGGACGGATCCAATCATGGGCCAACTCAAGTCTCATGGGCTTTGGCCCTAGACACGCACACTTACCTCAAGCCTTTTCAAAAAATAAACTGAATGAAACCTGTTTTCTAAAAATCCCTTCCGGCAAATTTGAAGGCCTGTTGAACTAGGATGAACTAAAATTCCGAGCAGAACTGATCGACCAGTGGACTGTGAAAATTTACAATGAGGATGTGGTGTGGGAAATACTGGCAATCCCGCTAAACATGTGCCCCTCGGAGGACACCTTGGTATGGACAGGGAACAAAAAAAGAGCCTATTTGGCCAAAAGTGGCTACAATATATTATGCTCCCAGCTATCATATCAACAAACTAATCAGGCATCATCATCATCATCATCATCATCATATCAGTCTCGCAGGAAGTTATGGACTAAACTATGGCAAATCCTAGTCTACCCCAAATTTCCCTACTTCTTATGGAGCATATGCACAAATGCCACCGACAAAAGAAAATCTATTAAGAAGAAAGTTGGCCCCCGATCCTCTCTGCTCGCTTTGCTGCCAAGTCCCGGAGACTTCTGAACACCTCCTCCTCCTTTGTGAGTAGACAAGCAATGTTCGGTTAGACTCTTGGTTAAATCTGGTCACCTCACCTACCAAAATGTCTAGAACGGACAAGTGGCTTGCGGATTACTTGTCGTTGAGCGACACCCTATCCTCGCCAGCGAAGGGGAACCTCAAATTGAATGTCAACGTGGCTTGGTGCGGCGAAACACGCAAGGCTGTAGCTGCGGGAGTCCTCTGGAACCACGACGGACTCTTGATCTTTGGGTTCGTGAGGATTTTTAAGCCCCATTGGCTAGCGCGGCGGAAATCCCTCGCTTTACGCGAAGGGCTCTCTTCTCTATTGTAGCTTCCAAGTCAAAAAGGAAAAAGAAAGTCATCTGCACAGTGGCTTCTCTGATCTGCGTGTGGAAGTGGAATCTAACAACCAAGCATGCGTGAGGTGGGTTTTGGGCGAAGAAGAAAGCCTTTGGATCGTGTGCACGGTGGTGGAAGACTGCTGAAAAGTCATGGGGCAACAAAAGGGGGTCTCCTTAGCCCATTGCCCCAAAAATGCCAACCAGGTTGCAAATGGGGTGGCTAATGTTGGAGAAATCTTCTTGAAGTGTTTTGAAGTTGACAAATCGTTTCTATCAGTCTAGTTTGAAGGCTTGCAGACTCTGCTATTTAAAGTCTGAAGACCTTGTGTCACGCCCCGATCCTCGGACGCGCGCACATCCTTCTACTTCGTCGATTTTAGAATGCGATATCCCAGGACTATGTATCGCCGACCCTTTCTTTTTATTCAGCACATGCGGAAACAGTTATAAATCCCCAGACAATAAAACAATGGGATAGGAAAGTAGGCCATATTTTTCATATTGAAATTCACAACCCCACTTTCATTAACATCATCACTCATAGTATATTTACAATACTATTCACAACATACTTGTCTCATACCTATCTATACTAAGACAGGGTTTACAAAAGGGATGGGATCTCAGTCCACATCCGGGTTATATTTAAGATCCCTCTCTGGATCATCTTCTACTTCAAAATACTTTCTCCCCTTCAGGTTCTTCCTCCTCAGCTTTTCCTCAGGGTCCTGAAATGGTTATTCAATAACCAATGAGACCACGTCTCAGCGAGTCCTACCCACTAAGACTCGATTAATAAACTAATACGCCATACGGTTGCCTAAGCACAACACGAGTCAGAGGACTTACCTTGGCCTCAGTTCCAACCTGCAATTCACGGTTAAACACAAGTATTCAAACAATTCACGACATCCGATCAAGCATTGATCAATCGACTAAGTCGATTACATGTCAGCCAGACCCTTTCTAGGTCATTCCCACTCATACCACGCTTTCTCAGTGGTGTACTCATTCACCAAATCACATGTGTTTCTCGGGCGTCGTTTTCGCCAATGACATACCGATCACCGACACCGTGCGTTCTTTAAGGCGCCGTTTTCACCAGTGATAACCTTGATCACCGAACCACGTGTCCTTTCAAGGGCGCCGTTTTCGCCAAGGTGACATCGGCTATAGACAACATCGTGCGTTCTTTAAGGCGCCGTTTTCACCAGTGATATTCCCATAACCACCGAACCACGTGTGTCTATAAGTCATTTACGTGCGTTCTTTAAGGCGCCGTTTTCGCCAGTGATACTTCCAATCACCGAACCACGTATGTCCAATAACATCGTACCTGATTGGTCTCAGCCAATAACGTTCTCAGTTAGCTCTCACCATTCTCCCTACTATATAGCCCATCAACGTACTGGCGCTATATGCCCATGCTTAGCCATTACCAATCAAATATTCAATAACAAACAATTTAGGACAATTCCTAAAATTCCACAATAAATTCAATTCCACACAACGTAGAGCTCAATTAAATAAACAGACTGCACCACGACAATCGGCACGAAATTCCGGTCACCGGCCATCCCGGTTGAATTTCCGGAAAAATAATTAATTAAATAAATAAATTTCGAAAATAAATAAATAAACATTAAAAATCCAATTTAGGCCCATATTGCCTTATTGGAGCCCGAAACGGGTCGGGAAAAAATCCCGAGATGCATTCAATAAATAACCAAACATTTCTACTTGCTAATAGCTAGGTCTAACCACCTAACATGCATCCTCAAGTCACTAATTTAATTGTTCTAACCTAATCTAACCACCTAAGTGCATGCAATTAAATCTAACCAACCCTAAGACATAATTAGCAAACTAATAAAGCTTTAGTGAGTAAAACTCACTTGATAAAAGCGGAGACCGAACCACCGCGAAGGCGATGCGACGGCGGCAGCCGAAATCCAAAATTTCGGCGATGTCGAAGCACCCTCGGGCCGGGTCAAGAAACTTCACAAGCCCACAGAAAATTCTGGACTTAAACTTGGGCTTGGGCCTGGTTCTTGGGCTTCAAGTGAGCTGCACGGAGTGGGCTGATCTTGGCTGAATGAGGCCTCCAAATGGCGTGGGCTGAGCTGAAATTGGGCTGAGAATAAACTGGATGGGCTGCGGGCTTGACTGTTGCAAATCTTCGTGGACCAAACTTTGGCGTCAATTGGGCCCGAAAGAAATTCGCTGGGCTGTTGGACTTGAGGCTGGGCTGCTCGCACGAGCGAGTGAAGACTGAAGCAGCTGAAGAGTTCAATCTGCTGAAGACACGTGAAGATGAAGCCGCTTCGGTGGCTCGTCTTCGAGGGGGGCTGATACGAGCAAGGAAACTGCAAAGATGGAAGCAGCTACTGGATCCGTGGGGTTTTGCTGGCAGCTAGTCTTCGGTCAATCTTTGATGGACTCCTCTAGGCGAGCGAAGAAGTGAAGATGGCCGCATGAGCTGCTTCGGTTGTGCGGCCACGAAAGAGGGGAATCGGTGGTCTACAGACCAGCAGAGAAATCGCCGTGTTGACTGGGATGGCAACTTCGGACGTTGCTGCTGTGGCGTTGAAGACGCGTGGCTGAAAGGAGCTGCTGATGGTCACGATTGCTGGACCGAAAGAGGGGATGGGCTGATCGTGCTGCTGGACGAAGACGCGGGCTGCTCGTGGGCTGACAAAGTGGAGGGGTGGCCTTCGATGGAGGTGCCGCGGATGCGCGGCTTCGTTGCTGGATCAACGAATTCACTGAAGAAGCAACTCCGATTTCACTAGTTTGACTGAAGATGGTTGGGCAGCGGACGTGTGGCCAAGAGTTGCAGGGGCTGTTCGGTGCTCTGGCGCGAAACAAACAGGAAAGAGAGAAGGAGAGACACGGGCAGCTTCGAGGGAAAATGGGGTCGAGAAAACGCAGGGAGAACTGAAAGTAAAGGAGAAGCAGATCCGGTCGGGGCAGCTGGCCACATGCGACCAAGAGAGAAAGGGGAGAGAGAGAGTGAGAGTCGTGTGCGAAGGGATAAGGAGGAGCAGAGGTGTGTCGGTCACGATAGGGAAAGGAAACGTGCGAAATAAAAAGCAAGAGAGAGAGATGGATAAGTATTGACCAAAAGTCAATAAAGAGAATCAAGGAGGAGACCAGCCGTAGGGGGTATGCGCAAATGGAACCAAGGGGGGTTTTGAAATTAAAAGGAGATTTCTAAACAAGGTTACATTAATTCAAATTTCAGCTCAACTTCAAATAACCTTGACAAATGGTCATCCCAGGGTTAATTTCTTCATCAACTTGCATAGTTCGACGTCCCATTGAAGACCAAGATAGGGCAGTCCCTCAAACCTCCGAATTTCTCTCAAATCCAACTCTTATTTCATTTTCTCGGAATCCGATTCCTTAACAAATAAATTCGGCTGAGGTCCAATTTGAAATCAGAAAAAGCCCGAACAACTTCCATTCATCGATTCACTTACACGAGATGTCAAAAGTCTCTTCAAATTAGCCAATCTGAACTTCCGTTCATTTTCCGCATTGCCCAATCCGGTTTTCCGAAAAATCCCGAACTCCCCGAAATTTCCTCGAAAGTTGAGTCGACGTTCCTAGAATGACTCATGACACGACAGGACTTTCAATTTCTGAAATCGAATTCAAATTCGCGGTTATTTTCAATCAAACGTGCTTTTAGTGTGACCTTACCTACCGGGTAGCTTCTAGGACTTTTTGGCGCAATTGACCCGTGGTCGATTTTCTTCGAACCACAATGAACCCATCCGACCCATTAGCAACTCTCGATGATCGTGAAAATCTCAAGGTTTCCAATACGGGCACAGGGTACCCAAAACGACAGAAAATTGGTTTAGTATCGATCGATGAGAATTTTGCAATCAGGTGGCATCACCCACACTTGATCACACATCTCAATCGAATCGACCTATCTCCGGTCTCTGATCGATTTTGACAATGCCGTAATGACCCTTGCAGACTAGCACGGTCGAGTAGTCAATTCCTGGTCGAATTCTCAAGTCTATTGCGTTTAAAATCCCTGAATGGCTTCACCGGATAGGTCAGTTATCTCGTGAGTGGCCAACTCAGAGAAAAACACTATAGTCACGTTGACGAAAGGCCCATCTTATCCAATCGAAATCAGAACATGAAATTCAGGATGTCACACCTTGGGACAGCCAGACTCAAGACTCAAAGTCTATCCTCATTGTCAGTCTCTAATCCGTTGAAGAAAGGTTATCCAGAACTGGATGTTTCGTTGAGGATTTAACCTTATCAACTGGAGAAGATCTCATGGCTGGAAAAGACATAAACGGAGTCCTTTGATTGATCGAAGATTGATTCGATAATTGAAGATCCGGTGATTGTCTAAATATTATTGGAAGGTTCTGATTATGGAAACCGAGATCCTGATTGTATGGGCGAACATGATTGATGGGCTATCAACACGTTCCATTAATAGCTTGGACAATCTTCCTAATTGATTCCGTCCAACGGGTAGATTGGAGGAATTCCTTTGGTAAGTGCCAACGGGTATGATGGCATAAAGGAGTATATAAGGAAGACTGTCTTAGTTGTTCAAGGTGTACGCGATAGAAGAATTCCAAAGTCTGAAGCTCCTTTTTGTTTAGACAAATCCTTTGAGCGAATACTTGTATACGAAAGAGAGAGTCTATATTTGTGAGAAATCTTGAGGAGGTGTGGTAGAACATCTACACTATGGAATCAAGGCAAAGCTGTGTTGTAATCTCTTTCTTGTTCATAGTGGAATCCAGCCAATAGGCTATCAGTGAAGAAGAGTGGACGTAGGCTTGATATAAGCCGAACCACTATAAACCGCGTGTTAAATTTTCTCTTCTCTCAGTCTTACTTTGACTATCGTTTTACCCAAACTGTCTAGTATTGTGCAATTGCTTGAGAAAAATTCTTTATATACCTATTCACCCCCCTCTAGGTACTCATACTAGCAATATCAATTGGTATCAGAGCCTGTGTACTTACTTTATTTGAAGTGTTTTACTTCGTAGTAAAAGATCCATGGCTAGTATGCTAGCACCAGGGCTGATGGAAGGGCAAAGCAATACCAGACCACCCTACTTTGATGGAAAGGATTACAACATCTGGAAGAACAAGATGAAAGCTTTCCTTCGATCAAAGGATCCTCTGGAATGGGACGTTGTAGAAAAAGGAATTACTCCTACCACTGCATCAGTCTCTGAAAGAGGAAAAGAAACTGATGAAACCAGCGGAATGTCTCAGGAAGAAATAATCAAGAGACAAGCACTCGATGCAAAAGCAATTTACTCCTTATATTGTGCTTTATCACCAACTGAATATAATAGAATATCTTCTTGTGGTACAGCAAAAGAAGTTTGGGACGGATTGCATATCACCTATGAAGGAACAGATCAAGTGAAGGAAACTAGAATCAACATTCTTCTTGGTCAATACGAAGCCTTCAGAATGAAACCAGGAGAATCTATATTTGACATGTTTAGTCGCTTTACAGATATTGTGAATGGTCTTGAAAATCAAGGTCAACCAACTTCTGATCCCATGAAGGTAAACAAGCTACTGCGTGGACTCTCCAGGGATTGGAATCACATAAAGACTTCGATAAGAGAGACGCAAAGAATTATGCCACTATCTGTCAACGAGCTAATTGGAACTCTTCAGTCTTATGAAGTGCAACAGATCAATGAAGATGAAGATCCAAAAGGTAAGAAATCCATTGCATTAAAATCAAATGATGATTCTGATGATACAGATTCTGAAGAAGATATGGACGATGAGGAGCTTGCTCTCATGTTAAGAAGATTCAGAAAACTGAATAGAAAATGAAGAAGGTTCAACTCAAAGAAACAAAGTTTTCAAAGACAGCAGACCAAGTCTGTTGACGATGAGGAACCAAACAAAGACATAGTCTGCTTTGAATGTAAGAAAAAGGGACACATCAGACCCAACTGTCCTCTTCTGAAGAAGAAGAAAGGAAAAGCTGAAAGATTTCGAAAAGCTCTCAAAGCCGAAACCTGGAGTGACACAGAGTGTGAAGAAAGTGATAATGAATATGCCAATCTATGTCTGATGGCACAATCAGACTCAGACTCTGGATCAGACTCAGACAGTGAATTTGAGGCAAGTGATATTAAAATTCCTATCAAAGTTTCTAAATATATTGATGAATTATGTTTTAGTCTTAAGACTTCTCGCAAAAGAATTTCCGAACTGAAAAAGGAAAACTTAGCTCTAAAACAAAAGGAAAATGTTTTAGTAGAAAGAGTTAAAAGTCTTGACTTGACTGTTTCCACTCTTAAAGAAAATGAAGATGATCTTTTAAAAGAAAATACTTTTTTAAAAACAGACTTATCAAATATCTCAAAGAAATTTTCAATAGGGTCCGAAAAACTTGAGAAAATTCTTTCAGCTCAAAGACATTACTTCAATAAGTCCGGTCTAGGTATGACAGAAGAAACAATTCCCCCGATTGATTTTCCTAAAGTAAAAGAAAGAATTAAGAAAAGACTCTCGAGAGAGGTTTACAAAAATCACTTCAAGAAAGTTTTTGTAAAATCTGTAGGAAGAAATGCTCTAAAATGTTCAAAATGCAACAGTCCGGATCACTTTGAAAAAGAGTGTCCTATGGTTTGGAAACCTGTTAAAAGAATATGGGTAATACTGCTTATGTTACTAACACAAAAAGACCCAAGAAAGTTTGGGTACCAAAGAAAGCTTGAGACTCTTTTTTAAATGCAGGTCACCGTCAAGAAAAAGGTAAAGTGGTATCTTGACAGTGGATGCTCAAGACACATGATAGGAGACTCAAATTGTTTTATAAAGATTGCTAAAGTAAATGGTGGAAAAGTTTCATTTGGAGGAAACAGCAAAGGGAGTATTGTGGGATTTGGAACTGTGAAAATTGGAAATCTCACAATAAGTAATGTTTCCTTAGTGGAAGGACTCAATTACAATCTTCTCAGCATTAGTCAATTGTGCGATACTGGTTTCAAGATCTTTTTTCAAGAAGGAATATGTTCTGGAATCAGTAAAGACTCTACTCAGTCTTTCATGGGTCGTAGACATGGAAACATTTATCTTCTGGATGTGAAACCAAATGAATCGCAATGTTTTATCTCAATTCAAGACGAAGCAAGCTTATGGCACAGAAAGCTTGGTCATGTCAACATGAAGCAATTAGCCAAAATCTCATCAAAGCAGCTTATTCGAGGACTACCCAAATTACCTTATCAAAAGACTGATCCATGCACTCCATGTATTCTGGGAAAGCAGGTAAGAAATTCATTCAAGCCAATAAATCATGTCTCTACTAATCATGTACTACAGTTGCTGCATATGGATCTCTTCGGACCAACCAGAACACAGAGTATTGGAGGTAAGAAATATTGCCTAGTAATTGTGGACGATTACTCCCGTTTTACTTGGGTATATTTCCTTGCAAGTAAGTCTGAAACCTTATCGTATTTTGAAAAGTTTGCTAAAAAGGTTCAAAATGAAAAAGGATGTGTTATCTCAAGTATAAGAACAGATCATGGAGGTGAATTTGAAAATCAAGATTTTACAAAATTTTGTGATGAATCTGGCTTTAATCATGTGTTCTCCTCTCCATATACTCCTCAGCAAAATGGAGTTGTGGAAAGAAAGAACAGATTTCTTCAGGAAATGGCTAGAACTCTTTTAATTGAAAGCAAGATTTCTTCACGATATTGGGCTGAAGCTGTTTCAACAGCATGTTATATCATCAATAGAGTCTTCTTAAGACCTATTCTAGAGAAAACCCCTTACGAATTGTTCAAAGATAAGAAGCCTATTGTTTCATACTTTCATGTATTCGGTTGCAAATGTTTTATATTGAAAAATGCAAAAGATCAAGTTGGTAAGTTTGAAGAAAGATTAGATGAAGGTATCTTCCTTGGATATTCTACATCAAGCAAAGCCTTCAGAGTCTATAACAAGAAGAGCCAGTCTATGGAGGAGTGAATGAATGTCAAATTCCAAGACTCAACGCAAGATGAATCAAGTCAGACTCATCAAGAAGAGTCTGAACCTGCTCCAGATCTTCCAAAGCTTACATCTCAAGAAGCATCTCAGACTTTGGAAAACCAGCTTCAAGATGTTCGTGAAGATCCAAACAAAGAAAGAGATCATCAACCAGACAGATCAACGAGTAACTGGAAGTATAAGTCCAGTCATCCCAAAGATCTTATAATCGGCGAAATGAATGAAGGAATTCGCACCAGATCCAAAAGGCGAGAAGAGTCTAGTGCTGTGGCTCTCGTTTCTGAAATTGAACCAAAAAGCATAGAAGAAGCTTTATCTGATGAAAGCTGGATTGAAGCTATGCAAGAAGAGCTCAGACAGTTTAGCATTGATGATGTCTGGAAATTGACATCCAAACCAAAAGGTAAAACTGTTATTGGAGCTAAATGGGTGTTCAGAAACAAGATGAATGAGAAAGGAAAAGTCATACGAAACAAAGCAAGACTCGTGGCCAAGGGATATATGCAAGAAGAAGGAATAGACTATGATGAGACTTATGCTCCAGTAGCAAGGTTAGAAGCTATTCGACTATTACTTGCGTTTGCTTGTTATAAGAATTTCAGGTTATTCCAAATGGACGTCAAAAGCGCTTTCCTAAATGGAGTCATCCAAGAGGAAGTTTATGTGGAACAACCACCAGGGTTTGAAGACCCAAAGAAGCCAGACTGAGTCTTCAGACTGAAGAAGGCTCTGTATGGTTTAAAGCAAGCACCTCGAGCTTGGTACGACAGATTAAGTAAGTTTTTAATACAAAATGGTTTTGTCAAAGGTAAAGTGGATACTACTTTATTTATCAAAAAGGAGAACAAAAGTTTCTTACTTGTTCAAATATATGTGGATGACATTATTTTCGGATCTTCTAATGAAAATATGTGCAAGAAATTTTCTAAGTCTATGCAGGATGAATTTGAAATGAGTATGATGGGAGAGTTAACATTCTTTCTTGGTCTTCAAGTAAAACAATTGAAGGAAGGAACTTTTATTTATCAAGAAAAATATGTTAATGATCTTGTCAAAAGATTTGGACTGGAAAAGTGCAAAAAGACCGACATACTGATGTCAAGTTCTTTGAAGATAGACAAAGATGAAGAAGGGAAGAAAGTTGATCAAAAGCTGTACAGGAGCATCATTGGTTCACTCCTTTATCTTACTGCTTCTAGACCTGACATCTTGTTGAGTGTTTGCATCTGTGCTAGGTTTCAATCAGATCCTAGAGAATCCCATCTCAGTGCTGCGAAACGCATCATTAAATACGTTGCTTCATCATCAAGCATCAGTCTTTGGTATCCTAAGAAGGGAGACTTTAATCTTCTGGGATATTCAGACGCAGATCTGGCCGGTTGCAGAGTTGATAGAAAGAGCACTTCGGGAACTTGCCAGTTGCTTGGAAGCAGGACAGTGTCTTGGTTTTCAAGGAAACAAAGCACTGTGTCTCTTTCAACAACAGAAGCAGAGTATGTAGCTCTGGGAAGCTGCTGTTCGCAAATTCTATGGATAAAACAACAGCTAAGAGACTTTGAAATTGAAGACTCATGCACGGAGATTAATTGCGACAACACCAGCGCTATCAACCTCACCAAAAATCCAATTCTCCACTCAAGAGCAAAGCATATAGAGATTCGACATCACTTTATAAGAGATCATGTTCAAAATGGAGATGTTTCAATTCAATTTGTTGACTCAAAGAATCAACTGGCGGATATATTCACAAAGCCTTTGGAGAAAAATCAATTTGAGTCTATACGCTCCAGACTCAACATTTTGAGGTATGAGGATATCAAAGTCTAAAGACTTTCAGACTCAGACTTACAAGACTTTATCTGAAAGACAGTCTTGGTACGTCCGTCAGACTGTAAGTCTTTCTCTCTTGAATCTCATCTTGAAAAGGTACGATTGTCAGACTGTGTTTAAATTGTTGCTATATTTAATTGACGTAAATATTGCATCGTTTCATTTTCAAAAGGGAAGTTATTTTTGAAATGGCTATTTTTGCGGAAAAAGACAGTTATTTTGAAAAGGCATATTTTTATTTCCTTTATGACGGTTCGTTTATCCCTCTTTTTAACTGATCGTGAACTGTCAATTCCTCTTCACTTTTCTCTCAAAAACCCTAGAAAGCATCGATCTTCCATTCCCATTTGTCTTCTTCGTTTAATCCTCAAAAAGTTGTCGTCTTTCCTGGGAAAGTCAAGCAAGGAATCTTCCAAAAACTGATAAAGATGTCATCTTCAAGAAAGTCTTCGAGAATTGCAAGTAGGGGACCACGGCGGATGAGTGAGGGGCCTACACACTTCGATCTTACTGAAGATGAAGTAACTCCAGATCAGCAAGCGAGCCCACAACATTCTCAACAGCGTCATTCTCCTCCATCTAGTCCTCAAGGCGTTGATCATCAACAACAGGAAGAAATCATCGAGGATGCAGACCCTGTAAGAGTTCAAAAGCCCGCTCATATTTACCAGTTATATCGTGCCCTAAAAGGAATTCGTACTCCTTTGAACTACATTGATGATTTTCTTAAAGACAAAGGACATGGGAACGAATATATCTTTCTGAAAAAAATGGAAAGTTTGGGAATTGCTCGAAAAGGGGTGGCTGAGGAAACCCTTGCAAATATCCCAAGTGATCCTCGTGACTGGGGGCCGAATCCTGTAGATGGGAATGATGATGATAAATTGTACAGTCAATTCCAACCGAAAATGGGTGTTGCGGTTGATAACCAAGGAAAAAGGGGAGATTTGTTCAGATCAAAGGAGCAAAAGGATCTGTACTCGAAATTGCTGAAGCGTGGGGTGATAAACCCTAGGAGTGTAGATTTTGATTTTCTGGATGCTGTGAATATGAACTTGAGGGAAAAGTTCAGTTATCTTCAACTTGAAAAGTTCTGCTCTGACTCTACAGAGGCCTATGCTGAATTAACTGCATATTTCTATTCAAATCTAAGCTTTTTGGATGCGAATAGATTCTCGTTCAGCGTTAAAGACCAAGATTATGTTGTGGATATGAATATGCTGGCAGATGTGTTAGAAGTCGAAAGTGAAAGATATCAGTCAATCAAAGTTTCCATTGCTCGGGCCACTCTTGAACTGGTGAAGGACAGGAGAACAGATGAAAAGATGGGTGCATTCAACATCTTGCTTCACAAGATTGTGATTAATTGCCTCCGACCGAAATCAACTTCCAAGACTGATGTTTCAAGTTCAGAAGCCAAGTTGATGTATGCCATTCTCTTTGGAAAAAGGTTTTCTCTCCCTCACACTGTGATGTTTCACATGTATAGAGCAATGATGAAGGACAGAGGTCAACTCCCTTACCCAAGCCTTGTTACGAAGTTATTCAGACATCTGAATATTCAGCCTCCACAAATCTTTTGTGTTCGACCATGCGATCATATGGTGGTAGGTCTGAAAATGGTGACCAAAATGCGTCTGAAGGAACTGAGCAAGGAGTTGGAGAAATTCAAGGAGAAGACTCCTGCAAAATCTCATCAAATATCTTCTGCAACTAAGAGAAAAGGGAAGGAGCCCATGGTTGCTCCATCCAAGAGAAGAAGAGCTCTCCTTGTTGAGGATGAAGATGATGAGGAAGACATCACTATCTCTGCATTGGCTTTGAAGAATTTAAGTCGTCCTGTTCCACAGAAAGAATCGGAGCAAATGACGAAAGAAGCAGAGGAGAAGGAAGAAGAAGAAATAGAAGCTGAAAAAGAAACAGAGGAGGAAAGACCTGAAGAAGAAAGAAGAGAAGAAGGAGAACCTGAAGAACACTCTTCTCCACCTGTAGGCATGGAAACAGGGGGAGATCAGGAGAAAGGAGTGAAGTTGTGGCATCCCGGAAATTCAAAGCCAAGCCTTAAGGTGTGTTAAATGTCTTTAATTAGGTGATAGAATTTTATGGCTTATGCTTTAGCCAATTTGTCCTTTAATTTGATGAATTTTGCTTGTATTGTGGAAATTTAAATTTAAATGCTTGGCCATATGATTTAAATTTCAATAATTAAAATATTCCAAGACTTTGGCCAAGATGGAAATTGGAATTCAAAAATATTATAGAAGAATTTAAAAAAAAAAAAAGAGGAAAAAGGGGATTAATTTTCGAAATGGGCCTTGGACCCATTAGCCTAAAGCTTGGTGGGCCAAGCTAGTCGGCCATTAGGGCCCAAGGGGTGGCTGTCGACCAGCCCAAGGAAGAGTGGCCGGTTGGGCCAAAGCCCAAGCCCAATTGAAATTCAAAATTTAAAAGCCCAAATGACAAGTGGCAAAGATGATGGGCATGCATTGGTTAATTGGAGAGGCAAGGTAATCATGAGCTTTTGGGGAAATAAAAGGGGGGTTAGGAGAGAGAGTGGCCGCCTCTTCTTTGCTTCATTTTGGCTGAGAAAGGTGAGAGAGAGAGAGAGTGTTCGAGAAAGGGAGAGACCGAGAGGGAAAGGAGGAGCGGCCGAGAGAGAGGAGGAGGTGTGTCCGCCGTTCGTCCGCCGTCCGACCACCGTACGCCGCCGTGTGTTGCTGTGTGTTCATCTTGGAGGCAAGTGGGGTCCTTAACTTCTCTTGCATGTCTGTTTTGTTGGTTGCATGTTCGGTTTTAGGTGTGATTTGGGCGAAAAACCGAGGTAAGGGTTGGATGTGTTCAAGCTATGTGACTGTTTTCGTTTGGTTTGTGGTAGTCAGTATCTTAGTCGAGCTTTCATGTGTACTTGGAGTGCGATTTTGGCTTCGGTGTCTTCATGAAAGTTGAAGCTAACATCTTGTAGTATGACATACTCGAATTTCATGGAAAACGATGGTGATATGTGGGGTCAAAAGCTTTGTTATACGGAGACCTCAGATCTGCGAAATCTTCACTGACCTTTTGTTGATTTCTTGGTTGCATGTTGATTTCTGTTGGAGATCTCACCTTGTTGTCTTCTTGAAAGTGGTAGGAAACACCTTAAGCTACAACATACTCAAATTTGAAGCAAAAATAACAAGTATAACTTGGTGAATCTGTTAGATCTTGGAGATGGTTGATTCTGGTGAGGTGTACCGAGACACCCGAGACTTCATGGGTTAAAATGGTGACCATAATCTGGTTATTTGATATAGATCCCTTCATTAAAATTGTAAAGGACATATTGTTACATAACATACTTAAATTTCAGAAGGAACGAAAGAGATTTGATGGGTGAAATCAAAGAAATACGGAGGAGTGTGTTCTGGACATCGCGGTAGAGATTCCAGAAGCTTCGTAGGGCTATAGAAATTAATATAAAAAGAATTTGGCTTAAAGTTCTTAATGAAAAAGGTACGAAAATGTGTTGGCTATCAGCCTGTAAAGTTTCGTAATATTTGAAGACCGAATGGGTATTTTAATTTAATTTATTCGGAAACTGTGCAGTGGGTTTAAATCCGATTATTTTAGGATGTTTTTGGAGGAAATTGTGAAATTGTGAAAAATACGACTTGGCCACGAATTTTATATAAAATTGTAATCCTATAAATGATTATTGAATATTATGATTTTGGGAAAATCATAAATATTAAATATTTATTTATGAAAATAAATAAATATAATAAAATAATAAAATAATAATAAAATAATGAAATAATAAAATAAAATAGATTTTTATTTGGCCATGGATTCAATTCTATTTGTGTGGCATATGTGTGATGAGGTCCATGTACATGTATTGAATTGAGATGTGTATGGGATAAAGTTTTGGCATGTGTATGACACATGAATTGAGATGCAAGTGTGAATTCCATGTCAAGTGTGATTTGTTTGATACCATGCCAATTGCCATGTTAAATTGAGATAAAGAAATGGTATATGTGGATGATGGTAAATGAGGAAGTGGTTGTGGTGGATGATGATACCGTCGGAGGTGTGAGCCGACGATACCCCGGGAGTCGGGATGCCCAAAGGTTCGAAGGAGTCGATGCCCTTTGGATGCCTGGTTGTATTATGAATACATGCCCAGAGGTTTTCCCCGGGAGTGTCGGGATGCCCGGTTGTATTATGATACATACCCGGAGGGTGAGGGGTTGTATCATGATGCATGCCCGGAGGGTAAGGGTAACCATTTTCATGGCGAGCCCCGGAGATTCCTCGTGATGCCAGGTGGGGTGCGAGATGCCCAAAGGTTCGAATGAGTCGATGCCCTTTGGATGCCCGGTTGTATCTTGGATGCATGCCCGGATGCCTCGTGATGCTAGTTGGGATACGAGATGCCCGGAATGTGGGGGTGCCGGATGACCGGTTGTATCTTGGATACATGCCCGGATGGTTCTCGCAATGCCAGGATTGGGCGCGAGTGATGAATGTGGGGTGCAAACATTGATCCCGGGAAAAGAGAAATGCGGCAATTCAAAATGAAATTGAAATTAAATTATGCATGATGATATATGCATGATGTGATGATGATGTTACATGCATGGATGCATGGTAATGATGATGGCACATGTGATATGAGGATATGGTGATGATGTTACATGCATGGATGCATGGTAATGATGATGATATGTGATGTGAAATAATGATGATCACCCATGATATGATATGCATGATGATATGCATGGTGATGATAATGATGATGATATATGATATGACATGTGTAATGTGATAATGCCATGATGATGATGACATGTGTAAGGTAATGATGTCATGATGATAATGACATGTATGATACGATGATGATACACATGTATGTGTTATAAATTGATATGATGACGCATGATAGTATGTGCATGACTTCAAGGTAAGTAATGCTTGCAATGCATGTATGACTTGTATGATGCATTGAGTGGTTATTGGATTCCTTTACTTGCTGAGTGGTTGTACTCACCCCTTTTGGGGACCAACATTTCAGATTAGTAGATGGATTGAGCGGTTGGATATGACCGTAAGAAGGAGGATAGCAAAGGAGGGAACTTTTGGACGCCGACACTAATCGATGGACTCTAAAGTATACGACTGTTGGAAGAGACGTCGGTCATCTTTTGAAGTATAGCCTAGTATAGAAAACTATGGCATTTTGATGTACCGATGAATGATGTCTATCTACTCTATGTAAATAAACGTGTTCGGTTTTAACTTATATAAGATGTTTAGTAGGTGTGCATCGATTTCTGAATGTAGGGAAGGGAATTGTTGGATATGCTTCCGTTATGTAAATTGCGCAAGGGACCGTTAATAAAAGATGTAAACCCCTATGGTTGTATGGACCCGCTGCAACAAAAAAAAGAAAATGGTATCAGAGTGACATGTTAATAAGGAAAGTGAAAGGAAAGCGAACTGTGGCGACCCAAACGGATCGGGGGCCGTCGAGGGGTGTCACAGAAGTCTTCATGTCCTGATGCAAGTGAAGGAGTCAGTCGCTCACCAGCAGACCCAGAGGATGTTTATGCATCTCAATTTCCAGAAGAAGGTCATGAAGTTTCATCGCCAAACCTGCAAGATTATGCTGATCTACCATCATCTGCATTTACTCCATCAGATCGAGCCGAAGCAAGTACTCAAACTGAAAATGGAGCAGATTTTCGCAGAATCATGGATATTCTTTTGGAGATGCGAGGTCAGATTTATGCCTTGGGATGCGAAGTTCAAAGCTTGAAGAATGAAGGTCAAGCTTCTTCCTGTTCATTAAATGATAAAATGCAAGCCCTCTCTGTTCAGAATCAGGCCAATGCCAAGAGTGAGGAGATTGCACAGCTAAAGGAAGACTTTAAAAGGCTGGAAGGCATCGTTCAGTCTATGGAAGATTTCCAGCTTGTCCGCGTTCCCAAGCAATCTTAACTTCATCTCATCCTTTTTAATGATGACAAAAAGGGGGAGAGATGCAAGATTTGATCAAAAAACCTTTCATTCAACTTTTAATTGTTTTTGTTGGATTGTTTTGTGGTTTGAATCTATTTGACTTTGGTTTGTGTCTGGATGAGAACTGAACTAGACTTGGACTTGACTGCTTCTATTAACTAATATTGATATCTTATGGATGGCTTCATCATATACTGGACTAACCTATTTTCTGTGGTTGCAGATTCTAGTGTTATTCTGTTAAGACATTTACCTCTATAAGATATGCATATGTGTTTAAGAAATGTTTTGCAGGTCAAAGATATCCAAATCTGCAGGAAAGTTTTGTCACCATCAAAAAGGGGGAGATTGCTTGAAGTGTTTTGAAGTTGACAAATCGTTTCTATCAGTCTAGTCTGAAGGCTTGCAGACTCTGTTATTTAAAGTCTGAAGACCTTGGGACAGCCAGACTCAAGACTCAAAGTCTATCCTCATTGTCAGTCTCTAATCCATTGAAGAAAGGTTATCCAGAACTGGATGTTTCGTTGAGGATTTAACCTTATCAACTGGAGAAGATCTCATGGCTGGAAAAGACATAAACGGAGTCCTTTGATTGATCGAAGATTGATTCGATAATTGAAGATCTGGTGATTGCCTAAATATTATTGGAAGGTTCTGCTTATGGAAACCGAGATCCTGATTGTATGGGCGAACAGGATTGATGGGCTATCAACACGTTCCATTAATAGCTTGGACAATCTTCCTAATTGATTCCGTCCAACGGGTAGATTGGAGGAATTCCTTTGGTAAGTGCCAACGGGTATGATGGCATAAAGGAGTATATAAGGAAGACTGTCTTAGTTGTTCAATGTGTGCGCGATAGAAGAATTCCAAAGTCTGAAGCTCCTTTTTGTTTAGACAAATCCTTTGAGCGAATACTTGTATACGAAAGACAGAGTCTATATTTGTGAGAAATCTTGAGGAGGTGTGGTAGAACATCTACACTGTGGAATCAAGGCAAAGCTGTGCTGTAATCTCTTTCTTGTTCATAGTGGAATCCAGCCAATAGGCTGTCAGTGAAGAAGAGTGGACGTAGGCTTGATATAAGCCGAACCACTATAAACCGCGTGTTAAATTTTCTCTTCTCTCAGTCTTACTTTGATTATCGTTTTACCCAAACTGTCTAGTATTGTGCAATTGCTTGAGAAAAATTCTTTATATACCTATTCACCCCCCTCTAGGTACTCATACTAGCAATATCAGCCAAGACCCATTGTACCAATTCCTTAAGTCCAAAATGGATTTTTAAACCTCCCCATCTCCTCTGGTCTTTGTTATGTTATGATTGTGGAAACTCATGTGGGTCATGTTCAAAGGTTTGATCGTCCAAAAAAGATAATCGAATTAACTAAGCAAACCCAAATTTACTAAGTTGAAGTAAACCCACATTTATCAAACTAAGCTAAGCCCAAGCTTGTTAAGCAAATTTAAGCCCAGTTACATTATAACTCATTAAACTCATTGTTTACCCTAATTCTAATGGATTAATACTAAGAAAAACTTCAAATCAGTACAATGGCGACAAATTTACCTTAAAGTAATTTTTTATCACTAAAAGTCTTAAACTGATATATATTTGATACCTAGGGAATAACGTAAAGCCGGCAACCGGCGGGTAAATCCCGGAGCGACGTTAGCGGAGGACCTACCACCCCGACGTTGCACTTAAGATCCTGTGCGACCCGTGGGATTCGAACTCCTCCATCCTGGGTAGACATCATAGGAGCTCTTATCCAACTAGGGCACCGCAGGCGGTGGTCTTAAACTAATATATTTATGACAAATTAATCCTAAACTAATTTTTTTTATCACAAAAAACCTAAAATAATGCATTTGCGACAAATTTATCTTCCGTTAATTTCCGTGAAATTAGATTAATACCACCAAAAACTATAAACTATATAAAGGGCAAAATCCCAAATTGGTATACTCGACAGTTGTCATATGTCACCAAACTCAGCGATTTAACACTAAAATTTAATGGAAAATACTGCAGGATAAATTTGTCACAAATCTATCACATATCTATTAGTTTAGGGTTTCTATGAATAAAATATTAGTTTTAAGATAAAATTGTCATGTGTATATCAATTTGGGGTTTTTTGTGACATTAACCCAATTCTAATTGGCCTACACTAAGTCGAGTTTCCATTATCAATTCCACACTAATCTCATGTTAAATCCATTTTATTTTTATCTTAATGAAAATTTTTTTTTATTATTTTCCTACTGCTTTAAATTTTTCATCAAATTCTTCCCATGAACTTCCTCGAGACACACTCAAAAAACGTAAAAGAGGAGCCGAAATTCACAAAACCAAGGGCGTTAAAAATCAAAGCTCCTCACGTCGTTTCATCAGCAAAATCTAAAGCGTAGAGACCCCAAATTTTTATTAACTAGAGGGAGAGCAAAGACCAGAGAAGGTGAGCGTCGGAGAAGGCCAAAATTTGAGAGCGAGACCCAAAATCTAAGAGCGAAAACTAGGCATCCAAAGTGTCGGAGCAGCAACTAATGTTGGCGCAGCAAAATCTGAGAGCGAAGGCCAGGGACCCCAAATTTGAATTAATAAGAGGGAGAGAGAAATTGTTTACTCTTGCTGTTCAGAAGCAAAGAATGAGCAGAGAGAATCTTGGTTTAAAATGGTGAATTTTGGACATGAATCATGCGTACCGGTCTGGGCAGAACGTAATGGGTCAAAGCAACAACAAGGCTCATCTGTCGTATTATTACACATAAATGAGGACTCCTAAATTCGAAAGGGCGAGCCCCGGAGCATAGCATTTGGCTCAAAAGTGGGAGAAGTAACTCCTATTTTTCTTCCTAAAGTAGGGTATTTAGCTATTGACTCTCTGCAAAGATTGGGAATCCAAAATTTGCATGGCATTCTATTTCTAATTCAGGTGCTTTGTCACTATTGCACGTAGCGCTCGCCCCTTTACCCCATCACCATGCTTCAGTATCGACAATCAATTCAGCTAACATCAGAAGACAAAACAACTAAGAGCGCAAATAGAAAACCATCAAAATATCACCTTGGACTGACATTACACACCAACAATCAAAGACCCCTAAACTTGACCAGACTCTTCCACTTAAATAAACTTCACAGGACTCAGGAAATGAGCAAGACGCTCCATGATACGCTTAAAGAAAAAGCAACTCAAGAGCGAACTTCGTCAGCCAGAGTTTTTGCAGGCAAATCGGGAGAGAACCACAAGACGGAGCAATGCAGCACTAGTGATTGAGGACCAACCTTCTTGCTCGGCCTTCACAAGCACAAATTGTTGAAGACTGTTGCACTTGATTTTTTTTAATTAATTCGTCAATGGGAAACTAGAATATTGTATGTTTGAGAATTTAATTCTTTTTATTCTCTATGTCTTTATAATATTTTTCTCCTTAATTATGTTGACCATATGTATTATAAATAGGGCTGTGATTGTATAATGTTATAAGTAAGAAAGTAATATATATATATATATATATATATATATATATATATATCTTATTCCCAATTCTTGGCTCCTTTCCATTTCTTTATATTTTCACATGGTATCACAGCGTTCTTTCTCAACCTAGTTTCCACATCACTCTGAAAATCAAACTCTCATTGCATATCATGCCGCTTTAGCTGCAGCTAGAATCGGTCTGACACTAAGGAAATGAGAAGCAACGACCGTACATGGTGTCTAGGGAAATGAGAAGCAACAACCCTACATGGTGTCTAAGCCAGTGAATAAAGACACAAAGCCCTCATAAGTTTTGTTATTGTAATTAATTACACACTAGATATGATATAACGAAATCTTTGGATATCATATCATATCTTATCTAATCCTATTTTGGCTAGAAATCCATATGCCTAAACATAGCCATATGGTCGATGATAAAGATGCAAAGCCCTTAGAAGGTAGGGCCTTTAAAGAGCAATGACTTCATGTGGTGTTCAAGGAGAGGGAGTGAATGGCTGTCGTCGTAATTGTACATCAGCGGGACCATCCTGGCTGTGTTCAGGGAGGCCTTGCTGAAGGAATTGGTGAATGGTTGAGGATAGAGACATGCCTTGTTGAGCCTCTTCCATGCCTCCGAGATCATCTTCTTCACATGGTCTCGTGCCGCTTCTTCTGAAGAGCCTTGGAATTCTCGCTTGTAGCATTCCACATATGACCCATCTCGGCCATCTTGGAACTCGTCCTGTCACCATTGCTCAGGTATTAGTGGAATAATCCTCAAAAGGGAGGGCAAAGAAGAAGGAAGAGAAAGCACTTACAACTATTGTACCTTTAACTCTATGCTCGATCAAAGCCCATCAAATACAAAACAGAAATATTTATGTGATTATCTTTAATCTATTATGAGAATAATAATCTATTTTAGGCCACAAAAAAGTAAATAACAAATAATTAGAAAATATTATGTGGTCCATTCGTACAAGAATTTGTGGCTCATGGTGAATGAAGGAAAATGATTTGGTAACAGTTTTTAATCTACTTTGAAAATATTATGTGGTCCATGTATACACAGCCCACTTTCATTGTATATATGGAAAAAATAGGTATACAACGCAAAAATATATTACTACTAAAATAATTTATTGCCCGACAACTAATACCCGAAAACGAACTCTATCCTTATACAAAGTAGCCTTTAGATTTATTTTTCTTATTTTTACAAAAGTAATAATTGCGTTTCCGTTTTACAAAGTAGCCTTTAGATTACAAAGGAGTAGTTACCTAACATAACTAACAGTTATAATTTTTTAAAAAATAATTAAGTAAAGAAAAAACTATAGCGACAATGCATTGGTGCTTATTAAATAAGTAAACTTTTATTAGGAAATTTACCAAAAACACGTCCTAAATTTATTGCACTTGTGCCAATTCAATTCAAAATATTTCGATTTCTCAAATTTAGTCATAAATCTTTTAATGATTTCTCAATTTAGTCATTCTAGCTAATTTTGAATAAAAAAAAATTTAGTCATAAATCTTTTAATGATTTCTCAATTTAGTCATTCTAGCTAATTTTGAATAAAAAAAATCACTAATGTGAATGCCAGTTGTTCTATGTAATACATCTAGTGTTGAAGTGAACAATTTTTATAATTTTTAAATAAATTTCTGAATTTTTATATTTTATATATTTTTTTTCTTTTCTTTATTTTCCTTCTACCTCTGCCAATTGCTGAGCATTGGCGATTGCCTCAAGATAAATCATAAAAGACTAAGCCTCGTACTATTTCTTGGTCATCATAACTTGATCACTACTAAAATATCGATACATCAATCTAGTGTCTTAGGGCATGTAATATAATGGAAACCCAGCATCACCACCACTCAATTATCTATTTGTTATCTATAGTTAAGTTGAAATTTAGAGAATGTTCACTTTTTTATAGACTTTCTTTTTCTCCTTTTCCATTTGTAATTGTCACGTGGCCAGACCAATGGCACAATGTTGCTAGATAAGTCACATTCGACTAACAAGTTTTAGGTTATTTATCTGTTATCTCGGGACTTCTATCTCTTCTAGAGCTTATATTTGAAAAAATAAATAGATGAGAAGAAAATCATCAGTTATATATTTTTATAAGATTTTAAAAAAATTTATTATGATTAATTTTCTTTTTCCTATTCTTTTTATTTTCTTTCTATCCACTTTGGGCTAGCAAGGTTGCTGGCCAGCCCTCGCTTGCTTTGGGCAAGGGCATGGCGACCCTCACCAAATCTGGGTGAGGGTTGCCTCGCTCGCATCCGGTGAGAGCCTAGGTTAGGCGGCCCTCACCAACAGACCCCAAGGGCCGCAACACCCTCGCCCAAATCAAGTGATTGTCGCCTGTCTCGGGTTGGACTAAAAAAGAAAAGAAATGAGGAAAGAGGAAAATATTAGAAGAAAATAGAAAAGAATTAAGATGGAAAAAAGAAAATTAGCAATAAAGTATTCAGAGAAATAAATAAAAATTGCAAATTACAGGCAAATGTTTAGCACTAATTTGGAAAAATTGGAAAGCTTAGGACTAATCGGCATTCATACAATAGGTTTATGATTGATCAAATCATTTTCCCAAAGGGAATAAAGTGATGATGATATTAGACATTTAGAGGAATGAATAATCTCATGATTGTGTAGTATAAATGATGCTTAACATACACCTAGCATTGTTCAATCCATAGTGATATGAGGTAAGAATACCTCGTCTCATATAATTTCTCCGCGCACCTATTATTACAAGGTTTTTTTCCTTATTATTACGAGGTTGAATATAGGCAAAAAAAATGAAAATAAAAAATCAACCAGCCAGGCGGTCCCGCAAGCCGTAACGACGGCCGGATAAGCTGGACCACACGCCATGCCGGTCTTTCTCACAAGCTTCCGAATTCATTCGTTTGAACAGCGACGTAGGAGCGTCTCATGAAACCCAGTCCACATAGTAAATATCCCGGATTGTGAGGATCGGATTATCTTCCTAAACTTGTGGCGTGAGCGAGACATTGTTGTCGAGCTAAACATAAAGCATGACGACCGTGGAAAGTTTAACCAGTCGTGTTTTCCATGAACCAATGTGTCATTTCACCGATTAAAGATATAGACATGATCTACATTGATATTTAGGTAAGCGTGGGTGTCGGCGGTGTCCGTAATTTGACTGGCCAATCAGAGCCATGATTGGAAGGATTTTCCACCGGCCAAAGACGTATGGAAAACAATGGCAATTTTTAAAAATGAGCAACAGAAAGTGGTGATACATAGTCAAAGACAGTGGACTTGGTACAGTGGCTTGACATCGACTTGGTTAACATTGCTGCCACAAATGTGGAGAAAAAGACTTTCTTCAAACAAAACTAGCTTTGATAATGAGATTCAATATGCCGATATAGAATTGAGTAAGTTCTATATTTTGGGTAATGAAGAATAAAATAAATATTTGTAGATTGTACAAGTGATTAAAGATAATGAAAAATACAATCGATATTTGTAGATTGTTCAAGTGGTAATCTAAGTTAAGATTACCTTACTTCTATCCTATCCTTATTTACAGTATCAATTACAATTACCATTGAGGTAGTTGTCTATATTGGATAAAACTTACTCCTATGTATTTTAAAGGTGCCTTGGTCACAAATTCGTATCCCCTTATCATTCATCGATCTAAGGAAATTCCTATTCGTCCATGGCACAAGTTCGACAAGTGCATTGGGTATGTGATATAATTTGAGTTGTATTCCAATTTACATTAGATCATGCAATGTTGATGGTTTCGCTCAGAATTAAATGATTGTTATGATTTAAACAGAAGATTTCAATTTTGAAAGTGGAATTCTTATGATAATGTTTTAACAGAATGTCGCCCACGCTAATTGCTCCCTCTCACCTATTTTTTAATTATAAAAATGTTGTGTAGATTGCAATAAATCAAGTATAAACGTAATGAATGAAAGATTTGATGAATATCTAAGTGTCCCTAAATAAACAAGAGGGGGCTCTTTTATGTTTCACATGATTCTAAATTGGACCCGCCTTTTGCTATCCTCAAATTTCTAGTACTAATTGAAATTTTGTACTTTTTCCACATGTGAATTATGTTTTGTTTGTCCGTAAGTTCTTCCAGTATGTGGACATCGTTCCAGTTCTGCCGCAATTTTCTTCGGCCGACCCTCTCCCAATGTCATCACGTGATGTGAATGCTGACTAAATGACATGAGGAGAAGAGCCAACGAAGATGAAAAGTTGTAACAACAGAAAGCTAGACGCGTCACACGTTTGTTGGATACGTAATACTCAGTCTTGCTGCATAAAGTAAAACTGCGTCCCCGGCGAATGCTTGTCGAGCTGTGTGAATGGAATCTGCTGTGCCAAAGTACTTCGATAGAAGACATAGAAGGCATGCTTTTTACTATTCGGTCTAATTCAGACGTGAAAATGAAAGATTCCCTCCGGACAACATAGTTTGCCCGTTAAACTCCAAAGCTGGCATGGTCCCATTACACTTACGACGTCGAGAGTACTCAACAAAGACTGCTGATGTGATTCTTGGAATTGTCGGTAGGGGCGAAGTACCGACGTGTTTGCCTTCTCTATTATTCCTGCTCATTATTCGGCCGTGATTTTGAGGTGACACAAGATACCCGTGCATGGATTAGCTCTGTTTGGAGCTTAATGACAGCCAATGTGATTTTTAGGATTTGAGAGTAGTCAATATAATTTTTGGGTCATGTCACTTGATGAAATGTGATTGTAGAATATTTCACATGAGAAGTTGAAATTGACATATGATTGCTATAATACGTGATTCATGAAGTGATGCGTATCACATGGCTTATGGATTTGAAAATGTGTTGAGTCGCTTTAATGGCGCATGCTGCCACATCCTTCTTTTATTATTATCTTTCTTCATGGCTTAATTCCAAATGAGAAGTTGAATTTGACATATGGCTGGCTATAATTCGTGATTTACGTCGTGATGTGTATTGCATGACTCGTGGATTTGAAAATATGCGTGGCGCATGCTTTCACATACTTCTTTTATTATTTTTTTTCGTCATGGCTTACCTCACTAAGCTATAGATTTGCTCACTAATTTATCTACTATTCCAGATTCCGAACATGAGTAGTTTAATTGAATGCACGTGAAAAGTGATTAGAGGTTTATTTTAGACTAATTGAATAATATAATTAGATCAGGGTTTATGATTGTATAATTTTGGTTAATTCATGATGGACAAGATTTTATTGTAACTTTTATTCAATGAAAAGTTTTATTCAGACAATATGCTTTCCTAAAATGACTAGCTTTGGCTCAAGGTTTCATCCTTTATGTTGGATGTGGATTTAGGATTTGACGCAGACAATTTCCATCCATGATTGTGATCCACTAATCAGAAAATTTTCTTGGAAAAATTATCCTCACATCACATATGCAGGAAAATCTGGCCCGCTATGTAAATAATTGTGCATATTATTAGAAGAGAATAATTTGACACCTCACTTTGATTTACAACATCTGATGGGCCGCTATTCAATTGACTTTTATTTGAAGGGGACCCTCAGTTACTCCAATTAGAGCTTTTTGAACGTAATACTATGGACGTCACCCCTTAGGGAAGCATCCATCAAGTTGATGCGGAAAACATTGAAAATCCATTCAAACAATTAGTTGCGTTGATTGTGCTTTAACTGCAAGCCAAAACCATTGCTAAATTCAAAGGATATATCTGAGAAAGACCGAAGGTCCGTACTATCTTATGAATGTTAACGTTTACTTGCCACAAATTTATCAAGATATGGGACACAAGTTTTTTACTCTGTCATTCACAACCCCCTTTGATCTTCATTGATTCGGATGTTGGTTGTGTAGAAAAAAAATGGAAAGGCTGTGCACTTCAAATTTTTCTAATAAACCTATACTTGGAAAGTGCATTTTCTTCTATGTTTTGAAGCTTTAGCCTTTGCGACAGCCGGGTTTAAGATTAGAGCTCCACACTTAATTTGACCCGACTTTAAAAAAAAAAAAAAACATCTATAATGATTTAAAGGAATTTTGTAATGTGAACGTGCGCTTTGAAGGTATTTTGCACTGTAGAATAACAAAATTTGAACTTCATTTTGTCCCCTCCCGTTCAAAAACAATGTTTAACATATGATATCAAAAACACAGCAAGGATTTATCATATACATAATGTGACAACTGATTGGACCTAAGTACATTTTACATGCTTGGCATTTGCTAGGGAGAAGTGTTAAAAAAATTCTAAACATTTTGTATTTGTGCCAATTTAGTCATAAATCTTTTTACTTTGTGTTAGTTCAGTCATTTCCAGTCAATTTTGGCTGGATTTGACTGACTAGGTATCAACCGGCTGACGTAGACAATTTTTAATGATATTTTAATATATTTGAATATTTTTATTTTCTTTTTATTTTTCTCTTTCTTTTTTTCCCCCTTATCCTCCTCCTTCCTTCGGCCGGTCAACGGTCGACAATCAGTTAGAGGCGACGGCCGACGAGATCGAGGTCAACCTTGACGGCCACCTCACTAGTGGTCATAAGGGTGAGCCTTGTCGCCCAGCGCCAAGCCAGCTCGAGGCTGCCCTCACGACCAATGGTGAAGTGGCCGTTGAGGTCCGGTGACCGGCTGGAGGCTGCAGGTGCGGGAAACACGCAAGGCTGCAGGTGCGGGAGTCCTCTAGAACCACGACGGACTCTTGATCTTTGGGTTCGCGAGGATTTTTAAGCCCCATTAGCTAGCGCGGCGGAAATCCCTTGCTTTATGCGAAGGGCTCTCTTCTCTATTGTAGATTCCAAGTCAAAAGGAAAAGGAAAGTTGTGACATCTCGATTTTCCAATTCTATTTTCAATAAATTGAGACGGGCATTTCGTTGGCACGCATATAGTTCTTTTCCTTGAGTCGGCCACTCATATGAAAATTAGTCTATCGGGTGAAGCTGTTAAGAGTTTCTAATGCATCAGACTCGAGAATTTGACCAGGAAGTGACTTTTCGACCGAGCTAGTCTGCAAGGGTCATTACGGCACGATTAAAATCGATTAGAGATCGGAGATAGGTCGACTCGACAGAGGCATGTGATCAAGTGTGGGTGATTCCACCAGATCGCACAATTCTTGTCGATCGGCACTGGACCGACTTTTCTATCGATTGGGTACCCTGTGTTCGTATTTGAAACCTTGAGATTACCCCGACAATCGAAAGTCGCCAATGTTTCAAAGATGCACATTGTGGCTTGAGATGATCAACCACAGGTCAAATGCGTGAAAATTTCTAAAGGCTACCCGGTAGGTTGGGCCGCGCTAGTATCGTGCCAAAGTGAAATTAACCGTGGAATTGAGATCGAATTCAGAAATTGGAAGTCTGGGTGTGTCACAAATCATTTTAGGATCATTTATTCATCTTCGAAATATTTTTCATGCAAGCCAAGTCTTTCAGCAAATTAATAAGAGAATGGCTAATTTGGCTCGAGAAATTAGTAAGCCCGCCTTTAGTCGCGCTTTTGGGACTTAAGTTGGTTTTATGGACAAGTGAAGATGTGAATTGAAGAGTGGTGACATTGGATTAATTTTATGGACTTCAATTGGACTTAATTGGAAGAGAATTGATGGGAATTGAATAAATTAATATACAAGGATTTGGACCCCGGCGGAAATGATATTGCACCCATTGAATAATGTTGTGGGAGAGGAGATAGTGGAAGATGACATCATGCGGGTGATGTCATGCTGATTGAAGCCAAGCGAATAGGGTGTTGACAAGTGGCAAGAGCCCATTGGCCCTCATAAAGTGGGGTTTTTCCCTCTCACCTATCAACATCATCTTCTTCCTTGGAACCTTGAGAGGAGAGAGAAAGGAGGGGGGGAGGATGTGCGACCGGACCAGCCAAGCCGACCGCCCGAACGCCGCCTCCTTCGCCGCTCGTCGTCCGTAGTTCGTCGCCATCACCGGAGCCGTCGCGGTGGTCGTTCGTCCGCACGCCTCTGTCCTCCTCTCTCCCGTTGCCTCTCTTCTCCATTTCCATGGTGCGAAGACCAGAAAAATGCAGAGAAGAAGAAGCCGCAGCCATGGCCATCCGCTCCTGCTCGCACGCTGTCGCCGCCGTCGCTCCGCGCCGCTCCGCCGGTCAGCTCACCTGTTCGTCGCCCTCGTCCGCGCCAGGCCGCGTTCCAGCCGCTTGTCCGAGCAGCTCGGGCCTTCGCCGGAGCTCCCTCCGCCGCCGTCGACCTCCCCTTCAGCCCGTCCAAGCCCTCGCCGGTCTCCTCCGCCATTCCTCCGCCTGAACCGGCGCCGGATCCGCCCTTCTCGGCCACAAATCAGTGGCTGGAAAAAATGGGTATGCAGCGGACGTTTGGCCCGTTTTGGCCGCCTTCCCGAGCCCGGATGCTCGGCCCGCTTTGAGGAAAGTTGTTCTCCTCGGTGTCCCCGTCATTTTGGTTCGCTCGGCTCGTTAATCCGGTGAGTTTAACTCACTAAATCTTGATTAGACGGTTAATGATGCCCTAAGTGTGCTTAGTTTAAGTTAATTAAATTTAGGTGGTTAGATTAGTTTATTTGGTTGAGGATTAGATTAGGATGTTTAATTAAGTTAAAGTGTGTTTAGTTTAAAGTTAAGTATGTTTATTTTAATATAAAGCTTTGATGTGACATAATGGGGTTCTATTTTTGAATTATTTAATGATTTCGAATTCTGGAATTTATAATATTATATTATATTCCGAATATTAAAATATTATTATTTAAAAAAAAAACGGAAAAATTATTTTTAACCCGGTTGCTCAGAATTTCGTGCCGATCGCTGCTGTGTAATCGGATTTTGAAATTAATGATTGGATCTTATAAATTGAGCGTGGATCGTGAAAAATATGGATATCATTATTATATTAATTTTCGGAATAAATTTAATTATTTAATAAATTCCGAAAAACTATTTTGGGACCCTAAATTCTTAGAATTTCGTGCTGATCGCTGCTGTGCATTTAGAATTTGAATTTGATGAATGTATGTGACAAATTGAGTATTGATTGTGGTAAATAGAGATTTTATTCATAAAAACCCAAGTGTCGGGTTTTGATGTAAAAATTGTATTTTAATTATTATATTCAATAGTGGGGTTTGAAAAAGTGAGATATTGGCTTTTTGATTCGAAATTAGCGTGTCCCCACACACGTAAGTAATTTCTGGAATATTTTTAAATATGGAGAAAAATGGCCAGGATCACTATTTTAAGTGGAAGCATTGATTGAAATATAAAGTGTCCTAAGGCCGAGTATGCTTTGACTGTGTGATAACTAAGAGGAATCGTCCTGGGCTGCTGAGCCGGACTTGCCCCTATATGGGATGCCCACGCAGTGGTTGCAGGTCGTAGTTGATTCTGGGCCCATGCTCCTTCGGGAACGCCGTCGATGTACTGACGAAGCCGCGCTCCAAGGTGGGGAGGCGATGCCTGGCTATATGCCAGTAGATAGCCGAACTGCGAGTAGGCTATGCCCTTGTGTGGCAGTGAATAGCAATTGGAATGCATGATGAGTGAAATTGATGTGTCGGATTATGGGACGGAATTGTGTGGCATGGAATGGGACGTGTCATAACGATTTAGTCTTATAATCAGGACCCCGCGGTTGTTGGTTATATGAAAGTGAATGCGTTCCGGTTGTTTAAGTTCTTATTACTGCATATGATTGAGTGATTTGAACTGTGCTAACCTGCAGGAAAGAATTGAGGCGAGGTAAGTTCTCTGTGTGATGTGGCTAGGCCACCCGGGGTGTATTTTCTTTCTAATAGGGGTTTAGGGGGTTGAACTTGCTGAGACATCGTCTCATCCCGGTTGTGGGATTAAAATTTCAGGTTCCTAGATGGCGGTCGTGGAGGACCCGAAGCCCTAAGTCTGGAAAGGTGGAGACTGAAGTATTGGTGAACGTGTTCTGCTAGTTGGTTTTAGGATAGTTTCCCTTTTGTTTAGCTGGTCTATTTTGTAGACAGTCCAGAGTTGTATTTAAACCTATGTGTTTGGTATTGTGATTGATTGCCTGCTTTTCTATCCCAAGTTAAATGTTGTCAGGGGATTTGTTTCGCTTCCGCATGCGTAATAAAATGAATTGGTCGGCGACGTATCCTGAGATGTCGCATATTTGATCGACCGCAGTGGGATGCGCGCGCGCTCGGGGTTCGGGGCGTGACAAAAGTGATATGCATAGTGGCTTCTGGTCTACGTGTGGAAGTGGAATCTAACAACCAAGCGGGCGTGAGGTGGGTTTTGGGCGAAGAAGAAAGCCTCTGGATCGTGTGCACGGTGGTGGAAGACTGCTGAAAAGTCATGGCGCAACAAAAGGGTTTATTCTTAGTCAATTGCCCCAGAAATGCCAACCAGGTCGCAAATGGGGTGGCTAAGACCCATTGTACCAATTCCTTAAGTCCAAAATGGATTTTTAAACCTCCCCATCTCCTCTGGTCTTTGTTATGTTATGATCGTGGAAACTCATGTGGGTCATGTTCAAAGGTTTAATCGTCCAAAAAAGATAATCGAATTAACTAAGCAAACCCAAATTTTCTAAGTTGAAGTAAACCCACATTTATCAAACTAAGCTAAGCCCAAGCTTGTTAAGCAAATTTAAGCCCAGTTACAGTATAACTCATTAAACTCATTGTACCCTAATTCTAATGGATTAATACTAAGAGAAACTTCAAATCAATACAATGGTGACGAATTTACCTTAAAGTAATTTTTTATCACCAAAAGTCTTAAACTGACATCTTCATGACAAATTAATCCTAAACTAATTTTTTTATCACAAAAAATTGAGGAATCTCATTGCTATTACTCAAACAAGCATGAAACGTATGCTTGCATATTCGTCCATAGGTCAAATCGGATATGTAATTATTGGAATAATTGTTGGAGTTGCCTTCATTGCTGCTCCTCCAGTAGATATTGATTAATGCATTTGCGACAAATTTATCTTCTGTTAATTTCTGTGAAATTATATTAATACCACCAAAAACTATAAACTATATAAAGGGCAAAATCCCAAATTGGTACAGTCGGCAGTTGTCATATGTCACCAAATTCAGCGATTTAACAATAAAATTTAACGGAAAATACCACGGGATAAATTTGTCATAAATCTATCACAAATTTATTAGTTTAGGGTTTTTATGAATAAAATATTAGTTTTAAGATAAATTTGTCACGTGTGTATCAATTTGGGATTTTTTTATGACATTAACCCAATTCTAATTGGCCTACACCAAGTCCAATTTCCATTATCAATTCCACACTAATCTCATGTTAAACCCATTTTGTTTTTATCTTAATGAAATCTTTTTTTTTATTCTTTTCCTACTGCTTTAAATTTTTCATCAAATTCTTCCCATGAACGTCCTCGAGACACACTCAAAAAACATAAAAGAGGAGCTGAAATTCACAAAACCTAGGGCGTTAAAAATGAAAGCTCCTCACGTCGTTTCATCAGCAAAATCTAAAGCGTAGAGACCCCAAATTTTTATTAACTAGAGGGAGAGCAAAGACCAGAGAAGGTGAGCGTCGGAGAAGGCCAAAATTTGAGAGCGAGACCCAAAATCTAAGAGCGAAAACTAGGCATCCAAAGTGTCGGAGCAGCAACTAATGTTGGCGCAGCAAAATCTGAGAGCAAAGGCCAGGGACCCCAAATTTGAATTAATAAGAGGGAGAGAGAAAGCGTTTACTCTTCCTGTTCAAAAGGAAAGAATGAGCAGAGAGAATCTTGGTTTAAAATGGTGAATTTTGGACATGGACGATGCGTACTAGTCTGGGCAGAACGTAATGGGTTGAAGCAATAACAAGGTTCATCCGTCGTATTAATACACATAAATGAGGACTCATAAATTCGAAACGGCGAGCCCTGGAGCATAGCATTTGGCTCAGAAGTGGGAGAAGTAACTCCTATTTTTCTTCCTAAAAGTAGGGGATTTAGCTATTGACTCTCTGCAAAGATTGGGAATCCAAAATTTGCATGGCATTCTATTTCTAATTCAGGTGCTTTGTCACTATTGCACATACCGCTCGCCCCTTTACCCCACCACCATGCTTCAGTATCGACAATCAATTCAGCTAACATCAGAAGACAAAACAACTAAGCGCACAAATAGAAAACCATCAAAATATCATCTTGGACTGACATTACACACCAATAATCAAAGACCCCTAAACTTGACCTGACTCTTCCACTTAAATAAACTTCATAGGACTCAGGAAATGAGCAAGACGCTCCATGATACGCTTAAAGAAACAACAACTCGAGAGTGAACTTCGTCAGCCAGAGTTTTTGCAGGCAAATTGGGGAGAGAACCACAAGACGGAGCAATGCAGCACCAGTAATTGAGGACCAACCTTCTTGCTCGGCCTTCACGAGCACAAATTTTTGAAGACTGTTGCACTTGATTTTTTTTTTAATTGATTCATCAATGGGAAACTAGAATATTTTATAGTTGAGAATCTGATTCTTTTTATTCTCTACATCTTTAGAATATTTTTCTCCTTAATTAGGTTGACCATATGTATTATATATAGAGCTGTGATTGTATAATGTTCTAAGTAAGAAAGTAATATCTATCTTATTCCCAATTCTCAGCTCCTTTCCATCCCTTAATATTTTCACATGGTATCACAGGGTTCTTTCTCAACCTACTTTCGCATCACTTTGAAAATCAAACTCTCTTCCTTCTTCATTTCTTTTCACACACAAAGCTTGTGAAAGTTTTTATTTTTTGGTTAGAACCAATGGAGAAATTATGCCGAGAAATCAAACCTCAAAGTTGGGGATGTCCAATGAATCAGAAGGTTTTTTTTTTCCCCCAACAATCAAGGTTTCGAAAACTTACCTTCGGATCCTCGACAAGTTATGGAGAAAGAAAACTAGACTGATGAACAGGGCCACATACAGCCTAATGAAGGAGGATTGGGCTCCATTTAACCCAATTCAGGCCCTCCTCAGCCCAATTCAAGGCAATTATTCACAGTATTGTATGTCCAGTGGATTCCCGTCCAAGTCCAACCTATCCAAACTGCTATGGGCTCTCTAGAAAATAATGGGCCAGGAGGAAGGCCACCTTTTACCACTGAGCCTAATCCAAGACATGGAACGGGTTGGTCCTATTCGAATCAAACTAATCCAGGTCCATCGGGTTTTTCATGATGATTTAACGGTATTTTACATTATCAATTTGTGCTTTACAGTAGTGTATAAATATTCACAAATATTTACTACTTTTCGTCGTAATGTATTTCATAATGGTAGAAAATATTTAGGTATCTTAAATTTCTTTAGTTTACAAAGTTTTTCTCTCATAACTCAATGAACAATGTCACAGATATTTAAGTATCCTAATTTCTAAAGAAAATTTATGTTTTTTCTACGGCTTGAGATATTTTGTCATAACATGGTTCAAAATACGATAAATATATATTATAATATTTAACAAATTACTACAAATGCTCACGCTATGGTGTCATAAACCAATGGAAAATGTCATAAATACTTAAAGGATAACTTCATACGCAGCGTTAGTATGAAAAAAAAGTTTTACACAAGCAGCCTCATACAACATTTCATTAGAGAGAATGCATAGTTATAATTCTTAAGTCAATGATGCATGGGAACGCTTGTGAAAAATTTTCTTTACATCGGCAGAATATGCTCCTTTTTTTTTTCTTCCTTCTTTTTTTCTTTTTCATATTAAAGCCTTACGACATTTTGTCAAAGTGCAGTAATGTTCAAACTTCAGAAAATGTATAGATGCACATAAGATAGTTTTAAGTTAGATTTTTTAGTGTTCTGTTGACAACGCATCATAAATATTGCGGATGTTCTTACTTTAAATATAAACACATGCCATACTTTATTTTAAATTTTGGTACCTCCTTACATTTTATGATGTTTTGCATGAATAAAACAAACCATGTGCCAATGTAGTATGTTTGAAATAGTAATGAATTTTTCTGCTCATGTTAAATTCACATTTTTTTTTTCATTTGGATATGCCAACAAATATTATTGCCACTTATGATGGAAAAGCACTTAAAACAATATATAGCTGGAAACAATACTGCTTAGAAAAAGAAGGCAACTTTATTGCAATTTAAGGTGACCGTAGTACATTATACCGAAGTAATCAAGCATGAGAGATGACATGAAAAATGATGCTAAAGTGTCTCGTGATCACAGGTCAACGACTTCATATGGTCTTGTAGGAGTCCAAGACCATGCTTGTCTTCATAGTTGTACATCAGTGAAACCATCTTAGCAGCATTCACGCAAGCTTCAAGGAAAGGCGCAGAGGACGGACATGGAGAGAGGCATTCTTTGTTGAGCAGCTTCCACAATTTCGATATCAACTTCATCACATGCTCCCTTGCGCTTTGGTACGAAGAGCCTTGATTTTCCCCCAAATAGCAATCCACGTATGACCCGTCGTAGCCATTTTGATTCTCGTCCTTCATGGAATCGAATCCCCCCGAGTAAAAAAATTATATCAATAAAATAATGACAAAACGCAAATAAAAAATGAATAAAACCCGAATATTGCCCAGCACGAAACCATGAACTAGTGTACCTGGGCACATCCGAGGTCATCCCAAAGGCGAAGAATTTCAGCGATTAAGAATATTATATTTGGCAGCTGCACCTCTTCTTTCTTTGAATCCATACTTTGGTTGGCAATGTTTTGGCCCATTAGAAAGAACAGGTGAGTTAGCACCAAGGGCACACCCGAAGTGATAATCGCATTCTTCAAGTAATCATCTGCCTTTGGCAATTTCCCAGAAGCGTTCCACTGAAACTCCACCAGGAATGCATTGCACAAATTCGCCCACTGCATGATCAAATGTTATCTGACTGATCAAGGATCATCTAAAATGTAGTCATAAATCAAAATCTTGAGCTTATTGAGCTTTCGTAGTAGTCATAAATGACAAATCACTAGGAAATCTCTCTCTCTCTCTCACTCTCTCTCTCAGAGTAAGGGAACTCAATGCTGCACTGAGCTCAATTTTATTGCTAGGAAGCCAGGGCACGGCTACAAGATCTTGACAGAAACGCCTAGATCTCGCCAAGATTTGTGTGTGAGTGTGTATGGGAGAGGGCGGGAGGGAGGGAGGGAGGGACAGTTGCAGCTTAACCCTATCAGTGATAAGATCTCCGTGTATGGCATTATAAGGAATTCTATAAAAGAGTGAATGAAACTCGACGATGATGAAGCCGGCAATTGGTTTTTGTGGCTTTAATTTGAAGAAGTGAACACAAACTTCAAAATGATGACCAAAATATTGGAGGGTGGTGAGACAAAGAGTGGAAAAAGGGACGAGGATATGGTCAAGGTTGAGTTTTGGTTCAGTGCAACGAATCTCCAATTAAGTCACGTTCATTTAGAGTTGAGATAGGAGTTAGCAACAACATAGGTTCTTATCAATAATAATTTTATATTTATACCATTTGTTTCAAAAATCTCGTGGGGTTCCATCCATGCTTCTCAAAGATGATTCTGCCAAAATCATTTGCAATATCATTGAGAACCTTGAAGCATATTTTCATGTACTCTGGAAGCTGCTCGGCACACGCATTATCCCATCTGAAGGAAAAACAATTGCAAGAAATATTTAAATTGTCAACATAATATAAATATGGAATGTAGTTTTTTTTTTTTTGATGTAATAGTTGCAACATAATAGGTAAAAAGGGATATTTTCGATTGTATACCTTTTAATGAGTTCTGTAAAGAGAATTAGTTCGTCAACCGTGCCATGGACATCAAATATGTCGTCAATAATGTACACGAGAGAGATGGGCTTACTGAGCTCAACCCTAAGCTCAGACAAGCTTGGATCTGTGAGAATTGCCATGGACCACATGTACCATTTTAGTGGCTGGTCTCTAGCAAACTCCATCTTCTCTCCCAATCCCAACTCTTTCCACCACCTGAAATATAGGATATGCATGAGGAAAACTAAAGCGACGGTACATAATAGTATACTCATTTAAATGAAACAAATGATTCATTTGAAAATTCTATTGATCTCATGACATAGAGATTTGAGAAAATGGAGATATAGAGTCCATCATTTTCCTTATAGTTTTTGGTGAAACTGGTTTAAGTCAAGCCTCAAACTGTGATTTGTGAGTTTGATATTAGTCTGAACCTAAATGCCAACTCCTTAAATACATAAGTTTAAATATAGCATCTTATTTATGCATTGATATACTTGTATTAGGGCCAGCTATTAAGATTTCACCTACTATTATATGTTGGTCATCTATAGTCCTTCAATTGAGCATAACTTTGCGTAAGTAGTTAATTAGTTACTCACTTATTAATTTGGTGAATCTCCTTCTGGTGCACATATTGATCAATTCTTTGCTTTCTGTTTGCCACTTCTAGCAAGTCTTCCATCCACGAGTTCGCGCCTGGCATATTGTTTACAAAACTTTGAGGAGCTAGCAATCTTGCGAAGCTCTTGCGATATGGATATTGCAATGTACTTTCTATCATTCTCGCTTGTTCATTATCAAGATCACACGTCAACAATGCATTGAGACACTTGCTGCTAAAGCATTCGGCTTCGTCGAGTATATCCTCTCCTTCCGTGCTCATTTGTGACGCTTCGTATAATTCCATCATACCCTTGATGTTTCCCTCCAGTTTCATAACAAAACCTTTTCCCTTTTCGTTGAAGTATTCGAACACATCTACATAAAAAGCACAACGACTCTAATACATCAAAAAGCATAGTCTAATATCTAATTTATAAGTCGCTTCACTCATTCAAAATTATGATGTGCATACTTTGGTTTCGAAAAAAAATGCTAAATTGGTTAAAATTATTTCATCTCATGTAAAATTTTAATTTTTTAATGTAAATAAACTAAAAAAGAGAACAAATGAAGGAAATGGGCATATATCTAGGTTTTTTCAATTCGATTTTTGTAATATGAATAATTAGTTCTTACTTTCCATTTTGAACAAAACTTCAGAACACTAATGCATTGCTTAATATCTGGCATAAGTCCACGATGTAACATGCATTGATGGATATCCTTTGGAGAGTTTATCACAATTAAACATTTCCAATTCTTAAATCAGCAAAATATTTTTAAAAAAAATCAGCTTATATTCTTGTCCATTTTCATCCTTAACAAACTATTGGAAATTTTAGGGCTTCCACGTAACTAGACAAAACAACAACAAAAAAGTTGTCTTCTTTTGTTATGTATAAATAGCAACACTGTATTTCGCTATTGCAATCGACTTGAAACTCATAGGAACAAACCTGCAGGCACACGATAACCTTCTTGCCTTAGAAGTCGAAACCGGAGAGCGATCTCATAGACATCATCTTTGCCATGATTCAAAGAGCTAAAATGTGTGTATTGCCACGTTAGAATGGCTTTAATCTGTTCTCGGAATAGGGATTTGACTCCTAGTCGCTGAATCATGTCGACAACGATCAAACTTTCTACGGGCTCATTCACCACTTTATTCTGAAAATCTATAAGGCTCTTTATTTTTTGGTCATGTTTGATCCCGGAATCATCCTACATCATGGAAATCCAGAGTTACAAGTGAGGTCGATGTTATAATGAAAAAAAAAAATTAAGCAAGAATGAACTAAATTGGCGATATTTTTTCTCATGTAATTTAACAAAGAATTATTGTAATGAAGCAAAAAATATTAAATGAGCAAAAGTTCAAAAGAGCAAAGACAATAATTTTTCATAGTAATATATAGTAATTTAGTATGAGATTGATAAGGCTTTCTGTTGACATTAATTTTATGCTATTAAAGCTTGATATGCTCATATGCACAAGGTGATATATGACCTTACAGGCCAGTCCAGTTGAAATTGTTTCAAATGATCAAATCTTAATGGGAGTTAATAAGTTGGTTTTTTTTATTACAGATTCCTTTCTACTGAGCCTTGAAAGAAAACATTCTTGTTTCCCTGCGTATATTCGGTAAATAAGCTTCCTTGTTATCCTATTTTGGTTTTATTTTTCTCCTCTTTCTATCACCAATAGGCCAATGAAGAATCCAAATAGGTGTTGGCATATAGGTATGCCCTACGAAATAATGCTCGGAGGAAAACACTACGTCTGCGATTTTTTTTTTTCACACGAGCTAAGGAAGGAAATGGAAAGTTGAAAAGAAAAGGCTAGGATCAGTGGATTTACCGGATAAGTTTGCTCCTTGGCAATGCTCGATGATTGCATTTGGTTAGGTCGATCCATTATGAAGCTGGAATCGGTGGCCGACCCTTTCCCAGTCCTAATCACGGGGAGAGTAGAAGTGCGAAGATTGTTAAATGATAGGAGGTTGATTTGCTTTAGATGGCCTATTTATAGAAAAACAGAAAGTGCCTAAAATATATTGATAGGGAACGTGCTGCACACATCTTTTGTAAGTTTCTGCAGTTGGAATCTTTGTTGTGGGCGAGAAACTTGGGTACGTACAATTGTCGTTTTCAAAACCCGATTCGAAGAAACATCGTCGTTGAAAGCATACATCAATGCATAAACATTTCGGAGAGGTTTCGAGTGTCAATGGTCTTCAAGAAATTAGAAGCGCACTGATCGCAATGTCTAAAAGAAAAGGACATGAAGGGCTTTTTCGGCAAACAAGGAAGACCACGTACTCGGATTTTATTCCACTGTTTCAGATTTAGCTCACATTTTACGTGATACACGAGGTAAGAACACATACTTGAACTTGAACTCTCAAAACTTTGTCCTATGGGGAACACGTTTGCTCCTAAAATTTGTGGTCCTGTCCTCCATAATAAGTTCGGCTCTCTGTGAAATGAGCGTATGTGCGTGCAACAAGCAGAAGAGCGTACGGGCCAGCGAGGGTGAGAAATTATGTTTAGTCATCTTTGGGATAATGTGTGGAGGAATTATCCATGAGCTTGATCTATTTTACTAAACTAAATTTGGACCATTAAAAATGGCGAATCATCAGTTCGAATTTGATTTAGTAAACGTTTAAAGTTTACTCAATGATTTCTCAAATGTATGTGAGAGCGAGGTGAGAAAGAGGAGAAGAAAAATTGTAATGTCAGATTGTCCTTCAGAGTTGAGGGGCATAAATGTTGTCTTATAGTGCTAATGTGGGGTAGCGTCATGTATTGTTTTTAAATATATATAGAGCTGACAAATTGGGTTCAAGATCAATTTCTTAACTCGAATTCAATGAGCTACGTCAAATATGGGTTGTCTGAAAATTTCAAAACGGATTAAAGTGGGTTTCCAATATCAGAGGCAAAACCCAACTAGATATGAATCTTAGTGGGTCTAAAGACAAACTCACTTCTAACCCAGTTAAGCTTAAAAAGGTTATTAGCTAAATAAATATTAAAAAAATAATAATAATTAATAAAGAAAGAGAAAACTATGATGTCGAACAAGAGAGGGAGCCACCCTAGATAGTACCCCTCCGTCGTGGGCTGTGTCACCAATGATGGCCGGTCACGCCTCCGCTGCCCACCGTGGTCGGCGGCAGCCATCCTCATGCTTCTCCTAGTCAACTCACAAGGCAACATATGGGGCGTTTTCATCATTTAGTTTCTTCAAGTTTCGTTCAAGACCAAGAAAACAGAAGAAGATGGTTTTTTTTTTTTTTTTTTGCTAACCTACAAAGTCTTCTTATGAAAATGACTCTGCACCAAAGAATCTAGATCCAAGAAACCTCTACAACCACGTATTCCTTCAAGTCAATAATTGGGAATACTATTTGAGAGCAAAGTGCCCCTTTAGTTGATCCAAGAGACAGGAAAATGACACCGGAGGAATAGTTAGACGTCCTATTTTCCATGAGAGAGGAATTACGTTGCTTTTTTCTTTCCTTATTCAATCAAAATTGTAGTTCTGGTATTATTTTAGGCATTAGGCTTTAGTTAAAATGATGGGCTATATTGTCCTCTGTCTCTAATCGGAGGATTTCTTATAATTAGTCTTCTGGTTGATAGCTTACGAGTGTAAACATCACTTGCATTTCAATTTTAGATAAGTTCGGTGTAAATGATGTCCCACAATAATATATAACCACCAATCAGAAACATAATTGTAGGGAAACTTAGTGTTCGAATATTTAAATAATACACTACACATTTATCTAATAATTTAAGTTTTAGAATAATTAATAGTGGTCCTACAAAATCTTACATAATATCAAAGCTGAATGTATTGAGTTCGAATATTTCCAAGTCCCATTTGCCTCATGAATTAAATTTCCACGCTTAATACTAGGCTAAAAGACTAGACCAAGCATGGGGAGGAGTGTTAAAATATTTAAATAATAAATCATACATTCATTAAACAGCTTAAACTTTTAGAACAGTTGGCAACGATCTCACAAAATCTCACACTTAGCCTTATATTTATTTTGACTTAATTTTGCAACATCAATCAATCGTATCAAAAGGAAAACATGAACGAGCTAAGCTCTGCGAAAATCATACATCAAGGATGAAGATCCTCTGTTGCTCCAATACGACATTTGTCTACCTCCTTTGTGAGATGGGGACAGGTACCTATTTTTAAGGGCCATGTTATCCCCCGTTCCTAAATCAACGAAGTTTCTTCAATCGAGTCTCTTATTGATAGGTTACAAGTTATGCAAGCTTAAATTTGCATATGGCGATGTCAATAATTTGTGATCTACCAATCAATGACATGACTGTACAGAAATATAACCCCTGCTTTAGTTAGTGTTAACTACACGTGAAAATCCTCTATACTGCTCAATATCTCTGACTTGTCAATAAATCTTATTTGCTAACACATTCAGTGATAAATTTCCTGATACATTGTTCAGATAAATTATTGGTTTAGCTAAATTAGGCACAAAATGAGGACATCAAGCGTGGTGGAAGATCTCATCCCCCAACGGATGTGTAGTCTATATGACCATGTATTGAATGGGAAATCCTCCCACAAAGCATAGATTGTGTCCTCCTCAGACTTTCAGGACAATGTCAAACAATGGACTTGCAATTTAGCTAAGCAATGTACTGGGAAAAAGCTACCAAAATCTCAAATTATGCCCACTATAACAGATTTATTGAGAACTTTTTTTGTGACATCAAAAATTCTAAACTATATCTATTGTGACGTATATCTTATAACATAAAAAAAACTCCAAACTTATACCTATGTAACACATTTACCTTCCGTCAAGATTTAATTATATTGCTTTTTAGCTAAAATAACATTGTTTTTATTTCACTTAAGTCATGTAACTACCATATCTATATTGTTTGCTTACTAGCATCCATGTAGCCAAATTACTTATCGGTGCCCTGATGAAACGTTGATGGAGGATGAAAGTGTCACACATAGGGTTGATTAGTTCTTGGTCCAGTCCCACCCAAGAATAGGATTGGTTCTCATTTTTTGGAATTGGGAATCAGACTAATTGGTCTAGTTCCCAGGCAATCTAATGGAATTAGTGATACACAATATTTTCAGTGACTGATGGTTTGAAAAAAACTAGGAAGCGAGTAATGACCACCTCGAATCCAGAAAATAGATGGAATATAATGAAAGGAAGTAAATAGGTTATTCATGGAGCAAAACGAATCCCACTCATGAACTACAATCGAGGAATTCACCAACTGCTTCAATTTCGAATTGATGCCGACATAGAAGAAGAATCAAAAGTAGAAGAACATTATAGTAGATGAAATACAAGGACATTCTTAGCCTTTTCATGGCTGAAGAGAGAGGTTTCAAATAAGGGCCTGACCTCACTGATTGGTCAAGGGTATTTTGTTCTTTACCTTTTTGATTTACTTTCCTTTTCTTTTTCCTTTTTTTCTTTTCCTGATTTTTTTCTTTTCATAAAAAAAAGACAAACTCAAAAAAGAAAAAAAAATGTAAAACTTTAACAAAGAAAAAGAAAAAAATACAAGCAGGAGGGCTAGCCCCGGCCCTCTTGCATATGGCCATCGCCCCATCATCACATCAAACTTAGGTACCTCCGGACCCTCGCTAGAATCAAGAGAGAGCCGCAACCCTCTCCCAAACTTAGCTACCCACATGAAAATGGTGAAGCAAGCGTTCGAGTAGTTTTGTGGTGGGACTCATATTCTTCGTCTTCAGGTTCTTGGGGGTTTCAGATTTCATTGCTAACCATGACCTTGTAGTTGTTTTGCAACATGGAGTTCTTGCAATGAGCGATCGCACCTTGAATCATTCTCTACAACTCCTCCATTGATGAAATCTTTGAGTGGCAACCTCCTCCCGTCCGGACCCCTCCTCCTCCGCCACCGATCCTGCTCTGCCATAGGGTCGAAACCCTCTACTAATTCTAGCGAGGACTAGCAAGACCTCACCTCTAGTGGGCAAGCCGACCCTTGTCGAGGCACTGGCGATCTTACTGGCCATAGCCAACGCCTTGTCTTGAGAAGGGGCGGTGACCATAGGCAGGCTTGGATTTTTTTTTCTTTTTTTGTGTTTTATTATTTTAAGGTTTAACCTTTTTCTTTTTTAAATTTGTCTTTTATGAAAATAAAAAAAAATGAAAGTAGAAACAGAAAAAGGAAAGAAAGAAAAAAACTAATGGATGAAAATGCCCTTGATAAGGTCGGGACATTCTTTGAAACTAAAATGGCCACTTCAGACCATTATTTGAAATAAAACTCATTTCAAATAATGATGACACTTCGTGCTTTTATTTAAAATAACATCCACTCCAAACCCCCCTTTTTTTTTCAAAAAAAAAAATTTGAGTACACTTCATATCCTTATTTGAAATTTCTCTCAAAATCATAGATACATTGGAACATGACATTGCCGTGATAATAAATAACTGAGCAAATTCCTGTAAGACTAATTGTAGGTTATATTGAATAAATATACAAAGAATAGAAATACTAAAAGAGAATGACGTGACGATTGTATTAAATAATTAATTATTTCAAATAGATTGTTACAATAAACCTAACATCATTCAATCCATATTATTACCGGGTTGAATATAGGATAAAAAACAGGAAACAAAACTCAACTCCCCGAGTCGTAATCAGGATCAAATAAGTTGGACCACACTTCGTGAGAGTTTCTTAAAATCTTCTCAGGGGCAAAATTACGTATGCTATTTTGTGTTGACTTGCACAAAGAACGGCAACGTGAGAGCGTCCCGTCGCTAGAAAATATCCCGGATCCAACATCTTCTTAAACTGGTGGCGTGTAGGCACTGTTCTCAGTCTAAACTTTAAGTACGATAACGATGCACATGTTGACCGGCGGTCTTTTCAGTCAATTCCTGCGCCAATTGACAGGTCAAAGGTACAAACATGATCCACGTTGATATTTAGTCAAGCTTGTACGTGGATCATGTCCACAACTTTTGACTCACAAATCATAAATATGACTGGAAGAATATTCCACTGACCAAAGATGTAGGAAAATTGATGACAAATGTTCAAAATGAGCAATAGAAAGTGATGATACATCACCTAGAGGTGGTGGATTTGATAGGGTAACTTGACAATGACTTGGTTGATATTGTTGTCATCTCGATTGAACATTTCCAATTCCTATCTCAACAAAAAATTTAAAAAAAAATCAGCTTATATTGTTTTCCATTTTCATCCTTAGCGAAAAAAGAAATTTGGAAAACTTGGGGCTTCCACTTGGCTAGTCAAAACAAAAAACAAATTGTCTTCTATTCTTATGTATCAACACCAACATTGTATTTCGCTATGGCAATCAAAATGTAAAACTCAATCTAAGCGTTGGTCAAGAGTATTTTGTTCTTTACTTTTTTTATTTTCTTTCCTTTCCTTTGTCCTTTTTTCTGATTTTTTTCATAAAAAAGAAAAAAAAGGTAAAACTTTAACAAAGAAAAAGAAAAAGAAAATACAAGCAGGAGGGCTAGCCCCAGTCCTCCTACCTGTGGCTGCCGCCCTATCACTGGGTCAAGGCATTGGCTATGGCCAACAAGTTCACTAGCACCTCGGTGAGGCCCGGTGACCTTCACCAAAACTAAGAGAGAGCCGTAACCCTCTCCCAAATTTGGGCACTCACATGAAAATGATGAAGGAAGCATTCGACCAATCTCGTAATGGGAATCATCTTCTTCATCTTCAGGTTCTTAGGAGGTTTCAGATTTCATTGCTGACCATGACCTTGTAGTTGTTCTGCAATATGGAGTTCTTGCAATGAGCGATCACACCTTGAATCGTGCTCTACAACTCCTCCGTTGACAAGGCATCCAAATTGCAACCTCCTCTCGTCCAGACCCCTCCTCCTCTTCCGCCACTGAACCTGCTCTGGCAGAGGGTCACAACCCTCTTTTGGTTCCGGTCATTGGCCCTTCCGGAGGGGCCAATGACCCCCCTGGCCATAGTAAACACCTTATCTTGGCAAGGGGCGGTGACCATAGGTGGGCCTGGGCTTTTTTTTTTTTTGTGTTTTATTTTTTTCTTTTTTGAATATGTCTTTTGTATGAAAAGAAAAAAAAAAGAAAGGAAAGATGAAATAGAAAAATGAAAACATAAAAAAAAATGCCCTTGACGAGTCAATGAAGTCAAGCTCTTTCTTGAGATTAATATGGCCAGTTCAGGTCATTATCTGAAACAAAACCCACTTCAAATACTTATTTGAAAAAAATGATAATACTTCAAACTCTTATTTAAAACAAGATCCATTATATATCATTATTTAAGAAAATGACAACACTTTATGTACTTATTTGGAATTTTTTCCAAAACCGCAACTACACTAGAATATGACATTGCCTTGCTAATAAATAACCAAGCAAATGCTGATAAGACTCATTGTAAGTATATTAAATAAGTACACAAGGAATAGAAATCCTAAATGAGAACAACATGACGATTGTGTTAGATACTTAATTGAATGCGTGGTCTCATGGCCGTGTAGTTTAATGATTTCAAATAGACTCTTAACATTAACCTAGCATTATTCAATCCATCGTGGTATAAGCTAACAATGCCTCTTCTCGTATTATGTCTATGCGCTCATTTTATTACAAGACTGAATATAGGAATAAATAAAGGAAACAAAAATCAACAAATTGGACGGTCCCCAGGCCGCAATCACGGCCAAATAAGCTGGACCACACTTTATGAGAGAGACTCTTAAAATCTTCGAAAGGGCAAACATATGTGTCCGATTTTGTGTTGACGTGCACAAGGACGGCAACGTGGGAGCGTCCCATCACTTAGAAATATCCCGGATTGCGTGGATCAGAACATCTTCTTAAGCTAGTGGCGTGAGCTAGCCATCGTTCCCGCGCTAAACTTTAAGCATGATGACCATGCACATGTTTGATCGGCCGTGTTTTCAGTCAATTATTGTGCCAATTGACGGGTAAAGATATAGACATGATCTACATTGATATTTAGTTAATTTTGCATGTAAATTATGTTCATAATTTGTGACTCACCAATCATAGACGTAATCGGAAGCATGTGAATTATGTTCATAACTTGTGACTCACCAATCATAGACATAATTGGAAGAATTTTCCACTGGCCAAAGATGTAGGAAAATTGATGGTGAAATTTCAAAATGAGCAATAGAAACTGGTGATACATCGTCCAAAAGGCGGTGGATTTGGTAGAGTAACTTGACATCGTCTTGGTAGACATTAGGTGTAAAGGGTTTAAGGTTTTGTACAAATTCCACGTGAAATTTGGAACCGAACATGTTACTTATTTTTGGAACTTGGAACCTACCCTACATATCTTAGAACCTAAAACCCACTCTGTCACAGGTTCTAGAGTTAGTTCTAAGTTCAATTTAGATTACACCTATATTATTAATTGAATGATTACGGTGAATTAAAACATTTTATAACAATCACTTACTATTATAATTCACTAATCATAAAGACATACAGAAAATATGAACATTAATAAAGTAAAAGTCTCAATTTTAAAATGGAAGCTCAAACTAGTATTTGTAAATTATACACTTATCATTAAATGGCATGGAATATTGCAAGATTCATGAAAACATGAACCAAGAAAACATTAGAACTTGTTCCATGTTCTAAATTACAAGTTCTAGGTTCTAAGTTTCTCCAACTAAGAACTCCAAACCTACCTATCAAAATAGGTTCCTTATTTTTTTGGAACCTCAAACCTATCATGTATACCTTGGAACCTGAATCTAGAACGTATAGGTTCTTGTTGGTCCAATTCTCAGATTCCATATTTTACCCTAGAACCATGCTTACCCTTAGTTCATCTCAATTAAACATTTACAATCCTTAAGTCAACAAAAAAAATCGGCTTATATTCTTCTCCATTTTCATCCTTGACAAAAAAAAAAAATGGAAAATGAGGGGCTTCCTTTTAACTTGTCAAAACAAAAAGGAAATTGTCTTCTGTTGTCGTGTATCAAAGCCAACATTGTGTTTCGCAATTGCAATAAACTTGAAACACATGGGAAATAGACCTGCAGGCACCTGGTGGAGGAAAAAACTCTTCTTCAAACAGAGCTAGCTTGGACACCGAGGTGAAATAGCCAAAATAGAATTGAGTAAGTTTTATATAAGAGATAGTTGTAGATTGTACAGGTGGTTAATGATAATGAAGCCTACAAGCGATATTTGTAGATTGCACAAGTGGTTATCCAAGGTAAGAAAACCTTATTTCTGTCCAATTCTTATTTATAGTACCAATTATAGTTACCATCGAGATAGTTCTCTAAATTGGAAAAGACTTACTCCCATGCGATTTAAAGGTGCCTTGATCACAAGTTCCTATCCCCTAATCACTCATCGATCTAAGGAAATTCAGGTTCGTTTTGGCATATGTTTGACATGTGCACCAGGCATTTAATAATTCCAATTGTATTCCAAGTTGCATAAGATCATGCAATCTTGATGTGTTCACTCAGAATTAAACAATAGTTATAGCTAAGAACAGAACATCTCAATCGCAAAAATAAAACTCTTATGGTAACCCTCTAATCAAAGGGTCTCCGACACTAGTCATTCCTTCCCACTTTAAAAAAAAAAAAATATATATATATATATATGTATATATTGTATCAATTACAATCAATTAAGCATAGATGTGATTAATTAAAGATTTGATGGATCTTCAAGTGTCTCTAAATATATATAATTTAAGAAGCTTTGATTTGAAATTGAAAACAATTTAATTGTAGTCGTGAAAAGCTATAACTACTTTTCGCAAGTTCAAACAAGAGGAGGCTGTCCTATGTTCACGCCATTCCAAGCTGGACCCACCTTTTGCCGACCCTAAATTCCTAGTATCAATTGAAAATGTGTACTTTTATTAAATGTGGATAACGTTTTCTTTGTCCTTTGGTTCTTACGATATGTGGACACCGTTCAAGTTCTGTCGCAAAGTTCTTGGGCCATCTCTCTCCCACTGTCATCACGCGATGTGAATGTGGATTAAATGACATGAAAAGCAGACCCGACGGATATGAAATGGTTTTAAAAACGGAAGCGACCCTGCTAGACGTTTCACATGTTTGTTAAATACGTAATATTCAGTCTTGTTGTATAAAGTAAAATTGCGGCCATGCTGGATGCTTAGGACGCGTTTGATAACGATTCTGTTCTCGAGAACAAATTCCGATCATAAATTATATTTTTTAATATGTTCCCGATAACAATATCTAAGTATTTTAAGCTATTTGGTAACTGTCCAATTTTTTTTATTCTGAAATAAAATTGTGTTTGGTACCGTGCTCATTGATTCTATTTCAAATCAATTTATTTTAATTTTTAAATATTTTTTTTCTTTTTTCCTTTTTTTCCCTTTATTTTGTTTTATTTTATTTTGTTTTATTCTTGATTCTATTTTAAATCTACTTCCATAAACAAAAAAGATAGAAATTTGTTTTTGATAAACAAAATTTTTACCAAAAGCGATTATGTTCCCAAACTGTTCTCAGAAACAAAAAATCATAATAAAATATTATTTGGATGGTTATCAAATAGAGCCTTATCGAGCTTTGTGTATGGAATCTGCTGTGCCAAATTCTTTCTTCAGAAGGCATATCTTTTACAATTATAGAGTACCAGTATACGTCAGACCTGAAAGTGAAAGGTTCCCTGGTCCCATTGCACGTACGAGGTTAAGGTTATTCAACAAAAACTGCTGAGTGATTCTTGGAATTGTCGCAAGGGCCTAAGTACCAAAGTTTTTGCCTTCCCTATCACTTCTGTGCATAATTCGGCCGTGATTTAGAGAAGACGCAAGATACATGTGCATAGATTAGTTCTGTTACGGAGCTTAACCACGGCGGATGTGATTTTTAGGGTCCAATCATGGCCATATAGTTTTCAAGTCGTGTCACCTGGCAAAGTGTGGTTGTAGAGCATTCAGCATAAGCAGTTAAATTTGACATATGGCTGGCTATAATACATGATTTATGTGATGATGCATATTACATGACTCGTGAATTTGAAAATATGGGTTGGAGTCACTTTCATGATGCATGCTATCGCATACATTTTTTTTTATTTATTTCTTTGTCCATGGCTTAATTCCATGGGAATGGTGATTATCGTTTATTGAGCCGTGACTTTGCCCACTTATTTATCTATCATTTGAGATTTTGAACGTGAGGAGTTTAATTGCATGCACGTGAAAAGTGATTAGGAGTTAGTGTGGGACTTTATATTAGACTAATTGAATAAGTTTATTAGATCCGGGTTTATGATTGTATAGTTTTGGTTAATTCATGGTAGACAATATTTTATTATAACTTTTATTCAATAAAGGTTTTATTCAGTCAATATGTTTTCGTTAAATGACTAGCTTTGGCTAAAGGTTTTATTCTTTATGTTAAAATAGAGGACCGATCACTTCCCAAATTTTGGATGTGTATTTTCTGGATGTGAATTTAGGATGTGAAACTGACAATTTCCATCCATGGTTTTTGATCCATAATAAAAAAATTACTTGGAAAAACTGTCCTCGCATCACATAAGGACGAAAATGTGGCCTGCTATGTAAATAATTGCGCATATTGTTAGAAGGGAAAATAATTTGATACCTTACTTTGATTTACAACATCTGATGGCCAGCAATTATTTGAACTACCCTGAACGTTTATTTTCTTGAAGGGCACCATAAATTATTACAGTACGAGCTTTCTGAACGCAATGCTGTGGACGTCACCCCATAGGGAAGCATCCATTAAATTCATGCGGGGAACATTGAGCATCAATTCACAAAATTAGTTCGCATTGATCCCGCTTTAATTACAAGCCAAAAACATCGCCAAATTCAAAGGAGATATCTAAAAAAACAAAAAATCCGTACTATCTCATGAATATTAATGTTATTTGCCACAAATTATCGATATTTTTATTTTAATCTTATATGGGACACAAGTTTTTACTCTGTCTTTCCCAACCCCCTTTCATTTCCATTGATTCGGATATAGGTTGTTTAGAAAAAGAATGGGCAGGTTGTGTATTTCGAATGTTTCTGCATTCCTATACTTGGAAAGTGCCTTTTCTTCTATGTTGTAAAGCTTTGGCCTTTTCAATTGCCGGGTTTAAGATTAGGGCTTCAACATTTAACCTAACCCGACTTTTAGGAAGAATACGTCATGACGACATAAAGGTATTTTGAAATGTAAATGTGCGCTTTGCAGGTATTTTACAAAGTAGAACTAAAACATAGAAACTTCATTTACTGTTTAACAAATGATATCAAGTCCACGATAAAGATTTCTCATTTTCGGAATGTGACAATTGATTAGACCTAAGTGCATTTTACAAGTTTTGCATTTACTAGTCATGTTGAATTATTCTGTACCTAAATGTTGTGCATATGAAAAGAGAAATATAAGTTTACTACCTATCTATCATGGACAGCATCTTATGGGTGGCAATAATTGTACATCTGAAATTAAGAGCCTTTTGACATGATGTTTTGGACGTGGACCGCAATGAAGCATACATAGAGGCTCAGCTTTGCAAATAGGCTTTGCGAAAACACTTGCCTTGGTAAAATTGAAAGCCCAAGGTGAAATAGGGATTTTGAGAGGCCACTCTTCTCAGGTTAATAAAAAAATTCTGCTCTAAAACTGCTCTCATCAATATTTTCATTTTCAATTTTGCCCTCATTCATATTCTCCAAGTCGCAGATGTAGGTCGCCGATGAATCTCCACCGGATGGTCTATGAGACGGTCGCTCATGAAGCTCCACTGGCAAAGGTCTAATGTTGTAGATCTAAATCACCCCCAAATTGCATATCTGGAAACCCCGGCTTGAACACCTCGGCACTTTTAGCTTCATGGCATCGCCTTGCCGAGGTAGTACGGCCGCAGCACCGCTGCACTTGGGTCATGCAACCCCAGACAAGGCGACTCCCAGAGTGGCACAAACTAGGCATAACTCACCAAAGCTCCGCTCAGCTTCTGCTAACAACATTTGTGGCGATGACAGTCGCTTAGCTGACGGTAGTCTTTGGCGAAATGGCTTGACATCCACTCAAAGCAAAACTAATGCGGCTTGCCACCACCAATCCAAATATACCATCATCTTCCTACCAAATACCCAAGGCGCTATGGCACGAGATATGGCACATTCAGACATTTCCCAAAATTCGCTTCTTCCTTTGGAATCTATGCACCAATACACTTCCTACGAAGGAAAATTTGTATAGAAGGCTGTAGCAACCTAATTTTCTTCGCGGGTTTACCACCTAAAACTAGGTTAATGGATTGTTAAGCCTAGACTTAACTCGGGCTCTCCCAAGCCCATACCAATTCGCGACTTTCGGTTCAAGTTCTTAACATGCAATTTTTTAATTAGGAGTCGCCACTAATCTATTTTTGGTGGGTCGATTAGAAACCCAAGTAAAGTAACGGGAGATTTACTTTACTCCTGCGAACCAGAGATTTATGAGTTCGGGGACTTGGTTACACTAGACTATCCTAGTGCCCTTTCGGTACCTTTTATTTCATTTTTTAAAAAAATGTTTAGCAATTGAATTGATTTTAATTTAACTTCCTAACATGTGAGGTGATCATACATGTGCGCATACCACCAATTTAACACTCAAGAAAGCAATTAAATATTGCAAAACATACCTAGGAGCAACGAAAGCATCTGCATTGTTAAATCAGAATTCACATTAGTAGCCCTAGATATGATTTCTAATTAACACGCAATTTCAATTTTTGTTTTCACTTTATTTAATGAAAATCATGACTTATGCAATGCATGTTAATAATCTAATATGACATGGCAGCATGACCTAAACTATATGACATGAAGAAATGCAATAATTAAATGCAATCTAAATGACCTAATTCTAATGACATGCAATGCGATGCAATGACATGCAAAATTATTTGAACTAAGATGTCATGCCGCATATAATTTAGCATGCAAGTTATATGTCATGCAACATTTATTAAATGATTTAGTCTAATGATGAGGAAGTTCTAATTAAATGAACCTAATAAAAACTAAATGACGTGCATTTGATATTTCTATTTAAAAATGCGAAAATAATCTAGCTAGATTAACATTCATTAAGTCCTAATTTAAACTAAGATATTATCTTAATCTAACATGTAATTGATCTAATATGCAATGACGTGCAGAGCAAGCCCTAATTCTACATGACATATGCATGATTTTTTTTATCTTTTATTTTTATTTAAAATTCAAAATTTAAAATTGCCACGTAATTAAACACGCAACTAAAATCTTAAATTAATTATTTTTTAGTGTTTTTCGAACTAAAATCCCTATCCTAGCTATGCAAGATAACAAGAAATATTCTAAAACAAACTGAATCCTAATTCAAATTTTTTTGGATTTTTTTAGTGATTCTCCAAAACAAACCATTATCAACTAAACAGTAAATCTAAACAATCAAGATATGCAATCAAATAAAGGATCAAAATAATCGAAAAAATAACCTGTTGTCTCACAGGTTAAATTAACGATTATCCTAACCCTAATTATCACGACAAAGGGTTCAAAATAACTAAAAATCTGATCCGAATTCTTACGGATAAAATTAATAATTATATTGATTTAGTACTTAAAAAAACTATCAACAAACCCCAAAAATTAATGTAATTAAAAAAATAACCCGACATCTTACGGGTCAAATTAATAATTACAATAAGTTTAGGGATAACTTATGCGGATAATGCCTACAAGATTCATAAAGTGAACATTGGGATCCAATTAAGTAAATAACTAAAGAATATAAACAAAATAAAGTAAAATAAATGAACAACCTAATTGATTTTGCTTTTTCTGTTGTTTTTCCTTTTCTTCTGAGCAAGGCAGCACGTGGTGGCCGGTCCGGTGAGGAGTCGCCGGCGAGGCAAGGCAGGTGGGTTGGGCGGCAGAAACACGTCGAGGCAGAAGCAGCTTCGCGGGTTGCTGCAAGGGCGTCGGCTCAGCGTCCGGTGGGGCTTCGAGCGAGGCGGTCGCGAGTGAGGTTGATCGGCGATGGTGCAGGCGCGGCGAGAGGGAGGCGCGGCGGTGCGGATCCGGCAGGCTTAGGCGTTGGGCACTGCAGGTGGAGCTTCGGATTGAAGTCGGGTTAGAGCAGAGGGCACAGAGCGGCTTCACGGGGGCAACGCCTCTCGATTGCGGATTGCAGGTCGTCAAGTGGAGCGATGAGGGTGGCGACAGATGCGGCACAGCGTCAGGCAAACAAGGACAGGGGCAACAGAGACAAGCGGCGCGGCGGAGAGGCAGGCGCGGGTGAGTGGGGCTCCGGCGCAGTGGCGCGGGTCGTCGAGGCTTGCAGACGGAGACCGGCGGCCACGTCGGCGCGGGGAAGGAGGCTCGGCTGCGGCACGGCTCGGGCCTACTCGCGGAGGGTGGAGCGTCGAGCTTCGGGTCGCCGGGGCAGGGGCAAGGCTCGGCGCGGCACGGTGGCGGAAGCCTCGCGGATGGAAGTTGCAGAGGAGGGGCAGCGATTTGGGGAAGATGATGAACAGTAAGGGTCAAATCACCCCTTTACTTTTCTCCTCTCTCTCTCTCTCTCACGTCACTCTCCCTCTTCCTTTGCTTTTCTGCAGAAGCTTTTTTTGCCTTTTTTCTTTTTCTCTTCTTTCCTTTTAACCTCCACGGATGGCTTCTCTCCCCTTTCACTTTTTCTGAATTTTTTTAAAAGAAGCTCCTGCGGACGAAGAGAAGGCCACCCCCATTTATAGAGTGAAAACTTAGTCTGCTCAACCTACGAAGATTTGCATAACAACTCAATCGCTGAAGATCATCTTTCGAGATTATCGTGTATGCTGACTCACTCGGCCATTGAAATCATCTATTAAAATCTTCCAAGCTGACTCGCTCGACCATTGAAGATTTTATATGCTGACTCAGCGATTGAAGATAAACTGGAATTTTTTTTTGTGAAGATTTTCCAAATAATTCACTTTAGATAAAACTCCGTTATCCAATTCTAAAATCTTTCGAGATATCCATCCGCAACAAAATATTTTAGAATATTCCTTATCCTCCTTAATATTCCCAACTTTAAGATTACAGTGCGATTTTTAAATTTCCAAAAATCATCATAATATCGCATCAAATCTTAAATTTTCACAAGATAATCAATTAAACAACAACGACGGGCTTGGGTTAATTTTATCCTTTCATGGGCCTAGCCCGGCCTATTAATTTAAAATTCAAAACCTCCGATTCAACCCATCCACCACCGGTCCAGTAAATGCAAATAAAAAATAAATGCACCTACAACTAAATGCTATGCAATTAATTAATTATTGATTAAACCCTAATTTTAATGCGATAAATGACTAAACGGACCGTCAAAATCTAGGTGTCAACAGCTGCCCCTCTTTGAAGGTGAGCTCAAAGAGGTTGCCTTCAAAGACAAATTGAGACCTATATTTTGACTATGCACATGCATTGAATGATTTTTTTTTTTGATTTTTTTTAAAATGAATCCCATTTTAAAATGCAATTTATATGGTGCATGGAAATGCTAATGCAAATGAACCTACCTGGAATAACTTACCTTCAAGGAGGGTAGAGTAGTTCAAGGTAGTTGGTGTTACATGTCTAGGACCCGTACCATTCTACGGTCGCCCAGAATTGTAACATGGCTTTGTAAAGAGACTGCTTCCTAGGACTCGTACCATTCTACGGTCGCCCAGTATGACAGTGTTTGGTTGTGTCTAGGACCCGTACCATTCTACGGTCGCCTAAACGGGGATTTACCATTCAGGACCCGTACCATTCTACGGTCGCCTGAATTGTAAAATAGATGTTGTCTAGGACCCGTTCTATTCTACGGTCACCTAGACTGAGGTTTTGCTTGGCTAGGACTCGAACCATTCTTCGGTCGCCTAGCCTTGCAAAAGAGATCAACTGACCAGGACCCGAACCATTCTTCGGTCGCCTTAATCAGATTGAATATGGAGGAAAATCTTTGGGGGACAACTCAGTCGAGTGTCGGTGTTTTCAAAAGGGACTCTGGGCTATGACAGCACGCCAGGTCAATATAAAGGGACATCGGGCTACAAAAGCACGCCGAGTCGATAAAGAGGGACTCTGGGCTACGAAAGCACGCCAGGTCAATATAAAGGGACTTTGGGCTACGAAAGCACGCCGAGTCGATGAAGATGGGCCTTGGGCTACGGAAGCACACCAAGTCAATATAAAGGACACTGGGCTACAAAAGCACGCCAGGTCAAAAAAAGGGACATCGGGCTACAGAAGCACACCGATTCGATAAAGAGGGACTCTGGGCTACGAAAGCACGCCCGGTCAATATAAAGGGACTCTGGGCTACGAAAGCACGCCGGGTCAATATAAAGGGACTCTGGGCTACGAAAGCACGCCAGGTCGATAAAGAGGGACTCTGGGCTACGAAAGCACGCCAGGTCAATATAACTGGACAGCTTGACCAAGTCAAGTGTCGATGCACTTGAGAGAGAATACCTGCACAATGACAAGTATTTTAGAGGATGGTAGAGATATACTTACCCGGTGATATCTCTAATTCTTGGGGATATGTCTTTTGGAATTTAGATATCCTGTGGAGGTCTTTCATCTTCTAATATCATGAAACATTCTGAAAGGAACTTGAATTACCTGTCAGACATGATTTAGAGCAAAAAACGGATATGCATTCATCAAAGAGATAGACAATCTAAACTACTCTAGAATGCACATTTCAAAATTCAGTGAGGTTTTCATTAACTCAGTCAGGGTTTATGCATAATGACATTTGTACCACCCAAATTTCCACTGGAGAGAATTATCATTCAAGACAATCTACTCACAACATGGATTTCTTAAAAATACTAAATGAGAGACTTTCGGTTAGAAAGGACTTTCACTCACTCTCATTTAGAATGGCTATTTTATGAGAATCACTCAATTTTATCATATCGACATGGGTCCGAGTATTCTCGCAAGCGGTACGATCTTACCAATCTGAGAGGTCTTTAACAGGGATCATAATTGGGGCTTGGCCAACGGCTTAACAAATGGACTCTTTGAGGCAAAGCTATTGAATGAACTGTCTTGTAATCATCTCCGGGTTTACAAGTCAAGAACCCTGCAAAATGAAAAAGAAATAATCTTGCTCGCACTTCTTCGAGCGATGCTTATAAACATATGAACTCCTACGTTAATTCAAGTGCCCTAATCTGAAGAGACTTTGTAAGGGACGTAACGTAGGTTGGGTTCATGGGTTGAGAAATGAAAGGATCATTAGGCTCAAAATGTGTGTAAAAGGTGTGAATTGATGATCATCTTGGCATTGCCACCAGTTTTCTTTTTCACCATTGGGGATCGTCTTCATGAAATGCCCCATTGATTGCAAAAACTCAGCATTTGAGTTCTTTGAGTATTGCTCCATTGAGACTCAATTCTTGCAATTGACAGTCACCTATCTTGACTTTCTTTTTTCATCTATGGGCATTGACTTTGCTTTTACCAAGCACACCACTTTTTATGCCCATAGCTCTCATGCATTTTTTTTCACTTCTTTTCATGGGCATTGGCCTTGCTTTTACTAGGCACACTGCTTTTTCATGCCCCTTAATTATATTTTGAAATCAATTCTTGCGCACAATGCATGCGTCAAGCAATTACACTTTGAATGGCACTTGAACTTTCAAAGGTCCTCATCTGGCTTTTGCCTTGCCCCAGTGTGGGGGATGATCACCAACTGGGTTTAAAGAAATAAAATTGCAGGCTCAAATGGGCTATGCAAAGGATATAAGTGTATGGGATAGAGAAAGAAATGCTCTTCATCATCCTAAGACACGTAAATTAACACATGAATTCAATGTAATAGCATGACTTGAAGATTCATGCAAGTGAGAGCAAGAAGATTTCAATTCATTTCCCTCACCTCATGATGCCATTTGATCTCTTAGTTGCCCCGATGTGGGGTGATTCTTGACAGGGGTGATTTGAAAAGAATATCCATAAGTGTATGGGCTCAAAAGGGTTAAGCAACGGATCACCTGTAGTGTTTGGGATAGAGATATGAATTGCCGCTCATCATTTCTGTCACGCCCCGATCCTCAGGCACGCACACATCCGTCTGACTTGGTCGATTTTATAATGCGATATCCCAGGACAATGTATCGCCGACCCTTTCATTTTTAAGCACATGCGGAAGCAGTTAAAATCCCCAGACAATAAAACGATGGGATAGAAAAGCAGGGCCATATTTTTCATACTGAAATTTATAACCAAACTTTTATACAAAACACAAACCACTTCAAAACTATTCACATCAAAATGGAGGTCTCAAAAGAAGACAGAGACTTAGACGAACTGGGCCGTACTCAAGGCCCCTCTCAGGATTGCCTTCTTCCTCCAAAAATCTTTCTCCTTAAGATTCGCCTCCGAGTCCTCCTTCTCGGATTCCTCCTTCTTAGCTCTTCAGCGGGGTCCTGAAATGGTTTTCCCCAAACTGGGATGAGACTACGTCTCAGCGAGTTCTACCCCACTAAGCCCGATTAGTAAACTATTATACTAAAGGCTGCCTAAACACGCACAGGGCAGAGGACTTACCTTGGCCTCTGATCCCACCTGCAAGTCAGTACAATTCATAATAGGCACCCAAGCAATCATATCACCGATCGAAGCATCGATCAAATCGACCTAGTTGATTATATTCCAACAAGACCACTTACGGTCATTTCCATTCAGGCAATCAATTCACAACATCAAATCAAAGCATCGACCTAGTCGATTACATGCCAAACAAATCAATCCCCACTGTGGGATATTTAAAAGCTAGGCCACGTGTATTCTCCAGGATGACCTTCCAAGTCTCCGAGTTCACGTGCCTCGAACCTTGGGCCCACGTGCATTCTCTCAGGCGACCTTTTCGCCAAAGTGATGCATCAAGTCACCGAGACCACGTGCCCTTTTAGATGCCCGGGCCCACGTGCATTCTCTTAGGTGCATCTCACCAAAGCGATGCATCAATTCGCCGAGACCACGTGCCCTTTTAGATGCCCGGGCCCACGTGCATTCTCTTAGGTGCATCTCACCAAAGCGATGCATCAATTCGCCGAGACCACGTGCCCTTTTAGATGCCATTCCGGAATGCTGGACCCACGTGCATTCTCTAAGGTGCATCTCACCAAAGCGATGCATCAATTCGCCGAGACCACGTGTCCTTTTAGATGCCAAATCCTATCACCGAGCCACGTGCATTCTCCAGGACGACATACCGAGTCTCCGAGCCACGTGCATTCTCTCAGGCGACCTTTTCGCCAAGGTGACATATTCAACCACTGAACTCACGTGCATTTTCCAGGTGACATTCCAATTCACCGAGCCACGTGTCCTCTATGCAGTGGTTACCAATTTACTTTCAATATCGACAACCAATGCCCAACGATTTCTCAATCAAATAATTAAATCAAGTCAACAAAGCATTATAAATGCTGAATAACATACTTGGCCAAACACCAAATCAATAATTCAATCTCAATCGATTCCAATCAATTTAGGGTAAATCCCTAAAATACCACAATTCATTCAATTCCATACAACGTGGAGCTCAAATAAATAAACGGACTGCACCACGACAATCAGCACGAGATTTTGGTCGTCGGCCATCAAAATCTTAATTTCCGAAAAATAATTAATTAATTTATTAATTTCGAAAATTAAATAATTAATAATAAAAATTCAATTTAGCTCAAAATAAAGCCCGATTAAATAAACGGACTTCACCACGGTCATCAGCACAATATTCCGGTCCCGGGCCATCTCAGTTGAATTTTCGAAAAATAAATAATTATTTAATTTAATTCCGAAAATTAATATTTAAATACTAAAATATCCACTTAGGCCTGAAAAGCCTAATTGGAGCCCACTAAGGGTCGGGAAAATTCCCGAAGCACTTCCAATAATTAGTAGACCACGTCTACTTGCTAATTACACAATCAATTTATCTAAATCACATCACAATTGACTAATAATTGCTAATTTATTCTAATCTAACAACCTAAACATAATTAATTAAATCTAAACCAACCTTAAGCATAATTAGCCAACTAATCCAAGATTAGTGAGATTACTCACCAAATCGCCCGCAAATCGGATCAATCCAACGGCGGCAGCGCGAGGAACGATTGTTCCCAAAGCACGGCTCGGGTTCGGGGCCGGGAAACGGCCCAAAACGGGCCCGAACCAGCTGGAAACCCACTCCGTGGGTCTGCTGGATTAGCTGCAAAACAGAGGGAAACTGAGATGGTTAGAGGCGGAGAGGGGTCGGGAAGGTAGACGGCGGTCCGGCAAGGCTGCACGGCGGCTCCGGTGGCTTGCTCGGCCACTCACGGTGGCTGGACGAGGCGGAACAGAAGCAGATGGAAGCTGGACGGTGCTGGACTGGCGTGAGAGGAGGGACGGACAGCAGCTCGGTGGGGCGGCGCACGCGTGAACGGTGGGTGGTGGAGCAGACGGTGGTCCGGCGAGCTGCTCCGCTTCTGCCGTCTTCGGTTCGGCTTCTGGTTCTCACGAACAGGAGGGGAAGAAGAAAGGAGTTGGTTCGGTCACGTGGGGGAAAATGGGGGAGAAGAGAGAGGAGAGAGAAGAAGAGAGAAAGAAGGGATAAGAAGAAGGGTTTTCTTTTTTTTTTGACTAGTCAAAAGTAGAAACAAAAGAAAGAGAAGCCAATTTAAAATTGGCAAGGGGGCATTCGGTTGGGGGGATGCTCGCACGAAGGGGGGAAAGGGGAGAGGAGAGAGAAAAGAGAGAAAAGAGAGAGAAAGAAAAAGAAAAGAAAAAGAATAATACTATTCTAATTTTTCTTTTCTATTTCCATTTCCCTTTCTATTTTCTTCCGGTCTTCGATTTTTTCCTCCGATAATTTCTTTCTTGAAATTTCGGACTCAGCAATTAATTGATAGACGATGAGACGGTCCTAAAAATGAATTGTGACACGTCCGAATATTCGATTCCCAAAACCGAATTAAATTTCATGATTAAAATCGACCGGACGCGATTTTAGTCCAATCCAACCAATTAGGTAGCTTTTAAGGATTTTACCGCGGATATATCCCTTAACGGCTTCACCCAATAGGTTAGCTAACTCGTGAGTGATCAGCTCAGAGAAAAAGGACCATAGGCACGCCGACGATATGCACATTTCACTTTATCGAAATGGGGTCGAATTTCAGGATGTCACAATTTCGGTTGCCGTACCTTTTGCGAGAGAACTCTTTACCTTATGAATATGAACCTTCCTACACTCATCTCACAAGTGTATGAATGTGGGACTGTGTATAGGATAGGGCTTGCCTTTCATCATCCCGACTCGTCTCATTTAGTATGCTCAATCAATTCCACATCATTCATTAAATTAGTCCATCTTGATGTTCTTTAGTGGAATTGGTGGATAAAACATGTAAGAGTCATCATGCAAAACCCTTTTTTTTTTTAAAAAGAACTCAACAGCTTTAAGCATGTCAACTTCAAACAATTTTCTATACTGCAAAATGGTTTTAAGCATTCATTCAAGGATTCCTTTACAATGGGAATTGCCTCAGCAGTTGATGTATTTGGATTGTCCCTATCATTCAAGATTGAAAATCCACTTTTGCCCCTGCACAAGAGAACGTGCATCAGTATGATATTATGCAACATCAAAGTAAATTCAAATTGCACATCCATTTTGGCTCAGGTTGAGACTTTATCCCAGTCTGGTCACTACCAAAACCTATCATGCCCTCAATTTGTCAACTCTTCCACCAGGGAATGATGGCCCTCTTTTACTTGCCCCAAATCTTTTTCATTACAAGTGCGCTTTAAACCTGTTGATCACAAGTCAAGTTTATGATCATTGAGACTTGATACGCCATTCTCAGATGTCCCTTGTCATAAAGTTATAGAATCATGTTCCTCCTTGCTCGTGTGATGCGAACCCTTCAAGTAAGAGATTCTTCCTTCTAGATACGTCACGAGTCTCTTCATGGTGGCATCAAATTCAGCTACCTCGGGAAAATGAGACGATTCAAAAGTTCTCTTGGCTCTCTTCTTCGAGTCGCAAACTCTTATTGAAGATGGAGTACCTATGTCATCGTAGCCTTTTTGCTTGATGAGAAAAGTCACAGTAGTAGACAATTCATTGACTTGATTTTGGTGGTGTGCAATTTGCTTGTTCATATTATCAATGACACGGTCTAGCGCCTCGTTTCGATCCGCCATTTTAGCTCTCGACCGTGTACGGATGGGTGAGCGAGATCGCTTCATAATCACCTAATTGAATAAATGGGAACATGTAAGCATGATGTGTAAATAGAAAGCTAGTTCATGACAACCATTTAATTTTAGTCAAGAAAAGTCCACATGTGAAGAGGATTTCCTGAAATTGGACTAGGAAAATAAAGATATGAGATGCCCCAATAGGGACGAAATTTCCTAAACATGAACTAGGAAAAGCCAAGACATAAATTGAAAACAAATTTTCATTTTTTTTTTATTTTCCAAATGATTCATTGTACGGCAATTTATTTCCTCATTTCTTTCCTAATTGACAAAGGAATTAAATCAATGATTATCCTAAATTGTCATGGACAGACAAAACTGCAATAAAGTAAGTAAATTGCAAAGTGAGACTTTAGACAACTTACTTTCACCAAAATGGATGACAATCACATAGGCATGCGCATGAAATGTGAGGCTCGATTTCTACTTAGACGGCTTAACAAGGTGGAGCTAAGAGGATGGTCTGACCGTTGCAGTCTCGCATTAACGTGTCAGGTCCTCCTAACCCCGGCTCAGTCGAATGGAATATCCAATAATCACGCAGTCTCGCGGATATGGACAAACACACTCGACACCATGAAAGAAATTTCGGGGAAGAGAAGGTCAACCTCTACATAGCAATCTCGCTTTAGAGGAAGTATCCTTCTCAACACCATCCTAGAAATCCTACCGCAGCCCAGGTCCGACCGCAGGTTGTGTGTGCAAAAGTGTAGTGCTAAAGCAATAAAGCATGCACAACAGTTTAAATGCAAACAACACTTCTATAGTTTAAATTCAAACATTCATCCCTAACTCCAATCTGCAAGACAGGGGTTAGCAAAGACTACTCCCCTTATACCTCCCATCTGCAAGAACATTTAACACCTTAGAAATGTTAGGGACATACCTGGGATCCTCGCTGCCAAATAAAAATATTTTTAAAAAGAAAAATTGGCCTAAGTCCACTAAGTATTTTAACACAAGTCCCCAGCGGAGTCGCCAAGCTGTAGCGACCTAATTTTCTTCGTGGGTTTACCACCTAAAACTAGGTTAATGGATTGTTAAGCCTAGACTTAACTCGGGCTCTCCCAAGCCCATACCAATTCGCGACTTTCGGTTCAAGTTCTTAACATGCAATTTTTTAATTAGGAGTCGCCACTAATCTATTTTTGGTGGGTCGATTAGAAACCCAAGTAAAGTAACGGGAGATTTACTTTACTCCTACGAACCAGAGATTTATGAGTTCGGGGACTTGGTTATACTAGACTATCCTAGTGCCCTTTCGGTACCTTTTATTTCATTTTTTAAAAAAATGTTTAGCAATTGAATTGATTTTAATTTAACTTCCTAACATGTGAGGTGATCATACATGTGCGCATACCACCAATTTAACACTCAAGAAAGCAATTAAATATTGCAAAACATACCTAGGAGCAACGAAAGCATCTGCATTGTTAAATCAGAATTCACATTAGTAGCCCTAGATATGATTTCTAATTAACACGCAATTTCAATTTTTGTTTTCACTTTATTTAATGAAAATCATGACTTATGCAATGCATGTTAATAATCTAATATGACATGGCAGCATGACCTAAACTATATGACATGAAGAAATGCAATAATTAAATGCAATCTAAATGACCTAATTCTAATGACATGCAATGCGATGCAATGACATGCAAAATTATTTGAACTAAGATGTCATGCCGCATATAATTTAGCATGCAAGTTATATGTCATGCAACATTTATTAAATGATTTAGTCTAATGATGAGGAAGTTCTAATTAAATGAACCTAATAAAAACTAAATGACGTGCATTTGATATTTCTATTTAAAAATGCGAAAATAATCTAGCTAGATTAACATTCATTAAGTCCTAATTTAAACTAAGATATTATCTTAATCTAACATGTAATTGATCTAATATGCAATGACGTGCAGAGCAAGCCCTAATTCTACATGACATATGCATGATTTTTTTTATCTTTTATTTTTATTTAAAATTCAAAATTTAAAATTGCCACGTAATTAAACACGCAACTAAAATCTTAAATTAATTATTTTTTAGTGTTTTTCGAACTAAAATCCCTATCCTAGCTATGCAAGATAACAAGAAATATTCTAAAACAAACTGAATCCTAATTCAAATTTTTTTGGATTTTTTTAGTGATTCTCCAAAACAAACCATTATCAACTAAACAGTAAATCTAAACAATCAAGATATGCAATCAAATAAAGGATCAAAATAATCGAAAAAATAACCTGTTGTCTCACAGGTTAAATTAACGATTATCCTAACCCTAATTATCACGACAAAGGGTTCAAAATAACTAAAAATCTGATCCGAATTCTTACGGATAAAATTAATAATTATATTGATTTAGTACTTAAAAAAACTATCAACAAACCCCAAAAATTAATGTAATTAAAAAAATAACCCGACATCTTACGGGTCAAATTAATAATTACAATAAGTTTAGGGATAACTTATGCGGATAATGCCTACAAGATTCATAAAGTGAACATTGGGATCCAATTAAGTAAATAACTAAAGAATATAAACAAAATAAAGTAAAATAAATGAACAACCTAATTGATTTTGCTTTTTCTGTTGTTTTTCCTTTTCTTCTGAGCAAGGCAGCACGTGGTGGCCGGTCCGGTGAGGAGTCGCCGGCGAGGCAAGGCAGGTGGGTTGGGCGGCAGAAACACGTCGAGGCAGAAGCAGCTTCGCGGGTTGCTGCAAGGGCGTCGGCTCAGCGTTCGGTGGGGCTTCGAGCGAGGCGGTCGCGAGTGAGGTTGATCGGCGATGGTGCAGGCGCGGCGAGAGGGAGGCGCGGCGGTGCGGATCCGGCAGGCTTAGGCGTTGGGCACTGCAGGTGGAGCTTCGGATTGAAGTCGGGTTAGAGCAGAGGGCACAGAGCGGCTTCACGGGGGCAACGCCTCTCGATTGCGGATTGCAGGTCGTCAAGTGGAGCGATGAGGGTGGCGACAGATGTGGCACAGCGTCAGGCAAACAAGGACAGGGGCAACAGAGACAAGCGGCGCGGCGGAGAGGCAGGCGCGGGTGAGTGGGGCTCCGGCGCAGTGGCGCGGGTCGTCGAGGCTTGCAGACGGAGACCGGCGGCCACGTCGGCGCGGGGAAGGAGGCTCGGCTGCGGCACGGCTCGGGCCTACTCGCGGAGGGTGGAGCGTCGAGCTTCGGGTCGCCGGGGCAGGGGCAAGGCTCGGCGCGGCACGGTGGCGGAAGCCTCGCGGATGGAAGTTGCAGAGGAGGGGCAGCGATTTGGGGAAGATGATGAACAGTAAGGGTCAAATCACCCCTTTACTTTTCTCCTCTCTCTCTCTCTCTCTCACGTCACTCTCCCTCTTCCTTTGCTTTTCTGCAGAAGCTTTTTTTGCCTTTTTTCTTTTTCTCTTCTTTCCTTTTAACCTCCACGGATGGCTTCTCTCCCCTTTCACTTTTTCTGAATTTTTTTAAAAGAAGCTCCTGCGGATGAAGAGAAGGCCACCCCCATTTATAGAGTGAAAACTTAGTCTGCTCAACCTACGAAGATTTGCATAACAACTCAATCGCTGAAGATCATCTTTCGAGATTATCGTGTATGCTGACTCACTCGGCCATTGAAATCATCTATTAAAATCTTCCAAGCTGACTCGCTCGACCATTGAAGATTTTATATGCTGACTCAGCGATTGAAGATAAACTGGAATTTTTTTTTGTGAAGATTTTCCAAATAATTCACTTTAGATAAAACTCCATTATCCAATTCTAAAATCTTTCGAGATATCCATCCGCAACAAAATATTTTAGAATATTCCTTATCCTGCTTAATATTCCCAACTTTAAGATTACAGTGCGATTTTTAAATTTCCAAAAATCATCATAATATCGCATCAAATCTTAAATTTTCACAAGATAATCAATTAAACAACAACGACGGGCTTGGGTTAATTTTATCCTTTCATGGGCCTAGCCTGGCCTATTAATTTAAAATTCAAAACCACCGATTCAACCCATCCACCACCGGTCCAGTAAATGCAAATAAAAAATAAATGCACCTACAACTAAATGCTATGCAATTAATTAATTATTGATTAAACCCTAATTTTAATGCGATAAATGACTAAATGGACCGTCAAAATCTAGGTGTCAACAAAGGCAAATGCTAAACGACCCTACTTGTCAGGTGTGCAGACAAGCCCCGGAATCAGCAGAGCACCTCTTCACTCTCTGCACCTGGACCAAGAACATATGGTCAGATCCTTCTCTCCATGCCGACACATCCCCAGAGCGAATCACCCGTATAGACAAGTGGATTGTCGAAAACCTAACCTCACGAGCCGATCAACACTCAAAAGCCCTGTTCGCGGGAGCACTCTGGCAGATCTGGAAGTGCCGAAACAGAGCGATCTTCCAAGGACGCCAACCAAACCCTACGGAAGTTAAAGCTGAAATGAGCCTTACAGCAGATCTCTTCCTGAAATGGAACAAACTGGGGAAGGAAAATGGACGAAACTCACCGAATACCCACAATCCAGAGCTGAAATGGAAACCACCTGCAGCAAAGGAGATGAAAATCAACGTCGACTGCTCCTGGTGTGAGTCGACCAAGGTGGGTTCGATTGCGGGAGTCTGCAGAAACAGCGCCGGAACCCTCACCCATGGATTCGCGAAGCCGATTTTTGCTCCGTCCGTGTGGGTTGCCGAAGCCCTAGCCTTAAGAGAAGCGGTACTTTGGGTGAGAAACAGAAGACTCGCACGAACAGGGGAGGACTTGCAACTTCAAGGAACTGATCTGCACGTGGTTATTTCATCAGATAACTTATCTCTCACAAACAGCTTATCAGGCCTAGAAGAACCACCATGGCTGGGCCGGCCCATTGTAACAGACCGTAGAGGAATCTTGGGCCAACTAAATGGAGTATCCATCACCTATGAGCCACGAGAAACCAACAAAGCCGCGGACTGGGTTGCCAAGGCCCACCGAACCAACTCACTTCCTAGCAATTGGACGGCTAATCCTCCTCTCTCTTTATGTTTGATCTTATGTTTAGACATGCCTACTTATGGTACCCCTTTAGCGGGTTAGTAATGAAATTATCATCTATCGACCAAAAAAAAAAAAAAAAACGGTCCGCATGCACAACACATTTAATATCACTAGAAGCAATGTTTTCCAAAAGGTTGTCGATGCGTTGCAAAATGTTGCCGATATTTTAATTTCAATATTTCACGATGTTTTACATAGCCTCACCAGTTTTCATTATAATGTATTTGATAGAGGTTGAAAATATTAAGTATCTTAAATCTCTATGGTTTACAATGTTTTTTCATCATAATTCAATGAAAAACGTAATAAATATTGAATTATTCTAATTTTTTAAAAGAGTTATGTTCTTCAACGGCTTACAAAGTTCAAATCACCGTAAATATATAAAATGTAATATCTAAGAAGTTCTTACAATGCTTACGAGATTTCGTCATGAATCAATAATGTCATAAATTGTTAAAGAGTAAAATAGCATACATAGGCAGCGTTAAAAAAAAAAAAAAAAAGGTTTTACACAGGCGGTCATGAATCAATAATGTCATAAATTGTTAAAGAATAAATAAAGCATACACAGTTAGTGTTATAAAAAAAAAAGTTTTACGCAGGCAGTGGCAATCTCATATACCATTCGTTTTTTAAAAAGCATAGTTGTAATTAGGGGTGACCGAAAAAAAAAAACCATTTGAACCCAAAACCATCTAGATAGCGTTTTGAAAGGGATATGAGTAGTTTTGTCTCGTAATAATTGAAACAAAGGCTAAAGAAGGAAAAAAATTGTAAGAAATAACCTTAAAGCGAGAGTGAAATCTGTAATAGATAGAGTAATCAATTCAATGTGGTTTTGCCAAAAAAAAAAAAAAAAACAATGTGGTGAGGGTGTCAAGAGCTAATCAGAGAATGAAAATAGCATTAGCAAAAAAAGAAAGATTATTTTTTAGTATTCAATTCACAAGGTGTCATAGATTCTTGTGATTAGTGTATTGGAAATCTTAAACTTGTCACGAATATACAATTGAGTCCAAATTTTTTCAAAAAGTATAATCAAGTTCTAAAATTTATCATGAAAATACAATTGAATTCTAAAATTTTTAAAAAATTCAATCAGATTCTAACACTTGTCACGAAAATACAATCGAATCCTAAAACTAATAAAAAGTGTAATATAGTCCTAAAACTTTCTTAAAACTTCTACACTTTTTGAAAGTTTTAAGACCCAATTACACTTTCTTAATAATTTTTGGGATTTAATTGTACTTATTAAAAGTTTTATTACTTAGTTACACTTTCATAACAAGTTTTAGGAATTTTATTGTACTTATCCCTAGATATTGTGATGTTATTACTTTAAATAGTTTACATGAACACATGCTACACTATTTTTCAAATTTTAGGATCTTCTACATATTATGGTGTTTTGCACTTATAAAACAAAATCATTTGTCGATCTAATTTGTCTGAAATAGTATTAAATTTTTCGACACGTTAAATTCACATATCTTTTTTCATTTGGTTATGCAAACAAATATCGTTGCCACTTATCGGGGGAAAACACTAAAAATAATGTCTATCTAGAACACAAGACAACTTAGAAAAAGGAAGGCAACTTTGATGCAAGTGAAGGTGAACTGTAGTACAGTAGATGGAAGTGTTTCGACAAGCATGAAAGAAGAAAACATGAAAAATGATGCTAAAGTGTCTCGTGATCATAGGTCAACGACTTCATATGGTCTTGTAGGAGTCCAAGACCATGCTTGTCTTCATAGTTGTACATCAATGAAACCATTTTAGCAGCATTCACGCAAGCTTCAAGGAAAGGCGCAGAGAACGGACATGGACAGAGGCATTCTTTGTTGAGCAGCTTCCACGATTTCGATATCAACTCCATCACATGCTCCCTCGCGCATTGATTTTCCCTCAAATAGCACTCCACATATGACCCGTCGTAGTCATTTTGATTCTCATCCTTAGAGGAATCGAATCCCCCCAAGTAAAATAATTAAATCAATAAAATAATGAAAAAACATGAATAAAAAAATTGAATAAAACCCAAATGTTGCCCGGCACGAAACCATAAAGTAGTTTACCTGGGCACATCCGAGGTCATCCCAAAGGCGAAGAATTTCAGCGACTAAGAATATTGTATTTGGCAGCGGCACCTCTTCTTTCTTTGAATCCATACTTTGGTTGGCAATGTTTTGGCCCATTAGAAAGAACAGGTGAGCTAGCACCAAGGGCGCACCCGAAGTGATGATCCCATTCTTCAAGTAATCTTCTGCCTTTGGCAAAGTCCCAGAAGCGTTCCACTGAAACTCCACCAGGAATGCATTGCACAAGTTCGCCCACTGCAACATCAAATGTTAATCGACTGATAAAGGATATATCTAAAATGTAATCATAAATCAAAATCGTGAGCTTATTGAGCTTTCGTAGTAGTCATAAATGACGAATCACTAGGAAATCTCTCTCTCTCTCTCTCAGAGAGTAAGGGAGCTCAGAGAGTAAGGGAGCTTTCGTAGTAGTCATAATTGACAAATTACTAGGAAATCTCTCTCTCTCTCTCTCTCTTTCTTTCTCAGAGAGTAAGGGAGCTCAATGCTGCACTGAGCTCAATTTTATTGCTAGGAAGCCAGGCCACGGCTACAAGATCTTGACAGAAACACCTAGATCTCGCTAAGATTTGTGTGTGAGTGTGTATGGGAGAGGGCGGGAGGGAGGGAGGGACGGTTGTAGCTTAACCCAATCAGTGATATCTCCGTGTATGGCATTATAAGGAATTCTATAAAAGATTGAATGAAACTCGACGATGATGAAGCCGGCAATTGGTTTTTGTGGCTTTAATTTGAAGAAGTGAACACAAACTTCAAAATGATGACCAAAATATTGGAGGGTGGTGAGACAAAGAGTGGAAAAAGGGACGAGGATATGATCAAGTTTGAGTTTTGGTTCAGTGCTGTGAATCTCCAATTAAGTCGCGTTCATTTAGAGTTGAGATAGGAGTTAGCAACATTGTTGCGAATAGAGGTTCTTATTAATAATAATTTTATATTTATACCATCTGTTTCAAGAATCTTGTGGGGTTCCATCCAAGCTTCTTGAAGATGATTTTGGCAAAATCATTTGCAATATCATTGAGAACCTTGAAGCATTTTTTCATGTACTCTAGAAGCTGCTCAGCACACGCATTATCCCATCTGAAGGAAAAAAATTGCAAGAAATATTTAAATTGTCAACATAATATAAATGTGGAATGTAGGTTTTTTTTTTTTTTTTGGGATGTAATAGTTGCAACATAATAGGTAAAAAGGGATATCTTCAATTGTATACCTATTAATGACTTCTGTAAAGAGAATTAGTTCGTCAACTGTGCCATGGACATCAAATATGTCGTCAATAATGTACACGAGAGAGATGGGCTTAATGAGCTCAACCCTAAGCTCAGACGAGCTTGGATATGTGAGAATTGCCATGGACCACATGTACCATTTTAGTGGCTGGTCTCTAGCAAACTTCATCTTCTCTCCCAATCCCAACTCTTTCCACCACCTGAAATATAGGATACGCATGAGGAAAAACTGAAGCAACAGTACATAATAGTATACTCATTTAAATGAAACAAATTATTCATTTGAAAATTCTATTGATCTCATGACATAGAGATTAGAGAAAATGGAGATATAGAGTCCATCATTTTCCTTATAGTTTTTGGTGAAACCGGTTTAAGTCATGCCTTAAACTGTGATTTGTGAGTTTGATATTAATTTGAACCTAAATACCAACTCCTTAAATATATAAGTTTAAATATAGCATCTTATTTATGCATTGATTTACTTGTATTAGGGCCAACTATTAAGATTTTGCCTATTATCATATGTTGGTCATTTATAGTCCTTCAATTGAGCATAACTTTGCATAAGTAGTTAATTAGTTACTCACTTATTAATTTGGTGAATCTCCTTCTGGTGCACAAATTGATCAATTCTTCGCTTTCTGTTTGCCACTTCTAGCAAGTCTTCCATCCATGAGTTCACACCTGGCATATCGTTTACAAAACTTTGAGGAGCTAGCAATCTTGCGAAGCTCTTGCGACATGGATATTGTAATGTACTTTCTATCATTCTCACTTGTTCATGATTCACATGCCAACAATGCATTGAGACACTTGCTACTAAAGCATTCGGCTTCGTCGAGTATATCCTCTCCTTCCGTGCTCACTTGTGACGCTTCGTATAATTCCATCATACCCCCGGTTCGGCAAGGTCGCCACAGATACCTATTGTTCCACCTAGTGAATACCAGTTACATATCTTTGTTTTGGGGTTAAAGAAGAACTGTAGTTCATAGGCATTTTTTTTAAAAAAAAGAATCTGGCGCAGCGCATAGCGAAATATAAGGACAAGTCACACCATCCCTCTACTCCTATAACGATGATGCAATACACACCAACTACACATTGGAGGAAATCATAAAGTCGAGCCACTTTTTATTTATATTTTCATGATGGACTTCTCGAGTCGGTACAACCAAAAAGCCAAGACTTTTAGCTAAACTTGGCCACAGCTCAAAAAAGAGATCTTGACCCCCTATATCGATCACGTATAACCCTCCATCTACAAGTGTTAGCTATCCTCAAAAAGTGTCAGCTCCCACTCCTCATGCGAGCCATCACACCCACCCTGGTGCATCGAGCGGTGGCGGTGGCAACATCCCCCAAATCACTCCGTTACGGCGGACGTGGATAGACAAGAACTCCTGGATGATCGGGCTCCCAACCAGGCCCACGTCATACATCACCAGCACACGAACCCGTATGAATGTCAAACCAGAGATGGTGACACAATCAAGCTCCATACACTTGACCTCCACTTTGTCGCGACCTCTTTTTTTTTGGCGCCCGCAATCGGTACGGGCGCCTAAGGAGGCTAATGGCTCGGCTGAATTTATTAAGCCCGGACTCTCCCAAGTCCACCAATTCACGACTTTAATAGTCTGAGTTTTTAACCTGTAAATCAATTTTTAAATTGGAGTCACCACTAATCGATTTGGGGTGGGTTGATTAGAAACCCAAGTGAAGTATTGGGAGAAATATTTACTCCTGCGCAACCAGAGAAATTAGGATCGGGGACTTGATTACACTAGTTAATCACTAATGCCCTTTCGGTACCTAATCTTGTTTAAACCTTGAGATTTTTTGGATGTTCAAGAGATTTTCCATGCATTTTTGGGAGGAAAAACATTTTTTAGTCTTTTTCTAATTTTTTGGACACAAAAGAGATTTTTTGGTATTTTTTTTGGAAAAAAACAATATTTTTGGCTTTTTCTGAATTTTTTTGGCTTTTTCATGAATTTTTGGCTTTTTTTGGATTTTTGGCATTTTTTGGAAAATATGGAATATTTTTGATTTTTTTGATTTTTTGAAAAATAAAATATTTTTTTATATTTTTTTCGATTTTTTTGGAAATTAAAACATTTTTTAATATTTTAAAACATTTTTCGGTTTTCTGGAAATTAAAATATTTTTAATAATTTTTATAAATAAATTATTTTTGATTTTTCTTTTTTATTAAAATATTACATAATATAATATAAAAAGCCGACCAGGGTCGGATCCGCTAGTTGGGTCCGACCCGGGTCAGCCCAAAACGCAGACGGGACCGCTAGGCGGGCCTAATTTTTTTTTTTTTTTTAAAACGACGCCATGGCCGGGCGTTTGGGGACGCCCGGCCCGGCCCGACGACCCGGGTTCCTAGCGAAACCCTATCCGGGTCCGACCCAACTCCCGACCCGGTTTCCGCCGCCCCTTTAATAGCGGAAACCCTACCCGCTTTCCAAACCCGGATTCGCTTCGTGACCCGGAAATCGCAAACCCTAGGGTTTGCGAATCTGCGGCGCCGAGGGGGGAGAGCCGAGGCACAACCGCGGGGACAACGGTGACGGCGGCGGCGGTGGTAGCACTACCTGTTCGTGGCGATGGCGGCATCAACGAGGACTAGACGACAGGGGGGGTTGTGACGGCGACGGCGACGGTGGCGGTACATTACTTGTCCGTGAACGGTAGCTTGAACGGCGAACGGTGGCGACGACGGCGGCTACGATGGCGGAGGGTGCTCGAACTCTGCTCCCTCCCTTTGATCTGGGCTAGCGAGCGTCGAGCCTCCCCTGAAGTCTCTCGGGGGAAGCTTGAATGCTCGTGGCTTCGATCTCTCTCCTCTCTCTGCTCTCGAGTTCTCGCAGATTTGGGTTCTCTCGTCGCCGGCCTCCCCCGAAGTCTCTCGGAGGGAGGTCGTTGAGCTCGCGACCCGACCGCTTCGCCCTTGCTCGCTCTTTGAGTTCCCCGAAGTCTCTCAGGGGATCTCTCGGAGCTCGCAGGCCTCTCTCTCTCTCGCTCGCTCTTCAACCTCCTTCGAAGTCTCTCAGGAGGAAGTTTCCATGCTCGCAATATTCTCTGGTGTGCCCTTCGACGATGGAAATGCTCTGTTATTTATAGGCGAGGAGGTCCGGTCGACGGAGATGCTTGGCCGCCGGTCTTTGGCTTGCCGACCGGATCCCCGTGGCCGAACCGGCGTCCCATCCGCCACCTGTCGACCAGCTGCATCCCCCCTTCTCACGCGCGTCGCCGTTCGTCCGCTCATCCGGCGTCGCGCCCTCTGCGCGTGCATTGCAGAGCGGACGAAGGAGGAAGAAGACCGAAAAGGGCTCGGCCGGAGGAGAAAGAAAGTGGGCCGTAGAGGCCCATGCGGAGGGGGAAGAGAGGGAGAAAATGGGCTGTTTTATTTTTTGTTTTTTTGTGTTTTTATTTGGTTTTTGTTGTTTTTGTTATTTGTTTTGCCTATTATCCGAAAAAGGAAATATAAAAGAAATTAAGGCCTAATTAATAACCTAATCAAAATTTATGTGTCAACAGCTGCCCCTCTTTGAAGGTGAGTTCGCAGAGATTGCATTCAAAAACAAACTGATACCTAAATTTTGTCTATACATATGCAATAGATTATATTTTATTTGGGACCTATTGTCCTATACAGAAAATAAGCAATATAATATACTAAGACAGATAAGAAGATACCTGTAGTTACTTATCGGGAGTGAGTGAGATAGGGTGTGAACCCCGAGTTTTGGCAAGTATCAAGGCGTCATCTTACCTGTTGCATGAGGAGATTGCTTTTCCAGGACCCGAACCATTCTTCGGTCGCCTGTTAGAGCAATAAGTGATTTGTCTAGGACCCGAACCTTTCTTCGGTCGCCTTGACGGGGAATTGCTTTTCCAGGACCCGAACCTTTCTTCGGTCGCCTGTTAGAGCAATAAGTTGGTTTGTCTAGGACCCGAACCTTTCTTCGGTCACCTTGACGGGGAATTGCTTTTCCAAGACCCGAACCTTTCTTCGGTCGCCTGTTAGAGCAATAAGTTGGTTTGTCTATGACTCGAACCTTTCTTCGGTCGCCTGTTAGAGCAATAAGTTGGTTTGTCTAGGACCCGAACCTTTCTTCGGTCGCCTGTTAGAGCAATAAGTTGGTTTGTCTAGGACCCGAACCTTTCTTCGGTCACCTTGACGGGGAATTGCTTTTCCAAGACCCGAACCTTTCTTCGGTCGCCTGTTAGAGCAATAAGTTGGTTTGTCTAGGACTCGAACCTTTCTTCGGTCGCCTGTTAGAGCAATAAGTTGGTTTGTCTAGGACCCGAACCTTTCTTCGGTCGCCTTAACGGGGAATTGTTTTCCAGGACCCGAACCTTTCTTCGGTCGCCTGTTAGAGCAATAAGTTGGTTTGTCTAGGACCTGAACCTTTCTTCGGTCGCCTTGACAGGGAATTGCTTTTCCAGGACCCGAACCTTTCTTCGGTCGCCTGTTAGAGCAATAAGTTGGTTTGTTTAGGACCCAAACCTTTCTTCGGTCGCCTTGACGGGGAATTGCTTTTCCAGGACCCGAACCTTTCTTCGGTCGCCTGTTAAAGTAATAAGTTGTTTGTCTAGGACCTGAACCTTTCTTCGGTCGCCTTGACAGGAGATGCGCTGACCTTTCTCAGGGCATCTATTTGTTGGGAGATAGTACCTGGACGATCACAGGTACAAACTCTTGGGGGATACCTGGATGATCACAAGTATCGGAGGGGTACCTGGATGATCACAGGTACAAACTCTTTGGGGATACCTGGATGATCACAAGTATCGAAGGGGTACCTGGACGATCACAAGTACAAACCTTTTGGGGATACCTGGATGATCACAAGCATCGGAGGGGTACCTGGACGATCACAGGTACAAACTCTTGGGGATACCTGGATGATCACAAGTATCGAAGGGGTACCTGGACGATCACAGGTACAAACTCTTTGGAGATACCTGGATGATCACAAGTATCGAAGGGGTACCTGGATGATCACAGGTACAAACTCTGAAGGAAGAATCAAGGCATACCTGAGATATTTGTGTGGAAATATCGAGGATGGATCTTGCATATACGTGAAGGTTTCTTACCTCCTAGTAGTGGGAATATCGAGGACGTACCTTGGATATTCATGAAGGTCTCTCACCTCCTGGTAAAGGGAATATCGAAGGCGTGCCCCGCATATTCGTGAAGGTCTCTCACCTCCTGGTAATTGGGAATATCGAGGGCGTACCTTAAATATTCGTGAAGGTCTCCCACCTCCTGGTATGGGAAATATCGAGGACGTACCTCGCATATTTGTGAAGGTTTCTCACCTCTTGGTAATGGGAATATCGAGGACGTACTTGAGATATTCGTGAAGGTCTCTCACCTCCTGGTAGTTGGGAATATCAAGGACGTACTTGGGATATTCGTGAAGGTCTCTCACCTCCTGGTAATGGGAATATTGAGGGCGTGCCTCAGATATTCATGAAGGTCTCTTACCTCCTGGTAGTTGGAATATTGAGGACGTACCTTGGATATTCATGAAGGTCTCTCACCTCCTGGTAATTGGGAATATCGAGGGCATACCTGAGATATTCGTGAAGGTTTCTCACCTTCTGGTAAAAGGGAATATTGAGGACGTGCCTCGCATATTCATGAAGGTCTCTCACCTCCTGGTAATTGGGAATATTGAGGACGTGTCTCGCATATTCATGAAGGTCTCTCACCTCCTGGTAGTTGGGAATATCGAGGACGTACCTTGGATATTCATGAAGGTCTCTCACCTCCTGGTAGAGGGGAATATCGAGGACGTACCTTGGATATTCATGAAGGTCTCTTACCTCCTGGTAACATAAACTTGAATGTAGCACGAGACTTACCTAGATGGCCGCAGGCACTCAAAAGGGCTAGAACACTTGGGTAGCCGCAGGTGTACAAAGTACTGGAATACTTGGATGAACACAAGTATTTAATGATATGATCTGGGACCACTCAGGCTGGTCCAAGTGCTAGAAAGCATACCTGGACGGTAGTGCCAAGCAAAGCAATGGAATGCTTGAACAGCGGCTATATTATTTGGGGACAACTCGGGCAGGTTGAGTGTCATGAAAAGGAAGTACCTGGACAACGGTGGGTACTTGACGATATGGGGATACCTAGACAGCAGTAGGTATTCCAAGAGATACTTGGTTAGTCACAAGTATCAATACTCTGGGGACAACTCGAACAGGTCGAGTGTCAGGAAAATGGAGTATCCGAACGGTGGCCGGTACTAAGAGACAAGAGGATACTTGGACAATCACAAGCATCCAAACTCAAGGGACGATTCGAATAAGTCGAGTGTCAATAAGAGAGTACCTGAACAGTGGTAGGTACTTTAAGACAAATGGGGATAGGGATATGCTTACCTAGCAATACCTCTAATCTCTGAGAGTATGTCTGTTATTTGTACAATATGCACACATGATTGTATATGCTGTAAATTCATGAGTTTAAATGGGATTCATGCATGGCAATTTTGTCAGTTTTGGCATCATCCGAATTCCACTGGGGAAAATTTGAAAGACAACCTTCATTTAGAATGTAGATGTCTTGAGCATGCCAGATGAGGGACTTTCAGTCTGAAAGGACTTTCTGCTCACTCTCATGGAAAAGGCTATCCTGACCATTGATGCAGGATTCATAAGGACCACACTATCTCATTGTCATCATGTCAACAGGGGTCTAAGTATTCTCGCAAACGGTACGACTTTACCAATGTGAGAGGTCTTTGTTGAAACTGTGATGAAGTCTTGGTCAGTGGCTCATCGAAGGGGACCATCAAGGTTGAAGCTGATGGACGAAAATGGTGCACGATCATCTTCGGGTTTACAAGTCAAGAACCCTGCGAAAAGAGATAGAGTAATCTTGCTCGTACTTCTTCGAGCGATGCTTATAGACATATGAAATCCTACATTAATTGAAGTGCCCCTAGTCTGAAGAGACTTTTACAATGGGATGCAACGTAGGCTTGATTCATGTGTAAAAAGGTAGAGCTGGTGATTGCCTTGGCATTTGTCACCAGTCTTTCTTCTCACTGTCAAATGGAGGTTCTATGGACCACAACAGCAACATTTTCTTGGCTGCATTTTTTACTAGGGGGCATTGGCCTTGCTTTTACTAGGCACACTGCTTTTTCATGCCCCTATTTTTATTCCAGTTCTTCATTTATGGGCATTGTCCTTGCTTTTACCTGGTACGCTGCTTTTTTATGCCCATGTTTTTTCATTCTTGTCGTTGGAGGAACTGGCCTAGACAAGTTCAATCGAAGCACTGTTATTAGACTCTTGAGTCTTCATCTTCAGTAGGCGCTTTGGGCTATGCTGCTTAAATGGCAGTAACTTCTGTTTTGCCTCCATGTGAGGGTGAAATTACAGACTCAATTGGGTTGTACAATGAATACAAGTGCATAGAGAAAGAATTGCTCTTCGTCATTCTATGGCACTTAAATTAACGTGAGCGTTCATATGCAATAAGGACACCTGAAGATTGATGCAAGTGCGAGCAAGAAAATTTCTATCTCTCTTCTCACCTTGTGATGCTGCTTTGTCTCCGATCTGCCCCAGTGTGGGGTGGTTCTTGACGGGGGTATGAGAGAAGCTTCACCAATGTATGGGGCTCAATGGGGTGAGCGATGGAATGCCTCTCACTGTTTTGGTTATCATACCATTCGCGAGAGAACTCTTTATCCTGCAGTCATGGAATCTTCTGCACTCATCTCACAAGTGTATAGATGGGGGACTGTGTATAGGATATGGCTTGCCTTTCATCATTCTGACGCGCCTCATCCAGCATGCTCAATTAATCTTGTATTCTTCACTTAGCTGTCTATTCTAATAATTCTCAATGGAATAAGTGATTTAGACAGACAAAATCATCATGCAGAATTCATCTGGAAATGACATGCAACATTTTGAATATGATGGAGTTTGAACTTTTCAAAACAAGTGAATGGTTTTGACTCAAAAAAGACCCTATTGACAACTTTAGGAGTTAACATGATGGTGTTTCCAAATATGTTAAATTTTGAACATCAAAATGATTATTTGCAAATGGGTGTCGATAGTTATCCCTATTGATTAGGGATATGACTCATGAAGGATCAGCCGGGGTTGGGGATCTGATCGGGCATCTCTATTTTTGCCCCTGCAGAAGAGAAGATGAAAATGGATCAATCAACAGGGCCAAAATTAAAGGTGAATTGAGGCCTGAAGGATCTCTGTCATTTGCTTTGGCAATACTTGAGACGCCATTTTTCTTGGGAGAGTTTGTCATGCCTCTCATTGATTTGTTATCTTTGTTTTTTACAGTCAGGTGATCCTGCAACAAACAAGACATGCTTCTCATTGATTCGTCATCCTTGCTTTTGGCAGTCAGGTGATCCTGCAACAAACAAGAGGGAATGTGTTAGTCATGAACTCTTTCAAGAGTCGAATAACTGGAATCGATACAACTTTACCCTTCACTGGTTTGCAGACGATTGGGTGAACCTGAAGTGAGATAGGGACACGAAGTCCTATGTCCCTTGCTTTGTTAAGTTAATTATTCTCTGAATTGGCTCCTGGATAACATGTCATTCTTTATACGGAGTTAGGTGAATTTGATGTAGGTCATTCCCATGTACTAGCTTGGCCAATATTGATTTGTCTAACCATCAAATTTGGCTCTTGAATCCTGGTGCTTCCTGCCAATAGGAGGAATATGTCAAAAGTGAATTCAAAGAAGGGGGAGTATTGGAAACGATACCAAATTACTCTTCTCCAAAGTTTGTATTTGCTGACTCCTGATGATGTTTGAATGTCGATGACAGCCTTTTCATCTTGGCATAGTTTGACATTTCTTTCGATTGGCTTTCTTCACTTGTGACCATGTATGCATGATTGCTGGTCATTGATTCATCTTCAACGTCTTCCTTCTGTGGAATTTCTCCTTCTGTCTTTAACTATAGCATCATTGGGCAAAAGTCATGCACCTCAAGCTTCTATGGAATCTGAGATGGACAATCAAAACCTCCAATTCTCTGATGGCAATTATTTCTTGTGAGAGCATGCGTCTGAATAGGAAGTCAGGTTTCTAGGTCTTCATTTTGAATAGGGGCTAGAGACCGCTTCAATTGTCTGGATTTCTTCCCTGTTGACAGTAGACAATTCAAAGAAAGAGAAAAGATCCCCTCCTTGTGCTTCTAGGCTTGTCAAAGCTGGAAGTCCCGTTGATGAAACCACAACATCTGGTTGCTCAGGCACATTGTGGGGAAAGGATATTGCTCTGGCTTGTGAAGGAGTTGAGCAGGAGCAAGGTGGAGTGTACAGAGCTCTTGGGAACAGCTTGATTCCAACCGTATGCCTGTACCTATTACGTCCCATCTTTCGTTTCCTATAAATAGAAGAGAGAGGACATCATTTCCAAAATTATATTCTTTCTGTTTGTCCCTGTTTTCTTGGCAAGGTGAATTTGGCGAGCCCACATGATGCACTTGTTTCAAATGCCCCCCTGTCACACTAAGTCAAAGGGGATGGGAATGATCTTCTGAGACACGAAGTGAGTGAGTCAGAAAGACAAACATGATTAAATTTATCATCTTTTTTGAAAGATTTTGGTGATGAAGTATTTTCTGTTTTCAAAATATGTATTCGAGGGAGAAAAAGCATGAGGAAGCCCGGCCCTCAGTATTCTTCTTGGATGATATTTTCTTTTCATGGTTGGATAGCATCACTGGGCAGGTTTGAGATACCGCCTCATGCTTTCAAAACAAAATACTAGAATTGTACATTAGATTATTGGAATGGAAAATACAACAGTAGCACACTAGACATGATAAGAAACATGAAATTATAAAAACAAGCAACACCCATGAAAACTCCTATGAAAATGAGCATTTTGATTGTGCTGGTTTTGAAATCAAGCACCTTTGAGTTCCTCGCCTCCAGTAGACTCGAAGTATTCGCATGAGAGGACCACTTCATTGAAGCTATGGAAAGGCAACCCATGCAACCAACAACGATGCTTGCGAGGTAAATCCCCTATGAATAGCTTTATCATTTCTTCTTCAGCTAGTTGAGGGTAAGTTTGCATCATAAAAGCCTCCCATCTCCTTGCATACGCTTGGAAATCCTCCATTGGTCTTTTTCTGAAGTGAACCAAGTTCTGACAAGGCACTTCAGTCCCAATCTGGCTTTGATACTGAAGCAGGAATGCAGAAGACAGCTCATTCCAATCTCTCATGAGGTAGATATCTGATGTGATGAACCATTGTAATGCAGACCCCGTAAGACTCTCTTGGAAGGTCTGGGTTGTGAATAACATCGGGTCATAGTACCGACTCATTCCAACATGGAGGTACTGCAAGTGGGCCACGGGGCAAGTCGTGCCGTTATACTTGCGGAGATTAGGTATCCACATCTCTCCAGGGGTCATGATCCTATAAGCGCAAGACGGGCTTGATGCATCTTGGTTAGGCCACTGGTTTTCCCACTGCATATATGTTGTAGTGGTGAATTTTTCTGTTTCAGGGAAGTTGGATTCTACCGAGATTGCCCCATTGCTTTCTTCTTGGTCAAAATTTCCGAATGAGGATGAAGTATTGAAGCTATCCTCATGGTCAGAGGAAAAGCTTAGTACTTCGTTAGGATCGTAGCGGATAAAGACGCATGCTTCCTCTTCTGACGGGCCTTCATCCCCGGATGAGAGTAGGAAATAGTTATACGATGAGTCGTCAGTTTCATTGTCGAAATAACGCTGGAAGTCCTTGGGATTGTATACTGGAGCCGGGAAGTCTTCAGGGTTGCACTCTAGGGGATTGTAGCCTTCAAAGCTGTATTCTTGGGAATGCTCGAAGCCTTGGTGCGGTGGCTCGTCGGCAGGTGCTGTATTGATCTGCTTAGGCTTTCTTTTCTTGGCCTTTAGTCCAGACCTTTTGAGTAAGGCCCTTCGTTTTGCCAGCTCGATTCTGTCAAGGGAAGTGAGAGACATTAGAGTTTCACTGTCTAATTTGCTTTCTAGGTTGATAGGGGTCGGTATTTTTTGGACCCTAGCTCTTGGAGTAAGCTTGGGGAGTTGTCCAGTCGTGCCTCGATCTTGAACATGCTCTGTGTCTTTGATCTCGTACAAAGGCTCCTTGCCTTTCCTAGTGGGAAAATTTCCAGTAACAGGGTGTTGTTTAGCTGCCCATTTATCATGCAAGGCTTTATTGACATGCTCTTCTCCTATCTCAGTGACTAACGGTTCCTCGTGCTCCACGATCATCAGCTCTTCGTAGGGCAAGGCTATGTCAGGGCTGATGTCGATATCATATTCTTGGTGAAAAACATGAATTAGTTCCCTCCAGGTTTTAATGGGACTAATTTTCCTGACAATGTACCATCGCAAGGCAGGGGCGGTCAAGCTCGATTGGTACGATTGAATCATCCTTTGGATCAGGTAGGCCTGCAAATAGGTCTCTGGGCGGGAGGTATCAGCGTACCTTTTGCATTCAGGTACTTTGAGCTTTTCAGGAATCTCAATGCCGGCGTAATTGGACAGGTCCATGGGATTCTGCTCCTGCAGCTGGCTTAACTTTTTCATGATCTTTTCAAACTGTCTATGGTACTGGCTATTTTCTGGCAAATTTGTAGGTGTCATGACGGTGTTTGAGGCAACTATAGAGTTGGGCTCAGCTTGAGTGGATTTCATTTGTCTTGAGAGTTGTTGAAGGACAATGGACATCTGTCCTACGCCGTCTTCAATGTTAATAAGGCGATTTTGTACATAATTCTGATCAGGCCCTATTGCATGAGGCCATTCGCGGGTGATTGGTGGCCGGCAATTCATAATTACCTGATCGTTGTGAAAACAATAAATGAGCACGGAAGTAAACAAAGATTGACTCATGGCAATGGTCTAACTGCTTTTTTATTTATCAAAAGAGGATTTGTAGATTGGTAGCTCCTAACACTTAAAACTTGAAATTGAAATGACAGAATGAAATACTAGATATTAAACAAAAGTCCCTAAACAATGGGACGAAACTTTCACACTATTAATACTAAGGGGCACATGATTGCCAATTTATATGCGACGGGGAGCCTTGTTCTTGCGAGAACGCCTGCTTCCTTGAACTGGCTCTAAGGTATGCATCCAGTCCATTCCCAAATCCCTTTCCATGAGCTCTGCTTGCTCGTGCGGGCTGCTCTCTTTGATTGAGTGAGGGACTAATGGCTTCCATTTTGTCGGGATACGATGGTTGTGGATGTAGGACATGGAGGCGTGGTGGGCTTTTTCTTCTCCCTCAAGCCCTTCAGGTACCACGATCCTTTTGCGATGGCACTTGTCCCAGGTTTCCTGAGCGGTAGAAACTTCGAATGCATAGTCACGGCTTGTATTGAAAAGAACTGAAGAGACCTTCATGATGGAAGATGATGGGATCTCCTGAAGGGCTCCATATTGTTGTGCCACCCGATAAGGGTGATAGAGAATGGCGCCGGTGTGGCCAAGCAACGGAATTGGGAGATCACGCTTATAAGCGAAGCGAGCTCTTTTTTCATGGAACCAACCATCACACCATTGGAATGCCTCAGGAGCTGGGTCTCTTAGGAAGCTTACCCAATTTAAACAGCTTTGATTGGGAATGTATGGTCCTAAAACCATAAATTTTTGTAATGGATTTTCAAAAGCATTTGTTTCAGACGATCGCATAAAGTCTCGAAATTCGCTTAGGTGAGAAAAGAACCAGACTTGTAAAATTTCAGGAGAGGCTCGCATGATTTTCTCCGAGTTGTCTTTAAAACGATTAAAAGACAAGAATGTTTCAGTTAAAATCATGTTGACATAATTCCCCCCTCTTAAGATTTGATCAACTATCCATGCCATCTTGGGAGTTATGGCATTTCTTTGATGGGGGAAAACGATGAGCCCGAAAAAAGCCAGGAGGAAAATCTCACTTTTTTGGGTCATAGGCTGATTTTGGAAACATGCATTCATAAATTCCAGTGGGCAGGTTTTATGGTTATCTTCAAGAATTTGTATCATAGTATGGACTTCAGTTCTTAAAAGCCGTGCTAACCCACGTATTGGGATGATGCCTGTTGATGGTTTAACAAGCTTTTTCTCAAGAGGCATTCCAGTGATGATGCTGTATTCTTCCAGGGTTGGGGTTAGCTCAAACCTACCGAATATAAAAGTAACCGTCTTCCGGCACCAGAAATGTGCCATGGCTTGTATGACTTTAGGGTGAACAGTGATTTGGATTAACGATAGGAGATGACCGACTTTGGCCTTCACACGCTCTTGGGCAAATTGATCTAATTGACCCCACCATCTGAAGAGCTCCGCCTTGGGAGTAGGAATGAACTGGATATCGTCTTTCCCCATCGCATATAAACTAGGACTTGAAAAGCTTATCCTAAATTGCCATGGGCCAAATAGAAAGACTGAGTAACAGTAAAGAAATCACTTTGCTTTTTAAAGAAAAATGGCAAGCACAAAGACATGCGCATGGGACGTGCGGCTCGATTTCTAACTGAGAAGTATTTGTGAGATTAAAAGGATATCCGCTCGTCACAGTCTCGCGTTAGCAGCATACCCTCCTAACCTCGGCTAAGAAATTCGGGGAAAAGAAAGGCAACCTCTACATCACAGTCTCGCATTCGAGGTCGTATCTTTCTTAACACCACCCTAGAAATCCTATGGCGGCCCAGGTTCGGCGGCCGGGTTGTGTGTGCCATGTGTAGTGCCAAAACATTTAAGGATACACAGCAGTTTATAATCACAAAACATTTTATTTTAACAGAATAAAAAAAATTTAAGCTATTATCCTGCACAAAAGAAAAAACCCAAGTCAGCAAAGTATTTAAACAAAGATAAAATGGCCTAAGTCCTCAAAATCCCTAGCGGAGTCGCCAAGCTGTCGTGACCTCTTTTTTTTCAGCGCCCGCAATCGGTACGGGCGCCTAAGGAGGCTAATGGCTCGGCTGAATTTATTAAGCCCGGACTCTCCCAAGTCCACCAATTCACGACTTTAATAGTCTGAGTTTTTAACCTGTAAATCAATTTTTAAATTGGAGTCGCCACTAATCGATTTGGGGTGGGTTGATTAGAAACCCAAGTGAAGTATTGGGAGAAATACTTACTCCTGCGCAACCAGAGAAATTAGGATCGGGGACTTGATTACACTAGTTAATCACTAATGCCCTTTCGGTACCTAATCTTGTTTAAACCTTGAGATTTTTTGGATGTTCGAGAGATATTCCATGCATTTTTGGGAGGAAAAACATTTTTTAGTCTTTTTCTAATTTCTTGGACACAAAAGAGATTTTTTGGTATTTTTTTTGGAAAAAAAATCTTTTTCGCTTTTTTCTGAATTTTTTTGGCTTTTTCATGGATTTTTGGCATTTTTTGGATTTTTGGCATATTTTGGAAAATATGGAATATTTTTTATTTTTTTGATTTTTTGAAAAATAAAATATTTTTTTTATATTTTTTTTCGATTTTTTTGGAAATTAAAATTTTTTTTAATATTTTAAAACATTTTTCGGTTTTATGGAAATTAAAATATTTTTAATATTTTTTATAAATAAATTATTTTTTATTTTTCTTTTTTATTAAAATATTACATAATATAATATAAAAAGCCGACCCGCGTCGGATCCGCTGGTTGGGTCCGACCCAGGTCAGCCCAAAACGCAGACGGGCCCGCTACGCAGGCCCGACTTTTTTTTTTTTTTTTTAAAACGACACCGTGGCCGGGCGTTTGTGGACGCCCGGCCCGGCCCGACGACCCGGGTTCCTAGCGAAACCCTATCCGAGTTCCTAGCGAAACCCTATCCGGGTCCGACCCAACTCCCGACCCTGTTTCCACCGCCCCTTAAATCGCGGAAACCCTACCCGCTTTCCAAACCCGGATCCGCTTCGTGACCCGGAAATCGCAAACCCTAGGGTTTGCGAATCCGCGGCGCCGAGGGGGGAGAGGGCCGAGGCACAATCGAGGGGACGACGGTGACGGCGGCGGCGACAGCGACGGTGGCGACGGCGGTTCAACTGTGGAGAGGGGGGAGGCTATGGCGACGGCGACGGTGACGACGGCGTCGGCGGTAGCACTACCTGTTCGTGGCGATGGCGGCATCAACGAGGACTAGACGACAAGGGGGGTTGCGACGGCGACGGCGATGGTGGCGGTACGTTACCTGTCCATGAACGGCAGCTTGAACGGCGAACGATGGCGACGGCGGCGGCTACGATGGCGGAGGGTGCCCGAACTCTGCTCCCTCCCTTTGATCTGGGCTCGCGAGCGTCGAGCCTCCCCTAAAGTCTCTCGGGGGAAGCTTGAATGCTCGCGACTTCGATCTCTCTCCTCTCTCTGCTCTCGAGTTCTCGCAGATCTGGGTTCACTCGCCGCCGGCCTCCCCCGAAGTCTGTCGGAGGGAGGTCGTTGAGCTCACGACCCGACCGCTTCGCCCTTGCTCGCTCTTTGAGTTCCCCAAAGTCTCTCAGGGGATCTCTCGTAGCTCGCAGGCCTCTCTCTCTCACGCTCGCTCTTCAACCTCCTCCGAAGTCTTTCAGGAGGAAGTTTCCAAGCTCGCGATCTTCTCTGGTGTGCCCTTCGATGACGGAAATGCTCCGTTATTTATAGGCGAGGAGGTCCGATCGACGGAGAGGCTCGGTCGCCGGTCTTTGGCTTGTCGACCGGACCCCCGTGGCCGAACCGGCGTCCCATCCACCACCTGTCCGCCAGTTGCACCCCCCCTTCTCACGCGCGTCGTCATTCGTCCGCTCATCTGGCGTCGCGCCCTCTGCGCGTGCGTTGCAGAGTGGATGAAGGAGGAAGAAGACCGAAAAGGGCTGGGCCGGAGGAGAAAGAAAGTGGGCCGTAGAGGCCCATGCGGAGGGGGAATAGAGGGAGAAAATGGGCTGTTTTATTTTTTGTTTTTTTGTGTTTTTATTTGGTTTTTGTTGTTTTTGTTATTTGTTTTGCCTATTATCCGAAAGAGGAAATATAAAAGAAATTAAGGCCTAATTAATAACCTAATCAAAATTTAGGTGTCAACACACGTCAGATGGAAGGCCGTAAAAAGTACCCCGCGTGACCGGAGGGAGAGGCATCTTTCTAATATGAAATGTTAGTCCCCGAAGGGGTGAGTACAACCACTCAGTAGGTAAAAGATCTATTAAAATATTCAATGCATCAAACAGAACAATCATGACATCATAGCAGAGTACATATGATTCATGCATCCAAGCATAACTAATTTTGTAGCCATGCATATGTCATCAAGCCATATGTGCATGCACCATCATGCACTCATCATCAAGCATTCATGCATGTACCATCATGCCATAGGTGCATATACAACTATGCACTCATCATCAAGCATTCATGCATATCCATGCCTTATGTGCACATACCACCATGCACTTATACATTTATATCATATAGCCATGCATACATGTCACCATACCATGCATGATTCAATTTCAACTTTTTATCTTTCAATTGGGTCACCACATTTTTTCTTTCTCGGGATCAGTAATTGCATCCCATATTTTATTGCTCACACCCAACCTGGCATCACGAGAAACCTCCGGCACACACCTCTGGGCATCTGGCACACACCTCCAGGCATCTCGAAACTCCCGAGGACATCCGGCACACACCTCCGGGCATTCGGCTCTCACCTCCGGGCATCCGGCTCTCACCTTCGGGCATCCTGACACTCTCGGGGCATCGTCGGCTCACACCTCTGACGGTATCCTTATTTATCATAATTCATATTCACAATTGTGTCTCAATATCAACATGGCACATGATGTGATGGCAACAAGGTCAATTTCAGCTTTTGATTTTATATGTAATGCCAAATATCATCACATGTGCAGCAAGATTCAATCACTTAAAAACAATATAATTCATGGGCAAACTCATGGATTATTGCTTTTATTTTAGAACCGGAATGCGTTCTTTTAATTTACACTTCTTAATATTTAGTGATTGGCCCTAATAATTTCTAAGAATTTAATACATCATAGACAAGCTCTAGAGGCATTTATCTCATGAAGAACACAACACCACCAGAATTTCATACAAAACAGAATAGTCCATGCCTTACAGCTTTTGAAATTCGCACAATCCAGCTTGCATAGTTTTAGAAAACATTTTAATTAAATACCCAAATGACCTTAAAAAATTATGAAATTTGAACATGTGATATTAAAGACATAAATGCAGATATTTCATGAAGAAAACTACACCAAAAGATCCCCATATAATTCCGTATAAACCATGCATCACAGTACCACTATTCTAACAGTTCAACTTGTACAGTTTTTGAAAGTTTTTTGGTTAAATAGGTAAATGAACTTCAAAAATTACGAAATTTGAATATGTTGTAGGGAAGAAATGAAGAGATATATTTAATTCAGAACACGTTTCCAAAAGAACCTCATTAAAAACGATATAGTCCACGCATTACAACTTACAAAGTCCGAACACATCAGATTGCACAGTTTTAGAAACATTTCCGATTAAATACCCAAATGACTTTAAAAAAATATGAAATTAGACTATGTGATAGCCAAGACCATAAGGTAGATACTTAATGAAGACATCAAAGTCATATTCGTCCTAGGTAATTAAATATTGACGATTAAAACCCCTGTTCCTAGTACCGAAATTCCCAGATCCAGTCTTTCCAAAGAATAACGATTTCACCCACTTATACTTGTTTTTTTTGTCCCAAATTTGAGTATGTTATACTCCAAGGAGTCCTTTAAAACTTTCATTTATAAATCAAAGCCAAAATTCAACTAGAACATCACATGCAAGTCACTAGAACATCCAAGGTCAAGCTGTTTTTCTCAAAAACAGTACACTAGACTAGAGCACCACTTTTATAACTTCAATTTTTCACATTCTATACCTCCGAAATTGTTACCATTCAATCAGACACACTAAGCACAGCATGCAAGAGTAGATCAAGGGATCCCACTTGCCTCTAGACCGAGCAAACGGCGGCACATGGCGGCGACGGACGGCGATGCACGGCCCCTCCTCCTTCCTTCTTCCTTTCTTCCTTTCTTCCTTTCTTACTTCTCTTTCTCTCCTCTCTCTCTCTTGGATGAACCCTCCTCTCTCTCTCCCTCTCTCTCGCTTAAACCAGCCACCCATTTCCCCCTAATTTCCTTCCCTTCATCATTAGCCATCATTACCTTTTGCATGGGGTGACACTTGGCCATCACCATGGGACAAATGGGGGGAGGCATGCAAACCAGACTCCCCCCCCCCCTCCTTCGTGCTGAGAGTGGCTAGTATGAACAAAATAAAGGAGTTAGGGAAGAGAATAAGAACACAAGATTTATAGTGGTTCGGCTTAATCCAAGCCTACGTCCACTCTCCCACGATAACAGCCTTCTTGGCTGGATTCCACTATGCAATCAACAAGAGATTACAACTTCGAGTGCAAACACTTAGTAGTAGATCACACTATCTCACTAAGTCACTCTTTTGGCATTTCTCTCACGATTACAAACGTTTAAGCTCTCAAGAGACAAGTATATGATCGAAAGTCGCTCAGACTTTGGAATTATAAATTCTACGCTCCGTCTCTTACTTGCTCATCGGTCCTTCATCTCCTTAAATACTCCTCCACTTCCAAACTAGCCGTTGGACAGCATCCCGGAGAATCGTCTTCCAATATACCCATTGGACAGCTCTGAATCTAGAAGATTTGGTAGCCGTTGAGTGACAAAGGTAGAATCCCAAAATGATTCCGATCGCCCATACAAACGAAATCTTGGTTTCCATAAGTAAAGCTTCTTCGTATAGAAAGATCTTGTCTTCAACATCCAATTGTCAATCAAATAGATTGAGTCAATCAAATCAATCTTGATGTGGAATCCAAACCAAATCACTAGCCGTTATATGATTGGGCTTGAGTTACGTTCTGTCAAATTCTGGATGTAAAGTCTGAGAGCAATAGACTTTACAATTTGAGTCTGTAGACTTTACAATCTGGGTCTGAACATATCTGCTTCTGAACAGATTTAGCTTTAAGGTCTGTACCCAGTTCAACTTCAGCATAGAGTCTGTCTTCTGGTTCATCATTCACGTTCAGTCTGGAATTTATCAGAGTGAGCAGACTTCTGACGTAGAACAGACTTTGATACTAAAGTCTAACAGTCTTCAGACTTTGAGTCTTGAGTCTGGCAGTCTTCAGACTTTGACACATAAGTCTGGAAATCTTCAAAATATACTCTGGACATGTTACGTTCAGTCTTCTGGCCGTCTTCTGACTTTGATAATATCCTTTACATGTTCTATCATCTGCATGGTCTTTTCCTTAACCATTAAACATGTTAGTAGCCTTTGATTTATTTTGTCATCTTCAAAACATCATAAGGGATTTCCCTAACACGTGCAACAACAACTCTTCATGGGCTTATGGGCCGGCCATTAAGGCCCATCTTAGGCCCAACACTCTTCGGCCTAAGAGCCAAGCTTAAATAAATACAGAATTGACCATTTTTAAAACTAACTAAATCCCTATTAAATCAAAGTACTAAATAGCAAATTAAATGGCTATACACTTGCAACTGTTTTTTAAAATAAATAAGTTCACCTGTTTTTTTTTTCTATATCATTTTTATCTTTTGACAATCAATAGCCCAACTTTTTATTAATACACTAGAATGATCTTTAATTAACGAAGATGATTAATACTATAATAATTAAAAAAAATATTCAAAGTTGAAAACAAACCTAAAAGAACCCTAGGCCAAAAGTTGAGCTTTGCATTTAATTTATAATCAAATTCTTTTGATATAATTTTAAAATAAATTTACTAATATGTACCTTTTACATTACTCAATATGAAAATGTAAAATGTTATATAATCATTATTTCTTTTTTTGCAATTTTAAAAATACTAAACCTAAAAAACTTAATTTGGTCACACCAAAAGGATTTTTCAAATATATGTTTACCAAACAGTCTTGCATTTCCTCGAAACACTTTGCAGTTATAGTTTACCAAATAGTCTTACATTTCCTCAAGGCTCTTTGGGCTAAAAACATTTGCATTTGGGAAAAGCCCTTTCCCAAATGTTGAACCAAACGGGGCCAAAGTCTTCTTATGAAAATGACTCTGCACCAAAGAATCTAGATCCAAGAAACCTCTACAACCACGTATTCCTCCAAGTCAACAATTGGGAATACTATTTGAGAGCAAAGTGCGCCTTTAGTTGATACAAGAGACAGGAAAATGACACCGGAGGAATAGTTAGACTTCCTACTTTCCATGAGAGAGGAATTACGTTGTTTTTTTCTTTCCTCATTCAATCAAAATTGTACTTCCGGTATTATTTTAGGCATTAGGCTTTAGTTAGAACGTTGGGCTATATTGTCCTCTGTCTCTAATCGAAGGATTTCTTCTAATTAGTCTCTGGTTGATACCTTACGAGTGTAGACATCACTTGCATTTCAATTTATATAAGTTTGGTGTAAATGATGTCCCACAATAACATATAACCACCAATCAGAAACACAATTGTAGGGAAACTTAGTGTTAGAATATTTAAACAATATATCACACATTTATCTAATAACTTAAGTTTTTAGAATAGTTGACATTGGTCCTACAAAATCTCACATGATATCAAAGTTAAAGGTCCTAAGTTCGAATCTTTCTAAGTTTCATTTACCTTCTCAATTAAATTTCCATGCTTCGTACTTGGCAAAAAGAATAGACCAAGCGTGAGGAGGAGTATTAGAATATTTAAATTATAAACCATACATTCATTTAATATCTTAAACTTTTAAAACAGTTGATAGGGGCTCTACAAAATCTCACACTTAGCATTATATTTATTTTGACTTAATTTTGCAACATCAATTAATCGTATCAAAAGGAAAACATGAACGAACTAAGCTCTTCGAAAATCATACATCAAGGACGAAGATTGTCTGCTGCTACAATATGACATTTGTGTACCTCCTTTGTGAGATGGGGACGTGTGCCTATTTTAAAGGGCCATGTCCCAACCTCCGGCTGCCAAATCTCTATGACTTTGCCAACCTCCGGCTGCCAAATCCTCACAAATAAGAATTTGTGGTCATTTATGGTTGTTGGGATTGTCGGATTCCCAAAAACCGGATTCGACACTAAATCGAACCCCTAAAACGAATGCGGAAGACAAGCCCGGGACAAACATGTATCACCAATCCTAAAACACACCACGGAATCGAGCGTACCTTATTAGCCACAGATTAAATACCAACGCCGATAAGAGGAAGAGAAAATCGATCCCGTTCGATCCGATGACGTTGATTGTGAGATTGCTAGTATAAGCCCCTAGAGGGGGGTGAATAGGTGTAAAAATAATTCTTCAGGATATAAGAGCAATACTAAGCAGACAATAGAAATGAAGTTTCTTCTTTGGTTAACAAGATGAATTATGATCAAAGTAAAACAAAGAGTAGGGAAGAGAAAATTGAACACAAGGTTTATAGTGGTTTGGCTTATTCCAAGCCTACGTCCACTCTTCCGCACTGACAGCCCACTGGCTGGATTTCACTATGAACAAAAGAGATGTTACAGCAAGTCTCTTCCTTGATTCCACACTGTAGAAACTCTACTACACTTCCTCAAGGTCTCTCAAAGTATAAACTCTCTTTTGCGTACAAGATTTCGCTCAGTAAATGAATTGACTAAGAACAAAGAGCTTCAGACTTTGGAATTCTTCTATCGCGCACCCACTCGAATAACTGGAACGTCTTCCTTTTATACTCCTTTATGCCATCATACCCGTTGACACTTACCAAAGGAATTCCTCCAATCTACCCGTTGGACGGAATCAATTAGAAAGATCATTCGAGCTATTAAAGGAACATGTCGATAGCCCATCAATCCTGCTCGCCCATACAATCAGGATCTTGGTTTCCATAAGTAGAACCTTCCAAGTATACTTCGTCAATCATCAGATCCTTAATCATAATTAAACAAAGGATTCCGTTATATCATATCAAACCCAGTTCTGGTTAACCCTTCTTCGACGGTCTAGAAACTGTCAATGGAAATAGACTTTGAATCTTAAGTCTGGCAGTTCGGAGGTCTTCAGACTTTGAATAGGAGAGTCTACAGATCTTCAGACTAGACTGATGGAAACGTTTTGTTAGCTTCAAAATATTCCAGAAATATTTCTCCAACAATCTCCCCCTTTTTGATGGTGACAAAACTTTCCTGCAGATTTGAATAACTTTGACCTGCAAAATATTACTCAAGAAAATATGGATATCTTATAAAGATAAATGGCTTAATGAAAATACTAGAATCTGCATCCACATAAAATAGGTTAGTCTTGGATGTGAATAACGCCATTCATAAGATATCAATAGTACTTAATATAAGCAATCAAATCCAAATCCCAAATTCAGTCCACATCCAGACATTCAAGTCAAGTCATAATCAAAACCAAAACAAATCAAAGTTCAACAAATTGTAAGTTCAAAGTTTCAAATGTTGCATCTCTCCCCCTTTTTGTCATCATAAAAAAGGTTGAGATGGAAAGAGAATTGATTCAAGAATGCTTGGGAACTTGAACAAGCTGGAAATCTCTCATTGACTGGACAATGCCTTCCAGCTTTTTCAAGTCCTCCTTCAGTTGTGTCACATCTTCACCCTTAGCATTTGCCTGAATCTGAAGAGAAATGGCTTGAATCTGATCATTCAAAGAGACTGAAGAAGCTTGACCCGCATTCTGCAGATTCTGAACTTCACAACCCAGAGCATATATCTGACCCTGCATTTCCAAGAGAACATCAAGAATTCTGCGAAAGTCTGCTGAATTTTCAGTCTGCATACTGGCTTCTGCTCGATCTAATGGAGTAAAGGCAGACAATGGCAAATCAGCATGTTCACGCAGAATGGGCGATGAAACATCATGTCCCTCTTCAGGAAATTGAGAGGCATAGATATCTTTTGGATCTGCTGGAGAGCGACTGACTCCCTCACTGGTAGCAGGATATGAGGATAATCCTCTTTTCTCACGGTCTCCCCCTGTTTCCATGCCTTCAGGTGGAGAAGAGTGTTCCTCATGTTCTGTTTTCGCTTGATCTCCTCTCTCTTCTTCTTCTTCTTATTCTTCTTCTTCTTCTTCAATTCTTTCCTCCTCTTCATCTCATTCTTCTACTTCTCTCTCCTCTGTTTGTCTTTCCTCTACTTCTTTCTCCTCTGCTTCTAAATTTTCTCTTTCTTCAGTCCTTTGTTCTGTCTCATTTGTGTCCTTTTCTTTTCTCTCCATTGATTTTGGAACAGAACGACTCAAGTTCTTCAATGCCAAAGCAGAAATAGTGATGTCTTCCTCATCATCTTCATCCTCAATGATGAGAGCTCTTCTTTTCTTGGATGGAGCTACCATGGGCTCCTTTCCTTTTCTCTTTGCAGCCGAAGAGACTTGATGAGACTTAACAGGGGTTTTCTCCTTAAATTTCTCCAACGCCTTGTTGAGTTCCTTCAGACGCATTTTAGAAACCATTTTTAGTCCCACCACCATTTTATTGCACGATTGAACACAGAGAATTCGTGGAGGCTGAATATTCAAATGTCTAAATAACTTTGTCACAAGAGCTGGATAAGGAAGTTGACCCTTGTCCTTCACCACTGCCCTGTACATGTGGAACATAATAGTATGTGGAAGAGAAAACTTTTTCCCAGCATTGATGGCATACATCAGCTTTGCCTTTGAGTTTGAAACATCAGTCTTTGAAGTTGATTTTGGTCTGAGGCAATTAATCACAATCTTGTGAAGCAGAATGTTGAATGCACTCATCCTTGAGTAGGAAACATTTCCCTCTGTCCTTCTATCCTTAACAAGTTCCAACGTAGTACGAGCAATAGACACACTAATGGGTTGATATCTCCCCCTTTCAACCCCAATCACATCCGCCAACATATCTACATCCACCACATAGTCCTGATCTCGGACATTAAAAAAGAATCTTTTCGCATCCAAGAAACTAAGATTCGAATAGAAATAAGCCGTGAGTTCAGCATAAGCTTCTGTAGAGTCAGAACAAAACTGTTCAAGTTGAAGAAGACTGAATTTTTTCCTTAATTTAACATTCACAGCATCAAGGAAATCAAAGTCTACACTTCTAGGGTTTATTACCCCACGCTTCAACAACTTAGAGTATAGATGCTTTTGTTCCACCGATCAAAACAACTCTGTCCTTTTTCCCCGAATTTTTTGCCACAACACCCAGTCTCGGTTGAAACTGACTGTACAACTTGTCATCATCATTCCCATCTTTTTGATTCAGCCCTCCAACACGAGGATCGATTGGGATATTTGCGAATGCCTCTTCTGCTGACCCAGCAGGAGCAATTCCCAAACGCTCCATTGTACGTAGAAAGAAGGTTTCATTTCTGTACCCTTTTTCTTTCAAAAATTCGTCAATGTAGTTCAACGGAGTTACTCCCCTTTTCAAAGCACGATAAAGCTTGTAGGTAAAAGAAGGCTTATAGACTCTTATAGGTTCTGCATCTTCAAAAATTTCTTCATTTTCTTGTCGAGCAACCTCCTGTTGTCTAGATGGAGAAGATGGATGCTGTTGAGAATGTTGTGGGCTCTATTGCTGACTAGGAAACTCTTCTTCTTCGGTGAGATCAAAGTGTGTAGGTCCCTCATGCATTTGTTGTGGTCCCCTGTTCGCGATCCTCGAAGACTTTCTTTGGGAAGATATTTTTCACAGTCTTTGAGAGATTCCAAGCTTGTTTTCCCAAGAAAGATGACAACTTTTCGAAGATTAAACAAGAGAAGAAGATAGAAATGGAAGATCGGTACTCTCTTAGGGTTTTTGTGAGTGAAACAATATAAATCGACAGTATATATAACAGTCGAAGAGAGGCATACGGAACGTCATAAAGAAAGTAAAAAGATGCCTTTTAAAAAAAAAATAACTGCCATTTTTTGAAAAAATTAGATAATTTTCATTTAAAAAATAACTCCATTTTCGAAAAGGAAACGTTGCAGTAATCACGTCAATTAAAGATAGCAATTGAGATAGCAATAATCAAACACGGTTGATGATCGTACCTTTTCGAGATAAGAATCGAGATACAAGAAAATAACTTACGAAAGAAAACCTTGATCGTCTGAGTCTATGTGTCTCTAGACTTTAACTTCTTCAAACTTCAAGATGTTGAGTCTAGAACGGATGATTTCAAATTGATTTTTCTCCAAGGGCTTTGTAAATATATCTGCCAATTGGTTCTTTGAGTCAACAAACTGAATCGAAACTTCTCCATTTTGAACATGATCTCTAATAAAGTGATGTCGAATCTCTATATGCTTTGCTCTTGAGTGAATGATTGGATTCTTAGTGAGATTGATTGCGTTGGTGTTGTCACAGTTAATCTCAGTGCATGAATCTTCAATTCCAAAGTCTCTTAGCTGTTGTTTTATCCACAGAATTTGTGAACAACAACTTCCAAGAGCTACATATTCCGTTTCTGCTGTAGAAAGAGCTACTGTACTTTGCTTCATTGAAAACCAAGATATTGTCCTGCTTCCAAGTAGTTGACAGGTACCCGAGGTGCTCTTTCTACCAACTCTGCATCCGGCTAGGTCTGCGTCTAAATATCCGAGAAGAGTAAAGTCTCCCTTTTTAGGATACTAAAGACCAATGCTTGAAGTTGATGCAATGTATTTGATAATAGGCTTTGCGGCACTTAGATGAGATTCTTTTGGGTCTGCTTGAAATCTAGCACAAATGCAAACACTATACAGAATGTCAGGTCTAGAAGCAGTAAGATAAAGAAGTGAACCAATGATACTCCTGTATAGCTTTTGGTCAACTTTCTTTCCTCCTTCATCTTTGTCTATTTTCAAAGAGCTTGACATTGGTATATCAGTCTTTTTGCAATTTTCCAGTCCAAACTTTTTGACAAGATCATTTGCATATTTTTCTTGATGAATAAAAGTTCATTCCTTCAGTTGTTTCACTTGAAGCCCGAGAAAGAAGGTTAACTCACCCATCATGCTCATTTCAAATTCATTCTGCATAGACTTAGAGAATTTCTTGCACAAGCTTTCATTAGAGGATCCAAAAATAATATCATCAACATATATTGAACAAGTAGAAAACTTTTGTTTTCTCTTTTGATAAACAGAGTAGAGTCTACTTTACCTTTTACAAAGCCATTTTGAATTAAAAACTTACTCAACCTGTCATACCAAGCTCGAGGAGCTTGCTTTAAACCATATAAGGTCTTTTTTAGTCTGAATACTGAGTCTGGTTTCCTTGGGTCTTCAAACCCAGGAGGTTGTTCCACATAGACTTCCTCATGGATAAATCCATTCAGGAAAACACTTTTGACGTCCATTTGGAATAACCTGAAATTCTTATAACAAGCAAAAGCAAGTAATAATCGAATTGCTTCTAACCTTTCTACTGGTGCGTAAGTCTCGTCATAGTCTATCCCTTCTTCTTGCGTATATCCCTTGGCCACGAGTCTTGCTTTGTTTTTTACAACTTTTCCTTTCTCGTTCATCTTATTCCTGAAAACCCATTTAGTTCCAATAATAGATTTACCTTTCGGTTTAGGAGTCAACTCCTAGACATCATTAATGCTGAATTGCCTGAGTTCTTCTTGCATAGCTTCAATCCAGCTTTCATAAGATAAAGCTTCTTCTATGCTTTTGGGTTCTATTTCAGAAATAAGAGCCATAGCACTAGACTCTTCGCGTCTTTTGGATCTTGTGCGAATTCCTTCATTAATGTCGCCAATAATGAGATCTTTGGGATGACTGGACTTATGCTTCCAGTTGCTGGTTAATTTGCAGATTGATGATCACTTTCTTCATTTGAATCTTCAACAATCATTTGTTGCTAGTCTTTCGAGATCTGAGTTGCTTCCTGAGATTTAGGCTTTGTAGAGTTTGGAGCAGATTCAGATTCTTCAAGATGAGTCTGAATGGATTCGTTTTGCATAGAATCTTGGAATTTGACATTCATTGATTCCTCCACAGATTGAGTCTTCTTGTTGTAGACTCTATACGCTTTGCTTGTGGTTGAATATCCAAGGAAGATGCCTTCGTCTGATTTTTCTTCAAACTTGCCAACTTGATCATTTGCATTTTTCAATATAAAACATTTACATCCAAGCACATGAAAATATGAAACAATAGGCTTCTTTTCTTTGAATAACTCATAGGGGTTTTTTTCCAGAATTGGTCTTAGAAAAACTCTATTAATAATATAACATGCTGTAGAAACTGCTTCAGCCCAAAAACGTGAAGAGATGTTGCTTTTAATTAAAAGAGTTCTAGCCATTTCTTGAAGCGACCTATTCTTTCTTTCCACAACTCCGTTTTGTTCTGGAGAATATGGAGAGGAGAACAAATGTTGAAAACCAGATTCATCACAAAACTTTGTAAAATCTTGATTTTCAAATTCACCTCCATGGTCTGTTCTTATACTTGAAATGACATACCCTTTTTCATTTTGAACCTTTTTAGCAAACTTTTCAAAGTAAGAGAAGGTTTCAGACTTACTTGCCAAGAAATATACCCAGGTAAATCGTGAGTAGTCATCCACAATTACTAGGCAATATTTCTTACCTCCAATACTTTGAGTTCTGGTTGGTCCAAAGAGATCCATATGCAGAAGCTGCAGTACACGATTAGTGGAAACTTGATTTATTGGTTTAAAGGAATTTCTTACCTACTTTCCCAATATGCATGGTGTACATAAATCAGACTTTTGGTATGATAGATTGGGTAAACCCCAAACACGCTTCTTTGCTGAAATTTTGGCTATCTGCTTCATATTGACGTGCCCAAGTTTTCTGTGCCATAAGTTCGCTTCGTCTTGAATTGAGATCAGACATTGCGATTCATCTGGTTTCACATCCAAGAGGTAGATATTTCCATGTCTTCAACCCATGAATGGCTGAGTAGAATCTTTACTGGTTCCTGAACATATTCCCTCTTGAAAGTTGATTTTAAAATCGGTATCACACAGCTGACTGATACTTAGCAGATTGTAGTTGAGTCCTTCCACTAAGGAAACATTGCTTATTGTGAGGTTTCCAATCTTTATAGTTCCAAATCCCACAATTCTTCCTTTACTGTTTCCTCCAAATGAGACTTTTCTACCATTTACTTGGACAAGCTTTACGAAACAATTTGAATCTTCTGTCATATGTCTTGAGCATCCACTATCCAAATACCATTTTACCTTTTTCTTGATAGTGACCTGCATTTAAAGAAGAAACTCAAACTTTCTTTGGTACCCATACTTTCTTGGGTCCTTTGGTGTTAGTATTATATGCGGTTTTTGCCCATACTTTCTTAACAAGTTTCCAAACCATAGGACATTCTTTTTCAAAATGATCTGCACTATTACACTTTGAACATCTGAGAGCATTGCGGCCTACTGGTTATACAAAGATCTTTTTAAAATGATTTTTGTAAGCATCTCTTGTGGGTCTTTGCTTAATTCTTTCTTTTACTTTAGGAAAATCAATTAAAGGAATGGTTTCCGCAGACATTCCCAAACTAGATTTGTTGAAATAAGGTCTTTGAACAGAAATAATTTTTTCCAGTTTCTCAGATCCTATAGAAAATCTTTTAGAAATATTTGAGATATCATTTTTCAAGAATGTATTTTCTTTTGAAAGATTGTCTTCATTTTCTTTCAAGGTAGAAACATTTTTGTCTAAAACTTTGACATTTTCTTTCAAAACAATTTCTTGTTGTTTTAGTGCAGAATTTTCCTTTTTTAGTTCGTAAATCCTTTTAAGAGAAGTCTTAAGACTAAAACACAACTCATCAATGTATTTAGAAACTTTAATAGCGATTTTAAAGTTACTCACCTCAAATTCACTGTCTGAATCTGATTTTGTCTCGGAGTTTGTATCTGAATCCGATCAAACATATATTGGCATAATCATCATCACTTTCTTCACACTCTGTATCACTCCAAGTTTCTGCTTTAAGAGCCTTTTTATACTTTTCAGCTTTTCCTTTCTTCTTCCTTAGAAGAGGATAGTTGAGTCTGATGTGTCCCTTTTTCTTGCATTCAAAGCAGACTACATCTTTGTTTGATTCATCATCCTCAACAGACTTAGTCTGTTGCTTTTGAAAATTTTGTTTCTTTGGATTGAATCTTCTTCCTTTTCTGTTCAGTTTTCTGAATATTCTTATCATGAGAACAAGCTCTTCGTCATCCATATTGTCTTCAGAATCTGTGACATCAGAATCATCATTAGATTTTAATGCAATAGATTTCTTACCTTTAGGATCTTCATCTTCGTTGATTTGCTCTACTTCATAAGACTGAAGAATCACAACCAATTCATCAACCGAAAGTGGCATGATTCTTTGTGTCTCCCTTATTGAGGTCTTTATGTGATTCCAATCCTTAGAGAGTCCACGCAGAAGCTTGTTTACTTTCATGGGATCAGAAATTGGTTGCCCTTGATTTTCAAGGCCATTCACGATCTCTGTAAAACGACTAAACATGTCAGTGATAGATTCTGCAGATTTCTTTTTGAATGCTTCATATTGACCGAGCAGAATGTTGATTTTGGTTTCTTTCACTCGATCGGTTCCTTCATAAGTAATATGTAATCTATCCCAGACTTCTTTAGCTGTAGAACAAGAAGATATTCTGTTATATTCAGTAGGTGACAATGCACAATATAAAGAATAAATTGCTTTTGCATCAAGAGGTTGTCTCTTGATTATCTCTTCCTAAGTCATTTCACTAGACTCAACAGTATCTTTTCCTCTCTCTGAGATAGGTGCTGTTTTAGGAATGATTCCTTTGTCAACAACATCCCATTCCAGAGGATCCTTTGATCTTAGGAATGCCTTCATCTTGTTTTTCCATATGTTGTAATCATTTCCATCAAAGTAAGGCAGTCTGGTATTACTTTGCCCTTCTACCAGCCCTGGAGCCAACATACTAGCCATGGATCTTTAACTCTGAAGTAAAACACTTCAAACAAAGTGAGTACACAAACTCTGATACCAATTGAGATAGCTAGTATAAGTACCTAGAGGGGGGTGAATAGGTGTAAAAATAATTCTTCAGGATATAAGAGCAATACTGAGCATACAATAGAAATGAAGTTTCTTCTTTGGTTAACAAGACGAATTATGATCAAAGTAAAACAGAGAGTAGGGAAGAGAAAATTGAACACAAGGTTTATAGTGGTTTAGCTTATTCCAAGTCTACGTCCACTCTTTCGCACTGACAGCCCACTGGCTGGATTTCACTATGAACAAAAGAGATGTTACAACAAGTCTCTTCCTTGATTCCACACTGTAGAAACTCTACTACACTTTCTCAAGGTCTCTCGAAGTATAAACTCTCTTTTGCATACAAGATTTCGCTCAGTAAATGAATTGACTAAGAACAAAGAGCTTCAGACTTTGGAATTCTTCTATCGCGCACCCACTCGAATAACTGAAATGTCTTCCTTTTATACTCCTTTATGCCATCATACCCGTTGGCACTTACCAAAGGAATTCCTCCAATCTACCCGTTGGACGAAATCAATTAGAAAGATCATTCGAGCTATTAAAGGAACATGTCGATAGCCCATCAATCCTGCTCGCACACATAATCAGGATCTTGGTTTCCATAAGTAGAACCTTCCAAGTATACTTCATCAATCATCGGATCCTTAATCATAATTAAACAAAGGATTCCGTTATATCATATCCAACGAAGACATCTTCTCTAGTCGATAAGGTCAAATCCTTAATGAAACACCCAGTTATGGATAACCCTTCTTCGACGGTCTAGAAACTGTAAATGGAAATAGACTTTGAATCTTAAGTCTGGCAGTTCGGAGGTCTTCAAACTTTGAATAGGAGAGTCTGCAGATCTTTAGACTAGACTGATGGAAACGTTTTGTCAGCTTCAAAATATTCCAGAAAGATTTCTCCAACAGATTAGCCTTGAAGGGAAGAGAGCATCGTCTTTTTCTTTTATTTTTCTCTTGGCGGGAGAGAGGGAGGAGGAACGTACGTAATGCCAAAAGGTGTGTTCCTCCATCTCTCTTTCTCCTTTTATACGTCCCTCCAACAGAAAGGAACGTACCCCTTCATCCATGGGCCCTAATCTTGTGGGCCGGGCTTTTAGGCCTATCATGGGTGGACGGGCCATCTTAGGCCCATCACATAAAACCATCATCTCCCACTCGCACATGGTGGGTCGAACAAGATTCTTTTTACCTCTCTACAACATTCATACCGGTGAATAATCCGTGCGACCAGCATACTTTGAGAGCTCGTTGCCATACATCTGTTAGGAATATATAGCAGCTCATAATAGGCATCACACTCTGAGTAGATCTAGTATGCAGTACCCTCGATCGATCGATCACATTTATATCTCTCTTGATCTCTTTTAAACAATGATATATATATTGTATTCACAATTATGATTATCCCAAAGAGAGTCATAATTGGTTAACCAGTGAATACAAAATTACAATGTGATTCTCCAAATTCAATCTTCCTCTTTCCTTCAAACTCTCAATTTCAGTTTAACTTGCTTTTCTAGAAATGTCCCATTAGATCGAATCAACTTATGACCATTGGCAACATTCTAAGATAACAAACACTAAATAGAAATCTTGAGAATAAGTAAAAGTCATGAGGGCACTAAAATTGAGGAACTCTTTTCCTTGAGAGTCTCACACGACATAAAAGTTGAGATCAAAACTTTTGCCACTCTTATTGGTCGTTTCATGCATACGTAGTATGAAATACGTATTACAATATTAACTCATTTCCCATGGAGCGTATGTCTGCACCTTCAATACCGTACATATGATAGTTCAGACATACCCAATGTCTAACTTGAGTTCACGTATCTACTCATTCACAAAATTCATCAGAACTCACATTTGACATCATAGACAGGTTATTTTACTTTCAGACATAGTAAGTATTATGTCCTCATCTTAACACTCAGTTAAGGTGACATGCGTATTTTAAGCTTGAGCTCTCAATTATCACCTAGATAACAAGCTTTAAAAACAGTCTCATCTCTATTTATCACACAGTAAATAGAGGCAATTACCCATGTGAGTGGGCTAATCTTTTATCTGTCCGACATACTTTTTCAACTTAAAGTAATGCACTGAGCATTAAGATGCATAAAGATCAAACAAAGATTCATAGGCATTAATGATGAAAAAACAAAAGTTCATAAATGTGAACAAATCAGGGAAATTACAATATAGTACATCAGACTCTACGCAATCCTAGAGATTTCATATGGCCACAAAACACATCTCTAGGTATTGGCTTTGTCATAGGATATGCTACCATTCTATGCGTAATATGTACTGTAAGTTCACATCTTTTCGTGCAATCATATCTTTGACAAAATTATACTTAGTATCTATATGTTTGGTCTTGCCATGATATTTTAGATCTTTGGTGTACGCTTTTGCTGCTTGGCTATCACAATTAACCAACAATGAATATGCAGCACTTCCAATAACACCTAAATGATCCAATAATCTCTTAAGCCAAACATCTTCTTATATTGCTGTTGATAATGCCACAAACTCAGTTTCCATCGTGGACAAGGTTATACACTTTTGTTTCTTACTGCTCCAACATATGGTACCATTATTCGGTAAGAAAATAAACCCAGAAGTAGATTTTCTTTCATCTAAATCTCCTCCCCAATCAGCATCAGAATAGCCTTAGAGTCGCAGATCCTTTCCTTAATAACTCAGCGTATAATCAGCAGTCTCCTTTAGATACCTCAGTATTCTCTTAACGGCCTTCCAATGTTCTGGACCTGGGTTGGATTGGTATCTATTCACTATTCCAACTGCAAAACATATGTTAGGTCTTGTACATATCATAGCGTACATCAAGTTCCCAACAGCACTAGCATAAGGAACATGTTTCATTTGTTTCTTCTCTTGTGAAGTCCTTGGACACAATCTGTGGTTCAATCCTTCACATTTTGCAATAGGAGTATCAATGGGTTTACAATCTTGCATATGAAATCGTTCAAGAACCTTATTTATATATGTTTCTTGCGAAAGAGATAACGATCTCTTGAAATCTTAACTTCAAGAATGTATGCAGCATCACCCATATCCTTCATCTCAAAGTTGGAAGACAACCAACTCTTGACAGTATTAACAAACTCCATATTGCTTCTGGCAATTAGTATATCATCAACATATAATGATATGATCACAAATTGATCTTTGGATCTTTTGATATATACACAATGATCCTCATCTATCATTGTAAAATCATATGCCATTATGGTATTATGAAAACGTATATACCATTGTCTTTGACGACTGCTTAAGGCCATATATCGACCTCATAAGTCGACATACCTTTTCTTCTTGGCCTTCTTTAATGAAACCAGTAGGTTGTTCCATATATATTTCTTCCTCTAATTCTCCATTGAGGAAAGTGGTCTTTACATCCATTTGATGTAACTCAAGATCCATATTAGCCACTATTGCCAGAATTATGCGAATCGAGATAAATCTCACTAAAGGAGAAAATGTTTCTTCATAATCAATTCCTTCCTGTTGATTATACCCATTCGCCACAAGGCAAGCCTTATGCCTTTATATCGAGCCATTAGCTTTACGCTTTATTTTGAGAACCCACTTGTTCCCAATAGCTTTGCGTCCTTTTGGAAGATCAACCAATTCCAAACTTGGTTTGACTTCATTGACTCCATCTTCTCTTTCATTGCATAAATCCATTTTTCCTTACTAGGGCAATTTAGAGCCTCATTAATATTTCTTGGCCCATCCTCATCTTGTAGAGCAATCATAAAAGTTTCCCCTTCAATGTCAAAACGTCGACGGGGAATACTTTGGCGACTTGTTCACCGTATGGGAGATTGTACACTTTGCACATCATTCCCCATTATGCTCCCACTAGGATTAGATAATGATAACGTTGTCTCATCATGTGGTTGCAATTGAGAAAGAGTTGAATTCAATTCATCACTTCTCATGATACTCCCACTTGGACGAACTCCACTAATATCATTATCTTGATCCAAGGTTTCAAATATGGAGTAATTTTCACCTATTTCGCCCTTCTTCGGAAATTCATCCTCTAAGAATGTGACATCCCGTGATTCAAATTTAGTTATACTCTCACTTTCCTACTCACCTATGAACATATGATTTGAGTTTCCATTATTGAACTTATATTCTATGCCAGGATTGATGGTGAGAGCTTAAAGTCATATACGACCCTTTCGAGTGTTTGGAGTATCTCATTAAAATACTCTTCTTTCCTTTGGGACTCAATTTCCCAAAATTGTGAGAGGACTCATGAGTATAGGCAGCACAATCCCATGGCTTAAGAAAATTTAAGTTTGGTTTTCTACCTGTCCATAACTCATATGGAGTGGAAATAACTGATTTGGAAGGCACTCGGTTAAGTATATAGGCAGCAGTTAATAACGCATCACTCCAAAAAGTGATAGGTAAGTTAGCATGTGCCATCATGGATCTAACCATTTCCAGTAGGGTTCTGTTTCTTCTCTCCGCAACACCATTTTGTTGAGGAGTATATGGAATAGACAACTGTCTTTCTATTCCTTTTTCATCACATAATTTTCAGAACTCATCAGATAAATATTCTCGACCTCGATCGGATCTAAATACTTTTATTTTCTTGTCTAATTGATTTTCTACCAAGTTCATAAACCTTTTGAAACAACTTAATGCTTCAGATTTATAAGAAATCAAATAGACATATCCGAATCGAGTATAATCATCTATAAAAGTGATGAAATAAACAGCCCCATACCTTCCTCTCACATTCATTGCACCACATACGTTAGAATGGATTAAATGCAGAGGAAATTAAGCTCTTTTACCTTTTCCAAATGGTTTCCTTGTCGTTTTCCCTACTAGGCAATGCTCACATATGGGCAAATTGCCTTTTTCAATGTTGCCCAACAAGCCCTCTTTGGCCAATATATTCATACGTTGTTGGCCAATATGACTAAGTCTAGCATGCCACACATTCACATCATTATCATATGAATTAGGAGATGTGAGAAGGGAATAATAAACATTTGCATTAACATAGTCAATATCTAATACAATGAAACCATCCAGAAACTAACCACAAGCATAGTAGTTTGTATCCAAATACAAATCTACACCTCTATTATGGAAGTTCATATAAACTCAAGCTTAACCAACACCAAAACAGACACTAAATTTCGACGAGTCTCCGGAGCATATGGAACATCATGTAGGAACAAGCTGCGTCCACCACGCATGTTCAATTGGCAGGTGCCAATCCCTTTAACTTCAGCTCTGGAGTATTTCTCACATAAACCCACTTAGTTCCAGTTGGTATCGTCGGAATTCCACGAAGGATTCTCTATTCTTTGCTGCATGGTCTGTCGCTCTTGAATCTACAGTTCACAAAGGATTGGATTTAGCCAATAATACAGAACTTGACACATAAGCAAAGTTCTCAAATGTACAAGAGGTGTTTACCTTTTTCGGCTCACAACAGTTACGAGCATAGTGACCTTTCTTGTCACAATTGTAACACCTCACCCTTGACATTTTCTTCACTTTAGGACGTTTTCCACTCTTGTATTGGTTAACTCTTGATTTCTTGCAATAATGACTTGATCCTTTGCATTCCCACATATTGAATGAATCAATACACTTGCGCTTAGAGCTCAAAGCCCTTTTTGAGCCTTTCTGAGCTAGAACCAGCATTGCAAATATCTATTTTCGACTCAAATGCCGTTAGGCAGTTCTCTGCTAGCTCAAGGTGGCGCATGACATCCTCAAGATCTTCCATAATATGGTCAAGAGCTTCTAGTGCTTCTTGCTTTTCCAGCATATATTGAATCTTCATATTCAATATTTCACAATTGTTGCCGTTCATATAAGCAATTACATTCTTAGTTGCTGAAACCATCGATCTGAACACATCAAACATATATGCACGAATAATTAATGCCTATCATTTATGCATCCACTTTACATAGACCCATCATATCAATGAACAATTTCAAGTAAGGTTTCAGAATCAAAAGGTCACTATATTTCCAATCAGCCTCCAAAAATCCTAACTTAAAATTATTATTAATATAACTGTCTTATGCAAAATAAATTCTATGAAGTTACAAAAACTTCTTTGAACTACCCACAGTCAACAATAACAGAAATCAAATAATATTTGACATCCAATAGAATAATAATGCTTTCATATAATACAACTATCCATTACACTAAGCATTATATATAGAGGAAAAATATCAACATAGAAAGAGATATTCATACCCAAAAACATCTCAAACTAATCTAATAAATAAATAGGGAATGTCCCTTCTAATCTATCAGTCAAAATATCTAAGAAATTTGAAGACACATTTGCCAACCTTGGAAAAACTTTTGGAGAGCTTTCATGTCGTCTCCAAGGCGCATTCACTCTGCGCCATGTGGCGCTCAATCTAAGGGTTGAAGTTTTGATTAACTCAATCCTATAGTACTCTCTTACAAAAGCTACCACTAGCCTCCTATAACCCGGGACCACATTGACCTCCCATAGGCGATCTAACACTGCTTGCCATTCAGGTGGAAGAGTGTTCATCAAAGCCGACACCTTCTTAAAATCCAGCATAAGATAACCATTCCAGATGATTTCCTGTATCATATGATTGACCCTGACCATGTGTGATACTAAATCACCGTCATGCCACCGATAATCAGCTAACTCTGTCATCAGTCTTTTAAGTCTTGCTCTTCCTTCGTCCATTCTAGGGAATGCAGGTATCCGTGCATAATGCATCATAGTTCCTGCAACAAATGCAGAACTAAAAATGGATCACTTATAATTCATAATAAACATAATGAAAAATACATAATTTTCCATGATTCATGCAACAGATGCAGAATAAAAAATAGATTACCTATAACCCACATAGACATAATTAAAAAGAAACAAATTCTTTTTTTTTTTTGGGTCAACGGTCAACGGTGGTCAACGGTCGTCGGTCAACAGGTCAATGGTTGGCGGGTCGGACCGGTCGGGCCGGTCGGGCCGGGTCAGATGAACCGACCCAGCACGTGCCTCGCACGCATGAGCGACCGGTTGGATCTCGAGTCGGGTCGCGTCTTGGGTTGGGTCGATTAGCCAGTCGGGTCGGGTCACCGGCCGGTCGCCGGCGATGACGTCATTGATGACGTCATCCCAACGGTTACCGACCGTTGGGTGACGTCATCACGCGTCGGTTTGCCGACCGGCACATGCCGGTTCGCCGGTTGGTGGCGTCGCGCACGTGCCGATTCACCGACTGGCGCGTGTGGCGCATGCGCTGGCTGAGCCAACGCTTCAGGCGTGTGGCGCCCACGCGCAGCGACTTCTGGCCGCGCGTGTGGGCACGTCCGGCGTCTCTCGGCGGTGTTCGACCCATCGACGGACTCGTCTCGACGAGCTCTTTCACCCTATGCCATCAGAAATTGATTTCAACTTATGGAAACTCAAAAAAATGGATGAACAGTGCTCGGGTGTCGGGATTTTACGCCCCGATCCGTGTCGGCCGATTATTTTCATGAAAAATCAATAAAAAATCAGTCATAAACATGAAAGGGGTCGGGAAAACATGAACTTGTGCTCTGATATCAATGTTGGGATTGTCGGATTCCCAAAAACCAGATTCGACACTAAATTGAACCCCTAAAACGAATGCGGAAGACAAGCCCGGGACAAACATGTATCACCGATCCTAAAGCACACCACGGAATCGAGCGTACCTTTTTAGCCACAGATTAAACACCAACGCCGATAAGAGGAAGAGAAAACCGATCCCGTTCGATCCAATGACGTTGATTGGCCTTGAAGGGAACGTCGCATTTTTCTTTTATTTTTCTTTTGGAGGGAGAGAGGGAGGAGGAACGTACGTAATGCCAAAAGGTTTGTTCCTCCCTCTCTCTTTCTCCTTTTATACGTCCCTCCAATAAAAAGGAACGTACCCCTTCATCCATGGGCCCTAATCTTGTGGGCCGGGCTTTTAGATCCATCATGGGCGGACGGGCCATCTTAGGCCCATCACATAAAACCATCAATGGTAAATAATGATACCGTCATGTTAGTAGCACTCAATTAACGAAAAATAAGAAGCGCCTAAAACGACTTCTTTTGTACTGTCCCAAATGTGGGAACGGGAATTTTTGTTGACCACGAGAAAGCTGGTTAACACGATTTTATCACGGCTCACGCGATTTTCTCGCCACTTTTCGGTCCGTATGATTGTCGGGGGTTGACGGAAAAGAATACATAAAGATTTTGTCTGCACGTGTTTGATCATTCAATAAAGCGGGGGCGTGATTCGTGCCCTGTTGTGATTTATTGCTCTGGGATGCAAATGGGTGTTGAATAATGGCCATGAATGGCCATGTCATGTTTGTACTCTTGCCTTGAAAGGGAGACGCAGTGGCCATACACCCAAGCCAATCAAAATTGGTTCTGTCCACTCATTGAATCGAAACCACGTTATGCCACTGTGACTCCAGAAGAAGTCAATTATGTCTTTAAAGTTTCAAATATATCGGCGGTGCGTCACAAAAGCGTTGCACGTGTTGAGACCGTACATTATCCTTCGAGATTGATGGGAGCGTAGTTTGAAGATTCTTATTTGACTTATAGTGATTATTATAAGTAGCATATTTACTTGATTTAGAAGTGAATCGCACAAAAAAATCAAATTAATATTTTGTTATGTTAATTATACATGATATGAAAATATACTATCTATCACATATTTCATGAAATTATCGCCCTTTGGAACTTAACACTAGACATTCATGAGAGAAAGAGATAATAATAATGAACCATACATAAATTATCAGCACAAAAAAATGCACAAAAGGTGAACATAAACATATTAATGGTCTGGGAATTTGCCAATGCAACTCTAATTATTTGATTGCTAGTTGTCTCATATCTTTAACTAGTGATAACATCACAGTCAAACTTCTTTTGGGACTTGATTGACATCATCCTTCAAGAGGCATCTCCTCATATGCTTCAAAATTTTCTATAGTTTTTTTTTTGTTTGTTTTTTGAAAATGAAATGGATGTGAGGATAGAAACTTTTGTGCAAGAATCTTTTGAAACTTAAGGGGCCAGATATTTGATAGGATGAAAGGACTTCAAATATAAAGAAAGATGAGACGGGACTATCAAAAAAGTGGATGTTCAATGATCATCACCATCCAACGGCTATTTCATCAAGGAGTTAATTACATAAGAAAAGGAAAAATACCTCCTAAGAGGGAGAAAATAATAATTATAAAAATACGATATCGATACGTTTTATGACTCAATTGCATTTTTGCTGTAAGTTTAAAGATTTTTTAGTGCACTTATTCTAAGGATAATGAATAGATTATTTGTGCAAAAGAGAAAAAAAAATTGAAAATTATGTAAACATAAAATGACATCTTTCATTTAAGGGTTAATACTATGAAAAAACCCCAAATTGGTAATTATGTGACAAATTCTCCCCAAATAAATTTTTTGAAAACCAAAAACTAGAAACTAATTCACTTGTGACAAATTTGTCCCAATTTTTTTTTTTTACCATGAAATACTCCAAATTGATACACTTATGACAGACTTCAAACCAATATTTTCATCACCAAAAGCCCCAAACTTATACATTTGTAATAATTCTATCATCCATTAGCTTCTGTCAAATTTATTGTTAAATTTACTAATCTAGATGACACACGGTGACTGTCGTGACCTACCCTCGGGGGGGAGGGTGTAGGTTTAGGGGTAATGCCTAAAGGACGGGCCTAAGGCCATGATTAGACGTAGGCTCTCCCAAGGCCATACCTCACATGACGTTAGGATATTCTTAAGAATTTTGCAAAAATGAATCGCCACTAGCCTATTAGGGTTGGCTAGAAACCAAGTGAGGTATGGGAGTATACCTCACTTCCTACGCAACCAGAGAATCTAGGGTCGAGGACTTGATTACACTAATTATCCAATTAGTGCCCTTTCGGTATCTAATCCTGTTCATTTTAAAATAAATGATTTTTGTCAAGTAGTTTTAATTGATTTCATTCCTATTCACTAACATGTGAGGTGATTATGCAGGTGCGCAAATATTAAAATAACAATCATAGGTATCAAGACCTTAATTGCAGTAAAATTAAATACGTGCAATTAAACATAATTAGATATGCAAATTAAACATGCAACATAATTAATATACGATCAAATAAAAGTCTAATTAAACTAAAATGACAATACATCGTAGGTCCTAATCAAACCCCATCATTTTTGAATTTTCGAAAAATTTAATTTTTTTAATTTTTTAAAAATATTTTTAATCATTTAAAAAATATTTTTTAATCATTTTTTTAAAAAATAATTTTTAATTTTTTGAAAAAAAGGGTGAACCAGGTCGAGTCCAGTCTGACCCGACCCGAGTTCAACTTGGTCAGTGCGGGTCGAGTCCGGTTTATGACTGAACCCGGGTTGGACCCAGTCGGTGACAATGGATCCGAGTGGGCCCAATTTTTATTTTTTTTATTTTTTTTTATACTTTAGGCAGGGCCCAAAGAAAATCAAACCCACCTATTTCCTAAGCTCGCGAGAGCCCAACCCAATTTACCTGAATCTGAAGCCCAGCCCAAAGAGCGACCCAAGCCCGACCCATTTTGAAGACCAAACCTTACCTAGTTTGGAGGGCTCGCCCGACCTGGTTCTGCCTCTTCTCTCCCCCTGCTCCTTTGCATTGCTAGGTGGGCTAGGCAAACAGGCGACGATGGCGATGACGAGCTTGACAGCAGCCGCGGCAATGACGACGGGCTTGACAGTGACGACGGCAACGGCCTTAACTCAGCGACGGTTGGGATGTAACGGGTGACGGCACGAGCGGTGAATTAGCTGCAATGAGGATGCGGAAGGTGACGGCACGATGGTGGTGTGATTAGTGCGGCATAGGCGACCCCTCTGGCTAGGGGCATGACAGCGAAGCAGAGGCAGAGACGCGGCGACCAGCCCTGGATCTACTGGCATCGGGGGTAGCGGCGTCAGGTTGCAAGCAGAGCGCAATGAGTTGTTGCGGGCGGGGGCGTCGGGTCATCGTGGACGGAGGTGGGCAGCGCTCAGACGCAATGGCAAGCTACTGTGGCGTGGTGGAGACGAGTTGCTATAAGGGGTCGCTCGAAGGTGCTACAAACGGCAGGCAGCCGCAATGGCTTCTAGCATCAGGTTCGAGCAGCGTCAGGTGTCGCGGCGAGGAGGGAAGTGGCGGCATTGCAGCTTCAGGCTACAGGGGAACGACGTTCAAAGGGTAGCGGCTCAGACGGCGTCAGGTTGAGGCGGCGAGCTTGGACGGCGACGGGCTGCGATCGCCGTTGCCCTCCTCCCCACTGTTCCTTCTCTCTCTTCGTCTGTTTTGTTGCTCGGCTCTCTGGAGTCTCCTCTAGTTGAAGTTTTGGAGTGGGAAAAGAGGCACGGCGGCAGGTTCTCGGCCATGCGGTGGTCTCTCCCTCGCGTTCTCTCTCTCTCTCTGTTTCTCCCTCTCTCACCCCTCTCTCTAGCTCTCTCCGCCTCCTCTCTTCCCTGTCTCTCAATGATGTTTTCCTTTCTCTAGGGTTTCCAGCGCGAAGATGGAGGAGGGAGAAGGCTGGCGTGGGCCAAGCCAAAGGGGAAATGGGCCTAGGCCGCGCAAGGGAAAAAGAGGCATTTTTTATGTTTCTTTTTTTTTTGTTATTTTTTTTCTCTTTTTCTCTTTTTCTCTAATTTTCTTAATGTATTTGAAAATAAAAATTAGGTGTCAACAATTGCCCCTCTTAGAATGTAACCTCGAAGAGGTTGCATTCAAAGACAGAAGACACCTAAATTATTTTGGTGGTAGAGAGACGCTAGGTGCATAGACACGCGTTAGGTTGACGAAAATGACTCATAACTTTGGAAGTGCGTCTTGTCAATAAGAGGAAGAAAGACTCCGGGTTATAGAAGCCCACCGAGTCATAAGAAGAGAGAAGACTCCAAGATACAGAAGCCCACTGGGTCATAAGAATAGAGAAGACTCCAGGCTATGAAAAGCCCACCGGGTCATAAGAAGGGGGAGAAGGACTCCGGGCTACGGAAAGCCTATCGGGTCATAAGAAGAGAGAAGATTTCGGGCTATAGAAGCCCATCGGGTCATAAGAAGAACAAAGACTCTCGATTACAGAAAGCCCACCAGGTCATAAGAAGGGGGAGAAGGACTCCGGGTTACGGAAAGTCCACTGGATCATAAGAAGGGAGAGAAGGGCTCCGGGCTATGGAAAGCCCACCGGGTCATAAGAAGAGGGAGAATGACCGGGCTACGGAAAGCCCACCGAGTCATAAGAAGGGGGAGAAGGATCCGGGCTACGGAAAGCCCATTGGGTTATAAGAAGGGGGAGAAGGACTCCGGGCTACGGAAAACCCACCGGGTCAGGGGAGAAGGACTCCGGGCTATGGAAAGCCCATCGAGTTATATGAAGAGGGAGAGACTTCGGACTACAGAAGTCTATCGGGTCATAAGAAGAGAGAGAAGAACTCCGGGCTACGGAAAGCCCACCAGGTCATAAGAAGAGGGAGAGACTCCGGGTTACGAAAAGCCCACTAGGTCATAAGAAGAGGGAGAGATTCCAGACTACAGAAGCCCATCGGGTTTAAGGAAAAGGGAAGACTCTGAGCTACAGAAGCCCACTGGGTCACAAGGAGAGGGGAAGACTATGGGCTACAGATGTCACGCCCCGAACCTCGAGTGCGCCAACATCCCACCATGGTCATGCAAACGCGACATTCCCAGGTAGTGTCGCCGACCCCATTCATTTCTTATTACGCAAGCGAAACGTATTATAAAACCCCTAACAGTAAAAATACGGGATAGAAAAGCAGGAAGCAAAACCACAACATAACACAGAGGTCTACGGCCAAAAATCTACAAAAGACCGGCTCTTAAAAAGGAACTATCCTACGACCTACAAGTCGGACACGTTCTACAATCCTTATGACTTCACCTCTGCAACTCCTCAAGGCCAACCAAAGCTATTTGGCCACTCCGTCCACCAGGGACCTGAAATTTTAATCCCACAATCGCGATGAGACATTGTCTCACCAAGTTCAACCCCCTAAACCCCTATTAGAAAGAAAATACGCCTTGGAGTAGCCTAGCCACAACATCAAGAAGACTTACCTCGCATTAGCCTTCATCTGCAGGTTAGCACAGTTTATATAATTCAACCACGTGCAATTATGATAACCAGACAACTGTGGCACGATCACATCATCAAAACAATTCAACCACTTGGATCGTCTCAGCAATCAATCGACTCGATTGATTACATGTCATTCTAGCAAATCAATCACTGCTTCTAATCACGACCCTATAGGAAGGTTTAACAACCAATGGCAATCACGGCCCCACTCGGCACGACCTTTAACTAGGTGGTAGATCTCGGCCCGATGGGCACGACCTCTAATAGGCGGTCAATCACGGCCCTATTGGGCACGACCTTTAATAGGTGGTCAATCACGGCCTCACTGGGCACAACCTTTAATAGGTGGTCAATCACGGCCCTATTGGGCACAACCTTTAATAGGTGGTCAATCACGGCCCTATTGGGCACGACCTTTAATAGGTGGTCAATCATGGCCCCACTTGGCACAACCTTTAATAGGTGGTCAATCACGGCCCTATTGGGCACAACCTTTAATAGGTGGTCAATCACGGCCCTATTGGGCACGACCTTTAATAGGTGGTCAATCATGGCCCCACTTGGCACAACCTTTAATAGGTAGTCAATCATAGCCCTATTTGGCACAACCTTTAATAGGTGGTCAATCACTGTTGTTCTTCCATCAAATTTTGACACTTGGGATTTTATAAAAAGAATCTCTATTTATTGCAATCACATTCAATTTGCCACAATCAATCATCAAATTCAAATTCTAAATACACAGCAGCGATTGGCACAAAATTCTGAGCAATCGGGGTCAAAAATATTTTTTTTTTATATTTTAATAATTTCGAAATATAATATATTATTAAATTATTTAATAATTTCGAGATATTTAAATAAATCAAAAGTAAATTCCTTTATGTCACATCAAGGTTTATATTAATATAAACATTCACTTAACCTTAAATTAAACACACTTTAAGTTAATTAAGCACCTTAATATAATCTACACATAAATAAATTAAACTAACCACCTAATAACATTTAACATAAACTAAGCACACCTAATGTGGCATCCCAAAAATTCAAAGCCAAGCCATAAGGTGTGTTAAAGTCTTTAATTAGGTGATAGAATTTCCATGGCTTATGTTTTAGCCATTAGTCTTTTAATTAGATGATTTGTGCTTATGGTTGTGAGAATTCAAGTTCGATAGATTAATAATTTATGCTTGGCCATGTGCTTTAAAAATTAAATTTCAATAAATAAAATGCCCCAAGACTTTGGCCAAGATAGAATTTGAATTTGGAAATAATTATAGAAAGGAATTCAAAAAAAAAAAGAAGGGGAAAAGGGGTTAAAATTCGAATGGGCCTTAGACCCATTTGGCCTAAGCTTGATCGGCCCAAGAGGGAGTTCGACCGGCCCATTAAGGGCCCAAAGGGAGAGGTGGCCGGCCCATGCATGGATCAAGACAAGTGGCAAGGGGGAAGGCCATGCATTGGTCCATTTAAGTGGCATGTAATCATTAGCAATGATGGAGATTTGGGGATATAAAAAGAGAGAGAGAAAGGAGAGTGACCGGTTTTTGCTTCATTCGGCCGAGAGAGAGGGAGAGAGAGAGAGAGAGAGAAATCGCAAGAGAGAGGGAGAGACTGAGAGGGAGAGGAGGCGGAGCCGAGGAGGAGCCGCCGTGTGCCGCCGTCCGTTCGCCGTGTACGCCGCCGTACGCCGTCGACCGTCCATCCTAGAGGCAAGTGGAGTCCTATAACTTCTCTTGCATGTTTGTATATGGTTTGCATGTTCGATTTTGGGTGTTTTTAGTGAGAAAAACCGAGGTAAGGTTGGTTTGTTCTCAAGTCGGGTGACTGTTCTTGCTCGGGTTGTGGGAGTCAGTAACTTTTTTGAGCTTGTATGTGTGTTTGGACTCAGATTTTGGCTTCAATGTCTTCATAGAAGTTGTAGCTAACATCTTTTACTATAACATACTGAAATTTCGTGGAAAATAATGGAGATATGAGGGGTAAAAGTCCTATTATACGGAGACCCCAGATCTGTGAAGTTTTCACTGACCTCTTGTTGGATTCTTGATTGCATGTTGATTTTAGTTGAATATTTGACTTCGATGTCTTCATGAAAGTTGTAGATAACACATTAAAATACAACATACTCAAATTTTAAGAGAAATGAACCAGTATAGCCTAGTAAATCGGCTAGATCTTGGAGACGATGATTCTGGTGATGTGTTCCGAGACACCCGAGACTTCATGGACTTAAATGGTGACCATAATTTGGTTATTTGACCTAGATCTCTTCAAGAAACTTGTAAAGGACACCTTGATACATAACATATTCAAATTTCAGAGGAAACGAAAGAGATTAGGTAGGTTAAACCTTAATATTTCGGAGATGTGTATTCTGGACGATGCGGTAAGGATTCCAGAAGCTTCGTGAGGTTGTAAAAAATAATCTATAAGGAATCTGGCTTGGAGTTCTTCATGAAAGTTGCACGAAAATGTCTTGGCTATCACTCTGTAAAATTTCGTAATTTTTGGAGGCGATGTGGATATTGTAATCGAATTTATTCAGAAACTGTGCATTCTGGTTATTATCCGAATATCATGTGCTATTTTGTGGAAATTGTGAAATTCAATTTGGCCATGAATTTTGCATGAAATTTGTCATCCTATTGGTTTGTTTAATGATTGTTTGAATATTATGATTTTGGGAAAATCATAGATATTGAATTTAATATTTATTTGTGAAAATAAATAAATATAATAATAAAATTAAATAATAATAATAAAATAATAAAATAAAAAGGGATTATTTTATTGGCCATAAATTCCATTGAATTTATTAGTAAATAATTATGCATTGTTGCATGTATGATAAGACATTGGTGTATGTATGACCATGAATTGTGATGCATGTGTGAATCATATGCCATGTTAAATGAGATCAAAGCAATGATAAATGTGGATAATGATAAGTGAGTAAGTGGTTGTGGTGGAGGATGAGGCCGGAATGTACAGAGATGCATTGCCGGAATTCCTTGGGAGATTCAGGATGCCCGAAATGTGGGGGGCCGGAAGCCTTGTCGGAGGTCTTTGCCCGAAAGGAATGCCTCGCGATGCCAGGATTGGGGTGCGAGATGCCTGGCTAGAAGGGTAAAGGCCGGAAGCCCTATCGGAGGTTTCTGCCCGAAGGGAATGCCTCGTGATGCTAGTTGAGATGCAAGATGCCTGGAATGTGGGGGGCCGGAAGCCCGGTGGCCATGGGATGGCTGGAATGCTGGGAACCCTGTCGGAGGTCTTTGCCCGAAGGGATGATAAAATTGATGATATGAGAAATGGGTGATGTGGTGATCAAACTTAAAGATAAAAGATGAAAAATGAACCCATGATATGATATGCATGATGATATGCATGATGATGATGATGATGATATGTGATGCGATATGATGATCACCCATGATATGATATGCATGATGATATGCATGATGATGATGATGATGATGATATGTGATGCGATATGATGATCACCCATGATATGATATGCATGATGATGATGATGATATGTGATGTGATATGAAGATCACCCATGATATGATATGCATGGTGATATGCATGATGATGATGATGATATGTGATGTGATATGAAGATCACCCATGATATGATATGCATGGTGATATGCATGATGATGATGATGATATGTGATGTGATATGAAGATCACCCATGATATGATATGCATGGTGATATGCATGATGATGATGATATGTGATGTGATATGAAGATCACCCATGAAATGATATGCATGATGATGATGATGATGATGATATGCATGGTGATGATAATGATGATGATGACATGTATGATGATGATGATATACATGAATGTGTTATGAATTGATATGATGATGCATGATAGTATGCGCATGGCTGTAAGGTAAGGAATGCCTGCAATGTATGATGATATGCATGATGCATTGAGTTGTTATTGGATTTCCCTATCTGCTGAGTGGTTGTACTCACCCCTTTTGGGGAATAACATTTCAGATTAGCCAGTATGCCGCTTCCTGCAGTCACGCGGGGGTGTTTTACGGTCTACCATCCGATGTAGAGGTCGAGTGTGCTGAGATAGACTGTCCTTCTATTCCCGGACTGACTTTTATTCAAGTACGCTGTCTAGTGATGTATGACGTAGGCCTGGCTGGGGGCCTTGTCATTCAGGAGTTCATTTTTGTGCACGTTCGTCGGGATGGAGCGATGCGAGGGATGTTGCCGCCGCCACCGCCTGATGCACCGGGTTGGGTGTGAGACCCGCGCGCACGACGAGTAGAAGCCAGATCTTTTTGATGTAGATAGCTGACACTTTCGATGGGGGGTTTTTATGCTCGTACGATGTTGAGGGTCGATAGTTTCTTTTTGAGGTTTTAGGCTGGACGTGGCTGAGTCCTAGCCTTTCCTTTTGTTGTACCGACCCGAAGGGAATCCCATCATGTTATATATATATATATATATATATATATATATATATATATATGTAAACGAAGTGTCGTGGCATGTTTATAAAAATCCTGATGTTTAGTGGTGTGTATTTGTATCATGGTTGGTAGGGGGAGAGACGATGATATTTTAATTTGCTTCCGCATAATGAGTCGCGCTGGGACCGTTTTGTTTTTTTAAAAAATAAAAAATAAAAAAATAATGTGTCTACAAATTAGGACACTTCTTCGAAAGAAAGAAAGGTAATGAGGTGTAACACCGGCGCTGGTGACGACCTGCGAAGGGTTCGGGGTGTCACACCTAAAGCATCATTAACCATTTAATCAAAGTTTAGTGAGTTAAACTCATCGGATTAGCGAGCCGAGCGGACCAAAACGACGGGGACGACGCGAGGGTCGATAGTCTCCAAGGCGGGCCTAGCTTCCGGGGTCGGGAAGCCGGCGAAAACGGGCCAAATACCGCTGTCATACCCATTTTTCTGCTCACCGATCGCTGCTGGTTGAGGCCAAGAAAGGGCTGATCCAGGGCTGGTTGGGGTTGGGAATGGGCAGAGGAGCTGAACCAGACTTAAGCGGGGCTTCACGATGGCCGGAGGTGGGCTGGACGACTCCGGCGGAGCTCCACCAGATCTAAAATGGTTGCTGGACTCGCGAAACAGCAAGGGCGAGTAGGCGCACGGCTGCTGGCTTCGTCTACTTGCGACAGCGAAGGGGAGGTTAGATGGGAGGCTCCGGCTATTCCGAGGACAGGATGGCGGTGGAGCTGCTTCGATGGTGGTCTCAGGACGTCGGTGGATGCTGATGGATGCGAGAGGAGGTGGCTAGACTCCAGACAAGCACGAGATGAGCAGGGAGCTCGCAGGGCTAGCGACTAGGTGCGACGGGTGAGCCAACTGATCCAGCGGCGTGCGGTGCTCGGACGGCTGCAGGGATGCTCGGCGGTCTTTAGCTTGCTGGGCTCCTCGCACGACCAGAAGAGATGGGGGAGAGAGAAGCAGCGACGGGAGAGAAGGAGAAAGGGGGGAGGAACCGGTTCTTTCTTTCTCTTTCTCTCTCTCTCTTAGGTCACTCAAGCACATGGCCCACCATGACCTCATGGATGATGTCACACTCCACTATCTACCACAGCCTTATTCCAATGGTTGCGATTTTATTTTCCGCCATGGTATGAAATCTTCTACACTCAATTAATCAATTCTCAATCAATTCCATCCAATTGAAGCTCAATTAAATTAACCCATGTGTCCTCAACCTTCTTATGACTTTTCCCCATCAAATGATCCAGCTTGCTTCCTAAAGATTCGATCAAAAACGACTATCTGACAATCTCGAACAAAAACGGCCTTACTTTGCTTTTCTGCCAAAAATCTTGATTTGTAGAAAAATCTTCTGGAGATGAGTCGATATTCCTGTAATGAATTATGACTTGACAGAACTTCCAATTTCTGTAATCGGGTTCAATTTCTCGATTGATTTCAATCTAGCGTGACTTTAGCGCGTCCTAATCTACCGGATAGCTTTTAGGAATTTTTTGTGCAATTGACCTGTGGTTGATTATTTTCAAGCCACAAAGTGCATCTTCAACACATTGGCGACTCTCGATTGTCGTAGAAATCTCGAGATTTCAAATACGGACACAGGGTACCAAAATGATAGAGAAATCGATTTAGTACCGATTAACAAGAATTGTGCAATTAGGTGGAATCACCCACACTGAATTACATGGTTATGTTGAATCGACCTATTTCCGGTCTCTAAGTGGTCTGTGCCGTAATGACCATTGCAGATTAGTACGGTTGAGCAGTCGTTTCCTGATCGAATTCTCCAGTCTATTGCGTTTAGATTCCTTAATGGCTTCATCTGATAGAATAGTTATCTCGTGAGTGGCCAACTTAGAGAAGAAAGCTATAGACGTGAAGATGAAATGCTCGACTTACTTAATTGAAACCAGAATTGAAAAATCAGGATGTCACAACAGAAGCCCACTAGGTCATAAGAAGAAGAGGAAGACTCTGGGCTACAGAAGCCCACTAGGTCATAAGAAGAGAGGAAGACTCCGGGCTACAAAAGTCCACCGGGTCATAACAAGAGAGGAAGATTTCGGGCTACAGAAGCACATCAGGTCATAAGAAGAGAGGAAAACTTCAGGCTATAGAAGCCCACCGGGTCATAAGAAGAAGAGGAAGAAGGACTCTAGGCTACGGAAAGTCTACCAGGTCATAAGAAGAAAAGAGGAAGACTTTGGGCTACAGAAGCCCACTGAGTCATAAGAAGAAGGGAAGACTCCAGGTTACAAAAGCCCACCGGATCATAAGAAGATGACATGGTTTAAGGTTGACCACGAACCTTTATAGACGACATGGTTTAAGGCTAACCATGAAGCTCTAGAGATAGCATGGTTTAAAGCTAATCATGAACCTTTAGTTTTAGGGAAGCATCCGCTAACTCCTTGAAAACTATATGTCTTCATTGAGGAATCCAATCAAACTCAACTTGAGCAAATGTCATTAAAGACGTTATCAAGAAACGCATAGGCAATATTACAATATTAATTGAACAAGCTAATCAAGTTAAGTCCGACTGCTTTAGAAAAACACTCGATGTCAATTAGTATTATGTGGTACAAAATTGTCATATTGTTCATTAAGCATGCCAAACTAGAGCTTCTTAGTCAGAAATGGTTTCTCATACACTCTTGATAAAATGGCTGCTTGATCCTATCTATTCACATGGGAAGTAACTGATTGCTAAGGGTATCTCACATAACCCATGTCAAAGGCCTTCAAAAACATTCGTGATGAGCACAATCTTATCAATCAAAAGGGTATTTGAAAGGACTGTAATATATGCTCGGTTAGGGTTTACACAAAGGGAATTATCGCTTTCAATCTGTAGCTTCTTTGTGGCATTCTCATCTTCATCAGATTTACAAGTCGAGAATTTGGAAGATAAGACAAGATAGAATTACGTCCACTCTTTCAAGCTGTAGCTTCTTTGTGGCATTCTCATCTTCACTCAAACCATCCCAATCAGAAGAGACTTCGGAAGAGGGTTGTAATGTTGGCTTGGGAGAGGCTCGAAAGGCTTAAAATTTTAAAGAGGGTTTTTAAGAGTCGGTGATTATCATTGCATCGTGACTAGGTCACTCGATCTTTTGGAATCATTTGGCTTTTAAAACACGGCGCATCTCGAAAGTCCCTTGACCAATCATTTCTGCACAAGAGCTTTGCTCTTTTTTTTTTTTTTAATTTCCTTGCGCTTGCAATGATTTTTTTTTTTTTTTACACAAGCACTTGAACTTTGGACTTTGATAGTTTTTTCACATAAGATGTAGCATTTTGGCTCTTTTCTTAGTGGGCATTAGCCTTGCCTTTACCAGACACACTACTTTTTCTTGTCCGATAATTTTGTCGAACTTTTTGCTCTTGGAACTTTTGTAGCTCTTATGACTTATGAGATGCTTTTCACATTCTCTCGTAACTATCAATTGTATTTGGTCAATTCTTATGCCTTGCCCTAGTTAAGGGAGATGATCACCGCTCGAGGTTCAGAAATGAATAATCAAACCCAAATTGGTTAAAGCAATGGGTATCAGTGTTTGGGTAGAGAATGAAATACTCTTCTTCACCTTGGAATGAGTCGAGCTCTGATGAGAATTCCTTTGAAGCTACCACCAGAAGATTGATGCAAGTAAAAGTAATATAATCTTTCACAATATTTCGTTCTACAACACAACTATAACCTCCCATGCTGCCCCAGTGTAGGGTCGTTCTTGACAGGGGTACTTTGAAGGATCATCTATATTCTGCCCAAAGGGGTAGTAAGAGATTAGTGCAATGCTTGAGATTGATGAAGGAGACGCCTTCATCATTTCGATCTTTGTGCTCAATGCAAATGAATCATTTGTCCTAAGAGAATGTTGTTTTTCACTCAACTCTCAAAAGTGTTTGAAGGATGTGTTTGAAAATGGCTTACATTTCTTCATTCTATGCACTTCTTGTTTGGCATAGTTAACGTCTCCATTTCACTCTGGTATAGTTAATGTGTCCATTTCACTCTACTGACATCGTTTGAGTAGATCAATCTCCATAGGGAATTTTGATTCAAAATGAATAATCCCCAAAATGAGAAAATAATTTTGAGATAAAAATGATGTTCAAAAAGCTTGTAGAAAGTCCTTTTTTTTTTCAATTATTCATTTATGTGCTTGTCTCTAGGAAAGCGCAAAAGGTTCTTTTTTATGATGGAAATTCTCTGTTTTTTTTTTTTTAATTTGAGAAAATGGTACTTACTTGCGGCATGGTGACTTGGTAATCTTGTAAAGATTGTGAAAGAATATGTTAGCGTAAAAATCTTTAGGGACTAAAATGTTGGAAACGATACATTATTACCCTTCATTCGTTTTCATCCTTTAGGCGCTAACATCTCTTAAATTTACCTTCGTGGATATTTGGTAACTCAACAATACCCTTCCCTTGCATTCACCTTTAAATGTTTGACATTTTCCTAATTCCTTGGTTGAAGGTGGTGCTTCTACGGTCAAGGTGCAACCCTTTTTTTTTATTTTTAATTTATCGCCCTGTAAGAAGAGGAGATGAAACGGGTTATCTCCATACTTAATTAGGTTCAATTGAGGAACAACACATCATTTCTTGATGAATTTGACAATATTGTTCCAGCACACTTCATTGGTGGGGGAAGGAGAGATTTTTCTCTAAATCAAAAGTTGATCTCCCATTCTTTATATGACAAACCTTTGTTCTGTTCAAGTTTGTCCTGTATCAAAGAAAATGACATGTCATTTTTTTATATGAAAGAGAATCAAGTTTAGGAACAAAATACATACCTTTCCATGGTCGGGCAATCAACATCCAAAGATGCCCCTTATGAAGGAAGGGGTAATATTGCCCCTCTGTTTCATTTGTGAATCATTCTTTGTTTAAGATGAACATGACTTAATAACGCTCCATTGCATCTTTTGGAATGTTACAAAAATTTGTACTCTTTTTTTTTTTTGGTGAAAAAAATTTGTACTCTTGATATCTCATTGACAACAAAAAGAAAGTCATGTTAGAAACGGTATCAGAAATAGGTAACTAGAATCGATACAGTTTACTTTTCCTTTGAATTTTGGATGCTTGACAACTCCCTTCATTTGTCTCATTATGCAAAGTGAACGAGCTCGATGAGTTATTTTGGCACCTAAGGCATTTGAGTCATTTCCTCAACTTCTTAGAACGGAATTCAACTTCGTTATGTCTTTATGGAAGATTGGCACTAATGAAGCCTCAACGCATGTTTGCTTCTCGAGTCCTATGAACCCACACTTTTATTTTTTTGAAGGGGTAGATGCCGAACTTAGATAAACTCCTCATGCTACCTAAGAAAGCGATCACGTGAACAGAGGGTTTGAGTAGAGTTTTCTTGAAATTCACTTTGGAAGGTAAATGTATAGGTTCACTTGAAACACTTCTGATTTTAAAAGATTAGGATGATTTTCCTGAAATAGAATTTTATCATTTTAAAAATGTGTCGCATGATTTACAAAAGCATCAATTGAATTCACAATCAAAACCCAAAACGGAAAACATGGTTCTTAACAAGAATAAAGACAGTGATAAAATATAAGAAACTCTTGCACAGATAATAGTAAAAATCAACTCTTGTCCTAGCTCTAGAATTCACTTCTTTGTGTGGTCACCACGAGAATGTCAAGGAGCATTGTGCATAACTTGCAAAAAGACGACAATATCAGTATGTGAATGAGAGAAATATAATATCTCAATGAGGTCGCTTCTTACAATAAAATCGAGGCGACAATACATGCCCCCACAATTTTTATCATGGGATTTTAGTATTTCGCCAAGATTTTATCATAAGAGAAGACATTAGAATGATTAATCCACGGCCATCAATCAAATGACCACTTTTGTTCCAAAAGTTTTGTATACAAAAGTATCATTGATTTTTGAAAGATTGATTTGTAATTTTACTCCTAGAAAAATGAATTGACTTCTATTTTGAGAAATTTGTACACAAAATGATTTGCATTTTAGTTCCAAAATGTGAGAATGAGAAAATTTGATAAAAATGCAATTTCAATTTTTGTACCCCTATATAAAATCACAACTTGAAATTTTTTTTTTCAAAATAATTTCGAGTCCAAAACTAGAGATTTAAACAAAATCATGTGTTTAATAGGGCCAAATCAAAGTGTTTAGAACTTGCATTCAATGTTCACTTGTCAAAAGTGACTGCCAATTTTTTCAATTATAAGCCTACAATACAGAGGGCAATCGATTGATGTTTGCAAATTTCAAGATGGAAGTTCAATAGAAAATGAGCAAATAAAAAGGAAAACGATACTTACAAGGGGTATCGACTTTTGTCTCTGGTTTTTTTTTTTCAATTACACAAACATGCACATGGGATGTGGTTCAATTTCTACTCTATCCGACTCAAAATGAAGCCATGGGATCACAAGACTGAACCAACATGCTTGCGGCTAGGTTATGTTACCCATGACTCTGGCTTCGTAAAAAAACTGACCTGTGTCGCATGATTGCAGAACAGGGTGGGTATGTTTGACATGAAAGAAATTTCGGGGTAGAGATGGGCGACTCGTACTACATGGTTGTAGTTGAAGTGATATCCACATCAAAACCATCCTAGGTGATCCTATGTGGCTCAGATCCAATGGCAAATTGTGTGTGCTAAGGTGTAGTGTAATGCAAAGGATACATGCACAACAATTTATATAAAAAATAAACCTTACATTTCTACACCTCCCTGCAAGGCAAAGGTGAGCAAACACTTCCCCTCATACCTCTCATTCTGCAAAAACATTTAACACATTTAATGTTCGGGGCGTACCTGAAATCCTTGCTGACAAACAAAAATATTTTTGAACAAGATTAATTTTGGCCTAAGTCTTCTAAAGTTTAAAACCAAGTCCCCAGTAGACTCGCCAAGCCGTTGTCGCGAATTACCCTCGGGGGGAGGGAGTAGGTTTAGGGGTAATGCCTAAAGGACGGACCTAAGGTCATGATTAGGCGTAGGCTCTTCCAAGCCCATACCCTGTGTGATGTTGGGATATTCTTAAGAATTTTGCAAAAATGAGTCGCCACTAACCTATTGAGGTCGGTTAGAAACCAAGTGAGGTATGTGAGTATACCTCACTTCCTATGCAACCAGAGAATTTAGGGTCGGAGACTTGATTACACTAATTATCCAATTAGTGCCCTTTCGGTACCTAATCTTGTTCATTTTAAAATAAAGAATTTTTGTCAAGTAGTTTAGATTGATTTCATGCCTATTCACTAACATGTAAGGTGATCATGCAGGTGCGCAAACATTAAAATAACAATCATAGCTATCAAGAACCTAATTGCAGCAAAATTAAATACGTGCAATTAAATATAATTAGATATGCACATTAAACATGCAACATAATTAAATACGAGCAAATACAAGTCTAATTACACTAAAATGGCAATACATGGCGGGTCCTAATCAAATCCCATCATTTTTTAATTTTCAATTTTTTTAAAAAAAATTTAAATTTTTTTTAAATATATATTTTAATCATTTTTTAAAAAAACTAATTTTTAATTTTTAAAAAAATGGGTGAACCAGGTCGGGTCCGATTTGACCCGACTCGGGTTCAGCCCGATCAGTGCGAGTTAGGTCCGGTCGTAGATCGGACCTGGGTTTGGCCGAGTCGGCGACAATGGACTTGAGTGGGCCCAAAATTCTTTTTTTTTTAATACTTTAGTCAGGGCTCAAAGAAAATGACACCCACCTATTTCCTAAGCCCGTGAGAGCCCAGCCTAATTTACCTGAATCTAAAGTTCGACCCAAAGAACGACCCAAGGTTGACCCACTTCGAAGACTAAACCCTACCTGGTTTGGAGGGCTCGCTCGACTCGGTTTTGCCTCTTCTCTCCCCCTACTCCTTCGCAGCGCTGGGTAGGCTAGGCGAACAGACAGCGATGGCGATGACAAGCTTGACGGTAGTGACGGCGACGACGACGGGCTTGATGGCGACGACGGCGACAACATTGACTCAACGACGGTTAGGACGTAATGGGTGATGGCACAACTGGTGAATCAACTGCGGTGAGGACATGGCAAGTGATGGCACAGTGGTGGTGTGATCGGTGGCGGCACAGGTGACCCCTCCGGCTAAGGCCGTGACAGCGAAGCAAAGGTGGAGACGTAGTGGCTAGCCTTGGATTTGCTGGCGTCGGGGGCAGCGGCGTTAGGCTGCAAGTAGAGTGCAACGAGTCATCGTGGGTGGGGGTGTTAGGTTGTCACGGACGAAGGCGAGCAGTGGCGATGGCTTCTAGCGTCAAGTTCCAGCAGCGTCAAGTGTCATGGCGAGGAGGGAAGCGGCAGCGTCGTAGCTTCAGGCTGTAGGGGCACGGCGTTCGGAGGGCACTAGCTCAAACGGCGTTAAGTTGAGGTGGCGAGCTCCGACGGCAACGGGCCGCAACCGCCGCTACCCTCCGCACCTCCGTTCCTTCTCTCTCTTCTTTTGTTTTTCTGCTCGGCTCTCTTAGGTCTCCTTTGGTTGGAGTTTGGGAGTGGGAAAGGAGGCACGGCAGCGAGTTGTCAGCCATGCGGTGGTCTCTCCCTCGCGTTCTCTCTCTCTCTCTCTCTCTCTGTTTCTCCCCCCTCTCTCCAACTCTCTCCCTCCAGCTCTCTCTGCCTCCTCTCCTCCCTGTCTCTCAATGATGTTCTCTTTTCTCTAGGGTTTCCTACGTGAAGATGGAGGAGGGAGAAGGCTGGCATGGGCTAGGCCAAAGGGGAAACAGTTCTGGGCCGCGCAAGGGAAAAAAAAAAGCATTTTCCTTTTTCTTTTTCTTTTCTTTTTTTGTTGTTTTTTTATTTATTTATTTTTCTTTTTTTTCTCTTTTTTTGTTTTTCTCTAATTTTTTTTTTTATGTATTTGAAAACAAAAATTAGGTGTCAATAGTGACATGGTATGGTGACATCACAAGTTTACATGAAAATCCATAAGGTAAATGTGACATCTTGATTTTCAACCCTGCTTTTGAGTAAATAAAATGGGCTTTTCATCGATGTGCCTACAGTCTTTTTCTCTTAACTAACCACTCAGGAGATAACTAATCTATTAGGTGAAGCCATTAAGGAATATAAACGTGAGTGATTTGAAAATTCGATCAGAAATCGACTGCTCGACCGTGATAATTTGCAAGGGTCAATATGGCACCGTCAAAATTGATTAGAGACCGGAGACAAGTCAATTCAACAAAGGCATGTAATAAGTGTGGGTGATTTCACCTGATTGCAAAATTCTTGTTGAAAGGCACTAAAGTGATTTTTTTGTCGTTTCTGTACCCTGTGTTACGGCTTGATCTTCCGAGCATGTGCCCATCCCTTAGCGATCGATTAAGTAGCGACGTCCCAAGACACGTCGCTGACCCATTCATTTTAATGCGCATACGTAAGCGAATAATAGATCCCTAGACAACAACATGATGGGATAGAAAAGCAGGCAACAATTCTCAACCAAAGCAAACCTTTTGTAAACACTCTAGGTTTATACACAATACTAGGCTATTTACAAAAGATCAGCTTAACAAAAAGGGAAATGTCCTATGACCCGCTAGTTAAACATGTTCGCCGATTCTTCAATCTCCTTCGCATCAAACTTCGAAGCTTCGGGTCCTCCTCAATTGCCATCTAAGGACCTGAAAATGTGATCCCACAGCGGGATGAGATGATGTCTTAGCAAGTTCACCCCCTAAGCTCTGACTAGGAAGAAAATATGCCTCAAGGGATGCCTAAGCACAAACACGAGTCAGAGGTGTTGGAGAAAACTTCCTTGAGTGTTTTGAAGTTGAAAAAATGTTTCCATCAGTCTAGTCTGAAGACTTGCAAACTCTCCCATCAAAGTCTGAAGACTCCGGACTGCCAGACTCAAGACTCAAAGTCTATCCTCATTGACAGTTTCTAGACTGTTGAAGAAGGCTTATCCAGAACTGGATGTTTCGTTAAGGATTTGAATTTATCGACTGGAGAAGATTTCTTGGCTGGATATAGCATGTCAAAATCCATTATTCAAATCAAGATTGATTAAGGGATTTTGGATCCGTTGACTAGCAAAGTATTCTTGGAAGGTTCTACTTATGGAAACCTAGATCCTGATTGTTTGGGCGAGCAGGATTGATGGGCTATCGACATGTTTCTTAAATAGCTTGAAGATCTTCCTAATTGATTCTGTCCAATGGGTAGATTGGAAGAATTCCTTTGGTAAGTGCCAACAGGTATGATGGCATAAAGAAGTATATAGTGAAGATGTTCCAATTGTTCGAGTGGGTGCCCGATAGAAGAATTCCAAAGTCTGAGGCTCCTTGTTCTTAGTCAATTAAACTGTTGAGTGAAATCTTGTACACAAAAGAGAGTCTATATCTTTGAGAGACCTTGAGGAAGTGTAGTAGAGTCTCTACACTGTGGAATCAAGGAAGAGTTTTACTATAACAACTCTTTTGTTCATAGTGAAATCCAGCCGGTGGGCTATCAGTGCGGAAGAGTGGACGTAGGCTTGGATTAAGTCGAACCACTATAAACTCTGTGTTCATATTCTCTTACCTACGCTCTTTTTCTTTGATCGTAACTCATTTTGTTTACAAGAGACGAATCTCCATTTCATAATCTATTGCTGATTTGAGTTGCATACTTCACTTGGGAAATTTATTTTTACACCTATTCACCCCTATCTAGGTGCTCATACTGGCTTTCGCAATTGGTATCAGAGCCTGTGTACTCACTTAAGTTGAAGTGTTTTACTTCAGAGTTAAAGATCCATGGCTAGTATGTTGGCTCCAGGACTGGTTGAAGGGCAAAGCAATACCAAACCGCCTTATTTTGACGAAAATGAATACAACATATAGAAAAACAAGATGAAGGCATTTTTAAGATCAAAGGATCCTCTGGAATGGAATGTGGTAAACAAAGGAATCATTCCTAAAGCTGCACCTGTCTCCGAAAGAGGAAAAGAAGCCGTTGAGTCTAGCGAAATGACTCAAAAAGAGATAACCAAGAGACAAGCTCTTGATGCAAAAGCAATTTATTATTTATATTATGCATTGTCACCTACTGAATATAACAGAATATCTACTTGTGATACAGCTAAAGAAGTCTGGGATAGATTACACATCACCTATGAAGGAACTGATCGAGTGAAAGAAACCAGAATCAACATTATGCTCGGTCAATATGAAGCATTCAAAATGAAATCATGAGAATCTATCACTGACATGTTTAGTCGTTTTACAGAAATTGTGAATGGTCTTAAAAATCAAGGTCAATCAATTTCTGATCCCATGAAAGTAAACAAGCTATTGTGTGGACTCTCCAAGGATTGGAATCACATAAAGTCCTCAATAAGGGAGACACAAATAATTATGTCACTTTCTGTCGATGAATTAGTTGGGACCCTTCAGTCTTATGAAGTGGAGCGGATCAATGAAGATGAAGATCCTAAAGGTAAGAAATCAATTGCATTAAAATCTAATGATGATTCTGATGTCACAGATTCTGAAGACGATATGGATGATGAAGAGCTTGCTCTCATGGTAAGAAGATTCAGAAAGCTAAACAGAAAGGGGAGAAGATTCAATCCAAAGAAACAAAATTTTCAAAAGCAATAAACCAAGTCTGTTGAGGACGATGAATCCAATAGAGATGTAGTTTGTTTTGAATGTAAGAAAAATGGACACATCAGACCCAACTATCCCTTTCTGAGGAAAAAGAAAGGGAAAGCTGAGAAATATCGAAAAGCACTCAAAGCAGAAACTTGGAGTGGTACAGAATGTGAAGAAAGTGATGATGATTATACCAATATTTGTCTCATGGCACAATCAGATTAGTGATGATGATTATGCCAATATTTGTCTCATGGCATAATCAGACTTAGATTCAGACTCCAAGACAGACTCAGATTCAGACAGTGAAATCGAGATAAGTAACTTGAAAATCCCTACTAAAGTCTCTAGATTCATTGATGAATTGTGTCTTAGTCTCAAAACTTCTCTTAAAAGGATTTCCGAACTTAAAAGAGAAAATTCTGCACTAAAGCAACGGGAAAATGTTTGGAAAGAAAATGTCAAAAGTTTAGACAAAAATGTTACTACTTTGAAAGAAAATGAAGACAATCTTTCAAAAGAAAATGCATTCTTGAAAAATGGTATCTCAAATATTTCTAAAAGATTTTCTATAGGATCTGAGAAACTTGAGAAAATTCTTTCAGCACAAAGACCTTATTTCAACAAATCAGGTTTAGGAATGACTGCTGAAACTATTCCTCTAATTGATTTTTCTAAAGTAAAGGAAAGAATTAAGCAAAGACCTACAAGAGATGCTTACAAAAATCATTTCCAAAAAGTTTTTGTAAAACCAGTAGGTCACAATGCTCTTAAATGTTCTAAGTGCAAGAGCTCAGATCATTTTGAGAAAGTATGTCCTATGGTTTGGAAACCTGTTAAGAAGGTATAGGCAAATACCGTATATTACACTAACACCAATGGACCCAAGAAAATATGGGTACCAAAGAAAGCTTGAGTCTCTTTTCTAAATGCAGGTCACTATCAAGAAAATAGTTAAATGGTACCTTGATAGTGGATGCTCAAGGCATATGACAGGAGATTCAAATTACTTCATAAAGGTTGTTCAAGTTAATGGTGGAAAAGTTTCATTTGGAAGAAACAGCAAAGGAAGAATTGTGGGATACATAAATGTAAAGATTAGAAGCCTCACGATCTCTAATGTGTCCTTAGTGGAATGACTCAACTACAATTTGCTAAGTATCAATCAGCTGTGCGACACTGGTTTCAAAATCAATTTTCAAGAGGGAATATGTTCAGGAACCAGTAAAGACTCCTCTCAGTCTTTCACGTGTCGAAGACATGGAAATATCTACCTCTTGGATGTCAAACCAGATGAAACCCAATGTCTAATCTCAATTCAAGAAGAAGCAAACTTATGGCACATAAAACTTGGGCACATCAGCATGAAGCAAATAGCCAAAATTCCAGAAAAGAAGCTTGTTTGTGGTCTACCCAATCCTTCATATCAAAAGACTAATTTATGCACACCATGCGTGTTGGGAAAACAGGTTAGAAACTCATTCAAACCAATAAATCAAGTTTCCACTAATCGTGTACTGCAGCTCTTGCATATGGATCTCTTTGGACCAACTAGAACTCAGAGTATTAGAGGTAAAAAATATTGTTTAGTGATTGTGGATGATTATTCACAATTCACTTGGGTATATTTCCTAGCAAGTAAGTGTGAAACCTTCTCTTATTTTACAATGTTTGCTAAAAAGGTCCAAAATGAGAAAGGGTATGTTATTTCAAGTATACAGACAAATCATGGAGGTGAATTTGAAAATCAAGATTTTACAAAATTCTGTGATGAATCTAGTTTTCAGCATATATGCAATTCTCCATATGCTCCAGAGCAAAATGGAGTTGTGGAAAGAAAGAATAGGTCGCTTCAAGAAATGGCTAGAACTCTTTTAATTGAAAGTAACATCTCTTCACGTTGTTGGGCTAAAGCAGTTTCTACAACATGTTATATTATTAATAGAGTCTTTCTAAGGCCTATTCTGGAGAAAACTCCCTACGAGTTATTCAAAGGAAAGAAGCTCATTGTTTCATATTTGCATGTGTTTGGATGTAAATATTTTATATTGAAAAATGCAAATGATTGAGTTGGTAAGTATGAAAAAAAATCAGATGAAGGTATATTCCTTGAATATTCTATTACAAGCAAAGCTTACAAAGTTTACAACAAGAAGATTCAATCTGTGGAGGAATCGATGAATGTCAAATTTCAAGACTTTATGCAAAATCAATCGATTTATACTTATCTTGAAGAATCTGAACCTGCTTTAGACTCTACAAAGTCTAAATCTCCAAAAGCAGCTCAACCTTCAGAAGACGAGCAAAAAATGATCAACGAAGATTCAAATGAGGAAAAAGATCAATAGTTTGACAAATCAACCAGCAACTGGAAGCATAAATCCAGTCATCCCAAAGATCTCATTATTGGTGATATTAATGAAGGAATTCCCACAAGATCCAAAAAGCACGAAGAGTCTAGTGTTGTGGCTCTTATTTCTGAAATAGAACCCAAAAGCATAGAATAAGCTTTAACTGATGAAAGCTGGATTGAAGCTATACAAAAAGAACTCAGGCAATTCAGCATTAATGATGCCTGGGAATTGACTCCTAAACCGAAAGGTAAGTCTATCATTGGAGCTAAATGGATTTTTAGGAACAAGATGAATGAGAAAGGTAAAGTCGTAAGAAACAAAGCAAGACTTGTGGCCAAGGGATATACGCAAGAAGAATGGATAGACTATGATAAGACTTACGCACCAGTAGCAAGGTTAGAAGCAATTAGATTATTACTTGCTTTTGCTTGTCATAAGAATTTCAGGTTATTCCAAATGGACGTCAAAAGTGCTTTCCTAAATGGATTTATCCAAGAGGAAGTCTATGTGGAACAACCTCCCAGTTTTAAAGATCTAAGAAAACCAGACTCTATATTCAGACTGAAAAAGGCTCTATATGGTTTAAAGCAAGCACCTCGAGCTTGGTATGACAGACTAAGTAAGTTTTTAATTCAAAATGGCTTTGTCAAAGGTAAAGTAGATACTTTACAATGAAAATCTGTGCAAGAAATTTTCTAAGTCTATGCAGGATAAGTTTGAAATGAGCATGATGGGTGAACTAACCTTCTTTCTCGGGCTTCAAGTGAAACAACTGAAGGAAGGAATCTTTATTCATCAATAAAATATATGCGAAAGAACTTGTCAAAAAGTTTGGACTAAAAAATTGCAAAAAGACTGATATACCAATGTCAAGTTCTTTGAAGATGGACAAGGATGAAGAAGGAAAGAAAGTTGACCAAAAGCTATACAGGAGTATCAGTGGTTCACTTCTTTATCTAACTGCTTCTAGACCTGACATTTTGTTTAGTGTTAGTATTTGTGCCAGATTTCAATCAGACCCTAAAGAATTTCATTTAAGTGCTGCAAAGCGTATTATCAAATATATTACCTCAACTTCAAACTTGGGTCTCTGGTATCCTAAAGAAGGAGACTTCACTCTTCTTGGATACTTAGACGCAGACTTAGCCGGTTGTAGAGTTGATAGAAAGAGCACCTTGGGCACCTGTCAACTACTTGTAAGTAGGACAGTATCTTGGTTTTCAAGGAAGCGGAGTACAGTAGCTCTTTCTACGGCAGAAGCAGAGTATGTAGCTCTTGGAAGTTGTTGTTCACAAATTTTATGGATAAAACAACAGCGAAGAGACTTTGGAATTGAAGATTCATGCACTGAAATCAAATGTGACAACACCAGCGCAATCAATCTCACCAAGAATCCGAATCTTCACTCAAGAGCAACACATATAAAGATTCGACATCACTTCATTAGAGATCATGTTCAAAGTGGAGAAATTTCGATTCAATTTATTGACTCAAAGAATCAACTGGCGGATATATTTACAAAGCCTTTGAGAAAAATCAATTTGAAGTTATTCGTTCCAGACTGAATATCTTTAAGTCTGAAGAAGTTCAGACTCAGGACTGAAAGTCTAAAGGTACTCAGACTCAGACAATCAAGATCTACGACTGTAAGTTATTTCTATTTTAGAAACTTATCTCTCGGTTCAAATCTTGAAAGGGTACGATCATCTATCCAAATTTAATTGGTGTAATTTTCCCAATTTTTTGTGATTAGTGCAATCCTTCCTTTTCGAAAAAGAAGTTATTTTTGAAATAATAGTTATCTAATTTTTTTATTTAAAAAAGGTAGTTATTTCTAAAATGCATTTTTTATATTTACTTTTTCACAATGCTCCATATGCCTCGCTTTGACTGCCTTATATACTGTCGGTTCTTCTTTGTTTTACTCACAAAAACCCTAAGAGAGCACCGATCTTCCAGTTCTATCTTTTTCTCTTGTTTAATCCTCGAAAAGTTTTCATCTATCCTGGGAAACAAGATTGGAATCTCTCAAAGATTGTGAAAGATGTCGTCTCAAAGAAAGTCTTCAAGGATCGCGAACAGGGGACCACTGCAAATGCATGAGGGGCCTACGCACTTTGATCTCACCGAGGAAGAAGAGTCTCCTAGACAGCAGTAGAGCCCACGACATTCTCAATAGCATCTATATCCTCCATCTAGACCTCAGGATGTTGCACATCAAGAAGAAGAAGAAATCATCAAAGACGCATAACCCATAAGAACTCTTAAGCCCGCTTTTACCTACAAGCTTTATCGTGCTTTGAAGAAGAGTGGTACTTCGTTGAACTACATTGATGAATTTTTGAAAGACAAAGAGTTTAGAAATGAAACTTTCTTTTTACGCACAATGGAACGATTGGGAATTGCCCCTGCTAGGTCGGCAGAAGAGGCATTGGCAAATATCCCAAGCGATCCATGTGTTGGAGGGCTGAGTCAACCAGATGGGAATGACGATGATAGGATGTACATTCAGTTTAAATCGAGAATGGGTGTTGCGGCAAAAATCCGAAGCAAAAGGAAAGACTTGTTTCGATCGGAAGAGCATAAGCAACTGTGCTCTAAGTTGCTTAAGCGTCGCGTGATCAACCCTAGAAGGGTGGACTTTGATTTTCTTGACTTTGTGAATGTGAATTTGCAGGAAAAATTCAGTCTTCTTCAACTCGAACAGTTTTGTTCTGAATCTACAGAGACTTATGCTGAATTTACTACTTACTTCTATTCAATTTCAGTTTCTTGGATGCGAATAGATTTTCTTTCAGTGTTCGAGATCAGGACTATGTGGTTGACATGAATACTCTGGTTGATGTGATTGGGGTTAAAAGAGAGAGATATCAACCTATCAGTGTGTCTATTGCTCGTGCAACGTTGGAGCTTGTTCAGGATAGAAGGATGGAAGGAAATATTTCCTATTTGAGAATGAATGCATCCAACATCTTGCTTCACAAGATAGTAATTAATTGTCTCAGACCAAAATCAACTTCAAAGACCGACATTTCAAACTCAGAGGCATAGTTGATGTATGCCATCAATGCTGGTAAAAATTTCTCTCTTTCACACACTATTATGTTCCACATGTACAGAGCAATGGTGAAGGACAAGAGTCAACTTCCTTACCCAGCACTTGTGACCAAGTTATTCAGACATTTTAACGTTCAGCCTCCCTGGATTCTTTGTGTTTGAACGTGCAATCAAATGGTGGTAGGATTGAAAATGGTCTCTAAAATGCATCTGAAGGAACTTAACAAGGCGTTGGAGCAATTCAAAGTGAAAACCCCTGTCAAGACTCATTCAGTCTCTTTGATGGCAAAGCGAAAAGGGAAGGAGCCCATGGTTGCTCCATCCAAGAAAAAAAGAGCCCTCATCATTGAGGATGAAGAGGATGAGGATGATATCACCATTTCTGCAATGGCATTGAAGAACTTCGGTCGTTCTATTCCAGAAACAACGGAGAGACATGAAAAAGACAAGGATGAGACAGAATAGAGAACTGGAGAGAAAGAAGCAGAGGAGAGAGATGCATAGGAGGAAAGAATTGAGGAAGAAGAAGAAGAGGAGAGAGGAAATCAAATGGAAGCAGAGCATGAGGAACACTTTTCTCCACCTGAAGGCATGGAAACAGGGGGAGATCCTGAGAAAAAAGGAACGTCCTCATTTCCTGCCACCAGTGAAGGAATAAGTCATTCGCCAGTAGATCCAGAGGACATCTATGCCTCTCAATTTCCTGAGGAGGGACATGATGTTTCATCGCCCAATTTGCGTGACCATGCTGATTTGCCATTATCTGCCTATACTCCGTCTGATCGTGCAAAAGCAGTACTCATACTGATAATTTAGCAGACTTTCACAGAATACTTAATGTTCTCTTGGAGATGCGGGGTCAAATATATGCTCTGGGATACGAACTACAGAACTTGCAAAATGCAGGTCAAACCTCTTCGGTTTCTTTGCATGATCAAATTCATGTCCTTGCTCTTCAAGTTCAAGCAAATGCCAAGGGTGAAGAAGTGGCGCAATTGAATGAGGATTTGAAAAAGATGGAAGGGATTGTCCAGTCAATGGGAGATTTCTAGCTTATTCGTGTTCCCAAGCAATCTTAATTCCATTCTCCTTTTTCATCTCTACCTTTTTAATGATGACAAAAAGGGGGAGAGATGTGGTGCATATTTGTTTTTTAAACTTTGAACTCTTGACTTTTGTGCTTGGCTGTTTAGATTTGGACTGGATTTGGATTTGACTGTTTGAACATTTGTTTATCTTAAGTACTATTGATATCTCATGGCTTTGTTCATTTACATAACTAACCTACTTTCTGTGGATGTAGATTCTAGTGTTATTTTTACTAAGCCATTTATCTTTATAAGATATCCATATTTGCTTGAGTAATGTTTTGCAGGTCAAAGTTATCCAAATTTACAGGAAAGTTTTGTCACCATCAAAAAGGGGGAGATTGTTGGAGAAAACTTCCTTAAGTGTTTTGAAGTTAACAAAACGTTTCCATCAGTCTAGTCTAAAGACTTGTAGACTCTTCCATCAAAGTCTGAAGACTCCGGACTGCCAGACTCAAAACTCAAAGTCTATCCTCATTGACAGTTTCTAGACCGTCGAAGAAGGCTTACCCAAAACTGGATAATTCGTTAATGATTTAACTTTATTGACTGGAGAAAATCTCTTGGTTGGATATAGCATGTCGAAATCCATTATTCATATCAAGATTGATTAAGGGATTTTGGATCCGTTGATTGGCGAAGTATACTTGGAAGGTTCTACTTATGGAAACCTAGATTATAATTGTATGGCGAGCAGGATTGATGGGCTATCATCATGTTCCTTAAATAGCTTGAAGATCTTCCTAATTGATTTTGTCCAACGGGTATATTGGAAGAATTCCTTTGGTAAGTGCCAACGGGTATGATGGCATAAAAGAGTATATAAGGAAGACGTTCCAGTTGTTCGAGTGGGTGCGCGATAGAAGAATTTCAAAGTCTAAGGCTCCTTGTTCTTAGTCAATTAAACTGTTTAGTGAAATCTTGTACGCAAAAGAGAGTCTATATCTTTGAGAGACCTCGAGGAAGTGGAGTGGAGTCTCTACACTGTGGAATCAAGGAAGAGCTTTACTGTAACAACTCTTTTATTTATAGTGAAATTTAGCCGATGGGTTGTCAGTGCGGAAGAGTGGACATAGGCTTGGATTAAGCCGAACCACTATAAACTCCGTGTTCATATTCTCTTCCCTACGCTCTTTTACTTTGATCGTAACTCGTTTTGTTTACAAGAGACAAATCTCCTTTCATAATCTATTGCTGATTTGAGTTGCATACTTCACTCGGGAAATTTATTTTTACACCTATTGACCCCCCCTCTAGGTGCTCATACTAGCTTTCGCAAGAGGACTTGCCTTTGCCTCCATTCCTTTCTGCAGTTCAGTATGATTCATATAATCATCCAATCATTTCAACTCAACTCAAATCAGCTCAAGTCATCAAATCAGATTAAATTATCAATCAATCGACCAAGTCGATTCCATGTCATCAAGACCATCTCTTAATCAACTCATTCAATACTATCTATAAAGTCCGATCACATCAAGGACTGCTCCCCTTAAGCTAAATATAGATAGAAATGCTTACCAAAAACTGATAACCATGTATACTGTTCACCCTAAGCTGATATATTGAAGCCCTCAGGCTAATATAGTATATGACTAATGCTCATCAAAGCTGTGCTGTAGTTAATTGCTCATCGAAACTGTGCGATGCTTAATTGCTCACCGAAGCTATGCGGTACTTAATTGCTCATCGAAGTTGTGCGGTACTTAATTGCTCACCGAAGCTGTGTGATACTTAGGGTATACTACTCACTCTAAGCTAATATACCAAGCCATCAGGCTGATATAATATACCATTCTACCCAACCAACCGTTTTATCACTTTTATCATACCCGATCCAAATAATCATATGTGGGTACACAGCCAGCCTCCGCCAAAAATATAATATATTTACTTTATAAACTCCCACTAATTATATAGTCGATAAAAAAAATTTGCGCTGTAAACCGATGCCCGGTGATTTTCTAATTAAATGTCGAAATTATTAAATTTTGGGATAAATTCCCAAAATTACAATTTACAGTCAATTTGCACAAAATAACAGTCAATTAAATAAATTCCAGTCATCGACTATCCTAGTCTAATTTCTGAAAAATAAATAAATAAATAAATAATTAATTAATTACAAAAATTAATTAATAACTACCAATAAATAGCAAAAATGCACACTTAAGCCAAAAAAGCCTAATTAAAAGTTGAGATGGGCCCGGAAAATTTCCGAACCTATTTGGATAAATACTACAGCTTATCTACTTGATAATTGCACTACTCTAATCACCTAACATGCAATATCAAATCATTAAATCACTAATCTGTTCTAACTAACCGCCTAATCTAAGCTTAACCTAAACTAATCAATCTTTAAGTAGCGTTAACTTCCTAAGCAGGGATTAGGGAGTAAACTCACTAGATTAACGCAAAAACCGGTTCACGGCGACGGCGACGTGATAGTGGCCGATAAACTCCAAAGCGGCGGCATCAACGGGGACTATATCGAGGCTGAAATTGGCCACGCAAAGCTCATCGTTGTTGCGGTCTTGAAGGGGGTTGCTGGTCTGTCCAAGTGGGCTAGCTCCTACTTGCTTTGAGGATGAACGATGTTGCAGCGGCACGGCTTGGTCGAGCAGATGAAGCCAGTGGCTTTGGTGGAAGGGAAATGGAATGGTCAGTCACAACAAAGACCGAGAGAGAGAGATGGCGATCATGGGGTTGGCGTGAGCGAAGGACAAGCACGTGACAAGGGTAGAGGTGGAGAGAAGTTTGGTGGGTTGACTTCGGTGTGTAGGGGTTGGAATTTGACCAAGTGTGGAGGCGTGGACTTTGTGGCAGCTTCGGTGGGTTGCTACAGGGAAAATGGAGGCACAGGATGGAGGGGGTAGAGAACATGCAAGCTAAAGTCTTCGACAAAATAGAAAGCAAAAGAGAAGGGATGAGAGAGAGGGATCGAAGGAGAGAAAGGGGATAAGGGGGACAGAGTGTGTTAGCCAAGGGGGAATGAACATGCAAAAAATAAAAGGGAAAGGGAGGGAGAGAGAGAGAGGGAAAAATCTTGGCTGAGGGGAAGGATAAGATGGAGCCCACAAAGTCGAAGGAAAAAGAAATGGAAGACCCCAGTAGAGTTGTTGGATGGGGGGAAAAGACATGCGAGAGAGAGGGAAATAGAGTGAGACATGTGCGAGGGAGTCCAGTGAAGGGGAAAGGAAAAAAAGAAAATCAAACACAAAAAATCTTGAATACTTGAGTGCTTATTCAAGCTTATCTTCAGCTCACTTTCAACCAATAATATCAATTGGTCATCCAAGACCAATTTCAACACCAACTTGCACAATTTGAAGTCCAATTGAAGGCCAAAATAAGACAGCCACTCTAGCCTACGAATTTTATCCATTTTGGACTTCAATTTCATCCAATTTGGTCCCAAAAAATCTCCATGCTAAAATATTTGATCCTCACTTGTTTTCTTGCATGCGAATTCCCCCAAATAACCAACTTTGGACAGCAAAATTTGTCATTTTCCTCAATTCCGAATTCTATTTCCTTTTTCCCGAAATCTGATTTCTTATCAAATCTCTCCGATTGATGTCCAATTTTGTTGAAGAAAAAGCCCACACCATTTTCTTTCACCAAATAGCTCACATAGAAGGCCAAAAATCCTTTCAAACTAGCCCATTCGAATTTACGTTCTTTTCTGAATCGTCTAAATCGATTTTTCATAAAAATCCCGAAGTCAACGAAAATTCTTCAAAAGGTGAGTCGATGTTCTTAAAATAAATCATGACATAACAAAACTTTCAATTTTTGAAATCAAGTTCAAATTTGCAGTTAATTTCAATTTGACGCGATTTTAACGTGACCTAACCTATTAGGTAGCTTTTAGGATTTTTTAGTGCAATTGACCCATGATCGATTTTCTTCGAGCGACACGTACCTCTTCAACACATTGGTGGCTCTCGGTTGTCGTGAAAATCTCAATATTTCAAATACGAACACTCTGCACCAAAATGACAGAAAATTTGGTCTAATGCTGATTGATGAGAATTTTGTAAATTAGTAGGATCACCCATGTTTAACCACACATCTCAGTCGAACTGACATATCTCTGATTTCTGATCGATTTTTAACTGTGCCATAATAACCCTTATAGACTAGAACGGTTGAGTAGTCGATTTCTGGTTGAATTCTCAAGTCTATTGCGATTATATTCCTTAACAACTTCACCAGATAAGCTAGTTATCTCGTGAGTGGCCATCTCAGAGAAAAGTACTATAGTCGCATCGATGAAAGACTTGACTTATTCAATTGAAAACAAAACTGAATTTTCAAGATGTCACACCTTGTGCTCGTATTTGAAATCTCGAGATTTTTACGACAACTGAGAGTCGCCTATGAGTCGAAGATAAACAATGTGGATCGAAAATAATCGACCATGGGTCAAATGCGCTAAATATTCCTAAAAGCTTTATCGTAGGTTGAGTCATGCTAAAATCATGTCCGGCTGATATTAACCACGAAATTGAACCCGATTTCAAAAATTGAAAGTTCAGTCATTTCACGATTTATATTACAAATTTTGACTCATCCTTTGAAGAATTTTTTGCAAGCCTAGATTTTCAGCAAAAAATAAAAATTTGGTGAAATTCATTCAAGAATCCGAATGGACTAAATTGAGTGCACTTTTGGCCTTCTCGTTGGATTAAATGATGAGAAAAATTATGGAATTTGATGTGGGTTCTTACCTTGGAAATTTGGCCATTGATTTGAGGCCAATTGAAGAGGAATTGAGTTGAATTGAAGGTCAAATGCTTAGAAATTCGTATGTCTTGTGGGGTGCAACATTTCAACTTCATCATTGGCTTCTTGAGGAAGATTTGGAGGGGATAAGGCAATTGGGCATAGTTGTGGACATTGGGGGCCTACACTTGAGTGTTTGAGATATTTAGAGAAGACTTTGGTGGCCATTTGTCCCCCTCAAGCTAGCAATAGCCCTTCTTCCATCTTGCTTCCTTAGCTTCCATTGTTGTTGCAACACAAGCCAAAGAACCAGAGAAACCAGCTAACACCCCTTGCAGCCGTCGACCAACCTTTATCGTCGTCCAAGCATTATCGAGCTCACCGAAGCCGCTTGACCGCACCCACCCTTCATCCACATCAATAAATTTAATGGTAAAATTTGGCAAAAGTTAACAGAGGATAAATTTATTATAAGTGTACTAGTTTGAGATTTATTGATCATGTTGACTAGAAAGTTGATTAAATGGCTCTGGTCACAAATAAATTGCTTGAGACATTCCAAAAGAAACTACAATAGATGGAATCTAGTAAATTTGTTTTCCTTATCATTATCTAGAGGATTAAACGGCTGAATTTGAAAAATTGAGGAGACAGATCAAACTCTTCAAGAGTAAAGTCTATTTTTCCTTCAGACCCATTTTCTCAACCTTGGAGTCTAACTCAAATAGAAGTGATTCCTCGTAAGGTTACATCGATTACTTCAATCTTTGAAGAAGCCCTAAAGACAAATTGAAATGATATTTGTTTAGAAAAATCCTTCCAAGATTTTGAAGTCAAATTGCTTGTGAGTTGTTTTTGAAAATCTATCGAAGACTATTGTCTAAGCCTATTCCATCCCAGAAGTATTTCCCACTCTAACGAAGTACAAAAGAAGATTGTGTCTAGAACGAGAAAGAGTCTAGAACCAAACTCAGTGACATGCGACAAAAATTCAGAATGAACTTTTTTTGGAAACAATTTCTTTCAACGATTATTTTCTGGCCAATGACTTCACTTTCCTTATACATATACATTGATTAAGTCAATCACAAATTAATAAGATCAATATGACGATAAGTTCTTCATGAGGAACTTCTACTAATGAAAACCTATATTCTAATTGTATGAGCAACTAGAATCAGTGAAATTTTCAATCCTGTCTTCTAATAGCCACAAGATCCCTTTGATGGATTCTTTCCAACAACTTGATTGGAAGAAATTCCTCTGGAGAATATCAACAACTACTATGGCGTTGAGGATTTTTAAAGGAGGTCATTCGATCAAGATGGACATAGAAACGTGAATTTAGAATTCCAAAGTTTGAAGCTTCTCTCAACCACTTGTCTTTGTCTCTGAGCTTTGCAAATTGTCATCAAGAGAGATAAACACAAAAAGAGTGACATAGTAAGTTAAAGAGTTCTACCACTGAGTGCTTGTACTCATAAGTTGTAATCTTCTGTTGATCCTATAGTGAAGTTCAGCCAATTTGCTGTCAGCATAAGAGAGTGAATGTAGACATAATCTAAATCGAACCACTATAAAATCCGTATGCAATCTTCTCTTTTTTTAAGTCTTCGTTTAAAATCTATTGCATATTTTCTGGTATCTGTAGAAGTCTTGGTGTTAGTTCTAGCTACTTCGATATTGTTATACTTCGAAATCATATTAAGGAAATGGAAAGGTAGAAGAAGTTAAAAGAGGAAAAGAAGCCACCTCTGGAACCTTTCCAAGAGCCTCCTTTGCCCATATGATCTCAAATCCACTTGAGGCTTTTTTGCGAGACCAAAGTCAACAAGAGGTCTCAACCTTTGCTACATTTGACTCTTCCAAACAAAACATCTCTGAATTGACTTCAAAATTAGATTCCTATTCCTATGAAAACACTTTAAACTCCGAACCAGAAACACCAAAGTCTCTTGAACATGCTATCTTTATTACTATCCCCCCAAGGCAGAAATGCAATCAAATTCATCTAAGCTAGAAGTATGGCACCTTTATGACCCAAACCCAGACCATAAGTCTTCAACCTTAAAATGTTACTTCACCCTCAATGATAGTCTATACTCAAAATGGCCAAAAAGATTATAGGAGTTTCATACTTGGCTCAATACTATAGAGCTTAATGGTCGAAATCGGTTTGATATACTAATCGATTTTGTGAGTAGATTTGGTGGCATCCCAAAATCTCATGGCAATTTCCAGAGACATTACGGCTTATGGAAAAGGGAATAATTGTGTCATTGAAGCATGTTGTGGCCATTAGATCAAAGAAATGTAATAGAATTAATGGCCGAGCACCTAATGGGCTAATATTTTGTTAGAAACATGTTTCATGCCCATGTAAGATCCCGATTCATTTGATGAGGAAATTATGCTTTTGGTCATGGATTTTATAAGTTGGATTTTATTAGTCTATGTTACAAAGTATTATAGCTATTTAAATTTGTAATTTAGTACTTTGATTTAATAGGGATTTAATTAGTTTTAAAAAGGGCTTAGAATTTGATTTAATTAAGCTTAGGTCTTAGGCCCAAGAGGGTTGGGCCTAAGATGGGCCAATTGGCTGGCCCATTAGAGCCATGAAGGGCTATTGTCGACCATAAGGAGGGGAGAAGGCCGGCCCATCTTCAAGCCCATCATGCATGGGGTTTGCCAAGTGGCAAAAGGGGAGTTACACCCATTGGCCACCTTGGGTGGCACCTAATGATTATTAATGATTGAATAAAAGGGGAAATAAAAGAAGGAGTGGCTGGTTTTGAGAGAGGGAGAGAGAGAAAGCTGTCGAGAGAGTGAGGGAACCGAGAGAGAGGAGGAAGAGGCCACGCGAGGAAGAAGCCGCTCGTCCGTCGCTCGTCGTCGCCACGTCCAGTCGCTGTGTGCTCATGTTTGCTCAGTTTGGAGGCAAGTTGGGATCCTTAATCTTCTCTTGCATATTGTATCTAGCATGCGTGTTTGAATGGTGATAAATTTAGGATGTCTAGGGTTTGAAAAACCGAAGATTTGAGTGTGTTGTTTTGAAGTAGTAAGCTGTTCTCGAGTAAACCGTCTGACCCAGAATGTTGTAGTGGCTTGCATGCAATGTTTGAGTCAGATTTTGGCTTCGACTTCTTCATGAAAGTTGTAGATAACATCTTAAAGTATAACATAATAAAACTTTAGACAAAATGGCTGAGTTTTGAGGGGTGAAACCCTCCCTCTACGAAAATGTTAGATCTGAAGCTGTTTTGTTGACCTCTTGGTGATTTTGTGTGTTGCATGTAACTTTTTACTGCAAATTTCACTTTGACCGCTTCACAAAAGTTGTAGAGAACATCTGGTAGTCTAACATACTCAAATTTGAGGTAAAAAAAACAAGTATAGCCTAGTGAAACGATTTTTCTTTTGAAGATGTTAGATCTGGAAATATTGTACTGAAATCCAGTGACTTCGTGGACTATAAAGTGACTTTCCTTTGAAAATCTCACCTTGATCCCTTAATGAAAGTTGTATTAGACCTCTTGAGGCGAAACATATCAAAACTTGAGAGGAAAATATGGAAGATAAGTGGGCGAAATCGTGATTTTTCGGAGACAGCTAAACCTGGAATGTTCGATGCTAGGAACAGGGGCTTCAACCGTCCATAATTGATTTTCTAGGACGAATCTGACGTCTATGTCTTCATGAAAAATCTACTTTAGGGTCTTGACTACCACATATTCAAATTTCATATTTTTTGAAGGGAATTGGAGTATTTAATCTGAAATATTTCAAAAACCGAGTAATCTGACACGTTCGGGTTTAGTCAGTTTCAATGCATGGGTCATATCTTTTTGTATGAAGCTCTTTCGGCAAAGTGTTCTTCATGAAGTATCTTTCTGTATTTCTACTCTGCAACATATTCAAATTTCATATTTTTTTGAAGTTCAATTGCCTATTTAACCAAAAATATTTCAAAAACTGTGCATGCTGTATTGATAGAATAGAAATGCTGTGATGCGTGATCTATATCAAATTTTAAGAGGGTCTTTTGGTGTAGTGTCCTTCATGAAATATCTGTCATTATGTCTTGACTATCATATGTTTGAATTTCATAATTTTAAAGACCATTTGGGTATTTAATGGAAATATTTTCTAAAACTGTGCAAGCTGGATTCTGCGAATTTTAAATGCTGAAATTTATGATTATTCTGTTTTGGATGAGCCCTATTAATTATATTGGTTGAGGTGATTGAATCTTGCTGAGCATGTGATGATATTTGGCATTGCATATAGAATCAAATGCTAAATTTGACTTTGTTGTCATTACATCATGTGCTATGTTGATTGTGAGACATAAATTGGTGAATATTAATTATGATGAATGAGGAAACGGGGGGTCGATAATGCCCAAGGAGTGTCAGGATGCCCGGGATGGGGGGTGCCGGATGCCCGGTTGTATTGTGATACATGCTCGGATGTCCTCGGGAGTTTCGAGATGCCCAGAATGGTTGGGTGCCGGATGCCCGGTTGTATTGTGATACATGCCCGGATGTCCTCGGGAGTTTCAAGATGCCCAGAATGGTTGGGTGCCAGAAGCCTCGGAGGTTTGTGCCCAAGGAATGCCTCGTGATGCCAGTTGGGATGCGAGATGCCCGGAATGTGGGGGTGTCGAATACCCGGTGGTGTGTGCAGGAGGTTTCTCGTGTTGCCAGGTTGGGGTGCGAGTGATAAAAATGTGGGATGCAATTTTTGATCCCGAGAAAGAAAGATGTGGTGATCAAGTTGAAAGATAAAAAGTGGAAATTGAATCATGCACGTATGATATGGTGACATATGCATAGCTATATGATATGATGATGAGGAGTGCATGGTTGTCTGTGCACCTATGGCATGGTATATGTATGACATGATGACGATGAGTGTGTTGTTGTATGTGCACCTATGGCATGGTATATGTATGACATGATGACGATGAGTGCATGGTTGTATGTGCACCTATGACATGGTATATGTATGACATGATGGTGATGAGTACATGAAGATGCATGTACATATGGTATGATGACATATGCATGGCTGCAAGGTAAGTTATGCTTGGATGCATGAATGATATGTACTATGCTATAATTGTTATGATTGTATTGTGTGATGCATTGAGTGGTTTATTGGATGCCACTCCTTGGGGGACCAACATTTCAGATTAGAAAGATGCCACTCCCTACTGTCACACGAGGTACCTTCTATGGCCTCCCATCTGACGTGGAGGTAGAGTGTTCGGAGATCGACTGTGTTACCATCCCTGGTCTGACATTTGTGCGAGTTTGAGTGCTGGTCATGTACGATGTGGGTCTGGTTGGGCCCCCCGTCATTTAGGAGTTTTTGTCAGTCCATGTCCGCCGAGATGGAGCGTTTAGGGGGATGTTGCCGCCACCACCGCCCGACACGCCAGGATGGGCGTGTGAGGAGTAGAGAGTTGACGTTTCTTTTTGGGGGTAGCCGACACTGATAGATGGAGGATGACACGTAAACGAATATAGGGGTCGAGATATCTTTTGGGTTGTATCGACTCAAAAATCCATCATGAAAATATGTAAATAAAAGTGGCTTGGCTTTATCTTTTCATATGGTGCGTAGTTAGTGTGCATTGCATTATGGTTATTGGAGGGAGAGATGGTGAGACTCAATTATGCTTCCGCTAATAAGTTACGCTGGGACCGTCTTCAAAAAAAAAAAATGCCTATGAACTACGATGCTTCTACTAAGAGATGTAACTAGCGTTCATTAGGTATAGTGATAGGTACCTGTGGCGACTTTAGGTGTTTCGGGGTGCCAAAGATTTACGGGAAGTTTAAAAGATTAGTAGAGAACTTATAATAATTGGGATCAAATGGCATTTTCACTCCAAAGAGATTTCCATTAAACGATCCGTGTAATCCACCACTTCTTTATTGGTAAACTAAAAGATTTTCTTGAGCTTAGAAGAAGAGAATTTTTTGAGAGAAAATGTTGCTCTTTGTGAGAAAAGCATTTGAATAAGCATTTCCAAGAAATGCTTAAATTATTCTATGCTCTTAGAGCTAATCCAAATCTGAAGCAAATATTCTTGTCCTCTATCCGAAAGAAATTGGACAATTTATGGATAGATCTCTTCAGGCCAAGTAAAACAAATTATTGATGTTCACATTGGAGAACTTCAACGAGAATTACATCTTGCTCTTGATGATCTCTGTATTCACTAAAAGACCTTTAGCAGTTATTTTCAAAGCAATAAAGAACTCAATCGGGCTTGCCGAAAACCCAGTTAATAATCAGATGCTCAAAGAAAGAATCTTGTGGTGATAGATGCAAGAAGCGAAAACCCTTCAAAAGATTTTCCTTTGGTATCGGGAGAAGGTGAAAATGAAGATTCTTGCAAAAAAAACGCTCTAGATGGGGTTCTTCTAGAAAGCGTAAAATTTTTTATAAATGCTATGTTTGCAACAAGAAAGCTCATTTTTTTTCTAAAAATTATCTAAAAGCCATAGGAAGAAATTCTCATTTGATCCAGAAAATAAAAAAGAGAACTGGAGTATCACTTTATGATAATGATGTTGAATAGCCCCGATCACCAATAATCCAAGATCTTTGTGCATACACTTCCTCTATTCTCTCATATTTCCCTGCCAAAATATACACATCCAAATATGACAAGCCTAATTCTATCATTGCGCTCATTGAAACTGGAGCTAGTACTTCCAGAAAAAAAAAAAGGACTTCACATACCCTGTATTTTAACTCTGCTTCTGGAGATACACTTGCCACAAGAGATCGACGCAAACCCATCATTAAACAATTCTTTCCCCAATGATCAGTCACTACAAAAATCCTTGGTTTTGGTTCACTAGATAAAGATATCAATATTGATTGGTATATCCTTACACAAAATCGTAGATTCAGAATTTCACCCAATAGACTACAGCTCAATGGACAACTGAGGAAATTTATAGACATCCAAAGATTCTTCACTATTTATGTCATGCCCTGACTTGCTCCGGGCTTGCAACAACCTGTGCCATTGCTTTCCACTTAGGTCATTTTCTTGCAACGTCCCAAGACGTGTCATCGAACACTTCATCGACCCATTCATTCTATCGTTTTATTGTACGCAAGTTGAAGCAGAATAAACTTCTCCCAACCATTAACAAACAATAGAGATAGTATAAGGCATACATCAGAACACACGAGTGGGGTTAACGTAATGGATTCCTTCATACTTGTCCAAGAACCAGGGGTGGGGTTAACCTAGCACCTTTATTCTACGAGGGCAACCTCTCAAAGTTGTATCCCTTACGCATTTAGTATGCATCTATCTTAAGGTACTTTGGCTCGGGCTTGGATAGCCATGATTAGGGCCTAAAAAAGTTAAACAATGAGGAGTGCAATAAACTCAACGAGTGAACTCCCTAGACCTTGCGTAGGGAAGTCATTGTGGCATCCCGGAAATTCAAAGCCAAGCCTTAAGGTGTGTTAAATGTCTTTAATTAGGTGATAGAATTTTATGGCTTATGCTTTAGCCAATTTGTCCTTTAATTTGATGAATTTTGCTTGTGATTGTGGAAATTTAAATTTAATTAGTTAATGCTTGGCCATATGATTTAAATTTCAATAATTAAAAATATTCCAAGACTTTGGCCAAGATGGAAATTGAAATTCAAGAATATTTATAAAAAGAATTTCAAAAAAAAAAAAAGAGAAATAGGGTTATTTTCGAAATGGGCCTTGGGCCCATTAGCCTAAAGCTTGGTGGGCCAAGCTAGTCGGCCCATTGGGCCCAAGAGAGGGAGCTCGACCAGCCCAAGGGGGAATGGCCGGATGGGCCTAAGCCCAAGCCCATTGAAAATCAAATTTCAAAAATAGAAATGACAAGTGGCCAAGGGAAGAACATGCATTGGTGAGGCATTAGGCAAGTAATCATGAGCTTTAGGGGGAGTATAAGAGGGATGAGGAGAGAGAGAGGTGGCCGTTTTCTTCATTTGGCCGAGAGAGTGTGCGAGAGAGAGCTTGAGCGGAAGAGAGGCCGAGAGGAAGAGGAAGGAGGGAGCTGCCCGTCCGCCGTACGTCCGCCTAGTCCGACCGTCCTACGCCGCCGTGCTTGCTGTTCGTTCATCTTGGAGGCAAGTGGGGGTCCATAACTTCTCTTGCATGTTGTTTTGATGGTTGCATGTTCGGTTTTAGGGGTGATTTGGGCGAAATACCGAAGTAAGGGTTGAATGTGTTCATGTTATGTGGCTGTTTCCGTTCGGTTTGTGGTAGACAGTTTCTTATTCGAGCTTGCATGTGTATTTGGAGTGTGATTTTGGCTTCGGTGTCTTCATGAAAGTTGAAGCTAACATCTTGTAGTATGACATACTCGAATTTCATGGAAAAAAAAGGTGATATGAGGGGTCAAAAGCTCTGTTATACGGAGACTTCAGATCTGCGAATTTCCTACTGACCTCTTGATGATTTCTTGGTTGCATGTTGATTTCTGTTGGAGATCTCACTTTGTTGTCTTCATGGAAGTTGTAGGTAACATCCTAAACTACAACATACTCAAATTTGAAGAGAAATGAACAAGTATAGCCTAGTTAATTGGCTAGATCTTTGAGACGTTTGGTTCTGTTGAAATATACCGAGACACCCGAGACTTCAAGGACTTATAAGAGGATCATACTTTGGTTATTTAACCTAGATCTCTTCATGAAACTTGTAAAGGACACATTGATATATAACATACTCGAATTTCAGAAGAAACGAAAGAGATTTGATGGTTCAAATCTAAGTTTTTCGGTGATGTACGTTCTGGACGAAACGGTAGAGGTTCCAGAAGCTTCATGGAGTTGTATAAATTAATCTAAAAAGAATTTGGCTTAGGGTTCTGCATGAAAAATGCACGAAAATGTGTTGGCTATCACCCTGTAAAATTTGGGAATTTTCGAAGGTCATATGAGTATTTTAATTGAATTAATTCGAAAACTGTGCAATCTGGCCATTTTCCGAATATTGTGTGTATTTTGTGGAAATTTCGGAAATTATGTAAAATGCAAATTAGCCATGGATTTTATGTGAAATTTGATTCTAATTGTTTGTTTAATGATTGATTGAAGATTATGATTTTTGGAAAATCATAAATATTAAATATAATATTTATTTATGAAAATAAATAATATAATAATATAATAATATAATAATATAATAATAAAATAATAAAATAATAAAATAATAATAAAATAAAAAGTGGATTATTGTATTGGCCATGAGTCCTATGGAATTATGATGCATTGCTATATGACATTGATGCATGTATGATCATGAATTATGATGTATTGTTATATGGCACTGATGTATGAATGATCATGAATTATGATGCATTGTTATATGGCATTGATGCATGTATGATTATGAATCATGATGCATGTGTGTGAGTCATATGCCATGAAATAATAAGATGAAAAGGATGATAAAAAGTGGAAAGTGGTATGTGAGTAAGAGGTTGTGGCGGAGGATGTCGTCTGGTGGCCTGGTGGCGTAATTCCAGAGATTCCCTGGGAGTTTCAGGATGCCCGGAATGTGGGGGGCCGGAAGCCCTGTCGGAGGTTTCTGCCCGAAGGGAGTGACTCGCGATGCCAGGATTGGGGTGCGAGATCCCCGGCTAGAAGGGTAAAGGCCGGAAGCCCTGTCGGAGGTTTCTGCCCGAAGGGAATGCCTCGTGATGCTAGTTGAGATGCGAGATGCCCGGAATGTGGGGGGCCGGAAGCCCAGTGGCCATGAGATGGCTGGGATACTGGGATCCCTGTCGGAGGTTTCTACCCGAAGGGAGGATAATGATGATGGTGAATTTGATGATTTGAGAAAAGATAATGTGGGGATCAATTGATAAGTAAAAGTGGCTAATGATGATATGATATGATATGCATGGTGATGCATGGTAATGATGATATGATATGCATGGTGATGCATGGCTAATGATGATATGATGTGATATGCATGGTGATGCATGGCTAATGATGATATGATGTGATATGCATGGTGATGCATGGCTAATGATGATATGATGTGATATGCATGGTGATGCATGGCTAATGATGATGTGATATGCATGGTGATGCATGGCTAATGATGATGTGATATGCATGGTGATGCATGGCTAATGATGATATGATGATCACCTATGATAATATATGCATGACGATGCATGATGATGATGATGTGATGTGATATAATGATCACCTATGATGATATGCATGATGAAATGCATGATGATGATAATGATGTATGAGATACCGTGATGATGATATATATGATGTGATGATGCATGATATGCATGGTTACAAGGTAAGTGATGCTTGCAACGTGTGATGATATGTATGATGCATTGGAATGTTATTGAATTTCCCTATCTGCTGAGTGGTTGTACTCACCCCTTTTGGGGATAACATTTCAGATTAGCACTATGCCGCTACCTGCTGTTTCGCGTGGGGTATTTTACAGTCTACCGTCTGATGTTGAGGTGGAGTGTACGGAGATAGATTGTCCCTCTGTGCCCGGATTGACGTTTATCGGAGTACGATGCTTGGTCATGTATGATATCGGCCTGGCTGGGGGCCCTGTCATACAAGAGTTCCTGTCTGTGCACGTTCGACGGGATGGAGCGATGCGAGGGATGCTGCTGCCGCCACCACCTGATGCACCGGGTTGGGTGTGAGACCTGCGCGCGAGGAGTAGGAGCTAGATCACTTTTTGATGTAGATAGTTGACGCTGGTGATGGGAGGGTTTGTGTTCATGTGATGTTAGGGGTCGAGGTTTCTTTTTGAGATTTTAGGTAGGACATGGCAGAGTCCCAACCTTTCTGGTTTGTGTACCGACCCGAAGGAAAACCCCATCTCGCTATATGTATGTATGTAAGCAAAGCGTCAACGTTATTTATAAAATCGTGCTGTTAGTTGGTGTGTATTTGTATCATGGGTTAGAAGGGAGATAGATGACGATGTGAATTTTGCTTCCGCTATGAGTCGCGCATGGGACCGCTTTAAAAAAAAAAAAATGCCTGTAATCTGGCAAGGCTTAATTTAGCCAAGAGATAGAGATGGTAAAAGATGTAACACCGGCGCTGGTGACAACCTGTGAAGGGTTCGGGGTGTCACAGCCATTCACCTCGAAAACGCCTTAAACATGCAAGTTATCTATCAATGGCAGATTAATAGCAAAACAACCCATGCTTTGCCTTAACTATAAATAGGAATGATCTACTTACCTTCTTAAGCCATCATAACAAAGCGCGTAAGCAATTCTTATAACACTTTGCATATTCACAAGTCAAACACAAAAACGTGCAATATGTTATAATCATGCATCCATGTCATGCAATAATCCAAAATTTCTCATATATTGATCTCAATACCATGCTTTTAGATTATTATGACTGCTCAGGGCCCGAGGCCAACCCAAAGATTTGCAGTCATCCAGCGTAACCGGGTATCGTCTAGCCCATCCAGCACAGTATTTTCCTGCATAAATGCATCCAGACAACATTCCTGTAAGGAGTTTCATTCTGAAATCTATCCACTAATGGCATTCCGTTGACTTGGGGGCATCCAAACTTAATCGAGTAGTCTCGCATAAAATGCATTAGGATGGATTCACACCCCGCGTAAAACACATTAGGGTCTTTAGTGATCACACGGGCATACCATCGTCCAACTAATTTTATATATTACTCATTAATCAAGTATGAATGTCTCTATGACGTGCCAAGCAGAGTGCGTCTCATGACCTATCTAAAATACATTAATAAATATGCCAAGCATAAAACAAGAATCTATGGCTTGCCCATTATGTTGAGCACCGGCCTAAGTCCAATCCGGATAGGAAACAATAGCCTTAATATCGCACCGAGACCAAGAAAGGACCGATCCGTCATGACATGATCACCGACTCGGTACCAAACTTGGCTTAAGAACAATACGTCTCAGTATCGCACTAAGACCAAGAAAAGACCAACCTATCATGGCATGATCACCAATCTAGTACTGAACTTGGTTCGGGAACGATATGTCTCAATATCTTCGATCCTAAGAGAGAGACTTTGCCCTGCGTGCTTCCTTGCATGTCCAAGGACCATCATATATCTCGTCTTGAAGGTTTAAGGTGTTCTTATGCATCGACCATGGACAACGAACATAACATTTGTATAACAACTACTTCCAATTAACACATATAATACACTACCATGATAATCTATCAAAGACTTATTTAAATAACATACTTCATTACAAAATCACATCATGTATGTTATATCACCACAATATGATTCATCACCCCATTATGACATATAATGAAGGATAAATAATCATTCTTGAACATAAGTCATAAAAATCACTTGTCACATGCCATCATAATCTATTCAAACAATTATTTGTATTGATTCTACTTTAACTGCAAGCCAAAACCATTGCTAAATTCAAAGGATATATCTAAGAAAGACCGAAGGTCTGTACTGTCTTATGAACGTTAACGTTTACTTGCCACAAATTTATCAAGATGCTTGTTTGAATTTTATATGGGACACAAGTTTTTTACTCTGTCGTTCACAACCCCCTTTAATCTTCATTGATTCGGATGTTGGTTGTGTAGAAAAACAATGAGAATTTTGTGCACTTCAAATTTTTCTTTAAAAACCTATACCTGGAAAGTGCATTTTCTTCTATGTTTTGAAGTTTTAGCCTTTGCGATAGTTGGGTTTAAGATTAGAGATCCACACTTGATTTGACCCAACTTTTATAAAGATCACGTCTATAATGATTTAAAGTAATTTTGTAATGTGAACGTGCATTTTGAAGGTATTTTGCACTTTAGAATAAAACAACTTGAACTTCATTTTGTCCCCTCCCGGTCAAAAACAATGTTTAAAATATGATATTAAAAATACAAGGATTTATAATATACATAATGTGAAAACTGATTAGACCTAAGCACGTTTTACATGCTTGGCATTTACTATTTATGTTGAATTATTTTATCACAAACCAAATGGTTGCCAAACTGAAAAGGACACATCATAACAAATCTAATCATTTATCATGTCTTCCAAAAGGTTACCACTTTCCTCGTAATGCATGCAGTTCAAAATGTTACAAGTATTTTGATATTCTAATCGGTACATGTTCTCCCAAAACTTTACCTCGCATGACGTTAGAAATTTCATTTTCGTTCGATTAATCTCATGAGAATTCTGCATGAAGAAGAGTCATCCCTAGCTTCTTTGGATCGGTTAGAAACCAAGAGTATATCTCACTTCTTACACAACTAGAGATTTGGAATTGGGGACTTTATTATAATAGTTAACTAGTGTCATGTTAGTTAGATGCAACCCTTTTATCCAATTAGAAGTCATAAATTTTTTCTTTCCTAAGCATCCATGCAATGTTTTTGTATTTGTTAGAGTCCTAAAATGTAATCTAACCATTCAACTAAAAGAAACAAAACATAACTTAGAAAAGCAATATAAAAGAAATGCAATCAATTGATCTAAGAAAGCATTGAAATAACAAGTAAAAAGTAAAGTGCAATAAAGTAACCTGATATGAGTCAGACAAAGAATATAACGTTTTCTCATTATTAAGGCCATGGACAGCAAACCCTGTGAGCTTGACTTTAGAGACCATCCATCTTAAAATGGGTAATATGGGTTAACAAAACTTTTAGAGCAAAGTGAAGCCCCAAGTCAGTACTTTGTCATCCTAGGTTGGGTCCCAATCCAGCTTTGTTATATTAGGTATTTACTTGGTCCCCTTCAAGTTCTTCTAGGTTATGAGACTTCTACATTACCCATTCAATTAGTTGAAGTGAATCTTGAATTCTGTTGGAGAAATCTTTTCAGAATATTTTGAAGCTGACAAAACATTTCTATCAGTCTAGTCTGGATATCGATAGTTTAAAGTCCCAAGACTTTGTAATCTCAAGTCTCAAGACTCAAGACTCAAGACTCAAGACTCAAGACTTAAGATTATTCTCACTGACAGTCTTTCCAATCCAGTGGCGAAGGATATCCGAAGCCGAAGTATATGGTTGGGGATTCGATCCAATCCTCTGGAAAAGATCCCTTGGTTGGATAATCACTTCGGATTTTTTGATTCTTATCTAAGAACAATTGAAGATCCGATGGTCGACGAAACATTCTTGGAATGTTCTATTCTTGGAAACCAAAATCCTGATTGTATGGGCGAACAGGATTGATGGGCTATCATCAGATTCCTTAAATAGCTTGGATGATCTTCTTAATTGATTCCGTCCAATGGGTAGATTGGAGGAATTCCTTTGGTAAGTGCCAACGGCTATGATGGCATAAAGGAGTATAAAAGGAAGACGTTCTAGTTGTTTTAAGTGTGTGATCGATAGAAAAATTCTAGAGTCTGAAGAACCTTGATTGTTAGTCGATACAGTTCGAGCAAAATTGTATACACAGAGAGTGTTTATACTTGGTGATACCTTGAGCGAGTGTAGTAGATCATCTACATCGAGAAATCAAGGAAGATCAACACTGTAACATCTCTTTGTTCATAGTGGAATCCAGCCAATCGGCTGTCAGTGCAGAAGAGTGGACGTAGGCTTGAATCAAGCCGAACCACTATAAACCTCGTGTTTAATTCTCTCTTTCCTTTACTCAGTCTTACGATTGATTTTTTAATCCTTCATCTGTCTAAGTATTGTGCAATCTTCAAGAAAATTTTCATAAACCTATTCACCCCCCTCTAGGTACTCGTACTAGCATTATCAATTGGTATCAGAGCCTGTGTTCTTACTTTATTTGAAGTGTTTTACTTCAGAGTAAAAGATCCATGGCTAGTATGCTAGCACCGGGGCTAGTGGAAGGGCAAAGCAATACCAGACCACCCTACTTTGATGGAAAGGATTACAACATCTGGAAAAACAAGATGAAAGCTTTTCTACGATCAAAGGATCCTCTGGAATGGGATGTGGTAGAAAGAGGAATTACTCCTACTGCTGCATCAGCATCCGAAAGAGGGAAAGAAACTGTTGAAACCAGCGGAATGTCTCAAGAAGAGATAAACAAGAGACAAGCACTCGATGCAAAAGCAATTTACTCTTTATATTGTGCTTTATCACCAACTGAATATAACAGAATATCTTCTTGTGATACAGCAAAAGAAGTCTGGGACAGATTACATATCACTTATGAAGGGACAGACCGAGTGAAGGAGACCAGAATTAACATTCTCCTTGGTCAATATGAAGCCTTCAAAATGAAACAAGGAGAATCTATAACTGACATGTTTAGCCGTTTTACAGATATTGTCAATGGCCTTGAGAATCAAGGACAGAAAATTTCTGATCCTATGAAGGTGAACAAGCTACTGCGTGGACTTTCCAAGGATTGGAATCATATAAAGACTTCAATAAGAGAGACGCAAAGAATTATGCCATTATCTGTAGACGAGCTGATTGGAACTCTTCAGTCTTATGAAGTGGAACGAATTAATGAAGACGAAGATCCAAGAGGTAAGAAATCAATTGCATTAAAATCTAACGATGATTCTAATGATACAGACTCTGAAGAAGATCTGGACGATGAGGAGCTTGCTCTTATGATTAGAAGGTTCAGAAAGCTGAATAGAAAAGGAAGAAGGTTCAACTCAAGGAAACAAAGTCTTCAGAAACAGCAAACCAAGTTTGTTGATAATGAGGAACCAAACAAAGATGTAGTTTGCTTCGAATGTAAGAAAAAGGGACACATCAGACCAAATTGTCCTCTCCTGAAGAAGAAAAGAGGAAAAGCTGAAAAGTCTCGAAAAGCTCTCAAAGCCAAAACTTGGAGCGATACAGAGTGTGAAGAAAGTGATGAGGAATATGCCAACCTGTGTCTAATGGCACAATCAGACTCAGATTCTGGATCAGACTCAGACAGTGAATTTGAGGTCTCTATCAAAAAGAAAGTTAAATGGTATCTTGACAGCGGATGTTCAAGACACATGACAGGAGACTCAAATTGCTTCATAAAGCTTGTTCAAGTGAATGGTGGAAAAGTTTCATTTGGAGGAAACAGCAAAGGAAGCATTGTGGGATTTGGAACTGTGAAAATTGGAAATCTCACAATAAGCAATGTCTCTCTAGTGGAAGGACTCAACTACAATCTTCTAAGTATTAGCCAATTGTGTGATACTGGTTTCAAGATCTCCTTTCAAGAAGGCATATGTTCTGGAATTAGCAAAGACTCAACTCAGTCTTTCATGGGTCGAAGGCATGGAAATATCTACCTCCTTGATGTAAAACCAAATGAAGCACAATGCCTAATCTCAATTCAAGATGAAGCAGTCTTATGGCACAGAAAGCTTGGCCATGTCAACATGAAACAATTAGCCAAAATCTCATCAAAGAAGCTTGTTCGAGGTCTACCTAAATTGCCATACCGAAAGTCTGATTCATGCACTCCATGCATTCTGGGAAAGCAGGTAAGAAATTCATTTAAGCAAATAAACCATGTTTCTACTAATCATGTACTACAGTTGCTTCATATGGATCTCTTCGGACCAACCAGAACCCAGAGCATTGGAGGTAAGAAATATTGCCTAGTAATTGTGGATGATTACTCCCGCTTTACTTGGGTATATTTTCTTACAAGTAAGTCAGAAACCTTTTCGTATTTTGAAAAATTTGCCAAAAAGGTTCAAAATGAAAAAGGATGTGCAATCTCAAGCATAAGAACAGATCATGGAAGTGAATTTGAAAATCAAGATTTTACGAAATTTTGTGATAAATCTGGTTTTAATCATATGTTTTCCTCTCCATATACTCCAGAGCAAAATGGAGTTGTGGAAAGAAAGAATAGATCTCTTCAAGAAATGGCTAGAACACTTTTAATTGAAAGCAAAATTTCTTCACGATTTTGGGCTAAAGCTGTTTCAACAGCATGCTATATTATAAATAGAGTCTTTTTAAGACCTATTTTAGAGAGAACCCCCTATGAATTGTTCAAAGGTAAAAAGCCTATTGTTTCATACTTTCATGTGTTTGGTTGCAAATGCTTTATTTTGAAAAATGCAAATGATCGAGTTGGTAAGTTTGAAGAAAGATCAGATGAAGGCATCTTCCTTGGATATTCTACATCAAGCAAAGCCTACAGAGTCTATAACAAGAAAAGCCAGTCAGTGGAGGAATCAACGAATGTTAAATTCCAAGACTCAATGCAAGATGAATCCAGCCAGACTCAGTATGAAGAGTCTGAACCTACTCCAGACCTTCCAATGCTTACAACTCAAGAAGCATCTCAGTCTCTGGAAGTCCAACATCAAGAAGCACATGAAGATTCAAACAAAGAAAGAGATCATCAACCAGGCAGAACAACCAGTAACTGGAAGCATAAATCCAGTCATCCTAAAGATCTCATTATTGGCGAAATCAATGAAGGAATCCGCACCAGATCAAAAAGGCGTGAAGAATCTAGTGCTGTGGCTCTCATTTCTGAAATCGAACCAAAAAGCATAGAAGAAGCTTTATCTGATGAAAGTTGGATCGAAGCTATGCAAGAAGAACTCAGACAATTCAACATCAATGATGTCTGGGAATTGACATCTAAACCAAAAGGTAAAACTGTTATTGGAACCAAATGGGTATTCAGGAACAAGATGAATGAAGAAGGAAAAGTCGTACGAAACAAAGCAAGACTAGTGGCCAAAGGATATACGCAAGAAGAAGGAATAGACTATGATGAGACTTACGCTCCAGTAGCAAGGTTAGAAGCTATTCGTCTATTACTTGCGTTTGCTTGTTATAAAAATTTCAGGTTATTCCAAATGGACGTCAAAAGTGCATTCCTAAATGGATTCATCCATGAGGAAGTTTATGTGGAACAACCACCTGGGTTTGAAGACCCAAAAAAGCCAGACTCAGTCTTCAGACTGAAAAAGGCCTTGTATGGTTTAAAGCAAGCACCTCGAGCTTGGTACGACAGACTAAGTAAGTTCTTATTACAGAATGGTTTTGTCAAAGGTAAAGTAGATACTACTTTGTTTATCAAAAAGGAAAGCAAAAGCTTTTTACTTGTTCAAATATATGTGGACGATATTATTTTTGGATCACCTAATGAAAGTCTATGCAAGAAATTTTCTAAGTCTATGCAGGATGAGTTTGAAATGAGTATGATGGGAGAGTTAACATTCTTTCTTGGACTCCAAGTGAAACAAATGAAGGAAGGAACTTTTATTCATCAAGAAAAATATGCGAATGACCTTGTCAAAAGGTTTGGATTGGAAAAGTGCAAAAAGACCGACATACCAATGTCATGTTCTCAGAAGATAGACAAGGATGAAGAAGGGAAGAAAGTAGATCAAAAGCTGTACAGGAGCATGATCGGTTCACTTCTTTATCTTACTGCTTCTAGACCTGATATTTTGTTGAGTGTTTGCATTTGTGCTAGGTTTCAATCAGATCCCAGAGAATCCCATCTCAGTGCTGTAAAACGTGTTATCAAATACGTTGCCTCATCTTCAAGCATCGGTCTCTGGTATCCCAAGAAGGGAGACTTTAATCTTCTAGGATACTCAGATGCAGATCTGGCCGGTTGTAGAGTCGATAGAAAAAGCACCTCTGGAACTTGTCAACTACTTGGAAACAGGACGGTGTCTTGGTTTTCGAGGAAGCAAAGCACTGTAGCTCTTTCAACGACAGAAGCAGAGTATGTAGCTCTTGGAAGCTGCTGTTCGCAAATTCTATGGATAAAACAACAGCTACAAGACTTTGGGATTGAAGACTCATGCACAGAAATCAGATGTGACAACACCAGTGCGATCAATCTCACCAAAAATCCAATCCTTCATTCAAGAGCAAAGCATATTGAGATTCGACATCACTTCATTAGAGATCATATTCAAAATGGAGAAATCTCGATTCAATTTGTTGATTCAAAGAGTCAACTAGCGGATATATTCACAAAGCCTTTGGAGAAAAATCAATTCGACTTTATCCGTTCAAGACTCAACATTTTGAAGCCTGAAGAAGTTAAAGTCTAGAGACTCACCAACTCTAAAACTCTAATCTTTCAGACTTTAAATCCTCAGACTCAGACATTCGTGGCTATAGACTGTAAGTTGTATTTCATTTAAGAGGTACGAATTTTCATTTAGTTATTTTAACTCGAAAAGGTACGATCTTTTGTTCAGTTATTCTATAATCCGCATGAAATTTGAAGATTTTTTTTAAAGGAATAATTTTGGCAGTTATTGATTTTGAAAAGAAGTGATCGTTCACTTTCCTTGCACCGATTGAACTTCCCTTTTCAAAACTGAGTTATATATATACAGTTTTTCTTTTCCCCAATCTTCAAAACCCTAAAAGGCACTCTCCTCCCGATACTGTTTCTACTGCTTGTTCGTTGTCGAGAAAGTGGTCATTTTTCTTGGGAAAGCAAGTGAAGGAATCTTCCAATCGACAAAGAAAGATGTCTTCTTCGAGGAAATCATCAAGAATCGCAAGCAGGGGACCACAAAGAATGGAGAAGGGACCGACTCACTTCGATCTCACTGAGGAAGAAGACTTAACAAGTCAGCGACAAAGTCCGATTCGCTCTCATCCACGTCATTCAACGCCTCCTGCCCCACAAGGTGCAAGTCATAATCTGGAAGAAGAGATAATCGAGGATGCCGACCCAGTAAGAGTCCAAAAGCCCTCCTTTATGTATAAACTTTATCGTGCGTTGAAAAGCACAGGTACTCCATTGAATTATATAGATGACTTCCTTAAGGACAAAAATTATGGGAATGAGTATCTTTTTCTGAAGAAAATGGAGGAATTGGGAATTGCCCCGAAAGGAAAAGCAGAGGAAGCACTTGCGAACATTCCAAGTGATCCTCGTATGCCAGGACAAAATTTAATTGAAGGGAACGATGATGACAGAATGTTCCTTGAATTTCAACCGAAAATGGGAGTGGCAGCAAAGGTGAAAGGAAATCGGATGGATTTGTTCAAATCCAAGGATCAAGAAAAAGTGTATTCCAGGCTGTTGAAAAGAGGGGTGATAAGCCCTAGAAGTGTCGATTTTGACTTCCTGGACGCCATCAACATAAACTTAAGAGAAAAGTTGAATTTGTTTCAACTTGAGAATTTTTGCTCTGACTCTACGGACGGGTATGCTCATCTGACCGCTTATTTCTATTCAAATCTTAGCTTTCTGGATGCGAATAGAATATCATTTAGTGTACGAGACAAAGTCTTCGTGGTAGATGTGAATATGTTGGCTGATATAGTTGGAGTTGAACGAGGACGCTATCTACCAATCAAAGTCTCACCTGCTCGCACTACTCTGGAACTAGTCAAAGATAGGGACGCAGAGAAGAAAGTTACCTATTCCAGGATGAATGCCATCAACATTGTGCTTCATAAGATTGTGATCAACTGTCTTAGACCAAAGTCTACGTCAAAGACTTCTGTCTCTCTTTCTGAAGCAAAGTTGATGTACGCGATCAACACAGGACGAAAGTTCTCTCTCCCGCACACTATTCTCTTCCATATGTACAGAGCAATGTCGAAAGACAAAGGACAATTGCCTTATCCTGGTCTGGTGACCAAGATCTTCAGACACATGAATATTGAACCGCCTTAAACTCTTTGTGTTCAACCGTGTGATAAGATGGTGGTAGGTTTGAAGATGTTAACGAAGATGCGTCTGCAAGAACTTTCCAAGGCAATGGAGAAATTCAGAGTGAAATCTCCTGTTCAGTCTGCTTCACAGAGAAAAGGAAAGGAGGCCATTGGAGCCCCATCGAAAAAGAAGAAAAGATCTCTCATCTTGGAGGATGAAGATGAAGAGGATGAAGATCCTACTATCCATGCACTGACAAGAACCAGACGTTCTGTGTCTCAGCCGACAGAATTTCAGAAGAAACAGAGAGAAGAAGAAGAGCAATCTAAGAGAAGAGAAGAAGAAGAGCAGAGAGAGAAGGAGAAAGAAGCTGAAGAAGAGAAAGAAAAGTCTGCTGCTAAATCTGGAGAGAAGGGAAATCTAGAGCATGATCATCACTCTTCCCCTTTGGATGTCCTAGAGACAGGGGGAGTTGGCGAGCAAGAAAGGTCTACACCTCATGCTGCAGATAGTGAAGGTCCAAGACAATCTCCAGCAGACCCAGAAGAATTTCAGGCTTCTCAATTGCCTGAAGAAGGTGATACATCGACGCCAAATCTGCAGGACTATACAGAAGCGCCATCGTATACATTTACTCCATCTGAAAAAGCTCATGCCATGACATAGACAGACAATTCTGCAGATTTTCATCGCATCATGGATATTCTTCTGGAAATGCGTGGCCAGATATATGCTCTGGACTGTGAAATTCAAGCCATGAAGAATGCTGGACAAGCATCTTCAGTCACCCTGGAGGACAAGATGAGAGACCTTGCTCTGCAACTTCAAGCCAATGCCAAAGGAGATGAGGTAGCTCATCTAAGGGAGGACTTGAAGAGGCTAGAAGGCGTAGTCCAGTCAATGGGAGAATTCCAGATCGTGCGCATTCCCAAGCAGACATGACTCCTTTCTCACCCTCTTTTTAATGATGACAAAAAGGGGGAGAACCAATTTGAACAAACATTATTTTAAAACTTTGACTTTTGTGGTTATGTTTATTTTTGAGTATGACTTGAGAACTTGAACTTGGGTGTGAGACTGAATTGGCTGTGGATTTTGATGCTTGACTGGTTGCATTTATATCAAGTATTGTTATATGGTATTACTCATGAAAGACTAACCAATTTGCTGTGGATGCAGAGTCTGGTTGTTTATTAATCTTTATGAGTTAACCATATTGCTTGAGAAATGTTTTTGCAGGTCAAAGTTGTTCAAATCTGCAAGAAAGTTTTGTCACCATCAAAAAGGGGGAGATTGTTGGAGAAATCTTTCCAGAATATTTTGAAGCTGACAAAACATTTCTATCAGTCTAGTCTGGATATCGATAGTTTAAAGTCTCAAGACTTTGTAATCTCAAGTCTCAAGACTCAAGACTCAAGACTCAAGACTCAAGATTATTCTCACTGACAGTCTTTCCAATCCAGTGGCGAAGGATATCCGAAGCCGAAGTATATGGTTGGGGATTCGATCCAATCCTCTGGAAAAGATCCCTTGGTTGGATAATCACTTCGGATTTTTTGATTCTTATCTAAGAACAATTGAAGATCCGATGGTCGACGAAACATTCTTGGAATGTTCTATTCTTGGAAACCAAAATCCTGATTGTATGGGCGAACAGGATTGATGGGCTATCATCAGATTCCTTAAATAGCTTGGATGATCTTCTTAATTGATTCCATCCAACGGGTAGATTGGAGGAATTCCTTTGGTAAGTGCCAACGGCTATGATGGCATAAAGGAGTATAAAAGGAAGATGTTCTAGTTGTTTTAAGTGTGTGATCGATAGAAAAATTCCAGAGTCTGAAGAACCTTGATTGTTAGTCGATACAGTTCGAGCGAAATTGTATACACAGAGAGTGTTTATACTTGGTGATACCTTGAGCGAGTGTAGTAGATCATCTACATCGAGAAATCAAGGAAGATCAACACTGTAACATCTCTTTGTTCATAGTGGAATCCAGCCAATCGGCTGTCAGTGCAGAAGAGTGGACGTAGGCTTGAATCAAGCCGAACCACTATAAACCTCGTGTTTAATTCTCTCTTTCCTTTACTCAGTCTTACGATTGATTTTTTAATCCTTCATCTGTCTAAGTATTGTGCAATCTTCAAGAAAATTTTCATAAACCTATTCACCCCCCTCTAGGTACTCGTACTAGCATTATCAAATTCAACTAAGCTATGTTCTATGATTTTTTATTCTTTGAAATAATGTTTCTAATCCATTATATATATATATATATATATATATATATATAAAAGCTAAATCTATTTCATTCAGTAAACTAATAAGCTAAACTAATCCTAAGTGATCTTCAACTAAACTAAGAATCTAAAATCTAATAAATAATGAACACACCAACCATAAAACCATCAAACAAAAGGATGAATTACACTAAAAGTCAAGAAATGGAACCTTTCTAAGTATGTGAATTCTAAATGAAACTAAGCTAAGTCTAATTTAAACAACTTAACAACCTAATTAAAGCCTATTTTTCTAACTAATTTTCCATTAATTAATTAATTGATTAATTATTACATGTTATTTATTTTTATTTATGAAAAATGGGAGTTGGGCCAAGCCGTTAGGCCGGATCCAATCATAGGTGTCACGCCCCGATTCTCGGGCACGCACACATCCTTCTACTTGGTCGATTTTAAAATGCGATATCCCAGGACTATGTATCGCCGACCCTTTCTATTTTTAAGCACATGCGAAAGTAGTTATAAATCCCCAAACAATAAAACAATGGGATAGAAAAGTAGGCCATATCTTTCATATTGAAATCCACAACCAAACCTTTATACATGACATAAACCAGAGTACTTCACAACTCTTCACAACTTTTTACTTTACTTTATTCACATCAAAATTGAATTCACAAAAGAAGCTGAAATTTCAGTCCATCTGGATCGTACTCAAGATCCCTCTCAGGATTATCTTCTTCTTCCAAAAATACTTCTCCTCAGGTTTCACCTCTGACTTCTCCTCCTCAGACTTTTCCTCCTCAGCTCCTCAGCGGGGTCCTGAAATGATTTCCCTAAACCAGGATGAGACCATGTCTCGGCGAGTTCTACCCCACTAAGGCCTGATTAGTAAACCATTATATTATAGGCTACCTATACATATACTTCATATATCTCAATGCACAATCAGTCACATCACAGTTCAATCGACTTAGTCGATTACATGTCAGTCGGACAATTTCTAGGTCGATTCGATTATTCCATCTCAATCGCCAATTATGAATCACGATCCTCAAATCACATCTTAAGCATAGGTGGAAGACACAATCCCACTCGACAACTTTCAATATTTAATGGTTTTACGGTCCCACTCGACCACTTTCGATATTCAATGGCTTTATGGTCCCACTCGACCACTTTCGATATTCAATGGCTTTACGGTCGCACTCGACCACTTTCAAAATTCAATGGCTTTATGGTCCCACTCGTCCACTTTTATAATTCAATGGCTTTATGTTCCCACTCGACCACTTTCGATATTTAATGGTTTTACGATCACATTCAACCACTTTCAATATTTAATGGCTTTACGATCCCACTCGACCACTTTCGATATCAACAATCAGTACCCAACGATTTCTCAATGAAATAATTAACAACAACCATTTAGGAATATATCCTAAAAATTCATAATTAAATCAATTCCATACAAATTACAACTCAATTAAATAAACGGACTACGCCACGACGATCAACACGAGATTTCGGTCGTCGGCCATCTCAATCTTAATTTCCGAAAAATAAATAAATAATTAATTAATTTCGAAAATTAATTAATAAATATTAAAAATTCAATTTAGCTCAAAATAAAGCCCAATTAAATAAACGGACCTCACCATGATCATCAGCATAATATTCCAGTCATGGGCCATCCCAGTTGAATTTTCGGAGAATAAATAAATAAATAATTAATTTCAAAATTTAAATAATTAATATTAAAAATTCAATTTAGCTCAAAATAAAGCCCGATTAAATAAACGGACTTCACCACAGTCATCATCATAATATTCTAGTCACTAGCCATCTCAATTGAATTTCCAGAAAATAAATAATTAATTAATTTAATTTCGAAAAATAATATTTAAATACCAAAAATTCCACTTAGGCCCGAAAGGCCTAATTGAAGCCCACTAAAGGTCAGGAAAAATCCCGAGATGCTTTCAATAAATAGTAGACTCCGTCTACTTGCTAATTGCACAATCAATTTGTCTAATTTACATCACAATTAACTAATAATCACTAATCCATTCTAATCTAACCACATAAACCTAATTAATTAAAACTAAACAACCCTTAAGCATAATTAGCCAACTAATCATGGATTAGTGAGATTACTCACCGGAATCGTGTGCAAATCGGATCAATCCGACGAGGGCGACGCGAGGAACAAAACTTCCCAAAGCACGGCTCGGATTCGAGGCCCGAAAACGGCCCAAAAGCGGGCCCAAAGCCATTGGAAACCCACTCGCGGGTTTGCTGGATTGGGCTGGCCGAAGCTGGTCTGGCGGCTAGGGCAGCGAGGGGAGGTTGGCGGAGGGTGAGGGGGACGCCGGGGAGGTCGGGATGGCGGCGAGCAGCAGCTGGAGGTGGCTGGATGGGGCTGAACAAGGCTGGACAGAGGTGGATTCGCTCGGGGAGGATGCCTAGCGCAAGGGAATGGGGCTGGCGGCGTACGGCAGCGAGTGGCGGACGCACGGGCACGAGTGCGGGCGGTGAGACGGGCAATGACGACTTCGGCGAGCTGCAGCCGCTTCTGTTCTTCTTCTACTTCTGCTTTCGGTCGTAACAAAGGTGAGAGAGAGAATCGAGAGGGAGAGAGGGGGCGTCGAGAGAGAGAAGGAGAGAAGAGAGAGAGAGAAGGGATAAGGGTTTGACCAGTCAAAGAGGGAAAAAGAAAGAGAGAAAAGGAGAGAAGGGAATTGGCAGTCAAGGGGGGGGGAATCGCACGAAGGGGGAAAGGGGAGAGGATAGAGAAGACAGAGAGAGAAGAAAGAGAGAAGAGGGAGAGAGAGAAAAAAGAAATAAGATAATAACATTATCCTCTCTTTTTTTCTTTTCTCTTTCCCTTTCCCTTTCTATTTGCTTTTGGTCTTTAATTTTTTTCCTCTGATAATTTCTTTCTTGAAATTTCGGGCTCATCAATAATTTGACGGACGATGAGACGAGGTCCAAAAAAAATTGAATTGTGACACGCTAGAATATTCAATTTTCGAAACCAAATCAAATTTCATGATTAAAATCGACCGGGCGCGATTTTAGTCCAATCCAACAAATTAGGTAGCTTTTAGGGATTTTACCGCGGATATATCTCTTAACGGCTTCACCCAATAGGTTAGTTAACTTGTGAGTGATCAGCTCAGAGAAAAATGACCATAGGCACGCCGACAATATGCACATTTCATTTTATCGAAACGGGGTTGAATTTCAGAATGTCACAATAGGCCAACTCAAGTGTGAAATCCCAAATTTTCTGATTCTGTTTCCAATTAAATAAGTAGGACTTTTCATCAATGCGCCTATTGTTCTATTTTCTGAGCTGATCACTCACGAGATAACTAGTCTATTAGGTGAAGCCATTAAGGAATTTAAACACAATAAACTTGAGAATTTGACCATGAATCGGCTGCTCGACCGTGTTAGTCTGCAAAGATCGTTACAACATTGTTAGAATCGATCAGAGATCAGTGATAGGTCGATTCAACTGAGATATGTGATTAGAGTGTAGATGATTCCACCTGATTTCAATATTCTTGTCGATCGGCACTAAACCGATCATTCTATCGTTTTTGGTACCCTGTGTCCTATTTGAAACCTCGAGATTTTTATAACAACCGAGAGTCGCCAATGTGTTGAAGATTTATGTCATGGCTTGAAAGTAATCAACCACAGGTCAACTGCACTAAAAATTCCTAAAAGCTTCCCAGTAGATCAGGACGCGCTAAAATCACGCCAGATTGTAATTAACTGTGAATTTAAATACGATTTCAGAAATTGAAAGTTCTGTTATGTCACAATTCATTTTAGGAATGTCAACTCATCTTTAAAAGATTTTTCTGTAAATCGAGATTTTTGGCGAAAAATCAAAGTAAGGCCATTTTTTTATCAGGAAAGTCAGAGGGCCGTTTTTTATTGCATATTTGGCCATCAAGTTGGATCAATTGACGGGGAAAAATCATAAGAGGAACAAGGACACCTTGGCTGATTTGTTTGAGCTTCAATTGGATTGATTTGAGAGGATTGGAAGAGGAATTGAGTGGATTTGTTGAGCAAATGTCTAAAATTCGTAGGCCAAGGGGGAGACGACATTTAGACCTCTTCAATGGCTTGTTAAGGAAGCTTGTGGGGTGTCAAATGGCTGAGGATAGAGCTGATGGCTGGTGGGGCAGCCACTTGAGTGAAATAGCCAAGTGTTGAAGGCTAGAGAAGCCGATTGGGGTCCCCCCTTTTCATCAGCCATCTTCTTCCTCTGTCCCCCTCCTTTCTCCATTGTTGTCCATTTTGAGCTCCAAAGAATCAAAGAAATCAAGCAGCTTCTCCCATGAACCGTTGCATGCCCGCTGAACCTTTTTCCTCCCCTGTTTTCTTCTTCTTTTAGTTTCTCCGAAAACTTGAGTTAAAAGTTGTCTTCTCGTGCAAATCGGCTCTCGTGCCACCCACCACCATGACGAGGAGACCTAGTCCGTACGGATGGCGGTCACCGCTCGCCAAATGGAGCTATCAGTCGACCTATACACCAGCCGAAAGCCGCTGCTCACCGAATCGCTTGGTGTCCGCCTAGAGTGAACTGTTTCGTGTTTTCTTCATTTTTCCTCCCATTCTAACCCTTCCTCCATCCATACCAACCACTAGCAAGTCCCCCTTGACCCCTAAGAGTCGTTGGTTGCCGACCACCTGCTTGCTGAAGCTTCGATCAACCCACCTCCTTGCCATTTAGCCTTGGTTCTCCTCGGTCCAACAAGCAGAAGTAGAAGCCGAACCAGCAAGGGTCTTCGGACTTCGTGGCCCGTTTCTGAGCCCTTCTCGGCCTTCATTGGTGTCGCCGCTAGGAGGATTGTCGGCTGCCTCCACGTCACTATCGCCGTGGACTCACCAGAACGCAAAACCGATGAGTTTACTCACTAATCTCCGCTTAGGGAGTTAATGATGCTTAAGGGGTGTTTAGATTAGGCTAAGTATGGTTAGGTGGTTAGATTAGCTTAGTTAATTGTTAATTAGATTAATGGATGTGATTAGTTTAGTAAATAATTAATTAAGGCTAATTAGATTATTAGATTAGTGTAATCTTGATTAGGTCACTAATAAATTATTTTGAATTAATTAATTATTTCGAAAATTTAAATATTATTTTATTAAATTATATTAATATAATATATTATTTATTTATTCATTTAATTTCGGAATTTATTTAATTATTTAATTAATAATTATTTCTGAAAATTATGCCGAGATGACCGGTCGTTAGAATTTTGCACTGATCACAGTAGTGTCGTTAGTTTGTGCAAATTGATTGTTAAATGGTACAATTGTGTGATGTTGGTGAAGTTTTGGTATTTAACTCGAAAATACCGAGTGTCGGGTTGAGACACTGAATGTGGTTTTTAAGTACTATAGCAGCTTGTGTGAGCTAAGGATCACTTGACGACTTGTGTGAGCATTCATAGACGTCAGCTTGTGTGAGCAATAATAGACATCAGCTTGAGTGAGCAACGAATTGTCAACTTGTGTGAGCTTAGATAGAAGTTAGCTTGTGTGAGCATTGTTAGAAATCAACTTCTGTGAGTTGTATCTTAGCTTGTGTGAGCAGTGACTGATTAATTGACTGGGTTAACTGAATGGATGGACCGATATGTGTCGATAATGCATGCTTGTACGAGCAATGATTGAATATGAATAGTACTGATGTGCAGGAAGGACTGAGGCAAGGTAAGTCCTCTACCTTGTGTGCATAGATTGCCTCTAGGCATATTTCCTTCATAGTCGAAGTTTAGGGGGTGAACTTACTGAGATATTGTCTCACCTCGTCATGAGCTCAACATTTTCAAGTCTTTAGATGGCGGTCGTGGAGGACTCGAAGCCCCGAAGCCTGGGGAGGTGGAGACCAAAGGATCAGTGGACGTGTCCGACTAGTTAGTCCTAGGACAGTTCCCTTTTTTGTTGAGCCGATTTTTTTGTACACAGCCTAGTGGTGTATATATAAACCTATGTGTTTATAAAAGGCTTGTTGTGGTTGTGATTTGTTGCCTGCTTTTCTATCCCAAGCTTTTGTTGTCAAGGGTATTGTTTCGTTTCCGCATGCGTTATAAAATGAATGGGTCAGCGACGCGTCCTGGGACGTCGCATATTTATCGATCACCGAGGGATGGGCACACGCTCGATCGATCAGGGTGTGACATCAAGTCTCATGGGCTTCGGCCCTAGACACACACAAGCTCTTACCTCAAGCCTTTTAAAAAATAAACCAAATGAAACCTATTCTCTAAAAATCCCTTCCGACAAATTTGAAGGCCTATCGAACTAGGATGAACCAAAATTCGGAGCAGAACTGATTAACTAGGAGAGTCATGAGTGGACATCACAGTCGATTGTGAAAATTTACAATGAGGATGTGGTGCAGGAAATACTAGCAATCCTGCTAAACATGTGCCCCTCATAGGACACCTTGGTATGGACAAGGAACAAAAAAAGAGCCTATTTGGTCAAAAGTGGCTACAATAGATTATGCTTCCAGATCATCATCATATCAGCCTCCCAAGAACTTATGGACCAAAATATGGCAGATCCTAGTCTACCCCAAAGTTCGCTACTTCTTATGGAGCATATGCACAAATGCTACCTACAAAAGAAAATCTATTGAGAAGAAAGTTGGCATCCCATCCTCTCAGCTCGCTTTGCTGCCAAGTCCCGGAGACTCCAGAGCACCTCCTCCTTTGCAATTAGACAAGAAATTTTTGGTTAGACTCTCAGTTAAATCTGGACACCTCACCCACCAAAATCTCTAGAATGGACAAGTGGCTCATGGATTACTTGTCATCGAGCGACACCCTATCCATGCCAGCAAAGGGGAACCTTGAATTGAATGTCAACGCGGCTTGGTGCGATGAAACACGCAAGGTTGCAGCTGTGGGAGTCCTTTGGAACCACGACAAACTCTTGATCTTTGGGTTTGCGAGGATTTTTAAGCCCCATTAGCTAGCGTGGAAAAAACCCTCGCTTTACGCAAAGGGCTCTCTTCTGCATTATAGGTTCGATGTCAAAAGGAAAAGGAAAGTGATTTGCATAGTTGCTTCTCTGATTTGCGTGTGGAAGTTGAATCTAACAACCAAAAGCGCGTGAGGTGGGTTTTGGGCGAAGAAGAAAGCCTCTGGATCGTGTGCACGATGGTGGAAGACCGCTGAAAAGTCATGGGGCAACAAAAGGGGGTCTCCTTAGCCCATTGCCCCCAAAAATGCCAACCAGGTTGCAAATGGGGTGGCTAAGACCCATCGTACCAATTCCTTAAGTCCAAAATGGATTTTTAAACCTCCCCATCTCCTCTGGTCTTTGTTATGTTATGATCGTGGAAACTCATGTGGGTCATATTCAAAGGTTTAATCGTCCAAAAAAGATAATCGAATTAACTAAGCAAACCCAAATTTTCTAAGTTGAAGTAAACCCACATTTATCAAACTAAGCTAAGCCCAATCTCGTTAAGCAAATTTAAGCCCAGTTACATTATAACTCATTAAACTCATTGTTTACCCTAATTCTAATGGATTAATACCAAGAAAGATTCAAATCAGTACAATTGTGTACCTTAAAGTAATTTTTTATCATCAAAAGTCTTAAACTGATACATTCGGGACAAGTTTACTCCAAATTAATTTTTTATCACGAAAAACCTAAAATTAGTGCATTTGTGATAATTTTATGTTCTATTAGTTTCCGTGAAATTATATTAATACCACGAAAAACCATAAACTATATAAAGGGCAAAACCTAGATTGGTACATCCAAAAATTGTCATATGTCACCCAACTCAACGATTTAACAATTAAATTTAACGAAAAATACCGCATGATAAATTTGTTAGAAATCTATTAGTTTAGAGTTTTTAAGAATAAAAGATTAGTTTTCAGATAAATTTGTCACTTGTATATTAATTTGGGGTTTTCCGTGACATTAACCCAATTCTAATTGGCCTACACCAAGTCCAATTTCCATTATCAATTCCACACTAATCTCATGTTAAACCCATTTTATTTTTATCTTAATCAAATCTTTTTTATTTTTAATTCTTTTCCTATTGCTTTAAATCTTTCATCAAATTCTTCCCATGAACTTCCTGGAGACACACTCAACAAACGTAAAAGAGGAGCCAAAATTCACAAAACCAAGGGCGTTATAAACATCAAACCTCCTCACGTCGTTTCATCAGCTAAATCTAAAGCGTAGCGATCCTGAATTTTTATTAATTAGAGGGAGAGCGAAGACCAAAGTGGGTGAGCATAAGAGAAGGCCAAAATCTGAGAATGAGACCCAAAATCTAAGAGTGAAAACTAGACATCCAAAGTGTCCGAGCAGCAACTAATGTTGGTGCAGCAAAATCTAAGAGCGAAGGCCAGGGACCCCAAATTTGAATTAATAAGAGGGAGAGAGAAAGCGTTTACTCTTCATGTTCAGAAGGAAAGAATGAGGAGAGAGAATCTTGGTTTAAAATGGTGAATTTTGGACATGGACCTTGCGTACTGGTTTGGGCAGAACGTAATGGGTTGAAGCAACAACAAGGCTCATCCATTGTATTATTACACATAAATGAGGACTCATAAATTCGAAAGGGCAAGCCCTGGAGCATAACATTTGGCTCAAAAGTGGGAGAAGTGAGTCCTATTTTTCTTCCTAAAAGTAGGGTACTTAGCTATTGACTCTTTGCAAAGATTGGGAATCCAAAATTTGCATGGCATTCTATTTCTAATTCTGATGCTTTGTCAATATTGCACATACCGCTCGCCCCTTTACCCCACCACCATGCTTCAGTATCGACAATCAATTCAACTAACATCAGAAGACAAAACAACTAAGAGCGCAAAGAGAAAACCATGAAAATATCACCTTGGACTATCATTACACACCAATAATCAAAGACCCCTAAACTTGACTAGACTCTTCCACTTAAATAAACTTCACAGGACTCAGGAAATGAGTAAGACACTCCATGATACGCTTAAAGAAAAAGCAACTCGAGAGCGAACTTTGTCAGCCAGAGTTTTTGCAAGCAAATCAGGGAGAGATCCACAAGACGGAGCAATGCAACACTAGTAATTGAGAACCAACCTTGTTGCTTGGCCTTCGCGAGCACAAATTGTTGAAGACGGTTGCACTTGATTTTTTCTAATTGATTCATCAATGGGAAACTAGAATATTGTATATTTGAGAATTTTATTCTTTTTATTATGTATGTCTTCAGAATATTTTTCGCCTTAATTAGGTTGACCATATGTATTATATATAGGGCTGTGATTGTATAATGTTATAAGTTAGAAAGTAATATCTATCTTATTCCCAATTCTCAGCTCATTTCCATCCCTTAACATTTTCACATGGTATCACAGCGTTCTTTCTCAACCTAGCTTCCACATTACTCTGAAAATCGAATTCTCTTCCTTCTTCGTTTCTTTTCACACACAAAACTTGTGAATTTTTTTTTTCTTTTTTTTGGGTTAGAACCAATCAACAAAGGGAGAAATTATGCCGAGAAATCAAACCTCAAAGTTGGGGATGTCCAATGAATCATAAGGATTTTTTTTTCCAACAATCAAGGTTTCGAAAACTTACCATCGGATCTTCGACAAGTTCTGGAGAAAGAAAACTAGAATGATGAACAGGGCCACATACAGCCTAATGAAGGAGGATTAGGCCCCATTCAACCCAATTCAAGGCAATTATTCACGGTATTGTATGTCCAGTAGATTCCCGTCCAAGTCCAACCTATCCAAACTACTGAGCCACCTTTTACCACTAAGCCTAATGCAAGACATGGAACAGGTTGGTCCTATTCGAATCAAACTAATCCAGGTCCATCAGGTTTTTCATGATGATTTAACGGTATTTTATATTGTCAATTTGTGTTTTACAGTAGTGTATAAATTTTCATAAATATTTCCTACTTTTCATCGTAATGTATTTCATAATGGTCGGAAATATTTAGATATCTTATAATTTCTTTAGTTTACAAAGTTTTTCTCTCATAACTCAATGAACAATGTCACATATATTTAAGTATCCTAATTTCTAAAGAAAATTTATGTTTTTTCTAAGGCTTGCTATATTTTGTCATAACATGGTTCAAAATATGGTAAATATATATTATAAAATTTAACAAATTACTACAAATGCTCACACTATGTTGTCATAAACCAATGGAAAATGTCATAAATACTTAAAGGATAACTACACACGCAGTGTTAGTGAGAAAAAAAAAAGTTTTACACAAGTAGCCTCATACAACATTCATTAGAGAGAATGCATAGTTATAATTCTCAAGTCAATGATGCATGGGAATACTTGTGAAAATTTTCTTTACATCGGCAGAATATGCTCTTTCTTTTTCTTTTTTCTTTTTTTATTAAAGCCTTACGACATTTTGTCAAAGTGCACTAATATTCAAACTTCAGAAAATGTATAGATGCACATAAGATAGTTTTAAGTTAGATTTTTTAGTGTTCTGTTGACAACGCATCATAAATATAGCAGATGTTCTTACTGTAAATAGTTCTCATAAACAAATGCCATACTTTATTTTAAATTTTAGTATCTCCTTACATTTTATGATGTTTTGCACGAATAAAACAAAACATGTGCCGATGTAGTATGTTTGAAATAGTAATTAATTTTTCTGCTCATGTTAAATTCACATTTTTTTTCATTTAGATATGCCAACAAATATTATTGCCACTTATGATGGAAAGCACTTAAAACAATATATAGCTGGAAAAAAATACTGCTTAGAAAAAGAAGGCAACTTTATTGCAATTTAAGGCGACCGTAGTACATTATACCGAAGTAATCAAGCATGAGAGATGAAAACATGAAAAATGATGTTAAATTGTCTCGTGATCACAGGTCAACGACTTCATATGGTGTTGTAGGAGTCCAAGACCATGTTTGTCTTCATAGTTGTACATCAGTGAAACCATCTTAGCAGCATTCACGCAAGCTTCAAGGAAAGGCGCAGAGAACGGACTTGGAGAGAGGCACTCTTTGTTGAGCAGCTTCCACAATTTCGATATCAACTTCATCACATGCTCCCTTGCGCTTTCGTACGAAGAGCCTTGATTTTCCCTCAAATAGCATTCCACGTATGACCCGTCGTAGCCATTTTGATTCTCGTCCTTCAGGGAATCGAATCCCCCCGAGTAAAAAAATTATATCAATAAAATAATGACAAAACGCAAATAAAAAATGAATAAAACCCGAATATTGCCCAGCACGAAACCATGAACTAGTGTATCTGGGCACATCCGAGGTCATCCCAAAGGCGAAGAATTTCAGCGACTAAGAATATTATATTTGGCAGCTGCACCTCTTCTTTCTTTGAATCCATACTTTGGTTGGCAATGTTTTGGCCCATTAGAAAGAACAGGTGAGTTAGCACCAAGGGCACACCCGAAGTGATAATCGCATTCTTCAAGTAATCATCTGCCTTTGGCAATTTCCCAGAAGCGTTCCACTGAAACTCCACCAGGAATGCATTCCACAAATTCGCCCACTGCAACATCAAATGTTATCCGACTGATAAAGGATATATCTAAAATGTAGTCATAAATCAAAATCTTGAGCTTATTGAGCTTTCGTAGTAGTTTCTAGGAATCTCTCTCTCTCTCTCTCTCTCTCTCTCTCTCTCAAAGAGTACGGGAACTCAATGCTGCACTGAGCTCAATTTTATTGCTAGGAAACAAGGAAACGGCTACAAGATCTTGACAGAAACGCCTAGATCTCGCCAAGATTTGTGTGTGAGTGTGTATGGGAGAGGGCGGGAGGGAGGGAGGGAGGGAGGGACGATTGCAGCTTAACCCTATCAGTGATAAGATCTCCGTGTATGGCATTATAAAGAATTTTATAAAAGAGTGAATGAAACTCGACGATGATGAAGCCGGCAATTGGTTTTTGTGGCTTTAATTTGAAGAAGTGAACACAAACTTCAAAATGATGACCAAAATATTGGAGGGTGGTGAGACAAAGAGTGGAAAAAGGGACGAGGATATGGTCAAGGTTGAGTTTTGGTTCAGTGCAACGAATCTCCAATTAAGTCACGTACGTTTAGAGTTGAGATAATAATTTTATATTTATACCATCTGTTTCAAGAATCTTGTGGGGTTCCATCCATGCTTCTCAAAGATGATTTTGCCAAAATCATTTGCAATATCATTGAGAACCTTGAAGCATATTTTCATGTACTCTGGAAGCTGCTCGGCACACGCATTATCCCATCTGAAGGAAAAACAATTGCAAGAAATATTTAAATTGTCAACATAATATAAATGTGGAATGTAGTTTTTTTTTTTTTTGATGTAATAGTTGCAACATAATTGTCACGCCCCGACCCTCAGGCACGCACACATCCCTTACTTTTGGTCGATTTAAAAATATGCGATATCCCAGGACTATGTATCGCCGACCCTTTCTTTTATATATGCACATGCGGAAGCAGTTATAATTCTCCAGACAATAAAGCAATGGGATAGAAAAGCAGGCCATATATTTTTCTTACTGAAAATTCACAACTACATCTTTTTACATGCAAACAACGTCTGACAAGACAGGGTAGGATTTCGATCCTCATCCGAGTCGTACTCGATGTCATACTCGGGGTCCTCCTCCACGTACTCTTCTTTGGGTTCCTCAACAGAGATCTCTTCATCAGATTCATGCTCCTCAAGCTCCTCATCCAGGTCCTGAAATGGTTATTCAATAACCACTGAGACCACGTCTCAGCAAGTTCTACTTCCTAAGACCCGATTAGTAAACTAATACACCTTAGGGCTGCCTACGCACAACATGAGTCAGAGGACGTACCTTAGCCTCAGATTCCACCTGCATATTAGTACAGTTCGAATAGGCACACAAGCAATCACATCACAGATCGAAGCATCGATCTAATCGACTTAGTCGATTTCACATCAGGAAGACCACTCACGATCATCTCCCTTCAATCATTCAATTCACAACATCAAACCAAGGCAATGAATCACATCAAGACATTCTCAGATCGAATCATCGATCAATCAACCTAGTCGAATCATTTCTAGGTCATTCATCCAACACCAAGCACTTCCTTAGATTTAGTGGCTTTACGGTCCCACCCGACCCTCTCAAGAACTAGTGGCTTTACGGTCCCACCCGACCCTCTCGAGAACTAGTGACTTTGCGGTCCCACCCGACCCTCTCGAGAACTGGTGGCTTTTCGATCCCACCCGACCCTCTCAAGAACTAGTGGCTTTGCGGTCCCACCCGACCCTCTCGAGATGCCAAACTATGTCACCGAGCCACGTGCATTCTCCAGGAAGACACATCGAGTCTCCGAGCCACGTGCATTCTCTAAGGCTACCTTTTTGCCAAGGTGACATATCTAATCACCGAGCCACGTGTCTTTCCCAAGTAACATCCAAATTTACTGGGCCACGTGCATCCTCAAGGTGATTTACCAATTCACTTTCGGTACTAACAACCGATATCCGACCAATTCTCAATCACAAGGCCAAAATTGCATTATTTAATAACATACTTAAAAATGCACCATTAAATCAATTCGACACGAATTAAAGCTCAAATAAATAAACGGACTGCTCCACGACAATCAGCACGAAATTCCGGTCACTGGCCATCCCAGTTGAATTTCCAGAAAATAAATAATTAAATAATTAATTTCGAAAATTAAATAAATAAATACAATAAATTCAATTTAGCACAGTATAAAGCTCAATTAAATAAACGAACTGCGCCACGATCATCAGCATAAAATCCCGGTCACTGGCCATCCCAGTTGAATTTTCGAGAAATAAATAATTAAATAATTAATTTCGAAAATTAATATTTAATTCCTAAAAATACCACCTAGGCCCGAATTGCTTAATTAACACCCGATAAGGGACGGGAAAAATCCCAAGAAGCATCCAATAAATACCACAAGCAATTCTCTATCTAATTACACTAATTACATCACTAATATACAAAGCAATTAACTAATAATCCATAATCCATTCTAATCTAACAACCTAATTACACTTAATTAACACCAATCAACCTTTAAGTATAATTAGCAAACTAAGAAGGCATTAGTGAGTAAAACTCACTCAAAACGACGGGCTCGACGCGAGGATCGACTTTCCTCAAAGCGGGCCGAGCATCCAGGCTCGGGAAGGCGGCCAAAACGGGCCAAACAGTTGCTGCAAACCCATTTTCTGCACTCACTGATCGCTGCTGGTTGGAGGCGAAGGAGGGCGGATCTGGGGCTGGTTGAGCTCAGGAATGGGCGGAGGAGCTGAACAAGACCAAGGCGAGTCTTCACGGTGGCCGGAGGTGGTCGGAGGAAGCTCCGGCGGGTCTTGCACGGGCTGGATAGAGGCGGAACAGGGGTTGGACAGCAGCTCTGGAACAGCGAGCTGGGCGAGAGGGAGACCGAGGCAGGCGGAGCACGGGACGGCGAACGGCGAGGCGACGCGGCGGCTCCCGGCGACGTCGGTTGCTGCTCCGAACCCAGGCGAGCTGCTTCCGTTCTGATCTTCAACTTGCAGGGGCGTTGCACAGCTCAGTCTTCGGTTTCCCAGATCTACTGGGTTTTGAACAACCCAAAGAAGAAGAAACCGATGACAGCCGGAGGGAGAGAGAGAGGTGGAAGGCGTACGGTGAGAAGCGGTGCGCACGGACGACGCGCAGGTGACGACGGTGAGCTGCTCCTGACTTCGTGCAGCTTTTGCTTCTGCTGATCGGGCTTGCTCGAACCGGAGGAAGGAGAGAGAGGGGACGGACGGCCACGGAGCAACGGCGGTGTCTCTGGCTTCGGTGGACGACAACGGCGGCGAGAGGCGGCGACAGCAGCTCGGTCTTCGTCGGTCTTCGGCTTGCTGGTTCCTCGCGCAGCAAGAAGAAATGGGGAAGAAGCACCGACGGAAGAGAGAAAGAGGAAGAAGAGAAAACCAATTTCTCTTCCCCTCTTTGGTCTTTGAACGGGGCCCACCAAAATGGCTGTCATCCACCCACCTTTTCAAGCCCCAAAATACCCCTTCTAGAAGACTTCAAGTAAGCCAAAATGTGGGGTTAGAGGTGGCATACGAATTTTGCTAAGTTTTCATTCCAATTGAGCCCTAATTCCTCTTGAATTGAATCAAATTGACCCCCATTAATTTATTCAATGCTTCATCATTCCAATTGGTATTTTTCCTTACCAATGTAGCCCACTTGCATCCTAATTTCACAATCCCTGGCTTCAACTGAACAAAAACGGCCCTATTTATCCAATTGAATTTAGAACCCGAAAATCCGGATGTCACAACTCTTCCCCTCTTATAAAAATTTCGTCCTCGAAATTTAAACCCTTAACAATCCTTAAACAAAAGGTGAGGGTATTGTCGTCTCATCAAGTCTCACTTTTTCCCACACTAATCCTTTGGTCTGGTGGTGCTGTCCGACCATTTTGACTAAAGAAATCATCTTGGTATACAAACTCTGCTCCTTCTGAACCAACAACTAAACTGAGCTTCCCACATAAGACACCCTGTCATCCACATCTGATCTCTTTTTCTCGACTCCCTAATAAACTTTCGAATCTCAACGATTCAAAATTTCTGACAGTTCTGAACAGTCTTTACTCTGACACTGATCTGACAACTGCAAACACTGATTTCTGAGCTGACTTCGGACTTGCGATTTTCTGATTTCTGATCTCATCTCAACCGACTGAAATCCTGTACACTCTGCTTTGCACTGATTAAAAGGAAACTATCTGACTGATCTGCTAAAACTGGGAACCTCTGGTCAAGATCTAATATAACTCTGGCACTGATCTTGGCAATTGCAATCACTGACTACTGATCTGACTTTGGCCTGAAATCTTCTTCACTTTCTTTTTACCACTGAAATTCTGTACCCTCTACTATACACTGCTTAATAAAGAACCCTCTGAAACTTTGCCAAATTTATAATCTCTTATTTAGATTCGAAATATAATTCATCTCTGGCACTTCATGCCGGCGAATTATCTGATGCACACACACTTCGGGATACCCACTCTGTGACAAGATAGAATCTTCAATTTTTGAAATCGAATTTAGATTGGCGGTTAATTTCACTCCAACACGCTTTTAGTGTGACCTAGGCTACTGGGTAGTGTTCAGAGCTTTTTAGGACAAATGACTTGTGGTCGATTTTCTTCGAACCACGATGAACCCACTCGACACATTGGCGACTCTCAATTGTCGTGAAAATCTCAAAGATTCAAATACGGACACAGGGTACCAAACCGACAGTAAAGTCAAATTAGTGCCAGTCGACGAGAGTTTTCCAATTTAGTGGGTCACCCACGATTGGTCATTCATCTCAGTCGAGCCGACCTATCTTTGATCTCAATTCGATTTTTAACTGTGCCGTAATGATCTCTAAAGATGAGCACGGTCGAGAAATCGATTCCTGGTCGAATTCTTAGTCTATCTGCCTTAAAGTCCTTAATAACTCACCCAGCTAGTCTAGTTATCTCATGAGTGGCCAACTCAGAGAAAAGCACTATAGCCACGTCGATGAAATGCCCAATTTATCTAATCGAAATCAGAGTCCACAAATCTGAATGTTACCCACTCAAAATAAGATCTATTCACACTGTACCAAAGTGAACCAACTCCATCTACCGATCGACCACTATTCTCAAATGGTATAAGTAATCCCATGAATCTTTAGTAAGCCTATCACAATGTTCCCTTGTGATATATATCCATTCCCACTTGGGACTCTCAAGTGATGGTAAAAATTCTCCCGATTCACATTACCGAGCTTCCACTTACTGACACTTCTGACACTTGCAACCTGCTCAGCGATATCTATCTTCATATCAGCTTACTAATCTAGCTGATGCCGATTCTGATTTACTTGCACCATCTGGTCAAAACTGCAATACTATAGTGAACTTCCGACAAGATCTTTTCCCTGAGTGCTACACTGTCAAGTGTATTCAATCACTCATGGAACCTGAACTTTCCATTCTCATAAATCTTAAAGTCAGATTCTTTATTGCCAATATCCTTTTATAAGATCTTCTGAACATCGCTTGATTCTAACTGGAACGTATGGTTCAATCTTGAGGGTGGCTATAAAATTCAAAAGGTAGCCTGCCTCAATTTTGAAAACCCAAATTGCGAACCATTTTCAAGTAAAGTCTACACTTTAGCCAGTCTATGCACAATTGAAGATTCTCAGCTCAACACATTAATGACTCATTTCGTTCCTCCAAGGTGATACCCAATATCACTATTATAGTTCTGCCAAAATTCTGGTTCATGACACCGCTTCGTATTCCACTGATTGGGTCTCAACTGGCGGAACGGTTATGCAACAATCTTCTCATGTTGTATCAATGCATACCCCGTCCTTTACAAGACACATCACTGAAGATTCCATGCTTTCCAAAGCCAAATGAAAAGTTTAGCACAAGTACGATAGTCAGTTCTTATTTAAGCTTTGGAAACTATCCTCGTACTTGTCTATGCTGATGAATTTCTCTTCTTTCTTAAGAGATCAAGCCCACGATGGTACTGATGCTGAAAATTCTTTCACAAACCTTCTGTGGTAATCTGTCCAATCCCCACAGCTTCTGATCTCTGACATTGATGTCGGTCTCGGTCCATAAACAACTGATTCAATCTTGGATGGGTCCATGAAAATTCCTTAACCTGTAATCACATGACCATTCTTAAGGGCTCTTGTGATCCTCATCACTTATCGAATACCCTAGAATGTCACTACACCACACAATCACCATTGATCTAGATATTCTTTGAATACTCAGCTTGTCAAGTCTATGACAATGGCTAGAGCGTTCGTTATATCAAATGGCTTTACATTATTCTCACAAGGGCTAAGTCAAGTGCGAAGTGTTGTCTTCAGTATAACCTCCTTTCTGGTTCTCAACTGACGATAATCTGTCCTCAAGTCAATCCTTGAAGACATCAACACTCTTTATAACAAGTCACCCAATTAAGTTGACTATGGTTGATGCATGATTGCAATGAACCATCTTCCTTTCTCTTTCTACAAAACTGATGTTCCTTAAAGCGATGCACTAATATGCATGAATTCCTCATTCATCAATCTTCACATCCGTACCTTCGGTTCTATTAATCCAAAGAACAATAACTGGTGATTCCCCTTTCTTCCACTTATTTCAATAAACTGAAGTTCCCCAAACTTCATCAAAACTCTGCTACGATACTCTGATAGAATTTTACCCAGAACATTCTTCCTCTGTCTAATGCCAGGTCGGTTCCATTTCTGATCTTCTCACCATACCTGGATACTGAATTCATCCAGGTTTTCTTCCACAATTTCGACACCTATCTGGTGAGTCTTCCACCTCTTGCCAAGTGCTAGGATGCACTATTTATTATACCAGAGACCTATCCCAGAAATTCCACAGTGCGTTCTATGGCGCACTTCTCCTGAACTATCCTACCAACAGTGACAGCAGTAACTGTTGTCAAGATTCCATCTTCTTATGCGGATACACCATAAATCACTGCCGGTACTGGCGACACTTACCACAATTTCCTGTCCTCAAAATACACGAGACTGATTCATACCATCTTCCATAGAACAACATGTTCCATTTGTCTGAATGCTGACCTGACTATTCCACCATTCCTATTGAGTGGAACAAAATACTCTTCCCTCAACATCAGTCCTTTCCCCTGACCGAATTCCAAATCTGCTTCGCTGAATCTGGACTCAGATATCGAAATCTGTTCTCTGATTATCCTTCCAAGTTGGACCTCAACAAAATAGCAACAACAACAACTTGATTCTGGTCTCACTGGCTCATCCAGATCCCAAGAAACACTTGCATCAAATCAATCTTATCGGGCTTAGGATCAATCACTGCTGCTATACTAGTACCAACCTGAGGTGACACTCTTACACTCGAGCTGGCCAGAGTCAACACTCTGCCTTCCGAATCCACAATAATTAAAAGCAAGCAATTCACACCCGACAAACAATTCTACCAATCAGCTATCAAAGACATGCACCAGTCATGAAATTAAAGGCCTTTCCTACTACTATCCCATAGGTCATCGCACCTTCTCACTCCAAAACCTAACCATTGCTCTGATACCACAAAAAGGGGATGTCACGCCCCGACCCTCAGGCACGCACACATCCCTTACTTTTGGTCGATTTAAAAATATGCGATATCCCAGGACTATGTATCGCCGACCCTTTCTTTTATATATGCACATGCGGAAGCAGTTATAATTCTCCAGACAATAAAGCAATGGGATAGAAAAGCAGGCCATATATTTTTCTTACTGAAAATTCACAACTACATCTTTTTACATGCAAACAACGTCTGACAAGACAGGGTAGGATTTCGATCCTCATCCGAGTCGTACTCGATGTCATACTCGGGGTCCTCCTCCACGTACTCTTCTTTGGGTTCCTCAACAGAGATCTCTTCATCAGATTCATGCTCCTCAAGCTCCTCATCCAGGTCCTGAAATGGTTATTCAATAACCACTGAGACCACGTCTCAGCAAGTTCTACTTCCTAAGACCCGATTAGTAAACTAATACACCTTAGGGCTGCCTACGCACAACATGAGTCAGAGGACGTACCTTAGCCTCAGATTCCACCTGCATATTAGTACAGTTCGAATAGGCACACAAGCAATCACATCACAGATCGAAGCATCGATCTAATCGACTTAGTCGATTTCACATCAGGAAGACCACTCACGATCATCTCCCTTCAATCATTCAATTCACAACATCAAACCAAGGCAATGAATCACATCAAGACATTCTCAGATCGAATCATCGATCAATCAACCTAGTCGAATCATTTCTAGGTCATTCATCCAACACCAAGCACTTCCTTAGATTTAGTGGCTTTACGGTCCCACCCGACCCTCTCAAGAACTAGTGGCTTTACGGTCCCACCCGACCCTCTCGAGAACTAGTGGCTTTGCGGTCCCACCCGACCCTCTCGAGAACTGGTGGCTTTTCGGTCCCACCCGACCCTCTCAAGAACTAGTGGCTTTGCGGTCCCACCCGACCCTCTCGAGATGCCAAACTATGTCACCGAGCCACGTGCATTCTCCAGGAAGCCACACCGAGTCTCCGAGCCACGTGCATTCTCTAAGGCTACCTTTTTGCCAAGGTGACATATCTAATCACCGAGCCACGTGTCTTTCCCAAGTAACATCCAAATTTACTGGGCCACGTGCATCCTCAAGGTGATTTACCAATTCACTTTCGGTACTAACAACCGATATCCGACCAATTCTCAATCACAAGGCCAAAATTGCATTATTTAATAACATACTTAAAAATGCACCATTAAATCAATTCGACACGAATTAAAGCTCAAATAAATAAACGGACTGCTCCACGACAATCAGCACGAAATTCCGGTCACTGGCCATCCCAGTTGAATTTCCGGAAAATAAATAATTAAATAATTAATTTCGAAAATTAAATAAATAAATACAATAAATTCAATTTAGCACAGTATAAAGCTCAATTAAATAAACGAACTGCGCCACGATCATCAGCATAAAATCCCGGTCACTGGCCATCCCAGTTGAATTTCCGAGAAATAAATAATTAAATAATTAATTTCGAAAATTAATATTTAATTCCTAAAAATACCACCTAGGCCCGAATTGCTTAATTAACACCCGATAAGGGACGGGAAAAATCCCAAGAAGCATCCAATAAATACCACAAGCAATTCTCTATCTAATTACACTAATTACATCACTAATATACAAAGCAATTAACTAATAATCCATAATCCATTCTAATCTAACAACCTAATTACACTTAATTAACACTAATCAACATTTAAGTATAATTAGCAAACTAAGAAGGCATTAGTGAGTAAAACTCACTCAAAACGACGGGCTCGACGCGAGGATCGACTTTCCTCAAAGCGGGCCGAGCATCCGGGCTCGGGAAGGCGGCCAAAACGGGCCAAACAGTTGCTGCAAACCCATTTTCTGCACTCACTGATCGCTGCTGGTTGGAGGCGAAGGAGGGCGGATCTAGGGCTGGTTGAGCTCGGGAATGGGCGGAGGAGCTGAACAAGACCAAGGCGAGTCTTCACGGTGGCCGGAGGTGGTCGGAGGAAGCTCCGGCGGGTCTTGCACGGGCTGGACAGAGGCGGAACAGGGGTTGGACAGCAGCTCTGGAACAGCGAGCTGGGCGAGAGGGAGACCGAGGCAGGCGGAGCACGGGACGGCGAACGGCGAGGCGACGCGGCGGCTCCCGGCAACGTCGGCTGCTGCTCCGAACCCAGGCGAGCTGCTTCCGTTCTGATCTTCAACTTGCAGGGGCATTGCACAGCTCAGTCTTCGGTTTCCCATATCTACTGGGTTTTGAACAACCCAAAGAAGAAGAAACTGATGACAGCCGGAGGGAGAGAGAGAGGTGGAAGGCGTACGGTGAGAAGCGGTGCGCGCAGACGACGCGCAGGTGACGACGGTGAGCTGCTCCTGACTTCGTGCAGCTTTTGCTTCTGCTGATCGGGCTTGCTCGAACCGGAGGAAGGAGAGAGAAGGGACGGACGGCCACGGAGCAACGGCGGTGTCTCTGGCTTCGGTGGACGACAACGGCGGCGAGAGGCGGCGACAGCAGCTCGGTCTTCGTCGGTCTTCGGCTTGCTGGTTCCTCGCGCAGCAAGAAGAAATGGGGAAGAAGCACCGACGGAAGAGAGAAAGAGGAAGAAGAGAAAACCAATTTCTCTTCCCCTCTTTGGTCTTCGAACGGGGCCCACCAAAATGGCTGTCATCCACCCACCTTTTCAAGCCCCAAAATACCCCTTCTAGAAGACTTCAGGTAAGCCAAAATGTGGGGTTAGAGGTGGCATACGAATTTTGCTAAGTTTTCATTCCAATTGAGCCCTAATTCCTCTTGAATTGAATCAAATTGACCCCCATTAATTTATTCAATGCTTCATCATTCCAATTGGTATTTTTCCTTACCAATGTAGCCCACTTGCATCCTAATTTCACAATCCCTGGCTTCAACTGAACAAAAACGGCCCTATTTATCCAATTGAATTTAGAACCCGAAAATCCGGATGTCACAATAATAGGTAAAAAGGGATATCTTCAATTGTATAGAGAATTAGTTCGTCAACCGTGCCATGGACATCAAATATATCGTCAATAATGTACACGAGAGAGATGGGCTTAATGAGCTCAACCCTAAGCTCAGACAAGCTTGGATCTATGAGAATTGCCATGGACCACATGTACCATTTTAGTGGCTGGTCTCTAGCAAACTCCATCTTCTCTCCCAATCCCAACTCTTTCCACCACCTGAAATATAGGATATGCATGAGGAAAAACTAAAGCAACAGTACATAAGAGTATACTCATTTAAACGAAACAAATTATTCATTTGAAAATTCTATTGATCTCATGACATAGAGATTTGAGAAAATGGAGATATAGAGTCCATCATTTTCCTTATAGTTTTTGGTGAAACTAGTTTAAGTCATGCCTCAAACTATGATTTGTGAGTTTGATATTAGTTTGAACCTAAATGCCAACTCCTTAAATATATAAGTTTAAACATAGCATCTTATTTATGCATTGATATACTTGTATTAGGGCCAACTATTAAGATTTCGCCTACTATTATATGTTGGTCATCTATAGTCCTTCAATTGAGCATAACTTTGCGTAAGTAGTTAATTAGTTAGTCACTTATTAATTTGGTGAATCTCCTTCTAGCAAGTCTTCCATCCATGAGTTCACGCCTGGCATATCGTTTACAAAACTTTGAGGAGCTAGCAATCTTGCGAAGCTCTTGCGATATGGATATTGCAATGTACTTTCTATCATTCTCGCTTGTTCATGATCAAGATCACACGTCAACAATGCATTGAGACACTTGTTGCTAAAGCATCCGGCTTCGTCGAGTATATCCTCTCCTTCCGTGTTCATTTGTGACGCTTCATATAATTCCATCATACCCTTGATGTTTCCCTCCAGTTTCATTACAAAACCTTTCCCCTTATCATTGAAGTATTCAAACACATCTGCATAAAAAGCACAAGGACTCTAATACATCAAAAAGCATAGTCTGATATCTAATTTATAAGTCGCTTCACTCATTCAAAATTATGATGTGCATACTTTGGTTTCGAAAAAAATCCTAAATTGGTTTAAACTATTTCATCTCATGTAAATTTTTAATTTTTTAATGTAGAGAAACTAAAAAGAGAACAAGTGAAGGAAATGGGCATATATCTAGGTTTTTTCAATTCGGTTTTTGTGATATGAATAATTAGTTCTTACTTTCCATTTGAACAAAACTCCAGAACACTAATGCATTGCTTAATATCTGGCATAAGTCCACGATGTAACATGCATTGATGGATATCCATTAGAGAGTTCATCACAATTAAACATTTCCAATTCTTAAATCAGCGAAATATTTTTAAAAAAATCAGCTTATATTCTTGTCCATTTTCATCCTTAACAAAATATTGGAAATTTTAGGGCTTCCACGTAACTGGACAAAACAACAACAAAAAAGTTGTCTTCTTTTGTTATGTATAAATAGCAACACTATATTTCGCTATTGCAATCGACATGAAACTCGTAGGAACAAACTTGCAGGCACATGATAACCTTCTTGCTTTAAAAGTTGAAACTGGAGAGCGATCTCATAGACATCATCTTTGCCATGATTCAAAGAGCTAAAATGTGTGTATTGCCACCTTAGAATGGCTTTAATCTGTTCTCGGAATTGGGATTTGACTCCTAGTCGCTGAATCATGTTGACAATGATCAAACTTTCTACCGGCTCATTCACCACTTTATTCAGAAAATCTATAAGGCTCTTTGTTTTTTCGTCATGTTTGATCCTGGAATGATCCTACATCATGGAAATCCAGAGTTACAAGTGAGGTCAATGTTATAATGAAAAAAAAAAGAAAAAAAGAAAAAGCAAGAATGAACTAAATTAGCGATATATTTTCTCATGTAATTTAACAAAAAATTATTGTAATGAAGCAAAAAATATTAAATGAGCAAAAGTTCAAAAGAGCAAAGACAATAATTTTTCATAGTAATATATAGTAATTTAGTATGAGATTGTTAAGGTTTTCTGCTGATATTAATTTTATGCTATTAAAGCTTGGTATGCTCATTTGCACAAGGTGATATATGACCTTACAAGCCAGTCTAACTGGGAGTTAATAAGTTGGTTTTTTATTACAGATTCCTTTCTACTGAGCCTTGAAAGAAAACATCTTGTTTCCCTGCGTATATTCGGTAAATAAGCTTCCTTGTTATCCTAATTTGGTTTTATTTTTCTCCTCTTTCTATCACCAATAGGCCAATGAAGAATCCAAAGAGGTGTTGGCATATAACTGGGGATTGTCGACACAACCCATTTATTTCACATGACACATTACTATAACCAGATTTGGGTTTGGCATAAATGGTTCATGTCACTCAATACGTTTAAAGCAAACCAAAAATTGTGTCTTACGATGGTTCCCCCTTAAACCATATAGATACGAATTGAGATATTTAAATTTACGTGTTAATGTGTCATTTTTTTTATACTATACACTTAGATATGCTTCATACTCATACATAAAGAATTTTGTTTCCCTAAAAAAATATTTAAAATAATCCACATGTCAATGATAATAAAAGTTAAAACAAAAACATATTTCATACAATAGAAACATAATATTATGATGTGCCTGGTAAAATTTCTATCATGGGGAACAAATTTTTTTGAGAAATAAATTTTTTATTTCCATTCCCCAAAACAATTTCTAAGTAAAATATCACACTTGGTAACTATATAAAATTTCTATTCTTGAAATAGAAAAAGAACATGAATATGTTTGGTACGACCCACAATTTTTTTTTTTTAGAAATTGTTCCCGAGAACAAGAGACTATTTTTTTCTACTTTTTGTTTCTGTTCCAAATCTATTCCCTGGCCACTTTTTTTATTCCAGAGAATAAAAAAAATTAATTGACGTTACCAAAAAATTTCTATTCTTTTTTCTATTCTAGAGAACAAAAAAACCAAAAAAAGAAAGAAGAACATTACCATGCATATCCTTAGTATATAAATTAAAAAGTACACTTTAGCTATAATGAAAAGTGAAATTATACTCACATTATCAGGGAACTCGTTGAAATGTCCTAAAAGCGTTGACATGCATTCTTGTGTATAAATGAGTTCTATGTACTTCTAGTTGAAAATGAGTTATAGTATTGTGTTCTTGTATCGACAAGAACATGGTGGCTGCTTAATAATCATTTTTAGCCATGTAAGTTGTGTCGTGTGACCTGTTTTATTAAGCGTATTGTATTCATATCAAGGCATTTCAACACATTTAATAAACATGTCATGTTTGGATTAGCTATATTGGTATTACACCCTATCCAGTATCCACACAACACAATTAGCACGGCAAGACACGAATTTCCAGATCTAGAAGAGGCCACGGCGTCCACAGAGCTGGGTGATCAGGACAAACTTGGGTAATTATTTGCCATAATGTGAAATTCTATGCGAAAAGATTATGTGAAAGTTTATGCATCAGTGGATTCTCCTCTTTTGTATAAATGGTAATTATTTTCCATAAAACTTTAGATATAATATATCTATAGTTTTGTGTTCGCTGAACGAGGAGACATCCCAATAATCATTAAAGATGTCATATATGCCTTACGAAATAATGCTCGAAGGCAAACACTACGTCTGCGATTTTTTTTTCTCACGAGCTAAGGAAGGAAAAGGAAAGTTGAAAATAAGAGGCTAAGATCAGTGGATTTACCGGATAAGTTTGCTCCTTGGCAATGCTCGATGATTGCATTTGGTTAGGTCGAGACATTATGAAGCTGGAATCGGTGGCCGATTCTTTCCCAGTCCTAATCACAGGGAGAGGAGAAGTGCGAAGATTGTTAAGAATGGGACAAGGTGATCTAGCCAAAGCACAAGAGGGAAAAGAAAGTGTCTTGATGGGAGGTTGATTAGCTTTAGATGGCCTATTTATAGTAAAAAACAGAAAGTGCCTAAAATATATTGATGGGGAATGTGCTGCACAAATCTTTCGTAAGTTTCTGCAGTTGGAATCTTTGCTGTGGGCGAGAAACTTGGGTACGTACAATTGTCCTTTTCAAAACCCGATTGGAGGAAACATCGTCGTTGAATATACGTCAACGCATATACATGTCAGAGAGGTTTCGAGTGTCAATGGTCTTCAATATATTAGAAGCGCAATGACTGCATCGTTTAGAAGAAAAGGACATGAAGGACTTTTTCGGTAAACAAGGAAGACCGCATACTCGGATTTTATTCCACTGTTTCAGATTTAGCTCACATCTTACGTGAGACACGAGGTAAGGACACATACTTGACCTTGAATTGTCAAAACTTTGTGCTATGGGGAACACGTTTTGCTCCTGAAATTTGTGGTCACGCCGCCGCCGCCCACAGTGGTTGGCGGCAGCCATCCTCATGTTTTTCCTAGTCAACTCACAAAGCAACATATGGGGCGTTTTCATCATTTAGTTTCTTCAAGTTTCGTTCAAAGACCAAGAAACGATGGTTTTTTTTTTTTACTAACCTACAAAGTCTTCTTATGAAAATGACTCTGCACCGAAGAATCTAGATCCAAGAAACCACTACAGCCACGTATTCCTCCAAGTCAACAATTGGGAATACTATTTGAGAGCAAAGTGCGCCTTTAGTTGATACAAGAGACAGGAAAATGACACCGGAGGAATAGGTAGACTTCCTATTTTCCATGAGAGAGCAATGGCGTTGCTTTTTTCTTTCCTCATTCAATCAAAATTGTACTTCTGGCATTGTTTTAGGCATTGGGCTTTAGTTAAAATGTTGGGCTATATTGTCCTCTGTCTCTAATCGGAGGATTTTCTTCTAATTAGTCTTCTGGTTGATAGCTTACGAGTGTAGACATCGCTTGCATTTTAATTTTAGATAAGTTTGGTGTAAATGATGTCCCACAATAATGTATAACCACCAATCGGAAACATAATTGTAGGGAAACTTAGTGTTAAAATATATAAATAATATACCACACATTTAACTAATAACTTAAATTTTTAGAACAGTTAATAGTGATCCTACAAAATCTCACATGATATCAAAGTTGAAGGTCATGAGTTCAAATCTTTTCAAGTCCTATTTGCCTCCCCAATTAAATTTCCATGTTTAGAACTAGGCAAAAAGACTAGACCAAGCGTGAGGAGGAGTGTTGGAATATTTAAATAATAAACCATACATTCATTTAACATTTTAAACTTTTAGAACAGTTAACAATAGTCCCACAAAATCTCACACCTAGCCTTATATTTATTTTGACTTAATTTTGCAACATCAATTAATCATATCAAAAGGAAAACATGAACGAACTAAGCTCTTCGAAAATCATACATCAAGGACGAAGATCCACTGCTGCTCCAATATGACATTTGTCTACCTCCTTTGTGAGATGGGGACATTTACCTATTTTAAAGGGCCATGTTATGTAACATCCAGATTTTTGGGTTCTAATTTCGACTGGATAAATAGGGCCGTTTTCGTTCAATTGAAGCCAGGGATTGTGAAATTGGGATGCAAGTGGGCTACATTAGTAAGGAAAAATACCAATTAGAATGATGAGGTGTTAAATGAAATTATGGGAGTCAATTTAAATTGAATCAAGAGGGATTAAGGTCCAATTGGGAAGAAAACTTAGCAAAATTCGTATGCCCATAAACCCCACTTTTTGAACTACCTAAATGCTTCTAGAAGGGGGCATATTTGTCAAAAATTGAGGAGTGGGAGATAGCTTGTGGTGGCCCATGTGTGGCTGACCTAAGAGAGAGAGAGAGTGAGAGAAAAGAAAGAGAAATTGGGTTTTTCTTCCTCCCCTCTCTCCTCCTCCGTCGACGGATCCTCCCCCATCCCCATCTTCGACCGCTTGACTCCATGGAAGCCGAAGACCAGCAAAAGAAGAAGTCGCAGCCTTTGTCACTCGGGCTAGAGCTACCACCGCCGTCGCAGCCCATAACGCCGCCGTCGCTGCTTCGCCCCACCCGCGCACACCTCTGCTTCTCTCCTCTGTCCTCTTTCTGCTGTTCAGTGCCCTTGCTGTGCGAAGATCAGAGCAAACCGAAGCAGTAAGTCCCCACGCCGCCGCATCAAGCAACCGGAGCTGAAGTCGCCGTCGAGCGCCACCTGTGCGTCTCCGCCTTCAGCCGCGTCGTCCCTGGCTTGGTCGACGTCCAGAGTTGCTGTCTAGCTCCTGCCGCCTCTGTTCGGTCCCATTCAGCCACCTCAGGCCGCTGCTCGACCACCATCGACCACCATCAGCCTCGCCAAAGCTCCGCCTTGCCCTCTGCCACCCTTGGCTACCTCAGAAAATGGGTATGACAGTGGGGTTTTGGCCTGTTTTGGCCGCCTTCCCGAGCCCGGATGCTCGGCCCGCTTTGAGGAAAATCGATCCTCGTGTCGAGCCCGTTGTTTTGAGTGAGTTTTACTCACTAATTCCTTCTTAGTGTGCTAATTATACTTAAAGGTTGATTAGTGTTAATTAAGTGTAATTAGGTGGTTAGATTAGAATTGATTAGTGATTTTTAGTTAATTGCTTTGCATATTAGTTGTGTGATTAGTGTAATTAGATAGAGAATTGCCTATAGTACTTATTGGAAGCTTCTTGGGATTTTTCCCGTCCCTTATCGGGTGTTAATTAAGCAAATCAGGCCTAGGTGGAATTTTTAGCAATTAAATATTAATTTTCAAAATTAATTATTTAATTATTTATTTCCCGAAAATTCAACTGGGATGGCCAGTGACCGAGATTTTATGCTGATGATCGTGGCGCAATCCATTTATTTAATTAAGCTTCATATTGTGCTAAATTGGAATTATTATGTTTATTTATTAATTTTCGAAATTAATTATTTAATTATTTATTTTCCGGAAATTCAACTGGGATGGCCGGTGACCGGAATTTTGTGCTGATTGTCGTGGAGTGGTACATTTATTTAATTGAGCTTTAATTCGTGTCGAATTGATTTAATGGTGCATTTTTAAGTTATATTCTTAAATAAGGAAATTTTGGCTATGTGATTGAGAATTAGTCGGGTGTCGGTTGTCAGTATCGAAAGTGAGTTGGTAAATCACCTGGAGAATGCATGTGGCCCGGTGAATTGGAATGTCACCTGGGAAAGACACGTGGCTCGGTGATTAGATATGTCATCTTGGCAAAAAGGTAGCCTTAGAGAATACACGTGGCTCAGAGACTCGGTATGTCTTCCTGGAGAATGCACGTCGCTCGGTGACAGAGTATGGCATCGTAAAAAGGGTCGGGTGGGACCATAAAGCCACTAGATCTTGAAAGGGTCGGGTGGGACCGTAAAGCCACTAGATCTTGAGAGGGTCGGGTGGGACCATAAAGCCACTAGATCTTGAAAGGGTCGGGTGGGACCGTAAAGCCACTAAATCTTGGAAAGGTCGGGTGGGACCATAAAGCCACTAAATCTTGAAAGGGTTGGGTGGGACCATAAAGCTACTAAATCTTGAAAGGGTCGGGTGGGACCGTAAAGCCACTAAATCTTGAAAGGGTCGGGTGGGACCGTAAAGCCACTAAATCTTGAAAGGGTCGAGTGGGACCATAAAGCCACTGAATCTTGGAAAGGTCGGGTGGGACCGTAAAGCCACTGAATCTTGGAAAAAGGTCGGGTGGGACCGTAAAGCCATTAAATCTAAGAAAGTTGCTTGGTGAGGACGTGATTACCTCTTATAGATAAGTCGTGTCCTAAAGACCATGATTTATATTTGGAAATTGAGTTGAATGATTGAATGGAGATGACCGTGAGTGGCCTTCTTGGTGTGTAATTGACTAGGTCGATTAGATCAATGCTTTGATCTGTGATGTGATTGTTTTGGTGCCTATTTGATTTGTGCTAATATGCAGGTGGAATCTGAGGCCAAGGTAAGTCCTCTGACTCATGTTGTGCATAGGCAGCCCTAAGGTGTATTAGTTTGCTAATCGGGTCTTAGGGAGTAGAACTTGCTGAGACGTTGTCTCAGTGGTTATTGAATAACCATTTCAAGACCCGGATGAGGAGCTTAAGGAGGAGGAACCTGACGAGGAAAACCCTGATGAGGAACCCGAAGAGGAGTACGTGGAGGAGGACCCCGAGGATAACCCCGAGTACGACCCGGATGAGGATTGAGATCCCGTCCTGTCTTGTCAGACCTTGTTTGCATGTGAATAGACGTTAGACCAGAGTTGCGTATATATAGTATTGTAGAATACTATGAGATGCATGTAATCAGATGTAGTTGAGAATTTTCAGTAAGAAAAATATATAGCTTGCTTTTCTATCCCATTGCTTTATTATTTGGGGAATTATAACTGCTTCCGCATGTGCTATTAAAAATGAAAGGGTCGGCGATACATAGTCCTGGGATATCGCATTTTATGATCGACCAAAAGTAAGGGATGTGTGCGTGCCTGAGGGTTGGGGCATGACATCCCCTTTTTGTGGTATCAGAGCAATGGTTAGGTATTAGAGTGATAAGGTGCGATGACCTATGGGATAGTAGTAGGAAAAGCCTTTAAATTCATGAATGGTGCATGTCTTTGATAGCTGATTGGTAGAATTGTTTGTTGGGTGTGAATTGCTTGCTTTTAATTATTGTGGATTCGGAAGGCAGAGTGTTGACTCTGGCCAGCTTGAGCGTAAGAGTGCCACCGCAGGTTGGTGCTAGTGTAGCAGCATTGATTGATCCTAAGCCCGATAAGATTGATTTGATGCAAGTGTTTCTTGGGATCTGATGAGCCAGTAAGATCAGGATCAAGTTGTTGTTGTTGCTACCTTTGTTGAGGTCCAACCTGGAAGAATAGTTAGAGAATCTAATTCGATATTTGAGTCTAGATTCAGTGAAGCAGATTTGGAATTCGGTCAGGGGAAAAGACTGATGTTGAGGGAAGATTATTTTGTTCCACTCAATAGGAGTGGTGGAATAGTTAGGTCAGCATTCAGACAAATGGAACATGTTGTTCCATGGATGACGATATGGATCCGTCTCGTGTATTATGAGGACAGGAGTTTGTGTAAAACATCGCCAGTACAGATAATGATTTATGGGTTGTCCGCATTAGTAGATGGAATCTCGACAACGGTTACTGCTGTCATTGTTGGTAGGACAGTTCAGGAGAAGTGCGCCATAGAACGCATTGTGAAATTTTTGGGGATAGATCTCTTGTAAAAGAAATAGTGCATTCTAGCACTTGACAAGAGGTAGAAGACTCACCAGATAGGTGTCGAAATTTTGGGAGGAAACCTGGATGAATTCAGTGCTCGAGTATGACGAGAAGAACAGGAATGGAATCGACCCGGCACTAATCAGAGGAAGAATGTCTTGGAAAAAAAATTCTATCAGAGTATTGTAGCAGAGTTTTGATGAAGTTTGAGGAACTTCAGTTTGTTGAAATAAGTGAAAGAAAGGGGAATCACTAGTAATAGTCATGCTTGACTAGTTGCTAAGGTGTAACTTTGAAGCTACATGAGTAGAATGGGCTCATGGGGCATCTTGTAGTAATAGATCATGGTCATGGATTCAACTTAGTCCAGGAGCACATGAAAGTATTGAGTTTATTAGGAGTCGAAATCAATCTTCGATTTCTTTAATCTCGTCAATTGAAGACAACCCACTTGTTCGATGGAGATTGCCGAGGTTAGTTGGCGATGGTTATAGTTAAGACAGATTGGAGAATTGGAGATAGAAGACATCTCAGTGATCTGAGAATTTTTAGATGTGTTGTCATAATAACTATCAGACTGTTGCCAAAGAAAGAGAATGAAATTACAATCGAGCTAGCACCAGCATAGAGACACTCTCAAAGGCTTCTTACCAGTTATTGTTCTTTGAATTGATAGAACCGAAGGTACGGATGTGAAGTTTGATGAATGAGGAATTCATGCATATTAGTGCTTCGCTTTAAGGAACATCAGTTTTGTGAAGAGAGAAAGAAAGATGGTTCGTTGCAATTATGCATCAACTATAGTTGACTCAATCAACTGACAATCAAGGATAAGTGTTCATTGTCAAAGATCAACGAATTGGGCGACTTGTTATGAAGAGTGTGGATGTCTTCAAGGATCGACTTGAGGACAAGTTATTGTCAGTTGAGAACCAGGAAGGAGGTTATACTGAAGACGACATTTCGCACTTGATTAGCCCTTATGAGAATAATGTAAAGCCATTTGATATGATGAACGCTCCTGCCGCTGTCATAGATTTGACAAACCGAGTGTTCAAAGAATATCTCGATCAATGGTGATCATATGGTGTAGCGACATTCTAGGGTATTCATTAAGTGCTGAGGATCATGAGAGCCCCTAAGGATGGTCATGTGATCCCAGGAAAAGAAATCTTTATGGACCCAGTCAAGATCGAATAAGTTGTTAATGGACCGAGACCGACAACAATATCAGAGATTAGAAGCCGTGGGGATTTGACAGATTACTACATAAGGTTTGTGAAAGAATTTTCAGCATCAACATCATCGTGAGGTTGACCTCTTAAGAAAGAAGAGAGATTCATCAGCATAGACAAGTACGAGGATAGTTTCCAGAGCTTAAGTAAGAACTGACTATCGTACTTGTGCTAAACTTTTCATTTGGCTCTGGAAAGCACGGAATCTTTAGTGATGTGTCTTGCAGAGGATGAGGTATGCATTGATACAACATGAGAAGATTGTTGCATCACCGTTCCGCCAGTTGAGACCCAATAAGTGGAATACGAAGTGGTGTCGTGAACCAGAATTTTGGCAGAACTATAATAGCGATATCGGGTATCACCTTGGAGGAACGAAATGAGTCATTAATGTGTTGAGCCGAGAGTTTTCAATTGTGCATAAACTGGCTAAAGTATAGACTTTACTTGAAAATGGTTCGAAATTTGGTTTTCAAAATTGAGGCAGGCTACCTTTTGAATTTTATAGCCACCCTCAAGATTGAACCAAATGTTGAAGTTAGAATCGGTGCCTAGTTGACAAACAAAGATGTTCAGAAGATCTTATAAGAGGATACTGGCAAGAAATAATTTGACTTTAAGACTTCTGAGGATGGAAAGTTCGAGTTCCATGAGTGATTGAATACACCTGGCAGTGTAGCACTCAGGGAAAAGATCTTGTCAGAAGTTCACTATAGTATTGCAGTTTTCAAGTAAGTCAGAATTGACATCAGCTAGATTAGTAGACTGATATGAAGATAGATACCGCTGAGCAGGTTGCAAGTGTCAGAGCTGTCAGTAAGTGGAAGCTCGGTAATGCAAACCGGGAGAATTTTTACCATCACTTGAGAGTCCCAAGTGGGAATGGAAATATATCACAATGGAACATTGTGATAGGCTTACTAAGGATTCAGGGGATTACTGATACCATTTGAGGATAATAGTCGATCGATAGATGGAGTTGGTCCACTTTGGTACAGTACGAATAGATCTTGTTTTGAGTGTGTAACATCCAGATTTCGGGCTCTGATTTCGATTAGATAAATTGGGCATTTCATCGATGCGATTACAGTGTTTTTCTCTGAGTTGGCCACTCATGAAATAACTAGACTAGCTGGGTGAGTTATTAAGGACCTAAAGGCAAATAGACTTGAGAATTCAACCATGGATCGACTTCTCGACCGTGCTCATCTTCAGAGATCATTGCAACATAGTATAAAATCGATTTGAAATCAGAGATAGATCGGTTCGACTGAGATGAATGACCGATCGTGGGTGACTCCACTAAATTGTAAAATTCTCATCAACCGGCACTAATTTGATGTTTCTATCGTTTTGGTGCCCTGTGTCCATATTTGAACCATTGAGATTTTCACGACAATCGAGAGTCACCAATGGGTCGAGTGGGTTCATTGTGGCTCGAAGAAAATCGACCGCAGGTCATTTGTCCTAAAAAGCTCTGAACACTATCCAATAGCCTAGGTCACACTAAAAGAGTGTCGGAGTGAAATTAACCACCAATCTAAGTTCAATTTTAGAAATTGAAGATTCTATCTTGTTGCAGAGTGGGTATACCGAAGTGTGTGTGCATCAGATAATTCGCCGGCATGGAGTGCCGGGGATGAATTATATTTCGAATCTAGATGAGAGATTATAAGTTGGCAGAGTTTTCAGAGGGTTCTTTATTAAGCAGTGTATAGCAGAGGGTACATAATTTCAGTGGTGAAAAGAAAGTGAAGAAAGATTACAGGCCAGAGTCATGCTTAGTAATCAGTGTTTGCATTTATCAGATCAGTGTCAGAGTAAAGACTTCTCATAACTGTTAGAAATTTTGAATCATTGAGGTTTGAAGGTTTATTAGGGAGTCAAGAAAAAGAGATCAGATGTGGATGACAGAGTGTCTTATGTGAGAAGCTCAGTTCAGTTGTTGGTTCAGAAAGAGCAGAGTTTGTGTACTACGATAATCTCCTTAGTCAAAATGGTCGAACAACACCATGAGACCGAAGGATTAGCATGAAATAGTGAGACTCAATGAAACGACAATACCCCCCACCTTTTGTATAAGAATTGGTAAAAATTTAAATTTCAAGGACGAAATTTTTATAAGAGGGGAAGAGTTGTGACATCTAGATTTTTGGGTTCTAATTTCGACTGGATAAATAGGGTCGTTTTCATTTAATTGAAGTCAGGGATTGTGAAATTGGGATGCAAGTGGGCTACATTGGTAAGGGAAAATACCAATTAGAATGATGAGGTGTTAAATGAAATTATGGGAGTCAATTTAAATTGAATCAAGAGGGATTAAGGTCCAATTGGAAAGAAAACTTAGCAAAATTCGTATGCCCATAAACCCAACTTTTTGAACTACCTAAATGCTTCTAGAAGGGGGCATATTTGTCAAAAATTGAGTAGTGGGAGACAGCTGGTGGTGGCCCATGTGTGGCTAACCTAAGAGAGAGAGAGAGAGAGAGAGTGAGAGAAAAGAAAGGGAAATTGGGTTTTTCTTCCTCCCCTCTCTCCTCCTCCGTCGATGGATCCTCCCCTATCCCTCGCTTCGACTGCTTGACTCCATGGAAGCCGAAGACCAGCAAAAGAAGAAGTCGCAGCCTTTGTCGCTCAGGCTGGAGCTACCACCGCCGTCGTAGCCCATAACGCCGCTGTCGCTGCTTTGCCCCACCCGCTCACACCTCTGCTTCTCTCCTCTATCCTCTTTCTGTTGTTCGGTGCCCTTACTGTGCGAAGATCAGAGCAAACTGAAGCAGCAAGTCCCCTCGCCGCCGCAGCAAGCAACCGGAGCTGAAATCACCGCCGAGCGCCGCCCACGCATCTCCGCCTTCAGCCGCGTCGTCCTTGGCTTGGTCAACGTCTAGAGTTGTTGTCTAGCTCCTGCCGCCTCTGTTCGGTCCTGTTCAGCCACCTCAGGCCGCCGCCTGACCACCTCCGACCACCGTTAGCCTCGCCGGAGCTCCGCCTTGCCCTTCGCCACCCTTGGCCGCCTCAATTGACGCCGGAACCGACCTTTCCAGTAGCGATCAGAGAAGGCAGAAAATGGGTATGACAGTGGGGTTTTGGCCTGTTTTGGCCGCCTTCTCGAGCCCGGATGCTCGGCCCGCTTTGAGGAAAGTCGATCATTGCGTCGAGCCCATCGTTTTGAGTGAGTTTTACTCACTAATTCCTTCTTAGTGTGCTAATTATACTTAAAGGTTGATTAGTGTTAATTAAGTGTAATTAGGTGGTTAGATTAGAATCGATTAGTGATTTTTAGTTAATTGCTTTGCATATTAGTTGTGTGATTAGTGTAATTAGATAGAGAATTGCCTATAGTATTTATTGGAAGCTTCTTGGGATTTTTCCCGTCCCTTATCGGATGTTAATTAAGCAAATCAGGCCTAGGTGGAATTTTTAAGAATTAAATATTAATTTTCGAAATTAATTAATTATTTATTTATTTCCCGAAAATTCAACTGGGATGGCCAGTGACCGAGATTTTATGCTGATGATCGTGGCGCAGTTCGTTTATTTAATTAAGCTTCATATTGTGCTAAATTAGAATTATTATGTTTATTTATTAATTTTCGAAATTAATTATTTAATTATTTATTTTCCGGAATTTCGTGCTAATTATCGTGGAGTGGTCCATTTATTTAATTGAGCTTTAATTCTTGTCGAATTGATTTAATGGTGCATTTTTAAGTTATATTCTTAAATAAGGAAATTTTGGCTATGTGATTGAGAATTAGTCGGGTGTCGGTTGTCAGTATCGAAAGTGAGTTGGTAAATCACCTGGAGAATGCATGTGGCCTGGTGAATTGGAATGTCACCTGGGAAAGACACGTGGCTCGGTGATTAGATATGTCATCTTGGCAAAAAGGTAGTTTTAGAGAATGCATGTGGCTCGGAGACTCGGTATGTCTTCCTGGAGAATGCACGTGGCTTGGTGACATAATCTGGCATCGTAAAAAGGGTCAGGTGGGATGATAAAGCCACTAGATCTTGAAAGGGTCGGGTGGGACCTTATAGCCACTAGATCTTGAGAGGGTCGGGTGGGACCATAAAGCCACTAGATCTTGAAAGGGTCGGGTGGGACCGTAAAGCCACTAAATCTTGGAAAGGTCGGGTGGGACCATAAAGCCACTAAATCTTGAAAGGGTCGGGTGGGACCATAAAGCCATTAAATCTTGAAAGGGTCGGGTGGGACCGTAAAGCCACTAAGTCTTGAAAGGGTCGGGTGGGACCATAAAGCCACTAAATCTTGGAAAGGTTGGGTGGGACCATAAAGCCACTAAATTTTGGAAATGTCGGGTGGGACCGTAAAGCCACTGAATCTTGGAAAAAGGTCGGGTGGGACCGTAAAGCCATTAAATCTAAGAAAGTTGCTTGGTGGGGCCGTGATGACCTCTTATAGATAAGTCGTGTCCTAAAGACCGTGATTTATATTTGGAAATTGAGTTGAATGATTGAATGGAGATGACCGTGAGTGGCCCTCTTGGTGTGTAATTGACTAGGTCGATTAGATCGATGCTTTGATCTGTGATGTGATTGTTTTGGTGCCTATTTGATTTGTGCTAATATGCAAGTGAAATCTGAGGCCAAGATAAGTCCTCTGACTCATGTTGTGCATAGGCAGCCCTAAGGTGTATTAGTTTGCTAATTGGGTCTTAGGGAGTAGAACTTGCTGAGACGTTATCTCAGTGGTTATTGAATAACCATTTCAGGACCCGGATGAGGAGCTTAAGGAGGAGGAACCTGACGAGGAAAACCCTGATGAGGAACCCGAAGAGGAGTACGTGGAGGAGGACCCCGAGGATAACCCCGAGTACGACCCGGATGAGGACTGAGATCCCGTCCTGTCTTGTCAGACCTTGTTTGCATGTGAATAGACGTTAGACCAGAGTTGCGTATATATAGTATTGTAGAATACTATGAGACGCATGTAATCATATGTAGCTGAGAATTTTCAGTAAGAAAAATATATAGCCTGTTTTTCTATCCCATTGCTTTATTATCTAGGGAATTATAACTGCTTCCGCATGTGCTATTAAAAATGAAAGGGTCGGCGATACATAGTCTTGGGATATCGCATTTTATGATCGACCAAAAGTAAGGGATGTGTGCGTGCTTGAGGGTTAGGGCGTGACATGTTATCCCCCACTCCTAAATCAAAGAAGTTTCTTCAATCGAGTCTCTTATTGATAGGGTACGAGTTATGCAAGCTTAAATTTGCATATGGTGATGTCAATAATTTGTGATCTACCAATCAATGACATGACTGGACAGCAATATAACCCCCGCTTTAGTTAATGTTAACTACACGTTAAATCCTCTATACTGCTCAATATCTCTGACTTGTCAATAAATCTTATTTGCTAACACATTCAGTGATAAAATTTCCTGATACATTGTTCAGATAAATTATTGGTTTAGCTAAATTAGGCACAAAATGAGGATATCAAGCGTGGTGGAAGACTTTTAGGACAATGTCAAACATTGTACTTGCAATTTAGCTAAGCAATGTAATGGGAAAAAGCTACCAAATTCTCAAATTATGCCCATCATAACACATTTATTGTGAACTTTTTTTTTTGACATAAAATATCCTAAACTATATCTATTGTGACGTATATCTTATAACATTAAAAAAAAAAAAACTTTAAACTTATACCTATGTGATACATTTACCTTCCATCAAGATTTAGTCATGATTTTTAAGCTAAAACAACATTGGTTTTATTTCACTTAAGTCACGTAAATACCATATCTATATTGTTTGCTTACTGGCATCCATGTAGGCAAATTACTTATCAATGCCCATTGATGAAACCTTGATAAAGGATGAAAGTGTCACACATAGGGTTGATTAGTTCCTAGTCTAGTCCCACCCAAGAACAAGACCGGTTCCCATTTCGGACTAATCGGTCTGGTTCCCAGGCGATCTAATGGAATCGGTGATACACAATATTTTCAGTGACCAATGGTTTGAAAAAGCCAGGAAGCGAGTAATGACCATCTCGACTTTGGAAAATAGATGGAATATAATGAAGAAACTCTAAAAAAACTTGCATCATTGTTGTGGATGGTACAAGAAATCGAAGTGAGAAACGAAAAGGTAAGACGATAGAAAGGACGTAAATAGGTTATTCATGGAGCAAAACGAATCCCACTTGAACTACAATTCACCAATTGCTTCAATTTTGAATTGATAACGACATAGAAGAAGAATCAAAAGTAGAAGTACATTATAATAGATGAAATACAAGGACATTCTTAGCCTTTTCATGGCAGAAGAGAGAGGTTTTAAAGAAGGGCTTGACCTCACTGATTGGTTAAGGATATTTTGTTCTTTACCTTTTTGATTTACTTTTCTTTCCTTTTTCCTTTTCCTAATTTTTTTTCTTTTCATAAAAAGGACAACCAGGCTCTTCTTTCCAACTTGAGTGTCAAAGAGTGTCGAAAATGTTAACCAGGTGTCAGATTTTTCGACACGCGTTGACTGAGTGTCCAAAAGTGTCCGAGAGTGTCCGAAAGTATTGGACACGTGTCGAAGTGTTCAACATGAGACAAAAGCCCTTGGAGAGTGTTGGTACTTCATAGACCATCGCCCCATCATCACATCAAGGTGTTGGCTATGGCCGACAAGGTCCTCAGCACATTAGTGAGGGTCAGTGACCCTCGCTAGAATCAAGAGAGAGCCGCAACACTCGCCCAAACTTAGGTACCCACATGAAAATGATGAAGCAAGCATTTGAGTAGTTTTGTGGTGGCACTCATATTCTTAGTCTTCAGGTTCTTGGGGGGTTTTAGATTTCATTGCTAACCATCACCTTGTAGTTGTTCTGCAACATGGAGTTCTTGCAATGAGCGATCGCACCTTAAATCTTTCTCTACAACTCCTCCATTGATGTGGCCTTCGAGTGGCAACCTCCTCCCGTCCGGACCCCTCCTCCTTCACCACCGAACCCGCTCTGCCATAGGGTCACAACCCTTTACTAGTTCTAGCGAGGAATAGCAAGACCTCACCTCTAGTGGGTGAGCTGACCCTTGTCAAGGCATTGGCGACTATTGGCCGTAACCAACGCCTTGTCTCGAGAAGGGGCGGTGACCATTGGTGGGCTTGGATTTTTTTCTTTTTTTGTGTTTCATTATTTGAAGTTTTAACTTTTTTCTTTTTTAAATTTGTCTTTTACGAACATAAGAAAAAAAAAAAAAAAACAAAAACAAAATGAAAGACGAAAGAGAAAAAGGGAAGAACATAAAAAAAAGAAAAAAAACTAATGGACGAAAATGCCCTTGATAAGGTCAGGCCATTCTTTGAAACTAAAACGGCCACTTCAAACCCTTATTTGAAATAACAATCATTTCATGTTGTTATTTAAGAAAATGATGACACTATATGCCCTTATTTTAAAAAAAAATATCCACTCCAAACCCTTTTTTTTTAAAAGAAAAAATGAGAGCACTTCATTTCTTTATTTGAAATTTCTCCAAAAATCATAGATACCCTGGAACATGACATTGCCGTGGTAATAAACAACTGAGCAAATTCATGTAAGATTGATCATAGGTTACAATTGAATAAATATACAAAGAGTAGAAATACTAAAAGAGAATGACATGACAATTGTATTAGATACTTAACTATTTCTAATAGATTGTTACGATAAACCTATCATCATTCAATCCATATTATTACCAGGTTGAATATAGGGAAAAAGGACAGGAAACAAAACTCAACTCCCCAAGTCGTAATCAGGGCCAAATAAGTTGGACCGCACTTTATGAGAGTTTCTTAAAATCTTCCCACGGGCAAAATTACGTATGCTATTCGTGTTAGACTTGCACAAAGAACGGCAACGTGAGAGCGTCCCATCGCTTAGAAAATATCCCGGATTTGTGTGGATCCGAACATTTTCTTAAACTGGTGGCATGTAGGCATATGTCTTTTTTCTTTTTCTTTTTTGTAGGCACATGTTTGACCTGCGGTCTTTTCAGTCAATTCATGCGCCAATTGACAGGTCAAAGATACAAACATGATCAATGTTGATATTTAGTCAAGCTTGTACGTGGAGCATGTCCTGGTGACTCACAAATCATAAATATGAAAGGAAGAATATTCCACTGACCAACGATGTAGGAAAATTGATGACAAATGTTCAAAATGAGCAATAGAAAGTGGTGATACATCACCTAGAGGTGGTGGATTTGACAAGAATAACTTGACAATGACTTGGTTGACATTGTTGTCATCTCGATTGAACATTTCCAATTCCTAACTCAACAAAAAATTCAAAAAAAAATCAGCTTATATTATTTTCCATTTTCACTATTAGCAAAAAAAGAAATTTGGAAAATTTGGGGCTTCCGCTTGACTAGTCAAAACAAAAAAAAAAAATTGTCTTCTATTCTTATGTGTCAACACCAACATTGTATTTCGCTATCAGCTTATATTATTTTCCATTCTCAATCTAGACGTTAAGCACGATAACGATGCACATGTTTGACCGGCGATCTTTTCAGTCAATTCATGCGCCAATTGACAGGTCAAAGATACAAACATGATCAACGTTGAGGACATCAAGGGTTTTGAATTGTGGGAGACACCAAACGGACTGAAGTGATCGGTCGTTTTCAAAACCCGATTCAAGGAAACATGGTCGTTGAAAGCATACATCAATGCATATACATTTCGGAGAGGTTTCGAGTGTCAATGGTCTTCAAGAAATTAGAAGCGCAGTGATCGCATTGTCTAAAAGAAAAGGACATCAAGGGCTTTTTCGGCAAAAGAGGAAGACCTTATACTCGGATTTTATTCCACTGGTTCACATTTAGCTAACATCTTACGTGATACACGAGGTAAGAACACATCTGAACTTGAATTCTCAAAACTTTGTCCTATGGGGAACACGTTTTGCTCCTAAAATTTGTGGTCCTGTCCTCCATAATAAGTTCGGCTCTCTGTGAAATGAGCATATGTGCGTGCAACAAGCAGAAGAGCGTACAGGCCAGCGAGGTTGAGAAATTATGTTTAGTTATCTTTGGGATGTTAATGTGTGGAGCAATTATCCACGAGCTTGATATATTTTACTAAACTAAATTTGGACCATTAAAAATGGTGAATCATCAGTTCCAATTTGATTTAGTACACGTTTAAAGTTTACTCAATAATTTCTCAAATGTACGTGAGAGTAAGGTGAGAAAGAGGAGAAGAAAAATTGTAATGTCAGATTGTCCTTAAGAGTTTAGGGGCATAAATGTTGTCTTTTAGTACTAATGTGGGGTAGTGTCATGTATTGTTTTTAAATATATATAGTGCTGACAAATTGGGTTCAATATCAATTTTTTTAACTCAAATTCAATGAGCTACGTCAAATGTGGGTTGTCTGAAAATTTCAAAACGGATTAAAGTGCGTTTCCAATATCAGAGGCAAAACCCAACTAGATATGAATCTTGGTGGGTCTAAAGAAAAACTCACTTCTAACCCAGTTAAGCTTAAAATGGTTATTAGCTAAAGAAATATTAAAAAATAAAAAATAAATAAAAAATAATAAAGAAAGAGAAAACTATGATGTCGAATAAGAGAGGGAGCCGCCCCAGATAGTACCCCTCCGTCGTGGGCTATGTCACCAACGATGACTGCTCACGCCTCCACCGCCGACCATGGTTGGCGGCAGCCATCCTCATGCTTCTCCTAGTCACTCACAAGGCAACATATGGGGCGTTTTCATCATTTAGTTTCTTCAAGTTTCGTTCAAGACCAAGAAAATAGAAGAAGATGTTTTTTTTTTTTTTTTTTGCTAGCCTACAAAAGGGCTTTGAGCCCCCAAAGCTCATTGGGAAAAATTTAAGGGTATTTGGTTCAGCATTTGAAGGCTACTTGGCCAAATGCTAGCATTTGGAATGCTAAAAGCCCAAAGCAAGTGCATTTTAGCATTTTCAAGATGCTGGTGAGAGGGTTAATGAATTTTTGCTGATTGCCCATTTTACCCTCAAAATTTTATTAAAAGTCCAATTTTATCCCATGCAAAACAAAACCCTACCCTTCTCTCGACCACTTCCTCTGTCCTGCTGATTGTCCACCACGCAAAGGCTTTTTCTTCTTCGCACGTCCGCTCTCGCCGATTCTCGCAGCATCGCCTCCACTCTCGCAACCAGTCGTCCTCGTCTCTCTCTCTCTCCCCCGAGGTGCCGTGTGGGGTCGCTGATCATAAGGCCGACGCCCTCTCGGTTCGATCCCCGGTGAGTGGACCCCCTTGAGAAGAAGCCTTCCCTTGTGGAATGTCACGCCCCGATCCTCAGGCACGCGCACATCCCTTACCTTTGGTCAATTTTCTTTTGCGATATCCCAGGACTACATATCCCCGACCTTTTCCTTTTTAATAGCACGTGCGGAAGCAATTATAAAAATCCCAAGACAATAAAGCAATGGGATATATAAGTAGGACTAGAAAATTGAACCTGAAAACCTACACCCTTATGTACATCTATAATGACTCAGTCATACATGTACATATACAAACCATGCTAAAAAGGTTGGTTTCTACTCAATAGATTCTACAGCAACAGTCATCAGGATCCTACTCTGGATCATCATTGGTATTCTCCTTCAAATACTCCACTTCAAGTTCTTCCTCCTCAGGTTCTTCATCAGGGTCCTGAAATGATTTTCCCAAACCGGGATGAGACTATGTCTCAGCAAGTTCTACCTCCTAAGACCCGATTAATAAGCTAATACACCTTAGGGCTGCTTAAGCACAACATGAGTCAGAGGACTTACATTGGCCTCAGATTCCACCTGCATGTTAGCACATATCAAATAGGCACCCAAGCAATCACATCACAGATCGAAGCATCGATCAAATCGACCTAGTCGATTACCCGCCAACAAGACCACTCATGGTCATTTCCACTCAATCAATCAATTCACAACAATTGAATCAAAGCGAAGGTCAATCAACTTAGTCAATTACATAATCACAAGACCACTTCCGGTTATTTCAACTATTCCAACTCAATTCACAAATATGAATCACGGTCCTTAGGACATAACTTGCTATGGGTGGTAATCACGGCTCCACCAAGCAACTTTCAAATATTCAATGGTTTTACGGTCCCACTCGATCACTTTCAATTATTCAATGGCTTTTCGGTCCCACTCGACCACTTTCGATATTCAATGGCTTTACAGTCCCGCTCGACCACTTTCGATATTCAATGGCTTTACGGTCCCACTCGACCACTTTCGATATTCAATGGCTTTACGGTCCCACTCAACCACTTTCAAAATTCAATGGTTTTACGGTCTCACTCGACCACATTTGATATTCAATTTGGCACAATTCAAAGCTCAAATAAATAAACGGACTGCACCACGACAATCAGCACGATATTTTGGTAGTCGGCTATCTCCATCTTAATTTCCGAAAAATAAATAATTAATTAATTAATTTCGAAAATTAATTAATAAATATTAAAAATTGAATTTAACTCAAAATAAAGCCCAATTAAATAAAAAGACTTCACCACGGTCATCAGCATAATTTTCCAGTCACTAGCCATCTCAATTCAATTTTCGGAAAATAAATAAATAATTAATTAATTTCAAAAATTAAATAATTAATATTAAAAATTCAATTAAGCTCAAAATAAAGCCCGATTAAATAAACGGACTTCACCACGGTCATCAGCGTAATTTTCTGGTCACTAGCCATCTCGGTTGAATTTCCGAAAAATAATTAATTAAATAATTAATTTCGAAAATTGAATAAATAAATACAATAAATTCAATTTAGTACAATATAAAGCTCAATTAAATAAACGGTCTACACTACAATCATCAGCATAAAATCCCGGTCACTAGCCATCCTAGTTGAATTTCCGGGAAATAAATAATTAAATAAATAATTAATAATTAATTTCGAAAATTAATATTTAATTCCTAAGAATTCCACCTAGGCCCAATTTGCTTAATTAACACCCGATAAGGGATGGGAAAATCCCAAGAAGCATCCAATAAATACTATAGGTAATTCTTTATCTAATTACACTAACCAAACAACTAACATGCAATGTAATTAACTAATAATCACTAATAAATTATAATCTAACCACCTAATTATACTTAATTCACATTAATCAACCTTTAAGTGTAATTAGCACACTAAGAAGGCATTAGTGAGTAAAACTCACTCAAAACGATGAGCTCGACGCGATGATTGACTTTCCCCAAAGCGGGCTGAGCATCCGGGCTCGGGAAGGCGGCCAAAACGGCCCACGAAAGGGCTGCCATACCCATTTTCTTCTTCTCTGTTTGCTGCTGTTTGGGGCTGATTCGAGTTGGATAGGGCCGGTGGAGGGCGAGGGGACTCCGACGAGTCGAGGTGGCGGCGCACGGTGGCCGGAGGTGGCCGAACCATGGCCTGTGATGGTCAAAACGAAGTTGAACAGAGGCGGAACAGGGGCTGTGTCGCATAGCGGGGACGGCAAGCGCAAGCGTGAGGTGGCGGAGCGCGTGGTGTTGCGTGGGCGATGGTGCGACAGCTTTGGTGCGGCGGCGTCTAGGCAACTGCTCGGGGCTCCTTCCGGCGACGCTGGACGCTACTTCACTTTCTGCTGTCTTCTGGTTCGCACAAGCAAGAGGAGGGAGAGAGAGTCGGTCACGAGAGTGTGAGGGAAGAAGAAAGAGAAGAGACAGGTTTGAAAAGTCAAAGAAAGAAAAAGTAAACAGGAAGACAACCAAGCATTCGGTGGAGGGGGCTGCGCACGAGGGGAAAAGAGAAAAGGAGAGAGAGAGAGAGAGAGAGAGAGAGAGAGAGAGAGAGAGAGAGAGAGAGAAGGAAAAGGAAAAAAGAAAGAAAGAAAGAGAGAGAGAAAGGAGGAAAGGTGTTTGGCCAAATAGGGAAAGGGGAGATGAGAATAAATTTAAAAGACAAGAATTTCCTCAAATAGACAATTCTTAGTTCAATTTATTTTGAATAAGCTCATAAATTCCCAAAAGAATTTCATATTAGAGTTCTTGATTCCCCTCTTGCATTTTTGCATCCAATATCCCTCTTGAATTTCTCTCAAATAACTCATAAAATCAATTGATATCTCACTTATCAAATTGATTATTTTATTTATCCAAGAATCCCTCATACTCCTCAATTTCACAATCCCCGGCTTCAACTGAACGAAAACAGCCCTATTTATCTAGTTGAAATTAGAATCCGAAAATCTGGATGTCACAACTCTTCCCCTCTTATAAAAATTTCGTCATCGAAATTTAAACATTTACCAATCCTTATACAAAAGGTGGGGGTATTGTCGTTTCATTGAGTCTCACTATTCCATGTTAATCCTTCGGTTTCATGGTGTTGTTCGACCATTTTGACCAAGGAGACCATCTCGGTATACAAAATCTACTCTTTCTGAACCAACAACTGAACTAAGCTTCTCATATATGACACTCCATCATTCACATCTGATCTCTTTTTCTTGACTTCCTAATGAACCTTTGAAGTTCAACGATTCCAAATTTCTGACAGTTCTGTTTAGTCTTTACTCTGACATTGATCTGACAACTATAAACACTGATTTCTGAGTTGACTCTGGTCTATGATCTTTCTTCACTTCACTTTCTTTTCACCACTGAAATTATGTACCCTCTGCTATGCACTGCTTAAGAAAGAACCCTCTGAACTTTGCCAAACTTGCAATCTCTGATTTAAATTCGAAATATAATTCATCCCTGGCACTCCATGCCAATGAATTATCTGATGCACACACGCTTCGGCATATCCATTCTGTGACATGACTGAATCTTCAATTTCTGAAATCGAACTTAGATTGGCGGTTAATTTCACTCCAACGCGCTTTTAGTGTGACCTAGGCTACTTGGTAGTTTTTAGAGCTTTTTAGGACAAATGACCCATGGTCGATTTTCTTCGAGCCACAATGAATCCACTCGACACATCGTCAATTCTCGATTGTCGTGAAAATCTCGAAAATTCAAATACAGACACAGGGTACCAAAATGACAGTCAAATCAAATTAGTGCCAATCGACGAGAGTTTTCCAATTTAGTGGGGTCACCCACGATTGGTCATTCATCTCAGTCGAACCAACTTATATATGATCTTAATTCGATTTTTAACTGTGCCATAATGATCTCTAAAGATGAGCACGATCGAGAAATCGATTTCTAGTCGAATTCTCAAGTCTATTTGCCTTAAAGTCATTAATAACTCACCTAGTAAGTCTAGTTATCTGGTGAGTGGCCAACTTAGAGAAAAGCACTGAAGTCGCGCCGCTGAAATGCCCAATTTATCTAATCAAAGTCAAAATCCAAAAATATGGATGTCACACACTTAAAACAGAATTTATTCGCACTGTACCAAAGTAGATCGACTCCATCTATCAATCGACCATTATCCCCATAGGGAATCAGTATTCCCCCGACTCCTTAGTAAACTTCTCACAATGTTCCATTGTGATATATTTCCATTACCACTTGGGACTCTCGAGTGATGGTAAAATCTTTCAGGTTTGCATTACTGAACTTCCACTTATTGACAAATTTGACACTAGCAACCTGCTTGGCGATATCTATCTTCATATTGGCCTACCAATCTAGCTGACGTCGATTCTGACTTTACTTGCACCATCTGGTCAAAACTACAATACTATAGTGAACTTCTGACAAGATCTTTTCCCCGAGTGCTACACTGTCAAGTGTATTCAATTACTCATGGAACCCGAACTTTCCATCCTCAGAAATCTTAAAGTCAGGTTCTTTCTTACCAGTATCCTCTTATAAGATCTTCTGAACATCTTTATCTATCAATTTGGCGCCGATTCTAACTTGAATATATGGTTCAACTTTGAGGGCGGCTATAAAATTCAAAAGGTAGACTACCTCAAATTTGAAAACTAACTTTCGAATCCTTTTCAAGTAAAGTCTATACTTTAGCCAGAATGGGCACAATTGTAAGCTCTCGACTCAAAGCATCAGTGACTTCTTTCATTCCTCAAGGGTGATACTAGATAACACCATTATAGTCTTGCCAAGATTTTGATTCACAACACTGTTTCATATTCCACTTATTGGGTCTCAATTGGCGGAACGGTTATGCAACAATATTCTCATGTGGTATCAATACGTACCCCGTCCTTTAAGTTCTGGAAACTATCCTCGTACTTGTCTATGTTGATGAATTTCTCTTCTTTCTTAAGAGGTCAAACCCGCGATGATACTGATGCTGGAAATTCTTTCACGAACTTCTGTAGTAATCTGTCAAATCCCCACAGCTTCTGATCTCTGATATTGTTGTCGATCTCGATCCATTAACAACTGATTCGATCTTGCTGGGTCCATAAAGATTTCTTTTCCTGGAACCACATGACCATCCTTAGGGGCTCTCGTGATCCTCAGCACTTAATGAATACCCTAGAATGTCGCTACACCATATGATCACCATTGATCGAGATATTCTTTGAACACTTGGTTTGTCAAATCTATGACAGCGGCATGAGCGTTCGTCAAATCAAATGGTTTTACATTATTCTCACCAGGGCTAAATCAAGTGCGAAGTGTTGTCTTCAGTATAACCTCATTTCTGGTTCTCAACTGACGATAACCTGTCCTCAAGTCGCTCCTTGAAGACATCAACACTCTTTATAACAAGTCACCCAATTAAGTTGACAATGGTTGATGCATGATTGCAATGAACCATCTTCATTTATCTTTCCACAAAATTGATGTTCCTTAAAGCGATGCACTAATATGCATGAATTCCTCATTCATCAATCTTCACATCCATACCTTCGGTTCTATCAATTCAAAGAACAATAACTGGTAAGAAGCCTTCGAGAGTGTCTCTATGCTGGTGCTAGCTCGATCGTAATTTCATTCTCTTTCTCTGGCAACAGTCTGACAGTTATTATGACAACACATCTAAAAATTCTCAGATCACTAAGATGTCTTCTATCTCCAATTCTCCAATCTGTCTTAACTATAACCATCACCAAGTAACCTCGGCAATCTCCATCGAACAAGTGGGTTGTCTTCAGTCGACGAGATTAAAGAAATCGAAGATTGATTTCGACTCCTAATAAACTCAACACTTTCATGTGCTCCTAGACTAAGTTGAATTGCTCCATGACCATGATCTATTACTACAAAATGCTCCATGAGCCCATTCTACTCATGTAGTGTCGAAGTTACACCTCAACAACTAGTCAAACATGACTATTACTAGTGATTCCCCTTTCTTTCACTTATTTCAACAAACTGAAGTTCCTCAAACTTCATCAAAACTCTTCTACGATACTCTGATAGAATTTTTCCCCAAAACATTCTTCCTCTGATTAGTGCCGGGTCGATTCCATTCATGTTCTTCTTGTCATACTCGAGCACTGAATTCATCCAGGTTTCCTCCCAAAATTTCGACACCTATTTGGTGAGTCTTCTACCTCTTGTCAAGTGCCAGCATGCACTATTTCTTGTACAAGAGATCTATCCCCAAAATTTCACAATGCGTTCTATGGCGCACTTCTCCTGAACTGTCCTACCAACAGTGACAGCAGTAACCATTGTCGAGACTCCATCTACTTATACGGATAACCCATAAATTACTGTTCGTGCTGGCGACACTTACCACAAATTCCTGTCCTCAAAATACACGAGACTGATCCATACTGTCTTCAATGGAACAACATGTTCCATTTGTCTGAATGCTGACCTGACTATTCCACCCCTCTTATTGGGTGGAATAGAATTTTCTTCCCTCAACATCAGTCTTTTCCCTGACAGAATTCCAAGTCTGCCTGCGCTGTATCTTGGCTCAAATATCGAAATCTGTTTCCTGATCATCCCTCCAGGTTGGACCTCAGCAAAGGTAGCAACAACAACAACAACTTGATTTTGATCTTACAGGCTCATCCAGATCCCAAGGAACACTTGCATCAGAATGATCTTAACGGACTTAGGATTAATCAACCTTGCTACACTAGTACCAACCTGCAGTGGCACTCTTACGCTCAAGCTGACCAGAGTCGACACTCTGCCTTCCGAAACCACATTGATTAAAAGTGACCGATTCATACATAACAAACAATTCTACCAATCAGCTATCAAAGACATGCACCAGTCATGAATTTAAATGTCTTTCCTACTGCTATCCCATAGGTCATCGCACCTTATCACTCCAATACCTAACCATTGCTCTGATACCACAAAAAGGTAATGTCACGCCCCGATCCTCAAGCACGCGCACATCCCTTACCTTTGGTCGATTTTCTTTTGCGATATCCTAGGACTACATATCGCCGACCCTTTCCTTTTTAATAGCACGTGCGGAAGCAATTATAAAAATCCCCAGACAATAAAGCAATGGGATATATAAGTAGGACTAGAAAATTGAACCTGAAATCCTACACCCTTATGTACATCTATAATGACTCAGTCATACATGTACATATACAAACCATGCTAAAAAGGTTGGTTTCTACTCAATAGATTCTACAGCAACAGTCATCAGGATCCTACTCTGGATCATCCTTGGCGTTCTCCTCCAAATACTCCTCTTCGAGTTCTTTCTCCTCAGGTTCTTCATCAGGGTCCTGAAATGATTTCCCCAAACCAGGATGAGACTATGTCTCAGCAAGTTCTACCTCTTAAGACCTGATTAGTAAGCTAATACACCTTAGGGCTGCCTAAGCACAACATGAGTCAAAGGACTTACCTTGGCCTCAGATTCCACCTGCATGTTAGCACATATCAAATAGGCACCCAAGCAATCACATCATAGATCGAAGCATCGATCAAATCAACCTAGTCGATTACCCGCCAACAAGACCACTCATGGTCATTTCCACTAAATCAATCAATTCACAACAATCGAATCAAAGCAAAGGTCAATCAACTTAGTCGATTACATAATCACAAGACCACTTCCGGTCATTTCAACTATTCCAACTCAATTCACAAATATGAATCACGGTCCTTAGGACATAACTTGCTATGGGTGGTAATCACGGCTCCACCAAGCAACTTTCAAATATTCAATGGCTTTACGGTCCCACTCGACCACTTTCAATTATTCAATGGCTTTACGATCCCACTCGACCACTTTCGATATTCAATGGCTTTACGGTCCCACTCGACTACTTTCGATATTTAATGGCTTTACGGTCCCACTTGACCACTTTCAAAATTCAATGGCTTTACGGTCTCACTCGACCACATTCGATATTCAATTTGGCACAATTCAAAGCTCAAATAAATAAATGGATTGCGCATGACAATCAGCACGAGATTTCGGTCATCGGCCATCTCCATCTTAATTTCCAAAAAAAAAATAATTAATTAATTAATTTCGAAAATTAATTAATAAATAGTGAAAATTCAATTTAACTCAAAATAAAGCCCAATTAAATAAACGGACTTCACCACAGTCATCAGCATAATTTTCCAGTCACTAGCCATCCCAATTGAATTTTCGGAAAATAAATAAATAAATAAATAATTAATATTAAAAATTCAATTTAGCTCAAAATAGAGCCCAATTAAATAAACGGACTTCACCACGGTCATCAGCGTAATTTTCTGGTCACTAGCCATCTCGGTTGAATTTCCGCAAAATAATTAATTAAATAATTAATTTCGTAAATTGAATAAATAAATACAATAAATTCAATTTAGCACAATATGAAGTTCAATTAAATAAATGGTCTGCACCACAATCATCAGCATAAAATCCTGGTCGTTGGCCATGCAAGTTGAATTTCCGGGAAATAAATAAATAATTAATTAATTAATAATTAATTTCGAAAATTAATATTTAATTCCTAAAAAGTCCACCTAGGCCCAATTTGCTTAATTAACACCCAATAAGGGATGGGAAAAGTCCCAAGAAGCATCCAATAAATACTATAGGCAATTCTCTATCTAATTACACTAACCAAACAACTAACATGAAATGTAATTAACTAATAATCACTAATCAATTATAATCTAACCACCTAATTATACTTAATTAACACTAATCAACCTTTAATTGTAATTAGCACACTAAGAATGCATTAGTAAGTGTCGCGACCAATTTTTCGGGTGTGAACCACCTAGGGTTTGGCTAATGGATTGTTAAGCCTAGACTTAACTCGGGCTCTCCTAAGCCCATACCAATTCGCGACTTAAGTTCAAGTTCTTAACATGCAATTGATTTTCAACTAGGAGTCGCCACTAATCTATTTTTGGTGGGTCGATTAGAAACCCAAGTAAAATAACATGAGAATTATCTTACTCCTACGAACCAGAGACTATGGGTACAGGGACTTGGTTACGCTTGAATTCTCTAACGCCCTTTCGGTACCTTTCTTTTTATTTTGAAAAATGTTTGGCAAGCAGTTTGGATTGATTTTAAATCTATTTCCCTAACATGTGAGGTGGTCATACGGGTGCACAATCCACCAATTTAACACCCAAATAACCAATAAATAAATTGCAAAAACTTACCTCAAAGCAACGAAAGCATATGTAATGTTAAATTAAAATCAACATCAACAACCCTAGATATGGTTTCTAATTAACACGCAATTTCTTTTTTTGTTTTCACTTAATTAATGAAATTCATGCAATATGCAATGCAATATTAACGAAATGACCTAATTCTAATGTCATGCAATTTCTAATTAAATGGATCTAATAACAATCCATAAATGACGTGCATTTCATGAATCTAATTCCCTATGACATGCACATGATTTTTTATTTTCTTATTCGTAATTAAAGATAACTAACAATAAAAATCTAACTAAAGTGAGATATTTTCTATCTTAAGTTAGGAAATAGACTTATCTGAATCCTATCTTAACTTAGAAATTTATCTCGACATGCAATTTAATTCAAAGAAATTATCTAGCCTAGATACCATCTAAACATGCATTCTAATGTAACTAGAAAAGAATCTAATTATTCTATCATGCAATTCTATCCAGGAAATTAATTCTAATATATATGATATGCAAATGCAATCTTTTTGTATTTTCGAGATAAATAAAGCAATTCAAAGATAAATACTAATTCAGAATCATCAAAGATATCATACATCGTTCAAATCAGGGAACAATATCCAAATCAGCTTGATTATCTCGCTAATAAAATTGATAAATTGATCTTAAGCCTTAAAGATCAATATATCAATATTATTCCCACGTGATTAATTATTCCATCTAAAGCCTTATAAATGGAATAAAAAAATCTGTGTGCGGTTGCGAATTGGGCAATAAATCCTAATCAGAAATAGGTTCATGATTCAAATATGCACGTAAGATATTGAAAAGCATGTATTAGGCAATAAAATATTCAAACCAAATTTAGATAAAATGATTACCTAATTTCGCAAATAATACTACCAAATTTGAACTGATCGGAATCCGCTCAACGGGTGACAGCGGTGCGTGGTAGTGCTCGGCTAGATGCGGGGACGGGTAGCCATGGGCGGAGGACAGCAGCTACGAAGTCAGCGGTGGGGCTGCAGTAACGTCATCGGTGAAGGAGCTGCGGTGACGTCGAGGGATGCTCGAAGAAGACAACCTCCTCTCTCCTTCTGCTGACTTATTGACCGGTGGACCCAGACTACTTTTTTCCACTCTCGTCTCCTCTGTATAATGGTTCTCCTCCAATGGTGGCCGTGTGTGGTGGGGAGAACTAGCAAAACAGAAACTTGATAGACAACGCAACAAAAACTCGCAAACCGTGGCACTGGATCAGTGTTCTTCTTTGAAAATTCAGCAAAAACCCATGCAACACAGGAGGACCTGCCGAGAACAAAACACTGGAATGTACAGCAAGGGTTACTTCTTGTCGAGATCAAGAGCAAATATTTAGATTGACGCCAGTGCTTGCTCGGCATCAGAGAGAACTTGGACGGCCACAAGCAAGTGTAGGAGTCCCAAGAACTTGTTCCTTCCTGTATGGTTGGAAATAGGCTTGCGGCTGCAGTGGCAAGACTGCAAGATCACTGCTACGATGGCACCGGGGAAGCTGCTCGTGACTTGAGGCAAAGATCGACGTCTCGAGGATCACCGAGAATGGTCTTCTTCTCTATTCGTGGATGTTGGGTTGCTTGCCCCAACTGAAGTCTCCACTTTCCACGTTCCTTGCGGTTGTCTTTTATCTCTTGGAATTTTCTAATGGACTCACGGCTGTGGCTTCCTTTGACTCTTGGACTCGCGGCCTTCAACCCTCAACTTGGATAAATCGGTTTCTCGGTGATGAAGGAAATCATGCACAATAATCGGTGGCTAAACCGCAGTTGCAACAGATTGGAGATGACGCCGGTGCTGGACTGGAATGCGCCGGGTTACTGGGTTCTTTATTGGGCTGAGAAATCGCTGCAGGTGGCGCTGCAGCAATTTTAGAACCGAGACTGATGATGGAATGTCAAACAGACTGATTTGGGAGGTGTGGGCGTACTTCATGTTCCCCCTAGCACCATCCCTCTCGCCACGCTGCAGGTTTGTCTCGATTGAAGCCCTTTACGATTCCTCCCTATTCTCTCTCGTGTGACTCTATCAATGGCCGTGTATTCTATTATGCGTGGCCCTTTTTTTGCTTCCCACCGTACGCGACTCCTTTTATACACCGAAAAATTGTATCTCCGTGGTATATTTCATTGCCAACTTTGCTCGTGCAAAATACTATTGAATATATCATCCCACCACGCGTAATATTTTGTGTTTTTTTTTTCAATATTTCATTCGAGAATTTCCTTTCCATAAAAAATACATCACTCGGTGTATATTACCTAAATATATGAAAATCCTAACGGAATATGTGAAAAAATTTGCACTCGCCATCGGTCCAATAAAATAAACAAAAATGTTCCTAAACTATATGCCATGTGATTTTATTTTTTCAGGGATAAAATTAACCCCTAATTTTTTTAATACGATAAATGTCTAAATGGGTTGCCAAAATTTAGGTGTCAACAGTGAGTAAAACTCACTCAAAACGATGAGCTCGACGCGAAGATCGACTTTCCCCAAAGCAGGCCGAGCATCCGGGCTCGGGAAGGCGGCCAAAGCGGCCCACGAAGGGGCTACCATACCCATTTTATTCTTCTCTATTTGCTGCTGTTTGGGGCTGAATTAGGGGCTGATTCGAGCTGGACAGGGCCGGTGGAGGGCGAGGGGACTCCAACGGGTCAAGGTGGCAGCGCACGATGGCCGGAGGTGGCCGAACCATGGCCTGTGATGGTCAAAATGAAGCTGAACAGAGGCGGAATAGGGGCTGGGTCGCACAGCGGGGACGGCAGGCAAGAGCGTGAGGCGGCGGAGCATGTGGTGTCGTGCGGGCGGCGTTGCGGCAGCTCCGATGCGACAGCATCCGAGCAGCTGGTTGCGGCTCCTTCAGGCGACGCTGGACGCTGCTTCACTTTCTGCTGTCTTCTTGTTCGCACAAGCAAGAGGAGGGAGAGAGAGTTGGTCACGAGAGAGTGAGGGAAGAAGAAAGAGAAGAGAGAGGTTTGAAAAGTCAAAGAAAGAAAAAGTAAAGAGGAAGACAGCCAAGCATTCAGTGGAGGGGGCTGCGCACGAGGGGGAAAAGAGAAAAGGAGAGAGAGAGAGAGAAAAAAAAAGGGAAAGGACAAAAGAAAGAAAGAAAGAGAGAGAGAAAGGAGGAAAGGTGTTTGGCCAAATAGGGAAAGGGGAGATGAGAATAAATTCAAAAGACAAGAATTTCCTCAAATAGACAATTCTTAGTTCAATTTCTTTTGAATAAGCTCATAAATTCCCAAAAGAATTTCATATTAGAGTTTTTGATTCCCCTCTTGCATTTTTGCATCCAATATTCCTCTTGAATTTCTCTCAAATGACTCTCATAAAATCAATTGATGTCTCACTTATCAAATTGATTATTTTATTTATCCAAGAATCCCTCATACTCCTCAATTTCACAATCCCCAGCTTCAACTGAATGAAAACGGCCCTATTTATCTAGTCGAAATTAGAACCCGAAAATCTGGATGTCACATGGAATGTGCTTTTGCTGAGTTGATTTCTCCTATCGTCTCTCTTTGCATGGTTGCCTCCACGAAGAGCAAGAGATCACTCAGTTACACCCCTGTCGCTCTGGGTTCGATCCTTGCATGGTTGCCTCCACGAAGGAGGGTTTTTGTTTCCCCCCACTTTGCATGCATGCGTTTCAGTGGTTTATGTGCTGATAGGTGTGTTTCTGGAGGACCCAGTTTAGGTTGGGCTGCTTCTTGTGTATCCGATGAATCTTAGAGCGTTAATTGGATCGGTTGTGTAGGTCTTTTTAGAAATTTTCTGAGTGGGAAATTCTTTTCTGAGTGGCGAGTTCGATTATGCCGGAGTATCGGTAGCATGGGATGTTTGTGCAGCATGGCTTGATATGGGGCCATATGATTGCTGATCGGCTTTATCAGATTTGGCCTGATGAGAGCGGAAAATTTTGGCACTGCAATTTTACTTGTGCGGTTGTGATTGATTGTGCTGATTCTGTGACTTACTTTTTGAAGAAGTTGTGGATTTTTGACCGAAGAAGGTGAGGATGAGTTGCTGTGTGGCACCGAGTCCGGGTGGTCGAAGCTAGAATTAGCTCAACTGGAAGAATTTGATGAACCCTTTTGGCAGGAGGAAAAATTGTTAGATGTGTGTGTAGTTTTAGCCAAACTAAAGGAGAAAGAATTGTGAATTCTCGGCATTCAAGTACTCGTGAGAAGGGGGATTTTCTTCCCGTTTCTTTCGAAAGTTGTTAAGAGGCTTTTAATGCCACTTTCTAGGTACCTTTCTCACTTCTTAAGGAAAATTGTAACAGGGTCCTACTATGAATTAAGATGTTTATGACAATTCCAAAGTAGAGTTAGTTTTGCTACTGAAATAATGGTGATTGGAGCTGACAGATTCTCCCTTTTCAGGCAAAATATGTGATATCATCAATACTTTCAGCATGATCATGCCTCTTAGACATGTTGCTGTAATAGCTCTGCCATATGAATGCATTGTAAGAATGACTTTGGGCAAGTAAATTATAGTATCCGTTCAGTAATTATGTGAAAGTCTCTATATACTCTTGTCTAGGTAAAGTAATGTCTCTAAGTGAACTATTTCCTAGGTAGTTCTTTTATTTGTTTGGGGAGGGCATAGGAATTTCAAGGTTGCAATCTTGACATGCCATTTTAGCTGGTACTTTCCAATTAAAATATATCAAGCACGTTTCAAGCGAAATGAATTTGCACAATTCGATATAATCCAAAGTTAGAGCACCCATGAAAGGTAATGTGTCCTATTCTTGAAGTAATAGATAGTGGCATTTTCGCACTTGAGGCTTTATCCGATCTAACCAAATGGGGATGCTTTAGAACCTTTTGTCTATCTCATCTTTCAGCTTCTCCATGTGTCCAAAATAAAGACCATTCAAAGTCAGAATACAAGTCGTCAAGCACTTCTGTAGTTTCATTTTTTGGGGCCCCGACATTGCCGTATAGTATTCAGCTCAAAATGGATTCCAAATGTTGAAGTTGATCGGTAGTCATGCCCTTTTCATATTGTGAAATTTTTAACTGAGTAATTATGTATGATGATCTATGTTGGCTCAAATATGCAATTTCCATGCCACTTGGCCTAGATGGAGTTATATATGGTCCTATTCAATGAATGCCGATGCCTCCTTTATTCACCTAAATAATTAATACACTAGAATGATCATTAATTAGAATGATCATCAATCGCTTCATCGTCCACCGAATAAGTTCACCTGTTTTTTTTTCTATATAATTTTTATCTTTTGACAATCAATAGTCCAACTTTTTATCAATACACTAGAATGATAATTAATTAACGAAGATGATTAATACTATAATAATTAAAAAAAAATTATTCAAAGTTGAAAGCAAACCTAAAAGAACCCTAGGCGAAAAGTTGAGATTTGCATTTAATTTATAATCAAATTCTTTAAATATAATTTTTAAATAAATGTACTAATATGTATATTTTACATTATTGTCAACATGAAAATGTAAAATGTTATATAATCATTGTTTCTTTTTTTGCAATTTTAAAAATACTAAAACTAAAAAACTTAATTTGGTCACACCAAAGGGCTTTTCAAATATATATTTACCAAACAATCTTGCATTTCCCCGAAGCACTTTGCAGTATAGTTTACCAAACAGTCTTGCATTTCCTCAAAGCTCTTTGGGCTAAAGACATTTGCATTTGAGAAAAGCCTTTTCCCAAATGCTGAACCAAACGGGGCCAAAGTCTTCTTATGAAAATGACTCTGCACCAAAGAATCTGTTAGGGAAATCCCTTATGATGTTTTGAAGATGACAAAATAAATCAAAGGCTATTAACATGTTTAATGGTTAAGGAAAAGATCATGCAGATGATAGAACATGTAAAGGATATTATCAAAGTCAGAAGACAGCCAGAAGACTGAACGTAACATATGTCCAAAGTATATTCTGAAGATTTCCAGACTTCTGTGTCAAAGTCTGAAGACTGCCAGACTCAAGACTCAAAGTCTGAAGACTGCCAGACTTTAGTGTCAAAGTCTGTTCTACATCAGAAGTCTGCTCACTCTGATAAATTCCAGACTGAACGTGAATGATGAACCAGAAGACAGACTCTATGCTGAAGCTGAACCAGAAGACAGACTATATTGGAGCTGAACTTATTCAGACGGTGTTCAGACCTTAAAGCTAAATCTGTTCAGAAGCAGATATGTTCAGACCCAGATTGTAAAGTCTACAGACTCATATTGTAAAGTTTATTGCTATCAGACTTTACGTCCAGACTCAACAGAACGTAACTCAAGCCCAATCATACAACGGCTAGTGATCTGGTTTGGATTCCACATCAAGATTGATTTGATTGATTCAATCTATTTGATTGACGATTGGATCTTGAAGACAAGAACTTTCTATACGAAGAAGCTTTACTTATGGAAACCAAGATTTCGTTTGTATGGGCGATCGGAATCAATTTGGGATTCTACCTTTGTCACTCAACAGCTACCAAATCTTCTAGATACAGAGCTGTCCAATGGGTATATTGGAAGACGATTCTCCGGGATACTGTCCAACGGGTAGTTTGGAAGTGGAGGAGTATTTAAGGAGATCATGGACCGATGAGCAAGTAAGAAACGGAGCGTAGAATTTATAATTCCAAAGTCTGAGCGACTTTCGATCATATACTTGTCTCTTGAGAGCTTAAACGTTTGTAATCGTGAGAGAAATACCAAAAGAGTGACTTAGTGAGATAGTGTGATCTACTACTAAGTGTTTGCACTCGAAGTTGTAATCTCTTGTTGATTGCATAGTGGAATCCAGCCAAGAAGGCTGTTATCGTGGGAGAGTGGACGTAGGCTTGGATTAAGCCGAACCACTATAAATCTTGTGTTCTTATTCTCTTCCATAACTCCTTTATTTTGTTCATACTAGCACTCTCAATTGGTATCAGAGCCAAGTGCTCGGTTTATAAAAGTGTTTTTACTTTTGAGCTAAAGATTCTTTATGGCTAGTATGTTGGCACAAGGACTTATGGAAGGGCAAAGCAACACAAGGCCACCATATTTTGATGGAAAGGAATACGACGTATGGAAGAACAAAATGAAAGTATTCCTAAGATCCAGAGATCTCTTACAATGGGATGTTGTGGAAAGAGGAATCAACCCCATTGCTGCGTCTACATCAAATAAGAATGGCAAAGACAAAAACACCAAAGCCCCCGCTCCTATGTCTCGGACGGAGTTGTCCAAAAGAGAAGCGCTTGATGCAAAAGCTATTTATTCTTTATATTGCGCTTTGTCTCTTGCTGAATATAACAGAATCTCTTCATGTGAAACAGCAAAAGAAGTTTGGGATAGACTTCATGTTACATATGAAGGGACCGATCGTGTAAAAGAGACAAAAGTAAACTTCCTGCTCGGCAAATATGAATCCTTCAAGATGAAGCAAGGAGAATCGATTGGAGATATGTTTAGCCGTTTTACAGAAATTGTAAATGGTTTAGCATATCAAGGTCAGCAAATTTCTGCCCCAATGAAGGTCAACAAACTCTTGCGAGGTCTCTCAAAAGATTGGAACCATGTCAAGACCTCAATCCGGGAGACTCAAAGGATTATGCCACTCACCGTTGATGAATTGATCGGCACTCTTCAATCCTATGAAGTGGAGCAACTTAACAATGAAGATCCCGAAGGTAAGAAGTCCATCACTTTAATATCTAATGCTGTTTTTGATGAAACAGACTCAGAAAATGACATGGACGACGAAGAACTTGCTTTTATAATCGAGAAATTCAAAAAGCTGAGTAGAAAAGGAAGGAAGTTTAGTGAAAGAAGACAATACAAGCAGAATGGCCAGAAAAGAACAATGAAAGAAGATGATGTGCAAAGAAATATATGCTTGACGGCACATTCAGAATCTGAGTCTGACTCAGACACAGACTCAGAATCAAAGTCTGATTCAGAACCAGACTCAGAATCCGATAAGAAAATCAAGGAAATAAAGGAAAAGAAGAAGTTGGTAAGGAATGTTTTTGGGCACATAATTCTCATTATGCTTGAAATTCGATATATCATTGATTGATTCAGATTTTATAATGATCATATTTTGTTTTATTGAAGAAAGAATCGCATGATTTATTTTTGTGATTCGAAATTTAATTTGATACGTGTGATCATTTTTTATATCATGCTTAGAGACAAATGAATTTATTTGGTTTGATTTTATACTCTCAGATTTTATCATATTTTGCCAAATAAAAATCTGTTTTACGTGATATTAATTTATGATGCAAGATATTATTGTGCATAATATTCTTTCTTTGAATACTTTGTTATGATGAATTAAGAAAGAATATTTGATTATGGAGATTTCATATTTTACTCTAACGTCAAGGAAGGATCCAAATGAATGGATACCAAAAAGGGAAATGAGTTGATTGCAGGAAATTCTTTAAGGGATGAATGATTGCAAATCTATGCAAATCATGATGTGATCAGAAATGCATCTCCTGCGAAGATTGGTAATGTTTTTTTTAATCAATGGTATATTGCAAACATATACCATGGGTAAGAAAATATTTTTATCATCCCGCCTTGCAAATCTCTACGTGCATTTATTATGATTTTGGATGATTGTTTATATCTTTTGTCATAAATATAAGATATTGCAATTTTAGCACGTGACAGAAATATTTATTTTCCTTTTGCAAAATGCATATCTGAAATTTATGCTCAAGGAAATCGCTTTGATCTCGAAATATATTACTGCATATTCATGGATATTCTTGCTATATTCTTAGAAGATTTATTATATCTAGCAAGTTTGATCCGCAAATCAAAGGAAGATATTACGTGACATTTTTGCAAAGATTATTATCTGTTATATAAGAATTTGCAGGTCACAAAAGAATCTTCCATATGGATTTTGGAAAACTCGATCAGAAAACCATGAAGATTTTATTCTATCTTCTGGAGAAAATGATGTTGTTGCTACAAAGGAAATAATGGAAAAAATATTCTGCTCAACGTGCACAAGCAACAATTCTATTCGCAAATATTGTCATGATCACAGGGGGAGAAAGCAAATCCAAAAGAAAAGGAAAAGAATCATGATCACCTCAAAAAGGCAACAAATTGAGGGGGAGCATTGATCAATTATGGAAAAATCTTTTTTGATTGATCGTGATCTTGTTATGAAAAGAAGGAAGGTAAATGTGTCAGAATTGTTAAGATCTACAAAATCCGGTTAGTGCATCTTTTATTACCTTTTGTCATTAACAAATCTCTTATTGATATTATCATTTTATTATAACAAAAAGGGTATGTGAATTTCATGATGCATCTGTGATTTTTATTGAATATTTGCTGATATGATCGAAGTGAGCTATATTGCATATCTTCAATATTCGATTTACCTTATAAAAGCTGATTTTTGGAAATTATGCAAGACATATTTGTTATCATTCTCTATGTGATATTTTTTCCATCATAAACGCTTTTTGATTATGACAAAAAGGGGGAGAAGATATGAATATGCATATGTGAAGATTGGTTGATATTATTTATTGCATAATATTGAGCTGCGACTATTTTTCTATATATTGTTATGCTCAATCTATTTGCTATCTTATGATATCCTTTGATTTAAATTAATATTTTTAAAAGCATGTTTACAAATCTGCATATTCAGAGATTGTTTTGTCATCATCAAAAAGGGGGAGATTGTTTTGTCACCACCATATGATCGCATGGTCGAACACAAAAGATTTGTGGAGGCTGAATATTCAGATGTCTGAATAACTTTGTAATAAGGCTTGGGTAAGGGAGTTGACCTCTGTCCTTCATCATTGCTCTATACATGAAAAACATCACAGTGTGAGGGAGAGAAAACCTTTTTCCAAAGAGAATGGCATACATCAACTTGGCTTCTGAACTTGAAACATCAGTCTTGGAAGTCGATTTCGGTCGGAGACAGTTAATCACAATCTTGTGAAGCAAGATGTTAAATGCACCCATCCTTAAGTAGGTGATCTTTTCATCTGTTCTCCTGTCCTTCACCAGTTCGAGAGTGGCTTTTTTGTTATCATTCTCTATGTGATATTTTTTCCATCATAAACGCTTTTTGATTATGACAAAAAGGGGGAGAAGATATGAATATGCATATGTGAAGATTGGTTGATATTATTTATTGCATAATATTGAGCTGCGACTATTTTTCTATATATTGTTATGCTCAATCTATTTGCTATCTTATGATATCCTTTGATTTAAATTAATATTTTTAAAAGCATGTTTACAAATCTGCATATTCAGAGATTGTTTTGTCATCATCAAAAAGGGGGAGATTGTTAGGGAAATCCCTTATGATGTTTTGAAGATGACAAAATAAATCAAAGGCTACTAACATGTTTAATGGTTAAGGAAAAGATCATGCAGATGATAGAACATGTAAAGGATATTATCAAAGTCAGAAGACGGCCAGAAGACTGAACGTAACATATGTCCAAAGTATATTCTGAAGATTTCCAGACTTCTGTGTCAAAGTCTGAAGACTGCCAGACTCAAGACTCAAAGTCTGAAGACTGCCAGACTTTAGTGTCAAAGTCTGTTCTACATCAGAAGTCTGCTCACTCTGATAAATTCCAGACTGAACGTGAATGATGAACCAGAAGACAGACTCTATGCTGAAGCTGAACCAGAAGACAGACTATATTGGAGCTGAACTTATTCAGACGGTGTTCAGACCTTAAAGCTAAATCTGTTCAGAAGCAGATATGTTCAGACCCAGATTGTAAAGTCTACAGACTCATATTGTAAAGTCTATTGCTATCAGACTTTACGTCCAAACTCAACAGAACGTAACTCAAGCCCAATCATACAACGGCTAGTGATCTGGTTTGGATTCCACATCAAGATTGATTTGATTGATTCAATCTATTTGATTGACGATTGGATCTTGAAGACAAGAACTTTCTATACGAAGAAGCTTTACTTATGGAAACCAAGATTTCGTTTGTATGGGCGATCGGAATCAATTTGGGATTCTACCTTTGTCACTCAACGGCTACCAAATCTTCTAGATACAGAGCTGTCCAATGGGTATATTGGAAGACGATTCTCCGGGATACTGTCCAACGGGTAGTTTGGAAGTGGAGGAGTATTTAAGGAGATCATGGACCGATGAGCAAGTAAGAGACGGAGCGTAGAATTTATAATTCCAAAGTCTGAGCGACTTTCGATCATATACTTGTCTCTTGAGAGCTTAAACGTTTGTAATCGTGAGAGAAATACCAAAAGAGTGACTTAGTGAGATAGTGTGATCTACTACTAAGTGTTTGCACTCGAAGTTGTAATCTCTTATTGATTGCATAGTGGAATCCAGCCAAGAAGGCTGTTATCGTGGGAGAGTGGACGTAGGCTTGGATTAAGCCGAACCACTATAAATCTTGTGTTCTTATTCTCTTCCCTAACTCCTTTATTTTGTTCATACTAGCACTCTCAGAATCTAGATCCAAGAAACCTCTACAACCATGTATTCCTCCAAGTCAACAATTAGGAATACTATTTGAGAGCAAAGTGCACCTTTAGTTGATACAAGAGACAGGAAAATGACACCGGAGGAATAGTTAGACTTCGTATTTTCCATGAGAGAGGAATTACGTTTTTTTTTTCTTTCCTTGTTCAATCAAAATTGTACTTCCGGTATTATTTTAGGCATTAGGCTTTAGTTAAAACGTTGGGCTATATTATCCTATGTCTCTCATCAGAGGATTTCTTCTAATTAGTCTTTGGTTGATAGCTTACGAGTGTAGACATCACTTGCATTTCAATTTATATAAGTTTGGTGGATATAACCACCAATCAGAAACACAATTGTAGGGAAACTTAGTGTTATAATATTTAAACAATATATCACACATTTATCTAATAACTTAAGTTTTTAGAAAAGTTGATATTGATCCCACAAAATCTCACATGATATCAAAGTTAAAGGTCCTAAGTTCGAATCTTTCCAAGTTTCATTTACCTCCTCAATTAAATTTCCACGCTTCCTACTAGGCAAAAAGAATAGACCAAGCATTATATTTATTTTGACTTAATTTTGCAACATCAATTAATCGTATCAAAAGGAAAACATGAACCAACTAAGCTCTTCGAAAATCATACATCAAGGACGAAGATCCTCTGCTGCTCCAATACGACATTTGTCTACCTCCTTTGTGAGATGGGGACGTGTGCCTATTTTAAAGGGCCATGTCCCAACCTCCGGCTGCCAAATCTCTATGACTTTGCCAACCTCCGGCTGCCAAATCCTCACAAATAAGAATTTGTGGTCGTTTATGGTAAATAATGATACCGTCATATTAGCAGCACTCAATTAACGAAAAATAAGAAGCGCCTAAAACGACTTCTTTTTTACTGTCCCAAATGTGGGAACGGGAATTTTTGTTGACCGCGAGAAAGCTGGTTAACACGATTTTATCACGTTTCACACGATTTTCTCACCACTTTTAACACGATTTTATCACGTTTCACACGATTTTCTCACCACTTTTCGGTCCGTATGATTGTCGGGGGTTGACGGAAAAGAATACAGAAAGATTTTGTCTGCACGTGTCTGATCATTCAATAAAGCGGGGGCGTGATTCGTGCCCTGTCGTGATTTATTGCTCTGGGATGCAAATGGGTGTTGAATAATGGCCATGAATGGCCATGTCATGTTTGTACTCTTGCCTTGAAAGGGAGACGCAGTGGCCGTACACCCAAGCCAATCAAAATTGGTTTTGTCCACTCATTGAATCGAAACCACGTTATGCCACTGTGACTCCAGAAGAAGTCAATTATGTCTTTAAAGTTTCAAATATATCGGCGGTGCGTCACAAAAGCTCTGCACGTGTTGAGACCGTACATTATCTTTCGAGATTGATGGGAGCGTAGTTTGAAGTTCTTATTCGACTTATAGTGATTATTATAAGTACCATATTTATTCAGAAGTGAATCGTAAAAAAGAATCAAATTAATATTTCGTTATGTTAATAATACATGATATGACAATATACTATCTATCACATATTTCATGAAATTATCGGCCTTTGGAACTTAACACTAGACATTCATGAGAGAGAGATATTAATAATGAACCAAACATAAATTATCAGCACAACAAAATGCACAAAAAGTGAACATAAACATATTAATGGTCCAGGAATTTGCCAATGCAACTCTAATTATTTGATTGCTAGTTGTCTCATATCTTTAATTAGTGATAACATCATAGTCAAACTTCTTTTGGGACTTGATTGACATCATCCTTCAAGTGGCATCTCCTCATATGCTTCAAAATTTTCTATAGATTTTTTTTTTTTTTTTTTGAAAATGAAATGGATGTGAGGATAGAAAATTTTGTGCAAGAATCTTTTGAAACTTAAGGGGCCAGATATTTGATAGGATGAAAGGACTTCAAATATAAAGAAAGATGAGACGGGACTATAAAAAAGTGGATGTTCAGTGATCATCACCATCCAACGGCTATTTCATCAAGGAGTTAATTACATAAGAAAAGGAAAAATACCTCCTAAGAGGGAGAAAATAATAATTATAAAAATACGATATTGGTACGTTTTATGACTCAATTGCATTTTTGCTGCAAGTTTAAAGATTTTTTAGTGAACTTATTCTAAGGATAATGAATAGATTATTTGTGCAAAAGAGAAAAAAATTGAAAATTATGTAAACATAAAATGACATCTTTCATTTAAGGGTTAATACTATGAAAAAACCCCAAATTGGTAATTATGTGACAAATTCTCCCCAAATAAATTTTTTGAAAACCAAAAACTAGAAACTAATTCACTTGTGACAAATTTGTCCCAAACTAATTTTTTTTACCACGAAATACTCCAAATTGATACACTTATGACAGACTCCAAACCAATATTTTCATCACTAAAAGCCCCAAACTTATACATTTGTAATAATTCTATCATCCATTAGCTTCTGTCAAATTTATCGTTAAATTTACTAACCTAAATGACACACGGTGACTGTCGTGACCTACCCTCAGGGGGAGGGCGTAGGTTTAGGGGTAATGCCTAAAGGACAGGCCTAAGGCCATGATTAGGCGTAGGCTCTCCCAAGCCCATACCTCACGTGACATTAGGATATTCTTAAGAATTTTGCAAAAAGGAATCGCCACTAGCCTATTAGGGTCGGCTAGAAACCAAGTGAGGTATGGGAATATATCTCACTTCCTACACAACCAGAGAATCTAGGGTTGGGGACTTGATTACACTAATTATCCAATTAGTACCCTTTCGGTACCTAATATTGTTCATTTTAGAATAAATGATTTTTGTCAAGTAGTTTCGATTGATTTCATTCCTATCCACTAACATGTGAGGTGATCATGCGGGTGCACAAACATTAAAATAACAATCATAGCTATCAAGATCCTAATTGCAGTAAAATTAAATACGTGTAATTAAAATGATTAGATATGCAAATTAAACTTGCAACATAATTAATATACAATCAAATAAAAGTATAATTAAACTAAAATGACAATACATCGTAGGTCCTAATCAAGCCCCCATCATTATTGAATTTTTCGAAATTTTTTTAATTTTTCTAATTTTTAAAAAATATTTTTAATCATTTTTTTAAAATAATATTAATTTTTTGAAAAAAAGGGCGAACCGGGTCAAGTCTGGTCTGACCCGACCCGAGTTCAACCTGGTTTGTGCGGGTCGGGTCCGATTTATGACCGAACCCGGGTTCGACCTAGTTGGCGACAATGGACCTGAGTGGGCCCAAAATTCTTTTTTTTTTTATATATATACTTTAGTCAGGGCCCAAAGAAAATCAAACCCACCTATTTCCTAGGCTCACGAGAGCCCAACCCAATTTACCTGAATCTGAAGCCCGGTCCAAAGAGCGACCTAAGCCCGACCCACTTCGAAGACCAAACCCTACCCAGTTCGGAGGGCTCGCTCAACCTAGTTCTGCCTCTTCTCTCCCCCTGCTCCTTTGCGGTGCTGGGTGAGATGGGCGGACAGGCGACGATGGCAATAACAAGCTTGACAATGGCAGCGACAACGACGATGCGCTTGACGGTGATGACCGCAACGACGTTAACTCAGCGACTATTGGGATGTAACGGGTGATGGCATGAGTGGTGAATCAGCTGCGATGAGGACGTGGTAGGTGACGGCACGATGGTGGTGTGATTAGTGACAGCACAGGCGACCCATCTGGCTAGGGCCACGATAGCGAAGCAGAGGCGGAGACGCAGCAGCCAGCCTTGGATCTGCTAGCATCAAGGGTAGCGGTGTCAGGTTGCAGGCAGAGTGCGACGAGTTGTTGCAGGCGGGGGTGTCAGGTCATCGCGGACGGAGGTGGGCAACGCGTAGACGCAGTGGCAAGCTACTGTAGCGTGGTGGAGACGAGTTGCTACAAGGGGTCGCTCGAAGGTGCTGCAAACAGCAGGCAGCGGCGGTGGCTTCTAGCGTCGGGTTCGAGCACCATCAGGTGTCACGGCGAGGAGGGAAGTGGTGGCATTGCAGCTTCAGGTTGCAGGGGAACAACATTGAAAGGGCAGCGGCTCAGACGGCGTCAGGTTGAGGCGGCGAGCTCGGACGGCGACGGGCTGCGATCGCTGTTGCCCTCCTCCCCTCCGTTCCTTCTCTCTCTTCTTTTGTTTTGTTACTTGGCTATCTCGAGTCTCCTCTAGTCGGAGTTTTTGAGTGGGAAAGGAGGCATGGCGGCGGGTTGTCGGCCATGCGGTGGTCTCTCCCTCGTGTTCTCTCTCTCTCTCTCTCTCTCTCTCTCTCTCTCTCTATTTCTCCCTCTCTCGCCCCTCTCTCTAGCTCTCTCCCTCAAGCTCTCTCCACCTCCTCTCTTCCCTATCTCTCGATGATGTTCTCTTTTCTCTAGGGTTTCCTCCACGAAGATGGAGGAGGGAGAAGGCTGGCATGGGCCAAGCCAAAGGGGAAATGGGCCAAGGCCGCGCAAGGAAAAAAGAGGCATTTTTTCTGTTTCTTTTTCTTTTTATTATTTTTATTTTTCTTTATTTTTCTCTTTTTCTCTTTTTCTCTGATTTTATTAAATGTATTTGAAAATAAAAATTAGGTGTCAACAGCTGCCCCTCTTAGAATGTAGCCTCGAAGAGTTTGCATTCAAAGATAGAAGACACCTAAATTATTTTGGTGGTAGAGAGACCCTATGTGCATAAGCATGTGTTAGGTTGACAAAAATGACTCATAACTTTGGAAGTGTGTCTTGTCAATAAGGGGAAGAAAGACTTTGGGTTACAAAAGCCCACCGAGTCATAAGAAGAGAGAAGACTCCGGGCTACAGAAGCCCATCGGGTCATAAGAATAGAGAAGACTCTAGGCTATGAAAAGCCCACCGGGTCATAAGAAGGGGGAGAAGGACTCCGGGATACGGAAAGTCTACCGGGTCATAAGAAGAGAGAAAACTTCAGGCTATAGAAGCCCATCGGGTCATAAGAAGAGTGAAGACTCTGGATTACAGAAAGCCCACCAGGTCATAAGAAGGGGGAGAAGGACTATGGGCTATGGAAAGCCCACCGGAGGACTTCGGGTTACAGAAAGTTCACTGGATCATAAGAAATGGGAGAAGGACTTCGGGCTACGGAAAGCCCACTAGGTCATGAGAAGAGGGAGAAGGACTCCGGGTTACAGAAAGCCCACCAGGTCATATGAAGGGGGAGAAGGACTCCGAATTACGGAAAGCCCACTAGGTTATAAGAAGGGGGAGAAGGACTTCGGGCTACGGAAAACCCACTAGGTCATAAGAAGGGGGAGAAGGACTCTGGCCTATGGAAAGCCGACCGAGTTATAAGAAGAGGGAGAGACTCCGGACTACAGAAGTTTACCGGGTCATAAGAAGAGAGAGAAGAACTCCGGGCTACGGAAAGCCCACCGGGTCATAAGAAGAGGGAGAGACTCTAGGCTACGAAAAGCCCACCAAGTCATAAGAAGAGGGAGAGATTACAGACTACAGAAGCCCATCGAGTATATAGAGAAAGGAAGACTCTGAGCTACAAAAGCCCACCGGGTCATAAGGAGAGTGGAAGACTCCGGGCTACAGAAGCCCACCAGGTCATAAGAAGAAGAGGAAGACTCCGGGCTATAGAAGCCCACCGGGTCATAAGAAGAGAGGAAGACTCCGGGCTACAAAAGCCCATCGAGTCATAAAAAGAGAGGAAGATTCTAGGCTACAGAAGCCCATCAAGTCATAAGAAGAGAGGAAAACTTCAGGCTATAGAAGCTCACTGGGTCATAAGAAGAAGAGGAAAAAAGACTTCGGGCTACGGAAAGCCCACCGAGTCATAAGAAGAAGAGGAAGAAGGACTCCAGGTTGTGAAAAGCCCACCGGGTCATAAGAAGAAAAGAGGAAGACTTTGGGTTACAGAAGCCCACCGAGTCATAAGAAAAAGGGAAGACTCCAGGTTACATAAGCCCACCGGATCATAAAAAGATGACATGGTTTAAGGTTGACCATGAACCTTTATAGACGACATGGTTTAAGGCTGACCATGAACCATTAGAGATAGCATGGTTTAAAGCTGATCATGAACCTTTGGTTGTAGGGAAGCACTCGCTAACTCCTTGAAAAATGCATGGCTTCACTGAGGAATCCTGTCAAACTCAACTTGAGCAAATGTCATTAAAGACGTTATCAAGAGACGCATGGGCAATATTACAGCATTGATTGAACAAGCTAATCGAGTTAAGTTCGACTGCTTTAGAAAAACACTTGATGTCAATTAGTATTATGTGCTACAAAATTGTCATCTTGTTCATTAAGCATGCCAAACTTGAGCTTCTTAGTCAGAAATGGTTTCTCATACACTCTTGATAAAATGGCTACTTGATCCCATCTATTCACATGGGAAGTAACTGATTGGTAAGGGTATCTCACATAACCCATGTCAAAGGCCTTCAGAAACATTCGCGATGAGCACAATCTTATCAATCAAAAGGGTATTTGAAAGGACTGTAATATCGGCTCGGTTAGGGTTTACACAAAGGGAATTATCGCTTTGTGGCCAATAAAGGAACATTTGTCACTATCTTCATCAGATTTACAAGTCGAGAATTTTGAAGATAAGACAAGATAGAATTACGTCCACTCTTTCAAGCCGTAGCTTCTTTGTGGCATTTTCATCTTCACTCAAACCATCCCAATCAGAAGAGACTTTGGAAGAGGGTTGTAATGTTGGCTTGGGAGAGGCTTGAAAGACATGAAAGAGTCGGTGATTACCATTGCATCGTGACTAGGACACTCGATCTTTTGGAATCATTTGGCTTTTGAAACACAGAGCATCTCGAAAGTCCCTTGACCAATCATTTATGCACAGGAGCTTTGCTCTTTTTTTTTTTTTTTAATTTCCTTTGCACTTGCAATGATTTTTTTTTCTTACACAAGCACTTGGACTTTGATAATTTTTTCACATAAGATGTAGCATTTTGGCTCTTTTCTTGGCGGGCATTAGCCTTGCTTTTACCAGACACACTACTTTTTCATGTCCCATAATTTTGTCGAACTTTTTGCTCTTTGAACTTTTGTAGCTCTTATGACTTATGAGATACTTTTCACATTCTCTCGTAACTATCAATTGTATTTGATCAATTCTTATGCCTTGCCCCAATTAAGGGAGATGATCACCGCTCGGGGTTCAGAAATGAATAATCAAACCCAAATTGGTTAAAGCAATGGGTATCAGTGTTTGGGTAGAGAATGAAATGCTCTTCTTCACCTTGGAATGAGTCAAGCTCTGATGAGAATTCCTCTGATGCTACCATCGGAAGATTGATGCAAGTAAAAGTAATAGAATCTTTCTCAATATCTTGTTCTACAACACGACTATAGCCTCCCATGCTGCCCCAATGTAGGGTCGTTCTTGATAGGGGTACTTTGAAGGATCATCTTTATTATGCCCAAAGGGATAGTAAGAGATTAGTGCAATGCTTGAGATTGATGAAGGAGACGCCTTCATCATTTTGATCTTTGCGCTCAATGCGAATGAATCCTTTGTCCTAAGAGAAGGTTGTTTTTCACTCAATTCTCAAAAGTGTTTGAAGGATGTGTTTGAAAATGGCTTGCATTTCTTCATTCTATGCACTTCTTGTTTGGCATAGTTAATGTCTCCATTTCACTCTACTGAGATCATTTGAGTAGATCAATCTCCATAGGGAATTTTGATTCAAAATGAATAATCCCCAAAATGAGAAAACAATTTTGAGATAAAAATGATGTTCAAAAAGCTTGTAGAAAGTCCCCCCCCTTTTTTTTATCAATTATTCTTTTTTGTGCTTGTCTCTAGGAAAGCGCAAAAGGTTCTTTTTATGATGGAAATTCTTTGTTTTTTTTTTTAATTTGAGAAAATGATACTTACTTTGGGCAAAAATCTTTAAGGACTGAAATGTTGGAAATTCTCGGTAATCTTGTAAAGAATGTGAAAGAATATGTTAGCACAAAAATCTTTAGGAACTGAAATGTTGGAAACGATACATTATTACCCTTCATTCGTTTTCATCATTTGGGCGCTAACATCTCTTAAATTTACCTTCCTGGATATTTGGTAACTCGACAATACCCTTCCCTTGCATTCACCTTTAAATGTTTGACATTTTCCTAATTCCTTGGTTGAAGGTGATGCTTCTACGGTCAAGGTGCAACCCTTTTTTTTTTAATTTATTGTCCTGTAAGAAGAGGAGATGAAACGGGTTATCTCCATACTTAATTAGGTTCAATTGAGGAATGATACATCATTTCTTGATGAATTTGACAATATTGTTTCAGCACACTTCATTGGTGGGGGAAGGAGAGATTTTTCTCTTAATCAAAAGTTGATTTTCCAATTTTTTATATGACAAACCTTTGTTCTGTTCGAGTCTGTCCTGTATCAAAGAAAATGATATGTCATTTTTTATATTAAAGAGAATCAAGTTTATGAATGAAATACATCTATTGACACCTAATTTTGGAAAAATAAAATTGCATTTTGAAAAGAAAAAAAATAAAAATGGGAAAATTTGATTTGATTGATTATGCATGGAAGTTTGAAATTATGATGAGTATTCAGATTTTGATAAATGCAGAAAGAATTGAAAAATCAGGCGAACAAAAGGCAAGATTTTGATAAAATGGAAGGAGTCGATGCAAAATCGAGCTGATTGCAAAATCATGCTCCGATTTGCATCCATCATTTAATGCAACAGAAGATGGAAACTCGAAAAATGCCATACAAAGCGGCCGTTCGGAATTAATATAAAAGAGAGCTTCATTTTTCGTAACTAGGGGGGGATTCTAAAAAAATCAAGAGAGAATTTGTAAAAAAAAAAGGGTTTTTCCTTCGTTCTTCAAGAGAGAGCATACAAAAGGAAAAAGCTTTAGAAGAGAAAAAAAGTCAAAAAAAAGAAAAGAAGGAAGAGACGTGAGGGCAGAGGGTGCAGCAACAGAGAGAGAAAGAAAGGACGTGCATCAGAGAGAGAGAGAGAGAGAGAGAGAGAGAGAGAGAGAGAGAGAGAGAGAGAGAAAGATGAAGCACTAGTCATATGCTTCGTGAAGACTCCTCAGCTGGTGTCCACTGCCGCTCGACGCCCGCAGCAACCACTTGCTGTCCTTTGCGCCGGCCACCGCCCAGACCACCTCCGCTGGTCCCTATGCCTCTGCACCTCAGTCCACCTCCACGGCCACACCTCCGCCCGCGAGACAGCACCCGACGACCCCCCGCATTCGTTGCACGCGTCTCCCATCCGCACCGGTCCCGCGTCTGCGCATCCACCGAGCGTCGACGACCGCACGTCCCCCTCCTCATGCTGGCGAGCCCTGCACCGGCAGCTCGCAACTGCTCGAGCGCCGCGCACCACCACTGCAGCCCTTTGCTCGGCGCTCACCTCAGCCCAGCGCTCCTCCTTCGGTGATCTGCGCCAGCCCGCATCATCTCGCGTCGGCCACCGTGCCTTCGTCACCATCGCTCGACCTCCCCTGCAGTGCCAATGGCAGCCAGTCCCGCGAGCCCCCCTCGTTGCTCGACCCGACGCCCATGCCTGCACCTCCATCGCAAAGCACTGCCACACAGCCACTCTGAGGTTTCCTCCCGCGAGCTCGCGTCTAGCCCCCACTCCCCGCCGTCATGACCCAGTCCCCATGCAAGTAGATCTGTGATCCCCTACTGTAGCCGCATCCTGAGTCGACTCACTGCCCTTCCCTCCTCATTCGCTGCTCGCGGGCCGTCACGGTAGTCGGCCCAGTTTCGAGCGCCGACCCCCGAGCTTCGCCACCGGAGCTCCTCGCCGCACGGCCCTTTTCGCCCGCACTCAGATCCAACGACGCCCCTGATCCACCCGCAACGCCAGCCGCCGGTTTCGCTGTGCTGCCCCGACACCGCCTCCACTTCACCTCCAGCCCGAGCAGATCCACGACAATCCCTGCTGCCTCGCCGCCGACGTGCCGCTCCCGGTGCCCTAGCCGGACCTTCGCCGGAGCTCTGACTGCAACGCCACCACCGGACCTCCGATCAGCCATCCTTGGTTGGACCCCACGGCTGCCAAGCCTAATTTTGAAAAAAGAAAAAAAAAAAGAGAAAACACATTAGGTAGTTTTCTTTAGTTTATTTTATTTATTTTATTTTACTTTTATCTTTTTTTTAGTATAATTAGTCTTTAGTATATGATTGGAAATTCAGCATATCACTAGATTCGCAATCGCATATGGGGTTTTTTATTTCATATATAAGGCTTTAGATGAAATAATTAATCAAGCGAGAATAAAATTGATATTTTGATCTTTAAGGTTTAAGATCAATTTATCGATTTTACTAGCGAAGTACCATCTCTTGATCTATACGATGTGTGATATTTTTTGGTAATTTTGAATGGTCTTGATTGCTTTATTTATCTTGAAATGTGTTCGAGTTATAATATTGCATGTTTTAGGGTTTACATATTTAGAATAGGAATTTTATTTATTCTGAATTTTCGAAATAAAAAATATACCAAAAACATGAATTTAGGATGTTAGATTTTCATTTCATTAACTTGGATTGCATGTTTAATTATTTGGCAATTGTTAATTTCGAAATTAAAAAAAGAAAACAAAAGGAAATAAATTCATTTAGGATGCTAGTTTTATTGTTTTTTAAATTGCATGTTAAATTTTAATTTTGGAAAAAAGGAAAAACACAACAAAAAATCATCATGCATTTGTCATGTAGAGTTAGGGCATATTTTGTACATCATTGCATATTAGGGTTAAATTGCACTTAGTTTAAATTTAGATAATATTTTCTTAATTTATTATATGTTTAGGTATTTTCTTAAATAGATTGCATTTTAGGATTATTTGGGTTAAGATAATATTTTAGTTTAAATTAGGATTTAGCTCAACCTAATTCCTAATACAAATTGAATAGGATCTTAATCTAATTAGATAATTTTCACATTTTGTTTAATTCCGAATTACATGAAAAAATACAAAAAAAAAATGTCTTAGAATAAATTAGTTCTATTCCCTAGGATAGATTGCATTTTTAGGAAAAAAAAAAAATGTCATTGCATGTCATTAAAAATAGATTCATGAAATGCACGTCATTTAGAGATTGTTGCTAGGTCCATTTAATTAGAAATTGCAGGACATTAGAACTAGGTCATTTAGTTATATTGCATTGCATATTGCATGATTTTCATTTAAAAAGTGAAAACAAAAAGAAATTGCGAGTTAATTGGAAACCATATCTAGGGTTGTTGATGTGGATTTTTAATTTAACATTGCAGATGCTTTCGTTGCTTTGAGGTAAGTTTTTGCAATTTACTTATTGTTTATCTAAGTGTTAAATTGGTGGATTGCGCACCCGCATTATCGCCTCACATGTTAGGGAAATAGATTTAAAATCAATTTAAGCTGTCTGCAAAAGGATTTTTCAAAATAAAAAGAAAGGTACCGAAAGGGCGTTAGAAAATTCTAACGTAACCAAGTCCCCGAACTCATAAATCTTTGGTTTGTAGGAGTAAAATAAATCTCCAGTTACTTTACTTGGGTTTCTAATCGACCCATCAAAAATAGATTAGTGGCGACTCCTAATTAAAAAAAAATTACATGTCAAGAACTTGAACCGAAAGTCGCGAATTGGTATGGGCTTGGGAGAGCCCGAGTTAAGTTTAGGCTTAACAATCCATTAGCCAAACTCTAGGTGGTTCACATCACCCGAAAAATTGGTCGCGACAATATCCCTTTCCATGGTCGGGCAATCAACATCCAAAGGTGCCCCTTATGAAGGATGGGGTAATATTGCCCCTCTGTTTCATTTGTGAATCTTTCGTTGTTTAAGATGAACATGACTTAATAACGCTCCATCACATCTGTTGGAACGTTACAAAAATTTGTACTCTTGATATCTCATTGACAACAAAAAGAAAGTCATGTTAGAAACGATATTAGAAACAGGTAACTGGAATCAATATAGTTTACTTTTCCTTTGAATTCGTCATTTTGGATGCTTGACAACTCCCCTCATTTGTCTCATTATGCAAAGTGAATGAGCTCGATGAGTTATTTTGACACCTAAGGCATTTGCGTCATTTCCTCAACTTCTTAGAACGGAATTCAACTTTGTTATGCCTTTATGGAAGATTGGCACTAATGAAGTCTCAACGCATGTTTGCTTCTCGAGTCCTATGAACCCACACTTTTTTTTTTTTGAAGGGGCAGATGCCGAACTTAGATAAACTCTTCATGCTACTTGAGAAAGCGATCACGTGAAGAGACGGTTTGAGTAGATTTTTCTTGAAATTCACTTTGGAAGGTAAATGTATAGGTTCACTTGAAACACTTATGATTTTTTTTTCCTTTTAAGTTTAGGATTTTCCCGAAATTGAATTCCATCATTAAAAAATGTGTCGCATGATTTACAAAAGCATCAATTGAATTCGCAATCAAAACCCAAAATGGAAAACATGGTTCTTAACAAGAATAAAGACAGTGATAAAATATAATAAACTCTTGCATAGATAATAGTAAAAAATCAACTCTTCTCCTAGCTCTAGAATTCACTTCTTTGTGTGGTCACCACGACAATGTCAAGGATCATTGTGCATAACTTGCAAAAAGACGACAATATCAGTATGTGAATGAGAGAAATATAATATCTCAATGAGGTCGCTTCTTACAATAAAATCGAGGCGGCAGTACATGTCACGCCCCGATTCTTGAGGACGCGCCCATCCTTCTAGTTGGTCGATTTTAAAGTGCGATATCCCATAACTAAGTATCGGTAACCCTTTCGTTTTTATTACGTAGGCGGAAGCAGTTATAAATCCCCAGACAATAAAACAATGAGATAGAAAAGTAGGCCATATTTTTCGTATTAAAATTTACAACCACATTTTCATTAACAGCACAACTCATAGTATATTTACAATACTATTCACAGCATACTTGTCTCAGACCTATCTATACTAAGACAGGGTTTACAAAAGGGATGGGATCTCAATCCACATTTGGGTTATACTCAAGATCCCTCTCTGGATCATCTGCTTCTTCAAAAGTCTTTCTCCCCTTTAGGTTCCTCCTCCTCAGCTTCTCCTCAGGGTCCTGAAATGGTTATTCAATAACCAATGAGATCACGTCTCAGGGAGTCCTACCCCCTAAGACTCAATTAGTAAGCCAATACACTATGGCAGCCTAAACACGCATGAGTCAGAGGACTTACCTTGGCCTCAGATTCCATCTGCATATTAGTACAGTTCAATAGGTACTCAAACAATCACATCACCGATCGAAGTATCGATCAAATCGACCTAGTCGATTTCATATCAGTTGGTCCATTTCTAGGTCATTCATCCCACTCCAAGCAATTCCTTAGATTTAGTGGCTTTACGGTCCCACCCGACCCTCTCCAAATTCAATGTAGGAATAAATCTTAAATCCACTCATAAATTACTTTAGCACCAAATAAATCTCAAATAAATAAATGGACTGCACCACGACAATCAGCACGAAATTCCGGTCACCGGCCATCCCAGTTGAATTTCCGGAAAAATAAATAATTAAATAATTAATTTCAAAAATTAAATAAATAATTATAAAAAATCCAATTTAGGCTCGTAATGCTGAATTGGATGCCGAGACGAGCTCGGAAAATTACCGAGACTCATTCCATAAATAACATGGCATGTCTACTTGCTAATGTCTATTTCTAACCACCTAACATGCATCATTAAGTCTCTAATTTAATTGATCTAAACTAATCTAACCACCTAATTGCATTTAATTAAATCTAACCAACCTTAAATATAATTAGCAAACTAAGAAAGCATTAGTGAGTAAAACTCACTTGGTAAAAGTGGAGATCGAATCACCACAACGATGACGCGACAGCGGTCGAAATCGGGCTTTCGACGACACCGGCGGGCTTGGATCGGACCTTGGACTTGGCCCAACAAATCTCAGCCCAACTGAGATTTGTTCCTGCTTTTGGGCTAGACCCAAGTTGGCTTGGGCCTACTGCGAAGATGGGCTTCAAAAACTGGGCTTGAAGACTAGAATTGCTGTAAATGAGCTTGAAATAAAACTAAATTGGGCCTGTCTTTGCTGCGCCCGAAAGACTGAAACTGCTAGAAAAACGAATTGACTTCTATTTTGAGAAATTTGTACACAAAATGATTTGCATTTTAGTCCCAAAATGTGAGAATGAGAAAATTTGATAAAAATGCAATTTCATTTTTTGTACCCCTATATAAAATCACAACTTGAATTTTTTTTTTTCAAAATAATTTCGAGTCGAAAACTAGAGATTTAAACAAAATCACGTGTTTAATAGGGCCAAATCAAAGTGTTTAGAACTTGCATTCAATGTTCCCTTGTCAAAAGTGACTGCCAATTTTTTCAATTATAAGCGTACAACACTGAGGGTAATCGATTGATGTTTGCAAATTTCAAGGTGGAAGTTCAATACAAAATGAGCAAATAAAAATGAAAATGATACTTACAAGGGGTATCAACTTTTGTCTTTGTTTTTTTTTATTACACAGACATGCACATGGGATGTGGTTCGATTTCTATTCTATCCGACTCAAAATGAAGCCATGGGATCACAAGACTGAACCAACATGCTTGCGGCTAGGTTATGTTACCCATGACTCTAGCTTCGTAAAAAAACTTACCCGTGTTGCATGATTGCAGACTAGGGTGGGTATGTTTGACGTGAAAGAAATTTCGGGGTAGAGATGGGCAACTCGTACTACATGGTTGTAGTCGGAGTGGTATCCACCTCACCACCATCCTAGGTGATCTTATGTGGCTCAAGTCTGACGGCAAGTTGTGTGTGCTAAGGTGTAGTGCAATGCAAAGGATACATGCACAACAATTTATAGGCAAACAACACTTTATATATAAAAAAAAAAAACCCTACATTTCTACACTTCCCTGCAAGGCAAAGGTGAGGAAACACTTCCCCTCATACCTCCCATTCTGCAAAAACATTTAACACCTTTAATGTTAGGAGCGTACCTGAAATCTTTGCTGACAAACAAAAATATTTTTGAATAAGATTAATTTTGGCCTAAGTCCTCTAAGGTTTAAAACCAAGTCCCCAGTAAAGTCGTCAAGCTCTCGCGACTTACCCTCGGGGGGAGGGAGTAGGTTTAGGGGTTATGCCTAAAGGACGAGCCTAAGGACATGATTAAGTGTAGGCTCTCCCAAACCCATACCCCGTGTGATATTGGGATATTCTTAAGAATTTTGCAAAAATGAGTCGCCACTAGCCTATTGAGGTCGGCTAGAAACCAAGTGAGGTATGTGAGTATACCTCACTTCCTACGCAACCAGAGAATTTAGGGTCGGGGACTTGATTACACTAATTATCTAATTAAAGCCCTTTCGATACCTAATCTTATTCATTTTAAAATAAAGAATTTTTGTCAAGTAGTTTGGATTGATTTCATGCCTATTCACTAACATGTAAGGTGATCATGTAGGTGTGCAAACATTAAAATAACAATCATAGCTATCAAGATCCTAATTGTAGTAAAATTAAATACGTGCAATTAAACATAATTAGATATGCAAATTAAACATGCAACATAATTAATATACGAGAAAATAAAAGTCTAATTACACTAAAATGGCAATACATGGCGGGTCCTAATCAAACCCCATCATTTTTTAATTTTCAATTTTTTTTTTAAATTTTAAAAATATTTAAAAAAATGGGTGAACCGGGTCGGGTCCAATCTGACCCGACTCGGGTTCAGCCCAATCGATGCAAGTCGGGTCTGGTCGTAGATCGAACCCGGGTTCGGCCGAGTCGGCGACAATGGACTCGAGTGGTCCAAAATTATTATTATTATTATTATTTTGTAATACGTTAGTCATGGCCCAAAGAAAATCAAACCCACCTATTTCCTAAGCCCGTGAGAGCCCAGCCCAATTTACCTGAATCTGAAGTCCAACCCAAAGAGCGACCCAAGGCTGACCCACTTCGAAGACCAAACCCTACCTAGTTTGGAGGGCTCGCCCGACCTAGTTCTGCCTCTTCTCTCCCCCTGCTCCTTCATAGCGCTGGGTAGGCTAGGCGGATAGGCAGCGATGGCGATAACGAGCTTGACGACGGCGACGGCAACGACAATGAAGACGGGCTTGATGGCAACAACGTTGACTCAACGATGGTTGTGACATAACGGGTGATGTCACAGGTGGTGACTCAGCTGCGGTGAGGACACGTCAAGTGATGGCATGATGGTGGTATGATTGGTGGCGGCACAGGTGACCCCTTTGGCTAAGGCTGTGACGGCGAAGCAGAGGTGGAGACGCGGTGGCCAGCCTTGGATCTGCTCGCGTCGGGGGTAGCGGCGTTAGGCTGCAGGTAGAGCGCGGTGAGTCATCGCGGGTTGGGGCATTAGGTCATCACAGACGGAGGCGGGCAGCCCTTGGATGCAGTGCCGAGCTATTGTGCCGTGGTTGAGACGAGCTGCTACAAAGGGTTGCTCAAAGGTGTTGCAAATGGCAAGCAGTGGCGATGGCTTCTAGCGTCGGGTTCTAGTAGTGTTAAGTGTTGCGGCAAGGAGGGAAGCGGCAACATCGCAGCTTCAGGCTACAAGGGGACGGCGTTCGGAGGGCATCGACTCAAATGGCATCAAGTTGAGGAGGCAAGCTCGGACGACGACAGGCCGCGACCGCCGCTGCCCTCCGCCCCTCCGTTCCTTCTCTCTCTTCTTTTGTTTTTTTGCTCGGCTCTCTTTGGTCTCCTTTAGTTGGAGTTTTGGAGTGGGAAAGGAGGCACAGTGGCGAGTTGTCGGCCGTGCGATGGTCTCTCCCTCACATTCTCTCTCTCTCTCTCTCTCTTTCTCCCTCTCTCGCCCCTCTTTCCAACTCTCTCCCTCCAGCTCTCTCTGCCTCCTCTCCTCCCCATCTCTCGATGATGCGCTCTTTTGTCTAGGGTTTCCTGCGCGAAGATGGAGGAGGGAGAAGGCTAGCGTGGGCTAAGCCAAAGGGGAAACAGGTCTGGGCCGCGCAAGGGAAAAAAGAGGCATTTTGTCTTTTTCTTTTTCTTTTCTTTCTTTTGTTGTTTTGTAATTTTTCTTTTTTTCTTTTTTTCTATTTTTTTTATGTATTTGAAAACAAAAATTAGATGTCAACAGTGACATGGTATGGTGACATCACAAGTTTACATAGAAATCCATAAGGTAAATGTGACATCTTGATTTTCAACCCTGCTTTTGAGTAAATGAAATGGGCTTTTCATCGATGTGCCTACAGTCTTTTTCTCTGAACTAATCTCTCAAGAGATAACTAATCTATCAGGTGAAGTTGTTAAGGAATATAAACGTGAGTGATTTGAAAATTTGATTAGAAATCGACTACTCGACCGTGATAATTTGCAAGGGTCAATATGGGATTATCAAAATTGGTTAGAGACCGGAGACAAGTCATCGACAAAGGCATGTAATTAAAGCGTGGGTGATTCCACCTAATTGCAAAATTCTTGTTGAATGGCACTAAAGTGATTTTTCTGTCGTTTATGTACCCTGTTTTACGCCTCGATCCTCCGAGCACGTGCCCATCCCTTAGTGGTCGATTAAGTAGCGACATCTCAAGACGTGTCGCTGACCCATTCATTTTAATGCGCATACGTAAGCGAATACTAGATCCCTAGACAACAACATGATGAGATAGAAAAGCAGGCAACAATTCTCAACCAAAGCAAACCTTTTGTAAACACTTACACAATACTAGGCTATTTACAAAAGATCAGCTTAACAAAAAGGGAAATGTGCTATGACCCACTAGTCAAACATGTTCGCCGATTCTTCAATCTCCTCAGCATCAAACTCCGAAGCTTCGAGTCCTCCTCAATTTCCATCTAAGGACCTGAAAATGTGATCCCACAACGGGATGAGATGACTTCTTAGCAAGTTCACCCCCTAAGCTCCTACTAGGAAGAAAATATGCCCCAAGGGGTGCCTAAGCACAAATATGAGTCAGAGGACTTACCTTTGCCTCCATTCCTTTCTGCAAGTCAGTACGATTCATATAATCATCCAATCATTTCAACTCAACTCAAATCAACTCAAGTCATCAAATCAGATTAAGTTATTGATCAATCGACCAAGTTGATTCCATGTTATCAAGACCATCTCTCGATCAACTCATTCAATACTATCTATAAAGTTCGATCACATCAAGGACTGCACCCCTAACCTGAATATAGATAGAAATGCTTACCAAAAACTGATAACCATGTATACTGCTCACCTTAAGCTGATATATTGAAGCCCTCAGGCTGATATAGTATATGACTAATGCTCATCAAAGCTGTGCGGTAGTTAATTACTCACCGAAGATGTGCAATACTTAATTGCTCAACGAAGCTGTGCGGTACTTAATTGCTCACCGACGCTATGCGATAATTAGGGTATACTGCTCACTCTAAGCTAATATACCAAACCCTTAGGCTGATATAATATACCATTTTACCCAACCAACCGTTTTACCACTTTTATCATACCCAATCAAAATAATCATGTGTGGGTACACTGTCAGCCTCCGCCAAAAATATAATATATTTAATTTATAAACTCCCACTAATTATATAGTCAATAAAAAAATTTTGGCGCTGTAAACCGACGCTCGGTGATTTTCTAATTAAATACTGAAATTATTAAATTTTGGGATAAATTCCCAAAATTACAATTTACGGTCAAATTGCACAAAATAACAGTCAATTAAATAAATCAATCACATTAATGCAATCAGTATGAAATTCTAGTCACCGACTATCCTGGTCTAATTTCTGAAAAATAAATAAACAAATAAATAATTAGCAAAATTAATTAATAAATACCAATAAATAGCAAAAATTCACACTTAAGCCGAAAAAGCCTAATTAAAAGTCGAGATGGGCTCGTAAAATTTCTGAACCTATTTGGATAAATACTACAGCTTATCTATTTGCTAATTGCACTACTATAATAACCTAACATGCAATATCAAGTCATTAAATCACTAATATGTTTTTGCGGGGATTAGGGAGTAGGGAGTAAACTCACTAGACTAACGCGAAAACCGGTTCACAGCAACGACGACACGACAGTGGCCGATAAACTCCAAAGCGGCGGCATCAATAGGGACCATATCGAGTTCGAAATTGGCCCCGCAAAGCTCATCGTTGTTGTGGTCTTGAAGGGGGTTGCTGGTCTGTCCAAGTGGGCTGGCTCCTACTTGCGTTGAGGATGAACGATGTTGTAGCAGCACGGCTTAGTCGAGCAGATGAAGCCAGTGGCTTTGGTGGAAGGGAAATGGAGCGGTCGTCACAGCAAAGACCGAGAGAGAGAGAGAGAGATGGCAATCATGGGGTTGGCGTGAGCGAAGGACAAGCATGCAACAAGGGCAGAGGCGGAGAGAAGTTTGGTGGGTTGACTTCAGTGTGTAGGGGTTGGAATTTGACTAAGTGTGGAGGCGTGGACTTTGTGGCAGCTTCGTTGGGTTGCTACAGGGAAAATGGAGGCACAAGATGGAGGGGGCAGAGAACATGCAGGCTAAAGTCTTCGACAAAATACAAAGTGTGGCATCCCAAAAATTCAAGACAAGCTCTAAGGTGTTTGTATATGCATGGTTGCAAGGTAAGTTATGCTTGGAGGCATGAATTGTGACATCCAGATTTTTGGGTTCTAATTTCAACTGAATAAATAGGGCCGTTTTCGTTCAATTGAAGCCAGGGATTGTGAAATTGGGATGCAAGTGGGCTACATTGGTAAGGAAAAATACCAATTGGAATGATAAGGTGTTAAATAAATTAATGGGGGTCAATTTGATTTAATTCAAGAGGAATTAAGGCCCAATTGGAAAGAAAACCTAGCAAAATAAGTATGCCACACTTACCCCCACATTTTGGCCTATCTAAAGGCTTCTAGAAGGGGCATTTTTGGGCTAGAAATGTGGGTAGATGACAGCTCAGGGTGGCCCACGTGTGGCTGACCTAAGAGACAGAAAGAGTGAGAGAGAAAAAGAGAAACCGGTTTTCTCTTCTTCCCTTCTCTCTCCCGTCGCTATCTCTCTCTTCCCCCATCATCTTCTTCGGTTGAGTGACGCCATGGAAGCCGAAGACCAGAGGAAGCAGCAACCATCGTCGCTCGGACAAGGGTTACCACCGTCGCCGCAGCCCATAACGCCGCCATCGCGGCTTCGCCCCACCCGCGCGCACCTCTACTTCTCTCCTCTGTCCTCTTTCTGCTGTTTGGTGCCCTTGCTGTGCGAAGATCAAAGCAAACCGAAGCAGCAAGTCCCCTCGCCGCCGCAGCAAGCAACCGCAGCTGAAGTCGCCACCGAGCACCGCCCGCGCGTCTCCGCCCTTAGCTGCGTCGTCCCTGGCTTTGTCGACATCCAGAGCTGCTGTCTAGCTCCTGTTGCCTCTATTCGGTCCCGTTCAGCCACCTCAGGCCGCCGCCCGACCACCTCCGGCCACCGCGCGCCCCACCTCAGCTCGCCGGAGCTCCGCCTCGCCCTCAGCCGCTCTTGGCCGCCTGAACCGACGCCGGAACCGCCCCTTCCAACAGTGCATAGAGAAGGCAAAAAATGGGTATTGTAGTGAGGTTTTGGCCCGTTTTGGCCGCCTTCCCGAGCTCGGATGCTCAGCCCGCTTTGAGGAAAGTCGATCCTCGCATCGAGCTCGTCGTTTTGAGTGAGTTTTACTCACTAATGCCTTCTTAGTATGCTAATTATACTTAAAGGTTGATTAGTGTTAATTAAGTGTAATTAGGTGGTTAGATTAGAATTGATTAGTGATTTTTAGTTAATTGCTTTGCATATTAGTTGTGTGATTAGTGTAATTAGATAGAGAATTGCCTATAGTATTTATTGGAAGCTTCTTGGGATTTTTCTCATCCCTTATCGGGTGTTAATTAAGCAAATCAGGCCTAGGTTGAATTTTTAGGAATTAAATATTAATTTTCGAAAATAATTATTTAATTATTTATTTTCCGGAAATTCAACTGGGATGGCTAGTGATCGGGATTTTATGCTGATGATCATGGCGCAGTCCGTTTATTTAATTGAGCTTCATATTGTGCTAAATTGGAATTATTATGTTTATTTATTAATTTTCAAAATTAATTATTTAATTATTTATTTTCCAGAAATTCAACCGGGATGGCCGGTGACCGGAATTTCGTGCTGATTGTTGTGGAGTGGTCCATTTATTTAATTGAGCTTTAATTCATGTCGAATTGATTTAATGGTGCATTTTAAAGTTATATTCTTAAATAATGCAATTTTGGCCTTGTGATTGAGAATTGGTCGGGTATCGGTTGTTAGTATCGAAAGTGAGTTGGTAAATCACCTGGAGAATGCATGTGGCCCGGTGAATTGGAATGTCATCTGGGAAAGACACGTGGCTCGGTGATTAGATGTCATCTTGGCAAAAAGGTAGCCTTAGAGAATGCATGTGGCTCGGAGACTCGGTATGTCTTCCTGGAGAATACACGTGGCTCGGTGACAGAGTATGGAATCGTAAAAAGGGTCGGGTTGGACCATAAAGCCACTAGATCTTGAATGGGTCGGGTGGGACCGTAAAGCCACTAGATCTTGGAAAGGTCGGGTGGGACCATAAAGCCACTAAATCTTGAGAGGGTCGGGTGGGATCGTAAAGCCACTAGATCTTGAGAGGGTCGGGTGGGACCGTAAAGCCACTAAATTTAAGGAATTGCTTGGTGTGGGATGAATGACCTAGAAATGGTCCGACTGACTTGTAATCGACTAGGTCGATTGATCGATGATTCGATCTGAGTGTGACTTGATGTGATTCATTGCCTTGGTTTGATGTTGTGAATTGAATGATTGAATGGAGATGACCGTGAGTGGTCTTCCTGATATGAAATCGACTAAGTCGATTAGATCGATGCTTCGATCTGTGATGTGATTGCTTGTGTGCCTATTCGATCTGTACTAATATGCTGGTGGAATCTGAGGCTAAGGTAAGTCTTCTAACTCATGTTGTGCGTAGGCAGCCCTAAGGTGTATTAGTTTACTAATCGGGTCTTAGGAGGTAAAACTTGCTGAGACGTTGTCTCAGTGGTTATTGAATAACCATTTCAGGTCCTGGATGAGGAGCCTAAGGAGCATGAATCTGATGAGGAGATCCCTGTTGAGTAACCTGAAGAGGAGTATGTGGAGAAGGACCCCGAGGATAACCCCGAGTACGACCCGGATGAGGACTAAGATCCCATCATGTCTTGTCAGACCTTGTGTGCATGTGAATAGATGTTAGACCGGAGATGTGTATATATGGTATTGTAGAATACTATGAGATGCATGTAAAAAGGTGTGGTTTTGAATTTTCAGCGTGAAAAAATATATGGCCTACATTTCTATCCCATTGCTTTATTGTCTGGGGAATTATAATTGTTTCCGCATGTGCATATATAAATGAAAGGGTCGGCGATACATAGTCCTGGGATATCGCATTTTAAAATCGACCAAAAGTAAGGGATGTGTACGTGCCTGAGGATCGGGGCGTGAGATCCCATTTTTGTGGAATCAGAGCAATGGTTAGGTATTTGAGTGATAAGGTGCGATGACCTATGGGATAGTAGTAGGAAAGGCCTTTAAATTCATGACTAGTGCATGTATTTGATAGTTGATTGGTAGAATTGTTTGTCATCTGTGAATCGCTTGCTTTTAATCGTTGTGGATTCGGAAGGCAGAGTGTTGACTCTGGCTAGCTTGAGCGTAAGAGTGCCATCGCAGGTTGGTACTAGTGTAGCAGCATTGAATGATCCTAAGTCCGATAAGATTGATTTGATGCAAGTGTTTCTTAGGATCTGGATGAGCTAGTAAGATCAGGATCAAGTTGTTGTTGTTGCTACCTTTGTTGAGGTCCAACCTGGAAGGATAATCATAGATTAGAATTCGATATTTAAGTCCAGATTCAGCGAAGCAGATTTGGAATTTGGTTAGGGGAAAAGACTGATGTTGAGGGAAGAGTATTTTGTTCCACTCAATAGGAATGGTGGAATAGTCAGGTCAGCATTCAGACAAATGGAACATGTTGTTCCATGGAAGACGATATGGATCAGTCTCGTGTATTCTGAGGACAGGAGTTTGTGTAAAACGTCGCCAATACGGATAATGATTTATGGGTTGTCCGCATTAGTAGATGGAATCTCGACAATGGTTACTACTGTCACCATCGATAAGATAGTTCAGAAGAAGTGCATCGTAGAACGCACTGTGGAATTTCTGGGATAGGTCTCTAGTACAAGAAGTAGTGCATCCTAGCACTTGACAAGAGGTAGAAGACTCACCAGATAGGTGTCGAAATTGTGGAAGAAAACATGGATGAATTCAGTGTCTAAGTATGGTGAGAAGAACGGAAATGGAACCGACCTAGCATTAGACAGAGGAAGAATGTTTTGGGGAAAATTCTATCAGAGTATCATATCAGAGTTTTGATGAAGTTTAGGGAACTTCAGTTTATTGAAATAAGTGGAAGAAAGGGGAATCACTAGTAATAGTCATTCTTAACTAGTTGCTGAGGTGTAACTTTGATGCTATATGAGTAGAATGGGGTCATGGAGCAATTCAACTTAGTCCAGGAGCATATGAAGGTATCGTGTTTATTGGGAGTCAAAGTGAATCTTCGATTTCTTTAATCTTGTCAATTGAAGACAACCCATTTGTTCGATGGAGATTGTCGAGGTTACTTGGTGATGGTTCTAGTTAAGAAATATTGGAGAATTGGAGACAGAAGACATCTCAGTGGTTTGAGAATTTCTAGATGTGTTGTCATAAGAAAGGTCAGACTGTTGCCAGAGAAAGAGATAGAAATTATGATCGAGTTAGCACCAGCATAAAGCCACTCTCAAAGGCTTCTTACTAGTTATTGTTGTTTGAATTGATAGAACTGAAGGTACGGATGTGAAGATTGATGAATGAGGAATTCATACATATTAGTGCATCGCTTTAAGGAACATCAATCTTGTGGAAAGAGAAATGAAGATGGTTCATTGCAATCATGCATCAACCATTGTCAACTTAATTGAGTGACTTGTTATAAAGAGTGTTGATGTCTTCAAGGATCGACTTGATGACAGGTTATCGTCAGTTGAGAACCAGGAAGGAGGTTATACTGAAGACAACACTTCACACTTGATTTAGCCCTTGTGAGAATAATGTAAAGCCATTTGATATGATGAACGCTCCTGCCGCTGTCATAGATTTGACAAACTGAGTGTTCAAATAATATTTAGATCAATGGTGATCGTGTAGTGTAATGACATTCTAGGGTGTTCATTAAGTGCTGAGGATCACGAGAGCCCCTAAGAATGGTCATGTGATTACAGATAAAGGAATCTTCATGTACTCAGCCAAGATTGAATAAGTTGTTAATGGACTGAAACCGACAACAATATCAGAGATCAGAAGCCGTGGGGATTTGACAGATTACTACAGAAGGTTTGTGAAAGAATTTTCAGCATCAACATCATCGTGAGGTTGACCTCTTAAGAAAGAAGAGAAATTCATCAGCATAGACAAGTACGAGGATAGTTTCCAGAGCTTAAGTAAGAACTGACTATCGTACTTGTGCTAAACTTTTCATTTGGCTCTGAAAAGCACGGAATCATTAGTGATGTGTCTTGCAGAGGACGAGGTATGCATTGATACAACATGAGAAGATTGTTGCATCACCGTTCCGCCAGTTGAGACCCAATAAGTGGAATACAAAGCGGTGTCATGAACCAAAATTTTGGCAGAACTATAATAGTGATATCGGGTATCACCTTGGAGGAACGAAATGAGTCATTAATGTGTTGAGCCGAGATTTTTCAATTGTGCATAAACTGGCTAAAGTATAGACTTTACTTGAAAATGGTTCGAAATTTGGTTTTCAAAATTGAGGCAGGCTACCTTTTGAATTTTATAGCCACCCTCAAGATTGAACCAAATGTTCAAGTTAGAATTGGTGCCTAGTTGACAAACAAAGATGTTCAGAATATCTTATAAGAGGATACTAGCAAGAAAGGATCTGACTTTAAGACTTATGAGGATGGAAAGTTCGGGTTCCATGAGTGATTGAATACACTTGACAGTGTAGCACTCAGGGAAAAGATATTGTCAGAAGTTCACTATATTATTGCAGTTTTCAAGTAAGTCAGAATTGGCATCAGCTAGATTAGTAGACTGATATGAAGATAGATACCACTGAGCAAGTTGCAAGTTTCAGAGGTGTCAGTAAGTGGAAGCTCAGTAATGCGAACCGGGAGAATTTTTACCATCGCTTGAGAGTCCCAAGTGGGAATGGAAATATATCACAATGGAACATTTTGATAGGCTTACTAAGGATTTAGGGGATTACTGATACCATTTGAGGATAATAGTCGATTGATAGATAGAGTTGATCCACTTTGGTACAGTAAGAACAGATCTTGTTTTGAGTGTGTAACATCCAGATTTCGGGTTCTGATTTCGATTAGATAAATTGGGCATTTCATCGACGCGATTATGGTGTTTTTCTCTGAATTGGCCACTCATGAGATAACTAGACTAGCTGGGTGAGTTATTAAGGACCTTAAGGCAAATAGACTTGAGAATTCGACCATGGATCGACTTCTCGACAAGCTCATCTTTATAGATCATTGCGGCATAGTATAAAATCGATTTGAAATCAGAGATAGATCGGTTCAACTAAGATGAATGACCGATCATGGGTGACTCCACTAAATTGGAAAATTCTCATCGACCGGCACTAATTTGATGTTTCTATCGTTTTGGTGCCATGTGTCCGTATTTGAACTCTTGAGATTTTCAAGACAATCGAGAGTCACCAATGGATCGAGTGGGTTCATTGTGGCTCGAAGAAAATCGACCACGGGTCATTTGTCCTAAAAAGCTCTGAACACTATCCAGTAGCCTAGGTCACACTAAAAGCATGTCGGAGTGAAATTAACCGCCAATCTAAGTTTGATTTCAGAAATTGAAGATTCTATCTTGTCACAGAGTGGGTATACCGAAGTGTGTGTGCATCAAATAATTCATTGGCATGGAGTGCCGGGGATGAATTATATTTCGAATCTAGATCAGAGATTACAAGTTGGCAGAGTTTTCAGAGGGTTCTTTATTAACCAGTGTATAGCAAAGGGTACAGAATTTCAGTGGTGAAAAGAAAGTGAAGAAAGATTACAGGCCAAAGTCATGCTCAGTAATCAGTGTTTGCATTTATCAGATCAGTGTCAGAGTAAAGACTTCTCAGAACTGTCAGAAATTTTGAATCGTTGAGGTTTGAAGGTTTATTAGGGAGTCGAGAAAAAGAGATCAGATGTGGATGACAGAGTGTCTTATGCGAGAAGCTCAGTTCAGTTGTTGGTTCAGAAAGAGCAAAGTTTGTGTACTACGATGATCTCCTTAGTCAAAATGGTCGAACAACACCACGAGACCGAAGGATTAGCATAGAGTAATGAGACTCAATGAAACGACAATACCCCCACATTTTGTATAAGGATTGGAAAAAGTTTAAATTTTGAGGACGAAATTTTTGTAAGAGGGGAAGAGTTGTGACATCCAGATTTTTGGGTTCTAATTTCAATTGAATAAATAAGGCCGTTTTCGTTCAATTGAAGCCAGGGATTGTGAAATTGGAATACAAGTGGGCTACATTGGTAAGGAAAAATACCAATTGGAATGATGAGGTGTTGAATAAATTAATGGGGGTCAATTTGATTTAATTCAAGAGGAATTAAGGCCCAATTGGAAAGAAAACCTAGCAAAATTCGTATGCCACACTTACCCCCACATTTTGGCCTATTTAAAGGCTTCTAGAATGGGCATTTTTGGGCTAGAAGTGTGGGTGGATGACAGCTCAGGGTGGCCCACGTGTGGCTGACCTAAGAGATAGAGAGAGTGAGAGAGAAAAAGAGAAACCGGTTTTCTCTTCTTCCCTTCTCTCTCCCGTCGTTGTCTCTCTCTTCCGCCATCATCTTCTTCAGTTGAGCGACGCCATGGAAGCCGAAGACCAGAGGAAGCATCAACCGTGGTCGCTCAGACCAGGGTTGCCACCGCCGTCGCAGGCCATAACGCCGCCGTCACTGCTTCGCCCCACCCGCGCGCACCTCTGCTTCTCTCCTCTGTCCTCTTTTTGTTGTTCGGTGCCCTTACTATGCGAAGATAAGAGCAAACCGAAGCATTAAGTCTCCTCGCCACCGCAGCAAGCAACCGGAGCTGAAGTCGCCGCCGAGCGCCGCCCGCACGTCTCCGCCTTCTGCCGCGTCGTCCCTGGCTTGGTCGACGTCCAGAGCTACTGTCTAGCTCCTGCCACCTCTGTTCGGTCCCGTTCAGCCACCTCAGGCCGCCGCCTGACCACCTCCGGCCACCGTGCGCCCCACCTCAGCTTGCCGGAGCTTCGCCTCGCCCTCAACCGCCCTTGGCCACCTGAACCGACGTCGGAACCGCCCCTTCCAACAGTGCACGGAGAAGGCAGAAAATGGGTATTGCAGCGAGGTTTTGGCCCGTTTTGGCCGCCTTCCCGAGCTCGGATGCTTGGCCCGCTATGAGGAAAGTTGATCATTGCGTCCATCTCGTCGTTTTGAGTGAGTTTTACTCACTAATGCCTTCTTAGTGTGCTAATTATACTTAAAGGTTGATTAGTGTTAATTAAGTGTATTTAGGTGGTTAGATTAGAATTGATTAGTGATTTTTAGTTAATTGCTTTGCATATTAGTTGTGTGATTAGTGTAATTAGATAGAGAATTGCCTGTAGTATTTATTGGAAGCTTATTGGGATTTTTCCTATCCCTTATCTAGTGTTAATTAAGAAAATCAGGCCTAGGTTGAATTTTTAGGAATTAAATATTAATTTTCGAAATTAATTATTTAATTATTTATTTTCCGGAAATTCAACTAGGATGGCCAGTGACCGGGATTTTATGCTGATGATCATAGCGCAGTCCGTTTATTTAATTGAGCTTAATATTGTGCTAAATTGGAATTATTATGTTTATTTATTAATTTTCGAAATTAATTATTTAATTATTTATTTTCCGGAAATTCAACCAGGATGGCCGGTGACCGGAATTTCGTGTTGATTGTCATGGAGTGGTCCCTTTATTTAATTGAGCTTTAATTCGTGTCGAATTGATTCAATGGTGCATTTTAAAGTTATATTCTTAAATAATGCAATTTTGGCCTTGTGATTGAGAATTGGTCGAGTATCGGTTGTTAGTATCAAAAGTGAGTTGGTAAATCACCTGGAGAATGCATGTGGCCTGGTGAATTGGAATGTCATCTGGGAAAGACACGTGGCTCGGTGATTAGATGTCATCTTGGCAAAAACGTAGCCTTAGAGAATGCATGTGGCTCGGAGACTCGGTATGTCTTCCTGGAGAATGCACATGGCTCGGTGACAGAGTATGGCATCGTAAAAAGGGTCGGGTGGGACCATAAAGCCACTAGATCTTGAAAGGATCGGGTGGGACTGTAAAGCCACTAGATCTTGGAAAGGTCGGGTGAGACCTTAAAGCCACTAAATCTTGAGAAGGTCGGGTGGGACCATAAAGCCACTAAATCTTGGAAAGGTCGGGTGGGACCGTAAAGGCACTAGATCTTGAGAGGGTCGGGTGGGACCATAAAGCCACTAAATCTTGAGAGGGTCGGGTGGGACTGTAAAGCCACTAGATCTTGAGAGGGTCGGGTGGGACCGTAAAACCACTAAATCTAAGGAATTGCTTGGTGTGGGATGAATGACCTAGAAATTGTCCGACTGACTTGTAATCGACTAGGTCGATTGATCGATGATTCGATCTGAGTGTGACTTGATGTGATTCATTGCCTTGGTTTGATGTTGTGAATTGAATGATTGAATGGAGATGACCGTGAGTGGTCTTCCTGATATGAAATCAACTAAGTCGATTAGATCGATGCTTCGATCTGTGATGTGATTGCTTGTGTGCCTATTCGATCTGTACTAATATGCAGGTGGAATCTGAGGCTAACGTAAGTCCTCTGACTCATGTTGTGCGTAGGTAGCCTTAAGGTGTATTAGTTTACTAATCGAGTCGTAGGAGGTAGAACTTGCTGAGACGTTGTCTTAGTGGTTATTGAATAACCATTTCAGGACCTGGATGAGGAGCCTAAGGAGCATGAATCTGATGAGGAGATCCCTGTTGAGGAACCTGAAGAGGCGTACGTGGAGAAGGACCCCGAGGATAACCCCGAGTACGACCTGTATGAGGACTAAGATCCCATCCTGTCTTGTCATACCTTGTGTGCATGTGAATAGATGTTAGACCAGAGATGTGTATATATATTATTGTAGAATACTATGAGATGCATGTAAAAAGGTGTGGTTTTGAATTTTCAGCATGAAAAATATATGGCCTACTTTTCTATCCCATTGCTTTATTGTCTGGGGAATTATAATTATTTCCGCATGTGCATATATAAATGAAAGGGTCGGCGATACATAGTCCTGGGATATCACATTTTAAAATCGACGAAAAGTAAGGGATGTGTGCGTGCCTGAGGATCGGGGCTTGACATGAATGGCATGTACTATGTTATGATTGTATTGTGTGATGCATTGAGTGGTTATTGGATCTTTTACCTACTGAGTGGCTGTACTCACCCCTTTGGGGACCAACATTTCAGATTAGAAAGATGCTGCTCCCTACCGTCACGCGAGGTACCTTCTATGGCCTCCCCTCAGATGTAGAAGTAGAATGTACGGAGATCGATTGCGTCACCATCCCTGGACTGGCATTTGTGCTCGTGCGAGTGCTAGTTATGTACGATGTGAGCCTGGCTGGGGGCCCAATTATCCAAGAGTTTCTGTCAGTTCATGTCCACCGAGACGGAGTGTTTAAGGGGATGTTGCCGCGACCACCACCCGATGCACCAGGATGGGTGTGATGGTTGCGTGAGGGGTAGAGAGCTGGTGTTTCTTTTTGGGAGTAGCCGCCGCTGTTAGATGGAGGACGTCATGTGATTACTTTAGGGGTCATAGTATCTTTTTGGGATGTGGCCAAGTGTAGCTGAAAATCTTGGCTTTCTTTTGTTTTATCGACCCACGAAAAATCCATCACGAAAATATGTAAATAAAAGTGGCATGGCTCTATCTTTTCCTATGGTACTTAGTGGTGTGCATTGTATCATGGTTGTTGGAGGGAGAGATGGCGAAATTAAATTTTACTTCTGCTAATGAGTCACGTTGGGACCGTTTTCAAAAAAAAAAAAGTCTATGAACTACGATGCTTCTACTAGGAGATGTAACTAGTGTTCCTATTAGGTGCCTGTGGCGACCTAAGGTGGTTCGGGGTGCCACACAAAGCAAAAGAGAAGGGATGAGAGAGAGAGGATAAAGGGGCAGAGTGTGTTAGCCAAGGGGGAATGAACGTGCAAAAAATAAAAGGGAAAGGGAGGGAGAGAGAGAGAGAGAGAGAGAGAGGGAAAGATGTCAGCAGGGGGGAAGGATAAGATGGAGCCCACAAAGTCAAAGGAAAAAGAAATGGAAGACCACAGTAGAGTTGTTGGATGGGGGGAGAAGACGTGCGAGATAGAGGGAAATAGAGTGAGACGTGTGCGAGGGAGTCTAGTGAAGGGGAAAAGAAAAAAAAGAAAATAAAACACAAAAAATCTTGAATACTTGAGTGCTTATTCAAGCTTATCTTCAACTCGCTTTCAACCGATAATATCAATTGGTCATCCAAGACCAATTTCGACACCAACTTGCACAATTTGAAGTCCAATTGAAGGCCAAAATAAGACAGCCCCTCTAGCCTACCAATTTGATCAATTTTGGACTTCAATTTCATCCAATTTGGTCCCCAAAAATCTCCATGCTAAAATATTTGATCCTCACTTGTTTTCTTGCATGCGAATTTCCCCAAATAACCAACTTTGGACAGCAAAATTGGTCGTTTTCCTCAATTCCAAATTCTATTTCCTTTTTCCCGGAATCCAATTTCTTAACAAATCTCTCTGATTGATGTCCAATTTTGTTGAAGAAAAAGCCCACACAATTTTCTTTCACCAAATAGCTCACACAAGAGGCCAAAAATCCTTTCAAACTAGTCCATTCGAATTTCCGTTCTTTTCCGAATCATCTGAATCAATTTTCCATAAAAATCCCAAAGTCGACGAAAATTCCTCAAAAGGTGAGTCGATGTTCCTAAAATAAATCATGACATGACAAAACTTTCAATTTTTGAAATCAGGTTCAAATTTGCGGTTAATTTCAATCTAACGCGATTTTAACGTGACCTAACCTATTAGGTAGCTTTTAGGATTTTTTAGTGCAATTGACCCATGGTCGATTTTCTTCGAGCGACACATACTTCTTCAACACATTGGTGGCTATCGGTTGTCGTGAAAATCTCAAAATTTCAAATACGAACACTGGGCGCCAAAACGACAAAAAATTTGGTCTAGTACTAATCGATGAGAATTTTGTAAATTAGTAGGATCACCCACGATTAGCCACACATCTCAGTCGAACTGACTTATCTCTAATTTCTAATCAATTTTTAACTGTGCCATAATGACCCTTACAGACTAGAACGGTTGAGTAGTCGATTTCTGATCGAATTCTCAAGTCTATTGCGATTATATTCCTTAACAACTTCACCCGATAAACTATTTATCTCGTGAGTGACCATCTCAGAGAAAAGTACTATAGTCACATCGATGAAAGGCTTGACTTATTCAATTGAAAACAAAACTGAATTTTCAAGATGTCACACATTGTGTTCGTATTTGAAATCTCGAGATTTTTATGACAACCGAGAGTCGCCTATGAGTTGAAAATTAACAATGTGGATAAAAAAAAATCGACCATGGGTCAAATGCGCTAAATATTCCTAAAAGCTTTTTGGTAGGTTGAGTCATGCTAAAATCATGTCCGGTTAAAATTAACAATGAAATTGAACTCGATTTTAGAAATTGAAAGTTCAGTCATGTCACAATTCATATTACAAATGTCGACTCATCCTTTGTAGAATTTTCGATTGTCACGACCTCTTTTATTCTGTCCGGGGGAAAAGAAAGAAGGTTTAGGGGTATTTGCCTAAAGAGGCAGACCAATGGCCCTAAATTAGGCGCGAGCTCTCCCAAGCCCATACCTCGCGCGACATTGGATTTTGAATTTTAGTTCTTAATAACCTATGTAATTCGAGGAGTCACCACTAGCTTGTTGGAGTCGGCTAGAAACCAATCAAGACACGGGAGTGTTGTCTCGATTCCTGCGCAACCAGAGATTTCTAGGAATGGAGACTTGTTTATGCTAATGTTTCTATTAGCGCCCTTGCGGTACCACTAACTTGGAAGGTTGTTTACCTAAATGGCCACACAATCTTGATTACCAATTATAATCTTTATGAAACCACTAAGTGTCCATGCAAATGTTTTTTGTTTTTTTGTTTTTTTATGTCTAGACTAATCCTAACATAATTTAAAAGAGAAATTTACACTCAAATTAATGAAAAGCGGCGCGTAAATAAACATCCAAGAAATTGAAATGACTTGAAAATAAACGCGGAAAAGGTAAACCCAATACAAGTCGGGCAAATAATATTGCATAGCCTTGTTATCACACCCTGGGACAGGACCCCCATGAGTAAAATGAGAATTCAAATATGCATGAAATTACTCTATATGCTTGAAATTACTTTAAATAGTTTTAATCTACGTAAAATAGATTATTTACAAAAATGGTTATAAAATACCAAAATAGCATTAAATTAGGAAAATGACATTTTAAAATTAGTAGAATTTCATATATGTCATTTCTATCCTAATTTTATGATATCTAACATTTTTTGATATTTTTGAAATTTTCATACTTTTTTTCTTTTTTTTAAATTATTATTTTTTAAATTAATAATAATTCCTTAAACCGATCTATGCTAACATGGAGTAACACAGCACATGAATATCACAATAATCAAGCTCAAATTGACCGTTTCAAGATCGAAACTTAGTTTGGGCATTTTGTCGAACACTTGGTGTGCATTAAACTAGCCCCAATAGCCTCCTTGAGCTATGTTTGCAGCCTTCAATCTGCACTCATAAGCAATCTCATGTGAAACTAAAGTATTAAGATTATACTACCACATGCAAAGAACAAGATTAGATAGAAATCATAGCTAAAAACACACTAGAACCAAGCTAAAATCGTCCTCAAATACACGGGTTTGAGTTGATTTTGCAAATCTGGGTTTGAAACCAAGTCAAGCAAACAAGTTACATACCCATATTCAAGTGCTGACACTCATCACATACGAGATCTAAGGGAAATGCTACTTAATCCGCGTGAAAGTAGGTAACATGGGCTTTCAAATGCAACAAGCATCATAGAGAATGACTCACCGAACAACATCAAAACAACCTCTCCAAGAAGCACACATGCAAAACTCTTGAAGAGATTTCAACACTTGATTTTTCACTATTAAAACATGTTCAAGCTCGAACAAAAATACATCTAGGATACTTACCTTGTTTCTTAGTTTCTTTTGCAAGTGGTTCTCGGCCGAGGAAACCAAGAAATTATCCTCGGGGGCCCGTGCAAGTTGGCTTCTTCAACTGGAAATGAGATCTGCAGAAAAAAGAACTGACAACAAAGGCTTTTGTTGACCTCTAAAATTAGACTTCAAGACGTTTTTTGTTGGAAAAATTGACACCAAGCCAAACTATAAGTATTATAGTTTGGGATAAAAGTCAATATTTTCCTCATTTGTTTTTCTACTTTCTTGAAAACACTGGCTTTTGTCCACTAGTGACCAACTGGGCTCAACACTTTGAAAAATTTTCAGTGTTTCCTAGCCCGCCAAGAGGGCACTATTTCGGGGGGCTTTATGAGGCATTCCCGATCTCCATTTGGGACGTGCGACCTATGGTTGGAAAGATCTTTGAATAAAGTTTCACTCTATAGTTGAAGGTTTTGGATAATTTTGGCCTCAGGTGTGTGAAAATCTCACTTTTCTCTCTCCTGGTCGGTCTGGAATTTCTGGGTCTCTTTTCTAGAGTTGCTTCTGAGGGCTTCTTTGGGGATCGATTCCGAGCTCCCTCCTCTCTCCCTCGTCCCTCTCTCTCCTGTCTCCGAAAAGAGCTCCTTTCGTAGATCTTATCCACTGAATTAGAGGATTTTTTGTCAGCCTTTTGTCCACCTACCAAGCCAATTTTTTTTCAATTTTGCAGCTGTTGAGTGTGCGGATTTTGCTGCGATTTTCCGGTGCTGTTAGTAGCTTATCCCTGGCCAATTTTCGTCCACTTGCACTACTGTATACGGTCTTCCATCACATGCAAAGATCGGGCTGGTTGGGCAACTGAGGAGGATATGGTGGGGCCACCAAATTGCTTACTCAGCAACTCCGAATTAGGACCAACTCGTGGACTGAGTTTTGGCTGCTGATTTGAGTGCTTTAATACACTAATTTGGCTGCCTTTTTTTTATCAATTAGAAAGCTCGTGTATAGTAATTTAAGATCTTGACCATTTTTCGCAATTGTCTCCACCCAATTTTGCAAGAAAGTCCCTCAAAGTTGGCCATTTTCTTGCCCGAAAATGCCAAATTCAATGTAATTAGGTCCTTTTTGCACGATTCGATTAATTATACCTGACCCAAGTTCAATTTCAACTCAATTGGGGGCCAAGATAATGATTCAAGGGTTCGGGCAAAATTTTGCAAATTTTGCAAATTGGTCCCTCAACTTTTAGAAATTGCATTTTGGCCCCAACTTGCCGTTTTAATTACAATTTGATCTCCTGGGCTTGGCTAGTCACATTCAAATCATTGGCCCCAACATGCTTCTTCTTCTTTTTTTATAGGAAAAACATATTCCATTAAAAGCTATATTAAACACCTAGATAATCTACATGCATTTTTTTTAAGATGTCACAGCTGCCCCTCTTTGGAAGGAAGCTCAAAGAGATTTCTTTCAAAGATAAAGTGACATCTAATTTTTTTATTTTTTATTTTTGTTTTTTATTTTATTTTTTTACAATAGCAAAATGAAAATGCAAGTGAGCTTAATGTGAAGAGAGTGGTTTAGGGATGTACCTGTGAACAATTTGAAAAGGGTGGTTTAAGGATATACGCACGAACCTTATGGTTTAAGGCAGTCCCACTAACCTTGTGGTTTAAGGCAGTCCCACTAACCGTGTGGTTTAAGGTAGACCCACTAACCGTGTGGTTTAAGGCAATCCCACTAACCGTGTGATTTAAGGCAAATTCACTAACCTTGTGGTTTAAGGCAGTCTTACTAACCGTGTGATTTAAGGCAAATTCACTAACGTTGTGGTTTAAGGCAGTCCCACTAATCGTGTGGTTTAAGGTAGACCCACTAACTGTGTGAATTGTATGATTTGAGGATGACTAAGAATCTCTTGAAAATGCATGGTTTAAGGTTGACCCATGAACCCTTTGAAATTGTATGGTTTAAAGGTAACCAAGAACTCTTGAAAATGCATGGTTTAAGGCTATCTCATGAACCCTTTGAAATGGCATGGTTTAAAGATGACCAAGAACCTCTTGAAGATGCATGGTTTAAGGCTAACCCACGAACCCTTTGAAATTGCATGGTTTAAGGGTAACCAAGAACCTTTTGAAAATACATGGTTTAAGGCTATCCCATGAACCCTTTGAAATGGCATGGTTTAAGGATGACCAAGAACCTCTTGAAGATGCATGGTTTAAGGCTATCCCATGAACCCTTTGAAATAGCGCGGTTTAAGGATGACCAAGAACCTCTTGAAAATGCATGGTTTAAGGATAACTCATAAACCCTTTGAAATTGCATGGTTTAAGGGTAACCAAGAACCTTTTGAAAATGCATGGTTTAAGGCTAACCCATGAACCTTTAGAATTGCAAGGTTTAAGGATAACCAAGAACCTTTTGAAAATGCATGGTTTAAGGCTAACCCATGAATCCTTTGAAATTGCAAGGTTTAAGGATAACCAAGAACCTTTTAAAAATGCATGGTTTAAGGCTAATCCATGAACCCTTTCAAATTGCAAGGTTTAAGGATAACCAAGAACCTTTTGAAAATGCATGGTTTAAGGCTAACCCACGAACCCTTTGAAATTGCAAGGTTTAAAGATAATCAAGAACCTCTTGAAAATGCATGATTTAAGGCTAACCCATGAACCCTTTGAAATTGCATGGTTTCACTGGAGGAACCTGTCATTCGAGAATATTCTGAAACCGATATTGCACATCAAATAGTATTCATTATAACAAGTATTCTAGTAGCGAAAGCATACTAGATGAGGTCAATTTCAACACATGTCATTAGAAACAATATTAAAAGTATATCAGTAATGAGAAGGCAACGATTGCATAAGCAAATCACAGTAATTCTAACCACTTGACAAAATCACAAAACCGTCATCACACTTGGATGATATCATTAATCGTCAAATTCTCTTGGGAGAAAAGTCCTTGTCGAAATGACCTTGACTTATGAGAAATGTTTCTTAAGTATGCCAAGCAAGGACCCTTAGTTAGAAAGGGCTTCTCGCGTATTCTCAAGAAAATGGCTGGTTGATCCCATCTACTCATGTGGGAAATAAATTGATCACTCAACCTCACTCTTCCAGTGTGCAAGGCTTCGAATCATTCGTAATAAGTACACATTGACCAATCAAAGAGGTCTTTTAGGAGGACCGTAGTGCTAGTTTGGTCATGGTTTTAGCAATGGATAAGCATCATTGGCTATGAAATGAATTAATCACCAAGCAACATCTTCGCCGGGTTTACAAGTCAAGAAGCCTTAAGATGAGATAAAATAACCTTGCTCTCACTTCTTCGAGCAACATCTTCTTTAGAAAGTCCTTATTTCCACTTTGAATCATCCCAATCTGAAGAGACTTTGGGAATATGTTGTAATGTTGGTTCGATGAAAGGCTCAAAAGGCTTGGTTCAAAAGGCTTAGCTCAAAAGGCTTAGAACTTTTTGTCAAATGGGGATTTGAGAGTTGGCGTCATTACCATATCATCCATTTTTTAAGTACTCAACTTTTAAAATTCAAATTGTCTCGAAAGTCCTTTGACTAATCATCTCAAAATAAGAGCTTTGCTCTTTTCTCTCATGACTTTTGCATTTGCAATGATTTTCTTTTCAATACAGGCATTTTTTTTTTTGCCATTTTTGCTTTCATAGATATATTTCTCTTGATGCAATTGTTTTTCTTCCACTCTCTCCCCCCTTTTTTTGTGGACATTGGCCTTGCTTTTACCAGGCACACTGCCTTTTCATACCCCTTAATTTTCACTTGACTTTTGTTCTTTCAAACTTTTTGAGCTCTTGGGACTTTCAAGATGCTTTTCATATTCTCATATAAACACCAATTGCATTGGTAAATCATGTGCCCTGCCCCAATGTGGGGAGATTATCACCACTCGGGTTTTAGAAATGAATAGTTAGGCTCAATATGGTTTAAGCAAAGGGTATCGGTGTTTGGGTAGAGAAAAGAATGCTCTTCTTCACCTTGGGATGCTTCGAGCTTCCATAAGAATTCACCTGAAGTTACCACAAAAAAGATCTATACAAGTGAGAGTAAAGAAACCTTTCTCATCTTCCCTCTCCAAATAATGTCAACCCAAACCTCCATAATTGCCCCCATCATGGGGTAGTTCTTGACGGGGGTATTTTGTAGAAAATTCTTCACATTAAAAGGCTCAAATGGGCTAACTATTGTCACCTGTAGTGTGTATGATAGAGGAAACAAATGCCTCTTATCATCTCGATCTATGTACCGCTTGCGAATGAATTCATTGACCTCAAACGACACGGGCTTTCTTTTTCACTCGAATTCTAGAGTGTTTAAAGGACATGTTTGGAAATGGGTTGCCATTCCTCATCCTAAGTGTTTCTCGCTTGGCATAAGCAACATCACCTTTCATTTTTGTTGAGATCATCTGAGTGGATTAATCTCCATAGAGAACTTTGATTCTAAATGAGTGATCCATCGAGTGGATGGACAATTTAAAGGTAAAAAAGATTTTTCCAAACCTTGTGGAAAACTTGTTTCTTTAATTTCCATTTTTTGCGCTTGTTTCTAGAAAAAACACTAGATGTTCTTTTTTTTGCGATGGAAATTCTCCATTTATTTTCCATTTGATTTTGAGGAGAAGGGTACTTACCTGTGTCTTAGTAGTTAGGCAACCCTACGAAGAACAAAAGGGAATGTGTTAGTACATGAATCCTTAGGGATTGTAAAATTGGAAACGATACAACATTACCCTTGGTCAATTTCACCATTTGGCGGCAAATATCGGAATGAACGTACTGTTTTAAGGCTTGAAGAGAATCTCAGGTCTTTGGTCTCATTAATTCAAGCATTTTCTTCTTTTTGCAAAAATAAGAGATGCAAAAGTTTTTTTTTTTTTTTACATGGCAACCTCGTTGTCGTTTCTAGGGATCGAACCCCGTACCTCTCGGACCTGTTCATTCATTCCCCATACCACTAGGCCAAAGCGCTGGTAGTGTCCATGGGGTGCTTCCTTTTTTATTTAATTGAATCGGCTCTAGAACGACACATCTTTTAAATCAAGGTAGGAGAATTTGACAAGTATTACCTCCACATGCTTGCTTGGTCGATATAGATTATGCTTAAATCAATTTCTCGAGTTTGTTCCTCGAACACCGACGCTTCCTATCAAACAAGGGAACTACGTCAAACATGAAGTTAGAGAGGGGCATTTTGGAAACGATACCGAATTACCCTTCTCCTGCATTTGACTTTAAATGTCTTGTGTTTCCTCTTGATGTGCTTTTGCTCCTCAAGTGTTAACATTTCCTCGAAGATCTTGCTTTCAAAGATGTTACCGAATTCACTCATTCTAAGTGGACGTCAAAGATGAAAGGAGAGGGGTACTTCTTGTTTTGGCATGTGAGGGCATTGCTCCTTGGATGTTTTACTCCATTTATTCCATCAAAATGGATGGTTTGGCCTTAGCATGCCTCTTGGTATAAGGTGTTGCTCCAGCGGTCAATGTGCACATTTTCCTACAAGAGATGGGGCATGTTACTTATATTCCAAAATTGAATTGGACTAATTTAGGGACGATACTCCCCTTTTTGTGCTGAATCTACTTCGAGTGACTTGCCCCATTTATCAACTGCAAGGAAAAAGAGACGTAATATGATATTTTTATATTCGACATAGTCCATTTTAGGAACAGTATACTCCCTTTTACGGCATATCTGATGACTGCGTTCCATCCTATTTCCTTGGCTATGGGGATAGATTTGCTCTCATGATTGACAGCAATTCACTTGGCAAATGTCTATTCCATTTGAATCTTTTCCTTTTTAGAAGTTGGGTGACTTAAGCATTGCGTGCCCCCGATCCATTTTGTGGCCATCTACCCCAATTAAAGTTTCACACTCTTTTCTTTTAGAGATCGTGTGATTCTGGACCAAGTTGTCCTCCCCATGTAATCTTGTTGTTTGCCAGCAAGTTGCCTCACTAAAATCTGCACATAGTGCAAGGACAAATCATTCCTAAATAAATCGAATTTAACTTGAAACGATTACCACCTTTTATTTGAAGGCAACATTTGATGACCGATTCTTGTTTGTGTACATCTACATCTTGAAGTGTTGTCTTGCAGACCACCAATAATCATCTCCATACAGAATTGGAAGCCAAGAAACTGTTGGAAGTGTAGGGATTACAGTTGCTTCTTGTTTGCAACCAACATAGAAGTTTGATGCCAAAGAATGTCTACAGATTTCTTATTCCACGAAGAATGTCATATTAATATGAGCTCGTCCAGGATGTGTAACTTCATTAGGCCAGTAGATTTGTGATCTTCGAGACTTTGATGGTTCTTTTCACACACAATCACAATATTTGAATTCATACGTCTATTAGGAAAGGCCTGTGCTTTTGTTAGTCTTGAACAAAACCGTCATTTTACCTATTTGACAAAAATGGATGGTCGAGTTAGTTGTTGAATAAGAAATTCCTATTGGAACGATTACAACCTTACCCCCTCAAAGCATAATTCTACAGATCAATCTGTGAAAGCGATTAAGTGAAGAGATAAAATATTTTGCAAGTTCTTCTTGAAACTCATTTTCAAACATTTTGAAGCTAAGGCATAAAAAGCCCAAATGGTCCGTTTGAAGTGTTTTAAATGATATGATTTTTACGAACTCTAACTTCATTATTGAAAAATGTGAGTTGTATGATTTACAAAAGCATTTGATTGGGTCCACAATCAAAACCCAAAATGCAAAACACGGTTCCTAATAGGAATAATGACAAGGATAAAGTACAAGAAGCTCTTTCGTAGAGGAGCATAATAAATACAATTCTCGTCCTAGCTTTAAAGTCCACTTTTGGCATGGTCAAGCAAGAGGAGTTCAAGGAATGGTTGTCACACATGACCTGCGAAAGGAAGATAATGTCAGTACATGAATGAAAAATTGATCTTTCAATAAAGCCGCCTCTTACAATGAAATCAAGGCGACAATACCTTCTCCGTAGTATCCACTTACGAGAATTTGGTATTTCGTCAAGATTTTATTAGTAAGAGGAGATTTCATTAAAAGATCGATCCGCGGCTATCAATTGAATGCCCACTTTGTTCCAAAAGTTTCATACACAAATGGGGCATTGATTTTGAAAGATTAATTTGTAATTTCACTGATGCAAAGCTGAGGTGATTTTTACTTTGAGAAATCAATACACAAAATGTGATTTGAATTTCGAAATGCGACCAATAATTTTCTTGAAAATTTGATTTTGATTCTATGCCCCCAAAATGTAATCTTGACTTGGAAGAATTTCTATACAAAATGTGACTTTGAGTTTGTAATTGAAAATTTAAACAAAAACATATGTTCTAATCTAGGCCAGATCATATGCATTTGAAATGTTTGTTTATCAAGAGTGAGTGTCAAGCCTATATTTTCAAGGGCATTCCATTGATTTCTGCAAATCTCCAAAAAATGCTAATTTCAATCCGAGGTGAGCAAGTAGATAGAGAAATCATACTTACAGTGGGTGAAGAGACTTTAAAAAAAAAAAATCACATTGACATGCGGATGTAAACTTGTGAGGTTTGACGGATAAAGGTGGAATTCTAAAGGCTTAAGGTCCCCATTTTGATTAGATCAAAAGAGTTTTCCCCACTCCGTGCTTACGTCGGACAGTTCTCTTTATCATTAATCAAAATGAGCGGGACCAAAAGTGGATAACCATGGGTCATTCCCTGCATGGGTTCCATCTTTTGGCACCTTCTATGGGCTTCCTAATGCGATCGGGGTTTTAGATCGCAGGTTGTGTGTGTAAATGTGTAGTGCTAAGATAAGTATAAATGCACACACATCAATTGATATCCAAACAACACTTCAATTTCATCCATATAGGCATACATTCCTACACCTCCCTACAAAAGAGATGCGTTAACAAACACTCTACCCCTTATTACTCCAAACCTACAAAAACATTTAACACATTGTTAGCGGGCTAACCTTGTTTTCCACGCGACTTTGACACACGCTATCAAATGAAGACCATGTTAGTGAACAACCAACCAAGTTATTACGGCCAAAGTCCTCTAAGTTTTGCAACCAAGTCCCCAGCGGAGTCGTCAAGCTCAAATTGACCGTTTCAAGATCGAAGCTTAGTTTGGGCATTTTGTCGAACACTTGGAGTCCATTAAACTAGCCCCAATAGCCTCCTCGAGCCATGTTTGCAGCCTTCAATCTCCACTCATAAGCAATTTCATGTGGAACTAAAGTATTAAGATTATACTACCACATGCAAAGAACAAGATTAGCTAGAAATCATAGCTAAAAACACATAGAACCAAGCTAAAATTGTCCTCAAATACACGAGTTTGAGCTGATTTTGCAAATCTAGGTTTGAACCCAAGTCAAGCAAACAGGTTACATACCCATATTCAAGCCCTGACACTCATCACATACAAGATCTAAGGGAAATGCTACTTAATCCGCGTGAAAGTAGGTAACATGGGCTTTCAAATGCAACAAACATCATAGAGAATGACTCACCGAACAACATCAAAACAACCTCTCCAAGAAGCACACATGCAAAACTCTTGAAGAGATTTCAACACTTAGAAAAATTCCAGCCTCAAAATCAGTTTTTTGGCCTTCTCGTTGGATCAAATGATGAGGAAAATTATGGAATTTGATGTGGGTTCTTACCGTGGAAATTTGGCCATTGATTTGAGGCCAATTGAAGAGGAATTGAGTTGAATTGAAGGTGAAATGCTCGGAAATTCGTATGTCTTGTGGGGTGCAACATTTCAACTTCATCCTTGGCTTCTTGAGGAAGATTTGGAGGGGATGAGGCAACTAGGCACAGCTGTGGACATTGGGGGCCTACACTTGAGTGTTTGACATATTTAGAGAAGACTTTGGTGGCCATTTGTCCCCCTCAAGCCAGCAATAGCCCTTCTTCCATCTTGCTTCCTTAGCTTCCATTGTTGCAGCAACACAAGCCAAAGAACCAAAGAAACCAGCTAACACCCCTTGCAGCAGTCGACCACCCTTCATCGTCATCCAAGCATTACCAAGCTCACCGAAGCTGCTTGACCTCGCCCACCCTTCATCCACATCAATAATTTAATGGTAAAATTTGGCAAAAGTTAATAGAGAATAAATTTATTATAAGTGTACCAGTTTTGAGATTTATTAATCATGTTTACAGAGGATAAATTTCAACGATTATTTTCTGGCGAAGGACTTCACTTTCCTTATACATATACATTGATTAAGTCAATCACAAATTGATAAGATCAATATGACGATAAGTTCTTCATGAGGAACTTCTACTTATGAAAACATATATTCTAATTGTATGAGCAACTAGAATCAATGAAATTTTCAATCCTGTCTTCTAATGGCCACAAGATCCCTTTGATGAATTCTTTCCAACAACTTGATTGGAAGAAATTCCTCTGGAGAATATCAACGGCTAGTATGGCATTGAGGATTTTTAAAGGAGGTCATTCGATCAAGATGGACATAGAAACGTGAATTTAGAATTCCAAAGTTTGAAGCTTCTCTCAACCACTTGTCTTTGTCTTTGAGCTTTGCAAATTGTCATCAAGAGAGATAAACACAAAAAGAGTGACTTAGTAAGTCAAAGAGTTCTACCACTGAGTGCTTGCACTCATAAGTTGTAATCTTTTGTTGATCCTATAGTGAAGTTCAACCAGTCTGCTATCAACGTAAGAGAGTGAATGTAAACATGATCTAAACCGGACCACTATAAAATCCGTATGCAATCTTCTCTTTTTTTAACTCTTCATTTAAAATCTATTGCATATTTTCTGGTATCTGCAGAAGTCTTGGTATTAGTTCTAACTACTTCGATATTGTTATACTTCGAAATCATATTAAGGAAATGGAAAGGCAAAAGAAGTTAAAAGAGGAAAAGAAGCCAGCTCTGGAACCTTTCCAAGAGCCTCCTTTGCCCATATGATCTCAAATCCACTTGAGGCTTTTTTGCGAGACCAAAGTCAACAAGAGGTCTCAACCATTGCTACACTCTTCCAAACAAAACATCTCTGAATTGACTTCAAAATTAGATTCCTATTCCTATAAAAACACTTTAAACTCCGAACCGGAAACACGAAAGTCTCTTGAACATGCTATCTTTATTGCTATCCCCCTAAGGCAGAAATGCAATCAAATTCATCTTAGCTAGAAGTACGGCACCTTTATGACCTAAACCCAGACCATAAGTCTTCAACCTTAAAATGTTACTTCACCCTCAATGATAGTCTATACTCAAAATGGCCAAAAAGATTATAGGAGTTTCATACTTGGCTCAATACTAGAGAGCTTAATGGTCGAAATTGGTTTGATATATTGATCGATTTTGTGAGTAGATTTACGGGAAGCTTAAAAGATTAGTAGAGAACTTATAATAATCGGGATCAAATGGCATTTTCACTCCAAAGAGATTTCCATTAAACGATCCGTGTAATCCACCACTTCTTTATTGGTAAGCTAAAAGATTTTCTTGAGCTTAGAAGAAGAGAATTTTTTGAGAAAAATGTTGCTCTTTGCGAGAAAAGCATTTGAACAAGCATTTCCAAGAAATGCTTAAATTATTCTATGCTCTTATAGCTAATCCAAATTTGAAGCAAATATTCTTGTCCTCTATCCGAAAGAAATTGGACAATTTGTGGATAGATCTCTTTAGGCCAAATAAAACAAATTATTGATGTTCACATTGGAGAACTTCAACAAGAATTACATCTTGCTCTTGATGATCTCTATATTCGCTAAAAGGCCTTTAGCAGTTATTTTCAAAGCAATAAAGAACTCAATCGGGCTTGCCGAAAACCCAAGTTAATAATCAGATGCTCAAAGAAAGAATCTTGTGGTGATAGATGCAAGAAGCGAAAACCCTTCAAAAGATTTTCCTTTGGTAATGGGAGAAGGTGAAAATGAAGATTCTTGCAAAAAAATGCTCTAGATGGGGTTCTTCTAGAAAGCGCAAATTTTTTGACAAATGCTATGTTTGCAACGAGAAAGATCATTTTTTTCTAAAAATTATCCAAAAGCCATAGGAAGAAATTCTCATTTGATCTAGAAAATAAAAAAGCAAACTGGAGTATCACTTTGTGATAATGATGTTGAATAGCCCCGATCACCAATAATCCAAGATCTTTGTGCATACACTTCCTCTATTCTCTCATATTTCCCTGCCAAAATATACCCATCCAAATATGACAAGCCTAATTCTATCATTGCGCTCATTGAAACTGGAGCTAGTACTTCCAGAAAAAAAAATGGACTTCACATACCCTGTATTTTAACTCTACTTCTAGAGATACATTTGCCACAAGAGATCGACGCAAACCCATCATTAAAAAATTCTTTCCCCAATGATCAGTCACTACAAAAATCCTTGGTTTTGGTTCACTAGATAAAGATATCAATATTGATTGGTATATCCTTACATAAAATCGTAGACTAGGAATTTCGCCCAATAGACTACAGCTCAATGGACAATTGAAGAAATTTATAGACATCCAAAGATTCTTCACTATTTATGTCATGCCCCAACTTGCTCCAAGCTTGCAACAACCTGTGCCATTGCTTTCCACTTAGGTCATTTTCTTACAACGTCCCAAGACGTGTCATCGAACGCGTCATCGACCCATTCATTTTATCGTTTTTTTATACGCAAGTGGAAACAGAATAAACATCTCCCAACCATTAACAAACAATAGAGATAGTATAAGGCATACATCAGAACACACAAGTGGGGTTAACATAACGGATTCCTTCATACTTGTCCAAGAACCAGGGGTGGGGTTAACCTAGCACCTTTATCCTATGAGGGCGACCTCTCAAAGTTGTATCCCCTACGCATTTAGTATGCATCTATCTCAAGGTACTTTGGCTTGGGCTTGGATAGCCATGATTAGGGCCTAAAAAAGTTAAACGATGAGGAGTGCAATAAACTCAACGAGTGAACTCCCTAGACCTTGCGTAGGGAAGTCATTCACCTCGAAAATGCCTTAAACATGCAAGTTATCGATCGATGGCAGATTAATAGGAAAACAACCCATGCTTTGCCTTAACTATAAATAGGAATGATCTTCTTACCTTCTTAAGCCATCATAACAAAGCACGTAAGCAATTCTTATAACACTTTGCATATTCACAAGTCAAACACAAAAACGTGCAATATGTTATAATCATGCATCCATGTCATGCAATAATCCAAAATTGCTCATATATTGATCTCAATACCATGCTTTTAGATTATTATGACCGCTCAGGGCCCAAGGCCAATCCAAAGATTTGCAGTCATCCGACGTAACCGGGTATCGTCTAGCCCATCCAGCACAGTATTGTCTTGCATAAACGCATCCAGAAAACATTCCTGTAAGGAGTTTCATTCTGAAATCCATCCACCAATGGCATTCCGTTGACTTGGGGGCATCCAAACTTAATCGAGTAGTCTCGCATAAAATGCATTAGGATGGATTCACACCCCGCGTAAAACACATTAGGGTCTTTAGTGATCACACGGGCATACCATCGTCCAACTAATTTTATATATTACTCATTAATCAAGTATGAATGTCTCTATGACGTGCCAAGCAGAGTGTGTCTCATGACCTACCTAAAATGCATTAATAAATATGCCGAGCATAAAAGAAGAATCTATGGCTTGACCAATTATGTTGAGCACCGGCCTAAGTCCAATCCGGATAGGAAACAATAGCCTTAATATCGCACCGAGACCAAGAAAGGACCAATCCGTCATGACATGATCACCGACTTGGTACCAAACTTGGCTTAAGAACGATACGTCTCAGTATCGCACTAAGACCAATAAAAGATCAACCTGTCATGGCATGATCACCGATTTAGTACTGAACTTGGTTTGGGAATGATATGTCTCAATATCTCCGATCCTAAGAGAGAGACTTTGCCCTATGTGCTTCCTTGCACATCCAAGGACCATCATATATCTCGTCTCAAAGGCTTAAGGTGTTCTTATGCATCGACCATGGACAATGAACATAACATTTGTATAACAACTACTTCCAATGAACACATATAATACACTACCATCATAATCTATCAAAGACTTATTTAAATAACATGCTTCATTACAAAATCACATCATGTATGTTATATCACCGCAATATGATTCATCACCCCATTATGACATATAATGAAGGATAAATAATCATACTTGAACATAAGTCATAAAAATCACTTGTCACATGCCATCATAATCTATTCAAACAATTATATGCGTTGATTCTACTTTAACTGCAAGCCAAAACCATTGCTAAATTCAAAGGATATATCTGAGAAAGACTAAAGGTCCGTACTATCTTATGAACGTTAACGTTTACTTGCCACAAATTTATCAAGATACTTGTTTGAATTTTATATGTGACACAAGTTTTTTACTCTGTCGTTCACAGCCCCCTTTCATCTTCATTGATTCGGATGTTGGTTGTGTAGAAAAAGAATGAGAATTTTGTGCACTTCAAGTTTTTCTTTAAAAACCTATACCTGGAAAGTGCACTTTCTTCTATGTTTTGAAGCTTTAATCTTTGCGACTGTCGGGTTTAAGATTAGAGATCCACACTTGATTTGACCCGACTTTTAGAAAGATCACATCTATAATGATTTAAAGTAATTTTGTAATGTGAACGTGCATTTTGAAGATATTTTGCACTATAGAATAAAACAACTTGAACTTCATTTTGTCCCCTCCCGGTCAAAAACAATGTTTAAAATATGATATCAAAAACACAACAAGGATTTATAATATACATAATGTGAAAACTGATTAGACCTAAGCATGTTTTTACATGCTTGGCATTTACTATTTATGTTGAATTATTTAATCACAAACCAAATGGTTGCCAAACTGAAAGGACATGTCATAACAAATCTAATCATTTATCATGTCTTCCAAAAGGTTACCACTTTCCTCGTAATGCATGCAGTTCAAAATGTTACAAGTATTTTGATATTCTAATCGGTACATGTTCTCCCAAAACTTTACCTCGCGTGACGTTAGAAATTTCATTTTCGTTCGATTAATCTCATGAGAATTCTGCGTGAAGAAGAGTCATCCCTAGCTTCTTTGGATCGGTTAGAAACCAAGAGTATATCTCACTTCTTACACAACTAGAGATTTGGAATTGGGGACTTTATTATAATAGTTAACTAGTGTCATTTTAGTTAGATGCAACCCTTTTATCCAATTAGAAGTCATAAATTTTTTCTTTCCTAAGCGTCCATGCAATGTTTTTGTACTTATTATAGTCCAAAAATGTAATCTAACCATTCAACTAAAAGAAACAAAAAATAACTTAGAAAAGCAATATAAAAGAAATGCAATCAATTGATCTAAGAAAGCATTGAAAGAACAAGTAAAAAGTAAAGTGCAATAAAGTAACCTGATATGAGTCAGACAAAGAATATAACGTTGCCTCATTATTAAGGCCTTGGATAGCAAACCCTGTGAGCTTGACTTTAGAGACCATCCTATCTTAAAATGGGTAATGTGGGTTAACAAAACTTTTAGAGCAAAGTGAAGCCCCAAGTCGGTACTTTGTCATCCTAGGTTGGGTCCCAATCTAGCTTTGTGATATTAGGTATTTATTTGGTCCCCCTCAAGTTCTTCTAGGTTATGAGACTTCTACATTACCCATTCAATTAGTTGAAGTGAATCTTGAATTCAACTAAGCTATGTTCTATAATTTTTTATTCTTTAAAATAATGTTTCTAATCCATTATATATATATATATATATATATATATATATAAGCTAAATCTATTTCATTCATTAAACTAATAAGCTAAACTAATCCTAAGTGATCTTCAACTAAACTAAGAATCTAAAATCTAATAAATAATGAACACACCAATCATCAAACCATCAAACAAAAGGATGAATTACACTAAAAGTCAAGAAATGGAACCTTTCTAAGTATGTGAATTCTAAATGAAACTAAGCTAAGTCTAATTTAAACAACTTAACAACCTAATTAAAGCCTATTTTTCTAACTAATTTCCCATTAATTAATTAATTGATTAATTATTACATGTTATTTATTTTTATTTATTAAAAATGGAGAGTTGGGCCAGGCCGTTAGGCCAGATCCAATCATAGGCCAACTCAAGTGTGACATCCCAAATTTCTAATTTTGTTTTCAATTAAATAAGTATGGCTTTTCATCGATGCACCTATTGTCACGCCCCGATCCTTGGGCACGCACACATCCTTCTCACTTGGTCGATTTTATAATGCGATATCCCAGGACTATGTATCACCGACCATTTCATTTATTAAACACATGCGGAAGCTGTTATAAATCCCCAGACAGTAAATCAATGGGACGGAAAAGTAAGGCCATATCTTTCATATTGAAATTCACAACCATACTTTTATACAGAGCATAACTCAAAGTATTTCACAAACTATTCACGACTTTCTAATTTCACCCTATTCACATTAAAACGGGATTCCCAAAAGAGGATGGGACCTCAGTCCTCATCCGATCGTACTCAGGATCCCTTCCTAGATCATATTCTTCTTCAAAAATCTTTGTCCTCCTCAGGTTTCACTTCAATGTTCTCCTTCTCTGATTCCTCCTCCTCAGGTTCATCTACGGGCCTGAAATGTTGTCCCACAACCAGGATGAGACTACGTCTCAGCAAGTTCTACCCCACTAAGACTCAATTAGGAAACAAATACACTACTCGATTGCCTAAGCACAGCATGCGTCAGAGGACTTACCTCCTCAGTCTCAACCTGCAATTCAAGGTTATATACGAACGCTTCATAAATCATAACGAACAATCAATCAAATCACGACAATCTGATCAAATCATTGATCAATCGAACCAGTCGATTACATGTCAGATGGATCATTCAAGGTCATTGATTCCACACCATATAACCTCCCATCGGGCACTCGGTCACAGAGCCACATCAATGCTCTCGGGCGTCAAGTTCGCCAAGGTGACTTATCCACTAGACAATTGCGTGCATTCATTAAGGCGTCGTTTTCGCCAGTGACATGCTTAGTCACCGAACCACGCATGTCTATAACCATGTACACAATAGACAATTGTGCGCGTTTTTTAAGGCGCCGTTTTCGCCAGTGATGTCCTTAATCACCGAAACACACATGCCTATGACAATGTGTTTAATAGACAAGTGCATGCATTCTTTAAGGCGCCGTTTTCGCCAGTGATGTCCTTAATCACCAAACCATACATGCCTATAACAATATGAGTACTAGACCGATACGTGCGTTCTTTAGGGCATCGTTTTCGCCAATGATATCCCAATCACCGAACCATGTAGGTCCACAATAATGTATGTACTAGACTGATACGTGTGTTCTTTAAGGCGCCGTTTTCGCCAGTAATATCCAAAATCACCGAACCACGTAGGCCCATACACCGTGTCTGATTGATTCAAGCCCAGAGTATTTCGGATTCACTCTCACAATTCTACTCACTTTATAACTCAATCAGGCATTATAAATGCTAAATAAACATACTCGGCCAACTACTAGTAAATCAAGCAATCCCACTGAATTTCAAACAATTTAGGGTAAATCCCTAATATTCCGGTCACTGGCCATCCCAGTTGAATTTTCGGAAAATAAATATTAATTAATTTAATTCCGAAAAATAATATTTAAATACTAAAAATTCCACTTAGGCTCGAATTGTCAAATTAAAGCCCGATAAAGGGTTGGAAAAATCCTGAGCTACCCTCAATAAATAGTAGACCATGTCTACTTTCTAAATACACGTTCAATGTGTCTAATTTGCATCACAATTAACTAATAAACACTAATCTAACCACCTAAACCTAATTAAATAAAACTAAACAACCATTAAGTATAATTAGCCCACTAAGCAAGGATTAGTGAGATTACTCACCGGAATTAAGCGCAAAACGTATCAATCTGACGGGGACAACACGAGGAACGATAAACCCCAAAGCACGGCTCAGGTTCGGGGCTCAGAAACGGCCCAAAAGCGAGCCAAAAGCTGTTGGAACCCCACTCGGCAGGGTGGCTGTCCGGGCTGAAAAAGAACACCAAACAACAACCAAATAAAGCAGCAAGGGTGGCAAGGTGAGGGGGAAGGCCGGTGGAGGTCCGGTGAGCTCAAACGACAGACAGAGGTGGCCGGAGGTGGCTGGATAGGGGTTGGCCAGAGGCCAAAATTGGATGAGGGAGGGATGATAGCAAGTGGCAGACGCGGGGACGTGCGCGGACGGTGGGACGACGGCGAGCGGCAGGCGTGCGGGCGGTCCGGCTCTGGTGCGGCGGCGATGGGCGGCTGGTCCAGTCTTCGGTGAGCTGCTGTCCTTCTTCCTCCATTTTTGGTTTTCACGAGCAAGAAACAAGAAGAAGGGGGGGCTTTCGATCACATGGGGGAAAATGGGGGAGAAGAGAGAGGAGAGAGAAGAAGAGAGAAAGAAGAGATAAGGAGAAGGGGTTTGAAAAGTCAAAGTGAGAGGGGAAAACTAAGTGGGTGACAGCCCACTATTCAGTGGAAAGGGGGGGTTGTTTCGCACGAAGGGGAGAGGGAAGAGTGAAAAAGAGCGAGGGAAAAGGGAGAGAGAGAAAAAAGAAAAAGAAAATAGTACAATAATAAGAAAATTACCTTATTCTTGTTACCACTATTATTTTCCATTTCTCTTTCCTTTTTTATTTTCTTTCGGTCTTCAATTTTTCCTTTGATAATTTATTTCCCGAAATTTCGGACTCATCAATAATTTGACAGACGATGAGACAGTCCTAAAAATGAATTGTGACACGCTCGAATATTCGATTCCTGAAATCAAATTAAAAATTCATGGTTAGAATCAATCAGACGTGATTTTAGCCCAATCCAACTAATTAGGTAGCTTTTAGGGATTTTACCGCAGATACATCCCTTAACGGCTTCACCCAATAGGTTAGTTAACTCGTGAGTGATCAGCTCCGAGAAAAATGACCATAAGCACGCCGATGAAATGTCCATTTCACTTTATTGAAATGGGGTCGAATTTTAGGATATCACAATTCTTCCCCTCTTATAAAAATTCCGTCCTCGAAATTTAAACCATTACACACTTTGATCAAAAAGGCGGGGGTACAACTGTCTCATTGACTCTTCAGTCTCTCAGGTTGCTCCTTCAGTACCGTGGTGTTGCCAGACCACTTTGACCAATGGAATGGTCTTTGTACATAGAACTTGCTCTTTACAATCGATGATCTAGACCAGGCTTTCAACGTATGACACACGGTCATCCATGTCCAATTCTTCGAAATTGAGCACGTGGGTCAGGTCAGGCTCATACTTCCTTAACATCATGCACTTGCGCCAATCTTGGTTGCAATGCAAGATGATACATTAGGTTTCCAATTCTTTCAAGAATCTCAAATGGACCTACGTACCTTGGACTCAACTTGCCTTTCTTACCAAAGCGTGAAGTTCCCCTCATTGGTGACACTTTCAGAAAAACGTGATCACCAACTTGGAATTCCAAAGACCTTCGACACTTATCTGCATAACTTTTATGTTTGCTCTGCGTGGTCTTTAATCTGTCTCTGATTATTGCCACGGCATCTATTGATTGCTGAACCAACTCTGGGCTTGTGATTTTCCTTTCCCCGACTTCATCCTATCATACTGGAGTTCTGCATGCTCTGCCATACAACGCTTCAAATGAAGTCATCTGAATACTCTGCTGATAACTGTTGTTGTAGGCAAATTCTACCAGGTGCAACTGATCTTCACAACTTCCTTTGAAGTCTATTACACAAGCTCTCAACATGTCTTCCAGAGTTTGAATTGTCCTTTCAGACTGGCCATCCGTCTGAGGATGATATGCTGTACTATACCAAAGTTTTGTACCTAAAGCACTCTGCAAGCTCTTCGAAAAAGTAGCAGTAAACCTCAGATCTCTATAGGATGTTATCGTAACCGGCACTCCATGCATACGAACCACCTAATGCACATACAGGTCTGCATGCCTATCAAGACTGAGGTCCTTTCAAATTACAATGAAGTGAGCCGACTTTATCAGCCTGTTAACTACTACCCAAATCGAATCATTCCCTCTCTGACTCCTTAGTAGTCCAGTCACAAAGTCCATCGTGATATGCTCCCATTTCCACTCGGGGATCGCAAGAGGTTGCAGAAGTCCTCCCGGCTTGCAATGCTGGACTTTTACTTGCTGACAAGTCAAACACTTGGTGACATGCTTGGCAATGTCCGCCTTCATACCTGATCACAAATAGTGTTGACACAGATTTTGATACATCTTAGTACTTCCGAGACGAATGCTATAACTGCTACGATGTGCTTCAGATAAAATTTCTTCTCTAAGCTCTACATCGTCAGGTACAACTAAACGTCCACGGAGCCTCAATACCTTATCATCAGAAACCTGAAAATCAGCCTTTCTTTTATCGGTATCCTCTTGAAGAATTTTCTGTACGTTTGGATCTGTGGGTTGGCGTTCTTTGATTCTGACATGGACATCCGGTTCAATTCTGAGGGTGGCCATAAAACTTGAAAGGTGGCCTACCTCAAATTTGAATTCTGAATCCCGAGCTCTCTCGATTAAGTTCCACTCCTTAACCAAGATCCGCACCACTAAAGACTTCTGACTCAATGCATCGGCGACCTTATTCGCCTTTTCTGGGTGATATAAAATATCATAGTCATAATCCATTAGCAATTCCATCCATCGGCGCTGTCTCATGTTCAACTCCTTCTGAGAGAACAAAAATTTGAGACTCTGATGGTCCGTGAAGATCTGATACTTTTCCCCGCACAAGTAGTGCCTCCAAATCTTCAACGCAAATATGATGGCTATGAGTTCTAAGTCATGCGTCGGATAATTCAATTCATGAGGTCTCAACTGACGGGAAGCGTATGCAACAACTCTGCCATGTTGCATCAGCACGCAACCCAATCTCCTGAATGGCACATCACTATAGATCTCGAATCCTCCAGAACTAGATGGAATCGTCAGCACAAGTGCGGTAGTCAGTTTTTCCTTCAGCTCTTGGAAACTACACTTGCACTTGTCTGACCATACAAATTTCTCTTCCTTCTTCAAGAGCTTTGTTAGAGGTGACGCTAATGATGAGAACCCTTCCACAAACCGTCTGTAATAACCTGCTAACCCCAGAAAACTTCTGATCTCTGTCACTGTTGATGGTCTCGGCCACTTGATCATGGCTTCTATCTTGCTACGGTCGACGAAGATTCCTTCCCCGGAAATCACATGACCTAAGAACGCAACACAAGTCAACGAAAACTCGCATTTGCTAAACTTAGCATGCAGCTGATGAGTTTTTAAGGTCTGGAGTACTACTCTCAGATGATTCTCATGCTCTTCATCACTTCTCGAATAGACCAAGATGTCATCAATGAACACGATCACAAACTGATCCAGATATTATTTGAACACTCTGTTCATCAAATCCGTAAAGGCAGCTGGAGCATTTGTCAACCAGAACGGCATCACTGTAAACTTCTAATGACCATACCGGGTACGAAATGCCGACTTAGGAATATCCTCCTTCCTAATCCTCAGCTGATGATATCCTATCCTCAAATCGATCTTCAAGAATAGTGATGCTCCTTGTAGTTGATCAAACAAGTCATTTATCTTCGGCAATGGATACTTGTTCTTGATCGTTACCTGATTGAGCTGCCGATAGTCGATGCACAAACGCAACGAACCATCTTTCTTCTTAACAAACAGAACTGGCGCTCCCCAAGGTGATGCACTAGGACGAATAAATCCCTTATCCAGTAATTCTTGCATCTACACCTTCAGTTCCTTCAACTTAGATAACGCCATTCAATAAGGTGCATTTGAAATCAGTTTTATCCTCGGTGCTAGTTCAATTACAAATTCAATCTCCCTTTCTGGCGGTAACCCTAGTAATTCTTTTGGAAAGATATCTAGAAACTCTTGTACCACTGCAATATATTCCATTCTCAATTCCTCAATTGTCGTATCTACGACAGTTGCTAAGTATCCTCGGCAACCCTCATCTAACAAACGAGCTGCATCCGGCGACGAGATTAAGGAAATCGAAGGTCCTCCTCAATTCTCGACAAATTGAAGCCGCCGCTCACCAGACCGCTTGGAGTCCGCCTAGAGTGAACTGCTTTGTGTTTTCTTCATTTTTCCTCCCATTCTGACCCTTCCTCCATCCATACCAACCACCAGCAAGTCCCCTTCGACCCCTAAGAGCCGTTGGTTACCGGCCACCCGCTCGCTGAAGCTTCAATCAGCCCGCCTCCTTGCCATTTAGCCTTGGTTCTCTTTGGTCCAACAAGCAGAAGTTGAAGCCGAACCAGCAAGGGTCTTCGGACTTCGTGGCCCAATTTTGAGCCCTTCTCAACCTTTGTTGGTGTCGCCGCTAGGAGGATTGTTGGCCGCCTCCGCGTCACTATCACTGTGGACTCACTAGAACGCAAAACCGATGAGTTTACTCACTAATCTCCGCTTAGGGAGTTAATGATGCTTAAGGGTGTTTAGATTAGGCTAAGTATGGGTAGGTGGTTAGATTAGCTTGTTAATTGTTAATTAGATTAAGGGATGTGATTAGTTTAGTGAATAATTAATTAAGGCTAATTAGATTATTAGATTAGCATCATCTTAATTAGGTCCCTAATAAATTATTTTGAATTAATTATTATTTCGAAATTTTAAATATTATTTTATTAAATTATATTAATATAATATATTATTTATTTATTAATTTAATTTCGGAATTTATTTAATTATTTAATTAATAATTATTTCCGAAAATTATGCCGAGATGGCTGGTCGTTAGAATTTTGCACTAATCACAGTAGTGTCGTTAGTTTGTGCAAATTGATTGTTAAATGGTACAATTGTATGATGTTGGTGAAGTTTTGGTATTTAACTCGAAAATACCGAGTGTCGGGTTGTGACACTGAATGTGGTTTTTAAGTACTATAGCAGTTTATGTGAGCTAAGGATCACTTGACGGCTTCTGTGAGCATTAATAGACGTCAGCTTGTGTGAGCAATAATAGACATCAGCTTGGGTGAGCAACAAATTGTCAATTTGTGTGAGCTTAGATAGAAGTTAGCTTGTGTGAGCATTGTTAGAAATCAACTTGTGTGAGCAGTGACTGATTAATTGATTGGGTTAACTGAATGGATGGACCGATGTGTGTCGGTAATGCATGCTTGTACAAGCAATGATTGAATATGAATAGTACTGACGTGCAGGAAGGACTGAGGCAAGGTAAGTACTCTACCTTGTGTGCATAGATTGCCTCTAGGCGTATTTCCTTCCTAGTTGAAGTTTAGGGGGTGAACTTGCTGAGATATTGTCTCACCCCATCATGAGCTCAACATTTTCAGGTCTTTAGATGGCGGTCGTGGAGGACTCGAAGCCCCGGAGCCTAGGGAGGTGGAGACTGAAGGATCAGTGGATGTGTCCGACTAATTAGTCCTAGGACAGTTCCCCTTTTGTTGAGCTGATCTTTTTGTAGACAGCCCAGTGGTGTATATATAAACCTATGTGTTTATAAAAGGCTTGTTGTGGTTGTGATTTGTTGTATGCTTGTCTATCCCAAGCTTTTGTTGTCAAGGGTATTGTTTCGCTTCCGCATGCGCTATAAAATGAATGGGTCAGCGACGCGTCCTGGGACGTCGCATATTTATCGATCACCGAGGGATGGGCACGTGCTCGATGGATCAGGGCATGACATCAAGTCTCATGGGTTTCAACCCTAGACACACACAAGCTCTTACCTTAAGCCTTTTAAAAAATAAACCAAATGAAACCTGTTCTCTAAAAATCCCTTCCGACAAATTTGAAGGCCTGTCAAACTAGGATGAACCAAAATTCAGAGCAGAACTGATTAACTAGGAGAGTCGTGAGTGGAAATCACAGTCGATTGTGAAAATTTACAATGAGGATGTGGTGCAGGAAATACTAGCAATCCTGCTAAACATGTGCCCCTTAGAGGACACCTTGGTATGGACAAGGAACAAAAAAAGAGCCTATTTGGTCAAAAGTGGCTACAATAGATTATGCTTCCAGATCATCATCATATCAGGCTCCTGAGAACTTATGGACCAAAATATGGCAGATCCTAGTCTACCCCAGAGTTCGCTACTTCTTATGGAGCATATGCACAAATGCTACCTACAAAAGAAAATCTATTGAGAAGAAAGTTGGCATCCCATCCTTTTAGCTGGCTTTGCTGCCAAGTCCCAAAGACTCCAAAACACCTCCTCCTTTGCAATTAGACAAGAAATTTTTGGTTAGACTCTCAGTTAAATCTAGACACCTCACCTACCAAAATTTCTAGAATGGACAAGTGGTTTGTGGATTACTTGTCATCGAGCGACACCCTATCCTCGCCAGCAAAGGGGAACCTTGAATTGAATGTCAACGTGGCTTGGTGCGATGAAACACGCAAGGCTGCAGCTATGGGAGTCCTTTGGAACCATGATAGACTCTTGATCTTTGGGTTTGCGAGGATTTTTAAGCCCCATTAGCTAGCGTGGCGAAAACCCTCGCTTTTATGCAAAGGGCTCTCTTCTCCATTATAGCTTCGATGTCAAAAGGAAAAGGAAAGTGATCTGCCTAGTGGCTTCTCTAATCTGCGTGTGGAAGTTGAATCTAACAACCAAAAGCGCGTGAGGTGGGTTTTGGGCGAAGAAGAAAGCCTCTGGATCATGTGCACGGTGGTGCAAGACTGCTGAAAAGTCATGGGGCAACAAAAGGGAATCTCCTTAGCCCATTGCCCCAAAAATGCCAACCAGGTCGCAAATGGGGTGGCTAAGACCCATCGTACCAATTCCTTAAGTCCAAAATGGATTTTTAAACCTCCCCATCTCCTCTGGTCTTTGTTATGTTATGATCATGGAAACTCATGCGGGTCATGTTCCAAGGTTTAATCATCCAAAAAAGATAATTGAATTAACTAAGCAAACCGAAATTTTCTAAGTTGAAGTAAACCCACATTTATCAAACTAAGCTAAGCCCAAGCTCGTTAAGCAAATTTAAGCCCAGTTACATTATAACTCATTAAACTCATTGTTTACCCTAATTATAATGGATTAATACCAAGAAAGATTCAAATCAATACAATTATGACAAGTTTTACCTTAAAGTAATTTTTTATCATCAAAAGTCTTAAACTGATACATTCGTGACAAGTTTACTTCAAATTAATTTTTTATCACAAAAAACCTAAAATTAGTGCATTTGTGATAATTTTATCTTCTATTAGTTTCCGTGAAATTATATTAATACCACGAAAAACCATAAACTATATAAAGGGAAAAATCTTAGATTGGTACATCCGAAAATTGTCATATGTCACCCAACTCAATGATTTAACAATTAAATTTAACGAAAAATACCGCATGATAAATTTGTCAAAAATCTATTAGTTTAGAGTTTTTAAGAATAAAAGATTAGTTTTCAGATAAATTTGTCACTTGTATATTAATTTGGGGTTTTCCGTGACATTAACCCAATTTCCATTATCAATTCCACACTGATCTCATGTTAAACCCATTTTATTTTTATCTTAATCAAATCTTTTTTTTTTAATAATTCTTTTCCTATTGCTTTAAATCTTTCATCAAATTCTTCCCATGAACTTCCTGGAGACACCCTCAACAGATGTAAAAGAGGAGCCAAAATTCACAAAACCAAGGGCGTTAAAAATCAAACCTCCACACGTCGTTTCATCAGCAAAATCTAAAGAGTAGCGATCCTGAATTTTTATTAATTAGAGGGAGAGCGAAGACCAAAGTAGGTGAGCATAAGAGAAGGCCAAAATCTGAGAATGAGACCCAAAATCTAAGAGTGAAAACTAGACATCCGAAGTGTCCGAGCAGCAACGAATGTTGACGCAGCAAAATCTAAGAGCGAAGGCCAGGGACCCCAAATTTGAATTAATAAGAGGGAGAGAGAAAGCATTTACTCTTCATGTTTAGAAGGAAAGAATGAGCAGAGAGCATCTTGGTTTAAAATGGTGAATTTTGGACATGGACCATGCGTACTGGTTTGGGCAGAACGTAATGGGTTGAAGCAACAACAAGGCTCATCCGTGGTATTATTACACATAAATGAGGACTCATAAATTCGAAAGGGCGAGCCCTAGTGCATAACATTTGGCTCAAAAGTGGGAGAAGTGAGTCCTATTTTTCTTCCTAAAAGTAGGGTACTTAGCTATTGACTCTTTGCAAAGATTGGGAATCCAAAATTTGCATGGCATTCTATTTCTAATTCTGGTGCTTTGTCAATATTGCACATACCGCTCGCCCCTTTACCCCACCACCATGCTTCAGTATCGACAATCAATTCAGCTAACATCAGAAGACAAAACAACTAAGAGCGCAAAGAGAAAACCATGAAAATATCACCTTGGACTATCATTACACACCAATAATCAAAGACCCCTAAACTTGACTAGACTCTTCCACTTAAATAAACTTCACAGGACTCAGGAAATGAGCAAGACACTCCATGATACGCTTAAAGAAAAAGCAACTCGAGAGCGAACTTTGTCAGCCACAGTTTTTGCAAGCAAATCGGGGAGAGATCCACAAGACGGAGCAATGCAACAATAGTAATTGAGAACCAACCTTCTTGCTTGGCCTTCACGAGCACAAATTGTTGAAGACGGTTGCACTTGATTTTTTCTAATTGATTCATCAATGGGAAACTAGAATATTGTATATTTGAGAATTTTATTCTTTTTATTCTGTATGTCTTTAGAATATTTTTCGCCTTAATTAGGTTGACCATATGTATTATATATAGGGCTGTGATTGTATAATGTTATAAGTAAGAAAGTAATATCTATCTTATTCCCATTTCTCAGCTCCTTTCCATCCCTTAATATTTTCACATGGTATCACAGCGTTCTTTCTCAACCTAGCTTCCACATTACTCTGAAAATCAAACTCTCTTCCTTCTTCGTTTCTTTTCACACACAAAACTTGTGAAAGTTTTTTTTTTCTTTTTTTTGGTTTAGAACCAATCAACAAAGGGAGAAATTATGCTGAGAAATCAAACCTCAAAGTTGGGGATGTCCAATGAATCAGAAGGATTTTTTTTTTCCAACAATCAAGGTTTCGAAAACTTACCATCGGATCCTCAACAAGTTCTGGAGAAAGAAAACTAGAATGATGAACAAGGCCACATACAGCCCAATGAAAGAGGATTAGGCCCCATTCAACCCAATTCAGGTCCTCCTCAGCCCAATTCAAGGCAATTATTCACAGTATTGTATGTCCAGTAGATTCCCGTCCAAGTCCAACCTATCCAAACTACTGAGCCACGTTTTGCCACTGAGCCTAATCCAAGACATGGAACAGGTTGGTCCTATTCGAATCAAACTAATCCAGGTCCATCAGGTTTTTCATGATGATTTAACGGTATTTAATTCGACACAATACATCTATGATGATTTAACGGTATTTTACATTGTCAATTTGTGCTTTACAGTAGTGTATAAATATTCATAAATATTTCCTACTTTTCGTCATAATGTATTCATAATGGTCGGAAATATTTAGGTATCTTATAATTTCTTTAGTTTACAAAGTTTTTCTCTCATAACTCAATGAACAATGTCACAAATATTTAAGTATCCTAATTTCTAAAGAAAATTTATGTTTTTTCTAAGGCTTGTGATATTTTGTCATAACATGGTTCAAAATACGATAAATATATATTATAATATTTAACAAATTACTACAAATGCTCACACTATGTTGTCATAAACCAATGGAAAATGTCATAAATACTTAAAGGATAACCACACACGCAGCGTTAGTGTGAAAAACAAAGTTTTACACAAGCAGCCTCATACAACATTCATTAGAGAGAATGCATAGTTATAATTCTCAAGTCAATGATGCATGGGAATACTTGTGAAAAATTTTCTTTACATCGGCAGAATATGCTCTTTCTTTTTTTTTTTCTTTTTTTTTTATTAAAGCGTTACGACATTTTGTCAAAGTGCACTAATATTCAAACTTCAGAAAATGTATAGATGCACATAAGATAGTTTTAAGTTAGATTTTTTAGTGTTCTGCTGACAACGCATCATAAATATAGCAGATGTTCTTACTTTAAATAGTTTCCATAAACACATGCCATACTTTATTTTAAATTTTAGTATCTCCTTACATTTTATGATGTTTTGCACGAATAAAACAAAACATGTGCCGATGTAGTATGTTTGAAATAGTAATTAATTTTTCTGCTCATGTTAAATTCACATTTTTTTTTTTCATTTAGATATGCCAACAAATATTATTGCCACTTATGATGGAAAGCACTTAAAACAATATATAGCTGGAAAAAAAATACTGCTTGGAAAAAGAAGGCAACTTTATTGCAATTTAAGGCGACCGTAGTACATTATACCGAAGTAATCAAGCATGAGAGATGAAAACATGAAAAATGATGTTAAATTGTCTCGTGATCACAGGTCAACGACTTCATATGGTCCTGTAGGAGTCCAAGACCATGTTTGTCTTCATAGTTGTACATTAGTGAAACCATCTTAGCAGCATTCACGCAAGCTTCAAGGAAAGGCGCAGAGAACGGACATGGAGAGAGGCACTCTTTGTTGAGCAGCTTCCACAATTTCGATATCAACTTCATCACATGCTCCCTTGCGCTTTGGTACGAAGAGCCTTCATTTTCCCTCAAATAGCATTCCACGTATGACCCGTCGTAGCCATTTTGATTCTCGTCCTTCAGGGAATCGAATCCCCCCGAGTAAAAAAATTATATCAATAAAATAATGACAAAACGCAAATAAAAAATGAATAAAACCCGAATATTGCCCAGCACGAAGCCATGAACTAGTGTACCTGGGCACATCCGAGGTCATCCCAAAGGCGAAGAGTTTCAGCGACTAAGAATATTATATTTGGCAGCTGCACCACTTCTTTCTTTGAATCCATACTTTGGTTGGCAATGTTTTGGCCCATTAGAAAGAACAGGTGAGTTAGCACCAAGGGCACACCTGAAGTGATAATCGCATTCTTCAAGTAATCATCTGCCTTTGGCAATTTCCCAGAAGCGTTCCACTGAAACTCCACCAGGAATGCATTGCACAAATTCGCCCACTGCAACATCAAATGTTATCCGACTGATAAAGGATATATCTAAAATGTAGTCATAAATCAAAATCTTGAGCTCATTGAGCTTTCGTAGTAGTCATAAATGACAAATATCTAGGAAATCTAGGAAATCTCTGTCTCTCTCTCTCTCTCAGAGAGTAAGGGAACTCAATGCTGCACTGAGATCAATTTTATTGCTAGGAAACCAGGGCACGGCTACAAGATCTTGACAGAAACGCCTAGATCTCGCCAAGATTTGTGTGTGAGTGTGTATGGGAGAGGGCGGGAGGGAGGGAGGGACGATTGCAGCTTAACCCTATCAGTGATAAGATCTCTCTCCGTGTATGGCATTATAAAGAATTCTATAAAAGAGTGAACGAAACTCGACGATGATGAAGCCGGCAATTGGTTTGTGTGGCTTTAATTTGAAGAAGTGAACACAAACTTCAAAATGATGACCAAAATATTGGAGGGTGGTGAGACAAAGAGTGGAAAAAGGGACGAGGATATGGTCAAGGTTGAGTTTTGGTTCAGTGCAACGAATCTCCAATTAAGTCACGTACATTTAGAGTTGAGATAGGAGTTAGCAACATTGTTGCGAACGGAGGTTCTTATCAATAATAATTTTATATTTATACCATCTGTTTCAAGAATCTCGTGGGGTTCCATCCATGCTTCTCAAAGATGATTTTGCCAAAATCATTTGCAATATCATTGAGAACCTTGAAGCATATTTTCATGTATTCTGGAAGCTGCTCAGCACACGCATTATCACATCTGAAGGAAAAACAATTGCAAGAAATATTTAAATTGTCAACATAATATAAATGTGGAATGTAGTTTTTTTTTTTTTTTGATGTAATAGTTGCAACGTAATAGGTAAAAAGGGATATCTTCACTTGTATACCTTTTAATGACTTCTGTAAAGAGAATTAATTCGTCAACCGTGCCATGGACATCAAATATGTCGTCAATAATGTACACGAGAGAGATGGGCTTAATGAGCTCAACCCTAAGCTCAGACAAGCTTGGATCTGTGAGAATTGCCATGGACCACATGTACCATTTTAGTGGCTGGTCTCTAGCAAACTCCATCTTCTCTCCCAATCGCAACTCTTTCCACCACCTGAAATATAGGATATGCATGAGGAAAAACTAAAGCAACAGTACATAAGAGTATACTCATTAAACGAAACAAATTATTCATTTGAAAATTCTATTGATCTCATGACATAGAGATTTGAGAAAATGGAGATATAGAGTCCATCATTTTCCTTATAGTTTTTGGTGAAACTAGTTTAAGTCATGCCTCAAACTGTGATTTGTGAGTTTGATATTAGTTTGAACCTAAATGCCAACTCCTTAAATATATAAGTTTAAATATAGCATCTTATTTATGCATTGATATACTTGTATTAGAGCCAACTATTAAGATTTCGCCTACTATTATATGTTGGTCATCTATAGTCCTTCAATTGAGCATAACTTTGCGTAAGTAGTTAATTAGTTACTCACTTATTAATTTGGTGAATCTCCTCCTGGTGCACATATTGATCAATTCTTCGCTTTCTGTTTGCCACTTCTAGCAAGTCTTCCATCCACGAGTTCGCACCTGGCATATCGTTTACAAAACTTTGAGGAGCTAGCAATCTTGCGAAGCTCTTGCGATATGGATATTGCAATGTACTTTCTATCATTCTCGCTTGTTCATGATCAAGATCACGTGTCAACAATGCATTGAGACAGTTGCTGCTAAAGCATCCGGCTTCGTCGAGTATATCCTCTCCTTCCGTGCTCATTTGTGACGCTTCGTATAATTCCATCATACCCTTGATGTTTCCCTCCAGTTTCATTACAAAACCTTTCCCCTTATCATTGAAGTATTCAAACACATCTGCATAAAAAGCACAAGGACTCTAATACATCAAAAAGCATAGTCTGATATCTAATTTATAAGTCGCTTCACTCATTCAAAATTATGATGTGCATACTTTGGTTTCGAAAAAAAATCCTAAATTGGTTAAAACTATTTCATCTCATGTAAATTTTTAATTTTTTAATGTAGAGAAACTAAAAAAGAGAATAAGTGAAGGAAATGGGCATATATCTAGGTTTTTTCAATTCGGTTTTTGTGATATGAATAATTAGTTCTTACTTTCCCATTTGAACAAAACTCCAGAACACTAATGCATTGCTTAATATCTGGCATAAGTCCACGATGTAACATGCATTGATGGATATCCATTAGAGAGTTCATCACAATTAAACATTTCCAATTCTTAAATCAGCGAAATATTTTTTAAAAAATCAGCTTATATTCTTGTCCATTTTCATCCTTAACAAAATATTGGAAATTTTAGGGCTTCCACGTAACTGGACAAAACAACAACAAAAAAGTTGTCTTCTTTTGTTATGTATAAATAGCAACACTATATTTCGCTATTGCAATCGACATGAAACTCATAGGAACAAACCTGCAGGCACATGATAACCTTCTTGCCTTAAAAGTCGAAACCGGAGAGCGATCTCATAGACATCATCTTTGCCATGATTCAAAGAGCTAAAATGTGTGTATTGCCACCTTAGAATGGCTTTAATCTGTTCTCGGAATAGGGATTTGACTCCTAGTCGCTGAATCATGTCGACAATGATCAAACTTTCTACCGGCTCATTCACCACTTTATTCAGAAAATCTATAAGGCTCTTTGTTTTTTCGTCATGTTTGATCCTGGAATCATCCTACATCATGGAAATCCAGAGCTACAAGTGAGGTCAATGTTATAATGAAAAAAAAGAAGAAACAAAAAGGAAAAAGCAAGAATGAACTAAATTGGCAATATATTTTCTCGTGTAATTTAACAAAAAATTATTGTAATGAAGAAAAAAATATTAAATGAGCAAAAGTTCAAAAGAGCAAAGACAATAATTTTTCATAGTAATATATAGTAATTTACTATGAGATTGTTAAGGTTTTCTGCTGATATTAATTTTATGCTATTAAAGCTTGGTATGCTCATTTGCACAAGGTGATATATGACCTTACAAGCCAGTCTAACTGGGAGTTAATAAGTTGGTTTTTTATTACAGATTCCTTTCTACTGAGCCTTGAAAGAAAACATCTTGTTTCCCTGCGTATATTCGGTAAATAAGCTTCCTTGTTATCCTATTTTGGTTTTATTTTTCTCCTCTTTCTATCACCAATAGGCCAATGAAGAATCCAAAGAGGTGTTGGCATATAACTGGGGATTGTCGACACAACCCATTTATTTCACATGACACATTACTATAACCAGATTTGGGTTTGGCATAAATGGTTCATGTCATAAATGGGTCAATACGTTTAAAGCAAACCAAAAATTGTGTCTTACGATGGTTCCCCCTTAAACCATATAGATACGAATTGAGATATTTAAATTTACGTGTTAATGTGTCATTTTTTTTTAATACTATACACTTAGATATGATTCATACTCATACATAAAGAATTTTGTTTCCTTAAAAAAATATTTAAAATAATCCACATGTCAATGATAATAAAAGTTAAAACAAAAACATATTTCATACAATAGAAACATAATATTATGATGTGCCTGGTAAAATTTCTATCATGGGGAACAATTTCTTTTGAGAAATAAATTTTTTATTTCCATTCCCCAAAACAATTTCTGAGTAAAATATCACACTTGGTAACTATATAAAATTTTTACTCTTGAAATAGAAAAAGAACATGAATATGTTTGGTACGACCCACAAATTTTTTTTTGTGCCATAAAATTTCTTTTAATATTTTAATATTTTTTTGAGAATTTTCTTTTTTTCCTCTCTTCTTTCTCCTCCTCTAACTAGTGATGGCAACAGCAACCGGTAGCTAGCGAACGACGGCAGCAGTGGGTGGCGATTCTCTACCGACCGATTAGAAGAGGAAGAAGAAGAAAAGAAAAAAATGAAAATAGAAAAAGACTTATTTTTAGAAATTGTTCCCGAGAATAAGGAACTACTTTTTTTCTACTTTTTGTTTCTGTTCCAAATCTATTCCCCGGCCACTTTTTTTATTCCAGAGAATAAAAAAAATTAATTGACGTTACCAAACAAATTTCTAATCTTTTTTCTATTCTAGAGAACAAAAAAACCAAAAAAAGAAAGAAGAACATTACCATGCATACCCTTATTATATAAATTAAAAAGTACACTTTAGCTATAATGAAAAGTGAAATTATACTCACATTATCAGGGAACTCGTTGAAATGTCCTAAAAGCGTTGACATGTATTCTTGTGTATAAAGTTCTATCTACTTCCAGTTGTAAATGAGTTATAGTATTGTGTTCTTGTATCGACAAGAACACGGTGGCCGCTTAATAATCATTTTTAGCCATGTAAGTTGTGTCGTGTGACCTATTTTATTAAGCGTATTGTATTCGTATCAAAGCATTTCGACACATTTAATAAACATGTCATGTTTGGATTAGCTATATGGGTATTACACCCTATCCAGTATCCACACAACACAATTCGCACGGCAAGACACGAATTTCCAGATCTAGAAGAGGCCACGGCGTCCACAGAGCTGGGTGATCAGGACAAACTTGGGTAATTATTTGCCATAATGTATGAAATTCTATGCGAAAAGATTATGTGAAAGTTTATGCATCAGTGGATTCTCCTCTTTTGTATAAATGGTTATTATTTGCCCTAAAACTTTAGATATAATATATCTACAATTTTTTGTTCGCTGAACGAGGAGACATCTCAATAATCATATATGCCCTACGAAATAATGCTCGAAGGCAAACACTATGCCTGCGATATATATATATATATATATATATATATATTTTATCACGAGCTAAGGAAGGAAAAGGAAAGTTGAAAATAAGAGGCTAAGATCAGTGGATTTACCAGATAAGTTTGCTCCTTGGCAATGCTCGATGATTGCATTTGGTTAGGTCGAGACATTATGCAGCTGGAATCGGTGGCCGATTTTTTATCACAGGGAGAGGAGAAGTGCGAAGATTGTTAAGAATGGGACAAGGTGATCTAGCCAAAGCACAAGAGGGAAAAGAAAGTGTCTTGATGGGAGGTTGATTTGCTTTAGATGGCCTATTTATAGTAAAAAACAGAAAGTGCCTAAAATATATTGATGGGGATGTGCTGCACAAATCTTTCGTAAGTTTCTGCAGTTGGAATCTTTGCTGTGGGCGAGAAACTTGGGTACGTACAATTGTCCTTTTCAAAACCCGATTGGAGGAAACATCGTCGTTGAATATACGTCAACGCATATAAATGTCAGAGAGGTTTCGAGTGTCAATGGTCTTCAAGAAATGAGAAGCGCAATGACTGCATCGTTTAGAAGAAAAGGACATGAAGGACTTTTTCGGTAAACAAGGAAGACCGCATACTCGGATTTTATTCCACTGTTTCAGATTTAGCTCACATCTTACGTGAGACACGAGGTAAGAACACATACTTGACCTTGAATTCTCAAAACTTTGTCCTATGGGGAACACGTTTTGCTCCTGAAATTTGTGGTCACGCCGCCGCCGCCCACAGTGGTTGGTGGCAGCCATCCTCATGTTTTTCCTAGTCAACTCACAAAGCAACATATGGGGCGTTTTCATCATTTAGTTTCTTCAAGTTTCGTTCAAAGACCAAGAAACGATGGTTTTTTTTTTTTTTTTTACTAACCTACAAAGTCTTCTTATGAAAATGACTCTGCACCGAAGAATCTAGATCCAAGAAACCACTACAGCCACGTATTCCTCCAAGTCAACAATTGGAATACTATTTGAGAGCAAAGTGCGCCTTTAGTTGATACAAGAGACAGGAAAATGACACCGGAGGAATAGGTAGACTTCCTATTTTCCATGAGAGAGCAATGGCGTTGCTTTTTTCTTTCCTCATTCAATCAAAATTGTACTTCTGGCATTATTTTAGGCATTAGGCTTTAGTTAAAATGTTGGGCTATATTGTCCTCTGTCTCTAATCGGAGGATTTTCTTCTAATTAGTCTTCTGGTTGATAGCTTACGAGTGTAGACATCGCTTGCATTTCAATTTTAGATAAGTTTGGTGTAAATGATGTCCCACAATAACGTATAACCACCAATCGGAAACATAATTGTAGGGAAACTTGGTGTTAAAATATATAAATAATATACCACACATTTAACTAATAACTTAAATTTTTAGAAAGTTAATAGTGATCCTACAAAATCTCACATGATATCAAAGTTGAAGGTCATGAGTTCGAATCTTTTCAAGTCCTATTTGCCTCCCCAATTAAATTTCCACGTTTAGAACTAGGCAAAAAGACTAGACCAAGCGTGAGGAGGAGTGTTGGAATATTTAAATAATAAACCATACATTCATTTAACATTTTGAACTTTTAGAACAGTTAACAATAGTCCCACAAAATCTCACATTTAGCCTTATATTTATTTTGACTTAATTTTGCAACATCAATTAATCATATCAAAAAGAAAACATGAATGAACTAAGCTCTTCGAAAATCATACATCAAGGACGAAGATCCACTGCTGCTCCAATACGACGTTTGTCTACCTCTTTTGTGAGATGGGGACATGAACCTATTTTAAAGGGCCATTTATCCCCCATTCCTAAATCAAAGAAGTTTCTTCAATCGAGTCTCTTATTGATTTAGTACACGTTTAAAATGGTGAATCATCAGTTCCAATTTGGACCATTCAAAATGGTGAATCATCAGTTCCAATTTGATTTAGTACACGTTTAAAGTTTACTCAATAATTTCTCAAATGTATGTGAGAGTGAGGTGAGAAAGAGGAGAAGAAAAATTGTAATGTCAGATTGTCCTTAAGAGTTTAGGGGCATAAATGTTGTCTTATAGTACTAATGTGGGCTAGCGTCATGTATTGTTTTTAAATATATATAGTGCTGACAAATTGGGTTCAATATCAATTTTTTTAACTCAAATTCAATGAGCTACGTCAAATATGGGTTGTCTGAAAATTTCAAAACGGATTAAAGTGGGTTTCCAATATCAGAGGCAAAACCCAACTAGATATGAATCTTAGTGGGTCTAAAGACAAACTCACTTCTAACCCAGTTAAGCTTAAAAAGGTTATTAGCTAAAGAAATATTAAATAATAAATAATAAAGAAAGAGTAAACTATGATGTCGAATAAGAGAGGGAGCCGCCCCAGATAGTACCCCTCCGTCGTGGGCTATGTCACCAACGATGGCCGGTCACGCCTCCACCGCCCACCGTGGTTGGCGGCAGCCATCCTCATGCTTTTCCTAGTCAACTCACAAGGCAACATATGGGCGTTTTCATCATTTAGTTTCTTCAAGTTTCGTTCAAGACCAAGAAAATTATTTTTAATTTTTTGAAAAAAAGAGCAAACCAGGTCGAGTCCGGTCTAACCCGACCGAGTTCAACCTGGTCGGTGCGGGTCAGGTCTAGTTTATGACTGAACCCGAGTTCGACCCAATCGGCGACAATGGACCTGAGTGGGCCCAAAATTCTTTTTTTTTTTTTAATACTTTAGTCAGGGCCTAAAGAAAATCAAACCCACCTTTTTCCTAGGCTCACGAGAGCCCAACCCAATTTACCTGAATGTGAAGCCCGGTCCAAAGAGCGACCCAAGCCCGACCCACTTCGAAGACCAAACCCTACCCAGTTTGGAGGGCTCGCTCGACTGGATTCTGCCTCTTCTCTCCCCCTGCTCCTTTGCGGTGCTGGGTGGGCTGGGCGGACAGACGACGATGGCGATGACGAGCTTGACAGCAGTGGCAGCAACGACAACGGGCTTGACGGTGACGACGGCAACGACGTTAACTCAGCGGCGATTGGGATGTAACGGGTGACGACACGAGCAGTGAATCAGCTGCGATGAGGACACGGTAGGTGACGGCACGACGGTGGTGTGATTAGTGGCGGCACAAGTGACCCCTCTGGCTAGGGCCACGACAGCAAAGCAGAGGCGGAGATGCAGCGACCAGCCCTGGATCTGCTAGCATTGGGGGTAGTGGCGTCAGGTTGCAGGCAGAGTGCAACGAGTTGTTGCGGGTGGGGGCGTTAGGCCATCACAAACGGAGATGGGCAGCGCTCGGACGTAGTGGCAAGCTACTGTGGTGTGGTGGAGATGAGTTGCTACAAGGGGTCGCTCGAAGGTGCTACAAATGGCAAGCAGCGGCGGTGGCTTCCAGTGTCGGTTTCGAGCAGTGTCAGGTGTCGTGGCAAGGAGGGAAGTGGCAGCATTATAGCTTCAGTCTGCAGGGGAACAGTGTTCAGAGGGCAGTGGCTCAGACGGCGTCAGGTTAAGGCGGCAAGCTCGGATGGCGACGAGCTGCGATCGCCGTTGCCCTCCTCCCCTCCGTTCCTTCTCTCTCTTCTTCGGTTTTGTTGCTCGGCTCTCTTGAGTCTCCTCTAGTCGGAGTTTTGGAGTGGGAAAGGAGGCACGGCGGCAGGTTGTTGGCCATGCGGTGGTCTCTCCCTTGCGTTCTCTCTCTCTCTCTCTTTCTCTCTCTCTGTTTCTCCCTCTCTCGCCCCTCTCTCTAGCTCTCTCCCTCCAGCTCTCTCCGCCTCCTCTCTTCCCTATCTCTCGATGATGTTCTATTTTCTCTAGGGTTTCTTGCGCGAAGATGGAGGAGGGAGAAGACTGGCGTGGGCCAAGTCAAATGGGAAATGGGCCTAGGCCGCGCAAGGAAAAAAGAGGCATTTTTTTTGTTTCTTTTTTTTGTTATTTTTCTTTTTATTTTTTTTCTCTTTTTCTCTTTTCTTCTAATTTGAAAATAAAAATTAGGTGTCAACAGGTGCCCCTCTTAAAATGTAGCCTCGAAGAGGTTGCATTCAAAGACATAAGACACCTAAATTATTTTGGTGGTAGAGAGACCTTAGGTGCATAGGCACACGTTAGGTTGACGAAAATGACTCATAACATTAATTAGTATGGGCAATATTACAACATTAATTGAACAAGCTAATCAAGTTAAGTTCGACTGCTTTAGAAAAACACTCGATGTCATTTATTATTATTTGGTACGAAATTGTCATCTTGTTCATTAAGTATGCCAAACTATAGCTTCTTAGTCAGAAATGGTTTCTCATACACTCTTGATAAAATGGCTGCTTGATCCCATCTATTCACGTGGGAAGTAACTGATTGCTAAGGGTATCTCACATAACCCATGTCAAAGGCCTTCAGAAACATTTGCGATGAGCACAATCTTATCAATCAAAAGGGTATTTGAAAGGACTGTAATATAGGCTTGGTTAGGGTTTACACAAAGGGAATTATCGCTTTGTGGCTAATAAAGGAACATTTGTCACTATCTTCATCAGATTTACAAGTCGAGAATTTAGAATATAAGACAAGATAGAATTATGTCCACTCTTTCAAGCCGTAGCTTCTTTGTGGCATTCTCATCTTCACTCAAACCATCCCAATCAGAAGAGACTTCAGAAGAGGGTTGTAATGTTGGCTTGGGAGAGGCTCGAAAGGCTTAAAATTTTCAAGAGGGTTTTTAAGAGTCGGTGATTATCATTGCATCGTGACTAGGTCACTCGATCTTTTGGAATCATTTGGCTTTTGAAACACAGCGCATCTCGAAAGTCCCTTGACTAATCATTTCTGCACAGGAGCTTTGCTCTTTTTTTTTTTTTATTTCCTCTGCACTTGCAATAATTTTTTTTTTTACACAAGCACTTGGACTTTGATAATTTTTTTCACATAAGATATAGCATTTTGACTCTTTTCTTGGCGGGCATTAGCCTTGCCTTTACCAGACACGCTACTTTTTCATGTCCCATAATTTTGTCGAACTTTTTTCTCTTTGAACTTTTGTAGCTCTTATGACTTATGAGATGCTTTTCACATTCTCTTGTAACTATCAATTGTATTTGGTCAATTCTTATGCATTGCCCCAATTAAGGGAGATGATCACTGCTTGGGGTTCAGAAATAAATAATCAGACCAAAATTGGTTAAAGCAATGGGTATTAGTGTTTGGGTAGAGAATGAAATGCTCTTCTTCACCTTGGAATGAGTCAAGCTCTGATGAGAATTCCTCTGAAGCTACCACTAGAAGATTGATGCAAGTAAAAGTAATAGAATCTTTCTCAATATTTCGTTCTACAACACACGACTGTAACCTTCCATGCTGCCCTAATGTAGGGTCGTTCTTGACAGGGGTACTTTGAAGGATCATCTTTATTCTGCCCAAAGGGGTAGCAAGAGATTAGTGCAATGCTTGAGATTGATGAAGGAGACGCCTTCATCATTTCGATCTTTGTGCTCAATGCGAATGAATCCTTGGTCCTAACAGAAGGTTGTTTTTCACTCAACTCTCAAAAGTGTTTCAAGGATGTGTTTGAAAATGGCTTACATTTCTTCATTCTATGCACTTCTTGTTTGGCATAGTTAACGTCTCCATTTCACTCTACTGTGATCGTTTGAGTAGATCAATCCCCATAGGGAATTTTGATACAAAATGAATAATCCCCAAAACGAGAAAACAATTTTGAGATAAAAATCATGTTCAAAAAGCTTGTAGAAAGTCCTTTTTTTTTCAATTATTCATTTTTGTGCTTGTCTCTAGGAAAGCGCAAAATGTTCTTTCTTATGATGGAAATTCTCTGTTTTTTTTTTTTAATTTGAGAAAATGGTACTTCTTTGGGCAAAAATCTTTAGGTACTGAAATGTTGGAAATGATACATTATTACCCTTCATTCATTTTCATTCTTTGGGTGCTAACATCTCTTAAATTTACCTTCATGGATATTTGGTAACTCGACAATACCCTTCCCTTGCATTCACCTTTAAATGTTTGACATTTTCCTAATTCCTTGGTTGAAGGTGATGCTTCTACGGTCAATGTGCAACCCTTTTTTTTTTTTAAATTTATCGCCCTGTAAGAAGAGGAGATGAAACAGGTTATCTCCATACTTAATTAGGTTCAACTGAGGAACGATACATCATTTCTTGATGAATTTGACAATATTGTTCCAGCACACTTCATTGGTGGGGGAAAGAGAGATTTTTCTCTAAATCAAAAGTTGATCTCCCATTCTTTATATGACAAACCTTTGTTCTGTTCGAGTCTGTCCTATATCAAAGAAGATGATATGTCATTTTTTATATTAAAGAGAATCAAGTTTAGGAACGAAATACATCCCTTTCCATGGTTGGGCAATCAACATCCAAAGGTGCCCCTTATGAAGAAAGGGGTAATATTGCCCATCTATTTCATTTGTGAATCATTCTTTGTTTAAGATGAACATGACTTAATAATGCTCCATCGCATCTATTGGAACGTTACAAAAATTTGTACCCTTGATATCTCATTGACAACAAAAAGAAAGTCATGTTAGAAACGGTATCAGAAACCGGTAACTGGAATTGATACAGTTTACTTTTCCTTTGAATTCGCTATTTTGGATGCTTGACAACTCCCTTCATTTGTCTCATATGCAAAGTGAACGAGCTCAATGAGTTATTTTGGCACCTAAGGCATTTGCGTCATTTCCTTAACTTCTTAGAACGGAATTCAACTTCGTTATGCCTTTATGGAAGATTGGCACTAACGAAGCCTCAACGCATGTTTGCTTCTCGAGTCCTATGAACCCACACTTTTATTTTTTTGAAGGGGCAGATGCCGAACTTAGATAAACACCTCATGCTACCTGAGAAAGCGATCATGTGAAGAGAGGGTTTGAGTAGAGTTTTCTTGAAATTCACTTTGGAAGGTAAATTTTTTTATTTTTTAAGTTTAGGATGATTTTCCCGAAATTGAATTCCACCATTAAAAAATGTGTCGCATGATTTACAAAAGTAGCAATTGAATTCACAATCAAAACCCAAAACGGAAAACATGGTTCTTAACAAGAATAAAGACAGTGATAAAATATAAGTATGTGAATGAGAATGTCAAGGAGCATTGTGCATAACTTGCAAAAAGACAACAATATCAGTATGTGAATGAGAGAAATATAATATCTCAATGAGGTCGCTTCTTACAATAAAATCGAGGTGACAGTACATGCCCCCACAATTCTTATCACAAGATTTTAGTATTTCGCCAAGATTTTATCATAAGAGAAGACATTAGAATGATTAATCCATGGCCATCAATCAAATGACCACTTTTATTCCAAAAGTTTTGTACACAAAAGTATCATTGATTTTTGAAAGATTGATTTGTAATTTTACTCCTAGAAAAACGAATTGACTTCTATTTTTTGAAATTTGTACCCAAAATGTTTTACATTTTAGTCCCAAAATGTGAGAATGAGAAAATTTGATAAAAATGCAATTTCAATTTTTGTACCCCTATATAAAATCACAACTTGAAATTTTTGTTTTTTTCAAAATAATTTTGAGTCCAAAACTAGAGATTTAAACAAAATCATATGTTTAATAGGGCCAAATCAAAGTGTTTAGAACTTGCATTCAATGTTTACTTGTCAAAAGTGACTGCCAATTTTTTCAATTATAAGCCTACAACATTGAGGGCAATCGATTGATGTTTGCAAATTTCAAGATGGAAGTTCAATACAAAATGAGCAAATAAAAAGAAAAACGATACTTACAAGGGGTATCGACTTTTGTCTCTATTTTTTTTTTCAATTACACAGACATGCACATGGGATGTGGTTCGATTTTTACTCTATCCGACTCAAAATGAAGCCATGGGATCACAAGACTGAACCAACATGCTTGCGGCTAGGTTATGTTACCCATGACTCTGGCTTTGTAAAAAAACCGACCCGTGTCGCATGATTGCAGACCAAGGTGGGTATGTTTGACATGAAAGAAATTTTGGGGTAGAGATGGGCGACTCGTACTACATGGTTGTAGTCGGAGTGGTATCCATCTCAACACCATCTTAGGTGATCCTATGCGGCTCAGGTCCGATGGCAAGTTATGTGTGCTAAGGTGTAGTGCAATGCAAAGGATACATGCACAACAATCTATAGGCAAACAACACTTCATATAACAACACAACAATTTCTACACCTCCCTGCAAGGCAAAGGTGAGCAAACACTTCCCCTCATACCTCTCATTTTGCAAAAACATTTAACACCTTTAATATTAGGGGCGTACCTGAAATCCTTGCTGATAAATAAAAATATTTTTGAACAAGATTAATTTTGGCCTAAGTCCTCTAAGGTTTAAAACCAAGTCCCTAGTAGAGTCGCCAAGCTGTCGCGACTTACCCTCGAGGGGAGGGAGTAGGTTTAGGGGTAATGCCTAAAGGACGGGCCTAAGGTCATGATTAGGCGTATGCTCTCCCAAGCCCATAACCTGTGTGATGTTGGGATATTCTTAAGAATTTTGCAAAAATGAGTCGCCACTAGCCTATTGATGTCGTCTAGAAACCAAGTGAGGTATGTGAGTATACCTCACTTCCTACGCAACTAGAGAATTTAGGGTCGGGGACTTGATTACACTAATTATCCAATTAGTGCCCTTTCGGTACCTAATCTTGTTCATTTTAAAATAAAGAATTTTTGTCAATTAGTTTGGATTGATTTCATGCCTTCACTAACATGAAAGGTGATCATGCAGGTGCGCAAACATTAAAATAACAATCATAGCTATCAAGATCCTAATTGTAGTAAAATTAAATATATGCAATTAAACATAATTAGATATGCAAATTAAACAGTTACATAGTTAATATACGAGCAGATAAAAGTCTAATTACACTAAAATGACAATACATGGCAGGTCTTAATCAAACCCCATCGTTTTTTAATTTTCGAAGTTTTTTTTTAAATTTTTTTAATCATTTTTTTAGAAAACTAATTTTTAATTTTTTAAAAAAATGGGTGAACCGGGTCGGGTCCGATCTGACCCGACTCGGGTTCAGCCCGATCGGTGCGAGTTGGGTCCGGTCGTAGATCGAACCTTGGTTTGGCCGAGTCGGCGACAATGGACCCGAGTGGGCCCAAAATTCTTTTTTTTTTTTTGTAATATTTTAGTCAGGGCCCATAGAAAATCAAACCCACCCATTTCCTAAGCTCATGAGAGCCCAACCCAATTTACCTAAATCTAAAGTCCGACCCAAAGAGCGACCTAAGGCCGACCCACTTCGAAGACCAAACCCTACCTGGTTTGGAGGGCTCGCCCAACCTGGTTCTGCCTCTTCTCTCCCCCTACTCCTTCGCAGCGCTAGGTAGGCTAGGCGGACAGACAGTGATGGTGACGACGGGCTTGACGGCGACGACGGGCTTGATGGCGATGACGGCAACAACGTTGACTCAACGACGGTTGGGACGTAATGAGTGATGGCATAGATGGTGACTCAGCTGCGGTGAGGACACGGCAAGTGATGGCACGATGGTGGTATGATCGGTGGCGGCACAGGTGACCCCTCCGGCTAGGGCCGTGACGGCGAAGTAGAGGCGGAGACACGGTGGCCAGCCTTGGATCTGCTGGCATCAAGGGCAGCGGCGTCAGGTTGCAGGTAGAGCACGGTGAGTCATCACGGGTGGGGGCATTAGGTCATCACGGATGGAGGCGGGCAGCCCTTGGACGCAGTGCCGAGCTACTGTGCCGTGGTTGAGACGAGCTGCTACAAAGGTGTTGTAAACAGCAAGCAGTGGCGATGGCTTCTAGCGTCAGGTTCTAGCAGCGTCAGGTGTCGCGACGAGGAGGGAAGTGGCAGCGTCGCAGCTTCAGGCTATAAGGGGACGGCGTTCGAAGGGCACCAGCTCGAACAGCGTCAAGTTGAGGCGACAAGCTTGGACGGCGACAGGCTGCAACCGCTGCTGCCCTCCACCCCTCCGTTCCTTCTCTCTCTTCTTTTGTTTTTTTGCTCGGCTCTCTTAGGTCTCCTCCAGTTGGAGTTTTGGATTGGGAAATGAGGTACGGCGGCGAGTTGTTAGTCGTGCGATGGTCTCTCCCTCGCATTCTCTCTCTCTCTCTCTCTCTCTCTCTCTCTCGCTCTCTCTCTCTCTCTCTCTGTTTCTCCCTCTCTCGCCCCCCTTTCCAACTCTCTCCCTCCAGCTCTCTCCGCCTCCTCTCCTCCCTGTCTCTCGATGATGTTCTCTTTTCTCTAGGGTTTCCTGTGCGAAGATGGAGGAGGGATAAGGATTGCGTGTGCTAGGCCAAAGGAGAAACGGGCCTGGGCCGCGCAAGGGAAAAAATAGGCATTTTTTCTTTTCTTTTTTTTGTTCTTTTGTTATTTATCTTTTTTTCTCTTTTTTTGTTTTTTTTTAATTTTTTTTTATGTATTTGAAAACAAATATTAGGTGTCAACAGTGACATGGTATGGTGACATCACAAGTTTACATGGAAATCCATAAGGTAAATGTGACTTCATGATTTTCAACCCTACTTTTGAGTAAATGAAATGGGCTTTTCATCGATGTGCCTACAGTCTTTTTCTCTGAACTAATCACTCAGGAGATAACTAATCTATCAGGCGAAGCCGTTAAGAAATATAAACGTGAGTGATTTGAAAATTCAATTAGAAATCGACTGCTCGACCGTGATAATTTACAAGGGTCAATATGGCACTGTCAAAATTGATTAGAGACTGGAGACAAGTCGATTCGACAAAGGCATGTAATTAAAGTGTGGGTGATTCCACCTTATTGCAAAATTCTTGTTGAACAGCACTAAAGTGATTTTTCTATCGTTTTTGTACCCTGTGTTACGCCTCGATCCTCCGAGCACGTGCCCATCCCTTAGTGGTCGATTAAGTAGCGACGTCCCAAGACATGTTGCTGACCCATTCATTTTAATGAGCATACATAAGCGAATAATAAATCCCTAGACAACAACATGATGGGATAGAAAAGCAGGCAACAATTCTCAACCAAAGCAAACCTTTTGTAAACACTCCAGGTTTATACACAATATTAGGCTATTTACAAAAGATCAGCTTAACAAAAAGGGAAATGTCCGATGACCCGCTAGTCAAACATGTTCGCCGATTCTTCAATCTCCTCCGCATCAAACTCCGGAGCTTCGGGTCCTCCTCAATTGCCATCTAAGGACCTGAAAATGTGATCTCACAATAGGATGAGATGATGTCTTAGCAAGTTCACCTCCTAAGCTCCGACTAGGAAGAAAATATGCCCTAAGGGCTACCTAAGCACAAACACGAGTAAGAGGACTTACCTTTGCCTCCATTCCGTTCTGCAAGTCAGTACGATTCATATAATCATCAAATCATTTCAACTCAACTCAAATCAACTCAAGTCATCAAATCAGATTAAATTATCGATCAATCAACCAAGTCGATTCCATGTCATCAAGACCATCTCTCGATCAACTCATTCAATACTATCTATAAAGTCTGATCACATCAAGGACTGCTCCCCTTAAGCTGAATATAGATAGAAATGCTTACCAAAAACTGATAACCATGTATACTACTCACCCTAAGCTGATATATTGAAGCCCTCAGGCTGATATAGTATATGACTAATGCTCATCAAAGTTGTGCGGTAGTTAATTACTCACTGAAGCTGTGTGATACTTAATTGCTCATCGAAACTGTGCAGTACTTAATTGCTCACCGAAGCTGTACGATAATTAGGGTATACTGCTCACTCTAAGCTAATATACCAAGCCCTCAGGCTGATATAATATACCATTCTACCCAACCAACCATTTTATCACTTTTATCATACCCGATCAAAATCATTATGCGTGGGTACACAGTCAGCCTCCGCCAAAAATATAATATATTTACTTTATAAACTCCCACTAATTATAGAGTTGATAAAAAAAAAATTGGCACTATAAACCGACGCCCGGTGATTTTCTAATTAAATATCGAAATTATTAAATTTTGGGATAAATTCCCAAAATTACAATTTACAGTCAAATTGCACAAAATAACAGTCAATTAAATAAATCAATCACACCAATGCAATTAGCATGAAATTCCAGTCACCGACTATCCTGGTCTAATTTCTGAAAAATAAATAATTAATTAATTACCAAAATTAATTAATAAATACCAATAAATAGCAAAAATGCACACTTAAGCCGAAAAAGCCTAATTAAAAGTCGAGATGGGCCCATAAGATTTCCAAACCTATTTGGATAAATACTACAGCTTATCTACTTACTAATTGCGCTACTCTACCCACCTAACATGCAATATCAAATCATTAAATCAATAATATGTTCTAACTAACCGCCTAATCTAAGCTTAACCTAAACTAATCAATCTTTAAGTATCGTTAACTTCCTAGCAGGGATTAGGAAGTAAACTCACTAGATTAACGCGAAAACCGGTTCACGGCGACGGCGACACGACAGTGGCCAATAAACTCCAAAGTGGTGGCATCAACGAGGACCATATCGAGGCTCAAATTGGCCCCACAAAGCTTATTGTTGTTGTGGTCTTGAAGGGGGTTGCTAGTCTGTCCAAGTGGGCTAGCTCCTGCTTGCCTTGAGGATGAACGATGTTGCAGCGGCACGGCTTGGTCGAGCAGATGAAGCTAGTGGCTTTGGTGGAAGGGAAATGGAGCGGTCGGTCACAGCAAAGACCGAGAGAGAGAGATGGCAATCATGGGGTTGGCGTGAGCGAAGGACAAGCACGCGACAAGGGCAGAGGCGGAGAGAAAATGGAGGGGTTGGAATTTGGTGTGTTGACTTTGGTGTGTAGGGGTTGGAATTTGACTAAGTGTGGAGGCGTTGACTTTGTGGCAGCTTCGGTGGGTTGCTACAGGGAAAATGGAGGCACAAGATGGAGGGGGCAGAGAACATGCAGGCTAAAGTCTTCAACAAAATAGAAAGCAAAAGAGAAGGGATGAGAGAGAGGGACCGAAGGAGAGAGAGGGGATAAGGGGGACAGAGTGTGTTAGCCAAGAGGGAATGAATGTGCAAAAAATAAAAGGGAAAGTGAGGGAGAGAGAGAGAGGGAAAGATGTCGGCAGAGGGGAAGGATAAGATGGAGCCCACAAAGTCAAAGGAAAAAGAAATCGAAGACCACAGTAGAGTTGTTGGATGAGGGGAGAAGACGTGCGAGAGAGAGGGAAATAGAGTGAGACGTGTGCGAGGGAGTCCAATGAAGGGGAAAGGAAAAAAAGAAAATCAAACACAAAAAATCTTGAATACTTGAGTGCTTATTCAAGCTTATCTTCAGCTCGCTTTCAACTGATAATATCAATTGGTCATCCAAGACCAATTTCGACACCAACTTACACAATTTGAAGTCCAATTGAAGGCCAAAATAAGACAGCCCCTCTAGCCTACGAATTTTATCCATTTTGGACTTCAATTTCATCCAATTTGGTCCCAAAAAATCTCCATGCTAAAATATTTGATCCTCACTTGTTTTCTTGCATGCGAATTCCCCCAAATAACCAACTTTGGACAGCAAAATTGGTCATTTTCCTCAATTCCGAATTCTATTTACTTTTTCCCGGAATCCAATTTCTTAACAAATCTCTCTGATTGATGTCCAATTTTGTTGAAGAAAAAGCCCACTTAATTTTCTTTCACCAAATAGCTCACACGGGAGGCCAAAAATCCTTTCAAACTAGCCCATTCGAATTTCTGTTCTTTTCCAACTCGTCTGAATCGATTTTCAGTAAAAATCCCGAAGTCGACGAAAATTCCTCAAAAGGTGAGTTGATGTTCCTAAAATAAATCATGACATGACAAAACTTTCAATTTTTGAAATCAGGTTCAAATTCATGGTTAATTTCAATCTGACGCGATTTTAACGTTTACTTGCCACAAATTTATCAAGATACTTGTTTGAATTTTATATGTGACACAAGTTTTTTACTCTGTCGTTCACAACCCCCTTTCATCTTCATTGATTCGGATGTTGGTTGTGTAGAAAAAGAATGAGAATTTGTGCACTTCAAGTTTTTCTTTAAAAACCTATACCTGGAAAGTGCACTTTCTTCTATGTTTTGAAGCTTTAGCCTTTGCGACTGTCGGGTTTAAGATTAGAGATCCACACTTGATTTGACCCGACTTTTAGAAAGATCACATCTATAATGATTTAAAGTAATTTTGTAACGTGAACGTGCATTTTGAAGGTATTTTGCACTATAGAATAAAACAACTTGAACTTCATTTTGTCCCCTCCCGGTCAAAAACAATGTTTAAAATATGATATCAAAAACACAACAAGGATTTATAATATACATAATGTGAAAACTGATTAGACCTAAGCATGTTTTACATGCTTGGCATTTACTATTTATGTTGAATTATTTAATCACAAACCAAATGGTTGCCAAACTGAAAGGACACGTCATAACAAATCTAATCATTTATCATGTCTTCCAAAAGGTTACCACTTTCCTCGTAATGCATGCAGTTCAAAATGTTACAAGTATTTTGATATTCTAATCGGTACATGTTCTCCCAAAACTTTACCTCGCATGACGTTAGAAATTTCATTTTTGTTCGATTAATCTCATGAGAATTCTGCGTGAAGAAGAGTCATCCCTAGCTTCTTTGGATCGGTTAGAAACCAAGAGTATATCTCACTTCTTACACAACTAGAGATTTGGAATTGGGGACTTTATTATAATAGTTAACTAGTGTCATTTTAGTTAGACGCAATCCTTTTATCCAATTAGAAGTCATAAAAATTTTCTTTCCTAAGCGTCCATGCAATGTTTTTGTATTTATTATACTCCTAAAATGTAATCTAACCATTCAACTAAAAGAAACAAAACATAACTTAGAAAAGCAATATAAAAGAAATGCAATCAATTGATCTAAGAAAGCATTGAAAGAACAAGTAAAAAGTAAAGTGCAATAAAGTAACCTGATATGAATCAGACAAAGAATATAACGGTTTCTCATTATTAAGGCCTTGGACAGCAAACCCTGTGAGCTTGACTTTAGAGACCATCCTATCTTAAAATGGGTAATGTGGGTTAACAAAACTTTTAGAGCAAAGTGAAGCCCCAAGTCGGTACTTTGTCATCCTAGGTTGGGTCCCAATCCAGCTTTGTGATATTAGGTATTTACTTGGTCCCCCTCAAGTTCTTCTAGGTTATGAGACTTCTACATTACCCATTCAATTAGTTGAAGCGAATCTTGAATTCAACTAAGCTATGTTCTATGATTTTTTATTCTTTAAAATAATGTTGCTAATCCATAATATATATATAAAAGCTAAATCTATTTCATTCATTAAACTAATAAGATAAACTAATCCTAAGTGATCTTCAACTAAACTAAGAATCTAAAATCTAATAAATAATGAAAGCCTATTTTTCTAACTAATTTCCCATTAATTAATTAATTGATTAATTATTACATGTTATTTATTTTTATTTATGAAAAATGGAGAGTTGGGCCAGGCCGTTAGGCCAAATCCAATCATAGGCCAACTCAAGTGTGACATCCCAAATTTCTAATTTTGTTTTCAATTAAATAAGTAGGGCTTTTCATCGATGCGCCTATTGTCACGCCCCGATCCTCGGGCACGCACACTTCCTTCTCACTTGGTCGATTTTATAATGCGATATCCCAGGACTATGTATCGCCGACCCTTTCATTTATTAAGCAAGTGCGGAAGCAGTTATAAATCCCCATACAGTAAATTGATGGGACAGAAAAGTAAGGCCATATCTTTCATATTGAAATTCACAACCATACTTTTATACAGAGCATAACTCAAAGTATTTCACAAACTATTCACGACTTTTTAATTTCACCCTATTCACATTAAAATGGGATTCCCAAAAGAGGATGGGACCTCAGTCCTCATCCGATCGTACTCAGGATCCCTTCCTGGATGATCTTCTTCTTCAAAAATCTTTCTCCTACTCGATTGCCTAAGCACAGCATGAGTCAGAGGACTTACCTTGGCCTCAGTCTCAACCTGCAATTCAAGGTTATATACGAACGCTTCATAAATCATAACGAACAATCAATCAAATCATGACAATCTAATCAAATCATTGATCAATCGAACCAGTCGATTACATGTCAGACGGATCATTCAAGGTCATTGATTCCACACCATATAACCTCCCATCAGGCACTCGGTCACAGAGCCACATCAATGCTCTCGGGCGTCAAGTTCGCCAAGGTGACTTATCCACTAGACAATTGCGTGCATTCATTAAGGCGTCGTTTTTGCCAGTGACATGCTTAGTCACCAAACCACGCATGTCTATAACCATGTACTCAATAGACAATTGTGTGCGTTCTTTAAGGCGCTGTTTTCGCCAGTGATGTCCTTAATCACCGAAACACACATGCCTATGACAATGTGTTTAATAGACAAGTGCATGCATTCTTTAAGGCGCCGTTTTCGCCAGTGATGTCCTTAATCACCGAACCATACATGCCTATAACAATATGAGTACTAGACCGATACGTGCGTTCTTTAGGGCATCGTTTTCGCCAATGATATCCCAATCACCGAACCACATAGGTCCACAATAATGTATGTACTAGACTGATACGTGCGTTCTTTAAGGCGCCGTTTTCGCCAGTGATATCCAAAATCACCGAACCACGTAGGCCCATACACCGTGTCCGATCGATTCAACCCAGAGTATTTCGGATTCACTCTCACGATTCTACTCACTTTATAACTCAATCAGGCATTACAAATGCTAAATAAACATACTCGGCCAACTACTAGTAAATCAAGCAATCCCACTGAATTTCAAACAATTTAGGGTAAATCCCTAATATTTCGGTCACTGGCCATCAGCATAAAAAATTAATAGTGAAAATTCAATTTAGCTCAAAATAAAGCCCGGTTAAATAAACGGACTTCGCCACGGTCATCAGCATAATATTCCGGTCACTGGCCATCCCAGTTGAATTTTCGGAAAACAAATATTAATTAATTTAATTCCAAAAAATAATATTTAAATACAAAAAATTCCACTTAGGCTCGAATTGTCAAATTGAAGCCCGATAAGGGTTGGAAAAATCCCGAGCTACCCTCAATAAATAGTAGACCATGTCTACTTTCTAAATACACGTTCAATTTGTCTAATTTGCATCACAATTAACTAATAAACACTAATCTAACCACCTAAACCTAATTAAATAAAACTAAACAACCATTAAGTATAATGAGCCCACTAAGCAAGGATTAGTGAGATTACTCACCGGAATTAAGCGCAAAACGTATCAATCTGACGGGACGACACGAGGAACGATAAGCCCCAAAGCACGGCTCGGCTTCGGGGCTCGGAAATGGCCCAAAAGCGAGCCAAAAGCTGTTGGAAACCCACTCGGCAAGGTGGCTGTCCGGGCTGAAAAAGAACACCAAACAGCAACCAAATAAAGCAGCAAGGGTGGCAAGGTGAGGGGGAAGGCCGGTGGAGGTCCGGTGAGCTCAAACGGCAGCCAGAGGTGGCCGGAGGTGGCTGGATAGGGGCTGGGCAGAGGCCAAAATCGCACGAGGGAGGGATGATAGCAAGCGGTAGACGCGGGGACGTGCACGGACGGTGGGACGACGGCGAGCGGCGGGCGCGCGGGCGGTCCGGCTCTGGTGCGGCGGTGATAGGCGGTTGGTCCAGTCTTCGGTGAGCTGCTGTCCTTCTTCCTCCATTTCTGGTTTTCACGAGCAAGAAACAAGAAGAAGGGGGGGGCTTTCGATCACATGGGGGAAAATGGGGGAGAAGAGAGAGGAGAGAGAAGAAGAGAGAAAGAAGAGATAAGGAGAAGGGGTTTGAAAAGTCAAAGTGAGAGGGGAAACGTAAGTGGGTGACAGCCCACTATTCGGTGGAAAGGGGGGGTTGTTTCGCACCAATGTGTGTCGGTAATGCATGCTTGTACAAGCAATGATTGAATATGAATAGTACTGATGTGCAGGAAGGACTGAGGCAAGGTAAGTACTCTACCTTGTGTGCATAGATTGCCTCTAGGCGTATTTCCTTCCTAGTTGAAGTTTAGGGGGTGAACTTGCTGAGATATTGCCTCACCCCATCATGAGCTCAACATTTTCAAGTCTTTAGATGGCGGTCGTGGAGGACTCGAAACCCCGGAGCCTAGGGAGGTGGAGACCGAAGGATCGCTAGATGTGTCCGACTAATTAGTCCTAGGACAGTTCCCCTTTTGTTGAGATGATCTTTTTGTAGACAGCCCAGTGGTGTATATATAAACCTATGTGTTTATAAAAGGCTTGTTGTGGTTGTGATTTGTTGCATGCTTTTCTATCCCAAGCTTTTGTTGTCAAGGGTATTGTTTCGCTTCCACATGCGCTATAAAATGAATGGGTCAGCAACGCGTCCTGGGACGTCGCATATTTATCGATCACCGAGGGATGGGCACGCGCTCGATGGATCAGGCATTACATCAAGTCTCATGGGTTTCAACCCTAGACACACACAAGCTCTTACCTTAAGCCTTTTAAAAAATAAACGAAATGAAACCTGTTCTCTAAAAATCCCTTGACAAATTTGAAGGCCTGTCAAACTAGGATGAACCAAAATTCAGAGCAGAACTGATTAACTAGGAGAGTCGTGAGTGGAAATGACAGTCGATTGTGAAAATTTACAATGAGGATGTGGTGCAGGAAATACTGGCAATCGTGCTAAACATGTGCCCCTCAGAGGACACCTTGGTATGGACAAGGAACAAAAAAAGAGCCTATTTGGTCAAAAGTGGCTACAATAGATTATGCTTCCAGATCATCATCATATCAGCCTCCCGAGAACTTATGGACCAAAATATGGCAGATCCTAGTCTACCCCAGAGTTCGCTACTTCTTATGGAGCATATGCACAAATGCTACCTACAAAAGAAAATCTATTGAGAAGAAAGTTGGCATCCCATCCTTTTAGCTGGCTTTACTGCCAAGTCCCAAAGACTCCAAAACACCTCCTCCTTTGCGATTAGACTAGAAATTTTTGGTTAGACTCTCAGTTAAATCTGGACACCTCACCTACCAAAATCTCTAGAATGGACAAGTGGTTTGTGGATTACATGTCATCGAGCGACACCCTATCCTCGCCAGCAAAGGGGAACCTTGAATTGAATGTCAACGTGGCTTGGTGCGATGAAACACGCAAGGCTGCAGCTGTGGGAGTCCTTTGGAACCACGATGGACTCTTGATCTTTGGGTTTGCGAGGATTTTGAAGCCCCATTAGCTAGCGTGGCGAAAACCCTCGCTTTATGCAAAGGACTCTCTTCTCCATTATAGCTTTGATGTCAAAAGGAAAAGGAAAGTGATATGCATAGTGGCTTCTCTAATCTGCGTGTGGAAGTTGAATCTAACAACCAAAAGCGCGTGAGGTGGGTTTTGGGCGAAGAAGAAAGCCTCTGGATCGTGTGCACGGTGGTGGAAGACTGCTAAAAAGTCATGGGGCAACATAAGGGGGTCTCCTTAACCCATTGCCCCAAAAATGCCAACCAGGTCGCAAATGGGGTGGCTAAGACCCATCGTGCCAATTCCTTAAGTCCAAAATGGATTTTTAAACCTCCCCATCTCCTCTGGTCTTTGTTATGTTATGATCATGGAAACTCATGCGAGTCATGTTCCAAGGTTTAATCATCCAAAAAAGATAATCGAATTAACTAAGCAAACCCAAATTTTCTAAGTTGAAGTAAACCCACATTTATCAAACTAAGCTAAGCCCAAGCTTGTTAAGCAAATTTAAGCCCAGTTACATTATAACTCATTAAACTCATTGTTTACCCTAATTATAATGGATTAATACCAAGAAATATTCAAATCAATACAATTATGACAAATTTTACATTAAAGTAATTTTTTATCATCAAAAGTCTTAAACTGATACATTCGTGACAAGTTTACTTCAAATTAATTTTTTGTCACAGAAAACCTAAAATTAGTGCATTTGTGATAATTTTATCTTCTATTAGTTTCCGTGAAATTATATTAATACCACGAAAAACCATAAACTATATAAAGGGCAAAATCTTAGATTGGTACATCCGAAAATTGTCATATGTCACCCAACTCAACGATTTAACAATTAAATTTAACGAAAAATACCGCATGATAAATTTGTCAAAAATCTATTAGTTTAGAGTTTTTAAGAATAAAAGATTAGTTTTCAGATAAATTTGTCACTTGTATATTAATTCGGGGTTTTCCGTGACATTAACCCAATTTCCATTATCAATTCCACACTAATCTCATGTTAAACCCATTTTATTTTTATCTTAATCAAATCTTTTTTTTTATAATTCTTTTCCTATTGCTTTAAATCTTCCATCAAATTCTTCCCATGAACTTCCTAGAGACACCCTCAACAAACGTAAAAGAGGAGCCAAAATTCACAAAACCAAGGGCGTTAAAAATCAAACCTCCTCACGTCGTTTCATCAGCAAAATCTAAAGAGTAGCGATCCTGAATTTTTATTAATTAGAGGGAGAACGAAGACCAAAGTAGGTGAGCATAAGAGAAGGCCAAAATCTGAGAATGAGACCCAAAATCTAAGAGTGAAACTAGACATCCGAAGTGTCCGAGCAGCAACGAATGTTGACGCAGCAAAATCTAAGAGCGAAGGCAAGGGACCCCAAATTTGAATTAATAAGAGGGAGAGAGAAAGCATTTACTCTTCATGTTTAGAAGGAAAGAATGAGCGGAGAGCATCTTGGTTTAAAATGGTGAATTTTGGACATGGACCATGCTTATTGGTTTGGGCAGAACATAATGGGTTGAAGCAACAACAAGGCTCATCCGTTGTATTATTACACATAAATGAGGACTCATAAATTCGAAAGGGCGAGCCCTAGAGCATAACATTTGGCTCAAAAGTGGGAGAAGTGAGTCCTATTTTTCTTCCTAAAAGTAGGGTACTTAGCTATTGACTCTTTGCAAAGATTGGGAATCCAAAATTTGCATGGCATTCTATTTCTAATTCTGGTGCTTTGTCAATATTGCACATACCGCTCGCCCCTTTACCCCACCACCATGCTTCAGTATCGACAATCAATTCAGCTAACATCAGAAGACAAAACAACTAAGAGCGCAAAGAGAAAACCATGAAAATATCACCTTGGACTATCATTACACACCAATAATCAAAGACCCCTAAACTTGACTAGACTCTTCCACTTAAATAAACTTCACAGGACTCAAGAAATGAGCAAGACACTCCATGATACGCTTAAAGAAAAAGCAACTCGAGAGCAAACTTTGTCAGCCAGAGTTTTTGCAAGCAAATCGGGGAGAGATCCACAAGACGGAGCAATGCAACGATAGTAATTGAGAACCAACCTTCTTGCTTGGCCTTCACGAGCACAAATTGTTGAAGACGGTTGCACTTGATTTTTTCTAATTGATTCATCAATGGGAAACTAGAATATTGTATATTTGAGAATTTTATTCTTTTTATTCTGTATGTCTTTAGAATATTTTTCGCCTTAATTAGGTTGACCATATGTATTATATATAGGGCTGTGATTGTATAATGTTATAAGTAAGAAAGTAATATCTATCTTATTCCCATTTCTCAGCTCCTTTCCATCCCTTAATATTTTCACATGGTATCACAGCGTTCTTTCTCAACCTAGCTTCCACATTACTCTGAAAATCAAACTCTCTTCCTTCTTCGTTTCTTTTCACACACAAAACTTGTGAAAGTTTTTTTTTTCTTTTTTTTGGGTTAGAACCAATCAACAAAGGGAGAAATTATGCCGAGAAATCAAACCTCAAAGTTGGGGATGCCCAATGAATCAGAAGGATTTTTTTTTTCCAACAATCAAGGTTTCGAAAACTTACCATCGGATCCTCAACAAGTTCTGGAGAAAGAAAACTAGAATGATGAACAAGGCCACATACAGCCCAATGAAAGAGGATTAGGCCCCATTCAACCCAATTCAGGTCCTCCTCAGCCCAATTCAAGGCAATTATTCACAGTATTGTATGTCCAGTAGATTCCCGTCCAAGTCCAACCTATCCAAACTACTGAGCCACCTTTTGCCACTGAGCCTAATCCAAGACATGGAATGGGTTAGTCCTATTCAAATCAAACTAATCCAGGTCCATCAGGTTTTTCATGATGATTTAACGGTATTTTACATTGTCAATTTGTGCTTTACAGTAGTGTATAAATATTCATAAATATTTCCTACTTTTCGTCATAATGTATTCATAATGGTCGGAAATATTTAGGTATCTTATAATTTCTTTAGTTTACAAAGTTTTTCTCTCATAACTCAATGAACAATGTCACAGATATTTAAGTATCCTAATTTCTAAAGAAAATTTATGTTTTTTCTAAGGCTTGTGATATTTTGTCATAACATGGTTCAAAATACGATAAATATATATTATAATATTTAACAAATTACTACAAATGCTCACACTATGTTGTCATAAACCAATGGAAAATGTCATAAATACTTAAAGGATAACTACACACGCAGCGTTAGTGTGAAAAAAAAAAAAGTTTTACACAAGCAGCCTCATACAGCATTCATTAGAGAGAATGCATAGTTATAATTCTCAAGTCAATGATGCATGGGAATACTTGTGAAAAAATTTCTTTACATCGGCAGAATATGCTCTTTCTTTCTTTTTTTTCTTTTTTTATTAAAGCCTTACGACATTTTGTCAAAGTGCACTAATATTCAAACTTCAGAAAATGTATAGATGCACATAAGATAGTTTTAAGTTAGATTTTTTAGTGTTCTGTTGACAACGCATCATAAATATAGCAGATGTTCTTACTTTAAATAGTTTCCATAAACACATGCCATACTTTATTTTAAATTTTAGTATCTCCTTACATTTTATGATGTTTTGCACGAATAAAACAAAACATGTGCCGATGTAGTATGTTTGAAATAGTAATTAATTTTTCTGCTCATGTTAAATTCACATTTTTTTTTTCATTTAGATATGCCAACAAATATTATTGCCACTTATGATGGAAAGCACTTAAAACAATATATAGCTGGAAAAAAAATACTGCTTGGAAAAAGAAGGCAACTTTATTGCAATTTAAGGCGACCGTAGTACATTATACCGAAGTAATCAAGCATGAGAGATGAAAACATGAAAAATGATGTTAAATTGTCTCGTGATCACAGGTCAACGACTTCATATGGTCGTGTAGGAGTCCAAGACCATGTTTGTCTTCATAGTTGTACATTAGTGAAACCATCTTAGCAGCATTCACGCAAGCTTCAAGGAAAGGCGCAGAGAACGGACATGGAGAGAGGCACTCTTTGTTGAGCAGCTTCCACAATTTCGATATCAACTTCATCACATGCTCCCTTGCGCTTTGGTACGAAGAGCCTTCATTTTCCCTCAAATAGCATTCCACGTATGACCCGTCGTAGCCATTTTGATTCTCGTCCTTCAGGGAATCGAATCCCCCCGAGTAAAAAAATTATATCAATAAAATAATGACAACACGCAAATAAAAAATGAATAAAACCCGAATATTGCCCAGCACGAAACCATGAACTAGTGTACCTGGGCACATCCGAGGTCATCCCAAAGGCGAAGAGTTTCAGCGACTAAGAATATTATATTTGGCAGCTGCACCACTTCTTTCTTTGAATCCATACTTTGGTTGGCAATGTTTTGGCCCATTAGAAAGAACAGGTGAGTTAGCACCAAGGGCACACCTGAAGTGATAATCGCATTCTTCAAGTAATCATCTGCCTTTGGCAATTTCCCAGAAGCGTTCCACTGAAACTCCACCAGGAATGCATTGCACAAATTCGCCCACTGCAACATCAAATGTTATCCGACTGATAAAGGATATATCTAAAATGTAGTCATAAATCAAAATCTTGAGCTCATTGAGCTTTCGTAGTAGTCATAAATGACAAATATCTAGGAAATCTAGGAAATCTCTGTCTCTCTCTCTCTCTCTCAGAGAGTAAGGGAACTCAATGCTGCACTGAGATCAATTTTATTGCTAGGAAACCAGGGCACGGCTACAAGATCTTGACAGAAACGCCTAGATCTCGCCAAGATTTGTGTGTGAGTGTGTATGGGAGAGGGCGGGAGGGAGGGAGGGACGATTGCAGCTTAACCCTATCAGTGATAAGATCTCTCTCCGTGTATGGCATTATAAAGAATTCTATAAAAGAGTGAACGAAACTCGATGATGATGAAGCCGGCAATTGGTTTGTGTGGCTTTAATTTGAAGAAGTGAACACAAACTTCAAAATGATGACCAAAATATTGGAGGGTGGTGAGACAAAGAGTGGAAAAAGGGACTAGGATATGGTCAAGGTTGAGTTTTGGTTCAGTGCAACGAATCTCCAATTAAGTCACGTACATTTAGAGTTGAGATAGGAGTTAGCAACATTGTTGCGAACGGAGGTTCTTATCAATAATAATTTTATATTTATACCATCAGTTTCAAGAATCTCGTGGGGTTCCATCCATGCTTCTCAAAGATGATTTTGCCTAAATCATTTGAAATATCATTGAGAACCTTGAAGCATATTTTCATGTACTCTGGAAGCTGCTCAGCACACGCATTATCCCATCTGAAGGAAAAACAATTGCAAGAAATATTTAAATTGTCAACATAATATAAATGTGGAATGTAGTTTTTTTTTTTTTTTGATGTAATAGTTGCAACGTAATGAGTAAAAAGGGATATCTTCACTTGTATACCTTTTAATGACTTCTGTAAAGAGAATTAATTCGTCAACCGTGCCATGGACATCAAATATGTCGTCAATAATGTACACGAGAGAGATGGGCTTAATGAGCTCAACCCTAAGCTCAGACAAGCTTGGATCTGTGAGAATTGCCATGGACCACATGTACCATTTTAGTGGCTGGTCTCTAGCAAACTCCATCTTCTCTCCCAATCCCAACTCTTTCCACCACCTGAAATATAGGATATGCATGAGGAAAAACTAAAGCAACAGTACATAAGAGTATACTCATTAAACGAAACAAATTATTCATTTGAAAATTCTATTGATCTCATGACATAGAGATTTGAGAAAATGGAGATATAGAGTCCATCATTTTCCTTATAGTTTTTGGTGAAACTAGTTTAAGTCATGCCTCAAACTGTGATTTGTGAGTTTGATATTAGTTTGAACCTAAATGCCAACTCCTTAAATATATAAGTTTAAATATAGCATCTTATTTATGCATTGATATACTTGTATTAGAGCCAACTATTAAGATTTCGCCTACTATTATATGTTGGTCATCTATAGTCCTTCAATTGAGCATAACTTTGCGTAAGTAGTTAATTAGTTACTCACTTATAAATTTGGTGAATCTCCTCCTGGTGCACATATTGATCAATTCTTCGCTTTCTGTTTGCCACTTCTAGCAAGTCTTCCATCCACGAGTTCGCACCTGGCATATCGTTTACAAAACTTTGAGGAGCTAGCAATCTTGCGAAGCTCTTGCGATATGGATATTGCAATGTACTTTCTATCATTCTCGCTTGTTCATGATCAAGATCACATGTCAACAATGCATTGAGACAGTTGCTGCTAAAGCATCCGGCTTCATCGAGTATATCCTCTCCTTCCGTGCTCATTTGTGACGCTTCGTATAATTCCATCATACCCTTGATGTTTCCCTCCGGTTTCATTACAAAACCTTTCCCCTTATCATTGAAGTATTCAAACACATCTGCATAAAAAGCACAAGGACTCTAATACATCAAAAAGCATAGTCTGATATCTAATTTATAAGTCGCTTCACTCATTCAAAATTATGATGTGCATACTTTGGTTTCGAAAAAAAATCCTAAATTGGTTAAAACTATTTCATCTCATGTAAATTTTTAATTTTTTAATGTAGAGAAACTAAAAAAGAGAATAAGTGAAGGAAATGGGCATATATCTAGGTTTTTTCAATTCGGTTTTTGTGATATGAATAATTAGTTCTTACTTTCCCATTTGAACAAAACTCCAGAACACTAATGCATTGCTTAATATCTGGCATAAGTCCACGATGTAACATGCATTGATGGATATCCATTAGAGAGTTCATCACAATTAAACATTTCCAATTCTTAAATCAGCGAAATATTTTTTAAAAAATCAGCTTATATTCTTGTCCATTTTCATCCTTAACAAAATATTGGAAATTTTAGGGCTTCCACGTAACTGGACAAAACAACAACAAAAAAGTTGTCTTCTTTTGTTATGTATAAATAGCAACACTATATTTCGCTATTGCAATCGACATGAAACTCATAGGAACAAACCTGCAGGCACATGATAACCTTCTTGCCTTAAAAGTCGAAACCGGAGAGCGATCTCATAGACATCATCTTTGCCATGATTCAAAGAGCTAAAATGTGTGTATTGCCACCTTAGAATGGCTTTAATCTGTTCTCGGAATAGGGATTTGACTCCTAGTCGCTGAATCATGTCGACAATGATCAAACTTTCTACCGGCTCATTCACCACTTTATTCAGAAAATCTATAAGGCTCTTTGTTTTTTCGTCATGTTTGATCCTGGAATCATCCTACATCATGGAAATCCAGAGCTACAAGTGAGGTCAATGTTATAATGAAAAAAAAGAAGAAACAAAAAGGAAAAAGCAAGAATGAACTAAATTGGCAATATATTTTCTCGTGTAATTTAACAAAAAATTATTGTAATGAAGAAAAAAATATTAAATGAGCAAAAGTTCAAAAGAGCAAAGACAATAATTTTTCATAGTAATATATAGTAATTTACTATGAGATTGTTAAGGTTTTCTGCTGATATTAATTTTATGCTATTAAAGCTTGGTATGCTCATTTGCACAAGGTGATATATGACCTTACAAGCCAGTCTAACTGGGAGTTAATAAGTTGGTTTTTTATTACAGATTCCTTTCTACTGAGCCTTGAAAGAAAACATCTTGTTTCCCTGCGTATATTCGGTAAATAAGCTTCCTTGTTATCCTATTTTGGTTTTATTTTTCTCCTCTTTCTATCACCAATAGGCCAATGAAGAATCCAAAGAGGTGTTGGCATATAACTGGGGATTGTCGACACAACCCATTTATTTCACATGACACATTACTATAACCAGATTTGGGTTTGGCATAAATGGTTCATGTCATAAATGGGTCAATACGTTTAAAGCAAACCAAAAATTGTGTCTTACGATGGTTCCCCCTTAAACCATATAGATACGAATTGAGATATTTAAATTTACGTGTTAATGTGTCATTTTTTTTAATACTATACACTTAGATATGATTCATACTCATACATAAAGAATTTTGTTTCCTTAAAAAAATATTTAAAATAATCCACATGTCAATGATAATAAAAGTTAAAACAAAAACATATTTCATACAATAGAAACATAATATTATGATGTGCCTGGTAAAATTTCTATCATGGGGAACAATTTCTTTTGAGAAATAAATTTTTTATTTCCATTCCCCAAAACAATTTCTGAGTAAAATATCACACTTGGTAACTATATAAAATTTTTACTCTTGAAATAGAAAAAGAACATGAATATGTTTGGTACGACCCACAAATTTTTTTTTTTGTGCCATAAAATTTCTTTTTATATTTTAATATTTTTTTGAGAATTTTCTTTTTTTCCTCTCTTCTTTCTCCTCCTCTAACTAGTGATGGCAACAGCAACCGGCAGCTAGCGAACGACGGCAGCAGTGGGTGGTGATTCTCTACCGACCGATTAGAAGAGGAAGAAGAAGAAAAGAAAAAAATGAAAATAGAAAAAGACTTATTTTTAGAAATTGTTCCCGAAAATAAGGAACTACTTTTTTTCTACTTTTTGTTTCTGTTCCAAATCTATCCCCGGCCACTTTTTTTATTCCAGAGAATAAAAAAAATTAATTGACGTTACCAAACAAATTTCTATTCTTTTTTCTATTCTAGAGAACAAAAAAACCAAAAAAAGAAAGAAGAACATTACCATGCATACCCTTAGTATATAAATTAAAAAGTACACTTTAGCTATAATGAAAAGTGAAATTATACTCACATTATCAGGGAACTCGTTGAAATGTCCTAAAAGCGTTGACATGTATTCTTGTGTATAAAGTTCTATCTACTTCCAGTTGTAAATGAGTTATAGTATTGTGTTCTTGTATCGACAAGAACATGGTGGCCGCTTAATAATCATTTTTAGCCATGTAAGTTGTGTCGTGTGACCTATTTTATTAAGCGTATTGTATTTGTATCAAAGCATTTCGACACATTTAATAAACATGTCATGTTTGGATTAGCTATATGGGTATTACACCCTATCCAGTATCCACACAACACAATTCGCACGGCAAGACACGAATTTCCAGATCTAGAAGAGGCCACGGCGTCCACAGAGCTGGGTGATCAGGACAAACTTGGGTAATTATTTGCCATAATGTATGAAATTCTATGCGAAAAGATTATGTGAAAGTTTATGCATCAGTGGATTCTCCTCTTTTGTATAAATGGTAATTATTTGCCCTAAAACTTTAGATATAATATATCTACAGTTTTGTGTTCGCTGAACGAGGAGACATCCCAATAATCATATATGCCCTACGAAATAATGCTCGAAGGCAAACACTATGTCTGCGATATATATATATATTTTTATCACGAGCTAAGGAAGGAAAAGGAAAGTTGAAAATAAGAGGCTAAGATCAGTGGATTTACCAGATAAGTTTGCTCCTTGGCAATGCTCGATGATTGCATTTGGTTAGGTCGAGACATTATGCAGCTGGAATCGGTGGCCGATTTTTTATCACAGGGAGAGGAGAAGTGCGAAGATTGTTAAGAATGGGACAAGGTGATCTAGCCAAAGCACAAGAGGGAAAAGAAAGTGTCTTGATGGGAGGTTGATTTGCTTTAGATGGCCTATTTATAGTAAAAAACAGAAAGTGCCTAAAATATATTGATGGGGATGTGCTGCACAAATCTTTCGTAAGTTTCTGCAGTTGGAATCTTTGCTGTGGGCGAGAAACTTGGGTACGTACAATTGTCCTTTTCAAAACCCGATTGGAGGAAACATCGTCGTTGAATATACGTCAACGCATATACATGTCAGAGAGGTTTTGAGTGTCAATGGTCTTCAAGAAATGAGAAGCGCAATGACTGCATCGTTTAGAAGAAAAGGACATGAAGGACTTTTTCGGTAAACAAGGAAGACCGCATACTCGGATTTTATTCCACTGTTTCAGATTTAGCTCACATCTTACGTGAGACACGAGGTAAGGACACATACTTGACCTTGAATTCTCAAAACTTTGTCCTATGGGGAACACGTTTTGCTCCTGAAATTTGTGGTCACGCCGCCGCCGCCCACAGTGGTTGGTGGCAGCCATCCTCATGTTTTTCCTAGTCAACTCACAAAGCAACATATGGGGCGTTTTCATCATTTAGTTTCTTCAAGTTTCGTTCAAAGACCAAGAAACGATGGTTTTTTTTTTACTAACCTACAAAGTCTTCTTATGAAAATGACTCTGCACCGAAGAATCTAGATCCAAGAAACCACTACAGCCACGTATTCCTCCAAGTCAACAATTGGGAACACTATTTGAGAGCAAAGTGCGCCTTTAGTTGATACAAGAGACAGGAAAATGACACCGGAGGAATAGGTAGACTTCCTATTTTCCATGAGAGAGCAATGGCGTTGCTTTTTTCTTTCCTCATTCAATCAAAATTGTACTTCTGGCATTATTTTAGGCATTAGGCTTTAGTTAAAATGTTGGGCTATATTGTCCTCTGTCTCTAATCGGAGGATTTTCTTCTAATTAGTCTTCTGGTTGATAGCTTACGAGTGTAGACATCGCTTGCATTTTAATTTTAGATAAGTTTGGTGTAAATGATGTCCCACAATAACGTATAACCACCAATCGGAAACATAATTGTAGGGAAACTTAGTGTTAAAATATATAAATAATATACCACACATTTAACTAATAACTTAAATTTTTAGAAAGTTAATAGTGATCCTACAAAATCTCACATGATATCAAAGTTGAAGGTCATGAGTTCGAATCTTTTCAAGTCCTATTTGCCTCCCCAATTAAATTTCCACGTTTAGAACTAGGCAAAAAGACTAGACCAAGCGTGAGGAGGAGTGTTGGAATATTTAAATAATAAACCATACATTCATTTAACATTTTAAACTTTTAGAACAGTTAACAATAGTCTCACAAAATCTCACATTTAGCCTTATATTTATTTTGACTTAATTTTGCAACATCAATTAATCATATCAAAAAGAAAACATGAATGAACTAAGCTCTTCGAAAATCATACATCAAGGACGAAGATCCACTGCTGCTCCAATACGACGTTTGTCTACCTCTTTTGTGAGATGGGGACATGAACCTATTTTAAAGGGCCATTTATCCCCCATTCCTAAATCAAAGAAGTTTCTTCAATCGAGTCTCTTATTGATAGGTTACGAGTTATGCAAGCTTAAATTTGCATATGGCGATGTCAATAATTTGTGATCTACCAATCAATGACATTACTGGACAGCAATATAACCCCCGCTTTAGTTAATGTTAACTACACGTTAAATCCTCTATACTGCTCAATATCTCTGACTGGACATGACTGGACAGCAATATAACCCCCGGTTTCAGATTTCATTGCTAACCATGACCTTGTGGTTGTTCTGCAACATGGAGTTCTTGCAATGAGCGATCGCACCTTAAATCTTTCTCTACAACTCCTCCATTGATGTGGCCTTCGAGTGGCAACCTCCTCCCGTCCGGACCCCTCCTCCTTCGCCACCGAACCCGCTCTGCCATAGGGTCGCAACCCTTTCCTAGTTCTAGCGAGGAATAGCAAGACCTCACCTCTAGTGGGTGAGCTGACCCTTGTCAAGGCATTGGCGACTATTGGCCGTAACCAACGCCTTGTCTCGAGAAGGGGCGGTGACCATTGGTGGGCTTGGATTTTTTTTCTTTTTTTGTGTTTCATTATTTGAAGTTTTAACTCTTTTCTTTTTTAAATTTGTCTTTTACGAACATAAAAAAAAAAAATACAAAATGAAAGAAGAAAGAGAAAAAGGGAAGAACATAAAAAAAAAAAAAAAAAACTAATGGATGAAAATGCCATTGATAAGGTCAAGCCATTCTTTGAAACTAAAATGACCACTTCAAACCCTTATTTGAAATAAAACTCATTTCATATTGTTATTTAAGAAAATAATGACACTATATGCCCTTATTTAAATAAAAAAAAATCCACTCCAAACCCTTTTTTTTAAAAAGAAAAAATGAGAGCACTTCATTTCTTTATTTGAAATTTCTCCAAAAATCATAGATACACTGGAACACGACATTGCCGTGGTAATAAACAACTGAGCAAATTCATGTAAGGCTGATCATAGGTTACATTGAATAAATATACAAAGAGTAGAAATACTAAAAGAGAATGACATGACAATTGTATTAGATACTTAATTACTTCTGATAGATTGTTACAATAAACCTATCATCATTCAATCCATATTATTACCAGGTTGAATATAGGGAAAAAAGACAGGAAACAAAACTCAACTCCCCAAGTCGTAATCAGGGCCAAATAAGTTGGACCGCACTTTATGAGAGTTTCTTAAAATCTTCCCACGGGCAAAATTACGTACGCTATTCGTGTTAGACTTGCACAAAGAACGGCAAAGTGAGAGCGTCCCATCGCTTAGAAAACATTTTCTTAAACTGGTGGCCTGTAGGCACATGTTTGACCGGCGGTCTTTTCAGTCAATTCATGCGCCAATTGACAGGTCAAAGATACAAACATGATCAACGTTAAGGACATCAAGGGTTTTGAATTGTGGGAGACACCAAACGGAGTGAAGTGATCGGTCGTTTTCAAAACCTGATTGGAGGAAACATCGTCGTTGAAAGCATACATCAATGCATATACATTTCGGAGAGGTTTCGAGTGTCAATGGTCTTCAAGAAATTAGAAGCGCAATGATCGCATTGTCTAAAAGAAAAGGACATCAAGGGCTTTTTCGGCAAAAAAGGAAGACCGCATACTCGGATTTTATTCCACTGGTTCACATTTAGCTCACATCTTACGTGATACAAGAGGTAAAAAACACACACCTGAACTTGAATTCTCAAAACTTTGTCCTATGGGGAACACGTTTTGCTCCTAAAATTTGTGGTCCTGTCCTCCATAATAAGTTCGGCTCTCTGTGAAATGAGCATATGTGCGTGCAACAAGCAGAAGAGCGTACAGGCCAGCGAGGTTGAGAAATTATGTTTAGTTATCTTTGGGATGTTAATGTGTGGAGCAATTATCCATGAGCTTGATATATTTTACTAAACTAAATTTGGACCATTAAAAATGGTGAATCATCAGTTCCAATTTGATTTAGTACACGCTTAAAGTTTACTCAATAATTTCTCAAATGTATGTGAGAGTGAGGTGAGAAAGAGGAGAAGAAAAATTGTAATGTCAGATTGTCCTTAAGAGTTTAGGGGCATAAATGTTGTCTTATAGTACTAATGTGGGCTAGCGTCATGTATTGTTTTTAAATATATATAGTGCTGACAAATTGGGTTCAATATCAATTTTTTTAACTCAAATTCAATGAGCTACGTCAAATATGGGTTGTCTGAAAATTTCAAAACGGATTAAAGTGGGTTTCCAATATCAGAGGCAAAACCCAACTAGATATGAATCTTAGTGGGTCTAAAGACAAACTCACTTCTAACCCAGTTAAGCTTAAAAAGGTTATTAGCTAAAGAAATATTAAATAATAAATAATAAAGAAAGAGTAAACTATGATGTCGAATAAGAGAGGGAGCCGCCCCAGATAGTACCCCTCCGTCGTGGGCTATGTCACCAACGATGGCCGGTCACGCCTCCACCGCCCACCGTGGTTGGCGGCAGCCATCCTCATGCTTCTCCTAGTCAACTCACAAGGCAACATATGGGCGTTTTCAACATTTAGTTTCTTCAAGTTTCGTTCAAGACCAAGAAAATAGAAGAAGATGTTTTTTTTTTTTTTTTTGCTAACCTACAAAAGGGCTTTGAGCCCCCAAAGCCTCTTGGGAAAAATTTAAGTATATTTGGTTCAGCATTTGAAGGCTACTTGGCCAAATGCTAGCATTTGGAACGCTAAAAGCCCAGAGCAGGTGGCATTTTAGCATTTTCAGGATGCTGGCGAGAGGGTTAATGAATTTTTGCTAATTGCCCATTTTACCCTCAAATTTATTATAAGTCCAATTTTATCCCATGCAAAACAAAACCCTACCCTTCTCTCGACCACTTCCTCTGTCCTGCTGATTGTCCACCACGCAAAGGCTTTTTCTTCTTTGCACGTCCGCTCTCACCGATTCTCGCAGCATCGCCTCCACTCTCGCAACCAGTCGTCCTCGTCTCTCTCTCTCTCCCCCGAGGCGCCGTGCGGGGTCGCTGATCACAAGGCCGACGCCCTCTCGGTTCGATCCTCGGTGAGTGGACCTCCTTGAGAAGAAGCCTTCCCTTGTGGAATGCGCTTTTGCTGAGTTGATTTCTCCTATCGTCTCTCTCTGCGCCGTTGCCTCCGCAAAGAGCAAGAGATCATTCGGTTTCGTCCCTCTCGCTCTAGGTTCGATCCCTAGGGTTTCTCGGGTCCCCAAATCAGCTCTCTCTCTCTGGTTTTCTAGATCTACTAGATTTCTCCCCCTATTCTTGTTCGTCCGTTCAGGTATTTGTTCATTTTCGATTCGTGGGTATGATTCGTGTTTTCTTGATTGACAGGATTTAGAGCCGACTCCGTGGGGACACTGAAGCGAAGGGGAGGAAGAAGGAAGCAGCAGCAGCAGACCAGGTGCAAGCTCTGTGCTTTTTTGACTTGTTTAGAGTTTTTTTCTTGTTTGTGTGTTTTGGGGAAGGAGGGTTTTTGTTTCCCCCCTCTTTGCATGCATGTGTTTCGGTGGTTTATGTGCTGGTGGGTGTGTTTCAGGAGGACCTAGTTTAGGTTGGGCTGCTTCTTGTGTATCCAATGAATCTTAGAGTGTTAATTGGATCGGTTGTGTAGGTATTTTTAGAAATTTTCTGAGTGGGAAACTCTTTTCTGAATGGCGAGTTCGATTATGCCGGAGTATCGGTAGCATGGGGTGTTTGTGCGGCATGGCTTGATATGGGGCCATATGATTGCTGATCGGCTTTATCAAATTTGGCCTGATGAGAGGGGAAAATTTTGACACTGCAACTTTACTTGTGCGGTTGTGAGTGATTGTGCTGATTATGTGACTTACTTTTTGAAGAAGTTGCGGATTTTTGACCGAAGAAGGCGAGGACGAGTTGCTATGTGGCGCCGAGTCCGGGTGGGTCGAAGCTGGAATTAGCTCAACTGGAAGAATTTGATGAACCCTTTTGGCAGGAGGAAAAATTGTTAGATGTGTGTGTAGTTTTAGCCAAACTAAAGGAGAAAGAACTGTGAATTCTCGACATTCAAGTACTCGTGAGAAGGGGGATTTTCTTCCTGTTTCTTTCGAATGTTGTTAAGAGACTTTTAATGCCGCTTTCTAGGTACCTTTCTCACTTCTTAAGGAAAATTGTAACAGGGTCCTACTATGAATTAAGATGTTTATGACAATTCCAAAGTAAAGTTAGTTTTGCCACTGAAATAATGGTGATTGGAGCTGACATATTCTCCTTTTTAAGGCAAAATATGTGATATCATCAATATTTTCAGCATGATCATGCCTCTTAAACATGTTGCTGTAACAGCTCTGCCATATGAATGCATTGTAAGAACAGCTTTGGGTAAGTAAATTATAGTATCCGTTCAGTAATTATGTGAAAGTCTCTATATACTCTTGTCTAGGTAAAGTAATGTCTCTAAGTGAACTATTTCCTAGGTAGTTCCTTTATTTGTTTGGGGAGGGCATAGGAATTTCAAGGTTGCAATCTTGACATGCCATTTTAGCTGGTACTTTCCAATTAAAATATATCAAGCACGTTTCAAGCGAAAGGAATTTGCACAATTCGATATAATCCAAAGTTAGAGCACCCATGAAAAGTAATGTGTCCTATTCCTGAAGTAACAGATAGTGGCCTTTTCGCACTCGAGGCTTTATCCGATCTAACCAAATGGGGATGCTTTAGAACCTTTTGTCTATCTCATCTTTTGGCTTCTTCATGTGTCCAAAATAAAGACCATTCAAAGTCTGAATACAAGTCGTCAAGCACTTCTGTAGTTTCATTTTTTGGGGCCCTGACATCGCCGTATAGTATTCAGCTCAAAATGGATTCCAAACGTTGAAGTCGATCGGTAGTCATGCCCTTTTCATATTGTGAAATTTTTAACCGAGTAAGTATGTATGATGATCTATGTTGGCTCAAATATGCAATTTCGATGCCAATTGGCCTACATGGAGTTATATATGGTCCTATTCAATGAATGTCAATGCCTCCTTTATTCAGCTAAATAATTGATACACTAGAATGATCATTAATTAGAATGATCATCCACAATCAGTTTCTTCATCATCCACCGAATAAGTTCACCTGTTTTTCTTTTTGTATATCATTTTTATCTTTTGACAATCAATAGCCCAACTTTTTTATCAATATACTAGAATGATCATTAATTAACAAAGATGATTAATACTATAATAATTAAAAAAAATTATTCAAAGTTGAAAACAAACCTAAAAGAACTCTAGGCCAAAAGTTAAGCTTTGCATTTAATTTATAAGCAAATTATTTTAATATAATTTTTAAATAAATTTACTAATATGTATCTTTTACATTACTCTCAACATGAAAATGTAAAATGTTATATAGTCATTGTTTCTTTTTTTGCAATTTTTTTAAAATACTAAAATTAAAAAACTTAATTTGGTCACACCAAAGGGCTTTTCAAATATATGTTTACCAAACAGTCTTGCATTTCCTTGAAGTACTTTGCAGTTATAGTTTACCAAGCAGTCTTGCATTTCCTCAACGCTCTTTGGGCTAAAGACATTTGCATTTGGGAAAAGCCTCTTCCCAAATGCTGAACCAAATGGGGCCAAAGTCTTCTTATAAAAATGACTCTGCACCGAAGAATCTAGATCCAAGAAACCTCTACAACCACGTATTCCTCCAAGTCAACAATTGGGAATACTATTTGAGAGCAAAGTGCACCTTTAGTTGATACAAGAGACAGGAAAATGACACCGGAGGAATAGTTAGACTTCCTATTTTCCATGAGAGAGGAATTACGTTGTTTTTTTCTTTCCTCATTCAATCAAAATTGTACTTCCGGTATTATTTTAGGCATTAGGCTTTAGTTAAAACGTTGGGCTATATTGTCCTCTGTCTCTAATCGGAGGATTTCTTCTAATTAGTCTCTGGTTGATAGCTTACGAGTGTAGACATCACTTGCATTTCAATTTATATAAGTTTGGTGTAAATGATGTCCCACAATAACATATAACCACCAATCAGAAACACAATTGTAGGGAAACTTAGTGTTAGAATATTTAAACAATATATCACACATTTATCTAATAACTTAAGTTTTTAGAATAGTTGACATTGGTCCTACAAAATCTCACATGATATCAAAGTTAAAGGTCCTATGTTCGAATCTTTCCAAGTTTTATTTACCTCCTCAATTAAATTTCCACACTTCGTACTAGGCAAAAAGAATAGACCAAGCGTGAGGAGGAATATTAGAATATTTAAATAATAAACCATACATTCATTTAATATCTTAAACTTTTAAAACAGTTGATAGTGGCCCTACAAAATCTCACACTTAGCATTATATTTATTTTGACTTAATTTTGCAACATCAATTGATCATATCAAAAGGAAAACATGAACGAACTAAGCTCTTCGAAAATCATACATCAAGGACGAAGATCGTCTGCTGCTCCAATACGACATTTGTCTACCTCCTTCGTGAGATGGGGACGTGTGCCTATTTTAAAGGGCCATGTCCCAACCTTCGGCTGCCAAATCTCTATGACTTTGCCAACCTCCGGCTGCCAAATCCTCACAAATAAGAATTTGTGGTCGTTTATGGTAAATAATGATACCGTCATATTAGCAGCACTCAATTAACGAAAAATAAGAAGCGCCTAAAACGACTTCTTTTGTACTGTCCCAAATGTGGGAACGGGAATTTTTGTTGACCGCGAGAAAGCTGGTTAACACGATTTTATCACGGTTCACGCGATTTTCTCGCCAGTTTTCGGTCCGTATGATTGTCGGGGGTTGACGGAAAAGAATACAGAAAGATTTTGTCTGCACGTGTCTGATCATTCAATAAAGCGGGGGCGTGATTCGTGCCCTGTCGTGATTTATTGCTCTGGAATGCAAATGGGTGTTGAATAATGGCCATGAATGGCCATGTCATGTTTGTACTCTTGCCTTGAAAGGGAGACGCAGTGGCCGTACACCCAAGCCAATCAAAATTGGTTTTGTCCACTCATTGAATCGAAACCACGTTATGGAGAAATCAACTATGCCTTTAAAGTTTCAAATATATCGGCGGTGTGTCACAAAAGCGCTGCACGTGTTGAGACCGTACATTATCTCGAGATTGATGGGAGTGTAGTTTGAAGATTCTTATTCGACTTATAGTGATTATTATAAGTACCATATTTACTTGATTAAAAAATGAATCATAAAAAAGAATCAAATTAATATTTCGTTACATTAATTATACATGATATGACAATATACTATCTATCACATATTTCATGAAATTATCGGCCTTTGAAACTTAACACTAGACATTCACGAAAGAAAGAGATATTAATAATGAACCATACATAAATTATCAGCACAACAAAATGCACAAAAAGTGAACATAAACATATTAATGGTCCGGGAATTTGCCAATGCAACTCTAATTATTTGATTGTTAGTTGTCTCATATCTTTAATTAGTGATAACATCACAGTCAAACTTCTTTTGGGACTTGATTGACATCATCCTTCAAGAGGCATCTCCTCATATGCTTCAAAATTTTCTATAGATTTTTTTTTGTTTGTTTTTTGAAAATGAAATGGATGTGAGGATAGAAACTTTTGTGCAAGAATCTTTTGAAACTTAAGGGGCCAGATATTTGATAGGATGAAAGGACTTCAAATATAAAGAAAGATGAGACGGTACTATAAAAAAGTGGATGTTCAGTGATCATCACCATCCAACGGCTATTTCATCAAGGAGTTAATTACATAAGAAAAGGAAAAATACCTCCTAAGAGGGAGAAAATAATAATTATAAAAATACGATATCGGTACGTTTTATGACTCAATTGCATTTTTGTTGTAAGTTTAAAGATTTTTTAGTGAACTTATTCTAAGGATAATGAATAGATTATTTGTGCAAAAGAGAAAAAAATTGAAAATTATGTAAACATAAAATGACATATTTTCATTTAAGGGTTAATACTATGAAAAACCCCAAATTGGTAATTATGTGACAAATTCTCCCCAAATAAATTTTTTGAAAACCAAAAACTAGAAACTAATTCACTTGTGACAAATTTGTCCCAAACTAATTTTTTTTACCACGAAATACTCCAAATTGATACACTTATGACAGACTCCAAACCAATATTTTCATCACCAAAAGCACTAAACTTATACATTTGTAATAATTCTATCATCCATTAGCTTCTATCAAATTTATCGTTAAATTTACTAACCTAGATGACACATGGTGACTGTTGTGACCTACCCTCGGGGGGAGGGCGTAGGTTTAGGGGTAATGCCTAAAGGACGGGCCTAAGGTCATCATGAGGCGTAGGCTCTCCCAAGCCCTTACCTCGCGTGACGTTAGGATATTCTTAAGAATTTTGCAAAAAGGAATCGCCACTAGCCTATTAGGGTCGGGTAGAAACCAAGTGAGGTGTGGGAGTATACCTCACTTCCTACGCAACCAGAGAATCTAGGGTCGAAGACTTGATTACACTAATTATCCAATTAGTGCCATTTTGGTACCTAATCTTGTTCATTTTAAAATAAATGATTTTTGTCATGTAGTTTCGATTGATTTCATTCCTATCCACTAACATGTGAGGTGATCATGTAGGTGCGCAAATATCAAAATAACAATCATAGCTATCAAGATCCTAATTGCAGTAAAATTAAATACGTGCAATTAAACATAATTAGATATGCAAATTAAACATGCAACATAATTAATATAATATCAAATAAAAGTCTAACTAAACTAAAATGACAATACATCGCAGGCCCTAATCAAACCTCATCATTTTTTATTTTTCAATTTTTTTTTAATTTTTTTAGTTTTTTAAAAATATTTTTTAATCATTTTTTAAAAAAATAATTTTTAATTTTTTGAAAAAAAGAGCAAACCAGGTCGAGTCCGGTCTGACCCGACCCGAGTTCAACCTGGTCGATGCGGGTCAGGTCCAGTTTATGACTGAACCCGAGTTCGACCCAATCGGCGACAATGGACCTGAGTGGGCCCAAATTTTTTTTTTTTTTTAATACTTTAGTCAGGGCCTAAAGAAAATCAAACCCACCTATTTCCTAGGCTCACGAGAGCCCAACCCAATTTACCTGAATGTGAAGCCTGGTCCAAAGAGCGACCCAAGCCCTACCCACTTCGAAGACCAAACCCTACCCGGTTTGGAGGGCTCGCCCGACTCGGTTCTGCCTCTTCTCTCCCCCTGCTCCTTTGCGGTGCTGGGTGGGCTGGGCAGACAGGCGACGATGGGGATGACGAGCTTGACAGCAGCGGCAGCAACGACGACGAGCTTGACGGTGACGACGGCAATGGCGTTAACTCAGCGACGATTGGGATGTAACGGGTGACGACACGAGCAGTGAATCAGCTGCGATGAGGACACGATAGGTGACGGCACGATGGTGGTGTGATTAGTGGCGGCACAGGTGACCCCTCTGGCTAGGGCCACGACAGCGAAGCAGAGGTGGAGACGCGGCGACCAGCCCTGGGTCTGCTAGCATTGGGGGTAACGGCGTCAGGTTGCAGGCAGAGTGCAACGAGTTGTTGCGGGTGGGGGCGTTAGGTCATCGCAAACGGAGATGGGCAGCGCTCGGACGTAGTGGCAAGCTACTGTGGCGTGGTGGAGATGAGTTGCTACAAGGGGTCGCTCGAAGGTGCTACAAATGGCAAGCAGCGGCAGTGGCTTCCAGTGTCGGTTTCGAGCAGCGTCAGGTGTCGTGGCAAGGAGGGAAGTGGCGGCATTACAGCTTCAGGCTGTAGGGGAACAGTGTTCAGAGGGCAGTGGCTCAGACGGCGTCAGGTTAAGGCGATGAGCTCGGATGGCGACCAGCTGCGATCGCCGTTGCCCTCCTCCCCTCCGTTCCTTCTCTCTCTTCTTCTGTTTTGTTGCTTGGCTCTCTTGAGTCTCCTCTAGTTGGAGTTTTGGAGTGGGAAAGGAGGCATGGCGGCAGGTTGTTGACCATGTGGTGGTCTCTCCCTTGCGTTCTCTCTCTCTCTCTCTCTCTCTCTCTCTCTCTCTGTTTCTCCCTCTCTCGCCCTTCTCTCTAGCTCTCTCCCTCCAGCTCTCTTCGCCTCCTCTCTTCCCTATCTCTCTATGATGTTCTATTTTCTCTAGGGTTTCTTGCGCGAAGATGGAGGAGGGAGAAGACTGGCGTGGGCCAAGTCAAATGGGAAATGGGCCTAGGCCGCGCAAGGAAAAAAGAGGCATTTTTTTGGTTTTTTTTTTTGTTATTTTTCTTTTTCTTTTTTTTCTCTTTTTCTCTTTTCCTCTAATTTGAAAATAAAAATTAGGTGTCAACAGGTGCCCCTCTTAAAATGTAGCCTCGAAGAGGTTGCATTCAAAGACATAAGACACCTAAATTATTTTGGTGGTAGAGAGACCTTAGGTGCATAGGCACACGTTAGGTTGACGAAAATGACTCATAACATTAATTAGTATGGGCAATATTACAACATTAATTGAACAAGCTAATCAAGTTAAGTTCGACTGCTTTAGAAAAACACTCGATGTCAATTAGTATTATTTGGTACGAAATTGTCATCTTGTTCATTAAGTATGCCAAACTATAGCTTCTTAGTCAGAAATGGTTTCTCATACACTCTTGATAAAATGGCTGCTTGATCCCATCTATTCACGTGGGAAGTAATTGATTGCTAAGGGTATCTCACATAACCCATGTCAAAGGCCTTCAGAAACATTTGCGATGAGCACAATCTTATCAATCAAAAGGGTATTTGAAAGGACTGTAATATAGGCTCGGTTAGGGTTTACGCAAAGGGAATTATCGCTTTGTGGCTAATAAAGGAACATTTGTCACTATCTTCATCAGATTTACAAGTCGAGAATTTAGAATATAAGACAAGATAGAATTACGTCCACTCTTTCAAGTCGTAGCTTCTTTGTGGCATTCTCATCTTCACTCAAACCATCCCAATCAGAAGAGACTTCAGAAGAGGGTTGTAATGTTGGCTTGGGAGAGGCTCGAAAGGCTTAAAATTTTCAAGAGGGTTTTTAAGAGTCGGTGATTATCATTGCATCGTGACTAGGTCAGTCGATCTTTTGGAATCATTTGGCTTTTGAAACACAGCGCATCTCGAAAGTCTCTTGACTAATCATTTCTGCACAGGAGCTTTGCTCTTTTTTCTTTTTTTTATTTCCTTTGCACTTGCAATAATTTTATTTTTTTTACACAAACACTTGGACTTTGATAATTTTTTTCACATAAGATATTGCATTTTGACTCTTTTCTTAGCGGGCATTAGCCTTGCCTTTACCAGACAGGCTACTTTTTCATGTCCCATAATTTTGTCGAACTTTTTGCTCTTTGAACTTTTGTAGCTCTTATGACTTATGAGATGCTTTTCACATTCTCTCGTAACTATCAATTGTATTTGGTCAATTCTTATGCATTGCCCCAATTAAGGGAGATGATCACTGCTTGGGGTTCAGAAATAAATAATCATACCCAAATTGGTTAAAGCAATGGGTATCTGTGTTTGGGTAGAGAATGAAATGCTCTTCTTCACCTTGGAATGAGTCAAGCTCTGATGAGAATTCCTCTGAAGCTACCACCAGAAGATTGATGCAAGTAAAAGTAATAGAATCTTTCTCAATATTTCGTTCTACAACACACGACTGTAACCTCCCATGCTGCCCTAATGTAGGGTCGTTCTTGACAGGGGTACTTTGAAGGATCATCTTTATTCTGCCCAAAGGGGTAGCAAGAGATTAGTGCAATGCTTGAGATTGATGAAGGAGACGCCTTCATCATTTCGATCTTTGTGCTCAATGCGAATGAATCCTTTGTCCTAAGAGAAGGTTGTTTTTCACTCAACTCTCAAAAGTGTTTGAAGGATGTGTTTGAAAATGGCTTACATTTCTTCAGTCTATGCACTTCTTGTTTGGCATAGTTAACGTCTCCATTTCACTCTACTGTGATCGTTTGAGTAGATCAATCCCCATAGGGAATTTTGATACAAAATGAATAATCCCCAAAAGGAGAAAACAATTTTGAGATAAAAATCATGTTCAAAAAGCTTGTAGAAAGTCCTTTTTTTTTTCAATTATTCATTTTTGTGCTTGTCTCTAGGAAAGCGCAAAATGTTCTTTTTTATGATGGAAATTCTCTGTTTTTTTTTTAATTTGAGAAAATGGTACTTCTTTGGGCAAAAATCTTTAGGGACTGAAATGTTGGAAACGATACATTATTACCCTTCATTCATTTTCATTCTTTGGGTGCTAACATCTCTTAAATTTACCTTCATGGATATTTGGTAACTCAACAATACCCTTCCCTTGCATTCACCTTTAAATGTTTGACATTTTCCTAATTCCTTGGTTGAAGGTGATGCTTCTACGGTCAATGTGCAACCCTTTTTTTTTTAATTTATCGCCCTGTAAGAAGAGGAGATGAAACAGGTTATCTCCATACTTAATTAGGTTCAATTGAGGAACGATACATCATTTCTTGATGAATTTGACAATATTGTTCCAGCACACTTCATTGGTGGGGGAAAGAGAGATTTTTCTCTAAATCAAAAGTTGATCTCCCATTCTTTATATGACAAACCTTTGTTCTGTTCGAGTCTGTCCTATATCAAAGAAGATGATATGTCATTTTTTATATTAAAGAGAATCAAGTTTAGGAACGAAATACATCCCTTTCCATGGTCGGGCAATCAACATCCAAAGGTGCCCCTTATGAAGAAAGGGGTAATATTGCCCCTCTATTTCATTTGTGAATCATTCTTTGTTTAAGATGAACATGACTTAATAATGCTCCATCGCATCTATTGGAACGTTACAAAAATTTGTACTCTTGATATCTCATTGACAACAAAAAGAAAGTCATGTTAGAAACGGTATCAGAAACCGGTAACTGGAATTGATACAGTTTACTTTTCCTTTGAATTTGCTATTTTGGATGCTTGACAACTCCATTCATTTGTCTCATATGCAAAGTGAACGAGCTCAATGAGTTATTTTGGCACCTAAGGCATTTGCGTCATTTCCTCAACTTCTTAGAATGGAATTCAACTTCGTTATGCCTTTATGGAAGATTGGCACTAACGAAGCCTCAACGCATGTTTGCTTCTCGAGTCCTATGAACCCACACTTTTATTTTTTTGAAGGGGCAGATGCCGAACTTAGATAAACACCTCATGCTACTTGAGAAAGCGATCATGTGAAGAGAGGGTTTGAGTAGAGTTTTCTTGAAATTCACTTTGGAAGGTAAATTTTTTTATTTTTTAAGTTTAGGATGATTTTCCCGAAATTGAATTCCATCATTAAAAATGTTTCGCATGATTTACAAAAGCATCAATTGAATTCACAATCAAAACCCAAAACGGAAAACATGGTTCTTAACAAGAATAAAGACAGTGATAAAATATAAGAAACTCTTGCACAGATAATAGTGAAAATCAACTCTTGTCCTAGCTCTAGAATTCACTTCTTTGTGTAGTCACCACGAGAATGTCAAGGAGCATTGTGCATAACTTGCAAAAAGACAACAATATCAGTATGTGAATGAGAGAAATATAATATCTCAATGAGGTCGCTTCTTACAATAAAATCGAGGCGACAGTACATGCACCCACAATTCTTATCACAAGATTTTAGTATTTCGCCAAGATTTTATCATAAGAGAAGACATTAGAATGATTAATCCAAGGCCATCAATCAAATGACCACTTTTATTCCAAAATTTTTCTACACAAAAGTATCATTGATTTTTGAAATATTGATTTGTAATTTTACTCCTAGAAAAACGAATTGACTTCTATTTTTTGAAATTTGTACACAAAATGTTTTACATTTTAGTCCCAAAATGTGAGCATGAGAAAATTTGATAAAAATGCAATTTCAATTTTTGTACCCCTATATAAAATCACAACTTGAAATTTTTATTTTTTTCAAAATAATTTCGAGTCCAAAACTAGAGATTTAAACAAAATCATATGTTTAATAGGGCCAAATCAAAGTGTTTAGAACTTGCATTCCATGTTTACTTGTCAAAAGTGACTGCCAATTTTTTCAATTATAAGCCTACAACATTGAGGGCAATCGATTGATGTTTGCAAATTTCAAGATGGAAGTTCAATACAAAATGAGCAAATAAAAAGGAAAACGATACTTACAAGGGGTATCGACTTTTGTCTCTATTTTTTTTTTTTTCAATTACACAGACATGCACATGGGATGTGGTTCGATTTTTACTCTATCTGACTCAAAATGAAGCCATGGGATCACAAGACTGAACCAACATGCTTGCGGCTAGGTTATGTTACCCATGACTCTGGCTTTGTAAAAAAACGGACCCGTGTCGCATGATTGCAGACCAAGGTGGGTATGTTTGACATGAAAGAAATTTTGGGGTAGAGATGGGCGACTCGTACTACATGGTTGTAGTCGGAGTGGTATCCATCTCAACACCATCTTAGGTGATCCTATGCGGCTCAGGTCCGATGGCAAGTTATGTGTGCTAAGGTGTAGTGCAATGCAAAGGATACATGCACAACAATCTATAGGCAAACAACACTTCATATAACAACACAACAATTTCTACACCTCCCTGCAAGGCAAAGGTGAGCAAACACTTCCCCTCATACCTCTCATTTTGCAAAAACATTTAACACCTTTAATATTAGGGGCGTACCTGAAATCCTTGCTGACAAACAAAAATATTTTTGAACAAGATTAATTTTGGCCTAAGTTCTCTAAGGTTTAAAACCAAGTCCTCAATAGAGTCGCCAAGCTGTCGCGACTTACCCTCGAGGGGAGGGAGTAGGTTTAGGGGTAATGCCTAAAGGACGGGCCTAAGGTCATGATTAGGCGTATGCTCTCCCAAGCCCATAACCTGTGTGATGTTGGGATATTCTTAAGAATTTTGCAAAAATGAGTCGCCACTAGCCTATTGATGTCGGCTAGAAACCAAGTGAGGTATGTGAGTATACCTCACTTCCTACGCAACTAGAGAATTTAGGGTCGGTGACTTGATTACACTAATTATCCAATTAGTGCCCTTTCGGTACCTAATCTTGTTCATTTTAAAATAAAGAATTTTTTTCAATTAGTTTGGATTGATTTCATGCCTTCACTAACATGAAAGGTGATCATGCAGGTGCGCAAACATTAAAATAACAACCATAGCTATCAAGATCCTAATTGCAGTAAAATTAAATATATGCAATTAAACATAATTAGATATGCAAATTAAACAGTTACATAGTTAATATACGAGCAGATAAAAGTCTAATTACACTAAAATGACAATTCATGGCAGGTCCTAATCAAACCCCATCGTTTTTTAATTTTCGAATTTCTTTTTTAAAAAAATTTTTAATCATTTTTTTAGAGAACTAATTTTTAATTTTTTAAAAAAATGGGTGAACCAGGTCGAGTCCGATCTGACCCGACTCGGGTTCAGCCCGATCGGTGCGAGTCGGGTCCGGTCGTAGATCGAACCTTGGTTTGGCCGAGTCGACAACAATGGACCCGAGTGGGCCCAAAATTCTTTTTTTTTTTTTGTAATATTTTAGTCAGGGCCCAAAGAAAATCAAACCCACCCATTTCCTAAGCTCGTGAGAGCCCAACCCAATTTACCTAAATCTAAAGTCCGACCCAAAGAACGACCCAAGGCCGACCCACTTCGAAGACCAAACCCTACCTGGTTTGGAGGGCTCGCCCAACCTGATTCTGCCTCTTCTCTCCCCCTACTCCTTCGCAGCGCTAGGTAGGCTAGGCGGACAGGCAGTGATGGTGATGACGAGCTTGACGGCGACGACGGCCACGACAACGATGATGGGCTTGATGGCGATGACGGCAATAACGTTGACTCAACGACGGTTGGGACGTAACGAGTGATGGCATAGGTGGTGACTCAGCTGTGGTGAGGACACGGCAAGTGATGGCACGATGGTGGTATGATCAGTGGCGGCACAGGTGACCCCTCCGGCTAAGGCCGTGACGGCGAAGTAGAGGCGGAGACGCGGTGGCCAGCCTTGGATCTGCTGGCGTCAAGGGCAGCGGCGTCAGGTTACAGGTAGAGCACGGTGAGTCATCACAGGTGGGGGCATTAGGTCATCACGGATGGAGGCGGGCAGCCCTCGGACGCAGTGCCAAGCTACTGTGCCATGGTTGAGACGAGCTGCTACAAAGGTGTTGTAAACAGCAAGCAGTGGCGATGGCTTCTAGCGTTAGGTTCTAGCAGCGTCAGGTGTCGCGACGAGGAGGGAAGTGGCAGCGTCGCAGCTTCAGGCTATAGGGGGACGGCGTTCGGAGGGCACCAGCTCGAACAGCGTCAAGTTGAGGCGACAAGCTTGGACAGCGACAGGCTGCAACCGCTGCTGCCCTCCACCCCTCCGTTCCTTCTCTCTCTTCTTTTGTTTTTTTGCTCGGCTCTCTTAGGTCTCCTCTGGTTGGAGTTTTGGATTGGGAAATGAGGCACGGCAGCGAGTTGTTAGTCGTGCGATGGTCTCTCCCTCGCATTCTCTCTCTCTCTCTCTCTCTCTCTCTCTCTGTTTCTCCCTCTCTCGCCCCTCTTTCCAACTCTCTCCCTCTAGCTCTCTCCGCCTCCTCTCCTCCTTGTCTCTCGATGATGTTCTCTTTTCTCCAGGGTTTCCTACGCGAAGATGGAGGAGGGAGAAGGATTGCGTGGGCTAGGCCAAAGGAGAAACGGGCCTGGGCTGCGCAAGGGAAAAAATAGGCATTTTTTCTTTTCTTTTTTTTTTTGTTGTTTTATTATTTATCTTTTTTTCTTTTTTTTCTCTTTTTTTTTGTTTTTTTCTAATTTTTTTTTATGTATTTGAAAACAAATATTAGGTGTCAACAGTGACATGGTATGGTGACATCACAAGTTTACATGGAAATCCATAAGGTAAATGTGACATCATGATTTTCAACCCTACTTTTGAGTAAATGAAATGGGCTTTTCATCGATGTGCCTACAGTCTTTTTCTCTGAACTAATCACTCAGGAGATAACTAATCTATCAGGCGAAGCCGTTAAGAAATATAAACGTGAGTAATTTGAAAATTCAATTAGAAATCGACTGCTCGACCGTGATAATTTACAAGGGTCAATATGGCACTGTCAAAATTGATTAGAGATTGGAGACAAGTCGATTCGACAAAGGCATGTAATTAAAGTGTGGGTGATTCCACCTGATTGCAAAATTCTTATTGAACAGCACTAAAGTGATTTTTCTATCGTTTTTGTACCCTGTGTTACGCCTCGATCCTCCGAGCACGTGCCCATCCCTTAGTGGTCGATTAAGTAGCGACGTCCCAAGACATGTTGCTAACCCATTCATTTTAATGAGCATACATAAGCGAATAATAAATCCCTAGACAACAACATGATGGGATAGAAAAGCAGGCAACAATTCTCAACCAAAGCAAACCTTTTGTAAACACTCCAGGTTTATACACAATATTAGGCTATTTACAAAAGATCGGCTTAACAAAAAGGGAAATGTCCTATGTCCCGCTAGTCAAACATGTTCGCCGATTCTTCAATCTCCTCTGCATCAAACTCCGGAGCTTCGGGTCCTCCTCAATTGCCATCTAAGGACCTGAAAATGTGATCTCACAATAGGATGAGATGACATCGTAGCAAGTTCACCTCCTAAGCTCCGACTAGGAAGAAAATATGCCCTAAGGGCTACCTAAGCACAAACACGAGTAAGAGGACTTACCTTTGCCTCCATTCCGTTCTGCAAGTCAGTACGATTCATATAATCATCAAATCATTTCAACTCAACTCAAATCAACTCAAGTCATCAAATCAGATTAAATTATCGATCAATCAAGCAAGTCGATTCCATGTCATCAAGACCATCTCTCGATCAACTCATTCAATACTATCTATAAAGTCTGATCACATCAAGGACTGCTCCCCTTAAGCTGAATATAGATAGAAATGCTTACCAAAAACTGATAACCATGTATACTACTCACCCTAAGCTGATATATTGAAGCCCTCAGGCTGATATAGTATATGACTAATGCTCATCAAAGTTGTGCGGTAGTTAATTACTCACTGAAGCTGTGTGATACTTAATTGCTCATCGAAACTGTGCGGTACTTAATTGCTCACCGAAGCTGTACGATAATTACGGTATACTGCTCACTCTAAGCTAATATACCAAGCCCTCAAGCTGATATAATATACCATTCTACCCAACCAACCATTTTATCACTTTTATCATACCTGATCAAAATCATTATGCGTGGGTACACGGTCAGCCTCCGCCAAAAATATAATATATTTACTTTATAAACTCCCACTAATTATAGAGTTGATAAAAAAAATTTCGCACTATAAACCGACGCCCGGTGATTTTCTAATTAAATATCGAAATTATTAAATTTTTGGATAAATTCCCAAAATTACAATTTACAGTCAAATTGCACAAAATAACAGTCAATTAAATAAATCAATCACACCAATGCAATTAGCATGAAATTCCAGTCACCGACTATCCTAGTCTAATTTCTGAAAAATAAATAATTAATTAATTACCAAAATTAATTAATAAATACCAATAAATAGCAAAAATGCACACTTAAGCCGAAAAAGCCTAATTAAAAGTCGAGATAGGCCCATAAAATTTCTAAACCTATTTGGATAAATACTATAGCTTATCTACTTACTAATTGCGCTACTCTAACCACCTAACATGCAATATCAAATCATTAAATCAATAATCTGTTCTAACTAACCGCCTAATCTAAGCTTAACCTAAACTAATCAATCTTTAAGTATCGTTAACTTCCTAGCAGGGATTAGGAAGTAAACTCACTAGATTAACGCGAAAACCGGTTCACGGCGACGGTGACACGACAGTGGCCAATAAACTCCAAAGTGGTGGCATCAACGAGGACCATATCGAGGCCGAAATTGGCCCCACAAAGCTTATTGTTGTTGCGGTCTTGAAGGGGGTTGCTAGTCTATCCAAGTGGGCTAGCTCCTGCTTGCCTTGAGGATGAACGATGTTGCAGCGGCACGAGTTGGTCGAGCAGATGAAGCTAGCGGCTTTGGTGGAAGGGAAATGGAGCGGTCGGTCACAGCAAAGACCGAGAGAGAGAGAGATGGCGATCATGGGGTTGGCGTGAGCAAAGGACAAGCACGCGACAAGGGCAGAGGCGGAGAGAAGTTTGGTGGGTTGACTTTGGTGTGTAGGGGTTGGAATTTGACTAAGTGTGGAGGCGTGGACTTTGTGGTAGCTTCGGTGGGTTGCTACAGGGAAAATGGAGGCACAAGATGGAGGGGGCAGAGAACATGCAGGCTAAAGTCTTCAACAAAATAGAAAGCAAAAGAGAAGGGATGAGAGAGAGGGACCGAAGGAGAGAGAGGGGATAAGGGGGACAGAGTGTGTTAGCCAAGGGGGAATGAACGTGCAAAAAATAAAAGGGAAAGTGAGGGAGAGAGAGAGAGGGACAGATGTCGGCAGAGGGCAAGGATAAGATGGAGCCCACAAAGTCAAAGGAAAAAGAAATCGAAGACCACAGTAGAGTTGTTGGATGAGGGGAGAAGACGTGCGAGAGAGAGGGAAATAGAGTGAGACGCGTGCGAGGGAGTCCAATGAAGGGGAAAGGAAAAAAAGAAAATCAAACACAAAAAATCTTGAATACTTGAGTGCTTATTCAAGCTTATCTTCAGCTCGCTTTCAACCGATAATATCAATTGGTCATCCAAGACCAATTTCGACACCAACTTACACAATTTGAAGTCCAATTGAAGGCCAAAATAAGACAGCCCCTCTAGCCTACGAATTTTATCCATTTTGGACTTCAATTTCATCCAATTTGGTCCCAAAAAATCTCCATGCTAAAATATTTGATCCTCACTTGTTTTCTTGCATGCGAATTCCCCCAAACAACCAACTTTGGACAGCAAAATTGGTCATTTTCCTCAATTCCGAATTCTATTTACTTTTTCCCGGAATCCAATTTCTTAACAAATCTCTCTGATTGATGTCCAATTTTGTTGAAGAAAAAGCCCACACAATTTTCTTTCACCAAATAGCTCACACAGGAGGCCAAAAATCCTTTCAAACTAGCCCATTCGAATTTCTGTTCTTTTCCAACTCTTCTGAATCGATTTTCCGTAAAAATCCCGAAGTCGACGAAAATTCCTCAAAAGGTGAGTTGATGTTCCTAAAATAAATCATGACATGACAAAACTTTCAATTTTTGAAATCAGGTTCAAGTTCACGGTTAATTTCAATTTGACGCGATTTTAACGTGACCTAACCTATTAGGTAGCTTTTATGATTTTTTAGTGCAATTGACCCATGGTCAATTTTCTTCGAGTGACATGTACCTCTTCAACACATTGGTGGCTCCGGTTGTCGTGAAAATCTCAAGATTTCAAATACAAACACTGGGCGCCAAAACGACAGAAAATTTGGTCTAGTGCTGATCGACGAGAATTTTGTAAATTAGTACGATCACCCACATTTAGCCACACGTCTCAGTCGAACTGTCCTATCTCTGATTTCTGATCGATTTTTAACTGTGCCGTAATGACCCTTGCAGACTAGAACGGTTGAGTAGTCGATTTCTGGTCGAATTCTCAAGTCTATTGCGATTATATTCCTTAATAACTTCACCTGATAAGCTAGTTATCTCGTGAGTGGCCATCTTAGAGAAAGTACTACAGTTGCATCGATGAAAGGCCCGACTTATTCAATTGAAAACAAAACTGAATTTTCAAGATGTCACACCTTGTGCTCGTATTTAAAACCTCGAGATCTTTACGACAACCGAGAGTCACCTATGAGTCGAAGATAAACAATGTGGATCGAAAATAATCGACCATGGGTCAAATACGCTAAATATTCCTAAAAACTTTCTAGTAGGTTGAGTCATACTAAAATCGTGTCCGGTTGAAATTAACTACGAAATTGAACCCGATTTTAGAAATTGAAAATTCAGTCATGTCACGATTTATATTACAAATGTCGACTCATCATTTGAAAAATTTTCAGCAAGCCTGGATTTTCGACAAAAAAAAAAAATTTGGTGAAATTGATTGAAGAATCTGAATGGACTAAATTGAGTGCACTTTTGACCTTCTCGTTGGATCAAATGATGAGGAAAATTATGGAATTTGATGTGGGTTCTTACCTTGGAAATTTGGCCATTGATTTGAGGCCAATTAAAGAGGAATTGAGTTGAATTGAAGGTGAAATGCTTGGAAATTCGTATGTCTTGTGGGGTGCAACATTTCAACTTCATCCTTGGCTTCTTGAGGAAGATTTGGAGGGGGTGAGGCAACTGGGCACAGCTGTGGACATTGGGGGCCTACACTTGAGTGTTTGAGATATTTAGAGAAGACTTTGGTGGCCATTTGTCCCCCTCAAGCCAGCAATAGCCCTTCTTCCATCTTGCTTCCTTAGCTTCCATTGTTGCTGCAACACAAGCCAAAGAACCAGAGAAACCAGCTAACACCCCTTGTAGCCGTCGACCACCCTTCATCGTCATCCAAGCATTACCGAGCTCACCGAAGCCGCTTGACCGCACCCACCCTTCATCCACATCAATAAATTTAATGGTAAAATTTGGCAAAAGTTAACAAAGGATAAATTTATTATAAGTGTACCAGTTGAAGATTATTGACCATGTTGACTAGAAAGTTGATTGAATGGCTCTGGTCACAAATAAATTGCTTGAGACATTCCAAAAGAAACTACAATAGATGGAATCTAGCAAATTTGTTTTTCTTATCATTATCTAGAGGATGAAACGGCTGAATTTGAAAAATTGAGGAGAAAGATCAAACTCTTCAAGAGGAAAATCTATTTTTCCTTCAGACCCATTTTCTCAACCTTGGAGTTTAACTCAAATGGAAGTGATTCCTCCTAAGGTTACATCGATTACTTTAATCTTTGAAGAAGCCCCAAAGACAAATCGAAATGATATTTGTTTAGAAAACTCCTACCAAGATTTTGAAGTTGACAAAACTTTCTATTTCTAATGCTTATCTTAAGTACAAATTGCTTGTGAGTTGTTTTTGAGGATCTATCGAAGACTATTGTCTAAGCCTATTCCATCCGAGAAGTATTTCCCACTCTAACGAAGTACAAAAAAAGATCATGTCCAGAACGAGAAAGAGTCTAGAACCAAACTCAATGACATGCGACAAAAATTCAGAATGAACTTTTTCTAGAAACAATTTCTTTCAACGATTATTTTCTGGCCAAGGACTTCACTTTCCTTATACATATACATTGATTAAGTCAATCACAAATTGATAAGATCAATATGACGATAAGTTCTTCATGAGGAACTTCTACTTGTGAAAACCTATATTCTAATTGTATGAGCAACTAGAATCAGTGAAATTTTCAATCCTGTCTTCTAATGGCCACAAGATCCCTTTGATGGATTCTTTCCAACAACTTGATTGGAAGAAATTTTTCTGGAGAATATCAACGACTAGTATGGTGTTGAGGATTTTTAAAGGAGGTCATTTGATCAAGATGGACATAGAAATGTGAATTTAGAATTCCAAAGTTTGAACCTTCTCTCAACCACTTGTCTTTGTCTTTGAGCTTTGCAAATTGTCATCAAGAGAGATAAACACAAAAAGAGTGACTTAGTAAGTCAAAGAGTTCTACCACTCAGTGCTTGCACTCATAAGTTGTAATCTTTTGTTGATCCTATAGTGAAGTTCAACCAGTCTGCTATCAACGTAAGAGAGTGAATGTAGACATGATCTAAACCGGACCACTATAAAATCCGTATGCAATCTTCTCTTTTTTTAACTCTTCATTTAAAATCTATTGCATATTTTCTGGTATCTGCAGAAGTCTTGGTGTTAGTTCTAGCTACTTTGATATTGTTATACTTCGAAATCATATTAAGGAAATGGAAAGGCAAAAGAAGTTAAAAGAGGAAAAGAAGCCAGCTCTGGAACCTTTCCAAGAGCCTCCTTTGCCCATATGATCTCAAATCCACTTGAGGCTTTTTTGCGAGACCAAAGTCAAAAGAGGTCTCAACCATTGCTACACTCTTCCAAACAAAACATCTCTGAATTGACTTCAAAATTAGATTCCTATTCCTATAAAAACACTTTAAACTCCAAACCAGAAACACCAAAGTCTCTTGAACATGCTATCTTTATTGCTATCCCCCTAAGGTAGAAATGCAATCAAATTCATCTTAGCTAGAAGTACGACACCTTTATGACCTAAACCCAGACCATAAGTCTTCAACCTTAAAATGTTACTTCACCCTCAATGATAGTCTATACTCAAAATAGCCAAAAAGATTATAGGAGTTTCATACTTGGCTCAATACTAGAGAGCTTAATGGTTGAAATTGGTTTGATATACTGATCAATTTTGTGAGTAGATTTACGGGAAGCTTAAAAGATTAGTAGAGAACTTATAATAATCGGGATCAAATGGCATTTTCACTCCAAAGAGATTTCCATTAAACGATCCGTGTAATCCACCACTTCTTTATTGGTAAGCTAAAAGATTTTCTTGAGCTTAGAAGAAGAGAATTTTTTGAGAAAAAATGTTGCTCTTTGCGAGAAAAGCATTTGAATAAGCATTTCCAAGAAATGCTTAAATTATTCTATGCTCTTAGAGCTAATCCAAATTTGAAGCAAATATTATTGTCCTCTATCCGAAAGAAATTCGACAATTTGTGGATAGATCTCTTCAGGCCAAGTAAAACAAATTATTGATGTTCACATTGGAGAACTTCAACAAGAATTACACCTTGCTCTTGATGATCTATGTATTTGCTAAAAGGCCTTTAGCAGTTATTTTCAAAGCAATAAAGAACTCAATCGGGCTTGCCGAAAACCCAAGTTAATAATCAGATGCTCAAAGAAAGAATCTTGTGGTGATAGATGCAAGAAGCGAAAACCCTTCAAAAGATTTTCCTTTGGTAATGGGAGAAGGTGAAAATGAAGATTCTTGCAAAAAAATGCTCTAGATGGGGTTCTTCTAGATTGCGTAAATTTTTTGACAAATGCTATGTTTGCAACGAGAAAGGTCATTTTTTTCTAAAAATTATCCAAAAGCCATAGGAAGAAATTCTCATTTGATCCAGAAAATAAAAAAGCAAACTGGAGTATCACTTTGTGATAATGATGTTGAATAGCCCCGATGACCAATAATCCAAGATCTTTGTGCATACACTTCCTCTATTCTCTCATATTTCCCTGCCAAAATATACCCATCCAAATATGACAAGCCTAATTCTATCATTGCGCTCATTGAAACTAGAGCTAGTACTTCCAGGAAAAAAAAAATGGACTTCACATACCTTGTATTTTAACTCTACTTCTAGAGATACATTTGCCACAAGAGATCGACGCAAACCCATCATTAAACAATTCTTTCCCCAGTGATCAGTCACTACAAAAATCCTTGGTTTTGGTTCACTAGATAAAGATATCAATATTGATTGGTATATCCTTACACAAAATCGTAGACTCAGAATTTCGCCCAATAGACTACAGCTCAATGGAAAATTGAAGAAATTTATAGACATCCAAAGATTCTTCATTATTTATGTCATGCCCCAACTTGCTCCAGGCTTGCAACAACCTATGCCATTGCTTCCCACTTAGGTCATTTTCTTACAACGTCCCAAGACGTGTCATCGAACACGTCATCGACCCATTCATTTTATCGTTTTATTATACGCTAGTGGAAACAGAATAAACATCTCCCAACCATTAACAAACAATAGAGATAGTATAAGGCATACATCAGAACACACAAGTGGGGTTAACGTAACGGATTCCTTCATACTTGTCCAAGAACCAGGGGTGGGGTTAACCTAGCACCTTTATTCTATGAGGGCAACCTCTCAAAGTTGTATCCCCTACGCATTTAGTATGCATCTATCTCAAGGTACTTTGGCTTGGGCTTGGATAGCCATGATTAGGGCCTAAAAAAGTTAAACAATGAGGAGTGCAATAAACTCAACGAGTGAACTCCCTAGACCTTGCGTAGGGAAGTCATTCACCTGGAAAACGCCTTAAACATGCAAGTTATCTATCGATGGCAGATTAATAGCAAAACAACCCATGCTTTACCTTAACTATAAATAGGAATGATCTTCTTACCTTCTTAAGCCATCATAACAAAAGCACGTAAGCAATTCTTATAACACTTTGCATATTCACAAGTCAAACACAAAAACGTGCAATATGTTATAATCATGCATCCATGTCATGCAATAATCCAAAATTGCTCATATATTGATCTCAATACCATGCTTTTAGATTATTATGACCGCTCAGGGCCCAAGGCCAATCCAAAGATTTGCAGTCATCCGGCGTAACCGGGTATCGTCTAGCCCATCCAGCACAGTATTGTCTTGCATAAACGCATCCAGAAAACATTCATGTAAGGAGTTTCATTCTGAAATCCATCCACCAATGGCATTCCGTTGGCTTGGGGGCATCCAAACTTAATAGAGTAGTCTCGCATAAAATGCATTAGGATGGATTCACACCCCACGTAAAACACATTAGGGTCTTTAGTGATCACACGGGCATACCATCGTCCAACTAACTTTATATATTACTCATTAATCAAGTATGAATGTCTCTATGACGTGCCAAGCAAAGTGTGTCTGATGACCTATCTAAAATACATTAATAAATATGCCAAGCATAAAAGAAGAATCTATGGCTTGACCAATTATGTTGAGCACCGGCCTAAGTCCAATCCAGATAGGAAACAATAGCCTTAATATCGCACCGAGACCAAGAAAGGACCAATCCGTCATGACATGATCACCGACTTGGTACCAAACTTGGCTTAAGAACGATACGTCTCACTATCGCACTAAGACCAAGAAAAGATCAACCTGTCATGGCATGATCACCGATCTAGTACGGAACTTGGTTCGGGAATGATATGTCTCAATATCTCCGATCCTAAGAGAGAGACTTTGCCCTGCGTGCTTCCTTGCACGTCCAAGGACCATCATATATCTCGTCTCAAAGGCTTAAGGTGTTCTTATGCATCGACCATGGACAATGAACATAACATTTGTATAACAACTACTTCCTATGAACACATATAATACACTACCATCATAATCTATCAAATACTTATTTAAATAACATGCTTCATTACAAAATCACATCATGTATGTTATATTACCGCAATATGATTCATCACCCCATTATGACATATAATGAAGGATAAATAATCATACTTGAACATAAGTCATAAAAATCACTTGTCACATGCCATCATAATCTATTCAAACAATTATTTGCGTTGATTCTACTTTAACTGCAAGCCAAAACCATTGCTAAATTCGAAGGATATATCTGAGAAAGACTAAAGGTCCGTACTATCTTATGAACGTTAACGTTTACTTGCCACAAATTTATCAAGATACTTGTTTGAATTTTATATGTGACACAAGTTTTTTACTCTGTCGTTCACAACCCCCTTTCATCTTCATTGATTCGGATGTTGGTTGTGTAGAAAAAGAATGAGAATTTTGTGCACTTCAAGTTTTTCTTTAAAAACCTATACCTAGAAAGTGCACTTTCTTCTATGTTTTGAAGCTTTAGCCTTTGCGACTGTCGGGTTTAAGATTAGAGATCCACACTTGATTTGACCCGACTTTTAGAAATATCACATCTATAATGATTTAAAGTAATTTTGTAATGTGAACGTGCATTTTGAAGGTATTTTGCACTATAGAATAAAACAACTTGAACTTCATTTTGTCCCCTCCCGGTCAAAAACAATGTTTAAAATATGATATCAAAAACACAACAAGGATTTATAATATACATAATGTGAAAACTGATTAGACCTAAGCATGTTTTACATGCTTGGCATTTACTATTTATGTTGAATTATTTAATCACAAACCAAATGGTTGCCAAACTCAAAGGACACGTCATAACAAATCTAATCATTTATCATGTCTTCCAAAAGGTTACCACTTTCCTCGTAATGCATGCAGTTCAAAATGTTACAAGTATTTTGATATTCTAATCGGTACATGTTCTCCCAAAACTTTACCTCGCATGACGTTAGAAATTTCATTTTCGTTCGATTAATCTCATGAGAATTCTGCGTGAAGAAGAGTCATCCCTAGCTTCTTTGGATCGGTTAGAAACCAAGAGTATATCTCACTTCTTACACAACTAGAGATTTGGAATTGGGGACTTTATTATAATAGTTAACTAGTGTCATTTTAGTTAGATGCAATCCTTTTATCCAATTAGAAGTCATAAAAATTTTCTTTCCTAAGCGTCCATGCAATGTTTTTGTATTTATTATACTCCTAAAATGTAATCTAACCATTCAACTAAAAGAAACAAAACATAACTTAGAAAAAGCAATATAAAAGAAATGCAATCAATTGATCTAAGAAAGCATTGAAAGAACAAGTAAAAAGTAAAGTGCAATAAAGTAACTTGATATGAGTCAGACAAAGAATATAACGTTGTCTCATTATTAAGGCCTTGGACAGCAAACCCTGTGAGCTTGACTTTAGAGACCATCCTATCTTAAAATGGGTAATGTGGGTTAACAAAAATTTTAGAGCAAAGTGAAGCCCCAAGTCGGTACTTTGTCATCCTAGGTTGGGTCCCAATCCAGCTTTGTGATATTAGGTATTTACTTGGTCCCCCTCAAGTTCTTCTAGGTTATGAGACTTCTACATTACCCATTCAATTAGTTGAAGCGAATCTTGAATTCAACTAAGCTATGTTCTATGATTTTTTATTCTTTAAAATAATGTTTCTAATCCATTATATATATATATATATATATATAAGCTAAATCTATTTCATTCATTAAACTAATAAGATAAACTAATCCTAAGTGATCTTCAACTAAACTAAGAATCTAAAATCTAATAAATAATGAAAGCCTATTTTTCTAACTAATTTCCCATTAATTAATTAATTGATTAATTATTACATGTTATTTTTTTTTTATTTGTGAAAAATGGAGAGTTGGGCCAGGCCGTTAGGCCAGATCCAATCATAGGCCAACTCAAGTGTGACATCCCAAATTTCTGATTTTGTTTTCAATTAAATAAGTAGGGCTTTTCATCGATGCGCCTATTGTCATGCCCCGATCCTCGGGCACGCACACATCCTTCTCACTTGGTCGATTTTATAATACGATATCCCAGGACTATGTATCGCCGACCCTTTCATTTATTAAGCACGTGCGGAAGTAGTTATAAATCCCCAGACAGTAAATTGTTGGGACAGAAAAGTAAGGCCATATCTTTCATATTGAAATTCACAACCATACTTTTATACAGAGCATAACTCAAAGTATTTCACAAACTATTCACGACTTTCTAATTTCACCCTATTCACATTAAAACGGGATTCCCAAAAAAGAATGGGACCTCAGTCCTCATCCGATCGTACTCAGGATCCCTTCCTGGATCATCTTCTTCTTCAAAAATCTTTCTCCTACTCGATTGCCTAAGCACAGCATGAGTCAGAGGACTTACCTTGGCCTCAGTCTCAACCTGCAATTCAAGGTTATATATGAATGCTTCATAAATCATAACGAACAATCAATCAAATCATGACAATCTAATCAAATCATTGATCAATCGAACCAGTCGATTACATGTCAGACGGATCATTCAAGGTCATTGATTCCACACCATATAACCTCCCATCGGGCACTTGGTCACAGAGCCACATCAATGCTCTCGGGCGTCAAGTTCGCCAAGGTGACTTATCCACTAGACAATTGCGTGCATTCATTAAGGCGTCGTTTTTGCTAGTGACATGCTTAGTCACCAAACCACGCATGTCTATAACCATGTACTCAATAGACAATTGTGTGCGTTCTTTAAGGCGCCGTTTTCGCCAGTGATGTCCTTAATCACCGAAACACACATGCCTATGACAATGTGTTTAATAGACAAGTGCATGCATTCTTTAAGGCGCCGTTTTCGCCAGTGATGTCCTTAATCACCAAACCATACATGCCTATAACAATATGAGTACTAGACCGATACGTGTGTTCTTTAGGGCATCGTTTTCGCCAATGATATCCCAATCACCAAACCACGTAGGTCCACAATAATGTATGTACTAGACTGATACGTGCGTTCTTTAAGGCGCCGTTTTCGCCAGTGATATCCAAAATCACCGAACCACGTAGGCCCATACACCGTGTCCGATCCATTCAAGCCCAGAGTATTTCGGATTCACTCTCACGATTCTACTCACTTTATAACTCAATCAGGCATTATAAATGCTAAATAAACATACTCGGCCAACTACTAGTAAATCAAGCGATCCCATTGAATTTCAAACAATTTAGGGTAAATCCCTAATATTCCGGTCACTGGCCATCAGCATAAAAAATTAATATTGAAAATTCAATTTAGCTCAAAATAAAGCCCGATTAAATAAACGGACTTCGCCACGATCATCAGCATAATATTCTGGTCACTGGCCATCCCAGTTGAATTTTCGGAAAATAAATATTAATTAATTTAATTCCAAAAAATAATATTTAAATACCAAAAATTCCACTTAGGCTCGAATTGTCAAATTGAAGCCCGATAAGGGGTTGAAAAATCCCGAGCTACCCTCAATAAATAGTAGACCATGTCTACTTTCTAAATACACGTTCAATTTGTCTAATTTGCATCACAATTAACTAATAAACACTAATCTAACCACCTAAACCTAATTAAATAAAACTAAACAACCATTAAGTATAATTAGCCCACTAAGCAAGGATTAGTGAGATTACTCACCGGAATTAAGCGCAAAACGTATCAATCTGACGGGACGACACGAGGAACAATAAACCCCAAAGCATGGCTCGGGTTCGGGGCTGGGAAATGGCCCAAAAGCGAGCCAAAAGCTGTTGGAAACCCATTCGGCAAGGTGGCTGTTCGGGCTGAAAAAGAACACCAAACAGCAACCATATAAAGTAGCAAGGGTGGCAAGGTGAGGGGGAAGGCCGGTGGAGGTCCGATGAGCTCAAACAGCAGCCAGAGGTGGCCGGAGGTGGCTGGATAGGGGCTGGGCAAAGGCCAAAATCGCACAAGGGAGGGATGATAGCAAGCGGTAGACGCAGGGACGTGCGCGGACGGCGGGACGACGGCGAGCGGCGGGCACGCGGGCGGTCCGGCTCCGGTGTGGCGGTGATAGGCGGTTGGTCCAGTCTTCGGTGAGCTGCTGTCCTTCTTCCTCCGTTTCTGGTTTTCACGAGCAAGAAACAAGAAGAACGGGGGGGGGGGGGGCTTTCGATCACATGGGGGAAAATGGGGGAGAAGAGAGAGGAGAGAGAAGAAGAGAGAAATAAGAGATAAGGAGAAGGGGTTTGAAAAGTCAAAGTGAGAGGGGAAAAGTAAGTGGGTGACAGCCCACTATTCGGTGGAAAGGGGGGGTTGTTTTGCACCAATGTGTGTCGGTAATGCATGCTTGTACAAGCAATGATTGAATATGAATAGTACTGATGTGCAGGAAGGACTGAGGCAAGGTAAGTACTCTACCTTGTGTGCATAGATTGCCTCTAGGCGTATTTCCTTCCTAGTTGAAGTTTAGGGGGTGAACTTGCTGAGATATTGCCTCACCCCATCATGAGCTCAACATTTTCAAGTCTTTAGATGGCGGTCGTGGAGGACTCGAAGCCCCGGAGCCTAGGGAGGTGGAGACCGAAGGATCGGTGGATGTGTCCGACTAATTAGTCTTAGGACAGTTCCCCTTTTGTTGAGATGATCTTTTTGTAGACAGCCCAGTGGTGTATATATAAACCTATGTGTTTATAAAAGGCTTGTTGTGGTTGTGATTTGTTACATGCTTTTCTATCCCAAGCTTTTGTTGTCAAGGGTATTGTTTCGCTTCCACATGCGCTATAAAATGAATGGGTCAGCAACGCGTCCTGGGACGTCGCATATTTATCGATCACCGAGGGATGGGCACGCGCTCGATGGATCAGGCATTACATCAAGTCTCATGGGTTTCAACCCTAGACACACACAAGCTCTTACCTTAAGCCTTTTAAAAAATAAACGAAATGAAACCTGTTCTCTAAAAATCCCTTGACAAATTTGAAGGCCTGTCAAACTAGGATGAACCAAAATTCAGAGCAGAACTGATTAACTAGGAGAGTCGTGAGTGGAAATCACAGTCGATTGTGAAAATTTACAATGAGGATGTGGTGCAGGAAATACTGGCAATCGTGCTAAACATGTGCCCCTCAGAGGACACCTTGGTATGGACAAGGAACAAAAAAAGAGCCTATTTGGTCAAAAGTGGCTACAATAGATTATGCTTCCAGATCATCATCATATCAGCCTCCCGAGAACTTATGGACCAAAATATGGCAGATCCTAGTCTACCCCAGAGTTCGCTACTTCTTATGGAGCATATGCACAAATGCTACCTACAAAAGAAAATCTATTGAGAAGAAAGTTGGCATCCCATCCTTTTAGCTGGCTTTACTGCCAAGTCCCAAAGACTCCAAAACACCTCCTCCTTTGCGATTAGACTAGAAATTTTTGGTTAGACTCTCAGTTAAATCTGGACACCTCACCTACCAAAATCTCTAGAATGGACAAGTGGTTTGTGGATTACTTGTCATCGAGCGACACCCTATCCTCGCCAGCAAAGGGGAACCTTGAATTGAATGTCAACGCGGCTTGGTGCGATGAAACACGCAAGGCTGCAGCTGTGGGAGTCCTTTGGAACCACGATGGACTCTTGATCTTTGGGTTTGCGAGGATTTTTAAGCCCCATTAGCTAGCATGGCGAAAACCCTCGCTTTATGCAAAGGGCTCTCTTCTCCATTATAGCTTTGATGTCAAAAGGAAAAGGAAAGTGATCTGCATAGTGGCTTCTCTAATCTGCGAGTGGAAGTTGAATCTAACAACCAAAAGCGCGTGAGGTGGGTTTTGGGTGAAGAAGAAAGCCTCTGGATGGTGTGCACGGTGGTGGAAGACTGCTGAAAAGTCATGGGGCAACAAAAGGGGGTCTCCTTAGACCATTGCCCCAAAAATGCCAACCAGGTCGCAAATGGGGTGGCTAAGACCCATCGTACCAATTCCTTAAGTTCGAAATGGATTTTTAAACCTCCCCATCTCCTCTGGTCTTTGTTATGTTATGATCATGGAAACTCATGCGGGTCATGTTCCAAGGTTTAATCATCCAAAAAAGATAATCGAATTAACTAAGCAAACCCAAATTTTCTAAGTTGAAGTAAACCCACATTTATCAAACTAAGCTAAGCCCAAGCTTGTTAAGCAAATTTAAGCCCAGTTACATTATAACTCATTAAACTCATTGTTTACCCTAATTATAATGGATTAATACCAGGAAAGATTCAAATCAATACAATTATGACAAATATTACCTTAAAGTAATTTTTTATCATCAAAAGTCTTAAACTGATACATTCGTGACAAGTTTACTTCAAATTAATTTTTTATCACAGAAAACCTAAAATTAGTGCATTTGTGATAATTTTATCTTCTATTAGTTTCCATGAAATTATATTAATACCACGAAAAACCATAAACTATATAAAGGGCAAAATCTTATATTGGTACATCCGAAAATTGTCATATGTCACCCAACTCAACTGTGATATCCTGAAATTCGACCCCGTTTCGATAAAGTGAAATGGGCATTTCGTCGGCGTGCCTATGGCCTTTTTCTCTGAGCTGATCACTCATGAGTTAACTAACCTATTGGGTAAAGCCGTTAAGGGATGTATCAGCTGTAAAATCCCTAAAAGCTACCTAATTGGTTGGATTGAGCTAAAATCACGTCTGATCGATTTTTAACCACGAAATTGAACTCGATTTCGGGAATCGAATTTTAAGCGCGTCATAATTCTTATTTTTAGGTTCCTGTCTCATCGCTCGTCAATTTATTGACGAGTCCGAAATTTCAATAAAGAAATTATCGGAAGAAAATTGAAGCCCAAGTGAAAATAGAAAGAGAAAAGGAAAATTGCATAAAGGCATTATGTATTTTGTTTTTCCTTTTTCTTTCTCTCCCTTTTTCCTCTCCTTTTCTCTTTTTCTCTCTTTTCTTTCTCTCTCTTCTCTCCTCTCCCCTCCCCCTCGTGCGAATTCCCTTCCCCCTTTCCACCGAATAGTGGGCTGTCACCCACTTGCTTTTTCCCCTCTCCCTTTGACTATTCAAACCTTTTCTTCTTATCTCTTCTTCTCTCTCCTCTCTCTTCTCCCCCACTCTCCGTCGTAGCCGACTTCTTCTTCTTCCTTCGTCTTTGTGCGAACCAGAAGCCGAAGAAGATAGAAGCAGCAGCCACCGTCGTTTGGAGACAGGAGCAGCTCCGCCGCGCCGCGCCCGAGCGCCCGTCGCCGTCCCGCCGTCCGTCGCTCGCTGCCGCTCCTCCCTCTGCACGACCCAGCTGCTGTTCCGCACCGACCAGCCCCCGTCCGGCCACCTCCGGCCACCGCCTAGCCTCGCCGGACCTCCCCCGCAACCCCCTCGCCCTCCGCCGGCCTCCCCTCGCCGCCCTAGCCGCCGGAGCGGCTCCGTTCAGCTCTGTCCAGCAAGCCCACGGAGTGGGTTTCAGCGACGTCGAGCCCGCTTTTGGGCCGTTTCCCGGCCCCGAACCCGAGCCGTGCTTTGGGAACAATCGTTCCTCGCGTCACCGCCGTCGGATTGATCCGATTTGTGAGCGATTTGGTGAGTAATCTCACTAATCTTGGATTAGTTGGCTAATTATGCTTAAGGTTGGTTTAGATTTAATTAATTATGTTTAGGTTGTTAGATTAGAGTAAATTAGCAATTATTAGTCAATTGTGATGTGATTTAGATAAATTGATTGTGCAATTAGCAAGTAGACGTGGTCTACTAATTATTGGAAGTGCCTCGGGATTTTTCCCGACCCTTAGTGGGCTCCAATTAGGCTTTTCGGGCCTAAGTGGATTTTTTTTAGTATTTAAATATTAACTTTCGAAATTAAATTAAATAATTATTTATTTTCCGAAAATTCAAGGGAGATGGTCTGGAACCGGAAAATTATGCTGATGACCGTGGTGAAGTCCGTTTATGTAATCGGGCTTTATTTTGAGCTAAATTGAATTTTTAATAATAATTATTTAATTTTCGAAATTAATAAATAAATTAATTATTTTTCGGAAATTAAGATTTTGATGGCCGACGACCGAAATCTCGTGCCGATCGTCGTGGCGCAATCCGTTTATTTATTTGGGCTCCACGTTGTATGGAATTGAGTAAATTGTGATATTTTAGGGATTTACCCTAAATTGCTTGGAATCGATTGAGAATGAATTATCGATTGGTGAATGGCCAAGTATGTTTATTCAGCATTTATAATGCTTTGTTGAGTTAATTTAATTATTTGATTGAGTATCGATTGGTGAATGGCCAAGTATGTTTATTCAGCATTTATAATGTTTTGTTGAGTTGATTTAATTATTTGATTGAGAAATCGTTGGGCATTGGTTGTCGATATTGAAAGTAAATTGGTAACCACTGCAAAGAGGACACGTGGCTCGGTGAATTGGAGTGTCACCTGGGAAAATGCACGTGAGTTCAGTGGTTGAATATGTCACCTTGGCGAAAAGGTCGCCTGAGAGAATGCACGTGGCTCGGAGACTCGGTATGTCGTCCTGGAGAATGCACGTGGCTCGGTGACAGGATTTGGCATCTAAAAGGACACGTGGTCTCGGCGAATTGATGCATCGCTTTGGTGAGATGCACCTTAGAGAATGCACGTGGGCCCAGCATTCCGGAATGGCATCTAAAAGGGCACGTGGTCTCGGCGAATTGATGCATCGCTTTGGTGAGATGCACCTAAGAGAATGCACGTGGGCCCGGGCATCTAAAAGGGCACGTGGTCTCGGTGACTTGATGCATCACTTTGGCGAAAAGGTCGCCTGAGAGAATGCACGTGGGCCCAAGGTTCGAGGCACGTGAACTCGGAGACTTGGAAGGTCGTCCTGGAGAATGCACGTGGCCTAGCTTTTAAATATCCCACAGTGGGGATTGATTTGTTTGGCATGTAATCGACTAGGTCGATGCTTTGATTTGATGTTGTGAATTGATTGATTGAATGGAAAATGACCGTGAGTGGTCTTGTTGGAATATAATCGACTAGGTCGATTTGATCGATGCTTCGATCGGTGATATGATTGCTTGGGTGCCTATTATGAATTGTACTGACTTGCAGGTGGGATCAGAGGCCAAGGTAAGTCCTCTGCCCTGTGCGTGTTTAGGCAACATGTAGTATAATAGTTTATCTAATCGGGCTTAGTGGGGTAGAACTCGCTGAGACGTAGTCTCATCCCAGTTTGGGGAAAACCATTTCAGGACCCCGCTGAAGAGCTGAGAAGGAGGAATCCGAGAAGGAAGACTCGGAGGCGAATCTTAAGGAAAAAGATTTTTGGAGGAAGAAGGCAATCCTGAGAGGGGCCTTGAGTACGACCCAGTTCGTCTAAGTTTCTGTCTTCTTTTGAGATCCCCGTTTTGATGTGATTAGTTTCGAAGTGGTTTATGGTTTGTATAAAAGTTTGGTTATAAATTTCAATATGAAAAATATGGCCCTGCTTTTCTATCCCATCATTTTATTGTCTGGGGATTTTAACTGCTTCCGCATGTGCTTAATAATTGAAAGGGTCGGCGATACATAGTCCTGGGATATCGCATTATAAAATCGACCAAGGTAGAAGGATGTGTGCGTGCCCGAGGATCGGGGCGTGACATCAACGATTTAAGAATTAAATTTAACGAAAAATACCGCATGATAAATTTGTCAAAAATCTATTAGTTTAGAGTTTTTAAGAATAAAATATTAGTTTTCAGATAAATTTGTCACTTGTATATTAATTTGGGGTTTTCCGTGACATTAACCCAATTTCCATTATCAATTCCACACTAATCTCATGTTAAACCCATTTTATTTTTATCTTAATCAAATCTTTTTTTTTATAATTCTTTTCCTATTGCTTTAAATCTTCCATCAAATTCTTCCCATGAACTTCCTGGAGACACCCTCAACAAACGTAAAAGAGGAGCCAAAATTCACAAAACCAAGGGCGTTAAAAATCAAACGTCCTCACGTCGTTTCATCAGCAAAATCTAAAGAGTAGCGATCCTGAATTTTTATTAATTAGAGGGAGAGCGAAGACCAAAGTAGGTGAGCATAAGAGAAGGCCAAAATCTGAGAATGAGACCCAAAATCTAAGAGTGAAAACTAGACATCCGAAGTGTCCGAGCAGCAACGAATGTTGACGCAGCAAAATCTAAGAGCGAAGCCAAGGGACCCCAAATTTGAATTAATAAGAGGGAGAGAGAAAGCATTTACTCTTCATGTTTAGAAGGAAAGAATGAGCGGAGAGCATCTTGGTTTAAAATGGTGAATTTTGGACATGGACCATGCTTATTGGTTTGGGCAGAACATAATGGGTTGAAGCAACAACAAGGCTCATCCGTTGTATTATTACACATAAATGAGGACTCATAAATTCGAAAGGGCGAGCCCTAGAGCATAACATTTGGCTCAAAAGTGGGAGAAGTGAGTCCTATTTTTCTTCCTAAAAGTAGGGTACTTAGCTATTGACTCTTTGCAAAGATTGGGAATCCAAAATTTGCATGGCATTCTATTTCTAATTCTGGTGCTTTGTCAATATTGCACATACCGCTCGCCCCTTTACCCCACCACCATGCTTCAGTATCGACAATCAATTCAGCTAACATCAGAAGACAAAACAACTAAGAGCGCAAAGAGAAAACCATGAAAATATCACCTTGGACTATCATTACACACCAATAATCAAAGACCCCTAAACTTGACTAGACTCTTCCACTTAAATAAACTTCACAGCACTCAGGAAATGAGCAAGACACTCCATGATACGCTTAAAGAAAAAGCAACTCGAGAGCGAACTTTGTCAGCCAGAGTTTTTGCAAGCAAATCAGGGAGAGATCCACAAGACGGAGCAATGCAACAATAGTAATTGAGAACCAACCTTCTTGCTTGGCCTTCACGAGCACAAATTGTTGAAGACGGTTGCACTTGATTTTTTCTAATTGATTCATCAATGGGAAACTAGAATATTGTATATTTGAGAATTTTATTCTTTTTATTCTGTATGTCTTTAGAATATTTTTCGCCTTAATTAGGTTGACCATATGTATTATATATAGGGCTGTGATTGTATAATGTTATAAGTAAGAAAGTAATATCTATCTTATTCCCATTTCTCAGCTCCTTTCCATCCCTTAATATTTTCACATGGTATCACAGCGTTCTTTCTCAACCTAGCTTCCACATTACTCTGAAAATCAAACTCTCTTCCTTCTTCGTTTCTTTTCACACACAAAACTTGTGAAAGTTTTTTTTTTCTTTTTTTTGGGTTAGAACCAATCAACAAAGGGAGAAATTATGCCGAGAAATCAAACCTCAAAGTTGGGGATGTCCAATGAATCAGAAGGATTTTTTTTTTCCAACAATCAAGGTTTCGAAAACTTACCATCGGATCCTCAACAAGTTCTGGAGAAAGAAAACTAGAATGATGAACAAGGCCACATACAGCCCAATGAAAGAGGATTAGGCCCCATTCAACCCAATTCAGGTCCTCCTCAGCCCAATTCAAGGCAATTATTCACAGTATTGTATGTCCAGTAGATTCCCGTCCAAGTCCAACCTATCCAAACTACTGAGCCACCTTTTGCCACTGAGCCTAATCCAAGACATGGAATGGGTTAGTCCTATTCAAATCAAACTAATCCAGGTCCATCAGGTTTTTCATGATGATTTAACGGTATTTTACATTGTCAATTTGTGCTTTACAGTAGTGTATAAATATTCATAAATATTTCCTACTTTTCGTCATAATGTATTCATAATGGTCGGAAATATTTAGGTATCTTATAATTTCTTTAGTTTACAAAGTTTTTCTCTCATAACTCAATGAACAATGTCACAGATATTTAAGTATCCTAATTTCTAAAGAAAATTTATGTTTTTTCTAAGGCTTGTGATATTTTGTCATAACATGGTTCAAAATACGATAAATATATATTATAATATTTAACAAATTACTACAAATGCTCACACTATGTTGTCATAAACCAATGGAAAATGTCATAAATACTTAAAGGATAACTACACACGCAGCGTTAGTGTGAAAAAAAAAAAAAGTTTTACACAAGCAGCCTCATACAGCATTCATTAGAGAGAATGCATAGTTATAATTCTCAAGTCAATGATGCATGGGAATACTTGTGAAAAAATTTCTTTACATCGGCAGAATATGCTCTTTCTTTCTTTTTTTTCTTTTTTTATTAAAGCCTTATGACATTTTGTCAAAGTGCACTAATATTCAAACTTCAGAAAATGTATAGATGCACATAAGATAGTTTTTAAGTTAGATTTTTTAGTGTTCTGTTGACAACGCATCATAAATATAGCAGATGTTCTTACTTTAAATAGTTTCCATAAACACATGCCATACTTTATTTTAAATTTTAGTATCTCCTTACATTTTATGATGTTTTGCACGAATAAAACAAAACATGTGCCGATGTAGTATGTTTGAAATAGTAATTAATTTTTCTGCTCATGTTAAATTCACATTTTTTTTTCATTTAGATATGCCAACAAATATTATTGCCACTTATGATGGAAAGCACTTAAAACAATATATAGCTGGAAAAAAATACTGCTTGGAAAAAGAAGGCAACTTTATTGCAATTTAAGGCGACCGTAGTACATCATACCGAAGTAATCAAGCATGAGAGATGAAAACATGAAAAATGATGTTAAATTGTCTCGTGATCACAGGTCAACGACTTCATATGGTCGTGTAGGAGTCCAAGACCATGTTTGTCTTCATAGTTGTACATTAGTGAAACCATCTTAGCAGCATTCACGCAAGCTTCAAGGAAAGGCGCAGAGAACGGACATGGAGAGAGGCACTCTTTGTTGAGCAGCTTCCACAATTTCGATATCAACTTCATCACATGCTCCCTTGCGCTTTGGTACGAAGAGCCTTCATTTTCCCTCAAATAGCATTCCACGTATGACCCGTCGTAGCCATTTTGATTCTCGTCCTTCAGGGAATCGAATCCCCCCGAGTAAAAAAATTATATCAATAAAATAATGACAACACGCAAATAAAAAATGAATAAAACCCGAATATTGCCCAGCACGAAACCATGAACTAGTGTACCTGGGCACATCCGAGGTCATCCCAAAGGCGAAGAGTTTCAGCGACTAAGAATATTATATTAGGCAGCTGCACCACTTCTTTCTTTGAATCCATACTTTGGTTGGCAATGTTTTGGCCCATTAGAAAGAACAGGTGAGTTAGCACCAAGGGCACACCTGAAGTGATAATCGCATTCTTCAAGTAATCATCTGCCTTTGGCAATTTCCCAGAAGCGTTCCACTGAAACTCCACCAGGAATGCATTGCACAAATTCGCCCACTGCAACATCAAATGTTATCCGACTGATAAAGGATATATCTAAAATGTAGTCATAAATCAAAATCTTGAGCTCATTGAGCTTTCGTAGTAGTCATAAATGACAAATATCTAGGAAATCTAGGAAATCTCTGTCTCTCTCTCTCTCTCAGAGAGTAAGGGAACTCAATGCTGCACTGAGATCAATTTTATTGCTAGGAAACCAGGGCACGGCTACAAGATCTTGACAGAAACGCCTAGATCTCGCCAAGATTTGTGTGTGAGTGTGTATGGGAGAGGGCGGGAGGGAGGGAGGGAGGGACGATTGCAGCTTAACCCTATCAGTGATAAGATCTCTCTCCGTGTATGGCATTATAAAGAATTCTATAAAAGAGTGAACGAAACTCGATGATGATGAAGCCGGCAATTGGTTTGTGTGGCTTTAATTTGAAGAAGTGAACACAAACTTCAAAATGATGACCAAAATATTGGAGGGTGGTGAGACAAAGAGTGGAAAAAGGGACGAGGATATGGTCAAGGTTGAGTTTTGGTTCAGTGCAACGAATCTCCAATTAAGTCACGTACATTTAGAGTTGAGATAGGAGTTAGCAACATTGTTGCGAACGGAGGTTCTTATCAATAATAATTTTATATTTATACCATCTGTTTCAAGAATCTCGTGGGGTTCCATCCATGCTTCTCAAAGATGATTTTGCCAAAATCATTTGAAATATCATTGAGAACCTTGAAGCATATTTTCATGTACTCTGGAAGCTGCTCAGCACACGCATTATCCCATCTGAAGGAAAAACAATTGCAAGAAATATTTAAATTGTCAACATAATATAAATGTGGAATGTAGTTTTTTTTTTTTTTTTGATGTAATAGTTGCAACGTAATGAGTAAAAAGGGAAATCTTCACTTGTATACCTTTTAATGACTTCTGTAAAGAGAATTAATTCGTCAACCGTGCCATGGACATCAAATATGTCGTCAATAATGTACACGAGAGAGATGGGCTTAATGAGCTCAACCCTAAGCTCAGACAAGCTTGGATCTGTGAGAATTGCCATGGACCACATGTACCATTTTAGTGGCTGGTCTCTAGCAAACTCCATCTTCTCTCCCAATCCCAACTCTTTCCACCACCTGAAATATAGGATATGCATGAGGAAAAACTAAAGCAACAGTACATAAGAGTATACTCATTAAACGAAACAAATTATTCATTTGAAAATTCTATTGATCTCATGACATAGAGATTTGAGAAAATGGAGATATAGAGTCCATCATTTTCCTTATAGTTTTTGGTGAAACTAGTTTAAGTCATGCCTCAAACTGTGATTTGTGAGTTTGATATTAGTTTGAACCTAAATGCCAACTCCTTAAATATATAAGTTTAAATATAGCATCTTATTTATGCATTGATATACTTGTATTAGAGCCAACTATTAAGATTTCGCCTACTATTATATGTTGGTCATCTATAGTCCTTCAATTGAGCATAACTTTGCGTAAGTAGTTAATTAGTTACTCACTTATAAATTTGGTGAATCTCCTCCTGGTGCACATATTGATCAATTCTTCGCTTTCTGTTTGCCACTTCTAGCAAGTCTTCCATCCACGAGTTCGCACCTGGCATATCGTTTACAAAACTTTGAGGAGCTAGCAATCTTGCGAAGCTCTTGCGATATGGATATTGCAATGTACTTTCTATCATTCTCGCTTGTTCATGATCAAGATCACATGTCAACAATGCATTGAGACAGTTGCTGCTAAAGCATCCGGCTTCATCGAGTATATCCTCTCCTTCCGTGCTCATTTGTGACGCTTCGTATAATTCCATCATACCCTTGATGTTTCCCTCCGGTTTCATTACAAAACCTTTCCCCTTATCATTGAAGTATTCAAACACATCTGCATAAAAAGCACAAGGACTCTAATACATCAAAAAGCATAGTCTGATATCTAATTTATAAGTCGCTTCACTCATTCAAAATTATGATGTGCATACTTTGGTTTCGAAAAAAAATCCTAAATTGGTTAAAACTATTTCATCTCATGTAAATTTTTAATATTTTAATGTAGAGAAACTAAAAAAGAGAATAAGTGAAGGAAATGGGCATATATCTAGGTTTTTTCAATTCGGTTTTTGTGATATGAATAATTAGTTCTTACTTTCCCATTTGAACAAAACTCCAGAACACTAATGCATTGCTTAATATCTGGCATAAGTCCACGATGTAACATGCATTGATGGATATCCATTAGAGAGTTCATCACAATTAAACATTTCCAATTCTTAAATCAGCGAAATATTTTTTAAAAAATCAGCTTATATTCTTGTCCATTTTCATCCTTAACAAAATATTGGAAATTTTAGGGCTTCCACGTAACTGGACAAAACAACAACAAAAAAGTTGTCTTCTTTTGTTATGTATAAATAGCAACACTATATTTCGCTATTGCAATCGACATGAAACTCATAGGAACAAACCTGCAGGCACATGATAACCTTCTTGCCTTAAAAGTCGAAACCGGAGAGCGATCTCATAGACATCATCTTTGCCATGATTCAAAGAGCTAAAATGTGTGTATTGCCACCTTAGAATGGCTTTAATCTGTTCTCGGAATAGGGATTTGACTCCTAGTCGCTGAATCATGTCGACAATGATCAAACTTTCTACCGGCTCATTCACCACTTTATTCAGAAAATCTATAAGGCTCTTTGTTTTTTCGTCATGTTTGATCCTGGAATCATCCTACATCATGGAAATCCAGAGCTACAAGTGAGGTCAATGTTATAATGAAAAAAAAAAAGAAAAAAAAAGGAAAAAGCAAGAATGAACTAAATTGGCAATATATTTTCTCGTGTAATTTAACAAAAAATTATTGTAATGAAGAAAAAAATATTAAATGAGCAAAAGTTCAAAAGAGCAAAGACAATAATTTTTCATAGTAATATATAGTAATTTAGTATGAGATTGTTAAGGTTTTCTGCTGATATTAATTTTATGCTATTAAAACTTGGTATGCTCATTTGCACAAGGTGATATATGACCTTACAAGCCAGTCTAACTGGGAGTTAATAAGTTGGTTTTTTATTACAGATTCCTTTCTACTGAGCCTTGAAAGAAAACATCTTGTTTCCCTGCGTATATTCGGTAAATAAGCTTCCTTGTTATCCTATTTTGGTTTTATTTTTCTCCTCTTTCTATCACCAATAGGCCAATGAAGAATCCAAAGAGGTGTTGGCATATAACTGGGGATTGTCGACACAACCCATTTATTTCACATGACACATTACTATAACCAGATTTGGGTTTGGCATAAATGGTTCATGTCATAAATGGGTCAATACGTTTAAAGCAAACCAAAAATTGTGTCTTACGATGGTTCCCCCTTAAACCATATAGATACGAATTGAGATATTTAAATTTACGTGTTAATGTGTCATTTTTTTTTAATACTATACACTTAGATATGATTCATACTCATACATAAAGAATTTTGTTTCCTTAAAAAAATATTTAAAATAATCCACATGTCAATGATAATAAAAGCTAAAACAAAAACATATTTCATACAATAGAAACATAATATTATGATGTGCCTAGTAAAATTTCTATCATGGGGAACAATTTCTTTTCAGAAATAAATTTTTTATTTCCATTCCCCAAAACAATTTCTGAGTAAAATATCACACTTGGTAACTATATAAAATTTTTACTCTTGAAATAGAAAAAGAACATGAATATGTTTGGTACGACCCACAAATTTTTTTTTGTGCCATAAAATTTCTTTTAATATTTTAATATTTTTTAGAGAATTTTCTTTTTTTCCTCTCTTCTTTCTCCTCCTCTAACTAGTGATGGCAACAGCAACCGGCAGCTAGCGAATGACGGCAGCAGTGGGTGGCGATTCTCTACCGACCGATTAGAAGAGGAAGAAGAAGAAAAGAAAAAAATGAAAATAGAAAAAGACTTATTTTTAGAAATTGTTCCCGAGAATAAGGAACTACTTTTTTTCTACTTTTTGTTTCTGTTCCAAATCTATTCCCCGGCCACTTTTTTTATTCCAGAGAATAAAAAAAAATTAATTGACGTTACCAAACAAATTTCTATTCTTTTTTCTATTCTAGAGAACAAAAAAACCAAAAAAAGAAAGAAGAACATTACCATGCATACCCTTAGTATATAAATTAAAAAGTACACTTTGGCTATAATGAAAAGTGAAATTATACTCACATTATCAGGGAACTCGTTGAAATGTCCTAAAAGCGTTGACATGTATTCTTGTGTATAAAGTTCTATCTACTTCCAGTTGTAAATGAGTTATAGTATTGTGTTCTTGTATCGACAAGAACACGGTGGCCGCTTAATAATCATTTTTAGCCATGTAAGTTGTGTCGTGTGACCTATTTTATTAAGCGTATTGTATTCGTATCAAAGCATTTCGACACATTTAATAAACATGTCATGTTTGGATTAGCTATATGGGTATTACACCCTATCCAGTATCCACACAACACAATTCGCACGGCAAGACACGAATTTCCAGATCTAGAAGAGGCCACGGCGTCCACAGAGCTGGGTGATCAGGACAAACTTGGGTAATTATTTGCCATAATGTATGAAATTCTATGCGAAAAGATTATGTGAAAGTTTATGCATCAGTGGATTCTCCTCTTTTGTATAAATGGTAATTATTTGCCCTAAAACTTTAGATATAATATATCTACAGTTTTGTGTTCGCTGAACGAGGAGACATCCCAATAATCATATATGCCCTACGAAATAATGCTCGAAGGCAAACACTATGCCTGCGATATATATATATATTTTTATCACGAGCTAAGGAAGGAAAAGGAAAGTTGAAAATAAGAGGCTAAGATCAGTGGATTTACCAGATAAGTTTGCTCCTTGGCAATGCTCGATGATTGCATTTGGTTAGGTCGAGACATTATGCAGCTGGAATCGGTGGCCGATTTTTTATCACAGGGAGAGGAGAAGTGCGAAGATTGTTAAGAATGGGACAAGGTGATCTAGCCAAAGCACAAGAGGGAAAAGAAAGTGTCTTGATGGGAGGTTGATTTGCTTTAGATGGCCTATTTATAGTAAAAAACAGAAAGTGCCTAAAATATATTGATGGGGATGTGCTGCACAAATCTTTCGTAAGTTTCTGCAGTTGGAATCTTTGCTGTGGGCGAGAAACTTGGGTACGTACAATTGTCCTTTTGAAAACCCGATTGGAGGAAACATCGTCGTTGAATATACGTCAACGCATATAAATGTCAGAGAGGTTTCGAGTGTCAATGGTCTTCAAGAAATGAGAAGCGCAATGACTGCATCGTTTAGAAGAAAAGGACATGAAGGACTTTTTCGGTAAACAAGGAAGACCGCATACTCGGATTTTATTCCACTGTTTCAGATTTAGCTCACATCTTACGTGAGACACGAGGTAAGGACACATACTTGACCTTGAATTCTCAAAACTTTGTCCTATGGGGAACACGTTTTGCTCCTGAAATTTGTGGTCACGCCGCCGCCGCCCACAGTGGTTGGTGGCAGCCATCCTCATGTTTTTCCTAGTCAACTCACAAAGCAACATATGGGGCGTTTTCATCATTTAGTTTCTTCAAGTTTCGTTCAAAGACCAAGAAACGATGGTTTTTTTTTTTTATTTTTACTAACCTACAAAGTCTTCTTATGAAAATGACTCTGCACCGAAGAATCTAGATCCAAGAAACCACTACAGCCACGTATTCCTCCAAGTCAACAATTGGGAACACTATTTGAGAGCAAAGTGCGCCTTTAGTTGATACAAGAGACAGGAAAATGACACCGGAGGAATAGGTAGACTTCCTATTTTCCATGAGAGAGCAATGGCGTTGCTTTTTTCTTTCCTCATTCAATCAAAATTGTACTTCTGGCATTATTTTAGGCATTAGGCTTTAGTTAAAATGTTGGGCTATATTGTCCTCTGTCTCTAATCGGAGGATTTTCTTCTAATTAGTCTTCTGGTTGATAGCTTACGAGTGTAGACATCGCTTGCATTTTAATTTTAGATAAGTTTGGTGTAAATGATGTCCCACAATAACGTATAACCACCAATCGGAAACATAATTGTAGGGAAACTTCTTGTTAAAATATATAAATAATATACCACACATTTAACTAATAACTTAAATTTTTAGAAAGTTAATAGTGATCCTACAAAATCTCACATGATATCAAAGTTGAAGGTCATGAGTTCGAATCTTTTCAAGTCCTATTTGCCTCCCCAATTAAATTTCCACGTTTAGAACTAGGCAAAAAGACTAGACCAAGCGTGAGGAGGAGTGTTGGAATATTTAAATAATAAACCATACATTCATTTAACATTTTAAACTTTTAGAACAGTTAACAATAGTCCCACAAAATCTCACATTTAGCCTTATATTTATTTTGACTTAATTTTGCAACATCAATTAATCATATCAAAAAGAAAACATGAATGAACTAAGCTCTTCGAAAGTCATACATCAAGGACGAAGATCCACTGCTGCTCCAATACGACGTTTGTCTACCTCTTTTGTGAGATGGGGACATGAACCTATTTTAAAGGGCCATTTATCCCCCATTCCTAAATCAAAGAAGTTTCTTCAATCGAGTCTCTTATTGATAGGTTACGAGTTATGCAAGCTTAAATTTGCATATGGCGATGTCAATAATTTGTGATCTACCAATCAATGACATTACTGGACAGCAATATAACCCCCGCTTTAGTTAATGTTAACTACACGTTAAATCCTCTATACTGCTCAATATCTCTGACTGGACATGACTGGACAGCAATATAACCCCCGGTTTCAGATTTCATTGCTAACCATGACCTTGTGGTTGTTCTGCAACATGGAGTTCTTGCAATGAGCGATCGCACCTTAAATCTTTCTCTACAACTCCTCCATTGATGTGGCCTTCGAGTGGCAACCTCCTCCCGTCCGGACCCCTCCTCCTTCGCCACCGAACCCGCTCTGCCATAGGGTCGCAACCCTTTCCTAGTTCTAGCGAGGAATAGCAAGACCTCACCTCTAGTGGGTGAGCTGACCCTTGTCAAGGCATTGGCGACTATTGGCCGTAACCAACGCCTTGTCTCGAGAAGGGGCGGTGACCATTGGTGGGCTTGGATTTTTTTTCTTTTTTTGTGTTTCATTATTTGAAGTTTTAACTCTTTTCTTTTTTAAATTTGTCTTTTACGAACATAAAAAAAAAAAATACAAAATGAAAGAAGAAAGAGAAAAAGGGAAGAACATAAAAAAAAAAAAAAAAAAACTAATGGATGAAAATGCCATTGATAAGGTCAAGCCATTCTTTGAAACTAAAATGACCACTTCAAACCCTTATTTGAAATAAAACTCATTTCATATTGTTATTTAAGAAAATAATGACACTATATGCCCTTATTTAAATAAAAAAAAATCCACTCCAAACCCTTTTTTTTAAAAAGAAAAAATGAGAGCACTTCATTTCTTTATTTGAAATTTCTCCAAAAATCATAGATACACTGGAACACGACATTGCCGTGGTAATAAACAACTGAGCAAATTCATGTAAGGCTGATCATAGGTTACATTGAATAAATATACAAAGAGTAGAAATACTAAAAGAGAATGACATGACAATTGTATTAGATACTTAATTACTTCTGATAGATTGTTACAATAAACCTATCATCATTCAATCCATATTATTACCAGGTTGAATATAGGGAAAAAAGACAGGAAACAAAACTCAACTCCCCAAGTCGTAATCAGGGCCAAATAAGTTGGACCGCACTTTATGAGAGTTTCTTAAAATCTTCCCACGGGCAAAATTACGTACGCTATTCGTGTTAGACTTGCACAAAGAACGGCAAAGTGAGAGCGTCCCATCGCTTAGAAAACATTTTCTTAAACTGGTGGCCTGTAGGCACATGTTTGACCGGCGGTCTTTTCAGTCAATTCATGCGCCAATTGACAGGTCAAAGATACAAACATGATCAACGTTAAGGACATCAAGGGTTTTGAATTGTGGGAGACACCAAACGGAGTGAAGTGATCGGTCGTTTTCAAAACCTGATTCGTGGAAACATCGTCGTTGAAAGCATACATCAATGCATATACATTTCGGAGAGGTTTCGAGTGTCAATGGTCTTCAAGAAATTAGAAGCGCAATGATCGCATTGTCTAAAAGAAAAGGACATCAAGGGCTTTTTCGGCAAAAAAGGAAGACCGCATACTCGGATTTTATTCCACTGGTTCACATTTAGCTCACATCTTACGTGATACAAGAGGTAAAAAACACACACCTGAACTTGAATTCTCAAAACTTTGTCCTATGGGGAACACGTTTTGCTCCTAAAATTTGTGGTCCTGTCCTCCATAATAAGTTCGGCTCTCTGTGAAATGAGCATATGTGCGTGCAACAAGCAGAAGAGCGTACAGGCCAGCGAGGTTGAGAAATTATGTTTAGTTATCTTTGGGATGTTAATGTGTGGAGCAATTATCCATGAGCTTGATATATTTTACTAAACTAAATTTGGACCATTAAAAATGGTGAATCATCAGTTCCAATTTGATTTAGTACACGCTTAAAGTTTACTCAATAATTTCTCAAATGTATGTGAGAGTGAGGTGAGAAAGAGGAGAAGAAAAATTGTAATGTCAGATTGTCCTTAAGAGTTTAGGGGCATAAATGTTGTCTTATAGTACTAATGTGGGCTAGCGTCATGTATTGTTTTTAAATATATATAGTGCTGACAAATTGGGTTCAATATCAATTTTTTTAACTCAAATTCAATGAGCTACGTCAAATATGGGTTGTCTGAAAATTTCAAAACGGATTAAAGTGGGTTTCCAATATCAGAGGCAAAACCCAACTAGATATGAATCTTAGTGGGTCTAAAGACAAACTCACTTCTAACCCAGTTAAGCTTAAAAAGGTTATTAGCTAAAGAAATATTAAATAATAAATAATAAAGAAAGAGTAAACTATGATGTCGAATAAGAGAGGGAGCCGCCCCAGATAGTACCCCTCCGTCGTGGGCTATGTCACCAACGATGGCCGGTCACGCCTCCACCGCCCACCGTGGTTGGCGGCAGCCATCCTCATGCTTCTCCTAGTCAACTCACAAGGCAACATATGGGCGTTTTCAACATTTAGTTTCTTCAAGTTTCGTTCAAGACCAAGAAAATAGAAGAAGATGTTTTTTTTTTTTTTTTTGGCTAACCTACAAAAGGGCTTTGAGCCCCCAAAGCCTCTTGGGAAAAATTTAAGTATATTTGGTTCAGCATTTGAAGGCTACTTGGCCAAATGCTAGCATTTGGAACGCTAAAAGCCCAGAGCAGGTGGCATTTTAGCATTTTCAGGATGCTGGCGAGAGGGTTAATGAATTTTTGCTAATTGCCCATTTTACCCTCAAAATTTATTATAAGTCCAATTTTATCCCATGCAAAACAAAACCCTACCCTTCTCTCGACCACTTCCTCTGTCCTGCTGATTGTCCACCACGCAAAGGCTTTTTCTTCTTTGCACGTCCGCTCTCACCGATTCTCGCAGCATCGCCTCCACTCTCGCAACCAGTCGTCCTCGTCTCTCTCTCTCCCCCGAGGCGCCGTGCGGGGTCACTGATCACAAGGCCGACGCCCTCTCGGTTCGATCCTCGGTGAGTGGACCTCCTTGAGAAGAAGCCTTCCCTTGAGGAATGCGCTTTTGCTGAGTTGATTTCTCCTATCGTCTCTCTCTGCGCCGTTGCCTCCGCAAAGAGCAAGAGATCATTTGGTTTCGTCCCTCTCGCTCTAGGTTCGATCCCAAGGGTTTCTCGGGTCCCCAAATCAGCTCTCTCTCTCTGGTTTTCTAGATCTACTAGATTTCTCCCCCTGTTCTTGTTCGTCCGTTCAGGTATTTGTTCATTTTCGATTCGTGGGTATGATTCGTGTTTTCTTGATTGACAGGATTTAGAGCCGACTCCGTGGGGACGCTGAAGCGAAGGGGAGGAAGAAGGAAGCAGCAACAGCAGACCAGGTGCAAGCTCTGTGCTTTTTTGACTTGTTTAGAGTTTTTTTCTTGTCTGTGTGTTTTGGGGAAGGAGGGTTTTTGTTTCCCCCCTCTTTGCATGCATGTGTTTCGGTGGTTTATGTGCTGGTGGGTGTGTTTCAGGAGGACCTAGTTTAGGTTGGGCTACTTCTTGTGTATCCAATGAATCTTAGAGTGTTAATTGGATCGGTTGTGTAGGTATTTTTAGAAATTTTCTGAGTGGGAAACTCTTTTCTGAATGGCGAGTTCGATTATGCCGGAGTATCGGTAGCATGGGGTGTTTGTGCGGCATGGCTTGATATGGGGCCATATGATTGTTGATCGGCTTTATCAAATTTGGCCTGATGAGAGGGGAAAATTTTGACACTGCAACTTTACTTGTGCGGTTGTGATTGATTGTGCTGATTCTGTGACTTACTTTTTGAAGAAGTTGCGGATTTTTGACCGAAGAAGGCGAGGACGAGTTGCTATGTGGCGCCGAGTCCGGGTGGGTCGAAGCTGGAATTAGCTCAACTGGAAGAATTTGATGAACCCTTTTGGCAGGAGGAAAAATTGTTAGATGTGTGTAGTTTTAGCCAAACTAAAGGAGAAAGAACTGTGAATTCTCGGCATTCAAGTACTCGTGAGAAGGGGGATTTTCTTCCTGTTTCTTTCGAATGTTGTTAAGAGGCTTTTAATGCCGCTTTCTAGGTACCTTTCTCACTTCTTAAGGAAAATTGTAACAGGGTCCTACTATGAATTAAGATGTTTATGACAATTCCAAAGTAAAGTTAGTTTTGCCACTGAAATAATGGTGATTGGAGCTGACAGATTCTCCTTTTTAAGGCAAAATATGTGATATCATCAATATTTTCAGCATGATCATGCCTCTTAAACATGTTGCTGTAACAGCTCTGCCATATGAATGCATTGTAAGAACAGCTTTGGGTAAGTAAATTATAGTATCCGTTCAGTAATTATGTGAAAGTCTCTATATACTCTTGTCTAGGTAAAGTAATGTCTCTAAGTGAACTATTTCCTAGGTAGTTCTTTTATTTGTTTGGGGAGGGCATAGGAATTTCAAGGTTGCAATCTTGACATGCCATTTTAGCTGGTACTTTCCAATTAAAATATATCAAGCACGTTTCAAGCGAAAGGAATTTGCACAATTCGATATAATCCAAAGTTAGAGCACCCATGAAAAGTAATGTGTCCTATTCCTGAAGTAACAGATAGTGGCCTTTTCGCACTCGAGGCTTTATCCGATCTAACCAAATGGGGATGCTTTAGAACCTTTTGTCTATCTCATCTTTTGGCTTCTTCATGTGTCCAAAATAAAGACCATTCAAAGTCTGAATACAAGTCGTCAAGCACTTCTGTAGTTTCATTTTTTGGGGCCCTGACATCGCCGTATAGTATTCAGCTCAAAATGGATTCCAAACGTTGAAGTCGATCGGTAGTCATGCCCTTTTCATATTGTGAAATTTTTAACCGAGTAAGTATGTATGATGATCTATGTTGGCTCAAATATGCAATTTCGATGCCAATTGGCCTACATGGAGTTATATATGGTCCTATTCAATGAATGTCAATGCCTCCTTTATTCAGCTAAATAATTGATACACTAGAATGATCATTAATTAGAATGATCATCCACAATCAGTTTCTTCATCATCCACCGAATAAGTTCACCTGTTTTTCTTTTTGTATATCATTTTTATCTTTTGACAATCAATAGCCCAACTTTTTTATCAATATACTAGAATGATCATTAATTAACAAAGATGATTAATACTATAATAATTAAAAAAAATTATTCAAAGTTGAAAACAAACCTAAAAGAACTCTAGGCCAAAAGTTAAGCTTTGCATTTAATTTATAAGCAAATTATTTTAATATAATTTTTAAATAAATTTACTAATATGTATCTTTTACATTACTCTCAACATGAAAATGTAAAATGTTATATAGTCATTGTTTCTTTTTTTGCAATTTTTTTAAAATACTAAAATTAAAAAACTTAATTTGGTCACACCAAAGGGCTTTTCAAATATATGTTTACCAAACAGTCTTGCATTTCCTTGAAGTACTTTGCAGTTATAGTTTACCAAGCAGTCTTGCATTTCCTCAACGCTCTTTGGGCTAAAGACATTTGCATTTGGGAAAAGCCTCTTCCCAAATGCTGAACCAAATGGGGCCAAAGTCTTCTTATAAAAATGACTCTGCACCGAAGAATCTAGATCCAAGAAACCTCTACAACCACGTATTCCTCCAAGTCAACAATTGGGAATACTATTTGAGAGCAAAGTGCACCTTTAGTTGATACAAGAGACAGGAAAATGACACCGGAGGAATAGTTAGACTTCCTATTTTCCATGAGAGAGGAATTACGTTGTTTTTTTCTTTCCTCATTCAATCAAAATTGTACTTCCGGTATTATTTTAGGCATTAGGCTTTAGTTAAAACGTTGGGCTATATTGTCCTCTGTCTCTAATCGGAGGATTTCTTCTAATTAGTCTCTGGTTGATAGCTTACGAGTGTAGACATCACTTGCATTTCAATTTATATAAGTTTGGTGTAAATGATGTCCCACAATAACATATAACCACCAATCAGAAACACAATTGTAGGGAAACTTAGTGTTAGAATATTTAAACAATATATCACACATTTATCTAATAACTTAAGTTTTTAGAACAGTTGATATTGGTCCTACAAAATCTCACATGATATCAAAGTTAAAGGTCCTATGTTCGAATCTTTCCAAGTTTTATTTACCTCCTCAATTAAATTTCCACACTTCGTACTAGGCAAAAAGAATAGACCAAGCGTGAGGAGGAATATTAGAATATTTAAATAATAAACCATACATTCATTTAATATCTTAAACTTTTAAAACAGTTGATAGTGGCCCTACAAAATCTCACACTTAGCATTATATTTATTTTGACTTAATTTTGCAACATCAATTGATCATATCAAAAGGAAAACATGAACGAACTAAGCTCTTCGAAAATCATACATCAAGGACGAAGATCGTCTGCTGCTCCAATACGACATTTGTCTACCTCCTTCGTGAGATGGGGACGTGTGCCTATTTTAAAGGGCCATGTCCCAACCTTCGGCTGCCAAATCTCTATGACTTTGCCAACCTCCGGCTGCCAAATCCTCACAAATAAGAATTTGTGGTCGTTTATGGTAAATAATGATACCGTCATATTAGCAGCACTCAATTAACGAAAAATAAGAAGCGCCTAAAACGACTTCTTTTGTACTGTCCCAAATGTGGGAACGGGAATTTTTGTTGACCGCGAGAAAGCTGGTTAACACGATTTTATCACGGTTCACGCGATTTTCTCGCCAGTTTTCGGTCCGTATGATTGTCGGGGGTTGGCGGAAAAGAATACAGAAAGATTTTGTCTGCACGTGTCTGATCATTCAATAAAGCGGGGGCGTGATTCGTGCCCTGTCGTGATTTATTGCTCTGGGATGCAAATGGGTGTTGAATAATGGCCATGAATGGCCATGTCATGTTTGTACTCTTGCCTTGAAAGGGAGACGCAGTGGCCGTACACCCAAGCCAATCAAAATTGGTTTTGTCCACTCATTGAATCGAAACCACGTTATGGAGAAATCAACTATGCCTTTAAAGTTTCAAATATATCGGCGGTGCGTCACAAAAGCGCTGCACGTGTTGAGACCGTACATTATCTCAAGATTGATGGGAGTGTAGTTTGAAGATTCTTATTCGACTTATAGTGATTATTATAAGTACCATATTTACTTGATTAAAAAATGAATCATAAAAAAGAATCAAATTAATATTTCGTTACATTAATTATACATGATATGACAATATACTATCTATCACATATTTCATGAAATTATCGCCCTTTGAAACTTAACACTAGACATTCACGAGAGAAAGAGATATTAATAATGAACCATACATAAATTATCAGCACAACAAAATGCACAAAAAGTGAACATAAACATATTAATGGTCCGGGAATTTGCCAATGCAACTCTAATTATTTGATTGCTAGTTGTCTCATATCTTTAATTAGTGATAACATCACAGTCAAACTTCTTTTGGGACTTGATTGACATCATCCTTCAAGAGGCATCTCCTCATATGCTTCAAAATTTTCTATAGATTTTTTTTTGTTTGTTTTTTGAAAATGAAATGGATGTGAGGATAGAAACTTTTGTGCAAGAATCTTTTGAAACTTAAGGGGCCAGATATTTGATAGGATGAAAGGACTTCAAATATAAAGAAAGATGAGACGGTACTATAAAAAAGTGGATGTTCAGTGATCATCACCATCCAACGGCTATTTCATCAAGGAGTTAATTACATAAGAAAAGGAAAAATACCTCATAAGAGGGAGAAAATAATAATTATAAAAATACAATATCGGTACGTTTTATGACTCAATTGCATTTTTGCTGTAAGTTTAAAGATTTTTTAGTGAACTTATTCTAAGGATAATGAATAGATTATTTGTGCAAAAGAGAAAAAAATTGAAAATTATGTAAACATAAAATGACATATTTTCATTTAAGGGTTAATACTATGAAAAACCCCAAATTGGTAATTATGTGACAAATTCTCCCCAAATAAATTTTTTGAAAACCAAAAACTAGAAACTAATTCACTTGTGACAAATTTGTCCCAAACTAATTTTTTTTACCACGAAATACTCCAAATTGATACACTTATGACAGACTCCAAACCAATATTTTCATCACCAAAAGCACTAAACTTATACATTTGTAATAATTCTATCATCCATTAGCTTCTATCAAATTTATCGTTAAATTTACTAACCTAGATGACACATGGTGACTGTTGTGACCTACCCTCGGGGGGAGGGCGTAGGTTTAGGGGTAATGCCTAAAGGACGGGCCTAAGGTCATCATGAGGCGTAGGCTCTCCCAAGCCCTTACCTCGCGTGACGTTAGGATATTCTTAAGAATTTTGCAAAAAGGAATCGCCACTAGCCTATTAGGGTCGGGTAGAAACCAAGTGAGGTGTGGGAGTATACCTCACTTCCTACGCAACCAGAGAATCTAGGGTCGAAGACTTGATTACACTAATTATCCAATTAGTGCCATTTTGGTACCTAATCTTGTTCATTTTAAAATAAATGATTTTTGTCATGTAGTTTCGATTGATTTCATTCCTATCCACTAACATGTGAGGTGATCATGCAGGTGCGCAAACATCAAAATAACAATCATAGCTATCAAGATTCTAATTGCAGTAAAATTAAATACGTGCAATTAAACATAATTAGATATGCACATTAAACATGCAACATAATTAATATAATATCAAATAAAAGTCTAATTAAACTAAAATGACAATACATCGCAGGTCCTAATCAAACCTCATCATTTTTTATTTTTCAATTTTTTTTAATTTTTTTAGTTTTTTAAAAATATTTTTAATCATTTTTAAAAAAAATAATTTTTAATTTTTTGAAAAAAAGAGCAAACCAGGTCGAGTCCGGTCTGACCCGACCCGAGTTCAACCTGGTCGATGCGGGTCAGGTCCAGTTTATGACTGAACCCGAGTTCGACCCAATCGGCGACAATGGACCTGAGTGGGCCCAAAATTCTTTTTTTTTTTTTAATACTTTAGTCAAGGCCTAAAGAAAATCAAACCCACCTATTTCCTAGGCTCACGAGAGCCCAACCCAATTTACTTGAATGTGAAGCCCGGTCCAAAGAGCGACCCAAGCCCGACCCACTTCGAAGACCAAACCCTACCCGGCTTGGAGGGCTCGCCCAACTCGGTTCTGCCTCTTCTCTCCCCCTACTCCTTTGCGGTGCTGGGTGGGCTAGGCAGACAGGCGACGATGGCGATGACGAGCTTGACAGCAGCGGCAGCAACGACGACGGGCTTGACGGTGGCGACGGCAATGGCGTTAACTCAGCGACGATTGGGATGTAACGGGTGACGACACGAGCAGTGAATCAGCTGCGATGAGGACACGGTAGGTGACGGCACGATGGTGGTGTGATTAGCGGTGGCACAGGTGACCCCTCTGGCTAGGGCCACGACAGCGAAGCAGAGGCGGAGACGCGGCGACCAGCCCTGGATCTGCTAGCATTGGGGTAGCGGCGTCAGGTTGCAAGCAGAGTGCAACGAGTTGTTGCGGGTGGGGGCGTTAGGTCATCGCAAACGGAGATGGGCAGCGCTCAGACGTAGTGGCAAGCTACTGTGGCGTGGTGGAGATGAGTTGCTACAAGGGGTCGCTCGAAGGTGCTACAAATGGCAAGCAGCGGCGGTGGCTTCCAGTGTCGGTTTCGAGCAGCGTCAGGTGTCGTGGCAAGGAGGAAGTGGCGGCATTATAGCTTCAGGCTGTAGGGGAACAGCGTTCAGAGGGCAGTGGCTTAGACGGCGTCAGGTTAAGGCGATGAGCTCGGATGGCGACGAGCTGCGATCACCGTTGCCCTCCTCCCCTCCGTTCCTTCTCTCTCTTCTTCTGTTTTGTTGCTTGGCTCTCTTGAGTCTCCTCTAGTTGGAGTTTTGGAGTGGGAAAGGAGGCACGACGGCAGGTTGTTGGCCATGTGGTGGTCTCTCCCTTGCGTTCTCTCTCTCTCTCTCTCTCTCTCTCTCTCTGTTTCTCCCTCTCTCGCCCCTCTCTCTAGCTCTCTCCCTCCAGCTCTCTCCGCCTCCTCTCTTCCCTATCTCTCGATGATGTTCTATTTTCTCTAGGGTTTCTTGCGCGAAGATGGAGGAGGGAGAAGACTGGCGTGGGCCAAGTCAAATGGGAAATGGGCCTAGGCCGCGCAAGGAAAAAAGAGGCATTTTTTTGGTTTTTTTTTTTTGTTATTTTTCTTTTTTTTTTCTCTCTTTTTCTCTTTTCCTCTAATTTGAAAATAAAAATTAGGTGTCAACAGGTGCCCCTCTTAAAATGTAGCCTCGAAGAGGTTGCATTCAAAGACATAAGACACCTAAATTATTTTGGTGGTAGAGAGACCTTAGGTGCATAGGCACACGTTAGGTTGACGAAAATGACTCATAACATTAATTAGTATGGGCAATATTACAACATTAATTGAACAAGCTAATCAAGTTAAGTTCGACTGCTTTAGAAAAACACTCGATGTCAATTAGTATTATTTGGTACGAAATTGTCATCTTGTTCATTAAGTATGCCAAACTATAGCTTCTTAGTCAGAAATGGTTTCTCATACACTCTTGATAAAATGGCTGCTTGATCCCATCTATTCACGTGGGAAGTAATTGATTGCTAAGGGTATCTCACATAACCCATGTCAAAGGCCTTCAGAAACATTTGCGATGAGCACAATCTTATCAATCAAAAGGGTATTTGAAAGGACTGTAATATAGGCTCGGTTAGGGTTTACGCAAAGGGAATTATCGCTTTGTGGCTAATAAAGGAACATTTGTCACTATCTTCATCAGATTTACAAGTCGAGAATTTAGAATATAAGACAAGATAGAATTACGTCCACTCTTTCAAGCCGTAGCTTCTTTGTGGCATTCTCATCTTCACTCAAACCATCCCAATCAGAAGAGACTTCAGAAGAGGGTTGTAATGTTGGCTTGGGAGAGGCTCGAAAGGCTTAAAATTTTCAAGAGGGTTTTTAAGAGTCGGTGATTATCATTGCATCGTGACTAGGTCAGTCGATCTTTTGGAATCATTTGGCTTTTGAAACACAGCGCATCTCGAAAGTCCCTTGACTAATCATTTCTGCACAGGAGCTTTGCTCTTTTTTCTTTTTTTTATTTCCTTTGCACTTGCAATAATTTTATTTTTTTTACACAAACACTTGGACTTTGATAATTTTTTTCACATAAGATATTGCATTTTGACTCTTTTCTTGGCGGGCATTAGCCTTGCCTTTACCAGACAGGCTACTTTTTCATGTCCCATAATTTTGTCGAACTTTTTGCTCTTTGAACTTTTGTAGCTCTTATGACTTATGAGATGCTTTTCACATTCTCTCGTAACTATCAATTGTATTTGGTCAATTCTTATGCATTGCCCCAATTAAGGGAGATGATCACTGCTTGGGGTTCAGAAATAAATAATCATACCCAAATTGGTTAAAGCAATGGGTATCTGTGTTTGGGTAGAGAATGAAATGCTCTTCTTCACCTTGGAATGAGTCAAGCTCTGATGAGAATTCCTCTGAAGCTACCACCAGAAGATTGATGCAAGTAAAAGTAATAGAATCTTTCTCAATATTTCGTTCTACAACACACAACTGTAACCTCCCATGCTGCCCTAATGTAGGGTCGTTCTTGACAGGGGTACTTTGAAGGATCATCTTTATTCTGCCCAAAGGGGTAGCAAGAGCTTAGTGCAATGCTTGAGATTGATGAAGGAGACGCCTTCATCATTTCGATCTTTGTGCTCAATGCGAATGAATCCTTTGTCCTAAGAGAAGGTTGTTTTTCACTCAACTCTCAAAAGTGTTTGAAGGATGTGTTTGAAAATGGCTTACATTTCTTCAGTCTATGCACTTCTTGTTTGGCATAGTTAACGTCTCCATTTCACTCTACTGTGATCGTTTGAGTAGATCAATCCCCATAGGGAATTTTGATACAAAATGAATAATCCCCAAAATGAGAAAACAATTTTGAGATAAAAATCATGTTCAAAAAGCTTGTAGAAAGTCCTTTTTTTTTCAATTATTCATTTTTGTGCTTGTCTCTAGGAAAGCGCAAAATGTTCTTTTTTATGATGGAAATTCTCTGTTTTTTTTTTTTAATTTGAGAAAATGGTACTTCTTTGGGCAAAAATCTTTAGGGACTGAAATGTTGGAAACGATACATTATTACCCATCATTCATTTTCATTCTTTGGGTGCTAACATCTCTTAAATTTACCTTCATGGATATTTGGTAACTCGACAATACCCTTCCCTTGCATTCACCTTTAAATGTTTGACATTTTCCTAATTCCTTGGTTGAAGGTGATGCTTCTACGGTCAATGTGCAACCCTTTTTTTTTTAATTTATCGCCCTGTAAGAAGAGGAGATGAAACAGGTTATCTCCATACTTAATTAGGTTCAATTGAGGAACGATACATCATTTCTTGATGAATTTGATAATATTGTTCCAGCACACTTCATTGGTGGGGGAAAGAGAGATTTTTCTCTAAATCAAAAGTTGATCTCCCATTCTTTATATGACAAACCTTTGTTCTGTTCGAGTCTGTCCTATATCAAAGAAGATGATATGTCATTTTTTATATTAAAGAGAATCAAGTTTAGGAACGAAATACATCCCTTTCCATGGTCGGGCAATCAATGTCCAAAGGTGCCCCTTATGAAGAAAGGGGTAATATTGCCCCTCTATTTCATTTGTGAATCATTCTTTGTTTAAGATGAACATGACTTAATAATGCTCCATCACATCTATTGGAACGTTACAAAAATTTGTACTCTTGATATCTCATTGACAACATAGTTAATATACGAGCAGATAAAAGTCTAATTACACTAAAATGACAATTCATGGCAGGTCCTAATCAAACCCCATCCTTTTTTAATTTTCGAATTTCTTTTTTAAAAAAAATTTTAATCATTTTTTTAGAGAACTAATTTTTAATTTTTTAAAAAAATGGGTGAACCGGGTCGGGTCCGATCTGACCCGACTCGGGTTCAGCCCGATCGGTGCGAGTCGGGTCCCGTCGTAGATCGAACCTTGGTTTGGCCGAGTCGGCGACAATGGACCCGAGTGGGCCCAAAATTCTTTTTTTTTTTTTGTAATATTTTAGTCAGGGCCCAAAGAAAATCAAACCCACCCATTTCCTAAGCTCGTGAGAGCCCAACCCAATTTACCTAAATCTAAAGTCCGACCCAAAGAACGACCCAAGGCCGACCCACTTCGAAGACCAAACCCTACCTGGTTTGGAGGGCTCGCCCAACCTGATTCTGCCTCTTCTCTCCCCCTACTCCTTCGCAGCGCTAGGTAGGCTAGGCGGACAGGCAGTGATGGTGATGACGAGCTTGACAGCGACGACGGCCACGACAACGATGATGGGCTTGATGGCGATGACGGCAATAACGTTGACTCAACGACGGTTGGGACGTAACGAGTGATGGCATAGGTGGTGACTCAGCTGTGGTGAGGACACGGCAAGTGATGGCACGATGGTGGTATGATCAGTGGCGGCAAATGTGACCCCTCCGGCTAAGGCCGTGACGGTGAAGTAGAGGCGGAGACACGGTGGCCAGCCTTGGATCTGCTGGCGTCAAGGGCAGCGGCGTCAGGTTACAGGTAGAGCACGGTGAGTCATCACAGGTGGGGGCATTAGGTCATCACGGATGGAGGCGGGCAGCCCTCGGACGCAGTGCCAAGCTACTGTGCCATGGTTGAGACAAGCTGCTACAAAGGTGTTGTAAACAGCAAGCAGTGGCGATGGCTTCTAGCGTTAGGTTCTAGCAGCGTCAAGTGTCGCGACGAGGAGGGAAGTGGCAGCATCGCAGCTTCAGGCTATAGGGGGACGGCGTTCGGAGGGCATCAGCTCGAACAGCGTCAAGTTGAGGCGACAAGCTTGGACAGCGACAGGCTGCAACCGCTGCTGCCCTCCACCCCTCCGTTCCTTCTCTCTCTTCTTTTGTTTTTTTGCTCGGCTCTCTTAGGTCTCCTCTGGTTGGAGTTTTGGATTGGGAAATGAGGCACGGCAGCGAGTTGTTAGTCGTGCGATGGTCTCTCCCTCGCATTCTCTCTCTCTCTCTCTCTCTCTCTCTCTCTCTCTCTCTCTGTTTCTCCCTCTCTCGCCCCTCTTTCCAACTCTCTCCCTCTAGCTCTCTCCGCCTCCTCTCCTCCTTGTCTCTCGATGATGTTCTCTTTTCTCCAGGGTTTCCTACGCGAAGATGGAGGAGGGAGAAGGATTGCGTGGGCTAGGCCAAAGGAGAAACGGGCCTGGGCTGCGCAAGGGAAAAAATAGGCATTTTTTCTTTTCTTTTTTTTGTTGTTTTGTTATTTTTCTTTTTTTCTTTTTTTTTCTCTTTTTTTTGTTTTTTTCTAATTTTTTTTATTTATTTGAAAACAAATATTAGGTGTCAACAGTGACATGGTATGGTGACATCACAAGTTTACATGGAAATCCATAAGGTAAATGTGACATCATGATTTTCAACCCTACTTTTGAGTAAATGAAATGGGCTTTTCATCGATGTGCCTACAGTCTTTTTCTCTGAACTAATCACTCAGGAGATAACTAATCTATCAGCCGAAGCCGTTAAGAAATATAAACGTGAGTAATTTGAAAATTCAATTAGAAATCGACTGCTCGACCGTGATAATTTACAAGGGTCAATATGGCACTGTCAAAATTGATTAGAGATTGGAGACAAGTCGATTCGACAAAGGCATGTAATTAAAGTGTGGGTGATTCCACCTGATTGCAAAATTCTTGTTGAACAGCACTAAAGTGATTTTTCTATCGTTTTTGTACCCTGTGTTACACCTCGATCCTCCGAGCACGTGCCCATCCCTTAGTGGTCGATTAAGTGGCGACGTCCCAAGACATGTTGTTGACCCATTCATTTTAATGAGCATACATAAGCGAATAATAAATCCCTAGACAACAACATGATGGGATAGAAAAGCAGGCAACAATTCTCAACCAAAGCAAACCTTTTGTAAACACTCCAGGTTTATACACAATATTAGGCTATTTACAAAAGATCGGCTTAACAAAAAGGGAAATGTCCTATGTCCAGCTAGTCAAACATGTTCGCCGATTCTTCAATCTCCTCTGCATCAAACTCCGGAGCTTCGGGTCCTCCTCAATTTCCATCTAAGGACCTGAAAATGTGATCTCACAATAGGATGAGATGACGTCGTAGCAAGTTCACCTCCTAAGCTCCGACTAGGAAGAAAATATGCCCTAAGGGCTACCTAAGCACAAACACGAGTAAGAGGACTTACCTTTGCCTCCATTCCGTTCTGCAAGTCAGTACGATTCATATAATCATCAAATCATTTCAACTCAACTCAAATCAACTCAAGTCATCAAATCAGATTAAATTATCGATCAATCAACCAAGTCAATTCCATGTCATCAAGACCATCTCTCGATCAACTCATTCAATACTATCTATAAAGTCTGATAACATCAAGGACTGCTCCCCTTAAGCTGAATATAGATAGAAATGCTTACCAAAAACTGATAACCATGTATACTACTCACCCTAAGCTGATATATTGAAGCCCTCAGGCTGATATAGTATATGACTAATGCTCATCAAAGTTGTGCGGTAGTTAATTACTCACTGAAGCTGTGTGATACTTAATTGCTCATCGAAACTATGCGGTACTTAATTGCTCACCGAAGCTGTACGATAATTAGGGTATACTGCTCACTCTAAGCTAATATACCAAGCCCTCGGGCTGATATAATATACCATTCTACCTAACCAACCATTTTATCACTTTTATCATACCCAATCAAAATCATTATGCGTGGGTACACGGTCAGCCTCCGCCAAAAATATAATATATTTACTTTATAAACTCCCACTAATTATAGAGTTGATAAAAAAAAATTTGGCACTATAAACCGACGCCCGGTGATTTTCTAATTAAATATCGAAATTATTAAATTTTTGGATAAATTCCCAAAATTACAATTTACAGTCAAATTGCACAAAATAACAGTCAATTAAATAAATCAATCACACCAATGCAATTAGCATGAAATTCCAGTCACCGACTATCCTAGTCTAAGTTCTGAAAAATAAATAAATAATTAATTACCAAAATTAATTAATAAATACCAATAAATAGCAAAAATTCACACTTAAGCCGAAAAAGCCTAATTAAAAGTCGAGATGGGCCCATAAAATTTCTAAACCTATTTGGATAAATACTATAGCTTATCTACTTACTAATTGCGCTACTCTAACCACCTAACATGCAATATCAAATCATTAAATCAATAATTTGTTCTAACTAACCGCCTAATCTAAGCTTAACCTAAACTAATCAATCTTTAAGTATCGTTAACTTCCTAGCAGGGATTAGGAAGTAAACTCACTAGATTAACGCGAAAACCGGTTCACGGCGACGGTGACACGACAGTGGCCAATAAACTCCAAAGTGGTGGCATCAACGAGGACCATATCGAGGCCGAAATTGGCCCCACAAAGCTTATTGTTGTTGCGGTCTTGAAGGGGGTTGCTAGTCTATCCAAGTGGGCTAGCTCCTGCTTGCCTTGAGGATGAACGATGTTGCAACGGCACGACTTGGTCGAGCAGATGAAGCTAGCGGCTTTGGTGGAAGGGAAATGGAGCGGTCGGTCACAGCAAAGACCGAGAGAGAGAGATGGCGATCATGGGGTTGGCGTGAGCGAAGGACAAGCACGCGACAAGGGCAGAGGCGGAGAGAAGTTTGGTGGGTTGACTTTGGTGTGTAGGGGTTGGAATTTGACTAAGTGTGGAGGCGTGGACTTTGTGGCAGCTTCGGTGGGTTGCTACAGGGAGAATGGAGGCACAAGATGGAGGAGGCAGAGAACATGCAGGCTAAAGTCTTCAACAAAATAGAAAGCAAAAGAGAAGGGATGAGAGAGAGGGACCGAAGGAGAGAGAGGGGATAAGGGGGACAAAGTGTGTTAGCCAAGGGGGAATGAACGTGCAAAAAATAAAAGGGAAAGTGAGGGAGAGAGAGAGAGGGACAGATGTCGGCAGAGGGGAAGGATAAGATGGAGCCCACAAAGTCAAAGGAAAAAGAAATCGAAGACCACAGTAGAGTTGTTGGATGAGGGGAGAAGACGTGCGAGAGAGAGGGAAATAGAGTGAGACGTGTGCGAGGGAGTCCAATGAAGGGGAAAGGAAAAAAAGAAAATCAAACACAAAAAATCTTGAATACTTGAGTGCTTATTCAAGCTTATCTTCAGCTCGCTTTCAACCGATAATATCAATTGGTCATCCAAGACCAATTTCGACACCAACTTACACAATTTGAAGTCCAATTGAAGGCCAAAATAAGACAGCCCCTCTAGCCTACGAATTTTATCCATTTTGGACTTCAATTTCATCCAATTTGGTCCCAAAAAATCTCCATGCTAAAATATTTGATCCTCACTTGTTTTCTTGCATGCGAATTCCCCCAAATAACCAACTTTGGACAGCAAAATTGGTCATTTTCCTCAATTCCGAATTCTATTTACTTTTTCCCGGAATCCAATTTCTTAACAAATCTCTCTGATTGATGTCCAATTTTGTTGAAGAAAAATCCCACACAATTTTCTTTCACCAAATAGCTCACACAGGAGGCCAAAAATCCTTTCAAACTAGCCCATTCGAATTTCTGTTCTTTTCCAACTCTTCTGAATCGATTTTCCGTAAAAATCCCGAAGTCGACGAAAATTCCTCAAAAGGTGAGTTGATGTTCCTAAAATAAATCATGACATGACAAAACTTTCAATTTTTGAAATCAGGTTCAAGTTCACGGTTAATTTCAATTTGACGCAATTTTAACGTGACCTAACCTATTAGGTAGCTTTTATGATTTTTTAGTGCAATTGACCCATGGTCAATTTTCTTCGAGTGACACGTACCTCTTCAACACATTGGTGGCTCCGGTTGTCGTGAAAATCTCAAGATTTCAAATACAAACACTGGGCGCCAAAACGACAGAAAATTTGGTCTAGTGCTGATCGACGAGAATTTTGTAAATTAGTACGATCACCCACATTTAGCCACACATCTCAGTCGAACTGTCCTATCTCTGATTTCTGATCGATTTTTAACTGTGCCGTAATGACCCTTGCAGACTAGAACGGTTGAGTAGTCGATTTCTGGTCGAATTCTCAAGTCTATTGCGATTATATTCCTTAATAACTTCACCTGATAAGCTAGTTATCTCGTGAGTGGCCATCTTAGAGAAAGTACTACAGTCGCATCGATGAAAGGCCCGACTTATTCAATTGAAAACAAAACTGAATTTTCAAGATGTCACACCTTGTGCTCGTATTTAAAACCTCGAGATCTTTACGACAACCGAGAGTCACCTATGAGTCGAAGATAAACAATGTGGATCGAAAATAATCGACCATGGGTCAAATGCGCTAAATATTCCTAAAAACTTTCTAGTAGGTTGAGTCATACTAAAATCGTGTCCGGTTGAAATTAACTACGAAATTGAACCCGATTTTAGAAATTGAAAATTCAGTCATGTCACGATTTATATTACAAATGTCGACTCATCATTTGAAAAATTTTCAGCAAGCCTGGATTTTCGACAAAAAAAAAATTTTGGTGAAATTGATTGAAGAATCTGAATGGACTAAATTGAGTGCACTTTTGACCTTCTCGTTGGATCAAATGATGAGGAAAATTATGGAATTTGATGTGGGTTCTTACCTTGGAAATTTGGCCATTGATTTGAGGCCAATTGAAGAGGAATTGAGTTGAATTGAAGGTGAAATGCTTGGAAATTCGTATGTCTTGTGGGGTGCAACATTTCAACTTCATCCTTGGCTTCTTGAGGAAGATTTGGAGGGGGTGAGGCAACTGGGCACAGCTGTGGACATTGGGGGCCTACACTTGAGTGTTTGAGATATTTAGAGAAGACTTTGGTGGCCATTTGTCCCCCTCAAGCCAGCAATAGCCCTTCTTCCATCTTGCTTCCTTAGCTTCCATTGTTGCTGCAACACAAGCCAAAGAACCAGAGAAACCAGCTAACACCCCTTGTAGCCGTCGACCACCCTTCATCGTCATCCAAGCATTACCGAGCTCACCGAAGCCGCTTGACCGCACCCACCCTTCATCCACATCAATAAATTTAATGGTAAAATTTGGCAAAAGTTAACAAAGGATAAATTTATTATAAGTGTACCAGTTGAAGATTATTGACCATGTTGACTAGAAAGTTGATTGAATGGCTCTGGTCACAAATAAATTGCTTGAGACGTTCCAAAAGAAACTACAATAGATGGAATCTAGCAAATTTGTTTTTCTTATCATTATCTAGAGGATGAAACGACTGAATTTGAAAAATTGAGGAGAAAGATCAAACTCTTCAAGAGGAAAATCTATTTTTCCTTCAGACCCATTTTCTCAACCTTGGAGTTTAACTCAAATGGAAGTGATTCCTCCTAAGGTTACATCGATTACTTTAATCTTTGAAGAAGCCCCAAAGACAAATCGAAATGATATTTGTTTAGAAAACTCCTACCAAGATTTTGAAGTTGACAAAACTTTCTATTTCTAATGCTTATCTTAAGTACAAATTGCTTGTGAGTTGTTTTTGAGGATCTATCGAAGACTATTGTCTAAGCCTATTCCATCCGAGAAGTATTTCCCACTCTAACGAAGTACAAAAAAAGATCATGTCCAGAACGAGAAAGAGTCTAGAACCAAACTCAATGACATGCGACAAAAATTCAGAATGAACTTTTTCTAGAAACAATTTCTTTCAACGATTATTTTCTGGCCAAGGACTTCACTTTCCTTATACATATACATTGATTAAGTCAATCACAAATTGATAAGATCAATATGACGATAAGTTCTTCATGAGGAACTTCTACTTGTGAAAACCTATATTCTAATTGTATGAGCAACTAGAATCAGTGAAATTTTCAATCCTGTCTTCTAATGGCCACAAGATCCCTTTGATGGATTCTTTCCAACAACTTGATTGGAAGAAATTTTTCTGGAGAATATCAACGACTAGTATGGTGTTGAGGATTTTTAAAGGAGGTCATTTGATCAAGATGGACATAGAAATGTGAATTTAGAATTCCAAAGTTTGAACCTTCTCTCAACCACTTGTCTTTGTCTTTGAGCTTTGCAAATTGTCATCAAGAGAGATAAACACAAAAAGAGTGACTTAGTAAGTCAAAGAGTTCTACCACTCAGTGCTTGCACTCATAAGTTGTAATCTTTTGTTGATCCTATAGTGAAGTTCAACCAGTCTGCTATCAACGTAAGAGAGTGAATGTAGACATGATCTAAACCGGACCACTATAAAATCCGTATGCAATCTTCTCTTTTTTTAACTCTTCATTTAAATCTATTGCATATTTTCTGGTATCTGCAGAAGTCTTGGTGTTAGTTCTAGCTACTTTGATATTGTTATACTTCGAAATCATATTAAGGAAATGGAAAGGCAAAAGAAGTTAAAAGAGGAAAAGAAGCCAGCTCTGGAACCTTTCCAAGAGCCTCCTTTGCCCATATGATCTCAAATCCACTTGAGGCTTTTTTGCGAGACCAAAGTCAAAAGAGGTCTCAACCATTGCTACACTCTTCCAAACAAAACATCTCTGAATTGACTTCAAAATTAGATTCCTATTCCTATAAAAACACTTTAAACTCCAAACCAGAAACACCAAAGTCTCTTGAACATGCTATCTTTATTGCTATCCCCCTAAGGTAGAAATGCAATCAAATTCATCTTAGCTAGAAGTACGACACCTTTATGACCTAAACCCAGACCATAAGTCTTCAACCTTAAAATGTTACTTCACCCTCAATGATAGTCTATACTCAAAATAGCCAAAAAGATTATAGGAGTTTCATACTTGGCTCAATACTAGAGAGCTTAATGGTTGAAATTGGTTTGATATACTGATCAATTTTGTGAGTAGATTTACGGGAAGCTTAAAAGATTAGTAGAGAACTTATAATAATCGGGATCAAATGGCATTTTCACTCCAAAGAGATTTCCATTAAACGATCCGTGTAATCCACCACTTCTTTATTGGTAAGCTAAAAGATTTTCTTGAGCTTAGAAGAAGAGAATTTTTTGAGAAAAAATGTTGCTCTTTGCGAGAAAAGCATTCGAATAAGCATTTCCAAGAAATGCTTAAATTATTCTATGCTCTTAGAGCTAATCCAAATTTGAAGCAAATATTATTGTCCTCTATCCGAAAGAAATTCGACAATTTGTGGATAGATCTCTTCAGGCCAAGTAAAACAAATTATTGATGTTCACATTGGAGAACTTCAACAAGAATTACACCTTGCTCTTGATGATCTATGTATTTGCTAAAAGGCCTTTAGCAGTTATTTTCAAAGCAATAAAGAACTCAATCGGGCTTGCCGAAAACCCAAGTTAATAATCAGATGCTCAAAGAAAGAATCTTGTGGTGATAGATGCAAGAAGCGAAAACCCTTCAAAAGATTTTCCTTTGGTAATGGGAGAAGGTGAAAATGAAGATTCTTGCAAAAAAATGCTCTAGATGGGGTTCTTCTAGATTGCGTAAATTTTTTGACAAATGCTATGTTTGCAACGAGAAAGATCATTTTTTTCTAAAAATTATCCAAAAGCCATAGGAAGAAATTCTCATTTGATCCAGAAAATAAAAAAGCAAACTGGAGTATCACTTTGTGATAATGATGTTGAATAGCCCCGATGACCAATAATCCAAGATCTTTGTGCATACACTTCCTCTATTCTCTCATATTTCCCTGCCAAAATATACCCATCCAAATATGACAAGCCTAATTCTATCATTGCGCTCATTGAAACTGGAGCTAGTACTTCCAGAAAAAAAAAATGGACTTCACATACCTTGTATTTTAACTCTACTTCTAGAGATACATTTGCCACAAGAGATCGATGCAAACCCATCATTAAACAATTCTTTCCCCAGTGATCAGTCACTACAAAAATCCTTGGTTTTGGTTCACTAGATAAAGATATCAATATTGATTGGTATATCCTTACACAAAATCGTAGACTCAGAATTTCGCCCAATAGACTACAGCTCAATGGAAAATTGAAGAAATTTATAGACATCCAAAGATTCTTCATTATTTATGTCATGCCCCAACTTGCTCCAGGCTTGCAACAACCTATGCCATTGCTTCCCACTTAGGTCATTTTCTTACAACGTCCCAAGACGTGTCATCGAACACGTCATCGACCCATTCATTTTATCGTTTTATTATACGCTAGTGGAAACAGAATAAACATCTCCCAACCATTAACAAACAATAGAGATAGTATAAGGCATACATCAGAACACACAAGTGGGGTTAACGTAACGGATTCCTTCATACTTGTCCAAGAACCAGGGGTGGGGTTAACCTAGCACCTTTATTCTATGAGGGCAACCTCTCAAAGTTGTATCCCCTACGCATTTAGTATGCATCTATCTCAAGGTACTTTGGCTTGGGCTTGGATAGCCATGATTAGGGCCTAAAAAAGTTAAACAATGAGGAGTGCAATAAACTCAACGAGTGAACTCCCTAGACCTTGCGTAGGGAAGTCATTCACCTGGAAAACGCCTTAAACATGCAAGTTATCTATCGATGGCAGATTAATAGCAAAACAACCCATGCTTTACCTTAACTATAAATAGGAATGATCTTCTTACCTTCTTAAGCCATCATAACAAAGCACGTAAGCAATTCTTATAACACTTTGCATATTCACAAGTCAAACACAAAAACGTGCAATATGTTATAATCATGCATCCATGTCATGCAATAATCCAAAATTGCTCATATATTGATCTCAATACCATGCTTTTAGATTATTATGACCGCTCAGGGCCCAAGGCCAATCCAAAGATTTGCAGTCATCCGGCGTAACCGGGTATCGTCTAGCCCATCCAGCACAGTATTGTCTTGCATAAACGCATCCAGAAAACATTCATGTAAGGAGTTTCATTCTGAAATCCATCCACCAATGGCATTCCGTTGGCTTGGGGGCATCCAAACTTAATAGAGTAGTCTCGCATAAAATGCATTAGGATGGATTCACACCCCACGTAAAACACATTAGGGTCTTTAGTGATCACACGGGCATACCATCGTCCAACTAACTTTATATATTACTCATTAATCAAGTATGAATGTCTCTATGACATGCCAAGCAAAGTGTGTCTGATGACCTATCTAAAATACATTAATAAATATGCCGAGCATAAAAGAAGAATCTATGGCTTGACCAATTATGTTGAGCACCGGCCTAAGTCCAATCCGGATAGGAAACAATAGCCTTAATATCGCACCGAGACCAAGAAAGGACCAATCCGTCATGACATGATCACCGACTTGGTACCAAACTTGGCTTAAGAACGATACGTCTCACTATCGCACTAAGACCAAGAAAAGATCAACCTGTCATGGCATGATCACCGATCTAGTACGGAACTTGGTTCGGGAATGATATGTCTCAATATCTCCGATCCTAAGAGAGAGACTTTGCCCTGCGTGCTTCCTTGCACGTCCAAGGACCATCATATATCTCGTCTCAAAGGCTTAAGGTGTTCTTATGCATCGACCATGGACAATGAACATAACATTTGTATAACAACTACTTCCAATGAACACATATAATACACTACCATCATAATCTATCAAATACTTATTTAAATAACATGCTTCATTACAAAATCACATCATGTATGTTATATTACCGCAATATGATTCATCACCCCATTATGACATATAATGAAGGATAAATAATCATACTTGAACATAAGTCATAAAAATCACTTGTCACATGCCATCATAATCTATTCAAACAATTATTTGCGTTGATTCTACTTTAACTGCAAGCCAAAACCATTGCTAAATTCGAAGGATATATCTGAGAAAGAATAAAGGTCCGTACTATCTTATGAACGTTAACGTTTACTTGCCACAAATTTATCAAGATACTTGTTTGAATTTTATATGTGACACAAGTTTTTTACTCTGTCGTTCACAACCCCCTTTCATCTTCATTGATTCGGATGTTGGTTGTGTAGAAAAAGAATGAGAATTTTGTGCACTTCAAGTTTTTCTTTAAAAACCTATACCTAGAAAGTGCACTTTCTTCTATGTTTTGAAGCTTTAGCCTTTGCGACTGTCGGGTTTAAGATTAGAGATCCACACTTGATTTGACCCGACTTTTAGAAATATCACATCTATAATGATTTAAAGTAATTTTGTAATGTGAACGTGCATTTTGAAGGTATTTTGCACTATAGAATAAAACAACTTGAACTTCATTTTGTCCCCTCCCGGTCAAAAACAATGTTTAAAATATGATATCAAAAACACAACAAGGATTTATAATATACATAATGTGAAAACTGATTAGACCTAAGCATGTTTTACATGCTTGGCATTTACTATTTATGTTGAATTATTTAATCACAAACCAAATGGTTGCCAAACTCAAAGGACACGTCATAACAAATCTAATCATTTATCATGTCTTCCAAAAGGTTACCACTTTCCTCGTAATGCATGCAGTTCAAAATGTTACAAGTATTTTGATATTCTAATCGGTACATGTTCTCCCAAAACTTTACCTCGCATGACGTTAGAAATTTCATTTTCGTTCGATTAATCTCATGAGAATTCTGCGTGAAGAAGAGTCATCCCTAGCTTCTTTGGATCGGTTAGAAACCAAGAGTATATCTCACTTCTTACACAACTAGAGATTTGGAATTGGGGACTTTATTATAATAGTTAACTAGTGTCATTTTAGTTAGATGCAATCCTTTTATCCAATTAGAAGTCATAAAAATTTTCTTTCCTAAGCGTCCATGCAATGTTTTTGTATTTATTATACTCCTAAAATGTAATCTAACCATTCAACTAAAAGAAACAAAACATAACTTAGAAAAAGCAATATAAAAGAAATGCAATCAATTGATCTAAGAAAGCATTGAAAGAACAAGTAAAAAGTAAAGTGCAATAAAGTAACCTGATATGAGTCAGACAAAGAATATAACGTTGTCTCATTATTAAGGCCTTGGACAGCAAACCCTGTGAGCTTGACTTTAGAGACCATCCTATCTTAAAAATGGGTAATGTGGGTTAACAAAAATTTTAGAGCAAAGTGAAGCCCCAAGTCGGTACTTTGTCATCCTAGGTTGGGTCCCAATCCAGCTTTGTGATATTAGGTATTTACTTGGTCCCCCTCAAGTTCTTCTAGGTTATGAGACTTCTACATTACCCATTCAATTAGTTGAAGCGAATCTTGAATTCAACTAAGCTATGTTCTATGATTTTTTATTCTTTAAAATAATGTTTCTAATCCATTATATATATATATATATATATATATATATAAGCTAAATCTATTTCATTCATTAAACTAATAAGATAAACTAATCCTAAGTGATCTTCAACTAAACTAAGAATCTAAAATCTAATAAATAATGAAAGCCTATTTTTCTAACTAATTTCCCATTAATTAATTAATTGATTAATTATTACATGTTATTTTTTTTTATTTATGAAAAATGGAGAGTTGGGCCAGGCCGTTAGGCCAGATCCAATCATAGGCCAACTCAAGTGTGACATCCCAAATTTCTGATTTTGTTTTCAATTAAATAAGTAGGGCTTTTCATCGATGCGCCTATTGTCACGCTCCGATCCTCGGGCATGCACACATCCTTCTCACTTGGTCGATTTTATAATGCGATATCCCAGGACTATGTATCGCCGACCCTTTCATTTATTAAGCACATGCGGAAGCAGTTATAAATCCCCAGACAGTAAATTGTTGGGACAGAAAAGTAAGGCCATATCTTTCATATTGAAATTCACAACCATACTTTTATACAGAGCATAACTCAAAGTATTTCACAAATTATTCACGACTTTCTAATTTCACCCTATTCACATTAAAACGGGATTCCCAAAAAAGAATGGGACCTCAGTCCTCATCCGATCGTACTCAGGATCCCTTCCTGGATCATCTTCTTCTTCAAAAATCTTTCTCCTACTCGATTGCCTAAGCACAGCATGAGTCAGAGGACTTACCTTGGCCTCAGTCTCAACCTGCAATTCAAGGTTATATACGAATGCTTCATAAATCATAACGAACAATCAATCAAATCATGACAATCTAATCAAATCATTGATCAATCGAACCAGTCGATTACATGTCAGACGGATCATTCAAGGTCATTGATTCCACACCATATAACCTCCCATCGGGCACTTGGTCACAGAGCCACATCAATGCTCTCGGGCGTCAAGTTCGCCAAGGTGACTTATCCACTAGACAATTGCGTGCATTCATTAAGGCGTCGTTTTTGCCAGTGACATGCTTAGTCACCAAACCACGCATGTCTATAACCATGTACTCAATAGACAATTGTGTGCGTTCTTTAAGGCGCCGTTTTCGCCAGTGATGTCCTTAATCACCGAAACACACATGCCTATGACAATGTGTTTAATAGACAAGTGCATGCATTCTTTAAGGCGCCGTTTTCGCCAGTGATGTCCTTAATCACCGAACCATACATGCCTATAACAATATGAGTACTAGACCGATACGTGTGTTCTTTAGGGCATCGTTTTCGCCAATGATATCCCAATCACCAAACCACGTAGGTCCACAATAATGTATGTACTAGACTGATACGTGCGTTCTTTAAGGCGCCGTTTTCGCCAGTGACATCCAAAATCACCGAACCACGTAGATCCATACACCGTGTCCGATCAATTCAAGCCCAGAGTATTTCGGATTCACTCTCACGATTCTACTCACTTTATAACTCAATCAGGCATTATAAATGCTAAATAAACATACTCGGCCAACTACTAGTAAATCAAGCGATCCCATTGAATTTCAAACAATTTAGGGTAAATCCCTAATATTCCGGTCACTGGCCATCAGCATAAAAAATTAATATTGAAAATTCAATTTAGCTCAAAATAAAGCCCGATTAAATAAACGGACTTCGCCACGGTCATCAGCATAATATTCTGGTCACTGGTCATCCCAGTTGAATTTTCGGAAAATAAATGTTAATTAATTTAATTCCAAAAAATAATATTTAAATACCAAAAATTCCACTTAGGCTCGAATTGTCAAATTGAAGCCCGATAAGGGGTTGAAAAATCCCGAGCTACCCTCAATAAATAGTAGACCATGTCTACTTTCTAAATACACGTTCAATTTGTCTAATTTGCATCACAATTAACTAATAAACACTAATCTAACCACCTAAACCTAATTAAATAAAACTAAACAACCATTAAGTATAATTAGCCCACTAAGCAAGGATTAGTGAGATTACTCACCGGAATTAAGCGCAAAACGTATCAATCTGACGGGACGACACGAGGAACGATAAACCCCAAAGCATGGCTCGGGTTCGGGGCTCGGAAATGGCCCAAAAGGGAGCCAAAAGCTGTTGGAAACCCACTCGGCAAGGTGGCTGTTCGGGCTGAAAAAGAACACCAAACAGCAACCATATAAAGCAACAAGGGTGGCAAGGTGAGGGGGAAGGCCGGTGGAGGTCCGATGAGCTCAAACAGCAGCCAGAGGTGGCCGGAGGTGGCTGGATAGGGGCTGGGCAAAGGCCAAAATCGCACGCGGGGACGTGCGCGGACGGCGGGACGACGGCGAGCGACGGGCACGCGGGCGGTCCGGCTCCGGTGTGGCGGTGATAGGCGGTTGGTCCAGTCTTCGGTGAGCTGCTGTCCTTCTTCCTCCATTTCTGGTTTTCACGAGCAAGAAACAAGAAGAACGGGGGGGGCTTTCGATCACATGGGGGAAAATGGGGGAGAAGAGAGAGGAGAGAGAAGAAGAGAGAAATAAGAGATAAGGAGAAGGGGTTTGAAAAGTCAAAGTGAGAGGGGAAAAGTAAGTGGGTGACAGCCCACTATTCAGTGGAAAGAGGGGGTTGTTTTGCACCAATGTGTGTCGGTAATGCATGCTTGTACAAGCAATGATTGAATATGAATAGTACTGATGTGCAGGAAGGACTGAGGCAAGGTAAGTACTCTACCTTGTGTGCATAGATTGCCTCTAGGCGTATTTTCTTCCTAGTTGAAGTTTAGGGGGTGAACTTGCTGAGATATTGCCTCACCCCATCATGAGCTCAACATTTTCAAGTCTTTAGATGGCGGTCGTGGAGGACTCGAAGCCCCGGAGCCTAGGGAGGTGGAGACCGAAGGATCGGTGGATGTGTCCGACTAATTAGTCCTAGGACAGTTCCCCTTTTGTTGAGATGATCTTTTTGTAGACAGCCCAGTGGTGTATATATAAACCTATGTGTTTATAAAAGGCTTGTTGTGGTTGTGATTTGTTACATGCTTTTCTATCCCAAGCTTTTGTTGTCAAGGGTATTGTTTCGCTTCCGCATGCGCTATAAAATGAATGGGTCAGCGACGCGTCCTGGACGCATATTTATCGATCACCGAGGGATGGGCACGCGCTCGATGGATCAGGCATTACATCAAGTCTCATGGGTTTCAACCCTAGACACACACAAGCTCTTACCTTAAGCCTTTTAAAAAATAAACCAAATGAAACCTGTTCTCTAAAAATCCCTTCCAACAAATTTGAAGGCCTCTCAAACTAGGATGAACCAAAATTCAGAGCAGAACTGATTAACTAGGAGAGTCGTGAGTGGAAATCACAGTCGATTGTGAAAATTTACAATGAGGATGTGGTGCAGGAAATACTGGCAATCCTGCTAAACATGTGCCCCTCAGAGGACACCTTGGTATGGACAAGGAACAAAAAAAGAGCCTATTTGGTCAAAAGTGGCTACAATAGATTATGCTTCCAGATCATCATCATATCAGCCTCCCGAGAACTTATGGACCAAAATATGGCAGATCCTAGTCTACCCCAGAGTTCGCTACTTCTTATGGAGCATATGCACAAATGCTACCTACAAAAGAAAATCTATTGAGAAGAAAGTTGGCATCCCATCCTTTTAGCTGGCTTTGCTGCCAAGTCCCAAAGACTCCAAAACACCTCCTCCTTTGCGATTAGACAAGAAATTTTTGGTTAGACTCTCTGTTAAATCTGGACACCTCACCTACCAAAATCTCTAGAATGGACAAGTGGTTTGTGGATTACTTGTCATCGAGCGACACCCTATCCTCGCCAGCAAAGGGGAACCTTGAATTGAATGTCAACGCGGCTTGGTGCGATGAAACACGCAAGGCTGCAGCTGTGGGAGTCCTTTGGAACCACGATGGACTCTTGATCTTTGGGTTTGCGAGGATTTTTAAGCCCCATTAGCTAGCATGGCGAAAACCCTCGCTTTATGCAAAGGGCTCTCGTCTCCATTATAGCTTTGATGTCAAAAGGAAAAGGAAAGTGATCTGCATAGTGGCTTCTCTAATCTGCGAGTGGAAGTTGAATCTAACAACCAAAAGCGCGTGAGGTGGGTTTTGGGCGAAGAAGAAAGCCTCTGGATCGTGTGCACGGTGGTGGAAGACTGCTGAAAAGTCATGGGGCAACAAAAGGGGGTCTCCTTAGACCATTGCCCCAAAAATGCCAACCAGGTCGCAAATGGGGTGGCTAAGACCCATCGTACCAATTCCTTAAGTCCGAAATGGATTTTTAAACCTCCCCATCTCCTCTGGTCTTTGTTATGTTATGATCATGGAAACTCATGCGGGTCATGTTCCAAGGTTTAATCATCCAAAAAAGATAATCGAATTAACTAAGCAAACCCAAATTTTCTAAGTTGAAGTAAACCCACATTTATCAAACTAAGCTAAGCCCAAGCTTGTTAAGCAAATTTAAGCCCAGTTACATTATAACTCATTAAACTCATTGTTTACCCTAATTATAATGGATTAATACCAGGAAAAATTCAAATCAATACAATTATGACAAATATTACCTTAAAGTAATTTTTTATCATCAAAAGTCTTAAACTGATACATTCGTGACAAGTTTACTTCAAATTAATTTTTTATCACAGAAAACCTAAAATTAGTGCATTTGTGATAATTTTATCTTCTATTAGTTTCCGTGAAATTATATTAATACCACGAAAAACCATAAACTATATAAAGGGCAAAATCTTATATTGGTACATCCGAAAATTGTCATATGTCACCCAACTCAACGATTTAAGAATTAAATTTAACGAAAAATACCGCATGATAAATTTGTCAAAAATCTATTAGTTTAGAGTTTTTAAGAATAAAAGATTAGTTTTCAGATAAATTTGTCACTTGTATATTAATTTGGGGTTTTCCGTGACATTAACCCAATTTCCATTATCAATTCCACACTAATCTCATGTTAAACCCATTTTATTTTTATCTTAATCAAATCTTTTTTTTTATAATTCTTTTCCTATTGCTTTAAATCTTCCATCAAATTCTTCCCATGAACTTCCTGGAGACACCCTCAACAAACGTAAAAGAGGAGCCAAAATTCACAAAACCAAGGGCGTTAAAAATCAAACGTCCTCACGTCGTTTCATCAGCAAAATCTAAAGAGTAGCGATCCTGAATTTTTATTAATTAGAGGGAGAGCGAAGACCAAAGTAGGTGAGCATAAGAGAAGGCCAAAATCTGAGAATGAGACCCAAAATCTAAGAGTGAAAACTAGACATCCGAAGTGTCCGAGCAGCAACGAATGTTGACGCAGCAAAATCTAAGAGCGAAGCTAAGGACCCCAAATTTGAATTAATAAGAGGGAGAGAGAAAGCATTTACTCTTCATGTTTAGAAGGAAAGAATGAGCAGAGAGCATCTTGGTTTAAAATGGTGAATTTTGGACATGGACCATGCTTATTGGTTTGGGCAGAACATAATGGGTTGAAGCAACAACAAGGCTCATCCGTTGTATTATTACACATAAATGAGGACTCATAAATTCGAAAGGGCGAGCCCTAGAGCATAACATTTGGCTCAAAAGTGGGAGAAGTGAGTCCTATTTTTCTTCCTAAAAGTAGGGTACTTAGCTATTGACTCTTTGCAAAGATTGGGAATCCAAAATTTGCATGGCATTCTATTTCTAATTCTGGTGCTTTGTCAATATTGCACATACCGCTCGCCCCTTTACCCCACCACCATGCTTCAGTATCGACAATCAATTCAGCTAACATCAGAAGACAAAACAACTAAGAGCGCAAAGAGAAAACCATGAAAATATCACCTTGGACTATCATTACACACCAATAATCAAAGACCCCTAAACTTGACTAGACTCTTCCACTTAAATAAACTTCACAGCACTCAGGAAATGAGCAAGACACTCCATGATACGCTTAAAGAAAAAGCAACTCGAGAGCGAACTTTGTCAGCCAGAGTTTTTGCAAGCAAATCGGGGAGAGATCCACAAGACGGAGCAATGCAACAATAGTAATTGAGAACCAACCTTCTTGCTTGGCCTTCACGAGCACAAATTGTTGAAGACGGTTGCACTTGATTTTTTCTAATTGATTCATCAATGGGAAACTAGAATATTGTATATTTGAGAATTTTATTCTTTTTATTCTGTATGTCTTTAGAATATTTTTCGCCTTAATTAGGTTGACCATATGTATTATATATAGGGCTGTGATTGTATAATGTTATAAGTAAGAAAGTAATATCTATCTTATTCCCATTTCTCAGCTCCTTTCCATCCCTTAATATTTTCACATGGTATCACAGCGTTCTTTCTCAACCTAGCTTTCACATTACTCTGAAAATCAAACTCTCTTCCTTCTTCGTTTCTTTTCACACACAAAACTTGTGAAAGTTTTTTTTTCTTTTTTTTGGGTTAGAACCAATCAACAAAGGGAGAAATTATGCCGAGAAATCAAACCTCAAAGTTGGGGATGTCCAATGAATCAGAAGGATTTTTTTTTTCCAACAATCAAGGTTTCGAAAACTTACCATCGGATCCTCAACAAGTTCTGGAGAAAGAAAACTAGAATGATGAACAAGGCCACATACAGCCCAATGAAAGAGGATTAGGCCCCATTCAACCCAATTCAGGTCCTCCTCAGCCCAATTCAAGGCAATTATTCACAGTATTGTATGTCCAGTAGATTCCCGTCCAAGTCCAACCTATCCAAACTACTGAGCCACCTTTTGCCACTGAGCCTAATCCAAGACATGGAATGGGTTAGTCCTATTCAAATCAAACTAATCCAGGTCCATCAGGTTTTTCATGATGATTTAACGGTATTTTACATTGTCAATTTGTGCTTTACAGTAGTGTATAAATATTCATAAATATTTCCTACTTTTCGTCATAATGTATTCATAATGGTCGGAAATATTTAGGTATCTTATAATTTCTTTAGTTTACAAAGTTTTTCTCTCATAACTCAATGAACAATGTCACAGATATTTAAGTATCCCAATTTCTAAAGAAAATTTATGTTTTTTCTAAGGCTTGTGATATTTTGTCATAACATGGTTCAAAATACGATAAATATATATTATAATATTTAACAAATTACTACAAATGCTCACACTATGTTGTCATAAACCAATGGAAAATGTCATAAATACTTAAAGGATAACTACACACACAGCGTTAGTGTGAAAAAAAAAAGTTTTACACAAGCAGCCTCATACAGCATTCATTAGAGAGAATGCATTGTCACGCCCCGATCCTCAAGCACGCACACATCCGTCTCACTTTTGGTCTTTTTTTTATAATGCGATATCCCAGGACTAGTATCGCCGACCCTTTCATTTATTAAGCACATGCGGAAGCAGTTAAAATCCCCAGACAATAAAACGATGGGATAGAAAAGCAGGGCCATATTTTTCATATTGAAATTTACAACCAAACTTTTATACAAAACAAAAACCACTTCAAAACTATTCACATCAAAATGGAGATCTCAAAAGAGGATAGGATCTCAATCCATCCAGGTCATACTCAAGGCCCATCTCGGTATTATCTTCTTCTTTCAAAACCCTTCCCTTCAAGTTTCACCTCCAAGATCTCCTTCCCAGACTTCTCCTCCTCAGCTCCTTATCGGGTCCTGAAATGTTTTTTTTCCCCAAACTGGGATGAGACTACGTCTCAGCGAGTTCTACCCCACTAAGCCCGATTAGTAAACCATTATACTACAGGCTGCCTAAACACGCACAGAGCAGAAGACGTACCTTGGCATCAGATCCCACCTGCAAGTCAGTACAATTCATAATAGGCACCCAAGCAATCATACCACCGATCAAAGCATCGATCGAATCGACCTAGTCGATTACACACCAACAAGACCACTCACGGTCATTTCCAATCAGTCAATCAATCCACGACATCAAATCAAATCAATGATCAATCGACTTAGTCGATTACATGAAATCACGACCCCTGCTCGGTCGGCATATTCAATACTATCTATAAAGTCCTATCAAATCAGGACTGCTCACCCAAAGCTGATAAATAGATAGTATAGCTCACCCAAAGCTGATAATAAGGTATACTGCTCACCCAAAGCTGGCATATCGCCCGAAGGCCAATATAGTATACCGGTATACTGCTCACCCAAAGCTGACATATCGCCCGAAGGCCGATATATTATACCATATGCTCACCCAAAGCTGATAATAAAGTATACTGCTCACCCAAAGCTGACATATCGCCCGTAGGTCGATATAGTATACTGGTATACTGCTCACCCAAAGCTGACATATCGCCCGAAGGCCGATATAGTATACCTTATGCTCACCCAAAGCTGATAATAAAGTATACTGCTCACCCAAAGCTGACATATCGCCCGTAGGTCGATATAGTATACTGGTATACTGCTCACCCAAAGCTGACATATCGCTCGAAGGCCGATATAGTATACCCTATGCTCACCCAAAGCTGATAATAAAGTATACTGCTCACCCAAAGCTGACATATCGCCCGTAGGTCGATATAGTATACTGGTATACTGCTCACCCAAAGCTGACATATCGCCCGAAGGCCGATATAGTATACCATATGCTCACCAGAAGCTGCCAACCATACTTTTATAGTATGCCAGAATAATCATTTAATCAAATCACAATTTTTTTATCCTTTCTAATAAAATACCCGTGCGTGGGCACACGGTCGGCCTTAGCCAAAATAATATAATTTCCTTTCCACAAATCCCACCATTATATGTAGTCCACCAAAACACTTTTGGTGCTGTCAACCGACACCCGGTTATTTCCCAATTAATAACCAAAATTCAACAATTTAGGAATAAATCCTAAAATCACCCATAAATTGATTTAGCACAAAATCAAGCTCAATTAAATAAATGGATCATGCCACGACAATCAGCACAAGATTTCGGTCGCCGGCCATCTCAAACTTAATTTCCGAAAAATAAATAAATAATTAATTAATTTCGAAAATTAATTATTAAATATTAAAAATTCCGTTTAGCTCAAAATAAGGCCCAATTAAATAAACGGATCGTGCCACGACGATCAGCACAAAATTCCGATTCCGAACCATTTCAGTTAAATTTTCGGAAAAATAAATAAATAATTAATTAATTTCGAGAATTAAAAATTAATTATAATAAATCCAATTTAGCTCAAATTGGTGCTCAGTTAAATAAACGAACTTCACCACAGTCATCAGCATAAAATTCCGGCTCCGGACCATCTCAGTTGAATTTTCGGGAAATAAATAATTATTTAATTTAATTCTGAAAATTAATATTTAAATACCAATAATCCCACTTAGGCCCGAATCGCCAAATTGAAGCCCAATTAGGGGTCGGAAAATTCCCGAGATGCTTCCAACAATTAGTAGACCACATCTACTTGCTAATTGCACAATCAATTTATTTAAATCACATCACAATTAACTAATAATTGCTAATTTATTCTAATCTAACAACCTAAATACAATTAATTAAAACTAAACCAACCTTAAAGCATAATTAGCCAACTAATCCAAGATTAGTGAGATTACTCACCAAATCGCGCGCAAATCGGATCAATCCGACGGCGGCGACGCAAGGAACGATTGTTCCCAAAGCGACTCGCGGATCCGGGGCCCGGAAACGGCCCAAAACGGCCTTGAACAGTGCTGGAAACCCATTTTTCCAGCTGCTGTTCATGGCCAAACGAGGCTGCTCCGATGGCTGAGATGGCGGAGCAAGGCCGGCGGAGGGCAAAGGGAACGCCGGGGAGGTCGGGCGAAGCTGGGCGGTGGCCAGAGGTGGCCGGACGGTGGCTGGTCGGTGCGGAACAGAGGCGAAACAGGGCTGGGCCGAGCTGGATCGCGCGGCCTGGGCGCGCGCGGACGGCGGGACGGCGGCGAGCGGCGGGCGCTCAGGCGCGGGTGGCGGCAGGACAAGCGGCGACGGCTGAGGGGCGAGTTGGTTCTGGTTCGGCTTCTGGTTTTCGCTTGCTGGACATGCGGAGGAAGGAAGAAGAAGAAGAAGAAAGAGAGAGAGAGAGAGAGAGAGAGAAGATAAGGGTGTGGGGTTTTGACTAGTCAAAAAGGGAAGAGAAAGCAAAGTAGGAAACGGCAAGGGGGAAAAAGAAAGAGAGAGAGAGAGAGTCAGTGTGAGGAGGGGGATTCGCACGAGGGGGAGGGAAGAGGAGAGAGAAAAGAAAGAAAAGAAAAGAGAGGGAGAGAGAGAGAAAAAGGAAAAAAAGAAAATGCATAATGCCTTTATGCAAATTTTCCTTTTCTCTTTTCCTTTTCCATTCTATTTTCTTTTGGTCTTCGATTTTCCTCCGATAATTTCTTTCTTGAAATTTCGGACTCGTCAATAAATTGACGAGCGATGAGACAGGATCCTATTTATCCAGTCAAATTAAAACCCGAAAATCTGGATGTCACATGCATAGTTATAATTCTCAAGTCAATGATGCATGGGAATACTTGTGAAAAAATTTCTTTACATCGGCAGAATATGCTCTTTCTTTCTTTTTTTTCTTTTTTTATTAAAGCCTTACGACATTTTGTCAAAGTGCACTAATATTCAAACTTCAGAAAATGTATAGATGCACATAAGATAGTTTTAAGTTAGATTTTTTAGTGTTCTGTTGACAACGCATCATAAATATAGCAGATGTTCTTACTTTAAATAGTTTCCATAAACACATGCCATACTTTATTTTAAATTTTAGTATCTCCTTACATTTTATGATGTTTTGCACGAATAAAACAAAACATGTGCCGATGTAGTATGTTTGAAATAGTAATTAATTTTTCTGCTCATGTTAAATTCACATTTTTTTTCATTTAGATATGCCAACAAATATTATTGCCACTTATGATGGAAAGCACTTAAAACAATATATAGCTGGAAAAAAATACTGCTTGGAAAAAGAAGGCAACTTTATTGCAATTTAAGGCGACCGTAGTACATTATACCGAAGTAATCAAGTATGAGAGATGAAAACATGAAAAATGATGTTAAATTGTCTCGTGATCACAGGTCAACGACTTCATATGGTCGTGTAGGAGTCCAAGACCATGTTTGTCTTCATAGTTGTACATTAGTGAAACCATCTTAGCAGCATTCACGCAAGCTTCAAGGAAAGGCGCAGAGAACGGACATGGAGAGAGGCACTCTTTGTTGAGCAGCTTCCACAATTTCGATATCAACTTCATCACATGCTCCCTTGCGCTTTGGTACGAAGAGCCTTCATTTTCCCTCAAATAGCATTCCACGTATGACCCGTCGTAGCCATTTTGATTCTCGTCCTTCAGGGAATCGAATCCCCCCGAGTAAAAAAATTATATCAATAAAATAATGACAAAACGCAAATAAAAAATGAATAAAACCCGAATATTGCCCAGCACGAAACCATGAACTAGTGTACCTGGGCACATCCGAGGTCATCCCAAAGGCGAAGAGTTTCAGCGACTAAGAATATTATATTTGGCAGCTGCACCACTTCTTTCTTTGAATCCATACTTTGGTTGGCAATGTTTTGGCCCATTAGAAAGAACAGGTGAGTTAGCACCAAGGGCACACCTGAAGTGATAATCGCATTCTTCAAGTAATCATCTGCCTTTGGCAATTTCCCAGAAGCGTTCCACTGAAACTCCACCAGGAATGCATTGCACAAATTCGCCCACTGCAACATCAAATGTTATCCGACTGATAAAGGATATATCTAAAATGTAGTCATAAATCAAAATCTTGAGCTCATTGAGCTTTCGTAGTAGTCATAAATGACAAATATCTAGGAAATCTAGGAAATCTCTGTCTCTCTCTCTCTCTCAGAGAGTAAGGGAACTCAATGCTGCACTGAGATCAATTTTATTGCTAGGAAACCAGGGCACGGCTACAAGATCTTGACAGAAACGCCTAGATCTCGCCAAGATTTGTGTGTGAGTGTGTATGGGAGAGGGCGGGAGGGAGGGAGGGAGGGACGATTGCAGCTTAACCCTATCAGTGATAAGATCTCTCTCCGTGTATGGCATTATAAAGAATTCTATAAAAGAGTGAACGAAACTCGACGATGATGAAGCCGGCAATTGGTTTGTGTGGCTTTAATTTGAAGAAGTGAACACAAACTTCAAAATGATGACCAAAATATTGGAGGGTGGTGAGACAAAGAGTGGAAAAAGGGACGAGGATATGGTCAAGGTTGAGTTTTGGTTCAGTGCAACGAATCTCCAATTAAGTCACGTACATTTAGAGTTGAGATAGGAGTTAGCAACATTGTTGCGAACGGAGGTTCTTATCAATAATAATTTTATATTTATACCATCTGTTTCAAGAATCTCGTGGGGTTCCATCCATGCTTCTCAAAGATGATTTTGCCAAAATCATTTGCAATATCATTGAGAACCTTGAAGCATATTTTCATGTACTCTGGAAGCTGCTCAGCACACGCATTATCCCATCTGAAGGAAAAACAATTGCAAGAAATATTTAAATTGTCAACATAATATAAATGTGGAATGTAGTTTTTTTTTTGATGTAATAGTTGCAACGTAATAGGTAAAAAGGGATATCTTCACTTGTATACCTTTTAATGACTTCTGTAAAGAGAATTAATTCGTCAACCGTGCCATGGACATCAAATATGTCGTCAATAATGTACACGAGAGAGATGGGCTTAATGAGCTCAACCCTAAGCTCAGACAAGCTTGGATCTGTGAGAATTGCCATGGACCACATGTACCATTTTAGTGGCTGGTCTCTAGCAAACTCCATCTTCTCTCCCAATCCCAACTCTTTCCACCACCTGAAATATAGGATATGCATGAGGAAAAACTAAAGCAACAGTACATAAGAGTATACTCATTAAACGAAACAAATTATTCATTTGAAAATTCTATTGATCTCATGACATAGAGATTTGAGAAAATGGAGATATAGAGTCCATCATTTTCCTTATAGTTTTTGGTGAAACTAGTTTAAGTCATGCCTCAAACTGTGATTTGTGAGTTTGATATTAGTTTGAACCTAAATGCCAACTCCTTAAATATATAAGTTTAAATATAGCATCTTATTTATGCATTGATATACTTGTATTAGAGCCAACTATTAAGATTTCGCCTACTATTATATGTTGGTCATCTATAGTCCTTCAATTGAGCATAACTTTGCGTAAGTAGTTAATTAGTTACTCACTTATAAATTTGGTGAATCTCCTCCTGGTGCACATATTGATCAATTCTTCGCTTTCTGTTTGCCACTTCTAGCAAGTCTTCCATCCACGAGTTCGCACCTGGCATATCGTTTACAAAACTTTGAGGAGCTAGCAATCTTGCGAAGCTCTTGCGATATGGATATTGCAATGTACTTTCTATCATTCTCGCTTGTTCATGATCAAGATCACATGTCAACAATGCATTGAGACAGTTGCTGCTAAAGCATCCGGCTTCATCGAGTATATCCTCTCCTTCCGTGCTCATTTGTGACGCTTCGTATAATTCCATCATACCCTTGATGTTTCCCTCCAGTTTCATTACAAAACCTTTCCCCTTATCATTGAAGTATTCAAACACATCTGCATAAAAAGCACAAGGACTCTAATACATCAAAAAGCATAGTCTGATATCTAATTTATAAGTCGCTTCACTCATTCAAAATTATGATGTGCATACTTTGGTTTCGAAAAAAAATCCTAAATTGGTTAAAACTATTTCATCTCATGTAAATTTTTAATTTTTTAATGTAGAGAAACTAAAAAAGCGAATAAGTGAAGGAAATGGGCATATATCTAGGTTTTTTCAATTCGGTTTTTGTGATATGAATAATTAGTTCTTACTTTCCCATTTGAACAAAACTCCATAACACTAATGCATTGCTTAATATCTGGCATAAGTCCACGATGTAACATGCATTGATGGATATCCATTAGAGAGTTCATCACAATTAAACATTTCCAATTCTTAAATCAGCGAAATATTTTTTAAAAAATCAGCTTATATTCTTGTCCATTTTCATCCTTAACAAAATATTGGAAATTTTAGGGCTTCCACGTAACTGGACAAAACAACAACAAAAAAGTTGTCTTCTTTTGTTATGTATAAATAGCAACACTATATTTCGCTATTGCAATCGACATGAAACTCATAGGAACAAACCTGCAGGCACATGATAACCTTCTTGCCTTAAAAGTCGAAACCGGAGAGCGATCTCATAGACATCATCTTTGCCATGATTCAAAGAGCTAAAATGTGTGTATTGCCACCTTAGAATGGCTTTAATCTATTCTCGGAATAGGGATTTGACTCCTAGTCGCTGAATCATGTCGACAATGATCAAACTTTCTACCGGCTCATTCACCACTTTATTCAAAAAATCTATAAGGCTCTTTGTTTTTTCGTCATGTTTGATCCTGGAATCATCCTACATCATGGAAATCCAGAGTTACAAGTGAGGTCAATGTTATAATGAAAAAAAAAAGAAAAAAAAAGAAAAAGCAAGAATGAATTAAATTGGCAATATATTTTCTCGTGTAATTTAACAAAAAATTATTGTAATGAAGAAAAGAATATTAAATGAGCAAAAGTTCAAAAGAGCAAAGACAATAATTTTTCATAGTAATATATAGTAATTTAGTATGAGATTGTTAAGGTTTTCTGCTGATATTAATTTTATGCTATTAAAGCTTGGTATGCTCATTTGCACAAGGTGATATATGACCTTACAAGCCAGTCTAACTGGGAGTTAATAAGTTGGTTTTTTATTACAGATTCCTTTCTACTGAGCCTTGAAAGAAAACATCTTGTTTCCCTGCGTATATTCGGTAAATAAGCTTCCTTGTTATCCTATTTTGGTTTTATTTTTCTCCTCTTTCTATCACCAATAGGCCAATGAAGAATCCAAAGAGGTGTTGGCATATAACTGGGGATTGTCGACACAACCCATTTATTTCACATGACACATTACTATAACCAGATTTGGGTTTGGCATAAATGGTTCATGTCATAAATGGGTCAATACGTTTAAAGCAAACCAAAAATTGTGTCTTACGATGGTTCCCCCTTAAACCATATAGATACGAATTGAGATATTTAAATTTACGTGTTAATGTGTCATTTTTTTTTAATACTATACACTTAGATATGATTCATACTCATACATAAAGAATTTTGTTTCCTTAAAAAAATATTTAAAATAATCCACATGTCAATGATAATAAAAGTTAAAACAAAAACATATTTCATACAATAGAAACATAATATTATGATGTGCCTGGTAAAATTTCTATCATGGGGAACAATTTCTTTTGAGAAATAAATTTTTTATTTCCATTCCCCAAAACAATTTCTGAGTAAAATATCACACTTGGTAACTATATAAAATTTTTACTCTTGAAATAGAAAAAGAACATGAATATGTTTGGTACGACCCACAAATTTTTTTTTGTGCCATAAAATTTCTTTTAATATTTTAATATTTTTTTGAGAATTTTCTTTTTTTCCTCTCTTCTTTCTCCTCCTCTAACTAGTGATGGCAACAGCAACCGGCAGCTAGCGAACGACGGCAGCAGTGGGTGGCGATTCTCTACCGACCGATTAGAAGAGGAAGAAGAAGAAAAGAAAAAAATGAAAATAGAAAAAGACTTATTTTTAGAAATTGTTCCCGAGAATAAGGAACTACTTTTTTTCTACTTTTTGTTTCTGTTCCAAATCTATTCCCCGGCCACTTTTTTTATTCCAGAGAATAAAAAAAATTAATTGACGTTACCAAACAAATTTCTATTATTTTTTCTATTCTAGAGAACAAAAAAACCAAAAAAAGAAAGAAGAACATTACCATGCATACCCTTAGTATATAAATTAAAAAGTACACTTTGGCTATAATGAAAAGTGAAATTATACTCACATTATCAGGGAACTCGTTGAAATGTCCTAAAAGCGTTGACATGTATTCTTGTGTATAAAGTTCTATCTACTTCCAGTTGTAAATGAGTTATAGTATTGTGTTCTTGTATCGACAAGAACACGGTGGCCGCTTAATAATCATTTTTAGCCATGTAAGTTGTGTCGTGTGACCTATTTTATTAAGCGTATTGTATTCGTATCAAAGCATTTCGACACATTTAATAAACATGTCATGTTTGGATTAGCTATATGGGTATTACACCCTATCCAGTATCCACACAACACAATTCGCACGGCAAGACACGAATTTCCAGATCTAGAAGAGGCCACGGCGTCCACAGAGCTGGGTGATCAGGACAAACTTGGGTAATTATTTGCCATAATGTATGAAATTCTATGCGAAAAGATTATGTGAAAGTTTATGCATCAGTGGATTCTCCTCTTTTGTATAAATGGTAATTATTTGCCCTAAAACTTTAGATATAATATATCTACAGTTTTGTGTTCGCTGAACGAGGAGACATCCCAATAATCATATATGCCCTACGAAATAATGCTCGAAGGCAAACACTATGTCTGCGATATATATATTTTTTTTTATCACGAGCTAAGGAAGGAAAAGGAAAGTTGAAAATAAGAGGCTAAGATCAGTGGATTTACCAGATAAGTTTGCTCCTTGGCAATGCTCGATGATTGCATTTGGTTAGGTCGAGACATTATGCAGCTGGAATCGGTGGCCGATTTTTTATCACAGGGAGAGGAGAAGTGCGAAGATTGTTAAGAATGGGACAAGGTGATCTAGCCAAAGCACAAGAGGGAAAAGAAAGTGTCTTGATGGGAGGTTGATTTGCTTTAGATGGCCTATTTATAGTAAAAAACAGACAGTGCCTAAAATATATTGATGGGGATGTGCTGCACAAATCTTTCGTAAGTTTCTGCAGTTGGAATCTTTGCTGTGGGCGAGAAACTTGGGTACGTACAATTGTCCTTTTCAAAACCCGATTGGAGGAAACATCGTCGTTGAATATACGTCAACGCATATACATGTCAGAGAGGTTTCGAGTGTCAATGGTCTTCAAGAAATGAGAAGCGCAATGACTGCATCGTTTAGAAGAAAAGGACATGAAGGACTTTTTCGGTAAACAAGGAAGACCGCATACTCGGATTTTATTCCACTGTTTCAGATTTAGCTCACATCTTACGTGAGACACGAGGTAAGGACACATACTTGACCTTGAATTCTCAAAACTTTGTCCTATGGGGAACACGTTTTGCTCCTGAAATTTGTGGTCACGCCGCCGCCGCCCACAGTGGTTGGTGGCAGCCATCCTCATGTTTTTCCTAGTCAACTCACAAAGCAACATATGGGGCGTTTTCATCATTTAGTTTCTTCAAGTTTCGTTCAAAGACCAAGAAACGATGGTTTTTTTTTTTTTTTTTTACTAACCTACAAAGTCTTCTTATGAAAATGACTCTGCACCGAAGAATCTAGATCCAAGAAACCACTACAGCCACGTATTCCTCCAAGTCAACAATTGGGAACACTATTTGAGAGCAAAGTGCGCCTTTAGTTGATACAAGAGACAGGAAAATGACACCGGAGGAATAGGTAGACTTCCTATTTTCCATGAGAGAGCAATGGCGTTGCTTTTTTCTTTCCTCATTCAATCAAAATTGTACTTCTGGCATTATTTTAGGCATTAGGCTTTAGTTAAAATGTTGGGCTATATTGTCCTCTGTCTCTAATCGGAGGATTTTCTTCTAATTAGTCTTCTGGTTGATAGCTTACGAGTGTAGACATCGCTTGCATTTTAATTTTAGATAAGTTTGGTGTAAATGATGTCCCACAATAACGTATAACCACCAATCAGAAACATAATTGTAGGGAAACTTAGTGTTAAAATATATAAATAATATACCACACATTTAACTAATAACTTAAATTTTTAGAAAGTTAATAGTGATCCTACAAAATCTCACATGATATCAAAGTTGAAGGTCATGAGTTCGAATCTTTTCAAGTCCTATTTGCCTCCCCAATTAAATTTCCACGTTTAGAACTAGGCAAAAAGACTAGACCAAGCGTGAGGAGGAGTGTTGGAATATTTAAATAATAAACCATACATTCATTTAACATTTTAAACTTTTAGAACAGTTAACAATAGTCCCACAAAATCTCACATTTAGCCTTATATTTATTTTGACTTAATTTTGCAACATCAATTAATCATATCAAAAAGAAAACATGAATGAACTAAGCTCTTCGAAAATCATACATCAAGGACGAAGATCCACTGCTGCTCCAATACGACGTTTGTCTACCTCTTTTATGAGATGGGGACATGAACCTATTTTAAAGGGCCATTTATCCCCCATTCCTAAATCAAAGAAGTTTCTTCAATCGAGTCTCTTATTGATAGGTTACGAGTTATGCAAGCTTAAATTTGCATATGGCGATGTCAATAATTTGTGATCTACCAATCAATGACATTACTGGACAGCAATATAACCCCCGCTTTAGTTAATGTTAACTACACGTTAAATCCTCTATACTCCTCAATATCTCTGACTGGACATGACTGGACAGCAATATAACCCCCGGTTTCAGATTTCATTGCTAACCATGACCTTGTGGTTGTTCTGCAACATGGAGTTCTTGCAATGAGCGATCGCACCTTAAATCTTTCTCTACAACTCCTCCATTGATGTGGCCTTCGAGTGGCAACCTCCTCCCGTCCGGACCCCTCCTCCTTCGCCACCGAACCTGCTCTGCCATAGGGTCGCAACCCTTTCCTAGTTCTAGCGAGGAATAGCAAGACCTCACCTCTAGTGGGTGAGCTGACCCTTGTCAAGGCATTGGCGACTATTGGCCGTAACCAACGCCTTGTCTCGAGAAGGGGCGGTGACCATTAGTGGGCTTGGATTTTTTTTCTTTTTTTGTGTTTCATTATTTGAAGTTTTAACTCTTTTCTTTTTTAAATTTGTCTTTTATGAACATAAAAAACAAAAAATACAAAATGAAAGAAGAAAGAGAAAAAGGGAAGAACATAAAAAAAAAAAAAAACTAATGGATGAAAATGCCATTGATAAGGTCAAGCCATTCTTTGAAACTAAAACGACCACTTCAAACCCTTATTTGAAATAAAACTCATTTCATATTGTTATTTAAGAAAATGATGACACTATATGCCCTTATTTAAAAATAAAAAAATCCACTCCAAACCCTTTTTTTAAAAAAGAAAAAATGAGAACACTTCATTTCTTTATTTGAAATTTCTCCAAAAATCATAGATACACTGGAACACGACATTGCCGTGGTAATAAACAACTGAGCAAATTCATGTAAGGCTGATCATAGGTTACATTGAATAAATATACAAAGAGTAGAAATACTAAAAGAGAATGACATGACAATTGTATTAGATACTTAATTATTTCTGATAGATTGTTACAATAAACCTATCATCATTCAATCCATATTATTACCAGGTTGAATATAGGGAAAAAAGACAGGAAACAAAACTTAACTCCCCAAGTCGTAATCAGGGCCAAATTAGTTGGGCCGCACTTTATGAGAGTTTCTTAAAATCTTCCCACGGGCAAAATTACGTACGCTATTCGTGTTAGACTTGCACAAAGAACGGCAAAGTGAGAGCGTCCCATCGCTTAGAAAACATTTTCTTAAACTGGTGGCGTGTAGGCACATGTTTGACCGGCGGTCTTTTCAGTCAATTCATGCGCCAATTGACAGGTCAAAGATACAAACATGATCAACGTTAAGGACATCAAGGGTTTTGAATTGTGGGAGACACCAAACGGAGTGAAGTGATCGGTCGTTTTCAAAACCTGATTCGTGGAAACATCGTCGTTGAAAGCATACATCAATGCATATACATTTCGGAGAGGTTTCGAGTGTCAATGGTCTTCAAGAAATTAGAAGCGCAATGATCGCATTGTCTAAAAGAAAAGGACATCAAGGGCTTTTTCGGCAAAAAAGGAAGACCGCATACTCGGATTTTATTCCACTGGTTCACATTTAGCTCACATCTTACGTGATACAAGAGGTAAAAAACACACACCTGAACTTGAATTCTCAAAACTTTGTCCTATGGGGAACACGTTTTGCTCCTAAAATTTGTGGTCCTGTCCTCCATAATAAGTTCGGCTCTCTGTGAAATGAGCATATGTGCGTGCAACAAGCAGAAGAGCGTACAGGCCAGCGAGGTTGAGAAATTATGTTTAGTTATCTTTGGGATGTTAATGTGTGGAGCAATTATCCATGAGCTTGATATATTTTACTAAACTAAATTTGGACCATTAAAAATGGTGAATCATCAGTTCCAATTTGATTTAGTACACGTTTAAAGTTTACTCAATAATTTCTCAAATGTATGTGAGAGTGAGGTGAGAAAGAGGAGAAGAAAAATTGTAACGTCAGATTGTCCTTAAGAGTTTAGGGGCATAAATGTTGTCTTATAGTACTAATGTGGGCTAGCGTCATTTATTGTTTTTAAATATATATAGTGCTGACAAATTGGGTTCAATATCAATTTTTTTAACTCAAATTCAATGAGCTACGTCAAATATGGGTTGTCTGAAAATTTCAAAACGGATTAAAGTGGTTTCCAATATCAGAGACAAAACCCAACTAGATATGAATCTTAGTGGGTCTAAAGACAAACTCAATTCTAACCCAGTTAAGCTTAAAAAGGTTATTAGCTAAAGAAATATTAAATAATAAATAATAAAGAAAGAGTAAACTATGATGTCGAATAAGAGAGGGAGCCGCCCCAGATAGTACCCCTCCGTCGTGGGCTATGTCACCAACGATGGCCGGTCACGCCTCCACCGCCCACCGTGGTTGGCGGCAGCCATCCTCATGCTTCTCCTAGTCAACTCACAAGGCAACATATGGGCGTTTTCATCATTTAGTTTCTTCAAGTTTCGTTCAAGACCAAGAAAATAGAAGAAGATGTTTTTTTTTTTGCTAACCTACAAAAGGGCTTTGAGCCCCCAAAGCCTCTTGGGAAAAATTTAAGTGTATTTGGTTCAGCATTTGAAGGCTACTTGGCCAAATGCTAGCATTTGGAACGCTAAAAGCCCAGAGCAGGTGGCATTTTAGCATTTTCAGGATGCTGGCGAGAGGGTTAATGAATTTTTGCTAATTGCCCATTTTACCCTCAAAATTTATTATAAGTCCAATTTTATCCCATGCAAAACAAAACCCTACCCTTCTCTCGACCACTTCCTCTGTCCTGCTGATTGTCCACCATGCAAAGGCTTTTTCTTCTTTGCACGTCCGCTCTCACCGATTCTCGCAGCATCGCCTCCACTCTCGCAACCAGTCGTCCTCGTCTCTCTCTCTCCCCCGAGGCGCCGTGCGGGGTCGCTGATCACAAGGCCGATGCCCTCTCGGTTCGATCCTCGGTGAGTGGACCTCCTTGAGAAGAAGCCTTCCCTTGTGGAATGCGCTTTTGCTAAGTTGATTTCTCCTATCGTCTCTCTCTGCGCCGTTGCCTCTGCAAAGAGCAAGAGATCATTCGGTTTCGTCCCTCTCACTCTAGGTTCGATCCCTAGGGTTTCTCGAGTCCCCAAATCAGCTCTCTCTCTCTGGTTTTCTAGATCTACTAGATTTCTCCCCCTGTTCTTGTTCGTCCGTTCAGGTATTTGTTCATTTTCGATTCGTGGGTATGATTCGTGTTTTCTTGATTGACAGGATTTAGAGCCGACTCCGTGGGGACGCTGAAGCGAAGGGGAGGAAGAAGGAAGCAACAGCAGCAGACCAGGTGTAAGCTCTGTGCTTTTTTGACTTGTTTAGAGTTTTTTTCTTGTCTGTGTGTTTTGGGGAAGGAGGGTTTTTGTTTCCCCCCTCTTTGCATGCATGTGTTTCGGTGGTTTATGTGCTGGTGGGTGTGTTTCAGGAGGACCTAGTTTAGGTTGGGCTGCTTCTTGTGTATCCAATGAATCTTAGAGTGTTAATTGGATCGGTTGTGTAGGTATTTTTAGAAATTTTCTGAGTGGGAAACTCTTTTCTGAATGGCGAGTTCGATTATGCCGGAGTATCGGTAGCATGGGGTGTTTGTGCGGCATGGCTTGATATGGGGCCATATGATTGCTGACCAGCTTTATCAAATTTGGCCTGATGAGAGGGGAAAATTTTGACACTGCAACTTTACTTGTGCGGTTGTGATTGATTGTGCTGATTCTGTGACTTACTTTTTGAAGAAGTTGCGGATTTTTTACCGAAGAAGGCGAGGACGAGTTGCTATGTGGCGCCGAGTCCGGGTGGGTCGAAGCTGGAATTAGCTCAACTGGAAGAATTTGATGAACCCTTTTGGTAGGAGGAAAAATTGTTAGATGTGTGTGTAGTTTTAGCCAAACTAAAGGAGAAAGAACTGTGAATTCTCGGCATTCAAGTACTCGTGAGAAGGGGGATTTTCTTCCTGTTTCTTTCGAATGTTGTTAAGAGGCTTTTAATGCCGCTTTCTAGGTACCTTTCTCACTTCTTAAGGAAAATTGTAACAGGGTCCTACTATGAATTAAGATGTTTATGACAATTCCAATGTAAAGTTAGTTTTGCCACTGAAATAATGGTGATTGGAGCTGACAGATTCTCCTTTTTAAGGCAAAATATGTGATATCATCAATATTTTCAGCATGATCATGCCTCTTAAACATGTTGCTGTAACAGCTCTGCCATATGAATGCATTGTAAGAACAGCTTTGGGTAAGTAAATTATAGTATCCGTTCAGTAATTATGTGAAAGTCTCTATATACTCTTGTCTAGGTAAAGTAATGTCTCTAAGTGAACTATTTCCTAGGTAGTTCTTTTATTTGTTTGGGGAGGGCATAGGAATTTCAAGGTTGCAATCTTGACATGCCATTTTAGCTGGTACTTTCCAATTAAAATATATCAAGCACGTTTCAAGCGAAAGGAATTTGCACAATTCGATATAATCCAAAGTTAGAGCACCCATGAAAAGTAATGTGTCCTATTCCTGAAGTAACAGATAGTGGCCTTTTCGCACTCGAGGCTTTATCCGATCTAACCAAATGGGGATGCTTTAGAACCTTTTGGCTATCTCATCTTTTGGCTTCTTCATGTGTCCAAAATAAAGACCATTCAAAGTCTGAATACAAGTCGTCAAGCACTTCTGTAGTTTCATTTTTTGGGGCCCTGACATCGCCGTATAGTATTCAGCTCAAAATGGATTCCAAACGTTGAAGTTGATCGGTAGTCATGCCCTTTTCATATTGTGAAATTTTTAACCGAGTAAGTATGTATGATGATCTATGTTGGCTCAAATATGCAATTTCGATGCCAATTGGCCTACATGGAGTTATATATGGTCATATTCAATGAATGTCGATGCCTCCTTTATTCAGCTAAATAATTGATACACTAGAATGATCATTAATTAGAATGATCATCCACAATCAGTTTCTTCATCATCCACCGAATAAGTTCACCTATTTTTATTTTTTTTGTATATCATTTTTATCTTTTGACAATCAATAGCCCAACTTTTTATCAATATACTAGAATGATCATTAATTAACAAAGATGATTAATACTATAATAATTAAAAAAAAATATTCAAAATTGAAAACAAACCTAAAAGAACTCTAGGCCAAAAGTTGAGCTTTGCATTTAATTTATAATCAAATTCTTTTAATATAATTTTTAAATAAATTTACTAATATGTATCTTTTACATTACTCTCAACATGAAAATATAAAATGTTATATAGTCATTTTTTCTTTTTTTGCAATTTTTAAAATACTAAAATTAAAAAACTTAATTTGGTCACACCAAATGGCTTTTCAAATATATGTTTACCAAACAGTCTTGCATTTCCCTAAAGTACTTTGCAGTTATAGTTTACCAAGCAGTCTTGCATTTCCTCAACGCTCTTTGGGCTAAAGACATTTGCATTTGGGAAAAGCCTTTCCCAAATGCTGAACCAAACGGGGCCAAAGTCTTCTTATGAAAATGACTCTGCACCGAAGAATCTAGATCCAAGAAACCTCTACAACCACGTATTCCTCCAAGTCAACAATTGGGAATACTATTTGAGAGCAAAGTGCACCTTTAGTTGATACAAGAGACAGGAAAATGACACCGAAGGAATAGTTAGACTTCCTATTTTCCATGAGAGAGGAATTACGTTGTTTTTTTCTTTCCTCATTCAATCAAAATTGTACTTCCGGTATTATTTTAGGCATTAGGCTTTAGTTAAAACGTTGGGCTATATTGTCCTCTGTCTCTAATCGGAGGATTTCTTCTAATTAGTCTCTGGTTGATAGCTTATGAGTGTAGACATCACTTGCATTTCAATTTATATAAGTTTGGTGTAAATGATGTCCCACAATAACATATAACCACCAATCAGAAACACAATTGTAGGGAAACTTAGTGTTAGAATATTTAAACAATATATCACACATTTATCTAATAACTTAAGTTTTTAAAACAGTTGACATTGATCCTACAAAATCTCACATGATATCAAAGTTAAAGGTCCTATGTTCGAATCTTTCCAAGTTTTATTTACCTCCTCAATTAAATTTCCACACTTCGTACTATGCAAAAAGAATAGACCAAGCGTGAGGAGGAATATTAGAATATTTAAATAATAAACCATACATTCATTTAATATCTTAAACTTTTAAAACAGTTGATAGTGGCCCTACAAAATCTCACACTTAGCATTATATTTATTTTGACTTAATTTTGCAACATCAATTAATCGTATCAAAAGGAAAACATGAACGAACTAAGCTCTTCGAAAATCATACATCAAGGACGAAGATCTTCTGCTGCTCCAATACGACATTTGTCTACCTCCTTTGTGAGATGCGGACGTGTGCCTATTTTAAAGGGCCATGTCCCAACCTTCGGCTGCCAAATCTCTATGACTTTGCCAACCTCCGGCTGCCAAATCCTCACAAATAAGAATTTGTGGTCGTTTATGGTAAATAATGATACCGTCATATTAGCAGCACTCAATTAACGAAAAATAAGAAGCGCCTAAAACGACTTCTTTTGTACTGTCCCAAATGTGGGAACGGGAATTTTTGTTGACCGCGAGAAAGCTGGTTAACACGATTTTATCACGGTTCACGCGATTTTCTCGCCAGTTTTCGGTCCGTATGATTGTCGGGGGTTGACGGAAAAGAATGCAGAAAGATTTTGTCTGCACGTGTCTGATCATTCAATAAAGCGGGGGCGTGATTCGTGCCCTGTCGTGATTTATTGCTCTGGGATGCAAATGGGTGTTGAATAATGGCCATGAATGGCCATGTCATTTTTGTACTCTTGCCTTGAAAGGGAGACGCAGTGGCCGTACACCCAAGCCAATCAAAATTGGTTCTGTCCACTCTTTGAATCGAAACCACGTTATGGAGAAGTCAACTATGTCTTTAAAGTTTCAAATATATCGGCGGTGCGTCACAAAAGCGCTGCACGTGTTGAGACCGTACATTATCTCGAGATTGATGGGAGTGTAGTTTAAAGATTCTTATTCGACTTATAGTGATTATTATAAGTACCATATTTACTTGATTAAAAAATGAATCATAAAAAAGAATCAAATTAATATTCCGTTACATTAATTATACATGATATGACAATATACTATCTATCACATATTTCATGAAATTATCGGCCTTTGAAACTCAACACTAGACATTCATGAGAGAAAGAGATATTAATAATGAACCATACATAAATTATCAGCACAACAAAATGCACAAAAAGTGAACATAAACATATTAATGGTCCGGGAATTTGCCAATGCAACTCTAATTATTTGATTGCTAGTTGTCTCATATCTTTAATTAGTGATAACATCACAGTCAAACTTCTTTTGGGACTTGATTGACATCATCCTTCAAGAGGCATCTCCTCATATGCTTCAAAATTTTCTATAGATTTTTTTTTGTTTGTTTTTTGAAAATGAGATGGATGTGAGGATAGAAACTTTTGTGCAAGAATCTTTTGAAACTTAAGGGGCCAGATATTTGATAGGATGAAAGGACTTCAAATATAAAGAAAGATGAGACGGTACTATAAAAAAGTGGATGTTCAGTGATCATCACCATCCAACGGCTATTTCATCAAGGAGTTAATTACATAAGAAAAGGAAAAATACCTCCTAAGAGGGAGAAAATAATAATTATAAAAATACGATATCGGTACGTTTTATGACTCAATTGCATTTTTGCTGTAAGTTTAAGATTTTTTAGTGAACTTATTCTAAGGATAATGAATAGATTATTTGTGCAAAAGAGAAAAAAATTGAAAATTATGTAAACATAAAATGACATATTTTCATTTAAGGGTTAATACTATGAAAAACCTCAAATTAGTAATTATGTGACAAATTCTCCCCAAATAAATTTTTTTAAAACCAAAAACTAGAAACTAATTCACTTGTGACAAATTTGTCCCAAACTAATTTTTTTTACCACGAAATACTCCAAATTGATACACTTATGACAGACTCCAAACCAATATTTTCATCACCAAAAGCCCTAAACTTATACATTTGTAATAATTCTATCATCCATTAGCTTTTGTCAAATTTATCATTAAATTTACTAACCTAGATGACGCATGGTGACTGTCGTGACCTACCCTCGGGGGGAGGGCGTAGGTTTAGGGGTAATGCCTAAAGAACGGGCCTAAGGTCATCATGAGGCGTAGGCTCTCCCAAGCCCATACATCGCATGACGTTAGGATATTCTTAAGAATTTTGCAAAAAGGAATCACCACTAGCCTATTAGGGTCGGGTAGAAACCAAGTGAGGTGTGGGAGTATACCTCACTTCCTACGCAACCAGAGAATCTAGGGTCGAAGACTTGATTACACTAATTATCCAATTAGTGCCCTTTTGGTACCTAATCTTGTTCATTTTAAAATAAATGATTTTTGTCATGTAGTTTCGATTGATTTCATTCCTATCCACTAACATGTGAGGTGATCATGCAGGTGCGCAAACATCAAAATAACAATCATAGCTATCAAGATCCTAATTGCAGTAAAATTAAATACGTGCAATTAAACATAACTAGATATGCAAATTAAACATGCAACATAATTAATATAATATAAAATAAAAGTCTAATTAAACTAAAATGACAATACATCGCAGGTCCTAATCAAACCCCATCATTTTTTAATTTAAAAAAAAAATTAATTTTTAAAATTTTTTAAAAATATTTTTTAATCATTTTTTTAAAAAATAATTTTTATTTTTTTGAAAAAAAGGGCAAACCGGGTCGAGTCCGGTCTGACCCGACCTGAGTTCAACCTGGTCGGTGCGGGTCGGGTCCAATATATGACTGAACCCGAGTTCGACCCAATCGGCGACAATGGACCTGAGTGAGCCCAAATATTTTTTTTTTTTTTATACTTTAGTCAGGGCCTAAAGAAAATCAAACCCATCTATTTCCTAGGCTCACGAGAGCCCAACCCAATTTACCTGAATGTGAAGCTCAGTCCAAAGAGCGACCCAAGCCCGACCCACTTCGAAGACCAAACCCTACCTAGTTTGGAGGGCTCACCCGACCCGGTTCTGCCTCTTCTCTCCCCTTGCTCCTTTGCGGTGCTGGGTGGGCTGGGCGGACAGGTGACGATGGCGATGACGAGCTTGACAGCAGCGGCAGCAACGACGACGGGCTTGACGGTGACGATGGCAACGGCGTTAACTTAGCGACGATTGGGATGTAACGGGTGACGACACGAGCAGTGAATCAGCTGCGATGAGGACACAGTAGGTGACGGCACGATGGTGGTGTGATTAGTGGCGGCACAGGCAACCCCTCTGGCTAGGGCCACGACAGCGAAGCAGAGGCGGAGACGCGGCGACCAGCCCTGGATCTGCTAGCATTGGGGGGTAGCATCGTCAGGTTGCAGGCAGAGTGCAACGAGTTGTTGCGGGCGGGGGCGTTAGGTCATCGCAAACGGAGATGGGCAGCACTTGGATTTAGTGGCAAGCTACTGTGGCGTGGTGGAGATGAGTTGCTACAAGGGGTCGCTTGAAGGTGCTGCAAATGGCAGGCAGCGGCAGTGGCTTCCAGTGTTGGTTTCAAGCAGCGTCAGGTGTCGCGGAAAGGAGGGAAGTGTTGGCATTACAACTTCAGGCTACAGGGGAAAGGCGTTCAGAGGGCAATGGCTCAGACGGCGTCAGGTTGAGGTGGCGAGCTCGGATGGCGACAGGCTGCGATCGCCGTTGCCCTCCTCCCCTCTATTCCTTCTCTCTCTTCTTCTGTTTTGTTGCTCGGCTCTCTCGAGTCTCCTCTAGTCAGAGTTTTGGAGTGGGAAAGGAGGCACGGCGGCAGGTTGTTGGCCATGCGGTGGTCTCTCCCTCGCGTTCTCTCTCTCTCTCTCTCTCTCTCTCTCTCTCTCTCTCTGTTTCTCCCTCTCTCGCCCCTCTCTCTAGCTCTCTCCGCCTCCTCTCTTCCCTATCTCTCGATGATGTTCTATTTTCTCTAGGGTTTCTTGCGCGAAGATGGAGGAGGGAGAAGACTAGCGTGGGCCAAGCCAAAGGGGAAATGGGCCTAGTTCGCGCAAGGAAAAAAGAGGCATTTTTTTTGTTTCTTTTTTTTGTTATTTTTCTTTTTCTTTTTTTTCTCTTTTCTCTTTTCCTCTAATTTTCTTAAATGTATTTGAAAATAAAAATTAGGTGTCAACAGCTGCCCCTCTTAAAATGTAGCCTCGAAGAGGATGCATTCAAAGACATAAGACACCTAAATTATTTTGGTGGTAGAGAGACCTTAGGTGCATAGGCACACGTTAGGTTGACGAAAATGACTCATAACTTTGCGTGTCTTGTCAATAAGAGGAAGAAAGAATCCGGGTTACAGAAGCCCACCGGGTTATAAGAAGAGAAAAGACTCCGGGCTACAGAAGCCCACTAGGTCATAAGAATAGGGAAGACTTCAGGCTACAAAAAGCCCACCGGGTTATAAGAAGGGGGAGAAGGACTCTGGGATACGGAAAGCCTACCGAGTCATAAGAAAAGAGAAGACTTCGGGCTATAGAAGCCCACCGGGACATAAGAAGAGCGAAGACTCTCGATTACAGAAAGCCCACCGGGTCATAAGAAGGGGGAGAAGGACTCTGGGCTACGGAAAGTCCACCGGAGGACTCCGGGCTACGGAAAGTCCACTGGATCATAAGAAGGGGGAGAAGGACTTCGGGCTACGGAAAGCCCACCGGGTCATAAGAAGAAGGAGAAGGACTCCGGGCTACGGAAAGCCCACCGGAGAAGGGGGAAAAGGACTGCGGGTTACAGAAAGCCCACTGGGTTATAAGAAGGGGGAGAAGGATTTCGGCCTACGGAAACCCACCAGGTCATAAGAAGGGGGAAAAGGACTCTGGGCTATGAAAATCCCACCGAGTTATAAGAAGAGGGAGAGGCTCCGGACTACAGAAGTCTACCGAGTCATAAGAAGAGAGAGAAAAACTCCGGGCTATGGAAAGCCTACCCGGTCATAAGAAGAGGGAGAGACTCCGGGCTACGAAAAGCCTATCGGGTCATAAGAAGAGGGAGAGACTCCGGGCTATGAAAAGCCTACCAGGTCATAAGAAAAGGGAGAGATTCCAGACTACAGAAGCCCATTGGGTATAAGAAAAAAGGAAGACTCTGAGCTACAGAAGCCCACCGAGTCATAAGGAGAGGGGAAGACTCTGGGCTACAGAAGCCCACCAGGTCATAAGAAGAAGAGGAAGACTCCGGGTTACAGAAGCCCACCGGGTCATAAGAAGAGAGGAAGACTCCGGGCTACGAAAGCCCATCGGGTCATAAAAAGAGAGGAAGATTCCGGGCTACAGAAGCCCATAAGGTCATACGAAGAGAGGAAAACTTCAGGCTATATAAGCCCACCGGGTCATAAGAAGAAGAGGTAGAAGGACTTCGGGTTACGGAAAGCCCACTGGGTCATAAGAAGAAAAGAGGAAGACTTTGGCCACAAAAGCCCACCGAGTCATTAGAAAAAGGGAAGACTCCAGGTTACAGAAGTACACCAGGTCATAAGAAGATGACATGGTTTAAGGTTGACCATGAACCTTTGTAGACGACATGGTTTAAGGCTGACCATGAACCTTTAGAGCTAGCATGGTTTAAAGCTGATCATGAACCTTTGGTTTTAGGGAAACACCTGCTAACTCCTTGAAAACTGCATGGCTTCACTGAGGAATCTTGTCAAACTCAACTTGAGCAAACGTCATTAAATACGTTATCAAGAGACGCATGGGCAATATTACAGCATTAATTGAACAAGCTAATAAAGTTAAATTCGACTGCTTTAGAAAAACACTCGATGTCAATTAGTATTATGTGGTACGAAATTGTCATCTTGTTCATTAAGTATGCCAAACTATAGCTTCTTAGTCAGAAATGGTTTCTCATACACTCTTGATAAAATGGCTGCTTGATCCCATCTATTCATGTGGGAAGTAACCGATTGCTAAGGGTATCTCACATAACCCATGTCAAAGGCCTTCAGAAACATTTGCGATGAGCACAATCTTATCAATCAAAAGAGTATTTGAAAGGACTGTAATATAGGCTCGGTTAGGGTTTACACAAAGGGAATTATCGCTTTGTGGCTAATAAAGGAACATTTGTCACTATCTTCATCAGATTTACAAGTCGAGAATTTAGAATATAAGACAAGATAGAATTATGTCCACTCTTTCAAGCCGTAGCTTCTTCGTGGCATTCTCATCTTCACTCAAACCATCCCAATTAGAAGAGACTTCAGAAGAGGGTTGTAATGTTGGCTTGGGAGAGGCTCGAAAGGCTTAAAATTTTCAAGAGGGTTTTTAAGAGTCAGTGATTATCATTGCATCGTGACTAAGTCACTCGATCTTTTGGAATCATTTGGCTTTTGAAACACAGCACATCTCGAAAGTCCCTTGACTAATCATTTCTGCATAGGAGCTTTGCTCTTCTTTTTTTTTCCTTTGCACTTGCAATAATTTTTTTTTTTACACAAGCACTTGGACTTTGATAATTTTTTCACATAAGATATATCATTTTGACTATTTTCTTGGCGGGCATTAGCCTTGCCTTTACCAGACACACTACTTTTTCATGTCCCATAATTTTGTCGAACTTTTTGCTCTTTGAACTTTTGTAGCTCTTATGACTTATGAGATGCTTTTCGCATTCTCTCGTAACTATCAATTTTACTTGGTCAATTCTTATGCCTTGCTCCAATTAAGGGAGACGATCACTGCTCGGGGTTCAAAAATAAATAATCAAACCCAAATTGGTTAAAGCAATGGGTATCAGTGTTTGGGTAGAGAATGAAATGCTCTTCTTCACCTTGGAATGAGTCAAGCTCTGATGAGAATTCCTCTGAAGCTACCACCAGAAGATTGATGCAAGTAAAAGTAATAGAATCTTTCTCAATATTTCGTTCTACAACACACGACTGTAACCTCCCATGCTGCCCTAATGTAGGGTCGTTCTTGACAGGGGTACTTTGAAGGATCATCTTTATTCTGCCCAAAGGGGTAGCAAGAGATTAGTGCAATGCTTGAGATTGATGAAGGAGACGCCTTCATTATTTCGATCTTTGTGCTCAATGCGAATGGATCCTTTGTCCAAAGAGAAGGTTGTTTTTCACTCAACTCCCAAAAGTGTTTGAAGGATGTGTTTGAAAATGGCTTACATTTCTTCATTCTATGCACTTTTTGTTTGGCATAGTTAACGTCTCCATTTCACTCTACTGCGATCGTTTGAGTCGATCAATCCCCATAGGAAATTTTGATACAAAATGAATAATCCCCAAAACGAGAAAACAATTTTGAGATAAAAATGATGTTCAAAAAGCTTGTAGAAAGTCCTTTTTTTTTTCAATTATTCATTTTTGTGCTTTTCTCTAGGAAAGCGCAAAATGTTCTTTTTTATGATGGAAATTCTCTGTTTTTTTTTTTTAATTTGAGAAAATGGTACTTCTTTGGGCAAAAATATTTAGGGACTGAAATGTTTGAAATTCTCGATAATCTTGTAAAGAATGTGAAAGAATATGTTAGCACAAAAATCTTTGGGGACTGAAATGTTGGAAATGATACATGATTACCCTTCATTCATTTTCATTCTTTGGGTGCTAACATCTCTTAAATTTACCTTCATGGATATTTGGTAACTCATCAATACCCTTCCCTTGCATTCACCTTTAAATGTTTGACATTTTCCTAATTCCTTGGTTGAAGGTGATGCTTCTACGGTCAATGTGCAACCCTTTTTTTTTTTTTTTAATTTATCACCCTGTAAGAAGAGGAGATGAAACAGGTTATCTCCATACTTAATTAGGTTCAATTGAGGAACGATACATCATTTCTTGATGAATTTGACAATATTGTTCCAGCACACTTCATTGGTGGGGGAAAGAGAGATTTTTCTCTAAATCAAAAGTTGATCTCCCATTCTTCATATGACAAACCTTTGTTTTGTTCGAGTCTGTCCTATATCAAAGAAGATGATATGTCATTTTTTATATTAAAGAGAATCAAGTTTGGGAACGAAATACATCCCTTTCCATGGTTGAGCAATCAACATCCAAAGGTGCCCCTTATGAAGGAAGGGGTAATTTTTCCCCTCTATTTCATTTGTGAATCCTTCTTTGTTTAAGATGAACATGACTTAATAATGCTCCATCGCATCTATTGGAACGTTACAAAAATTTGTACTCTTGATATCTCATTGACAACAAAAAGAAAGTCATGTTAGAAACGGTATCAGAAACCGGTAACTGGAATTGATACAGTTTACTTTTCCTTTGAATTCGCCATTTTGGATGCTTGACAACTCCCTTCATTTGTCTCATATGCAAAGTCAATGAGCTCAATGAGTTATTTTGGCACCTAAGGCATTTGCGTCATTTCCTCAACTTCTTAGAACAGAATTCAACTTCGTTATGCCTTTATGGAAGATTGGCACTAACGAAGCCTCAACGCATGTTTGCTTCTCGAGTCCTATGAACCCACACTTTTATTTTTTTGAAGGGGCAGATGCCGAACTTAGATAAACACCTCATGCTACCTAAGAAAGCGATCATGTGAAGAGAGGGTTTGAGTAGAGTTTTCTTGAAATTCACTTTGGAAGGTAAATTTTTTTATTTTTTAAGTTTAGGATGATTTTCCCGAAATTGAATTCCATCATTAAAAAAATGCGTCGCATGATTTACAAAAGCATCAATTGAATTCACAATCAAAACCCAAAACGGAAAACATGGTTCTTAACAAGAATAAATACAGTGATAAAATATAAGAAACTCTTGCACAAATAATAGTAAAAATCAACTCTTATCCTAGCTCTAGAATTCACTTCTTTGTGTGGTCACCACGAGAATGTCAAGGAGCATTGTGCATAACTTGCAAAAAGACGACAATATCAGTATGTGAATGAGAGAAATATAATATCTCAATGAGGTCGCTTCTTACAATAAAATCGAGGCGACAGTACATGCCCCCACAATTCTTATCACAAGATTTTAGTATTTCGCCAAGACTTTTTCATAAGAGAAGACATTAGAATGATTAATCCACGGCCATCAATCAAATGACCACTTTTATTCCAAAAGTTTTGTACACAAAAGTATCATTGATTTTTGAAAGATTGATTTGTAATTTTACTCCTAGAAAAACGAATTGACTTCTATTTTGAGAAATTTGTACACAAAATGTTTTGCATTTTAGTCCCAAAATGTGAGAATGAGAAAATTTGATAAAAATGCAATTTCAATTTTTGTACCCCTATTTATAATCACAACTTGAAATTTTTATTTTTTTCAAAATAATTTCGAGTCCAAAACTAGAGATTTAAACAAAATCATATGTTTAATAGGGCCAAATCAAAGTGTTTAGAACTTGCATTCAATGTTTACTTGTCAAAAGTGACTGCCAATTTTTTCAATTATAAGCCTACAACATTGAGGGCAATCGATTGATGTTTGCAAATTTCAAGATGGAAGTTCAATACAAAATGAGCAAATAAAAAGGAAAACGATACTTACAAGGGGTATCGACTTTTGTCTCTATTTTTTTTTTCAATTACACAGACATGCATATGGGATGTGGTTCGATTTTTACTCTATCCGACTCAAAATGAAGCCATGGGATCACAAGACTGAACCAACATGCTTGCGGCTAGGTTATGTTACCCATGACTCTGGCTTTGTAAAAAAACTAACCTGTGTTGCATGATTGCAGACCAAGGTGGGTATGTTTGACATGAAAGAAATTTCGGGGTAGAGATGGGCAACTCGTACTACATGGTTGTAGTCGGAGTGGTATCCATCTCAACACCATCTTAGGTGATCCTATGCGGCTCAGGTCCGATGGCAAGTTATGTGTGCTAAGGTGTAGTGCAATGCAAAGGATACATGCACAACAATCTATAGGCAAACAACATTTCATATAACAACACAACAATTTCTACACCTCCCTGCAAGGCAAAGGTGAGCAAACACTTCCCCTCATACCTCTCATTTTGCAAAAACATTTAACACCTTTAATATTAGGGGCGTACCTGAAATCCTTGCTGACAAACAAAAATATTTTTGAACAAGATTAATTTTGGTCTAAGTCCTCTAAGGTTTAAAACCAAGTCCCCAGTAGAGTCGCCAAGCTGTCGCGACTTACCCTCGAGGGGAGGGAGTAGGTTTAGGGGTAATGCCTGAAGGACGGGCCTAAGGTCATGATTAGGCGTATGCTCTCCCAAGCCCATAACCTGTGTGATGTTGGGATATCCTTAAGAATTTTGCAAAAATGAGTCGCTACTAGCCTATTGATATCAGCTAAAAACCAAGTGAGGTATGTGAGTATACCTCACTTCCTACGCAACTAGAGAATTTAGGGTCGGGGACTTAATTACACTAATTATCCAATTAGTGCCATTTCGGTACCTAATCTTGTTCATTTTAAAATAAAGAATTTTTGTCAATTAGTTTGGATTGATTTCATGCCTTCACTAACATGAAAGGTGATCATGCAGGTGCGCAAACATTAAAATAACAATCATAGCTATCAAGATCCTAATTGCAGTAAAATTAAATATGTGCAATTAAACATAATTAGATATGCAACTTAAACATGCTACATAGTTAATATACGAGCAGATAAAAGTCTAATTACACTAAAATGACAATACATGGCAGGTCCTAATCAAACCCCATCATTTTTTAATTTTCGAATTTTAAAAAAAAATTAAAAAAAATTTTTAAAATTTTTTTAATCATTTTTTAAAAAAACTAATTTTTAATTTTTTTTAAAAATGGGTGAACCGAGTCGGGTCCGATTTGACCAGCCTCGGGTTCAGCCCGATCAGTGCGAGTCGAGTCCGGTCGTAGATCGAACCCTGGTTTGGCCGAGTCGGCGACAATGGACCCGAGTGGGCCCAAATTTTTTTTTTTTTTTTGTAATACTTTAGTCAGGGCCCAAAGAAAATCAAACCCACCCATTTCCTAAGCTCGTGAGAGCCCAGCCCAATTTACCTAAATCTAAAGTCCGACCCAAAGAGCGACCTAAGGCCGACCCACTTCGAAGACCAAACCCTACCTGGTTTGGAGGGCTCACCCAACCTGGTTCTGCCTCTTCTCTCCCCCTACTCCTTCACAGCACTGGGTAGGCTAGGTAGACAGGCAGTGATGGTGATGACGAGCTTGACGGCGACGACAACGACGACGGGCTTGATGGCGATGACGGCAACAACGTTGACTCAACGACGATTGGGACGTAACGAGTGATGGCATTGGTGGTGACTCAGCTGCGGTGAGGACACGGCAAGTGATGGCACGATGATCGTATGATCGGTGGCGGCACGGGTGACCCCTCCGGCTAAGGCCGTGATGGCGAAGTATAGGCGGAGACGAGGTGGCCAGCCTTGGATTTGCTGGCATCGAGGGCAGCGGCGTCAAGCTGCAGATAGAGCACGGTGAGTCATCACGGGTGGGGGCATTAGGTCATCATGGATGGAGGCGGGCAGCCCTCGGACGTAGTGCCGAGCTCTTGTGCCGTGGTTGACACAAGCTGCTACAAAGGGTTGCTCGAAGGTGTTGCAAACAACAAGCAGTGGCGATGGCTTCTAACGTCAGGTTCTAGCAGCGTCATGTGTCGTGGCGAGGAGGGAAGTGGCAACGTCGCAGCTTCAGGCTGCAGAGGGACAGCGTTCGGAGGGCACCAGCTTGAACGGCGTCAAGTTGAGGCGACGAGCTTGGACAGCGACAGGCTGCAACCGCCGCTACCCTCCGCCCCTCCGTTCCTTCTCTCTCTTCTTTTGTTTTTTTCTCAGCTCTCTTAGGTCTCCTCTGGTTGGAGTTTAGGAGTGGGAAATGAGGCACGGCGGCGAGTTGTCAGTCGTGCGATGGTCTCTCCCTCGCATTCTCTCTCTCTCTCTCTCTCTCTCTCTCTCTCTCTCTCTCTGTTTCTCCCTCTCTCACCCCTCTTTCCAACTCTCTCCCTCCAGCTCTCTCCACCTCCTCTCCTCCCTGTCTCTCGATGATGTTCTCTTTTCTCCAGGGTTTCCTGCGCGAAGATGGACGAGGGAGAAGGCTTGCGTGGGCTAGGCCAACAGGGAAACAGGCCTGGGCTGCGCAAGGGAAAAAATAGGCATTTTTTTTTTGTTATTTATCTTTTTTTCTTTTTTTCTATTTTTTTTTTATGTATTTGAAAACAAATATTAGGTGTCAACAGTGACATGATATGGTGACATCACAAGTTTACATGGAAATCCATAAGGTAAATGTGACATCTTGATTTTCAACCCTGCTTTTGAGTAAATGAAATGGGCTTTTCATCGATGTGCCTACAGTCTTTTTCTCTAAACTAATCACTCAGGAGATAACTAATCTATCAGGCAAAGCCGTTAAGAAATATAAACGTGAGTGATTTGAAAATTCAATCAGAAATCGACTGCTCGACCGTGATAATTTACAAGGGTCAATATGGCACTGTCAAAATTGATTAAAGATTGGAGACAATTCGATTTGACAAAGGCATGTAATTAAAGTGTGGGTGATTCCACCTGATTGCAAAATTCTTGTTGAACAGCACTAAAGTGATTTTTCTATCGTTTATGTACCCTGTGTTACGCCTCGATCCTCCGAGCACGTGCCCATCCCTTAGTGGTCGATTAAGTAGCGACGTCCCAAGACATGTCGCTGACCCATTCATTTTAATGAGCATACGTAAGTGAATAATAAATCCCTAGACAACAACATGATGGGATAGAAAAGCAGGCAACAATTCTCAACCAAAGCAAACCTTTTGTAAACACTCTAGGTTTATACACAATATTAGGCTATTTACAAAAGATCAGCTTAACAAAAAGGGAAATGTCCTATGACCCGCTAGTCAAACATGTTCACCGATTCTTCAATCTCCTCCACATCAAACTCCGGAGCTTCGGGTCCTCCTCAATTGCCATCTAAGGACCTGAAAATGTGATCTCACAATAGGATGAGATGATGTCTTAGCAAGTTCACCTCCTAAGCTCCGACTAGGAAGAAAATATGCCCTAAGGGCTGCCTAAGCACAAACACGAGTAAGAGGACTTACCTTTGCCTCCATTCCGTTCTGCAAGTCAGTACGATTCATATAATCATCAAATCATATCAACTCAACTCAAATCAACTCAAGTCATCAAATCAGATTAAATTATCGATCAATCAACCAAGTCGATTCCATGTCATCAAGACCATCTCTCGATCAACTCATTCAATACTATCTATAAAGTCCGATCACATCAAGGACTACTCCCCTTAAGCTGAATATAGATAGAAATGCTTACCAAAAACTGATAACCATGTATACTACTCACCCTAAGCTGATATATTGAAGCCCTCAGGCTGATATAGTATATGACTAATGCTCATCAAAGTTGTGCGGTAGTTAATTACTCACTGAAGCTGTGTGATACTTAATTGCTCATCGAAACTGTGCGGTACTTAATTGCTCACCGAAGCTGTATGATAATTAGGGTATACCGCTCACTCTAAGCTAATATACCAAGCCCTCAAGCTGATATAATATACCATTCTACCCAACCAACCATTTTATCACTTTTATCATACCCGATCAAAATAATTATGCGTGGGTACACGGTCAGCCTCCGCCAAAAATATAATATATTTACTTTATAAACTCCCACTAATTATAGAGTCAATAAAAAACAATTGGCACTGTAAACCGATGCTCGGTGATTTTCTAATTAAATATCAAAATTACAATTTACAGTCAAATTGCACAAAATAACAGTCAATTAAATAAATCAATCACACCAAAGCAATTAGCATGAAATTCCAGTCACTGACTATCCTGGTCTAATTTCTGAAAAATAAATAAATAATTAATTACCAAAATTAATTAATAAATACCAATAAATAGCAAAAATGCACACTTAAGCCGAAAAAGCCTAATTAAAAGTCGAGATGGGCCCGTAAAATTTCTGAACCTATTTGGATAAATACTACAGCTTATCTACTTACTAATTGCGCTACTCTAACCACCTAACATGCAATATCAAATCATTAAATCACTAATCTGTTCTAATTAACTGCCTAATCTAAGCTTAACCCAAACTAATCAATCTTTAAGTATCGTTAACTTTCTAAGTAGGGATTAGGAAGTAAACTCACTAGATTAACGCGAATACCGGTTCACGGCGACGGCGACACGACAGTGGCTAATAAACTCCAAAGCGGTGGCATCAACGAGGACCATATCAAGGCCGAAATTGGCCCCCACAAAGCTTATTGTTGTTGCGGTCTTGAAGGGGGTTGCTAGTCTGTCCAAGTGGGCTAGCTCCTGCTTGCCTTGAGGATGAACGATGTTGCAGCGGCACGGCTTGGTCGAGCAGATGAAGCCAGCGGCTTTGGTGGAAGGGAAATGGAGCGGTCGGTCACAGCAAAGACCGAGAGAGAGAGATGGCGATCATGGGGTTGGCGTGAGCGAAGGACAAGCACGCGACAAGGGCAGAGGCAGAGAGAAGTTTGGTGGGTTGACTTCGGTGTGTAGGGGTTGGAATTTGACTAAGTGTGGAGGCGTGGACTTTGTGGCAGCTTCGGTGGGTTCCTACAGGGAAAATGGAGGCACACGGTGGAGGGGGCAGAGAACATGCAAGCTAAAGTCTTCGACAAAATAGAAAGCAAAAGAGAAGGGATGAGAGAGAGGGACCGAAGGAGAGAGAGGGGATAAGGGGGACAGAGTGTGTTAGCCAAGGGGGAATGAACGTGCAAAAAATAAAAGGGAAAGTGAGGGAGAGAGAGAGAGAGGGAAAGATGTCGGCGGAGGGGAAGGATAAGATGGGGCCCACAAAGTCAAAGGAAAAAGAAATCGAAGACCACAGTAGAGTTGTTGGATGGGGGGAGAAGATGTGCGAGAGAGAGGGAAATAGAGTGAGACGTGTGCGAGGGAGTCCAATGAAGGGGAAAGGAAAAAAAGAAAATCAAACAAAAAAAATCTTGAATACATGAGTGCTTATTCAAACTTATCTTCAGCTCGCTTTCAACCGATAATATCAATTGGTCATCCAAGACCAATTTCGACACCAACTTACACAAATTGAACTCCAATTGAAGGCCAAAATAAGACAGCCCCTCTAGCCTACGAATTTTGTCCATTTTGGACTTCAATTTCATCCAATTTGGTCCCAAAAAATCTCCATGCTAAAATATTTGATCCTCACTTGTTTTCTTGCATGTGTTTTCTTGCATGTGTTTTCTTGCATGCGAATTCCCCTAAATAACCAACTTTGGACAGCAAAATTGGTCATTTTCCTCAATTCCGAATTCTATTTACTTTTTCCCGGAATCCAATTTCTTAACAAATCTCTCTGATTGATGTCCAATTTTTGTTGAAGAAAAAGCCCACACAATTTTCTTTCACCAAATAGCTCACACAGGAGGCCAAAAATCCTTTCAAACTAGCCCATTCGAATTTCCGTTCTTTTCCAACTCGTCTGAATTGATTTTCCGTAAAAATCCCGAAGTCGACGAAAATTCCTCAAAAGGTGAGTCGATGTTCCTAAAATAAATCATGACATGACAAAACTTTCAATTTTTAAAATCAGGTTCAAATTCGCGATTAATTTCAATCTGACGCGATTTTAACGTGACCTAACCTATTAGGTAGCTTTTATGATTTTTTAGTGCAATTGACCCATGGTCAATTTTCTTTGAGTGACACGTACCTCTTCAACACATTGGTGGCTCCGGTTGTCATGAAAATCTCAAGATTTCAAATACAAACACTGGACGCCAAAACGACAGAAAATTTGGTCTAGTGCTGATCGACGATAATTTTGTAAATTAGTACAATCACCCACATTTAGCCACACATCTCAGTCGAACTGTTCTATCTGTGATTTCTGATCGATTTTTAACTGTGTCGTAATGACCCTTGCAGACTAGAACGGTTGAGTAGTCGATTTCTAGTTGAATTCTCAAGTCTATTGCGATTATATTCCTTAACAACTTCACCTGATAAGCTAGTTATCTCGTGAGTGGCCATCTCAGAGAAAGTATTATAGTCGCATCGATGAAAGGCCCGACTTATTCAATTGAAAACAAAACTGAATTTTCAAGATGTCACACCTTGTGCTCGTATTTAAAACCTTGAGATCTTTACGACAACCGAGAGTCACCTATGAGTCAAAGATAAACAATGTGGATCGAAAATAATCGACCATGGGTCAAATGCGCTAAATATTCCAAAAAACTTTCTGGTAGGTTGAGTCATACTAAAATCGTGTCCGGTTGAAATTAACCACGAAATTGAACCCAATTTCAGAAATTGAAAATTCAGTCATGTCACGATTTATATTACAAATGTCGACTCATCATTTGAAGAATTTTCAGCGAGCTTGGATTTTCGGCAAAAAATAAAAATTTGGTGAAATTGATTGAAGAATCCGAATGGACGAAATTGAGTGCACTTTTGACCTTCTCGTTGGATCAAATTATGAGGAAAATTATGGAATTTGATGTGGGTTCTTAGCTTGGAAATTTGGCCATTGATTTGAGGCCAATTGAAGAGGAATTGAGTTGAATTGAAGGTGAAATGCTTGGAAATTCGTATGTCTTGTGGGGTGCAACATTTCAACTTCATCCTTGGCTTCTTAAGGAAGATTTGGATGGGATAAGGCTGTCACGCCCAGATCCTCCGAGCGCGCGAACATCCCACTCTGGTCGATACAAATGCGACTTCTCAGGACACGTCGCCGACCCATTCATTTTTTTTTATTATGCATGCGGAAGCAAAACAAATCCCCTGACAACATTTAACTTAGGATAGAAAAACATGCAATCAATCACAACCAAACAAGCTTCATTATAAACACATATGTTTATATACAACACTGGATTGTCTACAAAATAGACAGACTCAACAAAAAGGGAACTGTCCTATGACCAACTTGTCAGACACGTTCACCGATTCTTCAGCCTCCACCTTTCGAACTCTAGGACTTTCGGTCCTCCACGACCGTCATCTAGGGACTTGAAATATTATCCCACAACCGGGATGAGACTACGTCTCAGCGAGTCCTACCCTCTAAAACTCAATTAGGAAGAAAATACGCCTCAGGGCGCTCTAGCCACACAAATAGGATAGATGACTTACCTCGCCTTAGTCCCTTTCCTGCACGTTAGTACAATTCATATTCAAACAATGCTCGTACAAGCTGAGACTACCAACAGTTACATCGGTCTATCAATTCAAACAATCCAATCATTCATAATGATTCAATTCCATCATACTATCTATCTTTCCATTTCAATCCGTACTATCTATCAACCATTACTATCTATCATTCAATATCGTCTATCAAACCAGTCGTTAATACGACACATGCTCTCCAAAGCTGTAATATATAGACGGTAGCTCGCTAAAGCCGTATAGATAGATAGCTCACCAAAGCTGTAACTGATAGATAGTTCGCACAAGCTGTATAGATAGATAGCTCACCAAAGCTGTAACTGATAGATAGCTCGCACAAGCTGATAAAACGATCTTAGCTCACCAGAAGCTGCCATATATATATGTATATCATAATTGCTCGCCTAAGTGGATACATATATATAAACCATAGAACTGGATATTCAATCCAATAATAACCAACGATTCAAACTAGTCATACAAACCAATCACGGTGCTATAAGCCAACACCGGGTATTTTCAAGTTAAATACCACAACTTCATCAATATCACTCAATTCCACACTTTTGGAATAATTAACTATAATCATCAATAACTCAATTTCTCAATTTAAGCTTACAATTAACACAAACCGACCGCACTGCTGCGATCAGCGCGAAATTCTAACGACCGGCCATCCCGACATAATTTTCGAAATTATTAAATAATTAAATTTAATTCCGAAAATTAAATAATTAAATATTATTTTATAATAATATAATATAATAAAATAATATTTATAAATTCGAAATAATTAATTAATTAAAAATAATTAATTAGGGCTTAAATAAGATTACACTAAATTAATCATACAATTAGCCTTAATTAAACATCCATTAAACTAATCATACAACTAATCTAATTTACATTAAAATAATCTAATCTAACCACCTAAACCTAATTAGACTAATCTAAACACCCCTTAAGCGTCGTTAACTCACTAAGCAAGAATTAGAGGATAAACTCACCGGTTTTGCGCGCTGGTGAGTTCACGGCGACCACGACGCCAAGGCGGTCGATAAACCCCAAAGCGGCGACACCAACCAAGGCCGGGAAGACACCTAAAACGGGCCTTGAAGACCTCACGGCTTTCTGGTTTTCTGCTTCTGATCTGGGCTGGACTGCAGAGAAGAAACCAGCAACTTCAACGGCGAAAACGGGCCGATCGGAGCTCCGGCAAGCGGGTGGTTGGCAACCGGCGGCTCCCAGGGGTCTTGGGGATCTTATAGGAGGTTGGGATGGGCAAAGGAAGGGTCGAAAAGGGGCGAAAGAACAAGAAAACACGAAACAGGCGGAGCAGGGCGGAACAAGACGGTCCGACGAGCGGCAGATTCTCTCAGGATTTCGGGACGACCAGAGAATCGTTCTGGCGAGCGGCGGGATTCTCTGGAACGGGCTGGATGTCCTCGTCACGGACGTGGATGGAGTGTTCGATGAGTCATCCGGGAAGTCGACTTTTAACTCGAATCTTCGGCGAAAGGTCAGCTGGAGCAGAAACTGGAACGAGGAGAAAACAGGGGAGGAAAACGGCCGACGATGGCCTTCCGGGCGTGCGACGATGGAGGGGCTGGTGCTGCTCGGTTCCTCTGGTTTTTGCTGAGCTTCTCTCCTTCAACAACAATGGAGAAAGCCACAAATTAATGGAGAAGAAGGCTGCTGAGCAAGGGGGGTCTCCTTGGGCTCTTTAGAGCTCAAGACTTGCCATTCTCTCATTGGCTTTGCCCCCACCATGACATCACATGACCTCAGCCACTCTCTCTCCTCAAGCTTCCTCCACAACCTTACCAATAGGTACAAAATAGCTCTCCCTCCCATGGCATACGAATTTGTTACATTTCCCTCTTCAATCTCAATCAATTTCATCCAATTCTCAACCAAACACATCCAATTGAAGCCCAATTAAATCCATCAAGGCATCCTCGTCCGTCTCATGGCTTTTTCCCATCAAATGATCCAACTTGCATCCCGAAGATTCAATCAAAAACGACCCTATGACAATTCCGAACAAAAAATGGCCTTACTTTGCTTTTCTGCCAAAAATCTCGGTTTCTAGAAAAATCTTCTGAGGATGAGTCGACGTTCCTAAAATGAATTGTGACTTGACAGAACTTCCAATTTCTGTAATCGGATTCAATTTCTCGGTTAAATTCAATCTGGCGCGACTTTAGCGTGTCCTAATCTACCGGGTAGCTTTTAGGAATTTTCTATGCAATTGACCTGTGGTTGATTATTTTCAAGCCACAAAGTGCATCTTCGACACATTGGCGACTCTCAATTGTCGTAGAAATCTTGAGGTTTCAAATACGGACACAGGGTACCAAAATGATAGAGAAATCGGTCTAGTACCGATCAACCAGAATTGTGCAATTAGGTGGAATCACTCACACTGAATTACATGGTTTTGTTGAATCGACCTATCTCTGGTCTCTAATCGGTCTGTGCCGCAATGACCCTTGCAGATTAGTACGGTCGAGCAGTCGTTTCCTAGTCGAATTCTCAAGTCTATTGCGTTTAGATTCCTTAACGGCTTCACCTGATAGACTAGTTATCTCGTGAGTGGCCAACTCAGAGAAGAGAGCTATAGGCACAAAGATGAAATGCCCGACTTATTCAATTAAAACCAAAATTGGAAAATCGAGATGTCACAGAGGCAACTGGGCACAGCTGTGGACATTGGGGGCCTACACTTGAGTGTTTGAGATATTTAGAGAAGACTTTCGTGGCCATTTGTCCCCCTCAAGCCAGTAATAGCCCTTCTTCCATCTTGCTTCCTTAGCTTCCACTGTTGCTGCAACACAAGCCAAAGAACCAGAGAAACCAGCTAACACCCCTTGTAGCCGTCGACCACCCTTCATCGTCATCCAAGCATTACCGAGCTCACCGAAGCCGCTTGACCGCACCCACCCTTTATCCACATCAATAAATTTAATGGTAAAATTTGGCAAAAGTTAACAAAGGATAAATTTATTATAAGTGTACCAGTTTAAGATTATTGATCATGTTGACTAGAAAGTTGTTTGAATGGCTCTGGTCACAAATAAATTGCTTGAGACGTTCCAAAAGAAACTACAATAGATGGAATCTAGCAAATTTGTTTTTCTTATCATTATCTAGAGGATGAAACGGCTGAATTTGAAAAATTGAGGAGAGAGATCAAACTCTTCAAGAGGAAATTCTATTTTTCCTTCAGACCCATTTTCTCAACCTTGGAGTTTAACTCAAATGGAAGTGATTCCTCCTAAGGTTACATCGATTACTTTAATCTTTGAAGAAGCCCCAAAGACAAGTCGAAATGATATTTGTTTAGAAAACTCCTACCAAGATTTTGAAGTTGACAAAACTTTTTATTTCTAATGCTTATCTTAAGTACAAATTGCTTGTGAGTTGTTTTTGAGGATCTATCGAAGACTATTGTCTAAGCCTATTCCATCCCAGAAGTATTTCCCACTCTAACGAAGTACAAAAAAAGATCGTGTCCAGAACAAGAAAGAGTCTAGAACCAAACTCAGTGACATGCGACAAAAATTCAGAATGACCTTTTTTCTGGAAACAATTTCTTTCAACGATTATTTTCTGGCCAAGGACTTCACTTTCCTTATACATATACATTGATTAAGTCAATCACAAATTGATAAGATCAATATGATGATAAGTTCTTCATGAGGAACTTCTACTTATGAAAACCTATATTCTAATTGTATGAGCAACTAGAATCAGTGAAATTTTCAATCCTGTCTTCTAATGGCCACAAGATCCCTTTGATGGATTCTTTCCAACAACTTGATTGGAAGAAATTTTTCTGGAGAATATCAACGACTAGTGTGGTGTTGAGGATTTTTAAAGGAGGTCATTTGATCAAGATGGACATAGAAACGTGAATTTAGAATTCCAAAGTTTGAACCTTCTCTCAACCACTTGTCTTTGTCTTTGAGCTTTGCAAATTGTCATCAAGAGAGATAAACACAAAAAGAGTGACTTAGTAAGTCAAAGAGTTCTACCACTGAGTGCTTGCACTCATAAGTTGTAATCTTTTGTTGATCCTATAGTGTAGTTCAACCAGTATGCTATCAACATAAGAGAGTGAATGTAGACATGATCTAAACCGGACCACTATAAAATCCGTATGCAATCTTCTCTTTTTTTAACTCTTCATTTAAAATCTATTGCATATTTTCTGGTATCTACAGAAGTCTTGGTGTTAGTTCTAGCTACTTCGATATTGTTATACTTCGAAATCATATTAAGGAAATGGAAAGGCAAAAGAAGTTAAAAGAGGAAAAGAAGCCAGCTCTGGAACCTTTCCAAGAGCCTCCTTTGCCAATATGATCTCAAATCCACTTGAGGCTTTTTTGCGAGACCAAAGTCAACAAGAGGTCTCAACCATTGCTACACTCTTCCAAACAAAACATCTCTGAATTGACTTCAAAATTAGATTCCTATTCCTATAAAAACACTTTAAACTCCGAACCAGAAACACCAAAGTCTCTTGAACATGCTATCTTTATTGCTATCCCCCTAAGGCAGAAATGCAATCAAATTCATCTTAGCTAGAAGTACGGCACCTTTATGACCTAAACCCAGACCATAAGTCTTCAACCTTAAAATGTTACTTCACCCTCAATGATAGTCTATACTCAAAATGGCCAAAAAGACTATAGGAGTTTCATACTTGGCTCAATACTAGAGAGCTTAATGGTCGAAATTGGTTTGATATACTGATCGATTTTGTGAGTAGATTTACGGGAAGCTTAAAAGATTAGTAGAGAACTTATAATAATCGGGATCAAATGGCATTTTCACTCCAAAGAGATTTCCATTAAACGATCCGTGTAATCCACCACTTCTTTATTTGTAAGCTCAAAGATTTTCTTGAGCTTAGAAGAAGAGAATTTTTTGAGAAAAAATGTTGCTCTTTGCGAGAAAAGCATTTGAATAAGCATTTCCAAGAAATGCTTAAATTATTCTATGCTCTTAGAGCTAATCCAAATTTGAAGCAAATATTCTTGTCCTCTATCCGAAAGAAATTGGACAATTTGTGGATAGATCTCTTCAAGCCAAGTAAAACAAATTATTGATGTTCACATTGGAGAACTTCAACAAGAATTACATCTTGCTCTTGATGATCTCTGTATTCGCTAAAAGGCCTTTAGCAGTTATTTTCAAAGCAATAAAGAACTCAATCGGGCTTGCCGAAAACCCAAGTTAATAATTAGATGCTCAAAGAAAGAATCTTGTGGTGATAGATGCAAGAAGCGAAAACCCTTCAAAAGATTTTCCTTTGGTAATGGTAGAAGGTGAAAATGAAGATTCTTGCAAAAAAATGCTCTAGATGGGGTTCTTCTAGAAAGCGTAAATTTTTTGACAAATGCTATGTTTGCAACAAGAAAGATCATTTTTTTTCTAAAAAATATCCAAAAGCCATAGGAAGAAATTCTCATTTGATCCAGAAAATAAAAAAGCAAACTGGAGTATCACTTTGTGATAATGATGTTGAATAGCCCCGATCACCAATAATCCAAGATCTTTGTGCATACACTTCCTCTATTCTCTCATATTTCCCTGCCAAAATATACCCATCCAAATATGACAAGCCTAATTCTATCATTGCGCTCATTGAAACTGGAGCTAGTACTTCCAGAAAAAAAAAATGGACTTCACATACCCTGTATTTTAACTCTACTTCTAGAGATACATTTGCCACAAGAGATCGATGCAAACCCATCATTAAACAATTCTTTCCCTAGTGATCAATCACTACAAAAATCCTTGGTTTGGTTCACTAGATAAAGATATCAATATTGATTGGTATATCCTTACACAAAATCGTAGACTCAGAATTTCACAACCCCCTTTCATCTTCATTGATTCGGATGTTGGTTGTGTAGAAAAAGAATGAGAAATTTGTGCACTTCAAGTTTTTCTTTAAAAACCTATACCTGGAAAGTGCACTTTCTTCTATGTTTTGAAGCTTTAGCCTTTGCGACTGTCGGGTTTAAGATTAGAGATCCACACTTGATTTGACCTGACTTTTAGAAAGATCACATCTATAATGATTTAAAGTAATTTTGTAATGTGAACGTGCATTTTGAAGGTATTTTGCACTATAGAATAAAACAACTTGAACTTCATTTTGTCCCCTCCCGGTCAAAAACAATGTTTAAAATATGATATCAAAAACACAACAAGGATTTATAATATACATAATGTGAAAACTGATTAGACCTAAGCATGTTTTACATGCTTGGCATTTACTATTTATGTTGAATTATTTTATCACAAACCAAATGGTTGCCAAACTGAAAGGACACGTCATAACAAATCTAATCATTTATCATGTCTTCCAAAAGGTTACCACTTTCCTCGTAATGCATGCAGTTCAAAATGTTACAAGTATTTTGATATTCTAATCGGTACATGTTCTCCCAAAACTTTACCTCGCATGACGTTAGAAATTTCATTTTCGTTCGATTAATCTCATGAGAATTCTGCGTGAAGAAGAGTCATCCCTAGCTTCTTTGGATCGGTTAGAAACCAAGAGTATATCTCACTTCTTACACAACTATAGATTTGGAATTGGGGACTTTATTATAATAGTTAACTAGTGTCATTTTAGTTAGATGCAACCCTTTTATCCAATTAGAAGTCATAAAATTTTTCTTTCCTAAGCGTCCATGCAATGTTTTTGTATTTATTATAGTCCTAAAATGTAATCTAACCATTCAACTAAAAGAAACAAAACATAACTTAGAAAAGCAATATAAAAGAAATGCAATCAATTGATCTAAGAAAGCATTGAAAGAACAAGTAAAAAGTAAAGTGCAATAAAGTAACCTGATATGAGTCAGACAAAGAATATAACGTTGTCTCATTATTAAGGCCTTGGACAGCAAACCCTGTGAGCTTGACTTTAGAGACCATCCTATCTTAAAATGGGTAATGTGGGTTAACAAAACTTTTAGAGCAAAGTGAAGCCCCAAGTCGGTACTTTGTCATCCTAGGTTGGGTCCCAATCCAGCTTTGTGATATTAGGTATTTACTTGGTCCCCCTCAAGTTCTTCTAGGTTATGAGACTTCTACATTACCCATTCAATTAGTTGAAGTGAATCTTGAATTCAACTAAGCTATGTTCTATGATTTTTTATTCTTTAAAATAATGTTTCTAATCCAATATATATATAAGCTAAATCTATTTCATTCATTAAACTAATAAGCTAAACTAATCCTAAGTGATCTTCAACTAAACTAAGAATCTAAAATCTAATAACTCAAGAAAAGTAAGGCCATATCTTTCATATTGAAATTCACAACCATACTTTTATACAGAGCATAACTCAAAGTATTTCACAAACTATTCACGACTATCTAATTTCACCATATTCACATTAAAACGGGATTCCCAAAAGAGGATGGGACCTCAATCCTCATCCGATCGTACTCAGGATCCCTTCGTGGATCATCTTCTTCTTCAAAAATCTTTCTCCTCCTCAGGTTTCACTTCAATGTTCTCCTTCTTCGATTCCTCCTCCTCAGGTTCATCTACGGACCTGAAATGTTGTCCCACAACCAGGATGAGACTACGTCTCAGCAAGTTCTACCCCACTAAGACTCAATTAGGAAACCAATACACTACTCGATTGCCTAAGCACAGCATGAGTCAGAGGACTTACCTTGACCTCAGTCTCAACCTACAATTCAAGGTTATATACGAACGCTTCATAAATCATAACGAACAATCAATCAAATCACGACAATTTGATCAAATCATTGATCAATCGAACCAGTCGATTACATGTCAGACGGATCATTCAAGGTCATTGATTCCACACCATATAACCTCCCATCGGGCACTCGGTCACAGAGCCACATCAATGCTCTCGGGCGTCAAGTTCGCCAAGGTGACTTATCCACTAGACAATTGCGTGCATTCATTAAGGCGCCGTTTTCGCCAGTGACATGCTTAGTCACCGAACCACGCATGTCTATAACCATTTACTCAATAGACAATTGTGTGCGTTCTTTAAGGCGCTGTTTTCGCCAGTGATGTCCTTAATCACCGAAACACACATGCCTATTGTCGCGACCCGATCTCGCCGCCCCCTCGAAAAGTATCCAAGGAGGGGAAAGGTCGAGTTTAGGGGTACTTGATCACGAGAATTTCCTCATGAGATCACGAGCTCTCCCAAACTCGTACCCCGCGTGACAGCGGATTTATTTATACGATCTAGGTATTTAACAACCTAAAAAATATACAGGAGTCGCCACTAGCCTCAACTTTGGGGGTCGGCTAGAAACCCAATCGAGGGTCGGGAGTGCTCCCTCGATTCCTACTCAACCAGATATCTAGGTTCGGGGACTTGGGTTACGCTAATATTGCTATTAGCGCCCTTTCGGTACCTAAACAGTATGTTGTGTTTTTCCTAACATATCCATGCCTTTCTTTTTACATTTTCAGGATCGTTATTTCTAGACTAAGTGATCATGCGTGGTGGATTACTTTCATTCTATTCTATTCCTAAAAAATGAAAGGAAAGCAATCAATGAAAATTAAATTGCAAGACATGAAGTAAACAATCGAGGGAAAGCAATTAAACCTAATCATACAATTCTAAAAATGTAAAAGAGAAAACAATTGGGAAAGAAAGAAAACCCGCAACTCGTCGGATTTTATACAATGCATGGAACCCGAGACATATGTCGGGAAAACGAATAGTACATGACAACGGTCGGCATGGACATCGACCTCCACCATCTTCACACCTTCTCCATTGGACATCGACCTCCACCATCTTCACACCTTCTCCATCTTCAAGATCCTAATCTAAATCTAATCTAAGAAACAATGAATAGGTGCATACAAGTGAAAGAAGCAAATTTCTAAATCAAATGGTATGTAAATGATGCAAAATTAACATCATCTGAAATATTAAGATGAATCTTAAGACTTCCTAATAGGGTTCAAGTCCAATCAAGATCTAATTGATGGTCAAAAATTGATCTTTGTGAAATCACGCATGTCAACCACAAACAAAACAAAATACAATGCATGTTTAATGGTTCGTAAGACCACATAGACAATGCATAAAAATGTGAGACTTGCACACGACATAAGGTTGAATGCGAAAAAAGTTTGGGTAAACATTTAACTTTAAATCAGAATGCAAAGAAATCACACAAGTCATTAACATTGCAAAGTGACTTAGAACTAAGAATGTCATGCATGACAAATTTCAATTGCAATTAGCCAAATGAATGCATGATATTCACATCAAACGAGATTCAAATATGATATGCCATGCGTCTTTCCGAAGTCTGAAATGCCCTTTATGAATATCTACAACACATCGAAGGCAATTGGACACATCTACTAGCTCATTCAAGGCAAACAGCAATCAGGTCACAGACAAGACAGTCCACACTAAGGACGATTTAATGAGCATTTTCCTAATCAAATCAACTCCAAAAAGTTCTGAAAAAATTATATGTTGTAGCCAAGGACATTTCAAGCAACTTTTCATGAGACACCGATCTATGAATTCAAGTACAAAATTCAGTAGAAAATCGGGAAAACAGTCAAGGTCGAACAATGCATAACAGTAAACTACAATATATCAGTTTTCCAGAATCATCTCCTAATTTTCGAAGAAGATTTCAGATAGCTAATGATATCGGATCGAGACGTGCTATAGCTCGTTAGAAAGATAATCAAACCATCTTTGACTTTCATGAAGACATCGAGCACCAAAAAGCACATATACTAACTCAATTCTGGGCATACGCACAAAGAGGTCTGTCAGGAATCCGAGGTTGCAGAACAGTTGTCATCCAAGTTAAAAAATCATAGAACCAAAAGATCTAACTGTAATCAACTCTAAATCAATCAAGTATTGATTCTAATCAGATTCGCAATGCATCCTGGCCTCGAACCTTCGTTGTCGAGAATGCATTTCGACACGAGAAGCTCTCGCCTCATCGGATGCTATTAAAAGGAGTTTCAAGCACTTACCTTGATTGAATCGGCGAAGAACATACCTTCGAAGATCTCTTCATTTAGCAATGACGAAACTGCTATTTAACATAAAAAAAAAAATATTGAAATCAGCGGAGAGTCGAATTTTATTTGGTTCTGTAATCAAAACAGAAAAAGGAAATGGAGCGCTTAGCTTTGATTTTGCTTCGAGGACTACAGAACGTGAAGAACACCGAGTCAGATTCTGGTATAAGAGCTATTCAGCACCGATCTTCAAGCTCTGATTTATGACTTTCGCAGATCATGATCACTCTTCTCTAATCCTTTTTCTAGATCAACACTCAGAGATGAACACATCGGTGCATCGTAGTCGCTGGACTTTGCTGAAAATACTGATCGCCTGATGAAGAAACGATTGGACTTTGCTCGGGACTTCATTCGACGTCGATCTCCGATTTTTGACTTACGAGGCTCATCAACGGACGCTAATCAACGAAATTGAAGAGATCGACGTCAACAAAATCTGATGTAATCAGAGTCCAAGCACACCAAGTATACGAGTAGAGATTGAGAAGACTTAGCCGAATCCAGAATCTCAGCTTGTTCTGATTTCAGTTGTGGATAATCTCCTTGGATTGTGCAACGAAACTCGTGAAGATCTCGATTATTCCCTTCGATAAAAAACGAAATCCGTTGCCTCTATCGAAAGATTGAGTGGACTAAATCCACGAAGAGTCCATGAATGGAGAATTTCTGCACAGATTTGCAGAAGTTCACCCGTAACATCCTGGGAGAGAGAGAAATTGTGGAGAATTTTCTTCTTCGCTTTTTGTTGATGGGGGGTCCAAGAATCCTCGAACACAAAAAATCCGTGAAGCTATTGCCTTCCCCTCCGAGAGAAAATAACTCGAGCCAGTTCCAGAGAGATTTTTAGAGAGAGAGAGAGAGTTATAGTCAGAGAAAGTAGATCTCCAGAAAAGTCCCCCCGAGAGAGAGAGTCCCCGAGAATAGAGAGAGAGTGGATCCTCGTCCAATGGCCTCCTCTTTCTCTGTTCTCTTTTTTTTCTCTCTTTTATTTTTCTTTTTCTCTCCTTTATTTTTCTTTTTTCGTTTCCTTATTTCTTTCTCTCTTTTTTTTCTTTTCATTTCACTTCATTTTTTTTTCTTCTTGTTTTGTTTTGTTTTGTTTTTTTTCTTTTTGTTTTCTTCTTTTTTTTTCTTTTTTTTTCTTGGCTCTTTATTTTTCTATATTTTTGCAAAATGGATGATTAAAATGTTAACAAAAAATTTCAGGTGTCAACAGCTGCCCCTCTTTGGGTGGGAGTTCGAAGAGGTTCCACTCAAAGACAAAATTGATACCTGCAATTTTTAGTCGACCCAACTTTGAAAAATAGAAAATGACAAAAGCAATGATGGTTGGTTAGGGACGTACCTGATACTTACCTTTGCTCATCAAGGTATCTGAACTCTTGTCGGGATTTATTCGCTCTATCTTTGTTTCTCTCTCTCGTGGAATGACATGAAGACAATGAAATCCCTAAATGGAAAATGAATGGTTTAAGGATAACCTACGAATCGTATGGTTTAAACTGGGAAAAAAGTCTCACCGTGTAAAAACGGGTTTCGACTAGATGCGATAGTCTCACCGTGTAAAAACGGGTTTCGACTGGATGTGATGTCTCACCGTGTAAAAACGGGTTTCGACTGGGTGCGATAGTCTCACCGTGTAAAAACGGGTTTCGACTGGATGTGATGTCTCACCGTGTAAAGACGGGTTTCGACTGGATGTGATGTCTCACCGTGTAAAGACGGGTTTCAACTGGGTGCGATAGTCTCACCATGTAAAAACGGGTTTCGATTGGATGTGATGTCTCACCGTGTAAAGACGGGTTTCGACTGGATGTGATGTCTCACCGTGTAAAGACGGGTTTCAACTGGGTGCGATAGTCTCACCATGTAAAAACGGGTTTCGACTGGATGTGATGTCTCACCGTGTAAAAACGGGTTTCGACTGGGAAAAAGGTCTCACCATGTGGTTTAAGGATGGATCCACAAACCTAAGAGATAAGGTTTAAGGATGACTTGGAACTTAGTGGTTTAAGGATGAACCCACGAACCTAGTGGTTTAAGGATAGACCCACGAACCTAGTGGTTTAAGGATGGACCCACGAACCTAGTGTGGTTTAAGGATGGACCCACGAACCTAGTGTGGTTTAGGGATGGACCCACGAACCTAGTGTGGTTTAAAGATGGACCCACGAACCTAGTGGTTTAAGGATAGACCCACGAACCTAGTGTGGTTTAAGGATGGACCCACGAACCTAGTGTGGTTTAAGGATGGACCCACGAACCTAGGAGACAAGGTTTAAGGATAACCTGGAACCTAGTGGTTTAAGGATAGACCCACGAACCCAGTGGTTTAAGGATGAACCCACGAACCTAGTGGTTTAAGGATAGACCCACGAACCTAAGAGACAAGGTTTAAGGATAACCTGGAACCTAGTGGTTTAAGGATAGACCCACGAACCCAGTGGTTTAAGGATGAACCCACGAACCTAGTGGTTTAAGGATAGACCCACGAACCTAGTGGTTTAAGGATAGACCCACGAACCTAGTGGTTTAAGGATGAACCCACGAACCTAGTGTGGTTTAAGGATAGACCCACGAACCTAAAAGACAAGGTTTTAAGATCACCTAGAACTTGGGGACAAGGTTTTAAGATGACCTAGAACTTGAGGACAAGGTTTTAAGTTGACCTAGAACTTGGGGACAAGGTTTTAAGTTGACCTAGAACTTGGGGACAAGGTTTTAAGATGACCTAGAACTTGAGGACAAGGTTTTAAGTTGACCTAGAACTTGGGGACAAGGTTTTAAGTTGACCTAGAACTTGGGGACAAGGTTTTAAGTTGACCTAGAACTTGGGAGACAATGATATGGTTTAGGATGACCAAGAACCGGTTCACTAAGGAACAAATATTTTGAAAAAGAGTTTCAAGATTACTTGAGAGCCAATCTTGCAAAATAATGCCAATTATCAAATCCTTTCAGAGGGGATTTTAACAAAATGAGATTTGATTAACCATCTAAGGGTTAAGTCAAATATGCCAAGTGGAAATATCCTAATCAAAAAAGGTCTTTCACACTGACTCTCAAAAAGGGCTTTTGTTCCCAACCATTGATATGGAAAAACTGTTTAATCCTCACTAGAGAAGTCTCACTCAACCTATGTCTATGGCTTTCGGAAACGTTCACAGTGAATACAATCCATTGATCAAAAGGTCTTTTAAATGGACCGTAATGATAGCTTGGTCATGGGCTTACACAAAGGGTATGCACTTTGAGGTCAAGAAATGTATATTCAATCAATATCTTCATCGGGTTTACAAGTCAAGAACCTTGAAGATAAGATAAGATATGATTGCTTCCACTCCTTCTAGCGGTAGCTCCAATGTGATATTCTCATTTCAACTCGAACCATCCCAATCGGAAGAGACTTCGGATAAGGGTTGTAATGTTGGTTCGGGTAAGGCTTAGAAATGCTTGAAAAACTTTCAAATATCAAAAGGTTAAAAAGTGAGTGATTATCTTGGCATCATTACCATCACACGACTTCTCAAAAATTCGACTCTTGAAATTTAACCTATCTCGAGAGTCCTTTGGGTAATTTGTCTTGAGACATGAGAGCTTTGCTCTTCGTTCTAATGATATTGCTTGCAATACATGTTTTCTCTTGCAAGATATTTCTTTTGTTTTTCAATGAATGATCTTTTGCATGATCATGGATTTTGCTCTTTTTTGCACTCTTGCTTTTCTTTGCATTTTTTTTATGGGCATTGGCCTTGCTTTTACCAGGCACACTGCTTTTTCATGCCCCCCTAGTTTTCATTCTCTTTTGAGTATCTAGGACTCTCGAGTGGCATTTACAAACATCACCAATATTCTCAATTTTGTTGGTAAATCATGTGCCTTGCCCCAGTGTGGGGAGATAATCATCACCTGGGGTTATGAAAGAATTGCATATGGCTCAAATTGGCTAAGCAATGGATAATTGTGTTTGTGGTAGTGAACAGAATGCTCTTCGTCACTTTGGGATGCTTCGCGTCTCGATAAGAAATCACCTGAAGCTAGCACAAGAAGATTGATGCAAGTGAAAGCAATAAAATCTTTCTTAATCTTTTGCTCCATAATTTTCAACCAAGACCCCCTATTTTGCCCCAATGCAGGGTTGTTCTTGACAGGGTTATTTTGGAAATACTCCCTATTTGGCTCAAAGTGGCTTGCAAGAGATATCAATAGTGTTTGGGATTGAGAAATGAAATGCCTTTATCATTTCAAATCATGTATTCACTGTGAATGAATCCTATGCCCTAAGACATGGTTCTTTCCACTCAATTCTCTCATAGTGTATGAGGACGTGTTTGGTAAAGGTGTTGCCTCTCATCATTTTAGGCACTACCACCTGGCATATTTAACAATCCTTTCCGGGTTGTCCAAAGCACATTTTAGTTAAATTCAACTCCTAGGGGAAATGAAAATATAATGAAATTTTGTCTGAAAGGGCATGTTTCCTTGACCCTATTGGGGAGATTTTTGAAAGTAAGGTTTGATAAAATTTGTAGACAGAACAGGCTTTGCTTAGCACATAGGTTCATTTCTAGAGTTCTAACTGTACTTCTAGAGTTCTAACCGACTCTAAAGTTTAAACTGACTCTTTTGGCATTCTAAGGAACATGGTCACTTCTAAATTCTAAAGAAGAATGGACACTTTTGAAAGTTTTGCACTCTTGAGATGAACCTCTTGCAGACAGGTAGAATCTTCGTAAAAGATCCTGCAAAATGAACAAACATGTAGATGCAATATGTATGCATGAAATGCATGATGTAAACATCCTAAAATGGCTCAGATTCAATCCAAAAATGGCTCAAAGGCCTTTCACTTTATTCATGGATAATACTTCTTGACAGAATCAGCATTTACAAGTCTTGGCAATTCTTGACCATCCATTTCTACAAGGATTAGTGCCCCACCAGGTAGCACCTTCTTTACAATATATGGACCTTCATAGTTTAGAGTAAACTTCCCACGAGGATCTGGAATGATAGGTAAGACTTTTCTCAAAACAAGATAGTTGATCTCGAAATGCCTTGGTCTAACCTTGCAATTAAATGACCTAGCCACTCTCTTCTGATAGCTTTGTCCATGGCATAAGGCTTTCACCCACTTTTCATCAATCATATTAAGTTGTTCAAATCTTTGTTGAACCCATTTAGCTTCAGAGAGCTTGATTTGAGAAAGTACCCTCAGTGAAAGAATTTCCACTTCCACGGGTAATACAGCTTCCATCCCATAAACCAATGAGAATGGTGTTGCCCCAGTCGAACTACGAATTGAAGTTCGATAAGCAAACAAAGCGTATGGCAACCGATCATGCCAATCACGATAATTTTCCGCCGTTTTGGCTAAAATCTTCTTGATGTTCTTATTTGCCGCTTCCACAGCTCCATTCATTTGTGGGCGGTAAGGAGAAGAATTCAAATGGCGAATATGGAATTCTCCAAGTAAATCATCCACCGTTTTATTGTTCAAGTTTGATCCATTACCTGTGATGATCGCTTCAGGAACTCCATATCGAGCGATGATATCACGACGGATGAATTTTGCCACTCTTTGCAGTAACATGGGCATAAGAACTGGCTCCAATCAACTTGGTGAAGTAATCAATGGCTACCAAGATAAAACGATGTCCATTCGACGCTTGAGGATTAATCGGTCCAATGATGTCGATGCCCCACATTGAAAATGGCCAAGACTCGGACATTTGATGTAACTCATTAGGAGGAGGATTGATTTTGTCCCCATAGACTTGGCATTGATGACAGCACCTCACATGCTGAATACAATCGGCTTCCATGGTCAACCAATAATAATCGAGCTTCATGATTTTTCTAGCCAAGAGATGACCGTTCATATGAGTGCCACACTCTCCTTCATATATTTTTTCAAGAGCCCAATTAATCCATTGGCATCCGCTTGAGAGAGACTTGCCCCAATGTTGGTTTCTTTAGGGTTATCTGAATCCCCTAAATTTAGAGTGACTGGTTGTTTGGTGATAGGAGATTTGGACTCTTCATGTCTGAGCCATTCTTTTTTCAATACCTCAAGGATCATCTTCATTCTCTGAGCCAGAATAATCAGGTTCATCAAAATCTGTTGAATGCGAATCCGAGCCATGCAAATGACTATCATGATGTGAAATGCCATGCTTGAGATGCAATCGAAAAATGGTTAGTATATATGGATGAATGTAAATGACATGAAAAATTTGTTTTCAAATTCAAGTTGTTTTTTTGAAAAATTTATTGGGAACTAGCCCTCATGTCATTGGACGTCATCGTTCCACTAAAACATTTTGAAACTATAGATCATGTGGAGGCTCAGGCCTCAAAGCATCATCATAGGACTGATTTGGGCCTCACACGTCTATTAATAAAATATGAATTTTTTTTATATGCGAAAATTGCATTATAACGTATATCATCTTGGATCTAGAAAGTTTATGATCCAGATATTACAAGCGCAAACGAATGAAATGAACAGAATTCCCTCACAGGGGAGAAATGAATAAATTCCCTCACAGGGGAGAAATGAATCAAATACAACTAAAAATTAAATGCAAGAACTAGAAACATCTTTTACACAGTGGGAATTGTAGGTTCTTCATTTCCATCTTTGTTTGGCGGCAAGTTCGTATAACAAATCTTTCTTCAGCAGTTTTTTCAAAACCTCCTGTAAAATAAAATGAATCGAATTAGTACCGATCAAAAGAAACCATTAAAGTACAAATCCTAGTCAATTTTATATTTTCTTGAGATGAAATAATGATAAGAAGTGTATATGATCCCAGTATCATATAACCTCCTCTTATCAAAATTTCTTCAAAAGAAATTATACAATTGAAAAGGAACGACGACAAATATTTAATTAGAATGCCCCTTTTCTAAAAATTACATGAAAATGTTCATGAATTTCATTTATTCCAATCGAACAATTACAAGGGAGACAAAACCTTGATTTCTTGAAGCTTACAAAGTAGTTCGATTTTACAAGGAATATGAAAAATGAATACAGGGAAACCTTAATAGAAATGAGGGAAACACAAAAGAATTCCCTTTACAAGAAAAGAAATATGAATTCGAAACCTAAGAACTAGGTGGGATCGTGTGGAGACGCTTGTTATCATGGGCCAAGCGTTCCTCATCGATCAAGGCATCGTCTTCTTGTTTGATAATATGAGCTCCTTGAAATCCCTGAGGATCGGGTAATTTTTCCACAGTCTTGATGTCTTGGGTCGAGATTCACCAATAGTCTTGAGATTCCCAAGCATGGGATCACATCCACTTCAAGTTTACCCATCTAAACCTAAACCTAAAGGGGCACTCATGATTAAACATATCGTCGTTGGAATATAAAACGCATAATTGAAATATGGAAAGTAAAAAGATAAGGACGATAAAAAAGGAACGATCACTTACCCACAAAACACATGGCAAACACAAGTCACATGTCGCATGAAACTGTGAGGTTTTGACGCCTAAGGTAAGGGTGCTAAAGGCTCAAGGTCCTCATCCCAAAGGATAAAAATAGTTTACCCACCGCTACTATCGTCGGTCAGTGCTATTTTTATCGGTTGGGATGAGCGGGTTTATGTAAGTAATGGATTACCACGAGCATCCACTCGCAGATTCCACCCATAAACCCTCCTAAGGTCCTAAATTGGGCGATCGGGGTTTTAGACCGCGGTTGTGTGTGCGGTGTCGTGCTAAAGCTGGTAAACATGCATTTAAATTTAAACATCCAGCACTTCAATATAAACCCACATACATTCATTCATCCTTACACCACCTGCAAAACAAATGGTTTACAAGCACGCCTCCCCTTATAACTCCTACCTACAAAACCATTTAACACGAGGTTAGTGACTAACCTGATTTTCCACGCGACCTTGACATGCAGACGATCCTACAAGAGACATGTCAGTTAAAACACAACAACCATTTTTAAACGGCTTCAAGTCCTCTTAACCTAGTAACCAGTCCCCAGCGGAGTCGCCAAGCCTGTCGCGACCCGATCTCGCCGCCCCCTCGAAAAGTGTCCAAGGAGGGGAAAGGTCGAGTTTAGGGGTACTTGATCACGAGAATTTCCTCATGAGATCACGAGCTCTCCCAAACTCGTACCCCGCGTGACAGCGGATTTATTTATACGATCTAGGTATTTAACAACCTAAAAAATATACAGGAGTCGCCACTAGCCTCAACTTTGGGGGTCGGCTAGAAACCCAATCGAGGGTCGGGAGTGCTCCCTCGATTCCTACTCAACCAGATATCTAGGTTCGGGGACTTGGGTTACGCTAATATTGCTATTAGCGCCCTTTCGGTACCTAAACAGTATGTTGTGTTTTTCCTAACATATCCATGCCTTTCTTTTTACATTTTCAGGATCGTTATTTCTAGACTAAGTGATCATGCGTGGTGGATTACTTTCATTCTATTCTATTCCTAAAAAATGAAAGGAAAGCAATCAATGAAAATTAAATTGCAAGACATGAAGTAAACAATCGAGGGAAAGCAATTAAACCTAATCATACAATTCTAAAAATGTAAAAGAGAAAACAATTGGGAAAGAAAGAAAACCCGCAACTCGTCGGATTTTATACAATGCATGGAACCCGAGACATATGTCGGGAAAACGAATAGTACATGACAACGGTCGGCATGGACATCGACCTCCACCATCTTCACACCTTCTCCATTGGACATCGACCTCCACCATCTTCACACCTTCTCCATCTTCAAGATCCTAATCTAAATCTAATCTAAGAAACAATGAATAGGTGCATACAAGTGAAAGAAGCAAATTTCTAAATCAAATGGTATGTAAATGATGCAAAATTAACATCATCTGAAATATTAAGATGAATCTTAAGACTTCCTAATAGGGTTCAAGTCCAATCAAGATCTAATTGATGGTCAAAAATTGATCTTTGTGAAATCACGCATGTCAACCACAAACAAAACAAAATACAATGCATGTTTAATGGTTCGTAAGACCACATAGACAATGCATAAAAATGTGAGACTTGCACACGACATAAGGTTGAATGCGAAAAAAGTTTGGGTAAACATTTAACTTTAAATCAGAATGCAAAGAAATCACACAAGTCATTAACATTGCAAAGTGACTTAGAACTAAGAATGTCATGCATGACAAATTTCAATTGCAATTAGCCAAATGAATGCATGATATTCACATCAAACGAGATTCAAATATGATATGCCATGCGTCTTTCCGAAGTCTGAAATGCCCTTTATGAATATCTACAACACATCGAAGGCAATTGGACACATCTACTAGCTCATTCAAGGCAAACAGCAATCAGGTCACAGACAAGACAGTCCACACTAAGGACGATTTAATGAGCATTTTCCTAATCAAATCAACTCCAAAAAGTTCTGAAAAAATTATATGTTGTAGCCAAGGACATTTCAAGCAACTTTTCATGAGACACCGATCTATGAATTCAAGTACAAAATTCAGTAGAAAATCGGGAAAACAGTCAAGGTCGAACAATGCATAACAGTAAACTACAATATATCAGTTTTCCAGAATCATCTCCTAATTTTCGAAGAAGATTTCAGATAGCTAATGATATCGGATCGAGACGTGCTATAGCTCGTTAGAAAGATAATCAAACCATCTTTGACTTTCATGAAGACATCGAGCACCAAAAAGCACATATACTAACTCAATTCTGGGCATACGCACAAAGAGGTCTGTCAGGAATCCGAGGTTGCAGAACAGTTGTCATCCAAGTTAAAAAATCATAGAACCAAAAGATCTAACTGTAATCAACTCTAAATCAATCAAGTATTGATTCTAATCAGATTCGCAATGCATCCTGGCCTCGAACCTTCGTTGTCGAGAATGCATTTCGACACGAGAAGCTCTCGCCTCATCGGATGCTATTAAAAGGAGTTTCAAGCACTTACCTTGATTGAATCGGCGAAGAACATACCTTCGAAGATCTCTTCATTTAGCAATGACGAAACTGCTATTTAACATAAAAAAAAAAATATTGAAATCAGCGGAGATTCGAATTTTATTTGGTTCTGTAATCAAAACAGAAAAAGGAAATGGAGCGCTTAGCTTTGATTTTGCTTCGAGGACTACAGAACGTGAAGAACACCGAGTCAGATTCTGGTATAAGAGCTATTCAGCACCGATCTTCAAGCTCTGATTTATGACTTTCGCAGATCATGATCACTCTTCTCTAATCCTTTTTCTAGATCAACACTCAGAGATGAACACATCGGTGCATCGTAGTCGCTGGACTTTGCTGAAAATACTGATCGCCTGATGAAGAAACGATTGGACTTTGCTCGGGACTTCATTCGACGTCGATCTCCGATTTTTGACTTACGAGGCTCATCAACGGACGCTAATCAACGAAATTGAAGAGATCGACGTCAACAAAATCTGATGTAATCAGAGTCCAAGCACACCAAGTATACGAGTAGAGATTGAGAAGACTTAGCCGAATCCAGAATCTCAGCTTGTTCTGATTTCAGTTGTGGATAATCTCCTTGGATTGTGCAACGAAACTCGTGAAGATCTCGATTATTCCCTTCGATAAAAAACGAAATCCGTTGCCTCTATCGAAAGATTGAGTGGACTAAATCCACGAAGAGTCCATGAATGGAGAATTTCTGCACAGATTTGCAGAAGTTCACCCGTAACATCCTGGGAGAGAGAGAAATTGTGGAGAATTTTCTTCTTCGCTTTTTGTTGATGGGGGGTCCAAGAATCCTCGAACACAAAAAATCCGTGAAGCTATTGCCTTCCCCTCCGAGAGAAAATAACTCGAGCCAGTTCCAGAGAGATTTTTAGAGAGAGAGAGAGAGTTATAGTCAGAGAAAGTAGATCTCCAGAAAAGTCCCCCCGAGAGAGAGAGTCCCCGAGAATAGAGAGAGAGTGGATCCTCGTCCAATGGCCTCCTCTTTCTCTGTTCTCTTTTTTTTCTCTCTTTTATTTTTCTTTTTCTCTCCTTTATTTTTCTTTTTTCGTTTCCTTATTTCTTTCTCTCTTTTTTTTCTTTTCATTTCACTTCATTTTTTTTTCTTCTTGTTTTGTTTTGTTTTGTTTTTTTTCTTTTTGTTTTCTTCTTTTTTCTTCTTTTTTTCACGAGCAAGAAACAAGAAGAAGGGGGGGCTTTCGGTCACATGGGGGAAAATGGGGGAGAAGAGAGAGGAGAGAGAAGAAGAGAGAAAGAAGAGATAAGGAGAAGGGGTTTGAAAAGTCAAAGTGAGAGGGGAAAAGTAAGTGAGTGACAGGCCACTATTCGGTGGAAAGGGGGGGTTGTTTCGCACGAAGGGGAGAGGGAAGAGAGAAAAAGAGAGAGGGAAAAGGGAGAGAGAGAAAAAAGAAAAAGAAAATAGTACAATAATAAGAAAATTACCTTATTCTTGTTACCACTATTATTTTCCATTTCTCTTTCCTTTTTTATTTTCTTTCGGTCTTCAATTTTTCCTCCGATAATTTATTTCCCGAAATTTTGGACTCGTCAATAATTTGACAGACGATGAGACAGTCCTAAAAATGAATTGTGACACGCTCGAATATTCGATTCCCGAAATCAAATTAAAAATTCATGGTTAGAATCAATCAGACGTGATTTTAGCCCAATCCAACTAATTAGGTAGCTTTTAGGGATTTTACCGCGGATACATCCCTTAACGGCTTCACCCAATAGGTTAGTTAACTCGTGAGTGATCAGCTCAGAGAAAAATGACCATAAGCACGCCGACGAAATGTCCATTTCACTTTATCGAAATGGGGTCGAATTTCAGGATGTCACAACTCTTCCCCTCTTATAAAAATTCCGTCCTCGAAATTTAAACCATTACACACTTTGATCAAAAAGGCGGGGGTACAATTGTCTCATCGACTCTTCAGTCTCCCAAGTTGCTCCTTCAGTACCGTGGTGTTGTCAGACCACTTTGACCAATGGAATGGTCTTTGTACATAGAACTTGCTCTTTACAATCGATGATCTGGACCAGGCTTTCAACGTATGACACACGGTCATCCATGTCCAATTCCTCGAAATTGAGCACGTGGGTCGGGTCAGGCTCATACTTCCTTAACATCAACACGTGAAAGACGTCATGCACTTGTGCCAATCTTGGCGGCAATGCAAGATGATACATTAGGTTTCCAATTCTTTCAAGAATCTCAAACGGACTTACGTACCTCGGACTCAGCTTGCCTTTCTTACCAAAGCGCGAAGTTCCCCTCATTGGTGACACTTTCAGAAAAATGTGATCACCAACTTGGAATTCCAAATACCTTTGACGCTTATCTGCATAACTTTTCAGTTTGCTCTGCGTGGTCTTTAATCTGTCTCTGATTATTGCCACAGCATCTATTGATTGCTGAACCAACTCTGGGCCTGTGATTTTCCTTTCCCCGACTTCATCCCAACATACTGGAGTTCTGCATACTCTGCCATACAACCCTTCAAATGAAGTCATCTGAATGCTCTGTTGATAACTGTTGTTGTAGGCAAATTCTACCGGGTGCAACTGATCTTCCCAACTTCCTTTGAAGTCTATTACACAAGCTCTCAGCATGTCTTCCAGAGTTTGAATTGTCCTTTCAGACTGGCCATCCATCTGAGGATGATATGCCGTACTATACCGAAGTTTTGTACCTAAACCACTCTGCAAGCTCTTCGAAAAAGCAGTAGTAAACCTCAGATCTCTATCGGATGTTATCGTAACCGGCACTCCATGCATACGAACCACCTAACGCACATACAGGTCTGCATGCCTATCAAGACTGAGGTCCTTTCAAATTACAATGAAGTGAGCCGACTTTGTCAGCCTGTCAACTACTACCCAAATCGAATCATTCCCTCTCTAACTCCTTAGTAGTCTAGTCACAAAGTCCATCGTGATATGCTCCCATTTCCACTCGAGGATCGCAAGAGGTTGCAGAAGTCCTCCCGGCTTGCAATGCTGGACTTTTACTTGCTGACAAGTCAAACACTTGGCGACATGGTTGGCAATGTCCGCCTTCATACCTGATCACCAATAGTGTTGACACAGATTTTGATACATCTTAGTACTTCCAGGACGAATGCTATAACTGCTACGATGTGCTTCAGATAAAATTTCTTCTCTAAGCTCTACATCATCAGGTACAACCAAACGTCCACGGAGCCTCAATACCTCATCATCAGAAACCGAAAAATCAGCCTTTCTTTTATCAGTATCCTCTTGAAGAATTTTATGTACGTTTGGATCTGTCGGTTGGAGTTCTTTGATTCTGACCTGGACATTCGGTTCAATTCTGAGGGTGGCCATAAACCTTGAAAGGTGGCCTACCTCAAATTTGAATTCTGAATCCTGAGCTCTCTCGATTAAGTTCCACTCCTTAACCAAGATCCGCGCCACTGAAGACTTCCGACTCAATGCATCGGCGACCTTATTCGCCTTTTCTAGGTGATATAGAATATCATAGTCATAATCCTTTAGCAATTCCATCCATTAGCGCTGTCTCATGTTCAACTCCTTCTGAGAGAACAAATATGTGAGACTTTGATGGTCCGTGAAGATCTGAACCTTTTCCCCGCACAAGTAGTGCCTCCAAATCTTCAACGCAAATATGATGGCTGCGAGTTCTAAGTCATGCGTCGGATAATTCAATTCATGAGGTCTCAACTGACGGGAAGCGTATGCAACAACTATGCCATGTTGCATCAGCACGCAACCTAATCTCCTGAATGACGCATCACTATAGATCTCGAATCCTCCAGAACCAGATGGAATCATCAGCATAGGTGCGGTAGTCAGCTTTTCCTTTAGCTATTGGAAACTACGCTTGCACTTGTCTGACCATACAAATTTCTCTTCCTTCTTCAGGAGCTTTGTTAGAGGTGACGCTAATGATGAGAACCCTTCCACAAACCGTCTGTAATAACCTGCTAACCCTAGAAAACTTCTAATCTCTGTCACTGTTAATGGTCTCGGCCACTTGATCACGGCTTCTATCTTGCTACGGTCGACGAAGATTCCTTCCCCAAAAATCACATGACCTAAGAACGCAACACGAGTCAACAAAAACTCGCATTTGCTAAACTTAGCATACAGCTGATGAGTTCTTTAGGTCTGGAGTACTACTCTCAGATGATTCTCATGCTCTTCATCACTTCTTGAATAGACCAAGATGTCATCAATGAACACGATCACAAATTGACCCAGATATTCTTTGAACACTCTGTTCATCAAATCTGTAAAGGCAGCTGGAGCATTTGTCAACCCGAACGGCATCACTGTAAACTCGTAATGACCATACCGGGTACGAAAAGCCGACTTAGTAATTTTCTCCTTTCTAATCCTCAGTTGATGATATCCTATCCTCAAATCGATCTTCGAGAATAGTGATGCTCCTGTAGTTGATCAAACAAGTCATCTATCATTGGCAATGGATACTTGTTCTTGATCGTTACCTGATTGAGCTGCCGATAGTCGATGCACAAACGCAACGAACCATCTTTCTTCTTAACAAACAGAACTGGCGCTCCCCAAGGTGATGCACTAGCATGAATAAATCCCTTATCCAGTAATTCTTGCATCTACACCTTCAGTCCCTTCAACTTAGATAACGTTATTCGATAAGGTGCATTTGAAATCGGTTCTATCCTTGGTGCTAGTTCAATTACAAATTCAATCTCCCTTTCTGGCGGTAACCCTGGTAATTCTTTTGGAAAGATATCTGGAAACTCCTATACCACTGCAATATATTCCATTCTCAGTTCCTCAATTGTCGTATCTACGACAGTTGCTAAGTATCCTCGGCAACCCTCATCTAACAAATGAGCTGCTTCCGGCGACGAGATTAAGGAAATCGAAGGTTCTCCTCAATTCCTGACAAATCGAAGCCGCCGCTCACCGGACCGCTCTGAGTCCGCCTAGAGTGAACTGTTTCGTGTTTTCTTCATTTTTCCTTCCATTCTGACCCTTCCTCCATCCATACCAACCACTAGCAAGTCCCCCTCGACCCCTAAGAGTCGTTGGTTACCGGCCACCCGCTCGCCGAAGCTTCGATCAGCCTGCCTCCTTACCATTTAGCCTTGGTTCTCCTTGGTCCAACAAGCAGAAGTTGAAGCCGAACCAGCAAGGGTCTTCGGACTTCGTGGCCCATTTCTGAGCCCTTCTCGACCTTCGTTGGTGTCACCGCTAGGAGGATTGTTGGCCGCCTCCGCGTCACTATAACTGTGGACTCACTAGAACGCAAAACTGATGAGTTTACTCACTAATCTCCACTTAGGGAGCTAATGATGCTTAAGGGTGTTTAGATTAGGCTAAGCATCGTTAGGTGGTTAGATTAGCTTAGTTAATTTTTAATTAGATTAAGGGATGTGATTAGTTTAGTGAATAATTAATTAAGGCTAATTAGATTATTAGATTAGCATAATCTTAATTAGGTCCCTACTAAATTATTTTGAATTAATTAATTATTTCAAAATTTTAAATATTATTTTATTAAATTATATTAATATAATATTTTATTTATTTATTCATTTAATTTCGGTATTTATTTAATTATTTAATTAATAATTATTTCCGAAAATTATGCCGAGATGGCTGGTCGTTAGAATTTTGCACTAATCACAGTAGTATCGTTAGTTTGTGCAAATTGATTGTTAAATGGTACAATTGTATGATGTTGGTGAAGTTTTGGTATTTAACTCCAAAATATCGAGTGTTGAGTTGTGACACTGAATGTGGTTTTTAAGTACTATAGCAGCTTATGTGAGCTAAGGATCACTTGACGGCTTCTGTGAGCATTAATAGACGTCAGCACACAATAGACATCAGCTTGGGTGAGCAACGAATTGTCAACTTGTGTGAGCTTAGATAGAAGTTAGCTTGTGTGAGCATTGTTAGAAATCAACTTGTGTGAGCAGTGACTGATTAATTGATTGGGTTAACTAAATGGATGGACCGATGTGTGTCGGTAATGCATGCTTGTACAAGCAATGATTGAATATGAATATGAATAGTACTGACGTGCATGAAGGACTGAGGCAAGGTAAGTACTCTACCTTGTGTGCATAGATTGCCTCTAGGCGTATTTCCTTCCTAGTTGAAGTTTAGGGGGTGAACTTGCTGAGATATTGTCTCACCCCATCATGAGCTCAACATTTTCAGGTCTTTAGATGGCGGTCGTGGAGGACTTGAAGCCCCGGAGCCTAGGGAGGTGGAGACCGAAGGATCGGTGGATGTGTCCAACTAATTAGTCCTAGGACAGTTCCCCTTTTGTTGAGCTGATCTTTTGTAGACAGCCCAGTGGTGTATATATAAACCTATGTGTTTATAAAAGGCTTGCTGTGGTTGTGATTTGTTGCATGCTTTTCTATCCCAAGCTTTTGTTGTCAAGGGTATTGTTTCGCTTCCGCATGCGCTATAAAATGAATGGGTCAGCGACGCGTCCTAGGACGTCGCATATTTATCGATCACCGAGGGATGGGCACGCGCTCGATGGATCAAGGCATGACATCAAGTCTCATGGGTTTCAACCCTAGACACACACAAGCTCTTACCTTAAGCCTTTTAAAAAATAAACCAAATGAAACCTGTTCTCTAAAAATCCCTTCCGACAAATTTGAAGGCCTGTCAAACAAGGATGAACCAAAATTCAGAGCAGAATTGATTAACTAGGAGAGTCGTGAGTGGAAATCACAGTCGATTGTGAAAATTTACAATGAGGATGTGGTGCAGGAAATACTGGCAATCCTGCTAAACATGTGCCCCTCAGAGGACACCTTGGTATGGACAAGGAACAAAAAAAGAGCCTATTTGGTCAAAAGTGGCTACAATAGATTATGCTTCCAGATCATCATCATATCAGCCTCCCGAGAACTTATGGACCAAAATATGGCAGATCCTAGTCTACCCCAGAGTTCGCTACTTCTTATGGAGCATATGCACAAATGCTACCTACAAAAGAATTTCTATTGAGAAGACAGTTGGCATCCCATCCTTTTAGCTAGCTTTGCTGCCAAGTCCCAAAGACTCCAAAACACCTCCTCCTTTGCGATTAGACAATAAATTTTTGGTTAGACTCTCAATTAAATCTAGACACCTCACCTACCAAAATCTCTAGAATGGACAAGTGGTTTGTGGATTACTTGTCATCGAGCGACACCCTATCCTCGCCAGCAAAGGGGAACCTTGAATTGAATGTCAATGCGGCTTGGTGCGATGAAACACGCAAGGCTGCAGCTGTGGGAGTCCTTTGGAACCACGATGGACTCTTGATCTTTGGGTTTGCGAGGATTTTTAAGCCCCATTAGCTAGCGTGGCGAAAACCCTCACTTTATGCAAAGGGCTCTCTTCTCCATTATAGCTTCGATGTCAAAAGGAAAAGGAAAGTGATCTGCATAGTGGCTTCTCTAATCTACGTGTGGAAGTTGAATCTAACAACCAAAAGCGCGTAAGGTGGGTTTTGGGCGAAGAAGAAAGCCTCTGGATCGTGTGCACGGTGGTGGAAGACTGCTGAAAAGTCAGGGGGCAACAAAAGGGGGTCTCCTTAGCCCATTGCCCCAAAAATGCCAACCAGGTCGCAAATGGGGTGGCTAAGACCCATCGTACCAATTCCTTAAGTCCAAAATGGATTTTTAAACCTCCCCATCTCCTCTGGTCTTTGTTATGTTATGATCATGGAAACTCATGTGGGTCATGTTCCAAGGTTTAATCGTCCAAAAAAGATAATCAAATTAACTAAGCAAACCCAAATTTTCTAAGTTGAAGTAAACCCACATTTATCAAACTAAGCTAAGCCCAAGCTCGTTAAGCAAATTTAAGCCCAGTTACATTATAACTCATTAAACTCATTGTTTACCCTAATTATAATGGATTAATACCAAGAAAGATTCAAATCAATACAATTATGACAAATTTTACCTTAAAGTAATTTTTTATCATCAAAAGTCTTAAACTGATACATTCGTGATAAGTTTACTTCAAATTAATTTTTTATCACAAAAAACCTAAAATTAGTGCATTTGTGATAATTTTATCTTCTATTAGTTTCTGTGAAATTATATTAATACCGCGAAAAACCATAAACTATATAAGGGCAAAATCTGAGATTGGTACATCCGAAAATTATCATATGTCACCCAACTCAACGATTTAACAATTAAATTTAATGAAAAATACAGCATGATAAATTAGTCAAAAATCTATTAGTTTAGAGTTTTTAAGAATAAAAGATTAGTTTTCAGATAAATTTGTCACTTGTATATTAATTTGGGGTTTTCCGTGACATTAACCCAATTTCCATTATCAATTCCACACTAATCTCATGTTAAACCCATTTTTTTTTATCTTAATCAAATCTTCTTCTTCTTTTTATAATTCTTTTCCTATTGCTTTAAATCTTTCATCAAATTCTTCCCATGAACTTCCTAGAGACACCCTCAACAAACATAAAAGAGGAGCCAAAATTCACAAAACCAAGGGCGTTAAAAATCAAACCTCCTCACGTCGTTTCATCAGCAAAATCTAAAGAGTAGCGATCCTGAATTTTTATTAATTAGAGGGAGAGCGAAGACCAAAGTACGTGAGCATAAGAGAAGGCCAAAATCTGAGAATGAGACCCAAAATCTAAGAGTGAAAACTAGACATCCGAAGTGTCTGAGCAGCAACTAATGTTGACGCAGCAAAATCTAAGAGTGAAGGCCAGGGACCCCAAATTTGAATTAATAAGAGGGAGAGAGAAAGTGTTTACTCTTCATGTTTAGAAGGAAAGAATGAGCAGAGAGCATCTTGGTTTAAAATGGTGAATTTTGGACATGGACCATGCGTACTGGTTTGGGCAGAACGTAATGGGTTGAAGCAACAACAAGGCTCATCCGTCGTATTATTACACATAAATGAGGACTCATAAATTCGAAAGGGCGAGCCCTAGAGCATAACATTTGGCTCAAAAGTGGGAGAAGTGAGTCCTATTTTTCTTCCTAAAAGTAGGGTACTTAGCTATTGACTCTTTGCAAAGATTGGGAATCCAAAATTTGCATGGCATTCTATTTCTAATTCTGGTGCTTTGTCAATATTGCACATACCGCTCGCCCCTTTACCCCACCACCATGCTTCAGTATCGACAATCAATTCAGCTAACATCAGAAGACAAAACAACTAAGAGCGCAAAGAGAAAACCATGAAAATATCACCTTGGACTATCATTACACACCAATAATCAAAGACCCCTAAACTTGACTAGACTCTTCCACTTAAATAAACTTCACAGGACTCAGGAAATGAGCAAGACACTCCATGATACGCTTAGAGAAAAAGCAACTCGAGAGCGAACTTTGTCAGCCGGAGTTTTTGCAAGCAAATCGGGGAGAGATCCACAAGATGGAGCAATGCAACAATAGTAATTGAGAACCAACCTTCTTGCTTGGCCTTCACGAGCACAAATTGTTGAAGACGGTTGCACTTGATTTTTTCTAATTGACTCATCAATGGGAAACTAGAATATTGTATATTTGAGAATTTTATTCTTTTATTCTGTATGTCTTTAGAATTTTTTCGCCTTAATTAGGTTGACCATATGTATTATATATAGGGCTGTGATTGTATAATGTTATAAGTAAGAAAGTAATATCTATCTTATTCCCATTTCTCAGCTCCTTTCCATCCCTCAATATTTTCACATGGTATCACAGCATTCTTTCTCAACCTAGCTTCCACATTACTTTGAAAATCAAACTCTCTTCCTTCTTCGTTTTTTTTCACACACAAAACTTGTGAAGGTTTTTTTTTTTTTCTTTTTTTGGGTTAGAATCAATCAACAAAGGGAGAAATTATGCCGAGAAATCAAACCTCAAAGTTGGGGATGTCCAATGAATCATAAGGATTTTTTTTCCAACAATCAAGGTTTCGAAAACTTACCATCGGATCCTCAACAAGTTCTGGAGAAAGAAAACTAGAATGATGAACAGGGCCACATACAGCCCAAATGAAAGAGGATTAGGCCCATTCAACCCAATTCAGGTCCTCCTCAGCCCAATTCAAGGCAATTATTCACAATATTTTATGTCCAGTAGATTCCCGTCCAAGTCCAACCTATCCAAACTACTGAGCCACCTTTTGCCACTGAGCCTAATCCAAGACATGGAACGGGTTGGTCCTATTTGAATCAAACTAATCCAGGTCCATCAGGTTTTTCATGATGATTTAACGGTATTTAATTCGACACAATACATCTATGATGATTTAACGGTATTTTACATTGTCAATTTGTGCTTTACAGTAGTGTATAAATATTCATAAATATTTCCTACTTTTTGTCATAATGTATTCACAATGGTCGGAAATATTTAGGTATCTTATAATTTCTTTAGTTTACAAAGTTTTTCTCTCATAACTCAATGAACAATGTCACAGATATTTAAGTATCCTAATTTCTAAAGAAAATTTATGTTTTTTCTAAGGCTTGTGATATTTGTCATAACATGGTTCAAAATACGATAAATATATATTATAATATTTAACAAATTACTACAAATGCTCACACTATGTTGTCATAAACCAATGGAAAATGTCATAAATACTTAAAGGATAACTACACACGCAGCATTAGTGTGAAAAAAAAAAAAGTTTTACACAAGCAGCCTCACACAACATTCATTAGAGAGAATGCATAGTTATAATTCTCAAGTCAATGATGCATGGGACTACTTGTGAAAAATTTTCTTTACATCGGCAGAATATGCTCCTTCTTTCTTTTCTTTTCTTTTTTATTAAAGCCTTACGACATTTTGTCAAAGTGCACTAATATTCAAACTTCAGAAAATGTATAGATGCACATGAGATAGTTTTTTATTAAAGCCTTACGACATTTTTAGTGTTCTGTTGACAACGCATCATAAATATAGCAGATGTTCTTACTTTAAATAGTTTCCATAAACACATGCCATACTTTATTTTAAATTTTAGTATCTCCTTACATTTTATGATGTTTTGCACGAATAAAACAAAACATGTGCCGATGTAGTATGTTTGAAATAGTAATTAATTTTTCTGCTCATGTTAAATTCACATTTTTTTTCATTTAGATATGCCAACAAATATTATTGCCACTTATGATGGAAAGCACTTAAAACAATATATAGCTGGAAAAAAATACTGCTTGGAAAAAGAAGGCAACTTTATTGCAATTTAAGGCGACCGTAGTACACTATACCGAAGTAATCAAGTATGAGAGATGAAAACATGAAAAATGATGTTAAATTGTCTCGTGATCACAGGTCAACGACTTCATATGGTCGTGTAGGAGTCCAAGACCATGTTTGTCTTCATAGTTGTACATTAGTGAAACCATCTTAGCAGCATTCACGCAAGCTTCAAGGAAAGGCGCAGAGAACGGACATGGAGAGAGGCACTCTTTGTTGAGCAGCTTCCACAATTTCGATATCAACTTCATCACATGCTCCCTTGCGCTTTGGTACGAAGAGCCTTCATTTTCCCTCAAATAGCATTCCACGTATGACCCGTCGTAGCCATTTTGATTCTCGTCCTTCAGGGAATCGAATCCCCCCGAGTAAAAAAATTATATCAATAAAATAATGACAACACGCAAATAAAAAATGAATAAAACCCGAATATTGCCCAGCACGAAACCATGAACTAGTGTACCTGGGCACATCCGAGGTCATCCCAAAGGCGAAGAGTTTCAGCGACTCAGAATATTATATTTGGCAGCTGCACCACTTCTTTCTTTGAATCCATACTTTGGTTGGCAATGTTTTGGCCCATTAGAAAGAACAGGTGAGTTAGCACCAAGGGCACACCTGAAGTGATAATCGCATTCTTCAAGTAATCATCTGCCTTTGGCAATTTCCCAGAAGCGTTCCACTGAAACTCCACCAGGAATGCATTGCACAAATTCGCCCACTGCAAAATCAAATGTTATCCGACTGATAAAGGATATATCTAAAATGTAGTCATAAATCAAAATCTTGAGCTCATTGAGCTTTCGTAGTAGTCATAAATGACAAATATCTAGGAAATCTAGGAAATCTCTCTCTCTCTCTCTCTCTCTCTCTCAGAGAGTAAGGGAACTCAATGCTGCACCCAAGGGAGCTCGCGACCCAAAATTTCTAGAAATGGACAGCCGAGATGAAAGTGTCGAATAATCTCCCTCAAGAGAACTCCAATTTAAGTGATTCTCAAAGCACTGGAAATCTCTCCACTAAATCAATGTGATCTCATCGCCCAGCTCGTGAAATTTCGATTTCCCCAATCGCATCGGGATCGGACGGTCATGAACTGTCCCTATGATGCAACCTAGTCGATCAAATTGGTGTCATTAGAAAGTCTTCGCGGAGCACGAACCCATTGTACCATTTGACGGAATTTTTGGCGAGATTAACTTCTGGTCAAAATTTGGTCAAAGTCTCAAATTTAAAAGGGTAAAATCTATCAAAAACCACAATTTTTACAGTTACCAAACGTTTGTTTGCGTTTCTGTTTAAAAATTGTTCCAGGAAACAGAAATAGAAAAAAGTGTTTCTGTTCCGGGGAATAATTTATGAACAAAAAAACGCGTTTGGTAACTGTATAAAATTTCTGTTTCTGGAATAGAAAAAGAACATAAACACGTTTGGTAACTGTAAAAATTTTCTATTTTTGGAATAGAAAAGGAACAGAAACACGTTTGGTAATGTACAAAATTTCTGTTCCAATTTTTTTTCAATTGTTTTTTTTTTAATAAAGTGTAAACTTGGTATTGAATTATCATTCTCATGAAATGCTCATCAATTTAATTTTGTTCATATTAAGTGAAAACAAACATTCTAAACTTGATCATATTTGCTTACTTGGAAGAAATTTTTTTAAGTTTGTACCAAAATTTTCCCATTTGTTTTTTTTTTTAATAAAGTGTAAACTTGGTTTTGAATTCTCATTATCATAAAATGCTTATCAATTTAATTTTGTTCATGGTGACTAAAGTCAAACATTCTAAACATGATTATAAGTGCATACTTTGAAGAAAATTTTATAAATAAACTTTGTACCAAATTTTTCTCACGTGCTTTTTTTTTCAATAAAGTGTAAACTTAGTATTGCATTATCACTCTAATGAAATGCTCATCAATTTAATTTTGTTCATGGTGGGTGAAGACAAACATTCTGAACATGGTCATGTGCATACTTGGAACAAAATTTCGTAAGTAAAATTTGTACAATAAGAGCTAGCTAAAAGAAGAATATCTTATAGATCTCTACATAGACCCTTTCATACATAATATCACAATAATGAAGTAATATAGTTCATTGTTCAACTTCATCACATTGAATTTGATAAGTGAGTACTTAAAAACAAAATTACAAAAGTCGGAAACACAAAATCATGAAATCTCAGGCATATTATGATTCCTCGCCATTTTATTTGCAATCCTTGTCCTAAGCATGTTTATTCTAGGTGCATCAAATGTATCATTTGCAACCTCAGGACAAAGAGGCAAAGATAGTTCTCAATTTCTGCAGGCACGTCATAGTTGATCACATGTTGAATGTCAGGAAAGTCCAACCCCTTTGAAGCAAAATTTGTGGCAACCAAGACATCTTTCATGCCTGCCTTAAACGATGCAATAGCATATTCTCTCTCTTCCTGGTCTTTGCCACCATGAATAGCCACTGCTTCAACTCCTTTCAAAAGTAGATACTCATGAATGTCATCCACATCGGCCTTGTTCTCACAGAATATAAGGATAGGGGGTGGAGTTTTCTGAAGGCACTCAAGAAGGTAAACAATTTTTGCCTCCTGTTTGACATACTCGACCTCCTGAATGACATCAAGATTTGCAGCACCTGCTCTTCCCACATTGACCGTGACAAGCTTCACCAGAGCACTTCTTGCAAAATTCTGAATTTTAGTAGGCATAGTGGCAGAAAAGAGGAGCGTTTGACGTTGAGCTTTGAAGTGGTCGAACACCTCCCTTATATCATCTTCAAATCCCAAGTCCACCAATCTGTCAGCCTCATCTAAAGTAAGGTACCTGCAGAAAGCAACAGATCAGTATAATTGTCCCCGCAACTAACAAGTCCGAATATTTAAGACAGCAGTACATTAACAGAAAATCAAGATTGAGGCAAATTTAGGAAAGAGTGCAAGATGAAGAATCTTGGTTCGGTCAAATCCCATATCCTCAGGACAAAGAGGCAAAGATAAGAACTCAAAAAGCAATCTCAATCAATGTCCCATGCCATGCTATTTAACCTTTGAGCTAGCATTGACCATTGGAATCCAAATGGTGCACATAGAACTCAAGCAAAAACATAGAGCACTGAGAACGCAAATATGCTCGACTTAAGCACTATTGAGTTTTTTCAATGCAGATTTATTGAAGATTCGATGTAGTTGCTTCAGAGTAGGGATAACATTTAGTATTTGGCAGTTTCACGTCTGCTGTCCACTAATAACTTCCTACCAATAGCAAACCAATCAACTTGCCAATGCATGATCATACGCCAACAGTTACGGATGGAATTACTCAGAGACAGCCAGATGTTGTGGAAAGCAGTGTACAAGTTCAAAAGGTATAAAAGGATGAATTAAAGGATTTTACCTGCAATTACAAGGTTCATCTTTTTCTTCGCTAGCATATCCTTCAATCTACCAGGAGTAGCAACAACAATGTGCACTCCCTTCCTCACAACCTCCACCTGCGACCGCATATCCACTCCGCCAATACATAGCAGAGCCCTCAACTCTGGATATCCGGCCTCTCTCAATGGAACCAAAAACTGCTCCACAACTTCATATGTTTGTCTCGTGAGCTCTCTTGAAGGGCAGACAACCAATCCGAACAGTCCTTCACCGTGAGCAATGGGATCATCATCTCCTCCTGAAGAGCAATCATGATCATCAGCAACACGAAAACCAAAGTCTTCCCCGACCCCGTGAATGCAATCCATATCATATCTCTACCCGCCAAGACCACCGGAAGACCCTGCACCTGAATCGGCGTCGGCTGCACAATCCCCTTCGCTTTCAACTTCTTCAAAATAGGGTCTGCAAACCTCATATCCTTAAAATTCTTTATTGGCGGCAGGATATCCTCTCCATCAACAATAATATGCCACTGCTTCCGAATCATATTGCACTACTTCCCCGACATCCTCCGAATCGGCAACAGCGGCTTCCACCCAGTCAGCAGCGGCTCGGTGTAAATGATTCCCTTCGCCAACTTGCGGACCGACATCAAGGTCTTGCGATCGGACAAGTTCTCGAGCATCTCCTTCTCATGCTGCACCATCTGCTCGGTGGGGGTAATCTCGGGTTCATCCCGTTTCAGCTGCGTCGCCTTCACCAGGAGGCTAGGCTTGACTTTAGCTAGCTTCGCCTTCTAGTGGTCTTCCTCGAGCGAAGAAGCGTTGCCCTTGCGCTGGAGGATCTTCTGGGCTTCCATCGCCCTGCGCTTGGCGACGGGGACGTACTCGACATAATCGTCCTCCCCCTCCATGACCGTGGAACCTCCCGCGGCGGCAGACATGCTTAAAAGTACCGTCGAATTTCTCCGCGCAAAAGTGTGTGAAACCCTAATCTGATGTTACTCGGGCAGCGGAGTCCGGAGCTATAGAACCGGTTGAGCACTTGCCCCTTGAAGAATCAAACTGATCGAGGAGATAGTACCTGGAGTGATGGGCGGAGCGCGGCGAATTGCTTCGATGGCCGAGCAGGAGAGCGGAACGGCGGCGGTGGCGGCGAGAGAACCGGCGAAGGCGGCGACGCTCTGCTAGAGCAAGTGGGGAGAGAATGAGAAAGGGAGATTGGATACAGGAGACTGGAGATTCATACCGCGAGCAGAGCAGGGCTCGCTGCAAGCAAACGCTCGAGCGAGCTGCTCATCTGAGCGAGCGTGCTGGTCCAGATCTCGGGCAGCGTCTGCTCGTCAAATCTGGGCGAGCGTGCTCGTCCAGATCTCGAGGCTCGCCTAGATCTGCGAGACTCGCTCGAGCAAGCGTCTCGCAGATCTGGGCAAGCGCTGGCTCGAACGAGCCCTCACGCTCGAGCTCCGAGCAACCATCGCCCAGATCTGCGAGGGCCTCGTCAATCGGTGAAGGAGGAGCAGTGAGCAGGTTTACCTGGTGAAGGAGCAGCGGCTGTCGGCGCCGGAGAGGACGACGGTGAAGAAGCCGGATGGTCTCGAGACAGAGGCGGCTGTCGGCGCCAGAGAAGACGATGGTGGAGACGCTAGCAGGAGGAGACGCTCGTCGCAGGAGGAGAGGCGGTGTTCGAAGGGCTAAGAAAGAAATAGAAAAGGAACACGATTTTGTTCATTTTTTGTTCCTCAAATATGTTTCAGAAATAAGAAACACAAATTTGTTGTTTCTTATTTCTGTTTCTTTTTTGTTTCTGGGAACAAAAGAACAAAAAAGGAACAGAAATGCACCCAAAAGTGTTTCTGTTCCTTTTTTGTTCCCAGGAACAAAAAAACAGAAAAAGTGTTTAAAAACAAAAAAAAAAAAGTGCAAACAAACAGACCCTAATTGACGTTACCAAACAAATTTCTATTCTTTTTTCTATTCTAGAGAACAAAAAAACCAAAAAAAAAGAAAGAAGAACATTACCATGCATACCCTTAGTATATAAATTAAAAAGTACACTTTATCTATAATGAAAAGTGAAATTATACTCACATTATCAGGGAACTCATTGAAATGTCCTAAAAGCGTTGACATGCATTCTTGTGTATAAAGTTCTATCTACTTCTAGTTGTAAATGAGTTATAGGATTGTGTTCTTGTATCGACAAGAACACGGTGGCCGCTTAATAATCATTTTTAGCCATGTAAGTTGTGTCGTGTGACCTGTTTTATTAAGCGTATTGTATTCGTATCAAAGCATTTCGACACATTTAATAAACATGTCATGTTTGGATTAGCTATATGGGTATTACACCCTATCCAGTATCCACACAACACAATTCGCACGGCAAGACTCGAATTTCCAGATCTAGAAGAGGCCACGGCGTCCACAGAGCTGGGTGATCAGGACAAACTTGGGTAATTATTTGCCATAATGTATGAAATTCTATGCGAAAAGATTATGTGAAAGTTTATGCATCAGTGGATTTTCCTCTTTTGTATAAATGGTAATTATTTGCCCTAAAACTTTAGATATAATATATCTACAGTTTTGTGTTCGCTGAACGAGGAGACATCCCAATAATCATTAAAGATGTCATATATGCCCTACGAAATAATGCTCGAAGGCTGTTGGGAATGACTGATCCCCGAAAACCGGATTCGACACTAAATCGAACCCCTAAATCAATGCGGAAGATGAAGCCCGGGAAAACACGTATCACCGATCGTAAAGCACACCACGGATTTGAGCGTACCTTGTTAGCCACAGATTAAACACCGTCGTCAATGGAGGAAGAGAATCCGGTCGATGAAGCCTTGAAGGGAAGAAATTGGAAGCCGTATGCCTACTGTTCTTCGGGAGAGAAAACGCGTGGGAGAGAAGCGTACGTTGATTGTGCCAAAGGGTGCGTCTCTCTCTCTCTCTCTCCTCCCTTTTATACCTTCCCCCATCCACGGGCCCTATTCCCGTGGGCCGGGCTTTTTGGGCCCAACTTGGGCGGACGGGCCAACTCAGGCCCATCTCATAAATCCATCATCTCCCACTCGCACATGGTGGTACAAAACCAACATGGGCGAACAGGCCCTACTCAGCCTCATCAGAGAAAAAAATCCATCATAGACTTTCTCTTAACATGGTGGGCCGAACAGAATTCTCTTTTCCTCTCTTCAACATTCATACCAGTGAATAATCCGTGCGACCAGCATACTTTGAGAGCTCGTTGCTATACATCTGTTAGGAATATATAGCAGCTCATAATGAGCATCACACTCCGAGTAGATTTAGTATGCAGTACCCTAGATCGATCGATCACATTTATATCTCTCTTGATCTCTTTCAAACAATGATATATATATTGTATTCACAATTATGATTATCACAAAGACAGTCATAATTGGTTAACCGGTGAATACAAAACTACAATGTGATTCTCCAAAATCGGTCTTCCTCTTTCCTTCAAACTCTCAATTTCAGTTCAACTTGCTTTTCTAGAAATGTCCCAATAGATCGAATCAAACTCATGACCATTGGCAACATCCTAAGATAGCAAACACTAAATAGAAATCTTGAGAATAAGTAAGAGTCATGAGGGGACAAAAAAATTGAGGAACTCTTTTCCTCAAGAGTCTCACACGACATAAAAAAAGTTGAGATCAAACTTTTGCCACTCTTATTGGTCGTCTCATGCATACGTAGTATGAAATACGTATTACGGTAATAACTCCTTTCCCATGGAGCGTATGTCTACACTTTCAATACCGTACAGATGATAGTTCAGACATACCCAATGTCTAACTTGAGTTCACGTATCTACTCATTCACAAAATTCATCAGAACTCACATCTGGCATCTTAGACAGATAAAGTAAAATATGTGGGGTATTTTACTTTCGGACATCACAAGTATTATGTCCTCATCTTAACACTTAGTTAAGGCGACATGTGTATTTTAAGCTTGAGCTCTCGATTATCACCTAGATAATAAGCTTAAATACTGTCTCATCTCTATTTATCACATAGTAAATAGAGGCGATTACCCGTGTGAGTGGGCTAATCTTATATCTGTCCGACATACTCCTCAACTTAAAGTAATGCACTGAGCATTAAGATGCATAAAGATCATACAAAGATTCATAGACATTAATGATGAAAACACAAATTCATCAAATTGTGAACACTTAGGGAAATTGCAATATTCAGTACATCAGCCTCTATGCAATCCTAGAGATTTCATATAGCCACAAAACACATCTCTAGGTATTGGCTTTGTCATAGAATCTGCTACCATTCTATGCGTAGTATGTACTCTAAGTTCACATCTTTTCGTGCAACCATGTCCATGACAAAATTATACTTGGTATCTATCTGTTTGGTCTTGCCATGATATTTGGATCTTTAGTGTACACTTTTGCTGCTTGATTATCATAGTTAACTAATAACAAATCTGCAGCACTTCCAATAACACCTAAATGATCCAATAATCTCTTAAGCCAAACATCTTCTTATACTGCTACTGATAATGCCACGAACTCAATTCCATCGTGGACAAGGCTATATACTTTTGTTTCTTACTGCTCCAACACATGGTGCCATTATTCGGTAAGAGAACAAACCTAGAGGTAGATTTCCTTTCATTTAAATCTCCTCCCCAATCAACATCAGAATAGCATTAGAGTCGCAGATCCTTTCCATAATAACTCAACATATAATCAGCAGTCCACTTTAGATACCTCAGTATTCTCTTAACGGCTTTCCAACGTGCTTGACCTGGATTGGATTGGTAACTACTCACCATTCCAACTGCAAAACATACGTCAGGTCTTGTACACATCATAGCGTATATCAAGCTTCCAACAGCACTAGCATAAGGAACATGTTTCATTTGTTCCTTCTCTTGTGGAGTCCTTGGACACAGTCTATGGCTCAATCATTCTCCTTTTGCAATAGGAGCGTCAATGGGTTTACAATCCCATATCATTCAATTCAAAATTTGGAAGACAACCAACTTTTGACAGTATTGACTAGCTCCATATTGCTTCCGGCAATTAGTATATCATCAACATATAATGATATGATCACAAATTGATCCTTGGATCTTTTGATATATACACAATGATCCTCATCTATCATTGTTAAGTCATATGCCATTATGGCATTATGAAAACGTATATATCATTGTCTTGACGACTGCTTAAGGCCATATATCGACCCCCAAAGTCGACATACCTTTTCTTCTTGGCCTTTCATTATGAAACCAACAGGTTGTTCCATATATATTTCATCCTCTAATTTTTCCATTGAGGAAAGCAGTCTTTACATCCATTTGATGTAACTCAAGATCCATACTAGCCACTATTGCCAGAATAATGCGAATCAAGGTAAATCTCACTACAGGAGAAAACGTATCTTCATAATCAATTCCTTCCTATTGATTATACCCCTTCGCCACAAGGCGAGCCTTATGCCTTTCAATCGAGCCATCAGCCTTTCGCTTTATTTTGAGAACCCATTTGTTCCCAATAGCTCTGCGTCCTTTTGGCAGATCAACCAGTTCCCAGACTTGGTTTGATTTCATTGACTCCATTTCCTCTTCCATTGCATTAATCCATTTTTCCTTACTAGGGCAATTCAGAGCCTCATTAATATTTCTTGGCTCATCCTCATCTTGTGGAGCAACCATAAAAGTTTCCCCTTCAATGCCAAAACGTCGACGGGGAATACTTTGGCGACTTGTTCACCGTATGGGAGATTGTACACTTAGCACATCATTCCCCATTATGCTCCCACTTGGATTAGGTAATGATGATGTCGTCACATCAGGTGGTTGCAATTGAGAATGAGTTGAATTCAATTCATCACTTCTCATATTACTCCCACTTGGACGAACTCCATTAATATCATTATCTTGATCCAAGGTTTCAAATAGGAAGTAATCTTCCCCTATTTCGCCCTTCTTAGGAAATTCATCCACTAAGAATGTGACATCCTGTGATTCAAATTCAGTTATTCTCCCACTTTCCTGCTCACCTACGAACACATACCCATTTTGAGTGTTTGGAGTATCTCATTAAAATACTCTACTTTTATATGGGACTCAATTTCCCAAACTTGTGAGAGGACATATGAGTATAGACAGCATAATCCCATGGCTTAAGTAAACTTAAGTCCGGTTTTCTACCTATCCATAACTCATATGGAGTGGAACTAACTGATTTGGAAGGCACCCGGTTAAGTATTTAGGCAGCAGTTAACAACGCATCACTCCATAAAAGTGATATGTAAGTTAGCATACGCCATCATGGACCTAACCATTTCTAGTAGGGTTCTGTTTCTTCTCTCTGCAACACCATTTTGTTGAGGAGTATATGGAATAGACAACTGTCTTTCTATTCCTTTTCATCACATTATTTTCTGAACTCATCAGATAAATATTCTCGACCTCGATCGGATCTCAATACTTTTATTTTCTTGTCCAATTGATTTTCTATCAAGTTCATAAACCTTTTGAAACAACTTATGCTTCAGATTTATGAGAAATCAAATAGACACATCCGAATCGAGTATAATCATCTATTAAAAATGATGAAGTAAACAGTCCCATGCCTTCCTCTCACATTCATTGAACCACAAACGTCATAATGGATTAAATGCAGAGGAACGTTAGCTCTTTTACCTTTTCCAAATGGTTTCCTTGTCATTTTCCCTACTAGGCAATGCTCACATATGGACAAATCAACTTTTTCAATATTGCCCAATAAGCCCTTTTTGGCTAGTCTTTTCATATGTTGTTGGCCCATATGACCAAGTCTAGCATGCCATCATATTCACATCATTATCATATAAGATAGAAGACGTGAAACAAGGGGATAACATATTGACATCATCACAGTCAACATTTTGTACAATAAAACCATCTAGAAAGTGACCACAACCATAGTAGTTTGTATCTAAACACAAATCTACACATTTATTATGGAAGTTCATACCAAAACCAAGCTTAACCAACACTAAGACAGACACTAAATTTCGACGAATCTCCAGAGCATATAGAACATCAAGATGCGTCCACCATGCATGTTCTATTGGTCGGTGCCAATTCCTTTACATCAGCTCTAGAGTTGTTTCCGATATGGATCCACTCAGTTCCAGTTGGTACTCGTCGGAATTCCACAAAGGATCCTCTATCCTTTGCTACATGGTCTGTCGCTCATGAATCTACATTCCATAAAGGATTAGATTCAGCCTATAATGCAGAACTTGACACATAAGCAAAGTTCTCAAATGTATAAGAGGTGTATAGCTTCTTTGGCTCACGACAGTCGCGAGCATAGTGACCTCTCTTGTCACATTTGTAACATCACACCCTTGACATTTTCTTCACTTGAGGACGCTTTCCTCTCTCTTGTTGGTTAATTCTTGATTTCTTACAATAAGGACTTGATCCTTTGCATTCCCACATATCGAACGAATCAATACATTTGCCCTTAGAGCACAAAGCCCTTTCTGAGCTAGAACCAGCATAGCAAATGTCTATTTTCGGCTCAAATACCGTTCGGCGGTCCTCTACTAGCTCAAGGTAGCGCACAGCATTCTCAAGATCTTCCATAACATGGTCAAGAGCTTCTAGTGCTTCTTGCTTTTCCAGCACATATTGAATCTTCATATTCAATATTTCACAATTGTAGCCGTTCATATCAGCAATTACATTCTTAGTTGCTGAACTATCGTTCTGAACACATCAGACATACATGCACGAATAATTAATGCCTATCATTTATGCATCCCTATTTACATAGACCCATCATATTAATGAATAATTTCAAGTAAGGCTTCAGAATCAAAAGGTCACTACGTTTCCAATCATCCTCCAAAAATCCTAACTTAAAACTATCATTAATATGATTGTCATATGCAAAATCAATTCTATGAAGTTACAAAAACTTCTATAACTACCCACAGCTAACTACCCACAGCAATCAGCAGTAACAGAAAGCAAATATTATCTAACATCTAATAGAATAACAGTGCTTTCACATAATACAACTATACATTACACTAAGCAATATATACAAAGAAAAATATCAACATGGAAAGAGATATTTACATCTATAAAAAATCTCACAATTAATCTAAGAAATAATTAGGAAATGTCCCTTCTAATCTATCAGCCAAAACATCTGAGAAAACTGAAGGTACATTTGCCAACCATGGAAAAACTTTTGGAGAGCTCTCATGTCGCCACCAAGGCGCATTCACTCTGCGCCACGTAGCGCACAATCTAAGGGTTGAAGTTTTGGCCAACTCAATCCTATAGTACTCTCTTACAAAAGCTTCCACCAGCCTCCTATAACCCGGGACCACGTTGACCTCCCATAGACGATCTAACACTGCTTGCCATTCAGGTGGAAGAGTGTTCAACAAAGCCGGCACCTTCTCAAAATCCGGCATAAGATAACCATTATTGATGATTTCCTGTATCATCTGATTGACCTTGACCATATGTGATACTAAATCACCATCAAGCCACCGAAAATCAGCTAACTCTTTCATCAGCCTTTTCAGTCTAGCTCTTCCTTCGTCCGTTCTCGGGATTGCAGGTATCCGTGCATTACGCATCATAGTTTCTGCAACAAATGCAGAACTAAAATGGATCACTTATCATCCATAATAAACAAAATGGAAAATACATAAATTTCCATGATTCATGCAACAAATGCAAAATTAAAATGGATGACCTACAACCCACACAGACATAATTGAAAAAGAAACAAATTCCTTTTTTTTTTTTTTTTTCGGGTCAACGGTCAAAGCCAACGGTCGGTCAACGGTCAACGGTCAAAGTCAACGGTCGGTCAACGGGTCGGGTCAACGGGCGCGCGGGTCGGGCCGGTCGGACCGGCCGTGCCGGTCGGACGAACCGACCGCACATGCCGCGCGCGTGCGCTGGCTGACGTCACGCAGACGTCAGCCGGCACGTGCCTCGCACGATGATCGTATGATCGGTGGCGGCACGGGTGACCCCTCCGGCTAAGGCCGTGATGGCGAAGTATAGGCGGAGACGAGGTAGCCAGCCTTGGATTTGCTGGCATCGAGGGAAGCGGCGTCAGGCTGCAGATAGAGCACGGTGAGTCATCACGGGTGGGGGCATTAGGTCATCATGGATGGAGGCGGGCAGCCCTCGGACGTAGTGCCGAGCTCTTGTGCCGTGGTTGACACAAGCTGCTACAAAGGGTTGCTCGAAGGTGTTGCAAACAACAAGCAGTGGCGATGGCTTCTAACGTCAGGTTCTAGCAGCGTCATGTGTCGTGGCGAGGAGGGAAGTGGCAACGTCGCAGCTTCAGGCTGCAGAGGGACAGCGTTCGGAGGGCACCAGCTTGAACGGCGTCAAGTTGAGGCGACGAGCTTGGACAGCGACAGGCTGCAACCGCCGCTACCCTCCGCCCCTCCGTTCCTTCTCTCTCTTCTTTTGTTTTTTTCTCAGCTCTCTTAGGTCTCCTCTGGTTGGAGTTTAGGAGTGGGAAATGAGGCACGGCGGCGAGTTGTCAGTCGTGCGATGGTCTCTCCCTCGCATTCTCTCTCTCTCTCTCTCTCTCTCTCTCTGTTTCTCCCTCTCTCACCCCTCTTTCCAACTCTCTCCCTCCAGCTCTCTCCACCTCCTCTCCTCCCTGTCTCTCGATGATGTTCTCTTTTCTCCAGGGTTTCCTGCGCGAAGATGGACGAGGGAGAAGGCTTGCGTGGGCTAGGCCAACAGGGAAACAGGCCTGGGCTGCGCAAGGGAAAAAATAGGCATTTTTTTTTTGTTATTTATCTTTTTTTCTTTTTTTCTATTTTTTTTTTATGTATTTGAAAACAAATATTAGGTGTCAACAGTGACATGATATGGTGACATCACAAGTTTACATGGAAATCCATAAGGTAAATGTGACATCTTGATTTTCAACCCTGCTTTTGAGTAAATGAAATGGGCTTTTCATCGATGTGCCTACAGTCTTTTTCTCTAAACTAATCACTCAGGAGATAACTAATCTATCAGGCAAAGCCGTTAAGAAATATAAACGTGAGTGATTTGAAAATTCAATCAGAAATCGACTGCTCGACCGTGATAATTTACAAGGGTCAATATGGCACTGTCAAAATTGATTAAAGATTGGAGACAATTCGATTTGACAAAGGCATGTAATTAAAGTGTGGGTGATTCCACCTGATTGCAAAATTCTTGTTGAACAGCACTAAAGTGATTTTTCTATCGTTTATGTACCCCGTGTTACGCCTCGATCCTCCGAGCACGTGCCCATCCCTTAGTGGTCGATTAAGTAGCGACGTCCCAAGACATGTCGCTGACCCATTCATTTTAATGAGCATACGTAAGTGAATAATAAATCCCTAGACAACAACATGATGGGATAGAAAAGCAGGCAACAATTCTCAACCAAAGCAAACCTTTTGTAAACACTCTAGGTTTATACACAATATTAGGCTATTTACAAAAGATCAGCTTAACAAAAAGGGAAATGTCCTATGACCCGCTAGTCAAACATGTTCACCGATTCTTCAATCTCCTCCACATCAAACTCCGGAGCTTCGGGTCCTCCTCAATTGCCATCTAAGGACCTGAAAATGTGATCTCACAATAGGATGAGATGATGTCTTAGCAAGTTCACCTCCTAAGCTCCGACTAGGAAGAAAATATGCCCTAAGGGCTGCCTAAGCACAAACACGAGTAAGAGGACTTACCTTTGCCTCCATTCCGTTCTGCAAGTCAGTACGATTCATATAATCATCAAATCATATCAACTCAACTCAAATCAACTCAAGTCATCAAATCAGATTAAATTATCGATCAATCAACCAAGTCGATTCCATGTCATCAAGACCATCTCTCGATCAACTCATTCAATACTATCTATAAAGTCCGATCACATCAAGGACTACTCCCCTTAAGCTGAATATAGATAGAAATGCTTACCAAAAACTGATAACCATGTATACTACTCACCCTAAGCTGATATATTGAAGCCCTCAGGCTGATATAGTATATGACTAATGCTCATCAAAGTTGTGCGGTAGTTAATTACTCACTGAAGCTGTGTGATACTTAATTGCTCATCGAAACTGTGCGGTACTTAATTGCTCACCGAAGCTGTATGATAATTAGGGTATACCGCTCACTCTAAGCTAATATACCAAGCCCTCAAGCTGATATAATATACCATTCTACCCAACCAACCATTTTATCACTTTTATCATACCCGATCAAAATAATTATGCGTGGGTACACGGTCAGCCTCCGCCAAAAATATAATATATTTACTTTATAAACTCCCACTAATTATAGAGTCAATAAAAAACAATTGGCACTGTAAACCGATGCTCGGTGATTTTCTAATTAAATATCAAAATTACAATTTACAGTCAAATTGCACAAAATAACAGTCAATTAAATAAATCAATCACACCAAAGCAATTAGCATGAAATTCCAGTCACTGACTATCCTGGTCTAATTTCTGAAAAATAAATAAATAATTAATTACCAAAATTAATTAATAAATACCAATAAATAGCAAAAATGCACACTTAAGCCGAAAAAGCCTAATTAAAAGTCGAGATGGGCCCGTAAAATTTCTGAACCTATTTGGATAAATACTACAGCTTATCTACTTACTAATTGCGCTACTCTAACCACCTAACATGCAATATCAAATCATTAAATCACTAATCTGTTCTAATTAACTGCCTAATCTAAGCTTAACCCAAACTAATCAATCTTTAAGTATCGTTAACTTTCTAAGTAGGGATTAGGAAGTAAACTCACTAGATTAACGCGAATACCGGTTCACGGCGACGGCGACACGACAGTGGCTAATAAACTCCAAAGCGGTGGCATCAACGAGGACCATATCAAGGCCGAAATTGGCCCCCACAAAGCTTATTGTTGTTGCGGTCTTGAAGGGGGTTGCTAGTCTGTCCAAGTGGGCTAGCTCCTGCTTGCCTTGAGGATGAACGATGTTGCAGCGGCACGGCTTGGTCGAGCAGATGAAGCCAGCGGCTTTGGTGGAAGGGAAATGGAGCGGTCGGTCACAGCAAAGACCGAGAGAGAGAGATGGCGATCATGGGGTTGGCGTGAGCGAAGGACAAGCACGCGACAAGGGCAGAGGCAGAGAGAAGTTTGGTGGGTTGACTTCGGTGTGTAGGGGTTGGAATTTGACTAAGTGTGGAGGCGTGGACTTTGTGGCAGCTTCGGTGGGTTCCTACAGGGAAAATGGAGGCACACGGTGGAGGGGGCAGAGAACATGCAAGCTAAAGTCTTCGACAAAATAGAAAGCAAAAGAGAAGGGATGAGAGAGAGGGACCGAAGGAGAGAGAGGGGATAAGGGGGACAGAGTGTGTTAGCCAAGGGGGAATGAACGTGCAAAAAATAAAAGGGAAAGTGAGGGAGAGAGAGAGAGAGGGAAAGATGTCGGCGGAGGGGAAGGATAAGATGGGGCCCACAAAGTCAAAGGAAAAAGAAATCGAAGACCACAGTAGAGTTGTTGGATGGGGGGAGAAGATGTGCGAGAGAGAGGGAAATAGAGTGAGACGTGTGCGAGGGAGTCCAATGAAGGGGAAAGGAAAAAAAGAAAATCAAACAAAAAAAATCTTGAATACATGAGTGCTTATTCAAACTTATCTTCAGCTCGCTTTCAACCGATAATATCAATTGGTCATCCAAGACCAATTTCGACACCAACTTACACAAATTGAACTCCAATTGAAGGCCAAAATAAGACAGCCCCTCTAGCCTACGAATTTTGTCCATTTTGGACTTCAATTTCATCCAATTTGGTCCCAAAAAATCTCCATGCTAAAATATTTGATCCTCACTTGTTTTCTTGCATGTGTTTTCTTGCATGTGTTTTCTTGCATGCGAATTCCCCTAAATAACCAACTTTGGACAGCAAAATTGGTCATTTTCCTCAATTCCGAATTCTATTTACTTTTTCCCGGAATCCAATTTCTTAACAAATCTCTCTGATTGATGTCCAATTTTTGTTGAAGAAAAAGCCCACACAATTTTCTTTCACCAAATAGCTCACACAGGAGGCCAAAAATCCTTTCAAACTAGCCCATTCGAATTTCCGTTCTTTTCCAACTCGTCTGAATTGATTTTCCGTAAAAATCCCGAAGTCGACGAAAATTCCTCAAAAGGTGAGTCGATGTTCCTAAAATAAATCATGACATGACAAAACTTTCAATTTTTAAAATCAGGTTCAAATTCGCGATTAATTTCAATCTGACGCGATTTTAACGTGAGCTAACCTATTAGGTAGCTTTTATGATTTTTTAGTGCAATTGACCCATGGTCAATTTTCTTTGAGTGACACGTACCTCTTCAACACATTGGTGGCTCCGGTTGTCATGAAAATCTCAAGATTTCAAATACAAACACTGGACGCCAAAACGACAGAAAATTTGGTCTAGTGCTGATCGACGATAATTTTGTAAATTAGTACAATCACCCACATTTAGCCACACATCTCAGTCGAACTGTTCTATCTGTGATTTCTGATCGATTTTTAACTGTGTCGTAATGACCCTTGCAGACTAGAACGGTTGAGTAGTCGATTTCTAGTTGAATTCTCAAGTCTATTGCGATTATATTCCTTAACAACTTCACCTGATAAGCTAGTTATCTCGTGAGTGGCCATCTCAGAGAAAGTATTATAGTCGCATCGATGAAAGGCCCGACTTATTCAATTGAAAACAAAACTGAATTTTCAAGATGTCACACCTTGTGCTCGTATTTAAAACCTTGAGATCTTTACGACAACCGAGAGTCACCTATGAGTCAAAGATAAACAATGTGGATCGAAAATAATCGACCATGGGTCAAATGCGCTAAATATTCCAAAAAACTTTCTGGTAGGTTGAGTCATACTAAAATCGTGTCCGGTTGAAATTAACCACGAAATTGAACCCAATTTCAGAAATTGAAAATTCAGTCATGTCACGATTTATATTACAAATGTCGACTCATCATTTGAAGAATTTTCAGCGAGCTTGGATTTTCGGCAAAAAATAAAAATTTGGTGAAATTGATTGAAGAATCCGAATGGACGAAATTGAGTGCACTTTTGACCTTCTCGTTGGATCAAATTATGAGGAAAATTATGGAATTTGATGTGGGTTCTTAGCTTGGAAATTTGGCCATTGATTTGAGGCCAATTGAAGAGGAATTGAGTTGAATTGAAGGTGAAATGCTTGGAAATTCGTATGTCTTGTGGGGTGCAACATTTCAACTTCATCCTTGGCTTCTTAAGGAAGATTTGGATGGGATAAGGCTGTCACGCCCAGATCCTCCGAGCGCGCGAACATCCCACTCTGGTCGATACAAATGCGACTTCTCAGGACACGTCGCCGACCCATTCATTTTTTTTTATTATGCATGCGGAAGCAAAACAAATCCCCTAACAACATTTAACTTAGGATAGAAAAACATGCAATCAATCACAACCAAACAAGCTTCATTATAAACACATATGTTTATATACAACACTGGATTGTCTACAAAATAGACAGACTCAACAAAAAGGGAACTGTCCTATGACCAACTTGTCAGACACGTTCACCGATTCTTCAGCCTCCACCTTTCGAACTCTAGGACTTTCGGTCCTCCACGACCGTCATCTAGGGACTTGAAATATTATCCCACAACCGGGATGAGACTACGTCTCAGCGAGTCCTACCCTCTAAAACTCAATTAGGAAGAAAATACGCCTCAGGGCGCTCTAGCCACACAAATAGGATAGATGACTTACCTCGCCTTAGTCCCTTTCCTGCACGTTAGTACAATTCATATTCAAACAATGCTCGTACAAGCTGAGACTACCAACAGTTACATCGGTCTATCAATTCAAACAATCCAATCATTCATAATGATTCAATTCCATCATACTATCTATCTTTCCATTTCAATCCGTACTATCTATCAACCATTACTATCTATCATTCAATATCGTCTATCAAACCAGTCGTTAATACGACACATGCTCTCCAAAGCTGTAATATATAGACGGTAGCTCACTAAAGCCGTATAGATAGATAGCTCACCAAAGCTGTAACTGATAGATAGTTCGCACAAGCTGTATAGATAGATAGCTCACCAAAGCTGTAACTGATAGATAGCTCGCACAAGCTGATAAAACGATCTTAGCTCACCAGAAGCTGCCATATATATATGTATATCATAATTGCTCGCCTAAGTGGATACATATATATAAACCATAGAACTGGATATTCAATCCAATAATAACCAACGATTCAAACTAGTCATACAAACCAATCACGGTGCTATAAGCCAACACCAGGTATTTTCAAGTTAAATACCACAACTTCATCAATATCACTCAATTCCACACTTTTGGAATAATTAACTATAATCATCAATAACTCAATTTCTCAATTTAAGCTTACAATTAACATAAACCGACCGCACTGCTGCGATCAGCGCGAAATTCTAACGACCGGCCATCCCGACATAATTTTCGAAATTATTAAATAATTAAATTTAATTCCGAAAATTAAATAATTAAATATTATTTTATAATAATATAATATAATAAAATAATATTTATAAATTCGAAATAATTAATTAATTAAAAATAATTAATTAGGGCTTAAATAAGATTACACTAAATTAATCATACAATTAGCCTTAATTAAACATCCATTAAACTAATCATACAACTAATCTAATTTACATTAAAATAATCTAATCTAACCACCTAAACCTAATTAGACTAATCTAAACACCCCTTAAGCGTCGTTAACTCACTAAGCAAGAATTAGAGGATAAACTCACCGGTTTTGCGCGCTGGTGAGTTCACGGCGACCACGACGCCAAGGCGGTCGATAAACCCCAAAGCGGCGACACCAACCAAGGCCGGGAAGACACCTAAAACGGGCCTTGAAGACCTCACGGCTTTCTGGTTTTCTGCTTCTGATCTGGGCTGGACTGCAGAGAAGAAACCAGCAACTTCAACGGCGAAAACGGGCCGATCGGAGCTCCGGCAAGCGGGTGGTTGGCAACCGGCGGCTCCCAGGGGTCTTGGGGATCTTATAGGAGGTTGGGATGGGCAAAGGAAGGGTCGAAAAGGGGCGAAAGAACAAGAAAACACGAAACAGGCGGAGCAGGGCGGAACAAGACGGTCCGACGAGCGGCAGATTCTCTCAGGATTTCGGGACGACCAGAGAATCGTTCTGGCGAGCGGCGGGATTCTCTGGAACGGGCTGGATGTCCTCGTCACGGACGTGGATGGAGTGTTCGATGAGTCATCCGGGAAGTCGACTTTTAACTCGAATCTTCGGCGAAAGGTCAGCTGGAGCAGAAACTGGAACGAGGAGAAAACAGGGGAGGAAAACGGCCGACGATGGCCTTCCGGGCGTGCGACGATGGAGGGGCTGGTGCTGCTCGGTTCCTCTGGTTTTTGCTGAGCTTCTCTCCTTCAACAACAATGGAGAAAGCCACAAATTAATGGAGAAGAAGGCTGCTGAGCAAGGGGGGTCTCCTTGGGCTCTTTAGAGCTCAAGACTTGCCATTCTCTCATTGGCTTTGCCCCCACCATGACATCACATGACCTCAGCCACTCTCTCTCCTCAAGCTTCCTCCACAACCTTACCAATAGGTACAAAATAGCTCTCCCTCCCATGGCATACGAATTTGTTACATTTCCCTCTTCAATCTCAATCAATTTCATCCAATTCTCAACCAAACACATCCAATTGAAGCCCAATTAAATCCATCAAGGCATCCTCGTCCGTCTCATGGCTTTTTCCCATCAAATGATCCAACTTGCATCCCGAAGATTCAATCAAAAACGACCCTCTGACAATTCCGAACAAAAAATGGCCTTACTTTGCTTTTCTGCCAAAAATCTCGGTTTCTAGAAAAATCTTCTGAGGATGAGTCGACGTTCCTAAAATGAATTGTGACTTGACAGAACTTCCAATTTCTGTAATCGGATTCAATTTCTCGGTTAAATTCAATCTGGCGCGACTTTAGCGTGTCCTAATCTACCGGGTAGCTTTTAGGAATTTTCTATGCAATTGACCTTGTGGTTGATTATTTTCAAGCCACAAAGTGCATCTTTGACACATTGGCGACTCTCAATTGTCGTAGAAATCTTGAGGTTTCAAATACGGACACAGGGTACCAAAATGATAGAGAAATCGGTCTAGTACCGATCAACCAGAATTGTGCAATTAGGTGGAATCACTCACACTGAATTACATGGTTTTGTTGAATCGACCTATCTCTGGTCTCTAATCGGTCTGTGCCGCAATGACCCTTGCAGATTAGTACGGTCGAGCAGTCGTTTCCTAGTCGAATTCTCAAGTCTATTGCGTTTAGATTCCTTAACGGCTTCACCTGATAGACTAGTTATCTCGTGAGTGGCCAACTCAGAGAAGAGAGCTATAGGCACAAAGATGAAATGCCCGACTTATTCAATTAAAACCAAAATTGGAAAATCGAGATGTCACAGAGGCAACTGGGCACAGCTGTGGACATTGGGGGCCTACACTTGAGTGTTTGAGATATTTAGAGAAGACTTTCGTGGCCATTTGTCCCCCTCAAGCCAGTAATAGCCCTTCTTCCATCTTGCTTCCTTAGCTTCCACTGTTGCTGCAACACAAGCCAAAGAACCAGAGAAACCAGCTAACACCCCTTGTAGCCGTCGACCACCCTTCATCGTCATCCAAGCATTACCGAGCTCACCGAAGCCGCTTGACCGCACCCACCCTTCATCCACATCAATAAATTTAATGGTAAAATTTGGCAAAAGTTAACAAAGGATAAATTTATTATAAGTGTACCAGTTTAAGATTATTGATCATGTTGACTAGAAAGTTGTTTGAATGGCTCTGGTCACAAATAAATTGCTTGAGACGTTCCAAAAGAAACTACAATAGATGGAATCTAGCAAATTTGTTTTTCTTATCATTATCTAGAGGATGAAACGGCTGAATTTGAAAAATTGAGGAGAGAGATCAAACTCTTCAAGAGGAAATTCTATTTTTCCTTCAGACCCATTTTCTCAACCTTGGAGTTTAACTCAAATGGAAGTGATTCCTCCTAAGGTTACATCGATTACTTTAATCTTTGAAGAAGCCCCAAAGACAAGTCGAAATGATATTTGTTTAGAAAACTCCTACCAAGATTTTGAAGTTGACAAAACTTTTTATTTCTAATGCTTATCTTAAGTACAAATTGCTTGTGAGTTGTTTTTGAGGATCTATCGAAGACTATTGTCTAAGCCTATTCCATCCCAGAAGTATTTCCCACTCTAACGAAGTACAAAAAAAGATCGTGTCCAGAACAAGAAAGAGTCTAGAACCAAACTCAGTGACATGCGACAAAAATTCAGAATGACCTTTTTTTCTGGAAACAATTTCTTTCAACGATTATTTTCTGGCCAAGGACTTCACTTTCCTTATACATATACATTGATTAAGTCAATCACAAATTGATAAGATCAATATGATGATAAGTTCTTCATGAGGAACTTCTACTTATGAAAACCTATATTCTAATTGTATGAGCAACTAGAATCAGTGAAATTTTCAATCCTGTCTTCTAATGGCCACAAGATCCCTTTGATGGATTCTTTCCAACAACTTGATTGGAAGAAATTTTTCTGGAGAATATCAACGACTAGTGTGGTGTTGAGGATTTTTAAAGGAGGTCATTTGATCAAGATGGACATAGAAACATGAATTTAGAATTCCAAAGTTTGAACCTTCTCTCAACCACTTGTCTTTGTCTTTGAGCTTTGCAAATTGTCATCAAGAGAGATAAACACAAAAAGAGTGACTTAGTAAGTCAAAGAGTTCTACCACTGAGTGCTTGCACTCATAAGTTGTAATCTTTTGTTGATCCTATAGTGTAGTTCAACCAGTATGCTATCAACATAAGAGAGTGAATGTAGACATGATCTAAACCGGACCACTATAAAATCCGTATGCAATCTTCTCTTTTTTTAACTCTTCATTTAAAATCTATTGCATATTTTCTGGTATCTACAGAAGTCTTGGTGTTAGTTCTAGCTACTTCGATATTGTTATACTTCGAAATCATATTAAGGAAATGGAAAGGCAAAAGAAGTTAAAAGAGGAAAAGAAGCCAGCTCTGGAACCTTTCCAAGAGCCTCCTTTGCCAATATGATCTCAAATCCACTTGAGGCTTTTTTGCGAGACCAAAGTCAACAAGAGGTCTCAACCATTGCTACACTCTTCCAAACAAAACATCTCTGAATTGACTTCAAAATTAGATTCCTATTCCTATAAAAACACTTTAAACTCCGAACCAGAAACACCAAAGTCTCTTGAACATGCTATCTTTATTGCTATCCCCCTAAGGCAGAAATGCAATCAAATTCATCTTAGCTAGAAGTACGGCACCTTTATGACCTAAACCCAGACCATAAGTCTTCAACCTTAAAATGTTACTTCACCCTCAATGATAGTCTATACTCAAAATGGCCAAAAAGACTATAGGAGTTTCATACTTGGCTCAATACTAGAGAGCTTAATGGTCGAAATTGGTTTGATATACTGATCGATTTTGTGAGTAGATTTACGGGAAGCTTAAAAGATTAGTAGAGAACTTATAATAATCGGGATCAAATGGCATTTTCACTCCAAAGAGATTTCCATTAAACGATCCGTGTAATCCACCACTTCATTATTTGTAAGCTCAAAGATTTTCTTGAGCTTAGAAGAAGAGAATTTTTTGAGAAAAAATGTTGCTCTTTGCGAGAAAAGCATTTGAATAAGCATTTCCAAGAAATGCTTAAATTATTCTATGCTCTTAGAGCTAATCCAAATTTGAAGCAAATATTCTTGTCCTCTATCCGAAAGAAATTGGACAATTTGTGGATAGATCTCTTCAAGCCAAGTAAAACAAATTATTGATGTTCACATTGGAGAACTTCAACAAGAATTACATCTTGCTCTTGATGATCTCTGTATTCGCTAAAAGGCCTTTAGCAGTTATTTTCAAAGCAATAAAGAACTCAATCGGGCTTGCCGAAAACCCAAGTTAATAATTAGATGCTCAAAGAAAGAATCTTGTGGTGATAGATGCAAGAAGCGAAAACCCTTCAAAAGATTTTCCTTTGGTAATGGTAGAAGGTGAAAATGAAGATTCTTGCAAAAAAATGCTCTAGATGGGGTTCTTCTAGAAAGCGTAAATTTTTTGACAAATGCTATGTTTGCAACAAGAAAGATCATTTTTTTTCTAAAAAATATCCAAAAGCCATAGGAAGAAATTCTCATTTGATCCAGAAAATAAAAAAGCAAACTGGAGTATCACTTTGTGATAATGATGTTGAATAGCCCCGATCACCAATAATCCAAGATCTTTGTGCATACACTTCCTCTATTCTCTCATATTTCCCTGCCAAAATATACCCATCCAAATATGACAAGCCTAATTCTATCATTGCGCTCATTGAAACTGGAGCTAGTACTTCCAGAAAAAAAAAATGGACTTCACATACCCTGTATTTTAACTCTACTTCTAGAGATACATTTGCCACAAGAGATCGATGCAAACCCATCATTAAACAATTCTTTCCCTAGTGATCAATCACTACAAAAATCCTTGGTTTGGTTCACTAGATAAAGATATCAATATTGATTGGTATATCCTTACACAAAATCGTAGACTCAGAATTTCACAACCCCCTTTCATCTTCATTGATTCGGATGTTGGTTGTGTAGAAAAAGAATGAGAAATTTGTGCACTTCAAGTTTTTCTTTAAAAACCTATACCTGGAAAGTGCACTTTCTTCTATGTTTTGAAGCTTTAGCCTTTGCGACTGTCGGGTTTAAGATTAGAGATCCACACTTGATTTGACCTGACTTTTAGAAAGATCACATCTATAATGATTTAAAGTAATTTTGTAATGTGAACGTGCATTTTGAAGGTATTTTGCACTATAGAATAAAACAACTTGAACTTCATTTTGTCCCCTCCCGGTCAAAAACAATGTTTAAAATATGATATCAAAAACACAACAAGGATTTATAATATACATAATGTGAAAACTGATTAGACCTAAGCATGTTTTACATGCTTGGCATTTACTATTTATGTTGAATTATTTTATCACAAACCAAATGGTTGCCAAACTGAAAGGACACGTCATAACAAATCTAATCATTTATCATGTCTTCCAAAAGGTTACCACTTTCCTCGTAATGCATGCAGTTCAAAATGTTACAAGTATTTTGATATTCTAATCGGTACATGTTCTCCCAAAACTTTACCTCGCATGACGTTAGAAATTTCATTTTCGTTCGATTAATCTCATGAGAATTCTGCGTGAAGAAGAGTCATCCCTAGCTTCTTTGGATCGGTTAGAAACCAAGAGTATATCTCACTTCTTACACAACTATAGATTTGGAATTGGGGACTTTATTATAATAGTTAACTAGTGTCATTTTAGTTAGATGCAACCCTTTTATCCAATTAGAAGTCATAAAATTTTTCTTTCCTAAGCGTCCATGCAATGTTTTTGTATTTATTATAGTCCTAAAATGTAATCTAACCATTCAACTAAAAGAAACAAAACATAACTTAGAAAAGCAATATAAAAGAAATGCAATCAATTGATCTAAGAAAGCATTGAAAGAACAAGTAAAAAGTAAAGTGCAATAAAGTAACCTGATATGAGTCAGACAAAGAATATAACGTTGTCTCATTATTAAGGCCTTGGACAGCAAACCCTGTGAGCTTGACTTTAGAGACCATCCTATCTTAAAATGGGTAATGTGGGTTAACAAAACTTTTAGAGCAAAGTGAAGCCCCAAGTCGGTACTTTGTCATCCTAGGTTGGGTCCCAATCCAGCTTTGTGATATTAGGTATTTACTTGGTCCCCCTCAAGTTCTTCTAGGTTATGAGACTTCTACATTACCCATTCAATTAGTTGAAGTGAATCTTGAATTCAACTAAGCTATGTTCTATGATTTTTTATTCTTTAAAATAATGTTTCTAATCCAATATATATATAAGCTAAATCTATTTCATTCATTAAACTAATAAGCTAAACTAATCCTAAGTGATCTTCAACTAAACTAAGAATCTAAAATCTAATAACTCAAGAAAAGTAAGGCCATATCTTTCATATTGAAATTCACAACCATACTTTTATACAGAGCATAACTCAAAGTATTTCACAAACTATTCACGACTATCTAATTTCACCATATTCACATTAAAACGGGATTCCCAAAAGAGGATGGGACCTCAATCCTCATCCGATCGTACTCAGGATCCCTTCGTGGATCATCTTCTTCTTCAAAAATCTTTCTCCTCCTCAGGTTTCACTTCAATGTTCTCCTTCTTCGATTCCTCCTCCTCAGGTTCATCTACGGACCTGAAATGTTGTCCCACAACCAGGATGAGACTACGTCTCAGCAAGTTCTACCCCACTAAGACTCAATTAGGAAACCAATACACTACTCGATTGCCTAAGCACAGCATGAGTCAGAGGACTTACCTTGACCTCAGTCTCAACCTACAATTCAAGGTTATATACGAACGCTTCATAAATCATAACGAACAATCAATCAAATCACGACAATTTGATCAAATCATTGATCAATTGAACCAGTCGATTACATGTCAGACGGATCATTCAAGGTCATTGATTCCACACCATATAACCTCCCATCGGGCACTCGGTCACAGAGCCACATCAATGCTCTCGGGCGTCAAGTTCGCCAAGGTGACTTATCCACTAGACAATTGCGTGCATTCATTAAGGCGCCGTTTTCGCCAGTGACATGCTTAGTCACCGAACCACGCATGTCTATAACCATTTACTCAATAGACAATTGTGTGCGTTCTTTAAGGCGTTGTTTTCGCCAGTGATGTCCTTAATCACCGAAACACACATGCCTATTGTCGCGACCCGATCTCGCCGCCCCCTCGAAAAGTGTCCAAGGAGGGGAAAGGTCGAGTTTAGGGGTACTTGATCACGAGAATTTCCTCATGAGATCACGAGCTCTCCCAAACTCGTACCCCGCGTGACAGCGGATTTATTTATACGATCTAGGTATTTAACAACCTAAAAAATATACAGGAGTCGCCACTAGCCTCAACTTTGGGGGTCGGCTAGAAACCCAATCGAGGGTCGGGAGTGCTCCCTCGATTCCTACTCAACCAGATATCTAGGTTCGGGGACTTGGGTTACGCTAATATTGCTATTAGCGCCCTTTCGGTACCTAAACAGTATGTTGTGTTTTTCCTAACATATCCATGCCTTTCTTTTTACATTTTCAGGATCGTTATTTCTAGACTAAGTGATCATGCGTGGTGGATTACTTTCATTCTATTCTATTCCTAAAAAATGAAAGGAAAGCAATCAATGAAAATTAAATTGCAAGACATGAAGTAAACAATCGAGGGAAAGCAATTAAACCTAATCATACAATTCTAAAAATGTAAAAGAGAAAACAATTGGGAAAGAAAGAAAACCCGCAACTCGTCGGATTTTATACAATGCATGGAACCCGAGACATATGTCGGGAAAACGAATAGTACATGACAACGGTCGGCATGGACATCGACCTCCACCATCTTCACACCTTCTCCATTGGACATCGACCTCCACCATCTTCACACCTTCTCCATCTTCAAGATCCTAATCTAAATCTAATCTAAGAAACAATGAATAGGTGCATACAAGTGAAAGAAGCAAATTTCTAAATCAAATGGTATGTAAATGATGCAAAATTAACATCATCTGAAATATTAAGATGAATCTTAAGACTTCCTAATAGGGTTCAAGTCCAATCAAGATCTAATTGATGGTCAAAAATTGATCTTTGTGAAATCACGCATGTCAACCACAAACAAAACAAAATACAATGCATGTTTAATGGTTCGTAAGACCACATAGACAATGCATAAAAATGTGAGACTTGCACACGACATAAGGTTGAATGCGAAAAAAGTTTGGGTAAACATTTAACTTTAAATCAGAATGCAAAGAAATCACACAAGTCATTAACATTGCAAAGTGACTTAGAACTAAGAATGTCATGCATGACAAATTTCAATTGCAATTAGCCAAATGAATGCATGATATTCACATCAAACGAGATTCAAATATGATATGCCATGCGTCTTTCCGAAGTCTGAAATGCCCTTTATGAATATCTACAACACATCGAAGGCAATTGGACACATCTACTAGCTCATTCAAGGCAAACAGCAATCAGGTCACAGACAAGACAGTCCACACTAAGGACGATTTAATGAGCATTTTCCTAATCAAATCAACTCCAAAAAGTTCTGAAAAAATTATATGTTGTAGCCAAGGACATTTCAAGCAACTTTTCATGAGACACCGATCTATGAATTCAAGTACAAAATTCAGTAGAAAATCGGGAAAACAGTCAAGGTCGAACAATGCATAACAGTAAACTACAATATATCAGTTTTCCAGAATCATCTCCTAATTTTCGAAGAAGATTTCAGATAGCTAATGATATCGGATCGAGACGTGCTATAGCTCGTTAGAAAGATAATCAAACCATCTTTGACTTTCATGAAGACATCGAGCACCAAAAAGCACATATACTAACTCAATTCTGGGCATACGCACAAAGAGGTCTGTCAGGAATCCGAGGTTGCAGAACAGTTGTCATCCAAGTTAAAAAATCATAGAACCAAAAGATCTAACTGTAATCAACTCTAAATCAATCAAGTATTGATTCTAATCAGATTCGCAATGCATCCTGGCCTCGAACCTTCGTTGTCGAGAATGCATTTCGACACGAGAAGCTCTCGCCTCACCGGATGCTATTAAAAGGAGTTTCAAGCACTTACCTTGATTGAATCGGCGAAGAACATACCTTCGAAGATCTCTTCATTTAGCAATGACGAAACTGCTATTTAACATAAAAAAAAAAATATTGAAATCAGCGGAGAGTCGAATTTTATTTGGTTCTGTAATCAAAACAGAAAAAGGAAATGGAGCGCTTAGCTTTGATTTTGCTTCGAGGACTACAGAACGTGAAGAACACCGAGTCAGATTCTGGTATAAGAGCTATTCAGCACCGATCTTCAAGCTCTGATTTATGACTTTCGCAGATCATGATCACTCTTCTCTAATCCTTTTTCTAGATCAACACTCAGAGATGAACACATCGGTGCATCGTAGTCGCTGGACTTTGCTGAAAATACTGATCGCCTGATGAAGAAACGATTGGACTTTGCTCGGGACTTCATTCGACGTCGATCTCCGATTTTTGACTTACGAGGCTCATCAACGGACGCTAATCAACGAAATTGAAGAGATCGACGTCAACAAAATCTGATGTAATCAGAGTCCAAGCACACCAAGTATACGAGTAGAGATTGAGAAGACTTAGCCGAATCCAGAATCTCAGCTTGTTCTGATTTCAGTTGTGGATAATCTCCTTGGATTGTGCAACGAAACTCGTGAAGATCTCGATTATTCCCTTCGATAAAAAACGAAATCCGTTGCCTCTATCGAAAGATTGAGTGGACTAAATCCACGAAGAGTCCATGAATGGAGAATTTCTGCACAGATTTGCAGAAGTTCACCCGTAACATCCTGGGAGAGAGAGAAATTGTGGAGAATTTTCTTCTTCGCTTTTTGTTGATGGGGGGTCCAAGAATCCTCGAACACAAAAAATCCGTGAAGCTATTGCCTTCCCCTCCGAGAGAAAATAACTCGAGCCAGTTCCAGAGAGATTTTTAGAGAGAGAGAGAGTTATAGTCAGAGAAAGTAGATCTCCAGAAAAGTCCCCCCGAGAGAGAGAGTCCCCGAGAATAGAGAGAGAGTGGATCCTCGTCCAATGGCCTCCTCTTTCTCTGTTCTCTTTTTTTTCTCTCTTTTATTTTTCTTTTTCTCTCCTTTATTTTTCTTTTTTCGTTTCCTTATTTCTTTCTCTCTTTTTTTTCTTTTCATTTCACTTCATTTTTTTTTCTTCTTGTTTTGTTTTGTTTTGTTTTTTTTCTTTTTGTTTTCTTCTTTTTTTTTCTTTTTTTTTCTTGGCTCTTTATTTTTCTATATTTTTGCAAAATGGATGATTAAAATGTTAACAAAAAATTTCAGGTGTCAACACCTATGACAATGTGTTTAATAGACAAGTGCATGCATTCTTTAAGGCGCCGTTTTCGCCAGTGATATCCTTAATCACCGAACCATACATGCCTATTACAATATGAGTACTAGACCGATACGTGCATTCTTTAGGGCATCGTTTTCGCCAATGATATCCCAATCACCGAACCACGTAGGTTCACAATAATGTATGTACTAGACCGATACGTGTGTTCTTTAAGGCGCCGTTTTCGCCAGTGATATCCAAAATCACCGAACCACGTAAGCCCATACACCGTGTCTGATCGATTCAAGCCCAGAGTATTTCGGATTCACTCTCACGATTCTACTCACTTTATAACTCAATTAGGCATTGTAAATGCTAAGTAAACATACTCGGCCAACTACTAGTGAATCAAGCAATCCCATTGAATTTCAAACAATTTAGGGTAAATCCTTAATATTCCGATCACTGTCCATCAGCATAAATAATTAATATTAAAAATTCAATTTAGCTCAAAATAAAGCCCGATTAAATAAACAGACTTCACCACGGTCATCAGCATAATATTTCGGTCACTGGCCATCCCAGTTGAATTTTTGGAAAATAAATATTAATTAATTTAATTCCGAAAAATAATATTTATATACCAAAAATTCCACTTAGGCTCGAATTGTCAAATTGAAGCCCAATAAAGGGTTGGAAAAATCCTGAGCTACCCTCAATAAATAGTAGACCATGTCTACTTTCTAAATACACATTCAATTTGTCTAATTTGCATCACAATTAACTAATAAACACTAATCTAACCACCTAAACCTAATTAAATAAAACTAAACAACCATTAAGTATAATTAGCCCACTAAGCAAGGATTAGTAAGATTACTCACCGGAATTAAGCACAAAACGTATCAATCTGACGGGGACGACACGAGGAACGATAAACCCTAAAGCACGGCTCGGGTTCGGGGCTCGGAAATGGCCCAAAAGCGAGCCCAAAGCTGTTGGAAACCCACTCGGCAAGGTGGTTGTCCAGGCTGAAAAATAACACCAAACAGCAACCAAATAAAGCAGCAAGGGTGGCAAGGTGAGGGGGAAGGCCGGTGGAGGTTCGGCGAGCTCAAACGGCAGCCAGAGGTGGCCGGAGGTGGCTGGATAGGGGCTAGGCAAAGGCCAAAATCGCACGAGGGAGGGACGACAGAAAGCGGCAAACGCGGGGACGTGCGCGGACGGCGGGACGACGGCGAGCGGCGGGCGCGCGGGCGGTCCGGCTCCAGTGCAGCGGCAATGGGCGGCTGGTCCAGTCTTCGGTGAGCTGCTGTCCTTCTTCCTCCGTTTCTGGTTTTCACGAGCAAGAAACAAGAAGAAGGGGGGGCTTTCGGTCACATGGGGGAAAATGGGGGAGAAGAGAGAGGAGAGAGAAGAAGAGAGAAAGAAGAGATAAGGAGAAGGGGTTTGAAAAGTCAAAGTGAGAGGGGAAAAGTAAGTGAGTGACAGGCCACTATTCGGTGGAAAGGGGGGGTTGTTTCGCACGAAGGGGAGAGGGAAGAGAGAAAAAGAGAGAGGGAAAAGGGAGAGAGAGAAAAAAGAAAAAGAAAATAGTACAATAATAAGAAAATTACCTTATTCTTGTTACCACTATTATTTTCCATTTCTCTTTCCTTTTTTATTTTCTTTCGGTCTTCAATTTTTCCTCCGATAATTTATTTCCCGAAATTTTGGACTCGTCAATAATTTGACAGACGATGAGACAGTCCTAAAAATGAATTGTGACACGCTCGAATATTCGATTCCCGAAATCAAATTAAAAATTCATGGTTAGAATCAATCAGACGTGATTTTAGCCCAATCCAACTAATTAGGTAGCTTTTAGGGATTTTACCGCGGATACATCCCTTAACGGCTTCACCCAATAGGTTAGTTAACTCGTGAGTGATCAGCTCAGAGAAAAATGACCATAAGCACGCCGACGAAATGTCCATTTCACTTTATCGAAATGGGGTCGAATTTCAGGATGTCACAACTCTTCCCCTCTTATAAAAATTCCGTCCTCGAAATTTAAACCATTACACACTTTGATCAAAAAGGCGGGGGTACAATTGTCTCATCGACTCTTCAGTCTCCCAAGTTGCTCCTTCAGTACCGTGGTGTTGTCAGACCACTTTGACCAATGGAATGGTCTTTGTACATAGAACTTGCTCTTTACAATCGATGATCTGGACCAGGCTTTCAACGTATGACACACGGTCATCCATGTCCAATTCCTCGAAATTGAGCACGTGGGTCGGGTCAGGCTCATACTTCCTTAACATCAACACGTGAAAGACGTCATGCACTTGTGCCAATCTTGGCGGCAATGCAAGATGATACATTAGGTTTCCAATTCTTTCAAGAATCTCAAACGGACTTACGTACCTCGGACTCAGCTTGCCTTTCTTACCAAAGCGCGAAGTTCCCCTCATTGGTGACACTTTCAGAAAAATGTGATCACCAACTTGGAATTCCAAATACCTTTGACGCTTATCTGCATAACTTTTCAGTTTGCTTTGCGTGGTCTTTAATCTGTCTCTGATTATTGCCACAGCATCTATTGATTGCTGAACCAACTCTGGGCCTGTGATTTTCCTTTCCCCGACTTCATCCCAACATACTGGAGTTCTGCATACTCTGCCATACAACCCTTCAAATGAAGTCATCTGAATGCTCTGTTGATAACTGTTGTTGTAGGCAAATTCTACCGGGTGCAACTGATCTTCCCAACTTCCTTTGAAGTCTATTACACAAGCTCTCAGCATGTCTTCCAGAGTTTGAATTGTCCTTTCAGACTGGCCATCCATCTGAGGATGATATGCCGTACTATACCGAAGTTTTGTACCTAAACCACTCTGCAAGCTCTTCGAAAAAGCAGCAGTAAACCTCAGATCTCTATCGGATGTTATCGTAACCGGCACTCCATGCATACGAACCACCTAACGCACATACAGGTCTGCATGCCTATCAAGACTGAGGTCCTTTCAAATTACAATGAAGTGAGCCGACTTTGTCAGCCTGTCAACTACTACCCAAATCGAATCATTCCCTCTCTAACTCCTTAGTAGTCTAGTCACAAAGTCCATCGTGATATGCTCCCATTTCCACTCGAGGATCGCAAGAGGTTGCAGAAGTCCTCCCGGCTTGCAATGCTGGACTTTTACTTGCTGACAAGTCAAACACTTGGCGACATGGTTGGCAATGTCCGCCTTCATACCTGATCACCAATAGTGTTGACACAGATTTTGATACATCTTAGTACTTCCAGGACGAATGCTATAACTGCTACGATGTGCTTCAGATAAAATTTCTTCTCTAAGCTCTACATCATCAGGTACAACCAAACGTCCACGGAGCCTCAATACCTCATCATCAGAAACCTAAAAATCAGCCTTTCTTTTATCAGTATCCTCTTGAAGAATTTTATGTACGTTTGGATCTGTCGGTTGGAGTTCTTTGATTCTGACCTGGACATTCGGTTCAATTCTGAGGGTGGCCATAAACCTTGAAAGGTGGCCTACCTCAAATTTGAATTCTGAATCCTGAGCTCTCTCGATTAAGTTCCACTCCTTAACCAAGATCCGCGCCACTGAAGACTTCCGACTCAATGCATCGGCGACCTTATTCGCCTTTTCTAGGTGATATAGAATATCATAGTCATAATCCTTTAGCAATTCCATCCATTAGCGCTGTCTCATGTTCAACTCCTTCTGAGAGAACAAATATGTGAGACTTTGATGGTCCGTGAAGATCTGAACCTTTTCCCCGCACAAGTAGTGCCTCCAAATCTTCAACGCAAATATGATGGCTGCGAGTTCTAAGTCATGCGTCGGATAATTCAATTCATGAGGTCTCAACTGACGGGAAGCGTATGCAACAACTATGCCATGTTGCATCAGCACGCAACCTAATCTCCTGAATGACGCATCACTATAGATCTCGAATCCTCCAGAACCAGATGGAATCATCAGCATAGGTGCGGTAGTCAGCTTTTCCTTTAGCTATTGGAAACTACGCTTGCACTTGTCTGACCATACAAATTTCTCTTCCTTCTTCAGGAGCTTTGTTAGAGGTGACGCTAATGATGAGAACCCTTCCACAAACCGTCTGTAATAACCTGCTAACCCTAGAAAACTTCTAATCTCTGTCACTGTTAATGGTCTCGGCCACTTGATCACGGCTTCTATCTTGCTACGGTCGACGAAGATTCCTTCCCCAGAAATCACATGACCTAAGAACGCAACACGAGTCAACAAAAACTCGCATTTGCTAAACTTAGCATACAGCTGATGAGTTCTTTAGGTCTGGAGTACTACTCTCAGATGATTCTCATGCTCTTCATCACTTCTTGAATAGACCAAGATGTCATCAATGAACACGATCACAAATTGATCCAGATATTCTTTGAACACTCTGTTCATCAAATCTGTAAAGGCAGCTGGAGCATTTGTCAACCCGAACGGCATCACTGTAAACTCGTAATGACCATACCGGGTACGAAAAGCCGACTTAGTAATTTTCTCCTTTCTAATCCTCAGTTGATGATATCCTATCCTCAAATCGATCTTCGAGAATAGTGATGCTCCTGTAGTTGATCAAACAAGTCATCTATCATTGGCAATGGATACTTGTTCTTGATCGTTACCTGATTGAGCTGCCGATAGTCGATGCACAAACGCAACGAACCATCTTTCTTCTTAACAAACAGAACTGGCGCTCCCCAAGGTGATGCACTAGCATGAATAAATCCCTTATCCAGTAATTCTTGCATCTACACCTTCAGTCCCTTCAACTTAGATAACGTTATTCGATAAGGTGCATTTGAAATCGGTTCTATCCTTGGTGCTAGTTCAATTACAAATTCAATCTCCCTTTCTGGCGGTAACCCTGGTAATTCTTTTGGAAAGATATCTGGAAACTCCTATACCACTGCAATATATTCCATTCTCAGTTCCTCAATTGTCGTATCTACGACAGTTGCTAAGTATCCTCGGCAACCCTCATCTAACAAATGAGCTGCTTCCGGCGACGAGATTAAGGAAATCGAAGGTTCTCCTCAATTCCTGACAAATCGAAGCCGCCGCTCACCGGACCGCTCTGAGTCCGCCTAGAGTGAACTGTTTCGTGTTTTCTTCATTTTTCCTTCCATTCTGACCCTTCCTCCATCCATACCAACCACTAGCAAGTCCCCCTCGACCCCTAAGAGTCGTTGGTTACCGGCCACCCGCTCGCCGAAGCTTCGATCAGCCTGCCTCCTTACCATTTAGCCTTGGTTCTCCTTGGTCCAACAAGCAGAAGTTGAAGCCGAACCAGCAAGGGTCTTCGGACTTCGTGGCCCATTTCTGAGCCCTTCTCGACCTTCGTTGGTGTCACCGCTAGGAGGATTGTTGGCCGCCTCCGCGTCACTATAACTGTGGACTCACTAGAACGCAAAACTGATGAGTTTACTCACTAATCTCCACTTAGGGAGCTAATGATGCTTAAGGGTGTTTAGATTAGGCTAAGCATCGTTAGGTGGTTAGATTAGCTTAGTTAATTTTTAATTAGATTAAGGGATGTGATTAGTTTAGTGAATAATTAATTAAGGCTAATTAGATTATTAGATTAGCATAATCTTAATTAGGTCCCTACTAAATTATTTTGAATTAATTAATTATTTCAAAATTTTAAATATTATTTTATTAAATTATATTAATATAATATTTTATTTATTTATTCATTTAATTTCGGTATTTATTTAATTATTTAATTAATAATTATTTCCGAAAATTATGCCGAGATGGCTGGTCGTTAGAATTTTGCACTAATCACAGTAGTATCGTTAGTTTGTGCAAATTGATTGTTAAATGGTACAATTGTATGATGTTGGTGAAGTTTTGGTATTTAACTCCAAAATATCGAGTGTTGAGTTGTGACACTGAATGTGGTTTTTAAGTACTATAGCAGCTTATGTGAGCTAAGGATCACTTGACGGCTTCTGTGAGCATTAATAGACGTCAGCACACAATAGACATCAGCTTGGGTGAGCAACGAATTGTCAACTTGTGTGAGCTTAGATAGAAGTTAGCTTGTGTGAGCATTGTTAGAAATCAACTTGTGTGAGCAGTGACTGATTAATTGATTGGGTTAACTAAATGGATGGACCGATGTGTGTCGGTAATGCATGCTTGTACAAGCAATGATTGAATATGAATATGAATAGTACTGACGTGCATGAAGGACTGAGGCAAGGTAAGTACTCTACCTTGTGTGCATAGATTGCCTCTAGGCGTATTTCCTTCCTAGTTGAAGTTTAGGGGGTGAACTTGCTGAGATATTGTCTCACCCCATCATGAGCTCAACATTTTCAGGTCTTTAGATGGCGGTCGTGGAGGACTTGAAGCCCCGGAGCCTAGGGAGGTGGAGACCGAAGGATCGGTGGATGTGTCCAACTAATTAGTCCTAGGACAGTTCCCCTTTTGTTGAGCTGATCTTTTGTAGACAGCCCAGTGGTGTATATATAAACCTATGTGTTTATAAAAGGCTTGCTGTGGTTGTGATTTGTTGCATGCTTTTCTATCCCAAGCTTTTGTTGTCAAGGGTATTGTTTCGCTTCCGCATGCGCTATAAAATGAATGGGTCAGCGACGCGTCCTAGGACGTCGCATATTTATCGATCACCGAGGGATGGGCACGCGCTCGATGGATCAAGGCATGACATCAAGTCTCATGGGTTTCAACCCTAGACACACACAAGCTCTTACCTTAAGCCTTTTAAAAAATAAACCAAATGAAACCTGTTCTCTAAAAATCCCTTCCGACAAATTTGAAGGCCTGTCAAACAAGGATGAACCAAAATTCAGAGCAGAATTGATTAACTAGGAGAGTCGTGAGTGGAAATCACAGTCGATTGTGAAAATTTACAATGAGGATGTGGTGCAGGAAATACTGGCAATCCTGCTAAACATGTGCCCCTCAGAGGACACCTTGGTATGGACAAGGAACAAAAAAAGAGCCTATTTGGTCAAAAGTGGCTACAATAGATTATGCTTCCAGATCATCATCATATCAGCCTCCCGAGAACTTATGGACCAAAATATGGCAGATCCTAGTCTACCCCAGAGTTCGCTACTTCTTATGGAGCATATGCACAAATGCTACCTACAAAAGAATTTCTATTGAGAAGACAGTTGGCATCCCATCCTTTTAGCTAGCTTTGCTGCCAAGTCCCAAAGACTCCAAAACACCTCCTCCTTTGCGATTAGACAATAAATTTTTGGTTAGACTCTCAATTAAATCTAGACACCTCACCTACCAAAATCTCTAGAATGGACAAGTGGTTTGTGGATTACTTGTCATCGAGCGACACCCTATCCTCGCCAGCAAAGGGGAACCTTGAATTGAATGTCAATGCGGCTTGGTGCGATGAAACACGCAAGGCTGCAGCTGTGGGAGTCCTTTGGAACCACGATGGACTCTTGATCTTTGGGTTTGCGAGGATTTTTAAGCCCCATTAGCTAGCGTGGCGAAAACCCTCACTTTATGCAAAGGGCTCTCTTCTCCATTATAGCTTCGATGTCAAAAGGAAAAGGAAAGTGATCTGCATAGTGGCTTCTCTAATCTACGTGTGGAAGTTGAATCTAACAACCAAAAGCGCGTGAGGTGGGTTTTGGGCGAAGAAGAAAGCCTCTGGATCGTGTGCACGGTGGTGGAAGACTGCTGAAAAGTCAGGGGGCAACAAAAGGGGGTCTCCTTAGCCCATTGCCCCAAAAATGCCAACCAGGTCGCAAATGGGGTGGCTAAGACCCATCGTACCAATTCCTTAAGTCCAAAATGGATTTTTAAACCTCCCCATCTCCTCTGGTCTTTGTTATGTTATGATCATGGAAACTCATGTGGGTCATGTTCCAAGGTTTAATCGTCCAAAAAAGATAATCAAATTAACTAAGCAAACCCAAATTTTCTAAGTTGAAGTAAACCCACATTTATCAAACTAAGCTAAGCCCAAGCTCGTTAAGCAAATTTAAGCCCAGTTACATTATAACTCATTAAACTCATTGTTTACCCTAATTATAATGGATTAATACCAAGAAAGATTCAAATCAATACAATTATGACAAATTTTACCTTAAAGTAATTTTTTATCATCAAAAGTCTTAAACTGATACATTCGTGATAAGTTTACTTCAAATTAATTTTTTATCACAAAAAACCTAAAATTAGTGCATTTGTGATAATTTTATCTTCTATTAGTTTCTGTGAAATTATATTAATACCGCGAAAAACCATAAACTATATAAGGGCAAAATCTGAGATTGGTACATCCGAAAATTATCATATGTCACCCAACTCAACGATTTAACAATTAAATTTAATGAAAAATACAGCATGATAAATTAGTCAAAAATCTATTAGTTTAGAGTTTTTAAGAATAAAAGATTAGTTTTCAGATAAATTTGTCACTTGTATATTAATTTGGGGTTTTCCGTGACATTAACCCAATTTCCATTATCAATTCCACACTAATCTCATGTTAAACCCATTTTTTTTTATCTTAATCAAATCTTCTTCTTCTTTTTATAATTCTTTTCCTATTGCTTTAAATCTTTCATCAAATTCTTCCCATGAACTTCCTGGAGACACCCTCAACAAACATAAAAGAGGAGCCAAAATTCACAAAACCAAGGGCGTTAAAAATCAAACCTCCTCACGTCGTTTCATCAGCAAAATCTAAAGAGTAGCGATCCTGAATTTTTATTAATTAGAGGGAGAGCGAAGACCAAAGTACGTGAGCATAAGAGAAGGCCAAAATCTGAGAATGAGACCCAAAATCTAAGAGTGAAAACTAGACATCCGAAGTGTCTGAGCAGCAACTAATGTTGACGCAGCAAAATCTAAGAGTGAAGGCCAGGGACCCCAAATTTGAATTAATAAGAGGGAGAGAGAAAGTGTTTACTCTTCATGTTTAGAAGGAAAGAATGAGCAGAGAGCATCTTGGTTTAAAATGGTGAATTTTGGACATGGACCATGCGTACTGGTTTGGGCAGAACGTAATGGGTTGAAGCAACAACAAGGCTCATCCGTCGTATTATTACACATAAATGAGGACTCATAAATTCGAAAGGGCGAGCCCTAGAGCATAACATTTGGCTCAAAAGTGGGAGAAGTGAGTCCTATTTTTCTTCCTAAAAGTAGGGTACTTAGCTATTGACTCTTTGCAAAGATTGGGAATCCAAAATTTGCATGGCATTCTATTTCTAATTCTGGTGCTTTGTCAATATTGCACATACCGCTCGCCCCTTTACCCCACCACCATGCTTCAGTATCGACAATCAATTCAGCTAACATCAGAAGACAAAACAACTAAGAGCGCAAAGAGAAAACCATGAAAATATCACCTTGGACTATCATTACACACCAATAATCAAAGACCCCTAAACTTGACTAGACTCTTCCACTTAAATAAACTTCACAGGACTCAGGAAATGAGCAAGACACTCCATGATACGCTTAGAGAAAAAGCAACTCGAGAGCGAACTTTGTCAGCCGGAGTTTTTGCAAGCAAATCGGGGAGAGATCCACAAGATGGAGCAATGCAACAATAGTAATTGAGAACCAACCTTCTTGCTTGGCCTTCACGAGCACAAATTGTTGAAGACGGTTGCACTTGATTTTTTCTAATTGACTCATCAATGGGAAACTAGAATATTGTATATTTGAGAATTTTATTCTTTTATTCTGTATGTCTTTAGAATTTTTTCGCCTTAATTAGGTTGACCATATGTATTATATATAGGGCTGTGATTGTATAATGTTATAAGTAAGAAAGTAATATCTATCTTATTCCCATTTCTCAGCTCCTTTCCATCCCTCAATATTTTCACATGGTATCACAGCATTCTTTCTCAACCTAGCTTCCACATTACTTTGAAAATCAAACTCTCTTCCTTCTTCGTTTTTTTTCACACACAAAACTTGTGAAGGTTTTTTTTTTTTTCTTTTTTTGGGTTAGAATCAATCAACAAAGGGAGAAATTATGCCGAGAAATCAAACCTCAAAGTTGGGGATGTCCAATGAATCATAAGGATTTTTTTTCCAACAATCAAGGTTTCGAAAACTTACCATCGGATCCTCAACAAGTTCTGGAGAAAGAAAACTAGAATGATGAACAGGGCCACATACAGCCCAAATGAAAGAGGATTAGGCCCATTCAACCCAATTCAGGTCCTCCTCAGCCCAATTCAAGGCAATTATTCACAGTATTGTATGTCCAGTAGATTCCCGTCCAAGTCCAACCTATCCAAACTACTGAGCCACCTTTTGCCACTGAGCCTAATCCAAGACATGGAACGGGTTGGTCCTATTTGAATCAAACTAATCCAGGTCCATCAGGTTTTTCATGATGATTTAACGGTATTTAATTCGACACAATACATCTATGATGATTTAACGGTATTTTACATTGTCAATTTGTGCTTTACAGTAGTGTATAAATATTCATAAATATTTCCTACTTTTTGTCATAATGTATTCACAATGGTCGGAAATATTTAGGTATCTTATAATTTCTTTAGTTTACAAAGTTTTTCTCTCATAACTCAATGAACAATGTCACAGATATTTAAGTATCCTAATTTCTAAAGAAAATTTATGTTTTTTCTAAGGCTTGTGATATTTGTCATAACATGGTTCAAAATACGATAAATATATATTATAATATTTAACAAATTACTACAAATGCTCACACTATGTTGTCATAAACCAATGGAAAATGTCATAAATACTTAAAGGATAACTACACACGCAGCATTAGTGTGAAAAAAAAAAAAGTTTTACACAAGCAGCCTCACACAACATTCATTAGAGAGAATGCATAGTTATAATTCTCAAGTCAATGATGCATGGGACTACTTGTGAAAAATTTTCTTTACATCGGCAGAATATGCTCCTTCTTTCTTTTCTTTTCTTTTTTATTAAAGCCTTACGACATTTTGTCAAAGTGCACTAATATTCAAACTTCAGAAAATGTATAGATGCACATGAGATAGTTTTTTATTAAAGCCTTACGACATTTTTAGTGTTCTGTTGACAACGCATCATAAATATAGCAGATGTTCTTACTTTAAATAGTTTCCATAAACACATGCCATACTTTATTTTAAATTTTAGTATCTCCTTACATTTTATGATGTTTTGCACGAATAAAACAAAACATGTGCCGATGTAGTATGTTTGAAATAGTAATTAATTTTTCTGCTCATGTTAAATTCACATTTTTTTTCATTTAGATATGCCAACAAATATTATTGCCACTTATGATGGAAAGCACTTAAAACAATATATAGCTGGAAAAAAATACTGCTTGGAAAAAGAAGGCAACTTTATTGCAATTTAAGGCGACCGTAGTACACTATACCGAAGTAATCAAGTATGAGAGATGAAAACATGAAAAATGATGTTAAATTGTCTCGTGATCACAGGTCAACGACTTCATATGGTCGTGTAGGAGTCCAAGACCATGTTTGTCTTCATAGTTGTACATTAGTGAAACCATCTTAGCAGCATTCACGCAAGCTTCAAGGAAAGGCGCAGAGAACGGACATGGAGAGAGGCACTCTTTGTTGAGCAGCTTCCACAATTTCGATATCAACTTCATCACATGCTCCCTTGCGCTTTGGTACGAAGAGCCTTCATTTTCCCTCAAATAGCATTCCACGTATGACCCGTCGTAGCCATTTTGATTCTCGTCCTTCAGGGAATCGAATCCCCCCGAGTAAAAAAATTATATCAATAAAATAATGACAACACGCAAATAAAAAATGAATAAAACCCGAATATTGCCCAGCACGAAACCATGAACTAGTGTACCTGGGCACATCCGAGGTCATCCCAAAGGCGAAGAGTTTCAGCGACTCAGAATATTATATTTGGCAGCTGCACCACTTCTTTCTTTGAATCCATACTTTGGTTGGCAATGTTTTGGCCCATTAGAAAGAACAGGTGAGTTAGCACCAAGGGCACACCTGAAGTGATAATCGCATTCTTCAAGTAATCATCTGCCTTTGGCAATTTCCCAGAAGCGTTCCACTGAAACTCCACCAGGAATGCATTGCACAAATTCGCCCACTGCAAAATCAAATGTTATCCGACTGATAAAGGATATATCTAAAATGTAGTCATAAATCAAAATCTTGAGCTCATTGAGCTTTCGTAGTAGTCATAAATGACAAATATCTAGGAAATCTAGGAAATCTCTCTCTCTCTCTCTCTCTCTCTCAGAGAGTAAGGGAACTCAATGCTGCACCCAAGGGAGCTCGCGACCCAAAATTTCTAGAAATGGACAGCCGAGATGAAAGTGTCGAATAATCTCCCTCAAGAGAACTCCAATTTAAGTGATTCTCAAAGCACTGGAAATCTCTCCACTAAATCAATGTGATCTCATCGCCCAGCTCGTGAAATTTCGATTTCCCCAATCGCATCGGGATCGGACGGTCATGAACTGTCCCTATGATGCAACCTAGTCGATCAAATTGGTGTCATTAGAAAGTCTTCGCGGAGCACGAACCCATTGTACCATTTGACGGAATTTTTGGCGAGATTAACTTCTGGTCAAAATTTGGTCAAAGTCTCAAATTTAAAAGGGTAAAATCTATCAAAAACCACAATTTTTACAGTTACCAAACGTTTGTTTGCGTTTCTGTTTAAAAATTGTTCCAGGAAACAGAAATAGAAAAAAGTGTTTCTGTTCCGGGGAATAATTTATGAACAAAAAAACGCGTTTGGTAACTGTATAAAATTTCTGTTTCTGGAATAGAAAAAGAACATAAACACGTTTGGTAACTGTAAAAATTTTCTATTTTTGGAATAGAAAAGGAACAGAAACACGTTTGGTAATGTACAAAATTTCTGTTCCAATTTTTTTTCAATTGTTTTTTTTTTAATAAAGTGTAAACTTGGTATTGAATTATCATTCTCATGAAATGCTCATCAATTTAATTTTGTTCATATTAAGTGAAAACAAACATTCTAAACTTGATCATATTTGCTTACTTGGAAGAAATTTTTTTAAGTTTGTACCAAAATTTTCCCATTTGTTTTTTTTTTTAATAAAGTGTAAACTTGGTTTTGAATTCTCATTATCATAAAATGCTTATCAATTTAATTTTGTTCATGGTGACTAAAGTCAAACATTCTAAACATGATTATAAGTGCATACTTTGAAGAAAATTTTATAAATAAACTTTGTACCAAATTTTTCTCACGTGCTTTTTTTTTCAATAAAGTGTAAACTTAGTATTGCATTATCACTCTAATGAAATGCTCATCAATTTAATTTTGTTCATGGTGGGTGAAGACAAACATTCTGAACATGGTCATGTGCATACTTGGAACAAAATTTCGTAAGTAAAATTTGTACAATAAGAGCTAGCTAAAAGAAGAATATCTTATAGATCTCTACATAGACCCTTTCATACATAATATCACAATAATGAAGTAATATAGTTCATTGTTCAACTTCATCACATTGAATTTGATAAGTGAGTACTTAAAAACAAAATTACAAAAGTCGGAAACACAAAATCATGAAATCTCAGGCATATTATGATTCCTCGCCATTTTATTTGCAATCCTTGTCCTAAGCATGTTTATTCTAGGTGCATCAAATGTATCATTTGCAACCTCAGGACAAAGAGGCAAAGATAGTTCTCAATTTCTGCAGGCACGTCATAGTTGATCACATGTTGAATGTCAGGAAAGTCCAACCCCTTTGAAGCAAAATTTGTGGCAACCAAGACATCTTTCATGCCTGCCTTAAACGATGCAATAGCATATTCTCTCTCTTCCTGGTCTTTGCCACCATGAATAGCCACTGCTTCAACTCCTTTCAAAAGTAGATACTCATGAATGTCATCCACATCGGCCTTGTTCTCACAGAATATAAGGATAGGGGGTGGAGTTTTCTGAAGGCACTCAAGAAGGTAAACAATTTTTGCCTCCTGTTTGACATACTCGACCTCCTGAATGACATCAAGATTTGCAGCACCTGCTCTTCCCACATTGACCGTGACAAGCTTCACCAGAGCACTTCTTGCAAAATTCTGAATTTTAGTAGGCATAGTGGCAGAAAAGAGGAGCGTTTGACGTTGAGCTTTGAAGTGGTCGAACACCTCCCTTATATCATCTTCAAATCCCAAGTCCACCAATCTGTCAGCCTCATCTAAAGTAAGGTACCTGCAGAAAGCAACAGATCAGTATAATTGTCCCCGCAACTAACAAGTCCGAATATTTAAGACAGCAGTACATTAACAGAAAATCAAGATTGAGGCAAATTTAGGAAAGAGTGCAAGATGAAGAATCTTGGTTCGGTCAAATCCCATATCCTCAGGACAAAGAGGCAAAGATAAGAACTCAAAAAGCAATCTCAATCAATGTCCCATGCCATGCTATTTAACCTTTGAGCTAGCATTGACCATTGGAATCCAAATGGTGCACATAGAACTCAAGCAAAAACATAGAGCACTGAGAACGCAAATATGCTCGACTTAAGCACTATTGAGTTTTTTCAATGCAGATTTATTGAAGATTCGATGTAGTTGCTTCAGAGTAGGGATAACATTTAGTATTTGGCAGTTTCACGTCTGCTGTCCACTAATAACTTCCTACCAATAGCAAACCAATCAACTTGCCAATGCATGATCATACGCCAACAGTTACGGATGGAATTACTCAGAGACAGCCAGATGTTGTGGAAAGCAGTGTACAAGTTCAAAAGGTATAAAAGGATGAATTAAAGGATTTTACCTGCAATTACAAGGTTCATCTTTTTCTTCGCCAGCATATCCTTCAATCTACCAGGAGTAGCAACAACAATGTGCACTCCCTTCCTCACAACCTCCACCTGCGACCGCATATCCACTCCGCCAATACATAGCAGAGCCCTCAACTCTGGATATCCGGCCTCTCTCAATGGAACCAAAAACTGCTCCACAACTTCATATGTTTGTCTCGTGAGCTCTCTTGAAGGGCAGACAACCAATCCGAACAGTCCTTCACCGTGAGCAATGGGATCATCATCTCCTCCTGAAGAGCAATCATGATCATCAGCAACACGAAAACCAAAGTCTTCCCCGACCCCGTGAATGCAATCCATATCATATCTCTACCCGCCAAGACCACCGGAAGACCCTGCACCTGAATCGGCGTCGGCTGCACAATCCCCTTCGCTTTCAACTTCTTCAAAATAGGGTCTGCAAACCTCATATCCTTAAAATTCTTTATTGGCGGCAGGATATCCTCTCCATCAACAATAATATGCCACTGCTTCCGAATCATATTGCACTACTTCCCCGACATCCTCCGAATCGGCAACAGCGGCTTCCACCCAGTCAGCAGCGGCTCGGTGTAAATGATTCCCTTCGCCAACTTGCGGACCGACATCAAGGTCTTGCGATCGGACAAGTTCTCGAGCATCTCCTTCTCATGCTGCACCATCTGCTCGGTGGGGGTAATCTCGGGTTGATCCCGTTTCAGCTGCGTCGCCTTCACCAGGAGGCTAGGCTTGACTTTAGCTAGCTTCGCCTTCTAGTGGTCTTCCTCGAGCGAAGAAGCGTTGCCCTTGCGCTGGAGGATCTTCTGGGCTTCCATCGCCCTGCGCTTGGCGACGGGGACGTACTCGACATAATCGTCCTCCCCCTCCATGACCGTGGAACCTCCCGCGGCGGCAGACATGCTTAAAAGTACCGTCGAATTTCTCCGCGCAAAAGTGTGTGAAACCCTAATCTGATGTTACTCGGGCAGCGGAGTCCGGAGCTATAGAACCGGTTGAGCACTTGCCCCTTGAAGAATCAAACTGATCGAGGAGATAGTACCTGGAGTGATGGGCGGAGCGCGGCGAATTGCTTCGATGGCCGAGCAGGAGAGCGGAACGGCGGCGGTGGCGGCGAGAGAACCGGCGAAGGCGGCGACGCTCTGCTAGAGCAAGTGGGGAGAGAATGAGAAAGGGAGATTGGATACAGGAGACTGGAGATTCGTACCGCGAGCAGAGCAGGGCTCGCTGCAAGCAAACGCTCGAGCGAGCTGCTCATCTGAGCGAGCGTGCTGGTCCAGATCTCGGGCAACGTCTGCTCGTCAAATCTGGGCGAGCGTGCTCGTCCAGATCTCGAGGCTCGCCTAGATCTGCGAGACTCGCTCGAGCAAGCGTCTCGCAGATCTGGGCAAGCGCTGGCTCGAGCGAGCCCTCACGCTCGAGCTCCGAGCAACCATCGCCCAGATCTGCGAGGGCCTCGTCAATCGGTGAAGGAGGAGCAGTGAGCAGGTTTACCTGGTGAAGGAGCAGCGGCTGTCGGCGCCGGAGAGGACGACGGTGAAGAAGCCGGATGGTCTCGAGACAGAGGCGGCTGTCGGCGCCGGAGAAGACGATGGTGGAGACGCTAGCAGGAGGAGACGCTCGTCGCAGGAGGAGAGGCGGTGTTCGAAGGGCTAAGAAAGAAATAGAAAAGGAACACGATTTTGTTCATTTTTTGTTCCTCAAATATGTTTCAGAAATAAGAAACACAAATTTGTTGTTTCTTATTTCTGTTTCTTTTTTGTTTCTGGGAACAAAAGAACAAAAAAGGAACAGAAACGCACCCAAAAGTGTTTCTGTTCCTTTTTTGTTCCCAGGAACAAAAAAACAGAAAAAGTGTTTAAAAACAAAAAAAAAGAAGTGCAAACAAACAGACCCTAATTGACGTTACCAAACAAATTTCTATTCTTTTTTCTATTCTAGAGAACAAAAAAACCAAAAAAAAAGAAAGAAGAACATTACCATGCATACCCTTAGTATATAAATTAAAAAGTACACTTTATCTATAATGAAAAGTGAAATTATACTCACATTATCAGGGAACTCATTGAAATGTCCTAAAAGCGTTGACATGCATTCTTGTGTATAAAGTTCTATCTACTTCTAGTTGTAAATGAGTTATAGGATTGTGTTCTTGTATCGACAAGAACACGGTGGCCGCTTAATAATCATTTTTAGCCATGTAAGTTGTGTCGTGTGACCTGTTTTATTAAGCGTATTGTATTCGTATCAAAGCATTTCGACACATTTAATAAACATGTCATGTTTGGATTAGCTATATGGGTATTACACCCTATCCAGTATCCACACAACACAATTCGCACGGCAAGACTCGAATTTCCAGATCTAGAAGAGGCCACGGCGTCCACAGAGCTGGGTGATCAGGACAAACTTGGGTAATTATTTGCCATAATGTATGAAATTCTATGCGAAAAGATTATGTGAAAGTTTATGCATCAGTGGATTTTCCTCTTTTGTATAAATGGTAATTATTTGCCCTAAAACTTTAGATATAATATATCTACAGTTTTGTGTTCGCTGAACGAGGAGACATCCCAATAATCATTAAAGATGTCATATATGCCCTACGAAATAATGCTCGAAGGCTGTTGGGAATGACTGATCCCCGAAAACCGGATTCGACACTAAATCGAACCCCTAAATCAATGCGGAAGATGAAGCCCGGGAAAACACGTATCACCGATCGTAAAGCACACCACGGATTTGAGCGTACCTTGTTAGCCACAGATTAAACACCGTCGTCAATGGAGGAAGAGAATCCGGTCGATGAAGCCTTGAAGGGAAGAAATTGGAAGCCGTATGCCTACTGTTCTTCGGGAGAGAAAACGCGTGGGAGAGAAGCGTACGTTGATTGTGCCAAAGGGTGCGTCTCTCTCTCTCTCTCTCCTCCCTTTTATACCTTCCCCCATCCACGGGCCCTATTCCCGTGGGCCGGGCTTTTTGGGCCCAACTTGGGCGGACGGGCCAACTCAGGCCCATCTCATAAATCCATCATCTCCCACTCGCACATGGTGGTACAAAACCAACATGGGCGAACAGGCCCTACTCAGCCTCATCAGAGAAAAAAATCCATCATAGACTTTCTCTTAACATGGTGGGCCGAACAGAATTCTCTTTTCCTCTCTTCAACATTCATACCAGTGAATAATCCGTGCGACCAGCATACTTTGAGAGCTTGTTGCTATACATCTGTTAGGAATATATAGCAGCTCATAATGAGCGTCACACTCCGAGTAGATTTAGTATGCAGTACCCTAGATCGATCGATCACATTTATATCTCTCTTGATCTCTTTCAAACAATGATATATATATTGTATTCACAATTATGATTATCACAAAGACAGTCATAATTGGTTAACCGGTGAATACAAAACTACAATGTGATTCTCCAAAATCGGTCTTCCTCTTTCCTTCAAACTCTCAATTTCAGTTCAACTTGCTTTTCTAGAAATGTCCCAATAGATCGAATCAAACTCATGACCATTGGCAACATCCTAAGATAGCAAACACTAAATAGAAATCTTGAGAATAAGTAAGAGTCATGAGGGGACAAAAAAATTGAGGAACTCTTTTCCTCAAGAGTCTCACACGACATAAAAAAAGTTGAGATCAAACTTTTGCCACTCTTATTGGTCGTCTCATGCATACGTAGTATGAAATACGTATTACGGTATTAACTCCTTTCCCATGGAGCGTATGTCTACACTTTCAATACCGTACAGATGATAGTTCAGACATACCTAATGTCTAACTTGAGTTCACGTATCTACTCATTCACAAAATTCATCAGAACTCACATCTGGCATCTTAGACAGATAAAGTAAAATATGTGGGGTATTTTACTTTCGGACATCACAAGTATTATGTCCTCATCTTAACACTTAGTTAAGGCGACATGTGTATTTTAAGCTTGAGCTCTCGATTATCACCTAGATAATAAGCTTAAATACTGTCTCATCTCTATTTATCACATAGTAAATAGAGGCGATTACCCGTGTGAGTGGGCTAATCTTATATCTGTCCGACATACTCCTCAACTTAAAGTAATGCACTGAGCATTAAGATGCATAAAGATCATACAAAGATTCATAGACATTAATGATGAAAACACAAATTCATCAAATTGTGAACACTTAGGGAAATTGCAATATTCAGTACATCAGCCTCTACGCAATCCTAGAGATTTCATATAGCCACAAAACACATCTCTAGGTATTGGCTTTGTCATAGGATCTGCTACCATTCTATGCGTAGTATGTACTCTAAGTTCACATCTTTTCGTGCAACCATGTCCATGACAAAATTATACTTGGTATCTATCTGTTTGGTCTTGCCATGATATTTGGATCTTTAGTGTACACTTTTGCTACTTGATTATCATAGTTAACTAATAACAAATCTGCAGCACTTCCAATAACACCTAAATGATCCAATAATCTCTTAAGCCAAACATCTTCTTATACTGCTACTGATAATGCCACGAACTCAATTCCATCGTGGACAAGGCTATATACTTTTGTTTCTTACTGCTCCAACACATGGTGCCATTATTCGGTAAGAGAACAAACCTAGAGGTAGATTTCCTTTCATTTAAATCTCCTCCCCAATCAACATCAGAATAGCCTTAGAGTCGCAGATCCTTTCCATAATAACTCAACATATAATCAGCAGTCCACTTTAGATACCTCAGTATTCTCTTAACGGCTTTCCAACGTGCTTGACCTGGATTGGATTGGTAACTACTCACCATTCCAACTGCAAAACATATGTCAGGTCTTGTACACATCATAGCGTATATCAAGCTTCCAACAGCACTAGCATAAGGAACATGTTTCATTTGTTCCTTCTCTTGTGGAGTCCTTGGACACAGTCTATGGCTCAATCATTCTCCTTTTGCAATAGGAGCGTCAATGGGTTTACAATCCCATATCATTCAATTCAAAATTTGGAAGACAACCAACTTTTGACAGTATTGACTAGCTCCATATTGCTTCCGGCAATTAGTATATCATCAACATATAATGATATGATCACAAATTGATCCTTGGATCTTTTGATATATACACAATGATCCTCATCTATCATTGTTAAGTCATATGCCATTATGGCATTATGAAAACGTATATATCATTGTCTTGACGACTGCTTAAGGCCATATATCGACCCCCAAAGTCGACATACCTTTTCTTCTTGGCCTTTCATTATGAAACCAACAGGTTGTTCCATATATATTTCATCCTCTAATTTTTCCATTGAGGAAAGCAGTCTTTACATCCATTTGATGTAACTCAAGATCCATACTAGCCACTATTGCCAGAATAATGCGAATCAAGGTAAATCTCACTACAGGAGAAAACGTATCTTCATAATCAATTCCTTCCTATTGATTATACCCCTTCGCCACAAGGCGAGCCTTATGCCTTTCAATCGAGCCATCAGCCTTTCGCTTTATTTTGAGAACCCATTTGTTCCCAATAGCTCTGCGTCCTTTTGGCAGATCAACCAGTTCCCAGACTTGGTTTGATTTCATTGACTCCATTTCCTCTTCCATTGCATTAATCCATTTTTCCTTACTAGGGCAATTCAGAGCCTCATTAATATTTCTTGGCTCATCCTCATCTTGTGGAGCAACCATAAAAGTTTCCCCTTCAATGCCAAAACGTCGACGGGGAATACTTTGGCGACTTGTTCACCGTATGGGAGATTGTACACTTAGCACATCATTCCCCATTATGCTCCCACTTGGATTAGGTAATGATGATGTCGTCACATCAGGTGGTTGCAATTGAGAATGAGTTGAATTCAATTCATCACTTCTCATATTACTCCCACTTGGACGAACTCCATTAATATCATTATCTTGATCCAAGGTTTCAAATAGGAAGTAATCTTCCCCTATTTCGCCCTTCTTAGGAAATTCATCCACTAAGAATGTGACATCCTGTGATTCAAATTCAGTTATTCTCCCACTTTCCTGCTCACCTACGAACACATACCCATTTTGAGTGTTTGGAGTATCTCATTAAAATACTCTACTTTTATATGGGACTCAATTTCCCAAACTTGTGAGAGGACATATGAGTATAGACAGCATAATCCCATGGCTTAAGTAAACTTAAGTCCGGTTTTCTACCTATCCATAACTCATATGGAGTGGAACTAACTGATTTGGAAGGCACCCGGTTAAGTATTTAGGCAGCAGTTAACAACGCATCACTCCATAAAAGTGATATGTAAGTTAGCATACGCCATCATGGACCTAACCATTTCTAGTAGGGTTCTGTTTCTTCTCTCTGCAACACCATTTTGTTGAGGAGTATATGGAATAGACAACTGTCTTTCTATTCCTTTTCATCACATTATTTTCTGAACTCATCAGATAAATATTCTCGACCTCGATCGGATCTCAATACTTTTATTTTCTTGTCCAATTGATTTTCTATCAAGTTCATAAACCTTTTGAAACAACTTATGCTTCAGATTTATGAGAAATCAAATAGACACATCCGAATCGAGTATAATCATCTATTAAAAATGATGAAGTAAACAGTCCCATGCCTTCCTCTCACATTCATTGAACCACAAACGTCATAATGGATTAAATGCAGAGGAACGTTAGCTCTTTTACCTTTTCCAAATGGTTTCCTTGTCATTTTCCCTACTAGGCAATGCTCACATATGGACAAATCAACTTTTTCAATATTGCCCAATAAGCCCTTTTTGGCTAGTCTTTTCATATGTTGTTGGCCCATATGACCAAGTCTAGCATGCCATCATATTCACATCATTATCATATAAGATAGAAGACGTGAAACAAGGGGATAACATATTGACATCATCACAGTCAACATTTTGTACAATAAAACCATCTAGAAAGTGACCACAACCATAGTAGTTTGTATCTAAACACAAATCTACACATTTATTATGGAAGTTCATACCAAAACCAAGCTTAACCAACACTAAGACAGACACTAAATTTCGACGAATCTCCAGAGCATATAGAACATCAAGATGCGTCCACCATGCATGTTCTATTGGTCGGTGCCAATTCCTTTACATCAGCTCTAGAGTTGTTTCCGATATGGATCCACTCAGTTCCAGTTGGTACTCGTCGGAATTCCACAAAGGATCCTCTATCCTTTGCTACATGGTCTGTCGCTCATGAATCTACATTCCATAAAGGATTAGATTCAGCCTATAATGCAGAACTTGACATATAAGCAAAGTTCTCAAATGTACAAGAGGTGTATAGCTTCTTTGGCTCACGACAGTCGCGAGCATAGTGACCTCTCTTGTCACATTTGTAACATCACACCCTTGACATTTTCTTCACTTGAGGACGCTTTCCTCTCTCTTGTTGGTTAATTCTTGATTTCTTACAATAAGGACTTGATCCTTTGCATTCCCACATATCGAACGAATCAATACATTTGCCCTTAGAGCACAAAGCCCTTTCTGAGCTAGAACCAGCATAGCAAATGTCTATTTTCGGCTCAAATACCGTTCGGCGGTCCTCTACTAGCTCAAGGTAGCGCACAGCATTCTCAAGATCTTCCATAACATGGTCAAGAGCTTCTAGTGCTTCTTGCTTTTCCAGCACATATTGAATCTTCATATTCAATATTTCACAATTGTAGCCGTTCATATCAGCAATTACATTCTTAGTTGCTGAACTATCGTTCTGAACACATCAGACATACATGCACGAATAATTAATGCCTATCATTTATGCATCCCTATTTACATAGACCCATCATATTAATGAATAATTTCAAGTAAGGCTTCAGAATCAAAAGGTCACTACGTTTCCAATCATCCTCCAAAAATCCTAACTTAAAACTATCATTAATATGATTGTCATATGCAAAATCAATTCTATGAAGTTACAAAAACTTCTATAACTACCCACAGCTAACTACCCACAGCAATCAGCAGTAACAGAAAGCAAATATTATCTAACATCTAATAGAATAACAGTGCTTTCACATAATACAACTATACATTACACTAAGCAATATATACAAAGAAAAATATCAACATGGAAAGAGATATTTACATCTATAAAAAATCTCACAATTAATCTAAGAAATAATTAGGAAATGTCCCTTCTAATCTATCAGCCAAAACATCTGAGAAAACTGAAGGTACATTTGCCAACCATGGAAAAACTTTTGGAGAGCTCTCATGTCGCCACCAAGGCGCATTCACTCTGCGCCACGTAGCGCACAATCTAAGGGTTGAAGTTTTGGCCAACTCAATCCTATAGTACTCTCTTACAAAAGCTTCCACCAGCCTCCTATAACCCGGGACCACGTTGACCTCCCATAGACGATCTAACACTGCTTGCCATTCAGGTGGAAGAGTGTTCAACAAAGCCGGCACCTTCTCAAAATCCGGCATAAGATAACCATTATTGATGATTTCCTGTATCATCTGATTGACCTTGACCATATGTGATACTAAATCACCATCAAGCCACCGAAAATCAGCTAACTCTTTCATCAGCCTTTTCAGTCTAGCTCTTCCTTCGTCCGTTCTCGGGATTGCAGGTATCCGTGCATTACGCATCATAGTTTCTGCAACAAATGCAGAACTAAAATGGATCACTTATCATCCATAATAAACAAAATGGAAAATACATAAATTTCCATGATTCATGCAACAAATGCAAAATTAAAATGGATGACCTACAACCCACACAGACATAATTGAAAAAGAAACAAATTCCTTTTTTTTTTTTTTTTTCGGGTCAACGGTCAAAGCCAACGGTCGGTCAACGGTCAACGGTCAAAGTCAACGGTCGGTCAACGGGTCGGGTCAACGGGCGCGCGGGTCGGGCCGGTCGGACCGGCCGTGCCGGTCGGACGAACCGACCGCACGTGCCGCGCGCGTGCGCTGGCTGACGTCACGCAGACGTCAGCCGGCACGTGCCTCGCACGTGAGCGTGCTGACGTCACGCAGACGTCAGCCGCACGTGCGCAGCATGCGCCAGGCTGATCGGGTCGGGTCGGGTCGCCGGCCGGTGACCGGCCGGGCAACCGTCGTCGGCGATGACGTCATCGGTGACGTCATCCGAGCGGTTACGACCGTTGGATGACGTCACGATGACGTCATCACGTGACGTCAGCACGCGTCGGTCCGCGGACCGGCGCGTGCCGGTTCGCCACCGGCGCGTGTGGCGCACGCGCTGGCGAAGCCAGCGCTTTCAGGAGCGTCGCGCCCACACGCAGCGCCTTCCGGCCGCGCGTGTGGGCGCGTGCGGCGGCGTCAGGCGGTGATCGACACATCGCCGGACTCGTCTCGACGTCGCGCTTCTCCCAGTGCCTTCAGAATTTGATTTCGACTTACGAAAACTCAGAAAAAAGGCCGAAAAGCGCTCGGGTGTCGGGATTTTCGCCCGGTTCCGTACGGCCGAAGGGATTTCGCGAAAAATCAATCAAAAACATCAGAATTGATCGGGAAAGACGTGAAACAGGGCTCTGATACCAATGTTGGGAATGACTGATCCCCGAAAACCGGATTCGACACTAAATCGAACCCCTAAATCAATGCGGAAGACGAAGCCCGGGAAAACACGTATCACCAATCGTACAGCACACCACGGATATGAGCGTACCTTGTTAGCCACAGATTAAACACCGTCGTCAATGGAGGAAGAGAATCCGGTCGATGAAGCCTTGAAGGGAAGAAATTGGAAGCCGTATGCCTACTGTTCTTCGGGAGAGAAAACGCGCGGGAGAGAAGCGTACGTTGATTGTGCCAAAGGGTGCGTCTCTCTCTCTCTCTCTCTCTCCTCCCTTTTATACCTTCCCCCATCCACGGGCCCTATTCCCGTGGGCCGGGCTTTTTGGGCCCAACTTGGGCGGACGGGCCAACTCAGGCCCATCTCATAAATCCATCAAAGGCAAACACTACGTCTGCGATTTTTTTTTTTCTCACGAGCTAAGGAAGGAAAAGGAAAGTTGAAAATAAGAGGCTAAGATCAGTGGATTTACCCGATAAGTTTGCTCCTTGGCAATGCTCGATGATTGCATTTGGTTAGGTCGAGACATTACGAAGCTGGAACCGGTGGCCGATTCTTTCCCAGTCCTAATCACAGGGAGAGGAGAAGTGCGAAGATTGTTAAGAATGGGACAAGGTGATCTAGCCAAAGCACAAGAGGGAAAAGAAAGTTTCTTGATGGGAGGTTGATTTGCTTTAGATGGCCTATTTATAGTAAAAAACAGAAAGTGCCTAAAATATATTGATGGGGAATGTGCTGCACAAATCTTTCGTAAGTTTCTGCAGTTGGAATCTTTGCTGTGGGCGAGAAACTTGGGTACGTACAATTGTCCTTTTCAAAACCCGATTGGAGGAAACATCGTCGTTGAATATACGTCAACGCATATACATGTCAGAGAGGTTTCGAGTGTCAATGGTCTTCAAGAAATGAGAAGCGCAATAACTGCATCGTTTAGAAGAAAAGGACATGAAGGACTTTTTCGGTAAACAAGGAAGACCGCATAGTCGGATTTTATTCCACTGTTTCAGATTTAGCTCACATCTTACGTGAGACACGAGGTAAGGACACATACTTGACCTCGAATTCTCAAAACTTTGTCCTATGGGGAACACGTTTTTCTCCTGAAATTTGTGGTCTCGCCGCCGCCGCCCACAGTGGTTGGCGGCAGCCATCCTCATGTTTTTCCTAGTCAACTCACAAAGCAACATATGGGGCGTTTTCATCATTTAGTTTCTTCAAGTTTCGCTCAAAGACCAAGAAAATAGAAGAAGATGTTTTTTTTTTTTTTTATGTTTTATGTTTCTTTTTTTTTTTTTTTGCTAACCTACAAAAGGGCTTTGAGCCCCCAAACCCTCTTGGGAAAAATTTAAGTGTATTTGGTTCAGCATTTGAAGGCTACTTGGCCAAATGCTAGCATTTGGAATGCTAAAAGCCCAGAGCAGGTGGCATTTTAGCATTTTCAGGATGCTGGTGAGAGGGTTAATGAATTTTTGCTAATTGCCCATTTTACCCTCAAAATTTATTAAAAGTCCAATTTTATCCCATGCAAAACAAAACCCTACCCTTCTCTCGACCACTTCCTCTGTCCTACTGATTGTCCACCACGAAAAGGCTTTTTCTTCTTTGCACGTCCGCTCTTGTCGATTCTCGTAGCATCACCTCCACTCTCGCAACTAGTCATCCTCGTCTCTCTCTCTCTCCCCCGAGGCGCCGTGCGGGGTCGCTGATCACAAGGCCGACGCCCTCTCGGTTCGATCCCCGGTGAGTGGACCTCCTTGAGAAGAAGCCTTCCCTTGTGGAATGCGCTTTTGCTGAGTTGATTTCTCCTATCGTCTCTCTCTGCGTCGTTGCCTCCATAAAGAGCAAGAGATCATTCGGTTTCGTCCCTCTCGCTCTGGGTTCGATCCCTAGGGTTTCTCGGGTCCCCAAATCAGCTCTCTCTCTCTCTGGTTTTCTAGATCTACTGGATTTCTCCCCATGTTCTTGTTCGTCCATTCAGGTATTTGTTCATTTTCGATTTGTGGGTATGATTCGTGTTTTCCTGATTGACAGGATTTAGAGCCGACTCCGTGGGGATGCTAAAGCGAAGGGGAGGAAGAAGGAAGCAGCAGCAGCAGACCAGGTGCAAGCTCTATGCTTTTTTGACTTGTTTAGAGTTTTTTTCTTGTCTGTGTGTTTTGGGGAAGGAGGGTTTTTGTTTCCCCCCTCTTTGCATTCATGTGTTTCGGTGGTTTATGTGCTGGTGGGTGTGTTTCGGGAGGACCTAGTTTAGGTTGGGCTGCTTCTTGTGTATCCAATGAATCTTAGAGTGTTAATTGGATCGGTTGTGTAGGTCTTTTTAGAAATTTTCTGAGTGGGAAACTCTTTTCTGAGTGGCGAGTTCGATTATGCCGGAGTATTGGTAGCATGGGCTGTTTGTGCAGCATGGCTTGATATGGGGCCATATGATTGCTGATCGGCTTTTTCAAATTTGACCTGATGAGAGGGGAAAATTTTGTCACTGCAATTTTACTTGTGCGGTTGTGATTGATTGTGTTGATTCTGTGACTTACTTTTTGAAGAAGTTGCGGATTTTTGACCGAAGAAGGCGAGGACGAGTTGTTGTGTGGCGCCGAGTCCGGGTGGGTCGAAGCTGGAATTAGCTCAACTGGAAGAATTTGATGAACCCTTTTGGCAGGAGGAAAAATTGTTAGATGTGTGTGTAGTTTTAGCCAAACTAAAGGAGAAAGAACTGTGAATTCTCGACATTCAAGTACTCGTGAGAAGGGGGATTTTCTTCCTGTGTCTTTCGAATGTTGTTAAGAGGCTTTTAATGCCACTTTCTAGGTACCTTTCTCACTTCTTAAGGAAAATTGTAATTGTAACAGGGTCCTACTATGAATTAAGATGTTTATGACAATTCCAAAGTAAAGTTAGTTTTGCCACTGAAATAATGGTGATTGGAGCTGACAGATTCTCCTTTTTAAGGAAAAATATGTGATATCATCAATATTTTCAGCATGATCATGCCTCTTAAACATATTGCTGTAACAGCTTTGCCATATGAATGCATTGTAAGAACAACTTTGGGCAAGTAAATTATAGTATCCGTTCAGTAATTATGTGAAAGTCTCTATATACTCTTGTCTAGGTAAAGTAATGTCTCTAAGTGAACTATTTCCTAGGTAGTTCTTTTATTTGTTTGGGGAGGGCATAGGAATTTCAAGGTTGCAATCTTGACATGCCATTTTAGCTGGTACTTTCCAATTAAAATATATCAAGCACGTTTCAAGGGAAAGGAATTTGCACAATTCGATATAATCCAAAGTTAGAGCACCCATGAAAAGTAATGTGTCCTATTCTTGAAGTAACAGATAGTGGCCTTTTCGCACTCGAGGCTTTATCCGATCTAACCAAATGGGGATGCTTTAGAACCTTTTGTCTATCTCATCTTTTGGCTTCTTCATGTGTCCAAAATAAAGACCATTCAAAGTCAGAATACAAGTCGTCAAGCACTTCTGTAGTTTCATTTTTTGGGGCCCCGACATCGCCGTATAGTATTCAGCTCAAAATGTATTCCAAACATTGAAGTTGATCGATAGTCATGCCCTTTTCATATTGTGAAATTTTTAACTGAGTAAGTATGTATGATGATCTATGTTGTCTCAAATATGCAATTTCGATGCCAATTGGCCTACATGGAGTTATATATGGTCCTATTCAATGAATGTCGATGCCTCTTTTATTCAGCCCATCCACCGAATAAGTTCACCTGTTTTTTTTTCTATATCATTTTTATCTTTTGACAATCAATAGCCCAACTTTTTATCAATATACTAGAATGATCATTAATTAACGACGATGATTAATATTATAATAATTAAAAAAATTATTCAAAGTTGAAAACAAACCTAAAAGAACCCTTGGCCAAAAGTTGAGCTTTGCATTTAATTTATAATCAAATTCTTTTAATATAATTTTTAAATAAATTTACTAATATGTATCTTTTACATTACTCTCAACATGAAAATGTAAAATGTTATATAGTCATTGTTTCTTTTTTTGCAATTTTTAAAATACTAAAATTAAAAAACTTAGTTTGGTCACACCAAAGGGCTTTTCAGATATATGTTTACCAAATAGTCTTGCATTTCCCTGAAGTACTTTGCAGTTATAGTTTACCAAGCAGTCTTGCATTTCCTCAACACTCTTTGGGCTAAAGACATTTGCATTTGGGAAAAGCCTTTTCCCAAATGCTGAACCAAACAGGGCCAAAGTCTTCTTATGAAAATGACTCTACACCGAAGAATCTAGATCCAAGAAACCTCTACAACCACGTATTCCTCCAAGTCAACAATTGGGAATACTATTTGAGAGCAAAGTGCACCTTTAGTTGATACAAGAGACAGGAAAATGACACCGGAGGAATAGTTAGACTTCCTATTTTCCATGAGAGAGGAATTACGTTGTTTTTTTCTTTCCTCATTCAATCAAAATTGTACTTCCGGTATTATTTTAGGCATTAGGCTTTAGTTAAAACGTTGGGCTATATTGTCCTCTGTCTCTAATCGGAGGATTTCTTCTAATTAGTCTCTGGTTGATAGCTTACGAGTGTAGACATCACTTGCATTTCAATTTATATAAGTTTGGTGTAAATGATGTCCCACAATAACATATAACCACCAATCAGAAACACAATTGTAGGGAAACTTAGTGTTAGAATATTTAAACAATATATCTCACATTTATCTAATAACTTAAGTTTTTAGAACAGTTGACATTGGTCCTACAAAATCTCACATGATATCAAAGTTAAAGGTCCTATGTTCGAATCTTTCCAAGTTTTATTTACCTCCTCAATTAAATTTCCACACTTCGTACTAGGCAAAAAGAATAGACCAAGCGTGAGGAGGAATATTAGAATATTTAAATAATAAACCATACATTCATTTAATATCTTAAACTTTTAAAACAGTTGATAGTGGCCCTACAAAATCTCACACTTAGCATTATATTTATTTTGACTTAATTTTGCAACATCAATTAATCGTATCAAAAGGAAAACATAAATGAACTAAGCTCTTCGAAAATCATACATCAAGGACGAAGATCCTCTGCTGCTCCAATACGACATTTGTCTACCTCCTTTTGTGAGATGGGGACGTGTGCCTATTTTAAAGGGCCATGTCCCAACCTCCGGCTGCCAAATCCTCACAAATAAGAATTTGTGGTCGTTTATGGTAAATAATGATACCGTCATATTAGCAGCACTCAATTAACGAAAAATAAGAAGCGCCTAAAACGACTTCTTTTGTACTGTCCCAAATGTGGGAACGGGAATTTTTGTTGACCGCGAGAAAGCTGGTTAACACGATTTTATCACGGTTCACGCGATTTTCTCGCCAGTTTTCGGTCCGTATGATTGTCGGGGGTTGACGGAAAAGAATGCAGAAAGATTTTGTCTGCACGTGTCTGATCATTCAATAAAGCGGGGGCGTGATTCGTGCCCTGTCGTGATTTATTGCTCTGGGATGCAAATGGGTGTTGAATAATGGCCATGAATGGCCATGTCATTTTTGTACTCTTGCCTTGAAAGGGAGACGCAGTGGCCGTACACCCAAGCCAATCAAAATTGGTTCTGTCCACTCTTTGAATCGAAACCACGTTATGGAGAAGTCAACTATGTCTTTAAAGTTTCAAATATATCCGCGGTGCGTCACAAAAGCGCTGCAAGTGTTGAGACCGTACATTATCTTGAGATTGATGGGAGCGTAGTTTGAAGATTCTTATTCAACTTATAGTGATTATTATAAGTATCATATTTACTTGATTCAAAAATGAATCGTAAAAAAGAATCAAATTAATATTTCGTTACGTTCATTATACATGATATGACAATATACTATCTATCACATATTTCATGAAATTATCGGCCTTTCGAACTTAACACTAGACATTCATGAGAGAAAGATATAATAATAATGAACCATACATAAATTATCAGCATAACAAACTTCACAAAAAGTGAACATAAACATATTAATGGTCCGGGAATTTGCCAATGCAACTCTAATTATTTGATTGCTAGTTGTCTCATATCTTTAATTAGTGATAACATCATACTTCAGTTGGCAGTCAAACTTCTTTTGGGACTTGATCAACATCATCCTTCAAGAGGCATCTCCTCATCTGCTTCAAAATTTCTATAGATGTTTTTTTTTTCGAAAATGAAATGGATGTGAGGTTAGAAACTTTTGTGCAAGAATCTTGTGAAACTTAAGGGGCAAGATATTTTATAGGATAAAAGGACTTCAAATATAAATAAAGATGAGACGGGACTATCAAAAAAGTGGATGTTCAGTGTTCATCACCATCCAACGTCTATTTCATCAAAGACTTAATTACATAAGAAAAGGAAAAATACCTCCTAAGAGGGATGATAACTCTATAAAAATAGAGTTATTTTACCTAATTTTAGGCAATAATTAATGCATTATCTGTGAGAAAATATTTGGATTTCCTTCTGATTATTTCAATTTTCCTTATTTATGCAGAATAATGAGATATGAAGAGGATAAGGAAAATAATGGTAACAGGAATTCAAATAAAAGTAGCAATGGAAGATGGATATCAAATCAGGAAATTCTTGATTTTGTTCCATAATGTTATCTGCAAACGTTGGGGGATAGATATCTTGGATATATCCTATAAATAGAGACAGAGAGAGTAGCTAGGGTGGGGGTTAGATCGTTTTCTATTGTTCTGAGAGTTTTTCAAGTATTTTGAATAGAAGACAAAAGTGGTGACAAAATTCTTGTCCTTTGATTCAAGATGCTGGGTTTGATCTATATTTTTATTTTTATTTTTTCTTCTACTATGTTCTAATTTTCTTTTGTTAGGGCTATGATGTAGCCTAACCATGATGATGTGAATTTCATGATTTTTATGTTTTACAATTGATTTTATTCATGTGAGTTATATATTATTGCATTTAATGCTTTTGAGTGACTGGCCACCACTTGAATGATCTGATGTGCATGTTTGAGACTGAGAGATGATAATATGCAATTGCTCATTATAATATATAACCATGAATTAAACGTGGATAGAAATACACCGCGTTATTTGTGTAGCTTTCGGTGATAAGGTGATCCAAAAGACTCATTGTAAACCGGGAATATTCATAGTTTTTAATGCACTCATGTTTATTTTAATTCACATAGAGATATAGTGGATTAATAAGCTGAGTAGGTTTGCTATACCTAGAGATAGGATAGTAAATAGATTAGGAAATTCCGCTATCACTTGTTTGATATCGTTCTTGTATTCACAACAATCTAAAATTCATATCTAGTGGTTATGGTGAAATCGGATGCTCTAACATATTTATCTGATTGATTTTACTGCATTTAGTCTTCAAGTTTTGTTTTTAATTTATTCTAAATTATATTTTGATTTGTTAGATAAATTTTAGAATTAATCTATTTTAGTATTTAATTAGTTTATTAATCATCAATCTCCGTTGGTCGATACTTTTTCTCATTATTTTATTACTTGTTCGATACATGCACTTGCGTTTAGAATTTCACAAACAAGTTTTTGGCGCCGTTGCCGGGGATCGTTTGTTTAATACTAATTAATATTGATACCAGATAATTCTAAGTTTAATCTAGCTTTCGTTTTGTTTTATTTTTCAGGGTGTACATCGGTTTATGACACGTAGCCAACAAGGGAAACTTGTTGAGCTTGATCCGGCAATCAAGCATACATTCAAAATGCGACTAAGAGAACAGATAAATCAGGCTAATATGGCAGACGGTGAGAATGAAAATCCACGTAGACTCTTAAGAGATTATGTTGCGCCAATAGTTCAAGGCACCACATCAAGTATCAGAAGACCTGCAATTCAAGCAAACAACTTTGAGATTAAGCCGTCACTCATTCAGATGCTTCAACAATCAGTGCAATTCAGTGGGCTACCAAGCGATGATCCAAATGCTCACATCGATGCTTTTCTTGAAATCTGTGACACCATTAAATATAATGGAGTTATAGATGATGCTATTAGATTGAGATTATTTACATTCTCTCTTAGAGACAAAGCTAAGAGTTGGCTTTCTTCTCTTCTTGCAGGATCAATTACTACATGGAATGAGATGGCTCAGAAATTTCTTGGTAAGTTCTTTCCACTTGCAAAGTCTGCGAAGATGCGTAACGATATTACTAATTTTATGCAGATGGATAATGAATCATTATATGAAGCATGGGAAAGATTCAAAGAATTTATTAGGAGATGCCCACATCACGGACTACCCGTATGGATGCAGGTACAAACTTTTTATAATGGCTCTAGTGCAAATCTTCGTTCTATGATTGATGCAGCTGCAGGGGGACTTTAAATAATAAAACACCAGAATAAGCCTACAATCTATTAGAGGAGATGGTGTCCAATAGTTATCAGTGGCCTACTGAGAGATTACCAATGCGAAAAGTTAGCGGAGTTCATGAAGTGGATGCTTTTGCTGCAATTGCTGCACAATTTGAAGCAATCAACAAAAAGCTTGATAATATGAGTGTTTCAGCCATGAAAATTCACAATTTGACATGTGATTTTTGTGGTGGAGGACATGTTAGCACTGAGTGTCAGGTAGGTAATACTTTCAAACAACCTAGTGAAAATTCTAACTTTGTTGGGAATTTTAACAGGTCACAGAATAATCTCTACTCCAACACATACAATCCGGGATGGCGCAATCATCCAAATTTTTCATGGAATAATCAGAATGTGACGAGACCACCTGGATTCAAACAATCATAAGAGACAAAGTCAAATTTGGAAGACATAGTCACCAAACTTGCTAACACAACTCATGACTTCATCAAAAACATGGATGTGAGATTTCAAAACCAAGAGGCTTCAATCAGAAATTTGTTGATGCAAGTGGGTCAGTTAGCAAGTATGATGTCAGGAAGGCAATAGGGTTCTTTGCCAAGCAACACAGAGAAAAATCCAATTGAAAACATAAAGGCTATTACCCTGAGAAGTGGTAAACAAGTGGGAGAAAAAGAGATTTTCATAGACAAGGAAGAGGTGGTCAATAAACAATCAAAGGAGACAAGCAAGAGTAAACTTTTTCTAGATAATCCCAAGCCATATGTGCAGCCAATTCCATTCCCTCGGCGACTCCAGCAACACAAAATAGATAAGCAATTTTCTAAATTTCTTGATGTATTTAAAAAATTGCACATTAACATTCCTTTTGCAGATGCTTTAGTGCAAATGCCTAGTTATGCAAAAATTTTGAAGGAGATTTTGGCAAACAAAAGGAAGCTAGAGGATTATGAAACTGTGAAGTTAAATGAGGAGTGTTCAGCCATCCTACAAAACAAATTGCCTCCGAAATTAAAAGATCCAGGGAGTTTTACTATTCCTTGCACTATTGGGGATTCTTACTTTGAAAAAGCATTATGTGATTTAGGTGCAAGTATTAATCTGATGCCTTATTTAGTTTTCAAGAAATTAGGATTGGGTGAGGTAAAAGCAACCACAGTGTCACTTCAACTGGCTGATCGATCAATTAAATATCCAAGAGGTATTGTGGAAGATGTTTTGGTAAAAGTTGACAAATTTATCTTTCCTGCAGATTTCATAGTTCTTGACATGGAGGAAGATTTTGAGGTACCACTTATCTTAGGTCGACCTTTTCTAGCAACAGGAAGAGCTCTTATTGATGTACAATATGGGAAGTTGATCCTTAGAGTTCAAGATGATCTTGTTTCATTTAATGTTTTTAAAGCAATGAAATATCCATCTGATGATAATTCTTGTTTTAGAGTTGAGACAGTTGACAAGTTGATAAATAAGGTTTTTCAGGAAAATATTTTTGAAGATCCACTTGAAGCATGTCTGATTCAACTAAGGGACAAAGATATTCAGAATGAGAAGATAAAGGAGTACGCAAATTTCATGGAGGCAATTCCACCATATTCAAGGCAAAAAGCAATTAAATTTGAGGAGTTGGGACAACACATTACAAAGCCTAAACCATCAATTGAAGAGCCTCCCATTCTTGAACTCAAACCCTTACCTTCTCATTTGAAATATGCTTATTTAGATGGAGTTTCTTCTTTACCGGTAATTATATATTCTTCTTTGACATATTTGATGGAGGAGAAATTGCTCAGAGTATTAAGAGAGCATAAAGGTTTGGATGGAAAATAGCTGATATCAAGGGAATTAGTCCTTCAATTTGCATGCACAAAATTTTGATGGATGAGCAATATAAATCCACTATCCAACCTCAGAGGTGTTTGAACCCGAAGATGCAAGAAGTAGTGAAAGCTGAGGTAATTAAGCTTCTTGATGCAGGTATCATCTATCATATCTCTTGTACTTCTTGGGTAAGTCCTGTACAAGTTTTGCCAAAGAAAGGTGGTATGACTGTTCAGAAAAACGACAACAATGAATTGATTCCAACTAGAACAGTTACTGGGTGGCGTGTGTGTATGGATTACAGAAAATTGAATGATGCCACTAGAAAAGATCACTTTCCTTTACCATTTATTGACCAGATGTTAGAAAGACTTGCAGGGCATGAATTTTATTGCTTTTTGGATGGATATTCGGGGTATAATCAGATTCCTATTGCACCAGAAGATCAAGAGAAAACTACTTTCACTTGTCCCTATGGTACTTTTGCTTTTAGAAGAATGCCCTTTGGTCTTTGTAATGCACCAGCTACTTTTCAAAGATGTATGATGGCTATTTTCTCTGATATGGTTGAAAAATATATTGAAATTTTCATGGATGATTTTTCCGTTTTTGGCCTATCATTTGATTCTTGTTTAAATAATTTGGCTTTGGTCTTACAAAGATGTGAGGAGACTAACCTTATTTTGAATTGGGAGAAGTGTCACTTTATGGTGCAGGAAGGAATAGTGCTCGGGCATAAAATTTCTCAAAACGGAATAGAAGTCGATCGAGACAAAGTGGAGGTCATTGCAAAATTACCTCCGCCAACATCTGTGAAACTTGTCAGAGGATTTTTGGGGCATGCAGGATTTTACAAGCGATTTATAAAAGATTTTTCAAAAATTGCTAAACCTCTTTCTACTCTTTTGGAAAAAGATTCTCCTTTTAATTTTTCCATTGAATGCATGCAGGCTTTTAACACTTTAAAGGAGAAGTTAATATTAGCACCAATTATGGCAACACCAAATTGGGATTTACCTTTTGAGCTGATGTGTGATGCTAGCGATTCTGCAGTAAGAGCTGTTTTGGGACAAAGGAAGAATAAAAATTTTCGAAGCATATACTATGCCAATCGAACCTTGTCAGGTGCACAATTGAATTATTCAACAATAGAAAAGAAACTTTTGGCAGTAGTATTTGCTTTTGATAAATTTTGTTCTTATTTAATTGGCTCAAAAGTTATAGTTTATTCTGACCACTCTACTCTTAAGTATCTGCTTGAAAAGAAAGAATCAAAACCCAGGTTGATCAGGTGGATTATATTGCTACAAGACTTTGATTTGGAAATCAAAGATAAGAAGGGGACTGAAAATCTAATTGCAAATCACTTATCAAGAATTCCAAATTCAAAGGAAGAGGTAAGACCAATTTTGGAAGAGGTAAGACCAATTTTGGAAGAGTTCCCTAATGAGAAATTTTTTTCCATCAAGTCAATTCCTTGCTATGCTGACTTTGTAAACTATTTGGTAAGTAATGTTCTTCCTCCTGAATTATCATATCAACAGAAGAAAAAATTCTTTTCTGATGTTAAAAATTATTTTTGGGAAGAACCTTTCTTGTTTAAAGTATGTGCAGATCAGGTCATAAGGAGATGTGTTCCAGATGAAGAGAAGGCAAACATTCTACATCATTATCATGATGGAGAGGCAGGTGACCATTTTGGTGCCACAAAAACTGCAGCTAAGATTTTACAATCTAGATTTTATTGGCCTACACTTTTTAAAGATGCATACTCCTATGTAGCTTCATGTGATAGGTGCCAAAAAACTGGAAATATTTCAAGTAAAAATGAGATGCCTTTAAACAACATTATTGTGTGTGAATTATTTGATGTTTGGGGTATTGATTTCATGGGACCCTTTACACCTTCTTATGGAAATTTATATATTTTAGTGACTGTGGAGTATGTGTCTAAGTGGGTAGAAGCTGTAGCATTGCCAACAAATAATGCTAAGATTGTGGTGAAATTTTTGAAGAAAAATATTTTTACCCAATTCAGCACTCCTAAGGCAATCATAAGTGATAGGGGGACACATTTTTACAACAAAAAATTTGAAGCACTTATGAGTAAGTATGGAGTCACACATAAGGTTGCAACCCCTTATCATCCTCAGACTAGTGGTCAAGTAGAGATTTCAAATAGGGAAATCAAGAGAATTTTAGAAAAAACAGTGAATGCCTCTAGGAAAGATTGGTCAATAAAACTTGATGATGCACTTTGGGCCTATAGGACAGCGTTCAAAACTCCAATTGGGATGTCTCCTTTTAGGCTAGTGTTTGGAAAGGCTTGTCACTTACCAGTGGAATTAGAGCATAAAGCATATTGGGCATTGAAATTTCTGAATTTTGATATGCAGTCTGCAAGTGAAGAAAGATTATTACAACTGAATGAATTGGAGGAATTTCGCAATGAGGCCTATGAAAATTCTAAGTTGTACAAGGAGCGTACAAAAAGATGGCATGACAAGCATATATTCATAAGAGAGTTTAAAATTGGTCAAAAAATCTTACTTTATAACTCTCGTCTTAAACTTTTTCCAGGAAAGTTGTGATCTAGATGGTCTGGTCCTTTTACAGTTACACAAGTGTTCCCATATGGAACAGTTGAAGTTGCGCATGACACTGAGGGCACATTCAAAGTGAACGGTCAACGTTTGAAGCCCTACTTTGAAGGTGGTTACAACAAGCAGAAGACCACCATTGAACTTCATCCTCCAGAACAGCGACATCTGAGATAGTTTGGCTGAAAACTATAAAGCAAGCGCTTCTTGGGAGGCAACCCAAGCATTTTAATTATGTTTTTATTTATTTTTAAGTTTATGTTTTGCAAAAAAAAAAAAAGATTAACTTTTCTCTGTTTTATCCAGGTTAATTTTTAGGGAGCACCTTTCAAGAGTTTAATCATCAAGATCATCTATGGACTTATCCTACAACCAGGGAAGTTTTCTTCTTCATATTCTATTTTTTACATTGAGGACACTGCTTCATTCAAGTTTGGGGGGAAGTCAAATTTTTGGATAATTTTTTATCATTATTGCTTTCCTGGTTGTGAATTTTTATGATTCTTAGGAAAATTTAAATTTTATTTAAACTTGCAATTGATGTGTGAGTTAATCTTAATTCTAATTATGTTGATCCACTTACTGAGCACTAAAAGTCCTTACTTTTTGAATTATGTGTAAATCTAGAGAACATTCATGTGAAATATGTGATTTTCTTATATTTCACCCAAATCTTAGAATTTGATTGATTTCTCTTGAGGCGAAATCCTAAACTAAATCTAACTGAGAAAATGATATAGGCATTTTTTGGATTGATTGAGCCTTTCAAGTCAACCCTGTTTATTTATCCCTAGTCACCCCGTTAAGCCTTAATTATTACCCAATTTTTCATTGGCACCTATATATGTTTAACTTAGCCGTGATCAATTTATATCCTTATCCCATGCCCTATGAACACGTTGATTTTCTTTTGGGATAAAAAAAAATTTATTGGAGCTTGATAGAAATTTGGGAGGAATGATGGAGTATAAAAAAAAAAGGGGGGAAGTGATTGCTATGGTTGTTTGAGGTGTATTGTCAAATAAAAAATTGCTTTTATGGTTCCCTATCCAACTTTCAATTGAGTGAGCCTTTTGGATACTCAATGGGTTGGAAATTTTCATGTTATATTAGGAGGGACTTTGGGAGAAACTCCACCATAAAGCAATTCAAAAAAAAAAAAAGAGAAAAAAAAAGGCGAAAGAAAAAAAAAGGAATGGTGATATATGGTGTCAGAAAAATCATCTTGAAGAGGTGAAATTGGACAATGACATTGGCTCTAATTAGATCCTAGAAATCAACGTGTCGATGGGTGATTTGAGCTTAAAATTCCCGTTATCTCACCTTTAGCCTAGCCTTACATTACAACCCAAGAAAAGTCCTATTGATTTTTGGTTGGATGATTAGCTTACATTAGTGGAGAGAGGAATGAAAAGCAAACTTATGAGATTTGGTCATAATTATTGTGAATTTTTTAGAGGTTACATGTTAATGTGAATTATTCTGGATTGCATATAATTCGAAAAAGATGAGGACTCTCACACACACACTTGGATCATATAGTTAGAATCGGTCTTAACTTATAAATCGATTTCAATGTTTGGATGAAATTTGTGTTTTTCTTTAAATTGTGAATTTGAGCAATTATGGAAAGATGTCATAGAGAAGGTTATTAGGTTGAGTATGTGTTATGTCTTACTTTTGCTCGAAGACTAGCAAAATGTTAAGTTTGGGGGTTTGATAACTCTATAAAAATAGAGTTATTTTACCTAATTTTAGGTAGTAATTAATGCATTATCTGTGAGAAAATATTTGGATTTCCTTCTGATTATTTGAATTTTCCTTATTTATGCAGAATAATGAGAAATGAAGAGGATAAGGAAAAGAATGGTAACAAGAATTCAAATAAAAGCAGTAGTGGAAGATGGATATCAAATCAAGAAATTCTTGATTTTGTTCCCTAATATTATCTGCAAGCGTTGGGGGATAGATATCTTGGATATATCCTATAAATAGAGACAGAGAGAGTAGTTAGGGTGGGGGTTAGATCGTTTTCCATTGTTCTGAGAGTTTTTCAAGTATTTTGAATAGAAGACAAAAGTGGTGACAAAATTCTTGTCCTTTGATTCAAGATGCTGGGTTTGATCTATATTTTTATTTTTATTTTTTCTTCTACTATGTTCTAATTTTCTTTTGTTAGGGCTACGATATAGCCTAACCATGATGATGTGAATTTCATGATTTTTATGTTTTACAATTGATTTTATTCATGTGAGTTATATATTATTGCGTTTAATGCTTTTGAGTGACTGGCCACCACTTGAATGATCTGATGTGCATGTTTGAGACTGAGAGGTGATAATATGCAATTGCTCATTATAATATATAACCATGAATTAAACGTGGATAGAAATATACCGCGTTATTTGTGTAGCTTTCAGTGATAAGGTGATCCAAAAGACTCATTGTAAACCGGGAATATTCATAGTTTTTAATGCACTCATGTTTATTTTAATTCACATAGAGATATAGTGGATTAATAAGCTGAGTAGGTTTGCTATACCTAGAGATAGGATAGTAAATAGATTAGGAAACTCCGCTATCACATGTTTGATATCGTTCTTGTATTCACAACAAGCTGAAATTCATATCTAGTGGTTATGGTGAAATCGGATGCTCTAACATATTTATCTGATTGATTTTACTGCATTTAGTCTTCAAGTTTTGTTTTTAGTTTATTCTAAATTATATTTTGATTTGTTAGACAAATTTTAGAATTAATCTATTTTAGTATTTAATTAGTTTATTAATCATCGATCTCCGTGGGACGATACTTTTTCTCATCATTATATGACTTGTTCGATACGTGCACTTGCGTTTAGAATTTCACAAACAAGGGAGAAAATAATAATTATAAAAATACGACATCAGTACGTTTTATGACTCAATTGCATTTTTGTCGTAAGTTTAAAGATTTTTTAGTGCACTTATTCTAAGGATAATGAATAGATTATTTGTGCAAAAGAGAAATAAAAATTGAAAATTATGTAAACATAAAATTACATCTTTTATTTGAGGGCTAATACTATGAAAAACCTGAACTGGTAATTATGTGATAAATTCTCCCCAAATAAATTTTTTGAACATAAAAAATTAGAAACTGATTCACTTGTAACAAATTCATCCCAAAGTAATTTATTTTTACCACAAAATACTCCAAACTGATAAACCTATGACAGACTCCAAACCAATATTTTCATCACCAAAAGCCCAAAACTTATACATTTGTAATAAATCTACCATCCGTTAGCTTCTATCAAATTTATCGTTGACCTAGATGACACATGGTGACATAGTATGGTGACATCACAAATTTACATGGAAATCCATAAGGTAAATGTGACATCTTGATTTTCAACTCTACTTTCGACTAAATGAAATGTGATTTTCATTGACATGCCTACGGTCTTTTTCTTTGAGCTGATCACTCACGAGATAATTAATCTATCAGGTGAAGCTATTAAGGAATATAAACGCAACTAATTTGAGAATTCGATTAGAAATTGACTGATCGACCGTGCTAATCTGCAAAGGTCAATACGACACCGTCAAAAATCAATTAGAGACCAGATATAGGTCGATTCGACAAAGGTATACAATTAAAGTGTGGGTGATTCCGCCTGATTGCAAAATTCTTGTCAAACGACACTAAATCGATTTTTCTGTCATTTCTGTATATTGTGCCTGTATTTGAAACCTTGTGATTTTTGCGACAATCGAGAGTTGCCTATGAGTCAAAGATGCACAATGTGGATCGAAAATAATCAACCATGGGTCAAATGCGCTAAAAATTCATAAAAGCTACCCGGTAGGTTAGGTCACGCAAAAATCGTGTAGGTTGAAATTAATCACGAAATTGAACCCGATTTCAGAAATTGAAAGTTCTTTCATGTCATGATTTATATTAGGAATGTTGACTCATCCCTTGAAGAATTTTCGGCGAGCCCAGATTTTCGGCGAAAAATCAAAATTCGGTGAAATTGATTCAAGAATCCGAATGGACTAAATTGAGTGCAGTTTTGGCCTTCTCATTGGATCAAATGATGAGGAAAATTATGAAATTTGATGTGGGTTCTTACCTTGGCAATTTGGCCATTGATTTGAGGCCAATTGAAGAGGAATTGAGTTGAATTGAAGGTGAAATGCTTGGAAATTCGTATGCCTTGTGGGGTGCAACATTTCAACTTCATCCTTGGCTTCTTGAGGAAGATTTGGAGGGGATAAGGCAGTTGGGCACAACTGTGGACCTTGGGGGCCTACACTTGAGTGTTTGAGATATTTAGAAAAGACTTTGGTAGCCATTTGTCCCCTTCAAGCCAGCAGTGGCCCTTCTTCTTCCTTCTTGCTTCCTTAACTTCCATTGTTGCTGCAACATAAGCCAAAGAACCAGAGAAACCAGCTAACTCCCCCTACAGTCGTCCACCACCCTTCACCGTCATCCGAGCACTGCCTAAGCCCACCGAAGCCGCTCGACCGCGCCTATGTGCCTGTCCCGCTTGCACGCTATTGTTTGCGCATCCCCACCGTCCTGAGCCCTCTGTCTGTGCCCTAGCAACTGCTGTCACTGTCCGCCTGAGCTACTCCAGTCGCTGGCCGTTGTCGCTTGACCGTCTTCGTTGTCCCTGTTGCCGTCCGCCATCTGCTAGCCCATCCTAGCCGTTTAGTCTAGCTCCTTCGACCAGCAAGCAAAATTGAAACTCACAGTTGGGTTGTGAGTTTCGTGGCCCGTTTCCGGCCGTTTCTGGACCTCCCTTAGCGTCGCTCTAGGCTCAAGTCTCGCTCGCCTCCGCATCGTCGTCGCCATGAACTCATCAGCTCGTCAAACCGGTTAGTTTACTTGCTAAATCCTACATATGGAGTTAATAATGCTTACGAGAGGTTTAGTTTAGACTAAGATTGGATTAGGTGGTTAGATTAGTGTAATTAGTGGTTTAGTTTGTTAATTAGGCTCATTAGGTGGTTAGATTAATTTAGTTAAGGGTTAATTAGATTGTGATTTATCTAACTTAGTATGTTATTATATTAGGTCCAATTAGGTGGTTAGATTAGTGTATTTCGCTTAATTAGGCATTTATCTAATTATTTTACATTTATTTAATTAATTTCATAATTTAGTTAATTATTTAATATTTTCCGGAAATTATACCAGAATAGCCGGTCGTCAGAATTTTGTACCGATTGTCGTGGTGTAATTAGTTTGTACAATTGATTGTTAGATTGTGCAATTGAGTGATGATTGTTGATTTTCAGTTATTATTTCAAAATGATGAAATTTGGTATTTAATTGGAAAGTACCAAATGTCAGTTTTTGACGCAAAAAATGTTATAAAAAACTATATCAAACAGTGGGATTTTTAAAAGGAACGATATCACTTTTTATGGTTCGATCTGACCGTGTACCCACACACGATTATTTTACCAAGTGTTTTTAATATAAAGAAAATAGGTGAAGTACATTGAGGCATTTGAGTACAAATGACAATTTCCTTGGTCGGGATTGGGTGTACGTGTGATGGTTATGAGAACCCGTCACTCGATGTTCGTCGGGTGGACGTTGCTCCTATATGGAATGCCCATGACAACGTATGCTAAATCGCGATCGAGGCTAGACTAATGCTCCTTCGGGAATGACGTCTAGAGATAAACGCTATCGTGCTCGATGAAACAAGACGATGCTCGGTTATGCCAGAAGACTGTCAAACGTCGAGTAGGCCGTGCTAGTGGGGCCGTAATTAATTGAAACATGTGTTTGAGTGAGATAACCACGCTTGATTATGGGACAAAATTGTGGCATGAAATGAGACATGTCATGACGATTTTGCCTAATAATCGGGATCCATGTGATTGATTGATTTGAAAGTGAGGCATTCCAGTTATTGATTGCATATACTACATATATATGTGTTATATGAGCTGGACTTGAAAGGGCTAGTAAGAACACTTAGAGGGGGGTGAATTGGTGTAAATAAAATTTTTGCAAGACTTAATGAAAGTAAATTGCCTTTAGAAAATAATAGACTGAAGAAGTAATAGTTATAAGCGGATATATAAAGCTACGAATTAAAGTAAGAAGTTCAGAAAAAGAGAATAAAAACACAAGTTTTATAGTGGTTCAACTTAGATCAAGCCTACGTCTACTCTTCCGCACTAACAGCCCACTGGCTGGATTTCACTATGAATAAAAAGAGATTTTACAGTCTCACATCCTTGACTTCACAGTGTAGAAACTCTACTACACTTTTCCAAAGTCTCACAAGTATTTGCTCTCTCTTTTGAGTATAAGTTAAGATCGACAATTGAAATAGCAAAGAACTAGAAATTTCAGACTTTGAAATTTTTCTTTCACACACATACTTGAACAACTTGAGAGTCTTCCTTATATACTCCTCCATGCCTCTACAACCGTTAGCACTTTCCAAAGAAGTTCTTCAAATCTTCTCATTGGATAGAATCAATTAAGGAGATCTCGAATCGTTTAAGGAATGTAATGATAGCCTATCAATCTTGCTCGCCTATACAATCGGGATCTTGGTTTCCATAAGTAGAACATTCCAAGTATACTTCACTTTTCAAGAGATTTGATCATCCAAATTGATTCTAATTAGAATAATTGATCATAAGGTGCTATGTCCAGCCGTAAGATATTCCACAAACCCTACGAACCAAATCCTTGAAGATAAACTTGCATCTGGATAAGTCTTCACTTGTTGGTCTGCAATCCGTCAGTGTAGTTAGACTTTAAGATTAAAATCTAGTGGTCTTCAGACTTTGACAGTAGCATTTGGAGTTCTTCAGACTATAACACTTAAGTTTGCAAGTCTTCAGACTGGACTTTTTGGAATGGTTTTGTCAGCTTTAAAACAATAAGGAGTTTTCTCTAACAGGACTAACATGTAGGGAGGTGTTGAGGTGAGGTAAGTCTTCTATAATATAAGCCTTCCTCATTGAGGTTTAGGGCGTGAACTTGCTAAGACATTGTCTTACCCCGTTGTGGTTTAAATCTTTACAGGTCCCTAGATGGAGGCACGTCATGTGCGTTATGGTGTCCCGAGGGAGGTGGACTTCTTAAGCTCCTATTTCCCAGTTCCTGGGACCAGCCTAACCCGTGAGCTTGTTGAGTCCACTGTCGTCTGGGTCGATAAGGGCCTACCCCCACCTGGTACCTCATCGTTTCAAGGCGTGGTACCTTCACAAGCCCGATGGGAGTCGGGATGGTCCTTTGGGTGGTTTCGACAGGCCTCCCATTGGGACCAGGGAGTGGTAGATAGGGCACCCTTTGGACATTGACACTTCCGATGGTGTTGTGGAAGACCCAGAGCCGGAGATTGGAGAGTCCAGAGTTTAGGTGGCTCCATAGCCTTTTTTGATCTAGACTTTTGTACATGAACCTTAGAGCTGGCCTCTGTGTATATAAACTCGTTGTGTTTATAAAGTGTGGCTTTTGTGAATTGGTTATCCTATTTTTCTATCCCAAGTTGATTCTTGTTTGGGGATTGTTTATTTCGCTTCCGCATGTACATAAATTGATTAGGTCGGCAACGCATCCTGAGAACGTTGCAATTTAGTCGACCACCGAGGGATGTGCATGCGCTCGAGGATCGGGGCGTGACAGTAAATATCATAAAAAAAAAAACCACAAATTAGTATACATGTAACAAAGTTAACAATACTCCTATGATAAATTTGATGGCACACTTATGATAAATTTGATATTTTTCATGGTATTAATCCTATGGATTTCAATGTGGACTTACCATGTCACCATAACATGTCACCACGTGTCATCCACATCAATAAATTTAACGGTAAAATTTGGCAAAAGTTAACAGAAGATAAATTTATTATAGATATGCTAGTTTGAGATTTATTGATCATGTTGACTAGAAAGTTGATTAAATGGCTATGGTCACAAATAAATTGCTTGAGACGTTCCAAAAGAAACTACAATAGATGGAATTTAGCAAATTTGTTTTCCTTATCATTATCTAGAGGATTAAACGGCTGAATTGGAAAAATTGAGGAGACAAATCAAACTCTTCAAGAAGGAAAGTCTATTTTTCCTTCAGACCCATTTTCTCACCCTTGGAGTCTAACTCAAATGGAAGTGATTCCTCCTAAGGCTACATCGATTACTTCAATCTTTGAAGAAGCCCCAAAGACAGACCAAAATGATATTTGTTTAGAAAACTCCTACCAAGATTTTGAAGTTGATAAAACTTTCTATTTCTAATGCTTATCTTAAGTACAAATTGGTTGTGAGTTGTTTTTGAGGATCTATTGAAGACTATTGTCTAAGCCTATTCCATCCTAGAAGTATTTCCCACTCTAACGAAGTACAAAAAAAAATATTGTGTCCAGAATGTGAAAGAGTCTAGAACCAAACTCAGTGACATGTGACAAAAATTCAGAATGAACTTTATTTGGAAACAATTTCTTTCAACGATTATCTTCTGGCCAAGGATTTCACTTTCCTTATACATATACATTGATTAAGTCAATCACAAATTGATAAGATCAATATGACGATAAGTTCTTTATGAGGAACTTTTACTTATTAAAACTTAGATTCTGATTGTATGAGCAACTATAATTAGTGAAATTTTCATTCATGTCTTTCAATGGCCACAAGATCCCTTTGATGGATTCTTTTCAACGACTTGATTAGAAGAAATTCCTCCGGAGAATATCAACGACTAGTATGGTGTGGAGGAGTTTTAAAGGAGGTCATTCAATCAAGATGAACATAGAAACGTGAATTTAGAATTCCAAAGTTTGAAACTTCTCTCAACCACTTGTCTTTGTCTTTGAGCTTTACAAATTGTGATCAAGAGAGATAAACACAAAAAGGGTGACTTAGTAAGTTAAAGAGTTCTACCACTAAGTGCTTGCACTCATAAGTTGTACTCTTCTGTTGATCCTATAGTGAAGTTCAACTAGTAGGCTGTCAGCATAGAAAAATGAACGTAGACATAATCTAAGCTGAACCACTATAAAATCCATGTGCAATCTTCTCTCTTTTTTTAACTCTTCATTTAAAATCTATTGCATATTTTCTGGCATCTGCAAAAGTCTTGGTGTTAGTTCTAGCTACTTCGATATTGTTATACTTCAAAATCATATTAAGGAAATGGAAAGGCAAAAGAAGTTAAAAGAGGAAAAGAAGCTAACTCTGGAACCTTTCCAAGAGCCTCCCTCTACCCATATGGTCTGAAATCCACATGAGGCTCTTTTGCGAGACCAAAGTCAACAAGAGGTATCAACCATTGCTACATGTGACTCTTCCAAATAAAATATCTCTGAATTGACTTCAGAATTAGATTCCTATTCCTCTGAAAACACTTTAACCTCCGAACCAGAAACACCAAAGTCTCTTGAACATGCTATCTTTATTGCTATCCCCTTAAGGTGGAAATGCAATCAAATTCATCTAAGCCAGAAGTATTGCACCTTCATGACCCAAACCCAGACCATAAGTCTTCAACCTTAAAATATTACTTCACACTCAATGATAGTCCATACTCAAAATGGCCAAAGATTATAGGAGTTTCATACTTGGCTCAATACTCGAGAGCTTAATGGTCGAAATCGGTTTGATATATTGATCGATTTTGTGAGCAGATTTACGGGAAGCCTAAAAGATTGGTAGAGAACTTATAATAATCAGGATCAAATGGAATTTTTACTCCAAATAGATTTCCATTAAACGATTCATGTAATCCACCACTTCTTTATTGGTAAACTAAAAGATTTTCTTGAGCTTAAAAGAAGAGAATTTTTTTAGAGAAAATGCTACTCTTCGTGAGAAAAGCATTTGTCACGCCCTGATCCCCCGAGCCCGTGCCCATCCCTGCTTGGTCGATTAGCTAGTGACGTCCCAGGATGCGTCGCCGACCCATTCTTTTTAATGCACATGCAAAAGCAAATAAATAAATTCCCAGATAATAACAAGATAAGATAGAAAAGTAGGACCACTAATTATCAGAAACCAAACTACACCTTTATACATATCAGACTAATTCATATACGTTACTAGCCGATATTTACAAAGTCTACAAAAAGGTCGGCTCTTCAAAACAAGCTATCCTACGATCAGCTAGTCTGACTCGTTTGTTGATTCCGCAAAGTCCATAGGGCCAAGGTGAGAAGACGGGTCCTCCACTGCACCATCCGAAGGGTCAGCTGGATCCTCGTCTCGAGCAGCATCAATCACAACAGTGGGGACATCGAAAGACCTAAGGGGCCTAGCCTAATACCATAGGGATTTGTACGGAACCATGCCCTGAATCGATTAGGTATTTCCTGATGGAGAACCTCTTCGATCCAGACCGTGGTTACAACTAGGTCGTAAACCCAAAAACTTTTGAGATCAAGAAAACTGGAAACTCGCTCTGTAATCCTCACGGGACGACTATGCAGTTCGGGGTGAATCTCCATCCAAGAACCTGAAAGGTTATCCCACAACGGGGTGAGACGATATCTCAGCAAGTTCCATCCCTTAAGACCCAATTAGGAAGAAAATACGCCCCAAGGGATGTCTAAGTACAAACATAGGTCGGGGGACTTACCTTTGCCTCAGTCTTTTCCTGCAAGTCAATCTATATTATAGATACGCAAATCACATCAACCAATCAAACCAGATCAAACTATCAATCAATTAACTTAGTCGATTACATGTCATCACGACCTCCCTCTAGTCGGCCAAATCAATACTATTTAATACGTTCGATCAAATCAGGACTGCTCCCTCTAAGTTGATAAATAGATAGTATAGCCCGCGCTAAGCTAATAAATAGTATACTACTCGCAATCTAATCTGGTATATTAGAGCCCGTAGGTTGATATAGTATACTAATAATGCTCCCTCTAAGCTGATAGTAACATAGCTCGCAATCTAAGCTGATAAAGTATATTGCTAGCAATCTAAGCTGACATATCAGAGCTCGTGGGTTTATATAGTATACCGATATACTGCTTGCAATCTAAACTAACATATCGTCTATAGGCTAATATAGTATATCACCCCAATCATATAATTAATTCATCATTATTATCATACCCAATAAAAATAGCCGTGTGTGGGTACACGGTCGGTTTTAACCAAAATACGATACTTTCACTTTTGAACATCCCATCATTTCTAGTAGTCTCAAAATAGATTTTTGGCGCTATACACCAACGCATAGTAATTTTCCAATTAATTGCCAAAATTATCAATTTTAAGATAATTACCCACAACCATCAAACACACTCAATTTGCACAAATTAAAGCTCAATTAAATAAACAGATCACACTATTGCAATTAGAATAAAATTCTGGTCACAGGCTATCCCGGTTTAATTTCTAAAAAAAAATAATAATAATTAATTAATTACATAAAATAATAAATAAATGCCAATAAATATAACTTAGGCCCGCCGAGACGGATCCGGAAAATTTCCGAACCACTCTAATTAAATACTATAGCATGTTTAGACTCTAACTACACTTCTCTAACCACCTAAGATGCATTAAAAGTCATGGCGCAACAAAAGGGGGTCTCCTTAGCCCATTGCCCCAAAAATGCCAACCAGGTCGCAAAGCGGGATTAGTGAGTTAAACTCACTTGTTTAACGATCTGCTCTAATCAAAACGACGGGGATGCGGCGAGGAACGACAACCTCCAAAGCGGGACCACCAAGCGAAGCCGGGACGAGCTCGAAAACAGCCCTGATGCTCACAAACCCCTGCTGGTTTTGGCTTCAAATCAAGGGCCGAAGAAGTTGCAATGATGGCTGATTCGGACACAGCTTGGGCTAGACGCGACAGCCGCAGGGCTCGCTGAAAATGGATGGATGAAGCCGCTACTTGGGCTTGCTGGAAATGGACGGATGAAGCTATTGCAGTGGGCTAGAACAGGCAATATCAGTTGTTGGGCTTGCTGGCCGCATGAGACAGACCAACAAAGGAGTTGGGCGTTGATTCGGTGAGGTGGGATTCAAGAAACATGGGTCCACTGGCTTCGATGGAAGTGGGGCGTCTATGGGCTATGGACATTCGAAGGAAACTGAAAGCGAAGGAGGAGTAGAAGCAAACCAAGCGTCGACAAAGCTGGCGTAATCCAGCTGAAGACCGAAGAAGAAAAGAATAAAAGATAAAAGAACAGAGGTGTTTGTCGGCCAGGAGGAAAAAAAGAAAACGTGTGGTTGAGAGAGAGAGAGAGAGAGAGAGAGAGACGTGTGAATTTGAGAAGGGGCCAGCTGTGTTCAAAAGTCAAAGAAGTTCAAAGCAAATGAAGACTGAAGAAGGGGCTGTCGGCTAAAGGGAAGAAGAACATGCGAGACTGAAAGGGACCAAAGGAAGGGAAAAAATTTAAATAAAACACAATTATATTTCTACTCAATTTCACAACAAGAACAATTGGTCACTGTTGACACCTAAAATTTTGGTTAGTTAGGCTTTAATTTCTTTTAATCTTTGTTTTTCTTTTTTCGGATAATAAACAAAACAAATAAAAAAAAAACAACAAAAAGTAGTAAAACCAAAAGAAAAACAAAAGCCAGCCCAACCCCCTCTCTTTCTTTCCACGCAGGCCCAAGGCCCAACCATTTTCCCCAAAGCCCGGCCCCCTTCTTTTCTTCTTCTTCCTTCTTCCTTCTTTCCTCTTCTTACCCCTACGCCTCTGCAACTCACGCGCACAGAAGATGACGACGCGCGCGAAGGACGGCCTACGGCCGAGGGGAGTAGGCCGACGTCGGCCGGAGAAGATAAGATCGCGAAGCGCCATCAATGCCAAGCATGCTTCGCTGGATGAGCTCGGATGGGACGCCGGTTGAGCCGAGGAGAACCGCCCGGCGCGCGAAGGGGACCGGCGGTCGAAGCTCCGTCGACCGGATTCCCTCGCCTATAAAAGGGCACCACCTTCGTCGATGAACGGTAGGAGCGAGCTCCGAGATCTTCCCACTGAGAGACTTCGGGGGAAGAATCGAAGAGCGAGCGAGAGAGAACTCGGGTCGCGAGCTCGGCTGACCTCCCACTGAGAGACTTCGGGGGAGGCCGCCGGCGAGCGAGTCCGAGAAGGTCAGATCCGGCCGGTGGAGGCTTGGATCTGGCCTGAGTGAGAGAGATCTGAGCGGGTGAAGGGGCTAAGTGAGGGGAGCCGGAGGAGGGAACGCCGGATCTGTGAAGCCGGAGGCTCTGCGCCACCATTGCAACCGCGGCTCTGCTGCTGCTGTCCCCCGCCCCGACGCCGTGCCGCGACTGACCCGCCAACGCCAGACCAGATCTGGAAACTGAGGAGCTGCTGTCGCTACCCCGCCGTCGTCACTTGCACCTACAGCCCCCTGTCGCCGCCACCGTTCACCCCCTCGTCGCGCCGTTGCTGCAAACAGGTAATAGTAGCTGCCGCCACCACCCCCAGACGCATCGTCGCCGTTGCTCAAAACCTTGGCCGCCTCCCCTGCCCGTCGTCGTCGTCGTCACCATCGTTCCCTCCGCGAGACCCTAACCCCTGACCAAGGAGACCCGCTACGTCGCCATCGAATGCCGCACCACCGTCCGCCACGTCGCCGCCGTCGTCAGGCACCGTGCCGCTGTCCGGTGACATCCCCAGTCCCTCCACCCGCGCCGCAGACGGATGGAGAAACCAGCGATCCCGCGTCGGGTCGAGCCGGGTCGGGCATGGTTCGCAAAACCGGGTAGGGTTTCGCGAGACCTAGGCGGCCGGAAACCGGGTCAGAGTCGGGTCGGGCGCACCTCACCCGGGTAGGGTTTCGGCCAGCTTGGGCCATTCGCATATGGGCCGGGCCCCTTTTTTAGAAAATAGATCTATTTGGGCTGGGCTTGTTTTTTAAGAAAAAAAATAGAAGAAAGAAAAAGACAAGAAAATCCGCGTTCGGGTTACCGGCCCGTCCGCGTTCGGGTTACCGGCCCGGGTCGGACCCAACCCGCGGATCCGACCCGGGTCGGTTTTATTTTATTATTTTCATATAAAATAATAAATATTTTATTTTCAAAAAAAATCAAAAAGTATTTTATTTTCAAAAAAAAATATTAAAAAAATGTTTTAATTTCCAGAAAATCGAAAAATATTAAAAATTGTTGAAAAATGTTTTATTTTCTAAAAAAATCGAGAAAAATCAAAAAATAATTTATTTTCCAAAAATATCAAGAAATATTAAAAAATATTTTATTTTTCGAAAAATAAAAAAAAATCAAAAATATTTGATATTTTCCAAAAAAGGCCAAAAATTCAGAAAAAGCCAAAAAGACTTGTATTTTTCCAAAAAATACCAAAAAAACCCCAAAAAATCCCTTTTGTGTCCAAAAAATTAGAAAATGACTCAAAAAATGTTTTTCCTCCCAAAAATACATGGAAAATCTCTCAAACATCCAAAAAGCCTTAGGGTTTAAACAAGATTAGGTACCGAAAGGGTATTAGTGATCAACTAGTGTAATCAAGTCCCCGATCCTAATTTCTCTGGTTACGCAGGAGCGAGTATTTCTCCCGATACTTCGCTTGGGTTTCTAATCGACCCACTCCAAATCGATTAGTGGCGACTCCATTTTAAAAATTGATTTATAGGTTAAAAACTCAAACTATTAAAGTCGTGAATTGGTGGACTTGGGAGAGTCCGGGCTTAATAAATTCAGCCGAGCCATTAGCCTCCTTAGGCGCTCGTACCCGATTGCGGGCGCCAGAAAAAAAGAGGTCGCGACAGCTTGGCGACTCCGCTGGGGACTTTGAGGACTTAGGCCATTTTATCTTTGTTTAAATGCTTTGCTGACTTGGTTTTTTTTTTTTTTATGCAGGGTAATAGCTTAAAGTTTTTTTATTCTGTTAAAATAAAATGTTTTTGTGATTATAAACTGTTGTGCATCCTTAAATGTTTTAGCACTACACATGGCACACACAACCCGGCCGCCGGACCTGGGCCGCCATAGGATTTCTAGGATGGTGTTAAGAAAGATACGACCTCGAACGCGAGACTGCGATGTAGAGGTTGCCTTTCTTTTCCCCGAATTTCTTAGCCGAGGTTAAGGGGGTATGCTGCTAACGCGAGACTGCGACGGGCGGATATCCTTTTAATCTCACCAATCCTTATGAGTTAGAAATCGAGCCGCACATCCCATCTGCATGTCTTTGTGCTTGCCATTTTTCTTTAAAAGCAAAGTGATTTCTTTACTTTTTACTCAGTCTTTTTATTTTGGCCCATGGCAATTTAGGATAAGCTTTTCAAGTCCCAGTTTATATGCGATGGGGAAAGACGATATCCAGTTCATTCCTGCTCCCAAGGCGGAGCTCTTTAGATGGTGGGGTCAATTAGATCAGTTTGCCCAAGAGCGCGTGAAGGCCAAAGTCGGTCATCTCCTATCGTTGATTCAAATCACTGTTCGTCCCGAAGTCATACAGGCCATGGCACATTTCTGGTGCTTGAAGACGACTACTTTTATGTTTGGTGGGTTTGAGCTAACCCCAACTCTGGAAGAATACAGCATCATCACTGGAATGCCTCTCGAGAAAAAGCTTGTTAAGCCATCGACAGGCTTCCTCCCGTGGCAAGGGTTAGCGCGACTTTTAGGAACTGAAATCCATGTCATGAGACAAATTCTTGAAGGCAACCATAATACCTGCCCACTAGAATTCATGAATGCCTGTTTTCAAAATCAGCCTATGACCCAAAAAAGCGAGATTTTCCTCCTGGGCTTTTTTGGGTTCATCATTTTCCCCCATCAAAGAAATGTCATAAGTCCTAAGATGGCATGGATAGTTGACCAAATCTTGAGGGGGCAAAATTATGTCAATATGATTTTAACTGAAACATTCTTGTCCTTTAATCGTTTTAAAGACAACACGGAGAAAATCATGCGAGCCTCTCCTGAAATTTTACAAGTCTGGTTCTTTTCTCACCTAAGCGAATTCCAAGGCTTCATGCGATCATCTGGAATGAATGACTTCGAAAATCCATTACAAAAATTTATGGTTTTAGGACCATACATTCCCAATCAAAGCTGTTTAAATTGGATAAATTTCCTAAGAGACCCGGCTCCTGAGGCATTCCAATGGTGTGCTGGTTGGTTCTATGAAAAGAGAGCTCACTTTGCTTTCAAGCGCCGCCATCCAATTCCGCTGCTCGGCCTCACCGGTGCTTTTTCCTATTTCCCACAACGAGTGGCACGACAGTATGGAGCCCTTCAGGAGATCCCGCCATCTTTCAAGAAGAGGACCCCTCCACTTCTCTTCACTCATCAAAATTTTGAATACATGGTTGACATTTATGAAGAAGCATGGAACAAGTGCCATCGTAAAAGGATCGTGGTACCTGAAGGGCTTGAGGGAGAAGAAAAAGCCCACCACGCCTCCATGTCCTACATCCACAACCATCGCATCCCGACAAAATGGAAGCCATCAGTCCCTCACTCAATCAGCGAGAGCAGCCAACACGAGCAAGCAGAGCTCATGGAGAGGGATTTGGGAATGGACTGGATGCATACCTCAGAGCCAGCCCAAGGAAGCAGGTGTCCTCACAAGAACAAGGCTCCCCGTCGCATATAAATTAGCAATCATGTGCCCCTTAGTGTTAATATTGTGAAGGTTTTGTCCCATTGTTTAGGGACTTTTGTTTAATGTCTAGTATTTCATTCTGTCTTTTCAATTGCAAGTTCTAGATGTCAGAAGTCTTCGGTCTATAAAATCCTCTTTTGATAAATAAGAAAGCAGTTAGACCATTGCCATGGGTCAATCTTTGTTTACTGTCGTGCTCATTCATTGTTTTCAACACGAACAGGTAATTATGAATCGCCGACCACCAATTGCTCGTGAATGGCCTCATGCAATAGGACCCGATCAGAATGATGTACAAAATCGTCTTATTAACATTGAAGACGGCGTAGGACAGATGTCCATTGTCCTTCAACAACTCTCAAGACAAATGAAATCCACTCAAGCTGAGCCCAACTCTGTAGTTGCCTCAAACACCGTCATGACACCTGCAAATTTGCCAGAAAATAGCCAGTACCATAGGCAGTTTGAAAAGATCATGAAAAAGTTAAGTCAGCTGCAGGGGCAGAATCCCATGGACCTATCTAATTACGCCGGCATTGAGATCCCCGAAAAACTCAAAGCACCCGAATGCGAAAGGTATGCTGATACCCCCCGTCCAGAGACTTACTTACAGGCCTACCTGGTTCGAAGAATGATTCAATCGTACCAATCGAGCTTGACTGGCCCTGCCTTGCGATGGTACATTGTCAGGAAGATTAGTCCCCTTAAAACCTGGAGGGAACTAATTCATGTTTTTCACCAAGAGTATAATATTGACATCACCCTGCCCTATGAAGAGCCGATGATCGCGGAGCACAAGGAACCGTTAGTCGCTGAGATAGGAGAAGAGTATGTCAATGAAGCCTTGCATGATAAATGGGCAGCTGAACAACACCTTGTTATTGGGAAATTTCCCACTAGGAAAGGCAAGGAGCCTTTGTACGAGATCCAAGACACAGAGCCTGTTCAAGACCGGGGCACGACAAGACAACTCCCCAAGCTTACTCCAAGGGCTAGGGTCCAAAGAATACCAACCCCTATCAACCTGGGAAGTGAATCAGATAGTGAAACTCCAATGTCTCTCACTTGCTTTGACAGAATCGAGCTGGCAAAACGAAGGGCCTTACTCAAAAGGTCTAGACCAGAAGCCAAGAAAAGAAAGCCTAAGCAAATCAATACAGCACCTGCTGATGAGCCTCCGCACCAAGGCTTCGAGCATTCCCAAGAATACAGCTTTGAAGGCTACAATCCCCTAGAGTACAACCCTGAAGACTTCCCGGCTCCAGAATACAATCCCAAGGACTTCCAGCGTTATTTCAACAATGAAACTGACGATTCATCGTATAACTGTTTCCTAGTCTCATCCGGGGATGAAGGCCCGTCAGAAGAGGAAGCATACGTCTTTATCCGCCACGATCCTAACGAAGTACTAAGCTCTTCCTCTGACCATGAGGATAGCTTCAATACTTTATCCTCATTCGGAAATTTTGACCAAGAAGAAAGCAATGGGGTAATCTCGGTAGAATCCAACTCCCCTGAAACAGAAAAATTCACCACTACAACAGATATGCAGTGGGAAAACCAGTGGCCTAACCAAGACATACCAGGCTCGTCTTGCCCTTATAGGATCCTGACCTCTGGAGAGATGTGGATACCTAATCTCCGCAAGTATAACGGCACGACTTGCCCCATGGTCCACTTGCAGTACCTCCATGCTGAAATGAGTCGGTACTATGGCCCGATGTCATTCACCGCTCAGGCCTTCCAAGAAAGTCTTACAGCGTCTGCATTGCAATGGTTCGTCACAGCAGACATCTACCTCATGAGAGATTGGAATGAGCTGTCTTCTGCATTCTTGCTTCAGTATTAAAGCCAGATTGGAACTGAAGTGCCTTGTCAGAACTTGGTTCACTTCAGAAGAAGACCAATGGAGGATTTCCAAGCATATGCAAGGAGGTGGGAGGCTTTTATGATGCAAACTTACCCTCAGCTGGCCGAAGAAGAGAGGATAAAGCTATTCATACGGGCTTTACCTCGCAAGCATCGTTGTTGGTTGTATGGGTTGCATTTCCATAGCTTCAATGAAGTGGTCCTCTCATGTGAATACTTCGAGTCTACTGGAGGCGAGGAACTCAAAGGCGCTTGATTTCAGAACCAACACTATCAAAGCACTCCTTTACACAGGAGTTTTCATGGGTTTTACTTGTTTTTATAATTTCATGTTTCTTATCTTATCTAGTGTGCTACGGTTATATTTTCCATTCCAAGTACTCTATTGTACAGTTATAATATTTTGTTTTAAGAGCATGAGGCGGTACTCCAAACCAGCCCGGTGATGCTATCCAACCATGAAAAAATATATCATCCAAGGAGAATACTGAGGGTTGGGCTTCCTCATGCTTTTTCTCCCCCGAATACATATTTTGAAAACAAAAAACACTTCATCACCAAAATCTTTCAAAAAACAAAAGATGATAAATTTAATCATGTTTGTCTTTCTGACTCACTCACTTCCTGTCTCAGAAGATCATTCCCGTCCCCTTTGACTTAGTGCGACAGGGGGCATTTGAAGCAAGCACAACTCACCGAATTCAATGACACCCTGCCAAGAAAGCAGGGGCAAATAGAAAGGATCATCACGTTTCAAAATGCTCAAGGCAGGATGTCCCGAGTTCATTGACAGGACTTCCAGCTTCAACGAGCCAAGAAGCACAAAGAAGGATTTGCTTCTCTTCCTTTAAAGTGATTACTGTCAACATGAAGAAAATCTAGACAGTCAAAGCGATCTATAGCCCCACATCCTGGACAATGATGTTGGAATCTAGAAACTTCACCCCAGACGCGTAATTGCCATCAGAAAGCTTGAGACTTTCCATCTCAGATTCCATAGAAGCTTGAGGTACATGACTTTTGCCCAATGATGCTATAGAAGGAGAAATTCCACAGAAGGAAGGCGTTGAAGATGAATCAATGACCAGCAATCATGCATACATGGTCACAAGTGAGGAAGGCCAATCGAAAGAAATGTCAAACTATGCCAAGACGAAAAGGCTATCATCGACATTCAAACATCATCAGGAGTCAGCAAATACAAACTTTAGGGAAGAGTAATTTGGTATCGTTTCCAATACTCCCCCCCTCTTTGAATTCACTTTTGACATATTCCCCCTATTGGCAGGAAGCACCAGGATTCAAGAGCCAAATTTGATGGTTAGGCAAACCAATATTGGCCAAGCTAGTACATGGAAATGACCTACATCAAATTTACCTGGCTTCGTGTAAAAAGACATGTCATCCAGGAGCCAATTCAAAGAATAATTGACTTAACAAAGCAAGGGACATAGGACTTCGTGTCCCCCTCTCATTTCAGGTTCAACCAATCATCTGCAAACCAGTGAAGGGTAAAGTTGTATCGATTCCAGTTATTTGACTCTTGAAAGAGTTCATGACTAACACATTCCCTCTTGTTTGTTGCAGGATCACCTGACTGTCAAAAACAAAGATAACAAATCAATGAGAGGCATGACAAACTCTCCCAAACGAAATGGCGTCCTGAGTAATTGCCAAAGCAAATGACAGAGATCCTTCAGGCCTCAATTCACCTTTAATTTTGGCCCTGTTGATTGATCCATTTTCTCTTCTGCAGGGGCAAAAGCAGAGATGCCCGATCAGATTCCCAACCCCGACTGTTCAGTCATGTGTCATATTCCTAATCAATAGGGACAACCATCGACGTCCATTTGCGAATAACCCTTTTGATGTTCAAAATCTAACATATTTGGAAACACCATTATGTTAGTCCCTAAAGTTGTCAATAGGGTCTTTTGCGAGTCAAAACCATTAACTTGTTTTGAAGAGTTCAAACTCCATCATATTCAAAATGTTGCATGTCATTTCCAGATGAATTATGCATGATGATTTCGTCTGTCTAAGTCACTGATTCCACTGAGGATTATCAGAATAGACAGCTAAGTGAAGAATACAAGATTAATTGAGCATGCTGGATGAGGCGTGTCAGAATGATGACAGGCAAGCCATATCCTACACACAGTCCCCCATCTATACACTTGTGAGATGAGTGCAGAAGATTCCATGGCTGCAGGGTAAAGAGTTCTCTCGTGAATGGTACGATAACCAAAATAGTGAGAGGCATTCCATTGCTCACCCCATTGAGCCCCATACATTGGTGAAGCTTCTCTCATACCCCTGTCAAGATCAACCCCTACACTGGGGCAGATTAGAAGCAAAGCAGCATCACAAGGTGAGAAGAGAGATAGAAATTTTCTTGCTCGCACTTGCATCAATCTTTGGGTGTCTTTATTGCATATGAACACTCACATTAATTTAAGTGCCCTAGAGTCATGAAGAGCAATTCTTTCTTTACGCACTTGTATTCATTGTACAACCCAATTGAGTCTGTAAATTCATCCTCACATGGAGGCAAAGCAGAAGCTACTGCCGTTTGAGCAGCATAATCAAAAGCGCCGACAAAAGATGAAGACTCAATAGTCCAACAAAGGCGTTTGCTTGAACTTGTCAAGATCAGCTCTCAAGCAACAAGAATGAAAAAACATGAGCATAAAAAAGCAGTGTACCTGGTAAAAGCAAGGTCAATGCCCATAAATGAAGAACTGGAATAAAAATAGGGGCATGAAAAAACAGTGTGCCTGGTAAAAGCAAGGTCAATGCCCCCCAGTCAAAAATGCAGCCAAGAAAATGTTGTTGTGGTCCATAGAACCTCCATTTGACAGTAAAAAAAGACTGGTGACAAATGCCAAGGCAATCACCAGCTCTACCTTTTTACACATGAATCAAGCCTACGTTGCATCCCATTGTAAAAGTCTCTTCAAACTAGGGGCACTTCAATTAATGTAGGATTTCATATGTCTATAAGCATCGCTCGAAGAAGTACGAGCAAGATTACTCTATCTCTTTTCGCAGGATTCTTGACTTGTAAACCCGGAGATGATCGTGTAGCATTTTTGTCCATCAGCTTCAACCTTGATGGTCCCCTTCGATGAGTCACTGACCAAGACTTCATCACAGTTTCAACAAAGACCTCTCACATTGGTAAAGTCGTACCGTTTGCGAGAATACTCGGACCCCTGCTAACATGATGACAGTGAGATAGTGTGGTCCTTATAAATCCTGCATCAATGGTCAGGATAGCCTTTTCCATGAGAGTGAGCGGAAAGTCCTTTCAGACTGAAAGTCCCCCATCTGGCATGCTCAAGACATCTACATTCTAAATGAAGGTTGTCTTTCAAAATCTTCCCCAGTGGAAATCAAAAGATGCAGAACTGACAAAATTATCATGCATGAATCTCATTTGAACTCATGAATTTATAGCATATACAATCATGTGTGCATATTGTGCAAATAGCACACATACTCTCAGAGAGCGGAGATATTGCCAAGTAAGCATATCCCTATCCACATTTGTCTTAAGGTACCTACCACTGTCTAGGTACTCTCTTCTTAACACTCAACCAAGTTGTCCCTTGAGCTTCGATGCTTACTGCTGTCTTAGCATCCCATTGTCTTTGAGTACTGGCCACCGTTCGGATACTCCCTTTTCCTGACACTCGACCTATTCGAGTTGTCCAAAGAGTATTGATACTTGTGACTGACCAAGTATCCATTTATCGTTGAATACCTACTGCTGTCTAGGTATCCCTATTGTCTTTGAGTACCGGTCACCGTTCGGATACTCCCTTTTCCTAACACTCGACCTGTTCGAGTTGTCCCCAGAGTATTGATACTTGTGACTGACCAAGTATCTCTTGGAATACCTACTGCTATCTAGGTATCCCCATATCGTCAAGTACCCACCGTTGTCTAGGTACTTCCTTTTCATGACACTCAACTTGCCCAAGTTGTCCCCAAATAATAGCAGTTGTTCAAACATTCCACTGCTTTGTGTGCCTGCGCCTACCCAGGTATGTTTCTTACACTTGGACCAACTGAGTGGTCCCATGTTGTATCATTAAATACTTGTGTTCATCCAAGTATTCCAGTACTTTGTACACCTGTAGCTATCCAGGCGTTCCACCCCTTTTAAGTGCATGCGTCCATCCAGGTAAGCCTCGTGCTACATTCAAGTTTATGTTACCAGGAGGTGAGAGACCTTCATGAATATGCGAGGCACGTCCTCAATATTCCCAATTACCAGGAGGTGAGAGACCTTCACGAATATCCCAGGTACATCCTCGATATTCCTAATTACCAGAAGGTGAGAGACCTTCATGAATATCCAAGGTACATCCTCGATATTCCCATTACCAGGAGGTGAGAGACCTTCACGAATATCCCAGGTACGTCCTCGATATTCCCTTTTACCAAGAGGTGAGAGACCTTCACGAATATCCCAGGTACGTCCTCAATATTCCCTTTTACCAAGAGGTGAGAGACCTTCACGAATATGCGGGGCACGCCCTCGATATTCCCAATTACCAAGAGGTGAGAGACCTTCACGAATATGCGGGGCACGCCCTCGATATTCCCAATTACCAAGAGGTGAGAGACCTTCACGAATATGCGGGGCACGCCCTCGATATTCCCAATTACCAGGAGGTGAGAGACCTTCACGAATATCCCAAGTACGTCCTCGATATTCCCTTTTACCAAAAGGTGCGAGACCTTCATGAATATGCGAGGCACGTCCTCAATATTCTCAATTACCAGGAGGTGAGAGACCTTCACGTATATGCAAGACCCATCCTCGATATTTCCACATAAATATCTCAGGTATGCCTTGATTCTTCCTTCAGAGTTTGTACCTGTGATCGTCCAGGTACCCCTTCAATACTTGTGATCATCCAGGTATCTCCAAAGAGTTTGTACCTGTAATCGTCCAGGTACCCTTCAATACTTGTGATCATCCAGGTATCTCCAAAGAGTTTGTACCTGTGATCGTCCAGGTACCCCTTCGATACTTGTGATCATCCAGGTATCTCCAAAGAGTTTGTACCTGTAATCGTCCAGGTACCCCTCCGATGCTTGTAATCATCCAGGTATCCCCCAAGAGTTTGCACCTGTGATCGTCCAGGTACCCCTTCGATACTTGTGATCATCCAGGTATCTCCAAAGAGTTTGTACCTGTAATCGTCCAGGTACCCCTCCGATGCTTGTAATCATCCAGGTATCCCCCAAGAGTTTGCACCTGTGATCGTCCAGGTACCCCTTCGATACTTGTGAATGTCCAAGTATTCCCCAAGAATTCATAATTGTGATCACCCAAATACCCCTACAATGCCTATGGTCAGCCAAATACCCATTTCGACGCCTGCAGAAGCCCAAATATCCTTCATGCTAGTACTTGTGAATATCCAGGTACTCTTTGATATGCTTGTGAATGTCCAGGTATCTTCCAGAATCGATGCCCTGAGAAAGGTCGGCGCATCCTCCCGAGAAAGGTCGGGTTCCAATTGGTGTCTTCGACAGAAGTCAGACACCCCACAAATCGATGCCCTGAGAAAGGTCGGCGCATCCTCCCGAGAAAGGTCGGGTTCCAACTGGTGTCTTCGACAGAAGTCAGACACCCCAAAAATCGATGCCCCGAGAAAGGTCGGCGCATCCTCCCGAGAAAGGTCGGGTTCCAACTGGTGTCTTCGACAGAAGTCAAACACCCCACAAATCGATGCCCTGAGAAAGGTCGGCGCATCCTCCCGAGAAAGGTCGGGTTCCAACTGGTGTCTTCGACATAAGTCAGACACCCCACAAATCGATGCCCTAAGAAAGGTCGGCGCATCCTCCCGAGAAAGGTCGGGTTCCAACTGGTGTCTTCGACAGAAGTCAGACACCCCAAAAATCGATGCCCCGAGAAAGGTCAGTGCATCCTCCCGAGAAAGGTCGGGTTCCAACCAGTGTCTTTGACAGAGGTCAGACACCCCCAACAAATATGATGCCCTAAGAAAGGTCAGCGCATCCCCCGAGAAAGGTCGGGTATCAACTGGTGTCCTTGATACAAATCAGACACCCACAAATGAGATGCCCTGAGAAAGGTCGGTGCATCTCCCGTCAAGGCGACCGAAGAAAGGTTCGAGTCCTAGACAAATCATGGATTGTTTTAACAGGCGACCGAAGAATGGTTCGGGTCTTGGAGAAGCAACTTCCCGTCACGGCGACCGAAGAATGGTTCGGGTCCTGAAGGAGCAATCTCCCGTCAAGGCGACCGAAGAAAGGTTCGGGTCCTAGACAAATCATGGATTGTTTTAACAGGTGACCGAAGAATGGTTCGAACCCTGGAAAAACAACCTCCTCATATCACCAGGTAAGATGACGCCTTGACACTTGCCAACACTCGGGGTTCACACCCTATCTCACTCACTCCCGGTAAGTAACTACAGGTATCTTCTTATCTATCTTAGTATATGCAATGTTATATTGCTCATTTTCTGCATAGGACACTAGGTCCTAACTATCATATAATCTATTGCATATATATAGACAAAATTTAGGTATCCGGTTTATCTTTGAATACAACCTCTGCGAACTCACCTTCAAAGAGGGGCAGCTGTTGACACCTAAAATTTTGGTTAGTTAGGCTTTAATTTCTTTTAATCTTTGTTTTTCTTTTTTCGGATAATAAACAAAACAAATAAATAAATAAAAAAACAACAACAAAAAGTAGTAAAACCAAAAGAAAAACAAAAGCCAGCCCAACCCCCTCTTTTTCTTTCCACGCAGGCCCAAGGCCCAACCATTTTCCCCAAAGCCCGGCCCCCTTCTTTTCTTCTTCTTCCTTCTTCCTTCTTTCCTCTTCTTCCCCCTACGCCTCTGCAACTCACGCGCACAGAAGACGACGACGCGCGCGAAGGACGGCCTACGGCCGAGGGGAGTAGGCCGACGTCGGCCGGAGAAGATAAGATCGCGAAGCGCCATCAATGCCAAGCATGCTTCGCTGGATGAGCTCGGATGGGACGCCGGTTGAGCCGAGGAGAACCGCCCGGCGCTCGAAGGGGACCGGCGGTCGAAGCTTCGTCGACCGGATTCCCTCGCCTATAAAAGGGCACCACCTTCGTCGATGAACGGTAGGAGCGAGCTCCGAGATCTTCCCACTGAGAGACTTCGGGGGAAGAATCGAAGAGCGAACGAGAGAGAACTCGGGTCGCGAGCTCGGCTGACCTCCCACTGAGAGACTTCGGGGGAGGCCGCCGGCGAGCGAGTCCAAGAAGGTCAGATCCGGCCGGTGGAGGCTCGGATCTGGCCTGAGTGAGAGAGATCTGAGCGGGTGAAGGGGCTAAGCGAGGGGAGCCGGAGGAGGGAACGCCGGATCTGTGAAGCCGGAGGCTCTGCGCCACCATTGCAACCGCGGCTCTGCTGCTGCTGTCCCCCGCCCCGACGCCGTGCCGCGACTGACCCGCCAACGCCAGACCAGATCTGGAAACTGAGGAGCTGCTGTCGCTACCCCGCCGTCGTCACTTGCACCTACAGCCCCCTGTCGCCGCCACCGTTCACCCCCTCGTCGCGCCGTTGCTGCAAACAGGTAATAGTAGCTGCCGCCACCGCCCCCAGACGCATCGTCGCCGTTGCTCGAAACCTTGGCCGCCTCCCCTGCCCGTCGTCGTCGTCGTCACCATCGTTCCCTCCGCGAGACCCTAACCCCTGACCAAGGAGACCCGCTACGTCACCGTCGAATGCCGCACCACCGTCCGGCACGTCGCCGCCGTCGTCAGGCACCGTGCCGCTGTCCGGTGACATCCCCAGTCCCTCCACCCGCGCCGCAGACGGATGGAGAAACCAGCGATCCCGCGTCGGGTCGAGCCGGGTCGGGCGTGGTTCGCAAAACCGGGTAGGGTTTCGCGAGACCTAGGCGGCCAGAAACCGGGTCAGAGTCGGGTCGGGCGCACCTCACCCGGGTAGGGTTTCGGCCAGCTTGGGCCATTCGCATATGGGCCGGGCCCCTTTTTTAGAAAATAGATCTATTTGGGCTGGGCTTGTTTTTTAAGAAAAAAAATAGAAGAAAGAAAAAGACAAGAAAATCCGAGTTGGGCCCGCGTTCGGGTTACCGGCCCGGGTCGGACCCAACCCGCGGATCCGACCCGGGTCGGTTTTATTTTATTATTTTCATATAAAATAATAAATATTTTATTTTCAAAAAAAAAATCAAAAAGTATTTTATTTTCAAAAAAAATATTAAAAAAATGTTTTAATTTCCAGAAAATCGAAAAATATTAAAAATTGTTGAAAAATGTTTTATTTTCTAAAAAAATCGAGAAAAATCAAAAAATAATTTTTTTTCCAAAAATATCAAGAAATATTAAAAAATATTTTATTTTTCGAAAAATAAAAAAAAATCAAAAATATTTCATATTTTCCAAAAAAGGCCAAAAATTCAGAAAAAGCCAAAAAGACTTGTATTTTTCCAAAAAATACCAAAAAACCCCAAAAAATCCCTTTTGTGTCCAAAAAATTAGAAAATGACTCAAAAAATGTTTTTCCTCCCAAAAATACATGGAAAATCTCTCAAACATCCAAAAAGCCTTAGGGTTTAAACAAGATTAGGCACCGAAAGGGCATTAGTGATTAACTAGTGTAATCAAGTCCCCGATCCTAATTTCTCTGGTTGCGCAGGAGCGAGTATTTCTCCCGATACTTCGCTTGGGTTTCTAATCGACCCACTCCAAATCGATTAGTGGCGACTCCATTTTAAAAATTGATTTATAGGTTAAAAACTCAAACTATTAAAGTCGTGAATTGGTGGACTTGGGAGAGTCCGGGCTTAATAAATTCAGCCAAGCCATTAGCCTCCTTAGGCGCTCGTACCCGATTGCGGGCGCCAGAAAAAAAGAGGTCGCGACAGTCACCCAAGACCAATTTCAACATCAACTTGCACAATGTGACGTTCAATTGAGGACCAAAATAAGACAGTCCCTCTAACCCACGAATGTCCCTCAAATCCGATTTTCTTTTTCTTTTTTTTTTTTCTCAAAATCCGATTTCAAAACAAACTTCTCTTATTGAGGTCCGATTTGTTGAGGAAAAAGTCCACGAAATTTCCTTTCAGCAAGTAGCTCATGCCAGAGGCTAGAAATCCCTTCAAATTGGTCAATCCAAATTTCCATTCATTTTCCGAATCATCCGAAACAATTTTCTGTAAAAATCCCGAACTCACAGAAAATTCCTCAAAAGATGAGTCAACGTCCTAAAATGATTCTTAACTGACAAAACTTTCAATTTCCGAAATTGAATTCAAATCCGCGGTTAATTTCAATATGACGTAATTTTAGCGTGACCTAACCTACCAGGTAGCTTTTAAGAATTTTTGGTGCAATTGACCAACGGTTTCTTCGAACCACATGTACCTATTCAACACATTGGCGACTTTTGATGGTCGTGAAAATATCAAGATTTCAAATATGGACACAGAGTACCCAAAACGAATGAAAATTGGTCTAGTGTCGATCGACAAGAATTTTGCAATAAGATGGAATCACCCACACTTTGATCATACATCTCAATTGAATCGACCTATCTTCAGTGTCTGATCGATTTTTAATTGTGCCGTAATGACCCTTGCAGACTAGCACGATCGAGCAGTCAATTCTTGTTCGAATTCTTAAGTTTATTACATTAAAATCACTTAATGGCTTCACTTGATAGGTCAGTTATCACATGAATGGCCATCTCAAAGAAAAGCACTATAGGCGCGTCGATGAAAGACCCAACTTATCTATCGAAATCTGAACCTGAAAATCATGATGTCACAATTCTTCCCCTCTTATAAAAATTTCATCCTCGAAATTTAAACATTTTCCAATCCTTAAACAAAAAGGTGGGGGTATCGTCATCTCAACGAGTCTCACTTTCCCCGGTTGCTTCTTCGGTTCCCTGGTATTGTCAAACCACTTTGACCAAGGGGACCGTCTTGGTATACATGACTTGATCTTTCTGATCTACAATCTGAATCAAGCTTTCCACATACGACACTCCCTAGACCTCGTGTAAGGAAGTCATTCACCTCGAAAACACCTTAAACATGCAAGTTATCTATCGATGGTAGATTAATAGCAAAACAATACATGCTTTGCCTTAACTATAAACATGAATGATCTTCTTACCTTTTTAAGCCATCATAACAAAGTGCATAAGCAATTCTTATTACACTTTCCATATTCACAAGTCAAACACAAAAACGTGCAATATATTATAATCATGCACCCATGTCATGCAATAATCCAAAATTGCTCATATTTTGATCTCAAGTCACACGTGTGCCAACTATAGCATCACTTCTCAAACTATGTATTACTTGTTGTCGAGCGGCACCCTATCCTTGCTAGCGAAGGGGAACCTTCAATTGAATGTCAACGCGGCTTGGTGCGGTGAAACACACAAGGCTGCAGCTACGAGAGTCCTCTGGAACCACAACGGACTCTTGATCTTTAGGTTCGCGAGGATTTTTAAGCCCCATTAGCTAGCGCAGCGGAAATCCCTCGCTTTACAGGAAGGGCTCTCTTCTCTATTGTAGCTTCTAAGTCAAAAAGGAAAAGGAAAGTGATTTGCACAGTGACTTCTCTGGTTTGCGCGTAGAAGTGGAATCTAAGAACCAAGCGCGCGTGAGGTGGGTTTTGGGCCAAGTAGAAAGCCTCTGGATCTTGTGCACGGTCGTGGAAGACTGTTGAAAAGTCATGGCACAACAAAAGGGGGTCTCCTTAGCCCATTGCCCCAAAAATGCCAACCAAGTCGCAAATGGGTGGCTAAGACCCATTGTACCAATTCCTTAAGTCCAAAATTGATTTTTAAACCTCCCCATCTCCTCTGATCTTTGTTATGTTATGATCATGGAAACTCATGTGGGTCATGTTCAAAGGTTTAATCGTCCAAAAAAAAAAAAGGAATTAAGCCCAAAACTCATATAGATCAAGCCCAACTCGGATTCACTCAGACTAATGGGGTGCATGACAAACTACAATTTATGTTCGAGAAATAATTTTTCTATTCCAGACTTGTTTTGGGAATAGAAATCTGTTTGATAAAATTATTCCATTTTTCTATTTCTGAAATAGATTTTTGTTCCAGAAATAGGTCTGAAATAGAAATCAGAAGTAAATTTTTTTTCTTTTTTTATTTCTAGAACAGAAATGAGAAATAAAAATTATTCTCATCGTTCGTCCGTGCTATGAATCGGTTGTCCATCTGTCGCCACCAACCACTGTCTGTCCGTCGTCGGCCGTCGCCGCCGCTGTCCACCATCCGTCGGCCACTAACCATCGTACGTCGATCATTGCTCGTCGCCGCCATTGTCCACTATCTATCAGCCACTGTTGTTCGCCGTCTATTGGTTGCTGGGCACTGCCACGGTTTGCCGTCCACCGTCCATCGTCCGTTAGTTGCTACCGTCCATCGTCTACTGATCGCTGTCCGTAGTCCGCCTGCCACTCGCCATCGCCCACCATCGCTCGCCGACCGCTATCTGTCGGCCGCCGCCATCTGCCAATTCGCTACTATTTGCCGCTGCCACAAGCCGACCGCCATCCACCGGTTGCCGCTGTTCGAAAGGAAGCAATTTTGTATTATTATCAAATGGGTATTTTTTCTTAGAAAAATCAAATTCGCTTCCAGAAATCAATTTCTAGTTAGAATGGTTATCATCCGTGCCCTAAGCAAACTCAAATTTTCTAAGTTGAAGTAAACCCACATTTGTCAAACTAAGCTAAGCCCAAGCTCGTTAAACAAATTTAAGCCCACTTACATTATAACTCATTAAACTCGGTGTTTACCCTAATTCTAATGGATTAATACTAAGAAAAACTTCAACAAATCAGTACAATATTCACAAATTTACCTTAAAGTAATTTTTTTATCACCGAAAGTCTTAAACTGATACATTCATAATAAATTTATCTAAAACTAATTTTTTTATCACAAAAAACCTAAAATTAGTGCATTTGTGATATATTTATCTTCCGTTAATTTCTGTGAAATTAGATTAATACCACGAAAAACCATAAACTATATAAAGGGCAAAATCCGAAACCGGTACACCCAACAATTGTTAGATGTCACCCAATTCAGCAATTTAATAGTAAAATTTAACGAAAAATACCACACAATAAATTTGTCACAAATCTATCAGTTTAGAGTTTTTAGGAATAAAAGAATAGTTTAGAGATAAATTTGTCACATGTGTATCAGTTTGAGATTTTTTGTGACATTGACCCAATTCTAATTGGCCTACACTAAGTCCAATTTCCATTATCAATTCCACACTAATCTCATGTTAAACCCATTTTATTTTTATCTTAATGAAATATTTTTTTTATTCTTTTCCTATTGCTTTAAATCTTTCGTCAAATTCTTCCCATGAACTTCTTCGAGACACGCTCAACAAACGTAAAAGAGGAGCCGAAATTCACAAAACCAAGTGCGTTAAAAATCAAAGCTCCTCACGTCGTTTCATCAGCAAAATCTAAAGCGTAGCGACCCCGAATTTTTATTAATTAGAGGGAGAGCGAAGACCAGAGAAGGTGAGCGTAGGAGAAGGCCAAAATCTAAGAGTGAGACCCAAAATCTAAGAGCGAAAACTAGACATCTAAAGTGTCCGAGCAGCAACTAATGTTGGCACAGCAAAATTTGAGAGCGACGGCCAAGAACCCCAAATTTGAATTAATAAAAGGGAGAGAGAAAGCGTTTACTCCTCCTGTTCAGAAGGAAAGAATGAGTAGAGAGAATCTTGGTTTAAAATGGTGAATTTTGGACATGGACCATGCGTACTGGTCTGGCCAGAACGTAACGGGTTGAAGAAACAACAAGGCTCATCCGTCGTATTATTACACATAAATGAGGACTCATAAATTCATAAGGGCGAGCCTTGGAGCATAGCATTTGGCTCAGAATTGGGAGAAGTGAGTCCTATTTTTCTTCCTAGAAGTAGGGTATTTAGCTATCGACTCTCTGCAAAGATTGGGAATCCAAAATTTGCATGGCATTCTATTTCTAATTCTGGTGCTTTGTCACTATTGCACATACCGCTCGCCCCTTTACCCACCACCATGCTTCAATATCGACAATCAATTCAGCTAACATCAGAAGACAAAACAACTAAGAGCGCAAAGCGAAAACCATCAAAACGTCACCTTGGACTAACATTACATACCAATAATCAAAGACCCCTAAACTTGACCAGACTCTTCCACTTAAATAAACTTCACAGGAATCATAAAATGAACAAGACGCTCCATGATACGCTTAAAGAAAAAGCAACTCGAGAGCGAACTTCATCAGCTAGAGTTTTTGCAAGCAAATCGGGGAGAGATCCACAAGACGGAGCAATGCAACACTAGTAATTGAGGACCAACCTTCTTGCTCGGCCTTCACGAGCACAAATTGTTGAAGACTGTTGCACTTGATTTTTTCTAATTGATTCATCAATGGGAAACAAGAATATTGTATATTTGAGAATCTAATTCTTTTTATTCTCTGTCTTTAGAATATTTTTCTCTTTAATTAGGTTGACCATATGTATTATATATAGGGCTATGATTGTATAATGTTATAGGTAAGAAAGTAATATCTATCTTATTCCCAATTCTCAGCTCCTTTCCATCCCTTAATATTGTCACATGGTATCACAACGTTCTTTCTCAACCTAGCTTCCGCATTACTCTGAAAATCAAACTCTCTTCCTTCTTCGTTTCTTTTCACACACAAAACTTGTGAAAGTTTTTTTTTTTTTTTTTGGTTAGAACCAATCAACAAAGGGAGAAAATATGCCGAGAAATCAAACCTCAAAGTTGGGGATGTCCAATGAATCAGAAGGTTTTTTGTTTTTTGTTTTTTTCCAACAATCAAGGTTTCGAAAACATACCTTCGGATCCTCGACAAGTTCTGGAGAAAGAAAACTAGACAGATGAACAAGGCCACATAAAGCCTAATGAAGGAGGATTGGGCCCCATTCAACCCAATTCAGGCCCTCCTCAGCCCAATTCAAGGCAATTATTCACAGTATTTGTTGACACCTAATATTTTAAAAAATAATAAATTAAATAAAATTTGATTTTTGAAAATCTTTGTTGTTGAAAATATATTCTCATTTCAAAATTTTAAAAAAAATTAACCGTTTGATTTTTGGAGCCATTTCTTTGTTGAAGAAGTTGAGTGAATATCGCCGGATCTTCAACAATTCCAAGTCTTTCCTCTATAAAAAGGAATGCGAGGTTTCGGGACCAGGGGGCTTCTTTTCGTCAAAAAAATTTTGAAAAGTGAAAAGAGAGAAAACAGAGAAGAGAGTTTGAGTTTTTGAGGGAAGAAAAGAAAAATAGAAAAGTGAACAGAGAGAAAAAGGAAGGAAAGCTTTGTTTCTCTGGGGAAAGGGAAAGTGTACAGGGGGCAGAGAGGGAGGTGACGTGAGGGAGACTTGAGAGAGAGAGGGGATCAGCGGGACCCAGCAGCAGAAAAAGGGAAAAGAGCAAAACACTGCTCATCTTCTTCCTCTCGACCGCGACCATTGTGGCGCCTCCATCTTCCGATTAACAGCACCAGACACCGCCTGCTGCCCGGGCCACCAGCCACCTCCGAATCGCCGACCGCCGCTCCTCTGCCGACGGCGCCGCTTCCCAATCCGCTCAGACCCTCCGCCCAGATCTGCTCGAGCACCAGCGGCACCGCCCTCCACCCGCAGCCGCGAAGCCACCGAGCCGCACCGGTCACCTCACCAGCACCGCCTCACACCGGTGACCCGCGACCCCATTGAACGTTGCTCGGACCTTAGTCTCAGCACCTCGCCTCCTGCTCGCTCGGTGGTCGAAGCCCGCCGTACTCGACGCCTGCGCCTTGCCTCCGGCGACCCGCGAGCCCGAACGCTTGCAGTGCTCGTGTCCAGCTCCGCTCGCCAATCTCCCTGTTCTCGCCGTGCTCAACGCCGCGGCACTTGACGACACCAGCCCCGATGTGCCTGCACCTCCACCACACCTACACTAGCTGCCGCACTCGACGCCTTTGCCGCGATCGCGACCAACAACAACGCTTTTGCCTCCTGCTGCACGAAGCCCATCGTCACCTGCAGCACCTCCGAGCACTAGCGTCATCGTCGTCCTCTCACCGGCGTCCCCCGCAACCAACGAACGCACCGCATGACCTACTGCTGTCCTTGCTGCGCCATCACCATCTGTTGCCTTCTCTGTTTTGCTGCAGGTGTGGTTACTACTGGACCTCGCCAGACCTCTGACGACCATCCCTGTTCCGAACAGCGACCCATCACCGAACCACCAGCTGCTCCTCACCATTTCTCAAGTCAACCGTGAGTTAGACTAGGCGAGTTTTTATATTTGATTTCATGTTTTGTTTTTATTCTAACTTGATTTATTTTTATCATTAGGAAATTTGTCATATTAAGTTATGATAATAAAAAATATTGACCCGCGAGACGTCGGGTTAGATTTTTTATTATTTCGACTTTTTATGGCAAAATTCATGAATTACTTTGCATCATTGATTCATATTAAAATAATATGCCATTGATTTACATGGATGGATTTTTATTTTGGCGTGTTATTATTATTTGCTCATTACATATCATGCATCATATTAGGTATTTAGGTCTATACACATTTCACATTTGAAGCAACACATTTTAGTTTTTTTTTTAAGATTCATGTAGAATTAGGATGATTTTCCTTTAATAAAACCAAAACAAAAAAAAATGTTATTTAGGTTACATAGATTTTATAATGCACACATTACATGTTGCGTTTTAATTAGTGGGTTATAGGTTAATGTTTTAACATTCTTATCATGTAGTATTTTTTAAATATATAAAAAAAGGAAAATGCTAAAAGATGATCATTGCACCATTAAGTTATTTTCTTTTCCATAAAAAACGTTATGTCATTAAAAAAGAAAGAAACACAAAAAGATCATTTCCTTAGTTAGTTAATAGGTTAATTCATATCATCATTATTTAGCATAGGTTGCATATATGCATTAAAAAATAAATCATTATTAAAAAAAAGCATGAAGGAGCATGCATGTAGAAATACCACATCATCCATCCCATATCATACAGCATATGCATATTTAGGGTTATGTAAATTAGATTGCACACATATTGTAATGATTTGAATTATGTCACATGAATTGCATCTCATATGTCATTAAAGTAAAACTCATGCATATTAAATTTAGATTAAGATTGCATATAATTAATTTTTTTAAAAGAAAAGGAAAAATTAGGTGTCATGTCATTTAGAAATCATGTTTAGGACATGCATTTTTATTAGCATTTTTTATTTGAATGTTATTTTATTGATTGCGCACCCGCATGACCACCATTTGCATGTTAGTAGCTTAGGTTTAAATTAATCAACATTGCCTGCAAAATATTTTTAAAATTAAAATAAAAGGTACCGAAATGGCGTTAGACTAATCTAGCGTAACCATGTCCTCGGACCTATTGAATCTCTGGTTCGCAATAGTAAAGTATTCTCCCATACTTTACTTGGGTTTCTAACCAGTCCTAATTGGTTAGTGGCGGCTCCGAATAGAATTGCATGTTTAAATAGATTAATTTCAAGTCGCGATTAGTAGGACTTGGGAGGGTCCGCGCCAAGTCTTCAGACTTAGTAATCCATTAACCTAAACTTTAGGATTGCCCTGAAAATTTAGGTCACGACAGTATTGTATGTCCAGTGGATTCCCGTCCAAGTCCAACCTATCCAAACTACTATGGGCTCCTTAGAAAATAATGGGCCAGGAGGAGGGCCACCTTTTACCACTGAGCCTAATCCAAGACATGGAACGGGTTGGTCCTATTCGAATCAAACTAATCCAGGTCCATCGGGTTTTTCACGATGATTTAACGGTATTTAATTTGACCCAATACATCTATGATGATTTAACGGTATTTTACATTGTCAATTTGTGCTTTACAGTAGTGCATAAATATTCGCAAATATTTACTACTTTTCATCCTAATGTATTTCATAATGGTCGGAAATATTTAGGTATCTTAAATTTCTTTAGTTTACAAAGTTTTTCTCTCATAACTCAATGAACAATGTCACAGATATTTAAGTATCCTAATTTCTAAAGAAATTTTATGTTTTTTGTAAGACTTGCGATATTTTGTCATAACATGGTTCAAAATACGATAAATATATATTATAATATTTAACAAATTACTACAAATGCTCGCGCTATGTTGTCATAAACCAATGGAAAATGTCATAAATACTTAAAGGATAACTTCATACGCAGCGTTAGTGTGAAAAAAAAAGGTTTTACACAAGCAGCCTCATATTTAGGTTTTAGAGAGAAGGCATAGTTATAATTCTCAAGTCAATGATGCATGGGAACGCTTGTGAAAAATTTTCTTTACATCGGCAGAATATGCTCTCTTTTTTCTTTTTTCTTTTTTCTTTTTTTCATATTAAAGCCTTACGACATTTTGTCAAAGTGCAGTAATGTTCAAACTTCAGAAAATGTATAGATGCACATAAGATAGTTTTAAGTTAGATTTTTTAGTGTTCTGTTGACAACGCATCATAAATATTGCGGATGTTCTTACTTTAAATAGTTTCCATAAACACATGCCATACTTTATTTTAAATTTTACTATCTCCTTACATTTTATGATGTTTTGCACGAATAAAACAAACCATGTGCCGATGTAGTATGTTTGAAATATTAATTAATTTTTCTGCTCATGTTAAATTCACATTTTTTTTTTCATTTGGATATGCCAACAAATATTATTGTCACTTATGATGGACAAGCACTTAAAACAATATATAGCTGGAAAACAATACTGCTTAGAAAAAGAAGGCAACTTTATTGCAATTTAAGGTGACCGTAGTACATTATACCGAAGTAATCAAGCATGAGAGATGAAAACATGAAATATGATGCTAAATTGTCTCGTGATCACAGGTCAACGACTTCATATGGTCTTGTAGGAGTCCAAGACCACGTTTGTCTTCATAGTTGTACATCAGTGAAACCATCTTAGCAGCATTCACGCAAGCTTCAAGGAAAGGCGCAGAGGACGGACATGGAGAGAGGCACTCTTTGTTGAGCAGCTTCCACAATTTCGATATCAACTTCATCACATGCTCCCTTGCGCTTTGGTACGAAGAGCCTTGATTTTCCCTCAAATAGCATTCCACGTATGGCCCGTCGTAGCCATTTTGATTCTCGTCCTTCAGGGAATCCAATCCCCCCGAGTAAAAAAATTATATCAATAAAATAATGACAAAACGCAAATAAAAAATGAATAAAACCCGAATATTGCCCAGCACGAAACCATGAACTAGTGTACCTGGGCACATCCGAGGTCATCCCAAAGGCGAAGAATTTCAGCAATTAAGAATATTATATTTGGCAGCTGCGCCTCTTCTTTCTTTGAATCCATACTTTGGTTGGCAATGTTTTGGCCCATTAGAAAGAACAGGTGAGTTAGCACCAAGGGCACACCCGAAGTGATAATCGCATTCTTCAAGTAATCATCTGCCTTTGGCAATTTCCCAGAAGCGTTCCACTGAAACTCCACCAGGAATGCATTGCACAAATTCGCCCACTGCATGATCAAATGTTATCTGACTAATCAAGGATCATTTAAAATGTAGTAATAAATCAAAATCTTGAGCTTATTGAGCTTTCATAGTAGTCATAAATGACAAATCACTAGGAAATCTCTCTCTCTCTCTCTCTCTCTCTCTCTCTCTCTCTCAGAGAGTAAGGGAACTCAATGCTGCACTGAGCTCAATTTTATTGCTAGGAAGCCAGGGCACGGCTACAAGATCTTGACAGAAACGCCTAGATCTCGCCAAGATTTGTGTGTGAGTGTGTATGGGAGAGGGCGGGAGGGAGGGAGGGACGGTTGCAGCTTAACCCTATCAGTGATAAGATCTCCGTGTATGGCATTATAAGGAATTCTATAAAAGAGTGAATGAAACTCGACGATGATGAAGCCGGCAATTGGTTTTTGTGGCTTTAATTTGAAGAAGTGAACACAAACTTCAAAATGATGACCAAAATATTGGAGGGTGGTGAGACAAAGAATGGAAAAAGGGGACGAGGATATGGTCAAGGTTGAGTTTTGGTTCAGTGCAACAAATCTCCAATTAAGTCACATTCATTTAGAGTTGAGATAGGAGTTAGCAACATTGTTGCGAACATAGGTTCTTATCAATAATAATTTTATATTTATACCATCTGTTTCAAGAATCTCGTGGGGTTCCATCCATGCTTCTCAAAGATGATTTTGCCAAAATCATTTGCAATATCATCGAGAACCTTGAAGCATATTTTCATGTACTTTGGAAGATGCTTGGCACACGCATTATCCCATCTGAAGGAAAAAAAATTGCAAGAAATATTTAAATTGTCAACGTAATATAGATGTAGAATGTAGTTTTTATTTTATTTTATGTAATAGTTGCAACATAATAGGTAAAAATGGATATCTTCGATTGTATACCTTTTAATGACTTCTGTAAAGAGAATTAGTTCGTCAACCGTGCCATGGACATCAAATATGTCGTCAATAATGTACACGAGAGAGATGGGCTTAATGAGCTCAACCCTAAGCTCAGACAAGCTTGGATCTATGAGAATTGCCATGGACCACATGTACCATTTTAGTGGCTGGTCCCTAGCAAACTCCATCTTCTCTCCCAATCCCAACTCTTTCCACTACCTGAAATATAGGATATGCATGAGGAAAAACTAAAGCAACAGTACATAATAGTATACTCATTAAATGAAACAAATTATTCATTTGAAAATTCTATTGATCTCATGACATAGAGATTTGAGAAAATGGAGATATAGAGTCCATCATTTTCCTTATAGTTTTTGGTGAAACTGGCGTAAGTAGTTAATTAGTTACTCACTTATTAATTTGGTGAATCTCCTTCTGGTGCACATATTGATCAATTCTTCGCTTTCTGTTTGCCACTTCTAGCAAGTCTTCCATCCACAAGTTCATGCCTGGCATATCGTTTACAAAACTTTGAGTAGCTAGCAATCTTGCGAAGCTCTTGCGATATGGATATTGCAATGTACTTTCTATCATTCTCGCTTGTTCATGATCAAGATCACACGTCAACAATGCATTGAGACACTTGCTGCTAAAGTATCCGGCTTCGTCGAGTATATCCTCTCCTTCCATGCTCATTTGTGACGCTTCGTATAATTCATCATACCCTTGATTTTTCCCTCCAGTTTCATGACAAAACCTTTCCCCTTATCATTGAGGTATTCAAACACATCTGCATAAAAAGCACAAGGACTCTAATACATCAAAAAGCATAGTCTGATATCTAATTTATAAGTCGCTTCACTCATTCAAAATTATGATGTGCATACTTTGGTTTTGAAAAAAATCCTAAATTGGTTAAAACTATTTCATCTCATGTAAATTTTTAATTTTTTAATGTAGAGAAACTAAAAAAGATAACAAGTGAAGGAAATGGACATATATCTAGGTTTTTTCAATTCGGTTTTTGTAATATGAATAATTAGTTCTTACTTTCCATTTTGAACAAAACTCCAGAACACTATTGCATTGCTTAATATCTGGCATAAGTCCACGATGTAACATGCATTGATGGATATCCATTGGAGAGTTCATCACAATTAAACATTTCCACTTCTTAAATCAGCAAAATATTTTTAAAAAAATCAGCTTATATTCTTGTCCATTTTCATCCTTAACAAAATATTGGAAATTTTAGGGCTTCCACGTAACTGGACAAAACAACAACAACAAAAAAGTTGTCTTCTTTTGTTATGTATAAATAGCAACACTGTATTTCGCTATTGCAATCGACATGAAACTCATAGGAACAAACCTGCAGGCACATGATAACCTTCTTGCCTTAAAAGTCAAAACCGGAGAGCGATCTCATAGACATCATCTTTGCCATGATTCAAAGAGCTAAAACGTGTGTATTGCCACGTTAGAATGGCTTTAATCTGTTCTCGGAATAGGGATTTGACTCCTTGTCGCTGAATCATGTCGACAATGATCAAACTTTCTACGGGCTCATTCACCACTTTATTCAGAAAATCTATAAGGCTCTTTGTTATATTGGAATCATCCTACATCATGAAAATCCAGAGTTACAAGTGAGGTCAATGTTATAATGAAAAAAAAGAAGGAAAAAGCAAGAATGAACTAAATTGGTGATATTTTTTCTCATGTAATTTAACAAAAAAATTATTGTAATGAAGCAAACAATATTAAATGAGCAAAAGTTCAAAAGAGCAAAGACAATAATTTTTCATAGTAATATATAGTAATTTAGTATGAGATTGTTAAGGTTTTCTGTTGATATTAATTTTATGCTATTAAAGCTTGGTATGCTCATATGCACAAGGTGATATATGACCTTACAAGCCAGTCTAACTGGGAGTTAATAAGTTGGTTTTTTTATTACAGATTCCTTTCTACTGAGCCTTGAAAGAAAACATCTTGTTTCCCTGCGTATATTCGGTAAATAAGCTTCCTTGTTATCCTATTTTGGTTTTATTTTTCTCCTCTGTCTATCACCAATAAGCCAATGAAGAATCCAAAGAGGTGTTGGCATATAACTGGCGATTGTCGACACAACCCATTTAATTCACATGACACATTACTATAACCAGATTTGGGTTTGGCATAAATGGTTCATGTCATAAATGGGTCGATACGTTTAACGCAAACCAAAAATTGTGTCTTACGATGGTTCCCCCTTAGATACGGATTGAGATATTTAAATTTACGTGTTAATATGTCATTTTCTTTATACTTGTCGCGACCTCTTTTTTTTTGGCGCCCGCAATCGGGTGTCGCGACCTCTTCTTTTCCGGCGCCCGCAATCGGGTACGAGCGCCTAAGGAGGCTAATGGCTCGGCTGAAATTTGTTATGCCCGGACTCTCCCAAGTCCACCAATTCACGACTTTAATAGTCTGAGTGTGGCATCCCAAAAATTCAAAGCCAAGCCATAAGGTGTGTTAAAGTCTTTAATTAGGTGATAGAATTTCCATGGCTTATGTTTTAGCCATTAGTCTTTTAATTGGATGATTTGTGCTTATGGTTGTGAAAATTCAAATTCGATAGATTAATAATTTATGCTTGGCCATGTGCTTTAAAAATTAAATTTCAATAAATAAAATGCCCCAAGACTTTGGCCAAGATAGAATTTGAATTTGGAAACAATTGTAGAAAGGAATTCAAAAAAAAAAAAAAGAGGTTAAAATTTGATTGGGCCTTAAGCCCAAGAATGGAACCCTAATGGGCCAAGTTGGCCGGCCCATTAGAGCCCACAAGGAGGCTGTCGACCAGCCCAAGGAGGAGTGGCCGGATGGGCCCAAGCCCAAGCCCAACTCCAAGGCCCATCTTGCATGGATCAAGACAAGTGGCAAGGAGGAGGCCATGCATTGGCCATTGGTTGAGGCAAATCAATCATTACTAATCATGGGATTAGGGGAGTATAAAGGGGATGAGGAGAGAGAGAGTGGCCGGTTTTCTTCATTTGGCCGAGAGAGAGAGTGAGAGAGAGAGAGAAATCGCGAGAGAAAGGGAGAGACCGAGAGAGGAAGGAGGCGGAGCCGAGGGGTGCCGCCGTTCGTTCGCCGTCCGATCGCCGTGTCCCGCCGTCCGTACGCCGTCGTTGTTCATCTTAGAGGCAAGTGGAGTCCTATAACTTCTCTTGCATGTGTGTATATGGGTTGCATGTTCGATTTTGGGTGTTATTTGTGAGAAAAACCGAGGTAAGGGTTGGTTGTTTTCAAGCCGTGTGACTGTTCTTGCTCGGTTTGTAGGAGTCAGTAAATTTTTTGAGCTTGCATGTGTGTTTGGAGACCGATTTTGGCTTGGATGTCTTCATGGAAGTTGTAGCTAACATCTTTTAGTATAATATACTGAAATTTCGTGAAAAATGATGGAGATTTGTGGGGTTAAAGCCTTGTTATACGGAGACCTCAGATCTGTGAAGTTTTCACTGACCTCTTGTTGGATTCTTGGTTGCATGTTGGTTTTTGATGAAAATATGACTTCGATGTCTTCATGAAAGTTGTAGGTAACACCTTAAACTACAACATAATCAAATTTGAAGAGAAATGAACGAGTATATCCTAGTAAATCGGCTAGATCTTGGAGACGATGATTCTGGTGATGTGTTCCGAGACACCGGAGACTTGATGGACTTAAATGGTGACCATACTTTGGTTATTTGACCTAGATATCTTCATTAAACTTGTAAAGGACACCTTGATACATAACATATACAAATTTCAGAAGAAACGAAAGACAATAGATGGGTGAAATCTTAATATTTCGGAGATGTGTATTCTGGACGATGCGGTAAGGGTTCTAGAAGCTTCGTGAGGTTGAATAAAATAATCTATAATGAATTTGACTTTTAGTTATTCATGAAAGATGCACGAAAATGTCTTGGCTATCACCTTGTAAAATTTCGTAATTTTTGGAGGCTGAATGGATATTTTAATTGAATTTATTCGGAAACTGTGCATTTGGTTTAAATCCGAGAATCATAGGATGTTTTGGGAAAATTGTGGAATTTGGTAAAAAAATTCATATTGGCCATGAATTTGCAAGTAAATATCATCCTATGGGTTTGTTTAATAATTTCTTGGATTTTTGTAATTTTGGGAATTTATTGATATTAAATAATAATAAAATAATTATAAAATAATAATAAAATAAAATGGATTTTTATTTTGGCCATGGATTCAATTCTGTTTGTGTGGCATATGTGTGATGAGGTCTTTGCACATGTATTGGATTGAGATGTATATGTGATAAAGTCTTGGTATGCGTATGACATGGTCCTTGTACATGTATTGAATTGAGATGTGTATGGGATAAAGTTTTGGCATGTGTATGACATATGAATTGAGATGCAAGTGTGAATTCCATGTCAAGTGTGATTTGTTTGATACCATGCCAATTGCCATGTTAAATTGAGATAAAGAAATGGTATATGTGGATGATGGTAAATGAGGAAGTGGTTGTGGTGGAGGATGATGGCCAGAATGTATAGATACATTGTCGAAATTCCCTAGGAGATTCAGGATGCCCGGAATGTGGGGGGCCGGAAGCCTTGTCGGAGGTCTTTGCCCGAAAGGAATGCCTCGCGATGCCAGGATTTGGGTGCGGGATGCCTCGCTAGAAGGGTAAAGGCCGGAAGCCCTGTCGGAGGTTTTTGCCCGAAGGGAATGCCTCGTGATGCTAGTTGAGATGCGAGATGCTCGGAATGTGGGGGGCCGGAAGCCAGGTGGCCATGGGATGGCTGGAATGCTGGGAACTCTGTCGGAGGTCTTTGCCCGAAGGGATGATTAAATTGATGATATGAGAAATGGGTGATGTGGTGATCAAACTTAAAGATAAAAGATGAAAAATGATCACCCATGATATAATATGATATGCATGATGATATGCATGATAATGATGATGATGATATGTGATGTGATATAATGATTACCCATGATATGATATGATATGCATGATGATATGCATGATGATGATGATGATGATATGTGATGTGATATGATGATCACCTATGATATAATATGCATGATGATATGCATGATAATGATGACGATGATATGCGATGTGATATAATGATCACCCATGATATGATATGCATGATGATATGCATGATGATGATGATGATGATGTGTGATGTGATATGATGATCCTCTATGATATGATATGCATGATGATGATGATGATGATGATGATATGCGATGTGATATGATGATGCATGATAGTGTGTGCCTGGCTTCAAGGTAAGTAATGCCTGCAATGCATGTATAATTTGCATGATGCATTGAGTTGTTATTGGATTTCCCTATCTGCTGAGTAGTTGTACTCACCCCTTTTGGGGATAACATTTCAAATTAGCCAGTATGCCGCTTCCTGCCGTCACGCGTGGTATGTTTTATGGTCTACCATCCGATGTAGAGGTCGAGTGTGTTGAGATAGACTGTCCCTCTGTTCCCGGACTGACTTTTATTCGAGTACGCTGTCTAGTGATGTATGACATAGGCCTGGCTGGGGGTCCTGTCATTCAGGAGTACATTTCTGTGCACGTTCGTCGGGATGGAGCTATGCGAGGGATGTTGCCGCCGCCACCACCTGATGCACCGGGTTGGGTGTGAGACCTGCGCGCGATGAGTAGGAGCTAGATCTCTTTTTGATGTAGATAGTCGACACTTTCGATGGGGGGTTTTGTGCTCGTATGTTGTTAGGGGTCGAGGTTTCTTTTTGAGATTTTAGGCAGGACATGGCAGAGTCCTAGCCTTTCTTGTTTTGTACTGACCCGAAGGGAATCCCATCTTGCTATATATGTATGTAAGCAAAGTGTCGAAGTTGTTTATAAAATCCTGATGTTTAGCTGGTGTGTATTTGTATCATGGATTGGTAGGGGGATAGATGGTGATGTTTAATTTGCTTTCGCTATGAGTCGCGTTGGGACCGATCGTTTTAAAAAAAAAAAATGTGTCTGCAAATTAGGACGCTTGTTCTAAGTACAAGATAGGCTAAGGTAATAAAGTGTAACATCGGCGCTGGTGACGACCTGCGAAGGGTTCGGGGTGTCACTGCTGCCCTTTTTTGGTATCAGAGCGAATGGTTATAGGTGGAGTGATAAGGAGCCTCATTTGGAATTGAGGAACATGATGGCAATGCACACCATAGGATCTAAAACGAAATAATTGAATAACGGGTGATGGGTAGTCACTCGTAGATCCCTAGTAGTTTATTTTGAATTGCCTTTAGGTACCAGTAACATGTATATGTTACTTATGTAATAGTAGTAATTGCTTTGAATGGAGGCAGTGAGTCTCAGATTATTCCTGAGGCAATGCTTGGAAATTGCAGGAAAGTTATGGTGCGAGCTGGAAGTGCTCATCCATCGAGAGCTGAAGCCTCTGCTGCAAGGGCTGAACCCCGAATGGAAGATATCCTGCAGGCATTAGCCAATATTGGAAATTTGATGGAGAGGCAGGCGCAGCAACAGCCTGGAGCAGAACGCCGTACTCAAGGACTAGTGGAGCAATTTTTGAAGTTGAAGCCACTTAAGTTTAATGGAATGGGAAGTCCTGAGGAGGCAGAGCATTGGATTGATGGGATGGAACGAATTTTCCGGCTGTTGGACTGCACCGATGCTGAGAAAATAGTCTTAGCAGAGTACCAGTTGGAGGGAAATGCAAAGTTTTGGTGGAGAGCTTCGAAGGACATAATCTTTCCACCAGGTACTGATGTTAATTGGGAGGAGTTTGTTAGGGCTTTCAATAGGAAGCATTTCTCTGATTGTGCTAAGGATAGAAAGATTACTGAATTTGTTCAGTTAGAGCAAAAAGGATTGACAGTAGATCAGTATGAGGCTAGATTTTCTGAATTGTCTAGATATGCTCCTAAATTGATTGAGGATCAGGAAGAGAAGGCTAAGAGATTCCTGAAAGGGCTGAGGACTGACATTAGGAAGCAACTGGTGCCTTTGAATATAAGAGATTATAATGAGATTTATGAAAGGGCGCAGTTAGTGGAGCAGGAGCTGTTGAGAGAGCGGTCGGAGTTTAAGAAACCGTTGAATTTTAATGATGTGAGAAAGGGGAAGAGACCTTATTCTGGTCAAGGTCAGACCTGGAATGTGAAGAAAAAGAGTAACTTTGGGAATTTTGGAGGGGCAAGGAGTGGTCTGAATATAGGGAAAGCACCCTATCAGCCTGGTGTTTGCCAGAAGTGTAATGGACATCATGGCCCAGGACCTTATACGGGACAACAGAAATGTTTTGGCTGTGGACAAGTGGGTCATCTTAGGAGGAATTGCCCACAAGAGAGGTCGCAAGTGAGTGTTGGCTCGGTGCGACAGGGATATCAGAGTGCTGTTAGGTCGAATCCGCAAGGAAATCCTCAAAGACCGCCTGCACAAGGAAGGGTGTATGCGATTACCCAGGAGGAAGCGGAAGCTTCCAAAAATGTTATCTCAGGTACGATTCTTATTAATGGTGAAAAGGCATATGCATTGTTTGACACGGGTGCAACGCATTCGTTTGTGTCTGAAAGATATAGATGTTTGAATAAGATAGAAGTTATGCCTCTTGAGACGCCTCTTTGTGTTTCCACGCCTTTAAAGGATATGGTATTGTCTACGCTGGTGTGTGGGAATTGTAAGATATCCATGGGAGGAAAGGACATGGAAATAGACTTGGTTGTAATAGCTATGTATGATTTTGACGTTATTATAGGAATGGACTGGCTCCGTAAGTATCGGGCTAGAATGGATTGCTATAGAAGAGTGATTCAATTCGTTTTACCTGATCAGTCTAGTTGTGAATTTTTAGGAGGTCAGACCCATTTGCTTGTAGCGCTTATTTCGGCAGTAGAAGCCTGTAAGTTACTTGACGAAGGATGTCAAGGCTACCTAGCCATAGTTAGAGATTATGCAAGGAAGGAGCCTAATCTTGAGGAAGTTCGTGTAGTTAACGAATTTCAAGATGTATTTCCTGAGGAATTGCCTGGATTGCCGCCAGAGCGGGAGATTGAATTTGAAATTGAGTTAATGCCTGGAACAGGACCTATATCAAAAGCCCCATATAGGATGGCCTTAGTTGAATTGAAGGAGTTGAAAGTGCAACTGCAAATTGCTTGACAAAGGATTCATTAGACCAAATGCTTCACCTTGGGGTGCACCGGTCTTATTTGTGAAAAAGAAAGATGGATCGATGCGCTTGTGTATTGACTATAGGCAGTTGAATCAGGTGACCATTAAGAATAAGTATCCTTTGCCTAGAATTGATGACTTGTTTGACCAACTCCAGGGAAGTTCAGTTTTCTCTAAGATTGATTTGAGGTCGGGATACCATCAGTTGAGAATTAAAAAGGAGGACATTCCTAAGACTGCGTTCAGGACTCGTTATGGACACTATGAGTTCCTTGTTATGCCATTTGGATTGACTAACGCGCCGGCTGCATTTATGGATTTGATGAATAGAATATTTCAGCCTTATTTAGACCAGTTTGTGATTGTTTTTATTGATGATATTCTAGTATATTCAAAAGGGCTTAAAGAGCATGAGCAGCATTTGAGAATAGTTTTGCAGACTCTGAGAGAGCATAAGTTGTATGCTAAGTTTAGTAAGTGTGAATTCTGGTTGGACCAGATAATATTTCTAGGACATGTGGTGTCAGGAAAAGGAATTACAGTAGACCCAGCAAAAGTTGAAATGGTAGTGAATTGGCCGAGACCGACGACACCTACTGAAATACGAAGTTTCTTAGGATTGAAATGGTAGTGAATTGTCAGGAAAAGGAATTGCAGGGTTCGGGGTGTCACACTGAGTTTTTAACCTGTAAATCAATTTTTAAATTGGAGTCGCCACTAATCGATTTGGGGTGGGTTGATTAGAAATACTCACTCCTACGCAACCAGAGAAATTAGGATCGGGGACTTGATTACACTAGTTAATCACTAATGCCCTTTCGGTACCTAATCTTGTTTAAACCTAGGATTTTGTGGATTTTTGAGGGATTTTCCATGCATTTTTTTTGGAGGAAAAACATTTTTCAGTCTTTTTCTCATTTTTGGACATAAAAGGGATTTTTTGGATTTTTTTTGGAAAAATACAAGTCTTTTTGGCTTTTCTGAATTTTTTGGCTTTTTCATGAATTTTTGGTTTTTTGGAAAATATGAAATTTTTTTGATTTTTTGATTTTTTGATATTTCGGAAAATAAAATATTTTTTAAATATTTTTTAATATTTTTGGAAAATAAATTATTTTTTTATTTTTCTCGATTTTTTTTAAATAAAACATTTTTAACATTTTTTTAAATAAAACATTTTTGATTTTTCGAAAAATAAAATATTTATTATTTATTTATTTATTTATTTATTTAAAATACTATTTTATATTAAAATAATAATAAAAAAATGACCCGGGTTGGGTCCGACCCGGTTCGCGACTCACAAGACCTGGATGGGCCCGCGTTGCGGGCCCGGCCCAGGATTTTTCTGTTTTGTTTTTTCTCTTTTTTTAATAAATAAATAAAAACAAGCCTGGCCCAACTAGCCCTATTTTCCAAAAGGGACCCGGCCTAAGCGCAAGGGCCCAGGTTGGCTGGAACCCTACCCGAACGAGACCCACGCCCGACCCGCTTTCGGCCAAAACCCTACCCGGTCATTGACCCGCCTTCGACCCAGTTTACAGCCGCAGCTTGCTTTGCCCTATTCCTATGTCGTCCGGCGAAGACGGCGGCGATGAGCGAGCGACGAGCGGCGATACAGAGGACAGCAGCGGTAGGAGGATGTGGTGTCGTGGCACGGCGACAATGATGGGTGGAGATGCAGAGGGGAACGGCGGACAGAGTGCGAACGAGGACTGGATCCCGCGGTGGCTCGAAGCGACGAGGACGGATGGCGAGCATCGGTCGGCGAGTGTCGTTACCTGTTCACGACGAGTTGCGCAAGTCTGCCTCTCGGTTCCAGTCGGCGCAGCACGACGGTGATGTGGGTAGCAGGTGTCGGGACTTCTTTGTCGAGGGGATTTTCGAGAGTACCGGTGACGATCCGGTGCAGCGGCGACGTCAGGGCGTTGACAGCAGCTCCTTAGTTTCCAGATCTGGGCTAGCGTTGGCGGGTCAGTCGCGGCACGGTGTTGGGGCGGGGGATAGCAGCAGCAGCGAGGCGGTTGCAGCGGTGGCGCAGAGCCTCCGACTTCACAGATCTGGTATTCCCTCCTCCGGCTCTCCTCGTTCAGCCTTGATTTCTCTCACTCAGGCCAGATCCAAGCCTCCACCGGCCGGATATGACCTTCTCGAAGTCGCTCGCCACCGGCCTTCCCCGAGGTCTCTCGGTGGAAGGTGGGCTAAGCTCGCGACTCGAGTTCTCTCCCTCGCTCGCCTTTCAATCCTTCCCAATGTCTCTCAGTGAAGGATCTCCGAGCTTGCGATGCCGATCGTCGACGGAGGTGCTCCTCTATTTATAGGCGACGAAATCCGGTCAACGGAGCTTCAACCGCCGGTCCCCTTCGCACGCCGAGCGGTTCTCCTCGGCTGAATCGGCGTCCCATCCGAGCTCATCCAGCGAAGCATGCTTGGCATTGATGGCGCTCGCGATCTTATCTTCTCCGGCCGACGTCGGCCTACTCCCCTCGGCCGTAGGCCGTCCTTCGTGTGCATCGTCGTCTTCTGCGCGCGTGAAGTACAGAGGCGGAGAAGAAAGGCGCAAGGAAGAAGAAGAAGGAAGAAGAAGGAAGAGAGGGGCCGAGCCAGAGAAAAAAGAAAAACTGGGCTTGGGCCGGCGAAAGGGAGAAAAAGAGGGGGGGGCTGCCAATTTTTTGTTTTCGCTTTGTTTTGTTTGCTTTTGGTTTTTTTTTTGTTAATTATCTTATTTATCCAAAATAAAAACTTAATAAAATAAAATTAACCTAATTAAAATTGAGGTGTCAACAGCTGCCCCTCTTTGAAGGTAAGCTCGCAGAGGTTGCATTCAAAGACAGACTGATACCTCAATTTTATCCATGCATGCATAGTAGATTATATTTTATTTGGGACTTATTATTCTAAAGAGCAATATAACTTTACATATACTAAGACAGATAAGAAGATACCTGTAGTTACTTACCGAGAGTGAGTGAGATAGGGTGTGAACCCCGAGTTTTGGCAAGTATCAAGGCGTCATCTTACCTGGTGATATGAGGAGGTTGCTTTTCCAGGGCTCGAACCATTCTTCAGTCACCTGTTAAAACAATCAATGATTTGTCTAGGACCCGAACCTTTCTTCGGTCGCCTTGACGGGAAACTGCTCTTCCAGGACCCGAACCATTCTTCGGTCGCCTGTTGGAGTAATCAGTGGTTTGTCTCGAACCCGAACCAATCCTCGGTCGCCATGACGGGAAGTTGCTTCTCCAGGACCCGAACCATTCTTCAGTCGCCTGTTAAAACAATCAATAATTTGTCTCGGACCCGAACCTTTCTTCGGTCGCTTTGACGGGAGACTGCTCTTCCAGGACCCGAACCATTCTTCGGTCGCATGTTAAAACAATCCATGATTTATCTAGGACCCGAACCTTTCTTCGGTCGCCTTGACGGGAGATGCACCGACCTTTCTCAGGGCATCTCATTTGTGGGTGCCTGATTTGTATCGAGGACACCAGTTGGTACCCGACCTTTCTCGGGAGATGCGCCGACCTTTCTTAGAGCATCTATTTTGTTGGGGTGTCTGACTTTTGTCAAAGACACTGGTTGGAACCCGACCTTTCTCGGGAGGATACACCGACCTTTCTCAGGGCATCGTTTGTGGGGCGTCTGACTTCTGTCGAAGACACTAGTTGGAACCCAACCTTTCTCGGGAGGATGCGCCGACCTTTTTCAGGGCATCGATTTGTGGGGCGTCTGACTTCTGTCGAAGACACCAGTTGGAACCCGACCTTTCTCGGGAGGATGCGCCGACCTTTCTCAGGGCATTTGTTTTGTTGGGGTGTCTAACTTCTGTCAAAGATACTGGTTGGAACCCGACCTTTCTAGGGAGGATGCATCGACCTTTCTCAGGGCATCGATTTGTGGGGCGTCTGACTTCCGTCAAAGACACTAGTTGGAACCCGACTTTTCTCGGGAGGATGCGCCGACCTTTCTCAGGGCATCAATTCTGGAAGATACCTGGACATTCACAAGCATATCAAAGAGTACCTAGATATTCACAAGTACTAACATGAAGGATATTTGGGCCTTTGCAGGTGTCGAAATGGGTATTTGGCTGACCATAGGCATTGAAGGGGTATTTGTATGATCACAATTATGAATTCTTGGGGGATACTTGGACATTCACAAGTATCGAAGGGTACTTGATAATTGGAAACATTGAGAACATACCTTGGATATTTGTGAAGGTCTCTCACCTCTTGGTAATGGGAATGTCGAGGGCGTGCCCCTCTTATTCATGAAGGTCTCTCACCTCTTGGTAAAGGGGAATATCGAGGACGTACCTGGGATATTCGTGAAGGTCTCTCACCTCCTGATAATTGGGAATATTGAGGACGTGCCTCGCATATTCATGAAGGTTTCTCACCTCCTGGTAAAGGGGAATATCGAGGGCGTACCTGAGATATTCGTGAAGGTCTCTCACCTCCTGGTAATTGGGAATATTGAGGACGTGCCTCGCATATTCATGAAGGTCTCTCACCTCCTGGTAAAGGGGAATATCGAGGACGTACCTGAGATATTCGTGAAGGTCTCTCACCTCCTGGTAGTTGGAATATCGAGGACGTACCTTAGATATTCATGAAGGTCTCTCACCTCCTGGTAATTGGTAATATCGAGGGCGTACCTAAGATATTCGTGAATGTCTCTCACCTCCTGGTAAAGGGGAATATCGAGGACGTACCTGAGATATTCGTGAAGCTCTCTCACCTCTTGGTAAAAGGGAATATCGAGGGCGTACCTGAGATATTCGTGAAGGTCTCTCACCTCTTGGTAATTGGGAATATTGAGGACGTGCCTCGCATATTCATGAAGGTCTCTCACCTCCTGGTAAAGGGGAATATCGAGGACGTACCTGAGATATTCGTGAAGGTCTCTCACCTCCTGGTAGTTGGAATATCGAGGACGTACCTTAGATATTCATGAAGGTCTCTCACCTCCTGGTAATTGGGAATATCGAGGGTGTACCTAAGATATTCGTGAAGGTCTCTCACCTCCTGGTAAAGGGGAATATCGAGGACGTACCTGAGATATTCGTGAAGGTCTCTCACCTCCTGGTAATTGGGAATATCGAGGGCGTACCTAAGATATTCGTGAAGGTCTCTCACCTCCTAGTAATTGGGAATATTGAGGACGTGCCTCACATATTCATGAAGGTCTCTCACCTCCTGGTAAAGGGGAATATCGAGGACGTACCTGAGATATTCGTGAAGGTCTCTCACCTCCTGGTAGTTGGAATATCGAGGACGTACCTTAGATATTCATGAAGGTCTCTCACCTCCTGGTAATTGGGAATATCGAGGGCGTACCTAAGATATTCGTGAAGGTCTCTCACCTTCTGGTAAAGGGGAATATCGAGGACGTACCTGAGATATTCGTGAAGGTCTCTCACCTCCTGGTAATTGGGAATATCGAGAGCGTACCTAAGATATTCGTGAAGGTCTCTCACCTCCTGGTAATTGGGAATATCGAGGGCGTACCTAAGATATTCATGAAGGTCTCTCACCTCCTGGTAAAGGGGAATATCGAGGACGTATCTGAGATATTCGTAAAGGTCTCTCACCTCCTGGTAATTGGGAATTTGAATGTAGCACGAGGCTTACCTGGATGGCCGTAGGCACTCAAAAGGGCTAGAACACCTGGGTAGCCACAGGTGTACAAAGTACTGGGATACTTGGATGAACACAAGTATTTAATGATACAACCTGGGACCACTCAGTTGGTCCAAGTGTAGAAAGCATACCTGGGTAGGCGCAGGCACACAAAGCAGTGGAATGCTTGAACAGCTGCTATTATTTGGGGACAACTCAGGCAAGTTGAGTGTCATGAAAAGGAAGTACCTGGACAATAGTGGGCACTTGACGATATGGGGATACCTAGACAGCAGTAGGTATTCCAAGAGATACTTGGTCAGTCACAAGTATCAATATTCTAGGGACAACTCGAACAGGTCGAGTGTCAGGAAAAGGGAGTATCCAAACAGTGACCGGTACTCAAAGACAATAGGGATACCTAGACAACAGTAGGTATTCAACGATAAAGGGATACTTGGTCAGTCACAAGTATCAATACTTCGAGGACAACTCGGACAGGTCGAGTGTCGTTAAGAGGGAGTATCCGAACGGTGACCGGTACTCAAAGACAACAGGGATACCTAGACAGCAGTAGGTATTCAACAATAAAGGGATACTTGGTTAGTCACAAGTATCAATACTCTGAGGACAACTTGAATAGGTCGAGTGTCAGGAAAAAGGAGTATCCGGACGGTGGCTGGTACTCAAAGACAATGGGATGCTAAGACAGTTGCAAGCATCGAAACTCAAGAGACAATTCGAATAGGTTGAGTGTCAAGAGGAGAGTACCTGGACAGTGATAGGTACCTTAAGACAAATGGGGATAGAGATATGCTTACCTAGCAATATCTCTGATCTCTAAGAGTATGTCTGCTATTTGCACAGTATGCACACATGATTGTATATGCTGTAAATTCATGAGTTCAAATGAGATTCATGCATGATAATTTTGTCAGTTCTGCATCTTTTGATTTCCACTGGGGAAGATTTTGAAAGACAACCTTCATTTAGAATGTAGATGTCTTGAGCATGCCAGATGAGGGACTTTCAGTCTAAAAGGACTTTCCGCTCACTCTCATGGAAAAGGCTATCCTGACCATTGATGCAGGATTTATAAGGACCACACTATCTCACTGTCATCATGTTAGCAGGGGTCTGAGTATTCTCGCAAACGGTACGACTTTACCAATGTGAGAGGTCTTTGTTGAAACTGTGATGAAGTCTTGGTCAGCGGCTCATCAAAGGGGACCATCAAGGTTGAGGCTGATGGACGAAAATGTTGCACAATCATCTCCGGGTTTACAAGTCAAGAACCCTGCGAAAAGAGATAGAGTAATCTTGCTCGTACTTCTTTGAGCGATACTTATGAACATATGAAATCCTACATTAATTGAAGTGCCCCTAGTCTGAAGAGACTTTTACAATGGGAATGTAACGTAGACTTGGCTCACATGTAAGAGGGTGAGAGTTCGTGACTGTCTTGGCATTTGTCACTAGTCTTTCTTGTCAGATGGAGGTTCTATGGACCACAACAGCAACTTTTTCTTGGCTGTATTTTTGACTGGGGGCATTGGCCTTGCTTTTACCAGGCACATTGCTTTTTTCATGCCCCTATTTTTATTCCAGTTCTTCTTTTATGGACATTGACCTTGCTCTTACCAGGTACACTGCTTTTTTATGCCCATGTTTTTTCATTCTTGTCGTTGGAGGAACTGGCCTAGGCAAGTTCAATCGAAGCACCGTTATTAGACTCTTAAGTCTTCATCTTCAGTAGGTGCTCTGGGCTATGCTGCTTAAATGGCAGTAACTTCTGTTTTGTCTCAATGTGAGGGTAAAATTACAGACTCACTTGGGTTGTACAATGAATACAAGTGCATAGAGAAAGAATTGCTCTTCGTCATTCTAGGGCACTTAAATTAATGCGAGTGTTCATATGCAATAAAGACACCCAAAGATTGATGCAAGTGCGAGTAAGAAAATTTCTATCTCTCTTCTCACCTTGTGATGCTGCTTTGCCTCCGCTTTGCCCCAATGTGGGGTGGTTTTTTACGAGGGTATGAGAGAAGCTTCACCAATATATGGGGCTCAATAGGGTGAGCGATGGAATGCCTCTCACTATTTTGGTTATCGTACCATTCGCAAGAGAACTCTTTACCCTGTAGCCATGGAATCTTTTGCACTCATCTCACAAGTGTATAAATGGGGGGACTGTGTGTAGGATATAGCTTGCCTGTCATCATTCTGATGCGTCTCATCCAGCATGCTCAATCAATCTTGTATTCTTCACTTAGCTGTCTATTCTGATAATCCTCAGTGGAATCAGTGACTTAGACAGACGAAATCATCATGCAGAATTCATTTGGAAACGACATGCAACATTTTAAACATGAGAGAGTTTGTACTCTCAAAACAGATTAATGGTTTTTGCTCAAAAAGACCTTGTTGACAGCTTTAAGGATTAACAGAATGGTGTTTCCAAATATGTTAAATCTTGGATATCAAAAGGGCTATTCACAAAGGGGTGTAGATGATTGTCCCTATTGACACATGAATGATCAGTCGGGGTTGGGAATCTGATCGGGCATCTCTGCTTTTGCCCCTGCAGAAGAGAAGATGTACAAGTAGATCAATTAGTATGGCCAAAATCAAATGTGAGTTGAGGCCTGAAGGATCTCTGTCATTTGCTTTGGCAATACTTGAGACGCCATTTTGCTTGGGAGAGTTTGTCATGCCTCTCATTGATTTGTTATCTTTGTTTTTGACAGTCGGGTAATCCTGCAATAAACAAGACATGCTTCTCATTGATTCGTTATCCTTGCTTTTGACAGTCAGGTGATCATGCAACAGACAAGAGGGAATGTGTTAGTCATGAACTCTTTCAAGAGTTGAATAACTGGAAGTGATACAACTTTATCCTTCACTGGTTTGCAGATGATTGGATGGACTTGAAGTGAGATGGGGACACGAAGTCCTATGTCCCTTGCTTTGTTAGGTCACCTATTCTCTCGTAATTTGCAAGTGCAAGAGAAGAAAAAAAAAATTATTATTTTTTTACCAAGCGGCTAACTGCCGCGTCGGGGATTCGAACCCCCGACTTCGGACCTTTTTGCTTCTTCCCGGATACCACTCGGCTAGAGGCGCCGATGGTGTCCGTAGGGCGCTTCTTTTTTATTTAACCGAACCAGCTCCTGGACGACACTTCCTTTCATACCAAGTTAGGTAAATCGATATGGATCATTTGATTTGCCCAAATTAACCATTAAGCTTGTTTCTTGAATCCTATGTTTCCTGTCAATAGGAGAAAATATGTCAAAAGTGAATTCAAAGAGTGGGGAGTATTGGAAACGATACCAAATTACTCTTCCCCAAAGCTTGTATGTGTTAGCTCCTAAAGATATTTGAATGTCGATGATGGCCTCTTTATCTTGGCATAGTTTGACATTTCTTTCGATTGGCCTTCCTCACTCATGGCCACGTATGCATGATTGATGGTTGTTGATTCATCTTCAATGCCTTCCTTTTGTGGAATTTCTCCTTATAGCATCATTGGGCAAAAGTCATGTACCTCAAGCTTCTATGGAATCTGAGATAAAAAATCTCAAGCTTTCTTATGGCAATTACTCCTTGGAAGAATATGCGTCTGAAGTGAAGTTTCTAGATTCCAAAGTCATTGTCCAGGGTGTGGGGCTATAGATCGCTTTGACTGTCTAGATTTTCTCCCTGTTGACAGTAGTCACTTTAAAGGAAGAGAAGCAATTCCTTCTTTGTGCTTCTTGGCTCGTTGAAGCTGGAAGTCCCGCCAATGAACTTGCGACATCCTACCATGAGCTATCATGCTATGCATGCTTTAAGTTTGATAATATGTCTGTGCCTAGTACGTCCCATCCTTCGTCTCCTGTAGATGGAAGAGACAGGATGTCATTTTCGACATTATGTTCAGGGAATAGGACTTACCATTTTGAAACGTGATGCTCCTTTCTGTTTGCCCCTGCTTTCTTAAAAAGGTGTTCTCGAGTTTGGTCTGTTCACACGATGTGCTAGTTTCAACTGCCTTCTGTCACACTAAATCAAAAGGGGATGCTATGAAGTGAGAAAGTTAAAGAGACAAACATGCTCAAATTCATCATCTTATTTTGACAAAAGCTTTTGGGTGATGAAATATTTTTTATTTTCAAAATACGTCTTTGGGGGAGAAAAAGCATGAGGAAGCCCAGCCCTCAGTATTCTCCTTGGATGATATATTTTTTTCATGGTTGGATAGCATCACCGAGCTGGTTTGGAGTACCGCCTCATGCTCTTAAAACAAAATATTAGAACTGTACAATAGAGTACTTGGAATGGAAAATACAACAGTAGCACACTAGACAAGATAAGAAACATGAAACTATAAAAACAAGTAAAACCCATGAAAACTCCTGTGTAAAGGAGTGCTTTGATAGTGTTGGTTCTGAAATCAAGCGCCTTTGAGTTCCTCGCCTCCAGTAGACTCGAAGTATTCACATGAGAGGACCACTTCATTGAAGCTATGGAAATGCAACCCATACAACCAACAACGATGCTTGCGAGGTAAAGCCCCTATGAATAGCCTTATCATTTCTTCCTTGGCCAGCTGAGGGTAAGTTTGCATCATAAAAGCCTCCCACCTCCTTGCATATGCTCGGAAATCCTCCATTTGTCTTCTTCTGAAGTGAACTAAGTTCTGACAAGGTACTTCAGTTCCAATCTGGCTTTGATACTGAAGCAGGAATGCAGAAGACAGCTCATTCCAATCTCTCACGAGGTAGATATCTGCTGTGATGAACCATTGTAATGCAGATCCCGTAAGACTCTCTTGGAAGGCCTGAGTTGTGAATGACATCGGGCCATAGTACCGACTCATTTCAGCATGGAGGTACTGCAAGTGGGCCACTAGGCAAGTCGTGCCGTTATACTTGCGGAGATTAGGTATCCACATCTCTCCAGGGGTCATGATCCTATGAGTGCAAGACGGGCTTGATGTATCTTGGTTAGGCCACTGGTTTTCCCACCGCATATCTGTTGTAGTGGTGAATTTTTCTGTTTCAGGGAAGTTGGATTCTACCGAGATTACCCCATTGCTTTCTTCTTGGTCAAAATTTCCGAACGAGGATAAAGTATTGAAGCTATCCTCATGGTCCGAGGACAAGCTTAGTACTTCATTAGGATCGTGGCAGATAAAGACGTATGCTTCCTCTTCTGACGGGCCTTCATCCCCGGATGAGAGTAGGAAACAGTTATACGATGAATCGTCAGTTTCATTGTCGAAATAACGTTGGAAGTCCTTGGGGTTGTATTCTAGGGCCGGGAAGTCTTCAGGGTTGTACTCTTGGGAATGCTCGAAGCTTTGGTGCGGTGGCTCGTCAGCAGATGCTGCATTGATCTGCTTAGGCTTTCTTTTCTTGGCTCCTGGTCCAGACCTTTTGAGTAAGGCCCTTCGTTTTGCCAGCTTGATTCTGTCAAGGGAAGTGAGAGACATTAGAGTTTCACTATCTGATTCACTTTCCAGGTTGATAGGGGTTGGTGCTCTTTGGACCCTAGCTCTTGGAGTAAGCTTGGGGAGTCGTCCAGTCGTGCCCCGGTCTTGAACAGGCTCTGTGTCTTTGATCTCGTACAAAGGCTCCTTGCCTTTCCTAGTGGGAAACTTTCCAGTAACAGGGTGTTGTTCATCTGCCCATTTATCATGCAAGGCTTCATTGACATGCTCTTCTCCTATCTCATCGACTAACGGTTCCTCATGCTCCGCGATCATCAGTTCTTCGTAGGGCAAAGTTATGTCAGGGCTGATATCATATTCTTGGTGAAAAACATGAACTAGTTCCCTCCAGGTTTTAAGGGGACTAATCTTCCTGACAATGTACCATCGCAAGGCAGGGCCAGTCAAGCTCGATTGGTACGATTGAATCATCCTTCGAACTAGGTAGGCCTGCAAGTAGGTCTCTGGGCGGGAGGTATCAGTATACCTTTCACATTCAGGTGCTTTGAGTTTTTCAGGGATCTCAATACCGGCGTAATTGGACAGGTCCATGGGATTCTGCTCCTGCAGCTGGCTTAAATTTTTCATGATCTTTTCAAACTATCTATGATACTGGCTATTTTCTAGCAAATTTGCAGGTGTCATGACGGTGTTTGAGGCAACTATAGAGTTGGGCTCAGCTTGAGTGGATTTCATTTGTCTTGAGAGTTGTTGAAGGACAATGGACATCTGTCCTACGCCGTCTTCAATGTTAATAAGGCGATTTTGTACATCATACTGATCGGGCCCGATTGCATGAGGCCATTCGCGGGTGATTGGTGGCCGGCGATTCATAATTACCTGCTCGTTGTGAAAACAATAAATGAGCACGAAAGTAAACAAAGATTGACCCATGGCAATGGTCTAACTGCTTTCTTATTTATCAAAAGAGGATTTATAGACCGCAAACTCCTGACTTGAAATTGAAATGACGGGATGAAATACTAGATATTAAACAAAAGTCCCTAAACAATGGGACAAAACTTTCACAATATTAACACTAAGGGGCACATGATTGCCAATTTATATGCGATTGGGAGCCTTGTTCTTGTGAGGGTGCTTGCTTCCTTGGACTGGCTCTGAGGTGTGTATCCAGTCCATGCCCAAATCCCTCTCCATGAGCTATGTTTGCTCGTGCTGGCTGCTCTCGCTGATTGAGTGAGGGACTGATGGCTTCCATTTTTTCGGAATGCGATGGTTGTGGATGTAGGACATGGAGGCGTGGTGGCTTTTTCTTCTCCCTCAAGCCCTTCAGGTACGATGGAAGACGATGGGATCTCCTGAAGGGCTCCATATTGTCGTGCCACCCGATAAGGGTGATAGAGAATGGCGCCGGTGTGGCCAAGCAACGGAATTGGGAGATCACGCTTATAAGCGAAGCGAGCTCTTTTTTCATGGAACCAACCAGCACACCATTGGAATGCCTCAGGAGCTGGGTCTGTTAGGAAGCTTACCCAATTGAAACAGCTTTGATTGGGAATGTACAGTCCTAAAACCATAAATTTTTGTAATGGATTTTCAAAAGCATTTGTTTCAGATGATTGCATAAAGTTTCGAAATTCGCTTAGGTGAGAAAAGAACCAGACTTGTAAAATTTCAGGAGAGGCTCGCATGATTTTCTCTGAGTTGTCTTTAAAACAATTAAAGGACAAGAATGTTTCAGTTAAAATCATGTTGACATAATTCCCCCCTCTTAAGATCTGATCAATTATCCATGCCATCTTGGGAGTTATGGCATTTCTTTGATGGGGGAAGATGATGAGCCCGAAAAAGGCTAGGAGGAAAATCTCACTTTTCTGGGTCATAGGCTGATTTTGGAAACATGCATTCATAAATTCCAGAGGGCATGTATTATGGTTGCTTTCAAGAATTTGTCTCATGACATTGATTTCAGCTCCTAAAAGTCGCGCCAACCCGCGCCACGGAGAGCGCCTGTCGATGGTTTGACAAGCTTTTTCTCAAGAGGCATTCCAGTGATGATGCTGTATTCTTCCAGGGTTGGGGTTAGCTCAAACCTACCGAATATAAAAGTAACCGTCTTCGGGCACCAGAAATGTGCCATGGCTTGTATGACTTCAGGGCGAACAGTGATTTGGATCAACGATAGGAGATGACCGACTTTGGCCTTCACACGCTCTTGGGCAAATTGATCTAATTGACCCCACCATCTGAAGAGCTCTACCTTGGGAGTAAGAATGAACTGGATATCGTCTTTCCCCATCGCATATAAACTGGGACTTGAAAAGCTTATCCTAAATTGCCATGGGCAAAAATAAAAAGACTAAGTAAAAGTAAAGAAATCACTTTGCTTTTAAATAAAATGGCAAGCACAAGGACATGCGCATGGGACGTGCGGCTCGATTTCTAACTCAGAAGGCTTGATGAAATTAAAAAGGTATCCGCCTGTCGCAGTCTCGCGTTAGCAGCATACCCCTTTAACCTCGGCTAAGAAATTCGGGGAAAAGAAAGGCAACCTCTACATCGCAGTCTCGCATTCGAGGTCGTATCTTTCTTAACACCATCCTAGAAATCCTATGGCGGCCGGGTTGTGTGTGCCATGTGTAGTGCTAAAACAGTAAAGCATGCACAACAGTTCATAATCACAAGATAATCTATTTTAAGAAAAAATTAAAATAAATTTCTAAGCTTTTGACCTACATAAAGAAAAAAAACCTAAGTCAGTAAAGAATTTAAACAAGACAAAAATGGCCTAAGTCTTCAAAGTCCCCAGCGGAGTCGCCAAGCTGTCGTGACCTCTTCTTTTTCGGCGCCCGCAATCGGGTACGAGCGCCTAAGGAGGCTAATGGCTTGGCTGAAATTTGTTATGCCCGGACTCTCCCAAGTCCACCAATTCACGACTTTAATAGTCTAAGTTTTTAACTTGTAAATCAATTTTTAAATTGGAGTCGCCACTAATCGATTTGGGGTGGGTTGATTAGAAACCCAAGTGAAGTATCGGGAGAAATACTCACTCTTGCGCAACCAGAGAAATTAGGATCGCGAACTTGATTACACTAGTTAATCACTAATGCCCTTTCGGTACCTAATCTTGTTTAAACCCTAAGGTTTTTTGGATTTTTGAGAGATTTTCCATGCATTTTTTTTTGGAGGAAAAACATTTTTCAGTCTTTTTCTCATTTTTGGACATAAAAGGGATTTTTTGGATTTTTTTTTGGAAAAATACAAGTCTTTTTGGCTTTTCTGAATTTTTTGGCTTTTTCATGAATTTTTGGTTTTTTTGGAAAATATGAAATTTTTTTGATTTTTTGATTTTTTGGAAAATAAAATATTTTTTAAATATTTTTTAATATTTTTGGAAAATAAATTATTTTTTGATTTTTCTCGATTTTTTTTTAATTAAAACATTTTTTAACATTTCTTTTAAATAAAACATTTTTGATTTTTCGAAAAAAAAATATTTATTATTTATTTATTTATTTATAATACTATTTTATATTAAAATAATATAAAAAATGACCCGGGTCGGATCCGCTGGTTGGGTCCAACCTGGTTCTCGACCCGCGAGACCTAGACGGGCCCGCGTTGCGGGTCCGGCCCAGGATTTTTCTGTTTTGTTTTTTCTCTTTTTTTAATAAATAAATAAAAACAAGCCTGGCCCAACTAGCCCTATTTTCCAAAAGGGACCCGGCCCAAGCGCGAGGGCCCAGGTTGGCTGGAACCCTACCCGAACGAGACCCATGCCCGACCCGCTTTCGGCCAAAACCCTACCCGGTCACTGACCCGCCTTCGACCCAGTTTACAGCCGCAGCTTGGTTTGCCCTATTCCTATGTCGTCCGACGAAGACGGCGGCGACGAGCGAGCGACGAGCGGCGATACAGAGGACAGCAGCGGTAGGAGGATGTGGTGTCGTGGCACGCGACGATGATGGGTGGAGATGCAGAGGGGAACGGCGGACAGAGTGCGACCGAGGACTGGATCCCGCGGTGGCTCGAGGCGACGAGGATGGATGGCGAGCGTCGGTCGGCGAGTGTCGTTACCTGTTCATGACGAGTTGCGCAAGTCTGCCTCTCGGTTCCAGTCGGCGCAGCACGGCGGTGATGTGGGTAGCAAGTGTCGGGACTTCTTTGTCGAGGGGATTTTCGAGAGTACCGGTGATGATCCGGTGCAACGGCGACGTCGGGGCGTTGACAGCAGCTCCTTAGTTTCCAGATCTAGGCTGGCGTTGGCGGGTCAGTCGCGGCACGGCGTCGGGGCGGGGGACAGCAGCAGCAGCGAGGCGGTTGCAGCGGTGGCACAGAGCCTCCGACTTCACAGATCTGGTATTCCCTCCTCCGGCTCTCCTCGTTCAGCCTTGATTTCTCTCACTCAGGCCAGATCCAAGCCTCCACCGGCCGGATCTGACCTTCTCGAAGTCGCTCGCCGCCGGTCTTCCCCGAAGTCTCTCGGTGGAAGGTGGGCTAAGCTCGTGACTCGAGTTCTCTCCCTCGCTCGCCTTTCAATCCTTCTCGATGTCTCTCAGTGAAGGATCTCCGAGCTTGCGATGCCGATCGTCGATGGAGGTGCTCCTCTATTTATAGGCGACGAAATCCGGTTGACGGAGCTTCGACCGCCGGTCCCCTTCGCGCGCCGAGCGGTTCTCCTCGGCTGAACTGGCGTCCCATCCGAGCTCATCCAGCGAAGCATGCTTGGCATTGATGGAGCTCGCAATCTTATCTTCTCCGGCCGACATCGGCGTACTCCCCTCGGCCGTAGGCCGTCCTTCGTGTGCATCGTCGTCTTCTACGCGCGTGAAGTATAGAGGCGGAGAAGGAAGGCGCAAGGAAGAAGAAGAAGGAAGAGAGGGGCCGGGCCAGAGAAAAAAGAAAAACTGGGCTTAGGCCGACAAAAGGGAGAAAAAGAGGGGGGGGCTGCCAATTTTTTGTTTTCGCTTTGTTTTGTTTGTTTTTGGTTTTATTTTTGTTAATTATCTTATTTATCCGAAATAAAAACTTAATAAAATAAAATTAACCTAATTAAAATTGAGGTGTCAACATCGGGTACGAGCGCCTAAGGGGGCTAATGGCTCGGCTGAATTTATTAAGCCCGGACTCTCCCAAGTCCACCAATTCACGACTTAATGGTTCAAGTTTTTAACGTGTAAATCAATTTTTAAAATGGAGTCACCACTAATCGATTTGGGGTGGGTTGATTAGAAACCCAATCGAAGTATTGGGAGAAATACTCACTCCTGCGCAACCAGAGAAATTAGGATCGGGGGCTTGATTACACTAGTTAATCACTAATGCCCTTTCGGTACCTAATCTTGTTTAAACCCTAAGGCTTTTTGGATTTTCGAGGGATTTTCCATGCAGTTTTGGGAGGAAAACATTTTTTGAGTCTTTTTCTAATTTTTTGGACATAAAAGGGATTTTTTGGATTTTTTTGGAAAAATACAAGTATTTTTTGCTTTTTCTGAATTTTTTTGGCTTTTTCATGAATTTTTGGCTTTTTTTGGATTTCTGGCATTTTTTGGAAAATATGGAATATTTTTTATTTTTTTTATTTTTTGGAAATAAAATATTTTTTAATATTTTCTAAATATTTTTCAATTTTCTGGAAATTAAAACATTTTTTAATATTTTTACGAAAATAAATTATTTTTTAATTTTTTAAAATAATTTATTTATTTATTTAAAATATTATTTGAAATAAAATTTAAAAAGTCGACCTGGGTCGGATCCACGGGTTGGGTCTAACCCGGGCCAACCCGACTTTTTTTTTTTTTAATTATTAAACAAAACGACGCCGTGGCCAAGCGTTTGGAGACGCCTGGCCTAGCCCGATGACCCGGGCCGACAACCTGCTCCCTCCGGCGAAACCCTACCCGACCTGACTCCAGCACCCGACCCGACTCCCGCCGCCCCCGAAATCACGGAACCCTACCCGGTTCGTGGCCCGGGTTCGATCCGATGACCCGAGGCCACGAACCGGAAAATTGGGAACCCTAGGGTTCCCGATTCGCGGCGCCGAGGGAGGGGGACGAGGCGTCCCGGCGGCAGCGGCGGCAGCGGCGGCGACGGCAGCAACATCGACCATGAGAACGGGACAAAGAGGAGGGCTGCGACGGCGACGGTGACGGCGACAAAGGCGGTATGTTACCTGCTCGTGGCAACGGCGCGACAAGGGCGGCGACGACAGCAAGGCTCGCGCAGCCCCCTTTCCCTCCAATCTCTCTCTCTCTCTCTACCTCTGACGGGCCTCGGATTTCCAGCCGCGAGTCCTCGAATCCCCTGAAGTCTCTCAGTGGGTTGTCCAAGGCCTACGACTTTGATCCGTCTCCCTCTCTCTCTCTACCCTCTCCTCCGGCAAGCCTCGGATCCTTGGCCGTTCGACCTTGGACCTCCCCTGAAGTCTCTCAGTGGGTTGTCCGAGGTTTGCAAGCCCTAGATCCGACTCTCCCTCTCTCTGTGTGTCTCTCCAGCAGAACCTCTCCTTCTCCGGCCGCAAGCCTTCGAATCTAGGCTTGCTCGACCTCGGCTCCCCTTCTGAAGTCTCTCAACAAGAAGCTCGAAGCTTTGCAGCCTTCAATCGCTCTCGGCGTCCCCCCTCAACGACGGAAACGGGGGCCTATTTATAGGCGAGGGGGTAGCCGGTCGACGGAGCTTCGACCGCTGGTCCCCGTGCGCCAAGCGGCCTCTGCCGGCCGAATTGGCGTCCCATCCGACGCCAGCTGCCCCTCCCACGTGGGTCGCCGACCGCCTGCCTCTCCGGCGTCGCGTCCTCTACGCGTGTGCTGCAGAGGCACGAGGAAGGAGACGACCGGTGGGACCGGGCTGAAAGGGGAAATGGGCCGTAAGGGCCCATTCGAGTGTTTTTTTTTCGTTTTTTCTGCTTTTTTGTTATTTGTTTATTATTTCGAAAGAGACAAAATAAAAACTTAATTAATAAAAATAAACCTAATTAAAATTGAGGCGTCAACAATATTATACACTTAGATATGATTCATACTCATACATAAAGAAATTTTTTTCCTTAAAAAATATTTAGAATAATCCACATGTCAATGATAATAAAAGTTAAAACAAAAACATATTTCATACAATAGAAACATAATATTATGGTGTGCCTGGTAAAATTTCTATCATGGGGAACAATTTCTTTTGAGAAATAAATTTTTTATTTCCATTCCCCAAAACAATATCTGAGTAAAATATCACACTTGGTAACTATATAAAATTTCTATTATTGAAATAGAAAAAGAACATGAATATGTTTGGTACAACCCACAATTTTTTTTTTTTGTGCCATAAAATTTCTCTTAATATTTGAATATTTTTTTCAGAATTTTCTTTTTTTCCTCTCTTCTTTCTCCTCCTCTAACTGGTGATGGCAACAGCAACCGGCCGCTAGCGAACGGTGGCAGCAATGGGTGGCGAGTCTCTACCAACCGATTAGAAGAGGAAGAAGAAGAAAAGAAAAAAAATGAAAAAAGAAAAAGACTTATTTTTAGAAATTGTTCCCAAGAACAAGGAACTACTTTTTTTCTACTTTTTGTTTTTGTTCCAAATCTATTATCGACCACTTTTTTTATTCCAGAGAATAAAAAAAATTAATTGACGTTACCAAACAAATTTCTATTCTTTTTCCTATTCCGGAGAAGAAAAAAACCAAAAAAAGAAAGAAGAACATTACCATGCATACCCTTAGTATATATATTAAAAAGTACACTTTAGCTATAATGAAAAGTGAAATTATACTCACATTATCAGGGAACTCGTTGAAATGTCCTAAAAGCGTTGACATGCATTCTTGTGTATAAATGAGTTCTATGTACTTCCGGTTGTAAATGAGTTATATAGTATTGTGTTCTTGTATCGACAAGAACACGGTGGCCGCTTAATAATCATTTTTAGCCATGTAAGTTGTGTCGCGTGACCTGTTTTATTAAGCGTATTGTATTCATATCAAGGCATTTCGACACATTTAATAAACATCTCATGTTTGGATTAGCTATATTGGTATTACACCCTATCCAGTATCCACACAACACAATTAGCACGGCAAGACACGAATTTCCAGATCTAGAAGAGGCCACGGCGTCCACAGAGCTGGGTGCTCAGGACAAACTTGGGTAATTATTTGCCATAATGTATGAAATTCTATGCGAAAAGATTATGTGAAAGTTTATGCATCAGTGGATTCTCCTCTTTTGTATAAATGGTAATTATTTTCCATAAAACTTTAGATATAATATATCTATAGTTTTGTGTTCGCTGAACGAGGAGACATCCCAATAATCATTAAAGATGTCATATATGCCCTACGAAATAATGCTCGAAGGCAAACACTATGTCTGCGATTTTTATTTTTTTTTCTCACGAGCTAAGGAAGGAAAAGGAAAGTTGAAAATAAGAGGCTAAGATCAGTGGATTTACCGGATAAGTTTGCTCCTTGGCAATGCTTGATGATTGCATTTGGTTAGGTCGAGACATTATGAAGCTGGAATCGGTGGCCGATTCTTTCCCAGTCCTAATCACAGGGAGAGGAGAAGTGCGAAGATTGTTAAGAATGGGACAAGGTGATCTAGCCAAAGCACAAGAGGGAAAAGAAAGTGTCTTGATGGGAGGTTGATTTGCTTTAGATGGCCTATTTATAGTAAAAAAACAGAAAGTGCCTAAAATATATTGATGGGGAATGTGCTACACAAATCTTTCGTAAGTTTCTGCAGTTGGAATCTTTGCTGTGGGCGAGAAACTTGGGTACGTACAATTGTCCTTTTCAAAACCCGATTGGAGGAAACATCGTCGTTGAATATACGTCAACGCATATACATGTCAGAGAGGTTTCGAGTGTCAATGGTCTTCAAGAAATTAGAAGCGCAATGACGGCATCGTTTAGAAGAAAGGGACATGAAGGACTTTTTCGGCAAACAGGGAAGACCACATACTCGGATTTTATTCCACTGTTTCAGATTTAGCTCACATCTTACGTGAGACACGAGGTAAGAACACATACTTGACCTTGAATTGTCAAAACTTTGTCCTATTGGGAACACGTTTTGCTCCTGAAATTTGTGGTCACGCCGCCGCCGCCCACAGTGGTTGGCGGCAGCCATCCTCATGTTTTTCCTAGTCAACTCACAAAGCAACATATGGGCCGTTTTCATCATTTAGTTTCTTCAAGTTTCGTTCAAAGACCAAGAAACGATGGTTTTTTTTTTACTAACCTACAAATTCTTCTTATGAAAATGACTCTGCACCGAAGAATCTAGATCCAAGAAACCTCTAAAGCCACGTATTACTCCAAGTCAACAATTGGGAATACTATTTGAGAGCAAAGTGCGCCTTCAGTTGATACAAGAGACAGGAAAATGACACCGGAGGAATAGGTATGTCACGCCCCGAACCCCGAGACACGTGAACAACCCGCCATGGTCATGTAAATGCGACATTCCCAGGTAGTGTCGCCGACCCCAATCTAATTTATTTAAATTATTATACGCATGCGGAACGTGCTAAGAAATCCCTTGACAAAGATATACGGGATAGGACAGCAGGGAAATCAATTCAAAATCAATCATACTTTCATACATCCTCATCAAACCAAGGTTTACATATACCAATAGGATCCAGGGACTATAGGCACCAAAATGGGTCAGAGTTTATGTGCATCAAAAAGGGTCAGGAGCACTCTCTATCATCTGGTCCACCTCCGTCGGCATGCCATTCATCTCCAGGATATCGCCATCTACGGTCCTGTAATATTTTTCCCCAAACCGGGATGAGACTTTGTCTCAGCAAGTTCACCCCTCCTAACCCCTATTAGAAAGCAAATACACCCCAAAGTGGTTTAGCCACACAGCACAGAAGACTTACCTCGCCTTCTTGGCTTCCTGCAAGTTAATATAATTCATATCACTCAAGCACCAGTAATGACAAGAATGTAAGCCATCGGAACACAATCAATTTAACTTAATTTCACAACCACGGCAAGCATTCCATGTCATCATTATCCATTGCCACACAAGGGCACAACCTACTCGCAGGTCGGCTATCTACTAACATTACAGCATTTCTAGAAGAATAAAGGTCCAGTCGGTCTCGCCACTACTGCGACCAAGCCACGTCGTTCTATCGACAGCATTTCTAGAAGAATAAAGGTCCAGTCGGTCTCGCCACTACTGCGACCAAGCCACGTCGTTCTATCGACAGCATTTCTAGAAAAATAAAGGTCCAGTCGGTCTCGCCACTACTGCGACCAAGCCACGTGGTTCTATCGACAGCATTTCTAGAAAAATAAAAGTCCAGTCGGTCTCGCCACTACTGCGACCAAGCCACGTCGTTCTATCGACAGCATTTCTAGAAAAATAAAGGTCCAGTCGGTCTCGCCACTACTGCGACCAAGCCACGTCGTTCTATCGACAGCATTTCTAGAAAAATAAAGGTCCAGTCGGTCTCGCCACTACTGCGACCAAGCCACGTCGTTCTATCGACAGTATTTCTAGAAAAAATAAAGGTCCAGTCGGTCTCGCCACTACTGCGACCAAGCCTTTCAACCAGCACACGACAATTCAAAATCGACCCCTGAACACTTTACATGTCACTCACATACTCCAATTTCAATATTAACCCTTCCAAATTCGATTTCGGTGTCAAACCCGACACGTGGGAATTTTTGAATAAAATTCCTATTTTTCACAATCAACATTCAATTTGCAATATTTACTCATCAAATTCAAATTCTAAACATACAGCAGCGATCGGCACGAAATTCTGAGCAAATAGGATCAAAAATAAATTTTCGAGTTTTTTTTTTTAATTTTTATAAATAATATTTTAATAAATTTCGGAATATGGTATATTATTAAATAATCCAACAATTTCGAAGCATTTATTTAAATCATAAATAAATTCCTTTAAGTCACATCAAGGCTTATTTTAAAAATAAACATACTTAACCTTTAAACAAAACACACTTTACTTTAATCAATCACCTTAATCTAATCCACAACTAATTAAACTAATCTAACCACCTAATCTTAATCAACTTAAGCTAAACATACTTAAGGCATCATTAACTCGCTAATCACGGTTTAGTGAGGTAAACTCACCGGAATCACTTTCCGACGAGTCTCCGACGAAGAGCACGACGACGTTGACGACAAACCTACACGGATCAACACCAAATGAGCACTAATAGGGGACCAAAATGAGCTCGGAAGAGGCTAGATCTGGCTGGTTTTCTTTCCAGCAACTAACCGGGCTTGAAAGGTGGCGCAACGGCGGCTGAACGAACGGAGAGACGGCGGAGGAGAACCGGCGACAGCTTGTGCAACAACCGGCGGAGGCTTGAGCGGACGGACGGCGGTGACGGGAGCTTTGGCGGACGGCGACCAGCAGCGGACGAAGAGACGATGGCGCGACGGGGACACGACGAGCGCACACCCGAGGCTTCGCACGCGGACGAGCGGCGACGGCGACGGCGTGCGACGGCGGAGAACGGCGAAGGCGACGACCAAGCGGCGTGCGAGCAGCTCGAGCGAAGGGGATCCGGCGCTGGTTTTCTCCTTTCTTCCTCTTCCCCTCCCAACTGGTTCCAAGGTTGAAGAAGAAGTTGATGTGACACCCCCACTTTTGTTGAGCCAATTGGCTTGTGACACTTGTCAAGCTCTCCTTAAATTTGGCCTCCACCATGACATCACCTGCTGATGTCACTCTCCACTAATTCAAATCCTCCATAACATCTTCCAATAGGTTCAATTTCATTTTCCGCCGGGGTCCAAGTTCTTGTACATTCGATTACTTCAATTTCCATCAATTCTCTTCTAATTGAGTCCAAATTAAAGTCCATGAATTAATCCAATGTTCCTAATAAGGTTTGCAACACCCTTTGACTTCCAATTTCAGAATTCGATTTCAATTTCACAGTTAATTTCACTCTGGTGCGATTTTTGCACGCCTAATCTACTGAGTAGCTTTTGGGGAAGTTTTCTTGCATCCGACCCGAGGGTGATCAGTCCCCAAGTCTGACGCGGTAAAATTCCTTAATTACTTTACTCAATAAACTAGTTCTCTCGTAAGTGGCCAACTCTGAGAGACGAACTACATGCACAGATGAATTGCCCGACTCAATTGACTGAAAATAAAATTGAGAAAAATCAGGATGTCACAAGGTAGACTTCCTATTTTCCATGAGAGAGCAATGGCGTTGCTTTTTTCTTTCCTCATTCAATCAAAATTGTACTTCTGGCATTATTTTAGGCATTAGGCTTTAGTTAAAATGTTGGGCTATATTGTCCTCTGTCTCTAATCGGAGGATTTTCTTCTAATTAGTCTTTTGGTTGATAGCTTACGAGTGTAGACATCGCTTGCATTTTAATTTTAGATAAGTTTGGTGTAAATGATGTCCCACAATAACGTATAACCACCAATCGGAAACATAATTGTAGGGAAACTTAGTGTTAAAATATATAAATAATATACCACACATTTAACTAATAGCTTAAATTTTTAGAACATTTAATAGTGATCCTATAAAATCTCACATGATATCAAAGTTGAAGGTCATGAGTTCGAATCTTTTCAAGTCCTATTTGCGTCCCCAATTAAATTTCCACGTTTAGAACTAGGCAAAAAGACTAGACCAAGCGTGAGGATGAGTGTTGGAATATTTAAATAATAAACCATACATTCATTTAACATTTTAAACTTTTAGAACAGTTAACAATAGTCCCACAAAATCTCACACTTAGCCTTATATTTATTTTGACTTAATTTTGCAACATCAATTAATCATATCAAAAGGAAAACATGAACGAACTAAGCTCTTCGAAAATCATACATCAAGGACGAAGATCCACTGCTGCTCCAATACGACATTTGTCTACCTCCTTTGTGAGATGGGGACATGTACCTATTTTAAAGGGCCATGTTATCCCCCATTCCTAAATCAAAGAAGTTTCTTCAATCGAGTCTCTTATTGATAGGTTACGAGTTATGCAAGCTTAAATTTGCATATGGCGATGTCAATAATTTGTGATCTACCAATCAATGACATGACTGGACAGCAATATAACCCCCGCTTTAGTTAATGTTAACTACACGTTAAATCCTCTATATTGCTCAATATCTCTGACTTGTCAATAAATCTTATTTGCTAACACATTCAGTGATAAAATTTCCTGATACATTGTTCAGATAAATTATTGGTTTAGCTAAATTAGGCACAAAATTAGGACATCGAGCGTGGTGGAAGACTTTCAGGACAATGTCAAACATTGTACTTGCAATTTAGCTAAGCAATGTAACGGGAAAAAGCTACCAAATTCTCAAATTATGCCCATCATAACACATTTATTGTGAACTTTTTTTTTTGACATAAAATATCCTAAACTATATCTATTGTGACGTATATCTTATAACATAAAAAATAAAAATAAAAATAAAATAAAATAAAATAAAAACTTTAAACTTATACCTATGTGATACATTTACCTTCCATCAAGATTTAGTCATGATTTTTAAGCTAAAACAACATTGTTTTTATTTCACTTAAGTCACGTAAATACCATATCTATATTGTTTGCTTACTGGCATCCATGTAGGCAAATTACTTATCGATGCCCATTGATGAAACCTTGATAAAGGATGAAAGTGTCACACATAGGGTTGATTAGTTCCTAGTCTAGTCCCACCCAAGAACAAGACCGGTTCCCATTTCGGACTAATTGGTCTGGTTCCTAGGCGATCTAATGGAATCAGTGATACACAATATTTTCAGTGACCAATGGTTTGAAAAAACCAGGAAGCGAGTAATGACCATCTCGACTTTGGAAAATAGATGTAATGAAGAAACTCTAAAAAAACTTGCATCATTGTTGTGGATGGTAGAAGGAATCGAAGTGAGAAACGAAAAGGCAAGACGATAGAAAGGACGTAAATAGGTTATTCATGGAGCAAAACGAATCCCACTTGAACTACAATTGAAGAATTCACCAATTGCTTCAATTTTGAATTGATGCCGACATAGAAGAAGAATCAAAAGTAGAAGTACATTATAGTAGATGAAATACAAGGACATTCTTAGCCTTTTTATGGCAGAAGAGAGAGGTTTTAAAGAAGGGCCTAACCTCACTTATTGGTTAAGGATATTTTGTTCTTTACCTTTTTGATTTACTTTTCTTTCCTTTTTCCTTTTCCTGATTTTTTTTTCTCTTTTCATAAAAAGGACAACCAGGCTCTTCTTTCCAACTTGAGTGTCAAAAATATTAACCAGGTGTCAGATTTTTCGACACGCGTTGACCGAGTGTCCAAAAGTGTCCGAGAGTGTCCGAAAGTATTAGACACATGTCGAAGTGTTCAACATGACACGAAAGCCCTTGGAGAGTGTTGGTACTTCATAGACCATCGCCCCATCATCACATCAAGGTGTTGGCTATGGCCGACAAGGTCCTTAGCACATTAGTGAGGGTCAGTGACCCTCGCTAGAATCAAGAGAGAGCCGCAACACTTGCCCAAACTTAGGTACCCACATAAAAATGATGAAGCAAGCATTCGAGTAGTTTTGTGGTGGGACTCATATTCTTCGTCTTCAGGTTCTTGGGGGGTTTCAGATTTCATTGCTAACCATGACCTTGTAGTTGTTCTGCAACATGGAGTTCTTGCAATGAGCGATCGCACCTTAAATCTTTCTCTACAACTCCTCCATTGATGTGGCCTTCGAGTGGCAACCTCCTCCCGTCCGGACCCCTCCTCCTTCGCCACCGAACCCGCTCTGCCATAGGGTTGCAACCCTTTACTAGTTCTAGCGAGGAATAGCAAGACCTCACCTCAAGTGGGTGAGCTGACCCTTGTCAAGGCATTGGCGACTATTAGCCGTAACCAATGCCTTGTCTCAAGAAGGGGCGGTGACCATTGGTGGGCTTGGATTTTTTTCTTTTTTTGTGTTTCATTATTTGAAGTTTTAACTTTTTTTCTTTTTTAAATTTGTCTTTTACGAACATAAAAAAAAAATACAAAATGAAAGAAGAAAGAGAAAAAGGGAAGAACATAAAAAAAAAAAAAAAACTAATGGACGAAAATGCCATTGATAAGGTCAGGCCATTCTTTGAAACTAAAACGACCACTTCAAACCCTTATTTGAAATAAAACTCATTTCATATTGTTATTTAAGAAAATGATGACACTATATGCCCTTATTTAAAAAAAAAATCCACTCCAAACCCTTTTTTAAAAAAGAAAAAATGAGAACACTTCATTTCTTTATTTGAAATTTCTCCAAAAATCATAGATACACTGGAACATGACATTGCCGTGGTAATAAACAACTAAGCAAATTCATGTAAGACTGATCATAGGTTACATTGAATAAATATACAAAGAGTAGAAATACTAAAAGAGAATGACATGACAATTGTATTAGATCCTTAATTATTTCTAATAGATTGTTACAATAAACCTATCATCATTCAATCCATATTATTACCAGGTTGAATATAGGGAAAAAAGACAGGAAACAAAACTCAACTCCCCAAGTCGTAATCAGGGACTCGATCAAAAAAAAAAAAGTCGTAATCAGGGCCAAATAAGTTGGACCGCACTTTATGAGAGTTTCTTAAAATCTTCCCACGGGCAAAATTACGTACGCTATTCGTGTTAGACTTGCACAAAGAACGGCAACGTGAGAGCGTCCCATCGCTTAGAAAACATTTTCTTAAACTGGTGGCGTGTAGGCACATGTTTGACCGGCGGTCTTTTCAGTCAATTCATGCGCCAATTGACAGGTCAAAGATACAAACATGATCAATGTTGATATTTAGTCAAGCTTGTACGTGGAGCATGTCCTGCTGACTCACAAATCATAAATATGAAAGGAAGAATATTCCACTGACCAAAGATGTAGGAAAATTGATGACAAATGTTCAAAATGAGCAATAGAAAGTGGCGATACATCACCTAGAGGTGGTGGATTTGATAAGAATAACTTGACAATGACTTGGTTGACATTGTTGTCATCTCGATTGAACATTTCCAATTCCTAACTCAACAAAAAATTCAAAAAAAAAAAATCAGCTTATATTATTTTCCATTTTCATTATTAGCAAAAAAAGAAATTTGGAAAATTTGGGGCTTCCGCTTGACTAGTCAAAACAAAAAACAAATTGTCTTCTATCCTTATGTATCAACACCAACATTGTATTTCGCAATGGCAATTAACGTGAAACACGTGAGAAAAAAACCTACAGGCACATAGTCGAGGAAAATACTCTTCTTTGAATAGAACTAGCTTTGATACCGAGATGAAATAGCAAAGATAGAGATGAGTAAGTCCTATATATTCAATAACAAAGAATACAAGAGATATTTGTAGACAATACAGGCGGTTAATGATAATGAAGAATACAAGTGATATATGTGGGATAAGTACACTATCAGTGCTATAAGTTATGCACAGTGCTCAATTTGGTGCCAAAAGTTTCTGTCAAATCATTTCAATGTCAAAAAGTTTGAAAAACGCTTACTTTAGTGCCAACTCCGATCTGGTTGGCCGGAAATCTGACGTGACACTTTTTTTATTAATTTTTGAAGATGATGTGGCTCACCGGAGAGTACAGTCAGCATCCTATGTGATATCCTAAATTTTCGATCATTCCGAATATATGAAATTGGCATCTCGTCGGTGCGCTTATAGTTCTTTTTCTCTGAGCTGATCACTCACGAGTTAACCAATCTATTAGATGAAGCCGTTAAGACATATAACCGCGGTAAAATCCCTAAAAGCTACTCGGTAGGTTGGATTGGACTAAAATCGCATTTGGTCGATTTTAACCACGAAATTGAATTTGGTTTTGGGAATCGGACATTGGAGCATGTCACGATTCATTTATAGGACGTTGTCTTGTCTTTCGAATAAATTCCGTTGAGTTCGGGATTTTTACGGGAAATTGATTCGGACAAGTCAGAAACGAACAGAAATTTGGATGGGCTAAATCGATTGGACCTCCAAGCCGAGCCTTTAGGTGTCGGGGACTTGTAGAAATGGTATGGCCTTTTTCTTTTACATCATTGGACATCAAATTTGGGAAATTTGATAAAGAAATTGAAGTCTAAGATGTATGAAATTCGGAGCTTGATGGGGGTGCAACTTTTGGGCATCAAAATTGATTAATCGTGGGATTAAAATGTTGAGAAAGTGTTATGAGACCAAGTAAATAGGCTTAAGGACTTTTGAGGCCAAAATCATGATGAGTGTGAGATATTTATTTGGACTTTTTGGGCTTCCTGTGCCTCAAGCTTCCGTCGCACGTCTTGACCGCCGCCCCTCCCTTCATGCGTTGCCATCTTCGATTCTCCCTCTCCTCTGCTTCTGTTCTTTTCATTTTTTTTCATCCGTCGAAGTCCCCCCTCAACCGAATCTCTCTCTCTCTCTGCTTATGGGTTGTTCTCTTTCACCTTTCTTTCATTTGCCGAAATTCCTTCTGCCATCTCCACTAAATCTTGTCTTCTTTGGTCAACACTCATCTCACCGAAGTTTCGTTTGTTGACCGCCCTTGCTTGTTTTCTTTTAATTGAAACCAACGTTGCCTCGTCTCTTCATCTCCACGAAGACAACCCCAGCTTCCGACACAACCCACCGGGAAGCAAGCCCGCCGAATCAGCCTGCTTTCATTTCCTTTGTAGACTTTCGATTTTGTTGACTGAAGAAGCCCGAGAATTCCACCAAGCCGCCAATTGTCCAGCAGCCTCCTCTCCTCAGTCCACTTGCAATTTCTTCTGTCGGTTGTTGACCAGCAAACCGCTCGAGGCCTCCACCGAAACCCCAAGCCCACCTTGCTCCTTCCCCCACGCGGCCACACCCAGCTGCTTCCTCGCGTCTTCATCAGTCTACCGTCGAGTTTCCAGTTGACTCCAGCAGCTCCTTTGGGCCACCGAATCCAAGTGCAGCAACCCATCGAGTCCAGCAGCCTTCGGCCCAGCAAAGTTAGCAACTCAGCCCAAGATTTTAACAATTTGGCCCACTTCAAGTCAGCCCAAACCAACGAATTGCTCAGCCCGTCAATTGAGTTCTTGAGGCCCAATTCAGCAGCTCATTTGAAGCCCAAGCCCGCAAAGCAGCTCAAGCCCAGTCCAAGTCAATAACAAATCTCAATTTGGGCTGAGATTTGTTGGGCCAATTCCAAGCCCGGCCTGAGTGTCCGCTGTCACGTCGCCGTTGCGCCATCATTGCGGTGATCCAGTCTTCGCTTTTTATCAAGTGAGTTTTGCTCACTAATGCTTTCTTAGTTTGCTTATGACACTTAAGGGTTGATTAGATTTAATTAAGTGCAATTAGGTGGTTGGATTAGAATAGATTAATGATTATTAGATAATTGTGATGCATATTAGGCAATTGAATTGTGCAATTAGCAAATAAACATGTGTTAGTATTTATCGAATGTATCTTGGATTTTTCCCGACCCTTACCGCACTTCAATTAGGCATTATGGGCCTAAATTGGATTTTTAGTATTTATATTTATTAATTTTCGAAATTAATTTAATTAATTAATTATTGTTCGGAAATTAGGCTGGGATAGTCGACGACCGAAATTTTATGCTAATGATCATGGTGCAGTCCATTTATTTATTTGAGCTTTATTTGGTGCTAAATTGATTTATAAGTGATTTTAGGATTTATTCCTAAATTGATAATCATTGGTTATTAAGGCTCTGTTTGGTAACCATCCCAACAGTGCTAAATTCTGATTCTTTGTTCCCGGAATCAGTTTCGGCCTAGAATCGCGTTTGGTAAAATTTTTGTTCCCGGGAACAGATTGGGAATAGAATCAAGAATCAAAAAAAAGTTGATTCTTGTTCCGGGAACGAATTTGAGAATCAAAATCAATAAATTTTCTTCTTCCCTTCGGCCATCTCGCGACCGCCGTCCACCACCGCCCGCCACCGCCATCCACCGCCGCCGCCGCCCGCCGCCGCCGCCGCCCGCCGCCGCCGCCGCCTCCGCCGCCGCCGCCTCCCGCCGCTGCCACCGGTCCGGCGAGCTCGCCGGAGGCTCGCCAGACCAGGGCGAGGTCCGGCGAGCTCGCCGGAGGCAAGCCCAACCATCGGCGAGGCTCGGCCTCCCCAGATCTGGCGAGGCCGAGCCTCGCCGGTGGCCAGGCGAGCCTCGCCGGTGGCCAGGCGAGCCTCGCCGGGGCTGGGCGAGGCCTCGGCGGGGCCGGGCGAGGCCCACCTGGCCACCGGCGAGGCTCGGCCTCGGCAGATCTGGCGAGGTCAAGCCTCGCCGGGACTCGACCTCGCCGGGACTGGGCAGGGGTTGGGCGAGCCTCGCGACGCCCAGCCCCACCGGTGGCCAGGCGAGGCTCGCCCAGCCCCGCCGGTGGCCTGGCAGGCCTCGCCCGACCCCGACGAGGTCGGCCTCGCCCGGCTGCCGGCGAGGCTCGGCCGACGAGGGCCGGCCTCGCCAAGGGCCGGCGATGCTCCGGTGAGGTCGCCGGCCAGAAGAAGAAGAAGAAGATGAGAAAAAGAAAAGAAAAAAGGAAGAAAAAAGAAAAAGAAAAGAAAAAAAAGGAAAATGAAAAGAAAAAAATTAAAAAATTAAAAAAAGAAAAGAAAACAAAGGAAAAAAGTAAAAAAAAATTATTTAAAATTTAAAAGAAATTGATTTGGAACAGAATTAATGAACACGGTACCAAACGCAATTCTATTCCAGAATCAGAAATTTTGAACAGTTACCAAACGGCTTAAAATGCTTAGAATCAGTTCCCGGGAACAGAATCAAAAAGAATCGGTTCTGATCAGAATCAGCTCCCGGGAACAGAATCGTTACCAAACGCGCCCTAATTGAAAAATAACCAGGCATCGGTTGACAGTGCCAAAAATGTTTTGGTGGACTACAGAAAATGGGGGGATTTATAGAAAGGAATTATTCTATTTTGGCTAAGGCCGATCGTGTATCCACAAACGATATTTTATCAGGTGTCTTTGATACCAAGAAATTAGGCCAAGATATTATTAAATTGAGGAATTTAATTACGAAGTGCAATATTGTTGGTCGCGGTTGAATGGTCGTGGGATGCCGTGGGTGAAGTTAATTAAAGCCACTAAATATTGAAAGTGTCGAGTGGGACCGTAAAGCCACTAATTATTGAAAGTATCGAGTGGAACCATAAAGCCATTAAATATTAAAAGTGTCGAGTGGAACCGTAAAGCCACTAATTATTAAAAGTGTCGAGTGGGACCGTAAAGCCACTAAATATTGAAAGTGTCGAGTGAAACTGTAAAGTTGCTAAATATTGAAAGTGTTGAGTGGGACCTTAAAGCCACTAAATATTGAAAGTGTCGAGTGGGACCGTAAAGCCACTAAATATGGAAAGTGTCAAGTAGGACCATAAAGCCACTAAATATTGAAAATTGCCGAGTGGGGCCGTGTTTTCCACCTATAGTTAAGTTGTGTCCTTTAGGACCGGGATTTATAGCCAAGAAATTGAATGACTGAATTGACCGATGAGTGGTCTTGTTGTCATATAATCGACTAAGTCGATTAATCGATGATTCGATCTAAGTGTGGATTTAATGTGATTCAATGATTCGATTTGTTGAGATTTGTGGGTGCCTATTGACTTGTGCTAATATGCAAGTGGAATCTGAGGCCAAGGTAAGTCATTTGACCCATAAGTGCATAGACAACCCGAACGGTGTATTGGTTTACTAATCGGGTTTTAGGGAGTAGAACTTATCGAGACGTTGTCTCATTGGTTATTGAATAACGATTTCAGGTACATAAATGCAGTAGACTTGGATTTTGAAGATCTCGAAAGTCCGGTGCAGTCTGCTGAAGGCTCCAGTTGAAGTGTGGAGGATGATGAAGAGGAGGACGGGGACCCATAGCTTATGAAACCCTACTTCTGCTTGTAGACCTTATTTTTAAACTGGCTTAAGTTGAATTGGACTTAATAGTTCACCTTGTATATATATGTGCACTGGTTTGCAATGTATATAAAAGTGAATGTTTTTACGAGTTTGAAATTTAGTCCTACTGTTCTATCCCAATGTTTTATTGTTTGGGAATTTATAATTGCTTCCGCATGTGCATGTGAAAATGAAAGAGTCGTCGATATGTCCTAAGATATCGTTTTTAATCGACCAAGGAGAGGGATGGGCGAGTGCCCGAGGATCGGTGCGTGACATCCTAACACCAAAACGACACCGTTTGGTGTCTCCCACAATTCAAAACCCTAAATCTCCAGCCAGTCGCCGTCCTCAACGGCCCTCGCGCTCGGCGGCCGTGGCTCCGACCCCGACCCTGACCCCAACGATGGCCACTCGGCAGTCATAGCTCCGAACCTGACCCCGACCCCGACCCCGACCGTGACAATGGCCACTCGGCGGCCGCAGCTTCGACCCCGACCTCAAACCCGTTGATGGCCACTTGGCAATCATAGCTCCGACCCTGACCCCAACCCCGACCCCGACCCCGACCCCGACCGTAGCGATGGCCACTCGACAACTGCGGCTCCGACCCCGACCTTGACCCCAACGATGGCCACTCGACGGCCGCAGCTCCGACCCCAACCCCGACCCCAACCCCAACCGCAACAATGGCCACTCAGTAGCCGCGGCTCCGACCCCGATCTCGACCCCAACGATGGCCACTCAGCGGCCGTGGCTCCGACCCCAACCCCAACCCCGACAACGGCCACTTGGCGGCCAAGTCGAAGGCCGTGATCTAGCCGGTGCTTGGGGAGGCCGCCGACAAGTGCGCTGCCATTGATGTCTCCCTCTCCATCTCTGATCTCCTCGACGAGTGCCTGGCCTGCATCTTCCAGTACCTAGGCTCTGACGACCAGGGCTGGTGCTCCCTCGTGTGCCGACAAGGGTGTCCGAACAGCACCGAGCAATGGCGACTGAGCGAGCGATGGCGGAGGCCAAGCAACGACGGCTAAGCGAGCTAGGTTGGAAAAACCCTAATTTCAATCCCCAAATAAATAAATAAATAATCCCCAAATGAGTTAAACAACGTCGTTTTTGTGAAGTCATCCATGTAGGACAGCAAAACGGCATTGTTTTCTTAAGGAGGACCGAAAACAACGTCGTTTAAAGGCCTTGTTGATTTAAAAAAAAAAAAAAAACAAGCCATGTAATCATTTTGGCTGGAATCTTTCGCCGATGACACTAAAGTGATCGTTTTTCCTCCGATTTGGTATTTAAGTGATCCGACGGAAATTTTTGGCACCAAAGTGAGCGCCGTACACAACTTATGGCACTGATAGTGTACTTCTCCCGATATATGTAGATTGTACAAGTGGTTATCCAACAAGTGGTTATCCAAGGTAAGAATACCTTACTTCTATCCAATCCTTATACATAGTACCAATTATAGTTACCATTAAGGTAGTTGTCAAAATTGGAAAAGACTTTCTTCCATGTGATTTAAAGGTTCCTATCCCCAAATCACTCATTGATCTAAGGAAAGTTACGCTTGTTGTGGCATAGGTTCGACATGTGCACCGGACATATAATATAATTCCAATTATTTCCCAATTTGCATTAGATCCTGCAATGTTGATGTGTTCACTCAGAATTAAACAATGATTGTAATTCGAACAAAACATATTAATCACAAAAATAAAACTCTTATGATAATTCTCTAATCGAAGAGTTATTGACACTAATTGCTCCTTACTACATTTTTAAATGATAAAAAAAAGAGTATCAATTCCAATCAATCAAGCATAGACATAATCAATAAAAAAAATTGATAGATCAATATAATTTAAGAAACTGTGATTTGAAATTAAAAACAATTTAATCGCAGTGGTGAAAAGCTACAACTACTTTAAACGAGTGTAAACAAGCGAAGTTTCTTCTATGTTCATGTGATTCCAAGCTGGACCAACCTTTTGGCGTCCCTAAATTTTTATTATCAACTGAAAATGTGTACTTTTTCGAAATGTGGATTACTTTTTGTTTGTTCTTAGCTTATTACGACATCTGGACATCTTTCAAGTTCTGCCGCAACGTTCTTGGGCCGATCCTCTCCCGCTGTCATCACGTGATGCGATGGAAATGTTGACTAAATGACATGAAGAGCAGACCCAACGAACGTGAGGAAGTTCTAAAAACAGAAAGCAACGCTGGTAGACGTTTCACATGTTTGTCGGATACCTAATATTTTGTCTTGTAGCATAAAGTAGAACAGCGTCCCTGCCAGATGCTTATCGTGCTTTGTGTATGGAATCTGCTGTGCCAAAGTCTTTCTTCAATGAAAGACTCAGTAAAGCATATCTTTTACCGTAAAAGAGTACGTACGTCAGACCTTAAAATGAAAGATTCCCTTCGGGCAACATAGATCGCGCGTCAAACTGCAAGCTGGCATGGTCCCATTGCACTTACGACGTTGAGGTTACTCAACAAAAGCTGCTGAATGATTCTTGGAATTATCGCAGGGGCCGAAGCACTAAAGTGTTTGCCTTCTCTATCAGTCTAGTGCATAATCCAGCCATGATGTTGAGGAGACACAAGATACATGTGCATAGATTACTTCTGTGATGATACCTAAATTTTGGTTAAATAATTAGGGTTAAATTACCTATAAAATTATATACCGACCCGACCCTAGAAAAAGATTTTCACATTGCATAGATATTAGTAGTATTTGCATCAACAAAGTTTTATTTTTATTCATTTTCCCTTAATTTATCTTATTTCAGATAAATAAATTTATTAAAAAAATTATATTTTTATTTTAAAACAAACGAAAACAAAAAAATCTTGAGGGTTGGGCCTGAACCCAGCCTCCTCTCCTCTTCCCCTTTGCGAGCATCTGCTCCTCCTACCTCCCCTCCTCCTTCCTTGCTTCTCATGCGCGAGGAGGACGCCTACACAAAGCAGAGCAGAGTAGCCGGTGATGGATGGGACGAATGGGCAGGCGCCTTCAAAGCCGCCAAATGGAACAGAGCAGGTTTGGCCAAGGTAGGGCCAAACCTCCCACAGAAGGGACGGGGGATTGTACCCTGGTTAGGCCAAAGCAACGCCAATCTGCATGCCTAGATGCAGTGGCTGAGCCACCATTGTCGACCGACCTCCTCGCCTATAAATAAGGCAGCCATGAGCTCGGTTGAAGGAGGGGAGTTTAGGAACGCGGAGGAGAGAGAAATGGGGGGTGTTTTGGAGAGAGACCGAGAGAGTAATGATGCAAGCCTAGGGTAGGCTATCTCAAATAGTAGGATCGGGAGAGTGACTCGCACATGCGAAATAGGATGAACAGAAATTTCAGCACTACGCAAACTCAGGAGAACAGTCGTATCTTTGTCGATACAGATCAGACCGACCTAATTCTAATGCCAAATGAATAAAGACTTCTGGATCTACAATTTCTCTGTTTTGGGTTTTCTGAAATAAGCACTATAGGATGGTCGAATTTGGGTTGGAAATAACGAACAGAACAGGAAAAGATAGAAACTCCATTGGTTGCTCTTTTAGGCCTCCAAGGAAGTTGAGGGGGCACCGATTCTTCTAGATTGATGACTGCAACTCTTCAAGGATGCAGATTTCAAAAGCTCTGACTCTTCAAGGATGGAGTGAAAACTCTTCTACGTTTTCAAGGGTATGAACTCTACAAGGTTCACGATACTTGCTTCAAAGCAAAGTTTTCATTCATTAAAAGTCGTCTATCTTCTACAAGAATTTGGATGGCTTATATCGTCAAAGAAATAAAGACAGAGCGTTGAAACTAGGAAAATAGTAAATAGCATAGAAACTAGAAACTAGTAAAAGTGTTTTCATGGCTCCCAAGGTGTCTTTCAAACTTTCAAGATGGACTCAAAATATCAATACGGCTTCTCGGTTTCATCGAGCTTGAATGCGGGCCGATCTTCTTGGACGAGAGAGCTAGTCTTCAATGCGGGCTGCATCATCCTCCCCATCTTTAAAAGAATTTGTCATCAAATTCTCACCATCATCATCAAAAGAATCTCTCACGTAAGGTGTTAAATGTCAAACATTGAAGACGTCGTGAATCTTCAAATGAGAAGGAAGATTTAATGTCAATACGCATTAGGATTGATGCGCTCAAGAACTTCAAGAGGTCCAAGCTTTCGATCACTAAGCTTGTTATAACTTTCGACAAGATGCCATTTCGGTGGCAAATAAGCCCAAACAAAATCTCCAGGTTCAAAGATAACTTCACACCGTCGCTTGTCGATGTCAGTTTTATAGGATTCAATTTTGCTCTCTAGTCTTTGGCGCACATCTTCATGAATTGTCCTCATTTGAGAAACAATATTGTCGACTTTGCTGCTTGACTTCTCAACAAAAGGAATTGGTGCAAGATCAAGAGCAGTGTTCGGTTATCGACCATATACGATCATAAATGGACTATATCCAATACTATGGTTCTCAGCACAATTATATGCAAATTCTCCAAGTGACAACCGCGTCTCCCAAGAATGGGGATTATTATCAATCAAAGTCCTTAATAGATTTCCCAATGTTCAATTGACGACCTCAGTTTGTCCATCCATTTGGGGATGAAACACAGTACTATATTGCAGTTTAGTACCGACATTCTTCCACAATTGTCACCAAAAATGACTAAGAAATTTTGTATCCTGATCCGAAGTAATGGTCTTCGGAATGCCATGTAACTTATAGACTTCCTTGAAAAATAAGTCGGCAATACGCGAAGCATCCATAGTTTTTCGACATGGAATAAAATGTGTCATTTTGGAAAATCGATTGACAACAACAAAGATTGAATCCATACCTCTGTTTGTGCTTGGTAGTCCAAGGACAAAGTCCATAGAGATATCCTCCCATGGGGTGTGTGGAATCGGCAAGGGCAAATAAAGGCCAGCATTAGTAGCTTGTCCCTTTCCAATTTGGCAACGTCGGTACCTCATCACATGTCGATGTACATCACGTTTCAAATGAGGCCAAAAGTATTTGGCTGAGACGAGTTGTACAGTTTTGTCACGCCCAAAATGTCCTTCACGGTGAACTTCATCGATCAGCCATTGCCGAAGAGAACAGTCCGACACACATAAATTGTTTCCTTTGAAAAGAAAACCATCACATACAGTAAAATCAGCAAGCTTCTTTTCGTGTGCATCGGGAATGATCTTGGAAAAGTAGGGGTCTTCTTGATATAACTCCTAAAAAGAATCAAATCCAAGAATAGTAGAATGCATTGTAGAGAGCAAGCTCTTCTTTCGACTAAGGGCATCAGCAACCTAATTCTTTGCTCCAGCTTTATGCTTAATAATGAAAGTAAACTCCTAGATGTATTCAGCCCATTTTGCACGCCTAGACTTAAGCTTTTGCTGTCCGGAAATATACTTCAGAGCTTCATGATCAGTATATAAAATAAACTCTCAATGAATAAGATATGGCCGCCAATACTCAAGTGTGCGAAATAATGCGTAGAATTCCATATCATAAGTGTTGTAATGAAGTTTAGCACCATTCAATTTTTCACTAAAGAAGGCGATAGGTCGACCTCCTTGACTTAGAACTCCTCCTATGCTAGTACCTGATGCATCACAATGCACTTCAAAAACAAGATCAAAATTAGGCAATGCAAGTATCGGGGCTGTGCTCAATTTTTCTTTGAGCTGTTCAAAACTTTTATGAGCTGCATTTGTCAATTCGAAAACTCCCTTCTTCATGCAAGAAGTGAGTGGGGCCGCAATGGTGCTAAAATGTGCAATAAACCGTCGATAGAACAACGCGAGGCCATGAAAACTTCGCACTTCATGTACATTTGTTGGAGTTGGCCATTCTCAAATCACCTTGATCTTAGAATCATCCACCGAAATGACATTCTTTGAAATATGAAACCCCAAGAAAAGGATTTGTGGTACCATAAAATAGCACTTGTCGAGAGCCGCATACAATTGCTCCTGCCTCAACACACATAATACTTCTTGAAGATGCTGCAAGTGCTCATAAGTAGACTTGCTAAAATCAAGATATCATCGAAATAAACAATAACAAACTTTCCGAGAAAAGGCTTCAACACTTGAGTCATAAACCTCAAGAATGTCGATGGTGCATTCGACAATCCGAATGGCATGACTAGCCACTCATATAACCCATCTTTCGTTTTGAATGATGTCTTCCATTCATCTCCGGGTTTGATTCTAATTTGATGATATCCACTCTTCAAATTCAGCTTTGAGAATATAATTGCACCAGAAAGTTGATCTAAGAGATCATCAAGGCGAGGAATAGGAAATCGATACTTGATGGTGATCTTGTTGATCGCTCTACTATCAACACACATCTTCTAAGTACCATTTTTCTTAGGCACTAAAAGAGCTAGAATGGCACACGGATTGAGGCTCTCCCTTATAAAACCCTTATTCAATAGCTCCATAACTTGTCAATGCAATTCCTCATGTTCGGTTGGACTCATTCAGTAATGAGCGAGATTCGGCAAAGAGGCTTCGGGCATCAAGTCAATTTGATGCTGAATATCTCTCATAGGAGGGAGACCATTAGGTAAGTCCATCGAGAAGACATCCTTGAACTCTTCCAAAAGAGGTTGAACTTGATGAGGTACGACAGAGGCAACTTCATTCTTCTCACCTGTTTTATTAAGCAAAATATACAAGATACGAAATCCTTTCAAAGAATCCTTCATATCCTTCATTGCAAGCAACGTAGGGGAGAATGAATTCTTAACTACAGGAGTTTTCAAAGGTTCCATACTAGGTGCCAACGTAATTTTCTTGCCTCCAAATTCAAAAGAATATGTATTTCGATAATCATAATGTGTAGTCTTCCTATCGAATTGCCATGGTCAACCAAGAATAATGTGACTAGCATCCATTGGTAGAACATCACACCATATCTTGTCATTATAAACAGAACCAATGGACAGATTAACAAGGCATCGTTTTGAAATAGTTACCTCAATGCCTTTCTTCAACCACAACATTTTATAAGGCGTAGGGTGTGTTTTTAATTCCAACTTCAGCTTGTTTGCCACTACTTCGGAAATTATATTCTCACAACAACCAAAGTCAATAATTAATTGACACACCTTTCCCATGATTGTGCAAGCAGAATGAAAAATATTGGTACGTAGCCACCTATCTCCAATGTCATCTCGAGGAGTAAGAAAAATTTTCCTCACCATAAGAAGTTCGCTAGTGTTTGCATGCACTATTTGTTCATCATCCGCAGCTTCTTCATCATTGTTCAACTCCTCTTCAAGTGGATCCTCAGCATTCTCATCAGAATCATTATCCACCAAGAAGGCTTTACCGGCTGGTCAATTCTTATTGATTCGACAATTGCTAGCACGATGACCCAACTCCCCACAAGAATAGCAACGTATTTTAGACATAGCAGGTTGCTTCGAAACATGGGGTTGAGTAGAAGGCTTACTAGCAAATTGCATTGTAGCCTTGGCAACTTTAGTAGTGCTAGTGATACTCTTAGTGACTCAACTTGTCATGGTAGTTGATTGCTGTCTCTGAGAGCGAGAGCGCTCCATTTTGAGTGCCCGTTGGTGTGCATCTCCTAAGTCCCAAATGTCGAGGACTTCCAAGGCATCTTGAATGTAAAATTGAAGATCGTTCAAGTATTTGTTCACAAGCACCTCCTCCGGGTCCTGGATATTGTTACGAATCACCAACTCGTTGAATTCATTGGTGTATCGGTCCATTGTTCGCGTACCTTGTTTTAGATTTTGGTACCATTGGTAGAGCTCTCTCTTACATCCTTTGGGAAGAAAATATTTTTGAATCTTGCCCTCCATCTTTCTCCATAAAGTGATTGGTGCTTTGCCAATGGCTTGGCGAGTTTGTTTTTCACATCTCCACCAAGCAATCACCTTGCCTTGGAATCGTATAGCAATGATCCCAACTCGATGATTCTCCGGAACATTTCGATGCTCAAACACCTCATTCACAAGTGTTAGCCAATCAATAATTTCATCAGGAGACTCAGTACCTGTAAATTCCAGAACATCTTTCTTGACTTCCTTTTCCCAATCTGGCTCATGATTATGTTGTAAAATATGTCGAACATGCCTCCGACTGTGAATAGATTGAACACTCTCCGAAGAGGAAGAGTCACCATGGGAATCTTCAATCCTGGAATGGGGTGGAGAATTATTTGCTTTAGCCCTCAAATGCTGAACTTCTCGCGTCAATTCGTCAATTTGTTGTTGCAAATTCTCAGCGAGTGTATGCACTTCATCAAGGGGAATGGTTCTACCGCCATGACGTCTAGCTTGTCTTGGAGGCATTGTCCTCTCCTCCAAAGCTCTAATACCAAATGGTGCAAGCCCAAGGTAGGCTTTCTCAAACAGTAGGATCGGGAGAGTGACTCGCGCACAGGAAACAGGACGAACAGAAATTTCAGCACTGCGCAAGCTCAGGAGAACAGTCATATCTTTGTTGATATAGATTGGATCGAGCTAATTATAAAGCCAAATGAACAAAGACTTCTGGATCTACAATTTCTCTGTTTTGGATTTTCTAAAATAAGCACTATAGGATGGTCAAATTTGGGTTGGAAATAACGAATAGAACAGGAAAAGATAGAAACTTCATTGGTTGCTCTTCTAGCCCTCCAAGGAAGTTGAGGGGGCACTGATTCTTCTAGATCAGTGACTGTTACTCTTCAAGGATACTTATTTCGAAAGCTCCGACTCTTCAAGGATGGAGTGAAAACTTTTCTAGGTTTTCAAGGGTATGAACTCTACAAGGTTCACGATACTTGCTTCAAAGCAAAGTTTTCATTCATCAAAAGTCATTTGTCTTCTACAAGAAATTGAATGGCTTAAATCGTCAAAGAAATAAAGACAGAGCGTTGAAACTAGGAAAATAGTAAATAGCATAGAAATTAGAAACTAGTAAAAGCGTCTTCATGGCTCCCAAAGTGTCTTTCAAACTTCCGAGATGGACTCAAGATATCAATACGGCTTCTCGGTTTCATCGAGCTTGAATGCGGGCTGATTTTCTTGGTCAAGAGAGCTGGTCTTCAATGCAGGCTGCATCAGTAGGAGATATCCAAGGGGAGAGAGTGAGATCTGAGAGAGAGAGAGAGAGAGAGAGAGAGAGAGAGAGAGAGCCGAGAGTGAGGCTGAGAGCGTGTGAGTATTCTCCGATGACAAATAAACTCGAAACCCAACTTCCCGAACCAAACCCAGTTTTGTTTGTTGGTTGTGTTGACTTGCGGTCAGCTTCCCAAGGATCTTGGCCGATCTATCGAGCTCAGTCACTGTTCGACGCCACGAGCTAGGTAGGGACTCTTGGCCGGCCACCCCATTTTTGTGTCTTCTTTCCGTACCTTGTTTCGGGCTTGCCGGATGGAGTCGCCATTGTTTTGTTCATGCGAGTTTCGGCCTTATCAGTGTACATGCTGTGATTGTGAGGTTTTCGGTGTCGACTATTTTGAATCCTGGCTCGAGCTTGTGCTTGGTCGTCTCCGTTTCTCACCCCTCAGTTTGCGACTATGAAGTATTTGATAAAATGCCTAAGCTATACCCGGAGATTCAACCCAGGTTGGTTCCGACCTGTTTTTTACGATATAATTATTTTATATTGAAAAATAGAAAGATCCCCAAAAAACAATTTTTTTTCTAACAATCAAAAATGCTTACAAAATAGTTTTTAAGTTTTCTCTTAAGTTATGAGGAGAACCTTGAAGAAAAGTAAGACAGTTACAAGTTTTTGGGAACAAACCTTAGATTGTTGTGTGCACACTTCCCCTATTTTTTTTACGCCTTTATGATACATGGATTACATGGATTTCTATTTCCCTAGCTCAGCTAGGAATTGAATCTTAGGACTCATGATTGATATAAAATGCTACATGAATATTGCACTTGATGTTTAAACAAGATTAGGTGTCGAAAGAACATTAATTGATTAATTAGTGTAATCAAGTTCCGAATTCTAATTTCTCTGATTACGTAAGAGTAAAATATTTCTTTCAATATTTTGCTCAGGTTTCTAATCAATTCATTACAAATCGATTAGTGGCGACTCTTAAATGAAAATGATATGCATATTAAATACTTGAATCATAAGTTGTGAATTGATGAACTTTGGAAATCCTAGGCTAAGCCTAAACTTAACAAGTCATTAGCCTCTATGTGCCTGTGAAAGGGCTCCCAAGGAGGTCATGACATTCTATTTCGGAGGGCAAATGTGATTTTCAAGGTCCAATCATAGCCATGTTGTTTTTAGGTCATGTCACTTGGCGATGTTGTAGAGCATTCAAAATAAGTAGTCAATTTGACATATGCCTGGCTATAATACATTATTTACATGATGATGCATATTGCATGACCCGTGGATTTGAAAATATGGGTCCCTTTCATGGTGCATACGACTGCGTACATTTTTTATTAGTTTCTTTGTTCATGTCTCAATTCCATAAGAATTGTAATTGTCACTTACTTAACCGTATCTTTGCTCGTTTATTTATCTACCATTTGAGATTCTGAACACTAGGAGTTTAATCGAATGCACATGAAAAGTGATTAGGAATTAGTATGGGACTTTATATTAGACTAATTGAATAAGTTTATTAGATTAGGATTTATGACCGCATAGTTTTGGTTAATTCATAATAGACAATATTTTATTACAAGTTCTATTCAACAGAAGGTTTCCGTTAAATGACTAGCTTTCGCTAAGGGTTTTACCCTTCACGTTATAATAGATTACCGATCATTCCCTAAATTCTGGATGTGGATTTAGGATGTGACACAGACAATTTCCATCTACCGTTGTGATCCACTAATAAAAAATCACTTGGAAAAACTGTCCTTGCACGAGATGTGGACAGAAAATCTGGCCCGCTATATAAATAATTGTGCATATTATTAGAAGAGAAAATAATTTGATACCTTACTTTGATTTCCAACATCTGATGGGCGGCAATTATTTGAACCACACTGAACTTCTATTTTCTTGAAGGGGACCCTAAATTATTACAATAAGAGCTTTTTGAACGCAATGCTACGGACGTCACCCCATAGCGAAGCATCCATTAAGTTCATGCGGGGAACATTGAACATCAATTCAAGCAATTAGTTCGCATTGATCTCACTTTAATCACAAGCTAGAAACGTTGCCAAATTTAAAGGAGATATCTAAAAAAGACTGAAAATCCGTATTATCTCATGAACGTTAACACTTGCAACTAATTTATCGAGATTTATTTGAGTTTTATGTGGGACACATTTTTGTACTAGGAATCGGACCAAAATCCACCGATTCTAATTTTATGAAACCGAGAGCTAGATCAGCACCCCCTCGAACCACCTAAATTCAGCCGGTCAGGTCTAGTTTGGACGTTTTCCAGCTCAAGTGGTCCTCTATACTCATCCCTAGTCACACAAGTACGAGTTTTGGATAGGGTAAATGTGTCACCATGGGAATAATTTTGAGCTTTCCATGACTTTTTTCTTAATGTAATTGCTCATTTAACTCTCAAGAAAATGCCAAACATTTGATCATAGTAGTGTCATGATTCACGAGCAAATTTCTCCGATCATAGATGGAGAAATTGTCAAACATTTGAATGGGATCCCCCTCCATTGCTTCCATTTCTCGTGAGAAAATTTCTTTTGATATAGATGGAGAAAATTTTTCAACCACGAGTACACGCAACATCCAATATTTTGCAATTTTAATTATATGTTTCATCTTTCCCGAATGGGGTCAGCATTTGTCTTATTTTAAAGAAGCAAACAGCGAGGGGAAAAAGGAAAAATAGATATTTGTTCATTTCAGTTGAAAAACCAAGACAAAAAATGCATTTCCCCAAGGAAAATTAGATATTTGTTCATTTCAGTTGAAAAACCAAGACAAAAAATGCATTCCCCCCCCCCCCAAAAAAAAAAGGCTAAAAGTAGCATCAATTTCTCAAATAAGAGCTTAAAGTGGATCTTATTTTAAATAAGAGTTTAAAGTGTTTTCATTTTCTGAAATAAGGACATATGACATAAACCTTTTTTTTTCTAATAATGGTCTAAGATGGCCATATCAATCTAAGCAAAATGCTTGACCTCACAGTTGATTAGGATTATTTCATTCTTTACTTTTTTATTTATTTATTTTCTTTCCTTTCCTTTGTCCTTTTTTCTGAATTTTTTCATAGAAAAGAAAAAAAGGTAAAACTTTAACAAAGAAAAAGAAAAAAATACAAGCACAAGGGCTAGCCCCAGTCCTCCTACCTGTGGCCGTCGCCCTATCACTGGGTCAAGGCATTGGCTACGGCCGACAAGTTTGCTAGCACCTCGGTGAGGCCCAATGACCTTCACCAAAACTAAATAGAGCTGTAACCCTCTCCCAGATCTGGGCACTCACATGAAAATGATGAAGCAAGCATTCGACCAATCTCGTGATGGGAATCATCTTCTTCGTCTTCAGGTTCTTAGGAGGTTTTAGATTTCATTGCTGACCATGACCTTGTAGTTGTTCTGCAACATGGAGTTCTTGCAATGAGCGATCACACCTTGAATCGTACTCTACAACTCCGTTGACAAGGCATCCAAATTGCAACCTCCTCTCGTCCAGACCCCTCCTCCTCTTCCGTCACCGAACCCGCTCTAGCAGAGGGTCACAACCCTCTCTTGGTTCCTCCAGAGGGGCCGATGACCCCCCTAGCCATAGTCAACACCTTGTCCCGGCAAGGGGCGGTGACCATAGGTGGGCCTGGGCTTTTTCATTTTTTGTGTTTTATTTTTTTTAGTTTTAATTTTTTTTCTTTTTTGAATATGTCTTTTGTATGAAAAGAAAAAAAAATAAAGGAAAGAAGAAATAGAAAAATGAAAGAAAATAAAATGCCCTTGACGAGTCAATGAAGTCAAGCTCTTCCTTGAGACTAATATGGCTAGTTCAAGTCATTATCCGAAACAAAACCCACTTCAAATACTTATTTGAAAAAATGATAATACTTCAAATTCTTATTTGAAACAAGATCAATTGTAATCCTTATTTAAGAAAATGACAATACTTTATGTTCTTATTTGGAATTTTTCCCAAAACCGCAACTACACTAGAATATGACATTGCCTTGCTAATAAATAACCAAGCAAATGCCGATAAGACTCATTGTAAGTATATTGAATAAGTACGCAAAGAATAGAAATCCTAAAAGAGAACAACATGACGATTGTGTTAGATACTTAATTGAATGCGTGGTCTCATGACCGTGTAGTTTAATGATTTCAAATAGACTCTTAACATTAACCTAGCATTATTCAATCCATCGTGGTATAAGTTAACAATGCCTCTTCTCGTATTATGTCTATGCGCTCATTTATTACAAGACTGAATATAGGAATAAAAAAAAGGAAACAAAAATCAACAAATTGGACGCTCCCCAGGCCGCAATCACGGCCAAATAAGCTGGACCACACTTTATGAGAGAGACTCTTAAAATCTTCGAAAGGGCAAACATATGTGTCCGATTTTGTGTTGACGTGTACAAAGCACGGCAACGTGGGAGCGTCCCATTACTTAGAAAATTTCCCGGATTTCGTGGATCAGAACATCTTCTTAAGCTAGTGGGGTGAGCTAGCCATGGTTCCCGCGCTAAACTTTAAGCATGATGACCATGCACATGTTTGATCGGCCGTGTTTTCAGTCAATTGTTGTGCCAATTGACGGGTAAAGATATAGACATGATCTACATTAATATTTAGTTAATTTTGCATGTAAATTATGTTCATAATTTGTGACTCACCAATCATAGACATAATGGGAAGCATGTGAATTATGTTTATAACTTGTGACTCACCAATCATAGACATAATTGGAAGAATTTTCCACTGGCCAAAGATGTAGGAAAATCGATGGCGAAATTTCAAAATGAACAATAGAAACTGGTGATACAAATGGATTTGGTAGAGTAACTTGACATCATCTTGGTTGACATTAGGGGTAAAGGGTTTCAGGTTTTGTATAAATTCCACGTGAAATCTGGAACTGAACATGTTACTTATTTTTTGGAACTTGAACCTACCCTACATATCCTAGAACCTAAAACCCACCCCGTCACAGGTTCTAGAGTTAGTTCTAAGTTCAATTTAGATTTCACCTATATTATTAATTGAACGATTATATTGAATTAAAACATTTTATAACAATTACTACTAATCAAAAAGACATACAGAAAATATGAACATCAATAAAGTAAAATTCTCAATTTTAAAATGTAAGCTCAAGATGCGCGGAAACATGAACCAAGAAAACATTAGAACTTGTTCCAAGTTCTAAATTACAAGTTCTAGGTTTCTCCAACTAAGAACTTGGAACCTACCTATCAAAATAGGTTCCTTATTTTTTGGAACCTCAAACCTATCATGCATACCTCGGAATCTGAATCTGGAACATATAGGTTCTTGTTGGTCCAATTCTCAGATTCCATATTTTACCCTAGAACCACGCTTACCCTTAGTTCATCTCAATTAAACATTTACAATCCTTAAGTCAACAAAAAAAAAAAAATCAGCTTATATTCTTCTCCATTTTCATCCTTGACAAAAAAAAAAAAAAAAAGGAAAAGGAGGGACTTCCTTTTAACTTGTCAAAACAAAAAGGAAATTGTCTTCTGTTGTCGTGTATCAACGCCAACACTGTGTTTCGCAATTGCAATCAACTTGAAACACATGGGAAATAGACCTGCAGGCACCTGGTGGAGGAAAAAACTCTTCTTCGAACAGAGCTAGCTTTGACACCGAGGTGAAATAGCCAAGATAGAATTGAGTAAGTTTTATATAAGAGATATTTGTAGATTGTACAGGTGGTTAATGATAATGAAGACTACAAGCGATATTTGTAGATTGCACAAGTGGTTATCCAAGGTAAGAATACCTTATTTCTGTCCAATTCTTATTTATAGTACCAATTATAGTTACCATCGAGATAGTTCTCTAAATTGGAAAAGACTTACTCCCGTGTGATTTAAAGGTGCCTTGATCACAAGTTCCTATCCCCTAATCACTCATCGATCTAAGGAAATTCAGGTTCGTTTTGGCATATGTTCGACATGTGCACCGGGCATTTAATAATTCCAATTGTATTCCAAGTTGCATAAGATCATGCAATCTTGATGTGTTCACTCAGAATTAAACAATAGTTATAGCTAAAACAGAACATCTCAATCACAAAAGTAGAACTCTTATGGTAACCCTCTAACCAAAGGGTCGCTGACACTAGCCATTCCTTCTCACTTTAAAAAAAAAAATTATAAAAAAGTGTATCAATTACAATCAATTAAGCATAGATGTGATTAATTAAAAATTTGATGGATCTTCAAGTGTCTCTAAATATATATAATTTAAGAAGCTGTGATTTGAAATTGAAAACAATTTAATTGTAGTCGTGAAAAGCTATAACTACTTTTAGCAAGTTCAAACAAGAGGAGGCTGTACTATGTTCACGCCATTCCAAGCTGGACCCACCTTTTGCCGACCCTAAATTCCTAGTATCAATTGAAAATGTGTACTTTTATTAATTGTGGATAACGTTTTCTTTGTCCTTTGGTTCTTACGATATGTGGACACCGTTCAAGTTCTGTCGCAAAGTCCTTGGGCCATCTCTCTCCCGCTGTCATCACGCGATGTGAATGTGGATTAAATGACATGAAAAGCAGACCCAACGGATATGAAATGGTTTTAAAAACAGAAGCGACCCTGCTAGACGTTTCACATGTTTGTTAAATACGTAATATTCAGTCTTGTTGTATAAAGTAAAACTGTGGCCGTGCCGGATGCTTAGGGCACATTTGGTAATGATTATGTTCCCGAGAATAGATTCCGATCATAAATTATTATTTTTTATTCTGTTCCCGATAACAATTTCTAAGCATTTTAAGCTGTTTGGTAACTGTCCAAAAATTTTTATTCTGAAATAAAATTACGTTTGGTATTGTGCTTATTGATTCTATTTCAAATCAATTTATTTTCATTTTTAAATATTTTTTCTTTTTTCCTTTTTTTCCTTTTTTTATTTTCTTTTCTTTTTTTCATTTGTCTCTCTTGTTCTTCTTCTTCCAGTGGCCGGTGGTGGTCTCATATACCATTCGTTTTTTAAAAAGCATAGTTGTAATTAGGGGTGAGCAAAAAAAACCATTTGAACCCAAAACCGTCTAGATAGCGTTTTGAAAGGGATAAGAGTAGTTTTGTCTCGTAATAATTAAAACAAAGGCCAAAGAAGGAAAAAATTGTAAGAAATAACCTTAAAGCGAGAGTGAAATTTGTAATAGATAGTGTAGTCGATTCAATGTGGTTTTGCCAAAAAAAAAAATTCAATGTGGTGAGGGTGTCAAGAGCTAATAAGAGAATGAAAATAGCATTAGCGAAAAAAGAAAGATTATTTTTTAGTATTGAATTCACAAGGTGTCATAGATTCTTGTGATTAGTGTACTGGAAATCTTAAACTTGTCACGAATATAAAATTGAGTTCAAAATTTTTCAAAAACTACAATCAAATTCTAAAATTTATCATAAAAATGCAATTGAATCCTAAAATTTTTAAAAAATTCAATCAAAGCCCTAAAACTTTCTTAAAACTTCTGTACTTTTTGAAAGTTTTAATATCCAATTACACTTTCTTAATAAGTTTTGGGATTTAATTGTACTTATTAAAAGTTTTATTACTTAGTTACACTTTCATAACAAGTTTTGGGAATTTTATTGTACTTATGCCTAGATATTTTGATGTTATTACTTTAAATAGTTTACATGAACACATGCTACACTACTTTTCAAATTTTAGGATCTTCTACATATTATGATGTTTTGCACTTATAAAACAAAATCATTTGTCGATCTAATATGTCTGAAATAGTATTAAATTTTTCGACACGTTAAATTCACATATCTTTTTTCATTTGGTTATGCAAACAAATATTGTTGCTACTTATCGGGGGAAAACACTAAAAATAATGTCTATCTAGAACACAAGACAACTTGGAAAAAGGAAGGCAACTTTGATGCAAGTGAAGGTGAACTGTAGTACAGTAGATGGAAGTGTTTCGACAAGCATGAAAGAAGAAAACATGAAAAATGATGCTAAAGTGTCTCGTGATCACAGGTCAACGACTTCATATGGTCTTGTAGGAGTCCAAGACCATGCTTGTCTTCATAGTTGTACATCAATGAAACCATCTTAGCAGCATTCACGCAAGCTTCAAGGAAAGGCGCAGAGAACGGACATGGAGAGAGGCATTCTTTGTTGAGCAGCTTCCACGATTTCGATATCAACTCCATCACATGCTCCCTCGCGCTTTGGTATGAAGAGCCTTGATTTTCCCTCAAATAGCACTCCACATATGACCCGTCGTAGCCATTTTGATTCTCATCCTTAGAGGAATCGAATCCCCCCAAGTAAAATAATTAAATCAATAAAATAATGAAAAAACATGAATAAAAAAATTGAATAAAACCCAAATGTTGCCCGACACGAAACCATAAAGTAGTTTACCTGGGCACATCCGAGGTCATCCCAAAGGCGAAGAATTTCAGCGACTAAGAATATTGTATTTGGCAGCGGCACCTCTTCTTTCTTTGAGTCCATACTTTGGTTGGCAATGTTTTGACCCATTAGAAAGAACAGGTGAGCTAGCACCAAGGGCACACCCGAAGTGATGATCCCATTCTTCAAGTAATCATCTGCCTTTGGCAACGTCCCAGAAGCGTTCCACTGAAACTCCACCAGGAATGCATTGCACAAGTTCGCCCACTGCAACATCAAATGTTATCCGACTGATAAAGGATATATCTAAAAGTAATCATAAATCAAAATCGTGTGCTTATTGAGCTTTCCTAGTAGTCGTAAATGACGAATCACTAGGAGTTCTCTCTGTCCCTCTCTGCCAGTTAGGGAGCTTAATGCTGCACTGAGCTTTCTAAGAAGCCAGGCCACGGCTACAAGATCCTGACAGAAACACCTCGATCTCGCCAAGATTTGTGTGTATGGGGGGGTGGGGGGGTGGTGGTGGAGGGTGGGTTGGGGGTTGGGGTAGAGAGAGCGTTGCAGCTTAACCCTATCAGAGGTAAGATCTCCGTGCGTGGCATTATAAGGAATTCTAGAAAAGATTGAATGAAACTCAACGATGATTGTAAGGATCCAAGGGCTACCACTATATTACATTGTCCGCTTTGGGCCGATGGCTCTCATGGCTTTAAAATGTGTTACACAAAGCGAAAAACTCAAGCCTTATCAACCAGCCCAATACTCCTCCCCTTGGCAATGTGAGAGAAAAGGCATGCACTTAACCTCGCCCGCTTTTAGGTCCTAGTCGCCAGCCAGCACAACCTCCCTTGCCATCCCAACCACGCTACCCACCCTTAGGGTCTGGGTCATCACTATGCTCAAGACGAAAATTGGTTTTTGTGGCTTTAATTTGAAGAAGTGAACACAAACTTCAAAATGATGACCACAATATTTGAGGGTGGTGAGACAGAGTTGACAAAGGGACAAGGATACGATGAACATTGAGTTTTAGTTCAGTGCTGTGAATCTCAAATTAAGTGATGCTCATTTAGATTTGAGATAGGAGTTAGCAACATGACTGGGGACAGAGGTTCTTATCAATAATAATTCTATATCAATACCATCTGTTTCAAGAATCTTGTGGGGTTCCATCCATGCTTCTCAAAGATGATGTTGCCAAAATCATTTGTAATATCACTGAGAACCTTGAAGCATTTTTTCATGTACTCTGGAAGCTGCTCAGCACACGCATCATCCCATCTGAAGGGAAAATGCAAGAAAAAATTAAATTGGCAGCATAGCATAAATGTCTAATGTAGGGTTTTTTTTCTCTATGTAATAGTTGCGACATAATAGGTAAAATGAGATATCTATATATGTATACCTTTTAATGACTCCTGTAAAGAGAATTAGCTCATCAACCTTGCCATAGACATCAAATATGTCATCAATAATGTACATGAGAGAGATGGGCTTAACGAGCTCAACCCTAAGCTCAGACAAGCTTGGATCTGTGAGAATTGCTATGGACCACAAGTACCATTTTAGTGGCTGGTCTCTAGCAAACTTCATCTCCTCTCCCAATCCAGACTCTTTCCACCACCTGAAATATAGGAAACGTATGAGGAAATACTATATCTAGAGTAAATAATAGTATACTCATATATATGAAACAAATTATTCATTTAAAGATTCCATTGATCTCACATATATAGAGATTAGAGAAAATGGAGATCTAGAGTCCATCATTTTCCGAATAGTTTTTAGCGAAACTGGTTTAAGTCATGCCTCAAACTATGATTTGTGAGTTTGGTCTTAGTCTGAACCTAAATGCCAACTTCTTAGATGTATAAATATAAATATAGCATCTTATTTCTGCATCGATAGACTTGAATTAGGGCCAACTGTCAAAAGGCCATCTTTGTTATATGTTAATCATCTATCGTCCTTCAATTGAGCATAAATTTGCATAAGTAATTAATTAGTTACTCACGTATTAATTTGGTGATTCTCCTTTTGGTGCACAGATTGTACAATTCTTCGCTCTCTATTTGCCACTTCTAATAAGTCTTCGATCCATGAGTTCACGCCAGGCATATCGTTTACAAAACTTAGAGGGGCTAGCAATCTTGCGAAGCTCTTGCGATATGGATATCGCAATGTACTTTCTATCATTCTCACTTGTTCGGGATCAAGATCACATGTCAACAATTCGTTGAGACACTTGCTGCTAAAGCATTCGGCTTCGTTGAGTATATCCTCTCCTTCTATGCTCATTTGTGATGCTTCGTATAATTCCATCATTCCCTTGACGTTTCCTTCCACTTTCATAATAAAACCTTTTCCCTTATCCTTGAAGTATTCAAACACATCTGCATAAAAAGCATAAGGACTCTAGTACATCGAAAAAGTATAGTCTACAATCTAATTTATACGTTGCATGATTCAAAATTATGATATGACAAAAAAAAATCCTAAATTGGTTAAAACTATTTCATCATATGAAAATTTTAAATTTTTTAATGAAAAGAAACTTAAAAGGAGAAAAAAATGGAAGAAATGGGCAAATCAACTGAAAAATCTAGGTTTTATCATTTTGGTTTCTGTAATATGAATGATTAGATTAGACAAGATTCCCTCCAAGTTCTTTCCATTTTAAAAATAACTTCAGAAAATTAATGAATTGCTTAATATCTGCCATAAGTCCTCGCATGTAACATGCATTGATAGATACCCATTGGAAAGGTTATCTCAATTAAACATTTCCAATTCTTAAGTCAACAAAAAATTCAAAAGATCAGCTTATATTCTTTTCCATTTTCATCCTTAACCAAAAAAAAAAAAAAAAGGAAAATTTGGGGCTTCCACTTGACTAGTCAAAACGAAAACAAATATATGTCTTCTGTTGTTATGGATCAACAGCAACATTTTATTTTGCTATTGCAATCGACTTGAAACTCATGGGTAACAAACCTGCAGGCACATCATAACCTTCTTGCCGAAGAAGTCGAAACCGGAGAGCAATCTCATAGACATTATCTTTGCCATGATTCAGAGAGGTAAAATGTGTGTATTGCCACCGTAGAATAGCTTTTATCTGTTCTTGGAATAGGGGTTTGATTCCTAGCCGCTGAATCATGTCGACAATGATCAAACTTTCTACGGGCTCACCCCTCACATTATTCAGAAAACCTATAATGCTCTTTATTTTTTCTTCATGTTTGATCCCAGAATTATCCTGCATCATGGAAATCCAGAATTACAAGTGGAGGTCAATGTTATAATGCCAAAAAAAGAACTTAAGCAGAGAAAAAACAAAATTTGCGATACTTTTTCCCATGTAATTGTAAGAAATTATTGTAATGAAGCAAAAAAATAAATCAGAAAAAGCTCGAAAGAGCAGAGACAAGCACAATGGATGAAGTAATTAACTGATAATTTGTCATAAAGTCATATATGGTAATTTAGTACGATATGATTTTTTTTTCTGTTGATGTTAATTTTATTATAGTAAAGCTTAGTATGATCATATGTACTAGGACATATTATCTGACCTTACAAGCCAGTCCAGGTTGAAATTGTTTCAAATGGTCAAATCTAACAGGGAGTTAATAAATCGGTTGTTTATAGCAGTATCATTCCAACAGAACCTGGAAAGAAGTCATTTTTTGATACTACACATTTAGATACGAATTGACATAATACACATACTCATGCATAAAAAATTTTGTTTCCTTAAAAAAAAAATATTTAAAAATTATCCACATGTCAAAAATAGTAAAAGGTAAAAAAAATAAAATTTAAAGATACAATCGAAACATAATATAGCAGATAAATTAAAATGTACACTTTAGCTATAATGAAAAGCAAAATTATACTCACATTATCAGGGAACATGTTGAAATGTCCTAAATGTGTTAACACCCATTCCTGTGTATAAATGTGTTTCACATACTCATAGTTGTAAATGAGTTATAGTATTGTGTTCTTGTCGATACGAGAACACAGTGGCCACTTAATAGGGTTCAAGGTCGGCCAGTGAGATGATGGGAAATAAGCTTCATCGTCGAGAGGGAATAAGCCCGGATCACCAGCTAAGGCCCCTAAATGACCGCTCAGTGATAAACGAATAATTTGACCGGATTCAATCTTTAACAATTGCAACTACCCATTGCAAGGAATTTAGTTCTTACAAGTAAATGCTCAAGACCCAAGTAAGCTTACAAAGTTCATCATAATCAAGTGATTTTCTTGTTACTAATATAGTCTAGCCTCTGCTCTTCTTTCTTTAGATCCCTTGTTTCACTCCGATAATATCTTAAATCAGGTCGATACAGAGGAAAAAGCTGTGTTTCTATGCTATTAAGTGGGTAAAATAACTAAAACAAAATATGTCTTAAGTCACCAACTTGACCCTTAGCCCAAGTGTTATATTTGGTTATTTACTAAAATATCTTTTTGGAGGAGAATGATGGATTGCTCGTGTGGATGATCACATTTAATAAACATGTATTGTTTGGATTAGCCATCTTGGTTACACCCTATGCCAACACAACACGATTAATATGACATGACATGAATTTCCAGCCCTAGACAAGGCCACCGCGCCCACAGTAGGAGCTAGGTGATCAGAACGAGCTTGGGTAATTATTTGCCCTAATATGTGTAATTCCATGTGTAAAGATTTAGTACAAATTTATATTTATTCTCTATTATCTAATGTTTTGTGCCCGATGACCCAGGAGACATCCCAATTTTCACTGGAGCGGTCATACATGCCCCACAAAATAATGCTTGCAAGGAAAACACTACGTCTGTGATTTTCTTTTTCTTTTCTTTTTTTCTCACGATCTAAGGAAAGAAAAGAAAAGGTGAAGATAAAAGGCTAAGATCGGTGAATTTACCAGATGAGTTTGCTCTGTGTCAATGCTCGATGATTGCATTTGGTTAGGTCGAGACATTATGAAGCTGGAATCGATGGTCGAACCCTTCACAGTATTAATCACAGGGAGAGAAGAGAAGCGCGAAGATTGCTAAGGATGGGACACGGTGATTTAGCCAAAGCACGAGAGGGAAAAGAAAATGCCTTGATGGGAGGTTGGTGTGCTTTAGATGGCCTATTTATAGTGAAAAACAAATAGTGCCTAAAATATATTGATGGGGAGATGATAACGGGATGGTACTGTTATTCATAGGAGAGCAACGGCATGATGAAGACCACATATTTTTTCCACCTTGGTACAATCATAAAATAAGGGAATAATGGGAAAAAAAAACTTATTAATATTATCAATGTCAGATATTTTTGCATTAAGTGAAAAAAATAAAAACGATCTAAACATCTTTATTTCGAGAGAAAATAAATGTAGGATTAGCGGCAACATCGTTGCAAAACATTAATACTCTTGTCGTTTTTTAATCAGGATCTTTTCTGTTTCACCAAGAAAATGGGGAAAAAAATTGCAGCCCCAAATTGGAAGAGTTCTTTTTAGTCAAAAGTTAGTCCACATCAATGACTTCGAATGAATACATCACTCTGCAGGGATGGAAGACTTAACCGTGGGTTATTTTATCCCATAACTAAAAATCCATGCATTTTTTCCATTTGAAAAGTGAGGATAGTTTTGTTCTATATGTAATCCGTGCATCTTTTTGGGGATTTGGCTGAAAGTACTCTAAGGGAAACGTTTATAATACCATTAAAAGGAACTACAAAAAAGATTTCTAAGTTCAATATTCCAAGTTCCATAATAAAATCATAATACCCTGTGAATTGGCAATCTGTGTAGTCATAATCTCTATGACTTTCCCAACCTCCGGTTGCCAAATCCTCGCAAATAAGAATTTGTGGTCATTTATGGTAAATGATGATACCGTCACATTAGCAGCACTCAATAAGAGAAAAATAAGAAGCGCCTAAAACGACATCTTTTGTACTGTCCCAAATGCGGGAACGGGAATTTTTGTTGACGGCGAGAAAGCTGGTTCACTCGATTTTATCACGGTTCACACGATTTTCTCACCACGTTTCGGTCCGTATGATTGTCGGGGGTTGACGGGAAAGAATACAGAGAGATTTTGTCTACACGTGTCTGTTCATTCAATAAAGCGGGGGCATGATTCATGCCCTGTCGTGATTTATTGCTCTGGGATGCAAATGGGTGTTGAATAATGGCCATGAATGGCCATGGCATGTTCGTACTCTTGCCTTGAAAGGGAGACGCAGTGGCCGTACACCCAAGCCAATCAAAATTAGTTTTGTCCACTCCTTTGAATCGAAACCACGTTATGCCACTGTGACTCCAGAAGAAGTCGATTGTGTCTTTAAAGTTTCAAATATATCGGCGGTGCGTCACAAAAGCGTTGCACATGTTGAGACCGTACATTATCCTTCGAGATTGATGGAGCGTAGTTTGGAGATTCTTATTCGACTTATAGTGATTATTATAAGTACCGTATTTACTTGATTTAGAAGTGAATCGTTAAAAAGAATCAAATTAATATTTCGCTATGTTAATTATACATGATATGACAATTTACTATCTATCACATCTTTCATGAAATCATAGTTTTTTGGAACTTAACACTAGACATTCATGAGATGGTCGCTGATCGAGCTCCGTCGCTGATCGAGCTCCATCGATGAAGGTCCGACTCTTATGATAACCCTCTAACCAAAGGGTCACCGACAACAGTCACTCCGCCCCACCTTTTTTAATTATAAAAAAGAGTATCAATTACAATCAATCAAGCATAGACATGATATGAAAGATTTGACGGATCTCAATTATTCTTAACAAGTGTAAACGAGAGGGGGCTGTTCTGTATTCACGTAATTCCAAGCTGGACCCACCTTTTGGCGTCCCTAAATTTCTACCATCAACTGAAAATGTGTACTTTTTCCAAATGTGGATTGCGTTTCGTTTGTCCTTATGTTCTTACGATATGTGGTCATCGTTCAAGTTATGCCGTAAAGTCCTTGGGCCTATCCTCTCCCGCTGTCATCACGGATGTGAATGTCGACTAAATGACGTGAAGAGCCGACCAAACGAATATGAAAAAGTTCTGAAAACAGAAAGCTACCCTGCTAGAAGTCATGTCATGTCACCTGGCAAAGTCATGTCAGTAGATCATAGCCATATGACTTTCAAGTCATGTCACCTGGCAAAGTGTGGCTGTAGATCATTCAGCATGAGCAGTTAAATTTGAGATATGGCTGGCTATAATACATGATTTATGTGATGATGCATATTGCATAACTCGTGAATTTGAAAATATGGATGGACTCACTTTCATGGTGCATATTATCAGATACATTTTTTATTAGTTTCTTTTAACGTGGATGGACTCACTTTCGGGGATTTGAAAATATTCCATGGGAATGGTGGTTGTCGCTTGGGGCCTATTTAGTTTTCATTATATTCTCAAAAATAATTTATGATCATAAATGATTCTTTATTATTCTATTCCCCGGACGAATTTATAAGTATTTGAAGGCATTTGATAACTGTCCAAAATTTCTATTTCCGGAATAAAATTACATTTGGTACTGCTCTCAAAATTTCTATTTCAAATAAATTTCTTTAAATGTTTTTAATAATTCTATTACTTTTTTCTTTTTTTTTTCTTTTCTTTCTCTTGTTCTTCAAGCTTTAATCGATCACTGGCCTCAGGATGACGGACGATCGACGAAACGAGGGCTTACGACCTTGTTGAAGCATTGCTGACCCCTGGCGAGGCTGCATCTCAACAGCCAAGCCTTGGTTGGGCGAGCCTCGCCTAGCCAGGCGAGGTTCGCTGGTGGCCAGGTGAGGCTCCCCTAGCCACCCGCGAGGCTCAGCCTCGCCCAAATCCAGAGAGGCCAACTCTCATCGGTGGTTGGGTGAGCCTTCAGTAAACTTACCGGACCTCATCCAACTTGTCACCGGCAGCCAACGGCAGCAAACAACGAGGGCCGGCAGTGGAAGAAGAAGAGAGAAGGAAGAAGAAAAGAAGAAGAGACAAGAGAAAAAAGAAATTTAAATTGGCTTGATTCTGAAATTATTCTCAAGAACAAAGAAGTATCTTTTTTTCTTTTACTCCTTGATTTTTATTTTTATTTTGTTCCTAGAAATAAAAGAATAAGTTCGAGTATTGTTTGGTCAATTACCAAACAGACCCTTACTAAGCCATGGCTTTGCTCACTTGTTTATCTACCATTTGAGATTCTAAATACAAGGAGTTTAATCAAATGCATGTGAAAAGTGATTAGGAGTTAGTATGGGACTTTATATTAGACTAATTAAATAAGTTTATTAGATCAGGGTTTATGATTGTATAGTTTTGGTTAATTCATGATAGACGAGATTTTATTATGACTTTTATTCAATAAAATGTTTTATTCAATCAATATGTATTCGTTAAATGACTAGCTTTGGCTAAAGGTTCTATTCTTTATGTTATAATAGATGACCGATCATTTCCTAAATTCTGGACGTGTATTTAGGATGTGATGCAGACAATTTCCATCAATTTGTGATCCATTATAAAAAAATTTACTTGGAAAAACTGTCCTCGCATCACATATGGACGAAAATGTGGCCCGCTATGTAAATAATTGTGGATATTATTAGATGAGAAAATAATTTGATACCTTACTTTGATTTACATCTGATGGGCGGCAATTATTTGAACTACCCTGAACGTTTATTTTCTTGAAGGGGACCATAAATTGTTACAATAAGAGCTTTTTGAACGTAATGCTATGGACGTCACCCCATAGGAAAGCATCCATTAAGTTATGCGGGGAACCATTGAACATCAATTCAAGCAATTAGTTTGCATTGAACCCGCTTTAATTACAACCCAAAAACATTGCCAAATTCAAAGGAGACATCTGTAAAAGACTGGAGATCCGTACTATCTCGTGAAGGGTAACACTTGCCACTAATTTATCAAGATATTTATTTGAATTTTATATTGGGCATAGTTTTTAACTCTGTCGTTGACAACGCCCTTTTCATTTCCATTGATTTCGACGTAGGTTGTTTAGAAAAAGAATGGGCAGGCTGTGTATTTCAAATGTTTCCTATACTTGGAAAGTGCCTTTTCTTCTGAGTTATAAAGCTTTGGCCTTTTCAACGGCCGGGTTTAGATTAGGGCTTCAACATTTAATTTAACCCGACTTTTAGGAAGAATACGTCATGATGATATAAAGGTATTTTGCAATGTGAATGTGCACTTTGCAGGCATTTTACAAGGTAGAATTAAACCATAGAAACTTCAGTTACTTTTTAACAAATGATATCAACTGCACGATAAAGATTTCTCGTTTTCAGAATGTGAATTGATTAGACCTAAGTGCGTTTGTTGGAAGATATGATTCACTAAATCGTATCGATTGTAAATTGATTGTAAATCGTGTCTATTTTAGGACTAGAAAAATAGAAGAATATCTAGTTTCCTTTTATTGATTCATCCTCTGTAATTAAATACACAATCGTGTACATAGAGCTACAATCAATACAGAATAACACAGAATTTTTCCTCTCAATTCCAATAGATTTTCCCTTCTTTTTCACTTTGTTACATGGTATCAGAGCCTCGGGTTCTGACCTCTTTTTGCTTCTGGTCCGATTGCCTCATAAAGGAACTCCAATCTCCAGAGGAGTTGCCATAGGAATCAAAGCTTCGATTGTTTCCAAAAGAACTCAATCTACAAAAAGAGTTGCCGAAGGAATCAATTTATATTCATCATGACAAAGCCAGAAGACCTTACCTCAAAACCAGTCGAGCAATCTGCTGGAGATGCTGCGCCACAAAATCTAGGCAGCCAAGACTCTTTAGTTGTGGTTTCTAAATCAGCACAGCGGCAGGGCCAGATCGTGCAACACCCGCAACACGTGCAATGGCAGCAATTCCAGGCTTAGTCTAATCTGGGGTTGGCCTTCTCGGGGCCTCCTTACCAGTGGATACCTCTATGGTATTAGGGACCGAGCCCGAGTGCATCATTGTCGGGCTACCAAAGCAACGTGTGAACCGATGGAGGCCCGCCAACCAATAACAGGGCAAGCTCAACCATCAGCCCAGAGCAAACGGGCGAATCGATTGGACCCAGTATGGGAACGAATCCCTACCCAGGTTTTCACAATGCAGGGCCTGCAGTCGGGTCGAACAGGTCGGGACAGAATGCAAATCCCTACCCTAGCTATTCGCCCGGTTTCTTTCTGTACCAATTCCTCGCAGCCAGCGGTCGACCGGAACCCGGCGACCCACTTTATACAACAAACGGCAATGGATCGGAACTGAAAATCATCAACCAACAGTTAACCGGCGTCAACAACTACTCGAGCTGGTCGCGCGAATTCCGGCGAGCACTGATCACAAAGGACAAAGAAGTTTTCATAGATGGGACTTTTCCAATTCCATCCAACGAAAGAATGGCGCAGCTTTTGAAGAGATGCAACCAGTTAGTCGGGACATGGATTGGAAACTGCATCTCGACCGAAGTCGCGGCCGGACTTCCGCCAATAGAAGACCCAAAAAAGATGTGGGAAAACATAAGGGAGATGTACGGAAAACTCGATCAAGTAAAGATTTTTTATCTCACACAGCAGATCTTAGATCTAAAACAAGGGAACTCAACAGTTGCTGGGGTTTACAATAAGCTCTCGGCACTGTGGAATGAATTAGAGGCTGCTGAAGAGAAATTCGACTAGCCCGAACACATACAACAGTAGTACAAGAACCTAAGAGAGAGGGAGAAGGCGATGAGGTTCCTCCTCATCCTCAACGAAACTTACAAGACGTTTTGCTCCCAAATCCTTACCATGGAGCCCATGCCGAGCCTCGATCGGATCTACCAACTCGCCGTTCAGGAGGAAAGCCAACAGAGGATGGCGGACCATGGAAAGGGAGGAGAAGGAATCGTTTTGGCAGCAAGGGGCCACCCCCGTTCCTCATAGAGGAGCACAACGAGAGGAAAAGAGGCGGGGGGCGGATCTAGGGTTCTTCGACGAGAACCCTAGACATAACCGAAGGAATCTCGACAGCCCAAATTCTTTTCTCCAATCGGATGACTCGCGTTTGCTGTTGGCGCGACTAGATCTGATGGCCCGCAAGGATCTCATTTCAGTGGATCGGATGGCTCGTGTGGAATGGCTTTTAATGGGCCAGATGGCCCACGCGCCACCTTCCTTGGTAGACTGGACAATAATCTGTATGGCTTAAATTCGTTCGGCCCAACCTTGGCTCAAGTTTTTCAGCCCACGAACAAGCCTTCGTCAGCTGCAAAAAATAGCAGGAAAGAAGGGAAAGGTAAATTATATTGTGATTATTGTAAGCGGCCACACCATACGATAGAAAACTGCTATAAATTACATGGAAAACCAGGAGAAAAAGAAAAAAGGAAATTTTCAACAGTTTTCAAGGTATCAGGCCAACAAATGGGAAAATCCATCACCCATGATCAATATCAGGAGCTTATGGAGGCATTGAGAAAATTGGATGCTTCTAATAAAAATGGGAGCTTTACAGGTACATCCTATTGTCTAATGAATTCAATTTCACATAATGCATGGATTATTGATTCAGGTGCTAGTGACCACATAGTCTGCAATAAATCTTTCTTTTCTAAGGTTAAAAAGTTGTCTTACCCCATATCAGTACAACTTCCAAATGGAAACACCACTAAAGTCACCATTTCTGGCACTGTGAATCTTAGCTCACTCATTACACTTCAAAGTGCGTATATGTCCCTGATTTCCATTTCAACCTCGTATCAGTTTCCCGAGTTTGTGAAGAAAATTCATGTCGCGTCCTGTTCCATTCTGATAATTGCTTCTTTCAGGTACTTTCGACTGGCAAACGGATGGGCTTGGGTAGAGTCAATCAAGGGCTGTATTTTTGGGAGAACTCTCCACAATATTTTAAATTACCTCCTATTGAACTCAATAAGTCATTGTGTAATGCTACTACCAATGATATGAATTTTCTTAATCATCAAAGATTAGGTCACAGTGCATCATTTCCTTGTCCTCAGTGCCCTATCTGCCCCATAGCAAAACAAACTCGTGCTCCTTTCCCTAATAGCACTTCTCGAGCAGATGATATTTTTTCTTTAATACATGCTGATGTTTGGGGGCCCTACCATACTTTGAATCATGATGGGTCCCAGTTTTTTCTCACAATCGTAGATGATTTCTCCCATGCGACATGGATATTTCTCATGTAGTCTAAAAATCAGGTTCTTTCGCATCTAAGAACCTTTATATCTCTATCAAAAACTCAATTCGAGAAAATAATCCGTCGGATTTGAACTGATAATGGTAGAGAATTCTTCAATAATGAGTGTGCTTCTCTTTTCTCCCTGAATGGAATCTTGCATGAGAGTTTCTGTACTTATACACCACAGTAAAACGGTGTTGTAGAGAGAAAGCATCGCCACCTTTTAGAAGTTGCACGTGCCCTTAAGTTTCAAGCATCTATTCCTGAAAACTTTTGGGGAGATTGTGTGGTCACGGTAGCATATCTGATCAATCGCATGCCATCTCGCATTCTGAAAGGGAAGACACCTTTTGAGTTATTGTATGGGAAGAAACCAGATCTGAGTCATCTCAGAATATTTGGGTGTCTATGTTATGTGACTACAGTGGGACATAAGGATAAAATGGCTCCTCGTGCCCATCAATGCATCTTTATGGGTTATCCAGCTTTGAAAAAGGGATATCGTATTTATGTGCCATCTACAGGAGAATTTCTTGTTAGCAGGGATGTTGTCTTTCATGAGGATATTTTTCCTTTCCATAACCTTGCTCTTCATCTGAAGATGCAAAGACAACTAATAAGAGATTCTTTGAAGAGGATTTGTCTTCCGAAGGAACACTTATCATTACTTCTCCTCCAAGACCAACTAGAGAACACCTATTGAGACTCCTATGGGTCATTCTATTGAAGAACCTCCTGAAGAGCCAACACAATTAACAGGCAATTCCATAGAAGAACCAATCAGTCGATGGACACCTCAGAAGCAAGCCCTAATGAGGAATTGTCTCCAATACAACATGAGCTGCCACGACGTCCTAGTCACATTACTCGTCCACTAACTTGGACCAAATACTACATATGTGGTTCTTCGAGGTCATCAGGTACTCGTTACCCTATCTCATCTTATGTTTCATTTGATAGGCTATCACCAGAGCATTTATGCTGTATAAGCCGTATTTCTGAAGAACAAGAGCCCTCTAGTTATAATAAGGCAAGAGATGATCCTCGTTGGCAAAAGGCCATGGCGGCTGAATTACATGCCTTAATAGAAAATCACACTTGGAATGTCGTACCATTGTCTGCTGATCGAAAACCCATTGGGTGTAATTGGGTGTACAAGATTAAATACAAAGCAGATGGTTCAATAGAAAGGTACAAGGCCCGATTGGTGGCCAAAGGCTTTACACAACGAGAAGGTTTTGACTACCATGAAACCTTTTCCCCAGTGGCAAAGGATGTCACAGTTCGTTCCTTTTTATCGGTTGCTGCTTTTCGTGACTGGCCATTGCATCAAATGGATGTCCATAATGCTTTTCTGCATGGTGACCTGGATTAAGAAATCTACATGGATCTTCCACCAGGATTACGGAGACAGGGGGAGTCTAAGATGTGTCGTCTCCGCAAATCTCTCTACGGACTAAAGCATGCCTCTCGACAATGGTACGCCAAGTTCACTAGTGCACTCGTGGCTACTGGATTCAAATAGTCCAAATATGATTATGCTCTATTCACCTGCACAAAAGGTATGTCATCTATTTACTTGATGATTTATGTTGATGACATACTTATCAGGGGAAATGATGATTATGCTATAAAGAGACTTAAAGAGTATCTACATTCCACATTCCATATCAAAGATTTAGGGCCACCTAAGTTTTTCCTAGGTATTGAGATAGCTCATTCAGATAAGGGAATCTCTCTCAGTCAGCGGAAATTCATGATGGAAATTATATCGGAAGCAGGACTATCGGGCTGTAAACCGGCTATTATCCCCATTGAGCAAAATGCCAAGCTGACTTATGTTGACTATGATGCTGGTATATCTTCTTCTTCTTATGATCCATTACTAGAGGATCCGCTAGGATATCAGAGACTTGTGGGAAAGCTTATATATCTTACAATGACTAGACTAGACATCTGCTATGCAATACAGACTCTTAGTCATTTTATGCACAAGCCAAAACGATCTCACATTAATGCAGCCTTGAAGATTGTGAGATACTTAAAGACATGTCCAGGGTTAGGGATACTCCTTTCTCGAAGATGCAACATGGAAATGACAGCCTATTGCGATGTGGATTATGCCACATGTCCTATGAGCAGGAGATCTATCACTAGCTTCTGTATCAAGTATGGGATATCATTGCTTTCATGGAAGACAAAGAAGCAGTCTACTGTGTCCTTATCTTCAACTGAAGCCGAATATCGATCCATGGCTAAGACAGTTTGTGAAATAGTTTGGTTAAGGGGTCTACTTTTGGATCTCGGGGCAAAAGTTAAAGGACCGACTACACTCTTTTTGTGACAATGATTCAGCACTCAAACTCGCAGCAAATCCTGTATTACATGAGAGGACAAAGCATATAGAGGTCAATTGCCACTTTACTCGAGAAAAGATTCAAGAAGGAGTTGCTGAGACAAGAGGAATCAGAACCTCGGAGCAACCTGCGGACATATTCACTAAACCGTTATGCTAGAGACAACATGCATATCTTCTAAACAAGCTTGGCGTCTTGGACATATACAGGCCACAAACTTGAGGGGGAGTGTCGGAAGATATGATTCAGTAAATCGTATCGATTGTAAATTGATTGTAAATCGTGTCTATTTTAGGACTAGAAAAATAGAAGAATATCTAGTTTCCTTTTATTGATTCATCCTCTGTAATTAAATACACAATCGTGTACATAGAGCTACAATCAATACAGAACAACACAGAATTTTTCCTCTCAATTCCAATAGATTTTCCCTTCTTTTTCACTTTGTTACAGCGTTCTACGTGTTTTGCATTTACTAGTTATGTTGAATTATTTTGTACCTAAATATTGTGCTCATTAAAAGAGAAATAAAAGTTTACTACCTCACTATCATGAACAGCATCTTATGGGCAGCAATTATTGTACATCTAAGATTTAGAGCGTTTTGACATGATGTTTTGCACATCCGCCATGGTGAAGCATGCATAGGTTGCAAAAAGGCTTTGCGGCTTTAAAGATTCTTGGGCAAATGTTAGGGCATTTGGCAAATTTTTCAAAGTCACTTTGCGGAAATACTAGCCTTGGTAAAGTTGAAAGCCCAAGATGAAATAGGGCTTTTAGCATTTGCGAAAGGCGACTTCCTGAGGTAAATAAAAAAGAGTTTGTTCCAAAACTGCTCTCATCAATATTTTCATTTCCATTTTTGCCCTCGTTCATCTTCTTCAAGTTGCAGATAGGTCGCGAATGAATCTCCACCAGATGGTCCATGAGATGGTCGCTAATGAAGCTCCATCGGCGAAGGCCTGACGTTCTAGATCTGAATCACTCCCAAATTGCATATATAAACACCCTCGGCTCGAACACCTTGGCATCTTTAGCTTCATGGCATCACCTTGCCAAGGTCGTGGAACCCCAGCACCGCTGCACTTGGGTCACACAACCCCAGACAAGGCGACGCCCGGAGTGGCACAAGCTAGGCATGACTCGCCAAAGCTGCCGCTCAGCTTCTGCTAACAACATTTGTTGCAATGACAATCGCTTAGCTAACGGTAGCTTCTGGTCACCGCCGATGCTTGCCTATGATTGTAGCCGAAGCTCATCCAGTTGCCGATGCTCCAGTTTCCCTCTCTGTGGATGCTGTAGTTGTTTGCCCTCTCTTCCTTTTTATTTATTTTTTACTTCTAAGTCAATTTATAAATTTTACGCCAAATCAATTTTCCAAATGCTACACCTCCCTTTAAAAATATTTTGGCGAAATGGCTTTACATCCACTCAAAGCAAAACTAAACACGGCTTAAGTTCGCATGCACGACAATTTAATCTCACTCGAAGTAATGTTTTCCAAAAGGTTATCAATGCGTTGAAAAATGTCGCAAATACTTTGATATTTTAATTTTAATATTTCGTGATGTTTTACATAGCCTTACTAGTTTTCATCGTAATATATTTGATGGAGGTCTAAAATATTGAAGTATCTTAAATCTTTATGGTTTACAATGTTTTTCATCATAACTCAATGAAAAACGTAATAGATATTGAATTATTCTAATTTAAATATATATATATATATATATATATATATATGTTCTTCAAAGGCTTACCAATTTCAAAACACCATAAATATATATAATGTAATGTCTAACAAGTTTTTACGACATTTCTTCATGAACCAATAATGTCATAAATAGTTAAAAGAATAAATATAGCATACACAATTAGTATAAATAATATATATTTTACGCAGGTGGTGTCATATGCCATTCATTTTTAAGAGAGCATACTTGTAATTAGGGATGAGCAAAAAGAACCATTTGAACTGAGAATTGCCTAGACTGGACCAAATCGACCATTAGGTTTGATTCTAGACCGAGGTCTGCTTCCATGGACCTATGAACCATACAAAATATCTATTTATTTAAATTTTAATTTTCCTTCATAAAAATATATATCAAAGACCATTTAAAAAGTACTTTGTTACAAGGCTTTTCTCAGTGCTAATAACATTACACTGAATCATCACCAAGAGTCCAACATCAATCAGATCAGTCTGTCATGACCTCATTTTCTGGCACCTAATAGGCGCGAGCATCTACGGAGGCTAATCGTGTGGCTAGGTCTATTAGGCTCAGTCCGGGCTCTCCCAAAGCCCACCAATGCATGACTTAATGGTTTAATATTTTAACCTATAAGTTAATTTTAAAAATGAGTCGCCACTAATCAATTTGAGGTAGGTCTATTAGAAATCCAAGCGAAATATTTGGAGAAATATTCGCTATTGCACAATCAGAAAAACTAGGTTCGGGGATTTAATACACTAATTAATCACTAATGCCCTTCCGATACCTAATTTTGTTTAAACCCTAAGTATTTTTGGATTTTTAAGGAGTTTTCCATACATTTGTGGAAGAAAAAAAAAACATTTTTTGGGTCTTTTTCTATTTGTTTTGAACATGTTGCGACCTAAATTTCAAGTGCACCACCTAAAACTAGGTTAATGGACTACTAAGTCTTTAAACTTAGCTCGGGATCTCCCAAGCCCATACAAATTCGTGACTTAAGGTTCAAATATTTAACATGCAAAAGATTATTAACTAGGAGTCGCCACTAATCGGTTTATGGTAGGTCGATTAGACAACTAAGTAAAATACTGGGAGGATTATTTTACTCCAACGAACCATAGACTATGGGTACGGAGACTTGATTACACTAGATTTCTTTAATGCCCTTTCGATACTATTCTTTTTATTTTCAAAAATGTTTTTTGTAAGCAGCTAAGATTATTTTACTATCATGCAAATACGGTGACCACACGGATGCTCATCCATTATTAAACATTCAAATAAATAAATTGCAGCAAGCAATTGCTTTTTGAGTTTTCTTGAAATTGGAAATTTTTTATAAAACATGCATCTTAACTAAATGACCTAATTTCACTAATAAATGAATTCTAATTAAATGACCTATTATGCAAGCACTAGGTGGTGAAAATTTTATAAACCTAATCCTACATGTCTGATTTATTAAACCTACATGCTTTGATGCAAGATTTTGATTTTTTTTATTTTTATATTATTATTATTATTTTTAAAAAAAAAGCACTGGAGCCTAGCCTTTTCTCTCTTTTCTTTGTGCGGGCCACACCGGACTACCCCCTCGACGCTGCGCCCCCTGTTGCAGTGAGCTAGGGTTGTCCGCCTTTTTTTGGTTGTTTATTGGTGCGTGCTGGGGTCGTCGGGCCAGGACTCGCAGCTATCGGCTTCACGCGAGTTCTAGCCCTCGACCGTTCATAGTTTGCCTCACCACTATCCCCGCTGTTCGCCCAGGCTCCACCTTGAAGTCCTCAACCGGTGTCCGCCAGGCGTTTGATGGAAATCCCAAGTGAGCGCCAAGTTTGCAATGACCAGCGGCGATAGGCGATGGGATCGGCTACAACGGTCGGCCGGATGGAGGTCAAGGCAGTGTCGGCGAAGGCCCAAGCTCAGACTGCGATGAGCTCAGCCGCCTCCACTGTGGATCGTCTGATCTCGAAGGCTCCACAAAACCGGGTTGACGAGAAGATGGGTCGAAGTTGGGCGGATCTGGGACGTAGATCCGGGTAGGTTTTTTTTTTTTTTACAGGAATCGGGTCGCAGCTACGGAGTCGGGTCGGATCCGGGTCGTCGTTTAGGTAGGTTTTCTGCCTAGTTTGGGTTTGTACGCGTGGGCTGGGTAGGCTTTTGGGCTTGAGTTTTTTTAATGAAAACGGGCCAAATTGGTTTGGGCTTTTATGTTTTTTTTTTTTAAAGAAAGAATCCCGAGCTGGGCCCGCATTGCAGTCGTTGGCAAGGCCGAGCCACACTGGATCTGGCGAGGCTTGAGCTTGCCGGCGCCGAGCGAGCTCGAGCCTTGCCAGTCATCGGTGAGGATGAGCCACGCCGGATCTAGCAAGACTCGAGCTCGCCGGCGTCAGGCAAGGCTCAATCTCGCTGATTTGGGCCTCAAGCCTCGCCAATCATCGGCGAGGTTGAGCCTTGCCAGATTTGGCGAGGCTCGAGCTCGCTAGCATCGAGCGAGGCCTCGGCCTCGCCAGATCTGGTGAGATCGAGCCTTGCCCAACGCCGGCAAGCTCGAGCCTCGCCCAACGCCGACGAGCTCGAGCCTCACCCAATGCCGACGAGCTCGAGCCTCGCCAGTCGTCGGCAACCTTCGAGGGAGTGGCAAAGGCGAGCCTCAGAGGTGGGCGGTGGAGGCGAGCCGTGGCGGCGAGTGGTGAAGGCGAGTGGTGGAGGCGGCGAGTGGTAGAGGCGAGCAGCAGAGGATGAACGTCGAAGGGCTATCGCTAACTCAGCGAATGTGAGTTTTTTAGGTTTTAAAAATGGGTCGAAAATGGGTCAAAACGTGTGACCCATTTCCGACCCATATAAAACTGAACTTAAAATGGGTCGAATGTGGGTTATGGCCCCATTACAACTTCATAACCCACATTCAACCCATTTGTGAAAAATATGGGTGAAAAATGGGTCCATGACCCATTTTGTCACCTCTACTTTTCCGCTAGTATTTTGTCTCTTTTGGATGTTGGAAGGCAAGTTCATGGGATATTTATTAGATTGGGAATCAACAGTAATGAATTTATCAAGACTTCTCTCATTGACATGGATTGCAAATGTGGAGAAACTGAAAAGGAATCAATAGTATTTAATTGTTGGCCTTTAATGTTTATGAGCAGAGAGAATGCCGAGATAGCTTATAAGGATGCATATGCATGCAGTTCATTGGTTTCTGGGTATGTGAAGAATGGCAACTATGAAAATGCCTTTGAAGTATTTAACACGATGGTCCAAAAATGTGTGAAGGTGGACAAATTTACCATTACAAGCATTATTTCAGCATCTGCAAATGTTGGTATATTAGAACTTGGTCGAAAGATCCATGCTTATATCCTGAAAGTTGGCTATTACCTGGATGTTCACCTTTCTTCCTCGTTAATTGATATGTATTCCAAATGTGGGAGCCTCGATGATGCATTGTCAGTATTCAAGCAGAGTCAAGACTCGAATGTTGTGCTATGGACTTCAATGATATTCAGCTTTGCTTTGCATGGGAGAGGTAAGGAGGCTGTTCGGCTTGTCGAGTGTATGATAAATGAGGGAATTATACCAACTGAGATAACTATTGTTGGTATTTTAACTGCTTACAGCCATGCAGGACTGCTTGAAGAGGGTCGGGAATATTTCAGGCTCATGAAAGATGTATATGGAATCAAACCTGGAATAAACACTATGCTTGCATGGTGGATCTTTATGGGTGTTGACACCTAAAATTTCCTTTTAATTAATTAGGTTTTACTTTATTTTATTTTATTTTTTTTGGATAAAATATATATAATGAACGAAAAAACGAAAAAACGAAAAAAAAAACAAAAAAAACAGAAAAAGCCCCTCCTCTGGGCCTCCTCGGCCCATTTCTGCCTCAGCCCAACCCCTTCTCCCTTGTCTTCTTCTTCCTAATGTCGTCTTCTCCAAACGAATAAGCAGCACGCGCCAGAGAAGAGGACGCGCGCGACGCCGGAGCGGAGGGGAGGAGCAGTGACGACGCACGTGGAGTAGGGGGCAGCTGGCATCGGATGGGACGCCGGTTCGGCCGGTGAAGGCTGTGGCGACCGACAGTCGAACTCCGTCGACCGGCCGCCCCTTCGCCTATAAATAGGCCGTCGATCCTAGTAGCCAAGACACACAGAGGAAGGAGAAAGGGAGAGAGACCGAGGTCGTGACCATTGGACACCCCATTAAGAGACTTTATGGGGGGCCGAGGGCTCGCAGCTCCGGATCTGGGCTTCGCCGGAGCAGAGATCAGAGAGAGAGAGGCCACCGGAGCTCGAGACCCCCTGAGAGACTTCGGGGAGCTCGAGTGCAAGGCCGGCCGAGGCGAGGTGAGCTCAGAGGGGTCCCTAAGAGACTTCGGGGAGCTCGAAGGGCGAGCCCGAGCCCAAGAGAGAGAGCCCCGGCCAGATCTGACCAAACCCAAGCCTCGTCGTCACCGTCGTTACTCGTCGTGGCTTCCACCATCGCAAATCACCCCCTGCCGTCACCGTCATTGCCCCCGTTCAAGAAAAGATAAAAAAAACTGTCGTCGTAATCCCTACCGTCCATCGCGACCCCATACGGTCGCCGTCGTCGTGGTCCCCATCGTCGTTGCCGTCACCGCCGTAGCCGTCGTCGCCGCCGTAGCGCTTAAGTTTCCTCCCCGACGCCGCGGATTCACAAACCCTAGGGTTTGCGATTTTCCGAGTCGCAAAGCGGACCTGGACCCGGAAAATCAGGTAGGGTTTGCAATCTAGGGGGCAGCTGGAGGACGGGTCGGGTGCCAGAGCTGGGTTGGGTAGGGTTTCACCGGAAAGCCGGGTTGTGGAGCCGAGTCGTCGGACCAGGCCGGGTGTCCCCGAACGCCCGGCCACGGCGTCGTTTTGTTTTAAAAAAAAAAAAAAAATCAGGCCCGCTACGCGTTTCGGGCTGGCCCGGGTCGGACCCAACCCATGGATCCGACCCGGGTCGGTTTTATTTTGTTTTATTATTTTAATATAAAATAATATTCTAATAAATAAAAAATAAATAATTTATTTTCCAAAAAATCGAGAAAAATCAAAAATAATTTATTTTCCAAAAATATTTAAAAAATATTTAAAATATTTTATTTTCCGAAAAATCAGAAAAACAAAAAAAATTATTACATATTTTCCAAAAAATGCCAAAAATCCAAAAAAAAAAGCCAAAAATTCATGAAAAGGCCAAAAAGACTTGTACATTTCCAAAAATACCAAAAAAAAAATCCCAAAAAATCCCTTTTGTGTCCAAAAAATTAGAAAAAGACTCAAAAAATGTTTTTCCTCCCAAAAATGCATGGAAAATCCCTCGAACATCCAAAAAAACCTCAGGGTTTAAACAAGATTAGGTACCGAAAGGGCATTAGTGATTAACTAGAGTAATCAAGTCCCCGATCCTAATTTCACTAGTTGCGTAGGAGCGAGTATTTCTCCCGATACTTCGCTTGAGTTTCTAATTGACCCACCCCAAACTGATTAGTGGCGACTCCGTTTTAAAATTAATATACAGGTTAAAAATTTAGACTATTAAAGTCGTGAATTCGTGGACTTGGGAGAGTCCGAGCATAATTAATTTCAGCCGAGCCATTAGCCTCTGCAAGGTGCCCGGCCCTGATGTGGGCGCCGAAAAAAAGAGGTCGCGACAATGGGCGAATCGGTCTATTGAATGAACCAGCAAAGCATTTAATGGGCAACAGTTGATAGTTTAGAGTCGAATGCATATTATTCCGAAATTCGAGGGAGTTTAGTATAATTTCTCCTAATAGTAGGGAATCAGCCCGAAATTAAATGCTCATACCAATAAGGGAATGAAAATAGATTTAGCGAAAGGAGAAAGTTAATTTTTTAGTGTTCTATTCACAAGGCATCATAGATATTTGTAATAAGTACATCAAAAATCTTAAAACTAGTCAAGAAAATGTAATTGAGTTAAAAAAATTTCAAAAAAAGCAACTAAGTCCTAAAATTTATCATGAAAATGCAATCAAGTGCTGTAACTTTCAAAAAATTCGATTAAGTTATAAAACTTGTCACAAAAGTACAATCGAATCCTAAAACTAACAAAAAGTTTAATAAAGTTCTAAAACTTTATTAACACCCATGCACTTTTTGAAAGATTTAAAACTCAATCACACTTTCTTAATAAGTTATTAATAAGTTTTAGGATTTAATTGTACTTATTAAAAGCTTTATAACTCAATTACACATTCATAACAAGTTTTGAGAATTTCATTGCACTTACCCCCAAATATTTTGATGTTATCATTTTAAATAGTTTAATGAACATATGCCATACTACTTTTCAAATTTTAGGATCTTCTTACATTTTATGATGTTTTGCATGCATAAAAAAAAAATCATTTGTCTTTACCAAAAAAAAAAAAAAATCATTTGTTCTTTACCAAAAAAAAAAAAACAAAATAATTTGTCGATTTAATATGTCTGAAATAGTATTAAATTTTCCTACACTTTAAATTCACATTCTGTTTTTCATTTGGTTATGCAAACAAATATTGTTGCCACTTATCGGGGGAAAACACTAAAAATAATGTCTATCTAGAACACAGGACAACTTAGAAAAAGCAATAATGTCTATCTAGAACACAAGACAACTTAGAAAAAGCAAGGCAAGTTTGATGCAAACCGAGGTGAACTGCAGTACAGTAGATGGAAGTGTTTCAACAAGCATGAAAGAAGAAAACATGAAAAATGATGCTAAAGTGTCTCGTGATCACAGGTCAACGACTTCATATGGTCTTGTAGGAGTCCAAGACCATGCTTGTCTTCATAGTTGTACATCAATGAAACCATTTTAGCAGCATTCACGCAAGCTTCAAGGAAACGCGCAGACAACAGACATGGAGAGAGGCACTCTTTGTTGAGCAGCTTCCACCATTTCGATATCAACTCCATCACATGCTCCCTCGCGCTTTGGTACGAAGAGCCTTGATTTTCCCTCAAATAGCACTCCACATATGACCCGTCGTAGCCATTTTGATTCTCATCCTTAGAGGAATCGAATCCCCCCAAGTAAAACAATTAAATCAATAAAATAACGACAGAACATGAATAAAAAAATTGATTAAAACCCAAATGTTGCCCGGCACGAAACCATAAAGTAGTTTACCTGGGCACATCCGAGGTCAACCCAAAGGCGAAGAATTTCAGCGACTAAGAATATTGTATTTGGCAGCGGCACCTCTTCTTTCTTTGAATCCATACTTTGGTTGGCAATGTTTTGGCCCATTAGAAAGAACAGGTGAGCTAGAACCAAGGGCACGCCCGAAGTGATAATCCCATTCTTCAAGTAATCATCTGCCTTTGGCATTTTCCCAGAAGCGTTCCACTGAAACTCCACCAGGAATGCATTGCACAAATTCGCCCACTGCAACATCAAATGTTAGCCGACTGATAAAGGATATATCTAAAAAGTAATCATAAATCAAAATCGCGTGCTTATTGAGTTTTCCTAGTAGTCGTAAATGACGAATCACTAGGAGTTCTCTCTGTCCCTCTCTGCCAGTTAGGGAGCTTAATGCTGCAGTGAGCTTTCTAAGAAGCCAGGCCACAGCTACAAGATCCTGACAGAAACACCTCGATCTCGCCAAGATTTGTGTGTATGGGGAGGGGGGGTGGGTCGGGTGTTGGGGTAGAGAGAGCGTTGCAGCTTAACCCTATCGGAGGTAAGATCTCCGTGCATGGCATTATAAGGAATTCTAGAAAAGATTGAATGAAACTCAACGATGATTGTAAGGATCCAAGGGCTACCACTATTTTACATTGTCTGCTTTGGACCGATGGCTCTCATGACTTTAAAACGTGTTACATAGAGTGAAAAACTCAAGCCTTATCAACCAGCCCAGTACTCCTCCCCTTGGCAATGTAAGACAAAAGACAGGCACTTAACCTCGCCCGCTTTTACATCCCAGTCGCCAGCCAGCACAACCTCCCTTGCCATCCCAACCACGCTGACCAACCTTAGGGTCTGGGTCATCACTATGATGAAGACGAAAATTGGTTTTTGTGGCTTGAATTTGAAGAAGTGAACGCAAACTTCAAAGTGATGACCACAATATTGGAGGGTGGTGACACAGAGTTGACAAAGGAACGAGAATACGATGAAGGTTGAGTTTTAGTTCAATGCTGTGAATCTCAAATTAAGTGATGTTCATTTAGAGTTGAGATAGGAGTTAGCAACATGGCTGGGGACAGAGGTTCTTATCAATAATAATTTTATATCAATACCATTTGTTTCAAGAATCTCGTGGGGTTCCATCCATGCTTCTCAAAAATGATGTTGCCAAAATCATTTGTAATATCACTGAGAACCTTGAAGCATTTTTTCATGTACTCTGGAAGCTGCTCAGCACATGCATCATCCCATTTGAAGGGAAAAAATGCAAGAAAAAATTAAATTGGCAGCATAATATAAATGTCTAATGTAGGTTTTATTTTTCTATGTAATAGTTGGGACATAATAGGTAAAATGAGATATCTATATATGTATACCTTTTAATGACTCCTGTAAAGAGAATTAGCTCATCGACCTTGCCATGGACATCAAATATGTCATCAATAATGTACACGAGAGAGATGGGCTTAACGAGCTCAACCCTAAGCTCAGACAAGCTTGGATCTGTGAGAATTGCTATGGACCACAAGTACCATTTTAGTGGCTGGTCTCTAGCAAACTTCATCTCCTCTCCCAATCCAGAGTCTTTCCACCACCTGAAATATAGGAAACGTATGAGGAAATACTATATCTAGAGCACATAATAGTATACTCATATATATGAAACAAATTCTTCATTTAAAGATTCCATCGATCTCACATATATAGAGATTAGAGAAAATGGAGATCTAGAGTCCATCATTTTCCAAATAGTTTTTAGCAAGATTGGTTTAAGTCATGCCTCAAACAATGATTTGTGAGTTTGGTCTTAGTTTGGACCCAAATGCCAACTTCTTAGATGTATAAATTATAAATATAGCATCTTATTTCTGCATCGATAGACTTGAATTAGGGCCAACTGTCAAAAGGCCATCTATGTTATATTTTAATCAATCTATCGTCCTTCAATTGAGCATAAATTTGCATAAATAATTGATTAGTTACTCACGTACTAATTTGGTGATTCTCCTTTTGGTGCACAGATTGAACAATTCTTCTCTCTCTATTTGCCACTTATAATAAGTCTTCGATCCATGAGTTCAAGCCAGGCATATCGTTTACAAAACTTAGAGGAGCTAGCGATCATGCGAAGCTCTTGCGATATGGATATTGCAATGTACTTTCTATCATTCTCACTCGTTCAGGATCAAGACCACATGTCAACAATTCGTTGAGACACTTGATGCTGAAGCATTCACCTTCGTTGAGTATATCCTTTCCTTCTATGCTCATTTGTGATGCTTCATATAATTCCATCATTCCCTCGATGTTTCCTTCCAGTTTCATAATAAAACATTTTCCCTTATCCTTGAAGTATTCGAACACATCTGCATAAAAAGCACAAGGACTCTAGTACATCGAAAAGTATAGTCTGCTATCTAATTTATAAGTTGCATCATTCAAAATTATGATATGAAAAAAAAAATCCTAAATTGGTTAAAACTATTTCATCATATGTAAATTTTTAATTTTTTAATGTAGGGAAACTTAAAAGGAGAAGAAATGGAAGAAATGGGCAAATCAACTGAAAAATCTAGGTTTTATCATTTTGGTTTCTGTAATATGAATGATTAGATCAGACAAGATTCCCTCCAAGTTCTTACTTTTCATTTTAAAAATAACTCCAGAAAATTAATGAATTGCTTAATATCTGGCATAAGTCCTCGCATGTAACCTGCATTGATAGATTGGAAAGGTCATCTCAATTCTCAATTAAACATTTCCAATTGTTAAGTCAACAAAAAATTCAAAAGATCAGCTTTTATTCTTTTCCATTTTCATCCTTAAAAAAAAAAAAAAAAAAAGGAAAATTTGGGGCTTCCACTTGACTAGTGAAAACAAAAACAAATATATGTCTTCTGTTGTTATAGATCAACAGCAACATTTTATTTTGCTATTGCAATCGACTTGAAACTCATGGGTAACAAACCTGCAAGCACATAATAACCTTCTTGCCGAAGGAGTCGAAACCGGAGAGCAATCTCATAGACATCATCTTTGCCATGATTCAAAGAGGTAAAATGTGTGTATTGCCACCATAGAATAGCTTTGATCTGTTCGTGGAATAGGGGTTTGATTCCTAGCCGCTTAATCATGTCGACAATGATCAAACTTTCTACGGGCGCACTCCCCTCGTTATTCAGAAAACCTATTATGCTCTTTATTTTTTCTTCATGTTTGATCTCAGAATTATCCTGGATCATGGAAATCTAGAATTACAAGTGAGGTCGATGTTATAATGCCCAAAAAAAAAAAAGAACTTAAGCAGAGAAAAAAACAAAATTTGCGATACTTTTTCCCATGTAATTGTAAGAAATTATTGTAATGAAGCGAAAAAACAAATCAGCAAAAGTTCGAAAGAGCAGAGACAAGCACAATGGATGAAGCAATTAACTGATGATTTGTAATAAAGTCATATATGGTAATTTAGTATGAGATGATTTTTCTTTTCTGTTGATGTTAATTTTATTGTAGTAAAGCTTAGTATGCTCATATGTACTAGGACATATTATCTGACCTCACAAGCCAGCCCAGGTTGAAATTGTTTCAAATGGTCAAATCTAACAGGGAGTTAATAAGTCGGTTGTTTATAGCAGATTCATTCCAACAGAACCTGGAAAGAAGTCATTTTTTGATACTCCACATTTAGATACGAATTGACATAATACACATACTCATGCATAAAAAATTTTGTTTCCTTTAAAAAAAATATTTAAAAATTATCCACATGTCAAAAATAATAAAAGGTAAAAAAAAAATTAAAGATACAATCGAAACATAATATTAGCAGATAAATTAAAATGTACACTTTAGCTATAATGAAAAGCAAAATTATACTCACATTATCAGGGAACATGTTGAAATGTCCTAAATGTGTTAGCACCCATTCCCATGTATAAATGTGGTCCACATACTCAAAGTTATAAATGAGTTATAGTATTGTGTTCTTGTCGATACAAGAACACAGTGGCCACTTAATAGGGTTCAAGGTCAGCCAGTGAGAAGATGGGAAATAAGCTTCATCGTCGAGAGGGAAATAGCCCGGGTCACCACCTAAGGCCCTTAAATGACCGCTCAGCGATAAACAAATAAATTGACCGGATTCAATTTTTCACAATTGCAACTACCCATTGCAAGGAATTTAGTTCTTACAAGTAAATGCTCAAGACCCAAGTAAGCTTACAAAGTTCATCATAATCAAGTGCTTCTTGGGTCGTCTTAGACATTGCAATTGAACTTTATGCTCAATATATTTTGAAACTTTTTATTTTATCTTAAATACAGAGGATTTACTTGTTACTAATATAGTCTAGCCTATGCTCTTCTTTCTTTAGACCCTGTTTCACTTTGATAATATTATAAATCAGGTTGATACAAAGGAAATAGCTGTGTTTCTATGCTATTAAGTAAGTAAAATAACTAAAATAAAATATGTCTTAAGTCACCAACTTGACCCTTAGCCCAAGTGTTATATTTGGTTATTTACTAAAATATCTTTTTGGAGGAGAATGATGGATTGCTCGTGTGGACGATCACATTTAATAAACATGTATTGTTTGGATTAGCCATCTTGGTTACACCCTATGCCGAGACAACACAATTAGTATGACAAAGACATGAATTTTCAGCCCTAGACAAGGCCACCGCGCCCACAGTAGGAGCTAGGTGATCAGAACGAGCTTGGGTAATTATTTGCCCTAATATGTATAATTACATGTGTAAAGATTTGGTACAAATTTATATTTATTCTCTATTATCGAATTTTTTGGGTCCGATGACCGAGGAGACATCCCAATTTTCACTGGAGCGGTCATACATGCCCCACAAAATAATGCTTGCAGGGAAAACACTACGTCTGTGATTTTCTTTTTCTCCTCTTTTTCTCACGATCTAAGGAAAGAAAAGAAAAGGTGAAGATAAAAGGCTAAGATCAGTGAATTTACCAGATGAGTTTGCTCTTTGTCAGTGCTCGATGATTGCATTTGGTTAGGTCGAGACATTATGGAGCTGGAATCGATGGTCGAACCTTTCACAGTACTAATCACAGGGAGAGGAGAAGCGCGAAGATTGCTAAGGATGGGGACACGGTGATTTAGCCAAAGCACGAGAGGGAAAAGAAAATGCCTTGATGGGAGGTTGGTGTGCTTCTGATGGCCTATTTATAGTGAAAAACAAAAAGTGCCTAAAATATATTGATGGGGAGATGATAAGTTGATAACGGGATGGTACTGTTATTCATAGGAGAGCAACGGCATGATGAAGACCACATATTTTTTTCCACCTTGGCACAATCATAAAATAAGGGAATAATAGAAAAGAAACTTATTAATATTATCAATGTCAGATATTTTTGCATTAAGTGAAAAAAGAAAAAACGATCTAAACATCTTTATTTCAAGAGAAAACAAATGTAGGATTAGCGGCAACATCGTTGCAAAACATTTATACTCTTGTAGTTTTTTAATCAAGATCTTTACGGTTTCACCAAGAAAATGGGAAAAAAAAAATTACAGCCACAAATTGAAAGAGTCAGGATTAGAGAATCGAGTTCTTTTTAATAAAAAGTTAGTGTCCAAATCAATGACTTCGAGTGAATACATCACTCTGCAAGGATTGAAGACTTAACCGTGGGTTATTTTATCTCATAAGTAAAAAACAATGCATCTTTTTTCATTTGAAAAGTGAGGATAGTTTTGTTCTATATGTAATCCATGCATCTTTTTTGGGGATTTGGCTAAAAGTACTCTAAGGGAAACGTTCATAATACCATTAAAAGGAACTACAAAAAGATTTCTAAGTTCAATATTCCAAGTTCCATAATAAATAAAAAATACCCTGTGAATTGGCTGTTATAATCTGTGTAGTTATGGGCTTCATAATCTCTACGACTTTCCCAACCTCCGGCTGCCAAATCCTCGCAAATAAGAATTTGTGGTCGTTTATGGTAAAAAAACGATACCGTCATATTAGCAGCACTCAATAAGAGAAAAATAAGAAGCGCCTAAAACGACATCTTTTGTACTGTCCCAAATGCGGGAACGGGAATTTTTGTTGACGGCGAGAAAGCTGGTTCACTCGATTTTATCACGGTTCACACGATTTTCTCACCACGTTTCGGTCCGTATGATTGTCGGGGGTTGGTTGACGGGAAAGAATACAGAGATTTTGTGTACATGTGTCTGCTCATTCAGTAAAGCGGGGGCGTGATTCATGCCCTGTCGTGATTTATTGCTCTGGGATGCAAATGGGTGTTGAACAATGGCCATGGCATGTTCGTACTCTTGCCTTGAAAGGGAGACGCAGTGGCCGTACACCCAAGCCAATCAAAATTGGTTTTGTCCACTCCTTTGAATCGAAACCACGTTATGCCACTGTGACTCCAGAAGAAGTCGATTGTGTCTTTAAAGTTTCAAATATATTGGCGGTGCGTCACAAAAGCGTTGCACGTGTTGAGACCGTACATTATCCCTCGAGATTGATGGAGCATAGTTTGGGGATTTATTCGACTTATAGTGATTATTATAAGTACCGTATTTACTTGATTCAAAAGTGAATTGTGAAAAAAAATCAAATTAATATTTCGTTACGTTAATTATACATGATATGATAATTTACTAGGAGTGTCAAAAACCAAATCGAACTGAAAATCAAACCAAACTGAACCGAAAAATTCAATATTTTCAGTTTGGTTTTCGTTCGGTTCGGTCCTTATTAAAAATCGAAATTTTTTAATGGGTTTGGTTTTTATCAGTTAACCAAACCGAACCGAACCGACAAACCAATAAGAGCTTATTTTTTGAAAACGAAAAATTTATAAAGCAGCAAAAAAAAAAAACGAAAAAAAAAAACAAATGCAAAAACCGAAAGCTAAAAGCTGAAACTTAAAAACCGAAAAACCGAACCGAACCAAACCAAATTTCGGCTCGGTTCGGGTCTCATTCGGTTCGGTTCGGAAGTTTTTCTTGACGGTTTGGTTCAATTTTTTGAAAATTCAAACCAAACCAAACCAAACCGTTAACACCCCTACAATTTACTATCTATCACATCTTTCATGAAATCATAGGCTTTTGGAACTTAACACTAGACATTCATGAGATGGTCGCTGATCGAGATTGATCCAACTCTTATGATAACCCTCTAACCAAAGGGTCACCAACAATGGTCACTCCATTCCGCCTTTTTTAATTATAAAAAAGAGTGTCAATTACAATCAATCAAGCATAGACGTGATCAATGAAAGATTTGACGGATCTCAATTATTTTTAACAAGTGTAAACGAGAGGGGGTTGTTCTGTATTCACGTAATTCCAAGCTGGACCCACCTTTTGGCGTCCCTAAATTTCTACCATCAACTGAAAATGTGTACTTTTTCCAAATGTGGATTGCGTTTCGTTTGTCCTTAGGTTCTTACGATATGCGGTCATCGTTCAAGTTATGCCGGAAAGTCCTTGGGCCTATCCTCTCCCGCTGTCATCACGGATGTGAATGTCGACTAAATGACGTGAAGAGCCGAGCAAACGAATATGAAAAAGTCCTGAAAACAGAAAGCGACCCTGCTAGACGTTTTCCATTTTTGTAGGATACATTATAATCAAACTTGTTGCGCAAAGTAAAACTGCGTCCCTGGATGCTTATCGAGCTTTGTGTATGGAATCCGCTGGGCCAAAGTCATTCTTCCATGAAAGACTCAGGAGGCATATCTTTTACTGTTATAGAGTCCCAGTATACTTCAGACCTGAAACTGAAAGATTCCCTAGTACGAGGTGGAAGTTATTCAACAAAAACTGCTGATAGATTCTTGGAATTGTCGCAAGGGCCGAAGTACCTTCTCTATCACTCCTGTGCATAATTCAGCCTTGACGTAGAGGAGACGCAAGATACGTGTGTGACATCGACCCCGTTTCGATAAAGTGAAATGGGCATTTCGTCCACGTACCTATGGTCCTTTTTCTCTGAGCTGATCACTCACGAGTTAACTAACCTATTGGATAAAGCCGTTAAGGGATGTATCCGCGGTAAAATCCCTAAAAGTTACTTAATTAGTTGGATTGGGCTAAAATCACGTTTGATCGATTCTAACCACGAAATTGAATTTGATTTCAGGAATTGAATTCGAGCGTGTCATAATTCATTCTTAGGATCCTGTCTCATCGTCCGTCAAATTATTAACGAGTCCGAAATTTCGGAAAAGAAATTATCGGAAGAAAAATTGAAGACCGAAAGAAAATAGAAAGGGAAAGAGAAAAGAAAAAAAAAAGAATAATGGTATTATTTTATTTTATTTTATTTTATTTTATTTCTCTCTCTCTCTCCCTCCCTCTTTTCCCTTGTGCGTTTCCCACCCCCCCCCCCCACCAAACTACCTGTATCAATTTCAACTTTGCTTCTCCTCCTTCACTTTTTCTTCTTTGACTAGTCAAAACACTTTATCTCTCCTCTCTCTCTCTCTTATCTCTACTTCCTCTCTCTCTCACTCGGCACTCTTCTCTCTCTCCCCTCTTGTTCGAACAAAGGCAGAAGACAGAAGTAGAAGCTGCACAAAGACAGGAGCAGCTCACCGTCATCGCCCGCGCACCGCCCGTGCTCCGCCGCTCACCGCTCGCCTTTGCTTTTCCTTCACCCCTTTTTAGCCACCGTTGAAGCCTTCTTCTTCTTCCCCTCGGTTTTGTGCGAAGACCAGCAGAGATAGAAGCGGAAGTAGCCGCGGACATCGCCTGAAGACCAGCCGCCCGTCGCCGCCGCACTGGAGCCAGACTGCCACTCGCACCGCCGCCCGCGCAGCCACCGCTCGCCACTGTCTCCTTCACGCCTCACCGAGGCCGTTCGGCCTCTGCCCAGCCTCTGTTCCGCCCCTGTCCAGCCACCTCCGGCCGCCACCCAGCTCCGTCCGACCACCGTCCTCCCTCCCCGGAGCTCCGCCCACTCTCCCAACCCCTTGCTGCCCCCAACCATCTCATTTTCCCCCTGTTTTGCAGCTAGGTCAGTAAACCAGCGAGTGGGTATCCAGCTAGTTCGGGCTCGCTTTTGGGCCGTTTTCGGACCCCAAACCCAAGCCGTCCTTTGGAAGGAATCATTCCTTGCGTCGTCCCCATCGGATTGATCCAATTTGCGCGCGATTCCAGTGAGTAATCTCACTAATCTCTACTTAGTTTACTGGAAATTCAACTAATTTTCGAAATTAATTATTTATTTATTTATTTTCTGGAAATTTAACTAGGATGGCCAGTGACTGGGATTTTATGCTAGTGATCGTGGTGAAGTCCGTTTATTTAATTGGGCTTTATTTTGAGCTAAATTGAATTTTTAATATTTATTAATTAATTTTCGAAATTAATTAATTATTTTTTGAAAATTAAGGCTGAGATGACCGATGACCGAAATTTCATGCTTATTGTCATGGAGCAATCCGTTTATTTATTTAAGCTTTAATTCGTGTCGAATTGATTTAATGGTGCATTTTTAAGTTATATTCTTAAATAAGGAAATTTTGGCTATGTGATTGAGGATTGGTATGGTATCGGTTGTCAATATCGAAAGTGAGTTGGTAAATCACCTGAAGAATGCATGTGGCCCGGTGAATTAGAATGTCACCTGAGAAAGACACGTGGCTCGGTGATTAGATATGTCATCTTGGCGAAAATGTAGCCTTAGAGAATGCACGTGGCTCGGAGACTCGGTATGTCTTCCTGGAGAATGCACGTGGCTCGGTGATAGAATATGGCATCATAAAGAAGGTCGGGTGGGACTGTAAATCCATTAGATATTGAAAGGGTCGAGTGGGACTGTAAAGCCATTGAATCTTGAAAGTGGTCGAGTGGGACCGTGAAGCCATTGAATATCGAAAGTGGTTGAGTGGGACCGTAAAGCCATTGAATATCGAAAGTGGTCGAGTGGGACCGTAAAGCCATTGAATATCGAAAGTGGTCGAGTGGGACTGTAAAACCATTGAATATCAAAAGTGGTCGAGTGGACCGTAAAGCCATTGAATCTGGAAAGTGGTCGAGTGGGACCGTAAAGCCATTGAATATCGAATGTGGTCAAGTGGGACCGTAAAGCCACTAAATATTGAAAGTTGCCGAGTGGGACTGTGTCTTCCACCTATGCTTAAGTTGTGACCTAAGGATCGTGATTCGTAATTGGGAATTGAGATGGAATAATTGAAATGACCTAGAAATAGCCTGACTGACATGTAATCGACTAAGTCAATTGAACTGTGATTTGACTGATTGTTCATTGAGATATATGAAGCATCTGTATATAACCTTGAATTGCACGTGGCTCGGAGACTCGGTATGTCTTCCTGGAGAATGCACGTGGCTCGGTGATAGAATATGGCATCATAAAGAAGGTCGGGTGGGACTGTAAATCCATTAAATATTGAAAGGGTCGAGTGGGACCGTAAAGCCATTGAATATCGAAAGTGGTCGAGTGGGACCGTAAAGCCATTGAATATCGAAAGTGGTCGAGTGGACCGTAAAGCCATTGAATCTGGAAAGTGGTCGAGTGGGACCGTAAAGCTATTGAATATCGAAAGTGGTCGAGTGGGACGTAAAGCCATTGAATATCGAATGTGGTCAAGTGGGACCGTAAAGCCACTAAATATTGAAAGTTGCCGAGTGGGACTGTGTCTTCCACCTATGCTTAAGTTGTGACCTAAGGATCGTTATTCGTAATTGGGAATTGAGATGGAATAATTGAAATGACCTAGAAATAGCCTGACTGACATGTAATCGATTAAGTCAATTGAACTGTGATTTGACTGATTGTTCATTGAGATATATGAAGCATCTGTATATAACCTTGAATTGCAGGTTAGGATTGATACCAAGGTACATCTTCTGATCTGTGCGTGTTTAGGCAGCCTATAGTATAATGGTTTATTAATCGGGCCTTAGTGGGGTAGAACTTGATGAGACATAGTCTCATCCCGATTGTGGGACAACATTTCAAGCCCGTAGATGAACCTGAGGAGGAGGAATCGGAGAAGGAGAACACTGAAGTGAAACCTAAGGAGAAGAAAGATTTTTGAAGAAGAAGATGATCCCGAAAGGGATCCTGAGTACTATCGGATGAGGACTGAGATCCCATCCTCTTTTAGGAACCTGTTTTGATGTGAATAGAATGAAATTAAAAAGTCGTGTATAGTTTTGTGAAGCTCTTTGAATTATGCTCTGTATAAAAGTATGGTTGTGAATTTCAATATGAAAATTATAGCCCTATTTTTCTATCCCATTATTTTATTGTCTGAGGATTTATAACTGCTTCCGCATGCGTAATAAAAAAATGAAGGGTCGGCGATACGTAGTCCTGGGATATCACATTTTAAAATCGACCAAGTAGAAAAATGTGTGCGTACCCGAGGATCGGGGCGTGACAACGTGTGCATAGAATAGTCCTGTTATAGAGCTTAATCACGACGGATGTGATTTTCAGGGTCTAATCATAGCCATATGATTTTCAAGTCATGTCACCTGGCAAAGTGTGGCTGTAGATCATTCAGCATGAGCAGTTAAATTTGACATATGGCTGGCTATAATACATGATTTATGTGATGATGCATATTGCATAACTCGTGGATTTGAAAATATGGATGGAGTCACTTTCATGGTGCATACTATCGGATACATTTTTTTTAGTTTCTTTGTTCATGGCTTAATTCCATGGGAATGGTGATTGTCGCTTCGGGCCTATTTAGTTTTCATTATATTCTCAAAAATAATTTCTGATCATAAATGATTCTTTATTATTATATTCCCCGGACGAATTTATAAGTATTTGAAAGCATTTGGTAACTATCCAAAATTTCTATTTCCGAAATAGAATTACATTTGGTACTGCCCTCAAAATTTCTAATTCAAATAATTTTCTTTTAATGTTTTTAATAATTCTATTACTTTTTTCTTTTTCTTTTTCTTTTTCTTTTCTTTCTCTTGTTCTTCAAGCTTTAATCGATCACTGGCCTCAGGATGACGGACGACTAACCAAACGAGGGCCTACGACCTTGTCAAAGCATTGTTGACCCCTGGCGAGGCTGCATCTCATCAGCCAAGCCTTGGTTGGGTGAGCCTCGCCCAGCCAAGCGAGGTTCACTGGTGGCCAGGGGAGGCTTGCCTAGCCAAGTGAGGCTCCCCTAGCCACCCGCGAGGCTCGGCCTCACCCAAATCTAGAGAGGCCGACTCTCATCGGTGGTTGAGTGAGCCTTCAGCAAACTTACCGGACCTCACCCAACTTGTCATCGGCAGCCAACGGCAGCAAACAACGAGGGCCGGCAGTGGAAGAAGAAGAGAGAAGGAAGAAGAAAAAGAAGAAAAGAAGAAGAGACAAGAGAAAAAAGAAATTTAAATTGGCTTGATTCTGAAATTATTCTCAAGAACAAAGAAGTATCTTTTTTCTTTTACTCCTTGATTCTTTTTTTGTTCCTAAAAATAAAAGAATAAAATTGAGTATTGTTTGGTCAATTACCAAACAGACCCTTACTAAGCCATGGCTTTGCTCACTTGTTTATCTACCATTTGAGATTCTAAATACAAGGAGTTTAATCAAATGGATGTGAAAAGTGATTAGGAGTTAGTATGGGACTTTATATTAGACTAATTAAATAAGTTTATTAGATCAGGGTTTATGATTGTATAGTTTTGGTTAATTCATGATAGACGAGATTTTATTATGACTTTTATTCAATAAAATGTTTTATTCAATCAATATGTATTCGTTAAATGACTAGCTTTGGCTAAAGGTTCTATTCTTTATGTTATAATAGATGACCGATCATTTCCTAAATTCTGGACGTGTATTTAGGATGTGATGCAGACAATTTCCATCAATTTGTGATCCATAATAAAAAATTTACTTGGAAAAACTGTCCTCGCATCACATATGGACGAAAATGTGGCCCGCTATGTAAATAATTGTGGATATTATTAGATGAGAAAATAATTTGATACCTTACTTTGATTTACAACATCTGATGGGCGGCAATTATTTGAACTACCCTGAACGTTTATTTTCTTGAAGGGGACCATAAATTGCTACAATAAGAGCTTTTTGAACGTAATGCTATGGACGTCACCCCATAGGAAAGCATCCATTAAGTTATGCGGGGAACCATTGAACATCAATTCAAGCAATTAGTTTGCATTGAACCCGCTTTAATTACAACCCAAAAACATTGCCAAATTCAAAGGAGACATCTGTAAAAGACTGGAGATCCGTACTATCTCGTGAAGGGTAACACTTGCCACTAATTTATCAAGATATTTATTTGAATTTTATATTGGACATAGTTTTTAACTCTGTCGTTGACAACGCCCTTTTCACTTCCATTGATTTCGATGTAGGTTGTTTAGAAAAAGAATGGGCAGGCTGTGTATTTCAAATGTTTCCTATACTTGGAAAGTGCCTTTTCTTCTGAGTTATAAAGCTTTGGCCTTTTCAACGGCCGGGTTTAGATTAGGGCTTCAACATTTAATTTAACCCGACTTTTAGGAAGAATACGTCATGATGATATAAAGGTATTTTGCAATGTGAATGTGCACTTTGCAGGCATTTTACAAGGTAGAATTAAACCATAGAAACTTCAGTTACTGTTTAACAAATGATTTCAACTGCACGATAAAGATTTCTCATTTTCAGAATGTGACAATTGATTAGACCTAAGTGCGTTCTATGTGTTTTGCATCTACTAGTTATGTTGAATTATTTTGTACCTAAATATTGTGCACATTAAAAGAGAAATAAAAGTTTACTACCTCACTATCATGAACAGCATCTTATGGGCGGCAATTATTGTACATCTAAGATTAAGAGCATTTTGACATGATGTTTTGCACGTCTGTCGTGGTATAGCGTGCATAGTGGTTCAGCTTTGCAAATAGGCTTTGTGACTTTAAAGATTTTTGGGCAAATGTTAGGGCGTTTGGCAAATTTTTCAAGGTCACTTTGCGGAAATACTCTTGGTAAAGTTGAAAGCCCAAGACAAAATAGGGCTTTTAGCATTTGTGAGAGGCCACTTCCTGAGGTAAATAAAAAAGAGTTTGTTCCAAAACTGCTCTCATCCACATTTTCATTTCCATTTTTGCCCTCGTTCATCTTCTTCAAGTCGCAGATGTAGTTTGCCAATGACTCTCCACCAGATGGTCCATGAGATGGTCGCTAATGAAGCTCCATCGGCAAAGGTCTAACATTTTAGATCTGAATCACTCCCAAATTGCATATATAAACACCCTCGGCTCGGACACCTCGACCCTCTTAGCTTCATGCATCACCTTGCCAAGGTCGGGCAACCCCAGCACTTGGGTCACGCAACCCCAGACAAGGCGACGCCCGAAGTGGCACAAGCTAGGCATGACTCGCCAAAGCTCCTGCTCAGCTTCTGCTAACAACATTTGTTGCGATGACAGTCGCTTAGCTAACGGTAGCTTCTGGTCACCGCCGATGCTTGCCTATGATCGTAGCCGAAGCTCATCCAGTTACCGATGCTCCAGTTTCCCTCTCTGTGGATGCTATAGTTGTTTGCCCTCTCCTCCTTTTTATTTATTTTTTACTTCTAAGTCAATTTATAAATTTTACGCCAAATCAATTTTCCAAATGCTACACCTCCCTTTAAAAATATTTTGACGAAATGGCTTTACATCCACTCAAAGTAAAACTAAACGCGGCTTAAGTTCGCATGCACGACAATTTAATATCACTGGAAGCAATGTTTTCCAAAAGGTTATCGATGCATTGAAAAATGTCGCAAATACTTTGATATTTTAATTTTAATTTTTCGCAATGTTTTACATAGCCTTACTAGTTCTCGTCGTAATGTATTTGATGGAGGTCTAAAATATTGAAGTATCTTCGAGGACTTGATTAGACTAATTAATCACTAATATCCTTCCGGTACCTAATTTTGTTTAAATCCTAAGGTTTTTTGGATTTTTGAGGAGTTTTCCATGCGGAGAAAAAAGAAAACATTTTTTTGGGTCTTTTTCCTTTTTTTTTAACATAAGAAACATTTTTTCTTTTTTAATCTTTTTATGAAAATATTTTTTTGGGATTTTTTTAATTAAAATATTTTTTTATTATAATAATATAATATATTAAAAACCACTCGGGTCGGATCCCCGGGTCGTCCACCCAAGACCAGGACGGGCCTGCAACGCGGGCCCGGCCCGGGATTTTTTCTTTTTTTAATAAAAACATAAAAGCCCAAACCAATTTGGCCCGTTTTCATTAAAAAAATCCAGCCCAAAAGCCTACCCGGCCCACTCGTACAAACCCAACCCAGGCGGAAACCCTACCCAAACGACGACCCGAATCCGACCCGACTCTGTAGCCGCGACCCGTTTCCTGCCAAAAAAAAATCTACCCGATCGACGACCCAGATCCGCCCGACTTCGACCCGTCTTCTCCCTCGTCAACCCGGTTTTGCGGAGCCTTCGAGATCTGACGATCCACGGCGGAGGCGGCTGAGCTCATCGCGGTCTGAGCTCGGGCCTCCGCCGACACCGCCTTGACCTCCGTCCGGCCGGCCGTTGTAGCCGATCCCATCGCCTGTCGCCACCCGTCGCCGCCGGTCAATGCAGACCCGGCGCTCACTTGGGATTTCCATCGAACGCCTGGCGGACACCGGTTGAGGAGGTCAAGGTGGAGCCAGGGCGAACAGCGGGGACCGGCGGTGAGGCAGACTAGGAACGGTCGAGGGCCGGAACTCGCGTGAAGCCGGCAGCTGCGAGTCCCGGCCCGACGACCCCAGCACGCACAAACAAACAACCAAAAAAAGGCGGACATTACCCTAGCTCACCGCAACAGGGGGCGCAGCGTCGAAGGGGTAGTCCGCGCAAAGAAAAGAGAAGAAAAGGCTAGGCTCCCGTGCTTTTTTTTTTTTTTTTTAATAATAATAATAATATTATTATTATTATTATCCAAAAATAGGATAAAAAAGGGAAAATAAAATAGAAAATAAAACTTAATGGATGCTAATAAAACTAAGATCTAGGTGATGCGAAAATCATTTTATTAGGGCCGATTGGTCTCTAATTTTTCATACAATTTTTATCATAAATTTTTAGCCAAAATTTAGATATCAATAATATGTTAGACACACACATTTGAGGCTAATTTCAATCGTTATCGTGCATTTTAGGCTTTGAATCCTAGATAATATTGTTCTCTTCATGTATTAGTATAATACTATTGCTTTAATTCCACTTAAGATTGCTCGTGGGTCGAAATTGAAGGCCATGAATATGGCTCGAAAAAGTTGTTTGGGGTAGTTTAATGTGTGCCAAAGGTTCGATGAAATGCCCAAACCAAGTTTCGATCTTGATACGATCAATTCGTGCTTGGTTATTGTGATATTCATGTTCTAAGCTAGTTCATGTTCATGTAAACCAAGCATAGATCGATGTAGTGAATTATTATTATTTTTAAATAATAATAATTAGAAAATGAAAAATCTGAAAATTTTCAAAATAAAAAATACAGGATAGTATCAAATTAGGGTAGAAATGACATTTATGAAAAATTTCTAATTTAGTGCTATTTGGTATTTTACAACCATTTTTGTAAATAATTCACTTTGCATGGATAAGAATTATCTAGTATAGTTTGATGCATTTAGAGTGATTTCATTATATTTAAATTCTCATTTCGCTCGTGGGTCTTGTGGCGCAATAACAAGGACATGTAATATTATTTGCTTGACTTGTATCGGGCTTTCATTTTCCATATTTACCTTCAAGTCATTTCAATTTCTTAGGTGTTTACTTACCACACTACTTTTCATAAATTGAGTGTTAATATCTTTCCTATATTAAGTTATAACTAGTCTCAATATTAGAGAAAACAACCCTACAAAAACATTTGCATGAACACTTATCAGCTTTGATACCTTAAGATTATAATTGGTAATCAAGAGTGAATGGCCACATAGATAAATAACATTTGGTTTAGCGGTACCAAAAAGGCGCCAATAGAAATATTAGCATAAACAAGCCCTCAAATGTAGAAACTCTAGTTGCGTAGGAATAGAGACGACAATCTCGCATCTCGATTGGTTTTTAACCGACTCCAAATGACTAGCGGCAACTCCCACTCCACAAAGAACATTTATAAGGTAAATCAAACTTAATTTAGAATCCAACTTCGCGCTATGTATGAGCTTAGGAGAGCCCATGCCTAGCCTTTTTGGGCATTACCCCTAGACCTCCTATTTTCCCCATCGAACAAAAACAGGAGGTTGCAACGATGTCTCAATCATCTTTTCATTTTTTTTCTAATAACACTTTCCTAATCCATCTCCTTTCTATGTTTTTCTAAAGGCTTCTGCTCAGGTTGCAAAAATCTAGATGAGAGAATCTCAAAAAATTCAAATCCTAATACTTTAAGAGACTAATATGAAATTGATGGGACATCTCTAGATCCTAATGGGATATTGCTAGATTATAATGGAATATTTTATCTTTTTTGGTCGAAAAAAATTATATTCATTACTCAAAAGAATTTAGAAATACATAGTCTTCATGACAAAGCAAATAAAAACAAAGTATGAATGCTAAAAAATAAAGCCAAATCCAGAACATAAAGAGGATCGATGGAGCATTTGCAAAGTTAAGTACAAACTCGTTCCACATGAATAGATGTGTCAAACAAAATTGGCGGCTGATCACTAAATCTCGTGTCTTTGTCAATAATGAGTACACGCTGGAAATTCCTTCTTCAATAATTACGACATTGCTAGTTGGCAGTGCGTGCGTAGGTTTGCCTTCCTTTATACCATCGTCATACGAAAACAACCATAATATGTTAAACAAACACAAATCTAACATGTGGAGAAGCAAAATCTTCATAATTCAACGAGACGCCAAAACTCCTGCGATTATTATTAAAACTAGAGGCAGAAAACCTATACACTAAAAGGGCAAAGGGGCATTGAATCCCCGAAAGCATATTTGTTAAACTCCCATATTTAGATCGGGAGAAAATAGTATCCAAATCTAGAACTAGATCGAAAGAGCTCAAACTCTCAAATCAAGAACTAGACTGGGAATAGAAAACTCCCAACTCTAAATTGGAAGAGAAGAAAAAATAAGAAAGGAACGATAAAACATAAACAAAATCAATGAGAGAGAGAGAGGGGAGGTGAGACTAGCTCAAACCCTCTCCAAGGTTGAAGAAGAAGATGGAAAAAGAGAGGAGAGAAAAAAGACTTTTTGGCTCTACCTAATAGAATATTACTCGGCAACAAATGCGCTCCTGCCATGACTGGCCGGGTGGCAGTCCACATTTGTTGGTGTATGTTGAGTGATATTCCATAGTCAGAAGGATCTTGATAAAGCAGTCCACCCCACGGATCCTAAGATGATGATGGTGGATTTGGATTGGTTTTTCTGAATTATGCTAAAGCAGCATCAATCAGGGGTTTTGTCTTAAGATAATCCCCCAAATAATCCCAATGAACATCATATCGTCCCTGAGCCATACTCCAGGTGGGAAACATTCAGTTGGCTTCAAATGGGACCCTCTGAAGCTCCTGATATTCTCGTGGTGAAGCTCCAATACAGCATGGGAATGTCTTGTAGAGCTTGGCAAAAATTACTTGTGCTCTGTATGTTGTAACTCTTACATTTGTCGAGTATCGGGAACAGGTGCTATCTAGTTTTAATAGACATCCACGGCTTGTAGAAAAGGATAATTGTTTGCAACTCTGGATCTAGTCTACACGTCCATAACTGTTCTGTGAGAAAGGTCTTTCACTCTGCTGGAGTCTTGAACCAGCAAAGCATTTTTGCGAAATGAATGTATTTTCCACCACCAAATTCTCAAAATGCTTGGCTAATGATCCTTGGTATTTTGGCAATTGGAAACTCAATGGCTATCGTATGACAATTGAAGACATACTAATAAACCACTTGAGTTCTTCTGAAATTTCATCTTCAGGAGAGAGAGACATAGGATGAACAAATGGATATTCTGGATACATGCCACTTGGTTGAAAATCCAATCCGCCATACTTTTTGAAGATTTTATATTGATATTCCCACATGAGGTTTGTGAGAATATCAAAAAGAGCATTAGACTAGTAGATCAAGTCCGAAACTTCAAGAGGATATATTCTGTTGGGAAATTTAGGTCTCATTTCATATGGTTGAACTGAAAGAAATATTTTAAAAGCCATTCAATTTATCTGATAAGTTGCAAACAAGGCTGCTACTTCTGTTTGAATTTCATCATCAAGTTAAAGGAAAACATATCCATCTCAACAAGAAAATGATAACCAACAAGATGGATTTTGAATTTTTGAATTTCATATTTAAGGGCAAGTATTTCCTTGGAAGCGGAGTGATAACACATCTCGGCATTTATGAACCTTCCACTTTTAATTCTGCATATTCTCCTTTTTTTCATCTACTTCTTCAAGAATGATTGATGCCCAATATTTTCATTGGCATCAGTTCGAAGAATTTGTTGTTAACAAACTTTAAGGACATGAAAAATCAAAAGGTTCTTTATCTATAAGATTTCCTAATGATATGTTTACTAATGGATTATGCAATGCCGATGAAATGATTCACTTTCTTCTTCAAGGAGAGACGAAATGTTCAAAGAGAGAAAGAGGGGGTTGTTGAACAATTGTCTAATTCAAGAGCAGAAATGAAGATTATGTAAAGTTTGATGCTTGAGAGTTTCCATCTTTAAACATGACTTCATTACAACAAATTGAGAAGGTCAACTGAATATACGAAAAAGTGGAGGAACACCTCTCCCTTTTTTTTAGTGGCTGTGATGACGATTAAGACAAAATAATTAGAATGCACATTACACGATCAGTTGATTGGTTGGATCCAACAATTCAGGGTTTTTTTTTTTTTTTCTCTAGCTTGTGGCAAGAAAATTGTCGTTCCATTCAGAAGGTGAGAGAGGCCTGTGGCCTTCAACGGGGCAACTCTAAGAGAGATTTCCTCCAAAAATGGGATGAAAGTATACTTTTACCCCTTAAATTTGTCATGCACATGCTAACGGAAAATATAGTTATAACAAAATAAAAAAATCAAGGGAATAATGCGTAATAGTTGACAGTTTAGAGTCGAATGTGTATTATTCTGAAATTCGAGGGAGTTTCATATAATTTCTCCTAATAGTAGGGAATCAGCCAGAAATTAAATGCTCATACCAAATATGATTCGCACACCCTAGTTTCATAACTTTGGTTATGAAATGGTCATTCCGTTCCATAGGTTTATCACTTCTTCATAGGGAAAAAATAAAACAAGGATAAATGAATTTTGAGTACTTACTATTTGCATCGAAAATTAAATAAAATATGCATTGTAAAATAAATTATCATTAGAAATATGAATATTATTGGCTATTTCCTTCATCATGTGATTCATTTTTATAATTCATTATCAAATAGTGATTATATCTTCAACAAATGATTTTTTTTTTTTAATTGTCAATGGTGCTTGGTAGATTCCATTATTAAACTCCTGACAAGACCATATACAGTTAAGCAGACATAGCGGAAAATCTCAAAAGCAAATTGGTTATGAAAGCAAGAGTGAACTTGAGGGCTGATTGCAGACGCCTTGGCTCCCTTCCCCTGTTCAATCCCCGACCATTACTCTTCGGAGATTCTCGAGCCCTGGCAACAGCGAACCCTCCTAGCTTGGAGCTCGATGGTGTCCAGCGTCGGCGTCGGCACTCTGCCCCTGTCAGCTGCTCGAGGACAGAGACGGTGGCAGGGACATTCCATGCCACCGCAATCAAGAAAGGCTCTGTGCAGAATGCGAGCGTTGGCAACTACGTCCTGGCTCTTTTCGCGAAAGCTCGAAAGTTGGGCGATGCGTGGAAGCTATTCGGTGTATTGCCTATGCAAGACGTCCGGGGTTGGACGATTCATCTGTCCAGCTTCACGCGCGATGGGTCTTGCGGGATGGTTTTGGATCTTTTCAGGGCTATGGTGATCGAGGGTGTTTGTCCGAATCACTTCACTTTGTCGAGTGTCTTGAAGTGTTGTTCGGGCTTAAATGAGCTCAAGCTGGGGAAAGTTGTTCTTGGGTGGATCATCAGAAACCAAATTCATGTTGATGCAGTGTTGGCGAATTCTGTTCTTGTTGTTTATGCGAAATGTGGGGATGTTGCTGTTGCGGAGAGGTTGTTTGATTTGATGAGAGACAAGAATACCATTTCTTGGAATGTAATGATCGGTGCTTACCTACGTGATGGAGATACAGAGAAATCGTTTGGTCTATTTCAAAGGATGCCTTCCAAAGATGTTGCTAGTTGGAATACGATTATAAATGGGCTTATGCAAAATGGACTAGAAAGAAGTGCACCGGAATACGATTAAGGATGCCATTCCCAAGGTGCTTTTAGCCCCGAAAGCCCGTTGGGAAAACATTTAGGTGTTTGGTTCAGCATTTAGAGGTGTTCTTGGCCAAATGCTGGCCTTTGAAATGCTGAAAGCGCTTTGGGCTTTCAGCATTTCGGAAATGCAAGTCCACATTTACTCTTCATCCATTGACTTCTTTAAAATAAAATTAAAAAAAAAAACCGGTCATCTTCCCCACACCTCAACCACCGTTGATTAGCGACGGAGTTTCACCAGATTTTATTTTTATTTTTTAAAAAAATAATAAAAACCCTTTGCAAATGTTGGGTTCACCTTCTTTCTTTTTTTTTTGGTCATTTTTATCTTTTGACAATCAATAGCCCAACTTTTTATCAATACACTAAAATGATCATTAATTAACGAAGATGATTAATACTACAATAATTAAAAAAAATTATTCAAAGTTGAAAACAAACCTAAAAGAACCCTAAGCCAAAAGTTGAGTTTTATATCTAATCTATAATCAAATTCTTTTAATATAATTTTTAAATAAATTTACTAATATATATTTTTTACATTACTCTCAACATGAAAATGTAAAAGGTTATATAGTTATTGTTTCTTTTTTGCAATTTTAAAAATATTAAAACTAAAAAACTTAATTTGGTCACACTAAAGAGTTTTTTAAATATATGTTTATCAAACAGTCTTGCATTTCCCTAAAACACTTTTCAGTTATAGTTTATCAAACAATCTAGTATTTCGAAAACCCCCTTTACCTCAAAAGTATTTGCATTTTCCCAATGGCATTTCTCCAAAATTGAACCAAACGGGCCCTATGAGATGAAGGAAAAAAGGACCAGTGTTTAACGAGGTGACTTTTTCCGTAGGGGTGGCAAATGGGTGGGTCGGGTTGGGTCAGGTCGAGTATGAGTCAGGTCGAAAATGGGTCGATTCATATTTGACCCATTTAACCTGTTCTAACCCATATTCTTGTAGTGTAAATCTAATGACCCATACCCAACCCGATTCATACATGACCAGACCCATATTGCTAAAACTTACTTATTGTTAAAATATTTTTATGCAATACAAATTTAATGGAAAATTTTTATAATTCTTTTTAAAATATTTTTAAAAAAATTGAATTTTTATTTTTATAGATATATATTTTTTTAATTTTTGAAAAATAATTTTATAATTATTTTTATCTTAAAAATATTATTTTTTATTTTTTATTTTTTAAAATATCATTTTTTTATTTTTAATAATTATTTTTTATTTTTCTCTTTTCTCTTTTCTCTTTTTCTTTCCTTTCTTCTTCGGCCGGCTGCTGGACACGACGACGGTCGGCGACTGGCCACAGGCGAGATCGAGCTCGCCGACGTTGGGCAAGGCTCAATCTCGCCAATCCGGTGAGGTGAAGGCCCTGCCCGACACCGGTGAGCTCAAGCCTCGCTAGATCCGGCGAGTCTCGATCCTCACCAGTCATCCGTGAGGCCGAGCCACGCCGGATCTGCTGAGACTCGAGCTCGCTGGCGTCGGGTGAGGCTTGATCTCGCCCAACCCTAGCAAGCTTGAGCCTTGCCAGTTGTCGGTGAGACCAAGCCACGCCGGATCTAGCGAGGCTCGAGCTTGCCGGCGTCGGGCGGGGCTTGATCTCGCCAGATCTGGTGAGGCCGAGGCCCCACTCGACGCCAGTGAGCTCGAGCTTCGCCAGTCGTCAGCGAGGCCGAGCCTCGCTGGATCTGGTGAGGCTCGAGCTCGCCGGTGTCGAGCGGGGCCTCAGCCTCGTCAAATCTGGCGAGATCGAGCCCCGCTCGACGCCGGTGAGCTCAAGCCTCGCTTGACGCTAGCGACCTTCAAGGGAGCAGCAGAGGCGAGCCATGGCAGCGAGTGGCGGAGGCGGTGAGCGGTGAAGGTGAGCAGCGGAGGACGAAGGTCGAAGGGCTGTCACCGACTCGACGAATGTGGGTTTTTTAGGTTTTAAAAATGGGTCAAAACGTGTAACCCATTTTCGACCCATATAAAACTGAACTTAAAATGGGTCGAATGTGGGTTATGGCCCATTACAACTTCATAACCCACATTCGACCCATTTGTGAAAAATATGGGTGCAAAATGGGTCCATGACCCATTTTGCCACCTCTACTTTTCCGTAGCTCTGGGTTTGGCTAGTATTTTGTCTCTTTTGGATGTTGGAAGGCAAGTTCATGGGATAGTTATTAGATTGGGAATCAACAGTAATGAATTTATCAGGACTTCTCTCATTGACATGTATTGCAAATGTGGAGAAACTGAAAAGGCTTCAATAGTATTTAATTGTTAGCCTTTAATGTTTATGAGCCCAGAGAATTCCGAGATAGCTTATATGGATGCATATGCATGCAGTTCATTGGTTTCTGGGTATGTGAAGAATGGCAACTATGAAAATGCCTTTGAAGTATTTAACACGATGGTCCAAAAATGTATGAAGGTGGACAAATTTACCATTACAAGCATTATTTCAGCATCTGCAAATGTTGGTATATTAGAACTTGGTCGAAAGATCCATGCCTATATCCTGAAAGTTGGCTATTACCTGGATGTTCACCTTTCTTCCTCGTTAATTGATATGTATTCCAAATGTGGGAGCCTCGATGATGCATTGTCAGTATTCAAGCAGAGTCAAAACTCGAATGTTGTGCTATGGACTTCACTGATATTCAGCTTTGCTTTGCATGCGAGAGGTAAGGAGGCTGTTCGGCTTGTCGAGTGTATGATAAATGAGGGAATTATACCAAATTAGATAACTATTGTTGGTATTTTAACTGCTTACAGCCATGCAGGACTGCTTGAAGAGGGTCGTGAATACTATGCTTAAAGGCTCATGAAAGATGTATATGGAATCAAACCTGGAAAAGAACACTATGCTTGCATGGTGGATCTTTATGAGCGAAGCGGTTTATCGAATGAACCAGCAAAGCATTTAATGGGTAACAGTTGATAGTTTAGAGTCGAATGCGTATTATTCCGAAATTCGAGGGAGTTTCATATAATTTCTCTTAATAGTAGGGAATCAGCCCGAAATTAAATACTCATACCAATAAGGGAATGGAAATAGCTTTAGTGAAAAAAGAAAGTTAATTTTTTAGTGTTCTATTCACAAGGCATCATAGATATTTGTAATAAGTACATCTAAAACTTAATTAAAACTCATGCACTTTTTGAAAGTTTTAAAACTCAATCACACTTTCTTAATAAGTTATTAATAAGTTTTAGGATTTAATTGTACTTAATAAAAGATTGATAACTCAATTACACATTCATAACAAGTTTTGGGAATTTCATTGCACTTACCCCCAAATATTTTGATGTTATCATTTTAAATAGTTTAATGAACATATGCCATACTACTTTTCAAATTTTAGGATCTTCTTACATTTTATGATGTTTTGCACGCATAAAACAAAATCATTTGTCGATTTAATATGTCTGAAATAGTATTAAATTTTCCTACACGTTAAATTCACATTCTTTTTTTCATTTGGTTATGCAAACAAATATCGTTGCCACTTATCGGGGGAAAACACTAAAAATAATGTCTATCTAGAACACAAGACAACTTAGAAAAAGGAAGGCAACTTTGATGCAAACGAAGGTGAACTGCAGTACAGTAGATGGAAGTGTTTCAACAAGCATGAAAGAAGAAAACATGAAAAATGATGCTAAAGTGTCTCGTGATCACAGGTCAACGACTTCATATGGTCTTGTAGGAGTCCAAGACCATGCTTGTCTTCATAGTTGTACATCAGTGAAACCATTTTAGCAGCATTCACGCAAGCTTCAAGGAAAGGCGCAGAGAACGGACATGGAGAGAGGCACTCTTTGTTGAGCAGTTTCCACGATTTCGATATCAACTCCATCACATGCTCCCTCGCGCTTTGGTACGAAGAGCCTTGATTTTCTCTCAAATAACACTCCACATATGACCCGTCGTAGCCATTTTGATTCTCATCCTTCAAGGAATCGAATCCCCCCAAGTAAAACAATTAAATCAATAAAATAACGACAGAACATGAATCAAAAAATTGATTAAAACCCAAATGTTGCCCGGCACGAAACCATAAAGTAGTTTACCTGGGCACATCCGAGGTCATCCCAAAGGCGAAGAATTTCAGCGACTAAGAATATTGTATTTGGCAGCGGCACCTCTTCTTTCTTTGAATCCACACTTTGGTTGGCAATGTTTTGGCCCATTAGAAAGAACAGGTGAGCTAGAACCAAGGGCACACCCGAAGTGATAATCGCATTCTTCAAGTAATCATCTGTCTTTGGCATTTTCCCAGAAGCGTTCCACTGAAACTCCACCAGGAATGCATTGCACAAATTCGCCCACTGCAACATCAAATGTTATCCGACTGATAAAGGATATATCTAAAAAGTAATCATAAATCAAAATCGCGTGCTTATTGAGCTTTCCTAGTAGTCATAAATGACGAATCACTAGGAACTCTCTCTGTCCCTCTCTGCCAGTAAGGGAGCTCCATGCTGCACTGAGCTTGCTAAGAAGCCAGTCCACAGCTACAAGATCTTGACAGAAACACCTCGATCTCGCCAATATTTGTGTGTGTGTATGAGAGAGAGAGAGAGAGAGAGAGAGAGGGTTGCAGCTTAACCCTATCAGTTGTAAGATCTCCGTGCGTGGCATTATAAGGAATTCTAGATAAGATTGAATGAAACTCGACTATGATGAAGATGGCAATCGGTTTTTGTGGCTTTAATACAAAGAAGTGAACACAAAGTTTAAAACGATGACCAGAATATTGGAGGGTGGTGGGACAAAGAGTGGACAAAAGGATGAGGATATGATCAAGGTTGAGTTTCGTTTCAGTGCTGTGAATCTCAAATTAAATGATGCTCATTTAGAGTTGAGAGAGGACTTAGCAACATGGTTGCAGATAGAGGTTCTTATGAATAATAATTTTATACTAATACCATTTGTTTCAAGAATCCCATGGGGTTCCTTCCATGCTTCTCAAAGATGATGTTGCCTAAATCATTTGTAATATCACTGAGAACCTTGAAGCACTTTTTCATGTACTGCGGAAGCTGCTCAGCACACGCATTGTCCCATCTGAAAAAGAAGAATTGCAAGAAATATTAAAATTCACGGTCTGATCTAGGTTTTTTTTGTCGATGAATATTCGCGACATTATAGGTAAAATGGGATATCTACAACTGTATACCTTTCAATGACTTCTGTAAAGAGAATTAGTTCATCGGCCTTGCCATATACATCAAATATGTCATCGATAATGTACACGAGGGAGATGGGCTTAATGAGCTCTACCCTAAGCTCAGACAAGCTTGGATCTGTGAGAATTGCCATGGACCACATGTACCATTTTAGTGGCTGGTCTCTAACAAACTCCATCTCCTCTCCCAATCCCAACTCTTTCCACCACCTGAAACATAGGAAACGCATGAGTAAATACTATATCTAGAGGACATAATAGTATACTCATATACATGAACAAATTTTTCATTTAAAGATTCCATCGATCTCACATACATAGAAGTTGAATGCCAACTTTTGAGATATATAAATATGGCATCTCATTTCTGCATCGATATTCTTGAATTAGGGCCAACTATTGAATGCCCGTCTTTTATTATATGTTGGTCATCTATCGTCCTTCAATTGAGCATAAATTTGCATAAATAAGTCATTAGTTACTCACGTATTAATTTGGTGAATCTCCTTCCGGTGCAAAGATTGAATGATTCTTCGCTCTCTATTTGCCACTTCTAACAAATCTTCCATCCATGAGTTCGCGACAGGCATATCGTTTACAAAACTTAGAGGAGCTAGCGATCTTGCGAAGCTCTTGCGATATGGATATCGCAATGTACTTTCTATCATTCTCACTTGTTCGGGATCAAGATCGCATGTCAACAATTCGTTGAGACACTTGCTGCTAAAGCATTCAGCTTCGTCGAGTATATCCACTCCTTCTATGCTCATTTGTGATGCTTCGTATAATTCCATCATTCCCTTGGCGTTTCCTTCCAGTTTCATAATAAAACCTTTTCCCTTATCCTTGAAGTATTCAAACACATCTGCATAAAAAAGCATAAGGACAGTAGTACATTGAAAAGTATAGTCTGCTATCTAATTTATAAGTTGCATCATTCAAAATTATGATATGACAAAAAAAAAAGTCCTAAATTGGCTAAAACTATTTCATCATATGTAAATTTTAAATTTTTTAATGTAAAGAAACTTAAAAGGAGAAAAAATGGAAGAAATGGGCAAATCAACTGAAAAATCTAGGTTTCATCATTTTGGTTTCAGTAATATGAATGATTAGATTAGACAAGATTCCCTCCAAGTTCTTACTTTCCATTTTAAATATAACTCCAGAAAATTAATGAATTGCTTAATATCTGGCATAAGTCCTCGCATGTAACATGCATTGATAGATACCCATTGGAAAGGTCATCTCAATTAAACATTTCCAATTCTTAAGTCAACAAAAAATTCAAAAGATCAGCTTATATTTTTTTTTTCCATTTTCATCCTTTTAAAAAAAAAAGGGAAAATTTGGGGCTTCCACTTGACTAGACATAACAAAAACAAATATATGTCTTCTGTTGTTATGGATCAACAGCAACATTTTATTTTGCTATTGCAATCGACTTGAAACTCGTGGGTAACAAACCTGCAGGCACATAATAACCTTCTTGCCGAAGAAGTCGAAACCGGAGAGCGATCTCATAGACATCATCTTTGCCATGATTCAGAGAGGTACAATGTGTGTATTGCCACTGTAGAATGGCTTTGATCTGTTCTTGGAATAGGGATTTGATTCCCAGCCGCATAATCATGTCAACAATGATCAAACTTTCTACAGGCTCACTCACCACATTATTCAAAAAACCTGTAATGCTCTTTACTTTTTCTTCATGTTTGATCCTAGAATCATCCTGCACAGTGGAAATCTAGAGTTACAAGTGAAGTTAATGTTATAATGCCAACAAAAAAAAAAAAAAGCAGGATTGAACAAAATTTGCTATACTTTTTATAATGTAAATGTAAAAAATTATTGTAATGAAGCAAAAATAAATAAATCAGCAAAAGTTCAAAAGAGCAAAGCCAAGCGCAATTGATGAAATAATTAACTGATAATTTTTCTGTCATATATGGTAATTTAGTATGAGATTATTTTTTTCTGTTGATATTAATATTATAATAGTAAAGCTTAGTATGCTTACATGTACTAGGACATATTATCTGACCTTATAAGCCAGTCCAGGTTGAAATTGTCTCAAATGGTCAAATCTAACAGGGAGTTAAAAAGTTGGTTTTCTATTGCAGATTCATTCCAACTGAACCTGGAGAGAAGTCATTCTTACTTCCCTGCATGTATCGGTAAATAAGCTTCCTTGTTATCCTATTTTGGTTTTCTTTTTTTCTTTTTTCTTTTTTGTACTTCTCCTTCTATCACACATAGGCCAATGAAGAATCCAAAGAGGTGTTGGAATATAAGGCAATCCTCGACACGGCCCATTTCCATGACATGACACGTAATTATAAACAAATTCGGGTTTGGTATAAATGGTTAATGTCATAAATGGATCAATAGTTTAAGGCAAAATAAAAATTGTGTCTTAAGAGGGCGCACCACTTAAACCATTCAAATACGAATCGATATATTTTAATTTACGTGTTAATTCGTCATTATCTGATACTACACATTTAGATATGATTCGTAATCATACATAAAGAATTTTGTTTCCTTAAAAAATATATTTAAAATTATACACATGTCAAAAATAATAAAAGGTGAAACAAAAACATATTTAAGATACTATAGAAACATAATATTAGCAGATATATTAAATAGTACAATTCAGCTATAATGAAAAGTGAAATCGGGGAACTTCTTGAAACGTCCTAATAGTGTTAACACGGATTCCGTGTACAAATGTGTTTATGTCGGTCTCGTTGTAAACGAGTTATAACACCATGTTCTTGTCAATACAAGAATACGGTGACCATTTGATAATCATTTAGCAGTGTAAGTCGTGCCCTGTGACCCATTTTATTAAGCGCATCGTATTCTTGTCAAGACAATTTGACACATTTAATAAACGTGTGATGTTCAGATTAGTCATATTGATATTATACCCAATGTCAACGCGATACAATTAATATGACAAGACACAAATTTCGAGCCCTAGACAAGGCCATCGCGTCCAAAGCAGGAGCTAGGTGATCAGAACAAAGCTTGGGTTATTTTTTTGCCATAATATTTGTAATTCCATGTGTAGAGATTTAGTAAAAATTTATGTTTATCCTCTATTATCTAAAGTTTTGTGTCCGATGACCCAGGAGACATCCCCCTTTTCACTAGATGTGTTATACATGCCCTACAAAATAATGCTTGCGAGGCAAACACTACGTCTGTGATTTTCTTTTCTTTTTTTGTCACGAGCTGAGGAAGGAAAAGAAAAGGTGAAAATGAAAGGCTAAGATCAGTTGATTTACCAGATGAGTTCGCTCTTTGTCACTGCTCGATGATTGCATTTGGTTAGGTCGAGACATTATGAAGCTGGAATCGGTGGTCGAACAATTCACAGTACTAGTCACAGGGAGAGAAGTGCGAAGATTTTTTGAGAATGGGACATGGCGGTTTAGCCGAAGCACAAGAGGGAAAAAAGTGCCTTGATGGGAGGTTGATTTTGTCACACCCCAAATCCTAGCAAAAATGGGTATGACATGGTCATCCTTCTGTCTGAAGGACGTAATCTCAAACTATACCCAAAAATCTGCATCCAAAAGTCCTCATCATTAGCACTCTTGTATTATCGCCACTAACCGAAGAACCTAAAAAAATTGGGAAAAAAAGGGATGAGCAACCGTAATTCACCGAGTAGTATGAATTTTCTAAGCAGAACAACCTCCACATTACACAACTAAAACTCAAAGACATGATTTATTTATGCCAATCCAAAATATAATAACTTACAAGAATAAAATGAGTATATAATTTATCGACCATGCTATATTAATAGCAAAATTTCTCATTCATCCATAATATCAAAACAAGTATCGCTACTTCAATTCGATAATAAAACTCGTCATATCTTATGTCAATGGTTTATTTCATTTTCCAAACTCGTACCACATCACATCTTAATGCCCTAGAGTTGGCTCTCACGAGATTGCATCATCGTGTAGCACTTAGCCCTTAATCAACACGTATCAATAGTACAAGACTCTAATGTTGGCTCCCACGAAATTACATTATCGTATAACACTTAGTTCTTGACCAACACAAGTAAATGGTATAAGACCCGAGAGGTGGCTCTCATGAAATTACGTTATCATGTAATATAATAATCAACGTGTATCAATAGTACAAGGTCCAAGAGGTGACTTCCACATGACTCGAGTTGCCATGTAGCATTTAGTCATTGTTTACAAGACTTTAGAGTTGGCTTCCACGAAATTACGTGATCTTGAATTTGTACCCTAACTCTAACAACTAATCAGATTGGAAGAACGAGGGGCACAAGCACTTACTAGGGATTGCAAATCGCAGTTTAATCGGCTTTGGTGAGGTCTCCGTAGCAAAAACCTTCCTCTTTCTTCCTTGTTCTTTCTTTCTTCTTTCCCTCTTTCTCTCTTTTTCTTTTCTTTCTTTCTTAGCGAGCTCTCTATCCCAAGCGCTCCTTTTTCCTTTAAATAGTTGAAGTCCACTTTCCTTCATTTGTTAACTTTTCGACCTTTCCCTTTTTTTTTCTTTTTTTCTTTTTTCCAAGATAGGTCCCACTATCTTTTGACAAGTATTGCAGATTTTCTTTTTATTACAGGTTATACGACCGTAGATGGTAGCCGAGGATTGTTTCCACCAACAAGAGCCGTCCCCAGTAATCCCCTAATAGGCACCCAGTAGGACTACATTCTTTATTTTCACTTCACGTGCCTATAAGCCTCATCCCCCTTATTGGTAGTAAATATTTTTTTTTCTTTTCTAACTACTGAGGAATAACAATGATTTTATACTAAGGAGAAGTTAAACTTTATGCAAGCCACTTTACCAAAAAAAACTTTATGCAAGCCATAGGTGGTACAAGGGTTGTTTCTACCAATGAGGGCCATCCCCAATAATCCCCTAGTGGGGGCCCACCAAGATGATGTTCTTTATTTTTAGTCGCCATGCCCGCAAGTCTCATCTCCCTTGTTGGTAGTGAATATTTATACTAATAGGCGCCCAGTAGGACTGTATTCTTTATTTTCACTTCACGTGCCTATAAGCCTCATCCCCCTTATTGGTAGTAAATATTTTTTTTTCTTTTCTAACTACCGAGGAATAACAATGATTTTATACTAAGGAGAAGTTAAACTTTATGCAAGCCACTTTACCAAAAAAAACTTTATGCAAGCCATAGGTGGTAGCCAAGGGTTGTTTCTACCAATGAGGGCCATCCCCAATAATCCCCTAGTGGGGGCCCACCAAGATGATGTTCTTTATTTTTAGTCGCCATGCCCACAAGTCTCATCTCCCTTGTTGGTAGTGAATATTTTTCTTCCCTAACTGCTAGGTGTGAAGATTTGGTAAGGCCACTGTCAACTGTTCTAAAAACTTAAATTTTTAAATGAATGCATGGTTTAATATTTCTTTATTCTAACACCAGGGAATACCAACAATTTTATATTAAAGAGAAACTGAATGTTGGTAACTTCTCACTTCAATATCATTCCGACACCATGTTCTCCCTAGAGAGTCAATTGAATGTACAAATGGCCTATTTTTAGTGAAAAACAAAAAGTGCCTAAAATATATTGATGGTAAGATGATAGTGGGACGATACTATTACTCGTAAGAGAGCAATGGTATTGTGTAGACCACATATTTTTCAAGCTTGGCACAATCATAAAATAAGGAAATAAAAAATAACATTTATACACTTGTAGTTTTTTTAAAAATATGTTTCATCAAGAAAATTGGGGGGGGGGGGGGGGGGTGAAGAGGTTGATAGTCAAACTTCTTTTGTGATGTGGACATCGAGCCATGTTGAGGATGAGGTTCTATGGACCCGTTGTCTATTCCGATTGGTTCGATCACTCAAGCGCGGACGAAGCAATTCAACAAGTTGTTGGCATCATGGTTAATGATCTTTGGCGTGGAGATGACATTGGATCAAATCTTAAAGAATCTTGAAAATCTTAACGCAATCTTTGGCATGGAGATGACCTTGGATCAAATCTTGAAGAATATTGGAAACGTTGGCGCAATTTGATTATTTCGTTACCAAATATTTGACCAAGTCAATAAAATTATCTTCTTGTATAGGCATATTCTAGAATAGGAAGCATTAGATCTCCTAAATTGTGGCCAAACTAAATTTGGCCAAACTAAATTAGGGTTTTGGGAGCTGGTTTGTTCGAACTCTAGGGCTGGTTTTAGGGTTTGTGTGTGTCGCGACCAAATTTTTGGGTGAATCACCTAGGATTTGGCTAATGGACTACTAAGCCTAGACCTAGCTCGGGCTCTCCCAAGTCCATACCAATTTCCGACTTAAGTTTAAATATCTAGCATGCAAAAAGCCGTCGCCACTAATCAATTTACGGTAGATCGATTAGACACCTAAGTAAAATAATGAGAATTATTTCGCCTCTACGAACCATAGATTTTGAATATGGGGACTTGATTACGCTAGATTTCTCTAATGCCCTTTCAATACCTTTCTCTTTTAAAAAAAAAAAAAATTTGTTTGACAGACAGCTTGAATTGATTTTAATTTATCTCCCTAACATGTAAGACGATCATGCGGGTGCGTAAACCACTAATTTAACACCCAGATAAAGCAGTGAATAAATGGCAAGACTTACCTCATAACAACGAAAACATTTGCAATGTTAGATCAGAATTCATATTAACAATCCTAGATATGACTTCTAATTAACATGCAATTTCTTTTTGTTTTCATTTTTTTAATGAAAATCATGCTTTATGCAATGCAATGTTACTAATCTAACATGTGACATGGCAATATGGTCTAAACTACATGAAATAAATAAAATGCAGTCTATACTAAAGAATGAAAGTGATTTATTCTAAGACAATTTTTTTTGTATTTTCCATGAAATTTCAAAATTAGAAATAATTGCAAAAATTATCTAGCTAGATTAAGATTTTATCTAACTTATATTAATGATTAGGTCAGGCTAAAACCCTAATTTAAACCAAGATATTATCTTAACTTAACAATCCATAACCTAAGATGCAGTCTATCTAAAAAAAATTAATCTAAACTTAAATTGAATTAAAAAATATTTTCTAGAATTAAATTACGTACAATTTTATCCTAACATGCAATGACGTGCAAAGAATGCCCTAATTCTTGATTTTTTTTTATTAACTTAGAAATTCTTAATTTAACATGCAACTTAAGTTTTAAAAAAGAATAGCAACCTAAATTGATTGATTTTTTTTATTTTAAAAATTCGAAATAAAATTCCTATTCTAAATATGCAAAAACCCAAAAACAAGAAATCTAATCTAACTCACATTTTTTTTTTTTTACGAAAGCAAAATTAATTTAAACGACTCGAATGCAAATCGTAGCCAAATAAGATTGATATCCAAAAATTGACGAACCATATCTCGTGCATGAGATCGAGTTAGCCAATTTTAAATAAATCGGAAATTGAATCTCAAGCATGAGATCGGATTAACAATTTTTCAAGCGATTGCGATTGCGATTGCGAGTTGGAATTCAAGCACGAAAATCAGACTGTCAATCACAAATTTCAAAAGCAATTTCGTGTCGGGAGCTTCAATATTACATTAAGGAACAATTATACTAAACAAATAAAGCAAAATGAAATGAAATAATAAAAATAAAATAAAATAGAACAAACTACCTGATGTGATTTTTCTTCTTTTCCTTTTTTGCTTTTGCTTTCCAAACAACGTTGGTAGCTTATGGTGGGTCACCTGTGTCGGAGCTCCGGCGAGAGGGACCAGCAGGCGAGATGGGCTAGCGATTGAGAGCTGTTGCGGCGTCCCCGTCGCCGTCGCGAGCTGCTGCAGGGACGCGGAGGCGCAGTGACCGGCGTGGGCTGGCAGATGGGACAGGCAGACATGCTCACCAGTTGATCATCCCTCATCATACTAAACCAGCCAGAAAGCAATTAGTCAAGTCTTGAGCATGTCTCCCCCTACAAACATTATTCTAAACAAATAACTTTCTTCCACATCGTCTGACATGGATATGTACTTTATACATCACTCATAAACTTTAACATCGGCCGTATCTAGCTCTCAGGTACCAAACATTTGTTATCATCAACCAATAAAGCATAGCACTAACATACAATTCTCGGGAAAAAGGTACCCTTTGCTATTGACAGTGCCTAAAGGACCATAAGCTCTTTACTTTACGGTGAAACCCAAGTTTCCTTTGACACAGAGAATAGCAGCTACGGTTAGCTATCTCGGTCCCAATAATTACACATGACAACCATAAAATCCATTCATCATCGTCACCACACAGAGCAGCTAATCTTTTATACCAGAAACCGGTTTCTCACCGCCAAATTCGACATACGCCCATTCACAAGGAAGTAAAAAACCATCAAATGAATCACCAAATTACTTAGGGAAATAGAACATCAACCAACCGGTGAAGAATTGAGGGAATTTTACCGGCAATATAACCCCCTCCTGCAACGCCTGCTTGGCGCTCTCGAGCCCCGCCACGTCGTTCCGCTTCACGTTGGGCTTCTCCCGTATGATCGCCGAGTTCAGCCCGGCCCTCAGCTTCTCCTTCTCCGCATCGTCCCCATCCCCGCCGCTGCCGTCCTTGGGCTCGGTCTTGGGGCGGGTGGCGACGGCGGCGTCCCCGTTGGAGGCGGGGCCGGGGCCGGGGCCGCCCTCGTTGAGGACGGCGCGGCGGAGGTACTCGGTGAACTTCTGGGTGATGGCCTCCCTGATCTTGGGGTTCTTCTCGTACTTGAGGTGGGTCTTGAAGTACTCGAGGGCGTTCAGGTAGAGCGGGAAGGCCTTGGCGTAGTTCCCGGCATTGTCCTCGTGGACCGTCTGCTTCACGTACTCGATCGCCTGCTCCTTGAAGTTGCTGTACATCTTGATCGCATGTAAACCCCGGCGGCGCCGATTGGTGATCGTCGGCCGATCCTTCGTGATCGATCTTCGTCCTCAAGAGTGCGTAGAGCGCATCCCTCGTGTGGAAGTCGAGAGGAATTACTTGTGCTCCCGATATTCTCGTGGTGAAGCTCCAATACAGCATGGGAATGTCTTGCAGAGCTTGGCAGGAATTACTTGTGCTCTGTATGTTGTAACTCCTACATTTGTCGAGTATCTGGAACAGGTGCTATCTAGTTTTAATAGACATCCACGGCTTGTAGAAAAGGATAATTGTTTGCAACTCTGGATCTAGTCCACACGTCCATAACTGTTATGTGAGAAAGGCCTTTCACTCTGCTGGAGTCTTGAACTAGCAAAGCATTTTTTGCGAAATGAATGTATTTTCCACCCCCAGATTCTCAAAATGCTTGGCAAATGATCCCTGGTATTTTGGTTATTGGAAACTCAATGGCTATTTGATGGATTTATGAGGTGGGCTTAAGGCCCATCCGCTCAAATTGGGCCCAAAAGGCCCGGCCCACGGGAATAGGGCCCGTGGAGGGGGAAGGTATAAAAGGGAGGAGAGAGAGAGAGAAGAAAAAAGTTGAGGAACAGAACGTACGTCATTTCTCTTCTCACGCTTTCTCTCTCCCAAAAAGAAAAGGCAGTAAGCATACGGCGTGCTTTCCTTCCCTTCAAGTCATCATCGGATCGAACAGGGCCAGAATTTCTTCCTCTTCTTCGGCATTGGTGTTTAATCTGTGGCTAACAAGGTACGCTCGACTCAGTGGTGTGCTTTACGATCGGTGATACGTGTTTTCCCGGGCTTCGTCTTCCGCATTGATTTAGGGGTTCGATTTAGTGTCGAATCCGGTTTTCGGGGATCAGTCATTCCCAACATTGGTATCAGAGCCCTAGTTCACGTTTTCCCGATCTGTTTTTGATGTTTTTGATTGATTTTTCGCAAAAATGTTTTCGGCCGTACGGATCGGGCGACAAATCCCGACACCCGAGCGCTCTTCGGCCATTTTTACATGTTTTCGTATGTCAAAATCAAAATCTGATGGCACAGGGAGAAAGGGGGCGTCGAGACGAGTCTGGCGGTATGTCGAGCGCCGCCGGGAGACGCCGCACGCGCCCACACGCGCGGCCGGAAGGCGCTGCGCGTGGGCGCGACGCGCCCGGAGGCGCTGGTTCGCCCAGGCGCGTGTGGCACACGCGCCGGTGGCGAACCGGCGGGCGCGCTCGCCGGCGGCGACGAACCGGCACGAGCCGGTCCACGGACCGACACGTGCTGACGTCAGCATGACGTCACCCAACGGTCAGTAACCGCTGGGCTGACGTCATCGATGACGTCAGCGATGACGTCGTTGGCCGGGCGGCGACCCGACCCGCGAACCGACCCGACCCGACCCGCTGACGAAGGCACGCGCCCGGCACGTGTCGGATGACGTCTGCGTGACGTCATTCCCCGCACGCGTGAGGCACGTGCGGTCGGTCCGTGCAAGCGGTCCGACCGGCCCGTCCGGTCCGACCGGTTCGACCGTCGCGACCGGTCCGACCCGCGCGACCGTTGACTTGACCGTTGACCGTTGACTTTGACCGTTGACCATTGACCCAAAAAAAAAAAAAAAAGGAGGAAAAGAATGTGTTTCTTTTTCAATTAAGTCTATGTGGATTATATGTAATCACTTATTTGTTCTGCATTTGTTGCAGGAACAATGCCTCCCCTGAGGTTGCGCACACCTATTCGCGCAGTGACCGATGAACAAAAGGAAAGGCTGTCTAAGTTGATAGCTGAGCTAACTGATCATCGATGGGAGAGTGGTGACTTAATTGATCACGTCCTTGAAGTCAACAGGAAAATTCAACAGGTCATATGGAATGGTCGTCCTATGTCACAGTCAGAGATGGTGCGATTTTTCATAAGCACTCTTCCACCTGAATGGCAAGATGTGTTGAATTGCATATGGGATGTCAACGGAGCTACTTCATATAAGAAAATCATTATGGATTTTGTAAATGAATATTATTGTATTATGACAAGGGAAAAGATCAAGAAATTGAACAAAAGAGGATCTTTCCCAGTTCGTGTGCTGACTTGGTGTTAGTTGTATTTACTGTTTTTTTGTTAAATGTGTTTGTGGACATATTATGTACTGTTTGACTACCTGATAGTTGTTGATGTAGCAACCAATGTATTGATTGTATTATAAGATGAAAGCATTGTTGTGTTATTTGATATCTATTATCTATTGCTTTCTGTAATTGCTGGTTGCTGTGGGTAATTAGCTGTGGGTAGTTTTAGAAGTTTTTGTAGCTTCTTAGAATTGATTTTGCATATGACAATCATATTAATGATAGTTTTAAGTTAGGATTTTTGGAGGATGATTGGAAACGTAGTGACCTTTTGATTCTGAAGCCTTACTTGAAATTATTCATTAATATGATGGGTTTATGTAAATAGGGATGCATAAATGATAGACATTAATTATTCGTGCATGTATGTCTGATGTGTTCAGAACGATGGTTCAGCAACTAAGAATGTAATTGCTGATATGAACGGCTACAATTGTGAAATATTGAATATGAAGATTCAATATGTGCTAGAAAAGCAAGAAGCACTAGAAGCTCTTGACCATGTTATGGAAGATCTTGAGAATGTTGTGCGCCACCTTAAGCTGGTAGAGGACCGCTTAACGGCATGTGAGCTGAGAATAGATATTTGCAATGCTGGTTCTAGCTCATAAAGAGTTTTGAGCTCTAAGCGCAAGCGTATTGATTCGTTCAATATGTGGGAATGCAAAGGATCAAGTCCTTATTGCAAGAGATCAAGAGTTAACCAACACAAGAGAGGAAAACGTCCTCAAGTGAAGAAAATGTCAAGGGTGAAATGTTACAACTATGACAAGAAGGGTCACTATGCTCGCGACTGTCGTGAGCCAAAGAAGGCATACACCTCTTGTACATTTGAGAACTTTGATTATGTGTCAAGTTCTGAATTATTGGCTGAATCCAATCCTTTGTGGACTGTAGATTCAAGAGCAACAGACGATCTAGCGAAGGATAAAGGATCCTACGTGGAATTCCGACGAATACCAACTGGAACTGAGTGGATCTATGTGGAAAACAACTCCAGAGCTGAAGTTAATAAGGATTGGCACCTGCCAACTGAACATGTGTGGTGGACGCAACTTGTTCCTACATGATGTTCTAAATGCTCTGGAGATTCGTCGAAATTTAGGTGTCTGTTTTGCTGTTGGTTAAGCTTGGTTTTAATATGAACTTCCATAATAGAGCTGTAGATTTGTATTTGGATACAAACTACTATAATAGTGGTCACTTTCTAGATGGTTTTATTGTACTAAATGTTGACTGTGATGATGTCAATATGTTATCCCCTTGTTTCACGTCTTCTATCTTATATGATAATGATGTGAATATGATGGCATGCTAGACTTGGTCATATGGGCCAACAACATATGAAAAGACTAGCCAAAAAGGGTTTATTTGGCAATATTGAAAAAGTTGATTTGTCCATATGTGAGCATTGCCTAGAAGGGAAAACGACAAGGAAACCATTTGGAAAAGGTAAAAGAGCTAACGTTCCTCTGCATTTAATCCATTATGACGTTTGTGGTTCAATAAATGTGAGAGGAAGGCAAGGGGCTGTTTGTTTCATCACTTTTATGGATGATTCTACTTGATTCGGATGTGTCTATTTGATTTCTCATAAATCTGAAGCATAAGTTGTTTTAGAAGGTTCATGAACCTGGTAGAAAATCAATTAGACAGGAAAATAAAGGTATTTAGATCCGATCGAGGTTGAGAATATTTATCTAATAAGTTCAGAAAATTATGTGATGAAAAAGGAATAGAAAGATAGTTGTCTATTCCATATACTCCTCAACAAAATGGTGTTGCAGAGAGAAGAAACAGAACCTTACTGAAATGGTTAGGTCCATGATGGCGTATGCTAACTTACATATCACTTTTATGTAGTGATGTGTTGTTAACTGCTGCCTAAATACTTAACCGGGTGCCTTCCAAATCAGTTAGTTTCACTCCATATGAGTTATGGATATGTAGAAAACCGGACTTAAGTTTACTTAAGCCATGGGGTTATGCTGTCTATACTCATATGTCCTCTCACAAGTTTGGGAAATTGAGTCCCATATAAAAGTAGAGTATTTTAATGAGATACTCCGAACACTCAAAAGGGTATGTGTTCGTAAGTGAGCAAGAAAGTGGGAGAATAACTGAATTTGAATCACAGGATGTCACATTCTTAGTGGATGAATTTCCTAAGAAGGGCGAAATAGGGGAAGATTACTTCCTATTTGAAACCTTGGATTAAGATTATGATATTAATGGAGTTCATCCAAGTGGGAGTAATATAAGATGTGATGAATTGAATTCAACTCATTCTCAATTGCAACCACCTGATGTGACGACATCATCATTACCTAATCCAAGTGGGAGCATAATGGGGAATGATGTGCTAAGTGTACAATCTCCCATACGGTGAACAAGTCACCAAAGTATTCCCCGTCGATGTTTTGACATTGAAAGGGAAACTTTTATGATTGCTCCGCAAGATGAGGATGAGCCAAGAAATATTAATGAGGCTCTAAATTGCCCTAGTAAGGAGAAATGGATTTATGCAATGAAAGAGGAAAATGGAGTCAATGAAATCAAACCAAGTCTGGGAACTGGTTGATCTTCCAAAAGGACGCAAAGCCATTGGGAACAAGTGAGTTCTCAAAATAAAGCGAAAGGCTGATGGCTCGATTGAAAGGCATAAGGCTCGCCTTGTGGCGAAGGGGTATAATTAATAGGAAGGAATTGATTATGAAGATATTTTTTCTCCTATAGTAAGATTTGCCTTGATTCGCATAGTTCTGGCAATAGTGTTTAGTATGGATCTTGAGTTACATCAAATGGATGTAAAGACTGCTTTCCTCAATGGAGAATTAGAGGATGAAATATATATGGAACAACCTGTTGGTTTCATAGTGAAAGGCCAAGAAGAAAAGGTATGTCGACTTTGGGGGTCGATATATGGCTTTAAGCAGTCGTCAAGACAATGATATATACGTTTTCATAATGCCATAATGGCATATGACTTTACAATGATAGATGAGGATCATTGTGTATATATCAAAAGATCCAAGGATCAATTTGTGATCATATCATTATATGTTGATGATATACTAATTGCCGGAAGCAATATGGAGCTAGTCAATACTGTCAAAAGTTGGTTGTCTTCCAAATTTTGAATTGAATGATATGGGATTGTAAACCCATTGACGCTCCTATTGCAAAAGGTGAAGGATTGAGCCATAGACTGTGTCCAAGGACTCCACAAGAGAAGGAACAAATGAAACATGTTCCTTATGCTAGTGCTGTTAGAAGCTTGTTGTACGCTATGATGTGTACAAGACCTGACATATGTTTTGCAGTTGGAATGGTGAGTAGATACTAATCCAATCCAGGTCAAGCACGTTGGAAAGCCGTTAAGTGAATACTGAGGTATCTAAAGTGGACTGCTGATTATATGTTGAGTTATTATAGAAAGGATCTGCGACTCTAAGGCTATTCTGATGTTGATTGGGGAGGAGATTTAAATGAAAGGAAATCTACCTCTAGGTTTGTTCTCTTACCGAATAATGGCACCATGTGTTGGAGCAGTAAGAAACAAAAGTATATAGCCTTGTCCACGATGGAATTGAGTTCGTGGTATTATCAGTAGCAGTATAAGAAGATGTTTGGCTTAAGAGATTATTGGATCATTTAGGTGTTATTGGAAGTGCTGCAGATTTGTTATTAGTTAACTATGATAATCAAGCAGCAAAAGTGTACACTAAAGATCCAAATATCATGGCAAGACCAAACATATAGATACCAAGTATAATTTTGTCATGGATATGATTGCACGAAAAGATGTGAACTTATAGTACATACTACGCATAGAATGGTAGCAGATCCTATGACAAAGCCAGTACTTAGAGATGTGTTTTGTGGCCATGTGAAATCTCTAGGATTGCGTAGAGGATGATGTACTGAATATTGTAATTTCCCTAAGAGTTCACATTTGATGAATTTGTGTTTTCATCATTAATGCCTATGAATCTTTGTTTGATCTTTATGCATCTTAATGCTCAGTGCATTATTTTAAGTTAGAAGAAGTATGTCGGACAGATGAGATTAGCCCACTCACACAGGTAATCGCCTCTATTTACTGTGTGATAAATAGAGATGAGACTGTTTTTAAGCTTATTATCTAGGTGATAATTGAGAGCTCAAGCTTAAAACACGTATGTCGCCTTAACTAGGTGTTAAGATGAGGACATAATACTTACTATGTCCGAAAGTAAAATACCCCACATATTTTACTTTATCTGTCTATGATGCCAGATGTGAGTTCTGATGAATTTAGTGAATGAGTAGATACGTGAACTCAAGTTAGACATTGGGTATGTCTGAATTATCATCTGTACGGTATTGAAAGGTGTAGACATACGCTCCATGGGAAAGGAGTTAATACCGTAATACGTATTTCATACTACGTATGCATGAGACGACCAATAAGAGTGGCAAAAGTTTGATCTCAACTTTTTATGTCGTGTGAGACTCTTGAGGAAGAGAGTTCCTCAATTTCTTAGTCCCCTCATGACTCTTACTTATTCTCAAGATTTCTATTTAGTGTTTGCTATCTTAGGATGTTGCCAATGGTCATGAGTTTGATTCGATCTAATGGGGCATTTCTAGAAAAGCAAGCTGGACTGAAATTGAGAGTTTGAAGGAAAGAGGAAGATCGATTTTGGAGAATCACATTATAGTTTTGTATTCACCAGTTAACCAATTATGACTGTCTTTGTGATAATCATAATTGTGAATACAATATATATATCATTGTTTAAAAGAGATCAAGAGAGATATAAATGTGATCGATCGATCTAGGGTACTGCATACTAAATCTACTCAGGAAGTGATGCCCATTATGAGCTGCTATGTATTCCTAACAGATGTATGGCAACGAGCTCTCAAAGTATGCTGGTCGCACGGATTATTCACCGGTATGAATGTTGAAGAGAGGAAAAGAGGATTATGTTCGGCCCATCATGTTAAGAGAAAGTCTATGATGGATTTTTCTCTAATGGGGATGAGTAGGGCCTGTCCGCCCATGTTGGTTTTGGACCACCATGTGCGAGTGGGAGATGATGGATTTATGAGGTGGGCTTAAGGCCCATCCGCTCAAATTGGGCCCAAAAGGCCCGGCCCACGGGAATAGGGCCCGTGGAGGGGGAAGGTATAAAAGGGAGGAGAGAGAGAGAGAAGAAAAAAGTTGAGGAACAGAACGTACGTCTTTTCTCTTCTCACGCTTTCTCTCTCCCAAAAAGAAAAGGCAGTAAGCATACGGCGTGCTTTCCTTCCCTTCAAGTCATCATCGGATCGAACAGGGCCAGAATTTCTTCCTCTTCTTCGGCATTGGTGTTTAATCTGTGGCTAACAAGGTACGCTCGACTCAGTGGTGTGCTTTACGATCGGTGATACGTGTTTTCCCGGGTTTCGTCTTCCGCATTGATTTAGGGGTTCGATTTAGTGTCGAATCCGGTTTTCGGGGATCAGTCATTCCCAACACTATTGTATGACAATTGTAGACATACTAATAAACCGCTTGAGTTCTTCTGGAATTTCATCTTCGGGAGAGAGAGACATAGGATGAATAAATGGATATTCCGGATACACGCCACTTGGTTGAAAATCCAATCCGCCATACTTTTTGAAGATTTTATATTGATATTCCCACATGAGGTTTGTGAGAATATCAAAAAGAGCATTACACTAGATCAAAGTCCAGAACTTCAAGAGGATATATTCTATTGGGAAATTTAGGTCTCATGTCTTGCGTTTGGAATTCACCATTAAGACTTATGGAAATAAACATGAAAAGTGACAAGTCTTCCTCGGGTGTAGTCAAAAGATATGCAAGAGTATTATTTTCTCATTTCATATCGTTGAACTGAAAAGAATATTTTAAAACCATTCAATTTATCTAATAAGTTGCAGACGAGGCTGCTACTTCTGTTTGAACTTCATCATCAAGTTAAAGGAAACAAAATCCATCTTGACAAGAAAATGATAACCAATAAGATGGATTTTGAATTTTTTAATTTCATATTTAAGGGCTAGTATTTCCTTGAAAGCGGAGTGATAACACATCTCGGCATTTATTAACCTTCCACTTTTAATTCTGCATATTCTCCTTTTTTTTCCATCTATTTCTTCAAGAATGATTGATGCCCAATATTTTTCATTGGCATCAGTTCGAAGAATTTGCTGTTAACAAACTTTAAGGACGTGAAAAATCAAAAAGCTCTTTATCAACAAGATTTCCAAATGATATGTTTACTAACAGATTATGTAATGCCGATGAAATGATTCACTTTCTTCTTCAAGGGGAGACGAAATGTTCAAAGAGAGAAAGAGAGGGGGTTGTTGAACAATTGTCTAATTCAAGAGAAGAAATGAAGATTATGTAAAGTTTGATACTTGAGAGTTTCCATCTTTAAACATGACTTCATTACAACAAATTGAGAAGGTCAATTGAATATACGAAATAGTGGAGGAACACCTCTCCCTTTTTTTCAGTGGCTGTGATGACGATTAAGACAAAATAATTAGAATGCACATTACACGATCAGTTGATTGGTTGGATCCAACAAATCAGTGTTTTTTTTCCTCTAGCTTGTGGCAAGAAAATTGTCGTTCCATTCAGAAGGTGAGAGGCCTGTGGCCTTCCACGGGGCAACTCTAAGAGAGATTTCCTTCAAAAATGGGATGAAAGTATACTTTTACCCCTTAAATTTGTCCTGCACGTGCTAACGGAAAATATAGTTATAACAATATAAAAAAAAATCAAGGGAATAATGGGTAACAGTCAACAGTTTAGAGTCGAATGTGTATTATTCCGAAATTCGAGGGAGTTTCGTATAATTTCTCCTAATAGTAGGTAATCAGCCAGAAATTAAATGCTCATACCAAATATGATTCGCATTCTGTAGTTTCATAACTTTGGTTATGAAATGGTCATTCCGTTCCATACGTTTATCACTTCTTTATAGGAAAAAAATAAAACAAAAATAAATGAATTTTGAGTACTTACTATGTGTATCAAAAATTAAATAAACTATGCATTGCAAAATAACTTATTATTAGAAATATGAATATTTCGAACGTCGTCGCAAACCACTATTTAGACGTAAAATCTCATGGGCTGGCTCAGTAAACGACCCCTAGAACCCCTACTTAAGTGGCAAGCATCCGGAGATTCGAACTCAACGATGAGGTAGTAAAGCCAAACCATCACAGCTACCTACGGGTGGGTTAAAAATATGAATATTATTGGCTATTTCCTTCGTCATGCGATTCATTTTTATTGTTCATTATCCAATAGTGATTATATCTTCAATAAATGATTTTTTTTACCTTTTCTTTAAATTGTCGATGGTGCTTGGTAGATTCCCTTATAAATGCCCCACGACCGTTACTAAACTCCTGACAAGACAAGACCATATACAGTTAAGCAGACATAGCGGAAAAGCTCGAAAGCAAATTGGTTATGAAAGCGAGACTGAACTTGAGGGCTGATTGCAGACGCCTTGGCTCCCTTCCCCTGTTCAATCACCCACCATTACTCTTCGGAGATTCTCGAGCCCCGGCAACAGCGAACCCTCCTATCTTGGAGCTCGATGGCGTCCGGCGTCGGTATCAGCACTCTGCTCCCGTCGGCCGCTCGAGGACGGAGATGGTGGCGGGGACATTCCACGCCACGGCAATCAAGAACGGCTCTGTGCAGAATGCGAGCGTTGGCAACTACGTCCTGGCTCTTTACGCGAAAGCTCGAAAGTTGGGTGATGCCCGGAAGCTGTTCGGCGTATTGCCTGTGCAAGACGTCCGGGGTTGGACGATTCTTCTGTCCAGCTTCGCGCGCGACGGGTCTTGTGGGATGGTTTTGGATCTTTTCAGGGCTATGGTGATCGAGGGTGTTTCTCCGAATCACTTCACTTTGTCGAGTGTCTTGAAGTGTTGTGCGGGCTTAAATGAGCTCAAGCTGGGGAAAGGTGTTCGTGGGTGGATCATCAGAAACCAAATTCATGTTGATGCAGTGTTGGCGAACTCTATTCTTGATGTTTATGCGAAATGCGGGGATGTTGTTGTTGCGGAGAGGTTGTTTGATTTGATGAGAGACAAGAATACCATTTCTTGGAATGTAATGATCGGTGCCTACCTACGTGATGGAGATACAGAGAAATCGTTCGATTTATTTCAAAGGATGCCTTCCAAAGATGTTGCTAGTTGGAATACGATTATAGATGGGCTTATGCAAAATGGACTAGAAATAAGTGCACTGGAGTTGCTTTATGAGATGAAGGAAAAAGGACCAGTGTTTAACGAGGTGACCTTTTCCATAGCTCTGGGTTTGGCTAGTATTTTGTCTCTTTTGGATGTTGGAAGGCAAGTTCATGGGATAGTTATTAGATTGGGAATCAACAGTAATGAATTTATCAGGACTTCTCTCATAGACATGTATTGCAAAGGTGGAGAAACTGAAAAGGCTTCAATAGTATTTAATTGTTGGCCTTTAATGTTTATGAGCACAGAGAATTCCGAGATAGCTTATAAGGATGCATATGCATGCAGTTCATTGGTTTCTGGGTATGTGAAGAATGGCAACTATGAAAATGCCTTTGAAGTATTTAACACGATGGTCCAAAAATGTATGAAGGTGGACAAATTTACCATTACAAGCATTATTTCAGCATCTGCAAATGTTGGTATATTAGAACTTGGTCGAAAGATCCATGCCTATATCCTGAAAGTTGGCTATTACCTGGATGTTCACCTTTCTTCCTCGTTAATTGATATGTATTCCAAATGTGGGAGCCTTGATGATGCATTGTCAGTATTCAAGCAGAGTCAAGACTCGAATGTTGTGCTATGGACTTCCATGATATTCAGCTTTGCTTTGCATGGGAGAGGTAAGGAGGCTGTTTGGCTTGTCGAATGTATGATAAATAAGGGAATTATACCAAATGAGATAACTTTTGTTGGTATTTTAACTGCTTGCAGCCATGCAGGACTGCTTGAAGAGGGTCGTGAATATTTCAGGCTCATGAAAGATGTATACGGAATCAAACCCGGAATAGAACACTATGCTTGCATGGTGGATCTTTATGGGCGAAGCGGTTTATTGAATGAGGCTAAGGAGTTTATTTATAGCAATGGCATATCTGACCAAATTGCAATTTGGAAGTCGTTTCTATCTTCCTGTCAACTCCACAAAAGAGGTGATATGGGGAAGTGGGTTTCTGAGAAACTAATCCAACTCAATTCACTTGATCAGGAACCTTATGTTTTATTGTCAAACATGTATGCCACTGATCAAAAATGGGAGCAGGCTGCTCTAGTTAGAAATCAAATGCAAAAGGGAGGGCTTAAAAAGCACCCTGGGCAATCATGGATCCAAGTGAATGGTCAGGTGCATGCATTTATGATGGGAGACTATTCGCACCCCCAAGCTGCCGAAGTACATTCGTACTTGGGCAAACTAATTGGATGACTAAAGGAAATTGGAGATTCCCCGAATATGAAGTTGCCAATGCAGGATGTAGAATAAGAAGAGAGAGAATACTCTTGTTTACACAGTAAGGAGAAGAGAACCGTTCTTTGATGTTTGGAATTTGTGTTGACTGTCAAAACAGTGCCAAGTTTGCTTCTTCACTCTTAGATAGGGAAACAGTCATCAGAGATATACATCAGTTCCATCATTTTAAGAGTGACCAATGGTTCTGTGGTGAATTTTGGTGAAAGCGACTTCAGAAAAAACATGTCATGTAGATTGTTTCAGTGAGGTTTAAAACTTTCAGTAAGTGGGAGACAAGCAATCTAGACGTACCCATGAAAAGTAGCTTCACAAATAAAGCGTGTGGAAAATCTTGGTATCTGGGCTTGTTAAGGCTGAAAAAAGACTAGTTCCTCAAGCTTCAGCATCCAGCTATCATTGGCATCCAAATTGTAGAATTCAGGCAAGAGAGCAGGTACACTTCTTTGTTTCACATTTTTTTACCATATCTATGATGCTTCAGTTAGTATATTAATATGACGAGTTCACAAACAGGATAAGCCAGAGCAATTCCAAGTTTTTCCTTCCTCATTATACCCTATATTTACCAATAAAATGAAGAAAGTTCACCCTATGCTTGGGCTGTTTACCTTTTAATAAGCAAGAAGAGAAAATCAATGATAACTGTGGCCAAGTTTTGCAACGAATCGACAATGAACTCTCAGATGTTGTTGAAGCATGTAGAGAAGAGTTGCTGCAGTGTAAGCTTTGAGTATGTTATCTACTTCTTTCTAATAAAGTAGAATTGCACAGTTATTCGAACCTTTTTTGTTTGCTAGTTCTTTGTGTGTTCTAGATCTTGGACGTGTTTTTTCTTCCTGAAAGAGCTACGTGGCTTGTTTCATGAGAAACTAGATGTCACAGTTAAATTGTGCTTGCAACAGCAGTCATTTATTTAAACGTGCTTATATAACGAGAAGATTGATTCAATAGGTAACCCTTTCTCCCTGGTTCCTGGGGTAAAAAAGATGAAAAGGGGGGTAGAAAAGATGTGTCCGTGGATCTGTCCTTAAGCCTGTACTTTCTGCTACAGTTGTGGTGGGGGGGAACATGAGGAGAATCGCTGCATGCTGAGAATCAAAGAATGAGAGGCATAAACAGGCCAGCAAAATTCCAGAAGCAATATAACCTCCTGAAGAAATATGAAGCACTGAAGTATCTTGGAGACTCTACATCTGAATCTAGGGCCAGTTTTTCCCGGACTCGGATCCACTAAGACCAGGTCGATCTCCACCTGCTGAACACTTGGATCTCACACATGGTGTTTACATGATCAGTGGTAGACTATGGACCTAGTCTAGTAGACCGGGGTCCATGCAAGAAACTTTCCCAATTTGGGGAGGCTTCTAAGGGTTAATTTAGTGGGTCGAAGAGGAAAAAGGACAACGGAGTCACTTGACTATATTTTACAAATGTTTCTTACTTCTTATCCTTCAACGTTATATTACGAGTCTATGATATGAATTGTCAAGGCGCTGGACTCCAAGAATGCCTTCCCGCTGCTTCTTCCTGGCCCGGTTATATTATTTGCGAATCAGCTTTGCGGAGCAACAAATTCACTGTTATTAATGTACTATCATTTCCTTAAAATCCATAAACTCGATTTTCTTGTGCGAATTGAGCAATTAGTAACGTCATCTTAGCTGAAAGTTATTCTGGTTGATTGCGCAAGGAAAAATCACCCGTCAGAATTAAGGGAAATACTGCGTGTCGGCACAAAATTTAATCTTTAATTAGACTGATTATAATTCACAGATAATGTAGGATCCGCATCACTCAAAAAATAACCAAACAAAACAAAACAAGAAGATTCACATGAATCCACACTGACATTGTTTATTCTGTCACATTAGTGATAAATTCTGTCAAGGCAATAGATTTCCCTCTATGAGGGGTCAGCTAGTTCTAGAACAACCAAAAAGCTCACACTCCAGTATAAAAAGGGTAAGACTCCCCATCATTCAATAAACTGATCTTTCACCAAGTTTTCACCCAGCTTGCATATATCAAATGAACCAAAGCAGCCTCTAAGATCCAGCTCACATGCATCCAAATTGTGAACTCAAGCGTTGATTCCACTCCCATGTGACTTGGGTTAACCGGTAATCCCGTCTGTGCATTTCAATGAACCGCAAGGGATTTAATTTCTCAGGTGGACTGATAAGGAGACGATTGATGTTGCAAAACAGAACCTTCAAGGACTTCAGTGCAAGAATCCGGTTGTCTTACAGCAAGTTCTCCATCATAAATCAAAAGAGAGGACAAATAGAAAATGGAGAAAAATAAGTAGCACTGGATCATGTGCTTCACTGCACATGCTCAATTGAAATGCTTCCAGGCACCCAACCACTGCAATCAGGCATGTGCGCACACCAAATTTGGAGAGATTTCAGTAACCATTGATCTGTGGGCGAGGAGTGGGACCTGTAAGCCGTGAGAAGGGCATCTGCGGCTGTGCAGGGATACCCTTTTGACCAAGCAACTTTGGAGTTGACGGCTGACCCGAGAATGAACCAGAAAATGCTTGAGCAAGCTCAACAGCTGAAGCTGCTTTGCCGAATCGCACACCTGCTTCCGGAGAAGCTGGTTTTGGTGGCTCCTCCACTGGCTTGCGCCATGTTTCAGGAGAAGGCCGCCTCTCTGGCTGCTGCTGTTGATGTTGAGGGGGCTGCTGCCTCTCTGCTTCTCTACCATTCCGACGATTCTCATTGCGCCAATTCCTCTTTTGTGCATCATCTTTTTCAACTATCCTTTGATCCTTCCTCTCAAATTTCTTCCCATTTCTCTGATCAATAACAAGGTTTTCAGATTGTTCGCTGTAATTGGTAGGTGTAACATTCCCAGAAGCTCTCTCTGTTCTTGGAACATCATTTTTTAACCTTCAAAGAAAAGTTCACCAATATAATCAACATCACGAAATGTGCACAACGAAGAAGGCACAAAGTAGTTAAAGTGAACACCTGTCAGAACTTGGTCCCAAATCGCGATTGTTGACAGGAACGTCATCGACCCCTCTCTCTCTAAGAACCTGAAAAAATAAATAGATATGTGATAGAGTTGGGACATAAACCGGGACAATAAGCTTCTAGTTTCACCATCCCCAAAGGAAAACAAGACAACTAGGGGAAAGCACCTCCCTGCCCCCTCTTTTTTACCAATAAGAACACAAGGAGAAACTCTCCCTTGTAAAATGAGAAAGGCCAATGAAAAGAGTAAAAAGGACATTAAGAAGGGTATACTGCAAATTTGGCCATTAAAGTTGCACTTCTTTTTGGATTTATCAATTATGCTGATCTTGTCGCCCAGCTAACAATATGCCTAATGTAGCATCCTCCCACTCTTCTTTAGTTTTCTAATGGCTACTGACGGGAGAGTGAATGAAAAGTTTAACATACAGTTTATGAACCATGGCAGTGAATTAGTGATTGACATTGCATCAATCTAAACTACAAATTTGTGATGGGGGCCTGCATTATCCAATGGGAATAACTACACCTAAATAAATTGGTAAGTTAGAAGGAGACATCAAAACTTGACCTTGCGCCATGTGGCTAACGAAGTTATAATCTATCCAGATACAGAAAATTGCAGTAATCATTAGGAAGATAAACCTATTTTATATTCCTGAGAGAAACATATACAAGCACTCACCAATTCTCGTGGACGAGCACCACCAAACACTGAATTCCTGCATCAATCATATGAGATAGCATGTAAGAATTCCTTAGAGAAACTGTTTCAATGCAATGATCTAGGAAAGAATTAATGAGATCCACCCCTTCTAAGGCACCAATATATACAGATGTCCACAGAGAGAGAGAGAGAGAGAGAGAGAGAGAGATCCAGGGAGCCATCTAAATAACAGCGTAATTACCCATGAGTCGTGTATCACTGAGACAACTCTACAATTCTTGTACCAACTGCTTTGAAAAGATCTTATTTGCCAAGACAAAATGGGAATTCATTCAAAAATAAATGCCCAATCTATCTTCATGCATGACAACTTCAGTCTAATCGTCGAAGCTGTTGGCATATTCAGCCACCCCCCATGCCAAAGCAAAAATCATTATCACAGCAACACATAAGGTCTTGTAGACATATGACAGAATATTTAGTGAGGGTCCTAGATGGGTAACTATACTACAAGTGAAAATTCAACTGTCCTGCTTCAATAGAATAAAGTGAATCTTTTACATTGCCATGAAGTTAATAAGCCCAAAAGTATATCAACACATAACAGGACAGGTCATGTCTTCAAGTACTTGATGTCCAAGATTATGTCTAACAAAATCATGTCTCTCTGGCCTCAAATTGAGACAAGTTTGAGTCTGGTAGAAGATTTTCGACTAACTTAAAACATTTTAAGCACCTGCTGCATGCAAATACTGGTTAGACAAACAACATCGATACAACGTCCAAAGCTGACATGAAGAGCAACAATGCCAACATGAGAAAAACAAAAGCAAGAATTACCCGTCAAGCATTACCTTAAATAGAAACCACTCATGAAAAAAAAAAAAAAACGAATTACTTCTTCATTTTCATTTTAAGAAAGGAAAGAATAGAACCTCATGAGACTGTGTCCCATCGGTTCATCGTAGATGATATTAATGGGGACTCTTCTTGAAAGTAGATAACCTATGTGTGAAGATTTTACTCGCAACTGAAAACTCTGTCACAACCAGTCTTTCTGGAAGAATGCCCTTGTTTTTCAGAAACAAAAGCAGCACAAGATTGTGTGGCAATGACTGTTCTGAAGACACTGTTTTGAAAGTGTTTTCAGAAATTAGACTGTATTCTGAATGTACTAAAGTGGTTATACATCAATTTACCCACATGTTATCAGTTTTTCATTAGGGGATAACAAAGATCAAATTCCATGGCACTAATCCTCAAAACAATTTTTGAGCAATAATCTCAATTTCCAAAGACAGGCTGCACAGTCATCCATGAAAGGACTACATTCTTCACTCACCTATCACGTTCACCGTTTCCTTCAATGGGCTGTGATCTTGGTTTCAAGGTCAATTTCGGACGCTCTACCGCCTGACTCCCACTTTCAGTTCCATGTAAAGCATGCTTCACAGGATTCACTATGCCCTGCAATTCATCAGTTGTTCCAGAGTGTACCGAATCAATTGGTCTCTGATGCACCTATATCAATCAAAGAAGCAACAGGAACAAAATTAAAGCATAGACAACCACAATGATAACTGTAGAAGCACTAAGAATGCATACCAGTTTAGGTTCGGCAGAAGGTGGTTCAGAACTCTCCAATGGCCTTGTCCTTGGAAATAACTTCAACTTAGGCCTCTCTGATGCTTCTGAAGGCACTGGTTGCTGCACTCTAGATTGACCAAGTTTACCCTCTGTATGCACCAGTTTAACAGACTCAGAATAAATAAGTGGGTTCTTTTCTTTTCCATCAGAAGACACTAGATCCTCAACCTTCATATGATCTGGCAATCCTTTCCTACCACCATGAACCCCTTCAGCAATATTCAAATTCCTCTCCGCATGCCTTGCCAGCGGTGCATCATGATTTTCCCTCGCAGCCACCACATTGCTCCTTTTATACTTCCCATCATCAACCCCCCTGGTGATTAACTCACTTTCTTCCTCCGCAAACTTACTGACTTCCACATCGACCTGATACGGAACCGTTGGTTTTGACTGCCACCTACCAGATGACACCTTTTCAAGAGCACTGACATGAACCAGTTTGGAAGCAGCATTTGAAGCAGACCAGGCAGACTGCAATGACTCTCCGACACCTGCAGCCTCCTTCCTTGCCGCCCAGACATTCGGCGAAGACCCAGGAACTCCAGGCCTGTTATTCCCACCTGCACTTGTCGAACTAATACCCAATGGCGCACCCTCTGCAGCTACTCCAAGGTAGGGGCTATGAGGATGGCTCGGCAATTGCAGAACCTGAGATTGGCCCTGCTGACTCGGAACCCTGCCCACCGTGGCAGATTGTGGCTTCAGCTCCACACGGGAAGAAACCCGGATGCTGTCATCGCTAATCGTCCGGCGCGGGGCCGATATTCCATCGAGGGGCTTGCGCTCGTCTTCGTCGAAATTCCGGCCGATCGGCATAGTCTGACTGAGGAACGGCGACTTGTCATCGAAATGCTTGGTCGCCGGGGACGAGTTCGGCCGAGCACGGACATCAGGACGGCCCACAGGGTTCCCCCACGGTGCCTGCCTCTCGAATCCCGGACGGTCCGACGGCCTCGCGGTGCTGCGACATCCCAAAAAAAAACAACGCATTAATCATCACCCATCTAGGTGCAGATCCAGTTCATCCATCAATGAGCAACACCACAAAACCAACCGACCCAAATCAAATCAAGCAGACCCCATTACACCCAGAGGACGCTAAGAGCAAAGCGCAGATCCGACAAAATACGAAAGAGGGTTAACCTCGGAACGCCTCGGACACGGGAAAACGCTCGCGAAAGAACACGCAGATAAAAACAACATCAAGGGCCCTCGAGGGGGGGTTCGGAGAAGCTTACACGCCGGGAGCGGACGGGAGGGGGAGATCGGAGGGGATGGAGCCGCCGTGGAAGTCCTTGAGCGTCATGGTGCTGCCGCTGAACGCCTTCTTCTTCGACATCGCCGCCCTCCCCTTCTCTCTCTCTCTCTCTCTCTCTCTCTCTCTCTCTCTCTCGCCCTCTCTACCCACCACCGAGCGCGACTTCCGGCGTCGGATTCTCTGCTCTCCGGCGGAAATCGCCTCTCGCGAAGCACGGTCGCTCGTTCGGTCGGGTCGGTCGCCCTCCTCCTCCTCCGGCGAGAGAAGCTCGAATCTGGCGCTGCGAAACGGCAAGCCTCCACCCCAGATATATTTTTCCCCGGAGAAGAAAGTGAGTATCGCCGCGAGATCGCCTCTCCCCCATGTTTTCCTCGTTCTGCCGAGGCGATAAGGGTGGGCCGAACCGTTCGGCGGCCGAGGCCCATTTGAACGGGCTCTCTTTGGGCTGGGCCTCGGCCCAATATTGTCGTCGTTGATTCCCTTTCATACCCTAAATGAAACAAATATCCCGTTTATTTCGCGAAAAATAAATGATTTAGAAAATATTTTTCCTAAAATATCAACTTGCATTACTTGAAATAATTAGCCAATAAAAAATATTTTCATTATTTATAACAGCATATATTAAAATATTTTTGTGGATGACGAAAATATCTTTCATTCATTCATTTTAATAAATAATACCAATGATCATTTTTAAGAAAATATCTTTCAAATTATTCATTTTCGTAAAACAAACCTAACCAAAATTGAATATGGACCGTTGAAGTCCTACAAGGGATTTCCCCAATCAACGGTCCAATTTCATTTATATCCACACACACTAGAGTTGTTGAATAACTTTTCGTGATGAAATGGCTGAGATTTAACGAATGCACTAGGAAAGCATCGGCAATGCAATCCAAAATGGACCGGACTGGACCGAAATAATTCAATTCGATCCAAACTGGTTCAGGCAAAACCCCAGCTCTTTCATCCTTTATTTTGCCAACTATGTTAGTTTGATGGTTATAAAATTTCAGAAGCCTAATAGATTAAGACCAATTGACATGAAAAAAAAAATAACATGGATAAAAAATCAAAAAATTATAGAATAAAACCTCGTTTTTTCAAGCTACTTTCTCCAATTCAACCCGTAACACTATATTATTTTTGGCCCCATTTAATACTCAGATTATTCATTTGACATTATGTTGGAATATAACCAAAAAATAGTTTTTTTTATTTTTAATTAATATTTTTTATTTTCGAATAATTGTTTCTAGTGGTCTAGGCTAAATCAATCCTGAGCATCTCAGGTCCGGTCGGCCAGAGACTGACGTGTGTGCTTTATTGAGTTCAAAACATGCAGTTTAGTTTTTGGCATGTTTCGATGGAATTTTTTTCTTTTCGTTTTCCGCATCATCTAAATCTAGCAACCAACACGGTTCGAGTTTCTCTTATCATGAAATACTTGAAATTTTTTCGACATCCAGATGTTGGCGTATAGATTCACATATGAATTTTTCAAGAGAAAAGGTCACCAAAAACTTTAAATTTTACCTATTATGACACATTTACCACAAGAAAATCTTTTTTAAGACCCCAAAAAAAAAAAAAAAAACCTTAACCTTATATCGGTATGATACATTTACCAAAATATCCTAAACTTCCATATGAGTACAAGTTTAAAGTTTTTGGAGTCATAAAAAAATAAATTAGAAGTAAATAAGTTGGCGAGGGCACGGCGACCCTCGCCAGTGCCGGCGAGGGCGCGGGGCCCCTCGCCTCGACCAGCCTATGGCCAACAATGGTCGACTAGCCGGCGACCTCACCGGCCAAGGGTTAAGAAGAAAAAAAAAGAAAAAACTTTAAAAAATATGAAAAATATATATAAATTATAAAATTTGTCCACGTGACGCCACATAAAACTGCTAACGGCCACATCAGCAATTTCCTACTTAAATTAGCCAGATGGATTGAATTAGTACAAATATGAAAATGTTTAGGACTAAATTGGTCCAATTAAAAAGTTTATAACTGACTTGATACGAATACAAAAGATTTATGACTGTTTTGGTATTTTTCCTAGTAAATGTGCCAGAGTTTTTTTTTCCCCTTTATTTTTTTATATTTGAATATTTTTTAAATTCGGGCAAGAAATTCAATTGCTGATTTTTGCTTTTCAAGAAAAAAGCGCAGACATAAGTTTTACTTAGAGGAATTAATAATGGACACTTAAATTGGTTCATGTACTTTAACTGCTATCTTAAAAAACGAATAATTGCCAAAGATATAAAAATGTATTACAATGTTTAATACGAAATTGAAGATTAATCACAAGTCTAATCTCAAATCTCTTAAATTATGGTTAGCCGTGGCTGAATTATTGTGAATATAGTATTTTCATGGTGCTTTGAGCTTTTCTATTAGCTCCATTGAATTTTAGTGAACGAAAAATTCACCTGGCAATAGGGTTGGACCACGTGACTTTTTAATCTCTTTTGATTGGTTAACGGTCACGTCAAGTCTAATAGAACGTCTTATGCAAGCGCACCTAAATGAGTAAAAGAATATTTCAAAGCTCGGCAAAAAAAAAAGTAATTAGATAAAAAAAAAATAGGTCCATAGACCAACTCATCGAATCCAATCCCATCAAGGCGCGACTCATCTAATATTGGAAGTTGGAACTGCCTAATTCTACACATCAATTCCTTCTTTATTTGGGTAAGTCTTTCAGATTCTTTGTGCTCTTGGGGTCACGTGGAATTATTCTCGAGAGATGAGAAAGTGGACGTTATTGTAATCACATTTTTGCTGTAGTGATTTACAATTAACTGTCGAGGGCGTGCTTCTTTTGCGAAATATGAATAATTTGAAAGGTACGTTCTTAAAGATAATCGCATGTGTGGTTCGAAATAATTATTTAATAAAAATGTTGCTATCATTGAGTACAATTTATGTCCAAATATTTTCATAAATGATGAAAATATTTTTTTGTCCGTTCACTCTTGTAAGCAATACAAGCAATGATCTTCAAAAAAAACATTTTTCAAATTATTTATTTTTGGTTAAACAAATAAAACCTTGAAATTTAAAGGTGATACCTATATATAATAGAGATGTAAAATACGGCCTGACCTTTCCGTCCTTTTTTTCTCTTTCATTTGATCTCTATGTAAGTTTGGTCCTCAATTGCACTAAAGTATCAAACCCTAAGTGCTCCTCAGTCTGGTTCCTGTTTTTTTGTTGTTTTTTCCCTTTATCTTATATTTGAATGATTTTTTAAATTCAGGCAAGAAATCAAATGCTGATTTTTGCTTTTCGAGAAAAAAGCGCAAACAAAAGTTTTACTTACAGGAATTAATAATGGACACTTAAATTGATTCATGTACTTTAATTGCTATCCGAAACCGCATAATTGCCAAAGATGTAATAATGTATTACAATGTTTAATGCGAAATTGAAGATTAATCACAATTCCAATCTCAAATCTCTTAAAGTATGGTTAACCGTGACTGAATTATCGAGAATCTAGTATTTTCACGATGCTTTGAGCCTTTCTATTAGCTTCATTAAATTTTAGTGCACGAAAAATTCATGTGGCACAATGTAGAGTTGGACCACGTGACCCTTTTTTTTTCTCTTGACTTGTTAACCTTCACATCAGATCTAATGGAATGTCTTATCTAAGCGCATCTAAATATGTAAAGAATATTTCAAAGCTCGGCAAAAAAGATCATTACATTAAAAAAAAAAAAAAAAGGTCCATATACCAACCCATGGAATCCCATCCCATCAAGGCGCGACTCGTCTAAAATTGGAACTGCCCAATGGCTAATTCTTCACATCAATTCCTTCTTTATTTGGGTAAGTCTTTTCAGATTCTTTGTGCTCTTGAAATTTAAAGGTGATGCCTATATATCAAAACTCAAATCTCTTAAAATATGGTTATCATGAATCTAGTATTTTTCCAGATGCTTTAGGCCTTTCTTCAATTTGGGTGCACGGAAAATTCACGAGACAATGCATGATCGGACTACACTTTTTTTTTTTTTTACTGTTTAATGGTCACGTCAGGGCTAAAAGAATGTCGTGTTCAAGCCCACCTAACTGTATAAAGAATATTACAAAGCTTGGCAAAAAAGATAATTACATAAAAATAAAAAATAAAAAAAGTCTATACACCAACTCGTCGAATCCAATGCCATCAAGGCGTGACTCATCTAATATTGGAATTGGCTAATTCTACACATCAATTACTTCTTTATTTGGGTAAGTCTGTCCGGATTCTTTATGCTCTTGGGTTCATGTGGAATTATTCTCAAGAAATGAGAAAGTGGAGATTATTGTAATTGCATTTTCGCAGTAGTAATTTACTATAACTCGTGTGGCATTTTATTTGCAAAATATGAATGATTTAGAAAACACTTTCTAAAAAATAATCACTTATATCACTTAAAATAATTAATTGATAAAAATATTTTCATCATCAACTACAAATTATGTATAAACATTTTTGTAGATGATGCTGATGTTTTTGGCTCATTCATTATAAGAAGTGATACAAGCAATCAATGTCAAAAAAAAAGATTTCACGTCATACATTATCCACTAAATAATAGAACATCAAGTTTAAAGACAAATCTTACACATGACAATGACATAAATTACGGTACGACTCATGACCTTTCCTTCATTTCCTCCTCTTTCATCCGATCTCTAAGTATGGTCCTCAATTGCACGAAAGTTTCAAACCCCAAGTCCTCCTCAATCTAGTCAAAGTCAAGGCTATTCTCGTTATAGCAAGGGGGTTGTCAAGAAATTACGGAATTATCGATCAACTAAAATAAATTAATCTGAAAATGTCAACATCACTCTCAAACCAATTTTACTAAAACTCATACAAGAAACACAAATACTTTCTTTCTCAAATTTCGTTTATATTATTATGAATCTACACTCTCATCTGAATAGAATTACATGCATAATCTCATTTCGCTACTTACACGACGGAAGAGATCCAACGTGCTAGAAAAATCCATTCGAATCATGTATTACTTGAACATTACCCCTTTTTTGTATAGTTAAATTCACTAGAGAAATTTTAAAAAAATGGGTTATTCGTCACTAATTATTTTTTGCTGTTCGAGCAAGATCGCCAATACTGAAGTTGTGCTTGCTTTTCTTCTCCTCCATGCAAGGAATCCGAATTTTCACTTTTACGCTGAAAGGCTGCTGCAAGGCAGGAATAAAGAAGAAGAAGAAGAAGAAGAAGTGGAAAGGGAAGAAAATAAAGGGAAGCTTTTCCCCCATACCAGATCGATCACAGCTGAACTGTCCCTGCTTTGTTCGGATTCCATAGCTCGCGAGTTCCGGATATAACACTCGGCCTGCCGCGGCCGCCCTCAATCCGTTTCCTGCCCGATACATTCCGATCCGCCGACCGGAGATGGCGAAGAACACGGGATTCTTGATCTGCCTGCTGATCATGGCCATGGACGTAATTGCCGGGATCCTGGGCATGGAGGCCGAGATAGCTCAGAAGAAGGTGAGACCAATCGCCGGGCGATGCCACTGTCGCGACCCGCCCGAGCCTAGGCGGCGTTTGACCGTACTGACCACCTCCTCTATCGACAGGTGAAGCATGTGAAGGCGTGGGTGTTCGAGTGCCGCGAGCCGAGCCGCGAGGCGTTCAAGCTGGGGCTGGCCGCTTGCGTGCTGCTGGCGCTGGCTCACGCCGTAGGGAACTGGATGGGCGGGTGCGTCTGGATCCGGTCCAGGGGGGATTTGAATAGAGCGACCGCCAACAAGCAATTGGCCGTGGCCTCTCTCATTTTCTCCTGGTACTTTCTTTGTTTCTTTTTCTCAATTTTCCTCGAGAAAATAATTGTCGTGCATATTCGAATTCCTCGTTCAGGCACGTTTTTTTTCCTTTGTGAGTTTACACTCCGACCCGAGTAGTAAGAGTGCCAAAATTGAACTGAAATTTCATGCATTTTTAGTTGATTTCTGTTTCGGTTTGGATAATGAAAAAATAATTAATTTTTATTACAATTCAGATATTTTCAACTGGACTTGTTACAATTTACTTCTCTACTTTTTCGCTAAAACCCTCTTCTTAGTATCACAAAAAAGGAAAATCAAAATAAACTTCTTTTGGGTTGTGATTGATTCAAAGAAAATGCACACTTAAATAATTCAATTTTGTTCGGTTCAGATTTCCTAAAAATCTGAACCGAAGTGAACCATTGAGACCTTACTGCGTAGCACAGGACACGTGGAATCTCGTGTCTTGTTGCTATACTAACCCTCTTATCTTTTTACACATAACATTGTTGAGTCGATGTACCTAATTTAATTTGGCTTAATGTGTCGAGTGTACAAAGATAAGCATCCGTCCAAATTTCAAGAGTTCCATTTGTTGGTCCTATTGAAATGTTCAACTCTTGACATCAATTAAGCACACAACAATCACGTCATAAATCATGTTATAAAGGAGCTATTCTCATATTATGCTATTCATAGATACCAATTTGGTGGATTTTGATGTTCTCAATGATCATCACATTTTGGGGAAATGAGTAGATCAGTGTTCCTGAGCACGAAATTCATGAATCTAAAACGTATTTCTCAATAAAATAAAATAAAAAATTGCAAGTTGCACGTCAAAAAAATTAAAGATCTATAAGTGGTTGATTAATCAAACGGATAAGTTGGGCTGAATACTAAGCCTAACAAGCTATTTCCCGAACTTGCCACAACTTAGAAAACACATTGATCTTTTGAAAAAAAAAAAACACATTGATCTTATCTTGATAGAAAGGATTGAAGACCCAGGTCAGCCTTAGCTAGGCCGATCGAGCCCTGAAAATTGTACTATGCCGAGTTTTGTGACGAAAAATCGAGTTGAAACTAACGTCGCGCTGCTGCGATTTTCAGGATCATCCTGGCGGTCGCCTTCTTGATGCTGATCATGGGGACGCTGTACAACTCCAAGTCGCGGCGGTCCTGCGGGCTCGCCTACCGCCGGCTCCTCTTGATCGGGGGAGTGCTGTGCTTCTTCCACGGCCTCTTCACCGTCGCCTACTTCGTGTCGGCCAAGGCGGCGAGGAAAGAAGACCGGTCGGCTCATGCTCACCCGCCGAGACAGGAACGTGCTTAGCTATGGCGTCGGATTCCCTGACAGCTCCATTCATTCTTTCGTGTTCTTAAAGTTCGCTGCTTTTCGTCTCTGTTTTTCGCTGATTGTTTTGGATTCGGATTAAAAGAACAAGATTTGATTTTCATTTTGAACTTGAATTGATTCTTCCATCGCGGAATTCGCTAGAAGAAGCATCCGCCGTTCTTTGAATTCTACTATCGTAAGAACAAGAATTGACGGAATTCGCTTGAAGAAGCAATCTGCTGTTCTTGATTTCTGCTTTCGTCGGAACAAGAACGACGACAGAGTTCAATCCCATTTCAATTTACATGTCGAATCGCTTGATACATCCAAACCCACTTCCCCATTTTGCTATCGTTCCTACCCACAATCTCTATTCTTCCTACGCTGAACATGAAAAGAAGAAGAAGAAGAAAAGGGGTTCGGACGGGCCGCTCAGGCGTCGTCGGCGACGACGGCGGAGCCCCGGGCACCGCCGGCGGCGGCGGCCTTCTTGGGCAGCAGGGTGTTGTGGATGTTGGGCATGACGCCGCCGTTGGCGATGGTGACGGCGCCGAGCAGCCGCCCGAGCTCCTCGTCGTTGCGCACCGCCAGCTGGATGTGCCGCGGCACGACGCGCGTCTTCTTGTTGTCCCTCGCCGCGTTCCCGGCCAGCTCCAGAACCTGCACAACTCGAAACCGGCGAGAAATCAGAACTCGAAATCGGACTCGGGCCCGCGACCGAACCAGCGGGCGGCGGGCGGCGGGCGGCGGGCGGCGGAAGGCGGAGACGGCTTACCTCGGCGGCGAGGTACTCGAGCACGGCGGCGAGGTAGACGGGGGCGCCGGCGCCGAGGCGGTCGGCGTACTTGCCGGTCCTGAGGAAGCGGGCGACGCGGCCGACGGGGAACTGGAGGCCGGCCTTCGAGCTGCGGGAGGAGCTCGGCTTCTTCGCCGCGGCGGAGCCGCTCAGCGCCTTCCCTCTTCCGGCCATGGTCGAACGGCGGAGATCTTCTCTGGGTTTTTTGGCCGGCGGTCGAGATTGAGTTTGAGCGCGAAGGATGAGAGAGCTTGACGACGAAGCTTGCGGCTGGTTGCGGAGCTTATGTAGTTTTTCGGGGGGAGATGGGGTGAGGCGGTTGGCCAATGGAGAGCGAGGACGCGGATCGAGATCTGTGGCCGTTGGTTATGTGCGGGGGGAATGGACGGGCGAGATGCGATGCTGGTGTCGGATCGCCACATGGGGAGGAATTAGCGGGAAATTCCAAATGGCGAATCCAAAACCGTCTGAAATGGCCGGAACAGGAATAGCGCCTCCTTTTCAAATTCTCCAAATTTTCTTTCAATTATTAATATATTCTCCAACCCAAAAAAAATATATTAATATATTCCGTTAATGTGAAAATAAAATTACAAAATGGACCTTGCGCATTCTTTCTTTGAGAGAACGAGTAATTATAATTTTTTTTAAAACTTCAGTTTTTTTATATATTTTAATTGATTTATAATAATGGCTAAATTTTAAAATGATCATACTTCAATGCAGTGATCATCATTATAATTATTGATTGTATATAATTTATCAAATTATTCCACTCACTCAATATTTTTCTCACAAATAAGTACAATATCCCTATTCCATTCTCTTCCCCTAATTTGCTAAACGAATAGATAGGAATCTATTTTCTATTCCTTTTGCTCTATCTTAATTAATTTATTTGTTCTACTCAATTCCATCGCATCAAAACATCACAAGTCTCCAGATAAAAAGAGGATAAACACACTCGTCGCATGTGTCTACCATAGATGAGTTTTTACACGATTCATCAAGAAAACATTTCTCGTGGAACTTGTGATTGCAGACTTTCACATATTGAGTTTTAGCCATTCATTGAATATATATTTAAGTTTTCATGTGTTATGAAACTTTATATAAAAATCACGATAAACAATACTAGTGCATGATAAGTTGTGGTGGTAAAATGGTTAGGAGTGAGCATAATTGGATTGGACTAACCAGTTTTGAGTAGCTACCATGGAAACTGGAAATAACTAGTCCGGTTCCAAGTTCTTGTGCAAAACTAGATTGGGCTAGTATGCCTTGTCTTTATTTTTTATTTTTTACTTTTTTCTGTAAAATTAAAGCTGCATTTGGGGCAAAAGCAAAATCCTAATAGCCTCTTTTAACTCTCACTCTCACCTTTTAGTTCTCAAACTTTCACACCTGTAAGCCATTCTCCATCCTAATTTTCCATCCACAATTGTAAAAACGCTTCTCTTGTTAAGTATCAAGTAGTCTATGTAGATTTTGCGCTTGAGGAGATGGGATTCAATTAAAAAGGCAATGTTCAAATTGTTATCATACATCATAACAACCTCTAGTGTACTTAAGCAATTATGTATCTAGTATACACCATTATAATGCGCTGTGTAAGTATTATAATGTGGAAGAAACCAAAAAAGAAAAAAGAAAAAAACAACATCCCTAATTTAGAGTGGACTAAGAATTGACCCTATTTGATCCTATTTCCAATTTTAAGGTAGGAACTTATCCATTCTAAAATTGATCGCTCTTTAAAAATGGTTATGGTAGTGAGTCATGTCAAGTAGTGTGCATAAGATAGCTATTAAGCATACTTCATAGGAAATAACATGAAAGGCAAGAAAAGTCAAAACATTGGAAATAATAAAAAGATTCATTAATTTGTTATTTAACAAGCACTTCTAAAGTAGGCTTTCAAAAATCTCATAGTAATTAGATATCAGTACATGTCAAGCAACTGCTCAACTCGTATTTGAATTTACTCATACCACCTTTTTTTCAGACAATTACTCAATTATCCATTTGATTGATAGATTATCAACTTTCATTTAAATTTTATAAGTAGTTACTCAAATTTACCATTATCTAAAGATACCATAAATATAAAAATTTGAGATGGTTGCTGCGTCAAATATTGTCAAGGTTTTCTTTCAATCAATATTGCATGCTTAAAAAAAAATCTAATCTTGAATCCTTTGATTAAACTTATTCTTAAATTCATTTACTGAACCAATCAAATAGAGAATGACGTGGAAAAGAAATCATATCTATATGTTCATTTTTTTTCATTTCATAAATAAAATAGAACATAATTTAAATTAAAAAAAGCCTATCCCTTGCATTTGCCTTCAAGGCAAGGGGGAAAAGGATCTCAAAAGGGTTTACTTTTATGGGAAAAGACCACAAAAAATCCCAAACTTTGCCCAAAGTGACAAATTTACCAAATTTTTTTTTTTTGTAACATGAAAAACTTAAAACTTTGCAAACTGTGACACATTTACTCCACCAATGGCATTTTTGTCTTATTCTTTCTATTTTTCCCAAAGTCAGGCAAGGGCTGCCCTCCCCTGCATCGGGCAAGGGTGACCCTCGACTAGGACGAGCTAGGGCCTCCTTCGCCAAATTTGGCAAGGGCAAGCATTGGGCGGCCCTCCCTAGCCTAGGCAAGGGCAACCCTCGCCTGACTCCGACTTCCCTCCACCATGGCCAACGGAGGAAAGAGAGAAGAAGAAAAAAAAAGAAAAAGACCAAAATGCCCTATAATTTATGATAAATGTATGCATAGATACAAGTTCAATGTTTTTTATATCACAAAAGAAAATTTTATGGTAAATATGTCACGGTTGGGAAAATTTGAGGTTTTTTATGTTACAAAAAAAAGAAAATTTTTTGGTAAATTTGTCACTTTGGGTAAATTTTGGGGTTTTTGGTGATATTTTCCCTACTTTTATCTTCATTCTTCAAGTTCACATGTCATCTCAACTCTTTGGTCTCTCATCTCCACATTGTTTGAGAAAAAAATTTCCTCGAATAATTCTAAACTTAATATACAGTGGCCAATTAAGTTCTAAATCTTTCGATTGTGTCAATTTTTTTATTGAAATAATTATGTCAATTAAATCGTAAACATTTTAATGATTTATCAATTTAGTTATTAATATTTTAACAATTGTCAATTTAGTCATTTTGATTAATTTTGGATGGAATTCGTTGACATGGCATTCCGATGTGGCATAGTTGACTTAATCATGGAAAAGTTTTGGGATTCCTTTTAATTTTATGAACTTATCTTTCTTTTCTTTTTTCTCCTCTGTTAGCCATTGTCGGGCCTTGTTGATGGCCAATGACTACCCTCACCTAAGGTCGGACAATGGCCAATGGAGGCTTTTTTTTCCCTCTATCAGCCATTGTCAGGCCCTGTTGATGGCCAATGACTAACCTCACCTAAGGTTGGACAATGGCCAATGGAGGAAAGAAGGGAAATCTTTAAAAAGGTTTAGGATTAAATTGTATAATAACCCTCACCTAAGGTCGGACAATGGCCAATGGAGGCTTTTTTTTCCCTCTATCAGCCATTGTCAGGCCCTGTTGATGGCCAGTGACTAACCTCACCTAAGGTTGGACAATGGCCAATGGAGGAAAGAAGGGAAATCTTTAAAAAGGTTTAGGATTAAATTGTATAATAATCCTCACTCTCCAGTCTCCACTACCACATCCACCATTCCGACCATCACGAGCGATGCAGATGTGAGAATGTTTTTTGGGTTTCGATATTACTTTCATTAAGAGTAATTGATCCGAACTGATTGTAATTTGCCCCAGGGAATCTACTGTTGATGGCGTTACTGTCTTGTTACGTTAAGTTGGCCAAGTTCCAGTTTCCTCCTCCTTTTGTTATTCTTGTTTTTGTCCACTACATGCTCAAGATAGGGAAAAGGACGATGTCATGAGAAATTACTAACAGTACGAGGCCCCCAATTTGCTGCGCCAAGAAGCTCTTGTCAAGCACCTCCCTAGAATGAACTTGAAACAAAATTAGCATCTGTACCAGGGAACAGAATTCCTAGATGGCATTTCAATCCTGTAACCACAAACCATGACATAGCACAGCTCTCTATCAGGGCAATTTCGCATAGACTTCCCTGAATAATGGGTATCGACAAGATTCCGAAGCAATAGCCTCTTGAAGACTTAATGGAACCGGCAAAGAGTTTCGGCAAGATCATCTTAACAACACTAGGAATGGCTTGCAAAATCTCAGATGAAAATCTAACAACAGAATTTCTGTCCTCTGCTTATAATTTACACCTGTTATTAATTTCACGTATTCCATGTAAATTGCAGAACGCCACATACGACGCTCAGGATTTTCATCCGCAGAAGTGACCCGCTGAGAGGATATCTGATGCCCGTACATTTCCACTATGCATGCATGTTGCAGAGCACTCAATATTCTCACTTCGCCTAGACAACTATACTCAAATGTCCTAATTTCCTCAACCCAGTCACCACATACTTCCAAGGAAAGCACCTGCAGAACCAACTCAAAATATTTATGCAGAAAACATGAGATGTAAGCACAAATCGGCAACATGGCACAGCTCTCTATCGGGGCAATTTTGCACGGACTTTCCCGAATAATGGGTATCAACAAGATTCCGAAGCAATAGCCTCTTGAAGGCCTAAATAGATCTGGCGAAGAGTTTCGGCAATATTGTCTTGACAACACTAGGAATGGCTCACTAAATCCCAGAAGAAAATCTCACAGCAACAGCTTCTCCCCAAGTATAAGCGGTGAGCTGAAACATCGTTTATGTTAGTGCAATTTCGTTGAATCTTTGAAGGGACATCAAGCCTCAAGTGGAAATGTTTCCTTAAGTCTCTTTCTAAAGGGAACATAATCGCCACGTATACTTGAAAATTTTCCTCTAATGGCTCTAAAACAGATCAAGGCAGAATTTCCATCTCTACTCATTGCCTCATCCTACTCTCATAGCCCTCCTGCGCTCAAGTTGCAACACAGTTGACACTGCATATCTGATTTTCCATCACATTTTTGCCCTTCGGCGTTCCTATAATAGGTTGAATGCGCAAAGTGCAAATTATTCTTTTTGGTCGTCAAACTCAAAAACACGGACACAACCACAGTCTCATCCCAAACCACGCTCAGTTCACAAGGTCGTTCACGCCTAGGCATCGGTGAAAGAGACGCGCTTGTTTGGAGCTTGATTACTCCGAGCCGGTCACCGGAGGCGAGTAGGTCTCCTGCTGATATCCATTGATTGGGCATTACACATATAAGAGAAATGAGGAAGAAGATATAGTAGAGCTGAAGCCAAATAAGAAATTTCAGGAAGTGAAAACTGCTGATGGTAAAACCATCAGTTATTAGCACTGTTTTCAAAATCCATCTCCCAATTTTATGAGAGAAAATCAATACAATCCCTGACTATCCAGAGCTCAAACAATTCATTTGACCGCTTCTACTAAAACATTGATCCAGCAATTCTAGCCCAGTTTTCTGTTGGCAGAAGATCCAGCATAGTCTACTTGAGACATCATAAATTATTTACAGTGACTACTAGCCCGAATCAATTTGAGTTCTTACTTGAGCCTGCTCCAATGGAGTACCAAACCCTTCACTATGAAAACCTGGATATGTTTTGTTGATTAACTAAACCATAAATTATCGATGCTGGGAAGGCAGGACCAAACCATTAAAACTTTCAGTTAAAGTTGCCCCACTCAAAAGTCCACAACACGGAGCAGCCTGTCATCCTATCTATGAATCCAAATTGTGATACTTGCTGTTTGTACTTTGAATTTCACAAAGTTCATCATGTTGACACTCTCTCATGTGACTGAGAAGATCAACCCATCAGCTAATATATCTCATCAAAATTGGGAGTAATATCGAGACAATGCAAATCTGGTTTATGACAGCAAAATGGATAAAAACCAAGCAGGTTTGACAATTTCAATCCCACTCTCTCTTGAACAGAAAAACAATTCAAGAACAACAAACCAAAATGAACTTAGCAACCTCACTGCCTAGTTTCTTCGCATAGGACACGGAGCAGCTATATACTTAACTGTGTGTCAACCTATAAAAATTGAAGGAAGTTGCATTTCAGGAAGTGAAACAGTAAGTCTGCAAAACCAGATGCACCGGAGTGAAACTTCAAGATTAGCATGCATTCCACTTCCATGGGCAACAAACAAATTTGGGCTAAGAACGAACATGAAAATGGAACTGTGGAACAACTAAGAATTTGAGGTTATGAACTCATATGCAGCTTCAAATAACACTAGCTTGCCAAGCTGTCAGTGTCAACTACAAGCAATAAGGAAGACTGCAAATAACATTTGGCAACCAGCAAACACGTACTTTATATGAACATTGACAGATTAAATGATACTATAGCTATAGTGCCGCACGCTGTGTCATGCCTCGTCAAGCAAAACAGTATCTGAAAAGCATGGAAACCAAATTGATCATCAATAAGATGGTGACAACCAAAGTTCTTGCTGCATTGGGTATATACAAAAGCAGGCAAAGAACCAGCATAAGTTTCAAAAACATGCACTATGCAGGCCTCTTTCACGCCACATAAACTCAATATCCAGGACTCTGATCTAAAGACACCAAAGAAGTCCCATTAGACAAGCATTTACCAGCAAAGTTGGCAACTCATATAGACCTAATGAAGCAAGAGCAACCGCAAGCTTCACCCCAAAAAATGACATCTCTCTCTCTACCCTAATTTTCTCCATTCTAGGTCATCATAGGCAGCACCAAAAAAACAAAAAAAAATCCACCTGAGCATTACACTCAGCGCTTTCTTCATTCATAAGCCTCCAGAATCGCCTCCGCCACAAGACCGATCAGTTCAGCCCGCTCCGCCAGAGCTGCCAGTTCAGCCATTTGCAACTTCCTCCATCTCTCCTCCAGCTCTGCCCTTTTCTCCCTCTCGATCAAGCCCAACCCAGCCCTCAGAAATTCCTCATCGACTCCAACAGCACCAAACCTCTTAACCTCGCTCAAGAACCCAGAGCCCATTCCTTCAGGCATTCTGTCGAACACGAGCAGTTCCGCCTTCAGCGCAGCCAAAGCCGTCCTATCACCCCTCTCAGCCTTACCATCGCCATTACTCCTCCCACTCGACTCGCCCTTCACCTCGTCGCGCCACAGTTTCCTCGAATATCTGTACGCGGCCAGTTCGTCCGGGGACATGCCCTGCTTCTTCTTGCCCAGCCTGACCCAGTCCCTGTACTTGCTCTTCAAGGTGTACACTTTATTCCTCACCTGATGCTTCGTGTAGAAGGTCTCGAGGTCGCGGCTGATGAATTTGTAGATGTCGCCCCAATCGTAGACTGGGTTCTCCTTCTTCCGCGCGGAGAACTCGAGCAGTCGCCTCAGGAGCCGCAATTCGTCGGCCTTGCTCCAGTATTTCCTCATCAGATCGGGACCCTTCTTGGCCCTCGTCCCGTCTCGGGATTTGGCCGTCTCTTCTTCATCGTAATCTTCTTCTTCTTCTTCTTCTTCTTCTTCTGGGTCTGCATCTCTGTCTTCTTCATGGGCTTGTGTCACCTCAGATGCTTCGTCTTCCGGCGCTGGTGACGCCGGCGGAGACTCCATTGGAGGGAGAGATGGGGCGATCCGGCGGCGTTGAGCAGGGGAGCGTTCGAGTTTCGATCGAATTGTTTTTGTCCCTTTGGGTATTTATATATTCAGGAAATGCGTTAGCAAATCACTTGGCACTCTTATTTTCACGATAATGGATATTTAAGAGGGAAAAAAAAAAACTTATCTCTGCAATTATTTATTTATTTATTGAGTCGTGTGTGTACAGCTTTATTTCCTCGATATTTTTATTGTATAGTATACTTAAACTTTCTCAGTGGACCAATCCTTAAATATATGCAAATGTTACTACTTTGCAATAGTGGAGAAAAATATCTCCTGATAGCAAAGCAATTCCAAATATTGTTTTCAATCATATCAAGATGATTTAAGCAATTCTTGTACTATTGGCAAATGTAGCAAGAGCTTCCAAAATGACAAACTAATTTTATATATCTTTGTATAGAAGATTTTATCTAAACATATATAGAAGTTATGACATTGGAAAGTTATTTTATTACATCTATTCTAGCTAATGTCTTTCTATACATAATTAATTACCCAGAAGATATAACGATACGTGGCATCTTGTCCAACTCTTCATGGTATTAGAGTCTACTACTCACAAGCATATTTTATTTTTTCAATGGTAGAAGAATCCTCAAAAACCTTCCATGATAGTCAATGGCCCATTTTCAAATAAGACCACCATGCTTGTGTTGATCGAAGTAGCTATGCAACTACCTCCAAATTAATATCGATGCATTATCCTTCATGGTTGGCTTAGTTTAATTCTCTGTTCCAAGGCTACGATATAATAAGATATGTAGATGGAACCATGTATTGATTGTTTAGTGCCATTCCTAATGATGGCAAAACAATTGTTAATTCATCTCATTGGCTACACCAAGATCAACTATCTCTTAATGCAATTGTAGCTCCGACTTTGGACTTAATTGTGCCTCTCATTACTTCTGCCAAAACAACACACAAGGCTTGGAAGAAACTTTCACATATACTTACCAACAAGACACGTTCATGCATCATGAATCTCAAGGTGTGTTTAATGCAGTTCTCTAAAATGATACATGGCAACTTGTTTCACTTGAGCCTCATGATATATCAATGGCTGCAAGTAGATATTTCGAATAAAGTGAAACTCAGATGGTACCATAACTAGATACAAGGCACAACTTATTATCAGGGGATTCCATCAATGGTTAGCATTTGACTATGAGTACACATTATGATCATTTGTTTAGTCCAACAGTTAAAACTACCACAATACAAGTCGTCATTTGTCTGACTTTATCAAACAACTGGCCCCTTCTACAATTAGATGTCGACGATGCCTTCTCACGGCACTCTTATTGATGAAATCTATATGCATCAACCATCGAGTTTTGTTAATCAGTCACATCCTAATTACATATGTTAATTGAAAAAAAGCTATTTATGGGATTAAGCAAGCATCTCTCCTGTGGTATTGAGTAGTCAATTTTTTTGTCGTCTCATTTTGGATTCATCCAATTCAAATCAGTTTCCTCACTCTTTATAAATAGGAGTGATGACATCATTGCTTATTTTTTAGTTTAGGTAGATGAAGTGATGAAATTTTTTTGCAAAAGTTTGTGAGAGCTCTTGTAGCTAAATTTTCACTAAAGGGTCTAGGGATCTACATTACTTGTTGAAAGTTGAGGTGTTAATTGATCATCTCATATAGATGCAACTAAATATATGAAGATTCTTGGTGCTCCTCGTTATCTTGCATTCACAAGGTCCGACATCGGTTAAGTGGTCAACTAACTCTTTCAGTGCATGCATCAACCAACCGAATTACATTGAAGCTCTATTAAATGTGTCTTACATTATCTCAAAGGGACTATCAACCTCAACTTGCACTAGCTAAATAGCTCCTCCATCACTTCATGCATTCTCTAATGCTCATTGGGTAGGCAATCCGGATGACTGTAAGTCTACAACCACTTACATTTACATCGGTACCAAAATCCTATATCATGGTGCTCTTAAAAACCACAATATGTTGCTTGTTCATTCATTGAAACTGAGTATAGTGTTGTTCTTGCAATAGTTTCTAAGCTCACATGGGTTCAATTTCTCATGCATGAGATTCGAGTATCTTCTTTGACCATACCTAGTGTTCCTTGTGAAAACATTGGTGCTGCTTATGTGTGTGCTAATCCTGTTTTTCACTTCAGGACGAAACACATTGTCATTGATTATTCCTTATTTGCAATATGGTTAACAAAGGCCTATTACAAGTGTCTCACATGTCCACTTATGATCACCTCGCATATGCACCAACAGAGGCTCTTGCACAACAATGGTTTATTCATTAAAACCCAAGATTAGAATTTGCGATGGAGTGCCTCTCTTGCGGTGGCATATTGTAGAAAATATTTCTCAATATAAAAGCAACTTTAAAAATCGCTCTCAATTACATCAAAACAAGTCGAGCTGTTCTTGTACTCTAGTGTAGAAAGATTCATTTGATCTTTTTCTATATAGATGATTTTATCTTTCCATGATAGTGGCTGTAGCTTAAGAACGTAATTTTGTTGCATTTATTTTAGCTAATGTCCGCTACCATGTACTTTAGGTACATATATGATATAAAAGTAAAGACATTTTTTCCAATTCTTCATGCGAGACACAATTTGAATACGGGATCCGTTGCATCGCGTTTATGCGGTTTGATTGCCTGGTCAACTCTTTATGGATATATTCCGTTGTAGTTTGTCTTTTAGAAAGAAAAACCAAGGTCATACTTAGCAAAACTTAAAAAAGAAAAAATATGCAAGCCCTTTGGTTTTTGGTTGATGAAATTATGGACTGTGCTCGAGTTAGAATTCTCAAAAAACTTTTACCTTAATTAAAAAATATTGCGTTTTCCACGAGTATGCTTTTTCATCAGTTTTAAAGACGTACCAAATTTGAAATTTATTGAAAAATGACATACAAGTATAAAAAGGTAACATGTGGAAACCGATTTAGAAATTTCATAAGGGGGCGGAGATGAAATTTTGAAATGTTTAGAATTATTAAAAGAAAGGTTTATCTCAATTCATATGCAAAATCTTGATCTTGGTAAGGCACTTGACAATTTTTTTACCATGAATTTCACCATAATTAAATAAAAAAGAATCTATGAGCATGTCATTGACCTTTTAATAACTCGATATCGCTAGCATAAACGTTTGGCACTATTTACTCAATTCACCTAGTATGCTTTGCTTTTAATAAGTAGCTTCTTGACACGTTAAATAATTTACAAATTTATTACAAGTATAGGAAAGTTAATAATTTGAAAACAATGATATCTCCAAGTGATGTGGATTTAAATTCCATGTAAAATAGGATCCTTAAGAAAATCAGAATTGAATTACCTAACTATAGTTATTATTGAGATTCCACTTCACCAATTTCGCAGCCACAAAATTATCAAGAACGTATCTCCATTGCCTCCGGCCGCAAATCATTACAGTCAGTTGTTTGTTGGTCCTCCTGCGACTAATCTATGTAGTACGAACACTCTCTGAAAGCCTTCGTATCATGTCCGACACGCTCCAACACGTTCCGACACGCTTCGACATGCGGTCAACGAGTGTCGAAAAATCCGACACGCGGTCAACTCTCTCCGACACATTCCGACACTCGAGTCCAGAATTTCGACACGTGATTTCGACACGCACGGGATCAATTTTAAAAATTTCTAATACTTGTGGGGTCAAAATATAAATATACACAAAAAAAGTAATAAAAGAAGTAATAAAAAATGCTATAAATATATACGCACACGGTCAATTTTTTTTTTCAGTTTTTTTTTTAAGAATTGTTTTAGTTCTTAAAAAGTCTTTTACTATGAAAGAAGTAATAAAAAAATGCTATATATGATAAATAAATAAATTTAAAAATATCATTTCAGCATTTTTCTTTAAACAATGTTTCTTTCCTCTAAGTTTTATGTATTATTGTAACAAATTAAATAATCAATGATATTATTTAATATTTTTCGTGTAAATTAATTATAGGCTACTATTATTTATTTATTTATGTATTTAAATATAAAAATATATTTAATTTATAACATGTCGGAATGTGTCGAAATTCTTTATTTTTAAGAAATGACGTGTCGACGTGTAGTGTCGCATGTCGCGTGTCCGTGTCGGTGCTATATAACCGACTATAGCGAATTATTTATCTCCTCCGTTAGCGAGAAGTACTTTCCAAGAAGGCCAAAATTTTTTTGTTATCCAAACACGGAAAAGGAATCATTCCAAAGAATGATATAACTTGGAATAAGAATCCATTTAAAAAGTTGTCGTTCATGAAACTAAACGAGCCCCAATGAAAGATCAACTTCGTTTATTGCTCCAAAACAATATCAGCTGGCAATAAAATTTGTCAAGTTCGTCATTACTCGTTGTCATACATATAAGTGGATCATTTAGGTCTGAAACCGTGTCCAATTTCATTTTAGCTAAGCAAATTAGGGATGTGCAATATATAGTTTCGGATCCATTCATTCCATTCTTTATATGCCGAATCAAACCAATAAATGCTTAATGATGCAACCAAATATGGAATACACATTACATTACGTACCGTAAAAATTATTTTCTTGCCCAATTTCACTTCCATGCGTCAAACACGTCAAAAGTGACTGGCCACCTCATATTTCACTTCTTTCATTTTATCCATCCAAATAAAAGGGCGTTTGAAATTGCAATTTATCGATGAGTTGGTCTAGTTTACAAGATAAATTCTAAGCTCTTCAGGTCAATAATTTCATCAGTAAATAGGCGCAATTTTTTCTCAGAGTCGGGTACACTAGATTATATCTAATCCGAATCGATCACTTACCGCTACCGGTTTGGTTTTGGTCACCCCTAAATTCAATCCGATTTCAAGATCACCTGGAAACCGAAAACGTGGACCCAAACTTTACGGGCCTCATGTATGGGCCGAGGGCCCATCCGGAAAAATTGGAGGCCCAATCAGGCTCAACCAGGCCCAACAAGGCCCAAAAGAGAGGCTAACACTCATTCCAACGTTAACCTCTCTCGATCTCATTTCAAAAAATTTCGAATTCAATCTCGCGCTCCCCTCGTCCCTACCCTCTCTCTCTCTCTCTCTTCCTCTGTCTCTGCGCGCAGCGCTCTGTTCTCCAAACCCGCCTTCGATTTCGTCTCGGAATCCACCTCTCGCCGTGTGAGCTCCAGTTCCAGCATCTGGGTCGGCGGAATCCGGCTCCCCGGTTGGCTCCCCCCGGCCGCATCGAACCCGGCTGCCCTCGAGCTCTCCGATCGAGCTCGATGTCGTCGCGCAACCAGAACAGGCAGCCTCGCAGCCCCAACGCCGTAAGCATCGGTCCCCCCCGGCTTTCGGGGCCGTTTTTGATTCGGCCCCTTTTCTCTGTTTTTCCATCGAGGTTTCATCTACGGGCTCGACGGCGCATCGAAATTGGATGCGTTTCTGATGTGTTTTGCGCTTTGTTGGTTTAACCGGCGTCATCGTTATGTAGCCACCGTTGGGTTTCTTCCTGATACGAGCATGTTGCTCTTGGAATGATGGGTTGTTCTCGAAATGCAATGAAGCCTCTCCAAAACCTCTTGACAGAATTATATTTGACAAGATACATGCTCGGTTTTGATTGTTCCGGCTTTTGATGTATGTTAATTTAACTGTGTTTTGGGTTTCCAGAAGAAGGGTGCTTTGGTAGAAATCCCTTTGGACAAACGCAGGCGAATAGGTGCGGCGAGAGCAACTGGTCCGACAAGCTCTAGCCGTGCCCGGCAGGCTTTCTCTGAGGTGAACAACAGGCAAGACGTAACCTCCACCGGAGAAACGGCGAGTGCAGAGGGTTCAGAGAATATCCCTGTGGAGTTCACGAAAGAAGAAGTAGAGACATTGTTGAACGAGAAGCCGAAGACCAAGAAGTTTGACCTCAAGGTTGTGTTCACTTCTGAAAATTTTTCTTACCAAGTATTCAATTTCTTATTTTCTCTCCTTTGACAGGGTAAATTGGAATATCTGACTGATCATAATAAGAGACTAAGGCTTTGTGTTAAGTGGTTCCAACGAGTTGATGAAGGTCACGTCCTCGAGCAGGAGAGATTGCGAAATTCATTGGAATCTGCAGAGAAGAAATGCACGGATACCGGTAAAATTCTTTTCTTTGATTCTAATTTCTTTCTGTCCTTTGATGAAACTAGTTTTCTTGGAGCTGAAGTAACACTTTGACCTGGATTTATGTATTTTCCACAATCACAGAACCATATGTACTCCATGATAGTTACACATCATGGAGTAAATATGGTACTGTTGACAAAAGAAACTTGCATAAATTTTTCTGGTCGACCGTGTATGCAAGAGGAACACTCCTTCTTAAGTATGCACATTCATGACAAGATGTGTTCAGTGCTTCTCAAAGGTACTAGCACTATTTACAATTTTAACATTGAATAGAAGAAGATATTAGCAGTTGTCAACTGGAACGTGTTTGATTGGTTTGAGGTTCAACAACCTCTAATTCACGCTAAATTGATTAACTTATGGACCCACTACCTTAAATTTGCATATGAATTTGCACACTACAGAGCACCTTGATGTCTCGCTTTTAAAATAATTTTTGATGTAGAAATTGTTTCAAAATATAGCTAAACCACACATATGTAAGTATACTGACATGCTTAGATGATTTTGAAGTGTTTATGAGATTATAGTTAGAAAATGGCCACTCGATATAACAATAGAGGATGGAAACAATTCAAAAGAATACATATCTATCTGTTGCTGTATATGGAAACAATTCAAAAGAATACATATCTATCTGTTGCTGTATCTTATTCTAGTCAATTCCCTTCATTGCTTTTGTATAATGGTAATTTAGAGTAGCTACTGTTTGGGAAAAGTCTTTATCTTATGTGATGGGAAGTTCCATCATCACATGCCAATAAACTTCATCGAATGATGCACAAGTGTCATGTTGATTATGAAATAAAAGTGTTGTTGCAAGTTCTATCACATTTGATAGTGGATCACTTATCATGTGGATCATTTGTGACTATAGTATGCATATTGACATAGATGAATTTGTATGCGTGTAGAGTTTGAGATGGAAAAGAAGCTGGGCGAGCTTAATGAAGTTCTTGCTCAATTAAGAAATGATAACTCTTCATTACAAGAGAAACTCGCAAAAGAATCAGCAGAGAAAATGGTAAGGCTACTTTTTATGTAGTTGTCTGACTTAAAACATGTTTCAATAGTTGTCCACGACTTCTTACCCTAATTCTTTGTGGTTATGGCTATTAGGATGCAATTAATTGCCATATGAAAGAAAAGGAAGCAAGGATTGCTTCTGAAAAGGTACAGGGCTTGCTGTCAGAAGATCTTAAGAAAGCTGAACAAGAGAAATTGGCTGCTGATCACCAGGTAAGATCAAACTCTTTTAGTGAATTCTATTTGTCTTACACTGTCCAGTCAATTATGTTCTATCAGCCACTAATTTCGTTTTATCTGTTGCAAATGATGTAGATTGCTTCTCAGAAGGATATGTACAAGAGATTGCAAGAGTACAACACAAGTTTACAGCAGTACAACAGTAAACTTCAAACGGATTTGTCAACAGCCAATGAGTCACTAAAAAAAGTGGAGAAGGAGAAATTGGCAATTGTAGAAAACCTTAGTACGTTAAGGGGTCATTACAATACCCTCCAAGAGCAACTCACTTCATCCAGAGTACTGTCTTTCTACTTTTCAAATTATATTTTGCTATTCATTTGCTCTTTGATGCATAGAATGCCTAGCTTTTTTGTCATTCTTTTGGGAACTTGAATGTCACTATGTGGTAGATGGTAGCAATATGGAGTCAATGCAATCCATGTGGATAGACTTTACTTCATTTTTTTTTTTTTTTGGGTCCTCTTCTTGTTGCTCAACAAACCAATAGTTAATGTATTGAAGCTAATATTCTATTTGGGTGCATGCTTGTCCAACTTGGAAAAGAATACTAATATGCATGTACATTTTGTTGGGACTAGACTAGCTTCATTATTTTTTCCAGGCATGTATATTTTTATATGGCAGAATCTAGTGAAAAATCTGCACCTTTGCTGCTTTTTGTGAAGACGTTTTCACTGTGTCAACGCCAGCTGCTAGAGATCATTAAAGAATTTTTTTACCGTTTTCTTTTCCTGAGCGGACCAAATAATTCTTATGAATGGGAACACGTTTTGAGCGTATAATTCTCAGTGCCTCTAATTTTCTTATATCTTACAGGCTTCAGTGGATGAGGCTGTTAGGCTAAAGGAATCACTTGTCAATGAAGTCAAATGCCTTCGAGAAGAATTGCATAGGGTGAGAGAAGATCGTGATCGCCAGGTTTCAGAAGTTCAGGCCTTAACAGCTGACTTGTTGAAATTTAGAGAAAAAACGGGCAAATCTTTCATGGAGCTGGACAACTTGACGATAAAGTCCAATGCGTTGCAGGTTTTTGGAAAACCATGTTTCCTATTTGGATTCGTACTTTTCTTTGAAAAGATATTGATGTAAGTTTTGCTTTATCTATTATAGGAAACATGTTCCTCTCAGCTGGAGCAAATACGAATTTTGCAGCACCAGCTTGCTGCTGCAAATGAAAAATTGAAGGTAATATTTTCTAATATATTTCTGAGTGGTGTTTCTCTATCAGTAGATCTGAGAAATTGGTACTTGTTCTCTTTCCTTCAGATGGCTGATTTATCCACTATAGAAACAAAGGTGAAGTTTGATGAGCAGAAGAGGACTATAGTTGAATTGCAAGAACGCTTAGAAAACGCAGAGCTTCAACTTAGTGAAGGAGAACAGCTAAGAAAAAAATTACATAACACCATCTTGGTAAGCATCTTCTTTAATAGCACATAAGATTTTGGTTAATAGCACATAAGCATCTTCTTTAATAGCATATATGAGAGTTATGTACTGAGATTTTGGTTACTTCAGGAACTAAAAGGGAATATTAGGGTATTTTGCCGAGTCCGTCCAATGTTCTCAGATGATGGTTCTGGAACAGAAACAGTCATTTCATATCCAACATCAACGGAAACTCTTGGTCGAGGGATTGAATTACTTCAAAGTGGTAAAGAATATTTTCTATAAGCTAGAGAAGATTTATTCAACATCCTGTTTGCTTGATGAACCAGATCTAGCTGCATGTTGAATATTTTTCCTGGCTATAAATTTCTCTTTAATCTTCTTTAGCTTGACTTGAATAAATATCTAATATCCATTCATGTTATGACAAGGTGGACAAAAGTATCCATTTACATTTGACAAAGTCTTCTCTCATGAGGCTTCTCAGCAAGATGTTTTTGTTGAGATATCACAATTGGTCCAGAGCGCCCTCGATGGTTATAAGGTGATATTTGTGTGTAGTTTCTTTGATTATGCGGAGAAGAATTTTCTTGAAGCTTTTGAAAAAAAGATGCAGAATTTATCCTAACTGCACATTCTCCTAGTTTCTTTCTTTTGCTTGATTTGTTGCAAATGGAGCTATGTTTGGCTGTTGTAAGTATTGTGCTTTAGTTCAATTAGGTAATTAAAAGTCAATAGCTGAAAAATAAATGAAATCTCTCTATCTTAAGAGTAGTATTGCATTTAAAGAATTCCACTTAACTTTGCAGGTTTGTATATTTGCATACGGTCAAACAGGCTCAGGTAAAACCTATACCATGTTGGGTAAACCTGATGCTCCAAAACAGAAAGGGTTGATCCCGCGTTCTTTGGAGCAAATATTTCAGACTAGCCAAGTTCTTTCAGCCCAAGGATGGAAGTATAAATTACAAGTATATATCTGATTATTATATATTCTTTTTCTTTTGCATCTTTTTTGCAAATTGACTAATATGGAGGTGCAATTTAGGCTTCAATGTTGGAGATATACAATGAAACCATTCGTGATTTGCTGTTGCCAAATCGAAGTAATCCCTCGGATATGACGCGTGGTGAAAGCGGTGTTAGTGGAAAACAGTACACAATCAAACATGACGCAAATGGAAATGCCTATGTACCTGATCTCACCATTGTTGATGTATGCAGTATCCAAGAAATTACCTTGCTTTTGGAGCAGGCTGCACAAAGCAGGTGAGTTTTTGTTGATTTAGACGTCAATGATGGTATTAGGTGGTAGCAAGAGATTTTCTACATCCTATGGTATTAGAATTTGTCATTTTTTTAGCTTAATGTGGTTCAACGAGTTTGATAGCTCATTTAACTTGCCCAAATTGTCGTTGTTTTGTCACTTTTATACATGGCTTTTTATCTTCCAATGCCAAGTAAAATTGGTTTATTGTTTCTTCAGGTCTGTGGGAAAGACACTAATGAATGAACAATCATCAAGAAGTCACTCAGTTTTTACATTGCGGATATCTGGAGTGAATGAGGTAGAAACAAGTTTGGTACTGTGTTGTCGTGTTCACCTATTATACTACACTATTACCGATATGTTCTTTCGGCTGTACCACCAAATTTTTGATTTATGCACTTGTCTCTAGAACACTGAACAACAAGTGCAAGGTGTGCTGAACCTTATTGACCTCGCTGGAAGTGAGCGGCTCTCAAGAAGTGGGGCAACGGGAGACAGGTTGAAAGAAACTCAGGTATGGTTGTATAGTAGTAGCTTTTACTATGGTGCTTCCTATTTTGCCTGATTGTTGCGCCTAATTCTTTGTTTCCCAATGCCAATTAGGCAATCAATAAAAGTTTATCATGCCTGAGCGATGTTATATTCGCCCTAGCAAAGAGAGAGGACCATGTTCCCTTTAGAAACTCAAAGCTGACAACTCTTCTTCAGGTATATTTTCTTTTCCCGTTTTTCTCTTCATCATTTGGATCTCACTTGTACCTTTTAAAAAAAAAAAATGCAACAGCCTATCATGATAAATTGCAGTCTTGATATTGCATTGTCACAATACATATGAATTTCTTGTGATTTGATATATCTTAAGACTGTAAATTCTAATTATATGTCTGAATCAGCCATGTTTGGGTGGAGACTCCAAAACGTTGATGTTTGTTAACATCTCTCCCGAGTCTTCTTCCGTTGGTGAGTCACTTTGTTCTCTTCGGTTCGCGGCCAGAGTAAATGCATGTGAAATTGGTGTTCCTCGCCGCCATACAGCCATACGTTCTGCAGATTCTCGATTGAGTTATGGCTGAATACCATTGAACTTTTAGATGTGCCACATTGAAGAACTTGTAGTAGAAGAATTTGTATTTGGAGGAATTTCATCTTCATTTCTCCCCAGGATAGGGGAGCATGGCTATGTTGTAATGTGTACGAAAGAAATGACATTGGGGCATTGGATGATGTTTTGAGAGAAACTGATTTATTCCTGATAAATCCTGATTAGGATACTTTGGTTGCCTCTTGCAACAGGACATTGTGATGTATGAAATATCATTTTAAGATTAAATATTCTCGATTGATTAGGCGACTTATTGGACTTGGAGTTGGTATGAGTTACATCAGAGATCGTTGGGTTGGTTTGGGGCAAAAAATCAGTGATCCATATTCATGGTATTATGCATCACGTCATTATGAATTGCCAATGTTACTGTCGCATCCAGAGTTTGCATTTGGATTAAATGTAAAGGGAAAAGACAGTCGAGCTTTTGCCCCCTCTCTCTTCGCAAAACAATACTAAGAACAACAATGTTGGGTATAGCAAGATCAATTTTTTAGAACTGATGTCCTAAATGATGTGCCAAACTTTCACGGGTTTATCGAATAAGATCTTTTGTATACAGATTGTATAGATCAGTGCTATTATAGGCAGCTAGCGCAAAATAGGAAGTTGCAAGTCTGTTGGGTTGACTTTTGAGCAACTACACACGCACTGAACTCGTCAAAGCTGGAATCTTCATAGCTTCAACCGTTGAAAGCTTGAAATCCATTAGACTAATAATGCCCAGAATAGAGTTGACTTTAGACATTGTATGACAACATTTCGGGAACGATCTTTCTTGACCCGAAACCATTTCAAGATCAATTCGCCATCAGGGTCATATTCACGATCAGAAAATCAGCAGTTAATTTGAGAACTTTTAATGTGCAACCAATACTCACGATTTCACTATCAGCTCTGATATTATCAGGATCATATAGTCTTTCCTTTGCCAATTCGGATCACACTGCGTGCGAGTCTTGCTTGCAATCTGGCAAAACCACCAGTGAGAAGCCATTCCGGACTGGTCTTAACGATCCGTCGACTTCTCCTGTGGCAAATGTGCCTCTTCAAGGCAGCTTTTACAAGAGCGTTGCCGGACAAGGCTCAAGCAAAATTTATGGCTTTTTTCAATGTAGAGGCGATCTCTTAGTAGTTGATTGTGCCAATTGCAGCAACAATGCCACTGGAGAGGCACAGCATGAGTGCCCAAATAGCAAACAGGTCACCACATCTGGCATAGGTGAGGTTGATTTTCAAATTTGTTGACATACTTTTGCAAACTTAATGAAAGAAAAAGGTAAACTTAGTAGGGACTAGTAGAAGTTTTGTGAGATCAACTCTGAATTCTTACTCATTTCATTCTATATCCATATATTCACTCTCTCGCTTGAAGTCACTTCTCCCTCTTAAGTCTCGAGCCCCTGGCAATCTGAGTTGCATATCTTCTTCAGAAACATTTTGACGCTGCGATTCACATGGTTCAGTCGCTTTTGAGTTTAGGTTTTAGTCTCCAAGATTTTTGACTGGGATACCGACACATTCCACAGTAGTCCACGCTTTTTTTTGTTGTTGTTGTCTTTTCTTGAGAACTGATATATCAGTCAATCCACTCAATTACGACTAAATCAGAAAATGTTTTTCTGAAATGCAGTTGGTGTTTCCTGAGCTATTCACAAGAGAATTTCTTTGGAAAAGTCAATGGACTTTCGATGGGGTTGTTCAATGAAACTGACTATGAAATCCCATCTGTTGCTCCAAGTTGCTGTTCTGGATGTTGGAGAGAGTAGGAAAAGATATGGACTGGCTCAATGCAGGAGAGACATAAGCAAGTCCGATTGTGCAAAGTGTTTCGACATTCAAATGGTGGCATTTTCTACTTCGATTGGGAACAAAAAAGGGCGGGAGATCTTTGGGTCTGGTTGCAACTTGATGTACTGTGATTATCAGTTCTATTCAGACATTGCCGATCTTGCAAGTACAAATAGTAATGGCCCTTATTAATTAACCTCGAATTGGCTAAAGGTATCATAGCTAGATTTACATAATTGAAAAGTGTGAATAACAACATACATCAAAAAACTCATATACGATTACCGATCATACGAGTTTCTGTGCAGGTGATTAAAGATGCCCAACTAGCAAGGACGCAACGAGCATGACCGTTGTAGTATCAACCCTTCTGATATTATTGTAGTCATTTTTTTGCTACTTTTCTTGTTGGTTCGTTTGTCACCACTTATCGGTCGTAACATGGTAAAGAACATTGCTTAGTGAAACTGGTAATCATGTCTACCAATTCTTGGTGGATGGGATGAACATAATTCATATTCAAGAAAAAAAATTACGAGCAAAAACCGGTACTGACAACTCATTTCCCGTTATTCCGGTGAGCACTGTGATTTTTTAATTGGACAGGTCATAAGAACGCTAAAATGAGAAGGATTGAAGCTATAAGGAAGAAAATAAAAAAGTATTAGATTCACCCAGAAGCATTCTAGTGTCGGAAAAAGGAAAAATCCATCTAAAAAATATTATTAAATGCAGTAGCGGACACATAAAGATTCCTAGTCCTTTGAAATTTACGAATCATGATGAGGAAAGACGCACTTGCAAAGTCAAAAGAAGACAAAGCATAAGCAATATTGCGAGCTGACATTTTCCTTTTGTCATCTCCCTCAGCTATATGAAGAGCAACTGTTTTCAGCTTTTGCTATCAGAATATGAGGACCACTACACACATCAGTCTCTTAGAGGCCAGCTTACACCATTAGTTTCCAACATATTCGCACCATCATCTATCGAATATCATGCACGTTTAGCATTGAAACCCTGTGACATGCCAAACTTCAACTTCTTTTATGCCACGAGCAAGTACTAAACTATCATGAGTTTGGATTCTTGATGTTTTGGACTGATGATATACACACATCTTAGTTTATAAGTAACAATGTGCAAGAGCCTTTAACACTATTGATAAAGTTGTTCTTCTGAGAATGGGGAAGGATGCAGACCTATCTAACTTATTCTCTTTCTGATCTACTTTGGTCTTGAGAAATTGATATATGATACAAATTGAATAGGCAAAAAGAGGAGGCATAAGCAATTAGCAGTGTGAAAAGGTAATATTTTAGTCAAGAAAGTGATTCTTTTTCAAGCTGTCAACATAAGATATTAGCTCAGCATCTTCTGCTGAAAGGAGTAGCTATTTTATATATATATTTTGGGTAGGCTCTAGTGAATGAAAAACAATTTTCTCTATCAATGAGTAACAAACTTTAGTACGAACAATGTATATTGGAGACGAGATATTGAGGCAGGGCTGCAAAGAGCATGGTCCAAACCCTGACAATAGGCAAAAACGCCAACAAATTTTGGAGAGATGGCACAATTCTTATAAAAACCCAGACAGACAGATCTCAGGAAAGCCTGTCCGAGTGACCACACCTTCAGTTACTTCTAGTGCTTTATGGAAGAGCAAATGATTCTACTTTGTGTGCATGGAAACATCAAGCAGCAAAATAAACTCATAAAAAGCACAAGGCACAGTCACTTTCGTTGAAAATAAGGAAAAATTCAAACAAGCCACAAGGTTGAAGTGGGAAAGCAAACTAGAACCGTTTGGATTAGACATATCTGCTGATAAATTGTATCAACATTTGTCACTGTGAGTTGTATCGAATGATCGTTCAGTGATATTCCTGAAAAAAGATATCATCAGATAACCGGAAGCTCAAACTTGAAGAAAGCATACCAAAAGAAAAAGCGCAGAGTAGGTGCAACCCATATACTATATGGAGCTTCACCAAAAACCTTGATCATGTTGTTTCTCTTCTGTACCATAAGTTCTAATCAACCATAAATTCAAATGCAATTGATCACACTACATGGTTAGGCCTTCTATTCCATGCCTTTTGCTCCTTAGTTTCTTGCGCAACCACCATGAGATTGAGTCCATTCTGATCCACATCCATAGCAAAACTGAAACTGGCACCTGTAATTGCAAGCCAACATGGAACAACTGTTCATTTACCATAAATAATTGAGGACCCACAATCTGGTAACTGCCCATAGTATAATGATTTCTATTCTTAAAACTACATAGCCCACAACAGAACAATTGAACATTCACAAAATTAGGTACCACTAACTCTGCCGCAGGATTCATAATGAAAAACTAACCTGCAAAATAATCAGAACCAAATTAAGCAAAGGGGCCACAGTGCTTCTAATAGAAAGACTTAGAACCAAGACGGTGCTTGATGATATACTTGATGATATATCAAACATCTCATGCCTGATTATCAAACTACAGACTGAACATTGCCTAGTCATGAAGCTTTCACACTCTGTATTCAAAAGCATTTTAACCAATACAATTTGATAAAATACGCTGAGACCTTGCACACATTATCAGTGTTCATTTGCCTTTTAAGTCATTTCAATTTTGAAAGCCACAATCAAATACAATTCCTCTGAAAAATGGAGGATCCCCCGTTATCTCCATTTCATCAATCACGCACAAGCAACAGCTCTGTGACATCCATAGGTTTTCAGAAAAATCTCGACCAAGAAGCTATATACTGTGTCAAGCTTCTTGATATTTCTAGATAAATAGTTCGCTACCCCAGTGATTATTTTTCCAGGGAACAGTATCACAAACCTGCAAGTGATGTGAGGACAACCCTGAGTCCTCTCCACGTAAAATTTGCATTTGGGGCATCTCCCCCATTTCTTCTCCTTCGCAAGCTCCCTCACAATGAGGTCCTCCCTCCCTCTCTCATCCTCATTCAGCGACTGAAACTCCTCGCACGACACGCCGGCGTGCCACGGCACGGAACACTCGGCACAGAACAGCCTATGGCAATATGGGCACTCACACTCCCTAATCACCTTCCCATCATCACAGTCCTTGATCAGAAGGGCCGAGCAGTTCTTGAAAGGGCAATAGAACTTCTCCAACTCGTGAAACGTCGCCTCGCACAGCGATTTCTCCCACACGGAGAGAACATTCTCAGGGAGGATTTGCCTGCAGGAATCAATTTCTAGGACACCCTCACACTCCAATCCCGGGCATTTGATGGTGGTCACGTTGTCCAGGACTTTGGTCTCCACATGCCTGCTTATGCAGAGAGAGCAAAAGGCGTGAGAACACGCGGTCCTGATCCTGAACATCTCATCGGCCTCTTTTCTCTCTGCACAAATCTCACAGAAGCTCTCTGACGACTCACCACCATCTTCTCGAACACCCATCTCAACCGGGTCTATGATTTTCACTTGACCTGGGTTAAGGTTCGCCTCAGTCACGACCACTGAAGAACTAGAAGACCCAGTATCTCTTTTTGCAGGATTCATGCTCATCACACAGGAGAGTTCTAAAACCTCCTGAAACTGCAGCTCCTGGGCATACTCAGGGTCCGACACTTGAGGAGTCACCGTCTTCTGATGCCGATGGTCTTCGCTTTCGCCGAACAGCGATGACAATAAGAGATCGTCTTGCGAGAGAAGATCAAACGCTGCTCCATATCCCATGCTATGCTACTCCTAATGGACTGTATTTATGGCAACACTCGTTTCAAGTTTCCTACCTTAAAATGTCCTGGTTTTGCGGCTTGTTTTTTGTCTTTTGAAGGTCGGTTTGTTTGCTTCCATATTTAAAGATGCAGTGTACCGTGCATCAAAATCTTATCGGAGAGCAGGGCACAGGGGCATCAAATCTTATGGGAGAAGCTGCTCTCTTTCCTTTGACTGGGACTTTAACTCCTTCTTCTTGAAGTTCTTTCTTCTTCCAAATATAATTTTCTTGGATAGTGCTATCATTTGTTTTTTGAAAGGGTCACGTCAAGAAACTATTCATTGGCGGTGTTGAGAACTAAAATAAAGAAAGTGATCAAAAGATAAATATGCCGGCAAAAGAAAAGAGAAAAAAAATTCGCTTGAGGGAAATAGTTTTATATGGTGTCAGTTTAGAAAGAAAAAGGAAAATCAATTTTGAAAAAGATCTCGAGAAGGAAAATCTCACGGTTAAACTTCTCCATGATCTTGACAATCTAAGGTCGGATTTTATTGGAATTTGAAATGATTTGATGATTTGATCTAGATACCGTCCTTTTTTTGTTTAATAATTACCTAAATTCTTATGCGGAAATAGCTACACCACACCTCATTTTTTACCCAATAACCACTTTCGCACCTCTACTATTACAAATATCACGTACATATCTGAATTTTACTTTTGAAGGCCACTTTGCACCTTTGCATTAATTAAACCCTAGTCCCTATGTCCATCCCAAATCCGAAGTTCTCACGCTCACCCATAGCACTCAAAATCAATTTCAAAACCAAATTACCGAAACCCTGTATAAAATGCTAAAATGAGTATGCAAGAAGAGAAATTTGGTTATTTTAATGTGGGGTTTTACTTAGAGGTATGTGAATAATATTCATTCAGATAGAGGTATGTAAGTAGCTATTGAGTCAAAAGTGAAATATGTTTGAATAAATTTGTGTTTTTAAACCTTTATCTGTTTTTACACTCATTCAAGCCTTCTTGTCCTTTTACTTACTTCACATGAAGAGAAAAAAGAAAAGAAATAAAATCATAATAACTCAATCATACAATTAGAGACGCATATGTTTTGACGTAGCACAATAGAACTATAACACAGCTACATTTGTACTAAACATACTAAATATTTAAAAAAAAAAAAAGAGTTGAGATTTCATGATTTTGGACTTGACATCCTAACCTGATTTTTTCCTATGGGTATGGCATCATGTACCTATCAATTTTTGCTCAGTGAAAGATTATACTCATGTTCTTTTTTATTTGATTTAATTCGTGACTTCATATAGTTGTCTCACTCGAAGTGGTGATGATTATATAGTCATTCTCAAGTCTCATGAACAATCCATGTTTGAGTAATTGCCAGGCCTAAGAGAACCTTAAACTGATAAAATAATTGAGAAGTTGTGTATCGGGAAACTGACGATTTGAGGTTGGATTCGCTTAATGTAACTATTTTGAGTTGTCTTCAAAACGTAATACCTTACAAAATCTTCTTGTATCAACATACATATAAAAGATATGCCTTTGACTAAATCAAAAACTAAGAGTATCTATAGGATGATTTGATCTGATTTGTGACCCATTTTCAACTCAAACTATAACAATTTCGATTTTCAATTGGAAAAACGTGATCTTTTTATTAGTTTGTTTTGTTATTGGTTGGATTGAATAAATAGTAGCTTTAAGCCTACCCAACAAGTATGCAAGAAAACAAACTGATTTAAAGTTTATGATTTTCCTGTACCATGCCCAGATATTTCATTAGGGAAGGCGTTGCGGGAATTTAGGGTGGGATCCTAACCCCTCGAAGGGGGTTGTGGCAGAGAGTCCTGTGGGATCAACCCCTTTTCACCCGAAAAGGAATCCATTGAAATGGGAAGCCTTTTAAGGTTTTGCTTAGGACCACTCAAAGTATATATTTAAAAGAAGAAAGAAGACGCACCTTCATTCATAACAATTATTTAAATCCAAGCATTAAGTAGAGGATGATGTACTTTTTGATTCATCAAGAGAGGAGGCTTCAGATAGAGAAACTAGTAGTTTATCTTTTCTCAGAAAATAAATGCTCCTATGACAAGCTAATTAAAGAATAAAAATAGAAATGAAGTAAATTTGATTGATCTTTTTTTTTTTTTTTACAAAGGTAAATTTGATTGATCAAGACGACAATTTTAAGGAAAGAAGTAGTCCCATTAAATGGGACGGGACGTTGACGAATTCAGTTAAGGTATAAGAAAAAGGGCAAATGCTTGACTAGACCAGAATTAATTGATTGAGGAATTATTAAATTCTCGAGGATTTACATCGATTCTTTGGAGATGCGGTGGTTATTGGATCAGTTGATCATACATATCTATTATTTTTGTTTTTTCACGTATTGCATCTATTCATCTAGAAATTACGAGAAGAGATGCGATTATGGCATGATACAATTGGAGAATTTTTTTTTTTTTTTTGGATCCCCTGATTAACCACGACCGAACCAACAAAAATGCGGCGCCAAAATGTCAACATGTCAGTTTGTAATGTGTGTCGGCACACAAAATCAATGAACTTGTGGACTACCGATGACACGAAACTGCCTAGACATCAAAATTTGACCAAGGTTTAACCGCAGCCGGGCAGCCGCAGGGCCTGGACATGTGACATGAATCCTCATGTCTATAATCAGACCTATTGACAAAACACGAAAAGTAGTCTGGCCCCAAAAAACCACTCTAGCTCGATTATGGCCCAACACGAATTTTGTAAGAGCGAACTGTTCTTGTCTTTTACCCAAGTAGCGTGAGGCATGACTTTTTTTATGAGAATCCTTCGCTTACACCCTGAGTGGATTTGATCCCAAGCCAATGAAACCATACACCCAATAATTTGGGAGAAGAATATCTCAAGTATCAAAACTTGACACGAATAGATACATAAGTACCAAAACTTTTAAAATGTATACTTTTTTTTGGTTGGTTTAAAAGGTATATTTTAGTGCCTTTTTTTTTAAATTGGACATTTAAATGCCAACTTTAGTGAGATTTGCTAAAAATTCAATATGGCATTATTTTAATAATTAAAATGGTCTACGTGATTTGTAAGAATATCCACTTAGCAATCTTTGTCCCAAAACGACATTGATTTGGCCACAAATTTGATTTTTAATATAAATGTTAATTAAATTAAATTAAAAAAGTTGCAAATTAGCTAGTGCCTCCACGGCCCTCGCTACCACCGCCCATCATCACCGAAAAGGGTTGGCGATAGTGGGTTGAGGGTTGGTCAGGGTTGTTGGCCCTCGGCCAGTGGCTGATGACCTTGGCTAATTGCAGGCGAGGTCCTACATGCCCTCATCTAGATTTGGCACATGGGATCACGACCCTCCCTTAGATGGGGTGAGGGTGGCCCTTACCTAGATTGGGCTAAGGGCTGGTGACCCTTGCTCAATTTGGGAGAAGGCTGTGACCCCTTGCCCCAAATCACCCACCATCACTGGCCCTTTCTGACGATGGGCAGGGGTCGACAGTGAGGGTCGTGGAGGCCATTGCTGATTTGCTACCTTTTTTTTTTTCTTTTTAAATTTAGTTTTTGTAATTTAATTAAATTAATACTTATATTAAAAATAAAATTTGGACCAAAACAATATCGTTTTGAGCTTATCTAGTCACGTGGATAAATTTTAAAGAAATGTCACATCATTAAAATTTCTTGTCAGAAAATATTACATTAGTTGTTTGGTCGGAAATTTTCGCCATTAACATTTAAGTGTTTATTTTTCTTCGCTTTTGGCACTTAAGTGTACTTTTTTGAAGTTTTGACACTTATGTGTTCACCCGTGTCAAGTTTTAGCATTTAGGGTGTTCTTCCTCCTTATAATCTAGAGGAAGAATTAAATCATGAATATGTCATTTTGGTGATATAAAAACCACAGCAAACACAAAAATTAATGTGTAGGGCTCACTAATCTCCCGTTTTTCAAGGCTACCATGAATATGACTTGGTTACAAAGGTCTCGCTTTTCAAGAACTGGTTTGATTTGCTTCTTGGTTTGTCGACCTCAAACACCCTCGAACTGTAATGCTTAGATGACATATCAGATTCAATGACACTATGCATCAAGAATGGAGGTTGCCACAGCACTTGAGAGAGTGATGGAATGGCTGTCAAGCATGAGAAGAGGCCATTATCGGCCGCTTAGCCACGTTTTCTTGGATGCATAGTTGCGTAGCAGACCAATGTAGATGCACCTCGCGATTTGTACTCAAACCAGAAGTTACAAAGGCATTGATGATGTCTGATATTGCTCATTCCCTCCAATTCTTCCAAAGCTGCAAACATTTGACATACATTGATCAGATTGATCTCCACAACATTATGCTAAATGAGAAGGTATGTTCTTATACTCACATAGCTTATGGGGATCTACATAGATAAAATCACATTTTATGGGGATTTGATTCGGGAATGACAATCTAAGAGTGACACCCATTATTATCTTGTGACATCGATTCTAGTTGAGATCTACACACTTTAGGGTATATATACATTTTGGTAAAATCGCCTTCTATAAGACGTCCCTTAATCATTTTGTGGGATTTGATTTCGGGAACGACAACTCAAGAAACATACCAAAGATGAACTCATCAAGGCTCGAATTGAGCACAAACTCGCAAATGAGAAGTCATTTGACTCCTTCCAAACAGAATCCTTGGAGCTTGACCAAGCTCCTATGTAGCAGCCTAGCTATTAACATGACTTTGTTCTTGAATTCTCCTTCCCCTTGGCTAGAATTCAACATAAATGAAGGGTTCAATCCGATTGGCTATTAACCACTAAAGATAAAAGTTTAGGGTTAAGGTACAAAGTCTTTAAGATGCAATTTTTTTTTTGCTTTTAAGACGGTACATTTGTTTAAGAGAGGCTATAGATCCAACATTTGATCATACATGGCAAAGGCAAAGAAGCTCGCTCAGAAAGTTTTACCTAGGAACAGTTAGGGTGCACATAATAACCATTTTATTTTTGGTAAGAACTATTTTTTTTTTTGGGACGGGTTTGGAATATAAATCCCTTTGGTAACACAATTTCATTTTCCTATTTTTGAAACAAATTTTTAGTACAAAAATAGGTTTAGAACATAAATGAGTAGTAAAAAATTTCTACTTCTTTTTCTGGACTATAAATGAGAAACAAAAATTCTTCTTATCGCTCGTCTTTGCTACTAGTTGGTTGCCCCTCTACTGTTGCTTACCATCTGCGACCATTGATCACCCTTTGCTGCTGGTGGCTGGCTGCCCATCTACTGGCCCCCATCTATCGACTACTTGTCGTCGACCTTCGTTCGTCGCCACTGCTTAAGAGAGGAAAATTTTGTGTCATTATCAAATGAGCTTTTATTTCGAGAACAAAAATTTTGTGTCATTACCTAATTTGCATTTTTTTCAAAAACTCGTTTGGGGAATAGAAATAAAAAAACCTATTTATGGAATAGAAATTGATTTATAGAATGTGATAGTTATCATTTACGCTTGAGTTAGTTACTGATGTGAGAAGCTTCCTCTTCTCTACAATATATATTGAAACTTACGCTCATACAAAGTAAAAAACCCTATAGATTTGAAAGTATGTGATGTCTAGGTGTAAGTGCATCAAGAGTTCCCGTATGACATCTCGAATTGCACTTAGCTTATGTTGCAAACTCCTATTTCAGGATTTTTCTATTGGATGCAAATTGCGTAATCCCAAGATTTCCATAATCAGAACAAGAATAAGTATAATTGAGTAGAAAGATTAACGCACCTGTTTTGGGATTCATCATTCTTGAAGCGGAAGCGAAAACACAATATTCCATGTGTAAGCCCTTCTCCTCTATTGCCCTCCGTATCACTGACTCAATGAGGCGGCTCCCCTTACGTTTAGCGTTAGGTAAACGCTTCTTATGTGATGATACATGTGAGAATTAATATTAAATGAGAGACTTGAGCACTATTTATAGAGTTTCCAGCCATGCCCCCTTATTATGGGTCAGGCTCAATTTGGCCCACACTAGCTAGTCCCATATTAGACTAATTAAGGAATCTTCCATCTCACCTTAGATCAACCCCGTTTTACGATAACCGTAAAAATAGTAAATTACAATATCAATTAATGTAATCCACATTAGGAAAACTCTTACATTTCCTCCCAAATCTTGATGAAGCCGCACGTATTGTCAGTAAATCAACCTTAACAACACTAAGTAAACACATCACCGACTGTGCATGTAATTCACCGCTTCTGCTAGAGATAAAAAAAAGCTAATACTGATAGATCAGTATTTTTCTATGGAATGATGTATACCGTATAGCTAATCCCGTTGATATATATAGATGGTCGAAAACGCATGAATTTAGAGGTGGCTGCCATAGAGTTGATTTTTGTCCCGTGTGTCACTCAGGTTCTTGTTGTGCAGAGATATCGGTCAATGTTTAATGCAAGTGATATCATTCAATCACATATTTCGTTTTGATGATCGCCACCACACACAATGAACACATGTTAACACAAATGATCCGGTTATATATTTAAAATATGATATTCATTTAGACAAAGGTTAGATTGGGGGTAAATGGCTCATAGTAATGATTTTGGCCGAAATATAGTACAAGTGCCAAAATTTGGCATGAGAGGACACTTAAATGCCAAAAGTTTCAAAATGCACACTTAAGTGGCACTCTCTTTAAATACCAACTCCGGCAAAGGGTGTTGGAGATCTAATGTGGCTCTCTGGAAAGCCGAGTCATCAAAGAAGAGCAAAAATGATGTCATTTTGTCTCTTATTTGATTTTTTTTTTTAACTTGCAGTCAGTTCGATGAGGCCCTCCCCCAAATCTGACAAGGGTTGCCGACACTTGCCTAGCTGAGCCAAGGGCCTTTGACCCCTGGCTAAGGCCCAATGACCTCGGTTGACCCTTCCCCCACTATCACCGGCCCTTTTCGGTGAGGGTGGGGAGGCGGTGGCGAGGGCTTGCATAGCCTTTGCCAAATTGCAATCTTCTTGTTGCTTTATTTATTTATTTATTTATTTATAAGTAAATATGATTTAATTGTAAATTAAATTAATAAATATTTATATTAAAATTCAAATTTAAGGCAAAACAACATCATTTTTGGCTTATCTAGCCAAGTTAGTGTGCAAACAATATCGTTTTGTACTTGCCTTGCTAGAAAAATGCTACATCAGCATTTTGGATAGATTTTCTTGCCATTGGAACTTAATCGATCCATTTTGCTCTGATTTTGACATTTAGGCGTTCTTTTTCGAACTTTTGGTATTTAAGTGTCTTCCCGTGTTAAGTTTTGACACTTCAGATGTTTGTGCTGCTCCTAACGATTCCTTCCAAAATCACAGTCTAGGTTCATCATATATTCATGTTTTCCCAACCATGGCTAAATCGATCTTTCTTCTCCTCATCGATTCTCTCCCTTGGTCACTTCCTCAATTTCAAGAAGAGTCGATTCGCTCTGATTGTCGAATGAAGCATAACACATAAATCAATCTCTTTTCAGTCTCTTAAGATAAGCTTGGTCAGATAAAATGCGTCCACTAGCCAATGCTCTAGTTACGTGTACTCCACCATGCATTTTCGTGCAAGACCAAATCTATTTCTTACGCATGAAGTAGCACTTCTGAACATGTGACTTTTTCATTTTTAATAACTGATGCCACCTCGGGATAGGATTTTATTGTTTACTTCTAAGTCCCGTCGGAAACGCGCTTTGATTTTTTTTTTTATAGCACTAAACATGTGGGATATTCACGTTATATAATGGTTGACAATAGTTTCAATATTTACAACATTCTAATAATATTTTGAAATTTGCATAATATTTTACAATTCAAAGGGACAGTGAAAAAAGTAGTTTTTAATGATAAACTCCATCCAGAGGATGATCTTTTGCTGTTCTAATACTTCTATTTAACTCTTGCAGGATGGTCAATGTTTTTCGTGTCTACTTATAATTCTGTTTGTCTCCAAAAGAGAATATGTTGGAATTATGACATCATTGTTGCAGGGAAAAGAAAGAGAAAAAGTGGTAATTATTGTTTTTTCACCACTTATTGGTCACATCTTCCTCGCCGATGCGATCGACATAATTCATATTTAAGGAAAAACTTCAATAGTTAAAGGCAGAACTACAACTGCGACAAGTTAAAGAAATATATGACTAGTTGCCAGTCTCGCTCAAGCTCAAAGCCTTCGGTCCACTCCGTCCTCAGCCCATATATAAGCTTTCTTCTTTCTTGTTGTGCAGAACCCGGTGGTGAAAAAGAAGAGATAAAAAAACCAAAGAAAGAAGAGAAATGGGTTTCGCGCATACACGCTTTGGAGACCTCAATGAGTCAAATTAACGCTGTTTCGTAGCGCCCAACAGGGATTTGTGCTCTTTGTTAATCTAATTGGAGAAATTTTCGAAGTTAAGCCGTAAATTCGGATTCATGTGGATACCAAGTTTCTGGGTCCAATCTAGGAGTTGGTTGGTTAGGAACTTATGTCGAATGATAGATTTGGGTACAGTGGAGCTGAGGGATTTTATAGAATTTGATTATGAGTTCCCATTTGGCCAGAATGAAATTTTAAAGTTTTGTGTAATAATCTTTCTCACGCCATATCTCTCTATCGAACTCCAATTCAAGTATGCAAAGTAAAGATTGCCTTTTTAAGTACTAAAATATCCTAAACTTCATTGACTCAAGAGATGGCCAAAGACGAGCAAAAGATAGCCAAAAATACAAATTTGGAACTGGACAGCAATGGGTGCAAAACTTTATATATTCATTTTGACCAAATCATAAGTCATTTCCACATAATTTCACAACAAAATAACTCCTAGACTGGAGTCAGAAACTTAGAATTCACATGGATCTGAATGCAGGGCTCAACTATGAAAATTCATTCGATGAGATGAACAAAGAGTATGGACGCACAGGTATTTCATTAGGGAAGGCGTTGCGGGAATTTAGGGTGGGATCCTAACCCCCCGAAGAGGGTTGTGGCGGAGAGCCCTGTGGGATCAACCTCTTTTCACCCGAAAAGGAATCCATTGAAATGGGAAGCCTTTTAAGGTCTTGCTTAGGACCACTCAAAGTATATATTTAAAAGAAGAAAGAAGACGCACCTTCATCCATAACAATTATTTAAATCCAAGCATTAAGTAGAGGATGATGTACTTTTTGATTCATCAAGAGAGGAGGCTTCAGATAGAGAAAATAGTAGTTTATCTTTTCTCAGAAAATAAATGCTCCTATGACAAGCTAATTAAAGAAAAAAAATAGAAATGAAGTAAATTTGATTGATCTTTTTTTTTTTTTGACAAAAGTAAATTTGATTGATCAAGACGACAATTTTAAGGAAAGAAGTAGTCCCATTAAATGGGACGGGACGTTGATGAATTCAGTTCATGAAATTTACAGGTATAAGAAAAAGGGCAAATGCTTGACTAGACCAGAATTAATTGATTGAGGAATTAATAAATTCTCGAGGATTTACATCGATTCTTTGAAGATGGGGTGGTTATTGGATCAAGGTTGTTGATCATATATATATTATTATTATTTTTTCATGTATTGCATCTATTCATCTGGAAATTACGAGAAGAGATGTGATTATGGCATGATATAATTGGAGATTTTTTTTTTTCTGATCCCCTAATTAACCACGACCGAACCAACAAAAATGCGGCGCCAAAATGTCAACATGTCAGTTTGAAATGTGTGTCGGCACACAAAATCAATGAACTTGTGGACTACCGATGACACGAAACTGCCTAGACATCAAAATTTGACCAAGCCGCAGGGCCTGGACATGTGACATGAATCCTCATGTCTATAATCAGACCTATTGACAAAACACGAAAAGTAGTCTGGCCCCAAAAAACCACTCTAGCTCGATTATGGCCCAACACGAATTTTGTAAGAGCGAACTGTTCTTGTCTTTTACCCAAGTAGCGTGAGGCATGACTTTTTTTTATCAGAATCCTTCGCTTACACCCTGAGTGGATTTGATCCCAAGCCAATGAAACCATACACTCAATAATTCGGGAGAAGAATATCTCAAGTATCAAAACTTGACACGAATAGATATATAAGTACCAAAACTTTTAAAATGTATACTTTTTTTTTGGTTGGTTTAAAAGGTATATTTTAGTGCCTTTTTTTAAAAAAAAATTGGACATTTAAATGCCAACTTTAGTGAGATTTGCTAAAAATTCAATATGGCATTATTTAATAATTAAAATGGTCTACGTGATTTATAAGAATATCCACTTAGCAATCTTTGTCCCAAAACGACATTGATTTGGCCACAAATTTGATTTTTAATATAAATGTTAATTAAATTAAATTAAAAAAGTTGCAAATTAGCTAGTGCCTCCACGGCCCTCGCTGCCACCGCCCATCATCACCGAAAAGGGTTGGCGATAGTGGGTTGAGGGTTGGTCAGGGTTGTTGGCCCTCGGCTAGTGACTGATGACGTTGGCTAACTGCAGGCGAGGTCCTACATGCCCTCATCTAGATTTGGCACATGGGATCACGACCCTCCCTTAGATGGGGGTGAGGGTGGCCCTTACCTAGATTGGGCTAAGGGCTGGTGACCCTTGCTCAATTTGGGAGAAGGCTGTGACCCCTTGCCCCAAATCACCCACCATCGCTGGCCCTTTCCGATGATAGGCAGGGGTCGACAGTGAGGGTCGTGGAGGCCATTGCTGATTTGCTACCTTTTTTTTTTTCTTTTTAAATTTAGTTTTTGTAATTTAATTAAATTAATATTTATATTAAAAATAAAATTTGGACCAAAACAATATCGTTTTGAGCTTATCTAGTCACGTGGATAAATTTTAAAGAAATGCCACATCATTAAAATTTATTGTCAGAAAATATTACATTAGTTGTTTGGTCGGAAATTTTCGCATTAACATTTAAGTGTTTATTTTTCTTCGCTTTTGGCACTTAAGTATATTTTTTTGAAGTTTTGACACTTATGTGTTCACCCGTGTCAAGTTTTGGCATTTAGGGTGTTCTTCATCCTTAAAAAAACTGAGGAAGAATTAAATCATGAATATGTAATTTTGGTGATATGAAAACCACAGCAAACACAAAAATTAATGTGTAGGGCTCACTAATCTCCCGTTTTTCAAGGCTACCATGAATATGACTTGGTTACAAAGGTCTCGTTTTTCAAGAACTGGTTTGATTTGCTTCTTGGTTTGTCGACCTCAAACACCCTCGAACTGTAATGCTTAGATGACATATCAGATTCAATGACACTATGCATCAAGAATGGAGGTTGTCACAGCACTTGAGAGAGTGATGGAATGGCTGTCAAGCATGAGAAGAGGCCATTATCGGCCGCTTAGCCACGTTTTCTTGGATGCATAGTTGCGTAGCAGACCAATGTAGATGTACCTCGCGATTTGTACTCAAACCAGAAGTTACAAAGGCATTGATGATGTCTGATATTGCTCATTCCCTCCAATTCTTCCAAAGCTGCAAACATTTGACATACATTGAGCAGATTGATCTCCACAACATTATGCTAAATGCGAAGGTATGTTCTTATACTCACATAGCTTATGGGGATCTACATAGTTAGATAAAATCACATTTTATGGGGATTTGATTCGGGAATGACAATCTAAGAGTGACGCCCATTATTATCTTGTGACATCGATTCTAGTTGAGATCTACACACTTTAGGGTATATATACATTTTGGTAAAATCGCCTTCTATAAGACGTCCCTTAATCATTTTGTGGGATTTGATTTCGGGAACGACAACTCAAGAAACATACCAAAGATGAACTCATCGAGGCTCGAATTGAGCACAAACTCGCAAATGAGAAGTCATTTGACTCCTTCCAAACAGAAACCTTGGAGCTTGACCAAGCTCCTATGTAGCAGCCTAGCTATTAACATGACTTTGTTCTTGAATTCTCCTTCCCCTTGGCTAGAATTCAACATAAATGAAGGGTTCAATCCGATTGGCTATTAACCACTAAAGATAAAAGTTTAGGGTTAAGGTACAAAGTCTTTAAGATGCAATTTTTTTTTTGCTTTTAAGACGGTACATTTGTTTAAGAGAGGCTATAGATCCAACATTTGATCATACATGGCAAAGGCAAAGAAGCTCGCTATGAAAGTTTTACCTAGGAACAGTTAGGGTGCACATAATAACCATTTTATTTCTGGTAAGAACTTTTTTTTTTTTTTTTGGGATAGGTTTGGAATATAAATCCCTTTGGTAACACAATTTCATTTTCCTATTTTTGAAACAAATTTTTAGTACAAAAATAGGTTTAGAACATAAATGAGTAGTAAAAAATTTCTACTTCTTTTTTCTGGACTATAAATGAGAAACAAAAATTCTTCTTATCGCTCGTCTTTGCTACTAGTTGGTTGCCCCTCTACTGTTGCTTACCATCTGCCACCATTGATCACCCTCTGCTGCTGGTGGTTGGCCGCCCATCTGCTGGCCCCCATCTATCGACTGCTTGTCGTCGACCTTCGTTCGCCGCCACTGCTTAAGAGAGGAAAATTTTGTGTCATTATCAAATGAATTTTTATTTCGAGAACAAAAATTTTGTGTCATTACCTAATTTGCATTTTTTTCAAAAACTCGTATGGGGAATAGAAATTAAAAAAAACCTATTTATGGAATAGAAATTGATTTATAGAATGTGATAGTTATCATTTACGCTTGAGTTAGTTACTGATGTGAGAAGCTTCCTCTTCTCTACAATATATATTGAAACTTACGCTCATACAAAGTAAAAAACCCTATAGATTTGAAAGTATATGATGTCTAGGTGTAAGTGCATCAAGAGTTCCCGTATGACATCTCGAATTGCACTTAGCTTATGTTGCAAACTCCTATTTCAGGATTTTTCTATTGGATGCAAATTGCGTAATCCCAAGATTTCCATAATCAGAACAAGAATAAGTATAATTGAGTAGAAAGATTAACGCACCTGTTTTGGGATTCATCATTCTTGAAGCGGAAGCGAAAACACAATATTCCATGTGTAAGCCCTTCTCCTCTATTGCCCTCCGTATCACTGACTCAATGAGGCGGCTCCCCTTACGTTTAGCGTTAGGTAAACGCCCCTTATGTGAGGATACATGTGAGAATTAATGTTAAATGAGAGACTTGAGCACTATTTATAGAGTTTCCAGCCATGCACCCTCATTATGAGCCAGGCTCAATTTGGCCCACATTAGCTAGTCCCATATTAGACTAATTAAGAAACCTTCTATCTCACCTTAGATCAACCCCGTTTTACGATAACCATAAAAACAGTAAATTACAATATCAATTAATGTAGTCTACATTAGGAAAACTCTTACATTTCCTCCCAAATCTTGATGAAGCCGCACGTACTATCAGTAAATCAACCTTAACAACACTAAGTAAACACATCACCGACTGTGCATGTAATCCACCGCTTCTGCTAGAGATAAAAAAAAAGCTAATACTGATAGATCAGTATTTTTCTATGGAATGATGTATACCGTATAGCTAATCCCGTTGATATATGTAGATGGTCGAAAACGCATGACTTTAGAGGTGGCTGCCACAGAGTTGCATTTTGTCCCGTGTGTCACTCAGGTTCTCGTTGTGCAGAGATATCGGTCAATGTTTAATGCAAGTGATATCATTCAATCACATATTTCGTTTTGATGATCGCCACCACACACAATGAACACATGTTAACACAAATGATCCGGTTATATATTTAAAATATGATATACATTTAGACAAAGGTTAGATTGGGGGTAAATGGCTTATAGTAATGGTTTTGGCCGAAATATAGTACAAGTGCCAAAGTTTGGCATGAGAGGATACTTAAATGCCAAAAGTTTCAAAATGCACACTTAAGTGGCACTCTCTTTAAATACCAACTCCGGCAAAGGGTGTTGGAGATCTAATGTGGCTCTCTGGAAAGCCGAGTCATCAAAGAAGAGCTAAAATGATGTCATTTTGTCTCTTATTTGATTTTTTTTTTAACTTGCAGTCAATTCGATGAGGCCCTCCCCCAAATCCGACAAGGGTTGCCGACCCTTGCCTAGTTGAGCCAAGGGCCTTTGACCCTTGGCTAAGGCCCGATGACCTCGGTTGACCCTTCCCCCACTATCACCGGCCCTTTTCGGTGAGGGTGGGGAGGCAGCGGCGAGGGCTTGCATAGCCTTTGCCAAATTGCAATCTTCTTGTTGCTTTATTTATTTATTTATTTATTTATAAGTAAATATGATTTAATTGTAAATTAAATTAATAAATATTTATATTAAAATTCAAATTTAAGGCAAAACAACATCATTTTTGGCTTATCTAGCCAAGTTAGTGTGCAAACAATATCGTTTTGTACTTGCCTTGCTAGAAAAATGCTACATCAGCATTTTGGATAGATTTTCTTGCCATTGGAACTTAATCGATCCATTTTGTTTCGATTTTGACATTTAGGTGTTCTTTTCCGAACTTTTGGTATTTAAGTGTCTTCCCGTGTTAAGTTTTGACACTTCAGATGTTTGTGCTGCTCCTAACGATTCCTTCCAAAATCACAGTCTAGGTTCATCATATATTCATGTTTTCCCAACCATGGCTAAATCGATCTTTCTTCTCCTCATCGATTCTCTCCCTTGGTCACTTCCTCAATTTCAAGAAGAGTCGATTCGCTCTGATTGTCGAATGAAGCATAACACATAAATCAATCTCTTTTCAGTCTCTTAAGATAAGCTTGGTCAGATAAAATGCGTCCACTAGCCAATGCTCTAGTTACGTGTACTCCTCCATGCATTTTCGTGCAAGACCAAATCTATTTCTTACGCATGAAGTAGCACTTCTGAACATGTGACTTTTTCATTTTTAATAACTGATGCCACCTCGGGATAGGATTTTATTATTTACTTCTAAGTCCCGTCGGAAACGCGCTTTGATTTTTTTTTTTTTTAACAGCACTAAATATGTGGGATATTCACGTTATATAATGGTTGACAATAGTTTCAATATTTACAACATTCTAATAATATTTTGAAATTTGCATAATATTTTACAATTCAAAGGGACAGTGAAAAAAGTAGTTTTTAATGATAAACTCCATCCAGAGGATGATCTTTTGCTGTTGTAATACTTCTAAATAACTCTTGCAGGATGGTCAATGTTTTTCATGTCTGCTTATAATTCTGTTTGTCTCCAAAAGAGAATATGTTGGAATTATGACATCATTGTTGCAGGGAAAAAAAGAAGAAAAAGTGGTAATTATTGTTTTTTCACCACTTATTGGTCCCATCTTCCTAGCCGATGCGATCAACATAATTCATATTTAAGGAAAAACTTCAAGAGTTAAAGGCAGCACTACAACTGCGACAAGTGGGTTTAAACAAATAAAAGAAATATATGACTAGTTGCCCGTCTCGCTCAAGCTCAAAGCCTTCGGTCCCCTCCATCCTCAGCCCGTATATAAGCTTTCTTCTTTCTGGTTGTGCAGAACCCGGTGGTAAAAAAGAAGAGAGAAAAAAACCGAAGAAAGAAGAGAAATGGGTTTCACGCATACACGCTTTGGAGACCTCAATGAGTCAAATTAACGCTGTTTCGTAGCGCCCAATAGGGATTTGTGCTCTTTGTTAATCTAATTGGAGAAATTTTCGAAGTTAAGCCGTAAATTCGGATTCATGTGGATACCAAGTTTCTGGGTCCAATCTAGGAGTTGGTTGGTTAGGAACTTATGTCGAATGATAGATTTGGGTACAGTGGAGCTGAGGGATTTTATAGAATTTGATTGTGAGTTCCCATTTAGCCAGAATGAAATTTTAAAGTTTTGTGTAATAATAATCTTTCTCACGCCGTATCTCTCTATCGAACTCCAATTCAAGTATGCAAAGTATCAAAAGATTGCCTTTCCAAGTACTATAATATCCTAAACTTCGTAGACTCAAGAGATGGCAAAGACGAGCAAAAGATAGCCAAAAATACAAATTCGGAACTGGACAGCAGTGGGCGCAAAACTTTATAAATACATTTTGACCAAATCATAACTCAAATCCACTTCTGTAAAATCACATGACTCCACAGTACCCCAATCTATCATTTCCACCTAATTTCACAACAAAATAACTCCTAGATTGGAGTCAGAAACTTAGAATTCACACGGATCTGAATGCAGGGCTCAACTGTGAAAATTCATTCGATGAGATGAAAAAAAGAGTATGAATCCTTACTGAGCACTACGAAATTGCATTAATCTGATTCGATGAGGTCTCCAAAGCGTGTATGTGTAAAACCCCCTTGCCTTCTTTCTTTGGTTTCTCTCTCTGATTTGCACATTGAAAAAGAAAGCTTTATATGTGGGATGAATATGTAGTGGGGGCCACATTGAAAAAGAAAGCTTAATTGAGATTTCCAATTGGGCTTATTTTCCGTTAATTTATTTAAGCCCACTTGGTACAAGAACCACAATTCAGATCCTGTTAGTTAGACGAGCACTGTGATTCCTAACTTGTATCGGTCATGATCGTGCTAAAATGAAAAAGATTGGAGGAGAAAAAGAAAAGTCTTAGCTTCACCCGGAAGCGTTCTAGTGTCGGAAAAGGAAGAAAGGCGACCTAAACAAGAAAGTTACATGGAAAAGATTCCTATTCCTTGGAAATTCATGAATCGTGACATGGAAAGATAGACGCTCTTACTTACAATGCTGGAACAAGACAAAGCACAAGCAATGTCCGTGACCACACCTTTTGCTTTTTATCACGTCCCTCAACTTTATGAAGAGCACTTGTTTTTAGCTCATGTCATCAAGACATGAAGACCACTATACACATCGCTCTCTCAAAGGACAGGGTATACCATTTGTTTCTAACATACATGTATCTTCATCTATCGAATATCACTAAGCGTTTAGCATTGAACCTGCCAAACTAGAGCAAAATTTCAACATCTTGCATACCTCCTTCAAATATTAAAGTATGCTTAGTTTGGATTCTTCATGTTCTTGACTGATGACAAACACATATCCGAGTTTATAAGCAATTTTGTGCGAGTACCTTGTAACGCAGTATCGGCAAAGTTGTTCTTCTGAGATAGGGGAAGAATGAAAACCCATCTAACTGATGCTCTTTCTGGTCTACCTTTGTCTTAAGATATAGGAACATGAAGCAAATTTGACTAGGCGAAAAGAGGAGGCATAAGCAATTGCCAGTGTGAAATGGTAATATTATAGTTCACTTTTTTTGCCCAGTAGTCAACAGATGGCATAATCTCAGCAACTTCAGCTGAGAGGTATTTGCTCACTTAAAACCAGTAAAAACAATGTGCACTGGAGACAAGATGTTGAGGCGGGGTCGAAAAGACTCTGGTTCAAACCCTGACCAGGAAATTAGGATCGACAAGTTTCGGGGAGAGAGCACAATTCTTATGTATAGGCAGACGCAATGGCAGATCTTAGAAATGCTGGCGAGGTGTCCACAATCCCAGTCACTTCTGCTGCTTCATGGAAGAAAAAATAGTTCTACTTTGTGCTTATAGAAGCATTTTAAGCGACAAAATAAACTCGTAAAAAGCATAAGGCACAGTCAATTTTTTTTGTTATTTCAGAGAAATTCAAACAAGCCACAAGATTGAAATGGGAAGGCATTCTAGAACCAAATGGAAGTGACGCATCCACTGCGAAATTGATCTATATTTGCCACAGTGACTTGTATTGAATGATCTTCAGTGAAATTCTTGAAAAAGTGATGGACAGGTGACTGGAAGCTCAAACATGAACAAAGCACACCAGAAAATAACATAGAGCACGTTTAATGACTATATATTGCTTCACCAGAAAACCTCGATCACATCATTACTACACTGTATAACAAGCTTTATTATTCCATTCCAATTCCTTCCCGATACCTCCCAAGGAAAATCCCGAATTGGATTCCAAATTGTCGGGTAAATTCAGATGCAATTGATCATATACATGTTTAGGCCTTCTTTCCTGTACCTTCTGCTCCTTAGTTTCTTCCGCAACCACCATGAGTTTGAGTCCATTCTGATCCACATCCATAGCAAAACTGAAACTGGCACCTGCAATTGCAAGCCCAAGGAACAACTGTTCATTTACCACGATAATTTGACAACCTATATTCTGATGATTGGCCATCATATATTTACTCCCATTCTTAAAACCATTTAGCACGAAAACAGTAGAAAAGTAGGAAGAATGGAACATTAAAAATTAGGTACCACTAACTTTGCGTGGGATTCAAAATAAAGCACTAATCAGAGCAAGTTTCAGTACTAGTGATCAACAGGGTTAAGCAAAGTGGTCACAGTGCTTCTAAGAGAGAGACGGTGCACCTTTGTATATCACTGGTAAGGCTATATCAAACATTTTACGGTTAATTATGAGACTACATACAGAATTGCCTACTCATGAAGCTTTGACACTCCGTATTTAACCACTACAATATGATGAAATACACTGAGACCATGTACTTGAATTTCATTATCATGTGTTCATTTGCCATGTGATTAAGAGCCACAATCAATAACAGTTCCTCTAAAAAATGGAGGATCCCTGTAATTTCTATTTCATTATTACACATGAGCAACGCCTCCGCAGCTTCTATAGGTTTTCAGAAAAATCTCAACAAAGAAACTAATCTTTTCAAGCTTCTTGATTTTTACTTGATAAATAATTCGGTACCAAGTGAAGATTTCAGTGAACGTATCACAAACCTGCAGGTGATGTGAGCACAACCCTGCGTCTTCTCCACATAAAATTTGCAGTTGGGGCATCTCTTCCATTTCTTCTCCTTCGCAAGCTCCCTCACCATGAGATCCTCGCTCCCTCTCTCATCCTCATTCAGTGAACGAAACTCCTCGCACGACACGCCAGCGTGCCACGGCACGGAGCACTCGGCGCAGAATAACCTATGGCAATATGGGCACTCACACTCCCTAATCACCTGCCCATCATCATTGTCCTTGATCAAAAGGGCCGAGCAGTTATTGAAGGGGCAATAGAAGCTTTGTGACTCGAGAAGCATCACCTCGCTCAGCGATTTCTCCCACATGTAGAGAACATTCTCGGGGAGGATTTGCCTGCAGGAATCAATCTGTAGGACACCCTCACACTCCAAACCTGGGCATTTGATGGTGGTGACATTGTCCAGGACTTTGGTCTCCACATGCCTGCTTATGCAGAGAGAGCAAAAGGTGTGAGAACACATGGTCCTGATGCTGAACATCTCTTTGGCCTCTTTTCTCTCTGCACAGATCTCACAGAAGCTCTCTGACGAGTCACCATCATCTTTTTGAACACCCATCTCAACCGGGTCTATGATTTGCATTTGATTTGGGTTTGGATTTGCCTCAGTTACATCCACTGAAGAAGAAGAAGACCCAATAGTTGTTTCTGAAGGTTTTATATTCATCTCACGGGAGACTTCTAAAACCTCCTGAAACTGCAACTCCTGAGCAAATTCAGGATCTGTAACTTCAGGAGTGGCCTTCTTCTTTTTCCGATCATCTTCACGTTCGCCAAACAGGGATGACAAGAGGAGATCATCTTGCGAGAGAAGATCAACGTGCCGCTTCATCTTCTAAGTTTCTTTTCTTTGAATGTGCTTGTTTTGTGGCTTATTCGTCTTCTGAAGGTCACTTCTGTTTGTTTTTATATCTAAAAAAGCAGTGTACTGTGCATGACATCTTAGCGGAGAAGTTGCTTCCTATGATTGGGACTTTAGTGTTTTTTTTTTTTTTTTTTAATATAAAATTATTTTTTATTATTTTTGTAAGAATATTTTTACTACGCTAGTTTTACTCGGGTCAAGATTAGCGGTAATGAAAACAAGGTCTAAGAAAGTGATAAAAGATAAAAAAATTCTCTTAATTGAAAATGGTTTATAATAAGCTTTTATATGGGGTGTCAGGTCCAGAGTATGATCTTAAATTGCTTTGCAAATCTGAGAGTTCCTTTGGGGGAAGGGGAAGAAAATATATTTTCCCCAACTGGGAGCTAAGGCGTTTGAGCGCTGATATATTGAAAGAAGAAACGCATCCTATAGGCCCATCGGGATTATCTAGTAGGTGGGGTGGCCCTCAACGGGGCTCTCGGGCTCCTGTTCAATGGTGAGGTAAATCTTAACCACAACTAAGGATCCACAGAACATCCGCGGTTAATGTTAAGGTTCCATAAGAAAGGAAAACCAATTTTGAATTAGATCTCGAGAAGGGAAAGAAATTTGGCCCATATTTCGAAATATATGAAATGGTTATTTCATTGATGCATTTATAGTTATTTTACTATGGACTAATAATTTATGAGTTAACTAACTATTGGATGGGGCTGTAAATGGTTAAAATGCAAAAGACAAGAGAATTTGATTAGAAATAGACCACTTGATCATAATGATCGATAATGGTCAATACTAAACTATTATAAGTCAATTAGCGAATGGTTATAAATTTGATTCGACGAAAGTATGTAGTCGGTTCGTGAGTGGTTTTATATGATTACGATATTTGCATCAAACGATAGCAAGCTGATTTTCTATTGATCTTATATTTAGGGAACGTAATTGATACCTTGCGATTACATCACACCTACGGGTAAACCATGTGAAAAACTTCTAAAAACCGCCCGATAGTTTTGGTTGTACTAAGTCGCGTTCGATAGATTTTTAACCATAAAATTTTATTTGATTTCGGTATCAAACTTTCGAGGGTTTCAAAACTAATTTATTAGACATTGTCTCACCATCCGTTGAATTATCGGATGGAAATTTGAGATCGGAAAAGGATAAACCAAACCTAGTGGCAAAGTTGCAATTTGTTGACCAAAAGTTTGGCTTTAAAGATAAAAGGAAATAAAAAGAAAAAGAGGGGACAAAATACTTGGCATAGAGGGTTTTCAGGAACATTTGGTGAAGAGAATGAGGAAAATTTGGGGAAATGTTGAGATTTTTAGAGAAAAATCTCCCTCTCTCTCTCTCCCTTCCCCTCAGGCCATCCCCCTTTTGCAGATCATCCCTCCCCCATTTTTCCGCACCCGCCTCTCTCCTTCTCCTCCTCCCCATCTCCTTCCCCATTTTCGTTTTCCCCAACCTTCCTTTTCTTACCGCCTGCCTACACCACCCTCACCCGTACTCACCACCATCCTCATCCGCCATTTTCACCTCCACCTCCACCATCACTTGCCACCCACCACCACCACACCACCCCATCACCACCACCGTGCCATCTCGTCACCACCGTCCCTCCACCGCAAGCCACCAGCACCTCTGTCTTCACCCTAACCGAGCCCAAGGAAGCCATGGACTTGGAGGAGCCGCCACCGCTGTGTTGCGGTCGCCTTGCCGGTCACACCACCAAACCACCACCGCCGGTTCACCACTACTCAAACTAACCCAAGCTTCGGGATGGATTTTTGAGGAGTCACCGCCGCTGTGCACTAGTGCCGCCGTTAGGCCGCAAGCCTTGTGTTTTGATCGGCGTCGCCGGAAATCCATAAGTTGACTTCCTAATCATGAATTAGGGTGTTAATTATGTGGGGTATATTAGTTAAGGATAATGGTGATTAATATTAGTTAACTTTAGTTTAACTTTAATTTGCAATTAAAAATAGTTTAGATTAAATTTAAGTGTGATTAGTTTAAGTGGTCATGAATAGATTAATTACTTGTAGTTAGATTAATTAATTGCGTTTATTTTTAATTAATTATTGTTGACATTAAATTTTGACTATTTTATTTACTTGTTTGTCATATAAAAACTACATTAAGCATTTTATAACCCATAACGTTTACATTTAGGTAACAATAACATTTAAACTTATCTTTAAAAAAAATCATTCTAAAAAATAAGAAAAAAAAGAGAGGATAAGAAATAATCTATAAAATAAAACATTTGGTTGTGGAGAGAGATTTTGAAAGATATTAAATTTTGGATAATGGAGCATTTTCAAAAGTTGATATTTAACGGTTGAGTGAATTATCTTGAAAAATCTTCACAGGAGATTTTAGATTTTGAACCATTTTCTTGTTGAGCATATCCCTTGTTTTTGAAATAATGACCGTTGGCGGTTGAGTGAATATATACAATTATCTCGAAAAATCTTCACTAACGAAACAAACTTTTTTGTTGTCTATAAATAGAGAGTGAAAGTTTTTCATTTTGGTGGCGAAAGGGTTTGTGTGGTTTCGAGGGCTGCACACAATAGAAATGGCTAGAAGTGACTATAGAGAGAGGCGGCCGCATTGAGAAGAAAGGAGAACATCTAGAGAAGGTTCAAGGCTTAGTCCCTTCCTTGCGGTTGCTGTCCTTCGTCGAGCACCCCGGCCGTTTGGTCTTGCCTCAAAGCCGACCTGAAGATCCAGCCCTGCGACCAGTTCCTGCTATCCTCGTTGACACGGAGACCGACGTTCTTGCTCACGAGAAGTTTGCTGACCATCACTCAGCTGCCCACTTCGATAGACAAACAGGTGGACGAACAACAATAATTTCTCTGGGGGCAGCCCTGACAAGATAACACGGTCAAAGGTCAAAGGTTCTTTAACGAAGAGCTTTGTCGTGCTTGCGAATTCACGGTGAACCAGCAGTTTATCTCAGCGTTCTCCCAGCAACGATTTAGCAGCCTCACCATCCGTTGGCGCTTTCTCACCACTACTCTAGCCCAGCCACGCTGGTCATTGGGGAGACACCGTTGCAGCAAGTCAATTAACGACCCGAGGGGCCCCTACCGCGTGATCTATCGCCTTCGTGTAAGCCGTGCCCTGGACTAGGTAACCTCTTTAGCCTAAATTCAATTCAAATATTCAGTTTCATATTTTGTGATTCTGACTTGATTTGTTTTGACATATTTAATTGGTATATAATTAGGAAATTTGTCATATTAAATGTCTTAGCATTCCCATCATGTAGTTTTTTTTTAAATAAAAAAAAAAGAAAATGCCAAAAGATTAGCGTTGCATCATTTTGCCACTTTCTTTTCAATACAAATTAGGGATAGTGCACTAGAAGTCCTAAAATTTGTCACGAAAATACATTTGAGTCCTAAAACTTGCAAAAAGTGCAAATAAGTTCTAAAACTTATCAAAATGTTTCACTTGAGTCCTAAAATTGACACCGTTAGCATTTTCCGTTAAAAATGCTGACGTGGCATTTAAAATTAAATTTTATTTTCCACATGAATTTTTTTAAATATTTATTAATATTATTATTAGTATTTAAAAAATATATTTAAAAAATAAAAAAATTAGATTTATTGATTTTATCTTATTTTCAACAAAAAAAGAAAAAGAAAAATTTATTTAAAAAAGAAAAAAATTCAAAATAAAAGAAAAAAAATGGCAACCTTGCCAGAGGACAATCGTCGGCCTTGGGCACGGGTGGCTGGCTCTCGCCTCGCCAGGGCAAGGCCTCGCCGACCCCAGGCGAGGGCCAGTGACCCTCGCCAAGCTCGAGTGAGGGTGCCCGTCGCTGGCCCCGAGCGAGGGCCAACGAGACGTCGCCCAGGCTGAGTGACGGTTGCCGGCCCTCGCAAGGGTTGGCGACACCTCGCCCAGGTCGAGAGATTGCCGTCGGCCCTCGCTCGGGGCCGGCGAGGCTCGCCCAGATCTAGCGAGCCTTGCTAGCCCCAAGAGAAGGCTGACGAGGCATCGCCCAAGCTGAGGGACGATCATTGGCCCCCTACGAGGGCTAGTGACGCCTCGCCTAGGCCGGGCGATGACCATCGGCCCCCCGCGAGGGTTGGCGTGCCCAGATCTGGGCACCCTTGCCCGAGCTTGGTGAGGGTTGTCGGCCCTCGCCTGGGGCTGGCGAGGCCTTGCCCTAGCTGGGCAAGAGCCGGCCACCCGCGCCCAAGGCCGGCGACGATTGCCGGCCCCTCCGGCGATGCTGCCATTATTTTTATTTTTATTTTTAAAGCTGTTTTCTTTTTAAAATAAATTTTCTTTTTTCTTTTTTTGTTGAAAATAAGATAAAATCAATAAATCTAATTTTTTAGTTTTTAAATCTATTTTTTTAAAATGAATAAAAAATCATTAAAAAAGCCACGTGGGAAATAAAAATTAATTTTAAGCCACGTCAGCATTTTTAACGGAAAAGTCTTAACGGTCTCGATTTGAGGACTCAAATGAAACATTTTGACAAGTTTTAGGATTTATTTACATTTTTTTATTTGCACTTTTTGTAAGTTTTAGGACTCAAATACATTTTTGTGACAAGTTTTAGAACTTTTGGTGCACTTATCCCTAAGAATTATTAAGTCATTTTTTTTATATTAAGTTATTCATAAAAAAGAAAAACACAAAGGTCATTTACTTGGTTAGTTAATAGGGTTAATTCATATTTAATCCCATTTCTTGTCATTATTATTTATCATAGGTTGCATATATAAAGAGAAAAGAGAATTTATTGGAGTTGCATTATTTAAAAAAAAGAAAAATCATAGAAAGAACATGCATGCATATAGAATTACCACATCATCCATTCCATATCATGTAGCACATGCATATTTGGGAGTATGTAAATTAGATTGCACACATATTGTGATGGTTCAAGTTATGTACTATAAATTGCATCTCACATGTCATTAAAGTTAAAATCATGCATATTAAATTTAGATTAAGATTGCATATAATTAACATTTAAAAAAAATAGATGTCATGTCATTTAGAAATCATGTTTATGGCATGCATTTTTATTTAGCTTTTTTTTTTTGTAAGTTTTTAGAGAGTAAACCTTAATAAAGTCGTAGTTTATTTTGCTTAATGTTAGTTATAATTTCTTACAATCTATCACTTTAGTTTATTAAATGTTATTTTATTAATTGTACATCCGTATGACCACCCTTTGCATGTTAGTAGCTTGGTTAAAATTAATCAAGATTGCTTGCAAAAATATTTTTGAAATTAAAATGAAAAGATACTAAAAAGGTGTTGGATTAATCTAGTGTAACCATGTTCCTGAATCTATTGAATCTGGTTCACAAAAGTAGAATATTCTCCCATATTTTACTTGGGTTTCTAATCAACCTTAATTGGTTAGTGCCAGTTCCAAATTAAGTATAATTGCACATTTAAATGGATTAATTTTTTAGTGTCAAGTTGCGATTGGTAGGACTGAGGAGATCTGTGCTAAGTCTTCAAACTTAAGTAATCCATTAGATTTCTTTGGGTAATTCACCTTCGGAAAAGGTCGCAACAATCGTAATTTGTTTAATTAATCATAATTATTTTAATTAACTGTGATTAATTTTTAATTAATTATACTTATGTTAATGAATTGAGTTTAGCCTAATTAATTGCAATTACATTAATTAATCATGCTTAGCCTAAGTAATCATGATTAGCTTGATTAAATCACGATTAGCGTAATTTAATGATAGATTAGCCATTTGTTGACACCTAAATTTTTGGGGTTGGTTTTTGCTAAATTAAAAAAAAAACATGGCATATAGTTTAGAAACATTTTATTTTTATTTTTATTTTATTTTATTTTAGACTGTCGATGAAGGGAAGATTTTTTTACATATTCCATTAAGATTTTTCACATATATTATCTTGCGCATAAAGGGAATTTTTTGGATTAATTATGTGAAAAATAAAAAAAGGGGAATATTGCGCGAGGTGGGTATATTTCAATGATATATTTAGGGGTATCATGCGCGAACAAAAAGAAAAAAAATATACCACAAAGATACAATTTTTTAGACCTATATAATACCTCGCGTGCAATTTGTTTTGGGGGTTCCTCTTTCCGTTGGGTAAGAAAAGTACACAAAGAGCAAAAAGGTGAAAAAGGGAGTGAGATGAAAAATAAAAAAGAAAAAAAATAAAAACACCCCACGCGACTGTTCATCTTCATCGTGGGGGGGGGGGGGGGGGGGGGGAGTCTCTGCTGGCGCCGTCGCCGGCTGCCGAGCCACCGGCCACCCAGAGTCGCAACGCCGCTCGCCGCCCGCAGATCTGAACGGCAGCCGGCCCAGATCCGACGCCGCCTCCGCCATCGATCTTGCAGCTCGTGAAGCCCCTCGCCGTTCCTCGACGATCTGCTGTCGTCGCCGTCCAGCAGCCCATGACCCAGCGCCTGACTCCGCCTGCGCCGGCCGACGCCACCTCTCCCGTTCGTCCACGAACGCCTCAGCAGATTGCCCACCGGAGATCACATCGCCCCCTGCTCGCCCCCCTGCCGCCTCAACGCCTCTGTCACCGTTGCTCCGCCCTCCGCCGCAGCTGCAACTCGAGCGACTCCAGTAGCGAATCTCCCTCCGTCCTCGCGACCTGGTCCCGCCTCGCCCGAGATCCGCGACCCGCAGTTCTCGCGCCTGCATCCAGTAGCCAGGCCCGCGATCCTCCTCTGCTCCGACGTCCAATAGGCCCGATTCGCTGCTCCTGCTCCGCTCGCGAAGTCGCCGTCGTTGCCGAGCCCAGGTCCAGACTCCGGAGCTCCTCGCCGCACAGCCCCCTCTGCCCGCGAAGACCCAACACCGCGACGCACTTGCTCCGCCAGCAGCCGCGGCCTCGCCGGAGTTCCTCGCCGGCGTTTTCCCCTCGCCGGAGTCCGTCGCCGGCAATCCCCCTCGCTGGAGCCCCAAACCAGCAGCCAAAATTTCTTTTTTTTTTTTTTTGTTTACAAGAAACAGAAAAAATCAAATTAGGAATCTTTGCTTTATTTTATTAGGCAGGTTTATTTTATCTTATTTTATTTTTTATATTTTGGTTTCTTTGTTTGAAATATTTCTCTATGCATAGTTGGAAATCTCAGTATATCATCTGATTTGCAACCGCGCCAGGGTTTTTTATTTCATCTATAAGGCTTTAGATGAAATAATTAATCAAGTGAGAATAAAATTAATATTTTGATCTTTAAGGCTTAAGATCAATTTATTGATTTTACTAGCGAAATATTATTCCTTAATCTAAACAGTGGGTGATATATTTTGAGTAATTTTGAATGGACTTGATTGCTGCATGTTTTAGGGTTATTTGTATATTTAGGTTAAGCATTCTATTTATCATGAATTTTCGAAAATAAAAGAAAAAAAATCAAAATTCAAATCAATCAATTTAGGTTGCTAGATTTTAATTTGGATTGCATGTTTAATTATTTGGCAATTATTAATTTCGAAAATTAACAAAAAAAATCATCATGCATATGTCATGTAGAATTATGGCATATTTAGTACGTCATTGCATATTATGGTTAAATTACACTTAGTTTAATTTTGGATAATATTTTTTCTTAATTTATTATAAGTTTAGGTATTTTTTAGATATATTGCATTTTAGGATTATTTAGGTTAAGATAATGTTTTAGTTTAAATTAGGATCTGCCTCAACCTAATTCCTAATATAAATTAAATAGGATCTTAATCTAATTAGGTAATTTTCACATTTCACCAAATTTCGAATTTCATGAAAAATACAAAAAAAAATGTCATAGGTTAAATTAGTTTTATTATTTAGGATGAAATGTATTCTTTTGGGAAAAAGAAAAAAAAAAATTCATATGCATGTCATTAGGGTTAGATTCATTGAGATGTATGTCATTTAGTATTTTTGCTAGGCCCATTTAGTTAGAAATTACATGTAATTGGAATTAGGTCATTTAGTTAACATTACATTGTATATTGCATGATTTTTATTAATTAAGTGAAAACAAAAAGAATAAATTGCGTGTTAATTAGAAACCGTATCTAGGATTATTGATGTGGATTTTAATTTAATATTGCAGATGCTTTCGTTACTTTAAGATAAGTTTTTGCAATTCATTTATTGTTTATTTGTGTGTTAGATTGGTGGATTGTGCACCCGTATAATCACATCACATGTTAGGGAAATAGATTTAAAATCAATTTAAACTGCTTGCCAAACATTTTTCAAAATAAAAAGAAAGATACTGAAATGGCGTTAGAGAAATCTAGCGTAATCAAATCCCCGAACTCATAAATCTATGATTCGTAGGAATAAAGTAAATCTCCTTTTATTTTACTTGGGTTTTTAATCGACCCACAAAAAATAGATTAGTGGCGACTCTTAATTGAAGATCAATAGCATGTTAAGAACTTGAACCTAAGTCGTGAATTAGTATGGGTTTGGGAGAGCCCGAGTTAAGTCTAGGCTTAACAATCCATTAGCCAAACCCTAAGTGGTTCACCCTTGAAAATTTGGTCGCGACACCGTAAAGTAAAATTCTATGCTTGTTTATTGGATGGACTTATGCATAATTCTGATTATTTGAGCTTGTCATGCCGTATTATTGGCAATTTAATGTATATGCTTTGATTACTATTTTCAAAGAAGATTTTATGGGCAAAAAAATAGAGGCTTTTGAGGTATCGAGTTGAGACGCCAAGTTTTACATGTGAAATTACATGTGAAATGGAGCAATGCAGTTTTAAAATAAAAGTGGACAAAGTTTGACGGGCCGATTTCAAATACGTGATCATGTACGGATATTTTATTGGAATTTTAAGTACAAAAATTTGCCAAAGTTGATTATTTGAAAATGAACTCTTTTATTCTGGGCTAAAATTGGCTTGATTGCTGGTGTGCTTGAGTAGTCATTTAATCGAACCCGTCACCCAACGGGAGTTTGGGGGCAATGCTTGATTCTACTTATTTAATCGAATTCGTCACCCAATGGGAGTTTGGGGGCAATGCTCGATTCTACTCATTTAATCGAATTTGTCACCCAATGGGAGTTTGGGGGCAATGCTCCATTTTTATTGGATGCTTGTTGGGGTTCGGATGCCGAGTCATGGCTGAGGCCGGACCAATGCTCCTTTATGGAATGTCATCTAGGCCAGAGTTCTAGACGATGTCGTGCCTAATGGGGCAGGACAAAGCCCGGTTATGTCGGAAGACCATCAACTCTTGTGTTGGTCGTGGCTCGAGGGGTCATAATAATTGGAACACGTGTGTTGGCAATGTGTATAAAATTTATAGAATGTGTTTTGATTATTATTTATGCTTGTTGCATTAATATTGCCATATGAGAAATGCTAATATGCATTGTGCCAAAGCGAGGTAAGTTTGTATGAGGTGCGTGTTTAGGCTACCTTTAAGATGAATTAGCATCCTAGTCGAGGCTTAGGTCATAACCTCGTTTATTTTAAAATAAAATATTTTTGTCAGACAGTTTGGATTGATTTTATACCTTTCTACTAACATGTGAAGTGATCATGTGGGTATGCAATCATTAAAGTAATAATTTACAACCAAAATCCTAATTGTAGTAAACTTTAGCACGTGCAATTAAATATAATAAAATATGCAAATTAAACATGCGATATAATCAATATACGAGCAAATAAATACCTAATTATGCTAAGAAGGCAAAACATGGCAATTCCTAACAAAACCTTACATTTTTTAATTTTCGAATTTTTTAAAATTATTTTAAAAAATAATATATTCTTTATTATTTTCTCTTGGGCCAGGTCGGGTCTAGTCTGACTCAACTCGGGCTTGACCTGGTTGAGGCGAGTCGGTCAAACCCACTCGGGTTCGGCATTAGGGGCGGGCCGGTTAGCCTGCTCGAATGGGCTAGGCCCGACCATGGCTGGTCGGGCCTTTGTTTAATTATAGGTTGGGCCCGATGATTAGGCCCAACCCCTTTTGAAAAAGGGCTACCTGCAGGCCCACAACCCAAACCGTCTCTAGGCCATCGGCCTGCGAGGCGAGAGGGGCCGAGTGGGCCAAATCCCTGATTTGGCTCGGCTCAGCCTGCTCTCCTCTAGTTTGTGACTTCCCAGTTGCGACCAGAGGAGGTGACGCCATGTCTGGGCGGTTCTCTGGCTCAAGCACAATAGTGCCACCTTGGATGGGGGGAAGGATGACGCTTGTCCTCCAGCCAAACGATGGCGTCCCTTTCGACGGCCTATTGATCGCCCTGAATCTCTAAATGAAGGAAACAAAAACTAACTTTCGACTGGGCATTTTGGTGAGCAAGTGGTGGGCACGATTGGACTGAGAGGTTGTCGGCTTGGTTGAGACTTGAGTGCAAGCCGAAAGGGGTAGTGAGGCATACCAGAATAGCAAGAAATGCAAAGGGGGACGGGAGGAGGTCGAAGCTCGTTGGAAAGAGTCGACGCGAGCTCCAGTTGGTTTGGTTAAGCACACGCACACCAGGTGTTCGACATAATGCCTACCTAAAGCTCCAGAGGAAATGGCGGCGATTGGCGATTGACGGGCAGCTCTCCGGGGGTGGCAAGGCGACTCGGGGGCTCTTGGCTCATTGGTCGACCTCCAAAGGCTCTGTCTTCCTAATTTTTTTCCTGTTTCTCCCCTTCTCCATTGTTGTTCTCCCTCTCATTTCCTCTCTCTCACCCTCTCTGTTCTTCCCCAATCGCTCCTTTTTCCCGGTCCTTCTTCTTTGCCGTGATCTGTGCTCCTCTTGCTCTTCTTCTGCTCTTGTCTTTTCCGCCCTTATCTTTTGCTCCTCCTTTGCTCCTTCTATGGTCTTTTCTCTAGCTCCTTTTCTACAGGTTTTGGGCGCGAAGATGGTTGGAGGAAGGAGAAGGTTGGGGCGCGGGCTAGGCTGAAGGGAGAGGCAAGCTGCGCTAGGCTATGCGTGCGTGAGAGAAGAAAAAAAAGAGAGGTAGGTTGGGTCAAGGCCAGATTTGGCCCAACCCAGCCCCCCTCGAGTTCTCTCTCTCTCTCTCTCTCTCTCTCTCTCTCTATTTTTTTTTTTTGTTTATTTTGTTGTTTTTTGTGTAAAATATGTGTCAACATCAACAGCTGTCCCTTTTTAAATTTGATCTCAAAGATGTTGTATTTAAAGATAAAAGATACCTAAATTATTTCGGTGGTAGAGAGACCTTAGGTGCATAGGCTGACACCAGGTCAAGCTATGGAAGCGTGTTATGTCAATAAGAGGAAGAAAGACCCCGAGCTATAAAAATACACTGTGTCATAAGAGGAGAGAGAGACCCCGGGTTACAGAAGCACACTGTGATATAAGAAAGAGAATCTCTAGGTTACAGAAGCACACCATGTCATAAGAAAAAGAGACCTTGGGCTACATAAGTACACTGTGTCATAGGAAAGAGAGACTCCATGGTACAAAAGCACACCGTGTCATAGGAAGAAAGAGAGAAGAGATCCTAGGTTACAGAAGCATGTCGTGTTGTAGGAAGAAAGAGAGAAGAGATTCCGGGCTACAAAAACACGCCGTGTCATAAAAAGAAAGAGAGAAGAGTCCTTGCTCTATAGAAGCACGCTATGTTATAAGAAGAAAGAGAGACCCCAAGTTACAAAGAGGAGACCCCATGTTACAGAAGCACACCATGTCATAGGAAGAAAGAGAAGAGGCCCTGGACTTCGAAAGCACGCCGTGTCGTAAAAAGAAAGAGAGAAGAGACTCTAAGCTACAAAAGCACGTTGTGTCATAAGAAGAAAGAGAGAAGAGACTCCAGGCTATAGAAGCATGTTGTATCATATGAAAGAGAGACTTTGGACTACAGAAGCACACTGTATCATAAAAAAGAAAGGGAGAAGAGACCCCAGGTTATAGAAGCATGACGTCTCATAAAAAGAAAGAGAGAAGAGACCTCGGGTTATAGAGACACATCGTGTCATAAGAAGAAAGAGAGACACCAGGCTATAGAAGTACGCCGTGTTATAGGAAAGAGAGACTCCAAGCTACAGAAGTACATCGTGTCATAAAAAAGAAAGAGAGAAGAGACCCCGGGCTACGGAAGCATGCTGTGTCATAAGAAGAAAGAGAGACCCCGGGCTATAGAAGCACGTCGTGTCATGGAAAAGAGAAACTTCATGCTACAGAAGCACACCATTTCATAAGAAGAAGAAAGAAATGAAGTCTCACCATGTAACAACGGGTTTCGATTGGGTTGAAAATGCATGATTTGAGGAAAATCAATAAATCTTTGTATATGATATGGTTTAAGGTTGACCATGAACCTTTAGAGATGTCATGGTTTAAGGTTGACAATTGGAGATAACATGGTTTATGGTTGACCATGAACCTTGCAGTCTTTAGGGAAGCATCCACTAATCCTTTGAAAACTGCATGGCTTCACTGGGGAATCCTGTCAAACTCAACTTGAGCAAATGTCATTAGGGACGGCGTCGAGAGATGTATTTTTAATATTGCAATATTAATTGAACAAACTAATTAATCTAAGTTTGATTGTTTTGAGAAACATTCGATGTCAATTAGAATCATGTGGCACAAAGTCATCATCTTGCTTGGGGATGTATCATTACTCATCAAATTCTCTAGGAGACAAGTTCTTATCAAAACAATTTCTATTCGTGAAAAGGCTCATTAAGCATGCCAAACTAGAGCTTCTTAGTCAGAAAGGATTGCTCACATAATCTTGATAAAATAGCTGCTTGATCCTATCCATTCATATGGGAGATAACTGGTTCTTGAGGGTATCTCACATAAACTATGTTAAAGGCTTCCAGAAACATTTGCGATGAGCACAATTTGATCGATCAAAAATGCCTTTTAAAAGGACCGCAATATAGGCTCAGTCATGGGCTTACACAAAGGGATTATTGCTTTGAGGCCAAAAAAGGAACATTTGTCGCTATCTTTATCGGGTTTACAAGTCAAGAACTTGGAAGATAAGACAAGATAGAATTGCTTCTACCCTTTCAAGTGGTAACTTCTTTGTGGCATTTTCGTTTCTACTTGAACCATCCCAATTAGAAAAAAATTTGGAAGAGTGTTGTAATGTTGGATTATGAGAGGCTAGAAAGGCTTAAAATTTTCGAGAGGGTTTTTAAGAGTCGGTGATCATCATGGCATCGTGACCAAGTCACCCACTCTTTTGAAACCATTTGGCTTTTGAAATATAGCATGTCTTGAAAGTCCCTTGGCCAATCATCTCCGTATGGAAGCTTTGCTCCTTTCTCTAATTTCTTTTGCACTTGCGATGATTTTTTTGCAAGAATTTTGACTTTGATAACTTTTCTCTCACATAAGATGTAGCTTTTTGGCTTTTTTATTTTATTTTATTTTATTTATATGATGGGCATTGGCTTTGCTTTTACCAGGCACACTACTTTTTCATGCTCCATAATTTTGTCGATCTCTTTGCTCTTTGAACTTTTAGAGCTTTTATGACTTTCGAGATGCTTTTTACATTTTCTTGTAAATGTCAATTGTATTTGGCCAATTCTTATTCCTTGCCCTAGTGGAGGGAGATGACCACCGCTCGGGCTTCAGAAATAAACAATCAGGCCCAAATTGGTTTAAGCAACAGTATCAGTGTTTGGGATAAGTTAAGCTTTGATGAGAATTCCTTGGAAGTTACCACCAAAAGATTAATGCAGGAGAAAGTAATAGAATCTTTCTCAATCTTTTGCTCTACATCTCAACCGTAACCTCCCATACTACCCTAGTGTAGGATTGTTCTTGATAAGAGTATTTTGAAGGATCATCATTATTCAGCCGAAAGGGCTAGCAAGAGATAAGTGTGGTGCTTGGTATTGACGAAGGAAACATCTTTATCATTTCGATCTTTGTGTTCAATGTGAATGAATCATTCGTCCTAAGAGAAGGTCGCATTTCATTCAACTTTCAAAAGTGTTTGAAGGATGTGTTTGGAAAGGGCTTGCATTTCTTCATCCTAAACACTTCTTGTTTGGCATGGTTAACGTCTCTATTTCACTCTGCTTTGATCATTTGAGTAGATCAATCTCCATAGGGAAATTTGATTCAAAATGAATAACACATGAAACAAGAAAACAATTTTGAGATAAAAAGGATGTTCAAAAAGTTTGTAGAAAGTTTTTTTTTCTTTTCTCAATTATTCATTTTTTGTGTTTGTTTCTAGGAAAGTGACAAATGTTCCTTTTTGTAATGGAATTTTCCATTTTTTTTTCATTTAATTTTGAGAAGAAGGGTACTTACCTACAGCATGGTGACTAAATAATGTGAAAGAATATGTAGTGAAAAATCTTTAGGGATTGAAATGTTGGAAACGATACATTATTACCCTTCACTCGCTTTTATCCTTTGAGTGCTAATATTCTTGAATTCACCCTCACGGATATTTGGTAACTTGACATTACCTTTCATTTGCATTTGCCTTTAAGTGTTTGATATTTTCCTATCAAAGGAAAAAAGAATCATGTTAGAGACGCTATCAAAATGAGCAATTGGAATCGACACAATTTACCCTTCACGTGTTTTCGTTCTTCAGGTATGAACTTTGCCTAGAGTGGCTAGGATTGATTGAAAAATGGTTATGTGGCCCTGATTTTATCCATGAAAAGCACTTTTATTTTATTTTATTGTATACAACAATTTTCAAAGTTCAATTCCTACTTTTTCAAATACTCTTTTCGAAGAGACGTTTAATTGACAAGGAGCTTGAAAAATTTAAATATGGATCATTGGATGTGTTTTTCAAGATCTTGCTTTGAAAGGAGAATGATTGCTCATTGTTTCCACATTTGAGTATATTGTTTTTTAGATGCTTTGCCTATTTATTGCTTGCAAAGAAAATATTGGACATGTTATTTTCTCGCTCGATCATGAATCATTTAGGAACTATACACATCCCTTTACGCCAAAATGGACAGTCAGGTCTTAGCATGATTTCTTAATGGAAGGCAGTGCTTCTATGGCCAAGGTGCAACTTTTTCACCCATTTTTCACCCTATGAGAAGAGGAAATGAAATGGATTATTTCCATACTTGATTAGGTTCAATTGAGGAATGATACATTATTTCTTGATGAATTTGACAATGTTGTTCCAGCACACTTCAATTGGGGGTTGGGGGGGGGGGGAGGAGAGATTTTTTTTCTAAATTAAATGTTGCTTCCCCACTCTTTATTTGACAAACCTTTGTTCTATTTGAGTCTGTCCTGTACCCAAAGAAAATGATATGTCATTTTTTATGCTAAAGAGAATCAAGTTTAGGAACGAAATACATCATTTTTCCAAAGTCGAGTGATCAACATCCCAAGGTATCTCTTATGGAGGAAGGGATAATATTGCCCCTTTATTTCATTTGAATCTTTCTTGGTTTAAGATGAGAGGACTTAATAATACTCCATCGCATATGTTGGAACATTACAAAACTTGGTACTCTTGATGTCTCCTTAACAATAAAAAGAAAGCCATGTCAAAAACGGTATCAGAAATGAATAATTGGAATTGGTACAGTTTACTCTTCCTTTGAATTCGCCTTTTTGGATGCTTGGCAACTTCCTTCATTTGTCTCATCATGCAAAGTGAACGAGATCAAAGGGCTATTTTGGTACTTAAGGCATTTTTGTCATTTCCTTGTGATAAAGCATATAACAAAGTAGCATTTTGTGACATGAATTTTTAAGGTTGATTGCAGAAAGTTCTTGCAGCCAAATGTTCAAAAGCTTTAATTGCTAAAATGCACAAGAGCCTAGTGCTAGCCTTATAGTAACATATGATGCGGCTCTTGACAAAGCTTGTTAAAAAAAATCCGGAGATGGTGATGCCCAACCTCCAAATAAAGAAATTTCCTAGAACGGAATTCAACTTTGTTCCGCCTCTATGGAAGATTGTCATCGACAAAGCCTCGACGCATGCTTGCTCCTTGAGTTCCATGAGCCTACACTCTTATCTTTTAGAAGGGGCAGATGCCGGTTTCAAATAAACTCCTTATTCTACCTGAGAAAGTGACCACGTGAAGAGAGGGCCTTAAGCAAAGCTTTCTTGAAATTCATTTTTAGAACATTTTGAAGGTAGACATAAAGGTTCATTTGAAACATTTCTAATTGTTTTTTTTTAAAATGATTTTCACGAAGTTGAATTTCATCATTAAAAAATGTGAGTTGCATGATTTACAAAAGCATCAATTGGATTCGCAGTCAAAACTCAAAATGGAAAACATGATTCTTAATAAGAATAAAAATAATGATAAAATACAAAAAACTCTTGCATAGATTAGAGTAAAAATCAACTCATGCTAGTTCTAGAATTCACTTCTCTATGTGGTCAAACACGAGAATGTCAAGGCGCATCATGCATAACTTGCAAAAAGATGACAATGTTAGTATGTGAATGAAAAATTGATATTTCAATGAGGTTGCCTCTTATAGGAAAATCGAGACAACAACTCATGCCCCATAGTCCTTATTATGGGATTTTGGTATTTCACCAGTCATAAGAGAAGGGGCATCATTAAAAGATCGATCGACGGCTATCAATCAAATATCCACTCTTTTCCAAAAGTTTCATATGCAAAAGTGGCATTGATTTTCGAAAGATTGATTTGTGATTTTACTCCTAGAAAAATGAAGTGACTTCTATTTTGAGAAATTTGTACACAAAATGTGATTTGCATTTTAGTCCCAAAATGTGAGAAGGAGAAAATTTGAATAAAAATGCAATTTCAATTTTGTGCCCCATTATAATCGCAACTTGAAAGTTTTTTTTCTTTTAAGATGTGATTTTGAGCCCATAACTAAAAATTTAAACAAAACTATGTGTTCAACGGGGCCAAATCAAATGTTTAGAACTTGCATTCAATGTTCACTTAGCAAGAGTGATTGCCAAATTTTTTTTAAAAAAAAATTATAAGCCTACATAACTGAGGACATTCGATTGGTCTTTGCGAATTTCTAAATGAAAATTTAATAATAAAAAAACAAATAAAAAGAAGAATCATACTTATAGTGGGGGATGGCTTCTCTCTCTCTCTCTCTCTCTCTCTCTCTCTCTCTCTCTCTATTTTTTTTATTATTTTTTTATTATATAGACATACACATGGAATGTGGTTCGATTTCTACTCTATACGACTTAAAATGGAGCCATAGGATTACTGGACCGAACCAACAAGATTGCGGCTAGGTTGTGTTTCCTATGACTCTGGTTTCGTCAAAGAACCAACCTGTGTCACGTGGTTGCAGACCAGGGTAGGGACCTTTGACATCAAGAAAGAAGTTTCAGGATTGAGATGGGCGACTCGTACTATAAGGTTGTAGTCAGAGTGGTATCCACTTCAACACCATTCTAAGTGATCCTATGCGGCCTAGGTCCGGCGGCAAGTAGTGTGTCATGGTGTAGTGCAATGCAGGGAACGTGGACATGACAATTTATAAGCAAGCATCACTTCATAATTTCAAAATATAAACATTCATTCCCAACTCCCAACCTGCAAGACAAGGGGTTAGCAATCACTCCTCCATTTATAACTCTCAATTGTAAAAACATTTAACACTCGTGTTAAGGACATACCCGATATCCTAGCTGTTAAACAAAAACATTTTTTGAACAAGATAGATTTAGGCCTGAGTCCTCTAAGGTTTAAACCAAGTCCTCAGCGGAGTCGCCAAACTGTTGTGACCTACCCCTCGGGGGGAAGGAATAGGTGTAGGGGTATTGCCTAAAAGGTGAGCCTATGGTCTAAGATTAGGCTTGGGCTCTTCCAAGCTCATACCTCGCGTGACATTGGGGTGTTCTTAAGAAATTCGCAATAAGGAGTCGCCATTAGCCCATTAGGGTCGACTATAAACCAAGTGAGGTATGAGAGTGTACATCATCACTTCCTACACAACTAGAAAATTTAGGGTTGGGGACTTGATTACACTAATTAACCAATTAGTGCCATTTAGGTACCTAATCTTGTTCATTTTAAAAGAAAATATTTTTGTCAGGCATTTGGATTGATTTTATACCTTTTCACTAACATGTGAGGTGATCATGTAGGTACGCAATAATTAAAGTAGCAATTTGCAACCAAAATCCTAATTGCAGTAAACTTTAATACGTGCAATTAAACATAATAAAATATACAATTAAACATGCGATATAATCAATATACAAGCATACGAGCAAATAAAGGTTTAATTACACAAAGAAGGCAAGATATGGCAATTCCTAGCAAAACCCTACATTTTTTTAATTTTCGAAAATTTTTAATTTTTTTTAAATTAAAAAGTAATATTTTTTATTATTTTCACCTGGGCCGGTTAGCCCGCCTGAATGGGTCAGGCCTAACCATGTTTAATTGCAGGTTGGGCTTGATCGATGGGCCCAACCCCTTTTGCAAAAGGGTTGTTCACAAGCCCACAACCTAGACCGTGTCTGGGCTGTTGGCTTGTGGGGTGAGAGGGGCCGAGCGGGCCAGATCCTTGATCTGGCCTAACTCAGCTTGCCCTCCTTTGGTCTACAAGAGGTGATGCCATGCTTGGATGGTTCTCCGACTCAGGCACGACAGCGCTGCCTTAGATTGGGGGAAGGACAATGCTTGTCCTCCGGCCAAACGATGGCGTCCCTTCTGGCGGCCTATTGATTGCGCTGGATCTCTAAATGAGGGAAACAAAAGCTAACTTTCGATTGGGCATTCTAGCTAGTAGGTGGTGGGCACGATCAGACTAAGAGGTTTCCGGTTTGGTTGAGACTTGAGTGCGAGCCAAAAGGGGTAGCAAGGTGTACCAAAATAATAGGAAACACAAAGGGGGACAGGAGGAGGGTTGGAGCTCGCTCGAAAGAGTTGACGTGAGCTCTGGCCGGTTCGGTTAAGCACACGCACACTAGGCGTTTGACAAAATGCCTACCTGAAGCTCTAAAGGAAATGGTGGTGATTGGTGATTGACGGGCAGCTCTCTGGTAGTGGCAAGGCATCCCGGGGGCTCTTGGCTCTTTGGTCGACCTCCAAAGGCTATGTGTCCCTCCTTTTTTTTCCCTATTTCTCCCCTTCTCCCTTGCTGTTCTCCCTCTCGTTTTCTCCCCGGTCCTTCTTCTTTGCCGTGATCTATGCTCCTCCTACTCTTCTTCTACTCTTGTCTTTTCCGCTCCTATCTTCTGCTCCTCATTTGCTCCCTTGCTCCTGCTGCTCTCTTTTCTCCTACTCATTCTTTTTTGTAGGTTTTTGGGCGCGAAGATGGCTAGAGGAGGGAGAAGGCTAGGGCACGGGTAGGGCTGAAGGGAGAGGGAAGTTGGGCTTGGCTGTGCGTGCGTGAGAGAAGAAAAAGGAGAGGCAAGTTGGGCCGTGCGCGCATGAGAGAAGAAAAGGGAGAGGCAAGTTGGGCTGAGGCCAGATTTGGCCTAACCCGGCCTCCCTCGAGTTCTCTCTCTCTCTTTTTTTTTTCTTTCCTTTTTTGTTGTTGTTGTTTTGTTGTTTTATTTTTCGTTTTTGTTTAAAAATAAGTGTCGACATCATTGAATTGGGTTCTTTGGCACAAGAAGTAGAAAGTGTAACCAAGATCTACAACTAATTACTTTAGAAGAAAGTAAATTCTGGAACTAAAAAATAAATGGATAAGCTAAAAGATGCATAGTTTGCATGGTTGATTGTGTCCTCCTTCGAATGATTCAACGTGGCTTATATAGTGTATTACAAAATGTCACCCTATCTAAGTGGATAATTTTCAAATTAAAGATTACAACTATATCTCCACGATTTTAGGCTCTATGACCATAATTTATGATTGCACGTCAAACTTATCTATAAGTAGCTACAACTCTTCAGTTTTGATTGGACTCAATTGCATTTTCATAAGTTTAGACTCCATGATTGCTCTCCCTCATTGCACATTGACCTTCTCTACAAGCCATTATGAGTTCTCAATTGTCACTTGATCTAACCCTTAATCAACATCTTTATTGTCTTCGGTTTTTGCCTTTAACATTTATCTAAATTTATCTAAGTATCAATCATTGATTAGTCATTATCATATGTCGATAATTGTACTATGTTCATTGATTATATCTGCGATCAACAAGCATTGCAATGACTTATGGATGGTATAATCACTTAATATCGATTATTGTATTGATGTCATGTCCACTTGAAGACTCGGTCATTTTTTGGTCCGCAACAACTAATGATCATTTTTATTTGATTTAATTGGTTCAAAGTGGAGATAGAGTCCTTCTGAAAGTCTCATGAACAATCAATGTCTGAGCAATTGCTCTTGCCATAGGAGGACCTAAACTGGTAAAATAACTGGAAACTTGTGTCTCGAGAAACTCGGGATTTTAGGTTCCAGTCTTACCCAGTTTAACTGCTTTAAACTATATCTTCAGATGGCAATTCCTCACGGTTCTCTAGCATGGACATACATGTAGATGGTGTGCCTTTGACAAAATTGGAAAATACACTCAGTTTGATACATAAAATCTGGCTCCGTATATCGCTTAAGCACTACAAAAAAAGGGTATTTGCTAGGAAGAATTCAATCACGAGAATGTAATTTTGATGATACGAAAACCATGACAAACACAAAAATTAACACGTAGGGCATACTGATCTCTAATTTGTCAAGGCTACCGTGGATATGGCTCAGTCACAGAGACCTCGTTGTTCGAGAATTGGTTCGATTTGCTTCTTAATCTGTCGACGTCAGACACCCTTGAATTGTAATCCTGAGTAGATGACATATCGGATTCGATGTTGCTGTGCATGAAGAATGCAGGTTGTGACGGCACTTGCAATGTGACCGAGTGGCTGTTAAGCATGAGAAGGACTGAGGCCATTGTCGGACGGTTAGCCACATTTTCTTGGACGCACAGTAGACCAATGTGGACACACCTCACAATTTCAGTACTCAAACTAGAGGTTATAGAGGGATCGATGATTTTGGATATTGTTCCTTCCCTCCAATTATTCCAAACCTGCAAATATTAGCAAACATTGAGCAAATTGATCTCTGAAATATCATGCGAAATGAGAAGTTGATCTCTGAAATATCATGCGAAATGAGAAGGTATGTTTTATACTCACAGAGCTTATAAGGATCTCCGCATGATCACCAGCCCGAAAAATATTATTCTTTTGCCCACTCACAATCTCCAAAACCAGCACACCAAAACTGAAGACATCGGATTTGATCGAGAAGTTTCCATGCATTGCATACTCTGGCGCCATATATCCACTGTGCATCACAATAGGTCCATCATATTAGCTATATAGTTTGGCTATGTTATTTTGGCAAGTATTAGCTTTAGGAGGTTGTGGCACTTACTAGGTCCCCACGATCCGGTTTGTCTCTGCCTGAGTCTGGTCCAACTCGAATAGTCTTGCCATACCGAAATCGGATATCTTAGGATTCATGTCTGAGTCCAACAAAATGTTGCTGGCTTTGAGGTCCCGATGGATGATACGAAGTCGAGAATCTTCGTGTAGGTAAAGCAGCCCTCGAGCAACACCCATTATTATCTTTTGACGCCTATCCCAATTGAGATTGGCACGCTTCAGGGGATCTGTGCATTTTGTTGAAAATCGCATTCTATAAGACATCCCTTAATCATTTCATGATGATTCGATTTCAGGAATGGCTACTCGAGAGACATACCGAATATGAACTGATCAAGGCTTGAATTGGGCACAAACTCGTAAATGAGTAGACGTTCGACCCCTTCCAAACAGAAACCTAGGAGCCTGACCAAGTTCCTATGTTGTAGCCTGGCTAGTAACATGACCTCATTCTTGAATTCTACTTCTCCTTGGCTGGAATTATGAGACAGCCGTTTCACTGCAATTTCCTGTCCATTGTCGAGCCGGCCCTGAAATTTCATCAAAGTAGGTCTTTGTAAGTGTCAATTGGTACATTGAGGCATTTTGAAGAACATCAGATTGATGTCATCTATGACTATTTTGTTGCTTAAGTTTGAATATAGGAGACTAGAGGATGCTTTGTTAATTATTACCATGTAAACAGCACCAAAACCTCCTTGTCCAAGCTTCTTGGAATTGGAGAAATTATCCGTTGCCTCTCTAATAGTGCCGAAATCAAATTGCAGCGACTCCACTGTGCTAATTTCATCCACAGTCTCACCTAGAAAGAGAAAAATATGGTCGTTCAGAGCGAGAATCATTGTTTTTCCATAGTTTTCATAATGAGAGTTCACAAACTTTTAGTACACATAATTGAACCTGCACGCATAGATAATCAACTGGTTCCTTTGGCCTGCTCGACGAGGTAATGTTAACTATAGACAATGAGAAATGTGTACATGGACATGTCCGAGCAGGCACATGAACATGTAGATCGAAGAATTAATTCGATGTTTTGAAATCCTCATGAACAGCTGATGTTCCAATGCGAAGAAGATAAAGACTCACCTTCAACTCTTTGCCTGGGTTGCTTCTTCCTTTTCACTCTCAGAAGTACAATAACACCAACAAGAAAAACCGCAGAAACACTTGTGGCGACCACAATGATCACAGTCCTATTCGAATTGCTCTTTCCACCTGCAAGGGCAAAGGCATATTATGTTTACGATCATTGCTCACTGAGAAATACACTGGAGAAATCACTAAAGGGCCACTCTGAACGCGGAAACGAAACGCATGTTAAATTTACATCGCACCATTCTTTGATAACTCAAGGGGAAGTTATTTGGATTTCTGGATTTTGTCATCTTACCAAGTTTTATCTAATAGAGACAAAATTATCACATTATTCTCCAGAATTCAAAGTTTTTGGTAGAATCGGTTGGCTCTTCAACTCCTAGGTTATTACTTTCATGAATTTCTTACGGAAATTAGAGTGATGACAGTGCACACAGAAAACAACCAATGCTGGTTTGCAAATGTTCTCTGGTCAAAGATTTCTGCTGAGTTATGGGATGCTCCCCATGTGCACATATGGGACCACTATATACATCAGGACCACCCATGAAAAGGATAAAATAAAATAATTACACTTTTTTATTAATTAGGGTTAAAAAACCCTAATAGAGGTCCATATATGTCTATTTTCGGTGCTTTGCCCAAGCCAAAAAATAAAAAGATATAGAAGATACGGAGGAATTTCTTATATTAACTCGAGAAATGCTATATGCAATAAGAGACCTTATTGGAACCCTCTTATAAAGTGGATTTGCCCATTTTTTGTCGGTTGTTGATCATTTTATACATGGATCCCATTTAATTCAGCACCAAATAAAAAAACTCGCCACGTCATTTATTAAGAGGATTTCGGCAAAATTTCTTAAAATATTCAATATTGCTAATCAATCTTATCCTATTTAACTTCATTTTTCGGATGATCAAACACAAATAAGCTACCTTTCAGCCTCTCTTTTCCTTTGACATCGGATTTTATATAGTCCTAGTAATAATCTAAGATCTCCTGCAAGTGCGTGTCACCAATGTTTCAATTATGCCTACGCAATTTTCATACCCTTTTCTTTTCTTTTTGTGTCACCTTTTGCGTTTATATTAATTGACAAATAGTGGTGACAGAATGATGAGAAGTAAGGAAGATCTGCTAATGATTCGTTACCCTAGCCTATACTCACTTTAATTATCAATTTAAATATCTCATATGACCGCTTGTGAGCAATGAATGCCATAAGTTGTGCTTCAACGAACTGGCCATGATAGTTGACTTTACTGGTAGCCCACATTTACTTTTGCCGAAAAAATGGACCAACGCACACCTTCTCTTGGCAAGAGAGAAGTTATCCAACGTAAATAAATTGCATGATCTATAGAGCAGGTACTTCAAACTCATTTAAAGGATTAATGGTGTAATCTGTATGGAACCTGCATAATTAACTATAGAAAAAAAGACATAATCGCTTTGTACCTAACTTTTAAGTAAGAGCCAACCAACCTGGTGGCGGAGGCAGCGCATCTGCCACCGGTGCAGGGGGCGGCGGAAGTGGCTCACCCACAGGGTCGAAGAACTGATCATCGGTCTCGTACCGGAACTGGCAACTCGGGGCCATGATCCTCACTCCCATCTTCCCAGCACAGCACGGCCCAAGTCTCCCGATGACTGTCACCAGGCAGTCGATGCATTGCTGGTTGGTCAAGTCCGGCGTGCATTGTGTCATCGCGTAGATCGTGTTGAAAACCGCCGATGTGTTGCCCGTCGCGTACTTCCTCAGCGAGCCGCCGCCCGCTGTCTCACCCCGCAGACGGTCCAGCAGCGTCCGCAGCGCAGCGTTGTACGTGTCTGGGCTCGTGACGTTGTTGACGTTGAACAGCTGGTAGTCAGGGTCGGTTTTGACTGTGCGGAAGATCGAGGTGTTGGAGTAACGGACGGAGCAGTTCTCGCTGTAGAGGACCGCCTCCTTCTGGAGGGGGCAGAGGTGGCGGATGTCGGAGGCTGAGCCATTGAGGCAGGTGCGGCAGCTCTCGGAGGTGAGGTCGCCGCGGCAGGAGCCGATGACATAGAGGGTTTGGGAGGCGCCGGAGACGGCGAAGGAGGCGTTGAAGAAGCCGTAGGTGAGGGACAAGGAGTTGGTGGTGGAGATGGAGGAGAGGAGGGCGGTGAGGGTGGTTTGGTAGGTGCTGTTGGCGCTGAAGTTGCCGGTCGAACCACAGTACGGCTTTGGGAAGAGATCTTGGGCGTCGATGGTGGAAGCAAACACGAGAATAAGCAAGAGAGGGAGTTTGGGAGGATCCATTCTTCTTAGATTTTTTTCGGGTTTTTGGGGTCTTTCTTTGATCGGCGTAGATAATGTATGAATATATAGCTTGTGTAGCTCCTACGCAGTTGCTTCGTCGAAATCTCTATTTGTCCACATATTCTATTTTGGAGTGGGGTCTGTGGCGGCTTGAATTTTGATACTTATGAAATTATTGAACCTTTTCTTTTTTCTTTGCGAGAAAACCAGTGAATAACCAAGTGGAGGACAGATGAACGTAACTTTTTGGATAATACCTCCTCTCAACCAGCCATTTCTATATTTTTTTGCAGCTAATGATCTCCTATTATCTTTCCCAATCTTTCGGCTATCACTTAACATGGGCATTGATGATACAATGAACCTTGTGGGTTTAGTAAGTTATCAACCGTCGTACAAAGGTTATGATCATTTAAGGACACCGATTTTGTCTTGGCCAACTCTTTGAATGTAGTTTGAATAGTGAGTTGCCAAATATGCCTCAACCTTATTGATAGATGAAGACAAAGAGCTAGCAAAAGCCTCTTCCTTTCACGAAGCAATGATATACAGATTTTTAGGCATTACTTGGTAACGGCGCCATCTCCACTTGTTGGATGGAGTTCGTCATATTGAATCGGTTGGCATATGCATCATACATATTGTAGAACCAATTCCTCACCATTGCTAATATCTCCTCCACTTGGACATCCTCACACATCCCCAATTTTTGGTAATATAGAACAAACACAGTTTCGATTCAACTTGAACCTCGAGGACAAAGGACTCAAACAGGTGGAACGTTCTTGTACCATTTGAGTAATTTCGCCTTCATGGCCAACGCCGCTTCAAAAGAGACCTGGGCTGTACTTCATTATCGCCTGCTTGGTTTTGTTCTTTCTGTGGGACAATATTAGCACTTTCCCTTGCTTAAACATTTATCGTCATTTAGTAAAGTATTTTTGCAGGAAATTTTAGTACATCTAGTAGTATTCTTTCTCAACGAAACATTAATGGGTCTACAGAACCTTCCCACTCATCAACAAACAACAATTGAAAATTGTTTTTACAGATGTTATCCATATTATGTTTAAAAACTTTGCTTTTGAACGAGTCAAAACAGTGTTCCTGAAGCGAAGCATATAGGTTTTGGTCAACGTCAACATTCAATATCAACATCAAATTTATATTCAGGGCTTATACTGTCCGGACTGCTTTAAGTTTGTTATACATTTGATTCATCATGGTAGCATTTTAAATGATATATAGCTTAGAACGCGTAACATATAGAGCCTAGATTTTGAACATTTGCCCATAAAACTATGCGAAACATCCAATCACGCGGAACGATCTATTCTATCAAATACCGACTTTTCCGCTCCTCTCGAAAATTTTAATTATATTTTTTTGCATTCGTACCCACTTTTGATGGTTGATCTCGACTTATGTGATAACACGTTTATCCTGGTCTCAAGGCCAGGTAACTATGATATCATATTGACTTTAAGCAATTGCCAGGAAGATCGCAGACTATATTTTATATTATCATGTAAGCAATGGTGGAGCTTGGAGTAGACACGGACAATGACAAGAGTGGGAACGATAGAATCTTCGAAGTTGATCTTTTCCAACACGCATTCTTATGGCCCCGTGACGAGCTCGAACTCTGTGCTGCGTTTCCTTTTCAGAATTTTATTATAACATGTGACTTTCAATTTTAATAACCGATAGCTTTATCTTTTATTTAATCTAAATCTTATTGATGTCTTTTTTCATCCCAAACATCTAAAACCCTAATAATATGGACTTATCGACACGAAAATTCACATATATGGAATTTCATATAATATTTAAAATTTAAATAATATTCTAAATTTGAATGGTACAGTTTGAAACGGGTAACCATTTCTGACTTGGATAGATTGATTAAGAAGAAAGAAACCTAGTGGGAGTGCTAATTGGAGTGAGAGAATATGATAAGGTAAACCAAGGACGACTGCAAAGTCAACACGGTAAGAAATAAAGAAATGAAAATAATGGTCTTGCCAATTGAATAATTGTTGTTGAATGGATCAACTGTATTTTGAACACCTTAAGTAGAACATTGACCCCAAATTTCAATTTTCCAATTGACTATCAAGCACTGATGATAAAAGTTTCCAGTTAAGGCACTGCTATATGTAATCCAACATTTTATCATACATGGCAAATAAGCTGCGTAGAAAGTTTTACACGGGGAAAATATACACAGTTGGTGTGGTTGACTGTATCCTCCTCTAGAACGATTCAATAGAGCCCATAAAGCGTATTACAAAATGTAACAATATCCATTACTGGTTAATATTCAAATTAAAGGTTACAACTGCATCTCCATGATTTTGAGCTCTATGATCACAATCCGTGAATACACGTCAAACTTATCTATAAGCGATTATAATTCTTCTGTTGTCACTAGACTCAAATGCATCTCCATAAGTTTAGACTCCATGATCGCTCTCCATGATTGCATATCAACTTTCTCTACAAGCCGTTAAGACTTCTCAAGTGTGACTTGATCTAACCGTTAATCAACATCTTTATTGTCTTTAGATTCTGCCTTCAACATTTATTTAGATTTATCTAAGTGTCAATTGTTGATCAGTCATTATCATTTGTTGATAATTATAGTATGTTTATTGATTGTGTTGGCCATTAACAAGCATTTTTGCTACCAACAACTTGTCGATGGGAGAATCAGTCAATATCGAATTTTATATCAATGTCATGTCAATTTAAAAAAATATTAAATTATGTTTTAAGTTTGAATTCATATACAATATCCGATACGGGCAAAACATGGATATGCTAAAACGAGAAAGAACGTCTGCGGAGCATTTGACGAGGAATGGCGTGTGATAGGAGCCGAAAGAATCCCGCCGTCGATCTGCGCTTCACGTTGGAAATGAAGGCTACAATACGTCATTAAATGCATGCGTAGAAAAGAGTTGGTCAACAGTTGCTGCTTCAGAAGCCTATCACGTAGGCGCCGAATTCACCCTCTCTTCTTGGTCATCTTTTGTGGGCTTCTCTTGTTTTTATTAATAAAGAAAGAGGGAAGGCAGAAGGTATTCTACGTGTGTCAGTGCAAGCTGGTCATTCGCTCACACGCTATCATTAATTGCATGGAGGCGAATGCTTCGAAGATCGGCACCGTTCTGACAATTGTGGACTACAAGTTTATTTTGTTTTGTTTCCACCCCTTCAACCGATAAAAGGTGAAGATGTCTGAAGCTCGAGAGAGAGCGAAAGGAAAAGAGCTCGAGAGACCAAGAGCGAGAGACGTGAGCTCAGAGAGATTTGTGCGGAGTCTTAGTCCATTGAGTTGTTTTGTTAAATACTTTGGGTATCGGATATAAAGTAGAGCTGGTACATATGAATTGTAATCCTGTAATTCTCTAATTTATAGTAGATTAATTTGCTGATTCTCCCCGTGGACGTAGATTCTGACATTCGGATCGAACCATGTAAATTTCCGATGTCTTTTTCTTTTATTGTTCCTTGTTTTATTTTGATCGATAGCTCCCGATATAATTGTAAATTTACTATCCGCTTTCGCTGCATTGCTGATTAAAATAGACTCAATCATTTTTAGGTGTCCACAACTCATGTTCATTATTATTTGATTTAATTGGTGAGTTCAATTAGTTGTCTTGTTCAAAGTAGTCATAGATCCTTCTCAAGTCTCATGAACGATCATCGTTTGAGCAATTGCTCTAACCTTGGGAGAACCTTAAACTAGTAAAATAGTTGGAAATTTGTGTCTTGAGAAACTCGTGATTTTAGGTTCGACTCTTAGCCAATTTAACTGTTTTGGGCTATATCTTAAAATAGCAATTCCTAACTAACATGGACATACATGTAGAAGGCACGCCTATGACTAAATTGGAAAATGCATCTAGTTTGATGCGTAAAATCTGGCTCAGTATGTCACTTAAACACTACACAAAAACAGTAATTGCTGGGAATAATTAAATCATGAGAATGTAATTTTGATAATTTGAAAACCATGACAAACACACAAATTAACGCTTAGGGCACACTATGACTATCTACCGTTTGTCAAGGCTACCGTGGATATGGCTCGGTCATGGAGGCCTCCTTTTTCAAGGACTGGTTTGATTTGTTTCTTGATTTGTCGACCTCAGGCACTCTCGAACTGTAATCTTGCGTTGATGACATATCGGACTCGTTGCCGCTGTGCAAAAAGAACGCAGGTTGTGATGGCACTTGGAGTGTGATGGAGTGGCTGTTAAGCATGAGAAGGATTGAGGCCATTGTCGGTCGATTAGCCACATTTTCTTGGACGCATAGTAGACCAATGTGGACACACCTCACAATTTCAGTACTCAAATTAGAAGTTATACAGGGATCAATGATATTTGATATTGTTCCTTCCCTCCAATTCTTCCAAACCTGCAAACATATGACAAACATTGAGCAGATTGATCTCTGAAGCAATATACAAAATGAGAAGATATGTTCTTATACTCACATAGCTTATAAGGACCTCTGTGTTATCGCCCACTTGGAAAAGATTGTTCCTTTGACCACTTACAATCTCCAAAACTAGCACTCCGAAACTGAAGACATCAGACTTGACAGAGAAGTTTCCATGCATTGCATACTCTGGTGCCATATAACTGTTGTGCATCACAATAAATCCATCATATTAGCTCTATAGTTTGCCCATGTTATTTTGGTAAGCATTAGCTATAGGTGGTTGTGGCACTTACTATGTCCCCACGACTCGGTTCGTCTCTGCTTGAGTTTGGTCCAACCCAAACAGCCTCGCCATACCAAAATCTGATATTTTATGATTCATGTCTGAGTCCAACAAAATGTTGCTGGCTTTGAGGTCCCGATGAATGATACGAAGTCGAGAGTCCTCATGTAGGTAAAGCATCCCTCGAGCAACACCCATTATTATTTTGTGGCGCCTATCCCAGTTGAGATTTGCACGCTTCAGGGGATCTACACATTTTGTTGAAAATCGCATTCTATAAGAAGTCCCTTAATCATTTCATGAGGATCTGATTTCAGGAATGACAACTTGAGAAACATACCGAATAGGAACTGGTCAAGGCTTGAATTGGGCACAAACTCGTAAATGAGAAGCCGCTCAACTCCTTCTAGGCAAAAACCAAGGAGCCTGACCAAGTTCCTATGTTGTAGCCTAGCTAATAACATGACCTCATTCTTGAATTCTACTTCTCCTTGTCCAGAATTCTGCGACAGCCGTTTTACCGCAATTTCTTGTCCGTTGGAGAGCCGACCCTAAAATTTCATCAAATTAGATCCTCATGAGTATCGATATATAATTGAAGCATTTAGAAGAGTATCACATTGATGTCATCTATGACTATTTTGTTGCTTGAATTTCGAATAGAAGTGACAGAGGATGCTTTGTTAATTAGTACCAAGTAAACAGCACCAAAACCGCCTTGTCCAAGCTTCTTGGAATCAGAGAAGTTATCAGTTGCCGCTCTAATAGTGCCAAAATCAAATTGCAGTGACTCTGCCGTGCTTATTTCATCCTCAACTTCACCTATAAAGAGAAATATGAAGTCATTCAGAGCATGAATGTCTTTATCATAGTGTTTATGATAAAAGCTTGTCAAACTTTTAGGATAAAGAGTTGCACCTGCAGGGATTACTATCAACTTCCTATTTTGGCCTGCTCAATCAGTTTATGCTAACTACAGTAAATGAGAAATGTGTAATTGGACATGTCCAAGTGGTGCGCATGAATGTAAAGTTCGAAATATCAATTCCATGTTCTGGAATTCTCAACCCAATTTGTTTGGAAAATGTTGGCCTAATTGTCAATATCGCGCTGGTAGAAAAGCATAGTAAATAGTCAACTTCATTAATTTCATGATCCTTTAAACCTCATGGACAGTAGCTGTTCCAATGCCAAAAGTCAGACTCACCTTCAACTCTTTGTCTGGGCTGCTTCCGCTTCCTTTTCATTATCAGGAGTATGACAACGCCAATAACAAGGACCGCAGAAGCACTTGTCGCAACTGCAATGATCACAGTCTTCGTTGAACTGCTCTTTCCACCTGCTTGAGCAAAGGCACATCATGTTTAGGATCATTGCTTACCGATTACATAGTAATACACTGGAGAAATCACTCAAGCGCCATTTCAAACATGGAAACGGAACACATTTTATACATACATTGCACCATTCTCTGATAACTCGAGGGAAAGTTATTTGGATTTCTGGATTTTGTCGTTTTACCAAGATTCGTCTAATGGAGAGCATTAACACTTGAAAAATAACACATTATTCTCTAGAATTTGAAGTTTTCAGGTATAATCGGTTACCTTTTCAACCACAAGTTCATTACTTTCATGAATTTCTTACGGAAATCAGAGTAATGGCAGTGCAACGGTTTACAGAAACCGAGTGGAGCTAGGAACTACCAATGCTGGTTTGCAAATGCTCAGGTCAAAGATTTCTGCCGAGTTATTAGATGCTCCCCATATGCACATACGGGACCACTATATGCATGAGGAACACCGACGAAAAGAATAAAAGAGAAGCGAGAAAAATTAATGTTAATCCTAATTCATTGCTCTATTACTGTGATGGATACGACAACAATCACGCCGGTCGTTGCCGGGTTGGGTCACCCTCACGGCAGCTGTATTCGAATCCATCGTGCTTTGGTCTTAGTTTTCATTCATTTGATTCTTTTTAAAAAAAAAAAAAATCTTGGCCCGTCCTATCTTATCATTATAAAACACTTGAAAGGTCAGAATACAGCCGTCTATCTTTAGGATTAAGACCAAATAATTAGATATAAAAAATATAGAGGATTTTCTTATCTAACTCAATCTCGAGGAATGCTTTATGTCATAAAAGATCTTACCAAAACCCTCTGATTAAATGACATGCTGATTTCTAATTGGTTGCTGATCATTTAATGCATCATCGGTCCAATTTCTTTCAGCGCCCAATAAAAGTTCGCCTCGTTATTTAAATAAAAAGCTTTCAGTAAAACTTCTTAGAATGTATAATATTGCTAATCAATCTAATTCTTTTTAACTTCATCTTCAGACGATGAAGCTCAATTAAGGTAAGTTTCGGCTTCTCTTTTCCTTTGACGTCTGATACTGCAAAGTTGAAGTAATAATCTAAGATCTCATGCAAGTGCGTGTCACGAATGTTTCAATTATGGCCTCGAAATTTTCTTTCCCATTTTTTGCGCTGTGTCAAAGAACTTTTTGCGTTTATATTAATTGACAAAAAGGGGTGAATGACTGACGAGAAGTAAGGAAGATCTGCCAATGATTCATTACCCTAGCCTGGACTTTAAAAATCTCATGACAGCTTGGAGATGCATCAATGATTAGAGTTAGGGAACCATTCCTTCTTTTGTCGAAAATATGGACCAACCCACCCGTGTTTGGCAAAAACGCGTTTATCCAACCAAAAAAATTACATGATCTAAAGAACATCTAAATTGAGCATATTTGAACGGTTTACGGTGTAAATGTCATGTGAAATCCACATAATTAATAATTTAGATGATTTTAATCCACTCAAATTATAGAAAAAAATAACACAAACCTGGCGAAGGAGGCGGTGCGTCTGCCGCCGGTGATAGCGGTGTGGGCGACGGCGGAAGTGGCTCGCCAACCAGGTCGAAGAACCGATCATTGGTCTCGTACCGGAACTGGCAACTTGGGGCCATGATCCTCACTCCCATCTTCCCGGCACAGCACTGCCCAAGTCTCCCGATGACTGTCACCAGGCAGTCGCTGCATTGCTGGTCGGTCAAGTCCGGCGTGCATTGTGTCATCGCGTAGATCGTGTTGAAACCCACCGATGTGTTGCCCGTCGCGTATTTCCTCAGCGAGGGCCTCGCCCCGCAGACGGTCCAGCAGTGTCTGCAGCGCAGCGTTGTACGTGTCTGGGCTCGTGACGTTGTTGACGTTGAACAGCTGATAGTCAGGGTCGGTTTCGAGTGTGCGGAAGATCGAGGTGTTGGAGTAACGGACGGTGCAGTTCTCGCTGTAGAGGACCGCCTCCTTCTCGAGGGGGCATAGATCGCGGATGTCGGAGGCTGAGCCATTGAGGCAGGTGCGGCAGCTCTCGGCGGTGAGGTCGCCGCGGCAGGAGCCGATGACATAGAGGGTCTGGGAGGCGCCGGAGACGGCGGAGGAGGCGTTGAAGAAGCCGTAGGTGAGGGACAAGGAGTTGGTGGTGGAGATGGAGGAGAGGAGGGCGGTGAGGGTGGTTTGGTAGGTGCTGTCGGCGCTGAAGTTGCCGGTCGAACCACAGTACGGCTTTGGGAAGAGATCTTGGGCGTCGATGGTGGAAGCAAACACGAGAAGAAGCAAGAGACGGAGATTCCGAGGATCCATCTGTCTTTTTTTTTTTTTTTTTTTGATTTGGTGTTTCGGGCCTCTCCTTGATTAATAGCTTGTGTAGCTCCTACAAAAGTTCGCCTCGACCAAAAAAAAAAAAAAAAAAATCTGCTTCGGCCGCGACTTTTGACTTGGAATGGGGGTTGTGGCGGCTTGAATTTTGATACGTGCGAAATCATTGAATCTTTTCTTTTTCTTTGCCAGAAAACCAGTGATTGACCAAGTGGAGGCCAGATGAATGTAAATATTTGAATTCTCAAATAGCCATTTCTATATTTTTCGCAGTCAAACATCTCCTCTTATCTTTCAAAATCTTTTGACCAGGACGGAACGTGGGATGTTACAATGAACCAAGGGATAGATAAGTTATGAGCCGTGGTAGAAAGGATTGAGAAACACGAAACTCAGCTTTGTGATCAATTTAGAATGTCGATGTTGTCGTCATGGCCGATTATTTGGATGGAGTTAATGGAGTTTGTTATTAATTACACCTCGGTCTCACTGGTAGATGAAGACAACGAGCTAGCAAAAGCCATTGGGGTATCTTTCTTTTTACGAAGCATTGACATACAACTTTCTAGGCATTGCTTGGTGAAGGCGCCATCTCTACTCGTGGGATAGCATTCATCGTCTCAAATCAATTGGCATATGCATCGGACATATTTTAGAACCAATTTCTCAACATCGCTAATATCTATTCCACTTAGACATCCTCACAAGCCCCAAATTTTGTTAATATGGAACGAACAGAGTTTCGATTCAACTTAACCATGAATTTAAGATAGTGGACACAAACAAACATGTGGAATATTCTTATACCTTCTGAGTAATTTTGCCTTCAAGGCCAATACTGCTTCATTTAAGAAGGAAAACCCTCCTTATTTGCTAATTTCACTGACGCCTGTATGAAAACAAAATCAATCGTTGCTAGACGGATTATTACCCGACCGAAAGACATCCGCTGCATTGTTGAAAACCTCCAAAAAGTCTTTAAAGACCTTAATAACCCACCAATCTTTTGGGCAATGAGAAGAGACCGACATTTATGCTATGATTGGTGGAGTGTGCAACATCTTATTCGTGAAATTCCAGCAATTTGCTACTTTAGCATAACAACAGTCTAACGTAATACGCTACATATGAGACGTCGGCTATACTTCATTATTTCCTGCTTGGTTTTGCTCGTTTTGTATGACGTAACTAACAAGAGCTTAGAATTTTTCTTGCTAAAACATTTCTCGTCATTGAGTGAATTATTATTGAAAGAAGTTTGAGTACACCTAGTATTATTCTTTCTCCAAGATCATATCAAAACGCAGATAATTGTCAAAAAAAGTCTTATACCTTTTGTACAACATCCAATTCAGTTCTAAATTTTTTGATGATTTGCCAATTTAGTTATTAACATTTTAATTGTGCCAATTTAGTCTTAAATTTTTTAACAACTTATCAATTTAGTCATTCCCAGTAATTTTGGCTAGATACCGTTGAAGCAGTAGTTTAGTTGGTGTAGTTGTCCTATGTCGTATGGTTGGCATTGACATGGAAAATCTTTGTATTTTTGTATTTTTAATTTTTTCAATTTTTTCTGAATTATTTAATTTTTAATTTTTAATTTTATTTTCTTTTTCTTCTTTTCTTTTCTTTTGCCGCCAGTGAGGTCGCTGGCTGACCTTGGTCCCTACACCTTTTCCTATATATGGGCAAGGGTTAGGATGCCCTCACCTATGGTCGGTGAGGAAGTTGTGACCCTCGCCTAGTCGAGCAGTGACCTCACTAGAGAGTAAAAAAAAAAAAGAAAAAAGAAAAGAAAAGAACAAAAAATTATGATAAATTCAGGAAAATTAAATTAAATTTAAAAATTGCAAAAATTATTCATGTTGGTACTAGTTGTGCCAAGTAGGATGATTGTCACTAACTAGATTGTAATGTCAATGTTTTCTAACCAAAATTGGCCGGAATAACTAAATTAATAAATGATTAAAATGTTTAAACTAAATAGGTAGATCGTAAAAATGTTTGAGATTAAATTGGCAAATTGTTAAAATATTTGGACTGGATAGATAAATTATCAAAAGATTTTAAATTAAATTGATAAAATTGAAAGATTTAAGATTGAATTGACTGTTGAATAATATGTTTACGATTTTTTTGGATAGTTTTCCAACTCGAAACGTTTAATGGGTCTAGAGATGTTAGCATTAGCCTTATCCTTCCTCCCACTTATCAACTAACAGCATTTCTTTTTTCTTTTTTTTTTGGACAGATGTTAGCATTAGCCTTATCCTTTTCAAACTTCCCCCTCTCGCTCGATAATCGTCCTTATGTTGAAAAACTTTTTGAACGAATCAGAATGGTGTTCCTCAAGCGAATCATGGGTTTTGGTTAACTTCAACGTCCAATATCAACATCAAATTTGTATTCAGGACGTTTGCTTTCCCGACCACTTAAAATAAGTTTGTTATATAGATGATTCATCACGGCAGCATTTTAAATGCTATATAGCTTAGAACACACAACATAGAGCCCATATTTCGAACATTTGCCCATAAAATTATGTGAAATATTCAATCATGTGCAACAATCTGTTCGATCAAATCCCGACTTTTTCGCTCCTCTCTAAATTTTTGATAATATATATATATATATATATAGATTTATTTGCATGAATCATCATGCCCACTCATCATTGACATAACACGCTTATCTTTGTCTCAAGACCGGGCCACTACTATTCCATATTGACTTTAAGCAATTGATACGAAGGTTGCAGTCTATATTGTATAATATATCTTATGACCGATGATTGAGATTGGAGTTGACACGGACTATTACGAAAGTGGAAACAATAGCATCTTCGAAGTTGATCTTTTCCAACACGCGTCCTTATGGCCCGGGTCAAAGCGCCCTTCCATGACGAGTACGAACTATGTGTTGCATTTTCTTTTTCAGAATTGGCCGTAAATTCATTTATATGGAATTTTGGGTAATATTTAAAATTTTAATAGTATTCTAAATTTGAACGGAACAGTTTGAAAAGTGGTGATCATTTCTGACTTAGACAGATTAATCAAGATCAAAGACACCTAAAGGGTAGTGCTAATTGGAATGGAAGAATAAGATACGGTAAACCAAGGACGACCGCAAAGTTTTTTGAGCAATAATTCAACACAGTAAGTAAAAAAAATGAAAAGAAAGAACTTGCGAATTGAATAATTGTTATTGAATGGATCAACCGTATTTGGAATTCCTAAGTAGAACATTGACCCCAAATTTCGATTTTTCAATTGGCTATTAACTACTGATTATAAAACCCGGTTAAGGTACGGCTATATGTAGTCCAGCTTTTTAACATATGTGGCAAATAAGCTGCTTAGAAAAGTTTTTTGCGGGGAAAGTTAGTTACTAATGTGAAAAACTTACTTTCTCTATGATTAATTGAAACTTACAAACATCAAAAGTTAGTAATTATTTGGATGTGAAAGTAAAAGTGTTTCTAGGTAGAAGTGCATCGAGAGTTCTAGTGCAACACTCTGAATTCCACTTAAGTTTTGTTTGTTTCGTGAAAAATGAGTGATTTGAAAAATATTTTTCTGAAAATGATCCTGTATTGCATACAAAAAGGATAAATACTTTCATGGTTCACCAAAAATTTTGAGACATAAATTATTGTCAATAAAAATAATATTTCTCGCTAATTACTTTTCTCGATCGATGTAAAAGATGTTTTTAGGAATATATTTTCCAAATTACCTATTTTCTGTAAAACAAATGGACCCTTAACTTCCTTTAGACATTTCTTATTCCAGGACGTTGATCTCCTATTCTCCCCAACTTTGCATGAACCGGCACAAAGTGGATCAACCTCGGCACTGCTGAGTACAAGATATTATCAGCTTCAGAGTCCTTTTCATGCCGATTCGGATTACAACGCGGGCGAGTCTTGCTTGCAATCCGACATAACCATCGGTGAGAAGCCGTCTCGGGCTAGTCTTAACAATCTGTTAACTTCTCTATCGAGGAAAGCCCATCTTTATTGCCGCTTTTACGAGAGGGCTATCGGAAACAAAGTTCATGGGCGATCTCTCCGTGAATGATGGCGCCAAATGCAGCAACAATACCACTTCAGAGGCCCGCCACGGGTGCCCAGATAGCAAACAGGTCACGATTCGGCGTGGTGAGAGGTTGATTTTCAACTCTGTTGACGGACTTCTGCAGACTAAATAAAACAAATGGTAAACTTTTTTTTTTTTGATACCCAGGAAACTCCGTACAGCCGGTAGCCGGCGGGTAAACCCTAGGGCGACGCTAGTGGAGGACCCACCATCCCGATGTTGCACTTAAGATCCCGTGCGTCCCACGGGATTCGAACTCCTCCATCCTGGGTAGATGTCATGGGAGCTCTTATCCAGCTAGACCACCGCAGACGATGGTACAAAAGGTAAACTTTGTAGTTACTAATAAAGGAAAAATTATCCCAGACGTTCTAACACAATGCTGGTCAATACAATTCTAAACCTTTCTAGTTTGCTAATTTTGTCATAAACCTTTTAATGATATGCCAATTTAGTCTTTTCAATTCGTCAAAATTTATGATGTGGATGATTCCTTTATTTTATTTTTTATTTTAAATTTTTTTGAATCTCTTATGAGTAGTTTATATATATATATATATATATATATATATATATATATATATATATATATTTCTTTTTCTTTTTGCCGTTCACTTCCAAAAAGGGCTGGTGAGGGACATTGCAGATGGCTGTGACCCTCGCTCCCCATTGTCGGGGGCATCCATCCACAATGGCCCTTGCTAGCCCTTTCCGAGAGTAAATTGGAAAAAGAAAAAAGGAAAAGAAAAATTCAGAAAATTCAAATCAATTTTACAGAAATTGTCCACGTCAGAACCAATCATGCCATATATAATGGCTAGCGTCTATGTCAACGATTTCTAGCAAACATTGTTTGCAAATAAAAGGATATGTCATTTTTATTTTATGCTAAAGAGAATCAAGTTTAGGAACGGAATACATATTTGTTCTAAAGTCGGGCGATCAACATCCCAAGGTATCTCTTATGGAGGAAGGGATAATATTACCCTTTGTCTCATTTGAATCTTTTTCTGTTTAAGATGAGAGGACTTAATAATGCTCCATCGCGTTTGTTGGAACGTTACAAAACTTGGTACTCTTGATGTCTCATTGACAATAAAAAGAAAGTCATGTTAGAAATAGTATCAAAAATGGATAATTGGTTCGAATTCGCCTTTTTGGATGCTTGGCAACTTCCTTCATTTGTCTCATCATGCAAAGTGAACGGGATTGAAGGGCTATTGTGGCACTTAAGGCATTTGCGTCATTTCCTTGTGATAAAACATATAACAAAATAGCATTTAGTGACATAAATCTCGGCAGAAGAACAACCCAAGTGTCATAACTTGGCACGGGAGGACACTTAAGTGTCATAACTTCGAAATGATACACTTAAGTGCCGGTTTTGAAGTTAAATGGAACACTTAGGTGCCACTCCAGCGAAAATCCGGCCAAATGGTTGACCTAGCAATTTCCGGCAAGTTTGGTCCAAAACGGCATCATTTTACATGTTGACATGGCGAGAAAATAAAAAAACGACGTTGTTTCGTATATGATGTGTAAATAATAATATAAAAATTAATTAAATTAAATTAAAAATTAATTTTATTTAAAATATTCTAAAAATTAAAAAAAAACTAAAAATTTAAAAAAAGGGGAGGCCGAAAGGGGGCAGCTGAGGGCTAAGCCCTCGCCGCCGTTGCCTCCCTGCTGTTGCCGGGAAGGGCCTGCGACGGTGGGGGGAGGGTCGACCGGGGTCGCCGGTCCCTGGCTGATCGGCAGCGAGGGTTGCGAGCCCTCGCCCCCTCCCCTCTCCGCCGCTAGCCCTTCCCGACGGTGGTGGGGAGGCGGCAAGGGTCCACAGCCCTCGCCTGATTTGGGCGACGGCTACGACCTTTGCTCCAGAGCTGGGTGAGGGCTCGCGGGCCCTCGTCGTGATCTAGCGGGGGCTCATGGCCCTCGCCGCTGGTTGGTCGGGGGCCGGCAACCCGGCTGACCCTCCACCCTTGATCGCCGGCCCTTCCCGACGACGGCGGGAAGGTGGCGGCGGCAAGGGCTCAGCCCTCAGCCGCCCCCTTCGGCCTCCCTTTTTTTTTAGAATATTTAAATAAAATTAAGTTTAAATTTAATTAAATTAATTTTTATATTATTATTTACACATCAAACACAAAACGACGTCGTTTTTGCATTTTCTCGCCACGTCAGCATGCAAAACGACGCCGTTTTGGACCAAATTCGCTGGAAAATTACCACGTTAGCCATTTGGCCGGCTTTTTGCCGGACTGTCATCTAAGGCTGCGCATGGTAACATTTTTTGGCCAGAATTTTTTTTTTTTTTTCAGAAATAGTTCTTTTCTATTTCTATTATGGGGAACAATTTCTATGTAAAAAAACCCGTTTGGTAACTACACAAAATTTTTACTCTAGAAATAGAAAAAGAATAGAAATGCGTTTGGTAAAAAATAGTTTCTTTTTTATATTTATTTGTTTTTATTTTTATTTTTTGTTGGTAGACTGCCGCCGCCGCCGTCGGCGGTTGGTCAGCCTCCGGTGACCAGCGGCGGCGGCAACGATCGGTCGACGGCGGCCGGTGGCGACTGGCGACGACCGGTGGTGACCGGCGACGATTGGCGGCGGTCGGTTGGCCTCCGGCGACCGGTGGCGGCGGCGGTCGTTCGGTGGTGGCGGCAACAGTCGGCCGGCGGCGGCGACGTTTGGTCGGCCGGCGGCAGCGGGCCACGGCGGGCGGCGGTCAAGGGCGGTCAATGGCGGTTAGCAAGAGAAGAATAAAAGAAAAAAAAATTCACTTATTTCTTAAACTTGTTCCCGGGAACAAGAAGCAACTTTTTTTTACTTCTCATTTTTATTCCAAAACCATTCCCGGGCTAACTTTTTGTTCCCGGGAACAAAAAACTAACTTGCCGTTATCAAACAGGTTTCTATTCTTTTTTTGTTCTGGAGAAGAGAAGAATAGAAATTGTTGGGCTGGGGAAGTTTACCATGCGCAGCCTAAGTGTTCCATATAACTTTGAAATTGGCACTTAAGTGTACATTTTCGAAGTTATGACACTTAAGTATCCCCCGTGCCAAGTTATGGCATTCTAGGTGTCCCAAACTCCACAAATCTCTAAAGTTGATTTTAGAAAGTTCTTGCAGCCAAATGTTCAAATGCTTTAATTGCCAAAATGTGCAAGAGTCCTAGTGCTAGCCTTTTAGTAACATATGATGTGTCTCTTGATAAAGCTCTTTAAAAAAAAATCTAGTGATGGTGATGCCTAACCTCCAAATAAAGAAACTTCCTAGAACGGAATTCAACTTCGTTCCGCCTCTATGAAAGATTGGCGCCGACAAAACCTCGACGCATGTTTGCTCCTTGAGTTCCATGAGCCTACACTTTTATCTTTTAGAAGGGGTAGATGCCGATTTCAAATAAACTCCTCATTCTACCTGAGAAAGCGACCACGTGAAGAGAGGGCTTTAAGCAAAGTTTTCTCAAAATTCATTTTCAAAACATTTTGAAGTTAGACATAAAGGTTTGTTTGAAACACTTCTGAGTTTTTTTTTTTTAATTATATAAAAATGATTTTCACAAAATTGAATTGCATCATTAAAAAATGTGAGTTGCATGATTTACAATAGCATCAATTGGATTCGCAATCAAAACCCAAAATGGAAAACATGATTCTTAACAAGAATAAAATAATGATAAAATACACGAAACTTTTGCATAGATAAGAGTAAAAATCAACTCGTTCTAGCTCTAGGATTCACTTCTCTATGTAGTCAAACACGAGAATGTCAAGGAGCATCACGCATAACCTACAAAAAGACGACAATGTTAGTATGTAAATGAAAAATTAATCTTTCAATGCGGTCGCCTCTTATAGCAAAATCAAGACGACAGCTCATGCCCCATAGTCTCTATTATGGGATTTTGGTATTTCACCAAGATTAGTCATAAGAGAAGGGGCATTATTAAAAGATCAATCAATGGCTATCAATCGAATATCCACTCTATTCCTAAAGTTTCATATGCAAAAGTGGTATTGATTTTTGAAAGATTGATTTGTGATTTTACTCCTAGAAAAATGAAGTGACTTCTATTTTGAGAAATTTGTATACAAAATGTGATTTGCATTTCAGTCCCAAAATGTGAGAATGATAGAATTTGATTAAAAATATAATTTCAAATTTTGTGCCCATTATAATCGCAACTTGAAAGTTTTTTTTTAAGATGTGATTTTGAGCCTATAATTAGAAATTTAAACAAAATCATGTGTTCAACAGGGCCAAATCAAAGTGTTTAGAACTTGCATTCAATGTTCACTTATCAAGAGTGATTGTCAATTTTGTTCAATTATAAGCCTACATAACTAAGGACATTTGATTGGTCTCCGCGAATTTTTAAATGAAAATTCAATAATAAAAAAAAGCAAATAAAAAGAAGAATGATACTTACAGTGGCGGACGACTTCTCTCTCTCTCTCTCTCTCTCTCTCTCTTATTTTTATTACATAGACATACGGGTGGGACATAGCTTGATTTCTACTATATATGGCTCAAAATAGAGCCATAGGATTATTGGACTGAACCAACAAGATTGTAGCTAGATCGTGTTTCCTATAACTCTGGCTTTGTCAAAGAACCAACTTGTGTCGCGTGGTTGCAGACCAAGGTGGGGACTTTTGATATCAAGAAAGAAATTTTGGGGTTGAGATGGGCAGCTCGTACTACATGGTTGTAATCGGAGTGGTATCCACTTCAACACCATCATAAGTGATCATATGCGGCCCAGGTCCGATGTTAGGTAGTATGTCATGGTGTAGTGCAATGTAGGGAACACGTACATGACAATCTATAAGCAAGCATCACTTCATAATTTCAAAACATAAACATTCATTCCCAACTCCAAACTTGCAAGACAAGGGGTTAACAATCACTTCTCCTCTTTTAACTCCCAACTGCATAAACATTTAACACTCGCATTAGGGACGTACCCGATATCCTTGCTGCCAAACAAAAACATTTTTTTGAACAAGATAGAATTAGGCCTGAGTCCTTTAAAGTTTAAACTAAGTCCCCAGCGGAGTCGCCAAGCTATCGCGACCTACCCCTCGGGGGGAGGAAATAGGTTTAGGGGTATTGCTTAAAGGACGGGCCTATGGTCCAAGATTAGGCTTAGCTCTCCCAAGCCCATATCTCGCGTGACATTGCATGTTCTCAAGACATTTGCAATAAGGAGTGACCACTAGCCTATTGGGGTTGGCTAGAAACCAAGTGAGGTATGGTAGTGTACCTCATTTCTTACACAACCAGAGAATCTAGAGTCGGAGACTTGATTACATTATTTAACCAATTAATGCCCTTTCGGTACCTAATCTTGTTCATTTTAAAAGAAAAAAAAATTGTCAGGCAGTTTGGATTGATTTTATACCTATCCACTAACATAGGAGGGGATCATGCATGTATGCAATCATTAAAGTAACAATTTGCAACCAAAATCTTAATTGCAGTCAACTTTAGCACGTGCAATTAAACATGATGAAATAAGCAAATTAAACATGCGATATAATCAATATACGAGCAAATAAATGCCTAATTACACTAAGAAGGTAAGACATGACGATTCCTAACCAAACCCTATTTTTTTTTAAAATCTTTTTAAATAAAAATTAAAAATGTAATATTTTTTACTATTTTCACCCAGGCCGAGTCAGGTTTGGCTCGGTTGGGGGTGGGCTAATCAGCCCGCTCGAATGGGCCGGGCCCGACTAGAGGAAGTGACGCCGTGCCCAGGCGGTTCTCCGGCTTGGGCACAACGACGCCGCCTCGGATGGGGGGAAGGACGACGCTCGTCCTACGGCTAGACGATGGCGTCCCTTCTGGTGGCCTATGTGAAAGCTAGTACGAACACCTAGAGGGGGCTGAATAGGTATTTAAACTAAACCTTGGCAAATATATGCGGAATAAAATAAATTTCAAATAAAACAAAGGAGTTAGGGAAGAGAATAAGAACACAGAAATTATAGTGGTTCGGCTTAATCCAAGCCTACGTCCACTCTCCCATGCTAATAGCCTTCTTGGCTGGATTCCACTATGCAATCAACAAGAGATTACAACTTCGAGTGCAAACACTTAGTAGATCACACTATCTCACAAAGTCACTCTTTTGGTATTTCTCTCACGATCACAAACATTTAAGCTCTCAAGAGACAAGTATATGATCGAAGGTCGCTCAGACTTTGGAATTATAAATTCTACGCTCCGTCTCTTACTTGCTCATCGGTCCTTCATCTCCTTAAATACTCCTCCACTTCCAAACTAGCCGTTGGACAGTATCCCGAAGAATCGTCTTGCAATATACCCATTGGACAGCTCTGTATCTAGAAGATTTGGTAGCCATTGAGTGACAAAGGTAGAATCCCAAATTGATTCCGATCGTCCATACAAACAGAATCTTGGTTTCCATAAGTAAAGCTTCTTCGTGTAGAAAGTTCTTGTTTTCAAGATCCAATCGTCAATCAATTAGATTGAATCAATCAAATCAATCTTGATGTGGAATCCAAACCAGATCACTAGCCGTTATATGATTGGGCTTGTATTATGTTATGTGGAGTCTGGATGTAAAGTCTGAGAGCCATAGACTTTACAATCTAAGTCTGAGTGCGATAGACTTTGCAATTTGAGTCTGAACATATGCTGCTTCTGAACAGATTTAGCTTTAAGGTCTAAACACCGTCTGAATAAGTTCAGCTCCAACATAGAGTCTATCTTCTGGTTCAGCTTCAGCATAGAGTCTGTCTTCTGGTTCATCATTCATGTTTAGTCTGGAATTTGTTAGAATGAGCATACTTCTGATGTAGAATAGACTTTGACACTAAAGTCTGGCGGTCTTTAGACTTCAACACATAAGTCTGGAAATCTTCAGAATATACTTTAGACATGTGTTCCGTTCAGTCTTTTGGCAATCTTCTGACTTTGACAACATCTTTTACATGTTCTATCATTTGCATGGTCTTTTCCTTAATCATTAAACATGTTAGTAGCTTTTGATTTATTTTGTCATCTTCAAAACATGATAAGGGATTTCCCTAACAGCCTATTGATCGTGCTAGATCTCTAAATGTGGGAAACAAAAACTAACTTTTGACTGGGTATTTTGGCGAGCAGGTGGTGGGCATGATCGGACTGAGAGGTTTTTGGCTTGGTTGAGACTTGAACGCGAGCCGAAAGGGGTAGCGAGGTGTACCGTAATAGTAGGAAATGCAAAGGATGATAGGAGAAGGGCTGGAGCTTGCTCGAAAGAGTTGATGCGAGCTCTAACCGGTTCGGTTAAGCACACGCACACCAAGCATTCGACATAATGCCCAGTTGAAGCTCCGGAGGAAATGGCGGTGATTGACGACTGATAGGCAGCTCTTTGGTGGTGGCAAGGCATCCCAGGGGCTCTTGGCTCCTTGGTCGACCTCCAAAGGCTTTGTCTTCCCCCTTTTTTTCTCCTGTTTCTCCCCTTCTCCGTTGTTGTTCTCCCTCTCGTTTCCTCTCTCTCGCCCTCTTTGTTCTTCCTCGGTCGCTCTTTTTTCCCGGTCCTTCTTCTCTATCGTGATCTGTGCTCCTCTTGCTCTTCTTCTGCTCCTGTCTTTTTTGCCCCTATCTTTTGCTCCTCCTCTACTCCCCTGCTTCTGCTATTGTCTTTTCTCCCGCTCCCTTTTTGCAGGTTTTTAGGCACGAAGATGACTAGGTCGCGGACCAAGTTGAAGGGAGAGGGAAGTTGGGCCAAGCCGTGTGCGTGTGAGAGAAGAAAAGGGAGAGGCAAGTTGGGCCGAGGTCGGATTTGGCCCAACCTGGCCGCCCTCGAGTTCTCTTTTTTTTTTTTTCTTTCTTTTTGTTGTTGTCGTTGTTGTTTTGTTATTTTTTTTTGTTTTTTTTTAAATAGGTGTCAACATCATTGAATTGGGTTCTTTGGCACAGGAAGTAGAAGGTGTAACCAAGATCTATGACTAATTACTTTAGAAGAAAGTAAATTTTGGAATTGAAAAATAAATGGATAAGCTAAAAGATGCATAGTTTGTGTGGTTGATTGTGTCCTCCTTTGAATGATTCAACGTGGCTTATATAGTGTATTACAAAATGTCACCCTATCTAAGTGGTTAATTTTCAAATTAAAGATTACAATTGTATCTCCACGATTATAGGCTCTATGACCATAATCCATGATTGCATGTCAAACTTATCTATAAGTAGCTACAACTCTTCATTTTTGATTGGACTCAATTGCATTTCCATAAGTTTAGACTCCATGATTGCTCTCCCTCATTGCACGTGGACCTTCTCTACAAGCCATTATGACTTCTCAATTGTCACTTGATCTAACCCTTAATTGACATCTTTATTGTCTTTGGTTTTTGACTTTAACATTTATCTAAATTTATCTAAGTATCAATCATTGACTAGTCATTATCATATGTCGATAATTGTACTATGTTCATCGATTATCTTGGCGATCAACAAGCATTTCAATGACTTATGGATGGTATAATCACTTAATATCGATTTTTGTATTGATGTCATGTCCACTTAGAAGACTCGGTCATTTTTTGGTCGCAACAACTAATGATCACTTTTATTTGATTTAATTGGTGAGTTCATGTAGTTATCTTTTTCAAAGTGGAGATAGGGTCCTTTTGAAGGTCTCATGAACAATCCATGTCTGAGCAATTGCTCTTGCCATAGGAGGACCTTAAACTGGTAAAATAACTAGAAACTTGTGTCTTGAGAAACTCGGGATTTTAGGTTCTAGTCTTACCCAGTTGTTGACACCTAATTTTGGAAAAATAAAATTGCATTTTGAACAAATAAAAAGAAAAACAATGAAAATGGGAGAAATTGATTTGATTGAATTATGCAAAGAAATATGGAATTCTGATGGATGTCCGGATTTTGTTAAATGCATCAACAATTTTGAAATCAAGTGAAAAATGGGCACGAATGGAGCTGATTGCCAAATCATACAGATTTGATTTAATGTGACAAGAAATGGTAACTTGGGAAATGCCATGTAAAGATACCGTTTCGAATCACTATAAAAGAGAGGCTCATTTTTCATGATAGGGGGAAGGACCAGAAAAATTCGAAAAAAATTCGTGCGAAAAATTGATAGAGAATTCGCAAAAAGGGTGCGGGAGAAAGTTAAAAAAAAGGGGCTTTCTCCATCGTCCATCTTTAGTCAAAAGAGAGCTTTTCTCTTTTCTTTTCCTACAAACTGCAGAGAAAAGGGAAAGTTAGTAGAAGAAGACATGAGCGGGATAAGTACACTAATGGTGCCATAAGTTGTGTACGGCGCTCACTTTGGTGCCAAAAGTTTCCGCCGGATCACTTAAGTGCCAAATCGGAGAAAAAACGATCACTTTGGTGCCACCGGCGAGAAATTCTGGCCAAAATGATTACGTGGCTTTATATTTAAAAAAAAATAAACTCTTTAAACGACGTCGTTTTCTATCCTACTTAAGAAAACGACGTCGTTTTGCCATCCTATGTGGATGGCTTAGGAAAAATGATGCCGTATAGCTCATTTGTGATTAAAATTAGGGTTTTTTTTTGTTCATCTTCGCCGACCAAGCTTGCTCGGCCACTGTCGCTTGGCCACCGTCGCTCAGCCACTGTGCTCGGCCACCATCGCTCGGCCAAGAATTGATGGGAAAATAGGAGGCGAGGGCAAAGGAGAAGGAGGAAGAATGGGGATTGAAGGTGCAGAGAGAGAGAGAGAGAGAAGACGAGGAGTGCGAGGGAAACAAGGAAGGCGCAGATGGAGATGGTGGATTGGGCTCTGTTCAAAGAGTGGATGGTGTTGGTGTTGTTCTTCGAGGAAGAAGACGCTACCGCCATGGCTTCTCTCTTTGTTGGTGTTGTTCTTCGGGGAAGAAGACAACATCGCCATGGCTTCTCTCTCTCTGTTGGTGTTGTTCTTCGGAGAAGAAGATGATGATGCCATGGATTCTCTCTCTGCGCTGGTGTTGTTCTTCGGGGAAGAAGACAACACCGCCGCCATAGCCTCTCTCTCTCTCTCTCTCTCTCAATTTGGGGATTTAGGGTTTCGACTTGGGGTTTAAGACACCAAATGACGTCGTTTGGTGGTTTACTTGCTGACTGGACTTTCCGGCGAGCCACATCAGTATAAGAATTTAATAAAAAAAGGCCACATCGGATTTCCGGCAGTTTAGATCGGCATTGGCATCAAAGTGAGCGTTTTTCAAATTTTTTGGCACTTAAGTGATCTGATGGAAACTTTTGGTACCAAAGTGAGTACCGTACACAACTTATGGCACCATTAGTGTACTTATCCCGACGTGAGCAGAGAGAAAGAGAAAGAAAAAAAAATAGCGTTACTGTTCGTCATCTCCAGGAGCTTCCCCCGCTGCTGCTGCTTGTCACTTCCACGCTGCGCTCTTGCGCTCTGCGACGCCCCTGCAGCACTCAGTCCTTCGCTGAACCGCCGTAGTGCGATGCCTGCAGCAGCCGCGTGTTCGCTCGCGAGCTCGCACCGCCGCCTCGCCGTGCCTCTTTTTCGCCCGTTGCAACCCCTTTCGAACCAACGCCTTTGTAGCGCCTCCATTTGCAACTAGCTGCAGTGACTCGAGTCGCCAGAATCCGTCACCAGGCCCTCCTCGCTGCAACATCTCCGATCTGCAGCTTCTACCTGAGCCCTGCTGCCGCACTTGGTGCCTGACGCTCGACCATCGACACTGCCGCTCGAGCGGCACCCGCCATTGCACTAGCACCCGACTCCCTCTTCGCCTGCTGCCCGAGTGTCGCTCTTCTCTGGTCGCTAGCCGTTGACGCCTCCTTCGCCGTTGGTCGTAGCACGAGCGCCTCCTAGTAGCCCGCGCCCGACTCCCTCGTCGCTGCTTCTGTTATGTGTTCCCTTTGCAGGTCGTCGTCCTGCCCTCAGTGACGCTCGCGCCCGAGTTCAGCCGTTGACCCTGCACCTCAGCCCGACGTCGACGCCTCAGCAACTCGCCATCATGCCTGAGTGCCGCCCGATCTGACGCATCGCTGCTGCTCGAGTCCCGTGCCTAGCTCCACCGGTTGTCCTCATTCGTCCGTGCCTACTCCTGCCAAGGCTGCTGCAAGTCCTCCCCTTTAGGTAGCTTGGTTTATTTTATGTTATTTTATTATTTTTTTAAAGTTTTGTTATTACTACAAGATGATTTTCATTTTTATGAATTTTGTAGGCATTATCCATAGGGATTTTGTCCGGAATTCTTGTAATTATTAATTTAATTTGAGAGACATCGGATTATTTTTTAATTATATTAATTTTTGGGCTTTTGGTAGAATTTTAATTGTTAAATCATTATAATTATTAGTTTGATCTGTAAGACTTCTGATCAGATTTTTAATTATTTTAAATTCTTTTTGTCGTGATAATTAGGGTTAGGATAATCGTTAATTTGACCTGTGAGACAACAGGTTATTTTTTTCGATTATTTTAATCCTTTATTTTGTTGATAGCTTAGATTTAATATTGATCTAATAATTACTTATCTTTTAAAAAAACTAAAAAAAATCAGAAAAAAAATCAAAATCTTGCATGAGCATATAAGTTTAGTAAATCGGACATGTAGGTTTAGTAAATTATAATTTTCTTAGGATTACATTTTTAGGGTTGCATTTTTAGAAATAGGTTAGGGTTGGACCTAAATTAATTTTTTAGATAATGCTCGCACATTTTAATTATCTTATTTTTCAAAAAATAGTTTTCTAAGATAGGATAGGGTTTAAGTCAAATTAATCCCTAGAATAAATTGGAAAATTATCCCTTTTTAGATAGTTTAATTAAGGTTTGTTTTATTAATTCTGAATTTCAATAAAAAAATACAAAAATACTAGGTGCATGTTAACTAGTTCGCACAATAGGATCATTTAATCAGAATTTGTTCATTAGTGAAGTTAGGTCATCGGTGCATAATAACTAGTTTGCATAATAGACCCATTTAATTAGAATTTGCATATAAATAAGATTAAGTCATTTAGTTAAAAATGCATTTTTATAAAAGAATTCTAATTTTCAAGAAAACCCAAAAAATAAAAAATTTGTTTGCTTTGTGCGATGCAATTTATTTATTGAATGTTTGAGCATCTTTGCATCATAGTAATTTAAGTTAAAAAAAATTAGCTGCCTGCAAAAAACATTTTTGAAAATTAAAAAGAAATGGTACCAAAAGGGTATTAGAGAAATCTAGTGTAACCAAGTCCCCGTACCCTTAATCTCTGGTTCGTAGGAGTAAAATAATTCTCCCATTATTTTACTTAGGTGTCTAATCGACCTACCGTAAACCGATTAGTGGTGACTCCTAGATAATAATCTTTTGCATGTTAAATATTTGAACAATAAGTTGTGAATTGGTATGGGCTTGAGAGAGCCCGAGCTAAGTTTAAAGACTTAGTAGTCCATTAACCTAGTTTTAGGTGGTGCACTTGAAATTTAGGTTGCGACACCAGTTTAACTGCTTTAAGCTATTTCTTCAAATAGCAATTCCTCACGGATCTCTAGCATGGACATACATGTAGATGGCGTGCCTTTGACAAAATTGGAAAATACACTCAGTTTGATACATAAAATCTGGCTCCATATATCGCTTAAGCACTACAAAAAAAGGGTATTTGCTAGGAAGAATTAAATCACGAGAATGTAATTTTGATGATACGAAAACCATGACAAACACATAAATTAACACGTAGGTCATAATGATCTCTCATTTGTCAAGGCTACCGTGGATATGGCTCAGTCACAGAGACCTCGTTGTTCGAGAATTGGTTCGATTTGCTTCTTGGTCTGTCGACATCAGACACCCTTGAATTGTAATCCTGAGTAGATGACACATCGGATTCGATGTCGCTGTGCATGAAGAATGCAGGTTGTGACGGCACTTGGAGTGTGACCGAGTGGCTGTTAAGCATGAGAAGGATGGAGGCCATTGTCGGTCGGTTAGCCACATTTTCTTGGACGCACAGTAGACCAATGTGGACACACCTCACAATTTCGGTACTCAAACTAGAGGTTATAGAGGGATCGACAATTTTGGATATTGTTCCTTCCCTCCAATTCTTCCAAACCTGCAAATATTAACAAACATTGAGCAAATTGATCTCCAAAATATTATGCAAAATGAGAAGGTATGTTTTATGCTCACAGAGCTTATAAGGATCTCCGCATGGTTGCCTGCTCGGAAAATATTGTTCCTTTGCCCACTCACAATCTCCAAAACTAGCACACCAAAACTGAAGACATCGGATTTGATAGAGAAGTTTCCATGCATTACATACTCCGGTGCCATATATCTGCTGTGCATCACAATGGGTCCATCATGTTAACTATATAGTTTGGCTATGTTATTTTGGCAAGTATTAGCTTTAGGAGGTTGTGGCACTTACTAGGTCCCCACGATCCGGTTTGTCTCTGCCTGAGTCTGGTCCAACTCGAATAGTCTTGCCATACCGAAATCAGATATCTTAGGATTCATGTCCGAGTCCAACAAAATGTTGCTGGCTTTGAGGTCCCGATGGATGATACGAAGTCGAGAATCTTCGTGTAGGTAAAGCAGCCCTCGAGCGACACCCATTATTATCTTTTGACGCCTATCCCAATTGAGATTGGCACGCTTCAAGGGATCTATGCATTTTGTTGAAATCACATTCTATAAGACATCCCTTAATCATTTCATGATGATCCAATTTTAGGAATGGCTACTCGAGAGACATACCGAATATGAACTGATCAAGGCTTGAATTAGGCACAAACTCGTAAATGAGTAGACGTTCGACCCCTTCCAAACAGAAACCTAGGAGCCTGACCAAGTTCCTATGTTGCAGCTTAGCTAGTAACATGACCTCGTTCTTGAATTCTACTTCTCCTTGGCTGGAATTATGAGACAGCCGTTTCACGGCAATTTCCTGTCCATTGAAGAACCGGCCCTGAAATTTCATCAAAGTATGTCTTTGTAAGTGTCAATTGGTACATTGAGGCGTTTTGAAGAACATCAGATTGATGTCATCTATGACTATATTGTTGCTTAAAGTTTGAATATAGGAGACTAGAGGATGCTTTGTTAATTATTACCATGTAAACAGCACCAAAACCTCCTTGTCCAAGCTTCTTGGAATTAGAGAAATTATCCGTTGCCTCTCTAATAGTGCCGAAATCAAATTGCAGCGACTCCACTGTGCTAATTTCATCCACAGCCTCACCTAGAAAGAGAAAAATATGGTCATTCAGAGCGAGAATAATTGTCTTTCCATAGTTTTCATAATGAGAGTTCACAAACTTTTAGTACACATAATTGCACCTGCACGCATAGATAATCAACTGGTTCCTTTGGCCTGCTCGACGAGGTAATGTTAACTATAGACGATGAGAAATGTGTACATGGACATGTCCAAGCAGGCACATGAACATGTAGATCGAAAAATCAATTCGATGTTTTGAAATCCTCATGAACAGCTTATGTTCCAATGCGAAAAAGATAAAGACTCACCTTCAACTCTTTGCCTAGGCTGCTTCTTCCTTTTCACTCTCAGAAGTACAATAACACCAACAAGGAAAACTGCAGAAACACTTGTGACGACCACAATGATCACAGTCCTATTCGACTTGCTCTTTCCACCTGCAAGAGCAAAGGCATATTATGTTTACGATCATTGCTCATTGAGAAATACACTGGAGAAATCACTAAAGGGCCGCTCTGAACGCGGAAACGAAACGCTTGTTAAATTTACATCGCACCATTCTTTGATAACTCGAGGGGAAGTTATTTGGATTTCTGGATTTTGTCGTCTTACCAAGTTTTGTCTAATAGAGACTATTAACACTTGAAAATTATCACATTATTCTCCAGAATTCAAAGTTTTTGGTAGAATCGGTTGGCTTTTCAACTCCTAGCTTATTACTTTCATGAATTTCTTACTGAAATTAGAGTAATGACAGTGCACACAGAAAACAACCAATGCTGGTTTGCAAATGCTCTCTGGTCAAAGATTTCTGCTGAGTTATCGGATGCTCCCCATGTGCACATATGGGACCACTATATACATCAGGACCACCAATGAAAAGGATAAAATAACTTAATTACACTTTTTTTTTATCAGGGTTAAAAAACCCTAATAGAGATGCATATATGTCTATTTTCGGTACTTTGCCCAAGACAAAAAAAAAAAAAGAGATATAAAAGATACGGAGAAATTTCTTATATTAACTCGAGAAATGCTACGCGCAATAAGAGACCTTATTGGAACCCTCTTATAAAGTAGATTTGCCCATTTTTTGTCGGTCGTTGATCATTTTATGCATGGATCCCATTAAATTCAGCACCCAATAAAAATTCGCCACGTCATTTATTAAAGGGATTTCGGCAAAATTTCTTAAAATATTCAATATTGCTAATCAATCTTATCCTGATTAACTTATTTTTCGAATGATCAAACACAATTAAGCTACGTTTCAGCCTCTCTTTTCCTTTGACATCGGACTTTATATAGTCCTAGTAATAATCTAAGACTCCTGCAAGTGTGCGTCACCAATATTTCAATTATGCCTACGCAATTTTCATACCCTTTTCTTTTCTTTTTGTGTCACTTTTTGCGTTTATATTAATTGACAAATAGTGGTGACAGAATGATGAGAAGTAAGGAAGATCTGCTAATGATTCGTTACCCTAGCTATACTCACTTTAATTATCAATTTAAATATCTCATATGACCGCTTGTGAGCAATGAATGCCATAAGTTGTGCTTCAATGAACTGGCCATGATAGTTGACTTTACTGGTAGCCCACATCTACTTTTGCCGAAAAAATGGACCAACGCACAGCTTCTCTTGGCAAGAGAGAAGTTATCCAACGTAAATAAATTGCATGATCTATAGAGCAGGTACTTCAAACTCATTGAAAGGATTACTGGTGTAATCTGTATGGAACCTGCATAATTAACTATAGAAAAAAAGACATAATCGCTTTGTACCTAACTTTTAAGCAAGAGCCAACCAACCTGGTGGCGGAGGCAGCGCATTTGCCACCGGTGCAGGGGGCGGCGGAAGTGGCTCACCCACCGGGTCGAAGAACTGATCATTGGTCTCGTACCGGAACTGGCAACTCGGGGCCATGATCCTCGCTCCCATCTTCCCAGCACAGCACTGCCCAAGTCTCCCGATGACTGTCACCAGGCAGTCGATGCATTGCTGGTTGGTCAAGTCCGGCGTGCATTGTGTCATCGCGTAGATCGTGTTGAAATCCACCGACGTGTTGCCCGTCGCGTACTTCCTCAGCGAGCCGCCGCCCGCTGCCTCACCCCGCAGACGGCCCAGCAGCGTCTGCAGCGAAGCGTTGTACGTGTCTGGGCTCGTGACGTTGTTGACGTTGAACAGCTGGTAGTCAGGCTTGGTTTTGACTGTGAGCAACATTGAGGTGTTGGAGTAACGGACAGAGCAGTTCGCGCTGTAGAGGACCGCCTCCTTCTGGAGGGGGCAGAGGAGACGAATGTTGGAGGCTGAGCCCCCAAGGCAGGTGCGGCAGCTCTCGGCGGTGAGGTCGCCGCGGCAGGAGCCAATGACATAGATAGTCTGGGAGGCGCTGTCGACGGGGCCGAAGATGAGGGAGGAGGCGGTTAAGAAGCCGTCGGTGAGGGGCAAGGAGTTGGCGGCGGAGATGGAGGAGAGGAGGGCGGCGAGGGTGGTTTGGTAGGTGCTGTCGGCGCTGACGTTGCCAGTCGAACCACAGTAGGGCCGTAAGAAAAATTGGGCGTTAGTGGCGGAAGCAAATGTGAGAAGAAGCAAGAGAGGGAGTTTGGGAGGATCCATTCTTCTCAGATTTTTTCGGGTTTTTGGGGTCTTTCTTTTATGGTGTCGATAGGCTAATAATGTATGAATATATAGCTTGTGTAGCTCCTACGCAGGTTGCTTCGTCGAAATCTCTATTTGTCCACATGTTCTAATTTGGAGTGGGGCCTGTGGCGGCTTGAATTTTGATACTTATGAAATTATCGAACCTTCTCTTTTTTCTTTGGGAGAAAACCAGTGAATAACCAAATGGAGGACAGATGAATGTAACTTTTTGGATCATTCTTTCTCTCAACCAGCCATTTCTATATTTTTTTGCAGTCAATGATCTCCTATTATCTTTCCCAATCTTTCGGCTAGCACTTAGCATGGGCATTAATGATTCAATGAACCTTGTGGGTTTAGTAAGTTATCAACCATCGTAGAAAGGTTATGATCATTTAAGGATGTCGATGTTGTCTTGGCCAACTCTTTGAATGTAGTTTGAATAGTGAGTTGTCAAATATGTCTCAACCTTATTGATAGATGAAGACAAAGAGCTAGCAAAAGGTTCTTCCTTTCACGAAGCAATGATATACAGATTTTTAGGCATTACTTGATAACGGCACCATCTCCACTCGCTGGATGGAGTTCGTCATATTGAATCGGTTGGCATATGTATCATACTTATTGTAGAACCAATTTCTCATCATTGCTAATATCAACTCCAATTGGACATCCTCACATAGCCCCGATTTTTGGTAATATGGAACGAATAGAGTTTTGATTCAACTTGAACCTCGAAGACAAATGACACAAACAGGTGGAATGTTCTTCTACCATTTGAGTAATTTCGCCTTAATGGCCTATGCTGCTTCAAAAGAGACATGGACTATACTTCATTATCACCTGCTTGGTTTTGTTCTTTTAGTAGGACGAGATTAGCATATTTTCTTACTAAAACATTTCTCCCCATTTAGTAAAGTATTTTTTTGGGGATTTTTAGTACATCTAGCATTATTCTTCCTCAATGAAACGTTACTGGGTCTAGAGAACCTTCTCACTTATCAATAAACAACGATTGAAAATCGTTTTTACAGATGTTATCACTAGCCTTCTCTTTTTAATATTTCCCCCTTGCGCTTGATAATCGTCATTATGTTCAACTTTGCTTTTGAACGAATCAAAACGGTGTTCCTAAAGTGAAGCATACGTTTTATTTAACGTCAACATTCAATATCAACATCAAATTTACATTTAGGGGTTTTACTATTCCGCATGCTTTAAGTTTGTTGTATGCTTGATTCATCACGGTAGCATTTTAAATGCTATATAGCTTAAAACACTTGCACATAAAATCATGCGAAATATTCAATTACGCGAACTGGTCCGTTCCATTGAATACCGACTTTTCCGCTCCTCTCAAACTGTTATATATATTAATCCTCGTGCCCACTTATATATCGTTGATCTTGACTTACGTGATAACACGTTTGTCTTGGTCTCAAGTCCAGGCCACTATGATTCCATATTGACTTTAAGCAATTGCTAGGAAGTTCGCAGACTATATTTTATATTATCATGTAAGGAATGATAAAGATTGGAGTAGAAACGGACAATGACAAGAGTGGGAACGATAGAATCTTCGAAGTTGATCTTTTCCAACATGCATTCTTATGGCCCCGTGACGAGCTCGAACTATGTGCTGCGTTTCCTTTTCAGAATTTTATTATAACATGTGACTTTCAATTTTAATAACCGATAGCTTTATCTTTTATTTAATCTAAATCTTATTGATGTCTATTTTCATCCCAAACATCTGAAATTCTAATAATATGTACTTATCGACACAAAAATTTCCATATATGAAATTTCGGATAATATTTAAAATTTAAATAATATTCTAAATTGGAACGGTACAGTTTAAAAGGAGAAATCATTTCTAACTTGGACAGACTGATCAAGAAAAAAGAAGCCTAGTGAGCAGTGCTAATTGGAGTGAGAGAATATGATAAGGTAAACCAAGGACGACATCAAAGTTTCTTGAGTAATAAGTCAACACGGTAAGAAAAAAAGAAATGAAAAGAAAGGTCTTGCGAATTGAATAATTGTTATTGAATGGATTAGTCGTCTTTTGAACACCTTAAGTAGAACATTGACCCCGAATTTCGATTTTCCAATTGGCTATTAACCACTGATGATAAAAGTTTCCGGTTAAGGTACTGCTATATGTAATCCAACAATTTATCATACATGGCAAAGAAGCTGCTTAGAAAGTTTTACATGGGGAAAAGATACATAGTTTGTGTGGTTGATTGTGTCCTCCTCTACAATGATTCAACACGGCTCATATAAAGTATTACAAAATGTAACAATATCCAAGTGGTTAACATTCAAATTAAAGGTTACAACTGCATGTCCATGATTTTAAGCTCTATGATCACAATTCGTGATAACACGTCAAACTTATCTATAAGCGGTTGTAACTCTTCTGTTGTCACTGGACTCAAATGCATCTCCATAAGTTTAGACTCCATGATCACTCTCCATAATTGCATATCAACATTCTCTACAAGCTGTTAAGACTTCTCAAGTGTAACTTGATCTAACTGCTAATCGGCATCTTTATCGTCTTTAGAATTATTTAAATTTATCTAAGTGTCAAACGTCGACTGGTCGTTATCATATGTCGATAATTGTAGTATGTTTATTGATTGTGTTGGCCATTAACAAGCGTTTTTGCTACCAATGACTTGTCATTGGTAGAATCACTCAATATCGAATTTTGTATCAGTGTCATGTCAATTTAGAAGACCTGATCATTTTTAGGTGTCCACAACTCATGTTCATTATTATTTGATTTAATTGGTGAGTTCACGTAGTTGTCTTGTTCAAAGTAGTCATAGATCCTTCTCAAGTCTCATGAACAATCATTGTTTGAGCAATTGCTCTAACCTTAGGAGAACCTTAAACTAGTAAAATAATTGGAAATTTGTGTCTTGAGAAACTCGTGATTTCTGGTTCGACTCTTAGCCAATTTAACTGTTTTGAGCTATATCTTAAAATAGCAATTCCTAACTAGCATGGACATACATGTAGAAGGCACGCCTATAACTAAATTGGAAAATGCACTTAGTTTGATGCGTAAAATCTGGCTCAGTATGTCACTTAAGCACTACAAAAAAACAGTAATTGCTAGGAATAATTAAATCATGAGTGTAATTATGATAATTTGAAAACCATGACAAACACACAAATTAACGCTTAGGGCACACTATCTACCGTTTGTCAAGGCTACCGTGGATATGGCTCAGTCAAGGAGGCCTCCTTTGTCAAGAACTGGTTTGATTTGTTGCTTGATTTGTCGACCTCAGGCACTCTCGAACTATAATCTTGCGTTGATGACATATCGGACTCGTTGCCGCTGTGCAAGAAGAACGCAGGTTGTGATGGCACTTGGAGTGTGACCGAGTGGCTGTTAAGCATGAGAAGGACTGAGGCCATGGTCGGTTGGTTAGCCACATTTTCTTGGACGCATAGTAGACCAATGTGGACACACCTCACAATTTCAGTACTCAAACTAGAAGTTATACAGGGATCAATGATATTTGATATTGTTCCTTCCCTCCAATTCTTCCAAACCTGCAAACATATGACAAACATTGAGTAGATTGATCTCTGAAACAATATGCAAAATAAAAAAAAATATGTTCTTATACTCACATAGCTTATAAGGACCTCCGTGTTATTGCCCGCCTGGAAAAGATTGTTCCTTTGACCACTCACAATCTCCAAAACTAGCACTCCGAAACTGAAGACATCGGACTTGACAGAGAAGTTTCCATGCATTGCATACTCTAGTGCCATATAACCGCTGAGCATCACAATAAATCCATCATATTAGCTCTATAGTTTGCCCATGTTATTTTGGTTAAGCATTAGCTACAGGTGGTTGTGGCACTTACTAGGTCCCCACGACTCGGTTCGTCTCTGCTTGAGTTTGGTCCAACTCGAACAGCCTTGCCATACTGAAATCTGATATTTTTGGATTCATGTTTGAGTCCAACAAAATGTTGCTGGCTTTGAGGTCCCGATGGATGATACGAATTCGAGAGTCCTTGTCTAGGTAAAGCATCCCTCGAGCAATGCCCAGTATTATTTTGTGGCGCCTATCCTAGTCGAGATTTGCACGCTTAAGGGGATCTACAAATTTTGCTGAAAATTGCATTCTATAAGAACTCCCTTAATCATTTCATGAGGATCCAATTTTAGGAATGACAACTCGAGAAACATACCGAATATGAATTGGTCAAGGCTTGAATTGGGCACAAACTCGTAAATGAGAAGCCGCTCAACTCCTTCTAGGCAAAAACCAAGGAGCCTGACCAAGTTCCTATGTTGTAGCCTAGCTAATAACATGACCTCGTTCTTGAATTCTACTTCTCCTTGGCTAGAATTCCGCGACAGCCGTTTTACTGCGATTTCTTGTCCGTTGGAGAGCTGACCCTAAAATTTCATCAAAGTAGATCCTCATGAGTATTGATATGTAATTGACGCATTTAGAAGAGTATCACATTGATGTCATCTATGACTATTCTGTTGCTTGAATTTTGAATAAAAGTGACTAGAGGATGGTTTGTTAATTTGTACCATGTAAACAGCACCAAAACCGCCTTGTCCAAGCTTCTTGGAATTAGAGAAGTTATCAGTTGCGGCTCTAATAGTGCCGAAATCAAATTGCAGTGACTCTGCTGTGCTTATTTCATCCTCAACTTCACCTAGAAAGAGAAATATGAAGTCATTCAGAGCATGAATGTCTTTATCATAGTGTTTATTATAAAAGCTTGTCAAACTTTTAGTATATAGAGTTGACCTGCAGGGATTACCATCAACTTCCTGTTTTGGCCTGCTCAATCAGTTTATGCTAACTACAGTAAATGAGAAATGTGTAATTGGACATGTCCAAGCGGTGCGCACGAATGTAAAGTTCGAAATATCAATTCCATGTTCTAGAATTCTCAACCCAATTTGTTTGGAAAATGTTGGCGTAATTGTCAATATCGCGCTGGTACAAAAGCATTATAAATAGTCAACTTCATTAATTTCATGATCCTTTAAACCTCATGGACAGTAGCTGTTCCAATGCCAAAAGACAGACTCACCTTCAACTCTTTGTCTGGGCTGCTGCTTCTTCCTTTTCGTTATCAGGAGTATGACAACGCCGATAACAAGGGCCGCAGAAGCACTTGTCGCAACTGCAATGATCACAGTCTTCGTTGAATTGCTCTTTCCACCTGCTTGAGCAAAGGCACATCATGTTTAGGATCATTGCTTACCGATTACATAGTAATACACTGAAAAAATCACTCAAGTGCCATTTCAAACGTGGAAACGAAACACATTTTAAACATACATCGCACCATTCTTTGATAACTCGAGGGAAAGTTATTTGGATTTCTGGATTTTGTCGTTTTACCAAGATTTGTCTAATGGAGAGCATTAACACTTGAAAAATAACACATTATTCTCCAGAATTTGAAGTTTTCGGGTATAATCGGTTACCTTTTCAACCACAAGTTCATTACTTTCATGAATTTCTTACGGAAATCAGAGTAATGGCAGTGCAACGGTTTACAGAAACCGAGTGGAGCTAGGAACTACCAATGCTGGTTTGCAAATGCTCAGGTCAAAGATTTCTGCCGAGTTTTTAGATGCTTCCCCATATGCACATACGGGACCAATATATACATGAGGAACGCCAATGAAAAGGATAAAAGAGAAGGGAGAAAAATTAATGTTAATTCTAATTAACATTACAACTTTGATTCATTGCTCTATAGCTGTGATGGATACGGCAACAATCACGCCGGTCGTTGCCGGGTTGGGCCGCCCTCACGGCAGCTGTATTCGAATTCATCGTGCTTTGGTCTCAGTTTTCATTTATTTGATTTTTTTTTTTTCAAATCTTGGCCCGTCCTTTCTTATCATTATAAAACACTTGGAAGGTCAGAATACATGCGTCCATCTTTAGGATTAAGACCAAATATTTAGATATAAAAAATATAGAGGAATTTCTTATCTAACTCAATCTCGAGGAATGTCAGAATACATGCGTCCATCTTTAGGATTAAGACCAAATATTTAGATATAAAAAATATAGAGGAATTTCTTATCTAACTCAATCTCGAGGAATGCACCTAATATTTTCTCGCTTTACGTAATAAGAGATCTTACAAAACCCTCTGACTAAATGACGTGCTGATTTCTAATTGGTTGTCGATCATTTAATGCATCATCGGTCCAATTTATTTCAGTGCCCAATAAAAGTTCGCCACGTTATTTAAATAAAAAGCTTTCAGTAAAATTTCTTAGAATGTCTAACATTGCTAATCAATCTAATTCTTTTTAACTTCATTTTCAGACTATGAAGCTCAATTAAGGGAAGTTTCGGCCTCTCTTTTCCTTTGACGTCTGCTACTGAAAAGTTCTAGTAATAACCTAAGATTGCATGCAAGCGCGCGTCACGAATGTTTCAATTATGGCCTCGAAATTTTCTTTCCCATTTTTTGCGCTGTGTCAAAGAACTTTTTGTATTTATATTAATTAACAAAAAGGGGTGACTGACTGATGAGAAGTAAGAAAGATCTGCTAATGATTCATTGCCCTAGCCTGGACTCACTTCATTACTAATTTAAAAAATCTCATGACAGCTTGGAGATGCATCAATGATTAGAGTTGGGGACCCATTTCTTCTTTTGTCGAAAATATGGACCAACCCACCCGTGTTTGGCAAAAAAGCGTTTATCCAACCAAAAGAATTCCATGATCTAAAGAACATCTAAATTGAGCATATTTGAATGGTTTACGGTGTAAATATAATGTGAAATCCACATAATTAGTAATTTAGATGATTTTAATCCACTCGAATTATAGAAAAAAATAACACAAACCTGGCGGTGGGGGGCGGTGCGTCTGCTGCCGGTGATAGCGGTGCGGGCGGCGGTGGAAGTGGCTCGCTGACCGGGTCGAAGAACCGATCATTGGTCTCGTACCGGAACTGGCAACTCGGTGCCATGATATTCACTCCCAACTTCCCGGCACAGCACTGCCCAAGTGTCGCGACAACTGTCACCAGGCAGTCGCTGCCATCCTGCTCCGTCAAGTCCGGCGTGCACTGCACCATCGCATAGATCCTGTCGAAACCCGCCGACTCATTCCCTGTCGCGTACTTCCTCAGCGAGCCACCGCCCGCCGCCTCGCCCTGCAGACTACCCAGCAGTGTCTGCAGCGCCGCGTTGTACGTGTCCGGGCTCGTGACGTTGTTCACGTTGGACAGCGAGTAGCGGGGGTTGGTCGTGACTGTGCCGAAGATCGAGGCGTTAGAGTACCGGATGGTGCAGTTCCCGCTGTAGAGGACCGCCTCCTTCTGGCGGGGGCAGAGGTCACGAATGTCAAAGGCCGAGGCATTGAGGCAGGCGCGACAGCTCTCGGCAGGGAGGTCACCACGGCAGGAGCCGATGACATAGAGGGTCTGGGAGGCGCCGGAGACGGCGGAGGAGGCGCTGAAGAAGCCGTAGGTGAGGGACAAGGAGTTGGTGGTGGAGATGGAGGAGAGGAGGGCGGTGAGGGTGATTTGGTAGGTGCTGTCGGCGGTGAAGTTGCCAGTCGAACCACAGTAGGGCGCTGGGAAATTTTGGGCGTTAATGGTGGAAGCCAAGGTGAGAAGGAGCAAGAGAGGGAGATTTGGCGGATCCATCTCTTTCCCGTTTCTCTGGTGTATGGGGTCTTTCTTTGATTAATAGGTTGTACAGCTTGTTGACACCTAAAATTTTGGTTAGTTAGGATTTAATTTCTTTTAATCTTAGTTTTTCCTTTTTCGGATAATAAACAAAATAAACAACAAAACAAAGAAAAAAAACAAAAAATAAAACAGCAAGAAAAGCAGAAGCCAGCAGCCCATTTTTCTCCCTCCTTTCCCCTCCGCATGGGCCTCTACGGCCCACTTTCCTTCTCCTCCGGCCCGGCCCTTTTCGGTCTTCTTCCTCATTCGTCCGCTCTGCAACACACGCGCAGAGGGCGCGATGCCGGATGAGCGGACGGACGGACGGCGACGCGCGTGAGAAAGGGGGGGCAGCTGGAGGCCTGGCATCGGATAAGAACGTGGGAGGGGCAGCTGGCGTCGGATGGGACGCCGGTTCAGCCGGCGGAGGCCGCTTGGCGCACGGGGACCGGCGGTCGAAGCCCCGTCGACCGGCTGCCCCTCGCCTATAAATAGGCCCCCGTTTCCGACAGCGAAGAGCACGCCGAGAAGGATCGAAGGCCGCAGATCCTCGAAACCTCCCACTGAGAGACTTCAGAACGGGGGGCCGAGGATGAGCACGCCGAGATCCAAGGTCGGCCGGAGAGGGATCGAGGTCGCGACCCTTGGACACCCCACTGAGAGACTTCAGGGGGGCCGAGGGCTCGCGGTTTCGGATCTGGGCTTCGCCGGAGAGAGAGAGAGAGAGAGAGAGAGGGACGCCGGAGAAGAGGAGATTCGCGTGGGTCTCACTGTCGCGCCGCCCCCGTCGCGCCGTTGCCACGAACAGGTATCGTGATGTCGCCGTCGCCATCTCCCTCTCCGTAGTCCGGTCACCGTTGCCGTCGCCGTTGTCGCCTTCGTCGTCACCGCCGTAGTCGCCGTCGCCGACAAACACCTCGGTTTCCCCCCTCGGCGCCGCGGATTCGCAAACCCTAGGGTTTGCGATTTTCCGGGTCGCCGAGTCGGATTCGGGTCTCAGAGCCGGGTAGGGTTTCACGAGATTCAGGGGCGGCGGGAATCGGGTCGCGATTCGGGTCGGATCCGGGTAGGGTTTACGGGGAGTCGGGTCGTGGAGCGGGCTGTCGGGCTGGGTCGTCGGGCCGGGCTGGATCCCTCCCAAAACAATGGGCCACGACGCCGTTTCATTAAATAAATAAAAAAAGAAAAAGACGAAAAAAACCGAGTCGGGCCCGCGTTGCGGGCCCGTCCTCATTCGGATCGCTGGCCCGGGTCGGACCCAACCCGCGGATCCGACCCGGGTCGGTTTTATTTTATTATTTTAATATAAAATAATAAATATTTTATTTTCAAAAAAAATCAAAAAGTGTTTTATTTTCAAAAAATATAAAAAAAATGTTTTAATTTCCAGAAAATCGAAAAAATATTAAAAAATTATTAAAAAATGTTTTATTTTCTAAAAAATCGAGAAAAATAAAAAAAATAATTTATTTTCCAAAAATATTAAAAAATATTAAAAAATATTTTATTTTCCGAAAAATCAAAAAAATCAAAAATATTCCATATTTTCCAAAAAATGCCAAAAATCCAAAAAAATCCAAAATTTCATAAAAAAAGCAAAAAAAAATTCAGAAAAAGCCAAAAAGACTTGTATTTCACCAAAAAACCCCAAAAAAATCCCTTTTGTGTCCAAAAAATTAGAAAATGACTCAAAAAAAAAATGTTTTTCCTCCAAAAAATGCATGGAAAATCTCTCAAACATCCAAAAAGCCTAAGGGTTTAAACAAGATTAGGTACCGAAAGGGCATTAGTGATTAACTAGTGTAATCAAGTCCCCGATCCTAATTTCTCTGGTTGCGCAGGAGCGAGTATTTCTCCCGATACTTCGCTTGGGTTTCTAATCGACCCACTCCAAATCGATTAGTGGCGACTCCATTTTAAAAATTGATTTATAGGTTAAAAACTCAAACTATTAAAGTCGTGAATTGGTGGACTTGGGAGAGTCCGGGCTTAATAAATTCAGCCGAGCCATTAGCCTCCTTAGGCGCTCGTACCCGATTGCGGGCGCCGAAAAAAAAGAGGTCGCGACACAGCTCCTACACAAAGTTTTCTTGGTCGACTCTGCTTCGTCCACGACTTTTAGTTTGGAATTCGATACGTATGAAATAATTGAATCTTTTCTTTTTCTTTGCCAGAAGACCAGTGATTGACCAAAGGGAGGCCAGAAAAAAGAGAAGAAAAGAACAAAAAGAATTATGGAAATTTCAGAAAAATTAAATAAACTTTAAAAATTGAAAAAATTGTCCATATTAGTACTGATTGTGCCATGTAAGACCATTGCAACTGACTAGATTGCCACTCAACATTTTACTGCCAAAATTGATCAGAAAGACTAAATTAATAAATCATAAAAAATATTATGATTAAATTGGTAAATTGTCAAAATATTTAGGAGTAAATTGATAAATTGTCGAAAGGTTTATAATTAAATTAGTAAAATTGAAAGGTTTTGGAATGAATTGGCCGTTGTACGATAGATTCATGATTTTTTAAAACAAATTTTCCACTTGAAACGTTTAATGGTTCTAGAGAACCTTTTTCCCACTTATCACCTAACGAAAATCGAAAAATGTTTTTACAGATGTTAACATTAGCCTTTTCTTTTTGCAACTTCCCCCTCTCGCTCGACAATCGTCATTATGTTGAAAAGCTTTGCTTTTGAACGAATCAGAATGGTGTTCCTGAAGCGAGGCATGGGTTTTGGTTAACGTCAACATCCAATGTCAACATCTAATTTGTGTTCAGGGATTATGCCATCCAGACCGTTTAAAATATGTTTGTTATATACTCGATTGTCACGATGACATTTTAAATGCTATATAACTTAGAATGCACACGACATAGAGCTCAGATTTCGAACACTTGCCCATAAAATTATGCAAAATATTCAATCATGCACAACGATCTGTTCCATAAAATTCCGACTTTTCTGCTCCTCTCGAATTTTTTGATGATATTTTTTTGCATGAATCATCATGCCCACTTACCTATTATTGATCTTGACTTATGCGATGACGGGCTTATCTTGGTCACAAAGACCTGGCCACTACGATTCCATATTGACTTCATGCAATTGCTATGAAGGTTGCAGACTATATTGTATAATATCTTATAACCAATGATTGAGATTGGAGTAGGCACGGACAATAACAAAGTTGAACTCTTGGAGTCGGCTGTGTTGCTGTGCTTTTTGTATAGCTCCTTGGTTCTCTAGCTATATTACTTCTTACCTTTTACCAAAAAAAAAAAGACAATAACAAAGTTGAAACAATAGATCTGCCTAGTTGACCTTTTCCGACACGCATCCTTATGGCCCGGGTCAATGCTGCGTTCTTTTCAGAATTTTAGTATAACAGGTGTCTTTCATTTTTAGTAACCGTAAATTCATTTATATGTAAATTTGGGTAATATTTAAATTTAATAATATTCTAAAGGGTGAAAAATGGTGATCATTTCTGACTTGGACGGATTGATTGAGATCGAAGAAAAGGGTAGTGCTAATTGGAATGGTAGAATATGATACGATAAACCAAGGGCGACCCCGAAGTTTCTTGAGCAATAATTAAACACAGTAAGAAAAAATAAATGAAAATAAAGGACTTGCGAATTGAATAATTGTTAATTGAATGGATCAACCGTATTTTGAACTCCTTAGACATTGATCCCAAATTTTGATTTTTCAATTGGCTATTAACACCGATGATAAAAGTTTCGGTTAAGGCACGGCTATATGTAATCTTAACTTTTTAACATACATGGCAAGGAAGCTGTTCAGAAAGTTTTATGCGGGGAAAGTTACTAATGTGAAAAATTTACTTTTTCTATGATTCATTGAAATTACTAACATCAAAAGTTAGCAACCTGCTGGATGTAAAAGTAAAGTGTTTCTAGGTAGAAGTGTATTGAGAGTTCTATTGCAACATCCCAAATTTCACTTAGGCTCCATTAATTTCATGAAAATGAGTGATTTACAAAATATTTTTTTCTGAAAATGATAGCATGTACTGCATTTAAAAAGAAACAAACAAAAAATACTTTCATGGTTTACGAAAATTTTGAGACATAAATTATTGTTGATAACGAACATATTTCTCGCTAACTAATTTTTTCGATCGATATAAATAATGGTTTTAAAAAAAACATTTTCCAAATTATCAATTTTCTGCAAAATAAACGCAACCTTAGCTTCCTTTTGGCATTCCTATTGCATGACTTTGATCTCCTATTCTCCGAACTCTGCATGAAAGGACACAAAGTGGATCAACCTCGGCACTGCTGAGTAAACACAAGATATTATCAGCTTCACAGTCCTCTTCATGCCGATTCGGATTACATCGCGGGCGAGTCTTGCTTGCAATCCGACACGAGCACCGGTGAGAAGCCATCTCGGGCTAGTCTTAATAAATCTGTTAGCTTCTCTAGCGGCGAATGCCCGTCTTCATTCCGGCTTTTACAGGAGGGCCATCGGAAACGAAGTTCATGGGCCATCTCGCCGTGAATGATGGCGCCAAATGCAGCAACAATACCACTGGAGAGGCCCGGCACGGGTGCCCAAACAGCAAACAGGTCGCCATCTGGCGTAGGTGAGAGGTTGATTTCCAACTCTGTTAACGGACTTATGCAAACTAAGTACAATAAGAGGTAAACTTTGCTGTTACTAATAAAGGAAAAATTGTCCAGACGTTCTAAATCTACACCGGCCAACACAATTCTAAACCTTTCAATTTTGTCAATTTTGTCATAAACCTTTTGATGATATGCCAATTTAGTTTTTCCAATTGGCCAACACAATTCTAAGCTTAAGATGTGGACATATTCGTCTGGCATGTGCGTTGGCATGAAATGTCATACTTTTGGCCTCGTTATTGAGATAAGACAAAAGCTTCGAGTTGTCCCTTTCGTCTTGTATAAAGTGGAAGAGAAGAAACTGTTCCTTTTGATCTCTTTCACTTCTACGGCTCACATGCATTCTCATGTATGAATAGCGACTGATCTAGAATCCAAGGGTCCGGGGACCAAGCTTGTGCTTGTTGTTTAATTGTGTAAGGCATGACCTTTTGTGAGTATCTTTCACTTTCAACATCCTATGATACTGGATTTAATTCCAAGCCATTGAAGCCATATAACTCCTCAAAATTACAAAAATCAAGCTTGAGCATAATGTTTGTAATTTTGATGATCCGAAAATCATGACAAAGACAAAAAACAATGCACAAGGAACGTTGATTACCCAATTTTTACGGCTACCGTGGATACAACTCGGTCATAGAGGCCTCATTTCTCGAGAACTGATTAGTTTTGTTTCTTGATCCCTCGACCTCAGATACCCTCGAATTGTAATCCTGTGTAGATGACACATCAAATTCAATGGTGTTGTGCATGTAGAACGCGGGTCTCAATGGCACTTGGAGATCGACCAAGTGGTTGTTAAGCATGAGGAGGACTGAAGCCATCGTTGGCCGACTAGCCGCGTTTTCTTGGACACATAGTAGACCAATGTGTATACACCTCTCAATTTCAGTACTTGAACCAGAAGTTATAAAGGGATCAATGATGTTCGATATTGATCCTTCCCTCCAATTCTTCCAAACCTGCAAAAATTTGACAAACGTTGAGTAGATTGATCTTCAAAAAATTATGCAAATTGAGAAAGTATATTCTTTGGTATATTCTTATACTCACATAGCTTATTAGGATCTCAATGTTATTGTCCATGCGGTGATTGTTCCTCTGACCACTTATAATCTCCAGAATCAATACTCCGAAACTAAACACATCTGACTTGACCGAGAAGTTTCCATTCATCACATACTCTGGCGCCATGTATCCGCTGTGCATCACAATAAGTCTACCATATTAGTTCTATTGTTTTCTTTGTTCTATTGGTAATCGTTAGCTCTAGGAGGTTGTGGCACTTACTAGGTCCCCACGATTCGGTTTGTCTCTGCTTGAGTTTGGTCTAACTCAAACAACCTCGCCATACCGAAATCTGATATCTTAGGATTCATGTCAAAGTCCAACAAAATGTTGCTTGCTTTGAGGTCCCGATGGATGATACGAAGTCGAGTGATAACTCTATAAAAATAGAGTTATTTTACCTATTTTAGGCAACAATTAATGCATTATCTATGAGAAAATATTTGAATTTCCTTCTAATTATTTAAATTTTCCTTGTTTATGCAGAATAATGAGATATGGAGAAGATAAGGAAAAGAATGGCAATTATCAGGAATTCAAATAAAAGCAGCAGTGGAAGATGAATATCAAATCAGGAAATTCTTGATTTTGTTTCCTAATGTTATCTGCAAGCATTGAGAGATAGATATTTTAGATTTCCTATAAATAGGAAGAGAGAGCAGCTAGGGTTTTTTTAGAGAGGAGGAGGAGTTAGATTGTTTTCCATTGTTCTGAGAGTTTTTCAAGTATTTTGAAGAGAAGACAAAAGTGGTGACAGAATTCTTGTTCTTTGATTCAAGATGCTGAGTTTGATTTATATTTATATTTTTTCTTCTACTATGTTCTAATTTTCTTTTGTTAGGGCTACGATGTAGCCTAACCATGATGATGTGAATTTCATGATGTTTATGTTTTACAATTGATTTCATTCATGTGAGTTATATATTATTGCGTTTACTGCTTTTGAGTGACTGGCCACCACTTGAATGATCTGATGTGCATGTTTGAGACTGAGAGGTGATAATATGCAATTGCTCATTATAATATATAACCATGAATTAAACGTGGATAGAAATATACCGCGTTATTTGTGTAGCTTTCGGTGATAAGGTGATCCAAAAGACTCATTATAAACCGAGAATATTCATAGTTTTTAATGCACTCATGTTTATTTTAATTCACATAGAGATATAGTGGATTAATAAGCTGAGTAGTTTTGCTATACCTAGAGATAGGATAGTAAATAGATTAGGAAATTCTGCTATCACATGTTTGATATCGTTCTTGTATTCACAACAATCTGAAATTCATATATAGTGGTTATGGTGAAATCGGATGCTCTAACATATTTATCTGATCGATTTACTGCATTTAGTCTACAAATTTCGTTTTTAATTCATTCTTAATTATATTTTGATTTGTTAGATAAATTTTAGAATTAGTCTATTTTAGTATTTAATTGGTTTATTAATCATCGATCTCCGTGGGACGATACTTTATCTCATCATTATATTACTTGTTCGATACGTGCACTTGCGTTTAGAATTTTACGAACAAGTTTTTGGCGCCGTTGCCGGGGATCGTTTGTTTAATACTAATTAATATTGATACCAGATAATTCTAAGTTTAATCTAGCTTTTGTTTTGTTTTATTTTTCAGGGTGTACATCGGTTTATGACACGTAGCCAACAAGGGAAACTTGTTGAACTTGATCCAGAAATCGAGCGTACATTCAAAAGGCGATTAAGAGAACAGAAAAATCACGCTAAGATGGCAGACGGTGATAATGAAAATCCACGTAGACTCTTAAGAGATTATGCTGCGCCAACAGTTCAAGGCACCACATCAAGTATTAGAAGACCTGCAATTCAAGCTAACAACTTTGAGATTAAGCCGTCACTTATTCAGATGCTTCAACAATCAGTGCAATTCAGTGGGCTACCAAGCGATGATCCAAACGCTCATATCGATGCTTTTCTTGAAATCTGTGACACCATTAAATATAATGGAGTTACAGATGATGCTATTAAATTGAGATTATTTCCATTCTCTCTTAGAGACAAAGCTAAAAGTTGGCTTTCTTCTCTTCCTGCAGGATCAATTACTACATGGAATGATATGGCTCAGAAATTTCTTGGTAAGTTCTTTCCACCTGCAAAGTCTGCGAAGATGCGTAACGATATTACTAATTTTATGCAGATGGATAATGAATCATTATATGAAGCATGGGAAAGATTCAAAGAATTTCTTAGGAGATGCCCACATCACGGACTACCCGTATGGATGCAGGTACAAACTTTTTATAATGGCTCTAGTGCAAATCTTCGTTCTATGATTGATGCAGCTGCAGGGGGGACTTTAAATAATAAAACACCAGAAGAAGCCTACAATTTATTAGAAGAGATGGCGTCCAATAATTATCAGTGGCCTACTGAGAGATTACCAATGCGAAAAGTTAGCAGAGTTCATGAAGTGGATGCTTTTGCTGCAATTGCTGCACAATTTGAAGCAATCAACAAAAAGCTTGATAATATGAGTGTTTCAGCCATGAAAATTCACACTTTGACATGTGATTTTTGTGGTGGGGGACATGTTAGCACAGAGTGTCAGGTAGGTAATACTTTCAAACAATCTCATGAAAATTCTAATTTTGTTGGGAATTTTAACAGGTCACAGAATAATCCCTACTCCAACACATACAATCCGGGATGGCGCAATCATCCAAATTTTTCATGGAACAATCAGAATGTGACGAGACCACCTGGATTCAAACAATCAGAAGAGACAAAGTCAAATTTGGAAAATATAGTCACCAAACTTGCTAACACAACTCATGACTTCATCAAAAGCACGGATGTGAGATTTCAAAACCAAGAGGCTTCAATCAGAAATCTGGAGATGCAAGTGGGTCAATTAGCAAGCATGATGTCGGGAAGGCAACAGGGTTCTTTGCCGAGCAACACAGAGAAAAATCCAATTGAAAACATAAAGGCTATTACCCTGAGAAGTGGTAAACAAGTAGGAGAAGAAGAGATTGTCAGAGACAAGGAAGAAGTGGTCAATAAAAAATCAAATGAGACAAGCAACAGTAAACTTTTTCCAGATAATCCCAAGCCATATGTGCCGCCAATTCCATTCCCTCAGCGACTCCAACAGCACAAAATAGATAAGCAATTTTCTAAATTTCTTGATGTATTTAAAAAATTACACATTAACATTCCTTTTGCAGATGCTTTAGCGCAAATGCCTAGTTATGCAAAATTTTTGAAGGAGATTTTGGCAAACAAAAGGAAACTGGAGGATTATGAAACTGTGAAGTTAAATGAGGAGTGTTCAGCCATCCTACAAAACAAATTGCCTCCGAAATTAAAAGATCCAGGGAGTTTTACTATTCCTTGCACTATTGGGGATTCTTACTTTGAAAAAGCATTATGTGATTTAGGTGCAAGTATTAATCTGATGCCTTATTCTGTTTTCAAGAAATTAGGATTGGGCGAGGTAAAAGCAACCACAGTGTCACTTCAACTGGCTGATCGATCAATTAAATATCCGAGAGGTATTGTGGAAGATGTTTTGGTAAAAGTTGACAAATTTATCTTTCCTGCAGATTTCATAGTTCTTGACATGGAGGAAGATTTTGAGGTACCACTTATCTTAGGTCGACCTTTTCTAGCAACAGGAAGAGCTCTTATTGATGTACAACAGGGGAAGTTGATCCTTAGAGTTCAAGATGATCTTGTTTCATTTAATGTTTTTAAAGCAATGAAATATCCATCTGATGATAATTCTTGTTTTAGAGTTGAGACAGTTGACAAGTTGGTGAATAAGGTTTTCCAGGAAAATATTTTTGAAGATCCACTTGAAGCATGTCTGATTCAACCAAGGGACAAAGATATTCATAATGAGGAGATAAAGGAGTACGCAAATTTCATGGAGGCAATTCCACCATATTCAAGGCAAAAGGCAATTAAATTTGAAGAGTTGGGACAACACATTACAAAGCCTAAACCATCAATTGAAGAGCCTCCAATTCTTGAACTCAAACCCTTACCTTCTCATTTGAAATATGCTTATTTAGATGGAGTTTCTTCTTTACCGGTAATTATATCTTCTTCTTTGACAGATTTGATGGAGGAGAAATTGCTCAGAGTATTAAGAGAGCATAAAGGTGCAATTGGATGGAAAATAGCTGATATCAAGGGAATTAGTCCTTCAATTTGCATGCACAAAATTTTGATGGAGGAGCAATATAAACCCACTATCCAACCTCAAAGGCGTTTGAACCCGAAGATGCAAGAAGTAGTGAAAGCTGAGGTAATTAAGCTACTTGATGCAGGTATCATCTATCCTATCTCTGATAGTTCTTGGGTAAGTCCTGTACAAGTTGTGCCAAAGAAAGGTGGTATGACTGTTCAGAAAAACGACAACAATGAATTGATTCCAACTAGAACAGTTACTGGGTGGCGTGTGTGTATGGATTACAGAAAATTGAATGATGCCACTAGAAAAGATCACTTTCCTTTACCATTTATTGATCAGATGTTAGAAAGACTTGCAGGGCGTGAATTTTATTGCTTTCTGGATGGATATTCAGGGTATAATCAGATTCATATTGCACCAGAAGATCAAGAGAAAACTACTTTTACTTGTCCCTATGGTACTTTTGCTTTTAGAAGAATGCCCTTTGGTCTTTGTAATGCACCAGCTACTTTTCAAAGATGCATGATGGCTATTTTCTCTGATATGGTTGAAAAATATATTGAGATTTTCATGGATGATTTTTCTGTTTTTGGCCTATCATTTGATTCTTGTTTAAATAATTTGGCCTTGGTCTTACAAAGATGTGAGGAGACTAACCTTATTTTGAATTGGGAGAAGTGTCACTTTATGGTGCAGGAAGGAATAGTGCTCGGGCATAAAATTTCTCAAAACGGAATAGAAGTCGATCGAGCCAAAGTGGAGGTCATTGCAAAATTACCTCCGCCAACATCTGTGAAACTTGTCAGAGGATTTTTGGGGCATGCAGGATTTTACAGGCGATTTATAAAAGATTTTTCAAAAATTGCTAAACCTCTTTCTAATCTTTTGGAAAAAGATGCTCCTTTTAATTTTTCCATTGAATGCATGCAGGCTTTTAACACTTTAAAGGAGAAGTTAATATCAGCACCAATTATGGTAGCACCAAATTGGGATTTACCTTTTGAGTTGATGTGTGATGCTAGCAATTATGCAGTAGGAGCTGTTTTGGGACAAAGGAAGAATAAAATTTTTCAAATCATATACTATGCCAGTCGAACCTTGTCAGGTGCACAATTGAATTATTCAACAACAGAAAAGGAACTTTTGGCGGTAGTATTTGCTTTTGATAAATTTCGTTCTTATTTAATTGGTTCAAAAGTTATAGTTTATTCTGACCACTCTGCTCTTAAGTATCTGCTTGAAAAGAAAGAATCAAAACCCAGGTTGATCAGGTGGATTCTATTGCTGCAAGAATTTGATTTGGAAATCAAAGATAAGAAGGGGACTGAAAATCTAATTGCAGATCACTTATCAAGAATTCCAAATTCAAAGGAAGAGGTAAGTCCAATTTTGGAAGAGTTCCCTGATGAGAAAATTTTTTCCATCATATCCACAAAAATTCCCTGGTACGCCGACTTTGTAAATTATTTGGTAAGTAATGTTCTTCCTCCTGAATTATCATATCAACAGAAGAAAAAATTCTTTTCTGATGTTAAAAATTATTTTTGGGAAGAACCTTTCTTGTTTAAAGTATGTGCAGATCAGGTCATAAGGAGATGTGTTCCAGATGAAGAGAAGGCAAACATTCTACATCATTGTCATGATGGAGAGACAGGTGGCCATTTTGGTGCCACAAAAACTGCAGCTAAGATTTTACAATCTGGATTTTATTGGCCTACACTTTTTAAAGATGCATACTCCTATGTAGCTTCATGTGATAGGTGTCAAAGAACTGGAAATATTTCAAGAAAAAATGAGATGCCTTTAAACAACATTATTGTGTGTGAATTATTTGATGTTTGGGGTATTGATTTCATGGGACCCTTTACACCTTCTTATGGAAATTTATACATTTTAGTGGCTGTGGAGTATGTGTCTAAGTGGGTAGAAGCTGTAGCATTACCAACAAATAATGCTAAAGTTGTGGTGAAATTTTTGAAGAAAAATATTTTTACCCGATTCGGCACTCCTAAGGCAATCATAAGTGATAGGGGGACACATTTTTACAACAAGCAATTTGCAGCACTTTTGAGTAAGTATGGAGTCACACATAAGGTTGCAACCCCTTATCATCCTCAGACTAGTGGTCAAGTAGAGATTTCGAATAGGGAAATCAAGAGAATTTTAGAAAAAACAGTGAATGCCTCTAGGAAAGATTGGTCAATAAAACTTGATGATGCACTTTGGGCTTATAGGACAGCGTTCAAAACTCCAATTGGGATGTCTCCTTTTAGGCTAGTGTTTGGAAAAGCTTGTCACTTACCAGTGGAATTAGAGCATAAAGCATATTGGGCATTGAAATTTCTGAATTTTGATATGCAGTCTGCAGGTGAAGAAAGATTACTGCAACTGAATGAATTGGAGGAATTTCGCAATGAGGCCTATGAAAATTCTAAGTTGTACAAGGAGCGTACAAAAAGATGGCATGACAAGCACATATTCAGAAGAGAGTTTAAAATTGGTCAAAAAGTCTTACTCTATAACTCTCGTCTTAAACTTTTTCCAGGAAAGTTGCGGTCTAGATGGTCTGGTCCTTTTACAGTTACACAGGTATTCCCATATGGAACAGTTGAAGTTGCGCATGACACTGATGGCACATTCAAAGTGAACGGTCAACGTTTGAAGCCCTACTTTGAAGGTGGTTACAACAAGCAGAAGACCACCATTAAACTTCATCCTCCAGAATAGCGACATCTGAGAGAGTTTGGCTGAAAACTATAAAGCAAGCGCTTCTTGGGAGGCAACCCAAGCATTTTAATTATGTTTTTATTTATTTTAAAGTTTATGTTTTATAAAAAAAAAAAAAAAAAAAAAGAGAAAAGGAAAGAAAAAAAAAAAGAAAAAAAAAAAGAATGATGATATATGGCGGCAGAAAAATTATCTTGAAAGAGTGAAACTGTCCAGAAAAATTATCTTGAAAGAGTGAAATTGGACAGTGACATTGGCTCTAATTAGATCCTAGAAATCAACGTGTTGATGGGTGATTTGAGCTTAAAATTCCCGTTATCTCACCTTTAGCCCAGCCTTACATTACAACCCGAGAAAAGTCCTATTGATTTTTGGTTGGATAATTAGCTTACATTAGTGGAGAGAGGAATGAAAAGCAAACCTATGAGATTTGGTCATAATTATTGAGAATTTTTGAGAGGTTGCATGTTAATGTGAATTTATTTGGATTGCATATAATTCGAAAAAGATTAGGACTTTCACACACACACTTGGATCATATAGTTAGAATTGGTTTTAACTTATAAATCGATTTCAATGTTTGGATGAAATTTGTGTTTTTCTTTGAATTGTGAATTTGAGCAATTATGGAAAGATGTCATGGAGAAGGTTGTTAGGTTGAGTATGTGTTATGTCTTACTTTTGCTCGAGGACTAGCAAAATGTTAAGTTTGGGGGTTTGATAACTCTATAAAAATAGAGTTATTTTACCTATTTTAGGCAACAATTAATGCATTATCTATGAGAAAATATTTGAATTTCCTTCTAATTATTTAAATTTTCCTTGTTTATGCAGAATAATGAGATATGGAGAAGATAAGGAAAAGAATGGCAATTATCAGGAATTCAAATAAAAGCAGCAGTGGAAGATGAATATCAAATCAGGAAATTCTTGATTTTGTTTCCTAATGTTATCTGCAAGCATTGAGAGATAGATATTTTAGATTTCCTATAAATAGGAAGAGAGAGCAGCTAGGGTTTTTTTAGAGAGGAGGAGGAGTTAGATTGTTTTCCATTGTTCTGAGAGTTTTTCAAGTATTTTGAAGAGAAGACAAAAGTGGTGACAGAATTCTTGTTCTTTGATTCAAGATGCTGAGTTTGATTTATATTTATATTTTTTCTTCTACTATGTTCTAATTTTCTTTTGTTAGGGCTACGATGTAGCCTAACCATGATGATGTGAATTTCATGATGTTTATGTTTTACAATTGATTTCATTCATGTGAGTTATATATTATTGCGTTTACTGCTTTTGAGTGACTGGCCACCACTTGAATGATCTGATGTGCATGTTTGAGACTGAGAGGTGATAATATGCAATTGCTCATTATAATATATAACCATGAATTAAACGTGGATAGAAATATACCGCGTTATTTGTGTAGCTTTCGGTGATAAGGTGATCCAAAAGACTCATTATAAACCGAGAATATTCATAGTTTTTAATGCACTCATGTTTATTTTAATTCACATAGAGATATAGTGGATTAATAAGCTGAGTAGTTTTGCTATACCTAGAGATAGGATAGTAAATAGATTAGGAAATTCTGCTATCACATGTTTGATATCGTTCTTGTATTCACAACAATCTGAAATTCATATATAGTGGTTATGGTGAAATCGGATGCTCTAACATATTTATCTGATCGATTTACTGCATTTAGTCTACAAATTTCGTTTTTAATTCATTCTTAATTATATTTTGATTTGTTAGATAAATTTTAGAATTAGTCTATTTTAGTATTTAATTGGTTTATTAATCATCGATCTCCGTGGGACGATACTTTATCTCATCATTATATTACTTGTTCGATACGTGCACTTGCGTTTAGAATTTTACGAACATCGAGAGTCTTCGTGTAGGTAAAGCATCCCTCGAACAACACCCATTATTATTTTGTATCGTCTATCCCAGTTGAGATCCACACGCTTTAGGGGATCTATGTGTTTTGATGGAATCACATTCTGTTAGACATCTATAAATCATTTTGCAAGGATCTAATTTCACATTATGGCAACTCGAGAAACATACCAAATATGACTTGATCAAGGCTCGAATTGGGCACAAACTCGTAAATGAGAAGCTGTTCAACTCCTTCTAGACAGAAACCTAGGAGCCTGACCAAGTTCCTATGTTGTAGCCTAGCTAGTAACATGACCTCGTTCTTGAACTCTACTTCACCTTGGCTGGAATTTTGCGACAACCGTTTCACTGCGATTTCCCATCCGTTTGAGAGCTGACCCTGAAATTTCACCAAAGAATGTCCTTGTGAGTATCGATTGGTACATTGAACCATTTCGAAGATTCTTAGATTGATGTCATCTTTGACTACTTGGTTGCTTAAATTTCGAATACAAGAGAGTAGAGGATGTGCTTTGTTAACTATTACCCTGTAAACAGCACCAAAACCGCCTTGTCCAAGCTTTTTGGAATCAGAGAAGTTATCCGTTGCCGCTCTAATAGTGCCAAAATCAAATTGCAGTGACTGTGCTGTGCTAATTTCATGCACAACTTCACCTAGAAAGACAAAAACACGGTCATTCAGAGCGAGCATCATTATCTTATAGTTTCACAACGGAAGTTTCACAAACTTTTAGTACATATAATTGCAACTGCAGGTATTACTAATAAAACTTAAACCCTTAATCCTCATAGAGTTTTTGGCCTAAATGTTGAAAGCAATCTTACTATTTTGCCGGTGCAAAAGCATAGTCATTAGTTAACTTAATTATTTTCGTGGTCTTTTCGGACCACATGAACAGTTGCTGTTCCGATGCAAAAGAATAAAGACTCGCCTTCAATACTCTTTCTGGGCTGCTTCATCTTCCTTTTCACTTTCAGGAGCACAATGACAACGCCGATGACAAGCAGTGCCGAAACACTTGTGACGACCACAATTATGACGGTCCTCGTCGAATTGCTATTTCCAACTGCAAGAGCTAAGGCACAATAAGTTTGTGATCATTGCTCTCTGCTTACTAAGTAATACGCTGGAGACATTACTAAAGCGCCATTACGACTACGGAAACGAAACTCATGTCGCAAAGATATAACGAGAACAGATACGGACCACAAATTACGATGTGAAAATACATCGTGCTGTTCTCTGTTAACTCAAGGGAAAGTTATTTGGATTTCTGATTTTTCATCCTACCAATTTTCATCAAATAAGATTCGGAATATATTGAGAAAAAGGATACCACAAATGTCTTAATTTTTATGTGGTGGTCATTAGAGGGTCATAATTTTTTTTTATTACTTATGTTCCATAACTTATTATGACACTCATTTAAGTGTTGTAACTTTTTTTTTTCTGATCATTTGAATACCATAATTCTTTCAAAACATTCATCACAAGTGCCACATCACGTTGGATTTATGGCATTTGGATGAATGTTTTTAACAAATTCTTGCACGTAAGTGATCTATTGAAAGTTATGGTACTCAAGTAAGTATCTTATGAAGTGGTGTCCCTATCCCCATTCACATTATTCACTAAAATTTTTAAGTTTTTAGGAATAATTGGTTGCCTTTTCGACTTCAATTTCATTACTTCCAAAATTTTCTTACAGAAATCAGAGTACAGACAGTAAAATGGTTTACAAGAACAGAGCGGATCGAGGAAATCAGATGCAGGTTTGCAAATCTTTTGCAGAGTTAGACGTTCCCAATGTGCACATAAGGGACCAATATATACATGCGGACCAGCAACGATGGATTTCTCATCTTTGAGGAACACCACAAAGGAGGTGACCACCATTGTAACCCTAAAGAAAATTGCCATGGATTGTAACCCTAGATTGATTTAGATCTCTCCCTCTCCCTCCCCCCCCTCTCTCTCTCTCTCTCTCTCTCTCTCTCTCTCTCTCTCTCTCTCTCTCTCTCTCTCAGAAAACCACTGTGGTAGAGATAACAACAATCACAGTGGTCGACGCCGGGTTGGATTGCCATCTCGGGCGGCGGTGATTGAATCAATCGTCCTTTAGTCTTAGGTCTTGTTTTTAAGTTATTTGAATATTTCATTTTTTAAACCTATCCTATCTGATGTTCCTAAAAACTTTACATGTCATAATATGTTTATTTTTCAGTAATCGGCCAAATCAAAATATAAGTTATAAAAATATGGAGGAATTTCTTATCAAACTTATAAGTAATAAGAGATTTTTTGGAAACTCACTTATTTGGTGATGTTCATTTTTTTTATTGATTGTTGATCATTTAATACACAGGTCTCATTTATTTGAACACCTAATAAGAGAATTTCGAAAAAAATTGCCATTATGTCTAACATTGCTAGTCAATCCTTTTCTGATTGGCTTCATTTTCGGACGATCAAACACAATTATCGAACATCTGTTAGTTGTAGCCTAAACTCACAATCTCATACGACAGCTTGTGAGCCATGAATGCCATAGTTTGTGATTCAATGAAGTGACCGTGATAGTTGACTAGTAGCCATATGGATGCATCAAAGATTAACGTATATTCTTTTCCCGAAAATATGGACCAACCGATAACTTCTTTTTCCCCAAAAAAAAAAAATATTTATTCAACCTACCGGTTCAAAAAATAAAATTACACGATTTATTGAGCATATATCAATAAAAAAAATCATATGATTTATCGAGGATGTAGATTAAGCTCATATGAACTATTGATTGCGTGAATCTCATGGGAAACCGGATATTTATAGGAAAAAAAAAAAAAAAAGATACAAACATCGTGTGCCTAACTCCGGAACAAGAGCCAACATACCTGGTGGTGGAGGCAGCACATCTGGCCCCTTCGATGGCGATGGCGATGGCGGTGGCAGTGGGGGTGACGGCGGTGGCGGCGGGGGAAGTGGCGGGCTAACCGCGTCGAAGAACTGATTATTGGTCTCGTACAGGATCAGGCAACTTGGCACCATGAACCGTCCTCCTGTGTACCTGGCACAGCAGTCCCTGATCCTCTGGACGCCTATCACCAGGCAGTCGCTGCGTTGCTGCTCCGTCAAGTCCGGGGTGCACTGTACCAACGCGTAGATCATGTCAGGCCCCGCTGATTCGTTCCCCGACGCGTACTTTCTCAGCGAGCCGCCACTCGCCGCCTTGGGCCACAGACCGTTCAGGAGCTTCTTCAGCGCTGCGTCGTACGTGTCTGGGCTCGAGACGTTGTAAGGGGTTCTCACCAGGTAGGATGGTTCTGTTGCGACTGCACCGAAGAACGAGGCGTCCGAGTAACGGATGATGCAGTTATCACCGTAGAGGAGTGCCTCCTTCAGGAGGGGACAGAGGCGGCGAATATCGGAGGCCAAGACATTGAGGCAGGTGCGGCAGCTCAGGGCGGTCAGGTCACCGCGGCAGAGGCCAAGGGCTAGAGGTTTTGGGAGGTGCCGGAGACGACGGTGGAGGCATTGAAGGAGCCGTAGGAGAAGGACGAGGAGTTGGCGGTGGAGATGGAGGAGAGGAGGGTGGTGAGGGTTGATTGGTAGGTGCTGTTGGCGGTAAAGTGGCCGGTCGAACCACATTGGGTCACTGGGAATTGGGCGTTTAAGGTGGGAGCAAACATGAGAAGAAGCAAGAGAAGGAGATTTGGAGGATCCATTCTTTTTTTATTTTTTTTTGGGTGTTTTGGGTTTCTCTCTCAACAGGCTCGTTCCCTAGACAATATGACTACCGTGATTGATAAAATGCAAGACATAATGTGTTGAATCATTTTATATAAGAGTGGCCGCCATGCCTAGCACGCTAGGCCCAACACATTATTAATTTGAGTGCATATTATTTTATAAGACATTTAAAAAATCTTTTGTACTTTTCCTTTTGGATTGACATCTTACATCAATGCTTAGAGTCGTAAAGACCTTGAGTTGAGTTTTAAATTTACATTGATAAGAGAATACGTTCAACATCACAGAAAGTTACATCTTGTAAAATCTTAAACAATGGAAGGCTATAGCCATCATCCACCTCATTAACTTAGCCTAAAAGGTCCATTGTCAAATTGGGTGGCCAAAATACCATTTTTAAAAAGCATTGCAATACTAAATGACCTTAAGAATTTAAATATACTAAATTTGAAAATCTCAAGACACATGCGAAGTGTTTAATCTTGAGAAAGTGAATTTGTTGAAATATCTCATCAAAATTCATCACATCATCTATACTTCAGCAGGAAAAAAAAAAGAAAAAAGAAAAAAACAAGCCGCATCAAATCGGAATACCAAGCTTTTGCAGAGTAGTTGCAAAGTTGCCGTGTTTCTCACGGGGCAACGTTCAAGTCTCGAGAAACTGTAGACTCCTTTGACTGCGTCTCCGTCTTTTGCAACTAAAAAAAAAAAAAACAAAGCAACGAGGAAATCGAGTCGAAGAAGCATTGACTCTAATGGAAAAGCACAGACTCCTTTCAACGGAGTCTCTGTCTTCTGCAATTATAATAGGAAAGGAGTCTCTTGTCTTTTGCAGGCATCATAGAAAAGCATTGACAGCTGTTGTCGCCTAAATTTTGATTAATTTTTTAAATTAGGGCTTGGTCTCTTTTAATTTTTGTTTTTCCTTTTTTCGGATAATAAACAATAAATAATAAAAACAACAAAAAATAGTAAAAACAAAAGAAAACAAAAAAACCAGCCTCTCCCCTCTTCTTCTTTTCCACGCGGGCCTAGGGCCCAGCCCTCTTTTTCCCAGATCCAGCCCGACCCCCTTCTCTTCTTCTTCTTCCTTCTTCCATTTTCTTCCCCTATGCCTTGCTCACGCGCGCAGAGGGTGCCGACGCGCGAAGGACAAGCTAGGGCAGAGAGAGGAGCATAGGCCAGTGGCTAAGAGGACGCGGCATTGATGGCGAGCGAGCCTCTGTGGAGGGGGAGGATCTGACGCCGGTTCGGTTGGCGAAGGAAGGCTGGTCGGCACACCAAGGACCGCCGGCCTAGCCTCCGCCGACCGACACCCCCCGCGCCTATAAATAGGATGTCGGGGGGAAAGCCAGAGGATGGCAAACTCGGAGATCTTCCCTTGAGAGACTTCAGGGGAGAATCAAAGAGCGAGCGCGCGAGAGATCGGGTCGCGAAGCTCGAACGACCTCCCTCCGAGAGACTTTGGGGGAGGCCGGCGACGAGCGAGCCCGAGAGGGAGAGTGTGCGAGCAAGAAAAGGGGAGAAGACGCCCAGATCCACGAGTTGCGGGGAGAAAAGGGCTTCGACTCCATCAACATCTCACCGGACCACCCACCCGACGCCGCATCCCCTGTTGCGGTGAGCTAGGGTTGCCTGCCCTTCTTTTTTTGTGTTTGTCTGTGTGTGCTGGGGTCGTCGAGCCAGCACTCATAGCCGCCGGCTTCACGCGAGTTCCGACCCCCAACCATTCGTAGCCTGCCTCCCCCGCCAGACCCCGCTGTCACCTGCTTGGAGCTCTGTCTCGGTCCCGAGCCTGAAGCGCCCGCACCTTGTCTTCCTCAACCGGTGCCTGCTAGGCGTTTGATGGAAATCCCAAGTGAACGCTAGATCTGTAGTGACTGGTGGTGATGGGTGGGGACAGACGACGGGATCGGCTACAACGGCCGGCGGGACGGGGGTCAAGGCGGTGCCGGCGGAGGCTCGAGCTCAGGCCGAGACGGGCTCGGCCGCCTTCACCGCGAATCGTCAGATCTCGAAGGCTCTAAGACCGGGTCAGCGAGGGAAGAAGACGGGTCGAAGTCGAGCGGATTCGGGTCACGAAACCGGGTAGGGTTCCACGAACCGGGTCGCGGCTGCGAACTGGGTCAAGTGTGGGTTGCGGATCGGGTAGGGTTGATATAGCTAGTATATGTACCTAGAGGGGGGTGAATAGGTATATAAATGATTTTTCTCGATAATTGCACAATAACAGACAGTTGATAGATTTGAGATAAACAATAATCAAAGTAAGACTGAGAGAAGGGAAGAGAAAATTGAACACGCGGTTTATAGTGGTTCGACTTAATCCAAGCTTACGTCCACTCTTCTGCACTGACAGCCTATTGGCTGGATTCCACTATGAACAAAGAGATGTTACAGTGTTGTTCTCCCTTGCTTTCTTGGTGTAGATGATCTACCACACTCGCTCAAGGTATCACTAAGTATAAACACTCTTTGTGTGTACAATTTTGCTCAAAATGTATCGACTGATAATCAAGGTACTTCAGACTCTGGAATTTCTCTATCGATCATGCACTAAAGTAACTAGAATGTCTTCCTTTTATACTCCTTTATGCCATCATACCCGTTGGCACTTACCAAAGGAATTCCTCCAATCTACCCGTTGGACGGAATCAATCAAGAAGATCATTCGAGCTATTAAAGGAACCTGACGATAGCCCATCAATCCTGTTTGCCCATACAATCAGGATCTTGGTTTCCAAGAATAGAACCTTCCAAGAATATTTCGTCGACCATCGGATCTTCAAACGATCTTGATTACGAATAAAAGAATCCGTTATATTTATCCAGCCAAGAGATCTTCTCCAGAGGATAGGACTAAATCCTCAACCAAATACTTCGGCTCTGGATTGCTTTCGTCACTGGATTAGAAAAACTGTCAATGAGAATAGTCTTGAGTCTTGAGTCTTGAGTCTGGTGATCTGAAAGTCTTCAGACTCTAAACAGAAGGTCTGTACTTATCCAGACTAGACTGATAAAAATGTTTTGTCAGCTTCAAAATATTCTGGAAAGATTTCTCCAACAATCTCCCCCTTTTTGATGGTGACAAAACTTTCCTGTAGATTTGAACAACTTTGACTTGCAAAACATTACTCAAGCAATATGGCTATCTCATAAAATAAATCAACCAGACTCTGCACCCACAAAAAATCGGTTAGTTTTTCATGAGTAAGACCATATAACAACACTTGATATAAATGCAAACAGTCAAACATCAAAATCCACACAAGTCAGTCAAATTCAAGTTCACACCCAAGTCATACTCAAATATTCAAACACGTTAAAGTTTAAAGAGTTTAAAGAGTTCAAATTGCAATTCTCCCCCTTTTTGTCATCATTAAAAAGGTGAAAGAAGAGTCAAGTTTGCTTGGGAACGCGCACAATCTGGAAATCTCCCATCGACTGGACGATGCCTTCCAGCCTCTTCAAGTCTTCCCGTAGATGAGCCACCTCTTCTCCTTTGGCATTGGCTTGAATTTGAAGAGCGAGGTCTTTCATTTGATCTGCCAGGGTAACAGAAGATGCTTGTCCAGCATTCTTCATGACTTGAAGTTCATATTCCAGAGCATAGATTTGACCCTGCATTTCCAGAAGAACATCAAGGATACGACGAAAATCTGCTGTATTGTTCGTCTGTGTGCTCGCATTTACTCTTTCGGATGGAGTGAAGGCAGACGATGGAACTTCAGCGTAATCGAGCAGATTTGGTGTTGACGTATCATGTCATTCCTCAGGCATTTGAGAAGCCTGAAAGTCTTCTGGATTTGCTGGTGAGCGACTCACACCTTCACTGTTGACAGCATGTGGTGTAGTCCTTCCTTGCTCACCATCTCCCCCTGTCTCTAAGACCTCAATTGGGGAAGAGTGATGGTCATGCTCATCTGCGCCTTGATTCCCTTCCTCTGCAGCTTCATCTGCAGTCTTTTCTTTTTCTGCTTCTCCTTCTGCTTCAGCTTCTTTCTCTTCATCTTCTTTCTCTTTCTCTTGTTGCTCCTCTGCTTCTCTGTTCTTTGCTTGTCCCTCTTCTTCTCTCTGTTCTTTTTCTTCTGCTTCTTTTCCTTTCTTCTGATGTTCTGTTGATTTAGGTACAGAACGTCTGGTTCTTTTCAATGCAGGGATAGTGAAATCTTCTTCTTCATCTTCATCCTCCAAGATAAGAGCTCTTTTCTTTTTGGATGGAGCACCCATGGGCTCCTTCCCTTTTCTCTTTGATCCAGAAGATATTGGAGTCTTCACTTTGAGCTTCATCTGCATGCTTTATTGTTTTAACACTACACATGGCACACACAACCCGGCCGCTGGACCTGGGTCGCCATAAGATATTTAGGATGGTGTCAAGAAAGATACGGCTTCAAACGCGAGACTGCGTTGTAGAGGTTGCCTTTCTTTTCCCCGAATTTCTTTAGCCGAGGTTAAGAGGGTACGCTGCTAACGCGAGACTGCGACGGGCGGATACCCTTTTAATTTCATCAAACCTTCTCAGTAAGAAATCGAGCCACACATCCCATATGCATGTCTTTGTGCTTGTCATTTTCTTTAAAAGCAAAGTGATTTCTTTACTTTTACTCAGTCTTTTTATTGACCCATGGCAATTTAAGGTAGGTTTTTCGTGTCACGCCCCGATCCTCAGGCACGCACACATCCGTCTCACTTGGTCGATTTTATAATGCGATATCCCAGGACAATGTATCGCCGACCCTTTCATTTTTTTAGCACATGCGGAAGCAGTTAAAATCCCCAGACAATAAAACGATGGGATAGAAAAGCAGGGTCATATTTTTCATATTGAAATTTATAACCAAACTTTTGTACATGACATCCACTAAAGAACTTCATAACTATTCACATCAATTGGAGTTCACAAAAGAAGATGAAATCTCAATCCCTTCAGGTCATACTCAAAATCTCTCTCGGTATTATCTTCTTCTTCCAAAAGTCCTTCTACTCAGGTTTCACCTCCGAGTTCTCCTTCTCAGATTCCTCCTCAGCTCCTCAACGGGGTCCTGAAATGTTTTTTCCCCAAACTGGGATGAGACTACGTCTCAGCGAGTTCTACCCCACTAAGCCCAATTAGTAAACTATTATACTATAGGCTGCCTATACACGCATAGGGCAGAAGACGTACCTTGGCCTCATATCCCACCTGCGAGTTAGTACAATTCATAACAGGCACCCAAGCAATCAGATCACTTATCGAAGCATCGATCAAATCGACCTAGTCGATTATATGCCAGGAAGACCATTCATGATCATCTCCATTCAATCATTCAATTCACAACATCCAACCAAGGCAATGAATCACATCAAGTCACACTCAGATCGAATAATCGATCAATCGACCTAGTTGATTACAAGTCAATCATACCATCTCATGGTCATTTCTAATCAATCTGCCCATTCACAACATCAGATCAAGCAATCATCAATCGACCTAGTCGATTACATATCAACAAGACCACTTCCGGTCATTTCAACTATTCCAATTCAAATCCCAATTATGAATTACGGTCCTTAGGACACAACTTAATTATAGGTGGTAATCATGGCCCCACCAAGCAACTTTCTTAGATTTAGTGGCATCACGGCCCCACTCGGCAATATCATATGTAGTGGCATCACGGCCCCACTCGGCAATGCTATATGTAGTGGCATCACGGCCCCACTCGGCATGTAGTGGCATCACGGCCCCACTCGGCAATGCTATATGTAGTGGTATCACGGCCCCACTCGACATGTAGTGGCATCACGGCCCCACTCGGCAATGCTATATGTAGTGGTATCACGGCCCCACTCGGCATGTAGTGGCATCACGGCCCCACTCGGCAATGCTATATGTAGTGGTATCACGGCCCCACTCGACATGTAGTGGCATCACGGCCCCACTCGACATGTAGTGGCATCATGGCCCCACTCGGCAATGCTATATGTAGTGGTATCACGGCCCCACTCGGCATGTAGTGGCATCATGGCCCCACTCGGCAATGCTATATGTAGTGGTATCACGGCCCCACTCGGCATGTAGTGGCATCACGGCCCCACTCGGCAACTTTTTCAATATATTGGCATTATCAACCGATGCCCGGTTATTCTTCAAGTAATAACCAAAGATTATTCAATTTAGGAATAAATCCTAAAATCACTAATAAATCAATTTCTCACAAATTAAGCCTCGAATAAATAAACGAACCACACCATGACAATCAGCATGAAATTCCGGTCATCGGCCATCTCAAACTTAATTTCCGAAAAATAAATAAATAATTAATTAATTTCTAGAATTAAATAATTAATATTAAAAACTCAATTTAGCTCAAAATAAAGCCCGATTAAATAAACGGACTTCACCACGGTCATCAGCATAATTTTCTGGTCACGGGCCATCCCAGTTGAATTTTCAGGAAATAAATAATTATTTAATTAATTTCGAAAATTAATTAATATTAAAAATTCAATTTAGCTTAAAATAATGTCCGATCAAATAAACGGACTTCGCCACGATCATCAGCATAATATTCCGGTTCCAGACCATCTCCCTCAAATTTTCGGAAAATAAATAATTATTTAATTTAATTCCGATAATTAATATTTAAATGCCAAAAATCTCACTTAGGCCCGAATCACCAAATTGAAGCTCAATTAGGGGTCCGAAAATTCCCGAGATGCCTTCAATAAATAGTAGACCACGTCTACTTGCTAATTACGCAATCAATTTATCTAAATTGCATCACAATTGACTAATAATTGCTAATTAATTCTAATTTAACAACCTAAACATAATTAATTAAAACTAAACCAACCTAAAGCATAATTAGCCAACTAATTCAGGATTAGTGAGATTACTCACCAAATCGCGTGCAAATCGGATCAATCCGACGGCGGCAACGCGAGGAACGATTGTTCCCAAAGCGGGCCTCGGGTTCGGGGCCGGGAAACGACCCAAAACGAGCCCGAACCAGCTGGAAACCCATTTCCTGCACTCTCTGTGCGCGGCTGGTTAAGGGCGAATGAGGGCGGATCCGGAGCTGGGTTGGGTCGGAAATGGACGGAGGGGCCGAACCGAACCAAGGTGAGGCTTCACGGTGGCCGGAGGAGGGGTGGACGGCTCCGGCGGAGCTCCACCAAATCTGAAACTTCGCTGAAACAGAGGGCTGAGCGAGGGAGAGGCCGAGGCAAGCAGAGCACGGGACGGCGAACGGCGAGGCGACGCGGGCCGGGAACGGCGAGGTGGCGTGCGGCGCGACTGCAGCTCCTTCAAGCAACGTCGATCGTTGCTTCTGCTCCTGCTGATCGGTTCTGTTCGAACCAGAGGAAGGAGAGAGGGCTGAGATGCGCGGACGACCGTGGAGCAGCGGCGGCGGCTCCGGCTTCGGTGTGCAACGACGGCGGCGAGAAGCGGCGACGGGCAGAGCTTCTTCGGCTTCTTCGGCTTCCATGGTGCCGAGCAACCGAAGAGAAGAGGAAGAAAGGGGGGAATCCGTCGACGGAGGAGGAGAGAAGGGAGGAAGAAAACTCAATTTTTCCTTTCTTTTCTCTCACTCTCTCTCTCTCTTAGGTCAGCCGAACCAGCTGTCTTCTACTCTCTTTTCCTTGCCAAAAATGCCCCTTCTAGAAGCTTTAGATAGGCCAAAATGTGGGGGTAGAGGTGGCATACGAATTTTGCTAGGTTTTCTTTCCAATTGAGCCTTAATTCCTCTTGAATTAAATCAAATTGGCCCCCATTAATTTATCCAACACCTCATCATTCAAATTGGTATTTTTCCCTTACCAATGTAGCCCACTTGCATCCCCATTTCACAATCCATGGCTTCAATTGAACGAAAATGGCCATATTTATCCAGTAGAAATTAAAACCCAAAATTTTGGATGTCACATTTCGAGTCCCAGTTTATATGCGATGGGAGAAGACGATATTCAGTTTATTCCCGCTCCCAAAGCAGAGCTCTTCAGATGGTGGGGTCAATTGGACTAGTATGCCCAAGAGCGCGTGAAAGCCAAAATAGGTCATCTTCTATCATTGATCCAAATCCCTGTTCATCCCGAAGTCATACAAGCCATGCCGCATTTCTGGTGCCCGAAGACAGCTACTTTTATGTTTGGTAGGTTTGAGCTAACCCCAACTCTGGAAGAATACAGCATCATCACTGGAATGCCTCTCGAGAATAAGCTTGTTAGGCCATCAACAGGCATCATCCCGTTGCGTGGGTTAGCGCGACTTTTAAGAACTGAAGTTCATGTTATGAGGCAAATTCTTGAAAACAACCATAATACCTACCCACTAGAATTCATGAATGCCTGTTTTCAAAATCAGCCTATGACCCAAAAAAGTGAGATTTTTCTCCTGACCTTTTTCGGGTTGATCATTTTCCCTCATCAAAGAAATGTCATAAGTCCTAATGTCACGCCCCGATCCTCGAGCACGCATACATCCTTATCTTTTGGTCGATTTTATAATGCGATATCCCAGGACACTGTATCGCCGACCCTTTCATTTATTAAGCACATGCGGAAGCAGTTATAAATCCCCAGACAATAAAACAATGGGATAGAAAAGCAGGGCCATATTTTTCATATTGAAAATTATAACCAAACTTTTATACAAAACACAAACCAGAATACTTCACAACTTTTTACTCTATGTCTATTCACATCAAAATGGAGATCTCAAAAGAAGATAGACTCTCAGCCCATCCAGGCCATACTCAAGGCCCCTTTTAGGATTATCTTCTTCTTCTAAAAATCATTCTCCTCAAGATTCACCTCCGAGTTCTCCTTCTCAGACTCCTCCTCATCAGCTCCTCATCGGGGTCCTGAAATGTTTTTCCCCAAACTGGGATGAGACTACGTCTCAGCGAGTTCTACCCCACTAAGCCCAATTAGTAAACTATTATACTATAGGCTGCCTATACACGCATAGGGCAGAAGACGTACCTTGGCCTCATATCCCACCTGCAAGTCAGTACAATTCATAATAGGCACCCAAACAGTCATATCACCGATAGAAGCATCGATCAAATCGACATAGTCGATTATATGTCAACAAGACCACTCACGGTCATTTCCATTCAGTCAATCAATTCACAACATCAGATCAAAGCAATGATCAATCGACCTCGTCGATTACATGTCAGACGGACCATTCTAGGTCAATTCAATTATTCCATCTCAATCATCAATTACGAACTACGATCCTCATATCACATCTTAAGCAAAGGTGGAAGACACAGCCCACCACTCGACAACATTCAATATTTAATGGCTTTATGGTCCCACTCGACCACTTTCGATACTCAATGGCTTTACGGTCCCACTCGACCACTTTCGATATTCAATGGCTTTACGGTCCCACTCGACCACTTTCGATATTCAATGGCTTTACGGTCCCACTCGACCACTATCGATATTCAATGGCTTTACGGTCCCACTCGACCACTATCGATATTCAATGGCTTTACGGTCCCACTCGACCACTTTCGATATTCAATGCACAGAAATACGGCCACGTAGGCACAATCTACGCCACACAGGCATGATCAACTATCGCCACACAGGCATGATCACTTATCGCCACACAGGCATGATCAACTATCAACAACTTACGAGCATTCTCTAAGACAACCTCTTCGCCAAGATGACATAATCAACTACTGAATACACGTGCATTCTCCAGGTGATATTCCGATTCACCGAGCCCACGTATTTCCTTTCAGGTGATAACCAATACCCAACGATTTCTCAATCAAATAATTAAATCAACTCAACAAAGCATTATAACCGTTGACTAACATACTTGGCCATTTACAAATCAACAATTCAATCTCAATTAATTTCAATCAATTTAGGGTAAATCCCTAAAATATCACAATTTATTCAATTCCATACAACGTGGAGCTCAAATAAATAAACGGACTGCGCCATGACAATCAGCACGAGATTTCGGTCGTCGGCCATCAAAATCTTAATTTCTAAAAAAATAAATAAATAATTAATTAATTTCGAAAATTAATTATTAAATATTAAAAATTCTGTTTAGTTCAAATTAAGATCCAATTAAATAAACAGACTTCACCACGGTGATCAGCATAATTTTCTGGTCACGGGCCATCCCAGATAGATTTTCAGGAAATAAATAAATAATTAATTCATTCCGAAAATTAAATAATTAATATTAAAAATTCAATTTAGCTCAAAATAAAGCCCGATTAAATAAACGGACTTCACCACAGTCATCCGCATAATATTCCGGTTCCGGACCATCTCCCTTGAATTTTTGGAAAATAAATAATTATTTAATTTATTTCCGAAAATTAATATTTAAATGCCCCAAAATCTCACTTAGGCCCGAGACCTTAAATTGAAGCTCAATTAGGGGTCCGAAAATTCCCGAGACACTCTCAATAAATAGTAGACCACGTCTACTTGTTAACTGCACAATCAATTTATCTAAATCGCATCATAATTGATTAATAATTGCTAATTACTTCTAATCTAACAACCTAAACATAATTAATTAAAACTAAACCAACTTAAAGCATAATTAGCCAACTAATCCAGGATTAGTGAGATTACTCACCAAATCGCGCGCAAATCGAATCAATCCGACGGCGGCGACGCGAGGAACGATTGTCCCCAAAGCACGGCTCGGGTTTGGGGCCGGGAAACGGCCCAAAACGGCCCACGAACAGCTGGATACCCACTCCGTGGGTTTGCTGGTTCGACCACAAAACAGCAAGAAACAGAGAGGATTGGGGGCGGCAAGAGGTCGGGAGAGCGGGTGGTGGCTTGGCGAGGCCAAGCGGTGGCCCACGGTGGCCGGAGGTGGCCGGATCGTGGCCGGTGCTGGCCAAGACGGAGCTGAACAGAGGCAGCACAGGAGCTGGACGACGCACGGCGGGGACGGCAAACGCGAAGGGACGGCGTCGCGGGCGGTTCGGCTCCGGTGCGGCAGTGGGACGGGCGACGGTGGTCCTCGGCGAGCTGCTGCTCTTCTTTGCTGGTTTTGGTCTGGTTTGCACAAAGAAGAACGAAGAAGAAGAAGAAGGTCACGTGGGATGGGGGAGAAGAGAGAGGAGAGAGAAGAAGAGATAAGAGCGAGAAGTTTTGACTAGTCAAAGAGGGAAGAGAAAGCAAAGTAGGAAACGGCAAAGGAAAAGGAGAGAGAGTCGGCGTGGGGAGGGGGCTGTCCGCACGGAAGAAAAGGGGAGAGAAGAGAGAGAAAGAGAGAAAAAGAAAAAGAAAGAAAAGAAGAGATAGGGAGAGAAAAGAAATACTAATATAACACCACATGGTATTATTTCTTTTCTTTTCTTTTCTTTTCTTTTCTCTTTCCCTTTCTATTTTCTTTTTGGGCTTAAACTGAATGAAAACGGCCATATTTAACCAGTCAAATTAAAACCCGAAAATCTGGGTGTCACACCTAAGATGGCATGGATAGTTGATAAGATCTTGAGGGGGCAAAATTATGTCAACATGATTTTAACTGAAACATTCTTGTCCTTTAATCGTTTTAAAGAAAACACGGAAAAAATCATGCGGGTCTCTCCGGAAATTTTACAAGTCTGGTTCTTTTCTCACCTAAGCGAATTCCGAGGCTTCATGCAATCGTCTGAAACGAATGATTTCGAAAATCCATTACAAAAATTTATGATTTTAGGACCATACATTCCCAATCAAAGCTGTTTAAATTGGATAAACCTCCTAAGAGACCCAGCTCTTGAGGCATTCCAATGGTGTGCTGGTTGGTTCCATGAAAAGAGAGCTCGTTTCGCTTACAAATGCTGCCGCCCAATTCCGTTGCTCTGCCTCACCGGCGCCGTTCCCTATTACCCATATCGGGTGGCACGACGATATGGAGCCCTTTAAGAGATCCCACTGCCTTTCAAGAGGAGGATCCCTCCAGTCCTTTTCAACACAAGTCGTGACTACGCAGTTGAAATTTCTATCATCGAGGAAACCTGGGACAAATGCCATCGCAAAAGGATCGTGGTACCTGAAGGCGTTGAGGGAGAAAAAAAAACCCACCACGCCTCTGCGTCCTACATCCACATTCATCATATCCCGACAAGGTGGAAGCCATTAGTCCCTCACTCAATCAGCGAGAGCAGCTAGCACGAGCAAGCAGAGCTTATGCAAAGGATATGGAAATAGGCCGATACTCATCTCAGAGCCAATCTAAGAAAGCAAGCATCCTTTGCAAGAACAAGGCTCCCTGTCGCATATAAATAGCAGTCATGTCTCCTTTAGTGTTTATTTTGTGAAAGTTTTGTCCTATTGTTTAGGGACTTTTGTATCTAGTACTTTGTTATGTCATTTCAAGTTTCAGATGTCAAGAGTCGACGGTTTATAAAATCCTCTTTTGATAAATAAAAAATAGATAGACCGTTGCCATGGGTCAATCTTTGTTTACTCTTGTGCTCATTCATTGTTTTCACAACGACAGATAATTATGAATCGCCAGCTATCATCCACCTGCGAATGGTCCCACGTGATAGGGCCCGACCAGATTGATGTACAAAATCGCCTTGCCAACATTGAAAACGGCGTAGGACAGATGTCCATTGTCCTTCGACAGCTCTTGAGGCAAATGGAATCCACTCAAGCTGAGCCCAACTCCGTAGCTGCTTTAAGCACCGTCATGACACCCGCGAGTTTGCCAGAGAATAACCAACACCATAAACAGTTTGAAAAGATTATGAAAAAGTTAAACCGGCTGCAGGGGCAGAATCCCATGGACCTGTTCAATTACGCCGGCATTGAGATCCCTGAAGAGCTCAAAGCACCTGAATGTGAAAGGTATGCTGATACCTCCCACCTAGAGACCTACTTGCAAGCCTACCTGGTCCGAAGGATGATTCAATCATACTAATCAAGCTTGACTGGCCCTGCCTTGCGATGGTACATTGTCAGGAAAGTTAGTCGCCTTAAGACCTAGGGGGAACTAATTTATGTTTTTCACCAAGAATATAATATTGACATCAGCCCTCACATCGCCTTACCCTATGAAGAACCGATGGTCGCAGAGCACAAGGAGCCATTAGTCATTGAGATAGGAGAAGAAGATGTCAATGAAGCCTCGCATGATAAATGGGCGACTGAGCAACGTCCTATTGCTGAAAAGTTTCCCACTGGGAAAGGCAAGGAGCTTGTGTACGAGGTCAAAGACACAGAGCCTGTTCAAGACCGTGGCATGACAAGACAGCTCCCCAAGCTTACTGCAAGAGCTAGGGTTCAAAGAATATCAACCCTATCAACCTAGAGAGGGAAGCAGTGAGTGAAGCTCCACTATCTCTCACTCCCCTTGATAGAATCGAACTAGCGAAACGAAGGGCCTTACTCAAAAGGTCTGGATGAGGAGTCAAGAAAAGAAAGCCTAAACAAATCAATTCAACATCTACCACTGAGTATAGGCGAAATTTGATAGCTAATGAGCCGCCGCACCAAAACTTCGAGTATTCCCTGGAATACAACCCTGAAGGCTACCATCTCCTAGAGTACAACCTTGAAGACTTCTAGTCCCTAGGATACAATCCCAAGGACTACCAGTGTTATACAAATGAAATCAGCCATTCATCGTATAACTGCTTTCTACCCACACACAAGGTTGAAAGCCTGTCAGAAGAGGGAACATTTGTCCTTATCCGCTATGATCCCAATGAACTACTAAGCTTGTCACCTGACCATGAAGATAGCTTAAATGCCTCATCCTTGTTTGGTGATTTTGACCCGGAAGAAAGTAATGGGATAATCTTGGCAGAGTCCAGTTTCCCTGAAACACAAAAATTCACCACTACAACGAATATGCAATGGGAAAACCAGTGGCCTAACCAGGATACATCAAGCCCGTCCTGCACTCATAGGATTATGACCCCTGGAGAGATGTGGATACCTAATCTCCGCAAGTATAATGGCACGACTTGCCCCGTGGTTCATTTGCAATATCTCCATGCTGAAATGAGTCGGTACTATAGCCCGATGTCATTCACAACTCGGGCCTTCCAAGAAAGTCTTATAGGGCCTACATTGCAATGGTCTGTCACATCAAATATCTACCTCATGAGAGATCGGAATGAGCTATCTTCTGCATTCCTGCTTCAGTATCAAAGCCAGATTGGAACTGAACTGCCTTGCAAGAACCTGGTTCACTTTAGAAGAAGACCAATGGAGGATTTCCGAACATATGCAAGGAGGTGGAAGGCTTTTATGATGCAAACCTACCCTCAACTGGCTGAAGAAGAAATGATGAAGCTGTTCATAGGAGCTTTACCTCGCAAGCATCGTTGTTGGTTACATGGTTTGCACTTCCGCAGCTTCAATGAAGTGGTCCTCTCATGCGAATACTTCGAGTCTACTGGAGGCGAGGAACTCTCAGGCGCTTGATTTCAGAACCAACACTATCAAAGTGCTCCTTTTCCATAGGACTTTTCGTGGGTTTTGCTTGTTTTTATAATTTCATGTTTCTTATCCTGTCTAGTGTGCTACTGTTGCATTTTCCATTCCAGTAATCTTATGTACAGTTCTAATATTTTGTTTTGAGAGCATGAGGCGGTATTCCAAACTAGCCCAGTGATGTTATCCAACCATAAAAAGAAAATATCATCCAAGGAGAATACTGAGGGTTGGGCTTCCTCATGCTTTCTTCCCTCCAAAGATATATACTTTTGAAAACAAAAAATATTTCATTACCAAAAGCTTTTGAACAAGATAATAAATTTAATTACATTTGTCTTTCTGATTCACTCACTTTGTGTCTCAAAATATCATCCCCATCCCCATTGACTTAGTGTGACATGGGGCATTTGAAGCTGGCGCATCATGTGAACTCGCCGAATTCAAAGACACTCTTCTAAGAAGGCAGTGGGGCAAACATAAAAGATCATCCCACTTCAAAGAAGGTAAGTTTTATTCTCTGAATATAATTTTGGAAATGATGTCCTCTCTTTTCTATTTTACAGGAAACGAAAGATGGGACGTAATAGGTATAGGCATACGGTTGAAATCAAGCCGTCCCTAGGAGCTCTGTGCACTCCACCTCGCTCTTGCCCAACTCCTTCTCAAGCCGGATCAATATCTTTTCCCCACAATGTGCCAAAGCAACTAGATGTTGTGATTTCATCAATGGGATTTCCAGCTTTGACAAGCCAAGAAGCACAGAAAAATAATTTCTTCTCTTGAATTGGCTACTGTCAATAGGGAGAAAATCTAGATAGTTGAGGCAGTCTCTAGCCCTCTATTTCAGATTATGACATTAGGGCCTAGAAACCTCACTTCTTGTTCCAGACGCATGCTCTCCCAAGAAGTAATTACCATCAGAGAATTGGAGATTGTCCATCTCAGATTCCATAGAAGCTTGAGGTACATGACTTTGCCCAATGGCCATATAGTCAAAGACAGAAGAAAAATTCCGCAGAAGGAAGGCATTGAAGATAAATCGACAACCAACAATCATGCATACATGGCCACAAATGAGAAATGCCAATCGAAAGAGATGTAGAACTGAGTCAAGATGAAGAGGCTATCATCAACATTCAAATATCCCTAGGAGTCAGCAAATATAAACTCTGGGGAAGAGTAATTTGGTATTGTTTCCAAAACTCCCAGTATCTGAACTCACTTTTGACATTTTTTCTCCTATTGACAAGAAGCATTGGGATTCAAGAACCAAGCTTAATGGTTAATTTGGGCAAATCAAGAGACCCTTATCAATTTACCTAACTTGGTATGAAAGGACGTGTCGTCCAGAAGCCGGTTCGGTTAAATGAAAAGGAGCGCCTTACGGACACCACCGACGCTTTAGCCTAGTGGTGAACCTAACGGAATTAAAAGTGCAGGACTTCATATCCTCGTGATGCCTCAGGTCTATCCAATCAATTGCAAACCAGTGAAGGGTAATGTTGTATTGCTTCAAAGTTATTTGACTCTTGAAAGAGCTTCTGACTAACATGATCCCTTTTATCTGTTGCAGGATCACTTGACCGTAAAAAATGCAGATAACAAATCAAAGAAAGACATGTCAAACTCTGATAAGCTTTCCTAAGCAAAATGGCGTCCTGAGTAATCACCAAAGCAAATCTTCAGGCCTCAACTCACATTTGATTTTGGCCAGACTAATTGGTCCACTTGTATATCTTATCTTCTGTAGGGGCAAAAACAGAGATGCCCGATTAGATTCCCAATCCTTGGCTGATCATTCATGTGTCATATCCCTAATCAATAGGGACAACCATCGACACCCATTTGCGAATAACCCTTTTGATGTTCAAAATCTAACATATTTGGAAACACCATTATGTTAGCCCCTAAAGTTGTCAATAGGGTCTTTTTTGAGTCAAAACCATTCATTTGTTTTGAGAGTACAAACTCCATCACATTTAAAATGCTGCATGCCTTTTCCAAATGGATTTTTGCATAATGATTTTGTCTGTCTAAATCAGTGATTCCATTGAGAATTATTAGAATAGACAGCTAATTGAAGAATACAAGATTGATTGAGCATGCTGAATGAGGCACGTCAGAATGATGACAGGCAAGCTATATCCTACACACAGTCCCCCATCTATACACTTGTGAGATGAGTGCAGAAGATTCCATGGCTGTAGGGTAAAGAGTTCTCTCGTGAATGGTACGATAACCAAAATAGTGAGAGGCATTCCATCGCTCACCCCATTGAGCCCCATACACTGGTGAAGCTTCTCTCATACCCCCGTCAAGAATCACCCCACACTGGGGCAGTTCAGAGGCGAAGCAGCATCACAAGGTGAGAAGAGAGATAGAAATTTTCTTGCTCGCACTTGCATCAATCTTCGGGTGTCTTTATTACACATGAACACTTGCGTTAATTTAAGTGCCTTAGAATGACGAAGAGCAATTCCTTCTCTATGCACTTGTATGCATTGTACAACCTAAGTGAGTCTGTAATTTTACCCTCACATTGAGACAAAGTAGAAGTTATTGCCATAGCCTAGAGCGCCGGTTGAATATGAAGATTCAAGCGTCTAAATAACGGTGCTTTGATTGAACTTGCCTAGGCCAGTTCCTCTAACGACAAGAATGAAAAAACAAGGGCACAAAAAAGGAGTGTATCTGGTAAAAGCAAGGTCAATGCCCATAAATGAAGAACTAGAATAAAAAATAGGGGCATGAAAAAGCAGTGTGCCTGGTAAAAGCAAGGTCAATGCCCCCCAGTCAAAAATATTCCCAAGTAAAGTTGCTGTTGTGGTTCAATTGATAGAGCCTCCATCTGACAGTGAGAAGAAAGACTGGTGACAAATGCCAAGGCAATCACCAGCTCTCACCCTCTTACACATGAGCCAAGTCTATGTTACTTTCCCATTGTAAAAATCTCTTCAGACTAGGGCACTTCAATTAACATAGGATTTCATGTGTATATAAGCATCGCTCGAAGAAGTATGAGCAAGATTACTCTATCTCTTTTCGCAGGATTCTTGACTTGCAAACTCGGAGATGATCGTGCGGCACTTCGTTCATGAGCCTTGACCTCGACGGTCTCATTTGATGAACCATTGACTAAGTCTTCATCACAATTTCAACAAAGACCTCTCACATTGGTAAAGTTGTACCACTTGCGAGAATACTTGGACCCTTGTTGACATGATGACGGTGAGATAGTGTGGTCCTTATAAATCCTGCATCAATGGTCAGGATAGCATTTTCTATGAGAGTGAGCAAAAAGTCCTTTCAGACTGAAAGTCTCTCATTTGGCATGCTCAAGACATCTATATTCTAAATGAAGGATATATTTCAAAATTTTCCCCAATGGAATTCGGATGATGCAAAAACTGACAAAATTGTCATGCATGAATCCCATTTAAACTCATGAATTTACAGCATATACGATCATGTGTGCATATTGTGCAAATAGCAGACATACTCTCAGAAACCAGAGATATTGCCAGGTAAGCATATCCCTATCTCCATTTGTCTTATAGTACCTACCACTATCCAGGTACTCTCTTATTGACACTCAACCTATTTGAGTCGTCCTTTGAGTTTGGGTGCTTACTGCTATCTAGGTATCCCCTTTGTCTTTGAGTACCGGCCACCGTTCGAATACTCCCTTTTCCTGACACTCGACCTGTTCGAGTTGTCCCCAGAGTATTAATACTTGTGACTGACCAAGTATCCCTTTATCTTTGAATACCTACTGCCGTCTAGGTATCCCCATATCGTCAAGTACCCACCGCCGTCTAGGTATCCTCCAAGAGTTCGTACTTGTGATCATCCAAGTATCTCTTCAATACCTATGATCAGCCAGGTACCCCCTCAACGCTTGCAAAGGTCCAGGCACCCTCCAGAATTCGTACTTATGATCATCCAAGTACTCTATCGACACCTGCAAGCAATCAGGTACTCCTTCAACGTATGCGATTGTCCAAGCACCCCTTTCAATGCCTGCGAACATCCAGGTATCCTCCAAGAGTTTGTACTTGTGATCATTCAAGTACCCCTTCGATGCCTGCAAAGGCCCAAATATCCTCCAGGTTAGTACTTATGAATATCCAAGTACTCTTTCAAATGCCTATAAAATGTCCAGGTATCTTCAACAAATCGATGCCCTGAGAAAGGTCGACGCATCTCCTGAGAAAGGTCGGGTACCAACCGGTGTCACTTGATTGAGGTTAGGCACCCCCAACAAATCGATGCCTTGAGAAAGGTCGGCGCATCTCCCGAGAAAGGTCGGGTACCAACTGGTGTCCTCAATTGAGGTCAGGCACCCCCAATAAATCGATGCCCTGATAAAGATCGGCGCATCTCCTGAGAAAGGTCAGGTACCAACTGGTGTCCTCGACTGAGGTTAGACACCCCAACAAATTGATGCCCTGAGAAAGGTTGGCGCATCCTCCCGAGAAAGGTCAGGTACCAACTGGTGTCCTTGATACAAATCAGGCACCCACAAATAGATGCCCTGAGAAAGGTCGGCGTATCTCCCGTCACGGCAACTGAAGAAAGGTTTGGGTCCGAGACAAACCACTTACTGCTCTGACAGGCGACCGAAGAAAGGTTCGGGTCCTGGAAAAGCAATTTCCAGTCAAGGCGATCGAAAAAAGGTTTGAGTCCAAGACAAACTACTTATTGCTCTAACAGGCAATCGAAGAATGGTTCAGGTCCTGGAGAACCAACCTTCTCATATCACCAGGTAAGATGATGCCATGATACTTGCCAAACTCGGGGTTTCACACCCTATCTCACTCATTCCCGGTAAGTAACTATAGGTATCTTCTTGTCTGTCTTAGTATATGTAAAGTTATATTGCTCTTTTTCTGCATAGAATAATAGGTCCCAAATAGAATATAATCTGCTGCACATGCATGAATAAAATTTAGGCATCAGTTTGTCTTTGAATGTAACCTCTGCGAACTCACCTTCAAAGAGGGACAGCTGTTGACACCTAAATTTTGATTAGTTTTTTAAATTAGGCCTTGGTCTCTTTTAATTTTTGTTTTTCCTTTTTTCAGATAATAAATAATAAATAATAAAGACAACAAAAAAATAGTAAAAACAAAAGAAAACAAAAAAACCAGCCCCTTCCCTCTTCTTCTTTTCCACGCGGGCCTAGGGCCCAACCCTCTTTTTCCCAAATTCGGCCCGGCCCCCTTCTCTTCTTCTTCTTCTTTCTTCCATCTTCTTCCCCTACGCCTTTGCAGCTCACACGCGCAGAGGGTGCTGACGCGCAAAGGACAAGCTAGGGCACATAGAGGAGCATAGGCCGGTGGCTGAGAGGATGCGGCATTGATGGTGAGCGAGCCTCCGTGGAGGGGGAGGATCCGACGCCAGTTCGGCCGATGAAGGAAGGCCGGTCGGCGCACCAAGGACCGCCGGCCTAGCCTCCGCCGACCAGTACCCCCCGCGCCTATAAATAGGGTGTCAGGGGGAAGGCCAGAGGACGGCAAACTCGGAGATCTTCCCTTAAGAGACTTCAGGGGAGAATCAAAGAGCGAGCGCGCGAGAGATCGGGTTGCGAAGCTCGAACGACCTCCCTCCGAGAGACTTCGGGGGAGGCTGGCGACGAGCGAGCCCAAGAGGGAGAGTGTGCGAGCAAGAAAAGGGGAGAAGACACCCATATCCACGAGTTGGAGGGAGAAAAGGGCTTTGACTCCATCGATAGCCCACCGGACCACCCACCCGACGCCGCATCCCCCGTTGCGGTGAGCTAGGGTTGCCCGCCCTTCTTTTTTTGTGTCTGTTTGTGTGTGCTGGGGTCGTCGGGCCGGGACTCGCAGCCGCTGGCTTCACGCGAGTTCCGACCCCCAACCATTCGTAGCCTGCCTCCCCCGTCAGTCCCCGCTGTCGCCTGCTCGGAGGTTTGCCTCAGTCTCGGGCCCGAAGCGCTCGCACCTTGTCTTCCTCAACCGGTGCCCGCTAGGCGTTTGATGGAAATCCTAGGTGAACGCCGGATCTGCAGTGACTGGTGGTGACAGGTGGGGACAGACGACGGGATCGGCTTCAACGGCCAGCGGGACGAGGGTCAAGGCGGTGCCGGCAGAGGCCCAAGCTCAGGCCGAGACGAGCTTGGCTGCCTTTGCCGCGAATCGTCAGATCTTGAAGGCTCCAAGACCGGGTCGGCGAGGGAAGAAGACGAGTCAAAGTCGAGCGGATCCGGGTCACGAAATCCGGTAGGGTTCCATGAACCGGGTCGCGGCTGCGAACCAGGTCAAGTGTGGGTCGCAAATCAGGTAGGGTTTTTAAGCGGGTCAGGCCGGATCGTTCCCAAAACGACGGGTCATCGGGCCGTTTTAATAAATAAATAAATAAACGAGTCGGGCCCGCATAGCGGGCCCGTCTGCGTTTCGGGTCAACAACCCGGGTCGGACCCAACTCGCGGACCCGACTTGGGTCGGATTTTCTATTACTTTAAATAATATTTTAATAAATAAATAAAAATAAATAATTTATTTTCAAAAAAATAAAAAAAATCAAAAAAATGATTTATTTTCAAAAAATATTTAAAAAATAGTAAAAAATATTTTATTTTCAGAAAAATAAAAAAAATCAAAAAAATTTCATATTTTCCAAAAGGTCCCAAAAATCCAAAAAATCCAAAAAGACTTGTATTTTCTAAAAAAATACCAAAAAAAAAATCCAAAAAGTCCCTTTTATGTCCAAAAAAAATAGAAAAAGACCCAAAAAAATGTTTTTCCTCCCCAAAAATGCATGGAAAATCCCTAAAACATCCAAAAAAACCTCAAGGTTTAAACAAAATTAGGTGCCGAAAGGGCATTAGTGATTAAGTAACGTAATCAAGTCCCCGATCCTAATTTCTCTGGTTGCGTAGGAGCGAGTATTTCTCCCAATATTTCGCATGGGTTTCTAATCAACCCACCTCAAATCGATTAGTGGCGACTCCGTTTTGAAATTAACTTACAGGTTAAAAACTTGGACTATTAAGTCGTGAATTGGTGGACTTGGGAGAGTCCGGGCTAAAATAAACCTAGCCGAACCATTAGCCTTCGCAAGGCGCCCGCCTCTGATCGGGCACCGAGAAAAAAAGAGGTCACAATAGACGCTTTCTGCCGAGTCTCTGTCTTTTGCAAGTATAATAGAAAAGCAAAGACAACCGGCGATTTCCAAGCAATGTGGAATCATTACCGGTGGAATCTTTACTAAAGATGATGTTTTCTCAACAGATGATTAACCAGATATTAAGGAAATTTGTCAGCCTCTTTGTGATTTTAGTTTCAAGTTTTATTAAGAGCACTCAATGAGTAAAATCCCTAAAGCATTAATTCAATATGGGTAGTGCATCCTTAAGATTGCATGAGGAAGTGAACCAGTTGAAATGTGCAAAAGCTTATCTAAATTTCACTTGACCCGCTACACCAAGAAAGAAGTCGAAATGTTGACACGGCATCTTTATATTACTTTATACGATCCAAGGAAACTTCGACTTAAATCTCCTGTTCCATAATTTAATAATAGAAGCCTAGTGTGTAGTGCTAGTGGGAAAGGCAGAATCTGATATTGTAAACCAAGGACGGCCTCTGACCAAAAAGAGAAAAAAAAAAAAAACCAAGGACAATCAAAAGGTCTCTTGAGCAATAATTAAAACATAAAAGATTTCAGAAATGAAAAAGAATGAAATGAAAAAGAAAGAACTAGCAAATTGAATGATTGCTAATGAATGGATGAACCATACTTTGATCACCTAACTGGAAGATCCACCCAAATTTTAATTCACGATAGGGTTAAGTGCAAAAAACTTACTTTCCCTATGACATGTTGAAATGCACATTTTTATATTAAAAGTTAATATGTAAATTTAAAGTACTTGCGTTTTAGGTGAGAGTACAACAAGTGTTCTCAAGTAACACCCTAATTCCACATTTTCAATGCACCCTCCTGTTCTAGGACATAATCTCCTATTCTCCCCAATTTAGATGATTCCACACATATTGCTATTAAATCAGACTCAATGACACGGAGTAAACACATCATCGATTGCGCATGTAATCTACCACTTCTTCTAGAGATAAGAAATGCTAATAATAATAGATTAGACATAGTTATCAAATCGTTTATACCATATAGGTAATCCCATTGATATACATGAATGGTTGAAGAAGTTTGATTCAAAATGTGGCTCTAACGCGGTCAAGAGGTGGCTCAAAACATGTGAAGTTTTTGAACTTTCAAGACTTGTTTTCTTTTTTCTTTTATTGTTGAGAAAATTGTTGAAAAAGTCATAAACCTATTTTATGGAGAACAATTTAGTTATAAACCTTTTAATTGTGCCAATTTAATACTAAATATCTTAACGGTTTGTTAATGTAGTTCTAAAATTTTCAATTGTGTCAATTTAATCATAAACTTTTTAATGATTTGTCAATTTAACTCTAAACTTTTTAACATTTGCCAATGTAATCCTTGTAGCCAAATATCCAAATAATAAGTTTAGGACTAAATTCATATAAAGAAATTTTTATGACTAAATTGGTAAATCGTGAAAATGTTTAGGATTAAGTTAACATAAAGAAAGTTTTATGACTAAATTGGTAAATTATAAAAAGATTTATGACTAGATTGATACAATTAACAGGTTTAAGATTGAGTTTTTTATCGTATAATAAGTTGAGGGCTTTTTAGAAAATTATCTCTTCACTGTTCATCTTTTTTTTTTCTTTTTTGAAAGAAAATATTTTATTATTCATCTTTCCTTTTCTTCTTCTGTCACAATGATCAGCATCTCCAATTACGAGCCAAACTAAAAGCCACCTTGACGCATAAAGAAGCTCACAACAACTATACTGGAATCGTTATAACCCTAATTTAGGGGTAAACAAGGATAAAACCTTATGTCTCGATTTCTCTTTCTTGCTTTTATTTTCGATTTCCTTGTAATTCTACCGTAAAGCCTAACAACTACCGCTTCTCGATGGACTTAAAGACCTTCAATTTGCTAAGGTATAAAAAAAAGGTTACACAATTAAATCTCGCAATCAAAATACAGGTGGTCACAAACAGAGGGACTATATATATATATATATATATATATATATATATATATATATATATATATATATATATATATATTAGAAGGAATGTAATGAAAATTAATTATTCAATTAAACACGAATAAATATAAGTACATCTTCAAAATTTTAAAAAATGACACGTACGAGTGCCCTAATAATGATTAAAAAACAAATTACTCCCAAGAGAATGTCTAAAACATTCGGCGTATTCGGCACTTGGTCCCCCACCATGATTCGGACCAGAAAGCATAGTTGTCCAATTCTTCACGTTAGGCATGTTTGGCCAGAACCAATCCCTGGAAAAATCAATCAGGCTCGTCGACAGCCATTTCTACAATTTTTGCAGTCAAGCTGCACATAATCCATCAACTAGCACTAAACGTGGATTTTGATGGCACCATAGATCTCGTGGGTTTAGGAAGTCGCGATGAATAAAATTCTCTCTCTGTTTTTTTTTTTTTTTATTTAAAAAAAGGTCGGAAACATTATTAATTTTTATGTAAAAACATTAAGAGTTGAAGGCTGTGTTAGAACCATAACTCATATCTTGTTATTTAGACAAGCACTGTGATTTTAATTCGCGTACATCTTAAATAGGCTGTAATGAAACGAATTGTAGCCATAAGGAGGAAAAAAAAAAGTCTTAGCTTTATCTAGAAGCGTTCTAGTGTTGAAAAATGAAAAAGCGATCTCAAGACATAGTTATATGTAGTATCGGACATAGAAAAGATTCCTTCTCTTAAAAGCCAGCCTACACCTTGTTTCTAACATATTTGTACATTCATTTATCGAGTATTATAAGCGTTCAGCATGGAACCTGAGACACTAGAGCCAAATTTCAACTTCTTTCATGCCGTCTTCAAGTGTTAAACTATATTTAGTTTGGATTCTTGATGTCCTTGACCGATGATATACATGTTTTAGATAAAAAGTAAGTTTGTGCGAGAGCCTTTAACACTATCAGTAAAATTTTCCTTGTGAGATTGGGGCAGAATGCAAACCTATCTAACTGATGCTCTTTCTGATCTACTTTGGTCTTCAGATATTGCAATACGATGCAATTTGACTTGGTGAAAAGAGGAGGCATAAGCAATTACCAGTGTGACTTCGTACATTGTAGTCAAGAAAGTAATTTTTTTTTTTGCCAAGTAGTCAATAAAAGGTAGTCCGTAATCTATTTTCTTGAAAACATTTTAGTTAATGCAAAAGAGTGTTTTTGATCAATGAGTAAAAAACAAAAAACCAATACAAACAGTGTATATTGGAGACGAGACATTGAGATGGGGCCGGAAAGACCATTGTTCAAACACCGACAAATGGGAAAAAAAAATCTAAAAGTTTTGTAGAGAGCACGATTCTTGTCAATACTCAGATGCAAATGTAGATCTTAGGAACATCAGCGAAGTGTTCATACTCTCAGTTACTTCGATTGCTTCATGGAAAAGCAAATGATTCTACTTTGTGTTTATAGAAACATTTAAGCAGCAAAATAAACTCTCAATAGCATAAGGCACTGTCTACACTTTGATACTAAAGATTAATTCAAAAAAGCCACAAGATTGAAATGGAAAAGTATGCTAGAATCTTATGGAATTGACACCCACTGATAAATCAATCAATATTTGTCACGATGACTTGTATTGAATGATCTTTCAGTGATATTCTCGAAAAGAAGATCGACAGGTGACCAGAAGCTCAAACAAGAACAACACACGGGATAAACAACGTAGAGCAGGTTTAATCCATGCATTAAATGTTGCTTCACCAAAAAGCATCGATCCCATCGCTTCTGCACTGTACCACAAGTTCTTACCAAGGATAACTTCAGATGCAGCTAATCGTACTACATGGTTAGGCCTTCTTTCCTGTGCCTTTTGTTCCTTGGTTTCTCTTGCAACCACTATGAGTTTCAGTGCATTCTGATCCGCATCCATAGCAAAACTGAACTTGGCACCTGCAATTACAAGACACCAAGGAACAGCAACAAAGCCCACAAAAAGTAGAAAAGATGAATAATTGAACATTCGCAAACTCAGGTACCACTAACTTTGCCGAAGGATTAATAATAAAACACTAACCAGCACGATCTTCAATACCAGCCACCGACAGAATTAAGCAAAGTGGCCACAGTGCTACTTATATAAAGATGGTGTAGTTTTGAATATCACTGATAAGGCTTGATGATTTACGAAACGTCCTATGCTTAATTATCAAACTACATACTGACTACCGCCTAATCAAGCAGATTTCACACTGTATTCAAGCGTATTTTAACCATTAAAATTTGATGAATAAAGCTGAGACCTTGTACTTGAATTACATTAACAAGAGCTCATCTGCCTTTTATGTCATTTGAATTTTGAAACCCACAATCGATGACAATTCTTTTGTAAAAATGGAAGATCCCCTATAAAATCTGTTTCGCCAACTACACACAAGCAACGTCTCTGCGACATCTATAGGATTTCAGAAAAATCTCAACAAAGAAGCTGTAATGTGTCAAGCTTCTTGATTTATCTTGATAAATGATTTGCTAACAAGTAAATCTTTTCAGGGAACGTATCACGAAACTGCAAATGATGTGAGCACAACCCTAAATCCTCACCACATAAATTTGCATTTGGGGCATCTTTCCCATTTCCTCTCCTTTGCAAGCTCCCTCACAATGAGATCCTCAATCCCTCTCTCATCTTCATTTAGCGACTGAAACTCCTCGCATGACACGCCAGCATGCCACGGCACGGAACACTCGGCGCAGAACAACCTATGGCAATATGGGCGCTCACTCTTTCTAATCACCTGCCCATCATCAGAGTCCATGATCAAAAGGGCTGAGCGGTTCTGGAAAGGACGATAGTGTTGGAGAAATCTTTCCAGAATATTTTGAAGCTGACAAAACATTTCTATCAGTCTAGTCTGGATAAGTACAGACCTTCGGTTTAGAGTCTGAAGACTTTCGGATCACTAGACTCAAGACTCAAGACTCAAGACTATTCTCATTGACAGTTTTTCTAATCCAGTGACGAAGGCAATCCAGAGCCAAAGTATTTGGTTGAGGATTTGGTCTTATCCTCTGGAGAAGATCTCTTGGCTGGATAAATATAACGGATTCTTTTATTCGTATTCAAAATCGTTTGAAGATCCGATGGTCGACGAAATATTATTGGAAGGTTCTATGCTTGGAAACCAAGATCCTGATTGTGACATCCAGAATTTTTGGTATTAATTTCAATTGAATTAATCAGGTCATTTCTATGCAATTGGAGCCGGGGATTAAAATGGAATACAAAATTGAGATGCGAGATGAGCTATTGGATGAGGAGAATATTCAATTGAAGCATTGAATAAATTAATGAGGGTTCAATTTGATTTAATTCAAGAGGAATCAAGGCTCAATTGGAAAGAAAACCTAGCAAAATTCGTATGCCACCTCTACCCCCACACTTTGGCCTACCTAAATGCTTCTAGAAGGGGCAAATTTGTCTTGGAATTGTGAGTGGAGGGCAGCTCATGGTGGGCCACCTGCGGATGACATAAGAAAGAGAGAGTGTGAGAGGGAAAGGAGAAATTGATTTTCTCTTCCTCTCCTCTCTCCTCCGTCGACGGATCTCCCCCATCTTCTTCTTCCTTTTCTTCAAAACCTCCATGGAAGCCGAAGACCAGCAGAGAAGGAGCTACTGTCGCCGCCTCTCACCGCCGTCGTCGCCCACCAAAGCCGGAACCGTCGCTACTCCGCGGTCGACCACACCTCGCCGTGCGCCCTCCGCCCCTTACCCTGCTGTTCGGCCGTTTCTTTTCTTCTTCGGTGTGCCTTGAAGACTTCGAATCCCAGCAGATCTGGGACGGACGCCGGAGCAGCAGCCGACGTCGCCGGGAGCCGCCGCACACCGCCTCGTTGCCGTTCGTCTCCCTCTAGCCCGCTCGATCGCCGTTCGCCTCACCCAGCCGAGCTACCGCCCCTGTTCAGCCCTGTTTTGCCTCTGCTCGGTCCCGTTCAGCCACCTACGGCCGCCGCCCGATCTCCTCCGGCCACCGTCCGGCCTCACCGAAGTCCCCTCGCCCTCCACCGGCCTTGTCCGGCTCTAATCGGCCCCGGAACGGCCCCAATCAGCAGCGTGCAGAGGTGCAGAAAAATGGGTATTGCAGTGACGTTTGGCCCGTTTTGGGCCGTTTCCCGACCCCGGATCCGCGAGTCACTTTGGGAACAATCGTTCCTCGCGTCGCCGCCGTCGGATTGATCCGATTTGCGCGCGATTTGGTGAGTAATCTCACTAATCTTGGATTAGTTGGCTAATTATGCTTTAAGCTGGTTTAGATTTAATTAATTATGTTTAGGTTGTTAGATTAGAATAAATTAGCAATTATTAGTCAATTGTGATGTGATTTAGATAAATTGATTGTGTAATTAGCAAGTAGACGTGGTCTACTAATTATTGGAAGTGCCTCGGGAATTTTCCCGACCCTTGGTGGGCTCCAATTAGGCTTTTCGGGCCTAAGTGGATTTTTTTAGTATTTAAATATTAATTTTCGGAATTAAATTAAATAATTATTTATTTTCCGAAAATTCAAGGGAGATGGTTCGGAACCAGAAAATTATGCTGATGACCGTGGTGAAGTCCGTTTATGTAATCGGGCTTTATTTTGAGCTAAATGGGATTTTTAATATTAATTATTTAATTTTCGAAATTAATAATTATTTATTTATTTTTCGGAAATTAAGATTTTGATGGCCGATGACCGAAATTTCGTGCTGATTGTCGTGGTGCAGACCGTTTATTTATTTGAGCTCTACGTTGTGTGGAATTGAATTTATTGTGGAATTTTAGGAATTGTCCTAAATTGTTTGTTATTGAATATTTGATTGATGGATGGCCGAGTATGGGTATATAGCGCCAGTACGTTGATGGGCTATATAGTAGGGAGAATGGTGAGAGCTAACTGAGAATGTTATTGGCTGAGACCAATCAGGTACGATGTTATTGGACATACGTGGTTCGGTGATTGGAAGTATCACTGGCGAAAACGGCGCCTTAAAGAACGCACGTAAATGACTTATAGACAAACGTGGTTCGGTGATTATGGGAATATCACTGGTGAAAACGGCGCCTTAAAGAACGCACGGTGTTGTCTATAGCCGATGTCACCTTGGCGAAAACGGCGCCCTTGAAAGGACACGTGGTTCGGTGATCAAGGTTATCACTGGTGAAAACGGCGCCTTAAAGAACGCACGGTGTCGGTGATCGGTATGTCATTGGCGAAAACGACGCCCGAGAAACACATGTGATTTGGTGAATGAGTACACCACTGGGAAATCGTGGTATGAGTGGGAATGACCTAGAGGTGGTCTGAATGACATGTAATCGACTAGGTCGATTGATCATTGTTTTGATCTGATGTTGTGAATTGATTGATTGAATGGGAATGACCGTGAGTGGTCTTATTGGCTTGTAATCGACTAGGTCGATTTGATCGATGCTTCGATCGGTGATATGATTGCTTGGGTGCCTATTATGAATTGTACTGACTTGCAGGTGGGATCTGATGCCAAGGTACGTCCTCTGTCCTGTGCGTGTTTAGGCAGCCTTTAGTATAGTAGTTTACTAATCGGGCTTAGTGAGGTAGAACTCGCTGAGACGTAGTCTCATCCCAGTTTGGGGAAAAACATTTCAGGACCCCGCTAAGGAGCTGAGGAGGAAGAGTCGGAGAAGGATTTTTGGGAAAAGAAGATAATCCTGAGATGGGCCTTGAGTACGGCCCAGATGGACTGAGATTGTATCTTCTTTGATATCTCCATTTTGATGTGAATAGAGTTTAGAATAAAAAGTTTGTGAAGTGTTCTGGTTTATGGTTTGTATAAAAGTTTGGTTATAAATTTCAATATGAAAAATATGACCTTGCTTTTCTATCCCATCGTTTTATTGTCTGGGGATTTTAACTGCTTCCGCATGTGCTTAATAAATAAAAGGGTCGGCGATATATTGTCCTGGGATATCGCATTATAAAATCGACCAAGTGAGATGGATGTGTGCGTGCCTGAGGATCGGGGCGTGACATCCTGTTTAAGTGGTATCAGAGCGAGGTTGAAGATTGGAGTGATAAGGAGCGTTGACCATGGGATAGTTAGTAGGATGGCTTTTAAATTCATGCTGATGCATGTCTGTGTTAGCTGGATGCTAGAATTGATTGTTGTGTGAGGATCGCTCATCTTCTAATCCAGTGTGGATGTGGAAGGCAAGTTTCAGTGTAAAGACTGAACCATGAGCGAGCAGGAGCTGAGAACTCCTAGTAAGAGGACAATGTCCTCTGTGACTCGGGATAATGCGCTGACAAAGGTCGGTACCCGAGGTGGTTGTGGCAGAGTGTCGACTCTGGCCAGCTCGAGTGTAAGAGTACCACTGCAGGTTGGTACTAGTGTAGCAGCGTCGAATGATCCTAAGTTCGATAGGATCATTCTGATGCAAGTGTTCCTTGAGAACTGGATGAGCTAGTAAGCTCAAGATCAAGCCGTTGTCGTTGTCGTTGTCGCTATCACTACTGCCGTTAGTGTTGCAAGCGCCTTTGTTACTACACCTGTTGAGATCCAGAGTGGGGATATGATCTGGGATCGAGCCATCGCTTCCAAGTCAAGGTACAGATCCAATTCAGGCAGTAATGGAAATCGGTCAGGGAAAATATTGAAGTCGAGAGCAGTTCTAGTAGACCGATGGGACAACCAGAAAGAGTGTGCTGTCACTTGGCAGGAGATAGAAGACTCACCTGATGAGTGCCGAAAGTATGGAAGGAATGCATGGATTAATCCTGTGTTCGAGAATGACTAGAACATGCTTTGATGGTAGTGAGCACGGCCATCAAGTGAAGGACTATCGGTTGGGGTTTAAGAAGAACACCAACATTGTTACTACCGTTAGAACGCCAGTAAGATGGCAAAAAGGAACAGGAACGGAACCGACTATGCCTTATTCAATGAAAGAATATTTTGAGGTGATTTTTATAAGAATAGTGCCAGAGAATGTTGGGATTGCAAGTGTGGAATTTCAGTTGTTTGTTAAGGCTGTAGGAAAAGAACCATTGACTAAAGTTGTACTTGATTTGTTGTTGGTGTACAACTCTATTGTCAAGTGTAGAAAGAATTGGTTCTTGAGCATTTTATGGTGATGAATTGTTATGGTAGAGTAACCCAGCTTATTCCAGGAGCAGGTAGAAGTACCGAGTTTTACTGAGAGTTGAGAAGGGTCCTTGACTTCTTTGATCTCGTCACTTGAGGTAACCTGGTTGTCAGACAGAAGTTATCGAGATTAGTGGGCAATGATCTTAGATAAGACAGATTGAAGAATTAAAAATTGAGAACTCCTCAATAGTCCAAGAATTCTTGGAAGTGTTGCCAGAAAAGTGGTCAGACCGTTGCCAGAGAAAGAGATAGAACTACGATTGAGTTAACATCTGGAACAGAACCATTCTCTAAAAGTTCTTATCGGTTGTTGTTATTTGAATTGATAGAACCAATGGTGCAGATGTGAGGATTGATGAATGAGGAATTCATGCATATCAGTGTATCACTTTAGGGATCATCAGTTTTGTGAAAAGAGAAAGAAAGATGGTTCATTGCAATTATGCATCAACTATAATCAACCCCATCAAGTGACAATCAAAGATAAGTGTTCATTGTCAAAAATCGACGAATTAGACGACTTGTTATAAAGAGTGTGGATGTCTTCAAGAATTGACTTGAGGACAGGTTATTGTCAGTTGAGAACCAGGAAGGAGGTTATATTGAAGATGGCATTTCGCACTTGATTTTGTCCTTGTGAGAATAAGGTAAAGCCATTTGATTTGACGAACGCTCCAGCCGCTGTCATAGATTTGACAAATCGAGTGTTCAAAGAATATCTAGATCAATGGTGATCGTGTGATGTAGCGACATTATAGGGTGTTCATTAAGTGTTGAGAATCACGAGATGCCCCTAAGAATGGTCGTGTGGTTATAGGTAAAGGAATCTTCATGGACCCAGCCAAGATCGAATTAGTTGTTAATGGACCGAGACCGACATCAATGTCAGAGATCAGAAGTTGTGGGGATTGGACAGATTACTACGGAAGGTTTGTGAAAGAATTTTCAGCATCAGTATCATCGTGGGCTTGACCTCTAAAGGAAGAAGAGAAATTTATCGGCATAGTCAAGTACGAGGATAGTTTCCAGAGCTTAAAGGATGGGGTACTTATTGATGCAACATGAGAAGATTGTTGCATAACCGTTCCGCCAGTTGAGACCCAACAAGTTGAACATGAAACAGTGTCGTGAATCAGAATTTTGGCAAAACTATAATGATGTTATCTGGTATTATCTTGGGAGAATGAAAGAAGTAATTTATGTGTTGAGCCGAGAGTCTTCGATTATACATAGGCTGGCTAAAGTATAAACTTTACTTAAAAAGGGTTCGAAATTTGGTTTTCAAATTTGAGGTAGGCTACCTTTTAAATTTTATAGCCACCCCCAAAATTGAACCAAATGTTCAAGTGAGAATCAGCGCCTAATTGACAAGCAGAGATGTTTAGAAAATCTTATCAGAGGACACTGGCAAGAAAGAATCTGACTTCAAGATTTCTGAGAATGGAACGTTCGGGTTCCATGAGTGATTGAGTACACTGGATAGTGTAGCACTCACAGAGAAGATTTTGTCAGAAGTTCACTATAGTATTGCAACTTTGACCAGATGGTGCAAGTAAATCAGAATCGACATCAGCTAGATTAGTAAGTTGATATGAAGATAAATATAGCTGAGCAGGTTGCGAGTGTTAGAAGTGTCAGTAAGTGGAAGCTCGGTAATGTGAACCGGGAGAATTGTTGCTAGCACTTGAGAGTCCCAAGTGGAAATGGAAACTTATGGCTTACTAAGGATTCAGGGGATTACTGATACCATTTGAGAATAGTGGTTGATCGATAGATCGAGTTGATCCACTTTGGTACAGTATGAATAGATCTTGTTTTGAGTATGTAACATCCAAATTTCGGGCTCTGACTTCGACTAGATAAATTGGCCATTTCATCGACGCGATTACAGTGTTTTTCTCTGAGTTGGCCACTCATGAGATAACTAGACTAGCTGGGTGAGTTATTAAGGACCTTAAGGCAAATAGACTTGAGAATTCGACCAATGATCGACTTCTTGACCGTGCTTATCTTTAGAGATCATTACGGCATAGTATAAAACCCGATTTGAAATCAAAGATAGATCGGTTCGACTGAGATGAATGACCGATCGTGGGTGACTCCACTAAATTGGAAAATTTTCATCGACCGACACTAATTTGATGTTTCTATCGTTTTGGCGCCCTGTGTCCGTATTTGAATCTTTGAGATTTTCACGAAAATCGAGAGTCGCCAATGGGTCGAATGGGTTTATTGTGGCTCGAAGAAAATCGACCACGGGTCATTTGTCCTAAAAAGCTCTGAACACTACCCAGTAGCCTAGGTCACACTAAAAGCGTGTCGGAGTGAAATTAACCGCCAATCTAAGTTCGATTTCAGAAATTAAAGATTCTGTCTTGTCACAGAGTGGGTATATCGAAGTGAGTGTGCATCAAATAATTCGCCGGCATGGAATGCCGAGGATGAATTATATTTTGAATCTAACTCAGAGATTATAGATTTGGCAGAGTTTTTCAAAGGGTTCTTTCTTGGGCAGTGTTATAGCAGATGGTACAGAATTTCAGTGGTGAAAAGAAAGTGAAGAAGATTTCAGGCCAAAGTCAGTACAGTAGTCAATGATTGCAGTTGCCAAGATCAGTGCCAGAGTTATATTAGATCTTGACCAGAGGTTCCCAGTTTCAGCGGATCAGTCAGATAGTTTCCTTTTAATCAGTGCAGAGCAAGGTGTACAGGATTTCAGTCGGTTGGGATGAGATCAGAAATCAGAAAATCGCAAGTCCAAGGTCAGCTCAGTAATCAGTGTTTGCAATTGTCAGATCAGTGTCAGAGTAAAGACTGCTCAAAACTGTCAGAAATTTTGAATTGTTGAGGTTCGAAGGTTTATTAGGAAGTCGAGAAACAGAGATCAGATGTGGATGACAGAGTGTCTTATGTGAGAAGCTCAGTTCAGTAGTTGGTTCAGAAAGAGCATATTTTGTGTACAAAGATGACCTCCTTGGTCAAAGTGGTCAGACAACGCCACGAGACCGAATGATCAGCGTGGAAAAGTGAGACTCGATGAGACGACAATACCCTCACCCTTCGTTTATGGGTTAGTAAAGATTTAAATTTCGAGGACGAAATTTTTATAAGAGGGGAAGAGTTGTGACATCCAGAATTTTTGGTATTAATTTCAATTGAATTAATCAGGTCATTTCTATGCAATTGGAGCCGGGGATTAAAATGGAATACAAAATTGAGATGCGAGATGAGCTATTGGATGAGGAGAATATTCAATTGAAGCATTGAATAAATTAATGAGGGTTCAATTTGATTTAATTCAAGAGGAATCAAGGCTCAATTGGAAAGAAAACCTAGCAAAATTCGTATGCCACCTCTACCCCCACACTTTGGCCTACTTAAATGCTTCTAGAAGGGGCAAATTTGTCTTGGAATTGTGAGTGGAGGGCAGCTCATGGTGGGCCACCTGCGGATGACATAAGAAAGAGAGAGTGTGAGAGGGAAAGGAGAAATTGATTTTCTCTTCCTCTCCTCTCTCCTCCGTCGACGGATCTCCCCCATCTTCTTCTTCCTTTTCTTCAAAACCTCCATGGAAGCCGAAGACCAGCAGAGAAGGAGCTACTGTCGCCGCCTCTCACCGCCGTCGTCGCCCACCGAAGCCGGAACCGTCGCTACTCCGCGGTCGACCACACCTCGCCGTGCGCCCTCCGCCCCTTACCCTGCTGTTCGGCCGTCTCTTTTCTTCTTCGGTGTGCCTTGAAGACTTCGAATCCCAGCAGATCTGGGACGGACGCCGGAGCAGCAGCCGACGTCGCCGGGAGCCGCCGCACACCGCCTCGTTGCCGTTCGTCTCCCTCTAGCCCGCTCGATCGCCGTTCGCCTCACCCAGCCGAGCTACCGCCCCTGTTCAGCCCTGTTTTGCCTCTGCTCGGTCCCGTTCAGCCACCTACGGCCGCCGCCCGATCTCCTCCGGCCACCGTCCGGCCTCACCGAAGTCCCCTCGCCCTCCACCGGCCTTGTCCGGCTCTAATCGGCCCCGGAACGGCCCCAATCAGCAGCGTGCAGAGGTGCAGAAAAATGGGTATTGCAGTGACGTTTGGCCCGTTTTGGGCCGTTTCCCGACCCCGGATCCGCGAGTCACTTTGGGAACAATCGTTCCTCGCGTCGCCGCCGTCGGATTGATCCGATTTGCGCGCGATTTGGTGAGTAATCTCACTAATCTTGGATTAGTTGGCTAATTATGCTTTAAGCTGGTTTAGATTTAATTAATTATGTTTAGGTTGTTAGATTAGAATAAATTAGCAATTATTAGTCAATTGTGATGTGATTTGGATAAATTGATTGTGTAATTAGCAAGTAGACGTGGTCTACTAATTATTGGAAGTGCCTCGGGAATTTTCCCGACCCTTGGTGGGCTCCAATTAGGCTTTTCGGGCCTAAGTGGATTTTTTTAGTATTTAAATATTAATTTTCGGAATTAAATTAAATAATTATTTATTTTCCGAAAATTCAAGGGAGATGGTTCGGAACCAGAAAATTATGCTGATGACCGTGGTGAAGTCCGTTTATGTAATCGGGCTTTATTTTGAGCTAAATGGGATTTTTAATATTAATTATTTAATTTTCGAAATTAATAATTATTTATTTATTTTTCGGAAATTAAGATTTTGATGGCCGATGACCGAAATTTCGTGCTGATTGTCGTGGTGCAGACCGTTTATTTATTTGAGCTCTACGTTGTGTGGAATTGAATTTATTGTGGAATTTTAGGAATTGTCCTAAATTGTTTGTTATTGAATATTTGATTGATGGATGGCCGAGTATGGGTATATAGCGCCAGTACGTTGATGGGCTATATAGTAGGGAGAATGGTGAGAGCTAACTGAGAATGTTATTGGCTGAGACCAATCAGGTACGATGTTATTGGACATACGTGGTTCGGTGATTGGAAGTATCACTGGCGAAAACGGCGCCTTAAAGAACGCACGTAAATGACTTATAGACAAACGTGGTTCGGTGATTATGGGAATATCACTGGTGAAAACGGCGCCTTAAAGAACGCACGGTGTTGTCTATAGCCGATGTCACCTTGGCGAAAACGGCGCCCTTGAAAGGACACGTGGTTCGGTGATCAAGGTTATCACTGGTGAAAACGGCGCCTTAAAGAACGCACGGTGTCGGTGATCGGTATGTCATTGGCGAAAACGACGCCCGAGAAACACATGTGATTTGGTGAATGAGTACACCACTGGGAAATCGTGGTATGAGTGGGAATGACCTAGAGGTGGTCTGAATGACATGTAATCGACTAGGTCGATTGATCATTGTTTTGATCTGATGTTGTGAATTGATTGATTGAATGGGAATGACCGTGAGTGGTCTTATTGGCTTGTAATCGACTAGGTCGATTTGATCGATGCTTCGATCGGTGATATGATTGCTTGGGTGCCTATTATGAATTGTACTGACTTGCAGGTGGGATCTGATGCCAAGGTACGTCCTCTGTCCTGTGCGTGTTTAGGCAGCCTTTAGTATAGTAGTTTACTAATCGGGCTTAGTGAGGTAGAACTCGCTGAGACGTAGTCTCATCCCAGTTTGGGGAAAAACATTTCAGGACCCCGCTAAGGAGCTGAGGAGGAAGAGTCGGAGAAGGATTTTTGGGAAAAGAAGATAATCCTGAGATGGGCCTTGAGTACGGCCCAGATGGACTGAGATTGTATCTTCTTTGATATCTCCATTTTGATGTGAATAGAGTTTAGAATAAAAAGTTTGTGAAGTGTTCTGGTTTATGGTTTGTATAAAAGTTTGGTTATAAATTTCAATATGAAAAATATGACCTTGCTTTTCTATCCCATCGTTTTATTGTCTGGGGATTTTAACTGCTTCCGCATGTGCTTAATAAATGAAAGGGTCGGCGATATATTGTCCTGGGATATCGCATTATAAAATCGACCAAGTGAGATGGATGTGTGCGTGCCTGAGGATCGGGGCGTGACACTGATTGTATGGGCGAACATGATTGATGGGCTATCGTCAGGTTCCTTTAATAGCTCGAATGATCTTCTTGATTGATTCCGTCCAACGGATAGATTGGAGGAATTCCTTTAGTAAGTGCCAACGGGTATGATGGCATAAAGGAGTATAAAAGGAAGACGTTCTAGTTACTTTAGTGCATGATCGATAGAGAAATTCCAGAGTCTGAAGTACCTTGATTATCAGTCGATACATTTTGAGCAAAATTGTACACACAAAGAGTGTCTATACTTAGTGATTCCTTGAGCGAGTGTGGTAGATCATCTACACCGAGAAAGCAAGGGAGAACAACACTGTAACATCTCTTTGTTCATAGTGGAATCCAGCCAATAAGCTATCAGTGCAGAAGAGTGGACGTAGGCTTGACATAAGCCGAACCACTATAAACCGCGTGTTTAATTTTCTCTTCTCTCAGTCTTACTTTGATTATCGTTTGTCTCAAATCTATCAATTGTCTAGTATTGTGCAATTATCGAGAAAAATCCTTTATATACCTATTCACCCCCCTCTAGGTACTCACACTAGCTATATCAATTGGTATCAGAGCTCGTGTACTCACTTTATTTGAAGTGTTTTGCTTCAGAGTAAAAGATCCATGGCTAGTATGTTAGCACCAGGGCTGATGGAAGGGCAAAGCAATATCAGACGAACCTACTTTGATGGAAAGGATTACAACATCTGGAAGAACAAGATGAAAGCTTTCCTACGATCAAAGGATCCTCTAGAATGGGACGTTGTAGAAAAAAGAATTACTCCTACAACTGCATCAGTCTCTGAAAGAGGGAAAGAAACTGTTGAGACCAGCAGAATGACTCAGGAAGAGATAATCAAGAGACAAGCACTTGATGCAAAAACAATTTACTCTTTATATTGTGCTTTGTCACCAACTGAATATAACAGAATATCTTCTTGTGTTACAACAAAAGAAGTTTGGGACAAATTACATATCACCTATGAAGGAACAAATCGAGTGAAGGAAACCAGAATTAACATTCTCCTCGGTCAATATGAAGCCTTCAAAATGAAGTCAGGAGAATCTATAACTGATATGTTTAGCCGTTTTACAGATATTGTCAGTGGTCTTGAGAATTAAGGACAATCAATTTCTGATCCCATGAAGGTAAACAAGCTACTGCGTGGACTCTCCAAGGATTGGAATCATATAAAGACTTCAATAAGAGAGATGCAAAGAATTATGCCATTATCTGTCGACGAGCTGATTGGAACTCTTCAGTCTTATGAAGTGGAACGGATCAATGATGATGAAGATCCAAAAGGTAAGAAATCTATTGCATTAAAATCAAATGATGATTCTGATGATACAGATTCTGAAGATGATATGGACGATGAGGAGCTTGCCCTCATGATAAGAAGATTCAGAAAACTGAATAGAAAAGGAAGAAGGTTCAACTCAAAGAAACAAAGCTTTCAAAGACAGCAGACCAAGTTTTTTGATGATGAGGAGCCAAACAAAGATATAGTTTGCTTTGAATGTAAGAAAAAGGGACACATCAGACCCAACTGTACTCTTCTGAAGAAGAAGAAAGGAAAAGCTGAAAAGTTTCGAAAAGCTCTCAAAGCTGAAACCTGGAGTGATACAGAGTGTGAAGAAAGTGATAATGAAAATGCCAACCTATGTCTAATGACACAATCAGACTCAGACTCTGGATCAGACTCAGACAGTGAATTTGAGGCAAGTAATTTTAAAATTCCTGTCAAAGTTTCTAAATACATTGATGAACTGTGTTTTAGTCTTAAGACTTCTCTCAAAAGAATTTCATAACTTAAGAAGGAAAACTCAACTCTAAAACAAAAGGAAATTGTTTTAGAAGAAAGAGTTAAAAGTCTACACTTGACTGTTTCCTCTCTTAAAAAAAATGAAGATAATCTTTTGAAAGAAAATGCTTTTTTAAAAACTAATTTATCAAATATTTCAAAGAAATTTTCAATAGGGTCTGAAAAACTTGAAAAAATTCTTTCAGCTCAAAGACCTTACTTCAATAAGTCCGGTCTAGGTATGACAGCAGAAACAATTCCCTTGATTGATTTTCCTAAAGTAAAAGAAAGAATTAAGAAAAGACCCCCGAGAGAGGCTTACAAAAATCATTTCAAGAAAGTTTTTGTAAAGTCTGTAGGTCGAAATGCTCTCAGATGTTCAAAGTGCAACAGTCCGGATCACTTTGAAAAAGAGTGTCCTATGGTTTGGAAACCTGTTAAGAAAGCATGGGCTAATACTGCTTATCTTACTAATACCAAAGGACCCAAGAAAGTTTGGGTACCAAAGAAAGCTTGAGACTCTATTTTAAATGCAGGTCTCCGTCAAGAAAAAGGTGAAGTGGTATCTTGACAGTGGATGCTTAAGACACATGACAGGAGACTCAAATTGCTTCATAAAGCTTGTTCAAGTAAATGGTGGAAAAGTTTCATTTGGAGGAAACAGCAAAGGAAGTATTGTGGGATTTGGAACTGTGAAAATTGGAAATCTCACAATAAGTAATGTTTCCCTAGTGGAAGGACTCAATTACAATCTTCTCAACATTAGTCAATTGTGTGATACTGGTTTTAAGATCTTCTTTCAAGAAGGAATATGTTCTGGAATCAGTAAAGACTCTACTCAGTCTTTCATGGGTCGAAGACATGGAAATATCTATCTTCTGGATGTGAAACCAAATGAATCGCAATGTCTAATCTCAATTCAAGACGAAGCAAGCTTATGGCACATAAAGCTTGGTCATGTCAACATGAAGCAATTATCCAAAATTTCATCAAAGCAGCTTGTTCGAGGTCTACCCAAATTGCCTTACCAAAAGATTGATCCATGTACTCCATGCAATCTGGGAAAGCAGGTAAGAAATTCATTTAAGCCAATAAATCATGTCTCTACTAATCATGTACTACAGCTGCTGCATATGGATATCTTCAGACCAACCAGAACCCATAGCATTGGAGGTAAGAAATATTGCCTAGTAATTGTGGACGATTACTCCCGTTTTACTTGGGTATATTTCCTTGCAAGTAAGTCTGAAACCTTCTCGTATTTTGAAAAATTTGCTAAAAATGTTCAAAATGAAAAAGGATGTGTTATCTCAAGTATAAGAACAGATCATGGAGGTGAATTTGAAAATCAAGATTTTACAAAATTTTGTGATGAATCTGGTTTTCAGCATGTATTCTCCTCTCCATATACTCCTCAGCAAAATGGAGTTGTGGAAAGAAAAAATAGATCTCTTCAAGAAATGGCTAGAACTCTTTTAATTGAAAGTAAGATTTCTTCACGATTTTGGGCTGAAGCTGTTTCAACAGCATGCTATATCATCAATAGAGTCTTCTTAAGACCTATTCTAGAGAAAACCCCTTATGAGTTATTCAAAGATAAGAAGCCTATTGTTTCATACTTTCATGTATTTGGTTGCAAATGCTTTATATTGAAAAATGCAAAAGATCGAGTTGGTAAGTTTGAAGAAAGATCATATGAAGGCATCTTCCTTGGATATTCTACATCAAGCAAAGCCTACAGAGTCTATAACAAAAAGAGCCAGTCTGTGGAGGAGTCAATGAATGTCAAATTTCAAGACTCTACGCAAGATGAATCCAGTCAGACTCATCATGAAGAGTCTGAACCTGCTCCAAACCCTCCAAAGCTTACAACTCAAGAAGCATCTCAGACTCTGGAAGACCAGCATCAAGCTGTTTGTGAAGATTCAAATAAAGAAAGAGATCATCAACCAGACAAATCAACCAGTAACTGGAAGCATAAGTCCAGTCATCCCAAAGATCTCATTATCGGCGAAATTAATGAAGGAATTCGCACCAGATCCAAAAGGCGAGAAGAGTCTAGTGTTGTGGCTCTTGTTTCTGAAATTGAACCAAAGAGCATAGAAGAAGCTTTATCTTATGAAAGCTGGATTGAAGCTATGCAAGAAGAGCTCAGACAGTTCAACATTAATGATGTCTGGGAATTGACATCCAAACCAAAAGGTAAAACTGTTATTGGAGCTAAATGGGTGTTCAAGAACAAGATGAATGAGAAAGGAAAAGTCGTACGAAACAAAGCAAGACTCATGGCCAAGGGATATACGCAAGAAGAAGGAATAGACTATGATGAGACTTACGCGCCAGTAGCAAGGTTAGAAGCTATTCGACTATTACTTGCGTTTGCTTGTTATAAAAATTTCAGGTTATTCCAAATGGACGTCAAAAGCGCCTTCCTAAATGGATTTATCCATGAGGAAGTTTATGTGGAACAACCACCAGGGTTTGAAGACCCAAAGAAGCTAGACTCAGTCTTCAGACTGAAAAAGGCTTTGTATGGTTTAAAGCAAGCACCTCAAGCTTGGTACGACAGGCTAAGTAAGTTCTTAATACATAATGGTTTTGTCAAAGGTAAAGTAGATACTACTTTATTTATCAAAAAGGAAAACAAAAGTTTCTTACTTGTTCAAATTTATGTGGATGATATTATCTTTGGATCATCTAATGAAAGTCTGTGCAAGAAATTTTCTAAGTCTATGCAGGATGAGTTTGAAATGAGTATGATGGGAGAGTTAACATACTTTCTTGGTCTTCAAGTAAAACAATTGAAGGAAGGAACTTTTATTTATCAAGAAAAATATGCTAATGATCTTGTCAAAAGGTTTGGACTGGAAAAGTGCAAAAAGACCGACATACCAATGTCAAGTTCTTTGAAGATAGACAAAGATGAAGAAGGGAAAAAAGTTGATCAAAAGCTTTACAGGAGCATCATTGGTTCACTTCTTTATCTTACTGCTTCTAGACCTGATATTTTGTTGAGTGTTTGCATCTGTGCTAGGTTTCAATCAGATCCTAGAGAATCCCATCTCAGTGCTGCGAAACGTATTATTAAATATGTTGCTTCATCTTCAAGCATCGGTCTTTGGTATCCTAAGAAGGGAGACTTTAATCTTCGAGGATATTCAGACGCAGATCTGGCCGGTTGCAGAGTTGATAGAAAAAGCACTTCGGGAACTTGCCAGTTGCTTGGAAGCAGGACAGTGTCTTGGTTTTCAAGGAAACAAAGCACTGTGGCTCTTTCAACAACAGAAGTAGAGTATGTAGCTCTTGGAAGTTGCTGTTCGCAAATTCTATGGATAAAACAACAGCTACAAGACTTTGAAATTGAAGACTCATGCACAGAGATTAGATGTGACAACACCAGCGCAATCAATCTCACTAAAAATCCAATTCTTCACTCAAGAGCAAAGCATATAGAGATTCGCCATCACTTCATTAGAGATCATGTTCAAAATGGAGAAATCTCAATTCAATTTGTTGATTCAAAAAATCAACTAGCGGATATATTCACAAAGCCTTTGGAGAAAAAGCAATTCGATTTCATCCGTTCCAGACTCAACATTTTGAAGCTTGAGGAAGTTAAAGTCTAGAGACTCTCTAACCCTCAGACTCAGACATACATGGCTATAGACTGTAAGTTGTTATTATATTCAATCTCGAAAAGGTACGATCATTAATTTATAATTTCCGTGAAAAACTAAATCTTGTCTTTTCAAAAAAAATTGGCAGTTATTGATTTTAAAAGAGGCGTTTGTTCATTTTCCTTTGTGCCGATTGGTTTTTCCTTTTTTAAACTGAGTTATATATATATATACAGTTTTCCTCGCTCAATCTTGAAAACCCTAAAAAGCATTCTCCTCCCAATCCTGTTTCTACTTCGTGTTTATCTTCGAGAAAGTTGTCATCTTTTCTTGGGAAAGCGAGTAAAGGAATCTTTCAACGACAAGAAAGAATGTCTTCCTTGAGAAAGTCTTCAAGAATCGCAAACAGGGGACCACAGAGAATGAAGGAGGGACCTACCCATTTCGATCTCACCGAAGAAGAAGGTTTACCGAGTCAGCAACAGAGCCCGATTCACTCTCCACCACGTCACTCTTCATCATCTACCCCACAAGATGTGAGTCATCAACCGGAGGAAGAAATAATCGAGGACGCAGACCCTGTAAGAGTCCAAAAACCCTCTTTTATTTACAAGCTCTATCGTGCAATGAAGAGCATTGGGACTCCGCTGAACTATATAGATGATTTCCTTAAAGATAAGAATTATGGGAATGAGTATCTATTTCTGCGATGAATGGAGGATTTGGGAATTGTTCCCAAAGGAAAGGCTGAGGAAGCACTTGAGAATATTCCAAGTGACACTCGTGTATCGGGACTGAATCCTACTGACGGGAACGATGATGATAAAATGTTCAGAGAATTTCAACCTCTAATGGGAGTTGCTGCGAAGGTGAAGGGTAAAAGGAAGGACTTGTTTAAATCGAAGGAACAGGAGAATCTATTTTTCAGACTGTTGAAACGAGGGGTGATAAATCCTAGGAGTGTTGATTTCGATTTCTTGGATGCCATTAAAGTGAACTTAAGGGAGAAGTTAAATCTGCTTCAACTTGAGCAATTCTGCTCCGATACCACAGACGGTTATGCGCAATTAACAGCATACTTCTATTCGAATCTTAGCTTTTTGGATGCGAATAGAATATCATTCAGTGTTCGAGATCAAGTCTATGAGGTGGATGTGGACATGTTGGCAGACATAATTGGAGTCGAAAGAGGACGATATAAACCAATCAAGGTTTCAATTGCTGGTACCACTCTGGAACTTGTCAAAGACAGGAGTACAGAAGGAAGAGTTACATATTCAAGAATGCATGCCATCAACATCTTGCTTCACAAAATTGTGATCAACTGCATCAGGCCAAAGTCTACATCAAAGACTGACGTGTCTAATTCCGAGGCAAAATTGATGTATGTGATCAATTCAGGGAAAAAGTTCTCTCTCCCTCACACCATTCTCTTTCACATGTACAGAGCAATGGTGAAGGACAAGGGCCAATTGCCTTATTCTGGTCTTGTGACCAAGATCTTCAGACACTTGAACATTGAACCTCCACATACTCTTTGTGTTCGACCATGCGACAAAATGGTGGTGGGTTTGAAAATGCTGACTAAAATGCGTCTGAAAGAACTTAGTAAGGCAATGGAGAAGTTCAAAGTGAAGACTCCAACATCTTCTGCATCAAAGAGAAAAGGGAAGGAGCCAATGGGTGCTTCATCCAAAAAGAAAAGAGCTCTTATCTTGGAAGATGAAGATGAAGAGGAAGATTTCACTATCCCTGCATTGAAAAGAACCGGACGTTCTGTACCTGAATCAACAGAACATCAGAAGAAGGGAAAAGAAGCAGAAGAAAAAGAACAGAGAGAAGAAGAGGGACAAGTTAAGAACAGAGAAGCAGAGGAGCAACAAGAAAAAGAAAAAGAAGCTGAAGCAGAAGGAGAAGCAGAAAAAGAAAAGTCTGCAGATGAAGCTGCAGAGGAAGGGAATCAAGGCGCAGAAGAGCATGACCTTAACTCTTCCCCAATAGAGGTCTTAGAGATAGGGGGAGATGGAGAGCAAGGAAGGACTACACCACATGTTGTCAACAGTGAAGGTGTGAGTTGCTCACCAACAAATCCAGAAGATTTTCAGGCTTCTCAAATGTCTGAGGAAGGACATGATACGTCAACACCAAATCTGCTCGATTACGCTGAAGTTCCATCGTCTGCCTTCACTCCATCCGAAAAAGCAAATGCGAGCACACAGACGGACAATACAGCAGATTTTCGTCGTATCCTTGATGTTCTTCTGGAAATGCAGGGTCAAATATATGCTTTGGAATGTGAACTTCAAGTCATGAAGAATGCTGGACAAGCATCTTCTGTTACCCTGGCAGATCAAATGAAAGACCTCGCTCTTCAAATTCAAGCCAATGCCAAAGGAGAAGAGGTGGCTCATCTTCGGGAAGACTTGAAGAGGCTGGAAGGCATCGTCCAAACGATGGGAGACTTCCAGATTGTGCGCGTTCCCAAGAAAACTTGACTCATTTCTCACCTTTTTCATGATGACAAAAAGGGGGAGAATTGCAATTTGAACTCTTTAAACTCTTTAACTTTAAACTTTGAGACGTGTTTGAATATTTGAGTATGACTTGGGTGTGAACTTGAATTTGACTAACTTGTGTGGATTTTGATGTTTGACTGTTTGCATTTATATCAAGTATTGTTGTATGGTCTTACTCATGAAAGACTAACCAATTTTCTGTGGATGCAGAGTCTGGTTAATTTATTAATCTTTATGAGATAGCCATATTGCTTGAGTAATGTTTTGCAGGTCAAAGTCGTTCAAATCTATAGGAAAGTTTTGTCACCATAAAAAAGGGGGAGATTGTTGGAGAAATCTTTCCAGAATATTTTGAAGCTGACAAAACATTTCTATCAGTCTAGTCTGGATAAGTACAGATCTTCGGTTTAGAGTCTGAAGACTTTCGGATCACCAGACTCAAGACTCAAGGCTCAAGACTCAAGACTCAAGACTATTCTCATTGACAGTTTTTCTAATCCAGTGACGAAGGCAATCCAGAGCCAAAGTATTTGGTTGAGGATTTGGTCTTATCCTCTGGAGAATATCTCTTGGCTGGATAAATATAACGGATTCTTTTATTCGTATTCAAAATCGTTTGAAGATCCGATGGTCGACGAAATATTCTTGGAAGGTTCTATTTTTGGAAACCAAGATCCTGATTGTATGGGCGAACAGGATTGATGGGCTATCGTCAGGTTCCTTTAATAGCTCGAATGATCTTCTTGATTGATTCTGTCCAACGGATAGATTGGAGGAATTCATTTAGTAAGTGCCAACGGGTATGATGGCATAAAGGAGTATAAAAGGAAAACGTTCTAGTTACTTTAGTGCATGATCGATAGAGAAATTCCAGAGTCTGAAGTACCTTGATTATCAGTCGATACATTTTGAGCAAAATTGTACACACAAAGAGTGTTTATACTTAGTGATTCCTTGAGCGAGTGTGGTAGATCATCTACACTGAGAAAGCAAGGGAGAACAACACTGTAACATCTCTTTGTTTATAGTGGAATCCAGCCAATAGGCTGTCAGTGCAGAAGAGTGGACGTAGGCTTGACATAAGCCGAACCACTATAAACCGCGTGTTTAATTTTCTCTTCTCTCAGTCTTACTTTGATTATCGTTTGTCTCAAATCTATCAATTGTCTAGTATTGTGCAATTATCGAGAAAAATCCTTTATATACCTATTCACCCCCCTCTAGGTACTCATACTAGCTATATCAGATAGAACTTCTGCGAGTCAAGAAACATTGCCTCGCACAGCGATTTCTGCCCGATGCAGAGAACATTCTCAGGGAGGATTTGCCCGCAAAAATTAATCTGTAGGACACCCTGACACTCCGATCTTGGGCATTTGATGGTGGTGAGTGTTGGTGTTTGTTTCGATAAACAAAGCATATGTGCATAAGTAAATTAAAATCAAAGTTTGATGGCAGCGGAAGTAAAAACGCTCATACAGGTGTTTCCAAAGCATTTTTCCTGCATTTTAACAAAAATTCATAGAAGAGCTAAATGGGCTAATCATATTAACCTTGTATCATGCTTCAAATTGGGTTTTGACGTTCTTTGGGTTCTGAGCACGAATGTCTGATGTCCTTGTAGCAATGGTTCTAACATTTTTCAGACTTTGATCACGAACGTCTGACACCTTCTGGTAACACCGGTTCTTCTAAGCACAAACGTTCGATGTCCTCACATCAATGGTTCTGACGTTCTTTAGACTCTGACCACGAACGTCTAACACCTTCTGGTAAAACCAGTTCTAACATTCTTGGACTCTTGACCATGAATGTCTGATGCCTTCCGATAATTCTAGTTCTGACGTTCTTTAGAACGTCTGATCTCTTCGCAAGCTCTGATGTTCTTCAGATCCAGCCCCACAAGTGTTAAGCCTGTAGTTCAAACACACCACCGATTTTCACGTTGAATAGAAGAGAGATATTGAAAGATCTCACAACCACAATTGTGCTAGCAATTGCTCTCGTGTGAGTGATTTTGCTGATCAATATCAGCACTCAATTATCGATTGTCGATTATCAATCATCCATCATTTAGTGATCTGCTCTCTGTATTACCTTTTATAGCCAGTGCAGATCACATTTAAATCGGCGCTTTAACTCTAAACCGATTTAAAATTAATTCGGCTATAACTCCCGGACGTAAGTTCTAATACCGCTACAGACACTAATTCGAACATTAACTCTGTAACTGTTATAGAGTATTATTCTAGACATTTATTTGTGACTATTACAAGTTTTTATGTTGGGTATTAACTTTGTAACTGTTACAAATATTTAATTTGACCGTTACTACTGAAACTATTTAGAACACTAATTGGTCATTTAAATCTAAAAACGTTTTAGATCATTAAATTGTTCATTTATTTTGAAACCGTTTTAGATCATCAATGTGACCATTAAGTTCTAAAACCGTTTTAGAACTTAATGTGACCGTTAAATTTATAACCGTTTTAGAACTTTAATTTAGATATTGATTCTGAAATCACTTTAGATCATTAATGATGTGATTAATTCTGAACTCACTTCAGATCATTAACACAGCTATTAATTCTAAACTCAGTTTAGATTATTAATTCGGTCACTGAATCTGAACACGCTTAAGATCTTTGATTCGGTCGTAGAGTTTAAAACCCACTTCAGACTTTGTATACTCTGAAGCCCCTTCATCAGAACTTTTATTTCTAACCCAACTCAATCTGATTGGCTCAATTGCAAACACATTTGGAATACTCTCTCTCATTCAAATGTCATTATATTTGGTTATAGTGTGTGACATCTCTAGGTTCATCACTGAGCTAGTAGCAGGATTTGTATTAACACGTTAGCACAACTAAGAGAACTGATTGTCCAAATCAATCTCCTATTCCTGCAAACCATGAGTGACATCTAGCAATATATCATAGTTACCTAGATAGTGTGAAATGTTTTCAAAACATAATGAACCTGTCAACTTTGGCAACCGTGTAATTCAATCTTTCTATCTCACCATGTCCCGATCGCATAAAGGCCATGGAACTATTGGTCAAGCCACCAATTTGATCATATGCCCAAATCTAATTGACATATATTTCTTCGAGATATGAACGATTCATTCTCGATTATAACCCTGGTCGAAGATTTCAATACAACGTCATGATTAGATCGCATAGGACATCAATCTTGTATATCCATATATAACAAGAAGATAGATTCTATATTGCAGACGCATGTGCCTTTATATGTGAACAAACTATGACCATAAAGTACAGAGACGGTTCGACGAAGCATCAATATGCGCACTTGTGAACCACAGCCATCCAACATACAAGTCAATATTGTGCCTTAGGTCTAAGGATCTTACACCTAACCAAAGCATGAACGATCAGATATTGACCCTGCTAAAAGCTTCTATGTCACCAATCGTTCTATGTATGTCGCGTTTAGTGAACTTATCCAAGACAAGCACCTGTGTTCTAACTCAGATATCACAATACCTAATGACCCGTGACTCATCATCCCCTCAAGTATTCTATACTAAATGATAAAGCTTGAGAACACATCGGTCTCAACAGGATCATTAATATTCTCTCAATGATCCATCAACCGAGAACTGTTTAAAAATTCACATAACTGTAACTTGTCACACATATTCTGAACACCTTAAGAATAGGTTCAGTCATAGTTGATCTTATGGACTTCATTCATATAAATTGGACAATGAATGAAGAAACTTATTTGTCAGTAAATAATCCTTAATATGTAACTATAACATGGTTGCTTTAAGGCATACAACTAACAATGACACTGTACAGGACTTTGGTCTCCACATACCTACTTATGCAGAGAGAGTGAAAGGTGTGAGAACACATTGTCCCGATCCTGAACATCTCTTTGGCCTCTTTTATTTCTGTGCAAATCTCACATAAGCTCTCTGATGACTCACCACCATCTTTTTGAATGCCTATCTCAACTGGATTTATGATTTTCATTTGACTTCTAATTGCGTTTGCCACAGTCATTGTGACATTCTAAATTTCAACTCCGTTTAGATAATATGAAATAGGCTTTTCGTCAACGCGCCTATGGCCCTTTTTCTCGAAACTGATCACTCTTGAGTTAACTAACCTATTAGGTGAAGCCGTTAAGGGATATAAACGCAACACACTTGAGAATTCGATTGGGAATCAATCGCTCGACCATGATAATTGGCGAGGGTCAATACGACACCGTTATAATCAATTAGTGATCGAATATAGGTCTTTTTGATGGAAACGCGCAATTGAATGGTGGGTGATTCCACCTGATCGCAAAATTTGTGTCAAACGGCACTAACCCAATTTTCTGTTAATTCTGTACTTAGTATCTATAATTGAAATCTTGAGATTTTTACGATAATCGAGAATCGCGGATGAGTTGGAGATGCACAAACGTGGATCGAAAATTATCGACCACGGGTCAAACGCGATAAAATCCCTAAGAGCTACCTGGTCGGTTGAGTCGTGCTAAAATCACATCTGGTCGATTTTAACCATGAAATTGAACTTGGTTTCGGGAATCGAACGTTCGAGCGTGTCACGATTTATTTTAAGGACATTGTCTCATCTTTCGGAGAAATTTCGTCAAGCCTGAAATTTTGCGGAAAAATGAATTTTGGACAAAAGAAATAGAATAATTCCTATGGGCTGCTCTAAGGGGATTTTTGGCCACCAAAAGGACTTTGTTTGTGAAGAAATGGGAGAAAAATAGCCATTGGGTGGGTTCTTGACCTTGGGGGACAAAGAAGATGAAGCATGAAGACTTGTGTGGCATAGTGATGATGAAAATGGAGATATTTACCCTTAAAGTCTTTGCTTGGCTTGACTTTCTCCTCCCTCCTCCCTCCTCACTCTCTCTCTCACACTCAAATCCTTTCTTCCCCCCCCCCCCTCTCTACCGAAGCACCCCCTTCCTCCCTCATCTCTCTCTTCTTTCTTTACTTTCATTGATCCCCTTCCCTTCAACGGATCCCCTTTCTTTTGTTCTGCCGCTCCACTCACGCCAGGACTCCACCCACTATTCGCCCATCCCAGCAGCATCCTTTACGCCATTTTCATCCACCCAGTCCCCTCCCCTCCTCACGCCAACGAACCAGCCCTCCATTTCCCTTTTCTTTACCACCAAAGTAGCCCAACACCACAGCCGAGCCGTGTCCGTTCCGGTCAATAGCTCAGCCCACTCCGCCGCACTACCAGCATCGTCCCAACCTCACAGCCGCGCCCATCTAGCTCGCCTGGCAAGCTCAGCCAAGCCGAACCGTCCACCTTCTCCTTTGCCTGGCAAGCACCAACGTTGGATGAGAGCTTGAGAGGCCATCACAGCCTCCGTCGAGCCTCCTTTGGAGACACGGTAGTCTCGGGTTCTTGCCGCCGTCGCGTTGTCGTCGCCGTGAGCCCGCCGCCGTTGAATTCCAATGAGTTAACTCCCTAATCCTTGATTAGATTGTTAATTGCGCTTAAGATGTTAGATTAGTGTTAATTAGCACGGTTATATTAGTGCTAAGAATGATTAGTGTTATTTAAGTTGGATTAGCTTAAATTCGGATTTGGTTACTGGACTCTCACCATTTGCCATTTTTGTGGAGAAAAATGTGCTATGATTTTGAGGTTATTTCCTTCTTGATAAATGTTCTAGACATCTTTAGTTATGACATATATTTTACTCAAGATTTTAGGGATTTAAAAGAATGAGATTTCAGTTTCATTATTTGCAAAACAGAATCTCGGATTATGCTGGAACCAGTGACCTTTCAGTGTTCAATGGATTTTTATCAACTCTTAGGGTTCGAATTTCAAAAGAGTTCCTTCACAAAAGTTGTTTATCACATATTTTAGTTTAACATAGTCAAATTTAAGATCAAATGGACAAGTTTTGGCCCTCGGACAAAACTGATTTTGGAAAGCAGAAATTTTGGACACGGTCACAGTTTTTTTTTTTTTTTTGGTAAAGGTAAGAATATATTGAAAAGCTAAGGACCAATGTACACAAACGGCACCAAAACTTACACTCTCAATGCGAACAAAAGAGTGGAAGGGAGCCGCGCAAAAGCCTCAAGAGGCAAGGACAGAAAGAGCGCAAACAATAGACACAACACAACCACCAGATTCAGCCACCAGACCTCCATGGACGCCTGGGAATCCGAGAGCTAGAACATCCGCACTGGAGACGACTGAGCAAGATCAAATGATAAAAACCCAAAGGGTTACGTGAAGATAATAGGGTCGAGATTCCAACCCCTCTGAAGACGCCGATTCCTTAGATTGTCAGGGACATCCTTGTAGGTAATTGCTTTATCTTTAACCATCTTTATCAAATGGTTCTTCAAAGCGAGAATATCAAGAGATTCCCCTCGGAAAATCATAGCATTTCTCTTCTTCCAAATTAGATAGCAAAGAGCTCCAAAGGAATAGCGAGAAAGATTGTGAGAGAAGTCCTTACCAGCAAGGAATTTCATAGCCCGAGCAAGGTTTTCCGCCCAAATGCCGTTCCTCCACGGCAAATTGCACATAGTTGCCCAAAAGTAGATAATGGTATTTGAAATATTGCAATCAAAGTACAAATGGTTGGTCGAGTCCGGCTGAGTATTACAAAAAGTGCAAGCCGAGTAATCAATCCTTCCATATGAGAGGAGAAGTGACTGCGTTGGCAAGCAGTTTTTAGTAATAAGCCACAAAAGGAATTGAAACCGAGGGGTTACATCCTTATCCCACACAAAAGAAGTCCAAGGTGCTTTGGCTTTAGAAGCTCTGATGATGTTCCAAGCAGAAGCTACGGAGAAGGCCCCCGAAGAATCATGACACCACACAAAACGATCGCTATCAACCGAAAGAGGAGGAAGCGAGAAGCCACAATTCTCTAACCGGACTTTACAGGATCTACCAGCATAAGAATATAAAGAAGCCACAGTCGCCTTTGCAGGAACGCCGAGGTCCAACAAAAAAGATTGAGGAACTTGTATATGAAGAGGGCCACAAGGCAACTAGCTATCGAACCACAATGAAGTAGACCGGCCGTCACCGACCTCCCAACCGAAGGATTGTCTACAACAGCCCCGAAGATGAAGGATCTTCTTCCAACTCCAGGCACAAATCGAAGGCTGAGGGGCAACCCAAAAGTTATGTTTCTTTAAAAAGTTGGAGTGTATCCAACGGCACCACAGAGATTCCTTATCCATAAAGAGGATCCAAATAAATTTCAGCATTGAGGCTTTGTTACAGTCCTTGATAGACTGAATACCCAGGCCCCCTTCCTCCTTAGGCAAACAAACATCCGCCCATGAGACTTTTGCACCTCCCTTATCCAAGGAGGTGCCTTTCCAAAGAAATCTACGAAGAATGCTTTCAATCCCCAAAATAACCGAAGAGGGCAAAGTGAAGACACTAGCCCAAAAAGACTGAATAGCATGAAGCACTGACCTAATGACAGTTTTTGTAACGGTTTGAGCAATTTAATTGTCTTAATATATAAATATCTGGGTCAAGGTGTCTTCACAAAAAATGTTCTTTTAAGTTTCTTTTATAACATATTAAAATTTGAGAATTTTATGAGTTTTTTTTATTATGTTTCTGGAATTAAACTTGGAGGCGCGCGAGTGGCCCAGATTCTGCCAATTAGGACCGGTTGTGGTTTTGTAGTTGTTCTTGGTATCGTGCTTGCTAGATAATGTATATTTGGTGATGTGGTTGACTTTTGGCATGCTTAGAACTTATGTGTGATATTATGAGGTTGATTGCTCTATGTTGGGTGTTTATCATTATTGCAAAAAGGTGACCTTATGAACTATTAAATAGGAAATAAATGAGATGTTGGGTCCAGACACCAAAACTTATTTGTTCAATAAAACAATGAGATTTTAAAATAGGTACGTGCAAAGTTTGATGGATTAATTTTGAGTACGTGGGTGCCTATGAATTATTTTCTAAACGTTTTGAACAAAAAAAAAAAAAAGAGAGGGGTTACTAAGGTTTGTTTCCAAAAGAGGGTGGTTGGAAAAGAAAATGGAAAAGAAATATGGTGTTGGGTTTGGACACCAAGTTTTATGTGCTCAATAAAACGAGGAGGTTTTATGCTAGATGCGTGCAAAATTTGATGGGTTAATTTTAAATACAGGACCTCGTGCGAATTTATTTCGGAGAGTTTGAACAAAAAAAAGGGTGCCAAGTGAATTTTAAAAAGGGGTTTTTGGGGTTCTTGGCTACATGTTGGAAGCTAAGAGTTGGCTTGCTTGATGAGGCACCTACATGGTTAGGTTAATTAAGTAGTTCAGTTTAATTAATCGTAATTTATTTATTTAATTGTAATTTAATTAATTAATTATAATTAGCGTAAATTGTGACGGAATCGCCGTTTTGCAGAATTTTACGCCAATCGTCGTGGATGTGTTCCTTTGTGAAATTGATTGCTAAATTATGCAATTGAGTGCTTGGTGGTGATTTTTTATTATTATTGCAAAAATATGATTTTATGGCATTTAATTAGAAAAATACCAGGTGTCGGTTTTTGACACCAAAAATATTTTATGTACTATATAAAATCGTCAAATTTTGAAATTGGAGAGTATCACGTTTTATGATTCGATTTGACTGTGTGACCACGCATAATTATTTTACCGGGAATTTTTAATATGAAGAAAATATGCCAAGTCCATTATTTAAAATGGAAGTATTTGAGTGCAAAGTACGATGTTCTTGGCCGAGTTTGGATGTGCATGTGATCTCTATCAAAACCCGTCACCCGATGAAAGTCGGGGAGGCGATGCTTGATTAAGTTCGGATGCCTTTGACAACGGATGCCGGTCGTAGTGGAAGCTGGGCCAATGCTCCTTCGGGAATGCCGTCTAGATGTAGACATTGCCGTGCTCGACGAAGTGAGATGACGCCTAATTATGCCAGATGACCGCCGACTGTTGAGTTGGCTGTGGTCGTTGGGTCGTAAATAATTGGGACATGCCTTAGTGATTGAGATAGCCACACCTGATTATGGGGCAAAATTGTGTGGTACAAAATGGAACATGTCATAATGATTTTACCTTATAATCGAGACCCATGTGATTGATTGATATATGAAAATGATGTGTTCCAATTATTGATTACGCTTGCTGTGTTTATAAGTGCATATGTGTTAAACTAATATGCAGGGACGTGCTAAGGTGAGGAAAGATCTGAATGGTGCATGTTTAGGACCGCCTCTGAGTGAATTCTCATCCTAATCGGGGTTTAGGGTGTTGACTAGCTGAGATTTTCTCACCCGTCGTGGTTTAATATTTTCAAGTCCCTAGTGTGGAGAACTCAAAGCCCGAGGCGGAAGGGTCTAGTGTGTAAGTGGCCTAGTAGTTTCTTTTTGAAACAAGACTTGTGTATATATTGGTAGGACCAACTTGATATGTATATAAAGTGTGTTTTGTGAAAATTGATCGTCCTACTTTTCTATCCCATATTTGATTGTTGTTTGGGGTTTATTAGTTCGCTTCCGTATGTGCATAAAATGAATGGGTCGGCGACGCATCCTGAGAACGTCACAATTTAGTTGACCGCCGAGGGATGTGCGCGTGCCTATGGTTCAGGGCATGACAGTCACAACCACCAAAGATGAGGAAGACCCACTATCTCTTTTCGAAGGATTCATATCCATCACACAGGAGACTTCCAAAAACTCTGGAAACTGCAATTCTTCAGCATATTTAGAATCCGATACTTGAAGATCAAAGTGCTACCCCATCTCTCAAGTTTCTTTTCTTTTAATGTGCTTGTTTTGTGGCTTGTTGGTCTTTTGAAGGTCACTTTGCTTGTTTTAATATATCAAGATGCAGTGCACTATACATGAAACCTTAGCGGAGAAGCTGCTTAATATGATTGGGACTTTAATCCCTTCTTCAGGAGATTTTCTTTTTCAATCTTACTTTTTGGATAGTGCTATCATTTTTTGTTTAAAGAAAAAAGGGTTTTTACTAAGTTAGCTTTGCTTGGGTCAAGTGAAGATGAAGGATAATGCTCTCACATTGAAACTTTTTTTTTTTTGGTCAAAATAAACGCTTGTATTCAAGACAATGGAAACTTACAACCTGAAGATAAAGCATCCGCATAAACTAGGTCAAGCATTACAATCGGAGGATAAAGGATCCAATTTTGGGCCGAAAATTCTGAGATTTGGGCCTTCGAAGCCTAGTCGGCTACCAGATTAGCTTCTCACCAACAGTGCTTCATCGTTAGGTTAGGAAATCGAGAAAGCAAAAAGTCAATCTCCGCGATCAAACCATGAAGCTCCCACGGCGGTGATCTCCCACCTAGCACAACTTCAACGAGATTGAGGCAGTCTAATTCAATCTCCAGTTTAGCTTCATGGAGTCCTTGCTGCAGTAGATGTTGAAGGGTGAAGGTAAGTGCTTGGGTCTCTGCTTCAAAGGTCGACTGCGCTGGGAATCGTCTCGAAAAGAAATCCTTGAGTCGCCCTTGGTAATCTTTGCAAATACAGGCCATCGATCCTTCGATGCTACCCAGCTGATAGGCTCCATCAACGTTACATTTCAGGGTTCCCACTTCCGGAGGTCGCCACAGCTGCGCAGGGTTCAGAGATTGAAGCCCAGATCTCGGTCTAGTGGCAGCAAAAGAGATTTGGTATGATCTAGCCTATACAACAGCCGTCTTAACTGCGAGGGAAGGATTTGGTTGCTGGTTGCTAAAAATGAAATTGTTTCGCATCCGCCAAATCTGCCAAAGGACATTTGCAACGAGTTCTAGTCCAGGTAAGTGATTCGGTGTTGTCGCCCATTCTGTTAGCCATGAATCCAGACGATTGATTGTGTGAGGTAAAGGAAGTAAATTGATCTGAGGGTTAGTCCAAATAGCTCGAGTCCATGAGCAGTGTAGAGTTTCTTCTACCTTCGGATAGCTTTTCCTAACCCTAAATCCCCGTTCATTCTCCACTTCTTCTACATCCGCTTCTTACAGGGCTCAAATTGTGGTCACTTCAAACACGCCTTTCAGTTCACTCACTCTTAGCTGCATTGGCTATCAATGGGAAGGCTTGGCCCTCCATCCATCCACCGATTCTCTCTGGTTTGTACTGCATGCCTTAGATTTCTCTCTTTCTACTATTATAATACGGTTATATAGCTAGTCATTGGTCGGCAGCTTCCGATTATATACTTCTGAGTTCAATTCTACATCGACGACTTCTGAATTGGGCAATTAAGTCTTCCGTCTAGTTCCACTCTTGTTTAGCACGTCTCTATATCAAGTCCTGTTTCGCTGACTTCTGGATGGCATTGGAAGACCATGACGACTCTTCCCGTTTGGCCACACTTTGCAACAGGTTGGGTCGCCTCACTACTGAACAGGTCATCGACGACTGGGATGACGAGCCTCCACCTAAAAAATTGGAAGAGTGCAAGTTAACTCTAATTGGAAAAATCCTTTCGAATCCTTCCATTAACTTCCAAGCAATCCAAAGCACATTAAAGCGTGCCTGGCGAACTGAACAAGTGGAAATATCACAGCGCGAGGCAGGTCTCTACATCGCAAAATTTCAATCTCAAGTAGAAAAGCAAAGAGTTCTTGAAGGGGGACCTTGGTTATTCTCAGGCCATTTAGTTATCTTTAAACCATGGATCCCAAACACACCATTACATTGTTACGACTTCTCTACTTGTGCCTTTTGGGTACAGGTGTTTGGATTGCCTTTAGAATGGTGTACAGAACGTATGATTACCAAGGCGGTACAACATATGGGTCGAGTCTTAGAAGTAAAAGTCGACACGAAGGAAGGGGCATCATCAAGACAGGTCGAGCCAGGGTAGACTTAAACTTGCGAAAACCTCTCAAAACAGGGAAGCTGATTCGGATTGATGGTAAGCCACTTTTGCTAGACTTTCGCTATGAACGCCTATCGCATTTTTGCTACTCTTGTGGCAAGTTGGGACACTATGCGATGTACTGCGAGGATATCCCCTTTGATGAGGCAAAATTAGAAGGCAAAGACAAAATGGCCTATGGCTAATGGCTTCGCGCTGAGGTTAAGGAAAATAGCCCATATTGGCACACTTTTTATAAGCCGCAAGACATTTCAGAGCAAACAGAAGAAGCCGTACCTGAAACTCCGCCCTCACAGCTTCCAAATGTCCCTTTATTGCTCCCACTAGCTTATGTTGTAGCAGCGAACCTATCCAGCACAGTCAACACAACCAACACATCAGCAGTAGGTCCTGACCAACAACACCATCAGCAAACTGTTATGCACGAGACCTCTCTCCACACAACACTCATACCTGCAGCAGCCAAATTAAAAGGAATTCAAACCCAACCCATGGAAGTAAATTTACCAAAGAAGCTGAAGAGTACGAGAGCGACACCAAAAATTGGAGCTGCCAAAAAGCTGAAAAGATACAACCCGTACGAGACTAAGGCCTTGATAATAGAGGATCATGACAACACAAATATTATGGAAACACCTATCTATGCAGCAAATGAAGTAGAAGCTTAGGCTTTGGTGGCTGGCCCTAAACAGCCACCCACCAACAAATGAGGATGATATTCTAGAACTGTTAGGGTTTGGGCAATCCCTTGACAGTTCAAGCTTTTAAGGCCATGACGGCCGAAGAAAAGCCCGATGTTATATTCTTAATGGAAACAAAGAACACTTTAGTTAGGCTTCAACATATTCAACGTTGTTTACACTTCAAAAATTCATATATTATAAACCCAGTTGGTCTAGCCGGAGGCTTAGCAGTGTTATGGAGTGATTAGGTCTATTTACAGGCAATTCGCTCAACACCACACTTTTTTGATATGATTTGCAGGATTAGCTAGGAAGATAGAATTATGTGCATCACATGTATTCATGCTCCTAGCACCTATCAGCAGCGTCAACTTATGTGGGATGAGCTTCGAGAGATAAACTCTGTGAACAATTTACCTTGGATATGTACTGGAGACTTTATGAGATACTCTATCCTTAGGAAAAAATAGGAAAGAGACCTGCTAACCTGTCTAGAATGATGTCCTTTCAAGCTGTCCTAAATGACTGTGCACTTATGGAGATAGAAAGCAAAGGCTGCAAGTATACATGGATGAATAATAGAGAATGGGACGAGCTTGTGAAAGAAAAAATGGATTGGGTGATATGCACAATAGATTGGCGCTTATTGTTTCCTAGGGCAGAAGTTTTTGCACTCCCAACTGCGGCATCTGACCACAGTCCTCTATTGATTCGCACTTCAGCACCTTATCGAAAAAGCAGGAAGCCTTTTATTTTTTAGGATTATTGGAATGATGATGAGGATTGTTGAGAAGTTATCTCTAATGCATGGAACTCAATACAGCTTCCAGATTCTGGTTTCATTCCAAAAGTGAAGACAGTAACAGAAGCTCTGATTAAATGGAGTCAAACAAAGTTTTAAATGGACATACAAAGGTGATAGCATTACAACAATAGCTACATGACCTAATGAACCAACAACATTACAATTATGATAGAGTAGAGGCATTGAAACTGCGAGAGGAAATTCGAAGGACTTGGCAACAGGAAGAACAGTACTGGGCCTTACGCTCTAGGATTCAATGGTTGAAATGGGGCGATAAAATACGAGATTCTTCCATGCATCTACGATTCAGCAAAGGCAGAGAAACCGAATTACTATGCTGCAGAATGATAATCAGCAATGGGTACGTAATCCACAAACTCTTCGAGATATGACGTCCACTTTCTTTTTGAAGTTATATACAACTGAAGGTTATAGGAAATATGGACCTCTACTTGATCAACACCATCAAGTTGTTACCTATGAAATGAATGACCAACTGACTACTTCGCATACTATTGAGGAGGTTCGGGAAGCCACTTTTCAGATGGAAACTACCAAAGCCCCGGGCCTTGATGGATTAAACGGTTTATTTTATCAAAAACACTGGGAAACAATCAAAGATGATCTATTCCTTTTAGTGCAGAATTTCTTGACGTGAGGGGTAATGCCAATAGGTCTCAATCAGACCATTATTAAACCGATTCCCAAAACACCTCAACCTAAGAAACTGGAGCAATATCGCCCAATCAGCCTATACAACTTCACATACAAAATTATCTCTAAGGTACTTGCTAGCCGTCTGAAACCTTGGTTGAATTTTATGATTTCTAAGGAACAATCGGCTTTCGTGAGTGGACGACATATTCAAGATAATAATTTAATCGTCCAAGAAGTTCTTCATCAATTTAGGACCAGGAAGAGGACAAGAAAGTTCAATGCAATTTTAAAGACAGACATGCAAAAGGTGTATGACAGAGTCGAATGGGATTTCCTTCATGATTACCTTCTTAAAGTGGGATTCCATCCAAGATGGGTTCGGTGGATAATGCAGTGTGTCACGACAGCATCTTTTAGTGTGAAGTTTAATTGAGAACAGCTGTCTTATTTCTACCCATCTTGGGGCCTACGACAGGGTGATCCCTTATCTCCATATATTTTTATTCTGCTGGCAAATGTTTTATCAACTCTTATTACTCAAGCTATCAGTATGGGACACATCAAGGGTATTAAGTTAAATAGGTGGTGTCCTACCCTGTCCCATCTATTTTTTGCTGATGATGCGATCTTCTTCCTAGATGGTAAAATTCAGGAATGCTAGAACTTTGCTAATGTTTTAAATTGGTATTGTATGGCTTCGGGACAGTTAGTGAACCGCAACAAGTCGGGCATGTTCAATAAACACTATCCTATTAGTCTACAGGAAAACATGTCTCGGGAGCTTAGAACACTTGTGCTGCAGAGGTATGGCAAATATTTGGGAATACCATCTGAATGGGGTCAATCAAAGAGGGAAATGTTCACTTGGATAATAGGAAGAGTCAACACAAACTTAGAGGGATGGAAGGAGAAATTAATTTCAAAAGGAGGTAAGGAAATTCTTATTAAATCTGTTGTTCAGGCAATCCCAAGTGTGGCATCCCAAAATTCAAGACATCCTCTAGAGAAATTAAAGCCTATAATTAGGTAATGAAATTATCTATGATCTATGTGTTAGCCATTAGTTTTCTTAAGGCTAGGTGTTATTGTGCTTGTGTTTATGAATTTTGAATTTAGGACTATAGGATAAATTAATAATTTATGCTTGGCCATACACTTTATAAATTAAATTTCAATAAATGAAATGTCATAAGACTTTGGCCATGTGGAAAATTTAAAGTTTAAAATATTTATAAAAGAAATTCAAAAAAAAAAGGGAAAAAGAGGGTCAAAATTCGATTAGGCCTTAAGCCCAAGAGTGGAACTTTAATGGGCCAAGTTGGCCGGCCCATTGAAGCCCACAATGGGGGCTGTCGACCAGCCCAAGAGGAGGCCCAAGAGTGGCCGGCCCAAGCCCAAGCCCAAAAGCCCATCTTGCATGTGTTGTGGCAAGTGGCAAGAGGGGTGGCATGCATTGGGCATTGGGGAGGCAAGCTAATGATAAGGTTTAAGGGGGGTATAAAAAGGGGAAGGAAAGGAGAGAGAATGGCTGGTTGGCCATTCGGCCAAGAGAGTGAGCCGAGAGAGAGTGAGATGCGAGAGAGAGGGGAGGCCGAGAGAGGAGGAAAAGGAGCCCGTTCGTCGCCGTCCGCTCGTGCTGTTCGTGAGGCCTAGAGGCAAGTTGGGAATCCACTTTCTACTCTTGCACCAGTGTTTTCGCATGAACTGTTTGGAGTCAGAAACTTGTTTGAGCTTGCATGTGTGTTTAGAGTCCGATTTTGGTTTCAATTTCTTCATGAAAGTTGTAGCTAACATCTTGTACTACAACATATTAAAATTTCGTGGAAAATTATGGAGATTTGAGGGCTCAAACTCTCATCCTACGGAGATGCTAGATCTGGAATATTTTCGTATGAACTGTTTGAGTCAGAATGTTGTGAGAGCTTGCATGCATGTTTAGAGTTCGATTTTGGCTGTGATATCTTCATGAAAGTTGTAGATAACATCTTTAAATACAACATAATGAAATTTCGTGAAAAATGATGGATATTTGAGGGGTTAAAGCCTTGTTATACGGAGACCCCAGATCTGTGATGTTTTCACTGACTTCTTGCTGGATTCTTGTTTGCATGTTGATTTCTGTTGAAGATTTGACTTCGATGTCTTCATGAAAGTTGTAGGTAACACCTTAAACTACAACATACTCAAATTTTAAGTGAAAATAACAAGTATAGCTTGGTGAATCGGCTAGATCTTGGAAATGATGGTTCTGGTGAAGTATTCCGAGACACCCGAGACTTCATGGACTTAAATGGTGACCATACTTTGGTTATTTGACCTAGATCTCTTGATGAAACTTGTAAAGGACACCTTGTTACATAACATAATAAAATTTCAGAGGAAACGAAAGATAATAGATGGGTGAAATCTTAATATTTCGGAGATGTGTATTCTGGACGACGCGGTAGTGGTTCCAGAGGTTTCGTGGGGTTGTACAAATTAATCTAAAAATAATTTGGCTTGGAGTTCTTCATGAAAGTTGTGCGAAAATGTCTTGGCTATTACCCTGTAAAATTTCGTAATTTTTGAAGGCATATGAGTATTTTAATTGAATTTATTTGGAAACTGTGCAATTCTGGTCATTATCCGAATATCATGTGCTATTTTGTGGAAATTGTGAAATTATGAGAAATTCAATTTGGCCATGAATTTTGTATGAAATTGTGATCCTATTGATTTGTTTAGTGATTGTTTGAATATTATGATTTTGGGAAAATCATAGATATTAAATTTAATATTTATTTATGAAAATAAATAATAAAAAAATAAAAAATAATAATAAAATAAAATGGATTTTTATTTGGCCATGGATTCAATTCTATTTGTGTGGCATATGTGTGATGAGGTCTTTGCACATGAATTGGATTGAGATGTATATATGATAAAGTCTTGGTATGCGTATGACATGGTCCTTGTACATGTATTGAATTGAGATGTGTATGGGATAAATTTTTGGCATGTGTATGACATATGAATTGGGATGCAAGTGTGAATTCCATGTCAAGTGTGATTTGTTTGATACCATGCCAATTTCCATGTTAAATTGAGATAAAGAAATGGTATATGTGGATGATGGTAAATGAAGAAGTGGTTGTGGTGGATGATGATGCTCGGTGGCCTAGTGGCGTAATTCCGGAGATTCCCCGGGAGTGTCGGGATGCCCGGTGGTATACGGTACGTAATTCCAGGGGAGGCCTGGTGGTATGTCGGTACATAATTCCGGAAGCCCTGTCGGAGGTATTTGCCCGAAGGGAATGCCTCGCGATGCTAGGATTTGGGTGCGAGATGCCTGGCTAGAAGGGTAAAGGCTAGATGTCCGGTTGTATCTTGGATACATGCCCAGAGGTTCCTCGTGATGCTAGTTGGGATGCGAGATGCCTGGAATGTGGGGGGCCGGATGCCCGGTTGTATCTTGGATACATGCCCGGAGGTTTTTCTCGCATGGGATGCGAGTGTAAAATATGGGATGAAATTGATGAATCGAGGAAGGGTGATGTGGTGATCAAATTTAAAGATAAAGATGAAAATTATCTCATGGCATGATATGGTATGATATGCATGATGATATGCATGATGATGGTGATGATATGTGATGTGATATGATGATCACCCATGGTATGATATGCATGATGATATGCATGATGATGATGATGATATGTGATGTGATATGATGATCACCCATGGTATCATATGCATGATGATATGTGATGTGATATGATGATCACCCATGGTATGATATGCATGATGATATGCATGATGATGATGATAATATGTGATGTGATGATGTCATGATAAGGATGACATGTATGATATAATGATGATGATGATGATTATGATGATGACATATGATGATATGATATGCATGATGATAAGGCATGATGATGCATGATAGTATTACGCATGGCTGCAAGGTAAGTTACGCCTACAATGCATGTATGATTTGTATGATGCATCGAGTTGTTATTGGATTCCTTTACCTACTGAGTGGTTGTACTCATCCCTTTTGGGGACCAACATTTCAGATTAGTAGATGGATTGAGCAGTTGGATATGACCGTAAGAAGGAGGATAGCAAAGGAGGGAACCTTTGGGCGCCGACACTAATCGATGGACTCTAAAGTAGACAACTGTTGGAAGCGACGTTGGTCATCTTTTGAAGTGTAGCCTAGTATAGAAAACTATGGCATTTTGATGTACCGACTAAAGATGTCCATCAGCTCTATGTAAATAAACGTGTTCGGCTTTCACTTATAAAATGTTTAGTTAGTGTGCATCAATTTCTGAATGTAGGGAAGGGAATTGTTGGAGGTGCTTCCGTATTTAAATTGCGCAAGGGACCGATCTAAAAGATGTAAACCCCCATGGTTGTATGGACCCGCTGCACTTGAAATGGTATCAGAGTGATATGTTAATAAGCAAAGTGAATGGTAATCGAACTGTGGCGACCCTAATCGGATCGAGGGCCGTTGAGGGGTGCCACACCAAGTTACGCTATGTCTATCTTTAAGTTGCCTCTATCTATTTGTAAATCTATTGAAAAACGTATTGCTCAATTTTGGTGGAGAAATGATCAGAATAAAGCAGGTATCCATTGGCAAAAATGGGAAGTTCTTAGAGAAAGTAAGGATAAAGGAGGGCTGGGCTTCCGAGACCTTATAGCATTTAATAGAGCAATGCTTGTAAAGCAGGCTTGGAGATTATTACAAAAGCCTCAATCTTTATGGAGTAAAATTTTTAAGGGTTTGTATTTTCACTCGACATATTTCCAATCGGCCGATAGAAGAACTCGACCATCTTGGGGATGGCAGAGCATTCTTATGGGCAGAGATGCTATTCTACCACATATATGCTGGTCTGTTGGTAATGGAAAAGAGATCAGAATCTATGAAGATCGATGGTTACCAATGGGTATTCTCCATGGACCTAAGACTAGAGAGGAACCACTGATGGTGGCAGATCTTATTGATCCAATCCACCATAATTGGAACCAATCACTACTCCAAAGGTTCTTCGGAGAACAGATCACAGCAGAAGTTCTTACTATCCTAGTAAGACCTCTATATGCAGAAGATAAATTAGTTTGGATAGCCACGACAGACGGTATGCATACTGTAAAAAGTAACTACCATACTATAATGCAGACAATCAGCAATCCCAGGAGGATATCAAAACAGGAGGTCTTGAAATTTTATCTTTTTAGATCTTTTATTTGCCTTTCAATTATATTTTCCTGCATTTTAACCCTGGTATAGTTCCAGTCTAACTATTATAAAAAGCGTGATTATGTTAACAAAAAAGCATATTGGATCTATAATGTAAATGAGGTTGGCTTTGTATGTGTTAGTATCGTATGTGTGTATGCGCATACGCATGCGTGAATGTGTGTATGCATACGTAGACTAGAGGACATAATCTATATACTTCTTAGAACTCAGAAAATTTCTTATTTTAGAAAGGTCAAGTATTTTCTGTTGGAGGCTGGTAGTAAAAACACGGTTAAATAAAGTGATCAAAGATAAATATGCTCCCAAAAGAAAAGCAAAAATTCTCTGAATTGAAATAGTTTATAGAATGACTTTTATATGGTGTCAATCTATAAGAAAGGAAAAACAAATTTGGATTAGATCCCCAAATGGAAAATCTCCTTGTTAAATCCAAATATCGTAAAATCTCAAGTTGAAAAAGATTGATTTTAGACTTGAAAATACTTTTGAATCAAAATTTTTTTAGTTCCAAATATATCCGATCGGTTCTAATCAATCTCTTACGCTTGCTGTAAATCTCACGACACCGTAATGGTGGAAGAACTGTCGTTTCTTGTTTAATAATTATTTGAATTCATATGAGAACAAAAAGCATTTTTATTCTTTATTCAATAATCGCTCACATATCTATTTTTTAGTGCCAAATACATACCAAATACATACCATAAATTTTCTTTTGGAGACCTCTTTACAACTTCACATTTATCATTTTTTATCTCCCTATCACAAAAACGCCACTTTTTTTTTTCTTTCCAAATAATGTTTATCCCTAGATCCTAAATTCTCACACCAAATCAAACACTTAAAAGCGACTAAAACTAAACCACCTAAATCCTAAGTAAGATTCTAAAATGAATGTAAAAGAAGGGACAATTTGGTCTTTTTAAAATAGGGTTTTATTTAGAGGAATGTAAATAGTCTTCGTAAAGATAAATATATGTCAGTGGTCATTGGTTTAAAATGAGGTATGTTTAAATGAATTTCTATTGGTAAATGTTTGTGTGTTTTTAAACTCCTTTAGACTTTTTCTTATACTTTATACACAAATACGTGTATGCTCTTTGGCTATAGCTAGTAAAGACCAAAAAAAGAAGGAAATTAAAACAGAATTGACTGATCATACAATTAAAAATGTGTCGCCAAACACGTGTTTGGACAGCAAAACCACAATGCAACTACAATCGTGCCCCTACATCATGCTTTTTTAATAACATCCTTTTTTTTTTCCTATGGGTATGACATATATACCTATCAATTTCTCCTAAGTAAAAGATCATTCTCTTGTTCAATTTTATTTGATTTAAGTGGTGATTTGACGAAGTAGTCGCGTTCAAAAGTAGTGATGATTATATAGAACCATTTTCAAAGTCTCATGAACAATCAATGTATGACCAATTGCTAGGCCTAGAGAAACTTAAATTGATGAAATAATTGAGAATTTGTTCTCTAGAACTCGAGATCTAAGGTTTGGTTCATACTCAATTTAACTGCTTCAAGCTATGTCTTAAAAAGGTTATTCTTCACAAATGCCCTTGCATCGAGCATATATGTATATAATGGTATGTCTTTAACTAAATTGGAAAAGGATTTAAGTTTCATGCATAAAAAATGGCTCAATATATTGCTTGAGCAGTACACAAAGTAATCGCTAGGAGTATATATAGTATGATATGAACTGCTTTGAGCTATGTTTTAAAAAAGTAATTTGTCATAAATCTTCTAGCATTGATCATATATGTATATGACGGCATGCCTTTGACTAAATCAGAGAAGGACATTGTTTGATGCATAAAAAATGGCTGAATATATTACTTAAGCAGTACACAAAGATTGTAATCGCTGGGATTATGTATAGTATGATTTGAACTGATTTATCACCTATTTTCAACCCAAACTCTAATATTTGGTTTTATTTTTATTGGAAAGACGTAATATACTATTAGTTTGTTTTGTTATGGGTTTGGTTGAATAAATATTACCCTTAATCTTGTTCAACAAATATGCAAGAACCTTCATATCTATATAATCTCAAAGTTTATATTTCCAATACCAAACAAGAAAGAAAAAGCACCTCCATATATCCATAACAATTAGTCAAATCAAAATAAGTATAGGATATTGTGAGTGTGAGTAACATATGTTTTTATTATTTTTCATACCATAGAATTCAAGTTCAAGCTCAAAGTCGAGCTCTTCAACTCTAGTTTGAGTTAAACTCGACCTATGTACGGAGATTTAATTTTGGTGATCAACCTTAGGAAAGTGAAGTTTTGGCTTATAAAACATTTCATCAAGTAAAAGCTCTTACTCACTAGGTCATTTAAACTCGAGGCGAGTGTTACAAAATCAATTTATTTGAGCTAAGTCATTGAATTTCAAGTCCTCTTGAGTCACACCATCACAGCTCATATTCTACAATGACAAGGGCAATGATCTAGATGTCCTTCAACTTAAAGGACGAAGCCTCAAACCATAATAAAAAAGTCCAGCTCCCAAAAGCCTCCATTGATAACACTCGCCCTATTGGCCACTAACCGAGGAACCTGAAAAGATTGAAAAGGAATGGGATAAGCGACCATAGTCTAGTAAGTAGTGCTTATCTCTTCAAAGTAGGTCGAGTAGCTACTATGCAGTATAAAGCAATACTAGAAAGTTGTAATCCAAAATCACGATATAATAAACATGTTGAATAAAATATGTATTGTTTCATTTCATCTATATATAAATCGGAAATACTCATTTAAATTTACCATCATAATTTATAAATCAATGGTCAAGTCCATTAATCAATTTCAAATCACATATCAATAGTCTATCCATCGACTAATTTATTACTCAATATCCTACCATGGTTATGGCACATGACAAGGCGACTAAGGTCCTCTCCTTGGCAAGTTCTCCATCTACAAAGTCGATGGCTCAGCCAAAAAATATATCCTTAATCAATACACATACTCACAAACCCCTCACTAGGTTCAAAGTCATATTGAGCATCAAACAAACATCATCCAATATGAGAAATCCAATCCAAACTTAAATCTTATAAATTAAATAAATAACTTTTCACAACTAGTCCATCCGCCATTTCTCAACCATTTTTCAAATCATTCATAAACCAGTTCACAATACCTTGCATGACACACTTTCTAAACATTTCAATGAGTAGTAAATGCTCAATCTAGCTATTTATGCAACAATAATGTCATTTCTTAACTCGTACTAGATATTATCCATATTGCTTTCGAAATATTAATTTACAAACTTGAAGAAGAGATAGTACCACTCATCTTGGATTGTCTATGATCAAACAACGTACCTATACGCACCAAGAACCTTGTAATCCTAACAATTAAACAAGAATTGATATCAAAATCAAATAAAATACTACAACACCTATATAACAGCTATACCAAATTTAAATGTTAACGAAACAACTTCTACGTGCTAACAGAACTCTCAACCAAAGTAGATATTCAAAGTTATCTTCAACATGGAGTTTGAGCGCAAAACTCGGTCACACTATAATTCTCTCTATCAAACTCCATTTCAAGCGTGTTTACAGTTTTTTTTTTTTTTTATAGAAAAAACAAAGATCTTTTGAAGTATTAGAAGACTCATAACTTGGTCGAACCAAATTGAGCCAAAAACCATCGAAATTCAACTTCAAAGCCGCTGGTCGCGCATTGTTCACCACTCATGGCCAGCTTAAAAAATCCGTGTCAAGTAAACTGCAAGTCCAAATTGAGTTTCCTAAAATCTTATGGCTCTAGAACAACCTAAACTATTATATATATATATATATATATATATATATATATATTTTTTTTTTTTTTTTGTGGTGACCCAGGGAACCCCCGCACGCCGCTTCGCGGCTAAGGTAAACCCTGGGGAGGCACGTGAGGACCCACCACTCATGTGCCCCGGGTAAGACACGGCTTGCACTGAAGCACGACGACGCCGTGGATCGAACTCAGGACCTTTGCGTTAGAGGTCCCTTGCTCAACCACCTACGCCACCACCGCGGGTGGTTAAACTATTATATATTTGTAGCTCAACAACTCCCTAATCAAATTTTGTAGTTTAAAATTCACAGAACCTCAAATTTGTGCCCTAAACCCAAATATTACTTTGACTAGATGAACAAAAGGTGTGAACAATTATCGGACATTAAATTGGCTTGGCAAGGCGTCGGTGGCACAAAATTCTCTTTTTTCTGTCTTTCTTCCTCTTATTTCTTCTTTCCTTTTTTTTTCCTCTCTCTCTCTTCCTTTCTTTCTCGGGCGTGCTCTTAACCGTGGTCTTCTTTTCCCCCTTTATTTCTTCCTTTTTTTTTGGGCCCCACACATGTTGACCAAGAAAAAAAAAGGCAACTCTTACGCACACAATTTCAAGAATCATTAAGCAATATGAGGCGTAGAAAGAAGATATGATGCAACGTCATGTATTGATAATCTCTAAGATAAATTACAATTAATGGATACTTTTTAAATGGGGAAAATTGTATAAAAAGTCTTAAACTTATTGAACGTATGTTAATTCAATTTTAAACTTTTTAATTATGCCAATTGGATCATAAACATTTTCATGTTTTGCTAGTTGAGTCTATTTGGGCAATTTTTGCTAGAAATCACTAACGTGAATGTTGACCATCTTATATGACATAGTTGGTGCTAAAGTGGACAATTTGTAAAAATATTTTATCAAAATTTTAAATTACTTTTTGAATTTTTTCTTTTTTATTATTTTGTTTATTTAGTCGGCGAGGGCTCGACGACCTCGCCTCAATCATGCCATCACCAGTGGTTGGGAAGGGTTGTGATGCTTTCCCCCAGCATAGGTGAGGATCATTGGCCCTTGCCTATGGATAGTGATGGTCGACTAGTGATCTCACCAGCTAGAATCGTTTAAAAAAAAAAAAAAAGAGAGAAGAGAAGAAAGGAAAGGGAAAAAAAAAAAATAATTTAATAAAAAATTAAAAAATATTAAAATATTATAAAAAAATTGTCAACGATAATACTAGTTGTGCCAGGCATGATGATTGGTACCCATGTTAACAATTTCTACCCAAATTAGTTGGATGGACCTAACTAGCAAGACGTGAGGAGGTTCAGCACTCAATTAGTATGATTAAAATGTTTAGGATTAAATTAACAAAAGTACAATAGGTTTACAACTTTTTTGGACAACTTCCCCTTTCAAATGTCTCAATAGAACAAACTTCCTAGATCAAGTCTAGTAATTAGAATTTCTATCTTGGTGCAGCAAGCTTAATTTAATGAGTCGGTCAATTGAAACAAAAAAAAAAAAAAAATCGATTGACTCAAATAACATTTATTGAAGAGTCAAACGCACCACTTATGGGAGACCCACCAGTCGTGACATCATCGCTTAAAATACCTAAGTTTTACATCAATAAATGAAATGTTTAGATCGTAAAATTTGATATGCTTGACAGGAATTGCGGTCAAACTGTAAATAACACTGCATATGGGAACACAGGAATTCGAATTTGTCTTGTCTTACCTAACCCATAAAATATGTTAGTAAACTATAGTATGTTGCGATTATAATCAATCGGATGCATCACGAGAGAAAAAGACCTGGCTAGTTTCTGTAATACATGGGGCGGGAAGTCAACAAATTCAGTTCACAAAACTTAAATGTATTAGAAAAAGGATAAATAGATGATAAGATGAAAGTGGTTAACCATCTGAAAAGCATTCAAATGGTGGAAGCGATTTGACTAAGCAGAGAATTGGAGACAAATTCTCATGATTTTCTTGGCAGCTATATATATGTTTAAACCAACTACCGACGTTGAGGTTACCTAAAATCACGCCTAAAATAACCTAGTCCAACACGAATTCTGTGAGAGCAAGCTGTTCTGGCTGTTCTTGTCTTAATACAAATGGTACCAGGCATGACTTTTCGTGAATATCCTTCACTTCCAACATCCTATGAATCTGGATGTAATCCCAAGCCAATGAAGTCATATAACTCCTAAATAATCTAAGGAAGAATCAAGTCATGAGAATGTAATTTGATGATCTAAAAACCATGACAAACACAAAAAGTAATGTGCAGGGCACACTAATCTCCCATTTTCTAAGGCTACCGTGGGAAAGGCTCGGTCATAGAGGCCTTGTTTTTTGAGAACTGGTTTGATTTGCTTCTTGATTCCTCGACCTCAGATACCCTCATACAGTAATCCTCTGTGGACCGCATATCAGATTCGATGCTGTTGTGCATGTAGAATGCGGGTCTTGATGGCACTTGGAGAGTGACAGAGTGGCTATTAAGCATGAGAAGGACCGAGGTCATCGTTGGCCGGCTAACCACATTTTCTTGGACACATAGTAGGCCAATGTGAATGCACCGCGCTATTTCAGTACTCGAACCAGAAGTCATGGAGGGATCGATGATGTTTGATATTGATCCTTCCCTCCAATTCTTCCATACCTGGAGACAAGATGTTGAGGCAGGGTCAAAAAGACCGTGGTTCAAACCCTGACCAGGAAATAAGGATCAACAAGTTTTGGAGAGAGAGCACAATTCTTGTGTATTGGCAGACGCAGTGGCAGATCTTAGGAATGCTGGCGAGGTGTCCACACTCTTAGTCACTTCTGCTGCTTCACGGAAGAACAAATAATTCTACTTTGTGCTTATCGAAACATTTTAAGCAACAAAATAAACTCTTAAAAAGCATAAGGCACAGTCAATTTTTTTGTTATTACAGAGAAATTCAAACAAGCCACAAGATTGAAGTGGGAAAGCATTCTAGAACCAAAAGGAAGTGACACATCCGCTGCGAAATTGATCAATATTTGCCACAGTGACTTGTATTGAATGATCTTCAGTGAAATTCTTGAAAAAGAGATGGACAGGCGACTGGAAGCTCAAACATGAACAAAGCACACCAGAAAATAACATAGAGCACGTTTAATCCATAGACTATATGTTGCTTCACCAGAAAACCTCGATCACATTGTTACTACACTGTATAACAAGCTTTTATCAACGGTAAATTCAGATGCAATTGATCATATACATGGTTAGGGCTTCTTTCCTGTACCTTTTGCTCCTTAGTTTCTTTCGCAACCACCATGAGTTTGAGTCCATTCAGATCCACATCCATAGCAAAACTGAAACTGGCACCTGCAATTGCAAGCCCAAGGAACAACCGTTCATTTACCACGATAATTTGACAACCCATATTCTGATGATTGGCCATCATATATTTACTCCCATTCTTAAAACCATTTATCACACAAAAAGTAGAAAAGTAAGAAGAATTGAACATTAAAAAAAATTAGGTACCACTAACTTTGCCGTAAAATTCAAAATAAAACACTAATCAGAGCGAGTTTGTGAGTTTCAGTATTAGTGATCGACAGGATTAAGCAAAGTGGTCAGAGCGCTTCTAAGAGAGAGACAGTGTACCTTTTGTATATCACTGATAAGGCTATATCAAACATTTTAAGGTTAATTATGAGACTACATACAGAATTGCCTAGTCATGAAGCTTTGACACTCCGTATCTAACCACTACAATATGATGAAATACACTGAGACCTTGTACTTGAATTTCATTATCATGTGTTCATTTGCCATATGATTAAAAGCCACAATCAATAACAGTTTTTCTGATTAATGGAGGATCCCCTGTAATTTCTATTTCATTATTACAGATGAGCAACGACTCTGTGGCTTCTATAGGTTTTCAGAAAAATCTCAACAAAGAAGCTATTCTTTTCAAGCTTCTTGATTTTTCTTGATAAATAATTCGTTACCAAGTGAAATTTTTCAGTGAACGTATAACAAACCTGCAGATGATGCGAGCACAACCCTGAGTCCTCTCCACATAAAATTTGCAGTTGGGGCATCTCTTCCATTTCTTCTCCTTCGCAAGCTCCCTCACCATCAAATCCTCACTCCCTCTCTCATCCTCATTCAGTGAATGAAACTCCTCGCACAACACGCCAGCGTGCCATGGCACGGAACACTCGGCACAAAATTGTTGGAAAAAGTATCAGAGTACCTAAAATAATAATTATTATTGGAAATACATTACAAAAGATTAGAAAATAAAAAGAAATGTCTAAGGTGTGCAAACACTGTCCTTTAGGATAATTCCGCCCCTTAGAGTACGAAACTCGGCGTGTAAGGCTTTAGTGGCTATCCTCCTAAGATACAACAGACCTTCCTCTATACTCCGCATTGAATATTAGAAGGAAACAGAACAACTTTTGTATATAACCTAGCAAAAAGAAAATGAAAGATATGATAACATATTGCATCTTCAAAGATTGTGGTTTGAAGTTTAATTTATATTTAAACAAGAAAAAGAGAGAGTCGTTAGGAGATTGTCATAAATCAATTGGTAATTAAAAAGATTACTGTTATAAAATAATGAAGAGTTTATGAAGTAATAAATCAAAAGTTACGAAGCCGTCAGATGACCGTTATACAACCATTAGAAAGCTGTTATATGACCATTAAAAAGCCATTGCAAAAATGATGACTTTCATAACGATCGTAATTTCTAATAAATATTTCAAAACTACTGAAATATTTAACAATCCCCACATGTTTCAAAAAGTTTTGACAAGAAAAATAGAATAATACTGGGTTAATAGAGAGTAATGCATCAGAATTGGTGCTTGTTAGGCTATGAATCAATCCTAGAAAAAATGAAATATAATTCACGAAATCATTTGTGAAGTTTGAAACTTCTATAAACCAAGAATTTCTTTTTGTGAATTTTAATTTTCACCAATCACATTACACTCTCACAAACTTTGTTGTTCAACGTGGTTTTGCACTAATAGGCCATGCGCATGCTTGGTTTATTACCATGTAGACAACTCCAAAAGTGCCTTGTCCAAGCTTCCTGGAATCAGAGGTGTTGTCCGTTGCCGCTCTGATAATGCTGAAATCAAATTGCAGCAACTCAGCCGTGCTAATTTCATCCACAATTTCACCTAGAAAGACAAAAACGCTGTCATTCAGAGATCATTATCTTTTCATAGTTTTCATAATGAAAGTTTCACGAACTTTTAGTAAATGTAAATCCTAAACCTTTTAACCTTTATAAAGTTGTTGGCCTAATTGTCGAAAGCGACGCAGCTCTTGCTACTTTGCAGGTGCAAAAGCAGTCATTAGTCAACTTAATTATTTTCATGATCTTTTTTAACCTCATGAACAGTCTCTGTTCCAATGCAAAAGGATAAACACCCGCCTTCAACACTTTCTCTGGGCTGCTTCTTCTTCCTTTTCACATTCAGGAGCAGGATGACAATGCTGATGACAAGTAGTGCAGAAATACTTGTGACGACCACAATGATCACAGTCCTGGTCGAATTGCTCTTTCCAAATGCAAGAGCAAAGGCACGTTACGTTTATGATCAATTCTTGCTGCTTACTATGTGAAAGATGCATCACGCGATTCTCTGATAACCCAGGGGAAAGTGTTTCGGATTTCTGGATTTTGTCATCCTACCAATTTTCATCTAATAAGATTCGGAATATATCACATTATTCTCTAAATTTTTAAGTTTTTGCAGATGCCTTTTTGACCTCAATTTCATTACTTTCATCAATTTCTTATGAAAATCAGCGTAAAGATGGTAAAATGGTTTACAGAAACAGAGTGGAGCAAGGAACATCCAATGCAAGTTTGCAAAATTTTTGCAGAGTTATTAGAAGCTCCGAATGTAACCCCATATACTCATGCGGATCACGGCCATGGATTGTAACCCCGGCTCGATTTAGATCTCTGTCTCTCTTAAATGACATGACTGTGATAGTTGACTAGTATCCATGTAGATGCATCAATGATTAAACATATATTCTTTTGCCAAAAATATGGATCAACCCGTTCCTTCTGCCAAAAAGCATTTAAAAATTAAATGAGCTACTGAGCATAAATCAATAAAAAGAATCTTGTGGTTTAACAGACCATGTAGATTAAGCTTATATGAAGAATTTGATTGGGTGAATCTCACGCGAAACCTGCATATTTTTATAGGAAAGAAAAGACTGAAACGCCGTGTACGTAACTCCCGAACAAGAGCCAACTTACCTGGTGGTGGAGGCATTGCATCTCCCTCCTGCGATGGTGGTGGCGGAGGCGGCAGAAGTGGCCCACCGACTGGATCGAAGAACCGATTATTGGTCCCGTACAGGATCAGGCAACTTGGCACCATGTACCGTGCTCCTGAGTACCTGAGACAGCAGTACCTGATCTCCTGGGCGACTACAGCCAAGCAGTCGCTGCATTGCTGCTCCGTCAAGTCTGGTGTAGATCATGTCAGGCCCCGCTGATTCGTTCCCTGATGCGTACTTTCTCAATGAGCCACCACGCGCTGCCTCAGCCGACAGACCGTTCAGGAGCTTCATCCTTGCTGTGTCGTATGTGTCTGCGCTCGAGACATCGTCACTGGTGCCTGCTACGTAGTCGGGTTGTAGCACGACTACACCAAAGAACAAGGCGTCCGAGTACCGAATGATGCAGTTCCTGCTGTAGAGGAGTGCCTCCTTTTGTAGGGGGCAGAGGCGGCGCATGTCGGAGGCCAAGACATCGAGGCAGGCGCGGCAGGTTTTGGTGTTTAAGTCACTGTGGCAGAGGCCAAAGACATAGAGGGTTTGGGAGGCGCCGGAGATGGCAGCAGAGGCATTAAAGAAGCCGTAGGAGAGGGACGAGGAGTTGGTGGTGGAGATGGAGGAGACGAGGGTGGTGAGGGTGGTTTGATAGGTGCTGTTGGCAGTGAAGTTGCCGGTCGAACCACAGTTGGCCGCCGGGAATTGGGCGTTTATGGTGGAAGCAAACATGAGAAGAAGCAAGAGGAGGAGATTTGCAAGATCCATTTTTTTCTCTTTGGGTGTGTCGGGTGTCTCTTTGATAGACCCGACATGAACGAAGGGTTTAATCTTAAGAAATTAAATATGTTGAAATATCCAATGAAAATTTATCACGTCATCAATACCTCAGTCAAAAAAAAAAAAAAAAAAGAAGAAGAAAAATGGATCCTCCAATTCTCCTCTCCTTGCTTCTTTCTCATGTTTACCAAATTGTTGCAGAGTGGTTGCAGAGTTGTCGTGTTTCTCATGGGGCAACGTGCAAGTCTCGTATAAAAATTGACTCCTTTTACTGCGAGTATAAAAAGACGACCGGCGATTTCCAAGCAATGAGCAACTGGAGTCTCGACGAAGCATCGACTCTAATGGAAAAAGCAAACCCTCCGTTGTACGGAGTCTCGGTCTTCTGCAATTATAATAAAAAAGCGTTGACGCCTTCTGCCGAGTCCGTCTATTGGCCGGCAATTGCCAAGCAATGTGGAAACTTTACCAGTGAATGATGTTTTTCAACAGATGATTAACTAGATGTCAAAGGAAATTTGTTCATCTCCTTGTGATTGTAGTTTCAAGTTTCATTTGGAGCACTCTAAGAATAAAATACCGAATGCATCAATTGACATCGAGAGTGTATCCTAAAGATCGCACAAGGAAGTGCTTCACTTGAAATGTGTGAATGCTTATCCGAGCTGATCCAAGCTTCACTTGCCCCACTATACCAAAAAAAAAAAGTTGAAAAATAATGTAGACACAGCATTTTTCATATTACTTTGTTCGGTCACAGGAAACTTCCACTCAAATCTCCTACTCCATAACTTAAAATTAGAAGCCTACTGTGCAGTGCAAGTGGGAATGGAAGAATCTGATATGGTACACTAAGGACGACCAAAAGTCTCTTGAGCAATAACTCAACATAAAATATTTTGAAAATGAGAAAGAAAGAACTTGCAAGCTGAATTATTGCTAATGAAGGAATGAACCATACTTTGATCTCCTAAGCGGAAGATTGACCCCATATTTCGATTCCCGATTGACTATTAGCCACGAATGATAAAAGTTTAGGGTTAAGGTACCGCTATATGTAATCTTTAGGATGGTGATTTGTTTTGCTTCTAAGATGATTTTTACATATATTTAATGGTCGTCATAGATCCTGTTAAATTATTTTTTGAGTTTGAGGTGTGTACACTAGTGCCACCTTTGAATTCAAATCAAATCTGGATTATAAGGGCGGCAGAAGGTGGTTTTCTTATTTGTGGAAGAAGGTTCTCTTTAACCAATTTAACTTTTTTACTTTCTTTATATTGCATGTAGTGGACGCATATATATATATATATATATATATATATATATGTGTGTGTGTGTGTGTGTGTGTGTGTGTGTGTGTGTGTTTATACACATGCGGCCAGTAAAAGTTATAGATAAAAGAAAGGGAAAAAGTTAAAAAAAAAAAAAACTCTAAACTATGTCAATTGTGATACAGTTATTAACGTAGAGGATTGCCTCCCCCTAGAGGGCGCAGAGGTGGCAGATGTCAAAGGCCAAGACATTGAGGTAGGCGCGGCAGCTCACAGTGGTTAAGTCACTGCCGCAGAGGCCAAAGACATAGAGGAAGGGTTTGGGAGGTGCCAGAGACAGTAGCAAAGGCATTGAAGAAGTCGTAGGAGAGGGACGAGGAGTTGGTGGTGGAGATGGAGGAGAGAAAGTGGTGAGGGTGGTTTTGTAGGTGCTGTTGGTGGTGAAGTTGCTAGTTGAACTGTTAGAGAAAATTCCTTTATTATTTGGAAGCTGACAAAACCTTTCCAAAAATCTAATATGAAGAATTGCATAATCAAGTATTATAGTCTAAAGAACTCCATAACCTATTGTCAAAGTCTGAAGACTGCCAGACTTTAATTCTAAAGTCTGCCCTCACTGACAGTTTCTAGACTGAAGAATGAAGACTTATCCAGATATCGGATTATCTTCAAGAATTTGATTCGTATGGTTTTTGGAAGATCTTATGGCTAGAAATAGCATTTACTTGATTGATTATTCTTATTGGAATCAATTTCAATATGAAGATCTTTGAAGGCAAACAAACTTGGAATGTTCTACTTATGGAAATCAAAATCCTAATTGTATGGGCAAGCATGATTGATGGGCTTTCATTACATTTCTAAAACGACTCGAGATCTCCTTGATTGATTCTGTCTAACTGGTAGATTGGAATAACTCCTTTGGAAAGTGCCAACAGCTTGTGAAGGCATGAAGGAGTATATAAGGAAGACTCTCAAGTTGTTCGAAGTAGTGCGTGAAAGAAAATTTTCAAAGTATGAAGCTTTCTAGTTCTTTGCTTTCTCACTCATCGAGCTCAAAATTGTATACAAAAAAGAAAAACTCTTAGTGAGACTTTGTGAGAAACCAAGAGAAACACTTCACTGAGAAAATTGAGATCACAAGCTGTAAAATCTCTTTTGATTTATAGTGAAATCCAGCCAGTGGGCTGTCAGCGCGGGAGAGTGGACGTAGGCTTGATCTAAGCTGAACCACTATAAACATTGTGTTTTCAATTCTCTTCCTTAAACTCCTTTATTTGTTCATAAATTTATTTAAACTTGCTCTAGTCCATTGCTTTGTAGATTTCATTTCGAAAGAAAAAGTTTTGATAAACGTTTCCGCAAAACTTTCTACTAACACCTATTCACCCCCTCTAGGTGTTCATACTAGCCCTTTCACGAACCACAGTAGGTCATTGGGAATGAGGCATTTATGGTGGAAGCAAACATGAGAAGCAACAAGAGAAGGAGATTTGAAATATCCATTTTTTTTTTAATTTTTTTGGATGTTTCAGATCTCTCTTGATATGAGGATTACTCAACAGACTCGAGTCCTGGATAACATAAATATCGGGATGGATAGGGTGCAAAATATAATGTGTTGATTCATTTTATATAGGGGCGGTCACCATACCCAGCAGGCTAGGCCCTATACATTATTAGTTTCGGTGCATATTATTTTATAACATATTTAAAAAATCGTTCATGCTTTTCTGTTTAGATCGACAACTTAGTTCAATGTTTAAAAGTTGTAAAGACCTTGAGTTCTAAATTTACATTGATATAAGAGTTCGTTCGAGATCATAAAATGTTACATCTTGCAAAACCTGAAAGAATCAAAGGCTAGAGCCATCATCCACCTCACTAATTTTGGCCTAAACTTTCTATTATTGGGTTGGGTGGATTCGAAAAGGGTAGCCATAATACCATTCGAAAGAGCATTTAATGACCTAAAGAATTTGAATTTAGTTAATATGAAACCACACCAAATAAACGAAGGGTTTAATCTTAACAAAGTATCCAACCACAAAAAAAAAAAAAAAAAAATCTTAAGGAAGAAAATTTGTTAAAATATCTTATGAAAATTACCAAGCCAACAATACCTCGGAGAAAAAAAAAAAACAAAACAAAAATGACATCAACACAGATTGCCAAAGTTTTGCACAGAGTTGTCGTGTTTCTCAATGGGCAAAGTCCAAGTCTCAGAAAAGCAATGACTCCCTTTTTTTCTGAATCTGTCTTTTGCAAGTAAAAAGAAAAGCAAAGGAAACCGGTGGTTTCCAAGCAACGTGGGATTCGGGTCTTGAAAAAGCATTGACTCCTTTTACTCGGTAGAAATGTGAAGAGACTGGCGATTTCCAACCAAAGTGGAACCTTTGCTAAAGGTGATGTTTTGAGGAAAAATACTCATCTTCTTGTGATTTTAGGTTCTAGTTTTATTGAGAGCACTCCAAAGGCAAAATCCTGAATGTGTCAATTTGATGTGGGAGAATATGTCCTTCAGATCAAGCTAATCTAGGCTTCACCTAACCCGCTATATAAAAAAATTTGAAAAATAATGTTGACATAGCATTTTTTATCACTTCATTCAGTTAGAGACAACTTATGCTTAAATTTCTTGTTCCATAATTTTGTAAATAGAAGCCTCCTGTGTAGTGTTAGTGAGAATGGGTGAATCTTGTAATAGTTGGACTCTTTTCCCTTAGTGGTGGGGTCCACTTTTTTCAAAAAAAAAAGGAAACAAAAGAAAGTTTGAAAAGTCAAAAAAAAAAAAAAAGAGAAAAGAGAAAAGGGGTGATGTCACGCCCCGATCCTCCGAGCATGCGAACATCCCACTCTGGTCGATACAAATGCGACTTCCCAAGACATGTCGCCGACCCATTCATTTTTATTGCACATGCGGAAGCAAAACAAATCCCCTGACAACATCTAACTTGGGATAGAAAAGCAGGCAATCAATCACAACCAAACAAGCTTTCTTATAAACACATAGGTTTATATACAACAATGGATTGACTACAAAATAGACCGGCTTAACAAAAAGGGAACTGTCCTATGACCAACTTTGCAGACACGTTCGCCGATTCTTTAGCCTCCACCTTCCGAACTCCAGGACTTCCGGTCCTCCACGACCGTCATCTAGGGACCTGAAATATTATCCCACAACCGGGATGAGACTATGTCTCAGCGAGTCCTACCCTCTAAAACTCAATTAGTAAGAAAATACGCCTCAGGGCGCTCTAGCCACACAAATAGGATAGAGGGCTTACCTCGCCTCAATCCCTTTTCTGCACGTCAGTACAATTCATATTCACGCAATGCTCATACAAGCTGAAACTACCGACACTTATATCGGTCTATTAATTCAATCAATCCAATCATTCGCAGTAATTCAATCTTTCCATTTCAATCCGTACTATCTATCAACCATTACTATCTATCATTCAATACCGTCTATCAAACCAGTCGTTAATACGACACATGCTTTCCAAAGCTGTAATATATAGACGGTAGCTTGCTCAAGCTGTATAGATAGATAGTATAATAGCTCGCCAAAGCTGTAGCTGATAAATAATATGATAGCTCACTAAAGCTGTAGCTGATATAATAGCTCTCAAAAGCTGTAGCTCATATAATAGCTCACTGAAGCTGTAGCGTATAGATAGCTCACTGAAGCTGTAGCGTATATGTATACAATATTTGCTCGACCAAGCTGATACATATATAAACAACTGCTCGCCAAAGCTATCAATTCAACAATAACCCAAACCAATCATCAATCAAATCAATCAATAGATTCAAACTGGCCTACCAACCAATTACGATGCCAATAGCTGACACCGGGTATTTTCAAGTTAAATACCAAAACTTCTCCAATTTCACTTAATTCCACATTATTGGAATTATTAATCATAATCATCAATCGCTCAATTTCTCAATTTAAACATACAATTAACACAAACCGACCGCACTGCTGTGATCAGCGCGAAATTCTAACGACCGGCCATCCCGGCATAATTTTCAAAATTATTAAATAATTAAATTTAATTCCGAAAAGTAAATAATTAAATATTATTTTATAATAATATAATTTAATAAAATAATATTTATAAATTCGAAATAATTATTTAATTAAAAATAATTAATTAGGGCTTAAACTAGATTACACTAATTTAAACATACAATTAGCCCTAATTAAACATCCATTAAACTAATCATACAACTAATCTAAATTACATTAAAATAATCTAATTTAATCACATAAACCTAATTAGACTAATCTAAACACCCCTTAAGCGTCATTAACTCACTAAGCAAGAATTATAGGATAAACTCACCGGTTTTGCGCGCCGGTGAGTTCACGGCGACCACGACACCAAGGCGGTCGATAAACCCCAAAGCGGGGACACCAACGGAGGCCGGGAAGACACTGAAAACGGGCCTCGAAGTCTGGAACTTCTTGCTGTCTTCTGCTTCTGATCTGGGCTGAACTGCAGAGAAGAAACCAGCAACTTCAACGGCGAAAACGGGCTGATCGGAGCTCCGGCGAGCGGGTGGTTGGCAACCGGTGGCTCCCGGAGGTCTTGGGGGTCTTGCTGGAGGTTGGGATGGGCGGAGGAAGGACCGGAATGGGAGAAAAATGGCCGAAAACGCGAAACAGTGCAGGCTGCAGGCGGACCGACGGACCGGCGACCGGTTCCTTCCCGGCGGCGTCCAGGCCAGACGGCGGCTCCGTTCGGGACGAAATTGGGCTCGTTGGAACGGTCTGTCTCTCCCAGTCACGGTGATAGGTAGATCGTTGGCTGATTCATCCGGGAAGACCACTTTTGGCTCGATTCTTCACTGAAGGGTCAGCTGGAGCAGAAACTGAAGGAGAGGGAAAACGAGGAGAGAGAGAGCTCCGTTCGAGATGGGGACCGAATGGGGGGGAGAGAGAGTGAAGTGAGGGCTGTCAAGACCCCCATCAATGCTTGCTTCAAGTCCCCATGCCAAGCCATCATCATTTTCTCTCTCTTCTCTAGCCTTTTCTCCCTATAACTAGGGGTATTTTTGGTCATTTCACCTTGCACAAATTACACATCTGACCTTGGGCTGAAATTGATGGATGGGCCTAAGAAATGGGCTTGGCCATGAATAGGAGTGGGCTTGGAAATTGGTTGGGCTTGATTGGGCTCAAAGTTGGACCATGGGCTTCGAAAGAGAAATAGTTGGTTTGGCCCAATGGGCTCACTTGCTTGACTTAGGCCCATTTGGTGGCTGTCCAACTTTGGGCCTAGGGCCCACATTGGCTTGGCCCGGCCCACGACCTCACAGGCTTGCTTCCTCGGTCCAAAAATCCCTTTTTCCAATTGCTCGGCTTAACTGGCTCTGTCGATTGTCTGAAGTAGCTTCATCCAAAGTCCATCCCGGACATTCCTGATAATTCGAAGTCCAATATTAAGTTCTCTTGCTATGTCAATTTCGCCAAATGCCATTTCGGTTACAACTTAGACTGACGGGTGGCTGTGAGGATTCACGCATGACCGACTCGTGCCAAACCACGTTCAAGACATCTTGACGCATGGACGTCCTTGACTGCATGAAATTACGGAGGATAGATTCTTATTTCAAAGTACACGATTACTGAGGATCGACATAGGGTCGTTCGTGGATTTGATAACAGTAAACGGAATCACCCGTCGTTCCATTATGTTCTGTCCGTGAATCGACTTTTAGTCGTCCTTAGAATCGGCCTGCCTATCTATAGGATCATCCTCACGCAAGTCTCACGGTCAAGTCGTTTTCCTAGGTCGAGTCCTTTAGTCGCACGAGTTCTGTCCTCAGTAGCCTTTCCCCTCAAGGTCAGTATCTCAGGAGTGATCAATTCCAAGTGAGATGAACCAACAATGCATTGAAGAAATTCACATCCACTCGTCCTTCAGAGGACTCAAATTTCAGGATGTCACAGGTGAACAGTGGTCAGTCACTTTTAAGAGCGCGTGAACCACTTTGGTAGAGAGGGAGAAAAGAAGAAAGGAAAGAAAGAAGAAGAAGAAGAAGAGAAGAAATGGAAAGAAAGGAACGGGGTTTTGAAGCGCGCACGTTGCGGATGCCTTGCCAAGCTGACTCGACTCCATAGCGCAATCCCTGGTAAGATTAAGCCAATCGTTCATCTAATTGAAGTAATTTACAGGTTTAAGGCTCAAATTCGAAATTTTAAAATAATTGAGTGGCGAAGTCTGATTTTTGAGTCGTTAAGACATGTACTTTTATAGAAATGATACTTTAAGGTGTTGTGGAGCCATGGGATTTTACGGATCGTGATTTGAACTTACGATTTGTTGAAACAAAATTTCGAAATTTTCCGCATGTAGTGAACAGTGCGCATGCAGCAACTTCGGGCCCTTATTTTGTTAGTTTTCGGTTTGATTTTGGGACGATTAAGTTGGGATTATTGTAGTATGTTAGAAGGGCTTTCTATTGATTATAAGTATGTTTGGAACAAGATTCGATACAGAAAGTTATAGCGTAACTAAGTTTTACGCTTAAGTGCCGCGTTACAAACAGCTTGAATAATTATTTTGAATATGCGATTTATTAGCGCATAGAAATCGTTTTGTTAGCATTTATGCATAATATATCTATTTCGTGGTTGACGCAACATGTTACCCAAATTTAATGTTGTTTCTTGCTTATTTGAGAGGATCGCGAGATCGAAAGATCAAATAACGTGTTATTTGATTTTAGGGCATCCCCAGGTGAGTAGTATTAATGTCTTCTTTGGTTTTGGGAAATTCATGTACTAAGGTAAGAGTAATAGACATATACTTTTGTAGGGAAGTGATGACCCATTTGTTGTATAAAGATTGGATATAGTGCTCAGTACTTTTGAGTTATTGTGGGATGATTCGACAAACCTCTCTTGATGGGTTATGCATGCTGTTTTGGTACAATTAATTTATGTGATTATGTGATGACTATTGAAAGATGATATGTGTTGTGTTGAGGAAATCAAATGTGTTGTGAACGAGTAAAGGATTAAGTATTATACGACAATGAAACTTCGTACAAGTCACCTCTAGGGCCTTGTAATTAAGGGCTAAGTGCTACATGGTGACTTGAGTCACGTGGGAGCCACTTCTAGGGCTTTATATTATTGACATACGTAGTAAAAGGGCTAAATGCTACATGACAACGTAACTTCGTGAGAGCCACCTCTAGGATCTTGTACTATTGTTATATGTGGTCAAGGGCTAAGTGTTACACGATAACGTAATTTCGTGGAAGCCACCTCTAGGGCTTTGAGTTTAGATATTAACCGTGGAATGAACCATCGATATGATATAGGATGAGTCCGATTATTGAACCAAATTGGTGATGCCTGTTTTGTTATTATAGATGAATGAGAAATTTTGCTATTTGATATAGCTAGGTTGAGGTAATATATAATGCATTTTGTTCATGCAAGTTATTATATTTTTGTTTGACAATAATAAGCCATGTCTTGAGTTTTAAAAGTGTAATATGGAAGTTTGATATGCTTTTATGTTATGTACTACTCATTGTGATTGCCCATTCAATTCATCTTCTATGTTTTCAGGTCCTGGGGTTAGCAACAAGTAGGACGAGAGCATTGCTAGGAAACTTTTGGGAGTTTATTTTAGGGTATGGCTTAAGGAGGTGGTTATATAGTTGTTATAAGTTTGTTGAGTTAGTTGAGTTCTGACTGTACATATTCTTTTTAGTGGACTATAGATGTGGCACCCCTCGACGGCCCCCGATCCGTTAGGGTTGTTGGAGAAATCTTTCCAGAATATTTTGAAGCTGACAAAACATTTCTATCAGTCTAGTCTGGATATCGACAGTTTAAAGTCTCAAGACTTTGTAATCTCAAGACTCAAGACTCAAGACTCAAGACTCAAGACTCAAGACTCAAGACTATTCTCACTGACAGTCTTTCTAATCCAGTGACGAAGGAAATCCAAAGCCGAAGTATATGGTTGAGGATTCGATCCTATCCTCTGGAAAAGATCCCTTGGTTGGATAATCATTTCGGATTCTTTGATTCTTATCTAAGATCAATTGAAGATCCAATAATCGACGAAACATTCTTGGAATGTTCTATTCTTGGAAACCAAGATCTTGATTGTATGGGCGAACATGATTGATGGGCTATCATCAGATTCCTTAAATAGCTCGGATGATCTTCTTAATTGATTCCGTCCAACGGGTAGATTAGAGGAATTCCTTTGGTAAGTGCCAACGGCTATGATGGCATAAAGGAGTATAAAAGGAAGACGTTCTAGTTGTTTTAAGTGTGTGATTGATAGAAAAATTCCAGAGTCTGAAGAACCTTGATTGTTAGTCGATACAGTTCGAGCGAAATTGTATACACAGAGAGTGTTTATACTTGGTGATACCTTGAGCGAGTGTAGTAGATCATCTACATCGAGAAATCAAGGAAGATCTCACTGTAACATCTCTTTGTTCATAGTGGAATCCAGCCAATCGGCTGTCAGTGCAGAAGAGTGGACGTAGGCTTGAATCAAGCCGAACCACTATAAACCGCGTGTTCAATTCTCTCTTTCCTTTACTCAGTCTTACGATTGATTTTTTAATTATTGCAAATCCTTTATCTGTCTAAGTATTGTGCAATCTTCAAGAAAATTTTTATAAACCTATTCACCCCCCCTCTAGGTACTTGTACTAGCAATATCAAGGGTCACCAGAGTTTGCTTACCTTTCACTCTTCCTGATAATATATCATTCTGATACCATAGAATTATAATAGGTCCATAAGTCCTGGGGGTTTTATATCATTTAGATCGGTCCCTGCGCAGTTTATATGTATATAGCGAAAGCAAAATCCAACATCTCCCTATTCCAAATTCAGAGACAATGCACACCAACTAAAACTTGTATAAGATAAAAGCCGAACACTTTTATTTACTTAAACCAGATGGACATCATTCGTCGGTAAACCAAAATGCCGTAGTCTTCTATACTCGGCTATATTTCAAAAGATGACCGACATCTTTTCCAATAGTAGTATACTTAAAGTCCATCAATTAGTGTCGGCATCCAAAAGTTCCTTCCTCTACTGTCCTCCTACTCGTGGTCATATTCAATCATTCGGTCCATCTACTGGTGGCGATGGCAGCAGAGGTATCTTGACTTAGTCTGAAATGTTAGTCCACAAACGGGGTGAGTACAACCACTCAGCAGTAAAGGATTCATTAAGCTATATCACGCAGTACCATCAATATCCAGATTCATGCAAGATAGACAAAAACAAGTAATCCAGGAATAAGTATGCATCAAAATCAGGAAATTCTTTAATGCAATGGCAAATGCAGTTTCAAAGGATTAAGATGCATCGCGTCCAGTCACACAAGTCCCGATCACAGGGCCAAACTGTAATGACACGTCCCATTCCATGCCATACAATTTAGTTCCATAACCAGACCATACGCACACTTAATAGAACCATTAGTTTTAATATTCAGAAGGGTTTCATCCCCTAGAGGACTAACATTTGCATCCTTCTGGGATTCCACACCCAACCCTGGTGTCGCGAAAGCCTCCGGGCATGTATTCAAAATACAATCGGGCATCCGGAGCGTATCACACCTCCAGGCATCTTGCACCCCACCTGGCATCACGAGGAACCCTCCGAGGCTCACCATGAGAATGGTTACCCCGGCCCTCCGGATTTACGTACCAACTAGCATACAACCGGGCATCCCGAAGCTCCCGGGGAAAACCTTTGGGCTTGTATTCATAATACAACAAAGCATTCAAAGGGCATCGACTCATTCAAACCTCTGGGCATCCCGACTCCTGGGTTATCGTTGACCCGAGGGTCCAACGGTATCAATTAACATCTTAATTTCCAAAAATACTTTCAAATGCAATGACAAGATGTCCCATGAATCCTTCATCAAATCTCAATATTGCACAATATGCCAATGCCAGTATCATCATGTCAAATAGCAATTCAAGATGTATTCACCTTTGGGACGATTTGAGCAAATTCGGAACAAAACAGCTCGATTATTACAATGCACAGATCTGGTAAAAATTTCGGAATAATCCCTAAATGAACTCAGAAAATTCTGAAATTTTGACATGTTATCAATAAGACCTAAAGGAAGGAATTTCATGAAGGAACTTAAGTCAGATTCGTTGTGTATAAAGAGTAATAGTTTGCTGTTTCCTTCAAAATTCTGCAGTAACTTTCAGATTCAGTACCTACAGAAGAAAATTCGTTTCACCAACTAAATCTTGTTCGCTTGTTCCCAAATTTTGATATGTTATTCCTAAGGATGTTTCCTACAACTTTCATTGAGGGTTCAAAGTCCAATTATATCTATAAAATTACAAAAAATTCATGGAATCATCACAGGTCAAGCTATCCTCTACGAAACAGTTCACTGTTTTCAATATATTCACTTCTACCTTCATATTTTTACATTCATATGGCTATAACTAGATGTCAAACTCAATCTAATGGATGTTATCTTAAGTAAAATGGTTCCTTTCCTTATTTTCATCATTATAAATCAAACCGACACAAATAAAAAGACTTTCTATCTATATTCCTCTAAAACAGAATCTTCATATACGGTTTTCTTCATTTCTAGCTCATTCCAACCATTTGTTTCTCTACCAATCTCCTTTACAACACTTCAAGTCTCTTCCACAGCATCTAAGAACACTTTCAGCAAGTTCTTATTAACAGAGAAACCTTCCACAGCTCGACTCGAAGCATATATTTATTCCTAAGCTCACTCACCGCAACATATACCACATCTTTCCACTCGGCAACCATTTCCTCACCTTGCTCAATCAACACAGCCATCTCACACTCAATTTTCGAGACATGCAAGACCCTAATACAACATGCAATAACTGGTAGCTCCGATCTAGTACTCATCTAGCTCAATCCAACACAAAACAGCCATATCACATTTAATCCTCTACAGTTCAGCATTCAATCTTCATCTCAATCATCCAAAAACCCGACATGCAGTTTCAATTTCAATGTTTTCTCAAATCTACCAGCACTTCACCATATAATCACAGCATACATAACATAGATTAATGAACTTCTACTTGCCTCACTCCTAAACTCAATGGACAAACCGAATAGGAAGCTCACGGGTCTTTGAACGCGGCTCAACGGTGGCGAAGACGCGACGGCAGCAGCTCGCACGAGCACGGACGGAGGGCGGTCTCCTTTCCCTCTTCCTTCGCTGCCCTCTCTCGCAGATCGCTTGCTCGAACTCTCTCTCGCTCACTGGTTATTTCGCTCGGTTCCTCTCTCTCCTCTCTCTCAATCACACGAGCACTTTGCTCTTTCAATTCTTTAATTAATCTAATTACTGCATGCAGGATTTTAGGTGGCTGAAGCGGCAATGGACAGGTGGAGGAGACGTGGCAATTTTCTTTGGCCACTTGTAGACACAAACAAAGCAGCTGTTCCAAGCTCCTCCTTCGCTGGCCACCGGAAATGGAGTCACTTGGCTGATGGGTCAAACATTTTCCTTCAGTTGACCATCACCTAAATGTGTCTTCGTTAGTGGACTCCCATAATCGGTTAGGTGGGATTTGGTGGCAGCTTGTGCGTGGAATACCATGCACGCCTCATGCATGGGCTGATTGGAAATTTCATTGAAATTCTTGTAGCTCTTCATTCCGACATGAACGTGGGCTGTGATTTGGCGCAAGGTATGCGCTTGCTAGCCATCAAAATAGGAATTGTGGCCGTAGATTTTCGGGATTGAAAGTATAGTGGTCTAAAGGATCGAACGGCTAGAGTTAGTATGGAAGACATCTCATCGACACATTACTCGGAATAAGTCTCGGTCTCGCTCGAATGTAGGAAAGATCTCCAACAAGACTATAATTTGTTCCACAATCGGACCATTACTAAACGTAATGCATCGGTCCAACGACAAAGATAAAACGGTGTCCGTAATGATACCGATGACATAGTCCGACGATACTTCCGTCACTTAGTCATGGGCCGTCACATATCTAAGGGTCATCACAAAATTTCGGATGCCACAATAGAAACTCTAATGTTGTAACCAACCTATTAGTTTATCTGATATGTATATATATTTGGAGATATACATTTTGTTATCAAGTAGTTGGTTATAATTGATGTTGCGTCCTTCGTGAGGAAGGATGACCATGTCATCACTCTTTTTTTATAGTTTCGACGTGCCACATCTTTTGGTATAAGAGCCTAAGTTTTGATTTTTCTAGGTAGAGATGAATTAGCACCTTAGTCAAGGCTTAGGTTGTTAACTCGTAGAGATTTATATCTCACCCCGTTGTTGTTAATTATTTTTACGGCCGTAGCGTGGAGAATTGCCAGGTGCGGTTGTGGTGGGCATGAGATGCAATACCTTTTTGGCTAGCCCTACCATTAGTGAAGTTTAGGTTAAGCTTAACCCCTAAAATTTTATGAAAAGGTTGATAGAAAGTGACTGTAAAAAAGTTTGTAATTATTAAGCTTCCTAGGGGTAACAATGGATAAATAAATTACCGCTTCTGGAAATCGTCTGTTGTATTTTATTATCCCTATTTTGTTGGTTGATTGGGTGTTTATATTAAGTGATTCCACATGCGTTAATCAAAATATAAAAAGAATGGGTTGGTGATGTATTCTGGGACGTCACAATTTTATTGACTGTTGAGGGATGTTCGCATGCCAAGGGTTTGAGGCATCTCAAATAGAATTAGATCTAGGCCATACTTGAAAACATTCTTTGAATCAAATTATTTCAATTCCAATTAAATCAAATCCGTCCTAGCTATTCTTTTATGGTTAATGTAAACCTCACAACATCATAATGGCGTGGAAGAATTTTTTTTTTACTTAAATTTATTTGAGTAAATTTCAAAGGTGTACCTCTTTTTTTACCCTATAACCACTTATTACATATATCTACTTTTATAAATAACACATACATGCCCGAATTTTACTTTTGGAGACCATTTTACGCATTCACACCAAATACTCCTGTGTCCCCATTAACAAAAATGCCATTCTACCCATCCCGAAATCCTAAACTCTCACACTCACCCAAAATACTTAAAACCAACTATAAACCATATCACCAAAACCTTAAGCAAGATACTAAAATAAACATGTATGGAGAGGCAATTGGGTCTTTTCAATATAAGGTTTTCATATAATGGTATGTGAATGGTATTTGCAAAGATAGATATATGTAAGTGGTTATGTTTAATTGAATTTGCATTTTTAAATATATATATATATATATATATATATATATGTTTGTACACTCATTTAGACTTCATTTATATAATTTTTTGACTACCAAAAACTCCAAATTGGTACATTGAGACGGATTTACCATAAACGATTTTTTTTTTATTATAAAAACCATATACTGATAAATTTGTGACAAATTTATCCACAATTAATTTCCATTAAATTAGATTAATATCATGAAAAATCACAAATTAGTACATCTGTGATAAATGGAGGATGAAATTCTAAACTAGTACAATAGTTAATTGTCAAGTGTCATTCAACTTAACAATTTAACAGTAAAATTTAACGGCACAAACAAAGGATAAATTTGTTAGGTGTTCAAGTTTGGGGGTTTTTGATGGTCTATAAATTAGTTTGGGCGAAATTCATTACAATGTATTAGTTTGGTGGTTTTTTTACTTCCCAAACACAAAGGTGTATGCTCTTTGGCTAAAAAAATAAAATTAAAAAATTAAAAAATAATCGTTTGATCATACAATGAAAATATGTGTCGCTAAATGTGTGTGTTTCGACACCACACAACATAACCACGACACAACTACAACCGTACCAAATAGACTCCAAATCTTCAGAAAAAATTGAGATCGCATGCTTTTGGAATTAAAATCTCAGCTTGTCTTTTTTCCCAAGCGTATGACTCCATGGACTAGGTGTGTAAAAAAAAGGGCCCAATCGATCCAAAAATTTGATTGGACATTGTGACGGTTTGGTTCGGAATTATGACCCAAATCAAACTGAAACGCATTAAACCTTACTCGGTCAACTCTCTAGATTTCGAATGTCTCCATCCAATTTCCACGACAGCCCCGTCTTTTGCCTCCTTCCTCCACCCTAGTCCTCATTCTGGCAGAGCTGACAGTGCTCACCACAGTGCAATTCAATTCAGACTACATAGAGAAATTAAGTTGGATTGCAAGATAGCACCACACCATAGAGACAACATGAAAGAAAAAATCCCATAAACCATGGTCATAACTTCACTCATTTTATTTGTCGTGAAAACTCAAGTTCACAATTATCCTAGAATGGCACTATACATAATGAAAAGAAAAATCTTAACTTTGTGGCAATACTTTCACCTACTAGTGCTAAGTCAGAGTCTCAGACAAAAGGGCTTTGTTCACCAGAAGACGCCCACAAACATGCAAGAAGGAGGAACCATACATCTTCAGAAAGTATTGGAATAATGTCATGATATCACCCATTGCCATAGGATCTCTCCTATGATTCCAGAGGTAAAACTACACTATTTATAAACCCAACATCCTGAAACTACCCAAACTTTTCCTTTGTTTGGGGTCTATGCAAGTTGGGTCTCGAATCGGATCATAAAGAATGTATATTCTTCATGTTTGAGTAGGGTACCGGTGGAGACCAATGCGATTCGAACCGTTGTATTGCTCATATAATCAATTTTTTGGTAAGCAAAAGATCATAATAATGTTTTGCTAGAAATGGCTCCATCCCCGACAAAATACCTTTCACCTAAGGTTGATCTTTGGTTTTCATTGAATTGGGTTCTTTGGCACAGGAAGTAGAAAGTGTAACCAAGAACTACAACTAATTACTTTAGAAGAAAGTAAATTCAAGAACTGAAAAATAAATGGATAAGCTAAAAGACACATAGTTTGTGTGGTTTGTGTCCTCCTTCGAATGATTCAACATGGCTTATATAGTGTATCACAAAATGTCACCCTATCTAAGTGGTTAATATTCAAATTAAAGATTATAACTGTATCTCCATGATTTTAGGCTCTCTGACCATAATCCATGATTGCATGTCAAACTTATCTTTGAGTAGCTAAAACTCTTCAATTTTGATTGGACTCAATTGCATTTCCATAAGTTTAGACTCCATGATCGCTCTCCCTCATTGCAAGTCAACCTTCTCTACAAGCCATTATGACTTCTCAATTGTCACTTGATCTAACCTTTAATTGACATCTTTATTGTCTTTGGTTTTTGCCTTTAACATTTATCTAAATTTATCTAAGTATCAATCATTGATTAGTCGTTATCATATGTCGATAATTGTACTATGTTCATCGATTATCTTGGTGATCAACAAGCATTTCAATGACTTATGGATGGTATAATCACTTAATATCAATTTTTGTGTTGATGTCATGTCCATTGAGAAGACTCGGTCATGTTTTGGTAGCAATAACTAATGATCACTTTTATTTGATTTAATTGGTGAGTTCATGTAGTTGTCTTTTTCAAAGTGGAGATAGAGTCCTTCTCGGTCATAGAGGTCTCATTTTTTGAGAACTAGTTTGATTTGCTTCTTGATTCCTCGACCTTAGATACCCTCAAACAGTAATACTCTATGGACTGCATATCAGATTCGATGTTGTTGTGCATGTAGAATGCGGGTTTTGATGGCACTTGGAGAGTGACAGAGTGGCTATAAAGCATGAGAAGGACCGAGGCCATTGTTGGTCGGCTAACCACATTTTCTTGGACACATAGTAGGCCAATGTGGATGCACCGCCCAATTTCAGTACTCAAACCAGAAGTTATAGAGGGATCGATGATGTTCGATATCGATCCTTCCCTCCAATTCTTCCATTCCTGCAAACATCTTGACAATCATTGAGTAGATTGATCTTTGGAATATTGTGCAAAATGAGAAGGTATGTTCTTATCTCAAATAGCTTATAAGGACCTATGTGTCATCGCCTATGCAGAAAAGAGTGTTCTTTTGACCACTCAAAATCCCCAAAACCAACACTCCAAAACTAAACACATCTGACTTGACAAAGAAAGTTCCATGCATTGCATGCTAATGGGAATTGGAGAATTCGATATGGTAAATTAATAACGACCAAAAAGTCTCTTGAGCAATAACTCAAACATAAAATATTTCAGAAATGAAAAAGAAAGAACTTACAAATTTAATGATTGATAATGAAGGGATGAACCGCACTTTGATCTCCTAATGGGAAGATCAACCCCAAATTTTCATATCACGATAAGCTATTAACCACTAATGATAAAAGTTCAGGGCTAAGTGCAAAAAACTTAATTTCGCTATGGTATATTGAAATGTACTTTATTTATTTATTCATTTATCAAAAGTTAAAACCCCTGTAAATTTAGAGGGTGCATGACAACCAGTAATTTCTGTTCCATAAACAATTTTTCTATTTCAGACTTGTTTCTGGAATGGAAATCCGTTTGATAAAATTATTCAATTTTTTTATTTCTGAAATAGATTTTTGTTCCAGAAATAAGTTTGAAATAGAAATCAGAAGTAAAAGTTTTATACTTCTCTATTTCTGGAATAGCAATGAGAAATATAAAAATTCTTCTTATCGTGTCCTCCATCTGTCACCGCCGACCACTGTCCGCCGGTTGCCGGTCGCCGGTTGCTGATCGCCACCACTGCCGTCAGCCGCCGATTGCCGGCCGCCACCACTGCCGTTAGCCGCCGATTGCCCACCGCCTGTCGTCGCCACCGCCAGTCGCCAGTCCCCGGCCGCCATTCGTTGCCGGTCCACCGCCATTCGCCACCGTCCGAAAGGAAGAAATTTTTTGTCATTATCAAACGAATTTCTATTTTTGGAGTAAAAATTTTATATCGTTATCAAACAGTTATTTTTGTTAGAAACTCATCTAGAAATAGAAATAGAAAAATCCATTTCTCTTCTAGAAATCAATTTCTGACTAGAATGGTTATGATTCGCGCCCTTAAAGTACTTCATTTCTAAGTTTGAGTGCAACAAGAGTTCTGGTGTGACATAATTGCACTTAACTTTTCGATGCACCCTCATATCCTAGGCTCTAATCTTCTATTCTCCCCAATCTAGATGAATCTGCACACACATCGCTAGTGATTCAGCCTCCCCGACGCGGAGTAAACACATCACCGACTGCATATATAATTTACCACTTCTTAAGAAATGCTAATAAAAATAATAGATTAGACAAAATTATCAAATCATTTATGCCATAAAGGTAATCCCTTCGATATACATTCATGGTTGCAGAAGTGTGATTCTAAATGTGGCTCGAACACAGTCAAGAGGCGGCTCAAAACATGCGCAAAAGTAATATTTTGAATTTCCAGATTTTTTTCTTTTTTCTTTTGATGTTGGGAAATTTGTTAAAAAAGTCTCGAACCTATTGTACATATGACAATTTAATCATAAACATTCAATTTGTGCTAATTTAATACTAAATCTTGTGACGATTTGTCAATTTAGTCCTAAATCTTTCAACTATGCTATTTTAGTTCTAAATATTTTGATGATTTGTGAATTTAATCCGAAACATTTTGACATTAGCCAATGTAATCCTTATGGGCCAATATCCAAATAATAAGTTGAGGATTATATTGGCAATTCCTTAAAAGATTTAGGATTAAATTGATACAAAGAAACGTTTATGACATCTTTACCAAAAAGAAAAAAGAAAGAAAAGTTTATGACAAAATTGGTTAGTTGTTAAAAGTTTTGAGATAAAATTGACTTAATTGAAAGGTTTTTGAGTGAATTGGTTGATGTACTATAAGTTTACGACTTTTTTGAACAATCATCCCTTTACCGTTTATCTTTTTTTCTTTAAAACAATATTTACTGTTCATTTTGGAGAATGTAGAGACGAAGAACACCATGGCTCTCGATAAGCTGGTGGGGCTGTGGATGATTGATGGCACGCATATAGTTCTTTTCCTTGAGTCGGCCACTCATGTGAAAACTAGTCTATCGGGTGAAGTTGTTAAGAAATTCTAATGCATCAGACTTGAGAATTTGACTAGGAAGCGATCTTTCGACCGAACTAATCTACAAGGGTCATTACGGTCATTAGAAATCGGAGATAGGTCGACTCGACAGAAGCATGTGATCAAGTGTGGGTGATTCAACTAGATTGCACAATTCTTGTCGATCAGCACTGAACTGACTTTTCTATCGATTTGGTACCCTATGTTCGTATTTGAAACCTTGAGATTACCCTGACAATCGAAAGTCGCCACTGTTTCAAAGATGTACATTGTGGCTTGAGATGATCAACCACAAGTCAAATGCATGAAAATTCCTAAAGGCTACCCGGTAGGTTGGGCCGCGTTAGTATCGTGCCAAAGTAAAATTAACCGTGGAATTGAGATCGAATTCAGAAATTGAAAGTCTGGGTGTGTCACAAATCATTTTAGGAATATTAACTCATATGTGGAAGATTTTTCATGCAATCAGAGTTTTTCAGCAATTAAATCAGAGAATGTCTAATTTGGCTCGAGAAATTAGTAGACTCGCCTTTGGTTGCACTTTTGGGACTTAAGTTGGTTCTATGGACAAGTGAAGATGTGAATTGAAGTGTAGTGACATTGGATTAATTTTATGGACTTCAATTGGACTCAATTGAAAGAGAATTAAATGAAATTGAAGAAATTAATGTACAAGATTTTATGCCCCAGCGGAAAATAAAATTTGCACCAATCGGAAGAGGTTGTAGAGGATTGAGTTAGTGGAGTATGACATCACGTGGTGTGGGGGCAAGAGTGGCTAGGATGTTGACAAGTAGAGGGTGGAGATTGAATTTCAAAAAGGCACCTATCAACATCATCTTCAAGCTTGGGAAAAGAGAGAAAGAGGAGAGGGGGAGCTACTGTTCGAACCAGCAGCCTTCATCTGCCTCCTTCGCCGTTCGTCATCCACCGTTCGTTGCCGTCGCTGGAGCCATCGCGATCGCCATTCGTCCGCACGCCCGTGCGAACGCCACGCCGCCCCTTCGCTACTTCCCCTTCATCCGCCCGAGCCTCCATCCCGTCGACCAAGCTGTCCCAGCCGCTATTCATCTTCATCGGAGTCTCCATCGCCACCGTGAACCACTGTCCAGCTCCCCGGGAGCTCGTGCGAGTCACCGCCACCCATTCTTCGCCGATTTCATGCCCGAACAGCCGTCGAGCCACCTCCGTCGGACCGCAACCAACAGCCAAGAAAAATGGATATGGCAGCCCGGTCTTGGCCCGTTTTGGCCAGCTTCCCGACCCCGGATGCTTGGCCCGCTTTGAGGAAAGTCGATCCTTGCATCGATCCTGTCATTTTGGTCCGCTCGGCTTGCTAATCCGGTGAGTTTAGCTCACTAAACCTCGCTTAGAGAGTTAATTATGCTTAGGGAGGTTTAGTTTATGTTAAGTATTATTAGGTTGTTAGTTTATGTTATTTAAGAGTAAATTAGATTAAGGTTGTGTTTTAATTTAAAGTGTGCTTAATTAAGGGTAAGTAAGTTTATTTAGAATAAGCCTTGATTTGACATAAATGAATTTACTTTTGATTTATTTAAATATCTCGAAATTATTAAATAATTTAATAATATATTATTATTCGAAATGATTAAAATATAACTATTTAATTATTTTCGGAATAAATTTAATTATTTATTAAATTCCGAAAATTTTGTTAGGACCCTAAATTCTCAGAATTTCGTGCTGATCGCTGTTGTCTAGTCAGATTTTGAAATTGATGATTGGATATTATAAATTGAGTGTGGATCGTGAAAAATATGGATATTATTATTTAATTAATTTTTGGAATAAATTTAATTATTTAATAAATTTCAAAATTTATTTTGGGACCTTATTTTCTTAGAATTTTGTGCTGATCGTTGTTGTACATTTAGAATTTGAATTTGATGATTGATTGTGGCAAATGGAGTGTCATTGCGATAAATTGTGATTCTTTTTATAAAATCCCAAGTGTCAAAATTTGATGGAAGAACGACCGTATTTGACCACCTATTAGAGGTCGTGCCTAATAGGGCTGTGATTGACCACCTATTAGAGGTTATGCCCAATAGGGCCGTGATTGATCACCTATCAGAGGTCGTGCCCATCGGGCCGAGATCTACCACCTAATTAAAGGTTGTGCCGAGTAGGGCCGTGATTGCCACTGATTGTTAAACCTTCCTATAGGGTCGTGATTTGAAGCAGCGATTGATTTGCTAGAATGACATGTAATCGGCCGAGTCGATTGATCGCTGAGACGATCCAAGTGGTTGAATTGATCTGATAATGTGATTGTGCCGCAGTTGTTTGGTTATCATAATTGCACGTGGTTGAATTATATAAACTGTGCTAACCTGTAGATGAAGACTAATGCGAGGTAAGTATTCTTGATGTTGTGGCTAGGCTACCCGGGGCGTATTTTTTTTTTTTCTAATAGGGGTTTAGGGGGTTGAACTTGCTGAGACAATGTCTCATCTCGGTTCTGGGATTAAAATTTCAGGTCCTTGGTGGACGGAGCAGGCAGATAACTTTGGTTGGCCTTGAGGAGTTGCAAAGATGAAGTTATAAGGATTGGAGAATGTGTCCGACTTGTAGGCCGTATGACAGTTCCTTTTTAAGAGCCGATCTTTTGTAGACTTTTGGTTATAAGCCTCTGTTTGTAATTCTGTTGAATTATGAAAGTGTTATGTTGTGATTTTGCTTCCTACTTTTCCATCCCATATTTCATTGTCAGGGGTTTTATAATACGTTCCGCTTGCGCAATAATAAATGAATGGGGTCGGCGACACTACCTGGGAATGTCGCATTTGCATGACCATGGTGGGATGTTGGTACGCTCGAGATTCGGGGCGTGACACCCTCCCCCCAACAAAAAAGAAAAAAAGACAAAGCCTAGGCAAGGGTTTGGCCTTGTGGATTGTGATGGTTGATTGATGACCTCCCCAGCTAGAGTTCTAAAAAGAAAAGAAAATAAAAGAAAATAAAATAAAATGAATAAAAAGAAAAATTAAAGTAAGTCAATAAAAAATTGAAAAAATATTAAAATATTATTAAAAAATTGTTTATGTTAATGCCGATTATGTCATATAAAAGGATTGACATCCATGTTAGTGATTTCTAGCTAAATTCACTTGATAGACAAAACGTGAAAATGTTTAAAACTCAATTGACACTATTAAAAAATTTAGAATTGAATTCGTAAAAATTTAATAGGTTTAAAACTTTTTGGGCAACTTTCCCTTTCAAAAGTCCTAATAAAACTTCTATCGCAAGCCTAGTACTTAGAATCTCATTCTTGTTGCAACAAGCTTAATTTAATGAGTCGGTCAATTGAAAAAACCAAACAATGGACCGACGCAAATAACATTTATTGAAGAGTCACATGCACCACTTATGGGAGACGTACAAGTCGTGACATCATTGCTTAAATACCTAAATTTTATATCAATAAATGAAATATTTAGATATGAAAATTAGATATGCTTGACGGGAAGACAATACTGCGGTCAAACTATACATAACACTGCATATGGGAACACGGGGGTTCACATTGGTCTTTTCTCACCTAACCCATAAAATATGTCGGTAAACTATAATGTATTGCGGCTATAGTCGGATGCACCACGAGAGTAAATGACCTGCCTAGTTTCTGTAATACACGGGATGGGAAGTCAACAAATTCAATTCATGAAACTTACGTGTATAAAAAAAAGGGTAAATAGATGATAACATGAAAGTGGTTAACTATATAAAAATAATTCAACTGGTGGAACCAATTTGACTAAGTAGATAATTGGAGACAGATTCTCGTTATTATCTTGGCAGCTATAGACATTCTGTGTATCTTATATATCTGTTTAAATCAAACTACTGACATGCAGCTCACCTAAAATCCCGCCCAAAATGACTTAGTCCAACACGAATTCTGTAAGAGGAAGCTGTTCTTGCTGCGCTTATCTTAACACAAGTAGTGTCAGACATGACTTTTTGTGAGTAACCTTCACTTCCAACATCCTATGAATCTGGATGTAATCCCAAGCAATGAAGCCATATAAATCCTAAATAATCTAAGGAAGAAGTAAATCATGATAATGTAATTTGATGATCCGAAAACCATGACAAACACAAAAAGTAATGTGCAGGGCACACTGATCTCCCATTTTCTAAGGCTACCGTGGGTATAGCTCAGCCATAGAAGCCTCATTTTTCGAGAACTGGTTCGATTTGCTTCTTGATTCCTCGACCTCAGACACTCTTAAATTGTAATCTTGCATGGATGGCATATCAGATTCGACGCTGCTGTGTAAGTAGAATGTGGGTCTCGATGGCACTTGGAGAGTGACCGAGTGGCTGTTAAGCATAAGAAGGACCGAGGCCATTGTTGGCCGGCTAATCATATTTTCTTAAACACATAGTAGACTAATGTGGATGCACCTCACAATTTCAATACTTGAACCAGAAATTATAGAGGGATCGATAATGTTTGATAATGATCCTTCCCTCCAATTCTTCCACATCTGCAAACATTTGACAAACATTGAGTAGATTGATCTCTAGAATATTATGTGAAAAATGAGAAGCTATGTTCTTATACTCACATAGCTTATAAGGACTTCCATGTTATCGCCCATGCGGAAAAGAGTGTTCCTTTGACCACTCACAATCTCCAAAATCAGCACTCCAAAGCTAAACACATCTGACTTCATTGAGAAAGTTCCGTGGATCACATAATTTGGCGCCATATATCCACTGTCCATCACAATAAGTCCACCTTATTAGCTCTAAAGTTTGCTTTTTCTCTTTTGATAAGCATTAGCTTAGGATATTGTGTCACTTATTGGGTCCCCACGATTCGGTTTGTCTCAGCCCGAGTTTGATCCAACTCGAACAGCCTCGCCATACCAAAATCTGATATCTTTGGATTCATTCTTGAGTCTAACAAAACGTTGCTGGCTTTGAGGTCCTGATGGATGATACGAAGTCGAGATTCTTCATGTAGATAAAGCATCCCTCGGGCAATGCCCATTATTATCTTGTGATGAATATCCCAGTTGAGATTTGCACGCTTCAAGGGATCTACGCATTTTGGTGGAATTGTATTCTGTAAGACGTCTATTACTCATTTTGTGAGGATATGATTTCATGAATTACAACTTAAGAAACATACCAAATATGAACTGATCAAGGCTCGAATTGGGCACAAACTCGTAAGTGAGAAGCTGTTCAACTCCTTCCAGACAGAAACCTAGGAGCCTGACCAAGTTCCTATGTTGTAGCTTGGCTAGTAACATGAACTCGTTCTTGAACTCAACTTCCCCTTGGCTAGAATTCTTTGATAACCTTTTCACTGTGATTTCTTGTTCATTGGAGAGCTGACCCTGAAATTTCACCAAATTAGATCTTTGTGAGTATCAATTGGTACATTGAAGCATTTCTAGGAGTATCAAATTGGTATCATCTTTGACTATTTGGTTGCTTGAATTTTGAATACAATAGAGTAGAGGATGTGCTTGCTTAATTATTACCATGTAGACAGCACCAAAACCGCCTTGTCCAAGCTTCCTGGAGTCAGAGAAGTTATCCGTTGCCGCTCTGATAATGCTGAAATCAAATTGCAGTGACTCAACCGTTATAATTTCATGCACAACTTCACCTAGAAAGACAAAAACGCTGTCATTTAGAGATCATTATCTTTTCATAGTTTTCATAAAGAAAGTTTCACAAACTTTTAGTTAATGTAAACCCTAAACGTTTTAACCTTTATAAAGTTTTTGGCTAATTGTCGAAAGCAATGCAGCTCTTGCTACTTTGTATGTGCAAAAGCATAGTCATTAGTCAACTTAATTATTTTCATAATCTTTTTAACCTCATGAACAGTCGTTGTTCCAAAGCAAAAGGATAAACGCTCGCCTTCAACACTTTCTCTGGGCTGCTTCTTCCTTTTCACATTCAGGAGCACGATGACAATGCCGATGACAAGTAGTGCAGAAATACTTGTGATGACCACAATGATCCCAGTCCTCGTCGAATTGCTCTTTCCAACTGCAAGAGCAAAGGCACATTCCGTTTATGATCATTGCTTGCTGCTTACTATGTGAAAGATACATCACGCCATTCTCTGATAACTCAGGGGAAAGTGTTTCGGATTTCTGGATTTTGTCATCCTACCAATTTTCATTTAATAAGATTCGGAATATATCACATTTCCCTAAATTTTTAAGTTTTCACAGATGCCTTTTTGACCTCAATTTCATTACGTTCATCAATTTCTTATGAAAATCAGGGTAAAGACTGTAAAATGGTTTACAGAAACAGAGTGGGGCAAGGAATATCCAATGCAAGTTTGCAAAATTTTTGCAGAGTTATTAGAAGCTCCCAATGTGCACATATAGGACCAATATAGACATGCAGATCACGGCTATCGATCGTAACCCTAGCTCGATTTAGATCTCTATCTCTCCCTTAGATGACATGACTGTGATAGTTGACTAGTATCCGTGTAGATGCATCAATGATTAAACATATATTCTTCTGCCAAAAATATGGATCAACCCGTACCTTCTGCCAAAAAGCATTTAAAATTACATGATCTACTGAGCATATATTAATAAAAAGAATCTTGTGGTTTAACAGAGCATGTAGATTAAGCTATATGAAGAATATGATTGGGTGAATCTCACGCGAAACCTGCATATTTTTATAGAAAAGAAAAGACTGAAACGCCGTGTACGTAACTCCCGAGCAAGAGCCAACTTACCTGGTGGTGGAGGCATTGCATCTTTCCCATGCGATGGTGGTGGCGGAGGCAGCGGAGGTGGCTCACTTACTGGGTCGAAGAACCGATGATTGGTCTCGTACAGGATCAGGCAACTTGGCACCATGAACCGTCCTCCTGTGTACCTGACACAGCAGCCCCTGATCTGCTGGACGCCTACAACCAAGCAGTCGCTGCATTGCTGCTCCGTCAAGTCTGGTGTGCACTGCACTAACGCATAGATCATGTCAGGCCCCACTGATTCGTTCCCTGATGCGTACTTTCTCAATGAGCCACCACGCGCCGCCTCAGCCAACAGACCGTTCAGGAGCTTCCTCATTGCTGCGTCGTATGTGTCTGGGCTCGAGACGTTGTCAGTGGTGCTTGCCAGGTAGGAGGGTCGTGTCACAACTACACCAAAGAACGAGGCGTCCGAGTACCGAATGATGCAGTTCCCGGTGTAGAGGAGTGCCTCCTTTTGTAGGGGGCAGAGGCGGCGCATGTCGGAGGCCAAGACATCAAGGCAGGCGCGGCAGCTCATGGCGGTTAAGTCACCGCGGCAGAGGCCAAAGAGATAGAGGGTTTGGGAGGCGCCGGAGATGGCAGCAGAGGCATTGAAGAAGCCGTAGGAGAGGGACGAGGAGTTGTTGGTGGAGATGGAGGAGACGAGGGTGGTGAGGGTGGTTTGGTAGATGCTGTTGGCAGCTATGTAGCACCGACACGTGACACATGACACGCGACACGACACGACACGGCACGTGACACGTCATTTCTAAAAAAGTAGAGAATTTCGACACGTTTCGACACGTTAAATATTAAATAAATATTTTTATATATAAATGCATAAATAAGTAAATAATAATAAATAAATAAATAAGAGTCTAGAATTAGTCTATACTAAAAAAATTAATCATACATTTGTTAATATCATGCATTCTTTTAATTTGACAAATTCAATTACATTTCATTATAATAAACCATAAAACTTAAAGGAAAAAACGAGTAATCCACATCCTATTGTTAAATTTAAAATTTAACAATAAGCAAAAAAAAAACAGTTAACATTCCATCAAGTAATATAACAAAGTCATTCATCCACATTATCCACTTCTTCTGCAAAAAAAACAGACTCCATTTCCGGCTCATCAAGTGAAAGATTTGCAACTTCAAGCACCCCAACATCTTCAAACGAGTCAAAGGCATCTCCGCCAATATCCCACATCTTAGTCTCTCCTTCTGCATATTGTGGGCTTTTTCTTGATAGAAGACAGAGATTGCTATGAATAAAACCAAATCTTCTGCACGTTTTGGGGTCATTTTATTTCTTCTCGCCGAGTGCACAAATGAATAAGTACTCCAATTTCTCTCAGCACATGATGAAGAAGAAGGTTGTGCAAGAAGCTTTAAGGCTATGCTTTGAAGCATCGGTGCACATGCACCATGATTGACCCATCAAGCCTTAGGATCCATTGAATATCGATTTTGAATGGAATCAAATTCTCTAAAATCCCCATTTTTACTTGCAAAATCTACGTACTCCAAATTCACCTTGTTACGCTCATCCATGTTAGGAAAGTATTTCTTGAAGCATTTCAGTCTTTCTTGGTTGATCTCCTTATTCTTGTACGAAGAAATTCGAGTAGGATCTTCATCAAGCCATTGATCACTATAGTACCTTTATTTAATAAAATGAAATAAAATTAGAAAAAAATAATAAATAAGAGGAGTATTATATTATCACGTTAAAGAAAGAATAACTATTAAAGTAATAATCTCATACAAATTTAGAACTTACCTAAGATTTAAGGCATGTGCCAAGCAATGAAGTGGAGTGTTGTTCTTTGTCCAACGATCTACAAGAATTGTGTGAATCACCTCATAAAATGTTGACTTCTCATCTAGCCTCTTCACTTCATGTGCATATATAACTTTCTTCACTTTTTCGATCATCGAACCCCACATATCATAAACTAAGTGAAGACAAGGCTTATCGGTGTCACAAACTCTAAGCATATCATAAATAGGAGCCTTGAAGGAAAGTATATAATCAATCAAATCCCACCAAAAATCATCCAACACCTTCTCCTTGACAAGCTTAGCTTTCTCTTGATTAACATCCCGATAGATATTCCATTTGTCACAAATCACCATGTTTTGAAGACCACTTTTTATCAATTTGAATCTCTTAAGCATCACAATCATCGAAGTAAAACGTGTATCCGCTACAGAAAGCAACTTCAAGCTAACAAACTCATTATATATTGCTAATCTCATAAAATGGTTCATGATGAAATGTTTGATTTGCATAACTTCCTTAACAATATCTGAAATCCAACTACATTCTTCATTAACTATTTGATTGCTCTCCATATTTTTTGCTGCACAAATGTTCTTCAAAGCTAGATTAAGCGTGTGTATCACACAAGGCGTCCACATAATGGACGAAAATTCCTGCTCAATGAGTTGTCCCACGCCCTTACAATTTGAAGCATTATCCGTAATTACTTGGACCACATTCTTATGCCCAATTTCATTGATAACTCCTTTCAGCAAGTTACAAATGAAATGCATATCTTTTGTTTCTCCCGAGCAATCAACCGATTTTATAAACATTGGTTCTTCATCCGATACCGCCATGAAATTAATAAGCGGTCTTTTATGTGAGTCGCTCCATCCATCACTCACAATACTTACACCCTTCTCCTTCCACATGATTTTGATAGGTGTACACAACCTATCAATATTTGCCTTCTCCTTTTGCAACAAAGTGGTCCTCAACAAATTATACTTCAGTGGTACATAACCCGCAATATTATGATTAGCAGCATAAGTGAAAGCGGATTGAAAATAAGGATTCCTTGCTAGGTTAAACGGCAAGCCCGCCGAATAAAACATCCTAGCAATCTCACAATCTAGATGTTCCCGTTGAGTCATATTAAATGCATTTTCAAGTGATTTGCCACTCCCACTTTCGCCTTTCCTTTTTTTGGAGTTCAATGATAAATCCATTCTGTCACCACCACCACCACTAAGTGAATAACTAGCAGGAGGTAAAGGTACATTTCTAGGTGCAATACTCATTAATTTAGTATTGACCTCTTCCTCTAAACTTTCAATCTCCAAAAGATCTTTTTTTCTACTTTTGTGCACTTTCCAATTCCTTTTCCACTTATCATCATCAAATGACACCTCACTCTTGTATATAAACTCTTATACTCTTTTTCACAAAAGTTGCATCTCCAAGACAAATTTCCCTCCGCATCAGTATGATTAACTAACTTAGTAACATACCTCCATAATGGTTGTTTTACAACTTCATTGCTAGAGGTAGCTTGTGTGCTTGAAGTACCACTAGCCATATTTGAACTTGAAGACATTCTGCAAAAAAGAAGAAAAATAAACATGTTATTATCAATTGTTATAAGGTTTCAAGTCGAAAACAAGTGAACCAACATCAATGCTAGTCAAACACCCAAGAAAAAAGAAATCAGAACAGAAATCAGAACATAAATCAGAATATAGCACAATCCATATCATCTTATAAGGTTTCTCACTGTCTACCTCGTGTAGCCCCTTTCCTAAACCAACATTCATAACCCAGATCATAGATTGCACTAATTGTATGAATGGTAATGCTTTAATATCAATTACAAATCAGTAAATCGCCGAAAAAATAAAAGATTACAAATCAGTAAATCACCCAAAAAATAAAAGAACTCTGTAAAGGGGAGAAACACATTCGAACGCTATAGAAACAAAAGAACAAAATTCAAAACTATCCCCATGCGTTAGCAGCAAAAGCAGGCCAATCAACCACAAAAGTTTTGAGTCCCACGACATATTCTTTGCTTTGCAGAGAGAGAGAGATTCTGACTCCAAATGCAACCCCAAAACTGAAACACAAGCGCAAAAGACGAGTACCCACCTCGGAATCAATACTTAGAATTCAAAAGGCAGCTCGGAATTACGACAACGGTTGCGATGGTAGAAAGAGAGTTTCCAAGCAGCAATCGACAAAAAAGATAATTCACGGAAAATCTCACAATCGTGAACAAACAGAACGGACATAGCACCAAAATCTGAAAAAAAAAAAAAAGAAAAAAAAAAAAGAGAACGCGAAGCATCAGCCAACGAGCAGTCCACCAAACAAAAACAACAACAACCCAGGGAGCGAAACGGCAAAAGAACGGCACAAGAGCGCTGGAGACAGAAAGACGGAAAGAGGGTCCGAAAAATCCCCCTTTCCCCGAACTAGGGTTCGCCAAAAAATCCCAAATCGCAAGATGCTAACCTGAGGTGTGGGGGCTACAGCAATTCGGCGACTGGTGGGGTGGGCCACGTGGCTGGCAAAGCAACACCGACGAAAGAACGGCGAAAGAAGAGAACCGCTCACTGCTCAGGCTCGTTCGCTGCTACTGGAGAAGACAAAGAGAAGACTGAAGAGAAGACTGAAGTGAAGAACCCGTGCGTGCGAGTGGACAAACGCGAAGAACCCGTGCACTCGCCGCTCACAATCGTGAACAAACGGAACGAACAGAGCACCAAAATCTGAAAAAAGAAAGAGAACGCGAAGCATCAGTCAACAAGCAGTCCACCAAACAAAAACAACAATAACCCAGGGAGCGAAACCGGCAAAAGAACGGCACAAGAACGCTAGAGATAGAGAGATGGAAAGAGGGTGGTCCGAAAAATCCCCCTTTCCCCGAACCAGGGTTCGCCAAAAAATCCCAAATCGCAAGATGCTAACCTGAGGCGCGGGGGCTACGGCGAGTTGGCGACTGGTGGGGTGGGCCGCGCGGCCGGCAAAGCAACACCGGCGAAAGAACGGCGAAAGAAGAGAACCGCTCACTGCTCAGGCTCGTTCGCTGCAACTGGAGAAGACAAAGAGAAGACTGAAGTACCGTGTGTGCGAGTGCAATTGATGTTTTAACTTTTATTTTTTATTTTTTTTTATTTTTTTCATATATTTATATTTAGAGCCCAAAAGTTTTGAAAATTTATAAAAATAACCCCGTGCGTGTCGAAGTCACGTGTCGGAATTTCCGACTCGCGTGTCGGAGCGTGTCGGAAATAGTTGACCGCGTGTCGATTTTCCCGACACGCGTTGACCGCGTGTCGGACACGTGTCGGAGTGTCGGACACGACATGAAGGGTCCCGGAGAGTGTCCGTGCTTCATAGGTTGGCAGTGAAGTTGCCGGTCGAACCACAGTTGGCCGCCGGGAATTGGGCGTTTATGGTGGAAGCAAACATGAGAAGAAGCAAGAGGAGGAGATTTGGAGGATCCATTTTTTTCTCTTTGGGTGTGTCGGGTGTCTCTTTGATAGACCCGACATGAACGAAGGGTTTAATCTTAAGAAATAAATATGTTGAAATATCCAATGAAAATTTATCACGTCATCAATACCTCAGCCAAAAAAAATATATATATACACACCCCGCATCAAAGAGAGAGCCGAGACACCAAAAAAAAAAAAAGAGAGAGAGAAGAAAAATGGATCGTCCAAGTCTCCTCTCCATTCCTCGCTTCTTTCTCACCTTTACCAAACTGTTGCAGAGTTGTCGTGTTTCTCATGGGGCAAAGCCTCGAATATGAAAAGACGACCGGCGATTTCCAAGCAATGACCAACTGGAGTCTCGACGAAGCATCGACTCTAATGGAAAAGCAAAGTCTCCGTTGTACGGAGTCTCGGTCTTCCGCAATTATAGTAAAAAAGCGTTGACGCCTTCTGCCGAGTCCGTCTATTGCTCCGCAATTGCCAAGGAATGTGGAATCTTTACTAGTGAAACCATGACTAGCAATATGATGTTTTTCAACGGATGATTAACTAGATGTCAAAGGAAATTTGTTCATCTCCTTGATTTTTAGTTTCAAGTTTCGTTTAGAGCACTCCAAGAATAAAATGCCGAATACATCAATTGCTGTGGACAATGTATCATAAAGATTACACGGGGAAGTGAATCACTTGAAATGTGTGAATGCTGATCCGAGTTGATCCAAACTTCACTTGCTCTTTTATACCCAAAAAAATAGTTAAAAAAATAACGTTGACACGACATTTTTTATATTACTTTGTTCGGTCACAGGAAACTTTCATTTAAATTTCCTATTCCATAATTTAAACTTAGAGGCCTAGTGTGTAGTGCTAATGAGAATGGGAGAATCTAATATGGTAAACCGAGGACGACGAAAAAGTCTCTTGAGCTATGGTTCAACATAAAATATTTCAGAAATGAGAAAGAAAGAACTTGCAAACTGATTTATTGCTAATGAAGATATGAACTGTACTTTGATCTCCTAAGCAGAAGATTGACTCCAGATTTCAATTCCCGATTGACTATTAACCACTAATGATAAAAGTTTAGGGTCAAGGCACCGCTATATATGTAATCTTTAAGATGTGGATTTATTTTCTTCTAAGGCAATTTTTACATTTACTTAATGGAGGTCATAGATCCTGTAAAATTATTTTTCAAGTTTGAACTGTGTACACTAGTCTCACTTTTTAATTCGAATCAAATTTGGAATCTAGGGGCGGCAGAAGGTGGTTTCCCCTAGAAGGTGGTTTTCTAATCTGTGAGAGAAGGTTATCTTCGATCAATTTAGCTTTTTGTACTTTCTTCATATTGCCAAAAACATAGAGGGTTTGGGAGGTGTCAGAGACAGCAACAGAGGCATTGAAGAAGCCGTAGGAGAGGGACGAGGAGCCGGTGGTGGAGATGGAGGAGAGGACGCTGGTGAGGGCCCCTTGGTAGGTGTTGTTGGCAGTGAAGTTGTCAGTCATGAGGCACCGACACTTTTCAAAGGTTTTCGTATCGTGTCGAACATTTGGACATGTACTCGATACTTTTAGACACTTTTTCGACACTCTTCGACACTCGAATTGGAATTCTGACATATGAAATTCCGATACGTGATTCTGATATCGAGATCAATTTTAAAAATTCACTAAATGAGAGGTCAAAATATATATATGTAAAAAAATAAAACACAAAAATAAAAATAATAAATGATATTAATAAATGGAGAATTAACGTTTTTAGTACATATTAATTCTAGGCTTTTTATTTATTTATTTATTTATTTATGAATTTGATTTAATAATCATAAAAATGATAATTTTTTATTTATATATAAAATATATATTTAAAATATAACGTGTCTCAATGTGGCGGAATTCTCTACTTTTTAGAAACGACGTATTGGCGAGTCGTGTTGTGTTGCATGTTAATGTCGGTGCTATTTAGTTTGTCATTCGAACCATGGTAGGTCGATGGGAATTAGTCGTTTATGGTGGAAGTAAATAGGAGAACAAGCAAGAGAAGGAGATTTAAAGGATCCATTTTTTTTTTTGGGTGTTTTGGATCTCTCTTTGATGTAAGGATTACTCAATAGGCTCGAGCCCTAATAATATAAATACCATGATGGATAGGGTGCAAAATAAAATGTGTTGGATTAATTTTATATAGGGGCGGCCATCATGCCTGGCACGCGAGGCCTTATACATTTTTAGTTTTAGTGCATATTATTTTATAAGATATTTAAAAATATTTTATACTTTTTTATTTGGATTGACATTTTATTTAAATGTTTAAAAGTCGTAAAGACCTTGAGTTTTAAATTTACATCGGTGTAAGAATTCATTCGAAATCACAAAAAGTTACATATTGGAAAACCTAGAAGAATCAAGGCGAACCATCACTCACGTCACTAATTTTGGCCTAAAAGATCCATTACTGAGTTGGGTGGATTTGAAAAGGGCAGCCATAATACCATTCTAAAGAGCATTTTAATGACATAAAGAATTTGAATTTAGTTAATATGAAACCACACCAAATAAACAAAGAATTTAATCTTAAGAAAGTATCTGACTAAAAAAAAACTTAAGAAAGTAAATTTGTTGAAATATCTAATGAAAATTTACCAAGTCATCAATGCCTCAGCGAAAAAAAAAAAAATGACATCAACACGGATTGCCAAAGTTTTGCAACTTTCAACACAGATTGCCAAAGTTTTGCAACACGACAGAGCTGTCGTGTTTCTCAATGGGCAAATTTGAGTCTCTGAAAAGCAATGACTCCTTTTTTGGGAAAAGCAATTACTCCCTTTTTTTTTTTTTTTTCTGAATTCGTCTTTGCAAGTATAAAAGAAAAGCAAAGGAAACCGGCGATTTCCATGCAACGTGGGATTCGAGTCTCAAAGAAGCATCGACTCCTTTCACTCAGTAGAAAAGCGAAGAGAATGACAATTTCCAACCAAAGTGGAATCTTTGCAAAAAGTGATGTTTTCTCAATAGATGATGGCAAGGATATATACTCATTATCTTGTGATTTTAGTTTCTTGTTTTATTGGGAGCACTTCAAAGGTAGAATCTTGACTGTATCAATTTGATGTGGGAGAATATGTCCTTAAGATCGAGCTGATCTGGGCTTCACCTAACCTGCTATATAAAAAAAAAAAAAAAGTTGAAAAATAATATTGACACAGCATTTTTTATCACTTCATTAGGTTAGAGACAACTTTCACTTAAATTTCTTGTTCTGTACTTTTATAAATGAGTCTTATAGAAGAACAATAATTTCCAAATGTGCTTAATTACAGTAGATCTATGTACGATTTAGCCTCAAATAGTAAGAAAACCTTAGAAGAATCAATAGCTATTATGGATTGCTTGTAGGGATTCCTCTCTTTTAGCACATGATTGCCGTAGAGCTTATTCTCCAAATACATTGATTTTTGCTTTTTGTTAATGAAAAATCTCAACTGAAGGCCAAGCATCCTCATTGCAAGACCATCCATGAAGAAAGATTTCCGTCACACCACCATTCACCGGGGGTATAATTCAGTAATTGACATGCCATTGGTTGATAAAGGCATAGTCCTCCTGGTGGATTGTTCCAATTCAAGCTCTTCCATTGGGACTCTCTGTCCCCGCAAACTACTTTGGATGAAGAAGGCTGGATGTTGAGGTAAAGGTAGGTTAATGAAATTGCTACTAAGCATGAAAACTACGGTTGCCATAGTGGGTCTAACAGCCGGATCTTCTTGAATGCATAGTAAGCACATGTGTAGGCATCGAAGTACTTCGTCTCTTGAATATGAATCCTCTATAGTCGGGTCCAACACTTCCAAGGGCCTACTATCTCTCCACTGATTCCACACCTGCAAGAATAAGTTCGTAAAATCTTCACAGAATCATGGCATTAATTCGATGACTCATCATAGAAAACATTTGAAACTTGCGAAAAAAACCATATATGACCACGGAACAAGAAAATAGTCACAAGTGTTTCTGCAGGCTAAAAGACTAAGTTTTATAGGAATTTCAATTTCACTTGGCGAAAGTTATAGAAAATTGCAATGTAAATATTTGTTGCAATAACATGGTGAAACTTACATAAGTAGCAAGATATTCACCCCCGTCCAATTGGGGATAGAAGTTATTCTTCTTGCCGCAAATGATCTCTAGAAGTAGTATGCCGAAACTATAAACATCGGATTTCACTGAGAACTCTCCATGCATTGCATATTCCGGAGACATGTAACCAATGCCAAATTGAATATTAGCTATAAGCATATTGCATATTTAGATGCAGATCGCTCAGCTTCCTTAAATATATAAAATGAGAAAGTCCAGCATCCATTTACAAAGTCAACCATTCAAAAACTAAGACTTACAAAGTTCCCACGATTTTATTTGTGCTAGCTTGATTTTGATTGACTCCAAAAATCCTTGCCATGCCAAAATCCGAAATCTTTGGGGTCATTTCATTGTCCAACAAGATATTGCTACATTTTAGGTCACGATGGATGATCCGAAGTCGAGAATCTTCATGCAAATAAAGCAATCCTCGAGCGATTCCGGATATTATTTTATAACGTATGGGCCAATCCAATTGTCTCCTTTTTTCGAGATCTGCACGATTACTCCCAAAATTCATTATTGTGCTAGCATGTGAACCTATTCAAAAACTCAAGGCGAAGTCCATAACACAATAGCAAAATATATTTATTCTCATTCATCAAATTTAGCTTAAAGAAAAAACCTATAATTAGCTGAAAGAGCAAAACACTCTTAGTTATAAAGTTTCCACGACTAGTGAGATCTTGACAACATTTGATTTCGGGCAAATTATAAATTATGCATACAAGAAGGTTAAATTGTAACATATCAAATAAGAAGTAATCAAGGCTTTTATTTGACACAAACTCGTAGGCCAATAGCTTTTCAGCTCCTTCCAGGCAAAATCCAAGCAATCGTACAAGATTTCTGTGTTGAAGCTTGGCAACTAATAAAACTTCATTCTTGAATTCTTCATCACCCTGTCTTGAGCTTTGAGATAGCCTCTTCACCGTGATTTCTTGTCCATTAGGAAGTCTACCCTAAAGTTTTGTATAAATCATTTCATTCCTTATCACCACTTCTTAAAACTAACATAAAAAAGCTTTACATGTTTCTTTTTCTTCGAAATCGTCATGTTTAATTCATAGGCAAAGCATTCTCGACCGTTTCCAATCAATATGTAATAGGTACCTGGAAAACTTCACCAAATCCACCTTCACCCAATTTCTTTTCAGGAGAGAAATCATTTGTCGCGAATTGCATTGTAGCCAAATCAAATTGCAAGGACTCCATGGTGGTAAGTTCATTTGCAACTACATCACCAAACAAGTCAATGTAAATATCAAATTATATTGACAGTGATTCCTAGTGGGGTTTATTGGGTTGTCAGTGCTTTGAAACATATCACATCGAAGAGCACCAAACTGGACTGGCATGGTTGTGTCCCCAACTCCAAAACAATCTTTACTCTCTTGATTGGTAATGATAGAAAAAAAAAAAAAAAACAAAATCATCAATACTATAGGAGACAAAATAATAAAATAAATCTCTCATCATGATCACTTCTTCATGTTGAGGGTAGTGTTTGTTAGGTTATCTTGTTAAATTATGTCTTGAATTTCAGCCCATAAGCAAAAGTCCAAATCTTCATAGGAGATTTCCTACTTAAGATATTTGTTCTTTATCCAATGGATATCTAAACTAGAAAATTAAAAGAAAAAGGGGGGGGGGGGGTGGGGGGCACACAACACGTCCAAGCGAAAAAAGGAAAGGAAATATATGGAAATCCAGGTTGGATTCAGTAAGGGATTCATAACTTGTAAGGATATATTTGTTAGGTTAGTTTGTTAAAGTGATAGATGATTCGTTTGCTCCATTAACTTTAGTTTCTTCCCAAATAGGGATAAGTACATATTACTCTGATATCATTAATCCGCATCCTTTAGAAACCAAAATTCTTCTCATCAAATATGTCGATTCTCACTTTCCCTTCTCATGTTGTTATCAATTTGCTTCAACTCAAGCAAGCCTTGGTTTGACCAATAGTTACAGAAGCAAGCAATCAAACAATAAAATAGGCGAAACCAAAAAATAAATCGAACACTAGATTTATGTGGTTCGATTGGTGTGAGCTACGCCCATGGGGAGAGGGGCAAAGGGTTCTACTATAGATCAAGAGATTCAATGAAAATTACAACCACAATAGAGTCATTGAAACACTCTTAGGGTCTTTTTGGCAACCGGTCAAACAGTGCCTAATTCTATTCTTTTGTTTCCTGAAAAAAAAAAAATCCGTTTGGTAACTTTTTTATTCTCGGAAATAGATTTGGAACATAATCAAGAAGTAAAAAAAAAGTTGTTTCTTTATTCTCAAGAACAACTTCATAATCAAGTATTTCTTTTACTCTTTGTTTTTCTTCTTTCCTTTTCTTCTACCCCTTCATCCTTTGGCCGGCGCTTGCTGAAGCGTCATCGGCCCTCGGCAAGGCCAAGTCTTCCTGGTAATTAGGTGAGGCTCAACCTCGCCAAAATCTAGTGAGGCCGAGTTCGCGTAGCCACCGGCAAGGCTTGCCCTTGCTAGGCCACTATGAGGTTGATCTCGCCATGACTGGGTGATGCCACCCACATGATAGTCTGGTGAGGGCAAGCCTCGCTAGCGATTGGACAAGGCTCGACCTCACCCAAATCTAGTGGGATCGGCCTCGCCGAAATTTGGGCGAGCTTACCCTTGCTAGGAATCAGCGACATTTTGATGAGGACGCTGGCCCTCGTCTAGCTAGTCACCAACTTGGCTAAGGCCAATGACCAGCCAAAGGATAAAGGAGAAGAAGAAAAGAGAAAAAGAAAATAAAAAAGAGAAAAAAGTGATAAAATTATTTAAAAATTAAAAAGAGTTCTAAATAAAAAAAGAATTTGAGTATCTATCAAATGCATTTTTATATCAAGAATAGAAATTTTGGATAATTGTCAAACTCCTTAAAATGCTCAGAAATTTATTTAGGGAATAAAATTAAAAAAAATTAATTTCTGATAGAAATTATTCTCAGAAATAGAATAATTACCAAACAATCTCTCAATATTTCCTAACCCTCAATTGCACCAAATAACTCACACAGTATTTAGTCTCACAATTCCTCACAATAATTTCTCAATCTCACAAAAAAATTAATAAATCTTACTGCAAGATTTAATTGGCATCAACACTAAAAGCTATCAAGATATAATTCATGAAGAAGTAGCTTCTTGTATATTCTTCACAATGAAGACACTTCTTATATATAGGCAATAGCAAGATACAAAATGGGAAACCTCTTTTTTTAGGAAATCTACTCCAACTAGGAAACCAAATTAAATTAGGAAAGTTTCATTTTCCTTAAAACTCAAAACATATTTTTACACAAGAGTAGTTGGCTTTATTTCAAGGAATTGATAGATAGTCTTATAATGAAGGCCAAAATCTGTTTTTCCTTGTCATGAAATAGATTCCATTCATTTTTCGAATGCAATTTCTCTAACCAAGTCAGGAAGTGTGCACTTCAGCTTTCTACTCCTAATAGATATATCGGTGATTGGTAGTTTGAATAGTCCTGATGCTTAGAATAGAGAGATTTTGATTGCTGATTGGTGAAATTTTTATGGAATTGCTGCATTTATTTCATCTAGAAGGCCAAAAGAAAGCTTTGACGTCCCCAAACTATTCCTTCTATTGGTGGCATTATATATGCTTGTCCAGTCTAAGTATAGTTTTGAAGGTAGAAATAGCATGAAAGATTGGATTCTTCATTATTGAATACTGCCTTTGTTTCCGGTCTTTTGTGTTACTTTGGCTCCCTTCCACTCATTCTGACGTCTTGTCACTTTGAGTGTAAGTTTTGGCAATGAACTTCTGTGAATTTGGTTCAAAACTCAATATATTCTTACCTCTCACAAAAAAAAAAAAAAAATACTGCCTTTGAATTTTTATTGTCATTGATTGTTTCTCGGTGGTGGTTTTTCTTTGGGAAAATCGTCTAATTAATCTTAAACCTAGTGTACAAATGCCAATTTAGTCATAAACTTTTTAATTGTGTCGTATTTTGTCTTAAATCTTTATGTGAAATTCCAATATAAACATTCCAGCCAATTTTTGCGAGAAATTGTTGATGTGGTGGTGTGCCACATAGGACGGACGATCATGACTAGATTGCCACATCACCGATTTCTGTCGAAAAATGATCATAATGACTATATTAGAATTTCGTGCAAAGATTTAGAGCTAAATTGGTAAAATTGAAATATTTAGGACTGAATTGGCATTCGTATAATGGAAGTATGACTGATTGGATAATTTTTCCATAGTTGTACATAGGGGATTTCCATGATGGATTGATTCTTGATCTAAACCTACCTATTCCACCGACTCATTTCTATGTTTTGGTTCAAGATTATATCTATTAAAAAAATAGAAAATATGCATTATTTTACTACAAAAACCGTCCTTAGTCAAGTGGTTGCGTGGTTCTTTGTCTATATTTAAGTCATGGTTTTAATCTTGGCGAACGCAAGTTTTTTTTTTCTCCGTTGAAAGAGGCTTCAAAGCCAATTTTTCCATAGTTTCAACTTAGGATCCAGCCTGATTGGGGTACTGGCTCAGAACCAAATCAATCAGCCCAATTCCTGAGTCGAAATGGATCCAATGCTCACCACAAGTTGTATAGCAGCAGTACTAAATTGGCAAATTAGCAAAATTGAAAAGTTTAGCTACTAAATTGATTGTCGTATAATAAGTTTAGAATTTTTTGGATAATTATTCCATAAAACTAATGTAATTTGCAAGTTTTTCTTGTTTTAATATAATTGATGTATAATCATGATAAACATCATTTTTTGGTTCGATTATAGGGGCGCAACTTTTTTGAAGTACATATAAGAAAACGGTGTATTGCTAACAGAAGTTGACACTGGATTTTAGTCAAATGTTTCTGATATCAAATGTACTTTAGCTTTTAATAATAAGTTTAAAAGGGAAATTATTGATATTTAATCATTGATAAGTACAGAAGGGTGTATAACGACAATACGTACCCGTGCGCAGACAATGTTCTAAAAGCTTGTAATAAGGATTAGCTCCACTAGTTTGATATGGTACGGCTTGCTCGACCATCTTAAATAATGAAAAGGGGTGTTGTTGCAGTTTCTATAAAATATTCAACGAACATGTCATCGTTCTAGTAGATTAAACTAACTTCATGGAGTTGTCTCATCTAGTTTTATGGTATTTCAGTTTTAGACTATGTATTACCAAATTCACAAGTTGCACTCTTTCACGGCCAATTTTCAGCACAACATTGCTACACTATAGCTACAATTACGTCAAACGGACTCTTAATTTGTATAATTCCATATGGAAAATAAAGAAGTTTCATAATATGCTAAATTTATATAATATAGATAGTTTACGATGAAATAATGGCAAATTGTCAATTTACCGTTTATTGCTGTGATGACTTCATGCGTCTTCTTTCCTTTTCTTCGAAGCCAACAACTAGTGAGAAAGAGAAGTACCATAACACCTCCAATAGGAACAGCAATGGCGATGGTTATCACGGTAGCTTTGTTGCTTTTTCCTAATTTGTAGCTTATTCCTGCAAACGTACCATTATGTGAATGAGACAAGTGCCAAACTAATGTTGCAGCTTTTTACATGAAAGCATGACCAATATCTAAACATTCTAATATTCTGCTTCACTAGGTCGGATTTTCACCTTAAGACTGAAGCGTGAATCGATTATCCTTTAGTTTTAGCATTTTTTTTAAATTTTTTCCTTTTTTAAATTTTATTTTTGGTTATCCCATCTATTTTATGTCCATGAAACACTTAAAAGTTCAGAATATGAATTTTGTAAAAGTATTTTGCCAGACCAAAATATGAGATATAAAAGATGTGGAGGAATTTTTTATCCAACTTTTATGCGAGAAGAGATTTTACTGAAACCCTCTTACTAAATGATGTGGAATTGTTATTGATTGTTGATCATTTAATACATGGATCCCATTTATTTTAACGCCTACTAAGAGAATTTCCATTAAATTTCTCAGAATGTCTACCATTGCTAAGCAATCTTATACTGATTAGCTTCATTCTCGGACGATCAAATACAGTTAAGCCAAGTTTTAGCCTCTCTTTTCCTGTAATGACAGATGCTATGAAGTTACAGCCATAATCGGAGATTTCATGCGGATTCGGATCACCAATGTTTCAATTATGGCCTTGCAATTTTCTTTCCCTCTTCTTTTTGACTGAATGATGAGAAGTGACGAACATCTGCTATTGCTTCATTACGTTCCCCCGACTCACAATCTCATACGACAGCTTGAGAGCTAATGACAGTGCAATGTTTTTGGTAGAGTCGGTTACTGTTTCAACTCCTAGTTCATTACTTTCATAAATTTCTAACGGAAATTAGAGTAATGACAGTGCAATGTATTACAGAAAACAGCCAATGCCGGTTTGCAAATGCTCTCTGGTCAAAGATTTCTGCTGAGTTACAAGATGCTCCCCATGCGCACATATTGGGCCACTATATGCATGAGGACCCCCAACGGAAAGGACAAAATAAATTAATTACAATTTTTTATTAATTAGGGTTTAAAAAAAACCCTAATAAAGGGGCATATATGTCTATTTTCGGTATTTTGCCAAACCAAAAAATAAGATATAAAAGATACGGAAGAATTTCTTATCTAACTCAATCCGGAGAAATGCTATACGCAATAAGAGACCTTATTGGAACCCTCTTATTAAATGGATTTGCCGATTTTTTGTGGGTTGTTGATCCTTTTATACATGGATCCCGCTTATTTCAGCACCCAATAAAAAATTCGCCACATCATTTATTAAGAGGATTTCCACAAATTTTTTAAGATATCTAATGTTGCTAATCAATCTTATCCTAATTAACTTCATTTTTTGGACGATCAAACACGATTAAGGTAAGTTTCAACCTCTCTTTTCCTTTGACGTCAGATGTTATAAAGTCCTAGTAATAATCTACCAATTTTTCAATTATGCCTACGCAATTTTCATACGCTTTTCTTTTCTTTTTGTGTAACTCTTTGCGTTTATATTAATTAACAAATAGTGGTGACAGAATGATAAGAAGTAAGGAAGATCTGCTAATGATTCATTACCCTAGCCTAAATTCACTTTAATTATCAATTTAATTATCTCATATAACAGCTTGTGAGCAATGAATGCCATAAATTGTGCTTCAATGAACTGGCCATGATGGTTGACTTGAGTAGTAGCCCCCATCTACTTTTGCCGAAAATATGGACCAACGCACACCTTCTTTCTATGAAACATGGACAAGGCTTCCATGTCGTGTCAGATTTGAGCAACCCGACGTGTTTGGACACGCCCCGACATGCAGTCAATACATATTAGATTTTTCAACACGTAATCAACTCTTCTCGACACGTTTCGACATGCGTGTCTGGGAGAGAATCATTGAAGAAGATGATGGAGGGTGGAGGCGAGGCCGCAATGACGAAGGAGGGCTAGAGAAAGAGTAGAGACTAAGGCAACCGAAAGGCTGCAATTGCGATGCCGCAATGGAGGGCCGGTGGTGAGGCTGCGGTTGCAAAGGAGGAAGGGCTGGAGGTGAGGTGACGCGCAATTGTGATGATGGAGGGTGGAGGCAAGGTCGCAACGACGAAGAAGGGCCAGAGAAAGAGTAGAGACTAAGGCAACCGAAAGGCTGCAATTGCGATGCCGCAATGGAGGGCCGGCGGTGAGGCTGCGGTTGCAAAGGAGGAAGGGTTGGAGGTGAGGCGACGCGCAATTGTGATGAGGCAACCGAGAGAGAGCAGAGATCAAGAGGAAGAGGAAGGAGGAGGAGGAGGTGGTAACATTTAGGGTTTTAGGGTTTTAGGAGGAGGAAACTCAAAAAATTAAAAATGGGATTTTGATGGGATGTTGGCGTAATTTTTTTCTTCCTGGAGGGAGGGGAGGGGAGGGTGGGTGGACGAGAGGTGACTTCATTCTTGAAGAAAGGATGTGACAGGTGGTCGGGCAGGGGGGAAGAAACGGGGGAAAAAACGATGGAGTGAAATGAAATAAATTTGGGGATGTGGTGGACTCGAGGGGCTTTTTTTGTTTTTTTTTTATCAGAAAATAAATAAGAGAGGCTACAAAGTGATTGCAAAGATAAAATTACTAAATATTGAATAATGATAAATTTTGGTCATTGTAGAAGATCATAAAATTATTGAAATAAGTTCATTCTAATTTTTTGTTTGTCATTAATTTCATCGTTAGAATTAGAAACACGTCCTCAAATATGGATACGCATTAACTGTGAATATATTTTTCGATTTTCCTATGAATAAATTTATTAATATTATTAGTGTAAATTCATTGTAGGCTCTTTTTTATTATTTATTTAATTATGAATTTGAATTAAATTAATTAAAATAAAAATATTCATTTAATATATAAGTTATAACGTGTTCTAACATAACAGAATTCTCTATTTATGAGAAATGACATGTCAGCCTATCGTATCATATCATATCGCGTGTCGGTGCTACTTAGCCTTCTTTTGGCAAAAAAAAGTACTTATTCAATGTAAATAAATTGCATGAAGTATAGAGCAGGTACTTTAAACTCATTTGAACGATTAATAGTGTAAATCTGTATGGAACCTGCATAATTAATTATAGAAAAAAAGACATAATCGCTTTGTACCTATTTTTTAAACAAGAGCGAACGTACCTGGTGGCGGAGGTGGCGGAGGCAGCGCATCTGCCACCAGCGCAGGGGGCGGCGCCACCGGCGCAGGGGCCGGCACCACCTGTGCAGGGGGTGGCGGAAGTGGCTCGACCACCAGGTCGAAGAACCGATTATTGGTCTCGTACCAGAACTGGCAACTCGGGGCCATGATCCTCACTCCCATCTTTCCAGCACAGCACTGCCCAAGTCTCCCGATGACTGTCATCAGGCAGTCGATGCATTGCTGGTTGGTCAAGTCCGGCGTGCATTGTGTCATCGCGTAGATCGTGTTGAAACCCACCGATGTGTTGCCCGTTGCATACTTCCTCAGCGAGCCGCCGCCCGCTGCCTCACCCCGCAGACGGCCCAGCAGCGTCTGCAGCGCAGCGTTGTACCTGTCTGGGCTCGTGAAGTCCTTGACGTAGAACAGCGCGTAGTCAGGGTCGGTTTTGACTGTGCGGAAGATCGAGGTGTTAGAGTACTGGACGGTGCAGTTCTCTCTAAAGAGGACCGCCCCCTTCTTGTCGGGGCAGACACGGCTGATTTCAATGACTGAGCCACTGAGGCAGGCGCCACAGCTCCCGGCAGTGAGGTCTCCGCGGCAGGAGCCAATGACATAGAGGATTTCGGAGGTGCCGGAGACGGCGGAGGCGTTGAAGAAGCCGTAGTTGAGGGACCAGGAGTTGGTGGAGAGGGAGGAGAGGAGGGCGGTGAGGGTGTTTTGGTAGGTGCTGTCGGCGGTGAAGTTGTCGGTCGAATTACAGTACGGCTTTGGGAAGAGATCTTGGGCGTCGATGGTGGAAGCCAAGGTGAGAAGGAGCAAGAGAGGGAGATTTGGAGGATCCATCTCTTTCCTGTTTCTCTGGTGTTTCGGGTCTTTCTTTGATTAATAGCTTGTACAGCTCCTACACAAGTTTTCTTGGTCGAATCTGCTTCGTCCACGACTTTTAATTTGGAATTCGATACGTATGAAATAATTGAATCTTTTTCTTTTTCTTTGCCAGAAGACCAGTGATTGACCAAAGGGAGGCCAGAAAAAAGAAAAGAAAAGAACAAAAAATTTTGAAAATTATGGAAAAATTAAATAAAATTTAAAAATTGAAAATTGTCCATATTAGTACTAACTCTGCCATGTAACACCATTGCAACTTACTAGATTGCCACTCAACATTTTATGGCCAAAATTGATCGGAAAGACTAAATTGATAAATCATCAAAAAGATTATAATTAAATTGGTAAATTGTAAAAATGTTTGTGACTAAATTGATAAATCGTAAAAATATTTAGGAGTAAATTGATAAATTGTTGAAAGGTTTATGATTAAATTTGTAAAATTGAAAGGTTTTGGAATGAATTGGCCGTTGTACAGTAGATTCACGATTTTCTTGAACAATTTTTCCACTTGAAACGTTTAATTGTTCTAGAGAACCTTTTTCCCACTTATCACCTAACGACAATTGAAAAATGTTTTTACAAATGTTAACATTAGCCTTTTCTTTTTGCAAATTCCCCCTCACTCGATAATCGTCATTATGTTGAAAAGCTTTGCTTTTGAACGAATCATAATGGTGTTCCCGAAGCGAGGAATGGGTTTTAACGTCAACATCCAATGTCAACATCTAATTTGTGTTCAGGGCTTATACCATCCGGACCGCTTAAAATATGTTTGTTATATACTTGATTCATCATGATGGCATTTTAAATGCTATATAACTTAGAATGCACACAACATAGAGCCCAAATTTCGAACACTTGCCCATAAAATTATGCGAAATATTCAATCACGCACAACGATCTGTTCCATAAAATCCCGACTTTTTCGCTCGTCTCGAAATTTTTTATGATGTTTTTTTGCACGAATCATCATGCCCACTTACCTATCATTGGTCTTGACTTATGTGATAACAGGATTATCTTTGTCTCAAAGACCGGGCCACTACGATTTCATATTGACTTTAAGCAATTGCTATGAAGGTTGCAGATTATCTTATAACCGATGATTGAGATTGGAGTAGACACGGACAATAACGAAAGTGGAAACAATAGAATCTTCGAAGTTGATCTTTTCCAATACGCGTCCTTATGGCCCGGGTCAACCCTTCCGTGACGAGCACGAACTATGTGCTGCGTTCTTTTCAGAATTTCAGTATAAACAGGTGGCTTTTATTTTTAGTAACCGTAAATTCATTTATATGTAAATTTGGGTAATATTTAAAATTTTAATAATATTCCAAATTTGAACGGGACAGTTTGAAAAGTGGTGATCATTTCTGACTTGGACGGACTGATCGAGATCGAAGAAAAGGGTAGTGCTAATTGGAATGGTAGAATATGATACGATAAACCAAGAATGACCACGAAGTTTCTTGAGCAATAATTAAACACAATAAGCAAAAAGAAATGAAAAGAAAGGATTTGCGAACTGAATAATTGTTATTGAATGGATCAACCGTATTTTGAACTCCTTAGTCGAACATTGACCCCAAATTTCTATTTTTAAATTGGCTATTAACCATCGATGATAAAAGTTTCCAGTTAAGGCACGGCTATGTGTAATCTTAACTTTTTAACATACATGGCAAGGAAGCTGTTCAAAGAGTTTTATGTGGGGAAAGTTACTAACTTGAAAAACTTACTTTTTCTATGATTCATTGAAATTTACTAACATCAAAAGTTAGCAACCCGCTGGATGTAAAAGTAAAGTGTTTCTAGATAGAAGTGTATTGAGAGTTCTAGCACAACATTCCAAATTTCACTTAGGGCCTGTTTGTTTGCAACTTGTTTCTGTTCCCAGGAACAAAAATTTCTGTTTTTTTTGTTCCTGGGAACAAAAAAGGAACAGAAACGCGTTTGTTTGCGTTTTTGTTCCAAAACTATTTTTTTCTTCCCAGAAACACATTTGGAATAGAAACAATAAACAAAATTTAGAAACACTTCTCTCTTTTTTCTTTTTATTTTCTTCTTCCTTTTTCTTTCTTTTTTCTTTGGCCGATCGCCGGCCTCGGCCATGGTCGGCGACCAGCCGTCGAGGGTTGGCGAGGCCGACCTCACGCTGGGCTGGGCGAGCTCGATCTCACCCAAATCCGGCGAGGCTGAGCTCGCCCAGCAGCCAGCGAGGCTCAGCCTCGCCAGGCCACCGCTAGGTCGGCATCGCCTGGCGGTGGCCCGGCCAGGCTCGGCCTCGCCGGCCGTTGGGCGAGCTCGAGCTCACCCAGCCAAGGCGAGGCTGAGCCTCGCCCAGCTACGGCGAGGCTCGGCCTCGCCGGGGGTCGGCGAGCCTCGCCATGGCTTGGCGAGGCCACTGGCCCTCATCGGCCGGTCGCCAACCATGGCCAAGGCCGGCGACCGGCCAAAAGAAGAAAAAAGAAAAAAGGAAAAAGGAAAAAGAAAAAAGAAAAAAATGAAAATTAAATAAAAAAAGAAAGAAAATAGAAAAAATAAAATAAAAATATTTAAAAAATTATATAAATTTACCAAACGTGTTTCTGTTCATTTTTTATTCCTGGAACAAGTTTATTAAACGCGTTTTTTTGTTCAAAAATTGTTCCCCAGAACATAAACACTTTTTTCTATTTCTGTTTCCTGGAACAATTTTTAAACATAAACGTTACCAAACGCACCCTTAGGCTCCATTAATTTCGTGAAAATGAGTGATTTACAAAAAAAAAAAAAAAATCTGAAAATGATAGTATGTACTGCATTTAAAAAGAAAAAAATAAAAAAAAAATACTTTCATGGTTTATGAAAATTTTGAGACATAAATTATTGCTGATAATAAAAATATTTCTCAATAACTAATTTTTTTGATCGATATAAATAGTGGTTATTAAGAAAACATTTTCTAAATTATCAATTTTCTGTGAAATAAATGGAATCTTAGCTTCCTTTAGGCATTCCTATTCCATGACCTTTTTTTTTGGTAATTATCCTATTCCATGACTTTGATCTCCTATTCTCCCAACTTTGCATGAAAGGACACAAAGTGGATCAGCCTCGGCACCGCTGAGTGAACACAAGATATTGTCAGCTTCATTGTCCTTTTCATGCAGACCGTTTAGGAGCTTCCTCATCGATGTGCCGTATGTGTCCGGGCTCAAGACCTCGTCAGTGGTGCTTGCCAGGTAGGAGGGTTCTGTTGCGACTGAACTGAAGAACGGGGGTGGTGAGGGTGGTTTGGTAGGTGCTGTTGGCAGTGAAGTTGCCGGTCGAACCACAGTAGGTCGCGGGGAATTGGGCATTTATGGTGGAAGCAAACATGAGAAGAAGCAAGAGGAGGAGATTTGGAAGATCCATTTTTTTGCTCTTTGGGTGTCTCGGGTGTCTCTTTGATAGACTCGACATAAACGAAGGGTTTAATCTTAAGAAAAAAAATATGTTGAAATAACTAATGAAAATTTATCACGTCATCAATAACTCAGCCAAAAAAAAACATAAACACACACCCCACATCAAAGAGAGACCCGAGACACCCAAAAAAAAAAAAAAGAGAGAGAAGAAAAATGGATCGTCCAAGTCTCCTCTCCTCGCTTCTTTCTCACCTTTACCAAACTGTTGCAGAGTGGGTGCAGAGTTGTCGTGTTTCTCATGGGGCAAAGCCTCGAATAAATATTGACTCCTTTTTTTGCGAGTATGAAAAGACGACCGGCGATTTCCAAGCCATGACCAACTGGAGTCTCGACGAAGCATCGACTCTAATGGAAAAGCAAAGTCTCCGTTGTACGGAGTGTCGGTCTTCCGCAATTATAGTAAAAAAGCGTTGACGCCTTCTGCCGAGTCCGTCTATTGCTCCGCAATTGCCGAGGAATGTGGAATCTTTACTCGTGAAACCATGACTAACAATATGATGTTTTTCAACAGATGATTAACTAGATGTCAAAGGAAATTTGCTCATCTCCTTGTGATTTTTAGTTTCAAGTTTCGTCTAGAGCACTCCAAGAATAAAATGTCGAATGCATCAATTGACGTGGACAGTGTATCATAAAGATCGCACGGGGAAGTGAATCACTTGAAATGTGTGAATGCTGATCCGAGCTGATCCAAACTTCACTTGCTCTTTTATACCCAAAAAAATAGTTGAAAAATAACGTTGACAGGACATTTTTTATATTACTTTGTTCGGTCACAGGAAACTTCCATTTAAATCTTCTATTCCATAATTTAAAATTAGAAGCCTAATGTGTAGTGCTAATGAGAATGGGAGAATCTGATATGGTACATTGAGGATGACCAAATGACCCAACCGTAGATATCTATGTTGGTTGAGAGCCTCTCATTCATTGCCGAGATCGAGAGTTCAAAACTCGTAATTGCTAGAGTTGTAAGTGGGGAGCCATGGTGTTAGAGTCTTGTGCTAGTCTCCCCCCAACGTACAGGGGTCCAGCCCTTCGGTGCCGTCCGAGCACGAGGGGCCCATGGTGGAGTCCTTGATTATCAAAAAAAAAAAAAAAAACCTGTATTTTGATCTCCTAAGCGGAAGATTGACTCCAAATTTGATTCCGGGTTGACTATTAACCACTAATGATAAAAGTTTAGGGTTAAGGATGCGGATTTGTTTTGCTTCTAAACGATTTTTACATATATTTAATGGAGGTCATAGATCCTGTGAAATTGTTTTTCAAGTTTGAGCTATGGACACTAATCTCATTTTTTAATTCGAGTCAAATCTGGATTCTAGGGGCGGCAGAAGGTGGTTTTCCAATCCGTGGGAGAAGGTTATCGTCCATCAATTTAACTTTTTGTATTTTCTTTATATAGCCAAAAACATAGAGGGTTTGGGAGGCTTCAGAGATGGCAGCAGAGGCATTGAAGAAGCCGTAGGAGAGGGACGAGGAGCTGGTGGTGGAGATGGAGGAGAGGAGGCTGGTGAGGGCCCCTTGGTAGGTGCTGTTGACAGTGAAGTTGCCAGTCGAACCACAGTAAGTCGCTGGGAATTGGGCATTTATGGTGGAAGTAAATAGGAGAAGAAGCAAGAGAAGGGGATTTGGAGGATCCTTTTTTTTTTTTTTTGGTGTTTTGAATCTCTTTTTGATGTAAGGATTACTCAATAGGCTTACTCAATAGGCTTGAACCCTAGATGATGTGGACATCGAGCCATATCGAGGAGGAGGTGCTAGGGACCCATTGTCTATTCCTACTGGTTCGATTACTCGAGCGCGGGCCAAACAATTCAGGTAAGCTGTTGGCGTCATGGTTCGTGATCTTTGGCGTGAAGATGACCTTGGATCAAATCTTGAAAAATCTTGGAAATCTTGGTGCAATTTAATTATCTGATCACCAAATAATTGACCAAGTCAATAAAGGATTTGCCAAATTTCTTTGGGGACATAGATATTTTATTTTTGAGGAAAAGAATTGAGAGGTTGTCTTTTACTGTTCTTTTGAGGACTTGACCTAATCAAGATTCTTTTGTAGCAGTCAATTCGACTTATCGAGCGAGATAGTGAATTCTTTCGCTCGTGGCGACTATAACGTTGGTTGGTTGACACGTGTTCGTCAACAGGTCACGTTCATAGCGAGGTTGCCAATCACAGGTTTGATTGGAGGTCGAGGTTTGCAATTCGCACCATCTAGGCCTTCGTAGAACAATCCTTCCGCAACGATTCACATCAGTTTGGTATCAGAGCTTGCTTCTACAAGGTCTATTTATCTTTAATTTTCTGTTGATATTTAGCAATTTGAGATTTATTGAGTTAGGGTTTCGGTTCTAACTAATTTAGGGATCCGATTGCTTTTGTGCTTCCATACGTAGTTGTTTGCTATTAGTTTTAAATTTTCTTTTCTAACATCTTAAATTGTATCTGAGTTCGTCAAAAAAAAAAAGAAAAAAAAAAGAGAAAAAAAGAAAACGCACAAAAAAAAGTGTGCAAGAGAAAAAAAAAAGATTTGGGAAAAAAGAAAAATTAGCCGAACAAAAAAAAATCAAGAAAGCGACTCGTTTGTTAGTAGACCAAATTGAAACAAAATCAGTAGTAATTTGCGTTTCAATTGGAATTTCGAAAGTTGTACTTGTTGGTTTGAAATTATTACTTGCTGAAACAAAATCAATAGTGATATAATTTTGTTTGATTAGTTTGATTGATTGTCGTAAGGGGGTTGAGAGATAGGTTTTGAGTCCAATAAAGAGCTTGTGAAAAGAGAATACGAGAGGAAAAATGTAATAATGTGTAAGCTTAATTGAGGGTGAAAAAAGCATAGACTTGAGTTAAACACGAGGGGAGTGACAAACACCTCGAGGGAAACACGTGAGGGAGCGATTGGTGAGGATTTTTTAGACTAACGTTTACTTGCAGGTCTAAAATATGTCGCGCGAAGAAAGTGTGAATCAACTAGAGGTTGATTCCATACGAAGGGATGAAGCGCTCGTGGAAAGCATCCAGCAGTTGAGGATCGTAGTGGAGGAGCTTAGTGGCCGAATGATGGGGAATGACATGAGGGTTGATGGTGACCGAGAGATACCCCGAGGAAGGCTGCAACATCAGCGAGATGCCTCTAGAACACAACATAGAAGGCAGCGGCAATATGATGACAATGAGACCAACATGGAGGATGATTGAGATGCTCGATTTGAAAGGTGGAATGGAGGCTGAAGGTTTAGACACCGAGGAGATGATGAACTTGGCAACATCAAGATGAAGATTCCTTCCTTCCAAGGGAAGAATGATCCCGATGCGTATCTAGAGTGGGAGAAACGCATGGATATGGTATTTGATTGCCAACGATACTCTGAGCTCAAAAAGGTAAAAATTGCAGCTGTTGAATTTACTTATTATGCTATAATTGGTGGGATCAACTTGTGACTAGTAGGAGGCGCAATGATGAAAGACCGATAAAGACGTGGGATGAGATGAAAGCGGTGATGAGGAGGCGTTTTGTGCCAAGTCATTACCATCGAGATTTGTTTCAAAAGTTATAAAATCTCACAAAGGCAATAAGAGCATGGAAGAGTATCACAAGGAGATGGAGACTGCCATGATCCGTGGTAATGTGATGGAGGATCGTGAGGCCACAATGTTAAGATTTTTGAGTGGTTTGAGCCGAGACATAGCAAGGGTGGTAGAGCTGCAACACTATGTTGAATTGGAGGAATTGGTGGACAAAGCCATCAAAGTTAAGCGGCAATTGAAGTTGGACCGAAATCACAAGAGTGGAGGAGGTTCAAATCAGAATTGGAGATCCAATTGGAAGAGAGATGAGAAGCCAAATTGGAGAGGAAACAACACCAAAATCGAAACCTCAAAGGAGAAGGAGAGGGATGGTAAAGTTAGAATGAATTCAGCTTCAGGTAAAACCAAAAACCCTAACACTAGAACTCGTGAAATTAAATGTTTTAAGTGTTTGGGCAGGGGTCATATGGTGAATCAATGCCCTAATAGGAGGGTGGTGATCATGACTGGACATGGTGTTATTGAGTCCGAAAGTGAAAGGGAAGAAGAGGATGATGAGATGCCACCATTGGAGGATTGTAGTGATGGAGAAGTGGCTATAAAAGGAGACTTATTGGTGGTTAGACGTTCTTTGAGTGTGCAAGTAAAGGAGGAGGAGCATCACCAACAAAGAGATAATTTGTTTCATACAAGATGTGTGGTGAATAGTAAGATCTGTAGTATGATAATTGATGAAGATAGTTGTGCGAATGTGGCAAGTTGTATTATGGTGGATAAGTTGGGTTTGAAGACGACAAAGCACCCTAGGCCTTATAGACTTCAATGGTTAAATGATAGTGGTGGGGTAAAAGTATCGAAGCAAGTTCGAATTCCATTTGAGATAGGGAGATACAAGGACGAGGTAGAGTGTGATGTTGTACCTATGCAAACGGGTCATATCTTACTTGGAATACCATGGCAATATGATCGAAAGGTACATCATGATGGGTATACTAATCGTTATTCATTGACGATGAATCAAAAGACTTATACCTTGGTACCAATGACACCTAGTGAGGTGTATCAAGATCAATTAAAGTTACAACGAGAAGCCGAGAGAGAGAGAGAGAAAATGTGAGAAATCTGAGGGCTTGCGTGGTGTGTCTGAGACACAAGGAAAAGGAGAGACCGAGAGAAAGATTGTGGTAAAAACCGAGGGAAAAGAAGAGAGGAAAGAAAAGAGGCAAAATAAGTTTTATACAAAATCAAGTGAAGTGAGGAGACCCTTAGTTCTAGATGGACCAATGCTTGTACTTGTGTACAATGAGGTTTTGTTTCTACCAACGATCTTGACCCAAGTTTGCCTAGTCCTATTGTGTCTTTATTGCAGGAATTTGAAGATGTCTTTCCTGATGAACTTCCTGGAGGGATACCACCGATTCAAGGCATAGAACATCAAATTGACTTGATTCCTGGTGCGCCATTACCTAATCGACCTACATATCGAAGCAATCCCGAGAAGACAAATGAACTTCAGCGGCAAGTTAGCGAACTATTGGAATGGGGGTATGTGAGAGAGAGTCTTAGCCCGTGCGCCGTCCCTGTTTTGTTGGTGCCAAAGAAGGATGGAACTTGGCGAATGTGTGTCTATTGCCGAGCAATCAATAATATTACGATAAAGTATCAACATCTTATTCCTAGGTTAGATGACATGTTGGATGAGTTGTATGGTTCTTGCATTTTCACTAAGATCGATTTGAAAAGTGGCTATCATCAAATTAGGATGAAAGAATGTGATGAATGGAAAACTGCATTTAAGACCAAGTATGGATTATATGAGTGGTTAGTAATGCCATTTGGATTAACTAATGCACCGAGCACGTTTATATGACTTATGAATCATGTTTTGCGTGCTTTTATTAGTCAATTTGTGGTTGTCTATTTCGATGACATCTTGATTTATAGCCGAAGTCCTGATGACCATATTGAGCATGTGCGAGTTGTCTTACAGGTTTTAAGGGCCGATCAATTATACGCTAATCTAAAGAAGTGCTCTTTTGTTACCAACAAATTAGTATTTCTAGGATTTGTTGTTAGTGCTAATGGTATACAGGTTGATGAAGAAAAGGTCAAAGCAATCCGTGAATGGCCAACACCTAAGACCATAGGAGAGGTGCGTAGCTTTCATGGATTGGCAAGTTTTTATCGACGATTTGTGAGAAATTTCAGCACTATTGCCGCACCTTTAACTGAGGTTATCAAGAAGCACGTGGGTTTTATGTGGGGAGAAGAGCAAGAGAAAGCATTTAATCTGCTAAAAGATAAGTTAATTGATGCTCCTTTATTATCTTTGCCGAATTTCAATGCTACTTTTGAGATAGAGTGCGATGCTTCTGGTACAAGAATTGGAGCCGTGTTGATGCAAGGAGGGTGTCCCATAGCTTATTTCAGCGAAGTTGAGTGGAGCAACATTGAATTATCCCACCTATGATAAGGAGATGTATGCTTTAGTGTGACATTATTTATGGCCAAAGGAGTTTGTGATCCACACTGACCATGAGACCTTGAAGTACTTGAAAGGGTAGCAAAAGTTGAATAAAAGACATGCCAAATGGATGGAGTTCATCGAGACTTTTCCATATGTGATCAAGTACAAGCAAGGTAAGGAGAATGTGGTAGCCGATGCACTTTCTAACTATTTTAAAAGCAAAGTGTCTAGGTTTTGAGCATATCAAGGGCTTATATACTGATGATGATGACTTTGGGAGAGTGTATGAAGCATGTGAACACGCTGCATTTGATAAAATTTATAGGCATGAAGGTTATCTTCTTTGTGAAAACAAACTATGTTTGCCTAAGTGTTCTTTGCGTGAATTGTTGGTGTGAGAAGCACATAGTGGTGGTTTAATGGGGCATTTTGGCATTAATAAGACTTATGAAGTGCTGCATAAACATTTTTATTGGCCACATGTGAAGAGAGATGTCACACGTGTTTGTGAGAGATGCATTGCTTGTAAGCAATCGAAGTCTACAACTAAACTGCATGGCTTGTATACACCATTACCTATTCCAACGCATCCTTGGATTGATATTTCTATGGATTTTGTGTTAGGATTGCCTAGGTCTAAGTATGGTAGAAATTCTATTTATGTGGTTGTTGATCGGTTTTCAAAGATGGCTCATTTTATACCTTGTCATAAAACTGATGATGCATCTCATGTTGCTAATTTGCTCTTTAAGGAGGTTGTACGTTTGCATGGCATGCCTAGATCGATTGTTTCAGATCGAGATTCTAAATTTCTTAGCTACTTTTGGAAAACATTGTGGAAAAAACTAGGAACACGGTTGTTATTTTCTACTACTTGTCATCCACAGACCGATGGTCAAACCGAGGTAGTTAATAGAACGTTAGGGGTATTGTTGCGTGCTATTATTAAAAAGAATATAAAATCTTGGGAAGATTGTCTGCCCCATGTTGAATTTGCATATAATAAGAGCATGCATTCTGCTACTAAATTTACACCATTTGAGGTTGTCTATGGTTTTAATCCATTAACTTCGTTAGATTTAACCCCTTTACCTGTTAATGAGCGTGTGGATTTAGATGGAGCAAAGAAAGCTGAATTTTTCAAGGCATTGCATGAGAAGACGCACACAAATATTGAGTGCAAGACTGAGCAATATGCAAGGCAAGCCAACAAAGGGTGCAAGGAAGTGGTGTTTGAACCCGACGATTGGGTTTGGGTTCATATGCGCAAAGGGAGATTTCCTGAGCAGCGACATTCTAAGTTATTACCGCGAGGGGATGGACCATTCATGGTTTTGGAAAGAGTTAACAATAATGCTTACAAGCTTGATCTTCCAGGTAAGTATGACGTTAGTGCCACAGTTAATGTTTCTGACTTGACTCTTTTCGATGCCAGTGATGATTTGAGGACAAATCCTTTGCACGGGGGAGGGAATGATGTGGACATCGAGCCATATCGAGGAGGAGGTGCTAAGGACCCATTGTCTAGTCCTACTGGTTCAATTACTCGAGCGCGGGCCAAACTATTCAGGCAAGTTGTTGGCATCATGGTTCGTGATCTTTGGCGTGAAGATGACCTTGGATCAAATCTTGAAGAATCTTGGAAATCTTGCTACAATTTAATTATCTGGTCACCAAATAATTGACCAAGTCAATTTATATATATTCTTAACAAGAATATTCTAGAATAGGAATATTCTAGAATATGACACATTAGATTTTTAGGGTTGGTTTTTAGGGTTTGTGTGGCAGCCTATATAAAGGATTTGCCAAATTTCTTTAGGGACATAGATATTTTATTTTTGAGGAAAAGAATTGAGAGGTTGTCTTTTACTGTTCTTTTGAGAACTTGACCTAATCAAGATTCTCTTATAGCGGTCAATTCGACTTATCGAGCGAGATACCGAATTCTTTTGCTCGTGGCGTCTATAACGTTGGTTGGTTGACACGTGTTTGTCAACAGGTCACGTTCATATCGAGGTTGCCAATCACAGGTTTGATTGGAGGTCGAGGTTTGCAATTCGCACCATCTGGGCCTTCGTAGAACGATCCTTCTGCAACGATTCACATCACTAGATAATATAAATACCATGATGGATAGGGTGCAAAATAAAATGTGTTGATTAATTTTATATAGGGGTGACTATCATGCCTGGCACGCGAGGCCTTATACATTTTTAGTTTTAGTGCATATTATTTTACAAAATATTTAAAAAATCTTTTATACTTTTCTATTTGGATTGACATTTTATTTAAATATTTAAAAGTTGTAAAGACCTTGAGTTTTAAATTTACATTGATGTAAGAATTTGTTCGAGATCACAAAAAGTTACATATTGCAGAACCCCAAAGAATCAAAGGCTAGAGCCATCACTCACATCACTAATTTTGGCCTAAAAGATCCTGGGTGGATTTGAAAAGGGTAGCCATAATACCATTCTAAAGAGCATTTAATGACCTAAAGAATTTGAATTTAGTTAATACGAAACCACACCAAATAATGAAGAATTTAATCTTAAGAAAGTATCTCACTAAAAAAAACTTAAGAGAGTAAGTTTGTTGAAATATCTAATGAAAATTTACCAAGTCATCAATGCCTCGGCGAAAATAAAAAAACACGGAGTGCCAAAGTTCTGCAACACGATAGAGCTATCGTGTTTCTCAATGGGCAAAGTTTGAGTCTCAGAAAAGCAATGACTCCCTTTTTCAGAAAATCAATGACTCCTTTTTTCTGAATTCGTCTTTTGCAAGTATAAAAGAAAAGCAAAGGAAACCGGGGATTTCCAAGAAACGTGGGATTCGAGTCTCAAAGAAGCATCGACTCCTTTCACTCAGCAGAAAAGCGAAGAGAATGACGATTTCCAACCAAAGTGGAATCTTTGCTAAAGGTGATGTTTTCTCAATAGATGATGGCAAGGAAATATACTCTTCTTGTGATTTTAGTTTCTTGTTTTATTGAGAGCACTTCAAAGGTAAAATCTTGACTGTATCAATTTGATGCGGGAGAACACGTCCTTAAGATCAAGCTGATCTGGGCTTCACCTAACCTGCTATATAAAAAAAGTTGAAAAATAATGTTGACACAGCATTTTTTATCACTTCATTTGGTTAGAGACAACTTTCACTTAAATTTCTTGTTCCGTACTTTTTGTAAATGGAACCCTCGTTTGTAGTGCTAGTGGGAATGGGTGAATCTAAAATTGTAAACCAAGGACAACCAAAAAGTCTTTTGAACGATAATTCAACCTAATATTGACAATTTTCCTCGAAAATCGTTGATATGACAATTTTTCACATAGAACAGCCGACGATAATTGGACCATCATATTAACGATTTTTGGTAAAAATTGATCACAATGCCTACATTAAAATTTTGCACAAAGATTTGAAACTAAATTGGCAAAATTTTAAAAATTTATAACTGAATTAACATCCATACAATAAGTTTAGGACATATTGAATTAATTACATTATTGATGCGTATATCTGTGAATTTTCCTGCAAATAATTGCAATACATGATGCTTTGGTAAATTAAAATGATTCATAACATTGGTTTATAAAGTAAGCTAGCATACTTTTGTAAGGTATTGAATATACTTTGTTTACCAAACGGAAAACCCTTAGAGACTAAATATTGTAATTGACAGTTCCGAATAAATTAATGACTTGTTGAGGTTTAGACTGAAACAATTTGCTATCACAACTGCCATATCTTTGTCTCTTTTAATTGGTTTAAATATTTAATTGAAGGAAAGGCGGAAATGTTCCAAACAAGACTTTATAAAAAAAAAAAAAGAGAAATAAAAAATGTCAATATGTAAAATATATTCAACACCGTATTCAAATAATTTAAGCTTGAGTATAGAAAATGCTTTATAAGATTGAAGTTAACTTTCTTATTGTCGCGACCTTCCCAAAGACAAACCACCAAAAGGAAAAGCTAATGGATTACTAAGCTTACACTTAGCACAGACTCTTGATTATCTAATGAATGATCGACGAATCATTCAATTCTTTTAAAATGGACATTTGTTTACACCAAAAAATGGACATTTGCTTTTCCTAAGTTTTTTTATTTTATTCCCCTTATTTTTGGGATAATTATTTATTTTTAAAAAAAGAAAAAGAAAAAGAGAGTGAGAGAGAGGGCAAGGCCCATGCCCTAGCCCTCCTTCTTCTTTGTCTTCCGCGTGGGCCGGGACCCATCTGGCCCCCTCACCTTTGCAATCTAGCCCAGCCCCCTCCCTTCTTCTTCTTTCTTCCTTCTTCCCCGTCCGCCTCTGTGCCTCACGCGCAGAGACCGACGACGCATGGAGGACAATCTACGGAGCGAGCTAGAGAGAGAGAGAGAGAGAGAGAGAGAGAGAGAGAGTCGCGAGCATGAGAGCCCCCTCGCCACGTGCAGCACTGGTCGCTTGGCGTGATGCCACCACTGCTTCGCCACCGACGACGCCCTCTGCTCGAGTCGTTCTCGTCGCCGCCCGCGTTTGGATCCACCAACGAACTCCAAGCGTTCGACGATTTGCCCGAGAAAATTGGTGGTCGGGATTTGGGTTGCCGTGACCAGAGAGTGATGGTCGGCGATGGCGGCTGGCTGGGCGGAGGCTGAGTCGGCGGTCTTGGCTGGCCAGGGTGGCACCGGAGGAGGCGCTCGGCCGTCTCCGTCGATCTCGCGAAAAGGGAGAATGGTGGCGACTGTGAACCGGGCCGATTAGCGAGTCTGCCTGACCTGGTTTTCCTTGGTTCTAGGATAGGGTTTCTGCTTCAATGGGTTGGACCTAGTTAGGTGTAAATCTTGAGCTGGGCATTTCTTTTGATGGTAAGTGGGCCTGATTTGTTTGTTTTTTTTTTTTTTTAAAGAGGGGCTTGTAGTTTTTTTTAAAGATAATTTCGGGTTGGGACTGCGCATGCCCAGCCGAGTCGGTGGCTTACAGATTTAGATCGATCCCGACCCGGATTCCTTTTTTATAATATAGGATATTATTTTTTTTTAATATTAAAAATATTTTAATAATAGAAAAATAAAAAAAGGAAAAAAAAGGACTCATATTTCCATAAAAATCAGAAAACCCTTGAAACCCTACCGTCCAAAAAAAAAAAAAAAAGAAGCTGTATATAATTTCTTAAAAGCAAATATTGACTTATTTCCTACATTCCAATTGTGCTTTCGCGATGCATGGAATTCTATTTCCTCAGTCTGATTAGGAATTGAATCCTAGAACCTGTGATTGGTATAAAATGCTGTATAAATGCTTTACTTGACACTTAAACAAGATTAGGTACCAAAAGAGTATTAGTGATTAACTAATATAATTTTGTCTACAATCCTAGTTTCTTTAGTTGGGTAAAAGTGAAGTATTTATTCCGATATTTCACTTGGGTTTTTAATCAACCCACTCCAAATTGATTAGTGGTGGCTCATATTTGAAATTAACATGTAGGTTAAAAACTCGGACTATAAGTCATGAATTAGTGGATTTGGAAGAGCCCATACTAAGCTTTATACTTAGCGAGCATTAGTCTCCGCACACGCCCGTATGTATGTGGGCGCAAAAAAAAAAAAAAGAGGTCACAAATACCACTTTACAAATCACATTAATTATTTTTATCTCCCTTTTTACGAAAATGCCACTTTTTTTTTCCCAAATAATGTTTATCCCCAAATCCTAAATTCTCACACCAACCCAAACACTTAAAAGCAACCAAAACTAAACCACCTAAACCCTAAGCAAGATTCTAAAACGAGTATCCAAGAAGGGACAATTTGGTCTTTTCAAAGTAGGGTTTTATTTAGAGTTATGTAAATAGTGTTTGAAAAGATAAATGTATGTAAGTGGTCATTGGTTTAAAAATGAGATATGTTTAAACAAACTTGCATTGGAAAATCTTTTTGTGTTTTACACTCTTTTAGACTTTCTTTTATACTTCCTACACATACATGTATGCTTTTTGGCTATAGCTACTAGAGACAAAAAAAGTAGAAGGAAATTAAAACATAATTGACTGATCATACAATTAAAAAATGCGTTGACAAACACATGTTTGGCCACATCAAAACCACAATACAAATACAGTCGGGGAAAATAGACTATAAGTCTATGGAAAAAAAAATTGAGATTGCATCACACATTTAGTATTAATATCCTAATTTTTTTCCTATGGGTATGACATATATACCTATCAATTTCTCCTAAGTAAAAGATCATTCACATATTCAATTATATTTAAGTAGTGATTTGATAAAGTTGTCTTGTTCAAAGTGGTGATGATTATATAGGAACATTTTCAAAGTCTCATTTATTATCAATATCTGAGTAATTGCTAGGCCTAGATAAACTTAAATTGATAAAATAATTGAGAATTTGTGTCTCTAGAACTCAAGATCCATGGTTTGATTCTTACTCAATTTAACTGCTTTGAGCTATGTTTAAAAAAATGTAATTCTTCATGAATCTCCTAGCATTGATCATATATGTATATGACGGCATGCCTTAGACTAAAAAGGACTTAGTTTGATGCATAAAAAATGGCTCAATATGTCACTTGAGCAGTATACAAAGATCATAATCGCTAGGAGTATATATAGTATGATTTGAACTGCTTTGAGCTATGTTTCGAAAAAAGTAATTTGTAACAAATCTCCTAGCATCGATCATATATGTATGTGACGGCAAGCCTCTGAATAAATCAGAAAAGGACTTAGTTTGATGCATGAAAAACTGGCTGAATATATCACATGAGCAGTACACAAAGATAGTAATCACTAGGAGTATATATAGTATGATTTGAACTAATTTATCAACTATTTTAAATCCAAACTCTAATAGTTTGGATTTTTTATTAGAAAAACGTAATATACTATCAATTTGTTTTGTTATGGGTTTGATTGAATAAATATTACCTTTAATCTTTCCCAACAATTATGCAAGAAGTTTAATATCTATATAATCTCAAAGTTTAAATTTCCAAATACCAAACAAGAAAGAAAACACTCCTCCCTACATCCATAACAATTATTTAAACCAAAATAAGTATATGATGTTTTGAGTGCAAGTAGCATAATTTTATTATTTTTCATCGCTCAAAATTCAAGTTTATGCTCAAGGTCAAGCTCTTTAGCTCCAGTTTGTGTTAAACTTGAGCTATGCAGTGAGATTTAATATTGGTAATCAACCTTAGGAAAGTGAAGTTTTGGCTTATAAAACATTTCATCAAGTAAAAGCTCTTAATTGATAGCTCATTTAAACTTGAGGTGAGTGTTGCAGTCTCAATTTATTAGAGCCGAGTCTTTGAATTTTGAGTCCTCTTGAGTCACATTGTGACAGCCCAAATTCTACAATGATAGGGGTAATCATTCGGCTATCCTTCTAATCAAAGGATTAAGCCTCAATCCATGCCCAAAAAGTTGAGATCTCAAAAATCTTCATCGATAATACTCTCGCTTTATTTGCCACTAACCAAGGAACCTATAAAGATTGTGAAGGAATGGGATGAGTAACCACAACCTAGTCAGTAGTGCGTATCCCTTCAAAGTAAATCGAGCAACTATTATGCATGTATAAAGCAATACTAGAAACTCGTAATCCAAAGTCATGATACACACACGCGCGCGCGCACGCGCACACACACATTGAATCAAACATGTATTATTTCAATTCAACAAATCTTTATATAAGTAAAAAATATTCATTTAAATCCACCATCACAATACATAAATCGGCGGTCAAGTTTATTAATTAATCTCAAATCACGTGTCAATGGCTTATCCATCAACCAATATATTGCTCAATATCCTACCATATGACACGGCGTCTAGTGATTAGGCGACTAAGATTCTCCCCTTAGCAAAGTCTCCACCTACAAAACTAGTGACTCAACCTGGAAGAATATCCTAAATTGGTATGCATACCCACAAACCTCTCACCGGGTTCATAATTATATTGAGCATCAAACAATTATCTTCCAACACTAGAAATCCACTCAAGAATTAAATCTTATAAATCAAATAAACAACTGTTCACAACGTAATCCATTCGCCATTCTTCAACCATTTTTAAAATCATTCATAAACCAATTTGCAAAGTAGTTAATATATTACTTCACAACACCTTGCATAACATGCTTTCTAAAGATTCGTAAATATGGAGTAGTAAACGCTTGATCTGGCTTTTTATACAACAACAATGCCATTTCTTTACTCGTATTTATATTATCTATATATTTTTTAAATATGTATTTACAAACTCAAAGAAGAAAAAATACCATTCACCTTGGAATGCCTTTGATCAAACAACATTGTTATATGTGCTAACAACCTCGTAATCTTAACGGTTAAACAAAAATAGATATCAAAACTGACTAAAATATTACAACAACTATGAAATGGCCATACTAAACTTAAACGTTAATGAAACGACTCCTAGGCACTAAAAAAACTCTTAACCAGAGCAGATATTCAAAGTTATTTGTAGCGCAAAACTTGAGTAGGAAATTGAGTAACATCATAATTCTCTCCATCAAACTCCATTTCAAGTGAGTTTACAGTCAAAAGGAAGATCTTTTGAAACATTGGAATACCCATAACTTGGCGAACCCAAAATCAAGCCGAAAACTATCGAAATTTGGCCTTACTTTTGAGGGTTAAGAGTATGCTCCTAGATGCATATTGTGCTTTATTATTTTCATTCTTGCATTTTCATTGTTCGGTAGTTTTTTGGAATTTGTTTTTTTTTGGAACTGAAGGAACCGCCTCACAGCGAGTGCTCGGCGTAAACCCCCAGGGAGTATTGGCGCGGGGACCCACCTCCCACGATGCTCCACTTAAGTCGCGCTATATGCGCACGCGGTGACTCAAACCTCCCCCCTTCCACAATTAGAGGGGGAAAGGCTCAAACCAACGCGACCACAGCGGGGTGGGTTAGTTTTTTGGAATTTGCTAAACTTGAAAACCATTTTTTAAGTTCTTGAGCATTATTTTGAGAAATAAATGGAGCCTTTCGTTCGGCAAAAAAATAGCTGTAATTTATCAAATTGAATAAGACTTGATGTCATGAATCGAATAAGAATTGATAATAGAAATTTAATTTATAATTTCATCTAAAAAAGACTCATATTTTCTCAAACAATGTTTGACAATTTCGTATGAAATTTATAACTTGAAAACATTATTAAATTAAAAGCCCAAAAGCCACTAGTTGCGCATTGTTCATCATTCGTAGCCAACTTTTAATTTTATTTTTAGCAAACTGTAAGTCCAAATTAAGTTCCGTTAAAATCATATGATTCTACAACACCATAAACTATCATTTTTATATATATTCGCAACTCAATGACTCCTTAATTGAACTTTATAGTTCAAAATTCATGAAACTTCAAATTTGTGTCCTCACCCCAAATGTCACTCCAATTAGATGAACGAAGGGTGTGAGCAATTACTAAAAGTTGCGATACATAATTGAATAGGCTTGGTGAGACATCCGTGGCGCAAAATCCTCATCATCTCTTTCCCTTTCTTCCTCTTCTCTCTTCTTTCCTCCTTTTATTTTCTCTCTCTTATTCTCTCTTTCTCAAGTGTGCTCTCAGCCGCGCTCTCCTTTTCCCTTTTTATTTCATTTTTTATTTTTCTTTTTTTTGGGCCCCACGCATGTCGACCAAGCAAAATAAAAATGCAACTTTTGCACATAATCCAAGGAATCTTTAGCAATATGAGGCGTCGGAAGAAGATATGATGCTACCAAGCTGAAGTGACATCTTGTATTAATAATCTCTTGGATAAGTTACAATCAATAAAAATTTTCAAATAAAGAAATTAGCTAAAATGACATAAATTTATAGCACTTTTACCGATCCAAACTTAAACATTTTTATGGTGTCAATTGAGTTTTAAACATTTTCATATTTTACTAATTGAGTCTATTTAGGTGATTTTTGCCATAAATCACTAATATAAATGATGGTTGTCCTACTTAATATGGCAGGCACTGAAGTAGACAATTTTTAATAATATTTAAAAAAATTCAAAATTTTTGGATTACTTTTAGAAATTTTTCTTTTATGCTCTCTCTTTTATTTTTATTTTTATAACTCTAACTGGTAAGAGTTGGATGACCTCACCTTGATCTTGGTGAGAGCGCGGAGGCCCTTGCCAAGGGTTGCGATGCCTCCTCCCCCCAACCCAAAAAAGAAGAAGAAAAAGCCTAGTCAAGGGTTTGGCCTTATGGATTGTGATGGTTGATTGATGACCTCGCCAGCTAGAGTTCTAAAAAGAAAAGAAAGAAGATGAATAAAAAAGAAAAATTAAAATAAGTTAATAAAAATCGAGAAAATATTAAAATATTATTAAAAATTATCTATGTTAACGCCGACTATGTCACATAGAATAATTGGCATCCATGTCAATGATTTCTAGCTAAATTGGCTAGATGCACTTGATAAGCAAAACGAGAAAATGTTTAAAACTCAATCTACACAATTAAAAAGCTTATGATTAAATTGGTAAAAATTCAATAGGTTTGGAATTTTTTGGACAACTTTCCCTTTCAAACGTTCAATAAAACAAACTATCTATCGCAAGTCTAGTACTTAGAATTTCATTCTTGTTGCAGCAATCTTACTTTAATGAGTCGGTCAATTGGAAAAACCAAAAAATGGACCGACGCAAATAACATTTATTGAAGAGTCAAATGCACCACTTATGGGAGACGTACTAGTCGTGACGTCATTGCTTAAATACCTAAGTTTTATATCAATAAATGAAATATTTAGATCTGAAAATTAGATATGCTTGACGGGAAGACTATACTATGGTCAAACTATAAATAACACTGTATATGGGAACAGGGGGTTCGAATTGGTCTTTTCTCACCTAACCCATAAAATATGTCGGTAAACTATAATGTATTGCGGCTATAGTCGGATGCACCACAAGAGTAAATGGCCTGCCTAGTTTCTATAATACACGGGATGGGAAGTCAACAAATTCAATTCATGAAACTTACGTGTATAAGAAAAAGCGTAAATAGATGAAAAGATGAAAGTAGTTAACTATATAAAAATTAGAGGTGGCAAAATGGGTCTTAGACCCATATATGACTCATTTAAATCATAAATGAGTCATATATGGGTCACTTGTTTTTTGACAAAAAGTAGTTAAATGGATTTAACAATAAAAGACTTTGATAGGTGGGTCTTAAGTGAGTCTTAAATGAGTTAGATTTGAAACCAATTTTCAACCAAAACCTCACAATCTCTCTCTTCCCTCTTTAACTTTACAAAATTTCTTTTATAAAAACCGAAATTATAATAATAATAATAATTATTATTATTTTCTTTCCTTTTTTTCTTTTTTTTTTCTTCTTCCTCTAGTGGCCGGCATGGCGATGGCCGGCGACTGGCCAGGCGAGCCTCGAGCTCGCCAGATCTAGCGAGGCAAAGGCATCACCAATGCCTAACGAGGCTCGAGCCTCGCCGATCTGGCAAGACTCGAACTCGACGGCGTTGGGCGAGGCTCGAGCCTCGCTAGATCCAACAAGGGGTGAGCTCGAGCTTGCAAGATTTGGCGAGGGGTGAGCTCGAGCTCGCTCGACGCCGACGAGGCTCGAGCTCACCGAATCTGGTGAGGCGGAGGCCTTGCTGACATCTAGCGAGGCTGGAGCCTTGTCGATTTGGCGAGACTCGAGCTCATCGGCGTTGGGCGGGTGAGCTCGAGGCTCGCTTGTGGCTGGCCGTCGGCCTTCGTTGTGGCTGGCGACCGACCAAAGAAGAAGAAGAACAAAAAGGAAAAAATAAAAAATAAAAATAAAAAATTATATTTAAAAATAAAAATAATTAAAATTTTAATTTTTAAAAAATAAAAAATAATTAAAATTCTATTTTATAAAATAATTATTTTAAAAATTATAAAAATTGTCCATTAAATTTGTGTTGTATAAAACTATTTTAGCAATACCATTTAAATATATATGTATATATAAGAAATAAGCTTTATTAAGTTAAATTGAATGGGTTAGGTATGGGTAAAAATTTTGCATTGCAATAAATTAGTCATAAACAGGTTAAATGGGTCGATTTGGGTCGGACCATTTATGACCCGACCCAAACTTGACCCAACCCACCCGTTTGATGGGTCTAATAAAAATCATTCAACTAGTGGAACCAATTTGACTAAGTAGATAATTGGAGACAAATTCTCATTATTATCTCGGCAGCTATAAACATTCCGTGTGTCTTATATATCTGTTTAAGTCAAATTACTAACATGGAGCTCACCTAAAATCCCGCCTAAAATGACCTAGTCCAACACGAATTCCGTTAGAGCAAGCTGTTCCAGCTGCGCTTATCTTAACGCAAGTAGTGTCAGACATGACTTTTTGTGAGTAACATTCACTTCCAACATCCTATGAATCGGGATGTAATCCCAAGCAATGAAGCCATATAAATCCTAAATAATCTAAGGAAGAAGTAAATCATGATAATGTAATTTGATGATATAAAAACCATGACAAACACAAAAAGTAATGTGAAGGGCACACTGATCTCCAATTTTCTAAGGCTAACAGCTCAGTCATAGAAGCCTCATTTTTCGAGAACCGGTTCGAATTGCTTCTTGATTGCTCGACCTCATACACCCTCAGATTGTAATCTTGCTTGGATGACATATCAGATTCGACGCCACTGTGTATGTCGAATGCGGGTCTCGATGGCACTTGGAGAGTGACCGCCGCTGTTAAGCATGAGAAGGACCGAGGCCATTGTTGGCCGGCTAATCATATTGTCTTGGACACATAGTAGACCAATGTCGATGCACCTCGCAATTTCAATACTTGAACCAGAAGTTATAGAGGGATCGATAATGTTTGATAATGATCCTTCCTTCCAATTCTTCCATACCTACAAAAATTTGACAAACATTGAGCAGATTGATCTCTAGAATATCATGTGAAATGAGAAGGTATGTTCTTATACTCACATAGCTTATAAGGACTTCCGTGTCATTGCCCATGTGGAAAAGAGTGTTCCTTTGACCACTCACAATCTCCAAAACCAGCACTCCAAAACTGAACACATCTGACTTGATTGAGAAAGTTCCATGCATTGCATACTCCGGTGCCATATATCCATTGTCCATCACAATAAGTCCACCTTATTAGCTTTATAGTTTGTTTTTTTCTTTTGATAAGCATTAGCTCTAAGAGATTGTGTCACTTACTAGGTCCCCACAATTCGGTTTGTCTTGGCCCGAGTTTGATCCAACTCGAACAGCCTCGCCATACCAAAATCCGATATCTTTGGATTCATTTCTGAGTCTAACAAAACGTTGCTGGCTTTGAGGTCTCGATGGATGATACGAAGTCAAAAGCCTTCATGTAGATAAAGCATCCCTTGGGCAACGCCCATTATTATCTTGTGACGCGTATCCCAGTTGAGATTCGAACGCTTTAGGGGATCTACGCATTTTGGTGGAATCGCATTCTATAAGACGTCTATTAATCATTTTGCGAGGATATGATTTCATGAATGACAACCTAAGAAACATACCAAATACAAACTGATCAAGGCTCGAATTGGGCACAAACTCGTAAATGAGAAGCTGTTCAACTCCTTCCAGACAGAAACCTAGGAGCCTGACCAAGTTCCTAAGTTGTAGCTTGGCTACTAACATGAACTCGTTCTTGAACTCAACTTCCCCTTGGCTAGAATTCTGCGATAGCCGTTTCACCGCGATTTTTTGTTCATTGGAGAGCTGACCCTGAAATTTCCCAAATTAGATCTTTGTGAGTATTAATTGGTACATTGAAGCATTTCTAGGAGTATCAGATTGATACCATATTTGACTATTTGGTTGCTTGAATTTTGAATACAAGAGTAGAGGATGTGCTTGGTTAATTATTACCATGTAGACGACACCAAAACCGCCTTGTCCAAGCTTCTTGAAATCAAAGAAGTTATCCGTTGCCGCTCTGATAATGCTGAAATCAAATTGCAGTGACTCAGCCGTGCTAATTTCAAGCACAACTTCACCTAGAAAGACAAAAACGCTGTCATTCAGAGATCATTATCTTTTCATAGTTTTCATAATGAAAGTTTCACAAACTTTTAGTAAATGTAAACCCTAAACCTTTTAACCTTTATAAAGATTTTGGCCTAATTGTCGAAAGCGATGCAGCTCTTGCTACTTTGCAGGTGCAAAAGCATAGTCATTAGCCAACTTAATTATTTTTATAATCTTTTTTAACCTCATGAACACTGAACAGTCGTCGTTCCAATGCAAAAGGATAAACACTCGCCTTCAACACTTTCTCTGGGCTGCTTCTTCTTCCTTTTCACATTCAGGAGCACGATGACAATGCTGATGACAAGTAGTGCGGAAATACTTGTGATGACCACAATAATCACAGTCCTCGTCGAATTGCTCTTTCCAACTGCAAGAGCAAAGGCACATTACGTTTATGATCATTGCTTGCTGCTTACTATGTGAAAGATACATCACGTGATTCTCTGATAACTCAGTGGAAAGTGTTTCGGATTTCTGGATTTTGTCATCCTATCAATTTTCATTTAATAAGATTCGGAATATATCACATTTCCCTAAATTTTTAAGTTTTCGTGGATGCCTTTTTGACCTCAATTTCATTACTTTCATCAATTTCTTATGAAAATAAGGGAAAATACGGTAAGAGGGTTTACAGAAACAGAGTGGAGCAAGGAATATCCAATACAAGTTTGCAAAATTTTTGCAGAGTTATTAGAAGCTCCCAATGTGCACATACAGGACCAATATATGCATGCGGATCATGGCTATGGATCGTAACCCTAGCTCGATTTAGATCTCTGTCTCTCCCTTAGATAACATGACTGTGATAGTTGACTCGTATCCATGTAGATGCATCAATGATTAAACATATATTCTTCTGCCAAAAATATGGATCAACCCGTACCTTCTGCCAAAAAGCATTTAAAAATTACATGATCTACTGAGCATATATTAATAAAAAGAATCTTGTGGTTTAACAGAGCATGTAGATTAAGCTTATATGAAGAATTTGATTGGGTGAATCTCACGCGAAACCTGCATATTTTTATAGAAAAGAAAAGACTGAAACGCCGTGTACGTAACTCCCGAACAAGAGCCAACTTACCTGGTGGTGGAGGCATTGCATCTCCATCCTGCGATGGTGGTGGTGGAGGCGGCGGAAGTGGCCCACTGACTGGATCGAAGAACCGATTATTGGTCTCGTACAGGATCAGGCAACTTGGCACCATGAACCGTCCTCCTGTGTACCTGACACAGCAGCCCCTGATCTCCTCGACGCCTACAACCAAGCAGTCGCTGCATTGCTGCTCCGTCAAGTCTGGTGTGCACTGCACCAACGCATAGATCTTGTCTGGTCCCACTGATTCGTTCCCGATGTGTACTTTCTCAATGAGCCACCACACGCCGCCTCAGCCAACAGACTGCTCAGGAGCTTCCTCATTGCTGCGTCATATTTGTCTGGGCTCAAGACGTTGACAGTGGTGCTTGCCAGGTAGGAGGTGTTGGAGAAATCTTCCTGGAGTATTTTGAAGCTGACAAAACGTTTCCATCAGTCTAATATGAAGATTTGCAGACTCTACTATTTAAAGTCTCAAGACATCCGGACTGTCAGACTCAAGACTCAAAGTCTATTCTTATTGACAATTTCTAATATGTTGAAGAAAAGCTATCCAGAACTGAGTGTTTCATTAAGAATTTGACCTTATCAACTGGAGAAGATCTCTTGGCTAGATGTGACATAACGGATTCCTTTATTCAAATCAAGATTGATTAAGGATCCGATGATTGGCGAAGTGTACTTGGAAGGTTCTACTTATGGAAACTGAGATCCTGATTGTATGGGCGAGTAGGATTGATGGGCTATCGACATGTTCCTTAAATAGCTCGAATGATCTTCCTAATTGATTCTGTCCAACGGGAATGTTGGAAGAATTCCTTTAGTAAGTGCCAACGGGTATGATGGCATAAAGGAGTATATAAGGAAGACGTTCCAATTGTTCGAGTGTGTGCACGATAGAAGAATTCTAAAGTCTAAAGTTCTTTGTTCTTAGTCAATTCATTTACTGAGCGAAATCTTGTACACAAAAGAGAGTCTATATTTTGAGAAACCTTGAGGAAGTGTGTTAGAGTATCTACACTGTGGAATCAAGGGAGAGCCTTGCTGTAACAACTCTTTTGTTCATAGTGAAATCTAGCCGGTGGGCTGTCAGTGCGGAAGAGTGAACGTAGGCTTGGAATAAGCCGAACCACTATAAACCTTGTGTTCAATTTTCTCTTCCCTACTGTCTGCTTTACTTTGATCTTAATTCGTTTTGTTAACCAAAGGAGAACTTCTTTTCTATTGTTTGCTTAGTATTGCTCTCTTATCTCGAGAAATTATTTTTTCACCTATTCACCCCGCCTTTAGGTGCTTTTACTAGCTATCTCAGGAGGGTTGTGTCAAGACTTCACCAAAGAACGAGGCGTCCGAGTACCGAATGATGCAGTTCCTGGTGTAGAGGAGGGCCTCCTTTTGTAGGGGGCAGAGGTGGTGCATGTCGAAGGCCAAGACATCGAGGCAGGCGCGGCAGCTCAAGGCGGTTAGGTCGCCGCGGCAGAGGCCAAAGACATAGAGGGTTTGGGAGGTGCCGGAGATGGCAGCAGAGGCATTGAAGAAGCCGTAGGAGAGGGACAAGGAGTTGGTGGTGGAGATGGAGGAGACGAGGGTGGTGAGGGTGGTTTGGTAGGTGCTGTTGGCAGTGAAGTTGCCGGTCGAACCATAGTAGGTCACCGGGAATTGGGCGTTTATGGTGGAAGCAAACATGAGAAGTAGCAAGAGGAGGAGATTTGGAGGATCCATTTTTCTCTCTTTGGATGTCTCGGGTGTCTCTTTGATAGACCCGACATAAACGAAGGGTTTAATCTTAAGAAATTAAATATGTTGAAATATCTAATGAAAATTTATCACGTCATCAGTAACTCAGCCAAAAAAAAAAAATATATATATATATATATACACACACCCCACATCAAAGAGAGACCCAAGACACCCAAAGAAAAAAAAATGAAAAAAAGAGAGAAGAAAAATGGATCGTCCAAGTCTCCTCTCCTCGCTTCTTTCTCACCTTTACCAAACTGTTGACGAGTGGGTGCAGAGTTGTCGTGTTTCTCATGGGGCAAAGCCTCGAATAAATTTTGACTCCTTTTACTGCGAGTATGAAAAGACAACCGGCGATTTCCAAGCAATGAGCAACTGGAGTCTCGACGAAGCATCCGACTCTAATGGAAAAGCAAAGTCTCCGTTGTACGGAGTCTCGGTCTTCTGCAATTATAATAAAAAAGCATTGACGCCTTCTGCCGAGTCCGTCTATTGCTCCGCAATTGCCAAGGAATGTGAATCTTTGCTAGTGAAACCATGACTAACAATATGATGTTTTTCAACAGATGATTAACTAGATGTCAAAGGAAATTTGTTAATTTCCTTGTGATTTTAGTTTCAAGTTTCGTTTAGAGCACTCCAAGAATAAATTGCCGAATGCATCAATTGATGTGAACAGTGTATTCTAAAGATCGCAGGGGGGAAGTGAATCACTTGAAACGTGCGAATATTGATCCGAGGTGATCCAAACTTCACTTGCTCTTTTATACCCAAAAAAAATAGTTGAAAAATAACGTTGACACAACATTTTTTATATTACTTTGTGAGATAGCTAGTAAAAGCACCTAAAGGGGGGGTGAATAGGTGAAAAAATAATTTCTCAAGATAAGAGAGCAATACTAAGCAGACAATAGAAAGGAAGTTCTCCTTTGGTTAACAAAACAAATTAAGATCAAAGTAAAGCAGAGAGTAGGGAAGAGAAAATTGAACACAAGGTTTATAGTGATTCGGCTTATTCCAAGCCTACGTCCACTCTTTCGCACTAACAGCCCACCGGCTGGATTTCACTATGAACAAAAGAGTTGTTACAGCAAGGCTCTCCCTTGATTCCACAGTGTAGATACTCTACCACACTTCCTCAAGGTTTCTCAGAATATAGACTCTCTTTTGCGTACAAGATTTCGCTCAGTAAATGAATTGACTTAGAACAAAGAACTTCAGACTTCGGAATTCTTCTATCGTGCACACACTCGAACAACTGAAACATCTTCCTTATATACTCCTTTATGCCATCATACCCGTTGACACTTACCAAAGGAATTCTTCCAACATTCCCGTTGGACAGAATCAATTAGGAAAATCATTCGAGCTATTTAAGGAACATGTCGATAGCCCATCAATCTTGCTCGCCCATATAATCAGGATCTCAGTTTCCATAAGTAGAACCTTCCAAGTATACTTCGCCAATCATCAGATCCTTAATCAATCTTGATTTGAATAAATGAATCCGTTATGTCATATCCAGCCAAGAGATCTTCTCCAGTCGATAAGGTCAAATGCTTAATGAAACACTCAATTCTGGATAGCCTTTCTTCAACAGATTAGAAACTGTTAATGAGAATAGACTTTGAGTCTTGAGTCTGATAGTCCGGAGGTCTTCAGACTTTAAATAGTAGAGTCTACAAATCTTCAGACTAGACTGATGGAAACGTTTTGTCAGCTTCAAAATACTCCAGGAAGATTTCTCCAACAATCTCCACCTTTTTTATGGTGACAAAACTTTCCTGCAGATTTGGATAACTTTGACCTGCAAAACATTACTCAAGCAAATATGGATATCTCATAAAGATAAATGGCTTAATGATAACTCTAGAATCTGGAACCACGGAAAATAGGTTAGTCTTGCATGTGAGTAAAACCATTCATAAGATATCAATAGTATTTAATATAAGCAGTCAAACCCAAATCCCAAATTCAATCCACATCCAGACACAAAAGTCAAGTCAAACAAAATAAATCAAAAGTTCAAGTTCAAGTTCAAAGTTTCAAATCTTGCATCTCTCCCCCTTTTTGTCATCATAAAAAAGGTTGAGATGGAAAGAGAATGGAATCAAGAGTTCTTGGGAACACGAACAAGCTAGAAATCTCCCATTGACTGGACAATGCCTTCCAGCTTTTTCAACTCTTCCTTCAGTTGAGCCACCTCTTCACCTTTAGCATTTGCTTGAATCTGAAGAGCAAGGGCTTGGATATGGTCATTCAAAAAAACTAAAGAAGCTTGACCTGCAGTCTACAAATTCTGAACTTCATATCCTAGAGCATATATCTGACCCCGCATTTCCAAGAGAACATCAAGAATTCTGCGAAAATCTGCTGAATTATCAGTCTGCGTATTGGCTTCTGCACGATCAGATGGAGTAAAGACAGACGATGGCAAATCAGCATAGTTACGTAGATTGGGCGATGAAACATCATGTCCCTCCTCAGGAAATTGAGAGGCATAGATGTCCTCTGGATCTGTTGGAGAGCGGTTGACTCCTTCACTGGTAGCAGGATATGAGGACATTCCTCTTTTCTCATGATCTCCCCCTGTTTCCATGCCTTCAGGTGGAGAAGAGTGTTCCTCATGCTCTCCTTCCTCTTGATTTCTTCTTTCCTCTTCTTCTTCTTCTTCAAATCTTTCCTCCTCTGCATCTCTTTCTTCAGCTTCTCTTTCCTTTGTTTCTTTCTCTTCTGCTTCCAAATTTTCTCTTTCTCTAGTCTTCTGTTCTATGTCTTTCTCTTGTCGTTCCATTGATTTTGGAACATAATGACTCAGGTTCTTCAATACCATAGCAAAAATGGTGATGTCTTCCTCATCATCTTCATCCTCAACGAAGAGAGCTCTTCTTTTCTTGGATGGAGCAACCATAGGCTCATTCCCTTTTCTTTTTGCTGCCGAAGAGACTTGATGAGTTTTGACAGGGGTTTTCTTCTTGAATTTCTCCAATGCCTTGTTGAGTTCCTTCAGACGCATTTTAGACACCATTTTCAGTCCCACCACCTTTTGATCACAAGATTGAACATAGAGAATTCGTGGAGGCTGAACATTCAAATGTCTGAATAACTTTGTCACAAGAGCTGGATAAGGAAGTTGACCCTTGTCCTTCACCACTGCTCTATACATGTGGAACATAATAGTGTGAGGAAGAGAAAACTTTTTCCCAGCATTGATAGCATACATCAGCTTTGCCTTTGAATTTGAAACATCAGTCTTTGAAGTAGATTTTGGTCTGAGGCAATTAATCACAATCTTGTGAAGCAGAATGTTGAATGCACTCATCCTTGAGTAGGAAACCTTTCCCTCTGTCCTTCTATCCTTAACAAGTTCCAACATAGCATGAGCAATAGAGACATTGATAGGTTGATATCTCCCTCTCTCAACTCCAATCACATCAGCCAACATATCTACATTCACCACATAGTCCTGATCTCGGATACTAAAAGAGAATCTATTCGCATCCAAGAAACTAAGATTCGAATAAAAATATGCAGTGAGTTCAGCATAGGCTTCTGTATAATCAGAACTGAACTGTTCAAATTAAAGAAGACAGAATTTTTCCCTCAAATTAACATTCACAGCATCAAGGAAATCAAAATTCACACTTTTAGGGTTTATCACCCCACGCTTCAACAACTTATAGTATAGATGCTTTTGTTCATCCGATCGAAACAAGTCTGTCCTTTTTCCCCGAATTTTTGCCGCAACACCCATTTTCGGTTGAAACTGACTGTACAACTTATCATCATTCCCATCTATCAGATTCAACCCTCCAACACGCGGATCACTTGAGATATTAGCAAGGGTTTCTTCTGCCGACCCCGCTGGAGCAATTCCCAAACGTTCCATATTTCGTAAGAAGATGTACTCATTACCATACCCTTTGTCCTTAAGAAACTAATCGATGTAGTTCAATGGAGTACCGATCCTCTTTAAAGCATGGTAAAGCTTATAAGTAAAAGAGGGCTTGTGAATTCTTACAGGTTCTGCGCCTTCGATGATTTCTTCATTTTCTCGATGAGCAACATCTTGTGGACTAGATGGAGGAGATGGACGCTGCTGAGAATGTTGTGGGCTCTGCTGCTGACTAGGAGACTCTTCTTCCTCGGTGAGATTAAAGTGTGTAGGCCCCTCACGCATTTGCTGTGGTCCTCTGTTTGCGATCCTCGAAGACTTCCTTTGAGACGACATTTTTCACAGTCTTTGAAAGATTCCAAACTTGACTTTCCCAAGAAAGATGACAACTTTTCGAAGATCAAACAAGAGAAGAAGACATGAGTGGAAGATCGATGCTTTTTAGGGTTTTTGGAGTAAAATGAAGAGGAACGGATAGTATATGGGTCAGTCGAAGAGAGGCATACAAAACGTCGTAATGGAAAGTAAAAAGATGTCCTTTTAAAAATAACTGCCTTTTTCAAAAATAGATAACTGTCATTTTAAAAAATTAACTCCTTTTTGAAAAAGAAAGATTGCACTTACCACGGAAATTGAAAGTAGCAAAATCAATTATAGATAGATGATCGTACCTTTCCGAGATTTAATATAAGAGAGAATAAAATAACTTACAGTCAAAAATCTTGTTTGTTTGAGTCTAACAGTCTCTAGACTTTAACTTCTTCAAACTTCAAGATGTTGAGTCTGGAACGGATGATTTCAAATTGATTTTTCTCCAAAGGTTTTGTAAATATATCCCCCAATTGATTCTTTGAGTCAACAAACTGAATCGAAACTTCTCCATTTTAAACATGATCTCTAATGAAGTGATGTCGAATTTCTATATGCTTTGCTCTTGAGTGAAGAATTGGATTCTTGGTGAGATTGATTGCGCTGGTGTTGTCACAGTTAATCTCCGTGCATGAATCTTCAATTTCAAAGTCTCTTAGCTATTGTTTTATCCACAGAATTTGTGAACAACTTCCAAGAGCTATATCCTCTACTTCTGCTGTAGAAAGAGCTACTGTATTTTGCTTCCTTGAAAATCAAGACACTGTCTTGCTTCCAAGTAACTGACAGGTACCCGAGGTGCTCTTTCTATCAACTCTGCAACCGGCTAGAATAGATGAAAAAATAATTTCTCGAGATAAGAGAGCAATACTAAGCAGACAATAGAAAGGAAGTTCTCCTTTGGTTAACAAAACGAATTAAGATCAAAGTAAAGCAGACAGTACGGAAGAGAAAATTGAACACAAGGTTTATAGTGGTTCGGCTTATTCCAAGCCTATGTCCACTCTTCCGCACTAACAGCCCATCGGTTGGATTTCACTATGAACAAAAGAGTTGTTACAGCAAGGCTCTCCCTTGATTCCACAGTGTAGATACTCTACCACACTTCCTTAAGGTTTCTCAGAATATAGACTCTCTTTTGCGCACAAGATTTCGCTCAGTAAATGAATTGACTAAGAACAAAGAACTTCAGACTTTGGAATTCTTCTATTGTGCACACACTCGAACAACTGGAACGTCTTCATTATATACTCCTTTATGCCATCATACCCATTGACACTTACCAAAGGAATTCTTCCAACATTCCCGTTGGACATAATCAATTAGGAAGATCATTCGAGCTATTTAAGGAACATGTCGATAGCCCATCAATCCTGCTCGCCCATACAATCAGGATCTTGGTTTCCATAAATAGAACCTTTCAAGTATACTTCACCAATCATCGATCCTTAATTAATCTTGATTCGAACAAATGAATCCGTTATGTCATATCCAGCCAAGAGATCTTCTCCAGTCGATAAGGTCAAATCCTTAATGAAACACTCAGTTCTGGATAGCCTTTCTTCAATGGATTAGAAACTGTCAATGAGAATAGACTTTGTGTCTTGAGTCTGGCAGTCCGGAGGTCTTCACACTTTAAATAGTAGAGTCTGCAAATCTTCAGACTAGACTGATGGAAACGTTTTGTCAGCTTCAAAATACTCAAGGAAGATTTCTCCAACACTTTGTTCGGTCACAGGAAACTTCCATTTAAATTTCCTATTCCATAATTTAAAATTAGAAGCCTAGTGTGTAGTGCTAATGGGAATGGGAGAATCTGATATGGTACACCAAGGACAACCAAAAAGTTTCTTGAGCAATGGCTTAACATAAAATATTTCGAAAATGAGAAAGAAAGAACTTGCAAATTGATTTATTGCTAATGAAGAGATGAACTGTACTTTGATCTCCTAAGCGGAAGATTGACTCCAAATTTTGATTCCGGATTGACTATTAACCACTAACAATAAAAGTTCAGGGTTAAGGTACCGCTATATATGTAATCTTTGAGATGCGGATTTGTTTTTCGTCTAAGACGATTTGTCCATATATTTAAGGGATAAGTGCTACAGAAGTCCTAAAACTTGTCACAAAAATGCAATTGAGTTCTAAAACTTGCAAAAATTGCAATCAAGTCCTAAAACTTGTCAAATTATTTCAATCGAGTCTTAAAGTTAACACCGTTAGCTCTTTTAACTAAAAATCCCGACATGGCTTTTTAAATAATTTTTCTTTTTTCAAATGAATTTTTTAATTATTTTTTATTCAATTTAAAAAAAATAGATTTAAAAAGTAAAAAGAAAAGAAAAATTATTTTTTAAAATTGTTAAAAATAAAATAAAATAAGGCAGCTCCTCCCCTGTTGCCGTCGATCACCGGAGGGGCTAGCGACAGTCATCGGCCTTGGGCACAAGTGGCTGACCCTCGCTTGGCCAGGGCGAGGGCCGGCGACCCTCGCCAAGCTCGAGCGAGGGTGCCCAGATTTGGGCACGCCGGCCCTCGCAGGGGGCTGGCAGCCGTCGCCTGGCTTGGGCAAGTTGTTGCCGGCCCTAGCAAGGGGCCGATGACCGTCACCCACCCTGGGCGATGCCTCGTCGGCCCTTGCTCGAGGCCGGTGAGGCTCACTAGATCTTAGTGAGGGCCAGCGACGACTCGCCCAGGCTGGGCGACGGCCGTCGGCCCCCCGCGACAGCCAGCGTGCCTAGATCTAGGCACCCTCGCCCGAGCTTGGTGAGGGTCGCCGTGTCACGCCCCGAACCTCGAGCACGCCAAAATCCCACCATGGTCATACAAATGCGACATTCCCAGGTAGTGTCGCCGACCCCATTCATTTCTTATTGCGCAAGCAGAACATATTATAAAACCCCTGACAATGAAATACGGGATAGACAAGCAGGAAACAAAACCACAACATGACACTTTCACAATTCAACAGAATTACAAACAGAGGTCTACGGTCAAAAGTCTACAAAAGACCGGCTCTTAAAAAGGAACTGTCCTACAACCTACAAGTTGGACATGTTCTCCAATCCTTATGACTTCACCTCTACAACTCCTCAAGGCCGACCAAAGCTATCTGGCCGCTCCGTCCACCAAGGACCTGAAATTTTAATCCCCAAACCGGGATGAGACAATGTCTCAGCAAGTTCAACCCCCTAAACCCCTATTAGAAAGAAAATACACCCCGGGTGGCCTAGTCACATCACACAAAAGACTTACCTCGCATTAGCCTCCATCTGTAGGTTAGCACAATTTATATAATTCAACCATGTGCAATTATGATAACCAAACAACCATGGCATAATCACATTATCACAACAATTCAACCACTTGGATCGTCTCAGCGATCAATCGACTCGGCCGATTACATGTCATTCTAGTAAATCAATCACTACTTCCAATCACGACCCTATAGGAAGGTTTAATAACCAGAGGCAATCACGTTCCCACTCGGCACGACCTTTAAAAAGGTGGTAGATTACGGCCCAATTGGGCGCGACCTTTATCAGGTGGCAATTCACGGCCTCACTGGGCGCGACCTTTATCAGGTGGTATATCACGGCCCCACTGGGCACGACTTCTAATAGGTGGCATATCACGGCCCCACTGGGCGCGACCTCTAATAGGTGGCATATCACAGCCCCACTGGACGCGACCTCTAATAGGTGGCATATCACGGCCAATCGTTCATCAATTTCCACACTTAGGATTTTATAAAGAGTCCCTATATATCGCAATCACACTCAATTCGCCATAACCAATCATCAATTTTAAATTCTATATGCACAGCAACGATCAGCACGAAATTATGAGAAAATAAGGTTCCAAAATAATTTTCAGAATTAATTAAATAATTAAATTTATTCTGAAAATTAATTAAATAATAATATCCGTATCTTTCACAATCCACGCTCAATTTATAATATCCAATCATCAATTTCAAAATCTGACTACACAGCAGCGATCGGCACAAAATTCTGAGCAACCGGGGTCAAAAATAATTTTTCCATTTTTTAAAATAATAATATTTTAATAATTTCGAAATATAATATAATATAATAAATTCCAGAATTTCGAAACAATTAAATAATTCAAAAATAAAACCCTATTATGTCCCATCAAGGACATTAAATAAACTCTCTTAGCCTTTAATTAAACATACTTTAGATTAAACAAACATCTTAATCTAAATCACAATTAAATAAACTAAATTAACCACCTAAGATTACTTAACTTAGACTAAGCACACTTAGGGCATCATTAACCGTCTAATCAAGGTTTAGTGAGCTAAACTCACCCGATTAATGAACCGAGCGGACCAAAACGACGGGGACGACGCGAGGATCGACTTTCCTCAAGGCGGGCCGAGCATCCAGGCTTGGGAAGGCAGCCAAAACGGGCCAAACATCCGCTGTCATACCCATTTTCTGCAACTACTGATTTGGGGCTGGAGGAGGCGGTTCTGGCATCGGTTGGGGGGAGGAATGTGGGCGACAGCTCGAAGGTGGCTCAAACAGGCGAGGCGGCGGCTAGGCGGGGCCTCACGGTGGCTGAATCGCAGCCTGTGCTGGCCTGCGAAGTTGCTGGAGATGAGGGCGAGCAGGGACGACGGCGGCGAGAGGCGGGGACGCGCGAGCAACGCGGGGCAGACACGCGGTGGCGGCGACGGACGAACGGCGAAGGGCGACGGCGTCGAGCAACCGAGTGAGCGGCAAACGGGCGTGCGAGCTGCTGGCTTGCTACTGTGCGGCAAACGGGGGGAGAAGCGGCGGAGAGGCGAGCAAGCGAGGCGTGTGCGGACAGGCGGCGATGGTGGCAGCGAGCGACTCCGGCGTGACGGCGAGGTGGCGAGCTCCGGCGACATGCGTGCGGGCGTTGAGCTCGGCTGGCTTCTGGTCGAAGCCCCCCCCCCCCTCTCTCTCTCCTCCAAAGTCCCAAGGAAGAAGATGATGTTGATGGGTTATAAGAGCCAATCCCCACCGTCCACTTGTCAAGATCTCAACCTTTGACCTCAACCACCAACCACCATGACATCATCCCATGTCATCTTCCACTAATTCAAATCCTCCACAACATTTTCCAATGGGTCCATTTTATTTTTCCGCCGGGGCATGAAACTTTGTACATTAATTTCTTTGATTCCATTCAATTCTCTCCCAATTGAGTCCAATTGAAATCCACAAAATTATCCCATGATCCTAATAAGATGTGTGACATAACCGGGCTTCCAACTTCTAAATTCAATCCCAATTTTTTCGGTTGAATTCAATCTGGTGCGATTTCAACACGCCTAACCTACCGGGTAGCTTTTAGGGAAATTTTCTTGCATCCGACCTGAGGGTGATCAGTCCCCAAGTTTGGCGCGTCAAATCCCTTAATTGCTTCGTCCAATAGGTTAGTCCTCTCATGAGTGGCCAACTCAGAGAGACAAACTATATGCACAGATGAAATGCCCGCCTCAATTAGCTGAAAATAGAATTAGAAAAATCAAGATGTCACACGCCGACCCTCGCCTGGGGCCGGCAAGGCCTCGCCTTGGCCGGGCGAGGGCCAGCCACCCATGCCCAGGGCCGGTGACGGTCGTCGACCCCTCTGGCGAGGTTGCCATTTTTTTTTTTGAACTGTTTTCTTTTTTAAATAAATTTTCACTTTTCTTTTTTAATTTTTAAATCTAATTTAAATAAAAAAATTTAAAAAGCCACATGGAAAATAAAAATTAATTTTAAATGACACGTCAGCATTTTTCGTTAAAAAAGTCGACGGCGTTAACTTTAGGACTCGATTGAAACAATTTGACAAGTTTTAGGATTCAATTGTACTTTTTGCAAGTTTTAGGACTTAATTGTATTTTCGTGACAAGTTTTAGGACTTCTATAACGCTTATTCCTATATTTAATGGAGGTCATAGATCCTGTGAAATTACTTTTCAAGTTTGAGCTGTGTACACTAGTCTCACTTTGTAATTCGAATCAAATATGGATTCTGGGGGCGGCCAGAGGCAGCGGATGTGAGAGGCCAAGACATTAATGCAGGCGCGATAGCTCACAGCGATCAAGTCACTGCGGCAGAGGCCAAAATCATGGAGGGTTTGGGAGGCACCAGAGACGACAACTGAGGCATTGAAGAAGCCTTAGGAGAGGGACGAGGAGTTGGTGGTGGAGATGGAGGAGAGGAGGCTTGTGAGGGCGCTTTGGTAGGTGCTGTTGGCGGTGAAGTTGCCCATCGAACCACAGTAGGTCACTGGAAATTGGGCGTTTATGATGGACGTAAGTAGGATAAGAAGCAAGAGAAGGAGATTTGGAGGATCCATTTTTTTTTTCGGTGTTTCAAATCTCTCTTTGATGTAAGGATTACTCAATAGGCTTGAGCCCTAGATAATATAAATACCATGATCGATAGGGTGCAAAATAAAACGTGTTGATTAATTTTATATAGGGGCGGTCATCATGCCTGGCACGCGAGGCCTTATACATTTTAAGTATCGGTGCATATTATTTTACAAGATATTTAAAAAAATCTTTTATACTTTTCTATTTGGATTGACATCTTAGTTAAATGTTTAAAAGTTGTACAGACCTTGAGTTTTAAATTTACATTGATATAAGAATTTGTTCGAAATCACAAAAAAGTTACATCTTGCAAAACCTGAAAGAATCAAAGGCTAGAGCCATTACCCACCTCACTAATTTTGGCCTAAAAGATCCATTACTAGGTTGGGTGGAATTGAAAAGGGTAGCCATAATACCATTCTAAAGAGCATTTAATGACCTAAAGAATTTGAATTTAGTTAATATGAAACCACGCCAAATAAATGAAGAATTTAATCTTAAGAAAGTATCTGACTAAAAAAAACTTAAGGAAGTAAATTTGTTGAAATATCTAATGAAAATTTACCAAGTCATCAATGCCTCAGTGAAAATAAAAAAACAAAAATGACATCAACACGGATTGCCAAAGTTTTGCAACTTTCAACACGGATTGCCAAAGTTTTGCAACACGACAAAGCTGTCGTGTTTCTCAATGGGCAAAGTTTGAGTCTCGGAAAAGAAATGACTCCTTTATTTTTGAATTCGTCTTTTGCAAGTATAAAAGAAAAGCAAAGGAAACTGGCAATTTCCAAGCAACATGGGATTCGAGTCTCAAAGAAGCATTGACTCCTTTAACTCAATAGAAAAGCGAAGAGAATGGCGATTTCCAACCAAAGTGGAATCTTTGCTAAAGCGAAGAGAATGACGATTTCCAACCAAAGTGGAATCTTTGCTAAAGGTGATGTTTTTCTCAATAGATGATGGCAAGGAAATATACTCATCTTCTTGCGATGGCCAATGACCAGAATTTTATGCTGATGATGGTGGCGCAGACCGTTTATTTAATTGAGCTTCATATGGTGCTAAATTGGAATTATTGTGTTTATTTATTTATTTTTCGAAATTAAATTAATTATTTATTTATTTTCCGAAAATTCAACTTGGATGGCCAATGACTGGAATATTATGCTGATGACCGTGGTGAAGTCCGTTTATTTAATCAGGCTTTGTTTTGAGCTAAATTGAATTTTAATATTTATTAATTAATTTTCAAAATTAATTAATTATTAAATTATTTTCCGGAAATTAATGCTGAGGTGACCGTCGACCGAAATTTCGTGCTGATTTCCGTGGCGCAGTCCGTTTATTTATTTGAGCTCTACGTTGTATGAAATTAAATAAATTGTGATATTTTAGGGATTTACCCTAAATTGATTGAAATTGAGTGAAATTGAATTATTGATTGGTAGATGGCCGAGTATGGCTAGTTAGCAATTGTAATGCCTTGTTGAGCTATAAGTGGAGAGAGTGATGAGAACTAATTGAGAACTCTATTGGCTGAGACCGATCAAGTACGAAGTATAGACAGGCGTGGTTCGGTGATAAAGTACATCACTGTGCGAAAACGACGCCTTAAAGAACGCACGTAGACTGTCTATGACTTACGGTGGGCGTGGTTTGGTGATTAAGGATATCACTGTGCGAAAATGGCGCCTTAAAGAACGCACGTAGACTACCTATGAATCATGAAAGGCGTGGTTCGGTGATGAAGGACATCACTGTGCGAAAACGGCGCCTTAAAGAACGCACGTAAACTGTCAGTGATTTGTAACCTGTGACAAGCGTGGTTCGGTGATGAGGAATATCATTGTGCGAAAACGGCGCCTTAAAGAACGCACGTAGACCGTATGATACTTATGTCACCTTGGCGAGAACGACGCCCGAGAGCATTGATGGAGCTTTGTGACTACGTGTACTATTGGAGGTTATGTGGGATGGAGTGAATGACCTAGAAATGATTCGACTAACTTGTAATCGACTAGGTCGAATGATCGATGATTCGATCTGAGTATAATTCAATGTGATTGATCATTGCCTTGATTTGATGTTGCGAATTGATTGATTGAATGGAAATGACCGTGAGTGGTCTTGTTGGCGTGTAATCGATTAAGTCGATTAGATCGATGCTTGGATCTGTGATGTTATTGCTTGGGTGCCTATTTGATTTGTGCTAATATGCAGGTGGAATATGAGGCCAAGGTAAGTCCTCTGACTCATGTTGTGCATAGGCAGCCCTAAGGTGTATTAGTTTACTAATCGGGTCTTAGGGGGTAGAACTTGCTAAGACATTGTCTCGGTGGTTATTGAATAACCATTTCAAGACCTGGATGATGAGCCTAAGGAGCATGAATCTAATGAGGAGATCCCTGTTGAGGAACCTGAAGGGGAGTACGTGGAGGAGGACCCCGAGGATAACCCCGAGTACGACCCGGATGAGGATTGAGATTCCGTCCTGTCTTGTCAAACCTTGTGTGCATGTGAATAGATGTTAGACTTGAAGTGTATATATGTACATAAGGATGTGGTTTTCAGGTTCAGGTTTCTAGTCCTACTGGTATATCCCATTGCTTTATTGTCTGGGGATTTTATAACTGCTTCCGCATGTGCCATTAAAAATGAAAAGGGTTGGCGATATATAGTCCTGGGATATCGCATTTCAAAATCGACCAAGATAGAAGGATAGTCACGTTACCGAGAGTCGGGGCGTGACATCCCCTTTTTGTGGTATCAGAGCAATGGTTAGGTATTGGAGTGATAAGGTGCGATGATCTATGGGATAGCAGTAGGAAAGACCTTTAAATTCATGACTGGTGCATGTCTTTGATAGCTTATTGGTAGAATTGTTTGTCGGGTGTGAATTGCTTGCTTTTAATTATTATGGATTCGGAAGGCAGAGTGTTGACTCTGGCTAGCTCGAGTGTAAGAGTGCCACCGCAGGTTGGTACTGGTGTATCAACGTTGATTGATCCTAAGTCCAATAAGATCATTCTGATGTAATTGTTCCTTGGGATCTAGATGAATCGGTATGATCAGAATCAAGTTGTTGTTGTTGTTGCTACCTTTGTTGAGGTCCAACCTGGAAGGATAGTCGAGGAATAGATTTCGATATTTGAATCAAGATTCAGTGCAAGCAGATTGGGAATTCGGTCAGGGTAAAGACTGATGTTGAGAGAATGGTATTCTATTCCACCCAATATGAAAGGTGGCATAGTCAAGTCAGTATTCAGATTAACGGAACTTGTTGTTCTATGGAAGATGGTATGAATCGGTCTCGTGTATTTTGAGGACAGGAAATTGTGGTAAGTGTTGCCAGTACGGACAATGATTTGTGGGTTGTCCACATAAGTAGATGGAATATCTACAATGGTTACTGCTGTCACCGTTGATAGGACAGTTCAGGAGAAGTGCGCCATAGAACGCATTGTTAAATTTTTGGGATAGATCTCTGGTACAAAGAATATTGCATGCTGGCACTTGACAGGAAGTATAAGACTCACCAGATAGGTGTTGAAAGTTTGGGATGAAACTTGGATGAATTCAGTGTCTAGGTATGGTGAGAAGAACGAAAATAAAACCGACCTGGCACTAGATAGAGAAAGAATGTTTTGGGAAAATTCTATCAGAGTATTGTAGCAGAGTTTTGATGAAGTTTGGGGAACTTCAGTTTATTGAAATAAGTGGAAGAAAGGGGAATCACTAGTAATAGTCATGCTTGACTAGTTGTTGAAGTGTAACTTCGACACTACATGAGTAGAATGGACTCATGGAGCATCTTATAGTAATAGATCATGGTCGTGGAGCAATTTAACTTAGTCCAGGAGCACATGAAAGTGTCGAGTTTATTAGGAGTTGAAATGAATTTTTGATTTCTTTAATCCCGTCGATTGAAGACAAACCACTTGTTCGATGGAGATTGTTGAGGTTACTTGGTGATGGTTATAGTTAAGACAGATTGGAGAATTGGAGATAGAAGACATCTCAATGGTCTGAGAATTTCTAGATGTGTTGTCATAAGAAATGTCAGACCGTTGCCAGAGAAAGAGATAGAAATTACGATCGAGTTAGCACCAACATAGAGACACTCTCGAAGGCTTCTTACCAGTTATTGTTCTTTGGATTGATAGAACCGAAGGTACGGATGTGAAGATTGATGAATGAGGAATTCATGCATATTAGTGCATCGCTTTAAGGAACATCAGTTTTGTGGAAAGAGACATGAAGATGGTTCATTGCAATCATGCATCAACCATCGTCAACTTAATTGGGTGACTTGTTATAAAGAGTGTTGATGTCTTCAAGGAGTGACTTGAGGACAGGTTATCGTTAGTTAAGAACCAGGAATGAGGTTATACTGAAGACAACATTTCACTCTTGATTTAGCTATTGAGAGAATAATGTAAAGCCATTTGATTTGACGAACGCTCCAGCCGCTGTCATAGATTTGACAAACCGAGTATTCGAAGAATATCTAGATCAATGGTGATCGTGTGGTGTAGCGACATTCTAGGGTGTTCATTAAGTGATGAGGATCACGAGAGCCCCTAAGAATGGTCGTGTGGTTACAGGTAAAGGAATCTTCATAGACCCAGCCAAGATCGAATCAGTTGTTAATGGACCGGGACCGACATCAATGTCAGAGATCAGAAGCTATGGGGATTGGACAGATTACTATGGAAGGCTTATGAAAGAATTTTCAGCATCAGTATCATCGCGGGCTTGACCTCTTAAGGAAGAAGAGAAATTCATCGACATAGACAAGTACAAGGATAGTTTCCAGAGCTTAAAAGACTGGGTACGTATTGATACAACATGAGAAGATTGTTGCATAACCGTCCTGCTAGTTGAGACCCATCAAGTTGAATATGAGCTGGTGTTGTGAATTAGAATTTTGGCAGGATTATAATGGTGTTATATGGTGTTACCTTAGGAGAACGAGAAAGGCCACTGATGCTTGGAGTCGAGAGTCTACAACTGTGCCCAAACTAACTAAAGTACTGATTCTACCTGAAAATGATTCGAAATTCGGTCTTCAAATTTGAGGTAGGCTACATTTTGAATTTTATAGCCACCCTTAAAATTGAGCCAAATGTTCAAGTTGGAATCAGCGCCTAGTTGACAAACAGAGATGTTAAGAAGATCTTATAAGATGATACTGGCAAGAAAGAACCTGATTTTAAGACTTTTGAAGATGGAACATTCGGGTTCCATGAGTGATTGAATACACTTGACAGTGTAGCACTCAGGGAAAAGATCTTGTCGGAAGTTCACTATAGTATTGCGGTTTTCAAGTAGATCAGAATTGACATCAGCTAGATTAATAGACTGATATGAAGATAGATACCGCTGAGCAGGTTGCAAGTGTCAGAGGTGTCAGTAAGTGGAAGCTCAGTAATGCGAACCGGAGAATTTTTACCATCACTTGAGAGTCCCAAGTGGGAATGGAAATATATCACAATGGAACATTGTGATAGGCTTACTAGGGATTCAGGGGATTACTGATACCATTTGAGGATAATAGTTGATCGATAGATGGAGTTGGTCCACTTTGGTATAGTACGAATAGATCTTGTTTTGAGTGTGACAATCAAATTTCGGACTCTGATTTCGATTAGATAAATTGGGCATTTCATCGACGCGATTACAGTGTTTTTCTCTGAGTTGGCCACTCACGAGATAACTAGACTAGCTGGGTAGGCTATTAAGGACTTTAAGGCAGATAGACTGAGAATTCGACCATGAATCAACTTCTCGACCGTGCTCATCTTTAGAGATCATTACGGCACAGTTAAAAATCGAATTAAGATCGGAGATAGGTCGGCTCGATTGAGATGAATGACCGATCGTGGGTGACTCCACTAAATTGGAAAACTCTCGTCGACTGGCACTAATATGATTTTACTGTTGTTTTGGTACCTTGTGTCCGTATTTGAATTTTCGAGATTTTCACGACAATCGAGAGTCGCCAATATGTCGAGTGGGTTCATCGTGGCTCGAAGAAAATTGACCAGGGGTCATTTGTCCTTAAAAGCTCTGAAAACTACTCAGTAGCCTAGGTCACACTAAAAGCGTGTCGAAGTGAAATTAACCGCAAATCTAAGTTCGATTTTAGAAAATGAGGATTCTGTCTTGTCACAGAGTGGGTATACCGAAGTGTGTGTGTCTCGGATAGTTCACCGACATGGAGTGTTGAGGATGAATTATATTTCGAATCTAGATCAGAGATTACAAGTTTGGCAGAGTTTTCAGAGGGTTCTTTCTTAAGGAGTGCATAGCAGAGGGTACAGAATTTCAGTGGTGAAAAGAAAGTGAAGAAAGATTTCAGGCCAGAGTCAGCTCAGAAATCAGTGTTTGCAGTTGTCAGATGAATGTCAGAGTAAAGGCTACTCAGAACTGTCAGAAAGTTTGAATCGTTGAGGTTCGAAGGTTTATTACGGAGTCCAGAAATAGAGATCGGATATGGATAACAGAGTGTCTTATGTGAGAAGCTCAGTTCAGTTGTTGGTTCAGAAAGAGCAGAGTTTGTGTACTAAGATGATCTCCTTAGTCAAAATGGTCGGACAACACCACGGGACCAAAGGATTAGCATGGAATAGTGAGACTCAAGAAAACGACGATACCCCCACCTTTCATATAAGGATTGGTAAAAGTTTAAATTTCGAAGACGAAATTTTTATAAGAGGGGAAGAATTGTGACATCCAGATTTCGGGTTCTAATTTCGACTGGATAAATAAGGCCGTTTTCGTTTAGTTGAAGCCGAGGATTGTGAAATTGAGAAGCATGAGAGATTCTTGGATGAAGAAAATAATCAATTTGATAATGGAGATATCAATTGATTTTTGTAAGAGTTATTTGAGAGAAATTAAGAGGGATATTTGATGCAAAAATACAAGAGGGGAATCAAGAATTCTAATATGAAATTCTTTTGGGAATTTATGAGCTTATTCAAAAGAAATTGATATAAGAATTTTCTATTTGAGGAAATTCTTTTCTTTTGAATTTATTCCCATTTATTTTTCCCCTTTTGGCCAAACACATTTTCCCCATAAGCTCTCTCTCTCTCTCTCTCTCTCTCTCTCCCCTTTTCCCCCTCATGCGAAATGCCCCTCCACCGTATACCTTGCTGTCTTCAACTTTGCTTCTCCTTTCTTTTCTACTTTTTGACTTTTCAACACTTATCCTCTCTCTCTCTCTTATCTTCTTCTCTCTTCTCTCTCGTAATCGACCCTCTCTCCCTCCTCTTGTTGGTGCGAACCGGCAAAACGGAAACAGAAGCAAAAGCAGCGACCGGCGAGCTGTGGGACGAAGTTGCCGTCGCTGTCGTACCAGAGTACCGCCGTCATCCGTCTCCCTCTCGTCTGCTCGAACGCCCTCCGCCCTTCTCTCTCCTCCTCTCCCTCTCAGTCATTCGAACACAGCAGAACAGAAGCAGAGACAGCATCACCGAGGGGAAGACCGGAGCAGCTCGCCGTCGCGTCGGGGCACCGTCGTCGCCCGCGAGCTCCGCCGCACACCGCTCGCCCCTCGCCCTCCTCACCCCCTCGCGTCCTCGCCGTCCAGCAACTCCGCCCAGCTCCCAACCACCTCTGTTCGGCTCCGTTTTGGCCAACACAGGCCACGATTCGGCCACCTCTGGCCACCGTGCGCCGCCACCTCGACCCGCCGAAGCTCCCTTCGCCCTCCACCGGCTTTGCTCTACCATCTCAGCCCCGAATCCGCCCCTTCCAGCAGCGATCAGAGAAGACAGAAAATGGGTATCGCAGAGGGTTTTGGCCCATTTTGGCCGTCTTCCCGAGCCCGGATGCTCGGCTCGCTTTGAGGAAAGTCAATCCTCGCGTCGAGCCCGTCGTTTTGAGTGAGTTTTACTCACTAATGCCTTCTTAGTGCGCTAATTATACTTAAAGGTTGATTAGCGTTAATTAAGTGTAATTAGGTTGTTAGATTAGAATTGATTAGTGATAATTAGTTAATTGCTTTGCATTTTAGTTGTGTGATTAGTGTAATTAGATAGAGAATTGCCTGTAGTATTTATTGGATGCTTCTTGGGATTTTTCCCATCCCTTATCGGGTGTTAATTAAGCGATTCGGGCCTAATTGGAATTTTTAGGAATTAAATAGTAATTTTTTAAATTAATTATTTAATTATTTATTTTCCGGAAATTCAAATGGGATGGCCAATGACCGGAATTTTATGCTAATGATGGTGGCGTAGACCGTTTATTTAATTGAGTTTCATATGGTGCTAAATTGGAATTATTGTGTTTATTTATTTATTTTTCGGAATTAAATTAATTATTTATTTATTTTCCGAAAATTCAACTTGGATGGCTAATGACATGAATATTATGCTGATGACCGTAGTGAAGTCCGTTTATTTAATCGGGCTTTATTTTGAGCTAAATTGAATTTTAATATTTATTAATTAATTTTCAAAATTAATTAATTATTAAATTATTTTCCGGAAATTAATGCTGAGGTGACCGTCGACCGGAATTTTGTGCTGATTTTCGTGGCGCAGTCCGTTTATTTATTTGAGCTCTACGTTGTATGAAATTAAATAAATTGTGATATTTTAGGGATTTACCCTAAATTGATTGAAAATGAGTGAAATTGAATTATTGATTGGTAGATGGCTGAGTATGGCTAGTTAGCAATTGTAATGCCTTGTTGAGCTGTAAGTGGAGAGAGTGATGAGAACTAACTGAGAATTCTATTGGCTGAACCCGATCAAGTACGAAGTATAGACAGGCGTGGTTCGGTAATAAAGTACATCACTGTGCGAAAACGACGCCTTAAAGAACGCACGTAGACTGTCTATGACTTATGGTAGGCGTGGTTTGCTGATTAAGGATATCACTATGCGAAAACGGCGCCTTAAAGAACGCACGTAGACTACCTATGAATCATGACAGGCGTGGTTCGGTGATGAAAGACATCACTGTGCGAAAACGGCGCCTTAAAGAATGCACGTAAACTGTCAGTGATTTGTGACCTATGACGGGCGTGGTTCGGTGATGAGGAATATCACTGTGCGAAAACGGCGCCTTAAAGAATGCACGTAGACCATCTGATACTTATGTCACCTTGGCGAGAACGACGCCCGAGAGCATTGATGGAGCTCTGTGACTAAGTGTACTATTGTAGGTTATGTGGGATGGAGTGAATGACCTAGAAATCATTCGACTGACTTGTAATCGACTAGGTCAAATGATCGATGATTCGATCTGAGTATAATTCAATGTGATTGATCATTGCCTTGATTTGATGTTGCGAATTGATTGATTGAATGGAAATGACCGTGAGTGGTCTTGTTGGCGTGTAATCGATTAAGTCGATTAGATCGATGCTTGGATCTGTGATGTTATTGCTTGGGTGCCTATTTGATTTGTGCTAATATGCAGGTGGAATCTGAGGCCAAGGTAAGTCCTCTGACTCATGTTGTGCATAGGCAGCCCTAAGGTGTATTAGTTTACTAATCGGGTCTTAGGGGGTAGAACTTGCTGAGACATTGTCTCAGTGGTTATTGAATAACCATTTCAGGACCTGGATGATGAGCCTAAGGAGCATGAATCTAATGAGGAGATCCCTGTTGAAGAACCTGAAGGGGAGTACATGGAGGAGGACCCCAAGGATAACCCCGAGTATGACCCAAATGAGGATTGAGATTCCGTCCTGTCTTGTCAAACCTTGTGTGCATGTGAATAGATGTTAGACCTGAAGTGTATATATGTACATAAGGATGTGGTTTTCAGGTTCAGGTTTCTAGTCATACTGGTATATCCCATTGCTTTATTGTCTGGGGATTTTATAACTGCTTCCGCATGTGCCATTAAAAATGAAAAGGGTCGGCGATATGTAGTCCTGGGATATCGCATTTCAAAATCGACCAAGATAGAAGGATAGTCACGTTACCGAGAGTCGAGGCATGACAAGCCTCACCAGCAATTGGATGAGGCTTGACCTCACCCAAATCTAGCAAGATCGGCCTCACTGAAATTTGGGCGAGCTTAGCCTTGCCAAGACCAGCAACACTCCGATGAGAATGCCGGCCCTCATCTAGCCAATCGCCAACTTGCCTAAGGCCAATAACCAGCCAAAGGATAAAGGAGAAGAAGAAAAGGGAAAAAGAAAATAAAATAAAGAAAAAAGAGAAAAAAAGTGATAATTATTTAAAAATAAAAAAGAATTCTAAATCAAAAACGAATTTGAGTATCTATCAAATGCAATTCTATATCGGTAATAAACGTTTTAGATAATTGTCAAACGCCTTAAAATGGTCAGAAACTTATCTAAGGAACAGAATTTAAAAAAAAAAATCATTTTTGAGCAGAAATTATTCTCAGAAATAGAATGATTACCAAACAGGCTCTCAATATTTCCTAGCCCTCAATTGCACCAAATAACTCACACAGTATTTAGTCTCACAATTCCTCACAATAATTTCTCAATCTCACAAAAAAAAAGTTAACAAATCTTACTGCAGTATTTAATTGGCATCAACACTAAAAGCTATCAAGGTATAATTCATGAAGAAGTAGCTTCTTGTATACTCTTCACAATGAAGACACTTCTTATATATAGGCAATAGCAAGATCCAAAATGGGAAACCTATTTTTTTTCGGAAATCTACTCCAACTAGGAAACCAATTTGAATTAGGAAAGTTTCATTTTCCTTAAAACTCAAAACATATTTTTACCCAAGAGTAGTTGGCTTTATTTCAAGGAATTGATAGATAGTCTTCTAATGAAGGCCAAAATTTGTTTTTCCTTGTCACGAAAGCATTGAGATTAGATTCCATTCGTTTTTCGAATGCAATTTCTCTAAGCAAGTCGGGAAGTGTGCACTTCAGCTTTCTTCTCCTAATAGATATATCGGTGATTGGTAGTTTGAATTGTCCTGATGCTTAGAATAGAGAGATCTTGACTGCTGATTGGTGAAATTTTTATGGAATTGCTGCATTTATTTCATCTAGAAGGCCAGAAGAAAGCTTTGACCTTCCCAAACCATTCCTAATATTGGTGGCATTTTATATGCTTAACTAGTCTAAGTATAGTTTTGAAGGTAGAAATAGCATGAAAGATTGGATTCTTCATTATTGAATACTGCCTTTGATTTTTTATTGTTGTTGATTGTTTCTCAGTGGTGGTTCTTTGGGAAAATCATCTCATTAATCTTAAACCTATTGTACAAATGTCAATTTAGTCATAAAATTTTTAATTGTATCATATTTTGTCTTAAATCTTTATGCGAAATTTCAATATAATCATTCCGGCTAATTTTTGTGAGAAATTGCTAATATGGTGGCGTGCCACATAATCATTCTGTCGAAAAATCATCGGAATGACTATTAAAATTTCGTGCAAAGATTTAGAGCTAAATTGGTAAAATTGAAATGTTTAGAACTGAATTGGCATTCGTATAACGGATGTATGACTGATTGGATAATTTTTCCATAGTTGTACATAGGGGATTTCCATGATGGATTGATTCTTGATCTAAACCTGCCTATTCCACCAACTCATTTTTATGTTTTGGTTCAAGATTATATCTATTAAAAAAATAGAAAAGATGCATTATTTTACTACAAAAACCGTCCTTAGTCAAGTGGTTGCGTGGTTCTTTGTCTATATTTAAGTCATGGTTTTAATCTTGGCGAACGCAAGTTTTTTTCTTCTCCGTTGAAAGAGGCTTCAAAGCCAATTTTTCCATAGTTTCAACTTAGGATCCAGCCTGATTGGGGTACTGGCTCAGAACCAAATCAATCAGCCCAATTCCTGAGTCGAAATGGATCCAAAGCTCACCCCAAGTTGTATAGCAGCAGTACTAAATTGGCAAATTAGCAAAATAGAAAAGTTTAGAAGTTGCACTCTTTCACGGCCAATTTTCAGCACAACATTGCTACACTATAGCTACGATTACGTCAAACGGACTCTTAATTTGTATAAATCCATATGGAAAATAAAGAAGTTTCATAATATGCTAAATTTATATAATATAGATAGTTTACGATGAAATAATGGCAAATTGTCAATTTACCGTTTATTGCTGTGATGACTTCATGCGTCTTCTTTCCTTTTCTTCGAAGCCAACAACTAGTGAGAAAGAGAAGTACCATAACACCTCCAATAGGAACAGCAATGGCGATGGTTATCACGGTAGCTTTGTTGCTTTTTCCTAATTTGTAGCTTATTCCTGCAAACGTACCATTATGTGAATGAGACAAGTGCCAAACTAATGTTGCAGCTTTTTACATGAAAGCATGACCAATATCTAAACATTCTAATATTCTGCTTCACTAGGTCGGATTTTCACCTTAAGACTGAAGCGTGAATCGATTATCCTTTAGTTTTAGCATTTTTTTTTAAATTTTTTCCTTTTTTTATATTTTATTTTTGGTTATCCCATCTATTTTATGTCCATGAAACACTTAAAAGTTCAGAATATGAATTTTGTAAAAGTATTTTGCCAGACCAAAATATGAGATATAAAAGATGTGGAGGAATTTTTTATCCAACTTTTATGCGAGAAGAGATTTTACTGAAACCCTCTTACTAAATGATGTGGAATTATTATTGATTGTTGATCATTTAATACATGGATCCCATTTATTTTAACGCCTACTAAGAGAATTTCCATTAAATTTCTCAGAATGTCTACCATTGCTAAGCAATCTTATACTGATTAGCTTCATTCTCGGACGATCAAATACAGTTAAGCCAAGTTTTAGCCTCTCTTTTCCTGTAATGACAGATGCTATGAAGTTACAGCCATAATCGGAGATTTCATGCGGATTCGGATCACCAATGTTTCAATTATGGCCTTGCAATTTTCTTTCCCTCTTCTTTTTGACTGAATGATGAGAAGTGACGAACATCTGCTATTGCTTCATTACGTTCCCCCGACTCACAATCTCATACGACAGCTTGAGAGCTAATGACAGTGCAATGTTTTTGGTAGAGTCGGTTACTGTTTCAACTCCTAGTTCATTACTTTCATAAATTTCTAACGGAAATTAGAGTAATGACAGTGCAATGTTTTACAGAAAACAGCCAATGCCGGTTTGCAAATGCTCTCTGGTCAAAGATTTCTGCTGAGTTATAAGATGCTCCCCAAGCGCACATATTGGGCCACTATATGCATGAGGACCACCAACGGAATGGACAAAATAAATTAATTACAGTTTTTTATTAATTAGGGTAAAAAAAACCATAATAAAGGGGCATATATGTCTATTTTCGGTATTTTGCCAAACCAAAAAATAAGATATAAAAGATACGGAAAAATTTCTTATCTAACTCAATCCGGAGAAATGCTATACGCAATAAGAGACCTTATTGGAACCCTCTTATTAAATGGATTTGCCGGTTCTTTATGGGTTGTTGATCCTTTTACGCATGGATCCCACCTATTTCAGCACCCAATAAAAAATTCCCCACATCATTTATTAAGAGGATTTTCACAAATTTGTTTTAAATATCTAAAGTTGCTAATCAATCTTATCCTAATTAACTTCATTTTTTGGACGATCAAACACGATTAAGGTAAGTTTCAACCTCTCTTTTCCTTTGACGTCGGATGTTATAAAGTCCTAGTAATAATCTACCAATTTTTCAATTATGCCTATGCAATTTTCAGATGCTTTTCTTTTCTTTTTGTGTAACTTTTTGCGTTTATATTAATTAACAAATAGTGGTGACAGAATGATAAGAAGTAAGGAAGATCTGCTAATGATTCATTACCCTAGCCTAGATTCACTTTAATTATCAATTTAATTATCTCATATAATAGCTTGTGAGCAATGAATGCCCTAAATTGTGCTTCAATGAACTGGCCATGATGGTTGACTTGAGTAGTAGCCCCCATCTACTTTTGCCGAAAATATGGACCAACGCACACCTTCTTTCTATGAAACATGGACACGGCTTCCGTGGCATGTCAAACATGTCCAACATACTCTGACATGTTTGGACATGCCCCAATATGCAATCAACACATATCAGATTTTTCAACACGTAATCAACTCTTCTCGACACGTTTCGACATGCGTGTCTAGGAGAGAATCATTGAAGAAGATGATGGAGGGTGGAGGCGAGGCTGCAATGACAAAGGAGGGCCAGAGAAAGAGAAGAGACTGAGGCAACCGAAAGGCTGCGATTGTGATGCTGCAATGGAGGGCCAGCGGTGAGGCTGTGGTTGCAAAGGAGGAAGGGCTGGAGGTGAGGCGATGTGCAATTGTGATGAGGCAACCAAGAGAGAGCGGAGATCAAGAGGAAGGAGGAGGAGGAGGTGGTAACATTTAGGGTTTTAGATGGAGGAAACTCAAAAAACTAAAAATGGGATTTTGATGGGATGTTGGCGTGATTTTTTCTTTCTGGAGGGAGGGGAGGGTGGGTGGACGAGAGGTGACTTCATTCTTGAAGAAAGGAAGTGACAGGTGGTTGGGGAGGGAGGAAGAAACGGGGGGAAAAAACGATGGAGTGAAATAAATTTGGGGATGGGGAGGACTCGAGGGGCTTTTTTTTTTTTTTTAATCATAAAAATATATAAGAGAGGCTACAAAGTGATTGCAAAGATAAAATTACTAAATATTGAATAATGATAAATTTTGGTTATTGTAGAAGATCATAAAATTATTGAAATAAGTTCATACTAATTTTTTATTAGTCATTAATTTTATTGTTAGAATTAAAAACATGTCCTCAAACATGGATACGCATTAACTGTGAATATATTTTTCTAATTTCCTATGAATAAATTTATTAATATTATTAGTGTAAGTTCATTGTAGGCTATTTTTCATTATTTATTTAATTATGAATTTGAATTAAATTAATTAAAAATAAAAATATTCATTTAATATATAAGTTATAACGTATTCTAACGTATCGGAATTCTCTATTTTTTAAAAATGACATGTCAGCCTATCGTATCGTATCATATCACGTGTCGATGCTACTTAGCCTTCTTTTGGCAAAAAAGTACTTATTTAATGTAAATAAATTGCATGAATTATAGAGCAGGTACTTTAAATTCGTTTGAACGATTAATAGTGTAAATCTGTACGGAACCTGCATAATTAATTATAGAAAAAAAGACATAATCGCTTTGTACTTACCTTTTAAACAAGAGCGAACGTACCTGGTGGCGGAGGCAGCGCATCTGCCACCGGTGCAGGGGGCGGCGGAAGTGGCTCGACCACCAGGTCGAAGAACCGATTATGGGTCTCGTACCGGAACTGGCAACTTGGGGCCATGATCCTCACTCCCATCTTCCCGGCACAGCACTGCCCAAGTCTCCCGATGACTGTCACCAGGCGGTCGCTGCATTGCTGGTTGGTCAAGTCCGGCGTGCATTGTGTCGTCGCGTAGATCGTGTTGAAACCCTCCGATGTGTTGCCGGTCGCGTACTTCCTCAGCGAGCCGCCGCCCGCCGCCTCACCTCGCAGATGGTCCAGCAGTGTCTGCAGCGGAGCGTTGTACGTGTCTGGACTCGTGAAGTTGTTCACGTTGAAGAGCTTGTAGTCAGGGTCCGTTGTGACTGTGCGGAAGATCGAGGCGTTAGAGTAACGGACGGTGCAGTTCTCGCTGTAGAGGACCGCCTCCTTCTGGAGGGGGCATAGATCGAGGATGTCGGAGGCTGAGCCATTGAGGCAGGTGCGGCAGCTCTCGGCGGTGAGGTCGCCGCGGCAGGAGCCGATGACATAGAGGGTTTGGGAGGCGCCGGAGACGGCGGAGGAGGCGTTGAAGAAGCCGTAGGTGAGGGACAAGGAGTTGGTGGTGGAGATGGAGGAGAGGAGGGCAGTGAGGGTGGTTTGGTAGGTGCTGTCGGCGCTGAAGTTGCCGGTCGAACCACAGTACGGATTTGGGAAGAGATCTCGGGCGTCGATGGTGGAAGCAAACACGAGAAGAAGCAAGAGACGGAGATTCCGAGGATCCATCTGTTTTTTTTTTCTTTGGTGTTTCGGGCCTCTCCTTGATTAATAGCTTGTGTAGCTCCTACAAAAGTTTTTTTTTTTTTTTTTTGAGCAAAAGCTCCTACAAAAGTTCGCCTGGTCGAATCTGCTTCGGCCGCGACTTTTGACTTGGAAGGGGGGGTTGTGCGGCTTGAATTTTGATACGTGCGAAATCATTGAATCTTTTCTTTTTCTTTGCCAGAAAACCAGTGATTGACCAAGTAGAGGCCAGATGAATGTAAATATTTGAATTCTCAACCAGCCATTTCTATATTTTTCGCATTCAAACATCTCCTCTTATCTTTCAAAATCTTTTGGCCAGGACGGAACGTGGGATGTTACAATGAACCAAGGGAGAGATAAGTTATGAGCCACGGTAGAAAGGATTGAGAAACATGAAACTCAGCTTTGTGATCAATTTAGAATGTCGATGTTGTCGTCATGGCCGATTATTTGGATGGAGTTAATGTAGTTCGTTATTAATTACACCTCGGTCTCACTGGTAGATGAAGACAACGAGCTAGCAAAAGCCATTGGGGTATCTTTCTTTTTACGAAGCATTGACATACAACTTTCTAGGCATTGCTCGGTGAATGCGCCATCTCTACTCGTGGGATAGCATTCATCGTCTCAAATCAATTGGCATATGCATTAGACATATTTTAGAACCAATTTCTCAACATCGCTAATATCTATTCCACTTAGACATCCTCACAAGCCCCAAATTTTGTTAATATGGAACGAGCAGAGTTTCGATTCAACTTAACCTTGAATTTAAGATAGTGGACACAAACAAACATATGGAATATTCTTATACCTTTTGAGTAATTTTGCCATCATGGCCAGTACTGCTTCATTTAAGAAGGAATCACCCTCCTTATTTGCTAATTTCACTGACGCCTGTATGAAAAAAAAAAAAATCAATGGTTGCTAGACGGATTATTACCCGACCGAAAGACATCCGCTGTATTGTTGAAAACCTCCAAAAAGTCTTTAAAGACCTTAATAACCCAGCAATCTTTTGGGCAATGAGGAGAGACCGATATTTTCGCTATGATTGGTGGAGTGTGCAACATCTTATTCGTGAAATTCCAGCAATTTGCTACTATAGCATAACAACAGTCTAACGTAATACGCCACAGATGAGACGTGGGCTATACTTCATTATTTCCTGCTTGGTTTTGCTCGTTTTGTATGACGTAACTAACAAGAGCTTAGAATTTTTCTTGCTAAAACATTTCTCGTCATTGAGTGAATTATTATTGAAAGAAGTTTGAGTACACCTAGTATTATTCTTTCTCCAAGATCATATCAAAACGTGGATAATTGTAAAAAAAGTCTTATACCTTTTGTACAACACCCAATTCACTTCTAAATTTTTTGATGATTTGCCAATTTAGTCATTAACATTTTAATTGTGCCAATTTAGTGTTAAATTTTTTAACAATTTATCAATTTAGTCATTCCTAGTAATTTTGGCTGGATACCGTTGACACGGTAGTTTAGTCGGTGTAGTTGTCCTATGTTGTATGGTTTGCATTGACATGGAAAATCTTTGTATTTTTGTATTTTTAATTTTTTCAAATTTTTCTGAATTATTTAATTTTTACTTTTTTTTTCTTCTTTTCTTTTCTTTTGCCGCCAGTGAGGTCGCTGGCTGACCTTGGTCCCTACACCTTTGCCTATATTTGGGCAAGGGTTAGGATGCCCTCGCCTATGACCAGTGAGGAAGTTGTGACCCTCACCTGGTCAAGCAGTGACCTCACTAGAGAGTAAGAAAAAAAAAAGAAAAAAGAAAAGAAAAGAACAAAAAATTATGATAAATTCAGGAAAATTAAATTAAATTTAAAAATTGTAAAAGTTATTCATGTTGGCACTAGTTGTGCCAAGTAGGATGATTGTCACTAACTAGATTGTCATGTCAATATTTTCTAACCAAAATTGGCCGGAATGACTAAATTAATAAATGATTAAAATGTTTAAAACTAAATTGGCAGGTCGTAAAAATGTTTGGGATTAAATTGGCAAATTGTTAAAATATTTGGATTGGATAGATAAATTATCAAAAGATTTTAAATTAAATTGATAAAATTGAAAGATTTAAGATTGAATTGACTGTTGAACAATAGGTTTACAATTTTTTTGGATAGTTTTCCAACTTGAAACGTTTAATGGGTCTAGAGATGTTAGCATTAGCCTTATCCTTCCTCCCACTTATCAACTAACAGCATTTTTTTTTTTTTTGACAGATGTTAGCATTAGCCTTATCCTTTTCAAACTTCCCCCTCTCGCTCGATAATCGTCCTTATGTTGAAAAACTTTTTGAACGAATCAGAATGGTGTTCCTAAAGCGAATCATGGGTTTTGGTTAACTTCAACGTCCAATATCAACATCAAATTTGTATTCAGGACGTTTGCTTTCCGGACCACTTAAAATAAGTTTGTTATATAGATGATTCATCACGGCAGCATTTTAAATGCTATATAGCTTAGAACACACAACATAGAGCCCATATTTCGAACATTTGCCCATAAAATTATGTGAAATATTCAATCATGTGCAACAATCTGTTCGATCAAATCCCGACTTTTCCGCTCCTCTCTAAATTTTTTTATTATATACATATATATATATATATATATATATATATATATATATATATATATATATATTTGCATGAATCATCATGCCCACTCATCATTGACATAACACGCTTATCTTTGTCTCAAGACCGGGCCACTACTATTCCATATTGACTTTAAGCAATTGCTACGAAGGTTGCAGTTTGTATTGTATAATATATCTTATGACCGATGATTGAGATTGGAGTTGACACGGACTATTACGAAAGTGGAAACAATAGAATCTTCGAAGTTGATCTTTTCCAACACGCGTCCTTATGCCCGGGTCAAAGCGCCCTTCCATGACGAGCACGAACTATGTGTTGCATTTTCTGTTTCAGAATTGACGTAAATTCATTTATATGGAATTTTGGGTAATATTTAAAATTTTAATAATATTCTAAATTTGAACGAAACAGTTTGAAAAGTGGTGATCATTTCTGACTTAGACGGATTAATCAAGATCAAGGACATCTAAAGGGTATTACTAATTGGAACGGGAGAATAAGATACGGTAAACCAAGGACAATCGCAAAGTTTCTTGAGCAATAATTCAACAAAGTAAGAAAAAAAATGAAAAGAAAGAACTTGCGAATTGAATAATTGTTATTGAATGGATCAACCGTATTTGGGATTCCTAAGTAGAACATTGACCCCAAATTTCGATTTTTCAATTGGCTATTAACTACTGATTATAAAAGTTTCTGGTTAAGGTACGGCTATATGTAGTCTAGCTTTTTAACATACATGGCAAAGAAGCTGCTTAGAAAAGCTTTTCGCAGGGAAAGTTACTTACTAATGTGAAAAACTTACTCTCTCTATGATTAATTGAAACTTACTAACATCAAAAGTTAGTAATTATTTGGATGTGAAAGTAAAGTGTTTCTAGGTAGAAGTGCATCAAGAGTTCTAGTGCAACATTCTAAATTCCACTTAAGCTTCCTTTGTTTCGTGAAAAATGAGTGATTTGGAAAATATTTTTCCGAAAATTATCCTGTATCACATACAAAAAGGATAAATACTTTCATGGTTCACCCAAAATTTTGAGATATAAATTATTGTCAATAAAAAAAATATTTCTCGTTAATTACTTTTTTCAATCGACATAAAATATGATTTAAAGGAAAATATTTTCCAAATTATCTATTTTCTGCAAAACAAATGGACCCTTAACTTCCTTTAGACATTCCTTATTCCAGGACGTTGATCTCCTATTCTCCCCAACTTTGCATGAACTAGCACAAAGTGGATCAGTCTTGCTTGCAATCCGACATAACCATCGGTGAGAAGCCGTCTCGGGCTAGTCTTAACAATCTGTTAACTTCTCTATTGAGGACAGCCCATCTTTATTGCGGCTTTTACGAGAGGGCCATCGGAAACAAAGTTGATGGGCGATCTCTCCGTGAATGATGGCCCCAAATGCAGCAACAATACCACTTCAGAGGCCCTGCACGGGTGCCCAGATAGCAAACAGGTCACGATTCGGCGTGGGTGAGAGGTTGATTTTCAACTCTGTTGACGGACTTTTGCAGACTAAATAAAACAAAAGGTAAACTTTGTAGTTACTAATAAAGGAAAAATTATCCTAGATGTTCTAAAACGACGTTGGCCAATACAATTCTAAACCTTTCTAGTTTGCTAATTTTGTCACAAACATTTTGATGATATGCCAATTTAGTCTTTTCAATTCATCAGAAATTTCTGATGTAGACGATTCCTTTATTTTATTTTTAAAATTTTTGAATCTCTTATGAGTAGTTTATATAATTTTTTTTCTTTTTTTTTCTTTGTGCCGTTCACTTCCAAAAAGGGCTGGTGAGGGCCATCGTAGATGGCTGTGACCCTCTCTCCCCATCGTCGAGAGCGTCCATCCACAATGGCCGACGTGTGGACCCCTCAAGTGCCTTAACTTTGCCCAAAGGGACACTTAAGTGCCATAACTTACGAAAAGTACACTTAAGTGCTAAAATCGGAGCAAAATGGATCACTTAAGTGTCAATCCGGCAAAAATCCAGCCAAATTGCATACGTGGCATTTTCCGGCGATTTTCGGCGACTTCTTTTACTGATGTGGCAAATGTTTTTTTTTTTTAAAAAAGCCGACGTGGACGACAAAAACGACATCATCCATCCACATTGAGTGCGCTGAACTAAACGACATCGTTTAGGTCATTGTGCGATGACCTAAACGCTGTTCCTCCCTGTCCGCGTTGACAGTCGAGCTCGGGCCCTTCTCTTCGTCGCCGTTCACGCCCAGAGCTGGTCATCGGTTGCCATTGTCAGTCGCCACTGTTGGTCGCCGTTGCCGCTCACCGCTCACCATCGTTGGTCGTCGTCATCGCTCACCATCATCGCTCGTCCAAGTTCGACCCCTTCTCTCCTCCCCTGTGATGAAATTAGAGGTCGATTATTTAATTAGGGCTTGCTTGATTATTTAATTAGGGCTAGCTAACCTAAATGCCGTTCCTCGCCATCCGCGTTCACAGTAGATCACAGGCCCTTCTCTCCGTCATCGTTCACGCCCAGAGCTGGTCATCGGTCGCCGTTGTCAGTCGCCATTGTTGGTCGTCGTCACCGCTCACCGCTCACCATCCTTGGTTGTCATCACCGCTCACCATCGTCGGTCATCCAGGTTGGGCCCCTTCTCCCCCTCCCCTGTGATGAAATTACGGCTCGATTATTTAATTATGGCTCAATTATTTTATTACAGCTCCGATGGAATTTGTTTTGATACACTTCAACTGAAACTTGCTAACATTACACAAAGAGACCAGATTTCTCATTATTTTGGTGAATTTGTCTTTCAAGCCAATGTCAGAGTATGTGATTGTTAGATCACTGTCTATGCATCTCCTTAAGAGCATCCTAGTAAAGCAGGTGACCAATGCCATTCTGAGAAGAAAACTAGGTTCTTGAACCACCCTGCTTGTGAGAGTATATAGGGTATGTCCTTGAACCACCCTGTTTGTGAGGTTGTATAGGGTATGTCTTTGAACCACCCCGCTGTGATTGCTGTATAGGGTATGTTTATCAATCCAAAATCCTGAATAAGAACATAATCCTGCTGTGATTTGATTAAGTTGATGTCAGAGTATGCTATGCTTTGATTTGTTTAAGTTGATGTACATTCTCTCACATCGCACGTTTAGTGCAGTAGACATGCTTGGGCTGTGATTGTTGTGGGGACCTCTATTTTTGGTTAATATTTTAAGGGAAGGGAAGGCAAATAATTAAAGTGCCGACCTCTTTTTTGGCTGTCATGTAGGGCATATTGTTAGTGTGGGGACCTCTATTTACTAAAGTCCATGAGAGTGGGGGGACTCCCATGTGCAATTGTCTAGTGGTCCCAAAAACTAATGATTCTTTTTCTTGTTCTTGGTACAGTAATGACGCATGACAAGGATTATGTCGCTGTTATAGTTTGCTACAATGGGGAATTTGTGATTGGGGAGGATGAGTGGGAGTATGATGGTGGAAATGATGGCACCATCTTTGTGGATATAAAGAAGGCATCTTATATAGGATTTCTTAGGGATATAAATACTTATTTGCCTTGTAAAGTTCAGAAGCCGCTGTATTGTATTCCTGGGAAAGACTTAAGAGATGGTTTGAGATGCTTAGAAGATGATAATGGTAGGGATGTTCTATACCATTATCTTCATGGTGAAGAGGTAAAAATATTTGTTGAGTACAATAGTGAAAGTGAGGATGAAGATGATGATGGAGAGAGTGCCGAAGTAGGACAAGAAGGAGATGGTATTCAAGGTAGTACTGACGTTAGGGTCGAAGGAGGGCGGGATAGATATTATGGACATGAGAGAAGTGCAGATGCAGTTCACCAAAGTGATGATGACATAGGTGATGTCACAATCTCTAGATTAGATTGGGAAGTAGCTGAATCAACTGATGATGATGATGGAGGGTTGCCTGTTGAAAATTTTATAAGTGATGACGATGACGAGGAGCTTGTACAGTCAAGAATACAGCGAAGGGATTTTTTGACAGCTAAGTTTGTAGCTTTACAAGTAGCCGAGGAAGTTCCAAACAGACCCGAAAGCCTTACAGATGCTGGTGCTGCTAGCGAGGAGACTGGCTATGAAGAAAGCATCGAGAATGCTACTTCCCAGGATGAGCTTGAAAGCAAAAGGAAAAGTAAGTTTCCTTCTTATGATCCATCCGTTGCCTATCCTACTTTGTCGGTAGGCATGAAATTTCATGATGCTAAACAATTTAGGGAAGCTATACTGAAGATCTCCATTGATGCACAAAGGAACATTGACTTCATTAGAAACACTAAAACCTTTGTAAGAGCTAGGTGTTCGCAGTAAAATTGTCCATGGAAGATTTATGGCGCATTTGTTAGGAGAACTGGATCTTTCCATATTAGAGCCTATCAAGAGAAACATACTTGTTCCATTAATTTTGAGAATAAAAGGGTAACAAGTGCATGGTTATCGAAGTACTTCTTTGAATTGATTAAGCTAATGCCTCAGTTGAATACTACTCAGTTCAGGATGCTGGTGAAGGAGCAGGTAGGCATCAATATATCTAGGAATCAATGTAAAAGATCGAAGCAAAATGTGATGAAGATACTCATTGGTCAGTACAGCGGTGAATATGGACAGTTGTGGGACTATGCTTGGGAGTGTAGGCTGTAAAATCCTGGAAGTAGAGTGTATATCAAGGTCGTGGAGAGACCACTTCCTAATATTGGGATGAAGTTCGATAAATTCTATGTTTGTTTCGATGCATGCAAACGAGGTTTTTTATCTGGTTGTAGATGAATTATAGGATTGGACGGGTGTTTTTTGAAGGGCTTGTGCAAGGGAGAATTGCTGGCCGTAGTTGGAAGAGATGCAAACAACAAAATGTTTCATCTGGCTTAGGCTATTGTGAAGGTAGAGAACAAGGACAATTGGTCCTGGTTCCTAAAAAATTTGATGACTGATTTGGAGATAACAAATGGGGCAGGGTGAACGTTCATGAGCGACCAACAAAATATAATGTTTGCTTTTTAAAAAATTTGGTCACTTGTTTGCTTTTTGATATCAATATGTCATTTGCTTACATCTTTTTATATTTTCAATTATTGTAGGGACTTGTTCCAGCAATAGCTAAGCTGTTGCCTTATGCTGAACATCGAATGTGTGCGCGACGCATATATGCAAATTGGGCAAAGACCTATAAAAGGGACAAGTTGCAGTTGCAATTTTGGCAGCTAGCAAAGAGCACGAATATGGCTGACTTTAGGATGGCCAAAGAAGAGATGCTTCAATTGACAAAGAATGGTTATGATGCACTGTTCCAAACAGACTCGAAACATTGGTGTAGGGCGTTCTTCAGCGAAGAATTCAAGTGCGATAACATTGATAACAACATCTGCGAAGCATTCAATGGGAGGATAATAGATGCTAGATGTAAACCAATTATCTCGATGCTTGAAGACATACGGGTTTTGGTCATGACTCAGCTGCACAAACAAAGAGATGACACTGCAAAGTGGACTAAGCAATATAGTCTTAGAATTGCTAAGAAATTGGATGACAACTTGGCTGAAAGTAGATATTGTCATCCCATTTGGAATGTGGATGAAGGATATGAGATAATGAAGGGTTCTGATAAGTATGTTATCCATTTAGGTACGATGAAGTGTTCATGTAGAGCATGGCAACTCAGTGGAATTCCTTGTGCACATGCCATATGTGCAATTCAATTGAAGGGCCACAACACAGAAGACTACCTTGATGATTGGTACAAGAAACCGAAATATCTTGCTTCGTATCAATTCATGTTGCAGCCAATTAGAAGTAGCAAGTTCTGGGAGCCAACAGATTGCGAAGCACCTCAACCTTTGCCACTAAAGAAGAGAATGGGAAGACCAAAGAAAAAAAAAAGAAAAATGAGGGAGGGAGAGGAATCATGTCACCGTAGGATGAATATGATGGGTGTACCGATAAAGTGCTCTTTTTGCCACATAGCATGAATAATTGAGGCCAGCCGAAGGGCCTAGTGAAGGGACAATTGGAGAAGGAGAAACAGAAAGGTGAAGTGAGTCGACTGTTCTTCAATTGACGACAATAAACCCAATAAGTTATGACAATTGTGTTTATATTGCTTTATGGTTTGTTATGAATATATACATAGATATAAGTGACATGTATGTAATATTTTTGTCTTTGTCAAGCCACGGTGACACGTGAAGAATTGGCTGAAGTCCCTACTATACCTGAAAATGAAGGGCCTGTTCAAAGAACCGAATGTGGAAGACAGCCAGCTGCAGGATTGGCTAAAACAACTGGAGGGCCAGTTAAGTCGACTGTTCTTCAGCAGCAACATAGAAAAAAAATACCCGGTCAGTTAAATGATTTGAGTTTACTTTTCATTTACGTTCTAATATGGCCTGATGTTATATTTATGATGTTCTTTGCCTTTTTCTCAGGTTTGAAGAAGACAAGTTAGAACTCAGCTGCTAATAGAGGGCTCAACTGAAGGGCCACCACAAGATCCATCACTAAGGTCATCACAAAGGCCACTAGAAGGGTTATCACAAGGGCCACCACCAAAGCTTACCGAAGGTGTCACTGAAGCTGAAGGCGTAACTAGAAAAACAACCAGAAGAAAGCCAAATCAAGAGCCACCTATAAGAAGGCCATCTACAAGACGCCTAGCTGAAGAATTGGTCGAAGAAGCCCCTTATGTAGTTGAATAGCCACAAGAGTCGAAGAAATCACATGTGAGAAGAAGAGGCAACCAATCACAAGAACCTGAAAGTGACGCTCCCTTTGAACAAGAGGGGCTCTTGGGAAGAGGCTTAAACAATATGGTTATGGCCTTTATACAGATGACCGTTCTGGAACAGTTATTCTTAATGTAAATTTTATAGGCTGTATTTAATTTAATTTATAGTGCAAACTTTTGTTGATAATTGAGTTTTCTTTTTGAAGCCTGGGAGAAGTTCAGAGGTTCTTATCTCTCAAGGCCGAACTCAAGAATCAACTGCTGCGCCAACAAAGAAGAAGACATTGCCTGTGCCAACAAGAAAGAAGAGTAAGAAGAACTTAGTTGCAGGTCCATTCGAATCAGTTTAGCCTACAACAGTTGCAGCTCCTTCTGAATCAATTTAGCCTAGGACAATTATAGCTCCATCAGACTCAATGCATCCCAAGACAGCTGAAGAAGAAGTCTCACTTCCAGTTAGAAAAAGTGCAAGGATTATGAATCAAGTGCGAAGTCCATCAAAACGAGCACGCACAGGAGGCATTGTGCATATTGATTGATGAAATGGGATGTGATATTGTTTGTGGGGTTGAGGAGTCAGTTGTAAACATCTGTGGATGTTTGTTTTTTATTTTTATTTTTTTTTATTTTTTATAATAGTTTGTCATTGAGTTAGTTGAGTTTGTGAGACTTCATTTATCATTGAGTTTGTGAGACAGATGTTCAAAATCAATGGAACAACCGTTGTTGTTCATCATTTTTGGCATGCCTTTTTTTTTTTTTTTTTTGATTTTGTCTTTTCTTTTACTTATTGCTACTTCTGGTGGTGGATATGTGGTGATGACTAGGGTGCTCGTGTGGCTGGTGGTGGCGGTTGGTGAAGCCTGGTGGTGGATATGTGGTGGTGACTGAGGTGCTCGTGTGGTTGGTGGTGGCTGCTGGTGAAAAGCTTGGTGGTGGTGGGTTGGGTTGGAGGTTTTTGCTGCACCTGGTGCAAGATGTATGTGCAATATGCACAGCTTGCACCAGGTTGGTGCAAGCTGGTGTAAGACACCTTACACTTGCAACTTATTCAGCAACATACCACCGGCATAGTGGTGGCTGGTGGTGGCTCAAGTGGATGCTTGGGATGCCTAGTGGTGATGATGGCTGGAGATGGTGGCCAGTGGTGGGCGATGGTGGTGGCTGGTAGTAGCCGATGTGTACAAAAAAATGCCACTTAATTGATCATATTCTAAAAAACTAGCAGTTAAGTGTTTACTTTTAACAACAAGTGGCACTTAAGTGATCATTTTAATAATAATTTGACACTTAAATGACTCTTTGTCTATCACGACTGGCACTTAAGTGATCACTAGATACAACTTATAGCATTCGAGTAATCACTCGTGTCTGTTCTATATATATGGTGGTTTGCAGCAAAACAGAGAAGTTGCTAGGTTACACATTTGCTGCTGGTTTACATTCAATTCAAGTAAAATAGTCACCACAACACATCAACCTAATATACATTCCATCATCACTGATTTATATTTGAGAATAAGCAAAAACTGTCGAAATCATTCATTCATTCATTCAAAACAAGTACATTTCTCCACACATTTACAATTATGGCAGTTGGAGAAACTTCTTCTCATCTTCCAGTCCTTTACATTTCATCATAAAGTAGGATAGACAAAGAAACAACAACACAATAAACGCTTGGTAACACTTCTGTTCAATTTTCATTTTTGAAACTTCGTTCTTCAAATGGTTAATAGAAGATGCTTGAGCTTGAGCTTGCATTGAGTCAACTCGTCCAAGTCGTCCACAAGCGTAGATGGAGGTTGATGACATCCATCAAATAGGTCCAATATCACCTCTGTGGCTTGGTGAGAGAATTTCACATCGACCCATTTGAAGTATTTTCACTTCGAGCCTTCTCTGTATCGGGCACATCCATAGAATCTTCTCTTAGGATTCGTTCGAGTCCAAGATGTTCTTCTTGGACTTAGTAACCCATAGAAACAGAAACGCTCGCCTTCTCCTTCAGTTCGGCGAGAGAAATTTGAGCCGCTGCTGAAAGTCTTGCTCTCCATTTCCAATATTCGGTGGTAGAATTTGGGGCAAATCGAATTAGGGTGCGTGATTAGGGCTCCAGTGCTTCAATAGCATTTTGCTCGATTTAGGGTTTTAGATTTAGGGCAAATAAGGAAGACGACGGCGTTTTCGCTGATTTAAGGGGTCTATTTTGGGCGAACACTCGGAATGACGTCGTTTGGGGTGAATTTGAGCTGACTCAGACACATCGGCGAGAGATATTAATATTTTAATGCCACGTATGATTTCCAGCCAGCTTCGCCGGAGATGGCACTCAGGTGTCCCACTTTTCTTAAAATGTGGCACTTAAGTGTACTTTTCGTAAGTTATGGCACTTAAGTGTCCCTTTGGGTAAAGTTATGGCACTTGAAGCGTTCTTTTGCTTACAATGGCCCTTGCTAGCCCTTTCCGGGAGTAAATCGGAAAAAGAAAAAAGGAAAAGAAAAATTCAGAAAATTTAGATTAATTTTACAGAAATTGTCCACGTCAGAATCAACCATGCCATATATAATGGCTAGCGTCTATGTCAACGATTTCTAGCAAATATTGTACCCAAAGAAAATGATATGTAATTTTTTTTGCTAAAGAGAATCAAGTTTAGGAACAAAATACATATTTTTTCCAAAGTTGGACGATCAACATCCCAAGGTATCTCTTATAGAGGAAATGATAATATTACCCCTCTATTTCATTTGAATCTTTTTTTTTTTTTAAGATGAGAGGACTTAATAATGCTCCATCGCGTTTGTTGGAATGTTACAAAGCTTGGTACTCTTGATGTCTCATTGACAATAAAAAGAAAGCCATGTCAGAAACAGTATCAGAAATGGATAATTGGTTCGAATTCGCCTTTTTGGATGCTTGGCAACTTCCTTCATTTGTCTCATCATGCAAAGTGAACGGGATTGAAGGGCTATTTTGGCACCTAAGGCATTTGCGTCATTTCCTTGCGATAAAGCATATAACAAAATAGCATTTAGTGACATGTTCTTGCAACCAAATGTTCAAATGCTTTAATTGCCAAAATGCACAAGAGCCCTAGTGCTAGCCTTTTAGTAGCATATGATGCGGCTCTTGATAAAGCTCGTAAAAAAAATTTGGTGATGGTGATGCCCAACCTCCAAATAAAGAAACTTCCTAGAACGGAATTCAACTTCATTCCGCCTCTATGGAAGATTGGTGTCGACAAAGCCTCGACGCATGCTTACTCCTCGAGTTCCATGAGCCTACACTTTTATCTTTTAGAAGGGGTAGATGCCAATTTCAAATAGACTCCTCTTTCTACCTGAGAAAGCGACCACGTGAAGAGAGGGCTTTAAGCAAAGTTTTCTTGAAATTCAATTTCAAAACATTTTGAAGTTAGACATAAAGGTTTGTTTGAAACACTTATGAGTTTTTTTTTTTAAATGATTTTCACAAAATTGAATTGCATTATTAAAAAATGTGAGTTGCATGATTTACAATAACATCAATTGGATTCGCAATCAAAACCCAAAATGGAAAACATGATTCTTAACAAGAATAAAAATAATGATAAAATACAAGAAACTCTTGCATAGAGAAGAGTAAAAATCAACTCGTCCTAGCTCTAGAATTCACTTCTTTATGTGGTCAAACACGAGAATGTCAAGGAGCATCATGCATAACCTGCAAAAAGACGACAATGTTAGTATGTATATAAAAAATTAATCTTTCAATGCGGTTGCCTCTTATAGCAAAATTGAGACGACAGCTCATGCCCCATAGTCCCTATTATGGGATTTTGGTATTTCACCAAGATTAGTCATAAGAGAAGGTGTGACATCATGAAATTCGACCTTGTTTTCGATAAAGTGAAATGGGCATTTCGTCGACGTGCTTATGGTCCTTTTTCTCTGAGCTAATCGCTCATGAGTTAACTAACCTATTGGGTGAAGCTGTTAAGAGATGTATCTGCAGTAAAATCCCTAAAAGCTATTCAATTGGTTGGATTAGACTAAAATCGCGTTAGATTGATTTTAACCATGAAATTTAATTTGGTTTCGGGAATCGAATATTCGAGCGTGTCACAATTCATTTTTAGGACCATCTCATCATCCGTCAATTTATTGACGAGTCCGAAATTTCAAGAAAAAAATTATCGGAGGAAAAATCGAAGGCCAGAAGAAAATAGAAAGGGAAAGAGAAAAGCAAATAAATAAGAAAAGTAATATTATTTATCCTTCTTTTTCTCTCTCTCTCTCCCTTCTCTTTTCTTCTTCTCTCTCTTCTCTCTCCTCTCCCTTTTTCCCCCTTTGTGCGAGCACCCGACCGCCTACCCCCTCTTGCCAAATTCAAATTGGCTTTCTCTTCCCCCTTTTTGACTAGTCAAACCCCAAACCCTTATCTTCTCTCTCTCTTCTCTCCCTGATCTCTTTTTCTCTCTCACTCTCGACGCTCTCTCTCTCCCTCACTATTCGAACAGAAGCGGAAGACCGAAGACTGGAGCAGCTCCGCCGCTCACCGCCCGCCTCTGCTTCTCCCTCACCCCCTTAGCTGTCGTTGCCACTCTCCCCTTCTCCTCTCCTCTGTTTCGTGCGAAGGCCAGCAGAGACAGAAGCAGAGGCAACAACGGACACTGCCTGGAGCTAGAGTTGCCGTTGCCACACGCCAGGCCGTTGCCGCCATCCCCAGCCTGTGCGCCGCCTTGCCGCTCACCTCCCCTCGCATCCTCGCCGCCCAGCCGTGTCTTCCAGCTCCCGTGAAGTCTTTGCTCAGCCCCTGTTCTAGCCCGTCCAGCCACCTCTGGCCACCGCCCAGCTTCGTCCGGCCACCGCCTGGCCTCCACGGCGTCCCCCTCACCCTTCGCCGGCCTCCCCTCGCCGCCCTAGCCGCAGGACTAGCTGCAGCCAGCCTTGAACCGCAACCCACGGAGTGGGTATTCAGCTGGTTCGTGGGCCATTTTGGGCCGTTTCCAAGCCCCGAACTTGAGGCTCGCTTTGGAGTTTGTTGTTCCTCGCGTCGCCCCCGTCGAATTGATTCGATTTGCGCGCGATTCCGGTGAGTAATCTTACTAATCCCTGATTAGTTGGCTAATTATGTTTAAGTGTGGTTTAGTTTTAATTAATTATGTTTAGGTGGTTAGATTAGTATGGATTAGTGTTTATTAGCCAATTGTGATGCAAATTAGACAAATTGATTGTGCAATTAGCAAGTAGACGTGGTCTACTATTTATTGGAAGTGTCTCGAGATTTTCCCCGATCCTTAGTGGGCTTCAATTAGGCTTTTCGGGCCTAAGTGGAATTTTTTGGTATTTAAATATTAATTTTCGGAATTAAATTAAATAATTATTTATTTTTCGAAAATTCAACTGGGATAGCCCGTGACTGGAATTTTATGTTGGTGACCATGGTGAAGTCCTTTTATTTAATTGGGCTTTATTTTGTGCTAAATTGATTTTTTTAATATATATTAATTAATTTTCAAAATTAATTAATTATTTATTTATTTTTCGGAAATTAATATTTTGATGGCCGACGACCGAAATCTCGTGCTAATCATCGTGGCGCAGTCCATTTATTTAATTGAGCTGCAATTTGTATGGAATTTATTTAATTATGAATTTTTAGGAGTTATTCATATTGAGTTGATTGTTAATTATTTGATTGAGAAATCGTTAGGTAGTGGTTACCACCTGAAAGGAAATACGCGGGCTCGGTGAATTGGAATATCACCTGGAGAATGCACGTGAATTCAGTGGTTGAATATGTCATCTTGGCGAAGATGTCGCCTAAGAGAATGCACGTGGCTCGGAGACTCGGTAAGTCTTCCTAGAGAATGCACGTGGCTCAGTGAATTGATGCATCACTTTGGTGAGTTTAGCACCTAAGAGAAGGCACGTGGGCCTGGGCATCGTAAAAAGGACACATGGCTCGGTGATCTGATGCGTCACCTTGGCGAATGAGTGCCTTAGAGAATGCACGTGGGTTCAATATTCAGAAATAGCATCTAAAAGGGCATGTGGCTCGGTGACTTGATGTCCCACCTTGGCGAAGAGGTTGCCTTAGAAAATGCACGTGGGCCCAAGGTTCGAGGCACGTGACTCGGAGACTTGGGATGTCGTCCTAGAGAATGCAAGTGGCCTAGCTTTTAGATACTCCTCAGTGGAGAATGATTTGTGTGACATGTAATCGACTGGTTTGATTTGTTTGGGTAAATGGGTGCCTATTGTGAATTGTACTGACTTGCAGGTGGGATCTAAGGCCAAGGTAAGTCCTCTGCCCTGTGCGTGTTTACGCAGCCTATAGTATAATGGTTTACTAATCGGACCTTAGTGGGGTAGAACTCGCTGAGACCTAGTCTCATCCCGGTTTGGGGAAATCATTTCAAGACCCCGATGAGGAGCTGAGGAGGGATCTGAGAAGGAGAACTCTGGGGTGAAATCTAAGGAGAAGAATTTTGGAAGAAGAAGATAATCCCGAGAAGGGCCTTGAGTACGGCCCGGATGGACTGAGATTCTATCTTCTTTTGAGAATTCCATTTTGATGTGAATAGTTATGAAGTACTATGGTTTATTTATTTATTTTTTTTTTATAAAAGTTTGGTTATAAATTTCAATATGAAAAATATAGCTCTGCTTTTCTATCCCACCGTTTTATTGTCTGGGGATTTTAACCGCTCCCGCATGTGGTTAATAAATGAAAGGGTCGGCGATACATAGTCCTGGGATATCGCATTATAAAATCGACCAAGTGAGAAGGATGTGTGCGTGCCCGAGGATCGGGGCATGACAGAAGGGGCATCATTAAAATATTAATCAATGGCTATCAATCAAATATGCACTCTATTCCAAAAGTTTCATATGCAAAAGTGGTATTGATTTTTGAAAGATTGATTTGTGATTTTACTCCTAGAAAAATGAAGTGACTTTTATTTTGAGAAATTTGTATACAAGATGTGGTTTGCATTTCAGTCCCAAAATGTGAGAATGATAGAATTTGATTAAAAATGTAATTTCAAATTTTGTGCTCCATTATAATCGCAACTCGAAATTTTTTTATTTTTATTTTTTATTTTAAGATGTGATTTTGAGCCTATAATTAGAAATTTAAACAAAATCATGGGTTCAATAGGGCCAAATCAAAGTGTTTACAACTTGCATTCAATGTTCACTTATCAAGAGTGATTGTCAATTTTTTTCAATTATAAGCCTACATGACTGAGGACATTTGATTGGTCTGCGCGAATTTTTAAATGAAAATTCAATAAAAAAAAAAGCGAATAAAAAGAAGAATGATACTTACAGTGGGGGACGACTTCTCTCTCCCTCCCTCCCTCCCTCCCTCCCTCTCTCTCTCTCTCTCTCTCTCTCTCTCTCTCTCTCTCTCTCTCTCTCTCTCTCTTATTTTTATTACATAGACATATGCATGGGATATAGTTTGATTTCTACTCTATATGGCTCAAAATGGAGCCATAGGATTACTAGACCGAACTAACAAGATTGCGGCTAGGTTGTGTTTCCTATAACTCTGGCTTCGTCAAAGAACCAACCTGTGTTGCGTGGATGCAGACCAAGGTGGAGACCTTTGATATCAAGAAGAAATTTTGGGGTTGAGATAGGTGGCTCGTACTACATGGTTGTAGTCGGAGTGGTATCCACTTCAACACCATCCTAAGTGATCCTATGCGGCCTAGGTCAAGCGGTAGGTAGCGTGTCATGGTGTAGTGCAATGCAGGGAACACGGACATGACAATCTATAAGCAAGCAGCAACTTCATAATTTCAAAACATAAACATTCATTCCCAACTCCAAACCTGCAAGACAAGGGGTTAATAATCACTTCTCCTCTTATAACTCCCAACTGCATAAACATTTAACACTCACATTAGGGACGTACCCGATATCCTCGCTACCAAACAAAAACATTTTTTGAACAAGATAGATTTAGGCCCGAGTCCTTTAAGGTTTAAACTAAGTCCCCAGCAGAGTTGCCAAGCTATCGCGACCTCCCCCTTGGGGGGAGGAAATAGGTTTAGGGGTATTGCCTAAAGGACGGGCCTATGGTCCAAGATTAGGCTTAGCTCTCCCAAGCCCATATCTCACGTGACATTGGCATGTTCTCAAGAAATTCGCAATAAGGAGTGGCCACTAGTCTATTGGGGTCGGCTAGAAACCAAGTGAGGTATGGCAGTGTACCTCATTTCCTACACAACTAGAGAATCTAGAGTTGGGGACTTGATTACACTAATTAACCAATTAGTGCCATTTCGGTACCTAATCTTGTTCATTTTAAAAGAAAAAAAAATTGTCAGGCAGTTTGATTGACTTTATATCTATCCACTAACATGTGAGGGATCACACATATATGCAATCATTAAAGTAACAATTTGCAACCAAAATCTTAATTGCAGTGAACTTTAGCACATGAAATTAAACATAATAAAATAAGCAAATTAAACGTGCGATATAATCAATATATGAGCAAATAAAGGCCTAATTACACTAAGAAGGCAAGACATGACAATTCCTAACCAAACCTTACATTTAAAAAAAATTAAAAAAAGCAATATTTTTTATTATTTTAGCCCAGGCCGGGTCGGGTTTGGCTCAGTTGGGGGCGGGCTGATTAGCCCGCTTGAATGGGCCAAGCCTGACCATAGGAGGTGACGCCGTGCCTGGGCGGTTCTCTGGCTCGAGCACAACGACGCTGCCTCGGATGGGGGGGAAGGACGACGCTCGTCGTATGGCTAGACGATGGCGTCCCTTCTAGTGACCTATTGATTGCGCGGGATCTCTAAATGTGGGAAACAAAAACTAACTTTTGACTGGGTATTTTGGTGAGTAGGTAGTGGGCATGATTGGACTGAGAGGTTTTTGGCTTGGTTGAGACTTGAGTGCGAGCCGAAAGGGGTAGCGAGGCATATCGTAATAGCAGGAAATGCAAAGGAGGACAAGAGAAGGGCTGGATCTTGCTTGAATGAGTCGATGGGAGCTCTGACCGGTTTGGTTAAGCACACGCACACCAGGTGTTCGACATAATGCCCAGCTGAAACTCTGGAGGAAACGGCAGCGATCGATGACTGACAGGTAGCTCTCCGGTGGTGGCAAGGCATCCCGAGGGCTTTTGGCTCTTTGGTCGACCTCCAAAGGCTTTGTCTTCCTCCTTTTTTTTTCTTGTTTCTCCCCTTCTTCGTTGTTATTCTCCCTCTCCTTTCCTCTCTCTCGCCCTCTCTGTTCTTCCTCAATCGCTCCTTTTTCCCTGTCCTTCTTCTCTACCGTGATCCGTGCTCCTCTTGCTCTTCTTCTACCGTGATTTGTGCTCCTCTTGCTCTTCTTCTACCGTGATCTGTGCTCCTCTTGCTCTTCTTCTGCTCCTGTCTTTTTCGCCCCTATCTTCTGCTCCTCCTCTACTCCCCTGCTTCTGCTGTTGTCTTTTCTCCCGCTCCTTTTTTGCAGGTTTTTGGGCGCGAAGATGGCTAGGTTGCGAGCTGGGTTGAAGGGAGAAAGAAGCTGGGCTGAGGCCGGATTTGGCCCAAACTGGCCATCCTCGAGTTCTCTTTTCTTTTTCTTCTTTCTTTTTTTGTTGTTGCTGTTTTGTTATTTATTTATTTTTTTTGTTTAAAAATAGGTGTCAACATCATTGAATTGGGTTCTTTGGCATAGGAAGTAGAAAGTGTAACCAAGATCTAAGACTAATTACTTTAGAAGAAAGTCAATTCTAGAACTGAAAAATAAATGGATAAGCTAAAAGATGCATAGTTTGTGTGGTTGATTGTGTCCTCCTTCGAATGATTCAATGTGGCTTATATAGTGTATTACAAAATGTCACCCTATCTAAGTGGTTAATCTTCAAATTAAAGATTACAATTGTATCTCCACGATTTTAGGCTCTATGACCATAATCCATGATTGCACATCAAACTTATATATAAGTAGCTACAACTCTTCATTTTTGATTGGACTCAATTGCATTTCCATAAGTTTAGATTCCATGATTGCTCTCCCTCATTGCACATCGACCTTCTCTAGAAGCCATTATGACTTCTCAATTGTCACTTGATCTAACCCTTAATCGACATCTTTATTGTCTTCGGTTTTTGCCTTTAACATTTATCTAAATTCATCTAAGTATCAATCATTGATTAGTCGTTATCATATGTTGATAATTGTACTATGTCCGTCGATTATCCTGGCGATCAACAAGCATTTCAATGACTTATGGATGGTATAATCACTTAATAGTGATTTTTGTATTGATGTCATGTCCACTTAGAAGACTCGGTCATTTTTTGGTCGCAACAACTAATGATCACTTTTATTTGATTTAATTGGTGAGTTCATGTAGTTGTCTTTTTCAAAGTGGAGATAGGGTCCTTCTGAAGGTCTCATGAACAATCCATGTCTGAGCAATTGCTCTTGCCATAGGAGGACCTTAAACTGGTAAAATAACTGGAACCTTGTGTCTTGAGAAACTCGGGATTTTAGGTTCCAGTCTTACCCAGTTTAACTGCGTTAAGCTATATCTTCAGGTGGCAATTCCTCACGGATCTCTAGCATGGACATACATGTAGATGGCGTGCCTCTGACAAAATTGGAAAATACACTCAGTTTGATACATAAAATCTGGCTCCATATATCGTTTAAGCACTACAAAAAAAGGGTATTTGCTAGGAAGAATTAAATCACGAGAAAGTAATTTTGATGATACGAAAACCATGACAAACACATAAATTAACACGTAGGGCATACTGATCTCTCATTTGTCAAGGCTATCGTGGATATGGCTCAGTCACAGAGACCTCGTTGTTTGAGAATTGGTTCGATTTGCTTCTTGGTCTGTCGACGTCAGGCACCCTTGAATTGTAATCCTGAGTAGATGACTCATCAGATTCGATGTCGCTGTGCATGAAGAACGCAGGTTGTGATGGCACTTGGAGTGTGACCGAGTGGCTGTTAAGCATGAGAAGGACTGAGGCCATTGTCGGTCGGTTAGCCACATTTTCTTGGACGCATAGTAGACCAATGTGGACACACCTCACAATTTCAGTACTCAAACTAGAAGTTATACAGGGATCAATGATATTTGATATTGTTCCTTCCCTCCAATTCTTCCAAACCTGCGAACATATGACAAACATTGAGTAGATTGATCTCTTAAACAATATGCAAAATAAAATAAAAAATGTTCTTATACTCACATAGCTTATAAGGACCTCTGTGTTATTGCCTGCCTGGAAAAGATTGTTCCTTTGACCACTCACAATCTCTAAAACTAGCACTCCAAAACTGAAGACATCGGACTTAACAGAGAAGTTTCCATGCATTGCATACTCTGGTGCCATATAACCGCTGTGCATCACAATAAATCCATCATATTAGCTCTATAGTTTGCCCATGTTATTTTTGGTAAGCATTAGCTATAGGTGGTTGTGGCACTTACTAGGTCCCCACAACTCAGTTCGTCTCTGCATGAGTTTGGTCCAACTCAAATAGCTCGCCATACCAAAATCTGATATTTTAGGATTCATGTCCGAGTCCAACAAAATGTTGCTAGCTTTGAGGTCCCGATGGATGATACGAAGTCGAGAGTCCTCGTGTAGGTAAAGCATCCCTCGAGCAACACCCATTATTATTTTGTGGCGCCTATCCCAGTCGAGGTTTGCACGCTTCAGGGGATCTACACATTTTGTTGAAAATCACATTCTATAAGAACTCCCTTAATCATTTCATGAGGATCCGATTTCAGGAATGACAACTTGAGAAACATACCGAATATGAATTGGTCAAGGCTTGAATTGGGCACAAACTCGTAAATGAGAAGCCGCTCAACTCCTTCTAGGCAAAAACCAAGGAGCCTGACCAAGTTCCTATGTTGTAGCCTAGCTAATAACATGACCTCGTTCTTGAATTCTACTTCTCCTTGGCTAGAATTCTGCGACAGCCGTTTTACCGCGATTTCTTGTCCGTTGGAGAGCTGACCCTAAAATTTCATCAAAGTAGATCCTCATGAATATTGATATGTAATTGAAGCATTTAGAAGAGTATCACATTGATGTCATCTATGACTATTTTGTTGCTTGAATTTTGAATAAAAGTGACTAGAGGATGCTTTGTTAATTAGTACCATGTAAACAGCACCAAAACCGCCTTGTCCAAGCTTCTTGGAATCAGAGAAGTTATTAGTTGCCGCTCTAATAGTGCCGAAATCAAATTGCAGTGACTCTGCCGTGCTTATTTCATCCTCAACTTCACCTAGAAAGAGAAATATGAAGTCATTCAGAGCATGAATGTCTTTATCATAGTGTTTATTATAAAAGCTTGTCAAACTTTTAGTATATAGAGTTGCACCTGCAGGGATTACTATCAACTTCCTATTTTGGCCTGCTCAATCAGTTTATGCTAACTACAGTAAATGAGAAATGTGTAATTGGACATGTCCAAGCGGTGCGCATGAATGTAAAGTTCGAAATATCAATTCCATGTTCTGGAATTCTCAACCCAATTTGTTTGGAAAATGTTGGCCTAATTGTCAATATCGTGCTGGTACAAAAGCATAGTAAATCGTCAACTTCATTATTTTCATGATCCTTTAAACCTCATGGACAGTAGCTGTTCCAATACCAAAAGACAGACTCACCTTCAACTCTTTGTCTGGGCTGCTGCTTCTTCCTTTTCATCATCAGGATTATGACAACGCCAATAACAAGGACCACAGAAGCACTTGTCGCGACTGCAATGATCACAGTCTTCGTTGAATTGCTCTTTCCAACTGCTTGAGCAAAGGCACATCATGTTTAGCATCATTGCTTACCGATTACATAGTAATACACTGGAGAAATCACTCAAGCGCCATTTCGAACGTGGAAACGAAACAAATTTTAAACATACATCGCACCATTCTTTGATAACTCGAGGGAAAGTTATTTGGATTTCTGGATTTTTTCGTTTTACCAAGATTCGTCTAATGGAGAGCATTAACACTTGAAAAATAACACATTATTCTCCAGAATTTGAAGTTTTCGGGTATAATAGGTTACCTTTTCAACCACAAGTTCATTACTTTCATGAATTTCTTACGGAAATCAGAGTAATGGCAGTGCAACGGTTTACAGAAACCGAGTGGAGCTAGGAACTACCAATGCTGGTTTGCAAATGCTCAGGTCAAAGATTTCTGCCGAGTTATTAGATGCTCCCCATATGCACATACGGGACCACTATATACATGAGGAACACCAACGAAAATGATAAAAGAGAAGGGAGAAAAATTAATGTTAATCCTAATTAACATTACAACTTTGAGTCAATGCTCTATTGCTGTGATGGAGACGACAACAATCACGCCGGTCGTTGCCGGGTTGGGCCGCCCTCACAGCAGCTGTATTCGAATCCATCGTGCTTTGGTCTTAGTTTTCATTTATTTTATTTTATTTAAAAAAAAAAATCTTGGCCCGTCCTATCTTATGATTATAAAACACTTGGAAGGTCAGGATACATGCGTCTATCTTTAGGATTAAGACCAAATAATTAGATATAAAAAATATAGAGGAATTTCTTATCTGACTCAATCTCGAGGAATGCTTTATGTAAAAAGTGATCTTACCAAAACCCTCTGACTAAATGACATGCTAATTTCTAATTGGTTGCCGATCATTTAATGCATCATCGGTCCAATTTATTTCAGCGCCCAATAAAAGTTCGCCACGTTTTTTAAATAAAAAGCTTTCAGTAAAACTTCTTAGAATGTCTAACATTGCTAATCAATCTAATTCTTTTTAACTTCATTTTCAGACGATGAAGCTCAATTAAGGGAAGTTTCGGCCTCTCTTTTCCTTTGACGTCTGCTACTGAAAGGTTCTAGTAATAACCTAAGATCGCATGCAAGCGCGCGTCACGAATGTTTCAATTATGGCCTCGAAATTTTCTTTCCCATTTTTTGCGCTGTGTCAAAGAACTTTTTGCGTTTATATTAATTGACAAAAAGGGGTGACTGACTGATGAGAAGTAAGGAAGATCTACTAATGATTCATTGCCCTAGCCTGGACTCACTTCATTATTAATTTTAAAAATCTCATGACAGCTTGGAGATGCATCAATGATTAGAGTTAGGGACCCATTTCTTCTTTTGTCGAAAATATGGACCAACCCACCCGTGTTTGGCAAAAAAGCGTTTATCCAACCAAAAAAATTACATGATCTAAAGAACATCTAAATTGAGCATATTTGAATGGTTTACGGTGTAAATGTCATGTGAAATTCACATAATTAATAATTTAGATGATTTTAATCCACTCGAATTATAGAAAAAAATAACACAAACCTGGCAGTGGAGGCGGTGCGTCTGCTGCCGGTGATAGCGGCGCGGGCGGCGGTGGAAGTGGCTCGCTGACCGGGTCGAAGAACCGATCATTGGTCTCGTACCGGAACTGGCAACTCGGTGCCATGATATTCACTCCCAACTTCCCGGCACAGCACTGCCCAAGTGTCGCGACAACTTTCACCAGGCAGTCGCTGCAATCCTGCTCCGTCAAGTCCGGCGTGCACTGCACCGTCGCATAGATCCTGTCAAAACCCGCCGACTCATTCCCTGTCGCGTACTTCCTCAACGATCCACCGCCCGCCGCCTCGCCCTGCAGACTACCCAGCAGTGTCTGCAGCGCCGCGTTGTACGTGTCCGGGCTCGTGACGTTGTTCACGTTGGACAGCGAGTAGCGGGGATCGGTCGTGACTGTGCGGAAGATCGAGGCGTTAGAGTACCGGATGGTGCAGTTCCCGCTGTAGAGGACCGCCTCCTTCTGGAGGGGGCAGAGGTCACGAATGTCAAAGGCCGAGGCATTGAGGCAGGCGCGACAGCTCTCGGCAGGGAGGTCACCACGGCAGGAGCCGATGACATAGAGGGTCTGGGAGGCGCCGGAGATGGCGGAGGAGGCGCTAAAGAAGCCGTAGGTGAGGGACAAGGAGCTGGTGGTGGAGATGGAGGAGAGGAGGGCGGTGAGGGTGATTTGGTAGGTGCTGTCGGCGGTGAAGTTGCCAGTCGAACCACAGTAGGGCGCTGGGAAATTTTGGGCGTTAATGGTGGAAGCCAAGGTGAGAAGGAGCAAGAGAGGGAGATTTGGAGGATCCATCTCTTTCCCGTTTCTCTGGTGTTTGGGGTCTTTCTTTGATTAATAGGTTGTACAGCTCCGACACAAGTTTTCTTGGTCGACCCTGCTTCGTCCACGACTTTTAATTTGGAATTCGATACGTATGAAATAATTGAATCTTTTCTTTTTCTTTGCCAGAAGACCAGTGATTGACCAAAGGGAGGCCAGAAAAAAGAGAAGAAAAGAACAAAAAAATTATGGAAATTTCAGAAAAATTAAATAAACTTTAAAAATTGAAAAAATTATCCATATTAGTACTGATTGTGCCATGTAAGACCATTGCAACCGACTAGATTGCCACTCAACATTTTACTGCCAAAATTGATCAGAAAGACTAAATTGATAAATCATAAAAAAGATTATGATTAAATTGGTAAATTGTTAAAATGTTTGTGACTAAATTAATAAATCGTCAAAATATTTATGAGTAAATTGATAAATTGTCGAAAGGTTTATAATTAAATTAGTAAAATTGAAAGGTTTTGGAATGAATTGGCCGTTGTACGATAGATTCATGATTTTTTAAAACAATTTTTCCACTTGAAACATTTAATGGTTCTAGAGAACCTTTTTCCCACTTATCACCTAACGACAATCGAAAAATGTTTTTACAGATGTTAACATTAGCCTTTTCTTTTTGCAACTTCCCCCTCTCGCTCGACAATCGTCATTATGTTGAAAAGCTTTGCTTTTGAACGAATCAGAATGGTGTTCCTGAAGCGAGGCATGGGTTTGGTTAACGTCAACATCCAATGGCAACGTCTAATTTGTGTTCGGGGCTTATGCCATCCGGGCCGCTTAAAATATGTTTGTTATATACTCGATTCATCACGATGGCATTTTAAATGCTATATGACTTAGAATGCACACGACATAGAGCTCAGATTTCGAACACTTGCCCATAAAATTATGCAAAATATTCAATCATGCACAACGATCTGTTCCATAAAATTCCGACTTTTCTGCTCCTCTCGAATTTTTTGATGATATTTTTTTTGCATGAATCATCGTGCACTTACCTATTATTGATCTTGACTTATGCGATGACGGGCTTATCTTGGTCACAAAGACCTGGCCACTACGATTCCATATTGACTTCATGCAATTGCTATGAAGGTTGCAGACTATATTGTATAATATCTTATAACCAATGATTGAGATTGGAGTAGGCACGGACAATAACAAAGTTGAAACAATAGATCTGCCTAGTTGACCTTTTCCGACACGCATCCTTATGGCCCGGGTCAATGCTGCGTTCTTTTCAGAATTTTAGTATAACAGGTGGCTTTCATTTTTAGTAACCGTAAATTCATTTATATGTAAATTTGGGTAATATTTAAATTTAATAATATTCTAAAGGGTGAAAAATGGTGATCACTTCTGACTTGGACGGATTGATTGAGATCGAAGAAAAGGGTAGTGCTAATCTTTTTTTTTTTTTTGAGCAAAGGGTAGTGCTGATTGGAATGGTAGAATATGATACGATAAACCAAGGGCGACCCCGAAGTTTCTTGAGCAATAGTTAAACACAGTAAGAAAAAAGAAGAATATGATACGATAAACCAAGGGCGACCCCGAAGTTTCTTGAGCAATAATTAAACACAGTAAGAAAAAAGAAATGAAAAGAAAGGACTTGCGAATTGAATAATTGTTATTGAATGGATCAACCGTATTTTGAACTCCTTAGACATTGATCCCAAATTTTGATTTTTCAATTGGCTATTAACACCGATGATAAAAGTTTCCGGTTAAGGCACGGCTATACGTAATCTTAACTTTTTAACATACATGGCAAGGAAGCTGTTCAGAAAGTTTTATGCGGGGAAAGTTACTAATGTGAAAAATTTACTTTTTCTATGATTCATTGAAATTACTAACATCAAAAGTTAGCAACCCACTGGATGTAAAAGTAAAGTGTTTCTAGGTAGAAGTGTATTGAGAGTTCTAGTGCAACATCCCAAATTTCGCTTAGGCTCCATTAATTTCATGAAAATGAGTGATTTACAAAATATTTTTTTTCTGAAAATGATAGCCTGTACTGCATTCAAAAAGAAACAAACAAAAAATACTTTCATGATTTACGAAAATTTTGAGACATAAATTATTGTTGATAACGAACATATTTCTCGCTAACTAATTTTTTCGATCGATATAAATAATGGTTTTTAAAAAAAACATTTTCCAAATTATCAATTTTCTGCAAAATAAACGCAACCTTAGCTTCCTTTTGGCATTCCTATTGCATGACTTTGATCTCCTATTCTCCGAACTCTGCATGAAAGGACACAAAGTGGATTAACCTCGGCACTGCTGAGTAAACACAAGATATTATCAGCTTCACAGTCCTCTTCATGCCGATTCGGATTACATCGCGGGCGAGTCTTGCTTGCAATCCGACACGAGCACCGGTGAGAAGCCATCTCGGGCCAGTCTTAATAAATCTGTTAGCTTCTCTAGCGGCGAATGCCCGTCTTCATTCCGGCTTTTACAGGAGGGCCATCGGAAACGAAGTTCATGGGCCATCTCGCCGTGAATGATGGCGCCAAATGCAGCAACAATACCACTGGAGAGGCCCGGCACGGGTGCCCAAACAGCAAACAGGTCGCCATCTGGCGTAGGTGAGAGGTTGATTTCCAACTCTGTTAACGGACTTATGCAAACTAAATACAATAAAAGGTAAACTTTGTAGTTACTAATAAAGGAAAAATTGTCCATACGTTCTAAATCTACACCGGCCAACATAATTCTAAACCTTTCAATTTTATCAATCTTGTCATAAACCTTTTGATGATATGCTAATTTAGTCTTTCCAATTGATCAAATTTTTTTTGATGTGGATGATTTGTGTAATTTTTTTTTTTTTTAATTTTCTGAATCACTTATGAGTAGTTTTTATTTTTTATTTTTAGTGTTCACTTCCAAAAAGGGCCGGCAAGGGCCATTGCAAATGGCTGCAACATTCGCTCGCCATCGTTGAGGGCATCCATCCACGATGACCCTTACTAGCCCTTTCGGGGAGTGAATTGTAAAAAGAAAAAAAGGAAAAGAAAAATTCAGATTAATTTGTACAGAACTCGTTCATGTCAAAACTAGCTATGCCATGTAAAACAACCAGTGTCTATGTCAATAATTTCCAGCAAATATTGACTAGGACTAAATTGGTACTATCGAAAGGTCTAAAACTGAATTGATCATTGTACAATAAATTTAGGGTTTTTTTGGATAATTATCCTTATTAATAGAAGTAATGTGAGATCAACTATGAATCTTTTTACTTATTTCAACCTAAATCCATATATTCACTCTCTGTCTTGAGGTTACATTTCCCTCTTAAGTCTTGAGCCCCTAGTAATTTCAGTTGCATCTTCTCCTCCGGAAACATTTCGGCGCTGCTTCACATGGTTCTATCGCTTTTGAATTTAGATTACGTTCTCCTGTGTTTCTGACCAGGACACCAGTATTTACCTCGGTAGTCAGCTAATTATTCACGCTTTTTCTTGTCTCTTCTTGAGTATTAATTCATCAATCAAAACACTCAATTAAGACTAAAACTTCGTATGTTTTCTAAGAAATTTTTGGTCGGAATTTTTTTTCGTCATTTTCAAGTATATGATTGCTTAGAAATATGCATTAATGAAAAATCTTTAAATAATAAATGGAAAACCTATGCTTAAGTAAAAAAATATTTTCTCTTTTGAAAATGAAACCATTTTCCCAAATAGGATTAGATTTTAGCGCTTGAATCAGAGGAACTTGGCACTTGGATATGGGAATCTTAATGCTTGTGCCTAGTCCTTGGTGGCTAGGCGCAGGTCCATGGAAGCTGGCCCAGTTCTCTTGAGGTTTGGTTCGAGATATTGGTGCCTGTGGTAGAGTCTCCTTTGCCATGCTCAGGTAGCTAGCTCTCACATCCAAGTTACTGGTGCTTGAGCTAGGGTCCATGAAGGCCTGACCCAATTCCTAGGTAGCTAGGCTTGCGGCTACAAAAGCTAGGCTTATTACGTCCCTCGATGTCAGGCTCAAGACCCGATGGGTGTGCCCAAGTCTTCGGTGACCATGCTCTAGTAGTTAGCTCTTGTGCCCTTGTCACCCACACTTGGGCCCGAGTTCAGAGAGGCTGGCTTGGATCTTTTGAGACTAGATTCGAAACCTTAGTGCTTGTGTCCACATCCCTACAACCACGCCTTGGTACTTAACTTTTGCGCCCAAGTCATTAGCACTCAGGCTTGAGTCTATAGAGGTTGAGCTTGGTTTCTTGGTATCTAGGCCTAGGTCCACAAATTTTGCACCCAATCCCTTTAGAGAGAGAAGAGTGGAGGGGTGGGGGGGAGCAAGACCCAGTGCTCTTGCTTGACTCTTCAGCAGCCTCTTAATACCCGATTCGTGCACCCAAGTCACTAGTTATGGGCCTAGTTCCTAAAGCTAGTGGCTCAGATTTATAGTGATTGGGTCGAGAAACCCTGCCTCCTATGACATGTTTGGCATTTGGGTTGGGGACCCAATGGCTTAGCCCGAATTCACTAAGGCCGGGGCCTAGTCCTAGATGCTTAATTTAGGGCCCTTGGCATCTAGATCCAGGACCTCGCTATTGGGCTTGAGTTCCTCAAGGAAAAACGAAAGACCTTGGTGTTCATGCTCAGGTCTTTAGCTGTGACATCCTGATTTTTAGATTCTGTTTTTTATTGAATAAGTTGGGCTTTTTATCGACGCTCCTATAGTTCTTTTCTCTAAGATGGCCACTCACGAGGTAACTAGCTTATCAGGTGAAGCCGTTAAGGGATTTTAATGCAATAGACTTGAAAATTCAACTATGAATTGACTGCTTGATCGTGCTAATCTACAAAGGTCATTACAACACAGTTAAAAATCGATTAGAGATCGAAGATAGGTCAATTCGACAAAACCATATGATTAAGTGTGGGTGATTCCACCTAATTGCAAAATTCTTGTTGATCGGTATTAGACCGATTTTTTTTTTGTCGTTTTGGTACCTTGTGTCCGTATTTGAAATCTCGAGATTTTCACGACAACCGAGAGTCGCCAATGTATTGAAGATGTACAATGTGGTTCGAAAATAATCAACCACAGGTCAATTGTATTAAAATTCCTAAAAGCTACCCGGTAGGTTATGTCACGCTAAAATCGCATCAAATTGAAATTAACCGCGAATTTGAACCCAATTTCAGAAATTGAAAGTTTTGTTATGTTATGATTTATTTTAGGAGTATCGTCTCATCCTTTGAGAAATTTACAGCGAACCCGAGATTTTTCGGAAAATCAACTTCGGACAATTCGGAAAAGAAAGGAAATTCGGTTGGCCATTTTCAAGTGGATTTTTGGCCTTCCAAAAAGGACTAGTTTGTGAAGGCAAGTGTGGAATTTGGTATGGGTACCCTCGTCAGCAAAATTGGTCATCAAATTTGAGAAATTTGTTAAGAAATTGAAATTCGGACATTTTAGAAAAAGGAAAGAAATTTGGATGGTAGAGAGAGTGGTCAATTTTGATGTCCCAAATTGGTGAGTTGTGGGATTAAATTGCAAGAAAGTAATAGGGGGACCAAGCATTAATTGAGTAGATAATTCTTGTTGGACGGCCGGCGTCCACATCAACACTAGCTAGCCAATTTTTGGTCGGATGGATTAAACTGGCACAATTGTAAAATGTTTAGAACTAAATTAACTAAAAGAAAAGCTTATGACTGAATCGACACAATTGTAATAAGTTAATGACTTTTTGGGTAATTCTCCCAAAAGTTATTATAAGATTATTTATATCATATAGGTAAATCCATTGATATACATTGATGGTTGCACAAGAGGTGGCTCACGATGTCGCGAAGAAGTAACTTTTTTGAATTTTTCAGATTTTTTTTCTTCTTTCTTTAACTGTTTGATGGGTCATTGTTGTGGTGATTACAAACCGATGTACTACCAGAGTACAAGAAAAAAAAAAGGGAGAAGATAATGGGCTTAGTAAGGCCCAGCTGGGGGAAGAAGTAATTAAGTAGGTGAACGTGGACAAGGAGTTAAAGCAAAAACGCCGGAAAAATTAAAGAGTCCTTGGCGAATTGATGCACTTTCAAGAATGACAGAAGAGCTTTAACCAAGCTAGGCGGAGAACCTTAAGAGCAGGTGCCTTAGCTCAAGAAATCAATAAGGCAGGGTGAACCACCTAGTGTGGAGGTTATAATTAGCCAAGTGCTCTGTTGTGTTTATGTGTAAGAAGCTCCCCCAATCTGCAATTAATGAGACCACTCTCCACATTAAATTTGCTTTTGGGGCATCTCCCCCATTTCCTCTCCTTTGCTAGCTCCCTCACGATGAGACACTCACTCCTCTCTCATCCTCATTCAGCTACCAGAATACTGATGTGCCACGCCTTGGAACACTCAGGCACCGAACAACCCATGCCAATTTGGGCACTTACTCTCCCTAATCACCTGCCCACCATCAAAGTCCTTGATCAAAAGGGCGAGCAGATTTTGATAGGACATAGAAATTCTCCAACTTGAGAAACATCGCCTTGCACTGTGATTTCTTCCGCATGTAGTAAACATTCTCAGGGAGGATTTGCCTGCAGGAATCAATCGTAGGACACCTCGCAATCCAATACTGGGCATTTGATGGTGGTGACAATGTCCAGGACTTTGGTCAAGTATGACAAACTAATTGAAGAAAAAGTAGGATGTAGTTTCATGCATAGGATAAGGAAAGAAGTAGTCCCATTACATGGGATGGAAAGTCAACGAATTCCATTCGTAATAAAAAAGAGTAGCGTTTGATAGTCTGGATTTGAGTCCGGATAGGATAATTTGTTATCCTATCTGATGTTTGGGAATGTCCACCGGATCGGACAAACCTGAATATATCCGGATTAAACGCCGGATAAAAAATCTGGGGCAGGGGTTGGGATAAGCCCGGATTGGATAAGATTTTTTTTTTTTTTTTAAGGAAAGAAAGAACTTAAGAAAAAGAGAAGATATCACTTACCGTTTTCAATGGTGGCCACTGCGGAGGTGGCCACAATTCCTAGATCTAGGGTTTTTCCATGGCCTTTAATTAATTGAATTTTCCATTTTTTTATTTTATAATTTAAATGAATATCATATCCTGAAGTGCGCCAAACACTTGATAGAATTAGATATGTCTGCCTTTATTATCCAAATGATTTAATATCCTACTTTATCCTATCCTATTCTGATTATTATCCGGACGACCAAACGTAGCCTAAATACTTGACTAGACCCGAACTGATAAACTGGGATTTTATACGTTTTCTGGGGTCTACAATGAATCTTTGAAGATGCAAGATGCGATCGTTATTGGATCAAGTAAGATTAAACCTTAGTTTTGGAGTGCAGGTTATGTAGCTTTTCCGTATGTTGCGATGATTCACTCAGAAATTACGAGAAGGCATATGTGATTACAATTGCATACGATTGGAGAATTGATTGTGATGTGGTTTGGTGTGAACAAAGTTATACTCTAAAAGGTCCCCCAACGTCGATCAAACCAAGCAAATGTGGCATGCCTAAGCTTAAAATGTAGACATATTCGTCTGGCATGTACGTTGGCATGAAATGTCATACTTTTGGCCTCGTTATTGAGATAAGACAAAAGCTTCGATTTCTCCCTCTCGTCTTGTATGAAGTGGAAGAGAGAACCTGTTCCTTTTGATCTCTCACTTCTACGGCTCACATGCATTCTCATGTATGAATAGCGACGGATCTAGAATCCAAGGGTCCGGGGACCAAGCTTGTGCTTGTTGTTTAACTGTATAAGGCATGACCTTTTGTGAGTATCTTTCACTTCCAACATCCTATGATACTGGATTTAATTCCAAGCCATTGAAGCCATATAACTCCTCAAAATTACAAAAATCAAGCTTGAGCATAATGTTTGTAGTTTTGATGATCCGAAAATCATGACAAAGACAAAAAACAATGCACAAGGAACGCTGATTACCCATTTTTTACGGCTACCGTGGATACAACTCGGTCATAGAGGCCTCATTTCTCGAGAACTGGTTAGTTTTGTTTCTTGATCCCTCGACCTCAGATACCCTCGAATTGTAATCCTGTGTAGATGACACATCAAATTCAATGGTGCTGTGCATGTAGAACGCGGGTCTCAATGGCACTTGGAGATCGACCAAGTGGCTGTTAAGCATGAGGAGGACTGAAGCCATCGTTGGCCGACTAGCCGCGTTTTGTTGGACACATAGTAGACCAATGTGGATACACCTCTCAATTTCAGTACTTGAACCAGAAGTTATAAAGGGATCAATGACGTTCGATATTGATCCTTCCCTCCAATTCTTCCAAACCTGCGAAAATTTGACAAACGTTGAGTAGATTGATCTTCAAAATATTATGCAAATTGAGAAGGTATATTCTTATACTCACATAGCTTATTAGGATCTCAATGTTATTGTCCATGTGGTGACTGTTCCTCTGACCACTTATAATCTCCAGAATCAACACTCCAAAACTAAACACATCTGACTTGATCGAGAAGTTTCCGTTCATCACATACTCTGGCGCCATGTATCCGCTGTGCATCACAATAAGTCTACCATATTAGTTCTATTGTTTTCTTTGTTCTATTGGTAATCATTAGCTCTAGGATGTTGTGGCACTTACTGGGTCCCCACGATTCGATTTGTCTCTGCCTGAGTTTGGTCCAACTCAAACAACCTCGCCATACCGAAATCTGATATCTTAGGATTCATGTCAAAGTCCAACAAAATGTTGCTTGCTTTGAGGTCCCGATGGATGATATGAAGTCGAGAGTCTTCGTGTAGGTAAAGCATCCCTCGAACAACACCCATTATTATTTTGTATCGTCTATCCCAGTTGAGATCCACACGCTTTAGGGGATCTATGTGTTTTGATGGAATCACATTCTGTTAGACATCTATAAATCATTTTGCGAGGATCTAATTTCACATATGGCAACTCGAGAACATACCAAATATGACTTGATCAAGGCTCGAATTGGGCACAAACTCGTAAATGAGAAGCTGTTCAACTCCTTCCAGACAGAAACCTAGGAGCCTGACCAAGTTCCTATGTTGTAGCCTAGCTAGTAACATGACCTCGTTCTTGAACTCTACTTCACCTTGGCTGGAATTTTGCGATAACCGTTTCACCGCGATTTCCCGTCCGTTTGAGAGCTGACCCTGAAATTTCACCAAAGAATGTCCTTGTGAGTATCGATTCGTACATTGAACCATTTCGAAGATTCATAGATTGATGTCATCTTTGACTACTTGGTTGCTTAAATTTCGAATACAAGAGAGTAGAGGATGTGCTTTGTTAACTATTACCCTGTAAACAGCACCAAAACCGCCTTGTCCAAGCTTTTTGGAATCAGAGAAGTTATCCGTTGCCGCTCTAATAGTGCCAAAATCAAATTGCAGTGACTGTGCTGTGCTAATTTCATGCACAACTTCACCTAGAAAGACAAAAACACGGTCATTCAGAGCGAGCATCATTATCTTATAGTTTCACAACGGAAGTTTCACAAACTTTTAGTTCATATAATTGCAACTGCAGGGATTACTAATAAAACTTAAACCCTTAATCCTCATAGAGTTTTTGGCCTAAATGTCGAAAGCGATCTTACTATTTTGCTGGTGCAAAAGCATAGTCATTAGTCAACTTAATTATTTTCATGATCTTTTCGGACCACATGAACAGTTGCTGTTCCGATGCAAATTAATAAAGACTCGCCTTCAATACTCTGTCTGGGCTGCTTCATCTTCCTTTTCACTTTCAGGAGCAGAATGACAACGCCGATGACAAGCAGTGCCGAAACACTTGTGACGACCACAATTATCACGGTCCTCGTCGAATTGCTATTTCCAACTGCAAGAGCTAAGGCACAATAAGTTTGTGATCATTGCTCACTGCTTACTAAGTAATACACTGGAGACATTACTAAAGCGCCATTAAGACTACGGAAACGAAACTCAAGTCGCAAAGATATAACGAGAACAGATACGGACCACAAATTACGATATGAAAATACATCGTGCTGTTCTCTGTTAACTCAAGGGAAACTTATTCGGATTTCTGGAATTTTCATCCTACCAATTTTCACCGAATAAGATTTGGAATATATTGGGAAAAGGATACCACAAATGTCTTAATTTTCATGTGGTGCTCACTTGAGGGTCATAACTTTTTTATTATTATTACATATGTTCCATAACTTATTATGACACTCATTTAAGTATTTTAACTTTTTTTTTCCCGATCATTTGAATACCATAATTCTTTCAAAACATTCATCACAAGTGCCATGACATGTAGGATTTATGGCATGTGGATGAATGTTTTTAACAAATTCTTGCACGTAAGTGATCTATTGAATTTTGAAAGTTATGGTACTCAAGTGAGCATCGTATGAAGTGGTGTCCCTATCCCCATTCACATTATTCACTAAACTTTTTAAGTTTCTAGGAATAATCGGTTGCCTTTTCGACTTCAATTTCATTACTTCCAAAAATTTCTTACAGAAATCAGAGTACAGACAGTAAAATGGTTTACAAAAACAGAGCGGATCGAGGAAATCAGATGCAGGTTTGCAAATCTTTTGCAGAGTTAGACGTTCCCAATGTGCACATACGGGACCGATATATACATGCGGACCACCAACGATGGATTTCTCATCTTTGAGGAACACCACAAAGGAGGTGACCACCATTGTAACCCTAAAGATAGTTGCCATGGATTGTAACCCTAGATTGATTTAGATCTCTCTCTCTCTCTCTCTCTCTCTCTTAGATAACCACTTTGGTAGAGAGAGCAATAATCACAGTAGTCGTCGCCGGGTTGGATTGCCATCTCGGGCGGCGGTGATTGAGTCAATCGTCCTTTAGTCTTGGGTCTTGTTTTTAAGTTATTTGAATATTTCATTTTTTAACCCCGTCCTATCTGATGTTCCTAAAAACTTTACATGTCATAATATGTTTCTCTTTCAGTAATCGGCCAAATCAAAATATAAGTTAAAAAAAATATGGAGGAATTTCTTATCAAACTTATAAGTAATAAGAGATTTTTTGGAAACTCGCTTATTTGGTGATGTTCATTTTTTTTTTTATTGATTGTTGATCATTTAATACACAGGTCTCATTTATTTGAACACCTAATAAGAGAATTTCGAAAAAAATTGCTATTATGTCTAACATTGCTAGTCAATCCTTTTCTGATTGGCTTCATTTTCGGACAATCAAACACAATTATCGAACATCTGTTAGTTGTAGCCTAAACTCACAATCGCATACGACAGCTTGTGAGCCATGAATGCCATAGTTTGTGATTCAATGAAGTGACCGTAATAGTTGACTAGTAGCCATATGGATGCATCAAAGAGTAAACGTATATTCTTTTCCAGAAAATATGGACCAACCGATAACTTCTTTTTTCCCAAAAAAAAGTATTTATTCAACCTACCGATTAAAAAAAATAAAATTACATGATTTATTGAGCATATATTAATAAAAAAATCATATGATTTATCGAGTATGTAGATTAAGCTCATATGAACAATTGGTTGCGTGAATCTCATGGGAAACCCGGATATTTATAGGAAAAAAAAAAAAAGATACAAACATCTTGTGCCTAACTCCGGCGAACATACCAGGTGGTGGAGGCAGCACATCTGCCCCCTTCGATGGCGATGGCGGTGGCAGTGGGGGTGACGGCGGTGGCGGCGGGGGAAGTGGCTGGCTAACCTTGTCGAAGAACTGATTATTGGTCTCGTACAGGATCAGGCAACTTGGCACCATGAACCGTCCTCCTGTGTACCTGGCACAGCAGTCCCTGATCGTCTGGACGCCTATCACCAGGCAGTCGCTGCATTGCTGCTCCGTCAAGTCCGGGGTGCACTGTACCAACGCGTAGATCATGTCAGGCCCCGCTGATTCATTCCCCGACGCGTACTTTCTCAGCGAGCCGCCACTCGCCGCCTTGGGCCATAGATCGTTCAGGAGCTTCTTCAGCGCTGCGTCGTACGTGTCTGGGCTCGAGACGTTGTAAGGGGTTCTCACCACGTAGGATGGTTCTGTTGCGACTGTGCCGAAGAACGAAGCGTCCGAATACCGGATGACGCAGTTATCACCGTAGAGGAGTGCCTCCTTCAGGAGGGGACAGAGGCGGCGAATGTCGGAGGCCAAGACATCAAGGCAGGCGCGGCAGCTCAGGGCGGTCAGGTCACCACGGCAGAGGCCAAGGGCGTAGAGGGTTTGGGAGGTGCCGGAGACGACGGTGGAGGCATTGAAGGAGCCGTAGGAGAAGGACGAGGAGTTGGCGGTGGAGATGGAGGAGAGCAGGGTGGTGAGGGTTGATTGGTAGGTGCTGTTGGCGGTAAAGTTGCCGGTCGAACCACAGTGGGTCACTGGGAATTGGGCGTTTATGGTGGGAGCAAACATGAGAAGAAGCAAGAGAAGGAGATTTGGAGGATCCATCCTTTTTATTTTTTTGGGTGTTTTGGGTTTCTCTTTGATAGAAGCATAGCTCAACAGGCTCGTTCCCTAGACAATATGACTACCGTGATTAATAGGATGCAAGACATAATGTGTTGACTCATTTTATATAAGAGTGGCCGCCATGCCTAGCACGCTAGGCCCAACGCATTATTAATTTGAGCGCATATTATTTTATAGGACATTTAAAAAATCGTTTGTACTTTTCCATTTGGATCGACATCTTAGATCAATGCTTAGAGTCGTAAAGACCTTGAGTTGAGTTTTAAATTCACATTGATAAGAGAATACGTTCAACATCACAGAAAGTTACATCTTGTAAAACCTTAAACAATGGAAGGCTATAGCCATCATCCACCTCAGTAATTTAGCCTAAAAGGTCCATTGTCAAATTGGGTGGCCAAAATACCATTTTTAAAAAGCTTTGCAATACTAAATGACCTTAAGAATTTAAATACAGTAAATATGAAAATCGCAAGACACATACGAAGTGTTTAATCTTAAGAAAGTCAATTTGTTGAAATATCTCATCAAAATTTATCACGTCATCAATACTTCAGCAGGAAAAAAAAAAAAAACATGCCGCATCAAATCGGATTACTAAGCTTTTGCAGAGTAGTTGCAGAGTTGCCGTGTTTCTCAGGGGGCAACCTTCAAGTCTCGAGAAACTGTAGACTCCTTTGACTGCGTCTCCGTCTTTTGCAACTAAAAAAAAAAAGCAACGAGGAAATTGAGTCGAAGAAGCATTGACTCTAATGGAAAAGCACATACTCCTTTCAATGGAGTCTCTGTCTTCTGCAATTATAATAGGAAAGGAGTCTCTTGTCTTTTGCAGGCATCATAGAAAAGCATTGACGCCTTCTGCCGGGTCTCTGTCTTTTGCAAGTATAATAGAAAAGCAAAGACAACCGGCGATTTCCAAGCAATGTGGAATCGTTACCGGTGGAATCTTTACTAAAGATGATGTTTTCTCAGCAGATGATTAACCAGATATTAAGGGAATTTGTCAGCCTCTTTGTGATTTTAGTTTCAAGTTTTATTAAGAGCACTCAACGAGTAAAATCCCTAAAGCATTAATTCAATATGGGTAGTGCGTCCTTAAGATCGCATGAGGAAGTGAACCAGTTGAAATGTGCAAAACTTATCTAAATTTCACTTGACCCGCTACACCAAGAAAGAAGTCGAAATGTTGACACGGCATCTTTATATTACTTTATATGATCCAAGGAAACTTCGACTTAAATCTCCTGTTCCATAATTTAATAATAGAAGCCTAGTGTGTAGTGCTAGTGGGAAAGACAGAATCTGATATGGTAAACCAAGGACGGCCTCTGACCAAAAAGAGAAAAAAAAAAAAAAAAAAACCAAGGACAATCAAAAGGTCTTTTGAGCAATAACTAAAACATAAAAGATTTCAGAAATGAAAAAGAAAGAACTAGCGAGTTGAATGATTGCTAATGAATGGATGAACCATACTTTGATCACCTAACTGGAAGATCCACCCAAATTTTAAGTCACGATAGGCTATTAACCACTAATGATAAATGTTTAGGGTTAAGTGCAAAAAACTTACTTTCCCTATGACATGTTTTTTTTTTTTATCGAAACATATAAGTATTATTTATGCATTCGTCAAAGTACATCCCGACGCTATTGCATCAATAACAACAAGATCCTGCAAAATGTAAGGAGTAAAGATGTTCCAATTATGGGCTAGGTCAAGTCTGCCATGGGCCTTGGCGGCCCAGTTGGCTGCTCCATTGGCCTCCTTGCAACAAAACTGCAGACGCACGCTAGGGTATTCAGGGAGCAGAGCTGCAATTTCGTTGAAGAGCGATCTTTCTTCCCATGGTGACTTCTTCTTCCCGTGGACAATTTCGACCAAGATCTGACAGTCATATTCGATTACTATCTTTCCCGTGTATATGCCTTGATTCCTCAGATGATGTAGAGTCAAGGTGAGTGCTTGAACTTTCGATTGAAATGCTGAGGCTGCTGGAAACCATTTGGTGTAGACATATGTTAGGATACCCTAATGATTTCGACTAACACATGCCATCGTTCCTTCTTGGCTACCCGGGTAGTAAGATCCGTTGATATTGCATTTGAGGAAGTTGCGTTCTGGAGGTTTCCACAAATGGACGGTGTCAACAGTAGCCACCCTTGTTCTGGATCTGTCTGTACTGGAGCTACTCACTACTGAGGAAGATCGGAGGCTGGACAGGGCAAGGGCGTCGTCCACTGCTTGATGGGGATCCGGTGGGCTGTGGCGAAAAATCCAACTGTTGCGCATACACCAGACTTGCCACAAGATCTGCGCTATTGTTGCCAAACTAGGTATGAGCCTTTGATTTGTTGCCCGTTCCGTGATCCATACATCAATCCTCTGTATTGTAGTAGATGAGACTGAAATGTTAACCTTAGGGTGCTTCCATATGTTTATCGTCCATGGACAGAAAAAGAACAGATGTTCAATCGTTTCAGGGGTCTTGAGATTACATAGATTGCATATGGGAGAGGGAGAAATGTGTCGATGAAACAAATTAGCCTTAGTTGTAAGGGCATTATGACAAAGTGACCACATAAAAATGCGAATTTTGGGCTCTGTATGCATAGACTAGATCTTGCGCCACAATATTTGTGGGTTCTGATGTGATGAAGATGTCTGGGGAACCATTGATGTGCGTGTCATGCTAACCACTGATCTATAATTACTCTTTACCTTGTGATTTCCATCCTTGGTAGGCATCCAGACTAACATATCTTTAGCATAGGCAGGTCGTATAGGAATTTTAACGATTTCGGTGCTTACCGAAGTATCGAATAGCTATTGAATCAGAGGAAGATTCCATGTTTGGGTGAGAGGATCAATAAGATTGGCCACCCGTTCTGGCTCCTCCCTGGTTACCGGTCCACCTATTGTGCCGATAGGTAGCCACTTATCTTCCCGAATCCTTATATTCGTGCCATCCCTAATCGACCAACTGATATGAGGTAGGATGGCCTCTCGGCCGAGAAGGAGACTCTGCCATCCCCATGAAGGTTGTGTACCTCTAGCTGCCTTTTGGAAATTCACTGAATGAAAATACAACCCCTTAAAAACTTGACCCCACAACGAGCCAGGTTGGTGGATTAGTCGCCAAGCCTGCTTCCCAAGCATCGTTTTGTTGAAAGCCATCAAATCTCGAAATCCGAGCCCTCCACCATCCTTATCAGTTTTTAGCAAATCCCATTTCTTCCAATGCACACCAACCTTGTTTGGGTCAGTTTTCCACCAAAATCCGGAAATTTTCTGTTCAATAAGTTTACACAAAGATGTTGGCAACTTGAAAATGGACATAGCATATTGAGGAATTGCCTGTACAACCGATTTAATTAGGATCTCCTTTCCACCCTTAGACAGGAATCTTTCTTTACAGCCCTCAAGTTTTGAATGTAGTCTCCCTAATATCCAACCAAACATCTCCCTTTTAGATTTACCCCACTCGGACGGAATACCTAAATATTTACCATACCGATGTAACACCGGCATTCTAAAAATACCCGCCAAGTTTTCTTGTAAGGTGATCGGACAGTTTTTGCTTAAAAATAGGCCTGATTTGTTTCGATTTATAACTTGGCCCGTTGCCATACAATATTGGTTAAGAATATTAGCAAGATTCTGACATTCCATTAAAGTGCCCTTGAGAAAGAAAACGGAATCATCGGCAAAAAAGAGATGTAATAGTGTCCGGCATGAGTTATTCAGCTTTATACTTGTAAGATGGCCAATGTGAATTGCTTGGTGAATGAGAAAGGATAGAAGATTCGTCAGTAATATGAATATATAAGGGGAAAACGGGTCGCCTTGTCAGAGTTCTCTTGATGGCTGAAAATATGAAAGTTGTTCTCCATTAAAGCGAACACTGAAAGAGGCTGTGGTTATGCATTGCATTAGTAGCTTCACCCATTGGGAATGAAATCCCAATCGTAGTAGATAGTCCTGTAGAAAATCCCATTCAACTTTGTCATAAGCCTTTTGCATATCTGTCTTGAGGAGTACGTTAAAGTGTTTCTTCCTTTCCCTCGTTTGAAATTGATGTAGTACCTCTTGTACAATGAAGACATTATCCTATATTTGTCTCCCACTAACAAAATCAGCCTGCTCTTCTGAGATAAGCTCACAAAGCCATGGTTTCAGTCGATTGGCTAATACCTTGGATATAATCTTGTATGCGTAGTTACAAAGGCTGATAGGTCTGAACTAGTCAAGGTTTTCAGGATGAGTGGTCTTAGGAATGAGAGCAATGATGTTCTTGTTAATGTCTTTAGGCAACACCCCGGAGCGGAAGAATTCCATGACTAAGTTAAGCAAATCATCCTGGAGGATATCCCAATGGGTTTGGTAAAATAGGCCGTTTAACCCATCAAGACCCGGTGATTTGGATTTCCCCAGCTGAAAGGCTGCTTGTTTCACCTCAGAGGCAATGACTGGACTCATCAAATTATCATTCATATCAGCCGATACAATCTGTGGACACTGATCCAGAATTGGAGCATAGTTACGAGGGCTTCCTATTGTATATAACTATGAGAAGTAGGCATTTGTTAGCTCCTTCAAGGCCTGATTGTCCCTCACCCAGTTGTGAGTCTCGTCTTGTAACATACCTATCCTATTTTTCTGTCGTCATTGAATCGTAATTGCATGAAAAAATTTGGTATTCTTATCCCCCCATCGCAACCAGTTTATTCTAGAGCGCATAGCCCAATACTTTTCTTCTTGCCGCCATATAGTTTTAATCTCATCCCGAAGCTGAGAAGCTACCACTGTGTCCGTTCCAGAATTGTATGGTTGATTGATAATGATTTGAAGCTGTTGTTGTAATTGTTGGACCTTCAGATGGCCGTTAGAAAATTTTGAACGGCTCCAAACATGTAAGGCACGAGAAACCAGTCGTAGTTTATGCATAATGTCTGAATTACGTACCTTAACTGAGTTCCATGCTTTGTAGATTACATCTCGGCATTCTTGGTCTTGGATCCAGTAAGCTTCAAAGATGAACGGCCTAACACCCCTTTTAGGTTGAGCTGAATTTGTCAAAAGAAGCAGGCAATGATCTAAGCCCAGGGCCGGCAAAGCAAACACCTCTGCAACAAGATATAAAAGTCTCTGGTCCATTGTGCACAGAACACGGTCCAGTCTTTCCTTAACTAAGTCATCCCCAGCCCTATTATTCATCCAGGTAAAGGCGCAGCCCTTACTCTCTAACTCCAGCAAAACACAGTCATTGATTACAGTCCGGAAAGAGTTTAAACAATTCCAATTTGACTGTTGCTTTCCAACCTTTTCCCAGGGATAAAGGATTTCATTAAAGTCCCCAACGCAGAGCCAAGGTAGAGTATTGGCGTTGCTGATTCTTCTAAGGTCCTCCCAGAATAACTAGCGATTGTGGAAAGATGAAGGAGCATGAAGACAGGTTAGCCTCGTCAGCCTATCATCCATGGAGTCACAACAGAGCATATCAAAAAGGTACTCCGAACACTGTTCAAACTCTAAAGATACTGAGTCATTCCAAAAAACTTCTAAACCCCCTGCTATACCGATCGGGTTGCGCATAAAAGAGTTGCTGAAATGTAATTGACGTTGCATTTTGTGAAGCACTGATTCCTGATTCTTAGTTTCCATTAAAAACAAAATGTCGAGCTTTTCCTTAGCCGTCATGGCCTTTAGTGCTTGAACCGTCAGGGGATTGCCCAAACCCTGATAGTTCCAACATATTAACTTCATTTGTGCGTTAGTGGCTGTTTAAGGCCAGCCACCATCGCCCACTGAGTCACCTCACACGCTTCTAGAATTAGTGTATCCAAAAACGAAGAATCATCAAAATCACTACAAGCTAAAAGTTTCAGATTATATGGGGAATACCTCTTTGGTTTTTTTGCTAATCCCAACTTCATTAGAGCCATAGTCCCTTTCTGTTTTTTTGTTTGTTGGTTGTCCATGGTGGGGTTGATGACGTCTTTCTGTTTTGCACTCGTAGGAATCTTGGCTGTTGTTATTCCTTTCTCACTTTGCATCCTTTCTCACTTTGCATCAACTGTGGTTGAATAGACGGAGCAGTCACTCCTTTATCTGAGATATGCAAAGCTGTCGGTGAGGGCAGAGGAACAATGATATCTTGTTGAGTCGACATTGGGACCGTGGGCATCAAGATTGGAAGCGTCTTAGGAACGGTTTCATCATTCAGTTCAGCATCCTCCAGTGGATGATAGAACACGTTCCAGTAAGGACTATGCTCTCCTGCCTCCGCTCTCAACCAATGACCGTAAGCCATCTTGAGTTTACCGTCCATTTTAGCCTCTTCAAAGGGATACGTAGGATAGTATGAGGCATAATGGCCTATCTTCCCACATGAGTAACAAAAGTGGGAAAGCCGTTCATATCGAAAGTTGATCCATAGAGTTCTGCCATCTAGGCAAAGCAACTTGCCGGATTGTAAAGGTTCATTCAAGTTGACTTCGACCCTAACCCTTCCTGCTTTTAATGAGGAGCCATCATGAAAACTTGGTTTGATCTCTAAGACTTCTCCTACCTATTTTAAAGCCTTGCTAATAACATGCTCAGAACTCCATTCCAAAGGTAATCCAAAGATTTGGACCCAGAAAGCACAACGACTAAAGTCATAGAGATGTAAGGGTGTGTTAGGGACCCATGGTTTAAGGATTACCAACTGATTGCCAAAAAGCCATGGTCCACCTTCTAGAATCCGCTGTTTCTCAACTGCAGAATGAAATTTTACTGTATATAGGCCTTCCTCTCTCAGTGAAAAGTCAACCTGGTCTATCCGCCATACTCGCCTCAAGGTACTTTGCAGTGCTGGAAAGTTAATAGCTGATTTACATAGTACTTTACCCACTAAGAGCAAACGACATTCGTCTAATTGCTCAGGTTGGAGTTCCTCTTCCAAAATGTCTATTTCCTGTGCAGGGCATAGCCTTCCCAATCGTTTACACAATGCCGCTATATGCAAGGAATCGACACTATTATCCGAAGCCATGATCCTCAACTCAAACGCTATGAATGAGAGTAGGGCAGTATGACTTTACAGAAGTAAACAGGGGAAAACATCGCGCCTCATGCAGTACAAACTTGGTGATGGTAGAAAATCAGTGCTTGAATAGTGTCCGAAGGCCAATTCAGATTATCCGACCAGAAAGACCCATTACTTCAAATAAGGAATTTCATATCTTATACAACAATCCTCCATAAACCAAGGGAAAGACTGAATTATGAGTAGAATACTGAAATTGAAGTGTGTATTACCCTACCAGAGTCACAAGCAGAAACCATGTAGTTCAAGCTTTCTTACCGAATCAGATAACGACAACCAGTCCAGAGAAGCGACGAAGCGACAAATTGGAGACACATTCGTCGGGATTTGCAGTGGGTGAAGAACAACACACGAAATTGAAAGGAGAGCGGAGGGATTAGAGGGAGATTAGGGTTGCAATGGAGCAGTAAACTACCATCAGTGGGTAGGCGATGCTCCACATGTTGAAATGTACATTTTTATATCAAAAGTTAATATGTAAATTTAAAGTACTTGCGTTTTAGGTGAGAGTACAACAAGTGTTCTTAAGTAACACCCTAATTCCACATTTTCAATGCACCCTCCTGTTCTAGGACCTAATCTTCTATTCTCCCCAATTTAGATGTTATTAATAATAGATTAGTGAGGGAAATGGGTAAAAGAAATTTCCATCACACATATTGCTATTAAATCAGACTCAATGACATGGAGTAAACACATCATCGATTGCGCATGTAATCTACCACTTCTTCTAGAGATAAGAAATGCTAATAATAATAGATTAGACATACTTATCAAATCGTTTATACCATATAGGTAATCCCATTGATATACATGAATGGTTGAAGAAGTTTGATTCAAAATGTGGCTCTAACGCAGTCAAGGGTGGCTCAAAACATGTGAAGTTTTTGAACTTTCAAGACTTGTTTTCTTTTTTCTTTTATTGTTGAGAAAATTGTTGAAAAAGTCATAAACCTATTTTATGGAGAACAATTTAGTTATAAACCTTTTAATTGTACCAATTTAATCCTAAATATTTTAACGGTTTGTTAATGTAGTTCTAAAATTTTCAATTGTGTCAATTTAATCATAAACTTTTTAATGATTTGTCAATTTAAGTCTAAAATTTTTAACATTTGCCAATGTAATCCTTGTAGCCAAATATCCAAATAATATGTTTAGGACTAAATTCATATAAAGAAATTTTGATGATTAAATTGGTAAATCGTGAAAATGTTTAGGATTAAATTAGCATAAAGAAAGTATGACTAAATTGGTAAAATATAAAAAGATTTATGATTAAATTGATACAATTAACATGTTTAAGATTGAGTTGTTTTTCGTATAATAAGTTTAGGGATTTTTAGACAATTATCTCTTTACTGTTCATTAATTTTTTTCTTTTTTGAAAGAAAATATTTTATTATTCATCTTTCCTTTTCTTTTTCTGTCACAATGATCAGCATCTCCAATTACGAGCCAAACTAAAGGCCACCTTGACGCATAAAGAAGCTTACAACAACTATATTGGAATCCTCTACTAGTTATAACCGTAATTTAAGGGAAAACAAGGATAAAACATTGTGTCTCGATTTCTCTTCTTGCTTTTATTTTCAATTTCCTTGTAATTCTACCCTAAAGCCTAACAATTACCGCTTCTCGATGGACTTAAAGACCTTCAATTTGCTAAGGTATAAAAAAAAAGGTTACGCAATTAAACCTCGCAATCAAAATACGGGTGGTCGCAAACAGAGGGGCTATATATGTGTGTGTGTGTGTGTGTGTTATCTATTTTAGAAGGAATGTAATGAAAATTAATTATTTAATTAAACACGAATAAATATAAGTACATCTTCAAATTTTTAAAAAATGACACGTACGAGTGCCCTAATAATGATTAAAAAACAAATTACTCCCAAGAGAATGTCTAAAACATTCGGCGTATTCGGCACTTGGTCCCCCACCATGATTCGGACCAGAAAGTATAGTTGTCCAATTCTTCACGTTAGGCATGTTTGGCCAGAACCAATCCCTGGAAAAATCAATCAGGCTCGTCGACAGCCATTTCTACAATTTTTGCAGTCAAGCTGCACGTAATCCATCAACTAGCACTAAATGTGGATTTTGATGGCACCATAGATCTCGTGGGTTTAGGAAGTCGCGATGAATAAGGTTCTCTCTCTGTTTTTTTTTTTAAAGGTCGGAAACATTATTAATTTTTATTTAAAAACATTAAGAGTTGAAGGCTGTGTTAGAACCATAACTCATATCTTGTTATTTAGACAAGCACTGTGATTTTTAATTCGCGTGCATCTTAAATAGGCTGTAATGAAACGAATTGTAGCCATAAGGAGGAAAAAAAAGTCTTAGCTTTATCTAGAAGCGTTCTAGTGTTGAAAAATGAAAAAGCGATCTCAAAGACATAGTTATATGTAGTATCGGACATAGAAAAGATTCCTTCTCTTAAAAGCCAGCCTACACCTTGTTTCTACCATATTTGTACATTCATTTATCGAGTATTATAAGCGTCCAGCATGGAACCTGAGACACTAGAGCCAAATTTCAACTTCTTTCATTCCGTCTTCAAGTGTTAAACTATATTTAGTTTGGATTCTTGATGTCCTTGACCTATGATCTACATGTTTTAGACAAAAAGTAAGCTTGTGCGAGAGCCTTTAACACTATTGTTGACACCTAGTTTAGAATCAAGCTTATCTGTTAAACTCATCTTTTAGAAATTAAAGATAAGCTTTAATTAGAGGGAAATTTTTGTAAAAATAATTTTTGAATTCAAAAACTCAACCGTTTGATTTTGGAGCCACTTTGTTGTTGAGAGATTGAGCGAAAATCTCCACTTGCGGAAACAAACTCAAGTCTTTCTCTATAAATAAAGAGTACGAAGCCTTGAATCGGAGGGGGGCAGTTTCTCTTTCGTCAAAGGAAAAAATAGAAAAGTGAAGAGAAAAAATAGAAAAGTGTGGGGGGGGGGGGGGGGGGGGGGGGGGGACTTCTCTTCGTCGAAGGAAAAAGTGAGGAGAGTCTCTCTTGGTAAAAAAGAAAGAAAAAAGTCTTCTGAGAGGAGAAAAGTGAGAGGACAGCAAACGGGGGTTGCAAAGAGAAGAGTCAGAGAGAAAGTGACGTGAGAGAGATGTGAGAGCAAGGAGAAAAACAAAAAAAGAAAAGAAAAAGGGACTACAGTCTGTCTTCTCCGAAGCCGCTGGTGTCCGCTATTGCCCACCGTGCCTGCGCCACCCGCATCGCCACGATTGCACCAATGCGCCCTAGCCAGCTCTGCGCCCGCCATATGCCTCACTCGCAGCTCCGCCGACATCCGTCCAAGCTTCCCTATCCTCGTCGCACTCCGCCAGCCCTGCGCCCGAGCACCAGCAATGCCTTAGCTTCATTTCCGCCGTCCGCCGACGCACGCCGCACCTGTATTTCGCCCGACGAAGTTGCTGCTGTGCTGATCCGAGTTTCCTCCAAAGCAACTCCCCTATTCTGTTGTCTCTGCTGTCCGTGTACTCTCTGTTGCTGAGTTTCCTTGCCACAATTGCCGACACCACAAGGGCTCGTGCTGCTGCTCCATCACCCCCCCTTGATGACCGCTGCTGCTGCAACCGCGAGCTCACCCTGCTGCGCCTCCACCCGCCGGTCATCAAGCCACCGTACGCCCGAGCGACGTTGGGGCTGGTCGCCGAACTCCCCTAAGACGAAGTCACTACCTTGCTGCACCGCGCCGCCTGCGCTTGCGCCTCTGCCTGACGTTCGCACCAGCCCTCCTCGCCGATCAAGCCACTGGACTCCACGCCGTCACAAAGACCCGCCTCTGCTCCGACGCCTTTGCAGATCCCATGACGGCCTCGCTTCCGATCAGCACCTGCACCTGGAGTTTCCTGGCCCGTGACTCCTTTCGCCAGTGGTCCGCGCCGACACCTACGACGCCCCCCAATGCCATCTTTCGCTCGGCGCTCGATGTCTGTACAGCCCCTTTTGCTGTTGCAGCTACCGCCTCCGCCATTGCGCCTCAACCCGAGCCACCATTGCTGCGACCCGCGATCCTACTGTTCGCCGGTCATCGACGCCGCACCTCCCTGCTGCTGCTGCCGCCTAGTCCTCACCTGAGCTCCGACGCCGGTCACTTGAGGCTTGAGAAGGGTGAATTTGGAATGGTTCCTTGCTGGTTTCCATCTTGGAGATAATTTTCCAAGCTAGGTAAAATTTTAGGTTAAATTAAGCTATTATTTGGATTTTTTAGCTTGTGGAATTGACTTGATTTGATTTATTTTTATCATTAGGAAATTTTTCATATTAAGTTATGATAATAAAAAATATTGACCCGCGAGATGTCGGGTTAGATTTTTGATTATTTCAACTTTTTATGGCAAAATTCATGAATTGCTTTGCAACATTGATTCATATTAAAATAATATGCCATTGATTACATGGATGAATTTTTATTTTGGCATGTTATTATTGTTTGCTCATCACATATCATGCATCATATTAGGTATTTAGGTCAATACACATTTCACATTTGAAGCAACACATTTTAGTTTCTTCTTTTTAAGACTCATGTAGAATTAGGATGATTTTCCTTTAATAAAACCAAAACAAAAAATGTTATGCATGGCATATGAGTTATAGTTTAATTTTTTTATAAAGGAAAATGCTAAAAGATAATCATTGCACCACTAAGTTACTTTCTTTTCAATAAAAAACATTATGTCATTAAAAAAACAAAAAAAAAAGAGATCATTTCCTTGGTTAGTTAATAGGTTAATTCATAATTAATCTCATATCATCATTATTTAGCATAGGTTGCATATATGCATTAAAAAATGAATCATCATAAAAAAAAATCATAAAAGAGCATGCATGTAGAAATACCATGTCATTCATCCCATATCACGTAGCACATGCATATTTAGGATTATATAAATTAGATTGCATATATATAGTGATAAGTTTAAGTCATCCCATATGATTTGCATCTCGCATGTCATTAAAATAAATTCATGCATATTAAGTTAGATTAAGATTGCATAATAATAAAAATTAGGTGTCATGTCATTTAGAAATCATGTTTAGAGCATGCATTTTTATTAACGTTTTTTTTATTGAATATTATTTTATTGATTGTGCACCCACATGACCACCATTTACATGTTAGTAGCTTAAGTTTAAATTAATCAACATTGCCTGCAAAATATTTTTAAAATAAAAGGTACCGAAAGGGCGTTAGACTAATCTAGCGTAATCATTGTTAGAGAAATCTCTCTAGAGTGTTTTGAAGCTGACAAAACGTTTCTATCAGTCTAGTCTGGAAGTTGTGCAGACCCTTGTACTTAGAGTCTGAAGACTTTCAGATCACCAGACTCAGCACACAAGACTCAAGACTCAAGACTATTCTCATTGACAGTTTCTAATCTAGCGACGAAGGCGATCCAGAGCTAAAGTGTTTGGTTAAGGATTTGGTCTTATCGACTGGAGAAGATCTCTTGGCTGGATTTGATATAACGGATTAATTATTCGAAATCAAGATCGTTTGAAGATCCGATGATTGACAAAATATTCTTGGAAGGTTCTATTCTTGGAAACCAAGATCCTGATTGTATGGGCGAACATGATTGATGGGCTACCGACATGTTCCTTTAATAGCTCAAATGACCTTCTTAATTGATTCTGTCCAGCGGGAAGATTGGAAGAATTCCTTTGGTAAGTGCCAACGGGTATGATGGCATAAAGGAGTATAAAAAGAAGACGTTCCAGTTAGTAGGCTGAAGCTCCTTGATTATTAGTCGATTCATATTGAGTGAAACTGTACACACAAAGAGAGTCTATACTTAGTGATACCTTGAGAGAGTGTGGTAGATCTTCTACACCAAGAAATCAAGGAAGAACAGTGCTGTAATATCTCTTTGTTCATAGTGGAATCCAGCTAGTAGGCTGTCAGTGCAGAAGAGTGGACGTAGGCTTGAAATAAGCCGAACCACAATAAACCTCGTGTTCAATTTTCTCTTCCCTACTCTCAGTCTTACTTTGATTGTTGTTTGTTTATTGACGAGGAAAAATTGTCTCATTTCTATCAATTGTCTAGTATTGTGCGATTATCATTAGAAATTACTCATTATACCTATTCACCCCCCCTCTAGGTACTTATACTAGTCATATCAATTGGTATCAGAGCTCGTGTACTCACTTTATTTGAAGTGTTTTACTTCAGAGTAAAAGATCCATGGCTAGTATGCTAGCTCCAGGGCTGGTGGAAGGTCAAAGCAATACCAGACCTCCTTACTTTGATGGAAATGACTACAATCTGGAAAAACAAAATGAAAGCATTTCTTCGATCAAAGGATCCTCTGGAATGGGACGTTGTAGAAAAAGGAATCACTCCTAAAGTTGCATCCATCTCAGAAAGAGGGAAATAAACTGTTGAGACCAGCGGAATGTCTCAGGAAGAGATAATCAAGAGACAAACTCTTGATGCAAAAGCTATATATTCTTTATATTGTGCCTTGTCACCTACTGAATATAACAAAATATCTTCTTGTGTTACAGCAAAAGAAGTCTGGGATAGGTTACATATCACCTATGAAGGAACTGATCGAGTAAAAGAGACTAGAATCAACATCCTTCTCGGTCAATATGAAGCCTTCAAAATGAGACCTGGAGAATCTATAACTGACATGTTTAGCCGTTTTACAGAAATTGTAAATGGTCTTGAAAATCAAGGACAACCAATTTCTGATCCCATGAAGGTAAACAAGCTACTGCGTGGACTCTCCAAGGATTGGAATCACATAAAGACTTCAATAAGAGAGACGCAAAGAATCATGCCACTATCTGTCGATGAGCTGGTTGGAACTCTTCAGTCTTATGAAGTGGAACGAATTAACAAAGACGAAGATCCAAAAGGTAAGAAATCCATTGCATTAAAATCAAATGATGATTCTGATGCTACAGATTCTAAAGATGATATGGACAATGAGGAGCTTGCTCTCATGATAAGAATATTCAGAAAGCTGAATAGAAAAGGAAGAAGATTCAACTCAAAAAAACAAAACTTTCAAAGACAACAGACCAAGTTTATTGATGATGATGAATCAAACAAAGATATAGTTTGCTTTGAATGTAAGAAAAAGGGACACATCAGACCCAACTGTCCCCTTCTAAAGAAGAAGAAAGGAAAAGCTGAAAAGCCTCGAAAGGCTCTCAAAGCCGAAACCTGGAGTGATACAGAGTGTGAAGGAAGTGATGATGAATATGCCAATTTGTGTCTGATGGCGCAATCAAACTCAGACTCAAACTCTGAATCAGACTCAGACAGTGAATTTGAGGTAAGTAATTTTAAAATTCCTGTCACGGTTTCTGAGTATATTGATGAGCTGTGTTTTAGTCTTAAGACTTCTCTTAAAAGGATTTCCGAACTTAAAAAAGAAAACACTGCTCTAAAACAATAGGAAAATGTGTTGAAAGAAAGCGTTAAATGTTTAGACATGAATGTTTCTACTCTTAAAGAAAGTGAAGAAAATCTTTTGAAAGAAAAATTCTCTTTTAAAAATTGACTCATCAAATATTTCAAAGAAATTTTCAATAGGGTCCGAAAAACTTGAAAAAATTCTTTCAGCTCAAAGACCTTATTTCAATAAGTCTGGTTTAGGTATGACTGCGGAAACTATTCCCTTGATTGATTTTCCTAAAGTAAAAGAAAGAATCAAGCAAAGACCCTTAAGAGAGGCCTACAAAAATCATTTCAAGAAGGTTTTTGTAAAGTCTGTAGGTCGAAATGCTCTCAAGTGTTCAAAATGCAATAGCCCGGATCACTTTGAAAAAGAGTGTCCTATGGTTTGGAAACCTGTTAAGAAAACATGGGCTAATACTGTTTATCTTACTAACACCAATGGACCCAAGAAAATATGGGTACCAAAGAAAACTTGAGACTCTCTTTAAAATGCAGGTCTCCATCAAAGAAAAGGTAAAGTGGTATCTGGACACTGGATGTTCAAGACATATGACAGGAGACTCAAATTGCTTTATAAAGCTCGTTCAAGTAAATGGTGGAAAAGTCTCATTTGGTGGAAACATCAAAAGAAGAATTGTGGGATTTGGAACTGTGAAAATTGGAAATATCACAATAAGTAATGTTTCCCTAGTAGAAGGACTCAATTATAATCTTCTCAGCATAAGCCAACTATGTGATACTGATTTTAAGATCTTCTTTCAAGAAGGAATATGTTCTGGAATCAATAAAGACTCTACTCAGTCTTTTATGGGTCGAAGGCATGGAAATATCTATCTTCTGGATATGAAACCGGATGAATCGCAATGCTTAATTTCAATTCAAGACAAAGCAAGCTTGTGGCACAGAAAGCTTGGTCACATCAATATGAAGCAGATAGCCAAAATCTCATCAAAGCAGCTTGTTCGTGGTCTACCCAATTTATCATACCAAAAGTCTGATCTATGCACTCCATGTATAATGAGAAAGCAGGTAAGAAATTCATTTAAGCCAATAAATCATGTCTCTACTAATCATGTACTGCAGCTGTTGCATATGGATTTCTTCGGACCAACCAGAACCCAGAGCATTGGAGGTAAGAAATATTGCCTAGTAATCGTGGACGATTACTCTCGATTTACTTGGGTATATTTCCTTGCAAGTAAGTCTGAAACCTTCTCGTATTTTGAAAAATTTGCTAAAAATGTTCAAAATGAAACAGGATATGTTATTTCAAGTATAAGAACAGACCATGGAGGTGAATTTGAAAATCAAGATTTTACAAAATTTTGTGATGAATCTGGCTTCAAGCATGTGTTCTCCTCTCCATACACTCCTCAACAAAATGGAGTTGTGGAAAGAAAGAATAGATCTCTTCAAGAAATGGCTAGAACTCTTTTAATTGAAAGTAAGATTTCTTCACAATTTTGGGCTGAATCTGTTTCAACAGCGTGCTATATCATAAATAGTCTTTTTAAGACCTATTCTAGAGAAAAACCCTTATGAGTTATTCAAAGGTAAGAAGCCTATTGTTTCGTACTTTCATGTGTTCGGTTGCAAATGCTTTATATTGAAAAATGCAAAAGATCAAGTTGGTAAGTTTGAAGAAAGATCAGATGAAGGCATCTTCCTTGGATATTCTACATCAAGCAAAGAATACAGAGTCTATAATAAGAAGAGTCAATCAGTGGATGAATCAATGAATGTCAAATTTCAAGATTCAAGCAAAATGAATCCAGTCAGACTCAACATGAAGAATCTGAACCTGCTCCAGACTCTTCAAAGCTTACATCTCAAGAAGCATCTCAGACTCTAGAAGACCAGCATCAAGTTGTTCGTGAAGATTCAAGTAAAGAAAGAGATCATCAATCAGACAAATCAACTAGTAACTGGAAGCATAAGTCCAGTCATCCTAAAGATCTCATTATTGGCGAAATTAATGAAGGAATTCGCACCAGATCCAAAAGGCGTGAAGAGTCTAGTGCTGTGGCACTTGTTTATGAAATATAACCCAAAAGCATAGAAGAAGCTTTATCAGATGAAAGCTGGATTGAAGCTATGCAAGAAGAGCTCAAGCAATTCAGTATCAATGATGTCTGGGAATTGACTCATAAACCAAAAGGTAAATCTGTTATTGGAGTTAAATGGGTTTTCAAGAACAAGATGAACGAGAAAGGAAAAGTCATAAGAAACAAAGCAAGACTCGTGGCCAAGGGATTTACGCAAGAAGAAGGGATAGACTATGATGAGACCTACGCTCCAATAGCAAGGTTAGAAGCTATTCGATTATTGCTTCCTTTTGCTTGTTATAAAAATTTCAGGTTATTCCAAATGGACGTCAAAAGTGCCTTCCTTAATGGATTTATCCATGAGGAAGTTTATGTGGAACAACCACCAGGGTTTGAAGACCCAAAGAAACCAGACTCAGTCTTCAGACTGAAAAATGCCTTGTATGGTTTAAAGCAAGCACCTCGAGCTTGGTACGACAGACTAAGTAAGTTTTTAATACATAATGGTTTTGTCAAAGGTAAAGTAGATACTACTCTATTTATCGAAAAGGAAAACAAAAGCTTTCTACTTGTTCAAATATATGTGGATGATATTATTTTTGGTTTTTCTAATGAAAGTCTGTGTAAGAAATTCTCTAACTCTATGCAGGATGAGTTTGAAATGAGTATGATGGGAGAGTTAACATTCTTTCTTGGACTTCAAGTAAAACAATTGAAGGAAGGAACTTTCATTCATCAAGAAAAATATGCTAATGATCTTGTCAAAAGGTTTGGACTGGAAAAGTGCAAAAAGACCGACATACCAATGTCAAGTTCTTTGAAGATAGACAAAGATGAAGAAGGGAAGAAAGTTGATCAAAAGCTGTACAGGAGTATCATCAGTTCACTTCTTTATCTTACTGCCTCTAGACTTGACATTTTGTTGAGTGTGTGCATCTGTGCTAGGTTTCAATCAGACCCTAGAGAATCTCATCTCAGTGCTGCGAAACGGATTATTAAATACATTGCTTCATATTCAAGTATCGGTCTTTAGTATCTTAAGAAGGGAGACTTTAATCTTCTTGGATATTCAGACGCAAATCTATCCGGTTGTAGAGTTGATAGAAAGAGCACCTCGGGAACTTGCCAATTGCTTGGGAACATGACAGTGTCTTGGTTTCAAGGAAACAAAACACTGTGACTCTCTCTACAACAGAAACAGAGTATGTAGCTCTTAGAAGTTGTTGTTCGCAAATTCCGTGGATAAAACAATGGCTACAAGACTTTGGAATTGAAGACTCATGCACTGAGATTAGATGTGACAGCACCAGCGCAATCAATCTTACTAAAAATCCAATCCTTCACTCAAGGGCAAAGCATATAGAGATTCGCCATCACTTCATTAGAGATCATGTTCAAAATGGAGAAATCTCGATTCAATTTGTTGAGTCAAAGAGCCAACTAGCGGATATATTCACAAAGCCTTTGGAGAAGAATCAATTCGATATCATTCGTTCCAGACTCAACATTTTGAAGCTTGAGGAAATCAAAATCTAGAGACTTTTAGACTCTCAGACTCAATCATTCACGGTCATAGACTGTAAGTTGTTTTAATATTCAATCTCGAAAAGGTACGATCTTTCGTTCAGTTATATTTGATTTATCTTTAATTTCCGAGAAAAATAGAATCTTGTCTTTTAAAAAAGATAACCTCTATTAAAAAGGCAGTTATCGTTTTTAAAAATGGACGACTGTTCACTTTCCTTTATGTCGATTGGTTTTTTCCTTTCTTTAACTGGGTTATATACAGTAAGTTGTCTTCTTCGCTTAACTCCAAAACCCTAAAAAGGCATTCTCCTCCCAATCCTGTCTCGATTTCGTGTTCATCTTTGAGAAAGTTGTCATCTTTTCTTGGGAAAGCGAGTCAAAGCATCTTTCAACGACAAGAAACGATGTCTTCTTTTAGAAGGTCTTCAAGAATCGCAAGCAGGGGACCACAAAGAATGAGGGAGGGTCCTACCCATTTCGATCTCACCGAGGAAGAAGAGTTATCGAGATAGCAACAGAGCCCGATTCACTCTCAGCCACGTCAATCTCCATTATCTACCCCACAGAGTGTGGATCAACTACCACAGGAAGAAATAATCGAGGAAGCAGACCATGTAAGAGTCCGAAAACCCTCTTTTATTATAAGCTCTATCGTGCTTTGAAAAGCATAGGCACACCACTGAACTATGTGGATGCCTTCCTTAAAGACAAAGGGTATAAAAATGAGTATATCTTTTTGCGACGGATGGAGAATTTGGGAATTGCTTCCAAAGGAAAGGCTGAGGAAGCACTTGCGAACATTCCAAGTGACCCTCGTGTAGGGGGATTTAATCCAATTGATGGGAATGACGATGATAAACTGTTTAGAGAATTCCAACCCAGGATGGGTGTTGCTGCGAAAGTGAAGGGAAAAAGATCGGAGTTGTTCAAATCAAAGGAACAGGAGGATCTGTTCTTCAAATTGTTGAAACGGGGGGTAATAAACCCCAGGAGCGTTGATTTTGATTTTCTGGATGCCATCAATGTGAACTTAAAGGAGAAGTTCAATCTGCTTCAACTAGAGCAATTTTGCTCTGACACCACAGACAGCTATGCACAATTGACAGCATATTTCTATTCGAATCTCAGCTTTTTAGATGCAAATAGAATATCCTTCAGTGTTCGAGACCAAGACTATGAGGTAGATGTAGACATGTTGGCAGACATAATTGGAGTTGAAAAAGGACGATATCAACCGATCAAGGTTTCAATCGCTTGTACCACACTGGAACTTGTCAAAGACAGGAGTATAGAAGGAAGAGTTACCTACACAAGAATGCATGCCATCAACATCTTACTGCACAAAATCGTGATCAACTGTCTCAGGCCAAAATCAACATCCAAGACAGACGTGTCTAATTCTGAGGCGAAATTGATGTACGCGATCAATTCAGGGAAGAAGTTCTCTCTTCCTCACACCATTCTCTTCCACGTGTACAGAGCAATGGTGAAGGATAAGGGCCAGTTGCCTTACTCAGGTCTTGTGACTAAGATCTTCAGACACTTGAACATTGAACCTCCACATACTCTTTGTGTTCGACCATGCGACAAAATGGTGGTGGGTTTGAAAATGCTGACAAAAATGGGTCTGAAAGAGCTTGATAAGGCAATGGAGAAGTTCAAAGTGAAAACTCCAGTTAAATCTCATCCAGTCTCTTCTGCGTCGAAAAGGAAAGGGAAGAAGCCCATGGGTGCTCTATCCAAAAAGAAAAGAGCTCTAATCTTAGAGGATGAAGATGAAGAGGATGAACTCACTATCTCTGCCTTGGCTTTGAAAAGACTCAGTCATTCTGTATCCGAATCAATGGAACGACAGGAGAAAAGAAAAGAAGCAGAGGAACAAGAACATAGAGAAGCAGAGGAGAGAGAAGAGAAAGAAAAAGAAGAAGAGGAGAAAGAAGTTGAAGAAGAAGAAGAAGCAGTCAAAGAAAAGTCTGCAGATGAAGCTGGAGAGAAAGGCAATCAAGATTCTACTGAGCATGACCATCACTATTCCCCAAATGAGGCCTTAGAAACAGGGGGAGATGACAAGCAAGGAAGGACTACACTATATCCTGATCACAGTGAAGGTGTGAGTCGCTCGCAAGCAAATCCAGAAGATATTCAGGCTTCTCAAATGCCTGAGGAAGGACATGACACCTCAACGCTAAATTTGCGCGATTACACCGAAGTTCCATCGTCTGCCTTCACTCCATCTGATAGAGCAAATGCCAGCACGCAGACGGACAATACCGTAGATTTTCGTCGTATCCTTGATCTTCTTCTGGCAATGCAGGGTCAAATATATGCTTTGGAATGTGAACTTCAAGTCCTGAAGAATTCTGGACAAGTGTCTTCTGTTACCCTGTCGGATCAAATACAAGACCTCGCTCATCAAATTCAAGCAAATGCCAAAGGAGTAGAGGTGACTCGTCTAAGGGAAGACTTGAAGAGGCTGGAAGGCGTCGTACAGTCGATGGGAGATTTCCAGCTTGTGCACGTTCTCAAGCAGACTTGACTCTTTCTCACCTTTTTAATGATGACAAAAAGGGGGAGAATGACCAGCTTTGAACTGAACTAAACTTTGACTTTAAATCTGTTTTTAATTTTAGTATTGTTTGGATACTTATTTTGAGTATGACTTGGGTGTGGTGGACTTAGTGAATTTGATTGACTTGAGTGTGTGGATTTGAAGTTGACTGCTGCATTTATATATCAAGTTATGGCTTTACTCATGAAAGACTAACCCATTTTCTGTGGATGCAGAATCTAGTTGAGTTATTAATATTTATGAGATATCCATATTGCTTGAGTAATGTTTTTGCAGGTCAAAGTTGTTCAAATCTACAGGAAAGTTTTGTCACCGTAAAAAAAGGGGAGATTGTTGGAGAAATCTCTCTAGAGTGTTTTGAAGCTGACAAAACGTTTCTATCAGTCTAGTTTGGAAGCTGTGCAGACCCTTGTACTTAGAGTCTTAAGACTTTCAGATCACCAGACTCAGCACACAAGACTCAAGACTCAAGACTATTCTCATTGACAGTTTCTAATCTAGCGACGAAGGCGATCCAGAGCTAAAGTGTTTGGTTAAGGATTTGGTCTTATCGACTGGAGAAGATCTCTTGGCTGGATTTGATAAAACGGATTAATTATTCGAAATCAAGATCGTTTGAAGATCCGATGATTGACGAAATATTCTTGGAAGGTTCTATTCTTGGAAACCAAGATCCTGATTGTATGAGCGAACAGGATTGATGGGCTATCGACATGTTCCTTTAATAGCTTGAATGACCTTCTTAATTGATTCTGTCCAACGGGAAGATTGGAAGAATTCCTTTGGTAAGTGCCAACGGGTATGATGGCATAAAGGAGTATAAAAAGAAGACGTTCTAGTTATTCTAGTAAGTGCTCGATAGAGAAATTCCAGAGTCTAAAGCTCCTTGATTATTAGTCGATTCATATTGAGCGAAACTGTACACACAAAGAGAGTCTATACTTAGTGATACCTTGAGAGAGTGTGGTAGATCTTCTACACCAAGAAATCAAGGAAGAACAGTGCTGTAATATCTCTTCGTTCATAGTGGAATCCAGCCAGTGGGCTGTCAATGCAGAAGAGTAGACGTAGGCTTGAAATAAGCCGAACCACTATAAACCTCGTGTTCAATTTTCTCTTCCCTACTCTCAGTCTTACTTTGATTGTTGTTTGTTTATTGACGAGGAAAAATTGTCTCATTTCTATCAACTGTCTAGTATTGTGCGATTATCATTAGAAATTACTCGTTATACCTATTCACCCCCCTCTAGGTACTTATACTAGTCATATCAATCATGTCCCCAGACCTACTGAATCTCTGGTTCGCAATAGTAAAGTATTCTCCCATACTTTACTTGGGTTTTTAACCAACCCTAATTGGTTAGTGGAGGCTCCAAATTAAATATAATTGCATGTTTAAATAGATTAATTATTTAACATCAAGTCGCGATTGGTAGGACTTGGGAGGGTCCGTGCCAAGTCTTCGAACTTAGTAATCCATTAGCCTTGTTTAGGTAATTAGCCCTCGAAAATTTAGGTCGCAACAACTATCAGTAAAATTGTTCTTCTAAGATTGGGGCAGAATGCAAACCTATCTAACTGATGCTCTTTCTGGTCTACTTTGGTCTTCAGATATTGCAATACGATGCAATTTGACTTGGTGAAAAGAGGAGGCATAAGCAATTACCAGTGTGACATCGTACATTGTAGTCAAGAAAGTAATTTTTTTGCCAAGTAGTCAACAAAAGGTTGTCCGGAATCTATTTTCTTGAAAACATTTTAGTTAATGCAAAAGAGTATTGTCGATCAGTGAGTAAAAATCAAAAAACCAATACAAACAATGTATATTGGAGACGAGACATTGAGATGGGGCCGGAAAGACCATTGTTCAAACACCGACAAATGGGAAAAAAAATCTAAAAGTTTTGTAGAGAGCACGGTTCTTGTCATTACTCAGATGCAATTGTAGATCTTAGGAAATCAGCGAAGTGTTCATACTCTCAGTTACTTCGATTGCTTCATGGAAAAGCAAATGATTCTACTTTGTGTTTATAGAAACATTTAAGCAGCAAAATAAACTCTCAATAGTATAACAAGATTGAAATAGAAAAGTATGCTAGAATCTTATGGAATTGACACACCCACTGATAAATGAATCAATATTTGTCACGATGACTTGTATTGAATGATCTTTCAGTGATATTCTCGAAAAGAAGATCGACAGGTGACCAGAAGCTCAAACAAGAACAACACAGGAAAAACAACGTAGAGCAGGTTTAATCCATGTATTAAATGTTGCTTCACCAAAAAGCATCGATCCCATCGCTTCTGCACTGTACCACAAGTTCTTATCAAGGATAACTTCAGATGCAGCTAATCGTACTACATGGTTAGGCCTTCTTTCCTGTGCCTTTTGCTCCTTAGTTTCTTGTGCAACCACCATGAGTATCAGTCCATTCTGATCCACATCCATAGCAAAACTGAACCTGGCACCTGCAATTGCAAGACACCAAGGAACAACAACAAAGCTCACAAAAAGTAGAAAAGAATGAATAATTGAACATTCGCAAACTCAGGTACCACTAACTTTGCCGAAGGATTAATAATAAAACACTAACCAGCAGGATCTTCAATACCAGCCAGTGACAGAATTAAGCAAAGTTGCCACAGTGCTACTTATATAAAGATAGTGTAGTTTTGAATATCACTGATAAGGCTTGATGATTTATGAAACGTCCTATGCTTAATTATCAAACTACATACTGACCACCGCCTAGTCAAGCAGATTTCACACTGAATTCAAGCGTATTTTAACCATTAAAATTTGATGAATAAAGCGGAGACCTAGTACTTGAATTACATTAACAAGAGCTCATCTGCCTTTTATGTCATTTGAATTTTGAAACCCACAATCGATGACAATTCCTTTGTAAAAATGGAAGATTCCCTCTAAAATCTGTTTCGCCAACTACACACAAGCAACGTCTCTGCGACATCTATAGGATCTCAACAAAGAAGCTGTAATGTGTCAAGCTTCTTGATTTGGCTTGATAAATGATTTGCTAACAAGTAAATCTTTTCAGGGAACGTATCACGAAACTGCAAATGATGTGAGCACAGCCCTAAATCCTCTCCACATAAATTTGCATTTGGGGCATCTTTCTCATTTCCTCTCCTTTGCAAGCTCCCTCACAATGAGATCCTCAATCCCTCTCTCATCTTCATTCAGTGACTGAAACTCCTCGCATGACACGCTAGCGTGCCACGGCACGGAACACTCGGCGCAGAACAACCTATGGCAATATGGGCGCTCACTCTCTCTAATCACCTGCCCATCATCATAGTCCATGATCAAAAGGGCTGAGCGGTTCTGGAAAGGGCGATAGAACTTCTGCGAGTCGAGAAACATTGCCTCGCACAGCGATTTCTGCCCGATGTAGAGAACATTCTCAGGGAGGATTTGCCTGCAAAAATTAATCTGTAGGACACCCTTGCACTCCAATCTTGGGCATTTGATGGTGGTGAGTGTTGGTGTTTGTTTCGATAAACGAAGCATATGTGCATAAGTAAATTAAAATCAAAGTTTGATGGGAGCGGAAGTAAAAACGCTCATACACGTGTTTCCAAAGCATTTTTCGTGCATTTTAACAAAAATACATAGAAGAGCTAAATGGGCTAATCATATTAACCTTGTATTATGCTTCAAATTTGGTTTTGACATTCTTCGGGTTCTGAGCACGAATGTCTGATGTCCTTGTAGCAATGGTTCTGACATTCTTTAGACTCTGATCACGAATGTCCGACGCCTTCTGTTAACACCGGTTCTTCTAAGCACAAACGTTCAATGTCCTCACATCAATGGTTCTGACGTTCTTTAGACTCTGACCACAAGCGTCTAACACCTTCTGGTAAAACCAGTTCTAACATTCTTGGACTCTTGACCATCAATGTCTGATGCCTTCCGATAATACTAGTTCTAACGTTCTTCAAAACGTCTAATCTCTTTGTAGGCTCTAACATTCTTCAGATCTAGCCCCACAAGTGCCAACCTGTAGTTTAGACACATCACCAATTTTCACGTTGAATAGAAGAGAGATTTTGAAAGATCTCACAACCACAATTGTGCTAGCAATTGCTCTCGTGTGAGTGATTTGGTTGATCAACATCAACACTCTCAATTATCGATTGTCAATTATCAATCATCCATCATTCAGCGATTTGCTCTTTGTAATACCTTTTATAGCCAGTGCGGATCACATTTAAATCGGCGCATTAACTCTAAACCAATTTAAAATTAATTCGGCCTAACTCCTGACATACGTAAGTTCTAATACCGTTACAAACACTAATTTGGACATTCACTCTGTAACTGTTATAGAGCATTATTCTAGACGTTTATTTGTGACTATTATAAGTTTTTATTCTGGGTATTAACTTTGTAACTTTTACAAATATTTACTTTGACTGTTACTACTGAAACTATTTAGAACATTAATTGGTCATTTAAACCTAAAACCGTTTCAGATCATTAAATTGTTCATTTATTTTGAAACCGTTTCAAATCATTAATGTGACCCTTAAGTTCTGAAACCGTTTCAGAACTTAATGTGGCTGTTAAATTTATAACCATTTCAGATCTTTATTTTAGCTATTGATTCTAAAATCACTTTAGATCATTAATGATGCGATTAATTCTAAACTCACTTCAGATCATTAATGCAACTATTAATTCTAAACTCAGTTTAGATTATTAATTCGGTCACTAACTCTGAACACGCTTAAGATCTTTGATTCAGCCGTAGAGTTTAAAACCCACTTCAGACTTTGTAAACTCTAAAGCCCCTTCATCAGAACTTTTATTTCTAACCCAACTCAATCAAATTGGCTCAATTGCAAACACATTTGGAATACTCTCACTCATTCAAATGTCATTCTAATTGGTTATGGTGTGTGACATCTCTAGGTTTATCACTGAGCTAGCAACAGAACTTGAATTAACACACTAGCACAACCAAGAGAACTAATTGTCCAAATTAATCTCCTATTCCTGCAAACCATGAGTGACATCTAGCAATATATCATGGCTACCCCGATAGTGAGAAATGTTTTCAAAACATAATGAACCTATCGGCTTTGGCGACCGTGTAATTCAATCCTTCTATCTCACCATGTCCCGATCAAATAAAGGCCATGGAACTATTGGTCAAGCCACCAATTTGATCATATACCCAAATCTAATTGACATGTATTTCTTCGAGATATGAACGATTGATTCTCGATTATAACCCTAGCCGAAGATTTCAATACAAAGTCACGATTAGATCGCATAGGACATCAATCTTATATATCCATATATAACAAGAAGATAGATTCAATATTGCGGACACATGTGCCTTCGTATGTGAACAAAATATGACCACAAAGTATAGAGATGGTTCAACGAAGCGTCAATATGCACATTTGTGAACCATAGCCATCCAACATACAAGTCAACATTGTGCCTCAGGTTAAAGGATCTTACACCTAACCAAAGCATGAACCATCAGACATTGACCCCACTAAAAGCTTCTATGTCGCCAATCGTTCTATGTATGTCACGTTTAGTGAACTTGCCCAAGACAAGCACCTGTGTTCTAACTCAGATATCATAATACCTAATGACATGTGACTCATCATCCCCTCAAGTATTCTATACTAAATAGTGAAGCTTGAGAACACATCGGTCTCAACATGATCATTAATAACCTCTCAATGATCCATCAACCGAGAACTGTTTAAAGATTCACATAATTGTAACTTGTCACACATATTCTTAACACCTTAAGAATAGGTTCGATCATAGTTGATCTTATGAACTTCATTCATATAAATTGGACAATGAATGAAAATCTTATTTGCCAGTAAATAATCCTTGATATGTAACTATTACATGGTTGCTTTAAGTCATACAGCTAACAGTGACACTGTACAGGACTCTGCTCTCCACATGCCTACTTAGGCAGAGAGAGAGAAGGGTGTGAGAATACACGGTCCCGATCCTGAACATCTCTTTGGCCTCTTTTATTTATGTGCAAATCTCGCATAAGCTCTCTGATGACTCACCACCATCTTTTTGAACGCCGATCTCAACTGGATCTATGATTTTCATTTGACTTATGTTTGGGTTTGCCTCAATCATTATGACATCCTGAATTTCGACCCCGTTTCGATAATATGAAATGGGCTTTTTGTCGACACGTCTATGGCCATTTTTTTCAAAGCTGATCACTCTTGAGTTAACTAACCTATTAGGTGAAGCCGTTAAGGGATATAAACGCAGCATACTTGAGAATTCGATTGGGAATCGATCACTCAACTGTGATAATCGACAAGGGTCAATACGACACCGTTATAATCAATTAATGATCGGATATAGGTCGATTTGACGGAAACGCGCAATTGAATGGTGGATGATTCCACCTGATCGCAAAATTCGTGTCGAATGGCACTAACCCAATTTTCTGTTGATTCTATACTCGGTACCTATAATTAAAACCTTGAGATTTTTACAACAATCGAGAATTGCCGACGAGTCGGAGATTCATAAACGTGGATCGAAAATTATTGATCACAGGTCAAACGCGATAAAATCCCTAAGAGCTACCCGGTAGGTTGGGTCGCGCTAAAATCACGTTCGGTCGATTTTAACCACGAAATTGAACTCGGTTTTAGGAATCAAACGTTCGAGCGTGTCACGATTTATTTTAAGGACTTCGTCTCATCTTTCAAAGAAATTTCATCAAGCTCGAAATTTTGCGGAAAAATCAATTTTGGACAAAAGAAATAGAAGAAATTCGTATGGGCTGCTCTAAGGGGACTTTTGGCCACCAAAAAGACTTTGTGAAGAAATGGGAGAAAAATAGCCATTGGGTGGGTTTTTGACCTTGGGGGACAAAGAAGATGAAGCATGAAGACTTGTGTGGCATAGTGATGATGAAAATAGAGATATTTACCCTTAAAGTCTTTGCTTGGCTTGACTTTCTCCTCCCTCCTCACTCTCTCTCTCTCACGCTCAAATCCTTTCTTCCCCCCCCCCCCCTCCCTCTCTGCCGAAGCAACCCCCTTCCTCCCTCATCTCTCTCTTCTTTCTTTGCTTTCATTGATCCCCTTCCCTTCAGCGAATCCCCTTTCTTTTGTTTTGCCACTCCACTTATGCCAAGACTCGACCCACCATTCGCCCATCCTAGTAGCATCCTTCACGCCATTTTCATCCACCAAGTCTCCTCCCCTCCTCACGCCAACAAACCAGCCCTCCATTTCCCTTTTTCTTTACCACCAGAGCAGCCCAACACCATAGCCGAGCCATGTCCGTTTCGATCAATAGCTTAGCCGACTCCACCGCACCACCAGCATCGTCCCAACCTCACAGCCGCACCTGTCCAGCTCGCCTGGCAAGCTCAGCCAAGCCGAACCGCCCACCTTCTCCTTTGCCTAGCAAGTACCAGCCTTGGATGAGAGCTTGAGAGGCCATCATAGCCTCCATCGAGCCTCTATTGGAGACACGGTAGTCTCGAGTTCTCGTTGCCGTCATGTTGCCGTCGCCATGAGCCTGCCGCCATTGAATTCCAGTGAGTTAACTCCCTAATCCTTGATTAGGTTGTTAATTGCGCTTAAGAGATTATATTAGTGTTAATTAGCATGGTTATAGTAGTGCTAAGAAGGATTAGTGCTAAGAAGGATTAGTGTTAATTAAGTTGGGTTAGCTTAAATTCGGATCCGCTTATTGGACCCTCGCCGTTTGCCATTTTTGTGGGGAAAAATATGCTACAATTTTGAGGTTGCTTCCTTCTTGACAAATGTTTTAGACATCTTTAGCTATGAAATATATTTTACTATGACATATATTTTACTCAAGATTTTAGGGATTTAAAAGAATGAGATTTCAGCTTCGTTATTTGCAAAATAGAATCTCGGATTATGCTGGAACCAGTGACCTTTCGGTGTTCAATGGATTTTTATCAACTCTTAGGGTTCGAATTTCGAAAGAGTTCCTTCACAAAAGTTGTTCATCACATATTTTAGTTTAATATAGTCAAATTTAATATCAAATGGATAAGTTTTGGACTTCAAACAAAACTGATTTTGGAAAGCAGAAATTCTAGACACGGTCACAGTTTTTGTAACGGTTTGAGCGATTTAATTCTCTTAATATAAAAATATCTGGGTCAAGATATCTTCACAAAAAATTTTCTTTTAAGTTTCTTTTATAACATATTCAAATTTGATAATTTTCTGATTTTTTTTTGTTATGTTTCTAGAATTAAACTTGGAGGCGCACGAGTGGACCGGCTTCTACCAATTAGGATCGGTTATGGTTTTGTAGTTGTTCTTGGTGTCGTGCTTGTTAGATATTGTATATTTGGTGATATAGTTGACTTTTGGCATGCTTAGAACTTATGTGTGATATCATGATGTTGATTGCTCTATGTTGGGTGTTTATCATTATTGCAAAAAGGTGACCTTATGAACTATTAAATAGAAAATAAATGAGGTGTCGGGTCCGTACACCAAAACTTATTTGCTCAATTAAACAATGGGATTTTAAACTAGGTGCATGGAAAGTTTGACGGATTAATTTTGAGTACATGGGCGCCTATGAATTATTTTCTAAATGTTTTGAGCCAAAAAAAAAAAAGGGTTACTAAGGTTTGTTTTCAAAATAGGGTGGTTGGAAAAGAAATTAGAAAAGAAATATGGTGTCAGGTTTGGACGCCAAGTTTTATGTGCTCAATAAAACGAGGAGATTTTATGGTAGATGTGTGAAAAATTTGGCGGGTTAATTTTAAATACGGGACCCCGTACGAATTTATTTCGGAGAGTTTGAACCAAAAAAAAAAAGGTGCCAAGTGAATTTTAAAAAGGGGTTTTGGGGGTTCTTGGCTACATGTTGGAAGCTAAGAGTTGGCTTGCTTGATGGGGCACCTACATGGTTAGGTTAATTAAGTACTTCAGTTTAATTAATCGCAATTTATTTATTTAATTGTAATTTATTTAATTAATTATAATTGGCGTAAATTGTGACGGAATAGCCATTTTGCAGAATTTTACGCTGATCGTCGTGGATGTGTTCATTTGTGAAATTGATTGCTAAATTATGCAATTGAGTGCTTGATGGTAATTTATTATTATTATTATAAAAATATGATTTTATGGCATTTAATTAGAAAAATATCGGGTGTCGGTTTTTTATACCAAAAATATTTTATGTACTATATAAAATCGTGAAATTTTGAAATGGGAGAGTATCACATTTTATGATTCGATTTGACTGTGTGACCACACACAATTATTTTACCGGGAATTTTTAATACGAAGAAAATTGGCCAAGTCCATTATTTGAAATGGAAGTATTTGAGTGCAAAGTACGATGTTCTTGGCCAAGTTTGGATGTACGTGTGATTGCTATCGGAATCCGTCACCCGATGAAAGTCGGGGAGGCGATGCCTGATTAAGTTTGGATGCCCTTAACAACGAATGCTAGTCACAATGGAAGCTGGGCCAATGCTCGTTCGGGAATGCCGTCTAGACATAGACGTTGCCGTGCTCGACAAAGCGAGATGATGCTCGATTATGCCCGATGACCGCCGACTATTGAGTTGGCCGTGGTATAACTGGGACATGCCTTAGTGATTGAGATAGCCATGCCTGATTATGGGCAAAATTGTGTGGCATGGAATGGGATATGTCATAACGATTTTACCTTATAATTAGGACCCATGTGATTGATTGATATATGAAAATGATGTGTTTCAATTATTGATTATGCTTGATGCATATATGTTGAACTAATATGCAGGGACGTGCTGCGGCAAGGTAAGATCTGAATGGTGCATGTTTAGGATTGCCTCTGAGTGAATTCTCGTCCTAATCAGAGTTTAAAGTGTTGACTTGCTGAGATTTTCTCACCTCATCATGGTTTAATATTTTCAAGTCCCTAGTGTGGATAACCCAGAGCCCAAGGTTGAAGGGTCTGGTGTGTAGGTGGCCTGGTAGTTTCTTTTTGAAACAAGACTTGTGTATAGACTGGTAGGACCAACTTGATATGTATATAAAGCGTGTTTTGTGAAAATCGGTCATCCTACTTTTCTATCCTATGTTTGATTGTTGTTTGGGATTTATTAGTTCGCTTTTGTATGTGTATAAAATGAATGGGTCGGCGACGCATCCTGGGAACGTCACAATTTAGTCGACCGTCGAGGGATGTTCGCATGCCTAGGGTTCAGGGCGTGATAGTCACAACCACCAAAGACGAGGAAGACCCACTATCTCTTTTCGAAGGATTCATATTCATCACGCAGGAGACTTCCAAAAACTCCGGAAACTGCAATTCTTCAGCATATTTAGAATCCGACACTTGAGGAACATCAAACAATAATGACAAGAAGAGATCATCTTGCGAGAGAAGATCAAAGTGCTGCTCCATCTCTCAAGTTTCTTTCCTTTTAATGTGCTTGTTTTGTGGCTTGTTGGTCTTTTGAAGGTCGCTTTGCTTGTTTTAATATATCAAGATGAAGTGCACTGTGCACGAAACCTTAGCGGAGAAGCTGCTTAATATGATTGGGACTTTAATCCCATCTTTAGGAGATTTTCTTTTTCAATCTTAGTTGTTGGATAGTGCTATCATTTTTTGTTTTAAAAAAAAAAAAAAGGGTTTTTACTAAGCTAGCTTTGCTTGGGTCAAGTGAAGATGAAGGATAATGCTTTCACATTGAAACTTTGATTTGTCAATTTAGGAGGATATCAAAATAGGAGGTCTTGAAGTTTTATCTTTTCAGATCTTTTATTTGCCTTTCAATTATATCTTCCTGCATTTTAACCCTGGTATAGTTCCAGTCTAACCATTATAAAAAGCGTGATTATGTTAACAAAAAAGCATATTGGATCTATAATGTAAATGAGGTTGGCTTTGTATGTGTTTCGAGCTATGCCTTTCAATGTATGACCAATTGCTAGGCCTAGAGAAACTTAAATTGATAAAATAATTGAGAATTTGTTCTCTAGAACTCGAGATCTAAGGTTTGGTTCATACTCAATTTAAGTGCTTCGAGCTATGTCTTAAAAAGGTAATTCTTCACAAATCTCCTTGCATCGAGCATATATGTATATAACAGTATGTATTTAACTAAATTGGAAAAGGATTTAAGTTTCATGCATAAAAAATGGCTCAATATATTGCTTGAGCAGTACACAAAGTAATCGCTAGGAGTATAATTTGAACTGCTTTGAGCTATGTTTCAAAAAAAGTAATTTGTCATAAATCTTCTAGCATTGATCATATATATATATGACGGCATGCCTTTGACTAAATCAGAGAAGGACATTGTTTGATGCATAAAAAAATGGCTGAATATATTACTTAAGTAGTATACAAAGATTGTAATCACTGGGATTATGTATAGTATGATTTGAACTGATTTATCACCTATTTTCAACCCAAACTCTAATATTTGGTTTTTTTTATTTATTGGAAAGACGTAATTTACTATTAGTTTGTTTTCTTATGGGTTCAATTGAATAAATATTACCCTTAATCTTGTTAAACAAATATGCAAGAACCTTCATATCTATATAATCTCAAAGTTTATATTTCCAATACCAAACAAGAAAGAAAAAGCACCTCCATATATCCATAACAATTATTCAAATCAAAATAAGTACAGGATATTGTGAGTGTGAGTAACATATGTTTTTAGTATTTTTCATACCATAGAATTCAAGTTCAAGCTCAAAGTCGAGCTCTTCAGCTCTAGTTCAAGTTAAACTCAACCTATGTACGGAGATTTAATTTTGGTGATCAACCTTAGGAAAGTGAAGTTTTGGCTTCTAAAACATTTCATCAAAGTAAAAGCTCTTACTCACTAGATCATTTAAACTCAAGGCGAGTGTCACAAACTCAATTTATTTGAGCTGAGTTTTTGAATTTCAAGTCCTCTTGAGTTACACTATCACAGCTCATGTTCTGCAATGACAAGGGCAATGATCTAGATGTCCTTCAACTCAAAGGACGAAGCCTCAAACCATAATAAAAAAGTCTAGCTCCCAAAAGCCTCCATTGATAACACTCTCGCCCTATTGGCCACTAACTGAGGAACTTGAAAAGATTGAAAAGGAATGGGATAAGCGACCATAGTCTAGTGAGTAGTGCTTATCTCTTCAAAGTAGGTCGACTAGCTACTATGCAGTATAAAGCAATACTAGAAAGTTGTAATCCAAAATCACAATATAGTATACATGTTGAATGAAATATGTATTGTTTCATTTCATCTATATATAAATCGGAAATACTCATTTAAATTTACCATCATAATTCATAAATCAATGGTCAAGTCCATTGATCAATTTCAAATCACATATCAATAGTCTATCCATAGACTAATTTATTACTCAATATCCTACCATGATTATGGCACGTGACAAGGCGACTAAGGTTCTCTCCTTGGCAAGTTCTTTATCTACAAAGTCGATGGCTCAGCCAAAAAATATATCCTTAATCGATACACATACTCACAAACCCCTCACTAGGTTCAAAGTCATATTGAGCATCAAACAAACATCATCCAATATGAGAAATCCAATCCAAACTTAAATCTTATAAATTAAATAAATAACTTTTCGAAACTAGTCCATCCACCATTTCACAACCATTTTTTAAATCATTCATAAACCAATTCACAATACCTTGCATGACACACTTTCTAAACATTTCAATGAGTAGTAAATGCTCAATCTAGCTATTTATGCAACAATAATGTCATTTCTTAACTCGTACTAGATATTATCCATATTGCTTTCGAAATATTAATTTACAAACTTGAAGAAGAGATAGTACCACTCATCTTGGATTGTCTATGATCAAACAACGTACCTATACGCACCAAGAACCTTGTAATCCTAACAATTAAACAAGAATCGATATCAAAATCGAATAAAATACTACAACACCTATACAACGGCTATACCAAATTTAAATGTTAACGAAACAACTTCTACACGCTAACATACCTCTCAACCAAAGCATATATTCAAAGTTATCTACAACATGGAGTTTGAGTGTGAAACTCGGTCACACCATAATTCTCTCTATCAAACTCCATTTCAAGCGTGTTTACAGTTTAAAAAAAAAAAGATCTTTTGAAGTATTAGAAGACTCATAACTTGGTCGACCCAAATTGAGCCAAAAACCATCGAAATTCAACTTCAAAGCCGCTAGTCGCACATTGTTCACCACTCATGGCCAACTTCAAAAATCTGTGTCAAGTAAACTACAAGTCCAAATTGAGTTTCCTAAAATCTTACGGCTCTAGAACGACCTAAACTATTATATATTTGTAGCTCAACAACTCCCTAATCGAATTTTGTAGTTTAAAATTCACGGAACCTCAAATTTGTGCCCTAAACCCAAATATTACTTTGATTAGATGAACAAGGGTGTGAACAATTATCGGACATTGTAATACATAGTTAAATTGGCTTGGCAAGGCATCGGTGGCACAAAATTCTCTTTTTCCTTTGTCTTTCTTCCACTTATTTCTTCTTTCCTTTTTTTCCCTCTCTCTCTCTTCCTTTCTTTCTCGGGCGTGCTCTTAATCGTGGTCTTCTTTTCCTTCTTTATTTCTTCCTTTTTTTTGGGCCCTACACACGTTGACCAAGAAAAAAAAAAGGCAACTCTTACGCACACAATTTGAAGAATCATTAAGCAATATGAGGCGTAGTAAGAAGATATGATGATGTCAAGCTTAAGCAACATCATGTATTGATAATCTCTCAGATAAATTACAATTAATGGATACTTTTTAAATGGGGAAAATTGCGTAAAAAGTCTTAAACTTATTGAACTTATGTTAATTCAATTTTAAACATTTTAATTATGCCAATTGGATCATAAACATTTTCACGTTTTGCTAGTTGAGTCCATTTGGGCAATTTTTGCCAAAAATCACTAACATGAACATTGACCGTCTTATATGACATAATTGGTGCTAAAGTAGACAATTTGTAAAAATATTTTATCAAAATTTTAAATTACTTTTTGAATTTTTTTTCTTTTTTATTATTTTGTTTGTTTAGTCAGGGAGGGCTCGATGATCTCACCTCAATCATGCCATCACTAGTGGTTGGGAAGGGTTGTGATGCCTTCCCCCAGCATAGGCGAGGATCGTTGGCCCTTGCCTGTGGATAGTGATGGTTGATTAGTGATCTCACAAGCTAGAATTGTTTAAAAAAAAAAAAACAAAGAAGAGAAAAAAGGAAAAGGAATAAAAATAAAAATAAAATAATTTAATAAAAAATAAAAATTATTAAAATATTATAGAAAAATTGTCAACGTTAATACTAGTCGTGCCAGGCATGATGATTGGTATCCATGTTAACAATTTCTACCCAAATTAGCTAGATGGACCTAACTAGCAAGACGTGAAGAGGTTCAGCACTCAATTAGTACGATTAGAATGTTTAGGATTAAATTAACAAAAGTACAATAGGTTTACAACTTTTTGGAAAACTTCCCCTTTCTAATGTCTCAATAAAACAAACTTTCTAGAGCAAGTCTAGTAATTAGAATTTCTATCTTGGTGCAGCAAGCTTAATTTAATGAGTCGGTCAATTGAAAAAAAAAAAAATCGATGGACTCAAATAACATTTATTGAAGAGTCAAATGCACCACTTATGGGAGACCCACCAGTCGTGACATCATCGCTTAAAACACCTAAGTTTTACATCAATATTTAGATCTTAAAATTTGATATGCTTGACAGGAATTGCGGTCAAACTATAAATAACACAGCATATGGGAACACAGGAATTCGAATTTGTCTTGTCTTACCTAACCCATAAAATATGTTAGTAAACTATAGTATGTTGCGATTGTAATCAATCGGATGCATCACGAGAGAAAAAGACCTGGCTAGTTTCTGTAATACATGGGACGGGAAGTCAACAAATTCAGTTCACAAAACTTACATGTATTAGAAAAAAGATAAGTAGATGATAAGATGAAAGTGGTTAACCATCTGAAAAGCATTCAAATGGTGGAACCGATTTGACTCAGTAGAGAATTGGAGACAAATTCTCATGATTTTCTTGGCAGCTACATATATGTTTAAACCAACTACCGACGTTGAGGTTACCTAAAATCACGCCTAAAATAACCTAGTCCAACACGAATTCTATGAGAGCAAGCTGTTCTGGCTGTTCTTGTCTTAACACAAATAGTACCAGGCATGACTTTTCGTGAATATCCTTCACTTCCAACATACTATGAATCTGGATGTAATCCCAAGCCAATGAAGGCATATAACTCCTAAATAATCTAAGGAAGAATCAAGTCATGAGAATGTAATTTGATGATCTAAAAACCATGACAAACACAAAAAGTAATGTGCAGGGCACACTAATCTCCCATTTTCTAAGGCTACCGTGGGAAAGGCTCGGTCATAGAGGTCTCGTTTTTTGAGAACTGGTTTGATTTGCTTCTTGATTCCTCGACCTCAGATACCCTCATACAGTAATCCTTTGTGGACCGCATATCAGATTCGATGCTGTTGTGCATGTAGAATGCGGGTCTTGATGGCACTTGGAGAGTGACAGAGTGGCTATTAAGCATGAGAAGGACCGAGGTCATCGTTGGCCGGCTAACCACATTTTCTTGGACACATAGTAGGCCAATGTGAATGCACCGCGCTATTTCAGTACTCGAACCAGAAGTCATGGAGGGATCGATGATGTTTGATATTGATCCTTCCCTCCAATTCTTCCATACCTGCAAACATCTTGACAATCATTGAGCAGATTGATCCTTGGAATATTATGCAAAATGAGAAGGTATGTTCTTATACTCACATAGCTTATAAGGACCTCTGTGTCATCGTCCATGCCGAAAAGAGTGTTCCTTTGACCACTCACAATCTCCAAAACCAACACTCCAAAACTGAACACATCTGACTTGATCGAGAAAGTTCCGTGCATTGCAAATTCTGGCGCCATATATCCACTATGCATCACAACAAGTCCACCATGTTAGCTCTACAGTTTGGTTTGTTCTTTTGGTAAGCATTAGTTTTGGGAGGTTGTGGCACTTACTAGGTCCCCACGATTCGGTTAGTCTCAGCCCGAGTTTGGTCCAACTCGAATAGTCTTGCCATACCAAAATCCGATATCTTAGGATTCATGTTTGAGTCCAACAAAATGTTGCTAGCTTTGAGGTCTCGATGGATAATACGAAGCCGAGACTCTTCGTGTAGGTAAAGCATCCCTCTAGCAACACCCATTATTATATTGTGGCGCCTATCCCAATTGAGATTCGCACGCTTCAGGGGATCTACGCATTTTGGTGGAATCACATTCTATAAGACCTCTATTAATCATTATGCAAGGATCTGATTTCATGAATGACAATTCAAGAAACATACCGAATATGAACTGATCAAGGCTCGCATTGGGCACAAACTCATAAATGAGAAGTTGTTCGACTCCTTCCAGACAGAAACCTAGGAGCCTAACTAAGTTCCTATGTTGTAGCCTGGCTGGTAACATGACCTCATTCTTGAACTCTACTTCCCCTTGGCTGGAATTTTGCGATAGCCGTTTCACCGCAATTTCCTGTCCATTGGAGAGCTGACCCTATAATTTCATCAAATTAGGTCCTTGTGACTATCAATTGGTACATTGAAGCATTTCGACAAGTATTGGATTGATGTCATCTTTTATATTTGGTTGCTTAAATTTTGAATACAAAAGAGTAGAGGATATGCTCTATTTATTATTACCATGTAGACTGCTCCAAAACCGCCTTGTCCAAGCTTCTTGGAATCAGAGAAGTTATCCGTTGCCGCTCTAATAGTGTTGAAATCAAATTGCAGTGACTCAGCCGTGCTAATTTCATGCACACCTTCAACTAGAAAGACAAAAATGCGGTCATTCAGAGCGAGCATTATTATCTTTTCATAATTTTCATAATGAAAGTTTCACAAACTTTTATTAAATCTAAACCCTTAACCTTTTGACCCTTATAAAGTTGTTGGCCTAATTGTCGAAAGCGATGCAGCTCTTACCACTTCGCTCGTGTAAAAGCATAGTCTTTAGTCAACTTAATTATTTTCTGATCTTTTTTAACCTCATGAACAGTTTCTGTTCCAATGCGAAAGAATAAAGACTCGCCTTCAACACTTTGTCTGGGCTGCTTCTTCTTCCTTCTCACTTTCAGGAGCACGACGACAATGCTGATGACAAGTAGTGCAGAAACACTTGTGAAGACCACAATCATCACAGTCCTCGTCGAATCGCTCTTTCCAACTGCAAGAGCAAAGGCACACTGATTACTAAGTAATGCGCTGGAGAAATGACTAGCGCCATTACGACTGTGGAAATGACTAAAGCACCAATTACGATGTGAAAAATACATCACGCCATTCTTTGATAATTCAAGGGAAGTTCTTTGAATTTCTGGATTTTGTCATCCTACCAATTTTCATCTAATAAGATTTGGAAAATATCACATTATTCTCTAAATTTTTAAGTTTTTAGGGATAATCGATTGCCTTTTCGACTTCAATATCATTACTTTCATGCAATCAGGAGTAAAAACAGTGAAACGGTTTCGAAAACAGAGTGGGACAAGGAAGCAAGTTTACAATTTTTTTGCAGGGTTATTAGACGTTTCCATGTGCACATATAGGACCGATATATACATGGTGACCACCATTGTGGTTTTGATGGATTTAGATCTCTCTCTCTCTCTCTCTCTCTCTCTCTCTCTCTCTCTCTCACGGGTCCCATTTTTGTCAACACCTAATAAGAGAGTCTCGATAAAATTTCTTAGTACATCTAAAATTGCTAATCAATCTCATTCTGATTAGCTTCATTTTTGGACGATAAAATACAATTAAGGCAAGTTTTAGCATCTCTTTTCCTTTGACGACGGATGGTATAGTTCTAGTTATAATCAAAGATCTCATGCTGTTTCGTGTAACCAATGTTTCAATTATGGCTTCGCAATTTTCTTTCCCTTTTCTTTTTGACTGAATGATGAGACGTAATGAACATCTGCACTCATATCTTGACCAAGACTCACAATCTCATATGACAGCTTGCGAGCAATGAATGTAACTCAATGAACTGACTGTGATAGTGACTAGTATCTATGTGATGCATTAATGATTAAACATATCTTCCTTTCCCGAAAAAATATGGACCAACCCATGCCTTCTTTTTTTATCAAAAAGCAGAAAAATTACATAATCTATTGAGCATATATCAACAAAAAAAGAAAAAAGAAAAAATCTTATGGTTTGTAAAGCATGTAGATTATGCTCATATGAAGAATTGATTGTGTTTATCTCACACGAAGCCCGTATAATTTTATAGAAAAGAAAGACAAACGCCTTGTACGAAACTCCTGAACGAGAGACAAAATACCTAGAGTTGGAGGCAGCACATCTGCCTCCTGTGATGGCGATGGAGATGGTGGCGGCGGCGGAAGTGGCTGACTGACTGGGTCGAAGAACTGATGATTGGTCTCGGACAGGATCAGGCAACTTGGCACCATGAACCGTCCTCCTGTATACCTGTCGCAGCAATCCCTGATCGTCTGGACGCCTAACACCAGGCAGTCGCCGCATCGCTGCTCCGTTAAGTCAGGCGTGCACTGCACCAACGCGTAGATCGTGTCAGGCCCCACTGATTCGTTCCCCGACGCGTACTTTCTCAGCGAGCCTCCACCCGCTGCCTCGGCCAACAGACCATTCAGGAGCTTCCTCATCGCGCCATCGTACGTGTCTGGGCTCGAGACATCGTCAGAGGTACTTGCCACGTAAGTGGGTTCTGTGGCAACTGTGCCGAAGAACGAGGCGTTTGAGTACCGGATTATGCAGTTCCCGGTGTAGAGGAGTGCCTCTTTCTGGAGGGGGCAGAGGCGGCGCATGTCGGAGGCCAAGGCATCAAGGCAGCCGTTGCAGCTCATGGCGGTTAAGTCACCGCGGCAGAGGCCAAAGACGTAGAGGGTTTGGGAGGCGCCAGAGATGGTGGCGGAGGCATTGAAGAAACCATAGGAGAGGGACAAGGAGTTGGTGGAGATGGATGAGAGGAGAGTGGTGAGGGTGGTTTGGTAGGTGCTGTTGACGGTGAAGTTGCCAGTCGAACCACAGTAGGTCGCTGGGAATTGGGCGTTTATGGTGGAAGCAAACATTAGAAGAAGCAAGAGAAGGAGATCTGAAGGATCCATCTTTCTTTTCTTTTTTTGGGTGTGTGGGTGTCTTGGGTTTCTCTTTGATAGAAGTATTACCCAAGAGACTCCTTCCCTAGACAATATGACCACCATGATCAACTGGGTGCGATACAGAATGCATTGAGTCATATTATATAGAGGCAATTGCAGTATTTGACACGTCAAACTCGACAAATTATTAGTTTGAGCATATATGACATTATTTTTTAAGACATTTTATAAAAAAAATCCTTTGTACTTTTCCATTTGGATCTGTCCTATTTCAATGTTTAAAATATGTAGAGACTTTAAGTTAGAGTTTTAAATTTACACTGTTATAAGAATACGTTCAAGATTACAGGAAGTTACATTTAGTAAAACCTTTTAAAGAATGGAAGGCTAGAGCCATCATATACCTCACTAATTTTGGCCTAAAAGATTCATTGTTGGTTTGGGTGGATTCGAATGGGTGGCCAATATATCATTTTTTAAAGAGCATTATCAATTTGAGTTTAGTAAATATGAAAAACGCAAGACATAAACCAAGGTTCTAATATGAAGAAATTAAATTTGGTGAAATGTCTTATGAAAATTTAACTTATTTTTCATCATTAAAATAAATAATTTATCACGTCATCAGTGCTTCAGCGGGGGGGAAAGAAAAAGAAAGACACACACAAACCACATTAGCCCCGATTGCCAAACTCTAGCAGGGTTGTTGCAGAGTCGTCGTGTTTTTCAAGGGGCAACCTTCGAGTCTCGAGAAAGTATGACAAGACAACCGGCGATTTCCAAGCAATGAAGGAGCATTGACTCTCTGATGGAAAAGCCAAGACTCCTTTCTCGGAGTCTGTCTTCTGCAATTATAATAGGAGTATCTTTGTCTTCTAGGGGTAGATAGAAAAGCATTGACGCCTCCTACCGACTCTCTGTCTCTTGCAAGTACAACAGAAAAGCAAGGACAACCGGGGATTGTGTGCAACAAGAGTTCTGGTGTGACATAATTGCACTTAACTTTTCGATGCACGCTTTTGTCCTCGGACTCTGATCTGCTATTCTCCCCAATCTAGATGAATCTGCACACACATCACTAGATATTTAGCCTCCCCGATGTGGAGTAAACACATCACCGACTGCATATATAATCTACCACTTCTTAATTACTGGGATTCGCCCCAATGGCTACCCTTCCAATATAGAAAAGGGAGGTGAGGAGTTCAAACCCCACCTTCTTCAAGCGATGAGAACGGAGATGCGTAAGTTTCAGGAGTGGGCTTCGACTCTCACGCCCTACAAAAGGCAAGGCAAAAGTCTGAGAGTGTGAGTGTAGAATAGAAATAAAGTAGGACTGACCAAAAAAAAAAATCTAACACTTCTTAAGAAATGCTAATAATCATAATAGATTAGACAAAATTATCAAATCATTTATGCCATAAAGGTAATCCCTTCGATATACATTCATGGTTGCGAAGTGTGATTCTAAATGCACTCGAACACCATCAAGAGGCAAACTCAAAACATGCGCAAAAGTAATATTTTGAATTTCCAGATTTTTTTTCTTTTTTCTTTTGATGTTGGGCAATTTGTTAAAAAAGTCTCAAACCTATCGTACATATGACAATTTAATCATAAACATTCAATTTGTGTTAATTTAATCTTAAATCTTTTGACGATTTGTCAATTTAGTCCTAGATCTTTCAACTATGCTAATTTAGTCCTAAATATTTTGATGATTTGTTAATTTAATCCGAAACATTTTGACATTAGCCAATGTAGTCCTTATGGGCAAATATCCAAATAATAAGTTGAGGATTATATTAGTAATTCTTTAAAAGATTTAGGATTAAATTGATATAAAGAAAAGTCGATGACAAAATTGGTAAGTCATTAAAATTTTTGAGATAAAATTGGTATAATTAAAATGTTTATGAGTGAATTGGTTGATGTATTATAAGTTTACAATTTTTGAACAATCATCCCTTTACTGTTTATCTTTTTTTCTTTAAAAAAATATTTACTGTTCATTTTGGAGATTGTAGAGGCGAAGAACACCATGGCTCTCGATAAGCTGGTGGGGCTGTGGATGATTGATCCAAAGAGAGGTAAGAGGTTCTTTTTTTAAGTTACGCATTGTCTGGATTTGATATGCAAAGTTTAGTCAAAAAGAAAGAAACAAAAAAGATGGATAGTAAAAGAAAAAGAAGATGAAAGGAAAAGGAAAAAAGAAAAAAGAAAAAAGAAAAATAATCTCAAAATTCAAAAAAATTACTCGAAATGATGTTGTTTTGAGTAAATTTTTTTGTCAGGTTACCAACATGCCACGTAGAATGGGTAGTGATGACTAATTCATTACATCAAAAATTTAAGGTGAAAGTTGGTTGGACAGACTACGTCAGAATTTCATAAAAAAAAAAATAGAATTAAATTAAAAAAATTAAAAAGTTAATGACTAAATTAATATTACTACAATAAATTTGGAACTAATTAAGTAATTTTTCCCGCACGTTCATTAGCGTATACTTTAGCATGCAAATGAGCTATATATCCTTTACCATGCATTTTCATTGCGAGACATGACTTCGTCTATTTGACCAAACCCATTTCTTACACAGGTGCTACCACTTCTCAACACACTTTATACCTTCAATTTGCTAAGGTAAAAAAAAATAAAAAATTACACAGTTAATCCTCGCAATCATGATATGGGTGGTCGTATATATATATATATATATATATATATATATATATATATATATATATATTAAACGGAAACGTAATGAAAAACAATTATTCAATCACAAATATATATATATATAAGTACATCTTCAGTCGAGCGCTGTTATTTTTAATTCGTACACGTCATAAGTAGGCTAAATGAAACGGATTGAAGCTATTAGGAGAAAAAGAAAAGTCTTAGCTTCACCCAGAAGCGTCCTAGTATTGAAAAATGAAAAAGCGATCTTAAAGACGTAATTATTTGTAGTATCGGACATAGAAAGGACTTCTTTCTTAAAGGCCACCCTACCCCCTGTTTCTACATATTTGTACCTTCATCTATCGAATATCGAAAGTGTTCAGCCTGGAACCTGCCACACTAAAGCCAAATTACAACTTCTTTCGTACTGCCTTCAAGCATTGAAATATGTTTACTTTGGATTCTTGATGCCCGACTGATTATATACGCACATCTTAGATTATAAGTGATTTTGTGTGAAAGCCTCTAACACAATATCAGTAAAGTTCTAAGATTGGGGTAGACTGCAAACCTATCTAACTGATGCTCTTCCTGGTCTATTTTGGTCTTCAGATATTGCAATATGATGCAATTTGACTTGGTGAAAAGAGAAGGCATAAGCAATTACCAGTGCGAAATGGTATATTGTAGTCAAGAAAGTTTATTGTTTTTGCCAAGTAATCAACAAAAGGTATTACCTCAGCAACTTCTGCTGAAAGAAGTAGCTATTTCGTAATCTACTTTCTTGGGTCCATTTTAGTGAATGCAAAAGAGTATATTCGATCAATGAGTAAATGACTAAAAACCAGTAAGAACAATGTAAATTGGAGATGAGATATTGAGACGGGCAAGGAAAGACCATTGTTCGAACCCCGACAAAAAGAAAAAAAAATCCAAATGTTTTAAAGAGAGCAAAATTCTAGTCAATACTTCGATGTAATGGCAGATCTTAGGAACATCAGCAAAGTGCTCATGCTCTCAGTTACTTCCATTGCTTCACGGAAAAGCAAATGATTCTACTTTGTGTGTATAGAAGCATTTTAAGCAACAAAATAAATTCTTAAAAGCAAAATGCAGAGTCTACTCTATGATAATAAGGACAAATTCAAACAAGCCACATGATTGCAATGGGAAAGTATTCTGGAATCATATGGCATTGACACACCCGCTGATAAAATGAATCTATATTTGACACTGTGACTTGTATTGAATGATCTTTCAGTGATATTCTTGTAAAAAAGATCGACAGGCGACCAGAAGCTCAAACAAGAACAACACACCCTGGAAAAAAAGCATGAAGCAGGTTTAATCCATACGCTATATGTTGCTTCACCAAAAACATTGATCACATCGCTTCTACACCATACCACATGTTCTTATCAACGATAAATTCAGATGTAACTGATTACATGGTCAGGCCTTCTTTCCTCTGTCTTTTGCCCCTTAGTTTCTTGTGCAACCACCATGAGTATCAGTCCATTCTGATCCACATCCATAGCAAAACTGAACCTGGCACCTGCAATTGCAAGCCGCCAAGGAACAACAATGTAGCCAACAAAAAGTAGAAAAGTATGAACAATTGAACATTCACAAACTCAGGTACCGCTAACTTTGCCAAAGGATTCATAATAAAACACTAACTAGCGTGATCTTCAGTACCAGCCATCAGCAGAATAAAGCAGAGTGGCCACACTACTTACATAAAGACAGTGTACCATTGAATATCACTGATAAGGCTTGATGATTTATGAAACGTCTTATGCTTAATTATCAAACTACATACTGACCATTGCCTAGTCATGCAGCTTTCACACTGTATTCAAGTGTATTTTTACCACCACAATTTGATGAGATACGCTTGGACCTTGCACCTGAATTAAATTATTATGAGTTCATCTGTCTTTTATGTCATTTAAATTGTGAAATCCACAATCGATGACAAATCCTTTCTAAAAATGGAAGATCCTCTATAAAGTCCGTTTCACCAATTATACACAAGCAACAACCCTTCGACATCTATAGGATTTCAGAAAAATCTCAACAAAGAAGCTGTAAGGTGTCAAGCATCTTGATTTATCTAGATAAATTATTCGTTAGCAAGTAAATCTTTTCAGTGAATGTATCACAAACCTGCAAACGATGTGAGCACAACCCTGAGTCCTCTCCACGTAAAATTTGCATTTGGGGCATCTCCCCCATTTTTCCTCCTTTGCCAGCTCCCTCACAATGAGATCCTCCCTCCCTCTCTCATCTTCATTCAACAACTGAAACTCCTCGCACAACACACCGGCATGCCAAGGCACGGAACACTCGGCACAGAACAACCTATGGCAATATGGGCACTCACTCTCTCTAATCACCTGCCCATCATCATAGTCCTTGATCAAAAGCGCTGAGCAGTTCTGGAAAGGGCAATAGAACTTCTGCGAGTCAAGAAACACTGCCTCGCACAACGATTTCTCCCACATGTAGAGAACATTCTCAGGGAGGATTTACCTGCAAGAATTAATCTGTAGGACACCCTCACACTCCAATGCTGGGCATTTGATGGCGGTGACACTGTCCTGGACTTTGGTCTCCACATACCTGCTTATGCAGAGCGAGCAAAAGCTGTGAGAACACACGTTCCCGATCCTCAACATCTCGTTGGCCTCTTTTCTCTCTGCACAAATCTCGCAGAAGCTCTGTGATGACTCACCACCATCTTTCTGAACGCCTATCTCAACCGGGTCTATGATTTTCATTTGGCTTATGTTTGGGTTTGCTTCAGTTACAACCACCAAATATAAAGAAGACCCAGTATTTCTTTTTGAAGGATTCATATTCATCACAGACGAGACTTCTAAAACCTCCTGAAACTGCAACTCTTCATCAAATTCAGAATCTGATACTTGAGGAACATCGAACAATAATGACAAGAAGAGATCATCTTCCGAGAGAAGATCAAAGTGCCGCTCCATTTCAAGTTTTTTTTTCTTTGAATGTGCTTGTTTTGTGGCTCGCTGGGCTTTTGAAGGTCGCTTTGTTTGTTTTATGCAGTGCGCTGCGAACGAAACCTTAGCGGAGAAGTTGCTTTATATGATTGGGACCTCTTTCTTCAGTAGTTTTTCTTTTTAAATTTTTCTTTCTGGATTGTGCTATCATTTTTGTAAAGAAAATTTTTTACTAAGCTAGCTTTGCTTGGGTCAAGTCGAGATGGAGGATAAAGCCCTCACATTGAAACTTTGATTTTGTTGCATAATTTAGGAGGATATCGAAATAGGGCATCTCGAACTTTTACTTTAATTAACCATGGTCTAATTCCAGTCTAACCATTATAAAAAGGTGTAATTATGTTAACAAAGAAACATATTGGATCTATAATGTACATGAATGTGTGTATGCATAAGTAGACTAGAGGATAGAGCTTATGTTTTTCCTAGGACTCAAAAAACTTCTCATTTTAGAAAGGTCAAGTCTTTTTTTCCGTTGGAGGACGGTGGTAAAAACACGGTTAAATAAAGTGATCAAAGATATATATGCTCCAAAAAGAAAAGAAAAAATTATTTTAATTGAAATTTTATATGGTGTCGATCTATAAGAAAGGAAAAACAAATTTGGATTAGGTCCAAAGAAGGAAAAATATCCTAGTTAAATCCAATTATCATAAAATCTTAATTTGAAGAAGATTGATTTTAGACTTGAAAATACTTTTGGATCAAAAAATTTTCAATTCCAATTATATCCAATGGGTCCTAGTCAGTCTTTTACACTTGCTGTAAATCTCACAACACTGTAATGGTACGGAAAAATCTGTCCTTTTTTGTTTAATAATTAATTGAATTCATAGGATAACAAAAAACATACTTTATTATTTATTCAATAACCACTCACATATCTATATTTAAAGTGAGAGATACATACCTCAATCTTACTTTTGGATACTATTGACACCTAAATATCGGCTAAATAGTTTAATAGAAAAATGCATAAAAGAAAACCAAGGATTAATTTGGCCTTAACAAAAATGTTTTTCACATCACCTAGGTATTTGTATTATTTGCTTTTACTGAGTTTTTATTTTTATTTTTATTCCCCTTATTTTTTGGATAATTATTTTAAAAAGAGAGAGAGAGAGGGCAAGGCCCACCCACGCCCCAGCCCAGCCCAGCCCCCCTCCTTTCTTCTTCCTTCCTTCCTTCCTTCTTCCCCCCTCCGCCTCTGTGCCTCACGCGCAGAGACCGACGACGCACGGAGGACAGTCTACGGAGCAAGCTAGAGAGAGAGAGAGAGAGAGAGTCGCGAGTGTGAGAGCCCCCTCGCCGCGTGCAGCACCGGTCGCTTGGCGCGATGCCACCGCTGCTTCGCCACCGACGACGCCATCTGCTCGCGTCGTTCTCGTCGCCGCCCGCGTTTGGATCCACCGACGAACTCCAAGCGTTCGACGATTTGCCCGAGAAAATTGGAGGTCTCGATTTGGGTTGCCGTGACCAGAGAGTGATGGTTGGCGATGGCGGCTGGCTGGGCGGAGGCTGAGTCGGCGGTCTGGGATGGCTAGCGTGACGCCGGAGGAGGCGCTCGGCCGTCTCCGTTGATCACGCCAAAAGGGAGAATGGTGGGGACCGTGAACCGGGTCGATTCGCGGGTCTGCCTGACCCGGTTTTCCTTGGTTCTGGGCTAGGGTTTCTGCTTCAATGGGTTGGACCTAGTTTGGTGTAAATCTTGGGCTG